>OZ034814.1:21860300-31860300 GCA_964030455.1 Linum trigynum | reverse complement strand
GAAGGGAGGGGTTGTTCTTTTGATTGTTTTTTCTTGACATTTCTCTGTTAAAAAAAGTAATTCTCCTCTTTCTTAAGTCATAGTTGTTCATTAAACGTGGCACGGGGAATCTATCGGCGACGCATAATTGACATAATATTATATATCATGATAAACTCCTTTTATCAGTGCAAAAAGTTTCAAATTTTGAGTAAGCCGAATGATCGTTAAAAATTGTAGCTAGTGATAAAAACCATTTTTGCAAAATATGTAAAAAAATAATATAATTTTGTAGCACAATTTCCCCCCAAAAATTTGAGTTAACCAAAGAAATACAGGTGGATTTAAAAAGTAAGTGTTTCGTTGGCGAAACTCGCGCGTTCAATGCGCTCTGTTTTCAAGGAGACAAAAAAAAACACAAAGTCAACACAATCGCCAAATATCCGCCGCCGAATGTCGGCGCCGTTGATTTGATCGATTAAAACAGAAACCAAGACGACCGTCAAATATTCACTGCTGGCGTCGGCGATGTTGATTTGATTGATACACCTTTGACTTCTAATCAAACAACCGTTATTCGGTTCACCACTTCTCCAAACTACGTTCGAACGAGGGTGTTCGGCGAATAACCAGAAAATCGAACCAGGAGTGTTCTAAGTTACGTTACCTCTACTCCTATGGAGGTTCCTCTGAAGAGCTCCGCGACTACGACTACAACTACTACGACTCTCCAAAGGAGGTCTCTGACAGAGAAGTTCTACGAACTAGAGAGAAAAAAGATAAATTCTGCGACGGTGCAGTTTGTGATTTGATTTTGCCGTCTCGAGCTTCTCTCTCTTCCCAATCTTTATACTTCGCTCTTCTCCCCGCAACCGTAGCGACTGCCTTCGCGCCTTTGTCTCCCACGTCTTCATTCCTGTCAACCGTGCAGGTAACTTCCTCCTTGTTGCGTAACTCCCACGAGTGCGAAACCGCTTGGACACGCGAAAACTTGGCCAAAACGACACTAAGCCAAAATCTACAATTGCTGAACTCTCACCACTGCGACGTTGTTTTCTATTAAACAACATCGTTTCAGTACCGCGACGGTGTTGATATCTCCCACGATGTCGTTTTCGACTAAACGACACCGTCTAAAATGACCCTTAAAATATTAATTAAGTAAACCGGCCATCATTGTTACCTCGCCGTCAAACTCTCACCCCTCGGCGCCGTTCTTAGTTAAACAACATCGTTTTCTAGTCCCGCGATGTCGTTGAACTTTTGAGCTTCGCGACACTGTTTTAAATTTAACACTGTCGTTTACACTATTGCGGCATCGTTTTGGCCTACTCGCGGTGTTGTTTTATAATCCGCGGTGTCGTCTCTTTCCTATTGCGGCATCGTTTTCAACTAAATGACACCGTCCTAAACACTCATTAAAATATTAATTGATCAATCCGGCCATCACTAGTCAAATTCGCGTGTTGACCAACGACATCATTAGCGCCAAAACGGCTCCGTTTGCTTCTCCTTTCGCGACATTGTTTGTTATTTTAAACACTGTCGTTTGCTAGTACAACGACACCGTTGGGCATACTCGCGCTACTGTTTTGAATTAAACGACACCGCTGATATAGCCAAAAAATATTCATCCATGGAACCGCCGCCAGTCGGCGCTCGCATTGGGCTGGGCGAATTTTGGTCACTTATCCGATATGGTTTTTAATTAATCGGTACCGCTTATCAGGATCTCGCGGCATCGTTTTTAAATCCACGGTACCGTTTTAACTCTCTGCGGTGTCGCTTGTCTCCATGCGGTACCACTTCTCCCATTCCCGCAAGAAATAAAAATAATAATAATAACTCCTTTTCCAACACCAATACTCCGCGCGCGACCCCATCCTGCTTTCTGGTAAACAGTATCGCTTCCAGTGTCGTGGTACCGGTGAGCTTCCTTGCAGTATCGGTGAGCTTCCTTGCGGTACCGTTTTTCTGTTTCGCGGTACTGTTTTAACTCTCCGCGACGCCGTTTTTTACCCGCGGTATCGAATTAAATGCCGAGACTAATTAATGCGGCATTTAATTCAGGCCAAATTAATTTTAGGTGTCAACCGTAAGTAAATTTACCAAGTTTTTAATCTCATGTATCATATTTTGCTACACTCAAAATTAAGAGACCAATACGGTTATGGACAAAATTAAGGGCACCCTAGCATGGTTGTCAAACCACTGGTATGTCGGTGGGTATAATCGGGCTCAACCGGTTTTGGACAAAAACTTGTTGGAAGATCATCGGTAGTGGTGCTTGCTAGGGGCATCTGGATTTCCTTTGTGTTTTTTTGTTTTTCAACTATCCTTTGTGTGCTTTTGCTATAATCTGTCATGGTTCTATCTCTTTCGGTTCCATAGCTTTGCTTAAGCTCTGAGCGATCTGGTACAACCTTCTCAGCAATCGGGTAATCGAGATTAGTGATTCACTGAGATGAGTCGTCATCGAGCAACTCTCAGAAGGCGGCATATAGTGTTGTTGTGTTCAACTGTCATGGTCAATCTTGTATTGGACGAGCTGTATCTTTGCTTTTTGCCATTCTGATGAACGATGTTACAAGGAGTGGTTTGGATGCTATGTCTTCGACTCAAGAAAGAATGGGCTCTTGTGTGGTTCGATGATGCTTTATTCTCCTTTGTTTTGTGTCTCTCCTCATATATTGGTGTGACTCTTCTCGATATTGATTTTGTATTTTTGGCTTCATTTGCACAAGGTAATCCGCTCTTTGTAACTGATTTTATTTTATATGCAATATGAGCTACCCTTGGGGGGACATCTCTAAGATTGTCAACTGCGGGCGACTCGTCGATTAACCTGTTTTGATCCTGACTCGGTGAGAAAAACATGCCACACTCACCCACGGGTTGACCCGCTGCAAGGTTATCGGGTTGGAGGTCACATAACGTCGTTTTTTCCCTTTGCTTTGTGAAAATGCATCTTTTTTGATTTTCCACTTTGCCTACCCTATCTTTGGAATTCTAGTTGAACATTGGAATATTAATATTATATAAGTTTGCATGAATTTTTTATTATATGTTGGATCAAAGTACGATATGTTATTTTGATTTAATGTTGTATGATATTACTGAATGAAATTTGATATAATTTATAAATGTATGAAAAATATAATAATTTTTTTATGTATTCGAACTAATCGAGTTAAAGTGGTCGAATAATTAACTCTCAACCGTCTCAACCGAACCGGAACAACGCACTAAACTGGTTGATACTTAATACCCTTGCCGAGAATGGGATGAGATACGGTGACAACCCCATTAGGGGTTGTGAGATTGACAACCCATTTTATAACCATAAGATGTATTCTCTCTCTTGTCTCTTTCTTATTTTTTTCAAATCAATGATATAGATTGGATTAAGGGTATTTTTGGACGAAAAAATTGACCACACTAGATTATTACCCTATTAATACCTAAAACCCTACATTCTCTCTTTCCTCTCTCTCTCTCACGCCATCTTTTTTCTTCCTATTCTTCTTCTTCCTCCCATCTCTTCCCTCTCTTTCTCACAATTCTGCAAACCTTCATCAATCTACTCCTTCTACCACCACCATTACTATCACTACGATTCACCTTGTGAGCCCCCTTCCTGTACTCAGCCACCAGCTCTCCCAAAACCCTTTCGAATTCGCCATCAATACCTCGGAGCTCATCTCCAGCACCAACGTCCCGCCTCTCCTCCCTCTCAAACTCAACCTCACGTCAAACGAATCCCCTCCGCCGCCGCCCGGATCCAACCTGAACCGTCACCACGAGGTCACCGCCTCTCCCCTGCCTCCCCCTTTCGTCATCCCTGATTTTTTTTTCCAGATCTGTGATTTTTCATATTTCAGATCTGATTTTTTTGTGCTAGTCTCTAGTGGTACGCTACCAGTGGCAATGGTACCGCTACCAGTGGTACTGGTACTGGTACCGCTACTAGTGGTACTGGTACCGCTACCAGTGGTACTGGTAAATCTAATGGTATTACCAGTGGTACTGGTACTACTAATGGTACCGCTACAAGTGGTAATGATACCGTACCACTAGCACTGGTAGCGTACCACTGGTACATTTTTTAACGCACTAGTAGTGTACCACTAGCACTGGTATATTAATTACCAGTAGACCAATGGATTGGTACACTTTTTAACGCACTGGTACATTTTTTCAGGTTGCTGGAGGGAGTCTGGCGGAGAGAATTCGTCGGAGAAAAAGTCTATCTATCGAAGCGGAGTGGCCGCAGGAGAAAGGAAGAGAGAGAGATAGAGATATTAATGTATAGGATTTAAATTTAAAAAAAAAATTGTATTTAATATGAGTTTTTAATTCCCAATCTGATTAATACAAAAAAGGTAATTAATATATTCCTTTTTTTCATACCCAAAATACCCTTGGTTGTCAATCTGACACCCGTATCCGGTCCCTGCCGAGAATAAAGGGCAACAAAATTCCAGCCGACATCCGAGAGCCTAATGCTGAAGTGAAAAAACGGATACAAGAACAAAATCCACATTCAGCGGAGCCAAGCGCGTGGAAAATTCGTCGAGATTCCCATCCCATTTCTCATTCTCCAACTATCTTTTTGGCACAGAAGCGGAAAACCAAATCCGGAAAATAGGAATGGCAAGGCCGGCCCAGAACCAAAACGACAGCAAGATTGGAAACTTCTTCTTGGCCACTCTGCTGCTGTGGTCAGTTTCAATCGGGTTCGAGATTCTCTTCAACCACCGCACCGAGCTCCTCGTCGTCCTCGCCGGCGCCGCCTTCTTCCAAATCGCCAACTTCGCCATTCGATCTCTCGTCTCCCGCGACCCGCTCTTCGTCAACACCTCCGTCTCGCTCCTCCACTCTTCCATCACTTCCTCCGCAGGTTCAAAGTTGTCTCCTGAATTGTGGTTTTCCAGTTTTCCTTTGCGTTTCTCGAGGGTTTTTGAAGTTTTCGTTACATGGTTACTCGCCATTTTTGAAGTAGCGATAGCATCGCGCATTTTGATAGGGTAATAGTTCCGTCGACGTAGCTGAAGTAAATCTATTTTCCCCCGTTCTTGCGTTGCATTTTTCTGTTGCGATATTTGGGTTTAGGGTTTGAAACAAAGTTCTACAATTAGGCCTTCTGGGAGCTGTTTATGGACACTCTGTTGAACGGTAGATAGGGCTTTCGAGATGGAAACTCGAACCGGATTGATGGTGATGTCTAGCTCATGAATCGCATTGGCTTCTAGCTAGCTAATAGACAAATTAGGGAGAGCAGATTCAAAACGTAATAGGGTTACCGCCTACTGAGGTAACTTCTGCCTCACAAACACTCATCACATTGGAGTTTGTCTGTAGATTTCACCTGTGTATGTGTTACTAGATTAAGGTCGTTAGCAATGTCCATGCTGAAAGTTCATGTTCAATAGGAACCAGGTTCATTTGTCATTTTCAAAGGAAGAACTACCTTACAAGACAGAACAGGTCGTGGATTGTGAGGTCAGAATGTCTACTATGGTTTCATCTAAAAATAATGTGTTTTTACCAAAAAAATAATACTGATTATAATAATAATGTGTGCTATGGTCTCTCCGTCTGTTACTCTGTTTAAGTTTGTTTGACTTACTTTGTCCCATTTGGTAGCTCCAACAGGGTTGTGTTTGATCTGTATTCAGTGGAATTCTGGATTTTGTTTGATCTACTTCGTCTCTTTTGGTACCTCCAAAAACAGATGCGTTCGACTTTATGCCCAACGGAGTTTGAGATGCTTAAATTAGATATTTTAATGACAAGCATGGTTGCTTAGATGTGTTTGTCTGCAGTTCATTCCATTTGGCTTTTTTTTCTTTCTGTTGTTTACTCGCTCTTGTTAATTGGATTCTTGTTACTCTTGTTGGGCAGTGCTGTTGATATTGGCGAATCAAATTTTGCGTACGGGCACAAATGGGATATTCGAGCACTCAGAACTGGTTGGAAGTGCATGGCAGTGGGCGTACCCTGCGTTGTGTTTATCCAGTGGTTACTTTGCATATGATCAATTGGATATGCTGATTTACCGACTCTACAGTGGTGCCTTTCCTTCCATCCTGGTGCACCACCTGGTCCTTCTGATTTGCTTCACCCTTGCTTTGTATCGAAATGTTACAATCAACTATCTCATTCTCACCCTAATCTGTGAGGTACGCTTCTGTCCTTTTTTCATCTCATAGACTCTCTGTAAAGTTTCATTCTTTACCTATCTCTAGGGATTGTCTATTTCTGGGTGTCTTCCGTGGCAAGCAATCGGTGTTCTATCCTTCTGTAGGTCCCTCTCTGTAACCCTGGAATCTTCTTAAAAGACAATCAAATTCATATTAAAACCATAACGCTGCATATGGAAGCGCTCTTGGATTCCAGTTTTGCAGTCCTGAGATGATGACTCTTTGCACAATATTGTTTTCCACAGCTGCACTCCATCTTCCTTCACGTTAGGAAAGTGAGGCGGATGGCTGGCATTCGTGACGCTAAGAGCGTGATCGTGAAGGTGGAATGGATGCTCAACTGGCTGACATTCACCGTCGCGAGAGTGGTGCCTCACATTCTCATAACCATGAAGCTGATCAGAGATGCTCCCAAGTTTGGAAAGGGTGTGGAGTGGCCTCTTGCGCTGTTTGGGATGGCCGGAATGAACATACTGAATGCTGGCCTTGGCATCGATCTCATCCATGCTTTCAGGAGAGAACGAAATCCCCGCACAAGTAGTAGTTGCAACCACCAGGAATGATGATACAGATCTCCAGTGGCAAACTGCGCATACTTTGTGCTGCACACGCCCAAGTTCTTTAGATTCTTGTGTTTTTCCCTTTGTGGTTGTTATTATTCTTTTCTTCTTCTTTCTCGTATAATTTATATGTATCTATATAGGGTGAGATATCAGAATAACACTATAACTTGTTATTATGATGCTAATACAAATAGTGCTTTTAAATTTTGAACCTATTCCTGTCACTTCGAGGAGTAGGAGGATTGAACTGATAATTAGAAAGAGCTCAGTTAGACATGGTTTCTGCACTACTAGCAAAACTCCTTCCAGAATCATGGTTTCTTTCAACTTTCTTACTTCTGTGAACCCTAAGAATTCTTCGAATTCTGAGGTATTGGAAAGTTCTTGGATTGACTAGCTAGTGCAGCCAAATCTATGGCCTCAGTTGTCTTCCCTCCGACCGGGCTAGTACGATTCATTTTTCTTTCCAATTGGACCACTGATTTGTATACAGTGACAAGATTTGGAACAAGATCAATCATCAACATATGGGTTCTAACATGCTGGAAATTCTTGTTGAGACCCAAGTATTGTAAAGTTCATCAGAGTCCTCTGGGTTAATCGCAAGGTTGGTTACTGGGATTACAAAAAACGTTCATGTTTGGTCATTAGAAATATTTAATTCTATTCGTGGTCACTAGATTTAGTAAAATGGTCCAAGTTTGGTCACTCTCTATTAGTCTCTGTTTGTCTCCGTTAACACCGTAAGTTAATTGCCGACGTGGCTAACAAAAATGCTGATTCATCCCATTTCAACCTGCCACATCATAAAGTCTGACCCGACATGTCACTAAATCCGCCATGTCAGATTATTATTAATCATTTAAAATAGAAAATAAGAAAAGAAAAAGAAAAAACCCAACTTGGATTCACATCTCTCCATCTTCCTCTCTCAGCCACTCTCTAATGTAGAGAGTAAAAAGAAAAACCATCTTTGATGCAGAGCTTCTTCTCGATCTTCTCCTCTTCTTCCCCATCTGTCCATCTTCTCCTCTTTCTTCTCCATCCAAATGCGATACATATTTTGGCCTCCCCTTCACTTGATTGGCATACATCAATATCATCGTCGTCACCTGGTACTCTACTCCTCTTCCTTGAATCTGCAGCAACGATCTCACTCCCTCCTCCTTCATCGTCGGATTCATCTGACGATGGCGGAAGTCCAGATGAAAAACTCCCGTACGCGGAACCAGATCGAGGAGTTGACACTTGCTGCCTCTCACCTCCCTATTCTTCTCCTCTCTGCTGGAGGGATTCGAGGAGCTATGCCCTCCCCTCCCAACAGGGAAAACAGAGGGACAATGATTCAGGGACTCTGCTGCTATCAAATCTGAGCCTCTGCCGGAGAAAAATGAAAGAAACAATGGCTACGAAAGTTCATTTTGGTCCCTGCCCCAAAGCCCTTCCCTTCCCTATTGCTATTCTCCTCTATGCTTCTTCTCTTTTCTTTGAATCCTTCCCCTCCGTATCCTTTTGCAACAAGGTTCTCCTCCCTCTAGTTTTCCACTGCCTCTCATTCATTACAACATAACAGAAGCCTTCCCGTCTCTTTTCCCTAGCTTCCTTCTATATGAACATCAAATCTCCCTCTTTGTCTCTCTGGAGGCGATGGTCATGCTTCGCCGCCTCTTCACCATAACAATAATCATTTATTCTTCATAGCGTTGATTATAACGGCGACCGGGTGAGGTGCCATCTGGAGCTAGTTGTCGAAGGGAGCGAAAGAAAAATGAAGAACTAGAGAGAAGATTGTTTTCAGATCTGGAAAGGAAAATGGGATAGACCCTATTTTGTTTGAGTAGGTTGGTTCATGGGTCGGGTTGGTTCAAAGTTTGGGTTGGGCTTGAGTTAGACGACATGGCGAGTTTAATTGATGTGGCAGCTCAGGTTTCATCAATTTCATGTTAAATTAGGCTGACCAGGTGATTCCGTCTGCCACGTCAGCACATAACTGTCTTCACTAACGGAGACAGATGGAGACTAACGGAGAGTGACCAAATTTGGACTGTTTTACTAAATATAATGACTAAGAGTGGAATTAAATATTTCTAATGACCAAATATGAAAGTTTTTTTTTTTAATCCCACTGACCAACCTTGCAATTTACCCGAGTCCTCTAGTACCGAAATCGCATCATCCACAAAGCTAAATTTGTGTTTGATCTTTCATTTCCACCTCCATAGATTCTCTAAAATAAGTAATTGTAGTATGTAAGTTTGAATTCGAAGACTAGGAGAAAGGAATTCACTCTGGGCAAGGCATTATTGCCTGGGTCTTCAAATGGTGACCCAAAAACCTCCACCAAAGTCCTTCACGATCTTCCTTAGTGAATCATCACCTCCAGTTTCCATGGCAAGCTAGAGAAATGGAATTGAGAATCCATACAATATAAAGATAAAAAGAGGAAGGAAAGGAAGGTATCAAACCCGACAGGCTCTTGTACCAATATGAGTAGGCCAAGTTTTTATTAGGATAGTGTTACTGGCCACCTGGATTTGTTTTTAAATTATGGTGATGTGGCAAATTTGGATGTTGTTAGAAACTATGTTTCTAACAGGTTTGTGACTTGGATCGATATTTGGGATTTTAAAGATTATAGAAGAGAATTGAGAATTTAGCGATTAGAAGATAGAAAGAGGGATTCATATTGGAAATTTGGAGAATAATAAGAATAGAATAGAGAATCGGTCGAAGTATTGGATTGAGAAAGAAAAGAAATTAGGAGTTGAGAGAAATTAGGTCAACGAGAGATACTTTTAATACTTTCTTATTGATTCCTTATAACGCAAATCAAAGTACATATTTACAGGGAATACTAGGAAACCCTAGTAATAAACCATTAACCCTTATTCTGCTAAAGACTACTAACATTATTTTAAATATCTTAATAATAATAATAATAAATAATTATGGTAGGAAACCCGTTTCCCGTAAGGAAACATGTTTCTAACATATGTAAACTAATGAAACGACCGATCTATTAGTTAACGAAAAATGTAAGTGACCTTTCATGCTAATGACCCTGTCAAATATCGATACCATATTCCAAGCCTCTATTTTTACGGGATTTTGGTAAGTCCTATTTTGAAGAAGAAAAAGAAGAAAGACTGCAATCCTTGACGAACATGAGGTAGTAGCTTTTTTTCTTGAGAAATATCAAGAGAGAACATTAAAAAGAGAGAAAAAAAATTCAACCTATGAGTAGGGGTGTTCAAATGGTTACCATGGTTATTACCAAACCAAATAAGGCCTAATTTCATTAACCATGGAATATAATATCATAACCAAACCGTCCAAACTAATACAACAACCAAATTAACCAAATTAAAGTTTAATCAGTTTGGTTAATTGGTTAACCAGATTAACCAACATAAAATCACATTATCTTTAAGTGAGACAACTTCGGTTAATTTATCAATTCACAATTTATATAATGAAAACATAACAACAACACATAGTCATAGTTGACCCTTAACATGAATACATGCAACTAAGACAATTATCTTACGGTTAGTATAGAAGTATTCACCTATCAAAAATTTATCACAATGATATGGGTTAACGAATTTTTGTGTTTGTTTGAATTGACTTAGTCTTTTAGCAATTTTTATAGGCTGAAAAAATGACCTTGCTTTCAAGTTTTCATCCAACATAATGTATGAGATTTATCTAAATTAGGCGTTCATATGTTGTGGTCTACACTCTACATATACAAATATATATTATAGGAACAATATCTAGCTTTATATTTTATGAGTCTAAAAGGGATTAACGTTCAACTCTTGAGTGGTTATTCAAAGTATTAAGTATGTGTATATATTAGATATATGGCTAATTATTTATCTGGTTAATTTGGTTTGGCTGGTTAGGAGTGTCAAAAACCAAACCAAACCACCTAAACCAAACAAGCTAAAAACTCATACCTTCTACGCTCCGTTCCTGGGATTGGCTAATGCCTTTCTCTCGGCTAGCATAAGTGGTGTCGAACATATTCCCCTCCTCTCCTTTCAGTCGAGCAACTTCCTCCTAAAGAGTAACGGAGGTGTGCGAAGGTAGGCACAATTCTTACTAGTTCTCCAACTACTTTTCTGCAGTTCAAATACTCTGAAATTTAGTGAAAAACTGGCTGGCTCCCAGGTTTTCAGGATAATAGCACACCAATTCCTCTCCCTTCGCCCTTCGATCGAACTCTCCCCCGATTTCACACCCTTGTAACATCTTCTTGAGCTCATACCGTACTCAATCTCAAAACTAGTTAGAACAGTTTGATGTACTGTCCTTTTGTGAGTTAATCAAACCTAACCAATTATCCAAATTAACCAAACCAAATTATCCAAATAATACTGGTTAAAACAATTACCATGGTAACCACACCGTTTGAACACCCCTACCTATGAGCCCTCACCTCACAAGGCAACACAATATTGATGCCATGCATCCTAAAAATCAGGGGCGGAGCTAGCTTATGGCTCGAGGGGGCCCCGGCCCCCCCGAGAATTTTGAGAGTTACGCATAAATTCGATATGATCTTTGCTAATTACGTATTACTTAAGGATGTTTTGAATAAATAAATGACATTTGCAAAAATAGAAACGTAAAGTAGAGTTGGTCTAGCGGAAGTTGTGGTGCAATAATGCCGACCAAGCTCGGGTTTGAAACCCAGCGAGAGCAAGTTTATTTTCTTAGTTTTCAATTTTACTTATATACAAACTTAGTCGCATAGTCTGTGACTTTTATATTTGATTTTTTGAATCTGTGCTATATTAATTAAATTCTTTAGCTTTTCATTTCCAAATTTTAACTATTATTTTTGCTATATAATAAGTAAATTTTATAGTGAACATTTCTTTTACCGTTGTGAAAATTGTTAAAAACATATTGCATATGAAATGTATTATTGATTTTTGTTGGTAATTAACTCATTTGTAGTTAAATAATATGATAAATTTTTATTTTAGCATTAATTCCTACTTTGAATGAATCTAATTATCTCAAATAATAATTTGATTTTCTTATTATTTGTAATTATTTTTGTGCTTTTATGGATTCTTCGATGATACGAGGAAAAAAAATTCGCCCCCCCGATACTCAAATCCTGGCTCCGCCCCCTGCTAAAAATCAAAGGACGCCAACTCTAGAGCAGACAACCAATGCAGGCAAACGCTAGTTTTAGATCATAAAAGGCGAAGGTCTTACAACATCATCATCACAAATAATACCAGTAAGTAAATTAAACCCCAGTTAACATCGCAACACAACACGTTACGGCGAACCAAACTGAAAACAACAACCAAAGAATTACAATGGCGCCTTACTGCGAGACCCAAGGCGCAATGGACACGGGAAAACCGGCAAAATAAAGGCCGTCGTCCTTGATCTCCCACGTAAGCTCATGAAGCTTCGGCATCCCTTTCTTTCTCTGGCTTTCGTCGTACGCGTTGAAAGAAAGATGCTTCTTGCCGCGGGCGGTACTCACGTCACACCAGTAAAGCGTCGTCCCGAAAATGTTCCGCGAGAAGCTCCAACTATACACGTCGCCGGCGATCAGGCGACGGGAACCCAGATCGTCGTCTTTGGATTCGCACCGCACTGTGATCTTGCGGCCTCTACTCAACTGATTCGAAACGTTGACTTGAAGCCTGTATGACATGGAGGAGCTTGGCATTGCGATAGTTGCCAGAAGAATCACCGCCAGTATTTTGGTCAACATTATATTTTGTTTTTGGGTTGGGAAGGGGACTCTTTTTTTTTTTTTTGTGGTTGTTGTTTGAGTTTTTTTGCTGTAATGAATGTGTAATTTGATTGACAGCCATGGCATTTTATAGCTATTTCTTTGGTGCATGATTGAGCTTGCGCGGGGAAAAATGAAACTACGAATGATGGCATATCCATATGAGGGGAAGAATTGGAATATATGTGCAAGTGTAACAATACTATTTAATTTCATTTTCGGGATGCAAAATAATACGTTTGCTAAGAAGTACCTAAGTTTGAAAAAATTCCCCCAGCTAGCAAAAATAATAGATCATAATATTATTGTGTTGTTTTCTGTATATATATACCAATTGCACCAATGATGCTTTTTTGTATGATGCTTTTTTGTATACTCAATTTGTTTCCATTAATCAACATTTTCATTTAGTGAAGGTATCATGATGGGCGAATTTTGTCCACATTAATATTGTCAAATTGAGTTTGTGTGCGGTTTTCATTCATACTAGTCAAACTATTATGAATTTTAAATTAATACCATCTCCATAGCTGAAAATAAATGAGAATCTAATATGACGTAAAAATACAGGATTATTATGTAAATATTGATATATGGATGACTATTGCCATTACCACATTAGATGCTTACTTGGGAGTTACATGTAACCCCCATTCCTACATTTGATAGCTCCTTTATGTTTCATTATCTCTCATTGATATAAGGATGTAGTGATTACCAAGGTGTGCCTATAAATAAAGCACACCATTGTATCAAAAGAGAAGGATGAATAAGAAAGCTCACTTCCCCCTATCTTTCTTGTGTCTTTTCCTCTCTAATCTTCTCTTGTAGTAGTTTATATTACATTAGATTCATAACACGTTATCAGCACGAAGCTCTGTCAAAATTATCATTGCTCAAGCCACTCTCGACATAATCTAAGATATTGGAATAAGATCATAATATGATCAAGGTATGTAAATCTTAGATCCTTTCTTATCGTATTGTCTTATTTGTGTTGAGATTATCTCATTCCAATATATCAAGATGGGTGCTACTTCTCATATCCATTGATATTTTATCGCGTCGATCTATTTGGATTAACAAGGAAAGTAATATAAGTGATGAGTTAATTTCGCAGTTCTCCGTGTTATCCTATTCTTATCAATCATACATTGATATGTAGAAAATGCAAGTTCCAAGAGCCCATATATTCCCCAGAAGTGGAAATTGAAGAATCCAATGGCACAGAAAGAAGTGGACATGGTAACAAGAAGATTGGTTTTGTATGTTACCAATGTAATGGAAAATTGCATTTGTCTCGTACCCGTTGTACGCAAAAGACCTTATTCTACCAAAAATCAAAGGGAAAAACTAATTCATATACGCTCCTGCAATATCAATATTATGAAACATATTATTTGTATTATAAGTTAGTATATTCTCCATTAAAGATGAAAATGATATTGCACTTGAGACATTTTCATTCCCAGAAGTGAATGAAACAATCTATTCCCCGAAGTAAATGAAACTATAAATATAATTATATATATGGTACATGTATTGTTTGGATCTTTTCACCAGAAGTGAGAAAAGAGGAGAAAAAGGAGAATTATAAATAAGTATGATACAACAATTCTATTATCAAAGTCATGATAACATAATGTACCTACATTGAAATGTATAATGAAAGACATATATAAATTTAAAATCACCTAGTTAGTGATGATATTGTTCCAAATAAAGCTTATTTAAATTTTCACAAATGTAGTATTATGATTCTTGTTTTCTATTATGTTTCATTGTGCCATTATTTTCATGCATAATTTAACTTGATAACTTTTATCTAGAACGATTAACTTGATAAGTTCGTCATTTTTGTCTTAAGTTTGAATATTCTCATTTATTATTTTAGTGTGTTTTTGTAAAGTATGATTGTTAGAAAAATTCCATATAAACTATATGGTAGAGTACATAAACAAGAAAAAAAGTTTCCGAAGAGCTTATGTTTGGTTACTTGAAGTAACTAAATTATGTACTCGTGATAATAATTTGTGATGATATTCACTATGAATATGTGTTTACTAAGAATGCATCAAATCATAAGTCCCCAGAAGGGTGGAATATGGTATAAAATATGGTAAAGCTTTAAAGGAGCTAATTTTGTGGCCTGAAGGAACCAAACTAGTGATGATGCATTACCCAATTAAAGGGATATTCGTAAAATGAATATCTTATCAAGAAAATAGTGAAACTAATATTTGCATCACAAATATGTACTACATGTATATTAGTACAATCCATACACATAAAAGTGTAAACCAGAAGTTTACAAGATTTGATAACTTGATAATTGGTTGGTCCGGTTAGACCATCCCGGATCTTGATGTGAAAAAAGGTTCTTTGAGAATTCATGAGAACATCATATGAGAAGTCAAAGAACTCTTCAACTAAAAGAGTTATTATGCCATATTTGTTCTCAAGGAGAATATAACAATTGATCAGAGCTTGTATAAGAGTTGGCAAATCTCTTGAGATTTTATATGATCACTTTTATTTTATCTAATCGCAACCCGATGTTTGCGAGATTGATTGCCTCACTATGGATACATTTTTATGATTATCCAATCAAACATCACTTTGCTTAATAGAACAAGCTGAGCCTTCTAGTCTCTTGTCGAGGACATGCTAGCTGGCAAGTAATAGTATTGGTTCACATCTAACCAACAAGTTATCATAAGTTTCCCCCCTATTTACAAATGGTTTTGGTCAGAAACCTAACATTTCCCATATGAGAATATAAGGGTGTGCCGCATACATCCCAATTGCTCCACCATAGTATCTTAAGTTGATTCTCGTTGGAAATTGAGAATTTGTGTTGGGTATGAATCCCAAATGGAAAATTTGTTTGCGAAATTATTGTTTTGATGAATCACTTTTCCAACATTAAGGGGGAGAGAAAAAAAAAACAGCTAGGAAAAGAAATGAGTTGGAATGAGTTACCATTGTCTAGTTTTGATCCTCAAAGTAAGAAACATGAACCTGAAGTTCATAAGATGAATTATCGTTACCAACTATCAATTGCCTCTACTAGCCATACGAAGTGACCAAGTCGCATATACTAGCTGTGAATGCTCCAACTAAATTTGATATCCTTGTTGGATACTCTAATATAAAAAATGTGTATGAAAGAGCGCATGAAGCGTGATAGACCAATCGGTTCCAATGATAAACATCCTCGAGAAAGAAAAGGAGCTGTAATTAGAATGGTCAACTCGAGGACATGAAAACTCAAGAAGAGTAACCAAGGATTAAGTATAATTTTAGTTCCAGAAGAACACATGTCTCTGAAAGTTGTGAAAGGGAAGAGATCTCAAAAATATATTAGACTACAATACTGGAACCGAAATGAAGTCATTGTCGAAGAAATTTGTTTCTTGTACTTCAGTACTGAATATGATATATAAAGTGAGGATCAAGAGTAAAACTCTGTTGATGCATGCAAATGATGACGTTATTGGCCAATATAGAAAGAAATCACGAAAGTGCTCAAAGAGCATAAAGTTTAAGGACCAGAAGTCCTTACACCTGAAAAGGGCAAAAATAGAGGGATACAAACAAATTTTTGTGCTACTGGAAAGTATGAAATTGTGCGAGATATCGCACAATGTTTTGCAATGGGTTTCTCGAAAAGACCTATCATTGTTTAAGAGGAGTTATACTCCCCTGTGGTAGGTACAACTACTTTTTCAAATCAATGTTTGAAAATTGTTATGATAGCCTATTTGTTTGAATTCCTCGAAGATTTTAAATATATTTGAAACTCCCAGAAGGATTATTTACTCCTAGAAGGATTAATTTACCTGAAGTAAGCAAGTAAAGTTCTCGAGAACATATAATGATAGACTAAGAATATCCCCTGTATGGTTTGAGAAAATATAAACGAATGTGAAATATTCGTCTAAGTGAACACCTACAATAGTGGGGTGAATGGACCTTAGAAGGTTAAATCTGGATAGAGTGCATTAGAGCATTTGCATTGTGCATATATAGTTGTGTTGTTTGTATGTGCTTCAAGGATTTTAAAATCTTGGTTTATGAGTTGTGTTTTACTTTAAAGTATGAGTTGTGTTTTATGACTGTGCTTTGTCTAGTTCATATGTTTCTATGATGTGAGTTTTGTTATTATCTTTCGTTATATGAAAGAATTGCTTGCATCAATTTGTGTTAGTTAAGTTGTTTTTGTGACGATCTCATATTATGTTGATGATATGACTATTATTGGATCTCCTGAAGAGCTTCCTAAAGCAGTTGATTGCTTAGAGACATAAGTTAAATTGAAGGATTTAAGATCCTTTTTATGGGCAAGGAAGGTAATGTTGAAAAAGTGGGAAATTAATTTTGCATGAACGAATTGTGTTCATCAAATAACATTAGGATCCTAAGATCACTAGAAGTGACTAAAGATCCATTTAGAAATCAAGAAAAAAGTGAAAACATTATGTCCTGAAGTACCATATGTTGATGCATTAGAGCACCAATGCACCTTGCTAGCCAAGCACCATATAAACTATCAATTTGGTGTTGATAATATTAGCAAAATACAATGTTTCCCTCAATGGAACGTTGGAAATACTTTGTTACCTTCAGGAACAATATATGCGATTGTTCTATTATGATACTATCAAAGAGAGATTTGGTGAACTATATATCCAAACCATATATATTATTTGATCCTCATATTGGTTGATCAGAGACGAGCTATCTCTTACATATGGTGATGTGATTGTTTCATAGATATCCAAAACAAACTATAGTAGGCAAGTCCTGAATGTATTTCGTTACACTTTGTGATTCACCATATCTAAAGGACTTGTGGTTGTAAACTATTTCTAAAGGAAATGATCCTGAAGATCATGGTCCATGGATAAAGAAAATCTAAAGATCATGCATAAGATTGACAATCTGGAAGATTGTTCACTAACTAACTCCCGACAACAATCTTTCTAAATGTTGTTCGTGAAATTTGAGTTCAACGACTCAAAGATTTGAAGTGATGTGGTCATGAGGGGGAGCATATACGCACTGCACTCTTTTTCCCTAACCATGGTTTTTTCCCACTGGGTTTTCCTGGTAAGGTTTTTAACGAGACAGTATGAGATAGCGTAATGCAATCTAGTGGTCATCCAAGGGGGAGTATTATGTAAATATTGATATATGGATGACCATTGCCATTACCACATTAGATGCTCACTTGGGAGTTACATGTAACCCCCATTCCTACATATGATAGCTCCTTTATGTTTCATTATCTCTCATTGATATAAGGATGTAGTGGTTACCAAGGTGTGCCTATAAATAAAGCACACCATTGTATCAAAAGAGAAGGATGAATAAGAAAGCTCACTTCCCCCTATCTTACTTGTGTCTTTTCCTCTCTAATCTTCTCTTGTAGTTGTTTATATTACATTAGTTTCATAACAAGGATCATGATTTAAAGTTCAGGGGGGCTGAGTGATTTATTATTATATTTCAAAATGCAATTTTTTTTATTATAACGACATAACATTAATTAAAACAATCAAAAGGACTCAAAAGAAAATTAATTAAAAATTTTCTACTATGTTATGCTCCAAATAAATTATTATACTATGAAAATGCATTTTAACATTTTTTTATTTTTTCAATATTATTATACCTTGAATATGAATTTATGATTATATTAATGTTTATAAAATTAAATATTTGTATTCCATAAAAAATCCTTGAAAATATGAATGTAAAAATAAAATTGTTGACTGTCACGATCGAACACATATCCAATGAGCAAATTAGGCAGCTTCTCCGCTAGAGTGCAAGCAGGTTATGGTAACAACTTCTCACTCGCACTATACATAGAATTAAACACTCAATTTATACGTAATTATCCAAATTTCCTAAAACTTTATATGTAAGTTCCAAAACCTACAAAGGTACGCCCCTGATTAAATAGATAATTAGTGTTGTTTACATAAGATTGTATTAAATTCGATGTAAGCTAATGAAACCACCGATCTATTAGTTAACAAAAATTTGAGTTACCAATTTTTAAAAAATTTAATATAAGATACCAATTTGTTAGTCGTTCCAAATGCAAGTGACCTTTCATGTTAATGACCCTGTGTGTCCGTTCCTATTTCCACCAGCTATTTTAGTAATTCTTCAAGAGAGCAAATCTCATATTTCTTTTAGTCTTTTACGTTCTAGACTTTTAGAACTTTAGGTTTCATTGTTTATTTTTTAGACGAAAATCATTGGGTTAGAATTTTTAGGCTAAATTTAGAGAAGTAATTTGAATATACTCATAAAACCATTTTCATAGTTACACACAATCTTTAATTTTATAACATAACGGTGGGCCAAATCTTTAAAATCGAAAAAATCATAAGGGATATACTAGATCCGACTCATATGAGGGCTGGGCCGTGGTGCGGGGTGGCCACCCCTGGATCCACCACCGATGACTAATTTGATATAGTAGATTTGGAAACATATCATGACTAATTAAGTGTTTAACATTTAGTAACAATTACATTGTCTATAATAAACCTTGTTCTAGCCTAATATGGACTAACTAATTGGCTATAATATATTTGAGAACCTAAGTCATCATCTCATAATAACTAAATTAACCATTAGTTTCAACAATAATTTATTTTAGAAAAGTTCACTTAATTTGTCTACTTGTTTTCTATGCTTCTACATTTGTTGCAACTTTTGCACTATACAATAAATATTTTACAACTGAAATAAAGATTTGGCTCATTAAAGTAATTTCTGAAATAGAGGACGAAACCTATAAGGTCAATCACACCCATTGACAAGATCAATGGCTTAAAATCTTTTGTTGTGTGATTGCTTTACATTTCCTATCTTGAAATCTTTACCGAAATTAGAGCTGGTTTTAACAAGTGATCGTGTGTTCGAATCTCCAATACCACCAATATTAAGATTTGTTTTAAGCACGAGGTATGATGGACATGTGCAAACTTCAAACATGTGAGTTAGCAATCATTCAAAAAAAGCGTGTTAGAGAATGACATAAAATTTATAAATGGATCTTCTCCCAACAACTCGAGTCATTGAAACGGATTGGATTATCACATGGTACCAAAGAAACTATTATCCACGTAGTAGATACTCATACTAGTTTATGTTAATCATGAAACAGAATCGATGATATCATCCTAAGACTCCAAACTAAACCCTGCAGCTGTGACGGTGGTAGGGACAAGATTGCATTGTATGAAAGTGATGGAGAGCTTAGCAATTCAATTAATTTGTCCCAAAAGAAAAGAAAGTTGGCCAACTTTTAACCTTTGAAATTAGCTATTATTTGCGTTACAAATTACGTAAAGCAAGAAAGGGATTATCCGTGAAGACTTACCATAGTTAATAAGCCTTACAATACAATGCATAAAAAAATAATAATAATAAGCCTTACAAAGGAACGAAATCTAGGTCCGAAACAACAAACAATACAAATAATAAAGTAAATTAAACCAGAATCAAACATTGCAAGACAGTACACTAAACCAAACTGCAACAACGACCAAATTATAGGTGTCGTCTTACTGCGAGACCCAAGGGGCAATGGACATTGGAAAACCGGCAAAATAAAGGCCGTCGTCCTTGATCTCCCACGTAAGCTCATGAAGCTTCGGCATCCCTTTCTTTCTCTGGCTTTCGTCGTACGCGTTGAAAGAGAGATGCTTCTTGCCGCGGGCGGTACTCACGTCACACCAGAAGAGCGTCAAACCAAAAATGTTACGCGAAAAACTCTAACTATACATGTCGCCGGCGACCAGGCGACGAGAGCCCAGATCGTCGTCTTTGGATTCGCATCGCACCGTGATCTTGCGGCCTCTACTCAACTGATTCGAAACGTTGACTTGAAGCCTGTACGACATGGAGAGGCTCGGCATTGCGATCGTAGCCAGAAGAATCACCGCCAGTATTTTGGTCAACATTATATTTTGTTTTTGGGTTGGGAAGGGGACTCTTTTTTTTTGTTTTGTGGTTGCTGTTTGAGTTTTTTTCTGAAATATGAATGTGTAATTTGATTGACAACCATGGCATTTTATAGCTATTTCTTTGGTGCAGGATTGAGCTTGCGCGGGGAGAAATGAAACTACGAATGATGGCATATCCATATGAGGGGAAGAATTGGAATATATGTGCAAGTGTAATAATACTATTTAATTTCATTTTCGGGATGCAAAATAATAAGTTTGCTAAGAAGTACCTAAGTTTGAAAAAATTCCCCCAGCTAGCAAAAACAATATATCATAATATTATTTTGTTGTTTTCTGTATATATACCAATTGCGCCAATGATGCTTTTTTGTACACTCAATTTGTTTCCACTAATCAACATTTTCATGTAGTGAAGGTATCATGATGGGCGAATTTTGTCCACATTAATATTGTCAAATTGAGTTTGTGTGCGGTTTTCATTCATACTAGTCAAACTGTTATGAGTTTTAAATCAATACCATTTTCATAGCTAAAAATAAATGGGAATCTAATAAGACCTAAAAATACAGGGGCAAAGTGAAAATTTCAAGTTCAGGGGGCCTGAGTGATTTATTACAGTATCAGAAAAATACAAAAGAAATTTATTATAACGACATAACATTAATTAAATTAATCAAAAGCACTAAAATTAAAATTAATTTAAAGTTTATACCATGCTATGCTCCAAATAAAAAAATTTATACTGTGGCAAATAATTATCATGAATTTTAACATGTATTCTTTTATTTTTTCAATATTATTATATCTTGTATATGAATTTATGATAATATTAATGTTTATAAAAATTAATGAATTTCATTCCATAAAAAATCCTTGAAACTATGAATGTAAAAGTAAAATCAATTTTGTTATGGTGCACTCACACCATTTTGTGACCACCCATGCTGATATGGTGAGATTGAAGGTGACATCTTACTAGGGATGGCAACAAAATCCGAACCCACGGGTACCCACTCGACCCTATAAAATATGCAAAGATCAAACACAAACGATTTAACGTGGTATCCTTGATCGATGAATCGACCAAGACTAATCCACGGGAGAGCTGCAAACTCTCCAGCTGATACTTTTATTTATGCTTAATGTGTTGGCCGAAGTCGATGGTTACACAAACATATATACCCTTTGTTACAATAGGTGACTAGGGTTTCTGGTTCCTCGTTGGAGGAAGAGGAGCTGCACGATGCATGGGCTGCATGCGAAGCGTCTACGGGCCGCTGATGATGGGCCTGAAGGGCTCGGTCCAATACTCCCCCGCAAGCTGGAGCGTGAAGGTTACGAACCTGCAGCTTGGACAGCAAGAAACGAAAGCGATCTGCACCAAGCCCTTTAGTGAAAATGTCAGCGAGCTGAAGATGAGAACTAACTTTGAGGGGCCGGATAACACCAGACTGGACTCGCTCGCGAACGAAGTAACAATCCATTTCCACGTGTTTAGTGCGCTCGTGGAAGACTGGGTTGGCGGAGATGTGAAGGGCCGCCTGATTATCACAATATAACGGAGTGGGCTGCGACTGTGGGACACCAAGCTCACTCAAAAGCCAGCGGAGCCAAAGAATCTCACTGACAGAACTAGCCATAGCCCGGTACTCGGCTTCAGCAGAAGAACGAGCAACAACGCGTTGCTTCTTGGTGCGCCAGGATACAGGTGCGCCACCTAAACTGATAAAGTAGCCAGTAGTGGACCGGCGAGTGCTCTCACAGCTGCCCCAGTCGGCATCACAATAGGCTATGAGAGAAAGATCATTCCTCGCAGGAAAGAAAAGATCCTGGGCCGGGGTTGTCTTGAGATAACGAAGGATGCGGACGACGGCATCCATGTGATCCTGGAGAGGGGCCGACACGAACTGACTAAGAACATTCACCCCATAAGTAAGATTCGGCCTAGTGACGGTCAGGTACAGCAGGCGACCGACGAGGCGACGATAGATAGTGGGATCAACGAGCTTATCCTCGGAAGTATTCGGCCGAGTGAGATGGTGGTTTTGTTCAACCGGAAAAGCACTTGGGCGACCACCAGTAACCCCAGCATCACTGAGTATGTCAAGAGCATATTTTCGTTGACATAAGACGACGCCATCAGGAGTCCTCGTGAACTCATGCCAAGAAAATAACGGAGCTCGCCGAGATCTTTGATGCCGAACTGAGCATCAAGAGATTTCTTGACCATGGTCATGAAAGTCATGTCGTTGCCTGTAAGTAGAACGTCGTCCACATAGATGAGGGCGACCACAAACGTGCTCCCCCGCTGGAAGAGAAACAAAGAGTGGTCCGCTGGTGAGGCGCGGAAACCAAGACGACCAAGTGCAGTAGCGAATTTGTGATACCAATTCCGCGAGGCCTGGCGAAGACCATATATTATGGAGTTTGCACACGCGGGTGTCACCGAGGCTGGCGAAACCCTGAGGGATGCGCATATAAACTTCTTCTTCGAGATCACCGTGCAAGAAAGCGTTATTGACGTCGAGCTGATGAAGGTTCCAACCGCGACTGACTGCAACAGCCAGGAGGCACCGAACAGTGACAAGCTTCGCTACCGGGGCAAAGGTGTCATGAAAATCGATTCCTTCGATCTGAGTGAATCCTTTGGCAACAAGGCGGGCCTTAAACTGCTCGATAGAGCCATCAACAAAAAACTTGATCTTGTATACCCATTTCGGGGAAATGGCGCGCTTTCCCGGAGGCAAATCAACCAAGGTCCACGTGCCATTGAGTTCCAAGGCGCGAATCTCCTTGATCATGGCATCACGCCACCGAGGATCCTGCATAGCCTGCAAGAAGGTTTGTGGTGTATCATGCGAAGTCACAGCAGCTAAGAAAGCTTGATAAGTGGAGGAGGCTCCTTCGTAAGATAGGAAATCGGACAAGGGGTACTTAGCTGTGGAGGCATGAGGTTATCCTGGTAAGGAAGGCACAGCATAGATGTCCAAGTGTCTCGGACGGGTGCGGACGCGGTCACCACGTCGCGGGGAAGGTGGTTATGGCGAGGAAGTGCCACGAGCGGAAGGGTTGTGGACCGGGGCATCAGCCAACGAGGGAGAGGGAGCGGACTCAGCTGGAACTGACTCAGCTGGAGCAGGCGACGAGGGCGAACGCCTAGCAGGGGAGAGGTGCTCCTGTGAAGCCGCCGAGAGTGGAGAAGGCTCAGGAGAGCTCGCAGGCACCTGGACGGGAGGAGCAGAGGCAAAATCAGTACGAAGCACATCATGAACATCATCATCCAAAGCAACGGGACCAGGTAAGGGCCGCGGAAGCCAGTGAAAGTCGCCGCGATGAGGTAGCTGGAAAGGGAACACATCTTCGTGAAAAACAACGTCCCGTGACGTGAAGACTTCGTGATTGGTGAGATCATAAACACGATACCCTTTCTGGCTAGAAGCATAGCCAAGAAGAACACAGGCACGACCCCGTTCACCGAACTTGTCGAGGTGAGCATGTGTATCTTTTGCATAAACCAAGCACCCGAAAACTCGAAGGTGCGTGTAAGGGGCTGATCGATGAAAAAGAACCTCAAAGGGCGTGCGACCAGTGGCCACTGTGGGTAGACGATTAAAGAGATAGGCTGTCGTGAGTATGCACTCTCCCCAAAAACGGAGGGGAAGGCCTGCCTGAAACAGAAGAGCACGCGCCGTTTCAAGCAGGTGTCGATGCTTGCGTTCGACAACGCCATTTTGCTGAGGCGTATCGGTGCAAGACGTCTGAAGCACAATCCCTTCAGTGGCATAGAACTCTTGCAGAACCAGTGTATTGAACTCCGGTCCGTTGTCTGCTTAGATGCGGCAAACCTGCGTACGAAA
Source organism: Linum trigynum (assembly GCA_964030455.1). Taxonomy (NCBI): domain Eukaryota; kingdom Viridiplantae; phylum Streptophyta; class Magnoliopsida; order Malpighiales; family Linaceae; genus Linum; species Linum trigynum. Next base: position 31,835,934 of record OZ034814.1, on the reverse strand, counting down.
CTGTGTGCGAACCTGCCGAATAAACATCATCAAATAACGTCCCACATCCAACTTATATCGTAATAAATAAACCCATGTTCCTCGACTGAAGTCGTCCACTATGGTAAGAAAGTAGTGAGCATCGCTCAAAGATGCAACATGGTAGCCTCCCCAATGTCAACATGGAGCAATTCAAAACAGGCCTTAGATCGTAGGCCGCGAGTAGGAAACGAAGTTTGACTTTGTTTAGCACGAGAACATGAATGACATAAATCCTTATTTGAACCAACAGAAACTTTTAAAACTGAACTAAGCTGCTCGAGCTTGGCAGGAGAGGGATGGCCGAGCCTGGCGTGCCAAATATCCTCCGAAATCCGGCCCCCGCCATTGACTTGGCAAGCCTTCACGTGTCCACTCCCAAACAGCCGCAAATAATAGAGCCCATCGCGCAATTCACCTTTCCCAATCAATTTCCTGGATACTAAGTCCTGAATAACGCAGAAACCATCAAGAAAAATTAGTGCGGCACGGTTCTCTTTAGTAAAACGACTGACAGAGATCAAATTGCACCGAAACTCCGGGACGTGTAAGACCCGAGTAAGAGAGACATCTGCCGTGAAATTCACACGACCCATATGACGAACAGGGATACTCGCCCCATTCGGAATTTTGATAGGTTGGCCGTTCTCAACCACAACTTTATCAGACAATAAATCGGCATTCATGGTGATATGTTCATTACATCCTGGGTCAAGAAGCCATTCAGTATCGAAAGAAAGCATACCTGCCGAGTTCGCAGCTGGATCATCAGCACCCTTCGCCTGTTGCCCGAAGAACAATTTTAGTTTCTCCAGCTGCTCCACAGTAAACCCAGCAACAGGGCCTTTCCCTTTATCTTGTTCGGCCTGGGCAGCGCGAGGAACCCGATCGCGGGAAGCACCATCGTTGCCAGGGCGGGTGCGACGTCGGGACAAAGCGTCACGATCTCCACGAGAATCAGAACGTCCACGAGTCTCATATCGGTCACGAGGAGGGTAGCCGATGAGTTCCCAGCACATCTCACGTGCATGGCCAATTTTCTGGCAATGGGTGCATGTCGGCCTCTCTTTGTCTCCAGCACCACGGGGATTGCGATCACCATCTCCACGAGCAACGAACGCAGCAGCCTCACTCACTGGCTTTCGATTCTGAGAGATGAGGCGTTGTTGTTCCTCATTAAGGGCAATGTTGAAGACCTCCGAGAGACTTGGAGTGGGCTTCATTTCCAAGACCTGCGATCGAACGACCGAGAAAACATCATCAAGGCCCATAAGAAAGTCGAACAAACGAGAGTTATCCTGTTGTTCGCGAATCCGACGGGATAGGTCACACGTGCACAAGCCGCACGTGCAGCTGGGTGTAGGTTTTATGGCGGTCGACTCTTCCCAAAGAGCCCGCAATTTTGTGAAGAAAGTCGACACGGAGTGATTCTCCTGCTGGAGCGAGCTGATGAGGCGCCGCAATTCATAAGCGCGCGAAGCGTTACCTTGACCAAAGCGACCATGGAGGTCCAACCAGATTTCACGGGAGGTCTCGGCAAAACGAACGCTACTCCGGATCTCCTTGTCCATGGTCGTCTTCATCCATCCTTTGACCATTGCGTCACAACGAATCTAGGCACTGCGAGCCGATCCCGCCTCAGGCTTTGGGAGGGTGCCATCGACGAAGGAATACTTGTTTTTTGCCAAGAGGGCATCTTTCATGTCTAGTGCCCACTCGCCGTAGTTGGAGGAGGTAAGGACGTCTCCTACCAGCATCAGACCGGGGCTGTCCGACAAGGGAAGTTGATAAACGGGAGGCAGATTGTCACCACCAGAACCGCCGCTCATCACTCTGTTGCCGCTGTTCAAAACACTGCTGTCGACGGAAGTGTCGTCGTCGCCAGCCATGATCACAGGGAAGAAATAGGGATGTCACCGCTCTGATACTATGTAAAATATGCAAAGATCAAACACAAACGATTTAACGTGGTATCCTTGATCGATGAATCGACCAAGACTAATCCACGGGAGAGCTGCAAACTCTCCGGCTGATACTTTTATTTCTGCTTAATGTGTTGGCCGAAGCCGATGGTTACACAAACATATATACCCTTTGTTACAATAGGTGACTAGGGTTTCTGGTTTCTCGTTGGAGGAAGAGGAGCTGCACGATGCATGGGCTGCATGCGAACCGTCTACGGGCCGCTGATGATGGGCCTGAAGGGCTCGGTCCAATACAACCCGGTCAACGCGGGTAAAATTAGTGTTGATGGGTTTTGGGCCGAGTTTGGGTTTAAACATGTTCACTATTCACCGGTTGGGTTGGGTTTGGGTTTAGCTAAACCCGCCCCATGGGTACCCGCCCATACCCATATAATTAATTTTTCCGGTATATTTAATATTTAAACAACTAATCTTCTTTATATTTGTGGAGACATGTCTAATTTTTTCTTTCTAATTGTGTGGAATGAAGCGTATATTATCGAGTGGAGAGTGGAGAAGCTTAATTGACAAGGAGGAAAAAGCTTTCAATTAATCATGTTGTTTATGGATAATTTGTGATTTGCTTCAATTTTCTTGAGTTTTCTAGATTGGTGTTGAACAATTTGTATGGTTAATTTGTGATTTGCTTGAATTTTCTAGAATGGTGTTTTATATATGGATAATTTGTATTGAGATATTGATATTTGACTGTTATTTTCATAGGAACTTGTTATTGTAAATTTTTTATGACAAAAACCCATGGGTACCCAGCGGGTTGGGTTGGGTTTGAATTTTTCAAACTCAGTGAGTTTTACCCCGGGTTTTTTTCACGGATAAACCCATGGGTTTGGGTTTGAATTTGGCAAAACCCGACCCAACCCGACCCATTGCCATCCCTACATCGTACTTAAAATTTAGAGTGTGGAATTGTTTGCTTTTGAGATAGGCTTATGTAAGTAAAAAAATATGAGTTAAGTACCTTTTTATGGGTTGGTCCCACATTTCTTTAATTTTCTCTCGTTTCTTAATCTCTCTTGTACTCGCTTATTTTTAAATACCTATCCAAACATGTTGAAGACTTCTTTGATTCTATTGAATATTTGCTCGACGCCTATTAATACGTGTTCATTTGTGTGGAATATTTGTTGGTTTAATATATGAGAATACTAGTTCGATGCTTTTGAATATTTGTTCGACTCCTATTAATACTTATTTATATGTGTGAATATATTTTGGTCTCAGATATGAGAATGATAGTTTGACACTTTTGAATATTTGTTCGACGCATTTGAATACTTCTCTGACGCTATTGAATATTTGTTCGAAGCCTATAAGTACGTGTTCATTTGTGTGAAATATTTGTTGGTCTCAGAGATTAGAATACTTAATGGAAGCTTTTGAATACTGGTTCTGCCCATTTGAATACTAGTTAGACTCCGTTGAATACTTCTTCGTTGCTTTTGAGTACTCATTCGATGCACATATTTATAGCGTCAAACAAGTATTCAAAAGAGTCGAATAAGTATTCAAAAGTATCGAACAAATATTCAAAATGTCGAACTAGTATTCTTATATTTGAGATCAACAAATATTACACACAATGACCACACATTAATAGGTGTCAAACAAATATTCACAAGTTTTGAAAAAGTCTTCGGGCTAATCGAACAAGTATTAAAAAAATGAGAGATTACAATAGAGAGAAAGAAATGGGAAAAATGAAAAAACTGTGGGACCACCCCATTAAAAGAGTATTTGGTTCTCTACTTTTTTTCTTACATAATCTCATTTAATAAACAATAAATCATAGAACTTTACTACGGTGACTTGCAAGTCACCATAACTTGCGCTTTTCGGTCGACCTCATTTAGAATTAGGTCGACCTAATCTTTTGTTTGTGCAAAAATAGTTTCATGGTGCATACTTTGGAGATTCATATCTTACAATTGGCTCGATGGAAATCGAAGGTTAATGGCTTGTTTTGAAGCTGGAGTGACCCTCTACACATTGAAGTACTTGGGAGCTCAATAGAAAGTCCAGAAGACCATTTTTAACCTGATCAAAAGGCTATGCCAAAACTGGGAAATTGCCTGAAAATGGCTAAAGTCTGAGAACGTGTTTGTGAAGTCTACTTTGGAACTCAATTCTAGAAGCATGGATGAGATTCGAGTCCAGGGGCCTCTACCACGTGAAATTAGGTGTGTTTTTATAAATTCAAGACATTGGATAAAAGATTGGATCTTTGGAAGCCTTCAAACCAAAGGCTCGAAGTTGCTACGAAGGCTGTTTTTCAGTATAGAAGGCAGTTTACTTCGTAGCAACTTTGAGCCTTTTGTTTGAAGCTTTCCATATATCCAATCTTTCATACATTGCCTTGCCTTTGTAGAAAAACATACACACTTTCATGTGGTAGAGGCCCCTGGACTCGCCTCTCATCCATGCTTCTCAAATTGAGCTCCAAAGTAGACTTCACAAATACGTTCTCATACTTAAACCATTTTCAGGCAGTTTCCCAGTTTTGGCATAGACTTTTGATCAGGTTCAAAAATGGTCTTCTGGACTTCCTATCGAGCTCCCAAGCACTTCAATGTATAGAGGGACACTACAGCTTCAAAACAAGCCATTAATCTCCAATTTACATCAAGCCCATTGTAAGATATGAATCTCCAAAGTAGGCACCATAAAACTGTTTTTACACAAACAACAAATTAGGTCGACCTAATCCTAAATGAGGTCGACCGAAAAGTGCAAGTTATGGTGACTTGCCAGGAATCATAGGCGCAACCTATATCATAACCTTCCAAATTTTTAGTGAGATGTGGGTTTCAATCTCACCTTGTGAGCATGAGTGCTCACAAAATGGTGTGAAGACCATCACAAAATTAAAGTAAAATAGTTGGCTGTTAGGTTCAAACACACATCCAATAATCAAATTAAATAACTTCTCTGCTAGAGTGCAAACTGGTTATGGTAACAACTTCTCACTCACACTATACATAGAATTAAACACTCAATATATTTGTAATTATCCAATTATCCTAAAACTTTATACGTAAGTTCCAAAATCTACATAGCTCCACTCCTGATAAAATTGATAAATAGTAAATATACATATACTTTTGAGAGATATAAATGACTAAAGTGGGCAAGTGAGCGGGTATAGAGCATACTTGTTTCACATAGTTTTAAAGAGCAAAGTTATTGCACAAAAAAGAGGTCATACCACACTATACATAGAATTAAACACTCAATTAATATGTAATTATCCAATTATCCTAAAACTTTATACGTAAGTTCCAAAACCTACATAGCTCCACCCCTGATAAAATAGATAAATAGTAAATATACATATACTTTTGAGAGATATAAATGACTAAAGTGGTCAAATGAGCGGGTATAGAGCATACTTGTTTCGCATAGTTTTAAAGAGCAAAGTTATTGCACAAAAAAGAGGTCCTACCGGGAGTCGAACCCAGGTCGCTGGATTCAAAGTCCAGAGTGCTAACCACTACACCATAGAACCTTTTTGTGTTTGCAAATGAGAAAATACAGTTTATTAATCAAACCTTCAACTTTGACAAATTATTAGTCAAATCTTTAAAAATACAAAATAATAGCCAATCATTTAGTCTTCAATCTTCATTGAGACCTCGGTTAGTTAAGGCTCACTTGGATAATGCGGTGCTGAGCTGAAGAAATTTTATGACATGCCAGGCAACAAGAAGATGCCAAATTAGCCAACCTTTGACATTTTTATAATTTATTAGCCAAACATTTCAACTTGGACAAAATATTAGTCAACCCTTTCAACTTTAACGAAATATTAGCCAAACCTTTCAAAATACAAACAATAGCCAATTGTTAAATTCCGCTTAACACTTATGATAGTTTCCGAGCTAGCAAACTTGTTGTTGAGTTGGGAAAGTTTTGTTGATATGGCAGTGAACAAGAAATTGCCAAGTCACTCAACCGTTTTCATCTTTTATTAATTTAATTTTAAAATGTATGACAACTTATACGATGTTTTTCTCCATCGGATTCTCAGAGTAAGTATGACGAAGAGACGAGAACGCCACCAAAAGTGGTATATGGGCGTTGTCGGCACCGTGAAAGGAGACCTTGCTATAGTATGATAATAATACAAAGTTCATGCCTAAAGGAAGAACTTATGTTGGTGAGCTAATCCACAATGTTCATTACGATAAGATAATAATCAAAACTAAATCTAAAGTAGATAAACCAAATAAATAATACACTCATCCGGTTTTTTAATGAAATCTGATGTGACAACTGAGCTGGAGCATTATTAACAATATATTAACGATAACAAATCAACGAATAAAATTTTGAAATGCTATGAAATCTTTGATAATTATTTTGTATTTTCCAAAGTTCAACTAATTTTGTCAAAGTTAAAAGGTCTTACTAATGGAATGTCAATGTTAAAAGAATTTTCAAATAGATTGTATTTATCCAAAAAATCAACATCTTTTTTAGTGGAAGCTGATGTGAAGTGTCGTTAACAGTAAAAAATCAATGAATAAAATTTTACAATTGTTGATGCCAAGTTTAGAGCAGCCTGCTTCAATATGTTTAAGGTCCGGAGAGCGCTGATTTCCCAAAGCCTTTAACCACCTCCAGCTCCGTGCGAATACTTGGAAAAAAAAGGTCCCACCAGGGGGGTCCTGGTTGGAACCTCCTCCGACGCTCAAATTAGTAACCTGAATGGAATAAAATGAATACGATGACGTTAGACCTGGTTCGGTCCCACGGTCGTAATTGAGCGTCGTCGGCTATTTAATGCCGCCCGGTGGAGACTATCCACGATTCCATGGCTTAGTCCGCCAAATTGAGAGTGTGTTGAGTGTTAAGAGATTTAACACGTTTTTGGGAGATCTGGAGGAGAGAGAAAACGTTTTTAGAGAGAGAAAGTATAGAGAGTGTATATTGTGTGTGAGTTGTGTTGTGTGAATTAGTCGTAAGCGATTTATGTGGTGTGTGTGACTTGTTGTTTTTTTGAAAGGGGGAGGGGTGCTCCCTATTTATAGGGAAAAGTCGTAGTTAAATTCCTCGACTTACGTTAACATTCACCAACATTCTCCATTATTCTTCTATACTCGTTAATATTCTAATACCTTAACATTCTCCGTCATACACTAATATTCCTCACCAATTATGGTATATGAGAAAGTTCAAGTGTGTATGAGAAAGCATGAGAAAGTGTAAGTATGTAATAGAGAATAAATGAAAATAAGTGAGTGATTATGGAACATAGAAAATTGGTGAATGGTTTTAGTTCTCTACTCTACGTATGCATGGGAATGAGATGCTTATGTGGGAAATAGGTGCAATATGTAAGAACAAAGGGGAGCATGTACATATGTGAATGTTGCATGTTCATGCATGGTTGTGCATGTGGAAAGTAAGAAAATGAAAGAAAATGAAAGAAAGAGGAAGAAGTGGAGGTTGGAAGCTTTTGTGTATGGGAGGTAGAATGTTTCTTTATGCATGTATGGGAAGAAGAAAGAAAGGAAAAGAATGTGAAAGAACAAAGGAGAAATAGGGAGGAGTGTGTCTGTTTGTCATCTTCCCTTTTGCATGGGGAAGGAGGAAATAAGAAATAGAAAAATCAAAATAAAAGAAAGAAGGAAGGAAGGAAGGGAAGGAGTAATACGTGGGAAGGAAAAGGGAAGTAAAAGACAGAATTTATGGTTAGGGAAAGTAACAATAATAAGAAAAAACAATAATAAGAGTTGGAGAGTAAAAACAACATAGGAGATGGATGATTTTAACGGTATAATACGAGTTTTCGGGTGTTTCAAGTACCGTAATAATTAAGAATTTATCGAGTGTATTAACGAAAGGTGAGGTGTTTTAATATTTTTAAAATTTTATCGATTAAGAATTGGGTCTATCAACAATATTGTGAAATATTTACCTATTATTTTACATATTCAAAATTTTGGGGCCTCCGGACACTTTTATTATGTATATGACTAATTACTATGATGGATAATTAGATTTCGATTATAAATTTAAAATGATAAAAATTTTATGAATTGAATTTTTATTATGGGTCTAGAACAATAATAAAAAATTTAAGTCCGAAGTTTAAAGGAACGAACGAATTACATGAGACAAATACTTTTTTCTTATTAAAATTTTTTCAAACCATATCACATAACTTATTTTTTGTCTTGTGTTTCCTAAATAGAAGAAAAGAGGTAATTGATGATGCCTCATTATTATCACTATTAGATATATTACTTTAATTTTCTTCATTTTCAGCTTTCCAAGGGGGGGAAAGAATTTAATTTCGTCATTTAATCTACTTGTACTACCAAGGCAGTAATGCTAAATTAATTAAATAATTCACATTGATTTATTAAATGTTAACCAAAATAGTTAGGTACAAGCCACCAATAGTATAACAGATAAAATAACTAAATCAATTATAAATATTTGATAGTATGTGATATGACTAATTCTTATGGTAAAGCTACAGATTTCTTTTTTGAATCATTCAACGTATTTATACGAATTTTTTTTAATTTTAAACTTTTTGAAACTTGTTGGTTGTTTTCCTAATGCAAGCATAGTTTATAGAATCTTATTAACTATTCCTATGACTATTGTTACAGCAGGAAGAAGCTTCTCAATATTGAATTGTTGAAGTCTTATATGCGCTCTACAATGACATAAGAGAGGTTTAACGAGTTAGCTAGATTAGCAATTGAGAATAACTATTTGGATGATGCAAAGATAAAAGAGCTAATAGAAGATTTTTATTTCAAATAAGACTAGATGGTTGTTACTTTTTAAACAATGATAGATGAATTTATTCATTTTGTTATCACTTTCTGAACTTAAGTATTTTTATTAAGATTTACTAATTTTTAGTTTTAATACATTTAAGAGGAAAATTTTTAGGGCCACAATTTAAACTTTCGGGCAAAGACTTCGAATATCATGGACCAACCCTGATTAGGTGTGCAAGGTCTCACGCAACAATGGAGATAGTTAACAAGGATTCTTACTCTGTAGTGTTGGTAACAAATGCTCAATAGTGTTTCAGATTGCATAATCGTTTTCAGGTGGAGTTTGTTGTTTTGCGTGATGCTCTCTAGTGGTGTCATTCACTTGGTTTGTCTGGGGAGGAATTTTACAGTGTTACATAGCATTGGTGCTATAGGTTTTTACTTTTATGGTACAACATGAAATTGTGCATTTAACGTTATGGTACAACTTTATATTATACCTATACTTTTTGTAAAAATTCTTTTATGGTACAACTTGAACTTGTACATTTATGTGATGGTACAACTTCAGGTTGTAAAATTATACCATAACATAACGGTACAAATTCCTTTATGGTACAACCTAAATTTATACATTTATTGTTATGGTACTACTTTAAATTGTACATTAAATCACTATATAGCATAGTGATATGGTTTAGGAGCAAATACTAAGCACCAATACTAAATTTGCTACTAGTGCATAAGGTTGACTTTTTTGTGATTATTATTGGTACATTGGTTAAATAAACAATACTAGTTTTTATGGCTCGCGCGTTGCGCCGGGACTTGTGGTATATGTAGATTACACAATTACTACATTATGAGTACCATGATGTGTTCATATTTTTCATATTGCTAATAGTCCATACAAAGTATTGTTATAGTTAGTGTTCCGCTACGGAATTGGAGGATATTTTTTTTTAATAGTGAGTATACTTTTTATTAATGGACATCATAATAAAATTTTATTATCAACATAGATAATTCATATGTTTGATAATAATGGGAAATTGAAATACCAAATATTGGATAATATAGATATGATTTATAGTGAAAGGATTGTCCTGATGAAGTCTTGGGGCCACAAATCGTTGAGTGGAATGTAAGCATATAGATTCTATGAATAACATATCCCAGGCTCCTATCATTAAAGGTGAAGATTACATGAAAAGTAAGAGGCCTTGTTAATTTGGCATTAATTAACCATCGACACATTCCAACTTCCAGATAAATCAAGGGTCATTTATAAATTAAGGGAAGAATCTTGGGTTAATTGCAAGGTTGGTCACTAGGATTACAAAAAACGTTCATGTTTAGTCATTACAAATATTTAATTTCATTCGTGGTCACTATAATTAATTAACCGTCCAAGTTTGGTCACTCTCTGTTACCTTCCGTTAGTTTTCGTTAATGTCGTCAGTTTTTTGCTGACGTGGCTAACAGAAGTGCCTAATCAGCTAATTTAAAGAAGAAAAAAACAAAAAACCACCTACCACGTCATTTTAGTTAATCAAACATAAGTTACCCAACCCAATCCAACCCAACCCTTGACCTGACCCTTCCTCTTCTTTCTCTAATTGACCCAGCTGGAATAAATCCCTAATCGGCAGATTCCCAAACCACAAATCAGATTTCCACGCGACGCCACCTCTCCGACGGTGGCTTCTTCTTCTTCCTTGCCTTGAACGACCTCTGTCCCACCAGACCCACTCCATTTCTTCTCCACCTTCTGGTGTCGCTGAATGAAATCGACGGAAGGAGCTACAACCAGCGGAGGTAACAAGGGATGGCAGAGCGAGAGTTGCGTTGTTGTTTCCTCTACCCCCGTGGTGATTCAAAAATTGGATTTTGCACGAGAAAGGGGATGGAGGGACTGCGGTTGCTCTGTTCTAGGAAGGGGAGGAAGGTTAATTGCAGTAGGAGACGGCGGCCATGAGTTCGGCGAAATGGATCTGAGTTCGTGCTTCGCAAACGCGCCGCGGCTGGAGAGGATTATAGCGTGGAAGTCGAATTTGGAGCATATTTTGGTGACCATGTGGAGATGGGAATCGTCTTCGGAGTCGGCGTGGAGCTAGACGAGGTGAGGATTTGAGTTGGGTCCATTTCTGCTATCCATCCGTCTCTTTCTCTTTTTGCTTTCCCACACGTTTCTTGTCTCTCTGTGGATGTGACTGTCCGACGAAGATGGCGAGGAATTCATAATTAGTTCCCCTTCTCCCTCCCCCCTCTCCATTATTCATCTCTTCCTCTTCTCCACAGTTTCAGTGTTGTGGGGTTTTTTTTTCTTTGGTTCCTCTCAAATAATGACGGTGTATCAGTCGAATCGACTCCGTAAGGACGGAGCCTTGATGGGTCTTGATGTGGGTGTTGGAGGGCAAGTCCTAGATCTGGAAACCGCCGTCAAAGACGGCATTCTCGGAGGCGGCGGAGGAATCGGAGTCGGCGGCGGTTGTGGGTTAATTAGCACGGCCACGACAGAGAAATTAGATCTGAAGAAAATGATTGAAGAGCTGGAAGGGTCAATAGTGGGGTTGGGCGGGTTCGGTTATCTGATGTGACTGCTTACTGACGTGGAGCCGTGGAGGTTTGTTTTTTATTTTTTATTTGTTAAAATTGGGTGACTAGGCATTTCCGTTAGCCACATAAGCAAAAATCTGACGGAGACTAACGGAAGGTAACGGAGAGTGACCAAACTTGGATTGTTTGATTAATTATAGTGATCACGAATAGAATTAAATATTTGTAGTGACTAAATATGAACGTTTTTTGTAATTCCAGTGACCAACCATGCAATTAACCCGAAGAATCATCCTTGTGCATAATTTCATTAGGTAGGTATTAGCATGACCAAGAAGAGACAAATTAACGATCTATATTGTTAAAAGCAAAGGCAAACACGTCTCACTCACTTCATCCACGGTCCATGATATATAAGCAAAACAGTATATATGATATGCAAGAAGAAAAAGAAGAAATAGAGTAGTGAGTAATCAAACCATGATTATCAACAAAACCATCGACCACAATTACAGAGAAACACAAATAGAGAAGAAATTACTGGTCATCGTGATGCCTCTCATGTATACACCAAAGACGGATTATATCAGCAAAAGTAAATAGAAATTAAACCTCCATTTATAGGCGATGTGTTTAACTTGAAGAGGGATAGATGCATATTGAAAAAGAAACTCAAAATCGAAGGACGAAAGAACTCGGAGCTGATCCTGCCTTGCCTACATATGTCTTGAAGATCGGCGATTATCGTGATATCAATGGCCCACAATTTGAAATTGATCAGGCAATCTAATCTCAGCATCCATCAAAGTGACCGCCACCAGCGATGAGAAGGAATTAAGGAAACCAAAGCAGTATATCTCACCATCCAGCAGACGAACGCAAAAAGTCCATCCTTTTGTTTCTAAAAAGGGAGAAGAAAGAGGGGGGGAAAAAGGTTATTTAATGAGTTCGCCATCAGCTTACAAAGTAGAAGTAGATTAGATATAGAGATCCGGAGTGACCATTGATGATAACATGTAAGATGTATGAGAAACTGACTGCGTGAAAACAATTAAATTCGCCGAAAAAGGGAATTTCGGAGCTTGAAGACAGAGCAGGGGTTATTTACAGAGGTCGTCGCCGATTCAGCTTGAGTAGAAAAAGATGTTGTTTCCAGTCTAACTACCCACTTCGACGACTCAAAGCTCTGCTCAGGCACATTATCAACCTACGAAACCCAAGATCGACCTCAAAATCATCAAACAATTGTCATGGATAAGAAAAGAGTAAGTGGGGGAGAAAACAGAATGAGAAAGGAAACGTAATTACTTTGCCGACTCCAAGAGTCTCTGGCTCTCTGTCAGCGGCCACATCAAACCATCTCACAAACTTGTGGCCTTCGTAAGGGTTCTCCTTTTTCAATTTCTCTCGCCCTTTTGTTTTCTCTCACCACCCTTAGTCTCGTCAAGGTATCATCAGACTACTTTATGGGTTAGCTGGGACTGTTAAGCCTACAGGTGGCCAACGCGAGGAAGGGCAACCAAAATGGAAAAGCAACCACAAGTTCCAACCAGCAATTCAGATGAAACCAGCCCATCCGAAACCAACCAAAGAACACGGTGCACCCTCCCACACCCAAGTTCTATCCGAATTGAAACAGTGACAATGAGTCACGATGGACAGTAAAAGCTGTCTTGGTGTGCAGTAAATGACTATGCTAGAGGTGTGGAAGAAATATCTACGTTATGAATCAGACTTTTTAGGACAAAGAGTGGAAGAAATATCTATGTTATGAATGAGACTTTATTAAAAATATCTGACTAGAAGTAGACATATGGGGTGGTGGCGCAGTTGGTTAGCGCGTAGGTCTCATAGCTAAGAGTAATCCTGAGGTCGAGAGTTCGAGCCTCTCTCACCCCATTTTGGCTTTGCTTGTGATTGCACACACGACGTCGTTTTGCTGCAGTTTGTACAAGATCTATTCTTGGGTCTAAAATTGTCAGGAACAACTATAAGTCTATAAATAAAAACTGAGGAACATGAATATGGCAAAAGGCCAACAACACAAGAATGGGGGAATTCTTCTTTAACCAAAAAAAAAAGAACATATGGCATTGAGGCAAGGCCGGGTATACAAGCTCTACTCTCTACAAACCAAACATATAATCAAATCTCAGGACACCTCTCTGTTTTTTCCAGCACACTACAGTTCAAGCTGAATTCCATTCTTGCTCCTCGAGAAAAACTTGGCGAACCCATTTCGGTTCTTATCAGAGCTACTGTGCATGGAGGCTACGACTGCAGAGGAAGTCGATGAAGAAGAACAAGACGGTGGCGAGTTGCGCTCGTGTTTACTGATCTCCACAGCAATAGCTCTTGCAGGACTCAAATCTATTCTAGGAGAGTATGTCTCGTTCGAATGCAAGTTCCATAGCACTCCACCACCTTCACTACTACTACTACCTCTAGGAGCAGCAGCCAATGATGAAGCTCCTACCGCTGTGATTTCGGGTATGCTGCTGGCATCGATCAGGAAGTCCTCGAGTGTTGCTAGAGATTTGAGTTGCTTCCCTAGGGACAATATCGTCTTCTGGCAATCTGCAAGCTTCCCAGCTGCTAAAGCTAGGTCCTCCTGCCACCGACACACGAAAGGATATTATCAACTGTTATGCATGATGCATGGAGCTTGGAAGAACTAAGAGAGATCAGTTATTCATAGGAACCTGTTCTATACCTGTTTTATCTTTGGTGCACTGTTCATGTTCATTGAGTGCTGCTGGATCTCCAACTCCTCTTTCTTCCTGGAAATCTCTTCTTCCAGGTACTGATACTTGATACTGAACTCTGCGGACGTAGCCCTTTCCTTCTCAAGCTCGGCTTCCAAGGTGGAAACCTGTGCTGACAAGGTACGGGATTCTGCTTCCAAATTCACAAGTTGAGATTCGATCTCTTGCTTCGATTCTTTTGCCAATGATAGCTGGCTTTGGACTTCCTCCAACTTGAGTTGGACTTCCATCAACCGGCTTTGCAATGCTTTATTCTCACATCGACTCGTTGTTAAAGCAGTTTCCATTTCTGCTTTTTCCGACTCCATTTCTGCCAAGTTACTTTCAGCTTGGAATTTCTCTTGAATCGTCCTTTCCAGACTTTCTTCAAAAGCAGCTTTCTCTTGGATCATTCTCTCCAGAGTTTCTTCCACTTCAGCTTTGTCTGCTCTTGTGTTCTCCAAACTTCGCTCCAGTTCATCTTTCACTTCTTGCAGCTCATTCAGCTTGCCTTCAAATTCAGCTGCCTGGCGAATGGCAATCTCTAGCTCATCTCTCAGCAAGTTTTCTTCATGATCAGTCGACTGTTTCACAACTGATTCAACGTGATTACTACTTTCCATTTCATTCTCAGGCAATGCAGCTAGCCTTTCCATCTCAAGGAAATCATCCATGAGATCGATTTCAACAGCTGGTGCTACCACCGGTACATTTCTGTTACCAGCAGTCCTATTATTCTTGAACTCATCCAGTTCAGAGATCAATCCATTGAGCCTATCCCCACTATCCGAATGGCTATCCGTGAGAGACTCGAGATACACCGAGGAAGCAGCTGATGTTTTGTGATGATCATTAAGTGAGGAGGATGATCTCGAAGCTAAGGCTTTCAGTCTTCGGCATTCAGCCTCAAGCTTGGCGACCTTCTTTATGCTCTCCAAATGTTGCTTGCTGGCCATTTCAGCAGCTTGAGTACTCAACTCCCTTTCAATTGTTCTAACTTCTAGTTCTTCAGATTGAGACAGAAGCTCAAGCCTCAGTGTTTCATTCTCTTGCTCCAAATATTCAAGTCTTTGAAAGAGATCAGGATCGACTCGAGCTGGAGACTCAGACTTTGCAGCAGCAGCAGCCTTTAATTCAGTTTTCAACTGAAAAAGCTGATTCTCTAGCTCGGATTTATCTGTTTCCCATTCTTTAGTTCTGCTTACCACTGCCTCGCGTATTTTCTCTTCCTGTTCATCACGTGCTTGTCTTAGCTGCCTAACGCACTCCTTGAGCGCCCCGTCAAGATGGCTTACTCGATCTTCAAGCTGAGATTTTGTTTGTGTTGCTGCATCAAGCTGTTTCTTGACAACCACTAATTCGTTCTCGGCCTTTTCCCAGCCAGCGACAGCTTCTTCAGCAACTTTCGAGTGTTGTTTGACCAAGTCGTCTTTCTGACTCACGTTCACTAGTGCTGCTGATAACTTCTCTGTCAAACATTTGATACTGTCATTCACTTCTTCATCACCTCCAGTTGCAATTTTGGAGGTGACTTCAGGAGATTGACTGTCATCCTTAGGAGATGCCTTCAGTGCGTCCTGCTTCAACCAGAAAAGTATTATATATTAGGTGCCATCAAAAAGAAGATGGAGTATTGGCCAAAAAGCATCGAAAAAAGGAGCATTCCTGTGACATGGAAGTGAGATGCTAACTGAAGTTACAACTCTCCACAGCTATTAAAGATCATACGTACAAACAATTTCCATAAATATACCATTAGAGGCATTAGTTATATCAAAAGATTGTTTCTTTGAGGATAAACTCCTACATCAATTCAAAGCTTTGAAAATACAACTTCCATGCTATCGATCACTTTGTAATTGACCACATCATTCCCTCTGGAAACCATTCAGAGTTCCCCAATTTTGCAGAGAGAGCTTATCGCATCAATCCTACTTCAACCATACAGCACATAGTTACTTGGAATGAGGGGAAACATTTTTTTATCAGAAATTGAGAAAATTGGAGGCAGTGTGAAATATATGTAATACCAGATGAAATGAAAAAAAGGGCAAGAGCAATAAGATGGAACAAAATTCAAACCAACCTGGTCATCTGAAAACCTCTCTGAATGAGATGATATTGAACCTGAACTCTCAGTCTCTCCACCACCCCTTTCTGAGGGTTTCTTCTTCCACAACCATTTTCTCTTCTCCATCTCTTAAACCCGAGGAGCTGACAACCCACTATCTCATCCAATAGATTTATCTGCAAATGCAATAAGTATAGAGTTGTTTAGAATGGTTCTGTGCTTGGAGCAGAACCAGAAGCACACAATCCCAGGAATTTCATACCAAGAAGATGAAAGAAAAGGGAGGAAATGCCTCTAGTCTATGGAAGAAGAAGAATTTCTCGGCAAACTCATACATAAAAGTGTTGAAAAAAGAAAGATTGCTTGGCTTAACATTCTACCAGCTTGGCTTCAAATCCAAACAACAACCATCCAATCCCAACAACAACAGCATTATCAGAAACAGGAATTTGTAGAGTCGATATAGGTAACTATGAAAGTAGAAAGAAGAAATAGCGAGCTTCAGTAGCACGTGAAGAAGCAAAGCAAAACCCACCAAAGGAAGTAAGAAACAGTGGTTTTTCCTATACCACCAAACAGTAAAAGAACCCATTTCATCAAAAAAATCGATTGGGGACTGGAAAAATCGAAATAACTACTCACCTAATGAAAACCTAACTCATAAGACTGTTATAACCAAACAAGCCTCTGACAATGGAACAGTAGCTATTACCCTTGCACGGAGAAACTGTAGAAAATAAAGGAAACCCCAGAAAATGAGAAGACGGGAGAAACAGCAGGAACCCAATCCATTTCAGTTCCGGAAGAGAACCCAGACGGCCGCACAACGGTTCGCTTAAGCACGAATTCCAGGAACCCAAATGAATCAAATTGAGAGTTGCCCACATTGCAGGTAGAGAAATCCGACCCAGTTGGGAAGATGGGGGAGGAAGAAGAAGAGAATGGCACAGATTCAATTACCTTTGACTGCTGGAGACCGGAGCAGAACTTCGGAGATCAGATAGGGACGAATTTTTGTTGAATTAAGAAATTAAATGCCAGAGGCAAGAAAGAAAGAGAGAGAAAGAGAGAGAGTTGAAGATTTTGAAGAGATGGTCAATAATTATGAAGGAAGAGAAAGAACAGAAAAGCAGAGCACCGCCGGGCCGGGGGGGGGAAGGGAGGGCTTTATTATGACCTTTGCTTAGAAATCTGCTGCAGAGTGTCAGGAAATGTCTCCTCCCCAGATACAAATTCAACACAAGCAAAAGCAAGCAAGCTGCTACTAATTTGGCCGATTAATGTGTCAAAGAGAAGCTTTTTTTTGCAGATAATGTGGGTTTCTATTCTAGTTCTAGGTTTTAAAGCCCCACCATATTCACACACTCGCTCCCTCTCTGTCCCGTCAAACAAGAAAATTTTCGAAAGAAGAAAAAGAGAGCATGTGACTCTGAAACGAGAACCCAGCTTTGGAGGAGAAAAGAGAAACCCAAAAATTACAGCTTTTTTGTTGCTTGGGGAAGATTTTAAAATTTGGGAATACTACTGTTGCAGTATTTGCCAATGTCAGAGAGATCAGCCCAGGTTACTGTGGTTGCATAGTTTATTTAATATAAATCGTGGTTTAACCATAGTTCAAACTGTTTCTTACTGCTAAGTACTACGTATCGAGTTAGTTTTTAATATGAGATTTATACTGGTGCAATTTCACGGACACTGATTAGAAACTAAATAATGGTGGTTACAAAAGAAAATGAATATTTAAACAATAGTGTTTGTTTGAAAATTGAGCTGTACTTATTCCCGCCCATGTGTGTAGAAGGGATTTGTCTTTGATTTCAAGCAAACAGTTGGGGCGTAGTTGGAGACAATTATGTGTTTATGTCAGCAAATGGCAGCCTGATTGTGGTTTATTTTATTATTTATCCTTTTTAATAATAATAATAATAATAATAATAATAATAATAATAATAGGGTTTTCGATTTTCTCCACTGTGTTTGTTTGGCTGTGGTTGAATTTTGAAAAATGGTGGTGGTGGAAGAGACGCTCTCCAGCTTTGAAAATTTTGATTCTTTTTGATTGATTAGTTTTTGGCAGTTAGCATGGGTTACTGTGGCCTCTGCATGCGCCCGTCGCAGCTTTTTGTTTATTCCATTCATTGTTGTAATTTTACTTTATCATATTGTTATTAATTATTATTGTTCTGTTGGGAACGAACTTAATTAAATTGATTTTACGTTTGTTTGCTGATTTTAGTTTGTAATTTTATTTTTATCATAAATAATTAAATATATATATTCATATTAATACGGATGGATCTGCGCATTCTCCTCCATGTCTCCTGTGCAGCGGTCTGATTTTTTTTTTTTATCTTCGAGATTTGTGCAGGTATTTAATTTGAACGAAGGTGGACGTTAATAATCAAAAGACGACAGGAACCAATTTTACTCTGAGGCCGCAGTCAGTTCAGTGGTTTGAATACTCATATCTCAAGGGTCAAGGAATATAAATGTAGCCGGACCGACCGACGCTAATGATAAAGCTCCAAATGAGTCAAGTCGAGCCGAGTTCTGATCCAGTTTGAGCTCAGCTCATTAATAAAAGAGTTGAGTTCAGGCTCGAGCTCGGCTTTTTACTAAAACCTAAGCTCGTATTTGACTCGAGCTTGGCTTGTTAATGAGCTCTACTCGAGTTTGACTCATCAATCAGCTCGCGACATAGGCTCTAGCTCAGGTATCATATCATTTAGTTCACAAATATGATTTTATTTGATAATAATTAGTATTTTAAACTATCTATGATACATAATTTCATTTT
Organism: Linum trigynum; assembly: GCA_964030455.1. NCBI lineage: Eukaryota > Viridiplantae > Streptophyta > Magnoliopsida > Malpighiales > Linaceae > Linum > Linum trigynum. Next base: position 31,817,023 of record OZ034814.1, on the reverse strand, counting down.
AAAAATAAAATGAGACATATTTGGTCACGTCTTCATAGTCTTAAACATTATATATGTTGATATATGTGATCTTACAAATGTATGGATTATCAACTAATAAGTTACAAATGTATGGCTCGCTAACCATATTATCGAGTTAGTTCATAACTCATAACAAGCTAACTCACGAGTTAGCTCAACAAGTTACCGAGTCGAGCTAGCTCGCCAGCCTTACAAGCTTAACAAGGCGCAGATTGAGCTCGACTCATTAATAAACGAGTCGAGTCTCGAACGAGTTTCTTCGAGCCGAACGTCGAGCCGCTCGTGAGCCACTCGGCTCATTTGCATCCCTAATGACAATAGAAAGGAATCTATACAATCTACCAAGTATCCCACCCATAGTACCCCCTCGGTGAGACCACCCTACAAAGTCGAAGGAACCTAACTCAAGGGGAGACAGTAATAGGACTTTTTGCGCCACTTTATGGACAGCTCCGTTTGCACTTCTAGGAACTTTCCTAAACTCTAAACAAACAAAAACTAAAGACAGAATATAAAGACAATTACGAAGAAAAGGTCCTCTGAGGGAATCTGAAGATACACCCTAACAAAGCTGAAGAATCACCACTTTTGAATCGCCTTCGATAATGACGCGAGGTAGGGACTTAGAGACCACGAGAGAAATGGCATCAGGTTCTGCAAGAAGCTCCATGAGGTAAGGATCATCAATGCGGGGATGTTGGGATCCTACTGTCAACACCACATGCCCGTCTGTCTCGCGAACAACTAGGCCAAACGAGCACTCAAAATCATGAACAGCGAAATCAAAGTTGATCTTTAGGAAATCATATGGAGGAGGAACCCAAGAGCTAGGTCGGGAACACGGGGGTCGATGAGGAGGGATTGACGCGGGAGGGGGTGGGGAAGAGACTTCACGAACTTGGAGAAAACATTGACGAGCTAGGGACTGGGCATGTGGCAATATTACAAGACTTCCAGATCCTCTATAGTACACATACGTAATAGTGAACATGGGTTTGGGGGTGCTCAGAAAGCATAACATGTCACCACCAACGACCGAAAATCACAGTTGGGACTGAGGCAATGAAATCATTTAGACCCATAGGCGACTGCAACTTGGTGGCCAATGGGCATCTAAAGAATAGGTGTTCAATACTTTTTCGACTCCTCCAACAAACAGGACATCGGGTAAGACAATTGCTCCTCTTGATTCAAGTGCTACTATTGTGAATTGTCGGTAAAATCACTTTCCGTCATTGCCATATGAAATTTTTCAGTTTATTAGAAACTTGAATATCTCACGTTTTTTCCATATAGGAGGGTAAATAATTTGGACCAAGGGCTTACGACTCGAGGCTAAAGAGATTTCTAATGCTAGATAGACATGGCAATGGGTAGACCCATTGGGTCATTTGACCCAAATATCATGATCCATATGTGTATTGGGTCGAACTCAAATGGACCCATATGCACTTGTATCGATTTTAGGTTTGGGTTGGGTTTTAATTGGGTCAATTCATTTGGATTATAGCCAAATGGGTCTATCGGATCTAAATGGTTGTATGCACAAAAACAATATAAACTATTTCATTAACTACTTTCAATCTATTTGCACACCTTTAATGTAGGTGTTTTCACCTTTTAATTTTATTCCCAACAAAAAATAAGACAACAATTGCATTATGATTGGATACCCAATTTTTTTTTACTTCCTATACTATGGGTTCAATTTAGATCCAAACTAAACAATTGAATATGGGTATGACTCAAACTTGATTTGACCCATAATTAGTTGAGTTTGGGTAATATCCAAACTTTAAGACCCATTTGTCATCCCTAATGCCAGATGCTATTCAGTTTTAACCGTATAAGATCCATTTTTGGTAAAATGTCAAATTCTAGTGTCTCTTTGATAGCATCTAGGGAGGTGGGTTTTACATATAAGGGATACTGATCTTGGATCAAAACAGTATCGAAGTTTTGGGATATGCCACTCTCCTCTACCTTCTCTAATAATAAAGAGACACTTGGGGAGTTGGTAAGATTCGGGAGGCGAAGCAATGGAGTAATGGGTTTCTCTAAAGCCACCCGCTTGTTCTGGAATGCTATAATATCTTGTCCATCCCCAACTTGCCATCTTAATCCTTGAAAAATGAGATCTCTTCCAAACAACAAGTTGCGCCATCCCAATGAGGAATTTGATCCAACAGGGGCATCTAACAACGATCCTTGGTTGAAGTATCGTCCTCTGTAGATAGAAGCTATGAGAGAATCTGGATTCTTCCAGATCCGCCAACACTGCTGGTCCTATAAAAGCCTGAATAAAGGTCCCAAAGTCTCTAAATCCTATACCCCGTGAAATTTACTGTGGGCTAGGCCTTTCCGGAATACTTAGTGTATTGGGTAATCAAAGATTTCCGCCAAGCCCCACCAGAATCTGGCAACGTAACTATTTAAACGTCGATAGTTTTCTTTTGGGATCTTAAAGCATGACATACCATGAACCAATAGGTTAGTAGCAGATGTTATATTTAAAGTATTTTTACCAACTTTGGACAAGGTTTGTTGCTTCCAACCTTGGAGTTTTTTAATGAGCATCTCTTCCATATATTGGAATGACTCCTTTTTTTTATCTAGATATTATTGGGGGAGACCTGGATAACAATCTTGTTCACAAATGCTACCCACACCTAGTTGCAAACATTACCAAATCTCATGGTATGGTATGATTCTCTAAATCGATACATCTAATTTATTTATATATTTTAGTTAGATGTATTATTTTAATATATGAATTTGAAAATAGATTATTTGAAGTTTGAATGATTTAGTTGAAGTCAGCAGAATACCCGTGAAGTATGTTAATGAAACATAGCAATTTGATTTAGATCATGGGTTCATTGCATACTTCACGAGCGCGAAGTGCAATCAGGAAGCTTGCACTCACATGCTATATAAAGGAGAGTGAGCAAAATTTGAAGAGAGAGTTGAGCGTTGTTCTTCAAAGCGAGACAAAGAGCTACGAGCAAGTAGGACTTGAAGGTGAATTTGACCTAATTGGAGGGCAGATACCATCTCCAAACATCCATCCAAGCAACTAGGAAAAGAATAATAATTTTCCCATGAGTTTTTCTTCTATTCTAGTTGTTCTTTCTCTTATAGTTATGTAGTAGTTACTCTATTCACTTGAATGTTAGCAACCCTAGTCTAGGATGTTGTATATTGATTTATATATTGATGGGTATTGTGATTTATGGGTATTGTAGTTCGTAAACTCATTGTGTTGATGGGTATTGTGATTTATATATTGATTGAGCTATTTCCATGAAAATTGAGTGTTCTTGATCAAATCTCTTAATTTTATTGCAAATTGACCTGTGAGGGAGAAAATCCCCTTAGTGCAATGTGGTCACTCCTCAATCATCATAGAGAGTCATGAATCGTTGTGATTGGTGACTCTACGCCATTCCAGGTTAATCTCTGAGGGAGTGGAATTGATTGTCATGGTCGTCTTTTGTGGTTGTATGGTATGCTCCTCCGATTATATCGATTAAGCGGGCTAGTGTGCACTCGAATATGGGGTCCTAGCTAATTTAGATCTCCTAACAGTATATGAATGCTTACCTATCGCACTAGAGTACACATTTTCATCTCAAAACGGGACTAGGGGGAATACCATTTAAGTGAACTTTCTCTATTAAATTCAATGTCGCTTTATTTGCTTGCTTATTTAGTTAATTAGCTTAAACAATAATTCGATTGCTATATAACTTGTGGACGACTGAAGTAAGGGTATATAGATCGCTTGGGTTGATATTTGAAATACTTACTCTATGCTACACCCGATTATTGGTTACACTTGGCCTATGATTGGGTAGTGGTAGTGAGTCAAGTTTTCTGGCACCATTGCTAGAATTTATGTAATGTCAATTTACTTTTAACCATATATAATTAAGTGACTGCATAATTAAATAGGTAAGTCATTAATGGTTATTAACGAGTGTTATGACCACTAAAAATAAAATGTTCGGTTATAGATAAAACATTATCGTAATTTAAAAAAATTAAAAAATAATTTCAGCGTCACTTTAATGTCATATAGGGATGGCAACAAAACCCGAACCCACGTGTACCCACCCGACCCAACCCGGTCAACGCGGGTAAAATTCGTGTTGACGGGTTTTGGGTTTAAACCCATTCACTATTCATCGGGTTGGGTTGGGTTTTGGTTTAGGTAAACCCGACCCATGGGTACCCGCCCACACCTATATAATTAATTTTCTCCGTATATTTTATATTCTAAACAACTAATCTTATTTATGTTTGTGGAGACATGTCTAATTTTTTCTTTTTAATTGTGTAGAATTAAGTTGATGTTATCGAGTGGAGAGTGTAGAAACTTAGTTGAAAGGAAGAAGTTTTCAATTAATCATGTTATTTATGGATAATTTGTGATTTGTTTCAATTTTCTTGAGTTTTCTAGATTGGTGTTGAACAATTTGTATAGTTAATTTGTGATTTGCTTGAATTTTCTAGAATGGTGTGTTATATATGGATAATTTGTATTGAGAGATTGATATTTGACTTTAATTTTGATAGTAACTTGTTATTGTAAAGTTTTACGACAAAACCGGTGGGTACCGATGAACCCGCAGATACCCAGCGGTTTGGGTTTTTCAAACCCAATGGGTTTTACGCCAGGTTTTTTTCACGGATAAACCCATGAGTTTGGGTTTGGTAAAACCCAACCCAACCCGACCCATTGTCATCCCTAATATCATATGAAATTAATCATTTCAAATAATTTAAAAAAGTTTGAATACATATCATAAACACGATTCCTTGTTCGGAATAGAAATTAGAAAGGGCAAACAATATTTCGATTACAAGTCACAAATTAGAAGCAACATATCCTAAGTGGAGTGAAGGAAACGAGAGAGAGAGACGTGGTCATTCTCTTTGCCCTTCAATAGATTACACACCATATCCACACACCACCCTCACCTCAAATCCACTCATCCAACACTCTCTATTTTCCTTCTAAAACCCTCAATTTTCATTTCTTTCTCTTTTGTGAAGGACAAAAAAACGAACAGAGCTCCCCTGTTTCTTGCCTACACCTCCTTCTCCACCACACAAAAACTCCCAGGTGGACAGAAAAGGAAAGACGGGCACAAAAGAGAGCTAAAGGAGCCGAAAATTCCAGCCAGAAACCCACATAAGCAGCAACTCCAATGGCGTCTCAAGCAATGCTCTTCTCTTCAGGGGTTTCCACAAGGCCAGCTGTGGATTTGAAGAGAGACTCAATGCTTCAGTTCCAGCAGCTCCACCAAAGTTTAGTGAAGCCCAGCTCATTCGCATCTCATCTCCTCTACAGCCCACTTCCTTCTTCTTCTTCCAGATCGCTCTCCACTGTCGCTCTATTCAAATCCAAAACCAAGGCTGTTCCGAAGAAGGTAAAACCCAGACTCTGTTTTTTCTTAACATTCTTTGCTCTGCTTTTTTTTGTTGTGGAAATGTTGAATTCAGTTATGTGTATGCACGGACAGGCTCCTCCACCGAAGCCCAAAGTTGAGGACGGTATCTTTGGGACATCCGGAGGTATTGGTTTCACCAAGCAGAATGAGCTCTTCGTCGGACGCGTCGCCATGATTGGCTTTGCTGTGAGTTCCATAACTCACACTTTCTACTGCAAGTTTCTGCAAAATAAGCTCCTTTGTTGGTTTATACTGTGACAAGCAGTTACTTTAAACTCAGTTGAGGGACTAAGAATGAAGTTATCACCTTTGTACCGTAGAATGAATTAACATAATGTGCTTGCACTGTTTCTCAATGTTTCTTACGTATTGTTAGTAACATCTTCAACAAATTGAAGTCAAAAGTATGTTACTTTGGTCTAGACTCTTGAGCATTTGAGGTAGCACGACAACTTTAAGCTGGTCGGTTCGAATTGTAATTGGATTCGTGGATTCGTTGATCGATATCCCAAGTCTTCAAGTGTAGAAACAAATTTGAGTAGTCATCTATTATGGAATATGTTGGTTCGTAGATTTACTGATCGAATTATAGTTCAGCGATATCATGATAACACGATAGTGGCGCGCGACTTTGAGGTGGTGTATTGGAGTCTCAGGTTGTAGAAGTGATTGTGTAATGTGTTTGATACGAATGGTGCAGGCTTCTTTGCTAGGGGAAGCTGTAACAGGGAAGGGAATTCTATCACAATTGAACCTGGAAACCGGAATCCCAATTTACGAAGCCGAGCCGCTCCTCCTGTTCTTCATCCTCTTCACCCTGTTGGGCGCCATTGGAGCTCTGGGTGACAGAGGACGCTTCGTCGACGAAGAGTCGACGGGGCTCGACAAGGCCGTCATCCCCCCTGGCAAAAGCTTCAGGGCCACATTGGGCCTTCCCGAAGGAGGTAATTTCGTTACAGTAAAATCTAATCTCTCTGTTTCTCCAAACAAGATGATCGATTGACTGAATTTGTACATTTTGTTTCGTTGAAAAGGGCCGCTGTTCGGATTCACGAAGGCGAACGAGCTGTTCGTGGGGAGATTGGCGCAGCTGGGGATTGCCTTCTCGCTGATCGGAGAAGTGATAACGGGGAAGGGAGCTCTGGCGCAGCTCAACATCGAGACCGGGATCCCGATCAACGAGATCGAGCCGTTGGTGTTGTTCAACGTCCTGTTCTTCTTCATTGCCGCATTGAACCCTGGCACTGGCAAGTTCGTTACTGATGAAGGCGAAGATTAGAGGGTTTTTTTTTTTTAATTTAGTGGGTTCATTCATCATGTCTGTCTCAAGCTTTCGGGTTTTGTTGCTGTAATTTTCCCGGGAAAGAATAATTTTTTATGGGAATCTGTGTGCTTTAAATTCCAACGAGATTAGTACATGTTACAATTAAGCCCACTCAAATCAGCCTCCAACAAACATAAGAGGTTCAAAGAGGGATTATCAACCCAAACAACTTGTCAGTCCCAATCCGTAATAGAATGGGCCAACCAATGGGCCGTAGCGTTATTTTTCCTTGGTGTAAAACACCATTTCACAGCAACACCAGAAAATCCTTCGTTGCATCTTGCCAACTTCTTGATCTCTTCGCACCAGACACCGAGTTTAGAAAAATCAGTTTCCCCATTCTCCGACCTCCCGATCAACAATTGGAAATCCGATTCCACCATCAAAGGACTGAGACCCCTTCTATTCGCTTCACAGAGCACGATAACGATTGCTTTTGCCTCTGCTTCAATGGGTCTGCACGATCCTCTTTCTTTCTTCGCCATCGCACCACAAAACTTCCCTTCCCAGTCTCTGATGACGCAACCAAAGCCAACACCCGTTTGATTCAGAACACCCGCATCGGAATTAAGTTTGAAGGTCCCCTCTGGGGGTGGGATCCAGCCAGAAGAAGCACTGGAACTGCTTTGCTGATTCTGGGCCACAGAGCTAGAGATGGGTGGGTCCTAAGCTTCCAAGAACGCATGCAACCAGCCAAGAGCCTTCGGGATAATCTGGTCCTCGTCGATCTTGCGGTTGTTAAACATGCGATTACACCTTTCCTTCCAGAGACTCCAAAGAATCACGCTAAATTGTTGTATCTGATCCAAACTTGAGCTACTCCAGACTTCTCTCAACCATTCCAAGCAAGTTCTTCCTTCTTCCATTTCGAATAACCCTTTTCCTTCCTAGGTACTCCATTGGCGGCGTACCGAGCCACACTCCCTCAGAGCATGCAATTAATCTTCAGGCTGTCCATAGAAAGGGCCTTCCAAGCCAGCATCTTCACTCCACTTTTCGATGTTGCAACCCACTGGTAAGATGTTTCTTCCCATCCTCCAAATGAACATTCGAACCTTAGGAGGGATAGAGGTTTTCCATAGACCAATCCAGAACTTAGTTTCCTCGTCTGTGATAAAATTGCGAGAAGTCATATTGTGGTTACGACTCTCGAAGATTCTGTTATAAGCTGGTTTCACCGAGTACTTCCCATCATCTAAGTCAATCCAAACCCTAGAATTGCTCCTCAGGGGCCTTCTAAGAGGAATTTTAGAAATAAGGCCGCAATTCAACCTCGAGAACTTCCCTGCAATCATGTTATGATCCCAAATACCTCTCTCCTTGTCAATGAGTTCAGAAACCAACTCATTTGAATTCACGGCATTAGGCTGAGGGTCCGCAAAAAAATAGCTCTTTCCTGGTATCCAAGGATCCTCCCAGATCCGAATAGATTCACCATCTCCTACACGCCACCTAAAACCCTCCTTGGTCTTCTCTTTAGCAGTCATGATGCTTCTCCAGATGAAACTGGGATTATAGCCTATTTTAGCATCAAGGATATCAGTTCTAGGAAAGTACCTGGCTTTAAGAGTTCTGGCCATTAGGGAGTTTGGTCTAGAAATCACGTTCCAAACTTGCTTACCCAACATAGCCAGATGAAAAATTTGGAGGTTATTTCCCCTTATGTCCCCACCAGAAGTTAGAGATCATCTTCTGAATTTCCATCAGAGTCCCTTCAGGAATCAAAAAAACCATCATAGGATAAAGAACTTAGGCTTGAGCCACATCTTTGATCATTACCTCCTTCCCAGCCTGAGACATAGTTCTACTTTTTCAGTCTTTTAATTTCTTTCTGACCCGGAAAGAAGAATTTTAAGGGAAAACAGAAAGATGTTCTTATATAAAATAATTTCAGTATCACCTTTTTTGTGTTGAGAATTTCAGTATCACCTTAATGTCATATGAAACTAATCGGTTCAAAAAATTTAAAAAAAGTTAGAATACATATCATAAATACGATTTCTTGTTCGGAATATAAATTAGAAAGGGCAAACAATATTTGGAAGCTCTCGCAAGTTACAAGTAAGGATGACAATGGGTAGGGTCGGGTGCGGGTTTACCCTATACCAACTCCAAACCCGCCAGGTAGAGCCTTCTAAAATATCCGACCAAATAACCACCTGGTATGAAAATTATATAACCATACCCTACCCACCGGGTAACCACGGGTATTCGGGTAACCATGGGTACGAATCCTAAACTATGAACTTATACACATATATGCACATACATACTTTTGTCTATTAAAAATTCTCAATACTTGTAACTGTTCTAGCTTCAACAATCCACACAAATAAAAACAGCAAACACATAATAATTGATCTTGCTTCTACAATCCACACAAACATAATAATCTTCTACATCTTCATCATCAATAATGGTAGCTAAACTCAATTTCTCAAGCTAAACTAAATTTCTCAAGGGAAATTGACCATTTGGTTAGCGGGCGGGTATAACGGGCGGGTATTATCGATTACCATATCCGTACCCTACCCTTTATTTTGAAACCGGGTATTACCCGCACTCACCCCTTAACCCGTCAAAGCGGATAATTACCTTCGTTAACCGGTTACGATCGGGTAGAATACCCATGATTACGGGTTGGATTGACATCCCTAGTTACAAGTCACAAATTAGAAGCAACATATCATAAGTGGAGTGAATGAAACCAGAGAGAGAGACGTGGTCATTCTCTTTGCCCTTCATTAGATTACACACCATATCCACACACCACCCTCTCCTCAAATCCACTCATCCAACACTCTGTTTTCCTTCTAAAACCCTCAATTTTCATTTCTTTCTCTTTTGTGAAGAACAAAAAAACGAACAGAGCTCCCTGTTTCTTGCTTACACCCCCTACTTCTTCACCACACAAAAACTCCCAGGAGGACAGAAAAGGAAAGAGGGGAACAAAAGAGAGCTCAAGGAGACGAAAAATTCCAGCCAGAAACCCACATAAGCAGCAACTCCAATGGCGTCTCAAGCAATGCTCTTCTCTTCAGGGGTTTCCACAAGGCCAGCAGTGGATTTGAAGAGGGACTCAATGCTTCAGTTTCAGCAGCTCCACCAAAGTTTAGTGAAGCCCAGCTCATTCGCTTCTCATCTCGTCTACAGCCCACTCCCTTCTTCTTCCAGATCGCTCTCCACTGTCGCTCTATTCAAATCCAAAACCAAGGCTGTCCCGAAGAAGGTAAAACCCAGACTCTGTTTTGAACATTCTTTGCTCTGTTTTGTTGTTGTTGTGGAAATGTTGAATTCAGTTATGTGTATTCATGGACAGGCTCCTCCACCGAAGCCCAAAGTTGAGGACGGTATCTTTGGGACATCCGGAGGTATTGGTTTCACCAAGCAGAATGAGCTCTTCGTTGGACGCGTCGCCATGATTGGCTTTGCTGTGAGTCTTATTTCCCCTTTCTTCTCCAAGTTTCTGCTAAACAGTATACTGTGGCAAACATCGTTCGTTGTTTTCTCAATTTTCCTATGTCTTGTTAGTAACATCTTCAACAAATTGAAGTCGAAGTATGTTGCTTTGGTCTAGACTCTTTGAGCATTTGAGGTAGCACGACAACTTTAAGCTGGTCGGTTCGAATCGATTCGTGGATTCGTTGATCGATTTCCCAAGTCTTCAAGTGTAGAAACAAATTTGGGTAGTCATCTATTAGTGAAAAGGTTGGTCCGTAAAATTGTTGATAGAATTATAGTCCAGCGATATCATGATAACACGATAGTGGCACGCGACTTTGAGGTGGTGTATTGGAGTCTCAGTTGCAGAAGTGATTGTGTAATGTGTTTGATATGAATGGTTGCAGGCATCTTTGCTAGGGGAAGCTGTAACAGGGAAGGGAATTCTATCCCAGCTGAACCTGGAAACCGGAATCCCAATTTACGAAGCCGAGCCGCTCCTCCTGTTCTTCATCCTCTTCACCCTGTTGGGCGCCATTGGAGCTCTGGGTGACAGAGGACGCTTCGTCGACGAAGAGGCCACAGGGCTCGACAAGGCCGTCATCCCCCCTGGCAAAAGCTTCAGGGCCACATTGGGCCTTCCCGAAGGAGGTAATTTCGTTACAGTAAAATCTAATCTCTCTGTTTCTCCAAACAAGATGATCAGTCGACTGAATCTGTACATTTTGTTTCGTTGAAAAGGGCCGCTGTTCGGATTCACGAAGGCGAACGAGCTGTTCGTGGGGAGATTGGCGCAGCTGGGGATTGCCTTCTCGCTGATCGGAGAAGTGATAACGGGGAAGGGAGCTCTGGCGCAGCTGAACATCGAGACCGGGATCCCGATCAACGAGATCGAGCCGTTGGTGTTGTTCAATGTCTTGTTCTTCTTCATTGCCGCGTTGAACCCTGGCACTGGCAAGTTCGTTACCGATGAAGGCGAAGATTAGAGTTTTTTAAATTAGTGGGTTCGTCGCTGTCTTAACCTTTCGGTTTTGTTGCTGTAGTAATTTTCCCGGTAAAGATGAATATGTTCTTATTCTCAAGAACCAGTTGTGCTTAACAAATGGGGGTCACCGGGAATCGAACACAAGAACTCTCAGTCACAGAAGGCTTTGATACAATCTCAAGAACCAGTTGATCCCAATAACTCGAATTGTTGGGAGATGTACAATCGTAATCATATACCACAGTACTAACACGTATAACCCTTCACCATGCATGTACGTAATTTTACCTTTCCTTTAACGCAATCGTGAAGAAGAAATTGGTGCAGGTATGAGAAGTTTGAGAAGGCTCTTCGCCCTCTTCCAGCAGTTATATTAGCTTTAGCAAAGGGTTTTGGGATAGAATGCTCAATTAAGCTATCCAGTGATATTGGCTCAGTAACTAAATCTAGATCATTTATTCAGAAAATCGAAATTTAAGAGTGTTGAATTAAAGACATTTTTATTTTCCCTTGTATTTTTAATTGATGCATATCTTCTTAGTTTTAACTTGAATTTCAATTTTTTTTTTTTGCACAGATGGAACGAGTACGTTGTGCTTTACAAAATGAGATCTATTTTCAATATTTTTTTAGGAAAAAAATTTCTTGCCTCTCGTTACCAACTGCATACCATATGTATCTTCTTCGTTTTGAAGTCGTTTTTGAATTTTTTTGCACAAAAGGAACGCGTTCATCATGATCTATTGAATCTACAAATTTATGGGTGAACAAAATACAGGAACAAAAAATACCACACAATACAATACCACCTTGGTACGAGATTGTATCTTGTGGTACACAAAATTGGAAGTCGTAAATGACAATTTGTATACTCCTACTATCATGTATTCAACCATCCTACAGTCATGGTATGTTCATATCACCATGGTACGCTTTTCATACCATATGATATGCTCTTATTTCAATACCAGTCAATACCATATGGTATAGACTGGTAAAAATTGGCTCATTTTTTTTTTGTTCCAAAAATATATCAAAGTGAATATCATTTTGAAGAGCACAAATAATCTGATCTAACTGTGCAAAAAAAAAAAAAAAAAATTCGACTTAAAACGAGTGAGAAATAGTCCGTTAAAGATCAAGGGAAAAAATTAAAGAGTTTTCAGAAAAGAAAAAGGGTGCTAATGTGGCGGATACTGATTGGGTTAATCATATTTATTGACGACAAGATTATGCACGGCTGAAGATTAGGTTAATCAATTTTGCCAAAATACTAACAATCATTTTTTTTAATCGTACTAAAAAGTACATGCGATAGTGATATGCGGTCACATCACGTCCGTTAGATAAACACGGTGTATTTACATAATCAAGACGACATGGATTCAACGGTACACATTGTATTTACATAATCAACACTGCATGGATTCAACGGTCGCGATTAATCGGTATACGATTCATCGACCTTCGACCCCGTGCTCATATGTAGGGTTGGCAACAAAATCCGAACCCACGGGTACCCATTCGACCCAACCTGATCAACGCGGGTAAAACCCTTGTTGATGGATTTTGGGTCGGGTTTGGGTTTAAACCTGCTATACTATTCACTGGGTTGGGTTGGGTTTGGTTAGGTAAACCCGCCCCATGGGTACCCGCTCACACACATAATTACTTTCACGGTATATTTAATATTCTAAATAATATATCTTGAATATATCTTCCTTAAACAACTAATATTCTTTATGTTTGTGGAGACATGTATAATTTGTTCTTTCTAATTGTTTAGAATGAAGTTGATATTATGGAGTGGAGAGTGAAGAAACTTAGTTGACGCACAAGAAGCTCTCAATTAATCTTACTGTTGATAGATGTTTATCTTTAATTTTGAACAATTTGTATTGATCATTTTGCGGTTTGCTTGTATGCTCTAGATTGGTGTTTTTTGTATGAATAATTTGTATGAGAAAATTGATGTTAAACTTTTATTTTGAAAGAAACTTGTTATTGTAAATTTTTTACCATAAAAACCCACGGGTATCCATGAACCCGTGGATATCCAGCGGGTTGGATTTGAGTTTTCCAAACCCAGCAGGTTTTACCCGAATTTTTTTAACAGATAAATCCATAAATTTGGGTTTGATTTTGACAAAGCCCAATCCGATCCTTTTCCATCCCTACTCAATGTGCACAGTCTCACAAAGTGGCTCCGAGCACATAGCCTGATTGCATAACAAACAATAGTCGGCTAGCGGTAGTTTTCCTCGTTTATGAGGTAATAATATAAAGTAACTATAATTTCCTTCTCCCATTTCTTCTCTTCGTCTCCCTCTTCTGCGCCTCTCGTTTCATTTCTCGGCCCCTCTCTTTTTCCCTCCCCGCTGAAAAAATAAGAATTCTCCAGAAAAGGCGGAACGGGGCGAGAAGGCAAATCAAAAGAACGCTTCTAATATCTCCGGCAGACCACCTGAATCTTCCGTCGGCGACATGGCTTCAGGTAATTCGACCTCTTCCGTGTTTTTTTTATCGAATTCGATGGCGCAATTAACAATCACAGCCACAACTAAGGTCGGTTGCCGAGCTAGGATACGAGACACGTCGATTTGAAATGAAATTGCCGGCGGTAGAAATGTTAGAGAGTCGCACTTGGTTCTGAATTTCTGATGACCTTGCTCATAAGCTTATTACCTGATCGAAAATTTATGATTTTTTTTTCTCTGTTAATGATTTGATGGCCTGCTTTTGCAGATTTTGCTCTGCAAGTTCCCGCGGAGCTGGAGTCGGCTCTGCAGATGAGGACTGTGCGCTACTTCGACACCCGGAGGCCGTGGCTCGGTAATAATGGGAGCAAGACATGAATTGATCAGTTTCGTAATTAGGCATGAGTGTGTTTCTTTTGTGATGTGCTATGGTTGCTTATGCATTGAAGGTTTGTGCATTTTTAGATCTCTATGGAATCCACGTACGTCCTGTTGCGCCATTTGGGAGCACGAGTAGGAGACTAGATGCTGATCCAGCGCTAATTCACCGTTCCTTGCCCGATGAGTTGCTCTTCGAGGTAGCTCTTTGATACACTTTGGGGGCTTTTTGCACTGCCATTTCGAATTATTGGTCCTCTATTTGATCATTAGGAATATGAGAACAAACAAGGAGAGTAGACGATTTGGTGCTTTGTTATCTAGTTGGACTTCATAATGCTTGTTCTTATGCAGGTATTCGCACGGATGAATCCCTATGATTTGGGAAGGGGAGCTTGTGTATGCAGAAAGTGGAGATATGCTATTCGTAGCCCTGTTCTGTGGAGAAATGCGTGCTTGAAGGCTTGGCATGTAAATTTCCAGCAGTTATATTGTTCTTGCCAGCTTTCCAGGTTTATAAAATTGTTACAATGTGGCCCTTTCAAACTATTTGTGTAGTTGTTTGGGGTCGTGGAGAACTATAAAGTTTTGCAGTCAAAATACGAGAGTTCATGGAGAAAAATGTGGCTTTTAAGACCCAGGATCCGCACTGATGGTATGAGATATTTGTAAACTGCGTGTTGTTTGATTTTCTTGGATTTTTTGAAACAAAACTTGAACTTTCTTCTTGCGTTACTTGCTAGGCCTCTATGTGAGCAGGAACACTTATATTCGAGCTGGAGTGCGAGAGTGGAGCGTAACCAATCCAGTTCATCTGGTATGCTTCTATGACTCTTTCTAGCTGATAGATTTACCTTCCAACTTGTCTGTTGAAACATTTGATAAATTTGACCTGATGCAATGTGTAAAGTGCATTAGCAGAATGATGGTTAAAGTGGATCAATTATATAAACACAAAGTCATGTACATATCCTGGAGGTGTTCTAGGTGTATCTATATCAAGTTGTTGACATATGTATTGGAATCTTGTCAGACTCTCTCTTCGAAGATATAATGGTTGAGTATGGGTCTGTGATTTGTCTGCATAGTTAAGCTGTTTGGTTGTGCATGTGGAGTACTATCAATCTGTTATCAATACTGTCAGCCATTGTGTTTTAGGCTTGCAGGGGATGCAGAATACGTTTTTTATTTGTGTTGCTAGTTGGCATCCAAGAGAAACTTCTTAAACGATAAAGAGGAGACAAGAGAATAGCTTTTGTTTTTTGTTTAGTTGTCATGCAGTACTTACAATGATGATTTGACTTTCTGCTGCGCTTCTCTCTCTTTGAAGGTTTGCTATTTCCGTTACATGAGATTTTCATCTTCAGGGAGGTTCCTCTACAAAGTAAGCTTGTTCATGCTCATGATATCTGGAAAAGCTATAGTTTGGTAAGGGGGTACCATTTCCTTACACACTATTTGCAATTTTTCAGAATTCTTCTCAAGTGGTCAAAGATGTTGCGAAATACATGAACTTTCGAGCAGCTAAAGGTGATGGTTTATTCACCGGTCGTTACTCTCTGAATGATGATCAGGTATTGTTCTTTGACTATCAACAAAATAATGGGATTTCTTCTGTTGTTCTTGATTGTACCCTAATTTTTACATTGAGATTTTTGTCTTTTCGGTTGTTCCTTAAAGAGTGCAGACCACATTTCTTATCCTGCTCTTGCTTTTCCCTTTGGTTTCAGGTTGAAGCTGCTTTTCTGTATCCTGGGTTGCGTCCTACTTTATGGAAAATTCGCTTAAGGTACCTGATACACACATCCTTGATTGATTTATCTTCTAATATTCTGATGGTTAAATGAATGTTAGAGACTATAAATTTGGTAGAATCTTCAGTTGGTAGATCATTATTTGAGCTTGTGGCCATAAAGTAACATACTTGGGCTGACAACCGTCTACTCTCCCTTCATACCCATAGTGAGCAAGTGGTGTGTTTGTCTTGTGCTGTAGGTTAAGAGGGACACAACAAGGTGCAAACAATCGTATGGATTTGCTCTCGCTCGTGACTAGTAGAGTGAACAGTGAAGGCATAAGTGGACCGGAGGAGGAGGTCCTCGGGGCGGTTGATGCCTTGGAGGATGAGATCACTCGTACATCTCACAGGAGAGGTCTGGCTGCTTTCGTCTTTGTTCCTTTCGAAGAGGTATGCATTACGCGACGCTGCAAAACTTTGATCATAATCTCACCTGGAAGTCTGGAACTAGTAGTCTTTCCAGTAAAATTGTTGGATTGCTCACGGTCCTTCGTGTCTTAATGTCAGGTGGAGACCTGTGTGCTGAACCTACCTGTGGAGAAGATGGATTATTACGTCCCTGGCTAGATTATCCTCGAGTCCCTTTTCTTCCATCTGTAAATAATAGCATTGCGTTCGCGCGTGGCCCTTCGGTAAATATGTATTCTCTGTATGTTAGCAGCATAAAATCCTTTTCAAAGTGACGGTAATAATAGGGCTATCGGTCTCCAAAACAGCAAAGTGTGTTTGTTGTTGTGAAAAAAACTTGTAATCTCAGCCATCCTTTGAAACAAGTTTTGATCTGGCCGTTGTCGCGCTCTGGTTGTAGGTATTGTAGAACAGTTTGAGCTTTTGAATTGTACAATAACTAGTCGGAGCTGGTTTTGAGTTCGGATCTTGTCTGTAAAGTCGAAAAGACGATGCTATTGCTTGGAACTGAATCATCGCATCATATTCATAATCATTTCAATGTATGAAATGTGAAATTCAGCATGACATTACATAGCTGTCCATCTACACAGGTGAAGATGCTCCAAGATCTCCAACAGAGTTGGAACTTCCTCGATCGTAGTGGGCGAGTGTGAACTTATTACAGTTCATTGGTCGTCTTCTTGAATCCGAAATTCGATACAGGTGGTTACAGCGTCTTCGCTATATGCTGGATTTGGGATCTCCGGAGTGTACAATCGATCCCCACGATGGGTTCCGAGGAAGAAATGTGTCCTGTCAAACCAGAGCAGAGGAGAGAACGATCAGCGTTCTAGGTCAAAAAAATTCAAGGGTAGAGGTGCACATATGAACTGAGCAATTTCGCTACAATGTTCACAGAACGTCTATGATTTTTCAATCTACACCAACATCCCACTGGAGATTTGCAATGCTATCATCCAAAAGATTTGCAATTCTCGATCATTTAACTCAAAATCAAAGCAATTTGGGAATCTCAGCTCCAGACCATAATCGGTTAAAGCCCTTAATATAGATTTACCTAACAAGAGCAATTGAGTGATATAGGGGAATTTCAATCAGATCAGAAGAAGAGTGATCCATTAATGGAAAAGTACAGGTGAGGGAGAGGGAGAGTTACGGAGACGTAGGAGCAAGAGGGGATGACGGAGATGGAATTGGTGCCGGCGTGGCGGAAGGCGGCGGCGCAGAGGTGAGAAGCCATACCGAGGCCTCGCTTCGATGGAGGGACGAAGGTGTGGATGATGTCCATTACTTTCTCTTTCCGCATCACGTACTGGAGGTAGGCCTCCTTGTCCTCCGTCTCGAACTTCCCTTCCTTCTCGTTGTGCACTATCGCCGGCGTCTCTGGTTTCGCCGCCGCCGTCGTCTCCGTAGATGCCATCTTCTCTCTTCTCGCTCTGATCTCTCTGCCGGCGCTTTTGTGTTCCCGACTGGATATTTTTTATAACTGTTGCGGGAAAATTAGGCGATTTGTTTATCAGGGGTATTATAGTCATGTCAATCTGAAATATGCTCAATCCGAGCCAACTATTCGTTGCGAGAATTTAGAAACCCAAGATCGTTTTCATCTGCCTGGAATCCGATCCTATTCTTTGAAGTGGTTTCCTTATTGTAATTCAAAAATAGTTTAGGTCACAATCTGAGTTTTGAAAAATCTTGGGATAGATTTGCAGCATTTGTAAATTCGAAGAAATTCTATGATTTACTGTGTCCCATCAATGAGAAAATTATTCAATTCATGTCATTCATCAGGGTGATCTCAAGATTGCTATGGGAAAGGTCGAGAAACAAAGAGAGAGTTTTCTAGTCTCTCCTATTTTCCCTCTACACTTTTTCGCGTTAATAATCGTTGGAGGTGAGCCTTCGATGGCAGATGATGAACATTGCTTGTAACCGTACGATGGTTCTCAAATTCATCGTCTGTACAACCAAGCAAGAAAGCAAAGGCAATCACAAGTGTAGGCTTTTCAGGCGAAGGGGTTATTGGAATACGTTGTTGAAACGACGAGAGCACAAGACTAAGCAAGAAGCTATGAAGAGTTGGGCAAAGAAGCAGAGAACTTGGTTTCTGTGAGGGACTTGGTATCGAAGCGAGCAAAGGTTTCCTAAAACGATTGCTTGTGGTTTGAGGATCAACGCGCCAATTGATATCCCAGAGGGTGATGAATTAATGTCGAATGAATCAGACAAAGAAGACAGGGATAATGATCCAACTGACCGACAATCCACATAAAAAGAGAACAAACGTGAATATTCACAATCACTAGAACCGTGAAATCACCTTTGGAGTCATGGGTAAGAATTTTCCCTTTGCCTCATCAACATGAAACTCTAGAGGTTGTTGGCTAAGTCGAGTCGAATTAAAATCGAGAACATCAGGAATGGATACTATCAAGTAATTTTTTATTCACAATTGGATCACGATAGAGCTCTCTCTATGGAGGGTCTTAGACAATTGAAGACCACTATGTTGCACCGGAGCCATGGAGGCTGAATTTTTACCCTTTTTCAATTCAATAAATAGACCTATAGTCTGGTTAAGTCTCCCCCGCCTTCCCCTTGCATATTTTGATAAAGATTTTCTCCTAGATATTGGTTACAAACTAGGACGAGTGAAAAAATTGGCTACAATACAACAAACGGTTTTAGGTAGAATTATGCGGGCATATGTGTGGAAATTGATCTATGGAAAGACTCACATCCAAGTACATAATCAAAAGAAGAGTAAGAATAGTTAAATATGAGGGATTACGCACTATGTGATTTGAATGTGGGCACTACAGACATTTTGAATACAAATGCTCGGTCACAATTAAGCATGGAGAAACCCTCGTTGAAAAAAAAAACAAAGGAAAGTAACTACACTAGGCCGATCCGAAAGGTTCTTTCGGAGATTTCTTGGAGACTTCGGGTCATGGATGCTTGCAAAATGACAAAGAAGAAAAACTAAGCAACAATGGGAAGCAGGATAGGGGCAACAAAGATGTGACAAAGGTTGGGGAGTCCACTAAGTCAGGGTCAAGGTTTAGTGCCCGACATAAGAGAAAGATGAGCATGAGGTGAAGGTGGAAGAGGTGAATACATCTCTTGTTGAACAAATCCAAGAAGACACTGGCACAAGGGAAGCAAGACAACACACCGATGGGAGAGAGTAGAAAGAAGGAAAGTCTAAAGGAAAATACAACGGAGAGAAAAAAATAGGAGAATCAAAGAGGG
This sequence comes from Linum trigynum, assembly GCA_964030455.1. NCBI lineage: Eukaryota > Viridiplantae > Streptophyta > Magnoliopsida > Malpighiales > Linaceae > Linum > Linum trigynum. The sequence goes on along the minus strand of OZ034814.1, from coordinate 31,797,477 downwards.
AAAACAACAAATGAGCAAAAGAAACTTGGAAAAAGCCACAAAAAAGGAGAACCAGAAGTCAATCATGAATAACAACCTGCAAAGATCCAAGGCTCCCAGCCAATAAACCTGAACAACAGTCGTCACGGTCAAACAACGAGAATACGAGTCAAGCGAAAGGAAATTCATTACCAGGCCCGCGTTAGCAAGTTGAAGAATACTAAAGAAGGATCAAGGACAGTTTGTACCTGATCACAAAAAGACAGAAAGTGACACGACCCAAACCACATGAGCGATGTAGAAAACCAAACGCGGAAAGGAAACGAACACGACGATTTAACGTGGTTTCCCCGTTCAACGTGAACGAGACTACTCCACGGAGAGCTACAGCTCTCGAAACAAACTTCACTAGGTTACTCTCTAGTGTTACAGCCGCCGAACCCTAATGGGAAGGCTAAATACACGAAGCCCATCAACAGTAGCTAGGGTTACGTGATACAAAAAATAACAAAGCACTACTCCAACTATACGACATGTACAAAAAGGTACAGGGACTCGTAATACTCCTCCTCAAGTGGAGGCATGAATGTCATGAAGGCCAAGCTTGGATGTCAAGGTAGTGAACTGGTCGGCACCCAAGCCCTTTGTGAACACGTCTGCAAGCTGGTGAGTAGTGGCAATCTTGCGTGGCTCGATCTCGTTACTAGCAACACGCTCACGAACGAAATAACAGTCCATCTCAACGTGCTTCGTACGCTCATGGAAAACAGGGTTAGCTGCGATGTGGAGTGCAGCCTGGTTATCGCAGTATAACGGTGTAGCATGGTGAACGGGAACACAAAGCTCGCGCAGAAGGGAACGTAGCCAGATAACCTCACTGACTGCATTGGCCATTGCCCGGTACTCGGCCTCTGCAGAAGAGCGAGCAACAACAGTCTGTTTCTTAGTTCGCCAAGAGATGGGACTGCCTCCCAGCGTCATGAAATAGCCGGTGGTGGAACGTCGAGTCAGTTGACAACCTGCCCAATCGGCATCACAGTATGCATTGAGGGTAAGACTGCCAGTGGCGGGAAAGAATATGCCCTTGCCTGGGGAGTTCTTCAGGTATCGGAGAACACGATGAGCTGCATCAACGTGGCTTTGCCGAGGGGAGTGGACTGCCTGACTGAGTATGTTAACAGCATAGGTCAGGTCAGGTCGAGTAACAGTGAGGTATAGTAACCTCCCAACTAGCCGGCGGTAGGACTTAGGATCAGCGGCTGCGGGTCCTTCAATGCGTGTGAGGTGATGGTTCTGCTCGATGGGAAAAGCACAGGGATGAGCACCCAAATTTCCAGTATCGGCAAGGATGTCAAGGGCATACTTTCGCTGGGAGAGGAAGATGCCTTTTGAAGACCGCGCGACTTCGATGCCAAGGAAATATCTCAACTGACCAAGATCCTTGATGCTGAAACTGCGGTCAAGGAACTGCTTTACCCGAGCAATAAACGCCAAGTCATTTCCACCAAGGATCACATCGTCAACATAGATAAGGGCAACGGTGAAGCTTGTACCTTGTTGACATGTGAAGAGGGAGTGATCGGCTCTAGATGCTCGAAAACCAATAGACTGAAGGGCAGTAGTGAACTTCTTGTACCAGTTTCGCCCTGCCTGCTTCAACCCATATAACGACTTGCGGAGCCTGCAGACGCGGGTATCACCAAACTTGGCAAAACCCTGTGGAACACGCATATAAACCTCCTCCTCAAGGTCACCATGGAGGAATGCGTTGTTGACGTCCAACTAATGCAGGTGTCAACCGAGCTGAGCAGCGACGGCGAGAACACAACGAACGGTGACTAACTTCGCGACTGGAGCAAAGGTGTCATGAAAATCAATACCCTCCACCTGTGTAAACCCCTTTGCCACGAGGCGAGCCTTGTATCGTTCGATGGTTCCATCGGGCCGGTACTTAATCTTGAACACCCACTTCGCATCCACGATGCGTTTACCAGCAGGGGGATGACGGAGATCCCAGGTGCCATGTGCTTCAAGGGCTGAGATCTCCTTTTGCATGGCTTCGCGCCACCAGGGATAGCGAACAGCCTCGCTGAAGCTGCGTGGCTCTCGATGACGATCTACAGCTGCCAAAAAAGCACAATAGGAGGGTGACAAACGATGAGAACTGATAACATCGGCTAAGGGATGTGCAACAGGAGGGGAAGTACAAAACTGAGAAGCCGGTAACTTGACCTCGTAATTGGTGACGAGGAACTCTGGGGGACGGCGTAGGCGATCGCCGCGTCGCACCGCGACGGGAGGAGTTGGACTTGGGTCCGCAACCACGACAGGAGAGGGAGCCGAGCACGTGGAAGTCCCAGGGGATGTGGCGTTCGTCTCTGGGGTGCTCTCCGCGGGCGGTGCGGCTGTCAACAGGCCGGGGGAGCTGGGCTCCATGATCTCGAGCGGAGTGGCTGCTTCGGAAGTTGGTGAAGGGACAGGGGTCTCGGCCACTTCAGGAATGGACGAAGTGGGAAGATCGGCAGCAAGTACTGGAGGCTCATTTGGCGAAGTAGATGGAAGGGAGTGACTGGGGGACGAGACCACCTGAAAAGGAAACTGCTCCTCCTGAAAAACAACGTCACGACTGGTAAAACAACGACGAGATCGAAGCTCAAACAGGCGGTAACCGTTCTGACTCTCGGGGTAACCGATGAAAACACAGGCACGGCCACGTTCGTCGAACTTGTCCAAGTGAGGACGAGTGTCCTTAGCAAAGGCAAGGCACCCAAAAACACGGAGGTGGGCATAAGAGGACGGACGGCCATAAAGGCTCTCGTAGGGCGATTTGTGGTGAGCGAGAGAGGAGGGTAACCGGTTGATGAGGTAAACGGCAGTCAGCACACACTCACCCCAGAACTTAATGGGCAAATGAGCGTTAAAACGAAGAGCACGAGCCGTCCCCAGGATATGACGGTGCTTCCGCTCGACAATGCCGTTCTGCTGAGGTGTGTCCACACACGATGTCTGAAGAAGAATGCCCTCTTGAGCGTAATAATCGCGAAGCTGAACTGTCTGAAACTCGACACCATTATTAGCCTGTATGCGTTTGACAACAGCCCCATACTGGCGCTTAATCTGTTGACAAAATAGCTCAAGATATTTCCCAACTTCTGACTTAAACTTCATCAAATAAACCCATGTACCACGTGTAAAATCATCCACAATCGTCAAAAAATAATGAGCACCGCTCAACGATGCCACTCTGTAACCACCCCAAATATCCACATGAATTAACTCAAAAGGAACTGTACTACGGGGAGAGACCCCCAACGGAAAAGGAGTTCTCGACTGTTTAGCTCACAAACAATGGGAGCAAGAGTCTGTTCTTATCCGACTAGAACTAGGAACAAAGTTCAAACGATGTAGTTTCTCCGGTGCTGGATGACCGAGACGCGAGTGCCACAGACTGGCACCCCCTTTTGCTTGCGTCGCACACACCATGGCCTGCCTGACGTGGTCAAAGAGACGCAAATAATAGAGGCCATCGCGCTCCTTACTCATCCCAATCAGAGTCTTGGAGTGCAAGTCCTGAATAAAACAGAAATCCCCCAAGAAAATCAACGCGACTGGGAAGTGTTTAGTGAGCTGGCTAACGGAAAGCAGGTTGCATTTAAACTCCGGAACAAGCAAAACTCGAGGTAGTATTAACCCGTTGCCTAACTGAACAGAACCAACACGCTGAACATCAATAGCTCCCCCATCGGGGATACGAACCGCGAGCCCAGGCTCATGATGACCCGCAGATAAAAGGCCAGCATCCTTAGTGATATGCTGGTTACAACCTGTGTCAATAACCCATTCGGCAGAGGAGAGAGAGGAAGTACCTGACATTTTGCCGACCTCGTCAAGCTGCCCCTTCGAATCACCACTGAGGAATGTCTTGAGGCTCTCAAACTGCTGGGCGGTTAGGCCGGGAATGGAACTTGCGGTGGCTGCGACCTGGGCCGCTTTCGGACCAGAACGAGGGCGATCCGAAGACTTCTTGCGACCTCCCTTCGCGGACTTGGAGGCGAGTTTTTCCGGCCATCCGATGAGATCAAAACAGCGATCCTTGGAGTGACCTTGTTTGCCGCAATGGGAGCAACGCGGCTTCTCACCTTGACCGTCATCACCACGACCAGGATCATCATGCGAGAAGAATGCAGCTGCTTCTGGGGCTGCACGGTTTCCCGCGGCGATACGACGCTGGTGATAGTCGCTAGAAACGAGCTGGTATGCCTCGGAGAGAGTGGGCATCTTAGGCATGGAGAGCACCTGGGTCTTGACCGTAGAGAAGGATTCATCTAGGCCCATGAGGAAGTCGTACAAACGAAAGTGTTCCTCACGCTCCTGGTTCTTCTGCTGCTGCCCGCATGTGCACTTACCACAGGTACAAGGATGGAGAGGCGCCATTGTTTGAAGCTCCTCCCATAGTGCACGAAGGCGTGTGTAGAACTCGGAGACGGACAGCTTTTCCTGTGGTAGACGACCGATGTTGCGGCGAACTTCGTACACACGAGGATGGCTGCTCACTTCAAAACGTTCCTTCAAGTCCATCCACACGTCACGGGCGGTCTTGGCGTGACGCATCCCGCGGCGAACCTGCTTATCGACGGCGGTGGTTAACCACCCCTTTACCATGGCGTCGGCGCGGCGATACGCGCGCACCCGGCCCGGATCAGACGGCTCCTCGAGCGACCCGTCCACGAAGCCGAGCTTATTTTTAGCTAAGAGCGAGGTCGTCATCTCATACACCCAGTCGGCATAATTCACCTCGGTCAGGAGCTCCCCAACGTACAACTGGTTAGGGTTGTCGGATTGACTCAAGAAATATGGGGAGGCGGGATCTGTTTCATACCCGCCGCCACCGCCACCGGGAACACCGCCGCCGCCGCTGGTTGAGTCATCACCAGGGGTTGAAGGCGAAGAACTGGAAATCGCACTCATTGCAGCACAACGGAAACGAGAACGATCTTGTCACAGCTCTGATACCATGTAGAAAACCAAACGCGGAAAGGAAACGAACACGACGATTTAACGTGGTTTCCCCGTTCAACGTGAACGAGACTACTCCACGGAGAGCTACAGCTCTCGAAACAAACTTCACTAGGTTACTCTCTAGTGTTACAGCCGCCGAACCCTAATGGGAAGGCTAAATACACGAAGCCCATCAACAGTAGCTAGGGTTACGTGATACAAAAAATAACAAAGCACTACTCCAACTATACGACATGTACAAAAAGGTACAGGGACTCGTAATAAGCGAAATCAAGGCACCAAGCCAAGATCAAGCAACCGATGGTGAGTAAGTAAAGTACTGGTACCCCATAGATGAAATCGAGCAACCAAGAAACTAGACGAAGCTACCCAAGGAATATCAACTTTGAACTAAACTTGGGAGGGGTAAAAAACAACATGAAAATGCCTAAGAACTCATGGATATAGCTTTTGTGTGGTTGAGCCAGGTGTGCAGAAGATGACCATCCCTGCACGGCTGCACCGACCCCTTATTCGATAGATTATCAATAGTCGACAACTATGTAGGGAAGGTTCTCAACTGTTACATTATTAATTGCTAAAACCTTTACCTAGAATTCCAAGAGTGCAAAACTCCCTAAGTTCACTCTACCTGCGAGTTTTACCAGGCCAACTTTGCACTTGGTGTGCTCTGCATTCTTGAACCTAGAATTAGCGGCAAGAAGGTTGAATCAGTCATCATGTCACTAGGCTTCGATACTTGGGAAGTTTCAGATGCAATGAGTTTCATCGGTGGGATTTGGAGCCTATGGAATAGAAAAAGGATGGAGATGGAAGTGCTAGATAGGCACAAACTGTATATGCACCTCAAATGTACAATGACGGGCAGTGTGCCATATCACATAACAATGGTTCATGCGAGTCTAAATGAATATAAGAGAGTTGAGCTCTGGAGTACTGTTGTGAGAGCCATTGAGGGACTCTCCAGTGTGCCAATGGAGATCCCAAGAAAATGGGGGGAAATCACATCTTTGGGAAAACATTTTTCAGACGAAAACATGAACTCCTTACATGCTCGAGATTCCGGAGAAAATCAATGAGAGGAACCCGAGCAGCAACTCGATGGCTAGGGAGTAGTACTCTACAAGAGAAGAGTTGGATTGATGTGGATGCTCTAAATACTATTATAGTTCCTTTAATCTTAGCTAACCACTAACTCACTAATTACGTTATAATCCCTCCCCCGTAACAACTCTTAATAAAATAATTATATTATTAAATAAATGCACATAACACTATACTACCCGTACTTTAGCGTAGACGGTAAAGTACTGAAAAAGTAGGTAGATGTAGGGATGGCAATGGGGCGGGTTTGGGGTGGGTTTGCTTAAGCCATCCCCATCCCCATTTTCAAATATCCAAACCCATACCCGCCTCATACCCATGCAGGAGAATGTTTTGCAAACCCATCCCTATACACGTGGGTTTCGGGTACCCATGGGTAATACCCATACCCGTACATCCAAGTATCCAACATTATTATACCTAAAAGTTACAAGAAATTTTTTAATTATAACTCTACTAAGTAATAATTAGCTAATATAATCTTGTTGACAAGGGGAAAGTGAAAGAGTGAAATGAGAATTGAGAGAAATGAATTAGATTTTGATTAAGATGGTCACTCAATTGCATTTTTACTAGTTATTTTCTCAAGTTATGCTTATCATCATTGATAGATTATAATTTGATGCACATATTTTTTTATATATGTAGAAATTCTATTGGTGGGGCGGGTATAGGTATTGCGCGGGGAGGATAAAACCAAACCCGCCCCATACCCATCAAAGTTTTTGCGAGTTTTACCCATATCCGGTCAAAGCAGGAATTACCCGCGTTGACCGGGTCGGGGGCGGTCGGATACGCGCGGTCATGGGTTTGATTGCCATTCCTAGGTAGGTAGATGCAAGCAAAAAAAATATCAATAAAATGGCCAAGGAATATGAATTCTCCCACGTGCCCCTAATGATGCCTATCCTTCTATCCACACGTGTTCTATTTCTCTCTCTCTCCATCTCGTCTGTCTCCGTCTGCCATCAGCTCCTTTAATTTCCCCTTCTCTCTCTCTTCTTTTTCTCCATTTCCTCACTTCTCATCTCCATCTTCTTCCAGAGAAAGAAAAAAAAAAATGAAACCACAACAAAAACTCTCCCTCTTACTCTCACCACTGATCTTCACTCTCATCCTACCTTCTCCTCCTATCTCCGCCGCCGACGACGACTTCCCTTGCTCCTCTTCCCTTTACGATCCCCCGCCGCCGTCCTTAAACTACTCCAACTCCCACCTCCACCCTCCCAATCTATCTACCAACAACAAAAACCGCTCCACCGCCAAACCCCCTCCGCCGCCGCCGCGGGTGTGGACGAGGTCCTGCTCCGACGCCGTCCTGGAGCTGGCGCGGCTGCCGGAGGCGGTGAGCTGGATCAGAAACTTGAGGAGGAAGATTCACGAGTACCCTGAGCTGGCGTTTCAGGAAGTGAGGACCAGCGCTTTGATACGAAGCGAGCTGGAGCGGATGGGCGTCGGGTTCAAATACCCGCTGGCCCAAACGGGCATCCGGGCCTGGATCGGGACCGGCGGCCCACCTTTCGTCGGCCTCCGTGCAGATATGGATGCGCTTCCCATTCAGGTTTTTATTCTTCTTTTTTTTTGGTGCAATATTATTGCTAATTATTTTTTTCCTTTTAAGGGAAAAGGTAAAGGGGAGATCTTTTTCTAGGGTTTGATTCGTTCCCTTTTCTTCTCTAAAAAAAATTGGTTTGGCAAGATCATAGAGATCTGAAATTAATTTCAGTTTTTTCAGATCCAAGTTGTAAAATCTCTTCTTCATACATCATTCCTACTTATATTTTCTACAAAGATAAGCTAATTAACTAATGGATCTGATAAAGGAGGATTAATATGAGCTCTCAAAGAGGGGAGGCTTTTGGGATGAAGTTAGCTTGAAACTTTTGAGTGAGTAATTAGATTCCCCCTAGGAAGAACCCTACTTTAATTTATATATTTATATATATAGGCATGTGTATATTTTTTTTTCTGTAAATCATTCTCTCTTTTTTTTTAATGAGATCTGAACAGAGATTTGCAAACCGTACTTGTTCTGACACCAGAAACACCTTTTCGAATTATATATTTATTGGTAGACCTGTTAAAAGGTTGACTCGAATTCAGTAATAAGATACGACAGATCACAGGAATGTTGGAAGCTGCTGCTGCTCTGCTCGAATCTCGAGGACCATGAGAAAGATTTTCTGACATATAATCATTAAAGAAAAAAAAACTTGGGTTTGGTTTTGTTTGGGGTTGGTGGGAGTGAGTGAGGGGGAGAGAGAGAGAGGGAGAGTGAGAATGAGAGATTCCTTCACCATGAGGGAAAATGGGTACAACAACAAAGGAAAAGACAAGGTAATAATAATGTATATGAAACCCTAACTTTGAGGAAAGAGTGAAAGTGTGAGAGGGAGTTTTCATCTCAGATCTGATCTGATCTGATCTGACCAAAGAGCTTTGAATCCATATTGTTTGGTAAATGTATGGTGCAGGAAGCGGTGGAGTGGGAGCACAAGAGCAAAGTGGCGGGTAAAATGCATGCTTGCGGCCATGATGCTCATGTCGCAATGCTGATGGGAGCTGCCAAGATTCTCAAGGCCAGAGAGCAACTCCTTCAGGTCAGTAAAATAACTAACAAGAGTTTGACCATACGAGTCATCATGTGCATGGTTGTCCTTCCCCTTCAGTTATTCTATACTATATCTGCTGCGAATAAGGGTTTGATCTCGTAGTAACACCGCTATATCCTTTGGGGGGGGGGGGGGGGGGGGGGGGGGGGGGGAATTGTGGTTTACTATTTTTGAATCCGGCCGCCAGCTGGTTGTGCGGTTTCTTTTGTTGCGTTGCCTTAGCTAGCCAGCTATGATCAGCAGCCAGCAAGCTCTTTTTCCTCGTATTTGTCTTGTCTTTTCATGCCATGCTTCGATCGGTTCCTTTCCTTAAAAATGTTGTGTGTTATTATTCACTCTCGTACCCTTTTTCCAAAAATCTTTTGTTTCACGTGGGTGGGGGAGGTACGTTTCTTTCTACCTAACATCGAGCAGATGATATACAAACGGCAGTGCAGAAAATAAGGGGAAAATATCATAGGACATGAAACTGTACCGCGGAAAAGTCGACGTCAGCGGTAGGGTATTTTATGATTTAATCGTAGTTTTTAACCGCGTCAGTACCGTTAAATACCGCCTATCGATTTAGCCTTTGATACTGGTATTTTGTGGCTGAACCGCCGCGCGTTACGGTTTTAGGTTTTCATGGACCATGGAAAATATTGGTATATATGGCTGCAATAAATAGCAGATCGAATCGGATCGTGCATGCATAAAAATAAAAATAATATAATCTTACACTTGTTTACCCTCAGCCTGAAATTCTACCATAAGGGTCGAGTAGTTCTATTCTCCTGGCACTGATGGGTTTTTTTTTATTGTGAGAGATTCAGTGAGCCTGTGGTGATCAAGTTTTCATTGGCGATGTAATTATTATAAAAGAAAAGCTAGGTACGTTCCAAGCTCAAAAACATAGACGAAGCAACTAATTAGTTTTTCACAGTTTGAGCTATACCAATTATATATATGCAGACTGTTTAGTTATATATATATAGTAAGGTGTGTCCACAAGGACCACAATAGTGTTTTTGAATATCTTACTGTTTCGTTGGTTCGATCGAAAAAAATAAACTTATTTCAAAGGCTATATTGATTGTGATTTTAAACGGTTGAAAAGATTGACACTCGATTAAACTACGATTTCAGTACAAAACGCATTGCTGCTAACTTTTTCCGATTTTACAAGATAAGTAGTTTTCATGGTGGAAATGGGGACATTTCCACATGCACCTCTTGGCTCTCTTTTGGCATAGCATGCCTCTATTCCGGGGGGCTTTTTTGAATAGATATTATTAATATGTTGCATCACACAACCGTATAGGCCATGTGTTTGTTTTGTTTTGTACCGACTGCCATCCCCACACAAAAACTAGCTAGAGAAAGTGACCCAAACAAGACCACTCTCTCTCTCTCTCTCTCTCTCCCTATCTCTCTCCTTGTGTGGGGGCATCTTTTGCCTTGAGCATGTCTCTCCGAACCTCCGTCGGTACAATATTGTTCGTTTTGGCTCAAGATTGCACCGATTTACTTTGTAGATATCCTCCCAAAAAAATCTCGTACGGATTGAACTAGATGGACACTAATATATAAGAGCTTTGATCAGCGGTCTTCTCTCTCTTTCTATGTTCGATGTGGTACTTCGATTATATCGTAGCAGAAAGGGAAGGGCCGGGAAAGTCGGTCCTTGGCAACTACCTCTATTGTTTTTTGGTCGATGAAGAAAGAACAAGTCAACAACTAGCTAGGGTAAGAGGATTTTTGGATGATAGAAATAGTGACTAGTGAGCACTAGAGCCCCTTTTGGAATGGGATTTTTGGGCTCTTTGTTCATTGTGGGGATTGGATTGGACAATGAAGGGTTTGTTTGCACATTGGATGCTACTTTCCCCATGATCACTAGCAACTAGTGTTAATCATGACTACTTGGTGGGTTTATTCATCTTAAGTAGCTAAAAACCCATCATCAACATTTATGGTAATCACTAGCAACTAGGGTTATTCATCCAAGTTTTGAAAACAATCAAATGTGGAAATGATGGCGGCCAAAGACTCTCACTCCAATATCATATTGTCCCTCCGATATCCAACTAATACTCAATCGATCATATCTAATGACAATAATCATAACATTCATTGACGATAAAAAAAAAACAAGAGGTGTTGATGGTGATGATGTTATCAATATCTAGGCATTTATCTACTATAGTATTTTATGTGTTTTTATTCGATGAAATTTAGCAATAATTGATCTTTATTCATGGGTCAGGCTCACGACTCGATAAAGAAAGATCCAATTATATCGGTTTAATCATTAATATCACTTATGATACATTATACAAGCAATAAAAAAATGAACTAGTTTTTTTGCTTGGTAGTTGGTGATATATAAAACGAATATATTCTCATTTTTTATATGTGCATGGGGTGCTCACTAATTATATAATCTATGCATAATTGTTTTTAAAAAAGGGAATCTAGCTAGCACTTGTTCTATGCACGATTGTGTTTTCAGTTTGGCATCACTCGTTTGTTTCTTCATTCGCGAAAACCAAATGAAGGAATCAAAGGAAAAGTGGATGAGTGTTTTGTAAGTTGGCATTTGTTTAATGGGAATCCAACGAAGCAGAAAAGGAAAGGAGAAAAATCGGCTAGAGCTCTCATTAGACTCCAAGTCTCCAATCCGATGCTTTAGGGTTATGATATTTATATGATTATCATCCATCTGCTTTAACTTCCGGCCGCCGTAATTTTGTGCTTCACAATCCGATTATCGTAGTTTTATTATTATTATTTTATCTAACTTTTACAAGAGATGAATTAAAATATTAACAGGTATATTTCACGGAAGATTATACCTTATACAAGCAATTAAACTGAGATAATTTTTCTTGATAGTTGGTCATATGTACACGAATATATTCTTAATTACTTTTTATATATGCTAATATGCATGGGGTGGCCACTAACTTTGATGGTGGGTGGTGGGATTAATAAAAGCAAAGTAGTAAGAAGTAAGGATCTTATTGGACGTGGGATTCGTGTCTTAAATTGTTATTTGTGACCTTGTTGTCGTTTTGGGTTGTCGATCTAAACATGTGGTCTTAACCGTTGGACGATTTAATCAGATTTAGAAAATAGTCAAAATACATTAGACTCCTATGAAAAAATATACATTAGATTTTTTTTTTGTATGTTTTGGTGGAATGGTGACAAATTTACATTAGTGATGACAATTATGTGGGTTAGGGAAGGTACAACAATACCCATATATGCTTCGCATTTAACGCAGGTCGGATCGAAAAATACTCGCGCGAAGGTAAAGGAACGTATAGGTCGATCCATTTTTATATATTATTTTCAAACAAAATTGTCTATATTAATTCTTTTACAAGAACACATAGAGAAAATATTTCACAATTGAAAGATAAATATAGTAGAAAAATAATTGAGTATAAATAGTTAAAAGATAGAGTTTATAATTTTTTTTTGGATGAAAACGTGATTTTGGAAAGGTCTAAAGAGAAGAAATCATGTAGATACTAATGCAGATTATGATAGAAAGGGTCGAGAACGAGGTGGGATGGGACAGGACATGGCAGAAGCAATATTCATATCACAACCCACGCTACTGCTGATCTAGATCATATCAGAAATCGCCTAATTACGAGTGTCTTTTTCGAAAATTTTGAAATGTGGATCTAGCTATAAGCACTAGTTCTATGCACGATTATATTTTCAGTTTAAAAAGGATGAATGCTTTCTATGTATAGTTGTTGGGTTTTCACCGGCATGCGTGCATTCTCGATATATTCTATAGAAAAGAAAAGAAACGTTGTAATTGCTGAGGATGAGTGATTATGTTATATAAATACACTTTTTTCTAATTAATAAGTAGAAGCCCAAAAGTTAGTAGGAGTAGGGAGGTTGATCAACTCAGGGTCGTTGGATGTTAGACTTTGGTTCAAAAACAAATTCGGTTATTAAAAAAAAAAACTTGGAATCTGTTTCCCAATTAAGTATAATTAAGGCTAATGAGAATCTTATACCTTTTTTGTTTTCCTCCCGACTATGATTGATTGATTGATTATTATTATTATTATTATTATTATTATTATTATATAATTTAAGAAAAATGTTGGGTGCCGTTTGTCGTTTGTGCTTCTTGCAACTTAATTATTATAATAATTATAATTATTATAATTGGGTGGTGGTGGTCCTCAGATTAATTATACAATTATTATAATTATAATTATTATAATTGTTCTCTTCTTGGCCACAACTAGCTAGCCACAGCGGCTGAGTTCTTTCTTTTCTCAAATTAATTATGTTTCTCTTTTTTTTTTTATTCTATCTCATTCTTGTTATTATATAGAGGAGACAGACCAATGAATTGAGATTTGGTTCACAAAGGAATTGATTTCCTACAATATGGAGGATCGTTACGATCTCCCTCTACATCTGCTCGGTTTTCGAAATTCACAAACGAGCGCTTCAACAACCGAAAATTTCAAACAGAGCCATAAAGAATCAAATTCCTAACTACTAATCGATTGGCTGACGAAGAAGATTACTACACAAAACCCCGTGTCCGGTTTACATACCAAAGCTTATACAGATTCGAAGAGAGAAAGAGCGGGAAAGGATTAACTTAGCTTAATCTGTACTTTAACTATAACTAGCTAGCATGTTTACAGTTCGGTAACTAATAACTAACTACTAACTGATTGGAAGGAATGATAGATGACAAAATTGGAACGTGTGAGAAATGGAACGGAAAACCCGCGCAATTGTTGCAGGACCGTAGCAAATATAATTTGATTTGACTTGATTTGACCACGTGTTTTTTACGTCCTCCCCTCTATTATTTGTATACTCGGTCTACTCTTCTGTCCATAGCTCAGCTGGAGAAACAAAAGCAAAGAAAGTTTATCCATCTCTTTCTCTTCCTTTGAGGTACGTTTCTCCGGAAACTTGTCCCGGATTTCAATGGAGCGTGTGCCTTTCCAAACTCCAAATTTTCAATTTTCCCTTTTATCTTATCAACCCTAGGGCTCGGAATTCAGTCACGAATTTTTTGTTAAACCAAAGATTGGACCGTTTGCGGTCGATAACCGTAGTGCCATTTATCCAATTTTCGATCGTAGGGAGGCTGAAACATATTGATCTGGTCCAAATTCGATTAAACCAGAGAATCCGAAAGATTGCGGATTAATACCGGTCATGATTAAAACACTGTTAATTTTAATTGGTTTTAATTTTGGCTAAACACGGTTGTTCAGGGGGGATGTGGGGTGAGTAAATGTGTGTTTCTTTAATTGGTTTTAAATTTTTTAAATTAATTTGGCTAAATGTTATTTTTTTTGGGGGGGGGGGAGTGGAGGCTTTTTTGTTCTCTTACTAAAACCGGACTGAACCATCTTCATTTCAATCCGGTCACGATTAAAACCGTTTTCAATTCAAACTAGTCTCCAGTTACAGGTATGGACATTCGGTTAACTAGGTAAAACAGTCTGATTAAATCGAACCAAACTGTGTTTCACTCCTATTCAACACCATCATATGTTGCGAGTTGCGACACTAGTGTCATGAAACTTGGTTTTCCTTCTTAAAACTAATACATATAGTAATACAACAGTGATTAGTCATTAGTATATCAATGGGACATTGCCATTGAAATAATACTAAAATAAAATAATATGCTCAAAATGTTAAATAATCCCCCATCAATATATGACACACGTGTACTTTTGTACAATTCAAAATCTCTGTTTTCCCCTTGGTAAGGGTATTACTGTAATTGTATAATCTCTCCAAATGACCAGGTTCGGAAGGGTATCTCGACACTTATATTTGACCGTAGTAGTTCGGGTTCAAGTTCGATAATTCATGAAGGGGTACGGGTCGGGGCAGGTTGACCCATATGGATATGTGTAATTAAAAGGAAAATAATTATAAATATTCATTTTTTCATACCCCACCAAGAAACAAACTATAATATGATAAATGTAATTAAACTATTCAAGAATTTGAGTTTCTCGTATATATAATTAAAATTACATATAATTTAAACAAAACAGGTATAAAATAGGGCGGGTCAGAACATGTCATGTTAAGGAGAGTACTCATTCCCGTCTCACCTACGGAGCAGATATGATTCATCTCAAAACATGTCAAACAACTCAAATAAAACAGATCAGGTGAAAACTATGACGTTATGTCTAAAAAACTCTCACCGCTAAAAATTAACAAGGGGAAGCATGAAAAAGTGTTTTGAGGAAAGGTTGTATCGGCCAATGGGCCGATTTCTAAGCTAGTGATATATTACCGACCAAAATCGATAAGAACGGCCGGCACACAAGACTAGAAATTTCTATTGCATTGACGAATTGATAGAGAAGGTGGATCCAAAGTTGTTAACCCGCGGGTTGACCCTGGTTGGCCTGGACTTGGCTTTGAAAACGGGTTAAAATAGCCCATTTGAGAGTTAGCCCAGAAATGGTCAAACCCAAGAAAATCCGGTCAAACCCCGGTGGTTGGCCCGTCCGAGCAGGTCAGCGGACTGCTCTTTCCTAAGTGTTGTTGAATTTTTACTATGTTGAATTTAAGTTGATGTTATTTAAGTGTATTGGAGTTTAAGTACGGTTTTTTTTATGTTGGATTCAGAGTAAATACAATATAATGACCTTTTTCATATTTTTGGGCTAAACCGAGCTAAACCGAATTTAAATAGGTGACCCATTGCCGATTAGCTCAACCGTGTCTAGATCGATCCGCGGGTTCCTTATCTTTTCCTTCCATAATTCCTGCCCCACATCGTAATTCTTTCGACTATTTTCTAACCGTACTTTGTAATATTTTCCAGGGGACAGTGATCCTAATCTTCCAGCCGGCAGAAGAAGCCGGCAACGGAGCAAAACGCATGATCGCCGACGGCGCCCTGGAAAACGTGGAGGCAATCTTCGCACTTCACGTCTCCCACGAGCTCCCCACCGCCGTCATCGGCTCCAGGCCGGGCCCTCTGCTCGCCGGCTGCGGCTTCTTCCGAGCACTCATCACCACACCCCACAACCGCCGCCATGGCAATTCCATACTCGCAGCCTCCGCCGCCATCATCAGCCTGCAGGGAATCATCTCTCGCGAGGCGAACCCTCTCGACTCGCAGGTCGTCTCCGTCACCACGGTCGACGCATCCTCGACGACCAGCGGAGAGTCGATTGTCGTGCTGGGCGGCACATTCAGGGCATTCTCCAATGCCACATTCTACCAGCTCCTCCACCGCATACGCCAGGTGATCGTGCAGCAGGCAGCGGTGTACAGATGCTCCGCGACCGTCGACTTCTTCGAGGAGGAATCGACGATCTACCCGCCCACTGTGAACGACGAAGGGATGTACGAGCATGTGAGGAAGGTGGCAGGGGATCTGCTGGGTGCAGCCAGCTTCAGGGTGGTGCCGCCGATGATGGGCGCAGAGGACTTCTCGTTCTACTCCGAGGTGGTGCCGGCAGCGTTCTACTACGTCGGGATACGTAACGAGGCGTTGGGATCAACGCACACCGGACACTCACCGCACTTCATGATCGACGAAGATGTTCTTCCCGTCGGAGCTGCAGCACATGCTGCCATTGCTGAGAGGTATCTTATAGGGTATGGATGAGAATGTAGAACAACTCTGTTAAGAGTTAAGACTCTGCTCTAAATAGCAAGTAGCAACGCCATATATTACTAAGTAAACTCTCCAGTTCTGTGAATAAAAGTCAAATATGCATATTTCCTTTTCCTTTTCTTGCAAGTTTTGCAGAAACCAACAGCAGTAAAGGGGGTCCAATTTCCAAACAAAGGCAGAAGAACCACACACAATGAATGACAATGACATTCAATTCTCTACTCCCTTTTTATACAACGACTGGCGGTCGAGTTTCAATATGTCAACCTAAATCTCATAAGTTAACAAAAAAAAGGGTTCACTCAATAGCGAGATTGTACATGATCCTTTTACCTTTTTTTGCCACACAGACATCTAGCAGCTTGCAGAGCGAAATAGGTGAGGATGATGTCAGCGCCAGCTCTTCGGAGACACAACAAGGACTCCATCATTACCTTCTCTTCATCAATCATTTTCAGCATCCCGCCAGCTTTGATCATCGAGTATTCCCCCGAGACCTGGATTCATAGTTTTGTATGAAGCAATTAGAAAGGATGGACCTATCAATTGGTGAATTAAGAACTTCAGTTGATGGTTCAGTTGGAAGAGTACCTGATATGCAGCAATTGGCAATGCAGAGTTGTCTCTTATTTGCCTGATGATATCAAGATATGGAAGACCGGGTTTCACCTGAAAACCAAGCGGGTGGAGTTAAGAATGAGACAATCTTTTATTTACGTGTTCGAGGATCTAAAATGGAAAGGGGATACCAACCAGGAGTATATCAGCCCCTTCAGATTCATCTTCATGGACCTCAACCATAGCCTCTCTATAATTTGCAGGGTTCATCTGATAACTTCGATATTGACAAATAAACGTTTAAAAAGTCAGTTAGACAAACATAGATAGTCTGAGGGGTTGATCTATGAAAACAGTACAACCTCAATAAAGTACATACGTCTTCTTATCACCGAAACGTGGATTTGAGTCCAGTGCTTCCCGGAATGGGCCATAGAAAGAACTAGCGTACCTGGTTGTAGGATTTAGGAAGGATTAGTAGTTGCCAAAACAGTAGAAGCATAACATTCCACCAAGTTAAATAAACCAATCATCAGAACTGTCTCCAAGTGATACATATTTCACAGGTCTAAACTCCCAATCACCAAATCAACCAAGTGGTCAATTGAATCACTGCCAGGTCCTAACTCTTAGTAACTCATTTATATGTAAAAGTTCCATTCACAGAGAACTGATAAGTGGTCCAAATCTTGGCAAAAGTCGAGAGCAGAGAAGTGTAAGATCAATGACTCACTTTGCCGTGTAGGACATGATTAAAACATGCTGAAACCCTGCATCATCTAGAGCATCACGGATAGCTCCAACACGACCATCCATCATGTCACTAGGACTAACAACATCAGCTCCTGCTCGAGCCTGTTCATTCGAAGTAGCATCCATGATAAGGAGGTGTATCTAGTATCTTCCAATACAAAAGGTACAAAACTGATAAACGAATAGTTGACGCTGGTTGAAACTGCAAAGTGCATTACCTGTGCAACAGCTTGCTTGCACAGTTGGTGTACTGTCTCATCATTCATTATGACACCTGGAGATTTACGTTGACAGCAATCAGAAATTATAGATGCAGCATTTGTCATCAAACAAAACCAGGCTCTTGCTTGTGATCTAACAAGCTTCAGGGACAAAGAGGACAACTCCGCTCTATCCATTCTAATTAAGATGTCATGTACAACGACTCCCTTGTGCCACTTTTGATCTAAACACAATGTCCTGGTAATCAATACGATATTGCAGATCGCCTAAAAGAGGAGTAGCTCAAGTAAGGAAGCTCTCTTAAATTATCTAAACACTGAAAGGATTAGCTATTCAAGTTTCCTACACAATAAGAAACAATGGTGTAGTCTCAGCATAACCACCCTACTTCCTATGACATTACCAGGTTGTCCATCACTAAGGATCCTGTAAAAAGTGCAGCTAAGACTAGATTCTACCATTCTAGGAAAAGTATCCTAAGTACAAGAAACTGGAACTTGTTTGACTCCCTTAGCATCCCTATGAAGCTACTCCGTCAACTTGAAGATAACATATTTCAAATGCAAGGCCGTGAAATCACATTGGCAGTAATATCCCTCTTACCATCTTCTCTCACAATACCATCATGCCCATCGGATGAATACGGATCGAGAGCTACGTCAGTATATATGACCTGAGGAAATATGGAGTCAGGATAGAAGAAGCTATATAACTCCAGAAATCATTAAGCAAACTATGAGAATAATCCTCAATTGAGTTTAACATCCAAGTCAAACTAAAGATAATCAGTTTTACTTACAAGACCAGGGAATTTGTCCTTGAGCAGCCGTATGGTCCTTGGAACTAGACCATTTTCATTATAAGCTTCATCTCCAGTAGGGGTCTACAATGGAAGAAACAAAGTTAAAGTCCCACGTCGACTGCAACAGAAAGGGATATCCAGATGACCTGCAATCCAGGACAGTAGAAAAAACCTTCAAGGCATCAGGAACTTTAGGGAAGAGTACTATACTGTTCACACCAACATCCCGGGCCTTTGCAACCTGCATCAGACATTTTATTAGTGTATGATGAACTGTCAGTAAGCAAATATACACTAGCATTGTAGTGTACGCACTACAATATGAAAGTCTTCCATTTAGACTGCCTGTCTACAAGAAGAAAAATATTTTTCCTAAATTACAAGATAGTTCATATCAATAATCGAGCCAAAGTCTTAAGCTTTCACAAGGGAGATGAGTTAGCAGGAGAGACCCAAACAAGACCACGGTACTATAAATTCAACATTCAGCCATGACATGACATCAGATGTTGCTTGCTCGTCAACTCATTAGCATGTCATTGATATCAACAACACTAGGCCATGGTACTCACCGGGTGATAGAACAATGCAGCTGAATTTGATTCTTGAAAAGGGTCTCATTCCCAATTGACTGTAATCTATGTCTCATTTGAGTCTAGTATTCGTTCATTCAGAAATGTACCCGTATAGCTAGCAGGTTCGGTATCGGTAGTTCTTCTAACTAAACCCCAATATGAAATTTAAGCAAGAGACTACTCAAACTCAGGGATTTGACTTATAATCTATCACTGTTAAGGAAAATGATACTGCCAGACAAGAATAAAAAGATGAATCACCTCTTCCAAAAGCCCATGTCTCCATCCAAGCCTATAACATCCTGGCATAGCCCCAATAGGCGTGTCCTCCTCGCCTGCACATTTCCAGAATTCAGTCATCCATCTTCAACCAAAAAATGGGGCAAGGAAACAGGAAAGCCGATTAAATACGGAAATCCATTTCCAACCTTCGTGAATGAAAAGTGGATAAACAAAATTCGCCGGGGATATAGTGGTTTCCTGAAACGCTGCTCTAAGCGCAGGTGACCTTCGATTTCGACGAGGGCGCCTGGAAAGCGGCTGCCGGGAAAAGGAATACAAACACAAAAATTCACCCAGTAAAATTCTCCAGAAACCTACCAAAATAAGCTACAAAGAATCAAATCGTGGCAAAATTTAGCACTAACAAGCGAAGGAACGACGGGAGTTCCGGCGGGAGCAAGGGGTGTGGGCGGGACAGGAGGCGCCTCGGGGACGTTCCCAGCGGCAACAGCTGCTTCACATTCCGCATCGCTCAATCCCGTCTTCACCGGCACATCGCTGGTCGCTCTCGCCAAAGGAAGCACCCGCCGTTTCGGAGCCGGAGAAGACGAAGAAGGAACAGCGATGGGTTTCTTATTAGGCGACGCGATGAACCTTAAATTACCCAGGGTCGGTTTGTAGGTGTTGCAATCCAAGCCTTTCAAAGTAGCAGGGAGACTCGACGAAGCGTTGAATGTGGTGGAAGCCATGGATGGGGGTTAGATTGCAGCTGGGGAAGTGGGATAGTTCGGAAGCGGACGCCGGACGGGAATCCGCGGGTGATGTGGAGACAGAGACCTTGAGCAGAGGAAGAGGCGCTTCTTATCTTCTTCTGATCTATAATCCTGTTTTTGGGATTGACCGATAGATAGAGATAGAGGAGCCGTTCTACAATGACCAATGTTGTGTTTTGCTTTTACAATCAATGGATTGATCGACTTTTTTTATGGAATAAAACTTGAGATCTTTGATAACCAACCGTGTAACATCCCAAACTTGTTTCCTAACAAGATATTATTCGTTTTGAGTCCAGATCCTTATAGATTTTGATTTGGGTGTATATCAAGGTGACTTCCCATGAGGTTACCTATCCTTGCAATCCTCACAGATTTTGTATCCGAACCCATGATAAAGATTATGGTCGTGACTCCGAGTTAACGGTTGTGAACTCTAGGCCGCAATCTCACCTTCAGACTTCAGTGCCAGCCAAAATTGTTGCGTTCAAAGATCACGGGTTAAGACACAAGATCATTACTGTGATCTTGTATCATGAGGCCGCCAACTTGTTCATGTCCTTGATTGCCTATAGATATTGAGAGACCCTCATTGCTTAAGGGAAAGCCATTTTAGAGTAAAATTTAGGATTCTTAGGTATTTTTAGAGAGAGAAACACCTTCAAAGAGTTTGTGAAGGAATTCATCCAAGAATCAAGGAGAAGGGTGCAATCAAAGGAGAAGAAGATTAACTTTAAGCATTTCCCCTCTTCTCTTCCTTTATGACTTAAACATCTAAGATCCTTGAGGGGAGATGAACCATAGTATGTAGTTAGGGTTGTTGATTGAATGAGAACCTAGATGCTTGTATTTAATTAAGGTGTTTATAGCTTCTTTCCAATGTTTGATTTCTTGATATGGCATTTGCATGATTAGCCCAAGGGTTAGTTACGCGAATGTGTGTGTAGATGATCTAGGATCCTAAATGGCTGATAAGGTGACCATCCCCTACCAATTAGGAGCCTACCTAGTTGATGCTAGAATTCTAAGTGCTTGAACATCAACTTATCAACCTAGTGTGCGAATGGGTAGAACGCATTTAGAGGAGGTAGATTCTATCCCTAGTTTGGAAGATTGGTTATGGTGACATTAGACTGGTGGACTTGGCTATCTAGGGTGGTAAGGAGACATGACCATTGCACCAATCCCAATATTAGTGACCTTCGCACCACGAATTAGGTTAGCATCGATAAACCACCCTACATACTACTAGGAGACATGACCATTGCACCAATCCCAATATTAGTGACCTTCGGACCACGAATTAGGTTAGCATCGATAAACCACCCTACATACTACTAGGAGGATTCGATCCTAGACAACCATCTCATTTCTAGCGGTCTCCCAAACATTTAGTTGATTACTTTTGTTAGTTAGGTTAGCTTAGTATTAAACCATCTTTTCTATTTGATTACATAATAGGTTAGAACGAAGTAATAGTAACCTAGGGACCCCCTGGAATACGACCTTGGTCACCGCTATACTACCTCACAAATTCAAGTTATACTTGGCTCGCATAAGATTCGTTAGTGTCGTAATTGGTCGGCCTTATAAATTGGTAAAGCTCAGCTCACCATAAGTACAATCAATATAGGAAAATAAAAAATAATGATTTATTTTTCTCTCTTGATTTATTTATTATTTATTATGAAGTCACTTAAACTCTTATATATGTAGTGACAAGTGAAAGGCATTGATATAGGTGTAATGATATAAAATTGAGTTCGATTGCATAAGATTTGAAATAATAATAAAAATATCTTATGCAATTGATTTTGCAATTACATTGATGTGGACAGTGGATGCTATAACTTGTGCATGATTAGGGTTGCAAATGGGCAAACCCGCTCACGAGCAGCTTGACGCCTCAACTAGCAATTCATGAGCTAATCAATTAAAATTTATCATTTGCTTGTTCGTAATTTACAGGCTTGTTAGATGATAAATCTCACCACAAATGATGTTTAAGAATTTGAGCATGTGATCATATATATATCTCTTTTTTTTTTATCGAAATCTGTACGCTATAGGTGATACTTGAGGATTGGGGAAAGGGAAAGGAGGAAAACCCTGGGATTCGGACAAGAGATTTTCAAGTTGAAAACCAACGACACAACCACTCTCATTTTATAATTTATAAGAGAAATTATGCATAATAGATTGGTTAGATACTAAATACTATTAAATCATATGATACATGTACAATTAAATTGTTTCAACTAAATGATATGATACCGGAGCTCGAGCCTACTCGTGATCTAATTAATTAGCAAAATTCGAGTCGAGCTCGAGTCAAACACAAACAATTTTTTTTATAAACAACGGTAGTTTGAACTCGACTCGTTTATTAATAATTCAAATCATATCAAAATTCGACTCAACCTTATTCATTACATTTTCTAGCCATGATTGGACAATAAAATATTTATTTTGTAAACAAAAATAATAATTAACGAACTAGACAGTCGTGATTAATAAAAATGTCGGGAAAGTTGTCGTTTAATACACGCACCAGAAGAAGAAGACAAGTCTAGTCCCAAATCCGTTGCCAGAAGGCACAAGGCAGAAGAAGAACGAAAGGAGCCTCCCCAGTTCCAATCCCACCCACTCTCCCTAACTTCCCGTTGCCTTCCCTCTCTTCTCTCTCTGCTTCCCTTTTCCTTCTTCTCCTCCGCAAAAACTTGCAGAACCCAAAACCCCTTTGAAAATCCACCTCCCTCTCCTTAGCCTTGAAGCTGTTCTTCTCCTTCTCCGCTTTCCAAATTCAATCGCTAATCCCCCTGCCCTTCAACCCTCTGCTTTTTCTGCAACTTCTCAATTACTCCTTTCCGTCGATTCTGAACCGCTTTCTGATCGGCGGCGGTACCCGGAATTCCCTTGTCAGCGCAGTTTACCGGAGAAGAGAAGAGAAGTCCACCAGTGAGGCGGAACTGGAATGGAGACCTTGTCGACGGCGGTTATTAGAGAGAATTACCTCAACGGGAATCACCAGCACCAACATTCCTTCTCCTCTTCATCTGTCTCCCTTAGACATGTCAACTACAGGTTTGCCTCCCTCCCCTTTTTTTTGAATCGCTGGATCGCTCGAATTGGTGTGTTTTTTTTTTGTTCATCTTACTGAACTTGAATTGGGTTTTTTCAGTCTTGACTCTTGAGAACTTCTGGATGCTTTGGACTGATTCATTGTGTTAGATTGGATTGGAATTTGCTTGATTTGGCGTTTTCACTGTGTGCTTATCAGAACAAGAAATTCTCTCGTTTTAATCTATTTTGGAACTATGCTGGCTCCTTCTACCCTACTTACCCAATTGGGCTTAGTCGCTCTCACAGCAAGGCAAAGATAGGGGGAAAGGGTAAAGGAATGATTTTGACAACAATAAGAAAGACAATCTTAAGAGACAAGAAATGGGCAAGATTCGTTTTTGTTATTGTTCTCAGTGTTTGTGAATTTAGTATCTCCTAAGTGTTCTCTGGATACAGTTACTTATAATTTTGTCATGACAAGTTGACAACTGAACGTGGAAGGAAGGCTGGGAAAGTATCTTATCCCTGATAATGTATCATGCAGACGAATGGAGTGAATACAAAAGTGGGTGGAGTTCCGGATCAATTGGTTAACAGAGTTCACATAGACAAAGCTAGATTATTGCAGTGTGATTATAGTGTATGGAGTATGTGCAACTGGGTTAGCCGTGGTTCCTTGAAGGCTTGAACTATCAACAACTCTTCTATCTTATCTTAGCTATAGGGTTTATCCTGCATATGATTCTTTTAACAATGCGTTCTATAGAGCTATGTATTGGTTCGGAGTTTGGAGATTGATGCTAATTGTTTCAACTTTCAATTACATGCTATTTTGAATGGCACTGTGTGAGGCTTATTTGCAAAACCATTGTTTGATTCAGTACTAACGTGGTAAGAATATAGAGGTGCGGTTTCAAATCTTGTCTGCCGACAAGTGTTTGAGATTGCATTGTTTTGTTGCATTTGATATTGAATGTAACATTCCAAATGCACACATACATCAAAATATTATTCTCCCAAATGCACCCCACTGAATGACCTGTGTGAAGTAGAATCTGCATTATGAATTTCATTAACAAGGTATGATCTTTCATCTTTGGTTGCAGCTGTGGGGTCTGTGGCTATGAGCTGAACTTGAGCTCTTCGAACAGAAACACATCGACCATAGACTCCAAGTATGGGAAATCAATAAAGCGCGGGGTCATCTCATTCTTCTACATCGACGAGAGCAGGTTTACTCTGATGGACGAGTTCCAATGCATTCCGTTTTTTTTATCAAAGAGCTCGTGGGGCTTTTTCCGCAGGAGAACCAAACTCCTCTGCCGCAAGTGTGGCAACCCAGTTGGCATTGCTTACGACGACGAAGCTCCAGCTGCTTACCCTCTCGTATCAGGTGACGAACCAGAGTTATCCTCCTCTTCAGGCACTTCCGAAGCTACTACTAAACACAGAAAGTACGACATTAAAATCCGCTCTTTACAACCTTCTGCTGTTGATAGAGTCGGTACGCCACATTATCTGTGATGATGATAAAAGCATCGGAAAGAAATTCGTCTCTCTTGTGATATTCCTATACGAACTCGAGATAAGTGGCCTGTGTTTTCGATCTCGGTTTTTGTCTTTCTGTATCAAGTGTGTATGTTTCTCAGTGATGGTGATCTTTGTACAGAAGGTCTAAAATGGCAAATAGAGCTATTGTTGGAGAATGTCTCTAGATTGAAAGAAAAACCTTGTTTTTTGGGTTTTCCCAGCAGTCCGGAAATCTGATATCTTAATGGACAAGAAACTAAGAAAAGTGACTGAATAGTTGAATTGCATTGGTGCTTCAGTTTTTTTATATCTTCTTGTGGGGTTGATACTTAATTGTGTGGCTTTATACTTGGTGACGGCGTTAAGATTGAGATTGGCCACTCAGGTAAAGATTCTGGTGAATGATGAACCCAAAAAGAGGGCTTTTGGCCGATGAGGAAAAGGGGAATATGTCTGGTTAGTGGTTAGGAAGTGTGCTTTCACATGGATGCTGTGTCATGAAACCATTGATAGGAACTGGACAGCTCAAGGTTCCCCATTTGTGCTAAAAGGACAGGTGGAAAGTTGGTTGGGATTCTGCAAGCTGACACAGAAGAGAAGGAAGAAATAGTGAAAGAAACAGAGAAGAAAAGAGTCGGTGTCTGTCTTCCAAATCCATGGTGGCACAACCAGAAGAAGATAGATTTTGAAATGTCCTGAGTTCCCCCCTTCACATGCGCATTGCTATATGTGTATTATGTATCCAAATCTAATCAAATTCTTGCTTATAGAGTTGTTAAATCTTTTGAGTGATCATCTTGTAGTTTCTGTAACGTCCCTAAGAGTTTTGTATATTTAATTCCGCACTTTTGAGATGAGCGTTCAGATTCTACTTAAACTAGGTTGTTTTATTTTTATTTTTTTATCAATCGTTAGTCGTTACCATCTTAGGACTAGAACATCCTATAATATAAATGATGACTCGATAACTACATAACACGGAACACTCAACATAATTAAATATAACACATGCATCGAACAACGATAAAAATGCATAATGGACAATCCAATTATCGTTGGGTCGGCACACCGCCAACCCACTCGATTTCTTTTCTTCTGTTTCGGCCTCTGCTCGCCCGCACAGTCAATCGACATGTCGGTGTCGGGCTGATTGTTTGGCGTCGACATATTGTAACAGAGTTGACAAATCTAGAGGAAAAATAGGCGCACTTATTTTGCATTTTTGTGTAACATTCCTAAAACGTCTCTATGTTCGATTCGACATGTTATCGACGACAGTTCAGATTCTACCTGGAACTAACACATTCAAGTGTATATATGATCGATGATTTAGTAATTGTGTAGCACATAAAGTTCGATATAATTAATCAAACGTGTATCCAAACGATCATGAAGTGTCCAATTATTAGTACCCCGGACATTCGGTTGTCCTGGCTTTTAGGCACAGCAGCTGAGCAGCATGATCTCTTTCTTCTTGTTCAGCTCCAGCCTTTAGGTGAACTGAACCTTTGCTCGCACAAGTATCAATTGACATGTCAGTGTCGGTCTGATTGTTTGCGAGGAGAAGCTATAAATAGGCTTTTGTTTGTCGTGTTAACGTTGAAGCCTTGGATTTGTATGTGAAATGCAAAAGTTGATGGATTGCAAGTTTAAAGTTTTGTTGTTTTTTGCCCATGGATCTCTCTACACCGGGAGAATAGAAGTTCATTTCAAACTTCAAAAGGCTGCAACTTTTCTTGCTTTTGGCAGCCTTCAAGGTTTTGGATTCCGTGGTTTGCTTGGGTAAAACACTAGATCATATTTAAAAAGAGGTAGAAAGGGCTGAATAGTAATCCGACGAATACTGAAACGAACACCTAAAATCGAAAATCTGCAAATGCTATACTAACTCTTTGATCCAGCAAAGGGCTGAGCCGTGGCTCAGAGGGGACCCCCCTAAATCCACCACTAGGCTCAAGACATCTCAATCTCTCACATGTTCAAATACGATCTCACCCACGATAAG
Source organism: Linum trigynum (assembly GCA_964030455.1). Taxonomy (NCBI): domain Eukaryota; kingdom Viridiplantae; phylum Streptophyta; class Magnoliopsida; order Malpighiales; family Linaceae; genus Linum; species Linum trigynum. The sequence goes on along the minus strand of OZ034814.1, from coordinate 31,770,618 downwards.
CGATCTTTACTCGCGTAGATCATCTTGAAAATGACTCCGTAGTGTGTAGACGTAACTTGCATCACGTGAATCAATACATAGAATTCAAAATTATTCAAGAAATCGAAGCTTGAATCTCTCTCTTTCATTACAAGATCAAGATCTCGGAACTCCGTTACAGTTTACATATAAGAATATCATACATGCCGAACAAAGCTGAAGAAGACAATTAGGCAAAATGTAATACAAAAACAACTCAGAAGACAAAAGGAACCTCATTTGGCTCCCCATTTCTTCACCATAGCTTAGCTTGTAACAGAAGAAAAATAGTTACTTGAAAGAGAAGCAACAAAGCAAAGTAAAATGGAGTCCCTTTTTCCTCAAAAAAAAAAAAAAATCTTCTGTTCCAATAGGAAAATTTCATTTACCCTCTTTAGGTCTGATCTCAATGCCTTGAACAAGAAGCCCTCCTTTCCAATTCCCACCTTTCACCTCAGCAACATACATCTCCAACAGCTCCCCTTCAACCCCTTCCTTGGTGAAGAAGTCACCCAGCTCCACCTCAAACCACCCATCCTTCCTCTCCTTCGGACACACACCGTTGCCTCGCTCGGCCGCGCCGCGGTGGCCGATTCCCTCGTCGGCCACCGCCGACGGAGCAGGGGAATGGAACCCTATCACACGGCTGCCGCGTGGGCTGAACCGCCCGAACCCGCCCAACAACCGCCTCGGAGCACCCTCAGCGGCCACCACCTGGAGCCGCCGCCTCCTCTCCATCCCGGCGTCGAGGTAAACCGACCGCACCACCTTCTCGTCGCCCGACAGCCCCACCGAGACCTCGACGGGCTGGTAGTCGAACCCGTACGCCCCGTGGGGCGCCCTGAACACGAGATACGCCGTGTACAACGTCGACGGGGAGAGCATCGACGTCGGAATCGTGCCCTTCACTTCCAGCCAACACACCCCAACAAGCTCTGCAACTTCCCCAAATCTGGAAATCCGAACAGAAAAAAAAAAAAAAATTCAACAACTTAACACAATCAGGGGGCGCCAATCGTTTTGGCAGAAGGAGAAAAGGGGGCAAAACCTGGAATCGGGGTCGGAGATCCATTTCCAGTATCGAGGGGTATCGCCCCATATAATGTAGAGATCCCTAGACGAGATCATGTAGCATTTCTTCCCGCTCCGTTTATCCAGCGAGAAGCTCTGTAAAAAAAGCAAAAAAAAAAAATCGATCGGATCAGGTCTATTTAAGAAACCCTAGAAATTTCACGCGATTGGAACGAGAAATTGGAAACACGATTGAATTGGAAATTAAATTTACCTTACGGCCGCCATCGATGAGGACGGGGTGGTCGCAGAGGCGGAGGAAGAGATCCTTCTTTGTAGAGCCGGAATGGGAGGAGTCGTTCTTCTCGTTGGCGGCGGCTCGGGAGAGGACGGAGAGGATGTCCGGGGGGAGAAACCGCTCCCAGACGGTGTCGGAGAGGGAAGCGGACCAGAAAGTGGCGGAGACGGCGGCGAGGCGGCAGGACTCGCGGGGTCCCGTGAATGAGAGGACGTTGGCGATGAGGTCTTCAGGGAGATCGTTCATGTCGAGACTGGAAGGGGAAGGAGGAGTCGTCGGCGGCGACGATAGCGGTGGCGTTGAGGACCGGGGAAGTCTTTTGACGGTCTGCATTTTTGGGTTGTGATCAGGGAATTCGTCGTTGGGTTGAAAGAGAGAGAGGGTATCGGTTGGTGCGCTGAATTTGGGTTTTATCGGCTGGTTGACGGGAGGGTTTTATATAGGCGGTGAGGGGAAGCTTAGCGGCTAAGGCTAAGGCTATGAAGTATGAACTGGAGTGCTGGTTGGTGGTTGCTAAGCAAAAGAGAGAGGGGAGTGCATCTGTGTCACTAAAGAAGGATCCCTCCGTGTAAAGTCTTCTTTCCTTTCTTTTCTGTTTTCTCCATCCCATCTCTCTCTAGTCTTTCCATTTGACCAGAGACAGAGGGAAAGAGGAGTTTGGGTTTGCAGGATTTGCAAGTTCTGGGTAACGTGGGGATTGGTGTGTTTTGGGCCTTGGCCTGTCTAAGACTGGTCTAAGACTGGTGCTGATTGGGTTTGGGCCGGTCTGGTGTGGGCCTCAGACTCGGATTTTTTTCCCCCTCCATATTCTGTCATGTCTGTCTAGGTTCCGTTGAATTTGAAACAGAGAGAGAAATAAAAGGTATTGAATTTGATCCAATTATGGACACCCTACGTAATTTTGCGGTCCGCCCACATAAAACCCATGGTCTTGGAGATTTCTCTTTGGCCATATAATAATTACATGGACAGTAAGGGGACCGGTTACTATAACAACACCCCTTGTGTTGTTATTGTAACAACACTAGTCTCCAACCAATAGGAAGTTAGGATTGTGATGACTTTTTATTAGATGAGTTGACCTAGTGTAAAATAAAAGCAGGGGTATAATTGTCATTATGAAAAATCTGTTTAAATAATAAAAAAATAAAAAAGATTTTTTTTATTTTCTGCCAAAAAATTTGGTCGCTAGAATTCTGCCACCGGTCGCCGGAAACTGGTCGCCGGTCACCGGAATATGCTTTTTGTCGCCGGAATATGCTTACCGGCGTCGAAATATGCTTACCGGCGTCGGAATCTAGTCATCGGGGCCGGAATATGCCTATCGGCGTCGGAATCTGCTCACTGACGGTCACCGGAGTTCGGTCAACGAACTTTGTTGACCGGTCAACGATCACCGAATGTTATGGTCTGCATTGTGAGATTTATGGTTTGGTTTCTCATATTTTTGTACGCCTTTTGTGGTTTGCTTTATCGTGTTTGTGGTTTGCATTGAGAAGTTTCTGGTTTGCTTTATCGTGTTTGTGGTTTGCATTGTGAGGTTTCTGGTTTGTTTTAATATATTTGTGGTCTGCAATAGGACGTTTATGGTTTGCATTGAGAAGTTTCTGGTTTGCTTTATCGTCTTTGTGGTTTGCATTGTGAGGGTTCTGGTTTGTTTTAATATATTTGTGGTTTGTATTAGAAGGTTTCTGGTTTGCTTTTGTGGTTTGTTTTACCGTGCTTGTGGTTTGCATTAGGAGGTTTCTGGTGTGCTTTCGCAAATGTCGTGGTTTGCTTTGTGGGGTTTGTGGTTTGTTTTAGAGGATTTGTGGTCTCCATTAAGAGGTTTATGGTTTGCTTTTTTGTGGTTTTTTATCACGTGTGTGGTCTGCATTAGGAGGTTTCTGGTGTGTTTTCGCAAATGTTGTGGTTTGCTTTGTAAGGCTTGTGGTTTGTTTTAGGGAATTTGTGGTATGCATTAGAAGGTTTTTGGTTTGCTTTTTTGTGGTTTTTTTTTATCACGTTTGTGGTCTGCATTAGGAGGTTTCTGGTGTGCTTATTAAATACTAGTGATCTGCATACCGATAAATCCTAATTGCATACGATAAACACAACAATACACTAAAATACATTAAAAACACAATCAATTCAACCTGCAATTTGACCTGGTATTCTATGACTATATCATTCAAATGGGAAGTCTTCATTGATTAATTCATCCAAGACTTATTAGTCATTTACCTTACGGAAATTCTGAATATGGGAAGGTGGGTTACGTTGTTGGGGCTTGTCCAATTTGTTGCACTTTCCAGTTACGATTTGTAGTCCAAAGCCAAGAATCGAAAAGGATTCAATATTCATTCAAAAGCTTGACACGACAAATCATGAGTCAGAGAGGAAGGAACCACAGCAAAAGTGTACAACCCCCCTCCACTCCCTATTTAATTATGACAGAATCATTCACATAAAGAGAAGAGAGAACAATTACCAATATATATGTTGCATACCATCATCACCATAACTTCTTATTGCTGCCTGCCTGCCCACAATATGCTCCAATCCCAATGGACACACAGACCACTACTGCGTTTTCTCCTCATTGTACACACACCAAACCTTAAATGCATCGAGTATGGAGAACCTGTACTTGCTCGATATATATACCCTAGAAGAGAGTGAGAGCAGCAGCGGTGTTGCTTTCCCTGCCTGCTTGACAGAAGCAGCCGTTCGCGAAGAAACCCGGGTCGGGTTTCAATTGGAGGGAGGAAGAAGGGGTCCGGCTCATCTCCACCACTTCGCCTAACCCGCCGTCACCACCGTCGCCGTGAAACCCGTTCAAAACGCAGCCCATATAATCGTCGCCTAAGGAGCCCACTTCTTGCTGCTGCTGATGGAAATTGTACTTTAATCGTTGTTGTTGTTCCGCGTCGTGATAGTGATAGGGATGATGATGCCATTTCGCCGCCGCCGGGTCCAGCAGCGCGGCGGAGTCGGCGTAGTGGAAATCGGGCGGTGGAGCAGCTAGGAAGGTGCTGCCTCCGCCGACTGAGATGGAGGAGGAAGGTGCTGCGATGGCGGAGATGAGGTCTGCTGCGGGATTAAAGCGACCTTGAATTTTAATCAAATTTATTTTATTATTTTCAGTATAAGTTTACCCTTTTACCCTTAATGAATCATGTTGTTATTATAACAACACAAAGGGTGTTGTTATTCTATCTGGGCTCGACAGTTAGCGGGTGGTACTTACTCTGCAAGTAGTCATGATCTAGATTTGATTCTAAGATGGTAAAACATTAGGGATGGCCAATCGGTTGTCGGTTAGCTGGTAATCGCCGGTTATAACTGAAAACCGTCAGTTATCGGCTAACTGAAAACCGACGGTACCATCACCTCGTCTTTACTGATTTTGTATATAGGTTCGAGTGTTGTCAGGTCAGTTGTCGGTTCAACCTGACACCGCCATCGTTTTCTCGGTTACACGGCTAACCGCGACTAAAATCAAATATCGGCATGTCGTTTTGAGGTTAACCGAAGGTATCAATCGGTCGGTGATAGGAGACCAATTTCCTGTCATTCGGCTAATCGAAAACTGACACTTCTGTTATTGGTTAGACCGAAATCAATCATAATCCAGGCCTAAAAAAGACGGCATTTCTCTGCTTTCGAGGAACTCTTGACCGTCCTGGTGATAATTTAAAGTCTATACAAAGTAAGGTAAGGGATCTCACTGATTTACAAAACAATTTTACAAGTCGAAAATATCATTATAGAAAAAAATAGGCGTGAACATAGGGGTATAGCGTATGCTATATAACCTTTGCCACAAATCATATTGATATTGTATACAAAGCATAATAACAACACAAATTAATACAACTTACAATACAAACTGATAAGACTTGTATTACAATACTCATAATAATACAATGTACACAACCTACGATCAAAACAGACTTTAGACAAGTAACCAATCCATCCCCTTAGTCACCTGATCTCATCCTGCAGCAGAACAGAACCCAATTGGGTCTCGGAAAAAATCCCGGACCTTCTCCACAAACCGACCCGACTCCGGCACCTCCGGATACGAATAAAAGGTGTGAATCGCGTTCTCATACTCAACCAACTTCACCTCCTTCCCTCCATTTTTCAGCCCTTGGTAGTACCTCCTCTATCACCGGTAGGATACCTCAGTCAATTTCGGTCAAAACCGGTCAATTCCAGTCAAAACCGAAAATCCCGAGTGGTCCAACCGGGAAGCATAATTCCGGATATTGAGTGAAGCGCCGTCGTTTGATGTGATTCAATTAAAATAAAATTGGGTAGGTTTCGTAGTCAAACCCTCTCATTCAGCACCATCGCAAGACGCCTCTTGTTCTTCCCTGTCGTTCTCCTTCCTCCGTCTAGTACTAACCCTAACTCTGCATAGCAAAGAGCTTGGTGGCACGACAACAAGACGACGGCGAGGCTGGCTGACGAGGTTACGGTGGTGGATTAGGCAGCCGCGGGGACTCTACACTCGACAGGGCGGCGAGAGTCCACCGCGGTGAGGTTTCGGCTTGGCAGGTATGCTTCATATCTCGCTCGCCATTGATTATTGATTTCATGCATATGAACTTGCCGAGTTCTATTGAGAGATGGAGTCTCTTTTAGGAATTCGGTAATGCCCTCTTCTCCACTCCCTGTCGATATCGCCTACCTGCCGCAGTCGCCTTCGCAGCTTCCATCCCTCCACCATCGTCTATCGACACCTTTACATCCTGCCGCCATGAATTATTTGATCAATTGCTCGCCTCCCCGGAAGCTAATTCAAAGACCCCTTAAATGGTGGATCCTGTTGGAAATGTATGCATGAATAGATTTGAAAGCTATAGAGTCTCAAGTGGAAAAACTACCACATTGGTAGTTTTACTTGGTGAAATGTGTATAAAGATAGGAGCCTCTCTCCTAAGGGCATGCCCCTTGGGGTGACCTACTTTTGTGGGAGAGGGAGGACCTAACGGACCACCACACACACGCGCGCCGTCCGTCCGACCGGTTGGTTGGTTAGTTCACTTGAGACTATATATATATTTTTGGAGAAATTCCGAACGAAATTAATTATCTAATAATTAATTATTAATCGGTTATTCTGAGGAATATTCTAAGGGCAATCGATTAAAAAGGAATATTCGAAGGATAATCCCGCAGGATTTATCTTAACCGACGGTTTTAATTAAGGAAGTAATTATCTTTCTTAATTAATCCGACTTATTCCCCAAGCTAGAGGGTATATTCCTAGGGGTTCGGCTCATATAAATAGCCGCATCCCCAGCCCCTCTAAAGACACCACAACGAGCATAAACACAATAGAGAGAGTGTTCAGAGAGCTCCGGTTTTCGCACAAAACCGCGTGTACAAAGAGGAACTATTTTATCCTAGAGACGACCAGTTGATAGTCTGTCGTGCGCATCGAGGGCAGTGCCGCAAACGTCTTAAAGAGGGCGACCTAGTCCGCGACTGAGCTCCAGATTCGGTAACCTCGTTCTTGTTGTTGTTCCGTTCCTAACAATTTTTAGATGTTCGGCTGCTGCTATGTCGACTGAACAGAACAACATGGCCGGATCTGGTGTTGTCGAGATCAATCGACCCTTTCGCTTCGTTGGAGTCAACTTCCGTCGCTGGAGACAAAAGATGGAGTTCTACCTAACGACCAAGAAGTTGGCACACTGCCTCACCGCATGCCAGTCGAGCTGCCGGAAGAAGCGACCGATGAGGAGAGGGCTTCTTCTGCTAAGGAAAGGGAGCATGACTGCCTATGCAAGAACTACATCCTCAACGGCCTGGAAGACGATCTCTACGACTACTATGCGGACAACAAGAACACCGCAATGATGATCTGGGATGCGCTCCAAAAGAAGTACGACACGGAGGAGGTTGGAGCTAAGAAGTATGCTGTCAGCCGCTACCTGCGCTACCAGATGGTGGATAACAAGTCTGTCGAAGTTCAGTCCCACGAACTTTAGAAAATAGCTCATGAGATCGTCTCTGAAGGTATGCCTCTGGACGATCAATTTCAAGTTGCTTGCATTATTGATAAGCTGCCCCCTTCGTGGAAAGATTTTAAGAATATGTTTAGACATAAAACCAAAGAATTTTCACTGGAAAGCTTGATTACTCGCCTAAGGATTGAGGAAGAGTCTCGCAAGCAGGATATGAAAGAAGAGGCGATGGTCGTCACTGCTAAATGACCCACCTCTAGAGCTCTTAAACCTAACCAGAAAGGGTTTAAGAATAAGAACCAACAGGTCCGCCCCCACCAGAATGGTGACTCTCGAGGTAACCAAAGGGTCATGGCCCAAACCTCTAAGAATGACCCACCATTTATCTGCTATAACTGCGCTAAACCGGGTCATATGGCAAAAAAGTGCAGGAACAAGCAAAACCCTGCTGCTACGGCCAGGGTTAACTTGACAGAAGAGGATTTGATAGCCATGATCACATATATGATCGCTAAAGTCAACCTCACCGGTGACTCAGAAGGATGGTGGCTGGATACAGGTGCATCGAAGCATGTATGCAACAATCGTGCTATGTTTAAAACATACACAGAAGCAACTGCTGACAAGAAAGTGTTGCTGGGGACTACTCACACCACTATGGTTGCTGGTTTTGGTGAAGTGGAGCTGAACTTCACCTCTGGGAAGAAGATGGTGCTCAAGGATGTGTTGCACACTCCAGAGATAAGGAAGAATCTTGTTTTGGGATATCTTCTTAATAAGACTGGGTTTAATCAATCTATTGGGGAAGACTTGTATACCCTTACCAAGAATGAGAGTTTTGTGGGAAAGGGATATTCATGTAATGGGATGTTCAAGTTGAATGTCGAAATTAATAAGATGAATTCTTCAATTTACATGGTGTGTGATTTGAATGTTTGGCATGCTCGTCTTTGTCATGTGAACACACGAATTGTGAAGAATTTAAGCAAGCTAGGACATATCCCTAAACTCTCAATGAATGAATTTGATAAATGTGATTTCTGTAGCCAAGCTAAAATAACGAAAACGCCCCATAAATATGTGAGTAGAGAATCAGAACCCTTAGATCTAATTCATTCCGATATTTGTGAACTAGATGGGACGTTAACTAGGTCTGGCAAGAAATACTTTATCACTTTCATAAATGATTGCTCTGATTATTGCTTTGTTTATTTGATGAAAAACAAAAGTGAAGCCCTTGATATGTTCAAGGTATCTGTGGTTGAATTTGAAAATTAGTGAAATCGAAAGATAAAAAGACTTAGGAGTGATAGAGGATCAGTGTATGACTCTAATCCCTTCAAGGAATTCTATAGCTCACATGGCATCATTCATGAAACCACGACACCATATTCACCAGAAATGAATGGTAAAGCTGAGCGGAAAAATAGGACGTTTACAGAATTAGTTGTGGCTATTATTCTCAATTCCGGAGCTGCTTCTTCTTGGTGGGGTGATATTTTGTTGACAGTTTGCTATGTGCTAAATCGTCTTCCAAAAACAAATAGAAAAGAATCACCCTATGAGATCTTGAAGAACAAGCCACCTAATCTGTCCTATTTAAGAACGTGGGGCTGTTTGGCCTACGTAAGAATTCCGGATCCTAAGAGGATTAAGTTGGCTAGTCGAGCATATGAATGTGTCTTCGTTGGCTATGCGGCCAATAGTAAGTCATATAGATTCTATGATTTGAATGCTCGTACTATAGTAGAATCCATTGATGCTGATTTCTTCGAGACACGATTTCCATTTAAAACAAGAAATAGTGGGGGTAATGTACTACCCGCTATTAGAGATAACGGAACTAGTGGGGGTGTTGGATTTGAGGATGAACTCAGAAGAAGTAAAAGAGCTAGAATCTCTAAAGATTTTGGTGATGACTTTACTACACCCTCGAAGATCCAAATTTTTTGCAGGAAGCATTAACTTCCATAGATGCAGACTTTTGGAATGAGGTCGTTACAGATGAAATGGAATCGTTAGAAGCTAATAAGACTTGGCATCTAACAGACTTACCTCCTGGCTGCAAAGTCTTAGGTAATAAATGGGTTCTAAAAACGAAACGGAAACCTGATGGTGCAATCGAAAGGTTCCGTGCTCGCCTAGTAGTTAAGGGCTACATGCAGGGAGAGAATATAGATTTCTTCGATACCTATCCACCAATATCAAGAATAACATCCATTCGTGTTATGATTGCTCTTGCTTCCTTGAACAATCTCGTGGTACACCAAATGGATGTTAAGACCGATTTTTTGAACGGTGATCTGGATGATGAAATCTATATGGAACAACCAGAAGGGTTTATTATCCCCGAACATGCCTCGAAAGTCTGTAAGTTAGACAAATCATTATATGGTTTGAAACAGGCTCCAAAATAGTGGCATGAGAAGTTTGACACTCTCGTTCTCTCGCATGGCTTTAAGGTGAATGAAAGTGACAAGTGTATTTACTGCAAGTCAGAGAATAACACTTGCACTATCATATGTTTGTATGTAGATGACATGTTGATATTTGGTACAAATATTCACGTGGTCAATGAAGCAAAAGCCATGTTGAAAGAGAGCTTTGAGGTGAAAGATCTGGGAGAAGCAAAGTTTATGCTTGGAATCCAGATAACCAGAACAACAAATGGTTATTCTCTAAATCAAACTAGCTACCTAGAGAAGATCTTGAAGAAATATAACTATTTCGACTGTAAACCTGCGTGTACTCCGTATGATGCTAGTGTAAAGCTATTTAAGAACAATGGAGACAGTCTAAGACAATCAGAATATGCTAGCATCATTGGCCGTCTCCATTATGCTGCGGATTACACTCGACCAGACATTGCATATGTCGTGGGATTGCTTGGCAGGTTCAACAGTTGTCCTAGTAGAGAGCATTGGAATGCTATAGAGAGGGTCATGAGATACCTCAAGAGAACAGCCAACCTTGGTATACACTATCAAAGGTTTCATGTTGTACTAAAAGGGTATAGTGATGCAGATTGGAATACCCTATCAGATGACTCCAAGGCAACCGGAGGGTATGTTTTTAACATCGCTGGTAGAGCTTTGTCTTGGAAGTCAAAGAAACAAACAATCCTAGCTCAATCAACTATGGAATCAGAGATGATAGCACTAGCAGTGGCTAGTGAAGAAGCAAGTTGGTTGAGAGGATTGTTGTTAGAGATTCCCCTATGGGAAAGGCCGGTCCCTTCGGTATTGATCCATTGTGATAGTACCGCAACTATCGCTGAAGTTGAGAACCGGTTCTATAACGGAAAGAAACGGCAAATTCGTCGTAAGCACAGTACTGTAAGAGAACTCCTAACTATAGGAGCAGTGAGGGTGGATCATATAAGATCCGAACAGAATCTAGCTGATCCTTTGACGAAAGGATTACCTAGAGAGAAAGTCCAGAATACTGCCAAGGGTATGGGACTGATGCTTACCGAACCACGGACTACAAGTGATGGTAACCCGACCCAATAGACTGGAGATCCCAAGAAATGGGTTCAATGGGTAATAACAAGTCATGAGTAGTATGCGAAAGTTCATGCATAGTGAAGCATGAATCCCAAAGCAATGGAGGTTGAGTTAATAACTCATAATGAGATCTATACCCTATGTGGGGTGGAGTACTTTACTTTTGGGGTACTCTTGATAGACTCACCTTTGTGAATGTGGGAGTGGGGCTGCTCCCTATGGAACTTTGGAGGCACAAAGTTGCTAGAGCGTTCACTAAACCAGGATAACGTGCATGACCATAAACGCACGGGCTAAGAAGAGAACACAACTCAATGAAAAGATCCGGTGTGCTACACTGTCTGAGATAGGGTTCAAGACTACGAGTCACCCTTATAAAACCAAAAGTGTAACCACTACGTTAAGGTTCAAATCTTCGCGATACCTCAGCTTATGCCCGATCTTATGGAACTGTTAATGCTCAGAGATAGTTTCAAAACTATTCAAGTGGGGGATTGTTGGAAATGTATGTATGAATAGCTTTGAAAGCTATAGAGTCTCAAGTGGAAAAACTACCACATTGGTAGTTTTACTTGGTGAAATGAGTATAAAGATAGGAGCCTCTCTCCTAAGGGCATTGCCCCTTGCGGTGACCCACTTTTGTGGGAGAGGGAGGACCTAACGGACTATATATATTTTTTTGGAGAAATTCCGAACGAAATTAATTACCTAATAATTAATTATTAATCGGTTATTCTGAGGAATATTCTAAGGATAATCGATTAAAAAGGAATATTCGAAGGATAATCCCGCAGGATTTATCTTAACCGATTGTTTTAATTAAGAAGTAATTATCTTCCTTAATTAATCCGACTTATTTCCCAAGCTAGAGGGTAAATTCCTAGGGGTTCGGCTCCTATAAAGAGCCGCCTCCCCAGCCCCTCCAAAGACACCACAACGAGCATAAACACAATAGAGAGAGTGTTCAGAGAGTTTCGGTTTTCGCACAAAACCGCGAGTACAAAGAGGAGTTGTTTTATCCTGGAGACGACCGGTTGATAGTCTGCCGTGCGCATCGAGGACAGTGTCGCGAACGTCTTAAAGAGAGTGACCTAGTCCACGACTCAGCTTCAAATTCGGTAACCTCGTTCTTGTTGTTGTTCCGTTCCTAACAATCTTTGCCCAGCTCTTCTCCACTGTACGATTGGGCCAAAGATGAAGAAATTCAATAATTGAATGTCTTGTTAGTTCTGAGTTAATACACTTTCTAATTTTACTTTTATTTGCATTTCTTCTGGTGCCCTGTTGTTTTGATCTTTGATTATCATGTATGAATTAATTTTTGTGTAATTTTGTTAAAAAAACGGCACATACTGGTATAAACTGTACATGGGCGTTCAGCCATGCTTGGGCCGGCACGGCACGGGCACGCTTCGGACCCATTTATTTTGTGCCGTACTATGCAAGCCCATTTGTTAACTTTGCTAGGCAGGCCCAGGCCGGGCACGGTTCGAATCGTGCCGTGCCTATTCGTGCTCATGCCATGCTCGTATTCGTGTTTAATGAAAAGGACGAAAACAAAAGAGAGAATGAAAAATAAGGTGAAAATTGGACGGAGGAAGATAGTATTAACCGATAATGTTTGAGAAAAGTAGAAAGTAAGGGGGAAAAGAAAATTTTGGAAGTATAGCGAGTGTGATTTGTTTTTGTTTAATTCTATGTCCATTTTTACTTATGTTAGTAATTACGTATATATCATTATGACACTTCTAACAACAACAAATAATTATTTTTCTACTTGTGTTTTGTAATATTTGAACCTATAATTGTTTTTATCTTTATTTTCTATTAAATAAATATTATTTTCGTGCGATGTCCGTTCTTATACTCAATAAAGTCTCGAAAATATTAGGCCCGACACGGCCCACTTATATACAGTGTCGTGCTCGTGCCCTACCCATGAAGTTTAGGCCCCACACGACCCATAAATTATTCGTGCTCGAGCCGGGCTGACCCATTTATTTCGTGCCTGTGCTCGTGTCGTGCTCTAACCGTGCCGTGTCGTGCCGGTTTGACAACCTTGACTGGCGTAAATAGCTTCCACGTTAGGTCCGTGCGCTTCCACGTGGAGAAGGGCGCGCAGGACGGAGCCAGCTTGCTGGAAGGGGGGCCAGCCAGCCCCCCCCCCCCCCCCCCCCCCCCCAAGATATCAAATAACATATAATACCCAGTATGTTCCACGAACGTGTCACAGTGAATTTCTTCTTTTTTTTTTTGAAAAGAGGAAGAAACAAATTCGATTTTCTCTCCTATTTACTACGACGACCCTTAGAATTCTTATTCAGATTCTGACCTCTAAGATTGTAATTAAATGAACAAACTAATCAAGACAATATAAAAATAATTTTCAACAGAAGGGGGTATAAATCACTGAAACAAATCTCACGCCAGGGGAATTAGTAATGTGTCAGGAGAAATTGGTACAAGAAGTTGTGGATACACTTCTTGATAATGGAATTCGCGGACAACCAATGAGGGACGGTCATAATAAGGTTTACAAATCGTTTTCAGATGTAATTGAAGGCAAAGAGGGAAGGTTTCGCGAGACTATGCTCGGCAAACGGGTTGATTATTCGGGGCGTTCCGTTGATTGGTAGCTAGCTCAACTGGTTGGGAAGTTGGTTTCTAGCTTCACATAATCCATTTGACAGGGTTCGAATCAGTGAGATGGTAGGTTTTACTTCTTTTTTTATTTCAAGTTCACTTCCTCATCTCATTATGGTGATCTCTCATCATTATGGTAACCTTAATTACTTTTGAAGGTGATGCAAGAAAATGTTTGATCTCATTCATAAATTATGTAAGAAATATAGCAAGAAAACTCTCTTATCATTATGGTAACCTTAATTACATTTGAAGGTGATGCAAGAAAATGTTTGATCTAATTCATAGACTATGTAAGAAATATAGCAAGAAAACTCTCTCATCATTATGGTAACCTTAATTACATTTGAATGTAATGCAAGAAAATGTTTGATCTAACTCATAAATTATGTAATTGTTCTTAATTTTTCGAAGTTAAACCGTCTTTATTAGAAAAAATATTTAAATAAGTAAGTGCTTTTTAGTGTTTTATAAGAATCTAATGAAATATTTTCTTCATGAATTTATAGAATGTTGTGCTAAACTGATTTCAATTTTTAATTTCGTTGCATGTTCTTGTGAGTTGTGACCGTAATTGTATTTTGATTGCAATAAAAGGTGGAACCTTATTTATGAATTATTAATTACCTATTTTTTTTAGTTAAATCGTCGATTATTTGTGTAAATCTGTGAAAAAAATTCATCAACTTAATTTTGTTTCTTCATTATGTTATGGGGGGAAAATTTCGTCAGTATTCAAAGGGGAAAAAATTTCTCGGCCTCCCCTTATTTCAAATCCCGGCTCCGTCCCTGAGGGCGCGTCGGCTAGCTCTAACTCTGACGCCATCCGCTCTTCTCCGCCGAATAAGGGCTGGATCGATATGTGCCCGATCAGCTCCAAGGTGGAGAACTTGTGTGCTCCCGCTCTCTTTGTAACGTGGTGAGCAATGTTACCTCCCGCGTTGTCTCCCGCCACGAATCTCCTTTTCAACTCCATATATAGATAGTGCCAGCCTGCAAAGTTTTATTAATTATATGCATAATAATAATAATAACAAATTGATTTTGTAGTATATTAAATGGGTTGTAGGTATATTATATATATTTTATAATGGTGATATAGTATTATTTTAAATAAGAATTAAAGTTTATAAGAACTAAACATCTCTAGAGAGAGCACCCCCAAAGATAACATTGAGTGCAGTCGCACCTCTATACTTTATAATAATTATCAAACATGAATTTTATTGAAATTTTCATCCAAAATCGTCAATCACAGTCAGGCCATAATTTGAGTGACACAAATATCTAAAATGCTCCCAATGATTTCACTTTAAGACTTCTTATTCCTTTAATAATCACGGTTTAACCAAATATAGAGAAATAATTATAGGGGTAAAACCAACATTTCCCCTCTATTTTGTCGAAGTCAAGTCTACAACAACATGATATGACCTTGTTTTATGATTTTTGGATGTAATTTTTAACTGAAGGCTATGTTTTATAAATTTTCAAAAGTTGATCATGGGTATGTCTAATGTAAAATTACTAGAGTGACATACTTAAATAATACCGTAAATGGGCATGTTATTACCTAATATTTATGCATACAAAATATATGAGTACGAAAAAATCTATGAGATTGTAATTAAAATATATTGCCGACATGCAAGGGAAGATGGGCCAGGTAATTGCGCTCCTGAGCGCCCAGGCAAACGCCCTACTTCTGGAGACGAATCCTTCTTCCCTCCGCCCAACCACATCAGCACGGTGACCAACACCCTAGGTCACCCCCGATATTGGGGAGGGGCGGCAAGGCCTGGAATACCTGGAGCAGCATCTCTCACCCGCCTACAGAGCTCCGCACAAAACCATCCTCCACCAGCCCCTCTGCGCTACGATCATGGCGGAGCAGATGGCATGGAACCCCCCAACGCTACCAACCTACAACAGGACAACCGATCCGGAGGATCACGTCAGCGCCTTTCTGCCAGCGGATGCAACTCCAAACGTGTTTCAACGTGATTCTATGTCGCACCTTTCCATCCACCTTCGCGGGGATTTGCCTCGATTGGTACAAC
Organism: Linum trigynum; assembly: GCA_964030455.1. Lineage (NCBI taxonomy): Eukaryota > Viridiplantae > Streptophyta > Magnoliopsida > Malpighiales > Linaceae > Linum > Linum trigynum. The sequence goes on along the minus strand of OZ034814.1, from coordinate 31,755,122 downwards.
CGCCTGCCGAATGTGAACATCCAAACGTTTGAGGAGTTCATCCGCCTGTTCACTACCAAATTTGCCTCCCAAAAACGAAGACCACTACACACGATGGTGCTCGTTGATGTGCGCCAAAAGGAGAACGAGAGCCTGAGGGCATTCTACTCAAGGTGGTCACGCGTCGCCATGGCAATCCGCGACCTAACGCCTGAAAATGTTGCATGCCATCTCACGAATTCAACAAGCAACCCAGAGCTAAGGCGTTCGTTATCCAAACGCCCAGTAATATCTTCTCCTGGGTTAGAAGCCAAGGTGGAAAAGGCGATCACCTTAGAAGAAACTCTAGGGGCTGGTTCCGTCCGCCGAACAGAAACGAAAGGAACTTCACACCGCTGAATGACACGGTGAGAAACATCTCCCACACGATCAGAGAAAAGGGATATCACGTAAACTAGCCAGACCCACAGTGGAAGCCCGAGAACCAGCGATCATCGCATGTACTGCGAATTCCACAGCTAAACCGACCACCTCACGAAAAATTGCCACAACCTCAAATTTGAGATTGAGGTTCTTATCGCGAAGGAACATATTTCAGTTAATGTGCGGACGGACAACCCCGCGCTGCCACAGAAAACGCAACCAACACCTCCAGCGGTATATAACTTGGAAAGCGGTGACGTGGTAATTCAGAATGAAATTGGAGTAGTGACGGCAGAAGGAACACGTCCGCCCAAGAGAACGAAAAAAGAAAGAGGAATTGAATGCGCAGCGACAACATCAAGATCATTATTACCATTGTGCTTTGGCGATGATGAATATCCAGAGGGAGGACCATTCGAAGACCCGCTGTTGATCACCGCCCTAATCGCCGCGTGTAAGGTACACCGATTGCTTATTGATGGAGGTAGCGCGGTCGACATCCTATTCAAACAGATACTGGATCTGATGGATGTTGATCTGCGGATGATCCGTCAGGCGGAGGGAAACCTGGTGAGCTTTTCAGGATTGCGAATGCCGATCTTAGGGACCATCACCCTCGGGATTGAAGTGGATCCTAAGCAAATTGAAGCTATCCGCCAGCTGAAGGCCCCCCGAAGTGCACAAGAAGTCCAGTCACTGGCGGGGAAGCTCGCTGCCCTCGAAAGGTTCATCCCTCGCTCAGTCGATCTGTGTGCTCCCTTTGTCCAGACTCTTAAGGTGGGAACCAAGTTTAAATGGGACGCCGCATGTGAAAAGGCTTTCGAAGAACTCAAAATGTATCTTGTACCCCCGCCAGTTTTGGTTGCCCCAGTGGCGAATGAAATGCTTTACCTTTACATCGCAATGTCAGTCAGGGCGGTGAGCGCAGTGCTAGTTTCGAGAGCAAAAGACACGGGCGAAAGAGAGTATATTATACTTCACGCACATTGACGGGGCCGGAAACGCGATACTCACCTATCTAGGGGTGTTCAAATGGTTAACATGGTTATTACCAAACCAAATAAGACTAAATTTCATTAACCATGAAATACAATATCATAACCAAACCGTCCAAACTAATATAAAAACCAAATTAACCAAACAAAAGTTTAATCGGTTTGGTTAATTGGTTAACCAGATTAACCAATATAAAATCATATTATCATTAAGTGAGAAAATTTTCGGTTAAATTATCAATTCACAATTTATATAATGTATAAAACATTCTCATAAAAAATATAATGAATAAAACATAACAATCAACACATAGTTATAGTTGACCCTTAACATAAATACATGCAACTAAGACAATTTTCTTACGGTTAGTATAGAAGTATTCACCTAACAAAAATTTATCACAATGGTATGGGTTGATAAATTGTTGTGTTTGTTTGAATTGACTTAGTCTTTTAGCAATTTTGATAGGCTGTAAAGGACCTTGCTTTCAAGTTTTCATCCAACATAATGTATGAGATTTATCTAAATTAGGCGTTCATATGTTGTGGTGTACACTCTACATATACAAATATACATTATAGGAACAATATCAAGCTTTATATTTTATGAGTCTAAGAGGATGAACGTTTAACTCTTGAGTGGTTATTCAAAGTATTAAGTATGTGTATATATTAGATATGTGGCTAATTATTTATCTGGTTAATTTGCTTTGGCTGGTTAGGAGTGCCTGAAACCAAACCAAACAACCTAAACCAAACAGGCTAAAAACTTTAACCAAACCAAACCAATTATCTAAATTAACCAAACCAATTTATCCAAATAGGTGGCTCTTGCGTTGGTATCCGCGTCCCAAAAGCTGCGACCGTACTTCCAAACACATTCAATAACAGTGCTAACGAACTTGCCTCTCAAAAAGATCCTAAGCTCAATGGAAGTCGCAGGGCGGATGGTGAAGTGGGCGGTCAAGCTCTCTGAATATGATATCAAATATGCGCCGCGGCCAGCCATCAAGGGACAAGTATTGGCATATTTCATAGTCGAAGGGGTGGTTCTTGATACTGCGCCAGATGGAACACGGGAAATTCACGTCGACGGGGCTGCCAACAAACACGGAGCGGGAGCAGGGGTGGTAATCTGCACCCCATTAGGCGTCATCCATGAAATGTCTAGACGCTTCCGAACACTGAAAACAAACAACGTGGCAGAATACAAGGCAGTACTGGCAAGCTTGCGAGCCGCCAACGAATTGGGCGCAAGGGTGGTTAGGGTCTTATCAGATTCCGCCCTGGTGGTCAATCAATTAAACGGCGTCTTTGATGCAAAGGAGGAAGGACTTGCACAATACATACCAAAGATACACGGTGAGGCTGAAAAAATTCATTCCATTGTATATGTGCATGTCCCCCGGGAGAAAATATTCACGCCGATGCCCTATCCAAGCTCGCCATGGCCACAGATTTTGAGGAAGCTCGAATGGTGTCGGTGCACAAGGAGGCTTTCCTATATGATGCTGAGTGCGCGGCAGTAAACGGGCCAAGTCCCCGCCGACCCAAAGGAGGCTTGGGCACTTTGACAAAAGGCGGTCTGATGTACGATCATCAGCCAGAAGCTATACAGACGATCACACGCAGGAGAATACCTGAGATGTTTGGGGGTCGGGAGGGAACACATGTAGTACGCGAAGTGCATGCGCTATTCACCATGGCGCACGGAGCCTAAAAAGATCAATCCTACTGGACGGTTACTACTGGCCTCGTATAAAAAAAGACACCAAAGCGTACGTCGACCAATGCCATAAATGCCAAATACATGCCCGCTTGCATCACCTGCCATCCGCGGACCTACAATCAAACATCAGTCCATGGTCGTTCGCGCAATGGGGAGTAGACTTGCTTGGACCCTTCCCGATAGCCAAAGGAAAACGAGAGTACCTGATAGTAGCGGTAGACTATTTCACAAAGTGGGTGGAAGCGGAGCAGAGCCTTTGGCGTCGATCAATGGTCACCAAGTAACTTGATTCCTCACTCAGAACATTCTATCCAGGTTCGGTACGCCGCAATCATTAATTTTCGACCATGGCACACAATTTGACTGCGCGGAAGTGATAGACTTGTGCGACCATATCGGCATCATTGCCAGATTTGCATTGGTCGCATATCCTCAGGCAAACGGCCAAGCCGAAGCGGCCAACAAGGCTATAATTCACGGCTTGTACACCCGCCTAGACGAAGCCAAAGGCAATTGGCCGAACGAACTTCAAATCGTCTAGTGGTCTCACCGCACAACGTACAAAATTGCCATAGGGGAAACACCATTCGCACTCATTTATGGCACGGAGGCAGTCATCCCTTCGAAACAAACATTCCCACCGCCCGAGTTGAGCTATACAGTGAGGCTGACAATGAAGAAATGCGCATGTTGGAGCTCGATCTCGCCATCGAACGCCGAGAGTTAGCAGTCATTCGACTTGCGGCGGGGAAAGCACAAGTTGCTAGGTACCACAACGCGAAACTCCTCCCTCGCAACCTCAAGCACGAATACCAAGTACTGCGACGGAATTTCCTCCAGACAAAAGATACGAAAAACTTTTCGCATCGGTGGAAAGACCGTACAAGATTAGGGAGGTCGTAGGCCCAAATACATTCAAGCTGGCAGAGTTGAGCGGAACAAAAATTCCAAGAACATGGAATGCTCATAATCTATGCCTATATCGACCCGCCCAACTGATGTAATGCGCATGACATGATCATGTATCTATTAATATACGAGTGCGAATCCGCCTCTCTATTACAAGAATGTTTTTTCTCTCAGCGCGATGCGTACGAGTGCGAAACCGCCTCACTACAACGAGAGCAATCCTCTCACACAAACTTAAAAATCATAGATTGCCCAGCGCAATGCATACGAGTGCGAATCCGCCTCACTATACAGAGTAACTCTCTCAATACCAACACAAAAGTCAACGCGCAAAGCAATTCAAAAACATATTCATTAAAGCAAAATGGGGGCATACACCCCAGAACGTCGCAATGGCAAAACGCCAGTTCAATATCACACCACAATGGAAAATGAGAAAGTAACAACATAAATTAGGCATTTACGGCTACATCACCCCTAGACCCCTCCACGTCTTCTTCCTCGGTCTCGCTTTCCAAATCATCAGACAACGATCGATTGTCTTTGAAGAATCGTTGCACATGAGCACCATGTCGCGCGTATTCCACAGACTCCCGGGGTTGTCTGGGCGAACCTTCTTGCGCACCGCCACGATCGTCCGGTACATACAATCAGACAGATGCTTCCCAACGACGGATGGCTGCTTGTATGTATGGATAGTCTTTGTGGCAATGGCGACCTTTTTCGCCGTCGCCTTTTGCTCAAACTCCTCCAATTTCTTGTTGAGCTCCTCCTTGTCTTCAGCAGCTTCCGAGCGAACACGGTCCAACTCGTTCTCCTATAGATTCTTCTCCTCCTCAAACTCCAGGCTCAACTCAGCCCGAATCTGCACCCGCTCTTCTGATCTCATATTCTCCCTCTCGGCATTGAGATCTTCAGTCAGCTGGCGAGTCAATTCTGCCACATGGGCAACAGCGTCGTCGCAATTCTTCTGGACAGAAGAAACCCGCCGCTCCATTCTCGCCGCCTGACTTTGCAGGTGAATCACCTTGGCTTGTTCCGAACCCAAACGCGCCATGATCTCCGCCCGTTCCTTCTGTGCTCGGAAATTGGCCACCAGCGCCTATTGTGACGCATGAAATCCGACCGCTTAGCCATACAAGAAAAAGAGAGAGAAAGAAAAGAAAGGGAAGACATAGGAAGCCGAACACGCCTGGAACTGAGAATGTGCTAAGTCAACATATGGATCATTGCCCTCCATACGGCCGAAAAGGGTCAGGGCGACGCCAACCACCTTCAAGGCAAGTTGAGCGACTAAAAGAGTCTGCGCAGCTGCGACGGGCAGTTTAATGTCCCGATATTGAACGGCCAGATCTTGGAAAACGCCCATCTCAGGCAGAGTTTGCTGGGTAGGCAAAATCCCAGAAAAGCTGCCAGATGCCCTCTCAATCCGCTCTTTCGGGCTGACGAGACTATCGCCTGCCATTTCTCTGCCCTCGGCGGTTTTTTGGCCACCACCTCCGTTAGTGGTTCTACTCTTGCCGCCTTAGCGGCCTTGGGATTAGCAGCTGCATTCCTCTTCTTCTCGCCGCCCCTTGGCGGCGCTGGAAGATCCGCCACGGTGTTCATCAACGCGATGGAGTTATAATCCACTCCTACAAAGAAAAGTTGTAAGACTCCGATTAATACAACAAGAGAATACTCAAGAAGAAAAGCACTAACCATCAACGTATAGTTCGCTAAGGACAGCCTCGCACGAGCCCCGCTGGTGGAGATCCACCCATTCAGTCTGCAACAGATCGTAGTGCGTCGTGAGCTGCGGGTAAGTCCCTACAGATCACCTTTCACGGTTGGAAGCCCCTCCGGTGGACAACTTCGTGGAAGAGATCGATGACTCCTTCCCGGGTGAGCGATTGCTGGCGATGACATTGGTGGACAGCGTGGCCCCTTGGTATTCTGACTTTGCCAATTATCTAGTGGGAAAGCAGTTACCAAAGGGGATGGCCACTCATGCAAAGCGCAAGTTCTTCTCCGACCTGAAGCATTACTTTTGGGAGGATCCTTACCTCTTCAGGATCGGAGCAGATGGCGTGATCCGGCGCTGTGTCATGGAGCACGAGATGGGAGACATCCTGTCTCAATGCCACGAGGGACCTACTGGAGGTCACCATGGAGGGAACCGCACGACGCGGAAGATGCTACAGTCGGGCTTCTATTGGCCCTCGCTCTTCAAGGATGCAGACACCTTCGCACGACAGTGCGACCGCTGCCAAAGGTCAGGTAACATTTCTTCCCGGGATGAGATGCCCCAACATATTTCTGTCATTTGTGAAATTTTTTATGTTTGGGGTATCGATTTCATGGGTCCATTCCCTCCATCTTTTGGCAATCTGTACATACTGGTTGCAGTGGACTACGTCTCGAGGTGGGCAGATGCTCAAGCCATGTCCACCAATGATGCAAGACGGGTCTGCTCATTTTTTAAGCAGCTGTTCTCCCGGTTTGGGACACCTCGCGCCATCATTAATGATAGAGGAACCCATTTTCAAGGGCAATTCACTAAACTCCTCTCTCATTATGGTGTTAAGCATCAGGTGTCGGTGGCTTACCATCCCCAGTCAAATGGGCAAGCCGAGCTGACGAACCGGGATCTTAAAAGAATAATTGAAAAGACGGTGGATCAGTCTCGCAAGGATTGGTCCACCAAGCTCGATGATTCTCTCTGGGCATATAGGACGGCCTATAAAAACCCGATTGGCACGTCCCCCGATAGGCTTGTCTATGGGAAGGCGTGTCATTTGCCAGTAGAGCTAGAGCACAAGGTCTTCTGGTCCCTTAAGCTGCTAAACCTGGATTTGAGTGTTGCAGGTACTGAACGTAAGTTGCAGCTGCTGGAGTTGGAGGAATGGCGTTACCACGCCTACGAGAACACCCTTCTCTACAAAGAGCGAACCAAGCGTCTCCACGACGCTCGTTTGAGGGGCCGAAGGAGTTTCAGGTAGGTGATCATGTTGGCTCTTTAATGCACGCCTGAAACTCTTCCCAGGCAAGCTACGTTCGAGGTGGTCGGGACCCTTCATGGTCACCCACGTATTCCCGCATGGGGCGGTGGAGATCATCAATGCTCAAACTGAGCCATTCAAGGTAAATGGCCACCTCCTAAAATTGTATTTGGGAGGTGCTGTCGAGCGTGCAGAGCTGCTGATCAAGCTCGAGGACCCTTAGTTCCTCTACTAGCATCCAGCGAAAAGACGGTAAAGAAGCACTTGTGGGGAGGCAACCCCAACACGGTTTGCATCTCTGTCCTTTTTTCCTTTTTACTTTTGTCGGTTTTTGAGTCTTTGAGTCTGTCTGGAAAGTATTTCGTGCCTCGAGCGGTTTGTTTTAATATGTGACTGGGTATTTTTTTCGAGCCGGGGCACGGATGAGTTTTGGTGGTTTGAAATCGTGATTTTGAAAAAATGCAGAGGTGGGCTCGACATAAATAACACGGCCCAGGAACACGACCGTGTTTGTATTTAGTCCAACCCATGTTTTTCTTCCTCATCAGTTCGACTCTCGGCATAAAAAATAATGGCGTGCTCTTTTCGTGTACACGGCCGTGCTCTTCATGCCTCCTGCCCGTGCTTTGGCTCCAGCTCGACCGAATGACCTCCAAATGCCCCGAATCTCGTGCTTAGCCTTTCCTTCGACGTCTGGGACCTGAAATATGACAAAGTAGCACAACCCAGCGTAAAATGGGCCAAAATACATGACTACGAGACGCAAACGGATAATAACTAAGGGTGCAAACATGTGCAAATACATCGTTATCACCGGTCGTCGTAGAACAAGGTCTAACGATCTCCGGCGAAATCGATCATGGGAAGCGGTTCAACCGGCAGTGCTCAATCTCTTCACCTTTGCGACAAAGAGCTGGCGTTTCTCAGACCACCCAGGTTTGTTGGTAAAGAGTATTCTCGTTGGAAGCATTTGATGAAACTATTTCTGCTTTTGGTTGATCCTAAACTTTGGTTTATCATTGAGAATGGGTTGCTTAAATTAAAGGATGATAACATGAAATGGGCTGAGAATAATACAGAAAATTTACAGCTAAATGCCAAAGCTATGTATATTTTGCTGAGTGTTCTAGAAATGGAAGATTATAATCGTGCATCTTGCTGCAAGACTGCGAAAGAAATATGGAAAAGTTTACAGGGAACTCAAGAATTATCTTCTAGCAAAGAGTACTCAGGTGTGAAGACAAATAAAGTTATGAAAAGAAAAGGCAGCCAAGTTGATTTCGGGTGCTACAATTGTGGAGAACTAGGCCATGTGTGATCTAGCTGTCCGTATAAAGGTAAGATTTCAGAAAGAACTAAAGCTGCAACTCGAAGATGTTTTATACTTGTCACTGAAAATCTAAGCGAGAAAGAAGATCATTTTGCTCTCATGGCTAGAGGAGAACCAAACTCCAAGGTATGTGGTTCTAACTTTTCTAATTCAAAAGATGATTATTATGAATTTGATGATAGCTCATCTAGCTACTCTGAAGTTACAAAATCAGAACTTGTTGATGACATCCTTAGAGTTCAAACTTTGTATTTAAAACTTGGTGCTAGGTTTAAGAACCTAAAAGAGGAGTTTGAAGATAAGGTCTTTGAACTGAAAAGAGAGTTAGAGGAACTGAAACATGAAAAAATGATCTTTGATGACAAAGCAAAATCTTTTGTTGGCGAAAACTCAGCTCTAATGGTTGAATTGGAAAAATTAAGGAAAGAAAATGATATTGACAAAGGTTCTGATCTTGCGTCTGAATTAGAAGCTCTAACGACTATGATAGCTTGCTTAGAAGCTGAAAATGTTTCACTGAGAAGTAAACTATCCGCTGCAGAAAATAAATGCTTGTTACTAGAGTCGGATAATGGAAATCAAGCCAAAATTTCTGGACTTTCTGGCTTTATGTCGATTAGAAACGTTATATGTCATGCGTGCAATAAACGAGGTCATACTAGTCGATATTGCTTCCTAAACAACAAGAGTGTTTCTGTTTTAAAGAAATATAACTTGAGATGTTCTTGGTGTCACAAATCAGGACATATGAGCAAATACTGCAGGTTTGGGCATGAAAATAAGTGGTTTGATAAACCATGTAAGTATTCTCATAACAAGGTATTCAAACTAGTTTGGATACCCAAATCACAATATTGTTGATTTTGCAGAAATTAGTGAGGTGAGAGCATAGCTTGAGTTATGGTTTGTATATGAATGTTCTCACCCAACTATCTTTGAGTTAGCTTATATTGTTAAACTTTACTGCATTTCTTCTCTGGTATAACCTGACAATTGAGTGAACATTACTGCATTTCACTCTTGATTAGTAAGCTATCCTTTCATCTGATACAAGCCTTACTCTAATCCTAGAACATTTTATGACTGTGTTTTTCATCTGATGAGTGGAAAATCATATCTATTAAAATATGTCTTCAAGAAAGGTATGGCTATTTACAATTACACGGGAATCATTGCTATATAAATTGATGAAATACAGTTTATGGTGAGTAATTTACATCTTCCAGATTACTTAGATGGGTGTTGAGATGGCACAACCTAAATGTCTTTTGCTCTGTTTGTATGCATGTGATTATCATCAAAGGATGAACTTAATAGTGTTCTGTGGTATGTGGAAAAAAGAACTATGTGAATAATGTTCTGTACTTTGAATGGACCCAGCACATGACTGGTTGCAACTAATGGTAGCTCTCAATTTGATGAAGCATGTTATAAAGTAACTCTGATTTAAGAAAATGTGAAAATATGGTTGATAGCATATTGCTTGATCTGAATTCATAGAAAATCATATGGTATGGCCTGTGTTCAGAGCATGTTCCTTGTGAAAATGGATTTCTCATATCATATAACACTTTAATATGCTGAGATTCTTCAGCTACTGCATCATTGACTTGACAAGGTGGAAGTTGGAACTCCTTGTAAATAAGATATATGTGCTTATTGCCCAGCACAGTGTTTAAGAAAAGTTTTCTTTCTAAAAGGGGGAGGGCATAATCTCAGGGGAATCTTGCAAACTCCTAATACTTGTTCTGGGTTTAATCACTCATCATCTTTATATGACAGCTTGCGTTTAGTGCGTGGACACTGCTGTCTTTTTACGGTTAGTTCATGGTTACTTATGACCTTGGATTTTCATGGTTACTTTAACTGGCTGAACCACATTGATAAGAGTATATTAATTGATGTGGCAATCTGAATGCTTTTCCTTTGATTTTGAATGAAATTGCTACATGATTAATGCTCTAGGGAAGTCTGAAGAAACATGCCAGAGCCATCTGATTATAATGAGCCTATGTTTGAAAATTGATAAAGCTTGTATGCATACATAGGTAGTATTTATTATAACGTTTTGAACTAACTACATTGTCAAAATGCTTATATGTTCAAAGGTAGCATGCTCAAAAGTTAGTACATTGAAAATTTGTATGTGATCTCATTAAAATGTCTCTGCACTCGTATTTCTCAAAGACCTTGGGATACCTTCGCCCTTGTGCTTATCAAAAGTTAGATAAAGAAGCAGCTGCCACAAAAGCTTTTTATCCGCAGCTCAAAGCAAAAGCACCAACAGCAAAATCCCTTGTCCCTCTCACTCGTATTTTTGCTGGCACCTCTCACAATGGTCATATCCTGGAAGCTATTTAAGAGCTTCTAATCCCTCTCTTAACATTTGGGTTGCTGATGTGTCCATGTTTGCTTGTTTACTCTGTAGATTCAGGAGCTATAGCTGGGTAATCTAAGAGTGTTGGGTTCTTCTAGTTTCCTACAATGGCTTGGGTTATAGTGATTTGGATCTGGATAGCCGGGTGGGTTATAGTGATCGATATCTGGGTAACCAAGTATTGTGAGGGTTCTAGAGTCCTTTTTAGTTTCCTCATTTTCTTCTTTTCTTTCTTGTTAAAAGCAGATTGATTCTGCAGAATGATGACGTACTTCATTCCGAATCCTTAATAAAATTTTCAGTATCTTTTCCCCGATTCGAAAGTCTTTAAAGCCCTATCCTTTGATTTCACAGAAGCTATTGCATAACACGAGTTTGAGTGCTTTGATAGAGGACCACTTCGGACACTTCCTCGGGTACAAGAGAAGCTGCCAACAAGTCATATTCTATCCATAGATAGATTTCTTCTGTCTACACGATGATTTCTACATCCGGCATGGCTTCCCCCCCTCTCTCTCTCTCTCTCTCTCTCTCTCTCTCTATATATATATATATATATATATATATATATATATATATATATATGGAGTAATCCCCTCTATCACTTGGGTATGTAAGAACCATAGATTGTATGTTAGGAAGAGTTGTATGAACCCTTTGCCATGAATGATTGATTGATTTATATCTAGTTGAAGTACTTATTCAGAATTGCTTGAGTCTTGATCAAATTCTAGTGATTCCTGGTTTGACCTTGAAAGATAAACTCTGCATAAGTCAATAGAGCATCTTGAATTGGAGGTAGTGAATCGGCGACTTTAGTCGAAAAGCCGATTCACTGCTCTGTACTGGTTTAGAACCCAATAGAGGGAGTTTGAATCTTATTGCCTCAGCTAGTTTACGCCGATGGAGGTTAGTTGCATGCCGGGTATTCAAACTGAGAGGGTCCGGAGCGCTTTAGTCGAGACTCCAGACTGTTAGAAAACTTTGCGTAGTTTAAACATCAATCAACTTGACTTAGGTGAATTACAACTTGGCCTAACTCACTACAAGAAAATAACTTTTTAGTGACTAAATTATAGAGGCAAATATTGTATATGTTGCCAAAAGTACTTATACACAACATATATTCAATCTGCCTCTATAAGTATTATTATTTGCCTGCAATAATATTATGGTGTCTTATATATGAAATTACGTAAAATAACCTATTACTTTTGGAGGCAAAGTTTCGGCAACGGTCTCCTTTAAGTTTTCGCTTATAGGCTAACAGAGGCAAATACTTATTTGTTGGCAATTCATTGCTTTAGGAGACGAAAATGAATGTCGCCATTACTTTTGAATATAGCTAATTAACTTTTCGTGGCACATAAAAAGATATGCGATTTTTTTCTAATGGAAAATAGGTATGTGGTTCTGAATATAACAAATATATTTGTCTCTAATGGAAATATTGTAAAATTAGATTTTATCCTAAAAAACAAATGCATCAACTCTTTGGAATAGAAAAGCAACTAACTGTAAAAAAGAAAAGATTTCTCAATATATCCGGTATCCATCCATCCACTATATAAGATATTCCTTCCTTTTTGTTTATGAAGCTATTGCATAACACGAGTTTGAGTGCATTGATAGAGGACCACTTCGGACACTTCCTCGGTACAAGAAAAGCTGCCAGCAAGTCATATTCGAACAGCCATGGATCGTTTTTGAGATACACAGTGATAGATCGTTTTTTATCGATTCTCAGGAGGCGGCTTATGGCGTCGTTGTTTCGAACAACCATGGTCAAGTGTGTGACGGTAAAGCTGAGATCTTGCACTGTTTTCCCCCATTTGAAGCTGAAGCCAAGGCTCTTTTGGAAGGCTCACGTTTAGCTGTTGGTCTCCTTTCTCACTGCTTGGTCCGCTCTGACTGCCTGCCCCTTGTTCAGGCAATTCATGATCATCCGAAATCGTGGCCATGGCGAGCGGCAGCATGGATAGGCATTATCAGACAAACGATGGACTCTGACTCATTGATTAAGATCACGCACATTGGTCGTAAGCGATTCGAAAGCAAACTGGGTAGCTAGATCATGTGCCAAGAATACTCTACCCTCTGAATGGGTTCAGATTCTTGATGTTGTCTCACCACTTTTGTAACACTTGACTTCTGCATCAAGTAATGGAAATACAATGTCCTCTTGTAAAAAAAAAAAGAAGTCATATTCTATCCATAGATACATACAAGCCTAGTGATAGCTTCTGATATCATGGTCCGCTTGAGCCACGCGAGAGATCTCTGATTCTATAGCTCAATTGTCGTGCAAAACTATTATGAGAGTGAGTCTTGCAAATATACTGCCACATTGTCGACTTAGAGCTATTTGTACATCGATCGAGGGAACAATCGACATTATTAGTTGAAAATTCGATGCCGTCCAATCGTCGAGCATCTCTGATGCAGCCTTGGCTGGCTTCTAAGTCATACCAATCAAGATACCCAAGTGAAGCTTTCCTCCACAAAATTCCGAAGTGGAACTCACACAGAGGAAAATTATTACCATTGAGTTTGATGGACACAAAATCAGACTTAGTTGAACACCCACGTGTATCTAGGAGCCAAAAGCTTTACGAGGGAAGACTCGAAGCAGATTGTCAATTACCAAGGAACCAAGTAAAAAATTCCAAAACAGCAGCATGGATAAGAAAGAAGAAAACTAAAACTCCCAAAAGAAAAACATCGTTAAAGCACACGAAATGATGGATCGCCAGTTTTAGCTGCCAACTGATTATCTTCCAGAAGAGCTTCAAGGACAGTTGGGCCACCAATCTAAGGGAAGACAGCTTCAGGTGGAACCACTCAACATCGGCAGCCAACCGCTCGGACTATTCTGCACAGAAAAAATGTACATAAATAAACATAATACCATTGAACAAATTTTTTGTGTGCCTTCAGGTAAGATGCCAGACCAAAGCATCCAAAGCTGCCAGACCATTGAATTTGAGCACCGACAGAAGCAACCAGTTTCTTATGCTATACATGAAAGTAAGTGTTCAGCCGCCCCAAGAAAACAGCAAGAAGACACAATACCTTCATCGTGTCTACTGATCCGCCCCCTTTAAAGTAGCCAAGAGCTCTTGAATTCTCCTTTCTTTCACGAGCTCCGTCCTAAGGCGTTTCTGGCTTAACTGACTGCAGGACTCGATCACAGCGACAAATTCTTCAATTAGCCGATCTATTTCCTGAATGTCAGTGCGTGAACAGGAGGCTATTCGATTCTCCAGATCCAGTCTCCGAGAGAACTGGATCCGGAGATCCTGGTCGACCTTATCTACCACAGACTTGTGCATGTTGCATGCAGAAGCAGCAGCGCTTGCCCTGCTGCTTACCTGCAAACAATATAGACACAGTTACAATCAAAGTAAGAAACAAAGAGACACGTATCCATAGAGAGAAGGGGGGAGGGATGGATGGAGAGGTCTGCTTACCTCCTCATCTTTCGACATAATTTGCTTCTGCAGTTCGTTGAATAAGGAGGCTTCAGGAGTAGGCTCTTCAGTCTGCTCAGAGTGAAATCATTCGATAAATTGTTCACATACAATCAAAAGAAAAAGCAACTATCATACTTGACTACCGTGAGAGCTCTAATTGTAGCCTTGGCTTCTCGAACTCTCTTAGCATAGGTGTTTGATCTTCGTTTGTATAGGCGACTAAGTTCAGTAGCCTAAAAGGCAGAGGAGAGGCATTTCAATCAGATGCGCATACATTTTTAATAATTGCAGGGATTGTGTGAAGCCTCTATCTTACCGTAGATAGGTCCCTGAGAAGATGGCCTTCCTTGTCCAAAGCTGCCTTCTGGTTACGCTCCATCTCCTTCATATATTATTAAAATGTTAAAACAGTTCCATTCAAACATAAATGTGATAGTCAGTTTGAGACAAAATCCACCTTATTCATTATGGAAATCTTCTCCTGGAGCTCTTCAAGCTTATCATCATTCCGCGACTGATCCAGCTCCTCCTGGAGCTTTCTGTAGCTGTCATTTACTTCATCCAACTTGACGTTCAGCTCAATTATATCACGATCTTTTAATCCCAAAGCCTGCACAAATGCTTGTTTATGAGTATTAATGTACTACTCAGATATTTGACCAGCAAGAGATTAGTATTATATGGTTGATTTACCGTATATTGTTGTGCAACACTATCTCTCCATTGATCATCATTCATGTACCACTCCTCATGAGCAATGTTATCGAAATCAACTTCCTCGGCATCAAGTTTCTGTTTTTTCTCAATTACAGGTTCCTCGCCATCAAATTTCTGGAAAACACAATTACAAGTTGAAACAAACGGAGCAAGAAGAGCAATGAATCAACTACAAGTTGGACCAAACGCCTCACAGATATTTTTTTTATGTCAGTAATGTCAATTTTAGTAATCAAAAGAGTCAGCAGACATTGGCAGGGGCAGAGGAATTACTTCACGATTGCTTAAACAAAGATCACATGAAAATGAATGAGCAAGCAAAGCAAGGGGAACAGGAAGACCAACAAACAGTTTAGTACAAAAGAAGTGACATAAACCTTATAAATCTATGGGCAGAAACCTAAAGAGAACGGAGGGATAGCTAGGTGAGATTAAGGGAATAATGAAGACTCATCTGCACGATATTAGTTATTGTTAGAGGCGGGATTTGCGGACTTGCCACTGCCCACGCTCTTCATAGGATATCAAAAACTTGGTTAAGTTGTATACATAACATGGTTGCAATATGCTCACATAGGCAACAAATTTAGGCTTCCATCCTTGCATCTTGGATGTGATATTCTTAATGAGAGGCCTACAAGATTTGGCTGACAACTTACATGAAAGGAGAGGAGTTCCTAGATACCTCAGAGGATATTTCCCCAGAATGTAACCAGCTTTAGCTACAATACTTTCATATCATTCAAGCAGCAAGTCCCCACAATAGAAGTCACATTTCGCAGGGTTAGACACCAAATCAGATAATTTTCTAAATCTAGCAAGAACATCAGAGAGTCTATTCAACTCAAATGCTTCTTTCATTAAGCATGCAAATACTTCCAATGTCATGTACAATCTATGCACGATCAAGACACAGCAGGCATTGGCCAGCCCAGACTCAATGCGGCAACTTTTACAAGAAGACACAAATAAAGCTTCCCAAGAGAGACTAGCAGGAACCCAAACCTCGAAGCAATCAAGCAAACTCGAGTCGAGAGGCTGTAACAGGAATAGCATAATCGAAGAAATTCCATGCTTGCCAAAAGGGCATCAACCAAGAACAGAATCGAAGAAAATACTGTAAGGAGGAAAAGCCTAGAGCCAGCTAGTTCTCAACCTTACTCCAAGAACAGATTCATTGCGCAATCGAAGAAAAGATCGAAGGAAAGTTTGCCTAGAGGACTAACCCTTTTATCTGCCATTGTTGCGGTTCCCGTCGCCAGTCGGCTCCGGTGCGTTATGCCTCAACTCCGCAGTCGGCTCCGGTGCGTTATGCCTCCACTCCACAGTCGGCTCCGCCGCTCCGGTACTCCGCCGTTATTTCTCGCAACAAGGACGGAAAGAAAGGGCTCCCGCGGTTCAGGGAAGAGGACGAAAGACGGGGTGGGGACTAGGGAGTAGGGACTAGGGGTCGCGGGATTTCTTTTCAGTTGGACAACTCGTACGTGGCGGGATTTGGGTCCCTCCAAAAACGTGCTAATTTCTCACTTTCGTCTTTTTTTTTTTTTTTTTGAATAAGTTTTCTCACTTTCGTCATTTCTCAATTATTGCAATTTAAGTTTTCACTTTTGACCCTAACTCTCTCTGGTCTTGTTTTTGTTGGAAATTTGGTTTGAACCAGCTGGTCAATCCCATTCGTTTTCAATGGAGTCTAGGGCCGATCGTAACACCATTGCAATTAGGGGTGGAAATCGATACGGTATCGATATTCTAATACCAAATACCGAAATTTTGAATACCGAATTACACTTTAAAGTCAATCACAATCTCAGTCCCTAATTAATTTTGGTATCCCAATCTCAATTCCTAAATATTTTAGTATCCCAATTGGTACCTCGGTATCCCAATCGGTATTATCGAATACAAAATTAAATACCTTTGCAATTAATCATTAAATATGTAAATTGGATTTTATTTTTAATTTAGGGAGAAAAAACAAAGCAAAGAGTCTTGAATTAGGATAGTATTTAGGAGAATAGAGAAGAGGAGACATCTCAAGTTCTTGTCATTGGTAATCGTTAATTTGACGAACTGGAGGTTGAGAGACAACTATTAATAGTGATGTAATGATCTATGTATAATTAAATCACACTCTTGGTGGTTGAGGGTCGTGCAGTAGTGAACGAGAGAGTCGAGTTGAGAGGATAAAATACGGGATTTTTTCAGAAATAGCACCTTTCAAAAAAATTACAAAAATAGCACCCATTCTGTAGAAATTACAAAAATAGCACCCTTTTTTAAAAACCGCACCCCTGGTGTGTTTTGCATGTAAACCGCACCCCCAAGGTGCGGTTTAGCATTTTGGGCCAAAACCGCATCTTGGCCATGCGGCTTGTGTGTCTGACCTAACCAAACCGCATGGCCCAGATGCGGTCTAGTCCTGACCTAGCAAAACCGCACTTTGGCAACACAAATCGCACCCTCAAAGTGCGATTTTGGCAACACAAACCGCACTCTCCCCCCCCCCCCCCCCCCATGCGGTTTGTGTGTCAATTATTTTCCGACACCAGAGATGCAGCCATGCAGATTGACAGGCGTGGGGCTGCATGGCAGATGAAAACCGCACCTCTAAGGTGCGGTTTTCATTTATGATTTTGCCTATAAAAGGCAGCCCGGGAAATCTCTTCTCTTCACACCTCTCCTTCTCCATTTTCAATTTTCTGTTGTAGCTCCCTATTTCTCTAGTGTTTTTGCGGTTAACGTTAACTCGTAAGTTTATTTTGTATTACTTTTTATTGTGAATTGTGATTTTTATGATATTAGTTGAACTACTGTTTTTTTTTTTTTTTTTTTGCAGATGGCATTCCAAAAGTTCACGCTTGGGTTACAGTGGAATGGTTACACGGAAGAGAGCGGAAAGGGGTTCACCTACGTCGGTGGCAATTTTCAAAAAATAAAGGTCGCTATCAGACCGATGCTTGAAGACCTCTATCAAATGTGTACTAACGTTACTTGCATGGATGGCACGAGAAGAGTTGATCGTATGGTGTACCGATATCCAAACAAAGAAGGCGGGTCGTTGTGGCACGAGGAATATCTCATAACCACTCAGGATGAGGTAGATGCCATGCTCGAATTCTTGAGGTCCAACAATCTTTCAAAAGCCGAGATGTTCGTTTACACCGAGCCGGTCGTGGGCGTTGGAGGTCATTCTGGAGACGGTCAAACATCTAGTATCCATGGTGGAGGTGAATTATATGGAGATCATCTCTACCAAAGTTACCATGATCCTCATTCCTATTTTCAGTACCAAGAGCAAGGTGAAGGTCATCATCAATCTTACCCGTCATATGAATAAGAAGTTCAACCGGACCATGCCAACCAACCCCAGTACAACTTCCAATCAGGCAGTGGTAGTTTTCACAACTACCATTATGGAGCTGATGAAGGTGCCTTTCATGAGCTAGATCAGATGGAAGATGCTCTGCCAGCACCAGTCAGTGATCCCTCCGATGAAGAAGGAGAGAACAACGTCAGTGCAGACAGCACCGGTATGACCGGCATGATCGATATACGAATCTCTAAGTAAAATGATCAAATTTTAGTGAATTTAATTGGTAAAAATTATTTTATTATTTATTTTATGAGTATAAAAGTTAAATATTGATGTTATTTGTTGGATTCAAGTATAAATGTTTAGGTATTGACGTTAAATGTCATGCTTAAATATGAGTATTTATGATTTTATTTGTAATCTTGACCGGCATGAACCGGCACAAATCGGTATGTGCCACCGGTCGAACCATTCAACTTGCTAAACCGACACACTTGCATAAACCGATTTGACAACCTTGCTTTTGACCCTAACTCTCTCTGGTCTTGTTTTTGTGGGAAATTTGGTTTGAACCAGCTGGTCAATCCCATTCGTTTTCAATGGAGTCTAGGGCCGATCGTAACACCATTGCAACGGTTAATCAACAGTATAATTTATAGCTGAAAAGTAAAACTGCACCCCCCATTCAAAATTTCCTGCCCATAGAGTGATTTTAGGAAGCTGATGTGGCAGAGTGTTAAGCGGGGAAAAAAGGAGTCCCGCCTGATTTCAGAATAAAAAAACTCTCCACTACCCACTTTTTTCTCCTTCCACGCCCACATTCTCTTTTTTTTTTTTGCCTGATTTCAGAACCAAAAAACTCTCCACTACCCACTTTTTTCTCCTTCCACGCCCACGTTCTCATTTAATTTGTATTAATTTGTATTTTTTATTTCCGATTTCCCTTCCTTCCACTCTTTCCCTTCATTCCGTTTTCTTTATTCTCTCTTACCTTCCTTGCTTCATTCTGTTGATTGGATTCTCTAGAGATCAAAAGGGGATTTTTGATTTTTCCCTTTCTCTTGAAAGTAACAAAGCTGCTTACTTTAAATTCCACTTCGCTTAGACTGTCTTCCAGAGAGCAGCCGACTGCCGATTTTGAGTTGAGTTTTTCCGGGCCGCAGAGAAAGAAGAGGAAAGAAAGAGACGTTCGGCGGCGGCAGGCGGACGAGAATTTTGGTGACGAGATCTTGGGGAAGGTGATCGGACATTGTGGTGCCAAGAGAATCGGCTTGGAAAAGGGGAAACGCGAACACTTTTTTGAGTCTTGATAGAGACGAGTGGCCAAAAAATAAGGTCTGCAAGTTCGGCTGATCGCTCTAATGGGAACAGGGGAAGGCTTTAAAGAGTTTTAGTAATTGCAAGTTTGATCACTCAGCTCAAAATCGGTGAAATAAACATATATTTGTGTTTGCCATTACATTGTTGTCCTTCTTGCTCTTCCTTTGCATCCCCAAGCTTGGAAGCCATTCTGTTATATGTGTTTTGTTCATCAATTTAAATTATGCCTTATATAGTTATATTTTTCTTCGACTGTTATGTTTGTGTGGTGTGTTGTATATGTCATTAACTCGCACAAACTTATAATTGGTGAGGAGTTCAACTTCTGTTGTAACAATTAATTAATCTACAGTATCATTTATAGTGCAAACACAAAACTGCCTCCCCATTAAAAAATCTCTGCCCTTAGAGTGATTTGCGGGAGCTGAGCTGGCTGCGCATTTGGGGGCAACTTTTTTCTCTCCTTTTTGGAACCATAAACGTGTTCCTTTCTCCCCTGAAACCACCGGCGAACTCAACAAAAGGATTTTTTCTCCCTGGGGACGATTGGTATGGGCCCCTTTTCATTGTGGAAGAGGATGATAGGGCAGGGGCTTTTTGGCTTCTTCTTCCTTCTCTTCCCCATTGAATCGAAGGCAAAGTTGACAGGAGCGGTTCCGATCTTCTCCGGCAGGGTCATTCTGGACAGAGGAATAGGGGGAGGGTTGGAAGGTTTGGGGTTCGTTTATGGGGTGGGTAGGCGGCGAATTGAGGAGGTAACAGAGGTTGCTGGCTCCGGTCTTCTTCTCTTCCTCTAACCCCGTTTTCTCATATTTGTGAATTTGCTTTCTCTCCTCCTATCTGTTTTGTTGGACAGCGAAGACAACGACAAAGAAGTAGAAGGTTGCGGAGGAGGACACATGAGACGACGGCGAAGAAAATGATGCTGATATTGTCCGAGTTCGTTGTACATTCCCTCCATGCCAACAACAAGTTTCGCCATCGGCAACTGCTGTCCCTTTTAATTTTTCCAGCGTTTCTTTTCGGTCGTTCGTTATGTGATTACCTGATTTCTGCTATGGTTAATTTCTGCGCTTTTGTTATCTCAAATCAATGAATCTGCTCAGTTATCTGCTGCTAAAACATACTGCAAACCTCCGCTTTAGCGGCGGTGGTTCAACTGGGCACAATTGTGTCATTAACAAGGGCATCTATCAGCGACTGTAGGACTCCAATTTCTCAAGACTGCTATGTTCTGTGTATTTGTCCCTTCCTTTCCCATCAATAGTCACACCATTTTGTTGGTTTATAAGGTCATTTGCTAAAAATAGAACTTAATCATAGTCAAGTTACATCCTTTTTGTTGGTTTGTATGTGAGTTATATTTTAGCTAAACTGATTTGAGTTATTTTTTTTGCTGAACTGAAAGGGTGTGTTGCACTAGAGAAGGTTGTTCCTGCTACAACTCAAAAACCAGAACTGTGGTTGGTTCATGTCACAAGGGAACTGGTTTATGAGAAATCTTACAAGAAGAGGGATAGGCCGAAGTTGGTAACAGAGGTTTTGTGTCAAAAACTCCAAGAATTGGGTTGGAATTTCACAAGTGCGGTTGTGATTTTTCTGCGGTGGATCATCAAGAAGGAACTTATGGAGACACTCTGACGCAACATGATTGTATTATGGTGGTTTCTTTGTGATAGATAGGATGTTCTTTCTCTATTTCAGTTACTGTAAGAATGAATGAGAGCTTTGTAGAGCAATTATATAGCTTTCTAAACACTTCTACTGATCTAAGAATCTATAATCATTTGCCCGCGAAATCATGGATACGGGAAATTTTAACAGCAAGAACATGTTCCTTTTCTTTTATGCCCTAATGTTATGTACATTTGCAGGGGTTTTAAAATTTAAATTTTTTTTAGACCCTTTCAGAACTTTCTAAAATATTTTCAATCGAAGCCATTTTAGGTTGGACCATATTACTTAGACACTAGAGACATATTCGGTATTTGATGCTTTATATTTTATTTGAAATTAGCGATCTACACTATAATTAATATTCAAACGATCTAAGCAAAATACATGTGGAATCAATACAATTTTTCATGTGTTCGCGTAAAGTAAGGCTAAACAGAGTTAACCTAATTCGAGTTTTCACAATTAATCCTTAGCCCACTTGCTTGAATGCGTCAACAGTTTAAAACAGGTGACAACCTTGATCATAACTAATTATAGTAAGCAAATTTGTTGTGTATTTCTAAATCTACTAAAAATATGACAGTGGAGTTTCACTCTTGCGGTAGAGCACAAAAATGCGAACTTGGAGGATTTCGAACGTGAATTATAATAAGTTGGAGGGTGAATCATGCAGAGAAATTCACGAATTAACTTATGCGGTCGAAAGTAAACAAGAGGATTTCACTAGATAATGGCGTATATATGGACATGGTAAATGAGAGTCGAAGTGGAAAATAATTGACGAAAACATAAGGTATCTGCAAGGTTCAAATCATTTGGTGAGTGATATGCTAATCACTAATAATATATTATGGATATGTAGAATTTAAACTATTTATAGGCATTGTGAACTCAATCTGTCAACTTGATAAGAACTCAGGACTATTGAAAGAAATAAATTCGATGATATTATTGAGTTGACCACTGATCTACAAATTGTTGGACGAGTACGATAATTTGATAAGAACTCGGGAGATGATATGTTTTTTAAAGGAAGGGAATGAAGGGTAAAATGGGGGTTAATTGCATGGTTGGTCACTGAGATTACAAAAAGCGTTCAAGTTTGGTCACTCGAAATATTTAAATCCATTGGTGGTACTTCAGTTTACTGAAACCGTTTACGTTTGGTCACTCTCCGTCTAACTCCGTTAACTTTTGCTTATGTGGCAGTCAACTCTAAAAGTTGACCGTTAAATGTGTGACGTGGCAATTAAAAAATAATTAAATAAATAAAATTTATTTTTAAAAAAATTTACACCTCATTTCTAAATATTAAAAAATATAAATTATTAAAATTAAGAACCAACGGACCTCTCTCCTGTTCTTTCTCCGCCGGCGCTAGGAATCGACGTCCCTCACCTCCTCACCGGACTCACCAATGAGGAATCAAAGAACGTGGAGCTCATGGAGTGCGCGGAGAACGTCGGGAAGGGGAAATTCGACCTCGCACTCCAGGTGCTCGACCTCTGCACTCCAGGTGCTCGACCTCTGCACCCGGTTATCTTCCCAAGCCGGCAACCCGATCCAGCGGGTCGGGTACTACTTCTGCAGCGCCCTCCGCCAGCGGATCGAGGTCCAGAAGACCCGCCGCGGCGGCGAATTGGAACACGACGATCATCGGAAGCCGCAGCCGCTCGAATATATCTGACATGACGGTGACGCTCGCGGACAAGAGCGCGATGGAGTTCCGGACCAGAGTCCCGTTCTACACCGCCTCCCAGCTCGCCGCAGTCCAGATCTTGATGGAGAACGTCGCCGGGGAGAAGCGGATCCACGTGATCGAGCTCCGAATCTGCTCCGGCCTGCCGATGATCGCCCTGATGCAGGCTGTAGCGAGTTCCCCCAATTCGATCGGAATGTTGCGGATCACCGCTTCTTAATGATATGCATCACTTGCGAGATTATCTGTATGCTATAAGTTGGTTATGGGAAGGCGGACACCTTCCTTGAGGTGAGCTTTGCAGCTATGATTGGAGCTTTACAATGGATGTAGAGATCGTTTCTCGGGAAGCAGAAATGGAGGAGGCAGAGAGGATGAAGAAGATTGATGGCGGTGGAAGCAGCGACAGCAGTAACAACAACTAGGACGTTCAAGCATGGTTATGCAGAGAATTAGGATAAAGATTTTTCCTTTATGGCCTCCGGCGCTAGAGTCGTCGGCAGCAACTCTTCCCCTGTTAGCTAGTTTAGGAGTGTCTTATGTTCTAAATGCAATAGTCAAAATCCATAGTTTGTTAATATTCTTGTGATCCAATTCCAATAAAGGTTTGGTTTTGGTTGCGTGAATTTGTTAGATGAAGGTGAAAGGCCAATTTGCTCAGATTCAGACTTTTGTGGGGGTGATTGAGGGGTTTGTAGGTGATTGTGGGGGTTTTAACTAATCACGGCAACGAGTATTGGCTATAAAAAATATATTTTCACAAATATTTTTTTTTATATTTTTTTAATATTTAGAAATGAGGTGGAAATTTTTAAAAAATAAATTTTATTTATTTAATTATTTTTTTATTGCCACGTCACACATTTAACAGTCAACTTTTAGAGTTGACTGCCACATAAGCAAAAGTTAACAGACTTGGACGGAGAGTGACCAAACGTGAACGGTTTTAGTAAATTGAAGTACCACCAATGGATTTAAATATTTTGAGTGACCAAACTTGAACGTTTTTTGTAATCTTAGTGACCAACTATGCAATTAACCCGGTAAAATGGCTAGAAAAAAAACTGGAAGATGATGAGAAACAATAATATTTTGCGGGTGGAGTGCTACTTGGGAAACACTTAGAGTTAGAGTGAGAAAGATATATGTTCCTTTCTCTATAAATAAAATTTGGAAAACAAAGAAAACTTAGGTAATTGTATGCCCAAAATTGATAACAAATCGTTTGAACGGGCTATTAAATTCATGTTACTTCCTTCTTGGTCTGGATATACATTTAATTAAACAAATAGGAGGTGTTGTAGTATTTTGCCTAAAGTTTGATAATATATCTAATACTTTTTAATTAAAGTAATAAATATGAATGGTTTATTAATATTTTAATATATAATTATGTAGAAATAGACATTCTCTTGCTCTTGCTTATACTTCACGACTTGATAAATTTAAATTAATCCAGCTGACGGGTAGGATAAAAAATAGAAAATAAAAGAATGAATTCATGCGACCAACGGGTCGGGTATAAGCTAGTTATAACTAGGGAAATTGAGCCGCGCTATCGCAGCGGCTTTCGACGGAGTTTTGGTTTGTTGTTTACCGGTCCATGAAAACTTTTTTTTTTGTTATTTTTAAAATTTCCCTCGTCAAGAAATAAAAACATTTTTCTTGAGCAAATAATCAAAATTGGAAAACGCCTCAATTGACAGCTAATTTTTTTTCATCACTAACTCGTTCCATCTCGGACCTTTATTTGTACTAATGTACGTTAGTCTGAACCTTAATTTTATATATATATTGACGTATTTATTTTATGTATTTAAATATTTTATTTTCGTATTAATGTCAAATCATTTCATTTTTATCCATATAATGGCTCCCGTACTATATACTTATAAATCTATACAACACCTTTAATAACCTATTTAAATGTATCATATTCCACCCAAAACTCTCATACTCAAGGTTGTCAACCCGCGGGTCGGTCACTGATTGACCCATTTTGACCTAACCCACTGAGAAAAATGGGTCGTAACCCTGCTGGGTCAACCCACTGTAAGGTTGTCGGGTTGTAGGTCATACGTTGTCCTTTTTCCATTTGGTTTGCGAAATGCTCCTATTTTTCGATTTTCCTCTTCGCTTAACCCTATTTTTTGAATTCTAAATTTAACATTTGAATATTGATGTCACATAAGTGTGTATAAGTTTGTGTTAATTTTCACTATATGTTGCATTCACATGCGACTTGTTATTTTGGTGTAATTTTATATGTTATTGCTCATATGTTATATGAGATTTGATATAATTTATAAATGTATGAACAATATAATGACTTATTCATTTATCCGGACTAAAACGGACTAAAACAGTTGGACATTAACCCTCAACCCACTTGCTCAACCGGACTAACGGGCTAAACCGAGTAGACAACCTTGCTCATACTACTCGTCCCTTATTTGACCACCTAATAATTGTTATCTCTTTCCTTCTCCTTCTAGTCGGCCTCCCTCTCAATTATTCCTAATTATAATACTCATAAACATAATAATTATAAACTATCCCAAACCTACATCAAACAAAATATATATATATATATGATTTAGGGTAACATACGATCGTCGTACGTTGTGCGCCTGTGTTCACACTTGTTAATAATTTTTAATTAGTTATAATTAAGTAAATAATTAAGAATAATAAAAATTACAAGCATACATATAAATTTATTTCAGAATACTATTTAGTCCCAAATAATATTTTGCTGTCTTTCTGCTTAAATCAATCATGTAAATTTTCAATTTAACATTTATAGTTCCTTCTTTTTGCTATCCATAATTTAAAACACCTAAATTTCTTATCAACAATAAATAGTTCTAGGGCACTTTATTACATTCCTTTATTCTTTCTCTTTCCCTTATCATCTGAAGCCCCCAGCACCCCAGGCAGTCACTCAACCTCTCTGTCTATTTGCTACTCTGTTTCTGCTTCGCTTTCTATTACCCATATTCACTCTCCAAGTTTACTAATTCTTGACCACAACGACGGCCCAAATGTTTCATCGATGATATTTGAAATGGTGAGTTTCATTAGTTTCTTTTGATTTAATTTGAAATTGTGGAAATCTTTGTTCAATTGATCGATGATCTTGAGATCTCATCCATGGTGAGTTTTGAGTAGTTGCATGTTATTCACTTCTGTCATCAACTGAATACAGATGTCAATTTACTGGTTTTGATCCAATTCATATGGGTTGTATTCCTTGATCTCCCTCGACAGCTGACATCTTCAAATTTTCCTTGATTTCTTGTTCCAACAAGCACAGTCAATGCGTATCAGTGCCCTTATAGAGTTTCCATTGGCCCGCACAGTCAATTTCCCCCCCCCCCCCCCCCCCCCCCCCCTGACTTGATAGCGTTATCTTTACCTTCTGAAAATTTCTGTGAACTCCCCGTAAATCTCATTTTGGCGACTTGGAGCGGGAACGTTGAGGGTGGGGAGGCGAATTAGGTCACCTAACACCATCGGCGACCTCGTCGCTGCTGCCGCCACTGGCTTCTTCGACCTTTTGCTTCTTTGGCACCGATTCAAGCCCAGTTTCGCTCGAGCCGGAGCCGGGGGTGGGGTGGAGCCTTCGCTTGAAAGTTCGGGACTAGCATCCAAAGGCAGAGGCGCGAGCTGCTGGGCATCCATGGCCGAAAACGAGAACGAGAACCCTAGGATAGGGAAGGGAAACGAACGAAATTGGGGATCTCGATTCTGAAATCTTCCCATCGCAAGCATGGTGACATTCAATATAAATATATTATGCATTTTGAAAGAAGAAAACGAAAACAATTACACTATTTATTGTTGATAAGAAATTTGGGTGTTATAAATTATGAATAGCAAAAAGAAGGTACTATAAATGTTAAATTGAAAATTTACATGATTGATTTAAGTAGAAAGACGGTAAAATATTATTTGGTACTAAATAGTATTCCAAAATAAATTTATCGATATGCTTGTAATTTTAATTATTCTTTATTATTTACTTAATTATAACTAATTAAAAATTATTAACATGTGTGAACACAGGCGCACAGCGTACGATCGTCGTACGCTAGCCTTTGCCATATATATTTGTAGATATAGTCGACTTACATATATGAACCAACCATGTAATGATTTTCTTGTAGGGAGCCACAACATTTCAACCAATAATATTGGTGGTTAGATGGATGGTAAATTTTGACTTATGAAAAATAAAGTGCATATATCATATATCAATGACAATTAAATAGTAAGTAAAGGGGTGAAAATCACCACTCGTCACTAAATTCGCTGAATTGATTGATGTTTACCACTAAACTCTTTTTAATTTAACTAAACCATTAAATTTTATATAAAAGACCATCATGCATCACTTCCATCAAAATTTTGTGGATACAACTTAAACGTTGTTGACATAGGGATGACAATGGGGTAGGTGGGGTGGGTTTGTCTAAACCATTCCCATTTTCATCTTTAAATACCCAAAACCATACCAGCCCCATACCCACGCGGGGAATGTTTTGCAAACCCATCCCCATATTCGTGGGTTTCGGGTACCCATGGGTAATACCCGTACCCGTACATCCAACATTATTATACCTAAAACTTATAATAAATTTTTTAATTAGAACTCTAAATGAATCTATTATATCACGAAGTCAACAAAACACAGTCATTTTCTTAATACGGTTCAAAGTATATGATCGTAAAACATCCATTAATACATAATATAATAATATGTTCTAACTCTAAATGAAAAATATAGAGTATAATATTTTTCAAATTATTATGTTCTAACTCTCATATATCTACTTAATAATAATTAACTAACATAATCTTGTTGACAATGGGGAAAGTGAAAGGAGAATTGAGGGAAATGAATTAGGTTTTTATTAAGGTGGTCACTCAATTGCAGGTCTACTATTTATTTCCTCGAGTTATCCTCATCACCATTGATAAAATACAATTTGATCGACATATTTTTTTACATGTGACAAAATTCTATTGGTGGGGTGGGTATGGGTATGAGGCGGGGAAGGCTAAAACCATACCCGCCACATACCCATCAAACTTTTTATGGGTTTTATCCATACCCGGTCAAAGTGAGGATTCCCTGCATTACCAAGGTCAGGGGCGGTCTGGTACCCGCGAGGCCGCGACTATGGGTTTGATTGACATCCCTAGTTGACATAGCACTAACGGTGCTGACATGACAACTTCTTATTCCTCTAAGCTGTCAAATACTCTATGTCATCTGCCACATCACAACTTTCCTAGTCCCACCTCTAATCTAAAAAGGGATATTTAAAGGAACCTTCAATTTTGCCGACGGCAAGATATCCACCTCTGAGCTTGAATCCATCATGTCCACCCTCGGCCAGAACGCCAGCGAGGAGGAGCTCCAAAAATTGGAAATTCGACGGGGACAGGTACATCGATTTCAAGGATTACATGGAGTTGAACACTCCGCGGGTTGGTTCCGAGGAGGCAATGGTCAATTTGAGAGTCTAAGACATCGACGAAGACTCTATTATCGTGGAGGAGTTGCACAAGGTCATGGATAGCCTGGGCGAGGATTTCTCCATTGTTGAGTGCCGCAAGATGATCAGCGGCGTCATAATAAGGGCGACGGGACAATCGATTTCGAAGAGTTTAATTGAAACTCCATTGACGACGACGATGTCGAGAGATGCATATTGGAGGAGGAGCTGATACCAGAAGGACAGCAGCTACTGCAATCATTCATTGCAATCCTGATCAGGCAAGGATTCAGTCTCAATATCAGCACGATTAAGTGGAGAAGAATGAAAGTTTGGAACTGAAATGAACTTTGACTTACGCTGTCGTTTTGCTCATTCATTTGTTTAGTCTGTTTAAGTGCAGATCGTTAGCTAATAAAGAATCCAAGCCAGACACGCGTTAAGCTTTGGTTAATGGATTTCGTATAGCCGTTAATACTGTGTATTATCCGTTATGGATCCATATAAATAAATAAAAAACCTAAAGAGAGGACTGCATTTTTTCTACTGCTCCTCCACCCAAATCTCAGGTCTTCTTCCGCTTCTCTTATGGTATCAGATCATGGCGCCATTCAGGCAGCCTGATTCAGGTAGGAGCAGCAGCTTTAAGTCACAATGAGTGGGAATGAAGAACAACCCACGTCTGGATTAGCAACACATTCAACCTCAAGTGCAGCAACCACATATTCTACACAACCTTCTCAATCTTCTTCGGATTTCCAGTTTGGTAACCCCTTTTATCAGAACCCTAATGAAAATCTTTCTCAATCCATCGTGTGAGGTCCTAGATGGTAGTAACTATCAAATGTGGGCGAGATCTATCAGCATTGCTCTCAAAACCA
The DNA here is from genome assembly GCA_964030455.1 of Linum trigynum. Taxonomy (NCBI): domain Eukaryota; kingdom Viridiplantae; phylum Streptophyta; class Magnoliopsida; order Malpighiales; family Linaceae; genus Linum; species Linum trigynum. Next base: position 31,725,815 of record OZ034814.1, on the reverse strand, counting down.
AGTATAAGCTTGGGTTTATAGATGGATTTGTAGAAATTCCAAATCCCAGAACAGATCCTAATGGTTATAGAGCTTGGGATGCTTGCAATACTGTTGTTCTTTGCTGGATTATCAATTCTCCAATAAGGATATTAAACGTAGTGTTCAGAGTCATGAAGTGGCACAAAATTTGTGGGAAGAGTTGAGAGACAGGTTTGTTGAAGGAAGCTCGTAAATGGCTCTGCTCAAGCAATTCAACGGAACAAAGGATTGATTTGGAAAGCTTGCCAATGCCTCTGCTCAAGCAATTCAATGGGACAAAGGATTGATTTGGAAAGAAATCAAATCAGCCTACCTTACCTTTTCTGCTCGCAGGCCAGAAATGGTAAAATCATCAAAGAGACGTTGGGAAGCAAGAGTATAAGAAGATAGAGAGTATGGGGTTAATCGGCACCTTTTTCAAGCAAACAAGAAGGAAAGAGCAGAGAATTTGCTAGTGGTCTTGCTGAGAAAAAGAGAGCAGATCAGAGTGATTGCTTAGCTAACTAGGTGTATTGTGTCACAGTCTTGAGTGAGGGTACAGTCTGGTTAGGGTGATTTACCAGCAATAGGCTGAGAGTTCTAGTTTAGAATTGTAACAAAGAACTTGAGGAAACAAATCATTAGTCATACGTTGAAGGTCTCAAGAAGAGATCCTTCAACTGTGGATTAGTCGGTACAGGGATTATTATTCTCTCTGTGCTGGATACCACGTAAAAATTATGTGTGTTATTGTTCATTCATTCTGTTTCTTTTTCGGTTGATAATCTTGTTGTGTGCTTGTGAGTTCAGTTCGGAACAGGGGAGGTTTTCCAGAAGCAGAGTGTAGAAGAACAAGGAGTATCAATCCACCCTTCTGACTATCTGTGTTAAGGGCCTTACTTACATCACTTTCAAACTCATTTTTCTGGGCCGGAACTTGGAAATAATACGACAGGCCCATTATTCATTCTCTGCCTAATCGAAGATTGAACACTTCCCTTCCTTCGTCCTTCATTCAGTTGCAAATCAATTTCACCATCTTACTACAAGTTTTCTCTAGGGTTTTTGAATTTCAAGAAGAAAGTACAAGAAAATCGTCTCCGGTCTCGTTCTCGACCTTCGCTTACAAGGTTTGGTCAAGCTAATGTTGTAAAGCTGACCAACTTGGAAGATGATATTCATGCTTGTAAGCAAGGGAACATGACCATAACCTAGTATTATACATTGATGAAGGGGTTGTGGGAAAAATACTCAAAGTTCAACCCAATAGTCCCATGTACTTGTGCTCCAGGATAGATCTTGCCCTGTCCAACTATGGAAGCCTTTATGGCGAAACAAGAAACATATTATCTTGTGAGGTTTGTGAGAGGAGTCAGTCTTGCATATGATGTTGTCAAGACTCAGCTTCTTATGATGAAGCCCCTCCCAACTGTTATAGCAGCATATGGGGACCTTCTCCAACATGAGCATAAATTTAAATATGACGAAGGAAGGAGTACACAGTTAGTGGCACTTGCATCTTATGGAAGGCAAGGAAGTCAAGGGAATGACAATACTGTTGGGAGACAAGCACCAAACAAGGAAGTGCAGAAGGAAGTAAAACAAGGTTGTTTTGCAGATATTGCAAGAAAATAAATCACAATATAGCAGACTGTTAGAAGCTGAAAAGGAAGAACAAAGAGCAGAATGCTAGAGCTGTAAATGAATCGGAGGATGGTGTTCTTGAGACTCAATCGAGCAATGGGACAGGGAGTGTCAACTTTGGAGGAAGTGGCAACAACTTAGGCAACATAGTGAATCTTTAGTTGACTGGTGAAGAAATGAATAGACTCAGTCTCTTGCTTCAGGGAGTGACAACTAGTCCTTCACCTTCTCCATCACCACCTCATTCACCAAACATCTGTCATGCAGCTTTCTCAGTAGCACAACAGATGCCACAGTTTCCTAATTCAGTTGGTAAATATGTTCTAACATCATATTTTCATTGTCATTCAGCCTCCCTTGTTCCAACATGGATTTTAGACACTGGAGCTTCAGATCACATTGTTTGCTCTAAAAATTTCTTTACCACTTACAAACCAATTCATGGTGTGTCAGTTTTCTTACCAAATAGCACTAAGGTGTTAGTCAATCACATTGGATCAGTTAGATTGCCTTCAGGAATTCTGTTGAACAATGTTTTGTTGATTCCCAGTTTAGTTTCAATCTTGTGTCAGTTATTAGGTTGACACATGACTTACCAATTTCCCTCACCTTCCAATCTGATTCTTGTGTTGCCCAGGACCTAGTAACCAATAGGATGATTGACTTGGGAAAACAAAGTAGGGGTCTATACCATCTAATGTCCAGTCCAGATAGTCAGATCACACCTTCAGTAGCTTCAGTCTACAATTTCTAGCCTCAAAAGATTAACCTTTGGCAGTGGCGTTTAGGGCATCCCAATTCCAAGAAGATAAAATTATTAAAGTTTTGTAATCCTGTAATTAGAAATGAGATAGTGAAGCATTGTGATGTTTGTCATTTTTCAAAACACAAGAGATTACCTTTTCCTTTGAGTGAACACAAAGCAAATGATGTTTTTTTATTTAATCCATGTTGACATATGGGGGCCTTTGGCAGTTGAATCTTATGATGGTTTTTCTTACTATCTTACTGTTGTTGATGATTATTCTCGAGTTGTGTGGATTATTCTTATGAAACACAAATAAGAAACCAGGTCCTTGTTGCATAACTTCTGTGTCATGGTACAGAATCAGTTTCCAAATTTGTTAAAACCATAAGGAGTGATCAGGGTAGGTGATAGACCATTGATTGCACATGTTTTTACCCTTATTCTTGAGCAGTTTGAGATGTTGATTCTCGTGTTTTAAGCCGATTTCACGCTAGGTTGGGCGTTTATGTCATATTTCAGGGCTTAGCGTTGGCATTGAGGCGAAGGAACGAGTTTCCGGTCGAAAGGAGCACGTTTGGGTTGAAGTGTGCTGCAGGAGCAAAATACCCAGCCATGAGCAGAAAGACCCGGCCGGGTATTATTTGGAGCAGACCGTGGAAAACAGGTTTTGGGCGTTTGAGAAGCAGAAGGGGGCCCGGGCAGTAATCAGAAATCCCCGGTCGGGTATTCTTGGACTTGACCGGGGATTAACCCCTGTTCCCCGACGGTGCATTTTGAAGATACCCGGCCCCCACCTAAAATACCCGACCGGGTATTCAGGATGGGGATCGCGGCAGACAGCTTCTTAAGGGAAAAGAAGGGCAAAAGTGAGGGGTTCCGAGTTTGAGAGAGACAAATTGTATACCTAGAGAGAGAAAGTGACGAACCTGATTCTGCAAGTGTCTTTGATCGATCTCCATCACCATTGAAGCCCGGCTTGAGCTTGGAGAAGAGCTGATTGAGTGCCAGAAGTAGATTCTCATCCTTCACAGTATGGTTTCCGCATCTGAGCTAGATTTCCCGTCTCTCTCTATGGAGTAACTTTCTTATTCACCTGGGTATGAAGAACCCTAGATTTGTATGTTAGGTCTGATTGTATGAACCCAGGTAAGAATTCAGTGATATGATTTTATTCAATTGAGGTTTGATTTCTTGAATGACATGAATCCTGATCAAATTCCTGTTGTTTCTGCTTCTTTAACCTAGAAAGAGAATATCTGCCTAGGTTGATAGAGCGCCCTTGATTGAAGGTAGTGAATTGACGACTTTAGTCGAGGAGTCAATTCACTATTCTGTACCGAATTTACTTCGGTAGTGGAGGTTTGGTTCGTTAGGGCCTCAATTTGTTTACTCCGGTGAAGGTTAGTCGCCCGCTGGGGACTCAGATTGAGAGGGTCTGAAGACCTTTAGTCGAGACTGCAGACTGTTTAAGAACCTCCCGCAGTATAACTATCATTGAACTTGGTAAATTACAATCTGGCTTAACTGCAGTCTAGGGGGAACCATATCCGGGTGACCTCTCTCGACTTGAAAACAACCTTTTAACTGCTTTGCTTGTTTGCTTGTTTGGATCTTCACTACACTTTCACTGCTAAATAAAGAATTCACAGAGTAGTCATCACACTTAGGACCCGGGTTGACATTAAAACCCAAACCCGCTATACTACGCTTTAGGAGGTGGTTACACTTGGCCATTTTCTAGAGTGACGGTAGGAGAGAGTCAGTAGGGAGTTCCATATGACTGAGTTTTATCAAGAACATGAGAACACCAGATGTCTTGTGTAGCTACTCCAGAACAAAATGGAAGAGTTGAAAGGAAGCATCAACATATATTGTATGTGGCAAGGGCATTAAGATTTCAATATGGTATTCCCTTACAGTTTTGGAGTGATTGCATACTCCATGTTGTGCATCTAATTAACAGATTGCCTACACCTATTTTAGAAAACAAAAGTTATTTTGAATTGTTGTACAAGCAACCACCTTCCCTTTACCATTTTGAAGGTCTTTGGTTGTTTAGCCTATGCTTCTATCTTGAGCAGTGGTAGAACCAAATTTCAGTCTAGAGCTAGGCAATGCCTTTTCCTAGGATATCCATTTGGCATCAAAGGATATAAAATCTTTGATATGACTTCACATGAAGTGTTTATGTCCAGAGATGTGACTTTTTATGAAGATATTTTTCCTTTTCATGGCCTGGTTGATGATTCAAAAGACACACAAGTCTTCCCTGAATTGCCTACAGTCAACTTCCCTGATGTCCAGGCTCATGGGGGCCAACCTCCTTCATCTGTTCCTTCTTCTTCAGTTCCACCAGTTCCATATGCTCCAGTTGATCCTCAGACCTCCTCAGGAACTGACTTTAGTGCTAAGTCTTCCTCTCAACCCTCATTAGTAGAGGAAGACCACTCAACAGATGAAGACTTTGCTGATGCTGAGCCTGACTATCAGGAGGAATCTAATGATGACTTGCCACAAGGAGATGAACTGGATGATCATGATCTTCCTCCAAGGAATAGAAAGCCACCTGTTTGGCATAAGGATTGTTACAACCATCAATCAGATTAATCAATACTGTATGACTAATTATGTATCTTACCACCAGTTTAGACCTCAGCAGAAGAGGTATGCAATGCGCCTTGTTGCTTTTATGGATCCTCAATCCTACAAAGAAGCAGCCAAAGAACACCATTGGGTTAAAGCTATGGAAGAGGATTTGAATGCCTTGACTGAAAAACATACTTGGGATTTGGTGACTCTGCCATATGGGAAAAGAACTATTGGGTGGAAGTGGGTGTTCAAAACCAAGCTCAAACCTGATGGATCAGTTGAGAGATATAAAACAAGGTTAGTTTCCAAAGGATTTACTCAAATCTATGTGATAGACCGTTAATTGCACATGTTTTTACCCCTATTCGTACATAGTTTGAGATGTGGATTCTCGTGTTTTAGGCCGATTTCACGCTAGGTTGTGCTTGTTTGTGATATTTCAGGTCCTAGTACGTGAATGGAGGCTTGGGAGCGAGTTTGGGGGCGATTGGATGAAGATCGGACGCGTGGCGAGGCGCTGAGGAAGCCACACAGGCATTCTTGGAACCCACACGACCGTGCCAGTCACCCTTGTGGCCGTGTGGTTTGTGCCGAGAGCTAACACGGGCATGGTGGAAATTCCACACGGCCGTGTGTCCCTGGCCGTGTGGGAAGCCTGAAGCCAAATTAATTGAGACGCAGCGTTTTGAAGGCCACACGGGGCATCTGGGTAAGCCACACGGCCGTGTGGCCTGCCCGTGTGAGTCGGGAAAATCTGGGTTTAACCCAATTTCGAGCCACAAGTGAGAGAATCGACTTTTCAGAGCAAAAACAGAGCCCTAGAGAGAAAGTGCGAAGAACACATCCTAGAAGCGATCTTGGAGCTGGGTTTCGTCAAATCGAGCTTGGAGATCATCATAGGAGTGGAAATCATCATCCCAGAGCAGATTCTTCCCATTGTTATGAGTAGGGGTGGTAAACGGTAATCCGGTAAACGGTTTACCGTTTTACCGAACCGTTTACCGGCGGTATCGGCAGCCGAGTGGGAAGTTGGGGGAGTCGGTTTACCGAACACGATATCGGTAAATACCGACGGTAAATCGGTAATTTGGTATCGGTAATTACCGATACCGAATCCCCCCTCCCTACTCCCTAGTGTTGTGCTGCGTTTTGTTGCTTTACCCCCAAAAATATAAAATATTACATACATGAATGTAAGTATAGGCCTCAAAAATATTGTAAATAAGAGTTAATAATAAATTATTAATTACAAAAATGATGAAAAAAACTCAAAAAATCAAAAGATTACAACATCACCCCACTTCCAGAAATTTGGTTTGGTAAATATTCGGTAAACCGACCGAAAAACCGCCCGAAATCGCTTCTCACGGTATTTCGGTAATACCGGTTTGTAACCGTTTACCAGTAATTCGGTAATCGGTAAACCGGTTACAAACCGGTATCGGTAATCGGTAACCAGTTTGGCCAACTTCGGTATACCGAAACTGGTAAATTCGGTAAACGGTAAATTGTTTACCGACCAAATCCCACCCCTAGTTATGAGTATGACTGCTTTGTATCCTGTTTTCCTCTCTCTCTCTATGGAGTAGAACCCTTCTCTCACTTGGGTATGAAGAACCCTAGTTCCATGTGTTAGGGATTTGATTGTAATGACTTGGGATGATTATACTGTTTGGTTTTAATCGAATGATGCATGTTTCATTGAATTGATTGAAGTCTGATCAGCTTTTCTTGATTTCTGTTGCAACCTGAGATAGATAGAATCTGATTAGGTTGTTAGAGCTACATCATTCGGTAGTAGGAGATTGGCTATACTTGAGTTAGTCAATCTACTGCTTTAACATGGAATCCAATTCCAGTAGTGGAGTTCTGTGCTTATTGCTTCAGCTTTCTATCCCGGTGAAGACTAGTCGTCTGCCGGGTAGTTAGACTGAGAGGGCTTGGTCAGCTTAAGAGATTCCAAGCTACTGTCGGATCTTCCGCAGTCTAATCAACAGTAAATCAACCCAGGGTAATTACAATTGAGACCTAACTAAGGAGCTAGGGGGACTCATTCCCGGGTGACTCTTCCTTGCTTTAGAAAACCGACAAATTTCCTGCTTTCTTACTGCTTTTAGTTAAACCAACAATCACTCGACTTAGTTGGCTAGATAATAGATAATCGCGGAGTAGGCAGTAGATCTAGACCCCGGGTTGATAATAGAACTTTCTACTTACTGCATTCCCGGACTGCGATTATACTTGGTCGTAGTTTGGTGTTGTGTTTTAGCGTGTCAAGTTTTTGGCGCTGTTGCCGGGGAACCCTCTAGGTTATTGGGGAAACGTGAAAATTTGTTACTCTAGCTTTTTCTTTACTGCATTGTTTTCTCTTCCACCTGTGTGCCTTCACGGGTTGCTTTTGCTGGTTGTGTGCAGGTAGTGCATGACCCGTAGCCAGTCTGGAGAACTACTACCATTAGACCAGAAGCTTGAACGGACTTGTAGGAAATTCAAGCGGGCTCTAAAGGCGCGACTGGCTGCGGAGGAGGCGCTAGAACAGCTGCAAATCGCTGATGAAGAAGAGATGGTTGACCCACATGACCATGATGTGGTCAATCCTGAAGAGCAGACCATGGGATCCTACTGGACCGCCAAAGCCGCGGACATGAGGTCACCTATTCAGCACCCTCATGTGCCAGCAAACAACTTTGAGGTGAGCACCTCGGTCATCACAATGTTGCGCGGTTCGGTGGTGTTCCGTGGCAAGGAGGGGGAGTGCCCCCGATCACATATGAGGAGATTCCACGAGCTGATTGATGGAATCAAGATCAATGGGGTCCCAGCCGATGCCATCCAGCTAAGGTACTTCCCATTTACTCTGGAGGGGCAGGCCAAGGAGTGGCTAGACACTCGACCCCCAGGATCTATCACCACGTTCGCCAACCTGGCGGACAAGTTCCTCACCTGCTATCATCCTCCGTCAAAGACGGCGGACTTGCAGAAGCAGATCACCCACTTTATCCAGGATGAAGATGAGACCATCCGGGACGCATGGGAGAGATACAACAGTCTCTTCCTGAGGTGTCCCAATCATGGTTTCAATGATGCTTTCAAGGTGGGCACCTTCTATCACGCCCTCTTCCCAGAAGACAAGCAGCTGATTGACTCGGTTTGTGGCGGGAACATGCTGACCAAAACACCGCCACAGCTGAATCAACTCTTTGAGGAGATGGCAGAGAACGGGTATGATTGGGGAACTGCCAGGAGATCGAGAAGAGTACCAGGGCAGGGTGTGCATGTTGTAGCCACCCAGTCATCTGATTTGGTGCAGGTGGTATCGAAGCTGGTTTCAGCCATAGATCGATCTGGGATGATTCCCGGGAACGACCAGCAGCAGGCGATGCACTGCAGTGGTGCGAGAGCACCCATCACACTGTGAAAGATTGTCAGGCGATGAGGGAGTCGACTACAACCCAGGAGCAGGTGAACTTCATCAATAATGCTAGGCGCATTGACCCCTACAGTAACACGTACAACAAGGGGTGGCGCCAACATCCAAACTTCTCCTGGGCTGGGGCCAATCCTAGATCACCAACCTCCCAAGGACCACCAGGCTTCTAGAGACCGCCATATCAGCCCAGACAGGGGCAATTCCAGCAGCAGTCTCTCTACCAGCCCATGCAGGGGCATGCTGCCCAACCACAGCCGCGACCGTTCCAGCAGCCAGGGGCAGCCTCCGCAGCCCCAGTACAGAATGATCCGATGGCTGAATTGAGGGACTTGGTGGGTTCTCTTGCCAGTTCTAGTGCTCAGAAATTCAACACTATTGAGTAGTTCATGGAAAAGGCCTCGGGTAAATTCCTGGCTCTTGAAGCGTGTCAGAGGAACACACAGGCTGTCTTGCAGGATATCCAAACCCAGCTGGGGAGCGTGGCTCAAGCAGTGGCGCAGCGAGCTCCGGGTACCTTGCCAGGTCAAACCATTCCTAATCCGAAGGACCCGAATGCCCACTGTAATGCCATCACAACCAGGAGTGGCAAGATGACTGCTGATCCACCTGTTCGGGAACAAGAGAGAGAGGCCCATGTTTCAGCATCTCCAGTGGTTGAAGAGGAAGCAGAGAAGGAGGTTGAGGTGCCTGCGCCTGAGCCGCAACCGGTAGTGAAGGAGTATATCCCGCAACTCCCCTTCCCTACTCGATTGCACAAAGACAGGCTGGAGGCAGAGTTCGAAAACTTCATGTCCATGCTTAGGAAATTGAATGTCCAAGTGCCTTTCCTGGAGACACTATCTCAAATGCCTAAGTATGTGAAGTTTCTGAAAGATCTTCTTTCAAAGCAGTAGAAGCTGAGCGAGCTAGCCACTGTGGAGCTCAGCGAGGAGTGCTCGGCTATTCTGGACAACAAGCTTCCGCAGAAGCAGAAGGACCCAGGTAGTTTTACTATCCCATGCTCTATAGATAAATTTCATGTAGAGAGGTCATTGGCGGATCAAGGTGCTATTATCAATGTTATGTCGTATAAATTATTCAAGAAACTAGGCCTAGGTGAACCCCGTGCGACTAGGATGAGCCTTCAATTAGCTGACCGATCTATAGTTCATCCTAGGGGCATAGTGGAAGACCTTTTGGTTAAGGTTGGCAAGTTCTTTTATCCTGTGGATTTTGTTGTCTTGGACATCAATGAGGATACAGAAGTGCCCCTAATACTGGGAAGGCCTTTCCTAGCCACCGCCAAGGCTCTCATAGATGTGCATGATGGGACCTTAGTCTTGAGGGATGACGAGGAGCGAATAACATTTTCAATTGCTAATACTCTCCCTGCTCCCTCGCCTTTGCATGCTGTTTCTCACCAGGAGCACGAGTCTGTCGTGTCTCCTTCTGCGCTTCCCATTTTGCTGGATCCCCCTCCCATATCTTCGCCGCCACTTCCATCCACTCCATTATCCGACAAAAGCAGGGAGGAGTGGCGGCCGAAGCTTCTGGTAGCTAAGCCCGCTCGCAAGAATACCGGAGACCACTATGAGCTAGTCCCGCCTCCTGAACCTCGACCACCTTGGCCATTCGAGTATTCACTCGCTTGCATCCTGCCGGATGGCCAAGTCGAGTTGGCGAATGCTGGTGGCCACATTCGTCGTGTGCATGGCCACCATCTGAAGTTGTACCTCAAGAGCGAGGTGGATTCGCTCTTGAAGGCACCTGCTTCCTCACCGCACTGAGCATCCACCCACTGGCGTCCAGCTAAAAGACGGTAAAGAAGCGCTGGTGGGGAGGCAACCCCACCTAGGTTTACATTTTCTTACCCTTTTTCCTTTTGATTTTTGTGTTTTTTTTAGTCTTGAGGTGTTGTCCCATAGTCGAACGTCGTTTTTGAGTGAAAACAGGTCAATTTCGGGGCTCTGGAAACCCACACGGCCATGCCTAAAATTCACACGGCCGTGTGGATATGGGTTTTGGCCGTGTGGAGACTCTGGAAATCTCACACGGGCAAGGGGGTCCAGTCACACGGCCGTGTGGATTTGACCCCTTGGTCGTGTGAGGGCTCGGCAAATTCCACACGGCCAGTTGTGCAACTCGCACGACCGTGTGGCTTGCCTCGACCTGGCCGTGTCGGCCAACACGGGCATCTCCTGCACCTCCACCAGCGGATGACGATGACGCTTTCAAGAACGACATCGACCTGGATAACCTTGGCGACGAGTAGGTTGTACTCGTCGCCCCTCTGTGTGTGTTTTCATTTCAGACTTTTTGTGTTTGCTCCATGTGTGTGCGGAGCTTGAACTTAGTTTGTCGTTTGTTTTTGTTTTTGTTTTTGTTTTTCTTTTGTGGATTGTTTATTTTGTGGCCGTCTGGGCTACTGATCCCTAACGCACAGTGTGCTAGTGTGTTCTTGATGTTCGATTCGTGCAGAACTGTCCATCTTCCCGTTTGTTTCTCGCCGACTGGTCCACTTCCAGTCCCCCCGGCAGTATTTCAATCCGGTAACATCTTTCCCCTTATCTCTCCCTCTACTCCATTGAGGGCAATGTCGTGCTTAAGTGTGGGGGGTGCTTTGTATCAGTTGGAATCTATATATGTGTGCTTGGAGCCTAGTCCACTGTCCGAATCTTAAGATTTGAGGGCTCCAAGTACTGCTGTTTGATCATATTGGCACTATGTGATTGGTTGATAAATTGAATGGTTTTCGGATTGATGCATGACAACTGGATTGTGACTAGGACAACCTATAATGATGACTGAGACGTGCAGTAGAGTTGTGTAGGGGTTCAGTCTTTCAACTGTTTGCTTACCAACTGTGACTTGGATTGATCACTTGTTCTTGATAGTCGTTTATGCATCTAGTTCAGGGAATCAGAATGAGAGATAGAGCATATAGGTAGCCATGTGAGATTTGAGCCTGCTCGTTTCTTTCTTGTGCGATAGACCCCTCTTCCATGATGTGTAGCATTCACGTTGTCACTAGCTAAGATGATGGGGGCATAGGATTAGCCCACGACCAAATTGACTGTCTTGATGTGTCATATCCCCTAGTCAGCCCCTTTGAGCCGTGTGTCGTCCTTTCTTTCGGTCTACAATGAAAAATCACCCTTTTGCATCTTTTAGAAGGTTCCACAGAGTGCTTTTTACATGTTTTCTGCTGTTTCTGCTAAATTTAATGTGAGGGTTGGAGGTAGTGCTTAAATGTTGGGCATGTTTTGAAATATGTGCAGAAGTGGTGGTTCTCTTAAGAAATGAAAAATAAAGAAAAACAAAGAAAGCAAAAAAAAAATGAAAGCAAAAGAGAGCCGCTACCAAAAATCTGAATAGTGCCCAGTAAGTAGTGTATCTTAGCAGTCTGGCTTGGAAATGCTGACATTTATATAACCTCCTTCGCTCTTGTGCTCTTGAGAATTTGAGTAATGCAGAATGGCAGAAAGGAAATACTGGTTTGTTTGATTGTGATTGTGTGGGCTTGGAAATGTGGAACCTTGTGCTATGAATACTTCCATCACCTAAAAGGCCTTTTCCCCATGTCCAAGACCCTAGCCAGTCATTTGAACCTGTGTCTAAGACCTCCTGATTAGTTAGTGGTGACACCCCATATGTGAACTCTAGCATTTAGAGGCTGCCATCATGGTGAAGAGATGTTAGGGATTGAGAGAATAAGCATGCTCATTTTTCGCATCAAATTGTCCTGACCCCACTGGTCGAGAGTGAGTGATTCATTTTTCATATTCTATATACTCTTGTACCCCGGTGAGGACCTAGATTACTCGATCTCTATTCTGATGTCTTGAGTTGGATGCATGAGGTGGCTGTTTTGAGTAAGTGGTTGAGTCAAGTCTAGGGTGGTTGGTGAACAGAAGGGAGACTCTTCCTTTACTCGATTTCGCTGCACTCAAATGTCCTCTGTGGTGGTTGTCCAGGTTGTTTAAAAGTTGCTCATGTGTTGATGTTGAAAACCAGTACGATTCCCGTGTTCTGTGCCTTTATGATTTGTTTCCAATATTGGTATGATTGAAAATGTGAGCTTACCTTGTGTCTGACTTGGTTTGCTTGGGGACAAGCAAACGGTTAAGTGTGGGGGAGTTTGATAGACCGTTAATTGCACATGTTTTTACCCCTATTCTTACACCATTTGAGATGTGGATTCTCGTGTTTTAGGCCGATTTCACGCTAGGTTGTGCTTGTTTGTGATATTTCAGGTCCTAGTACGTGAATGGAGGCTTGGGAGCGAGTTTGGGGGCGATTGGACGAAGATCGGACGCGTGGCGAGGCGCTGAGGAAGCCACACGGGCATTCCTGAAACCCACACTGCCGTGCCAGTCACCCTTGTGGCCGTGTGGTTTGTGCCGAGAGCTAACACGGGCATGGTGGAAATTCCACACGATCGTGTGTCCCTGGCCGTGAGGGAAGCCTGAAGCCAAATTAATTGAGACGCAGCGTTTTGAAGGCCACACGGGCATCTGGGTAAGCCACACAGCCGTGTGGCCTGCCCGTGTGAGTCGGGAAAATCTGGGTTTAATCCAATTTCGAGCCACAAGTGAGAGAATCAACTTTTCAGAGCAAAAACAGAGCCCTAGAGAGAGAAAGTGCGAAGAACACATCCTAGAAGCGATCTTGGAGCTGGGTTTCGTCAAATCGAGCTTGGAGATCATCATAGGAGTGGAAATCATCATCCCAGAGCAGATTCTTCCCATTGTTATGAGTATGACTGCTTTGTATCATGTTTTCCTCTCTCTCTCTATGGAGTAGAACCCTTCTCTCACTTGGGTATGAAGAACCCTAGTTCCATGTGTTAGGGATTTGATTGTAATGACTTGGGATGATTATACTGTTTGGTTTTAATCGAATGATGCATGTTTCATTGAATTGATTGAAGTCTGATCAGCTTTTCTTGATTTCTGCTGCAACCTGAGATAGATAGAATCTGATTAGGTTGTTAGAGCTACATCATTCGGTAGTAGGAGATTGGCTATACGAGAGTTAGTCAATCTACTGCTTTGTACTGGAATCCAATTCCAGTAGTGGAGTTCTGTGCTTATTGCTTCAGCTTTCTATCCCGGTGAAGACTAGTCGTCTGCCGGGTAGTTAGACTGAGAGGGCTTGGTCAGCTTAAGAGATTCCAAGCTACTGTCGGATCTTCCGCGGTCTAATCAACAGTAAATCAACACAGGGTAATTACAACTGAGACCTAACTAAGGAGCTAAGGGGACTCATTCCCGGGTGACTCTTCCTTGCTTTAGAAAACCGACAAATTTCCTGCTTTCTTACTGCTTTTAGTTAAACCAACAATCACTCGACTTAGTTGGCTAGATAATAGATAATCGCGGAGTAGGCAGTAGATCTAGACCCCGAGTTGATAATAGAACTTGCTACTTACTGCATTCCCGGACTGCGATTATACTACAGTTTGGTGTTGTGTTTTAGCGTGTCACTATGGCATTGACTTTCTGGATACTTTCTCACCTGTTGCCAAGATAAATACAGTTAAAACATTGTTAGAAGTTGCAGCAGCCAAGAATTGGTGTCTCCATCAAATGGATGTCTCCAATGCCTTTTTACATGGAGACTTGGAAGAAGAAGTGTACATGATTCCACCTCCTGGACTAGAGGGAAGTGAAGGTAAAGTCTTCAGACTTAGGAAATTCTTGTATGGATTAAAGAAGGCTAGTAGACAATGATTTACCAAACTGACCTCTTCATTGCTTAAGAATGGTTTTCCTCAGTCATCTTCAGATTATTCCATGTTCACAAAGAAGGTGCAAGGCAGGACAGTCATTCTACTTGTATATGTAGATGACATCATTTTAGCAGGAGAAAAGCTTGATTATCTTGAACTGGTAAAGCTGTATTTGAAAAGAAGTTTTAAAATCAAGGATCTTAGAATTTGAAGTACTTTCCAGGACTTGAAATTGTGAGGAATGCTGATGGGATTGTTGTTAATCAAAGAAAGTATTGCACTGAATTGTTAGAAGACACTGGTTATGAGGATGCAAAGGATACATTAACCCCTATTGACATGAAGGTGAGACTGAGCTCAAGAAAGGGAACTCCTATTGATGATCCTAAGTGCTATAAGAGATTGATTGGAATGTTACATTATTGAGCCACAACCAGGCCAGATATATGTTTCACAGTGCAGCAGTTAAGTCAGTTTCAACGCAATCCTCTTGATACACACATGCATGCAGCACATAGAGTTCTGAGGTACCTGAAGAAATCTCCAGCACAAGGGATTTTGTTTAGCAGTATCAGAGACTTCACCATCACTGGTTACAGTGATTCAGACTGGGCAGCATGTCCAAATACCAGGAGATCAATCACAGGTTTTTGCACCTATTTTGGGAATTCATTGCTTACTTGGAAAAGCAAGAAACAGACCACTGTATCAAGGTCCTCTTCTGAAGCAGAATAAAAGGCTTTGGCACATTTAGTCTGTGAAATTCAATGGTTAAAGGGACTGTTGTCAGAGTTGGCAGTTTATGTTGAGACACCTATTACTGTCTATTGTGACAACAGGTCAGCAATTCATATTGCTGAAAACCCTGTGTTTCATGAGAGGACAAAACATATCAAGATAGATATGCATGTCACTGGAGAGAGGTTTAAGACCGGCATGATCAGGTTGAGTCACTTACATACCTCATATCAACTTGCTGACATTTTTACTAAAGGAGTTAGCAAGTACAGGCTGCTGGAGTTGCTTGGCAAGATGGGAGTAATAGATGTTTACTCGCCATCTTGTGGGGCCCTATTGGAGGATCAGCAAGGAGCTGATACCAGAAGGACAGAAGCTACTACAATCATTCATTGCAATCCTTATCATGCAAGGATTCAGTCTCAACATCAGCACGATGGACTTAAGTGGAGAAGAATGAAAGTTTGGAATTGAAATGAACTTTGACTTACGCTGGCGTTTTGCTCATTCATTTGTTTAGTCTGTTTAAGTGCAGATCGTTAGCTAATAACGAATCCAAGCCAGACACGTGTTAGGCTTTGATTAATGGATTTCGTATAGCCGTTAATACTGTGTATTAGCCGTTATGGATCCATATAAATACAAAAACCCTAAAGAGAGGACTGTAGTTTTTCTGCTGCTCCTCCACCCAAATCTCAGGTCTTCTTCCGCTTCTCTTACCCCGCCCCCGATTCTTTCCACCACCGCTGCCACCGACACCCCTCTCTCTCCATCCCCCACCGCCTCTCTCTTCTCCACTATGCCGACGCTCTCTCTCCGCCATTGCCTCTCTCTCCTCTACCATCATCTCTCTCTCCTCTGTTTTCCCGACGACAACGACAACCAGATCTGCTTTCTCTCTCTCCATCGTTGCTGCCTCTGTCGCGATCTTCTTTCCATTTCTCCACCATCGCCATCGTCGTCGAGGTCTCCATTCTCTCTCTCCATCGTCGCCGCTCTCTCTTCCATCGTCGCCGGCGTTCTCTCACCCACCGCAGCTTTTCTCTCTCTCTCATGTGGGCGATGCTAGCAACGCAGAAGAAGACAGGTTAGAGGAAATAAAAAACTTAAATGAATTTTTTCATATTCCAGAATTACCCCTCCCATAGTCCCATTATATAATCATCACTTCCCTTATTTCCACCATTAGATCGATTAATAAGGATCCAATGGCTAGGAGGGGCTCAGCCAAGTGTCTAAGCACCCCCTTAGTCACCAGATGCTCTCTCGAATCTGATGTCTTGGGTTGTCTTTGCACTCTTCGGCTTGCTTTCTGCCTTTTTGGGTTTGGGGATTTGGTTGAATTTTGCTATTCGGACTCGCTTGGTGGGTTGGGCTTAGGGATGGCAATTTCGACCTGACCAGTTTTACCCGACCTGTTTGACTTGTTTTGGGGCGAGGCAGGCATGAATACCTCTTGTCGACCCGACCCGACCCGACCCGCCCCATTCTCGACCCGTTCTTGCCTCAATTACATATAATCTTAGTCAAATTACTTAGGATTTTCCTCTTATTATCTCATATTTTAGCTATAATAAAGTTGTACATAAGTGAAAACCTCAATTTCTCCAATAATTTAACAACATTTTATCATATTATGGTTTCTTTCTTAGTCTTTTAATGAAAATAACGAATATTTCTAATATTTTTTCCCGTGTAAATTACACTATTGGTCACCCTAATTACATAAATATTTCACGTTTGCCACCCGAATTACAAACCTTGCTTATTGGTCACTCACTTTACGAAACATTTCACCGTAGCCACTGGACGTCTGCCTCCGTTAACGGCGTCAGATTTTTGATGATGTGGCAAACAAAAACTCTGACTGGGCCGACAGAAAGGCTGAATAATTTCGTAAAGTAGGTGCTGACATGGAATGGGCGGGAAAAAAAATCATTTCCCCTCATTTTCTCTGTCATTTTGAATGAGATTGTTGTACATATTTAAATTTCTTTTCCTCCAAAAGACTCTTCCCATCTCCATTCTCCTTCTGCCTGCTTCTCTATCTTCTTCTGGCTTCCATTTTCCTTCTCTGTCCTTCTCTATCTTTCTCCTTGTCCTTCTCTATCTTCTTCCTCATCTTCTTCACAAAGTGCTATTTGGAGACTGTCAATCTGAGCCATGGCTACTCCATGTTGTCACTGTGGGTACCCAACCGATTTGAGGACTAGCTGGACCGATGCCAATCTCGGACGGAGATTCTATGGATGTAGCAAGTTTGGGGTAAGACCATCTGATTCTGCTTTCTTTTAGTGTTTTAGAATCTGACTATTCTGACGATTCTCATTGTGTTTTGTTATGAAGACGAATGGAGCATGCAATTATTTTCGATGGTATGACCCAGCTCTTAATGAGCATATGAGATGCATTGTTCAGAATTTCCATCGTCGTATAAGAGAGTTAGAGAGAAGACAGCCAAGGGGAGCATACAAAATAAGCTTCAAAATGGCTTCCATCCTCACTGTGGTAGTCCTTGTTGTTGTTTTCACTCTGCTGGGAAAATAGCAATGTGTGTTAGAAGAAGAATATGTTATTTCATTGGTATCACTAGAATGTTATTTTTCTTTCATCTGTACTACTAAAATGGTGTTTTCCTTTCATCTGTACCACTGTAATATTGTTTTTCTTTTCACCAAGGCCACTCCAATGTTATTTTCTTTTCATATGTGCCACTGCAATGTCATTTTCCTTTATTTTGTACCACCTTGATCAAACCATAACCTGACACCATAGATTGGAAACAAAAGCCATTCATCTTTACTAAACATCTACAACTGAGCTACTCAAAAGAGACATTCATCTTTACTAAACACATGTGAAAGTTTTACAACTGAGCTACTCAAAATAGCCATTCATCTTTACTAAACACCTAGGAAAGTTTGACTACTAAGCTACTCAAAAGAGCAATTCATAATGAGGGCTGGCATTCTGTGCTTCTGCTTGTTCAGTTACATAGCAACTCAAGATATGAGTTCAACAACCTGTTTTACAACTGAGATTTTCGCCAGAACCAGAAATGCCTTCAAAATAGCAAATCTACCTAACCGAACTAAGCACTACAAGGGAGATGAATGACTTCAAAAGTAGAATAGCCCACAACTACTCTTCATAGATTCTCCATTTGCAAGCCTTGGCTTGGTGGCTGGGACACGTGACTTGATGGCCTACTTGAACTTCCCTCCAAAGTTCATGTATGTGAGTATGTTTCTAAAGGATGTTGAAAATAAGAAACGTAATACAAAATTATAAAGTTATGCATCTGGCATCAATTGGACGACTTGTGGCTGACTCGGTGATTGTGTTGCACCCTTAGATTCTTTGGCTTGCAGCTTCTTCAATGCTGCTAGCCTGTTTCTTTAAGCTCTTTCACACTGCCTCTTCATTTCTGCTTCTTTCTTTTCCTTCTTTTTTGCTTCTTCCCTCTTTTTCCTTGCCAAATCCTTTGCCTCTCGATCCTTATGAAAGGTCTTGTTGTGTCCAACCTCACCACAAGAAGTACACTTATACTGCTTCTTTGCAGGCTTTGCAACTTCTCTTTCAGATTGCTTCTGCCTTTTCTTACTTCTTTCATGTTCACCAGCTTCCTTTCTTCTTGCTTTCTTTGGTCTTTCTCTCTTAGTGGATTCACGAAGAGCAGGAACCCCAACCTCTCCAAGTTCAGACACATGCCAATACTCTTTACCAGCCGTTGGTGATATGGAATGCTCATAAATTCTAGTGGTTGTTTCTTTTCTATAACAATCAGCCACGAAGTCATATACCCTAAGTTTTGCCCTACCAATTGCTTGAATGGCATGTTCACATGGAATACCTGTCAACTCCCACCTTCTATAAGTACAAGTCTTGTCTCTCAAATTAACTACAACTTGCTTGTTGTACCACCTCACCTCAAACTCCCCATTTCCGTTTGATTCAGCCCCCTACTTAAGAGCTTCTTGTTTCAATTTTTGAAGCTTTTTCTCAATATGCCGACACAAGGGACCACTCTACTTACTGACTACTCGTCGCCTCCGAGCATGTAACGACATAAATTTCCTCTTAATCCCTTCCCACATGCTAACAGGACCCATATCCCTCTCATCCACGATAACTTTATTCCCGCTCTCAACCATGTTGTTTGTTAGCACATCCGACGAAATGTAACATAGAAAATAATGTGACCTGGTCCAATGATGGAATGACTTTTCGACCAACCAATCATATGAGGTCTTGTCGTACTCTGACATTGCTTGCATAGCAGCCTTGAATTTGGAGCTCTAGCTGCTTCCTAGAACAATTATTTAACCCTTTGTAATGCTCCACATGCACTCCTCAGGTTAGTGACAAGATGCCTCGCACAATGTCTCTTCTCGCTGAGGGGAAACACATCATCGAGGGCTGGCACGAGACCCTGCAGTTATGAAATTAACTTAATTGCAACTCAAGAAAGACAAATAAGTCTGAATTTACAGCAGCTAATTTTAGCAAACATGGTACCCTTTGTTTGTCCGACATGAAGGTCCATCCAGGATTATCCTGAATATGAAAATCATCTCGAAGTAGCTCAAGGAACCAGACCCAGTTGTCCTTGTTTTCCACTTCCACGTGAGCAAATGCAACTGCGAAATATTGGTTATTAGCATCCATACTTACAGCAGATAGCAGCTGCCCACCAAAATCATGCTTCAAGAAGCATCCATCAATGAACAGAACCTGCCTACATCCAGCCCTGAAACCTTGCTTTGATGCCTCAAAGCACACATACATGCGATGGAAAACTTGATCTCTTTGCTCAACTACAACAGTTGAGTTAGGATTGCTCTTCCTCAACTCTACAACATAGTGATATAAGCTTCGGTACTGCTCTCTCATAGTCCCATGCACAACTTCAATGGTCGTCTTCTTAATCCTCCAAGCTTTCATATCCCCAACTTCTTCCTTGTAATCTTCCTTCACGATTTGCTTCAACAACATTCTACTCATACTGTGGTCGGCTGCAACTTTCCTAGAAAGTTCCCCCCATAACTTGTATGTTGCATACCTGTTTGTGAATGTCAAGGTGCATTCTGCTGAGTGCTCCAACGTGCATCTGGTGATTCTCACGGCATCCTCATCCCTCACCTTGGATGCCCATATATACCAATGACATTTGATAAGTCGTTAATTGCACATGTTTTTACCCCTATTATGGAGCCGTTTGAGGTGTTGATTCTCGTGTTTTAGGCCGATTTCACGCTAGGTAGTGTTTGTTTGTGATATTTCAGGTCCTAGCAAGTGAATGAAGGTTTAGGAGCGAGTTCGGGGTCGATTGGACGAAGATCGGGCGCGAGGCAAGTCGAAAAGGAAGCCACACGGGCACACCCACAACTCACACGGCCGTGCAAGTGACCTATTTGGCCGTGTGGGATTGTGCGAGCCTTCACACGGCTTGCCCTGAAATCCACACGGCCATGTGAAGTTGCTGTTTGGCCGTGTGGAATTCTGCGAGGCTTCACACGGTCAGGCAGGGTGAGCCACACGGCCGTGCGACCCTGGCCGTGTAGGAAGCCTGAAGTGCAATTAATCGGAACGCGGCGTTTTGAAGTCACACGGGCAACTGGGTATGCCACACGGCCGTGTGGCCCTGCCGTGTGAGTCGGGAATTCCTGGTTTTAACCCGATTTCGGGCTGCAAGTGAGAGAATCGGACTTTTTGATAAAAAACAAAGCCCTAGAGAGAGAAAGGACGAAGAACACATTCTAGAAGCTATCTTGGAGCTGGGTATTATCAAATCAAGCTTGGAGATCGTCATAGGAGTGGAAATCATCATCTCAGAGCAGATTCTTCCCATTGTAATGAGTATGACTGCTTTGTATCTTGTTTTCCTCTCTCTCTCTATGGAGTAGAACCCTCTCTCACTTGGGGATGAAGAACCCTAGTTCTATGTGTTAGGGATTTGATTGTAATGACTTGGGATGATATTACTGTTTGATTTTAATCGAATGATGCATGTTTATTGAGTCAATTGAAGTCTGATCAATTTTTCCTGATTTCTGCTGCAATCTGAGATAGATAGAATCTGATTAGGTTGCTAGAGTCTCATCATTCGGTAGTAGGAGATTGGCTATACGAGAGTTAGCCAATTTACTGCTTTGTACTGGAATCCAATTCCAGTAGTGGAGTTCTGTTCTTATTGCTTCAGCTTTCTATCCCGGTGAAGACTAGTCGTCTGCCGGGTAGTTAGACTGAGAGGGCTTGGTCAGCTTAAGAGATTCCAAGATACTGTCGGATCTTCCGCAGTCTAATCAACAGTAAATCAACCCAAGGAAATACAATTGAAACCTAACTAAGGAGCTAGGGGGACTCATTCCCAAGTGACTCTTACCTGCTTGAGAAAACCGTACCAATTCCTGCTTTCTTTCTGCTTTTGCTTTTAAACAACAAACACTTAACTTAGTTGGCTAGATAATAGAGAATCACTGAGTAAGCGGTAGATCTAGACCCCGGGTTGATAATATAACTTGTCACTTTACTGCATTCCCGGACTGCGATTATACTTGGTCGCAGTTTGGTGTTGTGTTTTAGAGCATCAAGTTTTTGGCGCCGTTGCCGGGGATGCGATAAAGTGACAAGTTATATTATCAACCCGGGGTCTAGATCTACTGCTTACTCAATGATTCTCTATTATCTAGCCAACTAAGTTAAGTGTTTGTGATGACTCGATATTTGCACATGTTTTCCCCTTTGTTTCTTGATCGTTTAATCTTGCATTATCGCTTCTTTGGCCTATTTTATGCTAGGTTGTGTTCCTTTGTCACATTTCAGGCCCTAGCACATAAAGTGAAGCGTAGGTGCAAGTTTCAAGTCAATCGGAGATCATTTGGCAATTCGGGAGAAGAAACATGAGCATGACCTGAGGAATAATGGATTTCTACCTCATATAATGGACAAATTATCATGGAAGTTTTTTATGAAAAGAAAGAGGACGAGACTACGAGCGTCTGGGTTCAAACGGCGACTGATTTGGAGTCCGGACAAGGGAGAAACGAAGCTTTGAACAGGAGCGGAGGAAGAATTACGACCGTAATTTCCCCTCCCATGCCCGTATTTTCACTGCCGAGAGGAGCTTTGGGTGCGCTGAAACTTAACCAAAACGCGTGTTTTGGGCAAAATACGGGCATGGAAGAATTACGACCGTAATTCAGCCCGTAATTGGCCCAGAATCGGGTTTTTGAGGCAGATTCGAGCCAAAGGAAAGGGAGAGCTGGGTTTTGGATCCCAAACACCCAAGGGACGAACCCTAGAGAGAGAGAGAGCGACTTGGGAACATTCTTGGAGCTATTTTGGAGGATTTCTTCGCCATTGGAGCTCGGGAATCAAGCTTGGAGATGGAGATTGAAGATCTAGATCAGATTTCTGCAGTCTCCCTCTTCTCTATGGAGTAACTTCCCTTCACTTAGGTTTTGAGGAACCCTAGTTCCATGAGTTAGGATCTTTCTTGTATGAAGTTTTGGATGCTATATTGTTTGATTATAATCGAATGATGCATGTTTATTGAGTCAATTGAAGTCTGATCAACTTTTCCTGATTTCTGCTGCAACCTAAGATAGATAGAATCTGATTAGGTTGTTAGAGCCTCATCATTCGGTAGTAGGAGATTGGCTATACGAGAGTTAGCCAGTTTACTGCTTTGTACTGGAATCCAATTCCAGTAGTGGAGTTCTGTGCTTATTGCTTCAGCTTTTTATCCCGGTGAAGACTAGTCGTCTGCCGGATAGTTAGACTGAGAGGGCTTGGTCAGCTTAAGAGATTCCAAGCTACTGTTGGATCTTCCGCAGTTTAATCAACAGTAAAACAACCAAAAGGAATTACAACTTGGACCTAATTGAGGATCTAGGGGGAATCATACCTAAGTGAGTTCCCAAACTGTAATTAGTAGTTTTACTTCGTTTAGTTAGTAGAGTAGTTTAGTTAATCAATCCTTAATCTAGTTTGCTAGATAATGAACTGAAGCTGAGTAATAGTAACTCTAGAGACCCGTGGATTTGATATTTATTACTTTTGCCACTATACTGCAATCCCTTTCATTGGTTACACTTGGCCATTGTTAGGTGTTGTGTTTTAGCGTATCAGTTTGTTGTTTAAAAGCAAAAGCAGAAAGAAAGCAGGAATTGGTACGGTTTTCTCAAGCAGGTAAGAGTCACTTGGGAATGAGTCCCCCTAGCTCCTTAGTTAGGTTTCAATTGTATTTCCCTGGGTTGATTTACTGTTGATTAGACTGCGGAAGATCCGACAGTAGCTTGGAATCTCTTAAGCTGACCAAGCCCTCTCAGTCTAACTACCCGGCAGACGACTAGTCTTCACCGGGATAGAAAGCTGAAGCAATAAGAACAGAACTCCACTACTGGAATTGGATTCCAGTACAAAGCAGTAAACTGGCTAACTCTCGTATAGCCAATCTCCTACTACCGAATGATGAGACTCTAGCAACCTAATCAGATTCTATCTATCTCAGATTGCAGCAGAAATCAGGAAAAATTGATCAGACTTCAATTGACTCAATAAACATGCATCATTCGATTAAAATCAAACAGTAATATCATGCCAAGTCATTACAATCAAATCCCTAACACATAGAACTAGGGTTCTTCATCCCCAAGTGAGAGAGGGGTTCTACTCCATAGAAAGAGAGAGAGAGGAAAACAAGATACAAAGCAGTCATACTCATTACAATGGGAAGAATCTGCTGTGGGATGATGATTTCCACTCCTATGACGATCTCCAAGCTTGATTTGATGAAACCCAGCTCCAAGATAGCTTCTAGGATGTGTTCTTCGTCCTTTCTCTCTCTAGGGCTCTGTTTTTGCTCAAAAAGTCTGATTCTCTCACTTGCAGCCCGAAATTGGGTCAAAACCAGGAATTCCCTACTCACACGGGCAGGGCCACACGGCCGTGTGGCATACCTAGTTGCCCGTGTGACTTCAAAACGTCGGTTTCCGATTAATTGCACTTCAGGCTTCCTACACGGCCAGGGTCGCACGGCCGTGTGGCTCACCCTGCCTGGCCGTGTGAAGCCTCGCAGAATTCCACACGGCCAAACAGCAACTTCACACGGCCGTGTGGATTTCAGGGCAAGCCGTGTGAAGGCTCGCACAATCCCACACGGCCAAATAGGTCACTTGCACGGCCGTGTGAGTTGTGGGTGTGCCTGTGTGGCTTCCTTTTCGACTTGCCTCGCGCCCGATCTTTGTCCAATCGACCCCGAACTCGCTCCTAAACCTTCATTCACCTGCTAGGACCTGAAATATCACAAACAAACACAACCTAGCGTGAAATCAGCCTAAAACACGAGAATCAACACCTCAAACGACTCCAGAATAGGGGTAAAAACATGTGCAATTAACGGCTTATCAAACTCCCCCACACTTAACCGTTTGCTTGTCCCCAAGCAAACCAAGTCAGACACAAGGTGAGCTCACATATTTCAATCATACCAACATTGGGGACAAATCATATAGGCACAGAACACGTGAATCATACTGGTTTTCAAACATCAACACATGAACAACCTTAATAGCAACCTGGATAACCACCACAGAAGACATTCGAGTGCAGTAAAATCGAGTAAAGGAGGAGTCTCCCTTCTGTTCATCAACCAACCTAGACTTGACTCAACCACTTACTCAAGACACTCAACTCATGCATAAAACTCAAGACATCAGAATCAAGACCGAGCCGTCTAGGTCCTCACCGGGTAAAGAGTGTAAAGAACAAGGAAATGAATCGCTCACTCTCGACCAGTGGGGTCAGGACAATTTGATGCGAAAAATGCGCATACTAATTCTCTCAATTCCTAACATCTCTTCACCATGACGACAGCCTCTAAAGGTTAGAGTTCACATAAATGGTTTTCATCACTAACTAATCAGGAGGTCTTAGACACAGGTTCAAGTGACTGTCTAGGGTCTTGGACATGGGAAAAAGGCCTTTTAGGTGGTGGAAGTATTCATAGCACAAGGTTCCACAATTCCAAACCCAACAAACTCACAGTCAATCAAACCAGTACTTTCTTTCTGCTATTCTGCATTACTCAAATTCAAAGCACAAGAGCGAAGGAGGTCACATAAATACCAGTATTTCTAAGCCAGACTGCTAAGAAACACTACTTCATGGGCACTATTCATATTTTTGGTGGTGGCTCTCTTTTGCTTTCAGTTTTTCTTTATTTTTCTTTCATTTTTTTTCCATTTCTTAAGAGAACCACCACCTCTGTACATTTTCAAACACCTACCCAACTTTTAAGAACTACCTCCAACTCTCACATTACATTTAGCAGAAACAGCAAAGAACATGTAAAAATCACTCTGTGGAACCTTCTAAAAGATGCAAAAGGGTGACTTTTCATTGAAGACCGAAAGAAAGGATAACACACGGCTCAACGGGGCTGACTAGGGGGTATGACACACCAGGACAGTCAATTTGGTCGTGGGCTCATCCTATGCCTCTATCATCTTCGCTAATGACAACGTGAATGCTACACATCATGGAAGAGGGAACTATCACACAAGAAAGAAACGAGCAGGCTCAAATCTCACATGGCTACCTATATGCTCTATCTCTCATTCTGATTCCCTGAACTAGATGCATAAGAGACTGTCAAAAACAAGTAATCAATCCAAGTCACAGTTGGTAAGCAAACAGTTGAAAGACTGAACCCTACACAACTCTACTACACATCTCAGTTATCATAATAGGTTGTCCTAGTCACTATCCAGTTGTCATGCATCAATCCAAAAACCATTCAATTCACCAATCAAAACACAGTGCCAATATGATCAAACAGCCGTACTTGGAGCCCTCAAATCTCGAGATTTGGACAGTGGACTAGGCTCCAAGCACACGTATATACATTCCAACCGATACAAAACACCCCCCCCCCACACACACACACTTAAGCACGACATTGCCCTCAATGGAGCAAAGGGATAGAGAAGGGGAACGATATTACCGGATTGAAATGATGCGGGAGACTGGAAGTGGACCAGTCAGCGTGGGACATATGGAACGAACGGACAGTTCTGCACTAAGGGAACATCAAGAACACACTAGCAAATGTTCGTTAGGGATGAGAGTTGGCCCAGATGGCCACAAAAGAAACAAAACACACGACAAACTCAGTTCAAGCTCCTCAAACACATGGAGCAAACAGAAAAAAGTCTAAATAAAAAACACACACTAAGGGGGCGACAAGTACAGCCTACTCGTCGCCGAGGTTGTCCAGATCGATGTCATTCATGAATGCATCATCGTCATCAGCGGGTGGAGGTGGAAGTGGGGAGTCCTCCCAGGGAGTCCTCCAAACTGGCTGCTCGCCCGGTAGCAGCTGGAGCAGATGCCCCTGTACCTCCTGCATGCGCCTAGAACGGGCCTGCTCCCTCTCGATCCGAGCCAAGGTTACCCCCTGCTGGGTCTCCAGCCTACCGAGGCGCTCATCATACGCAGCCATCCTGTGCTGATACTCGGCATGGTGAGCCGAATGCTGCTGCTGAAACTGCATCTGACAGTCGTAGAGCTGCTGCGTCTCCAGAATCAACATTCTCCCTCGCACTTGACTTGCAGCCTCTTACTATCATTCCTTTTGAAGAAAATTGCTCGCTTAGTCACGAAAGAGTATTGCTTTAGTGCATCCCTCAACACATCAAATGAACCGAATTTCTGAGAAATAGCGAATGTGGGCATTTCCATATCTCGGTCCACCCGAAAATCTTGATCTCTTTCAGCTTCAGAGTCCTCTTCCTCCGAACTGTGGACAGACCGACGGTCATATGTGTAACATCCTCGTCTCTTCTATACATGCCATATGCCACCATTAATTAGTAATTCTTTAGTTCCTTATACTTGCCTCAATTTCCCCCTTAAAACAAAATGAGAAAGAAAGGGAGACAACACTGTTTCTTGTTCTCACGGATACCACTAAATAAATCCATTCTCAATCCCTTTCCATATCAAACACGTCAGACACAACCGGATGAAATCCCATAATACATATATTTAAAAAAAAATTCTCAAAATACACACGTTATAAAAAAAATTCCCAAAATACACATGTTTGTGCATCACCGCTGTTGTCAACCGCAGTGATTGCATTCACCGCGGCAGACCAAAGCGGTGAATGCATCATCGCGGTTGACGGCCGCGGTGAATGCCTGACGTAACACTGAAACTTCAAACAAACGTAACTTTTCAAGATCTTTCAATCATAAGAAAGACTTAATCTCAAAAAAATGTCGTTGATTACCCCGAACGAGCAATTTTTTGATTTTTCCAAACTTTGGAAGACCATAACTTTTAGCTCCTCAATCCGAACGTCGTAAAGTTTTTTTTTTAATTGCATATAAATTTTTAAGAACTACAACTTTTACTAGGAAAGAATTTAAAAAAAAAAAGAAATATTTTTGGGTATACGAGATTTTGGCAATAACTTTGCCTTTACTTTTCACAAATCCACATACTTTCCAAAATTATGGTTATAATAAAAGTTGTAGTACTTCAAAAGTTATGCGAAATCAAAAAAAGTTTCATGACATTCGGATTGTGGAGCACAAAGTTATGGTCTTCCAAAGTTTGTCAAAACCAAAAAATTGCTTGTTCGGGGTAGCAAACGAATTTTTTTTGGGATGAAGGCTTGTTGAAGATTGAAATATCTTGAAAGTTATGTGGAATCAAAAAAAAATTTGCTACAATCGGATAACCGAGCGCAAAGTTACGTTTGTTTGAAGTTTTAGTGTTACGTCAGACATTCACCGCGGCCGTCAACCGCGGTGATGCATTCACCGCTTTGGTCTGGCGCGGTAAATGCAATCACTGCGGTTGACAACAGCGGTGAGGCCCAAACATGTGTATTTTGGAAAAAAAAATTATAACTGTGTATTTTAGGATTTTTTCCGACACAACCGTGCCATTTTTTCTCATTTTCAAATTGACAGGTGTGATTTTAAAGGGCTTTTTTCCACCTAACAACACACGTGTAGTGTTGCTTGAGAAGGGGAGCTTTTGGAGGACAACATTTCATTTCAGTGAAATCTCATTGTACCATTTCTCCCTTGCACGTAGAACTAGCTAGTTCCCAACCCCACTCAAATAACCCCACGTGTAATACCTCATCCATAGCAGAGCAATTAAATAGTTGGGAGAGAGGGGAATGAATACCAAAAGCAACCTCCTTTTCTCTGCCATTTTCTTGAGAAAGAGAAAGTAGTGGTATGTAGGGCTGCAAATGAGCCAAGCCGCTTGCGAGCAACTCGGCGTTCGAATCGGAAAAAACTCGTTCGACACTCGACTCTTTATTTAACAAGCCGGCTCGCGAGCCAACTCGTTAGTTAACGAGCCAAGCCTGAGCTAGACCATGCTCAGCTTGATAAGCTCGCGAGCTAGCTTGATTCGGTGGCTTGTCGAGCTAAGCTAGCGAGCTGCCTTGTTTTGAGCTTGTGGAAGGATGAATTACTCTTTTAAACATGAACATTGTCTTATAATACAGATGTGTATGAAATTTAGATGTTATTTCTAGTTTCTAGTGTTCTTTCTATCATTTAAATTCTTATGTTTATACATTTTTCCAGCAAAAATGATTTTAAATCGAGCTCATCTTGAGCCGAGCTTGTACTCAGCTTAACAAGCTATGTTAATGAGCATTTATCGAGCTCTACCGAGTCGAGCTCGAGCTAGATTATTTTTATTCAAGCCGAGCTCGAGCTCGAGCTGGATTATCAAAATTCGAGTTCGAGCCGAGCTCGAGCTGAAAAATTAATAAACGAGCCGAGCTCAAGCTAAGCAAAAACTCGACTCGACTCGGCTCATTTGCAGCCCTAGTGGTATGTAGATAATCTCCATCACCACTGCTCCATTTTCATAATCGCTTGAGGTCTCCTAAGAAGAAGGGAAGTAGGCGAGTAGGATTAACAAAGTAGTCATCTACCATAGAAGGTATCTCTCTATCCTCTTTCGATTATTTCTATTCATTTGAGTGGGTAAAACGTAGTTACCTTCTTGATCGATCAAAGCGGGAGTTGGGATGGTATCACACTTTTCATTCATTGTAGCATGCATAACTATTAAGTGATTATGACCTTAATTGGTGGAAATAAACCCTTGATTTTCATGGGTGAGTCTGCCTTTCTACAATTGAACCGACATATATTAGAATTGGGTATAAATATTATGAGCTAATGTCTCTATAAACTTAGAAACTTTGATATGCATGCAGGTGTAAGGTAATTATATAATTAGGGGTTTAAGTTTAACATGGGACGTTGGATGGAGTGCTAAAATAAGAAATAATATTAATATTTAATATGGATATGTGTAAGAATAATGGATGAATAGAGGGAAGGGAATGTGGTAAACGTGGCTTGCATGCAACTAAGTGAACTAAGTGAATTACTAGAAAGTTATATCATTCTAGTTGGGTTCCATGTTTTAACTAACAGTGTCATGGTTATTATTAGCTGATTTATAAGCCCTCATAGTTTCTGAAACTATTTTGTATAAACTTTTAAAAAGGGAAGCAACAAGAAGAAACATCGATGAAATGAAAGGGTATAGCTAAATATCAAGCATATGGTGAGTAAATCTTAACCTAATGTTTATATTAATACGAATATAGTATTCGGGTCATGAAGTGACTAGAGTACCTGGTAAGTTAGTATTGTTTGATCCGTGTGATATCATAGTGTTGCTCAAATGGGTGATGACATGAATGGGTGCATAATTACTTGAGTGATTATATTGATATGTGACATAGTGTTGTATATGTATTGTGTGATGGTTTTCAGTATCATATATGAGTTATGCCTATGTGATATAAAATTGGATATCGGGTACATGAAACAAGAAATGACCTTTGAGGGGTTAAAGTAAAATGATATGCAAGATACCTTGACTAGCACAAAAGTGTATGATTAGAATATGGAAATGGCCTATAAGGCTTATGAATGAGACAGTGCATGAGATGATTAAAAGTATATTATATGTATATAAAATGGAAATGAATTGGCCTTAATGGCATATATGGAAATGTTATTGCATGGTCACCTAAACCAAACATAATGCTTGCCTTGTTATACACTCAACACAAGATATGGGAAAAAGGAGAACATGGTATGATGACACCGGACGGTGATTCGTTCCGGTATGTGATATGATGAGACTGGGCTGGGTACGTCCCGCAGTGGTATAATGGTACCGGACTGAGATACGTTCCGCCGTGATAGGTTTTATTTGAACCAGTGGTAATCCATATTCCTATATCTTGGAAGAGTGTATGATTTGACAAGCTAATGAAGTAAAAGCCACTGAATCAACCTAACCGTGATGTGATTGAATCCTTGTATAAGGATTTCCCATGATGAGATTATGTAATGACTTCTGATGATCTGATATACAAAATGTGCATGGGGATGATATAGTTATGTGATGATTTTTTATGCGTTTACTACATTGATATGATATTGGAGTGCATGATGAAATGAATAGATGTGTGTGTTATCAAAATCTCTTGTGCCGTGATAATCTGTGATGTGGTATATGACATGTGTTGTGAGACCATGCTTGAAAATGACTATGTATCGTCGGTTGTTACAGTATGGTAAGTGATATGAATGTGTCATGGATGATAGGAGAGTACTTCGGGGGAACAACATCACTCGTTACTATTTTGGTATTGATGTTTGTATTAGGTTATTATTTACTCATTGAGTGACGTCTCACCCCATCAATATTTTTTTCCCAGATTCAAAGGGATCGTGAAAGAAGAAAATGAATCGGTTGTCGTGAGGTGGATGGTGGAACTGAACTCTCCACATGTTTTTATTCGGTATACTAGAGGAAAGCTCTCCCCTTGAGTCTATTCTAAATAGATGTTATAAACATGAAATGGTTGTTAGTGACGTGACAATGGTGTAAGGGTGTTACAATCTGTGTACTCCACAGAATCAGATTCCTCTTCCTCTAAATCAGCTGCATCAATGTTGGAACCACCCTCAAACATGCACATATTAGCTTCCATATCAGTATTTACATTCTTCAGAAAAGTTGCAGCATCATACTCAAAGTCATTATCTTCTTCTTCTACATAGTCACTGTCATCGTCCTCACCTTCTATTACATCATGTTGCTTATATCCAGATTCATCATCCTCGGCATTACTCTCCAAAACATCTTCAACTTCCTAATTAGCCATAGCATACAGCTCGATAATCTTAGGAGGTTATTAGTTGTTGATGCCATCTCCATCAAGTCTTCATCTTTAGTAATCTCGATCATTGTTTCTTCTAATGGAGCTTTCCAAAAAAATTTGGATTTGTCTGCTTCCCACCACACTCTTTGTAGATATCCGGCAAGTCGAGGACAGACAACTTATCAACATCAGCATAATCATAGTAAACAAGTGAGTTATCCTTTATAAATTTCTTCCCATCCTTCTTTTCGATTTCATAGTCCAAGTGTACTTCAAAGCTAAATTCATCACTATATGTACCTATTTGAATAAAAAGAATCCAAAAAAATGTATTAGAAAAGGATACATGTTAGCTACTGTATATATCATGCATATAGCAACCAACAGTAGTACATACTAGTAATAAAGAGACTACACCAACCTCATCAGCTACACCGAAAATGCAATGAAGACAAAATGAATGCTTATTCTATTCAAAAGCCATCCATCATGTTGATTTCAACCTAATAAACAATTATGCAACTGACGTTACCCCATAAAGACAAGAACCTCACCATATTTTGGGGATAGGAGCATTCAGTTGCCGCACATGTCCCACCATATTGCTTCACAAACGGGACCAGCAACCTGGAAAATGACAAGCTATAATGAAAATCGAATAAAGAGATCGCGACTTGTCCCCTTTTCCCTATCCCCTTTCGTCCATATTGAATCCCTTTCCCAATGCAAAAGGAAGACGAAAAAATGACATTACCACCTTTGGTTTTCTGCTTTCTTGCTGCCAGAACACCATAGATGCAAGTTGGAGTAGCAAATCGGGAGGTTGTTCTTCAGGTCGCGATTTCTAGGGTTTATGTCCTTCTCATCACAATGCAAGAACGAGTAGTATAAGAAGGAAGGAAGGAAGGAAGGAAGGAAGGAAGGAAGGAAGACGATGGAAGATTGGTTTTTTTTTTTTGCTCCTCGCCTGTACCTCCCCTGTACGCTCTGCTGCCGGCCGACTTTCCTTGCACGCTCTGCTGGAGTGAAGAAAGGGAGGAAAAAGAAATGCACAACAAGAGGAAAGAAGAAGGGGAATCAGCTTCTTCAAAGTAAAAATAAAATAAAATAAAAATTAAAGCAAAGTAAAAAAATAATGGGCTCCGTCCTTTTTCGGGTCGGGTGCTTTGCTGGCTCGGGTATTCAGGCGGTCTCAACCTTTCTGTCGGCCCAGTCAGAGTTTCTGTTTGCCACATCATCAAAAATCTGACGCCGTTAATGGAGTCTGACGGAGGCTGACGTCCAGTGGCTACGGTGAAATGTTTCGTAAAGTGAGTGACCAATAAGCAAGGTTGGAATTCTGATGGCAAATGTGAAATATTTATGTAATTTGGATGACCAATCGTGTAATTCACCCTTTTCCACATAAATTACATACCCATTGGGTCGACCTTCCCCGATCCGTTCTCCATGAAAAATTACCTTATATGAACCCGACCTGCCACGGAGCAAGTATGGGTATCGTGATACCCACCTAAACCTGCCCCATTGTTATTCCTAGCTGGGCTGTTTTTCGTCAATTGGCTTTTGTGTTTGGTGATCACGTTTGTAATGACCATTGTATGTTAGTACTTTGAACTTCGTCTTTCCTTTCTCATTAATGCATTTCACTTTATATAAAAAGAAGTTACATGACTTGCAAAGCAAAATATTCAAATTAAAGAACCAAATTGACTATTTGATTAAAATAAAGTAGAAAAGAGCAAATGAAATTTAATTTTTTTTATTTGAATAAGGATCTAAACCGCTTCACTTTCTTTTACAAACATCATGCACACCACTAGACTATCTGGCGATTTATGTAGTGATGGCCATTTCAACCCGTCTCGAGGGTATTACCTAACTTGACCCGCGATGAGACGGCTATTACCCGACCCGCAGTAGCGTGGGGCGGGGTATGGATATCTACTTCCGACTCGCCATCCCGTCCCGTTCTAGATCCATTTTATCTCTATTTCTTACAATATCCATATATATTTCTCCGATTTTGACTTTTCTTCAACTAGTTAGAGTCGATCTTTCAACTTGTCAGACTCAATCACCCATTCTATTATCACTATTTTTCATTTGTAAAGTGTTTTTTCTTTCGTTTTATCGTAAAAGGTTAAATTTGCATGTATTTTTTTCAGATAACATGTAGAGGGTCGACCCGTCCCGCCCCGTACCTGCGCAAGTTTTATCCACCCCGCCCCGTAATAGCATGGGGCGGGACGTGGGAATTGACGTACCCGCCCTGCCCCGACCCATTGCCATCACTACATTTATGTGCACTTGTTTCATTCATGCGGTGTATATTTTATATATATATATATATGGTATATATATATAGTTGGACTAGCGTACGCATACCTTATCGTACGTAGGTCTCCAAAATCTATATGATTTATACGTAGGGGTGTAAGCTTGAACCGAATTCCGACTCATCCCGTCCCTGAGGGTCGAGACAGGTCAGTTTGTCTACAGGGTCAGATTAGGGACGAGTCACTTGTTGACCCAGTAAGGGTAGGGACGGGTTGGGACAACATAGGGACGAATCACTTATTGACCCTATGACCCTTAGCAACAACAAATATCTCATACCACATTGGACCTCTTTATAAAGTGTTAAGAGTATAGGGGGTACTAAATTGTAAAAATTAAAAAATTGGGTAACAAAATGTAATTTTATCAAAAAAATTATGAACTTAATTGTAAAAAAATTAAATTTTAGGTACTAAAGTGTAAGAAAAAATAATTCTGGGCAACACAAGACCATTCAACCAACCCTCCCGTCAACACAAAGAGGCTCTCGTGGCCCTCTCGGTTTTAATGGCATAAGTTCTCTTCACTTCTGGGGTGTATAAGTGCTGAATGCATTCAGAAAATGGGGAGGGAAGGCGACTTTGTGAATAGGCTAACAACCTATCCATATCCCAGGGGCTACGTCAAGCTTCAAATCCTATTCGTCAATTTATCCCATCATGCTCACCAATCTATCAGACCATTCCATCATTCCCTGAGCAATTCTGGATTTGGGGAGCAAGGTAAGAACAAAACCAGACAAGGAAATCAGCGAAAGGATAAAAGAAAGGTGAACCCTTTTGATTTCTAGTACTGAAGACATGCTTCAACGACACCAAGTTAACAAACAGTTTAATTCACCTACAACACGGAGAGACGGTAACAAGAACCAACTCCCGGCCTCATACGGCTAAAGGCTTAATTAACGATTGAGTAAAAGGAGTTGTCAAACTAAACCGGTTGATAACTTGCACGCTCATACAGTGCATTACTTTCCGAGTAAGAACTGCACAATTTCTGCAGTTGGAAAGTGAATCCATGGAGTTATCAAACATATAGAATGCATGACATAAATCTGGGGTTATATTTACTGTCCTACTCATCCTAGTATACTTGGGTTATACGGCAAAAGTATGCACATTCAAACCCTAACCAAATGGGATCAAGAATGGTCAGTGCAGCAAATGAGGAACACAAGATATGAGAATCACAAACCATGACATAGAACTAAGGCACAATACAGGATAAGAAATCAAACCTCCCGCATCCTCATGCAAACATAGTCATGAATAAGGAAAAAAACATCACATATGAAGAAGAAGAAAAAACAAAGCATATAGTTTTCTAAAACGAAGGGCGCAAGGAAAGGACTATTCTGGACAAGCCTGTTCCGGTGGCAAGCAAGCCAACATCACATAAACAAGGAATACTCATATGTTTTAAAACATCCTCACAGGAATAGGTATGAAACACACAACAAAGGGAGTAAGAAGAACTCTTCTGGACGAGCCTGCTCTTGTGGGTATAGACTAGAGTACTCAAGCTTTCACTGATTGGGAGTGTCAGGGCTGAATGCTACAGGAATTGAAAAGTATCATCAGCTAACAGAAGATAAACAAATGGTAGTAAACATTATATATCCAGCAGTAGACTATTCATCATGCCAAGTAATTAAATTACCTTAAGGCTCAGTTGATTGACGTTCACGCACAATCATTATTGCAGATAGTCGAACCTGTTCCCTGAGGGAATCCAGCTTCTCTCTCTCTGCCTTAATTTCATCAGCATAGCGTTGGACTTCCTCAGTGTTGGGGGGTTTTCCATGATCATTTAAGAAGGCATTCTTCTCTTCAGCTTTGGCCTTATTGACCTCTAATTTTGTAATATTCTGCTTCGCAAAGCAATATTCCTGGGCATAGTTTTCCATGCTCGATGCAGTATCATCCATTTCTGAAACAGCATACAATTACCAAGAGTCATCAATACAGTGAAGTGGTTAATGCTTCCTATCAGGGACAAAAATGCCAAAAAAACTTGAGGAGTCAGTTGGATGGTGGATTGAAGGTGATGACTTAGGATTCCCTTTGCAAGGGTCCACAAAAGAATCATTTGCCTCAAACCAGACTAGAGCTGTTGCAAGTAGCACAGAAACGATCAAGGCAGGGAATCTCTCTCTCTCTCTCTCTCTCTCTCTCTCTCTCTCTCTCACCAAGAGCATAGCTAACTGTACATCAAATAGGAACGAGGAACATATGGCAACAACATCAAGCACGTCTTAACAGCTATTACTATTCACTAACCTAACAAATCAGATCTAACAGTCGATGAGAAGCGCTACATAGTAGAATCTAATCTATGGGAAGTCGAGATCTCATAGTAATTCATCAAAACACTTTAAACCGATAAGCTCATCATTCAAAACATCCTTCAACAGAGCAAGCTAAGAAGACGAAAAATTAAACAGCTGCTTCTCAAAATTTATCAGAAAAATAAACTTGCAAAACAACGATATCTGCTACCTCCCAAGTTAACACACACAGAGATGGACTTACAAATGAAACCAAATTAGCGGAGAGTAATCGATCAGAATTGAGACAAACGACAAACTTGCCTGAGAAATTGAAGGATGGCGGGAGATGCGATTCAAGAGAAGTACAGAACGAGATCAGGATTTGCAGCGTCCACTGGAGAACCCTAATCGCGGCTTCCAGCAGAGAGCGATGATGAGCTATTTAGGCAGCTACTTCACAGCTTCCTTCCTTTATGCGGATTGTTCCAGGACAAGGACTGAAACAAATATATTACGGATCTCTTTTTCAGCCCAAAGCCCAGTCAAGCAAGGCCTATCCCAGAAACTGCACCCATAAAAGCTTTCTTTTTTTTTTTTTTATAAAAAGCCTGGTAAATATTATTAATAAAAGCTTCTGGCCCCATGGCCTACATCATCCTCAATTAGGCATCTAAGATACATAGGTGGGTTGATGATAAAGAAAGGATTTTCTTTTCTTTGTTATAATCAGTCATCACGTGTTAATAAATCATCAAATAACTAGTTACAGACCGGGCGGGTTGGCAGGTTTCATTTGTCAATCGTGTAAATAATTATAGCAAGTTGTATGTGAGATTAGCATTTCTTTAGTAGTATGTTAAAAATAAAGCTTTATGAAAGTATGTAACATTTTAATTTCTTGGTAGCATAAAAGAATTCTAATTATTATACTACTTCAACTATTCAAAAGTTGACATCATATTGTTTTTCAACATTCTAACCGAATTACCGAGTATAATTGTTTTACAAAAAATGAAAGACAACCATTCAAAAGATAACATCAAATTGTCACCGAGTACAATTGTTTTTCGAAAATGAAAGACAAATCCTATGTCAAGGATCCGACTCATAAATGTTATTTGAAAAATCCTTCTTGTTCTCCCCATCGTCATATATTACTGTACGTTTTTTTTTGCTTGTTTGCATTTCCTACGTCATGAGCAACATCATCATCTCCACCAGTAGTAAGGTCTTCATCTCCATTAGTGACATATTGGTCTCCAATATCACCCGACGACTGCTCCTTCTCTTGCATTTGAATAATCTCTTCATTGTTTTCCTGCATTTTATTGAGCACAAAATTTTGATGTTAAAAAATATTTGCAAATACAAATAAATGTTTTGATGGTCTTAGAATTTACCTTGTCCATTTTATGAACAATATGTACGATTTGTTCATCCTTGAATTTTAATTTGATTTAACTCATTCATTGTTTTGGTTGAACTTAGTTGTTGAGTTGCTTTCGTGCTTTTCACTAGCGGATTTGGTCCATCGCCGTCATCAGCGGCGGATCCAGAACATAGATTAGCACTGGGCCGCATTTCATTATAAAATTAGAACCGTAAAAAAAATATAATGATTATAGTTTTTTGCGGTGTAAATTGTACACAACTGTATTTTAATTTAGGGAATGCATCAATAATGAAGTCTACATCCATACTAATAGTATACACTGTTTCAAATAAAATACTTGAGCAATCGGCGAGAAATTCATCGCTTATTTTGTTGAGCAAATCAGTTCTCGCATGTTCCATTGTTAAAAAGGTTCTCTTCGTAGTAGCTGTTGAAATGAGCAGCATCAACACTAGATAAATCAATCGACTAATCAATTTACATTATGTGTCCATCCCTGCACACCAGCTGCTTTAGTAAATTTGTAAGGGAACATACCTCATATTTCTTTTAGTCTTTTACGTTTTTAACTTTTTAGAATTTTAGGTTTCATTGTTTTTTTAAGACGCATAATGTTTGGGGCTAAAATTTCTAGGCTAAATTTAGAATAGTGATTTGAATATGTTCAACTTGATAATTTTTCTAGTTAAACCCAATCTTATCATAGAATAACACTGGATTGAATGTCTAAAATCAAAAATTTCATAAGGACTATAGTAACTACGGATCCAGAGGAGGGCTGGGCCGGGGCCTGGGGTGGCCACCCCCTGGATCCGCCAGTGGCCGTCATTGTTTTCACCCAAATAGAAAGATAATTATTCCATTTTTATTTTGTCCAACTTCAAACTTGGCATGCAAGCAAATTGGTGAGTAAATGTTTAGAAACTTCACCTTGGCCCAAAATTAATGTCTTTTGGAATTTTTGAATTCGCCAGCAGCATAGTCGCTCCTGAATAGATGAAATTATTCTTTCCTGAAAATTTTGCGATCTCTTAATTAAATGTCGATAGTTTTGTGTCAGCGTCTGATGAGCAATAACAATAAGGTAATGTATATGTTGCCTTACCATTATAAGGAACGATACATAAGGATGTAATGACACGGATGAGGGAGCGTTACCTGCATTTGAGAGATGGCATTTATTTGGGCGATTATCTTACCAAAAAGAGTTGCCTTCACAACCAATCCCTTGTAGCCAAATTGTATATAAGATTTGTTGAGTCACATCTGAAGTAAGAATCCAAAAGAACTTGGTAGTATTGTTGTCCCAGCTTTGTTTGAATGTTTTTAATCCAATCCAAACGCTCGGCATCAACCAATGCATATGCATTAACAATACATTGTTGGAACAACTTTCCACACAATAGCAATGCATTGGATTCTTCCAGTCTAGTTTGGAATCTATAGCTGTAAAAATCACATTGGGACACATTATTCTCATTGTATTCATTTGCATCCTCACCTTCATAGTATGGAATATTTGGGTTCCATCCTCTCTATGTGGGAATAATATGGGGTATTGCAAAGCCATTAAACTTGGGTGATATATACTAATTTGTTCCAGTTCGTGACTTTGATACTGAACAACAATACCAGGAGGAAATGTATACTCCCCAGTATCATCAACAATTAAAGCAGCGACCTCATTTGTTGATGACAATTCATATTCTCTACCATCCCCTCCTCTTTTAGAAAGTAGCTTTATTTCGTTGTTCAACAGTGTTGCCATTTAGTCTATCCCTTGCAAATCGAAATGTCTTTACTAAGATATAACTTGAATCTAACATCTCCTATAATTGTTGAATAATTGAACCGCGCAAAGGATTCAAATCTGGATCTGTAGAGAAGAAATCTAACTTGTTTTGGATTTTATTTCCAGTGTCATAGATGTAGAATTGAGCAAACTTTGGTATGCTCCTTTCATTAGGTATCAGGTTGTCGATTCGATGATATACTTGACCTCCAATCGAATAGACATATACTCTGTGTCCATCATTTATAGATCGATCCAGTTTACCTCCAATAGAAGTCAATGCAAAGACCCTATTATATCCTTGTATATGTTCCAATAAGTGACGTCCATTTGAAGTATTTACTTGCAATAGCATGTTAAAAACCTTTGGAGATTGTCTTCGGAGAAGGAGCTTCGCTTTACCTTGTCTGCAACACAATGAAAACTTTTGTTGATTTGAATTCCTCGTGGGTTTGGTACTTTCTCCCTTCAACATAAGCTCTCCACAATATTTGCATTTTTATGATGGTTTCCCAATATCAAACACTTCAACCACTACAATAAAATGAAAACGCCAACATAAGAAATAAATTTGGTAAAAAACTCTAACATTATAACAAATGAAGGAAAATGAAACACCAAAAAATATTAATAAACCTCGAAAGTCTCCAGAATGCATCACAAGAAGACGATTATAACAATTTTTGGCAAGTTTGATGGACCTCAAAAATCTATTCCTCTTAGTTTGTAAGTTATTCATCTCAGTTTGCAATCCTATATAGGAATTAGTAAAATAAACAATCCTATCAGCTAACACAAAATTAGATAACTTATAAATAGAAAACAAACATGAAATAGATGGATTACCAGTAGGAATGTTGACAATTTTTCCATGTATACGCTTTTGTCTTATACAAAGATCAACATTGTGGAGCGATTATAATCAATTTAGAATTAATCAATATTCATACATCAGAAAACTTTTTTTGCACGTCAGATAGACATTGATTAGAATCGGCCAATCATTCTGGTGGTATAAAAACAACTCTCTTTTTTTCTGAATAACACGTGTCATGGACACACATTAAATTGCATGATGAATATAATTAGGGATAATACCACTAGGAAACCCGAACTATTAAGAATGTGTCATTTGTGTCCTAAAGTAACCAATATGACATTTGTGTCCTAAACTATTTTTCCGTTAGAGTTTATCGGCGTTGGCCGTTAGTATTTAACAAATGGCACATTCTTAATAGTTCGGGTTAGGACATAAATGACACAAAACTATAATAAGTTGGGACACAATTGTCATATTAGATACTTTAGGACACAAATGACACATTCTTAATAGTTCGGGTTTCCTAGTGGTATTAGCCCATATAATTATACTAATAAAAATATTTGTGCTTACATTCACTTTTTAACGGTCGAAGTGATACATTATTTGGTTGTATGGATGACTCTCCACGTTGACAATATTCATGTTTAGATAACTTATGCTACTAGTTTTGACCGATCTCCTTCATGCACCGTACCAAAGCCAAAAGAGAAGGAACAAACGTACGTGTGTAAGAAGCCTTCAAAAAATTATGTTAATAATGGGATGCATTACCTAGCTAGTAAAATATGATGATTTGTGATATTCTAATGCATTCTTGGACTAAAATCATTTATGAAAAAAATGAAAGACAAACCCTATACTAGGAAACCAAGTTCTAAAACATTTTAGAACCACCCTTATATTTACTCTTCATCGTCAGAGATGACTCCACATTTTCTTTTAATCTTGTTGCATTTCCTCCACCATGAGCATCATCATCATCTCCGCCAATAATAATGTCGTCATCTCTATTACCAATTTTCTATTCATTCTTCTCTTGCATTTCAATAATATCTTCCTTGTTTTTCTACATTTCATTAATGAGCATTGGGATTAATGGTACAACATTTGCAAAATCATTTTTTTTTCATCGAAGTATAATTTACCTTGTTCGAGTTATGAACAATATCCACAATTTGTTCTTTCTCTCTATAGTCGGTACTTGTATCTTCCTTCTTCTCAACATTATCATAATATCAAGCATCGGTACCTCCACAATTAGCAGTGTCATTCTTATTCTCTTGCATTGGCATTATATGGATTTAGAGTATTGACATTCAAAAGCACAACATATGGTGGGGGTTTTATATTTATTGGAATAAAAATGGTAGGGGGATACAAATGCTTCCATGTTAATGCAATGATAAGCAAAGTCTCACTTGAATTTTAAGTTATATACAACAACATTTGTGTATATATTAAAGAATACTAACTAAGTGTCATTTATTCATGGTTTAAAATTTTAAGACACGCATTTGTGCATCGTATAAAAATTGCAGACGTATAAAGTTGATAATACAACCAAGTATAGAATTGCATGCATGTTAGCGGAAAATAAAGGAAAGTTGCACGGGAGTTTATGTTATACTATTAAATGAATTTATCTAGAGATTAATTTACCACTAAGTATCATTTGTGCATGGTATAAGAATGACAGGTTTAAAAATTGAGGACATATACAGTTCATAATACGACTAAGTCTAATTTATGCGTGATATACAATTCGAAAGCAGCTTAATTAGTGGATGGTATATGCAATTAATTGCATTACAAACTAACATGTGAGAACTTGAATGGTAGGGAGGTTAATTAAATAGCAATTAGAGGGTGCATGTTCCTGATATACTTCAAATTCAATAGAAAATAGCACAATATTGTAATTAATATCAATTATTGTTTTCACGCAAGCATAATCCTCATCCTTCCCTATCATGAAAAGTGTGGACTCACTTGAATCAACTCGCTTCCTTGTTCAATATGACATCATAATTTTGAGTCGCAATCAATTGGAATGTGGAACAGAGAATGAGCAGTTCTACGTCCAACTATTAGCAAAGTTGTAATAACAATGGAAGCCATACACAACACTTTTTTTTCTCATAGTTTCAAACAAATAACCTTCAGAAGAAATGTACTATACCTCCAAATCCATCAACAATGAAGCAGTTCTCATTTTCTTCCTCCACAGATTGAACAATTTCATCGAATGCCTTCCTTTGCTCTAAATTCAATTTCAGATACAATGTATTTAATTTTTTCATTAATCTTCTGGATTATAATTTATCTACTTAGCGATATACAAAAATTCGACTTTGATATGTGTTTAAAATTGAAACTATAGCTATCTATCTGTTATACGGAACAACAAATCGATTATCTAATGAGACTCCATTCACCATGAACCATATGGTGTGCTCTCGACGCCGATACCTTGCAAAACAGCCATCAATAGTTATTTGGAGCATAATTCATTTGGAAAATATATAAAACATGCACCATTAGTTGTAAATGGAGCTTTATGTTCATGAATGCCACGTGGACAATGAAACATAAAGTTAACCACTTCATAACATTCAGGATCTACTTTAGGATTAGAGATTTCAACAGATTTAATTAAATCTATTTATAAAGGATCATATAATTTATCTTCGACTAAGAAAACTAATAAATGAGCATAAGTTGGAGCATGTTTTTTAAATTCAACTGCCATTACATATGCAATTAATGAATTTATCAACAATAATTAAATTGAAAAATAATAATTACTAAACAAATCATGAATTAAGGATGCTTAAAGTAAAACTATGGAATATAACTTATATGTGCATGTTTTTCCAAAAAAAGTTATTCTCCAAAATATGATTCAGCAATTGATATAGCTTCAACTTGAAAACTCTTGCGAGGGCATCATCATTATTAGGATCTTTCCTAATAGTAGTCCTTATTAAATCAAGCATGTATTGGATCTCATGCCAATATTGATTACATGTAACTCTAATGAAAAGATCTTGAAATCCTGCTCGTCTACAAATTGTCATAACATTCTAGAAGTTTTCAGACTCTATATCGAGCACTACACGTATGTTTTTTTTTACAATAGGACTACATGTATGTGATGAACCTAAACTCACATTTTCCCACTCAAACTGGTATATGAATCACCTCTCAAGTAAAAATCCAAAAGACCTTGGTAGTAATGTTGTCGCAACTTTATTTAATTGTTTTTAATCAAATACAAATGTTCAGCCTCAACCAATGCATATGCATTAACAACATAATAACAATGTGTTTGATTCCGTCATTCTTGGTTGAAGTCTATACTATATAAAGCACATTGGGTCGCATTCTTCTCATTGTATCCATATGCATCGTCACGGCCAGAATATGAAATATTTGGATGCCAATCATCATCACCATGTGGAAATCATGTGAGATATTGCAAAGCCATTAAACATGGATGATATGTATTAATTTGTTCCAGTTCATGACTTTGATATAGTACAACAATATCAGAAGAAAATGGTTGCTCCCTACTATCATTAAAAACTAAAGCAACGACCTCATTTGCACATGACAAATCATATTCTCTACCATCTCCTTCTCTTTTAGGAAGTAGATCAATTTGAACTTGTTGAACAATGGTGTCATTCAATCTATCCCTCCCGTTCGAAATGTCTTTACTAAGTTATTACTTGAATCTAACATCTCGTGCAATTGTTGAATAGTTCAAAGGATTTCAAGTTGGATAAGGGGAGATAAAATATAACGGCTTTTGGAGTTCATTTTCGGTGTTATAGATGTAGAGTTGAGCAAATATTGGGATGTTCCCTTCAATAGGTATCATGTTATCTATTCGATGATATATTTGACCTCCAATAAACATATACTCTGCGTCCATCATTTATAGATTTGTCTAATGTGCCTCCAATAGAAGTTAAGCGAAGCCCTCATTCCAGCCCCAGATGTGTTCCAAAAAGTGATGTCCTGTTGAAGTGTTCGCTTGCAATAACATATGAAAAATCCCTTGAGGCTAATGTAGAGTTGAGCAAACTTTGGTATGTTCCCTTCAATAGGTATCATGTTATCTATTCGATGATATACTTGACCTCCAATCGAATAAACATATACTCTCATCCATCATTTATAGATTTGTCTAATTTTCCTTCAATAGAAGTCAAGCGAAGACCTCATTCCAACCCCAGATGCGTTGCAAAAAGTAATGTCATGTTGAAGTGTTCGCTTGCAATGGCATATGCAAAATCCCTCAAGGCTACCTTCGAGGAGGGAGAAACATAGTGAAAATTTTCGTGATTGAAATTCCTGGTGGGTTTGGTACTTTCACTCTTCCACATCATCGGTCAAGAGTATTCACATTTATATGATGAATTTCTAATATAAAAAACTTTAAATATTGTAAATATTAATAAAGCTATAAAGTCTCTAGAACGCATCACCTGAAGACGATTATAACGACTTTTAGCAAGTTTGATGGACCTTAACAATTTATTTCTCTAGTTGGTAAGTTATTCAATTTCATTTTGAAACCATGTAAATGAATTAGTAAAATAAGCGATCTTAGTAGACAATACAAAACTTGATAACATATAAATAATAATAAAATTGTGAAATTAGTGGACTGACAGTAGGAATGTTCACACTTTTTCATATATACACTTTTGCCTTATATAAAGATAATGTTTTCTTCTTGCTAATTTGGTGAATGGTTTATCAGTTCTCTTAAACCCTGACTTATGTGCATTCATTTATGAAAATGTAAAATTCTTTAAAAAAATATTTTTATGAAAATGTAAAATGGAGAATAATAGTTGTGTAGGTCAAAGTTGAGCGAAATAGTTAGAAAGGTTATAAACAAT
The DNA here is from genome assembly GCA_964030455.1 of Linum trigynum. Lineage (NCBI taxonomy): Eukaryota > Viridiplantae > Streptophyta > Magnoliopsida > Malpighiales > Linaceae > Linum > Linum trigynum. Next base: position 31,681,192 of record OZ034814.1, on the reverse strand, counting down.
TGATAGTTCATCGATATACATATCATCATAAAACTTATTTGGCGCGCTTTTGGTGGCATAAGAATGACTCTCTTTTTTCTCTAATTCACACGCGCATGGACACATATTTAATTGTAAGATGTCTAGCATCATGAAAATAAAAATATATGCATTTACATTTGATTTTTTATGATCATATTGGAACACTATTTGGTTGTCTGGATGACTCTCCATATGATCTTCGAGGCATCAAACTGAAAAGATAAAAAGCTAACAATTGTAAAAGAATAATATGTACCTTTGATTAACCAACAAATCTTAGTGGTCAAAATGTAATGAACTACCCATCCTATTTAAATTTTAATGTCATTATAAAGAATAAAATATAAATCAATTTTTTAACCTTAGCTATTATCTCTTTATATAGTACCGAGGCAATTGCAAGAGAAATTAATCAAACAAATGATGGCAATGAAACTTAGAAGTCGTTGGAAAGTTGCAGATTGTTTTTGTGAGATTGTTACTATACTTGTATTGTTTAGAATACATTTTTTTTTTGCATAAACAATACATGTATTATTTTGTGATGTAACAAAAACTATTACTCCGAATTAGTGATTGTTAAACTTTTTATTTATTATAAAGGCAAGGGATGATATTATAATATTATACAACTAAATGCCTTATTTTACAATGTATAATACTATGCATATAATCATTATAATTATGCAAGTCCCAAATGACCTTGATATGCATCAAATAATATAATTACACTACTTTTCCTCCCAAACGACCTTAATATGCATCAAATCATACTAGCGCAGAGTCCGGCCCGTTGGTCGGAAAGTTGTTATTGACATGCTTTCTTTTTCTCTTTTTAGTTTTGTGTTTTTTATGGCGCCTAAAGTCAATGAGATGGAACAACAGTGATGATATATAATTTGCTAAACAAAATGCAACTAATGAGCTTGTTCGATTGTTTAGTGGTTATAGTTTAAATTATTGGTCAATTAAAATTCGTGAAGCAGTTTAGGGGATGCTCTAAATTAACAGGGAACACCTACCAGATAAAAGCCTCCTATAAATTTGTAGACAATTGATATCTTGTAATCATCGTAGTGTGGGATCACTTGCTCCTTTCTCTTCATATTTGGTTGTGGAGTTGCAGCAAATTTGCAAGTTCACCTATATATTTTGCCTGATAAATGAGTAGATATCTATGATGCCTCAATGCCACAACTAATAAAATGGGAGGAGTTGTCTTTATGTAGAGGGAGTAGTCGTTTCCCGAGACAGATAAAGCAAAAGAAAATCAGTAACACAGGTCGAAAGCAAAGTTATAGAAGCATGAAGACAATAATATCGTGACTCATATTCGCTTGGCCGCATATATATCCAACAAACCTCCATTCCCTCGATAATCTATATAATTGGCATATAAAAAAAACCTAGAGTTTAAGATTTTGTACCCTCGCTGAAACTCCATAGCTATGGTGGATTCGAATTCAAACTGTGTAAATAAATCATGATGCACAACAACAATCAAAATGAAGTCTTATTGAGCTCATCAATCAAAGCACGTAGCTCAGGTTACTCAAACATTATCCTACCTAGAGGTGGAAATTCTCAATTCAATCAATCCATCCATCCAATAAAAATATCCAACTAATCCAATCCATTTAAATCCAATCCATTTGATCCAAATTCAATTGGATTGGTGGATTCATGGATTGAATCCATGAATCATTTGGCAAATTACAGTTTAGTACATATAATTTTTATTTAGTATATTTTGGTACCTAAAATTTAATTTTTATACGAAAATATCATTGGAAAATTACATTTTGGTACCTAATTTTTTTATTATGACACTTTAGTACCTAAACTTTTCGCATTTTACATATTGTTCATTGGTTGAAGATGTCATTTGGATTCATAAATAATCCACCAATCCATTTGATCCATAGATCCACCAATCCAATCCACCAATTCAATCCATTTGCCACCTCTAATCCTACCAATATAAATATAAGGGGATTTAACAACTTCTAGCTATAATACTTTGCATAACCACTCAAAAGTCAAGTGTTCCTCCTTTTTGGACACATAAAAAATTAAAACTAATAATTGTTCTTATATTGTATTTATTCTTGTAGAGTTCAAGTAACAACATATGAGCTCATAATTTGGATATACCTTATACATTATGTTGGATGAAAATCTGAACCACCATATAGAATGACAATATGGCAGGCAGAAAAGAGATTTATTGAGCGTCTTTTTCGGCTTCGGTACGGGAATCTCGATACCCATACTCGCTCCATGGTAAGTTGGGGTCTAGATCAGGTAATTTCTCATAGAGCGCGGGTCAGGGCAGATCAACTCATATGTGTATGTGATTTAAAGGGAAAATGTTAGAAATATTCTTCTTTTTTTGTTAAAAATCCAAGAAACAAACTATAGCATGATTAATATAGTTAAATTATTCGAGAAATTGAGGTTCTCACCTAGCTGGCATCTCATTATAGCTAAAAATGAAGTAACCAAAGTATAATCCTTAGTCATTTGAGTATAATTACATGTAATTTAGTCAAAAACGCGCAGAGAATGAGGCGGGTCGATACAGGTCAGGTTGAAGAGAGTACATATGTCCACCCTTCCCCGCCTATGGGGAGGGTATTACCGTAGGAAAAAAGAGATTTTTCTCATTCAAAAATCTTTGATCATTTTATTTGAAATAACGAAAAGATGACCAACAATCCCTTCAATTATTACTAATGTCTAAAGTGTTGCATTCACCTAGTTTTGCAATAATAGCTTGTTCCACATCAAGATTAACTATATTTTATAAATTTCGGGTTTATTTACTTACTTTTGAAGTACATTTAAAATGTTCATTTTCAAAGTTAACGTGAAAAAAAAGTTCATTCTATTCAATATTTCTATGGGGTAATGAAAAATTAAAAAAATGTTTAAATTAAAAAAATCACAAAACAGGTCAAATAAGTCGGGTAAAACGGATCAGGTCGAAATTGACATACCATTGGTATATATTTTTATGTGGTAGCTATTTGTGATGATGGTAAGATAATTATATTAATTGCATGTATATATGGGAAACACTCCCGTGCGAGCAATTTCAAATTGGCGAAAAGTTGACACATGAATTGCTATTATATATTTTTTGGGTTAATTGCATGATTGGTCATTGAGATTACAAAAAAACGTTTAAGTTTGGTCACTCGAAATATTTAAATTCAATGGTGGTACTTTAGTTTAATAAAACTGTTCAAGTTTGGTCACTATCCGTCCAACTCCGTTAACTTTTGCTTACGTGGCGGTCAACTCTAAAAGTTTACCGTTAAATGTATGACGTGACAATTTAAAAATAATAAATTAATAAAATTAAAATTTTTAAATTGCCATCTCATTTCCATCTTATTATCACTTTTATTTAAAATAAATAAAAAACTCTAAATTTTTCTAATCTCTGATATCAATACCCCCATCGTCGTTTCCACTGTTGCTCTGTCGATAATACGAATCTCGCGCTACAAGAGTATGGACTAGGAGGGGAGAGTTTTCGAGAAATTTAAGCGTCAATCGTCCCTCGGCCATCATTCATTTCCATGGAAAGCCAGGGGAAGCTCACGAGAAGCTCGTCGTCATTTCTCGGCTCGTCGCCGACCATTCGATCGTCAATCCACTGCCTCCACAGCCTGTCCTTGATGGCGGAGGAGGACCTCTCCACTCCATTGAGACCACCGGCGGAGGACGACGACGAGAAGGATGATAAAGTGATGAGAGAAGATCGGCGGCGGAAGCCTCACCGGTGCGGGTCTAGCTCCACTACGCAGAGAACCGGTTCGAGCCGATTTACGCCAGCTCTTACCATGTTTTCCATCGCCTTCTTCTATTTCTTCTCTTTCTTCTCCTTCTCGTTTTTCTTCTTCTTCTATTTGAGGAGGGAAGAAATATCTACCTTCGAGAATTTGCTATTGGGATTGGTTTTCATCGCCGTAACCCTCTTCTTCGCCAACAAGAACAAGAGCTTGATTAACCAGAATTTGGCATTTATCAAGCAAATTTGGGACGACAGTGGAAGGAGATTCAACCTATTCCCTTCCAGAACCAAGGCCAAACAGCAGGTGAAATGGTTCATAGGCGAGCCGGATTTGGAGACTAGCGCCATGAAAACTCTCAAGGAGAAGAGGGTTATTAGAGAAGGGGTGGAGTTCTACAGCAATGGCGATTACTACGAGGGCGAATTCCATAAGGGAACGTGTACCGGGAGCGGGGTTAACAAAAAACATTCAATGGAATCGGTAGCGCCGGTGGTATTAGGGATTAAAAGAAATTAGAATTTTTTTATTTATTTTAAAGTTTAAAAATTTTAATTTATTATTTTAAATTGCCACGTCACACATTTAACGGTCAACTTTTAGAGTTGACCGCCACGTAAGCAAAAGTTAACGGAGTTGGACGGAGAGTGACCAAACGTGAACGGTTTTAGTAAATTAAAGTACCACTATTGGATTTAAATATTTTGAGTGACCAAACTTAAACGTTTTTGTAATCGCAATGACCAATCATGCAATCAACCCTATATTTTGTAGATAATTACACTACTTTTTCGTGGCCAGCTTGAAATAAGTAAAGGGCTTGGAGGCCCACACGAATGGAAGGAAAACCCAATCAGTCCTCCCATGATCTGCACCATTAGCCATAAAAATGAGGACATGCAAGATTCGGGAGAGCAACTCAATAACCAAAACACCACAAGCTCACAAAGATTAAGTTTTTGAAGGGAAAAGAAATTGTTTACACTTAAAATATTTTTGGCCTAAATTCAATGCCGTAATAATGAGTCTCGCCATTTAATTCGATACCGCATGGCCAAAACGATGTCGTTTGGAGTCGAGCAATACCGCAGAGAATTTAAGCGAAACCGCGAAGAGGCTCGGCGGTACCGCGTTACTTGAAACGACATTGGTTGCAGACCATGTGTGAGTCAAGCGCAGGACATGTGTTGCTGTTGGACAAGGAATATTTCTTATTCTATTTTTCCTTATCGGAGGAGGAGAGTAACAGCATCGTTTGGAGTCAAGCAATGATGCGAAGAGATAAAACGGTGCCGCGAACCTCAAAGCTCAACGGCACCGCGACAAGCGGCGACACCGCGGAGAGTTAAAACGGTACCGCGAAACAGAAAAACGGTACCGCAAAGAAGCTCAGCGGTACCGCGGCACTGGAAACGACACGGATACCAAAAAACAAAAGAGGAGCCGCGCGTTTAGTTGAGTGTTGGGGAAGGAGTTTTTGTTTGCTCTAATTAATTATTATTATTATTTATTCCTTGTTGGATAGGGAGAAGCGGCACCGCGGAGTGCTAAACGGTACCGCGAGTAAGCCCAACGGTACCGCGGATTAGCAAACGACAGTGTTTAAAATAACAAACAATGTCGCAAAAGGGAAAAACAAAGGCGCTAGCGATGTCGTTGGCCATAGCTAGTGATGGCCGGATTAATTAATTAATATTTTTGATAGACCGTCATTTACACATGTTTTTACCCCCATTCTTACACCGTTTGAGGTGTTGATTCTCGTGTTTTAGGCCGATTTCACGCTAGGTTGTGCTTGTTTGTGATGTTTCAGGTCCTAGTACGTGAATGAAGGCTTAGGAGCGAGTCTGGGGTCGATTGGACGAAGAACGGACGAGTGGCGAGGTTTTTGGGAGCTGCACGGGCAGACCAGGGAGGCTGCACGGCCGTGCACGGTTGCAAGCTGGCCGTGCGCCTCATGCCGAGGAGCTGCACGGGCAGGCCCTGAAGATTGCACGGCCGTGCACCTGGCCGTGCAAGAAGCCTGAGTTCGACTTAAGGGATACGCTGCGTTTCAGAGTGCACGGCCAGAATGGTGAGGTGCACGGCCGTGCACCCTGGCCGTGCAACTCGGGAAAACCCGGTTTTAAAGCCTAATCCGAGCCAGAAGTGAGGGAATCGGACCTTTTGAGCAAAAACAGAGCCCTAGAGAGAGAAAGAACGAAGAACACATCCTAGAAGCTGTCTTAGAGCTGGATTTCATCGAATCGAGCCTGGAGATTGTCATAGGAGTGAAAATCATCGTCCCGGAGCAGATTATCCTCATCGTTATGAGTATGACTAATCCGATTCTTGTTTTCTCTTCTCTCTCTATGGAGTAGAACCTCTCTTTCACTTGGGGATGAAGAACCCTAGTTCTATGTGTTAGGGGATTGATTGTAATGACTTGGGATGATACTACTGTTTGATTTTAATCGAATGATGCATGCTTCATGAATTGATTTGAGTCTGATAAGCTTGTCTCAATTTCTGCTTCAACCTGAGATAGATAGAATCTGATTAGGTTGTTAGAGCCTCTTCATTCGATAGTAGGAGACTGGTTATACGAGAGTTAGCCAGTTTACTGCTCTGTACTGGAATCTAATTCCAGTAGTGAATTTCTGTTCTTACTGCTTCAGCTTTCTATCCCGGTGAAGACTAGTCGTCTGCCGGGTAGTTAGACTGAGAGGGCTTGGTCAGCTTAAGAGATTCCAAGCTACTGCCGGATCTTCCGCAGTCTAATCAACAGTAAATCAACCCAGGAAATTGCAATTGAACCTAACTAAAGAGCTAGGGGGATTCATTCCCGAGTGACTCTTTCCTGCTTAAGAAAACCGAATAATTTCCTGCTTTATTTCTGCTTTTAGTTTAAACAACGATCACTTACTTTAGTTGGCTAGATAACAGAGAATCACTGAGTAAGCAGTAGATCTAGAGCCCGGGTTGATAATATAACTTGCCTGTTACTGCATTCCCGGTCTGCGATTACACTTGGTCGCAGATTGGTGTTGTGTTTTGGCGTGTCAAGTTTTTGGCGCCGTTGCCGGGGAACCCTCTAGGTTATTGGGGAAACGTGAGAATTTGTTACTCTAGCTTTTATTTTCTGCTTTTTATTTCTTCCACCTGTGTGCCTTCACGGGTTGTTTCTGCTGATTGTGTGCAGGTAGTGCATGACCCGTAGCCAGTCGGGAGATCTACTACCACTAGACCAGGAGCTTGAACGAACCTGCAGAAACTTCAAGCGGGCTCTCAAGGCGCGACTGGCTGCGGAGGAGGCGCTATCACAGCTGCAGTTAGAGGAGGAGGAAGAAGAGATGGCTGAACCAGGGAACCATGATATGATCCCTGAGGAGCAAACCATGGGATCCTACTGGACCACTAGAGCTGCGGACATGAGGTCACCCATTCAGCACCCTCAGGTCCCAGCCAACAACTTTGAGGTGAGCACCTCCGTGATCACCATGCTACGCGGTTCAGTAGTGTTCCGTGGTAAGGAGGGAGAGTGCCCTCGATCACATCTCAGGCGATTCCACGAGCTCATCGATGGAATCAAGATCAATGGGGTACCAGCAGATGCCATCCAGCTGAGGTACTTCCCATTCACTCTGGAGGGGCAGGCCAAGGAGTGGCTAGACACTCGATCTCCGGGCTCCATCACCACGTTCGCCAACCTGGCGGACAAGTTCCTCACCCGCTACCATCCTCCATCCAAGACAGCTGACCTGCAGAAGCAAATTACACATTTTGCTCAGGATGAGGATGAGACCATCAGGGATGCATGGGAGAGGTACAACAGTCTTTTCCTCAGGTGTCCCAATCATGGTTTCAACGATGCGTTCAAGGTGGGCACCTTCTATCACGCCCTCTTCCCGGAGGACAAGCAGCTGATCGATTCGGTTTGTGGCGGGAACATGCTGACCAAAACCCCGCCACAGCTGAATCAACTCTTTGAAGAGATGGCGGAGAATGGTTATGATTGGGGCACTGCCAGGAGATCGAGGAGAGCACCAGGCCAGGGTGTGCATGCTGTGGGCACCCAGTCATGTGATTTGGTGCAGGTAGTATCGAAGCTGGTCTCAGCTATAGATCGTTCCGGGATGATTCCAGGGACCGGACAGCAGCAGGCGATGCTCTGCCAGTGGTGCGAGAGCACCCATCATATGGTGGAAGACTGTCAGGCGATGAAGGAATCGACCACACCCCAGGAGCAGGTGAACTTCATCAACAATGTCAGGCGCAATGACCCCTACAGCAACACGTACAATGAGGGGTGGCGCCAGCATCCTAACTTCTCCTGGGCTGGGCCAAATCCCAGACCACCAGCTCCACAGGGGCAACCGGGCTTCCAGAGGCCACCATATCAGCCCAGACAGGGGCAATTCCAGCAGCCAGGTGCAGCCCCTGCTGCCCCAGTGCAGAATGATCAGATGGCTGAACTGCGGGACTTGGTGGGTTCTCTTGCCAGTGTTAGTGCTCAGAAATTCAACACCTTTGAGCAATTCATGGAGAAGGCCTCGGGTCAACTCCTGGCTCTGGAAGCTGGTCAGAGGAATACACGGGCTGTTTTGCAGGATATCCAGACCCAGCTGGGGAGCGTGGCCCAGGCAGTGGCTCAAAGGGCTCCTGGTACTCTACCAGGGCAGACCATCCCTCACCCGCCGACCCCGAATGAGCGCTGCAATGCCATCATGACCAGGAGTGGCAAGATGACTGTTGATCCCCCTGCTCGGGAACCGGAGAAAGAAAACCCTGTCTTAGCGGCTCCAGCGGTTGAACAGGAAGTAGAGAAGGAAGTTGAGGTGCCTGCACCTAAACCGCAACCAGTAGTGAAGGAGTATGTCCCTAAACTCCCTTTCCCTACTCGGTTGCACAAAGACAGGCTGGAGGCAGAGTTCGAGAACTTCATGGCCATGCTTAAGAAGCTGAATGTCCAAGTGCCCTTCCTGGAGGCACTATCGCAAATGCCAAAGTATGCGAAGTTTCTGAAAGAGCTTCTCTCAAAGAAGCAGAAGCTGAGTGAGCTGGCCACGGTAGAGCTCAGCGAGGAATGCTCGGCTATTCTGCAAAACAAGCTTCCGCAGAAGAAGAAGGACCCAGGTAGTTTTACTATCCCGTGCTCTATTGATAAATTGCATGTAGAGAAGTCCTTGGCGGATTTAGGTGCTAGTATCAATGTTATTCCATATAAATTGTTCATGAAACTAGGCCTAGGTGAACCCCGTGCTACTAGGATGACCCTTCAATTAGCTGACAGATCTGTAGTGCATCCTAGGGGTATAGTGGAAGACCTTCTGGTTAAGGTTGGCAAATTCACATATCCCGTGGATTTTGTTATCTTGGACATTAGTGAGGACACAGAAGTGCCTCTTATACTGGGAAGGCCTTTCCTGGCCACCGCCAAGGCTCTCATAGATGTGCATGATGGGACCTTAGTTTTGAGGGATGGCGAGGAGCGAATAACGTTTTCTGTTGCTGATACTATACCTGCTTCGTCACCTCTGCATGCTGTTTCTCACCAGGAGCACGAGTCTGTCGTGTATCCTTCTGTGCTGCCTATTTTGCAGGAACCGCCTCCCACACCTTCGCCGCCACTCCGGACCACTCCGTCACCCAAAGAACAGGTCAAGGAGGAGTGGCGGCCGAAACTGCAGGCAGCTAAGCCTGCTCGAAAGAAAGCCGGAGACCACTATGAGCTGGTCCCGCCCCCTCCTTGGCCATCCGAGTATTCACTCGCTTGCATCCTACCGGATGGCCAAGTCGAGCTGGCGAATGCAGGTGGCCACATTCGTCGCGTGCATGGCCACCATTTGAAGCTGTACCTCAAGAGCGATGTGGATCCGCTCTTGAAGGCACCTGATCCTACACTTCCCTGAGCATCCATACTGGCGTCCAGCTAAAAGACGGTAAAGAAGCGCTTGTGGGGAGGCAACCCCACCGAGGTTTTCATTTTCTTACCCTTTTTCCTTTGATTTTGTGTGTTTTTGAGTCTTGAGACGACGATCCAGAGTTACGTGTCGTTTTTGAGCGAAAACAGGTTGATTTCGGGACCCCAGCAAGTCGCACGGCCAGAACCTAGACTAGCACGGCCGTGCGCTATGCCTGGCCTGGCCGTGCGAGCTCTCGGCCAGGAGTGCACGGCCAAAAGCGACAGGTGCACAGCCGTGCGCCTCGGCTCGGCCAGGCCGTGTCGGCCTGCACGGGCAGAAGCACGCCGTGCACGGCCGTGCGCTCCTGCCCGTGCGGCAGGGGCTGCTTCAGCTGACGGTGATGATGGAACTACTGGCGCTGCGGATGATGACGCGTTCATGAACGACATCGACCTCGACGATCCTGGCGACGAGTAGGCTGTACTCGTTGCCCGTCTCAGTGTGTTTTCTTTTTCATTTTAGACTTTTGTGTGTTTGCTCCATGTGTGCGGAGCTTGAACTTAGTGTCGTTTGTTTTTGTTTTTGGTTTTTCCTTTGTGGTTTGATGTAGCCGTCTGGGCTAACACTTATCCCTAACGCACAGTGTGCTAGTGTGTTTCTGATGTTCGATTTGTGCAGCATTGTCCACTCTCCCGTTCGTTTCTCGCTGACTGGTCCACTTCCAGTCCCCCAGCAGTGTTCTTACCCGGTAACATAGTTCCCCTTATCTTTCCCTCTGCTCCATTGAGGGCAATGTCGTTCTTAAGTGTGGGGGGATGCTTTGTATCGGTTGGAATATTTATGATGGTGCTTGGAGCCTAGTCCGCTGTCCGAATCTTACGATTTGAGGGCTCCAAGTACTGCTGTTTGATCATATTGGCACTGTGTTTTGATGGATGAATTGATTGGTTTTCGGATTAATGCATGACAACTTGTTTGCGACTAGGACAACCTATGATGAGGACTGAGATGTGCAGTAGAACGATGTAGGGGTTCAGTTTTTCAACTGTTTGCTTGACAACTGTGACTTGATCTGACCTGATCTGATTACTTGTCCTTGACAGTCTCTTATGCATCTAGTTCAGGGTATCAGAATGTGAGATAGAGCATATAGGTAGCCATGTGAGATTTGAGCCTGCTCGTTTCTTTCTTGTGCGATAGATCCCTCTTCCATGATGTGTAGCATTCACGTTGTCACTAGCTGAGATGATGGGGGCATAGGATTAGCCCACGCCCAAAACTGACTGTCCTGATGTGTCATACCCTCTAGTCAGCCCCTTTGAGCCGTGTGTTATCCTTTCTTTTTGGTCTATAATGAAAAAATCACCCTTTTGCATCTTTTAGAAGGTTCCACAGAGTGGTTTTTTATATATTCTCTGCTGTTTCTGCTAAAGTCTATGTGAGTGTTGGAGGTAGTGCTTAAAAGTTGGGCGGATGTTTGAAATATGTGTAGGAGTGGTGGCTCTCTTAAGAAATGAAAAGAAAAATAAAAGAAAAACAAAAAAAAATTGAAAGTAAAAGAGGGCCACTACTAAAAATCTGAATAATGCCCAGTAAGTAGTGTTTCTTAGCAGTCTGGCTTGGAAATGCTGATGTTTATACCTCCTTCGCTCTTGTGCTATTGAGATATTGAGTAATGCAGAATAGCAGAAAGGAAATACCGGTTTGTTTGACTGTGATTGTTTGGGTTTGGAAATGTGGAACCTTGTGCTATGAATACTTCCACCACTTAAAAGGCCTTTTCCCCATGTCCAAAACCCTAGCCAGTCATTTGAACCTGTGTCTAAGACCTCCTGATTAGTTAGTGGTGACACCCCATATGTTAACTCTAGCATTTAGAGGCTGCCATCATGGTGAAGAGATGATAGGGATTGAGAGAAATAGCATGCGCATCTTTCGCATCAAATTGTCCTGACCCCACTGGTCGAGAGTGAGTGATTCATTTTCATTTTCTATATGCTCTTGTACCCCGGTGAGGACCTAGATTGCTCGGTCTCTATTCTGATGTCTTGAGTTGGATGCATGAGTTGACTGTTTTGAGTAAGTGGTTGAATCAAGTCTAGGTTGGCTAGTGAACAGAAGGGAGACTCTTCCTTTACTCGATCTGCTGCACTCGAATGTCCTTTGTGGTGGTTGTCCAGGTTGTTGTTGAGGTTGTGCATGTATTGATGTTTGAAAACCAGTGCGATTCACGTGTTCTGTGCCTTTATGACTTGTCCCCAATGTTGGTTGATTGAAATGTGTAGGCTTACCTAATGTCTGACTTGGTTTGCTTGGGGACAAGCAAACGGTTAAGTGTGGGGGAGTTTGATAGACCGTCATTTACACATGTTTTTACCCCCATTCTTACACCGTTTGAGGTGTTGATTCTCGTGTTTTAGGCCGATTTCACGCTAGGTTGTGCTTGTTTGTGATGTTTCAGGTCCTAGTACGTGAATGAAGGCTTAGGAGCGAGTCTGGGGTCGATTGGACGAAGAACGGACGAGTGGCGAGGTTTTTGGGAGCTGCACGGGCAGACCAGGGAGGCTGCACGGCCGTGCACGGTTGCAAGCTGGCCGTGCGCCTCATGCCGAGGAGCTGCACGGGCAGGCCCTGAAGATTGCACGGCCGTGCACCTGGCCGTGCAAGAAGCCTGAGTTCGACTTAAGGGATACGCTGCGTTTCAGAGTGCACGGCCAGAATGGTGAGGTGCACGGCCGTGCACCCTGGCCGTGCAACTCGGGAAAACCCGGTTTTAAAGCCTAATCCGAGCCAGAAGTGAGGGAATCGGACCTTTTGAGCAAAAACAGAGCCCTAGAGAGAGAAAGAACGAAGAACACATCCTAGAAGCTGTCTTAGAGCTGGATTTCATCGAATCGAGCCTGGAGATTGTCATAGGAGTGAAAATCATCGTCCCGGAGCAGATTATCCTCATCGTTATGAGTATGACTAATCCGATTCTTGTTTTCTCTTCTCTCTCTATGGAGTAGAACCTCTCTTTCACTTGGGGATGAAGAACCCTAGTTCTATGTGTTAGGGGATTGATTGTAATGACTTGGGATGATACTACTGTTTGATTTGAATCGAATGATGCATGCTTCATGAATTGATTTGAGTCTGATCAGCTTGTCTCAATTTCTGCTGCAACCTGAGATAGATAGAATCTGATTAGGTTGTTAGAGCCTCTTCATTCGATAGTAGGAGACTGGTTATACGAGAGTTAGCCAGTTTACTGCTCTGTACTGGAATCTAATTCCAGTAGTGAATTTCTGTTCTTACTTCTTCAGCTTTCTATCCCGGTGAAGACTAGTCGTCTGCCGGGTAGTTAGACTGAGAGGGCTTGGTCAGCTTAAGAGATTCCAAGCTACTGCCGGATCTTCCGCAGTCTAATCAACAGTAAATCAACCCAGGAAATTGCAATTGAACCTAACTAAAGAGCTAGGGGGATTCATTCCCGAGTGACTCTTTCCTGCTTAAGAAAACCGAATAATTTCCTGCTTTATTTCTGCTTTTAGTTTAAACAACGATCACTTACTTTAGTTGGCTAGATAACAGAGAATCACTGAGTAAGCAGTAGATCTAGAGCCCGGGTTGATAATATAACTTGCCTGTTACTGCATTCCCGGTCTGCGATTACACTTGGTCGCAGATTGGTGTTGTGTTTTGGCGTGTCAATTTTAATGACTATTTAGCACGGTGTCGTTTAGTTGAAAACGACGCCGTGAGAGGAAAGAAACGACACCGCGGATTTAAAAACGATACCGCGAAACGATGTCGCAACAGTCAAAACGACAGTGTTAAAATTAAAACAGTGTCGCGAAGCTCAAAAGTTCAACGACATCGCAGGACAAGGAAACGATGTTGTCTAACTAAGAACGACGCCGATGGGTGAGAGTTTGACGGCGAGTTAACAATGAGGGCTGGTTTAATTAATTAGTATTTTATGATTATTTTAGACGGTGTCGTTTAATGAAAAGCGATGCCGCGGAAAAGTAAAACGACATTGCGGTAGTGGTAAGAATTCGGCCAAAAGCAGCCCGCCAAGCCCAACGACGGCGCAAGAGTAGAGAACGACGTTGTTTGATGGACTAACAATGTTGTTGGTTAAACCGGGTCGGGGCAGTTGAGTTGGATTATAAAACAACATCGGTTGGTGAAAGGCGATGCCGTGGTATTGGTGAAACGGCATCGTTACAGGGACAAGGTTGTAGGTTGTTTCGCCAAGTTTTTGCAAAGCAGGAGCGGTTTCAGGAGCGGTTTCGAGGGCATGTGATTATCACGCAACAAGTAGGGAGTTACCTGCACGGTTGACAGGAATGAAGACGTGGGAGACAAAGGCGCCAAGGCAGTTACTACGACGGGGAGAAGCGCAAAGTATAAAGATTGGGAAGAGAGAGAAGCTCGGGACGGCAAAATCAAATCACAACTGCACCGTCGCAGATCTATCAGTTTATCTCTGTAGTTTCGTAGAACCGCTCTGTCAAAGACCTCCTTTGCAGAGTCGTAGTAGTTGTAGTCGTAGTTGCGGAGCTCTCCAGAGGAACCTCCATAGGAGCAGGGGTAACGTAACTTAGAACTCATGGTTCGATTTTCTGGTTATTCGACGAACACCCTCGTTCGAACGTAGTTTGGAGAGGTGGTGAACCGAATAACGGTTGTTTGGTTAGAAGTCAAAGGTGTATCGATCAAATCAACATCGCCGACATCGGTGGTGGATATTTGACGGTCGTCTTGATTTCTGTATAATCGATCAAATCAACGGCGCCGACATTCGGCGGCGGATATTTGACGATTTTGCTGACTTTTTATTTTTGTTTCCTTGAAAACATAGCGCATTGAACGCGCGAGTTTCGCCAACGAAACAAATTGGCACACCTGGTGGGACTCGTGTGTTCGAATGGCTCCGCGACGAAGGAATCAGGAAGGGGATGTTCCACCCGGATTCGTGGAGGAACATGTGGCCAACATTGAAGGAGGACAAGGAGTCGGTGCTGAAGACATCGGCGGGTCTGGGAATCCGCCGTCCACAGTTGTGCCGACCGAGGATATGTCTATCCGCCATTTCATGGAGGAGAACCGTCGCATGTTTGCTGGCCTCAACAGTGAGTTTGCAGGCTTCAAAGGCGAGGTAAATCAGAGGGTTGACGCTTTAACTGCACAACATGATTCTCTTGAGTCTCGTGTTGATAGGTGTTTGGGTCAACTCTTTGACGTTGTGACTAAAAACAGGCATGATTTTGATGTTTTTGTTGATAAAAATCTACGTGACATGAATGAAATCAGGGAGCTTTTGGGTAGACCAGCAACGCAACCTAGGTGTTTGCCGTTAAACGGTGAAAACAATCTAAACAGTGAAACTTGTTTTCCAAACAACGGTGCTCGAAATAGTCCGCCAAGACAAGGGGTACCGCCGACACCGGTGGTGAACCCACCAACTCCGCGAGTTAATATTGGCGAGACTAGCACTGCTGCTAACACTCGGGTTGAACCACCGCCGTTTCACGGTGCGGGTCCACAAAATATCCCGGAGGCTAGACCCTATGTGGCGCCGATGAGCGGGGGTGTTGGTGGAGGAACGATCAACAATGATCATGTTCCGCCACGCAACTACCCGCAAAACGTCCCTCCTCCTCCAAACGTGTTTGGCATGGATCCTGGTGGATTCATACCACAAGGGGAACAACTCGAGGGGCAAGACGTTAACGCGATTCGAGATCAGGTAGCACAGATGCTGGCGGATCAGTTTGGTTTAGGGATTAGACCAGCGATGCCGCCGGTATACCGAAAACCATATCCGGATTGGGATGATAGATACTACCCCTTTCCACGTTGTTTTCGCGTACCTGATTTCATCACCTTCAGCGGGATTGGAGATCAGTCCACCGTCGAGCACGTTGGACGATTCACGGTTCGGTGTGGTGATGTGAGTGATTTCTTGAAGTTGCGTTTGTTTGGCAACTCGTTGACCGGTCCCGCATTTGCGTGGTACGTCAATTTGCCATCAAACTCGGTTCAAACATTGCAGCAAATGAAACAAATGTTCCATGCCCAATTCTACCGTTCTGAGCCAGAAGTAACTATGGCAGACTTGGCACGAATGCGCCAACAGCCAGGAGAAACGGTGGAACACTTTTTAACTAATTTTAAAAATGCAAGAAATCGTTGTTTTGTGAACTTGACAGAACGCGAGTTTGTTAAACTTGCCCAGGGTGGATTGAATTTTGAACTTCGTAAAAAGTTTCAAGATAGGGAGTTCTACGATCTGTTTCAATTGATGTCCTGCGCTGTTAGATATGAATCTCTTCTTCATGAAGAAGAACATAAGAGAAGTGGCTCTCGTGGACAATATGTCCCTAATTTTGAAAACTATGGTGTGAATAACGTCGGCAGCGATGTTGATGAGGTTGAAATTTATTTGGCCGAGATTGTGCAGGGGAAGCCATATGTGTGTGCTTCTCTGGCCAAGGCCGATGGGGAACCACAGGGTGGAAAGCCCAATCGTGCTCCAATTCAACCTAGAAAATATTCTTTCGATGTTTCAAAATCGGATATAATTTTCGACTAGCTTTACAAAGATGGTCAAATTAAGTTGACTGGAGGGCAAACTATCCCGCCAGCTGAAAAATTAAAAGGAAAACGCTATTGTAAGTGGCACAACAATGCGTCTCACTCAACTAATATGTGTGTAGTGTTTCGAAACGTGGTGCATGATGCTATTGAAAAAGGTCGGTTCAAGGTACCGGAGTCGAGGAAGGAGGCCATGATGGTCGACACTGACCCGTTTCCCAACGGTGTGGGCGTCAATATGGTCAACATTGTGGGGGGCAACATTGTCGAAGCTCTTTTGTACCACAAAGACCTTGGTTCTCAAAAAATTAGGAGTATGGAAGGGGGACCATGCAACGTCGCAGTTTCAAGCACAAAGGTGTTGGGTAAGGCGTGCTTGAACTCGTTGTCCGAGATTGTGAGACCATCAATGCTTGCATTAGGTGGTCCACCAAAATCTGAGTAAGCCACCTCAAGAGAGGGTGACAAAGGCCGAAATTACGGCCTTGCTGGAGGGGTTGCCGATCAACGGCGACGATTCGAGTAACGAGGTGGGAAAGGAAGCAGTGTTGCCGACATTGTAGAAGAAATCTACCTTGGTATGCGAAGGAGGATCAACGTTCAACTTTCATAGTGCCATCTTGCATGAATCTTACAGGTACGAGTTAACTCTGCTTTTGATTGGCTTCAAAGATTGTGTTACGTGTGAATGTCATGAAATATTGCATGTGCATGTTGCAGTCTTGCTAGCCAGACAATTTATTGATTTTTATGTTAGATTGTCCAATAAGTGAAGGATTGAGCTATATAGGCACTAACGGCGTTGCAACAACAAAATCACCACCGTTGGAGTGAAGTTGTGGCTTGTTATGTTATATGGTTTGAGTTTTTGGTCAAAGTTGTTTAATATGGTTGGCCAGTGTTTATGATGTTGACGAGATAGCCAAAACATCGACATAGGGTAAAAAGCTTTACCATGTAATTTTCGTTGACAATGGTCACATAAGACGAAAGAAGGGCCGGACCAATTATGCTTATTTTTACCTAAGCTAGCAAGCGAAGTTGTTTGTGGCATGGCTGTTGTATTCTCTTTTAGCAACAACTTTGTAGTGGCTTGGAGGAAAGAAAAGAGCATATTCTTGGCCAAAAAATAATAATAATATATAAAAAAAGAATTTTGCATGCAGAGTTGCTGCTGTTGCTAACAGCGCTGATGATAAAAAAAGGTAAAGTCTCAGCGCTGCGCGTTGTGGCCGAAATTTGACAGCCCGGTAAAAAAAAAAAAACGGGTTGTGGCCGAAATTTGACTGCCCCGGTAAAAAAGAAAGAAATAAAATAAATAAGTAATGGCTTTGAGGGAAGAGGCCGCCAGGTCTGAGAGAAAAAAAAGAAGGGAAAGGGCGGCCAAAATAGCGCTGATTATTAATTAAAAAATATCTATCAGCGCTGCGGCTGTGGCTCACAGCCATATAAAAAAAAAAGGGGGCAAAGGGGTGGCGGCAACTCAGGCCTGACCATATTAAAAAAAAAAAAAAAATAGGGGTGGCGGCAACTCAGCCCTGATCATATATATAACAAAAAAAAAATTGGCGGTTGAGGGAAGGAGGCTGCCAGGCCTGCTGCAAAAAAAAAAAAGGCGGAGTAAGCCTATTTTGGCTAAGGCAGCGCTGCGCCACTATAACAGGATTGGTTCGGTCGGTGCTGAGAGGGAAGGAAACAAGGCTGCAACCTTGTGGATTCGCAGTGCTGCGAAGAGAATTTTTTTTTTACAAGGCCATTATCATGGTTTTCCTAATCCTCTTTGACCAGCGTGATTTGTGGATTTTCTTGGCAAAGTTGAGTCAATTGTTATGAAATTTTAGGTGATTTGAAGTGTGTCAACAACTTGGTTCATAAATTCTTATAAACCAAGTTGTGGAGGGCATTGTTTACACCTAAAATATTTTTGGCCTAAATTCAATGCCGTAATAATGAGTCTCGCCATTTAATTCGATACCGCATGGCCAAAACGATATCGTTTGGAGTCGAGCAATACCGCAGAGAATTTAAGCGAGACCGCGAAGAGGCTCGGCGGTACCGCGGTACTTGAAACGACATTGGTTACAGACCATGTGTGAGTCATGCGCAGGACATGTGTTGCTGTTGGACAAGGAATGTTTCTTATTCTATTTTTCCTTGTCGGAGGAGGAGAGTAACAACACCGTTTGGAGTCAAGCAATGCTGCGAAGAGATAAAACGGTGCCGCGAACCTCAAAGCTCAACGGCACCGCGACAAGCGGCGGCACCGCTGAGAGTTAAAACGGTACCGCGAAACAGAAAAACGGTACCGCAAAGAAGCTCAGCGGTACCGCTACCAAAAAACAAAAGAGGAGCCGCGCGTTTAGTTGAGTGTTGGGGAAGGAGTTTTTGTTTGCTCTAATTAATTATTATTTTTTTTTATTTCTTGTTGGATAGGGAGAAGCGGCACCGCGGAGTGCTAAACGGTACCGCGAGTAAGCCCAACGGTACCGCGGATTAGCAAACGACAGTGTTTAAAATAACAAACAATGTCGCAAAAGGGAAAAACAAAGGCGCTAGCGATGTCGTTGGCCATAGCTAGTGATGGCCGGATTAATTAATTAATATTTTAATGACTATTTAGCACGATGTCGTTTAGTTGAAAACGACGCCGCGAGAGGAAAGAAACGACACCGCGGATTTAAAAAAGATACCGCGAAACGATGCCGCAACAGTCAAAACGACAGTGTTAAAATTAAAACAGTGTCGCGAAGCTCAAAAGTTCAACGACATCGCAGGATAAGGAAACGATGTTGTCTAACTAAGAACGACGCCGATGGGTGAGAGTTTGACGGCGAGTTAACAATGAGGGCTGGTTTAATTAATTAGTATTTTATGATTATTTTAGACGGTGTTGTTTAATGAAAAGCGATGCCGCGGAAAAGTAAAACGGCATTGCGGTAGTGGTAAGAATTCGGCCAAAAGCAGCCCGCCAAGCCCAACGACGGCGCAAGAGTAGAGAACGACGTTGTTTGATTGACTAACAATGCTGTTGGTTAAACCGGGTTGGGGCAGTTGAGTTGGATTATAAAACAGCATCAGTTGGTGAAAGACGATGTCGTGGTATTGGTGAAACGGCATCGTTACAGGGACATGGTTGTAGGTTGTTTCGCCAAGTTTTTGCAAAGCAGGAGCGGTTTCAGGAGCGGTTTCGAGGGCATGTGATTATCAGCAACAAGGAGAGAGTTACCTGCACGGTTGACAGGAATGAAGACGTGGGAGACAAAGGCGCCAAGGCAGTTACTACGACGGGGAGAAGCGCGAAGTATAAAGATTGGGAAGAGAGAGAAGCTCGGGACGGCAAAATCAAATCACAACTGCACCGTCGCAGATCTATCAGTTTATCTCTGTAGTTTCGTAGAACCGCTCTGTCAAAGACCTCCTTTGCAGAGTCGTTGTAGTCGTAGTTGCGGAGCTCTCCAGAGTAACCTCCATAGGAGTAGAGGTAACGTAACTTAGAACTCCTGGTTCGATTTTCTGGTTATTCGACGAACACCCTCGTTCGAACGTAGTTTGGAGAGGTGGTGAACCGAATAACGGTTGTTTGATTAGAAGTCAAAGGTGTATCGATCAAATCAACATCGCCGACATCGGTGGTGGATATTTGACGGTCGTCTTGATTTCTGTATAATCGATCAAATCAACGGCGCCGACATTCGGCGGCGGATATTTGACGATTTTGCTGACTTTGTATTTTTGTTTCCTTGAAAACAGAGCGCATTGAACGCGCGAGTTTCGCCAACGAAACAGAAATACAAACTAATGGGTTGGGTTGCCTATCAACAAGCGCTTCTTTCACGTCATGAGCCGGACGGTTGCTCCTATATTTCAATGCATCTCAAAACCTCCCTGAAGTTGAGGTTCTTGTCAGTGCTGTGGAGGCGCAAGTCACAAGCATTTGGTGTGATAAGTGATGATGGTGGCTCGTGGACTTGATGAGAATTGAGCCTCCACCCATGATACCTCTTCTTCTTTCCTTCTTTTTCTTCTCTTGCCCCATGTAAGACATCAAGGATTGGTCATCATCACATACACCAATAGGGATCAATGATGGTGTGGCCTTGGCTTGGAAAAGAGATGTCATAAATGGGTCCTTCTCGAGAGGTACATTAGGGTTGCATGGAAACATTTGGTTATCACTTGTAACTTGTAGAAGGTTCATCCATCCAGACCTCTTCCATTGATCATGCACTAAATTATTCCTCAACCTCTCCTTTTTCTTCAAAAATTGTTTGTCCTCTTGGAAACAATCAAGAGTTTCCTCCTTAGTGCTCACTTCTTCCTCATCGACCTCTCCTCTCACCTTTCCATCCTTGTCTTCAAGCCCAAATTGGAGGGAAATTTTTCATGCAAGGTTGTTGATTAGGTCATCTTGCTACTCAACCCTCTTGACTAGGTATTTTCAAGTTGGTCTTGGGATGGGAAAAGGTGTGGGTGTTGAAAATAAGACACTCTTGGTCATCCTCACCATGGGAGCTCTCTAAGATGAGTTCTTCTTTCTCCACACGGTCATCATTGATCGCTTCTTCAACCTCCTCTTCCTCTCCAAATTTTAAGAGAAGAAGTTGTGCGCAACCTTGCTCAACTTTCTCTCCTTGCTTCAAATCGAGAGGGGGAGGGGTCGGTAAGCCACATTAGAGCATGCTCTTCCAAATTTCTCCATGGAAGGCTCTAATGATATCCAACTCAGATTTCATCTCGGGTGGTGGAGGGAACTCTTCTCGTATTGAGGAGCTTCTTGAAATACTCTTGAGTATGGTTGCTCTCCATGGAAGGGAGCTTGAAAAGAACCTGAATCCTTGGCTTCCATCTTCCTTTATAATTGTCCTCCATAATTTATTTTTTTCAATTATTATTTCCAACTTTTTTCATTTTTATCTTCTATACCTATTGCGTACTTTTTAAAAACGGTACACATGAAAACAAAGTTAGGTCCCCTCTTTGTGATTCATAAAAAAAGTGTTCCATCTCT
The DNA here is from genome assembly GCA_964030455.1 of Linum trigynum. Classification (NCBI taxonomy): domain Eukaryota; kingdom Viridiplantae; phylum Streptophyta; class Magnoliopsida; order Malpighiales; family Linaceae; genus Linum; species Linum trigynum. Next base: position 31,659,893 of record OZ034814.1, on the reverse strand, counting down.
GTTAGTGGGTCGTCACTTTCGCCTCGTGCGTACTGACCGATAACGGCCTCCACCGTCGTCACCGTCAACCCCAACCACAACATATGGTTCCGACATCACCATCTCACGCAGCCGTCTCCTGAAGAGAGAGAGAGTGAGAGAGAGAGAGCATGGGAGGAGATAGAGAGAGCAGCGGGAGGATACACGCAGCACTGGTCGGGGGTAACCGGAGGGGAGGGAGGCCGCTGTGGTGGCCGGCACGGATTCATCGTCGGGGATGGTGTAGGCGGCCGGCGGGATTAGTGCGACGGAAGTAATGGAGGAGGCGGCGGTGGGTTTGGCCGGAGGGAGAGTAGAACTACGGTTTGGTAGATTATATAGAATAATCGTGTGTGGTCACTTTTTCATTTCCAAGATTACCCTAAAAGAATCTTAACCGTAAGATTAAAAAAGAAGGAAAATAGTTAATCAAATGGTATATAAAGAGGTTGCCACCGTGATACTAAAAAACAAGTAATCACCATAACCCATGTCGTACTGTTTGACTTTGTGTTCCCTCCTGTCTCGTGGTTTCTCATTCCTCCAGCATGGTTTTGTTGTGGCTCCCTTATTTTGGGTGCCTCTTGTGTTGGCCTCGTCCCTTGTCTCTCTGCCTCAGCCAAAACCTCATACCTATTTGTTGTTTCCCGCATCTGTGTTACTGGGTGGTTCGATTGTCCCCTTATCGCTCCAAATCTTCAATCTTTTTCTTTGCGACAATCCATTCCCCATATAAGGGGGATTTCGGCACTGGTTCCACATGCATATCATTTGTTTGGTCTGCTTCGTCAACAATTGGCTCCGACTCAGGGGGTTTGGTGCATCTGCATTGCTCAGTCGTATACCCATATTTCCTGCATTCAAAACACACATTGTAAAGGCTCTCGCATCGCATGTGATGAAATTCTCTTTCCCTTCAACTTTGTACTTCGATAAAAGCGGCTTCGTTAGATCCACTTCAACAAAAACGTGAGCATATTTCATTCTGGCTCCCTCAAGAGTTGCTCGATCCACCCTGGCCGGATTACCAATCAGTCCGACGATTCTCATCACTGCTATCTGATTAAAAAATTCTGAAGGGAGGCGGGGAAGCTGCACCCAAACCATTGTAGTCTTTGTCTCAACCTGCCATGGGTCAAAACCTCGATACCACCGATGGACAGTAACAAATCATTCTATGATACAACCCAAACTTGTACCAATACATTATGGTACAAGTTTAAGTACCTAGACACTATGGTGCAACTTTATGTTTGTACCAACACTTTCGAACAAATCTCTCTATGGTACAACTTCCTATACGTTATGGTACAACTTTAGGTTGTACCTACACTTTCGAACACATCTCTCTGTGGTACAACACAAACTTCTACCTACACTTTCCAAAAAAAAACCAACCCAAACTTGTACCTGCACGCTTTGCGAAACAAATTCTTCAATGGTACAACTCAAACTTAAAATTGTATCTACACGCTATGTACAATTTTGGGTTGCACCTACACTTTGTGCGAAACAAATTCTTCAACGGTACAACTCAAACTTGTACCCTGTAGGATATGTACAACTGTAATTTGTACCTACACTTTTATCGATTGATTAATTATTTACAAGATTGTCATTAATAAATGTGGGATCAAGTCACTTAATGGGTTTACCTCCCCAACCACCGATAACCTTTTTATTTTTATTTTTTATAGTATAAAAAAAGAGCACAGACCGTCGGTATTAGTCAATCATTTTCCAAAGAGGAAAAGGTTTCCAGAATCCAGTAGGGAAAAGGAAAGAAGTCAAGCGTAGTACTATAAAAGCAGAGGAGCTCAATCGATCGTAAGTGCTAGTCGGCAATTTAGGCATGGCAGGCGACGATGAAGAGCACTACACGGTGCTGGGGCTTCCTTCAGGGGAGTTAGGGTTGCGGGTGTCGTCGTCGGAGATCCGCCGCGCTTACAAACGCAAGGCATTCGAGCTGCACCCGGACAAGAGACCCGACGACGAGAACGCAAAGCAAAAGTTCCAGAAGCTGCAATCCTCCTACGAGGTTCTCAAGGACGACACATCTCGCAAGTTGTATGATGATCGCCTTCGGCTCAAGATCCTTCTGAAATCCAAGCAGCGCCGGGAACGAGCTTCAGATCATGATCATCATCGTTCCGAGCGAAAGAAGCAGAAGCAGAAGCAGCAGCAGCAGCAGCAGGACGACCTAGCTGAAGAGATTCGGGAGCAAGCAAAGCGGCGGAGTTGGGAGCAAGAACAGCAACGCTTAGCTACAGAGTTCTCGGAGAAGATCGCGAGGAACGTGCGCTTGCTGGCCGAGCACCAAAAGAAGCGAGCGTTCGAAAACTACCAATTCCGGCGCAGAATGGAACTTGAGGACCCGTTCTTCATGCCTTACCAATGGTTTTAAACAACGTTGTTGAGTCACATTTTGGTGGCGGCACCGTGACTACCAATTGACGCAATCAAAACGCGTGTATGCAAATTATCGATCCAGTAATTAAGATAAGTAAAGTTATCGTAAAAGCAAGTGTCTTTGTCATCCAAACAAAGAGTACTGGGAGAAAACAAACTTGCTGAGGGATTATGTGCAGTGCTGCATGGCCAAATCTGTAGAACAAAACTCTTTCAGCAGGCTAAAGTTAGCATTCCACAGAATGAATGAACAATTCCAAAAGCATACGTGTTCTCATCCATGTTTTTACGACTTGAATTGAATTATTTGCCTTCGATTAGAAGCTATGGAGTCTTGATGTAAAGTGTAGTGTCCTTAAGTACAATGAAATTGACTCTCTTATCCCCGTGAACTAACTAACACACATTATGTTAGTGACCCACGTAAATTTATGTCTTCTTCACTTTCTTGCATTGTCGATTGTATCCAGATGCGCTCTTAATAATTCATCATTCCAGCTTGCTTTTATCGATTATTAGCTTCTTTTCTAACTAATCCTCGGTAAAACAATAAATCTAAATGGAAGTTAGAAAGAAACCTAAAATGTGACATTTTTTGAAACTATAAGACACGTATGAGCGTATAGTATTTATTTAGAATTGCTATAACTAGTTCCAATTCCGTAGAATTCAAAATTTAGAATTGAAAATGAATTATTTTAAATACCAAACAGAAAAAAAATTCATTTCAAAATGAATTCCTAAAAAACTTATGGAATTCATTTATACCAATCAGTATTAAAAGTAAATATTCAACATCATCAAAAAATAAAAGCTTGAATTGCTAAACTACTAAATAGTTCATCCATACTCTCTTTTTTTATCGGAACCCGCTAGAGTTTTATTTATCAGCGTTTGTCGTTACATCATCCAACATCAGTTGATCAACAAGAAAAACCGGCGGTCTGTCCATCCAAACAATACTCTCATCCCATCTAGTTTTCGAATGAGCCATGATGTGGGCTGCCTTGTTTGCTTCACTGTAGATGTGCTTCCATCCAGTTTCGTCCATCTCCGAGAGTTTCTTGCGAATATTTCTGCATAACGCGCCCTCCTCCGTTCACACCTGTTCCGCCTTCTGCATCAGCACTTGGCTGTCGGACTCTAGGATTGGTCGTTCGAGCTGCAACTGCCAGGCTAACTGCACTCCTAGATCAGCAGTAGCAGCCTCTGCCTGTAACCATAGCAGTCAAAATCGCACTTTAAAGCATATGTTTCTACCTATTTATACGAATCAGATAACATGTTCCAAGGTAGGTTTGTTGAAATTCTAAGCAAACAACCTGCTAAAGATTTCTCATACCTCGAATCAAAAGTTAACCATCAAGTGCTTGGTTTACTTGCGCATTTGTGACATAAAGTCCACAAAATAGGAGTTTGATTTTGTTGGTTAGTTGATTGCTTTTGGTCACCCTTTCTAGCTTTCCTGGATGGACTAATCCACTAAATTCTCATCAGGGATGACAAAAAAAATATCCATATTTGACTATCTATCTAAACTCATCTTAATACCGCTCAGATTAGATTTGGGCAATTTTGTTTTGAAGAAGACCATAATCAACTTTTTAGTTTAACTCCAAATTACACATATGTATTGGTTACTCAAGAAAGTGAATACCTAATTCTAATACAATTTTTGTTAGGGTTAATTGCATGGTTGGTCAGTGAGATTACAAAAAACGTTCAAGTTTGGTTACTCAAAATATTTAAATCCATTGGTGGTACTTCAGTTTACTGAAACGGTTTATGTTTGGTCACTCTCTGTCCAACTCCGTTAACTTTTGCTGATGTGGCAGTCAACTCTCAAAGTTGACCGTTAACTTAGTGACGTGACAACTAAAAAATTATTAAAAATAAAATTAATTTTTATATTTTCCACCTCATTTTTACATTCATTAAAAAATAAAATACAAAACCTAATTTATTTTCTACAAATTTCTCAAGTTGTTATGACTTTCTCGAAAAACGACAACCGCTGAAAGCAGAGCTCTGTCGCCGGACTGCAACGAGGAAACCTTCAAGGAAGTCCTCTCCTCCGAAACCCCTAATCCCTAGCCTGCCCACCCCCACCGCATTACTCCCTCGTTCCTCCTTCATAGCTTTCTCTCTCTCTACCTATCCATCCATCCACACCTCTTATCTCTCTCTCTTTCTCCCAACTCGTCGGCACAACATTAACAATGGCGGCATTATGTTTCACGGTATTTCCACTCCCCCTCGGCGCGGCCAAACCAACAAGGACGCCGCACTACTCGGCTCCTGCGCGGCCGCCAAACCCAGAAGCTTGTCATCCACCGCCGGCGCCGTATCCATTGATGGTACTTCAGTTTACTGAAACGGTTCACGTTTTTTATAATCTTAGTGACCAACCATGCAATTAACCCATTTTTGTTATAAAACAAATAGAAAGGTGAAACACAAACACTAATTGTGTAATTGGATTGGAGGTAGTTAATGAGATGATCAATATTGTTTTTTGTATGTACAATCCTATGAACACAAATAGATTCATTTGATTCAGACCAAATGAATTTATCCCAATTAAACACAATTCAAAACCATTAAAAAGTACATATGAGTCCATATGAATTTAACCCAGTACTCATATAAATATTGATCATGCTAATTGAGTCATATTATCCTGAGAGTAGAACTATTTCTAATTGATCATCGCTTTTAAAATATTAGATGATATATCAAATGATGAGCGAGAGATGGTTGTGATATATTATTGTTTAGGGTGCATTTTTTAGCAAATGTTATAGTGATCTTATTCAAGGTGCCCTAAATCAGCAGTGAGCTCACTTCGATTACAATTTTCTCTTTTATGGCTTCCATGAGCATTTTGTTTCCCTCTTCAGACGAATTTGCCAACTGAAGTAAAAAACCCAAAACCATTTTTAGAAACAGAAAAGACATTTGCAGCCATAGTTCTCTACTCTGCAGCTTCTCCCGTCCTACCACCAATCCATCATTCATCCCTAACCAACAACAACCTCCACGAAACACAAGCAATCCTTCTTCTCCCCCATGACAGTCTCAATCGCCCCAATTAGCTCCTCTTCACACCTCACCTTCGCCGTCCAGCACTCTCCTTCCCCATTATGTATGGCGTCAACAACCCCTGCATAGTCCCACCTCTTACAACCCTTGCCGTCGTCCATCCTCACCAGGAAGAACACGCTCTTATGGCCCCATCTCATCATCGTCGAAACGTCTTGAAATGTCACCTGAAAGCTCCGGTCAGCAACACAGCAGATCACCCGTTTCCCCGCCGGCGACGTCGCCTGAGCGTACCCCAGGCTGGCTCCGCACGACCAACCCATCGAAGATCCGTACTCGTACCCACACCCATTGGGCAGTTTCAGCTTCTGCGACCTAACCCACCATTCCCCTGTCTCTGCAATTACAGCGCTTTCGCTCGACATCATCATCTTCTCCACGTGCTTGAACAGGACACTCGCCTTCACATGGTCTTGAGGCTGCTCTGCTCCTTCTTCCTCGTTGGGGTTATTGCTGTTGGTGAGGTAGTCTTCGTGAGCGGCGGAGTTGGGTGTGAGCTTCTCTGCAAGAGCTTTGAGGAACTCCTTCATCACGACGCACCCAAATGCTGCTCCGTTGCCGATGGCGACTCTCCCTGGCTGGACAACGACGGACTTCTCTCTCTTGGCGACCAGCAAGTCGTTGTAAACAGGGACGCCGACGAAGAGGTAACCGTCGGCGGTGGACTGGACGATTTCGCTCCCCGTGGGGACGAAATGCGGATGGTCCTCGGGGACCAAGCCTTTGCCCGATGGGATTACCCCAACTGCGTAGCCACACGAGTCAGACAATTCGACAAACACCTGGCGTGCATCTGCCAATCTGAGTTTCGGGCCAGCGATCAGGACGGGTTTCGCGGCGGAATTCAAGAGCTCAGCCGCGGCTTCCACGGCAGCCTCTAGTCCCATCGGATTGCTGGTTTTGGGTACGAGCGAGAACGGGACGGGCTCATCGCCGACGAAGCTGGCGTGAGGAATCGCCGGGAGGTTACATCCGACGCTGATGTAAACGGGCTTCCTCTCCTTCAACGCGGTGGAGATCGCTCTGTCGATCAGCTCGTGGGCGTCGTCCAGGTTGTTGACCACGGCCTGGAAGGCGGTGACGGCCGTAAAGCAGCGGAGCTCCTGGGTGAAGTCTGGGAGTCCGATTGTGTGGTGGAGGATGCGATTGGTCCCGTAGTCGTTCGAATTGGGTCCGCCGACGATGCATATTACCGGGAGGTTGCGGGAGTAGGCACCGGCGATGGCGTTGATGACGCTGAGCCCGCCGACGGTGAACGTGACGACGCAGGCGGAGACGCCGCGGGACCGGGCGTAGCCGTCGGCGGCGTACCCGGCGTTGAGCTCGTTGCAGCAGCCGATCAGGTTGAGGTTTGGGTCGGCGATGAGGTGGTCGAGGAGGGTGAGGTTGAAGTCGCCGGGGACGGAGAAGACGTCGGTGATGCCGATTTGGACGAGGCGGCGGGCGAGGTGGCGGCCCAGAGTCGGCTCAGCCATGGTGACGATTGTACAGAGTGAGATTGCGGTGGCGGTGGGAAACGGGAATTGTTTGGTGGGTGAGAGTGTGAGTGTAGAAGAAGAAGTAGTAGTAGTAGTAGTAATATGGGAGATTGGGAGTGGAGAAGGAGTGATGGCTATGGTTTCCTCCATGGAAGGGAGCGAGAAGTTTGGGGAAGTTGTAATTAGAAAACACAGAGAATTGGAAGGAAGGAGACCAAGAGATTTGCAGGGGGAGAGACAAACGAGGGAACGACCGTGTCTCAGGGCAGGTGCCGGAGAGAGCTTCAACGGGAATTAATACGGATCGGTAGTTTTAGGAAAAAAGAAAAGTACATTTAAATACCCAAACTTTTGTAGTTTTGATGAAAATGTCTAGATCTTTCAGAATTTGTATTTAACAGCTCGAGCGAAGTCTGATCGTTGTTGAATACACCGAATACTTTAGAAACAAATAATATGTATTGGAATCAATATGGCTATTATACTCATAGACATATCCATGATTATATGTTTAAATAGACTAGATTGGGCCATATAGGTTGGAGCTGGAATCAATGGCCAAGAGGAAAGGGTCTTGCGATTTGTGGTTTTCTTCATGGTAGAAAGGAGGATGAGGGGCAAAGCACTTCCAATGAAGAGGAATCTGAGGATGATTGAGGACTTGAGAAGATGTGGAGCTATTCATGATGTTTAACTACTGCTTAATTTATTTTAGTATTTCAAATTATAAAGTATCGAATCATCTATACTAAATATTATGGCTATTCAAAAATAATTTCTTGCCACATAAGCACTTGTTGAATGCACAACTGCACAAGTTGCCAATGTGGACAATTTTTTTCAAACAAAAAACTATTTATTGATCTATTTATGAAGTTGTCTCTCTCTTCTTTTAATAATTCTACTCATTTTTACTAAAATTAAAATAGGTTAATTTTTTAGGAAACATTTAAACAAAAAACACACACCTAAGTAATAAAAAAAAATTCGATTAAACAAACTATAAAGATGGAAACAGAGAGTGACATATATTATATTTGTTTAACCCAAGCTGATTAAATCTGATTAAGTAAATTTTCTACTCATTTTTACTAAAACTTAATATTAAGTTACATTTTGATGGAAAAAAAACAAGCACACACATAAATATTAATATTTTTCAATACAAAATATAAACGATAATCTATGAGAAAATAAACGTTTGACAATCAATCGACTTTGAGAAATGAACGATATGACTATATGTTTTTTGCTATCAAACACTCACTTCTTTCTTATGTATATACCTATCAAATAAAACAAGTATAAATTATATAGCAAAATGTCTTAATATAAACTTGACAGAGCAATAATTGTTATTTTTTTAAAAACTTCTTATTCATTTCGATTAAATGAAAACATATTAATTATTAATGCAAACTTTTAATTTGTTTCTATCCCTTTCCCCATTTTGATTGTCTCTCTAGAAATAAAATCCAACATTGAAAATAAGAAATCAAGAAAGTATGTCAACCACCATAAAAATAAACAAAGCCCTCTTATTAGTTGCTAAATATTTTGAGATTTCTAATATTTGTATTCTCATAATTTATAGAGAAGGAAATGGTAATGCATACGTTTTTTTTTTCTTTGTATGAGAATATGAGGCAGAAATTACACGAGACAACGATAAGATGACAAAATTTTGAGCAGTTGTAACATATTTTTGCCTGTTGACGAAAAAAGTTAATATGATCATTGTGAAGGTGAGGTGAACCAAGCCGAGGGTTGTCGAGTGCTCCCTCTTCCTCCTTGATCTAAAGCTGGCAACTGGTCTCACTTTCTCAGCGATATGTTATTGTTTGCGGTTGACTGGCCGAGTTATACTCTTTTTCCCATTCTTTTCTTAATTTCTTCCAAATTACGACTGCTGGATGGTAAATTTTCCCGCTCTCGATGAGTGAATATATTTCTTCTTTGTTTTTGTACTGAGAAGGGTCGCCATATACTTTCATGTATATAAAATATAATTAGAAGAGTTAATTGGTTAGACTTAGGGCATGCCTCCTTTAGTTGAATAATTGATCATTTTTCTTGAATGCCTATTGCAACCCGATTTCTTGAATGTTGAAATGGAAAGTAGAGTTGTGATGATTGTTTATTATATTTTATGTTCATGATTGACATGCTACTACTAGCTAGCTATACAATGATGATCTGGTTAGTAATTAGTAGGTAGCAAAGGGGTTATAAGTAGAAGGGAACATAATTGGGGTTTTATAAATGTCGCGAAGAAGAAAGAAAATGATAATGGTGGTTTCTTGGTTGTCTATTTCGATGATTTTTTAATTTCTACATGTTTGCGGTGACATTTGTTTGTTTCATTAAGGTGAATTTTTCTGCATTGAATCCCTAACTAAAGATTGATTTTGACATGATTGTTTTTTTACAAACTACTATTTGGATTGATGCATATATTCAGTTCACAAATGAGGAATCTGAATGATAAAATGAGCTGAGTTGTATTGAAGACTGCTCCTTTCATTATTTGTCTATGTTGTTATTATGTAATAAAGCACAATTCTTTTCTGCAAGGAGATATGTAGCTCTCTACAAAATATAAATTATGTTTAATTATATGCAGTTTAATTTGCTAAAAATATTGCTTTAATAAGTTAGTGACAGCTGATAGTTTTGTTTGTGGTAGGTTTTGTTAGAACATTTCAAGGTAATTAAACAAGTACGTGGAAGATTGATGGACGTGGATGCTAATGAGTTTCCTCATTATTCCAAAATTGTATGTGTAATTATCATATACTGACATGAGAAGGGAGAGAAAATAAAAAGCTCTTCGCTTATTTTTTTTATTAATTGAAGCACAATTTCTTATTCTAACTTCTTCTTTTGTGGCCGTAAGTTTTTTAACTTCTTTATCACAATTCTGTGCTAAAGAATGAATAATCTCTTATGTTTATAATCTTAAAGGGCGAGTTCGATAAAAAAAATTCTAAATCAATAAAGAACTGTCTACAAAGAGCTCAGTTAATAAAATTAAAATGTTCATAAATAAACAAAAGGTATAAAAGTATGAAATAATACCTGAAATAAGGTAAGTGGGATTTACAATTCCATGTATATTACCTTAGCAAACATAAATAATAATAATAACAATTAGAGTACTATAACGAATTATAAAACAACCAAACAAAATACACCGCCCAACGGGCGGGTAAAAAACTAGTGACATTATATGTATCATTTATTTATGTGTTATTGGATGGTGATTTGGATTGTTGTTTCTTTGTGGGGACGAGATACGGTGACAACCCCTAAGGGGTTGTCAGATTCACAACCAAGGGTATTTTGGGTATGAAAAAAGGAATATATTAATTACCTTTTTTGTATTAATTAGCTTGGGAATTAAAAACCCATATTAAATACAATTTTTTTTAAATTTAAATCCTATACATTAATATCTCTATCTATCTCTCTCTCTCTCTTCCTTTCTCCAGCGGCCACTCTGCATCGACGGACAAACTTTTTCTCCGGCGAATTCTCTCCGGCAGACTCCCTCCGGCAATCTGAAAAAAATGTATCAGTGCGTTAAAAAGTGTACCAATCCATTAGTCTACTGGTAATTAATATACCAGTGCGTTAAAAAATGTACCAGTACTAGTGGTACGCTACCAGTGCGTTAAAAAATGTACCAGTACTAGTGGTACGCTACCAGTACAACGCTACCACTACCATATTACATCGTACCACTAGCACTGGTAGCGGTACCAGTAGAGAATAACACAAAAAAACAGATGATAGTGGTATCATATGATAGTGGTACCAGATGATAGTGGTACCAGTGAGTAGCGGTAGGGGAGCCACTGGTACGTACCAGTGAGTAGTGGTAGCGTACCAATAGGAATTGGTACTACTAGCATTGGCGGTCTTCTCCTCGAGATTCTTTGCACCCTCGGCGGTGTCCTTGGCGTCGAGGAGGTCGTTGAAGCCGACGCCGGAGGCAGAGAGATGGTGTAGAGCGGCATGGAGCGCATGGTGTTGTCGATGGGCGGATCGGAGGGGCGGCGGATCTGGAGCGCGACGATCTGGACGTCGATCTGGACGTTGCTGATGAGAACGCGGACGGAGCCAATCTGGACGTCGCGGAGCCAGGCGGCGGCGTAGATCTCGATCATGATGGCGGGGACAGCAGGCTGTGAACGGTGGGCATGGAAGAGTAAGAGGGAGATGCGGCGGCGCAACGTCCGCGGAAGAAAGGGAGGAAGGGAAGAAGGAGGTGGTGAGCGGCTGTGAAGTTGGCATGAGTTAGATTAGGGTTTTATTATTTTATATGGGAGGAAAAATGATTGGGTGTGGTAAGTTTTTTTCATCCCAAAAACACCATTCTTTTCATCTCAACCTTCAATTTAAAAATAATAGGAAAGAGACAAGAGAGATAATACATCTAATGGCTATAAAGTGGGTTGTCAAACCCACAACCCCTTAAGGGGTTGTCACCATAACTCGTCCCTGTGGGATTACTAGGTAACCAGTAACCACGGGTAATTACTAATTACTACCCACACCGTGTGATTAATAGGTAACCGCTAAACCGATGCGGTGAGGGTCTGGTAAGCATATTCACCACTAAAATGAGTATGGGTAGCCGTCGTAAACGGAGCAGTTAATCGTAACCACACCGATTGCCATCCCCACCATTATTTACTGGTATTCCGAAGCTCTGTTTATGAACGATAGGCTACAAAACTTGTCCGGCTATCACCCAGAACAAAACATCAAGGTAACAAGACAACAGATTTTCATGCACTCCATCTCTTACTTTCGAACAAGCTACTGGGCGTCTGCATTCAAGAGACCAAAGCAGCAAGTCTCCATGATAAGAACACAGCCACATTCCTAATTTCATAGCCGTCCACAGACATCGACGGAAAAAAAAAAGAAAAAAAAAAAGATTCCAGCACCTTTCTTGATAGACTTCCTTTGATAAAACAAAACTAACGAACTGCTCTTGTTTCTATCCACTTAGAAATACTCTTTCAACAAAGTGCTCTGTTGCTTCTTCAACTGAGGAGATGTCCTTTTGGCTACATTGAGGCCGTCAAGATCTCGTACAAGGAAGTTCCCCAGCTGCAGATACCTACCGTTTAGATAACGAAATCAGATCGAGCCTTCTTTGCATCTTCCTTCACTGGTTCTCCTGCAAAATCATACAAGCGATGGCGTCGGATGCTGTTGATGATGAGACAATACATTAAGTAGCTTGTAACATGAAGGCAATCCTCTGATTAGGCAGCAGATGTTAAATTTACCAGTGGACATAAGCCTGAACAGTGGACAGGAACAGACTTATGAAAATATGAAATGTACATAACTACAGATACCGTACAAATCAATTTATCATTCTAATCAACAGATGCAAACGTCGAGCATCCACCTACCCTCTTCATCATAATAACCTCAGCCTACTTTCTTTGCTTATAATCTTTCTACTGGAAGAGAAACCCTGATTCAATGGTAAAAGGCAAAACAGGGGAAACCCGAATCAAGTCCTAATAGCTAGATGTTCAAATAGCAGAAACTCACTTTGCACATTCAGCGTAAACAGAATAATGCGTCTTCATCTATTGGCTCAGAGCCATCACTTCAGTAACTGCAATAATTTAGTTACCCATAACCATTAAGCAGAAATTCATCACCCCTTTCAAGCTAGCTCATACCGATTCCTTTCTCTGTCCTTCAAACTTAAGCAAGGCAAAGTATGAATATATTCTATCATTGTACGCACTAGTCCAAGATCCTAGTAGAAAAATCTCACCCAAACCAAATTGAAACTAGCAACACTGCCAGCCAACAAATTGGCTCTCATCCATTCATTCATTCATAAGAACGCTCTTTATTCCTAAAATTTATACAAATTGAACTCCTCCCGCTGGAACGGCAGCGCAATCCGATTTCCGACGACAAAGGACAGCATAATAAAACCCTAGCATTAGTGCATTACCAGTTGGTTGAGGCGCGGGCGAGTAACCGTAAATAGCCTGGAGTCTGGCGAGAGGGATGGAAGACGAGCCAGCAGAGGCTTCGGCGAAGAGCTGCTGTTTCCATTCCCACATGGATTTCTTCATGGATTTGTTGGAACTGACCAGCGACGCTTTCTCCGCCTCCAGAGCATCAAGTTGACGTTGCTGGTAGCTTGATCGCAGGCCGAGAGCCACGAAGGCTCCGACCAGGAAGGCGTTTATGACCGTGTTATTGTCGGCGGCTTTCATCGCCGCGGATATCAATCTGTTCGCCGCTTCCATTTCTCTTGGCTCTGGGCAGGGCAGGACGGCAGGACTCGCAAGAGGAGACAACGCAAGTGGGTCGGGTCGGGTACGGATAGTGCATATCCATTACCCTACCCAAAGTAGTTTGGGTTTTACTCATACCCATACTCACATATAAAACGGGTAGAAAATTAAAACCATACCCATACCCGTTCGGATTTCGGATATCCACGGTTATTCATGGGTAATGATTTCTCTTCATAACTCCAACTAATATGTTAACATTTACACGTATTCTCACATTACGCAAGAGGAAAAGTATGACAATAATTCACTAGAATGAAGAAAATTAATTAAAACAACACAATTTCATGAAAATATTATATTTATATGCTAAATATAAAATATGTTAGAGAAAAATAATGACTATTTATAGATAAAATACATATATATGTGTATAATCGGGCGGGTTCGGGTTGGATACTGAGAAACCCATGCCCACCCATTACCCGCAATATTCGGGTTCAGCTTTTACCCGTACCCACTAAATGTCCTTCGGGTTCGGGTTTTACCCTACCCGATTAGGCCGGGTTCAGGTGGATATCCACGGTTACGGATATTTTTGCCATCCCTAGAGACAACAGAACGAACTAAGGGAAAAAATCCTAAAATACACATGTTTTAAAAAAAAATCCCAAAATACACACGTTATAAAAAAATTTCCCAAAATACACATGTTTGGGCATCACCGCTGTTGTCAACCGCAGTGATTGCATTCACCGCGGCAGACCAAAGCGGTGAATGCATCACCGCGGTTTCAAACAAACGTAACTTTGCGCTCGGTTATCCGATTGTAGCGAATTTTTTTTATTCCACATAACTTTTCAAGATCTTTCAATCTGCAACAAACCTTCATCCCAAAAAAAATTCGTTTGCTACCCCGAACGAGCAATTTTTCGATTTTGACAAACTTTGGAAGACCATAACTTTGTGCTCCACAATCCGAATGTCATGAAACTTTTTTTGATTTTGCATAACTTTTGAAGTACTACAACTTTTATTATAACTATAATTTTGGAAAGTATGTGGATTTGTGAAAAGTAAAGGCAAAGTTATTGCCAAAATCCCGTATACCCAAAAACATTTCTTTTTTTTTAAATTCTTTCCTAGTAAACGTTGTATTTCTTAAAAAGTTATGCGCAATAAAAAAAAACTTTACGACGTTCGGATTGACGAGCTAAAAGTTATGGTCTTCTAAAGTTTGGCAAAATCGAAAAATTGCTCGTTCGGGGTAACAAATGACATTTTTTTGAGATTAAATCTTTCTTCAGATTGAAAGATCTTGAAAAGTTATATGGAATCAAAAAAAGTTTCGCTAGAATCGGATAACCGAGCGCAAAGTTACGTTTGTTTTAAGTTTCAGTGTTACGTCAGGCATTCACCGCGGCCGTCAACCGCGGTGATGCATTCACCGCTTTGGTTTGCCCGTTGACAACAGCGGTGATGCACAAACATGTGTATTTTGGGAATTTTTTTATAACGCGTGTATTTTGAGAATTTTTAAAAAAAATATATGTATTATGGGATTTTCTATTTCTACTTTCTACTTTCTACAAGAACGGACTCCGTTTGGGGTAAATTACAGATTTTTTCCATTATTTAAACATTTTATGATTCCCGGTTTAGTACCCAAACTCTTAAGAATTCGTCATTAGGCTTTCTAAACGTATTGGCATGTAATTTAGCTTCTGGAACTTTTATCGAAAGTCATGGCCTTGTAAATGTCAAGGCATGGGCCGTTCCTTTGGAATGCTTCTTGGGTGTTTTCGGACTAAACCCAGCTCTCCTCTCTCAAAAATTGCAACATCAGTTTTGTCCCGGCAGAGTTGCACGAGTCAGGGTTTCATGTCACCGTCGTGACGTCGGCCAGAAACTCACTGCGTCATATGCACAAGTTACAATTGTGTTGCCCATTTCACGGTTGAAACTGTGACATGTGTTGGCCGGTTGTGGCGTGTGTAGTCACTGTCGAAAGTCCCAACGTCTTTTGTAAATGTCACAATCTGAAACTATGACTTCTGCAATGCCCCTACAAATGATTTAGCTCCTGAAAGGCTGAAAGCCTGAAACTTTTGTCGAAAGTCACGACCTCTCTTGTAAATGTCATTGCATGTGTTGTGACATGTGGGCTCTATACCAATTTTGACTCCAAATGGTCTAACAATTATTCCTTCGCAATATTCACTTGCTAGAATCTGAAATATACTAAACCAAACACAACCTAGCGTGAAAACAAGCTAAATAACGAAAAATATCAAGCTAAACGATCAAGGATTGAAAGTCTAAACATGTATAATTAAAGCCTGAATCATGCACTCTAAAGCAAAATCATGCAAGAGATTGACTAAAATGAACAATTATGGGAAAATCACCATGACGCACCCCAATAATATAACTTGTGATAATATGCCCAAAACAGACATTATCGTGATCGAAAAAAGAATTGAGATATAATAGTCGTTGTAATATAAGATAAAACAATAGGAAAATGAGTGTAAATGTAACACCTTAGGCGAATCCCACATCAACAAAGCATGGGAGAGATCCATGGTTCATAAGTAAGAAACCGGCCTTAACTGACAAGACGTGTTTTGGGGTGTAATGGAAACGTGCTCAGTGTGGAGTACAACAAGGATGGGTGACCTTATGGGAAGTCACCTTGAATTGCACCCCAAGTCGAAATCCGTGCGGGTGTAAAGGCCCAAAGCGGACAGTATCTTGTCAGAAAAAGGTTCGAGGTGTTACAAGTGGTATCAGAGCCTCTCCGCGTCCCTCTTGAACGATGGTGGGGCAAACCTCAACGAGGACGTTGAGTCACAAGGGGGGAGTATGTAACACCTTAGGCGAATCCCACATCGACAAAGCACGGGAGAGATCCATGGTTCATAAGTAAGAAACCGGCCTTAACTGACAAGACGCATTTTGGGGTGTAATAGAAACGTGCTCAGTGTGGAGTACAACAAGGATGGGTGACCTTATGGGAAGTCACCTTGAATTGCACCCCAAGTCGAAATCCGTGCGGGTGTAGAGGCCCAAAGCGGACAGTATCTTGTTGGGAAAAGGTTCGGGGTGTTACAGTAAATGGTCCTAGGAAAAAATCCAAAAGTGCCACGTTTAAAAAAATTCCAACAATACCACCCAACCCCAAAAAATTCCAAAAATACCTCCTTTTTCAAAAACCGCCACCCCACCCAGCGGTTTGGTCCAAATTTTTTTTCTTTTCGATAAACTCCTAACTTCGGCCGGGACTTCAAACGAACGTAACTTTGCACTTGGGTATCCGATCGCTACGATTTTTTTTCTTTTTGAATCCGAATAACTTTTTGAGATCTTGCAAGCTGCAAACCGCCTGCGTCATTTGCTACGGTTTGGTCCCGTCTTTGTCTCGAAAAAACGTCATTTGCTACCTCGAACGAGCCTTTTTTTCGATTCGGCAAACTTTGTGCTCCAAAATCCGAACGTCATGATTTTTTTTTTCATTTCACATAATTTTTTAAGATCTACAAGTTTTACTAGGATGAAATTTTCAAAACAGGAATTAGTTTTGGATATACGGGACCTTGGGAATAACTTTACCTTTACTTTTCACAAATCCATGTACATTTCGAAATTATGGTTATGTTAAAAGTTGTAATAATTGAAAAGTTATGCGGAATCACAAAAAATTATGACACTCGGATTTTGTAGCACAAAGTTATGGACGTCCAAAGTTTGATGAAATCGAAAAAAGGCTCGTTCGGGGTAGTAAATGACGTTTTTTCGAGACGAAGGCGGGACCAGCTTGCAAGATCTTGAAAAGTTATTCGGATTCAAAAAAAAATTGTAGCTATCGGATACCCGAGTACAAAGTTACGTTCGTTTGAAGTTCCGGCCGAAGTTAGGAGTTCATCGGAAAAAAAAGTTTGGACCAAACCGCTGTGTGGGGTGGCGATTTGGCCCAAAACCGGCCCCCACCCATCGGTTTTCATAACCGCCCATTAGCCCAACGGTTTGCATCAAAAACTGTGCCCCACTCAATGGTTTTCGTGTAAACCACAGGGTGGGGTGAAGATATTTTAAAAATGGTAATTTTTTTAGAATTTTTTTTTTAACAATGGTATTTCTGAAAATAGTCCTATGAGTTTTGACGTGATTTTATTTAGGGAATAAATAAGATTTTCAACCGGCTCTCTGGGCATGTTAGGAGTTAGGAGAATGGGCTTTCCTTAATAGGAACAAAGATACAAAGTCAATAAACGAACCCCTACCACATCTGTGGGCTATAAAGATCTCCGCCCAGAAACTGAAAGAACGTCTCTTCCAGGTTTGTCAGTAGGACTGCAAATGAGCCGAGTCGAGTTTTATTTTTGTTTAAGTTTGGGTCGTTAATAAACGAGTTGAACTCGAGCTCAGCTCATTTATTAACGAGCCGAGTCGAGTCGATTTCGAGCTAGCTTGTTTATTAAAATTTTAACTTTTATTTGATACTTCATTTTGTATATCATAATACATATGATTTATTTTGATAGCTAATCTCATATTATACTTTGTTGGTATCATATATCATTTAGTTAATAAATTTTAACTACTCCAAATCATGTTATTTCATAGTATCGAAGCAATTTATGATGCATAATTTCTTTTTAAAGTAGAAAATAAGATATATTGCTCACAAACTCAACGTGTTAAACATTATATATAGTGAGATATATAATTTAACAACCATATGAATTAAAATCATAAGATATAGATTGATTCGTCCATAAGTTGGTAATCGAGTTGGCTCTCTAGCCACATGTCAAGACATATCATGAGCTCAAAACGAGCCAGCTCACGAGTTTAGTTCAACAAACCACCGAATCGAGCTAGCTCGCGAGCTGAACAAAAGTAAACTCGTGTTCGGCTCGTTTATTAACGAGTCGAGTTTCGAACGAGCTTTTCTCGGCGACTCATTTGCGGCCCTATTTGCCAGTCCTAGAAGAAAAACAGAGGCTAGCCGCTAGCGTCTTTTTTGTTCTTCGTCGCTTTTTTTAGATCGTCTTAGAAAATTTAGATTCTTGGGCAGATTTTCTATATATATTTTGTGTACTTATTAACTTTTTCCCTCTTCTCTTTACTTCAGGAAGAAAAGGGAAGAGGAGAAGCCCGCCTTGCAAATATGGTCTCCAGCTCTGTTTTTACTCGAGATGAGGTAAAGTTTTATTTTCTCTCTTAAAATCAATGATCGAAAAATCGTATTGCTGGTTGATAAAAATCTCATACGAGAAGCTAAACCAATATGGTTTCAATACCTCGGTATATCAATGATTAATCCTTGTTTAAAACTGATTAGTTTGGTTTAGGGAAAGAGTATAAAGTTGCATACTTTCATAGTTTGATTGATTACTTCTCGCTAGAAAGAAGAAGATCGGATTAGTAACTTGCCAGATGAAATCCTTTGGGGCAATGCATTCTATCCCTATTGACGCCTAAGGAAGCGGTGAAGACTTCTTTACTCTCACGTAGATGGGTAGATTTGTGGCTATCAGCTCTACCTGTGGTGGATTTCAATACCCCGAAAGTGTCACCGGCGAGAAGAAGAGAGTTCAAAAAATGGGCAAGTGGGTCTGTGAGGCAGCGCAAGGGTACCACCTCAACCTCAAAACGTTCCAAGTTCAGAGTTTCATTCACATTGAGCAATCAATACAGCTTCGATGGGGATAAGCACGAATGGCTGAAGTTCACAATATCAAATCTGTTCGAGTATCTCAAGCTGTCCTCGAGCAGTCCTATACCGACTTCTACCAGTGACAACGAGAGTTATGTCTTCCCGAAGTATTGTTTCGATAACATCGTTATGCGATCTGGGTTGTCTGATGTCAAGTCCCTCAGATCCTTGCGTTTGATTCATGTTAAGGTCAAGGCTATGACGATTGAACACTTCATCATGAATTGCCCCTATCTTGAAGAATTGGGCGTGTACAAGTCAGATGAACTAGTGAAGCTAAAGATTGCTGCTACTGCTACAGCTTCATCATCATCATCGTCCTCGTCACTTGCGTTGAAGCGCTTGGAAATGGTGAGGTGCAGTTTTCTAAGGTCACTGGAGATTGATAACGTCCCATGCCTCACCCACTTTGCATTTGAAGGTCACCGTACGGTGAAGCTGCGTTTGAAGAATTGTGTTAGCCTTGTGGATGTAAACATAGGCTTTGATGCTTGCATATCCAGTTTAGCATTTGACAACATCTCCTGCTATGCTGGTCAGTTGGCTGCCCGGTGAGTATACAAGATGAAGAGATGAATGAAGCACACTGCTAGTGTGCTTAATGTTCTTGTTGGCCTGATACATACTTGCTGTTGTTGTTTTTTACACAGATGTTCCGTCAATTTTCGAATGCAGTAGAGTTCGTTCGTCTCGAGCGGTTGACCGTCGAAAACGTTTGGAAATTTCGACCTTCATGTCCATGGTTTGGATATTTTGATACATGCTTGTCCTCGGTTGCATACATTGCGATTGAGGATAATGTGTTTTTGCTTGCTGCTTTCATTCTCGCTCTTTGGCTTGAGGGTTCCAGTATTTGTGATTGTGTTTTGGGATTGCAGGTGAACGCTCGCCGGCCCCCTGTTTATGTATAGAGGAATGCAAGGACGAAACGTCGTTGAAGGCAGCCATGAGAGCATAAAAGTGGTGGAGATTATCGGGTTTACTGGCTATCCAGCTAGCTGCAGGTTGATGGAGTATATACTCGACTGTTGTGTGCGGGTGGAAAGAATCGTTCTTCGTATTAATAGCTCGAGCATTCTGATTTCGGGCGGCGGTAATGAACAAGTTGAGGAAAGCTAGAAAGCGTGCATTGGAATTCAGATCGGAGGCATTCCCTGCAATTGACTTTGTTATAGTTTATCAGTTAACTAATTTTGCCTGTCCTAAACAAAAACAATCTACAAATCAAGGCCATAAAGAAACACATACACTAAAATTGTAGATGTTTTCCTTCCCATTTTATTCATTTTCAACAGCCAATAAATTTCAGCAATCCAACAACCACTAACACTCAAAAGTCCCAATTACCACAAGGCAGGGGAACAACAACTAAGTGCCCCATTATATCTTTAATGTGACGGTAATCTAACTACTGATTCATTCTAGATCTGCATCACTATAAAGTATAAACTAACTTATGTCCTTGTCAAGAGGAACAATAAGAAGACAAAAAAAAAAAAAAATTGTCAACTAAGAAAGAAAACAGAGCAGCATTTGGTGAACTACCACTCCACCCACCCTTTTAACTTCAGATCAGTCAGCCTTCTTGCTAGCTGCAATGTCTTTGAGCATCTCTTTCAGTTCACCATTCTGGACACCATAAACAAATACAATCCAAGAATTAACAAATCAGGTCAAGTCAAAACAGAAACAAGCACTACCCAGGATGGCAATTGTCACAATCACTAAAATGAAGGAAAGGAACATCGAATCCGAGGGACGAACCTGATGCAGATTGAGAACTATATCAGACCCACCAATGAACTCCCCTTTAACGAAAACCTGCGGAAACGTTGGCCAGTTGCTGCAAGGAAACCAGTGGGATTATTAGACACCTGTTTCACCCAGAGTACCACTGGGAAAAGGTTTGGTCAAGCATCATTAAAGAGAGGGCACTTGCACTATATATTCTATAAATACAAGATTTATTCTTTCCAAGGACCAGTAAGGCAGTAACACATATATCTTCTAAGTTCTAACACTAGATGGTGCAGAGAATCTTGAATTGAAAGTTTTATTTCTTCTTTCTACCTGAATGATTTCACGGCGTCTTTGAGCTCAGGATTCTCGATTATGTTTCTAGCACTTAATGGAACCTCTGCACAGGGCACATGGTGGTAAGATCAGGAATTAATAAGACTCATAAGAGAAAAAAATTAAGGCAACTTTGGTATAGAAAAAGGAACACTTAAGAAGAGGAAGTAAAATGCAAACACAGGTAGTAAAAGTCAACAAATCAGAAAAGATCATTACACCGTAGGCATTCAAATGCTTTGCCGCAAAAAAATTCCTATGCAACTTACAATTGCACTGTAGCCAAGTAAGATAGTTCGAAGGATCCTAGCATAATAAACAGTCTATTGATCAGCAGTCTAAAGGTGGAAAATCTTAAGTCTTTTGTTGATTGTGGAAGTACACCTTCAGGAGATAACATTAAAGCAGAAATTTTATATTTTCAGGCCTTCCTCTGTTAGAAACCAAACTTTCATTACAAATTCATGTACTTATACAAATCATTCATTCAATGTGATCCGAAATTGTGAACAGCTTTCTTAAAACAAAACAAGAATGGCATTTGGTTGCGAAGAAAACTAGAAAAGTACAGTCCACAAAACAGTCCCATCATCTCATGTATCCATTTGAGAGCACTAAAACGGTAACCTCAAATTTCTCAACAATCAATCAAATACTTATAGACATTTACAATGTAACCTGGAGACTTCAAGATATATTTTAACATTATTCAACAGAGAGATAAATTCAGGTTTACCAAGAACAAGTTACTTACCATAAAGTCTCAGTACTCTTATGGCCAATGCACTGAATCCACATTGAGGATAGTCAGGCACACCTTTCATGTATACCATGACAGGATTGTCCCTCACATCCTACATGGAAAGTCGATAATAAGATGTTGACAAATTCCACAACTAACTCTGCAGATCACAATATCTTGTCTGCCAGAACTATTGACTCAGAATACCTGCTCAACGATATCTTTCAAAGAAGCATTCGAATTTTCGGTCTTGTTACTTGGATGAAAGTCTTCATGAGTGTCAGGGTCACTAGGGACCGTAGACAGGTGTCTTGTTCCAGTAGGGTGAACCCATCCAGTTGCCTACACAAATTTTTAACACGAAAAGATGAATAAAATCATTGTGAAAAACAAAACAAAAAATACACCTGCAAAGGTTAGGTTCTAAAAATCAACTTGATGCAAACTTTGCCAAAACTCAAAAGCCTATGTAAGATTCAAGATCATTCAAGCATTCTGCTCCTCAATCGTACTTCCTCCATTTTTGTTGGTAAAGATGTAGTGACAATACTACACATAGCACAAGTGCACAACGATCATGCCACATGATGATTCATATTAACCATAGTGATTATATATAACCATAATGCAATTCAAAGTTGTGAAATCAATCAAAACCTATTCGTATCTCACATTCTACATGGAACTGAAATACATGAAAGGATTCACTACAACAACCAAACCTGCAGAACCTAAACCAGACCTTTGGGAAGTGCTAAACCAGAGAAGTGATCCTAGACAATACACACAACTACCGAGGAAAAGAACAGAAAGTTTAATCAGACACCTAAAATAGACTAAATTATCTTTTGGGTTCCCATGTGATTCAAATATCTGCACAAGCCAAAACAGTTCTACATACAGCATGTCTACCCAGTTGGTTTTTCGTTGGTGGTGTTCTCTCATCTAAAATTAACCACAAACCTAGTTGCCAACATGGAGTAGAAGAACTGGAAGCAATCAAGCTCTGCTTTCAAACACCAAACTGCATGCTAACTTCTTGGATCTAGCAAACACACAACCATAAATTCAAACCAAAATCAAGAAACAGGATTTCAGCTCTTACAAATCTACTAGAATGCGCTGCCGATGGACCAGTCAAACCCTTCAAGAGCATACTTGATAGCAATTTCGCCATTGTTATCTGTATCAATCAAGTCAACCACGTAATTTATCTAGGAAATCCAAATAAAAAAGAAGCCAAAGAAGGGTGAGGGGAGGCACAATGACAAAATTAAACATTCGCATCATGTAGATGCTCTCATAAGATTCAGGTGATCAAGTTTCTCAATGCATCGGAAAATCTAGGAAGGAAAAATGCCCATAAGCACAGTTATCTAATCACACACTTCTAGCACCAAAAGCCACAGACTTGCCTTTTTTTCCCCTTCTAAACCTACTACAACAGGGAATTTTGAAGGAAGGACAGAAGAATTCACCAACAGAGAGGAAATTATTAAAGAAATGAACAGGGAGGTGTTGTTTTTTTGCAGGATGCAGAGAAAGCTTCAAGAATTATCACTCATTCTCAATCTGTTAACTCGGCACCTCTGGCTAACCCTTCCCTTCGTGTTCGGCAAAAATATGACAGATTGAAATTCCGAACTGGGTATGTGTATCTTTTAGCTGGGGAGGTGGAGAAGAGCTAACTTGTACAAGTTCCAATTTTCGAGGACTAAAAATGGGATGAGGATCACGATTAACTACGTTAAACGAGCAGGAACTTATATAAATCCATGATATGGAACAGACGTTGCAGATGCAAAGACTTACTGTGGGAAGGAGCAGAAGAAGGCGGTGAGTTGGAGGACGGGACGGAGCGGAAGCAAACGGTCAGTTCGGTGACGGTCTGACGGAGGCAGGAGAGCGGAGAGGCGAGATGGGAAAGTGGCGGATGTAAGGCAGGAGGGAGGAGAGGATCAAGGAGGTACTGGAATAGGGCAGCGGGTAGCCTAATTCGTAATTCCCATCACATCGGTAGCCCGTAGCCCAATCCCACCAAAATACACATATTGGTCGTAGTTATAGACTTTGTGACAATAATAGCAAATTTATCAGAAATACACAAATTGTTCGATTATGTCCAAAACAACATAGTCATTTTCGTTGCTGGCTGGACTAACATTTTTTCTGACTTGATGACACTTAATCAAAACCTTTATCGAGGGGAATTAACTAAATTCAATTGTATACTATGGACTTTGTGTAATAATAATAATAGCCAGTTTCTAAAAGATTCACAAAATGACCAGATTTTGGAAATGTGTTTGACCAATTTAGTCAAATCTGTTAAAATCTTTAATGACATTAGATATTCGGCCAGTTACATTAACAAAACACTAACGAGGATGCGATCTTGATGCACACGTCAGCGACAACTCAACATACCATGTGGGCGCCCCAACATATTTTAATTTAAAATATTTGTCTAAATTCCTTTTTATCCATCTTATTCTTCTTCTAACCCATCTATCTTCTTTCAGAGTCCTCGATCAGCCCACCGCCAATCCGCGACAACTTGATTCTCTAACGTTCTGGAAAAATACACTTCCCCACTACATTCGTTGTTGGTGGAAGAAGTTGGGATTCTGGTGTTGGTAGAGATCGTCGAGGGTAGTTTCGCCCTCTCCCTAATGGTTCTTCAGTCAGTGGTAGAGGAAGACCTAGTTGGAGCCACCAATCAAGTACGGTGGACTGAGATAAAAAAGGATTGAGGCTGGCGATTGGAGGAAGGGGAAGAGCAACGAGCATGGGTGAATTGGAGGCAAATCGTCCTTCCGTTTTATTTTATTTATCTCTAATATTTTATATGGTGTAGGCTTGTATGTTTAATTCCATGATTGAAAACCTTGGTGACGGGAAGTTGAGGTGAGAAGAGATAAAAAAAAACTAACAAAAATCCACAGTGAATGAATTCATTCAATTGAATTAATTTATCAATAAGTGCCAATTTTGAGCTATGAGACTAAGTAAAAAGTCTTGAGTTTGCCTACAATCAAAGCATAGATAAAAGGGAAGGGATATGATGGCGGTATCTCAATTTCTTGTCCTTGGTAATATTTGATTTGATGGAGTGGAGGTTATGAAAGGTGTTTGATTTTTTGGTGTAACAAAATATTGAGTGAGAGACAGAGTGACCTAAGAAAACTTGGAAGCTAAGCTTGGATTGTATGAGGACTTGCAAGCTGCCAAAGCGTGAGCAATTACCATAATTTATGGTTTATATTAATTAATTATAAACTTTGTGCATTTCGGTGTATTATTAGTCCAATCCCATAATCTCATATATAGAATAACACTCAAAATCAATCTCAATCCATGAAAAATAACTCGATATTCAACAATACCAATTAGTGGTAAATACAACATACTGTTGGATATATTCCAAATACTGGTACCTAACTTTCTGCCCAAATTATTTACAATTATTGACAAATTAAGTTATAAATTGGTATGTTATATATGTGTGTGTTTTATTGTATATAGTGTATGGAGGTCCCATAAATGATTAACCAACGACTCTAATACGATTGTCCACTGAATCATAGACTATAACTTTTTCGGTTTAACATTCTGTTCAAACTTTTCAAATTATTGGCTAAACCTTCAAAATACAAAATATTAACCAAATGTTAAATTTTTGTTAATAAATTATATTTACCCTAACACTAAGGGGTTGCTTGGAAGTTGTGATTGTTAAATAGATGTAATGTTGTGAATGCATGTATAATATTATACATGTATTGTCGAATTTGATGCATTGTAAAATACCACGTTTGGTATGTGTGATTGTGTACGTCACATGAGCTAAAAGCTGAGACAAAACAATCTCAACTCAACCATCTTAACGATCACAGCTAAAAGATGAAATATAACAATCATTCATTTTGAGTGATAGTTTGTCACATCACAGAAACAAATCTACAATTCATGTATTGTTTCTGCTAAAAAAATGATGCATTCTAAACAATACATGTATAGTAACAATATCACCAAAACAATCGCAGCTTCTAAACGACCCCTAAGTTCATGAAAGAGGGGGAGATAATTTGGGAGGGGAGGGAAATTTCGGTCGAGGTCGTTTGGTTTTGGTGATACTTAAATCAATGCATTGTGGTCAATGCCTGCATTGTAATATACATGCAATTAAGGAAAATGATGTAATTTTCTTTACATTGTTTGGTTTTTATGATAGTTCTTTTAGTATTCAAAATGTTATATTACTTTTTGCGAGAAATATCACTTTTGCCCCTTGCTTTTATGAGAATATATATATAACTAGTTTTTTTGCCTCTCTTTAGCTCTATGTCTCTTATCCCTAGGATGGTCTTCCTCCACGGGTATACTTGGAACAAAAAAAATGAACCCAACAATCTCCTCAAAACTATCTCAACAATCTCAAGTTTTAGTAGAGATAATATTATCACTCATTTTCAGTGATAGTTTCCATCACATCAATCAAATAATGCATGTATTGTTTGTGTAGAAAAAAAAAACAATGCATTTGTAGACAATACATGTTTGTAGGAAAAATGGTGGTCATATTTGAAAGGCGAAAAAGACACAAGAAGTTTTTACTTCAAATTGGAGGCAATTACTAGAGTATTTTTCCACCCCTCAAATAATCATCCCTTTTACGCTAGCAAACTAAAAAACAATGAAAAATCTATTGATTTTAACAATTTCTCCCAAAAACATATTATCCCCTTATTTTCCTTCCTTCATGAATTTTCCGTTCCATTGGATCAAATTCGAACATTAAAAAAATTACACAAATTAAAAAAAAAAAAAAAAAGAAAGGAAAGCCGCGTGATCACACGCGCAGCAAAGCGCGGGATCACCTTCACTCTAAAAAATCCACCGCCCTTCGCTTCCCTCTACTCACTGAGAGAGTCTCTCCCTGCACTTTTCTGTGAACACACCACTTTTCTCCGTGCGCTTCTTCAGCACAGAAATGCCAGTCCAGAGTAGAGTTACCACTGCTTAAACCCACCTCCTCCATCAATTCCGTCTCCCCAGCTTTGTTAATCGTTAACCCTAAACGACCCAGGGGTTTCGCTTTTCGCAGTACTCCAGATTTCGAATCAAATGGACGACGCTCCGCTGGAACTCGTCTCTCAAGCAGGCGCCCAACTCTGCCGCCTCTCTCGACCCAGCAAGGACTCTCTCCTCAAATCCCTCAGAGTTCGTCTCCGCTCCTTCTTTCCCGACTTACTTATTGTCCCCCCGTTCCTCAATTTCCAGGGTTTTGCTTCTGATTTGGGTACAAAATTGCAGGAAGTGGCGGAGTCCTTGGTGCAAATTCAACATGCTTGTTCTTCGTCACTCGAAGGTTTGGAGAAAAAGAAACTGGCTAAGAAACAAGCAGCTGCCCTACTTCCCATGAAGGAATTTATAGTCAAGCGAGAAATTCTTCGCCACGCTGACAGAGAGGTCCAACTCCTGGTCTCCGTCTGCGTCGCCGAGCTTTTCCGGATTCTAGCGCCGGAAACTCCTTTCGCCGACAAGCATCTCAGAGTAAGTCAATTTACCGTTTTCTCGTGATGGGCTTTTCTTTCCAGTCAACTGTATGCGCTGATTCATCTTTGTTCTTCAACTCCGTGAAGGATGTTTTCAAGCTGATTCTCGGTACGTTCTCGGAGCTTGCTGATACTGGTAGCCCTTACTTCGGGAGGAGGGCCAGCGTTTTGGAGGCTGTAGCGAGATGTGAATGTTGTGTGGTTATGCTGGATGTCCAGTGCGGAGATTTGGTTCTCGAGTTGTTTAAAACTTTCTTCTCGGTTGTGAGGTATGGATGCTGATCTATACCCATGTTTGGATGTTTTGATTTAGCCACTGAAATCCTAACAAATGTGAATAGCTACCTCATTTTGCTTGATAGACTTGTTTCTCTAGAATGTTTTGCTGCACTTTTTTATGTTGTAACCAATCAAACAGTAGAATTGGTTTGGTTTGCCATTTCTGAAAAGTTTGATTTGGGTTTAGGCAAGCATATTAATTATCCATTTTGTGCCTTCTTGTTAGGGCATATCATGACAAAAGTGTAAAGAAGAATATGTTGCATATAATGTCTCGCATCTTAAATGAGGAGCCTTCTCAAAGACTTGCAGACGTGATTTTGCAGAATCTTATAAAGGAAGAAGAGGTGAGGATTTATAAAACAATAGTAACTCTGGTTTCATGCAGCCTGTACTGACTTCTGGAAATCAAAAGTCAGTATGCACATGGCAGGATGGACTTTACCCTGTTGTGTATCATGCTTAGTGCCAAAATCATTCTTCTGTGTGTTGGAATTGCGACTCAGTAATTTTGGGAAGCCTGGTTACGACTATTGTGGCTAGTTATTGTAGATTAAATGGATATTAGTTGTTAATTCATTCACGAAACTAAGGTGAATCGAGCATTCCCATCAAATGGATTTTCGTTGAGAATTCATTCCTGAAACTAAGGTGTATTGAGCATTCCCATCCTTTACACGAGCAAATTATTTTACCCTTTGAATGAAGCAGCACAACATCTTAAGCAAGAGCAGATTAGAGTCTCCAAAGAAGTAACATCCGAGAGGAAGTTCATATTGTTGAATGGTATCCCTTTGGAGGGTTTAAATAGAGTAGTTATATCTGTGATTGTCTGGTATGTCGCTTACTAAGCTCCACTTGGCTAGAATAGTGATTGCACGTATATCTGCATGTAGTGTTCGAATGCCGCCCTGCTTATTCATGATCATTGAAACAATTAGTTGTTTGTTCATTGACCAAACTCTATGATCTATGCACCCAAGTCCTAATGTGGAATCTGGCTTTGATATCAGAAGAAGCCAACTACATTCAAATGTTTTTTTCTCCTTCTTGAAGCATTTGACCTTTGGAAAATTGGTTTTAATATTCAGGCTTCTTCAGTATCATAAATTTTGTTTTGTCATTTTTGGAACAATGTCACCTGTTGATCCCACGGTATAGTGCATTATTGCTAATCCATTGCAGGATTGTCTTTAGTCTGCTTCTTATAGCTGCTTATGGGCAGATGGATATTTGAATGTGATTACTTTGTTCCGATTGATGGCTGGCAGAATCTGTGTGTTTAGTCTTAGGTTGACAAGTTGGCTGGCAGAATTGTAGAATCTGGTTGTGGATGCTGCAGTTGACATCTTACTCCTTTTCCTCTTAAGTTCTCATTGGTCTGTGTCTTTTTTTTCTTGTCTTCCTGACTTGGCTGCCCCCCATATCTTAAATTCCAGGGTCCGTCCCAGCTTGCTGTTTACATTATCCAAAAGTGTGATTATGAACTGGAGCCGTTTGTTTGTGGCTTCTTCAATTCTTGCTTCTTGAACAGAGATGCAGTTGAAAATGATATGAAAGAATCTTACCATGTCGTTCTGTATGAAGTTTACAAATGTGCACCACGTATGCTTCTCACTGTCATCCCTTACTTGTCTGAAGAACTACGGGTATGGCTTCTATCATCTTTTTTTGGTCTTGATTTCCAATGTAAGTTTTAGTTGCATGTAACTTGTCATTTGGGATTCTTCCCTTCATTTTCAAACACTAAAACGAAATTACTCTTTCCATCCCTTTTCATTCGGAAGGTGCTGCTGCATCCTTCACCTTACTCAAGTTCTTGCATTTCCTTTTTCCAACTTCGCCCCCATACTTTATAGCCACATGCTGAATAAAGTTCTTGCATTCCCTTTTTCGTTCAAGTATACTAGTGCTTGTTCCTTTGTCTTATGCTGGAGACTGGAGAAGTGTATCCTTCATAAAGAGATGCCACAAAACTATGTGCAGACTGATCAGGTTGATGTGCGAGTAAAAGCTGTCAATTTGCTTGGAAAACTACTTGCACTACGCGGGGACCAGTTTGCACGGGAACATCATGACCTTTTCACAGAGTTGAAAAATAGGTTTTCTGATAAATCTGTTGACGTTAGACGGAGTGCTCTGCACTGTGCCAGAGCTTTTTACATTGCTAATCCATGCTGGAAGGCATCAGAAGAGATTCTTTGTAAGTCCTTTTGAAAAATTTCGTTTTTATGTTTTTATTCCTGATTTCCTCTTTGAATTCTCACTTCTTCAATACCTTAACCAAGCAGCTGCCTTTGAAGGCCGATTGCTGGACTTGAATGATGAAGTAAGAGCACAAGCAGTTGTCATTATCTGTGACCTAGCGAGTTCTAATCTGGAATCATTTCCTCCTGGACTTGTAGTAACTGCAACTGAAAGGCTGAGGGACAAGAAGGTAGGTTTTCTTCACCTTCTGACTTTCTTACTCCTATCAATTATGTTTAGTAGGAAAATGGGAACCTAATGCTCATTTTTTTGAGCAGCTCTCTGTTAGAAAGAAAGCATTGGCAAGGCTGATGAAACTGTATCAAGATTATTGTATCAAATGTTCTCAACGCCTTATGGCCATTACAAATCACTTTGAACGTATTCCGACTGAAGTGTTGATGCTTTGTTGTATAGACAGCAAGGCATTCAGGTCTGTTCTCTCCAATTTTGCTACTAATTGAATGATTGCTGTGTAAATGTTTGATATAACTGCATTGTCTAGGTCTCAAACTACGGAGCATACTTTATGGGAGGATTTATTTCCAGCTAATCTTTCTGCTGAAGAGAGGACTAGACATTGGGTGCATATCGTGTCTCTTTTCACTCCTCTTCATTGGAAGGTCATGGCCTCTGTTTTGTCTAAGCAAAACAGGTAGTAACCTTTAACCTGATCCCCCGTTTCCTTACATGGATTTTGATGAAGCTCTCTGTATGCAGATTACAGACAGAAATGCGGACATATTTATCTTTGAGAAAGAATGAGAAGGTACATTCTAGAATATCTTATATCTTAATACAAGGTTATATTATTTGACGATTAGGGGAAAATATTGTGTATTTACGGCTTGTTTATTGAGCTGAGCCTGTGGATGCGTGCTTAACTTGCTTCTCTGTAGTCATTTTGGAAGTGATGATCTTGTAGCATTCCAGTTACTTGAAATCTTATATGTGGTATGCCTGCCATTTCTATGGTCACGAACTGTTATCATTTGTTGGGTTAAGTATTTGAACTATGCCATTTTGGAAAGGTGTGATAGCTAGGAACATTGTTTTCTGCTTCGCAGGAAAATACTTCGGAAGTGATGCAGAAGAATATAAAGAAGTCCATTTCAAAGATGTCAGCATCATTTCCTGACCCTCCCAAAGCACAAGAATGCTTTTATATCTTGAACCAATTGAAAGACTGCAATGTTTTCAGTACTCTGGAGTTGTTACTAGAAGATTTGACGATTGATGACTTACAAAAGAAGAGGGTACAGTCTCTTCTGTTGACCGTTGCTTTCTTGTAAGGGTATCATCTCACATGCTAATTATATGAATTCATGAATCTTGTTGAATTTCTGATGAGAATATTTTTGTTATGTATGTTTATTATCCCCACTCAGTGTAGTCTTAAATATGAGAAAGTGGGTTTCTTGGCCTGGAATGCTTTATGAATGGTAAAACATTCAGTAGAATAATAAAAAGCTTTACCGTTAAGTCATTGTTAGGATTGGATGTGGAAATCTGTGAAGATACAGCAATTGCTGTTGGTGAGGCAGTGAGCCCTTTTGCATCTCTTGGGAACAACTGAGTATAATTAAAAATTCTAATGTACTTTGTTCCAGAATTTGTACTCATATAAATTCATGCCAATATGTAACTATAGTTAAATTTTCACCCCCAATTCAACTTTTCTTTCTTTGTTTTTGGATCATTATATTACTGCTTGACGAGAGTAACCATCATGGTGATAATATAAAGGTGAGGGTAT
This sequence comes from Linum trigynum, assembly GCA_964030455.1. Taxonomy (NCBI): domain Eukaryota; kingdom Viridiplantae; phylum Streptophyta; class Magnoliopsida; order Malpighiales; family Linaceae; genus Linum; species Linum trigynum. The sequence continues at coordinate 31,628,225 of OZ034814.1, read as the reverse complement.
GTGTTCTTTTTTGAGTTCTTTTGCTTAACTTCTTAAAGTGGGATTCTAAAACTTGCTTTTGCTACACTCGCTTTCATGTTTCAACTTTCTGATGTTTGACTTTAATAATAATATTATTGTCTGAACATACGTTATTATTGTGCCAGAAGGAATTTCTGAAACTGGTGGGAGATAAACACCCACAGCTTGATTTTCTACAACTGCTGTCTTTGAAATGCTCTTTTAGCATATTCAACTCGGAGATTATACGCTGTGTTTTGGTTCATCTTTCCAGCGAGGGGCTTGAAATCGAGCAAAAGAAGGCTTCTGCCAAACTCATTCTGGTAACTTCTGTTAGTTCCCATGACATATGTGGCCACCCTCTGTAATGGATCATGAGAGCAATTGGTTAGAAAAGGCAGAAAGCTGTGTCTCATTTAATATCCTATTTGTACGTACTTGCTCATCCGAAGCATTAGACAGAGTGACAGGATTGGCAGTGAATATGTGTTGAAAAATGCATATAGGTCTTGATTTGTTCAGACAAAACTACCGGAGGTTAGATTTTAATTCAAGCTTCTCTTATTGACAGAGAATTCTCCTGATTTCTAAGTTTTCTTTTTAGTATTGGGCTGGTGCTGGATGTTGGGTAGGACCATGGCCATGGACTCAACATGCCTTTGTAGCATTCTGAAATCTATTTTATGGCACTTTTTGTTCCAAGATGTGTCTTGGCAGGAATATCTTTTCAATATCAGTATAATGTCTCTGGTGGTATATTCTTAAGGAAAGATGAAATGCGCATATAAAATTTTATAATGCAGAAGAGCTAAGACGTGGCTTTTTACTCGTACGATTGTTCAGTGAGAATTTTCTTACAGAAATTACCTAAAGTGTTAGCTGATGCAGGCTGTCGTCAGCATTTTCCCCTCTCTCTTAAGGGGTTCAGAAACGGAAGTTCAGATGCTGTTAGAGGATGATACCCTAGCAGGGGAGCTGGTTGAAGTTCTTGCAAAAGCAGGTTCTCATATCTTTGTTGAATTTAGGTAAATATCTCTGCTTTGTTTTCTGCCTTGTTGGGGGCTTAAATCTCTGTCTCTCTATTTCTCTAAGGGATGGTACTTTGTCAGTGCACACAACTAGGTTTGAATAATTGAAATGGGTACACACATTCATAAGCGATAAATGCCACTTAATGTTGGCTCATTTGGCTGTTCGTACTTCTCTATAAGATATGTAGAATTCCTTCGATATTTAAGTTAAATTTTTTAAAATAGTATTTTGAGTTTTCACTTGGTCAATTGTCTTATTTGTCTCATTGTGCTTGCTTTTTGTAAAATTATATCTGGCGTCTTCATTTGGTCAATTGGCTTATTGTAAGTGTTTTTTTATTGTCCATTTTTCTGTTGAGTTTCACATAAGCATTATAAGTGTTGTTATTGTTCCTCTATAAGTATATTGATCCTTTCACAACTAGACATCATATCCCTATAAATCTGAAGAAATTGTGTTTACGTGACCAGTAGGATTGAGCATGATTCTGTTAGTTGCACAAATAGAGTTCTGACTTTGTTTTCTAGTAGTCCTTTGTATATCCAATGTCATCTTGTTACAAACCTTTCATTTATTCATTAGTTAGGTATCGGTGTCATTTTTTGGTTTGTGCAGTGATTTCGACGCTTTCTTAAGAAGGCAATGTATAGAAGGGACTCGTGTGGTTTCAAAGCATGCTGTTTCAGCAATAGCTTCAATGGCTGGTACTTCTGAGCAAGTTATTTTCTCACAACTTTGCGAGGTAGGGATGTTTTTAACAACTTTTACTTTTGTTTATACGTTGGAAAGTAAACATCCTCCAAGTAGCCTAATTTTCTCTGGGATAGTGGGCTCTATCCTAACCATGTATGTTTAATGAGCTGTTATATTTAACCTCTCTGCATCAATCTATCCATTTTGTCTGGCTTATTATTAAGATATGATGGACGGCTAGTTTTCTCTTTTTGGTATTGATAACTATTGTGGATGATAGGTTCTCTCTTCAAACTATTAGGTTTCTGAAAGTAAGAGCTCTTTTAATAGCAAACAGCCTCCAGTTTTCAGTCATTAGCATGTTCTTGATTGGGTAAGATGAGATGAACCAAATGATTTTGCTTTACAGTAGACTAGTTTCGTGTTAGAAAAATGGTTGTTCTTTATAGGGGATATTGGTGCCAAAGTTCGAACTCAAGGTGGGTTGAATTACATTTTTTCATTTGCCATTGCCATTAGGGAAGCCCCTTGCGGTTTTGAAAAATGTGATTTTAGTTTTAATTCTCCCGCGTGTTCAATATTCCTAACTTTTCATGTACTTTGTTGAGCAATTTTGAGATTTGGTGCCCAAATATACAGCCAGTTCTTTTTATCATCTCTCATGTTGTGTATTTTCCCACATGGAGCAGCTGCTATTGTTTGACTCAATCTTTATCAGGAATGGTCATTGTTCTAATTTCTAGTATGTGTATGTTTTTGTTGTATTCGTTCTTTCGGCACTTGCAGGAACTTGTAAATTCTCTACGTTGTGGGTGGAAAACTTCGACTGTGCTACAGTCTCTGGGCTGTATTGCGCAGCATTCTTTATCGACATTTGAGATACATGGCGAAGAGATCAGATCTTATATATTCAACATAATTTTCAAAGTAATTCGAAGCTAGTTTTTTCCTGTTGAAAATATAAGATGATTTATTGTTCAATTTCTCTTCAGTTCACGCACTAGATCAATTGCTGAGTAATTTCTATGAATGCTTCCTCTGTAGTTAAGCCAATCTGATGGTCCAGCTTGTTCTGAGGAGAGATTGAACTGCAGTGATTGCTGTCAGCTGAAGGTAGTGTAGTTACATAAAGCTATCTTCTATATTAGTCTTCTTTTTTCAATTTGACAGTATCCCCTGTTGTGGAGATGAGCTGGATCCTTAATATGTGAAACATTAACCTCATCAATGAAATTTCCATTTAATTTTTGTTTTCGATGCAACTTTAAACGAAAGAAAGACAAGGCAAGTTCTTTGCTCAAGGAAAAGATGTGAAATAAACTCCATTTTAGCGTAAATCTGGAGGATAAAATTATTTGAAACAAAGCCATCATTGAGGAACATCACCATGAAACATAAAGCATATCACTGTAGGAGCAAGAGAGTTCAATAAGATTGTAGATTAGTTTTGTGATAACTGAAGTTGATCCTGTGGCCTGAATCTAGGGTGCCTCTTGGGAGATTGCAAGTTTGTTGTAACAGTACAGTTTAAATCATTTTTCAATTTTTATTGAAATATCCACTGTTTCCATACATGCTGAAAGGGGCACATTGATTGCCTTCTACTGTATGAAAATCTCATATTCTTGATGATATTTACCTGTTGCAGATTTTTGGCCTGAAAACACTTGTCAAGAGCTTTTTGCCACACCAAGGATCTCATTTCAAATGGGCAATTGACAAAATGTTGGCTGTTTTGTTAAAAATGCTGCAGACAGGTGACACATCTGATGGAGTCTTTACATGGTATGGTTTCTTCAGGAATTTCTCGTTCGTTCCGCTTTAGCATTAGTAGAAATATGTCCGTGCTTTTTAACCTTTTCTTTTATCTGCCAATGTCGTTTTTCCTGTTAAGACAATTCATAACTAGAAGACAGTCCTCATGTTTGGTTTGAGCTGATTATAGCCTAATTCTATGTGTGTTCTAGCCAGAAGCACAAACAAGAAAACTTCTAAAAACAGCCTACTCTCAACAAATTCACTGTCCTTTTCTTATAACTTTTTTTCCAAGTAGTCTAGCCCTCAACTATTGGACTAACATAGCCTCTTCCCGTTATAGGTTGTGAGAGAAAGTACTCGAACTTTTACCTACTCATTTGGTCATTACGAACGATCCCTCGTTATGTTCATATGACATATCATCTCCGCCCTACGGTCTAATCCTCTTCTTCTTGGTACAAGCAAGGTCCTTAAAACTAAGTTTCTAATACCAAGATACACTTTTAACTATTGAGATAAATTGACTTCAGGTTTTTTCCTCTCTAGTTGTAAGCGTAATTGTTGTTGTGTGGGTTGCTTCCTATAGCCATTTCTTGTCCGATTGATCTGAGATGTCAATGACCTTTTTTTGGGCAGTGAAAATGACAAGCTTTCTATCAGATTATCGGCTGCAAAATCTATTCTCATGCTTTCAAATAGATGGGATTTACATATCTCTCCTAAGATATTTCAGTTGACAACTTTGATGGCAAAGGTATGCAACCTGTGACTGCGTTCAAGATAAACATAGCTGGTAGCAGAGAATATACTTGAGATTTTTTTATTGATAGTCTGTCCCAGATTACCGAAAATGCTGCATTCCTTAGCTGACAAGTTTATATATGTGGGCTTCAACTTCAGCTTGTTGCTTTAGGCTAATGTTTCAGATCCCAAACTTCTGTAATTTTCTCTTCTAGTATACTTGGCTGTGCAATTTAATTTCTTTTCAGTTACAAGTTTGTCATATGGGATTGGGGGAAGGCGGATATTTTCTCTATCTGTTTTAAGCATGCTTAATAGTTCAGCACCTGGATAACGAGAGTAAAAATTTTCAAGAATGACAATAACATTATATACAATATGTTCTACTATTATTAGAAGTTTGCCAGATGGGATTGTGGGAAGGGGGATATTTTCTCTATCTGTTTTGAGCATTCTAAATAGTTCAGCACATGGATAACGAGAGTGAAAATGTTAAAGTATGACATTAACATTATATTCAATGTGCTCTACTATTATTAGAGGTTCTTGTTATTGGGGTAGCATACTATTCTATTAGACCTGGTTCGCTCTTGTTTCTAGATACATCATTGAGGATATTGATAACTTTTCTTCACCTTCGGTTTACTAATTGTGAGATACCAACCTTTTCTTTCTTCTGCACTGAAGCCCATATCATTAAGGCTGATGCATAAGGACCCATTTTATGACTTGTCCGTTTCCAGTTTATTCAGATTTATGTTCCACTGAAGACCTAATCTTGTTAGAGTAAACATCACAAATAGCGGCAAAAGCTTAGAATCCCAATTCCGATTGCAAAATGAGCGATGCTGCTTAGGATTGGGTTGTCAATAAACTCAATTACATTAGCATGGACTGTGGCATTTGTTGTTGATTAAAGTAGTTTTTTATCTGATTAGACATCTTTCATATTGTGCTGGTTGGTGCATGGATACATATATATGCCTTCTGTCCTTTTATCCAATCTTGTTGATTTATGTCAAATTGCAGGACTCTTCTCCCGTAGTTAGAAAGTCATTCCTTCATAAAACACACAAACTACTGAAGAAGCATGCCATACCTGTTAGGTATGCATGTGCTTTTGCATTGGCTGCACATGACCCCTGTGAGGATCTGCGAGATGCTGTATGTTTCATACCTCATTCTGTGAGACATTATATATGTTTATATGTATCACCAGCTTTACTTAATCAACGTCTGCTTGTATGTTGTAGTCATCTAAATACATGGGAGATATTATCAATGACTATGTCAGAGACTCCCAATTCAACCAAAATTCTGCCGGGCAAAGAGAAACATTTACAGGCGACCCTGCATATATGGTTGTATACTTGATCTACATTCTAGCTCATGATGATAGCTTTCCTCTGGAAGAGTGTCAAGATGAACGAGTTTATGCTCATTTCTGTAGGTATGTATGTTAAACCCACTATTGATGATGCATAGACTCCTTTGCTACTTGTAATTTTGATTTGACTGATGATTTCCTTATGTTTCCTCCTCCAGTCCACTCTTTTGGGTTATACAGGAATTAACAAGGGCAAGCAATGTGAAGGACCGTGTGGATGTTGCTAATGGTAACATCTCACGTCTGCTCTGTGTGTTATATGCAATAAAAAAAGCAGAAGATGCCATTGATCCTCAGGCAACTCCAGTGAGTAGTTCGTTCCTTTGAAAACTTTGATGTTTTAGTTTACATTACGCTTCTACTTGATCCCGAAAAGGAATTTTCTTGCAGAAACTTCGAATTCTAGCAGATATTGGGATCTTAATGGTGAAGTCGTTGCAACATAATGCCTTGCCCGTAGCACTTACACAAGGGCCAGTGTTACTCCCATCATCACTTTATAAATTAAGTCCAGTTAAGAATTGTGATGACATAGATCTTCATTGATGGTTAAGCTGCTTGCTAGTAATTCTTTGTAGCATTTCCTTATAAGATGCATGATTTCAGGTAGACTTGAAATATGTCAGTGGCTCTTCTGATCGTCAGGATTTCCTCACTAGACTTATTCCCATTCAGAAGTCTGGAACCTTCATGGTACATACTTTGCAATGAATTCCCTTAACTGTTTTCTTCCCTTTATTGGATATCAGAAATATTTGTCTTGATTTGATTTGATTTTTTTTTTTGTTTTGTTTATGTTAGCCTGCTGGCCACTCTAATAAACGTAGTAGGGATCTTCAAGAAGATAAGCCGCGATCTTGTGGGACTGAGAATAATGCTTTAGTTGTGGTGTCTCTCCCATTGCAATCCTTGATTGCTCCAGAAACCCAAGGAATTGTTGCTGCAGATGTGTCTTTGGGACAAATGTTAGAAAATGCCCTGTCACCTGATCTGGAATCTGAGGGATTATGTAGCAACCATACTGCAACTGAGATCCAGCTTGGTTGTGCCTCTACATCTTGCAATCCTATATCTTCCACTGATTCTGCAACTGTATCACCTTCTATGCTGCAGCCTGAAGCACTGAACCAAAAGTCAGATGGATATGTTCAATCTTTGGAAGATACTTGTGTAAGCACTTATTTGTTCTTAATCTTCCAGATCGTAGGCTGAGTTATGTCTATCACATTGTTCAGGGTCTCATGTATTGTGCTCTACAACAGATATTCAATCGTGAGAGATCGATGTCGAAGCGCAGCAAATTATCATCTGCAGTTAATACGCGGTAACGGCTGTTTGCCAATAAAGATTCTTTTTTTGTGTGTGTGTGTGTGTGTGGATTGTCATGAGCTAGCCTCCAGCAGTAAGCCAGTAACCCGTCTTTTTCTCTCTTCTGTCAGCTTCTCCAAGGACATGATTGTTGGTTTTGCTTCTAACCACAATATTCACAAGGTAACTAGAATTGTTTGGTGTTTGGCTGGCCATCTGCCTACCTTTGTTCTAATACAATGCTCATCTTCCTCCACTTCTGCCCTTGGCATTTTAATGTCGTCTTGATTTGTGCGATGCGTCAATTAGTTGTCGTTTGGATCTAGGATTTGAAGAATGAGGGTTTGTGTCAAATCTTGGGATTCGGAAAATGAAGGATTGGTGATGGATTTGGTTCATTTGGGATTTGAGAAAATTGTTATTTAGAGGTTAGATTTTATGATGGATTTTGTTGAATAGGATTAATGGGTTGAAAGTTTGATTTACCTTACTACCTCTAATGTCTTTTATTATTTTCAATCGATTTCATAGAGAAGGAAAAATTAATAATGAGGGAAAATATGAAATAAATAAAATTCATGGGTATATGAGTCATTTATCGTGGTCCCCACGGATTTGGTGCCCAGATTTGGAACAAAATTTTTTTAAATTCGTGGTCCCTACGGATTTGGTACCCTCCTTTTTCTGCACCAAAACGTTGGGTTTGGCCAATTTGCGTTAGTGTTGGATTTGGGTTCCAAATCCTTGATCTGAACAACCCCTTAATTGCTAGGTTTTGATTCATACTTCGTGGTTAGTTGCTCTATTTCAGCTGTCTCCTATTATATTGATGATAATATCCGATGTTTGTGGTATGAAATTCAACTGATCTCAATTTTGTGAATGATGACCGTCTTGTGCATGTGCTTCCGAACTTGTGGTTTGGATATTGTTTTAATATCTTTTAGTTTCAAATATTTATAAGCAACCATCATATTGCTGAAGCATCAGGTTGTGTAATATAATCATGTGTCAGCTCTACATAGTGTACTCGTACATGCTTTGGGATCTGTTTCATTCTTACCTATGCTGTTTCCTCCGTCTGTCATCGCGTGACTGAAGAATCTATCTTCTCTATTCAGTCTATGCGTCAACTGAAGAATCTAGTCTCTTACTACTTTGTTTGTCCTTTCCGGATTGCTGCAGACATCTGCTTATGATACTGGGGAGATGGACTTGTTATGCTTGGAGACATGCGAGAAGGCCAAGAATAGTTCCTCAATGGAAAAGGTAGGACGGAGAACCTTGGGATTCCTGTCTCAATTAAAGATCATCCAAAATTTGGGTTTTCGTACTTTAGGGTTTTCTCTTGGATACCCTCAATCTTTAGCTTATCTATTGCTGCTTTTGTTGTTGGCAATATCAGGAGAACATGTCCACAGAAGAGTTGTATGCCAAAGAATCTAGCCACTGGTGAGCTATGGTTTATGGTCCAATCTCTTTTTTTTTTTTTGTTGGCAATCCTTGTCCTATTAACTGCTGCTGTGATTCTTTTGTCTTGCAATTGTTGATGCCTGACTGGCATTATCGTTGTTCCTGTTGGTAATTTCTGAAAATATTATTTATTTCCTTTTGTTGTCCTGTAAAGAAAATTTCTAATTATCTCATCATCTCAACTGTCTGCCCCGTGCTTAAATCCTCCTACTTCTTGTTCTCTTCTCCGAAGAAGATAGTAGGATTAGGTTACATTTCCTTTTTTGGCAGAATTGTAATTATGAATCTTGTTTGATTTGAGTAGGGGTACATATTCCACCGGATTGCTATCCTCGATTTATCATTTTCGGCATAATTCATCACTGCTATACCTGAGCGTCCTTTGCTGACTCCATTTTGCAGTGAACTGCTGGCTTGCCCTTCTCTCAATGTGCTAAAAGATTCTACGAATAGCAGTGGAGTTGTCGCCAAGAAGTCAACAAAGGTGTTGGCAAATAATGACACTGCCTCGTTTACTGGTACGTCATCGGAAACATTTCCTTAGTGGATTCGTTTTTTAGTTGGTTCTCTGTGGTGGCTGCATAGTGGAGATTGATCTTCAGCTTAGTATTACGGCTTTTTGACTTTCATATCGTATTGTATTTATAATAACCATGGATTCTGAAACCGTATGTATGGTACTACAAACTGGTGAGGCCAGCAGCACACAGTATAATAGGTATAGAATGACAATAACTGTCGAAAAGACGTTATAATGCCATGATAAAACCATATAGGCTGGGTCACTGATGCATTGTTTAACCTTGGTAAATATCTGGGTTTTGGTTTGCAGGAGCCAAAGGAAAGAAGGAGCGCGATGTTGCCCCTAGCAAAACAACAGGAGAAGTATCCCAAGTAAGGGATAAACATTTGATTAGTTCTGCACTAATTAATAGTAAGCTGTTTGTTGTAAATGGCCGAGAATCTGACGGTTGGGCGGCGATTTCAGGTTGTCAGGAGGTCGAAGCGACTGAAGAAATGATTCGTCTCTCGCCCTCTTGGCACTGCAGTGCACAGTTAGGAAAGAAATAGGCTGCAGCGGCAGCAGCAGCAGCAGCAGTGTAATTATAGTATCTTCTGTTGCGTGGTACTTACAGGCTAAGATGGAGTAGTTTGTAGTTTGGTTTTCCCTTCATCTTTTGGTGGCTCCACGAAACGATGATAACGAGAGTACTAAAATAATTTAAATAGCTTAACTTTTTGTTTTTATTTTTTGTGCATAATGCTAACCAAATTTATGTTTATTAAAATACATATTTTGATAGCCAAGTTCCTATTAGTTGACCTTAAAGTGGCGGATGAAATGTTGAGGTGGCGGACATGTAGTTGATGTGGCAGATAGCTTGCTGAGGTGATTGAATAATTTCTTGGTTAACAAAATTAAATAGCCAAACTTTTTATTAAGTAAGATAAATAGATAATAGTTACGATGTTGAGGGAGTTCTTGCATCCTGGCGTAAATTATTGGAGGAATTATTCGGCTGGTCTCTTTCATTCCACTTGAGACTTTAGAGTGGTTCACTCGAGTCATTGGACTGCTCATAGAGTGACATGTAAAATTCTCACTTGTGTATTAATTACAATTGACGTCTTTAATTTTATGGTTAGGTTGTTGTAGTAGTCGGTCTTGGGTCTTTTGGGTGTAAGAGGGATCAGGTTTGCTTATTTTTTATATTCTCTTTTTTTACATTTCTCGGGAAAAACAAAATATCACGGGGTCCTTCAGTTCGATAGAGTCTATGAAGTGGTTGTCCAACTCTAAATTAAATAATATGATTCGTTTAAGATTGTACTAAATAAACATATATTGTATCGATGCAAAGATGGATATGTAACAAGCATGGCTTATCTATGATTGGGATCTCATTGTAATAATTTGTTTCAAGAGGATCCATACTTTATAATAACTTCACAAAAGAGGATGCTCAATTTCTATGACCTTCGGGTCATTGTCGATGAAACAAAGGAACAAAGGGTTACGCATCATGAAATGAATGAGAAGGCTTTAGAGGTGATACAATGAAGGTTAACTAATCAAAGATAGACTAGGAATCCTTGTGTGATACAGATTTCTATGTTAACCAAATTACTATTATTAATGCTGATGTGATCATGATTTTCAAATGGTTGAGGGATTATTTGTCTTCTAATTGAATAAGGATTATCAAGATTGACGGAATAACTTGTTGTGCTAAGAGGAAAATGAATCATTTTCGTACAAGAATTAGTTTTCCACAATAGAAACCAAATTGACATAGTTAATAATTTATTTTTAATGGTATTTCTGGAAAAAAATCCTTATCCAAAACAATGAAGCACAAGCCCCTTCAATGTTCTAGCTCATTGCAATGGTTCGTAGAAACCCTAAGTAGTCAATTCACTATCCTTACTTCCTTATTTTATTAGCTAGTTAATGACATAAAGCAAAAACACGCATTACTTAGTTGTAGTTTCTCTAGCATGTGGCAAAAGTTTAGCTAGGAATGCTTTAGCGAAAAGGATATGATATCATAATAGATATTTCCTAGATTCATCTCATTAGTGAGATTGTATGCATGATCATCTAGATTAAACTATCAAACAATAGTTCTTTTATTGCTTTCATTGTTGTTTCTTTGCTTTTGTTATTTTCGTTTATTTAATTAGATAACAAACCATAGAGAATCTCAACGTATGAATTATCATTCAAGCATAATTAGTTAGTTTCAAAGTAGGTACCATATGAAAAAATGAACACAACCCTTTTAAAAAAAAGTAGGTACCATCGAAAGACTCGAGGAATACAACCCCAGACAAAATTTAGGTTATTACTCTGGTGCATAGTAAACTCGGTTGACCGTCTAATTTAACGATCAAATCACCTCCAGGCCAAATAAGAAAGTATGCTATATAGTTTAGGCAATAATAGTAATTTCCGATACCATGAAATAAAATAGAAAGTTTGTCTATAATTCGGGCCCAAACTAAAATATTAACCATTTTACTTTGGTTGTTGGCTTGTTGCCCTTATTTGATTCGTCTCTACCGTCTGCTCTCCCGCCGATGTTCTCAATTCTCTTCCCCAAATCTTATTCCGGTCTCAATGGCGAACTTGAAGTCCAATTCTCCCTTCTCCCGCCGCATCGTACGAGCTTTCCTCGATTTCCTTGATTGTGGTTCGCCTCCTCTCCCTCCGTTCCTCTATTCCCATTGCTCGCTTTTTAAGTAACTGGTCGCTCTCTCTCTCTTACCTATGTTCTCTTTCCCCTTGCCTTGCCTTGCCTTGCCTTCACAATCCAGTTGAACCAGCACCCGGAGTTGATGCCGAGAGCTTGGAGGTAGCACGGGAATGTTTAGCCGGCGCGTTCAAGCTTGATGTCAATTCTGCTGATGATCCAATTCAACCTGGTCTTTTGGTCAACCTATTCCGTTCCCTCGACTCAAATGATCGCAATCCTGCCGACGGACATCGCTCACAGGTTCACCAGGTCTCTTTCTTGCTAATTCCACCCTAAGTTCATTATAAGTTGTAGGCGGCTGCAAGCAACTAATCTTAGCATATATTTTATGGAAGGGATAGGACTATGGGATCGCTTGGTGTTTCCTGATTGCTTAGCAAGTTAGCATGTCAAGAAGACTAGAATCGCTGTCTGTTCAGTTGGGTCAAGCTTTACTTGAACACCATGATTGCTCCGTTTAGGGAACTGCTAAGAATTGTGACAGAAAAAAAGAAACTTTGAGATGACTTTTTCTCCCCCTAATTGACGATTCTACCACTCCCTTTTGGGATTTTTTTATTATCAGGAGGAAGATGGGACGACACAACCTGGTGGTGTAGGTAAGCCTTTCACAGTTCCTACAGTTTCTGTTAAAGTTGGGAAATTAGTCTTGTGCATCCTCAGCAGAAATTGAACGCTTGTTTTGGGTTTTGATATAGTTTTCCTCTTCCATTGTTAGGGATGTCAAATGATGAATTGTTTGGGCAATTCTTCGCTGCACTCGAGAAAATTCACTTCTTCAAAGCAACACCTGACGGGAAGGATGATTCAATCCAACTAGACAAAGCAACACGGTTATTCCACGAGGCTCTCAATGTATTGATTTGTATTAATAGTCCTTGTGTAATGGCTTTGTTATGTGGCCTTGTGGTTGTCTGTTATGTTCCTGATGGTTTAATATAATTGTGGTACTTATGTAGAATTAGCTATTACATTCAATTTGTATTTGCATGTAGTGTTTGTTTGACAGAAGTAAACTGGTTTCCAGGAGATGGAAAGATCTGGATGCCAGTCATACAACAGGAATAGCCTCGCTGAAGCATTGAAGTCACAAGGTAGATATGATTTTGCTCTGTTTTTCATTAATGTGTTATCAACCGTTGCCCTCGAAGTCTCTTCATACATTTTCATAGAGATTGTAAGAACATTCCAACAGTATGAGAGGTAGTGGCGTTGTTTTGGATTCACTTGCTGCATCTTTATCTACCAGAAATTCGGCTCTCTGGTGTTGTCATATCCCAGACGGATGCTTGCACAGAATCCACTTTAGTTTGACATTGCTTTTTAGCAAATTCATGGATAAGATTTGAGTAACTTTATCTTTGCTTTTAGGTAACAAGGCATTGCAGTTAAAGCGATACTACGATGCAATTGAGTTGTATTCTTGTGCCATTGCACTTTGTGAAAAGAATGCTGTTTATTACTGCAACAGGTATAAAACCTCATAGTTTCTCCGACTAGGGTAACTTTTAAAGGGTGAAAATCTCCTTAATTTTTCTGGACTTTGCCTTTTTGTATAACTCTGCATTTCTAGAAGACAGTAATACCTGTAATGAGTTTCTTCTATACTGTTCTTTTTCCAGTGAGATGCAGATTGTCCTGTTCCTTGAGCTGTATTTTGGTTGGAATTAGGAATTTTATTTGTGCGTCATATTCTCCACATTACAGTATCAGTTGGCCTTGTTTGACGGATTTTTCATCAGGGCTGCTGCATATACCCAGGTGCAAAAGTATGCCGAAGCAATCAGAGATTGTCTGAAGTCTATTGAAATTGATCCTAGTTACAGTAAGGCATACAGTCGTCTTGGATTCGTGTACTATGCACAAGGGAACTACAGGGACGCTATTGATAAGGGATTTAAGAAAGGTCAGTGAAAATTTAGTTCATAAGTTTTGGAATATGAATGTTTTACTTTCTAGTTTAATTAAGAAAGAGGATGAATCTGTCTAGTTGGCTGGATGTCAAGTTCATAATTCATGCTTGCTGCAATTATGTATGTTGAGAATTTTCACTTGAGAAAGGATCTAGGATAAAGCAATGGATATTACTAAGTTGCCAGAGATTCAATAAATACATGGATCCTGAGGTACACGTTTTTCCGACCTTAACATATACAAAACAACGATGCAATGTTAGAGACGAAAACACATGTATTTCAGATATATCAAAATGATACCTTTTCAATTTTAATTGATTTTTCAGTCAACAGTATATTCTTACAATCAATCATTTCAAGAAGTCTCCAATACCAGATTATCAAATACACGTTCTAATCACAGGGTTCAACCACCCCTGTGCTCCTCAATAAAATACAGAAATGATGTAAAACCCCTATAGTTTCTGTTGTGACGAAGTTCCTTATGTTTTATCTTCGAGATGCAACACCCTTGGCTGACTGATATGAATAATGTGGTTTCTTTTTTTCCTTATTCAGCCTTGCAATTGGATCCAAAAAATGCGTCCATGATGGAGAATATCCAGGTATGTTTCCTTTGTAGCTCAAATTCACACTCACAATCCAGGCTTGATTCATATAGTTTAATTAATTGCAAAGTGAAAAACAGGCTGCTGAGGAAAAATTAAAGGAAGAGCAATCATGGGGTCAGGTATTTTCATAATGTTCCTCCATAATTACGGTGATTAGAATGGACGATGTCTTCAACTAGCTGGCACAATTTGTTCTGATATTGAACTTAAACCCTTGCACCTTGCAGAACTCGAGTTCATCGGGGGTTCCTCCTCCATTTGGATCGATGCCGTTTGATCCTTCTTCCATCCCCATGAATTTTGCAAACATGATGCGGAATGTTATGCCGGATGTACAACACACAGGAGAGCATCACGAACAAGGAGGGCAAGGACCAACCAGGAATCCCCCTGATGAGCCGCACCAGCAGCCCGGAGCAGGAGTAGGTGGAAGCATGAACATTAATTTAGGAGAAATGATGCCGGATGAGCTGCGAGGAGCTCTCCGATCAGCCATGGAAATGTTCTCCGGAGCTGCACCACCGCCCACCGGGAATGCCGATCAATCATCATCCAGTGGAAGATCAGCAACACACTAGACTGAACTCAGCCTTTTTTTCTCTTTCTGATTTTGGGTGGAAGAAGGGATACTAGAAACTATCTTTTGATACGGTATCTGACGTAGAGATGGCTTTGTTTTGTTTGATGTGTCTTTGAGTTTTAACTGTGTAGTTAGTTGGTTGACAAGTTATAGTGGGCGTACAATATCAAATTTCTCTTCTTCGTTCGGAATTATGATTTCTCGTCTTCTCTTTGATCAAAGTTTCTATCAGGTTCGTATTGAAACTTCACTCCCGACCGTTTAAGCTGCTGTGCTTTAGGCCTTACTATGACTCTTGACGGTGCTAATAATGTTTGTCGTTGCGTGCATCCAACGATTAGGCTAAAACGCGCTAATATCAATGGGTTTGGGAGAAAGTCCGATCTAGGTGGTAAGGGTGTTGTGTCATTTCAATCATATTCTGGATATCATGTTCGTTACATGGTTCATGAAACCGTACCGGAGATCATACCAGAACAGTCAGTAATAGGATATTTTACGACAAAATCGTGATTTAATCGTAGTTCAACTGTTAGTATCGTTAATTACATACTCAACAAATCGTGATTTAATCGTAGTTCAACCGTTAGTACCGTTAATTACATACTCAACTTGAGTCAACTTGAGTCGAACCTAGATGCAACACTCCAGTTTCCACCGTTGAAACTTGAAACTGTTTGGTCGAAGTGAGGAAAGGGACGAAATTATAGGTTTGAAAATCTGAAAGGATGGCATTGCCATCTGGCCCACATGCACCAACTCCCTCCACTCTCCTTCACCCAAATATACGGCTCAGATCTCACTGAAAACGACGGCTCAGACACGTGTATGGCTGGAGAGTGGCCAAAGTAAAATTAGATGAAATAAGCAAGGATTAAAATACCGGACGTACTGGCAGTTCGACCAGAAAAACCTCATACCGGAAGGCAAAACCGGTAGACGGTATTTAGCGGTTTGACATGCGGTTGAATCATAATTAAACTGTGATTTTAGCTTAAAATATCCTACCGCTGACTTTTCCCGATACGATATTTCAATCATTGGAAATGACTAATAAGCTAATAATCAACACCTGCTGCTGGCGAAGAAATCTGGAAACAGAAATGCAGATAAGATTTGGATGCTCCCTCCATGATGAAATTTCATCCCATTTAATAATAAGAGAGGCATTTTATTCTATTGGGTTCTTCTTTGAATGATTCTGCCCTGTTGATAAGTGGGGATTGTTCGTGATTTCCTTTCTGTGGCAATCTATATTTTAGTTTAAAGAAATCATGAACAAGCTTCATCACGTTCATTTTAATTCAAATTTTGCTTAGAACGAAAAGAGTTCATTGTGATCTATTTTATTTATAAATTTTCGGAAAGAAAAATTTCAACACCATATATGCCATTAGACCATATAACATCCTGGTATACAATGATAACTGGTGGTATATATGGTAAAAGGTGATAAATGAGAGCTGCTATTTTCCAGTTATCATGTATACAACCACTGTATATTGTAATTTCATACCATTATGATACGGTTTTATATTATGATACGGTTCTATAGTATAGATTGGTAATATATATCTTCTTATTTTTGTTTCAAAATATATCAAATTAAATGTTATTTTGAATAACACAATTAACCTAATTTTTTTTTGTTGAATTATGACTTAAATCGAATGCGATATAACCTGTCAAATAAAAAGAAAAAAAATTATGTATACTAATAAGTAATAACAAAACATGTTGTAACCTACATCAAATTAACATAGAATAATAATCCCAAATATTTATTTAACTTTTACATGCTGCTGGCACAAAAAAATTTGAGAAAATCAAAAAGAGAAAAACAAAAACAAAAGAAACCGGTCTGGCCATGAAAGCGTAGGGACAAAAACCGGGGAACAATGGCCGCAGAGGACCAATTAAGCAATTGCCATGCCAAGTGTGGTATCTTCCGGCTCATAAAACGTTGTAAAACTGGACAGACTCCATTTCCAACCTCTGCTTCCTTTGATCTTTCCGCCCAACTCTCTCCATTACCTTCCTTCCTTTCTCCAGCTATTTATATATAGTAATCCAAGCCTCGACCTGCCCTCGTCTCCGATTATCGCCGCCGCCGGTCTAATCTACCAATGCTGCTCCATTGAAGCCTTTCTACCCCGTTTTCCCCTAAGGTGAATCAACTCCCTGCGATCTCTTCGTTTCCCCCTTTTTTTTGCCAGATGGGTTTTCTCTGGGTTCATCACTACTGACTGATGTGATTTGTTTTCCCCCCCCTTTCTTTTAATCGTCTTCCTAGTATCAGGATATTCGACTTCTTTGCAAACAAAACCATGAGCGTGTACATAATTGGGGCTATTGTCCCGCTGGTGGTGACCCTTCTTCTCCGGAAGAATTCTAACGACGGCAAGAAACGCGGCGTCCCGATCGACGTCGGCGGCCAGGCCGAGTATGCAATTAGGAACGCCGGTTTCCCTACCCCGCTGGAAACGGCCTGGGAAGGAGTGTTCACTCTCGCTGAGCTCTTCGAGTTCGCTTGCAAGAGGCACGGGAACAAGGATTTGCTGGGGACCCGGAAGTTGATCTCCAGGGAGGTTCAAGTGAGTGGAGACGGGAGGTCCTTCGAGAAGCTTCACTTGGGAGAGTACGAGTGGCTCACCTACGCTGCAGTGTTTCAGAGGGTCTCCAATTTCGGTTCTGGGTTGGCTCAACTCGGGCATCTGAGGACCGAGCGGGTCGCCATTTTCGCTGATACCAGAGCTGAATGGTTCATCGCGTTGCAGGTTGTTCTTCTTTCTGTTTTTGCCTTCATAAGCATGTGTTTTCAGTGTCTTCAATGATGGATTTGAAGGCGAATGGCTTATCTTCTTTTGGGTGTGCTTTCAGGGTTGCTTTAGGCGCAATGTCACAGTGGTTACCATCTACTCTTCACTAGGGGAAGAAGCTCTCTGTCACTCGTTGAATGAGGTTTCTCTCTCCCCTTCTCTTCTTATCTTTTGCATACTTTTGGGTTTCCATGAAGCAGAAAAATTGATGCAACGAGTTGAACTTTCTTTCTGTTTGCTTGTACTTATTGGGGAAAAAGAATTCCTCGCTTGTGGATATCAAATTTTTAGCCTAGAATGCAAGGGAAGCTGAGATAGTAGCCTGTCTCATTTCTCTTAGAAAAGAAAAATCAATTCTCGTTCCTAAGTGCTATTCCAAGTAAGATTTTCTCCTAATGTGCTCGGCTGTTTGTTTCCTAGCTGACACCGTTAGATAGAAATGAAGTTCAGGTGTTTAGGTTTACTTTTTGCTGTAGACACCAATTGCCAAGTGGAATTGAAATACTTCAGAGATACTTAGCTCGCTATTCTTCCTCTTAACTTGGTCTATGGTATATGATTCTAATGAGATCCGTATGTCTTTGATCTTCAGACTGAAGTTACCACTGTGATTTGTGGGAGCAAGGAACTGAAGAAACTTGTGGAGATAAGTGGGCAACTCGACAGCGTGAAACGGTTGATATGTATGGATGACGATGTTCCTGCTGTGGCATCTCCACTGGAGCAGAGTGGGCGGTGGACAGTTAAGTCGATGGCAAGTGTGGAGAAACTAGGCCAAGAAAATCCTACGGGGGCTGATTTGCCTCTGCCAGGTGATGTTGCTGTCATCATGTATACAAGTGGGAGTACTGGGTTACCAAAGGTTTGCTCTCTTCTCTTCCTCTCTTTGCTTTTGTTTTTGTCCTTTTATCTTACTTTTGTCTTGTTCACCAGATGTCAATGTTTCTTAAAGTTTCTTGTACATTCAATACGAGTCTCAAGTCTTTGGCCAGGAGGTCTACTGCTCTGTAGCTGAATCTTCCCTAACTATTGATATACATCGTGGTCAACATATTTTACGCTATTGAAGCTTTCGCAACATTTATTTTATACATTGGAAACTTCACTTATGTCTTTGCTTGCCATTTCTGTATTTTTACAAGACAATAATGTATCGACTTCCCTTGTGTACCTATTCATGCAGGGAGTGATGATGACACATGCTAATGTCCTGGCTGTAGTTTCTTCTGTCAGGACCATTGTTCCTGGCCTTGAGAGCGATGATGTTTATCTCGCATACCTTCCATTAGCTCATATACTTGAATTAGCGGCCGAAGTAAGCTTAATTATTGTGCAATTATCGACGTAAGAACTCGACTAGATTCAGTTTTATGTCTAATTGTTTGTTGTTACTATACAAAACTACAGAATATAGTTGCTGGTGTGGGAAGTGCTATAGGATACGGAAGTCCTTTGACACTTACCGACACTTCAAACAAGATAAAAAAGGGAACCAAAGGGGATGCTTCTGCATTGAGGCCAACTGTGATGGCAGCTGTTCCAGCAATTCTTGACCGTGTTCGAGATGGCGTGCGTAGTAAGGTACAGTGAGTGTTTGCCATTCTCTCTCATTCTGTATCATTTAAATTGAAATGTATTCAAGTATGACCTTTGGTATTGATGTTAATTTGACCTTCAGGTAGATGCAAAAGGTGGATTGGCCAAGTGTCTATTTGACTTGGCATACAATCGCCGGCTGTCAGCAGTGAACGGGAGTTGGTTCGGAGCTTGGGGACTAGAACTGCTTCTGTGGAACCTTTTAGTTTTTAAGAAGGTGCGGGCAGTTTTGGGAGGCAGAGTGCGGTTTTTGCTTTCTGGAGGTGCTCCTCTTTCTGGTGATACTCAAAGATTTATCAACATTTGCCTTGGGTTAGTATGCTATTTAAACGACAACTAGCTGATCTTTTGTCCGTTAATGAGTTAGAAATTCTACTCTGTCTGCTGGTTTATTGATATTGTAACTGTAGATGTAAAAATGGACAGTTGAAGAAAAAGGGTTTAAGAAAATTCAGTTTTAACCCAGCCGATTCATAGTATTCTTGTCACGTTAAATTTTACTCTGAGCATAATGTAAGAAGTGACTGGTTATCTTATTTCTCGGTCGTGATCTTATTTTTCTGAGTTATTCCCATTTCTGATTGAGAAAATGAATGTGCAGAGCTCCAATTGGCCAAGGTTATGGTCTCACTGAGACTTGTGCTGGTGGGACCTTTTCTGAGTTCGATGATACTTCTGTTGGTCGAGTTGGCAATCCACTTCCTTGCTCGTATATTAAGGTTAGGGCCTACTGGAATGACTACCCTCCATCTTTCATGCTCAAGAAACTTGCTTTATTCTTTTCTGGTTACTTTTGTAGTGGCATGTTTCATCTTCCAAGAACCATTTCTGCAATCATGATTCTTGTTTTGACTTATTTGAATTCTATTTTGTTATTGATATGAACATTTGTTCTGGCTTTTCAGCTGGTGGATTGGCCAGAAGGTGGATATTTGATTACTGATTCACCTAAGCCTCGTGGGGAAATAGTCATTGGCGGTCCTAATGTCACCCTTGGGTACTTCAAAAATGAAGAGAAATCAAGAGAAGTCTACAAGGTGGAAATTCTAAATCAACCTCTTCCAACTGTCTTTTGAAATACAAATTCCGTCATCAAGTACTATTAAGTATTAACCACGTCGACTCTTTTGTTGTTTCGGAGAAGGTTGATGCGAAAGGCATGAGGTGGTTCTACACAGGCGACATTGGTCAGTTCCATGCTGATGGATGCCTGGAGATAATTGACCGCAAGAAGGATATAGTCAAGCTTCAGCATGGGGAGTACGTCTCTTTGGGAAAAGTATGCATCTTTTCATCACTGACAGATCCCATAAAGAGAACCACAAATATTTTCTGCTGCTGCTGACGAGTAGTCTCCATTCCCCTCTTATCTTTTTGCCTACAGGTTGAGGCTGTTCTTATGGCAACCTCCTGTGTCGACAACATGATGATGCATGCTGATCCATTCCACAGTTACACTGTGGCTGTAGTGGTGCCATCTCAGCCTGCCCTTGAAGAATGGGCTGCAAAGCAAGGAATAAGCTACACCGATTTCTCAGACCTGTGTGACAAGAAAGAAACAGTACAGGAAGTCCAAGCTGCTCTTGTCAAGGTACACATTATTTGGATGTTTGATGTGATGTTCAACTTATTGTTGAAAACCGAAATGTGATGTTTAACTTTTTATTAGACTTCATGATGATGATATCAGAATCCCCCTCTTTCATTGCGTGATTAGGAAGCGAAGAAGGCGAAGTTGGAGAGGTTTGAGATCCCGACGAAGATAAAGTTGCTTTCAAATCCATGGACTCCCGAGACTGGGCTAGTCACTGCAGCTCTAAAGATTAAGAGAGAAGCCATTAGGAAGGCCTTCTCTGAAGAGCTATCGAAGCTATATGAATCATGAAGTAGTTTTTGTTGGAAGCTAGCTGCCTATGACTCTTGGTCACTGAGTTTTGTTGCCGAGTCCTGTGAACTAGTCTCATTTTGTAGGGATATTGTTTAGGTTGCCTTCGAATTTTTGCTGCTTGTCTACTTATACCTGCTTTACTTGGTCCCGTTTCTGGCCATCCCACAGTTACTTGTTTATGTACGTGACAAGGTTTTAGTGCCCCCTTCTGCTTCTTGGGTTTCTGGTTATTTCTGCTGTTCAACTATGATAGGACAAGCGTTAACTAAATACCACAACCTTTTGATACAAGTAGAGTTTGTTCTTCCTTTTGCTAGGCCTGAAAAATTAGCTAGGTGGAGAAAATGGCAACAACCAAAGAACACCATTACCATAAATTAATTGAGGTCCTATTTCATTTCATGTGCTTGGAGTATTGCACCGACTCCTTGCCTCTATGAGTTCTAGCAAATGGTCCTAGCGGGTGAGGGCGGGGTCACCCATTCTATTGGCCATTGCTATAGTAGTAATATCATATCGTAATTCGTTGCCCATCATTTTCATTAGAGGACATGTCTTCTCTCGATCGATATGTTATGTAGGGCTAGTTTCGTACGATAGATGATGGAAATAGAATGGCTATGAATGAATGAATGATGTTTGAGGCAAGAATTATTGATCCAGTGTCACGATTGAGAGAAATATGAGGGTTAAAGGTGCGGATTTTCGTTGAGGTTATGTTGGTTGTCTGACCAATGCTTCTCGTCGACCTGAGTACTTTTCTCAATCTCGAAAACCAATAAATTTTGATTGAAAAACACACACACATTAGTTGGTCATGGGAGTTGATTGTTGAAATCGAAGTAGCTCGACCGATAGGGAGAGGAACGAGCTCGGCTGAAAGGAGAGGAGGGGAATATATGAGCATGAAAGGCGGGCGCAGGAATCTCTCTATCTGAGATAAACGTATTAAGCAGAGCCTGAAGGAACGAAGTTGCTCGACCGATAGGGGAAGGTTAGAAGCAGCTCGACCGATAGGTTTATCATATGTGAGCCCGAAGGGCGAAGGGAGAGGAAAGAAGTTGCTCTACTGAAAGGGGAATATGTGATCCCGCAAGGCGGGCAAAAGAAGCCAATAGTTAGTTTTTTAAAAGTATAGTGTATATAGATGAAAATTTTAGGTTTATTATTGTTTAAACGAGTGATTATGGTTGGTTACCTTCTTTTTCCTTTTTGATAAATGATGAACTTTATTACTAACAGAAGAAGTGCAACAAAAAAATGAACACCTAGCTAGAAGGAAAAAGGTGAAAAAAGTTTGGCAAAACAACGGCCAAAACTCAAATACAACAAACAAGAACCAGTATGGGAACTACCAAATATGGTGACAAACAACTATCACTAATAGAAAGAAAAACAAAAACAACAGGAATGCCTTTGAATCTCAAGGCCCCAAAAATAACACCTATACATCTAGATAAAACCAAGAGACAAACCATCAACCATCCCCAATTCTCACCCATTGCTGTAAACAGAGGCGTAGCCAGGAATTTCACTAAGGTGGATCGAACAGTGGAGCGAGTCTTTGTGAACGATGAGCAGCAAGCGACGTCATTGACTCATATATTGGGTATTGCTAAACAAAACAAATTAATGAAAGTTTAAGAATCAAGCTCGGCTTATTAATGAAAATGAAAGCTCGACCTCGGCTTGCCAAATGAGTTTAACGATCTTTCTTTTGATGAACTTGAACCCACAAGTTCAATGATTTTGCCTGTAACTGACAAGTAAGAGATGACATAGACGTCGAAAAACGTTTTGTTTATTATTTGATTGATTAATTTTGAACTAACGCGGAACATACATCTTATATAATAAGAAAAACCTAATGTTTAAACCTAACAACCGCCAAACCGTTCTGGTAAACCTACCCAAATCAGCAACATCCAAGAGACAGACTCCCAAGTCCCAATTAACTTACTAACCTACGTACTACAAATTGTTGCCCATGCACTAATAGCCTATGTCCACAACTTCATATGTGACCTAACTAGTAACTACTAAGCTAACCTTAATTGAGTTATTGTAAAAAACGTGTAGTAAAGAGAAGCTAATTGGCCACTAAAGTTAAACTTAAGCCCACAAACCTTAGAGAAACTCGTTTTTTGTAGCAAGCTCGAAGAAAGATAAGGGTTAAAGTGATATGTAACATGTAAACCCACTTTCACGTCAATTAAAGTAATTTTAAAACGTTGACGTATTGATCAAACACAAAAGCAAGCTTCCTTTTTATGTTATTCGATCAAAGCAGCTACTTTTACAAGCTTCGACCAAGAACAGAGTATGAATTATGAACAGAAAACAAAGTCTGCAGAACTGAAAAGCCTATTACTTGCCCAGGTGTTGCAAAACCAAGGTGGTGCAGCCGACCCACCTTGGCCTGCTCTGGCTCCGCCCCTGGATGTAAGTGGATCTGAAAGAATTTTAAAAGCTCGAAGCCACCTCCCAACCATTTGGATGATCTTGTGACACAAGTACATTTGAGAAGTTTCAATATCTCTAAAAATCCTATTGTTTTGTTCGCCCCAGAGTGACCAACACATGGCAAGACTTTAATGTAATCTCTGAACTTAGGATCACACCTCAATCCTCCCCAAGCATGGAGAAAAGGTCAAACCTGAGCGAGGAAAGGTCCATGCAGCTCTAAAGCTTTTGTGAAGAATTCCCAAATTATCCTTGAGAAGGGGCATGTAAACATACGATGTGAAATGGACTCCTTGTCGCTTTTACACAAGGAACACCAATTTGTAATGATCATTCCTCTTCTTCTCAAGTTGTCAATGGTGGCAACTTTTGATAATGAGATCATCCAAAGAAAGCAGTAAATCTTCGAAGGGATAGAAAAAATCCATACGAGTTTGTAGGGGAAGAAGTTTTCACGTTCAAAAGAATCATCAATGAGATGCGCTGTGAAGGAATGCACAGAAAAACAGAGGATCGCTCCAAAGGACAAACCAAACGAGTTGGGCCGACACAAGTCCAATTATGTGAAAGTGAAGACAACAAAATGCATCAAACGGACTCGTTCTGCTTCAGTCCCAACTCTTAGTAAAACTGTAATGGGATCTCCCAAAAGGACCTGTATTTAAAAGAAACTAAGTCAGAAACAAAAACATTCAAGGATTGGGCACCCGATCCAACCCTTGGGAACTCTTTCACCAAGTGTTTCCTAGGAATCCATACATCACGCCAAAACGGCACTCCATAACCCCTCGGATCGACATATATAAGCAACTCTAAAAAAAATAAGAGCTTTTGTGGACAATAGTACGCCATAAGGATGAGCAACCATATGGACCCAAGTTCCAACAAGGCAACAAGGTATCCACTCTCAAGCACCTATCCCACATTTTGCCACAACCATTTTCCTCCACCAAGCATCTCTCTCCACCCCAAATCTCCAAGCCCATTTCCCTAAAAGAGATTTATTAAGACTCCGGATATCCAAAACTCCCAAACCTCTTCTCACCATAACGGTTTTTCACCAAATCTCATCGAACCCAGTGTAGTCTCTTAATCTCCAAGATACCAGACCAAAAGAAACCATTATAAATTTTTCCCAACCTTGCAATCACTGATAAGGGGGCCTTAAAAAGATATAAGAAGTATATGGGAAGATTTTCAGGACGCTTTTTAACAAACATAGTATCCCCCCAAATAAGGGCATCCTAGCCTTCCAAGAGGCTAAACGATTTTGGACCTTCTCAATCATTGGTCCACAAGCTGTCAAAGACGCCATTCTAGATCCTAAGGGAAGCCTCAGATAGTTCGCCGACAAAGAAATCATCTCACATCCAAAAATGTTAGCAAAATAAAAAGGATCTTTCACCTCCCCCACAACCATTATGAAACTCTTGTATAAATTCGCTCGAAGACCCGAGATGGTTTAAAAAAAGGCAAGAACTACAAGGAGATATTGAACTTGAATTTCGGAAGCATCACATAAAAGCAGGGTGTCATCCGCATAGAGGATATGAGTGACCTCGCCACTTTTAAGATCCTCGTTCATGAAGAAGCCTTCAACTAAACCATGGAGTTGCATCTTTTTAGGATACCCAATAAAACATTCATCTCAAGAATGAAAAAGGAAAGGAGAGAGGGAGGCCCCTTTTCTAAGACCTCTCTCACTTGGAAAGAAACCATAAGCTTCACCATTCACAAAACATGAAAGAAGCTAGTGAGATGCAACCTCTAATCCAAACTGGGTGTTTTCACTTTGGTGTATTTGAACATTAATGTTATTGTATCAATAAAATGTTATTTTCCGGCATTTTATTTTGTGAGATGTATTTTCTAAAAAAATTGTTTGATTTGATGAATTTGTGTTGTAAATTATGTTAGAAAATTAACAAAAAATTAGACAAGACAATGGGTAGACCCATTGGGTTATTTGACCCAAATGACATGATCCATATGGGTATTGAGTCGGATCCAAATGGATCCATATACACTTCTAATGATTTTGGGTTTGGATTGAGTTTTATTTAGGTCAACTTATTTGGATTAAACCCAAATGGGTCTAATTGGATAAATTGAGATTGCATGTACAATTTTAATTGTATTCAAATATATAAAGTATGTCAATAAAATATAATATATGTTCACTTATATCGATTGTAAATTTGAGAATTTCAATTGCATCCAACCAAACGAATTTGTCGACATTGTTGGTCCTTTTAAGAGTTTGAAACTTGTTTCTTCAAATGGTCCAAGTTGGAACCTTTTTAAGGCATCATAATAGAAGCGATTATACAAAAGAAGCATATATTGAAAAAAGAAACTTGGTGTGACTGTGACCCACTAAGGAATGCTCCCGAGGATGATGATGGTAACCTGACTCCAAACGCCTACCAAAATGGGAACACCCCTCATGGAATGGAATGGAATGAATCCCAATTTTTTATGCTTATTTTATTTACCATATGTTTGTACACATAAAATACAATATTTGATTCATTAGTCCAATGTCACCTCGGATAGCTTCACATTGTAAGGATAAAATCTATCTCCTCTAAATAGATTCTATCCATTCACACACTAGACCGTCGAGTCAATGGTTATGCACTCAACGTGCTAGCATTGTCTAGGTGGACATCTAATAGGCATAGGTACTTTCACCTCGTCCACCATAATAGACTCCTGGATCATTCATCTACTCCTAACAAGCCAAGGCACTCGAAGCTACTCTAATTCATGCACTCCTAAGTAGTAGTCTACTATGAAAAGAATCAGAGAGACAAGCCCAAGCATATTTAATCATAGATGAAGCATAAGAACTCTAGGACAACTCAATTCATCCATAAATCACAAGAAGGAGAATGAAAATTTTCCTACCACCTAGGTTGCAATTAAGGCAAACGCGATACAGACAATCCCACTACTTGATGCAAGAAAGAACAAACATCAAATAAAACCATAGGTTAGGGTTAGGGTTAGGGAGACAAAGCCTCAAAGTACCTTGAGGGATTACCCCCATGAAGAGAGGGGGGGGGGGGGGGAGACATGCAAACAGGAAAAAAAATCATAAAGAAAGGGTTTTCACGTGATGGAAATCCTCCTCCAAAGCTCTTCTCCACTTCTTCTACAAGCTAATACTTTTCTCTCTACTCCAGGTCGTGGCAGTTAAGCCAACCTTCAGCGTGGTTACAAATTATGTAATCCCAACCTTGTGGATGCTCTTGGTTGGATGCCTTTCAATCCTGTTGGTATGGTTGCTTATCTTAATCAGAATAGGATTGATAAGGCCAGAGAGAATGATGAGAAGATGGAACATTAGCGAAAGATATAGAGGGGTCAGATAGGTCGAATAGAAAGGTGTACGCCAAGAATGACCTTCCTCATAACCGTGTTACCATGGACCATAACCTCTTCAGCTAGATGTTGCGTGAAAATTGACATAGCAAATTAGCGCCAATCATATTTTAATACCAATTGATGCATTATCAGTTTCACGCGTCGGATGTCGCAAACTCGAAGAAGAATCAACTACGAAGAACTAAGTAAAACTGATAAAACTACAAGTAAATTACTATAAATACTTGACATCTTATTCATGAATAAAGCGTAGAGAAAAAATACATATTTATAGGACTAATCTCATAAATCATTTGCCTCTCAAACAAGGTCAACTAATATTAAACCAACAAGAGCGAATAAGGACATGATCTAGTGTTAATACCACTAGCCTTGAATCTGGAGATTATAAATTCAAATCTCTTTTACATAACCACAATCAAACATCTATATCACCCACAAACAAACATAAGCCAACAAGTAAACAGTAACTTTCCATGAAAGACACATTATATAATATTAGTTTTAAGGGTTAATACCTTATTATGGCCTGAACTATGACCATGTAATCAACTTTGGCCCGTGGTTTGAGAAATTAACATCCTGGCCCGAACTATGCAGCATATAGACAGAATTGGCTTGGAGCGTGGTTTGACCGTTTGTTTGGACGGTCAACTGTCCAGGTCACTGCCATGTCACCAAAAAAAATTATAATTTCATTATTCTTTTTATTTCTTTTACAAAATTTAATAATAAAGAAAAAAAAAACAAAACATTTTGGCCACCCACCCCACCTACCTTATCGCCTCACCTTCTTTCATTTTCGATCAAACCCAAACAAACCCTATCTTCCATTATTCTTCCTCCCCGATAACCCGCAGAATCTGGTGATTCCGATCCACAGCCATTTCTCGTCGAGGAAGAAGCTGATTCAGAGGAGCTGCCCCAATTCCACCCTCCACGACGGCCGCGAGTTCTGCTGGCTGACGCAGGAGGACATAATCCGCTACCTCCTCAATTGCATCGGCATCTTCTCTCCCCTCCCGAATCGAACCGTCGAATCGCTCGGCATCGTCGACAAGGAATCGATCCTGGCCGTCCATTACGACGACCCGGCGTCGTCCGCCCTTCCCTTGATCTCCCAATCTCTAATCAAGCAGACATCCGTGGCGATTCTGGACTCGGAAGGGAGGCTGGTGGGGGAAATCTCTCCCACCGCGTTAAATTGCTGCGACGAGTCCGCGGCCGCCGCGGTTGCGACCCTGTCGGCAGGGGATCTGATGACGTACATAGACTGCTTCGGTGACATGCCGGAGGAGCTGGTGAAGAGGGTGAAGGAGAGGCTGGCGCGAAGAATTTGGAGGCCGCGGTGGAGTTGGTGGTTGCGGCGGCCGGAGATGACGACGATTCTGACTCCTCCACGGGGATCTTGTCGTCTTCCTCCGACGAGGAGTGCGGAGGAGGCATTCGCCGAGAGTGGTGAGGAGCACGGAGGATATAATGTGCCATCCGTGGAGCTCGTTGGTGGCGGTGATGATCCAGATGGTGATGATCCATATAGGGTTTGTTTGGGTTTGATCGAAAATGAAAGGTGAGGGGATAAGGTGGGGATGGGTGGCCAAAATGTTTTGTTTTTTTTTTCTTTATTATTCAATTTTGTAAAAGAAATAAAAAGATTAATGAAATTATAATTTTTTTTGGTGACATGGCAGTGACCTAGACAGTTGACTAACGGTCAACGGTGTTGACCGTCCAAACAAACGGTCAAACCACGCTCCAGGCCAATTCTGTCTATATGCTGCATAGTTCGGGCCAGGATGTTAATTTCTCAAACCACGGGCCAAAGTTGATTACATGATCATAGTTCAGACCATAATAAGGTATTAACCCTAGTTTTAAACATAAATCAACACGAATACCCCAAATAAATAACAATTAATACAAAAAGACCCTAAACAATAATAAAGAAAAGAGCTATTGCAGCCCACAAATGCATAAATGCATCAGAGTGTGACCTGCTGGTAAGTTAAGTAAACTTTCAACTTGGAGATCCGACGTCTAAATCGTATTATTATTTAAAGAGAATATCATCTATCTGCTACGAGTACCAGTTAGAATCTGCGTTTCAAATCACCTTCCAACATTTTTAAAGAAAGATAACTCAAACGTGAGAAATAATTACCCAAATACTTAGGGATTTGTTTCCTGTTTTCACCACATCATTAGCATGGCTAGAAATCCTAAAAAGATGAATCAATTTGAGCTTTAGGCAGGAACTATGAAATCTAATTATTAACATCCCGAGTAATCATGAACTTGTGCTTGACAATCTTGCATACAGATCTAGCCATAAGAGTTCCTTGCATACAAGGAAGAAAAATAATAGATGTGGTCATAGAGTTATAAAGAGATTTTGAGAGAACCCTTCAAGTTGTCATCTTCACTATCCCAACAAAAAGCTTTTGCCACATACTCTCACATGCCTTGTGTTATACACCTTGAAGATATATATGATCCCAAATCCTATCCCCCACTCCCTATGGACCCCAAGCTCCTATACTAAAAAGCTAGGCACAACTTTGTTGATCAATCAAAGTAATAACAATTATAATCCGTAAGTAGTGACAGAGTAAAAAATCTGAATAAGCAGACTAAAAATTTGTGATCATAGAATCTACACGGATAAGAGGAGCTAAATCCTTAGCAACTACTATATTTTTCAAATTTATTACAAAATTTACATGTAATTTACGTAGTGTTCATCAAGAATTGAAATACCGGAAAAGTCATCGGTAGGGTATTTTATGCTAAAATCGTGGTTTAATCATGATTCAACCGTATTAAACCGCTAAATACCGCCTGCCAATTTTAATTACGATAAGAGGGTTTTCAGATCGAACCGCTGATACAGTACGATATTTTAATCTTTGATTTTCAGAGTTGAGAAGGACTATAACCTCTCTCGTGTCATTCTTGACCACTGTCCAAAAGAAAGGACCCCTCCAACAGTTGCTTTTTTTCCTTGGCTAGCTAGCTAGAGGTCCCAATTCAAGTGGGCGTTGCAATGTTTGACTTCAGCCAGCTACAAACCCTTTTTTTTTCTCTCTTCCTAATTCCTATGGGGACATGTACAATGCAGAAGGCTATCTCAATCAAAGGGCTAGAAGATAGAACTGATAATAAAAGTTGCTGCTGAATCTTGGAGGGAGACCCTTTCCAATTAAGTTTCCTTCTTCTTTTTTCTTCCCTTTAGTTAGGATTGAAACGATGGAACTTTCTTGTTTGACACTTGACAGGCTCTCCTCAAAGGAAACTCTCCCCATGTGGCTCACTTTAGTTTGACATTAGGTGGTCTCACTTTGGTCGCTAACTTTTAGAAACTTGCAAATTGGGTCATTGAACTTTTTTTGGGTTTGTGAAACGGTCACCATGCTATGATCATCAATAGTGACGGCAATAGGGTGGGGTGGGACGGGTACTTCAATATTCATGCCCCGTTTCACGCTACTGAGGATCGGGGCGGGTAATACCCGCGTGAATACGGGACGGGGCGGGGCGGGTCGACCTACTCTTATATGTGGTTTGGCAAATATACATGCAAAATTTACTTTTTATGATAAAAAAATGTGAAAACACTTTATTAATGAAAAATAGTATTAATAGAACGGGTAATTAAGTCTATATAGTTGAAAGGCCGAGTCTAACTAGTTGAAGAAAATTCAAAATATGAGCAATATGAATAGATATTGCAAGAAATTGAATGAGACAAAAACATGACGGGTCAGGTCGGGCCGAAAGTAGATACTCATGTCCCGCCCCACGCTACTACGGGTCAGGTAATACTCACCCTATCATGAGTCAGATCAAGTAATACCCACGGAGCTCAAATTGCCATCACTAATCATCACCCTCAGAGAGAACTCATATGGTGAGTTGTTTTCTTTCCCCCAATCCTTGGGCCAGTTTCGGTCCGACCACGATATTTTTCACCAATCGGATTGCTAGAATCCAAGCTTACACATCGGGAGAATATTATTCACATTATCAAGTATACCATTGAATCGGTAAATCCTAGGTTCTTTCATTGTCAAAATATTCATTGCATTGTTAGTCGAACTGTACCAAAGGTTATACCATAAAGAAAGAAAAATTAGTGTTAGAATATTATGTACTAAAACCGTGATTTAACCTGATTTCAACTGTTTTCTACTGCTAAAACTGTTTTAGATTTTAGATATGGTATCCGATCCGATCGACCAGTACGGTAGGATTTCTCAAACATTGCTATTTACTTTCTTGATTCATTTCTGCACCATATACCCTACATATACAATCCAAACCCCATCTGTGCGCATGGCAGTTGAACTTATATACAGGTTGCTTCTACAATGCACGTAGAAAAATGACTGCATACTATACACTCAACTTCAAAACTAACCTTCTAACATTGTTAATTGGTAGTATTAGCCGAATAGAATTATATGACATAGAAATACAACTAATGCATTACTTTAAACCCTAAACCTTAAAATCTGAACCCTAACCCTAATCCTATCTCTAAACTCTATATCCTTCAAATTAATAGTTTTTTTTTTTGCTAAATCATGCGTTTTTTGTCCATCATATACAAGTGACAATTAACATCGTTTTGACATTAATCATGTGCTCAAAATGATAATTATACATTCAAAAATTGACTGTACCCAAAACAAAATTATATGTGTGTGTAGATGTGATTGTTAGGCTAGTAATGTGTTGGGAAAATCAACTTAGTAATGAGTAATGACCCAATAATAGATTTATGGATTGGATTATTAATTTATTATCAATTGAAATAATAAGACTATCTCCAACCCAAGCATGCAAATTTGGAGAAATGGAGGTTTTTGGCTTTTTTCATCTCCAACCCACCAATTATTTGGCTTGCAAATTTGGAGAAGTGGGCTTGGGGGTGGATAGATAGAAGCTCATATGGAGATATGCAAGGAGAAGGTGGGGGACCAACCATGGAACACAAGCCCACACACTGGGCCCCTCCACTTTCCAACATCTTCTTTTTTTTTTTTTTAACTTTCTTAATTTTTGATTGGTTGGTTATGAATTGGGAAGGCAAATTTAGAAGGTTTAGGGTTGGAGCAAAAAGGTGTTTTGGGGAGGCAAATATGCACATTTGAGAGCTAGGGATGCTAAATATAGCTTTTTGGGTTGGAGTTAGTCTGACTGTAGTAAGGAGGCCAAGCAAAGGCAGTGAAGTTGATTGATTGTAAGGTAATTTCTTTATGGGATTCTGAACTGCGAAGACAAATGTTCAAATGAGTTGACGATATTATCAGAAAAAGGAAAGGAAGCTCCCAGGCAGGCCAGCAGCTTCCAAACTCGAAAACTCGAAAGCCAAAAAAATCTCTGGTTTTCCTCAACAAGGGAAGACTATTTATTCCATGCACATAAATACTTTACCAATAGAGGTCAATCTTGGAAATCTCGATTAATTATCTATTTCTAGCAAATCTGCCAAAGATGACTACGAAAAAGTATAATCAAGAAAATGAAAAAAAGAAGAAAAAGTAGAAGAAGAGAAGAACCACCATGTGTAGACAGACAAGTCTTTACGTAGCTTTCTGTAGTGTGTTTCTAGGTCATTAAATTAACTTAACCCCTGAGCTACCAAGCTGTTTGTAAAATTCTGTCCGAATCAAATAAGATTCTTTTTTTAAAACCAATAAATCTTTTCATATAAATTAATTAGAGACCACAATAAATCCTTTTTTTAAAACCAGTTAATATTGGGGATTAGCGAGTCATTCCGTTTGTCGTATTCTTACAGAGTGCAACATGTGTTCGAATTATCTCATATGAATGGATTTCTTTGGCTGCTCGTTATATTTTTTTAAATATAAATTTGATCCTATACAGGACACTGAATTCTATACGATTGTCCAGAGTTATTAAAACACTAACGGATTATGAGTTATGAACGAAGACGATGTATGAGATTCGAAGGACTCGTGCGTTTGAGTCCCGACGAATGCAGTGATCTCTTCAGTAGCATCCTGGCAAAGTGGAGGCGCCTTTGTTTTGCTTATGGCGGTGGTCGGAGTCGTTCCAAAGCTTCTTGGTGGATATCTTGAGTTCTTGACTAGCCTCCCTAAACCACCCCGAGCCATACCCGACTACCGTGGCTCAACAAACTTGAATTTGACCTGCATGCGGCATCATAAAAGCGACAACCGCGAGTAATAATTCTCGAAGATTTAAAACGGATTTGCATTCAATTGAAAAGTAAAATATGTGTAAGTCAAAATTACAGGTATACATAAATGTTAAGGAGGACCCATTTGAATTTCCCATCTTGTTCATCCCCTTAAAACTAGGGCTGGAGGTTCGGTTATCGGTTGTCGATTAACCGACCGGTTAAACCGATAACCGGCGGTTACCGGTTAACCGAAAATTATATGCTTCGGTCGGTGGTCGGAGCTACTAATAGGTAATTCGGTTAACCGAGTAACCGAAAATTGGTTATGCGGTTAACCGAAAATAACCGACCGGCCACCCTCCTCACCAAAACGATGTGAAAATACCCGGTTATGAAGTTTATAATTTTATGTTGTTGAATTTGAGACATTAATTTGGTGATTTAGATGTAGAAATGTAAGTTAGAACCTTTCATTTTAGGCAATTCTAATAATTTTACCCGGGTAAAACCGAACCACCATCATTTTTTCGGTTATCTCGGTTAACCGACCAACTAACCGATAATCGACCGGTCGGTTATTGATTAACCGAGGCATTGGCGTCGGTTGGTGTTCGGTAGGAGAGATGGTGGTTCGGTTAATCGGTAACCGACCAATCGGTTATCGGTTATAACCAAACCAAACCGAATCCACCCCTACTTAAAACCCACATTTGACACTTCTAACTAAGACGTGTGCTATAGCTACATTTGAACCACATTTCTCTCTCCATATTAACTCTAAACAAAACATTCTTACATCCTTAAATCAAATTAAATTATACACACACATATATATAAATCCAACAATCCTCTGCTTTCCCATTCTGCATATTCTCTGTCACAACTCAGAAACCAAAACAGCATGAATAACAGGTACAAGGAAGACAGCAATTGCAGCGGCGACTTCTGCTACTTCCATCCAAAGGAAGCGGTGGTCGGAGTCTGCCCGCTCTGCCTACACGACCGCCTTTTAGTCCTCGCCGCCGCCACCAAGCACCGCCACCTTTCCCCTTCTCCGACATCTACTTCTAGTTCTTCCACGGCGGCGGGACGCCACAAGAAGAAGCCATCGATTCTGTTTGCACTCGGCTCCCTGCTCATCAACAGGCTCGAATTCCGACAACCCAAATCCGATCTTCACGATGACGACGACCATTTCCCTGATTATGGTGATGATGCAGATGATGATGATGATGATGCATCCACCGGCACTCTAGAAGGTAACACTCTCTCAATTTAAGCTTTCACTATATGCTTTTTTTCTTCTTTTTCTGGTTCAATTCAGATCTCTCGAGCCGGATTCGAACCTGAAACCTCTGTCTAACCCAATTCGAGATTTGTAGTTATTGTCGATTTGAAAAGGTTCATCATCTGATTGAATTGGTGATTTTAGGAAAATGGGTCGGTAGAAAAAACCGAAAAGAGTGGACTTGTTTTCAATTTGTTTTCAAACTGGAGATTTTAGATTCGAATTTTAATTACTCAGCCATGTTATGGTCACTCTGTTTTCCATTAGAAAAAAAAAAAAAAAAATTCAATTAGAGCATCTATGCATGTTACTGCCAGAGGATTTGATTTTGACAAAACAGTGGTCAAGAATAAGATTCCCTCATCTATACATAGAAACTGGGGAGAGGAAATGTTTATATAGGAAAAGGCAGAAGGGAGATCTGTCAGTAGGAAATTTGCAGAACCATGTTTCCAAGTCAAGAAATGCTTCCTCCTCCTGCTGTAGATCCACATGATCATAGTGGTTTAATTGATACCTATAACAGCAGTTGTGATTCAGTTTTTTTGAAAATCAATGTTAATCCTCATTATTGATTAGATTAGTCAAATGGTTAGGTTTAATTATTATACGATGGATGGGATGTGATCTCAATTATTATAAGCACAAGGAGGGGTCCCTAAATCTTTTTTTGACAAATGTTGAAAAAGGGCCAAGCATATAGGCACAATAATCCTCAACAGCTTAAATCAATGTCCCCCTAATTGGGTTTCAACACGTGGGTTTCGATCCAAATTAGAAACGTATTACTAATCGAAGTCAGATACGGATAATCAACGGAATTCGCAGTCGAATGGTGGTATGACCTTTGTTTCTCTTGGCAGATTCTTTCATTTCAATCCAGTTCCAAGACAATGGGGTGGCCTCATGGGAAAAAGGTGTGGATTTGGTCTCTCAATCCAAAAAACATGACAAGAAGAACAGCAAGAAGAAGAAGAAGAAGAAGAAGAACAGCCAAAGCCAGAGAAGGGATCAGAACAAGGACACCACCACCACGATCATGCCATTTTCTTCTTCTTGTTCTTCTTCTTCGACCAGCTACAAGGTGAAGGAAGAGGAGATGATGATGAGTGTGGTTGAGCACGGGAAGCCACGAGCCGGGTCGATGAGGTGGCGGAAGCGGATTGGGCACATGTTCCACCTCATCAGATGGAAGAGGTCAAATGTGTGCCACGTGGGATCCAAGGTGGAAGGGGTCAAGGTGGTCGGTAGCAGCAGCAGCAGCAGGAATAATAACAGCAAAGGCTGGATAAGGACTCTGACAAAGAGGAGGGCCAGAGGAGGCAGAGAATAGTATTATAACAAAACACAATAATAATGGTGAAAAGGGCAGCTGAACCTTCCTTGCTCTTTTTGAGTTTTTACTCAACCTGGACTGTTGACTCCCACACAGTAAACAGAGAGCTATGGCTTTTGTGGCCTTTGCTTTGGCCCCATAGACCTTTCCAATTTGGAAGGGTAAAGGCCTCCAGGCTGTTGAAGGTTCTCTGTTATTACTGGAGAGGCACAGATATAGCCAGGCCTTAGATTGGTGTACTGTCCTTAGGTTTTTAAAGTGTGAGATATATTGTTGTTAATTATTATTTTGGTAGAACCCAAATTATGGGATAACTTATACGAATTATCAGTGTGTAAATTTTTTAATTTTCTATTTGTAAAATTGTGTCTATACAAAAAAAATAAACGATGTTACGAGACTGGAATTTTTGTCTCCGGACTTTGGATACGTTGCTTGATGTTCTCGAGTAAATGATCTTCTTAACGAGGTGAGTTGCCCTAAAATACTACGAAAACTACTAATTGAATAGACAAAGCGAGAAACATAAATTGGCTCGAGTGAAAATTCTAGGATACTGCTCATAGTATCCTACTGAATCACTAGATCAACCCCATGTTGCGTATATATTAATAGACAAAGCACCTATCTGTAGAGTCTAGGGGTGGCAGTTCGGTTATTTTGGTTATAACCGGTAACTGATCAGCCGGTTATCGGTTACCGAAATAACCACTCCCCCTACCGAAAATCACCCAAAATAGGCTTCGGTTTCTCGGTTAACCGAA
This sequence comes from Linum trigynum, assembly GCA_964030455.1. Lineage (NCBI taxonomy): Eukaryota > Viridiplantae > Streptophyta > Magnoliopsida > Malpighiales > Linaceae > Linum > Linum trigynum. Next base: position 31,591,753 of record OZ034814.1, on the reverse strand, counting down.
CCACTTTTAAGACCAAAAACCATTCCGTCCAGCCTCCGATAACCGATCGAAGTTCGGTTACTTCGGTTATCGGTTAGTAGATAACCGACCGGTTATTGATTAGTAGATAACCGGCCGATTAACCGGTAACCGGTAACCAAACTGCCACCCCTAATAGAGTCACACGACCAAATCTCTTTCATTCTCACCTTAAGGGTTTAGCCTCTTTCCTTCTCATTCTCGAGACTGTAAATATTTTTTCCTTCCCTGACTATAATATTAATTAAATAACTAATACATCTCCTGGTCCAACTAGAGCACTTATAACTACTAATTATTTTTTCTTCCTTTTCTAATTTTTCTTTATTTTTGAACTTTTTTTTATGTTGGTAATAGGGTGGTGGAGGAGGAATTATGCTGGATAATTAACTAAAGTAATTTCTAAGTATTAAATTGTCATGTTACCTTTAGAAATGCAAACTTCCCAACAATTGCTCACAACAATAAGCCATCCATGCAAACTAGTCTCTAATATTTTCTTAGAAATGGGAAATTGTTTACACACAAAAAAAATAAATAAAAATTATGCCACTTAGATGATTTTTACGAAATTGTGAAAATCCCAAGAGGAAAGTTGAAAACCACTGTAATTAATTGCGACAATGCACAGAAATGTCGGTTGATTGCTTTTTCATCCACATCCCATTATTTGTTTTCTTCTCCTTCTTTTTTCCTCTTGGTTTGAACAGAATTTATTTGTGTTGGTTTCTTTGTCCACGTTAACAAGTGTACAGTTCTTAGTTTGGTATTTTCTGTTTGTTACCCTTTTCTCTTTTTATGGTGGAAGATAGCTATTAGATTTAGGTCGTTTGGAAGTTGCGATTGTTTTGTTGAGATTGTCATTATGCATGTATTGTTTACAATGCATCGTTTTTTTTTTGTTTTTTTAGCAGAAACAATACATAGATTGTTTCTGTGATGTGACAGAAACTATCACTCATTTTGAGTGATTGTTATATCTCAACTTTTAGTTGTGATTGTTGAGATCGTTGAGTTGAGATTGTTTTGTCTCAGTTTTTAGCTGATGCGACATACACAATCACACATACCAAACGTTGTATTCTACAATGCATCAAATTCGACAATACATGTATAATATTATACATACATTCTCAACAATACATCTATTTAACAATCGCAACTTCCAAACGACCCCAGAGATCAGGGAACAAAACCCAGTGAATGATTTATTTATATAATAAAGTAGGGTGAACTTTGGGTTGGTCAAGAGTCCATAATGTGTGGTCGACTGAGAGCGCCATGTTATCTGCACAAAATGTAAGTGGGAAACCAAACCAAAATTTTGGCCAAATAATTTAAAAGGGCCCTTTTGTTCCCTGTGGCCTCTTCTTGCAATTGGGACACCAAACAATTCCATGAACCTAAGAGCTTGTCCTATAGTTGTCTCTGAACACTGAACTCATCTTCTCGTGCTAAGCAAAACCTACTAATCTTCTCTGTAACTCGATTGGCTAAAGTATGGGTTAGTGATTAACTCGATGTGACAATCAACTACCACATCTAACATTTCAAAATAGAAAAAGAAAATGCATTTGTAGATGTCAGCGATGGAGCCTCATCAATCGAACTTCTATTTAACACCCTATATATATATTTTTTTTTTAATTTTCCCTCTACACTTACCAAATAGACGATTCTGCCCCCAACTTATTCCTAATCCTTTAAAATAATCTGACCATTTTTTCGCCATAGTCAGTCTGCTGCTCGCACGAATTTAGGGTGATGGTATTTGAATTTTAGGACGTTAAATCAGTAACTCTCCACATTAAATCCAAATAAGGCTCTGAAAATATTTTTGAGAATTTTAAAAATTAAGGGAAGACGTAAGACACATAACTCTCAAAGTGTTGGTTAGCATACTGGGTCCTTAGGGCCGTTTGCTTCATGGATTTAAAATAAGAATTTGTGCTTTAAAAATCCAAGATTTTATTAAGGATTTGAGGTATTGTGGATTTGAAACAATCCTTTATTTGTTGAGATATTTAAATCATGAATTTAAGGATTTGGAATTTAGAACCTAAAGTGCAAAATAGACTTGCTATCCTTTTTTATTTGTTTGTCATGTTTATGATATGTACACAATCAAGAACAATATGTACTAATAAGCATAATGTTGCCATAAAGACAATAATACATAGAGAAATTTCGTTTAACTTTAACATAATATATATATCGGTTATCAATTCCTTGTCCACCGTTTCAAACGTATCATATAGTACCATATATTAGAGCGAGAAGAGCAAAGAATTTCACACTTCATGAAAAGATTAAAGGGAACTAGAATACAAGGAAGGACAGAAAATCTAACTCATGTAAACACATTACTTGAATAATTATAATATGGATTTGTTGTTAATTAATTGAGTAATTGTAATGTACAATAGCTAAAGGTAAGGATAACCTTGGAGTATTAAAATTTCATGAGGTTATATGGGTAAACTCCCAAGAGCAAAATTTCGAGTCGCACGCATAGAATAAATGTATGCCAAAAGGAAACTAGTGCCCGACACTAGCTATGTAGTTGGCTGCAAAATTACTTTCCCTATAAACATGAGATATTCTAACATCCCAATCTATATTCAGTAGGTCATTAATTTACTTGGTTAGCAAACCATGTATGTGGTCATCCTCTTCCGAATTTTTTATAATGTTAATGGCAGTGGTGGAGTCAAGGCCTAGGTGGACCTTCTTGAATCCCATGTTCCACGCCATAGATAATCCTTTTGTCGCTCCTTTGAGCTCGACACTAGTGATGGAACACACGTCGAGATTGCTGACAAAGGCACCTCTGCAATGTCCCAAGTGATCACGAAGAAGCCTGCCAGCTGCTGCTAATCCTCAAGGTGGGATAACTCAGTCTTCGGTTTGAAGTTGGATCCACGTTTTATCTGGCGGGCACCATGAAACTTGTTTGTTGACTGGGCGTCTAACTGCTGATGTTGTGATACTTTCCTCATTGTTTTTAGCCTTCTCATAAATCTTGAACCATGAAATGATTCTCGGTAAAAGGACCGCTTCAGAATAAGGTTGACCCTCCATGGCCTCTTCGTTTCTCTGTTTCCACAAATGCCAAATTCAATCCCTTTGTCAGCATCTTTGAGGTTCCTTTGGAGCCAAATCTTAAAGTCTTCTTGTTCTCCTTGTCAAGTATCCATTCTGGGCTTTCATACACTCCTCTACAGTGTGGACAACTGCTATCTGTGGTGAGAGTTCTCTTCACACTAGTAACTGGTTTAGTGGATTCAGACTCTTCATTCTCCTTATCAGAATCTTCCATATCTTCATCACTTCCTTCCCAAAATATTTGAGTGAAACTAGTTGAACTTATAAGTCCCAAGTCCAACTTTTATTCTAATCAAACCCGCGTCCCTGCTAATAACAATCTTCTTGTAACGAACTTCGCAATGCATCAACTGATAATGTGTCTATATCTTTAGACTCCTCAATTGAGCATACAATATAGTCAAACCTCACAGTGAGAGTCTTGGGAATCTTTTCTACAACCTTGTCATCAGGCATCTCTTCACGATAATTTCTCCTTGCATTTGACACAATCATAACTCGACCAAAATAATCATTTATCATTTCACCTTGCTTCATTTCCAGGAGTTCAAAGTCCCTTCTGAGCTTCTAGAGCTTAGCTTTCTTGACTCAAGCATCACCTTGGTACTTCTACTTCATGGGGTCCCATAAGCCATAACTCCATAGCAATACTCTTCGTGGAGATAGTATTAGTATCTCCAGGTGATAGTTCTTTGCCTTGAGGTCTTTAATTATGAGATCCTCCAAGACCTTACTCTTCGCAGCAGAAAGTTCAGTTCCAGGAGTTGGTTGGTTCCTGGAAGCCATCAACAACAATCAAACAACACTTGGCTGAGCTCAACTGGTTCTCCATAATGAGACTCCACGCGATTATAATTGCCATCGAACCTTGGCAATCCCACCTGAGCAAGTCCAGATTCGCTCATCCTCACTCAGTATCCTTACCCTCACTCAATCTGTTGTGTTTGCACTCACCCTGAAACACTATCCTCACCTCACACACTCTTACTCGCCGATAGTAGTTTGCGTGTAGGCTCTGATACCACAATGTAATATGTATTGCCTTGCAAACCTGATGTTTTATCGAAGAAGCAAAAACAAACTTAATACGTCTAGCTCTAACTAATGACTACTACAAACAAGCCACTAATCACTATTGCTCGGCCTACAAAGCAGTAAGCAAGGAGATGCCTCAACTGTCACACTCCTAAAGTCCATCAACTACTAACAACTCAACTAAGCAACAACTAACTCTCTACTAATCTAACCGGGCTTGTTATTGGCTCATTGACCATGGGCCCAACTCGAAGCCCAAACTAACAAGTCCAACACAAAGAAGCCACTAATATCCCTATTGCTTGTTAATGTCTATTCTATTGTCTTCTCTTCGTCTCAGGTAGTGCCAAATTTGGAGCAAGAACCGGACCGCTAAAATCGCCGTATTCGGATCAGTAGGACAAACTAATATCGTCTCGCGCGCAGCTTCGGCCAATCCTACCGTCGATAATGGCGAGGTAACTCATGCGCTTTGTTCTTTTTCCCCCCTTTCCTTGTGCTTTTACATAAACCATGATAAACCCGCCCCACCCACCTTCCACTGAGACCAAATCATTCCTCTCCCTGCCTCGTTCCCAGCCTCAGGTGTCTCTCGCTCTCTATCTCTCTTTGTTTCTATCTTCTGGGTTGATACCAGTAGACTGGGTTGGTTTTGATATGTGATGGGGAATCGCCAAAATCTTGAATTGAAACTTCCGATTACTGCTACAGTTCATTGGTTCTGCTTTAGAAGATAGTCTCTGATTGTCCATTGTCAATCACTTGTGTGTGTGTGTGTCTCACTTTGTTAATCATTCTGGGAAATACGGATTACAGGTAATTTGTGTGTGTGCTCGAATTTGTGAGCTTCCTTTCGTTCATCAGATATCGCAATGGGGAACGCCTCGTCTATGCTAACTCAATATGATATAGAAGAAGTTCAGGAGCATTGTCACAAGCTCTGTAAGTTGCTTGCTTTCATTTGTCCTGGCCAACAATTCTGCACCCTATTGGTTGGTTTTTGTTTTTCCCTGCTGTTATGCTCAATCTAACATCTGTTTCTTACAACTGCAAACTTCAGTCTCCCAACAAGAAATAGTGTCATTGTATCAAAGGTTCTGCCAACTTGATCGAAATGCGAAAGGATTTATCTCGGCGGATGAATTCCTATCGGTGCCTGAGTTTGCAATGAATCCACTTTCTCAGGTGATCTCTCCATCCATTAGATGATGTGAAGGTTTCGATTTTCTTGAGGAATGTAGGGTAGCTTGTCATTTGTCATTAGTTTCTGTGACTTTCCAGTGTAATCGTAACTGTATAACACGGGGATTTCATTCATGCAGCGCCTTCTCAAAATGGTGGACGGCTTGAACTTTAAGGACTTTGTAGCTTTCTTATCTGCATTTAGTTCGAAAGCCACTACAGAACAGAAAATAGCATGTACGTATTAGATTGCTTCACTGGTAATTTATTGGTCAACAGTTTACAAGAAACTGTTTCTTCTGCTATTCATAATGCAACAGCCTAGCAGTTTAGGGCTGCAAGCATGCAGTAACGTACATTTACTCTGCCATTCTTGCTTTTGATGAGTGGTGAAATCTCTTTTGCCCAGTGATTTTCAAAGTATACGACTCGGATGGAAATGGAAAAGTCTCTTTCAACGACATACTAAACGTGCTTCGTAATTTATCTGGTTCATTCATGTCAGATGAGCAAAGAGAGGTACGATTACTGCCCGTGCTGTATAATTTGATCCTCTCGTGCTACTTTGAACTCGCTGGAATATATATGATATCGTACATTAGCATATAGTCTGATGATCATAGTCATTCAGGACTAAGGCTGGAGCCTTGATAATGTAGCTAGCAGGGATCGGCTTGATTTCTTATAAGCATTTCCACGGATAGTGAGCAGGGTTCTACTTTCTGGTGTTTGTTTCTTGCAGCAAGTCCTGACCCAAGTTTTAAAAGAGGCAGGTTACACAAAGGAATGTTACCTCTTGCTAGATGACTTCATTAAGGTGTGTTACCACAGATTATTTATCATAAAGCTCGAAACTTGCCTTCATATGAATCTCAACTGTGGGGATGGAGCTGGTGACTACTTTCCTTACAGTATCCACGCTACTGGTGCAGGTATTTGGGAATTCAGGCTTAAAAATGGAGGTTGAGGTTCCAGTTGATTAAGTGAAAAGTGAACTCACCATTCTAACTCATCGCACCTGGGAACAAACAAGATCGTGTGGCGGATCTGTAGATTGGAAGGAAAGACCATACAGTTCTTTTTTTGCTTATATGTTTATAGCTATAGAGAGCAATTGAAAGTACACAAATAAATGCTCTTAGCTTCTTCATTCTTCTCAATTTTGTGTACAGTCTTCCCTTCATTTGTTTTACCATCTGTAATAGTAAAGTCGGCAGAAGTTTTGGATTTTGGCAGTAAATTGGATCAGGCGATGAAACTTGTCAGGTTTATTTGACCTGCAAATTGCATCACAATTGTTTTAACATAATTGAGATGGTGAATCCATGTCAAACAAATAGGGTGGGCAGTGGCCCTTTGATAGCCTCTTTTAGCCAATTAGCCTGTTGTGCACACATCAACTACCTACGGCTACCACTATGTTCTTGCATTCAGCAACTATCTACCACTATGAGACTCTGAACAAGTTCCTTCAGTAAAAAATGCCGTCATTCGTAATCATCGTCAGAGTAATCATCGTAGTCATCGTGCTCGAGTATTTGATATTCTTCACCATCATTGCTGTCAGTCATCTATTTTCCCGCCTCCAGCTACAGTTGCTGGAAAGCTATTAAAGAGCTCTTGCACATAGTTTCTTGAGTTGCTCCCTGTATCCAAATCTAGGGCAAACTATAGGAAAACACCATGTAAGAAACATCATCGCTCAGAAAACAACACAACCAACATTCCAATGATACCTCCCAATAGTATATGGAAGCTAAAAGCAATATGCAGCGAAACCAAAAGAGAGTAATAGCATAAAATTTCCAGTTGTAAGCATTGGTTACCAAAGATATGTTTGATCCATTCAGTCCAGCTCCGCTTGTTCCTGCGAGCTCTATCAGCATGGCCAGCCAGTACATGTTGGTAGTCCGCCATTCCTTACAAGAATCAAAGAGCTCAAAGGGTTTTAAAACAGCTACACAAAGGGCGAGAAGTTGAAGAAGGATAGCCAGGGTAGCCAGGGTAGTGAACAGCAAAGGGCTCATTGTTGGGTAGTGTTCCCACCACTCTGCCATCTTAAATCACGCCCACATTTGCGTGCACTTCCCCTGTTTCAAAGGCAAATAGGCAATATACTTTTTAAGCCCAACTTCCTACTTCCAACACGTAGACATTACCACAGAGCACAAGCTGTAATTAAAAACCGCAGCAAATAGTCCCAAACAGAGTCAGGGAGGACTTACCTAGTGGGCGGCGAGATACAGAGGAGGCCGGCGAACGCGGCCAGTGAACTACTAGTGGCAAGTGAGAGGCAAGAAGACAGAAGCTGACAGATTGAGTGTAAGGGACGATCGAGAGCAGGGCATGGACTCGCGGACTAATAGCGTGGGAGATGACGGCAGCTACTCAGCGGCCGTGAAGAAGACGATCTGCTCTTGATCCGTCCGTTGTTGTTTTCTAACTTAGCAGCAGAACGATGGAATTGGGGATTTGGGGTGCGGACGTGGTGTCGTTTAGGAGTTTTTTTTCAAATTTCACCTTGCAGAAACCCCGCTTCCTCGCCCCTTTGGCTGCCGCAGCGCAGACTAGGGGAAGCGCCGACTAAGAACTCACTGTTACCTATTATTTTCAACTCACTGTTAAGACTGTTGAGAATTTCAGTCAGCGCCTCCTGTACAATAACGTCAGGGGAAGTGCCAACCGAGAACTCGTAAACAGCTCCTTCGACTTCAATCATGCTACAGCCAGGGGTCTCCTTCTTTATCCCATTCTCCCTCATGACGGCTCTAACCCTTTTCACATCATCAAAGTTACCAGCTTTAGCATATATTTCAGATAAAGTCACGTAGAAAGCATGGTTCTTCGGTTCCAAGCCTATTAACCGCTTCGCCACCTCTTCCCCGAGCTGCAAATTACCGTGTATTTGGCATCCACCAAGCAAAGCGCCCCAAACATATACATCAGGGGCCATAGGCATACCTCTAATGAGCTCTTCCGCTTCCTCAAAGAGTCCTGCTCTTCCAAGTATATCGACCATGCAAGCATAGTGATGCACTTCTGGCTCAATCGAGTACGTGGTTCTCATCATGCTGAAACAATGGCGGCCTTTCTCTACCAGCCCGGAATACGCGCAAGCTGACAACAACCCGACGAATGTGACATGGTTAGGCTGTACACCTGCTGCTGTCATTTCTTCGAACATGTTAAAGGCATCTTCGACATAACCGTGTAATGAAAATGCTGAAACCATTGCTGTCCATGCTTGTGTGTCCTTTTTAGGCATTTGATCGAACACTTGATATGCTCTAACTAGAGAACCACACTTACTGTACATATCTACCAATGCAGTCGCGAGAACCATATCACATGCCACACCGCTTCTCCTCAAGTAATCATGCACCCACTTGCCATGATCAATTGCCCCGAGATGAGCACACGCTGATAGTACACTAGCTATGGTCACCTTATCTGGTCTGTTTTCATCAATCCCACAGCTCGATCGCTGCATTTCAAGGAAAAATTCCAATGCTTTCTTCGCCTGGCCACCTTGAGCAAACCCAGTTATCATCGAATTCCAAGTGACAATATTTCTGACCTCCATCCTTCCAAACAAACGAAGCGCCTCCCCCAATATTCCACTTCTTAGATACCCAACGATCATCGAGTTCCAAGAGACAACATCTCTCTCGGGCATTTCGTCGAACACCTTCGCCGCACTCGCTATCAGCCCAAAAGCAAAATAGAAGCTAATCATGGAATTCTGAACATAGAGATCGTTGTACAAACCAAATTTGACCGACTGCCCGTGAACACTGACACCAGCTCTCATATCCAGCCTTGCAGAGCACTCCTTCAACAGAAAGGGAAGCGTCAGGGCATCAGGTTGAATGCCATTGAGCAGCATTTGTTGGTACAGAGGGAGAGCCCTGTCTGTTAGCGCATTGCAATCTCCTTTGGACTTAGACGAATAAGCTCTGATCATGATATTGTATAAGGGAAGATCCGGGTTGTCGACGCATTGGAAAATCCGCTTGGCGTAGGCGAGACAACCGAAATCGGGGATCGCAACGAAGAAGAGAAGTCGGGAAACCAAGAAGTGTAGATCAGTTTTGGAGAAAATTGGAATTGTGAGGATTTGGGCGTGGATTTGCTCCATCTTTCTGATGGACTTGGATTCCTGGATCAGCCGTACGAGTGTCCTTTTGAAAGATAGCGATGGCGGTTCAAGCATTTTTCAGGGGAGAAATGAGGAGCTCCAACAGATAACAAGCTTGCCACGAGGAGAGAGTTCTAATGGCGGCCACTTTTAAATGTAGGTAAATTTATATGTAATGTACTCATACATTAATAGAACAACGTTAGGTATCAAATGAATCGAGAAACTCCTACATTAACAAAACGTTTGGTATCAAATGAATCGAGAATTCATTTCATTGTAAAATGAATTGCGGTGTAGTATTCATTGTCAAACGAAAATCTTGTGTCTGATATGTCATATTCAAATCTTCAGAAATAAAATGAATTGGTGTGTAGAATTCATTGTCAAATGAATTCCTGCGTTTGGTTTGTCATATATATAAATAATTTAGTTAATAAAAGAGGACAATTATATCATTGTGTTATAATTAGTAAATACTTGTGGAATTTATTTGGAAATTTCATCTCAATTTCTCGAAATTGCTATAACTAGTTCCAATTCCATAGAATTCAAAATTTTGAATTGAAAATGAATTATGTTAAATACCAAACACAAGAATGTTTCATTTCAAAACGAATTCCTCAAAACTTAAGGAATTCATTTATACCAAATGGTATGTAAAAGTATTTTTGTGGAGTCATGTAGTTACACGTTCTTAGTCCGTGGGACTGTGAGTCGATCTGTGGGTTGACTTTAATTCTTTGCTTTTTGTCTCTCGCTCTCCATCCCAACTCAAATTTTCTCCGTATAAATTATTCCACGAGAATTGTGGTGTGCGTTCTCGTCTTTCCAGTCTGTTTTATGAGAGTTGTGGTGTAGTTGCACATATTTCTTATATGATTTAGAGAACTTGTGGTCGACTTATGAGGTTTTTTGTCCACTTCAAGAGACTTGTAGTCAGTTTTGACTTTTGAGTTGTGCTTTATGAAAAAAAAATTAAGCTTAGATTCTTGTATGCTTTATAAGTTTTTGGTTTACTCTATGTTACTTCTGGTGGAATTTTGTATATTTCTAGTTTGCATTTTTCTAATCTCCTTCATAATACTATACTTGTGGTTAGTACGGGACGCAGAATAAATAACCGCACTAGATACGTGTCCCCCTGTACTTTTTAAAATGACAAGTGTGCCCCTTAAACTAGCATGAATTTTGATCATCCCATTAAAATAAAAGTTATTAAAGCGAAATATTTCTATTGGCTAGAACTAGTGTTGGCACTATGTCAAAACCTGTGGGTTGACGTAGTTTGACCTAGGATCGGTGAGGAAAATAGGGGCCACACCCCCGTGGGTCGACCCGCAACAAGGTTACCGAGTAGAGATCATACAATATTGTTTTTTCCATTGGTTTCCGATGTACGCATCTATTTTTATTTTTCCCATCGCCTAAACCTGACTTCGGAATTCTAAGTTGAACATTTGAATATTGATGTTATATGAGTGTATTTGAATTTTCATTATATATTGGATCCAAATGCAAATTGTTATTTTAGTAAAATGTTATATCATATGTCATTACTCATTTATGCTTAGATGAAATTTGAAATAATTTATAAATATAGAAACAGTGTCATGACTTTTTCGAATATCCAAATTAAACCGTTTTAAAGCAGTCAAACTTTTAACTCTCTACCCACTTGCTTAATTGGACCAACGAGATCATCTGGATTGACAACATTGCAATATGCTAACAAGTTGTGTAATAACACCTTAATTTCAGCCTTAACCAATTGCTAATGAGAGAAGAGAATGGGAGAATAAATAGGGGAGACTGCAAAATTCAACGAGAGAAGGAAAGCAAGTAATGAAAGATGGTATGCAGATTTGCATTCGAGTAGAGCTGAAAATAAGAAAATTGTTCGGCTCCAAATGTACTTTTGGAAAGTTATTTAGTCCCAGTTAGGGATGTCAATCGATGTCAATCCAACCTGTAACCATGGGTACCCGATCGTAACCGGTCAACGAGGATAATTACCCGCTTTGACGGGTTAAGGGGTGGGTACGGTTAATAGCCGGTTTCAAAATAAAGGGTAGGATACAGGTATGGTAATCAATAATACCCGCCCCGCTAACCAAAGGGTCAATTTCCCTTGAGAAATTTAGATTAGCTTGAGAAATTGAGTTTAGCTACCATTATTGATGATGAAGATGTACACGATTATTATGTTTGTGTGGATTGTAGAAGCAAGAACAATTATTGTGTTTGCTATTTTTATTTGTGTGAATGGATGTGCATATATGTGTATAAGGTATAAGTTCATAGTTTAGGATTCGTACCCATAGTTACCCGAATATCCGTGATTACCCAGTAAGTAGGGTATGGTTATATAATTTTCATACCCGGTGGTTATTTGATCGGGTATTCTAGAAAGTTCTACCCGACAGATTAGGAGTTGGTATAGGATAAACCCACACCCGAGCCTACCATTGCCATCCCTATTCCCTAGTCCCATTTTAAGAGCGGAACAAGCATTAGTTCATTGACCAATAGGAAAACAATGCAAAGGCAAAGAGAGAACTGGAGACGATACCAAAGAGGCAAAGACCCACAAGCTGAGTGTCAGTTGTTTATAATCTACTCGATCAACTGAACAAAGGATTCCAATTCCCCTCTTTACGCTCAAAGTATTCATTTCCTGATTTTCCTCCACACAAACCCAGTTGACTCCTTGCTATAAGCTGTAACTGTGAAGTTGGTGACTAGCACTGGTTTCAGGCAATTCTCGGACACAAACGGTGAGGTCTACAATTTCCACCATTCATGATCATGGTGGGATGGTAAAGACTGATAGTAGTAAGCGGCAAAAAGAAAATAAAGGACATGGCGTCCAGGTTATATCAGCAATTACAGTAAACAGTCGCGGAAGCCCTTCTCAATCCCCTCTTTGTCCAAGTTCTTCCCAATGAAAACAATCTTGTTAATCCTCGGTTCGTCCTGCCCCCATTTCCTATCCGGTGAGCCTTGGAAGATGTCATGAACACCCTGCCAAAATGCCACAACAGTAAAGCAAGAACGGTTCAGCAAGGAAAAAAATGCAGCAGGTTTGGAAAATATGCAGCAAGGTGTCGAAATGCAGTAGCAGATGAGTCTATAGGTTAGTAATGATTACAATTTCCCCATTATCATGAGATGTGGGATGTTGGTTTGAGCTGAATAAGTTATCTTTGAATTGTGTTGTATTTTTTAACTTTATAAATAAATCGGTATCGACATTATAGAAGAAAATTAAGGTTCAGCTCGGCTACTCGGTAGTTTATTTAGGAGTGATATCTCGAACGAGTTAATATTTCTCCACGAAATTATTATCTTTTAGCTAGAATTAAGGGAAAGGCCATTCCAAACATTGATATCGAATTGGTTGCTTTGACATGCAAGTACGCAACCAAAGGACCTACAAACAAGAGGTATATCCGTATAGCTTAGCCCACATCTAAGATGCAAAATTTTAAAGCCGTAGGGATATGTACTTAAAGGGGGAAATTAGTATGTGCTACAACTTACAGGAACCATTAATGGGCTTCACCCAACAGTTCCTTGATGAGCAAAAACGACACAAAATTCAACTAATACCACCTACATAACACGCTACCAAGAACACAGAAGAAACAAAAAATCCACTTAAGAAAAAGTATGAAACCAATTTATCACCTTCAGCAGCTATATTTCAGTTCCAAGATTGAAGAATAATAACTACGTTATGAAAAGGGCATGCTGAGTTTATTCAAGTTCTGCCAACTAAACCCTTTGCAGCAAGAATAAATAGTGATAACTAAACAGAGTATCAGGCACTTGAAAGGAAGGTCACTTACCTGAAACACAAATCTCTCATCCATGCCCTCAACAGATAAAAGCCCTTTCATCCTGTATATGTCCTCACTTTTTTCCATCAGCAATGTACCCAACCACATGTTAGCCTGTACATAACCAGCAGAGTGCATTACGCGGTCAATTGATGAATACTGTCGGCTTGGCCCCATATTCATTTCTTACAAGAGGACCTTTCAGCAGTCATAGCAGTGACAGTAATTTCAAACTGTATTGCATGTTACTTAAAAACAATGCTCAAACCAACCTTCTCTAGGTCTAGGAGCCCCTCGCAAACTATGCTCATAGAAGAAACACCAGGATCATGAGTGTGATCGTGAGCGTGGTGATGACCATCATGATGTTCTGTATTGCAAGGTAAGAGATAGCCATATATTAGGTTTGGAGTAAATCACAAACTATCAGAACAACAGACATGCATAAGAATACATGGCAAATGACTATACTTGCACATCCTTTTGTCATTTACTAATGTTGTTGGTGATTTTGCTGCCATTTAGGAAGTGAAAACTTCCACAGAAAAATCCCCCTCTCATAGAAACTAGAAGCTTAGCATGCAAGAATTCCACCCTATTCCAGTAATAATTTCTTTAGGAAGCTAATACAAGACTTGAAACTATTCCAGTAATAATTTTTTTGACACGGAAAGTACCAATAATTTGCCTAAGAGTATCAATCAAGGATTCCAACTTAAGAAATGAAACAAGAAAACAATTAATAAAAATAAAAATAGTTCAAAGGCGTCTACCACTTACCATGTTTGTGCTCATGCTCATGGTGATGATGATCATGTTCATCATGATGATGGTGGTGGTCATGATCATCACTTTCTTTTGTATCTGCATCGACTGCACTTTCAATCCTGACAATAAAAATGAAGCAGGCAGGGGAAAGAGAACGGTAAATAGCTTGAACATAGGCAGCTTATTAGCAATCTTGTTCAGTATTGCAGAGGTTTACAAATTCAGCATCTATACGAACCAAAAAAAAAAAAAAAACACTAGGTGGAAAAGGAAGAAGAGAACAACCTCTATGAGTTAACAAGGTAAAATCCCTAACGTGAAAAAAAGATTAGAAGAAAAGAAATAAATAATCAGAAGAGGAGCAGCGCTCCGGAACAATAATATGAGCCCATTTGTGAATGGCACTTTCAGGTTACCACCTAAATCTTAGAATCTAAGGGCCACTTCAGAACACCTGAAGGACTTTTCTGATGATAGTAATAATTGACACAAATAAGAAATCCGCTCCAGTAAGCTCGGTAAAAGTAGCTGGGGACAATTTAGGTAGCGTTGATTTGATTATTATTCTAGACAAATAAACATATCTAAGCTGAAATTTAAAGCACTAATGACAAACAGAACATTAAAGAAGAAGAAGAAGAAGAAGACCTCTCTAAATCAAAGCCTCCGATCCCTAGTACATAATCCAAGTCAACTTGTCCAAATTGAGTCCTCTTCATCTCAGCCATGCCATTAATACTCTGCAGGTGTAACCAAATGTCAAAAAATCAACACAGTTTTAAAATTCGATAAACAATGAAACTAAAGAAACCGGCTACGAACCCTTATTCTCTGAACCAGGGAAGAAATGCCTTGTTCTCCAACAAGATCAGTCTAGCAAATAAAATACCCATGAAGTCAGGAGCAGGTAGATATGAACAATTCAAACTCAATGAGAGGCAGCTCAACATGACAAATGCTAGTACCTTGTTAACAATGATCCTGTCAGCATATGCAATTTGCTCCACAGCTTCATTGACAATCCCCTTTGGCTTGACCTCATCCAGATGAAGGGTAGCATGTTTAGCATCAACCAAAGTGACAACACCATCCAACTTGACATCATTAAAAACTTGATCCTCTGCATAGAATGTCTGAATGATTGGAGCTGGATTGGCCAACCCTGCAAAGTCAACACACAACTTCTATTGAGAACTCGCCTTAAGAGAGCTAAAAATTGGGCTCTTCAGTGAATAGAATGAATCCAATTCAAGTAACTTTAACCAACCTACCAGTAGTCTCTATCACAATATGGTCGAATTTTCCTTTCTTCTTATTAACCAGTTCCGCAATCATTCTCACGAGGTCGCCCCTTACTGTACAGCACAAACAACCATTGTTCAACATGACTATGTCCTCTGCTCCAGTCGTCTTGGCAGCAACTAGAGAGCCATCTATGTCAACTTCACCGTACTGCAGATAAACAGTCCTTGATCATCAGAACATCCAAACGCACTGACAAAACCCATGAGGAAAACTCAATCCTAAGTAATAAAGGCAATCTACTTTGACCCGAAAGAATCCCAAGTCACCTCGTTCTCAATCACTGCTATGCGCTTGCCATGTTCTCCGGTCAAGATATGATTGAGCAAAGTCGTCTGCGCATAAACCAGAAACAAAATAATCACCTGATTTCCAGCAAGTATAAATCCCCAATTCTAAGTGCAGAACTGAACCGAAAATGAAGTTCCAAACGTCAACGCAGTCTATCATAGCAATAGATTGATTGAAGAACTACAACTGTAAAATCGAAATAAAGAAAAAAAAGCTTGATGTTAGACCTTGCCAGAACCCAAAAACCCAGTAATGATGGTGGCCGGAATGCGATCATCAGGAGGGATTTTCGTGGTGACATCGGATTCCTCGCTATAGGGAGAGGCTGTAGTGGCGGCGGCGGCTTTGGAGGAGAACCTTCGGCGTCCGGCGTCAGAAGGTCTGATGGAGAAACGGAAAGGAGCGGGCGAGGAGTGGGAGGAGCGGATGGTAGATGAGGACTTGGGTAATTTAGCTACGAATGGAAGAAGGGGACTGGTGCGGGCTCTGAAAAGAGGAGTTTGGTGGCGAGAAGCGAAGGACAGGAAGGTGGTAGCCACCTCCAGTGACATAGACGCCATGGTTGAAGTTATCGGCTTATCAGCAGGGAGAGCTCTGGGGTTATCGTTTCCGCTGTGAAGAGGCGAAAGTGAGAAAAATCGGTAGGGTTTTAAGGGGTCTGGATTTTTCTGGTATTCGATAGGTGCTTTGGAGTAACCATGGCTAGGGGTGAACAAACACACCCGCAAACCGACCCACCCGTCCAACCCGACCCAACCCACCCGTATTTGTCGCTAAATCGAAGGTTTTGGGTTGGGTGAGGGTTTTCTTTTGTACAACCCGCCTCATTTGGGTTGGGTTTGGATTTTAGATTACACAACCCGTAGAACCCGACCCAACCCGTGTTCCAATTATTGGTATGAGTTCGTATCCAAAAAAATATTTATGTCGTATATAGTCATACTTATGAGAAAATTAAGATATTTCGCCATGTTTTTCTATTAAAGTCTCACTAATCTAATGCATTCTTCGACTTAAAGTTTAGACATATATTTAATATAGCTATGATTCACGTATTTTTTTTTCTTGTGTACAATTTTAAAAGAATATCATATTATGGATGCGTTCATTTGTAACCTTTTTAGCCTATTTCAACAAATGGCATGAAAAAAACTAGACATAAGTTGAAGTAAATCAAGTTTTATTAAAATTCAAACAATATTTGTGAATTTTGATACCTTTCATCTCGGTTTATTCGTTTGAATTTTTATTTTTTTATAAAATATTTTTATGATGTAAAATAATTACATATTTTGTGTTGGGTTGGGTTTTTACTTAAAAATATCGCCAACCCGACCCAACCCAATTAGAAACAAACCGTAGGGTTTAGATTTTTTTGGGTGGGTTTGGGTTTAATATTTCCCAAACCGTAGTGCATGGGTCGGGTGATTAAAATGCCTAAACCCGGACCACCCGACCCATGTAGACCCCTAACCATGGCGTCCGTTTGACGATTTTAGAATTTGGCTGGACTTGGAAAATAACCCTGGTCATTCGGAGGTTCAATCCGGGTCATTAGCCAATAGCCACCAACTGTCCAACCCAAATGGCCGGTTGGTTAAAATCAAGTTCTCGGGCCGGTTTTAAATTATTGTGTCACCCAAGAATTCCTATATAAGTATATAACTTAAGCTACACACTGTCTACAAATATTTTGAGTTTGGTCATAACGCATCAAACTACAAATATTTTGAGTTTGGTCATAACGCATCAAATTATATAGGAACTTCAACTTGTTTCCACATTTCCCATCTTTATAGATACAATTTTTAAATGTTGTATTTTTCGTTATTTAAATCGCGTATTTCAGTCGCTTGTAGTAATTTATCATTCAATGAATGATTGAAAATGATCCACTAACCCAAAGGTTTAGTAGGTAAACTTGAAGGGGAAAGAGATATCACTTTGGATATATTAGTTTTGGCTAAATTGCAAGTTTGGTCACTTGAATTAGTAGTAAAATTCACGTTAGCCACTATAATTATTTTATTCCATCTGTAGTCACTTAAATTAGGTTAACAGTCCAAGTTTGGTCACTGATCGTTTATCTCCGTTAATTTTTGCTGATGTGGCGGTCAACTCTTATAGTTGACCGTTAAATGAGTGACGTGGCAATTAAAAATTAATAATTTTTAATAATTTCCACCTCATTATTAAAATAAATTAAAACAAAAAAATATATTTTTTAATAATTTCACAATAATTAAAAAAAATGAGTTAGATCTAAGCAAATTCCCATCCACTCCACCGTGGAGGCCGAGGCAGGGTAGATCGAGCGGTGGAGCTGGTGCGGCTGCTTCTGAGTCTGGACGCCGTCCCGGGGAATATCAATCCGACAGTGAGGGAGGCGAGGAGGAAGGCGAGCAGGCGGATAGTCGGGATTCAGGAGGTGCTCGACGGGATATGATTGGGACTAACATAAACAGATTTCTCCTCAGAAAGAAATACCCATCACTATATATATAACTCAAACCAGATCACTAAGCAGAACCCACAAGCTAAAAAGCCTAAAATTTCCCCACTCCACACGCTTCGTCCCGTCTCCGCAAATGGATCAACGGTAGGGCTGGCTATTTGGTCCGGACTGTTTGGTTTTACCCGAAACTGGACCGTATAACCCGGACCGGAATCGGATTGGGACCGGATAGCAAACAATTC
This sequence comes from Linum trigynum, assembly GCA_964030455.1. Taxonomy (NCBI): domain Eukaryota; kingdom Viridiplantae; phylum Streptophyta; class Magnoliopsida; order Malpighiales; family Linaceae; genus Linum; species Linum trigynum. The sequence goes on along the minus strand of OZ034814.1, from coordinate 31,573,375 downwards.
AATCTCATATTCGGGCTTAGATTTGAGGTAAAAAAACCCAGATAAAGACCGGATAAGAGACCCCAACACCTAAAATAAAGATCAAATTGGTACCGGACCGAATCAAGATTGGACTGTATCCAATCCAATCTTGGGTCCTTATATTCCCGAAAAGACCGAACTGGGACCAGATCAATTTGCTCCAATTTATCCGAACCGGACCGTATAGCCACCCCTAATCAACGGAATGGCTCGTTCTCCTCTCTCCTTCTTCTTCTACTATCGCCGGCAGTAGTCTTGAGAGTGCGAGACTGACGATTCGGACCGCGACCGTGCGACGGCCCTCAAGTACAAGCTGGTAGCAATCGCGTCGATTATACTGGCGGGAGCAATCGGAGTGTGCCTCCCCGTACTCGCCCAGAAAAAGATTATGGTCTAGCTTGCACCCGAACAAGAACGTGTTCTTCCTGGTGAAAGCCTTCTCCGTCGGAGTTATCCTTTCCACGGGATTCATCCACGTTTTTCCCAACGCATTCGAGAGTTTAACTTTGCCTACGTTTTTTAATTTATGGTAACAATGAGGTGGCAATTATTAAAAATTATATTTTTTTATTGCCACGTCACTCATTTAACGGTCAACTATAAGAGTTGACCGCCACATCAGCAAAAGTTAACGGAGACTAACGACCAGTGACCAAACGTGAACTGTTAACCTAATTTAAGTGACTAATGATGGAATAAAGTAATTCTAGTGGCTAACATGAATTTTACTAGTAATTCAAGTGATCAAACTTGCAATTTAGCCTATTAGCTTGTTATGACCAAGAGATGAGATCGTCAAAAATTTGGAACCCAATGACGTCCATTGTCTAATGGATAGGACATAGGTCTTCTAAACCTTTGGTATAGGTTCAAATCCTATTGAACGCAATATTTTGTTTATAACTATTAATATATTTATATTAATAGAGAGTGTAGAATTCCAAATTCTTCATTTTTCGCTTAGATGTTTCTATTATTTAAAATATTGTTTCTTTTCTTCTATTTTCTGCAGAATCTGTCTATTATATATATCTATAGCTGTCTCGGTAGGATATACATGTATTTTATTTCTATTAATATTACTAATTTACTATGAAATTCATAACTGAAATAGTTAATAAATGAAATAGTGAGTGGTGGGGTTGCCATTATCCTTTTTGGAGTGACGAATCTTGTATGTGTTCATGAGAAAAGGAATTTGTCCATTTTTTCCGTTGAATGTTTGTCCATTTTTTCACGGTCTTTTCTTAGATGAAATAAATGGTTTGATATGATCGGTGGTAAAATCGATTTATATTAGTTATGTATAAAATACATGAGAAAAATGGGAACATCAACACCAAATAAATTAGTTTGGAAGAACCTAAAATAATTTATAGTTAGTAACTGGTAACTAATGACAAACAATTAGATACGTAAAAATGAAAGTATATAAATGAATTTTACTAATATCTACAATGGTTTGTGTAAAATCTAGCATTAGTTATATAAAATATAAAGTTAATATATATCACAAAATTATCTATAGTCTATTGATGTAGAATTTTGAAACTCATGAGTCATGACCATGAGGTACATGGTTCAAATCCCATGATTGGTGTCTATTTTTGGTAAACATGTGTGAAAGTGCTGAAATCTGCTTCTTGTAAGATTGGCTGGTTTTTCGATTTTGAACAAAGTTGAAAACTTACCACTTTCTAGCCGGTTTAGTGGCTAGTTTTTTTTATTTTTCCGGTGGCCGATGTGATGATCTAAGCACTAAAACTTGAAACCATTGAATCACTGAGGAGCAAGCTTAGAGTGATCAAAGTAGTAGAAAGGTTGAAGAAGAGGTGAGCTGAAGTATATATGCTGGCTGGCTTTAGTTCAGAGGAGGATATGTCAGTAGTACTCTAATCAACCTTGCTAGAAGAAGAAACATATTTGAATGAGAGTAACCATTGGCTATTAGTCGTTTAAATGTCATTTTGGTTCATGTCAGTTTGGTCACTTAGTTTGTTTTTTAGTCAACCAAATCCTTTTGTCAAGTTATGCAACTTTTATCCTAGAATTGCCAATGAGAGTTTACATTTTTTCATGGTATTATTTTGATTGAGGTTTGGTTATGAATTTATTTTGCTCCAGATTTGTTTTCTATCTTATGAAACTATTTTACCCACTCAAAACCACCAATAAACAGCATTAACTCGCACACCCCCACTCACTGTATATTCGAATGTCTGTGTGTGTCGCATTTTTGTTCACTAGCTTACTTGTGGTTGCATGGGTGAGTACTGAGTAGTTTTTCGCTGAAAAACCGGCCCAACTCACCTAATGTCCATTCCTACCGTACCCACATATTACATTCCAACAACAAACTAGTTTATTATAAACAATACTCTGAATCCCTACACACATTATTCTACTGTACGATTTTCGTCAAGCTAACAAAAATAGGTACAAAATTTGATTCCATGTATCCGGGACCCCGGCCACACACCAATGCGTGCAATCCATGCCGTGACCTACACTATACGACGCCGGATGTCCGTCTACCCTCAACTGTGAAAGCGTCGTCACGTTGAGGAAATGGATCGGCTTCTTCACCTCCCTCAGCGCTCCTTCCACCACTCCGGCTATCGGCGGCGGACCTCCCGGATACCTCGATCCGGACAGCGGTACCTTCTCCCTTGAGCAGTCCCGACGTCCGGGCTTCCCCCACTCCAACCCACTGTACACAAATTCGTTGTGCGGTTAGCGAATTAATTTACTCGTAAATCGCACAAAAAAAGTTGGCCTAGTGATAATTTGAGGACGAGAACATCCGTATAGTTGTGATTATAATTTACCGGTGATGATAGGGGAAAACACCCTCGAAAAATAGTGTAGTTTTTGTAACGTCGACGGTTGAGTCTACCCACCGTCGCCAGGTGGCCAAAGCTTTGGTGAGTGCAGTTGTCCTGTCCATGTCCTTCACTATGTTGTCACCATCCTGGATGAAATCCCACCTGCATAGCTAACAAGAATGTTGTCAGACGGGATTTTAAGTTAAAAAAAGGAATTCAAGTGAGGGGAACAAAAGTTAAAAAAAAAAAAAGGATGGTGGTTAGAGGTGATATTCTGTTAGTCGGAGCGGTTATACGCATAAATTAACTGATAATCGATGATTAATGATTATATTGTTAATTGGTTATGAGTTAGCAGTGCGGTTATCGCTAAGCTGACATGATTTCCGGTATAACGGATAATTGAATAGTCGGTTAACGTTTAGCAGATAACTAAACGAATGTAAATATCTATGTTATCTCCTCCAAAATAACCAAGTCCTTCCAAAAAAACTCTCGAACTTCGAATAAACAATCCCCGCCCCGACCCTCTTCTCCCCCCGCCCCCTCCCGCACCAAAATTCCTCGTGTAAACCCTAAATTGAAAGCATCAACAAGAGCATAGTTGATTTTGCAATTGAAATGTAGGTATGAAACTAGGATTGGTAAGATCATATTACTTATATATGATTAGTCAGTTAAGCGACATAATAACCGATAATTGACTAGTTATAACAAAACCGAACTGACTAACATTGATGACATTACTTGGACAGAAATGAAAACAATAAATTTCTCTGATATTTGAATAAGAGGAAAAATAATTAATAAAATATATATATATATATATATATATATATATATATATGACAAAAATTAAAAATTGACAAAGAAGTGTGGCATGGTGGATGATTCACTCACGTACCCTTTTCGGTCGTCTTTAACGTACCACCACAAACCGGTGTTGAAAACCAACACGTCAGCCTGTTTCCAAACATCACCACTGCTGATGGAATCAAGCTTCAGGAGTCTCCCGATTTTGGTTTCCTCAATGTCTACCAGGTAGTGGCTCATAAATATCGTCACCGTAACTCCATAGTCCTGAAAAAATATAATTTAAGATTTACGTGAAAAAAAACACACATCAATTTCACAAATATAAGTTAAGATTTACTTTAATTCGAAGGGTTTACAAATTTAGGTTTAGAATTTTGAGTTTTAGGGTTAGGATTCACAGTCCAAAGTTTTAGAAGTTAAGATAATGCATGGAATGAAGCTTCAGGACTCTCCTGAATTTTGTTTCCTCAATTGTCTACCAAGTAGTGGTTCATACATATCATCACCGTAACACCAAAGTGCTGGAAAAATACACAAAATGATTGAAGCTAGTTACACTATAAAAATTCACTAGGTGCATTTTATTCACTCGTCTCATGGTCATTATTTTGAGCAAACAATTTATGTTAAAACAATGTCAATCATCATTTGTGATATAATGAACGTGAAAACCCACGAATTTTCACAAAAATCATTTAGGACTCACCCTGATTTGAAAGATTGAGGGTTTTAAGTATTCGGAATCAGGGTTTAGGGGTTACTATTTTAGTATTTACGATCGGGGTTCGAAATCTAACGATTTGACTATAGTTGCGATCCTATATTATATCATCAATATCTGAATAATGTCACTAATTAAAATTCAAAATTCAATATCTTAATGCTAGATCGAGAATTGGATGCATAGTATGCGCGATGTTTGACAAGTTTGATAGCATACGTGGAACGTGACGGAACGCCATGGGTCGGTAGCGGAGATGTTGGAATTGGGGACGGCGGCGTGGAGCAGGCAGATCAAGGAGTTGTAGTGATTGAAAGTGACAGAGTCGCCAACCAACATGATCTGCTTCCCCTGCATCTTCTTCAGAAACCCAATCGCATTGAATCTGCATGCATCCAAGCCAAAGAAAAAAAAAAACAAACAAAAATACTGAAACGATTAAATCGTAATTTCAGCATCAAAATATGTCGCGCGTGACTTTTTTTCTGTACAACTTTCGGTACGATGTTACAATACTATGATGGGAGAACAGTAATAGTAATAGTACCTGGGGAGGTTGCAACCGGAGGGTTGCCATTTGTACTTGAGGTACTGCCGGTCCGGCCGGCCGTACTTGTGGCAATCGAATTCCGGCCGTATGAAGGGACAGGTGGGGGAGTAGTCGGAAAGATCAGGGTACGGCGACTGGTCCAACACCCAGCTTCCGGTGAAGATGTCGCAATTCTTGCCGGCTCCTCCGGCTGAGCAAAGGATGGGGAGAATGATGATGAGGATAATTGCTAGAAAATGGCAGCTAATTCGCTTGGCATCCATTGAGGAGATAGTTTACAGGAGAAGAAGGGGTGGCTTATTTAAGAGGGAGAAAGCAAAAACGGTTGAATCATTTTACTTGATTTTCCGCAATTTATAAGATAAATGCAGAAGACCAGCGTACAATATCCTTTAAGGAAAAAAGAAAAAAAGAAAAGGAAGCCCTCAGCTATTCCTCCGGCCGGTTTGTTGTTGTTGCTGTTCCATATTTATCTTTATATTTTTTTTTTTGGTTGAATCTATGATTAATCTTTACCATATTCTGATGAATTTGTGTGGACCAATTTTACTCAGTTAAGTTGACAACTTGCTAATAAGTATGCCAACCAATATTAAATTGGTATGATCTGGTTAAGTATATATTTGCCTATGTTTGGCCCGGCTTTTAGAAGTGTTTTTTAGCTTCAAAAGCTGAAGCAGGGCCAAACACCTCTAAAAGTTCGGCTTTTGAAAAGCCGAAAAACACTTTTGTATAACATAAAAAGCAGAAGCTCCTTGGCCCGACTTTTAGAAGTGTTTTTCGGCTTCAAAAGCTGAAGCAGGGCCAAACACCTCTAAAAGTTCGGCTTTTGAAAAGCTGAAAAGCGCTTTTGTATAACATAAAAAGCAGAAGCTCCTTGGCCCGACTTTTAGAAGTGTTTTTCGGCTTCAAAAGCTGAAGCAGGGCCAAACACCTCTAAAAGTTCGGCTTTTGAAAAGCTGAAAAGCGCTTTTGTATAACATAAAAAGCAGAAGCTCCTTGGCCCGACTTTTAGAAGTGTTTTTCGGCTTCAAAAGCTGAAGCAGGGCCAAACACCTCTAAAAGTTCGGCTTTTGAAAAGCTGAAAAGCGCTTTTGTATAACATAAAAAGCAGAAGCTCCTTGGCCCGACTTTTAGAAGTATTTTTCGGCTTCAAAAGCTGAAGCAGGGCCAAACACCTCTAAAAGTTCGGCTTTTGAAAAGCTGAAAAGCGCTTTTGTATAACATAAAAAGCAGAAGCTCCTTGGCCCGACTTTTAGAAGTGTTTTTCGGCTTCAAAAGCTGAAGCAGGGCCAAACACCTCTAAAAGTTCGGCTTTTGAAAAGCTGAAAAGCGCTTTTGTATAACATAAAAAGCAGAAGCTCCTTGGCCCGACTTTTAGAAGTGTTTTTCGGCTTCAAAAGCTGAAGCAGGGCCAAACACCTCTAAAAGTTCGGCTTTTGAAAAGCTGAAAAGCGCTTTTGTATAACATAAAAAGCAGAAGCTCCGATTTGGAGCTTCTGCGAAAAGCTGTTTTGGAAAATACAAGATTATCCTTACTATATTTTAATTTTATTTCAACATATATAATTTTTATTTCATTTATATCATTTTAAAAATAAAATAAATTATTTAATATAAAAGAAGTCTAACAAGATCCATTTTGACTAGTTTTTACATAACCTTTTGTATTAAAAAGCACTTTTAATAGTTTTTCAGCCAAACACTCAACTGTTTTTGTTTTTCGAAAAGTACTTCTCTAAAAGCTCAAGCCAGAAGCTGTTTCTGCAAAAGCTGCAGCAGGGCCAAACCGAGCTATTATTTTATTTATATATAGATAATAGGTATGCTAGCTATTGTTGTAACCGCGGTTGTATTACTATTGTGCCACTAAATGCTATTTTGTTAAGTTGTTCGATAAAATCTCCGATATTATTATTTTTTATGGTAGTTAATCTTTCAATTTACATTGCCATCATCTGTTCTATTATCACTCTGCGTAAGTCCAACCCTTTTGCTTCTGGAATATGCCAATAGTTGTCACCTCCTCCAACCTTTAATTGCACTGAGCCGACGAAGGTATGATTCAATATGGAAAGACAAAGAACCAGACAATGGAGATGGCGGTTAAGGCAGCGATGACGATGGTGCTACAGAAGGAGAATCGGGTATTGTATAAACCCAACTCTGAGGTCGTTTGCTTGTAATGTTTATCATCGATTTTGGATTAAAATCTCATATCCATGAAATTATGCACAAAATTCATGTTTGCTTATAGGATTTTCATAAAAGATAGCATCTAGGTCCCAATTTTACACCATTGGTGAAAACTTCGTAAGTGGAAGCGAAATGTTGTAGAAAAGCGTAAGCATAAAAGCGTAACCTTTTACACATCCTTTGAATTAGTCAAACATCGACCTATCAAACGGACATTTTTATTAAAGTAACGATTGTATCTAGGCACCGGGCCGGGCCGCCCAACACGATTAGAGCACGACACGAGCACATGTACAAAGTATATAGGTCAGTCAGGCACGAGCACGAATAATTTTTGGGTCATGCATGACCTAAACTGCACGGGCATGGTACGGTCTATAAGTGGATTTTGTCGAACCTAATATAAATGAATTATAAATTCAAATATTATAAAACACAAAAACAAAAACAATTATTTATTGTTGTTAGAAGTGATCATAAAGTAATTACTACCATAAGTAAAAATGGACGAAGAATCAAAAATACCAAATTACACCTGTTATGCTTCCAAATTTCTGCTCCTCCCTTATTTTTTTACTTTTCTCAAATATTATAAATTAATAGTTTCATTCTCTATGCGAACAAGGGCTTGGTCCAGTCCTATTACCATTATCTTGAATCTGAAAGTCCCGGGGTTGAGTCCGAAGCATGCTCGTGCCTTGTCATCAGTCCAAGCACAGCCCAGCATCCAGGTACGACATGTAAAAGTACCATAAATAAAAATAAAATGAAAAATTCCCTACAACAATTTTTTTTGGGTAGAACAATATTAGAAGAGCTCCTTGATTTTTCTTTTGCGAACTTAATACTTAAAATTTTAATTTTTTCCCTGGTTAGTTTTTTCCTTCTTTGTAACGGTGGCTTCTCCATTGATGAATTACAATCCATAAACCTCATTAAAAATATTAATGGCATCTTAACTACACTAGTAACAAATTCGTAACTCATCCATGTTGCCCCCTAAACCTCCTCCTGCAAATATTTAACCACAATAATCCTGCAAAAACAACACAGGGGCCCCCCAAGTTTAAAATTCTTTCTCCAAATCACATACACAATTAATTAAGAAAGCTCTTAATTCTTTCTCGTCCTCTGCCGATGAGGAACTCAAGAAGCCATGGCGGTTTGGTCAGCTACTTGAGCATCCTTATTGTTGCAACCTTTTCAACTCAGTTGCTGCCTCAAGTTTTCGCGATTCCCAGCAGCTGCAATCTGTTCCAAGGAAGTTGGGTGTCGGATAACAGCAGCACATCCAATAATAATATTCCGCTGGTCTATGATTCCTCGCAATGTCCCTTCATCAACCCATTATTCGACTGCGCCAAGCATGGTCGCCCTGATCGCGGTTACCTTCGTTATAGATGGCAACCTAGTGCATGCAACTTGCCCAAGTATGTGCTTAATTACTCTCTCTTACTTATTTTGCAGATAGCCATTTGATATTCATTGAAATTCTTAGCAGATATTGATTGTGGGAATCTTGTGCTACTTTTAATGTTCAATTTTATGGTCACATACTACTATTTCCAAAAAAAAAAATATATATTTTAATACTCAAATATATTTTTCTTACCATTTATATATATTTTTTTTACATTGATTTTAGTACTAGATATGTATTTAAAATTTCACCCCACAAATTCGGAAAATACGAATGTAACATATAATTTAGTATCCAAACAAATGATTTGGTATTTGAAATTCCAAATCTCAAACATGAATCCTGCTATCGCACTCTGAATGTTGCAGATTTGATGGGAAGGTTTTCTTGGAGAAATTGAGAGGGAAAACCCTAGTGATTGTTGGAGACTCGATTTCTTTCAACCAACAAGAGTCATTGACATGCTTGCTTCATGCTGCCGTTGGGCCAGACTCGAAAATTACCACAGGCGCCATGGGTCCATACAACTCTAATTACGTGACTTTCCAGGTAACTAATCCCTTAGTACAAAATAATAATAGTAATGGGATGTGAACAATTCATTCTAGCTAGGAATTACATAGTAAAATTTCAGAATACATTCATTGATGAATTCCAGGAATATGGAGAAGTGACGATAGCTGAATTCTATACCCGGTTCTTGGCGCAAATCACTACGGAAAAAATCGGCCGAGTACTGAAACTTCATCTGATAAACGACTACGGCAACGTGTGGAAAGACGCTGACGTTCTTATCTTCAATATCGGGTTTTGATGGGATGTCAATGGGAATCTAAAAGGGTACGCTTTTGAATCCAAGTTAATCGCATGCATGCACCAAAATTCACGCGTGTTCAATTTGTTAATACGATTGATTTTATTGTTTTTTTAAAATAAATCTAGATGGGATTTCATTCAAGACGGGGAAAATAACCCGATCGTACGAGATATGGACCGAACCCTAGCCTTTCGAAAAGCCCTAACAACATGGGCGAAATGGGTTGATTCAGGAGTGCTGAATTTTGCCAAAACCAAAGTATTCTACCAAGGATTCTACCCTGACCACTACCGGTTAGCTTCAATCGAACTAATTAACTTTGTATTTTGATGATTTTTTTATTATCTCTTTGCTCATTGATTAATTTGTCAATATATATAGTCCTTCTGAATGGGGCCAGCCGGAGTTGAAAGATTGTGCATTGGAAACGGAGCCGATGTCAGGATCGACGTATCCTGCCGGTCCGCCGCCGAGGCTGAGCATAGTGGAGCAAGTGCTGAGCAGCATAAAAAGCCCAGTTCAGTTTCTGAACGTAACAACGTTGTCACAGCTGAGAAAAGATGGGCATCCTGGTCGTTACAGTGACGCCGGTAATGGGTTCGTTGATTGTACACATTGGTGCCTTGCTGGGATTCCAGACACTTGGAGCAGCATCATATATGCATATCTTACTAGATGAGAATATGCATCGCCCTGTAACTCAGAAGACGAGTTTTTGTTCCTTCGCAATAATCAATAGTGAATACTTCAATATGGCCCCAACTTTGCATAAACAAATAATTTTGACCCCAACTATCAGTAATGACAAAAATTACGTCAATTTTGGTAGTAATGGATAATTATGTCTTGATATTTGAGTTGACCATCAACATTAACTCTTTACAATTTTGGTAATAACTTTCAGAAAATAAAAAAAATAAAAAATCATTTCTCTTTCTCTTCGTAATCACTTCCTACGCGTGCACTTCCAACGGAGGAAGGTTTTCGGAATCTAAAATATACTAGCTTATACCCGTCCGTTGGTCGGAATATTTTGAGATATCTATTTCGATGATATATCTTGATTAGGGGTGTCCATTCGGGTTTACCCGAAACCGACCCGATTATATATATTTTTGGTTTTTCGAGTTCGGGTTTGTTTCGGGTTTTTCGGTTTGGGGTTCGGTTTTGCTTATCGATTTTTCGGGTTCCGGCTAAAAACCTCCAATGAATAGAACTCAACCCGTATTCTTAGGCGTTCGGGTTTTGGTTTTGCTTTAACCGAACTCGATAAGGAATTTTCGGGTTTCGAGTAACTGGAACCCGCAAGTCCTTATCAGTTTCGGATTCAGTTTTAGTGATTTTTGGTTTTGGGTTTTTGATTTTTTCGGGTTTCGGTTTGGGTAACCGAACCCGACCCGAACTAACACCCCTAATCTTGATAAATAGTTAAATAGATTTTGTTTGGAACTAATAGTTGACTTTTTATAATCGAGATTGATATTATTAAAACATGATAAATAAAACTCAATTCTTAGTATTAAAGCAATCATATGAATTAATATATTGAGAGTTTAATTTGTATACCTTGAACCTTATTGATGAATGGTGTTCTCACTTATCATAATCAATTCCTTGATGAAAAGTATTATACTTGATTGGGATTTTTTTTTTCTCAATTAATAGGTTTGTACATGATTCCCTTTGGAGTTTGGAAAGATAACATGAAGAGTGAATACTTTGAAGTCAGGACATATAGACTGGAAATAAGAACAATGTAAACACCTTATAGCAAGGAAGACAGAAGCTCTGGGGAGCTGTCAATTACTATTTTTGAAGAATAGCTTAGATAGAAGGAAAAAGGTTTGCTCTGCTAAATCCACAAATCCCCTCAAATGATACCAAGGTGAGAAAAACAATTCCAATGAATGAAAGCATGGAAGAAAACTAACTGAACTCGAATGAATTTATTTGGCTAAATATGGTTGCATTCACAATTACGCTAATCATTATTAACCACCATCACATGTAGGTGGAGTGTAATTAGTCTCCAAACTATGCAGCATTTTGTGTACTCTCACAATCCACGTCGAATTTTTTACCCCATTAATTATATAAACCCTTTACCCAACACATAAATTCCACTTTGAAACTCATATATCCCCTGAACGGTTTGACAGCTCATTCACAAATTATCCAAATTAACTACAATTACACACATGCATGTCTCCATCCCCCTTTTAGTTCCCTCGCTGCTTGCATATATAGCACCAACAACACTACATCTACATGGACCATACTTTGAGCTTTTTAGCGAGCATTCCACTGACTACACTTTCACCCACCTAAGTTGCTTACCCTTACAGTTCTCATAGCGGCAGCAGAAACATTAGGTATCACTGCAAGCACGCGGCACAATTCAATAGACAACACATGAATCTGAGTAACATAAGATTAAGAGTTTGCCAGTTTGGTGAACCATGTTTATCAGCATAAACATACATTCAACCATTCTAAGTATTATGTATCATCACAAACGAACAAAAAAGGCATTGTATTATGTTTCATAACAACTCAATAGAGGAATGTATTTAGTCGAAATTTCCCATTAACAAATGCAAACTGACAAAGAGGAACCTAGATTAAGGAGTCTAACAGTCGAGGGATTTCAATTATAAAACTATAGGTTAGATAGAATCATCAACCTCAAGGGAAAAGTCATTGTTGTACTAAGCCCCAAATCTTCTGAAACATACCAAAATGAGAGAAACAAATCACAAACTATGAAGCCCTGAAGATCTATCTGACATCCAATTACTTTATGGGGTTAAATTTGGTTTGTTTCATAAATATGTTATATTATTCATGGAATTGATTGATTCCTGTTGGTTGGTGTAATTAAGGAAACATAATCATCTCACAACAACCATCCTTTTTACTGGTTCTTCCTTCGGCTCTCCACTCTTTCACCTGTAAAGTAAAATTAGTGTTCACCTAGAATCATGGAGTTTTAATGTTTTTCATAAACACCCCATTTGAATTTTTTTGGCATGCTGCGTTCTCGCAAAAAAAAACTGAAATAGCCATATAAAGCTTGAAGTAGCAGCACAAAACCAAAATGAAAAATATAGTGACCAAAGTGATTATTAACACCAAACAAAAAACGAACAAAAGCAAGACATTACCAGAAACTCATTTTAATCTATCATACCGCAACACCATAGCAAACTGGCACCTAAGACATTAGCAAATAAATTATGTAATCCACCGGATTAGAATGAAAACGCAAACCATAAACCCAAACGCAATTGATGAGACTCAAATTACAGCAAACAACCAAAAAGAATGGAACAATTGTAGCAGGATAAAAAGGCAGAGTGGAATGACCTCATCAAATAGAGGTCAAGGTCTCCGCATCAAATTGGTGAAGGCAGCTCTCAGCGAACAGAAGCCACCGGTAGCTGCTCTTTCGCCAGTTTCAAGAGATTGAGTGTTCAAGAATAACGAAAATACATAAGCAAACTCAGTCTACTGTTTCTACTCTATACTCATTATTCACACAGAGTTCGAAAACAATATATAGTGGAAGATGTACTTATTTAGCCTAATCTGTCTTCCAAACTGCTTTATTGTCTTTTTTACTGCAGAAGGTTCTTCGGCGGTTCACCTGCACCATGAAAATGATACGGGTGCACTTATCGACAGCCTGCAACCCCATAGAAAACCAGCATTATCCCTTGAACCTTTTGTCCTATCGATCCCTCTCCTTCCAACCTCCAAGGAACAACTTTGAGTCTTTTAGCTGCGTCATGAAAAGGATACTGTTGCTTGTATGTACGCGTTGACCTGTGAACTCACAATGGTAATCATAGACCAACTAACCAAGAGAGACGCTTAGAGAGTGAGTCCATTATTTGGACAAACCTCATTTTAAAATGTGTATCTTTAATCCAACAACTCTAATCAATTAGTTCTCTTTTCTTTACCTGTGATTCTCGTCCATGACCAAAGAGCTCAAAGAAGGCAGCTCAAGCCTCAAAGGATACAAAACTATTAATGCTGCTCCAAAGAGAATAATAAAATGTAATGCGTGTTCATTTCTCTTACCACTCATTGAAGAATAGGCTATAAGGATGAGCAAAAGCAGAATAAGTAAAGGCTCTAAAATGGGTTATTTGTTCTCCAACTTTAATTGTCAGATAGAACTCAAATCTGATATAGATCTTGAAATTGTCATTGAAAAGACAAACAAAAAGAATCACCATTTTCATCAGCTATGATCTTCGATTTCCTCCTTTCATCAAGATGCAACACAGCAAGACTCTGTTAGCATATTTTTTAAAAAAAAACATGATGAATAAATACGGCATAAACGATTTTAGTTAGGTACTCATCTTCCCAATGATCAGGAAACCATAAGCCAAATTCCCATCTTGAGGCTGCTTTGAAACAGTCATAGTTCTGAGTTCTGACAGCTATCTCACCGTGGGAGGCCTCATCTACAACAAAACTTACCAGAAATTAGTTGCCAACAATCACGATAAGCCCTGGTGATTTTCATGGAATCTAACACTCCTTCATCACAACACGAATCTCCATTGCTTGTCCAATGGGTTCATCACCCACCACTACTAACAGCTTCCTAAAAAGAGGCTAAATAATGTCATATGTGGAGGAAAATAGAGAGAACCCAAAGAAACTTAGCTAATAGCAGAGTAAACTGGCAAGAATAAAAGAATGGAAATCTACAAACTCAATCACAAAATAATTGGAGGGACCACTGCTTATAGGGCTTATGGTTCCTTTTCTATTTGTTTGATTTGGGTTCGTAGCCTCCACCATGAATCTCCAACGAAAATCTGTGTTGTTTGAACCTGAAGCACCCATTCTCCCCCTAAATGATATATGGGACAAAGAAGAGGAAGACCGTGAGATACTCTCTGTGAAGTAAACAAAAAAATCGAGATGACATACTTAAGGAATTCCTCGGGCCTAATTCGGATCCATAACTTCATATTCTCTATTTCCTTGGAAAGATCCATCTTCTTCATCCACAATCAGCAAGCCTTACAGCCACAAAGAGAGTCCTTCCCCAGGAGAATACTTGGTATGCATCACCTGATCGCTACTGTCAGATCCCCGTGGAATCCAATGAATCAGAATGAAAACTTAAATCAAAACCTAAGTAAACAGAGAGATAAACACATGTGTTTCTAACTTTCTATAGTTCAAAACTTTTCTCACCATCGAAGAGAGGAATTTGACAATCCGCCAATCACCATGGGACGAACACCTTTATGGTGTCTCTTCTCTCCTCTTCTTCCTTATTACTTCCAATGCCACATTGCCCACTTCTTCTTCCCCTAAACCGCAGCGCCACCATTCTCAATCTTCTGCTTACCCCGATTCCACCGCCGCTGGACAAAAGTAACTTCAACTCCGTCCTTGTCTCCCTCCTCGACTCCCACTACACCGAGCTCGGTGACCTTGTCGAGAAAGCACTCCCCACGCTCTAGAGTAATCCGTCGGCAACCACACATAACCACCCCACACAATGGAGCCCTCGAGCGTCGCCTCGACTCCGAGTTCAAGCGCTTCCTCCTAAAGCCTCGCAACCTCCACTCCCTCCGCAGAACAACCTTCGTTGGCAGTGACGGAAGATGATTTCAGCCGCAAAAAAAGTAGTGGGAACCGACGGTTTCTTATCTCTCCTGTCACGCGGGGATTTCTAATTTAATCCCGTGTAACCACCCTGCCACGTCAGACTCCTAAAATCACTCTATGCGCAAAAAATTTGAATGGGGGTTGCAGTTTTACTTTTCAGCTATAAATTATACTGTTGATTAATTAATTGTTACAACAGAAGTTGAACTCCTCACCAATTATAAGTTTGTGCGAGTTAATGACACATACAACACACCACACAAACATAACAGTCGAAGAAAAATATAACTATATAAGGCATAATTTAAATTGATGAACAAAACACATATAACATAATGGCTTCCAAGCTTGGGGATGCAAAGGAAGAGCGAGAAGGACAACAATGTAATGGAAAACACAAATATATGTTTATTTCACCGATTTTGAGCTGAGTGATCAAACTTGCAATTACTAAAACTCTTTAAAGCCTTCCCCTGTTCCCATTAGAGCGATCACCCGAACTTGCAGACCTTATTTTTTGGCCACTCGTCTCTATCAAGACTCAAAAAAGTGTTCGCGTTTCCCCTTTTCCAAGCCGATTCTCTTGGCACCACAATGTCCGATCACCTTCCCCAAGATCTCGTCACCAAAATTCTCGTCCGCCTGCTGCCGCCGAACGTCTCTTTCTTTCCTCTTCTTTCTCTGCGGCCCGGAAAAACTCAACTCAAAATCGGCAGTCGGCTGCTCTCTGGAAGACAGTCTAAGCGAAGTGGAATTTAAAGTAAGCAGCTTTGGTACTTTCAAGAGAAAGGGAAAAATAAAAAATCCCCTTTTGATCTCTAGAGAATCCAATCAACAGAATGAAGCAAGGAAGGTAAGAGAGAATAAAGAAAACGGAATGAAGGAAGGGAAATCAGAAATAAAAAATACAAATTAATACAAATTAAATGAGAACGTGGGCGTGGAAGGAGAAAATAGTGGGTAGTGGAGAGTTTTTTGGTTCTGAAATCAAGCAAAAAAAAAAAAATGAGAACGTGGGCGTGGAAGGAGAAAAAAGTGGGTAGTGGAGAGTTTTTTGGTTCTGAAATCAGGCGGGACTCCTTTTTTTCCCGCTTAACACTCTGCCACATCAGCTTCCTAAAATCACTCTATGGGCAGGAAATTTTGAATGGGGGGTGCAGTTTTACTTTTCAGCTATAAATTATACTGTTGATGTGCAGAAGACCAGCATACAATATGCTTAAGAAAAAAAGAAGAAAAAAGATAAGGAAGCCATCGGCTATTCTTTCGGCTGGTTTGTTGTTGCTGGTTAGAGAATGATATAAGATCCAATATGACCTTTGCCTAACAATTTGAGTTATTGGACCAAATGATTTATGACATGGTATCATATATTTCACTATAACAACCGTAGGTCTCAGAAAGTTTCGAGATACAAGAAAATAGAATTCACTGTGTTTCCCAAACAACCTCACAAGAAATCTTTTATCTATCCGTGGTTGTGAAATCGTTTCACAACCGAAACACATAGAAAAGATATACGAGCAGAAGCATAGCACAAAGGAAAGAAAGAAAATGGAATGGAGAGGGATCCTTTTTCATAGGGAAAGCTAGCTGCCTTTTAAAGGCAAATGGGTACACAAGGGGAATTGAATTCGCATCTACTCACTTCACCTCCCCAACTGCTGCTTGCACATTCTACATTGTTTAATTAATTATTATTATTTTATTCAATTATCATCACCAACACTGCATTCTCTAACGCCTCCTGACTCTCATAATTGTTCGGCCCAACAATTCTCTCTCGCCCGACTAAATGAGAGATTTCCTCATCTTTGCTGCTGATCTGTAGAACTCAAACTCTGTCTATCACAGATCAACTGCATTTGTTTCTTTTGGAACCCAAGTTCTTTCAAGAACTTCTTCACCCATAACATCTCCACATACGCTTTTGTTGTTTCAATATACTCAGCCTCTAGTATGGAAGGAGCTACAAACTTTTGTAGTCTTGACTACCACCATACTGCTTCCCTTGATAAAGTAATCAGGTATTGAGAAGTAGGCCTCCTCGTATCAACATTGTCTCCAAGGTATATGAAGATTCACTTCACCGCTTCACATTGCTCGTTTTCTAGTTTGGAAACAAACTTACTGAAGACTTCAACTTTGTGAGCAATATCTGGTCTAATACACACCATGACATACATCAAACTCCTCACTACTGAAGCACATAGGACAGACAGTACCATCTCCGCCTTCTCTTTGTCTATAGGCAGGCTCATATTAGATGTCAGCATAACGTGGTTAGCAAGAGCACAACTAACTTCTTTAGCGTCATCCATGCAAATGTCTTCCTCCAAATCTCCATGAAGGAAAGTATTCGTCACATCCAATTTCTTAACCTTTAGGACTCAAGTTAAGACTTGTTGCTAGCCCCAATACGGTATCAATAGGTGTCATTTTCACGACGAGTGAAAATAACTCGTCAATGCTCTTTCAAACTTCCTTGACTTGCTAAAACAAGTTTGGGAAACTGAAGTTTCTAGTTCCCCTCTGCGAGAGTGTGTCAAAAGCTTAGAATACTTAAAACGGTTTCTTAAGAAGCTTAATCATGAGGTTTATTCGGATTTGAGAGAAAGAATGGGATTGAAGGAAGTTGAACTGGTTCAAGCTCAAGCTATTGCTCTAAATTCTACCTCTCCAAGTTCATTGGATTTGAAAGTATCCTTTCCAAAGAGCTTAATAATTAGCAGTTGAAGAGTAATTTTTTAGACAAAAGTCTAGGGAAATTTGGTTGACGGAAGGTGACTCAAACACATTTTCCTTTCATAGATCAGTAAAGACTAGGCATCAAAGGAACACAATTAGATCTTTACTGGATGAGAATGGTATTTGAGGCACTGAACTGGTGGAATGTGTGAGACGAGTAAAATTTTATTAGAATCTATTGTGGAAATGTGGTCATGTTTTGCAACGAGGGGGTACAAATTTGAGGAGGGAGTAAATTGTAGGCGGGTGCAAATAGAGGTGTAAATTGTTGTTTGGGAAAAAAAGTAGGGGGGTGCAAAATAATTTTAACTTTTTAATATAATAGTAATTATTAATAGGGTTATAGGTATAATATGCCCCTCTACTATGACGTTTTATCAAACATGCCCTTCTACTATTTTTTACATCAAACATGCCCATGTACTTTGTAAAAATGATCAAACATGCCCTTTTGTTTGGGTTCAGCCCGTGGGCTTTGGTTGGGTTCAGCCGTGGACCGTGGTCATTCTTTTAGCTGAATTTGTGCCCCATTCTCTACAAAATCATTCTCCTTAAATGGCCCCAAAATTGAAGAGTGAGAACTGAGAAGGGGGTTAAAAGTGAGAGGAAAAGGGTTGTACTCTGTATGTCGCATGCCTATGGGAATGATTCTTAAGCAAGGTTGTCAAACCTGTTTTATAAACAAGTGAAATGTTTGATTGATGGACAACTGGTCTGTGTCGGTTCAAACTGATAACACAATATGTAGAAATGTGAAAAACAATTAACATAAAATGAATTTAATTATATATAAGACAATTTACTAAAATAAATTATTTTTATTAATTAAATTCATTACAACGTCTTTTTGTATAGAGTTCATTAATTGATCATGTCAATCATACCGTTGATGTTCACAGCGAATTGATGACTTGCACCGATTGAACCAGATTCAACCGACCGGTATTCCACCGGAGCAAGTTTGTTAAATCCTTATTGAGCCCCCTGTTGGACCCGGTCCGACCTAAGTCGGGCTTCAATACGGCCTCTAGAAAGCCCCCGGTCTGACTCCTAAAAAGGGAAAAGAAGAGAGGGAAGGGAGGAGGGGGAAAGAAGGAAGGGAGATGGTGGGTGGTTCATGGAGGTTAATTAGGTTTTATTTTGTGGGAAATAAGTGTTTAATAGATACATGTAATATATATTTCATTTCAGTCATTAATTTTTTAATTACTACCTTATTTTTAATTACTACCTCATTAATTTTTCATTTCAGTCAAACCCCTTGCTTGTTCGGCTCAATGTCTTAAACCGGTTTTACAACCTTACACCAGAGTGACTAACATTTTCAAAAGAGCTAGAAGCTACTTATATGAAGTTCAAGCATTTCCATGAATAAATGCATGGTTGATGGGCACTGACAGGGACAGAGCCAGGAATTTAGGTAGGGGAGGGGGCCAATTAAATTTTTTAGAGGTGTCATAATATAACGTAAAAGAGAACATATAAATATTAGGTTTTATCCATATATGAGTTATTTAAAGTTATTGAGACTATTTAAAATACTATGTAAATTAAAATTTATCATGCTGTTTTTTACAGCATAAATTACTAATGGAGAAAGAAAGATTGGCAAAAGAACTTCAATCTTGAGCAAAATTTTGACATTATTAGGAGAAAAGACACAAAACTAATGAAATTTGCTAAAAAGAAATTGTAGCCTTTGGGAAAATAGGTGAAAAGGACTTCAATTATAGCAACACTTTGAGAAAATTAGGAGGAAGAAATGAATCCAAATGTGAAAAATGTAGGACTTGGAAAATCCGGATATGAAAAATTAGGGACTTGGAAAATGTCGTTTGTCACCAAATTATAGGAAAAATTAGCAACTTGGAAATTTGAGGATGAGATTAGCGACTTGGTAAATTTGAGGATGTGAATACATAAAATTGAAGCTCAAAATGAGAATTTATATATAAAAGCAACCTTACAAAATGGTCTCCTCGGACCTACGAACCCCTGCATTGACGCTTATAATAAAGACTGTCAACCGTTAGACTACAACTTGTATATTTACCTTATGTTGCATAATCAAGATTTAGAACTTTCTAACACGTTGGCTCCGTCCCTGGGCACTGATAATGTGTTTAGTACATGGACCGCAGCATGATGCGGGTCGTGTCTAGTATGTATGTAAATATATAGGAACGTACGTGTGTATGGTCCTTCGATGTTATGTGTAAATAAATAGGGGAGTTAAGTTGGGGTTGGAGCCATGTGTTTATTCTAATCAGTTGCACACTAAGCAATTATATATATAAAAAGTGGGTTACTCTGAAAAGGCTTTAAGATTTAGACCCTGCCACGTCAGTTTTAAACTAAAATTATGCATCCATGTCAGCATCACTAAAAGACAAATGTTTCCCGTTTTTGTTTTTCAAAGGGTTATAGGTATAATATGCCCCTATACTATGACGTTTTATCAAGGGTTAATACCTTGTTATGGCCTGAACTATGACCATGTAATCAACTTTGGCCAGTGGTTTGAGAAATTAACATCCTGGCCCGAACTATGCAGCATATAGACAAAATTGGCCTGGAGCGTGGTTTGACCGTTTGTTTGGACGGTCAACACCGTTGACCGTTAGTCAACTGTCCAGGTCACTGCCATGTCAGCATAAAAAAATTATAATTTCATTTTTCTTTTTATTTCATTTACAAAATTGAATAATTAAAAAAAACAAAAACAAAAACAAAAACTTTTGGCCCACCCATCCCCACCTTATCCTCTCACCTTCTTTCCTTTTCGATCAAACCCAAACAAACCCTATCTTCCATCTTCTTCCTCCTTCTTCCCCGACGAGCCGCCACCTCCATTCTCTCCGACTTCAAATGCAGCGGAGAGCCGCCGCCTGCATCATCTTCACCAGCTTCCCCTGAAACCGTAAAAACAAAACCTCCACACAAGCTCTGCCTCTTCGACCAGCTCTTCCCCTTAACCTACACTCCACTCATCCTCTTCTATGCCAACCCTGAAAACCCCAAATCTCCAATCCACCGATCGCTTCATCGCCCACCTGAAGCGCTCTCTTGCCGAGACTCTGACCGTCTACTACCCTTTCTCCGGCAGGACGAATTCGGGCAATTTGCTCATCGACAGGTTCGGGGAAAGCATCCCGCTCATCCATGTCAAGGTCGAAAGCTGCCGCCTTTCCGATTTCCTCAAACGCCGTGAACCGGAAAACCTCAACTGCCTCCTCCCTCGAGCTCCCTTCCGTCGAGAAAGCTTCGAATTCGACTCCCCTGTTTTGGAGATGCAGGTCTCTATTTTCTCCTGTGGCGGAATCGCCCTGGGATGGGCCGCTTCACACAAACAGATCGGGAAGCACTGCTCGGAATTGAGTCCTTCCCCGAGCCCTAGTTCCGCAGCTGGTTCAAAATCATCGTCGTGGAAGCGGCGGCGGAGCAAGCTGATCAGAATCATTGCTCCAAGTGCGGCCGCATTGGTGGTTTTGATCCTGGTGGCGACGGTGCTTGTTTTGTGCCTGGTTCGGCGGAATGGGAAGGCGAAAGAGAATGCGGAAGTGAAAGGCAGAGACAGCGGCGGGGGAAGCTTGGGCGGCGGCGGCGGCGGAGAGAGCGGGGGCCCCAGTGGTGGAAGGCAAGGGGGGTTTTCGTGGGAGAAAGGGGAGAGCATGGGAACACTAGTGTTCCTTGGCGCAGGGGATCAGGTGATGAGTTATAGTTTGGAGGCGGCGAGAATGGAGGCGGCGGCTCGTCGGGGAAGAAGGAGGAAGAAGAAGGAAGATAGGGTTTGTTTGGGTTTGATCGAAAAGGAAAGAAGGTGAGGGGATAAGGTGGGGATGGGTGGGCCAAAAGTTTTTTTTTATTATTCAATTTTGTAAATGAAATAAAAAGAAAAATGAAATTATAATTTTTTTATGCTGACATGGCAGTGACCTGGATAGTTGACTAACGGTCAACGGTGTTGACCGTCCAAACAAACGGTCAAACCACGCTCCAGGCCAATTTTGTCTATATGCTGCATAGTTCGGGCCAGGATGTTAATTTCTCAAACCATGGCCAAAGTTGATTACATGGTTATAGTTCAGGCCATAACAAGGTATTAACCCTTTTATCAAACATGCCCCTCTACTATTTTTTACATCAAACATGCCCCTGTAATTTGGAAAAACTATCAAACATGCCCTTCAATTGAAATTTCAATTGAAAAAAAAAATCGTCAATCATGGTTGAACCGAGATTTAGATGACCTGACATCGATAAATGGGAGGGGAAATGTCAGTTTTGACCCTTGCTTTATTTCTCTAAGTCTCATCAAAGTGAAATTATTATAATTATTTGGCTATACAAAAGAAAAAAAACTCTAAAGTGAAATTATTAGAGATGTTTTAGATATTTGGGTTTCCCAAACCAAAGTTCGGTCTTGGTTAACGGTTTTTGGATGGAAATTTTAGCAAAAGGGAATGTTTGATAAGTTTCCCACAGTACAAGGGTATGTTTGATGTAAAAAATAGTAGAGGGGCATGTTTGATAAAACGTCATAGTAAAGGGGCATATTATACCTATAACCCTTTTCCAAAGGGCATTGCTATTCGTCGCCCTTATTTTGGCCTGAACTATGATCATATAATCAACTTTGGCATGTGGTTTCAGAAATTAACATCTTGGTCTCAATTATATAACATATAAACTCAATTGCCCAACACATGGCTTGACCGTCAATTTGGATGGTCAACACGTTGACCGTTAGTCAACATTCCATGTTATTGCCTCGTCAGCCTAAAAATCATTAAAAATTTCAAATTCAAATTATTTTTCTAATTTCTCTTATTTATCATTTTCAAATTAACCAAAATAAAGAATATAAAATAAATTTTATGTTTGATCTTTTGGTACATTTGAAAATAATTAATTTTATAAATTAACCAAAAAATATTACATTAAATTTTATAAATTTAGAAAATAAAATAAATATAAACCAAAAAATAATTTTTTATAAGTCAAATTATTTTCCTAACTTTTATTATATATCATTATCAAAATAACCAAAAAAAATAGAATTATAAAAACATAAAATAATTGTTTTTTTATTTTTTTATTTTTTTCAAATGAAATTTTTTATAAATTAACCAAAAATTATCAAATTATTATAGATTATTTAAATTACCCAAAAAATAAAAAATTATTATATGTTTTAAATTTATCGTTTTCAAATGTCCCAAAAGATAAAACATAAAATTTATTTTATATTTTTAAATTTTTAAATTTATTTTATGGTTAATTTGAAAATGATAAATAATAATAATTCGCAAAATAATTTGATTTTGATTTTTTTAATGATTTTTAGGTTGACTAGGCAATGACATGGCGTGTTGACTAACAGTCAATGATGTTGACCGTCCAAATTGACGGTCAAACTATGTGTTGGGCTAATTGAGACTATATGCTACATAGTTGAGACCATGATGTTAATTTCTGAAACCAAGGGCCAAAATTGATTATATGGTCATAGTTCGGGCCAAAATAAGTTATTAACCCTTGATTATGCTATATTCGGCAACTTAAGGATGTAGGTTTGGGATATTTTATAATTATTATGTTTATGAGTATTATAATTAGGAATAATTGAGAGGGGGGCCGAATAGAAGGAGAAGGAAGGAGATAACAATTATTAGGTGGTCAAATAAGGGATGAGTAGTATGAGTAAGGTTGTTTACTCGGTTTAGCCCATTAGTCTGGTTGAGCAAGTGGGTTGAGGGTTAATGTCCAACTGTTTTAGTCCGTTTTAGTCCGGATAAATGAATAAGTCATTATATTGTTCATACATTTATAAATTATATCAAATCTCATATAACATATGAGCAATAACATATAAAATTACTCCAAAATAACAAGTCGTATGTGAATGCAACATATAGTGAAAATTAACACAAACTTATACACACTTATGTGACATCAATATTCAAATGTTAAATTTAGAATTCAAAAAATAGGGTTAAGCGAAGAGGAAAATCGAAAAATAGGGGCATTTCGCAAACCAAATGGAAAAAGGACATCGTATGACCTACAACCCGACAACCTTACAGCGGGTTGACCCAGCAGGGTTACGACCCATTTTTCTCAGTGGGTTAGGTCAAAATGGGTCAATCAGTGACCGACCCGCGGGTTGACAACCTTGAGTATGAGAGTTTTGGGTGGAATATGATACATTTAAATAGGTTATTAAAGGTGTTGTATAAATTTATAAGTATATAGTACGGGAGCCATTATATGGATAAAAATGAAATGATTTGACATTAATACGAAAATAAAATATTTAAATACATTAAATAAATACGTCAATATATATATAAAATTAAGGTTCAGACTAACGTACATTAGTACAAATAAAGGTCCGAGATGGAACGAGTTAGTGATGAAAAAAAACTAACTGTCAATTGAGGCGTTTTCCAATTTGGATTATTTGCTCAAGAAAAATATTTTTATTTCTTGACGAGGAAAATTTTAAAAATAACAAAAAAAAAGAGGTTTTCATGGACCGGTAAACAACAAACCAAAACTCCGTCGAAAGCCGCTGCGATAGCGCGGCTCAATTTCCCTAGTTATAATTAACCGTTGCAATGGTGTTACGATCGGCCCTAGACTCCATTGAAAACGAATGGGATTGACCAGCTGGTTCAAACCAAATTTCCAACAAAAACAAGACTAGAGAGAGTTAGGGTCAAAAGTCAAAACTTAAATTGAAATAATTGAGAAATGACGAAAGTGAAAAAAAAAAAGGAGACGAAAGTGAGAAATTAGCACGTTTTTGGAGGGACCCAAATCCCGCCACATGCGACAAACTTGCGCAACACAAGTTGGTAGAGTATCGGAGGAGGCTAGAGCGACTTTGGGAAGGAGAGGTAACTAGAATACTTCTAAGTGCTATAACCCAATGGTCGTGTCTCTTGTTGTTGATGGCCCGAATCCTAATATTGCATCACTCGTTATGATTACGACATCTGACTATGAGCCTTTTCGTGTTGGAATGAGTTGTGTGCCATTCAAAATGCTGGGTCATTGCTTTAGTATCAATGGCGTGTCACACCTCCTTCTTCGAGCCAAATTGTTGGCCCTTCATAAACCCAGTGAGTGGACCCCATATTGGAACCTCAGGGGGTTCCATGTTGTTGTCGACCATCCAATTGCCGTCTGGAATGTGATTGTAGTAGGGGACTGGTACACGGTCATGAGCCACCTCATCATCATTATCTGAGTCTGAGTCTGGTCCTGAATCATCAACACCTTCAAGTAGGGCTGCAAATGAGCTGAGTCGAGTTTTACCCCAGCTTGAGCTCGGCTCGTTAATAAACGACTCGAGCTCGAGCTCAGCTCATTTATTAACGAGTCGAGTCGAGTCGAGCTAGCTTGTTTATTAAAATCTTAACTTTTATTTGATACTTCATTTTGTATATCATGATACATATGATTTATTTTGTTAGCTAATCTCATATTATACTTTGTTGGTATCATATATCATTTAGTTAATAAATTTTAACTACTCCAAATCATGTTATTTCGGTATAGCGAAGCAATCTATGATGCATAATTTATTTTTAAAGTAGAAAATCAGATATATTTGCTCACAAACTCAACGTGTTAAACTTTATATATGGTGAGATATATAATTTAACAACTATATGAATCAAAATCATAAGATATAGATTGATTCGTCCATAAGTTGGTAATCGACTTGGCTCTCTAACCACATGTCAAGATATATCATGAGCTCTAAACGAGCCAGCTCACGAATTTAGCTAAATAAGCCACCGAGTCGAGCTAGCTCGCGAGCTTAACAAATCTGAGCTCGTGTTTGGCTCGTTTATTAACGAGTCGAATTTCGAACGATGTTTTCTCGAGTCGAACGCCGAGCCCTCGCGAGCAGCTCGGCTCATTTGTAGCCCTACCTTCAAGAGGGTCGGAGCTGTCTGCACTGACGTTGTTCTCTCCTTCTTCATCGAAGGGGTCACTGACTGGTGCTGGCAGAGCATCTTCCATCTGATCTAGCTCATGAAAGGCACCTTCATCAGCTCCATAATGGTAGTTGTGAAAACTACCACTGCCTGATTGGAAGTTGTACTGGGGTTGGTTGGCATGGTCCGGTTGAACTTCTTATTCATATGACGGGTAAGATTGATGATGACCTTCACCTTGCTCTTGGTACTGAAAATAGGAATGAGGATCATGGTAACTTTGGTAGAGATGATCTCCATATAATTCACCTCCACCATGGATACTAGATGTTTGACCGTCTCTAGAATGACCTCCAACGGCCACGACCGGCTCGGTGTAAACGAACATCTCGGCTTTTGAAAGATTGTTGGACCTCAAGAATTCGAGCATGGCATCTACCTCATCCTGAGTGGTTATGAGATATTCCTCGTGCCACAACGACCCGCCTTCTTTGTTTGGATATCGGTACACCATACGATCAACTCTTCTCGTGCCATCCATGCAAGTAACGTTAGTACACATTTGATAGAGGTCTTCAAGCATCGGTCTGGTAGCGACCTTTATTTTTTGAAAATTGCCACCGACGTAGGTGAACCCCTTTCCGCTCTCTTCCGTGTAACCATTCCACTGTAACCCAAGCGTGAACTTTTGGAATGCCATCTGCAAAAAAAAAAAAAAAAACAGTAGTTCAACTAATATCATAAAAATCACAATTCACAATAAAAAGTAATACAAAATAAACTTACGAGTTAACGTTAACCGCAAAAACACTAGAGAAATAGGGAGCTACAACAGAAAATTGAAAAGGGAGAAGGAGAGGTGTGAAGAGAAGAGATTTCCCGGGCTGCCTTTTATAGGCAAAATCATAAATGAAAACCGCACCTTAGAGGTGCGGTTTTCATCTGCCATGCAGCCCCACGCCTGTCAATCTGCATGGCTGCATCTCTGGTGTCGGAAAATAATTGACACACAAACCGCATGAGGGGGGGGGGGGGGGGGGGGGGGGGGGGGGAGTGCGGTTTGTGTTGCCAAAATCGCACTTTGAGGGTGCGATTTGTGTTGCCAAAGTGCGGTTTTGCTAGGTCAGGACTAGACCGCATCTGGGCCATGCGGTTTGGTTAGGTCAGACACACAAGCCGCATGGCCAAGATGCGGTTTTGGCCCAAAATGCTAAACCGCACCTTGGGGGTGCGGTTTACATGCAAAACACACCAGGGGTGCGGTTTTTAAAAAAGGGTGCTATTTTTGTAATTTCTACAGAATGGGTGCTATTTTTGTAATTTTTTTGAAAGGTGCTATTTCTGAAAAAATCCCGTATTTTATCCTCTCAACTCGACTCTCTCGTTCACTACTGCACGACCCTCAACCACCAAGAGTGTGATTTAATTATACATAGATCATTACATCACTATTAATAGTTGTCTCTCAACCTCCAGTTCGTCAAATTAACGATTACCAATGACAAGAACTTGAGATGTCTCCTCTTCTCTATTCTCCTAAATACTATCCTAATTCAAGACTCTTTGCTTTGTTTTTTCTCCCTAAATTAAAAATAAAATCCAATTTACATATTTAATGATTAATTGCAAAGGTATTTAATTTTGTATTCGATAATACCGATTGGGATACCGAGGTACCAATTGGGATACTAAAATATTTAGGAATTGAGATTGAGATACCAAAATTAATTAGGGACTGAGATTGTGATTGACTTTAAAGTGTAATTCGGTATTCAAAATTTCGGTATTTGGTATTAGAATATCGATACCGTATCGATTTCCACCCCTAATTGCAATGGTGTTACGATCGGCCCTAGACTCCATTGAAAACGAATGGGATTGACCAGCTGGTTCAAACCAAATTTCCAACAAAAACAAGACCAGAGAGAGTTAGGGTCAAAAGTGAAAACTTAAATTGCAATAATTGAGAAATGACGAAAGTGAGAAAACTTATTCAAAAAAAAAAAAAAAAAGACGAAAGTGAGAAATTAGCACGTTTTTGGAGGGACCCAAATCCCGCCACGTACGAGTTGTCCAACTGAAAAGAAATCCCGCGACCCCTAGTCCCTACTCCCTAGTCCCCACCCCGTCTTTCGTCCTCTTCCCTGAACCGCGGGAGCCCTTTCTTTCCGTCCTTGTTGCGAGAAATAACGGCGGAGTACCGGAGCGGCGGAGCCGACTGTGGAGTGGAGGCATAACGCACCGGAGCCGACTGCGGAGTTGAGGCATAACGCACCGGAGCCGACTGGCGACGGGAACCGCAACAATGGCAGATAAAAGGGTTAGTCCTCTAGGCAAACTTTCCTTCGATCTTTTCTTCGATTGCGCAATGAATCTGTTCTTGGAGTAAGGTTGAGAACTAGCTGGCTCTAGGCTTTTCCTCCTTACAGTATTTTCTTCGATTCTGTTCTTGGTTGATGCCCTTTTGGCAAGCATGGAATTTCTTCGATTATGCTATTCCTGTTACAGCCTCTCGACTCGAGTTTGCTTGATTGCTTCGAGGTTTGGGTTCCTGCTAGTCTCTCTTGGGAAGCTTTATTTGTGTCTTCTTGTAAAAGTTGCCGCATTGAGTCTGGGCTGGCCAATGCCTGCTGTGTCTTGATCGTGCATAGATTGTACATGACATTGGAAGTATTTGCATGCTTAATGAAAGAAGCATTTGAGTTGAATAGACTCTCTGATGTTCTTGCTAGATTTAGAAAATTATCTGATTTGGTGTCTAACCCTGCGAAATGTGACTTCTATTGTGGGGACTTGCTGCTTGAATGATATGAAAGTATTGTAGCTAAAGCTGGTTACATTCTGGGGAAATATCCTCTGAGGTATCTAGGAACTCCTCTCCTTTCATGTAAGTTGTCAGCCAAATCTTGTAGGCCTCTCATTAAGAATATCACATCCAAGATGCAAGGATGGAAGCCTAAATTTGTTGCCTATGTGAGCATATTGCAACCATGTTATGTATACAACTTAACCAAGTTTTTGATATCCTATGAAGAGCGTGGGCAGTGGCAAGTCCGCAAATCCCGCCTCTAACAATAACTAATATCGTGCAGATGAGTCTTCATTATTCCCTTAATCTCACCTAGCTATCCCTCCGTTCTCTTTAGGTTTCTGCCCATAGATTTATAAGGTTTATGTCACTTCTTTTGTACTAAACTGTTTGTTGGTCTTCCTGTTCCCCTTGCTTTGCTTGCTCATTCATTTTCATGTGATCTTTGTTTAAGCAATCGTGAAGTAATTCCTCTGCCCCTGCCAATGTCTGCTGACTCTTTTGATTACTAAAATTGACATTACTGACATAAAAAAAATATCTGTGAGGCGTTTGGTCCAACTTGTAGTTGATTCATTGCTCTTCTTGCTCCGTTTGTTTCAACTTGTAATTGTGTTTTCCAGAAATTTGATGGCGAGGAACCTGTAATTGAGAAAAAACAGAAACTTGATGCCGAGGAAGTTGATTTCGATAACATTGCTCATGAGGAGTGCTACATGAGTAATGATGAATGGAGAGATTGTATTGCACAACAATATAAGGTAAATCAACCATATAATACTAATCTCTTGCTGGTCAAATATCTGAGTAGTACATTAATACTCATAAACAAGCATTTGTGCAGGAATTGGGATTTAAAGATCGTGATATAATTGAGCTGAACGTCAAGTTGGATGAAGTAAATGACAGCTACAGAAAGCTCCAGGAGGAGCTGGATCAGTCGCGGAATGATGATAAGCTTGAAGAGCTCCAGGAGAAGATTTCCATAATGAATAAGGTGGATTTTGTCTCAAACTGACTATCACATTTATGTTTGAATGGAACTGTTTTAACATTTTTATAATATATGAAGGAGATGGAGAGTAACCAGAAGGCAGCTTTGGACAAGGAAGGCCATCTTCTCAGGGACCTATCTACGGTAAGATAGAGGCTTCACACAATCCCCGCAATTATTAAAAATGTATGCGCATCTGATTGAAATGCCTCTCCTCTGCCTTTTAGGCTACTGAACTTAGTCGCCTATACAAACGAAGATCAAACACCTATGCTAAGAGAGTTCGAGAAGCCAAGGCTACAATTAGAGCTCTCACGGTAGTCAAGTATGATAGTTGCTTTTTCTTTTGATTGTATGTGAACAATTTATCGAATGATTTCACTCTGAGCAGACTGAAGAGCCTACTCCTGAAGCCTCCTTATTCAACGAACTGCAGAAGCAAATTATGTCGAAAGATGAGGAGGTAAGCAGACCTCTCCATCCATCCCTCCCCCCTTCTCTCTATGGATACGTGTCTCTTTGTTTCTTACTTTGATTGTAACTGTGTCTATATTGTTTGCAGGTAAGCAGCAGGGCAAGCGCTGCTGCTTCTGCATGCAACATGCACAAGTCTGTGGTAGATAAGGTCGACCAGGATCTCCGGATCCAGTTCTCTCGGAGACTGGATCTGGAGAATCGAATAGCCTCCTGTTCACGCACTGACATTCAGGAAATAGATCGGCTAATTGAAGAATTTGTTGCTGTGATCGAGTCCTGCAGTCAGTTAAGCCAGAAACGCCTTAGGACGGAGCTCGTGAAAGAAAGGAGAATTCAAGAGCTCTTGGCTACTTTAAAGGGGGCGGATCAGTAGACACGATGAAGGTATTGTGTCTTCTTGCTGTTTTCTTGGGGCGGCTGAACACTTACTTTCATGTATAGCATAAGAAACTGGTTGCTTCTGTCGGTGCTCAAATTCAATGGTCTGGCAGCTTTGGATGCTTTGGTCTGGCATCTTACCTGAAGGCACACAAAAAATTTGTTCAATGGTATTATGTTTATTTATGTACATTTTTTCTGTGCAGAATAGTCCGAGCGGTTGGCTGCCGATGTTGAGTGGTTCCACCTGAAGCTGTCTTCCCTTAGATTGGTGGCCCAACTGTCCTTGAAGCTCTTCTGGAAGATAATCAGTTGGCAGCTAAAACTGGCGATCCATCATTTCGTGTGCTTTAACGATGTTTTTCTTTTGGGAGTTTTAGTTTTCTTCTTTCTTATCCATGCTGCTGTTTTGGAATTTTTTACTTGGTTCCTTGGTAATTGACAATCTGCTTCGAGTCTTCCCTCGTAAAGCTTTTGGCTCCTAGATACACGTGGGTGTTCAACTAAGTCTGATTTTGTGTCCATCAAACTCAATGGTAATAATTTTCCTCTGTGTGAGTTCCACTTCGGAATTTTGTGGAGGAAAGCTTCACTTGGGTATCTTGATTGGTATGACTTAGAAGCCAGCCAAGGCTGCATCAGAGATGCTCGACGATTGGACGGCATCGAATTTTCAACTAATAATGTCGATTGTTCCCTCGATCGATGTACAAATAGCTCTAAGTCGACAATGTGGCAGTATATTTGCAAGACTCACTCTCATAATAGTTTTGCACGACAATTGAGCTATAGAATCAGAGATCTCTCGCGTGGCTCAAGCGGACCATGATATCAGAAGCTATCACTAGGCTTGTATGTATCTATGGATAGAATATGACTTCTTTTTTTTTTTTACAAGAGGACATTGTATTTCCATTACTTGATGCAGAAGTCAAGTGTTACAAAAGTGGTGAGACAACATCAAGAATCTGAACCCATTCAGAGGGTAGAGTATTCTTGGCACATGATCTAGCTACCCAGTTTGCTTTCAAATCGCTTTTACGACCAATGTGCGTGATCTTAATCAATGAGTCATAGTCCATCGTTTGTCTGATAATGCCTATCCATGCTGCCGCTCGCCATGGCCACGATTTCGGATGATCATGAATTGCCTGAACAAGGGGCAGGCAGTCAGAGCGGACCAAGCAGTGAGAAAGGAGACCAACAGCTAAACGTGAGCCTTCCAAAAGAGCCTTGGCTTCAGCTTCAAATGGGGGAAAACAGTGCAAGATCTCAGCTTTACCGTCACACACTTGACCATGGTTGTTCGAAACAACGACGCCATAAGCCGCCTCCTGAGAATCGATAAAAAACGATCTATCACTGTGTATCTCAAAAACGATCCATGGCTGTTCGAATATGACTTGCTGGCAGCTTTTCTTGTACCGAGGAAGTGTCCGAAGTGGTCCTCTATCAATGCACTCAAACTCGTGTTATGCAATAGCTTCATAAACAAAAAGGAAGGAATATCTTATATAGTGGATGGATGGATACCGGATATATTGAGAAATCTTTTCTTTTTTACAGTTAGTTGCTTTTCTATTCCAAAGAGTTGATGCATTTATTTTTTAGGATAAAATCTAATTTTACAATATTTCCATTAGAGACAAATATATTTGTTATATTCAGAACCACATACCTATTTTCCATTAGAAAAAAATCGCATATCTTTTTATGTGCCACGAAAAGTTAATTAGCTATATGCAAAAGTAATGGCGACATTCATTTTCGTCTCCTAAAGCAATGAATTGCCAACAAATAAGTATTTGCCTCTGTTAGCCTATAAGCGAAAACTTAAAGGAGACCGTTGCCGAAACTTTGCCTCCAAAAGTAATAGGTTATTTTACGTAATTTCATATATAAGACACCATAATATTATTGCAGGCCAATAATAATACTTATAGAGGCAGATTGAATATATGTTGTGTATAAGTACTTTTGGCAACATATACAATATTTGCCTCTATAATTTAGTCACTAAAAAGTTATTTTCTTGTAGTGAGTTAGGTCAAGTTGTAATTCACCTAAGTCAAGTTGATTGATGTTTAAACTACGCAAAGTTCTCTAACAGTCTGGAGTCTCGACTAAAGCGCTCCGGACCCTCTCAGTTTGAATACCCGGCATGCAACTAACCTCCATCGGCGTAAACTAGCTGAGGCAATAAGATTCAAACTCCCTCTATTGGGTTCTAAACCAGTACAGAGCAGTGAATCGGCTTTTCGACTAAAGTCGCCGATTCACTACCTCCAATTCAAGATGCTCTATTGACCTATGCAGAGTTTATCTTTCAAGGTCAAACCAGGAATCACTAGAATTTGATCAAGACTCAAGCAATTCTGAATAAGTACTTCAACTAGATATAAATCAATCAATCATTCATGGCAAAGGGTTCATACAACTCTTCCTAACATACAATCTATGGTTCTTACATACCCAAGTGATAGAGGGGATTACTCCATATATATATATATATATATATATATATATATATATAGAGAGAGAGAGAGAGAGAGAGAGAGGGGGGGGGGGGGGAAGCCATGCCGGATGTAGAAATCATCGTGTAGACAGAAGAAATCTGCTCCGGATCGTCAATCGTCACTCCTCGAGGCTTGAATCGAGCTCCAATGATGAAAAAGTTTGATCTAGGGCACTCAAGGGTCTTTGTTTGTCACTTTCTCTCTCCAAACCTTTGTTTTCTGCTCCAAAACTTCAATGAGAGACCAAAACCCGCGTTCTGCATGTAATAGCCCGAGTTGGGCATTACCCGATCCAAATACCCGATTGGGTATTCTCGAATCAAACCGGTATTAGTTGAAACCGTGCGTTCCAGCTTCTCATCACAGGTGGAAATACCCGACCTCCTGGTTCTCCTTGGGGAAATACCCGATCTCCGCTGACTATACCCGGTCGGGTATATGGATGACCTGGCCGGGTATTTTGTCCTTCCGGCTCCACTTTCCGCCATCTCCCCGCTTTTGACTCGAAACTCGCTTCCAAGCCTCAATTTCTGCTCCAGGTCCTGAAATACGACATAAAAGCACAACCTAGCATGAAATCGGCCTAAAACACTTGAATCAACCCTCAAACGATGCAAGAATAGTGGGCAAAACATGTGGAAATATCATGTTATCAATTTTCCACTGTAATGTTATTGATATTGAAGATGTGTTTGCTGAACTTTTACGCAGAATTTTCCGTAACTATTGCAAGAAGACGTGTCATATTGTACTTGAATGGCCAACGTTGAGCAAGCAGGAGAAGCTGCCTTAACTAGTGTCTAGCAACACCTCATCATCAGGCACCGTCTGTGGTGGCCGAACTTCCATCCAACACAGGGAGTGTGTCTACTCTTAGTTCGTCAAAAGTTGGGTTTTGACCATGGTAAAGGAAACCATACCGGACATCATACCGGATTCCTTTCTGGTATGGTATTTTGTGGTACGATCGTGGTTCAACCGTTTTAACCTGAGTTAGTCCGTAAGCTAGTATAGGAGGCCCTACCATCGGCCCTTACCTTCGCCTTTCCATCCAGAGTCGCATCGGGTAAGTCACTTCGTTGTCTACTTGAGCCTGCAGCATTTAATCATATGACACATGCTAGACATTCCTTTCATCAACTTTGCCCTATTCAGAATCTCAATCTTCAGGCGGCCAATGAGACACATTTCCAATTTATGGTTCCGACACTTGAACGTCAGGATCTATGACTGTAACAGTTTCTCTTTATGTTCCTAAATTGCTCCCTAGTCTTGGTTGGCCAATCGGCAGAAGACGGTTGTAATGTCATATTTATTTTGGGTGGATGTATTGTGCAGGATCAGAGGATGGGGAAGGTGACCGCGATAGGAAGGAAGCATGGACATGTATATGTTTTGGATGAGTTGGACAAGTTGCGGTTCGAGGATGATTGTGGGGGTGGGAGTCGTGATTCTTGTGTTGAGAAGAAAGACAATGATTTGTTGGATGTTTTAATGATTATTGTAACTGATTGGGTTTTGGTTATTCTGTGAAGACGACTAAACCTTTTGAGTTTTCCAAATAATAATTATGTATAAGATTTATGCTCTATTTTCATAACCAAAACGGAAGTTGAACCATAATAGTTAGTGATTCATGATTCAATGGTTAACTGTTATAAAATCGTTGGTGAACCATTAAAAGAACCACTCACACATATAAAATGGAAAGACTTATCTAATGTATTATTTTAAAAAAAAATTCACAATTACCCACTCCTCAACCATATCAATAGAGTCAATATCTATTGGATCATAACTCAAAGGTTTGTTTTTATAGAAGTCCCTAGAGAGAGGAAAGATTCAATTCAACTTTTTAAATGAGAATATGTAAATGTTATACATTTGCATTAAGAAAGGCAAATCAATAGATGTACGTACCTATGCTTAAGACGCAAGTTCTAAGAGACATATACCAAATTACTTAGTCTTTCATATCCAACCTATTCTTCGCTTAGTATGAATTCCTTCAAAAACACTCCAGTTTCGCTCACATCCTGAGGAAGCCGTAGTTTGACTGAGCAGTCAAATGGCTATCTTTTGCAACCTTGGAGTATCAAAGCCATCCCATCCCCTCCATATAGCCGTAAAATATGAAAGTAAAATTCAATTAGTTTTTTTTTTTTTTTAAAGAATGACCAAAACGATTATATAATTGTGGTAGCTATAAATTACCTGGTTGCATAGTTTTTGTAGATTGCAAAGCAGATTCACGCCCAAAACTTCCTGAGCGGTTCTCCTATATTGTGAACTCATCCATTAAAGTTTAAGTTTCGGGATATATTCTCTTGTTCACAATAACATTCAACATAGCATTATGAAGTTGTCTGGATTTCTCAAACTAGGCAGAATAGAATAAGTCATGATTTAAGTAATATGCAACAATGAACAAATTTCGATTCAAATGTCTGTCGCATCTCTCTTCAATAATATCCATGTAAAGTTAATGCTTCTTCTCATCATTACTAAGCATCTTCTTAGTTGCTTTGTCATCCTAATCATCCCCTCATATACATATCTCAAAGTTGGTTCCCTATCATACTCCACGATCCAGAGCAGCTTAACGATTGGACCCATCAAGTCCAGAATAAACACACAACCATCTTAAAACTTCTTATCCAAAATCCTTTGTTTTTTAGAGTTTGTGGTCTCTAAAGAACTCATTCACCATCAAAGCTTGCAAATAACCCTGCTGCTCAATGATGCTAGGAAGAGTGATAAATGTACTAGCAAAGCGAGTAGTTGTTGCTCTTACAATCTCCATCCATTTAGGTCTTTTCCTCAACCAGTTCAACAAAGGAAGATGATTGTACATAAAAATAGTCAATCTAGATGCACGATGAGCAAGGTTATCTATTCCACCCAGAGAACATATGTCTATTAGCATCAAATTCAGAGCATGAGCAACACAAGGGGACCAATAGATGTTATCATATTCGCTAGCTAGTTATCTTCCTCCCAACTGCTACCATATTTGCTACACTATCAGTCTCCATATGCACCACATTTTCAGAACCAATCCATTCAATCACATAACAACATGGAGATGTTATGAGCATCCTTGACTATATCAGATGCATCAAAAGATTTCACAAAGAGCATATCGGTCGGGAAATAGACAGGAAAATTAATCAAACTTCTCTGCCTCTGGTCAACCCAACCATCTGCCATCAATGTGCACCAAATTCTTTCCAGTCACTTCTCAATTTTTCAACAAGCAAATCACACTCTTTCTTGCAATCACTCAACAAATTAACCCTTATATCATTATAAGAAGGTCATTCGAAACCCAGGAGTAGCATAAATCATTGGCTAAAAGTAAGGAGACTGAATTGCATTGAAAGCAAAGCATGCATCATAGAACCACTTGGCAATAGTTAGTCGTGCTCTTAACGTAATTTCTTTACTAGCCAAGACACTTTTAAGTCCTGGTTGAGATCCAGAAGTTATTCTTGGAGCAAAATGTTCATCAATCCTATCAACCTGGCATGAGTCTATGTTTTCAAAAGAAGTCTTTTTGAAGAGGAACATGGGACAAGAGTTTCAACATTAATAGTTTCTTTTTCACCAATATGTTGTCCCTCTTCATAATTCTCACTAAATGCTTTTTTTACTGCTGCCTTTTGCTTATTCTTATCATCAAAATCCTTGAGATTTTTTCGCATCTTCTCACAGATATCATGAGACACCTTCATGCAATTATTTTATATTTCCACCAACCCAGGCTAAGTGCACTTTCATTCTTTTTTTTTTACAAAAGATAATCATATTTTGATAAAAAAAACACCCTGGAGCGCAGCCAGGCCAGATAATCAAAAGAACGACTCATAGTTAGGTACAAATGAAGGGCCTTCTTAGCCACCAAATGGGTTACCCTATTATTATACCGACCTACAAATCGTACAGCAAGCCCCCTATTAAGCGCTAAACACTCCACCACTTCAACCAGCAAGGTGCCAATCCGACTATCCCTTGTGATCCCTTGATTGATTTATCAATAAACACCTTGGAATCACCTTCCAATTTCACCTCCAAAAAGTTAGACGAAATGCACCAAGAAATAGCCTCCCGAATCATGAGCATTTCGGCAACCAGAGGATCATCAATCCCATCAAACCGAACACCCTTAGCCAAAAGGACCCCCATCTACTGTCCATCACAACAAAACCTCTTGCTGAATGAGAGCCCTGCTTAGTCGCCCCATCCCACCTACAGACCAGCCCACTCGGGGGGAGCACCACTACCGGCGACGCAGGGGGGACAGGAAAACCTCCTCGTCTCTTCCACTGGAAGGTTCAACCATTCCTGAATCTGCTAATGATATTGCCTCATTAAAGCTGGGAACCCAAACTGCTTGCCCTCAAAGACAACCCAGTTTCGAGAACGCCAGATTCTCCAAAGTACCGCAGCCACAACCATAAACAATGGGGACTGATGAATGATTAGCAATAGCCGCTTCAGGAAAAGCGGAAAAGTATGACGAGGAAGTCCTTGCCCAAGGTATTCTAAGCCCGCAAAATCCCACAACGCCCTAGCCACCGGATACTCAAGAAACAAGTGCTCCATCGTCTCGGATTCCGCCCAGCAAACTGGGCACCTAGGGTGGACTTGGACATCTTTTTCCCGAAGCGCTTCCGTCGTGGGGAGGATCCGATTGAAAATTTGCCAGAAGAACACCTTCAATTTAGGGGATATTAGCATCCCACAATTTGATCCAGCTTCCCCTATCCATCCAACTGACCGAGGCCCGCCATCGCCCATCCTTTTTACTCTTATTAACTACCAGGTGATAGGCTAATTTCACAGTGAAAACACCATCCGGCGTACCATGCCAGACAAGCCGATCCTCAACATCCCTAAGGGATAGAGAGATTTCCTTAATGACACTACATGTAGCCGGGTCGAACCACTAACTAACCTTTGAATCACACCAACGCCCCCATCCTGGCACATAACCTCGGCAACCTACAAATTCCCTTCCCCTTTGACAATCTTGCCACATTCAAGAAAGGTAAATACTTTTTTACCTTCACTTACTTACTTGAAGATTTAGTTAATTAATTGTCGTACTCTTCCTATTCTTCTTGCAATGAAAGGAATTATTATATAAATTGGCCTTTGAAACCAGTCCTGTTCCAACAGACCTACGCATGGTCATCATGAAAAGCATAAAAGAACAGGACCATTTAATAATAATACAGCACAATATAAAGAAGATCTAAACAGGTGAAAATCAGGCGGGTTAGGGCTGGGTTCAATTGGTTTGCGAGTTCATCGGGCTTTGGGTCGGGCAAGTTGCGGGCGGATCTGGTTGCGGGTTTTTTGGGTCAGTGCATCGAGTTACTTACCCATTAATTGTTACCAATTTAGACATTTTTTCACAATTTTTAACCAAGTTCTTTCTACCTCGTATATGTACTTGAAATTTTTAAAAAGATAGTCAAAATATTGAATCAATTTGTATCACTTGCAAACTTGTCATGTAATCAATCGCAATTGGTAAAGTACACTAGCTAAATATAGTAATGGTGATATCAACATTTGTAACCAATAAACACCATTAATTGTTTATTTGGTATTTTAGTATTATTTCAGTAGTAATTGGATTAAAGTATCTCATTTGATAGAACCATGCAAATTTTGTATTTGACGTGTGGTATTTGGCAAAATCATAGCGGTAAAAGGAGTTATTTTGAAATAACTCACTGCCCAAAAACTTCAGTAAAATGTTGTTAAACGAGTTATTTGTAAAATTGTTTGAATTACCTTAAATATTGAACTGCTAAAGATTAACTATCAAATTTTTTAAAATTGTTGTGACTTCATTCATAACTTACTCAATAACATATACCTATGCACTTAATCCTTGCCTCAATCGACAATATTAAGTTAGTATATGTTGTTGATCGTATACCGTAAACCATCAAACATTATACACTGACCATGTACCCTACACTAACCACATACCCTATACCCTAACCATAGTTAATTTAAAGTGATTTTCGGACTTTGATTTTCAAAATATAGATAAAAAATAGATCTTTGCTATATCATATACATATACATATACCTTATACTCTAAACCATATACCCTAACCACGTACCTTAAACATAGATTAAAAAGGGATCTCATGTGGTCAAAGACTTCAAATAACTTCAAGTGAACATATGTTAATAAAAAACTTGAACCGTCAAAACCATCAATACCTTATATACCCTAACCATGGACACTCTAAACCATCTGTGCCTTATACCACTACAAGAAAACTAGGCTTTACAAGCAAATAATTAGAGACAATTTGCATTAGTATCTATATCTAATCTATGGACGCATATATATTATCCACTTCGGTATATTCTGTTAATTGTCTCTTTATCTTAATATTTTCTTTCATTTTTACGTGATAAAATTAAACTAAAAGTTTTAGAGATGATTATAACATTTGCTCCTATAAAGTATACTAGTCATTTTAACAAAGCATTTACTGAAGCATTTTTAATTGTCTCTAAACATTTTTGTTATATAAAGACCATTTTAATAGTTTTTTTAGATAAATACCTTTTTGTCAGTGAAATTGAATTATTTTTAAAAATAATTGGGAATATAATTTTTGAAAGCTAGTTCCATAATGGTAGAGGATGGTATAACAAATATGAAAAACTTTAACCACAACCCTAATTAGTTTTAGAATCTCAACCGAGAGCCGATCGACTATCCATCTTCTCCTCCATATATTTTTCTCTTTCTTTTTCTTCCATCTCTACAGAACCGTCCATCCAATCCACCAATTTATTAAAAATATCCAACTAATCCAATAAATTTAACTCCAATTTATTTGATCCAAATCCAATTGGATTGGTCGATTCATAGATTAGATCCATTGATCATTGGAAATTTTAGTTTAGTACCTATAATTTTTATATTTACATTTTGGTACCTAAAATTTAATTTTTTATACAAAAATATCATTGGAAAATTACGTTTTGGTACCTAAAATTTTTCATTATGACATTTTAGTACCTAAAATTTTTACATTTGACATATTGGTCCTTGGTTGATGATGTCATTT
Organism: Linum trigynum; assembly: GCA_964030455.1. NCBI lineage: Eukaryota > Viridiplantae > Streptophyta > Magnoliopsida > Malpighiales > Linaceae > Linum > Linum trigynum. The sequence goes on along the minus strand of OZ034814.1, from coordinate 31,533,383 downwards.
GGATTTAAGGATAATCCAACAATTCACTTGATCCAATCCATTTGATCCATGAATCCACCAATCCAATCCATTTGCCACTACTTGCCATTGGAAACGACGGCGAGGTTGGAGCAAAGGACTACTTTAAGCGATGGCAAGGCGTACATGGTAACAATGACGTTCGACCAGCACGATGGCATGAATAGATCTACATCTTGAAGGTGGGTGTAGTTATAATTTTCATTTGTGATGAGAGAAAGTGTCTACTTGTGTTATATCATCAAAACAGTAAGTTTACATGGTTCAGAGTTACAAAATATATATATATAAAATAGTTCCATCTAACAAAAAAACAAAACAATATACAAAGATAAACAAATATTACAAATGGTCCTTGAACTAATGCTAGTTTACAATATAGTCCAACACCCCCCTCAAGCTGGAGCATGAATGTTACGAGACGAGCTATCGTAATAATTCGGGCAGTTTCTGGGCTCATCTATTTTAGAAGTTTATTATTTATTAAGTGTTTAGTTATTAATTGGGATATTATTGTCATTGTTTCCTAGTCTTAGTAGGATTGTTATTGCCTTTGGGCTAATACCTTATTTTGGCCCGAAATATGACCATATAATCAACTTTGGCCCGTGGTTTCAGAAATTAACATCTTGGCCTCAACTATGCAGCATATAAACTCAATTGGCCTGACACATGGTTTGACCGTTAATTTGGACGGTCAACACCGTTGACCATTAGTCAGCGCGCCATGTCATTGCCTCGTCATCCTAAAAATTATTCAAAAATTCAAATTAAAATTATTTTTCTAATTTTTATTATTTATCATTTTCAGATTAACTAAAAAATAAAATTAAATAATTTTATAATTTTTGGTTAATTGGTAAAATTTATCATTTTCAAATTACCCAAAAAAAATATTAAATCTATTTTATATTTTTATAATTTTAATTTTTTGGTTAATTTGATAATTATAAATAATATAAATTAGTAAAATAATTTGAATTTAAATATTTTTAATGATTGTTATGCTGACGAGGCAATGACATGTGTGTTGACTAACGGTTAATGGTTTTGACCGTCCAAATTGACGGTCAACGGTTTTGACTGTCCAAATTGACGGTCAAACCATGTGTCAGGCCAATTGAGTCAATATGCTGTATAGTTGAGGCCAGGATGTTAATTTTTGAAACCACATGCCAAAGTTGATTATATGATTATAGTTCAGGCCAAAATAAGGTATTAACCCATTGCCTTTTGTTATTTGTTTTGGATTTGGTTGTGGTGTCCTTGTAGGAGAAGGTTACATACTATGGGTAGGAATAGGGATGAGTGTACCGAAACCATAAGGAAGAAGGAGAGGATTTTGTACCTATAAATATCTAATGTCTTATTCGTTTAATAGTATGAAGAAGATTGGAACCCAAAACTAGTTTATTGCTTTTGTTTTATAGCAATTTATATCGTTTTATCGTAGTTTGTTAGTTTTATCGCAAGGAGGTTACGAGACAAGAATTCTTCAATTATGTGTCTCGTGACAATGGATGTCAAGACTGCCCAGCTTGGCCTACAAAACAGAAAAAAACTGCAGTAGGCAAAGACTTTGTAAACAGATCAGCAACTTGGTTAGAAGTAAAGATGTGCAATACTTTGATCAAACCAGAAGCTATCTTATCAAGCGTTAAATTACAATCTAACTCTATATGCTTAGTACGTTCATGTGCTACTGGGTTTTCAGCTATCCGAATAGTTGGTTAGAAGTAAAGATGTGCAATACTTTGATCAAACCAGAAGCTATCTTATCAAGCGTTAAATTACAATCTAACTCTATATGCTTAGTACGTTCATGTGCTACTGGGTTTTCAGCTATCCGAATAGTTGGTTAGAAGTAAAGATGTGCAATACTTTGATCAAACCAGAAGCTATCTTATCAAGCGTTAAATTACAATCTAACTCTATATGCTTAGTACGTTCATGTGCTACTGGGTTTTCAGCTATCCGAATAGCTGATCGACTATTAGAATACATAATACTAGGTGGCGTGATAGGAACACCTAAAGATGCAAAAACAAAATGTAAGCATTGAACCTCACAGGTCAGAAATGCCATTTCTTTGTATTCGGCCTCAGTTGAGGATCGAAAGATGGTTTTCTGCTTCTTGGAACGCAAAGAAATCAATGAGTTACCTAAAAACACACAGAAACCTGTTGTTGAACTCTGTGAATCCGGACAGCCAGCCCAATCGCTATCTGAAAAAGCCTTAAAGAGTTAGTTTACAATATAGTCCAACAATTTGAGAATAGATCGACAACCACTGCCGTGTCTTCTCCTCCCTCCACCATTTCCTCGTCATCGAATCAACTGGCAAACAAAACCAACCTCTTGTCCCTCTTCTTGCAAATCCATATCTATTCGTGTACCATCTGACCCTTAATGCGCCAATCGTGGGCTCTCCATTGTGACCACCACCGGATTCACCATTCAGATCCACGAGTCCTCGTGCGGCTGCCTCGATAGGGACGGATTAAAACCTCCTTTTACAATATAGCATTTTGGGTTTATAATGTTGGTTGAAAATTCATTATTTACTCTTGTGATTGTCAATAATTTGATCGAATAAATTAATTTTGTTTTATGATGTTGATTATTTCCCACCTTTGCTCGCGATATTGGTGATGGTCAGTGGAAATAACAAACAATTGAAAAGTGATGATGAGGGAGAGGAAGAGTTCAATAGTCCTCCATTGTTAAGAATACATTTTTAGTGCTGTGTTTTTTTTTTTTTTTGTTTAAATTAGCATTCAAAATGTAAACAAAATCAATCTATTCGGTTTTATTAGATGTATTCAGTTTGAAGAACCATGTAAACGATTCATGTATTTGATTTATATAATCAAAATATTATTATTGTTGAAAAATCAGTAGTGTTCAGATTATTAATTAGCAATATAAAATGATATTATTTGAAACTAAAATTAAAAATAGCAATGAAACATCCTTTATAATATATACCCTTTTCTACATTCAACTAGGGTATGACAAGAATAAGGAAGTTTCCGCATACAACAAGGAACTTCTATTTTCCCGAGTGTATTGGTTAAAGTTTTCCATCCACTCGTTTAATTGCCAACTTGAGGCGTGAGATCCAGAGCTTGTTGGAAGCAACCGAAGAAGTGATTTAGAGTGATAGGGAAAACTGGAAGGATTCAACACTTTTTCCTTATTCATAATATTTTTCACCGTCGAGGAGGTGATAATTTGGGGAGGAAATCCATTATAGCAAATGCATATTCAATTTGAGGTGAAAACACCATTCACTCTTATTGTATTTTTTTTTTATCTTCAAAATTGATCACCATTTTCTTTTCACTATTTCATTACCTCAAATTTTCACTCTTTCTAAAATTTTCTTTCACTCCCCATTTTTTCCCTCTTTCATGAACATTGGGTGGTAAGTACACGAACGAGACTACTCTTAAAAAAAAACTCACAGGGGTTCTCAGTTATATCTTATTAATGTATTCATTCACACACTGCTACCAGCCGCAACTCATTCTACTTATACCTTCTAAACCCTTTCACAAGCCACTTCGAGTTAGGAGTAAACGCAGAGCATTGAAAAATCACATAATTTGTTGGGGTATTGCTAAGGGACTCCTCGCAGAGACTAAGTAATACCGCGTCCAATCGACAACGTATGGCGCTCTAAACCCGCTACGAGTATATAAAGGTATGAAACCCACCAAGGAAGGGGACTTTTTTTGGCTCTCTCCTCACTTTCTACTTTTGACCATCTCTCTACACTTTATCTCTCTACCTTATTCTCTCAACTCTCTCCACAAACATACACTGACTTGATCGTTGGAGCTCAATCCGGGGGCATCCCCGGTCTTTTTCACAGGTTTCTTCCCTCCCGACGAGATCAGACGAACGAATGACGAGTCGACCCACACAACAAATATAATTGTTCGTGTCCTGAGCTAGTTGGCACAAACATAATTCAGGACAAAATTACATGACTTACCTAAAACAAGAGAAAACAAATAAAGACAGCATGCACCACACGAAACGGGAATTGGATAGATGTTAGCACCATACTAACACATTCATTAAAGGGTATTATAGTATTTTCCCCCTTCTCTCTTCCTCTTCCCCTTCTCCTCCCCTTTCATTTACGTAACTTTTCTAGGTTCTATTTACACATTACAGTTTTGGTACCTGAACTTAATTGGTATTCATATTTAGTACCTAATTTTTTTACATTCGAGTACTAAAAAGATCGATGAAAAATTACATTTTAGTACCTAAAAATTTTCCAATTACATTTTGGTACTTAAAATTTTTCTAATTTACAAACATGTCCACTACTTGTGGCATGCTTTATAAAATTGTGGCATGTTTTGTGATTGTGGTATGCTTTGAGGTTGTGGCATGCTTGAGGAAGTTGTGACAAGCTTTGAGGTTGTGACATGCTTTGTGGTTCTGGCATGCTTTGAGGTTGTGGCATACTTGGAGTAGGTTGTGGCATGGTTCGTGGTAGGATGGCAAAAATATCTAAAATCGTGGAAACCCGCACGAATCCCTCTTAATCGGGTAGGGTAAAACCCGAACCCGATGGATTTTTGGTGGGTACGGGTAAAACCCGAACCTGAATATTGTGGCTAATGGGTGGGTATGGTTTTCTCACTATCCAACCCGAACTCGCCCGATTATACGCATGCATATGTATTTTGTCTAGAGATGATTATTACTTTTCACAACATACTTTATATTTAGCATACAAATATGATGTTTTCATGAAATTGTGTTGTTTTTAATTAAATTTTTTCATTCTAGTGATTTATTGTCGTACTTTTTATCTTCTGTAATGCGAGTATACGTGTGAATGTGAACATGTTGGTTGGAGTTATAAAGATAAATTATTACCCATGGATACCCGAAACCCGAACGGGTATGGCATGGTTTTAAATTTCTACCTGAGTCTTATACGGGTAAAATCAGAACTACTTTGGGTAGGGTAACGAATATGCACTATCCGCCCCCGACCCGACTTGTTGCCATCTCTTGACGTGGTCCCCCTTATTTCCTTCCTCTCTGTTCCCAATTTTTCATAATACCAAGTGTGCTCCTCATTCCCCCTCCCCCTCCCCCTCGTTAATTGTGGTCAACTCATTTAAATGGAAAAGTCATCCAAACGAAATGTTATGATTAACTGGAGCTAGTGTTAGCACCATACTAATAAAAAAGTGTTAACACCCTAGCCCCTCCCACGAAACGCGAAGGGGTCTCAATACTTCTCCTTAAGTGGAGGAATGAATATAATGAAGGTCAAACTTGAAAGTGGGTAGGTGACTTGCTGCACTCCAAGCCATTTGTAAATAAGTATGCGAGTTGTTCATTGAAAGAGATCTTATGTGCCACAATTAAAAAAACACCACCTTCTCATGAACAAAGTAACAATCCATATCTACATGTTAGTGTATTCATGAAAGAAAAGATTAGTAGCAATATGCAAGGCAGCTAGTTATCAAAATATAAAGGTGTAGGTCCTTGTATTGAGATTGCAAGTTCAAGCAGGACCCAACATGCCAAACCAATTCCTTTATCTTCCTCGTAAAACCCTCCCCATCCCCTGTTTTCCCTTTCTCGTTTCGTCCTCCCCGCCATCATCGGCGGCGAACTCGAAGGAGGAGGAGGAATAGAGCAGAGCGGCAACAAGGGTTTGATTCTCTCGCCCGCTGCTCTTGCCAGCAAACCTCAATATCATTTTCCCTCAAGTCTCGATCTGCAATTCAACCAAAGAAAGGTATTTGTGTGTGAGGAAAAGGGTAAATTGAGTGGAGAAAAGGCGAAGGCTAGAGAGGGAGAAGGAAGATCGGTGGTCAAGGGCGATTTGTTAGAGGAAAAATAAAAGGTTCTGCTTTTCCCCCTTTCTTTCTATCTATGTTCTCAATGAAGAAGATGAGGTTGGTCAGAAAAGCCGACAACAGTGGGAGAGGAAGAAAATGATGTGATGGATTATATTTGTCAGCGGCAGTTGTGGTGAAGGAGATCTATCGAATTCTCTAAACCCTAGATGAACATGTTTGGTTCTAGGCTCCAGCGTTGGGCGGTGGCTAGGGAGAAAAATTATAAGATTTTCCATTAAAATATTACGTGGCACCTAGATAGTATTGTTTGTCTAGCTGGAGCTGATATGCAATCTGAGGTGGCATCCACATCAACACAACATCTATGTTACTGACGAAATTCCTAATGGTGTTAAATTTTTTAACGAAAAATGGCATAATTTGTCAAACTAGTTTCAAAAGTGTGGCTATGTTTGGATATTTTTCAAAATTTGGCTATTGTTGTCACAAAGTAGATAGTTATGGCTATGGAGATGTATTTTGCCAAATATCATTTAGAAGCAAATAAGCTCTGCTTCTAAAGTCGAGTTTTCTTGTAGTGTACCATATACCCTAACCATATACTCTATACCCTAAACAACGAATCATCAAAGATTATTTATCAAGTTTAGTAGAATTGTTGTGACTTCAATCATAACTCTACTCGATAACATATACCCTATACTCGGGTTGCGAGTTGTTCGGTTCAACACGTCGAGTTAGTTACTTCTGACTCGCAGCTCTCTCCTTTAGTCGGACCGAACCTCGCCCACAGCTCATGCGAGAACAACCCCCATGGAATCGCCTCTCCGATGTCTTTATAGGCCCGCTTCAGCCATTGACACCACTAGTTCGCCTCTCCCTCTAGATGAAACGCAACTAACGACACCTTCTGATCCTCCGAAACTTCCTGGTATTCGAAAAATTGCTCCACACAAGGAAACCACGATCCTGGGTCTCCTCCTGCAAACATAGGAAACTCCAGCCTAGCGAGCTTGGTGAGGAAGGATCCCCCGCTGGCGCTGCAGCCGCACCCATCGTCGGACGGCTTACCACCATAGCCTCCACTCATCGCCGACTCACGGTGCCGATCGCCGAACTTAGGCCGGGGAACGGATCAAGTCAGTAACCTTATGGTGAGTAACCATGAGTAACCCGTCCACATCAGCATCCCTCTCTCTCCTGGAAAGCCTTTAATTTTCCCCTCCTTAATCTTTGAAGGACGATTTCTCACTCGTTTTAAGTCGAAATTTAATTTTTTTCACATTTAGATCAGATTAGTTATGCTCTTCAAAATGATATACCCTTTGATATATTTTTCGAACAAAAAAAACTGAGCCATTTTTTACGAGTCTATACCATATGGTATTGACTGGTATTGAAATAAGAGCATACATATGGTTTGAAAAGCGTACCATGGTGGTATGAACAAACCAAGTCTGTAGGATGCTTGAATACATGATAGTAGAAGTATATTAACTGTCATTTACTACTTTTAACAATGTGTACCACAAGATACCACCCCGTCCCAGGGTGGTATTGTGTTGTATTTTTTGGTCCTGTAATTTGTTCACCAAGAAATTTGTAGATCCAATAAATCATGATGAACTCGTTCCTTCTGTGCAAACGTTTTCAAAAACGAATTAAAAACGAAGAAGATAGCATATGGTATGCAGTTGGTATCGAGAGGTAAGAAATTTTTTTCTCAAAAAATATTGAAAATTGATCTCATTTTGTAGAGCACAACGAACTCGTTCCATCTGTGCAAAAAAAAACCCGAGTTAAAACGAAAAAGATATGAGCCAATTAAGAAAGCTATGAAAAATAAAAATGACATTTAATTTCCCATCTTTATATCTGAATTTTCTAAATGAAGGGTCCATATTTAGTTATTGATGGGGGCATAACCCATGGTTATGCACCCTATTTTTGATGATGTCGAAGATTTACATTTACATATAGTTTGGTATAAATGAATTCCATAAGTTTTTGAGGAATTAATTTTGAAATGAAATTTTTTCTGTTTGGTATTTAAAAGAATTCATTTTCATTTCTAAATTTTGAATTCTATGGAATTGGAACTAGTTATAGCAATTTCTAAGAATTGAGATGGAATTTTCAAATGAATTCCACAAGTATTTACTTATTGTAATAAAACGACATAATTATTCTCATTTATTAACAAAATTACTACCGCATATATTATTTGGCGCCAATTCAGGCAGTATGAGGAACGTCGACAAGAATTTGATTGTAACGCTAGTAGCATGTACCAAAAACAGGTATTCATTTGACAATGAATTCCACCCAATAATTCATTTTAAAATGAAATAAATTATGGATTCATTTGGTACCAAACGGTCTGTTAGACTGAAATAAATACTATACGCGCTCATACGTGTCTTATAGTTTAAAAAAATGTCACATTTTAGGTTTCTTTCTAACTTCCATTTAGATTTATTGTTTTACCGAGGATTAGTTAGAAAAGAAGCTAATAATCGATAAAAGCAAGCTGGAATGATGAATTATTAAGAGCGCATCTGGATACAATCGACAATGCAAGAAAGTGAAGAAGACATAAATTTACGTGGGTCACTAACATAATGTGTGTTAGTTAGTTCACGGGGATAAGAGAGTCAATTTCATTGTACTTAAGGACACTACACTTTACATCAAGACTCCATAGCTTCTAATCGAAGGCAAATAATTCAATTCAAGTCGTAAAAACATGGATGAGAACACGTATGCTTTTGGAATTGTTCATTCATTCTGTGGAATGCTAACTTTAGCCTGCTGAAAGAGTTTTGTTCTACAGATTTGGCCATGCAGCACTGCACATAATCCCTCAGCAAGTTTGTTTTCTCCCAGTACTCTTTGTTTGGATGACAAAGACACTTGCTTTTACGATAACTTTACTTATCTTAATTACTGGATCGATAATTTGCATACACGCGTTTTGATTGCGTCAATTGGTAGTCACGGTGCCGCCACCAAAATGTGACTCAACAACGTTGTTTAAAACCATTGGTAAGGCATGAAGAACGGGTCCTCAAGTTCCATTCTGCGCCGGAATTGGTAGTTTTCGAACGCTCGCTTCTTTTGGTGCTCGGCCAGCAAGCGCACGTTCCTCGCGATCTTCTCCGAGAACTCTGTAGCTAAGCGTTGCTGTTCTTGCTCCCAACTCCGCCGCTTTGCTTGCTCCCGAATCTCTTCAGCTAGGTCGTCCTGCTGCTGCTGCTGCTGCTTCTGCTTCTGCTTCTTTCGCTCGGAACGATGATGATCATGATCTGAAGCTCGTTCCCGGCGCTGCTTGGATTTCAGAAGGATCTTGAGCCGAAGGCGATCATCATACAACTTGCGAGATGTGTCGTCCTTGAGAACCTCGTAGGAGGATTGCAGCTTCTGGAACTTTTGCTTTGCGTTCTCGTCGTCGGGTCTCTTGTCCGGGTGCAGCTCGAATGCCTTGCGTTTGTAAGCGCGGCGGATCTCCGACGACGACACCCGCAACCCTAACTCCCCTGAAGGAAGCCCCAGCACCGTGTAGTGCTCTTCATCGTCGCCTGCCATGCCTAAATTGCCGACTAGCACTTACGATCGATTGAGCTCCTCTGCTTTTATAGTACTACGCTTGACTTCTTTCCTTTTCCCTACTGGATTCTGGAAACCTTTTCCTCTTTGGAAAATGATTGACTAATACCGACGGTCTGTGCTCTTTTTTTATACTATAAAAAATAAAAATAAAAAGGTTATCGGTGGTTGGGGAGGTAAACCCATTAAGTGACTTGATCCCACATTTATTAATGACAATCTTGTAAATAATTAATCAATCGATAAAAGTGTAGGTACAAATTACAGTTGTACATATCCTACAGGGTACAAGTTTGAGTTGTACCGTTGAAGAATTTGTTTCGCACAAAGTGTAGGTGCAACCCAAAATTGTACATAGCGTGTAGATACAATTTTAAGTTTGAGTTGTACCATTGAAGAATTTGTTTCGCAAAGCGTGCAGGTACAAGTTTGGGTTGGTTTTTTTTTGGAAAGTGTAGGTAGAAGTTTGTGTTGTACCACAGAGAGATGTGTTCGAAAGTGTAGGTACAACCTAAAGTTGTACCATAACGTATAGGAAGTTGTACCATAGAGAGATTTGTTCGAAAGTGTTGGTACAAACATAAAGTTGCACCATAGTGTCTAGGTACTTAAACTTGTACCATAATGTATTGGTACAAGTTTGGGTTGTATCATAGAATGATTTGTTACTGTCCATCGGTGGTATCGAGGTTTTGACCCATGGCAGGTTGAGACAAAGACTACAATGGTTTGGGTGCAGCTTCCCCGCCTCCCTTCAGAATTTTTTAATCAGATAGCAGTGATGAGAATCGTCGGACTGATTGGTAATCCGGCCAGGGTGGATCGAGCAACTCTTGAGGGAGCCAGAATGAAATATGCTCACGTTTGTGTTGAAGTGGATCTAACGAAGCCGCTTTTATCGAAGTACAAAGTTGAATGGAAAGAGAATTTCATCACATGCGATGCGAGAGCCTTTACAATGTGTGTTTTGAATGCAGGAAATATGGGTATACGACTGAGCAATGCAGATGCACCAAACCCCCTGAGTCGGAGCCAATTGTTGACGAAGCAGACCAAACAAATGATATGCATGTGGAACCAGTGCCGAAATCCCCCTTATATGGGGAATGGATTGTCGCAAAGAAAAAGATTGAAGATTTGGAGCGATAAGGGGACAATCGAACCACCCAGTAACACAGATGCGGGAAACAACAAATAGGTATGAGGTTTTGGCTGAGGCAGAGAGACAAGGGACGAGGCCAACACAAGAGGCACCCAAAATAAGGGAGCCACAACAAAACCATGCTGGAGGAATGAGAAACCACGAGACAGGAGGGAACACAAAGTCAAACAGTACGACATGGGTTATGGTGATTACTTGTTTTTTAGTATCACGGTGGCAACCTCTTTATATACCATTTGATTAACTATTTTCCTTCTTTTTTTTTTGGAAAGTGTAGGGTACAACTTTGTACCTTATATAGCATATAGGTAGAAGTTTGTGTTGTACAACAGAGGGATGTGTTTGAAATTGTAGGTACAACCTAAAGTTGTACCATAACGTATAGGTACAACTTTCAGTTGTACCATAGAGAGATTTGTTCGAAAGTGTCGGTACAAACATAAAGTTGTACCATAGTGTGTAGGTACTTAAACTTGTACCATAATGTATTGGTACGAGTTTGGGTTGTATCATTGAATGATTTGTTACTGTCCATCGGTGGTATCGAGGTTTTGACCCATGGCAGGTTGAGACAAAGACTACAATGGTGTGGGTGCAGCTTCCCCGCTTCCCTTCAGAATTTTTTAATCAGATAGCAGTGATGAGAATCGTCGGACTGATTGGTAAGCCGACCATTGTGGATCGGGAAACTCTTGAGGGAGCCAGAGTGAAATATACTTGCTTTTGTGTTAAAGTGGATCTAACGAAGCCGCTTTTATCGAAGTACAAAGTTGAAAGGAAAGAGTATTTCATCACATGCGATGCGAGAGCCTCTACAATGTGTGTTTTGAATGCGGGAAATATGGGTATACGACTGAGCAATGCGGATGCACCAAACCCCCTGAGTCGGAGCCAGTTGTTGAGGAAGCAGACCAAACAAATGATATGCATGTGGAACCAGTGCCGAAATCCCCCTTATATGGGGAATGGATGGTCGCAAAGAAAAAAAATCGAAGATCTGGAGCGATAAGTGGACAATCGAACCACCTAGTAACCCAGATGCGGGAAACAACAAATAGGTATGAGGTTTTGTCTGAGGCGGAGAGACAAGGGACGAGGCCAACACAAGAGGCACCCAAAGGAAGGGAGCCACAACAAAACCCGAACTTACCTGCTGGAGTCCCTCTTTACAACAACTTTCTTGTCGCCAAGAGGGAGAATTCCGTCGTTGTCCAGCCAGGGAGAGTCCCCATTGGCAACGGAGCAGCATTTGGGTGCGTCGTGATGAAGGAGTTCGTCAAAGCACTTACAGAGAAGCTCACACCCAACTCCGCCGCTCACGACGATTACCTCACCTGCAGCAATAACCCCAATGAGGAAGAAGTAGGGATGACATTTATAGCCGTAACCGTGGGTATCCGACCCTACCCAACCCGGTCAACGTGGGGAATCCCCACATTGACTGGGTATGGGGCGGATAAGAGTAATACTCGCAAAGAATCTTGTGGGGATGGGGTGGGGATGGATTTGAGTGCCCCCGCCCCATACCCATATCCGCTCCGTCATTGCATATGTCTTATAATTTTAAAATATAACTACGGTAATGTAATCTACCAAAAGGACTTAAGAGTTATTGTAAAATAAAATAAGGACTAAAAATTGATGAGATGGGGGCATAAGAGCGTGTTCTTCCTGGTGAGAACGGATGGCGGCAAGGGTTGTAAGAGGTGGGACTATGCAGGGGTTGTTGATCCATAGATCAATCCATTTGATCCATGAATCCACAATCTATTGTTGATCCATGAATCTACAATCAATTTGATCTATGGATCCATCAATCCATGGATCAATCCATTTGTCACCTCTAATTGAGACGGTCACGGGGAGAAGAAGGATTGCTTGTGTTTCGTGGAGGTTGTTGTTGGTTAGGGATGAATGATGGATTGGTGGTAGGAAGGAAGGAAGAAGCTGCAGAGTAGAGAGCTATGGCTGCAAATGTCTTTTCTTTTTCTAAAAATTGTTTTGGGTTTTTTTACTTCAGTTAGCAAATTCGTCTGAAGAGGGAAACAAAATGCTCATGGAAACCATAAAAGAGAAAATTGTAATCGAAGTGAGCTCAGTGCTGATTTAGGGCACTTCAAAGATCACTATAACATTTGCTAAAAAATGCACCCAAACCAATAATATAACTCATCATTTGATATATCATCTAATATTTCAAAAGCGATGTTCAATTAGAAATAGTTCTACTCTCAGGATAATATGACTCAATTAGCATGATCAATATTTATATTACTGGGTTAAATCCATATGGACTCATATGTACTTTTTAATGGTTTTGAATTGTGTTTAATTGGGATCAATTCATTTGGTCGGAATCAAATGAATCTATTTGTGTTCATAGGATTGTACATACAAAAGACAATATCGATCATCTCATTAACTACCTCCAATCCAATTACACAATTAGTGTTTATGTTTCACCTTTCTATTTGTTTTATAACAAAAATGGGTTAATTGCATGGTTGGTCACTAAGATTACAAAAAACGTGAACCGTTTCAGTAAACTGAAGTACCACCAATGGATACGGCGCCGGCGGTGGATGACAAGCTTCTGGGTTTGGCGGCCGCGCAGGAGCCGAGTAGTGCGGCGTCCTTGTTGGTTTGGCCGCGCCGAGGGGGAGTGGAAATACCGTGAAACATAATGCCGCCATTGTTAATGTTGTGCCGACGAGTTGGGAGAAAGAGAGAGAGATCAGAGGTGTGGATGGATGGATAGGTAGAGAGAGAGAAAGCTATGAAGGAGGAACGAGGGAGTAATGCGGTGGGGGTGGGCAGGCTAGGGATTAGGGGTTTCGGAGGAGAGGACTTCCTTGAAGGTTTCCTCGTTGTAGTCCGGCGACAGAGCTCTGCTTTCGGCGGTTGTCGTTTTTCGAGAAAGTCATAACGACTTGAGAAATTTGTAGAAAATAAATTAGGTTTTGTATTTTATTTTTTAATATGTAAAAATGAGGTGGAAAATATAAAAATTAATTTTATTTTTAATAATTTTTTAGTTGTCACGTCACTAAGTTAACGGTCAACTTTGAGAGTTGACTGCCACATCAGCAAAAGTTGACGGAGTTGGACAGAGAGTGACCAAACATAAACCGTTTCAGTAAACTGAAGTACCACCAATGAATTTAAATATTTTGAGTAACCAAACTTGAACGTTTTTTGTAATCTCACTGACCAACCATGCAATTAACCCTAACAAAAATTGTATTAGAATTAGGTATTCACTTTCTTGAGTAACCAATACATATGTGTAATTTGGAGTTAAACTAAAAAGTTGATTATGGTCTTCTTCAAAACAAAATTGCCCAAATCTAATCTGAGCGGTATTAAGATGAGTTTAGATAGATAGTCAAATATGGATATTTTTTTTGTCATCCCTGATGAGAATTTAGTGGATTAGTCCATCCAGGAAAGCTGGAAAGGGTGACCAAAAGCAATCAACTAACCAACAGCTTCGTATAAATAGGTAGAAAGATATGCTTTAAAGTGCGATTTTGACTGCTATGGTTACAGGCAGAGGCTGCTACTGCTGATCTAGGAGTGCAGTTAGCCTGGCAGTTGCAGCTCGAACGACCAATCCTAGAGTCCGACAGCCAAGTGCTGATGCAGAAGGCGGAACAGGTGTGAACGGAGGAGGGCGCGTTATGCAGAAATATTCGCAGGAAACTCTCGGAGATGGACGAAACTGGATGGAAGCACATCTACAGTGAAGCAAACAAGGCAGCCCACATCATGGCTCATTCGAAAACTAGATGGGATGAGAGTATTGTTTGGATGGACAGACCGCCGGTTTTTCTTGTTGATCAACTGATGTTGGATGATGTAACGACAAACGCTGATAAATAAAACTCTAGCGGGTTCCGATAAAAAAAGAGAGTATGGATGAACTATTTAGTAGTTTAGCAATTCAAGCTTTTATTTTTTGATGATGTTGAATATTTACTTTTAATACTGATTGGTATAAATGAATTCCATAAGTTTTTTAGGAATTCATTTTGAAATGAATTTTTTTTCTGTTTGGTATTTAAAATAATTCATTTTCAATTCTAAATTTTGAATTCTACGGAATTGGAACTAGTTATAGCAATTCTAAATAAATACTATACGCTCATACGTGTCTTATAGTTTCAAAAAATGTCACATTTTAGGTTTCTTTCTAACTTCCATTTAGATTTATTGTTTTACCGAGGATTAGTTTGAAAAGAAGCTAATAATCGATAAAAGCAAGCTGGAATGATGAATTATTAAGAGCGCATCTGGATACAATCGACAATGCAAGAAAGTGAAGAAGACATAAATTTACGTGGGTCACTAACATAATGTGTGTTAGTTAGTTCACGGGGATAAGAGAGTCAATTTCATTGTACTTAAGGACACTACACTTTACATCAAGACTCCATAGCTTCTAATCGAAGGCAAATAATTCAATTCAAGTCGTAAAAACATGGATGAGAACACGTATGCTTTTGGAATTGTTCATTCATTCTGTGGAATGCTAACTTTAGCCTGCTGAAAGAGTTTTGTTCTACAGATTTGGCCATGCAGCACTGCACATAATCCCTCAGCAAGTTTGTTTTCTCCCAGTACTCTTTGTTTGGATGACAAAGACACTTGCTTTTACGATAACTTTACTTATCTTAATTACTGGATCGATAATTTGCATACACGCGTTTTGATTGCGTCAATTGGTAGTCACGGTGCCGCCACCAAAATGTGACTCAACAACGTTGTTTAAAACCATTGGTAAGGCATGAAGAACGGGTCCTCAAGTTCCATTCTGCGCCGGAATTGGTAGTTTTCGAACGCTCGCTTCTTTTGGTGCTCGGCCAGCAAGCGCACGTTCCTCGCGATCTTCTCCGAGAACTCTGTAGCTAAGCGTTGCTGTTCTTGCTCCCAACTCCGCCGCTTTGCTTGCTCCCGAATCTCTTCAGCTAGGTCGTCCTGCTGCTGCTGCTGCTGCTTCTGCTTCTGCTTCTTTCGCTCGGAACGATGATGATCATGATCTGAAGCTCGTTCCCGGCGCTGCTTGGATTTCAGAAGGATCTTGAGCCGAAGGCGATCATCATACAACTTGCGAGATGTGTCGTCCTTGAGAACCTCGTAGGAGGATTGCAGTTTCTGGAACTTTTGCTTTGCATTCTCGTCGCCGGGCCTCTTGTCCGGGTGCAGCTCGAATGCCTTGCGTTTGTAAGCGCGGCGGATCTCCGACGACGACACCCGCAACCCTAACTCCCCTGAAGGCAGCCCCAGCACCGTGTAGTGCTCTTCACCGTCGCCTGCCATGCCTAAATTGCCGACTAGCACTTCGATCGATTGAGCTCCTCTGCTTTTATAGTACTACAGCTTGACTTCTTTCCTTTTCCCTACTGGATTCTGGAAACCTTTTCCTCTTTGGAAAATGATTGACTAATACCGACGGTCTGTGCTTTTTTTTATAGCACTCATGCTATAAAAAATAAAAATAAAAAAGGTTATCGGTTGGAGAGGTAAATCTACTAAGTGACTTGGTCCCACTTTTATTAATGACAATCTTGTAAATAATGAATCAATCGATAAAAGTGTAGGTACAAATTACAGTTGTACATATCCTACAGGGTACAAGTTTGAGTTGTACCGTTGAAGAATTTGTTTCGCACAAAGTGTAGGTGCAACCCAAAATTGTACATAGCGTGTAGATACAATTTTAAGTTTGAGTTGTACCATTGAAGAATTTGTTTCGCAACGCGTGCAGGTACAAGTTTGGGTTGGTTTTTTTTTTGGAAAGTGTAGGTAGAAGTTTGTGTTGTACCACATAGAGATGTGTTCGAAAGTGTAGGTACAACCTAAAGTTGTACCATAACGTATAGGAAGTTGTACCATAGAGAGATTTGTTCGAAAGTGTTGGTACAAACATAAAGTTGCACCATAGTGTCTAGGTACTTAAACTTGTACCATAATGTATTGGTACAAGTTTGGGTTGTATCATAGAATGATTTGTTACTGTCCATCGGTGGTATCGAGGTTTTGACCCATGGCAGGTTGAGACAAAGACTACAATGGTTTGGGTGCAGCTTCCCCGCCTCCCTTCAGAATTTTTTAATCAGATAGCAGTGATGAGAATCGTCGGACTTATTGGTAATCCGGCCAGGGTGGATCGAGCAACTCTTGAGGGAGCCAGAATGAAATATGCTCACGTTTGTGTTGAAGTGGATCTAACGAAGCCGCTTTTATCGAAGTACAAAGTTGAATGGAAAGAGAATTTCATCACATGCGATGCGAGAGCCTTTACAATGTGTGTTTTGAATGCAGGAAATATGGGTATACGACTGAGCAATGCAGATGCACCAAACCCCCTGAGTCGGAGCCAATTGTTGACGAAGCAGACCAAACAAATGATATGCATGTGGAACCAGTGCCGAAATCCCCCTTATATGGGGAATGGATTGTCGCAAAGAAAAAGATTGAAGATTTGGAGCGATAAGGGGACAATCGAACCACCCAGTAACACAGATGCGGGAAACAACAAATAGGTATGAGGTTTTGGCTGAGGCAGAGAGACAAGGGACGAGGCCAACACAAGAGGCACCCAAAATAAGGGAGCCACAACAAAACCATGCTGGAGGAATGAGAAACCACGAGACAGGAGGGAACACAAAGTCAAACAGTACGACATGGGTTATGGTGATTACTTGTTTTTTAGTATCACGGTGGCAACCTCTTTATATACCATTTGATTAACTATTTTCCTTCTTTTTTTTTTGGAAAGTGTAGGGTACAACTTTGTACCTTATATAGCATATAGGTAGAAGTTTGTGTTGTACAACAGAGGGATGTGTTTGAAATTGTAGGTACAACCTAAAGTTGTACCATAACGTATAGGTACAACTTTCAGTTGTACCATAGAGAGATTTGTTCGAAAGTGTCGGTACAAACATAAAGTTGTACCATAGTGTGTAGGTACTTAAACTTGTACCATAATGTATTGGTACGAGTTTGGGTTGTATCATTGAATGATTTGTTACTGTCCATCGGTGGTATCGAGGTTTTGACCCATGGCAGGTTGAGACAAAGACTACAATGGTGTGGGTGCAGCTTCCCCGCTTCCCTTCAGAATTTTTTAATCAGATAGCAGTGATGAGAATCGTCGGACTGATTGGTAAGCCGACCATTGTGGATCGGGAAACTCTTGAGGGAGCCAGAGTGAAATATACTTGCTTTTGTGTTAAAGTGGATCTAACGAAGCCGCTTTTATCGAAGTACAAAGTTGAAAGGAAAGAGTATTTCATCACATGCGATGCGAGAGCCTCTACAATGTGTGTTTTGAATGCGGGAAATATGGGTATACGACTGAGCAATGCGGATGCACCAAACCCCCTGAGTCGGAGCCAGTTGTTGAGGAAGCAGACCAAACAAATGATATGCATGTGGAACCAGTGCCGAAATCCCCCTTATATGGGGAATGGATGGTCGCAAAGAAAAAAAATCGAAGATCTGGAGCGATAAGTGGACAATCGAACCACCTAGTAACCCAGATGCGGGAAACAACAAATAGGTATGAGGTTTTGTCTGAGGCGGAGAGACAAGGGACGAGGCCAACACAAGAGGCACCCAAAGGAAGGGAGCCACAACAAAACCCGAACTTACCTGCTGGAGTCCCTCTTTACAACAACTTTCTTGTCGCCAAGAGGGAGAATTCCGTCGTTGTCCAGCCAGGGAGAGTCCCCATTGGCAACGGAGCAGCATTTGGGTGCGTCGTGATGAAGGAGTTCGTCAAAGCACTTACAGAGAAGCTCACACCCAACTCCGCCGCTCACGACGATTACCTCACCTGCAGCAATAACCCCAATGAGGAAGAAGTAGGGATGACATTTATAGCCGTAACCGTGGGTATCCGACCCTACCCAACCCGGTCAACGTGGGGAATCCCCACATTGACTGGGTATGGGGCGGATAAGAGTAATACTCGCAAAGAATCTTGTGGGGATGGGGTGGGGATGGATTTGAGTGCCCCCGCCCCATACCCATATCCGCTCCGTCATTGCATATGTCTTATAATTTTAAAATATAACTACGGTAATGTAATCTACCAAAAGGACTTAAGAGTTATTGTAAAATAAAATAAGGACTAAAAATTGATGAGATGGGGGCATAAGAGCGTGTTCTTCCTGGTGAGAACGGATGGCGGCAAGGGTTGTAAGAGGTGGGACTATGCAGGGGTTGTTGATCCATAGATCAATCCATTTGATCCATGAATCCACAATCTATTGTTGATCCATGAATCTACAATCAATTTGATCTATGGATCCATCAATCCATGGATCAATCCATTTGTCACCTCTAATTGAGACGGTCACGGGGAGAAGAAGGATTGCTTGTGTTTCGTGGAGGTTGTTGTTGGTTAGGGATGAATGATGGATTGGTGGTAGGAAGGAAGGAAGAAGCTGCAGAGTAGAGAGCTATGGCTGCAAATGTCTTTTCTTTTTCTAAAAATTGTTTTGGGTTTTTTTACTTCAGTTAGCAAATTCGTCTGAAGAGGGAAACAAAATGCTCATGGAAACCATAAAAGAGAAAATTGTAATCGAAGTGAGCTCAGTGCTGATTTAGGGCACTTCAAAGATCACTATAACATTTGCTAAAAAATGCACCCAAACCAATAATATAACTCATCATTTGATATATCATCTAATATTTCAAAAGCGATGTTCAATTAGAAATAGTTCTACTCTCAGGATAATATGACTCAATTAGCATGATCAATATTTATATTACTGGGTTAAATCCATATGGACTCATATGTACTTTTTAATGGTTTTGAATTGTGTTTAATTGGGATCAATTCATTTGGTCGGAATCAAATGAATCTATTTGTGTTCATAGGATTGTACATACAAAAGACAATATCGATCATCTCATTAACTACCTCCAATCCAATTACACAATTAGTGTTTATGTTTCACCTTTCTATTTGTTTTATAACAAAAATGGGTTAATTGCATGGTTGGTCACTAAGATTACAAAAAACGTGAACCGTTTCAGTAAACTGAAGTACCACCAATGGATACGGCGCCGGCGGTGGATGACAAGCTTCTGGGTTTGGCGGCCGCGCAGGAGCCGAGTAGTGCGGCGTCCTTGTTGGTTTGGCCGCGCCGAGGGGGAGTGGAAATACCGTGAAACATAATGCCGCCATTGTTAATGTTGTGCCGACGAGTTGGGAGAAAGAGAGAGAGATCAGAGGTGTGGATGGATGGATAGGTAGAGAGAGAGAAAGCTATGAAGGAGGAACGAGGGAGTAATGCGGTGGGGGTGGGCAGGCTAGGGATTAGGGGTTTCGGAGGAGAGGACTTCCTTGAAGGTTTCCTCGTTGCAGTCCGGCGACAGAGCTCTGCTTTCGGCGGTTGTCGTTTTTCGAGAAAGTCATAACGACTTGAGAAATTTGTAGAAAATAAATTAGGTTTTGTATTTTATTTTTTAATATGTAAAAATGAGGTGGAAAATATAAAAATTAATTTTATTTTTAATAATTTTTTAGTTGTCACGTCACTAAGTTAACGGTCAACTTTGAGAGTTGACTGCCACATCAGCAAAAGTTGACGGAGTTGGACAGAGAGTGACCAAACATAAACCGTTTCAGTAAACTGAAGTACCACCAATGAATTTAAATATTTTGAGTAACCAAACTTGAACGTTTTTTGTAATCTCACTGACCAACCATGCAATTAACCCTAACAAAAATTGTATTAGAATTAGGTATTCACTTTCTTGAGTAACCAATACATATGTGTAATTTGGAGTTAAACTAAAAAGTTGATTATGGTCTTCTTCAAAACAAAATTGCCCAAATCTAATCTGAGCGGTATTAAGATGAGTTTAGATAGATAGTCAAATATGGATATTTTTTTTGTCATCCCTGATGAGAATTTAGTGGATTAGTCCATCCAGGAAAGCTGGAAAGGGTGACCAAAAGCAATCAACTAACCAACAGCTTCGTATAAATAGGTAGAAAGATATGCTTTAAAGTGCGATTTTGACTGCTATGGTTACAGGCAGAGGCTGCTACTGCTGATCTAGGAGTGCAGTTAGCCTGGCAGTTGCAGCTCGAACGACCAATCCTAGAGTCCGACAGCCAAGTGCTGATGCAGAAGGCGGAACAGGTGTGAACGGAGGAGGGCGCGTTATGCAGAAATATTCGCAGGAAACTCTCGGAGATGGACGAAACTGGATGGAAGCACATCTACAGTGAAGCAAACAAGGCAGCCCACATCATGGCTCATTCGAAAACTAGATGGGATGAGAGTATTGTTTGGATGGACAGACCGCCGGTTTTTCTTGTTGATCAACTGATGTTGGATGATGTAACGACAAACGCTGATAAATAAAACTCTAGCGGGTTCCGATAAAAAAAGAGAGTATGGATGAACTATTTAGTAGTTTAGCAATTCAAGCTTTTATTTTTTGATGATGTTGAATATTTACTTTTAATACTGATTGGTATAAATGAATTCCATAAGTTTTTTAGGAATTCATTTTGAAATGAATTTTTTTTCTGTTTGGTATTTAAAAGAATTCATTTTCATTTCTAAATTTTGAATTCTATGGAATTGGAACTAGTTATAGCAATTCTAAATAAATACTATACGCTCATACGTGTCTTATAGTTTCAAAAAATGTCACATTTTAGGTTTCTTTCTAACTTCCATTTAGATTTATTGTTTTACCGAGGATTAGTTTGAAAAGAAGCTAATAATCGATAAAAGCAAGCTGGAATGATGAATTATTAAGAGCGCATCTGGATACAATCGACAATGCAAGAAAGTGAAGAAGACATAAATTTACGTGGGTCACTAACATAATGTGTGTTAGTTAGTTCACGGGGATAAGAGAGTCAATTTCATTGTACTTAAGGACACTACACTTTACATCAAGACTCCATAGCTTCTAATCGAAGGCAAATAATTCAATTCAAGTCGTAAAAACATGGATGAGAACACGTATGCTTTTGGAATTGTTCATTCATTCTGTGGAATGCTAACTTTAGCCTGCTGAAAGAGTTTTGTTCTACAGATTTGGCCATGCAGCACTGCACATAATCCCTCAGCAAGTTTGTTTTCTCCCAGTACTCTTTGTTTGGATGACAAAGACACTTGCTTTTACGATAACTTTACTTATCTTAATTACTGGATCGATAATTTGCATACACGCGTTTTGATTGCGTCAATTGGTAGTCACGGTGCCGCCACCAAAATGTGACTCAACAACGTTGTTTAAAACCATTGGTAAGGCATGAAGAACGGGTCCTCAAGTTCCATTCTGCGCCGGAATTGGTAGTTTTCGAACGCTCGCTTCTTTTGGTGCTCGGCCAGCAAGCGCACGTTCCTCGCGATCTTCTCCGAGAACTCTGTAGCTAAGCGTTGCTGTTCTTGCTCCCAACTCCGCCGCTTTGCTTGCTCCCGAATCTCTTCAGCTAGGTCGTCCTGCTGCTGCTGCTGCTGCTTCTGCTTCTGCTTCTTTCGCTCGGAACGATGATGATCATGATCTGAAGCTCGTTCCCGGCGCTGCTTGGATTTCAGAAGGATCTTGAGCCGAAGGCGATCATCATACAACTTGCGAGATGTGTCGTCCTTGAGAACCTCGTAGGAGGATTGCAGTTTCTGGAACTTTTGCTTTGCATTCTCGTCGCCGGGCCTCTTGTCCG
The DNA here is from genome assembly GCA_964030455.1 of Linum trigynum. NCBI lineage: Eukaryota > Viridiplantae > Streptophyta > Magnoliopsida > Malpighiales > Linaceae > Linum > Linum trigynum. The sequence continues at coordinate 31,511,044 of OZ034814.1, read as the reverse complement.
GGTGCAGCTCGAATGCCTTGCGTTTGTAAGCGCGGCGGATCTCCGACGACGACACCCGCAACCCTAACTCCCCTGAAGGCAGCCCCAGCACCGTGTAGTGCTCTTCACCGTCGCCTGCCATGCCTAAATTGCCGACTAGCACTTCGATCGATTGAGCTCCTCTGCTTTTATAGTACTACAGCTTGACTTCTTTCCTTTTCCCTACTGGATTCTGGAAACCTTTTCCTCTTTGGAAAATGATTGACTAATACCGACGGTCTGTGCTTTTTTTTATAGCACTCATGCTATAAAAAATAAAAATAAAAAAGGTTATCGGTTGGAGAGGTAAATCTACTAAGTGACTTGGTCCCACTTTTATTAATGACAATCTTGTAAATAATGAATCAATCGATAAAAGTGTAGGTACAAATTACAGTTGTACATATCCTACAGGGTACAAGTTTGAGTTGTACCGTTGAAGAATTTGTTTCGCACAAAGTGTAGGTGCAACCCAAAATTGTACATAGCGTGTAGATACAATTTTAAGTTTGAGTTGTACCATTGAAGAATTTGTTTCGCAACGCGTGCAGGTACAAGTTTGGGTTGGTTTTTTTTTTGGAAAGTGTAGGTAGAAGTTTGTGTTGTACCACAGAGAGATGTGTTCGAAAGTGTAGGTACAACCTAAAGTTGTACCATAACGTATAGGAAGTTGTACCATAGAGAGATTTGTTCGAAAGTGTTGGTACAAACATAAAGTTGCACCATAGTGTCTAGGTACTTAAACTTGTACCATAATGTATTGGTACAAGTTTGGGTTGTATCATAGAATGATTTGTTACTGTCCATCGGTGGTATCGAGGTTTTGACCCATGGCAGGTTTTGACCCACATTTATTAATGACAATCTTGTAAATAATGAATCAATCGATAAAAGTGTAGGTACAAATTACAGTTGTACATATCCTACAGGGTACAAGTTTGAGTTGTACCGTTGAAGAATTTGTTTTGCACAAAGTGTAGGTGCAACTCAAAATTGTACATAGCGTGTAGATACAATTTTACGTTGTACCATAAAGAATTTTTTTTTTTAACTGTAGGTATAACTTTAGGTTGTACCACAAAGCGTGCAGGTACAAGTTTGGGTTGGGTTTTTTTTTTTTTTTTTGGAAAGTGTAGGTACAAATTTGTACCTTATATAGCATATAGGTAGAAGTTTGTGTTGTACAACAAAGGGATGTGTTCGAAAGTGTAGGTGCAACTTAAAGTTCAACACGATCATGAATTTATTATTCTGGATCAATTTATCAAGAATTAGTATCTAAGCTCAACACGAAAAAGTTGGGAAAATCAATCACGATCATGTAGAATTTTACTGATCTCAAATCTTCCTCAGTATCCTCGTCGCTTGAGTCAAATGGATAGCTCGGCCCATAAGGATCAACATGACCACCATCACCAACATCGTCTTCTCGCTCATGTGAAGTACGCCATGCTCGAATGATATTCTCGATTTCAGCCCACTCAGACCCCCAAGCAGGCCATTGAACGCCATCGGCAGGTTGATCATGTTGCGAGTATTCTTCCGACGGCACCCATCCTGCACTACTACCTCCACCGTAGTTGATTGAACTACCACCCTCTCCATAACCTCCTGTATAACCACCTCATTCGTAGTTGCTCGAACTACATCCCCATCCATACCCTCCTGCAAAACCATCATCATAAGAATACTCGTGAGAATGAGTTTCACCGACCGCCTCGGTCTCAACATATACATCTGCAAGCCGCATCCCGTTATCACTTAGGAACTGTAACATCATCGTAACCGCGTCATCATCGTTTATGACAACTTCTTGGTACACAACCCCGCCAGCACTCATGTCTGGATACCGGTAACTAATTTTGCCAAGTCTAGTATGTCCGCTCGTACAAACCCTGTCTGCACAAATATCACGGAGTTCTTGAAAATTGAATCGCGACTCAATTTTTAGCATAGTGGATTCACCGTTCTCATAATCAATCCCTATGTCAGAGTTTGTCACCCTTCCATTCCACCGAATAATAAGCCGAAACTTCTTGAATTTACCCATATCTACAATTTACAATAAGTTAAACTATTAGCTTAAAGACAGTAAAATTAACCAAAACCATATTGTACGACTAATATTACTCCATCTCATAAGTAACGTAACATAAATTCAACTAACTAACAACAACATAAATTCAAAAATTAAGTACTACAATTGCTACGATAACTAATTCTTAACATAACAATATAACTACTAAAAACATCATTAGGCTATAATACGAAAATTAAATCATACTATAACTACTAAAAACCCATCATTAAGCTATAATACGAAAATTAAATCATACCGAAAATTCCCCGCCTGTGTATTATGCTCGGTTTTGGTTGCTGAAATTTGAAGAGGGGGGAGTGGTTATGTTTTTATAATTGCTGGTGGCCTGGTATTTATAGGAAAATCTGCCTACTACTCACCGTTTTTGTCAAACACGATGAACACCATCACCGCGTTTGTCTCAAACGGTGAACATTAGGTAGCTCTTACCTAATTTTCACCTAACAGGGGTTGAAAACGTGCCTAATACTCACCGTTTTAACCTAGAACGGTGAAGGTATTCACCGTTTTGCCCTAAAAACGGTGATATATTCACCGTTTTAATTTAAAGCGGTGATTGGTTTACCGTTTTAGAGAATAACGGTGAATATTTCACCGTTTTAATTTAAAATGATGAAATATTCACCGTGTTTGTCAAACGCGGTGATAGTCTTCACTGCGTTTGTCAAAAACGGTGAATGCCAAACATGTGTAGTTTTGGAGGAAAAAAAATATAACTTATGTATTTTGAGAATTTTTTTTAAGAACATTTGTATTTTTTTCCCAAAAAATTGTATTAGAATTAGGTATTTATTCACTTTCTTGAGTAACCAATACAATTGGTGCAATTTGGAGAGAAACTAAAAAGTTGATTATGCTCTTCTCCAAAACAAACTTGCGAGTTTAATCTGTAGCAGGTTGTTTGCTTAGAATTTCAACAAACCTACTTGGATAATGCCATCTGATTCGTATGTGTTTAAAAAGGGATTTTGATGGTTTCACTTGATAAAAACAGGTTGGAGAAAGTATTTTTCTTCAACTGCCATCAGAACAATAGTCAACGATCATGGTGGCCTGGACAGTGTAAAAAAATGCAAAACTTTGAAGTCAGGTTATTTTAAAGCTTTGATCATCACCGTTTACAGTTATGTTTGAAAACGGTACACCCAATATCCAACGTTCGAAACTTCACTCAACTCTTTAACAGAAACCAAAGGCAAAATTACAAATGAGCAGCTGCATTATCTCGCAGTTCTTATACAAACAGCTGCTGGACACAGCTGCTGCTGCTTTTGTTGCTGTCAGAGCAATTTATTCCTCTTCCTCGGCCTCTTCAAGCCAATTCACAAATGGCTCTAGTGACTTCACAAAGGTTTGCCTGCAAAATTAACATCATCCACAAAATTAGTTCATAATAAAACATCGAGCCAGGCAAAGGAAACGTGGATGAAACGGCCGGTCAAGATAATATCTGAAGAGACTCGATAAACTTCAGCATTGTTTTTTTACCTGCCCTTTGGGTTAGTTCCTTTACGGAACCAATGAAGAATGGTGTCTTCAGCAAGCACATCCTGGTCATAGAGAGCCCTAACTATGTCGGGGAACAATTTCATGAGCTTAGCATCCTCATAGCACTGCATCTGCACCTTGTAGAGGAGTTCCAGCTCGAGTTTCCCACTAGTACAGTAGGTATTTAACAGGTTTGCCCAGGTTCTCACCTGAAACAGAAAGAATCATCTCCGTTACATGGGATAAAGTCAAATAGTTCAAGAGCCTGTCAGCAACTTCGTAGCTGAACTACTCGTACTGTTATCGATATCCATTGGGTGGTAAAGCGAAACAGTCATCACAAGCTCATAAGCTCCATTCAAATGCACAAATGCTTTAAACAAACAGATGAGTTCTATCCACAAGCTCCTTTTACGTCATGAAGGTGATAAAGCATTGCAATAGAAGAAAAGAAACCAACAAGGACACTACAAACCTGTGCAATGTTCAAAGACAGAAGGAAAGACAGGAAAACTGTGGAAACATACATGCCAACCAAATATACCCCTGACAAATCAAAATTTGATGGCACTTGCAAACCAAAAAAGCTTGAGAGACATACCTGGCGCAGTGCAGCATTAGCATTCTGCTGCTGATTCTTCCCAGACCATTGAACAGCATCCATCAGTACATCCCACAGAATCCGAACAACTTCAATTTCAGGTAGTTTAGCATCAGCAACACGTTGTTTCACAACCTCCAGGACCTCTGATTGATCAGCCTCCTCAGCTATCAAAGTTGTCAAAGCAGACTTCATCTCTTTCAGCTTTTCCTCAAAAATTTTCTTCTCGTTATACTCAACTAGCTGAACCAGCCCTTCCTTACTGTAAAAAAAGGATTCATCAATATTAAGAACTTCCAACCAAGGACTAAGTCAACAACAAAAAGCACCAATGAGATGTCACACATCAACAAAATGATAATTATTCGAAACATTAGTTCCCCCCAAGGTCAGGAGAGGACAGGGTCCGTAAAGAGAATCGAAATAAAAGGATATAACTTACGTGAAATGCTCAGAAAAAGCTTCAGCAGTTCGCTTTGAAGAAGGGAAAAATTCCAGAAGACTGTCTTCCATTTTAGCCCTCTTCAAAATGGATATCAGGTCATCAAGACTGTTGTCTAGCAGATATTCCTTAAAGAAGTCAGTAATAAATGCAAGGACTATCCCTTTGGCCACAAGATTATCCTTGAGCAGTGGTTGCAAGACAGTCTCTGGTGGAAGTCCAGATAGTTTCTGGGAGAATGCAAGTGCGGAGAAAATTGCAAGCTTCTTCCTTTCATCTTCTTCACAGAGTTCCAGCGACTGAAGGAACCTTCGCATAACATTTTCAAGGTTCTTTATGAGAAATGGCCTCCGGCGCAAAATCTTCTGTATATAAATCACAGAAGGAAGAATAGTCTCCCGCTTAGGCTCGCAATCTAGAAATGAGTAAGGGTGTCGCTCCCCCTCATCAGGTTTTGTTGTGCCAGGTTGAGTACGGCCTCCTGTGAAAACAACCTACAAGAATCCAGTGACTATATTGATCAACCAGATCAGGGAATCTGCTGTTTATTGACAATTTCTATGACAGATGAAAGTACTTGCCTCGAAAAAGGTGTCACCGTATCTAGAGAAGTTCAGTTCTGAAGATTCAATGCTCTTAGCGACAAGTTCCTAGAACAAGGTTAATCATGATAAGAATCAATTTTGCCAAAGGCATTTCAAACAACATAAATCAATGTACAGAAAGCATGAGGTACATACCAAATCACCAGCATTTTCCAGATAAATCTGGACCACTGCATCCGAAAATGCTGCAGGGTCCAGCGACGCTGCAATATTCCGTTTGCGGGTCTTAATCCGCGTGCCACTGCAAGAGAAAAACAATATCAAAGATTATTCGCACATAAGTACAATAAAAAAAAAGAGCCATAGACATAAACTTTTCGGCAAGGTTACGAATCGAAATTCAGCTAGGTAATCCATAAGAGATTCAAAAGAAGATAGAACTTACCCAAGAGTGGGTCTCTCCTTCGAGCTGCAAGAGCAAACGAAGAGCAAAAGGATAAGTTGTAGTCAATTCTATAACCAGCAAAAGGGGGGAAAGATAACAAAGAACTAAGAGCATCATAATATCCAGGGAAATTCCTACCGAGATTACACACCCCAATCAAACAAGAGAATCAGAAACAGAAGCCCGTACCCCTAACCATATAAAAAGACACTGATCCATAATCCAAATTCAGCGAAACTACCAGTGCAACTCATATTTCGGAGGAAAAATAATCAAACTAATCAATGGAAGGGACACCAATATAATAGGAAAAAACAAACAATATCAAGGTGCAAACTAGCAGACAAACACAGAGACCAGTCACCAAATCAGAAACCCTAATAATCAGGAAATTACTAATGAACCAAATCAAAAGCTAGAAATTCATCAATAGTAGTTCCGGTGAATCAAACGAGAAGGGTATTGTTCCAAAAAGAGATCTTGGCAAAAAGGAAACAGATCCGGAACGAAAGGCAAGAAAGGATTTTGCAGGGACATTGCAGATGGCGCAAAAAGTTCTCGTCTTTGGATCAAGTAGGAGCGAATGGAATTGGGAAAAGGAGGCAAAAGATGGGATTTTTTACCTCATAAACCAAGTCGAAGAGGTAATCAAAGAACAGGAGAGTCTCTCTCGAGTTGTGGAGGTCTGGGTTCCTTTTTGGCGAGAGAAAGAGAGAAGGATGAGGAAGGAGGAAGAAAGAGAAGCGTTGAGGAGAAGAGAAAGATTTTTATTTCAAGGGCAAAGTACGGAGGGTTGTGGGCCTGGTATGGGTCGGGCTGGGTCTCCACTTTGCTTGTTGGGTTTAGATTAAGATGGGTTCACTTTTTTTTCGTTTGGAAGATGGAAATGTTTAGTGGCTGGGGATCTCTCATTTTAATTTTTAAATTGGCGTTATTTTGTTTCCTTGTTTTTATTAAAATGATTTGAGAAATTTCATGGTAATTATTCAAGTTGGCTTCTTCCAAAGTCAGAACGATTCCTCTTTGTTCACACGGACGACGATAGATGCAATTGTCATCTTCTTGATTTGTGTTTATGATATGATTGTTACATGCAGTCACTTAGGAGTTACGCTAAGTGTTTAACTTGAAAGAACTAGATGAAGTTCCTACTTCCTAGGACTTGAAGTCAGGTGTTCCTTCCATGGGTTATTTGTGTCTCAACGCAAGTACATTGTTGGTATGTTGGAGTTAGCTCAATTTCTCGATTGTGTTCCTTGTTCTACTCCCATGGAACAAAATATGAAATTGAGCCATGATATGGGGGGAGGGGGGAGCTGATAGAAGATCAATATGTTTATCGCTGTCTGGTTGGGAGCTAGGGATGGCAGTCCTTTGTCTCATGGTGTTGTAAGAAGCAAGATCATGGGTCGAAGTCATCAATTGACAGAGTTACAGCTTAGCAGAAATAATGAAACGAGCTGAGTCCGCTGAAAATCACATAAAATAGGATATATGAGAGAAATGATGATTATATATTAGCTTAAGTAGCAACTGAGCGAAGAAGATTTTTCCTTTTCTGATAATTCTAAGCGAGGAAGGTTAGGCCCACAAATCTAGAGTATTGATGCCAAATTATGTATGTATAGGAGTAATTTACATAATAATTGAATATAACTATGTCATTTATCACAATTAGTAAAATAATGGTGTAATTCATTTCAAATTCCATCTTAATTATTTGGAATTGCAAAAACTAGCTTCAATATTCGCTTAATTCAAAATTTAAAATGAATTCATTTACATTTCAAACACACACAAAAAAATTATGTCGAAATGAATTTCTAGACCCCATATGAAATTCTTTAATACCAAACGATACGATAGCGTTATAGAATGAAATTTGGATTTTATATCAAAACATATAGAGACTAAAAATAAATGCAACAAGCATATATATAAAAGATCAAAATAAATATGGACCAAAACGTTTTCTTAGTGGGCGGCGCCCAGTAGCCCGCCCAGTACAGGTAGCCGTACAACCTGTCCCTGACCGGTTGTGTCCGGTAAACCTTTTATGAGATGAACTGCGCCGCGCTGGCACGATCACCGGGTCTAAGCTCAACCACGTACATGAAAATACGGTCCATTTAATTTTTCTTTTTATACCGAACTTCCCGGTCACCTTGCCATCTATCCATAATAAATAAGCCCAATTAAAACCAGGCCCATAGGATAAGAGGATCTCTCCCTCCGTCACAGTCAAAATAAAACCAACAAACTATTTGAAAGTAATATTTTATTATAGTAATAAAACGAAAGTAAAAATTAAATTAAACGCGTAAACGCTGACGAAATAAATTTCTGCACTCTCCTGTTAAATATCTTCTTCTTCTTCTTCTTCTCTCTCACCCACCTCAGGATTCCACGAGATCTCCTCTCCCATCCTTTCTTCTAACTTTCGCCGGAGAACTTTCCCGTCCCTCTGTGTATTTTTCCTTCGATTCGTCTCCCACTGTGTATGGCAGATAGTTTCTTGGCCCGTGAGGTATCCGACCTATGCCTGGGCAAGCCTGCTCTGAGGTCACTCGCCGTCTCCGCCACCGTCGCCGACGCTCTGTCCGCTCTCCGCCGCTTCGGTGACTCCTCCTCTCATCTCAGCGTGTGGAGCTGCAACCACCGCTCTCAGGGCAAATCTCTCGATGTAGACGGCGAATGCCTGTGCGTCGGGAAGGTCTGTATGGTCGACGTCATCTGCTTCCTCGCTAGAGAAGAGAATTTAAAAAATCCGGCCGTCGCGCTTCAGAAACCTCTCTCACTTCTCCTCCACGGCGTCCCCGCCGGCGTTGTCCGCCGCTTGGAGCCGCACGCCAGGTAGATTTACGAGGATTTCCTTTTCTGCCATAGATTTCCTGGAAAAAAAAATTGAAACCCTAACTGATCTGTTCCCCTTTTCCCTCATTTGTTCTCGAATATTTCAGTTTGTTGGAGGCCGTAGATCTGATCGCGGAAGGAGCGCAGAATCTGGTGATTCCGATCCACAGCCATTTCTCGTCGAGGAAGAAGCTGATTCAGAGGAGCTGCCCCAATTCCACCCTCCACGACGGCCGCGAGTTCTGCTGGCTGACGCAGGAGGACATAATCCGCTACCTCCTCAACTGCATCGGCATCTTCTCCCCCCTCCCGAATCGAACCGTCGAATCGCTCGGCATCGTCGACAAGGAATCGATCCTGGCCGTCCATTACGACGACCCGGCGTCCTCCGCCCTTCCCTTGATCTCCCAATCTCTAATCAAGCAGACATCCGTGGCGATTCTTGACTCGGAAGGGAAGCTGGTGGGGGAAATCTCTCCCGCCGCGTTGAATTGCTGCGACGAGTCCGCGGCCGCCGCGGTTGCGACCCTGTCGGCGGGGGATCTGATGACGTACATAGACTGCTTCGGTGACATGCCGGAGGAGCTGGTGAAGATGGTGAAGGAGAGGCTGGCGGCGAAGAATTTGGAGGCGGCGGTGGAGTTGGTGGTTGCGGCGGCCGGAGATGACCACGATTCCGACTCCTCCACGGAGATCTTGTCCTCTTCCTCCGACGAGGAGTGCGGAGGAGGAGGGAGAAGGAGGCATTCGCCGAGAGTGGTGAGGAGCACGGAGGACATAATGTGCCATCCGTGGAGCTCGTTGGTGGCGGTGATGATCCAGATGCTGTCTCACCGGTCGGCGTACATTTGGGTTGTGGAAGAGGACGGGATGTTGGTCGGCGTCGTTACCTACGCCGCTATGATGGAAGTTTTCCGGGAACATTTGTAACCAGTGGCTTAGCGATTTCTTCTCCTCCTCCTTCCCCACTTCTCTATGTTTAAGGTGAAGTGTTAATTTCTTACGTTTTTCTTTCTTCCCAACTCTTCTGTTGTAGAATGGAATTGGGTCTCTCTTTGTCGTCTCTGTAGCTGCATGGTGGGTGATCTTGGTCGATTTCGAATCTGAAACTTTACCCACAAAGTTCACGAAGTAGAAAACAAAGATGTCGATACATTTAACAGTGATATTTTCAACAAGATGTGTGGTTAGGATTAAACAGGTAATAACACTAGTGATTAGTGAAAGCAGGTTGGGGATTAGTGAAAGCATACTCCAATTTGGGCTTTGGGGGATGATTCTTCCTGGTTGGATTTGATAGTAATAGGCTAATAGATCAATGGGAAATGGGAATGGGATGCATTCATTCTCCCCCACCTCCATCCCGCTAGGGGATATCTTGGTATCTACCGTATCGTGAGTAGGGCACCACTCATTGTTCGATTATGCCGTTAAAAGTATGATTCTACCTAGAAACGAAAAGGGGATAAAATTGTAAAATGTAGAATTAAAGCGTTAAAACGTAAGTTTTTGACGCATGCTTTAAAATAACTGAAAATCCATTGAGCACGACATTTACTATGTAAAATATGAGTGCACAGAATTTTAAAAAAGTTAATAAGTACCTGCAATTCATGCCTATAGTAGAACAACTTATAACCTCTTAATAATAAGTTCATAAACATAAATCATAACAATAAGCCACATCCCCCTTTACGCTAATAAATTTGGGAAGAGCCTAGCTGGTGAAATAGATTACTCTATTGAAACCGAGAATGGATCCAAGTACCCCAGTATGTATCTTTTAATCTTCAAATGATCATATTGTTGGTAATTTACCATTAAAATATACTTTTTATAATTAATGCCATGAAAAGAATACTCATTTAGTGAATTAAAAGCGTCATAGCATAAAGCGTTTTAGTGAACTAGAAGCGTAAAAGCGTAAGTTTTTAAACTTTAAAACGCAATTTAGTCCAATTTTGTAAACAAAGGTTTTTATGTGGAAACGAAAGCGTTTTGGTGATCTAGAAACGTAAAACCATAAGTTTTTAAGTTTTAAAACGCGATTTTAACTGCATTATCTGCAACTCCTTATGGTTCTCAATTAGTCAATTTTTTACAGCCACCCAGTTTGAGAAACTTAGTTGAAAATCTACCTCAAGCTTCTGAGAGGCGTGCTTGAAGGCAGAATGCTGACGTTAAGGTTGGAGTTTGAGGAAGATCGTAGTCACCATTCACCAACCTGGAATTCGAGATCTTAGTGCCTCGCCGTCAACATGGTGTTCATCTGAATTTGGATAGCTCCAAATTGTGCTTGAGTTGTTGCATAATCTTGTTACAGTCAACAAGCAAAGCTTGCTCTCAACTCACAATATGAGAGTGAATGGTGGTCAGTATGTTCATACGTATCAGCATGATATACTACAACAGAAAGAGATTAATTCATGGGTTTTTTCTTTCTTTCAAAATATATGAAACTAGATGTTATTTTGTCGAATATAGTTAATATGAGTTTCAAATAGAAAAGATTATAAATTAGAGTTAAGACTAACAGGATATAACACTCATAAGAAAAAATATATATAACCTGCTCCAGCTCGACAAGCTAAATAGCAAAGAGAGACTTCTTGTTGAGATTGTTGAGTTTTTTTCTTCTTCCAATTATGTCTCTACCTTTATTATGCGTTTGCTTTTAAACAAAAGATAGAAGTAACATTTCATCCAAAAGGAATATAACTTATTTAAATACTACAATAACTATCATAAAAACCAAACGATGTAAACTACAATACACCAATTCTCGTACATATATGTATATTATTATGCATGCATTGATAACAATGCATCAATTTAACTATCATCAAAACCAAACGATACATAGAGTCCGTAAAGTGCAGCTGCCTTCGATTAAATGGGCAACGGTGGCACAACCACAGCAATAGCATAAGTCACATGAATGAGGGAAATCTACAGATGGAATTTTGACGAAACAGGGAACTTGAACCTTCTTATTGGCCATATCACCTTATCAAGCTAAGACCCTAGCTGTTGGTCTCACAGCTGAAAAATGCTTCCCATCCACAACTAGGGCAAGATACCTTAGTAGGGATTTTTAGAACCATTGGAATTTCGACGAGACAAGAAAGAATGACACCTTATCGGTCATATAAGGTATCAAGCTAAGACCCTAATTGTGGTATCCCAACCTTTTATTCGTTTCAACACTCCACACATACTCTTCTTTCTACATGCAGACTGCATCAGGGGGCCGTGAAATTGAACATCTAGAGAGGCAGAGAGACGAATAGAGAACTGACCGGAAAGATACCAACCACAAAAAAATATGCAGTATAGGCGTTCTGTTGAGAGCTGAAAGCCAAAATGGCGGCCATCAAAACGATCTAAACAACCTGCGGTTCAGGTCAGACATGCAAGTGGACAGTGCCTCTCGTACTTGGACATTGTCGGAGTCCATACGCAGTGCATCTTCATACAGCCTTTTCGCCTGTTGCAACAGCTTCACCTTCTCTTTACTGTTTGCTGGCCTTAGCCGAGATCTTTGCTGCAGCACCAAACCCCATCTAAACAAGGCTGCACATCCAAAGCCCCATTAGGAAAATGGACAATTTTACTCAGAGAAAATAGAAAGGGCATGGTTTCACGTACCATCTGGTGCATGGACATTGCTTTTGGACATCATAGCATCAAATTTATCAGTTGCAGCCAGAAACAGCTTGTCAGCATCAAAGGCAGCTTCCTGACATTCGAAAATGATAATACTGAGTTCAAAATGCAATCTGGCAAGGGACAGAATTCCAATCTCTAACAGCAGATGTTTCTGAAAGTTTACTCAAGAAAATGACTAGTTAAGTTTTAAGAAGAATGCTTACAGGTCCAATGTCTGCAATTAACTGTGCACGGAATGTTAGAGCAAGCCCCCAGTTATACAGAGCTCTCATATCATTCCCATCAATAGATAATGCCGTTCTGTATTTTCTGCCTGCCTCCACAAGAAGTTCTTCACACTCTTCGCACACATTAGTGAGGATTTCCACGAGCTTATCTTTCCTTTTCAATTCATTAGGGCCCACACTAACCGAACCCTGATTCTCGAAAGACAATGGCCCCCATGTCGAGAGTGTAGCTCTTAACTCGCGACTGATTTTCAGCTTTAGCTCACCATGAAGGAGATATGTATTTCCCAGTTGGCCAACGGCTAATAAACTCATTGGCTTCAAAGCTACAGACTTGGTCAGTAACTTAGCAGATTTGTATAACAACACCTCTGCATGCTCTTCTTCCTGTCTCCCTCTTATGCACTCCTTAGCCTCTTTCAGAAGGCTGTTAGCCTCCGTAAGATACCTGTTGAACGCCACATCATCTGAAACTGCTGAAGAAGAGTAAGAAGAAGAAGGAGAAGAAGAGCCTGCTTCACTCCACGGAACATCCTGGCGATCCATCAAGTGCAAATCTTCATTTGATCTTCTGCTATCTTCCATGTAACTACTAGAACTATATGTTTGACCATGATTTGTCTTCGTGCTGTAAGAACTGTAAGCTCCATCAGAGTCCAGGAAACTCGGGTCTCCTGCAGAAGAAGCTTCTGCATCCACACGTTCTTGCATATGATCTGAAACTATTCTAATCCTTCTGTCCCCATCCCAGTCCAAAGCTAACTTACTGGGAAAACCTTGAGAAGAAACAGAACCAGGACTACCCTTGGAATCAATAACATCCTTGTCACCACCTTCTTCAATCTCCAGAATCGGATCGCTTGACAAACTGACAGTAGCTACTGGTTCAACATTGTCATTCTCTTTCACCTTATTAGTTTTTGGACGACTAACCACCTTTCTTTTGGGTTGAAACATTCTGGAAACAAGAGATTGTACCAACTCAGAGCCAACCTCACCAATCTGTCTTCTTTTCCTGCTTACCGGTTTAGGGTTCTCGATGCTATCGGCAGTTGCCTCAATAGAACGTCTAGTATTCAAAGCAGATGTCTCCATTGCTTCTATGACATGAACATAATGTTCTAAATCGTCCATCTTAATCTCTCTACTGTCAATTGCTCTAAGCAGACTGTCCTTCAGTTCACTGACTTTAACCCCAAACTCGTTCAGAAACTCGGCCACGGCGGCATTTACCCTATCGCTAGATAACCTAGAAGAGGCTTCGTTCGCCTTTCTCTTAACTGTATTGGCACTAAACAAACTGAGACCAGTACCGCTGCGTACAAACCCGAAAGAAAACCCAACTGCGAAAACCACAGCGGAAGCTGGAACCAAGGCGATATACGAAACTCTGACCCTGGAGATCGCAAAAGCGAAGACGGCTCCGAGCAGGAAAGTGAAGGCATACCTCTTATCGTTGATTCCGATAGATACTACGAAATCGCGGAGCCGAAATGATGACTCGCCCGTGTTCGCCGCCTCCCAGTCGTCGCCGGTGGGTTTAAGGAAATCGTCGTCCCAACCGCGGAAATTGAGCTGTGCAGAGTTCGAAGATGCTGCTCGAATCGGAGCGAAGGTTGGGAATCGGAGGAGAGTGGCGCGGGACTTGGGATGTGGATTGCGGAGGTCGGCGTTGTTTCTTTCTCGGGAAATCGATGGGAAGTGGAAGAGGAGAATTGGGGGAGGAAAGTGAGAGTTTGCCGACTGAATAATTGAATTGAGAATCGGGGATTCCATTGATTTTTGAAGCGACGAAGATAGAAACGGTGATCGATTTTTTTTTTTTTTTTTTTTCTTGTCGGACTCCGTTCCGACTTGCGACCTTTCTTTTACATTACTTCGGCATTAACGGCCAGCTGTTGTTGTGGTAGGCGCTAGCGCGGTATCTGGGAAAGAAAGGACGATTAACGGAAAACTGATAGCGCGCCATTTCGTGGGCCATTGACTTTCCCCAACAAGGCCCAAAGCCCATTTTGAAATATTTCGCTAGACAATTAAGGATTTCGTACAGAAATACCAATAAAAAGAGAAAAAAGGTAAATTGCAAGGTTAGTCATTGAGAGTGCCAAAAAGTTAATATTTGGTCACTAAAAGTATTTTATTTCATTCATGGTCACTGAAAGTGGATAAACATTTCACGTTTCGTCACTCTCCGTTAGTCTCCGTCAGACTTCGTTAACACCGTCAATATTTTGCTGACGTGGCTAACAGAAGTGCCTAATCAGCCAAATTTAACCTGCCACATCATCATAAAATGAAACCCCCTACCCGCCTGTTCAAAAATCCTAACCGAAGCCCAAACCATAACTCAACCTTCTTTTTTGACTCGCCTGACCTAAAAATTGAGTCAATCCAACAACTCTGCTTTCTCCCTCGGGGCGAAAGAAGAGGCACAGGAGATGAAGGAAACAGAGATTGCGATAAAGATGAAGGATGGGTTGTGTTGGTGGAGATCATATAATATTCTCCATGCTTGCAACCGGAGCTGGTGCTGGGATTCACCCCACACTCCGACGCCACTTGCATCACTGTTCTCAGCCAAGTCAACGGCGTCAAGGGTTTGCAGGTCAAGACGAGAGGATGTAGAGGAGGAATAACTGAACATGAACGTTTAACCACTTCTAGTGACCATTAACGAAATAAAATACTTTTAGTGACCAAACATGAATTTTTTAATACTTTCAGTGACCATCATTGCAATTTACCCTTTAAAAATACTACTCATTTCCGAAATTTTCCATAAAGACCACTATTTCTCGAAAATCGACTGGTGGAGGCATGGTTTTCAATGTAAACTGCATGGTTACGGGGCGGTTTGGCTCAAAATCGCTGCCCCACCCTGCGGTTTGGTCCATAATTTTCCCTTTTAATAAATTCTAACTTAGGTGGAAACTTAAAACGAACGTATCTTTGTGTTCGGGTATCTGATCGTGGCGAATTTTTTTTATATCGCATAACTTTTCGAGATCTTGCAAGCCGCAAATTGCCGCATTCGTCCCGAAAAAACGTCGTTTGCTACCTCTAACGAGCTTTTTTCGATTTCGCCAAAATTTGGACGACAATAACTTTGTGCTCCAAAATCTGAACGTCACAATTTTTTTTCATTTCATATAACTTTTTAAGGACTAAAACTTTTACTATGTATGAATTTTCAAAACAGTAATTATTTTTAATATACGAGATTTTGGGAATAACTTTACCTTCACTTTTCACAAATCAACGTACATTCCGAAATTATGTCTATGATAAAAATTGTAGTCATTCGAAAGTTATGCGGAAAAAAAAAAATTCATGACGTTCGGATTTCGGAGCACAAAATTATCTTTTCATACCTATGAGGGCAATATGAGTAAATTTTACTTCATACAAACAAATCTAATTAACCAATTCTATCATAAATCTATGTAACAAATAATGGTATTTTTCAAGTCCATAATGAACCCAAAATCCTTACCCAAAATGCTTATATATCTATAATTTTACAAAATCCAAATTTTACCAAAGAAAAAAGTGAATAGCATCTGAAATAATGTTACTGCTGAGAATTAAACCCGAGACCTTCAATGTGTAAAACTGACATGATAACCACTTCAAGTCTACAACACAGCAACTCTTACGGTTAAAAAAGCAAAAGACTGTTTAATTTATCTAATTTTTTCTGAAGTTTAGTAGATATGTTTGCGGCTTCTTCCGCTCAATCCGTATTTCTCCCCTGGAACTGGAACTGAAATGCAAGCCCTCCACCTCAATCGCTTCGTCTCCATCAACAACTCTCCACCTTTCTTCTCCATCCATCGCACAACACCAAAGCCTCTTCTCCGTTGCTTCCCAATCTCATCCAGCTCACAACTCGGCTCCCCGAATTCTCTGCAGTCGGAAACGCTGCAAGCTCTGGAATGGGACTCACTCTGCGCTCAGCTCTCTCGCTTCACTTCCACTTCCTTGGGCCGCGGGGTGGCTCAACGGGCAACCATCCCCATCGGAAACACACCGGAGGAGAGCCAGAAGCTTCTGGACCAAACCACTGCCGCCATATCGGCCATGGATTCTGGACCCTTGGACCTCTCCCAGTTCCAGGACATCACCGAAATCGTCGATTCCGCTGTTTCCGGGACTCTGCTCACCGTTAGGGAGCTCTGTGCAGTGAGGCGGACGCTGATAGCAGCGAGAGCCGTGGCGGAGAGGTTGGCTCACGGCGGGGATGGCTCGGAAAGGTAATGGATATGTTGTGGATTCTATTGAAATCATTTTATGCAATGGCGTTAGGGTGGAGGGAGTTCTGATTCTCGTAATCTCGTTTTGTGTTTTGTGTGTTGTTGCGATAGGAGTGCCGCTCTGCTTGAAATAATTGAGGATTGCGATTTCCAATTTGAATTGGAGCAGAAAATTGGGTTTTGTATAGACTGCAATCTCTCGGTAATCCTTGACAGAGCGAGCGAAGACTTGGAGATCATTAGGTCGGAGAGGAAGCAGAATATGGAGAACTTGGATGCCTTGCTGAAAGCTGCGTCTACCAGAGTGTATCAAGGTGGCGGCATTGATAAACCTTTGGTAACCAAACGCCGGTCCAGGTTCTGTGTCGGAGTTAGAGCTTCTCACAGGCACTTAATCAAAGGTGGTGTGGTCTTAGATGCTAGTAGCTCTGGTGCAACATACTTCATGGAGCCTGGTGACGCCGTTGAGTTGAATAACTTGGAAGTCATGCTTTCGAATTCCGAGAAGGAGGAGGAAGTAGCTGTTTTGAGCTTGCTTACTTCTGAGATTGCAGAATCTGAGAGGGAGATCAGGTATTTGTTGGATTGTATTTTGGCAATTGATCTTGCCTTTGCTAGAGCTGGTTATTCACAGTGGATGAATGGTGTGTGCCCGATTCTTACATCGGAGTGGTGCACGGCTGCTTATTCAGGTGAAGCATCTGATTCCTTGTTGGTAGATATTGAAGGTATACGTCATCCATTGCTAGTTGGAACAGCTAAGAGAGATGTTTCCAACATTCTTGAGTCGAAACGGGAGAATTCGTCTAAATCGGGTGAGGGAAATGCAGTGGACAAGGAACGTTTTTCAGAAAGCCAACCTGATTACCCTGTGCCAATAAACATCAAAGTGAGATGTGGAACCAGGGTGGTGGTTATCTCAGGGCCTAACACTGGCGGGAAAACTGCTTCAATGAAAACTCTGGGTGTAGCATCTTTGATGTCTAAGGCTGGCCTGTATTTGCCTGCTTTGAATGCCCCTAAGTTACCATGGTTCGATCTTGTTCTGGCAGATATAGGGGACCATCAGGTATTTATTGCATTTTTCAATCGGGTTTTCGCCCCCTTGGTTCTGCTGGACGTTGTTCTTTACTTTTAACTCTTTGTCTTGTTTGTCAAGTCTTTAGAACAAAGTCTTTCTACTTTTAGCGGGCACATATCTCGAATCTGCAAGATCTTGGAAGTAACGTCAGAAAGATCCCTTGTGCTCATTGATGAGATCTGCAGTGGAACTGATCCTTCTGAAGGAGTGGCTCTTTCAGCAAGCATCTTGCGATATCTTGGGAGTAGGGTCAACTTGGCTATTGTGACAACTCATTACGCTGATCTCAGTCGCCTTAAAGAAAATGACTCCAGATTTGAGAATGCAGCAATGGAGTTTTGTCTTAAAACCTTGCAACCAACCTACCAAATTTTATGGGGAAGCACTGGTGATTCAAATGCATTAAGCATTGCTAGATCTATTGGTTTCGACAGCGGTATAATTGAACGTGCACAAATTTGGCTGGACAAGTTAAGGCCAGAAATGCAGCAGGAGCGAAGAGGCTTGCTTTATCAGGCATTAGTGGAGGAAAGAG
Source organism: Linum trigynum (assembly GCA_964030455.1). Taxonomy (NCBI): domain Eukaryota; kingdom Viridiplantae; phylum Streptophyta; class Magnoliopsida; order Malpighiales; family Linaceae; genus Linum; species Linum trigynum. The sequence goes on along the minus strand of OZ034814.1, from coordinate 31,492,786 downwards.
GCAGATTGGAGGCTCAGGCAGGGGAAGCTGCATCCTTGCATGCAGAAATAATGGAGATATACAATGAGGTGAGGTTTGAAAGTCTGAAGCTTTTGTTGCTTTACGAGTTTTCTGCAACTCGAGCCTGATGCCTTCATTTGTGAAATTGAAAGACACTCTCTTCATGTTCTAAATTATTCAAAGGGTGAACAGACTGAGCTTGCCTTCTCTGGTACACACTTTAATCAAAATTAAAATGATTTTGGGGCTTCAGTTGGTCCATCTTGATACGTCCTCAAATGTGGGTTTGTTTTGTGTGGAAAGCAGACCCGTTTGATTAATGTTTAGGGATAAATGACCCATACTTATGTACTTTATTTATCTATCCTGTCATCTCCTAATTAACTCTCTTCTATGTTCCTCTCCCTGGTTTCCCCACTTAAGCTTCAAGAGGAGGCACAAGAACTTGATAAGCGGGTGGTAGATCTCATGGCACAGGAAACTCAGCAGGTCCAACAGGATGTAAAGGCTGTGAAGTCTGCCTTCCAATCTGTATTACAGGATTTCGATAACCAACTTAGAACAACTAGCACTGAGCAGCTCAATGCACTGGTTAAAAAGGCAGAAACCAGAATTGCATCAATCGTGGAAGCCAACTGTCCTGCTCCTAGTCTCTCTGGAAGGGAAACGGACATTGTATCTTATACCCCAAAGGTTGGAGAAAAAGTACATGTGAAGTCACTGGGCGACAAGCTAGCTACTGTAGTCGAAGCCCCTGGCGATGATGATGCAGTTTTAGTGCAATATGGTAAAATCAAAGTTCGTGTGAACAAGACTGACATCAGAGCTACCAGAGTTACTAAGAAGAGCAGTTCATCTAGCTCAACGAGACGGATAAAGAGGCAGGTAAGACTGGTTTGCATTCACAGTCACAGAGCTACTATGTTTCAGTTAGCAAGCTAGAATGGCAAATGGGTTGTGGGTTAGTGGGGGGCTGTTAATGACAAAAACATGGGGTGCCATACTGTAATCTGGTTGGTTCATAACTGACAGTGGCTCTCTGTGAAATTGATCTATCATTTAGGTTCGTCCCGTGGACTCAGAGTCAGCAATCGAGAAACCGAAGGAAGTTTATGGTGCGCGCGTGCAAACATCAAGAAACACCGTGGATCTCAGAGGGATGAGAGTAGAAGAAGCTGCTCTCCACTTGAGCACAGCCTTATCTGCTGTGGAGCCGCAGTCAGTTATCTTTGTGGTACACGGGACAGGAACTGGAGTTGTGAAGCAGCGAACGCACGAGATATTAGGAAAGCATCCACGAGTCAGTAAATTTGAGCCAGAGAGTGCAACAAACTTCGGCTGTACAGTTGCCTATGTCAAGTGATTGCCAGCTTTTGCTTAATCCATTGCAAGTCAGCAGCAAAGGTCAGCTCTACAGTTTGTTTACACTCTTCATTTTATCCACTGTGAGGGAGGGAGTTCCAATAGTATAGCTCTAAAGTTCTGTTCATTAGCCCCCCCAAAAAAAAGCATGCTGCGTCGGTCATGGTGGTGATACATGCTGCAGCTTTGTATGGTGGCATCTTTTCTTGTGGAGTTGGTTTTAGGCACAATTTTGGCCTAATCACTTTTAGGATATTAATATCCAACTCCTTAGTTTTACCCAAAAGAAAATGGATACTTAACTCTGAAAGTGTCTCGGGAAATCTGATTCTACTTGTATTATTGATATGTATATATATACATTGAGGAGTATAACAGAAAGCTATTCCTAAGCAAAGCAGTGGTACTAACGTAAACTAAGGAAACAGAATGATAACAGTAACAAGTAGTGAAGGAGAAGAATAGGGAAGTAGTTTCGAGTATATCTCCTCCTTATCACGCCCTCGCAAGTGGAACCTCGGAGAGGTGCAACTTGGAACAAAAGCCACGGAATGACTGGCGGGTAAGAGGGTTCGTAAGAACGTCGGCAAGTTGATCGGTTGCTGGAAGGTACCGGACATGTAGTTGTTGCTTGTTGACCGATCGTGAACAAAGTGAAACTCAATCTCGAGGTGGTTGGAGCGCGTGTGAAAGACCGGGTTGTGAGTAAGGTAGGTGGCTCCCAAATTGTCACACCATAGAACAGGAGAAGAGGAAGGTGATTAATCGAGTTCCGCGAGTAGCGCCTGTAGCCAAATGACTTCTGATGCAAGAGTAGCGAGGGCTCGATATTCATATTCCGTGGAAGACCTGGCCACCGCCTTCTGTTTTCTAGTCGACCAAGACACCAAATTCAAACCATGAAAAACAACAAACCCAGAAATAGATTTTCGATCTTTGGGACAAGAGGCAAAGGAAGCATCTGAATAACCATGTAACTGGGAATGAGCAGACCGTTGGAAGAGCAATCCTTGAGTGATGGTACCTTGAAGATAACGCATGATTCTTTTCACGGCTGCCCAATGTGCCTCTGTAGGGGAGTGCTGGAACTGGGAGACGTGATTCACCGCAAAGGAGATATCCGGTCTTGTGAAACTCAAATACTGCAGACCGCCAACAATACTCCTGTAGAGGCTGGGATTATCAAATGCTGGTGACAAATCAGACCCACTTTGTACCAACTGGTCAGGAGTACAAGGCTGGATATATAGACTTGGCTTGAGCCATTCATGAGCGTTCCAGCAGCTCGAGGATATACTTGCGCTGATTTAGGATCAAACCAGTGGGAGTGTAATGAACCTCGAGTCCGAGAAAATATGATAGACGACCAAGGTCTCGGAGAGCAAACTTGGAGTGGAAATGAACCAGAAGCTGCTGTATAACGGACGAATCGTTACCTGTAATCACCAGGTCATCCACATAGACCAACATGTAAAGGAGAGAAGAACCACTCGTGTAAATAAAAAGTGAGGGATCCGTCTGAGAAGCAACAAAGCCAAAGTCTCGAAGTGCCTGTGACAGACAGTGAAACCAAGCACGGGGCGCTTGGCGCAATCCATAGATAGATTTTCGTAGACGACAGACGTAATCCGGATGCTCGGGATCAATGAATCCAACTGGCTGGCGCATGTATACCTCCTCTTTAAGGGTGTCGTGTAAGAATGCATTGGAGATATCGAGTTGGTGTAACGACCAAGCATTGGAGACGGAAATGCCCAGGAGAAGACGAAGGGTTGCTGGCTTCAATACTGGGCTAAAAGTGTCACCAAAATCATGACCGGGGATTTGCTCAAAGCCACGAGCAACAAGCCGTGCTTTCTCCCGTCCAAGAGAACCGTCTGGATTAGTCTTCTCTGCAAACACCCAGCGGTTAGAAAGAACATTACAATCAGGCGGGGTTGGAACCAAGTCCCAGGTGTGATTGCGAACAAGTGCGTCAAATTCGGTGACCAAAGCAGCTCGCCAGTGGGGCAATTTGAGGGCTTGAACAGCAGTTGATGGTATGCCAGATGGAGCAGCAGCAAGGTACTGGCGCGGCGGCAATTTGCCGGTCTGAGTGCGAGTGAGAATCCGCCGGGAAGGGCTGGGCGCTGGTGGTGGGACAATGCGAGGGGAAATGTTAAAACGGGGACGATGGGGGATCTTGGAAACAGGTGGTGATGGAGTGGGGATTGGATGGGAGGACATGGGAGGAGGAATAGAAGGCGGGGCAGTAGGTCTAGGATGGCGATGATACTATATCAGGGGTGGCGACGGGGGATGGGTGGAGGTGCGGGGCGGTGGTATTGAAGCAAAGGTGGAGGACTAGGTGGAGGAATCGGATTGGAAGGGGTGGGATCACTGTGACGGATAGAGAGGGAAGGGAGAATAGGCTGTGGGTTGATGGGAGTGGGCCGAGGCGGGGAGTTGGGCTGGGGAGTGATGGGAGTGGGCCGAGGAGGGGATTTGGGCTGGGGAGTGATGAGAGTGGGCTGGGATGGAGATGATAAAGGAGACGGGTTGAAAGTGGATTTTGGGCCGAGGAAATGGACCGGTAACGGGCTGGGTAGAGTAACGGGCTCAGAGAGGAAGAGATCTGTGGGGCTTAATCCAGTTGGGTCGATAGGTGAGTCTTTATAAGAAAAATTGATTCATAAAAAATAACGTGACGACTGACATAAACACGGCCAGTAGAGCGATCAAGACACCGATAACCTTTATGTAAACCACTATAACCCAAGAAAACACATGGTGTTGAACGTGGTTGAAGTTTATGTGAAGTTTGAGGACGAAGCCAATGATAACACAAACACCCAAAAATCCGAAGATTTTGAAGATCCGGAGATTTGTGAAACAAGGTATGGAAGGGAGAGTGATTTTGAAGAAGAGGAGTAGGAGTGTGATTGATGAGATAACAAGCAGTATCAAACGCGAGAGACCAGTACTTGAGCGGAACATTAGCCTGGTGTAACATAGCGAGACCATTATTAACAATGTGGCAATGTTTCCGCTCGGCACAACCATTTTGTTCTGGGGTATAGGGACACGAAGAATGATGAACAATACCATTACCCGCAAGATAAGTTGACAATTTCTTATATTCACCTCCCCAATCAGATTGAAAAGTTTTAATGGGGAGACCGAAAAATTTCTCAACCAGTTGGCGAAATTGAATGAAAACATTAAGGAGTTGAGATTTATAACGCACAAAATACACCCAGCTGAATTTGCTATAGTGATCATAGAATAGAACATAATAGGCTTGACGATCATATGAAAGAATAGGAGCAAGGCCCCAAAGATCACTACAAACGAATTTAAAGGTGCAGAAGCACCATATTGGGAAGACGAAAATGGCAATTTGTGAATCTTACTAATAAAACAACCATGACACAAGGAAGGAGAACTATCATGGTAATTTATTGAATGAGTAGACAAAAGATGTTTGACGGCCCTGATATTCGCATGACCCAATCGCTGATGTCAGAGATCAAGAGAAGCAGTGAAGACACGAGGAAGAGTGCGACTTTGGATATGGAGAGGCAAAGAGTATAGGCCATCACGCGCAAAACCACGATAGAGCTCATCCTTCGTGCGGCGATCCTTGATCACAAAATAGGTATTAAAAAATTCAATGGAGATGGGGTTAGAACGAGTCAAGGAGCATACAGAGAGAAGATTTTGAGGAGCATGGTGAACATGAAGCATATATCGAGAACATAGGAACGAGTAGAAATTTGAGCAGTAGATGAACTAGAATGAGTGATAGGCAGACATTTATCATCGCCAAATGTGACTTGATCAGGACCATTGTATTCAGAATGATGAATCAGTTTACCCAAATCGGAGGTGAGATGATGATTGGCACCGGAGTCAAGAAGCCACTGTGACGAGGACTGGGCGGGGTGAGAGGATTGGGCGAGATGGGAGGCAGGTCCAGGAGTGTAAGTGGGTTGGGCTGAAATAAACGGGTTAAGACAGTGTGGGCGTTTATGACCCTTCCCCCCACAATTGTGACATACCAACATGGATGGGCTTGAAGGCCCAACCCCCAGCAGGCCTGAAGAAGCGGGCCTTGATTCACCAGAAATGGGCCGACCTGCAAAATAAGGGTTAGAGAAACGGCTCGGTTGGGAAAACCCACGACCAGCAAAACGAGGCCCTCTGTCACGACTGTAGCGGCCGCCGTTGCGCCCCCCGCGAGCAGAATAAACGGTCTGCGGTGGTGCACTGTCCACAGAAGCCGATTGGAAGCGTTGTAGCTGAATCTCCTCACTGAGAAGGAGACTGCTCACATTCTCAAAGGAAATCGGCTCCAGGCACGCTTCGAGGTTGCGGGTGAAGGGACGATAGTCCTCGTCGAGGCCATCGAGAAGAGCAATCACCGGCTCTTGTTCGGTGACAGTAGCGCCGAGAGCGAGCATCTTATCATAGATAGCTTTGGCGCGGTGGATATAGTCATGGATCGTCTCATTGTCGCGAGAGAGACGAATGAGATTCTTGCGGAGCTGGCCGATGATGACGGGAGAGCCCGAGGCGTAGACAACAGTGAGAGCATCCCAGGCATCACGAGCAGTAGTCTTGTTGACAATGGTGGGCATCACAGCTTCCGTCAGCGAGAGATTAATCCAGGCAAGGACGACCTGATCATTCTCGTACCAGGTGGCATAGGCTGGATTGGGTTGACTCTCGACAGTCAAGGGAGGAGGAGGAAGAGTGCCATCGATGTGTCCGATGAGACGGTTACATCGAAGTAAAGGGTTAATCTGAGCACGCCATAGCAAATAATTGGTTGGATTTAATTTGACAGTGAGCTGGGGATTTGAAGGAATCAGCAAGCGCTGTGGAGAGGGAGATTGGATGGACGGAGAAGAAGAATCAGATGTAGTGGAGGAAGTAGCCATTGGAGGAAGAAGCAGAAGACAGAAAAGGAAGAAAAAGAAAAGGTATGTAACTCGTTTGAGTTTATTATGGCTCTGATACCATGAAAGTGTCTCGGGAAATCCGATTCTACTTGTATTATTGATATGTATATATATACATTGAGGAGTATAACAGAAAGCTATTCCTAAGCAAAGCAGTACCCACTAACGTAAACTAAGGAAACATAATGATAACAGTAACAAGTAGTGACGGAGAAGAATAGGGAAGTAGTTTCGAGTACATCTCCTCCTTATCGAACTCCTATGTAATTTTTGTCTTTTTTAACAAAAATATCGATTGAAGACAAATAGTGAAATGGTTTATTGGAACGAACTCAATTCCAAATTTATTAAAGTGCATATGAGTCAATTTGGGTCCAATCGAATACCCATGCGAGTAATGACGATTAGGTGTCATTATCCAATAAGTCTATCAATTACCATCCACTGTTGTTTGCTGCGTAATGTGAGTCGATGGTGCCTATCTAGAAGTCTATCGTCTATGGTGTTTGTGGGCGATGCTCGAGATGGTTGTGGTGGATAGACTCCGGATAGCTTACACATGTTCGAGGGGTTACAGTTCTAAGGAAGATTGCGGTTGTGCGGTGAGATTTTGGGCCGCTTGATGTTAGGTTTATTTGGTCATCAGTATAACATGGTTGCTCATTTGGTGGCATGATAATACGCCCCTGAGGGGTGTATTTTTATCAAAGTAACGCAGCAAACAATTAATCCAAAGATTGATTGAACTCGAATCAAGAACACCGCGTTCTTAATACGAAATTGGGATAAAACGGAACCAACGGACAATTCCACACATGGGGAAAGCTCGAATGGTATAAAAGGGTAGCTGCTCGACCACAATTGAAGAGGATGTTCAATCGATACAAAGCTCACAAGTTTGGAATCCACCAAACTCAAACAAGTCGCAACTTGCACAAAACCAAATGTTTGTTTTTCGATTCATCAAAGTCTTATTATTACAACGAAAACTAGAAGGTATTTAAAGGCAAATAAACCTAATACAATCCTAATAGAGCTAGGCAACAATTAAGGTAAAAGTTTACACTAAAAAGGACACAAAAACTCGGGTTTAAACTTTCTTTCTTCAATCGCAAGTAAGCTGCCAGCAAACAGTCCCAAAGCAGCTTTCGTACTAACTTCATGCCTTTTGTTCGAGGCCTTCCAGAACTCCGATCTTTCATCCGATTCCTTCCCTTGATAGATAAACATACCTACTTTCATGTTGTAGAAGCCTTTGAACTTGAATCCCTTCCATGCTCCCCGAATTGAGCTCCAAAGTAGGCTTCACGAACATATATTTATACTTGACAATTTCCTGGCAGTTTTCCAGTTTTGATGTAGCAACTTTGATGCTTTGGAAAACAACCTTAATGACATCTTCTGGATCTATAAAGCATACCATTGGAAATATGGCAACTTTATCTTCAAAACAAACCCTTAAACTGGAATTTCCACCAAGCCAATTGAGAGAACCATGCCTCCAAAGTAGGTGCCCTGAACATAGCTTTTGACTTAGCCAAATTCTGCCTTTTCTTCTTCCCAACTTCGATAGCTTCTTTGTCAAGTAATTGCGACGTGAATGGTTGGCAATTTGGGATCATATCACACGAAAGACCCTTTCAATGTTCCATTCTTTAGTTATGTTCAATTTTAGTTATTGGTTATTTTTGACCTCATGAGCTTCGTATATATGTTTGATTCTTCAATCTTTAAAAATATTAAAGCGCTTTCAGATTTACACCCCGTCAACGTAAGCCTTCCTCAACGAAGGATGATCCACGTCAGCCTCTCAAATTAAGCCCACTTCGTCTCTTCCGCGGGAAACAATTGCCGCCTCCCTTTCAACCTCCGTTTGCGTCCCTTCGTATCGTTGATCCCAACTCTTCACCACCAACAGGTTCTTCTCACCAAATTTGCAGCATTTCGTTTCCCAGATTTTCGCGTCGTCCGTGTTTGCCAACTACCTTCCTCCCCAGTTTTCAGATCTCCTCTCTCTTTGTCGACCCACAACAGAATTCCAACCTTCTCTCTTTTCCACCACGATTTGTTTCTTAGATTGCGACCAAAATCTCTTTACCGTCGCGGCGATGGTTTGTCTTGTAATATGAATACTCTTTTTGGAGAAAGAAAAAGAAACTCTAATGGTGACTTTTACACATCATCAATTTGCATAAACCTAATAATCATATTACATCCCCTCTATTTAATTGAAAGGGAAATAGGGAATATAAAGTAAAAATAAAAAAAACAGAGAACTTCCAAACGGCCCTAACTTCCAAGAGAAGGAACTTGCAAAAGAAGGCGGATGGAGTATATCTTTTGAAATATAAAATATATATCGTAAAAAAAATATATAAAATCTAAAAATCTGGAAAGGGATGAAAAGAAAATCAACCAGACCCAGTAGAGTAGAAAGCCAGCTCGACGTTATTCCAAAACAAGGCAGAAAACGCGTAACAGTGGAACTCGGCTCAATAGAGGAAGAGAATCAAAGGAGCAGAGACGGCACGAGACGAGAGACAAGGACATTGTGATTGTAGAGAGAAAGAGAGTAGTAACGTCTCTAGATTACCGCCAAAAGGCTTCCTCCTCCCCTTCCCTGCTAACGAACGAGACAAGCGAAGAAGACGATCCGATCATTCTTTCTCTCCCATTCAATTTACAGGTAAAATTATAAAATTTAATAATAAAAAAGAAATGAAGAGAGTAGCAAGCAAGAAAGTGAAATAATCCGGCTTCTCTCTCTCGCTTTTATTTGCGTGACAGTCTCTCTCTCTCTCGCTCTCGCAACCGGCGCTATGCTCACAGCAACGGCGAGTCCCAACCCACCGCCAACGGCCTCCCATTTCTCCTGATCTTCTCTCACTCAACTCCTCCGGTGAGTTCTTCTTCTTCCTCCTTCTCTTCTCTCTCTCACTTCCTGCTGTTCTTCGATGATTCCTTGCCGAAACTGAAGCCTGTATCCCCAATTCGATCAAGTGTCGTAGCTTGAATTGCAAACTGCGATGGTTTTGGTTCCTCTTCGTCCTTCTTCGAATTTGTTTCGAACTGCATTGCCTTCTGACTTTCTTGGGAGTGTTGTTGAGCGTTCATGTTTTAATGTGCGTGGAATGCCGATCCCGATTATGGCCTGTTTGAAGAATTGGTTTCACATTTTCGGGGTTTGAAATTCTGCGGATGAGGAAGGGTTGTTTGGCTGGCAATTCATCGCGGAAATTGTGCCCCCCAAAGAACATTGATTAACCAACCTTCTCTCTAAGTGGCCGAGTACTTTCGTCGAACAACTTCCGTGCATGGTTGTATGTGCCGTTGCCTGGGCTTTTTTTTTTTTAATTGCATCGCGTCTACTGTGTTTTCCGTTTCGTTTTGACTTGTGTTTATTTTCTGGTATCGATTTTATTAGAAAGTCCATCTCCCGTTCTAGTGTTCGATAGTCACGATTTTATGCTTCCAAGTTCCATCCCTGCAACTGGAGAAAGAAAGGCGTAAGAGTGCGATGAACGATCATGCATTCTGCTGACTTCATTTTACGCATGCACAATGTCTTCCTCTGCATCTTTACCTTCTTTGGCTGATCAATTTCTTTTCACCTTTGTTCATTTCCTATTGTGCAGGCTATAGGGATGGAGGTAGCTCCTTGTAATGTCCCAACGTATGATGAGGAGGAGAAGGCACTAGCAGCGTTGCTTGAGGCATTTGGTTCTCTCTTTTCCCTTGAACAAATTGCTTCTGTTTACTGCAAGGCAGGCCGCAACCCTGACTTAGCTGGTCAGATTCTGTATGATTGGCATGGAAGTTCACTGCCATCTTCGTCTTCTGCATCTTTGAAAGAGGAAATCGAGGAAAATGCTTCTGTTTCATCCAATCCCAGTGCCTCGGCTGTATCATGTTATCCAGATGAGAAGATCGGAGCTCCAAAGCAAAAGGCACGTCCAGTTTCCGGAGGCACTGTGTCGTGTTTTCTTGGTAAAGACTATATCAAGTCCAAACCGGGGAGCACTGCCTCTGTTATGTCCACAAAACCATTGAAACTGGATGCAAATGACTGGCTTGTATCTGATGATGGAGAAACCAAAGACAGGCAGGGTTTATCTGTGAATGACAAGATGCTGGAGGGAATGGAGGATTTCCTTTTCAAGATGCTAGGAAATGGCTTTCGCTTGGAAAGAGAAATGATTCACGACGTTCTTGGTAACCATTCTTTCTGATTTTTTATATATCTATATACAGTTACTTATTCTTTTCCATATGTTCGATAAGAGACCATTTCTGGCAATTCAAAAACAGTTCTTTGTTCTGTAAAATTTGCGAATATGTGGGACTCAACTTTCGTTTCTTCTGGGGGCACATTGGCATCGAGCTTTACATGATCCTATTTCAGCTACCTTCTTTTAAATTGGTTTACATCTTAAAACATATTTTACAAGTACAGATGGAGTTTGTTCTAGTTCTCAAAAGTTATTCCAGGTACTTTCATATTGGGTGGAAGCCATAACAGGATTCCTTGTATGATATTATTGGCTTTGATTCTGAAACAAGATCATTATGAATAGGATCACTGATGAGAGTTTTATCTTGAATATGCAGATAAGTGTGGATATAACATGCAAAAGGTAATGGCTATTCCTTTTCAACTAAATGATACTCTTATTTTAACTTCTTGGAATTTTATGTGTATCCTAGTTGACACGTTTTTAAGGAGCACTACCTCAGTAAAAATGAGTAATACTTGACCATCTATTCCACGTTTTAGAAAGAGGAGTCCACTTAGCTAATAATGTAAAGATACTTTAATAATGTTTTGGCCCATTCTTATTCTGCTCAAGCTGTTTATGATTTTAACGTGGTTCACTTGCTTTGTATTCAGTGCGTGGAGAAATTGCTTGATTTATCGGAGATGACTTCAGACAAAGAAGACAAATGTTTCGGTAAATCAGTGGAAAAGGTTAGTTTGATTGCTAAATTTGCTATGTGATGAAAAAGACCATGAATCACTTCACCTATCTGTACCGATACTACTGTTGCATGTGATGTCTTCATTTGGAAGTAGAATGTCTATCAATGTGAATGTTGCTTCCCAGCAGAAACATGGTCCTGTCCTTGTTCTTAATTTGCAAAAGGATTAATGATCATTGTTAGGAGGAGCTTTAGTGAGGTGTGCCTGTATATAACCTCTAGAATATGGGGTCTAGTCCCTTCCAAGACAATGCATGCTCCTGGAATTGTTTATGAACCCTGCACAGTGAACAATATCTTCTACATTTTGTGTTTTACTGCTTTCCATAGAGACATAACATTTTCTACTCCGTTCAATTTTTGGTAAAGAACTGTGCTCAATTTTTTCGTATTATAGATATTTTTAACTGCTTATCTTGGTTTCCTTTGTTATACAAGTGTAACATCATGCTAACTGGTGGTTTCTTCAGCCACAGTAAAATCTTCATGTTATTGCTATGTGCTTTTTCCATCATGCCTCAAATTAGGGGGAAAATGATTAATTTGCTAGGCATTTACTTTTTGTCCCGCAGCTTCCAAATGCAATTTCAACTGCTGAAGGTACTAGTGAAAGTGTAAACAAAACACGGAACCGTTCACAAAGGTACAGAATTTTAATCTGCTAGAGAGTGAAGCAATTGAATATTTTTCTTCAATTTATGCTTGTGAATCTTCAAAGGCCTATTGCATAGTTTTGTATCTCCCACTTAAATGCTTAGTGTAATAACTGGATTTTCATTTGAATTACCAAAATGTCTTTACTTGTTCATCTGAGGGGGAATCGATCTTCAAGTGTATTTGTGTCTTGCTTCCTCCATGTTAAAAGAGAGTTTCAAATCCAAATGCCAGGCGATCAGCCATGCAAGATAAAAATGATCTCCAGAAGGAAGTTTTTTCTGCACTATTTACTGCCCCTGATAGAGACGAGGAGCCTCCTAGGAGAATAGTGAGGCCTAGGAGAGTAGCTGTTGCTTCACGCGAACCTGTAGTGGCACCCCTGCCTGAGGTTATGATTAGCAAACCAATTAAAGCGTTGACAGGTGTTGACAATGGTATGTTCTCTTGACTAATGCATCAGAAACTTCAATTACAATGCCAATGTCATGTTTTGAAGAACATGTTAGAAGATAGGTTTTCAAGAACATTGTCATATCAAGGTTGAATGTTTGTTTTCTTCTGCTGCATTTGTAAGTACTCTATTTTTTTTAGTTGCACCTAGAGATGAAGCTGAAGAAGAGGAGGACGAGTACCAGCGCCTTCGTAGGGCTGTGAAGGAGTACCGAATTACAATGAAGGAATATTATAGATCTGTACGTTTGTCACTCATTTGCACCGTGAACTATTGAGTCAATAAATATAACTTTTGAGTTAATAGGAAAAATATCTTTTATGGTTCAGCCATTTTTGTGCTTATTCATACTCCTAAACAATTGAGAGGGTTGTTTCTTTCACTTAATATTGGTCAAGATGACAACACTTGGATTGCTTATCAGGCTATTCAAGCATTCATCAACGAAGACCATGAGAGAGCAGACAGACTGATGGAACAGGTAATTTCAGCCTCTTCAAATAAAGTAAAGTTGGCATTTTGTTTGTTTTCCGGTGATTTTGGAGCAGTTACTAGAGCTCTTTTTCTTTTCAAATTTGATCTCATAACTTATAAAAATTTGCAGGGACATTTTTTCCGTAGCAAGGCTCAACTAGCCGATGATGAATCTAGCAACAAGCTCTTTGACACCAAGTCAGTTGATTGATGAGCTTAAATATTTGTTGTCTTTCAGCATTCAGTATCTCCATTTGGAGATTTACCCTTATTATTTTATGTTTATCTTCCGGTACTTATGACAGATACGCACAGACACAAGACCAGATGGTGCTTGATCTCCATGAACATGATACCAAGGAAGCTATACGCGTTTTGAAGTGTCATCTATCTTCTCTTGCAGGCATCCCATGTGAGTAGTAGTTGAGCAACATTACTTTTCTTGCTTCTGAAATGTACTGCATGGTAAGGAATATTCTTCCTAACAATCATGTTTTCGATTTTCCTTTGTGCATCAGCAATCAATTACCTTAAGATCATCGTGGAGACTGATGACGAGGAGGACAAAACCAAAGGGAGTCGTCGAAAATACGTAAGTCGTAAGGTTTTTGTGTTCATTATTACATGCATGCGCGATAGCAAGAAGAATAAAATGTTTGGTTGAATTGTGTAGATTAAGAAATTATTGGATAGAGATTCAATTAGCTGGAGTGAAGATGAAGAGAGTCGTGGAGCAATACTGGTTAGGATGGACAATATCGACAGGAAAAGCTTGACTTTTGGCAAAAAATGATGACAGCTACAGTAATGGAACAATGGTATCAGATTCAGAGGCTTGCTTTCTTTTTCCAGAATCAACTACCAGTTCCAACTGGATTATTATATACGAGTACTTGGCTTGGAGTGGGGGGAAATCTTTTGAGGATACAGATATAAGCTTGTCTGAGGGTTTCTAATCTAATTTTGGAATGTAAAGAAACTGAACCCTACAAAACTTCTGGAATCAGACATTATTGGTGGCAAAAAAGGAAACAAATTTTTTTTTGTTTCACCCAGGAGGATGGCGGGGTTGAGCGTTACATATTAGATAGCTAATCATCATCCTTACCAGTATCAAGTGTGAAAGAAAACCTGAAATTTGGACTTCATAAACACCATGGTGATTAGTGGCAATCTCGGGTGATTAGTGTGCAGACTTGACGAGATAAAGCGGAGACTCGTAGAAATTCGTGTGTGGACGCGGTGGAGGCAGCAACAAATCGACCAAATCCCCTTGAAAATAACGGAAGGGAAGCTAGAGGATTTTCTATTCCTTCCCAAAAAGCCACAGATGAAGAAGACTCCAAATAATAATAGAAAGCAATGACGGAGGGCAATATGAGACTGACTTTTAGAATAACCTTAACATTAATACGGAAGTTACCTAACTTATACGACTCTTATAAGGAATATAACGGTGATCAATTACATAATAATACTCGTAACTTAACACAATACTACAATGAAGCTCTGTAACGTGGAGAGCACATGGCTGAAAGTCAAGCCTAAGGTTACTCACCGGCCCTAATCCGCTCCCTGCGATTTTTCGTTACCAATTACTCGGCCTCCTTGAAAGGAATCTTGATTGATGATATAAAAAAATAATAATAAGATAAGAAAAGAAACAGAGGATGTGACAACCCTAACCCATTATTCTGTGCTACTTCGTCTATCGAGTTCATCACATCATTGAATTAATAAATGTTAGATTAGCACACGTACGGTGGGAGTAAGTAGTATGAGATCATCATTATTCTTAATCACACAAATCTTTTATTATTATTATTATTATTATTTCGAAGCTTAATAATTATTTCCCTTTCCCTAATGGATTCGGCAAAACCTTTTTTTTTTTCCTTTTAGAAACTCATTAATTATGAATTACCGTCGGTAGCTAGTAGTACTTCTCTCAATCGATCGAAGTGGTAGTAGCTAGGCTAGGCAATTTAGGCATGGCAGGCGACGATGAAGAGCACTACACGGTGCTGGCCGCTGGGGCTGCCTTCAGGGTTGCGGGTGTCGTCGTCGGAAAAGTCAGTGTCTTTGTCATCCAATGATCGGTAAAAGCCAGTGTCGATTGGTAAAAGCCAGTGTCTTTGTCATCCAAACAAACTTGCCAGGGTATATATAATTATATATTAGGCTGGAACATGTATATGATACAGGTAAGGGTGTTAATGAACCAAGCCCCTCATGAACGGCTCGATGTCCGACTCGAGAAAAACTCGTTCGACACTCTATTCGTCTTAATCGAGCCGGCTCGCGAACAAGCTCGTTAACTAAACGAGCCGAACTCGAGCCATACCATGTTCAGCTCGAAAGCTCGGGAACAAGCTCATTTAATGGTTTGGCATAAGAAAAGATTAGAATTCATGAATTTTATGTATTGAAATCAAGATAAATATTGTGTTTTACTTTGATAGACTTTGATACAGGTTTGAATGCAAATTTGTGTTCGGTTCTAGGTCAATCTTGAGCTATCATGAACATTTTATGAGTTGACCTCGATTTTGGGCTCGTTAAACTTACTTGACGAACCGAGCTCGAGTCAAGTTCGAGCTTTCATTTTCATAAACGAGCCGAGCTCGCGCTTGCATATTAAAGCTCGTGACGAACACGAACCAAGCTCGAGCCGGAAAATATATTAACAAGTAGAGTCCGAACTATTGACAAAGCTCAACTCGATTCGGCTCATTAACAGCCCTAGATACAGGTGCTCTAGATTGTAGAGATGACCTTTCTCCCAAATCCAACTCTCGCGTAGAAGGACAAAAGCGTAAATATGCAGCGAAGTTCGGAAAAGAATTGGGATGGGGGAATCGGCGGGCAACACGGGAGCAATAATTTGTGACATGTACGACTACGACCCTTCCCTTCCCTTCTTCTGACTCCTGACACTCTCTTATGCTTTACACTCTTTTCCGTATTTCAGTAAAATACAGCAGCAACAGCAGCAACCGAAAGGTTACAATATGTCCCAATTCACGAGGACGCCAAATCCCCAATCCCCCAATTTTCATAATTTATTTGTCATATATTGCACCCTCCCAATTTTCAAAGACAAGGGAGACGAGCTTCAAATTACAAATTCAAGAAGTTGTTGTTATAAGAAGAAGGAGAAGGAAAAGTTATGACAAAGTATGCGGTCCACAATGTATATGGATTCGGGGGGAAAAGTGGGAAAATAACTTATAATATGCGTGAGAAAAGTGAAAAAGATTGAAAATTGGGTGGGAAAACCCACCTGTATGCGACAAAAAGGTGGAGGGAGAGGTGGGGGCGGTGGCAAAATCAACTATAAATTGATTTTAATTTTTAACAAAAAAATGTTAACTCAATTACTCACTTTTTCCACACACCACATTGTGACCAAAATCTCCTCCTCTTTTCCCACTTTCCCACTTTTCCCCCACACTCACATTGTGGATGGTCTAATGAGGCGTTGAGTGAGGAGGAACTAGCCTTGGTATAATAGTCGAGCCAGGAGATTTGGTAGATGATGAACATTCTAATGGCGGGAGGGGTTATAATGTGAAGGTGAGTTCCAATTTGGTTGGTGGCGGGGTCTTTGTATGTAGAGTGGTATGATTAGTTATTTGGCTTTGACTTGTTGTTCCTCTGGTGATCGCGAAAAGAAAACGAAGAGAGAAAGGAGAAGAGTGGTGACTGGTGAGTGCAAACTAGGTGAGAGAAGTAATTTGATCTTCCCAATCCAACGTTAATGACTAGATTTCAATTGAAGGATCAGTGGTGCTCTTTACCTCTCTCAATTTTAGGGTTCGTATTGGGAGGACATTAGAGAAACATGAAGCGGTTCAGGAGAGAGAGGATATTGTTCGAAGTTCGAGAGTTTGTTTATGGGGGTCGTGGTCATTTTGGAGATATAAACACATATATTTGATTTCACTTCCTCCTTTTTGTTGGGAATGGCAAGCATGATCAGAGGCTTAAACGAAGACGATCTCAACTTTACGGGCAGGCAAGAACGACGAGGATGGCGGAGGTCAGAGGGGGACAAGGACGGTGAGGCCGATGTGATCTCCCTTTTACAACCAACAAAGTGGGGGAGGTTTAGGGAAATTAAAATCACTTCTAAAATATGTTGGAACTGCAGTTTTTTAACGAAACAACAAGACATTGGTCGTTGTAGAGGAAAATATTATGTATAGATTGCACTCGAAAAATATGTATACACAATGTACATACAAAGTTGTGTGTATAGGATATTCAACAAAAAAAAATGTGTATAGTATTCTACTGAAAAACCTGTGAATATAAAAATTTATGAAATTTGTACAGACTTATGAATGAGATTTTTCTAAGAAATATGAAAGTAGATTTCATCCTATAGATAATAATATATTTTGCTTTTCTAGATAAAGAATTTCAAATCTAAATTAAAATGGAGATATGGTCCTTTAAAAATTTAAAAACTGAAAAATAAATATAGGAAAAAATATAAACAGAGAGAAAGATAAAAAAAATCATATGTGACATATTTTTTCTTATTCCAAATATATTCTTGAATATCCCTATTTCACATATATTTCTTCTTAATTCCCCTTCATATCCAATTAATTCAATTAATTTTGAATTATGACATATGATGCTAATCAATAATTTCCCCCACTTTTTTTTTTGTGTGAAACGGAGGGGTCTGTACCCCAATGACATCGTAATACAACTCCCTCGCTTATGATAAGTAGTCCAAAAGAAACTTAAAAACCTAAAATGTTTAGAATAAGAGGTAATATCAGTGAAACACCACAAATATCAACACTCTCACTTCTATCATAAAGTATTCAATAAGAGGTAACAATCCTAAACACCACAAATGTCAAGGCCTTTCAGAGCATCATCTTGTTTGTAAATGAAAGTTGAGATGCGTCGTATCCATTTATAAAAATAAAAAAAATAAAGTATTCAATATGTCAACAAGGTGATATCTACGTGGATGCCACAGTTACCAAATCGATGAAAGTTAATAACGTCCGACCACCATTTGGTCAAACCATTATCTTTAACGATCACCACAAGACTTCAGGACACAAAGGTAACGAAAACTCACATAATTCGTGATAGGATTGCTATATTGAATATTTTATATTCGAAGTGATATTTTTATAGTTTGGAAATTGTAATGATTATCTTAAAGAAAATTAATGATAAATAATTCTTGGGTTAATTGCATGGTTGGTCATTAAGATTACAAAAAACGTTCATGTTTGGTCACTGGAAATATTTAAATCCAATTTTGGTCACTCAAATTAGTTAAATGGTTCAAGTTTGGTCACTCTCCGTCCAATTCCGTTAAATTTGTCTGATGTGGCAGTCAACTCTCAAAGTTGACCGTTAACTCGGTGACGTGGCAATTAAAAAATAATAATTAAAATAAATTTTAATCTTCTACCATTTCTAACTCATTTTCATAATAAAATAAAACAAAATAAAATATATTATAATCACAATAAATTATAACTCGGTGGCGGAAGCAACCTTTCCTCCAGCAGTAATCCTCCACCCACTTCCACCTAAGCTCCGCCGGCGGAGAGGAGAGAAGGTGGCGGCCGGAAAATAAAATGTTAATTTAATTAATCTGGTCTATGTCCAGACTTCACTGGAAGTTTTCTTCGTTGAAGACGAAGCGATTGTCCGTTTTGAATGGGGCAAAGAAAGGGTAGACGAGACGGTGTCGTATGGGTGCCGGTTGCAGAAAGGAAAAAAAGAAAACCGAGAGAGAAAGACAGAGGCGGCGGCGGCGGAGGTTCTCATTCGACTTCCGGTGGGAACACGCCTAGAACCCCTTCCGTCTCTCCATCCTCCAGCAAGTCGATGATTGACGAGTCAACGAGCGTTCTTCTTCATCATCATCCTCAAGTTCAACACCAAAAACAGCAGCAGCCTCCTCCGGCGATTGCACTGCCGCCCCCTCTTTTAACGGCGCCGCGGTTTATGGAGCGAGCGAGGGGGAAGAAGGTGAGGTTCGATCCGGAGAGGATCGTGATGGGCGGCGGCGCGACGGAAGCTACTCTTTCAATTTGTGATTATAATAACTTTTTTTATTTTACTATATTGTGAAAATGAGTTGGAAATTGTGGAAGATTAAAATTTATTTTATTTATTATTTTTTAATTGTCACGTCACCGAGTTAACGGTCAACTTTGAGGGTTGACTGTCACATCAGACAAATTTAACGGGGTTGGACGGAGAGTAACCAAACTGGAACTATTTAACTAATTTGAGTGACCATGATTGGATTTAAATATTTCCAGTGATCAAACATGAACGTATTTTGTAATTTTAGTGACCAACCATGCAATTAACCCAATAATTCTTTAGAGAACCTGCCGATAATAATAAATGAATTTGAGTTTCCCGTCTGACGGGCCCTGACCTGTGAATGAATGAAAATGAGAAGCAAAAAAAGCAGAGTCCCTATTATTAGTGGCAGGCCACAGCTACAAGGATGACCAGTTTCTTTCCGCATTTACCATTTTACCCCTTTTCACATTTTGTTCATGAATAATCCGATAAATTGAACAATGAACATCATCTATTTTGTATAGAAAGCTTTTTTTTTTAACATCTCAACTCATTTCTAATCAATATAATGTCAGTTTTGGCCTTCATCAGCATGTCATCATCTTTGTACTACTTCACACCAAATACATTTAGGGGTAGTTTGGAAGTTGCGATTGTTAAATAGATGTATTGTTGAGAATACATGTATAATATTATACATATATTGTCGAATTTGATGCATTCGTTTGGATGGATCAATTGTAAAACGAGACAATTTGACCAATTGTTTCATTTTACAAAACGAGTCATTTAAAACGAGTCAATTCAGATTACCTGCCCCCACCCCAGACAATAGTAATTGGCTCAAAATGAGTCAATTCAGAATTCCCCAGTCCAAATTGTTTCATCCAAATTTTCTGCTGCCAAACGGATCAATCTATCACAATTGAATCAAAACGAGACAATTGTGTCAGATTGATCCATTAGAATTCCTCATCCAAACGACTACAACGTTTGGTATGTGTGATTGTGTATGTCGCATCAGCTAAAAGCTGAGACAAAACAATCTCAACTCAACTATCTCAACAATCACAACTAAAAGTTGAGATATAACAATCACTCAAAATGAGTGATAGTTTCTGTCACATCACAGAAACAATCCATGTATTGTTTCTGCTAAAAAAAACAAAAAAAAAAAAAAACAAAACGATGCATTGTAAACAATACATACGTAATGAGAACCCAACAGCCACTTCAACAACTTCTTCTCATCACAACCACCGCCGCCGAAGAATCAAGCCGCATATAATACCCTTCGATTTAGGGTCTGCAATAGGAGATCTGCACCACGATGAGCTGCTGGGCTCCCGGCTCCCCTAGCAATTCGGAAATGGCAACAGGATTCGGACGGTGCAGATATCTCAAGATCTCTATTCTCGTCTACTTCACCGGCGTCATATCCGGTACACATCACCCCTTCTCTTCCTGTCTTTCTCCGTCATAGCTCGCATAAGCTTATATCATCAGTTTTAATTAGTAATCAACTGGCACCATAACTACATTATCATAATTCTATAATCCCTCTGTCATTTTGATGGTCGTTCTGGAAGTTTTTGTTGTGAGGATTGAGGATTGCGAGTTCATATCTCCGATGGGATGTGGGTCAAGGTAAGAGATTTGGATATCATCTTGTTCATAATCCCTGTTACGCTTTTGTTTTATCGACGAAGCCATTATTCAGTTGTGGTGGCGATCGGAACCCTGTTACGGAGATCCCGGACTCTCCTCCGGCCGCCGCCTTCCAAGTTTGCCGGATGGCTGTTCGCCTTGTCTCCGGAATTAGCTCCGAGACGTACGGCGCCATATATGAAAATTTACTTTTTAATTTAATTCCTTTCCGCCGGTGATGTCTCATTTGTTCGTTTACGTTAAGGTAAGATTTGGAATCTTTTTTACTAATTTATTTACTCTTTTAATTATTGCTAATTCGAATTTTTTGTTGACTTTGCTAGTTACTAGCCTTTTTATTTGCTTTATCATTATTGTGCAGCAATCAACGTTTCCTTATTAAGTGGGTTCATTTTCTTTCTCCCTTATTATTATCATCTTTATTGTGTAGCATTTAAACGTCCATATTTAGTAGTCTCTTTTCTTCTTCTTCTTAATTTTTGCTAAATAGAAATTTTATTTTATTATATTTGGTAATTCACTCTTAAGAATGTTGTATATTGGGTAATTCAGATCCATCTACAAATGGAGATCTATTATACTTCATTTTATGTATTTTACAATTAATATTTTACATTCGGTTATGTCGCCTATGCCTAAAGGGCACTCCTTAATCTCTTGAGATAGAGATCTCTAGCATCAAAGTGGATGCTTTTTTGGGGTTAGATATAACCTGCCCTAGCAAAAGTGTATTCATTCGGTTTGATTGGGCCACAAAGAATCTTCACGGATGTGCAAACTGACTTTGACAGATTTTCAAGTGATGGAACTGTCTCATTTGCTTTTGGTAAAATTTATTATGCTATTACTATGAGAAAGGGTCTTACTCATAATGTTGGTTGTTACCTCTCAAGGATATTCTCAACCGGTCATCAGGATGCTATATCGAGGAAGTCTTCCCATTCTAAAGTCGGAGATATTTTAAGGGAAGTTCTTTCTCTCTTCTCGACTCCCTGTGTCAGTTTCGCGTCTTTGCTACTTGGAGCTTTCATAGAGCTGCCCACCTCGTGGCAAAAAAGGCTCTTTTATTGGGAGTCCGGTTGCATACGGGCTACCATTCTTTATTATTATCAGTTTTATATATTTGTTGTTCGGCCATGCCCTGGGGCTTATCTTGGATTAAAAAAAAAATACCTACGTAATGACAATCTCAACAAAACTATGACAACTTCCAAACGACCCCTTAGTTTCCGAATTCTTGCATGAATGAAACTCATTCCTAAAAAGTTAAAATTGCGTTATTTCTTCTAAAATTTTGCCTTTTTCCACTTTTCATTTAAAAACAAGTCTGGTTTTATTTGAATTTATGGAACTACGCTTAAAAAAGTACGCTTTTAAGGCTGAACACAAGCATTAAATGGGGTTTTGCATTGACATTGCATGTGGCGGAGTAACTGAGAGAGTAAATAACGCTAAAGTTAAGAATGGCAATTGGACTTGACTTGGCGCCACTTTCCAAAGCAAACCTCTGATCTCCCTTGTCCTCTTCTTCTTCTCTCTTTCTCTGTCCGTCGCTGGCTGGCTTGGCTATCTGCTCGTCAAACATGGCGTTGGCCGTTGTGTTTGTGTGTGTTTTTGTCGCCTTACTGGAAGGATGCCGGCCAACTTCGGTCGCTTTTCCATCTTTCCTGTTACTGTAATTTTGGGCGCTTCCCCCTACTTGCAGTTGGGAATTTCATGCAAACCAATGACAACGTGTAATTGCCGAGGATTAGCTTAAATTAATGAATATTAGTTGGTTTAACCTGTTTTCGTTTTTTTTTAAAACTTTTTCCCCAGCCCCAGATTTAATTAAACAGGGAATCACAAGTCAAATGTGGAAGCTAGACCGGATTAATTAATCCATCGTTTTGACTCTTTCTCATTAAACTAAATAGGCATTCATCCCAACTTCCCAAAGAGCAAGTCAGCCAGTAGGGCGTAAATTACGTGTAACATTTGAATTTAAACTGCTGGATATAATGTACCACCCATTCATTCATTCATTCATTCATTGAAGTGGTTTTCTGAATTCGATATCGCGAATAATCGATCTCGATGCAAATATTCGGAGTAGGATAACAAAAATTCGTTTGGAAAGACCATTCACCCAAAGGAAAAGAACCCTAATACGGGCAGAGATAGCAAACGACAGAGGTAAAAACAACCAAACCAGACCAAAAAGAAATGGGTGATATGAACTTTTGATTGAAAGAATACTCACAAACAACGTATTTTTATAATGGAGGGCGAGAAGGGTAAGAACAAAAAGCAAATCTGATGCACAAGATACGAACTATGGAGTAACAAATATTTTGCAGCAGCAGCAACAACTCTCTCTCTCTCTCATTCATCATGAAAAAATCTGACCAACTCTGGATTCCTTACTAGCTTCGGCTTCCCCTGTTCCAATCCTCTCTCTCTCTCTCTCTGCTGTTAATGAATAGCCACATCCATCCCCGTGACTTCCTTCCTTTCATTGCCACTTGCTACTCCCATTGTTGATTATTAAAAACCCTCTCATGATCCTCCTATCTGATCCATATATCATCATCGTCACTCTTCCATCACCAAAGCAAACCCACGATTGCATTTTTTGCTCTGTTTTTCGCAGCTACCTATCCTTTCTCTCCAATTCCCAACCTAACTCCCTCTTTCCCTCATCATCATTCATCACCGTAGCCTTCCCTCTCTCTCTCTCTCTCTCTCTCCGGAGTAAATAGCATTTGCTGTGCAGAGCAGAGCAGAGTCGTACCCCCTCCTCACTTATTAAATCCTTTCACTTCTTTATAATCAACATCCCATCTTTGCTGAAGCAACCCAGAAAAGAAGAGAAAAAAAATTACACACAGAAAGATGCAACAAGCAAGTTCAGAATTCTTTCTCCGCCAGCTGAGCGTTGGTAATAATGGGACGGAAGCTTGGGGAAACTACAATGACTACAACTCCAACTACGACTACAACTACAACAACAGCAGCAACAACTACAACAACAGCAGCGACTACTACTCTTGTTCATACACTACCCCTGCTTCTGCTACCACCCAAATGGAAGACGAATTGACCGGCCGGCTGCAGAGCCACTACTCCGACGACGGCGGAAGCAACGGGCTGGTGATGAGGAAAAGAGTGATGGTGGTGGTGGATCAGAGCTCGCATTCGAAGCACGCAATGATATGGGCGCTGACTCATGTTGTGAACAAAGCTGATTTGCTCACTCTGCTTCACATCGTCCCTCCTCCTTCTCATGGCGCCCAGACTTCAAATTCATCCCCTTTCCTCGCCAATTCCCTCGGTGCCCTCTGCAAAGCCTGCAAACCTGAGGTATTATTGTGTTTCACAGTGTTGACAAAAAAAAAAAAAAAACTGTTCAATACGGTTCCCCTGTTCCAAATAGCTTGAAAATTTTGGGTTCTTTTTTGGTTTGTTGTTGTTGTGTTCAAGGTGGAAGTGGAAGCATTGGTGGTACAAGGGCCGAAGTTTGCCACAGTGATGAGCCAGGTGAAGAAGCTAGATGTGGCTGTGCTTGTGCTTGGTCAGAAGAAACCCTCTTCTCTCATCAGCTGGTGGGTGATACTTTTTTTCTTTTTTAATTTTGGAAGAAAAAATAAAGATGCATCCTTTGAGATCTTCTTGAAGATCCAATTCCAACCCAATAATCTAATGCTGGTGTGTGATTCTGGGTTTCCTTTTGTTTTTTTGGCAGTCTGTGTGGAAGCAGCAAGAGTGAAGAATTTGTAGAGAAGTGCATCAACAGTTTGGAGTGCATGACTGTAGGAGTGAGGAAGCAGAGCTATGGCAGGAGTGGGTATCTCATCAGCACCAAGTGGCAAAAGAACTTCTGGCTCTTGGCCTAAGAACCATTAGTATAATAATTTTGTTTCGATCAACCACATCTAATCCAACCTTGCAAATCTTAATCACAATCACCACCACCAACTCTCCTGAACTCCCACAACAAACTATTATACATATTCAATGTCCCCTTCCAGATCTTATTATTCCCCCTGCATGAAACCCCACTCTGTATCTACAAGTCACTACTAACTAGATCTCTCCTTCCATCTCTGTCCTTTAATCAGATTCAAGATGTCTTAGAAAAGACAGCATGGGTGTGTAATATTCTTATTACTATAATTGATGGAATCTTTTCATCGATTGTCTTTGTCTCACATGGGTAAATACCTTGTTTATCACTAATTGTGGTAGTTATGCGTCACTTCAACTCTTCAAGAACATGGAGATGAATACAAATAATATAGTGGAGCTATGCCAACCCGGATTTTCGTTCTGTTCTTTTTGAAAGAACAAAGATGGATTGTTTGGGGGAATATCTGAGGGACGAGATGAGGTCCTGGCACTACTAGCTAGCTAGCTAGATCCTGGAAACTGAATTGACAAAACATGCAGTAGGAAGGAAGTAAGAACCCATCTCTCAAAACTCGAATCTTCTTCTAATGTTGTCAGAACTTGATTACACGCATGGGCTCTGGACCTGGATTCAGAAGCCTGCAACATTATGAATGATGTTACTTTAGACCTTTTTACCCAAAGCTATGCTGCTTGCTTGCTTCCCTTGCTTACTGCACTGCAGTCACAAACATACACATGCTGATCTTTCAATCATCAAAACGTGGAAGAAAAAAAGCAGGAGGAAGAGAATAGATTCCAGAAAGCACCAAGTACTGTGCAACTTTTCCTTTTGGATGCAGAAGTCCAGAAATCTCTCAAAAGCAACTTGGACTAGTTCACTAGATAGATTAGTGAGGCTCTGTACTTGAGATACGGCACTTCATTAATAAATCAATCCGAGAAATTATAGTTCCCTGGAGAAATACATGTTTCCAATTCACGAGCAAAAAAAAGTTTACTTATATTAAGCTTGTATGGGTAATCAAACAAGTCCACAACAACACATTTAAATAATTCCTCAGAATTTCATCAGTTTCTTGTACATAAAGTATAATTACTCCTCCCTACGGCGCGTCAACTGCAAAAGAGCATTCATCACCATCATCGTAATGTAAAGCTCCCCTCTCTCCAGGAGAGTCGATTCACTAATTCAGACCTTATCATCTAATTTATCGTTTACGAGCGGCAGCAACTCCATCCGGCTTCTTGGAGTCCTGGGCGTCCGGGGAGTTCCTGTAGAGGCTGGCTGTTGTGACAGCAAATGCCTTACATATCCATAGAAAGTACATCCACCGAGCGTGATAGCACATCCCACAGCATTCATTGCTGAGATTGGGTTCCTGAATATCAGCCATGAAATCAACACGGCAACTGCAACCTGTATAAGACATAAATCCAGACATTAGCAGCCAACAACAAATGAGAGATCGATCCGGCAGGAAGTAGTGAGATCAAGAATGTTGTTCTGGGGCTTGAGACTGATTTTCTGAAATAACTATTATGAGTATAACTTCCTATTTTATAAGGACAAATGAAATTTTACTAGTGAGGTAACTTAGATTTTAATAACTCGTTGGTGTTTCCAGCATGATTAGTTGTTTCTAAGAAGTGGGATTGAAGAGCGGCATTTGTTTCAGCTTCTAAGTCCAGCTTTTGCTAAGATAAACCATGAACGCCCTAAATGATTATGATTTTGCAGCAACTGCATAAGATCACAACTGGTGGAGGATACTGAGTTCTTCCATCTTCTTACCTTGAGGTTCCCAGCAACATTGAAGGTGACAGCTGTTGTTGAATGGATCACATAAAAGATTGAAAAGTTGAGACAGAAGGCAAGTACACCGGACAGGAGTATGATAAACAGGGAAGAGTAGATAGTCTCGTGCGTCTGAAACCATTCCAGAATCCCATTGCCTTCGAGTAGCAAAGCTGGCACACCGAGTATCATGGTTGCAAAAGGAGCCATGTAGTACACCGTGTTTATGCTGAGAAAACATAAAACCAAAGAGCAATATGAGCAAAAATAAGAACATAAATCAGATAGTAATCGTTGACCTTATAGGGCAGACATATTAGTGAATATAGTAGGTTATTATACAGTGTGCGTGCACTTCACTAAATACATCCACGGTCTGACATATACTTAAGGTAAGAAGGTAACAAAGAAAAAAATGTCAGGAAAAGACGAATGAGCAAAACTTAAACCTCATGTCTCTAGCACAGTTCAAGATCATTGATAAAGAAACTGGCCCCCCCAGATACTTTTTTGTTGAAGTTATCAACCAAATGATGGTATGAAATAAGTTTTTTTTTCTTTTTTTCTTTTGGTGTTATTGACTTCTCCACGTAAGATGATTACTTCATTTCATAACTATCTTTTAAAAAGCCAATAAATATGTTGTTAGAACTTAAAAGGTACAAAATCAAGATGGTGGTTCACAGACTTACCAACATTTAGTCAACTAATAATGAGTTTACAAAGAAGAAAGTGATAAAACACAAGGAAACAAGAAAAAAGCACAACTCAACAGCCCAACGAAACAGTAGCAGGGTTTCACAAGACTAACCAAGCCAAGTGCACCCATTAATTGAGTTACACCAGGTCTACATTGGGGTTGAGTAGAATCAATTGAAGTATACACAGCTTTCTGCTACCCAATCAACTATGGGTCATTTGGATGTGAGAATCAGACGAGGGAATTGGCTTCAAGTTTTCTATGCTACAGGAAGTTGGTAATTCCTCTGTTCAGATCACCAAAAAAAGATGGGAAATGGAGTGAACTGGCAAAACCTCAAAAGGTCCCAAATCTCTTCCTGGAAGTAAGGGGTTCTTAATTTCCATCCATTTGGGTAAATTTAAACTAACTTATGGAATGTAAAGAAAAAAAAAAACTTCTATCAAATCACTAATCCAAACAACAACATTTTAAAACTTTATCATGGATCACAATCCACTCGTTCAAATTCCACCATTTCAACATTTACACATGCAAACAGCCCCTGTAAGGTTTCAACAAAACAAAAAATTTAGAGCGGCCTGGACATAATACAGATAGTAACAACTGTAGGTACTTCAAGAACAGTCCATGCCGTTTCAAATCCAAACAATTCACTCCAATGTTCCAGGCGGTTCAAAAAATCAGATAGTGTCAGAAGCATGTGGGAAAGTACCTGTCAAATTTGTACCCATGCAGTAAGGACTCTGCAAGGATAGTCTTTGTGGAAGTTGCTAAGCAGCCAAGCAGAGCAGCAGAAAATCCAAAAGCATTGAAGCTAAGCTCAGTCACAGATGTCAGGAGTATTCCTCCAACAATAGGCACCAATGAAGCCCAAATACGCCAGTCAAAGTACTTCCTCCAAACCAACCACTGCAATACAACTGGTGCAGCCAAACAAATGTAAGAACACTGACGTGAAACCATACAAAGAACAACAATATAGAGGCTGAAAGAAAGATGCCAATGATTGATAAACACAGTGCTTTAGTTCCAAACCTGTAGTTGCAGGAGTGAACGACTTAATTGTCTGCATAAATGAAACTGGAATGTACCGCAAGCTCACATTTCCCAACACAATGTTTATGCAGAACACAAATGACATGGGAAATATTCTTTTCCAACGATCTTCAGGCTCAACCACTATAAGAGGTTTGACTTTCAGCACCTTGATTGCAATATATGCTCCAATCGATGAGCATATGAAGTGGACACAAGATACAGACAGCGGGAACTTGAAATCCAATTTCTGTCAAACAAAATCCATTTCCCAGATTCAACTTGGTTAGTTAATAACGAAGAATCTCAGCCAAAACCCCCATTCCAAGATAAGAGGAAATCTAAAAGGTAATGTTCCTGAAAGGATATCATAAAACGATAATTCCTCAAAGAACCATGTGTGTTTCACACTATGAGCTGATGAACTATTAAGTAAGCCATAACCGAACATTAAGAATCATAAAGTAAAGCAGATCAGGTACTCTAAGAAACATAGACACCTAGTTCTTTGAGCATAAAGAAAAATTCAAACATCTGGCATCTGTAACCAGGAAATATGTACCAAAACACCAGTACACCTATATTCCTCAAGTGCAGATCTGATTACTGACCGGTATGCATTATACCAAACGCAGGCCCTTTCCGACATACCAAACTCATGAGTATGTAATTTGATATACCATAAACTGAAACAGTTACAACCAGCACTGCTGGAATTTTTGTCTGTTTATAATATCCCAACTACTAGTCCGTTTGGTGCCATCATACATGAGTAGGTAGAGAGCAACATTTGTCACGAATTCAGGAAATGCGATTCACTCACAAAATTAACAATTCATATAGCTTTTAAGAGCACATGCAAATGGCAATCAAGATCCTAGAACAGGAAATTAGGCGAAACTGCTCCAGCATTACTACAAAATCAAACAATAAAACTTCCCCATTACGAGAAGTAGGGAAATGTTTGAAATATTGAAGAGTAACTCAACGATCAACCCACATATCTGGAAATTGACAACAAGAATTAGAAACAAAATTAAGCCGTCGCCCAAGAAGAAGAAGAAGCGTCAGGACTCAGGAGGAGGGCGAAGAATTAGAGAGATCGACCTGAAAGATCCATTTGTTCATGATAATCACGGTAACATTGAAACCCCACCACTGAACAATGGCGAGCAGAGATCTAAAGACGCTCCCCTGACTCAACGCAGTCTTGTCCTCCATCTCTCAGATCCGAACCCACGTCGGAATTCAGCTCAGGAGAAAGAATTTCCGATTTCCGTATTCCTTTTCCCCTTTTTTCTCAATACCCTCCTCCCAGATCGCGAAGCAGGGGCGGGTTTAAAAAGTGGGATCGAAAGAGATGCAGAGAGAGAGAGAGAGAGAGAGAGAAAGGAAGAAACCCCAGATGAGAGATGAAGCAAGAAACGGCAAACCCAGCAATAAAGATTGATAATTTGTGTGTGTTGTTAAGAGGAAGGGTGAAATGGCGGAGGAGGAGAAGGTAGCAGCTCTCCTTCCATGTGAATTGTTTTCATTGCCCCTTTCCCTTGTTTCTTTCTTTCTTTGTCTATCTAATGCTTCTCCCTCGCGTGCTGGTGTATTTGTTTGGGCGTCAATCTCTCGCTACTCAGAAAAAAACGTTCCTTTTTGTAGGAAACGCGAAAGTGGCTTCGCCTCTTACCTTCCCCACACAGCAACAGTCTGCCCTTCCTGAGTTTGTATGTTTCCTCGTTCGTTTCTCTTTCATTTTTGTCTTAAAAGAAACTTATTATAATTAATTATGCAAAATTGGAAACGCTCCAAGTGTAGGTGGTGGTGTGTTACCTTCAAAGGGTCGAGGGTTGGAAGGAATATTCTGTTTTGGCCCGCTCTCTTGTGTTCATTTAGGCAACGAGGGAGGAGTTATAAAATCTCAAGAATTAGGATGATTAATTACGTTGACAATTAAATTGGTGTTATGTGTTAGTGTTGTGGTATATGATCCACGATTGAACCTCTTCCAACAACTCGAGTTATTGGGACCAACTGGTTTATGACATGGTATCAGATCTGGTTTGGCCAAATGGTCGTTACTGGTTCATGACATGGTATCAGAGCTGGTTTGGCCAAATAGTCGTGTGTTCGAATCTCCACGACCCCCAATATTAACAGTTGATTAAAGCACAAGGTATGGTGGGCCTGTGCAAACTTCAAGCCCATGGGGTTGGCTTTCGTTTGAGGGGGCGTGTTAGAGAGTGGTTTAAGATCCAGCAGAACCTTCTCCCAACAACTCGAGTTATTGGGACCAACTGGTTTAAGAAATGGTATCAGATCTGGTTTGGCCAAATGGTCGTGTGTTCGAATCTCCACGACTCCCAACCTTCTCCCAACAACTCGAGTTATTGGGAGCAACTGGTTCATGACATGATGAGAGGTAGAAAAGAAGTGGGCAGATGGAAGAAACGATATATGGTGAAGGAACCCCTCCAAAAGGTGGATGGAGAGTCGTTCCCAATCCTAAGTTTAGAGGGCAAGATACTATTTGGGCTAGTCATTGTAGCTGGTGGGGGCTTGGGCCCGGGTCCATCGAATGAGATATGATAAGGCCTAATACGATTTGGGTTTCTTTTATGTCCGGCGTAGTTTGGTTGTTCGATTAGCATGAAGTGTCGAGAAGTTATAGGACAATTGTCCACAGAGTATTGAGGGATGACAGGGTGTAACAACCCGAGCCAGCTGATGACGTGTGAAGATAGTCAAAGTATAAATAGCTACTACTGTTAGGATAATGGCATCTTTTGGCAAATGAATAAATAATAGCTACTTTCTTTTCTTTCCTATTAGCGTTAGCTCTGTAGAACAACTCTACACATTCCATTCTTTACCTCTTCCCTGTTCTTCCTCCATCATTCCATTACTTCGCCAGATTATCCCAATAAAGATCCTTACAAGTGGTAATCAGAGCATGTCATCTGGCAACAATGGCGTCTAATACATCGAGAATCATTGTTTTGGAAACTCAAATGGCGGCTATCAAACAGCAGATGGACTCATAACACCGGGATCTGAAGAGCGCCATTGCTGCTCTTGCGGCTTCGACGAAGGCCTCCATCGATGCTCTTACTGATTCGTTGGAGCAACGGCGAGACGATTCTACGGTTCGTTCTCCACCGAGCACGGCGACGAGAACTCTGGACCAGATTCCTTCTCCCACTTTCGATTCTGTTTTTCCCATGTCTTCGGCCACTTCACCCCCACCACAGCAGAGTACCGGCGCCAATCAGTATCGCGCCTTCAACCGTCCACCACCACGACGGCCTTTCTTCGTCGTCTCCGAGCAAATTGGATCGATGGCGGATTATCAGGAGGCACCGCCGATTCACTCACCACTGCGTCCCAATTACGTCCATCGCCCTGATCATCAGCACTTCCGACATCAACCGCGTCGGCCGTCAATTGTGGATCCCTATCATCGTCTCGAGTTGCCCTATTTCTCTGGCTTGGATCCTCATGTGTGGGTGAGCAAATGTACCGAACTCTTCCTGCTTTACTCAGTTCCGGAAGATCAGAAGGTTGATTTGGGTTTGCACTATCTAGACGGGCGTGCTCGCACATGGTTTGAGGGGTGGTCTTTCTGGCGTTTTCCTTTGCTTTGGGGTGATTTTGTCGGTGGGTTGCTTCTTCGGTTTGGGAGTCAAGTGCAGATGACTGTCGTCGCGGCGTGCAATCAGCTTCAGCAGCCGTTGGTCCTCCCTTCGTTGATTTCCGAGGGAACTGGGTTTGTGGGAGACTCCCAGGTTCATACTCAAGCCACTTCTTCCTTGTTTCCTTTACTGGGGTCAGCTCCATGCTTGAATTTTCTGGATACGCCTTCTACTCGACTGCCTTTCGTTCGGAAAGTTCTGTGTGGTTCTCAAACTACCAAAACCTATGCTAGTTCTCCTAACCAGAAGATGATTTCTGCCGTATACATGGATAAGATTCTTACTGTTGAAGAGTCAGCTTTCATTTTTGGTGATCCTTGTCCTACTGAGTTTGTGTTTGGGATCTTTGGTTGCACTATCGAGCCCGGCAATGCCAATTGGAGTTACGGATTTCACGTCTTCCCAACTTTTTATGGCATCCTTAGGCATTTCCATGGCAGTAGGAATCATGATGATTTCAAAGGTCCTTATAAAGATTGTGTTCTTCCCTTGGGAGAAGGATTTGTGAGAGTGCCGAAGGTGAAGCTTTCGGCAGTTTGGATTGGGAAGGATGATAGCGGGGAACTGAACTGTGAACGTAAGTGTAGGAAGAAATGTTCATATTCTGCATATACTGAAATAGATGCTGCTCTGAAGGACAAGGGTTGCTTGTTGTGGTATGGAGAACTGGTGGATACAATGTATTTCCCTGCTAGTTCCCAGGATTTGTATGTTCGAGTTGAGGCAGAGGAATTTGCTACGTTTCAAGGGGGATTTAACGATTCACTTGAGTTAAAGTTGAGCATTCTTCTATCATCTATGGGTTCAGCCGGGCTTCTTGTTATCGTGTTTGCCTTCTTCTGGCTCAGGAAGCGGCAAATTAAATCGGTAAAGAAGAGAAGGACCAGATATTTGTTCCATCCAATTGATGGTGGTGATGTTGCGTCTGTCCCTGGGTTGAATGCACAAGGGTTGCCTACTTTTGCAGTAACGAAGTTAGCTTGTGAAAGAGTGGATCATACTGAGAGATCATTGGATGCATTGTGGAATTGGGCTCTAATATGTCTTTGTTACTCTTGGGTTGTGCATATTCGAGTTGCACTTGTGTCCAACCAGTCTTTGTGTTTCCTAGCTGCCGAGTTGATTGAGATGTTCTGTCAAACTCTTCCACTTCCTGAAGGCTGGAACGCACAAGAGAGCTGCTGTCCAAATCCCAAAACCAAGACTGTTGTCAAACTTCCAGAAATTGGCCAAGCGATTAGTGCACCAACCGACACTGCAAGAACCAAGGCTGCTGTCCAACTTTCAGCTATTTGTGAACAAGGGAAACCAGACTGTGATGCAAGTGCTTTTGCAGTGGACGCTTCAGCTACCAGAGGAAGCAACTTGGGAAGCCTTGCTCTCCTTCAAGGCGCAGCATCCTACTTTTCCATCTTGAACACAGCTTGAGGACAAGCTGCCTCTGAAGGGGGAGGGTTTGTAACAACCCGAGCCAGCTGATGACGTGTGAAGATAGTCAAAGTATAAATAGCTACTACTGTTAGGATAATGACATCTTTTGGCAAATGAATAAATAATAGCTACTTTCTTTTTTTTTCTATTAGCGTTAGCTCTGTAGAACAACTCTGCACATTCCATTCTTTACCTCTTCCCTGTTCTTCCTCCATCATTCCATTACTTCGCCAGATGATCCCAATAAAGATCCTTACAAAGGGGATGTAAGGATTGTCGGCTTCGCCAATTTTATAGTACAATGCTATGTTCTGATAGCAGAGTTATGCGCTTTAAGAGATGAGATGTCGTTAGCATGGACTCTGAATACAGAAGTATGAAGATAGCCTCTGATTCTCAAATCTCCGTCCAGATGATTCAAGAGGGATAATATTGAGTTGCACATTATTTCACACCAAAGGAGAAGGCAATAAACTCGCAGATGGATTGGAGGCTTTAGGTCACGGTGTCGCTCGAGAAGAAGTGTTCTGCCCCAAAGTTCCTCCTACACTAAGGCATGTTTACAAAGCGGATATAGTTGGTGTCCACTTCCAAAGAGGAGTGGATTGATCTAGCAAGAGAATTGTTGTATTGTTTGTACTCTTTTAATTTCCTTGTAACAAAAAAAGAAAGTGTCGGAAAGTTATTAATTAAATACTTTCAGGGGGTGGATGCTATAATAATACATGCCAAAGGTAATTACCATTTAGCACAAAGGGGTGGTTGACCCTCTTCTTTAATTAAAAAAGGATTTGATTAATGTGACTTGAAATGAGGAATGATTGGTGTTCAATCATTCATCGTCTTAACTCTTATGTGTGGTCATTCTCTCATGTGATTATGAGTTTTCATATGATGTATGAAGTGGTTGGCTCATGACATTCGTGTAATTTGCCTCCTATTTTTCTTTTCTGAAGGTTACAATGAATCGGAAAAAAACATACAAGAAAGTGGCACTCTCTCATGCTTATAAGTGGTAGGATGTAGGTAGTATTTCAACAAAACAAAAAAAAAAAAGACATTTTATTTTGGGTTAATATTTTCCTATGGCCTGAACTTTGACCAAAATAAACATGCTGGCCAATCTTTTCGATCTATAACATCTTGGCCCGAACTATACACCAAAATAAACAATTTGGCCAGATCCGACTTTTGACCGTTAACTTGGACGGTCAAACGCGTTGACCGTTAGTCAACGCGCCATGTCACTGCCAAGTCAGCATAAAATATTTTAAAAAATTCACAATTTCCACACATTCCCTAATTTTAAATTATTATAAATTAAAAAAATCATCTAATACCTTTGTTAAACCAAAAATAAAAAACGAAAAAATTAAATATTTATCAGATCTTCTGACTTGGCAGTGATGTGCGCGTTGACCGTCAGTCAACGCGTTTGACCGTCTAAGTTAACGGTCAAACATTGGGTTTGGCCACATTGTTTATTTTGGTGTATAGTTCGGGCCAGGATGTTATAGATCGAAAAGATTGGCCAAGATGTTTATTTTGGTCAAAGTTCGGGCCATACGAAAATATTAACCCTTTCATTTTTATGGAAACCTGAAATTAATTCACTAAAATTCATCGTGAATATGGAACCATGAACTTAACTTCAAGTAGTCGAAAATGATGTAGAGGATGCCTATCAACCCAATGGATCATACTATCCCAACACTTGGATAAAACCTCAATCTTTAACCCTCAAATCTCCACCCCTTTCACCCTAATCTTTTTGAAAAAGAATAACCATGTTGTTTACTTGGTCCTATCATTCATTTACTTCTTCCTTAGGCAATATGGTTCGAAGAAAAGATGATGACACCCCCCCTCTTTTAATCTTCTCTTATTCCCTTCAATATGTCTCTTGCTTCGTATACTTTCACACTTTGCTCACCTTTTCTCCTTTAGTCAAGCCTAACACAAGTCTTCCATTTCCATCTCAAAATAACTTTGTCCTAGCAAATCCCTAGGTTTCCTGTAGGCATCAGAATTTAGATAAGGGTTTCAACATAGGTATTTTTTAGTTCTCAACTTCCCACAGCGCTGTGGTATGTTATTGCGCCTAAAGCTAACTATACTTAGCTCGAACAAGTATACACAACGACTTTCAAGATCCTATTCCACATGGTCTCTAGGTTTACGACTATCATGAGATATGTTACTATCTAACCAATCGATTGAAGGTTCTCAATTAGTACTACTTCTAAGCAAAAACAAGTATACAAATCTAAGTAAAGAGGTTAATTCAAAGATTGAGAAACACACTTGTGATGGGAATCCTAATGGATTCGCTATTATTCTTATATAATGCTAAGGAATCCTAAACTAGCAATTGATCCAATGTTCATGCACTTAATCACTCTTCTAGATTGGATAATTGGTTCAATGGTCATGCAACCAATAAGCCACCTAAAGCATTAAATCTAGATTCCTCTAATGCATTTTATCCCATGCAAGTGACATTAAAACCCTATGCTTAAGAAATTATAATTCTGCGATGTGTGCTTACCTTAACCTAATTGGATTTCTCCTTCTTACGCCAAGAACCACAACCCTCTTTGGTCTATGAAACTCTATGTCTTGCATTGCTAGCTTTTACAGCAAAATGAGGGTGGTTCATAGTCATGATTGTCAAATGTCTAGCCGTGATCTTGAGGACACGATCGTGAACGAGAGTATACAATTAGCCTGATTTAGGCGTGTCAAAAACTCAAAATGCATGTCATGAGCTAGATTGACCTATAAGTATCCTTATTATTAAGATTCCATCTATCCAACCAAATTTGAATATTCATCCCATCTCCAAATCTCTGTCTAAGACATGGTGTTAGCGGTGGTGAGGATTTGAACACGTGACCTCATAATCAAACCAATTTTGATACCATGTCAAGAACCAATTGGTCACAATGACTCGATTTGTTGCGAGATGTTTATTATGGATCTTCTATCATTTACTAGTACGCCCCCTCAAACAATAACTAACTCATATAAGCTTGAAGTTCGCACATGTCAGAATATCGTATGTTTAACAAATACGATCGGAATTTGAACACAAAACCTCTTCGATTATTAAAAGGTAGGAGACCATGTCAAATACCAATTAATCACTAAAACTAAAATTGTTAAAAGATACGTGAATCATAACCACTTTGTTACAAGATGAAGTTATCGCCGGAGTCCAAACGAACTCGTTTAGATATTCAGTAATTAGTATTATCAATATGCAGTCAGAGAAAAGGCCGAAGCTGAGCAGTTTTTGCACCTAGGCCCATGAAATGTCCGCATGGCCTTGAGTTCATCGGCCTCATATTAGCACCGGGCCTGTGAATCATATCCAGGGCCCAAACTTTCATCCACCTCCTCAAATTTTTTATTTTTAATTTTAAAGCAAAGCAGAAACGGAGAAACCTCTTTCCTCTCTCTCTCTCTCTCTACCGCCTGCAAAAAGAAACCGGAAATTGCTCTCTCAGTCTCTCGTCTCTGCTTTTACCTTTGCAAATTTGCATGTGGGCCTCGCGGTTCGCCCCATGCGATGAAAAGCAAAACTTGTAATCCCAAAACCACCCTTCTATGCCATAGTATAGCAAGCATCAAGTACTGTAGCAACGACGCCGTTTCAATCATGGAACTCGAGGACAGATTGGTATTATTACCTCCCTCTCTAGGACCGAGATTCTGACTTGACTCTGCGACAACATTTGTCTTCTTCTCCAACCTCTTTTGAACAGAGAGCACTCCCTCCCTCCCTCTCTCTCTCTCTCTGCTCTTCAGTCCTCGCTGGACGCCATTGAAGCACTTGGAAGAAAGTAGCAGAAGAAGAAGAAAACGTAGTAGAAACTAGAAACCGACCACTGTAACAAATCCCTCAAACTATTCACCGAAACCTCCAATCGCAAACCCACATTTTGCCCACTGTGTTGCTTGCTTATACCCTTTCAGCTGCCTTCTTCCTGTAACTGTCCCCCTCCCCCGCCCCAAAAACCCTCAACACAAAACCCTAAACACCTTTTCCTCAAAGCAAAATGCAGCGACCCAGACCCACTTCCCTCTTCCTTCTCTTCTTCTTCTTCACCACCACCACCACCCATTTCTTAGTAATGGCGAAATCCACAATCGAGCCCTGCTCCAACTCCGACTCCTGCAGCGCCCTCCTCGGCTACACGCTCTACACCGACCTCAAAGTCTCGGAGGTCGCTTCCCTCTTCCAAATCGACCCAATCGCGCTCCTCACCGCAAACTCCATCGACATCTCTTACCCTGACATCGAGAATCGCATCCTCCCTTCCCAGCTCTTCGTCAAGATCCCAATCTCTTGCTCCTGCGTCGACGGCATCCGCAAATCGGTGTCCACCCACTACAAGACGCGCCCTTCGGACACTCTCGCCGGCATCGCCGACTCGATTTACGCCGGGCTGGTCTCGGCCGACCAGATTAAGGAGGCCAATTCGATACAGGACCCATCTGCTGTGCTTGACGTCGGGGAGACCCTTGTGGTTCCTTTGCCGTGTACTTGTTTCAATGGGACTGATAACTCCCTGCCGGCGATCTACCTCTCGTATGTGGTGAAGGATGTGGATACTCTCACTGGGATTGCTGCTAGGTACACCACTACTATCACTGATTTGATGAATGTTAATGCTATGGGCAGCCCTGCCATCAAGGCTGGTGACATTCTCGCCGTGCCGTTGCCAGGTGAGTCCTGTTGTTGTTTGTGTTGGCAGCTCTTCAGCTTATAGTTAGTTCTTGTAGCGGTAGATATGTTAACGCGAGTCTTTGAATGTTTGGGCAATGTGCTTCTGTAGTATGGAATCCTCAAAAACTGGAGATTTTCATTTTCGAAATTTTTGTGTGGTTGAGAAAATAGAATTCTAAAGCTGAAATCCATCAAAATTGGTGGGATTTGTTAAGGTGGGAAGTGAAATTAGTGGACTATAGTTACTAGTTTGTCCAATTTTACGAAGAAAATTCTTACATTTTTTCATCTTTTCTACTTTTGGCCATGAGAGCAGAGCTGTAGAAGTATTTCTAGGAATAAATTAACATCTCATTCCAAACACAAACAGTAGGACTCGTTCCAAAATTTTAGTATTTCTTACGAACATTGCTTTTGGCAGTGAATGGCCAGACATTCCTTTTCTGATTAGAAATGAAATTCTGATGTCAATGAAAGGTTTTATACAGATGGTAAATGATTGATGCTTTGGGTTGCAGCTTGTGCTTCTAGGTTTCCACGATACGCCTCTGATTCTGGTTTGATGGTGCCAAATGGTAGCTATGCCATCGTTGCCAGTCATTGTGTACAGTGCAGCTGTGGGCCTGCGAATCTCAAGTAATATTTCTTGCCTTTTGGTTTATAATCCGTGGATTCACCCCTTTAATGTTTTTTGGTGCACATTCTGATTCAGTTGAATTTTGTGTGTAGCTTGTACTGTATGCCTGCTTCATTGGCGGTGTCTTGTTCGAGCATGCAATGCCGTGGCAGCAATCTTATGCTTGGAAATGTAACGCAGCAGCAGAGCAGTGCTGGGTGTAATGTGACATCTTGTAGTTATGGTGGATACGTTAATGGCACTATAATCACCTCGTATGCTCTCTATCAATTGATTTCAAATTGTAGTTTGCCTTTGTTTCATTGAACAATTGATTTCAAGTGTCCTTATGTTAGCTGAATAACTGAAGATGGTATGTTTTCGTCATTGACATGCAGGTTGTCCACATCCCTTCAACCACGATGCCCAGGTAAGAAGTTTGATTGATAATCACTGGCCGTTTCTTTCATGGTTTTATAGTCCTACAAGTTGTAGGACTTTCTATTGTCACTCTTGTAATGCTTCTGGTTTTGTCAGCCGTCTAAATTGGTTGCTTGTTTATGGGTGTTTCGATTACACTGAATATATTGCTTCTCTCAGTTGTTAAAGTTGAGTCTATTTATAGACAGAAATGATTTCCCATTTTAGCATTTTTTATAGCTCCATTGTGCTTCCTTTTTTTTTTAATCTGATGCAGGACAACAGCAGTTTCCTGCACTTGTAGCCCCTCCTACAACAGTAACCAAGGATGCAACATTCTCGCCAGCACCGGCACCGTCCCCTCATGGATATGGCGGCGGCATTATTGGGCCGAGTACAGTTCCGGCAACCGGCTCAATGCCAGCAGGGTTTCCCGGGGCGAACGGTCCAGTTGGAAGTGCATCAGGATCAGATGCCTGCTCATTGGTGATCCCTCCTTTAGGAAGTAGTTTCTTTGCAGCTTCATTTGCTCTGTTCTTGCTCGTCAAGTTAATGTTGTAGGCTTGTAGCAACTTTGTTGTGTAAGCTAATAGCTTCGGTGAGGGTTCTTGTTTTGCTCCTATTGTTTGGGTTTTGCTGGCATCCAATTGCAACCATTGACTATTTTGTATGTAGCTAGTTTTGATTCAAAAATACTTCCCCACTCTTCTTCAACGACTGAATTTTGGTGATGTCAAGTACCTGTTGTAATTTATCTCTTTGGTACGTGATGATGACCTTAATATGCTAAATTGGTGTGCTATTGAAGATTCCTGTCAATGTAAAATGTAGACACAAATTTTGAGCTTTTGGTACCCATAGTAAAAACATTGCTTTAGATCAGAGGTATTTTAGACTCAAATTTGACTATCATCATTTTGAAAACACCAAAAATACCATATGCAAATTGTATGTATACCTATCGTCATGATTCGTCCATCGAGATCTGCCTCGTAAGCGCTAGGGTGTTGTTACATATTGGGGTTATAGGGCATCATTTTCCCAACAACATTCCTTCCATTTGTAATCCAATTGGGGAAACAAAACGTTTTCAACGGCATTCCAAATTCCATTGGTATAGGGAAGTTACAATTGGAATATGATAAAAGCCTGAAGAGCAACTTATCTCAAGATTCTGGGCAGTTTACAAACAAAAATCACTTGAAATGGTAATCACAGAACATTACAGCACAGAATAGCTCACAAGCTATAGAGAAATCAGAAGCAACAATCAACGAGCTTTCTTCTTGCCGGGAATGGCGACACGCTTACCCTTCAAGGTCCGGCAGTTGTTCTTAGTGCGTTGTCCCCTGCAGGGCAAACCCTGGATATGTCGCACACCTCTGTAGCACTGAATCTCCTTCAACCTCCTAATGTTGAGCGCATTGAAACGCCTCTGCAACCAAAACCCAGAACCCACAAAAATTACAACCTTCATTTGCAGAAAAACAAAAAATGACTGTTCAATGAGTGTTAATAAGCTGGGGTTTACCAAATCTCCTTCAATGGTATACTTGGAGACTTCATCACGGAGGTTGGTGAGCTCCTCCTCGGACAAGTCCTTGGTTATCTTGTTCTCAATTTTCAGGTCGGCCAGGATTTGGCGCGACATCGAGCGGCCGACGCCATGGATGTACTGAAGCGAGTACTCAACTCTCTTCCCATTGGGGATTTCCACACCACCAACACGAACGCATCGGATGCTCAGCCCGCCAACCTAAATCCGAAATTCAAAACACAGCTGAGAATCCCAGTTTCCTCAAAACCCTAGAAATCGGCTATCAACTCAAGCACGCAATTTGCAACCGCAGAACAAGAAAGGAATTACATGGGTACATTTCAATCTAAGAAGTCCAATTTTACCTTGGGAGAGTTTGAGACCGGGAGGGAGACGAAGTTGGAGAGGGAAGTAGCTTGGAGTCCGTTGCAGATAAGAGAGAGCGAGGGCGCCACGGGCATTGCCAGCGTTTGCACCATCTTTCGAACTTGGGTTCTCTGGTCACTCCAGAAGTGGAGATTGTTTTGTGGATGGTTTTTTGGTACGAGCTTCGATTGTATTTTCCTGCGGTTTCTCGCAACCCAGAACAAGATCAGCCGAGCGGAATTTTATTGCCTTATCCTCTCTCGCAGGGACGATGGGGGCTTGTTTATTTGGGCTTTACCGGCTGTTTGGCAGGCCCAGATGGTGCAAGTTACTGATCCTGCATCGAAACGGTGGTAATTCGGAAATATTTATGGGCCGCAAGTCATAGGCCCAAGGGACAAGACTAGCCCACAGCACATCAATTTTTATGGGCTTTTCTGATAGTTTGAAAACTAACTATTAGTATTGGCATCATAGGAACTTGAACAATAAAATGTAGTCAAAATGGATGTTGTTAGACTTTTTTATATTAAATAATATAATTTTATAATTTATTTTATTTTCAAAATGATATAAATGCAATAAAATTATATTTTCTGAAATAAAATTAAAATATGGTAAGGATAATCTTGTATTTTCAAAACAGCTTTTCGCAAAAACACCCAATCAGAGCTTATATTTTTATGTTATACAAGAACGCTTTTCAGTTTTTCAAAATCCGAGGATATAAAGGTGTTTGACGCTATTTCATATTTTAAAATTGAAAAACACTTCTAAAACCCGGGACAAACATAGGCTATATCCTGTTGAAGCTTTAAGACCAATTCTTTCCCCTTTTGAACTCTGGCCACTAAATGCAGCGGAGAAAACCCGGGTGAGTGGCCTGCTGCTTGTGATTTTATTTGGTATAATACCATTACACATACTAACATTTAGTAAAAAAGATAGTTATATATTTCATGTTTTCGATAAAAATAGAGATGTTTGACTCTATTGGGAGTCAACATCATTTATATTTAAAAGGTTTTGGACTTTATCATTTATATTTAAAAGGTTTTGGACTTTTCATTGTATGTTAAAGTTAACCATTAACCGTTGAATTGTCAACTTAAACCATCAATTATGTGGCTTTATGTGTATTGCTCATGTATGTTTCTTGCATGAATTTATTAATAAAAAAATAAATTAAATTTTCCAATTACATAAAAAAAATTCCAAGACATGGTGAAAAATACAATTCTCCACCCACTCCTGCAGACTGCAGTCCAAATATGTTGGCATAATCTGATGCCTTCCCTTCGTCGTCCCTGCTCCAGGCCTCCAGCAATCCATCATCTTGGCCTTCTTTTAACACCGATGACATCACATTTTACGACGAAAAATAATAGCACCAAAATAAGAAATAATTACTTAAAAATATTCGTGCTTACTGTTCATCAATTGTTACTATGTAAATAAACATATTAAAGTTGGACAAAAATCTAACACCAAATTTGACACTTTGGCTCTACATCATTAAAGTTGGCTTTACATTGTTTTTTTTTTTTGTTGCTTGAACATCAATCAATTGGCACCTATCTTAATTGTACTCTTTCTTATAATTTTCAACTCAACTTGTATCTTCACCAATTTCAAGTGTCCTGTTTGGTTGTGGGGGTAGTACATTCTAGCCAAAGGTCGCCCGTTCGATCTTGTTACCTTCTCTCTCTCCTTCGATTCCTTATGCCGCTAAACCAACTCAACTTGCGTTTCCTATTTTCGAAAGTGTGTTAAAAAGAAAGTTATAGCCAAATATTTAAGAACAAAAAAAGAAATCAAAACTATGGATGAATGGTTATAGTTTCTATCTCATAAAAAAAAAAGAACAAGCGGCCTACCTTTTTCAAATTTCATTTTGTGGTATTCAAGAAACAGTGAATAGGATTGAGTTGGTGGTGGAATAGGAGAAGGATATGAGAGATCGCCATAGCTCCAGGCGAAGAAGGGTAGTAGTAGTGGTGATCAAAATGATGATATCTGACTTGGGAAAATGATCTGATCAGATCCCATATTTTGGGCAAAAGAGTAGCAGCAGTGGTTGTTGATAACTTGATATATTGGGCTATGTGTTACTGTTCATCGTTTTATTTTTCTGCACCCATTTATGAAAAAGGAAGATATGGTGAGAGAGAGAGAGAGAGAGAGGATGACTAGGTAGGTATTTTGGAATTGCAGAGAAAAAGGGTAGGCGAGGGATAAGCATAAGCAGCAGCAGCAGAGTAGCCTGCAAAATCCTGTAGGTGAAAATGAAACGATGTTTCTCCAAAACTGCAAACTGTCCATCTTCCATCTTACCTTGGCCTGCCACTGCCATCCCTTTTATGCACAAATAAAAAACAAAAGGAAAAAGGAAAGGAAAGATTGTCATTGTCCAGCTTCCAGTCCTCAAAAAGATTTTCCTCTCATTGCCCTATGCTCCAACCTTTCTCTTCTTCGCCAAACAGTATGTAGCTATAGCATCAACTCTGGAA
Source organism: Linum trigynum (assembly GCA_964030455.1). Taxonomy (NCBI): domain Eukaryota; kingdom Viridiplantae; phylum Streptophyta; class Magnoliopsida; order Malpighiales; family Linaceae; genus Linum; species Linum trigynum. The sequence continues at coordinate 31,449,454 of OZ034814.1, read as the reverse complement.
CGAAAACATTCTGCCAAAAGTACTGAGGATTTTGTGTGGGAGCTCTTATTTGTCCGCCTTGTTTTAACTATTTTGGCGTCCATAAATCTTGTGAAAAAAAAAAAAAGAAGATCAATTCTACTTTTCCTTTTGTTTTTGGGTGAAAGTAGAAGAATAGAATGGATATAGGAGTACAATATTTTTGAAAAATTTATCGTGCTCGACAAATGACACGTGTGAAGGCTTTATTGACCGACCTGAAACTATCGTCGGTTTATAGACCCGTTGCTAACGTACCACTGCCATATTCCGACCATTCGAGATGCACACAAGTGTATGGTTATACTGTTAGGGTTGTACCGAAATTAGGGTTTTTGACAAAATTAGGGTTAGGGTAAATTAGGGTTTGACTAAAGGGCGAGGAAAAAGTCGGAGTTTGACCAAATTAGGGTTTTACTTTGATCGATTAGGGGTAGAGTTTGACCATCTTTCAATCATTCCAACCCAAGAGGACGAACAACAAGAAGAATATTCAACTCGAGTCAACCAGAAACAGTAAAAATAACACGATAGAAGAGTCCTACACCTTCTACCCTTCCCAAACCCTACAGTCTTTCTCTAGACTTTAAACCTCAACGGAAGCTTGGCAACCACAAACTCAGAGCTATATAAGTTACAAAATGTAATGAGAGCAAACCAAGTCTTGAATGGATTTCAAACCAAAATCTTTGTTAGATGCATTTTCCCCTAATTTCCATTGGCGTACGAATCAATTCGTTATTAAACTAGGTCTGGTTGCCCAATAGTTGTTACTAACATACGTCAGTAGTGACTGTTGTTCCAAGTTCCGTGAGGATATGAACAACCCGGGGCAACGCCCGATTGCTCACAAGTCACAAGGACCATTTCCCCTTCAAACCTAGCTTAGGACATTCATCAGGTTGCCTCCAAGCACTCGGTGGTCTTGGATATCACCTAATTATGATTATGCTCATGATGACATTGAACCCACCTTACCAAAACATACAAGAAACATCTTACATACAAGAAAACATGATCACATTAACATACAGTGAGCAACCATTTGACAGCACCGATTGTTGGCCGCGGTACTAAAACTTAATTAGTTTGGATAATGTAGAGGCCACTAGAGATGCTGAACAAGGCTAGCCTGGTGTTTCCATTTCACCCCGGGCTGGCATGAAACCAGGGAGACAATGAAAACACGAGCACTTCATTCGCGCCCACTAATGGCTCATCCACTGCTACTTACTTACTTACTTACGCATAGAACGTGCAACTGTAGTTCCAACCACTCACACTGTCACACACACAGAAGGGAAATCAAACATCTGGTACTAACAGGATTACAGGATCATCGGCAGCTAACCCAGCCGGTTGTTGTCGCGGCGAACAAGATGACGGCGACCACCACCACCACCACGGTGATAAACCTTTGGAGGAATGCGCTGCCCAATCAGGATCGAAGTAGTAGTCGCCGCCGCCGCCGCCATCGTCTTCCTCTGTCCCAACCCATCCCGTGGAGGGGAGAACACCACGGGAAGGTAGTAGTCGAACTTGCACCGGAATTTCGAGTTCTTGAAGTGACTCACCAGCCCGTCTTTCCCCTGCACCCACCAAGGTTTTTTTTTTCCCCTAGCATTATCAATCAGCTGTGGACGCATAGTCCTTAGAATATTAGCACAAAAGAAGAAGAAAAAAAACCCTGCCTGAATCTCAGCGGGGGTGATTTTACAGATCTTGGAGTTGGAGGCCGATGAATTCCACTTGTAGTTGCTGAAAGACTGCTCGAATCGGGCAGCAGCGACGGCGGAGGTGAAGTTGACGAATGCATACCCTAGATTGGCGCCCGTCCTGTTTAAAAGTAGAGTCATAGTTGACTGTTGAGGCACAATTTATAGTGACAAGCTAATAATTAATCAACGCATCAAGAGCAGAAATTAGATCACCTGAAGTCCATGGGGAGATAAAGGAAGTCGTACTCCGACGCTGCAACGCCATCACGGGAGGAAGAAACCGGCGAAACATGCTTCTGTTCCCCCGCCGCAGCCAGCAGCAGCTTCTTGTTCTCGTCGGCGCAGTGAGTGTCCAGATACTGCAGCAGATGAAACCTCCTAACACCCCCACCACGAAAACGACAGAGAACCAATAATATTTATTACGAAGGTATATTAAACACAGAAAATGCACCCAAAAAGAGCAAAAACGATATAGAATTAATAGGTGTGTGATTGGACTGGATCTGGACACAATTTATTATCCTGGCAAAACCCTGATCATGAACAGAATTTCACCTATAATAATAATAATAATTATCAAATCAGATGGAAGCAGAGAGAAATAAATGAACCCTCAAAACACTCTCCCTCATCATAATAATAAGAAAGAATAGCGCCAGAGCCCAGAAGGTCGAGTAAAAGCAGGGAGACAATGTAAATCAAATCAATTAATGGAACTTTGAGATGCGTCTCTCTTTCTCTCAAAACCCAGAAGCCCAAAATAACATTATAAAAATCGATCTATACGAAGAAGATAAAAAAAATAAGGGAAAAAACGAGATTGTAAATTTGTAATCATAAATGAGTAATCTAACAAATTACTGCTTCTGACATGCATAGATAAGAGGAGGTATTAAATTGGGTTGATAATTAGAGACTTAACTGGAAATGGTTGGGAATGTTCCGGATCATTAAGCTTGTGGCGCCATCTTTACTTGCTGCTGCGACGGCACTCTTCTTGCCACTTAGAAAAGAAGAAGAAGAAACCCTTTTTCCTCCAGCAATTTTCCAACCCGGCGTGGAAACCCTAACAGGCCTGTGGGACCCACCACCACGAGCAACGCCGTTTCTCCTCGCCGTCATCATCCCCACTGTGAACCGACGGGGAAGTTTGCTAACGGAAGCAGTAACCTTGAATTTCGGTTCGGGTGTGGGTTTGGGTTCGGGTTGAACCGTGTAGCTGAGCACGACGTTGGGAGGCGGATGGGTGTGGGTGTTTTGGTGGCTGTACTGCAGCTGTTGATTGCTGTAGGAGAACGGGGAAGAGGAAATACCGGCGACGGCGGCGGAGACATGGTGGTAAGCGGCTGCGGGGTGTGGGTAAGTTGGGCGGAAGGAGGTGTAGAGCGCGGTTTGGTGTTGGTAGTAGTAGTAGTGATAATGGTGGTGGGGGAAAGTGGGGACGGAAATTGGGGCGGCGGAGGAGGAGTGGGGAAAAGTGGGCGGAACCGGCGGCGGCGGGAGCAGGGAAGAAGGGCGGTTGAGGAATTGGTGAGGGAGGAGAGGCGGCAGCATGCTCACTGCAGGCGGCGGTGACGTCATCAGCTCATGAGGCGGCGCCACGGAAGGAGTGCCGCCGGCGGCAGGGTCACGGGCTCGGCGGCAAGCTGAATTAACGAAGGGTGTTGCGTGTGGGTTGAGAGAGCAAGAGTTGTTGGTGGGATGGGGATTTCTGGTTTTCACGGCCACCGCCGGCGACGGCGAACACATTTTTTTTTTAGGTTGAAAGAGAAGTGGGTTTCCTTTTCTTGTCTCTGTATATCAGTCACTTTTATGTGAAACTGGATATATGTATTTTGCAGTGGGCAGGCACTTCTCTCCTTTGGTGAGTAGAGAAAAGATGGTGAGTGTGAGTGAGGTGATGAGAAAAGGAAATCCGGTTGAAAAGAAAGACGAGATCCAGTGCGTGTCTGAGTGACAAACCAGAGGGAGATGGGATAGGATGGATAGTAGAGTAATTATTTGGATTAGGCGGCTGTGATAATGATGAGAGGGAGGCAGTAATACAGAGAGAAACGGAGTAGGCCAGACCGTCAGTTTAGGCGATTTTTTCCGACATTTATTTACACTTTTCTCATATCCAAGAGGCCAAATAGGGGATGAGCGCTACACTATTCACCGGGTCGGGTTGGGATTGAGTTTAGGTAAATCCGCTCCATGGGTACCCGCCCACACACATATAATTACTTTTCCGTTATATTTAATATTCTAAATAATATATCTTCCTTAAATAACTAATATTCTATATGTTTGTGGAGACATGTATAATTTGTTCTTTCTAATTGTTTGGAATGAAGTTGATATTATGAAGTGGAGAGTGAATAAACTTAGTTGACGAGGAAGAAGTTTTCAATTAATCTTATTGTTTATATATTTTTATCTTTAATTTTGAACAATTTGTATTGATCATTTGCGGTTTGCTTGTATGCTCTAGATTGATGTTTTTTGTATGATTAATTTGTATGAAAAAATTGATGTTACACTTTTTTGAAAGAAACTTGTTATTGTAAATTTTTACTACAAAAATCCACGGGTACCCATTAACCCGCGGATACCCAGCGGGTTGGGTTGGGTTTGAGTTTTTCAAACCCAACGAGTTTTACCCCGAGTTTTTTTGGCGGATAAACCCATGGGTTTGGGTTTGACAAAACCCGACCCATTGCCATCCCTAGATGAGATACGGGTCAGTGATAATCAAGGTTGTCAACCCGTGGGCTGATTCGAACCGGGTGGAGCTAGTGGGTCAAGGGTTAATGGGTCGCGTGTTTTAGTCTGATTTAGCCCGAAAATATATAAAGAGTCATTATATTGTACTCATCATGATAAATTATATCAAATCTAATCTAACATATGAGTTATAACATATAATATTCCACCAAAATAATATGTCGTACTTAGATCAAACATATAGTGAAAATTCACACACACTTATATAACATATATATTCAAATGTTCAACTTAGAATTCCAAAGAGTTGGGCGAAAAGGAAAAATCGGAAAATAGGAGCATTTCAAACTAAAGAACAAATGACACAATTTGACATCCAACCCGGTACCTTGTAGCGGTCGACCCGGCAGGTATGTGCGACCTGTTTTTCTCACTGAGCCAGGGTCTAAGTGGGTCGACCCGCGAGTTGACAACCTTGATGATAACCTTTCGTTATGTCTCAAGAGAAATTTGGTTCTGTCAGATGATATTAATTATGTGTTGAGAATTACATTTCTCTCTCCTCAAGTGATATTAATTACAATCACTATCAATTCAAACTTAATTTAAGGCCGCTGATTTGCTTCATAGAGGTTGTGCGTGGAACATTAAGAATGGTAGACGCACTAAGTTCTGGTCCGATGTTTGGATTCTGCAGGTACCTCTCAAGGATGTAGCGGTTGGGCAAATTCCGGGGGAAATGGAGGACGCCGTGGTGGCGGATTTTGTGACTCAGGAGGGAGCTTGGCGTACCGACCTTTACTCGGACCTTCTTCCCCAGGAGGTCCAGATGAAGATCCTTAGCACAGCCCTGGACACTATCTCGACAGAGAATGACACTATTTTCTGGAATGCGGCCTCCGATGGAAGATTTTCGGCTAAAACAGCTTACAATCTTCTTAACCAGCACGATGCAGACCCAGACGAGAAATATTGGAAGATCATTTGGAGCTTACCGGTCCCGGAGCGCGTTAGGAGCTTCCTCTGGCTGACGTGTCTTGGTCGAATTGCAACTAATCAACTTCGTTTTTGCAGGAAATCAGCTCCTAACCCGGATTGTGTCCGCTGCCTGGGACAGCCTGAGAGCATTCTCCATGCGCTTCGGGATTGCCCCCCAGCTCTTTTCTTCTGGAGCAGGCATGTCCCTACTGCGAAACAGCATTCCTTCTTCAGTGCAGAGCAGGGCGATTGGCTGCGTGAGAATCTTAGCAACTCAGAAGCAGGTCCTTCCGGGATTCCGTGGGCTGCTTTCTTTGGGGTGGCAACCTGGTGTCTCTGGAAAAGTAGATGTGAGGTTTGCTTCAAGGGCCTTGCGGCCGTCCTCTCTCCTCCTTCTTTGGCTCACTCCATCATTGCTAAAGCGAAACTTTGGCATGAGGCTTGGCATGCTCCGACGGTTTTGCCTGGCAGCAGATCTAGAGCGGCTACTAGGGTGGTGCAGAATGTTGGCTGGAAGCCCCCTCCTCAAGGTTGGTATACTCTTAACGTTGATGGTGCCTCTTGTGGTAATCCAGGACCAGCTGGTACAGGGGGTTGCATTCGAGACAGCTCCGGACGTTGGGTCTCTGGTTTTGTGGGCAATATAGGAACGGCGTCTGCTGCTCTTGCGGAATTATGGGCTGTCTTTCATGGTCTCGAAGTTGCTTGGAACACCGGCTGTCGAACTTTGAAGATGGAATCAGACTCGAGGCTAGCTATTGAGCTTATTAACAACCGTTTGGACCAAGTTCATCCCTACTCCACTCTACTCTCAGCTATTCGCAGGAAACTAAGCCAAGATTGGCTGGTGAGCATTTCTCATACATACCGGGAAGGGAATAGAGTCGCGGACTGGCTCTCGAAGCACAGTCTCGTCTATCCCTACGGTATGCATGAGCTTGCGAACCCGCCCCAAGGCTTAGGAAGTATTCTGCAAGAGGACAACATGGGTATCACTTTCGAGCGACGTGTAGTCGCGGACTTCTCCTCTCCTCCCAACCTCTCGGCGCCCCCCTTGTAATCTCTTTCTTCGGCCTTCGGCCTTCTGTAATGCAAAAAAAAAAAATTTCTCTTTTTAGAGAGAGAAATGTAATAAATATTAATATTGATTTTAATATTAATTTCTCCATGTCAGATGTAGTTGACATTGACTTACTAGTATGTAAAATAAGTAACAAACATTAGTACACCCGCTCTTCCTCTAAAGACATTTAATGAAACCATTAATCACCAATCAAACGCTATTAAATTTTGATTTCATAAATACTCTCTCTGAAAACTTGACTGTGGCGCCGGATCTCACCCCTTCTGGCCGGCCACCGGACGCCACGACGGCACATCTCTCACCATCAACGACACTCCTGGCCCCCGCAACCATGGTGATGAACACCTCTCCTGATGTGATACATAGTTCCACACAAGAGGCGGTGAGTGACTATACCGGTAAGATCGGCTCTGATACCCCGTAGGTAAGCAAAGGGCTAGTAGTATCGTCGGACATTACCATGGCGGAGAAGGCCTCTTCCCCCCCGCAACCTGCTCTTAAACCGCAATCCTTTTCCTATGCTAAAGCGGTGACAGGGGCAGGGCATCTCACCTCGTCAAAAACCCAACAATGGACACCAGTGGGGGAGCATGATCTAGTCCCAGGCTTCTATAACGGTGAGCCAGCTCTAAACCTGTCCCCCGGCTTCAAGGAAAAGCTTTGTGCTCCATGGCAGAAGACCTTAGTTGTTCGTTTACTCGGGCTCCGCATCAACTACACTACTCTATGCTCCCGTCTCCGGATGCTATGGCGGCCTATTGGATCAATGGAGATCATGGACCTTGATGATGCCTGTTATCTCGTGCAACTGTCCAACGATCAGGACTACTTCAAGGCTCTCACCGACGGGCCATGGGTCATCTTTGATCACTACCTGGCGGTACAACAATGGACGCCTAGCTTTGGCGTGCTCGACCCCCTCCCTAAAACCATAATTGTTTGGATTCAACTACCGAGGCTCAAAGTTCACTTTTATCACAAGGAGATTCTGACATCATTGGGCAACCTTGTTGGTCGAACAATTAAACTAGACTACCATACTCTGAATCGGCAGCGAAGGAAGTTTGATCGGTTGGCGGTGGAAGTAGACTTGTCCAAACCTTTGGTTCCGCGTATCTTTCTGGACGGGAAATGGCAAATGGTCGAATACGAAAATCTCCCGGTTGTATGCTTCGAGTGTGGAAAGATCGGGCATAATGCCACGTCCTGCCCGATGCTATGTCCAGTGAACACCCCGAGCCAACTTGTCATCACCGGCGGGGAAACTCCGGCGACCCCCCCAACTGTTGCCGACGAATCCAACCCCGGCTTCGGCCCATGGATGTTAGTTACCAAAAAAAGTCGTCGCAATCCAAGGGGGGCTTTGAAAAAAGGAAAGTCGGAGAGTGATTTTGGGGCTGCAGTTCATGGACAATACATCAAAGAAGGGAAAGACGTGGCAAAGGTTAAGGAAAGTGGAGTGCATATTAGTCAAGTGGTGACTCAAAGAATCCCAACGCACCAAAGACCAAATGTCCAGGAAAGGAAAGGAGAACAATCAGGGAAGGAAGGAGGTGGTTCACTTATGGCAAGGAAGGATTCTCACAAAGGTAAGGGAATAATCAAGGAGGACAACGGTCATGGCATTTTGGGACCCAAGCCTTTACATGGCAATTCAAAGACAAATGGGCCTCGGCCCAACATTGACTACAGCCGGGCCTCCACATCGGCAGCTGTTCAGGGGGAAAACGGGGCGTCCCTGAAAGCAAGCACCAAGCCTGCTAGCCCAAAACGTGGCATGCCCGCGTCTCCAGTTGTCCATACGAGCCAGGGACCCAATGGTACCAATATGCAAATTATCTCGGTCCAGGCTCCTCCAAAAATCCTCCAACAACCGGATCCATCGCAACCGACGGCTGGAGCTCGAACAAAAAGTAAGAAATCTGATCGCCTGCAAGTCAAAAAGGGCACACCAGTAAAGGATCATCCGAGCAAAGCTCTGCAGGTCTGGTCGCCGATCAAGGACAGAAAGTCTAAATCGAGAGCGCAGATGGCGACCCTCACCCTTCAAGAAATTCATGCTTGGACTAATGCTGCTGGAGAGAATGCTTTGGCAGTGCATACAAAGACTGTCGAAATGAACACCAAGGAGCAACATGCTACAACCCTGGCAATTGCAGAGGGGGGTTCGTCTCCTCCAGTGCAGTAATTTGGTGACCTCGCTCCACTTGACTCCTTTATCTTGTCTTTTCTCTCTTCTCTATCCCATTATTTTAATGTCTATGTCCCTTTTACATAATCTAAAAATTCTTGCTTGGAACGTGGGTGGAGCTGGTAGCAAAGCTTTTGCCCGAGCACTAAAGCTGTTCATTGAAGATCAAAAACCTGATTTTGTTGTTTTATTGGAACCGCAGGTTAGCGGCAACGCGGCTAATAGAGTTTGTGATAAATTGGGCTTTTCTGATGTGATCCAAGTCGAGGCAGTAGGGCGCAAAGGTGGAATTTGGATCTTCTGGGATGCCCGCCGTTTCTCTACCCAAATAACTTCGGCTTGCTCGCAACATATTTCGCTTCGCATCTCTCAAAGTAACGCGGCCGAATGGATGCTCACTGCTGTCTATGCTTCTCCTCGCCACAGTCAGCAGAAGGCGCTTTGGGATAGCCTTGTCAAGCAAAGCGAGCAGATCACTCTCCTCTGGATTCTAACAGGCGATTTCAATGCCATTCGGTCCCCTTCCGAGAAGTCGGGTGCGGCCTTGGTGGCTACGATGCGGAGATGCAGAATTTTCAATGACAGAATCAACGCTGCAGAGCTGCTAGACCTTGGATATTCAGGGCCTAAGTTCACTTGGACGAGAGGGTCTAATCCGATGTCTTACAAGGCCAGTAGAATTGACAGGAGTTTGTACAACACCCTGTGGAACTCGGCCTTCCCCAGCACCACCGTTCGCCACCTGCCGCGTGTTAACTCGGATCACAACCCCATTCTTACTTCTTTTGCTACACAGGGGCAAATTCCGCATGTTACTCGTGGCTTTAAGTTTGAGGCAGCATGGCTTACTCATAACACTCTTCTTGATACCATTGCAGGGGCTTGGGACCAGGAGTCTACTTTGCCTACTGCACTCCATAAACTAAGAGATGCCCTTCAGGAATGGAATGTTGAAGTTTTTGGGAACGTGCAACAAAGGAAAAAAAGGCTTCTTGCTCGAATTCGAGGGGTCGAGCTTCGGCTTACAGACACCTTTCAGCCAAACCTAGCCAAACTACACTCCAAGCTTGAAGCAGAGCTGGATAAGGTTCTTGAGCAAGAGGAGTTGATATGGTATCAGCGTTCTAGGGAGAAATGGGTGAAATTTGGGGTACGAAACACCAGCTACTTCCACCAGCAGGCTAACATCAAGAGACGCAAAAACAAGATTATAGCTCTTCATGATGTGGCGGGTAATTGGATTGAGGAACCACATGATTTAGCTCTGATGGTTTTTGGTTACTACGCCAATCTGTATACTCAGGATGACTCGGTGTATGAGGACAAGATGCCGAAGCACGCTTTTCCTCGCCTTCAACAGGAGGAGCTTCTTAGCCTGCTGCGGCCTTTTACCATCATGGATGTGCACAAGGTCGTTTTCGATATGAAGCCTTTCCAAGCTCCTGGCCCTGATGGCTTTCACGCGGCCTTCTATCAACAAGCCTGGAGAGTGGTCGGGAAATCTTTGACAGATATGGCTTTAGCTTTCTTCTCCTCGGGAGCTCTCCCTGCGGAAGTCTCAGAGTCAACAGTAGTTCTTATTCCCAAGGTTGACCACCCGGAGTTTGTGACACAGCTTCGACCTATATCTCTCAACAATGTCAGCCTCAAAGCTATCACCAAAGCAATCACAAACAGGTTGAAGCCGATCATGAGGAAGCTCGTCTCCCCCAGGCAAAGTAGTTTCATCCCTGGCAGGCAAACCACTGATAATGTCATCATGGTCCAGGAAGTCCTCCACACGTTAAGGAAGAGGAAAGGAAAGAAAGGCGGGCTGATCCTCAAGATCGATTTAGAAAAAGCTTATGATATGTTGCGTTGGGATTTTCTTCGAGACACTCTGAAGGAAGTTGGTCTCCCCAGCTCTTGGATCAGGTGCATCATGCACTGCGTTGAGCAAAACAGAATGCGGGTGCTTTGGAACGACTCTCTTTCAGATACCATCACTCCTAGTCGTGGCGTCCGTCAGGGAGACCCTCTTTCCCCTTACCTCTTTGTTTGGTGTATGGAACGCTTATCTCATAAGATCGATGAGGCCCTCCACAGTAAGCAATGGAAACCCATAAAGCTTACTAAGGATGGGCCTCCTCTTACGCATCTTTTTTTTGCAGATGATCTCCTGCTTTTTGCAGAGGCGGAAACAAGACAGATTAGGGTTATCAAGAAATGCTTGGACGATTTTTGTGACAGTTCCGGCCAAAGAGTGAATTATGCCAAGTCTCTGATGTTTGTGTCTCCCAATGTGGACAGATCCAAAGCTCTTCTCCTTAGCGAAAGAGCAGCAATTCCACTTAAAGCGGAGCTTGGGAGATACCTTGGCATCCACGCCATTCATGGACGAGTGACCAAAGGAAGGTACCAAAGCTTAATTCTTCGGATGCAGAAGAAGCTGGCTCCCTGGAAGGCCAAGCGTTTGTCCCTGGCAGCTCGGCTGACGGTGTCTCGCTCTGTTATCTCTTCTCTTCCCACCTACCACATGCATACGGAGCTGCTACCTAAGGGAGTGTGTGCATCTATTGACCGGATCAATAGGGATTTTGTGTGGGGGGAGGAGGATAACAGATCGAAGCTACATCTAGTGGCCTGAGAGAAGATGGTGCTTCCTAAGAGCCAAGGGGGAGCTGGGTTACGCTCAATCCGGAGAGCGAACCTAGCCATGCTTGCTAAAAGTGGATGGAGAGTGCTCAAAGAAAGGGACACGCTATGGACTCAATTGATTAAAGCTAAATATGGGCGCGAGAGAGAGAATTTGAATCTTTTCTGCCCATCTCAGGGAAGTTCCTTTACTTGGAAGAGCTTAACGGCTGCTTCCTCTTTGCTTAAAAGCGGCTGTGCTTGGAATGTTAAGAATGGTATCTCCACTAAGTTTTGGCTTGATTCCTGGGTTTTGCAGGTTCCGCTCAAGGATGTGGTGGTGGAGCCTATTCCGAGTGATCGAGTTGAGGAGGCGGTAGCCGATCTGATCAATGAAGATGGATCATGGCGCACTGAGCTTTTTGCTGATATTCTTCCGCTGGATGTTCAACACAAGATTATGGGGATTGCGGTTGATAAGCTGTCACGGGAAGAGCACACTTTGTTTTGGGCACCTTCTTCAAACGGCAGTTTTACCACCAAATCTGCTTATGAATCCTTGTTGCCCCAGGAGACAGATGCGGATGCTAAGTATTGGAAGATTGTTTGGAGCCTCCCCGTCCCGGAACGCATTCGAAGTTTCGTGTGGCTGACCTGTCTGGGGAGAATTGCAACGAATGCCCTCCGTTATTCAAGGAAGATAGCGACGTCTCCAAATTGCTCCAGGTGCAGTGGGCAGGTGGAGTCTATAATTCATATCCTAAGGGATTGTCCACCAGCTAGCTTCTTCTGGGCAAGACACGTCCCCGACAATAAGAAGCTGAACTTCTTCACCTCTTCGGCAACGGCCTGGCTGCGCTCCAACCTGGCGGATGAGGATGAATGGCAAGGGGGTATCAGGTGGAGTACGCTTTTCAGTGTGGCTGTGTGGATCATTTGGAAAAATAGGAATGAGTTTTGCTTCAAAGGGGCTGCTGCTACTCTTAGTCCGCCGAGTTTAGCTCACTCGATCATTGCGAAAGCTAAGCTTTGGCACGAGGCTTGGAACGCACCTACTATCTTGATGGGTTCGAGGACTGCTCCAGCAGATAGGATCATGGCAAATATCTCGTGGACACCGCCACACGACGGGTGGGTGAAGCTCAACTTGGATGGCGCCTCCAACGGTAACCCGGGGCTCGCGGGTGCGGGAGGGGTAGTGAGAGACGAAACCGGGCGCTGGATCATTGGCTTCGTGGCCAATGTTGGAGAAGCTTCAGCATCTCTTGCTGAGCTATGGGCCTTTTATCATGGTCTAGACCTGGCTTGGAATAAAGGATGTCGAGCCATCTTGGTGGAGTCAGACTCGCAACTTGCTATTCAGTTGATCAACGACAGACAGGATCCGGTGCATCCGTATAGCACTCTTCTCGCAGCTATTCGCAGAAAGATCAGCCGGGATTGGCTGGTGCGCATCTCTCATGTGTACCGTGAAGGTAATAGAGTCGCGGACTGGCTCTCGAAGCACAGTCTCGTATATCCCTACGGGATACATGAGATTGCACACCCTCCACCAGGTTTGATTCCCATTTTGCGGGATGACAGCCAAGGAGTTTCTTTTCAGCGACAGATTGTGCCTGGTCGCAATACTCTTTCCCATTCCCCTACACCCCTGTAACTCTTCTCTCTTCTTGGCTTTTGCCTCCCAGAATGCAAAAAAAAAAAAGAAAAATAACAAACATTAGTCTGTACTTTTTAATTATGAAGAGATGATAAATTAGTCACACAACTTTTTCCAACAAATTTATTGTTCTTTGAATAAATGGTGAATGCGCAAAAGAAAATGTTTATGTCAAAGAGAGAATTTCATCTACCTCAGTTGGCTACTATCTCCTTTTCCTAAATTATTATAATGGAAACATTGATTATTTGAGAAAAAATAAACCAGTTATGTGATTAAATGTGGATAGGCGGCAGGGTTGGCTGCATGGTTGTCACGCCGGTCGGCGTGTCACCGGTTGTACCGGGTTCAACCCGTACCGGTCATAAAACCGGCGTGACACCACCGGTATGACCGGCATGATCGATATATGAATCTCTAAGTAAAATAATATTATTTTAGAGAATTTTTTATATAAAAATTATTTTATTTTTTATTTTATGAGTATAAAAATTAAATATTGATATTATTTGTTGGATTCAAGTATAAATGTTTAGGTATTGACGTTAAATGCCATGTTTAAATATGAGTATTTATAATTTTATTTGTAATATTGACCGGTATGAACCGGCACAAACCGGTATGTGCCACTGATTGAACCATTCCACTTGCTAAACCGGCACACTGGCATAAACTGGTTTGACAACCTTGGTTGGCTACAACCTATGTTTCGTAAAAAATATATATATATATAAAATACAAATGTATATCCACAAATATCTAGTTTGTGACAAATATATTCACAACTATCGAAATAAACGAATATCCAAAAATTGGAAGGTTGTGTGACAAATCTATCCACTTCCGTTTGAAACTATAACAGCGTGTCAGACTTCGTTAAATTGACTAACGAAATGCTGAATCGATGTCATCTCACCTGCCACATAAGCCAAAAAGAAATCAACTTTACATGTAGATGCCAAATAGGCTAGTTAAATAAAAACGAAAATAAGCCACCAACCACCACCACTGCGGCTTCACCACCAGCACCTCTTGCAGCTATTGAACAATCAGTCGGGGTGAAGAAGCGCATCAAGTCTGAAAAGGCTTCTTTTGCGTTCGTGACCGAAGAAGAAGGAGATCTCTCCTCTCCGTCCTTGTTCCCGACAAGGAGAGCTCAATTGCCCTTGGAGGAGAACCCCAGGCTGCAGTTTCGAAGAGGAGGTCAACGCCGGAGCGTATGGCGAACTGGAGATTCATGAAGAGCCCTACGAAAGGGGGTGAGCAGTTGCTGCTAGGGATGGCAATGGGTCGGGTTTTGCCAAACTCAAACCCATGGGTTTATCCGTGAAAAAACCTGGGATAAAACACACTGGGTTTGAAAAACTCAAACTCAACCCAACCCGCTGGATATCCGCGGGTTCATGGGTAGCCACGGGTTTTTGTCGTAAAAAATTTCCAATAACAAGTTCCTATCTTGATTATTCCATGACCAAGGGATTTTGTCAGAAATCTTTTTCTGTAAATGTTTTCTTTCTTTTGCTAAATCTTTTAAAAATCCTTGTTCAATGATATAATTTAAGCATCCAAGAAAACGTTGAATTTGTTTTCTATTTTCAAGTTGGTTTTTGGGGAATTTATTGATTTTTTCTTTAGTGTTTGGTGACAACTCAATTTCGCCGAAATTATTCATCTTCAAACCAAGATATTCAATTTTCCTTTGAAGAAGTTTCAATTTCTTCTTAGAAATAATTAGACCTTTTTCTTTTATTCTCTGTAAAACTATCAAGATTTTTTCACGATGATCTTCCTCTGATTGATTAGTGAAAATAATAATATCATCAATGTATGCTAGACAGAACGATTGAAAACCTTCTAAGACATGATCCATAAATCGTTGGTAGATAGCTGATGCTTGTTTCATTTCATATGGGAGAACATTCCATTCGTAATGTTTTTGTGGTGGACATGAAAAGGTTGTTAAAGGTTTGGTATTCTCATGTAGACGAAGTTGCCAATATCCTGATTTAGCATCTAAACTAATATACCGTGTTTGACCTTTTAATCTTTCTAATATATAGTCTTTCCTAGGTAATTTATAGCTATCTCCTATTGTTTGTTCGTTTAGTTTTTTATAGTTTATTACCATTCTTCTTTTTCCTCTTTTGATTTCATTATTATTTTCCACATAAAAGGCTGGTGCACTGTGAGGACTTTTACTTTCTCGTATTATAGATTTTTCAACTAACTCTAAACATTCCTTTTGGAATTCTTCTACATCTCGTTGAGTATATTGAATTTTGTTAGGGACATTAACTTCCATTTTAGGATCTTTTAGTTTATTTTCAATAAGTTCCTGATTGGTATTTTTATCTTTATCTAAAAGATGTTCACTACACACCTGGTCTAATGTATCCTCTAGAATGTTATAGGTAATTTGTATATATTCTAGTCTATTTTTGAGGTTTTGAAGTACAATCTTTAGCACTTCATTTTTCGTGATTATTCTGGTTGTGATTATCTTAGATTCCTGGTTTATTGTTTTAGGACATCTAAGGATGATTGTTCTAATCCTTTGGATAAACGGTTGATATAATTTTAGAAAGTTGTTTCCTATTATTATATCTAGTCCTGAGTCATGTTGATAGATGGTTTTAGCTGTAAAGATATGTTTTTCAATGATTATTGGTACATATTGTTTTACATACCAGATTTCATGGATAGATTTATCTGCTACTGTAATTTTTAAATGTTTTTCAAGTTTATCTTATTTTTTAATAGTTGATTTTATGGCAAAACATAAGGTTGCCCCTGTATCAATGTATGCTAAAAAGTTTTTCTTTTCTATTTCTATTTTAATAAATGTTGCATTAGTATTTCCCTTAGTTAATACCTTCTTCTAACTCATCTGAAGAGGTCTCTGAGGTTGAAATATATTCAATAATTTCTATATCGGAAAGTTCAAAATCTATTTCTTCAATTGGTTCAAAACCACAATCGTAAGCCAATCTAAGGACTTCTTGCTTTCTAGTGTTAGTATTTTTCTTAGGACATTTATTTGCGTAATGTCCTTCTTCGTTACATAACAAACATCTACAATTTATTTTTCCCTTAGGACAGTATTCTTGTTGTTTTGATTTTTGTTTAAATTGTTTTCTATTTCTGAAATATTTATTTGGTTTTCTAAACCTATTTTTTCTATATTCTTTATAAGGTATTTTTCTCCATTTTTTATAATTTCTATATTTTTTTTGAGTTTTAATAATCTTACGATCATTATTACACCCATATTTTCCGACTCTGTCCATTGTTTCTTCACAACAGAGTTTAATTTTAGCTTGTTTCTTTAGTTTTTCCTTATTACAAGCTCGTTTATGCCATTATTGTAAAACTAATATTCGTCCTCCTAATGTATCTGGTATTTCTTCTTTTTTTTAAAGATTCATTAAAGATAGCTTCGACTTTTTCAGAGACATTAGGTGGTAATTTAGCATAGAGTAATTTATCTAGCTCTTTCCTTATTGAAGGGGTGACTTGATAATAGTGTATTCTGAATTCACAAATAAATGGTTCTAAGAAGCTCATGTTGCAGATTCTAAGATGAGTTAAATGCCAAATAGCTTGTTGAATTATGGTTGTGTTTGGTTTATCTTCTCGAGGATGTCGTCCTAAGAATTCATTAGTTATTGCATTTAAGATTTTTTCAAAGGTATTCGTCGCATCCGTTGTTCCATATAACATTGTCTTAGTAGGAATATCCATGTTGTTAAGATAATGATAAACTGTCCCGGTTGTTTTATATATTAAGAAATTAAACATTTCGCTAGGATGTAATTTCTTTAGATCTTCATTAGTTTGTATTAATAATCATGTTCAATTTTTTCAGTCTTCTAATTCTTTTAATGGATTGATGCAACAATCAAGATCTAATATATCAGGACTGTTAAACTAGTGGTGGAATATTTTGGTATGTAAGATTTATGTATTTTACTCCGTCCTCCCACTTTGCGAGGTGTATACGAGTTTTTATATAAGTATTCATAAAAAAATAGTTGACCATCTTTATAGTCATTAAAATCACGCTTTCGTGATGTTTCGGCTTGATCCTCAGTTTCAGTTTTTGTGTAATTTGCATTTGTGTAATTTTTATAGGATTTTTCGTCGTTACTATAGTCAAGAACTATTTTATCATTTTCTATATTTTCTTCTATCTCTGGTTCCGATTCAATAGTAATTGCGGCTAGTAAATCATTTAATTTATTAATTTGTTCGTCAATACTAGTCATAGAAATTTGTAGGGTGCCATAATAGTTAATGGGCTAGATTTTCCTGATTTATGTTCATTCAGATATTCTTTCATATCTTCAATTGTAATGCTCCTTTTATTATCTAATTTAATTATTATTTTTTGAAGTTTAATAATGATTTCATTAAGATCTTCTACCGGTAATAGTATTTCTTTAGAATTTGGAGTTGTTTTTCCCATTGCTCCTTCTCTTTGTTTTATATCCACTATTATTTTGGTAATTGTATCTTTAGCGAGTTTTGAATCTGAATATATATCTTTTTGTTTTTCATTACATTGATATTCTAATATTGATCTTAATTGTTTATTATTGTCTTATATTATATTTATTAGATTCTTTTGATATTCATCTATTTTTTTTCCAAATTTTTCTAGTTTTATCGAAATATTTTCAGTATCCATAATTTTGTGAAGTGGATACTAGTTCATACACTTTGGATATTAGTTAGTATTTGCTAACAAAAGGGCTTGTTAGCATTTTAACTTTTTCGATCGTAGGCTTGGTTTCAACACTAGTTGCTGGAATCTTTCGTGGATTTACGTCTTGCTTGTTGCAGGGATGAAGGGTCTATTGAGTCTGAGGGCGGAATAGAGCTGGCAGAGGTCCAAGTTGCTGCTGCAGAGATCCAAGCTGAAGTCTAACTGCAGCATCAAGGTGAAGTGCAAGCTGTAGCAGCAATCCCGGAAGTGCAAGCTGTAGCAGCAGCAGCGATCCAAAGTCCTCCAAGGGTAATTTGTACTCTTTAGGTTAAGGTGCATTTTTGGTAAATATCAAATTGATCTGACTTTTCATCTGCTATGGTATAGGTTCATTGCAACAACACTTCAAACTTACTTCTGAAGAGGTTTGCCCGTAGCCTACAGAACTTGGAAGATGGCGGGAATGCTGTGCTAGGAAGGCACAACTTGTGGGAACTTGAAAGACAGGTTCAAAAGGCTGTCGAGAAGTGCAGAGAGAAGAGGTTCGGGAAGGTTGCTGATGTGCCTGATGTCATAACTAATGAAACAGAAACAGACAAGCACTATTTGGAGTTCAGTCCTACATTCAATTCTCAAATCTTCTCAAGATCATGAACCTGTCATCACATTTATTTAGCATATCTTTGCAAATCCTTTCTCATATCTGTATAGCTCCTTTCAGCCATCTATAAATGGCAGAGCCTTGTAATGATATTAAGCAAGAGAAGAAATACACTTTCATTGTATCTTCATGGTATCAGAGCCTAGTATACTCTGACGAGTCCCCCCCCCCCCCCCCCAATTCTTCTTCTTATCCTTCCACTTTTCTGCTTTTCCTATAATGTCAACTTCTTCCTCCACAACCTCCTCTCCTTCGGCCTCTATTCTGCCCATCACACCTCCTCGTCTATCTCTCCCCTCCAACCCTCAACTCACAGTGAAACTCAATCCAACCAATTATTTGCTTTGGAAGGCCCAATTACAGCCTCTACTACGTTTCCATCGCTTAATCGGCCACATTGACGGCACCTCTCCGGCTCCACCTCTTACCATTTGTGCTCAGTCAAATCCAGACTATACTGAATGATATGAAAGAGATCAATTGGTTCTTACTTGGATTACCCTCTCTCTGTCTGAGGCAGTCATGCCCACCATCATCAATAAGTTGACTGCTCGTGATGCCTGTGATTCTTTGGCTCGGGTTTATGCTTCCGGGTCGCCTGTCGTCGTTGGGCAGCTCCGGCGAACTCTGAATCACATCTCTCGTGGCGAGGATTCAGCCCATGACTACCTCCAACGCGCCAAAGCCATCTTAGATCAACTTGGTGCACTCGGAGCCCCAATTACAGAAGCAGAACTTGTCACTGCGATTCTCGACGGTCTCAATGAGGATTTTCTGCCATTTATCCTCAATTTGGAGGCGAAGTTGGAACCAATTTTGTTTGAAGACCTCGGCATCCTCCTCATCAGTGAAGAACTTCAGCTGCGCCGTTTTCGGTCACTCTCCTCTGCTGGTGGTGCTGCCCCTCCGTCGGCCTTCTTCTCTGGCCACTCTCGTGGTCGCGGCAGCCGCTTTACAAGAGGCGGTGGACGTTCAACCTGTCAGTCTTCCCGCGTCAACACTCCACGGGCTCACCATGAATTATCGGCCCAACCTCATCTGACAGCCCACCCGTTGGCCCCTGTTTATTCTGCCCCATTTAATAAATCTATGTCTGCAGGAGTTCTTGGTTCTAGGCCCTTCGGCCCATCTGCAGTGGTCTGTCATAATTGTGGAGGAATGGGTCATATTAGGCCCTATTGTCCAAGCCCAAAATATCAGATTCCCATCAATTCTTCTAGCCCATCTTCGTACCTAGCCTCCTCTCAACACTGGCTTCTCGACTCTGGAGCCAATCATCATCTCACCTTCGACCACGATAATCTGGCTCATCAATCTGAGTATAATGGAACCAATCAAGTCACGTTTGGTAAAGGTAACTCTCTCCCCATTTCTCATTCAGGATCTTCTATCGGTCATCTGTCTAATTATTCTGTGTCTCTTGATAATATACTTAGAGTAAAAAATGCCCCTCATAATCTTCTTTCCATTAGTTCTCTTACCCGTTCTAACCCCATCTCCATTGAATTCTTTGACTCTTATTTTGTTATTAAGGACCGTCACACGAAGCATGAACTTTATTGAGGCTCTACGGTTGATGGCCTTTATTCTCTTCCGCTTCACATCAACCGGCATACTCCTCCTCCTGCTTTTGTTGCTTCACTCAATCTCTGGCATCAACATCTCGGTCATGCCAATTTGCGTGCTGTTCGCCAGCTTTTGTCGTCTCATCAAATAAAATACTCCTCCGACTCTTCTACTTTATGTCATGGTTGTTCCCTTAGTAAGATTCATAAACTTCCATTTCCAACTTCCTCTTATCGTGCATCTGCTCCTTTAGAACTTATATGTAGTGATCTTTGGGGACCCGCTCCTCTCCTATCTTATGATCATCAATCTTATTATGTTTTGTTTTATGATCACTACAGTAAGTTCACCTGGATTTATTTTCTTCGCTATAAGTCTCAGGTTCTCAGTGTGTTCACTCAATTTCGTCAGTTTGTTGAAAAATATTTTGGCCTTCCTATTAAATTTTTTCAATCTGACTGGGGTGGAGAATATCAAGCCCTCACTTCTTATCTTGCGACTCATGGTATTACTCATAGATCCTCATGCCCCCAAACCCCTGAACAGAATGGGTGTGCTGAACGCAAACATCGTCACATAGTTAACAACGGTCTTGCCATGTTGCATCATGCACAAGTTCCTCTCAAATACTGGCCTCATGCATTTGACACAGCCTGTTATCTTATTAATCGCACTCCCACACCTCTTCTAAAAAATATCTCTCCTTTCACTGTCTTGTTTAAACAAACACCTGATACTCTTAATCTTCGTGCTTTTGGTTGTCTTTGCTATCCATGGCTTCGTCCATATACATCTAATAAACTTCAACCCCGTTCTATTCCCTGTATTTTCTCGGGTTATAGTAAGTTAGACAAAGGTTATCGATGTCTTGATCGGGCAACATGTCGTATTTATATCAGTCGACATGTCCTCTTTGATGAGTCCATTTTTCCTTTTACAACCACTCCTCACTCTTCCTCTCCTACTCCTTACCTCCAACAATTTTTAGACACCTCCCCAATTAATTTACCCAGCCTACCTCTTTCCCATCCTTCACAGACCAAGCAATCAATGCTACATCACCCTACACCACCATTACTTGGCCCAACTCCCACCATTATCTCGTCTCCCACCTCTTCCTCACTAGAATGCAACCCTCCAACCCCATCTGGCCTACCTCCCACTTCCCACCCCAACCCACTGTCCCCTACTCACAAAATAACAACTCCATCACCATCACCGAAGCCATCGACTCCCATCTCTGCCGCTCCTCCTCTGCTAAAAACTTAGTTCCGTCGTCCTACTATTCCATCCCGACCTCCGTTTAACACATCACCCCGGATCCTCCCTAATCCTTCCTCACTTCCTCCTCCACAACGCATGACCACTCGCTCACAGATCGGCAACTTAAAGCCACGACACTTCATTGCATCTATTACCCCAGCTCTTCCAACCACGGCTTCACAAGCAATTAAAATTGCGCACTGGAGAGCTTCCATGACCTCCAAGTTTGATGCTTTAATTCGCAATCACACTTGGGATCTCGTTCCTCCATCACAGAATTGCAATTTGATATCTAACAAATGGGTGTTTGCTATCAAGACTAATTCGGATGGCACAATCGAACGACACAAGGACCGTCTTGTCGCCCGTGGATTTGAGCAGATTCCGGGATGCGATTTTAACCAGACCTCCAGTCCGGTCCTCAAGCCGGCAACTTTAAGGCTTATTCTGGGCATTGCTGTATCGCATTCTTGGTTGCTGCACCAGATAGATATTTTCAACGCCTTCCTTCACGGCACATTACAGGAAGAAGTATATATGCGTCAACCACATGGATTCATCGATACAGACCGTCCCGCCCATGTCTGCCGCCTCAACAAGTCTCTGTATGGTCTTCGACAGGCACCTAGAGCGTGGTTTCATTGTTTGTCACAAGCTCTTAGGGAATTTGGATTCATTGCGTCGAAGACAGACCCATCTCTCTTCAGTTACAGGGCTGGCAAGGTTACTTTGTATATGTTGGTCTACGTCGACGATATAGTGATCATCGGAACTCATTCCTCGTCAATTCAGCGGCTCATGACTTTCCTCCGATTCCGGTTTGCTCTCAGAGATCTTTGGCAACTTTCAAATTTTCTGGGGCTAGAGGTGCATCATTCTAGCACTGGTTTAATTCTACATCAACGAAAGTACATTCTTGAATTATTACAACGGTGAGGAATGTCTGAAGCAAAGGCAATTTCTACTCCATGTACTATAGATCAACTTATTCAAAGTGCCTCTGATACTTCTCCAGCATTCCATGATCCTTGCTTATACCGCAACATTGTTGGTGGTCTGCAGTACTTGAGTTTCATCACAAGGCCTGATATTTCATTTGCAGTCAATCATGTTTCCCAGTTTCAACATTATCCAACTGATCCACACTGGTCTACAGTAAAACGCATTATGTGTTACCTTCGTGGAACACTAGCCACCAGACTCATTTTCCAGCGTTCATCTAAACCACAACTCCATGGCTATTCAGATGCCTCATTTGCTTCGTGTCCCAAAGATCGTAAATCTATTACAGGCTATGTTGTGTTCTATGGACAGAATCTGGTTTTCTAGTCTACTCGAAAGCAGAAGTCGGTGGCGCGATCTTCGACTGAATGTGAATATCCCGCCTCAGCTACCTTGGCATCAGAAGTTATCTGGCTTCAAGCACTTCTTTCCGAACTTGGTCAGCCGCTTACTTCATCCCCAGTGCTTTGGTGTGATAACTTAGGGGCAACCTACCTGGCGCACAACCCTGTTTTTCATAGTCGGTCCAAACACCTGGAAATGTAATTTCATTTTGTACGCGATCGGGTCAACAAGAATCAACTACATGTTCGTTACCTACCAGCTACAGATCAGCTGGCGGATGTGCTCACAAAGCCTCTCACTCGACTACCATGTCGACGATATGGTTCCAAGTTTCATCTCACCGAGGTTTCACTTGCGGGGGCGTAATGAAACAGAAACAGACAAGCACTATTTTGAGTTCAGTCCTACATTCAATTCTCAAATCTTCTCAAGATCATGAACCTGTCATCACATTTATTTAGCATATCTTTGCAAATCCTTTCTCATATCTGTATAGCTCCTTTCAGCCATTTGTAAATGGCAGAGCCTTGTAATGATATTAAGCAAGAGAAGAAATACACTTTCATTGTATCTTCAGTAATCGCCTGCCATCTGGCGCAGTATCGAGGGTTTATCACTTTTGCCGTGCAGGTTCACCAAGGTGCCAAGAATCCACAGCTCCGTTTGATGTTTCAGGAGGCAAATGCACGGGGGCAAACTTTGATGGTTGGTGAAGCTGCGGCGGCTGCTGCTGCTGCGGCTGCGGAGGAAGACTAATCGTGTCGAGGAGGAAGAGTGGTAGGTGTCCTCTGATTTCCATTGTTTTAGGTTTGCTACTGTGTACGTCTTGGTGGTAAGTAGTTTGGATGGGTGGTTTGCTTTACGGATGTTATTTTGCCAAGCAAGCGGGTAGATATATAGAGTGGTCACAACCTTGAAATTTTCTTCCCGGTATCCTTGTTGCTGGGAGAAGAAAAGACGATTTTTTTCCTTGTTGGTTGTGGTCAATGGTGTACGTACAGGCGGATCTTAGGGTTTTGTACTGGCGGATCTAAGAAACGATTTTTGGATTTGAAACTGCGAAAAGAAAATTTGTCTTGAATCGGAGAACGAGGTGCATCATAAGTCCGGAACGACAATTTTGGAGGAAATTCGCCTGCTAAAGTCAAGCTTCCTTTTCATTAAGTTTGTTTATGCTTCTCGTAGGACTAACAGGGCTGCCCATTTAGTGGCAAAAACGGTCCTTGCATCGGCAGCTCGGCATTCGGTCGACTATCGCTATTTACTTTTCAACCTTTTGTAATCAACTGTCTGTCTTAAATCTATGGGTTAATACCTTATTTTGGCCTGAACTATGATCATATAATCAACTTTCGGTCGTGGTTTCAAAATTAACATCCTGGCTTCAACTACGCAGCATATAGACTCAATTGGCCCGACACATGGTTTCACCGTCAGCCTAAAAATCATTAAAAAAATTCAAATTCGAATTATTTTTCTAATTTTTATGATTTATTATCATATTAACCAAAATAAATTATAAGAAACATAAAATAATTTCTTTTTTATTTTTTAGATAATTTGAAAATGAGAAATTTTATACATCACCCAAAAATAAAATATATAATTTATAAAATTTAATTTGATAATTTATAAAATTTATCATTTTCAAATATAAAAAAATAAAAAATAAATTTATTTATATTTTTAAATTTTGGTCAATTTTAATAACAAACTTACATGAAGCGATTGGGGATGTTTTTAATCATCAAGGTCGTCCTTCCACCTCCTTCAGAAGTTAGGGCTGGAGAGAATTCGTTAGTGGCACGCCCCGCCGCTGTAGCAGAAGTCTTCTTGGTCTTGCGATACTGAGCCAGAGGCAGCGACCGGAAACTCCTCCTGGGAGCCGCACAGTGAAAAACTCTCACCGTCTTCTTCCTCTTCCTCATCTGCCTCCTCCACCCCTCCTTAAAACCACCATCATCACCGCTTTGGCTCCCAATTATGAGAGCCCTATCCCCACCATTAGGCACAACAGTAGCGGGCAACGGCTTGGGTTCGGGGACGGGAACGGGAACGGTCTCCGTACTGTGATTCAGAATGAGCGGCGGTGGGGATGGCTGTGGGCAAATGGCGATCGGCCGGAAACCTCCTGGGTGGTAATAGTGGTTGTCGTTCATGTAGACGGGGGCAGGAGGGAGCTGTGTATGAGGAAGAGGGTAGCAGTAGTAGTAGTAGAAGAAGAGTCGATTAGGGTTGGGGATTACAGCGGGGTGATAGAAGAAGGCCTGGGAATGATCGCCGGCGGCGGTGGGTTTGAGAGGGAGAGGCGAAATTTTGGCGTCGGTGTGGGTTTGGGTCTTGGTCGGAGGAGGGGGAAGAAGAGCGAGCGGCATTGAGCGGCGAGGCGCCGGTGGGTTGTTGAAAGGCGGTGCGTTGGGGTTTAGAGCAGAAGAAGGGGTTTGGGGGTGGGAGTTTGGAATTGCCGGCGACATGGCGGTGGTGCGGGGGAGAGGGGATGGGTTGGAGGAAGGGGAACACACAGGTTTTCTGGACGACGGAGGAAAGCTGAAAAGGGATGAGAGAGAGAGAGAGAGGTTGTTTGAAACTATGAAAGGGAAAGGAATGATGATGATGGAAGGGTAAGAAGGTGAAGGGAAGGGGTTTTTTTCTGCAGCAAAGGACTTCTGTCTGTCTCTTCAGTTGCTTCACCTTTCCTGTCCAAATTTTCTTTTCTCTTTTTCTTTCTCTAAATAGTTTTATTTTATTTTATTTATTTATTGTATATTTTGGCCAGGGATTGTCACGCCGGCCGGCGTGCCACCGATTGAACCTGGTTCAACAGATACCGGTCATAAAACCGGCGTGACACTACCGGTATGATCGGCATGATCGATATAGGAATTTCTAAATAAAATGATCTTATTGTAGTGAATTTAATTGATAAAAATAATTTTATTATTTATTTTATGAGTTAAATATTGATGTTATTTGTTGGATTCAAGTATAAATGTTTAAGTATTGACGTTAAATGTCATGTTTAAATATAAATATTTATAATTTCATTTGTCATATTTACCTGCATGAACCGGTATGTGCCACCGGTCGAACTATTCCACTTGTTAAACCGAGCATGAATCGGTTTGATAACCTTTATTTTTTTTTTTTTGGTAGAAGATAACCTTTATTTTTGGCAATTCTTTCTTTTATGTGTTTGGCGTTATAAGGAGGAGAGAGAGTGAGAGGGAAGGGGAGGTGCTGAGTTTGGCGGCGTGACAATGATGAGATGAGAGGAAAGGCGACGTTTTCCTTTCCGAGGCGCCTTCTACTGTGCTCTACGGCTTTTAGTTTTACAAGACCGATAAAAACTTTCTAGTTTTGTGAAAAAATGTAATATGGATATGGTTATGCTGCTTCATAAAATAGAAAAAGAATATATATTGTAGATATAAGATTGAAAATAAATGAGACGGTTTGATAAATTAACGATCAAACTGGAATATACAGTTTGGTACAAATTGTAGATGGTTAAAAATGTTTTGGTCTGGTTTATGGTCTGTATCATGTGATGTTTTGATTTGTTGGTATGGTATAGTCTAGTGTAAACCGTAGTGTGTCAGATTAAATCGTGGACTCGGTCGATTTCTCAATATGTGTTAGCAACCAAGTCCACCACTCTCTCGATTCCCCAAACATGACCCAAGTCTCAACCATAATTTCGAGAAACCCATCCTCTCTTTCATTCACAACCACATTTCATCATACAGTAGAGACAAACGTGTCTCCCTATGACATTATGTTAATGTTTATAACGTTATGGTGCAAGTTGGGATGCTTTGACTTTGTACTTTTGTTGTTTATTGAGATTTAGGGTCTCAAAATTCCTCATGAATGTTGGAGTTTGTGTTCTAAGGCAAAAGAACATTTTTTTCTCAGTTATTGATTCATTTTTTCTTTGTGGTTGACTTAAAAATTTGTTCATTTTTCGTTCATTACGGTTTATCTGGACCAGACCGTATCAAACTAAACCGCACATATGTGGTCTGGTATGGACCGCACAATCATGGTATGGTCTGTGGTATATACTCCACTCTCTCGATCTGTACCATAGACCGTATATATGGTATGATCTGGACAAGATCGCCCTGTTTCCCAACCCTACTTACGTGTGCTAATTTTATTTTCGGAATTTATCATTGAGAAGTAGAAAACATTTTATTTTATAAACATCAAATTTAACAATCTCAATTATTAAATAAACTCATATACTTTGGTTTCTTTCCCACCAAATTCATATTTTATTATTGACATGATAGATTTTAAGTGATATTGACATGAAATGAGGATAGATCCGTCATTTACCATCATGGATTTTAGTCTCTCGTAACATCCTAATTAAATGTGTGGGATTTTATAATTTGTGGACCTAGTGGATTTTGACTCCAAAATAATCCAACGCACATGACCATAGAGACCATAATCCAACACCACTTTAATATCAAACATGGACTTTTCTGCATAACCCTGTGCGTGTGAGATTTTGATACAAAATCGTTATTGAAAATCCTAAAAGCGAACAACCTTTTAGAATACGCAGACTCTAGTCTACTAGTGCAACGAGGAAAGTTCTAAATGAACTTCTACTAGATTTGATCTTCAAGAAGAAACAAAGAACTATATATTCATATTTTTCTAGACTTGATAGAAACACGAACATAATTAAAATTATGAACAAAACTAAAAATAATAAATAAAAGAAAAAGAGTTGATAGAACTCTTACCTCGTTCTCTTCATGATGGTTTAAGACTCTCTGACAACAGCGCTGAAATTTGACCCCTTGCTATAATCTAATCACCCATAGTATAGATTTTCTTATAAATGGAAATTACGGTACATATGTTGTAACATACCTTGAACCAATGAACACGTCCAATAATTATATTATACAATTGAAAACAATATTTATTTGTTGAATTTTGTAATTGTTAATCTGTTTTGGTCTCCCTAACCTAAAATCCTAACCCGTTCATGGGACGATCTCCTACTCCTCCCAGACAACAGAAGAGCTCTGACACAACATGAAATACTAATTGTAGGTATTGCTTCCTTGTTGATGGAGGCACCAGAATGTCTGACATTGCATTTAATACTCAAATCTCACTTAAAGTTGATGTAAATAATCACTCTCATAACTCAACCACTCTACTCCTTTTTAAACTTGGTAGACTGTTGCAGCCTGCAGGCGTGGTTCCATCTCCAGCCTACAAACAAATCATCAGGCTTAATACACTTATCCTTTTGAGATCAACTAGTTAGTTGGTTCAAGTTACCTAAAATTTTCTCCCTCAACTAAAAAAAATATATTGTTTTTTCTTCACAAGAAGAGGAAAAATTACAGAACGGACATGATCAGGAACTCTTTTCTGGATTCTACTGTTTGGTCGCAGTTTGGCAGGGGATACTCTGCTCAGACGAGGAAAGAAAGCATATTTTGGCATATCACGTGCCAATGTTAAGGTTTTAGTTTTACTTTTTCTCTACTACTTGTTCCTTCTTCTTGCCACCTTTTTTTTTTCTTTCTGAAACTCCATCACACTTGCACATAAAAAGCCATTGTTGTGTTGCGTCTCCCTGCCTGCTGTGATCTCTTTTTTGTTTTTTTTTGTCATTGTCGCGCAACTGAAGTAAGTCTGAAGCCTGGCCATTGGGTCTTTGG
This sequence comes from Linum trigynum, assembly GCA_964030455.1. Lineage (NCBI taxonomy): Eukaryota > Viridiplantae > Streptophyta > Magnoliopsida > Malpighiales > Linaceae > Linum > Linum trigynum. The sequence goes on along the minus strand of OZ034814.1, from coordinate 31,421,245 downwards.
GATGATGGATTGGCTAAATCCGTGTAATGTTACTTGTCCCGTCTTTGTTGCGTTGTGCATGCACGAAATCCCACCATGCAATTGCGAAATTTGCCTGGCTCAACAATGGCTGGGATTCTATCTTTGACTTTATTGTTGCAAGAAAGGGCTAAATGACCAGTGACAAAGCAGCATGGTTGTCATGCCGGTGGCATGCCACCCGGTTCAACCTGGTTCAACCTGTGCCAGTTATGAAATCGACATGACACCACCGGTATCACCGGTATGATCGACTTACGCATTCTAAGTTTAATGACATAATTTTAATGAATTTAATAAATAAAAAATTAATTTATTATTCATTTTATGAATATAATAATTAAAAGATGATGATATTTGTTGGATTGTAACTAAATTTTCCACAAATATGTTTTATATATGATTAAATACATTGGATATTAATTGTTTTCATATTTTTTAAACCGGCGTGAACCGGCACAAACTGGTTATACCACCGGTTGTATCATTCCACTTGCCAAACCGACACAACGGTAAAAATCTGTTTGACAACCTTGAAAGGAGCAAGGAAGCCATAGTTATACTGTTAGAGTGACGAGTGTACTTAATTAGGGATGATTTGTGTAACTTCCTTAATGACGCAGTTCCCAAATTAAGCCGCGTAGTAGCTAGGGTTTGATGATCAGATCAAGAAGTAACTATATATGTATAGTATTGGATTTGTGTCAGAGATAGAATAAATGAGACTCGGAGATTACTATTTATCGAAATCGCTTAAGTTTGGTATCGGGGTGATTTTTCTCTTATAATTTTTGGTTTAGATATCGTTTGCTTGTGGGATTTGGGTGATGCATTTTTTGTCCCGAAATTTCTAGCATCATGTACTTGACACAATTTTTTTTTTGTTGACGTATACAAATCCGTGGGACATAAGGATTTTGACATGTTTTTTTAGGGTTTGTTTGCTTAATGGATTTGAAGTATGGATTCAAGTCTTAGTCCATGATCATTATAGATTTGGTACAAAACACATTTTTGCTTTGACAATTTTTGAGACGTCAAATTCATGAGGTCCACATATTTGCAAAAACCTGGTCTATGGGTGATATTTGGACCAAATCCATAAATATTATAAAATGTGTTATATACGTACAATCTAATTCGACCAAACCTACCATCAAATCCAACAAGCAAATAATCATTTTTCAAATCCATAATGGATCCATTCCAATCACAAAGTCCAAGTTTTTTCAAAACCCAAAATATGACCAAAACTTTTGTTTTTTTTTTAAATCCAACAAGCAAATGACTCCCAATCCAATATGTATACTGTAGACCACGTGAATTTGCAAACCCACATTTCATTTTGGATTTGGTTATGAAAAACAAAAATTTGATGGTCATGAATGGTACACAAATCTTTAAATCCATTGTAAAAAATCAACTAAACAATAAACTATTTCAAATCCGTAATGCAACAAATCATCTAAATCCAAAACAAAAACAAATTTAAAACTCCCAACCCTTATTTTAAAATCCAATAAGCAAACCAGCTTTTTCAACTATTGCTGTGTCACTTCCTCATTCCCATTTCCTGCCACTTACCTACTCCTGGAAATTTGCCCACTTCCTTCGTTTGCTTCTTCAATGGGACAATTGCCTGAAGGTAAAATGAACAGATCATGATCATAATACCCACCAGTTCAAGAAGCCAGAAGGACAAAAAAAAAAAAAAGGGAAGAGAGAGAGAGAGATTGATTGACACAACGCCTTTTCCCACTCTTCGTTTGACATATAGCTAGGAAGGAACTGAAGCAGCTAGGGCAGCAGGGGAAAGTGAGCAGCCTTTTGAAGGTTTGCTTGGATATGGAAACTGATGTATGCACAAAACTGAAAGCCTGAGCCCATACATTCTCATTGTAGGAACACAGTTGACTGGTTGCTTCTGTCGGCTTTATTTCTCTTCCCAATCACTTGTTTTTAGTTGCTGCGCCTTGATAAATCGAATTGTTGTATCACTATAGAACACAATAAAGAAACTTGTTGTTGGATCAAATTGATTAGTTTGATGAAGAAATTTGGTAAGTAGAATTTCAATTGATCCTTATTTGTACAAATAATTTGAAATGACTCGTTTTATATAATAAGACAACAAATTAAATTATCTCTCTTTTTTTTTTTTTGGGTTAAGCGACTAGAGTAGTTACTCCGTTAAAACTTAAAAGGGAAGAAGACTTGTGAGTCGTGACCACTGAGCTTTCCACCCACAAAAGGACAACGACTATTGACTATTGAGCCTGAGGAAGGAAACAAACAAATTGAAAGAAGGGTTTGGCAGAAGGAGTATCGAACGTGGTTGAGTTGGGAGAACGAATGCCCATGCCTTGGGCTTAAGGAGAACGTGGCCCAAGCCTGGTTTTGCTGCGAGTTTGATTGGGCCGCCTAATGTTGGTCTGACATTTTGGTGTTTGTTTAAGAGAGGAAGGTTAGAGAGAGAAACACCAATCGGCAGAATCCGGCAAGATAAGTTGATTCTTCATGCCCTTCGTTGCTCTATTTCTGAATCCTATACTCCTTTGTCTCTGCTGCTAGTAGTCTAGTACCTCGCGTGAAGCGTGGTTGACGCTAGAAAAATTATACGCGGGTCGTTCTCAATTGCGCATAATCAATCTCAAGGGCAAGTTAAATCGCATAATTAAAGGGAACAAAGAAGTTCTTACCTTTGTGAATGACCTAAAGCTGACTGCGATTGAACTTGCCCTCGTTGGTGAACCTGTTTCGGATCTTGATCTTGTTGTTTCAATGCCTTTGTGGTCTGGGTTCGGAGTATAATCATTTCTCTACAACTGTTCGAGCTAGAGGCACCACAATCTCCATCAAAGAGTTTCTTGATTCTCTTGTGGAATACGAAGCGGATCTGAAGGAACATTCTCGCCTGAGTTCTGTTCCCACCACCTCTACTCTGACCAGTCTCGTCGTGGTGGACGTAATGGTGGCAATCACGGTAGTAGCTCCCTTTAGTCCTCTTGTTGTGGCGGCGGCGGAGTCAGCAGTGGTTCTCGACAACAACATCAGCAACGGTACAACCTTGGGCCAGACCATCTTCTTCAACCCACTCGGTCTTCTGCATCTCCTGGGCCAGCTGGACCGTTTCTCTCTTTCGACCCCAATCGCCAGAGCGGGCTCCTATTATATATAAGTATTCAGAGCTGGTTTGGCAAAGTTGTCGTGTGTACGAATCTCCATGACCCCAATATTAATAGTTTATTAAGAATGCACAAGATATGGTGATCCCTGTGCAAACTTTGAGCCCATGAGTTGTCTTTCGTTTGAGAAGGCTTGTTAGAGAGTGGTATAAGATCCAACATAATCTTCTGCCAACGACTCGAGTTAATGGACCAACTGATTTATGACAAGAAATGTGTTGTGTTAGTTGGAGACTTGGGGTAGTGGTTGGGTGGGGGAGTAACGGGCTGGATGAAATCCCATAATACATATATTTTTTTAAAAAAATTCTCAAAATACACACATTATAAAAAAATTTCCCAAAATACACATGTTTGTGCATCACCGCTGTTGTCAACCGCAGTGAATGCATTCACCGCGGCAGACCAAAGCGGTGAATGCATCACCGCGGTTGATGGTCGCGGTGAATGCCTGACGTAACACTGAAACTTCAAACAAACGTAACTTTGCGCTCGGTTATCCGATTGTAGCGATTTTTTTTACTCCATATAACTTTTCAAGATCTTTCACTCTGAAGAAAGACTTAATCTAAAAAAAATGTCGTTTGTTACCCCGAACGAGCAATTTTTCGATTTTTCCAAACTTTAGAAGGCCATAACTTTTAGCTCGTCAATCCGAACGGCGTAAAGTTTTTTTTGAATGCGCATAACTTTTTAAGAACTACAACTTTTACTAGGAAAGAATTTTTTCAAAAATAAATGTTTTTGGGTATACCGGATTTTGGCAATAACTTTGCCTTTACTTTACAGAAATCCACATACTTTCCAAAATTATGGTTATAATAAAAGTTGTAGTACTTCAAAAGTTATGCGAAATCAAAAAAAGTTTCATGACATTCGGATTGTGGAGCACAAAGTTATGATCTTCCAAAGTTTGTCAAAATCGAAAAATTACTCGTTCGGGGTAGCAAACGAATTTTTTTGGGATAAAGGCTTGTTGTAGATTGAAAGATATTGAAAAGTATGTGGAATCAAAAAAAATTTCGCTACAATCGGATAACCGAGCGCAAAGTTACGTTTATTTGAAGTTTTAGTGTTACGTCAGGCATTCACCGCGGTTGATGCATTCACCTCTTTGGTCTGCCGCGGTGAATGCAATCACTGCGGTTGACAACAGCGGTGATGCTCAAACATGTGTATTTTGTGAAAATTTTTTATAACGTGTGTATTTTGAGAATATTTTTTAAAAGCATGTGTATTTTAGAATTTTTTCCGTAACGGGCTTGCACCCAAACATAAGGATGCATCAATCAATCATCAACCAAACATATGATGCAGTTTTGAGGATATATTTTCACCATTTGGAATTTTTTTAACGAGAATGGTTATAGGAATGATAAATTAAACCTTTTCAATTAGAATTAAAACTTATAATTATAAAAATAAAAGAACCTCTAGTAAACTAGAGTATTCTATATGCCATACACTCTCTCTCCTTCATTATTTCTTTCTCCATCAATTTTAAAAGAGCCTTATCTTCATTTCAACTTAGATGTTAATTTTCCTTAAAAAAAAAAAACTCATATGTTAATTTTTTGCATAGAAAAAAAGAAATCAATAAATGACACAATTTTGTATGTTAAAAAAAATAATGTCATCAATGACATGCTCATACGACAAGTGATCAGTGGTGTACAATTGTACATTAACCAATTGTATTTTATCAATTGTGGTTCAGTTAAAAAGTGTAATTAGTTTGATTCCTTAAGAGTTCTTACTGTTATTAGTGATTTTGGTATGAGTGGTTTAATTTGGTCATACTAATGAGCCAAACTATTCATGAGCGGTTCGATGTTTGACTTGAGAAAAGTTCGTTTGATTCAGGAAAAGCTCATCTCTTTTATTAGCGAGTAGATCTTGATCTAAGCTTTGTTCAGCTCGTGAGGCTTGTGAGTCAGCTCGATTTGGTTTCTTGTTGAGCTCAACTCGTGGACTGTCTCATTTTGAGCTCATGAGATGTCTCAACATTGTGACTAGCAAGCCAACTCGGCTACCGATTTATGAGAAAATCGATCCATATCTTATGAGTTGCCTTGTTGACGATTCATTGGTTTATTAAATTGTATATCTCACCTTTTTTTAAGTAAATAGGTGAGCTCCAAAAAAGATATTTCTCCTTTCTACTCCCCGAGTCCCTGAATCGGAGAAATCCAGCCTTCAACGCCGGCAGTTTGCCATCTACGTTGGTTGGAGCAGCCTTCGGTAGAGGCGAATCGACCTTTTTCCCACACCAACTCAACATTTTCGTCAGTCCAATCATAACACCGTTAAAGAGATGAACGCGGGAACAAAACTCGAAAGTGATTATTTTGTGTATTTTGAAAGATTGGACTATAATTACAACAAATATAAAAGTTGTGGCATGATAGTGTATTTTGTTTTTAAAATAGGTGAGCTCCAAAAAAGATATTTCTCCCTTGCGTTCCATTGGAGAACCTTTGGTTTAATTGTCAAAAAAAAAAGAGAACCTTTGGTTTGGCAGACAAAGGAAGATAAATGAATAAATAATACAAAGACAGAAAAGAAAAAGAAATAGGTAGGGGGAAAATCAGAAATGACGATAAAGAAAGGGAAAGGACAAAAGCTGAACGGGGAGACTGGATCGGGGGTTGAGAGCTGAGAGAGACGGCATGGATTTTTAGGGCGGATTAGGATAGGAGAAAGGGAGGGGAAGTGGTCCGGTCCTTCTTTTGCTCCTTGAGTTGAATCGAAATACAGAGCGAGAGAAAGAAGCACAGCTTTGCGGAGTGATCGCCGGTCGTCGGCATCTACCGCCGGCTGCCTGTGTCTCTCCTCTCTTTGGTGGATTACGGACAGTTCAGCCATCCTTCCGGCCAGGAAACACCAATTGAACTCTATCACCTTCGTCTCTGCCTGAGCTTGCTTGTGCCTGGAGACAACCCCATCGCTTGCTGCTCGGAAATTCAAGGTTTTGGCCTTGGTTCTTCAAACCCAGATTCTATTTAGTTTGTTTTTATATTCTACTGTCCCTGCTTTTAGATTTCAGAATGGGTTTGCTTTCTCCCGTCGAAGGAGCACAGCTCGCTGGTAGAGTACTGGGTATTTGTAAACCCTGTACTATGTTTTATTGGAGGCCTCAGAGATTGCTGGGGCTTGAGCTACCTACAGATTAGTATGTTCTTTCAGACAAGTCATTAATAGGTCATCCAGAATGGGAAACGCAGAGCCGCAGGGGCACAGATGCTGCATGGATCAGCTGTTTGTTTTTGTCAATTGCTGTGATGGTTCTTCTACTGGAATGTTGTTCTACTAAATGGTCCTTTTAGCCCAGCGGAAGATGCACTTGGAAGCAACCGCTTTGGTTGCTTTCCCTGTAGCATGAGGCAAGCAGACTTTAGCTTCCGAGTCGGAGTTGCCATTGCTTCAGCTCCTTCCTTCTCGCTGATTTATGAATCATGCTTGAGCTGCTATGCCAGTAGCCTTTATCTTCAATTTTGTATAACGGCTGGTCCATGTAATATGAAGTTGAACATCAGGAACTTGCTTTGTTTTAGGGTTATGGCTAGTCAGGTCCGGGTGCTTGGTCGTTCTGACATTAAGACAGATAGACTTAGAGGGGCGAGTCAAATAATTGTGTGCAAGACTGATATTCAACTGTGCACACAATTATAGGCGAGTAAAATAATTGTGTGCAAGACTGATATTGAAATTTATACATTATCTTTGTTTCTTACTAGGTACATCCAATGATTCTAACAAAGCAATACCGATGTATACACTCGTCAAGCTGTCAATGCACAAAAGGGCATCTAAGTGAAGACGTTATATTTTTAGTCTTTCAACAGCTGAACTGGAACCCCAAGTTGATAGCTGCTCTATCATGTTCGTGCAAGTGGTTTGATGATCTTGCCAAGCGAGTATTGTGGAAAGAGTTCTGCAAGACAAGGGCTCCAAAGATGATGGTTGATCTACAATCAAGTGGAAGTCACAGTGTTGATGGAAACTGGAGGGCACTTGGGAAGTTGCTCATCTACTGTTCAGGATGTACCAGGGGTGGTCTATTCAATAACATTCAGATACCTGGCCATTTTGTTTACAGGACTCGCTTTTCTAGAACTTCGGGGAAATCCTTTCTTCTGCCTCAATGTAGAACTGATGTTCTATATGTTTCGGACCCATGTGAGCATCTAGACCAAGGGGATGAAGGGGACATAGGGTTTTTTAGAGGGATTTTCAAGTCATTCTCAATGTCAAGAGTCAGGAAGATGCTGATACAAAAAAGGGCCCCACTGCACCCTACACACGTGTGTCCATATTGTAAGGCGAAGCTTTGGAACATGCTTCAAGCAAAGATGGTACCAACAAGTGCAAGCTGCAGATTGGGTTCCTATGATGATTGCATTGAGTATTATGTTTGCCTTAATGGTCATATGTTGGGAATATGTACCCTCTTACCCTTGTCAGAGTCTGAAGAGGTATCCGAGATCGAGTGATAGTTAGATTGGAACCCAGGTAATCTTCCTTTCCTTTACTAAAAACCTCATTTTTTCTTGAATCATATTGAGCTAATACTTTAAGGTCATTCTTCATTATTAAATGTTTTCTCTCCCATTTGCAATGAATACTAATATAAACAATGAAGGGCGATTTGCTGATGTGTCTAGGTTGCTGTCATATTCTCTGTAAAACATAGAGCTGCTTGAATTCTATGAAAGAGTGGAAATTTAGGGGTTTTCATGGATTGCCAGTGATAAGCTTGGCACCACCACCTAAAGTTGATTTAAGTTTTAGAAATCACAAGGAATAGTTCTTCCAAAAGCTCTGAAAATCCATACTGAGATCTGATATGCGAATGCTGTACAACTAACCTCCTTATACAAGAGTTACAAGGAAGCTTAATGGGTGAAGAAACTAATTCTATAATAATTCCTAACTAAGTATAACTTTTCCTAGAAGATCAGGAATAGAAAGGAAAAAAAATATAAAGCAGAATGTATGCTAATCACTGTGTGTCTGTATCCTGAAATTCTTTTGAGTTAAAAGCTTTTACAGGGCTGGTATCCAAAGAAACCGAGACTGCTGGCTCTTGGAAGCTCACTAATCTTTAGGATTTTTTTACTTTTTGTTTCTCGAATTGCATGTTGTCCAAATGGCTTGAGCCCTGAGGTGGGAATCAATGTATCTCTTTTTATTGCTATTGCATCATCAAAAGTATGGGCAGTAACGCCTATAAAATGGCTTGAGGTGGGAGACAATGTTATCATACATCATAGACTACATGTATTTTAACAATGCATGCATCACCAAACGTATGTATTCGTGAAAGCTTTGGGGATTTACCAAAGATTTCCTAAGTACATGAAGTCATATATTCTGCAAATAGATACATGAGTCCTGAAATGCAAGATTTTCCTGAAATAATAGGAATGACTTGTAACTTGACATTTTATATATAATGTTTCTTCTGTGCAGCATGGATGGCGATTCACTGAATGGAGACAAATGACAATGGACATGAATCCAAAATGATATGCTTTCTCTATCTGCAACTGCTGTTGTAAAGCTTGCTCCGCTGCTGCTGCTGCTGCTCTTGCATCTCGCCTGAAAGTTTGAAGCGTTTGCCTTTTATAGGCGTTACTGACCATCCTTGTTTGTTGTGGTAGTATTACTTACAAGTGATGTTGTAAGTTGTCTGTACACATCATATTGTTAGAATTGCAGATAAGTGTATCTGCAACGATTCATCCAAAACTGCGTGTGATTAAATCGGTCTGTATTAAATGATCACCTTCCGAGCTTGTTTCAAGTCTCAATGGCCACATTATTACGTCAAAAGCTGTCAAAGCCCTTTACCCTATAAATATCCTCCTAATAATGGGATCCGACTCTATCTTTGTCTCCGCTCGACTTTCAGGACCTGTACTTTGCATCGATCAACAAGTTCGTCAACCTTCATTTTTACAGATCACACTCTGATCATCTGACGTTCAACAAATACATAACTCCGTTTTGTTTTCACTACATGGATAGGAGGCTTTGAAATTTTCAATTTGAAACACAAATGTCACAAAGCTGATGTTGCTAACAATCATCTGGAGTTCTTCTTGCACCCCACTGCGACGTAAATGGGCTACGCCAATGTATTTAGTCCCTACACAATCTCAGGGGTGGGCATCTAATCTACTCTTCTGCTCCAAAATTCAACCCGGAAATGCTCATCCTCCCAATATTAACTGCAATATAACAACGAACTTTAAATGAACCAGTGAAAAAGATTTGCTTGCCCTACAAGGTCTATCAAACAAATCTTCACAAACCATTGATCTGCGGTTTCCCACAGTCAAATGCTGAAAGGAATATACGATTGAATGGTTTCGACAACAAGACATGGATGAATTTACCTACCTACAACATCTGCTTGGCCAGATAATTTGGGCATGAACTGCCTAATATGGTCTGCAGCTGCTTCATCAGCTTTCAGGGTCTCACACTCGAATGAAACCGAGACTTTGCTTTGTTTGCCATGTTTATCTTCTACCATTCCAGCAACATCTTTTCCCCACCTGCCGAACAAGAAAATAAAAATCATAGTAAAACAAAATCTCGTAACTTTTTAAATTGCTGTTTGATGCTACGAATTAGGCAAGGAATCAAGTTTCTCCAGTACCCATGAGCATGGTCGATGTTAGATAACCGAGCAGCGTCGTGACCTCTACATTCAACCATGACATCTTGCTCTTTCTTGCTCTGTTGCAGAGATCATTCATTAAAGATTATTGGGATGACTTAGAATGAGAAATGCGGTATGAAGGAAGAAGGAGAAGGAAAGTTGACAACTACAGTGCTGCATACATTATAGTCAATGATGGTAAGCTTGATCAGGCGATAATCCTCACCCCTGCTGCACTCTCTTTCACAAGCTACCTCTTTTGGACCAGAAATGAACAAGTTCAGCAAGAAACGACCATAGCGAGATAATAATAGTAATCTATAATTAAATAATAGTAGGCCAAAATTCTCTGAAACTGAGATGAAGGAATTTGAGAGGGTGACAATTAGTGATTAGCATGCAGTTGAGCAAAAGGTATCGTCTTTCGTTGATTCTTTTTATGTATTTGAGTGGATTTTAAATTCCACATGCAAATATCAAATGCATCAAAACAATGCAATCCCAAATACATGAGTCAGAAGTATTTGAAAATGCACTTCTCCAACTTGTGATGTGGTGGTTGAGACGTGGACTCATCAGAGAAAGGTCTCAGCTTTCTGTCCGCTGATCTCCCACTGAGACTCTCCCTCTCCAGTCTCCAGTTCAATTAAATAGAGAAATGCATCCTACAAGAGAGGGTTCTTAATGTCGATTTCACTTCTCTAAGCATCTACAAGACTATGTATTTTGAAATACCTCTTAAGTAAAGGCAACACATTTATTTAGAACTACACAAACCCACCCATAATTCACCTAGAGAGGTAAATCTGATCAAATTGCACCCTCACATTGACACAAAAGCATCTCAGGCTGAACTAGAACTTCTCAAACTCATTGTATCCATGACAAAACCATTCTAGCAACTCAACTTCACCTGAAAGAATAATAGCCAGAAAGCGAAAACTAGGAACCAAACTTAGCATCCAACAGTAGTTTAGCTGCACTATGTACTTTTACAGGACTAGCTTGACCAAACTTCGATACCAACACAGTTTCCACAGATCACACATCCACTGATTCGAGACTTACATAAGAGGCTACATCAGCTCAATGCAGAATTGCAGATTCTACATACAAATTGGGGACAAAAGGAAGGAGCTAAGTTAGTTTACCAGTGCCGTGAAGGCCATAGCAAATGGACCCAGGAAGCTGAATGAAGTGTCCAGAGATTGACCCACATGGCAACAAAGCTATTGATGCTATTCCTTCCTTCACCTCCACCTCCAGCTGTTCTTCCTCACCTCGTTCACCGTCCTCTGCCATCGAACACAATTCAGAAACACGGAAACCCATCAACATCAGCACAGACCGTGAGAAAGAAGAGCGAGAAAAAGAAGATAAAAATAGGATAGGGGAGAACCAAACTAACCCATTTTGATGAGAAAGAAAACTCGCCCAAGGTGGCTGAGCTTTTGTTCGTTCCCTCGCCGTTCCTCCACCGGCTCGACAGTACTGTGCCGCCCAAGCCAGGGGAAGAACTATGGGAAAGCGAATGCATCGGGTCAGTGAACTTCCAGGTTCTTCCAAAACGGTGCGTTTTCTTGGGGTTGTGGCTTGTGAGTTGTGATAGCTTTTTCACTTTTCGGCTCCTCATTGAACAAAGTTCAACCACAGTGTTCGATGTTTTTATGATTCACGATATCAAGTTAAATTAAATTAACTATACTTTTATTATGGTTTAGTGAGAGCTATAATTACAACTATGACTAAATTTAAAGATGAAAAGATAAAAGGATAAAATTTGATACGTGTCAAGTTGTGATTATTGTGAACTCTTTCTCTGTCATGTTCACCTTCTATTTACATACAACCACTAGAAGTAACTGTCTCGAGAAACTGCTCAGTTGACATGGAGTGACGGTTATCCTCTCAATTGCTCCAATGATGCCCTGACATTGAATAGCAGTATGTCACATTTTTCCGTCTTGACCCCCTCTTCTTGTAGCTTCTCCTTAGTTTGAGTTTTGGAATGAGAAAAACGGTTAAGGCATGAAGACCCCGTCTTGCCACATGTAGGTGAGTATTAGAATCACATGGGTAAATATGACAAAAAATAATTCACCAATCACCAGGTGGTATACTGATGACCCCCTCCTCAACACAACATTGAGCCTCCTCGCCTTGACAAAATTCGGGCAACTATGTTGGCACCCACCTCGTCACGCGGGGGGGGGGGGGGGGGGGGGGGGGGGGGTGTTTTACCCTCCTCTTCCTTGCCATCCATATCATTTGACCACACCAGTGGGCATGTTGATTACTCCCTCCCACTGACACCAGAGGGGCATGCTGATTACTCCCTAATCACACCAGAAGGGGTGCTCCAACACTTAGTCAAGTTCTTAGAACCACCATTCTCTCTATATTTAGTCAAATTTACCCCACCTCGTCACACTAGGGGGTATTCTGACTACCCCACTCCTAGCCACACGAGAAGGGGTATATGCTCACTACTCCCCTAATCACACCATGAGGAGTGCTCCAAGACTTAGTCAAATTTTAGAGTGTCGTCGTAGGGGTGATGACATTGGTGCCAATTGCCATGAGCCCAAACACCCAATACATGTGACCCATCTTAATTGATTTTAATTGTTATAATTAAGTTGACCTTATAAAACCATTTAATCCCTTGTAGATACGAGATTATTTCTTATGTAAACATTTTACATTAGAAAAATAATCAGAAGGAGGAGGACTAGGAGTTGAAATCAGACACGATTATAATATATATAAAATTTAAAATTTCACATATCGCATAAAATGCAAACCTAGATAGTTAGAATGCCCCCTAATATTGTTAAGGAAAATATAACATATTAATAATTGAACACTTTAGTTGGGAGGTAACTACCATTCCTCATAATGCAGTTCGAAGAGGTAGGGCAAGACCTAGCAGCAGTATTATAGGATGAAAACATTGACAACATGTTGGATCTGAATTTCTGGAGTCAATAAACATTTAAGAAGTAATTGATTTTTATTTTAGCATTTGGAGATTCTTGGCGAGGGGAGACCTGTATGTAGGGATGGCAATGGGTCGGGTTGGGTCGGGTTTTGCCAAACCCAAACCCAAACCCATGGGTTTATCCGTGAAAAAAACCCGGGGTAAAACTCACTGGGTTTGAAAAACTCAAACTCAACCCAACCCGCTGGGTATCCGCGGGTTCATGGGTACCCACGGGTTTTTGTCGTAAAAAATTTACAATAACATGTTCCTATCAAAATTAAAGTCAAATATCAATCTCTCAATACAAATTATCCATATTTAAAACACTATTCTAGAAAATTCAAGCAAATCACAAATTAACTATACAAATTGTTCAACGCAATCTAGAAAACTCAAGAAAATTGAAGTAAATCATAAATTATCCATAAATAACATGTTAATTGAAGGCTTCTTCCTTTCAATTAAGTTTCTTCACTCTCCACTCGATAACACAAACTTCATTCTACATAATTAGAAAGAAAAAATTAGACATGTCTCCACAAACATAAATAAGATTAGTTGTTTAAAATATTAAATATACCGAGAAAATTAATTATATGTGTGGGCGGGTACCCACGGGTCGGGTTTACCTAAACCCAAACCCAACCCAACCCAGTGAATAGTGAACGGGTTTAAACCCAAACCCAACCCAAAACCCGTCAACACGGATTTTACCCGCGTTGACCGGGTTGGGTCGGGTGGGTACCCGTGGGTTCGGGTTTGGTTGCCATCCCTACCTGTATGATATAATCACTATTCCATTTTTTTGGGTACATGGTATACTTCATGATTGATTTATAGTATAAAACAAAATACACGGATTAAGAGAGATAGCAGCTGCCGTAATCAAAGGAGAGAATCTGAATATGAATAGAAAATGTGAAACAGAAAGAGATGAGAAAGCAAGGGTGAATTGCAAATTTGGTCACTCATATTACTCATTTATAACATTTTAGTCACCCGAATCAAAAACCATTCAACTTAGCCACCAATACTACACGTTCATGTAATATTTGGTCACTCGCCGTCTAGTTCTGTTAAGTCTGTCCTAGGTGGCAGTCAACTCCAACATTTGACCGTAAAAAAGCTGATGTGTCATTTAAAAAATAATTAATTAATATAATTACTTTTTTTATTTTACAGCTCACAAGTTTCAATTTTCAATTTATTTTAATAAAATAATAAACTTTACCCACTAACACACAAATCGCCGATCTCCTCCTATGCCACAATTTCGCCATCGCAATCTCCGCCGCCATCGTCGTCGCCCTCTCCGAGAGAAAAATAGGCAGAAAGAAACAACAAAATCGACCATTCGGAGAATCTCCTCCCAAATCTACCGACTCCCTTCTGTCTCTCCCTTTACAAAATCTGTAGCCGACCGTTCTTCCTCCTCCGACACATGCTCCTCTCCCTCTGGGTGGTGGGTCGATGGAGTTAAAGAGTGAATCCCCTAAAAGTACTCAAATTGATTGCGACACCACTGTTTCCGACGCCGAGAATGGCTCCCTGACGACAGCTATGTCACTGCTGGGACTTCCAAGAAGCTCGACCTCCCTGTCCTCTCGCCAATTATCTCCACCGTCAAATCGTTTCGACTGGGGGGGAATCTCGGTCGCAGATTCTTCTTCGAGGCCGTATCACCCGGGTCAACGGCAGGGACGCCGTGCTGCCGATTTTCTTCCAGATCTAGACGGGGTCCATTGTAGTGTCATCTACACGACGACTGATTTCTCTGACGAGAGGTTGACTTCCTACAAAGGTTTTTTTGTTGCTGGACGATGGATTTCTCTTATCCATTATAACCCAGAAGCAAGCTTGATGCATTTTTTACATTCTTCTCCATCATTCAAGTTAACTCAGTGGCCGGAGAAGAGAGAGGGGCAACGAATTTTTCTTTATAATTTATTGGATTAATTGGTTGGGGAAGGGAAGGACGGAAGATAGCTGGTCAAATGATGGAGTTGAAAATTGTGAGGTGTAAAATAAAATAAATTTAAATATATTAATTAATTATTTTTTAAATGACACATCAACTTTTTAACGGTCAAACAGTGTAGTTGACTGTCACCTAGGACAGACTTAACGAAACTAGACGGCGAGTGACCAAATATGACATAAACGTGTAGTATTGGTGGCTAAGTTGAATGATTTTTAATTCGGGTGGCTAAAGTGTTATAAATGAGTAATATGGGTGACCAAATTTGCAATTCACCCTGAGAAGCAATCTTTGCTGTGTGTATTAAGTATTTTGTCTGTAGTATATATGTATGATTTGGTATGGAATCTCCACCTAATGATTATGTTTGTGGTCCGCACGATTCATTGCACCACTTTGGTAGTTTGTAGGGATGGCAATGGGTCGGGTCGGGGGCGGATAGTGCATATCCGTTACCCTACCCAATGTAGTTCGGGTTTTACCCATACCCGTACCCACACGAGAAACGGGTAGAAAATCAATACCATGCCCATACCCGTTCGGGTTTCGGGTATCCACGGTTATCCATGGGTAATAATTTCTCCTTATAATTCCAACCAATATGTTAACATTCACACGTATACTCACATTACGTAAGAGGAAAAGTACGACAATAATTCACTAGAATGACGAAAATTAATTGAAACAACATAATTTCATGAAAATATTATATTTGTATGCTAAATATAAAATATTCTAGAGAAACATAATGATTATTTCTAGACAAAATACATATGCATGTGTATAATCGGGCGGGTTCGGGTTGGATAGTGAGATAACCATGCCCACCCATTACCCGCAATATTCAGGTTTGGGTTTTACCCGTACCCACGAAAAATGCTTCGGGAAAGTTTGTTGGAGAGAGAGAGAGAGAGAGATTGTTACTTATGAGCTATCGGGAAAGTTGCTAATCACGTTGTGCTTTTCAGCTTTGGTATTTGCCTCTCGCTTTTGTTCGCAATTTCCAATGCTTTTATGGTGATTATAAGGCTAATAATATTCAGTCAGTAAAAAAAAAAAAAAAGGCTAATAATATTCAGCATTTACATTGGGCACTAGTGGCGTACAATGGTCCGGTCCGTACAGGGTCATATCGGTCCAAGTCAGTGTTTGGATCAGAGCATATCGAACTGAGTATAATGCTGTCCGGTTCTTGATCCTATGAATTTTATAATTCCAAACGAAAAAATGGACCGAATTCGGACCGGATCAACTAGACAAAATGGACCAAATACAATGATGGTTCAATTCTTTGGACCAAACACTGTTCTCTATAGTATGGTCGGTCCGGCCCGAACCGAACCGTTGCAAAATTGGCACGTCTTGTTGTACTAAAGATCTGGTCTTTTTTTGTTTTTGTTTATTTATTTGTAAACCTCACTTGTGTAAGTTGTAAGTGGTGACATAATGTTTGATGACTTGACCCGAGTATACAGTGGGCCAAAGCCCAATAATGAAAGATGGGTGGAGCGTTTTGTCATGTCTGGGGGCCCAAACATCAAATAGAACACCTGGTGTTCGTTTCATCGGGAAATTAAGCAGATATTTGATTGATCCCATATTCCCATTCCCGTCAAGAGTCAGTCTGATTAATTACTGTTCGTGTCAGGTGCATGGATCAGTTGAGTTGTGAGTTTGATAGGACAGTGGATCGGATTATGTCATATATCCATCAGATTATGAACTAACCCGCGGTTACTAATATTGTATGTAACACTGTATTACATTGCGGTTCTATTGGCATCTCAATAACTTTTATAATTTTAATGTTTATCAATTTCATTTATCTTATGTTAAAAAAACAAAATTTCGAAAGCAGAAATTAAAACACACAAGCTCCCATCGGGGAGATCCTATTCCATAAAATAAATGAAAACACAAGACGACAATTTTACTTGGTTTTCTGTTTTGATGTGAACAATGCTACTTCACGGCAGCGGCGGGTCCACGACATAAAAGAGCACTGAGCCGCATTTGAATAGAATATTAGATACCATAAACAAAAATATATAATAATATAGTTTTCATTACAATGCCAATTATACAAGAAGGTCTTTTAATTTAGCAAATTCATCAATAATATAATCTCCATCCATATTGATAATATACTCTTTTTCAAAGAAAATAGCTAAGTAATTAACGAGAAATTCATCGCTCATTTTGTTGCACAAATCAATGTTCATGTTCCATTGCTGAAAATATTCTCTCCATGGTAGTTGTTGAAACGACTAGGTCAACACTAGACAAATCAACCAAAAAATCATTTTGTATTGTGTGTCCATCCATGTTTCCTCCAGCTTCTATAATAATTTTGCAAGAGAGAAAACTTCATCTTCCTCACATGAGTAGTGCATTCTCCAAAGAATGCATCTCATAGCCTTCAAAGTCTCGAGGCTAAACTCTTGAGCAATTTTGTAAATATTTTCTTCATCAAAACACCAGAAAGAACGGTTAGAATCTAGTGCTCCACTCAATTGAGGCGATCTAAATGATAACTCAACAAGTTTGTAAATATTTTCTTAATCAAAATAATGGATAGAAAACCAGCTCAACGGGCTGGAGGAGAAATCCATTTTGGATCTGCTCGTCTCCTCGTTCTTGTTTTGTTTTGGGGGGATTGGGAATTTTTTTGAATTTTGCAAGGAGGGTGTGCTTTAGTTTAGAGTTTTTTATTTTATTTTAATGAAACTTTACACTTTTAGGTTTTCATGTCTTTTTTCAATTAAAATCATTGGGGCTATAGAAAATTTAGTATAAATTTAGAGTAATGGTTTGGATATGTTCATCTGAACCATTTTCCTAGTTACACAAAATCCTATTATCTAATAAAACTAGACAAGATTTTAAATAGAACTGGGTCAAATATCTAAATTGAAAAATTTTATAAGCACTAAACTAACTCTGGATTCAGAGGAGGGGTGGGCCGGGGCCTGGGTTGGCCCAGCCCTGGATCCGCCACTGCTTCACGGAGAGCTTGAAGCTCTTGAATGAAATATATTGATGAGATTTTTCTGTTTTTAAGTGTACGAAACTTGGCGGCTAACCTACTACTTATATAAAGGACTAAGCAAACCTAATTGACATGGACAAGAGTTCTTCACAAAACTACACAGAAGTCTCAAGACAAGAAGGAAACAAAAAGATTAATTACATATTAATCACTCAAATATATGACACTGTAACACTCTCTTTCAAGCAAAAGAAAGAATGTCAAGAATGTCGAGTTTGGACAAAGGTGGCTGAACTGGCCGATGATGAGTCCCTTAGTAAATAGGTTCGCAGGCTAGTCACTGGATGCTACTTTGAGATGCTTGATATCATGAGAAAAGGCACACTCATGAGCGAAATGACAATCCATTCCACATGCTTAGTGAGCTCATGGAAAACAGGGTTGGGTATGATATTGAGAGAAGCCTGATTGCCGCAGTAAAGAGGGGTTGCATAAGACTGTGGAATGTCAAGATCAACAAGTAATCAGAGAAGCTTATTAACAGTACTGACAATGGCACGATAGCCGGCTTTAGTGCAGGAACAAGCAACAATAAGCTGCTTCTTAGTACGTCACGAGACATGTGATTGGCCTAGTGGAATGAAGTAACTTGAAATTGAGCGTCGAGTGGTGGGGCATCCCCCAATCAACATCATTGTAAGAGACGAGCTAAAGAGGACTGCCAATGGGCAAGAAAAGGCCACGCCCATGTGACTGTATGAGGTAGGGCAAGATACGATGTGCAACATACAAATGACCTTGATCAGGGGCACATATATCTTGAGTGAGCATGTTGACAAAGTAAGATATTTCAGGTCATGTGACGGTGAAGTAAAGGAGGTGACCATGAAATTGAGACCATGATAAGTTCCTAAGCTCGTGAAAGCCTAGGTTCGTTTGATCAGAGACACGCAACAACAACTCAAGTTTGGATAACTTGAATCGAACTTCAAACTAACATAAAAATAAAGGGATATGTGGAGATAGATACTCGACACTATCAAGTGTGATCGTTTGATTGATAAGAGTCTTGCCAAGCTCTTCTGGAATCTTCAACAAAAAAACTCAAACAAAGATCTTGCACTAGCTATGGAATCCACCAATAGCTAAAACAATAAACCATAAGCACGCAGGCTCCATGGGGATCTTGGTGTAAAATTCTTATTAAACAAAAACTAATCTCAAAATTCGTGTCTTAAGCCCCTTATATAGCACAGGGAAAATAAAATAACCAAATAACCAAAGTTCATTTCAATTGACAGATATACTGTGGAAAGTTCTTGAAAAGTATGGAATCTCGACTAAAGACTTACAAACCCTCTTAGTTTGAATACTCGGTGGGCGATTAAACTCCACCGGAGTAAGCTAATTGAGGCACTAACACACGAAACTTTCACTACTGGTTTTCAATTCCAATAAGAGCAGTGAATCGATTCCCCAACTAAAGTAATAGATTCACTACTTCCACTTCCAATTAAGGTTTGTCTATTAACCTCTGTAGAGACTATCATTCTAGGTTAGAGCAGGAATCACAAGAATTTGATCAGGACATGCAATTATGAATAATGCCTCAATTGAATATATCACGTCAATCATCCACGAAACCAGGTTCATACAAACATTCCTAACATACACGACTAGGGTTTTTCATACCGAGATGAAAAGAGAGTTTTCTCCATGGAGAGAAGAGAAAACACAAGGCTTGAAGGAGAAATCATCATGTGAGGGATGAGAATATGCTCCAAGCTGGAAATCGGCACTCCGAGGAGGAAAGATCGAGCTCCAATGTCCTTAGATTACTCCAATCCTTTCCCAAGGTTGTTCTTCGTCCTTATCTCTCTAGGGTTCTCTTTTTCTATTTTTGAACTTGCAAAACCTGATAAGTGACCAAAAAACTGAGCTTCAGCTTAGTAGCCTCGTGCCTAAAATCCACGGATGGAATCCACGGTCGTGGAAATGGCCTCCGGACTGTGGAATTCCAAAATGGCGCATCTCCCATTAGTGGTCCTCGACAAAAATCCATAGTCTCCACGGATAAATCCTCGGTCGTGGAATACAGAAACTAGACTAGGGAAAATTACTACTCATAATCCACGGTCCAAACCTCGGTTCCACGATCGTGGATTTGGACTCCCAGACCGTGGATTTTGCTCCTTTGTCCTCAGAGTCTCGAGTGCTCTCCAGTTGCACACAGACTTTCTCCTAAGCCACTATTCACGTACTATGACCTAAAACATCAACAAAAGCACTACCTAGCGTAAAAGGGATCACAAAGCAACCAAATGACAAGCCAAACGATTAAGATACATCGGAAAAAATAAATGTAAATAAGGTGTTATCAGTAGGAAAAAGAAGCAAAGAAGGGAAACTTCCCATTTCACAGGAAGAGGCAGAAAAGAGATCACGACCTCTGGAGGAATTCACAATCGCGATTTCAAAATCGCTAGGCCTCAATCTCGAAGATGTGATGAACAAGAGAAGTATAAGGTGTCACATTCCACTTCACGACCCTTCAGATTCGAGCCCGCGACATAGAGTGCGACCACGACTCCCAGTTCGTGACTTTAATCTCTAGCCCGCGAACTCACTTCCAGCGCATACAAGAATAACAACTTTTAAAAATCATGACCTGGGGTTGAAGTTCGCAGCCACGAACTATTGTGTCATGGCCACAAACCTGTATGAATTTCTGGCCGCCTATAAATAGAGGGTGTCAGATCAAATTGAGAGGGTGTTCAATTTTTGGTTCGTGACTTTAATCATCCTATAATATTCGAGATTAGTTTTCGCTAGAAATCATTAAGCTAATGGTTTCTTCCTCCCTTTCTTTTGTTTTATCCTCATCTTTCACGGGGTAATACCTTTGTACCTGGGGTAAGAAATCCTAACTTAGATGAATGGTTAGGTTTGGTATGAATGTAATGATGTTTTCTCTTCCCCTATTTATGATTACTTGATTTTATGATGCCATTATCTTGCTTCAATAGAGGTAACTAGTGCAAGTTTTTAACCTAGGTTGTCGTGACCATCTCTCTAGGTTAAGATTAGAACCCACATCCAGTGAGACATGATTTTAACCGTGCGACACTTTGGGTTGAAACGATGGTTGCCCTTAGGTTTACCCTAGCAGGAATCCAACCTTACTGCCTTAGCAATTTGTCAGTTGCATGATTATTGAGCCGCGAAGTCAACTAGGAGTGCTCTAGGAGACATGAACAATGCCCTTGGTGTGAGAATAGAGGATTCCGACATCATGAAGGAAGAGATTGTTTCATTTATACCTATGCCTAACATATTCATAGAGTTAAGGGGAAAACTAGCCCCGAGTATCTCACTTAAACAAGTAAAGTGCAATTTAGTAGTTTTAGTATGTTAGGAATATTTCCAAATAAACTATTAGATTAGATAGTAATTAGTCCGATAGTAGCAATAGATCAAATGATCCGTGGAATATGACCTCGAAGGTTACCACTCTACTACTTCACTAACTTAGGGTATACTTGTCTCAGGATGGATTAGCTAGTATTGTTGACAAATAAGATTACTCCCCAATATGCTAATCATGAGGGTTTCGAGTGAGCGTGTTCGGCATAATTATAAAACCTTGTTCTTTGTGCATCATGATTTCGTTATTTGACTTCAAGTTTATTTGAGTCCAACTTCGATAGCAAAAGTTGATTATGGTGGTGATGAGTTTCTACAAATAGGATGATGTTGTATCCTCATTACACCCTTTGATGATTGGCTCACATGGTTTTAATTGACTATAATGAGATGTTTGTACTCTCGACATAAGTGGGATGCTCAAACTATCAACACCAGTGAGTTCTCAAACTCTCCATCCCAATAAGTTGTTTATTTATAGCCGCTTGACATGGTAATCTCATGGATCAATTTGAAAGCATAATACGGAAACTGATTGATTTTTATGTTCTTTTTTCTAAAAAGAAGTTGATTTCAAATATGCCAAAATATGAAAGTGACTTGCATCATTTTAATAACCATGATGCAACCTCCAAAATTGGGATTTATAATAGTCACAATGATATAAACATATCAAAATTTGAAAAATCTCTTATGAAAAAAGCAACAACGGCTATATTCTTTGAACATGGTAAAACATCCAGATAATTATTTGTTGTGAGGATTGAATCCACCATCATTGTATCGAGCTTTGTCTTCTTGCTTGCCTAATGATCCTCTTGATTGGGTAATTAGTTGATGTGGATGTATGAATAATGTGGCTCTTCTTTGAATCATAGTCATCCAACTTTTACCCTATATCGAACCCTTCTTTTCGTAGATTTACAATCCTAGATCGAGTGTCTTGCTACTCCTGAGTGGTAATCACAATGTTCATCTAGGTTGTACCATCTTCGTTATGAGGGTTGCATTAGTTGTCTCAGTATATGAGTGCTTAAACGACATTAGAGTTATTCGGGTTTTATGGAACAATGCAAGTACAACATCGAAAGTACAAGGGAAGAGACCCTTGTATATTAGTGTCCATCATGGTCATTATTATGAGGCCTCTTGAGAAGGAATTCAAGAGTAAATCTGTGTGGGCTTACCCCAAAGTGAGCACTATCGTACTAATGGATCTACTTGTTTTGACAAGTGGTATTAAGCCTGTTTCGAATCCAGGGAGGTGGACGGCATTTTGGTGAGACTCTCATTCGGTGACCCAGGATTTGAGATATGCGGTTGTTTGGAGGATCAAAGAGAGATTTGCTTTTGGTATGACAAATAAAAGGTGATATGCGTTTGGGAAATCCATGTGTCAATGAGCCTATCGATACAAGGCGTTTTGCAGATAAAGATAAATGACGAGGAAAGGACATGAAGTTTGTGGTATTTGTTTTGAGAGGATGATTGTTATAGTATAATCCAAGTACCACATCAGAAATACATGGGAGAGAACCCTTGTATGATAGTGTTCCCTAAGCTCATTAGTATAGGGCCTTGTGGGGAGGATACCCAAAAATAAATCCTTGTAGGCTTAGCCCAACATGAAAAATATCGTACTAATGGAGCTACCTAGTTATAACAAGCGGTATCAGAGCCTGGTTTGGTTTGGATCCACAGTGGTGATCGTCAATTTGGTGGACCCTCATTCCGTGACATTGGGATTTGAGATATGCATTTTGTCTGGCTGATCAAAGGGAGATTCACATTTTTCTGGCATATAAGTGAAGAAATGCATTTGGTAGATCCTTGTGTCGTAGAACCTATTGATAGAAGGTGTCTTGCGGATCAAGATAATTGTCGGGGAGAGGACATGAATTTCATGGTCCTTGACTTGAGGGGAGGATTGTTATGAAACAATCCAAGTACGACATGGAAGTACAAAGGAAGAGACCCTTGTATATTAGTGTGCATAAGGGTCATTATTATGAGGCATCTTGGGAAGGAATCCTAAAGTAAATATGTGCGGGCTTACCCCAAAGTAGACATTATCATACTAACTAGCTACCCGGTTTCAGCAAGTGGTATCAGAGTCTGGTTGGATGCCGGGAGGTGGACGTCAGTTTGGTGAGACCCTCATTCGGTGACTTCGGGATTTGCGATATGCGGTTGTTTGAAGGATCAAAGGGAGATTTGCGTCTGGTATGACATATCAATGGTGATCTACGTCTGGGAAATCCTTGTGTCGAAAAGCCTGTCGGTACAAGACGTTTGGCGAATACAGATAATTGACAAGGAAAGGACTTGAAGTTTGTGTCGAAGTTCCGTGTCTTCCGTAAACTATTTTGATCATGGATTCATGGTTATTTGCTTGTAGGGTCGTGAGTAGGGGAGTTTGGATTGCTACTTGCGGGACGTGGTTTGATTGTTGCATATCTTGTTTGCTACATGTTTTGGGGTTTGATCTCTTTGTATCAAATGTGGATCAATGACATGTGTATATAGTTTGGGCGATTTCTAAATTAAAACTCGTAGACAAATTCGTCATCATTCTTCCAAACTCCAACACCAAACGTTCCAAATCTCAAACACCCTCTCAAACCCATTTGAGACTTCTGAAAGCAAAACTCGAATTTGACATTATGAGTTGCTTTCTTGCTCTCCTCAAACACACGTGTGATTTCACCTTTCCCAATTCCTCACAAGAAGTTGGCGGAAATGTGAACTGATCACAGCAATTCCTCGTTCTTTGCTTTTCCCGTGAGAGCTCATAGCAGTCTCCTTGGTTACCCGAACGAAATAACAAAATGCATGCTACTCATCAATAACGTAAAAGTCATTCCAACAAAACATATGTTAAAAGAAAAGCAATGCTCTACTGATGCAAGTAATGCGTGTGCGTGTCCTCAATTTCTGAAGCCCCCAGGCAGGCTGGGCAAAGAGATGTGAAAAGAGAGACGAGATAGCCGTGAAGCGAATGTGAAGCCGGTGCCGTCTAATTGAATATATAATTTTGGTCTCTCTTTTTCTGGTTCTTGTACATAAATAAAGGCAAGAGGAAGGTGGGGAATGGATGTTCCCTGAGAAGCCAGCCACATGTTGGGAACGAAACTGCCTTTCACCCGACATATGGCCGCACCACATTTATGACAAAGAAAAACCAATTGTTTGGTGGTGTTTATTATTCTCTATCATTAGAGTTAAAATACTTAATACCGAACAAGAATGAACGGACGGATCAGTAAAACGGCAAAATCAGTTACTATAGTGGTCGGGTCTATTGCTTGGAAGGTTACTGATGGACCAAAATAGTTTTCAAGGTTCAACATAAAACCAGATGAACCACCACGGTTTAACTGGTCCACAATTTTAACCAAGAATTCAAAAAAAATTATTTAACGTAAACTAAGACCATTAAACCAGAATTATTAATTTTATTCCTGCTTCCTCTTCTCGTTTTTCCATCCTTTTTGTGGACTTTAATTTTTAACTTGAATTAAAAAAAAAATCATGATTTCTTTTGTGAGACGGTTTGAATGTTTGTTAGATTATTTGGTGAAGATATGGATACAATTGTTTATGGTGAGTGGTGACTGATAATTTCATTCTTAAATTATTGAATTATACAAGTCTTGTATATATCATGAACGGATCTATCAACGGTTAACCAACGATTTTGTAACGGTTAACCACTGAACCGTAAACCACTAACTTTTCTGGTTCAACGTTTCGTCTGATTCTGAAGACAGAGGCTAATATCATTATACGTTGTACAATTGTAAATTAATAAGCATAATTTTCTTACTTTTTAACATTTTGATAATAATAAAAATATGTTTGTACAGATAAAGTAAGGAAATTATGTTTATTAATTTACAATTGTACAATATATAATGATATTAGCAAACGTAGATGTGGAACAAGGAATTGGAGTTTAGGGGTCGTTTTTTATTATTAAAGATAAAAAGAAATGAGAAATATTATTATTATTATTTTTTTGGTGAAATATTATTATTTTAATAATGTAAATGAAAATTTTATTATCGTTAACACACAATTTTAATTGAGATAATTTGGAGCCGTACAAGTATGTTAAAAAAAAAAAATTATATCACCACTTGTTCAATATAAATAAGTCAATTAACATTTAACAACAACATACTATTTATCCATTTAATTTGTACAATGGTATGCACTATTATTCCACTTTTGCTGCCATATAGGGGTGAACAAAGTCACACGAAACCCGACCCACCCGTACCACCCAACCCGAAACCCGAGAAAAGCTAAGTGAAACGGGTGGGTGAGGGTGTTGGCTCAAGACCTACTGATTTACTGGGTTGGTTTTGGGGTTCTGAAACCCGAGCAACCCAACCCGACCTAGTCACTTGCATAGAAGCCAACCCGAGTTTTTAAGATAGCCTAGGGTTTTCCCCATCCTATTTTGCAGTTCAGCGACGGAATGTCTCTTCCCCCTCCTCTCTATCTCGTTCATTCTCAAATCTCAACCATCTCAATTGTGACAGTCTTCTCTCACCCTCCCAACCAATTCACCTTCACAAGATTTTAGCCCTTTTGATTTAATGCGTTTGACTTGAAGTTTGACCGCCAATTACAGTATATTATCTGCAACAGATCTAGACCCCAATCTGCCTTATGTTTCTCTCATCAATGGAAGCCAATGGCAGCGCGAAGCAAGGCGAGAGAAGCATGATTTCCTGGCTTTTGATCTGCAACGAGACATAAGATCAAGAGCAGCACACTTTCCTGTCCTTCAAAAATCTACAGAGGCTCACTGCTTCAGTCATTCTACGAACGCAGGCTCCACCGCCCGAATCTGCGAGAACTTCATAACTCTGTCGCTCCTCTTTTAAGAAAATCGGACTCTTTACTCTTTACCATGTATAAAGTGTGGGTCATGTATAAAGTGTGGGTCGGGTTTTGACGGGTTCATCATACACCCAAACCGACCCAATGTGGCATTAAACCGAAAGGGTCCTAATTTTTTCTGGTGGGTTCGGATTTATAGTTGTTAAAACCGACATAGACGGATCGAGTGATCAAAATCGTTCAAAATCGACCCACCCGACCCATGTTCACCCCTGCTGCCATATGGATTTTACCTTCTATGTCATCAGAACTAAATAGGGTGCTAATACAGCATGTCTTAGCACTATACTAACATAATTAATAAAAATGTATTATGGTAACTATTACTCATAGTAGCTTCTTCCTCTATCCAATCCTTCTGTTACTCTCTGCCTCTTGTTCTCGTTTTTTTTTTTACAAAAGATAATCATATATTGATTCAAAAGAATAGATAGTTACATCCTGGAATTCAACTAGGCCTGAAAATCAAAGAAACGGCTCATAGTCGGGTACAAAGAAAGGACCTTTTTAGCCACCACATGGGCTACTCTATTACTACGCCAACCTACATATCGAACACTAAAACCAGGGTGGGTGGAAAAGTGCTGCACAATTTCTTCAAGAATAGCACCCATTCGGTTATCACAAGTTTCTGCCCAATTAATCTTATCGGTGATCACTTTGGCATCACCTTCAAATCTGACTTCTGTGAAGCCGTGGTCCAGACACCATAAAATCGCCTCTCGAAGCACGAGTAATTCTACCACCATAGGATCTTCAATTATCGAAAATTGAATCCCATTAGCCATAAGGATATCCCTAGCTGGGCTCATAAGAACCATCCTGCCTGCCGAATGAGTTCCACTTCTAGTAGCCCATCCTACATACAAACAACCATATGAGCCCCCAAAGGCCCCAATTGTTGTACCGAAGGGGTAGTAGCTGGCGCAGCTCGATCCAACGACAAACTTACCCACTCCTCATATTGTTGATTAAATTGTCGCATCAAAGCAGGGATCCCAAACTGTTTACCTTCAAAACAACCCAGTTATGGGATCGTCAGATCCTCCAAAGGATAGCGACAACCGCTATGAACAACGATAGTTGATGTACATAGACATCTGCCTCTCGTTCTCCAACCCATCTGTACTTCTCTCTTTGTGTAAAAATAAAAAAAAAATCAACAAGGTTACTTGTTAAAAATCAGATTTCACCATTTAAAAAAAAGTAGATTCATCATTTTGATTTTTTATTACCTAGTCTTCCTTTATAACGTTTGTGGTTTTCTTCATGAAGTTTATGGTGTGCTTTTTTTTTTTATGGTATGCTTCAGAAAAATTATGATAAACTTTATTATGTTTCTGGCATACTCTAGGGAACTTATGGTTGGTTTTGAGTTTCTGATATGTTTAAGGGAACTTGTGGTCGGTTATATGAGGGTTCTTGTTTGCTTCGGGGAATTCGTGCTCGCCTTTATGAGATTTCTAATATGATTCAGGGAACTTGTGGCCGGATTTATGAGTTCTTTATATGCTTCGTAGAACTTATGATCAACTTAAAGTTTTCTAGTACGGTTTATGAATTTTTTTTTTGGAGTGGTTAGGTTCTGGTATGTTTTATAAACTTTCTGATCTAATTTATGTTATTTGTGGTGTAGTTTGTTGTTTTTATGGTCTGTATTTTCTGATATGCTTCATGATCTTTGTGGTAAGTGATTTTTTTCCTGAAGATGTCCATTTTCTAATAAATGAGCAACGCCACACAGGTGTTCCCCTATAATTTTAAAAATGACAAGCGTGTGTCTCTCTTTAAAAATCAACATTAATTATGGTCAATCCATAAAAATAAAATAAAAACCACCAGAACAAAATATTTCTATCAACTCGTATTAGTATGGACCATACTAATAAGTTGGGTGTTATGATGCTAACTTCGCCCTCTATCACCACAGCATAGGCCTGCCGTTCTACCAAGCTAAAAGGAATCACATTAATGTACCATTACACAATTTATTATTTGACATATAAATAATATTAAAATCTCATAAAATTTATATGCGATTCTCAAAATTTTCAAAGGGGTTGGAGCCCTCGATATTTAATGTAAGCTCCGTCTATCGATCAAATTGAACGAAAATACTGGATATCGCACCTAAATGGATAGGCTCTTAGCGATAGAAAATAGTTAAAGAATAAGTTTAGTACAAAATATCCTATTACTGACTTTTTTCGATATAACCTTCTATATGATTCACAATCCTTCGAATACACATAATTTTCCGTTCAAAATTTTATAAGCTAATCATTAAAGGTGAAGGAAAATGACCGAAGTCTCCATCACTTGCTAATAAATTTTTTCAGCAGAAATAAATGTTCAAATAAGCGGCCACATAACGAAATTTTGGATGGAAGGATACATCTGTTATATTTTCATAATATAATACTAGATTTGTAGAAAAATGATAAAGAGATATATTTCTTGATGTATAATGGTACAAAATACTATTAAGTATTAATTATTATTATTATTATTATTATTATTATTATCCAAAATCAAACTGATACAGCGCTCTAATATTGGAAATCCCAATGTCATTTCAGCCTTCTCCTCCTCCTCGGTACTTGATTAGAGTTTTGTCCTTAACATATTTTCTAATCAGAGTTGTTGGTTTGACAATAAAAATAAAAACACAGTCTTGATGG
Source organism: Linum trigynum (assembly GCA_964030455.1). Taxonomy (NCBI): domain Eukaryota; kingdom Viridiplantae; phylum Streptophyta; class Magnoliopsida; order Malpighiales; family Linaceae; genus Linum; species Linum trigynum. The sequence goes on along the minus strand of OZ034814.1, from coordinate 31,392,407 downwards.
GTTGTGTTTTCTTGTCTCATTTTGTCGATCTGACTTATGACCTGCTTATTCTAAGGTTTAAGTCCTAAAAATGTCTTGTGATAGTGTCACTTCGTTGATTTTAATAAGGTGGTGGAACGATATAAAGTTTCTTTAAAGATAAGAAATGTTGAAGTATAAAATTTTAATATTTTGATCGAATAATGGTGCGAATTATCTATTTTGATCGAACTACCACTACCTCTTAATATTAATATGACGAAGACGTAGAGATATTCAAAATATCATTTATATATATAATCCAGTAACGAATCTTAGAGTCATGGTCATGAACAAAATCATCACCAAAGAAAACAAAAAAATAAACTCATTTAAGCCAAGCAATCAACTAAGAATTCCCCTTCTTTGAACACATTGGAGAGTCTAACCTCTTACTCCCTCCAACGGAGGCTGTGAAACTATACTACTAAGCTAGCAACTGACAAGCTTTTTTTTTTAAAGTGAAATATCATTAAGAATGCGAACTAGCCCAAATGGAAAGATACATGCAGCGTAAAACGAAAGCTAGCAAGCTGATGATACTATTTGTGAAGTGAAGTTAGAGGGGGCGCTGCCTAGCTGTTGTTGGAAGGTCGTGTGTTAGGTTATTAATAATTGACCAAATTAAACACCATTTGTCACGTGTGAATGCCGCCTCTACACATAACTCAGCCCCAACAATTGAAGATGCAAGCTTTTGACGATGTCGCTTACTCCCTCCTATGTTGCCATGTGGTCTGGTTTTGGGTATTATGGTCACCTACCCCTTTGAAAAACGATCATTAAACAACTGTTTTCTCTGGGGGAAAACATCACTAAACAATTTTTTGCGAGAAAGAAATTGATTAGTTTATATTATTATCATTAAATGCTCAATTTTTTCGATAATTAACAAGTTTTCATTTAGCACTCCCAATCAAACCACCGCAGCCTCCTTTCTGAGCTTTGTTGCACATAATCTCCAACATTGTATCCTATGAATCTGGCAGCATAAGTGCAACCCTCAGAACTGCTGAAATAAACTCCTTGGTAAAGCTACATTCACAAAATAAACTAGTTTTTGGCCCGCGCTTCGCAGCGGCAGGAAACTAATTATATTCAAAACTTCATCCACTTATTTAGTGATTTACTTGAAATCAAATCATTCGCAAAATCGATCGGATAAGATACATCCTTAGGATTTACGTTCTATCTTAATCATTACTAATCCTTTCATAAACCTTATGTATTCTTTTAACCATTAGGAGATAATTATACAATACATTCATTTAATTGAAACATAAAAATAACTATGAGTTTTATGTAATGTATTTGTTAATTTACATAACTTTTATAGAACGTTGTTTGAAAATCTTCCGCAATGTGTGGTCTAATAATAAAATCAAGTTATAAAAAATATTATATTTGATTGAAATGTCATGGAAAAGTCAACTCATCAATCATCACATAATATTTGTGTAAGGCAAATCGATGACATAGTGAATATTTTAGTTAATATTTTATTAAACTGTTAGGTAAATATTACTTATATTACATAATATTTGTGTAATACAAATTGATAAATGATAAGAAACCCAAAAACTTAATTGATAGTAAAGGAATTCCCATTCAAATTCATATTATCAAAGACTACCATGATAAATTTATTAAATTAATAAATGAATTTTCATTGAAACTTATATTACGGAAGACTTGCGTAATAAAATTTTTAATTGATACATAATAGATAATTATTCCCTATAAGAGATAACTATCTTTTTATAAATTTTACTTAATGTATTGGTAATTTACGATATAATAATGTTACATAAATACTTCGCAATTTTAGTCTAATAATAACATCATGTTATAAAAACGGTCACATTCGATTACTATTGTGTAAAGGTGATTGATTTACGACAACTATGTGAAATGTAAGTTGATGAGATTGTGAAATTTATAACATTGTCACATAAATCTTTTATAATGTGTGGTTAAAATAATAAATGAAGAGTACCATAGTGTAATGGAAATTGTTGAAATGGTAAATGATAACAATTAAGTTCATAAGTATTGTGGTTAAAATTAATTCATCTTGCAATAAAATTAATTCATAAGTATTGTGGTTAAATGACTTAAGTTCATAAGTACAACTTAAAAAAGGCTTACAATAAAATTGATGTACGACATAATCCCTCTATGTGAACAGTACCTCCGGGACAAACTTACGGCTTACCACATTTTTGTTGGCTACTTTTTCGTAAGCAACAGTGCATGTTGCTTGGGCTTTTAATTAATTGATGTTGCCTAGTTTCACTTGGTTTGTCACATAATACACAGTTGTGAATAGTAGGGCATTCCCCAACTTTTCAACTTGTCCATCGTGGTTATTCTATGAAGAACAACCAACCATGTTAGAGTTATGTTTTAGGGTACGGTATACTTTTCCCATAGGATCCTCCACCATCTCACCTTACACTTCTTCAATCTGATAGAATCTCAAACAGTTGAAACAAAAAACTTAAGGAGTTTCTTGCCTTACCAAGTGACACAACCTTCATTATGCATGTTCATTCTGTAACTTAACCAGGGTCTAATCTTCGGTAGTTGTTTCCGTATCCACGACCTTGTGGAGGTGTCTTTGATATCCTAAATAGTCATTTTCAGTCTGTATCGATATATCTAGGCCACCGAGAAACTTCCTCCTCGTATGAGCAAAAACCATATTAGCCTTGCAACACACACAATATTCTAGGAAACCAAGTCCTTCAATCCCAAACCTCTGTCCCTTTTTGGCAAGACAAAGGTCTCCCATGATAAGCCACAATCTCGATTAAATCAATCATGACCATCTTGAATAAACTGCTTAATCGGACATAGACTATGAGTCAAACTCACTAGATCGAGTGTCAAACAATCGCCAATTCAACAAACACAACAAGAGTTCATCATACCCAAGCGAAAAGCGAGTCTACTCCATAGATCGAGAAGGAAATATAGAAGGGAGGTTGAAAGACTAATTGTGCCATGGAATTCATCTTCAGGTCAGAATTCTCCACTACTAGCTAGGCTTGAATTTTGAGCTCTAATGGTGAAGAAATCCTCTAAAATAGCTCCAAGAATGTTACCAAGTCACAATATCTCTCTAGGGCTCTCCTTTTATTTCTTTGATTCAAAAACTCGAACTTCCCTTTTTGGAAAATTTGCAACCTCCTATTTATACCCGAGTATACAATTTTCACAATGGGCTGTGACTTTTGAATTCTAGGTTGTGACTTCTTCGAACGCCCTATTTCATTTAGTCGGCTTGAAGATTCACGGTGGTGAATGTGTGCAGGCATGAAATGGATAAAATTCATAGGATGCCCAAGGGTCGTATTCCACAAGGTCTACTGATGCAAAACAAATCACACCATACCATCCATGAAAAGTAAAATATGTTTAGGGGTTTTTAAGTTATATAGATGCATAGAAGTAAAGATATGTTATTGAATAGAAATCATATTCGATTTCAACACACATATCAACACTCATTCATATCATGCATCGATGACTTATCTACAACATCACTCATCCCTTCTACTAAGGCCATCCCACATGAGCTTTTGCCACATGCAATAAGAACTTGACTAGCTAATGCGTGATGTCGCTTCATAATCAATAAGGAACAGAGAAGTGAGGATAACACATGATTAAGTGTGGGCTTCTTGAGCCATAATCAATGATCTATAGCATCAATATCTAACAATCAAGCATTGATACTACTGAAGGTATAGATGATTGATCATTCCCTCTATACTTGTATAGCATGAATGGGGTATATCACCAGAGAGTAATTTCTTAACAACCTAGATGATACTAAGCACAATGCATATAGTCGTATACTATAGAATTATAAGCATTAATGATAAGAAAACATTCATACTAGATAAAAATCAATGATCATCACATATACATCGAAACTAAAAGCATCCATACATACATGATATGCATCAAAATTCAATAGCATAAACACAAGCATCATCCAAAATCTTAGCAATAATATAAATGAAGATAAAAAAGTTCACAATCATACACAATCAATTTCACTAGCTATACATAGAAGAGAATGAGGGTACCACCATTGATGATGAATGCATCTACTTAGTTGTACCCTCTCCTACGAATGCTAAGCCCTCACTATAATAGTGTGTCTACAGAAGTTTTGAATGGAATAATATAGCTATATAACTCGCATGGATACCTTTCTAACCGTACTAGGACTAGGTCTCTCTGACTTGGGGCCAAAGCAATGCCTTTTGGACCTTAATTAGTCTTGTGCCCTAGAGTGGTGGCTGGAACTGCCACTTATTTTCTTTGTGGGCTCAAGACCCTTGCCCGTAAGCAACCTCTCCTGTAGATATGATCGTGATTTGACCAGGCCTACTAGGGCGACGGTTGGACCCAAGACTGGGCTCTACTCGTGGTTACTAGTAGGTTTCTCCGTCATTGGACCTCGTCTTTTACAAGAAAAATCCATATGCTTATCTTGTTAGCTCCTTTGGTCCTCCTGAGTCATCCAACGTTAACATGCAAAACATTGCAATTCAACCCAAGCATCAACAACGCTTAACTTTGGATGCTTCAATCATAAACTTGACATTACTTTAAGCACTTTGACTTATTCAAACACATTGTTTTTCTATTTTTTTTTCATTTTCTTCTCTTGCAAACAACTATTTTTATTTATTTTTTTAGACTTTTCTTGTGTGGTGAGCTTTCTATAGCATTAGACTATTATTGGTTGAACAAGAGCTAGAAGCTCATATACCTCAAATCGTGTGAAGGTCAATAAAGTTAAAGGGTTTCAGAAGCTTTATCCGTTCCTTTAAAACTCATCTTGAGTTGGTTATTAATTCAAGGGGTGGAAATTTTACTTGTACTAGAGAGGAACTAGTATCACCTTGTAGGATTGCCCCACTAAAGCTCAACTAGTATCTCTTCCAAAATCTGATTTTGTGTAATGAAAAGATGTCCCACACGTTTGACTTATCACACACTTTTCTGAACATAACATAGCAAATTTTCGAATGATAACAATATCTTGATTGGTAGAATTTTGCATTGTCTTAGAAGACAGAGTTCACCCTTTTAAAACAAGAGACTCTTTTGCATAATTAGCTACCTATGAATAAATCAAACAACATAACATCCAAACATATCAAATAGTTATTTCATCTCATTAACTATCACATCCTTCATAACCACTACATTATCCTTCCTAGATCAAGTGATGATTCTAGCATGATTGCTCCAAGTAAGATTACAAGTGATCATCTTGTAGGGGATGAATAAAATTTATTGGATGGAAAACATCTTTAGTAATTTCAAAAACTTATGCATGTATCAGTAGTTAGCATTGGAAAATTTTCAAATTTGAACGACTAATCATATAGCAAGTATAAAACATATCAAGGCAAAGCATCTCAACACATTTCCACCCCACACTTTAGAATGGACATTATCCTCAACGGACTAAATAATAGTGAGCCATCATCTTTGTTAACCACGTCAGTAAAAAGCTGACAGTGTTAACGAAGGCTCACATAAGGTAAGGATGAGTGACCAAACATAAACTGTGTGATTAATTATAGTGACCAGAAATGGATTAAATATTTTTAGTGACCAAACATGAACTTTTTTAGTAATCCCAGTGACCAACTTTGCAATTTACCCTTACTGTTATCGAGCCTGATACGTTCTAGGTTCAAACACTACATCTCCTAAGGTCGTGCAATGAAGCATTAAACGACAAGTTCGGTGCATTTCCAACGTTGATCTCCTTCTGAGTCCTCTCTCTAAGATCGCCCTCCACTGCTTCCTGAACGACGTCGGCGACGTGAACAGGTAGAGGAACTAGAAGCAGGAGAAGGGCACACTGTTGAGCGCGGTGGTCGCATCAGTGATCCCCACGGTGGCGCTTAAGGGTGGGGGTAAGGAAGGAGAGGAGGCGATTTGTGAAGGGAAAGCTACGAGGATCGCATTGAAAGTAGATTTAAGAGAGAACATTGTTTTTAAAAAAATATTTATTTAGTACTTTTAGGAAACTAATACTTCAATTTAAGTTCATGATAAAAATACCAAATAATTTCTTTTTTTAGGTAAAAATTAATATGTTTGATGACGTGTATGCCATGTTGGCACAAATTCGAAAAATGGTTGATTGTTGTTTACTTGACCGTTAAGTCTATCAATCAACAAAATGTTTGGAGTGTATTGCTATCACACTCCAAAAATTGGAACATAACTGTCACATAAAAATTATAATGACGCATTTGACATAAACGCTTAACTATAGACACTTTCTTCATATTAACCCTCTTTTTAGAATGTGGAGACTATCAGCAATGGAGAGAATTGGTTCCATAGCATAGCACTATTATAAAATAGTGTCAGGAGTGTGTATGAGAGAGAGAGAGGTCTGTAAAGTAGAAGACCAAGAAGGAAGGGGCAGGCAACAATGGAGAGAATTGGTCACATTTGTCGCTTGTAGATAGAATCGCGCTTTTAACTGCATTGGTCTCACCTCTTAGAAGGCGTGGCATAGACAAGACGCAAAGCACAATCCCGCCTCTTAGAAGATGTGGTATTGATGAGACACGTGAGCGTCTTGAGTTAAAATCTCAAGCCATGGGGCGACCCTCCCTAGCACATAGCTAATGCCTAGTAGTCAACCAACAAGTTACGCTTAATATGCACACAAGCTCATGCCCATCGCACGGTCCAACGCATAAGTTCACGGTTACAACCTATTAGCGTTAACAACAATGAGCTAGTAGGGGAAATCTTAACAATTTGAGAGCTTTAACTCAAGAAATTGAAAACTAAGGAAGGGGCTAAGACAATGGCCACCCAACTCTCGCAAGAGGCAAAACCATATCGTCTAGACTAGGAGTGGCTATACGGCCCGGTCCGGTTAAATTTGTCCAAATTGATCCGGTCCAATCCAGTCTTTTTGAAAATATAAGGACCAAAGATTGGATTGGATACAGTCCGGTCTTGACCCGGTCCGGTCCCAATTCGGTCTTGATTTTATATTGAGCTCGTGGAGATTTGAGTGGCCTAAGGCCTGAAAAGGTGAGGAGTTGGTTAAGTTTTGTACAAAGTGCAAAGGTTTGTGCCTGTTTATGCAAATTACCCTTAAGTTTGGGTGCTGAGCTCTCTTATCCGGTCTTTATACAGTATTCGATCAGGTCCCGAACGGTTTTTTACTTCAAATCTAAACCCAAAGATTGGATTGGATTGTTTACTATCCGGTCCCGGTCCGGACTCGATCGAGGTTATACGGTCCGGTTTCGGGTAAAACCAAAAAACCCGAACCAAGTAGCCAGCCCTAGTCTAGACACACAAGTAAGACAAATTAACACATATTAACACATTATGGTACTCCAACCATTCTTACAGAATACAAACAGTAAGTGGGAAAATGTTGGGATGTATATTAATCTTCCTAATACGGCAAACGATTATTTCATCAACTCGTACAATCCCACTATAAGGCATCTCACCTCATGCCCAAACCCACCAGAGGCTCGAGCTTCGATATAAGGAGGCTCAAGCCCTCTAAGCAAAGGGTCTTCTTCCCTTCACACTCTCCCCCTAAGAGAATAGTCAGAGGAACTAGGAGCGCCAGAAGGGGCACGATACTGAGCACAGTGGTCGCGTTAGTGACCTCCACGGTGGTGCATAAAGGTGGCGGCATGGAAAGGGATGAAGCGATTTGTGAAGGGAAAATGACGAGGGTCGCAAGGATAGAAGATTTTAGCGATAATATTCTATATATATGGATACGACTCGTATGCTCCTGACGCATAGCATGCGCTAGACTTCTAGACCGTTGATCTAATCTGACGGTTTGTATTAATTATAATAAATTTATTAATTTACTAACAAATATAATTACTAACATGACCTTTTAAATAATTATACGTGCAATATAATCCCTCAACAATGTTTACTATTACATATTGTATCATACTACCTTATTTCTTAGATGCTTATCATTCAACCCCAAAAATTATATATAATTCACGATTGTTTGTCCATTAAATTTATGAAGATGGATCGATCATTAACCCAGAAAAAAAAAACAAGAAAACATCCACATTAACATGATACGGACCCCATTTGGAAGGCCATCATCATCAATAGAAACCATCTGCACCTAATAACATCAGCACTCAATGCAACCCTAATTTCATCATGATCATCAAGGAACCCAGCTACCCCTAATTACTCCGTCATCACCAAGGGAATAAATTTGCCCCGAATGATTAATGAATCAGAGATTCATCTATTGCTCTAGCAGCAGGTCATAGAGCGGCACCCGAGCTCCGGTGGAGAGGGGTTCAGTTGGTCAGAATTTTCGAGCATAGGGTGCAATTTGACGGAGGCATACGTCGGCGGTGGGGTTTAATGGGTTTGACTAGAGAAGGAAGAGGTTATTCTGTCCATTGTACCGAAGCTATTGTTGGAAATAAAATTAATTTTTTCCTTTGACTAATCGTGGGCACATATATAGACTAAAGGAAATGGGAATAGGATTTTGGATTGGAGGAATGGAATTGGATTGGCAGATGAAAAAATGGAGAGGTGTGTAGGCGGCAGAGAAAGTTTGAGAAGAGAGGTGTGGTGGGATTACGGTGGTGACGGCGGGGACTGGGATGGTCAATAGGCTGCAATGAAGAGAGGAGCGCGCCTCTCATCGGCGGGATTCTCCTGGCCGGAATTGAGTATCGAAGCAGATAAACTGCAGTTTGCAGAGGGAGATAACGGGGAAGAAGAGGAGTGAGTGACGACGAACCTTTTCGTGTTCCCGGCAAAATCAGAAAAACGACGTTGCACTAGGAATAGATCACCCAACTAAGATTGAAAGTAAACGTAACTTGATGATTGGAGATATGATTAGAATAGAATTTGGTACTGTAATACTAAAATATGTGAAAAGTTTGTTTAGGGGTTAAAGAGTAGGTATGGAAATATAATAGGACTAATTAATCATTTTAAAATTGTAAAATTAAATAATTTAATTACAATTAATAAACGTCGTTAGATTAGATCAACAGTGTAGAAAAACTGCAGCATAGTATGCGTCAGGAGCATACGAGTGTGAGCCATATATATATATATATATATATATATATTTATGTAGTATTTTTTAGGAAATAATTATTTTAATTTCGTGATAAAAAAATGAATAATGTCTCTTCTTTTAGATAAAATCATTATACATTTGATGACTTGCACGCCTTGTTTGCACAAATTCGAAAAATGATAGATTGCCGTTTAGTTGACTGTTAAGTCCATCGATCAACAAAATGTTCGAACCGTATCGTCATCATCTCCAAAATATTAGAACACAACTGTCACATCAAAAATATGATGACATATTTGACATAAACTCTAAAGTCTAAACTATAGACGCTTTCTTCGTATCAACCCTCTTTTTAAAATGTGGAGTATACTGTTTTGGTTCCATAGCATTAGCATAGCACCATTAAAAAATAGTGACTGTAGAGAGAGAGAGAGAGAGAGAGAGAGAGAGGTCACTAGGTCAGTAAAGGAGAAGAAGACCAAGAAGGGAAGGGGGCAGAGTGGGGGCAGGCAGCGCATCTTTCAATAGTAGGTTTGGGGTTTTGCCTTTCTCTCCTTTTCATGGCTGCCCTTTACCTTCCCTTCTTCCCCCCACCCGCTTTCACTCCTCATAAAGCCAAATGTATTACCAAAACGGTGTAAAATGCCCATCCAGAACCCCCAACAATGGCTGCAGCAGCAGCAGCAGCTGAGCAACAACTGAATGGACGGTCAAAAAAAAAAAAAAAAACACTGAAATCCGCTGATAAAGGGTAACATATCCACACTGACTCTTCTCTCCTGTCTCAATCCTCAACCAGTAATTAATATACTAGTTACCAGAAAGGTAAAAAAGAACAAAGGCAGACATAAATTTAACTAAAAAACTGCTCATCCATCCATTCATTCATTCATCCATCAACTTTCTTTTTTCACTGTTTCATTTTTACCTTTTTTTTTCTTCTGGATTCAATCTGTCATTCCTATAAGCTGTACACTTCCCTTTATTTGAATCTTCCACCACCTCCCCAGGGGAAAAAATTTACAGCCCATTTTTCCCCCCCAACCCCACCATTTACCAATCCTCTTTTAACCATATCCCCAAAAAACAAAACTTCCTTCCCAAAATAACCCTCCCTCTAATCTAGTGACAGTGCAAACCCTAAACCAGCAATACAGAACCCAAAAAGAGAACCAAAAGGAGCAATGGAATCACATCCATCCATCCATCCCCACAGAGAAAAGAACCAACTCCCACTCTCCCCCCATTCAATTTACAAACACCACCATTTGTCATCATCACCTTCCCCAAATCCCCAAATCTCCCATGAGCAATCCCCATGGCCCAACTTCCCAAAACTCAGCCATCCAGCCAGCCAGCCAGCTAAGCCCTTCTTGATTCTCTTCATTAATTAATAGATCACGGCTTGCCCTGGTCTGGTGCGCATCATGTAGTGTAGTAGTATTGTTCCCCTCTCCCTTCATCTTCATCCTTACTTACTCTACTTAAATGCCCCATCTCCCACCATTTAAGGGCATTCATTTCTCTGCCCCCAAAACCACACAATGGGCGGTCTATAATTTAAAGGACACACAGAAGCAAAAGGATCTTATAGTTTGCTACCTGTCCTCGATGAATATTCGCCCGATGAAATCCCTGAACCTCTTGGAGTAGAGCTTGGGATCCACCGCCGAGATCGACGCTGGATCCACCTGCAACGACTTGTATGCATGCTCCAGCTTCTTGCTGATGTCGTAGTCTTGCAGTATATCGATGACCCCGAAGTACAGCACCACCTCGCTCGTCTCCCCACTCCTGCACGGCATCAACTGCCCCGCTCCCCCTGGCGTGTACTGATCAAAGTCGCTCCGTCGACCCATTCTCTCTGCTCTAGCAGGCGTGTTTGCCCCCAACCTTATCAACGGTTTCCTGTATATACATGCAAGTAACATCAAGATGAAATAGATGCATGAAATCATGTGTCCTTAACAATATTTGGGTTCTATTATGTACTCGGATTGTGTGACGTCCATTTTTAAAAAATCAAACACTAGGTATGGATATTACGCATACATTTCTTACAGTTTTTCATCTACAAGATACATGATTTCTTAAAACCATGTATTCCACAAAGAATGGCCACCAAACAACCACCATTTAGATATTGCTGAGTGCTGACAAAGAAAATAGACAACTATTGTAGATTAATATCAAAGCTTCATATGAGATACGTTTCACCACTACAACCATGGAGGGTAGATTTGGAACTTATCTTTAGATGCTAAACAGGACCACCACCACTTAGATTGACCCCACAAACAACTTATACTGTCTGCTAAACTTTGCCCCCACAAACACAGAGACAGATACCCAATATATTCCATCAAATTCATAATATTCAACTACAGAAATTATCATTGCCACCTTTAGTGCTCCAATAAACAACAACAAAGAGAGGCTCGACCACATGTTTCTTGCAGTAGTTACTTACATGATACCCAGATGTCACCAACTAATCCAGCAAGCCAAAAAATTTATATAGATATTCCATACATCAAGGCAACGACAACTAATGGTATTAACTGGAATTAGGATAACAAATGAAGATGGGAGATAAACAAACCTGCCAGCCAAAATTCGATCTCTGTCTTGTAGCTCTGCCTCAAGAAATCGACAGCCACGCATGAACTTCTCATTCTGGTAGGAGTCCTTGGTCCCTAAACAACAAAGAAGAACCACGTTGAGCAAAGTTTGGCCGGCCACATCTCATCCACACAGCACCATAAACCCAGTCAATCCTAAAAGGGATGATGATTTATTTTCTAGTAACCACCTGAGCGCAAAACAAATGGCGATAACCCCATTTTATCACAAGTGCTGTCGTCACGGAAGTGAAGACCAACCAAGAGACTGTAATCCATTATCCTCTCAGCTTCCAGAAATTCACAATCTCGATCGATTTGCCTACACCATCATTAAGAAGGATGCAGTGTAAGTAAGACGCTGATAGAGCCAGATAAAACAAATGCGAAACAGATTCACTATCCGAGAAAAACTTACTTCATAAGCTCCTGGTACCAATTCCGCTGGAGACGGAATACAAAATTGAGATCAAGGTCCTTGAGAGTTGTGGTTTCATCAATCTCACCCTCGGGCTTATCGGTTGTGCGACCGTGGGAGGATCCTTTTAAGTCAAATCTCCTATGTATTCTGTACTCTGAGCAGAACAAGTTACCCATCACAATGAAACGTGTCTGTTTGAACAAGCATAGCAAAGAGTCAACAATTGGCAAGTGGCAGCAAAAAGGAAAAGAGTTTTGAACAGAACCATAAGGTTCTTATACCTTCTGACCACCAACTGGTTTAACACAATGCACGCCGAAGAACTTCGTTACAAGCGAGTTCTCATACCGGCATACATGCTGATAATAACTGGAAAGCATCCGAATGAGGACCTGAAAAATGGATATGGAAAAACTTCAACACTTGCACCAAATATTTCAATGATAAACAGCACAGGCATTCACATATTCCACCGTTGAAAAGATTCCATGTGGCCATGTTAGAATTCTTTATTCAGATAAAGACAGAAGTCAAACGTAGTAGGCAACAAACCTTGACTTCAGATTTTTTCACCGTCTTGATCATGAATCGATCATCTTGGGTAAGGTAAAAGAAGCTTCCACTCTTCCCTGGAGATGAAAGCTCTCTGAGGGCATCATTACCACATATAGCCAGCATGTAATCAGCTGTATCTATTTCGAATAGCTCCCTCAAATTCCTATTGAAGAAGAAGAACCATTCATCAGTCACATTTTGTTCTTGAAACTCATGGGGAAACATAGATAATGAATGCAGTTCCATACCGGAACACCATTGGACAGTAATCCTTCCATCGGAACTCTGACGACTGATGTGGAGGTGTAATTTTCGAACCCTCTGCAGGGAACTTGGTCCAGAACTTCTCCTTGGGATCAAAATCAGAAGGCTTCAAGTCCCTAACTATCTGAGCATGTTTCCCCACTGAATATCTGCAATCAAGACGACAAAACAAATTAGTCAAAGCAAACACCCTACAGCTCCTCCATCAAGGAGAACAATCGATAGTGGAAGCAGGCAGGGGATTTACCTGATACCCAATTGCAAATTAAGCATCAAATCGTAGTTCTTATGGCCTTTAGAAATGGTCTGGCCAGGCTTCTTAGCCTCCCCATTGAAACAACAAGGCCCTCTCCTGAACTGGTGAATCCCATCTCGTTCCAATCCCAAACCATCTCTGTAAATCATGGTAGCCTCCACATTATCAATGATATCGCAGGTAATGTCACCCGCCTCACCATCGCTCTCCCATATGCATATCCTGGGGAAATTGATACTACTCCCTCTCCCAGCATCCACCGAAGATCTCTTCCTCGTCGCCATCGTCGCAACGAAATCTCCGTCGTTCCCTTTGAAGCAATGCTCCTTCCCGTTCCCCGGATAGAAGGTTCCGTTCAACTGCTGAGCTCTGGTCAAATCCTTGCCGCTATTCCACGTCCCGATGTAGCAGCTCCCGTCCGGCCAGGTGAAGACGCCGTTCCCCTTGGGAACTCCGTTCTCCCACTGGCCGTCGTATCGGTTCCCATTGGCCCAGATCAAAACCCCCTTCCCGGAGATAACCCCGGCCTTCCATTCTCCAACGTACTCGTTCCCATTCTTCCACACATACCTCCCTTGACCGTCCTGGAGATTCTTCTTCCAAGTCCCCTCGTAGAAATCCCCGTTGGCGTACCGCTTCTGACCGTACCCGTGCTTCCGATCGGCGCTCCAGGAGCCGCGGTAGGTATCCCCGTCGGATCCGGTGAAGGTCCCAAACCCTTCCATCCTACCGGACTTGAATTCCCCTTCAAACGTCGCGCCAGAGGGCCACGAGAATTTCCCCTTCCCGGAGGCCTTCCCCCGGCGCCACTCCCCCTCGTACATGCACCCGTCGGCCCAGAGGTACTTGCCGGATCCGTGAGGCGCGTTGCCGGAGAAGGATCCGAGGTACAGATCTCCGTTGGGGAGGTGCTTCTCAACTGTGGAGGTGGTGGTGGCGTCGCCGCCGCTGGAGCCGTCCAGCGCGGGCGAAGCTATCGTGGTGGTAGTAGGGGTGACTCGTCGAGTGGCGGACTGGGATCGGGGACGGACGACGACGATTGGCTGAGGTGGCAAAGAAATCGCCGCCGCGGCCGGAAGCTGCGGCCGCGGGAGGAGGGTGTTGCCGTTGTCCTTGTCCTTGAGCAACACCACGACCTTGTTGTTTTCCTCGTCGAGTCCGCCAGACCTCTTCGGCTTGGCGTCGCTCCTCTCATCACCGATTACCCCCTCTCGCATTTTTCGCTGTACCGCCGGCGCCTTCTCTGTGGTATTCTCCTCTCTCTTTTTTTTTTTTTTTTTGTCTCCCGCACAATAATTTAGGGCTTCCAGACTATGTGAGAGCGGGCAGGAGCATTTCAGAAGGAGTAGCCACTGCCGGCACCGGAGAGCGGAGAGAAGAAGAGGAGCATTTTGTCCGACGACTAAGGAGGAATGGAATCGGAATTTTGGGCCGGTGGCTTTCTCTCTCTCTATCTTTTGGGAAGAGAAGAATGCTCTCGAGTCTCGTCTGGTTTGCTTTTTTGGGGAAGAGGGAGGGGATGGGGATTTGTTGTGATATTTCGCTTCAGCTGAGCTATTAGGCTAAAGCCTAAGGTAGCTCCGTCTCCGTCTCCGTCTGCGTCTGTTTCTTTCTCTTTCCTTTTTTTTTTCTTTGTTTTTATTATTTTTATTTTAAATTTTTTGGATTAGGGAAATGGGAGGGCAGTAATAAGTAAGAGCGAAGGGAAAGTGGAAAGAAAGCAGAAAACTGAAAACACTCTCAGCATTAGCATTTACCACAGAAGCCACTGGTGGTGGGGCCGGGGGGGCACCGGACAAAAACCTCCCAACAAATTAATCAATTAATAAGGAGAGAGATGAATAAAAAGGTGGGAGTTGTCAGCGTAATTCGAACTGCTTTTTTTTCTTGTTGGTTTGTTTGTTTTCCTGCTCTTGTTACTTTTTTGTTCAAGCAGCCATTAGTTTAAGCCAGAAGTGGGATTTTACTATCTTGTACACAGGGGGTGATGTGTGGTGTGGTTTACAATCGTTGGATGAACACGACGACATTGCTCATCGTTGATATACTTGGTTTTGCGTAAATCCAAGTTTTCAATACATGTCTTTGTTCGATTAATTGATATTGTATCAAAGCCTATATTATCATTGATTTTGTGATATGTTCTTTGTGCTTTTGCACTTGCAGCAAGGGATTATTCAAAGCGAAAATGCACCTAATGTCAAGGTAGAGGAATGGATTGATCAACATAACAGAACTTGGGATGAAGAAAGATATCGAGATTCATGACTGATCAAGAGGGTACCTATTGGTCACCAAGAAGTTGGTGATTTTTGGGTTTGGAAACCAACCATCCATGGAGTCTTTACACTTGGATCTGCATATCGATCAATTCATAAGAGGAGCCAAGAAATGATCCCAACATCGCAATACGAGAAAGATAAATGGAGATGGCTGTGGAATATTAACCTGCCGCCAAAGTTGAAGTTCTTCATCGGAGATGTGCGAGATCTCCACTTGCGACAAAGGCAAGGCTCTTCTCCCGACATTGCTCCTTGTCCACTTCGTCCAATCTGCAGTAACCACGAGGAAAGCATATAACACTGTCTGTTTGATTTTAGTTTTGTAAAGGAGGCATGGAACTCAAGCTTCCCAACCATCTTAACCCCTCCACCTCTTACCAACATCCTCGACTGATTATTCCATCTTAAGGAAGAGGTAAATGAAGAGATCATCCTCCGTGTTATCTATATGATGTGGTCCATTTGGGTGACTAGAAATGAAAAGGTCTTCAAGAACACCTCCCCTTGGCCACCTCGTACATGCTCCAATGTTGATCGTGACTTTAGCCAGTGAAAAAACTGCACCAAACTTGTCAATCAACGAGTTTTCTCTCTGGAATAGCTTGCTACAAACCGGATCATACCCTGTCCACCGCCACGAAATCCCACTTTGGAGATTCAGTGCGATGGTTCGTTTTTACACGAATCAAAGGAGGCGACTTATGACTTTGTGATTATCAATGGACATGGACAGATATGCGATGGAAAAGTTGGTTCCGTTCTTGTTCCTCACCAATTGAAGAAGAAGTTATGGCACTTCAAGAAGCTATCAAGGCAACTCATTGTTTGAATGTCCTGGTGTGTATTAAGTCCGACTGTCAAGCTCATGTCTCTGCTCTATCGAACAATCCCACCTGTTGGCCTTGGTCGTGTGCAGCGAGACTTGGGATCATGTCAATGACACTGTTGTGTTCTCCCCTTGTTAGAGTTGCTTTTATCCAAAGGAAGGATAAGTTTCGGGCATATTGGATGGCAAGGTCTTTCAACCAGGGAACACTTCCTTGGGACTGGATCACCATCATTAACCTGCTTGATTCTTTCTTCTCATATAAGCAAGAAGACCTTATCACCCATGGACCTGTATAGTTGTCTCTGACTCCTTTTCCCTAAACTCTGCTGGGTCTTTATCTCTGTCCCCTGAACCTCTACTTCTTTAAAAATGACCTTCTCTTACCCTTATCAAGAACTTATTCCAAGGCTTCAGATTTTCCTAGTTCATTATGGTCTTTCTTCTTTCCTTCTAGTTCAACATTATAGTCCTGCACATATTAGTGACACTTGGCACATGTTTTTGACCAATTACAATACTCAAGCTGCACATAATGCTTGATTTCAATGTGGAACTAGTTTCAAGGACTCATGGCTCTAAGAATCGACATTCATCCTCAACACAAATCTTGGGATAGCCCATTCGACATCCCATTATAGTAGATTGATCAAACCACAAGGGTTTTCCAATCACACTGGCTATCCTAGTGAGAACGCGTAAGCATATCCCAATGGGAAATCAATCAATTTAACCCAAATTGGTACCTCTGGACGAGCCTTATCAACTTGGATTGTGGGCGCCCATTTACGGATATAGCACATGTCATTGTTCAAGTGCCAGAGACCGCGTGTAAACACCCAGTGAATCGAGGATTCGCTTGAGCATTAGAAGAGGATAAGTTTGTTATCAAGCCACGAAACCCTAACTTTGCCGTCTCTACTTCAGAGCTCGTTAGCACAATCTTGAACCCGGTGGATATGTGGGGTAGAGGTCACGAATTGACCGACTAGGCAGTGGTTCCACCTTGCAATGCCTTCCTCTACCATCTCCGTCGAGATGCGCAGACCACTATCAATGATTTTGGGAGGAATGTAGACTAGGCAATTTTCTTCTGCGATACCAAACAGCTTAGCCCGAGAATGCTCTCCCATAGTGAGATCTCATAGATCAGTGAAGCGATTAAAAGGAGGATAACATTGGAATGAGAATGGAGTCAGAACGAAAGAGTGAAGCCGATTAGATCGTCGATGGAAGGCTGCCAACAACAAGGCCCGCAACGACATCAAACTAAGTCACAACCACCTAGCCGTTAGAGAGAGAAAGAGAGAGTGGTTCCTTCTAATCCGATTTCTTTATCATTATGTTTCTTTCATATGTGCTAATGCTACCCAACATCTCAAGTTAGAGATTTTATCATAAAAACTTGTGTCCACTATGCATCATGCTTTGAATTAAGTCATATGAGGAAGCATATTAAGTTGTATGTGTCTTGCTTTAGCCAAAATACTAAAAGCTGCACACATCAATGTATTCTTGTTGGTATGCAATTACCCAAAGTAAGATCCTGTAAGTCGATTGCCATTGATCTGAGGTCCATTGGCAAAAGGTCCGATGGGAAACCTGGTCCATATGATTTAACACTTGTTTTTTTCTTTCTTTTTGGTTGGTTTAACACTTGTTCCATATTTTTGGTTGGTTAAACAAACTACCCGGGGAAGGCTGAAACTATGTGCCACCACGTGGCCTTAAATCGTTCAGCACAAGGAAAAGAAATGAGAATATTTTCTCCACTAAAAAAGGTTTTAAAAATTGACGAATGGTTTTTTAATTTTTAGTATTAATGGAGGCAACAGAACATTTTCCTGAGATGGTTGTATATTTTTGAACTTTAGAAAAAACAAAACCAGCTGAGTTGATAGATGTTGTTCAGAGATTCTCAACATTTATATATTTCCCCTCCTTCGTTTCCATATAGGAATAACGATGTTGACTACTTAATCAAATTAGAGGTTTGAAAAGTGGTGGAAATATGGGTAAAATGCCATTCCAAATTTATGGGCAACGATGGAAAGATCAAGAAGTGCATAAGCTATAATTTTAAACATCTTTCAAATAATTGGGACGTTAACAATAACTAGTTTTCAAGTGTACATTATCTAATAATATCAAAGTTCGAAAAGTCGTGTTTATGAATGTAGATCAAGATTGTCAATCCGTGCGGTTGATCCGGTCGCCACACACTCGTGGGGTCGACCCACAACAAAGTTCTCGTGTTGGAGGTCACATAGCGTTGTTTTCCCATCTTTGGTTTGTGAAATGCGTCTCTTTTTCGGGTTCCCACTTCGCCTAACCCTTTCTTAGGAATTCTAAGTTGAACGTTTAAATATTGTTGTTATACGAGGGTGTTTAAATTTTCACTATATATATTGGATATCCAAGTTCAAACTATTATTTCGGTATAACGTTATATGTTATTACCCATATATTAGTTGATATTTGATATAATTTATAAATGTATGAACAATATAATGACTTTTTTCATATGTTCGAGCTAAAACGACCCGACCGCATTTAACTCTCAACCTGCTTGCTCGACCGGACCAACAATCTAAACCAGGCTGACAAACCTTGATGTTGATCGCTCTCTTTATCATCATCGTGAGTTCGTGACATCGCAAAGTGACCTCTATGTGCAATTTTCACTTTCCAAACAAGTTTTTGCTTGAGATGGGGTATATATATAGAGGGAACAATGAAAGTTTCGAGCTTGAACTTGTTTCAACAAATATAAAATGCAATGAATGGATTCTCTATGGAGTTGTTGATATGTTTATGGGTGTTCGAGCAAATTACCACCGGACTAATATTCCTCTGTTTGTTGGATGGCCGCGTTTTGAAGCCCAAGGTAAGCGGGCATATAATGAAAGACAAAGAAGAGAAAGAGACGATGAGAATATAAACGTCAATTAGAGCCCCAAACCAACCAACCAACCAACAAACCGTCGTCACATTTTTTACAGTTGGGAAATGCTGGCAAGTTGACGAGGTCATCATCATTAGGGAATTCAACGTCCATCCTCTTCTCTCTCTCTGTTTCTCGGGGAATCAGAAGAAAAATGGAACAAAGCAACAAGACGTGGGATGCTGTTATTGCCTGGCTTGGCTATATATTTGTTTGCCAGTTGGAAGACGTGATCACCATCATCTACCTGGTCGCCCCAGCACCCGCCACGTGTTGCTGCGTGGTTGGATGTGTTACGACAAAATTCCAAAATGGGCAGCTGAGCTAGCCGTTTGCGGTGCCAAAACCCCAACGACTACCCGACTCCTGTCCTGTCCATGAATAAAACAATATACAAAGCTCAACTGCCAACGACTTCCTCCCCGTTCATTCTTATGCAACGACGAGCTTTACAACGAGCGAGTGAATGACCAATTGTGCCTACAATATTACAGTACAATAGAATAGAATGATCCAATGATAAGGATGGAAGATACATATGATTCAAAGGAAGCTTGTTGAAAGAGGATTGATTACAAGAAGCATAATCACAATTAAAGTGTAGAGCTGATCTTATCTTATCATGCAACCTAAACAAAGACGTGGGAAGCTTGGCCCAAAAAAACTCAGCCAAAAAGATTAAACGGAAGGGGGTTTGACTGTTTGAGGCCGATCGATCACAAAGCCCACTTTATTATCACTGAAAGTCGACATTTTGATGTTTGTAACAATAGTGGATAATAAGATAAATGAGATTGTTTTTCGGCGACAGAAAACTCTTTATGTTTGAACTCAATAAATGTATTTTGATTTTTTGAACAACCATTCTATATACGGTTCATGCGTCATCGAACAATATTCGGATGAGGTACTTGTTGCTTTTGGTGGTTTTTTTTTCCAGGACACAAACTACGTTAATTATAGCTACCGGGTATAACTGCCTTTGGTACCGCTTGTTGGCACGTTGCTCCAAACCACCTCGGAGTCCTCATTGATGTCTTGGTGGCCGGTTGGTAATTTTCATCTGGGTGGCTTGGCATCATGCTTGATTGGTGTTGAGTTGAGCTCCATCTTGCTATCTCATCCTCACTAGATGGGGTTAGGGCGTTCCTACCTTGCCTCCATCACGTTGCTATTTACCACTAAGACTCCTTTGACAGTCCTGGATGGGATGAGAACCTATACTTAGTCACAGAGGGCTTGGTTTCATCTTGTGAGCCTGTCACTTAGCTGATTTGCCACCAAGTCCATGTAATCACCTTGACAATTTGTCATCCCTCCGTCTAGATATCCCCTGCTACCAAGCCAGTCATGTCAATCCATGCTACAACGCCAGTCCTGCCGACCTGGTCTCTATACTTAAATTTTTAGAATCTCTATATATATATTTCTAGAAATTATCATTATTTTTCTCAACAAATTTTGTATTTAGCATACAAATATAATATTTTCATGAAATTGAGTTGTTTGAAATTAATTTTCTTAATTCTAGTAAATTATTGTCGTAATTTCTCACTTATATATTGTGAGTAAATGTGTAAATGTTAACATATTGGTAGAACTCATAAATTGAAATTATTACCCATGGAACCGTGGATACTCGAAACCCAAACGGATATGAGCATAATTATGATTTTCTACATGATTCTCATGTAGGTATGGGTATGGGTAAAATCCGAACTATTTTGAGTAGAATAACGAATATGCACTATCCGCCCTACCTGATGCCATATAGACAGAAGCTAATTACTGAGTAAAGCTCATTGTTGCTAACGGTAACCAATACGAGCTAGACAAGTGTCACCTTTTTCCTTGTAATTACACTTGTACAAAACCGAAGATCAAAACGGTGTGTTCTTTATTCATGCACGGTCTTTCAAGTGAGCTATAGGTGAAAGGATACCTGACCAATGAGACTAGGGCTGGAAGTTTGGTATCTGTATTTGGGATATACCGAATACTGTATCGAATTTGTCTATATTTGGAACTACTCCATCTTGTATTAGATCTTCGTTCAATCCTCTTCTTTTCTTATTAGGTATCTGTGCGGCGATGTTGTTCTTCCTCTATTCGTAGGGGAGGGAAACACAACGTTCATTTCTGAAATGGACAACTTACCTATTACCGAATACACTATTATTTCTTGGGATTGAGATTGGGATTGAGATTCAATTTCAATGGTTATTAGGAATTAGGGATTACGGGATTGTGATCGGTATATACCGAAGTGCCAAACAATATCGAAATACAAGCTAATGTATAATTTATGCTCGCAACTAAACTCTCTCATTCACTACTACACGACCCTCAACCACCAATCTATTGTTATTTTCATAACATAAAAAACAAACACTAGTATTAGTCTTCTCTTAACCTCCAATTCATCAAATTAAAGGTTACCAATGACAAGTTGATGTCACCTCTCCTCCATTCTCCTTATCCATATCCTAGCTCTAGCCAAACTCAAGACTCTTTGCTTAATCTCTTTGTCCTATATTAAACAATCAAATCTAATTAATTTCTTATTGAATAATATAGATTGAGATACCAAAATATTTAGGAATTGAGGTTGAGATACCGAAATTATTTAGGATTGGAATTAAATTTAGAATGTAATTCGGGATTCAGAATTTCGGTATTTGGCATTGGGATACCGATACCGTACCGATTTCCACCCCTAAATGAGATCATACGACATGCGCTGCTAGGGCTGGAAGTTTGGTACCGGAATTTGGGATATACCAAATACCGTACCAAATTTATCACTATTTATCGAATACCGGTTTATTTTTTAAGGATTGGGATTGTGATTCATTTTGGAGTCCTATTTGGTATTCGGGATTACGGAATTGGGATCGGTATATACCGAAATTTAAAAATTAAACGAAATATAGCACACAACCTTTAGTCATTTCTCACTCTTTCACAACTTAGAAAACCCCCATCAAACTCAATTTTGACTTTTCAATTTAAGTAACTCTCGTTTCTTACCCAATCTCTTGTTATTTTCATAACACCAGAAAGCAAACACTAATATTAGTAATCTCTCATCTAGAGATGACAACAAAACCCGAACCCACGGGTACTCATCCACTATTCACCGAGTTGGGTTGGGTTTGGGCATGGGTACCCGCCCCATGGGTACCCGCCCACACATATAATTACTTTCCCGATATATTTAATATTCTAAATAATATATCTTCTTTAAACAACTAATATTATTTATGTTTGTGGAGACATGTATAATTTGTTCTTTCTAATTGTTTAGAATGAAGTTGATATTATGGAGTGGAGAGTGAAGAAACTTATTTGACGAGGAAGAAGATTTCAATTAATCTTGTTGTTTATAGATGTTTATCTTTAATTTTGAACAAATTGTATTGATCATTTGCAGTTTGTTTGTATGTTCTAGATTGGTGTTTTTTGTATGAATAATTTGTATGAGAAAATTGATCTTAGACTTTTATTTTGAAAGAAATTTGTTATTGTAAATTTTTTACCACAAAAATCCATGGGTACCCATGAACCCGCGGATACCTAGCTGGTTGTGTTGGGTTTGAGTTTTTCAAACCCAACGGGTTTTACCCCGGGTTTTTTTGGCGAATAAACCCATGGGTTTGGGTTTGACAAAACCCGCCCCAACCCGGCCCATTGCCATCCCTACTCATCCTCCAATTCGTCAAATTAAAAATTACCAATGACAAACTTTTGAGATGTCACCTCTCCTTCATTCTCCTTATCCATATCTTAGCTCTAGGCAAACTCAAGACTCTTGTTTAGTCTCTTTGCTCTAAATTAAACAATCAAATCTAATTTATATATTTAATTATTAATTGCAAAGATAATTAATTTCATATTTGATAATACCGATTGGAATACCGAAGTACCGATTAAGATACGGAAATATTTAGGGATTGAAATTGGGATACCAAAAGTATTTAGGAATTTAAATTGAGATTGACTTTAAGGCATAATTCGATATTCAGAATTTCAGTATTTAGTATTGGGATACCAATACTGTACCGATTTCTATGCGAATGCCCAGTTTCTACTTGGTCTGCTCTTTAGATTATCAAACCAAATCATGTTCAATTCCAAAGGCCCCGTTGATACCACTATCGTGTTTCATCATGCACAGTAGCTTCTCCATAGCACTAGATATATTGACGCAGCAGATTACATTTGCAGAAAGATAGATTTGAACTTTTGCCAACAAAGCGAAGTCGGTGTCCGCTCATATATGGTTAGATTTGACCAAGTTCTGAACCTGTGTTCATCACAGAACTGTTGCCTTACCCATTCCCAAAAATCAGCCAATAAATATCCAGCTTCCGCCATGTGAATGAATCCATCAATAACGAGTCTCAAAATCATTGCCAGGCCCACTGCTGATCTGTAGATAAGCAGCAGCAATATCTTTCTCCATCAAAACCCTAAAAAACAAAACAAAACAACTCTTTTCTCCTTTACTCACTTGAGAACAAACATATCAAATGGATGATTCATTTCTGGCTTTTCCTATCATCTATATTCCTCTTGTATCCTTTCTGGAAAAGAAAACCTAACACACATAAAATAGAAGCTGCAACAGATTTCCCCGCTCCTTTCTCTGTGCAGCTCTAACCACGAGATGAAGGATATCAGATCACATGAGTAAGGGGAGTGTGTTCGGCAGAACGGAAAGAAGAAATGATTTCTCTATTTACCTGAAATAATGGGATTTTCTTACTTACCTTACATCGCACGTCAAGAGACTCCCGTCTTTCATATAACCCGTCGGCCATTCCCAAGTAGTGGAGAGGCATTAAGTAATGTAACTAGTCAAGGAGAAGCTGATCAGCGGGGACTTGACCGAAAATATCTGGACAGGAGTCCCACCTCCCTTTCTCTCTCGCCTCCCAGTATCCACCACCATAGCGGTATGTATCGCTTCCATTTTCCTTGGCAAACCAACGCGGTCTCCAACCCCTCTCCTGCATCTTCCGTGCCTGCAAAACCCAAAATCCGGCAAGTTGATTAGCACAACCAACCAGGGACAGAACATCCCCATACTATGTTCACTAACATAAATATATTGCATGGCCTAAATACGTTAAACGACATCCATTATCGTATCATTCATTTCTCTATACACATTTGTAATCAAGTTACACGAGGAGGGGTCCCATTTCAGCTTCTGATTCAAAGAGATCTCAATTGCAGTTTATCTTTACCTGGCGCTGGCGCTGTTCCAGCCTCAACTTCTCAGAATTCGCCATCTCGAACTCCCCATTTTCTAAGTACCTTTGATCGGGCCTTAGCCTTGAATCTGTTGGTGGCAACTTCTCCTGCAAACCAAGAACACAATAGAAAAAGAAACCCCATCAACAACCCCTCCCACTGTCTTATTTTCAGGAAGTTGGAAACAATGGAACTTCTATCCCGGAACAGAATCATGAGAAATCACCTTGAGCCCTGGGATGAGCTCATTCAATGTTATGGCGAAGCGGGTCAAGTTATATCTAGTAGGGATCTTTGGTGGGCTGCTTCGTCTCCACAGTGTATGAGCTTCTTCCAGTGGCTCGAACCCTTTGCCCTTGCCGCCACCAAGAACATAATGCATGCTCTCGTCCCATTTCCCAAATAGAGTTGCTACAGTTTTCCCACTCCTATCCACTACTACTCCTTGTACCTGTCAGGGAAAAGCCACCAATAACGTATGTAAATTAATTGTCCACCAACTTGATGTATTTTTTAATATGTAAACTAACAAGGAACCTACTCTAACCATCACAAATTACATTCAGGATACTTCCTATGCTCGTGCACCCTAAGACTCAAGACACATCCACGTTTCTAATACTTGTGAACCCACAGAAAGTCACATTGATTTATAACCCATTGTCACTTGATTTTTATGATTTTTTTCCAGTCTTGAAGCGGATACCTGGTGAGGGTTTCTGTCTATGATAGATTGCTCCTTAAACTTCAGCTTACACGAAAAGTCTCGGTTTCCTTCTATACGCATTGTACCGTAATGGTCACAGTATAGCTTCCCCAGTATCAGATTGTATATTGACGTTGTAACCTGCAATCGATAGTGAAACATGCAATTCACAACTTAACAATCAAGGTACAGTTTTTTATCAAATCCCAACAGGATATATTCAATTATAGTGCTTATCTCACCTTAGACCATTGGAAAACTTCTCCGTCATCAAATTCCAATGTCAAAAGACCCTCAGGATCAAGTTGTATAGAGCGACCCCAAAATTTGCTTTTCAAATTGCTGTCTCCCCAAAACTTCCATCCTGTCCCCTCACAGTGACATGCTACAATCATTGGATGGTGACTGACCTGGAAAAAGAGTAACAGACAACTGATACTGGCATTGCTCTTCATCAAATAGATGAACATTATGCTACCAAAGATGCAAACAGGAGAGAAAGATATCACTTGTCCAAGAAAAAGAGAGAATGATTATGGCTAGTGAGACTTTGGAGTTCAATCTGAATGTTGCAGGGAACTCCCTTATTGTGCATTTTGTTCCTCTTAATCCTTGATATTATCACAGCAAATCAAAAGAAGTGTGGAATATGGACACATACCATTCTTCTGAATCCTTCTACTCAAATGTGAAAAGATTAGAGGCGCAGAATGAAAAGAAATCATCGTTGTTTTATTAGAGAAACCCAAACCTTCACAGGCCAGGGCATTATGCAATGCTTTAAAAAGCTTTGGATATAAAAGACAAGAAATTTAGATTAGATTCAAATTCACATGACATGAAGCAAACAGAAAATTTGAACTGAGATTGGTACTGAACAGAATATGTAACAGTGAATGAGTTTCACCTTCTCGGAGAAAAAACGAAGTCCTTTATCAGGAAAATCAGCCTCGTATGTTTCACCTAACAGTGGATTAAACGGTTTGCATATTCTTCCTTCTGTTGAGGCATATCCAGAAACTGCGAAGGCAGCTACATTAAGAATCCTCATCAGACTGTTACCCTGGCAAGGAAAGGAGCTATTAGATGCATACAGCACTTACTGAAGGAACCTAAGCCATTAACTCACCAAGCGAAAAACACAAACAATAAGTATAAATGGAAAAAACCGAGAATGAATGATATGATAGGTATATACATAAACTATGCTGGCAAAAAAAGGACATTATAAGAGGTGAGATTAGAAGACGGGGTCCCACTATCCCTTTGAATTAGTGAATACGGACAGTTCAGAAAGGCATGACAAATTAGACTTGGTGAAATAAACTTGATTTTCTAGTCTAAAATAAGGATAATTGATTAAGAGACCATTGTCGCGTGCTTCAATTTGCATAACCACCCGAATGATACCATCATGTTAAATACCATTATGGTAGGTGAAAAGAAACAATCTGTCACTAGATGGAAAGCTCAATTCTTTATGGTTCCCATATGGTGGCACCCTCAAGAAGGAAAATGTTCAAATACCAAGAAAAGATAAAAAAGTAAAACCGACCTTTCTTCCCCATTCACAAGCTCTGTCAATGAGGTGAGAGTACTCCAGATCTTCAAAACACTTCTGAAGAGAGGAGAGAGGCTCATTGAAGTAAACAGGTAGACAGACTTTTGTGAGGTCCTTCCCAATGTTATCCTTAATCATTGACCAAAGACTGACACCTTTTTCCTTTTCAATTGGATCTGGTAACTTTTTACGGCGCTTAATATGAGGATAATTAAGACCAGTAGACTTAATTGAAGAGTCAATCTCATCATCTGGCTCAAGAGCGCGCAGTCCTTCATCTTCTGAAGAGAAAGAAGATGTCCGGTAATCAGATCCATTGCTTTTGAAAGAACACGATGACAGAAAGTCACGAGTATCGAAAAAGGTATTCTCCTCATCATCTGTTTCCTCCTCAGCAGCACCTACTCTTTCATTATCATCATCAGATCCACTTGCACTGGCATCTGAAGAGAAATCAGAAACATGAAGTTGTGAAACCACACTGCGTGTTCTTTAGGCCAACAAAATTTTCAAAAAAAAAAATGTTCAGGTCCATCACAGTTGCAACACACACAAACGGAAAAGGAAGAGATGGGCGCAAATGGCCAACCATACAAAGGCAACAAAATGATAGACTAAAAACATTGAAGGCAAAGCAAAAAGCTTCTAAATTGACCTTTCACGAGAAACTACCGAGAGAGAAGAAGCATGTATATCAAAATGACCTCCCTGTATTATGAATGCTTTATGCACGAGAAAACCCACATAATGAATCATTCTATATCAACAATCTCACTTTTCAGATGACTATTCGAGGTTGGAAACTTCTAGGGCTAAAGATTAGACTTCATGCTACAAGTAACTTCTGAAACTAATATTTGAGGTTTCACACTGATTGCTAGTACTAATATGATGAAAAGTATGCATAGCAAGATTGACTTAATTCTGCAGCAAAGTATGCATACCACTAAACTTGTCTTGAGTTGTCCTAGATGATGTACCTTGATCATTCTGTCTTTGGCTCTCATCAACAACCGTATTCTCCAAATCAACTTTTTCTGTCTACAAAAGAGTATCAAATGTGGTTCCTCAGAAGAATAGGCGACATGAAAGATATGATATTTCAACAGTGCAAAAGCAAACACAATACAGTATTGCATATAAATGAAGAGAACCACTTTCATCTCTGTCCTAGTCTAATTAATAGTCTCTTGACAGAACAAGCACTTCACTAATGTTTGGCAAGGAGAATGTATCTAGATTTACCTTTATAGGTAATCCATTTCTAGAAGAAAAACTAAGGGTTTTCTTCCATAGAGGATTAATACTTATAGTAATGGAAGTAAACTTCTGATCTTAACTACAGCTCTCAGGTACCAGGTGAAGTAAAATTATTAGTCCATAAAATCAAATAAATTATCTAATGTAGGCTAAATTTGAGATAAGTCTTCCATATCGCATCAAGCTGAATAATAATCACTTAGCAATTCTGAGTATGCAGAATACACGAAAATTTATGCCATCTCTAGTTATTATGACTCGGATATCTACATCACTCTGAAAGTCCAATAGACTGAACTGCCAATCCCAACTCGACTGAGTCTACTGCAATCACCAGGAATATCCAGCCCACCAGTCCAAGCAGCAAGGATGGTGACCATAGTAGCCTAGATCAATTGTTGTGGCACAATCAGCCAAAACTTCTATTGCAACACCAAACCGTGTCCAGAAGGTTGACTTCTCTTCTATCAAAATTTTACTTGAGGGAGCTGTTAAAAGAGGCCAGCACAACAACGAATCAGCTTTCGAAGAGCATCGTTACCTTGTCCTACATGTAAGGTAGCTACTACCCACAAGTTGAGACAAAATTCATGTTTGATTATATAAGCACTTTCAAACCATAGATGGGAACTATAGGAAAACTCCCTCCATTCTGACTAGAAAAGGTTGGTGTCTTCACCCAAAAGAATTTGGTGTTCCAGACATAACAGTAGATGAACTTTATCAGACAAGCAAAGCTAGCATATCCCCAGTTCCATAATTGCCAGGCATGACCACTCCAAACTATTCCCGGGCAATCACGCTCTGTCCATGTTCCACACATTACTAATCCTATTTTCACAAAAACTTCTATACATACTATCTACAAAATAATCAGTGAAATCATTCTCAAAGCGACCCTGCCTTCTAAGACTGTTATTTACTAACATCATCTCATAAACTAAGAAGAAAGGCAAGGACTTCACTCAATTCTTGTCAAAGAAGGAAACGCAGAAGCATAATAAGAGGTAGAAGTTCTGAATTCGATTGCCATGGTCAATCCTACTTCTCGTTGCGTGTTACCTCTAACTGCCGCAGTGTTTCAATGAGTTGCCAATGTTTCTGCTTCAACAGAAGCATCTGGTTCTGCAAAGCTGTGAACTCACTCATCATGATCTGCTCACTCTCCTGAATCACCTCTTCCCTAACACCCTCTTCTTCAAGCCTCCGCCTCAGCTTTTCCGTGGATACAGCCACGGTTTCCACGGGAGCCATTAATTCACTGTTAGATATCCTAGGGAACATGTCTTTGACCGCCTGCAACGCCTCCATCCATGCCAAACGATCCTCCGTCGTCTCAGCTCTCAGATGGAGCCGCTTAGTCCCCGTGAATATCGAGAACCTCTTGTCATCCGATCTACTCTCTCGGATCGTGGACACCTGAATTTTTCAGTACAAATTGGAGTTCTCTAGATAAGCAAACACTCGTTCAATTAATAAAACTACCACGGAGAGAGATAGAGAGCAGCACAGTAATAATACCTTGAGATGAACTTCGCCAACAGGATTCCGCCTCTGCTGGTTGGGGGTTCCATTCTCGGCCTTGGAAATCCTCCTGACGGACTCTTCCCCAATGACTTTGCATCCTTTCTCGGTCTCCAGATTGACGGCGATCTTATCAGGCCCGTGAATCTTGTAATAGGACAGCACGCCGTCCTGCAAAACGAACCACCGCGGCCTCCAACCTTTGCCGTAGTTCACCCACTTGTACAGAATCCCGGAAATCCCGTTCCCTACTATGTCGTTGATCTTGACATCCACCGGCTGCTCCCTCCCCGACGCCGAATTGGCGAGGGTAGATATCCTGTGGCTGTTTCTGCCGACGTTGCTGATGACCGAATCTATGGAGGCGGTGGCACGGTGGTGGTGAAGATGATGATGATGATTTTGAAGATGATCCGCCAAGTGAATGTGGTTCGGAGCTGCGGCGGGCGATCGGGGCGTCGGGTCGGATCTGGCGGTGATGGCCATGGGAAGATCGGGCAGGGGATTCGCGGTCGGGGAGTTGTCTGATACAGTAGAAGTACAGCTGAAAGGATGCATGAAGGAGGAGAAAAAAAAAATCAGAGAGAAGCAATCGAGTCAACGCAGTAAACAGCGGCGGCGGCCGCCGTTGGGACGACGGAGAGCGCAAATGAAGAAAGAGTCATGGTGATAGAGTCCACGTATATCACGGCACCGAGAGAAATATGGAGAGATAAAAGACTCGATATCCGCCGAAACGGCAGAGATGGAAGAGCCAGAGGGATTAGATTCCCGCCGGCGATATTTGGATTGGAGGGAAGACCGACGGAGAAAGAGGCGGGGCAGGGGAGGGAAAAGGAGTTCCGGATGGTTATGGTTGCGGGAAGAGGAATATGAAAAATGAAAAAAAATGAAAAAGAAAATTGCATTTATTAATTATTAAATCGCAGATGAGAAAGAAATAAAAACAAAAATTAGTTCATAGTTGTTGCCAACGATCACAAAATACACTTTGCCTTCTCACTTCCATATACAACAGGACAACAAAAAAAACAAAACAAAAAAAACTCCAAACCTTTACTATTTCTCCAGTTTCATCAAACATCCCTCAATCTTACCGCAAAGCCTGGTCATGTCACCAAGAACCCTACGCTGCTGAACCCGTGATGTCAACAACTCAGGAGCCACTGGAGCACTGAGCAGCTGCTGGAGTTCACTGCAGAACGTAGTTGCCTCGTGGTCGCCTGAACATGCTTCAGCGACGAGTTGAAGCAGCTTGAAGCCTTGTTGCTCGGGCAGTGGAGGCTGCGGAGCAGCAGCAGGAGCTGGTGGGGGAGCAAGGAAGGGGTGTTGAAGTAGCTGAGGGATCCTCCACCTTTCGTCGCGATCCCAAGTGAGACACTTCTTCATGAGGTCGAGCAGCCAAGGATTGGAGACGGGTTCGTAAGTTATCTCATGATTCGGGTCGGTGATGACCTTCAGTTTCGACCAGAAGGCTGTGTACTGGGAAAAGGGCGTTCTCCCGTATACCATTTGGTACAGTATGCAGCCGAGTGACCAAATGTCTGATGATCGACCGCACTTTATGACGTTTCCGTTCGAGTCTAACTCGTTGCACAGGAATGCCTCCGGGGACATGTAGCTGAGAGTACCTACCTGCAGTCAAATGACGACACACCAACAACAGCTCTTCACACTGGTTGCCAATATTGCAGTTTCTAAAGAAGCAATCTTTCTACTTAAATAGTACCCCGAAACAGGTTAGAGAAAGGGTTGCTTCAGAGCAAGATAAGAACATAGCTCTTACATCAATCTACAGCAAAGGGATTCATAAAAAGAAAATCTTAACAGCAAAGGACTTCTCCGAGAGGAAGTGATCACAGAGGGATTTTGTAATTCATTAATGTCTGTTCTTCGCATGTCTGTTAGTTCAACCCATTCATTCATTGTCATGACTTTCACTCGGTTTGCTTTGGCAAACATATCTAACTTAACAATTTTTTTGACTGCAGAGTTAAACTCAACACATTTCTTCACTCTTAACTTCTTAATACAAATATTCATTGTCTCAATGAATCCTAAAAATAATACCCAAATCCACACATTTCTTTAGTATGATTTATGAATCAAATTATCTACCATCATTGGTTACTAAAACTTAAAAAGAAGTTTCAACACACAAGCAAACACATGTTTAGTCCCTTTTACTAAAACTTAAAAACAATTTCCATATTTTTTAGGAAACCCTGAAACAAACACTCGTTTAATTTCTTTATAAAAACAACATTGCACCAACAAAACCAAATGAAAGATCATCAAGTCCTAAATAAACTTAGGTAGTGCACCATCAGGCCAGTAGAATGGAACAGGATATGCTGGATGAAAAGAATAAGTGCACTTATTCTTCAGGGATATTCAAACTAAGGTTTCTATTGTTACAGCTTACAGGCTCAATAATGTTTCAATTGTTAGATAACCCTAATACCCAATATCTTGCAAGTGTTTGCCAGAGCAATTTGTAGATACCAGGGTTGCAGCAGAACATTTACCTGAGAGTCCCTCTGGATGTTGGTTGTATCACTCATGATTGCTTTGGCAATGCCAAAATCAATCAACTTTAGAGAACCTTTAACAAGAAGGAAATTGGCTGGCTTCAGGTCAGAATGCACTATACGCTCATCATGGATGGTTTTAACAGCAAGAAGTATTTGCTGCAGGACATTTAAGAAAAACAAGAAGCAGAAAATCTTAGTCTCCATGATGGGAAGAAAGACTGGCTAGTGCACCCTAATATGGATAACTTCTTTTATTTTCACGTACGATGACAAACTTCATCCCATACTAGATGAATTGATCCAGCCAAAGCCAACAATGATCTATAACAGATAATATATAAACACGGGTCATGATTAAACTAGTTAGAAGAATAACGAGACAAAGGGTCATAGCATTGTGGGATTGGAAGACACGGAAAATCATTAAGGATATGATAAGCAGCCTTAAAATGCAGCTCACTTACCTGCCAGTAGAATCTAAGCCAATTATGATCTATAGTCTGATTTGAACCATCCATTTCCTTCCATTTCTGGGACAGCATGTGAGCCAAGTCAATTTCCCCATACTCAAGAACCATATATATACATGCATCATCCTTTACTTTGCCATCTTTGTTACTGATGGAACCATTGACCACGTCCTGTAGCAATTTCTTATCTGTCACCTAATTTCAAAAGTGAGTATTAGCCATGCCAAAAACCGAAAGCACTGAAGCAAGAACAAATTATGCACCCTAGCCAGAAAATGGGATTATTTTTTGTCAATCAATCCTCGCGGATGATACAGGTAAGAGCAAGGGACTGCCACAACTATTACGACACTCCCTCACAAAGACTTAGACTCGTAAAAGATAAGAAAAATGAAACAAACTAGACGGTAGGCCATAAATTTAGTGGGAAGA
This sequence comes from Linum trigynum, assembly GCA_964030455.1. NCBI lineage: Eukaryota > Viridiplantae > Streptophyta > Magnoliopsida > Malpighiales > Linaceae > Linum > Linum trigynum. The sequence continues at coordinate 31,359,362 of OZ034814.1, read as the reverse complement.
AAATCAGAAAGCATAAGACGGATCAGTTCTGCCATAAATTTACTTTTGGTTTACAATGCTAGTGATTTGCAAAAACCAAGCAGAGGTCAATAATACTACTAGATCAGAGAGATAAAAGCCAAAATGAATTTTGAACTGAACGGTAGTCAGGAAAAAAGTGCCTTAGCAGGCCTAAATGAACTAGAAGAATAGTCAAGATTTTACCAAACACTTTGAGGCCCAAACATTTCGTACAAATCATAATACCAAATTCTAAAGCTTCAAGACACGTACCTCATAGTTTATCAGCTGTATGATGTTGTTTTTTCCCTTCAGCTTGTTTAGGTACTCAATTTCCTGACAAAACCCATACGCTGTTGCATAATCACGTCCTCTCAGTTTGATTTTCTTAAGTGCATAGATTGCACAATCAGCAGAAATTACTTTGTGAACCTCACTGCTTCCACCACTACCAATCTTACCAAGTTTCTGATAGCGGGTACCATTAACTACAAAGAATGCTTCAGGGTCATTATTTCTCTTACGATGACCTGATGTGCCCGTGCGGGTAGTAACCTTTTCTTGATTTCCAGTTTTCTCCAGCTTTACATCTAATGAAGGATTTGTAGAAATCTGGCTCTCAAAGTGTTCATTAGCAACAGAACCACATGATTGTCCCACCTTATTCACCTTTTCACCAACATGAATAGGATTACCCAGAGCCCCACTTTCCTTTTGGACCTTCTGTTGACCCTGAAGCAGCTGATATTCCTCAACTTTTGCGTCTGCAACACAACTAGAAGATTGGACAGAAATGGCTGCATTGTCAATTAAGATCCTACTTGAGCCCTTCACCAAGGAATTTGAGGAATCCTCCAAATTTGCTTCAACTGTACGCAGATAATTTATATGACCTTCTCTCAGGGGTTCAATTGCCACATGAGAACCACAACCTAGAAGTGTCTGTGAACTGTAGGTTGTGGAGTTTAGTTTTGGCGCTGAAGTAGAATGAACAGATGTGGTGGTGGCACATGATGTACCTACAACTGAAGATTGAGTAGCCGGTTGGCTTAAAAAGTTTCTCCATTGATGCGATTGATCCTTGATAACAGTTGCTGTGTTTGACGAAAAAGATAAGGCAGCATCAGACTTGCCACCGGCATCATAATCCAGGTTCTGAAAGTTCAGATGCTTGGGTTCATCATGGATAACATTCAATACTTCCAATCGATTGCCTACATCCCATTCCATTTCTGTCAATGCAAGTGAATTCAAGTGAGAAGACAAGTTGTCCAATACATCGGTCACTTGATCATTGGTCTCTGAAGGTTGGAAAGAAGGTATAATCTTGTCTCCAGAGTCCAGACCACAAAAAGAAATCAGATTGCTTTGTGAGGCAAAAGTGTAAAAATGCAATAGAGAGGAAACTAATCATTCTAGAATTACTTCATGATCACATACAACCGAGGAAGTTAGACAAATACAAAAGGAAGCTGAACTTATCTCTTCCTGAATGGACAAAAGATTTCAAAGGAAGAGTATATTACCCTGGGTTGCACCGGTCTTAGTCGTACCAAATTGTTCGCTTCTTTTCGTAATATCATGTTTAGGTTCCACAAGAGATGCTGACAGGGGCCTCGAGCTATAGTCCTTAAAACGAACTGCAGGTTTTGGCTGTTCTCTCTGTACCTCGATCGACTTGAAATTCTGATCAAAAGGTTTAGATATGGTTTCTGAAATGGAAGGGGCTGCAACTGATAAATCTTCCTGAATTTCTCGAACACTCGCATCTGGGTTCTCAATTGCAGTTTGATCCTGACTCAGTGAAGCGAATTCATGGGAGCCGGTGCTGATCCTGGGCATCACATTGGCAGCTGAATTTCTAATTGGCTGTCGTTGCACGCGTTGGGCTCTGATACCATCTGCCTGCACTGTACCTACAATAAAGATACGGGAAGCCATTACAGAAATGAAGTTACAGACGACATTTCCTGCCGATTCTAACTAAACCCTAATTTTCCGTCTGTACTAGAAGAGACAAAATTGGGGCGGAAAGGTAATAGAGCACGAGGGATTCACATAAACAGCTTATTGCAGAGGGAGCTAGCTAGACGTAGAGAGGATACTCGTACCGAGGGAGCGGTGGCGCTTGAAAGCAGCTTGAACATGCCGGAAAAGGGACGGCTCGGCGGAGGAGGAGGAGGAAGAAGAAGAAGAGGTGGTTTCCGGGTTGGTAATTGGGCGACGGATGAAATTCCTAGTGGCCACATGAGCAGTTGGTACCGGAAGTTCAGCCTCCCGGTCCATTTGCCGATCCGGGCGGCATTTCCTTCCGGTGACGGAAATTTGGGTAACTATAGATAGAAGACGGCTGAAGAAGATCAGTCGGAGTTGCAACTGCCCATGCTCAAAGGATGTGAAGAATAACTCACAATCGAGAACCGACTGACGGAGAGAGCAGTGATGTTCTCGTTGCGGTCGCTGAGAGCGTGGAGCTCAGCTGCTGAGGGGCGATGGCGGCAGGGAATCCTTGCAGTTCGGACAGAGAGATGAGAGAGGGGGAGAAGTTAAAAAAAAAAAAAAACTTTTGAATTGGCTCAATTGGCGCTCGGCCAGGGAATCCTTTCTGGGCCCATCATCGGCCTTCTCCGAACCAATGTAAAGGCTTTGAAGCCCAAACATCAATACGAAGCTAAGGCCATCTATGGGCTTGCTATTTCTACACGGTGTGTCGGTATGGCTGCAAATGAGCCGAGCTGCTCGTGAGTGACTCGGCGTTTGACTTGAGAAAAACTCGTTCGAAATTTGGCTCGTTAATAAACGAGCCGAACATTAACTAAACTTTGTTCAGCTCGTGAATCTCGCGAGCTAGCTCAACTCGGTGGCTTGTTGAGCTAAATTCGTGAGCTAGCTCATTTAGAGGAGGGTTAAGTAATTTATAAAATGACTCATTTATAAATATGACTCATTTTGTTTTCAGTTAATAAACGAGTCATTTGACACTACATGACTTTTTTTATTAGGGTGATATAGGTTAATTAGTTTTTGTTGTTAGGTACTATATAAGATATTCGAATTTGAGACCTTTAAGTTCAAAAATTAGTGACAGTAGTATTACCATTAGACCAAACCCTTATCGGTCACTTGACTCAATTGAGCCATCAAACTTTAACATAATGCTACATGGGGCAGGGAAATTTATAGGAAATAAATAACACAGCTTTACTCGACATATGGAACGTACTTTGGCGTTTGAGGCAAAAGGAATACTGCAAAAGGCCACTTTTTTTTCGTTGAATCAAAAGACCACTTTTAATCTTTCCAAATTACAAGGTTTCCTAATGCCGTTGGATTTATAATCCTAGTGGCAAGATTAATCATTTCAAAGTTCATCGTCCACTCATTGTAGACGATTCTTATGTATTTTTCAAAATGACAGATCATCGGTAAGTCAATTGATTTATGGATTTTTAAAAACTTTTACTTAAAATTATAAAATATGTGAATAACAACCGTATATATTGAGCTCGTAATAGTCTTTTAAATTTTTTATGTTGAGGTAGTGACATGACGGGTTGACTAGCAGCACAAACGCAAAACAAACCAGAGGCGTCGAGGCAGTGATGATAAGAAGGAGAAAATATAGGACCAACAACACTATAAGAGAGTGCTAGCGGTAGACATCGAGAAGGAAGACCCTAACAGAAGACTGAGATCAAACACGTTCCTCAGTTAGAAAAAGTCCAAAGGACCGGGTGGTGATGTTTCAACGGATCCGTTAAACTTCTGATCGCAAAATTTCTGTGGTAGATTATGCATAAAGATAATATAAACGATTACTACAGTAACTTTATTAAAAAGAGCATCAAGACGGATGGATGAAAAGAAGCAATTAAGTTAAGTCCGTCGAACTTTAATGTAATGCATGGCAACATTGGGCAGGGAAGCTTATAGGAAATAACACAGCTTTACTCGACGCCATATGGAACGTATACTTTGGCGTATGATTTTGAGGCAAAAGGAATCCTGCAGCTTTCCCCCATGCATATCCTTCAAAGACTGCAAAAGAACACTGTAAAAATAAAAACACAAAACTGCAAAAGGTCACTTTTAATCTTTACAAGTAAAGCAAGTCTTCAAATTGCCGTTGGATGTATAATCCTAGTGGCAAGATTAATTCCACATTTCAAATCCATCGTCCAGTGGTTGTATACGATTGATTGTTTAGTCGTTTTTCAAAATCACGATCATCGATAAGTGAACGCATAAATTTGAAATCTATACTAGTTATCTAAAGGTTTGACATGAACTAATTGATCCCAATAATTTAAGTTGACGAACAATGTTTAACTTTTATTTGTAACAAAATATTTTCAATTATTAATCTTATATCAGTTACTAACGTTAATGATTAGGATACATAAAAATAATGATTAGTGCGTATGTTATCGTCAAGCTTTATCAGTGAACACACTCTTTTAATTAACATGGTCGCCCAATCAAATTAGTTATGTGGTTCGCAGAGAATGGTTAACCAATGATACGAGTATGGAACCGGTACTCGTAGTTATCAGAGTAAAACAACTAAGAACATGAATAAAATATAGGGATAAAGAAGAATTGAAGTGCAATCTCACACCTGGGAGAAGGCTCTATCGATATAAGGGTAGAATCTCGACCACAATCAAGATAGATGCTTGATTGATACAGAGACACACTCAACGCGATTGGAGTCCACCTACGGCGAGAGCAAAATTCACAAGGCATAAACTTGATGAACTAGGGTAAAATTTCAATAATAATCAAAGTCTCATAAAATTCGTGTTTACAACACTTTAAATAGGGCTGGAAAATAAAACTAATCAAAAACCCGAAATTGATAAGATCAATTCTCCTTTCTCCAGGATCGATAGAGTAGGTTTGTATTGATCGATTATCGTTCCCTAAGGTAGTGGTATCCCCATCCAATCCTTCCGGGCTGGATTTTGCACATATAATTTCTAGAATCGGACACTACAAATTAAATGTCACCGACGACTGCAGTTTACCCAATTCATGCATGTTTTCCACAAGAAGGTCATCGCTTGATAGATGAGACTCCAGAACACCTCTTGTGCTCTAGTAGCTATTTCTGTGACAACTATTGTTGTCGATGATTTCTTTGCTTCCAGGGCCTTCGGCTCCTCTTCATAGGCTCATTCCAATGGCTTATTATCTTCATCAACCTCTTCCGACGATAATGGCTGCAATGCAAATTTCTTTCTATGATCCCTTAAGACGATGTTGTTGGTATTGTTGCTTCGTCGTGCTTGGCGATCATTGTTCCATGGTTTACCCAGCACCACATGACTAAGCTTCATAGGCACAACATCACAAAGAATATAATCCACATAGGCCTCAATTTTGAACTCTAAAGACACTTGTTCAACCACAAAAATAAAGGCCTTTTATGTTGACAATTGCATAAAGAAAGGGCTAGGATGTCGTTGTGTAGATAGCCCTAACTTAGTTACTTCCCTTGATCAAATTGGAATTGATCTCTCCATCAAATACCACAGAACACAATTTCTCTTGCACCAAGCAACGAGTGTAGAACAAGTTACCTTGTGGCTCCAACTCTTGCGCCATTGCAGAGCATCAAGAAAGCTTGTGATCTTCTTTTTCTTGCCACTAATTTGAACCAGGATGTGATACCACTTGATACGAGCACGAAACCGGTACTCGTAGTTATCAAAGTAACACATCTGAAATCAGGAATAAAAAATAGGGATAAAGCGGAATTGAAGTGCAATCACACACCAGGAAGAAGGATCTATCAATACAAGGGTAGAATGTCGACTACAATAAAGATGGATGCTTGATTGATACATTGATACACTCAACGCGATTGGAATCCACCAATGATGAGAGAAAAATTCATAAGCAAAAAAATTGATAACTAAGGTAAAATTCTGATAATAATAATAATAATAATAAAAGTCTCCAAAAATTCTCAGTTAGGAAGGTATGAAATTCTCTGAGACCAACTCAGCAAGAATCAGCATTGACACCACTTGTTGTGAAACAGGCAGCACATTCCTAGATTTAGTTCATCGCTTGGTTAGTCTTCAGGAATGCCAAAGGATATACTTTACAAGTGGGGAAATTAGCTCAGTATCAGTGGCGGATCCAGAACACAAAAGAGCACTGGGCCGCATTTCATTAAAAAATTAAAATCGTAAACAAATATAATGATTTTTTTGCAATATAAATTGTACACTATTGTATTTTAATTTAGCGAATGCAACAATTATGGAGTCCACATCCATACCAATAGTATAAACTGTTTCAAATAAAATACTTGAGCAATCCGCGAGAAATTCATTACTCAATTTATTGCGCAAATAAGTTTTTACACATGTTTCATTTTTGAAAAGTTCTCCCGGTAGTAGCTGTTGAAACGAGCAGCGTGAACACTAGACAAATCAATTGTGCATTGTGTGTTCATCCCTAGATTCCAACTACTCTAGTAGATTTTCAAGGGGAAAAACCTCATATTTCTTCTAATCTTTTACGTTTTAGACTTTTAGATTTCATTGTTTTTCTAGATGAATAATATTTGGGGCTGGAATTTCCAGTCTAAATAGAATAATGATTGAAAATGTTAATTTGAATTATTTTCTTATTTATACCTAATCTTATTATAAAATAACAATGAGCTGAATATCTAGTATCGAAAACTTCATAAGTACTACACTAATGCCGGATCCAGAGGAGTGCGATGGAGAAGGAGAATCCAAAAAAGCATCTATTTTTCAGCGTCCTTTCTCTGCTCAGGTGGCCTATTGTGGAATTGGACTTACATGGTTTCATCAATCGACCTGGGAGGACTCTCTTGCCACTGCTAGTACTCGAGCAAATCAACACAAAGTAGAGAGTAGAGTTGGTTCTTTGCTATGGTGTGTTGTTGTATCCCATATATATGGTATGAGCGATGTAAACTACTTGATGGTGAGAAGAAAAACTCAACCGAGGATGTGATCAAGCGACTTAGATATGACTTGATGTGGATCAAGCGATTCATCGACAAAAAATAAACTACAAAGAATAATTAAAGATTTATTTCCATCATCATGGTCCATGGATCTATGGAGCAGATCCGGTGAGTAACCTTGTGGTGAGTAATCATGAGTAACCCGTCCACATCAACATCATCTCTCTCTCCTGGAAATCATTTAATTTTCTCCTCTTTAATTTTTGACGGACGATTTCTCACTCATTTTAAGCCGAAAATTTTTTTTTTTTTTTGTACAGTTAGATTAGATTAATCGTGCTCTTCAAAATTATATCCACTTTAATATATTTTTCGAACAAAAAAAATTGAGCCATTTTTTACCAGTCTATACCATATGGTATTGACTGGTATTGAAATACAAGCATACCTATGGTTTGAAAAAAGTACTATGGTGGTATGAACAAACCAAGACTGTAGGATGGTTGAATACATGATAGTAGAAATATATTAATTATCATTTATGAATTTTAACATTGTATACCACAAGATACCACCCCGTACCAGGGTGGTATTGTATGGTATTGTGTGGTATTTTTTTGTCCTGTAATTTGTTCACCCATAAATTTGTAGATACAATAGATCATGATGAACTCGTCCCTTCTGTGCAAACGTTTTCAAAAACGAATTAAAAACGAAGAAGATACCATACAATACCACCCCGTACCAGGATGGTATTGTATGGTATTGTGTGGTATTTTTTGGTCCTGTAATTTGTTCACCCAGAAATTTGTAGATCCAATAGATCATGATGAACTCGTCCCTTCTGTGCAAACGTTTTCAAAAACGAATTAAAAATGAAGAAAATACCATATGGTATGCAGTTGGTACCGAGAGGCCAGAATTTTTTGTTCTAAAAAAATATTGAAAATTGATCTCATTTTGTAGAGCACGATGAACTCGTTCCACCTGTGCAAAAAAAAAAAATTAAAATCCGAGTTAAAACGAAAAAGATATGAGCCGATTAAGAAAACTAGAGAAAATAAAAATGATCTTTAATTCTCCATCCTTAGATCTGGATTTTCTAAATGAAGGGTCCAGATTTGATTATTAATAGATGCATAACCCATGGTTATGCACCCTACCTTTAGCCCATGAATCTATATTAACTGGTTTCCTTTTTACCTCACCAACCATTTTTTTTTTCTAATTTAACCTTATCCTTTTTGGTTAATAAATTTGGAACATCCCCAATATAAATTTGGGCCAAATACACTTGTATAGTCAAAACTTTGACGGTTTTGCCAAATATAGCCACTTTTGGGAAAATACCAATAATAGCCACTTCCGTCCAATTCTTTGACGGTGTTAACCAAATAGCTGACTGGACTAACGGCATTGCTGAGGTGGTGGTGACATTTTTAAACAACATTGCCACATAGATTAATGAAAAACTTAATAAAAAAAAAAAATTGTCCAAAACCCACATCCCCTAAACCCAACTCCGTCTCTGTTTCAACCCCACATCCCCCAAATCATCAGCCTCTTCCTTCCCCTTCAAATCGAAACCCGTCAGACCACCTTCACCTTCGCATCATCTTCTCCAACCAGTTAACTCCCCCGAAATGATCTTCCCCTGTTACGCTGCTCGCCATCGTCTCCCACTACCGACCACCATCGATCCGCCCCTATGCCATCGCACCCAGATCTTCATCGTTGTTGCAGTATCATCATCGTCGTTGTCTCGGGCCCCGTCAATCTGTCTTCGCCTGCATCTTCGAGGGAGGAGTTAAGAAGAAGAAGAAGAAGAAGAAGAAGAAGAAGAAGAAGGGATGGATTTGACCGTCATCTTCCGTCGCGCGATCTCTCCCTCCAGAACCGTCGATTTGAGCTAGAAGAGAACACTCGATCATGGGTTTTTGAATGATAGGGTTAGGGGGGAAATCGATTCTGGGTTTTTGAATAATCGATTATGGGTTCTAGAACGATAGGGTTAGGGGGAAGTAGCGGCATGTTGGATTCTCGCTTTTGGATAGCGGGTGTTGGATTCTTGCTTTTCTTTCCGCTGGGTTTTTGCAGGGAGATACGACGGGAGAAGTTGCGGCATGGGATTGTTTTTGGAGTCGGAGTGCTGCTCGCCACCGGCGTCGTGTTTGCCTTCTCTGTCTCTGGTGAGAACAAAACAGAGACAGAGATTTCCGTCGGATGCTATGAGCCAGAGGGAGATCGTAGGGTTAGTATGTTGTCGCAGCGATGTTGGCAGGGTCGGTGGTGGGTTGAATCTGGAACGCTGTCGGAGTGGGAGGAGAAGATATGGGTTTGGGGTTGGGGTCGGTGGTGGAAGAAGAGGGAGAGGAAAGAGTTATTCGACGGCGAATGGTGGGAGAGGAGAGAGGATGATTATTTTTGTCATTATTTATTTATTTTTAAATTAAAAAATGACATGGCAAGTATTGTTGAGTTGTCAATGATGTGTCCAGTGAGTTGACAGCCAGGTAAGCGTTTGGTTAATTTGACTAACGGTGTTATTGACGTCGTCAAACTATGTAACGGAAATGGCTATATTTGTCATCGAACTTTCAAAATTCTGGCTATTTATGATATTTCTCCAAAAGTGGCTATATTTGTCACAAACGTCAAAGTTTTGGCTATACAAATGAATTTGGCTATAAATTTTTTCTTTTTGGAACTTCTCCAATTAACCTAAAAAAGTAAAAGTGCAAAAAGAAGAAAGAAAATAAGGTATGGAGATCTGTCTTCTCCTCTCCCTGAGCTAAAAAGTAAAACCACATGACCTCACCTGGGAATCATACTGTACACACAACGTACAGTCCAAATTGTTTTTAAGCATGGCCCTAATGAATTTCCTCTTCTTTTTATCTCAGCTCTTCACCAATCCCCTGATCTTTGCAAGGAGCAGGGACATCAACGGTCAGATTCCAACCATAAAGAAATCTGTATAAAACACCTCTTCTTAAGCATATACGTTTGGACTAAAAACCACCATTTATTCTCAAATCTCAACACACAATCCATCCAAAAAGCCTCTACACAGCTTCTCTAACCATCTCTGCAACCTTCTTCGTCTTGTTTTATAGCTCATGCATGAAGCCAGAAACTAAAACAACATAGCAAAGCAGTCTAAACTTTTGCTTTCAACAAAAATGGCGAATTGGAAATACCCAAGAAAACCCACCAAGAAAACGACACACAAGAAGAGGCAGCAGCAGAGCCAACAACAGGTCCAGAAATCAGAGAAGCCTCCGCCACCGCCGCCTTCATGGACAGTCATGAAAGGCATCTTCAGCTGCAGAGATCTCCAAACCCAACAACAGCAACAGCAGCAGAAGAAGAAAGATCAGAAACAAGAAGAAAACAAGCAGAAGAAGGCGCAGAAGCATAAAAAGCACCAGGAGGACAACAGCAGCAGCAGCAGCAGCAAGAAATGCAAGAAAATGAGGTGCTCTGTTTCACTATGCAACAACAACACTACCACCAAAATAGTTTCAGCTCTGCCCCCTAATTTGACCGATCTCGCAAACAATGGTGGCGGCAGCAGCAGAAGCGAGAGAGGCAGGGGAGGAAGTAGTAGTGGTGTTGTTTCAAGTTCGTCAATGGTGACAACAACAAACTCATTCAGGGGAATGCCATTCAGCCGATTCTCTGGCTGCTACGAGTGCAGAATGGTGGTCGACCCTGTTCTTGGCGGCTTCACCAAAGTTCCCAATTCCTTGAGAAGCCCCACCATTTGGTCTTGCCCTGATTGCCCTCACATCTTCATGAACCCACAAAGCTTGGAGCTTCACCAGGCCGTTACCCACGCTGGTAAAAATTCACTTTCCATTCTTTTCCTCTGCCTGTGAACAACAGTGAAACAGAGCACCTCATTTTCTTGCCTCTAAAATTGTGTATGCAGTATCTGAACTGGGAGCAGAGGACACGAGCAAGAACATAGTGGAGATAATCTTCCAGTCGAGCTGGCTAAGAAAGGAAGGCGGCGGCGGCGGCGGCGGCGGCGGCGGCGTTGCCCCAATGTGCAAAATAGACAGAATCTTGAAAGTCCACAACACGCAGAGCAGGGTGTCGAAGTTCGAAGAGTACAGAGATTCAATCAAGGCGAAAGCCACAAGTTTCCCCAAGAAGCATCCACGCTGCATTGCCGACGGGAACGAGCTGTTGAGGTTCTATTCAGCGAATTTCCGGTGCGCACTCGGGCTGAATGGTTCGTCGAACCTCTGCTGCTCGGCGGAAAATGTCGACGGCGGCGGCGGGTGCTGCAACGCGTGCAGCATTATTAGGGATGGGTTTGTCGGCGGAGGGGAGAAGGGGATTTTGACGACGGCGACGAGCGGGAGGGCGCACGAGGAGAAGGTGGGGGCGGCGGCGGCGGCGGAGGGGAAGAGGGCGATGCTGGTTTGCAGGGTTATAGCTGGGAGGGTGATGAAGAAGAAGATTGGAGGTGGAGGTGGAGTTGGGTCGATCGATGAGTTATTTTATGACTCGGTGGCGGGTGATAATGTCGGGTTGTATTCGAATTTGGATGAGCTCTATGTGTTCAATCCCATGGCTATTTTGCCTTGCTTTGTTGTTATCTATGGCGGATTCTAGTTTACAGGATGTGGAAAAAGGAAGAAAATTTTCCAATCGAAATGCAGATGTTTTGATGGGCATGGTTGATTGTGTTTAAAATAAACCTGTGTTTGTTTGATTGCGGATAGGTTGGGGATTCGCCGGCAGCAAGTGACGGCCGTCGGCCAGTCTTTGGCTTATTGATTGGAACATCCGGTGAGCAGGGGATAGAGCTAGGACTTTGCCTCGTCTTTTTCTTTCTGTTTACCAGACACAGAACATACAACTTTTTCTTTTTTCCTTTTCAATTCAGCAATAAAGGCGACTCAACAGCCTCTTCGACTCAAGAAATTGGTTTTGGTCTATATGTTGGAAGGTCAAGGATTGGATTGACAATGGTTGAGTGGATTTTGGGTTTAAATTGATAGAGTAAAGGGATATTATTGTTGTGAGGAAAACTAACTTGATCTCATTGATTATTCTGTAGCTAATTATACACGGTTGTACAACAGAAAGGAGTCCCACTCTCCTTAGAAGTAGGGGACGAGCAGTAGTGGGAGAGTGGAGAAATACAAAATAATTTATATTTACTAATTGTCCTTAATACGCCCCCGCAAGATGGAGGAGGTATCAACGACGCGAATCTTGGATCGCAGCAGAAGAAACCGAGTCGCCGGAAGAGGTTTGGTGAGTGCATCGGCCAATTGGTGAGCTGTGGGAATGTAAGAGACACGAAGACGACAATTTTGCACAAGCTGTCGAGCGAAGTGATAATCCAAAGCTAAGTGTTTCATCCTGGAGCGAAACACAGGGTTGGTACTAAAATAAGTAGCACCAAGATTATCGGAGTAGAGCACTGGAGGAGATGAGATAGGGAGGCGAAGCTCAGTCATCAGATTCTGAACCCATTCAAGCTCAGCAGCAGCATTGGCGAGTGCCCGATATTCAGCCTCCGTACTGGAGCGTGCGACAGTCCGCTGCTTGTGAGAGCGCCAGGAGATAAGGGTATCCCCAAAATAAAGAAGATAGCCAGAGGTAGATGATCGATCATCAGAATCACCAGCCCAATCAGAATCCGCAAAAGCCGTCAAGGAAAATGGGGCGGTCGAGCGTCTAATGGCAAGACCAAAGGTGAGAGTACCAGATACATAGCGGAGAAGCCGCTTGACACATTGCCAATGAGAAACCGTCGGAGCATGCATAAATTGAGACAGTTTATTGACCGAGTAGGCAATATCCGGGCGAGTGTAAACCAGATACTGAAGAGCACCGATCACCTGACGAAAGCGAGTAGCATCCGTTGGGGGGGAGCCATCGTCAAGGCGAAGAGAAACTGAGGCAGCCATGGGAGTGTCAACAGACTTGGCTTCTGTCATCATGAATCGCTGGAGAAGATCAACCATGTACTTATGTTGAGATAAGATGTAGCCTGTGGCTGTGGGAATGATCTCAATCCCCAAGAAATAGTTGACATCACCGAGTGCCTTTAGAGAGAAGCGCTTAGATAATGCCTGCTGAAAAGTAGAGAGCATGATAGGGTCGTTGCCAGTGAGTAGCAAATCATCAACATAGAAGAGAAAATAGAGGATAGTGGACCCATGGGAATAAACGAACAGGGAGGCATCGGAGGTGGTCTTGTGAAAGCCAAAGTCCTGGAGGAAATCACACAGAGTAGTGTACCATGCCCGTGGGGCCTGACGAAGGCCATAAATAGCCTTTTTGAGACGACAGACATGAGTGGGATACGCCGGATCAACAAAACCAGGAGGCTGAGCCATATAAACCTCCTCTGTCAAAGGACCTTGAAGAAAGGCATTATTGACATCAAATTGAGAAATGGACCAACCATAAGATAATGCCAGAGTGAAGATAATGCGAACCGTGACCGGTTTAACAACCGGGCTGAATGTGTCGGTGAAGTCAACCCCAGGACGTTGAAGAAAACCCTTGGCCACTAGCCGCGTTTTGAAACGCTCTATGGACCCATCAGAATGATGCTTGACCCGAAAAACCCACCGATTGCTAAGAACATTATAATGTGGAAGACGAGGGACCAAATCCCAAGTCTCATTTGCAAGCAAGGCAGAGTGCTCAATAGAGAGGGCCGAGTCCCACTCTGGATACCGCCGGGCCTCGTGGACATTTAATGGTTGAAGGGGAGGCGGCCCAGGAGACAGCTGGGTAGTGAACAAAATCTTCTTGGGCCGAAAAATGCCCCTCTGGGCCCGGGTAGTCATACCATGAGTGCGCAGCAAAGCAGGGGGCTGAGTGGGAGCAGCGGAAGTGCCCGCTGGAGTGTAAGGGACAGAAGGCAGATCAGTCTCTGCAAGCCCAGACGGGCCGGGCCGAGAAAGCCCAGGCGGGCAAGGGACAGCAGACACGGGCGGGCTGGCCATGGAGAGCCCAGGCAGGCCGGTTGATGCAGGCCCAGTGGAGGAATCTTGCAGGGAGGCGCCAGTGGGGGGGGGGGGGGGAAGTGTGGGCCGAGTGTGGTGAAGCCTGCACAGAGCTACATGGCAAGGTGAAAATCGTCGGGGACATGTCATATAACTAGGACTCGGACGAGGAGAGCATCGGAGATGGCTGAGCATGAAATCCTGGAAAGGCAGTCTCAACAAAAACAACATGACGAGAGTGAAAAAGTTTTTGAGTAGCGGGATCAAAGCAACGATAAGCACTGTGTTGTGGACAGTACCCAAGAAATATACATGGACGAGAACATGGATTGAGTTTGTGAGAAGAGTAAGGACGCAGCCAAGGATAACACAAACATCCAAAAACACGTAATTTGTGGTAATTGGGATTTAAGTTGAAAAGAATTGTGTAGGGAATTTTACCACGAAGAGCAGAGGATGGAAGACGATTAATGAGATATATGGCAGTGGAAAAAGCATAGGACCAGAAATTTGTGGGAAGACGTGCATGATGAAGGAGGGTAATACCAGTTTCGACCAAATGACGGTGTTTTCTTTCAGCAAGACCGTTGTGTTCAGGTGTATGAGGTGGAGTAAGCAGATGGGTAACACCATTAGCAAGTAAATCTGAACGTAATTTCTGAAATTCACCACCACCATCAGTATAAAGTTGACGAATAGTAGTAGAGAAAAATTTTTCAACCATTTTTCTAAAAGAGAGAAAAATATGAAGAACGTCAGATTTATTGCGAAGGGGATAATACCAAGTATATCGCGTAAAATGATCAACAATAATCAAATAATAACGGTACCCATCAATAGAAGTAACTGGAGCGGGACCCCAAACATCAGTATATAACAAATCAAATGGTCGAGAACTGGATAACGTCGAAACGAAAAATGGGAGTTTGTGACTTTTATTTGAGAGACAAGCATCACAAGCGGAGTGAGAGACCGATGAGGAAACTGGAAGAGAAAAGGACCGAATAAGACTTGAAAGAGTTTGTTGAGACGGATGACCAAGACGAGCATGCCAAGATGTAGGTGATGTCCGAGTAGTGACAAGAGCCAATCGAACATTTTTAACTTCCCGAGGCAGTTCATACACATCACCGTTGTTTTCCCCCCTCAGCAGGTGCGCCCCCGTGCGAAGATCCTTCACAACAAAATGAGAGGCAAAAAATTCCACCGATACAGGATTAGTTTGACATAATTTGGCCACCGAAATTAGATGTTTCTTGATAGTGGGAACACATAGAATATCACGCAAAAACAAATTATGTGAACCAGTAGTGAGTGATGATGAGCCAATGTGAGAGATAGCCAAACCTGTACCGTCGCCAACTAAAATCTCATATGGACCGGTGTAATCAGAATAGAGGGAAAGATTTCCCAAATCAGAAGTCACATGGTGGCTAGCAGCAGAGTCCAATAACCATGGACTTGAAGAAGATGGACTGCCTGTGGAGCCCATATGAGTGGAGTGCACTTGGGCCTGGCGGGCTTGAGGAAACAGCTTAAAACACTGTTTAACAGAATGCCCAGATCTGTCACAATATTGACAGGTGACTTGGGCCCGACGTGGACGGGCCGAATTAGAGGAAGCTGGGCCGTCGGATATATGAAGGGAGCGGCCCTGTTGGGCCTGAGGGGCAGCTTGAGAGGCCTGGAAATTGTGGCATGCCTCCGAAAACCCTTGCTGCAGGGTTGGGTTATGGCGCAGCCGAGAGGGTGCAGAGCCGCCGCCTCCACCTCTGCGAGGCACCTCCTGTGTAAAGAATGTCGTGGGAACAGAGGATAGCCGAGATTGTTCCTTCAAATCAGCCTCGTACTCTACGAGGGAATCCAGGAGATCTTCAATCGTAACAGTGGAGCCGCGAGCCCGGACAGCGGCGGTGAATGCGTTGTAATCAGGACCGAGGCCTCTAAGACAATGGACTACCATGTCCAAATCAGAAACATGATCATTAACAAGTGCAAGTTCTGCTGCTGTTTGCTTGAGATCATTAACAAAGGAGACAACATCACGATTGCCTTTGACTATTCGACTCATCTTCCCTTTCAGATTAATGATGCGGGATTGAGAACGACCATCATAGAGTTTTTCGAGAATCGACCATGCTTCACGGGATGTTTGTGCAGCAGAGACATATGAGTATAAAGATTCAGAGATAGAGCATCGAAGGGCATGGAGAATGAGCTTATCTTGTCGAAACCAGCGGTGATAAGCAGGATTTGGTTTGGTGTCGTCGTCTGCCGTGATCGTTTGAGCAGGGATGACGCCGGTGCCGTCGATGTAGCTAATAAGGTCCAAACCCATAAGAAGAGTTTCTAGCTGCGACCTCCATGAACCAAAATTGGTTGGCGTGAGTTTGAGTGGGAGCTGGGCAGCAGGGTTAAAAGTAACGATAGCATCATCAGAAGCCATCAAGCTGCTTGAAATTGCAGAAACAGCCATACTACTGAAGAAGAAATTAAGAATAGAGGGGAAATCGAAATTTGCAGAGATGGATTGAGCCTAGTTGATCGTAACTTGCTCTGATACCATGATAGAGTAAAGGGATATTATTGTTGTCAGGAAAACTAACTTAATCTCATTGATTATTCTGTAGCTAATTATACACGGTTGTACAACAGAAAGGAGTCCCACTCTCCTTAGAAGTAGGGGACGAGCAGTAGTGGGAGAGTGGAGAAATACAAAATAATTTATATTTACTAATTGTCCTTAATATAAATTGACCTGAATAATTGTGATTCATTAATCGTTATTCATCTACATTATTTTTCAGGTTGTGTTGGTTGGGTGTTGGATGAGTACGGTTGGATTGCGGGTTAACTCGCAAAAGCAAGTATCCAACCAGTCACTAAGAAATTTGACTAACATTTACAATAAGTTATTCGCAAATTAACATAAGAGTATCAATTTAGACACTTCTCACTTTATCTTCTATGAATACCGTATAGCATTTGCGTCAACTTTTCATTACTTCATTAACTAATTTATAGAGAAAACGACGCATTTTACAAATTTGATACAACTAGTAGTTTATAATTTACATCTCATTATCTAATAGACATTACACAATATAGTAACCAATAATAGTAGTTGAAATATATTCATTATTCTCCACAAGTTGATGAAAGTGTGTAGTGCGATTAGAAATATGATGATTATTTGATAATATAAATAAGAAACAACTTTTTTGGTATGTGATATATGATGGGGGTCATTCGGATAAACAATAATCCACCCATTACCCACTCAAATAAATGCGAGTAGAACATTTATCAATCTGCAATCCACTTACATCAATCATCTACTTATTACAATTCGAATTATTTGAGTGTGAATCGATATCAAACCACAGAACAGATTAACCATCTACAAAGTTGAGCCAAAGGTTGTACTTGTATGAGACCTCTAATTAAACTGTAATACATACAGGCATTAATTGAACATTGGGACTATTGCACCACCTCCTGTTTACCAAGACATTGAAAAAAGTAACCATCCCACAAACACAGAAAAAAATGAGCCCAAAATTTTGAAACCTTAATTCTAGAATCTAGATATTGGCGTTCCATTAAATCATCCTTCTTCATTTTCCCCCCTTCCTCCAACAAAAATGTATGATCGATATTGTGCCACTGAAACAACAGTCTACCACCCTCGTTGCATTATGTAAATACTAAATAATAGTATAATACTAGAGGAATTGGAAATGAAATCAAACTGTTAAATGAAATTGGTGAAACATAATAATTTTTTTTTGGTCAAAACATAATAATTTTTTTAGTGAAACATAATAAAATTTGCTAGAATTTTCCAACCAATTATTGTTGGATTTGCACATTAGCGAACACGGACATGATAATTGAGGTGAAATAACATGGTTCCCTGCCCAACTCATTCCTTTCTTGCTGTTTATTTTCATGTGGACTCTCAACTCTTGATCCGCCGGATGATTGAAGGCGATATGCATCATGTTCGGGATGGGGCTATTTTGGAGGATGTTAGGAGTTTGACATCTTCTTTCCACAGTGTTTCTTTCTGTTTTGTTTCTCGTCAACTTAATAGGGCTGCCCATCATGTGGCACAAAAGGCCCTCTCATCGGGAGTTCGACTATTGGTCGACTCCCGCACTTTCCTTTCTTCCAGTTTGTGACTTTTGATTAATACTCTGACTTTGCCAACAAAAAAAATTAGGTCATTAAAATGACAAGATACAAAACCATCGATCTGCAAACTTTTCTCAAATTTAAGTTTATATCAAAATAAACACACTTTCATATAAGAATTTTGGGTAAATACAATATATTATCCATAACTATTAAGTAGCGGGGAATTATAGCCATAACTATCGAAATACAAATTATTAGCCATAACTATTGTTGTGGGTCAAGATTTGGCTAACAGCCCGTTACTGTTTTCAAATTTTTAACGTAGAAGGCCATGTCAGCATCGTAAAAAATATGATATGATGACTGCCACGTGGGAGCCAGCTCACCATCGTAAAAGCTTAGTCATCATTACTAACAGAAGTGTTAACGAAAACTTAACGATTGGCTAATAATTTGTATTTCGATAGTTGTGGCTATAATTCCCCTCTGCTTAATAGTTATGGCTAATATATTGTATTTGCCCAAGAATTTTTCTCGAACTCTAGTCAGAATCATTTTTCACTTCAAAACTCACAAATGATTTAATTCTAAAATCTATCTCACCAACAAAAATCAAGTGAGTGGAGATCGATGAAGAACCTGGAACTCATGTCCCCATCCCTCAACCAGTATGGTACGCCATCACCATTTGTTCTCTCATTTTGTTTTGTAGCCTTCTACTGCATTGGACATTGGAATCAAACTGAAACTAATTAAGTTTCCATATATCATTCAAAGGTTTTTATTTTTATTTTTTGGTACTGGTTGACTCTTGTTTTGTACTCATTACGTAATGATGTCCCCTCCCAGTTTTCTTGATCCCCCGGCCGGCAAAAAAGTGGGGAAAAAAACAAAAGAGTCAGCATCTCCATATTAGCGGTATGGGCAGGACTCCCTTGGCGTACCCGAAAATAGTCTCCACTCTCCAAGTCCTAGATTTTCAAATTTTCAAATCCGAACCAAAAACCTACTCTAATGACCAGGGTATGGGGAATTAGATGCATTCCAAAGTGTATTGATAGGGCTGGCTATTTGGTCCGGATTTTTTGGTTTTACCCGAAACCGGTTCGTATAACCCGGACCGAGACCGGATAGTAAACAATCCAATCCAATCTAATCTTTGGGCTTAGATTTGAGGTAAAAAACCGTTCGGGACCGGATCGAAAACCGGATAAGAGAGCTCAACACCCAAAACTTAAGGGTAATTTGCATAAACGGTCACAAACCTTTGCACTTAGTACAAAACTTAACCAACTCCTCATCCTTTCAGGCCTTAGGCCACTCAAATCCCCCACAAGCTCAATATAAAATCAAGACCGAGTTGGGACCTGACCGGATTAAGACCAGACTGTATCCAATCTTTGATCCTTATATTGTCAAAAAGACCGGACTGGACCGGATCAATTTGGGTCAATTTAACCGGACCGTATAGCCACCCCTAATTGAAGAATTTGATAATGTGGATAAAAAAACACAAGATAACGATATGTTGTATTCTTGTTCGACGTGAAAAGAACTAATCCATAGAAAGATCGTAGGAACTCTCGGCTTATGATCTTATTATGACCTAACCAATAGAACTCTAGCTTACTATTGCACAACTCAACAACTAAGTTTTTGTAGAAAATACCGAGAGTAGGGTTTTAACCCTTTTACAACGGAGAGAAGGAAATCTTATTTCACTAGTACAAAGGAAACAAAGTGACTTCTAGGACAAGCAACTGAAATAGTGGCCTGGACGAGTGACTTCAGCTCCAATAACTCCAATACTCCCGTTCAAACGAAGGCATGAATATAGAGCATGCCAACTTAAATCGAAGATGATGAAACTACCTAACACTGAGGTGTTTGGTGAGAAGATCATCAGGGTGCTCTATGGTAGGAATCTTATGAGGAGCCACATGAGCAGCTTGAACACGTTCTCGGACAAAGCAAAAGTTCATTTCAGCGTGTTTGGTACGCTCATGAGAGACAAGATTAACATAGATACGAAGAGTGGCTTGATTGTCACAATACAAAGGAGTGAGACCGGTTTGAGGACAACCAGGCTTGGCGAGGAGCCAACACAACCCGATAAGTTTACTAATTGTGGTAGCCATGACGTGATACTCTACTTGAACAAAAGAATGAGAAATCACATACGATTTCTAAATGTGCCAAGAAATGGAAGAAACACCCAGACATGTAAAGTAACCTGTAGTTTTTTTTTACAAAGGGATCACTTATATTGCTCAACTAATAAAATCGGTTACAAAGAGGGGATACAACATGAGAAAACAAATCAAGAAAGAACAACCTCAACATCTAGAGGAACCAACAAACCAACGAGGGGAAGAACAGAACAAGAGAAAGCCAAGCATGATCCAACTAGACAAGGGCATTCTATTCTTGAACCGCAAACCAAAGCATCTGAATCACTCTTTGCAACCTCATTTATCAGAAAAACTCAAAGGAAAGCTTCAGCTCATCCAATACAGCAATGACCATGATGATTGAACATTGCAACACCATATGCTGCCTCCTGGGAGTTGTTCGAAGACGACCCATCACAGTGAATCACCGAGGAGATTACATGGCGGTGGGCAGCACTATACAGGATTGTTCAGAGCTGAAACAAAGAGAGGGAGCCGGCAGCGGAAGCATCCATGACAAACCAGAGAGCAGGGAACACAAAGGGTTGAAATGCCCACAAAAACCACAAGAAAGAAGACCCACCAGCATGAGCCTCACCTGCAGAAACACAAAGCCAAAAAGAGTTCCAAGAACAGGAACACCAACAAGCAGCACAACCCAATCCATCAACAACAACCCACACCCACACTGCAAATCAACCCAAAAGAAGAACTCTGATCTCATAGAAACATGGACCATCCGCCACGACAATCGGAAGAGACACCGCCACCCACACTGACGATTGGCAAAGATGCAGAGATCAAGCAAGGAGCACAACAGCAGAGGCGCAACAGTGAACGTGATCGCCCACGGGAACGACCACACCAAGAAGGAGGAAATCTTCAAACCGAACCAGCAGAAGCACCCCCAAATTGCATCTTCCGTACCCAAAACAGAGGAACAGATCTAGAAAACTAGATCTAAACAAGACACAACATCTCCACCAGGGAGGAATGTGGGAGGAACCACTTAGGAACCGAGATAAAGCCACCAAGGGCTGGAAGAGCCATCGAGGGCTGGAAAATCAGAATAGATCTGCAAAAACTGAGAAGGGTAGAGGAAACAGGAAAAGCCAGCACTGATCGGAGAGCAAGGAAACCACAAAGGAAATAACCTGTAGTGAAACACTGAGTAGTGAGAAAACTAGCCTAGTCAACATCACAATAATGGGTCAAACTGAGGGAGAAATCAGTAAAAACACATGAATAATTCAACTTTCTAATCTTGGGTATTTCCATGTCATTTTTAACATTAATGAGCTTTGAACCCATGGTGTAGTCTAATTTTGTTCATAGCATTTGCATTGTGCATTATCAGGTGACATCATGAGTTTCAAATGTATATGACGAAGAAGGAAGGGGCGAGTGTAGGAAATGAGGTAAATCCGAGTGCACATACAAAAGAGATAGATCACGGTCGAAAAGAGCCATGTTGCGAATAGGATCACGAGATTCGTGGGAATTGTCCGGGTCGCAATCCTTCAGTAACGAGATATCAAGGGAAATCAAGACCGTGACTTCCTGATCACAATCGTGAATTCATGACGTGAATATCCATATGAAGCATTTGAAGGCGACACCATTCCGAGATCGCGCGCCAATCAGGAACTCCTCCGAGTCTGGCCATGATCTCGTCTGTGTATGTGAATTCTATAAATAGAGGAGTCCTCTAGAGTTGGAGAGAAATTTTTGAAAAGATGAAACCCTATAGACGGAGTAGAGAGAGGAGCCTCTTGGAGAAGAATTAGAACTTGAAGAGAAGAAGAGGAAGGCTTGGAGAGAGGATTTTCCAACAGGTTGGAGTGATTTTCTGATGTTTTCCTTCCCTTTCACTTGTACTTCTTCCCCCTTCATAGGATACTTTCTTAGAGATTTCAAAATTAGTAGGGATATGAGGATTCTAAGGTTTGGGAATTATGTAGGGAATTTTTATTTGATGGGTGCTCTTTCAATGACGGAGAAGCAGCAACACAAGAAGAAGAAGAAGGGGAAGAAGATGGATGGGTGTGGGGTTCGACGGAAGGAGATGATACGAGGGTAGGTAGGTGAAAGGGTAAAGTAGTTTTTTGTTTTTTTTAATTGATGAAATTTAAATATTTTCCACCTGGCATTGCCACGTCAATGAAAACCACCACGTCACCAACAATCATTGTCAAGTCAGCAGTCATGATAGTGTCGTTAAACTTTTGGATGGAATGACTATATCTGTGTATTTTTTAAAAAGTGGCTATATTTATTAAAATCATGAAAGTTATGACTATGTAGGTGAATTTAGCCTTTGTTTTACCAAGATAATGTCAATAATTCCTAAAAAAAATCCAATAATAAATATGAAGTAGCAAAGTGTCGTAATATTGGCTAAAGACAGGGTGCTTAAACCTTGACTATGCATCATTCCAAAAATAGACATGGTCCCTTAGATTTAAATGGGGCCAGAAGAGAGCAAGTCTAAAGGGTGAGATGATACATGACTTTTTATTTCACTAGTTTTCTTAATTGGCTCTTATCTTCTTCATTTTTACTTGGATTTCAAAAAAATTTGTACAGATGAAACAAGTTTGTTGTGATTAGCAAAATGGGATCCATTTTCAATATATCCTAACAAAAAAAATTCATACCACTCGTTACCATCTTCGTTTTTAACTCGAATTTTGAAATTTTTGGCATAGATGGAACGAGTTCATCTTGATTTGTTCGATCTATAAATTTCTAAAAAGAATAAAGGACTAAAACGTACCACTCCATACCACTTTGATATAGGGGCCGTAAATGGTGGTATACAATGATGAACATGGTAACTGACAGACAGTTCACATATTCCTACTATCATTTATTTAACCATGGTATAGACTAGTACTAAATATCTCAATTTTTTTGTTAAAAATATATATCAAAGTGGAAGAGCACAATTATCTGATTTGTCTGTGAAAAAAAAAATTAATTTATGACTTAAAACGAAAAAGATATAGTCCGTTAAAATTTATAGAAGAAATGATTAAGCGACTTCCATAAATAATGATGTGGGATGGACGTGCTAGGCTATACATCATTATTGACTACAAAATTATACAGGTGAATGGTCCCCTGTAATATTTGCATTGGAAATTGGCAAGTGATTAGTTTCCTTTTGTTTTTAATAATGCAAAAAGGGATATATCATATGTGAATGACGTAGAGAAAAAATAGTTGCACTGTATGTAGTGCTTTTCGATTACTTTTATTTTTAACGGCATAGAGAAAAGTGAAAGCTGAGAAAGCAAAGCACATACCTAAAGAAGAAGCCTCAATTGAACTTTGTGACTGACTGTTACCACTTACCAGAGGAACATAGACGTTATTTGCAACCAATAGTTATTCTTTGCTTTGTTCGTACGACTGATATTTTTTTTTATCGATACGAGATCGAGTACTATATCCTAATATTTAATTGGCGGATCCCATTATCTAATTTTCCATACGAAATCATAAGATTCATTTAGTCTAAAAATAATTATCAATGATTCCGATTTATCGAAATATTTCCGAAACATATTTAATATGTGTGATCACAGTCGCATATTATACGCAATAGATCAAAACACATTTAATAAGTGTGAATGCAGACACATATCATACTCCAGGAATACGCTACGTACCCTTTATCGTATATATAAACATTGTTCAAGTTTACGTACCTTAGCTAAAATCCTGCCTACGATACTGCCCACGAACATGGCGAATGCATGCATGGTCAGTTTGAGAGTTGTGTCTCCGTCTCTCTTTGCTGTTTCTTTCTCTTCTTCCGAATTGAGGAGGGTCATTACTAGTTTTGTTTCTTCCTTTACCACCCAAAACCAGGTGCTTTCTCGTGCATAATACGTATGTTTTTAATCAATTGTTTAGAATATTTTTCTAGTAACAAACTCCATAAACAAATTGAAGAGCATGCAAAGCAAGGGGAACAGGAAAGGCCAACAAACATTCTAGTAAAATAGACGTGACATAAACCATATAAATATTATGGCGCAGGAACCTGAACAGAACGGAGGGATAGCATTAACAAGGTAAGGTTAGAGGGAATAATGAAGACTCATCATCATCATCATCACGATATAGTTATCGTCGGAGGCGGAATTTGCGGCCTTGCCACTGCCCTCGCTCTCCACAGGAAAGGCATACGAAGCACGGTGATAGAAAGATCGGAGACACTGAGAGCCGCCGGAGCAGGGATCATCGTCCATGAAAATGGGTGGAAAGCACTCGAGGTGCTTGGTGTTGCCTCAACCCTCCGCCTCCAAACACCCATTTCCATCACATCGTACGTATCCATCCGACTGACTTCTCTCTAAAGCTCGTTTGCTTAGTGGATTTGATAAATGAAGGTTTTGATCAAAACTTGGGTTCTATAAAACTAAGGATTTATGATGGAATTGGTCAGTTTGGTTTTTTTGGATAAAACCAATTGTTTGCTTGATGGATTTCATGATGGATTTTGCAAAATTATATTTGTGGTTATATTAAGAAGTTACATATCTACCCTTACTGTTCCTTATTTATTGTTAAAAACAAAACAAAAACGAGGATAAAATAGTAAATAAGCATCATGGACTTGAGACACACCCACACAAATCCCATCCTTTGAGGTGAAATTTTTCAAGTCCGCGGGGCCTACGGATTTGCACCCTAAAAAATTGTGGGGCCCACGACTACTACTATTCCATCAAGCAAACAAAGGATTTTATATAAAGTCCATGATGATTGGTTTTTATGTACCAAATCGACGATGAAATCCATCAAGCAAGCAAACAAGCCCTTAATTAATTCTCTCTCGAAATCATGCTAATTGTCGAACATGAATCCAGAGGGGAAGTTGTTTACGTGAAGGACGGCAAACGAGAATCCGTGCCATCCTGGTAATTAAACACTACGACACCATAGAATTACGGTGAATAATAATATATATGATTGAGAAAGTCCAGGATTTGGTATTATTAATGTTTTGCAGGGGAGAAGTTCGGGCGATAAGAAGGAGCGATCTCATCGGCACCTTGGCCAGAGAACTGCCGGAGGACAGCTTTCTGCTGGGATACAAGGTGGTTGGGGTCCAGTTCCATCCCACCGGCGATTACTACCCGCTGCTTTACCTTCACGACGGAAGTGTGATTCATGCCAAGGTTGATTAATTATTCCGGTACACCACTAATTAGCAATTAATGTTAACTATTATACATACATTTATTGTGGCTCTCTGTCAAACAAATCTAGAGTATCACATACCCTTAGTAACATACACTATTTAGATCGTCTCGAATAACTCAATTTTTTGGTTATGATATCATATGCTAACCTTAATTAATATGTAAACACGAGTTTTTTATCGTCTAAATCATAAACTCCTCGACCCCTAAAATGATGATTGTAGTTTGTTGGATCAATGTCGATGAATCATAACTGTTGATTGTTGTTTCTAATTAAAATCAGTGTTGGTGTATACATTTTTTTTTTTACACAATTAAGATCTAGATAATAAGTTTCAAGAGTTAGAGTGTATAATAGCATATCTCAAACTACTTCCAATTCTAAATCTAAATATCGCTTTCTTAGCTCAGGTATATCGTACGAGGAATTTTACAATGCTTTAAAGCATTGGTGCTTTAGTTTTTTTGTTTTTATGGTACAAATCGAAGTTGTACCTATACTTCTTTGTAAAATCTCTTTATGGTACAAACTAAAGTTGTACATTTAAGTTATGGTACAACTGGAATAGCTGAAGTTGTACCACGACATAAATATCAAATTCTCTTATGGTACAACTTAGGTGTGCTCGTACTGTAAACATATTTACCCAACTACGATACGTAACTCCCGATATTATATTATTTTTTGGTTTCTCTCTCTTGTGGTCGCTGTAATAAACAAGGCAAAAATTTAGTCTAATATAGGTGGTGGTTGGTTGCGACGGTTTGAAGTCGGTGGTGGCGAAGACGTCCCTAGGAGTGGATTCCGAAGGCGCCATGCCGATATCTGCCACCAGAGGCTTCTCGTATTCTCCGGGAGGCCACAATCTCGGCGACAAGTTCGTCGTCCACAAAGACGTCGCCTCCGGCTCCCTGCTCGGCGAGTTCCCTCTCACCCCAAACCTACTCTACTGGTTCCTCCTTAGACCATCCACTCCTCAGGGTACGTTTTTTTTTTCTTCTTTTTTTTTTTCCTGTTATTATTTTCATAGTTTCATTTTCCCCGACTCTATCCTTCTACGTACGTAACTTCATCCCATTGAACATTTAATGCATGCATGGCCAGATTCAGTAGCATGCAAAGACAAGAAGCTGATAAAAGAGTCGAGCCTCGAGACCGTGAAAGGATACCCGCCGGAAGCCCAAGCAACGGTGAGAAACAGCGACGAGGACTCGTTGCACCTCTCGGAGTCAATAACCTACCGCCGGCCGTGGGACCTGCTGACTAAGAAATTCAGGAGAGGAACGGTGACGGTGGCCGGAGACGCCATGCACGCGATGGGGCCATTCCTAGCTCAAGGCGGCTCGACTTCCCTTGAAGACGCCGTCGTTCTGGCTGACTGCATGGCGGCGGAAATATTACTCGGCCGGCCGCGAGTTGTACCGATGGTATTAGCTCTTGATGAGTACGTGAATCTACGGAGGAAGCGAGTGTTCTTGCTGTCCCTGCACACTTATCTGTTGGGCGCAATTGCGAGCCCTAGTTCCTCTAGGGTTACCAAAACCTGTTGCATTTTGTTGAAGAAGGTTTTGTTCAGCGACCCATTTGAACATTTACTTTATGATTGTCGACGTCCTTGAGTTGACTGCTACATGAAATATTAATGCACTATTCTACGTACGTACATATAATATGTGAGGTTCTTAAATTTGACTTATTATAATATGATATACATGGTATTGGTCTTTGTATTCATTTGATCACTTTCTGATTACCAACAATGATTCCATGGAAAAATTATGTGTAATCGAGCACTTATAAACTTAATTTATATTAGGGTTATAGGTATAATATGCCCTTCTACTATGACATTTTATCAAACATGTCCCTCTACTATTTTTTACATCAAACATGCCCCTGTACTTTGAAAAACTTATCAAACATGTCCTTTTGTTAAAATTTTCATCCAAAAATCGTTAACCAAGACCGAACTTTGGGTTGGGCGACCCAAATATCTAAAATATCTCTAATAATTTTACTTTAGAGTTTTTTTTTTCTTTTGTATAGCCAAATAATTCTAATAATTTTACTTTGATGAGACCTAGAGAAATAAAGCAAGGGTCAAAACCGACATTTTCCCTCCCGTTTATCGATGTCAGGTCGTCTAAATCTCGGTTCAACCATGATTGACAATTTTTTCAATGGAAATTTTAACTGAAGGGCATATTTGATAGTTTTTCCAAATTAAAGGGGCATGTTTGATGTAAAAAATATTAGAGGGGCATGTTTGATAAAACGTCATAGTAAATGGGCATATTATACCTATAACCCTTTATATTAGGATTGTTTTTTTATAAGATATTACGCTTATATTGCCTCTGAAACATCATGATTACAAGGAGCGAATTGCTCACTGAAAGATAACCAAAAAAAAAAATATATATGTAAACCTGGCTCAATGTATGGTAGAGCAATCTATGTCGCGAAAAGAAAAGCCAGAAGAACGAGTCGAGTGATAGATTGATCAAACCCAATACGAGAGAACTATTACAGAGCATGCATCAAATAAAGCTAAAATCAGAAGAATAATCCTTAGTTAGAATTAGATTCCAACTCAACACGTTTTGAAAAGAGTTGCACTTTGAAGAGCACAGTACGATGAAATTCTCTCGCTTCCACAAACAACAAAGCAGGGCTTGAGCACGTCCGGAACAGACAACACCATGGTGATCAAACATGCAATGCTATAAGCTTCCACTTGAGGATTGTTCGGAGATGATCCATCACAGTAAATTACAAAGCTGTGATTACTCAAAGGTGGACAGGGCTAAGACGACCTTACTTCTCAGAGCCGAACCAGAGCTAAGGCCAGACTAGACCCGTGAAACTAGATTAGATAACAAACAACATCCGTCTCAATAAGAGAGACATGATGAAGGAAACCGCTTCGGTGAAAAAGGAAGAAAAAGTCACAAAGACCTAGATATTTCATCGTTGGTTAGAAAAACCACAAAGAAAGGATAGTGGAGCAAAGGAGCTCTGGACAACCAAATAGAAAAAGAAAAAGCGCAGCCGCCGGTCACAAGATGGAGGATGGAGACTGAGACTGAGAGTGAGAATGAGAATATTGTTGAGATGGGGAAGAGCAAATTCAATATTAGAGAGAAAAGGGGCCGGAGGAGTTTTTTGTAATTTTTGTTGAGCACCTTTTTGATACAAGGAACTTAGGCCTTGTTTGCTTCAAGGATTTTATCATGGATTTGGTGCATAAAATCCAAACATTATAGACTTTGGGCACAATCCATTGTTTGCTTGATGTAATTGGAAGGAATAAATCTGTGGGGCCCACAGACTTTGAGGTTCCAAATCCGTGGACCCCACGGATTTGGAAATTCTAGCCTAAGATGTGGGATTTGCATGAGGGTGAAAAGTCCATGATAGTTATTTACTAATTTAACCCCACTTATTTTCTTATTGACGATTTTGTCCTCCTATTACCTTCTCTACTAACTCGACTGACAAGAAGGAGACACAGAAAATTTACGAAAATAAGAATGCTAAACCCTTCTATTCTACACTTTTGCGCTTCAAGAGAATGTGTGCTTGCAGCCCTTTCGCGTTGAAGTGGTCTTGTCACAAAACAACAACTCGCATATCTTAAAAACACGTTAGGTAAATATTTGGGGAAGGAGCTATTTTCTTAACATTGGAACGACGTTAGTGTCTATTTGGGAAAGTTATAATGATTGCTAAAATTAAGCATCCATGTAACACTCTTGGAGTTGGGGTGTTGAACTTGGAGTAAAAGAGTTGGGATTGGGATTGGATTTGGGAAGGGAAGTGGTGGGTGAAGAAATTGTATTTGGATTTGGTGGCATCTAAAGTTCAACTGCAACAGATAGGTGAAGGCAGAGAAGAGGGAGTTGGTAAAGGTAATGATCGTATATGTCCAATACCATATGATTGACTGCATTGCGTGGACCATACCATATGATTGCCGCAATACAACTTAATACAAAATCTATATCTACATGTACATGTACGTATATGTCCAAATAATCTTCCATCTCAGCTTCCCATTGCAAAATGAATTGTAACTCCTTTATACAAAATCTAGAATTTTGTGACTATGTATATACCTTTGGTAGCCGGTTACAAGCCCACTATGAAAGTATATACATAGTCAGTTTTTGTGACCGGTTAAAATCGTCTCATTTATTATATTTCATTCTCGATAAGTGACTTTTTCTACTATTTTCCAAACTAATTTACTACTTAAAATACAATTTCCACATCGTAACTCAATAAAGCAAAATCAACAGCTATGCAAAATCGAATACTAAAATTAACGAGTCAAATCATGTGACATGCCATTTCGTATGTAATAAAACATGAACGCCTGCTAGCAATCCAGTATAAATTTTGACTTCAAATAGAATAACATAGTATAGTTGAGCCTTCAATTGAAAGTACTCTGCTTGGAGCTAACCAACATGTATCCTTGTTTTAAAAAATGAGGGATATTTAGTACAAATGTTGGATTTTGGGATTGAAATACTATGTTGGATTTTTTCATTCTGGATTTGTGTTGAATTTTATAAATGATTTATTTGCTTGTTGGATTTCAAAATGGATTTGTCTCTCTTGGATTTATGGGTGAAAGGAGGAATTTACCTTCCTATCCATGTGAAGTGAACTATTCTCTATCTTTGAAAAGCTACTATAAATCTTTGCATATATAACCATTGCTCTCTCACTTAGTACGAAAAAAGAAAAACAATTAGTAGGTATAATTAATCCAATGAAATGGATCGAAGAATCATATAGAGTTATGACCAAGCACTTACCCGATATGGTTTTTAATTAATCGGCATCGCTTACAAAGGCCTCTCGCGGTATCGTTTGCTAATAAGCATTAATTGGTGTAGTTTCTCTCATCTTCCAACAAGGAATAAACAAAAAGCATTCATTTTCCAATAACAACACTAGCAGGCCGAGTGAATCCGACATTGTTTCCCCCCTAAACAATGTCGTTTTAAGTACCGCGATGCCGCTCGACTCCAAACACCACCCTTTTTTGTCATACGGTATCGAATTAAATGCTGAGACTAATTAATGCGGCATTTAATTCAGGCCAAAGTGATTTTAGGTGTCGAACACAATTTTTGAAAAACAGAGTATAGCTGTTTAAAGTACCCTGGAGCGTAGAGAGGCAGAGTCGACAATTAATCAATCACATCACATCCTGGAGCGTAGGTTGCATCCAGCAATATTCCACTCATCACTTGCAGCAGCAGCAGCAGCAGGAGGAGGATTATCAACAACCTTGTGACCATCAGCAGCAACGTCCTGTTTGACTGAAGACTCCTCCTCCACAGCAGGATCAGCAATTAGTTTCTCCTCCTCGTGATCAGCAGCAGCAACCGACTGATCATCCACAGCTGCAGGATTGGCATTTACTAGTTTCTGATCATCAGCAGCAGCAGCAGCAGCGTCGTCTTGTTGTTGTTGTTGTTGTTTCATTAGGAAGATCCAGCGAGCCTTGCACTGCTTGGGCGTTTTATGAATGAATTGCCTGGAAACGTAACGCCACTGATCCTTGCCATAAAATTCTACCGCCGCCTTGAGCAACCTATCCATCGCGGGAAACCAGCCACAGACGCGGGCCTTGCACTCCTCGCCGGACCTGCCGTCCAGCAGCGAAGCGATCCGGTCCCACTCATCGGTCCTGCTGCCGTACTTCTTGACTGCCTTCTTCAGGATCAAATCCTCCTCCACCAACCACGTCACCCACCGCCCGTCGGCCGTCTTCCTGCCTAGTATTCTGTCCCCCCGGAGAGTGCGGAGATCGTCAGGACAACGGCGGCTATTGCGTACCATTTAGATCTTCAACTGCCAACGGAAGAAAGAACTTCTATTTATTGATCGATCGATCGATTAATTAGATGGGACGGGAAGTAAGGTTCTCAATATATATAGATGAAGATGATCAAGAAAAGAAAAAATAGTAATTAAGTAATGTCCTCAACGGGAATGGAGAGTGGTTATTATTATTGGTCCGTGTTAGTGTTGAAGTAGGAAACGTTTATTGGTCCTGTTTAGCAGGATTAGTGGGTAATCTTATAATTGTTATTTTGAACAGATGGTACACGATGTCAATTGTCACTTGTAATATATGATAAACACGAAAAATACATGAATCTGTAAAAAAAATATATATATATATTGAAGATTTACTTTTAAGTGTGAGAAGGAAGTCAATGATAATGACCAAGGTCTAGGTAAGATTTGGCTTCTGTGGAGGAAGGACCTCAATCTTAGTGTGTTGCACTCCTCATATCAATTCATTTATGTTTTGGATTGAATCTTGAGGAAGGAATATGATAATTTGAGGATATTTGTATTGAAATGTGCTTTTTTTTGGGTAATACCACTGGAAATACCAGCCTTTAACGAAAGTGCTATTTATATTACAAGCTTTCAATAAACACAAAAATATTCCAACCTATTAGGGGTCTGCGTCATTTGTGTTACGCGATTTTCTGTTGACCGTTAAAATTGACGGTTGACCTGACGGTGGCCAACATTGTGTCCACATATTATTTATTTATTATTATATTACAAAATTAAAATAATTTTAACCCACCCCCACCCCCCTGAATTCGCCCTTCGACGACCAAACTTTCCCCGCCGTAGTTGCCACCTTCCTTCTCCATCGATGGTGACGACTGGCCGACTTCCTCGAAGTAGCTATTTCCACATCTTCTCCTCTCTCTCTTCGCTTTGCTCCGTCGCTCGAATGGCCGAACCTGTGTCCCACAAGGTACCCGAATACTCTGCCTTCGTCGACAATGGTCCATCCCGAATCGAGAAAACTGAAACCTAAAATCCCCTTATCCGATTGGAAGTGTTTCTTAAAGCACTCCAAAATCTAGAAGCGGCAAACCCATAAACCCCCAAATTTCATCCAACCTTCTGATCTAGATTTCCAAATCGAAGAGCCATTGGGAACTAAGAAGCGCCACAATTCCTGTCGCCCAGCATCTTCGTCTTCTACTGGTACGACCACTGCAGCTTCATCGCCTTTTCGCTTCACTCCAACTCCTCGCTCCGCATCATCGCCGTCGAGCATCGGTGGACCCAGATCAGGCGTCGGTATGATTTCAATCCAAATCCCTTCAACTTCAGACCGATGGATCTGAAGACATCTTTAAAAAAATAGAGCATTTTACCCATCCCAATCGGTGAAATCCTGTCCTCCGCCTGTTTCTCGATCCTCTGAAACCTGCTACCAAGCTTGGAGACGGGATCGTTGAGGCACAGCGGAAGACAAACATTGAGAGCGATTCAGGAGTAAATCAAAGGTTGCGGTCGAGGATCATTGAAGTCAAAGAAGGGCGACGGTGGGGGAGGCGATAGATGATGATGGCCGATGGAGGTGGGTAAAATGGAGGGCTGGGAGAGCAAGGAGAAGTCGAGGGAGGGAGATGGGCAGAGTTTAATTGCAGAAGGCAGAGAGGGGTAAGGGGGGAGACGGTGGGCTTTGTGGGTCAAGCGGTGTTTTATTTTTTGCCATGTCATTGTCCACATCATAACCTTCCTGGCTCTTGGTCAAACAATAACGGAAAAACTAACAAAATACTAACGGCATAACAGAAATGGCATATCGAGAGTTTCATATTATAAATGACACTTTCGCTAAAGTTTGGTATTTCTGTTGGTATTAGCCCCTTTTTTTTTGACAAAAGATCATCATATATTGATTGAAAGAAGACACAGTTACACCCTGGAAAACAGCCAGGCCTGAAAATTAAAAGAGCGAGACGTAGACGGGTACAAAGAAAGGGCCTTTCTAGCCACAACATGGGCTACCCTGTTGTTCCTCCGACCTACAAATCGCAAACTAAACCCCGGATGACTCTCCATACAGTGCCAGATTTCTTCCAAGATCACCCCAATCCTACTATCTCTAATCTCAGCTTGATTAATTTTGTCGATGATGACCTTGGCATCGCCTTCAAATCGCACCTCTTGGAACCCATTGGCCACACACCATAAGAGAGCCTCCCTGAGAACGAGTGCTTCCACCACCAGAGGATCATCAATAGCCTGAAACTGGACCCCTTCCACCCGGAAGACCCCCCTATTAGAGTCAAGAAGCACCATGCCGCCTGCAGAGTGAGACCATGCCCTTGTAGCTCCATCCCACATACACACCAGCGAGGAACCCTCCAACCCCTCTGGAGGATGGACAATAGGGTCCAGTTAGAATAAATATGTACAGTATTGAAATGTGCTCATCAATCATTTATAGAGTCTTTTCTTTTATTATTTAAGTTAATTAGAATAAATATGTACAGTATTCCAAGCTTCCAAGTTAACACAAAAAAGGTATCACGGCCAACATATTACTTTAGTCTAGTCAACACCATTGACGGTGTTGTTAAGTTCAATAGTTCATGGATGAAATAACTATATTTGTCATTAGTCAAAGAAATTTGCTATATTTTTCACAACTGTTAAAATTTTGTTTATAAAGGTGTATTTTGTCTAAACTAAATTACATGTACAACTCCATATATAAGTATCAAAGTATCAAACGCCAAATAATATTTGTAGCGGTTAATTAATAATGTTTTAATATATAATCCACTACCTTTGCTTGAGGGACTTGGTTCAAATTCTAATAATAATTTTTATTTAATATATAAAGAAAAATTGTAAACAATTATGAAAAGGATCTTCCTGAAACTGCTCACAACCCAAAAAATGTGGAAATTTTTTTCATCACTTCACTTTAGTATATGAGTAAGTAGATGTAGTATTGGAGATCGGAGGGGGAGAGGTTGTCAAGAACCAGTTGATCCCAATAACCCGAGTTGTTGGAAGAGGTTCAATTGTGGATCATATACCGTTTACTAACACTCCCCCTCAAACGAAAGCCACCATATATGGGCTTGAAGTTTACACATGCATCAGACACCTTGTGCTTATCAAATGGGGGTTATCGGGATTCGAACAAAAGATTTCGTTCAAAGAAGGCTCTGATACCATATCATAAACCAGTTGGTCCCAATAACTCGAGTTGTTGGAAGAGGTTCAATCGTAGATCATATACCGTTTAGTAACAGGGGTTGAGGTGGCAGTCATCCTTGATTTGGGACATAAGCAGATTGAACCAAGACCCTCCTGTCAAGAAACAAGCTAGATTTGACCTGCGCTAAATAGATTAGGTCGGATCTAATTATCCAAACTATCTGACCGGATTAGTATTGTCTGTCATAAACCAATTGGCCCCAATAACTAGAGTTGTTGGAAGAAGGTTATACTGAATCTTATATCCACGCTCTTACATTGTCATTCCTGCTGAACAGTTCTCTTTCGTAAACAAAGCACAAGCCATTTTAGTATTATTCAAAGATAAAGAAATTTCAACAACCTTTATTGGATCTTATTGGTATACAAAGCTCCCACAATGTCTCATCCTAACTAATAATAGTTATTTCCAAATGCTGTTTTACGTCACTGAACCATCATGACAGTTGATAACCGATGGTATATACAAAAATAATCTTGAATTGACAGGGTAACTGTTATCATATGTCACATTGCTGACCCATTCGTTCGGTTCCACAGCGCCACTGTCGCTCTTACTTTGATAACCCAAGAAAGGAGGAAACCAAATAGGCGGGAAAATAATCATAAAGGGAATGCTATATATTAATAATAATAATAAAATATATATATATACTCACTTTTTTGGGTGCATTCAGTGCACCCGCTTCATAATTGTCATTATAAACATACGATTTATGTCAAAATGATGTCAATCATCACTTATGATGTGATGAACAATAACACACATGAATTTGCACAAAAAACATTGAAGATTTACTTTAATTTGAAGGATTTAGAGTTTAGAGATTTAGGGTTAGGGTTATGGTTTACAATTTGGGATTTAGGGATAGAACTCAAAATTGGAGGTCTAGAGCTTAGGGGTAATCCGCTAGTTAGTTGTTATCATATGTTATATGATCATATTACACTAATTCTACAAATTAAAATTCAAAATCCGACATCTTAAGACTAGTTTTTGAGTTGGGTGCATTGAACGCACTCATTTTTGTGAGTGCACCGAAGTAGTCACCATATATATATATATATAATTTTGAGTTCTATCCCTAAACCCCAAATTGTAAACCCTAACCCTAACCCTAAATCTCTAAACTCTAAATCCTTCAAATTAAAGTAAATCTTTGATGGTTTTTGTGCAAATTCATGTGCGTTATTGTTCATCACATCATAAGTGATGATTGACATCATTTTAACATGAATCGCATGTTTAAAATGACGGTTATGAAGTGAGTGCACTGAATACACCCAAAAAAGTGGGTGCACCGAATACGTCACCATATATATATATATATATATATATATATTTGCTCAGCCCTCACAAAAATGTAAGGAAAACCGGAAGGATTCTGGCATTCTATAAATTTTGTACAAACTCTGATTTAGTTTTTTGTTTCAGTAAGTAAACAAACGGTTTACATACAAAATATCTTATTTTCAACCACAAAAACTTCATCGTTAACTCGAAATCGAAATCCATCACCTAGCGTCGGTGGGTCATTCTTTGTCTGTGGGAGTTCACGTGTGGACTATCCAGGTGCTGTGTAGCGATACTGGCTGTATTTCGATACTATTGGGATTCAAACCTCTCGTTCCATTAATATTTAAAGGTTAGAACGCCCCTTTGCGCTCGGTTTTCAACCAAAAAAAGAAATTATTCGAACCAACTGGTTTTCGACAAGTAGAACAACAACACTAGAAACAACGCCGACCTGCCCAGCATCGTAACGTGCATAGCTAAGAAATCGGCAAACCCATCCACCATGTAATTCCAATCGTCATCCATCAACAGCTGATCAACACTACCCGAAATCGATTGATGATCATCCAATAACTTCCACGCAAAGTCGCTCGACACCGTCAACTCCATTCCATCGTCGCCGTCGTCGATAGCACCACCACCGACGTTAGGGCACCGGAGGCCGTCGATGTACCCATCCAGGTCATGAACCCAACCAGGGTTCTGAATACTGAAGAACTCCAACGCCACCTCCACGCCCACGTGTACGTAACACGAACAACTCCACGGCATCTCGTACTCTTCGTTCCCGGCCACCAAAACCCTAGGCGTCGTCTCGTTGAGGAAAACCCCCGGTAGCTTCGTCACGGGATCGTTCACGTTCACCACCCTCAGCACCTTCACTCCGACTTC
Source organism: Linum trigynum (assembly GCA_964030455.1). Lineage (NCBI taxonomy): Eukaryota > Viridiplantae > Streptophyta > Magnoliopsida > Malpighiales > Linaceae > Linum > Linum trigynum. The sequence goes on along the minus strand of OZ034814.1, from coordinate 31,322,636 downwards.
CTCGCACCGCCGCTTGAACCCCGAGTTCCCCACCCTCGGCCCACCGAACGAAAACACCGTCACCGGAGCCGCAGTAGTACACCCCGCCGTGTTGTTGAGCCCCAGCTCGCAGATGTCGTAGGCCAGGAGAAGTGCGAGTGAGCTCCCCATGCTGTGGCCCACCAGCGTGATGCTGACATCGGAACGGGTCCCGTCAACCTCTCGCTTGTTCTGGTTCTTCTTGAGCAGCCTCGACACCTCGGAGAGCAGCTGCTCGCGGCAGCTTCGCAGGCCGAACCTGCAGCCGCTCTCCTTGGAGGTGTAGAGGCTGAGGAAGCCGGCTTCCACCTGGACCCCCGGTCGGGGGTCCAGAGGGTGGAAGCCGGCCGGGGTGAGGGAGCTCATGAAGTTGGCAGCCCACTCCGGGCTCGTCACCGTGCCGCGGAAGGCCACCACTATGTCCTCCCTCCCCAGCCTCGTCTTCGTCTCCGCATCGTCGGACGACGACGACTGGGAGACGGCCACGTAGCCGATCCAGCGGCCGCGAGGGGCGGCGGTGGCGCCCTCGTGGGGGGAGGCGTAGATGTACTTGGTGACGCGGTAGCCGGAGTGGTGGAGGCCGAGGTTGCGGAGCATGTCGTCCCTGGCGAACTTGCAGTGCAGGTGGCGGGCGGAGGAAGGGTCCACGTCGAAGGCCTTGTAGCAGGCGGAGAGGAGCTCGCCGTAGCGGATTATTTCTCCGCGGAGGAGAGGGTGCAGCCACGTGGCAGGGCCCGCCACGAGTCCCTGCCAGTCGTTGCAGCCTTGAATCTCTCTCCACATGGATGCCACGCCGCAATCGGTGGCGGTTCTTCTCCCGCCGGCGCTCCTTTCGCTTGTTGAAGAAGCGATGATGTTGGGCCGCCTGCGGCGGAGGGAGTGATTGTTGTTGTTGATGACGGGGATGATGGCCGGCGTGATTACGACGACTTTGGAAGTAAACATAATTAGCTAAAGGGGTTGTGGAATTGGAAATTTTGGCTGGATTCTAATCCATTTATGGAAGAATTTATGAAATGGTTAGTTAATTAATGTGTGCGTACGTAGGATGTGGATGTGGGAGGGATAATTAATGGATTTTGGCACAATATATATCTGCAGTAACTTTTTTTTAGCCCATCATATTATCGGGTGTTAATAATTGGGACGACTTGCAACAATATATTTTTTGGGGGGAAGACTTGGTGCGATTTTATTACGATAATAATTGTCCATCACCATTATTTAATTGTTAATATATATATTTCAGAAATTATAATTACAACAATTGTATTGGTCGATCGGCAAGCAGTCGCATCAGTTTTGTCATTCATATTCTAGTTTTCTACTTGTCTTCGTACAGCCGCAGGTAAGCTGGGTTACGCTTGGTACGTACGTAACAACATAATCAGGGGAGTTGACAAGGAAGAAGCTCCCCCAATATTATTATTATTATTAAGGGAATCGTAATTTCTTTTCATCAGGTTTTTTCCTTTTATACAACTTTATAAAATTTCAGGTACTTAAAGGTAAGACATTACCTGGTCAGGTACTAACTACTAAGTGGTAACTTTTTTCAGAGATAATAGAAAGACCAACAAATCTCACCCTGCACTGACCCTTCTACGGCCAACCATCTGTATTTGTATACTCTCCATTCACTCACGCTCACTATAAGTCTATAACCAATATCCCACCATGTGTTTATACTAAGAGCAATGAACAAACTCAAGCCTGTTGGAAACTGCAAATGTGGATACCAAACAAACCCCAATCTCGATAGGAAACAACACTCTCTTTCAAACCAGTACTAGTCCTATTGACTTCCATCCATGAAATCCTATGTTACCAAAAATTGGATCCCTTCATCCTCCTCCGTCCACAACTAAGAAAGGTGGCTGTACATTGCAGTGAAGAGGGTTTCTTCCCTGTCATCTTGTCGACTTGTGCTGGGAAGCTAGTAAATCGGAGCCTTGATGGTTGTTTGATAGCCTGTGAGACGAATTCTGGGCCTGGAGGCAACTGCATTCTGGCAATGGGTACTTGTAGATGGAAGTTTTCCTGTTGATCTTCTTCACTCTAGGGACCATCATTCCCTTGCGATCGCTTTCTTCCAGCACAACTTGCATCTCATCCTTGAACCCCTTCCAGCTGCACCATTCAGTTCAAGCATATCCAAGTACAGAGGATCATGCCATCATTAACAGCACCGGAATTTGAAGTTTTAGAAAGCTACTTTTCGCCTCTCGACTTCAATAGGTTAACGTGGAGAGTGGAATGTACCTGATTGTCTTCTCCTGAAGCAAAATGGCAAGTTTGCGTTTATCCGGATTGATAGTCTTGGCATGTCCATTAAAAAGAAATCTTCTATGGCCCATCAAAAAATGAGGGAAGTTTCCACCCTGAGTTGTAACAAAAACCTCACTGTACAGGCACACAGTGTAGTCCAAAGCTGCCAATCTTGACGAATAGCCCTGCCAGCGAGAAAGAAGTCGACCTGAGCTAGTATTTGAAAACTAGAGGAATAGTTCCATATGCCAAGGGTTCGACAGGACGACAGCCACCAACAGTAGTGTTTCAAGTTGTTGGAGCAAGGGTTTAACTCCAGAAGGTTAGTAGCCTAACAAGCTCAAGTACAGTAATGTTCTACTTACTAGGAGTCCAAAATCTATAAGCGGAGACGAACGGAGAATCCAGCCGAGACCTAAATAGATAACAATGCAACGTAAAGAGTATTTGGTGCGCGTGCAGTGTTCTTCTTTCTATGGTTACAAGTTCCTAATGATTTCCCAAAAGAGACGTCTTTTAAGACTTCCAATTTCAGTTTAACATTGGTTGTCCAGAATGCAAGTGTGCAAAGTGTTACAGAGCATATTATACAGGAAACGTCAATATCACAAGAAGTTTACAAATAAGTTGCACAAAGGGGAAGCTTGATCTATTTACCTTGAATGGTGCAAGTTCCTCTGCTGTCGCAAGAGTTTCCTTGAAATAAAGAAGGGGAAACATTCTCAACAAAGGTTTCAAATGTCTGTCGGCTTGGTAAATCTTGCCCGATGCTATGTATATTGAAGTTGTGTTATCAAATCCCATACCGCGCAGCAACAATCCTACCTATGCTGACAAAGAAAACATCAAAAGAATGTGTTATTCACCTTGCCAGTAAATGTCCAATCAAATGGATTACCGCAAATCTACAAATTAGCCTATGCTGCAAGTTAACAGAGCATGCAGTGGGATTTAAATTGTCAGAACTATCACTTGTCTGCCTGTATTTGAGATTTGAAAGATGGTGATTGATAGTAAGCCCAAAGAAAATTTGATGTAGCTGTCATCAGCAAAATAGTTTCTACTTTGTCTCGCAATAACCCTACAAATGGCGAGGATTCATATTCAACCCTTAAATAGATGGAAAAGGCTTCCCTGTCACAATACAGGGAAATAATATCAAACGGTACTAAGCAATAAGTAAACAACAGTAAGAGCCAATTGAAGCATTAACCAATCCCTCTGAGATGTTAAGAGGAGCCTCTTTCACAACACAGTTAATCTGTGACAACCTAAGGAAACTAACTGTCGGCTCGGTCATCCTTCCTTCACATATGTGTAAACCCAGGAGGGTTATACGAGCATGGACTTATTTAACTGGAACTCACTGACATAAATGTTAGACCCCCCCCCCCCCCCCCCCCCCCCCTCATTCTGACACGAACGAAATTTTCCATTGGCAAGAAAGTAAAAAGGGAGTTGCAGAAGGTAGGTACCTCTAATGGGGTCAGAGGGCATTTTCCATCAATGCGGTTAAGGCCAGGATTAACCTCGCGATCTTTTCTTTTAAACTTCTCTTTCCACTCTGCCTCTCGAAATGAAGCCAATTCGTACCTTTCAGCAGCTCCGCCATCGTAAATGCAGCATGAAAATGCTACCATGTCCTACAAGTTGAAAAGAGATGCTACTTGAGCTAATGTTTAGTGCTAATACTTAGAAACTGGAGACATCAAACTCTTAGCAAGCAATAATACAAATTTGTACCTCCTCAAAGCGGAGGTGGATGGAAACATATTTTCCTCCATTTTTTGTGCTCTTCTCAACCATTCGGTTTACCAGCTTCTCTGCCAGAGTTGACACAGGCAAAGCAAATCTCAATGCTTTGTAATTTGTTATGCATCTAAGCAACTGAATATGTGCCGGGACACTCATAGCCAATCGATTGGCAAATGGTGCAAAACGAACAACCCTGATTGAAGACAGAAACACAGTCAGAAATATCCCTCAGGCATGTGCAAAGTACCCAGATCAGATAATAAAATGCCAGTTCCAGTGCTTTCAGCCTGTGAAATATATTCATTGCTGGGCAATACAAGCAGAGGCAAGAAAAGAATATAATCTACAACATACCCATGCTCTCTTAGGACGGGATAGATTTGTCCTGTGTAATATTTAGCAGGAGCCCAAGGAGGAACTCGAATTGTATGAATACTAGTCATGTTATAGTCATATTTCCTCATCACTTCATCGGGTAATGCTTTCACCACTTTCACATGTTTCTCAAGTACGGATATGAAGCGATCCAGGTCATATATGTCCCCAAACTCACTGCAAAAGAAAACTGCAACATGTAAGCGATACAGTAAGGAATAGGTTCAATCAGAGGAAGAAATAAATTCAATAGTATGCGTACAGTTTTGAACGAACAACTACACAAGTTTGCTTGCAACTTGATAAAGGATCCTTTCAGCTTACCAAAATTCTGCTTTGAGAAATATGTTGAATTTCTGAATGAATATAAAATATTGGTAATGGTATTACCTCCACATGGCTAAGTTAATTGCGAAAGTAAAGCCAGAAAAATGGAAAAGCGTAAGCTATGCCTTAGTAAGTTATGCTTACAAGCAAGATTAGTCATTAACTCAGTTAATCTACATGCACTGGATGAAACTACAACAACAAAAAAACTATTTCCTTACCTTGGATCCTTCCAGACACGATTGAAATCGAACTGTGGAATGACCAATGCTGCATTTAGAAGTCCAGCTACAGCAACTGCGTTGCAGATCTATCCCAAAAAATAGCAAGCATCCAGAACAACTTATAAGCAAAAGAATGAGGTATATGATGGCAGCATACACAAATGGAACCTGAGCTATTTGATACTTATGTTTAGTAAAGATGGAAAGTCAGGGTTCAATATCCTTCTAATGAAACCTAAAAGAAAATACAGAACATCCCTATATTTGAAACTTACATCGAACAGCAAAGATTAACAACATACCGCAGAGCGCTGCTGATTAAGGCCGCCATTTGCATTAACAATCAAGTATCCTGAAGCGCCTGATGACTCTGCAATTGAACTAAAACAAATCAAATTCCCCTTGTAATTTGAACATGGCCAGGGACAGCAAACCAATTCCCAAAACAGGGAGCTAAGCATAAACAGCTACGAAGAAACAGTTCAGCTACAATTCTCAAGACTTAGAATGGGGCAAACATCTACCTCCAGTCCAAGCATAACGACGCTTCGTCGCGGGGATACTTGAATTTGGACAAGGTCTCTGCACCTTGAACCTCCTTTTGTACTGCCATACAGAAGCCAACTGCAACAAGCAACCTGCAGCATTATTCCTCAAAGCAAATTGATGGCCTTGGCTGCAGATACATGAACTAAACGTAGTGTCTTCTCAAAGAAATTGAAAATCGTCAGCCATTTCTTTGGATGCTTCGAAATCATTTTAGCAAGCGATAGTCCCACTCAATCATCACTGTCTACATCTTTTTTCTATGCGAGCTTTTCCTTTTTCCGGTTCTTTACAATTCTCCACGGGACCACACAAGCGTTTTACCGTTGAATTGGGGAATTTCACTTTTCTCGCCGTTTCTCGACAACCAAACAGCAAGAAAACGAGACCTAAGAAAGCCGGGAAAGAGGAAACGAGAAAGGAAGGGGTGGGGGGAGAAACTCGATCTAACCTGAATTGCGGTGGAATTGTCGGCAGTGATATCCGGCCAGAGGCGTTCGAACAGCTCATGACTCCGGTACACGGCGCCGGGGACGCTGCCCCGGCCGAGAGCAAGGAGAGCGGTGGAGAAGGGCCCCACACACATGATCAGACCTGAAATGTAGAGAAGCGGGAGGAAGAGCAGGTAACGGAAATTCCAGCGGAGGAAGACGCCGGCGGCGGCGGGGAAGCTGTCTTTCCGGAACTTGGAGGAGCGGCTCCTGCGGCGGCCGAAGTGCCGGGGAGGAGGAGGCGGTGGGGGAGAGGGAGGAGGACTGGGGGAGGAGTTGCTGTCTCCTTCACTGACGGCAGTACCGCCGCCACCGCCGCCGCCGCCGCCGGCATTGTGAGATTTGGCTTTGGTGGCGGTGTTGATCGCCATGCAGGAGGAGGAAGAGGAGGAGGAGGACGGAAGGGAAGTATCTTGGAGCTTTTGGATGGTAGTGTTGTTAGAGGAACGAGGAACTTTTCAAAAGTAAAGTTCGCAGTGCAGTGTGATCTTTTGTGTGGTGTGGTCACTAATCTTGGTCTGTAACTGAGGAGGACTGAGTGAGTGACTGAATGAGTGGGAGAGAGAGAGAGAGAGAGAGAGAGTGCTTGGAATTGGATCGGCTCGGCTTGGTTTTTGGCTTCTGGGGGCTCAATACTTGTCCGTTATTGCGACTCGTCACCGTGCTCCTCTAATTGTTGTTGGTAGGGGTGAAAGTTTGGTTTGCGGGTAACCGCACCAAACCGCATACTTTGTGGAACCCATACCCACAATTTGTGGATAGTGGGTTGGGTGTAAGTAATAAAATATTGATTTATGTGGTTAGTGGTACTCACAGCGATTTACCCACAAAACCCACATTAACCACATTAGTTATATTAATTAGTTTGTGAAATTTGGAAGACTAAGAATTAAGGTAGCTACTAAAATCAAATACATATTTATTCTATAACACAAAATCAAGTCAATACGCAATGTTTGTGTGAGATACTTTTATCAAATAAGCATTGTCCGTGTGGTATATGTTTATTTTATAACAAAACAAAATCTATAGATATAGTTAGATAAATTAATCGATTCGTTATAAGAGGGGAATAATCGATAAATGTTAGTTCGATACCCAAACTCGTCTCCATTTCTCCACGAACTCACGAACAACACAACATGCAACTAGCTACCAACAATACAAGGCTATGATCAATAGTGGAGAATATTCAATTCATTAAAAGCGGGTGCCTCCACTTATCGAGCCACTTTTGTGTTTTGTTATTGTTGTCATTGGAGGAGCCATGACATGCAACGATGTTTGTCTGGTAACAGGTCACTCTGCTTCTCCGTTATCTTCAAATCTCTTTCCAAATTCATCTCTTATGAATTTACACTAATGAACCTCTTGTATTCGAGATTTATTATTTATTTAACACTTTATTAACTTTCTTTTATGTATGTTTTTGTTTTTGTGTGAGAAGAAACACAACTTCACTATTTAATTACCATATTATTTTATTTAATGATGAAATTATTGTGGGTATCCACAACCAACCCGCAACAGATAGTGGTTAACCACTACCCACCGCGGGGTGGGTTGTGGGTAGCTTAATTCTATATTAGTGGGTGTGGTTACCCGCAAAATGTGGAGTGGGTAACCACACCCACCCCAATTTCCACCTCTAGTTGTTGGCAAAACAAGTATGAAGTATCGCAGCGCCTTTTATATGTTAGGCTAACCACGACCAGGAAGTTAACAAACAAAAAAGTTGCTAAAGATTACTATAGTCGTTTAGTCAATGGAGCGGGTTTACTTAAATTATTCACATTCGTATCTAAATTTACATCGGTCTAATATCAACTCGGGGAAGGTTTTACAATTTCATTTTCATATCCGTGATTTTGGTACTCGTGAGTAATACTCGCCTCGTATATCTAAGATTATTATACCTAAAAATTTACATGCAAATTTTCATTTATAACACTAAATGAACCTACGATATCATAAAGTCAACAAATATAATAATCATTCTTAATAAGATTCAAAGCATTTAATCCTAAAACATTCATTAATCCATAAGATAGAGTATAATATTTTACAAATCATTATTTTCTAACAGTGACATCTATTAAGTAATAAATAACTAACATAATCTTGGCAACAAGGAGGAAGTGAAAGAGAGAAGGGAGGATTGAGGGAAGGAATTAGGTTTTGGTTTGGATGGCCACTCAATTGCATTTCTGCTATTAAATTTTTTTGAGTTACCTTTAATTTCATTGACATGTTACAATTTGATCCATGTATGTTGTATATGTGAAGAAATGCTCTTGGTGGGGCGGGTATGGGTCCATGGAGGCTAAAGTCATACCCGCCCTATACGCATTAAACTTTTTACAGATTTTACCCATACTCTTCCTATACCCAATAAATACAGGTTCCCCGCGTTGACTGAATCGGAGGCGGGTGGATACCCCAATCATGGGTTTGACTGACACCTCATATGCAACCTTGTTTACAGTAAATTAGTCATCATAATATTTTTTTTTAATAAATCTACTTCTGAATACTTCAATTTATGTTTTGAAATTTAATTTTTTTATATTTGTTCATAGCAATTTGATACAAACATTATGATAAATTTGAACAATTTTTAGATACTTTTCTGTTTTAGTTGTAATGGGTGCAAGTTACACTGAAATATCCAAAATTTTGAAAAAAAGTTTTGAAAATACTTTTGTTTTAGTCGAAATGGAAGAACATTTCAAAGTTTTAATATAATTTTTGTCTTCAAATAGCAATTATAGAGATGAAAATACCAATGAGTGCCGAAATTAGGGGTGGCTATTTGGACCGGGACCGGATTAAAAACTGGAAACCGGACCGTATAACCCGGACCGAGACCAGACCGAGACCGGATAGTAAACAATCCAATCCAATTTTTGGGCTTAGATTTGAGGTAAAAAAAACCGGATAAAGACCGGATAAGAGAGCTCAACACCCAAAACTTAAGGGTAATTTGCATAAACGGTCACAAACCTTTGCACTTAGTACAATACTTAACCAACTCCTCACCCTTTAAGGCCTTAGGCCACTCAAATCCCACAATCTCAATGTAAAATCAAGACCGAATTGGGACCGGACCGGATCAAAACCGGACCGGATCAAGACCGGACTGTATCCAATCCAATCTTCGGTCCTTATATTTTCAAAAGACCGAACTGGACCGGATCAATTCGGGCCAATTTAACCGGACCGGACCGTATAGCCACCCCTAGCCGAAATCAGCCTTGGGTGAACCGGCCAGCTAAGTGATGGTATGGGTGACGTCACGGCACCACAGAATTCTTGCTAAATGATATATATGTTGAATGAGAATCAAATATACGATTTGATAGGATTATTTTGTATCACCACTATGTCGTCATACTACAATGACATACTCTTGAGTCTTGTCTTGCTCGGGTTAAATATGTAACTAGTCATTTTCTAATGTTTGTGAAGTAATTAAATCAAACAAATTTGGTTCGTGGGTAAAAGACGGCAATATGGTTTTACATAAAAATATTATTCAGTACTTTATAATTGGGTGTCCATTTGGATATGCCGGATCCCGCCCAACGTGGTGGGGAACGGCTACGGTGCTAATTGTACAATAGTTAGCACCGTCCTAACCAAGGGGAAAACTACTATTAGTTTGAATTAGTAGTGATTTAGCTTAGATGTTGTATTGATTTTATAATAATCCGTAGTGATTTTTGCTAGTTATTACGGTGCTAACCCCATCCCAACGTGGTGAGCTCGGTTTAGTTTGTTGGAATCGGTTAACGAAGTTGGTTGAAAGTTGATGCTATGATCACTTTAACCTCAATTAGCTTGGATTTACGAATAAAGTCATTACATTTGTTCATACAGTTATAAATTATTTCGAATCTCATCTAGCATATGAAAAATAATGATCAATATTACACCAAAATAGTAGTTCGTACTTGAATCAAACATATAGTGAAAAATCAAACACACTCATATAACATTAATATTCAAATGTTGAAGTTAGAATTCCAAAGAACGAGTTACAATAAGTGGAAAAAAAGACGCAATTCACAAATTGAATAAAAAAGAACGTTGTGTGACCTTCAACCCAAAAACCTCATTGCGGCTCAACCTGTAAAAGCGTGTGTAGCGCCCATTTCCCTCACCAGATCAGGATCAATTCCGATCAACCCGTGAGTCGGCCCGCTGATTTACGTGACAAGTTCACACCCTTGCTCCCCGACAGTGGAAGTAGCAGCTGGACTTCAAGTTCAAGCTGTGGGTTAAGTTGCCCTGACAAGCTATCCCATTATTCATATTTATGATGTGCTCAGAATGGCCACCACCACCACCTTCTTCACCCTTCCACTAAATCGTCCCCATTTCCAGCTACCTCTTCTCTTTCCTTTTATTACTCTCCTAACTTTGCTTCCTCATTATTAATTTTACTTAAGACCACTTTTACTTGTTTTCCCCCCTTTTAATAACAGAAGGGAATACAGGTGAACTCTAGGATTATTAGTTGAACTCATTTCGCCATTAAAAAAACATTTGAATTATATACGATTGAGAGTAAATTAAGTCATTCAGTCGGGTTGATTTATGGATGGTATTTTCCAAGGTTTAAAAAAGCGTCAGGTGTAAGGCGGGCGTTGAGCCTTTATCTTGCGCCTAGCTCGTCTACTCGTAGACTAATTAGCGTGCCTAGGCGTTGGAAGAAAATAGCTATTCGCACAACATGATGAATGAAATAATAATCTACAACACTTTCTCACTTCATTTAAAATGATTAATAACTTACTCAAAACGTAATGACAAGAACATAGCTCACGAGTTCATAGAATCATAGCTCAACAGCTCACAAAGTTCTTGTGATATTAAAAGTATTGCAATAGAAAATTGATTTCATAGTTGATGTTAATTTTGGTCTTTAATATCGACTTCCTAGTTCCATCTAGTAAGGAGAGACTTATATGTCGCCTTACTCCATTGACGTGTTCCAGTATCTAATTAGGCGCGAAACCCCTAGGCGAGGCATTTTGCCACTGCCTTGCGCCTAGGTGTGCCTAAGCACAAGGTTAAACGTGCCTTTTTGGACCATGGTTTTAAATCAAATATAATAGTTCTATCACAAATTATATTCAAAACCTAACGATTAAATCCAATTATGGGTTACCATTGTCTAGTAAGATATATCGAGAGAGATTCGTTGAGCATTGTAGACACCAAATGTGTTTTACAATTTATTTAGAATACGAAACAAGTCGTGGGGTTTTATGTAACTTTTACTTCTAGAATATTTGTGTATTTGATAATTGTTTAATTTTTAATAAAATAAAATTTTTGAACGATGACACACACACATATATATAAAATTTCTGGCCCCGTCACTGCTAACAATGACACTATCCATGATGCGGCCCCAGCAACCGGAAGTGAGGGTATTAGCGGGGGAAATACCCGGCCAAGGTAGCCAGATACCCAACCTGGTATTTTGGGCAGCGACCGGGTATTCTATCTAGAAGACACCCCGGTTGTGGAGGATAATTACGTGACCAGGTATTTTCAGGGTCCGCCTGGGTATTTTAACATGGGTGCCGAGATTTTGTGTTTTAAGTTGTTTTTGGTATTTTTAACTGTACATACTTATATAAAGGCTGAAACTCGTGTTTTAGGGTTAGTTTTTAGCATAATATTGAATTTTATCTTGGTTTTGAGCTTTAGACTTGAACTTTTCGTTGTATCAATCAAGTTTACCCCTTGATTGTGGTCAAGATTCTATCTTTTTATATTGATTGAGCCTTCTCCCGATTTTTGTTGAGATTTCACTTTAAATGCCATCCTATCTCTATCGTTTTATCCCTGTTCTTAGTTGTGTTCCTTTTATAACTACGGGTACATGATCCGTCTCGTATCAGGTGATATCAGAGCTCTGGTTTAACACAGTGGCAAGATCAAAGGCGATAAGACACGTTGCTTGTCGAACGAGGTCCAAATATCTGATTGCAAAACATGGAGAAGAGGAAGAATCACTCTCTGAAGAAGAAACGCCAATAGAAGAAAAAGCCATGGGAGAGCAGAGTCAGGATCTTGCAGAAGTTTTGAAGCTGCTTGCAGCTCAGATGGGAGCCTTGCTTCAGGCCCAGCAGGACGCTACCAAGTAGCAGCCGGTTGAGACGAATAAGCGCCTGGATACCCTAATCACCAGGTTGAAGACGCAACTAGTGGGTAATCCACTAGAAAATCCAGAAGTTGTCGCAGCTCAGACTAGAGCCGCGAACCGTGAGGGTCAAAAAGCAGATCGAGTTCACCAAGCTTTTCCTGAGACCCCAGATTGGCAGATGCATAGGCGTCTACACACAGAGCAACATCGTCAGGTAATCCCGCATTACAGACCTCCATATAATGACTATGAGAATGATTATCATGAGTATAAAGGAAGACCACCCGAAAAAAGAGGTTATGGCGGTGAACTGATTCGAGGGATTAAATTCCCAATCTGGTCGTTTCAAGGAGCTAATAGTGCTTTAGCTTACCTTGATTGGGAGAGGAAGATGATCTTGTTTTACCAGTGCAAATCTCATCTAGAGAAATCAAGAATGAAGTAGCTCCGTCAGTTTGTGGACTTGGAGGAAGTGGTGCATTTGGCCATGAAGGTGGAGAGGCAGCTGAAGGTTAGCTCGGGAAGAAGGTACCCACCTTCACCCAAAACTAATGCAGAGGGCAGTCCTGAGACTACCTTGACTCACCCTATGCAAGAAGGTGACAAGCGAGCTGCCAGGAACACATCCCTAGTCATCCAACCCAGGAATGAAGGATCAACTGGAAGCATCCAATGTTTCAAGTGTTTTGGTCGAGGTGACAAGGTCAACCAATGCCCCAACAAGAAGACGCTTGTCTTGCGAGGAGAGTACTTTTCTGAGGAGGAGTATGAAGAGAAGTCGGGGGCAGGGACTCGACCTCTATTCTGATGATGACGATGTGGATGAGCACATCAAGTCTGAAGAACCTCCAGCAGGTAAAATTCTTGGAGTGAACCACCAAGCTTTATCCATTGAAGCTTACAGAGAGATGGCGCAGAAGGATAATCTCTTCCACTCTCGTTTCCTGATCGACGCGAAGGTGTTGTTTGTGGTCATCGATAGTGGTAGCTGCACCAATGTGATTATCCTTGATGCAGTCAAGAAGCTGGGGTTGAGCACCATCTAGCACCAATATGCACGACTATGGGAATATCAAAGTCAATAAGAAGACCAAGGTTTGTTTTCAAATCGATGATTATACAAATGAGATTTGGTGTGATGTTGCTCCAATGCAGGCTGCTCATCTCTTATTGGGTCATACATGGCAATACGAGGTGGAGGTCATTCATGATGGAAGGCACAACAGCTACCGGTTGAAGAAAGGAGATCGGAAGTTCCTGCTAAATCCTTTGTCACCAGTTGAAGTCCGGGAAGATCAACAACAGATGTTCATGAAATGGGCCAAGGAGAAAGGAAATGCAAGTGTCTCGAAGTCAGAGGACGCAAGTAGAACGTATCTGATAGCTCGAAGGAACTTGTTCACTGCATTGAGGAGACGTTCATTAGGAAATATTGTTGATTGGTCTCTTGTAGGAAAACACCAGCTTTGAGGGCAAAGTTTCGCCCATAGGGAGGGATTGATGCAGCTCCAACAACCGGAAGTGAGGGTATTGGCGGGGGAAATACCCGACCAAGGCAGCCAAATACCCGACTAGGTATTTTGGACAGTGACCGGGTATTCTATCCAAAAGACCCCCGGTTGTGGAAGATAATTAGCTGAACGGGTAGTTTTAAGGTCCGACCGGGTATTTTGACATGGGTTACAAGATTTTGTGTTTTAAGTTGTTTTTTTGGTATTTTTAATTGTCCAGACCTATATAAAGGCTGAAACTCGGGTTTTTAGAGTTAGTTTTAGCAGAATATTGATTATTGTCTTGTTTTTTAGCTTTAGGCTTGAACTTTTCTCTCTATCAATCAAGTTTTCCCCTTGATTGTGGTCGAGATTCTATATTTTTATATTGATTGAGCCTTCTCCCGATATGTGTTGAGATTACACTTTCAATTCCATCCTATCCCTAACGTTATATCCATGTTCTTAGCTGCATTACTTTGATAACTACGGGTATAGAATCCGTGGTCGTATCAACCCAGCTCATTCATTCTCTAAAAATCACATGGCAACACTTAAAAAACACAAGTATCGGAAATAAATTACACTAAAATGCAAGAGTGTATATGATTAGTGAGCCGATCAAATATCAAAATCCAGTTAATGTGCATTTGGATAGGTGTATTTCAAATGTAAAGTATTTGAAATACTAGCAATATTAGCATTTGAAATACATATAATTTAAATTCGTTGTTTGGATACTCATTTGCAGTTTGTTTGTATTTTAAATTTTAATTTTAATTTTATTGTCATTTACTACAAATTTTGTTAAATTACAGTTTGGTATCCAAATTTATTTTTTTTTTACAATTTAGTACCTAAACTTTCAAAATTTTACAAAAAGGTCCAGAAATTTTGATGGTAGAATTACGTTTTGGTACCTTTATATGTTTTGTGTCACACTATAGTACCTAAACTTTTAATATTTTTACAAATAGATCCAATTTTTATTAAGAGGTATTTCAAATCACTAATTGTTGAAATGTATTTGAAGTTGACAAGTACTACACCACAAATGTATTTGGAAATCACCTCATGAAATTGGCACAAATCCAAATACCAAATGTAAATTAATATCCAAACACATGATTTAACATTTAGAAATCCAAATCACAAATACCAAATACAAATCATTCTATACAAACACATCCTTACCAATTTAATTTGTGAACAGTTCAAAAGGTGAATGTGCATTTATGTACATTGACCAGCACTATTCCAATTTCAGCCGAAAGTGTTCTCTCCACTACTTTGAGCCGAAGAACTTTGTGGCCGGGACTGGTGAGCCCATACGCATTAGTGAGCCGGCCGGCGTCTCCCTCTCTATTAATCGCCCACACTCCTCTCCTGGGGTTGGTACCAATTCACCATTCACCAACTGAAACGGACAGCAGCGTGCATTAATTTTGTCGGAGGCAGCGGCGGATCCAGAACACAGAAGAGCACTGGGCCGTATTTCATTAGAAAATTAGAACCGTAAAAAAAATATTTCATTAGAAAATTAGAACCGTAAAAAAATATAATGATTATAGTTTTTTGCAATGTAAATTGTACACAACTGTATTTTAATTTAGGAAATGCATCAATAATAAAGTCTATATCCATACCAATAGTATACACTGTTTCAAATAAAATACTTGAGCAATCGGCGAGAAATTCATCGCTCATTTTGTTGAGCAAATTAGTTCTCACACGTTTCATTGTTAAAAGGTTCTCTTCGTAGTAGCTGTTGAAACGAGCAGCATCAACACTAGATAAATCAATCGACTAATCAATTTACATTGTGTGTCCATTCCTGCACACCAGCTGCTTTAGTAAATTTGTAAGGGAACAAACCTCATATTTCTTTTAGTCTTTTACGTTTTTAACTTTTTAGAATTTTAGGTTTCATTGTTTTTTTAAGACGCATAATCTTTGGGGCTAAAATTTCTAGGCTAAATTTAGAATAGTGATTTGAATATGTTCAACTTGATAATTTTTCTAGTTAAACCCAATCTTAACATAGAATAACACTGAATTGAATGTCTAAAATCAAAAATTTCATAAGGACTATAGTAACTACGGATCCAGAGGAAGGCTGGGCCGGGACCTGGGGTGGCCACCCCTGGATCCGCCAGTGGTAGGAGGAAGCATCTACTCATGTATAACAACATCCACCTCAATGCAATTACAAAAAAATTTAGAATTAAGTGGGATATATTTAATTTGATAAAATATTTCTACTCTCTATGTGAGTAATTTATCATCAAAATCAGTGAAATGGATATGACTTGAATGGAAGTCACTAATATCTTACTGCCTGATCAGCAAGTTGGGGTCTGGGGACGAAGCGTCCGGTTAAGGGGCTCGGGGGAGCAAGGTTCTCGCGATCCACAGTGTATGCGCTTGATTGTACATGTTTAGGCTTTTTTTTCGGGCTGGAACTAGTCTGTAACTTATTCTTTACCGTATTGGATTAGAGTTAGGCCATTGGAGAATTACGATTTATACTTGCTATGCTCTTCTATAACTTGAAATCTCCTCAAGTATAGTGAACCTGACTCTCTCCGTTCCCGTGGACTAACCAACACATGTTTTATTGGCGAACCATATAAATCCCTGTATACTCTACTTTCTTGTTGATCGTTGTTTTTCTTGTTATTGTCGATTGTCTCGGTCCGTGCACGTGACCAATCAATTTACCCAAAAGTTAATCCAAAATTATTTTTACGGGTTTACCCAGAGCCCCAACCATACTCATCTACCTGTCACCCATCAAATCCAACCCAAACTAAAAATGTGGGTGAATAACTACTGGAACCCCAATTAGGAGAGTGGCGGTTTCGTTATTTTCGTATTATTTTCAAAATTCTTACTTAAGTATTAAGAACAATATTTTTCATATTGAGCAATAACAATTATTCGAACCAAATCTCTAATCCACAAGCGCTCTTCCTCTCGTTCTTCCCCAATTCTTCATAATCCCTAATTCTCTCTCTTTTTTATTTCTAATTTTCTCGTGAAAGATTCTTGTTTCTATCATTTGGTATAAGAGTCAGAATGAACTCGTCAAACCTCTCGGATCCAATGTGGGATCGGTTGCAAAAGTGATTTGAACCATTCTATACATATTTTGACCCATTTTCCTTTGTCATTTTGCTTGTGTAGCATAGTCCTTGGAGCCGTTTTATGCTAAGTTTTGGAATGTTTCAAGCCATGGCAAGTAAATGGGCGAAATGACTTAAATTCGGACGAAAGAGATCGAAAACGGATCAAAATGATGAAAAGTGCTTGAATTTCTTATGACATCAAGGTGACATCAAAATTATTTTTTCATTTTCGAAATTCTTATAACTTTTCATCAATGGTGAAGATTGTAATCTTAATGGTTATAACCAATGTTGTCAAGCGATTATCACAGGCAACAATGTCAGTGGATGACGAGGTAGTGGCTGGGTCGAGGGAGAGGATGATGTCTTGGGAAGGGTTGGAGCCAGAGAGGAGGTCGGTGGCAAAGTCAGCCGAGGAATCAAAGTCAGCGGGAGAGGATGACACTATCTGACAGTATAAACATGAAACAAATTTTTATCATGTGAAAATTAGGTGTGGGTAGTCATTCCGGCGACCCACAACTCACTCATCGTCCACCAGAATAAGTGCTTGTATAATATTAATCGAACCCACAAGTCATTCACGTCAATCACTCATCGTTGTTATTAGGATTATTTATAGACAACCCAATATAAGACTGTAGATTAACCACTCATGTGCCATTACTATATTATTATACATGCGTTTTGGTTTCTGTTAGTATTTTATTTTTAATCATAGAAAAGAGCTTTCCATAGAAATTTGTTTCCCCAACTTCTGTTTATAGGGACAGAACTCAGAAGGGCGAAGGAGGAAACATAGTTGGTGCCCACTGAAAGAGTTAATAGTGATGTTGGGTCTATTTTAGGCCCTTCATTCATTGTTATAGACCACAAAGCCACGGCTGGATTCTAGCACCTTATAGTCATCTTCTTCTTAGGGAGCGACAATGGCTAGAATACTACAAAGTCCGCCCGCTCTTAATTCCCTACATAGACAAACTTCACTTCTACTTTTGATTGAATCCAATATAGACATAATCATGTGACGTGCCAATGCGATGTATATATATGTATGCCTCATACAAATTTCTTATCATGTTTCTCCCTTATCAATTCCAAAGGTTTACCGGAATAAGTGTACTATGACTTATAAATCCAAAGTTTGGATATTCTTTCGATAGTACTTAACTATAAAAATCAAATTAGATAATTTTTTTAAAAAATAATACGAAAATGAAAAGAAAAGGGATCACACCGAAGATAGGATCCTAAGAATCATCTTAATCATATTTTTTTTTTGTTGCAATCTATTCTTATTTATTTATCTAATGTATTAATTGAACATAGAAAAATTAGTAGAAAATTAAATGAGGTGGAATTAATGATAATTTTTAGGAAACATAAACTAAAATTGCCCCTTTCTCTTCCTCACTCCATTACTTAGGACGACTCTCTTGATAGTTTATAGTAGCGATTTGATAATTTTCGGTAGTGATTTTTATAGTTAGCCCTACTTTTACTTAGGACTACAAATCATTCCATAGATATTTTAAATTTTTGTTACACATTTTCTGTGTCTTGGAAGTACTATCGATTTTTTCCCTGCGGTAGTAGTGGTTAGTGGCGGAGTTCAATGCTGTCAAAATCGCGCTTTAAAGCGTAAAATCGTACGTTTTTACCTTTTCAGCCCACAAATACGCTTTAGTTTCTACGTGAATTCGCATTATATATAAAATCGAACAAAAACGGTTGTAAAATCGGTAAAATCGTAAAAAAACGTTAAAATCGCATTTCTAGACCGATTTTATACGTTTTTTAGTTCAGTCCGGAAATGGCCAAAATCAGCCAAAGCGGCGCCGTTTTAAAAGGTTTTAATTAAAAAAAAAAAATTTGAATGGGCGAACATCAGCCAGCGCCCAGCAGGGGATCCATTTTACCCTAAATCGTATTCTCTTCTCCAACTCCACAAACGCGCAGCTGTCCTCCTTCAACCTCCGCGCTCGACGTCCTCCTTCAACCTCCGCGCGCCGCCATCCTCCTTCAACCTCCGCGCCGCCGTCCTCCTTCAACCTCCGCGGCGCCGCCGTCGTTCCCGTTCAACCTCCGCGGCGCCGTCGTTCCCCTTCAACTTCACGGGCGGCGTCGTCCTCCTTCAGTCCTTCCCCAGTTCCCCTTCAACTCCGAGACGCCGACCTCCATCTGGCTGGCGGCTGCTTCAAGAACCGTCGCCGTCCTCCAGCGCTGGTTAAGTGACCGTCGCCTTCTTTCTGCAATTCATTTGAATTGTCTAAGATTCAGGGTTTTGTCATTTGTGTTTGTAGAATCCAAACGAACGCCCCCTAATTGCTAAGAGTGCCCTTGAGAATACAGTAATTTTGGTTGATAAAGAGAAGGCCATTTTTCTGCCTCATTGTTGTGTACACGATCTGCCTGGAAGTCGAACATTAGGTACAGGCGTATATCACAAGTGGGTTTGCATGTTGGTAGCTAAATAACACAAGAATTGGAAATTTGTTATTGAACTTCTATTTTCTTTTTGCAGATTTGTACTAATGTCGAGTGGTGGTGTCGGTACTAGTGCAAGTAATTCTGTGATAAATAGTAAATCAAAGAGGAAAAATGCACCGGGAAATCGTAATGATCCCGGTTGGCAGCATGGTGTAGATGTACTTGGCACTGGGCAGAAAGTGAGGTGCAATTACTGTGACAAGGAAGTATGTGGTATTTCCCGATTCAAGCATCATCTTGCAGGAACAAGAAAGGATTATGTGGCTTGTGTTAGTGTTCTAGATGAAGTGAGGGCAAAAATGCTAGAGCTACTCCATCTGAATGAAGAAGGGAGGGAGGCTAAGACAAGGAAGCTACATGATCTTGGCCTTGGTGGGAATGTAGATGATATTGATGTTCCAAATCGAGATTCAGTTCATTCAAATGTGGCTGGAGGTAGTGGCAGTAGTAAACAAAAAACAATAAGTGCACTTTTGAAGAAAGATCTCCGAGAAAAGGCTTGCAAGACAATATCACAATGGTGGTATGAAAATGCACTTGCATTCAATGCAACTAGAAGTTCCAAATATAACCAGATGTGGGAAGATGTAGCTCGACATGGTCCTGGTTTTAAACCTCCTTCATATCATGACATTAGGGAGACTTATCTGAAAGAAGAATTGAAGGAAGTGGAGAGTAAATTGGAGGTGTTTAAATCTGAATGGAAGGCGGTGGGTTGCACTATAATGTCTGATGGATGGACAGATAAGAAAAGAAGAGTTCTTTGTAACTTTTTGGTTAATAGTCCTCGTGGAACTGTATTTCTTGAGGCTGTTGACACTTCTGAGATTTCAAAGACTGCTGAGAAGGTGTTTGAGATGTTGGATAAAGTTGTTGAGAAGGTTGGAGAAGAGAATGTTGTTCAAATTGTGACAGATAATGCTTCAGCTTATAAGGCGGCAGGACAAATGTTGATGGAGAAGAGGAAGCATTTGTTTTGGACACCATGTGCAGCCCATTGCTTGGATTTGATGTTGGAGGATTTTGAGAAGAATATTAAGGTGCACAAGACTACAATTGGGAAGGGTAAAAAGATCACAAAATTTATTTATGTCAGAACAATGTTGATTGCCATGATGAGAGGGTTCACTGAAGGGAAAGATTTGGTTAGACCTGCAGTTACTAGATTCGCTACATCATATTTGACCTTGGCATCTCTCCATGACAACAAAGGTTCCTTGATGAGAATGTTCTCTTCTGACAAGTGGAGGAAGAGCGGTTTTGCTAAGCTTCGGGAAGGGAAAAGAGTTCAAGCGATAGTACTTGATGGCAGATTTTGGCAAGATGTGTCAATTTGCCTTAGAGCTTCTCAACCTCTAGTCAAGGTTTTACGCTTGGTTGATTTTGATGAAAAACCAGCAATGCCTTTCTTATACTTTGAGATGATCCAAGCAAAGGAGAAGATTAAGAGCAACTTCAACAATGTGGAAAAAAGGTAATTTTTCAAACTTAGTATTCTTATTATATTATGAAACAAATCTCTATGTTTTTTTATTATTTTAAGTTGTGAATTTATTGTCTTTTATGTAGATATAAACCTATCTTGAAGATAATTGACAAAAGGTGGGAAGATCAAATGAGTAGGCCCTTTCACTATGATGCATATTGGTTGAATCCCCAAATTCACCATTCTCATGGTATGGGATTTAACTATAATGATCCAAAGGTGAAAATAGCTTTGTATGAATGTGTGAGTAGAGTTGCAAAGGATGATGAAGAGAAGTTTAAGATTATGGAACAATTGCATGTATTTCATCATGCTCAAGGCATGTTTGACAAATATGGTGCAATGACCTTAAAGGATAGGCATCATCCTGCTGATTGGTGGACTTCATTTGGAGATGAAGTGCCAGAGCTTCAAAAATTTGCCATCCGATTGTTGAGTTTGACTTGTAGTGCTTCTGGGTGTGAGCGCAATTGGAGTGCATATGAGTTGCTTATGATGTATGTTTATCAACTTATGTTTAACATGATATCAATCATGATTTATTGCAGGTAGTTATTCACTTCTATATAATTTATACACTAACATTTTATATAACACATGTCGTACTTAGCAAATTTTTAGCTATTTTACAGGATGCCTAAAAAACTTACGCTTTTACGCTTCGATTCTACGCTTTACGATTTTACCCCTTTTCCGCTTCTAGGTAAAATCGCGCTTTTGACTGCATTGCCGGAGTTTTAAATTTGAATAAAATGGCTAAAATGTTTACATTTGAGGAATTTTGAATCATATTCATTAAGGAAAGAGCCAGAACCTTAACAACGTATCCATTCTCCAAATTTGTTATCTACGTTTGAAAGTTGAGGAGGGCTATAGCCTATATAGCCCACTTGGATTCAACGTGTCTCCGACGCTCCGCCACCTAAAGCGGAGATCAGTTGTGAAGTTCTGTACGGTTTTTCCTGACCTACCTCTCGAACGAGAGCTTGCGAATGAAGAAGGATAATTACAGGAACCCTAAACATGTTATTATGGTGACCTAAAGAACCCAAATCATTGGAAAAGGGAAAAATAAAAACATTTGTAACACTAAAAAAAAGTGATCCCATTCCCATTTCATTGTCAGGCACACAGAGACAGATCAGTTATATAAAACAGATGGTGATGGATGGCTATGGGCCAGAAACCCTCCATCTTGCTACAGTGGGTTTTAATTTTTTTTTTTTTTTCCAGCATCTGAAAACTGAAAGTGGGGTGCATATGATATGCTCTATTCATAAGTCGACTCATTCAATTCAGTTAAGGGTAAATCTATGGGGAATGCCATAATCTCCGGTCATGTGCACGAACGTGGGGCGTATTGAAGAAAAAAGTTAGTGACGGAAGTGCCGTATCATATGTCATGAAATATGCTTTGCTTTCCTGTGTTTGTGTGGGTGGGACTTGGAAAGATGAAATCAACCCCATCACTCCTCTAACTCTACTTTCTTCGCCATATTCCCGCTCTAATGCGTCAATTCCATCAACAATGTCAGGAATGAATTAGTTTGTCAGTTTGATCCTGGTCTACAAATATCCAACCTTCCTTCTCTGTCTCTCGGAGCTGCTCATCTCAATGCAGTAGTTTGTACGTGGGATGGGGCGATTAAGTGTGGCTCTCATTCTGCTGGTGGGATGATTATTCTAAATCGAGATGCGGATGTCCTTTCGACTAAAGGGATTCATTTTTCGGTGTTTGATGATCCTATGATTGTGGAGCTGCGTTTTGTTCGGGAGGCTATTCTCTGGTGTCTAAGTCGGGATTTACGGAGACAAGGTTTGAAGGCGATGTCAAGGTCATCATTGATAATATCAATCGGACTGATACCCGGGATAACCAGATGGGGGCTGTTCTTGAGGAGGTTGTGCACTGCCTCGCAAGTCATAGTGGGCTTAGTGTGCGATTTGTAGGTCGTCGTAATAATAAGGTATCCCATTTGGTGGCTAGGAAGACCCTTTCTTTGTACCCAATTACAAGTCGCTTATTTAATTTTCGTGTCTGGCTGGCTTAATTTCAGGATGTAACTATCTATTCTTCTAATCAATATATATGATTATCTTTTGTAAAAAAAAAAAAAAAAAAAAGTGCGTGTGAGCTACTTACTTCTCTGCAAACGGGTTATTATCTTATGGGTAGGCTTTACTAGTTATAAGCCCAAATGTACAACTTATTAGCCCAACTAATCATACAATAAATGGGCTATTTGAACTGGGCCATAACAGTTCTCCCATCCGCCTTGTTGGTAGCCGGCTAGCCGCACCAGTTCGGTGATACCGGGCCTGTGCCATATACCTCCAGAGGACCAGAATATACGAGGAATCTCACCAAACAGAACCAAAAGGAACAAGGCAAAGTTCTTTTTGATGAAAACAAGGTAAGTTCATATAAAAAACATCAATTCCGTTTACTGCAGAGCATCATAGCTACTAGTTACATTAGCTCATCGAGTAGGTGCAGTACCTATTCTTCCTTTTACCGTTCTACCAGCTTAGGGAATGATACAGGACTACAGGTCACACTCCTTAAGTTTCAATTTAATGGAAGATCACGACCGGCTATGCTGCTTCAATAGTCAGAAGCTCCAACTCGATCACGGGGAATCAAGCGCAGTTCGGAGCCATGCTTGAGGAAGACATTACCTAAGTCAACCAAAGATTCGCATTAGCATATAGCAATGGAATGGCGGGGGAAAGACACTCGGCTTCGTGGAGGATTTGGGCAAAATTCAGCAAATGTAGAGTGCTAATGATTGAACCTCAGGCCGAATGCCTCACTCACAAATGATACCCAACGGAAACCACAGCATATAAAATGGACATATAGCTTAAAAGGGAAATGGAAAAGCATACCTGCACTTTGTTGGGGATTGATTCCAACTCCATCTGCATACATACAAGAAAAGGCAAATTCAATGCAAGAAACTTACAAATTAACAAGGGATGAAAAGAAAATAAAAATATGTTGACTCGATCAAGCTAGGTTTTGCACAACCTGTAGTAGAGTAGATGCAAACTAGCTTATTTTGTACCAGAAAAACAGAAATGCAGATGTAAGAAATTAAAACTCGATCAAAACCCATACATAATCTGTAGAAGAGTAGAGGGAAAATGTAGCTGATCTCAGAATAATTCAACGAGTTGGCTAGAGATTGACAAGCTACTGATCTATTTCAAATAGCTCCCCTACATCCCATATCAATCTTTTCCAAGGTTTCCTCCTATGTGCAGTTGACCTAGAAGGCAACTAAGTTAAATGTATTATCTGCCTCTAACCAGAAGCCTTTGCCAGACATCAACTCAGTCGATTGCCCTTCGCCAGACATCAACTCAGTCAATTGCCAAGGAAGCCATATTGTGGGCGGCAACCAATTTAACAAAATGAAAAGGCCTGATGGAGGCAGCGAAACAGCACAAGCAAGGATTGTTCAAGGTTCAATGATATCTATACAGAGATCATGATCCAAACAGACATTTCAGGTGACGCAAGATGTTATGGCAGGAAGATTATATTGGTAGATCCAACATACACGTCCAACCCAAAATCCAATTTCATCCACCAAGACTGCTTGTGATCGAAGATCAACGAGTGACAAGGAATCCTAATCAACTGTCAGAGCTAGCAACAGAGGCACATGATATAATCGTCGGCTCAACATATTGAGTTGCAGCAATTATTTGAGCACTTATTTGATGGCAGAGAATCATATGCTGATATCAAGCCTACACGATAAACAACCCCTTTTTACATCTCTTCCCTAGCTAAAGAAAATGATAGGCCACAATACCGCAGAAATCATTCGAGCACACATGCAGCTGCCGTATAATGTTCCTATTCACTACTGATCATAGATTACTTCATACTATAGACACCAGAAATAAGACAAAACTGCTACAAATTTGATGGAGTCAGGCAAGTTTCACATCCACAAATAGACCAACCACGCCATGCAATTGGCAACCTCTGATATTACAGAAGCTGAAAATTCAACGGTCGATCATGTCTGTATACTGTTCACCTAAATAACTAACAAGATTCCCAAACTAGAACCTTCAAACCTAGCACGGATCAAAACAAGACAAGAATCAGAAAAGAATTGAGGTACCATTTGTGATGATCGCGCTGGTCTGGGGAGGCACTTTGAATTCCTCTGCTGCGAATTTCAAGACGGCGGTGAACGGAGCTGCCTCTGGCACGCTAAACCTGAAGAAGAAGAAGAAGCAATAGACGAACATAATGACATATCAGCGCACCGAAGTCAATCGACGAGAGAGAACAAAAAGACGTCGATATTGAGGCGTTGGCTTACACTTTGAAAGGAAGCTTTGGATCGGAGGTGAGAGTAACTTTGAAAGAGACTTTGCCCCCGCCGGCGCTCGCCATTTTCGCAGCCTGAGGAAATTAATTTGCGGGAACAGAGGGGAGAAGAACGAGAAGAAAATGCTGCTGAAGTGATGGATTGGAGCAACGACGAGAAGGTATTACAATTTACACGTATCAGTTCTGTCGCGTCCGTAAAACGCAAGATGGTTTATAGCGGTAACCCGCCTCTTATTGCCTTTTGGGCTTTGCTCATCACGGGATAGGCCCAACTCGTAGTAAACTTGCTTTGAGGAAAAGAAAAACCTCGTTTAATACTAGACCGAAGCCCAATGCAAAGAGACGGGCCTACATTTAATTTTATTTAGTTAGCTACTGGGATTAGCCATTATGAATGTGATTGTTAAAGAAGCAGATTTCAATTTGAACTCGGAGTATTATCCGACCTGGCCCGACTTGGTTTGTAGACTGTAGTAGTGTGAGACATAGTAATTACTTATGACCTTTTCATCTTTTTTTTTTTTATTACAGAAAGATGATTTTATTTACGAGTCATGTGAAATGATAGACAATCTCCTCTAAATAGAGTACACGAAACACTCATGAGTTGTGATCTATCTACTCAAACGTCTTCCTTCTCCAGTTTACCTGTTATATTTTTAATGAATCTAGCAAACCAATTTTCATTGCATGTGCTGCTGCATATATATTTGCATTCATCATCACTCAGGGCAAGGAAATAATATACAACAAGCTGAAAGACAGAATCAAACAAGATTAAAAAAATGGACAAAAAATATCAAACTGAAAGAAAATAATGAAAAGTCAAGAAAACACAGTCAAGGGCAAAGCAAGCATGATCATCAACGGCCACCATCTCCCCATCATTGACTTGACACCTTCCGTTCCTCCGCACACCAGCTTCTTATCATGATACGTGCACACCGGTTGCTTCCTGCAAAAGTATGGTACGCCCGCGATAATCCGTAAGCAACCAGATCACCGATAAAAAAAAAAACAAACTTGAAAATAAAGAGAATTTATAAAAATTACCTGGAAGCACAGAACGTAACGACATAATCTGTACCCGAGCAAGTGAAAATACTCGTCGGATCATCATACGCGTAACTATAAGCGGTAGGGCAAGCCTCCTTAAACTTCTTCGAATAATACGTCGGCTGGCAAACCACGGGGTTGCCGTAAACCCCACGGCAACAATACTCGTCCGTATCGAACACGTCACAAGCACTCCTGCACCCCACCACCTTCCCGCCTCCGCCGGCCTTCACCGCCAGCTCCGGCGGGCACATGGGCCGGAGGTCGGCGTCGCAGCCGGTCACGCTGCAGTTGCCTCTGCCGTTGATGGGAGTCACCACCATGGGGACGTTGAACCCGTCCACGAGGCTGACGTCGTAGTAGTCGATGGCGGCGAGGGAGAACTCGGCCAGGGACGCGGGCGGCTTCCCCGAGGCCTTGCATTTCAACGAGTCGCCGCAGCTTCCGGTCAGGCAGGTGCCGTTGCCGTTCTTGTCGAAGTTGCAACCGGTTCGACCCCATATCCGGCCCGACCAGCCCACGGGGGCGGTGAACACGATGGACTGGTGGGGCTTGAGGGCGAACCCGCCGCCGTTGAAGTTGTCCCCCGGGGTGATCCCCGGCCAGATGGTCTCCTGGCAGTCGTTGATTATGGTGAAGATCCGCGCTCCCTCGGCGGTTAATGTGATGGTGAGAAGGAGAAGGAAGAAGGGGAAAAGATGGTGAGGAAGTGGTGGCGCCATTGTTGGTTGGATATGGAAGAGATCGAGGTGGGAAATGTGAATGGAGAATTTAAGATGTGGAATGGGAATGAAGGAGAATTTAAGTCACGTACCAAGTTTAGATGGAGATAGTAGTACTATCTGTAGCTACGTAACTCTAGGGGGAATGGAAGATGGCTTGAGGGCAAAGATAGGTCGGGATTCTTTTCCCTAACCTGCGATGCAAGTTTATTCTGATTCCATGCGCTTTATGTCGTGTATGTTTTATTAGCTTATTTTATGTATGTTGCTGCGTTTTCTATTGGGTTAATACCTTATTTTGGCCTGAACTATACTCATATAATCAACTTTGGCCAATGGTTTTAGAAAATGCTATTATGGCCTCAATTATACACCATACAGACTAATTTGGCCCCACATGTAAAATTCCGTCAAATTAAACGGTCAACTTTGTTGACTGTTAGTGAATCAGCATGCTTTGCTGATGTGGATGCCATGTAGACATTAAAAATTAAAAAAATATCGAATAAATTAAAAAAATAATTTATTTTTAACTTTCATAATTATTAAAAATAAACAAATAAATTACAAAAATATGTGGTCGTACAAACCATCCGCCTCCCACCTCTCGCCGAACACCACCACCATAACCCCACCGTCTCTCTCTTATCTCTCTTTCCTTCGCCATCTGCCCGTCTCCCACCCCACAAACTCCTAAACAATGTCGTTCTCCTCTACCGCGGTCGCCGTAGCAGCGCCGGACTCTCTGCCAGAATAGTTCTTCCGCCCTTGCTTGACCTTCGATTAGGGTTGAGGGATCTAGGTTTGCTCTTCACCCTCTCTCTCTCTCTCTCTCTCATTCACCAAAGAACAGCCTCCGCCTTCCCCGATCTTGTTCCTGCTGCCAGCCATACGAAATGTACACCTGTCACTCAGAGACATCGAAATTAGGTAGATCTCCGTCATGCTTCTCTTACACTGGCTGAGGTGCGGCGGCGATGCACACAAACGCGCCAGAAAAAGCTCGAGGTCGCCGACACTCCGACGGTTGGAGATTCGCCGCTATTGTCGCGGTTCCAGACCAAGTCTCGCCATCGTCTCCTTCTTTCTCGTTCTAATCGAATTCAGGGAAGCAATTAACAAATCCTGACGAGCGAGAAAGAGGGGATAGAGGAGCAAAAGTTATTTCGATTGGTTGTAGATGTGAAATTGAAAGCGAGTCGGAGAGTTGTAAGAGAAGAAGAATTGTTGGTGTGTGGGATTTTGGATTTGGGGATTAGGGTTTTAGTGTGCGACGAGACGACGCTCTCTTCTTCTTTTAATCGGCTGGAAGGGAAGGAGAGGGAAGGGTAGGATGACTTTTTTTATTATCAAGAGGAGGACTTTGTTGGTTTATTTTATTAATTTCATTAAATAATTAATATTTTATTAATTTATATTATCTACATGGCATCCACGTCAGCACTAGATGCTAATTCATTAACGGTCAATTGTGTTGACCGTTTAATTTGACGGAAATTCAAGCGCCCGGCCAATTGAGTATATATGCTGCATAGTTGAGGCCAGGATGTTAATTTGTGAAACCATGGGCCAAAATTGATTATATGATCATAGTTCGGGCCAGAATAAGGTATTAACCCTTTTCTATTTCTATACTTTGCTCAACAATGTCACGGTGAGCTAATTTATTTGGACGGTTCGGTGGTGAAATATTTCATTCGAATGTGTATATAGTTTCTTCACGATTCACGAGATTCAAGAATCAAGATGAAAGAAATTGACGAGAGGGGGAGATGGTATATTTTGCTTTCAATTTTTTTGTTTTGTTTTAACTCTTTCATGAAGCGAAGGATATTGGTAACTGGTATGAGCGTCGTTTCCAAGTCCCCAGCCCGAAAATAATAATAAGATCATAAATCTCAGTGAACTTAGAAACTTCTAGATACTTATTAAAGCAACAATGTTGTTCCTGTTCCATAAGGGTTTGACTAAAGTATTCTACTGGCATTTTTTTCTACCTAACCTCCCATCCAGTAGTCAACACATGGGGATGTAGTGGACAAATCCCTCCTCCGAGAAAGAAAAGATGTGAACAAGAAAGAAAATATGTAAAGTGAATATAAACCATCCATCGTAACCTGAGCCATATCTGTTAATTACAATGTTGTTGTTGTTTCAAAAAGGTTTGACTAAGTATTCTACTATCGTTTTTTCTACCTAACCTCTCATCCATTTATCAACACGTGGGGATGTAGTGGACAAATCCCTCCTCCTTCGAGAAACAAAAGACGTAAAGTGAATATAAAACATCCATCATAACTTGAGCCATATTTGTTAATTGATTTGCCCACAATTTTGTAAGAAAAAAAAAAAAAAAAAAGCTCAAGCCTTAATAGTTTGAACAGGGATGATCCTAAGTAGCCCAGTACTCGCTCCACATCGTCTGTATCATGTGAAGTACCCGATAGCAATTTCAGGAAGCTTCATAACATAATCATCATCCTCCACTGAGCTATCTACCATGGGTGCAAAAGTGTATAGAAGGTCTCGCCCGCGCTGCAAAAACTATCTTCTGTTTTGATCAATATATGATATCTTTTGAAAAAAAAAAATTACTTTGAAATTGAACCATGAGTACCAAGGTTGTCAAACCGGTTTATGCCGGTGCGCCGGTTTTGCAACTGAAATGGTTCTACCGTGGTACAATCAGTTCTTATGCCGGTTATACCGGTTTATGCCAATTTTAACAATTTTCACCGGTACGAATATAAATCACCCATCTTAAACAAAATTTCTAGAACGACGAACCCTGGCAAGGACATGAGATTTTCTGCGATTAAATCGACAATGCAATATACGTTGCAGGGATGATTAACAGATTCCATTTGACTCACGCAAGCCAAAATGAGTTCACAGAAAGACTTCCTCATTTTATTCACGCTCAAACATCAATTTCCATCTACTCTATTCTTTCCAAAGGAAGAGCGAATTGTACCTTTGAGAGGAGGGTCGCCTCGTGCAAACATCAATTCCCATTACTGCGCGCCGTGAAGAGGGTCGCCGTGAGAAAGGAGAAGAGGGTCGTCGTACTAGTCGAACATCGCTGAATGCCGTCTGTCACCGCGCGCCTGCCTAGCCGAGTGGAGTCGCCGATCTGCCGGTGTATCCAAGTTGAGAGACCGGAATTTATCTTTCGGTTGAACCACTGGAATTTCCGGTTTTGACCGGCTTTGACCGGAATTGACCGGCTTTGACCACAGCTTTATGCCGGTGGTATTCCAGCCGGTTTCATGACCGGCACCGGTTCAACCAGCCGGCATACCACTGGCATGACAACCATGATGAGTACCCTAGGGTGGGAGTGAGTGACAAACCAGTCCCAGGGCCGTCCCATTGTTCGAAAATTTAACATATGGCCCTAATTTTTTTCTCTATACGTTTTGTCGCAACCGTCCCGTCCGGGGGGTCCGTATGTCGTCGCGTCGGCATTTTTGGGAGTCGCCATCGATCTTACTTGGAGTGGATCGAACACTCTTCAAATCGGCTCTAACCTTAGTGTCAGAACCGAGGCATGGTCTGCGAAAATAAAGTTCTGGGTTCGGGAGTACGGTTACGTGTGGGGAAGTTAAGCAACACCCCCACAACACCCTAAATCGGTACTACTTAAGTCGATAAGTTTTTATGCAAGTTGGGTGTATTTTAGTAAAAATTTTGTAATCTTAGGGTCCCACTGGACCATTGAAGAAACTAAATCGTGTTAGTTGTAATTAAATTATACGTCCACTGATGTAAAAGATATAATTAATTGGTTAGTTGGACTCGAACCTTATCGGTTGCCTACGTACCCGTTAGACGGGATCAAAGTCCACGTAGTTCGTTTGAACTTTGATAGTTTAATTGTGACATTTTCATCACGTTCCACTGATCGTGATTTTCGTATTATAATTTATGTTAATAAAATTTAATTTGATTATTATGAAATTATGAAAAGAGAATTTAATAATTTAAGTTATTAGGAAGAGGCTTGACTCGTATTGGAAAAGAAACGAGATAAACTTAATCCGCAATTCTACATTTCGTAGTAAGGATTATAAATAAATAAGACTATACGGGATTATAATACTAACGCATGTGGGCCAGCAGTCTAACTGGCTAAAACGCCAGACCAAATTCGCGTTTGACCGAGAGAACAAGGGTTCGAAACGCGCTAACTACAAAGTTTTTGTTTATCTCGTTTTAGAGCAGAGAAGGGGGAAGGGCAATTTGGTAAGTTCTCAAAAGGACGGTGGCACGGCCGCGTAATTAACAATAAACCCTAGGGGCATTTTAGTCGTTTTGCAAAACCAAGTATATATTTGTCTCTAAAACGAAAATCAAAACCCTACTGCCCACTAGATGAAACGGCCGCCGCACACCTCTCTCCTTCTCTCTTGTCCTTCTTCTTCTCTCCAGAGAAACTAAACCCTAGCCACACTAAAGCGCCGCCCTCTCACTCTCACTCTCACCTCTCTCTCGGCCAGAGACCACAAACCCTAACCCCGATCCAAAACCGCCGCCTCTCTCTCCTCTCGTCCCTCGTCTCTCTCTCTCTCTCGCTCAGAGAAACACAAACCTAGCCCCGATCAAAACCGCCGCCGCTCTCCTCTCTCGGCTCTCTCTCCCTCTCGATTTGATGAATGCGAGAAACGACCCCGCTCACCCGATTGAAAAAGATCGATTTGAGTAAGATACTATCCTTGCATGTTTTATTTTTCAATTTTTTTTGTGAAAATCGAAAGATTTCTGATGTCTTTTTTGGTTTTTGATTTGCGCGAGCGGAAGAGGAGACGGGCATCGGGTCTCGCCGCCGCCGACAGCAGCAAAAAGGGCTTGATACCGCCGTCGGTCACTCAAATATGACCGGGAGACTCTCGATCTAGGTTAAGTCGCAAATGCATGGCTTTGTTTTTCTATTTTTCTGATTTTTCATTCGGACTCCTTCTAATTAATTTTTTTTGTGTGTATTTTTTGTTTTGGATTTGGTCTCGGACGAGGGAGAAGGGGAATCGCCGTCGATGTGAAACGCCGGCGATAGGGGAAGTAGACGGGTGAGCAGTGGCGGGGCCGATTTAATTCCGGTTTGTTATCCTATTTAATCGATTCCAATTTCTAATTGTTGATTTATTTTGGTGCAGGTGTTGAAAATTTACCGATCTGGGTAAGGTTTGCTAAACCTGACCTAGTAAGATTAACAGGGTTGAACTAAGTAAGAGATGAATTTTTTTTATTTTTAGTTTAACTATGGATATGTTTTCATGGAAAATGGTTCGGCGCATAGACTTGGTAATCTGAAATTTTTACTATATGAAAACCGTGGGTTTGTTTTGGACTAAAACTGGAATTTGGATCTAATGGGTTTCGGACTAAACTCATACTTCTGGTTTTGATAAAAGGAAATACTAATTTTTGGTCAGTTTTGGTTTAGAGATTGATCACTTACTGGAGTTGTTTCTGTCTAACCTAAGTAGGGAAAAAAAGATCTCTATAGTGAAAATAGGACTTACTTTTGGCTTCTATAAATCATCTGTCACTGCTTGTGATTCCTACTAGACAATAGTTGTAAATCATTGTTATTGCTTGTGATTTTATTGGATCATGATTTTTAATTGATTGATAAATTGGTAAGGGTTTTGCGAATTAGTGATTTTGCTTAGATATGGATCTAAGCAAATGACGCCTACAATGTAATTTTACCTTTTTGGATAACTTAGTCTAATCTAATTTTGATATAATTTGTGTATGGTGAACTGTTTTTATCAACGGTATGCTAAAGGGAAATATGAACGCATGACAGAAGATTAAAATAGACTGGAAATTAATGCAGAAATAATGAGTAAATGCAGAATCGAAATGAGCTTTATCTGAATAGTAGAGTGCTTAAACGAAATACATAGTAGCAGTGTTATGAAGGAACTAGAAGGTGGATTCCACAAGGATAAATTCGTGAAAAGTAAGAGCTATATCATTCAATGAAAAAGTTTTCGGTTTACAAACACCAACCTGGTGGTCGACTTTGAACTTGTGGACAACTTTAGATCTCCAAGTAGACCATCAACTATTACAACTTCGAATCAAGTGGCAAAGAAAGAAAATGAAGGAAAGTATTTCTCTGCTTTCTAATTCCCAGCGTTTCCCCTCTGCCCCCTTCCTCTACAAAACAAGAGCTGAAAGAGATCATTTATCCTAAAAATGACGAGCCACGTGTCATGTGTTGATTGGTTATTGTTGAGGCTGAAATTGTGTTGCCTCTCTCTGATTGGTCGAATTTGAGGCCGCATATCAGGCCTCCACCTACTAAAGTCGGTTCTGACTTGTCAGGGCCTGTTATGGATATGGTTATCCATTGGCTTCGGGCCGAGTTGGGCCTGCAGTTACGGGCCTGAGTATGGGTTTGGTCTAGTCCTGAACCTGGACTCCGTTTTGGGCCGAACTGGGCTCTGATTCTGGGCATTAACTAATTGATTCTTCTTCTTCTCTTTTTTCTCTTTGCAGGTACATTGCTGATGGTCTTCCACTCTTCGGGTTGGGCTTGGTTCTTCGCTTTTAGATAGAAACATATTCTCTCTTTCAAATTGTATTTGAGGATTGTATGCGTAAATTGGAACTCTTCGTAGTGATGTATGATTGTGTCGATCTTCCAATTCTTCGTTGATATTCTTCTAGCTTTTACCATCAAACTTTGGATAATTCTCTAACACGAATTGCTAACCAAGACCCATGTTGCTCCTTGATTTGGTTTCATGAACCAAGTTTATTGTGTCGCACTTGATATTCCCGTGATAGACGTTAGACCGGACAAAATGTGGTGTCTACACGTTTATTAAAAATAAAATTTCTTAAATAATTATAAAAATACATAAGTTCAGAAAATGATTTCAAATTGAATAAACGATCTCGCTTCCTGTTTGACCAAGAAACCAAGACCAAATTCTCACTCCTAGCAGGGAGGGGGAAAAGTAAATCTGGAGGGGAAAAAAAAATGGATATAGCGCAAAAATTGAATGGAGAAATGAAAATAATATAAATTGATCGAGAGGTGGGTGCGGGTCTATCTAATGGATCGTGTAGGCCCTATTCCAAAATCGAGACATAATCCAAATTGATTTTTAACTATGATAAAACTAAAATGATTATAATACCATTATTCAAAATGAAATATCTTTCTATATTGTTTAAATTAAATAACTATTATCTCTCTGATTTTCGTATTCTCCATGAGATCCTTTTCAATTGTTATTATAGCTAAAATTATCTATTAAACTCGTCATCATATTCATAATCTATCAATCGTACACTACAAAAACAACTTGTAATGTTCGATCGGTAACTAACGGATCTAAGTGGAGGCCCTGTGCCGGAGGGCGGGCCAGCCCTGACCAGTCCAGATAATCAGACGCCATCTCCCATGGATGCTCCCATCAAGGTTGAAAATATATGTCTATATGAACCATATGAGATAGCAGGGCATCCCAAAATGTATTGAACGTCTCATGGATCTCAATGATATAGCCTAGAGTGGATGTTGGTCTCTCTATTGGTAACGCGACCAGAACAAAGTATTTCTATTATTATTGCGTACATTTTTATGATTTTGTGTGTTCTTCTGAAGGTAAGGTCTTGTGTTTCCATAAGAATGACCTTTAACTGGAATGCATATAAGATTCTATGAGTAGTTGCGGCCGTGAGTGTGAGGTTTATGACTCAATCAACAATTAATGGATTCTACCTGGTTCAATATATACCAGCCAGATCGTGTTGGTGGCCCTGCTGACGAAGAATGCAACGACCTGCTTGTGCATATAAGGAACTGCAAAGGATGAAGATTAGGGGTGGCCGTTCGGTTACCGGTTAAACTGGTAATCGAAGTAACCGAATTTCGGTCAGTTATCGGAGGGTGGACGAAATGATTTTTGGTCTTAAAAGTGATTCGGTTAATCGATAATCGAGATAACCAAGAAATCGAAGCCTATTTCGATAGGTGTTCGGTAGGGATGGTGGTTATTTCGGTTACCGATAACCGGCGAATCGATTACCATTTATAACCGAAATAACCGAACTGCCACCCCTAATGACGATGTTGTCCAAGGAGGTAGACCGTAGACAGAATGCCAAACTTGTGATTCTTGGAGGTTTATGGGAAGGAAGCACATTCACATTTCCTTTGTCTTTCGGATTTGCTAGTTTTGTTGTATTAGCAATCATCACAAATTAATTAAGAAGCTTTCATTTTGTATGGTATCTTATTTAATGATAATATATTTTTCCTTGTGGAAGCTTTATTGGAATAACAATAAAATATAGTAATTTCAAAAGATATTTAAGAATAGTCCCCAAAAACATTTTTAGATGACTGTCTTTTAAATATCAATAACAATGCCGATTATTCGCATCCAAAAGTTCAAAAATATGTAATATTATTTATTTCAAAATATATTCATTAGAGACAAATATGTACGTCTCTATAAAGGTCTTTGAATGAAAATATAGTTGTCTCAATACATACAATTACAATTAAATGATACTCCCTCTAAAAGTATTTAATAATATGAAAATTAGGCTTTTAATAGTGTATATATCTACAATCAATTAAATTTGCATCTAATTCCTTAATCATTAGCATATATCATATAGTGATGTTAAGACCTTAGTTCTTGATATAATCTCTCTTTGCTACAGGTGCAAAAACAACCCCTTCACAAGTGAGAAAAAAATGAGAGAATGAGAGGTTTATGTAACACTTGGACTCACAAAATTTACACCCCAAAAGAGTTGTCATTTTGTCTTAGATCACTCTGAGCAAGATGAGCTTTGTTGATATTCTATATCAAATGGCTGAAAAGTTTGAAAATAAAACTTTGTTCCAGATATTTTCACATCTCAACAAGCGTCTCAAAACGACGAAGACTCAATCCCTGTTGAAACATCGCGAAACACACGCAATCAATCATGTGAATAACCTTTAGGCGTTGTTAGCATCCAGTTATAGCCAATTCCTTCTCGGCAGAAGCATCGGTGAAGAGTTGGGCCAAGGTTTTGCAAATTCAGGGCTGAACACATATGCAGAAAAACCGGGGAAAAGGGGAAAAGTTACAACGAGAAAAAGGCAAAGTTGATTTGAGAAAAGCCCAAAGCCAGTTGGCACACGTGTGGTACTAATCATGCTTGGCACCAATAGAACCAATCAATCATTCACTCCATTGGATTATCTTCCCCTCATAACTTCTGCATCTGTGTGCATTAACAGAATACAAAACCTCTTTTTTTTATAGTAACAAATTACCAAACCTCAAATAAAGCATATGCATGTAACCATCACCTTTTTCTGTACATGATACATATATATGGAAGTTGGCATGATTAAAAGTTTGATTTTATTTTCATTTCTAATGTCAGTTGTTGAAATTAACTATATACTAAAAGTGTTTTTACAATTTAACAAATATTAATAATTTTTACTATGTTTTGGGTGTCTATTTACGGCTTCTACTGTGAACTCATAAAAATGGGTGCGTATCGTGTATCCTGTCCAACTCTAAAACTAGAGTTAACATATCGAATTTTGAATTTCGATTTGTAGCATCAGTCTAATAGGATGAGGTGTCATATGATCATAATTAGTCTGTACATCACCCTAAGCCTTGAATGATGAACCCTGACCTTGAATCTTGAATTCTAAGCCATTAACCCTAACCATAGATCTCTCAACCGTTAAACTCAAATTAAATCTTGAATGCATTTTGTGTGCAAGATCGTGGATTTTTTTACTCATCGTATCACAAGTGATGATTGATATCATTTTAACATGAATTGCATGATCAAATGACGATTATGAGGGATGTACATAGCTTGCACATAAAAAAGTGAATGCATCGAAAACAAAATCATATATATATATATATATATATATATATATATATAGCCAACACGTGAGTCTTGAAGTATGGTATATTCCATATTACACCGTGCCCATCTTTTGCACAGGATAAACGTCTTCAATCGAGTTTATGTTCTTATTTCATATCTTTTGGATCCAGAACCGAAAGAGGCATACTTCGTGTAATCGAGACGTAAGAAACTTTAAAGTGTGGAAGTTGATAATCACTTCGAACAAAGAAATTTACTTGAATGACTTCTCTAGGGCTAATCGCCCCGTCGTTCTCCTTGTTGATCAGCCGAGACTTGTGAGTTGTGATATAGCTGCAAAACCATTAATTGCATAAAATGAGTTTTCTTAGTACTGCACGTCTGCAATTCAATTTTCGCCCAGTTATGGTTTAAATGGTTATGACAAGTGAGTTTTGGAAAAGAGAAAAAGAGAAAGAAAGCTGTTAAACGACCTATTTGCAACAGCTAAACAGTGGGGAAAAAAGAGAAGAAGAAAAAGGAAGAAACAGGGGAAGTTGGATATGTCTCCCCAACCAATAGAAACCTTTTTGGCGATTGATCAAAAAAGTTAACAAGAGAAGGAAAAGGAAAGAAAGAAGGGGAAGAAAAAAAAAAGCAATATTAAGAATTGATACACGTTCATTTCCATGGGAGAGGGTAGGGGCTGAGGATGAGATAGCAACAGAGGTAAGGCCCCCACTTTTGGTAGAGTTCAATTATTACTTGGAAATTTTCTATCCCATAAAGCTGAAGCAGAAGAGAGAACGAAAAGTAAGAAGGAAAGAAAGCAATTCTCTTTGATGTAGCTTCTATTTATATAACACATTCTATGAAACACTCTAGCAAAGTAGAGCCTCATTGCCACCATCATTAAGCCAGGAAGGCAGGCCAGAGAGAGTATAGATAGAAGAAACCGCCCTAATGGCTTCAGAGAAAGTAGAGACAGTGATCGCAGGGAACTACCTGGAAATGGAGAACAGGGAAGGCGAAGCAGCAGAAGCAGAAGGGAGCCCTGAATCCCAAAAGAGCAGGTTTTCAACCTTGTTCTGGCATGGCGGCTCTGTCTACGATGCCTGGTTCAGCTGTGCTTCTAACCAGGCATGCATATCTTATACTATATAAACCGTCACGAATTTGTTTAAATAAACGTTTGGATTTTCGTTGATCAAATGGGTCTTCTTTTCTTGGGATTGGGTTGTTGCAGGTAGCACAAGTTCTGCTGACATTGCCTTACTCATTCTCACAACTGGGGATGCTCTCAGGGATCCTTTTCCAGCTCTTCTATGGGTTGATGGGAAGCTGGACTGCTTACCTTATCAGTGTACTCTATGTTGAGTACAGAACTAGGAAGGAAAGGGAGAAAGTTGATTTCAGAAATCATGTCATTCAGGTCATCTCTCTTTCTCTCTTTCCTTTTCTTTTTCATTGATTCATTGAATCAAAGTATTGAACTTTTTCAATAATTTATTGGCAGTGGTTTGAAGTTCTTGATGGGTTGCTGGGAAAGCACTGGAGGAACTTAGGCCTCATCTTTAACTGCACTTTTCTACTATTTGGCTCTGTCATTCAGCTAATTGCCTGTGCAAGGTACCACTCTATCTTCACTCTCTTATCATTTCTCAGTATACTTAAAAACAAAGTTCGAGTTGCTGAATCAATGCGATTACTACATGTTATGACGAATCAAATTCGATTTGTATTTCAGCAACATCTACTACATAAACGACAGTCTGGACAAGAGAACATGGACATACATATTTGGAGCTTGTTGTGCAACAACTGTGTTCATCCCTTCTTTCCACAACTACAGAATCTGGTCCTTTCTAGGCCTCATCATGACTACTTACACTGCTTGGTATCTCACAATCGCTTCCCTCACTCTAGGCCAGGTAAAAAATTACCCATCACCATTACCTTCATTCAATCCATGCTACATAAGTAAAAAAATGCTTACTTTCCTTGAATTGAAGGTTGAGGGAGTGAAGCACTCTGGTCCAACCACCATGGTCCTCTACTTCACTGGAGCAACCAACATTCTCTACACCTTCGGCGGCCATGCTGTTACTGTGTGAGACAAAAATCTGCAGATCAAAACCCTAACATTCTTTACTCAATCGTATCAGCAACAGAGCTATGAAATCTAACAAATTCACTCGTTGCAGGGAGATTATGCACGCAATGTGGAAGCCCCAAAAGTTCAAATCAATCTACCTGATCGCAACGCTCTACGTTCTGACCCTGACGCTGCCATCGGCTTCCGCCGTCTACTGGGCATTCGGCGACCAGCTGCTCACCCACTCCAACGCCCTGGCTTTGCTCCCCAGGACCAGATTCAGAGACGCCGCCGTGGTTCTGATGCTGATTCACCAGTTCATCACTTTTGGGTTCGCCTGCACTCCATTGTACTTCGTGTGGGAGAAGTTGATTCGGATCCATGAGACGAAGAGCGTGGTGAAGAGGGCGCTGGGGAGGCTTCCCGTGGTGATCCCGATTTGGTTTCTGGCAATCATCTTCCCTTTCTTCGGGCCGATCAACTCCACCGTTGGGTCGCTGCTCGTTAGCTTTACGGTCTACATCATCCCTGCTTTGGCACACATGGTCACTTTCTCTTCGCCCTCGGCTCGAGAGGTTAGTAGTAATAACAACATTAATCTGCTCAACCTAGCTCACTAAAAATCTGTCTAACCAAAAGCCATTGACCAAGATCCAATAAGTTGGCAAGTTGATAGGTTTTTCTACCAAATTTTTATTTAGGACCTAAACTTTGTTTGTGATACACTTTAGTGCCTGAATTTTCATATAAAAAAAATCTTCCAAGATTATAATCCGGTACCTAAATATTCTAAGCCTTAAAGTTTTGTACCAAAACCTCTCTCTTTTATTTTACAAACTGGTTCAAAACTTTAAACCCGAGTTTCATCCCACTTTATTCAATCCATATAATGAAAGACTGTGTTACGAAACTCCTATTTCGGTTGTTAGCACGCTAATTAATCCGCACCAAGAAACTAGGTCTTTGAATACTTTATCCAACAACTCTTGAACCAGATAGAGATGGCTTCTCTCAACACATCCAAAATGGATTCATAGGTCAAATGATCTCACAAACTCGAAAACACCGAAACCCACAAACTCGTAAAGCCGTGAACCCACAGAACCAACCCATATTATTTCACATTCTACTTTAATACCTCAATGAATGAACAATGAAGTGAGTGAGTGATTGATGAATCGATGACAAGTGAATGAATTAATGTGGGTGTTGTTGGTTTTTTGTGTTTGGCGTTTTGGGTTTTGGTGATGAACAAAACAAACAGAATGCAGTGGAGAGGCCTGGCAGAATGATGGGAGGGTGGGTTGGACACTTCTGCATAAACACATTGGTGGTGGTATGGGTCTTCGTGGTGGGCTTTGGGTTCGGAGGATGGGCCAGCACCGTTAACTTCGTCCGTCAGATTAACACCTTTGGACTGTTCACCAAGTGCTACCAGTGCCCTCCTCACAAGCCTTGACCAGCAAGCAAGTACAGAAACAGAGCAGAAAAAGCAACATCAGCAAAGCAAATAGCTACTTCACTCCAGTCAGTGTGGCATGCATGTTTAGTGTAAAGAGAGAAAAAATTTTCCTTTTCGAATTCGCGACCTTTCTTCTGTTTAGAACTGCGGTTCAATCATGTGTGCGCGTGTGTAACTTTCATTTGCAATTGGTTTTTTCGTAGTCTTGCCTCCCTTTTTCTTCATAACAACAGTTAGCTTAGTTTTTGCAGAGTCTATAGTCACATTGTTGAATGTTGAGTGACTGTATTTTGTTGATCATTCAGAGTCGGAGATATATGTATGGCTCTTTTTTACTTTACGAGCTCGTAATGTGAGGATGATGCATCAACCGCATTCGAGATCCCTGGGTAAAAGATGCACAATCATTTTCCAAACCATTTGTAACTGTATACAATACTGAGATGAGCTACCACAGGAATCCCTCCAAACATCATCTATGAAAATTTCCAGCTCAAACAGAAAGACAATTTTCAAATGGATATACTTCCAAAATATCAAGGAGGCTCATTGATTTTGTGAGGTTGCATATGCCTAATGAATTCCCCAGTTAGTAGTTACTAGTTACCCATTTTATTTTTATCCATGGGGTTTTTTTTTTTATAAATATTTTTCATCCATGATAAAAAAAAACTACTTCATTTTTTATTCACTAACGAACTAGAGATAAAGGAACAACTGAACCATGATTAAACCACGGTTTCAATATAAAATACCAATATCGCTGACTTTTCCAGTACAGCCTCCAGTACGGTTTTACTTCGTGTTGAGAATGGTGCTCTTTGTAAGTAGTAAAAGTATCTAGAGTCACAGTAAAGTGACTCTGGAATTGATTCATACCAGAACAAGTGCGCTTGTACAAGAAACACAATCAGGCAATCAGCACAAACACAACAACAAAGCGACACACAAGCTAAAGCTCATCTTCTATCTCTCGCCTAGCAGGGGTTTCAATCATAAGGTGGAAGCTCCAATTCGGATGTGCATTATAGTCCAACAGCAAGGTTCCAAGCAAGTAGCTTTTTTTCTTTTTTCCCCGTTGAATTCCAAGCATAAGCAAGTAGCTTTCAAGATACATATTTATTATAAATTTATAATATATATGATCGTTGAAAACAAAGCAATATCAACTACGTGTAACACTAGATCAATGAAACCAGAGGGATATTCCATTTCCAGAATATGATCACATGATTGTGTTGTCGAAAGTTGGCAAAGCAATTCAAACTTATCGGTGATCGAGAAACCCAAGCAAGAAACCACAACAGGGAAAAGAGAAGAAAAGTAATGGCAGAAGCTCAGCTTAAGTTCTTACTGCAAAGATGGGAGTCTCTTTTAGTTCAAAAGGCTGATCTTTTTGCCGGGGTTGGAGATCAGCTCGGAAGGATTCGACGCACACTCCAGGAGATGGGAGGACTCCTGGCAGAAAGAAGCAGTTCAGAAAGCGATGATGGGTTCTGTAGCTGGGTGAGTGAAATCCGAGATTCACTCCTCAACATGGACGATCTCGTTGACGAGTTCATCATTCAGCAAAATGATTCGATGGGTGGCAACATGCTTACATCCGAATCCTTCAAGCTTGAGCTACACAAGGCAGAAGCCGACCTGGAAGAGATAGTCAGCAGAAAGCCTGAACTAATTCATGAGAAAGGAGGTCAGACTAGCTCTGCTTCAACAACAACTTCAGTTGATGAATTCAGGTCGAAATACAGCAACTTGCCTTACTATCTTCAATCTTTATTGTTGTACTGCTGCATCTTCCCTGAGAATCACTGGATCGCCAAAGGGAAGTTGATCCGATTACTAGTAGCTGAAGGTCTGGTTCAAGAGGAAGCTGCTGGAAGATTACCAGAGGAAATAGCTGACG
Organism: Linum trigynum; assembly: GCA_964030455.1. NCBI lineage: Eukaryota > Viridiplantae > Streptophyta > Magnoliopsida > Malpighiales > Linaceae > Linum > Linum trigynum. The sequence goes on along the minus strand of OZ034814.1, from coordinate 31,280,419 downwards.
AAAACATCAACGAACTGATCACTCGAGGGATGATTTACAAGAAGAACGATCACCCAGGTCATGGAACCTTCATAGCTGTTTGCTCTCCTTACTACACAATCCTCCGCCAAACATTTGTATCTGCTCATGCTGCTACAGATTCAGCCATCCCCAGTAGAGCACGCCGTGTTTGTACTCCTGATATGACACAAATTGCAGAAAAACTGAAGAATACTCGACCACGTACTTTGTTGTCATTAGGTAATCAGGATGGTCTAGAAGGGAACTGGCTGAGTTTTCAGGGAGCGAAGTTTCTAAGGATCTTAGATCTTGAAGCAGCAAGGATCAAGACCATACCTGAAGAATTGGGAGACTTGATCCACTTGACATATCTTGGGTTGAAACACAATGATATAGTTGATCTTCCGGTGACAATCAGCAATCTAAGAGCATTACAGACACTGGACATCAGATGGTGTGGGAGCCTGACTTCACTCTCAGGTGAGTAAGGGTGGCTAACCGGTGTTTGTTAACCAACCTGATTATATAGTCAGTAAGTACAATGTTTTTGCGTTTGCCTTATTGGTTTTATGTTAATGGCTAAAGGATTTTCCGGTTATATATCGCAAAGGCACAAACATAACCAGGACCTGTACTATAACCAAAAGCCAAAAAAATATGTAAGTAAATCATTAGAAACACGAAGAAATAATTAAAATTTTCAGAAAAATCCACCGAAGAACATGGGAAATCAGTTTATACCAGTCAATAAGTTTGAATACGGATTTTGGTTTCCTGCTAATCACACTGATCATTGGTTAGTGGTTTTGTTAAAGGTTACATCAATGGCTTAGTTATGGTCCCGTGTATAAATGCCTTAACCATTCTTTGTCCTTGTTTTTTTTTTTTTTTGGTTAACCGGACTGCATCGGTTAACCATGCAGGTGAGATACTAAACCTTATTAGACTAAGGCACCTCAAAATGTTCAAGAACATGAAGATGCCAGAAGGCATAAGTAAACTTACAAACCTCCTTACCCTCACTGGAATACATGGTGGAGGCGACATTCCAGTAGAATTGGGCAAACTGAGACAGCTCAGGAGTTTGGGAGTGATGGATGTTACCGAAGATACTGCGGATGAGCTATTTGCTTCTATAACTAGACTGCAAAATCTTCTCAGCTTGTCTCTGGAGGCAAAATGGAGTGCGGGTAAAGAAAAGCTCACCCTCCTCGATACATTTTCACCTCCACATCTTCTTCGGAAGCTTCGCCTAGAAGGACGCCTAGAAAAGATACCGAGCTGGTTTCACTCTTTGAACAACCTAACAATGCTGAGATTGGGTTTCTCTCATTTGGAAGAGGATCCGGCGTTGGCACTCCAACAACTACCTAACTTGCAGAATCTCACTCTGTGGCATGCATATGATGGGAAGCAGTTGGGGAAGGAATTCTGCAAGGCCGGAGGATTTCCCAAACTTGAGATTCTCAGCATTGCTTCTCATGTCCTTGAGGAATGGACAGAGGTGGAGGAAGGAGCACTGCCTAGCTTGCAATACCTCCATTTCCACAACTGTTCGAGACTGAGGATGCTTCCCGAAGGCCTGCAATTTGTCACCACATTAAAACAGTTGGATCTGCTGCCGCTGAATGATGATCATGTTCAGAGACTGAAACCTGATGGAGGGGAGGAGAATTACAAGATCGAGCACATTCCAACCATAAGATTCCTCCCAGTGTCTGCACTGAAGTTCTCACCCCCCAACTGATCTGCATAATAAAATGAGTGTGCCACCAAAAGCATACATTTGTTATTTGTGGTTCAGATCTAAGTGCAGTAGTTACTGATATATGAACTGCTTTTGTTAAGTGATTCAATGGTAATCACCCAGTACAATATCAAGTATTATGTTCTCTCTGCACATATATTGTTTGGGAAACACATACTTGTCAGTTGCTCAGACTTTTATGCATAATTAAGAGTAATTACCTGAATTTTCCACACACCATCTCTAATCTGCCTTAAACTGCCACCATGCTAAGGGCAGGATTTTTAATTACTCCAGCATTTGACATTCCATCTCTTAACTGCCTAACATCTTCCCATTTTCCATCACTAGCATACACGTTGGACAGCATGACTCTGTAAGCACCATTTCTAGGCTCATTACCGAGTAGATGCTGGGCAACAACCTCTGCCAACTCTGAATCTCCATTAGCATCGCAGCATGATAAGAGTGCTCCCCAAATACCTGAATCCACCACGGGTTGCCCAAGTGACCAGATAAAATTGTATGCCTCATCCAAGTAACCTGCCATTCCCAGAATCTTTACATAGTGAACGCAGTGCTCAGTTCTTGGTTGAATGCTAAACTCATCTTGCATCGTCTTGAAAATTTCTCGGCCATGGGTAACAAGGCCAGCATGACAACACGCACAAAGTAGAGCAGAGAATGTGGACTCATCAGGTTGTAGACCGTTCTTCAGTATTTCTTCAAATAGTTTGAAAGCCTGTGAGGCAAGTCCATGCAACCCGTAACATGAAATTACAGTGTTGTAAGAAGTAATACTGCGGTTGCTTATACTCCGGAAGAGCTGAATGCCCAGTGTTAGAAACCCACACTTCGAATACATATCTATAAGGGATGAAGAGACCATGACATCCGATTGAAGACCATGTCGAACAACATAACCATGTATTTGAGTGCCAGCTAGGATATTTGCTGAGCGTGCAGCAGCTACAAGTAAACTAGCGATCAAGATGGGATCTAGCTTCTTCCCTTGTGCATTCAGATTCCTGCAATGAGTCAGCGCTTTTTCATAATCTCCACATTGGACATAGCCAGTTATCAAGGAGGACCATGTTATGAAATCAGGCTGATACAAGTTGGTAAACACAGCATAAGCCGAATTCATGATCTTGAATCTCGAGTACATAGTCACCAGTGCACTGCTGAGATGAGCATGACAATCAAAACCACTTTTCAAGCACATACCATGGATTCCTTGGCCAATTCCTAACAAGCTTGAATCCAGTAATCCCGAGATTAACCCAATGAAAGTGTACCCATCTGGCTGCTCTCCGTTTTGTCGCATCTCACGGAACAATTGCAGGCCTTTGTTCCAGAATCCCGCATAGCAGTAGCCGGAAATCATAACATTCCACAAAACCAAATCCGGTGCAAGCATCCCATAGAACACTTTAATTGCCTCGCCAACAAGACCAAGTTTTGAATAAGCCGTCACCAATGCGCTACAAGTAACCGAATCCATTTCCAACCCAGAAACTATGACTTCTCCGTGGACAATTCTCAATCCATCTTCGTCGAAGTTCTCATGGAATGCCCGCAGAATGCAGGCGTAAGTAAAATTGTCAGGTTGAGTGCCGCCATTTCGGAGCATATTTCTGTACAGCGATAACGCATCCTCAAACTTATGGGCTTGAGCATACGCTCGAATCATGGAGTTCCAGAGGAACACGCTTCGCTGCGGACTTTTGTCAAACAGGTGGCGAGCAGACTGAAGGTCGCCATTCCCTGCGTAGAGCCTCACAATTTTTGTGGCGAAAAAGGGATCGAGGAAGAGGTGGGCTCTAGTTATATAAGCATGCAGTTGCTTGGTTCTAGCTGATGCTTGATGGGTCTGCGAGAGCTCCGAGAGAAGCGACTTGAATCGGATTAACATTGTACACATGAACCGCAGCCACTGCCAGGTTCTTTAACGGCCTTAGCCCTTAAGACCGAACACTTTCGGGACGAAAGAAGGGAAAGCCCACCCTCATCTACAATAAGCGCGATTTCGCATTGCCCCTTGTTCAAAGGTCGCAACTTTTATCCTCTCCTGCAGAAGAAGAAGACATCTCGTAAGAAGAAACTTGTCGCCAGTGACAGGTTGGAGGCGTGTGATTTGCAGGATAAAGAACTTGGACTTTACTGTGTTCTGTTTTTCCCTAAAACAGAAGCAAGTGAAAGGAACTGCTAATATCAAACCTCTATTTATTCCGGTTGGAGAAAGAAAAATTGGAAGGAAGAAAGAGGTCTCCCGCGGCGGCGGTGAGAGGAAGTCCTTTCTCTAAACGAACACGGAGAACAGCTGAAGCGAATGAAGTCTGCTGTCTATACAATAGTAGTAAGGATGGTCAGAAGGTCGGACGGAAAACCGTCGCGACAATGGATGGAAAGCCCGGTCTCACCTAAAAAATCAGCGAGATTCAGCGTCTTCCTTTGTTCAAAGTTCGCGACTTTCATCGTCTCCTGGTTCGTAATTTGGCAGCAGAGAAGACACATCGTGCAAGAAGAAAGCTGTCGCCTCGCCCACTTCCAGTCCCAGGTTGACCCTTTGAAATCTACTGCTATCTGCTGATCTAAAATCAGCAAGAGGTTTTTACCAAAAAAAAAAAAAAAAATCAGCAAGAGGTAAGTAAGCCTTTTATCCCACTGTTTCCACCTGAGATCTCAAGTTACCCCATCAAAGTTAGTAACTTTTATTCGAATTTCTTAAATCCACTGCCCTCTTGAATCATTTTTATGTAAGGCGTTTGATTAGGAGCACAAATCTGTACTGTGTCTCTGTTTCTGTATACCCTCTGCCTCACATTCTGTTCCTTCTTTGGCAGTTTTTTTTGGGCAATATAGTTAATAACGATTGAAAGTTTCCTTTGCAGAATGAGAAACAGATTCTGTGCTCTGCCCCTGAGTTTAGCTCCTTGTTAATTATCCATCTTTTGTTAGGCGTTAGAGTTAGAACTATGTTGTAGGCAGCATAAATAAGTGTCGAACTAAGCATTTTGTTGCTTCTTGGTTGCATCAGGGAAGGTGAGACAATATTGTCATCCAGCATTGTCTGTGGCTCGGCCAAGGTGGTAAATTTCTTCCTTAGATGAATTCTTATTGTTATCATTTTTTCCCGTTCATATTGCTTGGATCTGATGCTTGTTTCTTTGACTACTACTATTATTTCTGTATAGGTGTCTCCTTATTTCGGAATGAATCAGTTGAAAGATGGCTGCTCTGCTGATCAGATTAGTGCATTGCCTGAGGTGATCCTTGCTGAGATTCTGTCCCTCCTAACCCTGAAAGAAGCAGCTAGGACCTCGGTCCTCTCCAAGAGGTGGATTGATCTGTGGAAATGTGTTACAGATTTGGACTTCGATGCTTCAAAGGCAAGGCATGCTATCCGGGGAGAGGACGAGGTGGGCTGCGATATGAATCTGCTGGCAAAGGAACGGAATAAGTACATCAAGTGGGTCAATCAGGTCCTTGAACGGCATAAAGGTCCGAAAGTGAAAAGCTTTCGAATAAAGTTTAACTTAAACAGTGAGCAATCAAATCCAGATTGTGACATTGATAGGTGGGCGGTGTTTGCTATCTCAAAAAGAGTGAAGAGGATGGAGGTGGACTTGGATCGATATTGTGATGTGAATGTAAATGCTAAGGGATGTTGTGTTCTCTCAGAGCCCTGTTTTAATTACATCAGAACAGCTGAAGGATTGTCAAATATCCGGTTCCTGCAGTCCCTGATTCTAAGATATGTTAATATGCGGAGTGAGATCCTTGAGCATTTCCTTTGCAATTGTCCTCTACTTGAAAAGTTGGTGGTCGTTTGTTCTCATGGTTTAGTAAAGTTTAAGGTGGCTGGCTCTGGCTCCTGTTTGCCGTTGTTGAAGTTGCAGCACTTAGATGTAAGTGACTGTGACTATCTGAAGGAGATGGAAATCCATTGCGCCCAACCTCTCACATTTCATATACAGTGGTCCGAAGATCGATCTGCATATGAAAAATGTTTCAAGTCTCGCTGGTTTTGAGTTCAGGTTGTGGGACAATAGTCCAGGTTATGTTTTCCTTTCGCCTAACAAGTTTTCACAGGCTGGAGGCCCTCACTCTTAAGATTGACACTGTAAGAGTATAAGAAACTGATCCACCCAAATAATCATCTGTGGTATCTATCTTATTTTCATTTTTATAGTTTTAATACTAAGTTGCAGAGAAGTGCATTTCGAGATTGAAATCTAAGCTTTCCTTCACTATTGAACTCGTCGCCATTTAGTCTCTTGCAAATTTCCAGTTACGAGTGTTCTCAAGTACTGTGTATTGAGGTCTTTGTTAATGTTGGACATCATGTACTTTAAACCGGACCGGGATATTCAATACGCCTTTTAATGTATGTATGAATTTGAGAAAAATATGTTACTGCATGCTGGGAAATGGGGAAACCTCAGCAAGGATAGAAGCAGCTATATTACTATGATGTCGAGAAAAACTCAGGTAAAAAAACTATAAGGGTGCACATGAACTATAACCATCTCCTTCACATCCCAGATTGAGTTGCTCTTCAGCCGATGCTCGAGGATCCAGGCCACCTAGAAACTTAGGTTTCTATTTGAATTCGAACTTTTCTTTCCCACCATTTCTCGAGTTATTTTATTTATGTAAAATTTCTCTATTACCCTTACCAAAAAATAATCTCTTTTGGATCATTTCCATCACGTAAATTATATACAACAATTTCTAATACGATCTTCAATGTCATATCAACAAGTTTAGCAATTCAATCAATTAACAATTTTTAACCACCTCCATCCCTGTCAGCTTTTAGCAATTTCTATTAATGGGACTTAGTGTGCAATCATATTATTTATATTTTTCTTAAAAATTTATAATTGGCAATAGATAGTTCATAGTGTATTTGAAAATCTTATTACCATGTGTAATAATAAGGTTTATAATTGTTATTCCAACAAAATAAATACAAATCCTATGTATATCACTAAATTCTCCAGTAATTTTTATACGTGTGTATTTTGCTAAACTTTGTTTGCTTTCTTACTTTATTATCAATCAACTGTATTTTTCTATAGAAATTGTGTGTATTTTTAATTTAGAGTTATTTTTTTCTAGTTTCACGAATGTATGTTGAATTATTAAACTATATATTTTTGGTTTCGTGTCTGGATGATAAATATCTAATATATAATTTATAACAAAAACTATGTTTCATTTATTACTCTTCTAATTAATTAACTATAATTTTTTTCTAGTCACAACTTTAAAATAAAAAGAGAAAAGAAGAAAAAATACCAAGGAAAAGAAAATGAAAGTAAGTCCCATTTTTCTATGTGGCATTGCTAGTGGCTTTCTAATTTGAAAAACACTCGCACATCTTTTTTTTTTTGGAGAAAATAATAGATTTCATAGAAATCACAAGTCAGCCTCTGCTGCAATTACATCAGCAATTTGCCCAGGAGCACTATCCTGCCAAACCTTGTCTCTAGAAATATTAAAAGGGAAGAAATGTGCTAAGAGGTGAGCAACCCCATTTGCTTCCCTGTACACAAAACTCCAATCCACCACATTAACCTCCGACCCAGCTGAAATAAGGCTACTGCACACACTCTCAATCTCTGTTCTACTATTTTCTCTTCCATTCAGAATGTTGATCAGTCTCTGGCAATCCGATTCCACCTGGATGACCCTTAATCCCTTGTCTTTGGCTTTCTCCAAACCAAACTTCAAAGCCATTCGTTCCGCAATCTCAGGAGCCCAACCAGCCTTGACTGTTCTGCTACCAGCCAGGATCATTTTGCCATTCCAATCTCTGATAATGAAACCCATTCCCACCTCTCCTTTGCCACTGCAACCCGCATCTGAATTGAGTTTATAAATTCCTTCTGGTGGCTTCTTCCATCTGTGAATCCTTCTATCTGCTCTTCCACTTCTGTTGTTGTCTTTTCCCTGCACTGCAACATAGTCTTGTATGAAGTCATCAGCTTTTGTAAACACTTCCCATTCATGTAGCATTTTGCTATTAAACAAACAGTTATTTCTTTCTTTCCAGAAAAACCAAAGCAGAGAGCTGAATCTTTCAATTTCCCCTTCTTTTGCTTCCTTTATCACCCTGAATATCCACTCTTTGCAGGAAAGGCCATCTGCCATCTGGAACAGACTTGCAACAGGCGTTTTTGGCCAGATCCTCCCCACCCAACTGCAATTCACCAGACAGTGTTTTAAAGATTCTTTCATTCCACAGTTTGGGCATTCGTCCCCTCTTCTTTTACTCTTTTTGCTAATCTTAACACCAACTGGAACTATATTATGAGCCACTTTCCATAAAAAGACTTTGATCTTCCCGGGGACATTCAGTTTCCAGAGTTTATTCCAACCAGTATTCAATTCCTGATCATCAACACTCCCTGCCAGCTCCTCCCCAATTCTGTTCAACTCCATATCATATCCAGACTTGACAGTGTAATCTCCATTTTCCGTACCAGTCCAGCATAAGGAATCCCTGTCCAAGCCAGGAGAAAGAGGAATATCCAGAATTGCTTGCTGCTCTTCCTGAGTGAACATTAACTCAATCAAATCTCTTCTCCAGGTTCTTGTATCTTGGTCAATGAGGCAAGAGACTTTTGAGTCCCAATCCAGGAAAGAGCTATAAGAAAAAACCCGGTAATCATCAAGCCCTGGAATCCATCTATCTCTCCAGATATGGACCTCTTCCCCCGTTCCAATCCTCCATCTGCAGCCTGTTTTTAATAAGTCTTGAGCTCCCATCAAGCTCCTCCAAACATAGCTCGGTCTCCATCCCACTTTTGCTTCCAGAATACTGCATTTTGGATGATATTTAGCCTTCAACAATCTGGCAACCAGTGACTGAGGATTAAGGTTCAGATTCCAGAGTTGCTTTGCCAGAATGGCTGTGTTAAACACTTTAAGATTCCTGAAACCCATTCCTCCTTGATTCTTCTTCTTACACAGCTTCTCCCAACGTTTCCAGTGAATCCTTCTTTCATTCCCTTTCTGCCCCCACCAGAAATTAGCTATCAAGCTATGTATATCGTCCAAAATTCCATCAGGGATCCTAAACACCGACATGGCGTAGGTCGTTTGAGCCTGGGCAATACTCTTGATCAGAATTTCTTTCCCTGCTTCTGAAAAGTACCTGTTTTTCCAGTTCATCAGCTTGTTTCTAACCCTGTCCCTGAGATTACTGAACACCAACTTCTTTGATCTCCCCACCATAGTAGGTAGGCCAAGGTATTTAGCAAGTTTGTCTGTTTCTTTGATCTTTAACACTTGGCAGATCTCTTGTCGTCTGTTGTTCAGCGTGTTCTTACTAAAATAGATCTCTGACTTGTCCAGATTTACCATTTGTCCAGATTCCTTTTCGTAATCTTCGAGCACTTCTTTCAGTTTCTTAGACTCTTCCACCGTGGCTCTAGCAAAAATTATACAATCATCAGCAAACAGCAAGTGGGAGACCACTGGAGCCCTATTGCAAATTTTCAGGCCATGAATTTTCTTCTCCTTCCCGCTTTTGTTAATCAGAGCTGAAAGCCCTTCAGCACAAAGCAGGAATAAATACGGGGAGAGGGGGTCTCCTTGTCTCAGTCCCCTACCAGGATTGAAGAAATTCGATTTATGGCCATTAACCAACACTGCATAAGACACAGAAGAAACACAATTCATAATAAGCTTGATCCACTTCTCATCAAATCCCAATTTAACCATGACTCTTTCAAGAAAAATCCATTCTACTCGGTCGTAGGCCTTAGCCATATCCAATTTGAGAGCAAGTAAGCCTTTATCACCTTTGTTCTTATTCTTCATAGTAGAGAAGCACTCAAAAGCAGCTATCACATTGTCAGTGATCGATCTTCCAGGAACAAAAGCACTCTGTGCTTCACAAATGAGATCGTTCAGTACTCCTTTTAGCCGGTTTGCAATTGTCTTAGATAAAACCTTATACAGAATAGAGCACAGACTAATAGGTCTATATTCTTTGGGAGAGATAGGATTTTTTACCTTTGGAATCAATGCAATAAGAGTCCTGTTAAGCTCTGTAGGCAGACTGCCTCCATTGAGAAAGCCCGTCAATTCTTCAGTTACTTTTGGTGCAATGGTACTCCAATTCTTTTGGAAAAATAAGGCAGGAAAGCCGTCATCTCCTGGTGCTTTGGTAGCACCCATTTGGAATAAAGCAGCCTGGATTTCCTCTGCCGTGAAGGGCCTGAGAAGTTTCTGATTCATCTCTTCCGTAACCTTCTTCTCAATTGCATCGATTACTTTCCAACAGTTCTGATCTGCTCTACTTTCAAAAAGCTTGGAGTAGTATTGGAATAAGCACCCAGTCACCTCTTCTTGACCCTTATGAATTCTACCCTGATCATCCTGAAGCTTTTTAATGGTGTTTTTCTTCCTTCTTTCAGATGCTTTGGCATGGAAAGCCTTTGTGTTCTTCTCCCCTTCCTTTAGCCATTCCATCCTGGATCTTTGTTTCCACCGCTGTTCATTTTTGTACAGAAGATCCTGCAGTTCCAGTTCCAGCTGTCTTTTCCTTGTTCTCCAAGTACTGTTCTTCTTTTGCAATTTCATACCTTGTAAGCTCCTTCTGATCTGGGAAATTCTTCTCGGAATCTCACCAAACTTTGTCTCACTCCAACTTTTCAGCTTTCTTTCACAGCTCTTTAAACTCTGGTCCAAGGTGTTCCCACTTGCTTCTTCCCAGGCTTCTTTGATTATCTCCCCACTCTCCTCATCTTTTGCCCAGAAGGATTCAAATCTAAAACACTTACCCCATCTAATCTCCTCTTCTTTTTCTCCAAAAGGGTCAATTAGGATTGGTAAATTATCAGAGACCACTCCTTCTAGATGGAGGACCATGGCATTTTGAAAGAGATCCATCCACTTTCCATTTGCAACCGCCCTATCGAGTCTTTCCTCTATAAGATCCTGGCCACTTTTCCTGTTATCCCACGTAAAAGGATATCCCACAAAACCGAGATCTTTCAATCAACAGTCCATTAACGCGTTATTGAATCCCATCAAACGAGTTTCACTTACAAGATTCCCTCCTTCTTTCACCGCATTTGAGCACAATTGATTGAAATCCCCTGCGCAGAGCCATGGAAGATCCCTTCCATCATTGAGCTCCCTGAGTAAATCCCATGTACGATGATGATTTTCTTTCTCCGGCCAACCATATATACCCGTGAATCGCCATTTGTCTCTACCTCTGTCATCTTTGATTACTGCATCCATAAAATTTTTTGTTGTACCTTTTATTTCCAGGTTGACCCCTTCCTGCCAAAACAAACATAAGCCACCTGACTTTCCTTCAACCGGCACTCCATTCCCGTATTTGAAACCCAACTCCCTCATTGTTTTCTCCCAGCCACTCTTCTTCATCTTTGTTTCTGAAAGAAACACGATTTGGGGTTTTTGGAATCTTATCGTCGATCCCAGTACTGCAACTGCCTTGGGATCCCCTAACCCTTGGCAGTTGAGACAGAGTAGACTCATTGTTGTAGGCGGCCCTGTTCCTTGACAGGGACCGCCTCTGGTAGTAGTTGTTTGAATCTTTCTTTCTCCTCCTTTGATCTCTTCCCCTCATGCTTGTAACCCACCTCTTTTTCACCATCAATTTCCATATCATCCTCTTCATTGCTTCTCTTCTTTCCCACTCCTACGATTTCCCCTGATTCCCCTGCCTTCCTTTCTCTATCCTTTTTTCTCACCCACCTTTTCTGTGTTATTTGGCAGGACACTTGCTTATCTCTTCCTTTTGTCCCATTTCCACCACTCGCTTCTTCTACTTCTGCGTTTTGAGAACTCTGTAATTCTAGGCCCACAAAAACTTGGGCTAAAGGTTCTGTCAGAGTTCCGTTAGTTAACTCGTTTGGTCCACTTTCTCTTATTTTCTCCTGTTCTTTTGGCTCTTCCCCCTTTTCTTTAATCTGCTCCAGAACCAATAAGTTGCTCCGAATCCCTTGCTCTCCCGCTTCTTTGTCTTTAATTTCCAACCTTTGGGAGAAAGAATCCTCATTAATTACCTCCTCATTTATTATATCGAAAAGCTTTTTCTTTGCTGTCTTCAGAACACGATGCGTCGTCTCTTCAATCGAGCCAGATCTCTTCGACTCCCCAGACTCCTCGCTGGAGACTTTCAATTTCGCCGCCGACCAAATCTTTTCCGCTTTTGCTGCCACCCATCTGTTCTTCTTATCGTACTTCTTGATTGGCGACGTAGCTCGCATCCAACTGCCATACTGAGCTTCTTCTTCTGGAACTAATTCTTCTTGGCAATCCTTCTTCAGGTGTCCTAGCATTCCGCAGTTGTAACAGAAATTTGGTAGTTTTTCATAGGCCACCACATACCATTGTTTTCGATTATCAACCTCCAGTAGCACTCCTCTTCTTAACGGCTTCGTAATCTGGAAGGTTACTCTACGTCTCATGTAGTTGCTCCAAACTCCTGAATTTGCGTTGTCGTAGACCTTCAAAGTTCCAAACATGGCCCCAATTTTTGTAGCCATATTCTCTGTTCTCAATTTTGCTGGAATCTTCCTGATTCTAACCCACATCTCCGAGCAGCTAAAATCTGTATCTTTCAACTCCTTACCCCTATCCACCGGTCTAATGATGATTAACTGGTTTTCGAAGTGCCAAGGGCCTCCATAGAGTGCTTTTGTCCTGTCTTCTGCTTGTATGAATTGGAAAACCAGAAAGTTTTCCTCCAGTACTTGAACATCAAAATCTTGAATTGGCTTCCAGGCTGCAACCAACGCTGCTTTTAGGAACTTCATCCCCGGTTTTCGAGCTCCCAATAGCTTTCCAACCGCTCCTAGTTCTTCCACGATATAGTCGGCCATATTGTCCACATCATTCTCCTCCACTTTGATCGCATTTATCTCTTCTTCTGATAGGCTGATATTCCTCATTTGTTGCTCCAATTCCTTCGCCATGACTCAGGATTGCGGTCCCCCCACAAGCACAGGGCGGCAGTTAAAGCACCCACAGAGACCCCCAACAAGACACCAAATAGGACCCGGAAGGTCGAGCAAGAGAAGAAGAGAGGGAATAAAACACTAGAAAACCAGAACAGAGAAGGCAGGGGACTCCACCAACGGGAGATGAACAGACAGCAAGCAGCAGTTACCACTCTACGGCAAAGAGAGAAAAGCTCTCAAAGAGAGAGAAAAACCAGTGGATAGTTGGGCCAGTCTTAACACTCGCACATCTATAGCAATGGCTAACCACTTTGACACGTAGGCTCCTAATCAACTTTCCAACTGCTAATAGTTAAGGATGAAATGCTCTAATACGATTTCTTCTCCATTTTTCATAACTAGTTTGACACTCGATTCGTTGATCAAAATGTTATTTGAATACGATGAATTTAATGTTTACAATGTGTATCCTACAATTTTCTAAAAAAATGTATATGCTTAATTCACATGATATCAAGGAGACATCAAAATTATTTTTCATTTTTTAAATTAATTATGATAATCTTTCATCAGTTACCAAACATTGTAATCTTAATAGTTATACCAATCGTGATTAATCATTTATGACTTGTCCATTAATGATGGAATGCCTAAGCTGTCTATGATTGAAAAGTTCATTAACGTAACAAAAAAAAAAAGAGTTTGTCTGACAAAGTGTAGCATAAATAGAAAGCATATAACCATAACTTTAACCCAATATTTGTTTCTCTTGCATGAGAAACAATACACGTATATATCTAAACGTTCAAGTATTCTAAACAATGCAATATTCCTCACTCATACTCTATGCCATAAAAAAAATGTTTGCTAACCAACATAATCGAAATTTAGTTGAGGACAATCTATTCCCCAATAAATAAAATTAAACCGCACTTGTGGTGCTCACCCTGCCAATGCATATAACCACATTAGTGCGTCCATGAAAATTTAATTTCGACTATATGATTCTTCTTTTAATGCAGTTAGTCCATATAAAACCAAATAACTCTAAATGATACATATGACTAATTACTTTGCAAGATAAACTGAAAAAAATAAGTCAAATAATCTTCAAATTTGGTGTTCGAAAATTGTGTCTTTTAAACTCACCCATGAGTCCAATCCTGCAGGATTATCAAGAGATTTAAGGTTTAACGGTTCACTGAACTAAAACTTTAAAAGAACGGTCACATATAGTATACTTTATGATAGTCTGAAAATTAACTTGTAATGCTAGGCTACCCACGTATAATTTCTTTCTGGATTTTCATCTTTTGAATGGTTTCTTTTGTATATGCCGAGTTAAGTAAACTCTAAAATCTTCAATCCAATGTCTACTTTGAACATTGTTACTTGTGTTGATTTTCTGATAATTTGTGATATTTTTTATTCCAGCTAAATTAACTTGCTAGGCTAAGCACAATACGATTTCTATGTAATGTTGATATAAGAGATTAGCTTGTAAAGGGTTTTGTTGTCACATTTTTGCTCGAGGACAAATTTCACAAGACCGATCAAATCAAAATTTTCATCCATCTACTTGCTCCTTGTCATTGAAAGATTCACTTACAACGACAAGAACACCATCTAGTTGCAAAAATAGAATTTCATTTTCCTGCAGAATTATTTGATATCCTTCAATTTTATTGGTAAATTAACCTTTGATTTTAGATGGCGTCCCAATTCTCTACCTGTTAGCTGCTAAAGTATAATCAGCCATAAATACTAGTTTTGCACAAAAACTATTGGGCCAAGCTAGAAATTCTCTAGGTTAACCAGTAAATATAATTGACCATAATTGAGCAGTAATTTAATCAGCTGCTTATCAGTAGTGATAGTGGCGTAGTCACATTTTTATTAGAAGTCAGATTTTTTAGTAGAATAATTTAACTAGCTGGATTTTTTAGTAGAATAATTTAACTAGCTGCTTCTAATCAGTAGTGGTGTAGCCAGCTTTTGAGGTTAATTGGGGCTGTTAAAATTTTAAAAATTAAGTAGATTGAGATCATTACGATTAAGTAGCATCGACTAGAGTATGAAATCTTTGAATTTGAAAAAGAGCACTTCTACTATGCTATATAGCATTGGCGCTTTAATGTACAACTTAAAGTTGTACCTTAACATTAAATGTATAAGTTTAGATTGTACCATAAATGAATTTTTATCATTATGTTATGGTACAATTTTACCACTAATTGTAATTTTACCATCACATAAAGGTACAAGTTCAAGTTGTACCATAAAAGAATTTGTACAAAAAGTATAGGTACAATCTGAAGTTAGTACCATAACGCGTTAAAGATACAATTTCAAATTGTACCATAAAAACAAAAACCTGTAGCACCAATAATATATAGCATTGTAAAATTCTTCTTTTGAAAAAATCATACTAAATTCAGGGTTTTTGTTGTCACATTTTTGCCAAGTGAGATCCTCGGACCCTTCTCTTCGAACGATCCCAATCAGGATTGCAATCTTACTGTAATGGTTCTAAACCTTTCAAAGTATGTATGACCCTAAAACCCTGAAACCTGGATAAGGCTGAAAACTAATATAAGAACAAACAACAACGCGTAAACAATATCAACCTCTGTTTTTATTCTTTGGCTTAAGTCAGCCGTTGAGCAAATGGACAAATCCTTATCCACAAACCAGTCACAGAAACGCGAAAACGAAAAGCATGCATGCAGCTGCAGGGTCACTTTCACAAAACCAAGGTTGTCAAACCGACAGTTTATCGGTTTAGCAAGTGGAATGGTTCAACCGGTGGTATATATCGATTTGTGCCGGTTCATGCCGATTAATATTATAAATAATTTATAAATTCTCATATTTAAACACAACATTTAACGTCAATACCTAAATATTTGTACTCGAATCCAACAAATAACATCAACATTTAACTTTTTAACACATAAAATAAATAATAAATTACTTTTTATCAATTAAATTCACTAAGATAAGATCATTTTATTTGAAGATTCGTATACCGATCATGCCAGTCATACCAATGATATCATGCCAATTTTATGACCGGTACAAGTTAAACCAGGTTGAATCAGTGGTACACCGGCCGGCGTGACAACCATACACAAAACCAAATATCCATTCATTCAGCTCTGCAGCTAAGCCAAATCAAACAGCAATTTTTCAAAAAAAAAAAAAACAGAGAGAGGAACAGTTGGGAACAAAAAAATAAAATTATAAACAAGAACAATTACTAATAATAAGGTTATCAACCAGGGCGATTAACAGTAGAAGAGAATTGGAAATCCAGAGAGAGGACTAAACTGCATTCCCTTTCTTCACTTCTTCTCTCCGTTAGGGCAATCTCTCGCAAAATGCCCTTCCTCCCCACAACTGTAACATTCTCCGCCACCGCCACCGCCTCTCCCTCCGGAATATCCGCCGCCGCGGCCGTACCTTCGGCTTCCTCTTCCGCCGACGCTGTAGCAATCCCTAGCTAAATGCCCAAATCGCCCACAATTGTAACACTCTACACCGCCCCCGTACCCGCCGTCGTAATTGTACCCAGAACCTCCGCCGGACCGGCCACCGCCTCTCGATCCTCTCCCGTAACCTCCGCCGCCTCTGCCTCCCCCGGCGTGGAATCCCCTGCCGCCGCCGCCGCCGCGCGGAGGAGCGCGGCGGGATCTGGAGACGGCAGCGACATCGACGGCCTTGGAGCGCCCGTCGTCCGCGAAATCGACGGAGAATTCGACGGCCTGGCCGTCGGAGAGGGTACGGAAGCCGTCGGATTGGATGGAGGTCTGGTGGACGAAGAGATCCTCGCCGCCGTCATCGGGAGCGACGAAGCCGAAGCCTTTCCTGGCGCTGAACCACTTGACGGTGCCGCTGCATCGTTTGCCCTCCGTCATGGATTGGAGAGGGCGGAGAGAGGAAGCTTCTAGATGGTTCTAGAAGGCGATTTGTCGATGGATGGCAGAAAGGATTGAACGGCGAGATATGGCGTAGGCCGTTGTGTATCGAGAGAGTATGGAAAGGAAGATACTGGGGAGGTTTTTTCTTTTTAGTTTTTTTATTGTTTTGCTTTTTTTTAGGTGGTTAGATGGGTTGACAGGTGTCCGGATCTGAACGGTGGAAAGTGGATTAGGTCTCACATCGACGGATGTGAAGGGCTCGACGGTTGTGAATGGATGGTGGGTTTATCCGTTTCAGGTTCTCAATTTTGATTTCAGGTGCTCGATCTTTTATTTTATTAGGATTTTTTTAGCAACTAAAAGAAATTATTAAAACGTCGTAGTTTATAAGATTTTCAACTATGTGTGGACACTAACTTTGTACTAGGGTTATTGGCCGCACGGCTAAACGTATAAGAGGAGGTAATAACCTAGAGCTGGAAGAGGCTTTGGCCGCGAAGATGTGCATACAAATTGCAGCTCAACATCAGTTGGGAGTGCCTACCCTCGAAGTAGACTGCATGAATCTTGTGAAGAGTCTTATTGTGGAGCACAAAATTCAAACTGAAGTGGGAGTAGTGTGTCGCAAGATTAGGAAAGTTTTGTTGGAGGCAGGAGGAGTGGACTGGAAGTACGCTAGTCGGAAGGCAAATGAAGCAGCACATGTTATGGATCATACGAGAACTAGTTGGGATGAGGTTGTTATATGGTTTGATAGACCACCTGTTTTTCTGCTTGATCAGCTGCAGCTGGATGATGTAACAGTGTTTAGTTGATTAATAAAGCTTTGCGCAGATTCCCATAAAAAAAACTTTGTACTAGGGTGGCTTTACAATCCGGTCCAGTTAAATTGGACCAAATTGATCCGGTTCTGGCCGGGTTTTTGAGAATATAAGGATCAAAGATTTGATTGGGTACAGTCCGATCTTGATCCGGTCTGGTTCCAATTCGGTCTTGATTTTGTATTGAGTTTGTGGGGATTTGAATGTTTCGAGGCTTCAAAGGGTAAGGAGTTGGTTAAGTTTTGGGTGTTAGGCTCTCTTATCCAGTCTTTATCCGGTTTTCGGTCCGGTCCCGAACAGTTTTTTACCTCAAATCTAAGCCCGAAGATGAGATTGAATTGTTTGCTATCCGGACCCGATCCGATCTTGATCCCAGTTATACGGTCCGATTTAGGGTAGAACCAAAAAGTATGAACCAAATAGCCACCCCTACTTTGTACCACTCGTTGGCTGAATGAGTTTCCCTTACATTTGCATTCACTATGGTTGATCATACAATTGAAAGTAAGCAATCTGCTTAAGAAGTTAAGTTTTATTTTGTTTTAATTGAGTGCTCATTATCATCTTTGTTATTCTTTCTATTGATGTATATGTGGCCTTGGCCCAATTCCCATTACACGTGTATCGGGTTTGGAGGGTGTGGGGATTGGTCGAGTAGCTAGCTAGGGTTTGAGAGTCCCTAGCAAATGTATATAAACGTAAGTAACCTAACTGCTAAAGTTAAATTGAATAAGAGGAACGATAGCTTCGGCCGTGGAATAGTCTCGTTCACACTGAACGGGGAAACCAAGTAAGTCTGTATGTTGATTTCCGTTTCTATTTTGATATATTATGTATTGTCTAAGTTGGTATTAGAGCCTATGTCGTCTGATCAGATCACTACTCGTATTAACTCCAAGAATTATGCGATATGGGAGTTTTAGTTCTGCACTCTAATTGAAGGAAAAGGGTTTATGGGATGGCTCGACGGCACAACCGCTTTACCTGCGGCAACAGAAACAGAGACGCTCAAGCAATGGGTTCTCATTGATGCTAAGGTTTGAATGATGTTTTTTAAACCTTTTGATGCATCAATTATTTTGGGTCTTCATATGCTTCCTACAACTGCTGCAATGTGGAAGTACCTAGCTGATACATGTAAGACTACTTGGGGTGTCTCGTCAATATGAGGTCGAGGTCGAGCTTGCAGCGTTGTTTCAAGTAAGTATGGATGTGACTTCATACTACAATGCAGACCGCAACCTGTGGATAGAACAACATGTGATCACTACAAGTTTTCTCACTACTGCAGGGACGTAGGAGGTCAAGGTGTAGAGGGAAAAGATTCGGCTGATGCAGTGCGCCTGAATGGGCTGAATCTGGAGTTCGAGACGATTCGTGCCTCTCTGCTGAACCATGAGAATCTTCGGATCGACGGTGTGTTGGGTGCCCTCATTCAGGAGGAAACGCAACTGCAAACTCAAGCCGTGATGGATGTCCGCCCCGGTGCGAGTGATCGCGTGGGCTTCAGTCTCGCTCCTAACCTTGCGCAGGTGGGTTCGTCGGGTGTTGTTGCTGGTGGACGACACTCTGCGTCAGCTGCTGATACTCGTGATGCGGGGGAGGAGCATTGGGAGGCAGCTTATGCAACGTATTGTGTTGCCTTCTAGTGCCAAGTCAACTCCTCGGATGTAGAGTGCTTTCATTGACGAGAGAAGGGTCATACGAAGAAGTTCTGCAAGAAAAAGAACTTTTGCGCCTATTCTAAGAAAACTGGGCATATTATTCCTAATTTCCCCGACCTGGCGGGACGTTTCGTGATTGAGAAGGGCATGGTGGCTCCTCCTCTCGGCGCAACTAGCGTCAAGTTCAGAGGGCATCCTGGTGAACCCAGCGACACTGGAACAACTCGTCAACAAGGTTGTCAATTCAGCCCTTGCCAGCCTTTAGGTTTATGGTAAGTTTCTTGTGTGGATACTAGACTATGCCTGTTTTAATCATATGACTGGTAAAGCAGCAGTTCTACAGCAAATCTGACCTGTGGAAAATTTGTCTCTCCAAGTTGCTAATGGTGAAACTTTACAAGTATCGGGA
Source organism: Linum trigynum (assembly GCA_964030455.1). NCBI lineage: Eukaryota > Viridiplantae > Streptophyta > Magnoliopsida > Malpighiales > Linaceae > Linum > Linum trigynum. Next base: position 31,260,903 of record OZ034814.1, on the reverse strand, counting down.
ATGGGTTCTGTTCATAATTCGTCTATTGATTTACCTTCTACATATCATGTGTTGAAGGAAGCTTGTAAATGGCTCTGCTCAAGCAATTCAACGGGACAAAGGATTGATTTGGAAAGAAATCGAATCAGCCTACCTTACCTTTTCTACTCACAGACCAGAAATGGTAAAATCATCAAAGAGACGTTGGGGAGCAAGAGTATAAGAAGATACAGAGTATGGGGTCAATCGGTACCTTTTTCAAGCAAACAAGAAGGAAAGAGCAGAGAATTAGCTAAACTTGGAAATAAGACAAACATGCCCATTATTCATTCTCTGTCTAATCGAAGATTGAACACTTCCCTTCCTTCATCTTTCATTCAGTCGCAAATCAATTTCACCATCTCATTGCAAGTTTTTCTCTAGGGTTTTTGAATTTCAAGAAGAAAGTACAAGAAAATCGTCTCCGGTCTCGCGCTCGACCTCCGCTTTCATCATGCGCCAAAACCGCACAGTCGTGGTCTAGTCTGGACCGCAACTTGAGTGAATTTATTGTCGAATTAATAATATCAACATAATTAAAAAAAAGGCATTAATAACTCGGGCTTCCATCCCAGTCACAATATAAATCAGAAGCTCCTAGGCCCAGCTCCCCAGGCCCCCAGCCCACTATGTAACACAGCCGGCGCCCCCAACCCAATATCCATCACCGGCAATTGGTAAAGCCTGCCTACCTTCCCCCCAACGCATTTCGCCAATCGCGATTCCTGCAGGAGAAGAAAAGGTCGAGTTACGAGTTACGACCGGACAAGGGCAATGCTTCGGCCGCTACCTCGCTCGTCGGTGATTCTCCCAGCCCTGGACCTGCTCGTCGCCGCACCGTCGTTTTCCTCTTCCCGATCGGCTGCGCCACGCCTGTTCCGCCTCTCCGAGCTGCTATAGTTTCTATTCCCACCGTGTCTTTCTTCAATTCTGCCGCTTCAAGCTTCCAGCCTTCGCCCTTCCCCTTCAACTGGACATACATCAAAGGTCATGTAAGTTCCACTCGACCATTCCATCTCTTCCATGTTCCATCGCCTCCTGCCCCTTCCTAATTATTTTGCTTGCCAAACAGCGAGTAGACCCATTCCACCATTATCACCCTTCTCACCTTGATTTTATTCAATTTCTGTCACCGGGAGAAGGCTGGACATTGCTCTGTCTTGTGGCCAATCTTCCCGCACCGGCGACCGTAGGAGGGAGATTCAGATTCTCCTGCCATCAAGCTCAAAAGCTTGGGGTTAGACTGCTTCCGAATTCGTCTTCCTTCCAGGTTAGGTAACAACCAACAACGCAGTTAGTCTGTTTCTCTGCCATCTGGGTCAGGCTGCTGCTATTCACCAAATAAACTAATTATGAGAAGCTAAAAAGCTAGGAAAGCAAAAAATAAAAAAGCTTCTGTGTCTCGTCACACGATTTCTTACTTTTGTGAATGGAAAATGAAAAATCTGCCGAAAAGGTGAAGTCAGTAGATAATTCGTGAATCTGGCTTTTGGGTGGTGGTCGTTAGTTATCGCCTCGACGTAGTCCTGTTTGGATAGAAGATGATGCCATTGACAATGATGGGCCACTTCATCTCCCCACCACTCGACTAAAAAGCAGAGGTCGAGTAGTTGCATACTTGCATACATAACACCTAAGCTATCGACACCTTTTCATAAAAGGAGATCTACTGAACTAGTTTATTAACTTGTGTGAAGTTTACCTTTTTGGATTAAATTAACGGAAAACCCATGTGATGTTAACAAACAAAAGCTTTTGCCTTTTTCTTCTGCTGCAGTTGGTAATTAGTGATATCAGAGGTTGAGTCTGTCACCTGTTAAAGAAATAGGCGTTCCCTCCTACAGTCTGTAATTTGTGACGGCATCATGATTCATTAAATTATTCTTGGATAGCATATGGTGCCTGGCATCCCGCTGTGCACAGGATATTTGTACGGTTCTTCTGAATACTCAATTTTTTAAACTATTGACCAGCTTCATCTAAGCATTGCATAATGTTTGTTGATTGCCTTTTGCCTATATTCAATTTAATTTCCCTATTCGCAGGGAATAGGAGTTAGCTTCTGCAATCTGCATCAATGGCTGAAACAGCCAAAGATTCTAGCTTGATTGAAGGCAGTGGAAGAAATGGGTCATTTGGTCGGACAACGAGCAGCGTGGAGGGTTCTTCTCTCCGGAGGCGGTCTTCTAGTCTATCTCGTACACTGTCTTTCCAACCAGAATACGGTGGTGTTGAGAGTGATAATGTGTCCGAAGCGGGTGATATTGGGGACAGGGCGCTTCACAGTAGCAGCAGGTTCAGTGAAGATGGTGGGAGTGTTAGGCGGCTATCTCTTGAGATTGCATTGGAAGGTGGTGTTGCCTTCCCGATTCCTGAGGATGATGCAAAATCCCCTGTGTACCCGTTGCCAGAGGAAGTTGGTGCCGTTCTTGCACCTCGTTCCACTGAGCCAATGATTGGGTCCAAGGAGGTAAATGAAAAACATGTGACACTATTCTGTTACAGTTTAGTCAATTGGTTATTATTATTGAGACGTTCAGCGGATGAAGATCCTGATGAATCTGTCCTTTTAACGTGCAAGAGAAGGACTCATGGAGATTGCCGCCGTTGTTTGAGTACGTCTCATGTTTGCTTTATCTGGCCGTTTTTGGGATTCTTGGGGTAATTTCTGTGTTTTTGTTAATTGGCCTTTGCTCTGATTTGCACAATGCTTGATTCCTATATGTTAAGCCCCCTTCTCTGCTGTACCTTGCCTCTAGTATGCTTTTGTACTTTCCATTCTGTGTTATTTTTGTAAACTTGAAGAAATTAATTTTTCTATCTTGCCAACTTATGTAAGACTCAATTTTGAGCATCCATTTCTTGGCTTTGCATGAAGTGGAATCTAGAATCAAGTGACTGAAATAGACTACTCTAAATGGATGACTTTATATAAGGAACCTAGTACTAAGCATGAAACACAGTGTGCTGGAAATCTAATGTTTTCTTTGTGACTGATCTCAGCACTCTACATGAGTTGCAGAGTGAGTAAGGAAGGCCCCATTCACAATCACGCGTTTGCTTTTGGTGCTTCATGTGAAAAATATTCTGTAGTCTAAATGGCAAGCCTTGACTTTGTATTAAACAAGCTGTCTGTGATTGCTGAAAAGTATATATATGCTTTTTCCTTTATGGTGATCTTAGTACTCTAGATGAGTAATTATGTGGTCCTTTACACAGGTTTATATATCCTTTCCTTACGCTTACTGTGAATGATGTTAGCCGTCAGTGATCTCCTTGCATCTTCTCTGCTGCCTATTTCAGATGTTACACATGGTTATGAAGGAAATTGACCTTCGTCGTGAATTATGAATTTGATTTCTGTGGAGCTCAGACAATAGCCAACAGACGCTGATCTTTTGGTTTTTCATGGGTTGCAGGTTTTGACAAGGTACTTACTGCAAAAGCTTTTTGGCCCTGGGATTGCTCGTGTAACAAGTGATTCCAGCCCTCTGTACCTTGACCTGCCTTCTAATATGGTGAGTGAGTTTGAATTTTCAAATGTTTTACCCCCTGCTTTGTTAGAGGACCCCAGGGGTTTTGAAATTCTCCTTAAGTGCATGGTGTAGTTATGCACAAGAGAAAAAACCCAGCTTAACACCTGAACATAATTTAAAAAACACCGGGATCCAGATCTAGTTGTTTAATGATCCAATTCATAGACACTGACTTGGTTTAGCCCCTTGACTTTGCTTTGAGCAAGGTGAAAATGATTGAGGCCGTTTCTAGAACAAGTTATTGTATTGAAAGAAAGGTAGCAATTACTCAACCAATTTGTGGTCTTCACTATAGGGAAACAAATCTGTTGTTTTCTTCACCTTGATTAAACCACGTTACTTGTGCACTATTTTTAGGTGGGTTCTTTCCTGATGGGATGGTGGGGTGTTGTCTTCAAACCACGAATATCTAGTGTGTCTGATCATCTTGCCATTGGATTAACGACGGGATACTTGGGAAGCCTCACAACTTTTAGTGGTTGGAATCAGAAAATGCTTGATCTCGTCGTTGATGGCGAATGGGTCTATGCTGGTTCTGGCTTTCTCATAGGTAATGCAACAATCAACGAGACTAAAATTTAATATTTACCCATACAAGTCCTAGACAAATGAAACCGCATTCTGCACTAACTTGTAAATGAAACTTCTACTGTTACAATGTCTTGTAGGCCTGTTCCTTGCAGCTTACTCCATAAAGTTTGGAGTGGGGACAGCCAAATGCTTCCAACTAGCAACCCAAAGGCTAAATTGTGGACATTGCAAGTGGACTGTAAATACTTGGAGGCGTCATTTGGCTGTGATGATAGTACTGGTGTTAATGCTCGGCCTTCTATGGACTCTTAGTGGCACGTTGCTAAGTAAAGAGTTCAGTAGCACCGAGGCCCAACTATGGATAGCGTGCATAGTTGCTGCTCCAGGGGTATGGATAAGGTGGTTCTTAGCAAGACTCAATGGTCGTGGTCTGGGGAAATCAGGTATCCTAAAGTGGTTACCTTTCGGTACCTTGATTGCTAATATCTCCGCAGCTTGTGTCATGGCAGGTCTTGCAACAGTAAAGAAGGCGGTCAGTATTACATTCCCCCCTCCCTTTGGCTTGGTGATTTTGGAGCAATCTTGATGTGTTCATCTTAGTTGTGGGTTTGAACTGTGGCTGTTATGTACATGCAGGTGGATACCAAAAACTGCAACACGATTGCAACAGGTGTACAGTTTGGATTCCTGGGCTGTTTAAGTACTGTTTCGACATTCATGGCGGAGTATCATGCCATGGAAGAGAGTAGCAAGTTTTGGAGAGCGTACCTATACGGGTTGGTAACTATATTAGCCGCTTTTGCTCTGGGAATTTTAATATATGCTGTTCCTGTTTGGTCCAGAGGATACAGTTGAGCTTCTCCAAGAGTGCCTGAGCGGAGAGAACTCAAACTGCGCCATCGTGGACATGCTGGCACGAAGTAAATATGAGACAGAAAGGCAAAGGAACTTGTAGATGCAAGTTTAGAAGAAGAAGAATCCTTAGATATCCTGTTTTAAACCCGAATTCAGGAGTGGATAATAATTCATTAATATTCATTCTCAATTTCGGGCAAAGGTTTATTGGAAATCACGTCATATGTTTTGTGGTTCTTTTGTCTGCCGGTTTTCCTTCCATTCCATGTGATAAAAGTTCAGAACTTATTCCTAACTTCCTCTGCAAAAATCGTTGTTCACTGTATGTTGATGGTCTACGCATTTAGTTCTGTGGATAGCTGTTAAGTGCAGGTAGATTATTTGTCTTGTATTGCTTTCTTCCAAAATAAATGTCTTCAGGAAACGGTTAATGGTTTGGTTTGGTTAGGTTTTGGTGTTTAGATAACGATAGGTGGTTTGATTTGATTTTGGTAATAGTTACACATGTAATTAAGAAAATATTAGTGTTCTCAACGTCTACGGTATCGATTGTGGTTGCAGGTTCATTTGGCTTCTTTGGGATAAGAAAGAAAGAGAATTGAAATCACTCCCTCCGACAATTGAAGCAAATTTTGTCGACAGGAATTCAAAAAAAGAGAGAGACGGACGAGACGCTGGTATAAAAGAAAAAAAATTATGACGTTGCATTTATGTGGCAAGTGAGGTTGAGTTGTTGTTGAAGTCTGAGTCAATTTGGCATCCTAGTCAGCATACCATTAACCTAATTCACGGAATCTCAATTACCGTTAAAGTTTGTAACCAAATAACTAGATTTGTCAAACAACAATCCAAATTTTTTACTATTTTGTGTATATCTCAGAAAGTGATTATTATTGTCACAAACTCGAAAGTTGTGGCTATACAAATGTATTTTGCCTATATTTTATTGCTTTTTTATGAAAATATGACTTTCATGTTTTTTAGTTAGTTTCTGTCACTTCAAGCAAACAACTGTCTGTAAATTAAATTAAAAAAGTTATACATCATTGAAAAAATTGAGCAAACTATCACCAAAACCAAACAATCCTAAAATTAAAAACAAATCTTTGATATTGATAAGAGACATTTGTTGTGCTAGAGTTTTCTAACTTGTTTGTTTGTTTATCTTATCAAGGGATGACAATGGAGCGAGTTTGCCAAAACCATCCCCATCCTCATTTTCAAATACCGAAACCCATATCCGTCCCAAATCTATGTGGGGAATGTTTTGCAAACCCATCCCCATACCCGGGGATTCCAGAAATAACACTGTTTTTTTTTTCAAAAATAGCACCCAACTCCGAAAAATTCCAAAAATAGCACCCTTTCCCAAAAACCGCCACCCGTACCAGCGGTTTAGGCGAAAACCGCCACCCGAGGGCGCGTTTTTGATGAAAACCGCACTGGTAGGAGCGGTTTTGCAAACCGCACCCCCACCGTGCGATCAGTTTTTTTTTTTTGAAAAATCCTAACCTAGGTGGAAACTTCAAACGAACGTATCTTTCTGTTCGGGTATCCGATGTTGCGATTTTTTTTTGATTCTGCATAACCTTTTGAGATCTTGCAAGCCGAAGACTGCCGAAGGTGGTTTGGTCCCGCCTTCGTCCCAAAAAATATCGTTTGCTACCCCGAACGAGGTTTTTTCCGATTTCGTCAAACTTTGGACAACCATAACTTTGTGCTACAAAATCCAAACGACATGAATTTTTTTTTTCGCATAAATTTTTAAGGAATACAACTTTTATCATAAACATAGTTTTGAAATGTACGTGGATTGCTGAAAAGGGAAGGTAAGCTATTTCCAAAATCATGTATATCCAAAAAGCGGGCGCAATATTTTCGAAATGTACATTCGGATTTTGGAGCACAAAGTTATGGTTGTTTAAAGTTATTGAGCTCCAAAATCCGAACTTCATGATTTTTTTTTTCATTTCGCATAACTTTTTAAGGACTACAATTTTTACTAGGAATGAATTTTCAAAACAGGAATTATTTTTGGATATACAGGATTTTGGGAATAGCTTACCTCCCCTTTTTAGCAATCCACGTATATTTTGAAATTATGTCTATGATAAAAGTTGTATTCCTTAAAAATTTATGCGAAATAATTTTTTTTTCATGCCGTTTGGATTTTGGAGCACAAAGTTATGGTTGTCCAAAGTTTGACGAAATCGGAAAAAAGCTCGTTCGGGGTAGCAAACGACATTTTTTCGGGACGGAGGCGGGACCAAACCACCTTCAATAGTCTTCAGATTGCAAGATCTCGAAAATTTATGCGGAATAAAAAAAATCGCGACGATCGGATACCCGAACAGAAAGATACGTTCATTTGAAGTTTCCACCTAGGTTAGGATTTTTCAAAAAAAAAAAAAAGACCGCATGGTGAGGGTGCGATTTGCAAAACCGCCCCCTACCAGTGCGGATTTCATTGAAAAACGCGCCCTCAGGTGGCGGTTTTCGCCTAAACCGCTGGTACGGGTGGCGGTTTTTGGGAAATGGTGCTATTTTTGGAATTTTTCGGAGTTGGGTGCTATTTTTGGATTTTTTTTAAACAGTGCTATTTCTGAAAAAATCCCCCATACCCGTGGGTTTCGAGTACCCATGGGTAATACCCGTCCCCGTACATCCAACATTATTATACCTAAAATTTAGAAGAAATTTTTAATTATAACATGAATCTATTATATCACAAAGTCAATAACGCACGATTATTTTCTTAATACGGTTCAAATAATATGATCCTACACCATTCATTAATATTTAATACATAATATAGAGTACAATATTTTCCGAATTATTATGCTTTAACTATGATGCATCTACTAAGTAATAATTAACTAACATTACGTTTTTGACAAGGGGGGAAGTGAAAGAGTGAAGGGAAAATTGAGCAAAATGAATTAGGTTTTAATTAGGGTGGCCACTCAATTGCATTTCTACTATTTATTTTCTCGAGTTATCCTCATCATCATTGATAGATTACAATTTGATCCACAATTCTCTTGGTGGGCGGTGGAGGCTAAAACCATATCCGCCCCATACCCATCAAACTTTTTGCGGGTTTTATCCATACCCGGTAAAAGCGAGGATTTCCCGCGTTAACTGGGTAGGGGGCGGCTGTCGGGTACCCGCGACCATGGGTTTGATTGCCATCCCTAATCTTATCTATCTCCTTTATAAATTTTTCATTAGTTTTGTAATGTTTTGACAAGTTAATTCAATGCAGAATTTTCATATTTCAATTCTTTCCATTAAACAAAAGAAAACAATTGAGCGTGCATTCGGTTTCTAATCATGCATAAAATTTTCCGACTTAATTTAACGGGCTATATCTTTCATTTTAACTCGGAATTAGAAAAAAAATTACAAAGAAAAATCATATTAATCTTGTTTTTGAAAATGATATCCACTTTGATATGTTTTAGAACAAAAAAGTTTAGACATATAGCATCAGTCTATACCATGGTGGTAATGCTTAATAGTACATAAGATTGTACCACGGTAATATGAATATACCACAATGTAGAATGATTGTATACATGATAGAGGAATTATACTAACCACTATTTACCATCATTTGCAGGATGTTATATTTGCTAGTGAACTTTTATTTTCAGAAATTTACAAATTAAAATAAATCCATTCCTTTTGTGCAAAGTTTTTCAAAATTTGAATTATGAACGAAGGTGGTACAGAGTGGCACCAGATGAAACCCGGATGGTAACGAGTAGTAATGAGTGGTACAAATATTCTTTTCTTGAAGTATACAATAAAATCAATATAATTTCTGGATCACAATTAACTTTCTTCATTTGTGCTAAATTTTTTAAAATTTGTATTAAAACAGAAAAGATACATATTAAATACAAATGAAACATCTTTTAACATGACTTTTTAGATCTGAACCACTAAATCGAGAAGTCCAATTTAGTTATGTAGAAAAAAAAAAACTCTCCCAAGTTGTTTACTACAAAACAAGAAGACTCTAAAATATCAAATCTTTTTCTGATAAAATATTGTCCATTTTAGCTCTAAACCATCACAGTTTTTGATTTAAAATGCATATAAAACTTAATTCCCATAATAGATAACATATGTTGGGATCACTGTCCAACTTGTATATTATATTTCTTCTCTCCAACTACCCTCCCTCCCTCCCTTTTGTAGCTCAACCGGCCTCCCTGTGCCAATAATGTGAACATCATTTTCGAAATCATACAACTTTCAAGAACCAATAATGCAGCCAGAAATTCTGTCAGTTGGGCTGTTGCGATTCAATAATATATATAGTGGCTATTTCGGCGCACTCACTTTTTTTGGTGCACTTAGTGCACCCAACTCTAAAAGCGTCCATAATACATCAAATTTTGAACGTTAATTAGTACTCTCAATCTAATATGATGATATGATATAGAATCATAACAAATCAATCCATTACCCTAACCCCTTAACCTTCAATTTTGAATCCCAACCCAAAATCCCAAATTGTAAACCTAAACCCTAACCCTAAATCCCTAAATCCTTCGAATTAAAGTAAATTTTGAATGATTTTTTTTTTCAAATTCATGTGCTTCTTGTTCATAATATAATAAGCAACAATTGATACTGTTTTTGACATGAATCGCATGGTCAGAATGACAATTATGAGGCGGGTACACCGAATGCGCCACCATATATATAATATCTAGTGCATACAAATAAGAAATATGTTATTATAAGAATACAATGTTTAGTTATAGGTATTTTCATTTTCTAAGAACTAAAGAGATGAAACTTTAATTAATTGCTTATAACCTTTAAACATATTATAATAGGCATTCAGGTAAGGATACAACTTAGGGGTGGAAATTGGGGTGAGTGTGGTTACCCGTCCACATTTTGCGAGTATCTATACCCACATATTTATAGTTATGCTACCCACAACCCCCACCGCAGTGGTTAGTGGGTAACCACTACCCACTGCGGTTACCGAAAAAATCCATCTTTGAAAGCATAGACTTGAGGCCGCCACTAACGTATTTGTTGTTTGTAGCTAGACTATAGTGATATACAATTGTGTTGTTCGTGGAGATACAATTTTGTATATCGATCTTACTCAACGTGGATATTTTTCTTTTCGAGTTTGGTGTTCAACTTTTGTGTTAGGGAGCTGTGATTTCATATTTCACTGATTAGGGGTTGAATATGACAATTAAATATGATCTTGTATTTTCTTTCACACAAAAGCAAAAACATACAGATAAAACTTACTAAAGGTGTCTACTTTTAATGAATCCATTAGTCTTCTCTCTCTCGATTATAGTGTTTTATAAACTAAAAAATTTCACATAAAACAGATTAGGTGTGTATTTGATTTTGGTGGCTACTTTAATTTTTAGCCTCCCACTTTTCACATACCATTATATTATAAAGTTAATTCAGTAAATAATTAGAATTAGTGTAGTTATTATGGATTTTATGGGTTAACTGCGGTAGGTAGTGGATACCACTAACCCCAAAAATCATTATTTTACTACCCACACCCAACCCACTACCCACAACTTGTGGGTATGATTACCACAATGTGTGGGGGTTGGTACGGTTTGCGGATTATCCGCAACCCGCGCAACCCAAACTTCCACCCCTATATACAAGTTGATCAAATATGAATATGGCTAGAGATAAGAGTGAACACTATAATTTATATTTTTTGTTATGGTTCTAAAATAAAAAAATCCTAAACATTCGGAAATGTAAATTACTCATCAGATATATACATTTTAAAACATTCGATAATTTAGTTTCACATAGTCTAGCGGTGAAATCTTTAGTGGACACTCGTTCTGGGAAGTGACAGATATCGTGTTCGATCCCCATCGAGGCCCGCTATGATATTCTCGGAGGCATTTAATGGAGATATTCGTGGAGGTCCGAAGAACTCCAGCAGGTGAACCCCCATATTTGGTCTCGCTCCACCATCGCTCAGGCGATGTGTGCGTGGGAATATTTGTGGGTTATAAAAAAGGAGGAGAAAAGAAAACAATATTTGTGTAAACTTCCAAACAACTTCGTTCTTAGTTTCATTTTCCCATCCAAAGATCGGTCCCAAATTGCCGCACCTACCTCCATATAAATAAGGTACCACGAATATAGAAGAGGGAGGCCTTGAAAATCTCCACCCCCTTCATTCTCTCCATCTCCCCAACCTTCGGAACAAAAAAAAAAAAAAAAAAAAAAAACCCTTCAACCCTGCCAAAAAAAACACAAACAAAACAAGAACAAGAGAAAGAACAAAAACAAAAGGAAAAGCAATGGTCAGGGTTCAAGACATAGCGTCGGAATCCAAAGACACGATCCCCGACGAGTTCGTGCGGCTCGAGAGCGAGCAGCCGGCGGCCACCACCGTCCGCGGCGTCACCCTCGAGGTCCCGGTGATCGACGTCAGCGACCCGGACGTGGACAAGGTGAGGAAGCTGATCGTGGCGGCCAGCAAGGAATGGGGGATGTACCAAATCGTGAACCACGGGATCCCGCCGCCGCTCATCGCCGAGCTCCAGAGCGTCGGGAGGCAGTTCTTCGAGCTGCCGCAGGAGGAGAAGGAGGCTTACGCCAAGCCGGCGGGGGCGAAGTCCGTCGAGGGTTATGGGACTTTCCTGCAGAAGGAGGTGGCCGGGAAGAAAGGATGGGTTGATCATTTGTTTCACAAGGTTTGGCCACCTTCTGCTATCAACTACAGGTTTTGGCCACGAAACCCGCCTTCTTACAGGTTTGATGTAACGAACTCTTGGTTCTATCTTTTTCTTCTTCTTCTTCTTCTTCTTCTTCTTCTTCTTCTTCATCCTATCATTATGGTTGATATTTAATTTTCATCATTCCTTGTATAGCCAAGTTTATGCAGAAATACATAATATTTCACTATTGATTTTTACAGGATTGCCTCTACTTGGATTTAGTTAGTCCAGTTTTCAAAATTGTTCATAGAAAAATCTGATTAACCGTTCTTTGGAAAAATGATATCGACTGATATTGATTTTGAAAAAAAGTCCACGCTTTAGTACCATGCATAATTTACCACTGTGATACGAACTTCGTATGACAGTAAGAATACTGACCGTATTTTCTCACAGCGGTGGAGCTACGTTAAGCCCCTGCTGGGGAGGTGATAGCCCCACTCAACTCTTCAAATCATATAAAATTACATGTAAATTTGGTTCTAAATTTTAGAAATATAGCAGTTGTAAGGTTTTAACCCCCTCCTATTCTATACACGTAAATTTTTAGCTCATGAAGATTCCTGGCTCCACCACTGTTTTCTCAAAATACATAAAAAATTTGTATAATTGTGCAGATCATCATCCACGCGCGTTTTTCATATGCATATTCGTTAAAATTGAAGTTAAAACGAAGAGCATACAAGCCAACTAAAAAAAATTGAAAATAATAAATGTCATTCAGCTCATCCATTAAATTGATCTAAGAAGTAAGAACTAGAACTTTGATTATGCAGTACAAACTTTTCCTAGACAGAAGCTGCTACATACAGCGATATGTGTAATCTCCTATACGTATTTTATTCTGACCGGGCAGGGCGGTGAACGAGGAGTACACGAAGCAGCTACATGGCGTGGTGAACAAGCTGTACGACAGCCTGTCGCTAGGGTTAGGGCTCAACGCCGGAGAATTGAGGGAAGCTCTCGGCGGAGACGAACTCGTCTATCTGATGAAGATAAACTACTACCCACCGTGCCCGCGCCCCGATCTGGCGCTTGGAGTCGTGGCTCACACCGACATGTCGTCGCTCACCATTCTCGTCCCCAACGACGTTCAGGGGCTTCAGGCCTGTAGAGATGGGCAGTGGTACGACGTCAAGTACATCCCCAACGCACTCGTCATCCACATTGGCGACCAAATGGAGGTACGTACGCACGCACGCGTGTTATTCGAATTCTCTGAACATAGTATTTTTAGTCTTATCGCGATCGTTTAAAATTTCTGGCTCGACCACTACTCTGCATACCTACCTAACACCATGTCCATGGAGGAGTTGTACGTGCGGAAGCAAAACCAGTCGACAATTAATGGTGCATGTACAATAACAGGTTAATTTAAGACAACTCCATAGACCGCACATGGATAGATTGCATTTGCATGCATGCTTCCACATATGAAGTAATTGCACTTCACGTGCAGCATTCTTTATAGGTGTTAGGTAGGTTTGGCAATTGTATCAGAATGTTGCTGTGGAGTTAAACTCGGTTTCTAGTACTATAAAATCATCATTGGGTTAGTTAGGTGCTACAAAGCATATATTATTGCAATGTCTAGCTAGTAGGAATGGCGAGTTGGCAGGTTCGAAGCGTGTATCTCGATATTCATATCGATTCATTGCTGTTTAGGTTCATGGTCGATTAATTTATCATGGAATTCTGATCAGGTAAGGTAGACCCATATGAGTATGTAATTTATAAAAAAAATATTAGAAATATTCATTTTCCATTAAAAAATGGAAAAGAACTATAATATAATATGATAAATGTAATTAAATTATTCAAAAAATGGAGGTTCTCACTTATTTAGTATTTACAACTTCATTACGTAGGGGTCATTTGCTTGTTGGATTTGGGTCATGGATTTGGTACCCAAATCCCAAGCTTGATGGATTTAACATAAGTCCATTGTTTGTTGAAGGGTGCTAAATCCGTGGGGTCCACGGATTTGGTCTTTATTTTGGAACCAAATCCGTGGACCCCACGGACTTGTAAATCTCAATCTCCACATATTGATTTGGGATTTGCAAATCCTTGATGGTTAGTTATTTATTTAACAAATCCATCACAAATCCATCATCAAATCTATCATGCAAACATTAGACTCTTCAAATCCATAATCTAATAAATCCAACATAAATCTCAAGGTTTTTATTGGTCAAAACCCTCATTTTTCAAATCCAACAAGCAAACGACCCCTACAGCTCAATATGAGATAATAAAATTAAAATCTTAAGTAATTTTAGTAAAACTTCATGTAATTTAAGCGAAAATGAATCGAGAATGAGACGGGTCAAGAGTCAAGACATGTCAGATTGAGGAGAGTACATATGCTCCTGCCCATAATAGATCAAACAAGTCGAATAAAACAAATCAAGTAAGAAATTGTCATTCCTAACTAAGAAATGAGTAGCTTCCTTACTAGGTAGTGGGTACGTAGTAGTTGGCACTTGGCAGGAATTAAAGGCTAAAGCTTTCTTGGATACTAAAAGTTTGTTCATTCCATATTTTCTTGTTGCGCGAGCAGATCGTGAGCAATGGGATCTACAAGAGTGTGCTTCACAGAACCACGGTGAATAAGGATAAGACGAGGATGTCATGGCCGGTGTTTTTGGAACCGCCGGCAGACCACGTAGTGGGTCCTCATCCAAAGCTCGTCGGCGACAAGAACCCGGCCAAGTACAAGACCAAGAAGTTTGGAGACTACTGTTATTGCAAGCTCAACAAAATTCCCCAGTAGATCATGATGATGATTGGCAGCAGGATGCTCTGCCGATATATGTAATATGTATCATAAGTATTATCTGTATTATTTGGCTTTATGTAATATGATCACGCTGTGGCTTGCTGGGAATAAACCATATTCAAGTACTAATTATATTTTCGCGTGAGATTAGTTAGTTTTTTTTTTAATAAATCAGTGCCTGTGAGTAAAATCAACCAAAAGTTGGGTTACAATGAAGATGAGTGGCCGGTCAAATCAAATTTCCATTTCATTCCATCTACATTGCACACATGCCAACTGCCGACAGATATGTGGCAAGTGGCAAATTATTCTGTTTTAGTCCCCAATCGATTTGTACTTTATTTCTTTCATCAATTTGGAATTATAATTTGTGATTATTGATTAAAAAATTATTTACGTTCGCAACGCTTAGGCGAATGAGGCACTAGGCAAGACCAAAATGTTTGCATTATGCCTAGTGTCTTTTTGAACCTTGGTTATAGTCAAGACTTAGACCATGCATGTTTATTAGTTGAATATTTGTAATTGTGGACAATTACCAATACCAATATTTATAAAATAAATGATTCATTTTATTTGTGGATTAAGGGTTATTAGTTTGAAATGTCTTTCATTTTAAATTTAAAACTATTGATTGTGTGATCATATGGAATATATGCTGTAAACCCAATGAATTCACCCAACCTGCACCCATCATCCGCAATCACCAACCCAACCCACCCACATGTATTGCTTGGATGGGTGTGGGTCATTTTCTTGGGGTATCTCTCTTCAAAGATGAACCTCTTAAGTTTCCTTCTATGATAATTGCCTTGATGAGAAACTTTGAAAAACTCTTGAATATCACTTTTATGAGAAAATATTTCTTTACCCGGTCTCTTTATAATCTTGCAAGAATCACTCACACCTTCAACTCTACTATCACGGGGTCAACATGAGAGATCATATTGAACCATTCTATCTCGGGGCTTGAAGGCGGTGTGGTAGGGGGTGTGACCAACTCACAATCCATCTTGACATCTTCCCATTTGAAGTATTTGTGCAAATTGGGGATTGGAGTCATCTTATAGCTTATCTCCTCCTCTCCTCCAAACCTTAAGGTGATCTTGCTCCCAGTGACATTAATGATAGTCCTTGTCGCGTCTAAGAATGGTCGGCCTAGGACTATCGATGCATCACATCCTTCCGTGTCGAGAATCACGAAGTCAACAAGATAGACAAAATGAGCACACTTTACCAAGATATTCTCTATGACTCATCTTGGCTCGACAATAGACCTATTGACAAACTCAATATGCATTTTAAAACGTATGAGTGGTCCAAGGTCTAATTCATTGTATATTCTTGTAGGCATAATTTTGATACTAGACCCCAAATCCTCTAACGGATTCCAAAAAGTTTTTGACTCCGAAGGTACATGGGATAGTGAAGATTCCTGGATCTCTCAATTTTGGAGGGAATCCATCACATCCGATGGATGCCGAAGCAACTTCAATAACGGATACCATAGCTACTTCTTCCATCTTCCTCTTTCCCGACAATATTTCGTTCAAGAATTTGATATATTTAGGAATCTTCATCACCGTGTCTAAGAAAGGGACTGTTACCTTCAATTGCTTCAAGGTGTGTGGCTCATGGATTAACGCCAGTTCTTTTTGCGGGTGATGCTAAGGTGGTCATAGACAAGCTGGGGGGATCCTCGAGGAGATCATGGTGCTTCGTCAATCATTCCAGAAGTTCTCGGTTCGTTATATTTGTCGTCGTTGTAATAGGGTTGCCCATTTGGTGGCACGAAAGGCCCTTTCATTGTTCCCTTCTTTAGTTGGGTTCGATTTGGTTGCTTGGCTGTTTTGGGCCATTTGAACTCTTTTATATCTGACTGTTTTCCTCGGTAATACGAGTAATCTTTTGAAGAAAACAATTTTTTTTTGCGAAGAACAACCGGGACTGAAAGCAGCCAACGGTGATTCCACCTCAACCCTCATCCTTTCCTCGTCGATGGCTAAGTCTAGCTGGCCCTCGCCTCCTTAAGACTTCCTTTCCTCATCGTTTTATTTGCTTCTGAACCTAGTTTTAATTCTACATGTTGCAAATGCTAGTGTAGAAAGATATTTTCAGCTTTGAACTATATTAAGAACAAGATTTGAAGTCGAATTGGCAATCAATTTGCTTGCGAATGTTTAGTTGGATACATTGAAAAATTACTTAAAAGTGTAAATAACAAATGTATCTTGCTTTTATTTCAGAATATGAAAACGTGTCGTGTTTATTAATGAAACAATGATTGTATTAGACGGTTGTTACTTAATTATCTATAAATAAATTATTGTATTATTAAAATTAATAATTAATTCATTATTTATATATTAAAAAGAGGACACATTTATTCCCGCCACTGTTAATGAATGACTATGTTAAAAATGCATTGGCCAAACTGATCTTGACTTTAGAAGGTGGAGCTATTTACGACTGGACCCATGAATGTTAATTTCGTAGTACGTTGGCTGGGATCTAACTAGCTAGAGTGATGGATATATAGCTTTCACTTATTTAATAGCTTCATAAATTATAGCTTTGACCTCTTTTTATCTTCCTTATTTTTTTAATCGATTTGCCTTTTCTTTATTTTTAACCCAAATTAAAAAAGAATCGCACAGTGTAACGAGCTAATTGGTATCTACAAAATAATATCTATTTTTGATATATTTCGAGAAACAAATTTTGTAATACTCTTTACCATCTTCGTACCACTTCATTCTAGCAAAAATTTTGAAATATTTTGCACTGAAGGAAGGAATTTATAATGATCTACGGATTTTGATAATAAAATTTAAAACCAAATATACCGCCTTGTTATAGGATTGTAGATGGTGGTAAAAGGTGATAAATGATGATTAGTATATTCCTATTCTCATATATACAAAAATTATACACTAAGATATATTCTTACCATCATGATATAAACTTATGAACTACCAAACATTGCTAACATAGTATAGACTGGTAATATATGTCTCAATTTTCGCTGTAAAATATATCAAAATGTATGTCATCTTAAAGAGTACGATTATCTAATTTTCCATCCAAAACATTGAATTTTGACATAAAACAAGAAAGCCATAACTAGTTAAATTTAATTGTGGGAAACATTATGCATGATGCTGACCAAATCCTCTCCTGCTGAATAGCTAGTCTATTGGCTAGGGTTTAGGATAGGGTTAGTAGCCAATGGTTACTGACCTATGAGTAACTAAATCTGGACCATTAGATCTAAGTGGACCCAGAAAATTCAGATCTAAAGGTTGTCAATTAAAGACATTTTATTTTCCCTAGATTTCATAATCGGCTCTTATCTTCTTCGTTTTAACTCGGATTTCAATTTTTTTGCACACATGGAACGAGTTCGTTGTGCTCTACAAAATGAGATCAATTTTCAATATATTTCGAGAAACTTTTTTTTTTACCAACTACATACCATATGGCAACTTCTTCGTTTTTAAGTCATTTCTGAAAACGTTTGCTCATAAGGAACGAGTTCATCGTGATCTATTGGATCTACAAATTTCTGGGTGAAAAAAATACTGGACCAAAAATTACCATACTTTACCACTATGGTATGTAGGTGGTAACTTGTGGTAAATAATGATGAAAGTCGTAAATGACAGTTAGTATACTCCTACTATCATGTATTCAACCTTCTTACCATATTGGTATGTTCATACCATCATGGTACGCTTCCTTACCATATGGTATTAAATATGAGCATACCATATGGTAATGACTGGTAAAAAATTATTCAATTTTTTTTGTACTAAAAATATATCAAAGTGCATATTATATTAAAGAGCACATTTAATCTGATTTATCTGTGCAAAAAAATTTAAATTTTGACTTAAAATGTGAGAGAAATCGTCCGTTAAAGATTAAATGGGAAAAGATAAAAGACATTCCAGGAGAAATGAGATGCCGATGTCATGCAAATGTGAACATGTTACTGATGATTACTCATAATAAGAATTACTGACCTGATCCGCTCTCATTGGCTAGCCATTAGGCAGCGTAGCTTGTCCATTGACCGGCGAGTTCTTCCTCTTTCCCCTCTCGTACTTCCTCATTATCCCTGGACCGGTTTCAGTAGCCATATTAATGCACGGGAGGGGGTGACCATTCTTATGTTTGAAAGGTTGCGCCTAATTACCAATGTTGTTAGAATCGAACCGGAGCATGACCCGATAATGCGAACGGCTTGCACTTTAGTGGTCCAACCGGTAATAGACCGTTTAAAAACCGTTAGAGAATCGGTACTTAATAAACATTATCAGTATAAATAGTGGACATTTCTTATTCAGAGCTCATCTCTTTCCTTCGAAATTGTGAAATGGAAATAAGGATTCAGTTTGAGAGCCCGACGTTTTTGGTTTATTTCAATTTTCAATTTTCTTCAATTTTTTTAATTAAATTTAACGGCCGAATGGCAAAAACCAGATAAGCGGCTCGAGCGGTTAACCGCCTCGGCCGTTCGCCAACCGCTACATAAAATCGGAGCGACTTTTAGACTGTTCCGAGCCGGTTTTGTGACCGGGTGGCGGTTTTACCGGTCGGGTCGAGCGACTCGGCTCGGCTTTAATAACACTGCTAATTACCACCGCAAATTGATTCAATGACCGCTTTTAAGTTTTATTTATTTATTTATTTATTATTATTATTATTATTATTATATATTAGTGGATTAATTCTAGGTCTAGATAGCTTTTTCTTATTCAAGGTATGCACTACCTTTGATTTTACTCAAGGTACCGCATACCTTGAGTATGAAAACGCTATCTAGACCTCGAATTTGCAGGATTTTTGGGCATGATACTATACTTCAACCCTTAAATGAGTGAACCCTAGGTCCTAGTTATCTAAATCATAAACTATAAACCCTAAGATGGTGCATTGTTTTTTTTGCCAATATTTGGATGAATCATAACCGTCGATTATTGTTTCTAATTAAATTGATTTTGGGGTATAAGATTTAGAGAATCAAGACCTAGATTTTGATCTTTAAGGGTTAGAGCATAATATCATGTCCGAAAGAACAGTCAATTCAAGTTCTGGATAGCATTTTCTTACTCAAAGTATGTGATACCCCGAATTTCACCATGGGTACGGTAGAACTATATATATCCTTTCTAAATGAAGCGAAACAATCACACTCTTCGATAGCTAGTTGTAGTAGTTCTCACACTTCCACAGAGAAACAATGTTGTCACTTCTCCTCTTGCTAACCTTCCTCTCACTACTACTTGTTTACACCGCGAAGAAGTCGCCTTCGACCCCTAACTGGCCTCTCTTGGGAATGCTTCCATCCCTCATTTGGAACCTCTCCCGCCTCCACAAAATCGCAAACAGAATCCTCAGGGACAACGGCGGCACCTTCCTATTCACAGGCCCGTCCTTCACAAACCTCAACTTCCTCGCCACAAGCGACCCCGTCAACGTCCAACACATCTTCACCAAGAACTTCGCCAACTACCCCAAGGGACCGGACCTCAAGGCGGCGTTGGAGCCCTTCGGAGAGGTCATATTCAACACCGACGGCGACGCCTGGGAGATGAGGAAGGGGATCATCCACACCCTCATCAAAAACCCCCGGTTCGAGCGGCTCCTGATGACAACCCTACGCCACAAACTTGCCAACAGCCTGATCCCGGTCCTCGACCACGCCTCGAGAAACGACGTCGTTCTGGACTTGCAGGACGTGATGGCGCGGTTCATGTTCGACCTCAACTGTTTGCTCCTCCTGGGGATCGACCCGGGGTGCCTCTCCACGAGCTTTCCACGTGTCCCGTGCGCAGAGGCGTTTGATGTGATCGAAGAGGCCATTTTCTACCGCCACTGCGTGCCGCAGTGGGTTTGGAAGGCGATGCGGTGGCTTCGGGTCGGGTGGGAAGGCAGGACGATCGAAGCTGAGGGATGCCTTAATGGTTTTCTGGGTGAAAAGATCAGAGCGAAGGTGGCGGAGAAACAGGCTGCGGATGGGAAGGAGAGTCTTGGAACCCGACATGCTTCCCAGCGGCCACGTCGTGGGTAAGAACACTAGGATCTTTGTGTCCATTTACTCAATAGGAAGGATGGAAGAAGTATGGGGTGAGGACTGGATGGAGTTCAAACCCGAGAGGTGGGTTGCAGACAGATCTGAAGGGAACTGTATATTGAACAATGATGATGATGGTGTTGTTAAGAAGAAGCTCAGTACAATTCATGTGCCATCCTACAAGTTTGCGACATTCATAACAGCGCCAAGGGCTTGCTCTGGGAAGAAAATAGCGTACACACAAATGAAAAACATAGCCAGTTGTCTTCTGCACAGGTATAAGATCGACGTGGTCGATGATCATCCGGTCGTCACTACAAAAAAGAGGAGGTTTGGGGACGACGAAACTTGTCCCCGCAAATAGTAAAAATCGTCTCTATAGATTTTGGGGACGACTATGTCGTCCCCGACGTGTGGTTCCCTATACTCTTGTCCTCTATTATTTTGGGGACGATCAAAATCTAGGTCGTCCCCATTACTAGGGACGACAGTCGTCCCCGGTACTCGTAAATCGTCGTCTCATTTCTCTTCCAAAAAGACAACATGTTGTTCCTATAGCTATAATTGTAGCGACAATAAGTCGTCCCCTAAACATCATTTTCAGGGACAATCTGTTGTCCCTCATAATCAATTTCATGATTGTATTGGGTCTATCTAGGGATAATATGTCGTCCCCTTTCATTTGTAAAGATTCGATATGTCGTTCCTATAGGTATCAAATTGGAGTCAAAACATCATCCCCAAAAGCTTTATTCAAGGACTACCAGTGGTCTCTTCTACCATATCTTTAGAGACGACAAGTTGCCACCTATGATTTTTAGGGACGAACAATTGTCCCTCAACTTGTGTATTAGAGGACGACAAGTTGCCACTTATGCACGTTATGCGAACGACTAATAGTTCCCTCTGTAACTCGTATGAATGATTTGTTGTCATTAGTATGTGTCTTTGGGGACTACTAATTGTCCCCTGTATCACTTGTGGGGACGATCAATTGTTCCTAAACCTATATTTGATATGGTCTATAATTGTTTTAGTATAGGAATAAAAATAGAGTGGAGTTGTTGCTCCATACCCTTTGTACATTTTATTTACAAAAATATAATGGGAAGGTACAAAAAAACACCGCAAGCATATTGCCACGGCATTGTATTCGTTGTTCATCGATGTGCAGCGACCAGCACATTCTCAATCATAGCCGTCTCGCTTAAGCACAATAGTTTGGGTGATCGCCACGGATACCACTCCAATATGAACATAGCGCAAGCAGAGACCACAATGGTGCCACTGACTTCATCATCTGCAGTCGAGTTCAGAAGAAATATAAAGAGAGAATGTTAAAGAAAATAGATCTAAAACTAATAATGAATTAGAAGACTGAAACCAGCAAAAAAAAAAAAAAGGAACTAATACGAATGCTACCACCGTTAGCCGCCATTGAAGAGAAGGAAGCGCCGGTGGACAAGCGGCGCCAAGGGAAAAAAGAGAATAAGGCAGCGAGTCAAACCAAGAAGGTAAAAGAACTCTCGGCCAGAGAAAGTGAGGACTGGACTAATGAGCTAGGGTTTATATTATAACTTAAAGTTGAATGGATGTTTGGGATTTAGATCCATATAAATAAACCGCTGCGATTTAATCATGTGATGGAGAGTTTTTTGGAATTGGATCCGTGTTTGTTACTTTGTTTTGTTAACATTTTCACTTTTTAATTTTTTATACCGTTTCATATTTTATTTTGATTTTAATGTTTTTAAATTTTAATCACCACAATTGAAAATTTGAGTCCAACAGGGGTTTTGTAAGGGTGAAATCTGAAATATATTACACTTCAAGTAATAGTATTTTGGAATTTCGATTATTAATCGAATGAATTAGCACCATTGGCCAATAAAAAGTAGAGGATTATTAAACACACAAAAAAAAACTTGTTGACTGCCTATCTTCACACTCCATAGATTGAAGGATACTTAGTTGTCCCATATAACTTATAGGGATGATTAATTGTCCCATGGTAATATATGTAATTTGCAAGGACCAGCACATATATTTCTAGGAACGACGAATCGTCAATTAAGGAGACAACTGGCTCGATGTGCTCACAATTTGAGCACAATTTTTCCTTAGTCCTTTTGAAAAAAAAAAAAATTCGAAGCCTTTTGAACTGACTAAACTACCAATTCAGTTACTTCTTATCAAAATAATTAAGGATATGTTTATAATCTACCTAGCACAATATAAATAAGAAAAGGAAAAAAACACATTTGATGCAACTAGAACTAGTTCTAATTCGTACACCTTATAAATTGTTACTAAACTGCAAAATAGAAGTTTAAGATATTGGCCTCCGCACGAGCTCGTGATTTTTTTTCGTAACACGAGCTCGTGTATGTGCGAAGTGAAAAATTAAAAGAAAAAAATTGTGAGGATATTAATTATTAGTTCAAAGGTTAAGCATATAGTCAATGATACTTAATTACTAATTAATTAGTTCTTTCATTATAAAGCAAAAAGAATCGATGTATAAGCCAAAAAAAAAAACGTAACAATGATACTCGTTTATTAATTATATGAAGAAACCCGAAAGATAATTTGAATAAAAACACATTGTAAAAAAATAATGTCCCCAAAACTTGTTTCTCATTCCGCGGGGAAAGTAATTTCCCATATTGCGGGGAAGTATAAAAATTTGGGCGCCAGTTCCGAACTTGCACCCACAATAATTAGTTTTATAATTGAAAAAATATCTTCGGAAAATTGCACAATCTTTTCTAATAATGAGAATCCTAAGCAATCTTCTACTTTTTCCAGGCTTTTTTCTTCCGGGGACAAATAACAAAATTTTGAAATTAGTAAAATTTTATTTTCTTATTCTGCAGGGACAATATTATACACTTGTCCTTTATCTCACTTAAAATCATATTTCCTAAGACAAATAAGAGTAGTCGTCCCCCAACTATTGTCCCCAATTCTTCTCAATTTTGTAGTGCGTCCCACTGCTTTCTATGATGATGTTCATGAGATATGGTTCGAAGGTCAGGGTTTCATGCAAGACACCAGAGAGTAGTAATACTAGCCCTCTTTATGTGTAGATATAATATCAAGGGAAAACATCATAAGTTAATGTGACAAGAAGTACGTATTTGTATTTTGTAACTCAATGCGCCTTATACCGTTGTATGAGTGGTCGTAGTATTATGCGCTATGCATGCATGTTGTAAGAAAAATGGTGAAAGTATTGTGGGATTGTAGTATGAAATACAAAACTTAGCGGGTTTATAGAATGAAATAAGGAAATCTGATTTTATGTTTTTATGGATGTGATGTGAAATGTGTGCTTTAGTAAGAATATATCCCTTCCAGACCGAGACTTCCTCGCTCAAATTCTTGGGGTGGGAGCTGTGGGGTCCAGGATAAATATCTTGGATTACCCACACTGATAGCCTAGTCAAAAATGACTAATTTCAGGTTCTGAGAGGAAATATTGCTAAGCCGACTTCAGGGGTGCAACCAACGGACTCTGTCTCTGGCGGCAAAGGAGACACTAATTAAGCCAGTAGCCTTAGCTTTTCCACTTCTTGCCATGTCATGTTTCAAACTTCCCCTCTCTCTTTGTCGGTTATTGGATAGGCATGTAGCCAAGTTTTGGTGGGTTGTGGAGGACGACCACTCCCAGATTCGATGGATGTCTTGGCGTAATATGTGTCGAAGTAAACATGATGGGGGCATGGGGTTTCGTCGCTTTGAGCATTTTATGTAGACCCTTTTAACTAAAATCAGCTGGCGCATCCTCAATGATCCCTAGTCGCTTCTAGCTCAAGTTTACAAGGGAAAATACTTTCCTAATTGAACCTTCTTAGATGCTACCTCACGCTCGCGTCCATCTTGAGGGTGTCAGAGTATCTTGTATGGTAGACAACAACTAATGAAGGGTCTCAGATGGCAGATAACCCTAATTTCTCCAATTCGATTTTTTACAGATATGTTCTTTAATGTGAGATCTATATTTTTCAAGTTTATAATGTTATGACTTTTCTACTTGGTGGAAACATTCACCTGCCTGGTTATGTGGCAGATGATGCTTATATTACATGTGATGAGCAAGTGTGTTGCATCTGGGCCATTGAGATGGTCGGTCACGACGAGGAATCAATAAAGCAGGTGGCTATTTCTAGATAAGGTGGAGTACTTATGGCAACGGAAGAGAAATGGTCGTCGGTTTGGATCTCGATGGCCAGTTTGGTAAGGCTGGTTACTTGGTCCAGGTTTTTTTGTTGTACGTGAAATCAGATTGTATAACTCGGATTGAGATCCGATCGGGATTGGATATCAAACAATCCAATCTCATTTTCGGACTTAGATTTGAGATAAAAAAAAACCATTCGGGTTCGGACCGGACCGAAAAATGAATAAATACCGGATAAGAGAACCCAACACTCAAAATTAAACCAACTCCCCACCTTTTCAGACCTCAGGTCACTCAAATTCCCACAAATTAAATCTAAAATCAATACCTAATTAGGACCGGACCGGATCAAGACCAGACTGTATCCAATCCAATTTTTGGTTCTTATATTCTCGAAAAGACCAAACCAAGACCAGATCAATTCAGGCTAATTTAACCGGACCGGACCGGACCATATAGCCACTCCAGGTAGGGATGTAATGGTGACTGGTTTATTGGTTGGATTTTCTGTGGGCTGTACTTTGACCCATCTGTGGAGCCTGCAGTGGGCCTTTGAAAACCAAAACGTACAACTCACTAATGTAACATTGACGCCCAGTGTCAAAGGACAAAAAAAAACCCTATTGAGAATTACTCTAACACGTTAGGCAAATCCCATATAGACAAAGCACGAGAGAGATCCATGGTTCATAAGTAAGAAACCGACCTTAACTGAAAAGACGCGTTTTGGGGTGAAATGGACGAGTTCTTGTGAGAACTCCAAAGTTAAACGTGTTTAGTGTGGAGTACAACAATGATGGGTGACCTTATGGGAAGTCACCTTGAATTGCATCCAAGTGAAAAACCGTGAGGGTCGAGGCCCAAAGCGGACAATATCTTGGTCAAGAAAAGGTTCGGGATGTTACAAGTGGTATCAGAGCCTCTCCGCGTCCCTCTTGAACGCTGGTGGGGCAAACCTCAACGAGGGCGTTGAGTGGGGGGGGGGGGGGGTATGTAACACCTTAGGCAAATCCCACATCGACAAAGCACGAGAGAGATCCATGGTTCATAAGTAAGAAACCGACATTAACTGAAAAGATGCGCTTTGGGGTGAAATGGATGAGTTCTTGTGAGAACTCCGAAGTTAAACGTGCTCAGTGTGGAGTACAACAAAGATGGGTGACCTTATGGGAAGCCACCTTGATTTGCACTCCAAGTAAAAAACCGTGAGACTTGAGGCCTAAAGCGGACAATATCTCACGTGCCACTTTGTGACAGCGGGTCCTATTAAACCTGGGGGCCACCTGCAATCAAATTCGACGGCAAGGGAGCTTCACCCCCAACAACCTTGTACCTCCGGAACACCAACGGGCTTCGCTTGGATTCGAACCTGCGATCTGCAACTCCCAAACATTCACTGTTGCGGCAGCTTTACGTTAGACTATCTTACCTTTGATGGGTGAATTGGTTAATTATTAATATTTTTGGCAATGTGAATTCAGAATTGCTGAATCATCAACTTTGATATAATTTTGGATGGAGACTGAACCCAATGATAATTTTCTTATACGTTCAAAGTCATGTCATCGGCTCGTGTAAATTGAAATTTTAATGGTCACTTTGTACGAATTTCAATTTTTTGACAATTTATGGTAACTAATCGTGATAACGAATGTTTGTAAATTTAGAAATACTTCTTAAGTCAATAATAATTTCAATTCAGTCATCATCCTCTACAAGTCGGGAACTTTTGTGTTATACTTTGTTTTCTTTTCTCATCATCATCTCTTTTCATTTTGGACCCTTTGATTCTCTTTACCTCTGCCAAGGCTAGACATGCATTATTATTATTATTTCCAATTTTGTCAATTTTGTCATGAATAAATTTGATACTGCCTTCGTAAAAAAGAAAAAGCAATGAATAATGATGTACAATAAGATACTTTAATAACTCAAGTATTCTTTTACAGTAATAACTTTTTTACTTTTGATTACATAGCCTTAGAATTTTGGCAATACCCGAAATAATTTACGATTTTGCTTCACATATATGCAACGAACGACCCATATATAAGGATTGATTACTAACAACATGTTTGTTTTAGGTAATGTTCACGACCAATATAATAATACTTTCTCCACATTAGCGAGGTTGATATTCATATCCTGCCATATCCATGAATCCTCCAACAGCTTTCTAACGACGCATCTGCGAAGGAACGATGAAACCTAGAACAAGACCAGAAAAGAACAAAGCAAACATAACTTAATTATAACGAGAACTAAACATAATACTAATAATCCTTGTTCCATTTTTCTTAAATCGAAATTACTTTCGAGAATGATATATGATCAGTTACTTACTGCCGCACTTCATGCCGGCGGGAATAGAGAGGCCGCAGGACCTGCCGACGAAGACGGCCTTGTTCATGTCGATCAAACCTTGAATGGTTGGAGTCAAGAGGTTCTTACAGGCGCAAGGGACGTCGGCGCCGTTTAGGGCATTGCAACACTGTGGGGAA
The DNA here is from genome assembly GCA_964030455.1 of Linum trigynum. Taxonomy (NCBI): domain Eukaryota; kingdom Viridiplantae; phylum Streptophyta; class Magnoliopsida; order Malpighiales; family Linaceae; genus Linum; species Linum trigynum. The sequence continues at coordinate 31,233,669 of OZ034814.1, read as the reverse complement.
GGAGGCGTCTTCGGCCCGCCTTTGCTCACGAATTGCCCGCAGCTACTCACCACGTTTCCGACGTCAACGCCGCATTCCGCTTCGGCCGCCACGAGTAGGGTTGCCACCACCAACAACACCGCCGCCGCCGCAGCTAGACCGGGCTTGGCGCATTTGTTCATTATTATTACTGCCATTTGATATGAACAATGTTTATATGATCAGTAGAACAGTAATGTGGAAGGGATGGATATATTGTAATTTTGGGTTGTGATTTTCTGGAGGATTTGATGTCTGTCCCGGGTTTTATAGTACTGCTGGGTTATAATTCCGTGGGGAATCAAACTATATAGAACGCCACGATCGCCGTGCCGGGTGGGCGCTTAGGATAGGTTATGTGATTATCTATGAATTTGATGAATGACAAAACAACGATCAACTTAGGAGAATGGGAAAATGGTATCTATGTGGCCAGCTCAAATTTTGTCACCATTATTTGGGCTTTTCATTCCATGCTAGTATTTTGTCGGGGGATATATTAGTTAGTAAAATACGTATGAAATATGTACGGGTATTTGATTTTATCTTTAAACTAATGCTACGGTTAGTACTACGTTAACAACGATCAACTTAGGAATTAGGATAGGTCACGTGATTATCTATGAATTTGATGAATGACAAAACAACGATCAACTTAACGGAGTGGAAAAACGATAGGAGAATGGAAAAACTGTATCTATCATTTACTAGATTCAGATCCGACCCGCTAGCCGGATACATTTCATTAATTGTATAAATAATAATAGTAATTGTATAAAGTAAGATATCTTTTTCTTGGTACCGTGCAATGATGCAAAGGAGCCATATTTTATTTAACTATTTTGGATTACAAATTATTGCAAAAAATTTCTTAGACTTCTTTTCATTTCAGTTGTCCTCTTGTCACATTGAAATTTGATAATGATAATTATTATAGTTTAGAATTTATATTCTTCTCTATTTTATGATAATGCCAAATTTTCTCTCAAAGTTCATTCTTTTCATGCTTAAGTGAATAGTATAATTATAAAGATACCACTTTTACAAAATAATATATTTTCTTATTTGCCACCATAAAACAATATGAAATATTCAATTATTTGAAAATTGAAAAAATGAGATACACCAAAGAGTTTTCCAACAATTATACCGAGTGATCTATGAAGTTCTTTATAGAAATGAAAACCAAGAATAATGCAAGGAATCTAAATTCTAAGAAACCTAATTTAATTACACTTCATTTCATTTTACTATGTTTTGTCAAACATTAGAGCAATTTTCTTTTGATTTCTTTACCATTGGCCACCATCAACATGTTACTCTCTCAACCATAAACAATATAAACTATCTTCATCACTTACCTATGCTATCTTCACTGTTAATTGTCTCTTCTTTCTTCTTAACAACGTTGTTATCCATTATCCATATCAGTGACTCCACTGCCTCATTTTATTGGTAGCAAATTTGGAGGCAAAAGTTATGCAAACATGAAGCATCATTATCATGCAAAATATCTTTAGAGAAGAACAATCTATGATGGGAAACTTATCATGACTAAAACATGAATCTTGCATTCCATAGACGTTCCATCATTCGAAACTTACTACAGTTAGAAGTCTTCAATTCGAGGAACTAAATGTTGTAAACACATTCATAATTAAGAAGGAATTATGATGTCAGGCATATTCACAATGATGTCGGATAGAATGGTAACTTTGACCTAATCTATTTTATCTCTTTAAAGTGGGTGATACCCACTCCATAAGCGGGGCAGGACGATGAGTACTCTCTTAGACCTGACTCGTCATGACATCCTCATTTTTTGTCTTGTTTTTTTCTAAATAATATATAATTTTACTTAAGTCACACTTAATTATATTTTTATTGACTCATATGTTACAACAATAAAGTTGCAAATAAGTGAGAATCTCAATTACTTGAATAATTTAACTACATAATTATGTTATACTTTGTTTCTTGAGTTTTTAATAAAAATTAATATTTTTAATTCAAATTATATGTCCACATGGATCGATCTATCCCAATCATTGTCTTAACAAAAAAATCATCCGATGGAATTTATACCAATAGACATATATGAATATCGAAATACTTCCCAAACTTCCAATGGCCATTTTTAATGCCGGAGGGATTATGCAAGCTGAATTAGGAATTGAGCAGCTAAAGTTAAGCAACGGGCTTGTATAATACAGTTATGCCGCAAGAATTAAAGGTTGGATTATTATTTTTTTTTTATTATCAACAATTAAAGCTCAAATTAATTTGCCTTTTAACTAAACTGCCGAGCAAGTAAAAGACTGTGCAGTCCTTCTGAACTGTGCGCTCAGGCTAGGAAAATTGAGGAGGTTTACGGGTTGGGTTTAACTTGGTGTACGAAATGCTTGTGCAAAATCCGGTATGCAAAATGCCGATCCAAGTTGGACACAAAAAAACGATGAAGGTGTCAAAAGCAAACCATAATTTGACAAAATGGAAACCATTATGGCACTACAAAAATATGGGCCCATGCGAAGGAGTTTTTTTTTTTTTTTTTTTTGCATATAGGAAGGGTTTTAAATTCTAATATATATTGTAGCATGGATTTTGTTAACCCTTGAATCAACCCTCATCAATTCTGTCTCTGCTATAAGTAGCAAGAATTTTTAGCAACTTACGGTGAAAGTACCAACTAAGGGTTGTAACAGAGGTTCAAACCATCGCTACTCATACCAAGTGTTAAAACCCATGCTACATGATAATTTAAATCCAAACCAAAAATATGTTCTTACTAAGGCTTCAAAACCCTGCTAAATTCGTTGCTAAAACTAGATAGGGTTAAAATCCTTGCTACTGGATGACATAATTGGAATTAGATATGTTTATTCCAAGAGTTCAAACCCTTACTTAATTCATGGTGAATATAAAAAGAATTTGCAACGAAATGAAATGGTCACTAAAGAGACAAATTAAAAATTGTCGCTAAATAGATTCACCAAGAATATAATTTTTTTTATAAATTTATTGAACATACTTTTGTCACTATAAACAATCTCGGAATTTAATATTCAATAGTAACCAAATTCATACCATACAATGATACCCATCAATATTCTGTGATCTGTACCATAATTCATGATCCATAATATTGTTCACATAGCCAACATCAATTACCATAAACATTCAAAGCTAATCAAAAGAAACATAACCTACTGGAATATTACGGTAGTACATGATAAATTCATGATCCAACATCCAAAGTCAATGTCCCGTACGTTAATTTGTAGTCGTGATTTACCGGCATAGATAGATAGGGTAGAAGAGGAGGGGGAAATGAATAGCGGAAGAATAAAATATTAGGCGACGACATATATAGTTATTGAGGGAATTCGAATCATGGGCTGTTTTTTCTTGAACAAGTTCAGATCCCGAGCCGGAATTCTGTTGGTCGCCGTCACGGCCTTCCAGTTGTTGCTGTTTCATCTCCTTCGCCTTCCCCGTCAGGAAGGAGTACATGAACAGCCAGAATTGTGATAATTAAGGAGAACAAGCTAAGCGAGGTCGAAGATTACCCAGTGGCAGCGTTCATGAACAGCCAGCACCAAGTTGACCAGCACTTCAATTTTGTTTTCACTTCGGGGGAGCTGCCATCACAAGTAAGTAATTATTTAGTTTTCCAGGAAGGAAGAAGGCGAACGGGGCCACACAGAGAACAGCGATCACGTGGCGATGCGTGAGGAGGGCAAAGACAGAAGTGCCTCGGTTCAGGACCACCTTTGTTGGAGGACTCAAATGTAACAGATTTGTAGTATAAGGATTGATTTGTAATGTTCGTTTATTGTAGCATTACTTTGATATTTTACAGAAACAATTATATATATATATATGTAATCAGACAATGTAATGCTCACCGTTTTGATCAATAATACAAGTAGACTTTTTCCTTCCAAGATATCAACAACTTTGGACAGCAGCAACATTCCAGACGTTATAGCTTGTACCAGCTATAACGTCTGGAATGATGTTGCTGTCCAAGGTGGTCCTGAACATTGCCTTGGCCGAGCCTTCACAGTCGTGATAATCGCCATCGTCCGTCTCCGATATGAGCAGAGCTAGTCGACTATTGTATTGTATGATAGCGTGAATTTTGCAAGGGGAAAGAGATCAGAGATGAAGATGTCTTGAGCCTGGGGGATTGTGGAGGAATGGAATGAGAGTGATGGGAAGTGGTTAATTTGGTGGAAGATTCGTGGTAGTGGTGGTGATGGTGTTTTTATAGGGCAGCACTAGAGAAACATTAATGATGGAATATTAGGGAAGAGGGGAGGGAATTAATTGGTCGGCAGAGAGAATTGAAGAGAAGGAGGGGAAACAATCCTTTCCTTTTTTTTTCTTCTTTTCTTTCGTTTCTTAATACCAGTGTCCATTAAACCGTACCGTACCAGCGGTTCAACCACGAAATACCAGTATTGGAGGCTAAACCGATATGCGGCATTTACCGATATAACGGTTGAACTACGGTTAAACCACGGTTTTACCATAAAATACCCTATCGTTGACTTTCCCGATACGGTCTCCGGTACGGTTTCATGGATCATGCTTAATACTTCGATCAAAACGCAATCTTAGACTCACTCTTATAATCCTAATTAGCCTAATAACTTTCCTTTAATTTTCAAAAGAGAACACCATTAAATAAAATCCTAGATCTGTCGCTATCCCTACAACATTTTAGTTTATAAGAATTATGAACTCAATCAATGCGACCTAAAATTACTTACCAATTATGTCATCACCGTTTGCAACACAGGGGTACAACTTCCCAAAAATTGGTGGCATTAAAACTGAACGGCCCGTAAATGGCATGATTAAACCAACAATACTGCTTTATAGTTTAGATGGTTAAAATTGCTGGCTTGCAGAACATCCCTAACAAATAGCCAAATACTTTGGAATTTTTCGAACCGCGTTTTTATTCAGCACAAAGTTGTCGACTTTATTTGCATCTCTTCTTCTGCAACGCTGCAGCCAGTCATAAAGCTGTTTAGCCAGAATATTTCAACCCCCCACCTGAACTAAATTAAATGCCACATTAAAGAGTCTTAACATTTAATTGACCTCAAAGTGGCCAACCCAATTAATTATAAATTTATAACTAGATAATAAGCACATTCTGCACAACGGTCTTCCATTTATAGTCTGTTTATTATGGTGAAAATAGAGAATAATTTTTATTATTCTACAAATTTTAATTCACAGTGTTTTTTAAATTTAAGGTAAGAGATATTACAATGAAATATAAATAAAGCTCATAAAAAAAAGAAATAATAATACTCTTGGCAATGCCGACAACTACTTGTTCTGCATTATCATTTGCAGCGCAATGATGAAGTTCTTTTAAAGGAGAGCTTGCAAATACGGATTTGTTGTTATGATGCATCCGATATGGTGATCTAGACGATCAAAAGGAAGAGCAACTTGCTGAAAACTCATCACTAAATTAAGATCACGTCAATCATATTGAAAGAGCTATCGGAAGAATCTTTAACACTTACTTTGTACCACACCAAATGTCGTTCTATTCCATTACTAACACATTTATAATTTATCAAATTCTATTTCCCAATAAATGCAACATCGAATCGAACTCATAAAGCCAAAGTACAATATTTAACCCACGTCCAATTCTATCTCTTGTGGTTTTGGCATCAATAATTTTGCATTATCGATAATGGTCGACAAATTGGTTACCTCTGAAAGAGTATGGCAGAAGTCCATTCTTATGTAACTTATTGGCTGAATGGTTCGTTGTCGATGTCCATGTCCTCTGCTTAGAGTAAAAAAAGAATTCCTCCTAATCAACCACATTTAAAGTAAACTTCAGTGACAATTGATAACGTGATGAAAAGACAAATCATTTATAATTCTAATTGAACCAAATTTGGTATAATTCGTACCACTTTTAGCAAGGGAGAGAACAGAGAAAGCTTCTTGTTACACCAGTATACTAAGCTACTCTCATAACCCTTATTGAACCAAAAAGTAGCATCTCATAATGCTGACGCATAACATAAAGTTTAGAACTGGTTCTTATACAAATTGAAAGCAATTCATCCCCGCTTTCTTAATAAATCCGAAATAACAATAATCCAATAATTAATAAAAATGACTAAATACTAGTTTCTATCATCCCCGCATTCTTCGGAAAACAACCTTGTCCCCAAGGTTGGTCCTCAAGCTCTCTAGGTCTCCTCCTCGCCATTTCCGACGTCCTCAGCCGCGTCTTCTGCTTCGTCCTCCCATCGTCCCACTAGCATCATCAAATCCTGCTTCGAGCACTAATGACCAATGGTGAATCGACCATCACACTTGAAGCACTTGCTCTCCCGTCTTTTCTGCTCAACCTCAGCTGGGGAGAGACGCACGAACCCCTTTGGTATGGACCGGGGTCCTCCCCTGGTCACTGGTGCATTGTTTCCGCCCCCGGTACTCGCCCCTACTGCACTTCCCGTCGCTGCTCCTCCTCCGCTTCCTTCGATGCCACCACTGCTTCCCCCTCCACTTGGCTTCGCGTAACGGCCAATGGTACTCCTCCAGCTGGCAAGTTCTTCTTCCTTGTGACCTGCAAGACGAAAAGCAGCCTTCAAAGAATCTGGCTCGAATACTCGAACTGTTGCTGCTATCTCGGGTTTGAGACCCGCCATGCATAGCCCCACCAGAGTGTCCTCCGGAACTCCCTTGCACTGGTTACCCAACTTGAAGAACTCTGCGTGGTAGTCAGCTACCGTGCCAGTCTGTTTCAGTTCGCAAGCTGCTCTGGAGCCCATCCTTCGGATTTCCCGAACTGGTAACGGAGCTCCTCCTGGAACATGGGCCAGGTGATCAAAGTTGAGGCCGCTGCATAAGACCTTTCCATCCACTCCCACCACTGAAGCGCGTCACCTTCTAAATAGAAAGACGCTGGGTAGGCCTTCCGCTCCTCAGGGATCGGGTGGTTCTAAAACCACCTCTCAGCCGCATATAACCAGAGGCCTACATCCTCTTGCCCATTGAATTTCAGAAACTCAATGGTAGGAGGCTTAGCTCGAAAAACTATCCCATTAGTACACTCATAATTAGGATAGCACGACCTGTACCTGTCATAACCCGGTGCCCTCCATGGCTGCCCCTGTGAGAATCCATGCCCCCTGGTCGGATTCCCAGCGCCGTAGTACTCCTAGTAGTCTCCGGCCTAGTCCGGGTATCCCCCATGGACGTCGTGCGCCCCATACGGGGCTCTCCAATAGGCCGATCCCCTGTTGTTCGCTCCCCTAGTCGGCTGGCTAGTTGGGTTCGGTCGATGTCCGGTCCGACCACCGCTGTCCCACCCTGCTCAGGTCCGCCCCGGTTTGATCCGGCACGATCCGGTCTGCCCGTCATTGGTCCGACCAGTCATGGTCCACCCCGGCCCGCCCGGTTCAACTACCCGGCTCGGCCCGCCACCCCTCTGGTTTACCCCGGGGTCGCCCCACTACGCGGAATGACCCATCAGACTGAACTTGCCCTCCTCGAGCTCGTCCTCCAGGTCCACCCATCTAGGCCCATTGGTGCTTCTTGCGATTTGCTCCATCATTGCGGGCCCAACAATCTCCGGTGGTCCTTCTGCGTCATAACCGGGCATTTTGCCCTTCCCTTTCCGGGCCGCCAGCTCCCGGGCCGACGGTGTAGGCAACAGCCCAGGCCCGCCACCCTAACCTAACATGTCGTGGCCCGCACGCTCCCGAGCCGCCGCCTAGTCTCCCGCGCCACTCATCACTTGCGCCGCCTCCATCACCACCACCGGCGCGACCACCGCCGCCGCCCCGCCAACCGCGGCTCCGCCGCCCGCGCCGATCCCTGCCGGCCCCACGGCCGCCTCGGCGCCGTCGCTCGCGCCGATCGCCGCGCCATCCCCGCGCGCAGCCGACCCGCCATCGCCACCTGTCGCCAGCGGCCGCCGCCCCCTGCATCTCCACCATCATGGTATGGAGAGCATCGAGTCGACTCCACACCCGCCGGGCCTCCTCCAGCCGCTCCTGGCGTTCACTCGCCACCAGATCCACGAGGTTGTTGAGGCGGTGTTGCGCCGCCTCCTGCTCTGTCAAGTCCTCGAGATCCCCATCCACCGGGCCGCACGGAGCAGGGATGGGAGGCCGCTCTTGAGGCGCTTTGGCCGAGGGTTGAGCCCCAGTCGGCGCCTCCTGGTTGGTCACCGGCAGCCCCGTCGTGGCCGCGATCACGGCCTGCTCCTGCGCCGCCTTGGTTGCCTTCTCAGCTGCTTGCATGGACTTCGTTGACACCATCTCGATCGTCGTTCTTCGTTTGCTCACGAACCCAAGAACCAGGCTCTGATACCAATTGATAGAACCCGGAGAGTCAAGTCCTATCTAGGGATTGGAATAAGGGGAATCAATGGGATATTGATTCGTAGGGTTCGTAGGAATGGGAGGAGAAGTAGTGGGGAGAATTGGGAAAAGGAAAGGGAGAAGCAGAAGAATTGGGAAAGGGAATGGAGAAGCAGATTGCTGCTCGGCAGCAAGGGAAGGTTGGGAGAGGGAGGTCGGCAGAGGGAGGGAGATTAGGAATTAGGTTTTAGGTTTAATCTTGCTTAGTGGTCTAATTTCACTTATAAGTGATTTATATAATAATTGGATAATTCCCTATCGCTCCCCGACATATAATTTATTTCCCAATTCCCGAAATAGTCCCAATAATCCGAAATAACAATAATCCGATAATTAATAAAAATGACTAAATACTAGTTTCTATCAACCTCCAGGGTCCAATTTCTTAATATCAAGTAATTTCCCTCGATTAATCTAAAAGGGTTAGGCTCCATCCAAGAAAAAGAAAATGGTTCAACCCAATCTTCTTTGGACTCCCCTTCTAAATTCTAATATGTCACATCCACGGTATGAAACTGAAAGACATTCTAGTATTGGGAGATATTCTTAGTCGAATCAATTTTTACGCTAAAGAAAGTCACCATGGAACTTTGATCTTATATGAAGCTTAGAGCTGGTTATACTCTAAATTGAAATAAACTCATCTTCTATCAATGTTCATACACATTCTGTTAGTTTCAGGACAACGTAATATAGAAGAACAAATACTTACTGATGTCAAGATATGCTTGATTCCTTCAAGAGACCAGTCGACCTAGAGCAAAGTATGATAGCCTTGGGATTGAAATCTTCATCAGTCAGATGGTGCATTTTCCCAAAAATCCAGAATATATGCAACATTTGTATCACTTTAAGGTGTGATATCTTTCTTCAAAAACTCCTGAACAAAACATAATTCATCATGTTAGACCTTGTTCTCTTACGAACTTAATTTCATTACATGGTCAAATAAAATTCCACGTACAAAATCAGTTAATAGTTCTTCATGCTACTTCAGTAGTCCTTAGCAACCTATTTGTTTTGCATCATCCTAAAAGTTAACTACAGTAAAGCCTACTTTTAGATTGGTGTTCCTAAGCAGACCTCTGACGGTGAGCTAAGCAATCCTTGAAAGAGGGTTTTTTTGATCGATTTGGGAATTAGGGTTCAAAGGGAAGTTCTGATTTCAGAGAACAATCGAGGAAGATGATTGAGAGAGAGAGCTTCGATTTTGTTCTCCAAACAGACAAGGACAGTGGGCCGATAAATTGAACAGGCCCAGACGAATAAAAAGTTTGAAACCCAAAAAACTTGAAAGCACCAAAAATTTTCTTTATTTCTTTTCGCAAAAAAAAAAAAAATATAGAAATAACCAAAATTTCCCTCATTCATTTTTTTCCAAAAAGCAAAACCCACCCAAGTTTCTCTTTTCTTTCTCTTCCAAAAAATCAAAAGTAAAACATTTCCCCCTTATTTTCTTTCTCCCAAAAGTTGAAAACGCAAAAAATGTACACTTTTATCTCTTCTCATAAATCAAAAGCACTAAAATTCTCTTTTTTTTATTTAATTAAAATATTCAAAAACACCAAAATTTATATTTAATTAAAATATAAAAATTACCATATAAATTACTTTATTCTATTTATATTTAAAAGTATATCATTTTAAATGAATTTCATAATTTCAACTTTTATTTATAGAATGAAAAATAGGTTTTATGTAGCTTTATAACAAAAAATTTCATTTTGAAAGACTATAGATTATATAACCTACTAATTATTATTCAGGTTAATTAGGCGGGTCACAGGTTAGTCAGGTGTCAATGGGCTTAATCGAATTTGAGTTAATCAAGTTGCGTGACAATTAGGTTATGGTTCAACCGGGTTACGAGTTGGGAGGGTTTCAGATCATTGACTTTTAGTCAATTGGGAATGCGATCAGGTTGGAAGTCTGTTGACCAGGCCAGTTACTCTGTTGAGTTCTATTTTGACACCTCCACTTACAATTTACAAAAATAACTAAACAAATGCAAATGCTCTGGAATTTATATTTATCCTCAATTTTTGAACCTCTCTTATTGTCAAATATATTATGGGTATTACTATTATGAGTATTATCACAATAATGGATTTTTTAATTAGCGTTAGCATACTAACTTCTGGCTTTTTATGGTTTTATGTGCGTTGTCTAACCAAACAATTGCAAGTACAAATGTTTTGGAATTTATATTTATCCCAACTTTTGCACCCTCCAATTATCAAATATAGTCAAAACGCAGTGGCGGACCTACATTGCACCAAGTATTGTCAATTGACAAACCTTGGCTTTGAGTTTGGAACAAAATAATTAATGGAAATTTTATTTATTGATGTTTGTATTGGAACCAATTACCAATTGACAAGCCTTAGAATTTTTAATTAATTTCTTTTGAACTAAAAACTAAAGGTTGTTATAAAATCAAATATTAGATATTTAATATTACTAATTATATACAAAATGAAATAAGTTTCATATCTATTAATTTAATTTATAATTCCAATTCATTACTTCTCCTGTTTTTTTTATCGAAAAAACCCCTTTGACTACCTTACTTGACCCAAATTCCCAACGGATGAGAGCAATTTCTTAGCGACATAGATTACTTTGTGTTATTAGGTACTATTTAAGGGATTCGAACTCCAGATCTTCGGGTTCAAAGTTAGTGGTATTACCACTAGACCAATCTCTTGTTCGTAACGGATAAAACAATTTTGAAATGATTATTTGGTTACATTTACTGGAATTTTTTGTGAATCGCGACACGAATAAGAAGTTTATTTTTGGATTTTTTTTACACGAAAACAATATGTGATTTGCTGTCAAAATAATGATGTAATGCACTTCATAAATTTTTTTTTGTTAAATTATATATGTAATTTGTTATTTTATATTCTTATTCTTGAATACCCTTGAAAAATTTTCTGGGTCCGCCACTGTCAAAACGTGTTTATATCGATCCTCTTTTTAAAATTTATATTTATCACAACTTTTGCACCGTCGTATTATCAAATATATTATTAGTATTATCACCATAATAACCTTTTTTAATTAGCGTTAGCATGCTAATTTCTATCTTTCCAGGTTTTATGTGCGTTGTTTAATTAACTCATATATTAGGTATGAAAAATAAACTTGCACTTTCCATTTTTTCCTATTACCATAACCTCAATTGGTAGTAGGTATGATCGAACTCTCCTTACCTTCCCTTACGTTCTCCACCGTTACGCCAACCAGTCCCCCCCACCTTCCCGTCGCTTCTTTTCCAAGCCCCTCATATATATAAATTACACCGTTCCATCGCTCATTCACAGCATTAATTCAATGGAGAGTTTCCAAGATCTTGCTTATAATGGCGGGACAACCCAGCAGCTGCCACCGCAGTTCATCCGTCCAAGCCACGAACGCCCTGAAAACACCAAAGCCATCGAAGGCGTCACCGTGCCCGTCGTGTCTTTATCTCAGCCGCACGAACTTCTCGTCGATCAGGTCGCGCCGGATGCATGAAAACTTTTACAAATTTTGCGTTATTATATTTTCTATTCATAATATTACGTTTCATCATCATCATCATCATCAGGTTTCCAAAGCGTGCATGGAATGGGGGTTTGTAATGGTTACGAACCACGGGATCTCTGCGACCTTGATCCAACGGCTGAAGGAGGTGGGAGAAGGATTCTTCGCTCTCCCGCTCAAGGCAAAACAAGCTTACGCCAATGATGCTGCGAACGGCAAATTTGAAGGGTATGGGACGAAGATGATTAAGAACCCAGATGAGAAGACGGAGTGGCTTGACTACTTCTTCCACCTGGCTGCACCGCCGGCCAAGGTCAACCCTCAAATCTGGCCCAAACATCCTCCTTCCTACAGGTAAATCATACTCTGGCAGATATACAATAAGGGAAAGTTCATAGCATGTCTATAGAAATTTTCCTCTTTAACATTTTGTATTTGTTATCCTACTATGCATCACAATGATAATGTACAACTGTCCAAAATCTTATCATGATTCATGTATGAGATAGTGAATCAACTATGGTATTATGAAATTACTGAATTTGATATGAGTGATATAATATTGTTTACCATTTTTTTTTTTTAATTACTAAATATAAGCAACCTATCCCACCTAATCCAAGCCATACTAAGGTAGGTTGATTTCAAAAAAAAAAAAAAAACTCAATAATCTATGACCTATTATTGTTTCTGACCTGAGTATCGAATGATCTATATATTATGTGCTGGACCATTAAGCCGATTAGCTCGGAACTTCATTGTTACAGTACTTCAAATGATCAGAATCGAGCACCGGAATCGAAATTATCGATTTAAAAAAATTATTTAAAACTGTGGAAATGGAAACGGATATTGGTGCAATGATTTGACTTATTAATAAAATTTAGGAGCTGCGTTGTCATTGTAAATGAAATTATCTAAAATTATAACTAACCGCGTTAATACTTTTGTTTTCTGTGGGTCATGTCCTCCTTTTTTAGTCACCATTGTGATTATTTTCATTTATCTTAAAAAAAAAAAGTGATCATTTTCATTTTAGTTATATAATAACATAAGATGATAAGAATTCATTCCATTAACAAAAAAACTAATTTTATATATTTTATACATGTTCTAATTTCATTTAATCATTAAATTTAATCTAATTAATAATTTCATACCTTCATAAAATTTTAAAAAACATCAAATTCATATTTATTACTCTGTCTCTTAAACTAATTTACATCAGTTTAGAAGAAGTGGAAGTTCAAAATTCCACCAATAGATAAATGGATATTAGTTGAAGATATCATAAGACTAAGAGGTCGTTTGGAAGTTGTGATTGTTAGAGTTGTGTTTGTTAAATACATGTATTATGTACAATACAATGTTTGGAAGTGTCAAGTTGTAAAACAATGCATGTATTGTTTTGTGTAGGCCCCACCAACAATCACAAAAAATGATGCATTATACAATCTCAACTAAAAGTTGAGATTGTTGTGGTTGTTCCTTTTAGATTTGTGTCCACTTTTTCTTTCCATTTATATCCCCAAATTTTTTTTTTGTTTTATACTAAAAAGTGAGGGTAAATGTGACATTTCCCTATAAAGTAACTTTATGCAAATTAATACATAGACTAGAATCTCAACAACCAAACAATCTATTGTCAAAATGCATCTATTGTATCAATGCATGTATTTATATTGTAGTGATTCATTATAATACAATGATTTAGCATTCGCAACTTCCAAACGAACCCTAAGAAAATTTGTGGTTCACTCCTCAACAACGCCAGAGAAGTGACAGAAGAATACAACAAAGAGATTCTGAAGCTGACAGACAAGATACTAGAATTGCTGTCGGAAGGATTGGGGCTGGAACCGAACACGTTGAAATCGAGCTTAGGAGGAGAAGATATCGAAGCCGAGATGAAAATCAACCACTACCCACCTTGTCCACAACCAGAGCTGGCTCTTGGAGTCGAACCTCACACAGATATGTGCGCCCTCACCCTTTTGGTCCCCAATGGCGTCGCTGGGCTTCAGGTTTGGAAAGATGGGAACTGGGTTGCTGTTGATTGCCTCCCTGGAGCCATTTTGGTTCATGTTGGGGATCAAATTGAGGTAATTATATTACACAAAGCAATTTAATTACACACTTCACAAGTGTAATTTACTTACCACTTTGACACTACAAAAAAAAAAAAAAATTAACGTTTTGATTAAACAGGTTCTGAGCAATGGCAAGTACACAGGAGTGCTTCACAGGACTTTGGTGAACAAGGAGCGCACTCGAATGTCGTGGGCTGTGTTCATTGCACCTCCACATGACAAAGTGATTGGGCCTCTTCCTCAGCTCGTGGATGGTGATCAGAACCCACCAAAATATTCTACCAAGACTTTTGCCGACTATCGATACCGCAAGATTAATAAACTTCCACAGTAAAAGTTGTGATGGTTTTACCTTCTTCTTTTTTGTCTTCGGTCTTGCTGTCAACTTCTGGAATGGAGAGTTTTTTTTGTCTTTTGAAAGCGCCTTCTTGTATCAGAGTGGTCTCCCATAGTTATTTCATCAATAATTCCATTATAATAATAGTCATTCTGAATGATTGTGTGGAACATAATCAAATCAACAATATTTTTCTAGTCGACAACTTACTATGTCTACTTAATTACTGTTTGACTATACCAAGTATCTAGTATGCAAGAAAAAGGAAGTGACAACACTCTCTAGTAATTGAATAGATGGCCAATCATCCAGTTACTATTTTAGTAAGTGTAATTGAGGCAATGGTCATGCATTTAAGCGCTCAGCCCTAGAATCCTTTAATGGGTTTTAACCCCATACAAGTGAAATCAATAAGTTTATGGTCAACAATTATAATTTCACATCAATCGATGTAAGTTCACATTGATATAGGAGGGGGATGGGATGCGGTGACATCCCTCTCAAAGGGGTTGTGAGTTTGACAACCAAGGGCAATTTGGCTAGTGCAAAAAAGAATCTTATTAATTACTTTCGTTTTTATATTAATTACATTTTGGGAAATTAAACACATATTAAATACATTGTTTTAATTTAAAATTTAAATCCTATCACAAATATATTTCTCTCTCTTCCTTTTCTAGCAGTCATTGACTCTGACCGATTGATTTTCTCCGACCGGCAGACCTTCTTCGGTGAAATCCTTTAATCACATTCGCTTCGGGCACCTACGAAAAAGTACGACTCCGTCAATGCGCTAATGATAATGATTTTTGTCCAGTGGTACGTAAGAACTACCAAACTGGTACGATACCACTAGTCACTAGTACGATACCACTAGTCACTGGTACGATACCACTAGTCATTGGTACGTACCAGTGAGCAGTGGTAGCGTATACCAGTAGCGCCTACCAGATGGTACTGATACCAAACGATAGTGGTACGCTACCACTAAGATCTGGGCACTACCGTATGGTAGTACCACTAGTAGCTACCAGATGCTAGTGGTACGCTACCAGATGAAAATCAGTACCACTAGTCTAAAATAAAATAAAAAAACATATCTGAAAAAAAAGGGATGAGGAAAGGGGGAGTTTGTGACATCGGGTAGGGACCTCGTGGCAGTGGTGGTGGGAGGCAGAGGTGGCGTCTCCGCCGTCGAAGGGATGGCGATGCAGCGGTGGTGGGAGGGCGGCGAGAAGGTTGCGTCAGTAGTGGGAGGCAGAGGGCACGACGAGGCGGTGGGAGGGCTGCGACGCGGGGTTGTGGCGATGCGGTGGTAGGAGGACTTCGGCGGTGTTGGCGGAAGAGAGAGAGAGAGAGAGAGAGAGAGAGAGAGAGAGAGGGAAGAGATGGGATGGGAGGAAGAAGAGAGAATTGTTGGTGATGGCGGTAGAGAGAGAGGGGAAATAGAGTTAATTAGGATTTTGGGTAATTAATAGAGGTAATGATCTAATGTGGTAAAAAATTCGTCCAAAAATACCCTTAAACAATCTGCACCGTTAATTTGAAAAATAGAAAGAAAGAGAATGAAATAGAAAGTTAAGATGTGGGTACCGAAATTCACAATCCCCTTGAGGGATGTCATCGTATCCCATCCCCATTGGAGTTCTATGGTGGTTTCTAAGTGAAATTAAACTAAGGAAACAAGACCTATATCATTTAACAATAGTATACAGCAATAAAGGTCCCATAAAGACTCTTACTACTAGTTTCTTGTTTTACTTCATCATCCAACCGATTCATTTTAAGTAATTAATTAGTTTTAACTACATTAAATTGACTAATCAACAAACCAATTAAAAAAAATTTATAAACGCGCTACCACGGATCGGGACATCGCTGGAATGGACAAAGCAAGAATACGAAAGCGAGAATCGAAAACACGGCACACGATTTACGTGGTTCACTAACACGATGTGTGTTTGCTAGTCCACGGGCGAGAGAGAGTCAGTTTCACTATATCGAGGAGATTACATATTACAGAGGAGTATGAGAAGTATTTATAGTACTCCATGAGGGTCTCAACCTAATCCAATCTGGAAAAGGAAACGGTTACAAACGGTTACAGACTATTCTAGTCGTAGCGGCTGATAGTCCGATTCAAATCACATCAACAAATCTCCACCTTGACTTGAATCCTCTTCCTCTGAAATCTCTGATGTACTATGATCCTTCTCTCTCTCTCTCTCTCTCTCTCTCTCTCTCTCCCGCTATCAATACCACATAGGGCGGAGTCACCCACTCAAGACATTCAGCAAGTCCAAGCAATGTTGGAACTTGCCATGTGGAACCGGCTTCGTGAACATATCAGCATGAGTATCCGCGGTGCCAACCTTCTTCACCTTAATCCTCTTCTCCGTCCTCAAGAAATGATACCTCACGTCGATTTGCTTAGTCCTCTCATGGTGGACTTGATCCTTGGCCAAGCATATTGCACTCAAACTATCGCAATAATACACCACTGCCTGATCATGATGTAGACCCAGATCACCAACCAGTCCCTTCAACCATATTTCCTCCTTAACAGCTTCTGTCAACGCCATATACTTTGCCTCAGTAGTAGACAATGTCACCGATCTCCTCGTGTCAACATCTCCAGCATAGTTCGAGTCAGAATACCCAGACACCAAGCACTCTGTATCACTTTCAAAGCTAATCCCAACATCAGGTGTACCCTTAAGGTACCGGAAGATCCTCTTCACAGCCTGCCAATGCTCCTTCCCAGGTTGTATCATGAACCTGCTGACAACACTAACATCATGTGCAACATCAGGTCTAGTGCATACCATAGCGTACATCAAGCTACCTACTGCACTAGCATATGAGACTCTCGACATGTACTCCTTCTCAGCCTTTGACTGCGATGCATAAGTTGAGGATAAATGAACATTTGAAGCACTAGGAGTATTTAAGGGCTTTGCTGAAGACATGTCAAACCTCGACAGTATCTTATGGATGTAGCTCTTCTGTGACAAGAAAAGCTTCTTCTTCGACCTGTCCCTGTAAATCTCCGTACCCAAGATCTTCTGAGCAGCTCCCAAAAACTTCATCTCAAACTCAGCACTAAGAAGCCCCTTTAACTTCTGGATATCAGACTTCGACCTCGCAGCTATGAGCATATCATCCACATACAAAACTAGATATATCATCGAACCATCCTCTGCCTTGATGTGATATACACAACAATCATATGGACTTCTGTTGTAGCCTAGCTCAAGCATGTAACTGTCAAATCTCTTGTACCACTGCCTCGGAGATTGCTTAAGTCCATACAAGGACTTCTTCAGCTTACAAACATAGTCTTCCTTTCCTGGAACCTGGAATCCTTCTAGCTGAGTCATATAAATTTCTTCCTCCAACTCTCCATGTAGGAAAGTTGTCTTCACGTCTATCTGCTCGAGCTCCAAGTCATAATGCGCCAGCCACTATTGCTAGTAGCACCCTGATCGAAGTATGTCGACCACTGGTGAGAAAATCTCATTGTAGTCAACTCATTCCATTTGCGAGAAGTCTCGTGCAACCACCCGAGCTTTAAGTTTAATGTCCTCTTGAGAACCGATTCCTTCCTTCTTCTTGTAGATCCACTTGTTTGTAACAATATTCCTTCCCTGTGGTCGTTTGACTAGCTCCCAAGTCTGATTCCTGTGGTCGTTGCCTAAAATATACGTATATGTAACACAAATTATTTTACTGTACAAGTGTTGCATATTTTTAGGTATACGCAACAAAATTTATCGTGCTGTTAATTTGTGTTGTATAAGATATATATTACGCGGCACAAAATGAAAGTGTTGCATATATTTATTTTATGTGACACTTCTAAAAAGTGTTGCAGGACGAGTGTTGCATAAAACCTCTTTTCCCGTAGTGATATTAAGTAGCTTATCTTTTCCTCACATCACGCTTCATTATCAAAAACTCTTCTCTTTCTGTTGCAGCGATTATAATGTTGTGATGATATTTTATTTCAAAGGTTGATGGTTGATTGCAATGGATCTTTCAGAAAGAAGGGAACCAATAAAAAGTAGTCCACCAAATCCATTCCACCTCGATCAATCATACTGTTTACCTCGTTAAGTTGTTTACTGTTTTTCTAGTGTTCTAACGCAAAGATATAAGAAGCAGTTGTGCAGTCTATGTTTTGTGTAACATTGTTTAGCCTTAGGTGATTTTTTATGATGATTCCATCGTCCTAGGATATATCATTTGGAAGTTTCATTTACTCTAGGCAGTTCAACGTTTCAATAGGTGAAGATAATTGAAATCCTATGTCGTGAAAATTAAATCAAACCCCAATTATGGTTCTGCTTGACTTCTCATAATGAAATTAAGCGCATGCTAAAGGTAGAGGGAAACCATGTGACAAGTCTAGCCAATATCGAATAACAATACAGATAATTTGATCAATGCCCCAAAATTGTTTTATTTTCACTTATATATGTATTTTCCAAATTTTGTATTATTTAGTTATCACGTTAAGTTGTACTTATTCTATCAATAAATATAAATCAACAGAGGCACCTACGACTCCAGGTTCCCCAACTTTAATCAATGTCTGGTTTGATGGTGCTACCAAGAGTGGACATGGAGGCAGTATTGGCTTCGTCGGCTATCATACGACAGGTAATGTTCTGTTTGCTTTTGGGAAATTTTATGAGGGTGTTCAGGACCTTTTTCTCATGGAATGTTTAGCCCTACGGGACGCTGTACACTGGTGTTTAACTCATTCCTTTCTTTCTGTTTGTTTTCATGGGGATTCTCAACTCTTGATCCGTCGGATGATTGGAGGTGATGTGCATTATGTTCGGGGTGGCGCTATTTTGGAAGACGTTAGGAGCTTGGCATCTTCCTTCCTCGGTGTTTCTTTCTATTTTGTTTCTCGTCAACTTAATAGGGTTGCCCATCATGTGGCACAAAAGGCCCTCTCATCGGGAGTTCGACTATTGGTCGACTCCAGCGCTTTACTTTCTTCTGGCTTGTGACTTTGGATTTATACTCTGACTTTGCCAAAAAAAAAACAATTGACATTCACAAATTCTCATTCCAAGAAAGGAAACGGATAAGTCACAAACTAGTGACGATCGAAATCGTACAACTATACATATACTCACAACTTATTAGCTGGTGAAGTGTAACTACATAAAAACTCCAGGCTTAGTACACGTACTATCTTGGACCTGAGATCTGTTGCGAAGATATAAAAGACAAGGGAATATACTGTGGGTCTGAGATAGTACTCGAGTAATTCGAGGTACCATACTCTTGTCGTGAATTCAACAAAGCTTCTCTTTGCTCATTATTCCCTTCTTCCCCAAGGATCGAAGCCTCAGCAAATCTCCGTCCATAAAACCTCAAAAAGTTCAACGATTCCATCCTCGGTTCGCCCAATGAAATTCCTCCTTCCAACATCCCAACAACACTCACCATACTCGGCCGCAAACAAGGCTCCTCATGAACACAACACAACGCCACTCGAACCAACTTCTCTACTTCCTCGCTCCTCACCCGCCCTTCAAGTCGAGCATCCGCCAGATCAACGTACCTCCTCTGCTCGTGCATCTCCAATGCCACCAAAGGAAAGTAAACCATCCCCCCAAACTGCGATGACGTCGTTGTCGTCGTCGACTGCCCACCTCCCTGGCTGGGGCTCGCGGATTTGATCGAACAGTTCTTCCTTCCACTCACAAGCTCCAACAACACCATACCGTAGCTGTAGACGTCGGTCTTCTCCGAAATGGCCGAATTCGTGAGCCATTCGGGCGCGAGGTACCCTCGAGTGCCCCTCATCGTGGTGAATAGGCTCGACTGCTCGGGCCCGAGCAGCTTCGAAAGCCCGAAATCGGATATCTTGGCCTGGAATTGTTCCTGCAGCAGGATGTTCTCCGGCTTCACGTCACAATGTATGATCTTGTGCTCGCACCCGGTGTGGAGGTACGCCAGGCCGCGAGCCGTTCCCAGAGCGATCTCGAACCGCTCCTGCCACTCGAGAACCGGACCGGAGCTCGCGAACAGAGTCCGGTCCAGTGACCCTCTGTTCATGTACTCGTAGACCAGCAACCGCTGCCTCCCTTGGGCGCAGAACCCTCTCAGCTTCACCAAATTGACGTGGTGGACGTTGCCGATTATGGCGATTTCGGTGCAGAAGTCCCTCTTGCCCTGAATCCCGACGTTGGTTATCTTCTTCACCGCGACCACGGATTTATCCGAGAGGACGCCCTTGTACACCGACCCGAACCCGCCCGACCCGATCTGCATCTTGAACCGGTCGGTTGCTTCGTCGAGCTCCTCGTAATCGAATCGCTGAGGCAACCCTGGGATGTAGAACGCATCCATTTCGTCCGAAGAAAACGAATTGGCATGGCTTAGTCTTACCTTTTCGCCGGCGATTTTCCACCTTCTCCACCATACGAAACCTGCAGGCAGTACGACGGCGACCGCGATGCAGGGCAAGAGAACCAGGGCCAATGGAAACTGTTTGTTGTTGTGGGTTTCGTTGACGGCTCCCCTGTTTCCTCCCGAGCTGCTCTTATCAGCAGATTCCACGGTCTTGATGTACCCAACCTGATCGTTATCTCGATCACGGCTCGACATAACCGAACCCAAATCGTTCTCTATGGTGTAACAAGAGCCGGACGAATTGTCGTAGAAAATCCCCAAGCAAGCGCAGTCTGTTGTGCAGAATTCCTGACAGGCCGATAAATTCAACGCGTATTTCCTCGGTTGGGAGAAATCGAGAGCGAAATAGTCCATACCATTGCCGAGGCTCAGATACGAAATTGGCGGCGACGAAGAATTGACCTGACTTCCATTGTTGCTGCAAGAGGACTCCACAAGGGAAGAAGAACTGTCGCTCGGAACGCATCCATTGAAGGAATCCGAATTGCTGGCTTTGGAACGGAAACCCGGCGGGCATTGGCAAGTTGGGTTGTTTCCCGTGGAAACAGAGCACCAGCCAATTTCCCCACAAATGGAGGGGATTTGGCAGACGTTATTGGGTCCATCGAGCTCGTCTTTCATTCCTCCGTGAGAAAAGCTGCTGACAATGAATTGACCAGAGGAGACTAGCCGGGCGATCCGGAATTCGGCCGGTGGCAGAGCAACCCGAGCCACCACAATGGATCCGTTTCGGCCGAAAAGGAACAAACCCGTTCCGTTCACCGCCATGGAATCCACCGGGTAGGTGGAATCCGTGTACGCTCTCGGATCCATGGACAGCTTCCAGTAGCTCTGCCCTCGCCAACCAAGAATCACATCCGAGTCCGAAAACCCGAGCCGGTAATCCCCGGTGGAGAAATCTTCGCCGGAGACGGAGCTAAACAGAGCATTCCCGTTTTTCCTGAGAATTTGTCCGGCGACAAGTGTGTCGGCGGGGTTATCGAAGCTCTCCCAGAGAGAAGTGTTAGTCTTGTCGAGCAGTACGAGATTTCCCGACTCTGTCAGTTGCAACGCTGCGGCGGATGATTTGGGGACATTGGGTATTGACCATTTAGGAGTGCCGTCGTGGTCAGAGATGGAGATTCCGTCGCGGGTGAAAGCCATGGTGCCAGAATTGGAGATGGGTCCATCGCGGTTTGCTGACCAGATGACGGTACCGGAGGCAGAGTGGATGACGCAGAGGTAAAACCTGGTTTGCTGTCCGCCCGGGTTGGAAATGGCGGCCTTGAAGGAGCCGTTGCGGGAGAAGAGGAAAGCTCCGCCGTTGTCGATGAATCGAACGTTGGTGGCAGTGAAGTTGGGGAAGACGAACTCCGTGAAGGAATAAGCAAAGGCGGGAAATGGATTGTGGGAAACCAAGAAGAAGAAGAAGAAGAGGGAGGGGAAAACAGAGGAGTTTGCCATATGGGAACAGAGAGGAACAAAAGGAATGGACAAAAATAATTGATATCTATCCGATTTGGTTTAATTCGATCTGGGAATTCGTTCTTTGTTGTTTTCCCAGCTAATGTCGTTTTCTTAGTTGCGCTCATAATTCTGTTCGGCTGGCAACCGTTGACATCTCGATGGCGCATTCACTCTCTCCTCCGCCACATTTACTGACGCCACGGCTTGTTGAAGAGTCGAGAGCGGTTTGGTGATGGGGATGGGATGGGGGTGGAAGAAGATAATAGTATATTGTTTGGTGATGGCATCAGATGAGGATTTTGAGCAATATTTTATGTTCATTTAAGGAGCTCCAGCTTGGGGTCAACTACAAGCAGGGGAAGTATCGTTGTTTATTCAGGGCCAGGAATGGTGATCTGGTACATTGAACTACATCGCCACGTTGACGGGCCTGGTTTTGTTTGTGCTGCTGCTGCCGCACCAACCTGTCACTCTGATCCGGTTGCTGATAACAGCAGAGATGAAATGGAAACCCTAAAAACCTGATTTGTTCTCATTCACTTTGAAGTATATATATGGTTTCCAGTAGCTACAGTCCAAAGTTTGAAGGTTAAACAAAGTGAAAAAGTACAGAGGTGAAAACAGAGAAGACAAACATTTGAACTCTAACGTTCCTATTGCTGACTTGGCGCCATCTTCTTCTTCTTCTTCCCTTGTACGACGTCGCTCCAGCTTAAATGATGTGTTTCAGCTTGTGATTGTTTTTGTTCAGCTGTTACACCCCCCCCCCCCCCCCCCCAAAGCTGGTGGGCAGAGAATATGTAGACCAAGCTTGGAGAGAAGGTAGGAGAAGGTGGCAGGATGCAATGGTAGGAGAAGATGTCCGCCAACTGGTGAGAGGACGAGACATGGAGGATCTTGATTGTGTCAGATTGGAGCTTCTCTCGAACCAAATGGTAGTCAATTTCTATATATTTAGTTCTTTCATGGAATGTAGGATTCTCTGCAATGTGAATTGCAGATTGGTTGTCACAGTAGAGACTTGCTGGCTGAGGATGAGGCATATGGAAGTCGCAGCAGATACAGTAACCATTGAATCTCACAGGTTGTGAAGGCAAGAGCCCTGTACTCAGCTTCACATGAAGACCTGGAGACAGTGTGTTGTTTTTTGCTTTTCCAGGAGACAAGGGCTGAGCCAAGGTAGATACAGTACCCTGTAATTGATCTTCGAGTGTCTGGACAGGAGGCCCAATCTGAGTCACTGTAGCCTTTTAGGTGAAGATCATTAGCAGCTGGAAAGAATAAACCTGTACTTGGTGCATACTTGAGATATCTGAGAACTCTTCGTAAGGCTTTGTAATGTTCTTCACCTGTATTGGCCATGAATTGACTCAGCTGCTATGAGAAGCTGATGTCAGGACGAGTTGTGGTGAGGTAGATCAGCTTCCCAACTATTCATCTATATAGTTCAGCATCAGAGAGAGGCATATAATGAGTGGCAGACAGATGAGACTTGTAATCCATGGGAGTGGTAACTGGCCTGGATAGGAGAACACCAGCCTCTTCAATCACTTCAAGGGTATACTTTCTTTGAGAAAGATGAATACCTGCAGAGTCACGAGACACTTCAAGGCCAAGGAAGAATTTCAGATCACCTAGATCCTTAATGCTGAAGGTGGAGTGCAGGAATTCCTTGATATGTGAAATCTCAGTCAGGTCATTACCACCAATGAGCAAGTTATCCACATAGATCAAGATGCAAGTATAGGATGTAGTAGTGGCTTTAAAGAAGAGAGAATGATCCACTTTGCTTGATTGATAACCCTGTGCATACAAACTGTCAGCCAGTGTAGCATACCATTGCCTTGGGGCTTGTTTCAATCCATAGAGAGACTTCTTCAACAGGCAGACTGGGTTTGAAATACCAGGAGGGGCTTTATAGCCTTTAGGAAGCTTCATATACACTTCCTCCTGGAGATCTCCATGGAGGAAGGCATTGTTGACATCAAGTTGGTGGACAAACCAATTCTTGGCAGCAGCAATGGCTAAGAACATTATGACAGTTGTGAGTTTGATGACTGGAGCAAATGTATTATGGTAATCCACTCCCGCTTGTTGACTGAACCCTTTGGCTACAAGTCTTGCCTTGTGAAAGTCAAGCTGTCCATTGGAAAGAAATTTCATCCTAAAGATCCATTTGTTTCCAATGGCTCGTTTGCCTGGTGGGAGACTCACAATGATCCAGGTATTGTTCTTTAGGAGTGCCTGTATTTCCCTCTGAACAGCCTCATTCCATTCAGGATATAACATAGCTTCCTCGTATGTGTCTGGTTCTTTGTGAGATGAGATACTGAGAATAAATCTTTGATGTGGGAATGAAAGACTGGAATAATCAAGAACATCAGAAAGGGGGTAAAGTGATACCTGATTCTTGGTTCTCTGAAGAGTGACTGGTAGAAGAAGACTGCATGAGCAGGTTGCAATGGTATTGTTGAAGTTTGGAGGGTGGTTTGGTTGTTCTGGGTTGTTTCATGAGGGCAATTGGGAGTAAGGGTGGGGTAGGTTGAGTTGCTGGACTAGGTGGATCAGGCTGAGCAGTGGTGGGTTGGCTGAGTGAGGGTTGTAGGGGTAATGATGAGGGAGGGATGGCAGTTGGTTGGGAAGGCATGGCTAGGTCTGGAAAGTCCATATATGGATCAGTGGTGTAAAGAGGAGGGTGATCGGAGTGGTCAAGTGGGGATGCTTCAGGTGATTGTTCTTGAAAGGGAAAGATGTGTTCATAAAAGATCACATCTCTGGAAATAAACACTTCATGGGTGTGTAAGTCATAAATTTTGTACCCTTTAATCCCTGTAGGATATCCAATAAATAAACCTTTTCTGGCTCTGGATTAAAATTTTGTTCTATGGTTGCTTAATGTAGAGGCATAACACAGGCAACCAAAGACCTTTAAGTTTTGGAAATCTGGTGGTTGTTGATTAAGCTTTTGATATGGAGTTAGTTCACCTAGAACAGATGTAGGAACACGATTGATCAGATACACAACATGTCTCACACACTCCCCCCAAAACCCCATAGGAAGATGTTATTGAAATTTCAGTGCCCTTGCAACTGCCAAAATGTGTTGGTGTTTTCTCTCAACCTTACTGTTTGTTGGGGTGTCTCAACACAAGACATCTCATGAACAATGTCAGTGGAGGAAAAGAAGTCTGGCATTGAGAACTCCCAGTCCTAATCACTCCTAATCTTTTTGACAGAATGGTTGTATTGTTTTTCAGTAAGGTTGCAGAATTCTTGCAGTTTTGGGCATGCCTGAGACTTGTTTTCAAGCAAGACTATCCAAGTGAGACTACTGAAGTCATCAACTATAGTTAAGAAGTATTTAAATCAATCAAAGGTGGGATAAGAACAAGGACCCCATATATCAACATGTATTAAGGCAAAAGGATGTTCTGAAACAGTAGTACTGTCTGGAAAAGAAAGCCTTCTTTGCTTTGCAAAGTGGCAAACATCACAAGGATTTGAATTCATGGTTTCTATGGATTTACAAAACGTTTTCAGCTATGGTATCTTGAAGTGAGAGACATGTCCTAATCTATAGTGGCAGAGATCAAAAGCTTTTGCAATAGTAGTTGCTATGATTGGCTTAGGGCTACTGGGAACTCCTATGTTGATCATGTGGTAAAGGCCATGGTGAAGCTCAGCAGAACCAGTCACTCTTATGATTTCCATATCCTGTATCATACGAAAATTTGAGTAGAAGGTTAAGCAGATTGATTTGTTGGTTATCAGTTTGCTTACTGAGACCGGGTTGAAGGAAAAGTGGGGAACAAATAGAACTTCTTCTAACACCAGGTCAGCAACTGATGTGACTGTACCTATGTGTGTAGCAGCCACTTGATCACCAGTGGGGAGGGAAATGAAGATATTGGAAACAGGTCTGCAATTCTCTAACAGGGGCAGGGAGCATACAATATGGTCAGAGGCACCTGTATCCAAGATCCAGGTAGAACTGGATGGTTTCCTACTAGACACAGTGAAGGATGATTTACCTGGTGATCCTTCATAGCTGTTGAAGGCAGCTACAGTGTGTTGAGACTGCTTCTGAGAGTCCTTCTCTTTGAGCATTGCCATAAGCCCACAAGCAAAACAAACTTAAGCCCAAAACACCAACACGACACATACTCCAGATCCCAAACAAACCCGAACTAAAAAAACCCAAACCAGCAACTTGCATCGAGAACCGCCGCCAACAACACATCCAACATCCCAAAACACCATCCAGCACAAGATCATGGATGAAGGAAGCAACCCTCCTCGACAAGCAATGAAGCAACAACCTTCAACCCCAAAACCCACCATCACACAACATCAAACGCAACGAATCAGCAACCTTCAACCCCAAAGCCCACCATCACACAACACGAAACGCAACGAAAGAGAGCAACCACAAGAATCACGGAAACAACTAAAATAAAAGGTAGCAAAAGGAACCCAACCCAATTTGTGTTTTCGTCATACAATCAAACACGACTGTGTTCTAGACGTTGTGGTTGTTTATTTTCATGGCTAGTCCAACCAAATGCCCGCCCCTAATATCGAGTAATGTTATTGATACAAAATCTTAAGTGAAATTCCTTAATGATCTTGGATCAAAGGTTCATGTCTGGCGGAGAAGTTTCCGAGAGTGTTGGTTGTTGCAGTCTTCCTGAGTTCCCGCGTCGCTGATCATCTCTCTCGAGTGGGGGAGAGAGTGCTTAATGAACTTACTTGAAAATCTTCTATCTTCTAATTTTATTGCAGGTCCTGAGAGATTGACATGGATGTCGGCTGCATCTGCAGGCTTTAGTGTGAAGTCAGCATATGATCACTAGAGAGCAAATAGGCTCACTGGAATTGATGACTTACTCGTCAAGGTTGTGTGGCAAAAGATAATTCCAAGTAAAGTCTGCATTTTCTTAAGGATTGTGTTTCACAAAAGACTCCTTATTCATGACAATCTAAAGAAACGAGGAGTACAATTACCAAACATATGCGCCCTTTGCGAAAATGAGGAGAACCCGAATCATTTGTTCATCAGTTGTAGTTTCTCGAAGAAAATTTGGCGGACGATGCGTGCTTTCGTCAGGATGGTTAGTAGGACCAGTGATAATGATGATATCTCAGTAAGGATCAAGCAGTGGTATTGTCGAAAGCCCTCCAGTCCCTGGCAGTGGTGCATTAAGGTCTTCCTACACGCCTACTGTTAGAGTTTATGGCTGGAAAGGAATTCCACAACCTTCAATGGGGAGGCAGCTTCCCCTCGAGTCACATCTTTTCGCATTGGATGCCTAATCGCAAGTGAAACTTTTGCATGTTCCTTGGGGGGGGGGGGGGGTTGTCGGCTGTCTTTGCAGCAATTTTTAGTTTTCTCCGGGGCCCTCCTGTTAGTTTTTTGGCCCTATCTTGTTTTCTGTGTATTTTTTCTTCTTTTCTCTGTTTTTCATTTCACCCTTTTTCTCGTTTTGTTTTTCTGTGAGATTACCGATTTGATGTATCCTGGTCTGTTTTGTTTTTATCTATGAATATATACTAGCCTATAGCCGGGCCCGTTGGCCGCATTTGTTTAAGGAAATGGAGTTACAATATCTATAATGATAGTGTCGAGAAATGAGTCTTGTTTTATATTATCATAAGATTGTTGCAATTTTGCAATTCGTTGAAGACGAACATGTAATATGAATGAAAATTCATAATAAGTTAGAAATACATTTGAAGATTAGCTAATCACAATAAAAATACTTACATGAAATTTTACTAATCACAAATCTAATCTAGTTGAGTATTACGACAAATAACATGCAAGTCCAACATAATTAAGTCGCCTTTTCTGTCAATTCGTCGCGTAGTACGTACTTACCCTTGTAACAAAAAAAAATGTAATTAATATGATCTTTTAATTCACAAAGATTATTAAATGCAACACAAATTTAACCAAAATATTTATGATTAATAGGGGGTCCCAGTTTTCCAACACTATAAGGGGTAGTCGAGCTAACTCATCCTTGACATTGTTGATAAGAAAAAAGAGCATATTTGATGAAGAGATAGGGGTGTCGTTTATGAGGATGAAAACACAATTATTAGTGGATATGCAGATGTTATTGACGGTGAAGCAATCTTAGAGAAGTCTAAAAATTTTGCATTACTTTTGATATTGATGACTAAAATTGAAGTGTGGTTTGGTTTTTTAGATGTCGGTTTCTTTGCATATGTGTCTTTTAGTAAGGATTTTGGACAATGAATCGGTGAGAATGATAGAAATATTATGATGTATATTATTTAACTTTTCCTGTAATTAAATCATTCAAATTCTTTAATACTTAAAAAATGTGTCACGCATTCTAGAATTATAATCATTGTTTAATTTATCAAATGAGTCGACCATCGGGTCGGGCCCTTATCTAGTTTGTTACTTGAACCTGTTCCACACTCCTCAAGCGTCCACGTCATCATCTGTTTCCCGCCATTCTTTTTTTTTTATAAATATGTTGTTGACATCCCATAAAATTAAGTATGTTGTCCACGTTATTTTATGAACAATTGAACATCCACAATTTTCACCATTATCCTTTTTATTCTTATTTCTGTTTAAGTTGAACTTTCATTTAAATTTCGGGATAAATTGATAGTTGTCAAAGCGTTTTCAACTTTGCTATTTTAAAACAAACAATTTGTTTGGTTAATCACATCATTAATGAATAATTATTCCTGGCATGAATTCATAGTGGTAATTTTATAATTATAAAATAGTATGTATTGCTTCTAGCTCATTTGTAAGCCACGCTTGTTAATAACTTTAGATTCTAAAACACACCTCTATTTTGAATGGCGGGGAATGAAGTATGTCTGGGAGTTAATTTAGTTTAGTTCAGTTGCGACTATGGAAGTTCTTCTTCGTATTGCAATATAACGGTCACACTCGCATACCCTTTGGTAGAGTAAATTGAGGTACAATTAAATATAAAGTAGTGTGCATAAATCACATTTCATATAATTGGCTGTTAAAAACAGGAAAATAATTTGAACAAATTGAGAACTCAAGATTCAAATTGTAACGACCCGATAAATTTGACAGTCTTAATCCTCAAATCGAATAAAACATAATACATCAATAAACCACTACTCAAAAATCTCAGTGAACACAATGTTCTGCATAGTCTTCACCGGTTTACCTTGAGAGTCACAGCTAAGAATCTTGAGTCCCCTTTCCGACGTAACTCGAGACATAGCAACATACAACTGTCCATGAGAAAATACTTGTCTTTGCAAGCAGATGTCAACGTGATTTAATGTTTGACCTTGACTCTTGTTAATTGTCATTGCATATGACAGTGCAATTGGATATTGCCTTCGAACTAGAGTGAAATTTAAGCTCTTGTAGTGGACCGATAGACTTAGGCGTGGTAAGAAAACTGTATCACCAACATGTGTCCCGGTCAAAATTTGGACCTCAATAAACCACTTACCTAATCTCTTAACGATCATCCGAGTTCCATTGCATAGCCCAGTACTCTGATCCAGATTTCGAAGCAGAATAACAGGGCACCCCAACTTCAATTTCAACTCATGTTCCGGAAAATTACCAATCTTTAAGGAGTTCAAGAATTCAACTGTGTAGTCCCCTTCTTCAACATGCTGATTCTTGGCATCAATCTCTAGCGAATCCGAACTAAAATAAGAAACTTCTTCACCAGGAAATAGACCCAATACATAATTGTTAATGGCTGCAACAGTGTCATTATGAGGGGCTAAGATAGCTCGCTCAACCAAATAGGTTGACATATTTTCAGTGGAGAGTAACTGACCATATATTTCAGCAACAATATCAGGAATTGGGTCACTGCGACGGGGAACACAAATGTGTAGAGGTATCGAGATAATTGATTCTCCAAAAATATTACTATTTGTACCATCACCAATTTCCAAAAGCCATTTGCTAAAATTTGAGATTGCTAACCTGGCCGATGCTTCAGAATGAGGCAAATTTAATCGCATGTTCTCGGTTAGCTTCAATACTGTCATAGACCGCCACAAATAAGATCTCTTTATGGAAGAATTAACAATTTCAGTCCGTGTACCCTTCGTGATGATAGGTAACGTCTGTCGGAAATCACCTCCAAACACAATAGTCATACCTCCAAAAGGCTTAAACTCATAATCAACATGCTTAACTCGGAAAATATCCCTCAATGTCCTATCTAGGGCATCTACGTTGTGTTTATGAGCCATCGGTGCCTCATCCCAGATAATAAGTGAAGCATTGAGAATCAATTCAGCTACCTCAGAACCTTGCTCAATATTGCAAGTTGATTTTGTATCACAATCCAGGGGAATGTGAAATCTTGAGTGTGCAGTTCTTCCACCGACCATGAGCAGTGCAGCAATACCAGATGAAGCAACACATAATACTATCCTCTTCTCAAATCTTAATTGCTCACAAATACTATCCTCTTCTCCATTCAACGGTCTACTATGTCGATCCTCAGAACAGTCTAAGTCATCGGGTCCATAATTCATCTCCATATCTATCAGTCTGTTTACCGTATGTGAACGCAAACACTGATCGGGAACAGGCAACCCAGGGAAATCTGCTAATGACTTCGAAAATCTCTCCATCAATTTGTCAATATGAATAAGGCACAACTCCTTAATTTCATCCTCCGACAAATTCAACTGGGGTAAATTCAGCTCTCTACGTCGTGAATGCAAAATGCCTTCACTTAGTAATTCCCAATTCTTTAACAAAAAAGAAGTCACATCAGCCACCTGACAATGAATAAGAATTGTGACAAAAAAATTTCTAAGTTTATAACCAGAAGCCCAGTGCGAAGCTTCTTGGACACAATCATTCCATTCAGAATCTCCTGATAACAGTCCCCGAGCATAACATGCTTTTTGGAATGTTTCATATACCACCCCATTCACTGTTCTAATATCATCATAAGAACAACAACCCCTAACAACATGCAATAGCATTCGCAAATAGTATCGCTCCTTTGAGGATGGGTAGCAGTAATATAATCTAGCAATGCAGGTACCTTTTTTGCGCTGCTGCCACTTCTTGTATTTTTTATTCCATACATAATATTGTGGCATCTCCGCAAAGGTATATTTCCGTGCATCCATTGACTGAAGATTGAGATCCATCCATGCTAACAACATTGAGGTTTGGGAACTGCTAGACTCAACCGCTTCCTCCACGTTAGAATCAACATTTGAATACACTGTATTCTCACCAGGCAAATGACAGGACATACGCAGTACTGTTGGAGAGTGAGTGTATATATCAAACCTAAAAATTCTCCAACATGCTTCTCCCGATGTGATGTAACGGGCATCCATGAATGCCTTTATCTCATCGATTTGCACAACCGTAGTTCCACGATTCCGACCATCCATAGTCGAAGCTGTTTGTTGTGCAGCTACAGTGACCATTGCACGATCCTCGGGTTTGTTGATGTACTTAAACAAATATTTCACAGCCCTATAGAAACATCAAATAAAACCAAGTTGTAGATGTTAGATAGGGAAGTAGGAAAAAGTTGTATTACATTTTTTCTTAAATGTGACTTGTATTAAATAAGAAATCAAAGTACAGAGAACAAAAGGCAACAAATGGATCACAATAGCTTATCCAAAGGGCAAAAAAAAATGAAGGAAAACACACCAAAAAATATTACAAAAATTACAGAGTTGCGGCAAGAAGTCACACCAATAAGATAACACTGGGTTTATAAAATAACTAAAAAAAAAAAAGAGAAATCGCACAAATATTGGTTTGGTTTTTATTCATCTTTGGAAATTAAATCATAATTCATATGCATGCATAAAGTTAATAATGAGTGTAGCATATAAATATACATATAGCCTGTCATTAAGAATCTGAGTTTGGTAATATAATAAAGGAAACAACAACGTCATATAGATAAATACGATTTACTTCAGCCATACCTTGTCTTGTTACAATATTCAATATTGATATGCGCTCCAAATCGTAGTAACAAATATCGATTGTAGGGTACAACCCATCGATTATCCAGATCAACGCCGCCACAGTTGAAAACTCTACCATTGTTCCGCCGACGATATTTAGCAAACCCAGTTTCATCAATAGTTGTTTGAGAAGAGTATTCCTTGGGGTAATGCTTACTACATTTCCCATTCTTCATGCACACATTATTAGGACGTACTGTACCACACAGGCCATGCATCATTGAACTTGTGACAACTGCATACAGTTCAGGATCAAGATCAGGATCCGCAATGTCAACACATATTATGGAATTAATAGCCGCAGGACCATGGAATTTATTCTCCGAGGCCAAAAAAAGCAATATGTGTGCATGAGGGAGACCCCGCTTTTGCCATTCAATTGCTTTGACATCTGTACACCAAGATGCAAATAGTGGAAAAGGAATATTAGTTCAATGAGGTAAGAGAGTAATGGATGAACATTAATAGATAAATAACGAATGAATAAGCACACATACATGCATTGATTTTCCCAAATATTTGTTTCTCGCGAATCTCTAACATAAACTCATCAAGCTTGATTTTGAAAACTCTGGCGGTGATGTCAGCCCGGTCAGGATCTTTGCCATTGTACCTTCTAATCAAATCAACCATTAACTGTATCTCTGGCCAGTTAGAATTGCAAGTGAATGTTGCATCCTGAAAATTCTCATACTTGTATCTTGGACTACCAGTGTGTGAGGCAGCTAAAATAACTGGCTTCCCAAAAAGCTTGATATCACTATCCCCTCGCAAATAAGAATTCAACAAATCCTTGTAGTAGTGTCCTCTTAGCTTCGACTGATGGGTACGCATCCAGTCTAAGCGTTCAGCCTCAATTAACGCAAATGCATTCACCATATATTGTTGAAACAATTTACCAGATAATAACAGATAATTCGACTCCTGGAGACGGGTTTGAAGACGATATGCATAGAAATCACACTGGGTTATCATTTTATCTCCAACACTGATATTAGAGCTACTGTGACTATAGCTAATGCAGGGATGCCACCATCCTCGCCATAGGGGAATAAAATTGGATATTGTAATGCCATCAGACTTGGATGGTATACGCTAATCCTTTCCATTTCTGAACCCTTCTGTTGAACAATTATATCTGGAGAAAATGATTGCTCTCCTGTTTCATCTACAATCAATGCTGCAATCTCATTCGCAGAGGGCAAATCATATTCTCTACTATTAATTTCACGCTTAGCCAATAGTTTCAGTTGAAGCTCCTGGACACCAGAGTTTTGTATCCTATCTCGAGCAGAACGAAATGTACGTACCAGGATATTATTGTCATCAAACATATGCTGGAGGCCTTCAACAATACACTGGCGCAACGGATTCTTGGCATGATCAGTGGAGTAAAAGTCCATACGATTCTGCACCTCGTTATCTAAATCGTGAATGTAAAGCTGTGCAAATTTCGGACTATCCCCATCACCAGGAACCAAACATCTTATTCGATGATAAATCTGACCACCGATTGAATATACATAAACTCCACGACCATCATTAATAGAGTTATTGACTTTACCTCCGAGAGAAATAAAGCAAAAAACCCCATTATAGGCTATGATGTTAGTACGAAAGTGACGCGCTAATGGTGTATCCCCTTCAAGTAGAGTTTTAAGAAATTCGGGCACATCTCTGCGGGGAGGCAATTTCACTTTACCATGTTTGCAACATAAAGGAAATGCAGGCAACACATCATTCCGTTTAGATAAAGTACTCTCGAACCGCCACATAACTGCTCCACAATGTTGACACGTACATGAAGGTGGACCAATATCAAAAAATTCAACCAACGGAAGACCTAGTGAAATAGATAAGTAATATTAATAAATTTTTGTCACAGTAATTCATAAATTGAATGAGATTGAGAAACTGTGAAGCCGATTTAGGCGCGCTACAGTAAACACAATTATTAAAATAAATGTTCTCAAGGCAAGATAGATTGGTATACCGCTCATTTTAAGTAAGAATAAGTCAAATTTCAGGAAACACCAAAGTTTGTTCATAACACACAAATTTGCCGTTGACACATCAACATCTAAAAACAATCCACTATTTGCATAAGGTGACATGAAGCGTACATCACTAAATTATATGCATGGCATAAATGGGTACATTATATGTTCTAAAACCAAAATAGGAAACAAAATATGTTGACCAGAACACAAAAACATATATCCAATGTACAAAAACTAAACCAAAATAGAGATGAACCATTTCATGTATAATAGTGGCCATTAGAATCCACATACTTTGATTGACTTCTGTAGGAAAGAAACTTCGGCCACGTCTCTTTCTATGCAGATGAATACGTCGAAGTAATCGACTTTGCTTTTGTAATAGAAATCTAAACTCCGACTCCAAAACTATGAACAACACCAAAACACATACGATATTAAAGAAATAAATAAAGATTCAACAATCTAGAATAGCCTAATTTGTAAGACTTGCTACAAAATTTAGCAAACAACAACCTTGGTGTTCAAAAGGCAAGCCCCTCCTATGAACCTTCTGTTTCAAAATATGATGTCTTCTCTTACGGGCGACTTGGGATAGTATTCGCCGAAGTTGAGAGAGTTGGAATTGTAAGGCAGCTTCTTCTGCAGAATTTAAATATAAAACCATGTATTACTCATTGAATAGATGAACTAATTAGAAAAATTAAAACACAGATAACACACCTCTCTCAAATGCTTCTTCCTCTTCAGCAGATAAAACACAGCGTTGGTACTGATCTTCAGGATGAATAAACACTGCTCGACGTTTCCCTAAACAAATGAGATTCAAGGGAAAATATTAATGTTAGTTTGCATTGAAGCAGTTGCGTGCTAAACCATGACACTCACATGGTACAGACGATCGATAAATCTGTGGTTGGGCAGATGGGATGACATTTGCACTATCCATATTAAATTCTCCAATAACCTGATGCAATCTGAAATAGAGGTCGTGGTAAATGATGCACCCGTTCCAGTAAATTTTGCAGCTGCCATTCATATAAATTAATTAATTGTTACAACAGAAGTTGAACTCCTCACCAATTATAAGTTTGTGCGAGTTAATGACACATACAACACACCACACAAACATAACAGTCGAAGAAAAATATAACTATATAAGGCATAATTTAAATTGATGAACAAAACACATATAACAGAATGGCTTCCAAGCTTGGGGATGCAAAGGAAGAGCGAGAAGGACAACAATGTAATGGCCAACACAAATATAATTCAAAGGCATCCATAAAAACCATATCCAAAGAGAAGTTTGAAAAAGAAGCAAGCTGGCAATAAGAAAAGCACTATAAGTGCTTACCAATTCTAGTTCTTCTAACTATACCAAGCTTATCCCTTCTTTCAATTATGCAGTTTACGCTTTGTACTTTTAGCACAAATGGATTCCAACTCTAATGTCACAATACAAATACAATGCAAATGAAGTTGAAGAACAATAAAACAAACTAATGGAGTGAGATAAAACTGTCCAATGATCTTATGTAATTACGGGAAAAAAGCCTGGTAGAACCAATACACTAACCAGTGGAGCATGCTTATCAATACCGCCTACTTTATACTTCTTTAGTGATTAGAGCTGAAAGTACATTATCAGATCATAGCCAGTCCCATTAGATTAATTAACCTAGAAACATATGAGAGAAAACCTTACTGATCAAGTTGGATTTCGACATTTACCTGCAACAGAGTTAACATCAGAAAGTAAATTGATTATGTCTCATACGTGGTGGCGGGTGGGGGACGGCGCGCCAAATTTCGTCGGCGATGGGCTGGTTCTGGACTCAAGTAGGCTGGGCCTCTGAAGTATGGGCTGGCGAGAGAAATGGATCCCCGAGGCCTTATGGTTTACGCTTTCCTTTTCCCCCGCTAGGCCAGCGGTAGTTTATAGCCGGCCCTTCGGTTTACTGACCCGGAAAACGACCCGGACGAAGTACCTGCTGCCGCCGCCGAACGTCTCTTTCTTTCCTCTTCTTTCTCTGCGGCCCGGAAAAACTCAGCTCAAAATCGGCAGTCGGCTGCTCTCTGGAAGACAGTCTAAGCGAAGTGGAATTTAAAGTAAGCAACTTTGTTACTTTCAAGAGAAAGGGAAAAATAAAAAATCCCCTTTTGATCTCTAGAGAATCCAATCAACAGAATAAAGCGAGGAAGGTAAGAGAGAATAAAGAAAACGGAATGAACCAAAGGTAAGGGAGATGAATCTTTGCAACCGAATCCCTGGAAAAAAAAAACCCAGAATCCGAATCCCTAAAACTTAAAAGCAGCGACAACAACAAACAGAAATCTGAAAGAGGAAGAATAACTTACGGCAAAACCAATACCGATCTAACGCTTAGAGAACGGAAATCAAAGGTAGATGCAAGCACATAAAAGAACCAGATGATTGAGTCAATGTTTGGTTTTCTGAAGGCCAAGAAACTTATTCGAATGAGGTGAAAGAGTGGAAGGAAGGGAAATCGGAAATAAAAAATACAAATTAAATGAGAACGTGGGCCTGGAAAGAGAAAAAAGTGGGTAGTGGAGAGTTTTTTGGTTATGAAATCAGGCGGGACTCTTTTTTTTCCCCGCTTAACACTCTGTCACATCAGCTTCCTAAAATCACTCTATGGACAGGAAATTTTGAATGGGGGTGCAGTTTTACTTTTCAGCTATAAATTATAGTGTTGATTGATAATCCTTACCGAGAAAAAAACAGTCGGTTCAAGCTCATTTAAAAAATGGATAAAAAAATTTCACTTTGTAATCAAACTAAAGCCTTCGGCCAACTATTATATAAAAAAAAAAAAAATCTGGTCAACCAGCCGGTTCATTTTTGAAATGCTACAAAGTGAAAAAATTTCATAAAAAACAACAAACATTTCAAAAATCACCAATATACTAGTTGGTGCTGTTTGGCTAATTTACAATGGGTACCCAGAGTAGGAAAATTAACAATGAAGTCCTCATATTTACACATCCTAACTCCTGACCTCCTCAAACTGAAGCAAGCAGAAGTCTCGCCTCAGCCCTATCGGTTCCTTGTCTCGTCTCGCTATAATTTTTCAGTTTCCCAGCCGGGCAGAGCATAAACGCCGCTCTCTCTCCTTCTTCGACAGCGGAACAGAAGAAGGCGCCGCCACCACCAGCTAGACGCCATCTGCTTGCGAGTGTCTTCCTCGCCCTTTGATTTGTCTCTGATATTCTGCTTCTGCGTTGCCAAGGTTTTGTCACTGAACTTTGCTTCCTCTTTTCTCCTGATGTGTATAATAGTTTGTTAGCACTTAGTAGGGTAAGAGGAAAGGGAAGGGGGGAACAAAGAGAAATCATAAGTTAGGATTTCGAATTAGAAGTCTGGAATTTTTCCTATTGCTTTGTCAATTTGAGTATTAAATCATATCTGGCTGAGACGTAGCCATTTAAGCTAGTGTCAAACCTTTGTTAATCAATGCAAAGTTTCTAGCTTTGCTGTCGGCTGGTTGCTTCGTAAGTTCTTTGGGACTTGGGAGGCTACTGATTTGGATCTTTTATTATTTGTTACGTTCATTCTCTGGGTAATGCTATTACTCTTTATGGCCTGATATGTTTGAGGTGGATGATGTAGTTCTTTACTTTTCTGATAGTTGGTAGTGAATCTAGAGCAATTTTGGGATGCAATAATTTATTGACAATTGATGGCTGATTAGGTTGCTGAATTTCTCTGTAATCTGTGTACTACCTTTTTGTTGTGCAGCAGTGCACGGGTTTGGCAAGGCTCGGTTTTCTGTTGAAATTCTCTTGAACTCTTGCATTCCAGAATATGGGTTTTACAAAGGAGCAATTGCTTGCACGCTTGAAGGTTCGATCAGTTGTTGCTTTGTTTTTCTTCACAACTGTCCCCACAATTAATCCGCAGTGATCTGCGTGTCTTTCAGTCAATTCTCTGCTCATAGCGAAACTTGATTTAGCCTTTCTTCCTTCTACACGCCCATGTAGCAGTTTCACTTTCCTCACATTTTTATCTACCGTTAGTAGTTATTCTTGCTCAGTGTGATCTCCCAAATGACTTGAAACAACTGATCTATTTTGAACATCTGAATCCTTGTTAAAGCTATGACCCATTCTATTATTGGATCTTCATCCAAATGGGGGGATTTTGTTTGCTGGACCAACTTTGCGTGTGTCGTTGTTTATATCACCTTGTTTTATTTAGTAAAAAGTATGGCTGAGATTTTTTCCACTTTCCTGCTTTCCTGTCGGCCTTTGCCCTGTGATGGTGCTTCAGGAGCTTGGTATCAAATTTGAGCAGTATGACCATCCTGCTGTTCTAACTGTAGAAGCTCAGGTAAGACATTTTTTTCGAAAGGAAAGATTATCAAATTTGAGTGCGGCATGGACCAATATTTTGATTCAATACTACACATTCGTGCACAGGCAAAATATGTGGGGGACAAAGGAGGCGGACTTAGCAAAAATTTATTCTTGAAGGTAATCAAAAAGGATTGTTAAGATGTCTTATGTTGATTTCCTTAGCAATACCCTTGTTTGAGTCACGGCTGCAAAATGAAGATGGGTTTTTGTAACAGGACAAGAAAAGTAGGTTCTACATTGTTTCAGCTCTTGCAGATACTAAAGTAGATCTGAAAGGTGAACTTTGTGACAATTTGCACCGAGAGAAGTTATCTTACTCATTCATGTTAAGGAAATGATTGTTAATCAGATTATACTCTTGAAGCCGTGCAGTTTTGTCCCAGCGGCTTGGTTTGGGGAAGGGAGGCATAAGAATGGCTCCTGAAGAAGCATTAGGACAGCTACTACAGGTACACGCTTTCTGCAATGCAATGCCTCTTGCTTTTACGTGCCTTGTGTCTCTTCTTGAGAAAGCCCCCCAAAAATATTATGTACCTATGCGTTGAGTCCTTCTGTTAGCTTAAATTTCAAAATACTTAATTTATCTGCTATAATTAGCATACTCAGGTGATATCTTCAAATCAATTGGGACTTGCTTTTGGTCCCGACATGCCAATACTCTTTTGAACACTTCAAAGCAAGATTTTGGATATAAATTTAACTATCAAACTCATAATGGGCCCTGAAATGGTATCTATGTTGGTTGCGTTCTTAATTAATTATCGTACCCTCTGAGATCCACAAGAGTATTTGGTTGCAGAATGTGTTCTTTCATTAATGGAATTTAATTAACAGCTAGTGAAATCATTCCATTTTTTTCCTAACTGTAGTAGGCCCAAGTGCTGATGGGATATTCGTTTTAAGTTATTGATACAAACGAGTCCTGCACAGAGTTGAAGTTGAAAACTGCTAAATGGCCGGAATTTGTGGTCCTGTGGTCTTAACTTTTCCCCCATGACTATTTGTACAGGTTCCTTTAGGCTGTGTCACTCCATTTGCACTCATCAATGAGTCAGCAAGGTATAACCTTATCCTTGATCTAGTTATATGATGTGCTTGAAGCCTTGAACCCTGGACTTAGCTTTTCATTTAACTGGTGTTTCGACACTCAAATTCGTCTTTATATTTCAAAGGTCCAGGAAACAGGTAGAACTTTGGCCACTGAAGCACAGTTATGTTATTTTATTTGATATAAGTACGCCATACAAGTGTGAGAGATAAAACAAACGGTAGAAAGAGTATTCCCGTTTGATCAATTAAACATTTTTCTTGTGTATCTTTTAGTTATGGTACTTTGTTAATGAGAGTGGCGAAGTATAGAAAGCAAGAAACACTTTCTTTTTATATAAATAAACAAATGGTTGTGAGTGGAAGTATTTTAGCTGATGAAATCATTTAAATTAAAATAATTATGTAACCTCTTATCATTAGTTTTTTTTCTTCTTCTTATCATCAGTTTCATTTTGAATTTCGAGATGATAGCTGTACTCAATGATAAGATCAAGGATAAAAGATTATGATTAATATCATATATGATCTATAAAATTTATAATTTTGATGGTGTTAATTTTAATATCATTTACCAAGGATGTGAGATGTATTAAGAACTAAAGTCATTGTTTAGAATTCCTGGATGCTATGCAGCGGCTAAAACTAGTACTTGCTTTTGAATTGCTAGGAAGAATCAATCTATTTGTGTCATTGTGTGTGAATGGCTAGCATATCGGACCTTTTACCATTGCACCCAGGCAATATCAGATACTATGATCTTAAAACTAAACTTTAAACAATTGTTAAGTGATGCTCCTTTGGTTTCTGATGTATGGCATATATGTTTTGAAGGTACGTTTCACTCTTGTTGGACAAGGAATTCAAAACCCAGCCACATTGCTTCTTCCATCCGCTATCTAATGAAACATCAATCTGTAAGTTTTGAAAAATGGTTAAATGGAATTTGTTCATTTGGAGCCTTCGGTTTTTCATAGTTCCCCTCCAATGTTTAATATTGATGCATGTGGTTTACAATCTAAGATTTGTCTAACTAGCGCACGTTTTTTTTTTTTTTGGCAGCCGTCCAAGCTAGTGACCTAGATAAGTTTCTTAAATCAATTGGGAGAGAGCCCTCATATGTTGACCTTGAGGTGATGTGAAATAACTCTTTTTTAATTTTCATCAGTGGATTTCAGTCTTCCAAATTATGTATTGCTGTTTTTATTTCAGGCTAACCCACCAGTAGGGAAAGATCAACCTCCAGATCTAGCTATTCTCGTACCATCTGGTACCATTGATATACCAGATGCTCCTGAAAACAGTACGTCTTCACAAGCTGTGAGTGAGAAGTCTATTCCTGTTCAAAAGAAGTGCACACCCGCCTCAGGTACATGCTTATAGATCTGTTAGTTACACACATATCATGCAAACTATAGTTTGGTTCATTGAAGATAGTTTGAATTTGGGTGGATATATTATCCATATATCTCAACACCTATTTTAATAGGATTTTAAGGTTGCACGTCTTTTACATGTTGTTGTCAAGCCTTATTTAAGGTTGAACCTCAACCAGTTTAGGTTTTTCCGTTGGTACGGAAACCTGTAGTTTAAGTGAAAACCAATCTCTCTTGGACTCAAAAGATCTGGAGAAGGGTCACCTGGAGCAAATAGTAGAAAAGGAAGTGTGAACATTATTAAAATAAGTGAATGATTGTGAAACGATTAGTTGGTTGAAAAAATGGAGTTCTCCAGAGTGTCTAGTACCTATACTTTGATGGCTGACTTTCTGCAGAGAAGACTTCATCTAAGTCAACCACAACTTAAATATGCCATGAGTACTATGATGTTTATGGCAGAAAGGACTTCAATGCTAATATGATGGTTCACTTTACTGCAGAAAATACCTCAATCCTACCTAGTCCAGTCGTTAATTTTACGCATAACAGGCCATTTGAAGTGATGAGTGACATTGACTTAATATGTTGCTCACTTCCTTTGATTCAGTGAAATCTGCTAAGCCAAGCAGTGCTGATCCAAATGCGAAAGACAAGCCAAACAATGCAGCGCCCCAACCAAATGCTTTTGTAGAGTCCAGACTATTTGTGGACGAGATTCTCAAGAAGACGACAGAATTGCTGCTTTCTGAGATAAGCACGGTATCTATTTTTTGCTCCACTTTCTCTCATGTGCTCAAGGTCATTGTTTGCCTTCTTCCTTTGCAACTAAAATGGGAATTTTTTATATCTGTAGCTCACAGAAGATGTTGCGAAGCAAGAAGCTTTAGCCAAAAGTGTCAGAAAGCATCTGGCTCCTGATTTGCAAAATCTCACAGTGAGTTAACTTTGGCTAATAATGAACAGATTGTATGAGAGATGCTAAGCCAGTAGGCAGTAGCAATAGATTTTTCAACAGTGCGGGTTAGCCATGTTGCATGTATTTCTCAACCGTACCTTTTGTTCCTTATTGCAGGTAATGTTTAAGAACACAGCCTATACACAAGGTTTCTACGCTGGTAGTAATTGTCAACCAAAGCGTCTATGAATATGCCTGTTTTCTGCAGAAATTAGGATCAAAAGCTGGGGAACAATATATGTGGGTTGTTCAACAACCTTAACATCAGGACATGACAGTTAGTCGCTATTTTCCCAGTCTTTTATACCATTCCTGTTGCCATTTAGTGTCATGGGGTTCATGTATGGTTCATTCAAAATTTCATGTTATGGTTTACTCTCTTTTGGCTTTGTTAGAATGACAAGGAATGTTGGATGAGTCGTCCAGTTGCGACAGTAGTGAATCCACAGTTTGCTGCTGATCGGTCGGCAAGGTGTTTGACTGTTTTCTTTTACAAATACGATTGGTATTTAGGGGTGCTAGTATCAGACTGGTATCATATGTGGTTGTTTCAGATTGGTATCGTGCAGTTTCGAAAAGAAAAGCTCACAGAATGTTGCAGCGGCTCCATCCTGAGGGGGAAAGCAAAAATGGATTTTCAGTGCAGTGCCCAAATTCGATTAAGCATACATGAATAGTACAATCCTCATACGAGTAGAATTCGAAAGACGTCATTTGAAGCATACAATCTTCAGATAAAACAACTAAAAGCACGGTATAGTGTGTATGCACTTTGGTTTCCACGCATAACAGCAAGAAGATATAGCAATCAATTCTGACCTCTCTCCAGGAATCATCAGCAGCATTAGATTGATAATGAAAATCTCTGCGTTTAGCACTACCATGAGGCACACGCACAGCTCGAGCATATCGAGCACGAAACGGCCACGAACCCGCAAACGGCCTTCTTAACCACAACCACCTCCCTCCCTCCCCTGCCACTCCGATTGCTGTTGCTTTCTTCACACTCCCCACTTTCACTGCCAAGGAATTATGCAACCGGGCAGGAATTATGCAACCTCAGGCACGGGACAATGCAGTCCTCATGGTAGATGTGTTTGCACGGCAGCTCCCTGGCTTCACCTCCCACCATAAAATCTCCTTGCACACTAGACACGAATCGTATTCGTTACGAGCCAAGTGAGCTGTTTCCATCTCCACTCTTGGGATTGTCTCTGGCAGATTCGGGAGCCGGAGGAGGCCCTTGACGGTTGTCCTGAGTGATCTCCTCAATCAGGTTGTTTAAGCTCTGTTCGAAGTAGTCTCGGGGTTCAATCCTTGAGGGCAAAAGAGCAGCACAGGGACGAGTCGGGCGACTGGACCTTGGGTCGCCTCCCACAAGGACGGATGATGATCCATGCTCTTGTCCTCCAGCTCTATTGGAGTGAAAATTTGCAGAATAGTTTAGATAAGAAAACGTATTGTTCATTTAATACGTGCTCTTTAAGCATGGATGATGCATGTTTTTGTTAGTGTTAAATAAAATGGATAATAGTTATCCAAAATGGTCACATAAATTTGGATTTTACACATAGGGGACATACAATTTTTTCCCCTAACGGGTAGCAAGGTTTTGAAATTTTCGTAGAAAATGGTATGCTCCTTCTTTTTCTGAATCACTATTTGCCGCCCGCAGTTTTACTATTTGCCGCCCATAGTTGGAAAAAAAATACGATTTTGCCCCTAACCCTATCCCACCCTCAACCCATCTGCCGCCACCCCCCTTCAACCCTCCTTCCTCCTGCTGTCCTCCCGCCGCCGACGACCCTCCTCCTGTCGGACCTCCCGCCGCCGACTCCTCCCTCCTGCCGAGCCTAAAAGTTGCCGCCGAGCCTAGAAGCTGCCGCCAAAGAGGACGCCACAGCAGCGCCGCCGCCGCAAATCGAGTCCTCCTCGCTCGCTCTCGCCGCCTCCAACCTCCCAAGCTCGGCGAAGAGATTTTTTTTTCAGTCGCCGTCCGACTGGCCGGAGCGGACGCAGTCCGACTAGCCGGAGCGGACGCGGTCCGACTGGCCGGAGCGGACCCCGTCCGCCCGGTCTGGTCGGGCCGATCTAATTGGGTTTATGATTCGGTTTGAATGGTTCGGTTTAAATAGATATTTATTTGATTTATTTTAAATACAATTGTTAGTATCTTAATTAGTTTAATATTGATAGTTGAATAATTAGTATATAATTGTTAATTTGACCACAGTTGGTTGAGGGAATTAGGGTTTGACTTAATTAGGGTTTGACCCGAATTAGGGTTTGACTAAATTATATATTATTTGACCATAGTTGGTTGAGGGAATTAGGGTTTGACTTAATTAGGGTTTGACCCGAATTAGTGTTTGACTAAATTATATATTATTTTGACCACAGTTGTTTGACTTAATTAGGGTTTGACCACAGTTGAAATAATCTCACCCAAGATGACGGATAACAACAATAAGAATCAACTCGACTCAACTGGACCAATAATGACAATAAAGAAGGAAAGCATCTCATCCACCTCTTATACCTTATACTCCTCTGAAACCCTAAACCCTCATTCCCCTTGAATAGCTACCTTCAACCTCGATCCATCCAATCCTACTAGGAAATTATTTTAGAGGCGAAATCATCTCTTCCTCCACTAACAATAATATTT
The DNA here is from genome assembly GCA_964030455.1 of Linum trigynum. Lineage (NCBI taxonomy): Eukaryota > Viridiplantae > Streptophyta > Magnoliopsida > Malpighiales > Linaceae > Linum > Linum trigynum. The sequence continues at coordinate 31,188,949 of OZ034814.1, read as the reverse complement.
CGTCTTGTGGAAATATACGTGATAGGCTCAAAAAACTCCTAGTTACCACCCTCAGAACCCTAAAACCACCTCGATGAAAGTTTTGGCACTATTCATCTCTTTTTGTCGGGAATGTCCGATTGATAAACAATCGATTCCAACACATTTGTATCCACATTTTAAGAGATCGATGAAAGTTTCAATATTTTTTCATGTCGGTGACTCTAGTAATTGCTAAAAGATGTTTTTGCCCGACCTTCCCCGAGCCGCAAAGAGTCCTCTTCGTGCCTCGATTCCTTGGAAGTTTTATAAAACATAATTTAGGTACGATGATCTTATTAAATATGAAATAAATACAATTAAAAAGGTTTAATCAAAATTTATAAATATTTTATAACTATTCTACATAATTAAAATGAATTATTTATTTATTTTAGCTCTATTTACATAATTATAAAATAAGTATGAATTAGTTTGTACAATATTTTTTATAATTTAATTTTTTTTCTTATGAATAATTTTTAGTTTTTCTAATTCATAAATATAATTAATAAACATACATATAATTATTAACATGATATAATATTAAAAAAATAGAAGATTGAGTTAAATAATTATTATCATTTAGCGACGAATTTTGTGACGGTTTTGAAAACGTCGCTAATGCACGGTCCGCTCACCGGCGTCGGACGGGGTCCTCTCGTCGGCGTCGGACGGGTCCTCCCGCCGGCGTTGGACGGGGCCCGCCGCCGGCTGTGATGATTTGGTTCTGGGCGCGGTGGTGATCTGGTGGTGGTGGCGACGCCGGCGATTTGGCGGCGGTGGTGGACTGGCGCCGGCGGCAGCAGGAGTGGCGAGGCCGGCGATGGTCTATTGTCGGCCGCAGTGGTGGTCGCTCGTGTTATGGTGGAATGAGGTTTGTTTTATAAAAAATGAACAAAGGATAAAAATATCATTTTAGTTTAATTTACGGGCGGCAAATAGTAAAGAGATGGGCGGCAAATAGTAACCCTCTTCTTTTTTCATCCAAACATTTTTCTAATTTGATCCGATAAAAGTACATCCAATTCTGACTAAGAACCTAGAACAATCACCCAAATCCTTAGACAACTCATACCCAACTTGAAAAGCAAACTGACATTTTACCAAAAGAAAAAAAAAACCACATCCATTAAACAATATTGTGAGAGCTATCTTGTCTGGTTGGTACCGTGAGAGCAGTTCACGTCAATCTCTATGGTCAATAACCATATATAACCTCTCAAATTACTGCCACATCACAATTTATGGAAGGTCTCTAATCATTTCTCCTATAAATTTTAACGGATTATATCTCTTCGTTTTAAGTCATAATTTGAATTTTTTTACACAAATATATAATATCAATTGTGCTCTTCAAAATGATATCCACTTTGATATATTTTTGGAACAAAAACATTAAGACATTTAATACCAGTCTATACCAATGTGGTAATTGTTGGTACTACACAAAATCATACCAGAGTGTACAATGGTTGATTACATGATAGTAGGTGTCAAAATCGGGAAGCTCAATTAGTACAATATTCTCCGCTTTGGGTCAAGCCCGCACGGTTTTACTCTTAGGTTCCTTCCCAAAAGGCCTCATACTAATTGGGCTAGGTGGACACTAATATACAAGGGTCTCTTCCCTTGTATTACCGATGTGGTACTTGGATTGTCCCATAACAATTCTCCCCTCAAGACAAGGACCACAAATTCGTGTCCTCACCTCAGCGATTATCTTGATCCGCCAGACTAGATGTAGATCAAATTTGATCTACCAGACAAACACGAAGATGCCGAAGCAGGTGCCGCCGCCAAGTCGAGCTTCTGATCGTCGAGGGAGAGTTCATGGGAGTCCGACAGTCTCTAGTATGAGTGCTTCTGAATTATTTAGGGTTTCATTTTTTTAATTAATTGATTTGGAACATAAAACAAAATTAGGAGTAAATGATGGGCAATTGGGTCATTTTCCAGCTCATTTAACGGTCACTTAACATAAATTAGACGGAAGAGTAAATTTGTGACGTTTTAATACTAGAAGGATATGTTTGTACAAAAATTTAGTAAAAGGGTACATTTGTTAATTTACCATAATAAAAGGGTACAAAATGATATTAAGCCTACTAGCAAACATATCTATTATTATCGGACTCTAATTATATATTATGCAATCACTAATAGTGGTTGTTTACCGGTTGTTGAAAGCGGTGGACCGCTTGGTGGAAGTGGTAGACCGTTTTCTTGTAAAGTGGTCAACCTTTTAGTGGAAGATGTCGACCGTTTGTTGAACATTTCATAATGGAAACTGGGAGTTTTGATTAACACAAGGCAATGGTGATGGTTAAAGGCTATGAACAAAAACATGGAATTGACTTCACTGAAGTCTTTGCTCTAGTAGCTAGGTGGGACGCCATTAGAACACTCATTGCTTTTGCTGCTCACCATGGTTTGACAAATTGGCAGCTTGATGTGAAAAGTTCTTTTGTAAATGGTGAACTCACGGAAGATGTTTATGTTCAGCAACTACAAGGGTTTGTGGTTTTCGGGGAGGAGAATAAATTCTACAAATTGAAGATGGCTTTGTATGGTTTGAAGTAGGCTCCCCAGGCCCAGTACAACAGGATTGAGACATATTTTTGAAGTCAAGGGTTTGAGAGATGTCAAATTAAAGCAACATTGTTCATCAAAAGGGCTGGAACTGTTCTATTGATTGTGAGCTTATATGTAGATGATCTCATGTACATCAGTACCAGTGATGAGATGATCAAAGAGTTTAAGCAATCAATGGAGGTTGAGTTTGAAATGACTGACTTGGGGAAGATGAGGTACTTCCTGGAAGTGGAGGTGATTCAAAGTGACACTAGGATTTTCATCCATCAGCAGATGTATGCAAGGGAGATTTCGGAAAGACTTAAGTTATTGGATTGCAATTTCAGTCACAACTCGATTGTCCCTAGTGCAAAGTTAACAAATGTCGGAGATGGATGTCCTGTAGATGCTACTGAACGCAAGAAACTTGTTGGAAGCTTGTTCTGCATCAGTGCAACCAGAACATATCTTATGTTTGTAGTGTGTTTGCTGAGTAGGTACATGGAAGCACCAACCAGACAACACATGCTGGCATGTAAGAGGATCTTGAGATATCTGAAGGTCACAATGAGTCATGGAATTTTGTATTGAAGAAGAACTGAAGAAGGCTGTTTTCTTGGCTACACAGACAATGATTATGATAGTGATCTCGATGATAGAAGAAGCACTAGTGGCTATATTTTCTTTCTAGCAGGAGGTGTTATGTCCTGGGCTCCAAAAAGCAACCAAAAATCACTCTATCTACCACTGATGCAGAGTTCATTGCTGCATCCAACTGTATAGCTTAGTGCGTGTGGGCCTTGCAGTGGCCCTGCGGGTTCTAGATTTGGTGTGGTGTTTGCAGGTAAGGTGTTTGGTGTGCACCACGGATCGAGCCACGCTCCTGACCTGGGTCTATATGTGCTGCAAAACAGCTAGTTGGTTCCTCTGGCCAACTTCAAGTTCCATGAACTTCTTTGCAGCCAGCTCCATGAATTGATCCACCTTGCTGAACTTCTGGGTTGTGGTGTCGACGAGAGTGGTCATTATGTCCATCAACTCAGTCATCGGATTTCCCTATGTTGGGATCAATGAAGGGCCACCCGACTGCTAGAACTATCGATGCTACCGGGGGGGTTGCTACTGTAGTGGAAAGGTTTGTCCCTGTCTGAGATGGTAAGGTGGTTGCTACTATTAGAACTGACCCGGGCGAGGGTGGTACTGGTGTCTCTGGTTCTATTAACCGCCTGCATGAGCCTGAAATCCTAGTGGATTGGTGTTTCTATTGCCACCCCAAGAGAGGTTGGGATGCTGGTGTCACCCCTCATTGTGTAAGGATCTTTGGGCCTAGCATTGCTAATGAAATACAACTACTCCTAATGTGTGTTAGACTCTCACATCGCTTGACACTCCTCCACCATATGATTGGTGCTCTCGCACCACTAGCAGTACATCGCTTTAGGCTGGCCCATACCTATAACCAGACCATAATGATCGATTGCCGTAACCAACTTAGAAACTGCAGCCTCCAGGTTTGATGGCCGAGCCTCCACAACATTAACTCCTCGGCTTTGAACACATCGACTTCTCTTTGAAGCTCTCAGTCATAGCCCTGCTCTGCCAGATCCTTGAACAGTTGATTCATTTCCGGAGGAGTTTTGATCAACATATTCTCATTGGACACCAAGTCAATAAGTTGTCGGTCTTCAGGAAATAGAGCCTGGTAGAAATTGCTCACTTTAAAGGGATTAGGGCAATTCCGGAAAAGATTGGAGTATCTCTCTCATGCATCTCGAAGGGTTTCTTCGTCCTCGTATGCGAAGTGGGTGATTTCCTTCTGCATATCCACTATCTTAGATGTGGGATAGTAGCGGTTCAAAATTTTGTTATCGGTCTACAATGTGATCGATCCTGTGGCACGATTATCTAGCCACGTCTTGCCCAATTCCTCCAGGGTAAATGGGAAATAGCATAGCCGAATTACTTCTTGGGGTACTCCATTAATTTTAATCACATCAATTAACTTGTGAAAACGCCGCAAGTGCTCTCGAGGGCACTCACCTATTCGCCCCTTGAAAACCACAGAGCTCTTCAACATCTATATGATATAGGTTCACCTCGAAGTTGTTAGCAGCAACTTGAGGGAGATGGATGCTACACCTCAAGTAGTACTCCAGAGTCCGCTCCTGTGGTTGTGGCTAAGCCCCATTCGAATCCCCCAGCTGATTAGCAGGATCCCCCCATCTTTTCTTCGTCGCTCTCTGATCCTTCTGCAACGATAACTTGTTCCAAAGCCTCCTCCGCAGCCAATCGCTCCTTTAGTGCTTTCTTGAACAAGCGAAGATACCGCTCGAATTCATGGTCTAAAGGCAGTAGCTCTCCCGACGGGCTACGGGTCATATGCACTACCTGCACACACGCTAAAAATACAACTCGTGAAGGCAAACAGGTGGAAGAAAGAGAATGCAGAAAAGTAAATGCTAAAGTAACAAAATCCATGTTTCTTCAATAACCAAACCGTCCCTGCAATGGTGCCAAAAACTTGACACACTTTTACCAACACAACTAAACTATGACCAAGTATAATCGTAATTTAGGAATAAAGAGTAGTGGTTCAGGTTCTAAATGTCAACTCGGGTCCTAGGTACACTGGTTACTCGGTGGAATCCTATTACCTAGAAGTCGAAATCGGGTGAAGTTGATTGCCAAAACAAGTAAAGGAAATTAGACACATGTTCTGGTTTTTAAGTTCAAGAAAGAACCACGCAGGTAATGATTCCCCCTAGCTTGCAGTTAGATCAAATTGTAATTCACCCAATCCAATTCAGTTGAGATTTATACTGCGAAAGATCCAAAACTAGCTTGGAATCTCTTAATCTGACCAAGCTCTCTTAGCTACAATACCTAACCGGCAACTAACCTCTAGCGTGATAAAATGCTAAGGTGGTGAACACAGATCTCCTCTACTGGAATGACTTTTAGTACAGAGCAATGAATTGTTTGACTCTCGTACAATCAATTCACTACTTCCAATTTAGGTTGCTCTATTGACCTATTCAGAGACTATCGTTCTAGGTCAAAGCTGGAAACATACAAGTTTGATCAAGACTCATAGATTTCTGAATAATTCCTCGATGAATATATAATCATCACTGTGATGGAAATGGGTTCATATAACTAATCCTAACATACAGAACTAGGGTTCTTCATACCCAAGTGGAATAGGAGTTTACTCCAATGAGAGAGAAGAAAACAAGATGCTAGAGAAGGTCATCATCGTGTAGATGCGACTCATGCGAGAGATCCTCTCTAGATCGCAATCGATACCCCTCAGGGAAGGAATCGACTCCCGAGGGTTGTTCTTGGTCACTTTCTCTCTCTGAAGCTCTCTTCTTTCGCTCTCAATGGTCAAAATCGAATCTCTTTCAATTTTCCCAAGTCAGCCTTTTATACTCTGGAGAGCCGCGAGTCATGGCCAATGTTACAGACGTAACTTGCTTCCTCAACCCGTAACTTCTCCAAAACGTCGACATGTCTGCACTCTGTAAAGCAAGAGTTACGATTTTCAATGGGAAGTTACGGTCAAGGTCGTAACTATAACATTTGGACAGTAACTTTGAATTGATCTCCTTCTTCTCTTCCTTGAAGTTACGGCCGGAATTAGGAAGTTACTGGCCAGACCATAACTTTGGAAGCTTGGTCGTAACTCTTCCTTGCTCCTCTGTCGGGCTGCTCCAAATTGTCCCGAAACTTGCTCCCAAGCACTCATTTACGTAGCAAGACCTGAAACATCACAAACTAGCACAACCTAGTGTAAAATAGGCCTCAAGAGCGATAATGCAAGTTTAAACGATCAAGAATTGGTGGGGGAAAACATGTGCAAATTCAATGTTATCACTACTTTGTGTTCTACATGTTGAAGTTAGTGTTTCTAATTTTGTTTTCACGACGTTTTTATTTTATTGTTACAAATTAATAAGAGTCATGTTTGGTTCTGGATAAAATTAGTTTTATTAAATTCGATCGGACTAGTCGGTTCCCCTGAAATAACTAAACCCATACCAAAATCTGGTCAAGAAGCCTTAAAATTGAACACTTTTTGCGCGTCCAAGTCATAACCGATTTGAGAGGTTACCGATCCAAATCGGCCAACCTGAACCGTCAACTTGTGCCTGTCTTTTGTTTTATTATATTTGCTTTCAATTAAACAATAAAATGTCTTCTGTAGAATTTGAACACGGGTCACTTGACTAAAAGTAGAATATTCCAACTAATAATATTATATTTTTTGTGAGAAATAATATTATATTTTTAATTGTAGAAAGTATAAAATCTGAGTTAGAATTAGTTTTCAGAATTATCATCAAATAATAATCTTTTTTGCAAATTCTTAGCAATCGATTTTCTAATGATTTCATACCGATTAATCGACAGTTAACCATTAAATTTTGAACCTTATGTTGCAAAACTCAGATTGTGCCTTAAATTCAGACCCTGGAAACCGAACCAAAAGTAAATGGATCATATGACTGGTTCAACATTTGAAAACTTCTTCCCACTTCTAACCGAACCAAAAGAAAATCCCACCTATATATTTTGTTGGACTCATCTATAAATCTGACTTTCTCCATACTTTATTATTCAAGATCAAGAGTAATGGCAGGAACATGCTGCTGTAGACTTACCAAACAAGAATAATGTCACCTGCCTCTCCCTCTCTCGTTTAATTATTACCTTTTTTAAAAATGAAAAAAGTTGTCAGGAAGGCAAATAATAGATAAAAAATATCTAATGCGTTGGGTCACTGCTGAGGTAATAGTTGATTTAGGTGATGAATACTTTAACAAACCCGTATATGTACGTTGCATGAGAATAATATTATATATACAGCAACTTAAAATATGCAAAACAAACACACTTAGTCAAGAAACAAGAGATAGGTAAAACTGTATTTAGGGATGGCAACAAAACCCGAACCCACGGGCACCCATCCGACCCAACCCGGTCAACATGGGTAAAATTCATGTTGACGGGTTTTAGGCTGGGTTCGGGTTTAAACCCGCTACACTATTCACTGGGTCGGGTTGGGTTTGGGTTTCGGTAAACCCGCCCCATGGGTATCCGCCCACACACATATAATTACTTTTCCGGTATATTTAATATTCTAAATAATATATATTCCTTAAACAACTAATATTTTTATGTTTGTGGAGACATGTATAATTTATTCTTTCCAATTGTTTAGAATGAAGTTGATATGATGAAGTGGAGAGTGAAGAAACTTAGTTGACGTGGAAGAAGTTTTCAATTAATCTTATTGTTTATAGATGTTTATCTTTAATTTTGAACAATTTGTATTGATCATTTGCGGTTTGCTTGTATGCTCTAGATTGGTATATTTTTTATGATTAATTTGTATGAAAAATTGATGTTAAACTTTTATTTTGAAAGAAATTTGTTATTGTAAATTTTTTACCACAAAAACCAACGGGTACCCATGAACCCGCGGATACCCGGCGGGTTGGGTTGGGTTTGAGTTTTTCAAACCCAACGGGTTTAACCTCAGATTTTTTTGGCGGATAAACCTATGGGTTTGGGTTTGATAAAACCGCCCCAACCTGACCCATTGCCATCCCTAACTGTATTGGAGGTTGTATGAGAAAAATTAGAGATAAGTTATTTTTATGTTGATATGGTAATTTAATCGTAATTTAATCATTTCATACTGTTAAAAACTATCTTCGAATTGGAATTCAGTAAGAATTTTTCTTGATCGAAGCACCCTTACAATACTGTTTTAGAAAGAAACAATATTAATCTGGCATCTGAGAAATCAACAAATAAGTGAAGCTTTGTTCTGTATATTTCTTTTCGAGACGGTCTTTTTGCTTTTAGCTTGAATAGCTAGCATGTGGAGTGGGTAGATTTTACTAAAGAAAGGGGAGTGTGGGGGAAGGACTTTGCAAGTTGAAATCCTGTAAATGATAATGAAGACAAACTGTGACTGAGATTTTTAGGTTATTATCATATATAAGCAAATGCAAGTAGTATTTTGAACTGGTACTAGCTGTTTGAATCTGCTAGCCAGCAAGTGCTGGCGTGTTGCTTTTGACGTATGACCTAGGTATCGTTTGAAAAATGAGATTTAAAGTATGGATTTTAGTGAATTTATAGTATCAACAAATTTTTTTTTTTTTTTTTTTTTTGCACGGTATCCTAAATTTAGAATTTTCAAAATCTCTAAAATCTGGACATATAATAAAAATAGAGATTCAAGTTAAATTTTTAAAATCTCTATAATCTGAAAATATAATAAAATTATAGATTTTATATATTGATTTGTAATATTTTTTTCCCTAACTTATATTTGTTTCCCCTAACTTTATCACTAGCCAAATATCATTAGCAATACCAACAAGATATTCATTGTTTTGCTCTTTTCTAAACATTATGTTTCTTAATAGAAAAAGAATTTATTTCCCTTTTAAATTCTTCTTTTTTTTACTACTTCCTTGATAAAGGTAAACATGTTATTTAGTCTAAAATTAAAATGTTTATTTTTTTGTTAAATTTCAACAAACACAATTACCAAACATGAATATTTTAAGGAAAAAAATTCAAAAATACAAAGAATTAGAATCTTTAAAATCTAGAGATTTGAACTCTTATTTTCCAAACAACCCTTAATAAGTTCACCTAAAAAACTTACCGTATTTATAAACCTCCAATTCGAAGTTGCGTGTATTTTAATAAAGTGAGAGATATCATTCTTGGTTGTTAACCCAGTATCAATCTAGCAGATTGAACCATTGATGACAAGTGAAAGTATCTATTGTAGATCCCCCTTGGTATGAACTAAAGTGTTTACATTTTCCATCATTATCGTCATAATACATTAAATTATTGATGTGATTGCTTCAAGTGCATTCTAGCAACCCTAGGATTGCTTTTATACGATTGATGCACTTTTGGTAGCGTTTTGTGCATTTTCAGTGCAAAGCAGTCTAGTGGGCCACTTAGAAACCGTAGAGTACATTGAGCCCAAATTTCTAGAGGAAGGATTCGAAGGCTAGACGTCAAGGAAAAAAGGGGCCGACACGTCGTTTTACTAAGGAGAAAAAGCAAACCCAGCTCCATTTTGGGAAAGTCGTCCACTTCGCCAGGAAGTTATCATAGAGCTTCCTGATTCGCTGGCCACGAGTTTGGAGGCTTCTAATTGTTCGAATGACGTAGTAGGGGTGAGTTTTTATCCTCAGAAAGCCTAATCAAATACCTATAATTAGTAGAGCTATAGAGCTAGAGTTCGAGGGAGGAGGAAACTAGAGGTTGAGGAAGGGTCGTCGACAGAGCAACCCTTCGGACTTAGAGCGATGCCACCTTCGAGGGAGAGTCAGCGGCAAAATCGGTGCCACTATGCCCGAATTCTCTATTTTGCCGCCAATTCCAGAGGTCTCTTGGAGTCTTTGTTTCGAGCAATGAACACCCAAGAAATCCTCCCCATGATCGGCCAAGTTCCTTAGTTGCGTAGGTATATGAACCCTAGGGGTTCTAGCCATGCAAAGTTGAGGATACGTTTTTTTTATCTTCATAAGTGTGATGCTTCATTTCCTCTATTTTGTTATTTGTTGATTCCAATGATCGTTTAGTCAATCTTGCACTCCTTCGAGGTGTAAGACATGAAATCCTAGTCATTTAGGATGGGTCTAGAAATCAGTCATATTGGATTGGACCTCATTCGATCAAATGACGTGACGCCTCAATGAAGGAATTCAAAGGGTCCTTGTCACCCATTAGTTCGGGTAAATACTTTGACACAAGGTGGGATCTAGATAAGAAATCGGCAACTCATATGCTCCGATCATCAAAGCTTGGTTTGCTGGCGCTATAAGTAGAAGAGGGGAAGGGCAGGATCAAGGCAAGGGATGAGGGAGCTCTATTAGTGTGAGTTTGTAGGCTTTTGATTCTTTAGGAAACCAAGAAAATGGCACTTTATGTTAGTATAATTCAGCTTCATCCTCTAATGATCATGCACATGTACATGGGTTGTACAACCAAACACTTTCAAGTGATCTATCGAGGGAGGTTTACTTGTCGAAAGTTCATGTGGAGTTTTCGATCATTGGCTGAAGGTAGACCCTATTTATAATATGAGCATTCCAATCCATAGCTTCATGCTAGAATAAACTAGGTATCTTGGTACCTTCAATGAACACATAACCATGTTCATGATAGTTTTGTTTTTTCCTCTCGGCAATACCATTTTGTTGTGGGGTTAGGAATGCTGTGAGATGTCTTCTAATTCATGCCTCTTCATATACTTCTTTGAACTCATTACACATGAACTTCCGACCCCTATCAGGTCTAAGACATGTAATGTACTTTCTTGTTTCCTTTTTTACTTGTTTTTTACATTTCTTGAACAATGCTAGCGCTTCTAACTTGGCAATAACAGAATAAACCAAAGTTTCATACTGTAGTCATCTAAAAGAGTTAGGATATACCTCTTGCCGCCATTTGATATTGGTGAGAAAGGTCCAAATAGATCAGCATGCATTAATTGCAAACCCGAGTTGCTTTCCAAACTTCCTTATTTGGAAATTATGTTTGTGTTAATTTGAAATATATCATAAATAAAACATCTTCTTCATATCCGGATAAGACTCATAAGATGATTAAGAATTGAATAAATGAACGTGTTGGTAATTGTTCCACTCAGGGCATTCATTTATGAAAGGCTCCTTCTTGTGGCATTCAAAATATATCATGATTATAGGTATTGTCTTCTCCTCTCCCTCTTAAATGATAGCTATGAGATGTCCTTAGATTCCTCTATGGAGCAAATAATGTAGTTGATTTTTCTGTTAAAGTTCTCAATATCCTCTATACAATATGTTCGTTAGTCATGGACTCACCACAATTTCTCATTGAGTTTTCAATGACCACAACTCTTCCAAAATAGTCTGTTACAGACTCAACTTCGTTCATATCCATGATCTCAAAGCTCCTTCTAAGAGCATGTAGTTGTGCCTTCTGCATCCTAGCATTTCCTTGGTATATTATCTTCATAGAGTCCCATAACAATTTTATTGTGGCCTTTTGTGTGATGGTCTTCAGCACATTTTTGTTAATGTAACTAAACATATAGTTTTTGGCCTTCATATCCCTTAACCTTGGCTCTTCTAGGGCCTTTATATGAGTTGCAGTCAACTCTTTTCCCTCAGCAAGTTCCTTAAAACCTAATTGTACAAAATTCCAATACTCTTTTCACCTGATCATATTCTTCATTAGCAGGCTCTCCAGTGGTCATACTCCCTATCAAAATTGGGGATATAGACCTGAACAAAGTTGCTAGCACTCATCTTTCTACTCTTCTTCACTCAATTGAAAGTACACTCACCAATTAACGATACAACCTCACTGATCACTCAGGTTTCCCACACCCATGTAAAAAAATTCACACATCTCACTTCAAATCACACTGAAAATTTAGATCTCTCCTTGTTACAACTTGGACTTGTGCTCTGGTACCACTTTGTTAAACACAAGGGGAAGCAAACTGACAAAGCTTATATACCATGGTTAAATGCAAGCATAAATACATTCTAACTTGTCCAAAATCTCGACAACAAACTGACCTACAAGTTGAGCCAAATCAGTTAACAAACTTGCATCCCTCAATACTGAAAACAAGGACATGACTAGATGATCGCACGCTAACACTCAGCAGCAGGACTTATTTGACACTAAAATAAAAATATCAGGTACTAAACGAAACTAAACCGAAAACAACACACTTTGAGCATTCAGACTCATAATATTCTTCACCAGCGCGCGCAACTTCATCCTTAGCTTCAGTCCAGGGTTCGAGACTCAAACGACTTCAAAAAAATTGGCGCTATCCTTAAGTACCAAGCATCGCGGTATCAATCGGACAGGGAGTCACATGAGGCGGTACAAAATGATGAAAACCTCATAAAGAAAGAAAGAAGGAACCTACCCTATATACTAACACAACATATAGTTCAAAAGAATCAATCGTGTAACACCATTTCGTGCTAAAAGCTAACTTGCTCTTTTCTTGGTCCCTTGTGCATTATTAATCTGGACCACCATAATGCATATATACATAGATTATAGAGCAACACCACGCAGATGGATCCAGCATGCATAAAAAGCTACTTGCTAGCTCTCCTATATTTCCATTTATTTATCGTTAATTATTTGTTTTTTTCATTCTTAATAATTACATCAAGAGACAATAGAAGCCCACCCTCAATCCACCACCAGTTGTTTGTTGCTGTGTTTGTGTATCATGTGCTTTGGATCTGTGCACACATAAACAAATATTTTCTGGAAACCAACATTTTGTTGCATAAGTGAGGCAAACGGCACATGGGGTTTTCAGATAAGGCCTCACCTTTAAGTATTAAAAATCTGATATAATATCAGACATAAGCCTTTTAAAAAATTAGTTCTACAGGTCTCACTTCTTTCTTTCCGTACCTTTAGTATTGTATATGCAATGATCTCATCTAAAGGTTGTCAAACTGGTTTATGTCAGTGTGTCGGTTTACCAAGTGGAATTGTTCGACCGGTGGCACATATCGGTTTGTGCCACCGGTCATGCCGGTTAATATTACAAATAAAATTATAAATATTCATATTTAAACATGACATTTAACGTCAATGCCTACACATTTATACTTGAATCCAACAAATAACATTAGTATTTAACTTTTATACTCATAAAATAAATAATAAAATAATTTTTAACTGTTAAATTCACTAAAATAAGGTCATTTTACTTAGAGATTCGTATATCGATCATGCCGGTCATACCGGTGGTGTCACGCCGGTTTTATGACCGGTACCGGTTGAACCAGGTACAACCGGTGGCACGCTGACCGACGTGACAACCATGTCTCTATCTATTTATGTTGTATGTTATTTACAAATGAGAATCAGTCTAATCAGATCGGATTCGAAGTGGCAAAGTCTGTATTTTAACGAATGAGGATGAAAAAATAACAAATTGTAACGGTTTTTTATATGATTGAACCTAAATTTCAAAAGAGGAGGCTTATAGGTTCATCGTATCACTTCCCAATGTTTCTCAACATATCAATATATTGTAATGATTGTCTGATTGGTATACTCCGAGAGTATACAATATTACTACAAGTGATCCGATCGTTGGATGCGCTTCATTATACTTTGAAGTAATCAGAAACGTGGATTGTCATTTTTTATCAAATTGATCTTTCGAGGGGTAGGTTTAGAATGGTTGGGAGAGTTATAGCCTGTAGACTGTAGCTCCTCCTGCTGAACTACAAATACGTCCACCATTGTTACTCCATCGTCCCCATATACTAACGGGATTCTAACGTTGGCAGCAAGAAAACATATTAAAATTGAAAAAAAACGGTTGCGAAATTGAAAAGAAAATGAGGGCCAGGGAATATATTGTTAAACCAAAGAGGCAGGATGTGATGGTCCCAAGATTTTCCACATTTCTTCACGTTTACTTGGATTGGCCGTTTTGCTGATATGGGCAGAGTGATGGATCAACCGGGAATTGATTCTTCCTTTTCATTTCCGTATCATGATATCAGTGACTGGGGGGACAAAAAATAATTTAATCAAATAGAAAAAGAACTAAGTTTGAGTCATTGTGCAATTTCGAATTAAAAATTAGGGTTTAAAAAAATATTGTAGAGGAATCGTGAACTTGAAATGCCAATTCAATCCAATAATCTCTGATGACCAAGGTACTAAAATGAAGATATATAGTATTACTGGCATTTTTTCATACTGTCCTGTGTAAAAGTGTACGAGAAATAGGAATGGGTAATGCCTATTTTTTTTTATATAAATATTCTTCTGATTTTTTAATATTGTTCAAATCAATTAAAATATTATTAATTAGCCAAATTTTTCGTAATGCATAAAAATATTAGTAATTTTTACGTTATCGTTAATAATTTTGTAACTCATTTTTTAGTTAAAATACTAAAATTTTGGAATATTGACCTTCATGTGTCTCTTCCAATTCGGTATCATGTTGCCAAGTCAATATTACTAACAAAATTGCTAACTGAAAGTTAACATTTGGTTAATTCTTAGTATTTCGATAGATTTGGTTAATAAAAAAATTCAAAAAGGTTTGATTAAATAATAGTCATTACCCAATAGGAATTTATAGTCCAAAATTTGCCCTCTGTTTGGTTGCTGGGCACAAGGCAGATACATGGAGCTTTAGAGACACCTCTAAAATTTGAAAAAACGATTATCCAAATTCCGGGTGTAATTTTTATGAATAAAAAAATATAATTGATAATCCGGGATACCGCTCAAATTTGAAAAAAAAAGAATCATCCTGTTCTCGGTAATAGTTTGCGTAAGATTTAAAAATATTAATGGTAGTTTGTGTAATACAAACCTAAGATACTACAGTTACTGAACAAATTCTCAATTACGTTGCAACTCATTTGTTGTTCTATTTTAGACACTATGTAATAGTAAAAAAGTCATTCCTTATTCTCAACCATTTTCAAATCCTAACAATTAAACTGATTATTTGCTACCCTGAATTTGTATTGAGTTTATGGTTGCACGGGAAGTCTTGAAAGTGTCTTTTCGGTTTTGATATACATTAAGAACAAGGTTAGAAATCAAATATGTGATTAGTTTGTGAATTATTGTCTAGTATGATAAGCAGATTTGTTGAGCAATGTAGATACTAAATCTTTTTTATATATTTTTCTCAGAATACGAAAACAAGTCGTGGTTTTTTTTGTAATTTGTAATAGTCAAATATTTTTGTTTAAGTTTTAATTATTTAATTTAATTTGGTTTTTGGAGGAGGATACTCCTATAAAAAAAATATTGGATTCGTCACTAACTAGTAAGATCGGGTTTTTTCATACCCAGAATGTTTTTTGTCAGAGATGTCCCAAAAGGGAATACAACATATATGACATATTCAACGATCTTTGGAGGTCAAAATTACAAAGAAGAATTAAGGAAGAGCCGCTGGTCGACCAACCGATGATCCAACGATGAGAAGACTTGTTTCACCACGAGATGGGCAACCCTATTATACTTACGCGGGGGCGAAGTGAATCGATGCACGCAACTTGGAGACATCAAGAAACAAGATCCTCAGAGAGTAGGCTGCAACCCAAAGAGTCGCGAAAAAAGTTGTTCAAAATGAGGGAATTGTACAGGGACCGTGAACCTGAGATGCCGGTTCAATCCAACGATCTCTTGATGACCAAGGTACCAAAATGAGGATATAGTTAGTATTACTAGCATTTTCCCATATTGTCATTTGTAAAAGTGTCGGGAAATATGAATTTATAGCCCAAAATGTACCCTCTGTTTGGTTACTTTTTTATTTTCTTTTGTCAGAGATATCCCAAAAGGGAATACAACAGATATAACATAATAAAGGACCTTTGCAGGTCAAAAATTACCAAGAAGAATTAAGAAAAAGTCTTGGCCGACCAACAGACAATCCAGCGATGAGAGAGCTTGTTTTGCCACGAGATGGACGACCCTATTATACTCATGCAGGGCGAAGTGAAACGATGCTCGCTACATGGTGACACGAAGAACCTAAACTTCAGAGAATAGGCTACCACCCAAAGCATGTGTCGGATCCTTTCGATGAATCATTTGAATGATCACCTGCACATCACCACAAAATGAGACATTAGAGATCGATTTAGAAGGACACCACTAGAGTGCATCCCGAAGGGCCATGAGCTCAATGATGAATGCATCATCCAGATAGTCATAAAACTTCCCAAAGGCGAAGTGAACATCATTTGCTCCTGTAAAACCTAAAAAACACCACCCCCTCCCCCCAACAAAATTTTTAGGAGCTTCATCAAATTGAACTAAGATAGAACCAAGAGGAATTGGAGGAGTAGAACTGCGGACTCCAGGAGGGACAAATTGAGAGGAACGACGACTACTTGAAGCAGCAAAGCTGCTTGAGTAGAATTCCATTCTTCCACTTGTGAATGAAATTTTCACACCATGGTAGACGAGAGGAATTGAACATCATCATAAGTGGTGGAGCACCAAGCCTTCCAAATGTGCCACTACGCTAACACAAGACGACTAAGAACCTCCTTGGGAATTAGAGATGGCAAAGAGTCGAGTTGGGGCGGGTTATGCCAAACCAAAGCCCATGGGTTTATTCACAAAAAAAAAACCAGGGTAAAACCCACTGGATTTGGAAAACTCAAACCCAACCCAACCCAACCTGTTGAGTATCTGCGGGTTCATGGATACCCATGAGTTCATGTACAAAGATGCAATTACACTAGTTTTCACTACTATTGTCAACTACATACACACTAACTCACAAATCATTCATACTAATTGATCAATATTAAAGATAAACATCCACAAACAATATGATTAATTGAACGTGTGAGCAATTAGTTTAGAAATTATAGTTAACTAGTTAAGGGTTCCGTGGGTTGTTTGGGGGGGGGGGGGGGTATGGACTTCAGTGCAGGTATCCATAGGTTGGATATGGCTAAGTCCAACCCCAATCCAACCTTCAAAAAGTATAACGGGTTTAAACCCAAACCCAACCCACAATCCTTCAAAGCGGGTTTACCCGCGTTGACCAGGTTGGGTCGAGTAGGGTACCCGCGGATTCAGGTTCTATTATCATTGCTATTGGGAATGCTTGCATGAAAAATGAACCACCGCCAGCCCATAGAGACATGCATCTGGTAAATCTGTCATATGAAGCGATTAAGACCAACAAGGTTCCAAAATTCCACAACCACCCTGCAATGCATAAACGTATGTAACATGGTCTCATGAGCCTTCGAACAAATAAGACACTTCACAACCTCAATATCCTCATCATCACCAATAAGTTCCATCTCTCTAAGAATATCTCTTAAAGGAAGATAACCTTTGATGATACGCTAAAGTTTAGGAGGAACACCTAAGGACCATAATAATTTCCAAGCATGTGCATCAAAGATTGGAGGGATGGTGGAAGGATTATGAATAAAATCAGTAGAGTGTACTCACCTGATTTATCATAGTGCCACACAAGGCGGTTAGACACAAGAAAACTGGGAAGTGAAATAGATATGATAATCCTGACAGTATCCACATCAAACAAAGGGAAGAGAAGGGATACCTTCCAAATTCCGGATCCATGATCAATCAAAGATGAAACATGTGGACCGGGTAAGGAGACTTGAGGCAAAAGAATAGGTCGAGATGGAGGATTCATCTGCTGCCATATCCTCAATGGTACGAACATAAGTGCCAGCTGAACCAATTTGCCAGCAAAGACCAGAATGGAGAAGGGTTATGCCCACAACAATGTCATGCCTAAGAAGGCATAGAACCCTAAAAAGAAAACAAAAAGGAAGAATGAGAAAATTACCTTCCTTTAAAATTGATGGCGAGGAGGTCGTCCAAGTTTTTTATAATCATATGCATGTTTAGCTAGTAAGGTAATATTGTTGCTATCAAGATCTCGGAATCCTAGACCCCCGATCAACTTTGGATGATAGGGCTCACACCAGTAAGTCCATTTCATCCCATTTTCCTTGCCCTAAGATGCTTACTAGAATCAGGCTAAATTCCCATTAAGCATGCGACAAAAAGTAGAAGGAATGTGAAAGTTGGACATAACATAATTAGGAGAGCAAAATCCAACAGACTTGAGAACGACCTCCTTTGTCGCCAACGACATTGATTGGTATTTCCACCGTTGAATCTTCTAGAGCAGGTTATCTTCAATGTACCGAAAGGATTCCTGTTTCGAACGAGATATCCAAATTAGGAGGCCAAGATAGCTATCATTATCTCCATTTGGTGAGACTCGTAGAGCGGATATGATATCTCGAGCTTCCGCTTGGGAGACATTGACACTGAAGGAGATAGTTGACTTTCTGGCCACTCGCCTATTGATAAGATGAAAGTAAAGACTATACACAATCAAGCCATATATCACCATAAGAAAGAATGGCGTGTTATCATTCGCAAGTGCGTGCATGAATTGATCAGACTAGTACAAGACATATTGCACATCCTTCCTCCACAGAAGTCAGATTTTCCCCAATCCATCTGGATTATTGCTCACCCCAGAAGCTCCGCCATGCATAAGTGTGTTATTAAACTTTATTTTTTTTACGTACATAATTCCATATAGTGAACCAATAAATAGACAAGAAGTAATCAACAGATTTCCTGATTTCTCCTAAACCGTTACTTAAATCCCCCCCCCCCCCCCCCGATTCCTAGGTATCAATTCTAGATTTGAACTTTACAAACTTCAATCATATCGATTCGTTCCTCTGAGTTACACCAAATACAACCCAATTTTAAATTACTTTCGGTTTCGATTCCACGAGGCCAACTATAATAGAAAGAGAAAAGACTGTCCGAATCAAATCAAATTGGTTCGATTTCGATCTTATTTTCCATGTATACTATTCTCTACCCCGATCCGATACCAATTCTGGATTGGGATCTCGGGCCATCACCACCCTTTCTACCGATTTGTAACAAAACCGAAAGCAGGCAAAAGGAAGTGGAAAGCTGAAAAGATGAAGAACAAACTAATATTTTTGAAGAAGGATATGATGAGGAAGAAGGTGGGGTATTGATGGGCACTGGGCAGGGAAGGAAGGAAACAGTACTCTGAATCCCCTAATTATTCTGAATCATCATGTCGCCATCTCAATCTGGTCTGTTTCCTTATCTTCCAAGCTTTGGCTGACAAATTCATATTGGCAAACTGTGTTGGTTGATATTGATATCTGTTGTTGTTTTTTCTCATTTATTTATTTATTTATTTCGCGATCTGTATGTGTTAATTAATAGTAGGCCTATCTTGATTTCTTCTCCGCGTCTTTTTTTCCCTTTTGGAGGAAGGAAGGGTTTGAATTTTTGGTTTATTGGGTGGTGAATGTTGATAGGAAGTGAAGAAGGTCAAAGAAGACGGTTCGGCCTAATTTTTCTTGGTGCACAAACCAATCTTCATTTCACCTAAACCAAATTGGGCGCCGTTCATACTTTTTAAAAAAAAAAAAAAAAATAATAATAATAATAATAATGGATAATAACGAGCGCCATCCTGTTTTGAAAGTAGATTGAAGCGCCACGAGAAGACTCCTATCCTCTATTATGAAAATGATTGAAGATTATGTCCAAACCAAAGCATCCCTTTTGATTGTTTCTTCTTTGTTGTCACGTGGGCCCCACACCCCCACCTCATATTCTGGGTTTTGTTCTCCAAAGGATTTTGAAAAATCCCATGATCATTACGGACTCCACCCTTTCTTACTATATATTTAATATTTGTTGTGAAACTAAAATGATAAAGTTATGGATTTTGAAATTATAGAAAAAAAAATTACATTACTTTTGGTGAATCAAACAATGAATTTGAAACAATTCATCTATCAGCGAGCAGTCAGTCAGGACAGGATACGGTGACAACCCTTTTGGGGGTTGTCAGATTCACAACCAAGGGTATTGGGTATGAAAAAAATAAATATATTAATTACCTTTTTTGTATTAATTATATTGGGAATTAAATACCCATATTAAATACAATTTTTTCTGAAATTTAGATCCTATACATTAATATCTCTATCTATCTCTCTCTCTTCCTTTCTCCAGCAGCCACTCCGCATCGACCGACAAACTTTTTCTCCGGCGAATTCTCTCCGGCAGACTCCCTCCGGCAACCTGAAAAAATGTACCAATGCGTTAAAAAGTGTACCAATCTATTAGTCTACTGGTAATTAATATACCAGTGCTAGTGGTACGCTACCAGTACGTTAAAAAATGTACCAGTACTAGCGGTACCAGTAAAAAATGTACCAGTACTAGTGGTACGCTACCAGTACAACGCTACCAGTAGAGAATAACACAACGCTACTAGCACTGGTAGCGCTACCACTAGCATTGGTAGCGGTACCAGTAGAGAATAACACACACAAAAAAAAAATACAAATGATAGTGGTACCAGATGATAGGGGAGTAACTGGTATTGGTACCAGTGAGTAGTGGTAGCGTACCAATAGCGCTACCAGTGGTATTGGTACCAATAGTGCTACCAGTGGTATTGGCACTAATAGTGCTACCAGTGGTATTGGTACCAGTAGAGACTATCAGATCTGGAAAAAAATAGGGATGAGGAAAGAGGGAGGCAGGGAAGAGTCTTGACCTCGCGGCGGCGGAGCAGGGGAGGACAGCGGCGCGGCGGGGCGCGGGGGGAGGACAACGGCGCGGCGGCAGGGGAGGCAGAGGCGGCGACAGTGGTGTAAAGACGGCGACAAGTGCGGCTGGGGCGACGAGGGCAGCGGGTAAGGCGGGGACAACGTCGGCGTGAGGAGGAAGGCGGTCGCGACAACGATGATGGAGGTCCGCATGGTGATTGAGGTCGACGATGATGGAGGTCGGTGGTGGAGCTCTTGACGGCTAGGGTTTTTTTGTTAGAGATATGTGAGAGGGGAAGAGGAGGGAGACGCAGGAAATTGGGGGGAGGGTCTGTTTTTTTTTTTTTTTGTAATAAAAAGTATTTCTATGGAAAATGGAAAGGATATCATGTGATAAGTTTTCCATTCCGAAATTGCCCTTGGTTTAATCTTAACCATTAATTTAAAAAAAGAAGAAAAAGACAGGAGAAAGAACGTATCCGATGGCCACAAAGGTGGTTGTGAATCTGACAACCCCCACATCCTGCAATCTCGAAAACAACCATTTGTAGTTCGACAACAATCTCCAAATTCCGAAATTCCTTACACTTGAATTAGTGACTTGATATACACGGCGGCTAGTTGGTATGTACAGATTACACTTGGGTGATCGAAAGAGGGGAACTCACTTTTCTCAACCTCCGGCGAGCTTCTTTTTCCTTCTTTTTTTTTTTTCAGCTCACCGGGGTGTTTCACAACATGTTTTCAAGCTTAGCTTACATCAAATTAGTGAGTAAGAAAACCGAAACCCAAAAAGGAAAAAAAAAAATACAGACTTTACATTTTTCTTCTTCCTTTTGATGTCATTCTTCTTCATCTTCTTCTTCTTCAATCCATTGCAGACAAAGACTCTAGTTAGCTAAACCTACTTAAACATTAGTATCACAAAACTTGCCATCCATCCTGTTCTGAACCGCTTTCACAGCAGCCACTCTAGCTGCTGTAGCTGCCCGGTTTGCAGTCTGGACCGCGCGGTTCACTTGCTCGTCCACTCTTCGAACTTTCACTGCATTCGCAGCTGTTCTCCTAGCAGCCTGCAGCAGGCAAGTTCACAACAGTAAATAAGGATATATGTTTCTAACCACAGAGCTACTTGTGGTCATCTAATTGAATCTTAGTTTTTACCTGGACGGCTCGCAGAACTGCATCAGTTTGCGGAGATAAGGGAATCTTAATGGTCCCTCCATCCCATTCCCCACATCTCATTTCACCATTCCTGAAAGTGTACATCCCATAACCTTGCTTCCTCCCTTCATGCCACGACCCTTCATAGCAATGGCCATTCGCGAAATGGTAAACACCGAAACCATGGATCTTGTCTCCAAAGTATTCTCCACCGTACCGATCTCCATTCCTACATTCCAAAAAGTAACAAAGATCCAGTCTTTCAGATATATGTAAACATGGTGCTTTAAGTTCTACAGTCCTGTATCAAATCAATCAGTATCACATCAGAAAAAAAAAAACTTAGTAAACCTTAAAACCCCCCTCCATGTTCAAGTCAGCGGGCTTTTCCCCAATGCTAACAACAATAAGTGCCTCCTGTTCCTGTATAACTCTAAAGAGAACAACAGGAAACACGCTAGGACAAGAAATTATATACTGTGATCATTTAATGTTTTCTTCTGCCTCTCTCAAGTCTCTCAACTGTCATTTATTGCTTCAACGAACAGCCTGATGACCCGTAAAAACCCTTCAACTGACCGCCAATAGTATAAACAACTCCACAAGATGAACCCCAACATCCCCCAAAACGGCCATTTATGGGTCATTTCGTCCCCCAATGGGACTTTCCAATATCATCATCTCCAACAGTATAAGAAAAGAACCCAGCTGAGACCATTATGAACTACCACGAGAGTACAATATCTCAGGTAAAGAAGAAAAGGACTCCAAACTCAATCACCCAATAGCTGGACCAAGTTTTCAACTGAAGAAAGTGACAATAGAAATTGGGGGGTGAATTTTAGATCAGGCAAAAATAATTCACCTGAAATGGTAGACACCGAGGCCGTGCTTAACACCACACTTGAATTCACCAACATAGCAGCTACCATCAGCGCAAGTCTGAACTCCAACTCCATGGCTCTGCCCGTTACACCACTCTCCAGCATAAGAATCGCCGGTGAAGAATCTGTAAACTCCATAGCCGTGCCTCAGACCTTGCCTGTACTGCCCTCTGTATCTACTGCCTCTAGCCCAACTCTCGATTCCATGCCCGTCGTATCTCCCATCGATCCAATCCCCTTCGTATCTCCCATTGACGAAGAAATTGTAAACCCCGCTCCCGGTGCACTTGCCCTTGTGGAATTCGCCCTCGTAGTAATCGCCATTGCTGTAGAACTCCACGCCTTCTCTAATAATCCTCTTCTCCTCGCGCGTTTTCATGGCGCTGGTCGCCGAATCTGGCTCGCCGATGAACCACTTCACCTGCTGCTTGGCCTTGGTTCTGGAACTGAACAGGCTGAATCGCCTCCCACTGTCGTCCCAAATTTGCTTGATCAACGTCAAATTCTGGTTAATCAAGCTCTTGTTCTTGCTGGCGAAGAAGAGCGTCACGGCGATGATAACCAATCCCAAAAGCAAATTCTCGGAGGTGGATATCTCTTCCCTCCTCAAATAGAAGAAGAAGAAAAACGAGAAGGAGAAGAAAGAGAAGAAGGCGATGGAGAACATGGTCAGAACCGGCGTAAACCGGCTCGACCCGGTCCGCCGCGGAGCGGCGCTCGACCCGCACCGGTGAGGCTTCCGCCGCCGATCTTCTCTCGTCACTTTATCACCCTTCTTCTTCTTCTCCTCGTCATCGTCGTCGTCCTCCTCCGCCGTCGGTCTCAACGGAGTCGTGAGGTCCTCCTCCGCCATCGAGGACAGGCTGTGGAGGCTGTGGATTGACGATCGAACGGTCGGCGACGAGATCAGAAATGACGACGAGCTCCTCGTGAGCTTCCCCTGGCTTCCCATCTCGTGGAAAATGAATGACGACGGTTCGAGGGACAGCAGGGACGCCTTAAATTTCTCAAAGAAACTCCCCTCCTAGTCCGTACTCCTGTATCGCGAGATCCGTATGATCGACGGAGCAACAGTGGCCGCCGGCGACATAGGGGGGCGCAGGTTAAGCAGTGGCGGAGTGGGCAGTGGAACAGAGAGAGAGAGAGAGAGAAAGGTAGAAAAAGAGAAGAAGAGAGGTTCGTTTTCTTCGTGTTCCTTTTTTTTGGTTTTCGGAGAGTAGAGAGAGAATTTTAGAAAGAGAGGGGGTTTCTCGGGAACTGGGAGGAGGAGTCGGGCATTTATGGCGTGTGAACGAATCAGAAGGGAGGGAGCAAGATTCAATCTCCGCCGTCGGATGGAGATCGGACGGGCGGGAAGAGATCTAAAATATCAGCCGTTGGATTCTCTGCGAGTGCCAGGCGGGGAAGATAGATGGTGATGATGGCGGTCGTGGTCAAACCCAGATTCGGCTGGATTTTAGCTTTCCCGCGGGGGGCGAGGCAGGCCGGCACGTGCCGCTACAAGGCTACAACTTGCTCTCTCTGTTTTTTTTTGTTTTTTTTATTTTCGGGTGAATTCTCCGCTGTTTCGCGGTCGTCTCATAATCAAGCTTACCTGATGGTCCAATCACCGTTGACATCGGGCTCTGCATTAGTTGAGAAGATTGAGAATATCATCTGCAGCAGTGGACGCACATATTTTTAATTTTGATTATTTATTTATTTCTGGCCTTTGCATCACCGGTTCTTCCAAAGAATACCGGTTGGTCAAAGAGATTGTTGGTGTGGTAACATGTCATTCATTTTTTTTTTAATTATGGATGGCATTTTCGGACTGATCCGTTTTGCCTGCTTTGGAGTGGGTCTGACCCGTCCGGTAGGCGGGCAGGCCGAGCATGGATATTCTCATCCATCCGTTCTGTCCTGACCCGCCGCCCCATTCTCGACTCGTTTTTGTCTAAATTACATGTAATTTTAGTCAAATTACTTAACATTTTTCTTTTATTACATCATATTTTAAGCTATTACAAAGTTGTAAACTATTGAAAACCTCAATTTCTTCAATAATTTAACTATATTTTGTATTGTTATGATTTTTTTCTTGGTCTTATAATGAAAATAGCGAATATTTTTAATGTTTTTCATATAAATTATATATTCATTGGGTCGACATGTCCCGACCCGCGGTCCATGATAAATTATCCGACCTCTGACAGATATGGATATCGAGATACCCGCCCCGAACCTACCTAATTGTCATTCCTATTTCAGGTTGTTTCCTAGGAAAACAGCTTAAGATGTCACACTTGGCCTTGTAGGTTGGGACAAGAAGGAATAGAGTATGGGGAGGCGTGTTTTATCATTCTATGGACGGTTTCAAGTTGTGGAAAGACCGGTTCCAAGTTGGAAGACGGAGTTTTTTTTTGTTTTTGTTTCTGATAAGCCACCTACCCTACCCTAAACTTCATTCAAAATAGGACGTTAAACGAGGTCATGGAACCTATTAGAATCAGTGGTCTCAAAAACCAATTTTGCTGATTGGAATATGAGGAGTTTTCACCCAAAAAAAGGAGAGGAAAGAATGTGAGGATTTTCAATCAGCTTAACTCCAAAAGTTAGGTTTTGGAAGTAGTTTGTGTTACAAGGTTGATGTTTTTATTTTTATATTAATGAAACCAGATCCAAGTAAGAAAATTTTAGATATACAAAGTTCTGTTTATTGAAATTTTGAAGATAACTATGATCATTTGCTTTAGGCCTGTTACGAGACAAGAATTTAGGTCGTCCCACTATTGCTAGTTCGAACATGCCTAATCAAGGCCAAATTCATCTAGAAGCTTTCTTGTGGACCAAACAACCCAAACCCAAGAGAAATCGATGGCAAATCTAACCGCCAAGTGAGCGTCGCTGACCTATGTCTCTTGAACCGTCTGAAAGCTTTTTACTTCATCTCCAAGTCAAAGAATCCGAGTTCAAGTCGTACAATGAATTTTTTGGCTAAGTTTATGAAGGAAAACCCCCTATATGATAATATAAATAGAAGATTAGGCGCTTTCAACAAACTTTACACAACTACAAAGTTATAGGAATTAAGGCTAAGACGATTTGGTGGAGATTAAGGTAACTTCGTCCAAAGTTCTGGCCTTTCCTTGGTAGGTAGGAACATTTTCCATGGAAAGAGAGATGATATCACTATCAACATGATGTTGATAATAAGGCTGGTAATCGGTCGGTTACCAGTTATCGATATACCGAAACGTCTGAATTTGCTACCGCCAACCGATACCGAGTAAAATTCGGTTAACCGGCTAACTGGTATACCAGTTAACGGTTAACATATCGGTTAGACGAATAACCGGGAAGGGAGAGGGATGGCGTTCCGATGCGTTCTTATCATACATACCTGGTCAATGAATATTGCTGCAAAAAATTGCATGCCTCATCAATTCATATTGATTAATCAATTAATACTCATCAAAGGAATCTAATCAACAAGCGGAAAGGATCCCTGGTCTGCCGAGTGGGGGGAAAGTTAATCTGCTAACTTGAAGATTCGTTAGCATATACTAACTGATATCCAAAATACATGAACTAATATCCAAGTACTAAAGTATCTAGAGAGCACAAACTAGTATTCAAAGTTTGCTAACTGATATCCACCATGAATCAACTATTATCCCAAATTCACAAACTAATATCTAGGCAACACAAAATAGTATCTAAACAGCACATAATTAGTATCCAGATAACACATAAGAGTATCAAGATAATTCATAAGAGTATCCATATTGAATACTAGTTGGGTGATTGTGGATATTAGTTGGTATCTGCTATCTGGATACTAGTTTGTGATATTTTGAATACTAGTCTATGCTATATCTAGATACTTAGCAGACTTGGATATTAGTTCATACATTTTGGATATTAGTTAGTATATACTAACGAATCTTCAAGTTAGCAGAATAACTAACTTGAATAACTAGGCTGTGCCGAGTGAAGAAGGAAAGAAGGAGGAACCAAAATCTTATTCTTTTTTTGTTTTGCAATTATTCCTTTGCTTTGATCTCCTATTGCTGCTTTGCTGAAGGGATCTCGTTGTTGCTAATACTCTACTGAACGGATCCGGTGGTCGGCGAGCTTCAAGACAGCGGCCAGCGGAGATAGGGATCCGTTGGTCGCGAACTTCAATTAGCAGCAAGCGGAGGTTGGTTGGTGGTCGCGAGCTTCGATTAGCGGCCAGCGAATGTTGGTTGGTGGTCACCGAGCTTCAATCAGCGGGCAGCGGAGATGGGGATTTGGGAGTCGCCGAGCTTCGATCAGCGGTCAGCGAAGATGGGGATTTGGGAGTCGTCGGACGGTGGAGCAAGCTTCAATGAGCCACGTCTCTTTGGTGAGTGGAGAGTGTTCGATTTTGATTTTTAGGTTTAGGTTTGTGGAGAGAGTTGGGGAAGAGGACAGAGAGAGAGAGAAAGAGAGAGGACGGATTCGCTTGAGGGCGGCAATGAGACAGGGAAAGAAGGGAACGTGTAGGTGTAGGGTTGTTGGGTTTCGGTAATCGGCATACCAGAAATAGAACGGTATACCGTGTGGCTAAAACTGGCTACCGTATACCGATAACGCCGGTTACCGGTTTGGTAAATGATTAATATGATAACCTTTATACCGTTTACAGCCCTAGTTGATAATGATATCATCTCTCTCTCTGCTAGCTAAATCCCTTTGTTGTTTTGGATGTGGATTCTATGATGTTTTTATATTACTTACAGTGATTTAATGATATGCATATGATACTTCATGCTATCTATAATGTGTTATCATGGTCTTGCGCATAATAGCATCATATGTTGCTTGGAAACCGCTCTTATATTGTATGTTATTGACTTATGCATGCATGGATTAGATGCACAACTCTTTTTAATTGTAGATGATCAATGCTTAATAGATTAAATCACCTAGGCCAGGGACCAATGCTTTGCCCTCGTAGATGCCTTAAATAGCAATGTGTTGTCCATACTTCCTTGTTCTTGATTGATTAGCTAATGACACCTTCAAGCCTTTGAATTTTCAATTTATTCCTTTTTTTTATCGTAAAATTCGGTTAAGTACTTTATATGTTTATGTTTGATTTTTATTACTCGATACGAGGGGCACCTCCACCCTACATAATTTTCGGAATCATAAGCAATCAATTCGAAGTAGTAAGGAAATAAACGACCATGTTGAATACATCCTTAGAAAGTTCTAAATTTTTCTTTAATTCGTCACAACAACTGAGTCGGGACTGAAATTGTACTCACTCGTCTTTGAAGTTTATGAAAGAGGTAGTCGGGTTTTCCTCTAGCCTTTTTCTTTCCTTTGATGAACAAGCATGCCACTCTCTCTAGCTCATACTTGCATCATTTTCATGCATTTGTTAGTTTCTTCAACTTTGCTTCTTGTTTGTGCTGTCCCGATATCGCTGGTGAATGGGTTTAAGATCCCCAACCGAATGAGGGAAGTTGATTTACTTCAATCCGTGGAGTTCGGATGCTGGGCCTGCTGATCTATTACAACCCGGATTTGGGTTTCGGTTCAATCTCGAATGAGCCCACTAAAGGATCGTCGATTCAATACGTTAATTAAAGCTGGATATGGACCCAAACAAACAACCAGGTCAAAAGATCCATTTTAAGGATAGCAACAATAGGCTGACCTTGTTCATAAAAATAGTGGCAGAGCCCCACGAGGTGGTTGTAGCTGACTGCTGAACGCTGGGTTGTTTGGGCTGATGGCAGGCGAGCCAAGGCCATGTTTTTTTTTTCTTCTTCTTCTACTTCTATAAGAACCGAAGAAAAAAGCCCAAAGAAGGAAGAGTGTGACATAACAGGGGGAAACCAAGTTGAGGACTGAGGAGTTCTATGATTAGGTGACATAGAAAAAAAAATAATAAAATCATGAGAGCATTTGGAGATAGTTTAGGAGCCGATTAGGTAGGTAATAATTAAATCCCATTTGGAAATGTACTAAAAATACTTCGTCAGAAACGTTTGGAAACGTACTAAAAATACTTCTAATAGTCCTCTACAATTTGTAATATTCTCAAGTATAGTGAAACTGACTATCTCTCACTCCTAGAGCAGCTAACACACGTTGTGTTAGTGAACCATGTTAATCCTTGTGTTCTTTACTTTTGTGCAGATTGATGACAAGTAGAATTGACTATTCTAGACCCCCGTATTATGATCTAAAGTGGATTCATTTAATATCTTTAGCGTCATAATACCTTGAATTCGTGCTATGAATACTTCAAGTGTCCTTTTAGCAACCCTATGATTGCTTTTGCGGGATTAATGCGCTTTTGGTAGTGTTCTGTGTATTTCCAAGTCAAAGCAAACTAGTGGACCACTTGGTAACCGAAGTGGACATCAAGATTCAGTTGCTAGACCCATGACACAAAGAGAAA
The DNA here is from genome assembly GCA_964030455.1 of Linum trigynum. Classification (NCBI taxonomy): domain Eukaryota; kingdom Viridiplantae; phylum Streptophyta; class Magnoliopsida; order Malpighiales; family Linaceae; genus Linum; species Linum trigynum. The sequence goes on along the minus strand of OZ034814.1, from coordinate 31,159,694 downwards.
CGGGCTAAAAGAAAAGGCACCCAAAACGGCGACCTACCATTGCTGCCAATTTGATGTGTAAGCTCTACTTCGTCAGAAAGTTGTGTGGGAGCTTCTTGATTCGCTGGCCACGAGTTTGGAGCTTTCTGATTGGCTGGTTGATGTAGTAGCTATGGGTTTCTCTCTAGAAAGCCTAATAAAATGTCTATAAATAGGCCTAGAGATAAATATCGGGAGGAGGAGACAAGAGGTCGAGGAAGGGTTGTTACTCTGCCAACAAAGCGACTCGTCTGACTTAGATCGAAAAAGTGAGAGGAGGAATATACCCCAAAAATGGAAGCACAGACTCCCGTTTCTCTGTTGTGGCCGTCGATTCCAAAGGCCCTCTAGGGATGTTGTTTCGATCAATGATAGCCCATGAACCCTTCCCCATGACTGGATAGTTCCTTTAGTTGCGTAGGTATGTGAACCATAGGGGTTATGGGCATGTAAAATTCAATGTTTGGCTTTAATTCAATTGTTTCATTTCATATTTCTTGATGCTTGATTTTCTCTGATTTGTTATTTTCAATTTGAATGAATGCTTAGTAAACTTTGCAGTACTCCTTCGAGGTGCAAGGATTGAAATCCTAGTCATGCAAGATTAGACCAGGCATAGCTGTTCTATTCGATGAAACAGTGTGACGCCTCAAGGGAGAAATCCGAAAGGGTCCTTGTTGCCTATTAGTTCCGGTAAATGCTTCAATACAAGGTGGGATCTAACGGAATACAAAATCGACAGCTCGTACGTTAGCAGATATACATCGAGGGATACGTATCTAGGAGAACTAGGGGGAGCTTGCCTATGAAACACATGTCCTTCTCTGCTCTCTCGCTCGTCCAATCGTAATATATGTTTACTTTTACGCACGCTTTTTTCCTTTTCATTTTTAGTTTTGTAGAACCGGAGGCACCTCAACCTCCGACACCGTTCTCTAAATAAATAGAACTCTACCTCGTTATCAAAGTAAGTGGTCTGCAAGAGGCTCTAGGAAAATACGATCCTAACCTTCGAACCAGGTGAGAATTTGCTACATGCCACGATCGACGACATCACAAATCATTGTCTTACTTGTTATTGCCGATTGCTCCGATCCAACGCGTGACACTATAAAGCTCTAGTAAGCCACTTGTTTCATCTTAAATCACTTATGTCAGTTATGTGGCATATGTCTAGAGTCATCAGTTTCTTTCTCCACCTACCACAGTCCACAGTCCTTGTTGACGTTTGACATTGTGTACTCGGTCCATATATCCTGATGTTTCTTCGCGCACCCCATCCTTCTTCACTCTCTCCTGATTCTTTCTCTATCCAACCCATTCCTTCGTAGTATAACCTGAGTGTACACCAACATATCTTTTATCATTTCTTCCTTTCCGTTTCATTAGATTTGTTTCCCAAGTCTACGAAAGTGCTTTTATTCAAAAGATAGAATCATTTCATCAAACTTGGCGGCCTCATAACGGCGAGGGAAAAAATGGAAAAGAAACTAATTACTTGACTGAAGCCTTCTAATTTCTAAAGCATCTTCCACATGGTTTCTTAGGGCTCCTGCGCGGCCCGATGGTTGTTCTGTAGTCAACAATTTCATAGTTCGAAATGAACTTGAACAATTTCATAGTTCGATCATTTGAAGAGTCGCCGTTTTCCATGACTAATAATTAGTTTTAGTTTGCACTTTGTGGATTAGTTATCATTTTGAAAAGTCACCGTTTTCCACGTTGTTAAATTAATTTATTCGCAACAGAAAGATAAAGAAAGTAAGAGCGTATTGGGCCGACATAGGATCACATGGAGTAGTTCTTCAACGCAATATATATGCTCCTCCGTCCGTTCAACATCAGCCAGCTGAAGATCAAACACAAAGTCTTACTTCTATTCTTGGATTTGCGTGAGCAACTGCAGGTTTCCATTTCTGATCTGATCTTCCACTAACCCACCACCGACGGTTTTACTTTCAACCCGACGTATTGTGAAATTTCATCGTTAGGAAGAGCTAGCCATGCATATAATGGTATAAATAATCTATCACACTTCAAACGTCAAAAAGGACCCGTTGAATTATGAAGTTGAGAATAGCGAGGAGCTTGTCTTGTTCGTGGAATTATTTGGGCATAATGTTCCTCAAATTACTGGACATTTTATTCTTCATAGGATCATTTCACCTAACATTTCTTATGTCGCATCTCCTGAAAGACTTGGTAAAATATATATAAATTTAGAAAATCAAAGAATAAAAAAAGGAAATCAAAGTTACCCAGAGGAAAAAGAATTGAAGTATATCATTAAGTGTATAGGAAACTTGCCTATCCTGCCCACATAATTTCGTCATAGAGATCTTATTATAGATCTTATGCATTCCCTTGCTCTCATCCATCCGTTCATTAACATTCATTCCTCTGTAGATTCATATCGTTTTCTCTATGTGATCATTTGCATTCCTTCTTGTATTATATAAACACTTTTGAAATATAGAAACGACACATTGGCCAATTCATCAAACTATCATGGTATAAGAACCAACGCAACTCTACAATCATTGGGGCTATAGATCTTTTTTGTTGTTCTCAAAATAAACCCATGTATCATTTGCCGAATTTTTGGAATCATCATACCTTAATTTGAAAGATTTTTGTCGCTCCGAACGTCGTTTTTGGAATCACTGCATTTGGTCCTTGGACTCTAGTCACACACACGACACAAAAATGAAAAAACAATTATGAATTTTTTTTTAAAAACAAAAACAAAAAACGAAATAGACACAAAGGCATAATTGGCGCTTCAGCTGCCGATTTATGGAAGAAAATTTAGCACAATCAAGACGCAAATCTTGTCTATGAAGCCAACGCCTACACTTGCTGAGGATTATAGACTAGTGTCGACTGAGGAACAACATAAACAAATAGCTATAGTAGAAAGTCGTATGTTGAGGCTGTTGCCTTCCATACTCATCAAGATAGATACTCGAAAGACTCTTGCAAAAGGAGATGAACGGGGCAAGGGTTTTGATCGAAAGGAACGTCTCAAATGCAGTCATTGCCACAGGACTGGCCACACCAAGAAATTTGCTTTCACCTCATCGGGTGGCCCGAGTGGAAACCACATATAGAAGAGAGGAAGGAGAAGGCTCGTGGACCACGACGAACGAATCAACATGCAACCCAATCTTCCATAGATCCAGTGTCACCATCCTTGATCTTAATTCGGATTAGGTACAACAGATACTTAATTTCTTGGTCAGAACAGAAGCCATACTTCATACCAACAACAATTTTTCGAATCTCAAATGAACATGGCATGTTTCCTATTATCTAACTCTTAATGGGTCATCGATTCGTGTTGCAATGAGTATATAACGAACAATGTGACTATATTATAGAATTCAAGGGAAGCATAAGGCTATATACCAAGTAGGAAAGCCAATTGAATGAAGCTCAGTAGTGTATTAAGCATTCTTTTTTTTTTTTTAAGTGCAACCTTCGTTTGGTCAGCAGACTCACTCACAGCCCGATATTTCCTTACAATCATCGATGATTTTAGTAGAGCCATTTGGGTCTATCTAATGAGTTATAAGTCGAAGGTGGAAGGGTACTTAAAATGTTCACAAACATGGCCACTACTAAGTTTGGGAAGCAGGTAGCTCGAATTCTAACATCGAAGGGTCCTGCTTCAAACATCGTGTAGTGATACACCCCAATATAATGGGGTGGTCGAGTTCAAGCACGGTCATTTTTGCGAGACAGCTCGGGCTTTGCGATTTCGAGCTAATCTTATGTTAGGATTTTAGGGGAGTGCATCATGATGGCTACATACATGATCATACGGCTACCAGCCAAAGTTCTGCAGAATCACACTCTATATGAAGTGTTACTCTGAAAATGCCCTCCAATAAGCATCTCTGGAATTTTGGTTGTTTAGCTTATGGTAAAGATACACACAAAGGAGGCTCCAAGTTTGGCAAGCGTTGTCATTGTTCAATTTTAATGGGGTATCCTTCGTTTTAGAAAGGATATCGTTTGTATGATTTAGCCAAGGGTGCATTCTACACTTGCCGTCATGTGATTTTTATTGGGGGTGTTTTTCCCTTTCATGAACCATCATCTGACTCTCTCACAAAAGGAATTACCCCTGCCATTTCACATACTTTCTAGCTTAGGAGGAAGACTTGGATGGTCCACTTCTCTTGTCAAGCTCGCTCCCTTTCCACGATGATAAATCACCTACAACATCGGCTATTCCAGGTACTTTTTCATGGTGTCCCCTTCTTCTGCGCACAATCCTCTGACTTTGCCTCATTCACTTATTTTTTAGTAGTCGATGGAGGGTTTACGTCGCAATCTCCTTGTTCGGTGGGATGGTAGTATTGAACTCTATCGATCTTTGCCTCATTCACTTTTTGGGTGAGCATTCATTGTCTCCTTGCAGTTGCAGATGTTCATGGTTGGGTGGTAGATCAACTGGATGTCTATAAAGTGTTTCTTTATGGTTGACCTCCAGGACAAAGTTTATATGCATATCCCTCCTAGGTTTGCAACACCTGGAAATTCATGGGTTTATCATTTGCACAAGTTTACCTATGACCTCAAGGAAGCATCGCGTAACTGGTATATGAAAATTTAAATCCACTCTCGCTGACATTGAGTTTCAGCAGTCATGACATAGTACGTACTCCTACGTGGATGATGTGATCCTGGCAAGAAATTATATGGATTTTATTTACATGAAAGGATATACTTCAATGTCAATTCGGAATTCAGAACTTGGGACCCCTCAAGTATTTCTTAGGCATTGAGTTCGCTCGATCTTGAGATGACATCGTGTTTTGCCAAAGGAAGTACACACTCAACCTCTTGCGTGATAACAGAATTTTGGGTGTTCTTCCTAGTTATTTTACTATAGAGCAGCATCACCATCTTACTCGGCCACCGGATGGCGAATCTTCTTGTGTTTATAAAGCTAGCGATGTCGCGTATAGTCAGTTGATTGGCCGTCTTTATTATCTTACCATGGCACATCCTGATATTGTCTATGATGTCAACATACTCAGTCGCTATGTCCATGCTCCTACCTCGACACATTTAGCAAGAACCAAACGTGTTCTACGCTATTTGAAGACTGCACCTAGTCAAGGTATTCTTCTTTCTTCTACCGATAATTGATGTCACATAGCCTACTGGATGCAGATTGGAGAGGCTGTCAGTAGTCTCGTCAGTTCACCTCTGGGTACTTTGGCACTTTGGGTGAGGTCGTGGTTTCTCGTTCCTCTACCAAAGCGAAGTACTGAGTCGTGTCCAGCGTCATTAGTGAAGTTATTTGGCTCCATACTCTTCTTAGGGATTTGGGAGTTCCGTCCGATGGTGCTATGGTCCTTGTTGTGATAATTAGGTTTCCCTCAATATTGTAACTAATCATGTGTTCCATGAGAGCACAAAGCATGTAGAAATGGATTGTTATTTCATTCATGAGCATCTCACATCCAACGAAATTTATCTTCAGAAGGTTTCCACTCACGGCTAGCTTGTCGATTTGTTCACAAATAGGCTTGCTGGTGATCATTTCGAGGAGTTGTTACTCAAGGTGGACATTTATAACCTCCATGCTTCAGCTTGTGAGGGAATAAGATATATAATGTCAATCATTGTACGCGGTCATTTGCGTGGAACTGTGGAAGGGTATGAGAGTCTTTTCCTCTTATTGGTGTGTAACCCTAGCTACGTCCAAAGTCATAAGGTATATATGTTCTCCTTGCATTCGGTTGCCACACAATAAGGAAAAAAACTCGAGAGAGCTAAACTTATCTATGGAGTAAGCTCATTCACACTAAATGAGAAGAACCACGTAAATATCGTGTCTCGTGTTATTTAATTTCTCGTCTGAGAAATCTTTCAAGGACAATATCTTCTACTAGACGTAGCAATAATTTATCGTTAACACTTCAAGTAAGGGGGTAACAAACATGAGTATAAGTCCTTTCAATAGGTTTGTATATACTCCTTACTTGAGTTAGAATAAGTTTTCCTCTATCATTTTTTTCTTTTTATGAGGTACTGGCTAGCCACTGCTCTATTCAATACACTTTTCCATGCTTTAGCATATTATATTACTTTCAATCTACCATTGTGTATCCCTTGACGAGGAAAATGAGTTTAAATATTATTTCTTTACATTATAATCAAGTAACAAACGAAAACAGTGATGATATGAAAATAACCACTTAAGTAATTAATAAAATACACGTAAGATTATTTTATTACAAATCCCATACTTGAAACAAAATAGAGATAGTATCTTGTGGATTACCAAATAGTAAGTTGGTAATTAAAACTCATCACTAACTCAACGCTGACATTATGAACAAATGAGTAGTTTTCAGTTTTACATATTCTTACACATTTTCCCCCAAAAAAACTAGGAAGAGAAAAATTAAAAAGAGAAGCAAGAAACCAAGAGGACGAAAGAAAAAGGATGATAATAGACATAAAAGAAAAGAGTAAGGATGAAAGAGAGAGGAGCGTAAAAAATGTTGCCGCCGTTCAATTCAATCGGAATCCGAAAGGGACGGCGGCGGAGTCCAAATGGAAGCAGAGAGCAAACGCCTTGACTTCCAACCCAGAACCAAACGGTTGCACCCCAATTCCTCCACCCTGTAACCGTCGTTGAACAATCCAAGCAACAGCTTCGCCTGACAGTGATTCGCGAAGCTCACGCCCTCTCTCCTAAACCCGTTCGCACCCAACCATTCCCACCACGACGTCCCGCTTTCACCGTCCTCTCCCCTCCCCCGGGCCCTGTAAATCCGGCCCACCGAGCCCACTATCCTTGGGCCCAAAAAAACCCGCTCCACCAGCGCCCTCGCCCGGCCCTGCATCGGAAACCCAGCCTCCAGCGAGTCGTACAAAGCGGAGTAGTGGTGCAGGGTATCCATGAACCGACCCATAAACCCACGGCTTCCACCCGACCCGGTTTCCTCCGTCGCCCCCACCTCCTCCTCCACCACGGTTACCAGCCTCGGGTTCAGACAACCCGACCCGTTTAGAAACGACGCGACGGATTCGGGCGCCCGGTTCGTGAAGTGAGGCAAGTGGAGCATACAGTTCATCACCAACGCCTCCCCTCTCACGACCTTCACCGCCGACGGCCGGAACGTCTCGTCAGAGTCGAGCCGGCACTGGTGGAACGAGAACGGCTGCCCGATCGACGCCGCGAAGGCGACGAGCCGCCGGCCGGTCTCCTGCACGGTCCCGATCGACATCCTCCGGTGGGCCCCGCTCCCGCCGCGGGACAGGGCCGTGATCCGGAGGTGAGGGCTCGGTGGGCCTTCTTTTCTGGACGCCAGGGACTGCATCAGCGAGGCCCACTGGATCCCTTCCATGATGTCGTAATCGACGATGTGGATCCGCCGCTCCTGGGCCACCGCCTCGAGGATCGCCTGATTGGCGGTGAAGTGCCCGAATTTGACGTACGGCGACATGTCCTGCAGCAATTGGAACGCCGCCAGGACATCCGCCAGCTGGTGCTCGTCCCGGTGGCAATTGGGGATCAATTGCTGCCGATTCTTGTTTCCGCCGCCGCCATCGCCGCCGTCGAGCAGGTAGTGCAAGGCGTCGGTGAATTGAGCAGCCAGTCGCTCCATGTTGGAGCCGTGGTGAGGGGAAACCAATTCCCTGAGCCGAACCAATATCACGCGGGCGAGATCGGGGGATCTCGTCGGGCCGTCGGTGAGGGCCTCCGCCGCCGCCATCAGGAGGTGGACCAATCTCAGCCCTTTCGAGTCCTGTTCCTCTTCCACCTGATCTTCTTCTCCTTCCCCTTCCTCTCGCTCTTCGTGGTCGATCACCATCGCCGCCGAGGTGTCGCCGGAGTTGGTTGTGGTGGTGGGGCTGTAGTTGTTGAAACCCTCCTCCTCTGCATCCGCGGCGGCGGTGGCTCCGGCCAGAAGGTCGTGGAAATCGTCGCGGTGGTGGCCGGACAGGACTTCCCAGTCGACGACGGGGGACCAGCCCTGGCTCCAGTGGGAGAAGTCATCGGTGGTGGTGGTGCTGCTGCTGTGGCTGGAGAGATCGAGGTGCAGGTCATGATGGTGGAAGCCATTGATGGCCGCCATAGCCATGGCAGTGCTGGAGTTGGTGGACTCTGTTTTTTTTGCCTAGCTACCACCCAGCTTGTAGAAATGTAGTGTGGAATTTATATTTAAAATTGGGGTTTGGGAATTGGAGAGAAGGAGTTTCGAGCTGCATATATAAAGGGCTGGAGCTAGAGACAGTGCAGATTTTTCTAATAAAAATAAAAAAAAAGAAGGTTATTGGAGATGGAGTTTTGGAAGCTTACTTTACAGAATAGATGAGCTGCTAATGGTTTAAGAGTTTCCAGTGCTTTGATTTATTTATATTTATTTTTATATATGTGGAACTCTTGCTACAAGCCATCGAGTATGACTTCATTCTCTAGTTGTTTTTTTACGGTGCTGCCCCTTAGATTATTGTAAAAATATTCGTCTCTCTCATGCACACACCAATCATATAGTCATTTTACTCATTTTTTGGGTTTGGGTTTGAATGATTTGGTTATCGTCCGTTTTGAGCTCTAATATTCCAAAGGACAAGAGAGCCTCTAATTTTTAAAGTTTACGAATAAGGTGTACTTAGCCAAACAGAACAAGTCTTTCCTTATTGTGAAGTTTGATGTTGATGTTCTGGTGGAGAGAGGTGATGGAGCCAATGGCCTTTGTCAGATATTCAAACCAACAACAAGAAATCTTGCTTTTCCGGCCTTTTTTTTTCTCTCCAATGTGGGTTTTCGGTATAAATTTATCAATAAATTACATGATATCTGCGAACATTTGATTTTTCAACTTACATGGTAAACACCAAGGATGAATACTAAGCCATTTCAAAATCGATCAGTATGTAATTCAACTTTTTTCCCTAGGTCCTTGTGCTTGTATGGCAGCTTGTTCTCTAGGATAACAATACACTCATCATTTAGTATGACAATGGAGAGGTCTCCTAACTTCCTCTTGTTGGCGAGGATATTGACTTACTTCAGCTTCGCCATGGAATTGGCGAATTCGGTCTCCAACCTATCCTTGTAAAACCGAGTGGGGAAAGGTAGTTGAGGCTTAAACTCCTTCACCATCGGTGGTGGTGGTGGTGGAGGAGCAGGTACCGTGTTCTTGATCTCTTCAGCAACAGGATCTGCCTACACTAGAGTAGATCCTAAATTTCACTACTGAATCCATGTGCATCAACTCGAAAACAGGATTGAAACCCGATTTGAGGGGGAACTCTTCATATGGCTTAGGAATGGGTATATCTATGGTCTCCTTCCCACTATAAAGCACTATTGCCTTCAAATAACCTTTCCGGTAATGAGGATTTGCAACTGTATGATCTGGAAGTGCACTAGGAGCTCTAGCAGAGATAGCCTGAGCTATGGTGGGAAATAATAGGGTTGCTACCAGCTAGACAATGCTTGTCAATGAAGAACTTTGCTATCTTTTCTTAAATTTTATGGAGTGTGCCTCTTTAACAGGAAGGATCATTGAGATTGTGGCATTATTCTAGAGAGGCAAGCTTGTCATGTTCAAAACATATTAGGGGACACGCGTGTAGCGCTACTCATTTATCCTGCATCCTACTCTCACCACAAGTATGGAGAAGTAGACCATAAAATACATATTAGAACACACAATAAACTACACCACAAAATAACATAAAATATACCAAAAAGCTTATAAAGCATAATAGAAAATCATCACGTCACAAAATTCATAAAGCATACCATAAAACTCAAAGTTTGTCACAAGTTTCTTACAATAAACGAGAAGTCTCATAAAAAATACCACAAGTTTTTTAAAACAGACAGAAAACCTCATAAAGCATACCACAAGTTCCCTAAAGCACACCATAAACCTCATAAGCATACCACAAGCTTCTCGAAGCATACCATAAAACTCATAAAGTAGACAAAAAGTTTCACGAAGCATATCAGACACATCATAAAGCAGATCATAAGTTTGGTGAAGAAAACTAGAAATATGTACAACCACAACAGAACTGTCATAAAGCAAACTAGAAAGACGAGAAACCACACCATAAATCTCAAAAAACAAAACGAAATGTTATAGAAGGATGGGAAGTACAATATAATTGCTTTAAATTAATAATCGTTAAATTAATAACCTAGTATAAATTAATAATTTCTCTTGTCTCGACTTGGGTCAGTGTAAGAAATGGGCAAATTTAATAAAATAATCAGATAAATTTTTTTGAGAACCAACCTACATAAATACATGTATTTTTAACTCTATAAATTAATAATTTTAAAAATACAATTCATCTAGAAATTTATAATATAGCTAGGATAATTTAGAAAAATATGAATAAATAGTTGTTTGTTTATTCTTGAAGTTCAAGATCAATAGAAATTCATCTTGAACTTTCCTCATTGCACTCAAAGTCTCCGGTGTTATACTCACATAACTGTTTACGTATTTGATCGGTCATGGTGGACTTTTGGACACCTTTTAAATGAGAAGTAATTGTTGAATATGATTTTTACAATGTTTATGTAGTACTATTTATAGTGATCGGGTCACCATATATTCAATAAAATATACTGAGTGTATGATCAATGAATATAGGGATGCAAGTAATTTAAAACATGAATCTAGACCATCTACAATAATACATCGAATACATTTATCTTGGAAGAATACATAATTTTCTTCTATTAAATTTTAGTAGAATAAATACGTAGAATACGATAAGTTATCGTATGAACTTGAAATGTTTGGAAGATACAATCAATGCACACCATCAGAAAATCTCTTTAAATAAATTATTACTAATTTATCTATTAATTAATAACTACTATTATTTTTCGCGGTCCCGACTATATATTATTTTATAGAGGTTATACTATAATAATAAAAATTTATAATGGTGGCATAAAGTTTTTATAATGGTAAAATAAAAAAAATTACAAGTAACTTGTTGGTTATTTTTTTGTTACCTGGGGAGAAGTGGAGGTAAGAGTAAAGGACTGGGTAAGTAACTACTATGTAAAGTAGTGATCACAATACTCTTAAAAATTATGTTGGCATGTTACTAACACTAAATGGAGTTAACACACTATCTCTCGACGTAACTAACCGCAAAACTCACAATTTTGTTAGTCATTAACCAAAAAATTATTGTGATGATTCACCAAATCGTGTATGGTTTGCCCTTAAACCAAACTTTCCACTCCATTATATCCACCAACTATGATAATTGCCATGACTATATATAGTTCACCCTTCATCATAATTCTTTCATGATCTACTCATATTTCATCAACTTAAGTTTTTACTCTTTTAACTGTACGAAATACACGATTTTTTTTTTTTACTTTCCTTAAGATTGAAAGATTCTACTATGAAACAAGAAAAAAAAAAAAAAAAAAAAAGTGTAAATGTATTGATGTTGATTTGCTGACAGGGTGGATTTGCCACTGGCAAAATAGTAGCAACTATAAAACGTCGTTTAATATCTCTTCAAGAAGCAAAAGGCGGTTAATATATCCAACGGCCGGCCGGCAAATCGGCAAATATATAATAGTCCAACAAAGTCAGAAGAGAGGTGGAAAGCGATGGAGATGCACGTCCGCGATTGCTGGACTGGCGACAATCGGTGGCGCGTTTTTCAGTTTCCTGTTGGGACGGCTGGCCTTGTTCGTTGTAGTTAGCGCTAAGGGCACCTGCTCCAGTGTTTCCGAATTAACTGAAGCATCCTGCTACTGTTGCAAAATTCCCAACATTTGCCTGTACCCAGTAGTTGAAGCATTTCCGTCTCAGGAGCAGACCCATTTTGGAGAAGAGGTGAAACTTTTCGCACGGGAATGAGTAGTGACTGGGCTGAGGCTAATGAGCAGAGGCGGATATGTGTAGATTTAATGTGAAACTTTTCGATTTGTTCTCGGGATAACCATCATACCGGCTCTGGAATAGGGATGACAATTACCCACTCATGGGTAATTCTACCTGAAACAAAACAAACACGTTTATTTTGGGTAGTGCCGGCATGAGTGAAGTCTTATATAGGTTTCCGGTTTTGTAGATGAGTTTGCGTAGGGTATTGGGTATTGATTCCCTATTGTAAGTGGCTATGGGTTGGGTATGGATGCCTACTTTCTTGAGGTAGTTTTAACTACACATACAAAATTGAACCTATTTGTCAAATTTTAAAAGTTTAAGTATCAAAATGAAATACGCAAAAGATTAGGTAATAGATTGTAATTTTTCATCAATATTTTAAGGATTTATAGGCGGAAAAAAATAGATAATAAATCTAAAGATGTAATTTACATATGGGAACCCAAATTCGTGGATTAAAAATCCATCCAACCCAAATAAATTAGTATAAGTATAAATCCATCAAACTCTAACGTGGAAGGAAGATTAGAAGCCCCAAGGGGTTATGAGTTATGACCTTGTTTGGCAAGTACAATTACCGATATTTACCATGGGGGCTAAAAATGTCGAAGCTACCTATCCAAGAATGGTAGATTAGATATGGTTTTCTCCCGCCAGCTTGGCAAATGTCCATATAGGCCTATGTGACACCAACCTCACTACAACTGATGATGCTTATGTTAACAACAAGATAAGATTTTTCACAAAATTCTGCAACTAGTGATTCACGATTACTCGTCGTTGCATAGGGGCGGAGCTACATAAAGTCTCGGGGCCTGCAGAAATTTTTTGAACATAATATGTAAAAGTATCGGAGATTTTGAAAATTACGTATACATTAACAATGATATAATTAAACCATGCGTAATTGTACAATTCAATTACTTCTACCTTAGCGTATAGGTTCTAGTTTCAGGTGGAAATAGTCAGAGTTAATTCAATACATGATGGCAGTGCTATACATTTTTTTTATTTTATCTTTTTAGTATATTTTTGCTCAAAGTCAATTGATTTTCATATCTTTCTTATTAGGTCCTCTGTAGTTTCAAACTAGATATATCAAGTTCTTCGACTTATAAATTCATAATCTTAAGGATTACTTTTCAATACATGACGAATGTTTTTGTTCAAACATTAGTGCTCATGGACATTCATATTTTTTAGATACAATAATAAAGAATAACATGGTACAAATTGAAAAGGATAATAAGTTTTCGGTTGGTAATTGGCTTATTTATGAACATACCATCACTTTTCATTTTTTTAAACTTGTTGCGACATTTTGTAAAAAATATTCGATACTCCAATCTGCAAATTTTGGCTCCACCCCTGCATTGCATCGTAGAATATTTGTTTCTAATGGTTGGAGATTTCAAGAAGGGCCTGGGAAATTGTTGAAGATCGTACCTAAGCACATTGGCGCTCGCTGTTTCGCGCGCACTACCTGCATCCGCAGTCGCACCATACACAGGGCTGCAAACGAGTCGAGTCGAGTTGAATTTTTGTTTAGATTGAGCTCGTCTCGTTTATAAATTTTTTAGCTTGAACTCGAATTTTGATCATCCAGCTTGAGCTCGAGCTCGAGCTCGACTCGATTAAAAATAATCCAGCTCGAACTCGACTCAGTAGAGCTTGATAAATGCTCATTAACACAACTTGTCAAGCTGAGTACAAGCTCGGCTCAAAATGAGCTCGATTTGAAACTATTCTTGCTGAAAAATGTGTACAAATAAGAACATAATAAACTAAGAATGATAAAACAACACTAGAAACTAAAAATTTACAGCTAACTTCCATACACATCCTTATTAACAAGATAATTTTCATGTTAAGAAAAACAATTAATTCTTCTACAAGCTCCAAACAAGCCAGCTCGCGAGCTTAGCTCAATAAGCCACCAAGTCAAGCTATCTCACGAGCTTATCAAGCTGAGCATGGTCTAGCTCAAGTTTGGCTCGTTTACTAACGAGCCTGCTCGCGATCCGGCTTGTTAAACAGCGAGTCGGGTGTCGAACGAGTTTTTTCTGATTCGAATGCCGAGTTGCTCGCAAGTGGCTTGGCTCATTTGCAGCCCCAAGTCTATACAGCGTCGCCATAATCGTGATTGCATCCTCTCTCTAAACTTGTATTCTCTTGGATCTTCCTATTAATAAAATAATATCCACATTCCCACATCTAATCGCGTCCTCGTTAGAATTATGCTGACCTCATACACTCAGTTAAACACAAACAATTGGCATCCACCATGGGACCACGAGTATGTCAGGAAAACAAATAGCAACCCAAGGTACATAGCAACCCTATGCTTCAAAATCCATAGACGACACTATCGACCCGTTGAAGGCGGTCACCTGATAGAGAATTTTATACACATAGATGGACCGCAACGTCGTGCTGATCAAAGAGGTGGAACCAAATATTTCGAGAAAAGAAATTCGTGCACAATTAAGGCAACAAAATAAGCTGATATTCTATATGCAGGAGAAAAAGAACCACATAAGCGAGCTCATGAGCACGAGCAAAGCTTCTCGAGAAGCCACTCCAAACACAACCCTAGCCGCTTTAGAGACCCAGACCCAACCTCAAGCGCCTCAGGCGGTCCCTCCACAGAAGAGAGCGTATCTCGATTTCTTGGAGGAACATCTTTCTCCTTGTTACAAAGCTTCACAAAGGCATGTGATACAATAGCCACTGTGCATGGAAATCATGGCCAAACATATTCCAAAAAACCCATCCACCCTTCTCACGTACAATGTTACTACGGACATTGATGATAACCTTAGCGCCTTCAGCCTATGTATTCAGTTACAAAAATACTCCAATGCCATCATGGTCAGGTAAATGCATCGACTGGTACTATTGCTTGACAAACGAGATTATCCAAACATTCGACGAACTGATACACCTCTTCACAACGAAGTTTTCCACAGAGAAAAGAAGACCTCCTCCACCCAAGGCTCTCGCTGACATACACCAAAAGGAGAATGAAAGTTTGAGAGCCTTCTACATGTGACGAGCGTGTGTTGCAATGGCGGTACGTGACATTACTCCAGAAGCTGTTGCGGCCAAGTGGAATCTACCATTCATATTCTTAGAGACTGTCCACCATCAAAAATTTTCTAGACCAGACGCGTCCCCAGCATAAAAAAAACAGAGTTCCTTCACGGCAACCGCTGCCGATTCACTCCACCTTCTTTAGCATCACCGCTTGGCTAATATGGAAGAACAAGAATGATATTTTCTTCAAAGGGGTCCCCTCGACTCTCACCCCCTTCCTTGGCTCACTCTATCATCGTCAAAGTCAAGTTGTGGGTGAAGCTCAATATTGATTGCTCACTCTATCCTCGACCCCCCTCTTTCCTGTCGAGTTCGAATAATATACCAGTTCCACAGATCATGGCAGCAGTTGCATGGACACCTCCTCCGAAAGGGTGGCTGAAGCTCAATATTGATGGCGCCTCAAATGGGAATCCAAGACTTGCTGGTGCGGGAGGAGCCTTGACAGATGGGGTGTGGGCGGTGGATTACCGGGTTCACAACAAAGATTGGTGAAACATCAATGGCTCTGGCTGAGTTGTGCGCATTTTATCATGGGTTGGGTTTAGCTTAGAAATCAGGATGTCGAAACCTTATTATAGAGTCGTACTTGCAACTTGCCATTCAGCTGTTTAGCGACAGACATGACCCAGTACATTCTTACGCCACCTTGCTTTCCTTAATTCGTAGGAAAATAAGTCGAGATTGGCTGGTGTGCATTCTTCATGTATACCGAGAGGGAATAGAGTCACAAAATTATTTCCGAAGCGCAGTCTCATCTACCCCTACGATATACATGAGCTTGCACAACTACTTGCGGGCGTGATTTCCATTCTCAATGACAATATTCAGGGAGTGTCTTTCGATCAGCAGATTGTGTCCCTCCATAGTACTTCCTCTCTTCATCCTCCACCACTGTAAGTCTCTGTTTCTTGGCATTAACCTCCAAATATGCGAAAAATAGTATAACAAGCATCATTACATACTAAATAGTTTTTTTTTTTTTTACAAGGGTGGTATAGATTTACTTTTTATGGTTAGGTACTATTAAAAGAATTCGAATATGGAACTTTCAGGGTTCAAAATTAGTAATATTACCATTAGACTAATTATTTATTGGTACACCCTAATACTTAATCATATGTCAAATATAGAAATTTAATTAAGCAATGTCGGTGGGTGGACCTAGGTTATTCTTTATGTGACCACAAAATTTGAGTTGATGGTGGTCGAGTGATGGACCCACAAACCACCCTATATGCTCTGTTCTTAATCCACATTTTATAGTTCTACACCTATCATTTTGTCTCAACTAAATTTACAATTATTATTTTATTATTATTTTTGCCTACATGAAATTGCATATTATTATTATTTTAAATAAAATAATTATATATAGGATGTTTATTGTTCACAAGTAAGATGATAACATAAATATATGTAATATATTACTGAGCGGTTATTGATTTTCTTGATCTATATATATTAAGCTTGTTTTCTGTGTAAAACTTTATCGACCAAAACTGAGCCATGATTCACCAATGCGGCCACTTGTATTGTGCAAATGGATGAATACGGTGAATTTTTCAACCATCCACCAAAGTTCAAACTATAAAAGTGATCAAATATGAAGCTACAAACCATCAAAATAGTTCATCTAATTCCTTTATAATTAAATAGATGTTCTTACCATATGCAGTATCAAGCAGAGTGCATCAGAGGAGATCAAGGCATTCAAACAGAGCTGCACTCTGCTGAAGGTAGAAGACGAAGTGCAGGGGTTCGGGTCAGAAGATGGATCGGGCTTCCTTTAACCCGGTTCAACCAAGTCCAGACCGTAAGTAAATAAAGACGACGACGTTTGGAGTGAGTCCAACGACACTTAGCTGCTGAGTCTGGTTTTGACACTTGTCCTGCTGTAATTAGTTCATTTAATTTGTTAGTTGTAATTAGCCGTTGTAACAGTAGATTAGGAAGATGTAATTACCTAACTCTCTGTATATATGCTGCGCAAAATGGAATGAGATGGCATTCTGCCAAATTCCTCCAAATCAATCGTTTCTCTCTAGAACTACAAACCCTAGCAGCCGCTAGATCTACTTTCTTCTCATGGTATCAGAGCCTGGTTAAGGCTGCTGTATACCTTTTCTTCCTTCACTGATTTCACACCTTTACCTTCCGCGTTTCTCACTTCGCCATGGCTGGGATTGAGTCATCGGATTCGGCTGAGACGGAAGTCACACCTCCGCCTCCTCCTCGTTACGAAGATCCTTACTCCAACCCATTCTACTTGGCTCAAAGCGACAATTCTTTTCTGCCGGTGATCGGTTTCAAGCTGACAGACGACAACTACCTCCTCTGGAGTGAATCCATGGAGGTTGCCCTGCGCACGAAGAACAAACTGGGTTTCGTTCTGGGCACGATTCAGGTACCTCCTTTGACAGATCCATCTTATGGAACTTGGGATCGTGTGAATGGTACTGTAGTGTGCTGGATTAGAAACTCTGTATCAGAGGACATCGTTCCTAGTCTTCGTAACATTAGGGTTGCTTCAGAGGCTTGGACTTACCTGAAATCCAAGTTTAGCCAAGGAGATATTATAAGAATTGCTAATCTCCAGGAGAAAGTTGACTTAGCCAAACAAGGAACTCAAACTGTTAGACAGTATTTTACCAATCTGAAGCTAGCTTGGGATGAACTGAAAACTTATCAACCAATTCCTTACTGTGATTGTGCTGCTGGTACCTATGCAACTGTCATGAGGTATGAGGAGAGGGGAAGAGTGATCCGTTTTCTGCTGGGTCTGAATGAAAAATACCAGCAGGTGAAGACTCAAATGCTGATGTTAGACCCTCTCCCAGACTTGGACAGCATCTATCGTTCTGTTGTGCAACTTGAAAGACAACTTGATGGTGCTAGTGCTAATGCTGGTAAATCTGAGGAGGCTATAGCACTAGCTACTGCACTTGCAGCTTCCAGGACTCAGTATAATCAGTACAATCAGTCAAGGGATAAGAATCAATCTGAGCATCAACCAGGAGGACTTTTTTGCAGATATTGCAAAAAGGACAATCATGTAAAGGAGGACTGCTGGAAACTCAAGAAGAAGAATGGCTTACTTGGAAACAATCCTGGAAGAGGAAGCAACCCAGGAAGAGGGTTTGCTGGTTCTGTTGATGTCAATACAGCAGAGGGTAATGCTTCAGGAGGAGCTGGTTCCTACTCTCCTACCAGTCCCATAAGTCAACAGGAGCCACATTCACCAACCTTCTCTGGTTTCACTGTTGATGAGCTCACAAGGCTCAAGGCTTTATTGCAGCCAGCTTCCAGTTCACATGGACCTTCTCAAACTAATTCTGTGGTTTCTAGATCACAGCCTATGTCAGGTATTCTGTCTCTTTCCACTTTAACACAAAAGAGCAATCAATGTGTGTGGGTTCTAGATACAGGAGCAAGTGATCATATCATTTGCTCCATCACCTTGTTCTTGAGGTGAAAGAGGGTTAATGATGTGTCTGTCACACTTCCAAATGGCCAACAGGCTTCAGTTACACATCTAGGTGTTGTTAAGTTGCCTTGTGGCATTTTTCTTACCAATGTGCTGTTGGTACCTTCTTTTTCCTACAACCTGATTTCAGTTAGTCAGCTTACCAAAAACAGTCCTGTCTCATTGTTGTTTCAATCCACTTTTTGTCACATCCAGGACCTTATCTCTCGACAGAGGATTGGTTTAATCCCAGTAAGTAGAGGACTATACCTTCTTGGAGATTCCAGTGGCCCAGGAGAGACTTACAAAAACCAGATTTTTGGAGTGAACACAAATCAAGAGAGTTCCAGTTTATGGCACAAGAGACTAGGCCATCTTTCTTTAGATAGATTGAAAAGAATCAAACAAACTTGTACTGAGGTTGTTTTACCAGAGAATTTTGACTGTGAAGTCTGTCATTTGTCTAAACAAAAGCGTTTGCCATTTCCCAACAGCACCTCTTATTCCAAAGCACCTTTTGATTTAATACATTGTGACATTTGGGGGCCAGTTAATGTTGTTTCACTTGATGGATATCAATATTTTCTCACTGTTGTTGATGATCATAGTCGTTGTACTTGGTTATACTTGATGAGTCACAAGTCAGAAGCCAGGGGTTTACTTCAATCATTCTTTGCAATGGTTGAAACCCAGTTTAATAGGAAAGTGAAAGTTGTGCGTTCTGATCAAGGCCAGGAATTCAAAATGTCTCCATTTTATCAGCAGCAGGGATGTATCCATGAAATGAGTTGTGTGCATACTGCTCAACAAAATGGTAGGGTTGAGAGAAAGCACCAACACATTCTTAATGTGGCTAGGGCATTGAAGTTTCAGTCAGGGCTACCAATCAGTTTTTGGAGTCATTTTGTAATGCATGCTGTATATCTCATCAACAGGACACCTACTCCTGTTTTACAACATAAGTCTCCTTTTGAGACCTTGTTTGGAATCCCACCAGACTATAGCAACCTTAGGGTTTTTGGTTGTCTAGCATTTGCCACAAATACTGAAGATCACAAACCTAAGTTTGCACCTAGAGCTGTCAAGGCTGTTTTTCTTGGTTACAGTTTTGGGATTAAGGGGTTTAAACTGTATGATCTTGCCAAGCATTCAGTGTTCATCAGCAGGGATGTTGAATTCAATGAGACTGAATTCCCTTTCTTAACACCTCAATCACCTACTGCCCCCACTACTTCTTCTTCTCCAGATCATCTTCCTTCCTTTCTCTTTGATGATGATCTTCCTCTTCCTCAGGATCATAATCTCCATGAGACTAATGATCCTGATTACTCACCTACACCACCAACCTCACCACCTACCTCACCAATGCCTTCACCCTCTCCTCCTGCTACTCCACCTTCTTCTTCCACTCCTAATCTTTCTCTTCCCATTGCCCTGCGCAAGCCTCAAAGAGTCACTAGACCTCCCAGGCATCTTGAGTCCTTTCATACTTCTTTCTTGTCTGAAGCTTGTTCCACTTCCTTTGATGACAAGCTTCTGTATCCACTTTCTCACAGCCTTTCCTACTCTCACTTATCCCCTTCTCATAAACACTTTACCCTTTCCATTTCTATGAATCCAGATCCTCAGACTTATGCTCAAGCAGCTTTACATCCCTGCTGGAACCAAGCTACGAAGGAGGAGGTTAATGCCTTAGAGGCTAATGAGACTTGGGACATTGTTGACAGACCCCCTGATGTAGTTCCCATAGGCTGTAAATGGGTTTATAAAACCAAGTTCTTACCTGATGGTGCCATTGAACGTTTCAAAGCAAGAGTAGTTGCTAAAGGTTACACACAGACTTATGGAGTTGATTTTGTTGATACATTCTCTCCTGTTGCAAAAATCAACTCTGTTAAACTGCTCTTAGCAATTGCAGCAGCAAGACAGTGGCATCTCCATCAAATGGATGTGAGTAATGCTTTCTTGAATGGTGACTTAGAGGAGGAGATTTACATGGAACTCCCACCTGGTTTAAGGGAGCTAAGTCACCTTCAAGGAAAGGTCTGCAAATTGAAGAAATCCCTCTATGGGCTCAAACAAGCTAGTCGACAGTGGTATCTGAAACTCACTGATTTCTTGACTAAGCTTGGTTTTCAGCAATCATTTGAAGACTACTCAGTTTTTAAGACTTCCACAGTGGTGTTGGTCATCTATGTTGATGACATTATTGTGGCAGGGCCATGTTTGGAGGAAATTCAGCGTGTTAAGGCACAATTGCAGAAAGGATTCAAGGTTAAGGATCTGGGAAATTTAAAGTTTTTCCTAGGATTAGAGGTGGCTAGAACTCAGGCTGGAATCTCTTTATGTCAACGCAAGTTCTGTCTTGAAATGCTTGAAAATGCAGATTTTTTGGAGTGTAAGCCAGCCAAGACACCAATTAGCATGAAGTCTACACTGTCTGCTGAAGATGGGACATTGCTTGATGATGGGACAACTTACAGACACCTCTTGGGTCAATTGCAGTATTTGACTTCCACCAGGCCTGACATTTGTTTCCCTGTGCAGCAACTCAGTCAGTTTCAAGATCGTCCAACTACAGTCCATCTCAAAGCTTTGCATAGGATCTTGAGATATCTAAAGGGTTGCCCTGCTCAGGGTTTGTGGTTTTCTTCCTCGTCTAGTTTACAGTTAAGTGGATATTGTGATTCAGATTGGGCAACTTGCCCAGATTCAAGGAAGTCGATCACTGGGTACTGTACTTTCCTAGGTAGTTCACTGATCACTTGGAAGAGTAAGAAGCAGAGCACAGTATCGCGTTCATCCTCTGAAGCAGAATACAGGGCAATGGCGCAACTTGCCTGTGAAGTACAGTGGTTAAAGGCTTTTCTCGATTTCTTTGGAATCTCACATCCAAATCCAGTAAAGGTGTATTGTGATAACCAATCGGCTATTCACATTGCGGAGAATCCCGTTTTTCACGAGCGAACGAAACACATAGAGGTAGATTGCCATGTCGTCAGGGAAAGGTTAAAATCAGGACTACTCAATCTGTTTCATTTGAATACCGAGAATCAGTTGGCCGATTTATTCACTAAAGGGTTGTCTGGTGATCGGTTTAAGTTTTTGCTCTCCAAGCTGGGTGTACATGATATGTACTCGCCAGCTTGAGGGGGCGTATCAAGCAGAGTGCATCAGAGGAGATCAAGGCATTCAAACAGAGCTGCACTCTGCTGAAGGTAGAAGACGAAGTGCAGGGGTTCGGGTCAGAAGATGGATCGGGCTTCCTTTAACCCGGTTCAACCAAGTCCAGACCGTAAGTAAATAAAGACGACGACGTTTGGAGTGAGTCCAACGACACTTAGCTGTTGAGTCTGGTTTTGACACTTGTCCTGCTGTAATTAGTTCATTTAATTTGTTAGTTGTAATTAGCCGTTGTAACAGTAGATTAGGAAGATGTAATTACCTAACTCTCTGTATATATGCTGCGCAAAATGAAATGAGATGGCATTCTGCCAAATTCCTCCAAATCAATCGTTTCTCTCTAGAACTACAAACCCTAGCAGCCGCTAGATCTACTTTCTTCTCATGCAGGCCACAGCTTAACCGTGCTAGAAAAAAAGCTTTTTCGTTCAACACCATAACTAAGTGTTTTGGTATACTTCAATCAGCTGGTTAGATTTAACTAATGGGAAAAGTTTGACCAAATAAAAGATAGATAATATATGGCCTTGCGTTGTCATCAGTTGCAGGCCCTGCGATCTCATTGAAGGGGAAAGTTCTTTTTTTATTGGCGACAATTTTCTTATTTCAACTATTTTTTAGCCTTTGCTACTACTACTGAATAAACTTATATTACCGAAAGTGACACTTTTATTGGCGTGTTTGAGTAGTCGCATCCAACAATTTTGATGACCTCGAGAAATTGTAGTGATTGGATGAAGAGTAACATTTCGCATTGAAACTGGGGGTTTACTGTTATGTACTTTATCCCCTGTTACGTGTCCTTAATTGTCATATTAATTTGTTCAAGGGATTTCTTTGTAATTTCCCTTCCCTCCCTCAATTCAACATCCATTATAGGAAATACGTATATATGCAAATCTGCGAGGAGTATGTATTAATATTATTGGTTATTATTAGGGTAAATACAATTTAATATTCAAACTTTTCATTTTAAACAATATAATAGCCAAATCTTTTCGAAAACAATATAATATCCAAATCGTCAACTTTCCGTTCGTTTGACCGTTAGTTGACACTTCAAAAAAGTTCGAAGTACGACGCTTCATCAATATCCGTCGATATCTTCTTAGGAAACCCACCATTCCAAACCCGAGAAGTCCATGACTCCACCATGATGGTATAGAATATCTAAATATTCAGTAATCTGCAATGCCAAAACAAGAAAACAAAGTTGTATTGTGACAATTTCCCCTAAATAAAGCTTTTTTTAAGTGTCAAGCAACGGTCAAACGGACGAAAAGTTGACGATTTGGATATTAGATTGTTTTCGAAAAGGTTTGGCTATTATACTGTTTAAAATGAAAGGTTTGGATATTAAATTGTATTTACCCTTATTATTATTAGGATGACATCCAAGAACAAATTATGCACCATCTTAGGATGATTGACATTAGCACTTAATCAAACAACAGCATGATTAAGAAATTTTTAGCCAAAAAAAATTGGCCAATTAAGCTGTCACTGCAGCTGTTAATGAGCTGTAAAATATAAATGGAATCAATGTTTAGGAAATTCATGCTTATTATAGATGAGACAATGACGTAAAAAAACAATTGAAAAGATGCATAGGGTAACCAACTTAATAACTTATGGTTATCAACAAGCCATATCACAAGCTATATATCGAGATTGGTAAGTTAGCCTACAAGCTAAATGAGTTGGTTCGCTAGCTATGCTATAAAGCTAGCTCGTGAATCACACTATCGAGCTAGCTCGCGAGCCAGACTCAACGAGCCATCGAGTCGAGCTAGCTTGCGAGCTTAATGAATTGAATAAGACCTGGTTCGCGCCCGGTTCATTAGTAAACAAGCGAGTCAACGAGTTGAGTATCGAACGAGTTTATTTCGAACCGAGCGCCGAGCACCTCGTGAACAGGTTGGCTCATTTGCAGTCGTAGATATGGTGTTATGAAGTCTTACCATAATGGTACTATGTTAGTATAACAATTGTATAAAATGTTTTTCTTTCAAACAAAATTGATGTCGTCATACCGTTGTCATATCATGATAATATCATAATATTGCAGTGATAACATTACCATGAACACATATTTTTTTTGGGTAGAAATGAACACATATTTTTGAAGAAACATTTATATTTTGTTCAAAATGAATATCATTTTATCATAATTAATGATGTAATTTGGTCGTTGATGGCTTCAAATTGAGGGTGCAAAAATTACCAGCCCACCCCTACTTATCCTTATAATGATTGTGGGTCGTTAGATGAGATTTTGATGGATAACTAAAAATCGAGATTTGTGGTTAACTAAGAAATATAAGAAACAAAACACAATTATTAATTATATCATAGTGTTCGAAGTTTATGGTTGCATTTGTAGCTAAACTAATCATGCACCAAATCATTTGCCGGTGTTAATTTGTTATCAAGAAGTTGAGGATTCCAGGCTTATATATGTGCTTAAGATATCTGATGTATAGCTTCCCAATGAAGTAAACTGCTATTATATTCACCAGAGTTTCAATAGTTGATCTAGAACGATGAGTCATATTTCTGCCTTATTCAAGTTATATTCCAATTTATCTGGTCTTCTCTATCTTCGAACTCGTCACATAATAAAATTATTATTATCGTTTTATTAACAAGTATTTACGATACACTAGTGTTCTATGTTATGTTGATGTCTAAAAAGGTTTAAATGTTTCTTTATGTTGCTTTGTCTGAAAAGGTTTTGATTGTGATATCTAACTGTAATCATTAATTTCCAGTCAACTCTTGACGTAATTTGATGGGGCTGCCCTGCCTATAATCAAGCTGAAGTATCGGTTCATAATTTATTCTTTATGCATATTTATTGTATTATTGTTTTTTTTTTCAAGAAATAGTCCCAAAATAGTACACTTATAAGTTAAAACCTTCATTATAATTAGATTAGGAATCACCAAACCATTATGTTGGTCGAAAATTTTTATGTGTGGTTTGGACCGTATCGCACTGTATGATTATCCTTTTTATTTACCAGCTAGTTCTTGCTCAAACGGAACGAAACATCGATGGATCATAAGAAATTATACGAAATATCATTCACTCAACAACCCAACTAATTAAAATTAACCGAACGACAATTAACCAATCCGTATGGCTAACAGGTCTAGTCGGTGAAGTTAGTGCATATCAATTACCCTCCTAAAATAATTCGGATTTCACTTAAATTCATATCATATCTGAATCAGGTAGAATATAAAAAATATATCCATACCCATATTTAATCGGATTTCGAGTATTTACGGATAGTAATTTCTCCTTATAACTTCAACCAACATTTTAACAATCACACTTTTATTAGTAATATATAAATGAAAATTTATAACAATAAATTAATAGGGCGAATAAAATTAGTAAAAATTAATACATTATGAAAAATTATGTATCTATGATAAATATAAAATAAGTAGAGAAACATAATTAGCATTTAAAAAGTACATATGCATGTGTATAATAGGTATATTATTGATAAAATTAACCAGAAACTCACTTCGTGGAAAGCCAGAACCCTTTCTTTAGCCGGAAGAGTGACCCTTGCTCTTTTTGTGCTTAATGTCATCCCAATTTATGTCATGCAGAACACATTGCTCACTGCTTCTGTTTGTGACTTGATTGATAAAAAGATTAGATGGTTTGTTTGGGTATCTAATGAGGACAAAAAGAAAGTTCACATGGTTTCCTGGGAAAATTTTGTAGACCTAGAAACCAAGGGGGCTAGTATTAAGAAGTGCAAGGAGTTTGAATATGGTTTTCATGGTCAAGCTTGCTTGGCAAATTCTTAATAATGGTTCTGACCTTTGGGTGCAGGTTATGCAAGGAAAGTACTTCAAGCATATTGATGGGCAGATTGTGGCAATGAAAAGAAGTAACCATCCCTCCTTGTGGAAAGCTACTGTGAAAGCAATGCCCCTCATGAGGAGTGTCACCTGTTGGAGCATAAGAAATGGAAGCATAACCAGTTTTTGGAACCACATGTGGCTGGACCATGACATCACTCTCAAAGACCATATCCTGCAGACTGCTGACTCGCACCATGGCGACTCTTCTGTGGCGGACTAGACTGATGCAAATGAAGAGTGGAACTAGCAGAAGCTCCATGAATGCCTTCCATCGCCATGGTTTGCTTGCATTTCAAGTTAGACACCTTCTCCAAAGATATTGGAAAGTTCACATCTCTCATGTTCATAGGGAAAGAAATTTTGCGGCCAACCTCTTAGTTTGTAAAGGCCATAGTGCTTCTTTTGGTACACATTTGTTCGATGTGAAGGATTCAGGTATGATTATGACGTTATGGGCATCGCCCAATCCCGTTTTATTAGTAATGTTAATTAGGACGCTTTAGCGTCTGTCCTTCTACCTAAAAAGGAGAAAATATTATTATAATATATAAGGAGTATATATATCGGGAGTACCTAATCGGGATCCATTATAGTACTTAACAACTTTCTTACACACCTCCTCAAACAAAAAAGGAGCTGAACACGCGACCTTAAAAACAAACTAGCTCCGATTTCATGTCATAAACCAATTAGTTTCAATAACTCGAATGATTGCAAGACGTCCATGTATGATACTACTTTAGTGTAGAAAGAAAGCAACCCGGAAAAGTTCGAGCCTCGTTAATGACGACCCTTTTCCCACTTGGGCCAACTGATAGTGATTAACACACCCCACTAATAATAAAAATGACAATCTTAAGTCAATGCTTATATTGATTGGTTCGTTTTTGGGGGAATTATGATTGTATTACATTTATAGTATCGAGCACAATTCTATATATCCTTCCATTCTTGTCAACTACTGTCACACTTACGAACTACCAAATAATAATACTAACGATTGGTAGCAATTGGCGTTTTTTAAAACTATTTCTCACATTATGTACTAAGAATATGACCTGAGATTCTTTATCCCGCGCCAGATGAGGACGAGATTCCCTGCGAATTAACAAATAGTAGTGACATTAGTACTAGTGTAGTACCATATGATTGCTGATTGTGCGTATATATTTAAATATTTTACCAATCAATTTTATTTAATAGATCTTGCCATGTTTGCTAGGTTAAAAACAATATTACCACGGGGATTATTACCAATAGAGATGGTAGTGGGCGTGACTGGCGTACTGATTATCTTAGACTCGTTTTCATTCTTACTTTTAATTTCTAAAACATGTACCTTTCTCATTTCTATGCGGTTTTGGGTACCCATGAACAATCACTGCGTCACACATTCGATCAAAATTTAATTTATATATAAGTTTATAACTCGACTATGTAGCTAACATCATTTATTATAAACTAACTCCCCGAACATACGAGAAACATAAGAAACATAGAAACTGTGAGGGAAACCTAAAATTTAGGAGTTTTTTTTTTGACAAAGAGAGAGCTTTATTCAAAAGAGATTGTGTTACAAGTAGAGCCTTTTACAGCAGAGGAGAAACAATGTCCAGAATGTGGATCCAATCAGTTGGAAGAGATCCTTTACAGCCCTCTCTAGCCACCCAATCAACCATCTTGTTACAAGCACGGGGAACAAAATCAACTCTGATTCTATCGTTCTGAGAAATGATAGTGCGCATACAATGGATTCAGGACATGATTTGCCAGGGACCTCTCAAAGAGAGAGAGTGCAGCACATCAGTGATAGTTTTACAGTCAGAGCATATTCTTGCCGAGAGCCCAGAATCATCAGCCACTCTGAGTGTAGTAAGTAAGGCCTTAGCTTCTGCCACAATCGCTCCTGAACAAAACAACGTATCAGCCCTTCCGTCGATCACTTGCCCAACAGAGTTGCAGACAACAACGCCGTAAGCCACCATCTACGATTCCGAGACAAAGGCTCCATCACAGTGTAATTCCAGTTGGAACATACCAGGCGGTGGGTTAAGGTTCAGAAGGTGATAAATAGGCTGATTTCCAGGGGAAGGGATAGAGCTTCGTGGGTTAACACTCCAATCTGAGGCATAGCGGATAGCATTTGAGATGGTAGTGAAGCCCCTCGGACGAGTCCCTCTGAAAACACACTCGTTTCGGGCATCCCAAATTGCCCAAAGGGAGGCGATTAAAGCCTTCACAGGGAATGAGGAGGTGCCTAATGAGAATTGGTAGAGCCACATAAGAATTGACATAGAATCAGAGGGGAGCTGGAGCCCTGCAAAGTACAAATGGCAGACGTGGGAGGCATGGGGGCATTCAAAAGCAATGTGCCTCACATCTTCAACATCATTCTGACACATTGTACATGACGGAGAGCTAATGACTTTTCTGAACCAGAGATTCCGCATTGACGCAACAGCATTCCGCGTTAGCTTCCAAATGAAGTTCTTGATCTTAGGAGGGAGAGACAGGCTCCAAAGCCATTTCTAAGCTTGTTTTGTGCAACCCGGATGATTAGGGTCAGGGGTTCCTAGTCTCTCTTTCTCAGCTTTCCAGAAGATATGGTAAGCTGATCTAACTGTGAATCATCCGGATTTCTCGTGATGCCAAACCCAGGAATCCTCAGTCTTGGTTGAGCCACAGGGGATGGGCATGATCGCCTCAACTTCCTGCACAGAACAGCTTTGACGAATCATGTCAAGGTTCCATTCGTTCACGTCAGTCATAACCCATTCGAAGGCTTTAAGCTGCTGTCTTTGATTATGATGGAGACGAAATTTCGGGACGCCCGGGATCCAAGGGTCTTTCTCAAGGTTAATGCTTCTCCCATTGCCCATATTCTTCCTAGCGCCAAGTTTTAGCACTTCTTTGGCTTCGCAGATGCTCGCCCAAATCCAAGAAGGTTTCCTGCCTATATGGGCAAAATTTAGGTTAAGAGGCTGCTTATATGTAATGATAAAATTGAATATTGGTGAAGGATTGAAAAAGGATCAGATGATATATAATTGTATCAAGGGTTCAAAAAGGCGTAATGTCACATATGTGTAGGTAGGGGTGTTCAAATGGTTACCATGGTAATTATCAAATCAAATAAGTCCAAATTTTATTAACCATGGAATATAATGCCATAACCAAACTGTCCAAACTAATACAACAACCAAATTAACCAACCTAAAAAGTTTAATCGGTTTGGTTAATTGGTTAACTAGATTAACCAACATAACATCACATTATCATTAAGTGATAAAAATTTCGTTGAATGCATCAATTTGCAATTTATATCATTTATAAGACATAACTGACTCGCTAAAACACAAAACCAAATTACTACGATCAAGTATAATCGTAGAATGAAAATGCAGTATAGTGGGTTCAGGTTCTAATTATCAACCAGGGGTCTAGATGTACTGTCTACTCTGTGAATTTCTATTATTTAGTAGTTGAAATGTAGTGATGTTCAAAAGCAAATTAAATAGAATGCATGAAATATTCTGGTTTCAAGTATTCAAAACGTCATCCTGATATGAGTTTCCCTAGTCCATAGTTCAGTTCAGTTTATAAACCCCCCAAAATGTCGGGAAAAACATGGGTAAATACGGTGTTATCAAATTCCCCCACACTAAACCGTTTGCTTGTCCCCAAGCAAACCTGACTCAAACCAATGCAACTCTCCAGACCTTAATAGCAACATGCAACCGTGATTGTCGGTAGAGGACTTCCAAGGTCATTTAGCAGCTTACGAGGTCAACCAGTTTTCTAAGACATCCCCTATTTCTCTCAATGCGAGTGCTAGACTCAAACCAGGATCATGCCAATTAGTGGACCTAGGACAGACAATTCATGGATGAAGAGACTACTCCAATACAACAACCAAAGACTCCTTGTATCAGGTGCTCTTTCCATTTCATTTTATGAAACAGTTTCAATCTATCTATCTATCTATCTATCTATCTATCTATCTATCTATCTATACTATATATTATGGCAATTCAAAAGCAATATCTTGCCACATAAGCACTTGAAGGATCCAGAATTTGCCAAATTGTACAACTTTTTTACAAAAAAAAAAAATTATTTATCATTGTACTTCTTTAATATTTTCATTAGTTTATCCAATTATTCCTTTTCATTTATCTATTTATTCTTTTTGGCTTTAATGATAAGTTACATGTTGATAAACTTAACCAAACACACATAAATAGTAATTTTTTGTCAAGTAAAAAAAATATAAATAAGAAACCAGAGAGCGACATATATTACATTTTTTTAAATAAAAAATATATGATTAAACCTTATGAAGTAAATTTTCTACTCATTTTTACTAAAGTTGAATGATAAGTTACATTTTGATAAAAAAATTAAACAAACATACACATAAACAAATAATGTTTTTATCGATTAAACAAAATATATACGAAAAGAGAGAAAATAAATATTTGACATTCAATTACCTTTGAAAAATAAACTATATTACTTTATATTTTGTTGCAACGAAACACTCTTTTATTCGTGAAGTATTTGTCTATAAAATAAAACAAGTATTATTGAGCCAAAATGTCAGAGTATAATCTTGATCGAGTAGTTACAGTAATTTATTTAAAAAAGACTTCTTATTCGTTTAGATCATGTTCTACCCTAAACTACTCAAATGAAGAGCAATCACATGTGCAATAATTTTATAATGTGTCCTATGTTTACATTAATAATATTTGCTCTATATCAGGTTGATTGAACAAACTCTATTGAGGTCTTAAGTCGTATGCTAAGAAATTTTCTTTCAGACTTAGAGTTATCGTCGACAATTATAAATAAAAATGTTCAAAATGACTTAAGTATGATTGTTGACGAACTTTGACTTCAAACCCTAGGCTAAGACACAAGATTCCTTGAAAAATAAAACATATGTGAAGGTTAGAGAAATCTTTGTTGAGAATCTACGATAAACATCACGTTTTATCAACTACTAACCTAGACATTTACCAAATAAAGGTTGGCAGTTTTTAGTAAGATAGTCAATTGGGATAAACATATTTATCCAATAATCTCAACTTCTCACTAATCTTTACAACATTGGTCGAGAGTTTGTCCAAACTCGAGGATCATGAATGTGTACATTGGATTTCCAAAGGACCTAAAATTCCAATCCCTTTCGGGTGCTAAATGCCTCTGATCACAACCATAGGTGCCAAAGAAGAATGAAAAGAAGCCAAAAAAATATCAAAAAAGAACATAACCTCCGCTACGATGAACATAAGAAAACCATATCAAGCTATGATCCTGTCATCCCTACCCTTTTATTCTCCATAAGAAAACCCCAACGGTTGTTTGATGTTATGTGGGTAAAAGCGGGATCTCTATCCCGGGGCTGGGGGTAGGCAAGTAGTACTTTTAATATGAGTATTAGGAGAGATAAGATAGGTCTAACGAAATATCTTAATAATTTTGAGTCTACTACACACACACACACACACACACATATATATCAAGGTATGATATACTT
Source organism: Linum trigynum (assembly GCA_964030455.1). Taxonomy (NCBI): domain Eukaryota; kingdom Viridiplantae; phylum Streptophyta; class Magnoliopsida; order Malpighiales; family Linaceae; genus Linum; species Linum trigynum. The sequence continues at coordinate 31,128,587 of OZ034814.1, read as the reverse complement.
TTGATTTTCCGCTAGATACAATAGAAGATAGGTATGACGAAGTATGTGCATAAATTAGAGGTTAGAGAATTAGGGATTGGAGTTCACATATTAGAGGTTAGAGTATAGTATCATGCCCCAAAAAAACTCAGGTTAATTCGAGGTTTAAATAGTAAAACTCAATGGTCGTATGGTAGTGTGAATGCAAGAGTATAGCGTACTCTTGGCCCACGCTCGCTTGAACTATATATATGTGTGGTGGTATATTCGGTGCACCCACTTTTTTGGGTGCATTCAATGCATTCGTCTCATAATCGTCATTCCGAGCATGTGATTCATGTCAAAATGGTATCAATCATCGCTTATGGTATTATGAACAAGAAACACATGAATTTTCAAAAAACACATTCAAGATTGTCTTTAAATTGAAGGATTTAGGGATTTAGGGTTAGGTTTAGCGTTTATAATTTGTGATTTTGGGTTTGTGTTCAAAATTGAAGGTTTAGGGGTTAGGGTAATGGATTGATTAGTTGTGACCATATGTTATATCATCATATCATACTTATGTTACCAATTAAAATCCAAAATTGATGTCTTCGGGCTACTTTTAGAGATGGAACGTGACAATGACATAATTTATTATTAGAAAACCGAAGCATCACAAGTGAGTGTGCTAAATATTGAAAATTTTCAATATAAACATACTACAAACTCTGTTATGAATCAAGAACACAAAATATTAGAAGATCCAAATGATTTAAACATATAAATTAATTCATATAAATTATAAAATAAATCTCTCCGGCCAACAGGCCGGGTAAAAAGCTAGTAAATAAGAAAGATATGCAGATTCACTTGATTGAGTTAGCATTGAAAGATATGCTAATTAATAATTATTACCTTCCCAAATACTTTTGGGCGGAAACAGAACTGCTTGCTATATCATAAATAGAGCTTTGTTTAGATATGGGATTAAAAAGACTCCATATGAAATCTGGAAAGGTAGGAAGACTAATCTAGGATATTTCCTTCCATTTGGATGTAAATGTTGTGTTAAACACTAAAGAAAATCTTGGTAAGTTCGATACCAAGTCCGATGAGGCGGTGTTTCTTGGCTACTCGAGTGTGAGTAGAGCTTATAGAGTTTTTAACAAAAGGTCCCTAAAATTTGAGCAGTCCATAAATGGTATCTTTGACTAATCTATGTGTGAAATTTCGTAAGAAACATATGATGACAACTTCGGACATGGAAAAAGTAGCATCCTTTCGAAAACTGAAGCAGCTGCAGGCAGAACAAGCAACTGATACACATGAGGACAAGGAAGAAACGGTTGAACTCCATCCACCACCTCACATAAGCAAATGACATCCTCCCTTTTTGGTAATAGGAAATCTACATGAAGGTATGACCACTCAATCAAAAGCCTCATCTAGTCGCACTGCTTTTGGCTCATTGATTGAACCTAAATCCGTAGAGGAAGCTTTGTTAGATAATTTATGGTTAGAATCCATGCGTGAGGAGATGAATCAATTTGAAAGAGCAAAGGTTTGGGAACTTGTTCCTAAACCAGTTGATGTAAATGTCACAGGAACCAAATGGATTTATAAAAACAAATCTAATGACATGAGAGAAATCATCATAAACAAATCTCATCTTGTTGCTCAATGATACTGCCAATTGTAATGCATAGATTTTGAAGAATCTTTAGCCCCAATAGCCTAGAAGCTCTCAGAATGTTGTATGCTTTTGCTAGTTCAAATGATTTTAAACTTTTCAAATAGACGTGAAAAGTGCATTTTTAAATGGTGACTTAGAAGAGGATGTCTACATGTCTCAACCTTTGGGACTCCAAATTTCCAAATCATGTTTACAAATTAAAAAAAAGGCTCTTTATGTTCTAAAATAAGATCCTCGGGCTTGGTACGATAAAATGAGCAATGCTTTAATTAGTAATAGTTAAGACCAGGAGATAAAACTCATTTTACTTAAAATAAGGGGTCAAATTTTTTGTTGGTTCATGTGTACGTTGATGATATATCTTTGCTTCCTCAGATTTAGATATGTTTAAGGAGTTTGAACTCATCATGAAAGAGTCGTTCGAAATGAGCCTCATGAGTGAGCTAATGCACTTCTTAGGTTTTCAAGTTAATCAATTGTCTTAAGATATTTTCAGTAATAAAAGCAAATATTTACTAAATATGCTTAAACGGTTTGATCTTGAAAACCTGAAATCTGCACCTACCCCTATGGCGTTCAATAACAAGCTAGACAAAGATGAGTCAGAGGTTCCCATTAGTGATAAATTATACAGAGGTATGATTTGGTCTCTTCTCTACTTGACCGCGAGCAGATCAGACATTATGTTAGTTGTGTGCTTATGCGCTCGCTTGCAGAGTTCTCCTAAAGAAAGTCACCTTACGACAGTGAAGCGAATTTTCAGGTACCTAGCAGGTACTCCTACTCTATGCGTTTGGTATTCTACTCAATCTAGTCTAGACCTAGTAGAAAACAGTGATTTCGATTTCGTAGTTAGTCTTATTGATAGAAGAAGCACCATGCCATTTCTTAGGAACTTTGCTAGTTTAGAAAAAAGCATAACTCTGTAGACTTATCTACTGTAGAGGTAGAATACGTGTCAGTCGGATCCTGTTGTACTCAATTCCTCTGGATAAAGTACCAATTACAAGATTACAGTCTTGAGTTTGATTCTATGCCCATTCTATATGACAATATGAGTGTCATTAACATTGCCAAGAATCCCATTCATCACTCTAGAACTAAACACATTGACATAAGATATCATAATTTCATTAACGAGTTAGTTCAAGGAAAAAAATTCATGTTGAATTTATTCCAAACTCGTTTTCAATGGGCTTATATACTCACTAAACCATTAGGAGTTTATCAATTCGTTCTCATAAGAAGAGAGCTCTATTAGACAGCTACAGTGCATATTTCCTACCCCAAGCCAGGTCAAACCAAGCAAGCTTTTTCTGTCTTACGGCATGCCATAAGCAGATCGATGGGGTAAGTCCACTCATGCTTTTTCCTTTCGTAGACTGTGATTACTAGTGATTTGAATTAATTTATTTTGGTTTGGGTTGATTGATTATCATGCACATCTAAGTTTTTTGCTATGAGTGGAAACTATTTTAGTTATGTCAGGATAATATTAATCTCCTCCCCTTCAAATATTTTGACCGAATCTCTTCCCCTTCCTCTATCTAAACCTTCCTATTTGTTAAATGCAGTCTCCATTCATAAGCTCAGCCTGTCACACCTCATGTTTCATCACATGCTCATCTATGGCGATCACAAACGGCACGCTCCATATATGAAAGGTGGTGATTTCAAATTGGAACAAGTGTCAACTGGAATGGGACACTCTGCCTTGAAACAAAGTACAGAAGAAGAAGAAGAAATCTCCAACGATCGAGTGTTCAAGGCAGAGGAAGAAGAAGAAGATGAAGAACTGCGTTTGGGCTAATACGCCGCCGTCCCAATCTTACTGCACATATTTAATTTACAGATTGTAAATATTATGTGTAAATATCCTATTGAGACACTTGTCTCTTGATGAGAGGAAGAGGCCGTTAGAGGCACTCTGTCCTGTAGTCATTGCTCCTGTATATATTCTGCAGCTGAGCTGCCAGTGAAATGCAGAAAAGGTTTCACAAAATTCCTGCCTTGCCTTTTACAAATATTCTCATGGTATCAGAGCCTCTGGCTCACCTCACCTAGGGTTCCGTGACCTTGCAAACGCGCCGCCATGGCAACCAACTCTGACGACACTTCCTCTGCTACAACGGGAGCTGCTGCTGTGGCAGGAGCAACACACCAGCCACTACTACGACCTCCAATCGACCCATACTACGTCAACCCCAACGAAAACCTATCACAAGGTATTATCTCAGTAAAACTCGATGGATCTAACTATCATGTATGGAGTAGATCTATGAGGATAGCTTTGAAAACCAAGAAGAAACTTGGGTTCATAAATGGTACATTACCTATGCCTGAAGAAACCGACCCTGATTATGAAGCTTGGGATCAGAGTAATACCAACGTTATGGGTTGGATTCTCAACTCTCTGCTCGACTCCATAGCAGAAGCAGTTATGGACAATGAGACAGCCCAGGATCTGTGGAAGGATCTTCAGGAACGATATGGAGAAGCTGACTCCATCCGCTTGGCTCATGTCAAGGGGCTAATCGCCAACTGCAAACAGGGAGATAACAATGTGACTGAGTATTACAACAGGCTAGGAGTTTTGTGGATAGAGTACTTGTCATTTAAGTCCATACCAGCCTGTGAATGTAGTGGTACACCACACACAATGTCCTGTGCAACCTATGCAGCCGTTAAGGAGTCTCAGGAACAGGACCACACTATTGATTTCATCATAGGTTTAGGTGACTCATTTGAGCTCACCAAGAATCAGTTACTGCTTATGGATCCTGCCCCAAGCTTGAAGCTAGCCTACAAGCATGCTCTCAAACTTGAGAGACAGATGGGTAAACAACCTACCAAGGAAACAACTGGGGTGGATTCAGTGGCTTTAGCTGCTATGAATTCAAACAAGGGAAAGGACCAAAGGCCTGATTACCCCCGTGGGAACAGAACAAACACATATCAGGGGAACTACCCTGGCAACAACAATCCAAGGAGCAACAATGACAGCACTAGCAACAACCAGCAGGGTCTTTTCTGCAACTACTGCAAGAAAACAAACCACAACATAGCAGACTGCTGGAAACTGAAGAGGAAGAGAGGAGAAATGCCTGGACAAGCCTATGCAGCAGCAGCAACTAACAGCAGTGGGCCTAGTGAACAAGCTTCAGACAACCCCAGTGGAGACAATGAACACACTTACAAGCCAAGCAATACAACAACCCTAAGGCTCACTGCTGATGACTGCAACAGGTTGATGATGCTGCTACAACAGACTACTGGAAACCACCAGCCACAACCTGCAATTCAGCCACAAGCACATTCAGTATCAAGGCATCTGACTCCCATGCCAAACAGTGCAGGTAAATACACATTGTCTTCTTTCTCTTCCTCACAGCATTTAGAACTAATGAACATCTGGATCATTGATACTGGTGCATCTGATCATATGTGCTGTAAACTATCCCTTTTCTCATCCTATCAACCAATAGACAATGTTTTTGTCACACTGCCTACTGGAACCAAAGTCCAGGTCAGTCATACTGGAACAGTCCAGATCAACCAAAACCTTACTCTAATGAATGTACTCCACATTCCAAGTATCACATTTAATCTACTCTCAGTCAGTACTCTCACAAGAACTCTTCCTATATCCCTAACATTCAAATCCGACTTCTGTGATATCCAGGCCCTTCCTTCACAGAAGAGGATTGGTTTTGCAAGAGAGGTTAAAGGGCTCTACCAACTCCAGACCACCACTCCTACCATTCATACACCTATCAAAGCCACTGCAGCAGCCACCTCACTCAATCAAACAGAAGAAACAACCCTGTGGCATGCAAGACTAGGCCACCTTTCAAATTCTAGAGTTAGACTTTTCCAAAAGTGTAATGTTGATCTACCTCTAGACAATGTTAATCACTGTGAGGTCTGTCATCTTGCAAGACAGAAGAGAGCACCTTTTCCTTCCAGTTTACATACTTCCCAGCACCCTTTTGATCTCATACATACTGATATTTGGGGGCCAATCAATACCAAGTCTTATGATGGATTTTCTTACTTCCTTACCATAGTAGATGACCATTCCCGAGCTGTTTGGGCTTACCTGATGAAACAAAAATCAGAAGTTAGATCAATTATCAAACAGTTTTACACCATGATCAAAAACCAATTCAACCAAACCATCAAATCCATACGAAGTGATCAGGGACAAGAGTTCCATATGACTGAATTCTTCAGAGAACATGGAATAACCCATCAAATGTCTTGTGTTGAGAGGCAACAACAAAATGGGAGAGTAGAGAGAAAACACCAAGACATCCTAAACATAGCCAGATCACTAAAAATCCAAGCCAACCTACCCCTACACTTCTGGAGTGATTGCATTCTCCATGCAGTACACATTCTAAACCGACTACCTACCCCCATCCTATCAAACCAAACACCCTTTGAAAGACTCTACCATAAACCACCAAATTACTCACACCTTAGGGTGTTTGGATCATTGTGCTATGCATCTACCCTAGAAGCTGGCAGAACCAAATTCCAACCAAGGGCAAGGAAATGCATTTACCTTGGCTTTGTTCCTGGACTCAAAGGCTACAAAGTCTTGGACCTTAACACAAACAAAACCTTTGCCTCCAGGGATGTACTCTTCCATGAAACCATCTTCCCCTTTGCTTCCCCCAACACACACCAACCTTCACCACCAGAACACACTTCTTCATCCCCTCAAACTCCCACCTCCAGCACATATACCATCAGACATGCATCCAGATCATAATTCATTTGTTCCTTTTGTTCCTAATGTTGTTTCTTCCCCATCAAGCTCTTCTGGGTTCATTCCATTTGACACCATTGATGGCCAAGATGCTGAGGTTTCTGAGAAGGTTCTCGATTATGAAGAAGAGGGGGCACTGGATACCACAAATGAACTTGAGGAAGAACCTCAACACAACAACAACACCCTGAGGAAGTCAACCAGGAAAACAACTGCACCTATCTGGCACAAGGACTACTACTTGGGGACAGGTGCCACTGCACAAAAACAAAAGCACCAGTATCCAATCTCTTCCCACATGGATTTCTCACAACTAAGCCAACAACACAAACACTTTTCTCTAGCAGTCACAAACCTCCAAGACCCCCTATCCTATCATGAAGCTGTGAAAGAAGAATGCTGGAGACAAGCTATGAGGGAGGAGAGAACAGCCTTAGAAATCAATGACACATGGGATGTAGTAGATGCCCCACCAGGAAAGAAGCTGGTAGGCAGCAAGTGGGTTTACAAGACTAAACTACTTGCTGATGGATCAATTGAAAGAAGAAAGGCCAGAGTAGTGGCAAAGGGCTTCACACAAGTGTATGGTGTTGACTTCCTTGACACTTTCTCCCCAGTGGTGAAAATCAACACTGTCAAGACTCTTTTAGCTGTTGCATCAGTCAAAAACTGGGAACTAAGTCAGATGGATGTGAGTAATGCTTACCTAAATGGGGAGTTGGAAGAGGAGGTATACATGAAATTACCTCCTGGGATGGAAATACCTGGCAAGGCGTGTAAACTGAAAAAGTCCCTTTATGGTCTCAAGCAGGCTGGGAGGCAATGGTATGCAAGACTCACAGATGCCCTGATCAGGTTTGGCTTCAATCAATCCTTTTCAGACTACTCACTCTTCACTAAGAAGACAAACCAAGGAATCACCATCATTCTAGTGTATGTCGATGACTTAATACTATCAGGTGATGATCAGGACATGATTCAGGAGGCAAAGGCTTTCTTATCTAAGGAGTTTAAAGTTAGGGATCTTGGAAAACTGAAATATTTCTTGGGTTTGGAAATAGCTAGAAGCAGTGCTGGGATTTCAGTTACCCAGAGGAAGTACTGCCTCGACCTTTTGATTGATACAGGATTCCTAAGTTCAAAACCATCTAAGACTCCATCAGACATGAAGACAAGGCTATCACAATTCAACGATGAAGAATCAGAAGACCCATATGAGTACAAATCTCTGGTTGGGAGATTAAGCTACCTAACTACCACAAGGCCTGATATCTCATACTCAGTACAACAATTGTGCCAGTTCCAGGCACAACCCAAGAGATCTCATCTCAAGGCTTCACACAGGATACTCAGGTACCTCAAGAACTCCCCAGGCCAGGGATTGTTCTTCGCATCAAACACTGATTTCACCCTAACGGGATACAACGATTCGGATTGGGGAGCCTGCCCCGATACGAGGAGGTCAATTACAGGGTACTGTACGTTTCTGGGGGACTCACTCATTACCTGGAAAGCGAAGAAGCAGGCGATTGTTTCGAAGTCCTCATCCGAGGCAGAATACAGAGCTCTATCCCAGTTGTCGTGCGAGATACAATGGATCACCCAATTGCTGAAGGACTTGGATGTCGAATACCAGGGTCCAGCCACCGTCTTCTGCGACAACAAATCTACCATACACATGGCAGAGAACCCGGTTTTCCACGAAAGAACCAAGCATATCGAAATCGACTGCCATGTGATCAGGGAGAGGGTGAAATCGAAGCTAATCAGCCTGAAATATGTGTGCACTGACAGGAACTTAGCAGACATATTCACCAAGGGTCTAAGTGCACACAGATTCAAGTGGATTCTCTTCAAGCTGGGAGTATATGATATATACTCGCCAGCTTGTGGGGGACTGTCAACTGGAATGGGACACTCTGCCTTGAAACAAAGTACAGAAGAAGAAGAAGAAGAAATCTCCAACGGTCAAGTGTTCAAGGCAGAGGAAGAAGAAGAAGAAGATGAAGAACTGCGTTTGGGCTAATACGCCGCCGTCCCAATCTTACTGCACATATTTAATTTACAGATTGTAAATATTATGTGTAAATATCCTATTGAGACACTTGTCTCTTGATGAGAGGAAGAGGCCGTTAGAGGCACTCTGTCCTGTAGTCATTGCTCCTGTATATATTCTGCAGCTGAGCTGCCAGTGAAATGCAGAAAAGGTTTCACAAAATTCCTGCCTTGCCTTTTACAAATATTCTCAACAAGCATGGAAAGAAAATTACTTAAATCCAACGACTCCTGGAGGATTGGCAGTATAGAAAGGTCTGAGAATTAGAGTAGAAGACAAGACTTTTCATAGCAATCGAATCAAAGTGCTAAAGTGTATTAGGCAGGGGTTTGAGTGAAAAGTCAGCACAAAACTCGGGGTGAATTATGGGGTTAGGTTTCTGGGAATACAAAAGTTCTAATGGCTGGGTAGCTGATAGGTGAAAGAGGTCGATTGTAGGGGGTAGCTAATCCATCTACAAAGTGTGTATTTGTAATTCGTTGAGCTTCAATATACATTCATATTTCATAGTGCAATGTCCAAGATCGCGCGATTTGTGAGTCTTTGACCGTGAAATAGTCAGTATCGCATTCATCGATACTGGAAACCACGTAAAAATTTTGTGCACTGATTCGTTCTCTTTCTATTTCTCTGTTGTGATTATTTGGTTGTGGAAGTTCTTGGTTTGCTCTTTAGTATGGGTTCAATGAGCAGGAACCAAGGTTCTCAACCCGCGGGTTGACCCGGATCCGGTCGAGCTAGTGGGTCTAGAGTTCATGGGTCACCCATTTTAGTCTGGTTTAGCCCGAAAATATGGAAAGAGTCATTATATTATACTTATCCTGATAAATTATATCAAATCTCATCTAACATATGAGATAACATATAATATTACACCAAATAACATGTCGTACTTAGATCCAACATATTGTGAAAATTCACACATAGTTATATAACATCAATATTAAACTGTTCAACTTGGGATTCCAAAAATTGAGTTCGGTGAAAAGAAAATCGGAAAACGGGCGCATTTCGCAAACCAAAGAAAAAAATTACACAATTTGACCCCCAACCCGATACCTTATAGTGGTCGACCCGGCTGATGGGTGCAACCCGTTTTTCTCACCGGGCCAGGATCAAATGCGGTTGATCCGCGGGTTGACAACCTTGGGAGGGAACAGAGTGAGTGTTTTGAAGAAGGAGAAAGTCTAGTGACAGTGACAGGTAGGGGTGGCTATACGGTCCGGTCCGGTTAAATTGGACCAAATTGATCCAGTTCCAGTGCGATCTTTTCGGAATATAAGGACCAAAGATTGGATTGGATACAGTCCGGTTTTGATCCGGTCCGGTCCCAATTTTATCTTGATTTTAGGTGTTGGGGGTCTCTTATCAGGTCTTTATCCGGTTTTTTACCTCAAATCTAAGCCCGAATATGAGATTGCATTGTTTGCTATCCGGTCCCAGTCCCATTCCGGTCCGGGTTATACGGTCCGGTTTCGGGTAAAACCAAACAATCTGGGACCAAATAGCCCGTCCTAGTGACAGGTAATTAAAACGCTGTGTTTTGGCTTAACTGTGAAAGTCCTAGGCGTTCAAAAAGTAGTCGGGCTTCTCGTGTTGGACCTAAGCACTCAACCTTTGGGCTTAAATGAGACGTAAGCCCACTGATATTTCTCCTTTTTTCGATCCAAACTCCATTTTATCGAAGGCTCTCACTTGTTCTTGCCAGGTTTTGAGTGGGTTTAATTGTAGGTATTGAGTTGATTTGACATAGCATAAATCGAAGAGAAATCAAGGAATTTACGTCGCCCTCGACGCTCTGTAAATTTTCCTAGTCATCCCTTCGCGAAAGGAGTAACGTGAAATTTTTTCTGTTTTTACGGAAACTACGAGATTGGATCTAATCGTAAGAAGATTAATGCTTGACTGGTAAATAACCCACTTCTTAGTTTTCAACCCGTTCATTCACTATGAAGGGCCCTGATCGGTAAATAACCCACTTCTTAGTCTTCTGGTAAATAACCAAAATTGAGCCTCAATTACTTCCCATCCCACCCATGCATTTCAATTAAACATCCACAACACATCTTATTAGGTGAACGTCCATTGGCTTATGAATCTAGTCGAATTATTGAGTGCCTTAATTGTTCCCTATGCTAGTATCCTTATAAAAATCTCTATCAACAGGGAAAAATTCTTAGCTCCAACCTTAGTCGGATATTTTCCATCAACAGGAAGCTTAGTTTAGTGCCTCCAATTTTGATTTAACCCACATCTGCTCATTCCCTTCTCACAGGTAAACAATTACTCCATTAATCTTAGACCAACTAAGAATTACTCTACCTAGAAAACGTATCCTTCTGCTTCTCATGGTAAGAACTAAAACATCGCCATCAACTCACCGTTTTTTGTTCAATCTTCAATGGCGGCGCCGAGCTATCCAAAATCCCTATTCGGCTATTCCCCATGCGTTTTATACGTATATGCAGGGATTCATGTAACCCTAACGTTGTCCCTTTACCCTTATGATTATTATATAATTTCGCCTATAATTAATAAATAATTCGTTTAATACACGTACATATGGATGTAACGTATTTATGCGTTTAAAAATTTCATTTTCGTGTCAAACCGTTCATTTTTCTCATTCATTTCATTATTCCCTTACTAAACATGTATGAATACCTTATAACACATTTAATATTAGTATTTAATGAATTAATCGATAGTTTAACACTATTTATACATTTATTTATTTATTTGAAATTACTATGTTTTATTATCATTGTTTATTTTGAAATTACCATGTTTTATTACCATTAACGTATTATTAGGCGTACATTAATTTACAAATGAAATAAATTACTCATGTGTATTTCATACATAACCTACTTTTATCGTATTTTAGTGAATATTGTTTCACCCCCAATATCCCTCAACATTCTACCATTCGGTTGCCATTAGATAATAGATATAATTATTATATGTAAACCTGCTTTTCTTTACATAGTGTGATTTGGGCTGCTAGAAATATAATTGCCCACCAATTAGGCACTTGGGCTTATGTAACTTGTCCGGCGTTATGTTGTGACTCTTTTAGTTCGATCCATACTAGATGTTCACTCAGTCCAATTACATTATCTACACCGATTATGTGATAGATCAGGTATGGTGCGTTGTAAAAAAGTGTTGCACAGGTGACGCTGATTCTTATTGGATCACGTGGGAATTATGTGGGAGTAACTGGATTCGTTTAACCCTATACCTTATAGCTCTTGTTCCCATTATTTGTTCCCGCTGGCTTGTTTGGATTGAATTTGAATATTCAATAGCTCACTTTTATTGAATTTGAAAGTAAAGATGCTAGCTCGTTTAGATTGAAATTGAATTCCCGGTAGCTCACTTGATCAAATTTTAAAGTAAATATTGATGCTTTGTTTGGGTTGTTTGTTCGTAATTGTGATTTTATTACCTGGGAAGAAACAGGTAGAATCTAGACTTCTGATGCGTTGGTGTCTTATAATTGGTATTACTCTAGGCTGATTTCATTTAGCTTAGACTACAAGCTTACGGGAGGAATGTGGTGTTGGTTTTTGCCATTCATATGGCGAGAGATGGGATGTAGAGTGGTTGGTGGCTCAAGTCGGAGCTTTGAAGAGCTGATTGTGCTGCTCAAGATAGAGATTCGTCACTATGGTCTTGGAAACGTTGAGTTTGCTCAGGATTTTGAATATATCTTGGTTGAGAGTTGAGAGTAACTGTCATAAAGCTAGCCCAGCCATTAGAAATAGTGCATAGATAAAAGTGGAGATCTATGTATGTTAAGGTGTTAGTAGTATGTTCTTTGTAGAAGGGTTGCTAAGAGGCCCTGATGAACTGCTTCTACAACACTATGTGTTTTCGATGACCCAGGTAGTTTTGAAGCCAAGTTGGAGATATACAAGTTTCACAACAATTACCCAAAATATTTTGTTTTTAAATATATGTTATTCTCTAATATGAAATCAATGGTCGCATGTTATTGATCTCTTGTCTCTTGAACTCTCTAATGAGGAACATAATATGCTTATCTTCATAAACAAGAATGCCCTGTTGCAAGAATAATGGGTTCATATTTTGTATAGCTCATGCTTGGATTGGGTAATAAATCGATTGACCCAAATTGTCAAGGAACTTAAATGACTCAACCTGCCTTTTTAACACTTGTAAATGACTATACCTTGCATAAGTTGTCCCAACACAACCAGTAGTAGCTCCGTTTAGTATCATTTTGTTGCTGTTATGGTTGCAGTGGTGTTGTGTAAACAGATGTACAACCACAACAGGAAAAAAACAGAAAACACAAACCTGTTTAGTTGATAAATCTGAAAAATCATGAAAGCTGAAAACAAGAAACAAAACGCGTTTAGTTACTACTATAAGAACTAAAAACCAGAAAAAAAGAGGGGAGTCCGAGTGGCAGCGGCGGCTGGGCGGGCGGCGACGGCTGGGCAGTGGAGGCGCGGCGGCGGCTGTTGAGCAGGGGAGGGGAGGTCGCGGCGACGGCTGTTGAGCAGGGGAGGCGCGGAGGCGGAGGGTCGGAGGGCGAAGGCAGCCGGTCGGGAGGCGCGGAGGGCGGAGGTGGTCGGGGTTTATGGCTGGAATGGGGAGAAGGCGCCGGCGTGTATGGCTGGAGGGGAAGAGCGGCGCCTGTGTTCGAGAGAAAATGGAGAGGTTGGGGGCGGCTGAAGTAAGTAGGGTTTGGGGGTGGTGTTAAAAAAAAGAAATTTTTTTTGCTTCTGTGGGGATTCGAAAACTGGTCTGTTTTAATGAAATTAAGCGCCCAACCAGTAGGAATCCCGTGTGCAACATGTTTAAGAATCAGATCCAAAGCTATAAATTGTTGTTTCTCATATTTGGGCCTTGTTGTGCAACTCTGATTCACAACAAAAAATAAAAACCCAACTAAACACGATTTTTTTTCTTGATTTTCCAAATTTCTTAAAACACAACAGGAAACAAAAACAAGCAAAAATACTAAACGGTAGTTTTCCAGAATCAATCAATAACTTATTGGAGTAAAATACATCGGGTACCACTTAAGTTTGAGAATTGGGGTAGACCTGTCACTTAAGTTTGAATAGGGCATCGAGTACCATTAAAGTCCCCAAAATGTGCATTCGTTAGTTTTCCATCCAAATCAAAATTTTAATTACTTTTTGGTACCCAAAACTTTTTTAAAAAAACGAGGCTTTAAAGAGCTCAACTTATTCTTCTTTTCCTCTCCCCTCTCTCCTCTCTGGTTTTCTAGGGTTTTCGATGCCAGCCTCGCCGTCGGCTGCTCTGGCTGGCGAGGGCAGTTCCTAGGCGCAGCTATTTGAGGTTTCTCTGGAGAATCGACTCCAGTATCGTCCACCGATCAAGTTCCAAGATGGGTTTCGTCTACCGAAAGAGGTGAAGGAGAAGGGAGCGGAGTGGTGGAAGAACTCTCTTATTGGGCAGTTCGTTGGGACGCGGCCAAAGATACCAGAGCTTCAGTCTTGGGCGAATGCTCTTTGGGGGAGAGATGGCATAGTCAGAGTGTTGAAATTTGGGGCCAAGCTTCTGGTGTTTCAGTTCCCTTCCGCTGCTTCGTGCAATTGGGTTTTCCAGTTAGGGCCTTGACACTTCAGAGGTAACCCTGTTTTCTTTTGCAAGTGGAAATCAGGCATCCAACCAATTGTACCTAAGGTTGAAACACTGCCGATCTGGGTAAGAATCTAGGGACTTCCTCTAGAATATCTTGCTCCGGAAGGGTTGGAATGGGTAACGAGTATGATTGGGCGACCGTTTTGGATGGACCAGAAGACGAGGGTTGGGGGTCAGCTAGGGTTTGCTCGGGCGTGTGTTGAGCTTGCTGCTGATTATTCATTTTCCTCTTCTATCCGTGTTTATCCAAAAGAAGATCCTCCATTCAATATTAAAATTGAGTATAGCAATCTTTCGAAGGTGTGCTCTAAGTGTTGTGTGTTTGGGCATAATTGTGAGGAGGGTCCTAAACGAGTTTGGATCCCGAAGGTGTCTAAGAATACTGAGCTGGGTCTTGAAGAGGAATCAGTTGCTCGGGTGGAAGTAGAGGAGAACTCAGAAAATGATCCTGTTGAATATATTTTGAATCAGGTGCAAGCGTCTGTTATTCAGTGTGTACTGGACAGTTTGGCAGATGAGGTGATTGTGCAGACAACGCCTGTGGCAAATCCTGTGCAGGTTCTAAACGAGGAGGATGTTGTCTCCCCTTCATCAAATGGGGGGTGGGGGGGGGGGGGGGAGGGGTTCGAGTCAGTTTTGCTGAGGTAGTGAAAGGGTCATCAACTGGTGCTGGTAGCCCTAACACGCCTCTGCAACAGTCTGCTGGTAGCAAGTCACCTTCTGTTGAAGGGAGCTTGCAGCCTCAGATGACTGCTCGAGCTATACAGGCTGGGTCCAGATTTGCAATCCTTGACAAGGAAAATAGAATTCCTCCAAGTGCTATAGACAAAGGTAAGAATATTTGGATTGATCTTCCAGATGTTAGGGATAACAAAAGGAAAGGGGGGAAAGGTGGGGGAAGAGGTAGAGGTCGCAAATGAAGCTTCTCTCATGGAATACTAGAGGGTTTGTTGCTGACAAGAAATATACAACTATAGTAAATAAGATAAATAAACACAGTTTAGATATTGTTGCTATTTTGGAACCTCGGGTAAGTAGACTGGAAGCTAAGAAGTTGAAGCAAAAAAGATTTGCAGGTTGGGAGTAGGAAATCTTTTTCAATGACGAAGGTTTGGGGAAAATTTGGTTAGTATGGCGCTCTGAGATTCAGTTGACTAAAAAATCTCTGATCAGTTTGTTCATGTCCTAATTGGGGGCAATGCTCTATTTTTTGCTACGTTTGTGTATGCTTCAAATAGTGAGAGTCAGAGGGAAGTGCTGTATGCAGATATAACTCGCTTTAAAATGGTCAATTTCCCTGGATCCTGGTTGGGGACTTTAATGCTATTAGACATTCGAGTGAAGGCTCAAACAGTCCTCAGTATTCTACTAGTATGAAGTCTCTAAATGACTGTTTGAGAGATATTGATGTTGAGGAGCACAAATCTACTGGACCATGGTTTACTTGACTAAATAAGAGGCAAGGTGATCCTATTGCTAAAAGACTTGATAGGGCTTTTGTCAATTTGGAGTGGCTGGAAGAGATAAAATAGAGTGTAGTGCAGATGCATTCTCCTAGGGTCTTGGATCATTGCCTGGTTTTTATTCAAACTGAGTTCCCTCTTAAGTCTTTGCCTAAGCCATTTAAATTTTTCAATTTCTGGCTAGGGCATCCAATGTATGAGGAGCTACTTGTTCAGGCTTGGGCTGAAGTTGTGGGAGGTTTTCCTTTGATCAGGGTCTACAAGAAACTAAGAATTCTTAAAGGTTTTCTCAAGAAGCTCAACAAAGAGGAATTCTCTGATATAAGGGGGAGAGTGAGGGATAAAGAAAGAGAACTGGAATCTATTCAATTGGATGCCCTTTCAAGTCTTTCTCAAACGAGTTTTGAGGTTGAAGTTAAGGTTTCTAAAGAGCTTTTTGATCTGATTCGAGCCGAGGAAATTTTTCTGAGGCAGAAATCTAGAGAGTTGTGGTTAAAAGTAGGGGACACAAATTCAGGTTATTTCCATCGATCTATGAGAACTAGGCTCAAAAGAAATACAATTACTTCTCTTAAGGATGCTCTGGGAAATATTGTCACTTCAGTAGAAGGCATGTGTCAGGTGGCTATTGATTTCTATATGCATCTGCTGGGGAGAGTTAATCCGCATGTAGAGTTGGAGTCAGTGGATTTCTACAAGGACTTGTAAGGCATAATCTCAATCCGGCACATGTGATCTCTCTCTGTGCTCCCATCACTGCCACTGAGGTTAAGGATGTTATGTTTAGTTTTAATGGAGATAAGAGTCCAGGTCCGAATGGATATAATGCCAGAGTTTTTCAAGCTTCTTGGGGAGTCATTGGGGATGAAATCATTAATGCTATCCAAAGTTGTTTTGTGTCTGGAAAGATACCTAGAGAGGTAAATGCTACTATTCTTGCTCTGATTCCCAAGGTCCAGAATCCAGATGAGATGAAGCTTTTTAGGCCTATTTCTTGCTGCAACATAGTATATAAATGTATATCAAAGATTGTGGCAAACATATTTAGTGCTCTCCTTCCCCTATTAATTAGTAAGAACCAGACTGCTTTTGTAAAGGGGAGGGTTATTGGGGAGAATATTCTCCTTGCTCATGAGCTAGTGCATAAGTACTCTATGAAGAATATTTCCACTAGATCAGCTTTGAAGATTGATCTTATGAAATCCTTTGATTCTGTGAATTGGCAGTTTCTTTTTGTTGTGATTGAAGCCATGGGGGTACCTAGTCAGTTCACTGAATGGATAAAGATGTGTGTCACTAGCCCTATGTTGAGTATTGCGTTTAATGGGGGATTAGTGGGCTACTTTCCTGCAAAGCAAGGCTTGAGGCAGGGAGACCCACTCTCCCCATATTTGTTTGCTGTGGCTATGGAGGTTTTTTCCTGTCTATTGGATCTGGAAGCTAAGAAGGGGAGATTTCCTTACCACCCAATGTGCAAAAAGATAGGCATGACTCACTTATGTTTTCCCGATGACCTGTTGGTCTTTTCAGATGGATCTAACTATGGTATTCAGAGTGTCCAGAGAGTCCTGAGTGTGTTCCATAAGCTCTCTGGTCTACAGTCAAACCCTAGTAAATGTGAAGTTTTCTTTGGAGGGTTAGCAAAGGAGGAAATGGTGGCTCGAGCTAGCAGATATTGTTATTAGTTAGGTGGTTTCCCAGTGCGTTATCTAGGAGTGCCTCTAGTGGCTGGGAAGCTTACAGTTAATGCCTGCAGACCTCTCATAGACAGAATCACGAGCAGGGTGCAGGGGTGGAAGGAAAAGTCTCTAAACTATGATGGCAGGGTGGAATTAGTTGGCTCTGTTCTGTATAGTATGACACAGTACTGGATCTGGTGGAGGCATGTTTCAATTCGGCACATATGATGCTCAGCAGCAACAACAGCAGCAACAACAACAACAACATAAAGAGGTAATCACCTTTGGGAACCCATTTTATTTGAACCCAAACGAAGCACTCAACCAATCCATAGGATCTGAGCTCTTCGATGGGACAAATTATACTATGTGGAGTAGATCAGTGATTGTGGGTCTAAAGATGAAGCACAAACAGGGTTTTGTGGATGGAAGCATTCTGATGCCTCCAGTTATGGATGAAAGTTATTTGCTCTGGGATGCTTGTAATACGACAGTGTTATCATGGATTCTGAACTCTCTACACAACGATTTGCAAAGATCTGTGATGAATCATGTCAATGCCAAAGTTCTTTGGGATGAACTGAAGAGAAGGTTTGGTAGACCAAATGCTATCAGAATCATCAACTTATAGGATAAGATACAAGCTTGCAAGCAAGGGAACTCGACCATAAATCAATACTATACTCAGATGAAAGGTTACTGGGAGGAATAAATGCAATTCATCCCTATTGTTCCATGTAATTGTGCATATGGAAATCCCAATCCTTGTGCAGCAATAACAACCTATACAGAAAGACAAGAGACAAACTACCTTATTTGGTTTTTTAGGGCTCTCAACCCATATTTTGAGGTGGCAAAGACTCAGATCTTGATGCATAAACCACTACCGAGTGTATCTGAAGCTGTAGATGACCTGTTACAGCATGACTAGAAGTTGAAAAGTGAAGTAGGGGAAACAACAAGAAATTTCATAGTGTGGCTTTAACTGTCAATGCAGGACAAAGTCAGCAAGACAAGAAGTTTTGTGAATTTTGTAAGAATCATAACGTAGATGAATGTTGGATCAAGAAGAGAAAATACATGGAACAAAGGAATGGTAACAACTCAGGTGGATCACAAGGACGTGGAACAACCAAGTTTGTTGCATCTGTGTCACAAGGAAGTTTAGGAGAATCCCAAGGAGAAGGAAGGGTAGCTGGAGACACATCAGAAGGAAGCTCTGTGAGTACTGCTAAGTCTGTGGTAGGTTTTACTCTTGAAGAGATGAATAGGATAAGGTTCATGATGCAGTCTAGAGCTAGCACATCCAACACACCTCCACTCTCACCTTCCATTTTCCATAATGCCTATTCAGTATGACAGTATCTTCTTCCCTTTCCAAATTACTCAGGTAATTATGTCCTTTCCACTCATTCCAACCTTACCAACACCAATATGGTACATTTTTGGATTCTAGATACAGGAGCTTCAAATCACATCTCATGTTCCTTAGCACTTTTCACTGAGTACCAACCAGTTCTCAATACTTACGTGTATCTTCCTAACACAACTAAGGTTCTAGTTACACATATAGGTACAATGAAGTTAACATCAGGATTACACTTATACAATGTCCTTCTAGTTCCAAGTTTTTCCTTTAATCTTGTCTCGGTTAGTAAACTCACTCGAGATTGCCCTCTAGCCTTACACTTTCATTATGATTTATGTCATGTTTAGGATCTTCTAAGCATGAGGATGGTTAGTTTAGCAAGAGAATCTAGAGGTCTATACCAGCTTTCTTTCCAACCATTTCAAGATCAAATGACCACCCCTTCATTCCCACAAGCAGCCACCACTTTCAACTTAAATGCTCATCAATTTGATCTCTAACATTGGAGACTTGGCCATACCAGTAGTGATAGGATTTCTCTATTACAACAAAGTGATTCCACTGTAACTAGCTCTAAGATTTCTCATTGCGATGTTTTCCACTTCTCTAAACACAAACGACTTCCATTTCCTTTTAGAACTAGTACTGCAAATGATATGTTCCAACTTATTCATGTTGAATTTGTGGCCCTTTTTCTGTTATCTCCTATGATGGTTATACCTATTTCCTTACTATTGGGGATACTTACTGTTGTGGATGATTGTTCTAGAGCAGTTTGGGTGTTTTTAATAAAGCACAAAGGTGAATCATGAGGGTTACTTAAAGGGTGTTGTCAACTGGTTAAAAATCCATTTGTAAAGACAGTAAGAAGTGATTAGGGAAGAGAATTCAATATGTGACTTTTACATGGAGAATGGTATTGAGCATCAAATGTCCTGTGTGGAAACACCAGAACAAAATGCTAAGGTGTAGAGGAAACATCAACATATATTAAATGTTTCTCGTTCTTTAAGGTTTCAATCAAGTCTTCCTCTCAAGTTTTGGAGTGATTATGTTCTTCACTCAGTCTATCTCATTAACAGACTACCTACTCTAGTGTTGCAGAATCGATCTCCTTATGAAATATTATACAGTAAACCACCTTTTCTTGGTCATTTGAAGGTCTTTGGTAGTCTTTGCTATGCTAGCACACCGAGTCATGCTAGAACCAAGTTTGATGCAAGAGCACGACAGTGTATCTTTTTGGGCATACCCCCAGGCATTAAGGGCTATAAACTCTTAGACCTTTTAAACCATAGAGTCTTTGTTTATAGGGATGTAGTGTTCCATGAAACTATACTTCCCTTCAGACATAATTCTCCATAATTACACACAGATTCCCCAATGGTCTCTCCTTCGCCTGTTTACTCCTCCCCACCGATTCAAATGCCATCTCCTCCATCACCAGTCATACCTTTTTCTTCTCCTACACCCTCTGATGATGGGGCAGACCTCTGAAACAGTTGAATTGGCATCCCCAGTAGAAGACATCTCTAAATCCCCAGTAGAAGATATCTCTGTTTCTTATAGTGAACATGACCATGAATTGGAACCTCAAGCAGATTATGAGGAACCAATTGGTAGACCACTTAGACAACATCATCTTCCAGCTAAATACAATGATTGTGAGCTTGATCCAAGAATGAACTTTGGTGGATTTGGTTCTGTGGCAACAGTTTGCATATATCCAGTTAACTTACATGTGTATCATCTCAACAAAGTTGACAAGAGATATGCACCACAGAGTGTTTTGGCTTAGATGGAACCAAGATCATATGCAAAAGCTGTGAAGTATATTGAATGGAAAAGAGCAAAAAGAAGCTGAGATAGGAGCTTTGGATGAAATCAAACTTGGGAGAGAGTGTTGTTACCTCCAGATAAGAGGATGATAGGGTACAAGTCGATTTTCAAGATCAAATTGAAACATGATGGATCTGTGGATACAACCACACTACAACGACGAGACGACTACGTGAGTTAAGAGCATAGCATGGCACGAGATTGGAACAAGATCAGGTGAGGGAAGACTAGGTGAGACAAGAGAAGCACAAGATCCACGACTATCCGAGAGAGGTAGCTAAGCGATTGAAGGAGCAACTACCACTGCGGATTATAGGGGATTCATTTTAGACATCATTCAAGACCTTAAAACCTCGAGAAGGAGCACAATTTGGTTAAAGGAGCAGGGTATTCCTTTTAATAAATTCCATACTATGGCTTATGTGAATTGAAAATGCTTGTAGCTGAACTGCAAGAAGCAAGAGTTGTAACATAGTGGGGAGTTTTATCCACCATCAGCTGTACTATATTTGGGTTTTCCCCTATCTTTCACATGCTATATGCTCTGTCGTTTACTTTCTCATTCATTTTATAGTTAAACTCGGTATTTTTTTTTATCGTTGTCATATGATAATGGTAATTACTTGATATCAATATAATTTCTGAATCATTTCACTATATCTTTGCAAATGTAAACACTCATTTGACACATGTCAAGCAAATTCACGTAATCATATACTACAAAAAGTAATTTCTTTAAGTTCATCGACGAATTTTTCATTTTTGCAAATTTAAGTATCATTCTCTTTTGACAAGTGAGGTGATGATGTACATGATTTAGTGCATGAGAAATTTTACAATGCTATATAGTATTGGTGTTATAGGGTTTTATCTTTATGGTACAGCTTATAATTGTACATTTACGTTATGGTACAACTTCAGATTGTACCTATACTTTTTGTACAAATTATTTTATGGTACAACGTAACTTGAACTTGTACCTTTATATGATGGTACAACTTCAAGTTGTAAAGTTGTACCATAACATAATGATACAAATTGCTTTATGGTACAACCTAAACTTATACATTTAATGTTATGGTACAATTTTAAGTTGTACATTAAAGCACCAATACTATATAGCATAATAGAAGTGCTCTAGTCCATAAACATCATGTAACACCCTACCCTATACGTTTTGCCTAATCATATTGTTCATACAATTGCAGCGGAAATAATCTCGGGTGTTACATTAATTATCAAAATTTACCTAAATAAAATTTCGACATGAATTACTCGCGTAATGGGCTAACAGTTCTTGCAACTTAACCTGCAAAATAATTCATCACAAACATATATACTCACAACCATATGCATTGGCTTTTCTTAGCCATAGTCACACTTTTCATACTTCCTAACTGCATACCATACTTATACATACCATAATCGTCACAACTTACACAGTTACACAACATATACACATATCATTAACTTTCCACACCTGTGGATATCTCACACTAGATCAGAAGCTAGTATGCACATGAAAAACGTTCTCAAAACATTCTTTTACAAAAAGGTGTGGATCACTGGCCAAAATCCCGAGTAGTAGTCCAAGCACAGAATAGTTGAAGACCATACCTCATCCTGGCTTCAACTCTAGCTCCTCTCCCACCTAAGCTTATCTACTGCTGCTGCTGATGATCTGCTTACACATAGCATAAGCAGAGAAGAAGAATAAAAGAGGGTCAGCTCATAGCTGAGTGAGATAATCATAGCATCGTGAGTTCATAACAGAGCATACCCCTACCATACATCTAGCAAACGAGCCAAAACACTAGGATCGGACCTCAGCCATCCTCATATCCCAATAAGCAAAAGACTCAACCACTTTGACTTATGCATATGCATCTTATCATGTTTTAATCATAGGCGCCTGGCTACTCCCATGCTAATAACTCTCCCGGGAAACATACCCCACATCCCGTCGGATGTAGTCATACATACCCCAACATCCCGTCGGATGTGGTCATACATACCCCACACCACTATGGGTGTAGTCATACCCCGACACCGCTCTGGGTGTGGTCATATCTCATAAGAATTCTTCAGTCACCACCAAATGAGAGGTGTGACTATCATACATATCATAATAGAGTAATAGCATAGGGAGCCCTAATTACTATGTAGTTGACCGTGAGACCACCACACTCATTATTGGTATCCTTATACATGATTCATATCTCATCTTGCTTAATCATAATTCATTACTTGCACATGTACTTGACCTGGCCACAATTGGCTCAACATAAGTAAATCAGGAGTCGTATAATTGCATTTCCTCGGGATAAACCCTCGTGCAAGTCATCCTCCTTAAACATCATAATATCACCCTGGGAAGTTTATTTTCCCCACTTGTGAATCCAAAAACAACCACAATATCACATCATGTCAAAAACCCTTATCGAACAACCATAAAGTCATATCAACAGTTAAGCCACAAATGGCAACATGTAGGCAATCATCCACATAAACAAGGTTCATATCGATTAGGGCAAGTCAATAATATCATACAGTAGTCCAGGGTTCATCATATAGCAAAAAAGTCCATACACCCCTAATCATGCCATTCTAGTTCACCTAGGTCAATTCTAAGCATCAATATAATTATCGTGATACGACAAACCCGGTATGCCGTGCTAATCCCTCACCAGTTCTGGTCGTTCAAACACCGGTTCTAGCCTCCCGTACTAAAACATCAATTTCACGAACGAACCCCGAATTAAAATCCGAGACCGTCCTAATATCCCCTGCAGTATCCCCGTCAATATTAGTTCTGGGCTCCAGGTCAAATTCTCGATAAAAACACATCAAACCCTGGCCGGAGCTAAATTCAGCGGTTTGGACCCCGGCCTAAATAATAGCCGAAATTCAGGGATTCGAACTAGAGGATTGATTACCTCGCTGCAGGAAGCTCGTAAATGAAATTTGGGCTCAATCCGGCTTCCGGATACTCCGAAACCCTAATTTGGCTTATCGGGAATTCAAGAAATTCCTGAACCAAAAACTCGTTTTAAAGCTCTAAATCGATAAATCACGATGAATAGATGAATTAGGCATTACTTACGGGATTTTTGGATCACTAGGGCTCAAGAATTTGATCTGGAGAATTTTTCCCCCGAACGCTCTGTTTCTCTACTTCTCTCGCGGAAACTAAAAAGAAGAAGAAGTTGATATGGTTTCTGGAGAGTTGTCTGGGAAGGGAATTAAATGTCCCGTGTGTATATATATATATAATTAATACGTATACTTATCCGATCGATCGATAATCCGATTTTCGCCGAAATAGTGTCGAAATGCTCGATTTTAAATCGCGAACTTTCTAGCGATCGAAATATGGGTTTTGCCGGAACGGGGTGTTACAATTCTCCCCTCCTTAAAAGATTTCGTCCCCGAAATCTATTCTTGAATCGATGGTACAAATCCGCTCGTTCCCCCCCTAACCTACACTATCACAAATCTTGTTACTACCTTACTTTTAGGTTAGGAGATTCATAACATAGAGAGTAACACATAACACCTCAAGTTCCCATGTTTAGGTTTCAAAACCTATATTGGGCTATCACAACAAAAGCACATCAGCAAGTTCAAAGCATAACTTACTAAGCAAGATTGTTAACCTGCAAAGTAGGTTGCTACCAACTCAGGGTACTTCTCTCGCATACTTGCTTCAGTCTCCCAGGTAGCACTCTCACTATCTTGATTTCTCCACACCACTTTCAACATTGGAATTTCCTTCCTACGAAGATTCTTAATCTGAAAATCAACAATCTCAACTGGAACCTCCTCAAAAGTCAAATCTGAACCCAACTCGATCTCTTCTGGTTGTATAACATGGGAAGGATCCACTTTGTACCTCTTCAGCATACTAACATGAAATACATTGTGGATTTGAGATAGTTCTGGAGGCAATGCCAGTTTATATGCCACTGGTCCAATCTTCTCTATGATTTCATAGGGTCCAATATACCGAGGTGCAAGTTTCCCTTTCTTACCAAATCTCATCACCCCTTTCCATGGTGACACTTTGAGAAATACTTTCTCACCCACTTCGAAATTAACTTCACGCCTATTCGTGTCAACATAAACTTTCTGTCGATCTTGAGCCACCCTCAAACACTCCCTGATTTCCTTGACCTTATCAACTGTGATCTGAACTATCTCTGGCCCTGAGATTTGCCTTGCTCCTTCTACATCCCAACATAATGGTGTTCTACACTTCCTCCCATAAAGTGCTTCATATGGTGGAACACCCAAGCTACTATGGTACTGGTTGTTGTAAGCAAACTCAATTAAGGGCAAATGGTCAATCCATGATTCCTCCCATTGCATTACACATGATCGAAGTAACTCCTCCAAGGTAAGGATGGTTCGTTCACTCTGCCCATCTGTTTGAGGATGATAAGCTGAAGTAAAATGTAATTTAGTTCCCAAGGCATCATGTAAACTTTGCCAAAACCGAGATGTGAAGCTCGGGTCTCGATCAGAGACAATAGAAATTGGCACACCATGCAATCTGACGATCTCCTTAATATATAGATGAGACAAGGTCTCCAGTGATGGTTTCCATCTAATGGGTAAAAAGTGAGCCGATTTGGTTAGTCGGTCCACAATAACCCATACTGCATCCTTTCCCCTTGATGGTGGGAGACCATATACAAAACCCATTGTGATTCTTTCCCACTTCCATTCTGGAATTGGAAGTGGTTGCAGTTTTCCCACAGGAGCTTGATGTTCTGCCTTAACTTTCTGACATACCAGACATGTGAAAACATGTTCAGCCGCTTCCTTTTTCATCCCACGCCACCAAAAATATGGTTTGATCGTGTGATACATTTTAGTTGCTCCTGGGTGCATAGCATAAGCAGAAGAATGAGCTTCATCTAGGATCTCTTTCCTCAAATTATCAACATTAGGAACACATGCTCTTCCATTCATCTTCAACATGCCATCTACCATTTCAAATGGGCTTTCTTTTCCTTCCTCAATATCTTGAATGATTTTTGCCAACTCTGGGTCCTCCTTCTGCTTCTCATGAATTTTGTCATGTAACAAAGGTCGAATGTTCAACCGAGCTAGTAACCCTGTTACACCATCCACTTCCAAATCCACATTCATTGCCCTCAAATCAACCAGATCATTTATATTCTTCTTCCCCTTTCTGCTCAGAGCATCAGCAACTACATTAGCTTTACCTGGATGGTAATCAATGGTACAATCATAATCTTTCAACAACTCTATCCATCTCCTCTGGCGACTATTTAAATCCTTCTGATCCATAATATACTTCAAGCTTTTGTGATCAGTTAGGATTTTAAAAGTCTCACCATACAAATAATGTCGCCAAATCTTGAGAGCAAATACCACCGCTGCCAATTCTAAGTCATGAGTGGGATAATTTACTTCATGAGGACGCAATTGCCTAGAGGCATATGCGATAACTCTTCCATCTTGCATTAACACACAGCCCAATCCTTGATACGAGGCATCACTATACACCACAAACTCTCCCTGACTTGAAGGTAGTGCAAGTACTGGTGCTGTGGTCAATCTCTTTTTCAGTTCATCAAAACTCTTTTGACATGATTCATCCCAAACATACTTGGTATTCTTCCTCAACATTTTAGTCAATGGTGCAGCAATTTTGGAAAATCCTTCGACAAACCGTCGATAATAACCAGCCATGCCAAGAAAACTTCTCAACTCCGAAACATCTTTTGGTGGAGCCCAACTCACCACTGCTTCAACCTTTTTCGGATCCACCTCGACACCTCTTCCAGAAATTACATGTCCCAGAAATATTACCTCCTTCAGCCAAAACTCACATTTTGAGAATTTTGCATATAACTGTTTCTCCCTTAGAATTTGCAACACAATTCTAAGGTGAGTTTTGTGCTCCTCCTCGTTTTTAGAATAGATGAGAATATCATCTATGAACACAATCACAAACTTATCAAGATATTCATGGAAAACTCTATTCATAAGAGCCATAAATACTGCTGGTGCATTAGTGAGTCCAAAAGGCATTACCAGGAACTCATAATGCCCATATCTTGTTCTAAAAGCTGTCTTTGAGGTTGCTCCATCTGCCACTTTCAATTGATGGTATCCAGACCTCAAATCAATCTTAGAAAAGACTGATGCACCCTGCAATTGATCAAACAAATCATCTATTCTTGGAAGGGGATAACGATTCTTCACTGTCGCCTTATTCAACCTCCGGTAGTCAATGCACATTCTCATGGAGCCATCTTTCTTCTTGACAAACAAAACCGGTGCACCCCATGGTGAGATGCTAGGTCGAATAAACCCCTTGTCTAGCAATTCTTGCAATTGTTCTTTAAGCTCCTTCAGCTCAATTGGTGCCATTCTATATGGTGCCATTGAAATTGGTGTTGTGCCAGGTACCAATTCAATATCAAACTCTACTTCCCTTTCTGGTGGAAGGCCGGGAAGTTCTTCGGGGAATACATCAGGGAACTCCCTTACCACCTCTACATCCTCAACCTTCTTATCATTTACTATAGTAACTTGAGCAAGAAAGGCTTCACAACCTTCCTTCACTAATCGAAAAGCTTCTAAGGCAGAAAGAAAACCATGAGTCTCCTTTTCCTTAATGCCTCGAAATACAACAGGACCTTTATCTGGTGTGTTGAATAACACTTCTTTCTTTTGACAATCCACAACAGCTCCATGTGTTGCCAGAAAGTCCATTCCAAGGATGACATCAAATTCATCAAAAGGTAGCAGAATTAAATCTGCTGCTAGGAAAGCTCCTTCCACACAAATGAAGGAACTTCTAATAACTGAGTCTACCTTCAAGGTATCTCCCACAGGTGTTTTAACACATAAGGTATAACCTAGCTTATCTGGAACTAAGCGTAGCATATGTGCAAACGTATATGACATGAATGAGTGAGAGGAACCAGTATCGATCAAAGCATATAATTGCTTGCCAAGGATAGAAAGCATACCAGTCACAACTTCTGGTGCCACTTCTGCCTCACCTCGAGTCATTGCATAAACCCTTGGTGCTCCCTGTGCTCTGGTACCCTGCGTACCACTTCCTGATGGCTGATTTCGACCACCACCTCTACCACCCTGTGAACCACCACGACCACTCTGAAATCCACTACGGCCTCCCTGGTAACCACCCCTGAATGGGGCTCTACTCATTTGCACTGAAGGCTCGGACTGTGTAACTCTTACTTCTCTCGCATGCGGGCAATCCCTCATGATGTGCCCAGGTTGGCCACAGTGAAAGCATACACCAGAAAATCTCCTACACTCTCCAATATGCCTCTTCTGACAAACTTGACAAAATGGAAATTGTGTGGCTGAGGAAATTGGTGCCCTGTATGATGTTCCCGACATAGATTGACTCTGTGTTCTCCCAAAACTGCTAGGACCTCTCCTGGGTGGGTAACGAGGTCCAGCATAATTTACTCCAAACTTCCTCTTCTTCTCCTCTTCTTTGGCCTTGTGTTCCTCTCGGCTCTCAACTTCATAGGCTTCATACTTAAGTGCTGCCTCCTTGATTGTGGCCATACTCTCTTCATCAACCCTGTGGACCTTTTCTTTCAACCCTATGCGCAGACCATGCAAGTATCTCATCTTCTTCTTATGCTCAGTATCCGCCAACCCATCCTCAAAGTAAAGCAGTCGAACAAACTTGATGGTGTACTCAGTAACTGTCATATTCTCCTGCTTAAGGTTGGCAAATTCATTGTTCTTTGCCCTGATAAAAGCTTCGGGAAGAAACTCTGTCTTAAAGGCCTTCAGGAACTCCTCCCAGGTGAACTGAACTCGTTCACCATTAACTCTAGAGACTGAGGACCACCAGCTCCTCGCGTACCCCTTCAGGAGAAAAACAACATATTGTACTTTTTCCTCTGGGGTCGCATAAAGATATTCAAACACATCTTCCATCTCTCTCAACCACTCTACTACTGCATCTGGACTCACATCTCCCTTGAAGTCCCTACCACCCAAACTCTTCATCTTTGCATAGTCTAATACTGGCGGTCTTGCATCAACCGCCCCCACCCCTCTCGACTGGTCAGTAGGAACATTTTCACAACTTCCGTGGGAACTACAAGGAAATATTGGCCTTAGATTGATCCACACAAAATTCATTCTTCACCAAATCTCTCACTTGGTTAAAACAAAATTTTTCCAAACTAATTACTTGAAAACAAATAAGTTCAAAACTCAATTTTGAAAACCATGATGTAGATAATTTCATCCAATATATCAATACACATAATCATGTCAAACTCAATTCCCAGTTTAAGTCATTATGGGGTACTCCCCTCCTTAGGAGTGTTTAACCTCCCATAGGGTATAGTACGCCATAACAACAAAAAGAGGGAACCGGGCTCTGATACCAAACTGTAACACCCTACCCTATACGTTTTGCCTAATCATATTGTTCATACAATTGCAGCGGAAATAATCTCGGGTGTTACATTAATTATCAAAATTTACCTAAATAAAATTTCGACATGAATTACTCGCGTAATGGGCTAACAGTTCTTGCAACTTAACCTGCAAAATAATTCATCACAAACATATATACTCACAACCATATGCATTGGCTTTTCTTAGCCATAGTCACACTTTTCATACTTCCTAACTGCATACCATACTTATACATACCATAATCGTCACAACTTACACAGTTACACAACATATACACATATCATTAACTTTCCACACCTGTGGATATCTCACACTAGATCAGAAGCTAGTATGCACATGAAAAACGTTCTCAAAACATTCTTTTACAAAAAGGTGTGGATCACTGGCCAAAATCCCGAGTAGTAGTCCAAGCACAGAATAGTTGAAGACCATACCTCATCCTGGCTTCAACTCTAGCTCCTCTCCCACCTAACACTTATCTACTGCTACTGCTGATGATCTGCTTACACATAGCATAAGCAGAGAAGAAGAATAAAAGAGGGTCAGCTCATAGCTGAGTGAGATAATCATAGCATCGTGAGTTCATAACAGAGCATACCCCTACCATACATCTAGCAAACGAGCCAAAACACTAGGATCGGACCTCAGCCATCCTCATATCCCAATAAGCAAAAGACTCAACCACTTTGACTTATGCATATGCATCTTATCATGTTTTAATCATAGGCGCCTGGCTACTCCCATGCTAATAACTCTCCCGGGAAACATACCCCACATCCCGTCGGATGTAGTCATACATACCCCAACATCCCGTCGGATGTGGTCATACATACCCCACACCACTATGGGTGTAGTCATACCCCGACACCGCTCTGGGTGTGGTCATATCTCATAAGAATTCTTCAGTAACCACCAAATGAGAGGTGTGACTATCATACATATCATAATAGAGTAATAGCATAGGGAGCCCTAATTACTATGTAGTTGACCGTGAGACCACCACACTCATTATTGGTATCCTTATACATGATTCATATCTCATCTTGCTTAATCATAATTCATTACTTGCACATGTACTTGACCTGGCCACAATTGGCTCAACATAGGTAAATCAGGAGTCGTATAATTGCATTTCCTCGGGATAAACCCTCGTGCAAGTCATCCTCCTTAAACATCATAATATCACCCTGGGAAGTTTATTTTCCCCACTTGTGAATCCAAAAACAACCACAATATCACATCATGTCAAAAACCCTTATCGAACAACCATAAAGTCATATCAACAGTTAAGCCACAAATGGCAACATGTAGGCAATCATCCACATAAACAAGGTTCATATCGATTAGGGCAAGTCAATAATATCATACAGTAGTCCAGGGTTCATCATATAGCACAAAAGTCCATACACCCCTAATCATGCCATTCTAGTTCACCTAGGTCAATTCTAAGCATCAATATAATTATCGTGATACGACAAACCCGGTATGCCGTGCTAATCCCTCACCAGTTCTGGTCGTTCAAACACCGGTTCTAGCCTCCCGTACTAAAACATCAATTTCACGAACGAACCCCGAATTAAAATCCGAGACCGTCCTAATATCCCCTGCAGTATCCCCGTCAATATTAGTTCTGGGCTCCAGGTCAAATTCTCGATAAAAACACATCAAACCCTGGCCAGAGCTAAATTCAGCGGTTTGGACCCCGGCCTAAATAATAGCCGAAATTCAGGGATTCGAACTAGAGGATTGATTACCTCGCTGCAGGAAGCTCGTAAATGAAATTTGGGCTCAATCCGGCTTCCGGATACTCCGAAACCCTAATTTGGCTTATCGGGAATTCAAGAAATTCCTGAACCAAAAACTCGTTTTAAAGCTCTAAATCGATAAATCACGATGAATAGATGAATTAGGCATTACTTACGGGATTTTTGGATCACTAGGGCTCAAGAATTTGATCTAGAGAATTTTTCCCCCGAACGCTCTGTTTCTCTACTTCTCTCGCGGAAACTAAAAAGAAGAAGAAGTTGATATGGTTTCTGGAGAGTTGTCTGGGAAGGGAATTAAATGTCCCGTGTGTGTATATATATATATATATATATATATATATATAATTAATACGTATATTTATCCGATCGATCGATAATCCGATTTTCGCCGAAATAGTGTCGAAATGCTCGATTTTAAATCGCGAACTTTCTAGCGATCGAAATATGGGTTTTGCCGGAACGGGGTGTTACACATCAAAAGTCACAATTTTATTTCACACTATGTCATAATCAAAATGTGCGACAATGAAAATGGTCAAGAGCTACTATTACCCTTCAACAAGTAACTAGTAAGCTAGTTCAAATCTCAAAAGAGTAAATGTCAAGTTTGGTAACTGAGTTTACTAAAACATGTTATGTTTAGTCATTAAAAAAAAAATCAATTTTAATCACTCGAATTAGTAAAAAAATAATGTATACATGCTACCTATGTTCAATGTCTTATTCGCGTATATCCTCCATGTGTAGCTGCAAAACAGTTATCATTCGTTATACCCTGAAGCTCCTAAGTTCCAATTTTTGGGCGATTTCGGGAGGAACCCAGGAAGACAGTTGCAAGGCAGGCCGCAGGCGGTAATCATTGTTGTCGTTGCCAAGCTCTCAGACGCCGACAGCTGGCTGCACAACTCGTTGGGCTCGGCGCAGGACGGTGTCATGTCGTTTGCCGCTGGGGAAAGAACTGAATCGTGCCGTCGATACTCGATACCCATCACGAATCTGGAGTTGGAATACTCTGTTTTCACTCTCCGCCCATGTGTGATGTTGTGGATGGAATTGGGATACTCAATGGAGTAATCGATCAGGAGAAAGGAGACGAAGCCGGAAACCTGGGATTTCGAGAAAGGGATGGAATTGTTCAGAATCATGAACTGGTCGTTTTCCCCCCAACGGTCTTGTGGAGTATTCCATGAAGTTAAGTTGAGATTGGGAACCATCTTCATTCCTGGAAGGAACATGTCAGTTGGATGCTCGAAGCTTTGCCAAAGTGCGGTTTCATTTTCTCCGGTGAGTATCAAGTTTCCAGAATCCATGAGCTTCAGGTTGTAATTGGAATCCCCTGAAGAGATTTTTGTGTCGCCGGTCGTAATCGAGGTGGGTACCGAATTGGAAGGACTGGCTACGCCAGCGGTCCATGAATGATGAATCCGGGGAAGTTCTTCACGCCGGTGGGGGTGATTTATCTGTGGAAGGATTTTTTTTTTTTTTAGTCCGTTCTTTTAAGGATGTAAAATATTAAAAGAATTAAATTTATTTTATTAATTTTTAATTGCCACATTAGATATTTAACTTTAACGGCCCACTATTAGTGTTGACTACCACATTAGACAAAGTTAACGGATAGTAACTAAATGTGGACCGTTTTACCAATTCGAGTGACAAAAATTGATATTAATTTTTTCAAGTGACTAAACATGACATGTTTTAGTAAACTCAATGACCAAACTTGACATTTACCCAATCCTATAATCTTATCAACACTTAATTACCTTAACAAGCAAAAGCAGTAAGAAAGCAGGAAATGGTTCGAAGTTCTTAAGCAGGGGAAGAGTCACCCGGGAATGAGTCCCCCTAGCTCCTTAGTTAGGTCAAAGTTGTAATTACCTTTGGTTGATTTACTGTTGATTAAACTGCGGAAGATCCGACAATAGCTTAAAATCTCTTAAGCTGACCAAGCTCTCTCGGACAGACTAACTGGCAGGCGACTAGCCTTCACCGGGATAGAATGATGAGGCAATAAACACAGAACTCCACTACTGGAATTGGTTTCCAGTACAAAGCAGTAAATCGATTAACTCTCGTATAATCGATTCACTACTACCGATTGAAGAAGCTCTAACAACCTAATCAGATTCTATCTATCTCAGGTTACAGCAAAAATCAGGAAAAGTTTATCAACCTTCAATTGACTTAATCAAAACACTTCAATCGATTATAATCAAGCAGTATCACAAACCAAAAGTCATTACAATCGATATCCCTAACACATGGAACTAGGGTTCTTCATACCCAAGTGAGAGAGGGTTCTACTCCATAGAGAGAGAGAGAAACAGAAAACAAAGCAGTCATATTCATCAAGATGGGAAGAATCTGTTGTGGGATGATGATCTTCATTCCAAGCATAAAATTCAAGCTTGATTGAAGAAACCCCACTCAAAAATCACCTCTAGGGTGTGTTCTTCGCACTTTCTCTCCTTAGGACTCTGTTTCTAGCTCTAAAAATTGATTCCCCCTTCAAAAGACCCGAAATTGGGTTAAAAACCCAGTTCTGCCCGATCACACGGCCAGGCAACTTCTGCCTATGATGAAGGAGCTAAGATACGATGCTCTTTCGACCATGATTGATGCTGGGTGAGAAACAACTTTTGAGTTACTGCTTAGTCATCTCTTTAGATTTAGTAGGATAATCAGAGTAATCATCATTACTGTACTGTGACTGTGATAAAAGTTCTTTCATTTTTACTTACTTACTTCCACTTAATGTTTAGGCTTGTGAGAAATGCCAAGGGACAGAAAATAGAGGGAATGGAAGAAGAGCAGTCATCTGCTGATGGGTTTGAGAGTGGCAACTCCAACAATATTGGAGATGACTGGTACAAGAACAAGTCAAATGAAGAAGATCAGAGGATAATTAGACCGGGACTGCAGCTGCTGGAGTGGGATGGAGACGAGCCTGACGATATGGAATATCGCCATCTTCCATCTCGTCGGGCTCTTCTCCAGCCCACTCCAATAGCTGCAGTCCTAGGTTAATAATTCTCTGATCCTCATTCGACGTGTGACCATGGTCATATTCCATATCGTCAGGCTCGTCTCCATCCCACTCCAGCAGCTGCAGTCCCGGGCTAATTATCCTCTGATCTTCTTCATTTGACTTGTTCTTGTACCAGTCATCTCCAATATTGCTGGAGTTGCCACTCTCAAACCCATAAGCAGATGACTGCTCTTCTTCCATTCCCTCTATTTTCTATCCCTTGGCATTTCTCACAAGCCTAAACATTAAGTGAAAGTAAGTAAGTAAGTAAAAATGAAAGAACTGTTATCACAGTCACAGTACTGTAATGATGGTTACTCTGATTATCCTACTAAATCTAAAAAGATGACTGAGCAGTAACTCAAAAGTTGTTTCTCACCCAGCATCAATCATGGTTGAAAGAGCATCGTATCCTAGCTCCTTCTTCACAGGCAGAAGTTGCCCTCCATTTGCAAGCTGGAAACATGGAATTACAGAAGTTTGAAGTTCAGAATACCCTATACTTTTAGCAGTGCATACAAGTGCCCAAGTGTTCCGTGAATTAAAGCATACAACTATGTACCTTAATAGAGACTCAGATGGTACGAGACACATCTGAAACCCTTTTGGATAAAAATTTCTGCACAACTTCATTGATTCAGAAGACATAGTAATCCGAAAAATAAGATGAGAAACCCAAATGGACTGGGGAATCAGTGGTACCTGCTGCTGCCATTGCTGCCTGGTAAGCAACGCAATTGTTCTTCAGTGGAATATCCTCTTCATAGTCCAGGGCAGGGTACTCATCTAAAGCTTTCTCCTCCTAATAGTTCAGGGCAGGGTATGCATCCAAAGCTTCATCGTCTCTTTGGGTTTCCCGGATTCGTCTTCTCAAATTGAAGACCTCCCAAGACAGATTCCAAGCGACGTAGGTCTTTTCTATGAAATGGGGCTAAAACAACCCACAAGAAAGTCAGAAATCGCCTATGAAAAAGAAAACCCAACACCTGAGCGAGATCTTTTTCCTTGGATGAACAAGAACAATGGTACAAAAGAAACCCTATTTCCCAGAAAATCAGAACGGCCAACGGTTCTAAGTCAAGAGAATCGAACAATAAACCTAAACCCTTGGCCCGGATTTTCCCCCTTCGCTCAACAAATGGCAAAGGAAAAACAACACTTTCCCAGAAAATCGAAAAACCCATAAGAACTGAAAGCTGGTTTCAGCTTTACTTGGATCAATGTCAGAAGAGTGCCCTTGGCTTTAGGGATGGCAACAAAACCCGAACCCACGGGTACCCACCCGACCCAACCCGGTCAACGCGGGTAAAATCCGTGTTGACGGGTTTTGGGCAGGGTTCGGGTTTAAACCCGCTACACTATTCACAGGGTCGGGTTGGGTTTGGGTTTAGGTAAACCCGACCCATGGGTACCCGCTCACACACATATAATTACTTTCCCGGTATATTTAATATTCTAAATAATATATTTATCTTTAATATTTATCTTTAAATAATATATATTTATCTTTAATGCTCACACACAATTAATATTCTTTATGTTTGTGGAGACATGCATAATTTGTTCTTTCTAATTGTTTAGAATGAAGTTGATATTATGAAGTGGAAAGTGAAGAAACTTAGTTGACGAGGAAGAAGCTTTCAATTAATCTTTTGTTTACAGATGTTTATCTTTAATTTGAACAATTTGTATTGATCATTTGCGGTTTGCTTGTATGCTCTAGATTGGTGTTTTTTGTATGATTAATTTGTATGAGAAAATTGATGTTAGACTTTTATTTTGAAAGAAACTTGTTATTGTAAATTTTTTACCACAAAAACCCACGGGTACCCATGAACCCGCGGATACCCAGCGGGTTGGGTTGGGTTTGAGTTTTTCAAACCCAACGGGTTTTACCCCGGGTTTTTTTGGCGGATAAACCCATGGGTTTGGGTTTGACAAAACCCGCCCCAACCCGACCCATTGCCATCCCTACTTGGCTTTCCCCTCTTTCTCTCCGCTCAGTCAGAGCAGTCAAACGAACAGAAGCAGAGGGAAAGCGGCAAGAAACTAAAGGAAATCCATCAAAACGGCTTCGTTTGCTAAAGAAACCCATCGTTTCTCAAGAAACCCAAGAGCCAAACGGATACGTTTTCTCGGGAAAACTTAACGGGAAGAATTGAAAACGGCGATAAAAACAACAGATCGAAGGGGGAAATGTACTCACCAGAACAGCATCAATGATCTTCATCCTCTCCAATCAGCAGATTTTCGAAGAGGCAGGAAACTTGAGAATTTGAACAAGAAATCTCTCTCCTCTCTCTGAGCGGGAAACAAAAACTCTTGAGGATGGTGCTTCGCTGCCAGCCGTTCTACTTAGAAACGCCGGCGGGAACAGAGCACGTCGGCTAATTAACAATTACGGGTAGTTTGGGAATTTAGTCACTGCCACAGAAACGATGCCGTTTTCAGTCATTCACTCCTGAATCCTGATTGTTCAGCTTAAACGATGCCGCTCCGGTGCACGTCTTGCACCCGTTCCTCCTTGTCATTCACTTGCTAAAAGGACAAAAGCCTATTTAAGTTCTCGTCATGGGCTGTAGGGTAGGGAGTATATGTGTAGGATGGTTGGGGTTTAGTTATTTTAATCACTCGACTCATATACTTTTTATTTAATCGAAACAGAAGCAAATCAAATTGGAGAGGAGATAATCGAAACGAAAATAACGTAATGAGGTTTACGTGGTTTCCTTGTACAATGTGAACAAGACTACTCCACGGTCAACATAGGAACTCTCGTATTAACTTAGCTTGGGCAGATCGGTTTTGGGTAGGGTTAATTAACTAGGCCTACACTACTATAATACAACGTAAACCAATATGCGCCACAACCAATATACATAACGAGAATGTATATCTCAACAGCCGACCCCAAATTGATGGAGGTCTCGCATCATCAATTTGTCAGCGAGATAAGTATGGCGACTAGCACTGAAGGCCTTAGTATGCATATCAGCAACCTGATCTTTCCAAACGGACGTAAAAGACACGAATGACACCTGCCCGGACCATATCACGAATATAGTGAACGTGAAACTCAATGTGCTTAGTACGATCATGAAGAACATGATTGGTGGCAATCTGAATAACACTAGTACTGTCCACATGAAGCTGCATAGGGACCTTACAGACAACACCAAAATCTCCAAAGTCTCTGTAACCACTCAAGCTCAGAAGTCACACCAGACATAGCTCGATACCCTGCCTCAGTCAAGGATTTGAGATCGCTTTGCTTCTTACAACGCCAAGATATGAAGGAACAACCTATACGAATACACCACCCAGCCGTGGAATGACGAGTATCCACACATCCTACATAATTAGAGTCAGAATAGGCTTACCAATCAAAAACATAACGAAGCGGATGATATGTGTGTGTGTGTGTGTTTTTTTTTTGTGCAAAATAGACTTACCAATAAAAAACCTCTGGTTAGAGAGTCTAAAAAAAGACAACAAAACGTCATAAAATTACCTGCACATCCCTCATTTCATCATCCAAACGATGGAGGCTGATTAAAGAATGAACGACTAGAATTTTAATCATGTAGAGTAATGTAGATCTAAATTATAACTTATAAATAATAAAAGAATTCAATCCTCTTACGTACGCACTAGTAAAATAATGAATATGCTATGCGTTTCTCACATTCTGCAGGACGGATAACTTTTTCCACCCTTCAGTTCAATGGAAAATAGCAGAAATTGGGAGAAAAGCTGTTGCGTGACGCGGTTTTGAGCTCCTCCCCATCTCCTGCCCTGCATGACAGAGATGCAACAGCTAAGCTGGAGGGCTCGATGTCTTCGTTTTCACCCCGTAGCTCACTGCTGCATGCGCTCAAAGATATCACTTCCGCAAAGCATAAAAATGGGATTCTCTCCTATGTGACATAATTTATTAATTATTCGCTCTTTCCTTCCTTTTTCCTTTTCAGCAAGAGAATAATTAATTATTCATAAAATTTAATTTCGAAGTTGTCCCGTTTTGTACAGACCCACAAGCCAATTTCACCTGCAGATCCTGGAAGCTACCTACGGCAATATGGCGAATCCTATGTTTAATTATAATACGACCGATGAAGTAGTATTTAATTTATTTTTCCTTCTTGATGAGTATTTATTGATTATTTATAATAAATATGTATAGTACTTTATATGTTTAATTGATTCTAATATAAAAATTTGGGTGTCTGAAATGAACGTATCTCGCGTGAAATAAGTGCATCACTGTCGTCTGTCGCCATTATTATTTGGTCGCTCATTTCTAGGCCTTTTTTTTTCTTCTTCTTCCTTATTTGACAGCGCAGGCACTCGGCTTTGAGTTGAGCAGCCAAAAGTTCGAACTGTTTTAGAGTGTGAAAGGGAGGGAGATGGCTTGCGTAGTAAGTCGAGACGTTGAAAAAAAGCTGAAAACGCCTTGAAATGATCATATTTGGTTTTTGCCCGTTTTCTTTCTGGCCTCTCCCAAGTTTATGTTAATTAGTCAATCAGTTTAAGTCCTATTTTATTTCTGTCATCTAAGGACTAAAGGCATGTGGGGGTAGAGTTGCATTTCTGTTATATATTGATCTGATTTTACTGTTTAACCAACTGTAACATGTAACAGTGACGTGGCTAAAATACCATTTAAACATGCTTTTTTCATTTAAACATTTTTCATGTTTTTAGCATAAAATACCATGATTGTAGAGCGGGAGCAGATCAGGTGAGTAACCTTGTAGTGAGTAACCATGAGTAACCCGTCCACATCAGCATGACATCAGCATGCTCTCTCTCCTGGAAAGCCTTTAATTTTCCCTTCTTTAATCTTTGACGAACGATTTCTCACTCATTTTAAGTCAAAATTTAATTTTTTTTGCACAGTTAGATCAGATTAATTGTGCTCTTCAAAATGATATCCACTTTAATATATTTTTCGAACAAAAAAAATTGAGCCATTTTTTACCAGTCAATACCATATGGTATTGACTGGTATTGAAATAAAAGCATACATATGGTTTGAAAAACGTACCGTGGTGGTATGAACAAACCAAGACTGTAGGATGGTTGAATACATGATAGTAGAAATATATTAATTGTCATTTATGACTTTTAACATTGTATACCACAAGATACCACCTCGTACCAGGGTGGTATTGTATGGTATTGTGTGGTATTTTTTGGTCATGTAATTTGTTCACCCATAAATTTGTAGATCCAATAGATCATGATGAACTCGTCCCTTCTGTGCAAACGTTTTCAAAAACGAATTAAAAACGAAGAAGATACCATACAATACCACCTCGTACCAGGGTGGTATTGTATGGTATTGTGTGGTATTTTTTGGTCCTGTAATTTGTTCACCCAGAAATTTGTAGATCCAATAGATCATGATGAACTCGTCCCTTCTGTGCAAACGTTTTCAAAAACGAATTAAAAATGAAGAAAATACCATATGGTATGCAGTTGGTACCGAGAGGCCAGAATTTTTTGTTCTAAAAAAATATTGAAAATTGATCTCATTTTGTAGAGCACGATGAACTCGTTCCACCTGTGCAAAAAAAATTAAAATCCGAGTTAAAACGAAAAAGATATGAGCCGATTAAGAAAGCTAGAGAAAATGAAAATGATCTTTAATTCTCCATCCTTAGATCTGAATTTTCTAAATGAAGGGTTCAGATTTGGTTATTGATGAATGCATAACCCATGGTTATGCACCCTATCTTGAGCCTTGTAGAGCTTCATGGTACAAATGATAATAATAAGGTGGTACAGAAATGCACCATGATGGTATTGAATATACGATAGTACAGAATAGTAGCATACATTATGGTAAAAATTCACTAACCACCATCTACTATCGTCTATCACTATCACTATCTAATTTATATTAGATGGTGGTATAATTGGTCTAAAAAATATTTACCAAAATATAACGAGAATTTATATTATTTTGTAGATGAGATAAATTATGCTACTTTTGTGCAAATACATTCAGAATTCTAATTCAAATGAAAGAGGTTAAGGGTAGTAGAGCATCATTTTATGAACTACAATTAACATATTCCTTTTGTGCATATCCAAGTCTCTTAAAACTAAGAGATCGTCAAGTGATGGCGCCGCCTAGAGAGATAGAACAGATCCTTTGAGATGATATTATGAGTATTTTTTTCGAACGCCAAGTGATGGCGCCGACTGATCTGTAATCCCCCTCCTTTCTTGGCTTTGGCCTCCTTGAATGCAAAAAAAAAAAAAACTAAGAGATCGTCATATGGCCAATCTTTAATCCGCAATTATGAATATGTAAACCTGCAATAAATTGCTCTAAAGCTCCCGTTTTTATCTTCTCCCCGTTTAGCCACTAGCAATTGCCTCACATTTTTAAAGATAACCCAATTCCTAGCTTTGTCAAACAAACAAGGTTAATTAATTAGCTAGCTAGCCTGGAAATCCTAATATTGATGTTTTATGGCTTCCCTTCATGGGCTGTCTGACCATTTCAAACCTCAGTTTTAGTGACTTTGACAATAACCATTAACCAATCAATATAATAACCTAGCCGCTTTAACCTGAGATGAAACCCATAATTACTCTAAATCTTAAACCGAAGTTTGACCTTGAGGTCACTTTCCCAGAAACCATGCAATGAAGTTGAGCTGTCGTCGTCTCTTCACTCACGCTTCATTTAAACTACGCTACAAATGTACTGTCTCCCACTTTTCATCTGTAAAAAAATGTCAAACAATCTCGCTGTTCGCTTGACTAAAACCGGATCTAACTCCCCCAAATTAGGGGTGTGCAATGGTCCGGTCTGTACCGGATCGTACCGGATCAAATCGAGCTTTGGATCGGATCGGATTGGACCGAGTATAATGCGGTCCGGTTCTTGGTCCTATTGAATTTTACAATTATTGAAGAAATGGTGGACCGAGTTTATTTTTGGACCGGACCGAACCGGACCAAATGCTATGATAGTCCAGTCCTTAGTCCTAAGATGTATTTCAATAATGGACCGCGGTTCTCATGAGTATGATCTGGTCCGGACCGAACCGTTGCACACACCTACCCCAAATTGTTCACTCTCTCTCTCTCACCTTCCTCAACTTTATTATTATACTATTATCTTCCTCCCTCTATCTCTATAAATACCAACCCTTTTCTCCCCCTCTCCTCCAATCCCCAATCCCTTTCATTCGCCAAAACAGCATCAAATTTCAAAGGTTTGAATCATAACATCATCATCAATGGCCAAGAGTGACGAGGCTCAGAAGCAGCAGACCACCAGCGACAGGAAAACGACGTCGGCGGCGAAGAAGAAGTTCAAGGGAGTGAGAATGCGAACCTGGGGCTCCTGGGTGTCGGAGATACGGGCGCCGAACCAGAAGACGAGGATATGGCTGGGCTCCTATTCCACCGCCGAAGCCGCCGCCCGAGCCTACGACGCCGCGCTCTTGTGCCTCAAGGGCTCCGCCTCCGCCGCGCCAAATCTCAACTTCCCCATCTCCTCCTACTCCCACCACCACCGCAACACCTCCACCAACCCACCCATGTCCCCCAAATCCATCCAAAGAGTCGCCGCCGCCGCCGCCGCCACCACATTCTCCGCTCCCGAACACCCAAATCCTCTCCCGTTGCCGCCGTCAGATAATTACAATCATTTATTTGTTCCATCTCCGTACACGTCATCATCAGCTGCCACGTCGTTCTCGTCGTCCTCGTCGCAGTCCCCGGTTTCCACGCCCACGTCGGATCAGCTGTACGAGGATGTCGTCTCGTTGCCGCAGCAGTTCCAGCCTCTGGACAACAACAACAACTATTATGATTATGTTCATCAGAGTGTTGATCCTGCTCGTTACAATGACGACAAGGAGGAGCGTCGCGTTGTCGACGACGTCTCCTCGATCTCATCGTGGCGAGGAGGATTCGACGAATTCGACCAGCAACAACAACTTCACGGCGACGAACAACTAATTTTCCCCACGTTTGATGACTCGCTAGTGTCGACGTTCGGCGTGCCTCCGGCGCTGGACGATTTTTACTACGAAGGCGATATTCGGCTGTGGAGCTTCGCTGAATAAAATTATTAATTACTTGTTTTACGTACTCAAAATAATTCTTTTATATACGATTCTTTTTCGTCCTCCATGGATAATTAATTAATCACATTCTTGTTCTTTTTACACTTTTTTTTATTCTTCTTCTTCATTTTGATGGCTTGTTCATCAAGTCATATGTAACGCCGGATCAAAGCTGTTCAGTATTACTCTCCTTCACGTGTAGTGCCAAGGGCTTTTTTTTTTTTTTTGTTTTGGACTTTCTGAAAAGAGGAGAGAACCAAAAAAAAGAGAGAGAGAAAGGAAGAAGAGAGAAGCCACTCGCATCACATGGCTTAGCTAGGAAACGAGTTTTTTTTTTTTTTTGGGGACTTTTGGCCATGTGATGTGAGGGGCTGGTTTCTATAAATATACATGTTCACATGTTGACTGACCATCGTGTATTGTGTACCATGATGAACCATCAATCTTGTAATTATTATTATTATTGATCAGTATAGTAAGACGTGTGTCTTGTACTTAATAATTAAGTATTGTCAGTTTCTTAATTATGATCATTATGCATGTATCTGAGTTTTAACTCTAGGAAGGGCTCATGGTTATTGGTAAGAAAGATGGATTGGTTACATTTCAACCACCGATTTTTGGTTTAACACTATTAAAGCTAAGTTAAACTCCGGTCACAAAAGACATTGATATCATATCAAGAACTAATTCATTTAGTAAGTTGAGTTGTTAGAAAGAATTCAATTGTAAATGCTTTGCAGAACAACATCTAACCCACTAGGGGCACACCAATCTTATTTTGATTTACTTGTCTTTTAACTATTCCAATTATGCGTGGAATAAATTGGATTTACCATAAAGCAATTTCTTGGAATCTCCTCATCTTGTCCAGATTATCAAAAATTGCTAGAAATATATAGAATTGATGTTGGTGATCTTCTGGAACTTGATGCGAAAAAAATAAGACGATGTATTACTCGTGGGGAGAATATAGATCCACTTAAGGGGGACTTCACATATTCTTGATGGGGAGAATATGTGTGCGTGGACGGTCTTGGGAGTGTGCGGGGAGGCCTCCTGTACCTCCATAATGTATAAGTCTAATTATTATGAAGCATTCGGTTTAGATTGTGAATCTAAAAAAAATAATGCATTAAATTCTGATTATGATACAAAATAAAATAAAAAATGCTAAACGAACTAATGGACCATATGTGAAGGGGAAAGCTTTTATTTTGATTTTGTTTGATTCAAAAATCTATTTAAGTGAGTTCAATTAATTTATTGATTTTTCTCTACAGATTCTTCTCTCTAGACTGAATTTGGTTTTACTTTCTATGTAACTTTTTTAAGTCTCATTTGACTAATCATATGTTAAGAGTTAATGGTGAAAGGTGAAATTATCAAGGTCTACGCGTTTTACAATAGGAACGGAGTTTGGTAGCTAGCTAGCCATTTCTTACAAAAATGAGCTAGTAAATAGTAAACAGCAACCTTGTTGGAATTCTTTTATGTATAAACTGATGTATTTTATCTCAGAACTCAGAAATTACATTCTATTATATTGAGGCCCACGATGGTGCTATATATATTTTTTGTTTTAATAGGGTGCATGTCAGATGTGTCATTTCTATTTTCTGTTTAGGGGGCAACGAAAGCATACAGTTTGGGAACTTGAAGCCGTATCTGCAAGTAAAATAAAAATAGTGGCGAAAAGCTGGTACGGTAAATTCCGCTGACAACGTGTGAATCCATGAACATTTTCGATGTCAGCCAGACGGATGCAGGAATTTTTAATGTTTTGATTGACTGCTAGGAGGAAAAAGGAATAGTTTTTTTATTTTATTTTAATTAACTGGAGGCATATAAGTTATAACTGCCGAACACTAAAGGCTCAAAACAGAGCACAAGAAACAGAGCACCATACCATTTCCAATGGGAGTGTCAAAGTGATAAATTTTCACTATATTTGGTATTTTTGTTTTCTTAAATGGGGTTTTACTCCGGTGAAAAGAGTTAAAGTGTCAAATCCATCAAATTTAATTTTTTTCTAATTTAGTTTAGTGTTGATTTTATCATTTAATTTACTTAATTTGTTTATTATTTGACACGGGTAGTAATAATTCATTAACACAAGCACTTTGATGCAATAATCTTTACTTGGAGATAATTTTTTTCGTAACTAAATATGATGTCGTTAATGATGAAAACACAATAATTGATTTGGATCGTCACATGTTTGTTATAATGAGTTGTGTCATTAACTGCTCATTCAACTTCAACCATAATGAGTTGTGTCAGCAACTATTCATCAAACTTTAATGAGAATGAGTTGTGCAATCAACTGTTCGCCCAACTTTGATAATATTATTGCAGAAGGAATATTTTCGTGTTGCTATAAATGAACACTCAAATTTGATCATTCTATACATCCAACATTCAATAATCCTGAAAAAAGCCATCAAACCTTCATACATCTCTCTAGTCACCAAACATAGTTTTGCTTCATGGATTCCCCTGGTAAGCACGCTGATGAGAGGCAAAGAGAAGGTGATGATAGGCAAAGAGAGTACGAGTGTCAGATTGAGCATGAACATATCTATATGTTCATGATGCATGGAACCCTCTTGCATCCACAACAAACAACATCATCTTGTCATAGTTCATCATCACGAAAAATGGTAAGGCGTAACAAGTAAGGCGATCACAAGCGCTTGATGCATGATTATTTTAATCCAAATCTTACTTACGATGCTAGGGCATTCACAATGCCATACAGATGCATTGTGCCTTATTTAACCGAATCATGAATGATGTTGTTCAATAGATGCCTACTTCAAGC
This sequence comes from Linum trigynum, assembly GCA_964030455.1. Taxonomy (NCBI): domain Eukaryota; kingdom Viridiplantae; phylum Streptophyta; class Magnoliopsida; order Malpighiales; family Linaceae; genus Linum; species Linum trigynum. Next base: position 31,083,933 of record OZ034814.1, on the reverse strand, counting down.
AAGGAAAAGATGTTGTAGGCCGTGAGTTATTTTCCCCACACCAGAATCTTAGTTGTGTTTTTTGCATGCATGCATATGGATGCTCAACAGACTCCTTGAGATTTTTTCAAATAGGCGAGAGCATCACATTGGACTCTATGAAGAATTTCTACTAGGTCGTCACAAATATTTATGGTGCTCAGTATTTGCGTGCACTAATAGTGAAAAATTTTCACCGCCTTCTTGATCATAGTGCATAATGAATACACATAGAAAGTACTTTTTATACTCATATTCTATGGCTAGAATCACATCCTTTTCATATCTTTAGTGTCATATTGATCTGTTGTAGAATAGAGCCAAGTTTACATGTTCCTAAGGCCATGATCTTATTTCCCTAGGGCCTCTCGCAGAATCCTTACTTCGGAAGCAAGATACGGTTCCATTGAAGAAGAGGCCAATTTAGGAGGTTGAGGTGCCCCCGATTTTCCAAAACGTAAGAGTTCAAAAGTAATGCGGTGCACAAAAGTAAATCTATGCTAATTCGCCGAGTTAGAGATTAGAGAAAGAAGGCGGTGCATAGGCAAGTTCACCTAGGTCTCCTAACCATGTATCCTTGTCACGATCCAGGTGATGTCTTGCCAGTTTTAAGAGAAATAAGCGTGTGATCAGTGACTTGTTGCTTGATGGTAAATTGATTCATATGAGGCGTTCACCTCATATTTTGAACTTGATTTTGAGGTATGGTTTGGATACAATCGAGTATGTTATACATTTGATTAGGGAGAGTGTAGTTTACTGGAATTTTATACCTAAGAGGGCTCAAACCTTTTCGAAGTTGCTAAGCAATTGAAATTGTCTTTTGAGAAAAAAATCTAGTACTTTGTCCAACTAGATGGAATTCCACATATCATATGCTCTTTGTTGCTCTTCCATATAAGGATGTGTTCTTTCGTTTGAGCTTGACGGGCAATCAATACACATCAGTTCCTTCTAGTGCTCAATGGGAATTTTCATTTGTTGTGATTGAGAAGCCGGAACTTTTTTATGAGATTATTGAGTTGTTCTCTGGTTCCAAGTATCCAATTGCTAATCTTTTCTTCCCAAAGATTTGTATCTTCGAATGAAACTGAATGAGCGGGATCTTGATCCCAATCCTGTGATTTTTGGAATGACAAGTAAGATGTCACTGAATTTTGGTAAGTAAAAGGATGATATCCATCTTGTACTTGTTGTCTCGGTTCTTTTATGCTAGATATAAGCTGCATGTTATTGAGTACCATGCTACAAAGCTTGACAATACTGAAATTGATTTAGTGGCTAAGAATATCAACCAAATAATATATGGTTTGATTCTTGATTATCAAGCCAAAGTCGAAAAGAAATCTGGTTCTGAAACGAGAACCTCTTCTGCTTGTTATGGATCTATCTCGTCCACTGAACTTGACTTTGAGCTCTTTGTAAGTCAGAGGAAAAAGAGTATGAGTTCTTTGATTACTACTGAGTTGGATATGTATTGTAACACCTTAGGAAAATCCCACATCGATAAAGCACGGGAGAGATCCATGGTTCATAAGTAGGAAACTGACCTTAACTGACAAGACACATTTTGGGGTGAAATGGAGGAGTTCTTGTGAGAACTTCGAAGTTAAACGTGCTTAGTGTGGAGTACAACAAGGATGGGTGAACTTATGGAAAATACCCTGAATTGCACCTAAGTGGAAAACTGTGAGGGTCGAGGCCCAAAGCGGACAATATCTTCGTCGAGAAAAGGTTCGGGATGTTACAAGTGGTATCAGAGCCTCTCTGTGTCCATCTTGAACGCTGGTGGGGCAAACCTCAAAGAGGGCATTGAGTCCCAAGGGGGGTGTATGTAACACCTTAGGCAAATCCCACATCGACAAAACACGGGAGAGATCCATGGTTCATAAGTAGGAAACCAGTCTTAACTGACAAGACGCGCTTTGGGGTGAAATGGATGAGTTCTTGTGAGAACTTCGAAGTTAAACGTGCTCAGTGTGGAGTACAATAGGGATGGGTGACCTTATGGGAAATCACCCTGAATTGCACTCCAAGTGAAAAACCGTGTGGGTCGAGGCCCAAAGCGAACAATTTCTTCGTCGGAAAAAGGTTCAAGTTGTTACATGTATCTTGCTGAGACTATTATTCCTCAGACATCAGAGTTTGATATGCTCTTGTGGTGGAAACTGAATGGTCTCAAGTATCCCACCTTGCAAGCAATTGCAAGGGACTTTTTGGCAAATCCCAATTACCTTTGTGACTTATGAGAGTGCATTTAGTTCTGGTGGGAGGTTGTTAGACCCTCACCGAAACAGGTTGCATTACTCAACTGTGGAAGCAATGATTTGCACACGAGGTTGGATAATGGAAGACACGCAACGAGGTAACATGCAGCTAAACCTCTCAATTTCACTACAACTTTATTTGTTTAAGTGTTAACGATAGTTTTAGCCGACTTTCAGCATATTCAAAGGTTGTTGTGGAGGCATTGGAGTGAGTCTTCTCAGCTATGTCAGTTGAAGATACCGCTGTGGAAGAGGCAAAACCTGGTGGTAAGAACATGAATGTGTTTTCTTAATTCTTTATCCATAATTGTAACATTTCTAACTCTATTAATCGAGACCATGAAGAAAAATTCATTATCTACTGTGGAGCCAATGTAAATATCTACTTCTTATCTTCTTAATTGTAAGAACCTCAATATTGTTCTTAGGCACTTAACCTTTATATGTTCAACTCGATGCTTCTTTACTTCTTTTTGCTGACTTTCAATTGATGACTGCTGCTACTTGAGTTGAAATGATGTGGATGACGATGTATTAGTCTGGACTGCAGTTTGATCGAAGGAATGTGTTTTGTTGCAGTTGGTCTCGGTAGTTAGGGATGACTTCAAGCTTAGTTTTACTTGCTTTTGAATAACACTAGGCAATCATGTTGCTCAGGATGGGAATATGTGTTGTGTGGTTCATTTCAAGCACAAGTATTGAACTAGTTTGTTGTTTTTGGTTGTTGTTGCTAGGCTGCTTGCACAATTGCAGATTGGCCAAATTTTTTTTTGTTGATTTCAAGTTTGAATGACAGTATTTGACTATCAATATGAATAAAGTTTACAAGTTGAGATCCCCCCATGACCGTATGAGAGACCCGCAGGCACCCTAAAATCCACCGATGACGGGGTGGTTTCACTACCAGACTTGTTTGGCCGTTTGGGCCGAGGATGAAGGAAACCCAAGGCCCATCGCAGGTGGACTGCGGATGCAGGGTACCCGACCCCGATCCACCCCGTTGTCGAGCCTAGGCAGCGAAGAATATTATAGAATTTTGTGTATGAACAAATCTCCGCGCCTCCTTTCTTGCTCTGCCTCCTTACCCTATTTCTTCTCCCGTGCCATGGACCGAACTCTGAATCGCCGAGCATTCGATCATGCGTAGGTTGTATCTCCTTCCTGTAACCCAATTTCATTGCTCCACTTCCTGGAAGCTTCAAATAAATTACATCAAAATTAAATAACTGCAAGACACACAACGACAGGAAGCTGCGAGGCAAAGCAGTCAAACAGTTCCCATAATGGGTACGGATAACGACACAAAAAAAAAAAAAAAAAAAACGGGGAGGAGATTCGATTCTTCCCCTGGAAAACAAGAAAACAAAATCCCTACATGCGATCTTGCCGCTTCATCCTCTAACATGCAACATATATAGTGTTTCAATATAACCACATCTCCACTGCACCTTTCGCCCATTCCTCCTTTACCTTCCCACTCTTCCATGTTTCACTCCAAATAGCTACGGTTTGACCAAATATCTGAACCCATCTGTACTTTTGTCCCGTAGCGACCAACTACTGATTGCACAAATTCAGCCATTGTCATTTATGTTGTGGATAAGAGGAAAGGTTGTGTTGTAGTTATGGAGTCGTAGCAGCAGCAGACCAACTGGCCGCCCAAATTCAGCCATTGTCATTTAATTCAACGCGGAAACCATATCTGGAGAGGATCTTCAGTTTGATGATTTTTGCCATTTTACATTGTGGGGGAATGCATGGAAGGTACGGAAGGACATGTGGTACGGTTGCCAGTTTCGAAAACACCAAAACACACATAAGCCAGCTAGCTAGCTCGCGTTCTTTAAAAAAATAAAAACAGGGGGTTTCGCTATGGCTTGGTGTGCAATTTGACTTTGGTGTGTTCGACGAACTTGAGTCGGGCTTCAACTCTGCGGTTGAGATGGAGTTTGAGAATATATAAATGTCGGCAATTGGTGTTCGAATCTTGCATTTCCAAGTGTAATAATTTCACTTCATGCTCGCTAAGTACTGTCCCACCACGATACTTTGGAAGCAGTATACAAATGCAAGCCCAATAATGTCACTGGTAGAGTGATTCTCCATCGTCTCTAGTCCAATTAAGATTCGTTGACTACCTAGTTCATTTCTCTCAAAGTTTATGTTACGGAAATAGGCTCGTTCCTAACTACATAATTAATCTCGATTAAAGCCCCAAGTGTAAATTCTAGTAGGGTGTAGTATCGGACAAGTGTTTTAAAATGTCAACCCGGGACGGTCTATGTACCTCTACTTCAATCGTTTAAAATGTTATCAAACAATCGGTTTGGAGTTAAAGCTAAGTAAATATAGTTGAAAGCAAGCAAGAAAGTAAACTGTGGTGGTTTTGATGCGAGAAAACTTCACCCAGGTATTGCTCCCTCTATTCTCGCGTATTAAGATGCAACAAATGGAACTCTAGGGAAACCCCACTCTCTTAGTCAATCGATTAAGGAATGTCAAATTAAGCTATGAGACAAAATTGCAAGAATCGATCCCTCGGATGTTAATTTGAAACCGCGAAAAGTAACCAATCACGATAGATCCATGGCCCTAATCTGATTTTTGAGGCCTGCCCTTAATTGCCCTAGATTGGGTTACCCAATTGACTAAGAAATCTAGCTTCTTATGACCCAAAGGGAGATTTCCTCCACCTAGGTCAATTTGACCTAACTTTGACATATGAAGAACAACACTGCAGAATCATGAAAAATAGCTCAAACATTATACTAAACACACACCCAACACACATAGAGTTCAATTCCTAAAATCTATCACATTTCTATACTAGGGTTCACAGTACCCAAGTGAATTAGAGAACTACTCCATGACTAAGAATAGGAATACAACAAAGATGAACCAAAACTCCTTCTTCCTCCTTTGGTTCGTGACTTTCTCTCTCTTGCTCAAGAACTAGAAGCCGATCTCACTCTAGAATTCCCTCCCTCTTTGGTTTAAGCTCACTCCTCTTTATATACTCCAGTCGAGCGATTATAACGGTCATATATATCACGCCTGTGGGCCTGGAAGCTTGCGAGTGATCTCGGCCGAAAACGCGTCGGTTCACTTATCATCTTCACGGCAGGGGCGAAATTGTCAAGGTCTAGTGACCGTGTCAACTGACTTACACGTGAGACATGCAAAACCTCCTGGATCTTGGTGATCTACACAGTCTATGCTCATTCTTCATGGTCTCCAATCCGTGATAGTAGCGCCTTGGTCGTGATCTCTGCCTTTTTGTCTATTTCGCTCCATTTTCGCCCTCTTACATTAGACTTTCGCTCCCGAGGTCAATTCCACCTTTTAAGACCTGAAACATGATGAAAAACATGCACAATCTAGCGTAAATTGAACCTCGGGATATGTAAACGCTTCAAACATCACAAGAATATGGGGGTGAAAACATGTATAATTATGCCTGAATCAAACTCCCCAACATTTGGACGTTTGTTTATCCCCAAGCAAACCAATCTCAAACAATGTAATATTTCAACCTAAACACAATAACTCGGGAATATGTCAAAGGGCACAAAGGGGATGGATCTCAATGTCTATTTGGCACCGACATATGGACAACAACAAGCATCCTGGCAACCACCACAAATGACATTCGAATGCATTAAGAACGTGCAACAAAAAAGTTCTCACCCTGTTCACAAACCAACACATAACCTGTAATGATGACTCACCAACCAAAGTTATCCATGCATAAAGATCACGTCATAGAAATAAACGAATGAGCATACTAAGCCCTCACTGGGGTATGATATGAATAAGATAACATGAATGAATCACTCACTCTCAACTAGTGGGGTCATGACCATTTGATGCAAAAGATTTGCATACTCAACACTCAGCCCTATCGTCTTTTCACCATGACGGAAACCTCTAAATGCTAGAGCTCACTATTTGGGTGTCATCACTAGATTGTCCGGAGGTCTTAGATATGAGTTCAAATGACTGGCTAGGGTCTCAGACATGGGAAAAAGAATTTTTGGGTGGTTGCACATAAAGGACGAGGTTCCATAATTCACGTAGAACCTATCAAAGCAACACAAAACCACTCACAACAACCAATTGTCATACATTTCGCCATTCCCAAAACACAACCAATCACGAACAACATCCAAAGCACATTTTCTTTGCTACACTTGCTATCCAATTTTTCAGGCACAACAGTGAAGGAGGTAAACAACACGTAACTGTCTCAGTAGCTTTGACTGCCAAGGAACACCTTTATAGAGCATAAACAATATTTTGTGGCAACTCCCTTTTTCTTATTTGCCCCTTTTATTGCTTTCTTTTTTGCTTCTTTTTCTTCCTTTCCTTTTGTTTCTCTTTTTTTTTCTCTTGGGGGCATTAGAGAGCTAAACACGCATACCACATTCTTTGAACTTTAAACACATGCTCACTTCTTAAGCACTACCTCCAACACTCACTTTCACCTTTTAGCAGGAAACTAGTCAAGACACACAAAGTGGAACCTCAATGAAGCTCAAATGATGGGAGCTTCGAAGAAAGTAAGGGTCGCTCTTCCTAATCTCAATCAAGCTCATATAGTACGAGCTACACAACATGAGAGCGACCCTAAGACATACGAATCAAAAGGGTTGACTAGGGGATAATGCAATAGGGACAAGTCAAGTTTTGGGTCGTGGACTAATCCTATGCCTCCATCTTCCTCGTTAGTGACAACGTGAATGTTACACATCATGGTAAGAGGGATCTAACACACAAGAACAAGACGAGCGGCACAAATCTCACATGGCTACCTAGATGTTCAAACATTCATTCCAAATTTTGACGCATAGCAGTTGTGGTCAATGAGTAATCAATCCAAACACATCCATTGGTTCTCACTTGGGTATGAAGAACCTTAGTCCGGTATGGATGTATTGATGATTGTTTGAGATTGTAGATTGTTGAACTCAAAGTTTATATCCAGTTGATGCATTATTCATGAATTGTCTGAATCCTAGAAACATTCTTATGATTTTGTTATAACTCAGGCCTAAGAATATCCGAATAGGTTAATTGAGCATTGTCAATTCAAAATAGAGAATCGATTGCACAAGAGTGAATTGATTCACTACTTTGTACTGGATTTCGGTCCAGTAGAGGCAGGGGCGTAGCCAGGAATTTTACTAAGGTGGGTCAAATAGTTACATAAGTCGTTGTGAACGGCGAATGGCAAGTGGCGGTGACAACCTATTTTAGAGGTTAGAAAATGCCATCACGGAATAAGCGACGTTTGTCCAGAAGTCTATATGGGTTTGGAGTTGTTGGTACGTCGAGCGCAACACGGTTATCTTTGTACTTGTGCATTTTGATCTACCATCGGTTTACCTTGAAACCCTATAAGGCTACAGAAGTCAGAAGATGGGAAATAGATAAGGAAATGTGATTTGATCAAAATGAATAAATCACCAAACTAGTTCTGTTGTTTCTTATGCGGCAGAAGCAAATTGACTCTTGGGCTAGCAACATGTTGACCAATTTAAGCCCAATTCTTAAATGCTAGTCCATAATTAAATGTAGCCCAATCCTCTTGAACTAAAAGGCCTGCACACAAACTAAAGTAACTAAATGTTATAAGTCCAAGCAAATTACAAAACTATGTCGTATCACTAACAAAACGAAATCCCCTAGTAGATGGTCTCCTCGATCAAATAGTCTCCCCTGCAGGTTGGATTATGAAGAACACAAAGAACAGAGACAAATAAACCCAGTAATAAAATAACAAATAAAGCAGTTTTTCCAGTGTATTGCAGGGCCAAGGTGGTGCAGCCTACCCACCTTAGTCTGTTGTGGCTCCGCCCCTGAGTAGAGGGAATCTAATTTGTATTGCCTTAGTATTTTGTCTCAGTTGAGGATAGTGTCTCACTGAGCAGTCTATTCAAGAGGGCTTGGTCTACTTAATCAAGATTCAAGGCTAATCTAGGATTATGCGCAATATAAATATTGAGTGAGACAAATTAGGGAATCAACGATAATTAATCTGGCTAGAGACTTGGGGCAATAAATATCCGAATGACATTTTTTATAGCTGAAACTCAAATAAACTTTTTATTTATTTCTTAGTTCTTAATTGTGTCATTCAAATCTATTTTTTATATACCATAATAAAACTAAGTAGTAGTACATCTAGAAATCCTAGATTGATAATTAAAACTTACTACCAATTTATTGGGTTCGTGTCATTGGTTTCACTTGGTCTTTGATGGGGATTATAGGTTTAGTGAGACAAGTTTTAAAATTTTGAAATATATCATAATGGATATCATTGTATAGATTATGATCAATGTAATACATTTTTTACAAATTAATTAAGAATCCAAATTTAATTCCATAAAATATAGCCAATACAAATTATTAGAAAAAAATTGTTTGAATTTTCATTTACGTGAATAACTTAATAGCATAATTTTACGTGGATAAGCAGCAACTAGCGTGGTTGAACACAAAAATGGATAAATTATGTGTCTTTTTACTCTTTAGGTGTTTTGTCTCCTCTAGTGAATATCAACTTATCAAGGCCACAAAAATGTGTCCAAAATAATTTTGCACTTTATGCCGTTGAGCACGGCTCCGGGCCAGGCTTCATTCACATGGGCCCAACTTTCACATTAATGATAATGGGCTGGACATTAGAAGCTGCGAAGGAGTCAGGTATTTCAAAATTTCCTGCCCGTTTCCAAAATACTTGTTTGAGGCTGTGGGCGGGCCAGACAGGCGAATCGAAACCCGGAAATTCGACGGCAAAAAGCTCGAAGCCAGCACCCACCGTTTCTCGCGGTTGCGGCGATGGCGGCAGCATTGGCGGCGGTGAGGCCATCTTCACTACTTTTTCGGCAATCCACCACGACCAGGCGGCGGGTGTTCTCTCCTCTGGCTTCTCTGTCCTCGTCTCCTCCACCGCCAAACACGAGAACCCTAGTCCTTTATTCAAAGCCTGGTTGCTGTTTGTGCGATGGCCTCAAAGAGAAGCTCCAAGCTGCTTTCTCCCTCTCCAACCCTCCAACCCTTCACGACATCGACCTCCAGGTGAGGGATATCACCACCAATCCTGATTGGGAGAAAGCTTACCAGTACGAGATCCCCGTGCTCGCCAAGCTCCATTCAGATGGCACTCAAGTTAGTGACTTTCTTCCATTATATTGATTTTCAATTTCAGTTCTCAAAGTTTCCAGATTCTTAGTTTGCTTAGTTCCCACACCCAAATCGACTCCTTTCTGTGCAAATTAGGTTATGGGATTGGTAAGGGATGCCTCTCCCAATGACTGATTCAGAAGTGATTGGGACGAAATGGTTGTGGGACTTGGAATGGCCCTACTGATGGATTGGATAATGCTTTAATCTTGATGCTTGATTTGGTCTAGACGCTGTTCTGGTTCTGTTGGTGTTGGAGTTGTTTAGATTTCTATAGTTGTTTAGCTTTTCATTAATGGTGGTTATAGCTTTCATAGCTTTTGCAAGTTAGGTGGTTGCACACGCACCACTCTGCCTTTCATCTAATCTCCCCCCATTGAAATTGTTTTACCGACAATGGCAAACAAATCATCATGCTTTGCCCTGTCTTTTCCCGATCCGTACTGTTTATGGTCATGGCTCTATTATGTATGTTTCTATATGTTTCATTTCCTTTAGCTAGCTTCCATCTCTTTATAGCTTGCTTTATATGGTGGAATCCTGTCGTCATTTGTTATCAATCAAATTAGACCAATTAACCAAAACCCCTTCTTTATTGAATGCTGATATTCATTTGACTGGTCCATGGTTCTGATGACACTAGCTGGCTGTGGAATCTGGTGTCTTCCATTTTGGATATTATGCTCTTGTCAAAGTACCACCAATGAGTTATAACTCTCAGTATGACATGATCACTTTCAGGAAATTCTGCCGAGATTATCTCCTCGACTTGGCGTGGAGCTTGTACAGAAAAAGATAGCAGCTGCCTTCACTGAATAAAGGAAACCCCCCACCAATTTGGCCAAAGGTTGTATTGCGTGTTTTGGATGAACAAACTTGGCTGAAAATTGACATGGTATGTAAAATCTTTTTCATTTGGAAAGATGTCTTGTGAGTGCTTTACTGATGAGATGATTGATTTGCCTCCAGCATTCCCACGTTGCTGAGGCCCTGTGCTTATCCTAGGGAAGATCTAAATTGGGAATTGTCTTGGAAGTTCCGTGGGAAAAATAAACTTGTTGATGTTGCACAGACAACCTTTTGCTTAACTTAGTGGTATACCTGGATCCTCATATGGTGAATATCAATGTCGAATCCTAGCATCTTTAGGGTATCCAACAAGTTTTAAGTTTCTGATTTGTGCATGATGCAGTTTAGTTATCGGTGTGCCTGTCACAACAGAGTAAATGATTTCTCTAGTTAAGGATGGTAGCTTTAAGGTCTATCTTGATCACAATGAGATAGGATTTGAAAGCTGACCAGAAAATTGATAGGGAAGTCGATGTTGTTGCTACTTTAAATGTGGCTTTAATAAGTGAGTGAAAAAGGCTATGGTTTTGACTGGAGAAAGTAGTTGAAAGGAACTTGCAGATTCTTTCATTCCTTCATCTTTCTAAACTTTCTTGCTGATACTATTAGCATTGCTCCATTGTTTTTTCCCCCTATGTTATCAATCAATAATGTGGTGCCTTAAAAATTAATCTACAGCCCACTGAACTCCAGCAATAGGATAGGGGAAAGCTAGGGGCTGCTGTTTCTTGAACCGACCCCTTAACGACGGTGAACAAGGCAAGTTAAAGCTGTAGTGGTTGATAATTTAGCATTTAATCAAAGGGAAACTAGCACCAGCGGGTGTACTATTTAAAACAACCCATCAGCATAATGCGTTAGGCTTTAAGCCAAACCTATTATCTATATCTGTTTTGAGATTCTCTCTTGAAAAAGTTTGTGGTGTTTGGCAGTAGCATTTTAGACGTAAAGAAGAAGAATTTCTAATTGCAGATGAATGGAGATTCTTTTGTACTGCTTTTATGCATGAAAGCAAGGGATCCTTCAGTGAATCTCTTATCTGTGTGTTTCTCTTTTAGAACTTTTTGAAGCTTTTGGTATTTTGTTTGTGGCTCTTGGTATTGAATGAGAAGCCGTGTGTATAAGTTGTGTAATCACATGAGATGGTCAGCTTGAGCCGCGCAGTAAGCTTGGTGAAGAATGAAGACGTTGGTTGGCTAACTAGTTTTGAGCTGCCAAATCGGGGACCCTTTAGTTCATTTGGTATTAGCGACGTAGGGCTGATACAAGTTGAAAATAGTCTAGGAAACTCATCTGGTCAGCTGGTCAGACTATTAAGTATAGGGGTGGGCAACGGGAAATGGGCATTTGGGTATATTCGTATTCGTCCCCTTTTTTAAGAGTTACGAGTACCTAAATACTCGTATATTTTTTTACAGGATGGGATTTGGGATCTAGAATTGCTACTTTGGGTACCTGCGAGTTACCTGTTAATATATAAATATCCGTGTGGATCTTACGAGTACCCGTTATACTCATTAGTCCGAAACCCCAAAACCCAACTGCTACTCCCAACTACCGCTTCTGACTACTTCATATCCGGATTTCTCCAGCAGGCTGTTAGAGGCTTGAGAAGAGGTGAGCAGCCGATTGTTTTAGTGTTTTACTATTGAAGAGGTACGCAGCCCGCTGTTAGAGGCTTGAGAAGGGGTGTGCTTGGCTTGTGTGACTAAGCCTGGCTTATTCTCACAATAGCCTCTCTAGCTTCTCATTATTAGGTGGGTTTGTTTAATGGTGTGTGAAAACTTTTGTAGTTCTTCCTTCAACCGAATCGATATTTACGGGTAGTATGGGTACCTATCTGTCTCGTATGAGTAATGTCATAATGGGTATCCGTTAACACGTATGGATTTGGAACATGGGATGAAAATTATTATTCAAATGAGACTGGGTACCTGTTTCAAACAGGACGGGTGTCCCGTCCCCACCCCTAATTAAGGATTCGTATCTATTTGAAACCTTGTTGATTTATTGTGAATTTATTTGGGAATAAGAGTGAAAATCAACGACAAGCAGACGCGAAAAGACCTTATTTGTGCTTGTGGTCATCCTCGCTGAATTGGCCCTCTTAGCAACTCCGTAGTGGCTGCTGGGATGAGATTTTTTCGAACAAGACATTTTGTCCAAATCTCTCATTTTGATGATGTTTGAATGGAGGATTTACACGAAGGATTTTTGTGACAATCCCAAGTTCTGTGATATTTTGGCTAAATAACTCTCTTGTTCCAAAATGGGGAATTTTCAAGTTGTCTTACTTTTGAAAACTCACGATTGTGAGATTTGAAAATAGTTGATCCAAACTATTTTGAGCCTCTCAATAATTTTTTATCTTCTGAAGCTATCCTAAATGAACAAGAATATGATAAGCATATTATACTCAACAATACCAGTATAAGTAATAAAGATATTCATAAAAATATGGATATTTAATTTTTTAAAATTCAAACTCTAAACACTAATTCTAATATTTTCCTACCAAATGATTACATAAGTAGAAACCTAAATTAAGAAAATGGAAATCTAATGAAGTATTTTTTGTGAAATGAAAAATTGTTCAATGACAATAAAAACTAGGAAGATTTCAAGTTTGTGGGGAATGTCTATGGTGACTCGTAAGTTACCATGACTTGAATAAAATGATCAATCGCTTTGGGTATTTGGTCGACAGATGGCACACTTACCCCGCGATTATTCCTAAAAGTCCGATTGGTGAGAAAGAGTGGCAGACATGTTGATCTACAATTGTTGCACAAACAACTACCTGCGATGTTTGACATCTTTTCTTCTTCAACCGAACTCCAAAGCCAGAAGAATGTAATTACTCAACCAAAAATTTAAATGGTTATTTATATATGCTTATGTTGATGTTAACTTGGATTAAATGGTAGCAAAATTCTTGTTTGCTGCTGAAACCTTTCTAATGTAGGAATCATGTTCCAACACTGATAAAGTAATAGAACGGCAGACCGTTTTGTTTCTATGGTCAACCGTTATATATATATATATATATATATATATATATATATATATGGCGAGTTCTACGGTACCCTGGGTGAAATCCAGGGTACCGCATACCTTGAGTATGAAAATACTATCTAGACCTTGAATTGACCGATCTTTCGGACATGATACTATACTCTAACACTTAAAGATCAAAATCTAGGTGTTAATATTATACTCCAAGATCAATTTAATTAGAAATAATAATCGACGGTTATGATTCCTCCAAATATAGGCACAAAAAGGAATGAATCATCTTAGGGTTTATAGATTATGATTTAGATGATTATGACCTAGGGTTCACTCATTAAGGGTTAGTGTATAATATCAGACACAAAAATCCTGGTAATTCGAGGTCTAGATAGAGTTTCCATACTCGAGGTATGCAGTACCCCGGATTTCACCCGGGGTACCATAGAAGCCACCATATATATATATATATTGTAATAGTAAAGTCTCAGACTAACATTGACAAGGTAATGTACAACCGTTCGACCATTGTCCGTTTGCAATAATAAAAGTTGTGAATCCAGACGCGATCGTTTCTCTTAAAAGGTCTATAAGATTGTTCATGTAATGGTGACTTACAAGTCAGAATAACAAAGTACTAATTATATAGCCCAAATACGACATTCATAATAATAAGGCGAATTATATTTTGCTGCATGGGAGCAGAGGTAACTGAATTGGAGATTGGCTAATTCAACGATCAAGAGGTTGTGGGTTCAACCCATCAACATCTAGTTTTGCTGGTCGGACTGATCGACTTGGTTTGATTTTAACAAGACTTATAGTATCCTCCTTACAAGTTACAAATGACCCATAGAGAACCACCAATTAGACGCATATCAGGATTCCATCAGCAAAACCTTCCAGAGAATTTTTGCTGCTAAAGGTGCACGCATTCAATTTGTTTGCAAATTATTAGTGGCTAAAACTGCATCTCACACCAACACTCAGAGTCTCAGACAGCGATAACACCAATAATACCTTATTTTCAGGCCTACTCATTCCACCACTATCAGTTTCCATATACAAATTCTTAAGAAGAAAGTAAGCATGAAAATATATCATATAAAAAGCAATGAATCTAAACGTTCTGTAGCCAATAAAAAAAATGAGACCCAATAATAATGCATATAATGCCATAAAGTAATTGATGATTCAGTATCCATTTGTTGATTAATCTCTGTTTTTTCAGCCAATTGGCCTCCTCGTAATGAATGGATAAGGCAGGCAGCCTAACGAGTTGCCAAGGGAAAGCTGGTGGCAAAGGAAGGGTTTTGTTAATCTTTATCCAATAGTGGCAAAACTAGGATGAAGTAAAGGGAGGCTGTAGTTCTATTCGATTTTAAAATATAAGTAAAATTATGTGTAAAATTTATAATAAATTAAAAAAAAATAGCATGTTTGGTAAGACTTTAACCCCTCCTTCAATTATCCTATTTAAGATAACCTCACTCATTTAAATTTTTGATCCGTCCACCGACTCCTTGATCGCCTTACGACGTTGTACGAATATGTGGTTACTCGTCTTAGTGACTTACTTCTGATACTTTTTTTTTTCTATTTCGTGTCACTCTATGTACGGTATATAGTTTGCCAACTTGGTGCTAAGTTGGTGCAGAACAAAACTTGAACAATACTCTCACCAAGTCACCATGGAATATATAATTGAACCACCCATTTGATACTTTATGAGATAAAATCATAAAAATAATAAGATTAGAAGAACTTCCTCTAACTATGCCCTATCATTCAGTCTTGTAATATTTTCTTTTGTATATTTTATTGCGTACATCTGTTCTAAGATGTGTTGTGGAGCTATGTGTGTATAAATTTGCATAGATATTTAGTATGAAAATGTATACATATATTTAGAAAATACAAAAAAAATTAATAGAAAGATATAAGTTACTAGTCCCGTTTTGGGGGGATTCATGGTGATAATCCAATATTAGCTGACAAAATTGACCGGAAATTTAGGTTCCAGTGTCGCAAATGGATTGGATTCATGGATTGGTAGATTGGATTAACGGATCTCATGGATTAGTGGATTCATGGATTGGATCAAAAAGATTGGTGGATTAATCCATGAATCCAAATAACATCCAGGCAGTATATCATTATGTAAATTTTGAAAATTTAGGCACTAAAATGTCATAATGAAAATTGTCAAGTATGAAAATGTAAATTTTCAATGATATTTTGGTAAAAAAAATAAAGTTAGGTACCAAAATGTAAAATATAAAATATATAAGTACTCAATTGTAATTTGTCATTTGAATCCATGAAACAATCAATAAATCCACCAATCCAATTGGATTTGGATTTAAATGAATTGGATTAGATTGATAGTTTAGTGAATGGATTGAAAGATATGGTGTTGACATATAAAATCAGTAGGCCACGGTATTGACAAAAACAATGAGCTCAATGAATAATAATTAGTGTCTAGAGATGGTGTCCACTCTTCAAGCACCAGATTAACATCTTTTGAAGCACTAAACCTATGTGTCATTTGGTGGTCAATGAGTCAAATTCTCCACTTACTCAATTAATTGAATATATTATATATATGGTTTTGTTCTTTTAACTTTATATATGGAAATTGGATTTAAAGAGATCCACAATTTGCATTCTGTTTGAAGTTTTTTTCTTCTCTTTTCTTTGGGATTCTGAGGGAGGGATATCATATGAGGGTTTCCTTTTTGCGGTTGGAATGTTACGATGGCCATTTTCTATTCATGCACTTGGATGGAATCTTCACCAACCTATAGAGATAGAGAGGATTCTCGGAATGTAAAATTGGTATCATTCAATTGCTCAGTTCCTTCTTTTTTGTTTTTTTTTTGCTGCAGACACTTTTAAATTTAAAAACTAAAAAAGACACTTTTAAATTTGTGAAACTAGATGCACTTGTATTCTTTTTTTGCTGCTTAATGAAAATCTTTTAATGAATTAAAAAAATAAATTATTTCATCTAAATACAATCAACGATTATATCAATCCTCTTCTTATCCATACAGAGGTTTTACAATCACACTGTTAACCTGCAAATCTACCCACAAAGACTACCCGTAACTGCAATAGACTGTACAAATTACAAACCAAAGTCAATAATTTGAATTATTTGGATGAACTCATCCTCTATATGATATCCGAGCTTGTGGTCAACAGATTTTGTCCAAGATATGTTGGATAGTAGGGATTAGGGTGTTGGTACACAATTTTTGAAAAGTAAAACTTAAATACTTTGTCGTAAATTGTGTGGTCTCAATCACTCGAGTTGTCTATATCCACGAGCAGAGCTATACATTAGCTTTTGCAACTCCTCCCCGTGTGAATTTCAAAACTTACCTATAAATCATTTTGTAATTAAGAAAATTTATGTATAAAACAAAAAGGAGTGAATAGAACTACCCCCAACCCCCACAATTTTTTCTCTATGTTTTCACTTTCCTCTCTAAGAGTTATGTATCCCAGACAATGGTGGGGGCTGCTGTCGGCGCTCCTCCTCCGACCGACATAAGCCCTCTGCCCCCGTCCCTTCTGTTTTCTCTGTTCTCCTCTCCCTCTCACTTGTTACACAGCCTCTGTTTTCTTGCTTCCTTTGGTTATTCTACCCTTTTTTCCTCTCTTTTTCTGTCTTCTAGCTCGTGTTGTGCTTCTCCTCTCATTATCATGATTGTTCTTGAACTCCGACAGGGTCGCTTTCCTCCCCCTGGTGTGGGTCAAACTTTTTCCCTTTGATATGTCTTCAGATCTAAAGATGGTTCTATTCTAAGAGCAAAGGAGGCTGGATCTATCCCAGATTTGGCTGATTTTCTCCTCTCCCTTCCTTTGTTTACCTCCTTGCTTCATCTTGCAAGTCTTGATTTTCCGGAGATGTGTCCTCTTGGCTTGGACTCGGCTGGAGAGCTTTGAAGACCGAAGTCTCTTCCCTATGATTACATCGACGGTCGTCCGGTTGATTGGTGGTTCTCGCGTGGGTGGCGGCCAATGTGTGTTGCTGTCGCCGATCGGCTCGAGGGAGGAAGGGTTTGGGCTGGTGGTTTTCTACGATCCTTCCCTCCTTTTGAGTTTATGGTTGATCCGAAGATTTCTGGTGAGAGCGGTGTCCTGGTGCTCTTTCAGCGGCAACGGTGGTGTTTCCAGAGGGACGATCGGGTGCTAGGGTTTGGGGTGGGCTGAATTTGTGTTTTGGTTCCCCATCTAGGCCCTATTAGGTACCGATTTTGTGGACGGGCCTTTAGGTTTAGCTTTTTTTTAACTTTGGTGTCTTGATTGTAACTGTAACACCTTAGGCGAATCTCACATCGACAAAGCACGGGAGAGATCCATGGTTCATAAATAAGAAACCGACCTTAACTGACAAGACGCGTTTTGGGGTGAAATGGAGGAGTTCTTGGGAGAACTCCGAAGTTAAACGTGCTCAGTGTGAAGTACAACAAAGATGAGGGATCTTATGGGAAGTCACCTTGAATTGCACCCCAAATCGAAAACCGTGAGGGTGGAGGCCCAAGCGGACAATATTTTCTTAATATGCCTAAAACTGCCAATTAGTATTTAATATTCATATTAATTTCCTAAGTTCTTTTTCTGGTAGAAGAGTCGCATAAACTGCCAAACGTTAATTAGTATTTAATATTCATATTAATTTCCTAATTAAGTTATTTTTCTGGTAGAAAAGTCTCTTGAGCCTCACATGAAGTCAACGAATTTATTAAGCTTGTAACTATACATTAGGGCTGGAGGTTCGGTTAGCAGTTTCTGGTTAACCGGCCGGTTAAACCGATAACCGGCGGTTACCGGTTAACCGAGTAACCGAAAAAATAGGTGGCGGGCGGTGTTCGGTAGTCATATTGGCTGTGGCGGTTAACCGGCTAACCGACGAATCTAACCGCCGGTTAACCGGCTAACCGACACAGCCAATTCCCCTTGACACAAAATGGCGCCGCCCCTCCACTCTTCAACATTTCAGAGTTTCAACGACCCTTAAACCTAATTCCCCTTCTTCCGCCCTTCGACTTCGTCATTCTCCTTCCTTCCCCAACCCCAATTCGCCTTCCCTTCGTCTGTACAACACCGGTGACGAATTCAATCCCTCCTGCTAAAGCAGCGAATCGCGCCAAAACTGATCCCGAAGAATCCCAACCAGACGGCGCCGACGGCACGCTCGAGAACAGCAGCAGCGATGTACTGTCCAAGGGCTTATCGACGATTCTCTCAAACGTGATAAGGGCTTCGTCCTTCTCCCCCTGCTCGGCTGCTCCGCCATCTCCTCCTCGGCCAGTTTCCCGACTGGTCGCCACCCGCCAGCCACACAGTCCCCCGCCGGCCGCCGTTGTTCCTCCGCCACCAGAGAAGGGAAGGCGGTTACAACCGACACTGTTTGGGCTTGTGCGGTTTCCTCGGCTAACCGACCAACTAACCGGTAACCGACCGGTCGGTTGTCGGATAACCGAGGAAGGTGGTCGGTCGGTTGGCGGTATGGTTTCCTTGCGTCGCGGTTAACCGGTAACCGACCGTTCGGTTACCGTTTATAACCGAAAAACCGAACCTCCAGCCCTACTATACATTCTAAAAGATAATTATGTAATTTATCAATTAATATATTATCAAATATTAATTTATATTTTATTTATAAAATTTACAAATAAAATGCTCTGCCTTCATATCAAAATTTTACTATTAAATTTTTTGCTTGTAATTTATTCACATAAAATAAAAAATTGTGCGGAAATGAAACTCTAAATTCATCCTAAACAATTCTAACAATCTAAAAAAATAAAAGAAAATTGCAAGTACTAGAGTACAAAATCATTAATTTTCTCTCTAATACCACCACTTAAATTCTGACTCCGTCCCTGTTTTTATCGATCTTTTACATGCTTAACTGCTATTTATTACCTTTCGTGATATTTTCTATAACAATAACCCCACCACTCCCCACCCAAACCAACCAACCAACAACAACAACAACAAAAAAAAAAAAAAAAAACCTCTAGTACATGATCAAACTTACGTGTTCCCTTTTCTATTTCTTTTATCTGCTGCTGCCTTGTTCTTTGTTGTACTACTACACTAACATCTTTTCATTTCCCTATATAAACAGCTACTTCCCGTTTCAGTCTCTGCCAACCCACAGAAGTGAGGAAAAGCTCCAAATCCTCTCTCTCTCTCTCTACCCAGCCAGCCAACATAGAGCAGAGTATTACAAAAAGAAAAATGGGGGAGAAGCAACTGAGCTGCTTCGCGAAAGTAAAGCCATACCTTTTGATGGTGTTTCTGCAATTTGGGTATGCAGGAATGTACATAGTGACGATGGTGTCGTTCAAGCATGGGATGAGCCATTACATTCTTGCCGTCTACCGCCATGTTGTCGCCACCATCGTCATCGCCCCTTTTGCACTTCTGCTCGAAAGGTTTCTTTTTCTATATATATATTCTTCTTATTATTTGGTGTCTTAGCAACTAGTTGATCATTTCCATTTTCCCATATATGTTACTCTCTTTTTATGACAGGAAAACAAGGCCGAAGCTGACACTCCCAATCTTCCTCAGGATAATGGTGCTCGGTTTTCTTGAGTAATACTCTTATACCCCCACCCAAAAAAAAAAAAAAAAAACTATAACATTTGCATATATGGTCTCTCCTTCATCTTACTTTACTTCAACGATGGTCTCTTTTTCATAATATAAATACATATAGTTAACAAATATAATTAAAACTAATAGTATTCAAATAATTCATCTATAGATAAAAGAAAATAACCGCCACTGATACAAATGTTGTTTGCATAAACAATCACAAGACGAGTTTTCATGTCTTGAAAGTTGTGGAAAATGTATTCGTTGGCTACACTCTTAAGTAAGTCTCTGTCGATGTATTCCCCACTAAACAATCATTAGCAAAAACAGGTCGCTAATTTGACTTCGGAGCTTGTTTCTTAATATAGCTCAAGCTAAAAAATGGTCTTTCTACCCTTACAGTTTGCAACCGGTAGAACCACACAGCTAGGTTCAGAAGCCAAATAAACTGACGGATATGAACGATGCACTTTTCTCAATTAATGAATAAGTAATGAGTTATGGTATACAGTGGCAAAACATCCTTATGTAAGTATGATATCTATAAAACGTTAAATATTATTTTTACGTGTCGTATATGTATATTCATATTTTTTTTCCCGAGCAATATCACTGTAGCAAGTAATCCGTTTTGTAGTTATTTGATCACTTGGCGAAAATATCTGGTAATAGATTTTGGGTGTTTTCTAAAAATTGTTGCTTACCAGAGAGTAGAACCCTAGTTTTAATTAAGTTAAAAGACTGTATTTTTAAAGCTAGCTAGACATAATCCGCAGTGAATTACTTTTTGTTCGTATATATGAACATGATAATATACATGCATGCGCCTTATCGCCAAATGTAAATGCGACAACGTTTCTTTCCGGTTTTGTTTTCTTCTCTATTAATATGATGACAGCTGTTCTGTTGGTGGCTGCTGTACGTTGTTCCCGTAGTGTGTGCTGAAGCGGATTGCAAAGTAGGGAAAGAAAAATAGAAAGAAAGAAAGATAGGCCAAACAATTCTTAAGGAACCCAAATTTATGAATAATTTTCACCAACGGGGTAACTAAATTAAATAAATCAATATTTTACGTCATATGATGCAACCAAAACGTTTTTACGGATAAAACAAACTTCATTAGTGATTGATTTGTTGACGACGTCATTACGATTAATAATAATATATCAGGCCAGTGCTGGACCAAAACCTTTATTATGTGGGAATGAAGTACACGTCGGCAACATTCACAGCGGCTTCCGTCAATATCCTGCCGGCCATTACATTCATCATGGCACTCATCTTCAGGTAATAATAATATCAATCACTAATTACTTCATAATAATATTTACGACGTAGTAATTAAGTTGGAAAATAATAATAATAGGTTGGAAAGCGTGAATCTGAGGAAGATACGCAGCGTGGCGAAAGTAATCGGGACGGTGATAACGGTGACGGGAGCCATGGTGATGACCCTCTTCAAAGGCCCCATCCTCCGTTTCCTAACCCCGTCTCTTCCGTCCGCTGCTCACTCGTCCCACGGCTCCTCCGCCGCCGACGACGGCCACCCGGCCGACCAGCACTGGATCGCCGGCACGCTCATGCTCATCGGCAGTTGCTGCGGATGGTCCGCCTTCTTCATCCTTCAGGTCACCATATACCTACATGCCCTTTTTATTTAGAGGTCGTCTGGATGAGTTATTATATAAGTTATTATACGGATGAAAACAACTCTTAAAAAATTATTTCGTTATATTTATGAGCTATTATTTTTCATGTGATATTTTCTCATTATTGAGTTATTTCAGAATAATCTGGTATAAAATAATTCATCCCAAATTTTTTTTCACACAAATGAGTTATTTGGTCATAACAGTAACTCATCCAAACGGACACCTTTGTATATTGACACGCACGCACGTAAAATTTATTAATTAGTTCGACTGACTTTCATTAGTGATTTTACAGTCGTTCACGTTGAAGAAGTACCCGGCGGAGCTATCGCTGACGGCGCTGATATGCCTGCTGGGGACGGTGGAAGGTTCCGCCGTGTCGCTGGTGATGGAGAGGGACATGAGTGTGTGGAAGATCGGCTTCGATTCCAGGCTTCTTGCTGCTGCTTACTCCGTAAGTTTAAAGGATTCGAACTTATGACCTCCAGATTCAATGCCAGCGATATATATATATCAATATCATGCAGTCTTTCAATTCATATGTTGCAGGGAATCGTGTGCTCGGGGATCGCATATTACGTACAAGGAGTGGTGATTAAAGAAAGAGGCCCCGTGTTTGTGACGGCATTCAGCCCGCTCTGCATGATCATCACGGCGGCTCTTGGCTCCATTGTTCTCGCTGAAGATATCCGCCTCGGAAGCGTGATTGGAGCGGTGATCATAGTTGTGGGGCTCTACACTGTTGTGTGGGGGAAGAGCAAAGACGTGAAGAACTTAACCGGCGACGAAGCGGAGGCGGCAGCAGATGGGAATGGAAATGGTAATTGGAAAATTAGCGGCGGGCAGGAGCTGCCGGTGGTGGCGGTCGCCGCCGCCGCCACCACCGCCCGGCATTGATGATGATCTCAAAAAATGAATGGGGCCGACGAAAACGAATCATCAGTTCCGGCCTTAGCTATATATATAAACTCGCTGTGATTTGAGATCGATGTTAATTGAAACATATATTGCATAATCCACCGCTTTAATTTCTTTTTGTTTTTGTTTTCCCACATCGATCTCTATGTATGTAATTATTGATATGATTCTGCCGAATTAATTGCGGTGTGAAGCCGGAAACTGGTTTACAGACTTTCAAACTAAAGGTGATTAAACAAGATATAACCCAAATGCGAGCCATCACTTTGACGTTCACCATGTTGATTGCGTATATGCTCTGTTGATACTCAAGGTGTTTCGTGTCTTTTGACTCGTATATGTTTCGTGTTTCGGGGTATATCATATCCAACAATATCAATATAATTATATTTTGCTACAAGATATAGCGTTCTTTACATAGATGCCTGTCGATTTTGTATGCATGACCATAATCGTTATTTTGATTATCCTCTTTATTTCAAAATGATCTCAATCTTCATTTGAATTTGTATAACATTAATGATTAATGAACAACAAATTGTGTTCATCAATAACCATTGTAAGGAGACACATGGGCAAGAATGCAAGGGTTAGTTATAATTCTCGACTACATCACCATATTAAATAGTAAAATGGTATATTTGGTTCACCATTCTACGATCTGAAGAGCTTGAAAGCTCTGCTTCTCAAGAAAGTCACCGACCTCTAGCTAACTAAATAAATAAAGTTATTGGGATGATGTCTGTTTTTTTTAAACGTTTATAAGGTTCTTTTATATTATCCAAACTTATTAAAATGCTATTAATTAGTCAAATCTTTCGTAATGCATTAAAATATTAGCCATTTTGACGTTATTGTTAATAATTTTGTAATTCTTTTATTAATTAAAATACTAAACTTTTGGAATGTTGACCTTCATGTGTCTATTCCAAGTTCGTATCATGTTGGCAAGCCAATATTACTAACAAAATTGCTAACTGAAACAAAATTACTAACTGAAAGTTAATATTTGGCTAATTTGTAGTATTTCAATAGGTTTGGCTAATAATAAAAAAATCGAAAAAAGTTTGGCTAATAAAAAAAATTCAGAAAAGGTTTGGCTAATAATAATTATGGTTCAATATTACAATAATATTTCACCATTTCAAATAGTACACCATGAAAGCGCCCACAACCACACCTAAACTGCTCTTCTGAAATCTAACCCATGCCCCCAATCCATAACAGAAGTGCTAGACTGCTTCAGAAGACAAAGAGAGAACAGGGCTCACCTCGTAACTGAACCATTTATCCAATCAACTACTCCATGACATATTGACATCCCTAGTCAGACAGTCAAGCTGCGACCAAGTTCTCTGCTCATACCGATTCACTGACCATTAGATACCAACTATCCTTCCTTACTAATAACCTATTTCTAAGCAACCATAAGAGAGAACCAACCGGGAGAGGTGGCCGGAAAATAGTAACAAGAGATATAAGCAACTAACAAAAGATGATACTTATCTCTAGTTTCAGTTGATCCGACAGTGATTTCATTTTCTGGCCCTTTAGCGAAATCATTCTTTGGCGCCCCCCATTACTCTGCATCAGAAACACATCACGCCATCAAGTGGTGATCTGAACATGTAGCTGAATGCCATCAGAACATAAGTGATTCGTATGGCCTTCAATTTAACCAAGGGTTCAGAGAATGAATACCCAAGAATTCTAATTAGCAGGATCAAGTCCCCTTTTTCTCGACTCCTATGACAGTTATCTTAGAACCAAGGGGTTGTTTGGTTACTTACCATCATCGTCAAGTTCCTCGTCGCTCTGGCTTTCTTCATCAACATCGTTGTCTGCATCTTCATCCTCGTTATTTTCATCATCTTCTTCATCATCTTTGTCCTCTGCTTCGTCACTGTCGCTCTCACTTTCTATAGGTACTTTGGGTGGCTTAGGAGGAGGGGCATAACTGCTTGTTGACCTCCTCCGTGAACTGGACACAATGTTGCTCATGTCAATGCCCTCAAGTTCTTTGGCTCTCTCCTTTCTCCTCCTAACTTCTTTTATTTCTGGGGCACAGCAAAACAAACAAGAGAAGAAAAGCAACTCTCAGCTAATCCTTGATGGTAAACAAGATCAATGCAATCCTCTTTTCCATTTCAGAGTCCATTTAACTCTTGGTCATAACAAACAGTTATAAACCAAAATCCTTCCAGTAAATTTCGCCCAAATGCAGCCTACTCAGGTCAATGCCCTCAAGTTCTTTCACGAACTGCAGCAGACCTTAGAAAGATTTTGTGCGCATTGAATTGTAAGAGACAATTCCTGGAAATTTTCGAGTTTCAAGTCTCATTGCATTGGATGCATAAACATAAAACATCCAATCTTAAAGCATTTCAGCCATAACCCTAGTAAAAAAAAAAATGTGATCTTAAACCTCAGTCCATGAAGTTCATGTAGAGGGTTCACAGAACCATACAATAAAAAACATGTCTAGAGCTTCATATAGACCACAACTAACTCTCACCTTTTTCAGAAGGATTTGATGACAAGTCTTCTCTAGAAAGTATAGCCTCCAGCTCTCTTATTAGCTCTGCCTCGCGTTTATTTTCAGGCACCTGCTTCACCTTCTTATATATAACTGGCGGAATACTGAAAAATGAATGCATTTAGTTAGGGTGGCAACATAAATTAAGTTCCGCCAGGTTTGGGTAAACTGAAGGTAATTTAACCTCATCCCACAAGATTTGATAACAGATTTGAGATGCTCCACACGCTTTCCATATGTCGGGGCAGGAGTAGAAGCTTCCCTTTTCTGCATGAAAATCAATGTAGAGATTACATTTGACTGCTGTATTTTGATTAAACATGACACAGAAGTTCCGAGTTGTTTAGACCTTCACTGGTTTTTCTTGCGATGACTGAGAATCACCATTGTCAGATGCATTTTCTTCATCTGCCGATTCGCTATTGTTATGTGATGGAGCTTTTGAAGGCTTGCTTTGCTTCTTAGCAGATGCCTTGGATTCCTTCCCAGACCTTTTTCGTTTTTTTGGTCCCTCACTGTTCACTGTCTTCTCTTTTGAAGCAACCTTACGTTTATGTGTTGCTTCATCATCATCCTTGCCTGATGAATCTGATCTCACATCACTGCTCACTCTTTTAGCACTTCTATCCTGAGATTTATTCATCACAGTTTTCTTCTTTGAAGCATAGACTTCAGGAGACTGCAATACCTGGCATATCATGGAACCGTCAGGAATCTATAGATGAAACTAGAGAATACACAAAAAATCATAAAAGAATCTGAGTTCACCTCATCTAACTGAGTGCTTATAAACTTCTTGAACGGATCAAGTGCACCATTATCAAGTTTAAGATCTTCCTCTAGAAGTCGACGCAGTCCAGCCATTGTAATGCTTCTGAAATTAGAAGAATCGATATGTTAGTTCAATTAGTAGAACTGCATGTTCACTAACAAGAGTACATATAATCCACGAAAACCATAGCTGCAGTACTACATGTTACAGATAAAAAAACTATTGAAAGTACTAAATACTTACTCAGAGTTAGCTCCAATATATGAAGCCCTCTTCAAAATGGCCTTTTTTATGATGCTCTCATTTGGCACTTTCTTCTCAATATCTTTGGTTCTAATACTTTCCGTTTTAGATTTCTTATGTCCAGTCAGAAGTCCCATTACAGGGGAATCTTCCATTTTCTCCTCCTCACTGTCATGATTCTTTGAGTCAATTTTTGATACATCACCTCCAGGTATTTCTGATGCTTCTTCTTCAATTGAACATGCGGCTTTTGAAACCATTTCTGTTGAATCCTGCTGGTCACTCCCATCAGTAACGCCCTGCATGCACTGAACCAGAAAAATATTAATAGAAGCAACTGAACTGAAGGTTTTGTTTGTTGTTGAACCAAATCACACTTTAATATAAGAATGATATAGATTAATTAAGCTATGCCAATCAAGCAGTGGTGAGACAAAAATTACTAGTGCACAGTAAATAACAAATATTATAATTTTCAATATCCAAATAGAAATTGGAATCAAGTGGTGCTGCAGGCAGTCAAAACGAACAGCCTGAGCAGTGATGTTGATATAATATTCAACTGCGTAACAAACAACTTTAGGTACAATGATTCTCTTGCAGTTACATAGTCCAGATAGCCAAGTCAAGAGCCAGTACATCCATGAATTCCACACTTGATGCTTCCAAAATCACTTGTTAATTGTTATGTTGATCGACATATACTCAGCATTACTTGGAAGTAAACGAAAAGATGTCCGCAAGTACGATAACCAAAACAGAAGACAAAGTCGGGGACAAACGCAAGAGCTTCAAAAGCCATCACGCAAAATTCCCCAGGCAACAGGAAAAGTTTCTTAACCTAAAGGGAAGAGAGCGGCCTACCTCCAGCAGCAATTGCTTCACAAATCTCTTATGCACATCCAAAGCAAATTTCTCCAGACCCAAGTCCTCTTCCAAAACCCTCCTTACTCCCTCAAATGTCAGAGAACTACAAGTGGGCAACGTTCCAATATAGCGGCATTAACAACTCCGGAAAGCAACTTAAGAAAAACGAAGAAACTAGAGGGCAATGAGGCGAGAGCAGTTCAAAGTTCAAACATTTGCTGTCTAAACCTACTTGTATCGCTATCAAAAAACAGTTATTAGCTGGACTGGCTCGAGTATACACCAACAGTACTGAAATCACACTACTTGGTAGCATAAAAGTAAAATTCGAAGCGCTGAACTTGCTGCGGAACTCAAAGCCCTAAAATTCAAAGAGAGAAAGAGAGAGGGAAGAATACTCTGCTAGATCTTTGAAGTAGTCGACGCGAGACCGCATAGCAGTCCTAATTTGGGACTCGACATCTGGCGGCGCGTCATTGATCTCCGCCGGGGCCTTTGCCGCCGGCTGGGTGGCATCCTGTTTCTCCTCTGCCATCACCAGAGCTAGTAACTGGAGTGTATCGGTTCCGTCCAAAAGAAAGAGAACTGTATGGGGCTCGGTCCGGTTACTGGGTGTATTGGTGTATAATGTAAAATCTCACGCAGTGATTATTTTGTTTTTCTTTTATGGTGTTACTAAATCTCATATATTGTGTGCGTGGCACTTGTAGGCCGGAAGTTTGGTAATCGTATCTGAATATATACCGAATACAACCGAATTTATAATTATTTGATATTATCAAATACCGACTTAATTTTTAGGAATTGAATTTGTGATTCATTTTAGAGTGTTATTCGGTATTCGATATTAGGGAAATGGAATCGGTATATACCGAAATACAGAGAAATACTAAAAATTAAAAATTAATGAAATAATATAGCACAAAACCTTGGTCATTCCTCACTCTTTCACAATTTTAGAAGTCCCCATCCAACTCAATTTTGACTTTCCAGTTTAATTCACTCTCGTCTCTCACCTAATCTCATGTTATAGTGATGGCAATGGGGCGGGACGGGGCTAGTACCTCACTACCCATGCCCCGCCCCCACGCTACTACGGGTCGGGGCGGGTACAGGGCTGGGTAGATCGACCCACTCTTACAAGTTATTTGCAAAAGATACACGCAAATTTTGCTTTTTACGATAAAACGAATGTGAAAACACTTTATGAATGAAAAATAGTGACTATAAAATGGGCATTGAGTCTAATAAGTTGAAAGATCGACTATAACTAGTTGAAGTAAAGTCAAAATAGGAGAAATATGTATGCATACTGTAAGAAATTTAGATAGAATGGGTCAAGAGCGGGACGTGGTTTGAAGTAGATACTAATGCCCCGCCCCACGTTACTGTGGGTCGGGTGATACCCGCCCCATCACGGGTCAAGTTGGGTAATACCCGCGGGGCGGGTTCAAATTGTCATCACTATCATGTTACTTTCATAACACCAAAAATAAACACTAGTATTAGTTGCCTCTCAGCTTCCAATTCGTCAAATTAAAGATTTAACAACGACAAGAATTTGAGATGTCACCTCTCCTCCATTATCCTTATCCATATCATAGCTCTAGGTAAACTCAAGACTCTTTACTTAGTCTCTTTGCTCAAAATTAAACAATCAAATCTAATTTATATATTTAATTATTAATTGCAAAGGTAATTAATTTTTTATTCAATAATATCGATTGGGATACCGAAATATTTAGGGATTGGGATTGGGATACCGAAATTATTTAGGGATTGAGATTGAGATTGATTTTAGGGTGTAATTCGGTATTTGGTATTGGGATAGCGATATCGTACCGATTTTCCCCCTACCCACTTGGGTTTGTTTCAATTCAACTTTTATTAAAAAAAATAGAGAACTTTTAAAGCATAAAAAATTGATTTCATAAGGATTAATGAAAAGTATAGTTTATTGGAGATGATACATTTTACTAGATTTGGCTTTGCTATAGCTAAGGGGTGGGCCCAGATTGTATCTCGGCTACCCACTAATTTTTAGTAAACCTTTGTTATAACTCTTATTATTTGACATTATTATTGATAATGATTAAAACCTGAATTAAATGTAGCACCCCAGATAAAACACGGATAATAGATAAAAAAATAAAAAAAATAAGAATTTGATAACATTGAAAAAATGACAGATAATTGAAGAAAATATATATAAACAAATGACAATCACCGCCCATCCGGCGGGCACAAAAGTAGTAACATATTATGGATGGGTTAGCTTATAATGAACATCTTTAGCTTATTTCAATAAATTTTTATGAAAAATACTAGACATATGTTGAAGCAAATTGCGCTTTATCAATATCCAAACAATAACTTCTATGCATTTTGATATTTTCCACCTTGGTTTATTTGCTTAAAATTTGAATTAGCTATAAAAACATTTAGTGTTGGGTTGGTTTGACTTAAAAATATAGTCCACCCCACCCAGTCCATTCATAAACAAACCATAGGGTTAAAGCTTTTTTGGTTGGGTTAGGATTTAGTAATTTTAAAATCAAAGTGTATGGGTCGGGTGAGCGACCAAACCCGAACAACCCGATCCATGTACATACACACACCTAGCAATGAGTGGATTGGGTGGGTTTGGTCTCAAATTGACTTATCCATTTGCTAACAAGTTGATGCAATTGTGACTTGTTATCCACTTGTATTCTTCTTTGGGCTAGATGGGTGGTGGGTCGATGTGTCATGTGGTTTCATTACACCTCTCAATCTGTCTCATGTAAATCTGTCTAATATATGTTTGGCAAATAGAAGGGTGCAAGTTCGAGCGGGTACAAATTGAGGTAAAAATTGTAAGAGGTGCAAAATTTAGAAGGTGTAAATTGTTTTTTTTTTTTTTTAGGTAGATAGTTAATAGATAGGGAAATACAACGAGTTGAAAAGTAAATAGCGGTAATCAGCCAATTGCTGATTCACCGATGCAAGAGCCGTTTTCGCCACGCAATGGGCAGCCCTGTTAGTATGCCTAGAAACATAAATAACCGAATAAACGCAAAGAAAGTCTTCTTTCGACAAACTTCTTGAAACACCAATCCGCCAAGTATAAACGTCACATCGTCTATAAGCCAGGTTCCGATAGGCTAGGAGTAGATCTGATATGCAAGTTCCCTGCGAAAACAGACAATCGACCCTCAAAGAGGCAAAACAAAACTCAAGTACCACCAGGTTGCCACCAATTGTTCCACAAGTTATGCAAAATCCGCGTTCTACAGCCCAAAAAACCAATTATACCAAAACCGACTAGTAAAGGAAATACACTCCACGCCTAACGAAAAACAATTCTTTAATGTTAGTAAGAGACATAAAATAAGAGGATACAAAACCAATGCATCACCACAACAAAAATACCAAACACACATGTAATTATAATAATGAAATATATAATTAGTAATTAATTGGTAAAAGACTTAGCTAAAAGTGGTTGGGATCCACGGATGATGGGATTGGAACCGCCTATTCGGCAAAATTGTAACTGCCCTGGTATTGTAACCGACCAAATCATTTTGCATCCAAAGATTGAAGGCTTCAAATTCGTAACTGCCACCGAATGTTGGATGCCAGAATTGGAAGCGGGAAGAGGGAATAGCCTGGAATCGCCGCTGCTACATACTGGCCAAACTGCCAACCATAGTACCGCTGTAGCATTCCTGTCGGTGGTGAGTCCTACAAAACGAACAAACAAAATAGAGCCGCTCTATGGCACTCTGTAGCTCCATGAAAATGGAGTTGAACAGGCCCATAAGCCAGATGCGGTAATCTGAATACCGAAACAGAGAAGAAGCTCAACGCGTCACGGAGATCCAAGAGATTGTTCTCCGCCGCCATAACCACCTGATTTGCTCTCGCTGCGGCTCTGTTTGTGGGAAAAGAAGCGTCGACGGAACAGAGGATTTGAGATGAGGGAGCGCCACCGCTTGCAGACGGATCGTGTTTGCGTGATGACTTGACGCGGGCCGAAACGGCGACCCAAACGCGACGGACGGGGAAGACAACTTTGTTCCACCAATCCATCAATCGGTCTTTAACTCTGAATCCTTTCCTCTAGCCGGCGCCGGCGACCAAGCTGCACCACTTCCGCCTCGACCGCCTGAATCCGCCGCCGTCGTCCTCTAAGAGACCATGATTCATCTTTCTCCCTACTATAAAACTCTCTTTCCTTATAAAAATCTGCTGATTTAATTTTATTAGACCGCGAGTTACTGTGAAAAAATCGCGAACTGTTGATACAAATCTCAACTTCACCGCCGTTGACACCCAGAAACCACCATCGCGTTCATCGCCAACAAGGTTACGCCGGCCGACAACCCTCTTTCTACTCCCTTCTGTCAACTCAAAAGCCTCCTAATTAGCAATTCTCCGGTCATTATCGCCATTAATGAGAGAAGAAAAAGTAAAGAAAAGGGTTGTTTGGTCGATGGGAAAATTTCCCTGAGAGCACAGCAATTGAGAAAATTGTTGGTTGGTATGAAAGTGCCTATACACTTTTGTCGCATCAAGTTTTGTCGTCGTTGTCGGGGATCGCCATACTTAAGATATACTTATTTTAGTTGAGTGAACTGTTTTAATATGTGTTCTATCATGCATATAATTTTAGGTACCTAAGAGGTACTTCTGCTAGATCCAGATATCGAAAAGACCTACAAGAAAATCAAAAGCATGCAAAAGTAGAGAAGTGAACCACATCAACACTAGTAACTACTTTAAACAGGGGTAATCATAGCAGGCCATCAATCTCTGCTTCTACAAAAGAACACCACCACCACCTCGCATAGTCATCGAGCCTAGCATCATGGCGAACCCTAATGGAAATCCACAACCACTACTAGAGGACATGTCTAACAAGGCCAAACTTAATAGAAGATCTACAGGCCGAGCTTTGAGAGTTGTCATTCCTGCTAGGAATGCTAAATCGGATATCAATCCTGCCTTTATTAATATGATCACAAATAGCCTCACTTGTTATGGCTTGGGTACAGAGGATCCCCATGATCATCTCAGGAGGTTTTGCAACATTTCTAATACTAAGAAAATTTCGGGAGTTTCAAATTATGCTATTCACCTGAGGTTGTTCTCTTTTTTCACTTCTGGACGTGTCGCACATTGGTTTCAAAATCAAACACCAGATCCATCACCACATGGGTGCAATAGGAGAAAGCGTTCTTGGATAAATATTCCCACTCGCAAAAGCCATGAGATTTAGAGTTTGAGAAAACTGATGATAAGAGCCTCAATTAAGCTTGGGAAAGTTATAGAAAACTACTACTCAAGTGCGCAAGCCATGGTTTGGATGAGTGGAATGTCATTAATTACCATCTTTTTTATGGGATTAGGAGGGAGTTCAGACAAATCCTGAACAATGCATTTGGTGGAAGATTTACTTCTTTATAGTCGGGAGTTGGATATGACCTGATTGAGAAGATGTGTTCAGATGCCAATTGGTGGGGTGGAGAAAAGAGCTCTAGAAGAAGAAGAGGTATTCATGAAGTTGATAAACTTGCTGATATAGAAGCTCGTATAAATGCCAAGTTTGATGCACTAGTAAGGTAAATGACTAACTTGTCACTTATTTCTGCGGAGAAACCTATTATTTGCGAGTTATGTAGAGGTGCCCACCAATGGGAGTAGTGCCCAATAAGAACAGCCTAGTTGGACGATGTTCAAACTAACAATAGTTAGAGGAATCAAGGTGGTCTATACTCCAATGCTTATAATTCGGAGTGGCGCAAACATCCGAATGTTTCATAGGCTAACAACAAAACTAGCATCCACAAAAATAATCCACACCACGCTTCCAACCACCTCAACCACTACCTCAACAAGATAGTAAGCCAAATCCTAAAGAATACTTACCCATATGTAGAAGGTCGATACAAACATGAAGGGGTTGGACTAGTTTGTTGCTCATAGAACCCGCCAACTTAAAGAGAAAAGGTGATCACAACATTATGCGTTCCTCCATCCTTAAAATGGGTGAGCAAATGAGTCAAATGAATCAAATTCTAGCAAATTTTCGAAGTCACATTGAAGGTAATTTCAATGAAAATCTCAATATGAACTCAAAAGATGCTAAGAATGCATGAGTAATCATATTGAGGGGTGGAAAACAGTTGCCAGAGAATGAGTCTAAGGATTGCAAAACAATTATGCCTCTACGACTCAAAAGTGTCAAAAATCAGCATAAAAAGTGGTTAAGCCTTATTAGCCACCTGCACCCTTCCCACAAAAGTTAATGAAGAGCCAGGAAGATCCAAACTATACGAAGTTTATAAATCACTTCAAGAAACTCCACATCACATCCATTTTGCAGAAGCACGACAACAAATGGCAAAGTATGCGAAGTTCTTGAAGGAATTTATCATTAAGAAAAGAAGGTGGGTTGATTTGGAGAAAGTGACTATTACTTCAGATTGTAATGGGGTTATTCAGAACAAGTTTCCAAAAAATAAGGATGATCTAGGGAGTTTCAGCATTGCTTGTGTCATTGGAGTTAGTAATGAATTCAATCGCTCACTATGTGATTTGGGAGTTGGAATCAATTTAGTGCCTTACTTTTGATACAAGAATATGAGATTTAAGGATACTCTATGTACAAGGGTGTTCTATGAAAGAAAGGTTCGAGTGATCCTAAATTAACTCATTTCTCCCATTCCATGCGTGCGACCCCCTTTTCTTGTCTGGTTCTTCCATTGTCTTCAATTGAAGGGGCTATCGATTTTCGTTCCTTATTGTCCTCTTATCTGTTAAATATGATCCCAAATTCTAGTACTTTGACATTTTGGTCTTACCATTGGAGTACATTTTTTTCCAGATTTTAGAACTTTAGTCCTAGAGTTGGAGATGTTATTAGCGGAAGCATGGTTGTCACCCTGGTGGAATGCTGGCCGGTTAAACTGGTTCCGGTCATGAAACCAGTATGATCACCGATCGATTTATGACCTCTAGGCAACATGAGGTCGTTTTAGTGAATTTAATTCATAACATAAATTATTATTTAATTTATGAATTTAAAGTTATATTGATGTTATTTTTTGGATTCAAGTATCAATGTTTACTATTGACATTAAATGTTATATTTAAATATCAACAATTGTTATTTTATTTGGAATGTCGTATTTTATTAAAATATGAATATCAATTGTAAGTAAATTTTCTTTTTACATATAATTAAATTCACTTGATACTAGTGGTTTTTCACATTTTTACATATTTTAAAACACTGATATAAACCAATTATGCTACAAATCAAACCATTTCACTTGTTAAACCAGCTATATAAACCTCTTTCACAACCTTCAGCAGAAGTCATGTAGGGTTAATTCCCTAAATATTGTTTTTTATTTATTTACCACGAATATTGTGTTTTTAAAAGTATTTACAACAATATTGTGTTTTGATGAGGAAAGTTGGCGACGGCGCCCGAGACTCAGCAAATAGAGATTTTTAAGGTGAAGCCAGCGAGGGCGCCCCAGTCTATGGCGCCCTCGCTGGCTTCCTTTATTTTTTAATTCCCCTCCCTCGTCCAGCACCAGACACCCCACCCATTCATCCCTTCCCTTTCCCTTACCTCCTCTCATCCTCCCTCCATCCCCTCCTTCACCCTACTAGCGCCGACGCCAACAGCCGAGCGGCGAAGCCTAGCAGTTGGCGGCAGCGCCTCAGACCCAGGCGGCGGCGCGGCGAAGAGAGCGGCAGCGCCCCAGCAACAGCGGCGACGCAGGATGTCCGACGACGAGCAACAAGCCCCCGGCGACAGAGGAAGAGGCTGAGGGCGGCGAGGGCGGTGACGGCGGCGAACGGTACAGAGGTGAGTTTTTTTATCTCGCCGGCGGCGGCCGGAATCTCGCCGGCGGCCACTTTTTCCAGTTCTAATTTTTTTTTATGTTCTAATATTTTTTTATTTTATGTTCTAATATTTTTTTTTCCCAGTTCCTAGGCTTATCGATCCTTGTTCGATGAGACCACCACCTGCGACGATCGATACTGCTCCGATGGATCCAGAACTTCTTTGGGGGCATGGTCACCATCGGATCGACGCAGTTTGGGCAAATGAGGTAAGTTTTTTCAAACTATTTCTATAGTTTTATTAGCTGAATAATATGATAGAATAGAATTAAATTAAATTACGATTGAAATTAAATTAAATTAGGAATAGAATTAGATTAAGTTACGATTATATTATATTAGAAAAATTTTAGTTTAGATATATAAATATAAATATTAGGTGAATTGAAGGAATTGAATTAATATAGTTTTGTGCATTAATTATAGGCTGGTGATCGTATATTTAATTATTAATTACAAAGGTAATTAATTTCAATTCCAGCCTATAATTAATGCAAAAAACTATATTAATTCAATTCCTTCAATTCACTTAATATTTCTATTTATATATCTAAACTAAAAATTTTCTAATATAATATAATCGTAACTTAATCTAATTCTATTCCTAATTTAATTTAATTCCAATCGTAATTTAATTAATTTAATTCTATTCTATCATATTATTCAGCTAATAAAACTATAGAAATAGTTTGAAAAAACTTATCTCATTTGGCCAAACTGCGTCGATCCGATGGTGACCATGCCCCCCAAAGAAGTTATGGATCCATCGGAGCAGTATCGATCGTCGCAGGTGGTGGTCTCATCGAACAAGGATCGATAAGCCTAGGAACTGGGAAAAAAAAATATTAGAACATAAAAAAAAATATTAGAACATAAAAAAAAATATTAGAACTGGAAAAAGTGGCCGCCGGCGAGATAACGGCCGCCGCCGGCGAGATTCCGGCGGCCGCCAGCGAGATAAAAAAACTCACCCCTGTACCGTTCGCCGCCGCCGCCACGCCGCCCTCGACCTCTTCCTCTGCCGCCGGGGGCTTGTTGCTCGTCGTCGGACATCCTGCGTCGCCGCTGTTGCTGGGGCGCTGCCGCTCTCTTCGCCGCGCCGCCGCCTGGGTCTGAGGCGCTGCCGCCAACTGCTAGGCTTCGCCGCTCGGTTGTTGGCGTCGGCGCTGGTAGGGTGAAGGAGGGGATGGAGGGAGGATGAGAGGAGGTAAGGGAAAGGGAAGGGATGAATGGGTGGGGTGTCTGGTGCTGGACGAGGGAGGGGAATTAAAAAAAAAAGGAAGCCAGCGAGGGCGCCCCAGTCTATGGCACTGGCGCAATTTGAAATTTTTGAAAATTTCAAATTGCGCCAGCGCCATAGACTGGGGCGCCCTCGCTGGCTTCACCTTAAAAATCTCTATTTGCTGAGTCTCGGGCGCCGTCGCCAACTTTCCTCATCAAAACACAATATTGTTGTAAATACTTTTAAAAACACAATATTCGTGGTAAATAAAAAAAAACAATATTTAGCGAATTAACCCACCCTCAAACCACTAAAGTTACTCACCCTCCCATTTTCAATTTTCATTTCCGGTGTTAAAAGCTTGAAAGAGACGAATCGTCGTTTCACTCCTGAACTGGCGTCGTTTTCGCGAGATTTTGGCATTCGGATTTCGGAGGAGAGAGAGACGAGCAAAGGGTTTTCGGCAGGGCAGGCAGAGAGAGGAAAACAGGAAGCAAGGCCGCGGCGTCATCAGCTGCGTTGCGCAGAAGCAGCGAAATTGATCTGAGAAGACGAGAGAGAGAGAAAGAGAAATAAGAAAAGCCGAAACCTCTGATGCCGCCATCTTCGCTTGTTATAGCTGGCATTCCGTTCCCCTTTCGCCGTCGATAGAGAAAGGAAGGCAGCGAATTGGGAAGAGGTCGGAGACTATAAAGGGATAATCGTTACTTCATTTCCCCCCCTGCGCCAGTGCTGCTGCTTTCTGATAGTCATCCGCTCATTTCTCCGTCGATTCGATCGTCGTCGAGCTTTCCTGCTCACAGAAAGAACAGTAGCGAAAGCCATTGGCGAAAGGAGGGACAGGAAGACGGGAATTGAGATATCGGAGATCAGATCGCGGTGGTGAAGTTGTCGACTTGGTAGTTGTGCCTGCTGTGCTCCAACTTGCTGCGCTCCTGTCACCGATCGTCGTCCTTCGACCTCCCATTGTGGATAGTTTGTGTGAGTTTGCGTCCGATAAGCCCTGGGATTGGTCCGTGTTAATTATCTCTACGCTCAGTGTAGAATTACAGGTTCTCTTTGTATTCCGTATCTAATCCATTGTGCTTGGACAGCCTTCTTTTTCCAGATCTAGATTTCGTTATATGCGATGGATACGAATCCTTCCCGTGCCTCTCTCGATCCAGTGGTTGTTTGAATCTATACGAGTTTAAGCAGCTTGTTCATTTAGTGCTGCTGTTGCTCCAGAATGACTATGGGGCATCAGGCAGGAACTGCTGCTTCACTCCAGAATGAAGTCGGCAGTGCCCTTCACAAGCCTACAAAGGGTGCTTTCGCCTGCATGGTTAATTCGGAAATTGGTGCAGTTTTGGCTGTGATGAGGAGAAATGTGAGGTGGGGTGTTCAGTATGCCGCAGATGATGACCAGCTGGAGCATAATCTTATTCACTCATTGAAAGAATTGAGGAAACAGGTCTTTACATGGCAGCAAGACTGGCATCAAATCGAACCGGCTATATACCTCAACCCATTTTTGAACGTAATTAGATCCATGGAAACTGGAGCACCAATCACGGGAGTTGCTCTGTCTTCTGTGTACAAGATACTGACACTTGATGTGCTTTCTGTGAACACGGTAAATGTGGGAGAGGCTATGCAACTGATTGTTGATGCTGTTACAAGCTGTAAATTTGAGGTTACTGATCCTGCCTCCGAAGAAGTAGTGCTAATGAAGATTCTTCAAGTCCTGTTAGCATGCATGAAAAGTAAAGCCTCATCCGAGTTGAGTAATCAACGTGTGATTAATATAATAAATACTTGCTTCCGTGTGGTACATGAAGCTAGTTCTAAAGGAGAATTGTTGCAGAGAATATCACGTCACACAATGCATGAACTGGTCAGATGTATTTTCTCACGCCTACCCTCTCTCAAGATTGAAAAGCTAGCCAATGGAAGCTCAAGTGTTGGTACAGAGGTAATCTTTTCCAAGATGCCTTATTCTTTATATACTTATATTCTCAGTTATGAGGACTTATGGAAGTGATGTCCTTTGAATTCTAACACTATGATCATTTCTCAATACTTCATGTCGACTCCCGGTTAAACTGAGGAGACGATAAAAAGTGTCAGTCTGCAAGTCAGTTACATAGCTGTGAGCGATATTGAATTATGGACGTTAAGTTAGGATCTTGGATTGACACAACCAGATGTCTTCTTGGAGATGCCTTTGTTC
Organism: Linum trigynum; assembly: GCA_964030455.1. NCBI lineage: Eukaryota > Viridiplantae > Streptophyta > Magnoliopsida > Malpighiales > Linaceae > Linum > Linum trigynum. Next base: position 31,045,651 of record OZ034814.1, on the reverse strand, counting down.
TTAATGCCTATGACAACTCTTAGATCTGGTGCTATATTGACCTGAAGTTAACTGACTTAGTTGGGCTGTTAAGCTTAACGATTGAAATCTATGAATTTTGGTATATTTTTAATCAACTAACAAAGCTGGTAGCATAATTTGAGCTTTTCAGAAAGTACTTTCTGCAGGTAGTTCGGATTGAAAAACGCTTAAAAATTAAACTTCATGAGAACCCTATTTATATTGTTGAATGGTGATAAAATATTTTGTGCATGACCCTTATTTCACTGTCTGGTCATATCCACATATAGGTCTGTTCTTCCTTTTTTGACTGTATAGGGAATCCTTTTTGTGTAGGAACTGGAGGAGCATAGTTTTGGTCGTACACAAGCGGAAAATGGTGCTCTGCGGGGTGGAAATGATGGCCCTACTTCAACAAGTGACTCTTCAAGTGATCTCACAAGTGGATTAAGACATATGAAGGATGCGAAAGAGTTTGTTATTATTAGTGAGGCGGAAGCTGACAGTAACACTGAGAAAGATATGGCAGAGCCATTTGGAGCTGGATGCATGGTGGAGATATTTCACTTCCTATGTTCTCTTTTGAATGTTGTTGATCACATTGATATGGGTCCTAGATCAAATCCCGTTGCATATGATGAAGATGTCCCATTGTTTGCTTTGGGTCTGATCAACTCAGCTATTGAACTGGGGGGTCCCTCATTCAGAGACCACCCTGAATTGCTATCCTCGATTCAAGAAGATCTATTTTGCAATTTGATGCAGTATGGTTTGTCGATGAGCCCACTGATTCTTTCGACAGTATGTAGCATTGTTCTCAATCTTTATCATCATTTACGTGTGGAGCTGAAAGTACAGTTGGAAGCCTTCTTTTCATGTGTACTCTTGCGGGTTGCTCAGGGCAAGCATGGGTCTTCATATCAGTTACAGGAAGTTGCAATGGAAGCTCTGGTTGATCTGTGCAGGCAACCAACATTCATGACTGAAATGTTTGCTAATTTTGATTGTGACGTAGCCTGCAGCAATGTTTTTGAAGACATAGCTAACTTGTTGTCCAAGAGCTCTTTTCCAGTAAATGGTCCATTGTCTGCGATGCATGTTGTTGCATTAGATGGTATGACATCAATGATTCAGGGTATAGCTGATAGGTTGGGCAGTGATATGTCTGTATCTGAAGTGGCTGCTACAGAAGATGGCGAGGGATTCAAGGCATTTTGGACAATAGAATGCGAGAATTTCGTGGATCCTAAATTTTGGATTCCCTTTGTTCAGAAGATGAGGAACATTAAGCAAAGACTGATGGTTGGAGCCAATCATTTTAATCAAAATCCAAAGGAAGGTTTAGAGTTTCTCCAGCAATCACATCTTTTGCCTGATAAACTTGATCCCCAAAGTGTGGCATCTCTGTTTAGATATACTTCTTGCTTGGATAAGACACTTATTGGAGATTTTCTAGGGAATCATGATGAATTTTGTATTCATGTGCTTCATGAGTTTGCTAGAACCTTTGATTTTAAAGGGATGAATCTAGATACAGCATTGCGCCTCTTCCTGGGAACTTTCCGGTTGCCTGGGGAATCTCAAAAAATACAGAGGGTGCTAGAAGCGTTCGCTGAGAGATACTATGAACAGTCTCCTGATATATTAGCCAACAAGGATGCTGCTCTTTTGCTCTCTTATTCACTTATCATGTTGAATACTGATCAACACAACGTGCAGGTTAAGAAAAAAATGACAAAAGAAGACTTCATTCGCAATAATCGCCATATTAATGGCGGGAAAGACCTTCCCAGGGAGTACCTTCTAGAGCTTTATGGCTCAATTTGCGAGAATGAAATTCAGTTGATTCCTGAGCAAGTTGCTGGTTTTCCTTTGATGACTGCTGGGTGCTGGGTTAATGTAGTCCACAAATCTAAAATTGTCAACCCTTTTATCATCTGTGATTCTGGAACCCTCCTTGACCATGATATGTTTGCCATTTTGTCTCGCCCAACAGTTGCTGCTCTCTCTGTAGTTTTTGATCAGGCAGAGCAAGAACAGGTTTTGCAGATGTGTATCGATGGATTCCTGGCTATTGCTAAAATTTCTGCTCGTTATCATCTAGTTGAACTGCTTGATGATCTGATTGTGTCCCTCTGCAAGTTTACTGGCTTGTTAGCACCACCGTTCCTGGCAGATGAAGTTATTCTGGCCTTAGCAGAAGACACCAAAGCAAGGATGGCAATCACAACAATTTTCATTGTGGCCAACAGATACGGTGATTACATACGCATGGGGTGGAAAAACATTTTTGAGTCCGTCCTTATCCTTCACCAGCTTGGCCTTCTTCCAGCTGGACTTGCTAGTGATACAGCTGATGATACAGAGCCATCTAATGACTTGGAGAGGGTAAAATCCGCACCAAGTTCTTTGTCATCGCTCCGTCCACCATCTGGGATCACACCTCGGAAATCATCGGGTTTCATGGGCCGGTTCACCCAGCTGTTATCTTTTGATATAGAAGAGCCCAAGTCCTTACCAACCGAGGAGCAGCTTAGAGCTCATCGTCTCACTCGTGAAGCAATACAAAGTTGCCACATTGATATAATATTTATAGAGAGCAAATTTCTCCAAGCAGAGTCTTTACTCCATCTGGTGCAGTCAATTATCCTGGTAGCCAGTCGTCTCACCAAGGAAACCAGCTTCTCTTTGGAAGATGAAGTGGGTCCTGTGTTCTGTTTGGACCTGCTAATTGCAATTACACTGAACAACAGAGATAGAATCATGCTTATCTGGCAACTTGTATATGAACATATTGCAGCGATTGTTCAGTCAACCATAATGCCATGTACCCTTGTGGAGAAAGCTGTGTTTGGGCTGCTAAGGATATGCCAGCGGCTGTTACCCTACAAGGAAAACCTGACTGATGAGCTGCTGAAGTCTCTGCAGTTGATATTAAAACTTGATGCACGAGTTGCTGATGCTTATTGTGAGAACATAACAAACGAAGTTAAGCGCATGGTGAAGTCGAATGCAATTCATATCAGATCCCATCTTGGTTGGCGTACAATCACCTCCCTTCTATCCATTACTGCTAGACACCCTGAAGCATCTGAAGCAGGATTTGAGACGCTAGCCTTTATTATGTCAGATGGTTCACACCTTTTGCCATGTAACTATATTCTCTGTGTTGATGCAGCAAGACAATTTGCCGAGTCCCGGTTGGGCGATGATGCTCACAGGTCAATCTCTGCCCTAGATATGATGATGGGATCTGTTGTCTCTCTGGCGAGATGGTCTTCTGAAGCAAAGAATGCAGCAGTAGGGGAGGAAGCCGCTGTGAAGTTAAGAGAAGACATTGGTGAGATGTGGCTGAGAATGGTGCAAGCAGTCAGGAAACTGTGTTTGGACCCAAGGGAGGAAGTGAGGAACCATGCGCTTCTAATGTTGCAAGGGTCAGTGGCAGGAGTAGATGGAATTAACCAGTTCCCTATAGCCAAGTGGTTCCAGTTCTTTGATCTGGTGATCTTCACATTGCTCGATGAGTTACTGGAAATAGCACTGGAGAGCTCTCCTAAGGACTATAGGAAAATGGAGGAAACACTTGCGCTGGGCATGAAAGCAATGACAAAAGCATTTCTGCAGCAGTTGCAAGATCTGTCGCGGCAGCCTTCCTTTTGTAGATTGTGGTTAGGGGTTCTAAATCGGATGGAGAGATATTTGAAGGCGAAGTTCAGAGGGAAGCGAAGCGAGAAGATTCATGAATTAGTACCGGAGCTTCTTAAGAACATCTTGTTGGTGATGAAGACGACTGGCGTTCTCTTGGCTAGTAGTGATGACATTGCCGGGGATAGCTTTTGGCAGCTGACATGGTTGCATGTGAAGAATGTGTGTCCTTCACTGCATTCGGAATTATATCCCGACGACGAAATGCAAGCAAATCAGAATGTTTCCGAAGGGGGTCCAGCAGGAGATCAGGCTGTGATTGTTTAGTCAACGGCAGCCTTAACTTGAAGCTTAAACTCTTCTAGGAGTTCTGCTGCACAGGTTAAAACGGTCACCGCAATGTCGTAATTTTATGTGCATACCTTTGAAGAAATATACAATGCCTGAAATTCATCCATGATAGCTTCTTTCTTTTTCTTCTTACTGAGGGTCTCACCTCTTTCAGCCACCTTCAATTTTGTGGATTCATTTCCCCTCGGATCATTTATAAAACACGAAACTGTGAAGCTAGTTTACTGTTTGTTGTCCGCTCTTACTTTACATTCTAAGAGTTTCACCAGATGCTTCATTTTATTATTTACCGGGCAAACAATGTGTACATAAAACTAGACTAGCGTGAGCCCCGACCATTTGGCCGGAGGAAGGTGAGGTATGAAATTTGATAATGTAATGGGGTGTATAGCTTATTGTTGTATAGTTTTTTTTTTTGGAAACACGTGATAAAAATGAATTTTAGTAGGAAAGAGACATGAATGATGCAACGAATAAAAAATCAGCCTTATGAACCAAAATCAAGTACCTGTTATTTTGTGAAACAATATTGTTTCTGGTAATATGATGAGGTGGAGTAAGTTTTAAAGAAACGGAATTCCAGAAAATCGAATAAAAAATCGCATATCCCGCCGATTTTCGGGAAATGAGCATCTCACAATCGTTGCTAGCTCTTACTCGGCCCATTAGCCAATTAATTTGTTTTATAAAACTTTCATCTTGTCATCATTGTGCTTTCTGGTTTTTTGCCAAGCCATGATAAAATCTAAAGAAATCAAGAATGAACAACACGATTTGGGATAGGAATAGAAAATGGTGGTAAACACGGACTAACCTGCCAAACTGGTTTGGATTGAGATTTTTATTGGGTATCAAGGAACCATGTGATTATAAATTAGACTTGATCAAAACGGGCCAAAACTTGAAATTCAACATGTTTGACCGACCCATGCCAAACTCTAGTTATTCTTTACTTTTAAACTTTTATTTGAAAATAAAAAAATAATGAAAGAAAAGAGATGACTGCAATTCGTCATTTGCACATCACTGATTCGGGAATAAAACTATAGAATTTTGAAAGGAAACTGAAAATGTTTAGGATCGTTTTAATGTTAAAAGTAACCAAATAGATCTTTATGTTTAGTTTTTTACTAACAAATACCAAACGATTCCCTATAATATACACTATAATTTAATCATTATGATATCAAATAAATACATAATATATATTTGAAATGATAAAAATTGGACTAATTGGGTTGTTCGAAGTTGAACCATTAAATAACTTTAATATAGATTATATTTTAGCCACTAACATTTATAATAATATCATAATATATATTATGCTAGAGAAAATAGCTTATATTAGAATGGCAAATCCATGATGTTCGTTTGTTTTACTTGATGGGCAAATCCCGTGTAGGTCAGGCCCATTCAACTCTTTTATTTTATGATTAGCGGTTAGCCCATTAGAATCCATGCATTAGTTTATTGTTAAATTTTTTTTTTCTTTTTAGCAATAAAAAGGAGTATTGTTTTTGCCTTTTCATATATATTTTACCACCGCGGAGAAATAAAAGGACTTAAAGAAAAAAATTGACACTCCTGGACTCGTTTAAATCCGCATGTGTACGGTAAGTTGGCCCGTTCCACAGAGGAAAAAGAAAAAAATTGGCACTCCCTATTCTACCCTTCCTACACACGCTCCTGGAGCTGGGAATTTGAAATGGGGAAAGGGTTTTTTCCTCTCTGCGATTATATGTTTTTAATTTAAAAAGATACAACAAATGTACTTAAGTGTGATTGGTTATGATATTTGTTTTTCTTTAAAGTGGTCATGGTTCAAATCCTAATAAGTGTCTTTTTAATGAATAAAAAAAGTAATTGTGAAGACCAAAATGTCCTTCCTATTTTCACTCTGGATGCAGAAAATTTGAAATGGGCCTTCAAGTTTTCTCATTTGGCTTTTATTTATTATGTATATGAAAGAACTGCAGCATTATATGTCTGAAGAATTGGTTTATGTAAATAGATTTTCGTATGATTGACTGGGGTTTGCAGTTTTGTGCCCCTGGATTAGTTTGAACGTGAGAAGAAATCAGAGCCCGAAGCAGCAGCATTTCTGTGACGAAATGATACATTGGACCGGTAAAGGGAAACCCACCTATGTCAATGCAGCATTTTTTTAAAATACAAATTATTAATAAAATTTTTGAAATTTATTAATTAGACTCTAGGTCGTTTGGAGAATATGAGTTTAAATCTATAGATTGTCAACAATCTAAAGATTCTATCTCTTCGGATTGTTGAAAATAGATTTTAAATTGTTTATTGTTTGGTAACTGTGATTGTTAACATTTAATGAAAATAAAAAATTAATTTTATATTACTAAACTTGTTTATCCTTAATAAAAAAACTAGCGTGGGCCCGGCCATTTGGCCGGAGGAAGGTGATGTATGAAATTTGATAATGTAATGCGGTGTATAGTTTATTGTTGTATAGTTTTTTTTGGGAAACACGTGATAAAAATAGTGAATTTTAGTAGGAAAGAGACATGAATGATGCAACGAATCAAAAGTCAACCTTATGAACCAAAATCAAATACTGTTACCTTGTGAAACAATATTGTTTCTGGTAATATGATGAGGTGGAGTAAGTTTTATAGAAACCGAATTCCAGAAATTCGAATAAAAAATCGCCTATCCTGTCGGTTTTCGGGAAATGAGCATCTCACAATCGTTGCTAGCTTTTACTCGGCCCGTTGGCCGATTAATTTGCTTTATAAAACTTTCATCTTGTCATCATTGTGCTTTCTGGTTTTTTGTCAAACCATAATAAAATCTAAAGAAATCAAGAATGAACAACACGATTTGGGTTAGGAAACACCGTTCCTGTATCCCTAGAAAATTGTGGTAAACACGGACTCACCTGCCAAACTGGTTTGGATTGAGATTTTTATCAGGTATGAGGGAACCATGTGATTATAAATTAGACTTGATCAAAACGGGCCAAAACTTGAAATTCAGCTTGTTTGACCAACTCATGCCAAACTCTAATTATTCTTTACTTTTAAACTTTCTATTTGAAAATAAAAATAATGAAAGAAAAGAGATGACTGCAATTCGCCATTTGCACATCACTGATTCGGGAATAAATATAGAATTTCGAAAGGAAACTGAAAATGTTTAGGATCGTTTTAATGTTAAAAATAACCAAATAGATCTTTCTATTTAGTTTTTTTACTAACAAATTCCAAACGATTCCCTATAATATACACTATAATTTAATCATTATGATATCAAATAATTACATAATATATATTTGAAATGATAAAAATTGGACTAATTGGATTGGTCGAGGTTGAACCATTAAATAACTTTAAAATATATTATATTTTAGTCACTAAGATATAAAATAATAGCATAATATATATTATGCTAGAGAAAATAGCTTGTTTTAGAATGGCAAACCCATGATGTTCATCTGTTTAACTTGACGGACAAATCTCGTATAGGTCAGGCCCATTCAACTCTTTTATTTTATGATTAGTGGTTATCCCATTAGAATCCATGCATTAGTTTATTGTTAAATTTTTTTCTTTTTAGCAATAAAAAGGAGTATTGGTTTTGCCTTTTCATATATATTTTACCACCACGGAGAAAAAAAGGACTCAAAGAAAAAAATTGACACTCCTGGACCCGTTTAAATCCGCATGTGTACGGTAAGTTGGCCCGTTCCATAGAGGAAAAAGAAAAAAAAATGACACTCCCTATTCTACCCTTCCTACAAACGCTCCTGGAGCAGAGAATTTGAAATGGGGGAATGGTTTTTTTCTCTCTGCGATTATATGTTTTTAATTTAAAAAAAAAATACAACCATTGTACTTAGTGTGATTGATTATGATATTTGCTTTTCTTTAAAGTGGTCATGGTTCGAATCCTAGTAAGTGTCTTTTTAATGAATAAAAAAAAGTAATTGTGAAGACCAAAATGTCCTTCCTACTTTCACTCGGGATGCAGGAAATTTGAAATGGAGCTTCAAGTTTTCTCATTTGGCTTTTATTTATTGTGTAGATTAGAGTGGTTCGAGAAATATTAAAAACTTTATTGATAAATATATTTAATATGATAAATAAATAAAAGAAAGAGAAAAGGTAGGAGGAAAAAAAATCTCACGAATCAAGATATAGAATCTCTCTTATTATGAGAGATTTGATATCCGTAGCTTTTAGAGATTTGAAATCTCTATTTCTCAAATTCACAATACAAAAAGCAACAAAAAAAAAACATAACTTTCTACAAAATCTGCGGATTCAATGAATCCACGCCCTAAATTCCGTTATCCAAACGACCCCTTAAATGTTAACTTTTGTTAGCAGTTTGGTTAGTAATATTGATTTAACATGATATTCACTTGGAAGAGACATGTGGCTGTTAACATTTTCAAAATTTTAGTATTTTAACTAAGAAAAATTTAAAAAAAATTACTAATGATAACAAATAAATGACTAATATTTTATGTTTTTACAAAAGATTTGACTAATATTTTGTATTTCGAAAAGTTTGGCTAATAATTTGAAAAGTTTGAAAGGTTTGACTAATAAATTGTATTTACCAAATTTTAAAATGCAAGAAGGAGCCAAGAGAAACTCTGAAAATACCTTATTGATGTGATGTGAGAAGGCAACCTCGAGTTGGGTTGATTTAATTAATCTTTTGGTGATTGGTCAAATTGATTTGTGTAACCAGTCGTAACTGAATCAAATCGAACTAACGTCGCGGTTGAAATACAACAAGTTCAACTATCATGGGACGAATTGCCGCAATGGTGGGAGATTTTTAAATTAACCAATCATGCCCAGCGGCGGATCTAGGGCTGGGCCAACCCTCCGTCTGATCCATAGCTAGTATAGTGTTTACAAATTTTTCGATTTTAGGTAGTCGGCTCAGTACTATTTAAAATTCAGTCGAGTGTTATTTAATAATAGAATTTTGTGTAACTAGAAAAGCGGTCTAGATAAACATATGCAAACAACTATTCCCAATTTAGCATAGAAATTCTGGCCCGAATGATTTTCATTTGAAAAAAAAAACAATAAAACGTAAATGTCTAAAATGTAAAAGACCGTATAAAGTTTCATTGAAATAAGAAAATCCTCTAAACAAAGTGATTTTTTTATTCGTCTAGTGTTGACCTTGCCCGTTTATAGCGGCTACTATGGAGATAACATTTTAAGCAATGAAATATGTGAAAACTAATTTGCGCAACAAAATGCGCGATGAATTTTTCATTGATTGCATAGCTATTTTATTTGTGAGAGAGTATGCTATTGATATGGATGAAGATTATATTATTGATGAGATTTGCCAAATTAAAAAACCTTCTATTATAATTGGCATTGTAATTAATTAATGAAACTATAGTTATTATATATTTTTTGGTATATATAATTTATTAACCAAACCTTTCAGTCTTTTCAAATTATTAGACAAACCTTTCAAAATATAAAATATTAGCTAAATCTTTTGCAATACATCAAAATATTAGTCATTTGTTTGTTACCATTGGTAATTTTATAACTAATTTCTCATTTGAAATACTAAAATTTGGGAATGTTAACTATTTTTTTTACGACATCTAATATTATATTCAAATGTGGCCCAGTATTTTACTATGTTCTGGATCCGCCACTGATCATGCCTCCCTCCACATGCGCCCATTCATTTTCTATAAATATCAACAACCCCTCTTGTTTTAGATAGATAAATATATATATATATATATGAGCAGTTTCGAACAAGTTTTAGAGGAAACAAAACACCTTTTCCATCAAAAATTTTGTTATTTGTGTCTAGGGTGTTCAAATGGTGTGGTTATCGTGGTAATCGTTTTAATCGGTAGTATTTAGATAATTTAGTTTGGTTAATTTAGATAATAGGTTTGGTTTGGTTAACTTTTTTAGCTTGTTTGGTTTATGTGGTTTGGTTTCACACTGCTAACCAATCAAACCAAACTAACTAGTTAAGTAATTAATCATATATCTGATATATATCATATACATATACTTAATACTATGCATAGCCACTCAAGAGTCAAATGTAAGATAATTGTATTTGTTACATGTATTTATGTCAAGGGTTAGCTATAATTATGTGTTCATTGTTCTGTGTTCTGTGTTATTCATTATATGAATTGCGAATCGATGCACTAACTAGAAAATTTTCTCACTTAATGATAATGTGATGTTATATTGGTTATTTTGGTTAACCAATTAACCAAACCGATTAAACTTTAGTTTGGTTGTTGTATTAGTTTGGATGATTCATTGATTTGACTATGATATTGTATTTCATGGTTAATAGAATTTAGACTTATTTGGTTTGGTAATTTTCATTGTTAAAAAACATGGCATAATCTGGGGACCAAAAATGTAAATTCCATTATATTGTGGATTTCTCCAGAAAACATATATAGTTCAGGAGCCAAATAGTGAATTAACCCTAAAGAGGACACTTTCTAGAACCTATTCAGTTAAGTATTAACTATCCGTTTCCCGCCAAATCCAACGACCCCAACTGGAAAAGGAAATCGGGTTATAAAGCCGCCGGCTGCTCTGCATTTCTCTCCGTCCCCACCTCCTGCATTCTCCGACTCGTGCAAGTTGACTCGCTAAGATGGGATTGCCGGAAGAAACACGGAAGTCGGAGGCCATGATCGAGATCCTTCATCCTCCGCCACCGCCACTGCCGCTGCCGCCGCCGCCAGGCACCACTGTCCCCGCACCTTTTGACTTCGCAGCGCCCGCCGAAGACCTCGCATCGGAAGAGCCCACGACTCCCTTCTTCAGATCGCGTTCCCGCCACAGACGGAGCGACACATGGATCGTCTCCGCCTTCGTCATCTGCTACCTTGTGGTCTTCTTCGTCACAATGTTCGTCAACGACTGCCGGCGCAACTCCGCCGGCGATTGTGCTGCCAGATCCCTCTCCCGGTTGTCTTTTCAGCCTCTCTCCGAGAACCCCTTCCTCGGCCCCTCCTCGTCGACGTCAGTAACTCTTGGCTGTATAATCTGTTAAATTCTTGCTGAATTAGGGATTCTGTTCTGGTGATGGTTGCTGTTTGTTTGAATCTTCAATTTTTGGTATGATTTAGCTCTTTTCTGTGGATGAAACTGACCTAGCGAACCTATTTCAGTGGATTTCTGTTTTGGTTGAATGAATGCCCTGCCCGGAAATCAGCTGTAGAAATGTTGCTCACTAGGTGTTTGATAGTGTGCCGCTGTGAACCAATGGTGGAGAAATAATACTGTTCAATACTGATTTTGCTCTTACTTTCCATACACTGCTGAAATTCAACTTTTGCTCTTCCGTAATGCAGTCTAGACAAAATGGGTGCTCTACGGAAGACTCGATTGACGAACCATCAAACTTGGCGCATTCTATCATCTCCATGGCTACATGCTGGACTCATCCACCTAATCGTCAATCTAATTAGCATCATCTTCCTCGGGATTTTTCTAGAGCAAGAGTATGGAGCAGGTAATTCTCCAAACGCTTCTTCTTTTGCCTTTGCTGAACCGTACCCATTTTACAACATCTCTCTGGCTTTCCAATTCTACAATGATGCAGTGAGGACTGGATTGATATACATAGGCTCTGCTGTTCTGGGGACTTTAGTGGGTGCCCTTTTCGTTCAAGATAAACCCGCAGTCACTTCCTCCAGTGCTTTACACGGCCTGCTTGGAGCCACAATATCTGCACTCGCAAAGAACTGGAAGTTCTACACCAGTAAGGTCGTTAGTAGTTATAGGCACCTTCTCTCTTATCTCCTCCTCCATGGTTTTGTTCTTACCCTCAAATCTAACGATCTTTCTGATTTCGGTGATCGATTTGCAGGGCAAGGCTATGGTAGCTCTCGCTTTCATTTTGGCCTGTAATTTCGTGCTGGGCTTGCTGCCTTATGTCTGCAACTACTCCAACATGGGAGGGTTGGTGTCGGGTTTGCTCCTTGGATATGCACTTCTGATGCCACCACAGCTTGGAAAGAAACCCCAGAGATTGTCAGAAGCTTGTGACTACGGTTCCAAAGGCTCTTTCAACTTGAAGGAGAAGGTGGTGAAGGTGGAAAAACCAGGGCTGAGAAGTGTCTCTCTCATCATTTTCGCTCTACTGTGAGTTCTTTCCCTTCTCTCTTGAGATAATTATATCTGATTGAAAAGTGTTAGTTTGCAATTTAACTGAGAATGGGAGGTCGTGTGTTTGTCAATATATATGGAGGGCAGGCTTGCAGGGTGTTTTGGAGCGGCGGTTCAAGGGATCAACCTAGGCTCCTACTGCGGGTGGTGTAGTTACATCGACTGCATTCCTTCCCGGAGTTGGAGTTGCAACGACTTGACAACTGCTTGTGAGGTAATTAATCAGATTCAATTACTCGGTAATTATGACCTTAATTACCACCATTGTTTTCAAGTTAACCTCGTTTGATAACAGGCTATGCCAAGCAACAATGGAGAATTGACTCTGACATGCATGACAAACGGGAACTTCAGGATTTTCCCTTTCACAAACATCTCCCGGGCAAGAGCTCAAGATTTGTGCACACTGATTTGCTCCCATGAAGGATGATAGAGCACTCTCAAAAGTATGATTTGCTTCCAGAATTGAGTCATTCTACTCTCTACCAACAACACTAAAAATGGTATTTCTTTTTCCCTCCTTTTCTTTCTTCTAAATTTCTTTTCCTTTTGAGCAAAAAATTGACAAAAGAACACGAGAAAGAAGCTGGCTTTTCCTTGTAGAATGAAAAAAAAAAATTATATAAGAGACAAAGTATCCCCAAAGCCAAAAGATGTAATCCTTTCCGGCCCAACCCACGGCGGCCTATTCACCCGCCGGCCATTCCTTTACCGGTTTCCTTTCTTTCTTCCCCCAAAAAATCCAACTGTGTGTGAGATTTACGAGGGAGAGACTACTGACAAGTGTAGACCGTAATAACTTGATGAAAAAATTTGCCTCCTAGACAACAGCAGCAGCAGCAGCAGCAAGCGAAGAAGAGAACCAGAGGCAACTACTCTCTTTTCTTTATTGCACTATTTGCAAAACGGCAACCCACCCTTTTCCTTCCCCCCTGCCTATAGTAACAACATCAGCTTTCTTCCCAACACCGGAAAATAAAAAGAGGAACCTAAAAAAAAAACAATGAAAAGAACCGAAAAACAGGAACTACTACCCATCTGTGATCTGTCTGCCCATCAAAAATTGCCAGTCCTGTTATCTCTCATCTTCCATCTCCAAATATAGTGACAAAAATCTTCAATCTTCAGAACCAGAGCCGGAAGAGTTCAACCAAGATGAAGTTCCCTCCACAGAATCAACCAACTTCTGCTACTGCAATTGCCCATTCACTTTCGACGATGGCTTCAGTTTCATGTACTGTCAAAGGTGAAACCACAACAACCCATGTCAGTTACAGGCCCTTCCGAAACAACGTGAACTACTACCGCGCGACCCAGCTAGCTACAAAAGTGTGCAAAGTTTTTTTTTTTTTTTCTGGTTTACCTCCTGATAGAAAGCGTTGATCTCCTCCTCGGTAAGGCCTTCATCTTCTCCGGAAGTTTCTTCCCAACCAAGGGACCGAAGGAATGCAGCCTCTTCCTCGGAAAATCTCTGAACTTCCTCGGAGGGTTCAGTACTACCACCATTGCTACTACTTAACCGACCGCCGTGAGCTTGAGAGCTTTCCAGATCACCAGCCGGTTCTTTACTCAGCGCCACATTTGATTTCTCCTCCCCACCAGCAGACGAAACTACACCAGTTGATGAATCCGTCACCACCATAGAAGCATTCCCAGAGGTTTTCTTCTTCAACAAGTTAAAGAAATCATTCCTACTCTGGGCCTGCGACAAGGAAGGCTTCTTCTCGATACTAAACCCTGGGATCATCGCATTCGACTTGCGCTCCCCCCCAGAGAAAATCTTTGGAGGGTTAATTGGGCTCCTTGGAGCTACAGATGCAACAACTGAAGTAGCAGCAGCAGCCGCAGCTTGTTGAGCATTTAACACTCTGCCTGCTGTACTATTTGTCGGACTAGCAACATCCTTAGGAGAAGCGGATACCCCATTTTCTCTCCCTGGTTTGAGTATGAAAAGTTTCCCATGAGTTGTCTTTGGTGCCTCCGACTTCCCACCAATAAGAGATTGATTGGTGGGATGAAGAAATGAAGGAGGTTGCTGCTGCAAATTCTTGACCATATTCATCTCCCCAGATCTCACACCACCTTTGGGTTTTAATTTGTCAGAGGCATTTAGAACCTGGCAAAAATGGCATTCATCAAATGACCATCTCAGCATAAACCCATATTAAAACACATCCCCACTCCCAGCCAAGTGCATTAAACAATGTTGGGGCAACAGTAAGCTCACCAACACATCCGCAGCGCAGAAAGAATTAGGTGATTGCAGGCAGAGATGCTCTGTAATAGGTTACCTTTCATTTGGAGGGAAAATACTATTTTTATTATATTTGTTCCCCTTCCTAATAATCTGCCCTTTCTTTTCAAGGATGCAAACCTAGGGTTCATGAACTTAACTAACGAGAGCACACAAAGCTTCAAACGTGAAAAATGCATGCAAGTTTCGCTCATTATCACGCCTCTTAACAAAGAAATGTTGCGTGCTGAAAATGTTGGCAATGGTTAAATCATGAACATTCACGCTGTTCATGGCAGGATTATTTCTATTTAATGATCAGAAAAACCACATTCTTACACCTGAAGCATACTAGCATGTAAGAACCAAAGAGAGTCTACGACCTGAGAATAATTCCCAAATCTGCCAATGCAGAGAACATTATTTCCCAACTTTCATGCTATTACTACATAGAGACATCAATGAGTTGGCCAGTTGACAACTGACATCGTAAATACAATTTCATGTGGATGCAAGAGGTTCACATTTCACAACAGAAATCAAACTGAATTAAAAACCTCCATACCACAAAACAAATGCTGAGACATTCAGGCCGAATCAGTTTCACTCTATCATCTGCCAAGGTCGGGGAAACCAAATTGTTCTCAAGCCTACAAGCAAGGGAAGAATGGCATGCATGGGAAGGGGAGGGGCAATCTTACTTTGATTTCAATGTGGAAAAAAAAAATCTAACAAAATTGTATTTCTGCCATCGCCTACGCATGAAACAGTAGATGCCTAACAATGAGGAACAATGCATAGAATGCAGAAAGATCAGCAATCTCTTCACATAACACTCAGGAAGCCTATATATCAGGAAAGACATGATCCATCCATTATCAGACGAACACTCCAATGAGGATTCATTCATTATATCCTAATAGTTAAAGACAAAACTAATGATTCGTGTACATTGGTCACTGCCCATATAGGATGGCACAAAGTTAAAAATGCAGCCAGCACCACTACACTGTGCATAAAAGGCGCAAAACCATCAGATAGGTCTTTCTATAATTGATAGGTTACTTCCAGGTAGACAATTATTAAACCCCCTACATACCGGCAGACTTACCTCACAATCAGTGCCCAACCTACCCACAACTCCAGATCTTATATTCTTCATGCTTAAGAGGATCATCTTGGCATAGATATTTGAAGATTAAACCAAAGTAACCCAACCATCGTTTTTATACCACGCCAACAAACCATTCGCAACCAACTCATACAGTAATAGCAAGAAATTTATTATTAAAAAAAAAGTACTCACCGAACTCTTAGGCAGGGAAGGTGTCACCGGTATCAATTGCCTCGACTGCTTAATAGCCAATTCCTCAAGCCTTTGTGTCTGGACAGATAACTGTACATTTATCATCACTCATAAGTTATTATCACTCGCAATCTTAAAAAAACAATCCAAGACAAACACCAAAGTTGGTTATTTTACCTGTGGAGTCGTACGAGCTCTTGAAGGAGCCTGAGTCAACGCTTCAGCCATATTAAGACCAGCCATGGCAGTTGGAGCAGCAGATCCAGATGAAGTAATTACTTGAGCAGTAGGTGCAGACCCTGTGCTAACGGTTCCAACAACGGGAGGTGCTTCTGCAAGAGCAGATGTCCACCCTTCACCACTAATCAAAGCAGAAATCCCAACCGACAAGCTCTGAACACCATTGCTCAAACCAGGAGATGAGACTCTGACTACATCAGGCACAACAGGTCTCTCTTCAGTTCCAAGTGAGGGAAAGTCCTTCTCAAAGGTAGTCTTCTGGGCAGTACTTCCCAAAACACTATCAGATATCAAGCCGTTGCCATTTACATGATTGCTGCTGCTACTTCTATTCTTCAAGTCTGATGCAACCCTACGGGATAACACATCGCTCTGTTTCCTGGTTACCATAGAGTGAGACCGCCGTAATGTATCCTTCTCATTCCTAATAGTTAATAAGCTTCCCAAAGAATCAGACGGATCACGATCCCAATGGTCAGTAAAGCTCAACCTATCTTTGTCCCTATCTCGTTCCTTGTCACGATGGTTTCTACTAAAACTACTGTATGCATGCTTCCCAGACCCATTACTGGAACTCCTTCTAGAATTGGATGAAGATGTTCGATCCAAAAATGCCAGACGAGGGGAATCAAAATCACTTGTACTCTTAGAGTTCCGAGTCCTCGAATGATTTGAGGATGAAGAGATATCTATATGACAATAGCATAACTCAAATTAGACAAACACAACCCATAATAATATGCAAACTGGAAATGTAGAAATATAATCTATTATTTACCAGAATGCGAAGAAGAAGATGCAAAGTGGTGGGCAGAACTGCCACCTCCAGATACACTTCCAGTAGTTCTCAACCATTCTGGGACTAATGTGGGTTCACTTCTTTCCATAAGGATAAGCACTTAACATTATCAGAAACTAAAGCGAAAGAAAATGTTTTCTTCAACTTCAAGCACCCCTCTCAAACCAGAGGCTTATCCTGCTGCGCAAAGTAATGGTTTGCCAAACTTCACCCTTGTTGCTCTTCCGCAACAAACAACCTTTGCGCTCAGGCACTAAACCAGACCAGAGCAAAGACTTAAAAGACTTTGGTGTGCTTCCTTAACGTTTTTTTGAGATTGTATCTTTCAAATTGCTCGATACGATTAACCCGCGGATGTCTGAAAAGCAAAAATTTCTCAAAGCAGCTGCGAACCCAGAGCGCAATAATAAAGGCAGTGGCAAAACCGAGCTTGCAACACAGCAGAATTGAAGTGGAAACGTAACCCGTCTCTCTCTTCCCACCACCACCTTCCCTACGCCACCATCCTCAATCAAGAAGATGGATTGGCACACACCAGCAGGAAACCACTCAACAGGACACCATGTCCAACAACAGGGAGGCAGAAGGAGAATCTACACCATCAACGAAAGAATACCACGATTCTCGAACGAGGGTTCAACACCATAAATCAGTACTATCATTTGAATGAAAACCTAACCCAAGGGAACGACCACTGAAACTAATCAGTGCGAAGAGAAAGACTCTTGCAGAAACAATACCCCCAATCCACCGAAAGCAGAGCCCCTAGCAGTCCACCACACTGCCAATACAACCCTCCCTCAAGTCCTACGTGTAACTGCAATGTTCTAGGGTTTGAAGGCGGACAACAGGAAATTGTATGCGATGCACCAAAATAGGCGGAGATTATATTTTGGGCCACAGAGAAGGAAGGGAAGCGAACTAACCCTAGCACCGGCTACGATTGCAGGCTTAAACAGCTCCACCGCAGACGGAGTGAAAGACCATTCGTTGCCAAACAGCCTTTCGTGGAGTCTGTTATCACTTTTCTCAATCCCGCCCTACCCAAAACAATGGCGCTTCCCAGAGAGAAGAAGAACAAAATTGGAAAGGCACAGACGATAGGTAATAGTCGGGGGAAACCACGGAAGGAAGTGGGCGAAGGCGAAAATCAGAAAGAAAGCGAAAGGGGAAAGGGATTGTGGGAAAAAAATTGTTGTATAGCTCCTCTTCAGGCCTTTTGCCTCTTAGTTTTTTTTCTTTTTTTCCCTCCCCAAATATTATGTGCTGAACCTGAATATCTTGAGAAAGAGGTGAAATTAGGGTTTTGGACTGGTTATGAGATAGACGACGGGGAGAGAGAGAGAGAGAGAGAGGTAGCTAGCGCCTAGCGGGGATAGGAAGAGACTCGGAGGACACGAGAGGCGTAATTCTTGTTGATTTCGGATACTGTAAAAGAAAAACAGAAACGAAGAGAGGAAAATAAAATGTGATTCAACAAAAATAAAATGTGAAAAGTAACAACAAATAAGTTTTCAGTCTCCTCCTAACTAATGAGAAATTAGCCTCAAATGTGACATAGACTAGAGATGAAATTTTTAATTGGCTTTTGTTATGTGAAGTGACAGGTTTTGTGTTCGATTCTATCGAGGCTACTATGGTGTTTTCGGAGATATTTAATAGCGATCTTTGTAGAGGGTTCAAAGGACTCAAGCAGGTGAACCCTCGAATTTGGTCTCGCTCCGCCGTTACTTAAGCGGTGTATGGAGATATTATTGAGTAATTAAAAAAAACCTAATGAGAAATTATTCAAGTAAAACCGAGTATCAAACAACCGAAATTCATATCTATCAACTTTACTCGCTTTCATCTGAGTTTTTATTTCACAATGTCACTGTTTTCATTTATACATATTAAGAAACAATATTTTCTTAACATATTTGTAGTCCAACGATTTATTTTCTCATGTTTTCTTTCGAGAGTTGCCACTAGCTCTTCTTGATGAACGAAGGTAGCCTAGATTTTCTTGTGCTTCTTGCACTTCCCCTTTCCCCACCTCCTGTTTTCTCCCTTTTCACTGCTTTGTCCTCTATAGTTAGTCTTTTCCAGCCCTCTGTGGCCTTTTCTTATTCTGGAAGTGGAGTTTTCCACAAATTTTCTTGTAGAGATGGGTTTTATTTTATTCTAATTTGTTCTCTTCGGTTCTATGCTTTCTTTGCTTGGATCTGGATTCTGCAGTCTAGGGAGACTTTTTTAGAGTTCCGGCCGGGGGAATGGTTTTGCTTCTTTCTTAGGGCTCGTTTGGAGAACGGGATTTAGGTCGTGGATTCATTGAATCCGTAGATTCTGTAGAAAGTTATGTTTTTTTGTTGCTTTTTGTATTGTGGATTTTAGCTTTAGAGATTTCAAATCTCTAAAATCTATG
The DNA here is from genome assembly GCA_964030455.1 of Linum trigynum. Lineage (NCBI taxonomy): Eukaryota > Viridiplantae > Streptophyta > Magnoliopsida > Malpighiales > Linaceae > Linum > Linum trigynum. Next base: position 31,026,499 of record OZ034814.1, on the reverse strand, counting down.
GATATCAAATCTCTCATAATCAGAGAGATTCTATATCTTGATTCTTGAGATTTTTTTTCCTCCTACCTTTTCTCTTTCTTTTATTTATTTATCATATTAAATATATTTACTAACAAAGTTTATAATATTTCTCGAACCACTCTAATTTTTTATTAAAGATAAACACGTTATTTAATATAAAAATAATTTTTTTATTTTCATTGAATGTTAACAATCACAGTTACCAAACAATAAACATTTTAAAATCTATTTTCAACAATCCGAAGAGTTAGAATCTTTAGATTGTTGAAAATCTATAGATTTAAATTCATATTCTCCAAACGACCCCTTAGTGGTGACTTCCTCTTCTTCGATGATTTCGTTCAACGTTTCCTCCACCAACTAGAGTTGTATGCCTATTTATTTTTGGGGCTTTATTCACTCGGCGTGTGGCTTGTACATGGTCGTGCTGGATATTTTTTCGTTTGGGCTTTTTATGATATTTAAATTTTTGTTTGGGCTATGGTTTCTTTTGCTTTCTTGGGTTGTGTTGTTTCTTTGCATATTTTTTCATAGTGATGTTGGTTTTATTTTGATTAGGCTTTCTGTGTGGTATTTCCGCTTCAGCTTGGAGCTTTGGCTATGTTTTTTTTTTTAGTTTTAGTTTTTGGTTGTGTTGTTTCGTTGCAGACTTCTATCTGGTGGTGTTGGTTTTATTTCGATTGGACTTTTTATTTCGATTTTATGCTTGGGATATTGGCTTTGATTTCTTTATGATGTGGGCTTTGTTTTCTTTCTTCATGTGACTTTTTTTTTTTGCTTTGCTTATAAATTTTTGGGCTTTTCGTGTTTAGCTTTCAACACGGAGGTACTCTTCTGCTCTCTTTCGTCCATGTGCTTTTAGTTTCCAGTTTCCTTGCCTTTGTTCATATTTGAGTAGTTCGGTTATTGTCCTCTCCACCTCAACTAATCCTCGAGATTTATTGCGATGGTATCGTCTTTGAACGACCCCCCAGGAGGTGGCTATATGGTATTGTGTATTCAACTGCCATTGCCAAACCCCATATTAAGCGAGCCGATTACCTACTTTGTGATACTTTGATTGGTGCAGTTGTGTGGTCGTGGTTGGACTTGTTGTGGTTGGCTCCACTAATGGACTCCTTTGTTGGGTTGGACCTTCTGTGTTAGGCTTATAAGGTCATTTCTCTCTAACATGGAATGCCTGCCAAATAATCGGGATTTTCATTCTCATTTTGTTTAATATTTCATTGTATTTTTAAATTCATGTTAACATATTTTTAGAGTAATATAAGCCATCCCTGGCAAAAAGAAAAACGAAAGACAAAAGCCAATACGTTAAGTGGTTCACATGAAAATCACTTAGCCATAAGTCAGGGCTCAAGATCCACTAGCAATAGTATTAGGGGTGGCTATTTGGTCCTGAATTTTTGGTTAAACCAGAAACAAAATGGTTTAAGTCGATCAGTTGTAACCAAAAACCAGATTGACAATCATACAATCCAATTGATGGTTAGGAGGTTGGGCTTCAAAATCGGTATGATCTGGTTTAAATCTGGAAAACTGGATGCTCCAGGCCCATGACCACTGCCCTGCTAGCCCACAAACCTGCCAGTCCACAACCCCATCCTACCTAACAAATTCTAATTCTAATAAGGGGTGACGAATTCTGCCTCTCGACTCTCCATGTCCCTTACAATAGCAGCCGCAACACAACTCTAATCCCTCCCTTCCATAGTTCTCAATCCCCAGCTATGAACTTGGTTAAAGACGAATGATGATGACTCTAGTTCCAGACTTCCAGCTCTCACCAGGTCTTCCCATCTTGCCTCGCCAGTCGCATTGGCCATGACCACCAACCAGTTGTCCACGAATGATAACAAAGATCACCATTAACCAAGGTTGTCGCGAGATAACTGGGTAAGTCTCGCCACTCCACTTCCCACCTCCATACCTCTTTGGCTGAGAGCATTGCTCAACCTCTGCCAACTGCCACTAGCCACTTTGCCACATAGAGTAGCTTCTCAACCTTAGGTCTCGGTCCATTCCTCCTTCCGACTCCCTCACCAATCGACGACATCCACCTCTCTATGTGCCTCTTCGTCTTTGTTCTGACGACATAGTATTTAGATCTCAGTTCCCTCCAATGACCAGCCCACCACTAGTAGAGAAGAGTCAGTTGATGGTCTTCTTCGTCATCGTTATTCGTCGCCTCTGAGATTATTCTGATTAGAGTAGAAAATTTGGAAAGGATTAGGGGTAGACATATTCAATTGGAGCCGAATTAGGGATCTTGTGAGTTTGAAATTGAATTGGAGGAGATGTCGATGGGGTTTTATGTGTTTTTTTTTAATAAAATAGAAGCTTAAACTGTGTCATGTTTGTGGGGATGTGAGTGATTCCAATATTTGGTTTAAAACCGGATCGAGACTGGAACTGTATGGTCCGGTCATAGTTGAAATCAAATTCAATCCAATTTACAGTTAGAGTATTGATATAAACTCGATCCCTGTTAACCAAGTAAATCTGGTCAATTTGACCGGTTTGGACCGTTTTCCACCCTAAATGGTACTACTGGGCTATTAGATAGCTGGCAAAAAAGGAAGAGTTGGAGAATCAGAGTAATAAACAACAACTCAATATGGAGTAAGGTTGTTAACCCGCAGGTTGACCTGGGCCCGGTGACAAAATGGGTGCTACCCACCCGTTTTAAGAATTAACTCGGATTCGTCAAACCCGTATAGACTCGGTCAAAATTTGGCAAACCCAGATGAGTTAATCGGATGCACGGTTCACGGGCGGAAAAATCAAGAAAAACCTACCCATATAAGACGTCGTAGAGAGGGAAAGATCCGGAGAGAAGGAAGTGGAGGAAGAAACGGTGGTGCTAGGAGGCAATCCCACCCGTCATACGTCGCCTCATCGGTGGTGTATAACAGGATCGCTTCCTATTTCTGGACGTCACACAAGATTTTGTCTGGCACCAGTGGTACGACGAAGAGGAAAGGGGGTGAATTTGTTGATAGTTGTCTTGATGGAAGCTATGGCGGTGGAGTGGTGGAATAAAAAAAGAAGCGACCATCAGAAAGAAGAAAGGAGTGATGAAAGAAGGTGGGAGGATGGCGGCCATCGACATAAGCGGGGAAGAAAAATAAATTGTCGCCAGTGGTGTGGACTGTGGAGGAAGATTAGGGTCTCTTAGGTATTAATATATATTAACGATAAAATACTATAAGGTACTTGAAATTAAAGTTGACAATTGGTAATTCAGTTAACGGTATAATCGGTTACCGAACGGTTACTAGCGGTAACCGGTTATATCGTTAGCCAACGGTACCGGTATATGGTGGGTACAATTGACCAAATGGTATACCGACTTCAAGCCAGTTACCAGACATACCGACCACCTCCTCTGTCTCTCGATCACCACAGCCCACATCTCTCTCAAACCGCCACCCAATCCCCAACTGTTGCAATTTGACGGCGCAAGACCCCCAACCGGGGAGAAGTAATTCTCCGACCAGGGAATGGGGGAGTGGACCGGGGATCACTAGCAGAAGTACCCTCGGGTTGTGGATTAAAATCACTGATTGGGAATTTGCAGGGTCCGACCGTGGATCGGGTCTCGGTGACAAGATTTTGAGTTTTTAAGTTATTGTTGTTATTTTTAATTGTCCAAACCTATACAAAGCTGAAACTCCGGGTTTAGGGTTAGCTTTTTTTTTGCAGAATATTGATTTTTTACTTGGTTTTGAGCTTTAGACTTGAACTTTTCTCTGTATTAATCAAGTTTTCCCCTTGATTAGGGTCGAGATTCTAGCTATTATATTGATAGAGCCTTCTCCCGATTTCGCATTGAGATTGCACTTTAAATTCCATCCTATCCCAAAGAAACAAAAAAACATAAAAATCTATTTTTCTGTTCGTCTTGAAGCTGTGCGACTTTGATAACTATGGGTACAAGATCTATGCTCGTATTAGGTGTTATTAGAGTCTGGTTCATCACAGTGGCGAGATCAACGGTGAGAAGAATTGTTTCTTCTCGTACGAGGTTCAAAGATCCCATAGCACACCACATCTCAGAAGGAGTCGTCGTCCCAGGAATACATCCCATTTGAAGAACCTACAATGGCCGAACATCAGTTTAATATGTCAAAACTGTTGCAGACCATCATGGCGCAATTGAACGCAACCTTCCAAGTTCAATTCGACCAGATTAACAAGTGGTTGGATACTCTAGCACCGGCAAACAATGCTGCCCCACTGGGAGCTGTAGCAGGACTCCATCCAATTCTGGAGGGAGATCGACAACATGAAGTTTTGACTGGAACTGACCAAGCCCCAGATTAAAGACTTTGCAACATGGAGCAGAGAATGATCACAATAGAGCCTAATCAAGTGTGTGAAGAACAAGAAGTTCGTGATTATGGTGTAAGACCACCAGAGGCAGGACGCGAAGGTGCCATTGCTGAATTACACGGAATCAAGCTGCCAATCCCTTTGTTACAATGATCTCTCAATGCTTCTGCATACTTGGATTCGGAAAGGAAGATCATCATGTTCTTCCAATGTGGCAACTACAAGGAGCAACAAAAGGCATCACTAGCCACTTATGTATTCACTCACTATGCAATCATATGGTGGGAGCTGGTACAACTCAAGAGAAGAAGGAATTTGCAGCCGAATGTGACAACTTGGGCTGAATTGAGAGAGCTCATGAGAGAGAAGTTCGTGCCAGGGTACTTCCAAAAAGAACTCTTTGATTCCTTGCAGGGAATTCAGTAGGGAGTACGATCTGTTAAGGAGTATTTTCGGAAGCTTGAACTTGCTGTTGATGATGGCAGATGTGAGGGAGTTGATGAATAAGAATTTTACACCGAGTTGTGTTTCTTTTCCATGAATCCGCGTGCTTATGGTTTATTGGTTTAGCTATTGGTGGATTCCATAGCAAGAGCAAGATTCTTATTTGAGTTTTTATGTTGAAGATTCCAGAAGAGTCTGGCAAGACTCTTATCAATCAAGCGATCATACTTGATTGTGGCGAGTATCTATCTCCACGTATCTTTGTATTTTCATAGTTATTAGAAGGTCGATTCGAGCTATCCAAGTTTGAGTTGAAACTGCGCGACTTTGACAAAAAGAATCTAAACTTTCACGAGCCCAAAATCTTATCGAGAAAATTATAAGGAGCCTGAGAGGTGGCTGGCGCGGTTAAAAAATAAAAACGAAAAGAAAATGTGCCGCCAGTCCGCCACCCAGGTAGAAGAAACCAAGCACAAGCCTTCAACCCACCTCGCTCCTCTGCCCGCCACGTGGCACCGCGTTTTCTATCTCTATCTCGACGGCGTTTACCAGTCTGTCTCTCTTTCTCTCAAGCTCACATTTCATTTCCATTCCCGGCCCCTTTACCACGATTCCCTTCGTCTTCTTTGGTCAGCCATTTTTTTTACCCAGATATTGATTCACCGCACAACCTTCTTCATCCCAACAAGAATTTCTCGGCCAATTGACGGCAAAGGAAAAGGGCAATCGCTGCGTAGTTGTTTCTCTGGTCGGAATTCTTCACGGAGCTTTCTTCATCTGCCTTTGGTGGTGGTGTTTGGTGCTTGAAAAGGGTTATTATTTAGGGTTTAGATGGATTTGGCTCTCGATGCATCACTTGCCTCGATTCTTCTCTCCTAACAAGAGCACCAGCCCCATGGATCCCAAGAAACGGAGGAGACCCAAGCTGGAGCGCCGTAATGCCGCCAAGAATATTGACTACGACGCCACTTCCTTTACTTCTTCTCTGGACGACGACTCGTCGTCCCTAGTCACGCGCTCGCTTGATTTGCAGGATCGGACCAGTTTCCGGATTGAAGGGACCGATGGCGAGTTCGACCGGATTTGTCGAAGCCTTGGCCTCACTGGGCCCGAAGATTTTGCTATTCCAGCCGCTGCTTGGGAGGCCATGAAGTTGAGGTCCGCCTCCGACCTTCTGCCCCGGTCTAGATTTCACGAGAACGACGGCTCTAAGGTTGATGATATTGCTAATGGGACGGAGCAGCCGGATGTGAGCGCGCTATGCGTTGGCCTCTCAGATAGGGTTACAATTACGGACGGTGCCTCTGGCTTTGCTAGGGAAGACCCAGCGGAATCAGCCGAGTTGAACGGGTATTGCAGCCCTACCAGTGGAGTAGTGGGAGGAATCAAGGGCGTTCGTCCGCCTCTTCTGAAGCCGCCGCCGGCAATGACCTTACCACCTATAACCGCTATGGGATCAGCGTGGGATATGTTGAGGGATTTCGGCCCGGAAAATGGGAGACCGCTGTTGCCAGCAGTTGACAGAGACTTCACTTCCGACGACGAGGAAAGGGACGAAGTAGAGGAAGGTATGGGCTCGTCCAGGGAACGGAAGGGAGGAGAAGGAGTGAGTTTGTTTAGAATTGGGGAAACTGCTGTCTTGTCCGAGTCTTGCTCGTTTACCACCTCAAACGATGACGATTCTTCGAGCTCTACCACGGAACCAATGTCAAATATCTCCCCCAACGGGAGATTCAGAAGGATTATCTCCGACTGGATAAAAGGAGAGCTTCTGGGGCGTGGATCGTTTGGGTCGGTGTATGAGGGAATGTCTCAGTAAGTTCCAGTTCATCGTCGTGAATGAGTCAGTTGTTCTGTTTTGTCATGAATTGAGTTAGGTAGGATGGTCGACTTTGGAGGAGATCTAGTACGATAATTGATAAAATCAACGATTAAGGGATACTCTTTTAGCTTCAAAAGTTACAGCCTTTCTGCTGGATTGCGTCTTAAGGAATTATGAGTCGGCACTATGGTAGTTAATGTTAGCAGCTACATTGAATGATAACTTGTGCATTTTCCTTTGCAGGTCGACTTCTACATGTTGTTATGTATGCATTTAGTGTGGTAGTTGGGCTTATTCTATATGTTAGTTGAAAGTAATCTCTATGTTTGAAGTAGCCCAGCCTTGAGAAGCTCTATGCATGAATAATGCTTATATGGTAGTTGGGATTATTGATGGTACCTTTATGTTCCACTATGTGATTGTTTTGGTATGCTTGATCTCTTTAGCAGTGATCTTTCTACCCTTCATCGAATGAATCACAGCAGTTGTGATAGTTTATGATTTTGACATTTGAAGTGCTTGATTTTAAGAGTGCATTCCCTCTCTCTCTCTCTGTTTCGTTGCTCCCTGTTATAAAGTAGGTTGTGTCTTACCACAATGTAGTCTCGGCTTATTCCTCAGAAATTATCCCGTATCGGCATTTTCTTGCACCCGTCTGTTCGGCTTATTTCTATAATTTTTATATATAGAGTCACAGTTAGGTTTGGCTGTTGGAAGTAGCTTTGTGGCTGGTTTTGACTATTGTTTTGTCAACTTTCTATCTTATTATATGGCCAGGTTAACCAAATAACTAGTGTACAAAAGTTAGTACCGGGATCCCATTTTTGAAATAACTCCAAGTATTCTTGGACTGGTGCATGTCGTGATTTACCTTTCGTGTCATGTTGAAATTCGAAGTTCCCTATTGACGTATATCATGTTTCTGGGTTTGCCTGCTCTGTAAGAAGCTTGCTAGTTATATATAATCCTACCAATTATTGCTGCACCATTTAGTTGGGAAGTGGAAAGAATGCTACTGGTGTGTGAATATTCCCTAATGGTGGGTTTTTGTTGCAGTGATGGGTTCTTTTTTGCTATAAAAGAGGTTTCTTTGCTTGACCAAGGCAGTCAGGGAAGGCAAAGCATATATCAACTTGAGCAGGTAATAGGATGCGGCTTACTACTTTCTTTGGCTTTGGCTTTTGTTTTTTTTTGTTGTTGTTGCATTCATATCTCACAAATTGTCTAGTTCTGATCTTGTTTCCCCAATATGCAGGAGATTGCTCTTTTAAGTCAGTTTGAGCATGAGAACATTGTTCAGTACTATGGCACAGACAAGGTAACTATGCTTAAGTTCATACTGATCCACTGTAACAAAGTGCTCTAAGTGCAAGTAGTGGATTTTAAACTATGCATAGTTTGATGTGCAAACACTTTGCGGATGTATTTAGTTTTCATTGGGTATTTCTTTGAATCTTGCTGACTAGTATGATTTTTGTGAAGGTTATCAATTGATAGGAAAACTAACACCTAGTTTCAGAGCTGCCTAATTGAAAAAATACTCCAACCTATGAGTTTGTTTTAACAAAAGTTAGGATTGAAATCTAAAAGCATGCTGTTTTCTTCTCAACATCCAGGGGATAAGGGGATGGATGATTGGATTAATGACATTTTTGTGTCATGAAAAAAACTGATTTTATACACCTTCTTCATATTAACTTCCAGATTTGCAGCTCGCATTATTCAGCATGACCTTTTTACTTTGAAGTTTGAGAATGATAACTCTGACGACATGAAAAAATTTCTAGGATCTATTACGTATATTTTTAATAAGTAAAACATACTACGGAGTTTTTTTTTTAATGATGCTTACCTCAAATAGACAATCTTTATTAGCTAGGCTGTACCTTTTCTTTTTGGAAATTAGTTCTGGCGCAATGACTAAAAAGTGCAATTTTTGTACAAAGATACTAGTAACTTCATCTCATCTTTGTCACGAACTGTCGGGAAAATGAAGCAAAATACTGATCCACTTATTGAGAAGCTTTTCTTTGTAGAAACTTCGGTTTCTTACACTATTAAATTTCTTTTTTTCCTTAAAACTTAATTGCTGAATTTGCTGAACTATCATTGTCAAGTTTGAGAGATTTCCTGTTCCTTGACCTTTTAGAATACTATGCTATATGAATGAGAACATGCCTTGTTTGTTATAGTATTATAGCACATCATAGTAAGAAGATTTTGGAAATCAACAGTGCAGTAATGAGTGTTTTCTCCTTGCAGGACGAATCAAACCTCTACATCTTTCTCGAGCTGGTGACTAAAGGTTCCCTTTTAAATCTTTATCAGAGATATCATCTTCGAGATTCCCAGGTTTGCGCTTACACAAGGCAAATTCTTCACGGTTTGAAGTATCTTCATGACCGCGACGTGGTTCACAGGTAATGACAGCAAACTATTCTTCTGTTATTTTGGACCAGCATTATTGAATTTGATTACCAAGTTATAGTCTGCCCTTTTTTGTGCCCCGGTGAACTCTGGTGCAACTTTGGCTCGATATCCTCAGGTTGCTAAGATTGGCATTTGCCCTCACTGATCCAAGTTGAACATTATGAATGTATGATAAATAGGCCTGTGATCAGTTCGCATCCTTTTTGCCCTCTTGATTTTAGGGTTTGTTGGAGACGTCAAGAAGCGGTCGTAAGATTGAATTTTGTAATAATATTTTTGGTTGTGTTTATTCACACACACAGATTGTATGGTGTATTATCAATTCCCATGGAAAGAGATTATATATCACTGTGTTTCCCTTCTTATTTGCCTTTCCTTTTGCTTGTTGAAGGGATATCAAGTGCGCAAACATATTAGTAGATGCAAGTGGATCTGTGAAACTTGCGGATTTTGGGCTGGCGAAGGTCTCAATTCCCTTTGAATTGTTTCTTTAGCATACGAGAACTCTTTGAACTATACGGGAGTTTGTATCTAACGCCATGTATTCTTTTCTCTCTCCAGGCCACTAAACTGAATGATGTCAAATCATGCAAGGGGACTGCATTTTGGATGGCTCCAGAGGTACGTGTCTATTTTGATACTCTTCTAAAAACAATATGATTTAGAGATTACATTGGAGACTTTCCCAGAAGTTTAGGAGCATAATCTGAAGTCATATAATTCTAGATGAATTCTCTATTTTGGAAATGAGATTTTCGTATTGATAGAATGAAGGGTTCTTGGGCTAACTCTAGAATGACCTTCATGGGGTGCATTCAGCTTATTGCTTTCTGGATGTTATCTTCCTCTCTCTTTGTACTTGTGATTTATGCATGTAGCTGTTTTTCTGTTTACAATACCCCTTTCACAATGATGTTGCAGGTTGTCAACCGGAAAAACCAAGGATATGGGCTTCCAGCTGATATTTGGAGCCTCGGGTGCACCGTTCTGGAGATGTTGACTCAAAAGATTCCATATTCTGATCTGGAATGTGTATGTGCTTGCCATTATTTTTGGTGTTTTGAGATTATGCATTTTGACTGAAATCGAGTATGGCCTGTTGAATCTCAACAAGTTGGGGTTCTGTCAAAATCAGTTTCTACTTTCATTTGCCAAGCACATTCATTGTTGTTATCCGTTTTATCGTTACACAGTTCATTTCTTATTATTTATTATAGTAGTTGACAATGGTTTATGGCTCTAGCAGATGCAGGCATTGTTCAGGATTGGCAGAGGCGTGCCTCCTACTGTTCCTGATTCTCTCTCTAGAGATGCAAGGGATTTTATCCTACAATGCCTCCAAGTCAATCCAGATGATCGGCCTACAGCTGCTCAGCTCTTGGACCATCCTTTTGTGCAGCGCCCGCTTGCAACATCCTCAGGCTCTGCATCCCCTCATCTTCGGAGACGCTTTTAGAAGGTCTTTGATCAAAAGCTTCAATTTATCGTGTTTGACTGGGTAAGCATTATTTCTTACCCTTCTTCTCTTGGCTGGTCATCTGGTCCCAATATATTCTGTTATGTTTTCATTGATTTTCTTTTCCGATCTTCAAGGAAAATTATGGCTTGTTTTAAGGCTCGCTTTTTCTTTCTCTTGGCTGGCCAACCAATTGAATCGACAGTGTGATTTTGATTTTATTCGTCTCTGATTACTGAATGAGAAACATTAGATATTCAAAATTCGAGACCCAATGAGCATTCTTCTTCCTACCTCTATAGTACACTAGACCGTGAGTGTGGGTTGTGTAATTGTACGGTGCACCATTTCAGATGATATGTAGCACAAAGTACAATACGATATACACTTATTTGCCATGATGGACAAAGTTGTATCCTCCTTATAGTATCACCATGATGGACGTTGACTTGTAACTCTTCCTGATTGAAACAGTCGGTCTGGTTCTTGTTTTGGTAGTCGAAGATGACTACGGCCTCGAGAAGTCACTGGACGGACGTTGGCTCTGATCTGTGCTGGCTCTGATCTGTGCAAATGTACTGGTGCATTTTCTGAATGAATCTTCTTCGGCTAGCTTTTTTGGGTTTCCTCTTTGGCTGTTGTATGAGTTTGCTGTTTGTCGTGGGAGAATACAAGTTTGTCTTCCAAACATGGCATAGCTGCAAGTCCTCTAATTGCCATTTATTTAATCTCAGTGTTGTTATGATTGCTTGTTAAGATTCTTGTAGGAGTTGTAAGACCAAGGGACATGCAGGCAGACAGACGGTAGCATTTTTTTGTATATAATCACAAAACGCTAGCCTTGACACTACTGTTTTCCTTCTTTTATTTTGTGTGCGAGGACTATGCTCAGATTCATATTACAAAGCTGATTTTGAGGGTTTTCATTCCCAGGATTGGGTCTTCTGAGATTAGCATTGATAAAGTATATAGTAAACACTAGAATGCATACCAGAAATCAAGGTTGTCAACCCGCGGGTTGACCCGGACCCGGTTGAGCTAGTGGGTCAAGGGTTAATGGATCACCCGTTTTGGTCCGGTTTAGCCCGGAAATATGGAAAGCGTCATTATATTGTACTTATCCTGATAAATTATATCAAATTTTATATAACATATGAGTTATAACATATAATATTATACCAAAATAATATTTCGTACTAAGATTCAACATATAGTGAAAATTCACACACTTATATAACATGTTCAACTTAGGATTCCAAAAATTGAGTTAGGCGATTTTTTTTTTGAAAATAGGCGCATTTCGCACAACAAAGAAAAAAATGACACAATTTGACCTCCAACCCGCTACCTTGTGGCGGTCGATCCAGCGGGTGCGTGCGAATCGTTTTTCTCACCGGGTCAGAGTTAAAGTGGGTCAACCCGCGAGTCTATCCGCGGGTTGACAACCTTGCCAGAAACACTACAATACCTACAAAAATATCTTAAAGCATACTAGGAAAAATGCATAACGGAAACTAACGAATAAATACTAGTATCATTTATATCCTATTTTAGATCAAAGTTAATATAATTTTTCTGTGAAAGTGCATTTGACATCCAAATTAAAATGAAAGAGATGTAATTCAATAAAAAATAATGCGAGATTAATTATCTGGAAAGTAAAAAAAATAATATTATACAAATAAATTAATCTTAAAATTTCTATATGTGTAAGCATTAAGCATCATAATATTATTATGCTACCCTCCAGAACTCAAAGCATTGAGCAAGGTGGGAATCCTAATCCGACCACGAAAGAACACTTGCTACTGTAAAAAAAAAGTAATGACTATAGTTAAACCTTTTTTCGGATTTTTTTTGGCCAAACCTATTGAAATATTGATAATTAGCCAAATGTTTTGTAACACGTCAAATTAATAGACATTAGTCTGTTACCATTAACTATTTCTTAACGGTGCTCCACCTCAGCGTTTAACTCAGCTGCCACCTCATCAATGAATAAATGAGTAAACACTTATTAACCAAATCTTTCTCGCATGACTTTTTATTATCCAAACCTATTGAATTACTAATAACTAACTAAATCTTTTGTATTGCATCAAAATATTAGCCATTTTTAGGTTATTGTTACTAATTTTGTAATTCTTTCCTTAATTAAAATATTAAAATTTTGGAATGTTGACTTCCATGTGCCTCTTCCAAGACAGTATCATTTTGCCATGTCAATATTACTAACAAAATTGCTAACTGGAAGTTAACATTTGGATAATTATTAGTAATTCAATAGATTTGGCTAATAATTATTCCTTTTATTTTAAATATTTATAAAATATTGATAAAAAAGTGATCAATGGTTGACCGACTGATGTGATATTTTTTTACTGCCACGTAAGAAAATTCCTTCCAACTCAACGCCACGTCTGACAGCTCACCATTATCAAACGAAAAAATTAATGGAAAGTTGACGTTTGGCTAATTAATAGCATTTCAATAGGTTTGACTAATAAAAAAGAATATGAAAAAAGGTTTGACTAATGAATAGTCATTACCCTAAAAAAAGTACTACCAAAGTCACACATAGGTTGTTAATGAACTGAATCAAGTCAAGGTTTGCCTTGTTCAGACTTGGTTTGTTGATAATGGAGCCAAGCTCAAGGTTGACTCATTTATCATCGAGCTGACTCATTTATTTAAACCTTGTCTGATCATTAAGATCACAGATTTGGCTCGAGTTCAACTCATATACTAGAAATAGTTGAATCCTTAAATCAAATCTCAATAATTTATAAAATTAAATATCCTAATATTTGTATCTCATATTTGACACATGGATTAATTGGTCTCATGTTTATATACTTTGTTGGTATCAACATTTTATTTAGTTCATAAAATTTTAAGTAGTTCATATAATATAATTTGATAGTAACTAACTAGTATCTAAAAAATCTATAATACATAATTTCTCTTTCAAATTATAAGTGAGACGTATGTTTTTACATACTCGAAGTTCTAAACGTTATATGAGGTGAGATGTACAAGTTAACAAGCTTATGAATTATCAAGAAGTCAACATATAAGATATAGGTTGATCTGCTCATAAACCGGTAGTCGTGTACACTTATTAGCCACAACCACAATGTTGCTATATCTTATTAGCTAAAAACGAGCTTGTTTACGAGTTGATCTCAACAAGCTACCAAGTCAAGATGGCTCACGAGCCCATTGAGCCGAACAATGCTTAGCCTAAGTTCAACTCGTTAGTAAACGAATTGAGATTCGAGTCTTTTTTTTTTAGAGTCGAATACCGAATACAACTCGTCTCATTAACATCCCTATTCAATTCCCAACATTCTATTGCCTTCAATTCATGAGCTGTCTTATTTTGAACTCATGAAGTGGCTCGACGATATGACTAGTAATCCAGCTTGACTGGCAATTTATTAGTGTATTGATTTATAGCTTATGAGTTTAGTGGTTAATCAACAAAGTAGGCGAATGCAACCTTAAGTAACCATGCCAAGTGCTCTTTAGGAGGAGCATCTCGTCTGTCACAAGCAAAGTAAAGGACAAAAAGAATCTCGAAGGTGGGCTTTAGCCCACACTTGGCAGTTGATCCGCCAAACAAGATTCTGGATCCTTGGCCCGGCCCGGCCCGGCTTCCGAAATATATCCATCCCAAATTCCGGGGAAAGGATAGCTGCTCTTTTTTCCCTCCTCCTCCTTTTCCTTCCGTCAAGAAGATGAGAACTGGATAGTGGATACTGCAAAACTCCTTTGAATCAATCAGCTGCAGCGCGAATTGCTACTGTCACTCTGCTCCAGTGCGTTCTCTCTCTCTGCAACTCGTCTCCTTCCGCTTCAATCAATGGCGGTTCCTCTCTTCAATCTCGCTCCAAACTTAACAGTTTCAAGGCTCTGTTTAGGTATATCTCAGAGTCTAGAATAATCTCCATGGACTGCTACTAATTGCGAATGGAAGCAGCGAGATCTCTGTTGGTACTCGAATTCGTATATATCGTTTCGTTTGTTTCCAGGAACCATGACGTTTGGCGAGCAGAACACGATGCATCAATCCCTTCGCCTCCTCGATGAAGCTTTTCATGCCGGAATCAACTTCTTCGATTCCGCTGAAATGTGCGTCTTTCAATTCCATGTTCTTCCTTGTTTCCTTTTCATTTTTCTTCTGGCGGCCATTGTTGTTAACTTAATTTCTATCAGCAGGTATCCGGTGCCCCAACGGGCCGATACTCAGGGGAGGAGTGAGGAGTACTTGGGCTTTTGGATTAAAGAAAGGAAGATCCCTCGCGATCGAATTATCGTTGCAACCAAGGTGAAATTTTTCACTATCTTATTGGTTATCTGTGCCAGCCGATTCCCCTTCGGTTCTATGTCAACTATTGTGGCCTAAAACAACTTCTCTTGTTTTTCTGGGTTGGTACTTGGTAGTGATAGTATGAATTTTCCGTCATTACAGGTTGCTGGGCCTTCTGGGCAGATGACTTGGATTCGAGATGGACCAAAGTGCTTGGATGCTAAGAATATTACTGAAGCCATTGATAGTAGGTTCGTTCCCTTGTGTGCGTGCTAAGGCAATCCTCACTACAAGAAGAGAAATCATATGTTCTGTGCACCCTTATTTCGAACTTGAACTAGCTATATTCTCTGATACAGAAGTAATGCTGTTTGTTATGCAGCTTATGCCGAATGAAACTCGACTACATTGATCTCTATCAAATTCATTGGCCTGATCGGTTTGTATGTAGACCCCTTTTTTCCTTTCCAAATTTGGTTATCTATTTCTATTTGAGAGATCCCTAATTTTTGTTTAACTAACCTTGACTTTCTTTGGTGTTTGTTATCTGTGTACATCTAGGTATGTTCCAATGTTTGGAGAAACCGAGTATGACCCTACTCGTCGATTCAGTTCAATAAGGATAGAGGAACAACTTGATGCCCTTGGCAGGGCTGTTGCTGCTGGCAAGGTACGGGATTGTAGTAAGACATGGCTCAACCTGAATATCTTAACTAAGTAGGGCATCTGAGCTGGACAAAATTCTTTCTTTGTAGATTAGATACATTGGACTCAGTAATGAAACACCATACGGTGTCATGAAGTTTCTTGAGGTTGCTAAGAGTAATATTCTGTATCCAGAGATAATATCAGTGCAGGTAGTTCCTTCATAGAGTGCTGCTGCTTTTTCCTTCGTCTGCCTCCTCTGTCGATAGTGGTTGTCTTTGTTCATTGCCAATCCTAATGTACTGCAGATTTTTCTTACCGATAGAACTCATACAACTTGCTTTGCCGAAGTTTTGATTCTGGACTAGCTGAATGCTGTCACCATGAGGGGTATGCTATCCATGCTAAACTATTTTATAACTATAGTAAATTGTATGCTTAATGTTCTTTTTATTCTGAGAAATTCCATGTCATTTGTTTCTTTCTTTTGTTCTAAAAGGTTTTGAGTTGTGAATTACTCTGTTGCATCGGCCGTTTGTAATGTCTTTGTGGTTGCACAGCTTATGTTCTTGAATGTTATTTAATCATTCATCAGAAACAGCTTATGTTCTTGAATTATTCATATTTACTGTTACTATTGCAAATGATATCGATTCTTCTTCTTATTTAGTTAAGTTGATTTTCTGTGACTGTTATAACTAATCACCATTTCCTGTGAATAATGTTGTTTCTTTCTACTGCCGATTCTGTAGAATAAGCTTACTAGCATACAGTCCCCTTGCAATGGGTATACTTTCTGGGAAGTACTTTGCATCTGATGGAGCACCCCCAGATGCTCGCTTCAATATGTTCAAAGGTTGATGTTGAGAATTCGATTTTCCAAATATTGCTGCTTATGAGGATGTTCGCATAATTGAGACCCCTTCCTCATTATCAACTTTCTGCTCCTTCCAGGAAGGTATTCAGAAGGGGAATCAAGATACAACCTCCATAGTCAAGACATAACAACAGCTGCTAGGGTACGTCAATTCCTGCAACGATCTCAATTTACCATTAAACCAGGGTGACCAGGAAAATCAGTTCTTCATCCTTCATGTTGAATATTATCTAAAGTGACTGGACTTTGTAAACTGTATGAGCTTTTTTTTCGTTTCAGGAATACATAAACATTGCAGATAAATTTGGGCTACACCCGGTAACTCTTGCAATCGGTATATAATCGCTCTACATGCTCAAGCTTTTTCCTCGGCTGCTATAACACGTCATTGAGCATTTCTATCTAGTAGAGCTTCTAAGTGTCATTACCCCTTGCATAATTAGCCGTTTATATCAACTTTTGTTTTCCTAGAAACAGCTAGCTTAAGGTGTGTTATGCTCACAGAATACGTCATTGGCTCGCTGCTCTTCTTTGGTTTTCCTTTCTGGGTGATAGATTTGCTGAGAAATCTTTCTGTTGTCTGTCTATATGCAGCATTTGTTTTAAGACACCCTCTTGTTGCAAGTGCTGTGTTTGGAGCTACCAAGTCGTGGCAGTTGCAGGAGGTACTGAAGGCATGTTCCGTTCACCTTCCACCAGAAGTAATTGCTGAAATCGACGAGGTCCATTCCAGGTTCCCAAATCCTTGCCCTTGACAAATTGACAGGTCGTTCTGTTGTGAGCCGGCGAGTGGTAGCTTTTGTTACGCGCAGTGCGGAGCTATGTTAAAGCGAGAGCGAGTGGCTTTTCTCCAAAGGTAAGATAGTCTAACGGTAAAATTGTCGCGACAATGAAGGCTTGGGCGTTACAGATCCCAAGCGAGGCCCGTTGGTGTTCCCGGAGGATTGCAGGTAGCCCTCAGGTTTAGTAGGACCCGTTGTCACAAGTAATAAATAATAATAAATAAAAAAGAATGGAGGAGATGAGCGAGAAGCAGGACTGAGTAGATTGATTCATTGTTTTCTAAAATAAGGATTACGCTTTTGTAGAAATGGATTTGGGCTTCTGTCACGTGGGCATACGAAAGAAGTCTAGTCGGTAGTCTTCATATGTTTGATTGTTGCTAGTGTTATATGCTTGATAAACAAACAACCTTACCTCAAAACGATGACAAAACTTTAATTTATAACGACTCGATAACAAGTCTTTGCACTTAGTACAAAACAGTCAAAAATAGTGATCCTTTCCTACAAGTTCAAACTTTTGTTTTCATATAATTACATTAAAGGTTTGTGACCATTTTTTTACAAAAGGCAAAGATTTGTGACCGTTATACATTATACACTATTTAACAAAAGCGTAAAACATTGTGTCACTATTGCATCACCATATTGCCACATCATACCACCCTAGTAAGGGATTATGCAGCGTTGTTAAACTATCAATTATATACATCACTAGATTCGTAAAGACATCTTGTTCAATGTATAGAAGAGAACAATCTATATCCAATGAGTAAGACAACCATAACAAAAGTCTACTACTCCATAGAATAAACACACATAACAAATTTTATAAGGGGTTACCTCCCCATAAAATAAGTTTGCCTACCCTAAAAGAATCCATACCTCCAAATATGCTTTTGGCGGTTGGTTGGGACATTGCTTAACAATTACAATACAATACAACATCATCAACAACAATAAGTTGTTTATTTTTTTTGTCGTGGAATTGGAGATGGGTGGAAATGGGGGCGATTGTGGTTATCCGCCCCAAATTTTTCGGGTAATCACACTAATAAATATAGATTCATGCTATCCACAACCCGCACCACCCAGGTAGTGATGGATTGGTGAGGGTTGGATGTGGATACTCACAAAAGTTTCGTTCATTCGCCCTTCGGACTCGTATATGATAAACCTATCAGACGAGTGACGACAAAACACACATTGAGTTAAAACTAAGTCAAATAAGTCCAAGACATGAAACACGTGAGGATCCGGTATTCAGAACTTTCTAAGTAGTCAATCTCCCTCTCCTCGATTCACTTCACTCGCTTATAGGTCACTTCACTTTCTTTAGGAAATACATATTGATAAAGAGTATGGGTTGGAGAGGATCTAATCTAAATACACATAGCATCTTTATCAGTGGCTTGACTCCTTTGCATTTTATTTGAATTTTTTAGAGTTAAATGAAATTCTCTCCCCGAGCTGCGGAATTAACGTCTTCTTACAGGAAAAACAAAAACCTACATAAAAAATAGTAAATAAAGTGTTAAATAAACTATAAAGTACATTTATTGACTTGGTTTTGTTATAAAATAAACACATATCACGCTGTAAATGCTTATTCAATAAATTTATCTCATGCGGACACTGTGTATTGACTTGGTTCTGTTTTATAAAATAAGTACACATTTGATTTTGTAGGATACTTTGTAGCATTCTACTTTTCACATACTTTAATAATACTTTGTAATATTAATAAATAAATATACTTAGCGTAGTTATTGTGGGTTAACTGCACAAAAATCAATACTTTGCTATCCACACCCAACCCACTATCCACAAATTGTGGGTATGGTTACCCCTAACTCGCAATTGGCAAACCAAACTTCCACCCCCTAGATACATATATGTTATAACTAAAAGGAGAGTGGATGGGTATAAGAGCTAAGAATATGCATAGACATAGCTAGTATATGTTGTTTATTATCATCCGGGTGCATATTCTATGTCGCTATGGTAAATGTTATGTCACAGTAATAAAGGTATACACTAACACAACAGTTTTACCCTAATGGTGTAAGGATCTCACTTCTAATATTTTGATATTCAGTCACGCACCTCTAATCTTCTCCATCCTCAAGCCCATGAAGGAAGTAGGCAAGGATCCATTGGATGTGTAGTAGTCAACGCAAGTAAGAAAGATTATTCTAGGATTACAGCTCCTTTCCTGTAATGTTTCCGTGATGTTTCGTTTTTGTTCTAGCATGCAGGTTGATTGTTTGGCTCTCTGCCTCCGCCTGTTGTGCGTGTACTCTGTTCGGTTGTGTTTTTCCTTTGTTTAAATTAATAAAAGGCTATCACCATTATAAAAAAAATTATTCTAGGAGACAAAATTAGGAGATAAACAAACATCTTGGTGGAATTAGGCAGCAGAATTCGGCCTAAAAACCAAACAAGAATCGGGGAACAAGAAGGAGACACATAAAAGGGATTTTTCCAGAAATAGCACCTTTAAAAAAAAATTACAAAAATAGCACCCATCCGTAAAAATTTCCACTAATAGCACCCTTTTTAATAGAACGCACCTTGTGGATGCGTTTTACATATAAATCGCACCCCACAAGTGCGTTTTAAATATAGATCGCACCCTACAAGTGCGTTCCAAAAATCTGGAATCAAATCGCACTTTAGCCAAGCGATTTTAGGTCTGACCTAATAAAATCGCATGGCCGAGGTGCGATTTTAAGTCTGACCTACTGAAATCGCATGGCCAAGGAGCGATTTTATGTCTGACCTAGTAAAATCGCATGGCCGAGGTGCGATTTGTTTCTGCCAGACAAAATCACACCATGAGGATGCGATTTTAACATGCAAACTGCACCTTAAAGGTGCGGTTTTGGTCAATCAATATCCGACATCCATACAGACGTTACAGACGTGGGTTTGCATGGGCCTGCATGGCAGACGAAAATCGCATCTCTAAGGTGCGGTTTTCATCAAGATTTTGCCTATAAAAGGCCTTCCAGACAACCATTTCTCTTCACACCTCTCCTTCTCCCTTCCCTTTTCAATTTTCTGTTGTAGCTCTATATTTCTTTAGTAGTTTTGCGATTAACGTTAACTCGTAAGTTGATTTAGTATTACATATTTCTTTAGTAGTTTTGCGATTAACGTTAACTCGTAAGTTGATTTAGTATTACATATTTCTTTAGTAGTTTTGCGATTAACGTTAACTCGTAAGTTGATTTAGTATTACTTTTTATTGTTAATTTTTATTTTTGATTTTTATGATATTAACTTAACTACGGTTTTATTGCAGATGGCATTCCAAAAGTTCACGCTTGGCTTACGGTGGAATGGTTACACGGAAGAGACCGGAAAGGGTGCCACCTACGTAGGTGGCAATTTTCAGAAGATAAAGGTCGCTACCCGACCGCTGCTTGAAGACCTCCATCAAATGTGCACTAACGTTACTTGCATGGATGGCACGAGAAAAGTTGATCGTATGGTGTACCGATATCCAAACAGAGAAAGTGGGTCATTGTGGCATGAGGAATATCTCATAACCACTCAGGATGAGGTAGACGCCATGCTCGAATTCATGAGGTCCAACAATCTTTCCAAAGTCGAGATGTTCGTTTACACCGAGCCGGTCGTAGGCGTTGGAGGTCATTCTGGACACGGTCAAACATATGGTATCCATGGTGGAGGTGAATACTATGGCGATCATCCCTACCAAAGTTACCATGATCCTAATTCATATTTTCAGTACCAAGAGCAAGGTGAAGGTCATCATCAATCATATGAAGAAGAAGTTCAACCGGACCGGCCTAACCAACCTCAGTACAACTTCCTCTCTGGCAGCGGTAGTTTTCACAACTACCATTATGGAGCTGATGAAGGTGCCTTTCATGAGCTGGATCATATGGAGGATGTCATGGCAGCACCAGTCAGTGACCCCTCCGATGAAGAAGGAGAGAACAACGTCAGTGCAGACAGCTCCGACCCTCTTGAAGGTGCCGATGATTCCGGACCAGAGTCAGACTCAGCTAATGATGATGAGGGGGCTCGTGACCGTGTACCAGTCCTCTACTACAATCACATTCCAGACGACAATTGGATGGTCGACAGCGACATGGAGCCGCCAGAGGTCCCAATATGGGGTCCACTCACTGGGTTTATGAAGGGCCAACAATTTGGCTCGAAGAAGGATGTGCGTCACGCCATTGAGACAGAAGCAATGACTCGGCATTTTGAATGGCTCACAACTCATTCCAACACTAAAAGGCTCTTAGTCAGATGCCGTAATCATCACGAGGGGTGCAATGTTAGGATTCGGGCCATCAACAGCAAGAGACACGGTTGCTGGGTCATATCCCGTGCGGTGAACACACACACATGTGTGTCATCCATAACTTCCCAAGGCCATCGACAGTTGAAATCCAGGGTGGTTGCTGCGGCTATCAAGCATCTAATTGAGCAAAAGCGAGACCTAAAGGTGAAAGTCATAATCGCTGACATTGCAAGTCGTTATTGTTATATGATTAACTATAAGAAGGCGTGGCATGGAAAGCAGAAAGCTCTGGCCGCCGTCTTTGGTGATTGGGAAGAATCGTATGCATTCCTTCCCAGATTAATTTTGGCATTGGAGGCGTCTAACCCTGGCACGGTTTTCTCCCCTCGATACCAAGATGAAGAGATACAACCCCCAGAGCCAGGTAACAAGCGCCATTTCAGACGACTTTTTTGGGCATTCAAGCCATGTATTGATGGTTTTGGCTTCTGTGTCCCTGTCATCCAAGTGGATGGAACATTCCTTACCGGCAAGTACAAGGGCACTCTCCTGATTGCCAATGGGGCGGATGCAAACAGACAAGTCTTTCCTTTAGCCTTCGCCATTGTTGAGGGAGAGAATGCTGATAGCTATGGATGGTTTTTCCGGCAAATCCAGATCCATTGTACTAGGAGGACGAACCTTACAATAATCTCTGATCGGCACGCCGGCATTAGAGCTGCCATCTTAGGTTTAGATCCATCCTGGAAGTGGTCCCAAATGTGGTGCATACGACACTTCAAGAGCAACTGGAACCATCATTTCAAGCGGAAGAAGCTTGCTGATAATTTGTGGTGGATCGGTAAGTTTGTAATTAGCCGTATAATTTAGTTCCAATTACAATATCTTAGTACGTTTGGCGAGTGGTACTCTGGTTAGACTCTTTCTAAAGTGATGCATGCCTAAGGAGATGGGGTTTTAAGCGATTATCATGATCCTCCCATTTCCTGGGAAAATCGGGTTTTAAGCGATCTTCGGATCCCCCCTTTTTCTGTCAAACAGGCTGTGTTTCTAAGGAGATGTATACCTCTCCTAAGAGTCTAACGAGAGTAACTCCGGCTGTTCGAATTTGTACTAAATTGCCGAAAATTGACTAACATACTACTTTCTGTGTCTTCCTCAGCGGTTGCCTACCAAGAAAAAAAATTTCTGGAGAAGATGCAGAAGTTGCGCGAGTTATGCCCTGAGGGGGCACAGTGGTGCACTGGACATGACCTATCCATGTGGACATTTCATAAAGATGGAGGGACAAGATGGGGTATTGCCACAACGAACTCAGGTGAGAGTATCAACTCTGTCTACAAGGCCTTTCGTGCACTGCCAATCTCTGCCATTGTGGAAATGACTTTTTGGAAAACGAATGCATGGTTCGTCAACCGACTCCACTGGGCCAGAACGAACGAGGCACAGGGTAAGGTCCATGCCTATAAAGTCATGGAAGTAATGGAGAATGACAATCGCAAGAGCAGTCGACATAGTGTAACCGTTATGAATCGGGCAAATGGCGAGTATAGCGTGACGACCGGGCATCGGGAGGACGGTAGACGGGGGGGCCACCGCCATGAAGTTGTGGTCAATTTCAGGACAAAAGTTGGTGAGTGCTCATACCAGAAGTATCAAGGTAGAGGGTGGCCTTGTTCTCATGCAATGGCCGTAATTAAAAACAGGAGCAAAGACCCACGTCACTTCGTTAGTCCGCTCTTCAATATCGACTCACTCAAAAACACCTATGGACGGAGTTTTCGTGCATTGCCTGATGAAGTTTATTGGCCGATGTACGAAGGAAAATTGATCATCCCGCCGTTCGGACAGAGGCGTGAGCCGGGTCGCCCGAGGAAAAAGAGAATTCCAAACGAAATGGATCAACGTGGAAGACCACCACGAGGCCCAAGACGATGTTCAATATGCAAAGTTCCAGGACATGATAAACGAAGATGTCCAGGCCCGATTGGTCCGCAAAATCCGGGTCCTGATGTGCCGGAATCAGCTAATGCGACATAGTTTGCTTTTATCATTTTTTTTCAAGCATGTTGAGACTCTTACTTTGCAATTAAATGTGTCAAGATGATTGAACGAAATGTGTATTGTGTGATAAGCCCTCGATTAGCTTAGCTCAGAATCACGCAGCGATGAATCAAAATTGGATGAATTTGGGGATGAAACTCGATGGAAATTAACGAACTAAATCAGGAACTTCAACACGAAACTGAGATAAAGGAAAAAGAAAACATTTAACAAACAAAACTTGCATCCTAAGTAACTAACTTCTCTCACAAGTAAACTGTTCCAAAACAGCCTTTGATGTCAACTTTGTGGTTCTGGAAATCGGTATTATGGGTTGAGTCGAGCTCAACCAATTCCTTCCCTTGGTTTAGAAAGTCTTGCCATTTCATTCCCAACTCCAAGCTCCAGCTGGTCATGCCCCAAACTCCTTGAATTCGAGCTCAAAGTTGGTACCTCAAACTGTTTTCCTGCCTTAGCCAAAAACAAACAGATTCCATAGTGCATGAGTAGGGTTTTGATGGCGTTGGAAAACAATCCTCCTGACCTTATTTCCACAAACCAAATGCATAAAACTATAAACAAACATCCAAGGTTCAAAATGAGACCCTAACCTTGCATTTCCAGTGAAGGGTTTGACTGATATGGCCTTCCAAAGTACCCTTCCCAAAACTGTCTCAACACTTAGGAAAATTCTAGCCTTGTTCGTATTAACTTGACCCGATCTTTGAACGATTTGTTTGAGATGATTCAAGGGTGGAATTCAGATCATATCATTGTGTATTGTTGATTTTATCGTTCATTGGCTCGAAGTTGGGTTAGAACCCAGAATTTTCAATCAAATTACTTATCTCCACTGTATAGTTGATTGAACTAATTGGAAATAAAAGGCATAGTTCCAAGGGGATGGAAATAAAACCAAATTGAAACAACAATCAATTCGATAAACTAAGATAATAGGAATAGTTCAAATTACATAGAAATTAAATTCAACTCTCATAAATCCGCTCAAGGAAGTCCACGAGCTTCAGGCTATCCCACGGTTTTCTTGCTCCTTGTACGTCGACCGACGGGAGTAACAATCGGTGGCGGCGGTGGCAAGTTTCGAACTCGGGCCATGGTAGTTTCGCGGTCGTCGGTGCTATGACGGCGGGGAATTGGCACTTCCGGGGTTGAGCGGGGGACATCCACGGAAGTACAGTGAGTCGTAGGTATCCACTGCTGATGAGGGCGAGCCCATGGCGTAAAATCGTGGTGTGCCATCGCGGAGGAACCATCATGCCAAGTACCCGATGATGTATGGCTGGGAGATGGTGGGTAGACTGGGCGGTAGTCGTGGTAACCTCCTTGGCGGGGAGATGGTGGGTAGACCGGGCGGTAATCGTGGTAACCTCCTTGGCGGGGAGATGGGGGGTAGATCGGGAGATACTCGTAGTGCGATCCTTGACGGGGATCGTTGTATGAGATCGGGGTGGGACTCGGAGGAGTTTGATGGTATGTCGCCCGAGGATCGTAGTACGAGCCTTGGTGGCCAGTTTGGCTGGAACTCGGGCCGGCGCCTTGGGGTGAACTCGGGCCGCCAACTTGGGGAGAACTCGGGCCGCCGACTTGGGGGGATCTCGGGCCGACACCTTGGGGAACAACCAATGGAGGCGGTACTTTCCACCCGGGATATGGCGTGACTTCGGGCTCGATGGGCCTTTCCCGGACCCTCTTGCTTGGCTTCCTCTCGTATGGTGGTGGGGGATCGGAGACATCAACTTGTACCGGAGGTGGCGGCGGTGCGGGCATGGGCGGATATCTACGATGATCCCTCCCTTGAGCTCTGATACAGCCAAGAAGACTGTTTGCCATCCGCCTGATGAAGCTCACATCTTCATTTCCCAGCTCCACTCTCCCGGTGGTAATGTCTTTAATCCGCTCAATCCCGTCAGTCTAAATCACAAAACAATAAGTTAGGAAACAATTTAGGAACTAAAATAATACATTTAATTATGTAGAGTCGAATATACTTACTAATGCACCATCGGCAGCACCCTCCGGAGTCATGTAACGGACCGATGTTTGCCGATATCGATCCAAGTACGGGTCATGATACCCCATTCTCCCCACTGCTGATGGAGTGACAATATCTTGCGATTGTCGTTCATTCCACATGGCGATGAATTTCGCCAGCTTCAAGGGCCAATCTCGAGTACCTTGCCGCCCATCTCGACCATGGAAGGCCTTTTGACTTTCGGGGACCTCCAATGGAACCCTCGTGCACCATTGGCCGATATGCTCGGGGAATTGCTGGAGATGCCAATGAACGATGTTCTCCGGGTATGGATCGAAGATGATCTACACGCGCAAAATGAGTAAATTAAGATAGTTAGAATTGGAAAAATACATGTCTTCCATGGCAAAAAGGTATAAATGGATCGGAGTATAGAAGTTACCTCTCCTTCCCAAAGTCGCTCAAACCTCCGCCGATACTCATCCAACTTGTGTTGGGCAAGGTTGTCACAAGTTGAGTGTCCGATCCACCTTATTAATAAAACAATAATCGAAATTACAATAAGCTAAAACACAAGGGAAATCAACCAAGAAAAAACATGATGGGTATGAGAAGTTTACCTTGTTCCATAAGCTTCCCCTCTTAGGGGATGATCGATTGGCCAATCCCGGTCGGGACGTTGTACCGGTGCAAGCCATGGCATATGTTCCCAAGCCCAAAATTGGACGATGAACATTGCGCCGCCGACCTCCCTCACAGCTTTTAGAGAGGCATTGCACAAGTTGTGGTAGATATTAGCTAGGCAAGCGGATTCCCAACTATACTCCCCCCCATCTCCTCCCAACTACCGAGGATGATCCTAAGCCATCCACAACTAAGGAGATTGCTTGCTTTTTTGGAGAAGAACACTCCTCCGATCATGCCAATGAGATAGACCCGAGCATATCTCTCGATCTCATCCTCCGGACTTTCCTCGGTTAGGGGATGACTCTCGTAATGCTCTCTGAAGTACTTCGTCAACCAAGTAATTGACACTTGGTGTTTCCTCATTGGTGGCATGCGATCGGTCGCATCAACTTGCCCCTTCACTGGTACTTTTACTCCCAAAACACTATAGATGAAATGAACCCAACCGGGCATACCGTCGACATCGTCGGGGGCATGATCACTCACGCACACGGGTTTGCCGTCGATGGGGAGATGGGTTAGGATGGCGACATCCTTTAGTGTGATGGTGGCCTCTCCTTCTCTCAAGTTGAAGCAATGTGTCTCCTTTCTCCATCTCTCAACTAGGGCGGTGATGAGTTGGCGATCAACTTTGATGCCGTTAAAATGCCTAATCGAGTCCAATCGTGCCCTTTTGAGAAAGGGCAAGATGGCTGGGTGGAATGGGAGCACATTGGTCGTACCCCTGTAACGGATTATTGTTTGTGCCTCCTAGAGAAAATTTACACGTTAATTATTATATATTAGTAAGGGTTTAATCCTTATAACTAAATTACTTAAATTAAATTATTTAACTTGAAGCAGAATTTTATTATCATAAAAAGACATTTCATATAATTAACATAATAGCATTATAAATTAATAATAATTTAAAGAGATACATACATATTATCATAAAACGAACATCCTAAATTAATCAACATAATAACATTATAAATTAATAATAATTTAAAGAGATACATACATATTTCATAAAACGAACATCCTAAATTAATTAACATAATAAAATTCTAAATGAATAATAATTTAAAGAGATACATACTAATTATCGTAAAATAAACATACTAAATTAACTAAATTAAATGACATTGTTAATGAATCAATATTTTAAAGAGAAACATATATATTCAATTGTTTGAGTTTAATAAAATTCCATTTGTACACATAAAAATAAATCATAAGGACTGTTTGGTAAATTATTTAATCGTTTTGGTTGTTTTAAATAATTTAATCGAATACAAAGCAACGCTCGTTAGACTCTTAGAAGAGGTATACATCTTCTTAGAAACGCAGTCTTGTTGACAGAAAAAGGGGGGATCCGAGGATCTCTTAATACCCGATTTTCCCAGGGAATGGGAGGATATGATAATCGCTTAAAACCCCATTTCCTTAGACGTGCATCTCTTTATAAAGAGTCGAAGTAAGTGGCGCAATGTATTCGATTAAATTATTGAAAACAACCAACACGATTAAAAATTCAACATTAATTTATTTTATATTTCACTAAATACATTAACAAAATAAAAGAAGGACAAATGGTAAAGAATTGTATGTACCGGGTGAGCGTTCCAAACATCCCTTGACCGATGGTTGGGTTGGTCGTACAAGTCGGTTGGATCCAACGGTCCTTGCTCGAGATACTACCGTTGGTTGTAAATATCGACGTCCTCCGCAGCCTACGAGAAAATAACAACGAGGTTAGTAAATAGATTAATTAAAAAGCAAGATAACAACAACAAAAATTAAACCCGAATAATGAGTACGTACCGCTTCAAATTCATCACGGTAAACTCATTCTCCTTGCCACCAATCGACCATTTCTTCGGCGGAATTCGGACAGAGCTTCGGCTCGGCGGGTTTTGAGGAAAAAACCTAAGAAATGTTTTCTAATGGCAGATCGGACTTTGCCGCAACCAATAGACCACTATTTCCTATGCTTTTGGGAGGGGGAGGGTTTGGAGAGATAAAACTTAGAGAGAGAAGGAAGAATGGGTTGTGGTGTGAAGAAATGAGAGGGGAAGGGGGCCTATTTATAGGATTCAGATCGCACCAGTCAGGGACGAGGCGGTAATTTTGCCCCGCGCGGATCGCATTCTTCCAATGCGTTTTCCGCTTCCCCAGGCGCAGATTGCACCCTCCCAATGCGGTTTGACTGACCACGGCGCGGATTGCATTGCTGGCGTGCGATCTGGGATCCAAGGCGCGGATCGCTCCGCTGGCGTGCGCTGAGCCGTTGGATCGTCTGTGAATCCGACGATCTTGTGGATCGCAACGCGTCCTCCCCAAATCGCATTTGTCAGGTGCATTTTATATTTCGGATAGAACCCCTCTGATGCGTTTTACATGTAGATCGCATCTGTTTGGTGCGTTTTACATTTAAAACGCATCTTAGGGGTGCGTTCCAAAAAATAAGGTCCTAGTTTTGTAATTTTTTTTACATGGGTGCTATTTTTGTAATTTTTTTTTAAAGGTGCTATTATTGAAAAAATCCCCACATAAAACAGAAGAAGCAACAAAACATGGTAGCAGAACAAATTAAAAAAAGGAGAGGAGAGTGGAGAGTAGTAATGTTATGGTCACATGAAATCCCTAATTGTAGAGAGAGAGAAAGAGAGAGAGAGACACCGCCAGCCCTAGAACAGCTGACAAGACAGTAGATACAAATTAATGGTTCAAAAAAAGTTAACCAGGACGACGAGATTACTAATAAATGAAAAAGGGTTGGACTTGGGAGGTGGGGATCCCCTTTAATTAAGGTTATTATTAAGGGCTTTTCTTCGTGCGAACCTAATGGAAAAGCTAGATAGATAGGGATTAGGGACAAGAAGCCGCCTACTACTGTCTCTTGTCTACTAAAAGACGATAATTTATAATAATTTGTTTGGATTGTAAAACCCAGTTGGGGGTGATGTGTAACATAATAACTCCATTAATAATAGGTCCAAACATGTTTTATTGACTTCGCATTAGGATGGCAACAAAATCCGAACCCACGGGTACCCACCCGACCCAATTCGGTCAACGCGGGTAAAACCCGTGTTGACGGGTTTTGGGCCGGGTTTGGGTTTAAACCCGCTACACTATTCACCGGGTCGGGTTAGGTATGGGTTTAGGTAAACCCGCCCCATGGGTACCCGCCCACACACATATAATTACTTTTCCCGTATATTTAATATTCTAAATAATATATCTTCCTTAAACAACTAATATTCTTTATGTTTGTAGAGACATGTATAATTTGTTCTTTCTAATTGTTTAGAATGAAGTTGATATTATGAAGTGAAAAATGAAGAAACTTAGTTGACGAGGAAGAAACTTTCAATTAATCTTATTGTTTATAGATATTTTTTTTTATTTTGAATAATTTGTATTGATCATTTGCTGTTTGCTTGTATGCTCTAGATTGGTGTTTTTTGTATGATTAATTTGTATGAGAAAATTGATGTTAAACTTTTATTTTGAAAGAAACTTGTTATTGTAAATTTTTTACTAGAAAAACCCACGGGTACCCATGAACCCGCGGATACCCGGCGGGTTGGGTTGGGTTTGAGTTTTTCAAACCCAACGGGTTTTACCCCGGGTTTTTTTGGCGGATAAACCCATGGGTTTGACAAAACCCGCCCCAACCCGACCCATTGCCATTCCTACTTCGCATGCACAAAACGAAAGGATTTAAAAAAAAAAATATGAGAGTTATAGTATCACAATTATAATGAAATTCTGCAAAATACACAAATTTGGGAGTGGTTCGACGCACTGTTTAGTGATTCGGAAAACGGATCGCTTCAACAACAACGATAAAGGTAGATCGCTTCAATTTGTAGCGATTTCCAGCTGGAACGTTTTCAGTATGGAGCGATTTGAAGGTGGTTTGCGATACGGTAGAGGGAATTTAGTTTGCATTTTCTTGGTATTTTGTTCCAATTGTGGAGAGTGTCCTACTGAGCAGTCTATCAAGAGGGCTTGTCAACTTTAGTTTAGATTCTAGTAGAGGTGGTAGATGGATTGAATTCATGGATTGGTGGATCCATGGATCAAATCGATTGGATCCAATGGATTGGTGGATTCATGAATTAGATCAAATGAATCGGTGGATTGATCCATGAATCGAAATGACATCCAAGTCTTGGACCGTTATGTAAATTTTGAAAATTTTGGATACTAAAATGTCATAACAAATAATTTAGGTACCAAAATGTAAGTTTCCAATGATATTTTCATATAAAAAATAAAGTTTAGGTACCAAAATTTAAAATATAAAAAATATAGGTACTAAACCGTAATTTGTCATTTGGATCCATGGATCTATCCATGAATCCACCAATTCGATTGGATTTGGATCAAATGGATTGGATTATGTGGATATTTTGGTGGATGGATTGAATTGGATTCGTGAATATAGATCCTAAATTGCCACCTCTAGATTCAAGGAAAAATAAGAATGATTCGCAGTATAAACATCGAGTTAAATGAACTAGCGAGTAAACAACGTCGACTTGACTATAGACCGGGGGGAAGCATACGCAAGTGACCTTTCTCATACCAGAACCTCGAATCAACTATTTTTTTTCCTTTTTTGCTTCCTCAAACTTAGTTTACTTGAATTCACAACTTGCTTTGCTAGATAACAGATAATCATTAAGCAATAGTAGATCTGATGACCCTGAATTTGATAAGTAAAACTTACTTCCACTATACTACTCCGCCGCGATCTTTTGTTACATTTGTCCATTGATTTGGAGTGGTAGTTTTAGCGAGGGAATACCATATGGACTTGATTTTGCAAGTGAGAAGTAGATGATTGTTTATTTATTTATAGTTAAAACGACAAAAATACATACTGAACCAGTCTCGAACGGGATACATCGTATACAAATGGACAAAGTACCTAAAATTTTAACCTTTGAAATTAGAAACACATTATCAACCACAGCCACGCCAAGTAGAGCTACTAATCTTGACTTTGCTTTTTCCTAATCTGGAGAGATGACGGAAGGAGAAGTTGAATGAGAAAAAAGAAGTACATTATCTTAAAGCATTAATGATGATTAGTACAATAATAAAGTAATTATGGGCTGCTAAGCATCGATTTTGTTCCCAAAACCACTGTGTTTTTTCCTTTCTATTCTCGATTGGCGCCGAGTCTTGTAATTGTGTTGACCATTCCATTTTCCCCCCTTGTTTGCGTTTTGGGCATCTGCCGTGCCGTGTTTCGTTTGTATTTTTCTCCTCTCTCTCTCTCTCTCTCTCTCCTGCTTCTTTTGTCTTGTAGTGGATGATTGATAGTAGAGTTCATTTCCAAGTTATTTATTACTAAGCAAACAGGTGAAGCTAATCGGGTCGGCCCCTCTTTTTTTTTTGGTTTGTCAAACTTGGCTTCTTCCTTCTTTTGTCCTCTTCTTCCTCGCCTTTTCAAACGAACCAGCAGGTGGCAAGAGCGCCTTAGATTACAAATCCAAAAAAGAGGAAGGTGGGAGAAGCCTTGGTAGCGAGGCGGTGCTGCTGGTCGTCTCTTCTCCTTCTTCTTCTTCTTCTAGCGTTTCCATGGTTCAAACATAAACCTCCAGTACATGATTTTGACTCTTTAAGCAAAACCCAAATGTTAGCAGAAGAAGAAGAAGAAATCCCACAAAAACCCATTACCCTCTTCTCGATAAAACAGTAATTGACCCCTCTCTCTCTCTCTCTCTCTGTCTCGAGAACAAGAACCAGAGGAGGAAGAAGAAGAAGAGATCGCATGGCGGGTGATAACGAAGTCAACCTCAATGAATCCAAGGTATCTAATTTTCTTTCTTCCTTCCTTATCTGGGTCTATCCCCATTTTTGGTTCTTCTTTGTTAAATGGATTGAAAGCTTTTTTTTTTTTTTTTTTTGGTGGGCAGAGGGTGGTTCCGCTCAACACCTGGGTACTGATATCTAACTTCAAGCTAGCTTACAACCTCCTCCGCCGTCCCGACGGCTCATTCAACCGCGACCTCGCCGAATTCCTCGACCGGAAGCTCCCGGCCAACACCAACCCCGTCGACGGCGTCTTCTCCTTCGACCACCTCGACCGATCCACCGGGCTTCTCAACCGGGTCTACCGACCCGAATCTCAATTGGGTCCGCCCACCGCCCCGATCGACCTCGAGAACCCGCTCAGCACCACCGCCGTCGTCCCCGTCATCGTCTTCTTCCACGGCGGGAGCTTCACCCACTCCTCCGCAGGCAGCGCGATCTACGACACGTTCTGCCGCCGCCTCGTCCCCCTCTGCGGCGGCGCCGTCGTCGTCTCCGTCAACTACCGCCGCTCGCCGGAGAATCGGTACCCGTGCGCCTACGACGACGGGTGGGCGGCTCTCAAGTGGGTCAAATCCCGGCCCTGGCTCTGCAGCGGCAAGGACCGCAACTCCTCCGACGTACACGTGTACCTCGCCGGCGACAGCTCCGGCGGGAACATCGCTCACCACGTGGCCGTGAAGGCCGCGGAAGCTGGGATTTCGATACTGGGTAACATCCTGCTCCACCCGATGTTCGGCGGGGAAGAGAGGACGGAATCGGAGAAGCGATTGGACGGGAAGTACTTTGTCACGGTTCAGGATAGGGATTGGTATTGGAGAGCTTTCTTGCCGGAAGGGGAAAGCAGAGATCATCCGGCATGTAACGTGTTCGGACCCAGAAGTAAGAATCTAGAGGGGATGAAGCTGCCCAAGAGCTTGGTGGTGGTGGCTGGTTTGGATCTGATTCAGGATTGGCAGCTGGCGTATGTTGAAGGCATGGAGCGAGCTGGGAATCAGGTGCAGCTCATTTTTCTGCAGGATGCGACGATTGGGTTCTACTTCCTGCCAAACAATCAGCATTTCCACTGTCTTATGGAGGAGATTAAGAACTTCGTCAGTGCCGCCTAACCAATTTGTAATGTAAAACTACTGATGCTACTCATAATAGTAGTAAGTTGTTGTTAACCATAGCAGCCACCGGCTTACCCCATTTGTCAGATCTAGAGATAACGAAGTATGTAAATTTCCAGTCTGACGAGGGGAGTCGTGTCGTGTTGTAATTTTTCAGTCACACCTGTTAATGGATGAAACTATTGCTGTTGCGATATTGATAATGCCGCCTGACGTTACCACTAGACCAATGATCAGATGGTTTTAGAGATTGGACACTGAACAGAACGAATTTTGCTTTTTGCTGTATTATTCCTGGTGTCATAACTTGCATTACAACTATGAGCACATAAAACATCGCCATGGCTACCAATCTGTATATCGCTCCTACACCTGCTAAAAGGCGCTCTTACATTTGCACAGCGAGGAGCACATAAATTGTTTTGGTTTGGCAAGAGCAAGATGAATAGGAGTGGTGAATTCTGAGTCAGTATTTAGTATTTCCATCAAAGATCAGCCCTCTAGCTTCTGTCAAATAATACAACAAATCATACTGCTTGCTATTTTACTTTAGTATATTGCAAGCACAATCGCTTTCTGAAAAAATTGACATCATTATTTATTGCAGAGGACTTCATGTGTATCTCTACTCTGATGGATGCTTATAAATCATACTTTCAAACTACATTTGATTCATAAGAAATAAATAAGTTGAATTAGCTTTTACTCCCATTACTAGAAAGACTTTACAAACAAATCCAGAAGCTAAAATCTGAAAGCTAGAAGTATTTTGCTTAATCCAGTACAATGCCAACTCAATTTAATTCAAAGAAAGGACCAAATTATCCCACATTTTCAATTATCTTCCTTAGTGCATCTCACTTCCACAGGGTTTGTGTCAAAAAGACTTACTACCAGGATCCTCTTCAGCAACTTACATTGCTCTTGTCACCTTCCCTATGTTGTACCTAATTTGCATTCTATTCTGTGGTAGACATTGCCATTAAGAAACAGAAATCTAAGTCTAGACACCAACTAACCACCTTCAGGTTTCTGCTCTACTATATGTATTCTGTAGTCACCTTTTTTTAAAGTGCTATCCAGAGTCACTTTCCCATATTTTATGCAACACAAAAAGAAATGGGAAATGCAGGTTTCTTGTTTGAGATAGTAGCATGAAAATTAAAGAAAACAAAAGAAAAGTAGGGATTTGAAGAACCATGCCTTCAATGAAAGCATAGGAAATTACGAATTCAGTTAAGCATATCCTCAATCAAGATTCGAGAATTATTCAAAAAGGAAATCACGAGGCAATAAATCGTGTATTCTATATGTCACAGCGGAACTCCTTGATAGGAGTTAAAACTATTCACAAAGAAACATACTTCCTCATAGAAGAAATTTACGGACAAAAGGAAGAAAAAGGAAACTAATAATGTCAAGATCCTGGCAAAACTGCTCATTAATCGAAGAAAGGACTCCCTGACACCCCTGGAAATGTTGACTTTAGACACGAGTGGTATAGCGGTGGAAAAAATCAGATACATAGTCAATTAGCATCCCAACTGCCAAGCATACAAGACAGTGACTATAACTCCTCAAGAAGCAAGTGAAATGTACCTTCAACTCAGATCGTTGATCCCATCACACTGTGTATGGGGAGAATCAGTTGGAAAGTCCCCTCCACAAATCGAGATGCACATAACCCAGAAGGAAATCCATTGATGTGTTCAAGTCTATGACAAAGAAGCGTCAGCAGGAATCCCGTGTCCACGCTTGTAAAGCAATCCTATGATCTTTTTGGCAAGATCCCTTTGATCCCACAATGAATAGGAGCGGTACAATATGTAAAATGTTTTCTTCGTGCAGTCCAAGTTGACATTATCCATCTCAGAAAGCACATTCTCCATCTCCTTCAATCGATTCTCTGATCCATACAGGACCATTTTGCCATGAAACAAAGTCCGACACATTCTCCACCCAGCTGTTTCTGCACGTTTGATGAAGTTAGCAAGTCTATCAACAGCATCATATTTGAAATAACCCCCAGTTATTGCCCGCATCACACCAGTAGCTGTTACAATGGTCTGGCGTTCAAACGCCTCATTAATAGACTTTTCCATCCTCTCCAAGCAACCTTCTCGTGCATAGACCTTAATCAGCAACACATTCAACCAAGGCCTGTACTCCTCCTTCGGAATAAGGCTAACCAGTGCCTCAATTCTACTCAGCTTATCCGGAACAGAACTCTTGCAATAAGCACATATCATAGCACTGATCAAAGGACGTTCCTTGAAATCAACATGATCTCTCACCAACTCATATGTTCTCTCCATTAGCTCCAACTTCCCAGAATGTGCATAGCCTCGAAGCATTAGTAACCAGGTCTGAACATCAGGCTGGATGGAATCCGACTTCATCCTTTGGTAAATTTTCTCCATGCTATCCCACCTCCAAGCAGTCAAATAACCAGCAATTAGATTGTTGTAAGTGCTCACATTAGGAGCTAAATTCAAATCCTTTGCCTCCTGGAGTGCAGCCTCCATCTTATCGACCAGTAACAATCGACCATAAACCGATATTAATATATTATATGTTACAACTGAAGGCGCACAATTTGGTTCCCTTTTCAACTCCCCGAACAATAATTGACACTTATCAGCAAGACCATTGATCATATAAACACTCATCAGCGCATTATATATTGCAGTTGTCCTGATGCGACTATTACTAGCCTCGTAGAAAAGCTCAGCTGCCAACAATACATCCTTTACCCTACCGGCAAGTGCAATAGCCCTGGCATACTCCTCAGAAGTCAAGGGAATGCCCCAGTCCGCATTTTCTCTTCTCCAGTTGAAAACCTGCAAAACTCAGAAATTTTGAAACTTTTTGACATTCCATTCAAGAAGAACGAGCAGAATAACAATGCAAGGGATTTCTGCACAGCAAGACAGACAGATAAAAACCAGGACCTCAAGAGCGAATTGTGGCGAGGAACGACCCAAAATCTTCAACAACTCAAGGAAAGCGGATCCATCGTTATACCTCCGGAGCAAGGAGCGGCCGGACTCCTCCAAAACCCCGACGACTTTATCGAAGTCGTCGGCATGCTGAACCAATGTGTCGGCCAAGCGGGATACTTTCTCCTCGAGGATCTGCCTGCCTCTGTTGTCAACCGCGAGAGAGAATTTGTCGATGAAAAGCTCATAAACGCTGCGAGATGTCCCGGCGGAAGGGCCGTCGGTGTTCCGGCCAGAGGGGTAAGCGGGGGATTTGGTGAAGGCGAGGGAGTAAGGAGTTAGCGCTGATGTTGGTTGGGCAAGGGATTTGTGGTGGAGCGAGAGCAGCTGCTCGGATTCCGAGATTTTGAAGAATCGCTTCATTGCGCGGAAGATGAAATGGGCATGGTGGGGGTTTTTGGAGGGTTTTAGGGAGAGGTCTTTTATCGGCAAAGGGAAGTCTGCCGGCGGAACGAATAGACGACGGCGAAGCAGCAGCCGGTTGATTGCGCAACGGAGTAGAAAAATCCCCCTAGAGACGACGGCGATGACTGCGGAGTAAGGAAGGAAGAAGGGCTTCGTTTGAGGTCAAGGAAAGATGCACAGAGGAGTTAAGTGTCGGGGCGATTCTTTGAAACTACAGAACCTGGGCTGGGCTTGGGCTTTTGGGATTTAGATTTTCTGGGCTGGGCTGAGAATGATCATTATTTTTAAGAAAATACTACGGATGAAAACTTGTTATTTCCATCGGAATACGTACAAGGCTCAGCTTATAGATGGCTTGAGCTTTACAACCCTATTGCTTCATAGAAGTAAACAATAGAATACTAAAATAATTCGAATTGTCTGCCCCCACCCAAACAATTGTAATTGCCTCAAAATGACTCATTTTGAAATTCCTCAGGCATAATTGCTTCATCTGAATTTTGTGCTACCAAACGGATCAATTTGGCTATATTGTTTCAAAATGAGTCAATCTGCCCAAATTGATCAGATAGAATTCCTCATCCGAATGACCCCTAGGCTGAAGTCGTGCAGAATGCAACGACACCGTGTAGGACTTCTTCAAGCAGCCAAAAAAAAAATCTTCAGGTTAAACCTGTGAACCAAGAATTCAATTGAGTCGATTCTTCACTTCATAAATCTTCGAAACTTTACTAAAAGCATACTTAGACTCTGTAGTTGAACGCGATATCATGAGTTAACTAACTCTTAGGGGTCGTTTGCCAGTTGCGATTGTTAAATAGATGTATTGTTGTGAATGCATGTATAATGTTATACATGTATTGTCGAATTTGATGTATTGTAAAATACAATGTTTGGTATGTGTGATTGTGTATGTCACATCAGCTCAAAGTTTAGACAAAACTATCTCAACAATCTCGGCTAAAAGCTGAGATATAACAATCACTCATTTTGAGTGATAATTTCTGTCACATCACATAAACATTCAATGTATTGTATAGTAACAATCTCATCAATTTGTCAAAAACAATCTCATCAATTACATTTCTAACTAGGCAAAATGCTTCAGTTTCTATATAAAAACATATTATGTGTAAAAACTTATAAAAAAAGCTGTACAAAACTATCAAAAACGTGTTTCTGCTCCATTTTTTTACGTTTCCAGTTGAATGAGTTTCAACCAATTTCACACCCTCTCTTCCAACAAACCAGAACTCATAACATTAATCCCGATGACCAAACTAACTTAAAATGAGTTTTAAACCAATTCTCATAGTTTCAGGATGATCCAACGGTTGGTTTCTCCAGAATCCTCCCTGGAAGCAAGTGCCAGCTACATGAAAACAAGTTTGCACCTTGTCAGACCAACAACATTTCTCAACAAACCAGACATTATAACAACAATCCCAACGGTCTAATCGGATCCCAGAAAGTATGAAACGTGTCCTTTAAATTTGAGGACAACCCAACGATGAGTTTTTATTGAAATCTTCTCTTGAACTCACTACTTTGTTGCAAAACGAAAAATTCTCTAGCTTCTGTATTCCTCTCGTCCTTTCCTCCTTAATTTCACAGCTCTAATTCCCCCTAAATTTTGTTGGTTCATTAAGATTTGATGTTATATGGAACGGAACAACACACAGAGCTGGACTACAATTGAACCATACATTTTTCAGTACTTATTGCCCAATGGACCCACTTCTTCCTCTTGGCTAGAGGTGTCAGTCGGTGCGGTTACGATTAACCGCACTATTTAAGACGGTTATCCATACTCGTTTTAAGTTCGAATATGCTAATCGCAACCACAATGTAAGCGGTTAGCGATTACCCATTAACCACACAATGTGAGTTGCAGTTACCCGCGGTTATCCAGTAAAACCGAATTACCTAATGACATAAAAAAACACACATGAAAAATCTTAAATAAATCATTCATTTTACCATCCAACAACTCAAAGAAAATGATAATCCAAATTACCATCCAACAACATAACGAAATAAATTATACATATTAACATCGTCTTGATTTCTCAATCATCCTCGAATTCTTTTTCATTGGCAGCAACAGCTTCGAGCACCAGCAACACTCTTTTGTCTTCACTCTGAAGGATGAAGTTGATTCAATTGAACCCGAGATGAAAGGA
The DNA here is from genome assembly GCA_964030455.1 of Linum trigynum. NCBI lineage: Eukaryota > Viridiplantae > Streptophyta > Magnoliopsida > Malpighiales > Linaceae > Linum > Linum trigynum. The sequence goes on along the minus strand of OZ034814.1, from coordinate 30,987,854 downwards.
ACCCGATGAAATTGAACATATATATAAACGGATTGTTTTGTTTTCATTTTGGGTTTTGGCCTTTGCTTAGTTCAGTGGCGGAACTGTTCAATGCCAAGGGTAGTCAGTTGACAAACATTGGCTAAAAATTTGGAACAAATTAGCATAGGAAAAAATATATTGTTGATAGCATGATTTGAACCCTTGACATTTTGACAACCCTTACACCCAATAGAAGTTCCATTAAACCACTATCCAATTGTTATTATAGACATTCCAAAGCAAATATATAATGCTCAAAATTAATTCCCGTCTAATCTGCCGAATCCAAGTCCCACTAAGATTTTATTAAATCTCCTTCTCTTTTTTTGGGAATGAAAACTCTACCCCAATAAAAAAAAAACTCTCGACCCTCTGAGTTCAAATATTTCTAATTACAATTCCCAATTTTTTTGACAAAACCCTTGCTTGCCCTTCTTCTATCATCGACAACTCATTGATGTACTTTATGAATTAAACTTATTTATTTATTTATTTATTTTTGTGAATACCCCTGGAAAAATTTCTGGGTCCGCCACTGCTTAGGCCTTAGAGTGTCGAGTCTCCATCCAGAAACTAAGGCCTTAGAGTGTGCTAATTCTTTATTGTGTTGGTTAACTTGTGCGCTTTTTTATATGATTAATAGCGATTAATTATACGGATATTTCTTATTCGACGAGGTTATCGAGTAAGCACATAACCACTAAACAAAGAATATTACTAATCCAGGTCACTACATTTATATAATTTGCGGTTAACCACTAACCACACGGTCGCGATTCGATGTCTATTACGCAAAAAACCGTAACCAAGTAACCAACCTTACTCTTTGGCTGTCTCTAGGGCTGCAAATGAGCCAAGCCGCTCGCGAGCAACTCGGCGTTCGAATCGGAAAAAACTCGTTCGACACTCGACTCGTTATTTAACAAGCCGGCTCGCGAGCCAACTTGTTAGTTAACGAGCCAAGCCTGAGCTAGACCATGCTCAGCTTGATAAGCTCGTGAGCTAGCTTGATTCGGTGGCTTGTCGAGCTAAGCTCGCGAGCTGCCTTGTTTTGAGCTTGTGGAAGGATGAATTACTCTTTTAAACATGAACATTGTCTTATAATACAGATGTGTATGAAATTTAGATGTTATTTCTAGTTTCTAGTGTTCTTTCTATCATTTAAATTCTTATGTTTATACATTTTTCCAGCAAAAATGATTTTAAATCGAGCTCATCTTGAGCCGAGCTTGTACTCAGCTTAACAAGCTATGTTAATGAGCATTTATCGAGCTCTACCGAGTCGAGCTCGAGCTAGATTATTTTTATTCAAGCCGAGCTCGAGCTCGAGCTGGATTATCAAAATTCGAGTTCGAGCCGAGCTCGAGCTGAAAAATTAATAAACGAGCCGAGCTCAAGCTAAGCAAAAACTCGACTCGACTCGGCTCGTTTGCAGCCCTCTGTCTCCTTGCGGTGGCTGACCAACTGCATTCATATATTTGTTCCGACGTCAACTTTGTCAAGATTGTATAGATGGAAATTAACTGCCACTTCCCCCGAATCCAATTCCCTTTTTTTAATTCCTTCCCATAAAATGAAAACTTTCTCTAATCAATCACACAGGACCAAAGATTCGTTCACCCAATCGACTAACTCAAATTTCAACTTTAGCCTCCCTCCGCTACGCTTCTGCTCAACGGCGTTCTCCCGATGCCTCTCCACCATTACCGTCCACCTCCAAATCATGGCGGCATAACTAGCACGCCGCAGCAGCAAGTTACTCATCAGCCACCCGCCATGGACGTTCTCTCTCAATTGCGTCACCAGCTCGCTGACTACACCAACTCCTTGCATCGCGATGTCAGTCAAACTTCAATCTTCGCGTCTTCGTTTCCTTCTTCCAAATGGCTTTTAATAGATTGCTCGCTTGCTTTACTTGGATTGAGAATGGAATTGAGTTGGACTGGGTATGGAATATGATTTCGATTGCTCTGATTGAATTTCTCTGTTACCCATGGCGGAGGCGGATCGTTTGTTTGTTTGTTGTTTTTTATTTTAAAAAGGGGATCTTTTGCTTTGACTCATTTTCAATTCCGGTTCTTTTCGCCGATTAGGGATTTCTAGACGACCAGTTTTCTCAGCTTCAGCAACTGCAAGATGAGAGCAGCCCTGATTTTGCGATGGAAGTTGTGTCTCTCTTCTTTGAAGATTGTCAGAAGCTTGTTACCAACATGGCCAGAGCTCTGTGAGTTTTTTTTTTTTTTTTTTCCTGTAACTTGGATTGTTCCGTTCTGCGCGAATTTTGAGAGCTTGATTGATGATTCTCTGAGGGAATTTCCTTTGTGGTGTGTCAGCGAACTGCAGGCTGTAGATTTCAAACAGGTCGATTCCAGTGTTCATCAATTGAAGGGTAGTAGTTCCAGGTAAACAGATCCTGCTGCTGCTGCTGCTGCTACTACTACTTGGAGAGAAGAAAAGCTGCTATCTGTTGTTTCTTTTTGTTGACCACTTACTGAGTTTCCTTTCCATGGTGAACCAGTGTTGGGGCAGCAAGGATTAAGAATCTGTGCGTCGCGTTTAAAACTTGTTGCGATTCACAAAACCGGGATGGGTGAGTTCTTTCTCCAGTCATTCTGCATAAGAAACCCTAGTTAAGTAGATATAACTATTCTGCTTATACAATTTCTAATCATTGGGGAGGTATGTAGAATATGAGTATTTAGAGGCAACAATATGTGTAGTATACCAGTCCGTCACAATGGTTACCTTCTGGAGTGTAAATTGAACCCAAGACTGTTGCTTTCAGGTGTATGCGATGTTTACAAGAAGTGAATCGTGAGTGTGTTCTGTTGAAGAACAAGCTCCAGACTCTGTTCAGGGTAAGTTGGGTGGAAATTATCATTCAACATGTTTATGTGGTTAAAAGGAACAAGATATATTGACCATTCAAAAGACATAATTTCTGCAACTGTGTTTGGTAACTGGTTCGGAACACTCATCACACCCGCATTCGACACAATCTAATTTCTAGTTTTTATCATGAAACCACCTCTATGCATAGAACTTCCAATGGGATTGTTCTCCTATGATGTTCATTTGTAACTATCACCAGGAGATGGTTTATGTTCTGCAATCTTGTCTGAACTCCCTTTGTTCTTTGTGGCTTTACAGCTGGAGCAGCAGATAATCAGCGCTGGTGGATCGATTCCTATGTAGAGAAGAAGAAGAAGAAGAAGCTGGCTGAAGAGTGATTGTTGTACAAGGCCTTTTTTGTGTGTGTGAAAGTTATAATTACTCTTTGTAGTTGCTGTCCTGGGTTGCCTTGAGCTGATCTTGGTAAGATTTAAGAGTGTGATAAGGTGAAATAAACGAAGTATCTTTGTAGCACATTGCAAAAAGCATATAGAGTTTTGTTTGCTTTTGTGGTGGTGGTCTAGTAAGAACTGTTCTTGTCTTGCTTTAGGCGAGAAATTTGTCCATGTCAATGGCTCCACTGCTGTATGGGTTTCCGTGTTTGCCTAGTTACTTCTATCCGCCAAATTTACAAGGGACAAGTAGACTATGAAGATATTGTATCTAAAATTTGCTTATCAAAATGTAGCTCCCGATTTAGCTTTTGTAAGCATTTTTAGTTAAATTTAGGTGTGGACGCCAATAATTATTTCTTAGCCGTTGGAAGACAGATTCAAGCGACAATAACCTCCAACGAGGCACGACTGCACGTCTAATTTGAGATTACTGCTAGCAGGTTCTGACTTCCAGTAGCTAAAAATAACCAGACCGCTAATACATACAAACAATTACAAATCTTTCGACAATAAATAAGTCAAAAAAGTCAAATTTTTCTTCATATAAATAAGAGATCATATCTCTCTGATTTTCACACATGCTTTTCTAATATTTTCAACTATAACATCGTCCTTCACCATTTTCAACTCACATTCTTTTTCTGTTGGGATATGGATTAATATGTCTAACACGACTATAAACGGGCCAAACCCACCGCAAGGCGTCCTGGGCCCAAGCCCACTCAAGGAAGCCCAAACCCTATATAAGGAGGCCTAACCCTCTAAACTAGAGAGCCTCTTCTTCCCTTCCTCACTTTCCCCTAAGGTCCCTCTCTCTACTTTATCTCTCTACACACTATACACTCTCATATATCGTACTAACTTGGGCGTCGGAGCGTAGAGCTCGGGGGCCGCCCCCACCTCACAGATTCTCTCACTCTCGAGGAGATCAGACGAAGGAATCCAGATCGGAGCCCCATAACCGCTAGCAATGTAGTCAAAATCCCGACTTTACGATCTTTCCTATGGGTTCCGATCCTGATTTTACTGTAAAATCTTTAAACCTTAAAATCCCATAAAATCCCGATTTAAAACTCTAAAATCCATAAAATCTACGATTTCTACGATTTTGTACGATTTCAAGGTTCATATCAATTGAATCAAAATTAGGCCGGTCAAGTTGGGTTATGCCCATGAACCGAGTCAAATTTACTTTTCCCAACCCAACATAATGAACAACACAACCCCAACCTGATAGTTAACCCTCAATTTATTTTCATTCTCTTCCTCGTATCTTCCTCTTTCGCACGTCGGCGCCCAACTCCTTCCATCAACGATATCTTCCACCCTCCCAATTAGCTTGTAGTTTGTTCCCACCACCCTCACAATAATCCAAATCTCCATTACATTGCAAGCTTTTGTTCATCTCCCAATCCTTCAGCACCACTAACCCGACCTTTTATCAATTAAGAAGGGAATGCATCAATCAATGAGTTATCTTTTCCAGATGATGGTAATCAAGGAAATATGGTTAATGGTGAAAGTACTTCAAGTGATCATAAGAGTAATGATATTAGTCCTTAAACAAATAAAAACGATGAGAGTGAGGGTGAGGTTGAGGATGATGACGATGATGTGTAAGTGATATTAATGTTGATCCTAACGATCTTATGTGATTTTCTACTCTAAACAATTAATTAACAGTGATATCTATAATGTTTCAGGTTTCTTATTTGTGTGTTTCTATTATGTACAAGAAAAATATATGGATTAGTTGTGTTTGTTTAGCAAACAAACTTATCTTGGGAAGTAATTATGCTTTATGTGGTTGATTGTTATTTAAGATATGCATTTTTATTACTATCTAGTGTTTTAAGTATTTATTTTAATATGAACCTTAAAATCTTACGATTTTAATCTACGACTTCGATTCTACCTCAGTTTTCGATTTTACTTAAGATCTAGAATTTGACTGCATTGACTGCTAGTACATTCTAGACACAAACATTTCCAATTTCAATGTTACCTTACTTCCTCATCTTCCTTTCCAAGTCGTCTCTCATATTTGCTGTTTGCACATATCACTGCAACAATATTCATGCATTTCAATTGCCCAACCACTTAAAATTATCACATATTAGAGGTGTGCAATGAACATTTTGTATTTGCTTAGTGTATATATGTTTGCCTGAAATTGTGTGTTTCAATTAGTTAATACTTAATTTTATTGTGTTATATTTTTTGTTTTGTGATTATCTTCAAACTTTTGAACTCGTTTGGTGGGGAGTTAAAAGAGAAGAGCTCAAGTTAGGTTTGAGGTTCATTAGTGGTACGAATTTCAAACTACAAGTTTGTGGTCATATAAAATATAAGCAACTATACGAAGTAATCATCTCCTATCTACAAAAAAAAAAAAAAGTAGAACATACAATAATGGTCTTTACATCCATGCAACCAAAATTGCTAAGAAATGGTGAACTTTGTCATACAATATGCATGTTATCGATGATGTTGGAGTTGATATGCTACCAGATTTTATGACGCAAAATCTAAATTGCGAGTTTGGTGAGATAAGTGTCGAGCTCGCTAGACCAATAGTAGAGGAAGATGATATGTTGGGTATGCAATCTAGTAGTGCGTCTAGTGAACCTTTCGAGCATACGGAAGAGGGCGATATGAGGATGGGGATAAATTCAAGGAGGACGAGCGTCGATTTGTGATCTAAGAAGTTGTTGCATCAAATTTGGAATTATATGTTCCTGTGACACATTATTTTATGCTCCCAGAACACTAAGATGATGAGACGATAATCGGCTCATTTGAAAATTATATTTAGTCATGATTATATTTTGAAAAATTGACTATATTTGTCATTAGAATCAAAGTTTTGGCTATACATTGTAAAGTAAACAAATCTGATGTGGCTAATAGATTGCAAAGCAAAGACAAAAAATCACCAATCAACATAAATGGTTAGTCTAGTCAACATCACTAACTATACTGTGACGAAATGGCTATATTTTTCCAACGAGCATCCCGAATCTTATAATATTTGTGACTTTTTAAAAAGTTTATTATTGTTGTCACAAACATCAAATTATGACTATAAAAGTGTTTGTTTAGTATTAATCTAAGCTCGGTGTTTGTATTGACTATTGAGAGATTGAATAGATAAAATTTGAATTTATCTAGTCTTTTTATCGGTTGGAACCTGCGGCGACAAGTGTGATAGACCTCCAATTTTACCTGACGGAAATCTAGCTATACTTGTGATTTTTTAAAAGTTGATTATTTTTGTCACAAAGATAAAAATTATAGCTTTAGAAGTATATTTTTCCTAATGTTGATATAAGCTCTTCGATGTCTATGTTGAGAGATTGAATAGATAAAATTCGAATTTATCTAGTCCCTTTTATCAATTGAGTCTCATTACATGTGATCGCACGTGATACTATGTTTGAAATTGACTATGCTAAAAAATTTAATTAGCAAAAGTGAAACGTAGGACTGTAAATGAGTAGAGTCGAGTCGAGTTTTACTCTATCTTGAATTTGGCTTGTTAATAAACGAGTCAAGGTTGAGCTAACCTCGTTTGTTAATGGACGAGTCAACTTGAGCTCGAGTTAAGCTCATTTACTAAAATCTCGGCTCGTACCTAACCATTAATAGAGAAGTGATGGGAACGACGGAACCTGGGAATACATAAGATTGTAAATCTTAATGATTTTTTAGGCAGGATGGCGAAAGAACCAAGAGACAATTCATTTATTTGGCGGCGTCAGGGATTAACTCTACAAATGAAGTAAATATTGAACGAGTGAATATTCGCCCGCGAAGATTTTTTTATTTTGATATTATTGAATTTCGGAATTTGAAGCAATCTGATATCATAATAATACTAAGATTTGATACATTTATTTTGTATATCATGAATAATATGTATTGATAAAAAAATGTATAATAATCAAATTTTCATCATTAACAAATCACATGTCATACCCTATTGGTATTATAATTTTTCATTCATAAATTTTAACTAGTTCAAATCAAATCGTTCCATAGTAACGAAGAAATCTGTGATACATTGTATCAAAGCATTCTATGATACATAACATCATGATATAACAATAATATGATGACCTGAAATTTTTTTTATTAAAAAATATATCAAAATGGATCTTGCAAGAGTACAAAAAATCTGATACTTATGTGCAAAATCTGTAAAACAAATGAGTTATGATCTTTACGTAACAATGTTAATCTATGTTGACAGATTGAATAGGAAAAAATCGAATTTGTCTAGTCTCTTATATCATTACATGTCATGACGAGACAACCCAGATAGACCTCCATTTTTACATCAAGGAACACCCTGAAAATCGTCTCGTTTTCCCGTTGATACAATTTCACAATCCATACGTCCAGATAACTATAAGAACTATACAATATATACACAAGTTGCTCACGCTGAATCCCATACGTACAAGTGAAGGGTCAAACGTATCTTCTGGGGAAAGAAACAAGCCACCCGAATCGAATCCTACTCCACCACTCAACACAGTAAAAAGGGACGAAAGCAGTGTTATTTACACGCAGGGCTCTCTCTGCCTGCTGTTTGCACAACAGACGAATACAACACTTTCAAGTAGGATGGATATGGGACATCAACCTGCCACAATGGCCAACAGACCAACACTTCAGCATCATATATGAACGAAGAGAATGCTCGAGGGAAGCATCAATTTACCTTCTTATAGAAATGCAACCATGCCACCAAGAAACTCATCCCTATCTGCGATTACTGCTGCATTCCAGATTATTACCACTGACATCGGCTGATCCATGGAGTCCCTCATTGGTAATAAGACCCTCGTTGAGAGACAGCTCGAATCCTGCTATCATTCCAGTGGCTGTAAAATTCGCTGCTCCATCTGCCAGTTCAACGACCGGTTTGTTAGTGATCTCAATTTTTTTTACTATCTTAATAATACGAGAAAAGAACGATCAGTAGCGAGGTTATGGTCAGAGAGTCCCCAGTCTTTCAGGAATTCATACACGAGACATTCCAGTGCTTTGGGGGCACTGCAAGGTTGATCGTGTTTTGATCTTTAGTTAGGGTTTACAGTGGCCTTGATGTAGTCATCATAATCTGCTATGCAGTTTTTTCCTCTCAAGGAAATCAGTTTGTCAAGATCATGGAGCATTTACAAAGATTCATCTCTTATTACCAACGAACTTCAACGTACTAAACCCTAAAGAAAATGTCAAGACACAATCAACCATGAAGATGAAACGGAGACCCAGGACTTTAACGCCATTGTGACTGAAGGGAACCTTTAAGTCATAGAAACAAAGGGAAAATAATAGAAAGATAGAGCACAATCAAATTTCTACGTACTAAGCTCTGCTACTAATTCAGAAGACCCAAACTCGGAGCGGAAAAGAGAATGTGGAAAGGAAACCTGACCGGAAGCTCTTCAACAAACTCCCACACACACTCCGACTAAACATCCGAGGAAACCGGCAGCCATATGTACATGAATTCTAGGAAGAGCAAAGAGTCTCTAACCATAACCCAGTACCATGCATTGACGGTCACTAAATTCGAGATTACTAATAATTAAATTGATAGACTCAACTTTGGTTTATTACCTCTCTTAGTAGAGATCAAACTTGCATCTTCAGAAGTGACCTTCCCAACAGCAGGCAAGTCACCATCTAATGAGAGCATATCACTGGCAGTATTTCCATGAACAGGAGAATCTGCATTCAGTGGGTGATTAGGAAACAAAAAATCAACGCTAAGAGCACCCGGAAGCTTCACAGATTTACAAAACTCAAAAGGATGATGTTCTATGTTTTCCTCGTGGGTGTCAATCAAGTACTGAGAAGTTGGTATCTGTGACTTCTCAGAGTTGATATGGTCCAGATCAAGCAGATGCTCGATTCTTCTTGATGAACCTACATAGGACAGGATAAATTTCAAGAATGTATGGGGATTAGAAGCAAGAGAGATCGTGCCCTACTTTGGAAGACAAAAAAAGAGAGAAGATATCATGCATAAATTTCAGTTTGTTTCGCATAGAAAATACTGTAGGAAACATGTTTGATCTTACCACATTCTGAGCTTTCAGTTGAACAACCGGAAGATGGCTTTGAGTCACAAATTACAGTCTCCTGCAGATTCTTGCCATCGTCAGATTCATGATGATCAGATACTGATGGCAGAATATATTTCGCCCCAGCAAGTGATCTGCATAAAAACAAAAACATATGAAACACAACATATCGCTCAAGAGCACTGAACAAAAAGGCTGATGATATATAGGCAGTAAGAAGGCATGTTCATTGATCAAAACAGACACTCGCACTATGGTGTTAGACACCTCTGTATGATGTGAAAAAGGAGTAGGCCAAACTCTGACATTATATTAGCTGGCAACCCTTATGCATAGGCATGGAAAGGTCCTCCAGTTTTCACAAGTTCAAATGATATAGTTGCAGTAAATGTCAACTAAATATACTTAACAGTTCTATCAAAAGAAGAAATACGTATGTACAATTTGAAAAGTGTGCACCAAAAATCACCAAAACTCTTATTCCAGAAGAGGAAAAATTCACAATAATTCATCGGAAAAAGAACCCACACAGTAAATCTTTCTTTTCGTTCTTTTCTTTCTTTCTCCAAATGCTCACGACTAAAATGCTTCAGAAATAATACTACAAATCCCAGTAAACGTATAAAATTCATCCATAGAGCAAGGTAGCCAATCTACAAAGTTTCTCTAGAACCATATAACATGATGCTTCTAAAATGTAAGTGTCGAGGTGGCCATCACCTGTCATTCTCATTCCAGCCTTGCTTGATAGAATGACGAATGTCAAAAACTGGTAGTAACTCCTTCCTCTTAACCTCAATTTCGTGGACAGGAACCTTTTCTATCTCAGACTCCTCATTCGTATTAGTATCAACTCGTTGAGGATCCATCACATAGAAATATATCTACAAGAAAGATGAACCAGAAAATTACAAACTAAGATGTAGCAACCAAATGGGCATGAGATCTTAGCACAATAAAAATACCTTAGACTTTTCCCAAGCAGGGAACCTCCAGGAGGCAATGTGTAACTCGGCGTTCGCCAGGTACCAATGAGATTTTTCATCAGACTTCAAAAGATATGCCCTCTTGTCCTTTTGACTGGCATCTCCATTGATATCCAGAAAATCCACACTGGAATTATTCCCACAATCAGATTTTCTCTGATTTGTGTCTGCAGCATCTTGGCCACATATACATTGCTCCCTTTCAGGCCAATCTGATCTTCTGCAAACATCCCACCATTGAACAGGTTGAACCTTCACCTTCAGGTCGTCATCCTGTATATGAGTAATTAAAGATGGCTGCGGTGCTGAACCAGTTCCGCTGGTTTCTGACCCAATTGAGGGGAAAAGTTTATGCTGAACTACATGACCTGATGGAGCATAGACTAACAAGTACTCCAAGGAACTGGTCCTCGGGGTATCATCACAAATCGACTTTTGGGGTACAGAGTTATGAAACACAGCAGCAACAGCACCAGATGGAACAAAAACTTTTCCTGATGCAGAAGAGCCAGTAACACTCCCAACTGTATTACTAAGCCATCCAAAGCTACTGTACTTTATTCTGCTCACCACAGAAAGACAAATGGGAGGTGGAGGTGGAGAGCCATGTTTACTGATTGTGCAAGAAGAAGTTGACCACCAAGGCAGAGACAGAAGTGGGTGAAGGGAGGGTCCTTCGTCCGTGGTAGAACCAAGAGACTCAAATCCAGAATCACCACCAAAAGGGGATAAAACAAAAATATGGCAGGTGCCCTTGGATGAAACAACTGCAATCCATTGACTGTAATGACTAAAGCATATATCCTGGATGATCTGTCAAAATGTGCAGATAAAACAATGATAAACAAACATAAACAACAGAAGAGAACAAAAATGCCTAGTCTAAAAAATGGCATATACTAACAGCTGAAGTTATTCCTCGATGTAGCTTGTAAAGATGGACATGAGATGAGCTTCTATCGCTGATTGGCGCACCTGAGCCATTCTGCGTGGAACTCGGCATAATCCTAAATATATTTATATTATTACCACAAACTGAAGCAGTAACCAGCAGGGTCCCACTAGGATCAAAACATAATGCTGATATTGGACTCAAATGGGCCTTGAATTGTGAAATAATAGCTCGTGACACAAGGTCCTTGACAACTACCTGCAGTTAGTCATAATAAGTAATTGGTTAAGCTCGGACAAAACTTTGTGCTCGTTGATTTCTCCGGTATCATATTTTCAGTAGCAACGACAGTCTACAGCTATCAATTCACACAATAAACAAAGCAGAAATCATTTTGGTTTTACTTCATATATTTCGTGTCTTCGTCAATTGAATCCAACCTCCAAAGACTTACTTTAAGCTCAAGCTCATTACTCATATGTCTTACGAACAAACTACCAATCCAGCATACATGCTTATATGTCAGATAAAATTAAAAAACAATTGTCTCATGGTGCAGGAGAGCATAAATGTAACTACAGCTAGTATTACAATCGGGATTGGTGAACTTGGACAACCCAAACTAAATTCCATAAGACTATAAGCATGATCAAACAATATTTACCACAAAAGTCCCTTGATTAAAACAGAAAAACTCACCATTCCTGCATTGTCCATATCATAACCTCCACGTCTACCAATTTTCCAGTCAAAGTTCGATGACACTGGAGAGCTAGAACCATCAGGAAGCAGCTCCTGACAATATTTAGACAAACTCTTGTACCCCATATCCCCTAGGTTAACAATTCCAGCAGCAAGATGTTTGCCAGATTCCATTGCATAGCGGGCCACCAAACTACTGCTGCCATTTGGTGAAGTGGATACACTAACACCAGGAGAAGTAGTATGGTTCTGCGGGCTTAAGCGGCAAATGCTTGACAACAATGGACTATTGGAAGCATAAGCCAACCACCTGGGACCAACAGCCATTGGACCATAACCTACATTAACTCCAGTTGATCCTCCTTCTCCAGCCAGTTGAGGAACAGGATAAGTAAGAACACTGAATTTGTTCTCCAAAGTAAGAGCATCAATACAGAATATCTGACATCATACAAAAAGAAATTAGGAAACTGAGTCGGTTACTAATACTATCAAAATTACTCACACCAACTGAGGCAACCAAAACGTACTTGAGTTGCAAGTCCCACAGCAATGATCCGAGGGCTACATCTGACCATAAGCACAGCTGAGCGGAATCTTAGTGCGCGCACGTAACAGTGAGTCCGGAGTGAATAAAACCGAACAGATGAAGGAGAATGGGTACCATCTCTCCCTCCAGGCCCAGAAAAGTGACTAGGAGCTTGACCTTGGTTTAAATTGTGGACATCATCCCCTGCCACTACTAACAGTAAAGGATGTGATGATCTGATGTTTCCTTCAAGGCCTTCCAACTTCACAGGCAAGGGCAGAATCTGTAAGAACGAAACTGGACCATCACGCTTTGACACAAGCTCGCTAAAATTGGAGGCATCCTCTACATCAAGCACTTGAAACCCGTTCTGATACCCAAGTAACAGAACACGTTTGAAGGCAGATGGACCAAGCTCCAGCTTGTCAAATCCAGCCCACGTCACCTGTTGGAAATTGAAGGTTTCAAATGTAGATCCATGTGTGCACTGAGAATACTAAACAACAGAAGACAGAATACCATCCACACAGTACACATATCAAAACGAAAATCGCTCTACTATCAAACCACTGGGTGAGGTTAATTACTTCCTTTCCTCTAGTAACGAATAGAACTGAATGAATACCAAGTCAATTCATTTTGTCCACCCACGTTAAGAACATAGTTAACAAGCAACCCTAATTAATCTCACCATCATAGGCCGAAGTAAATGGAAGACAAAGCACAAGCTGTAGAACAAACTCATCTCATATGAAACGTCTCAGTATCAACACATTACCCAGTCTGGTATGTATCTTCTAGGTCTAGAGTCGCATCCAACAAAATCAGGTCACTAGATTGGCTTAAAAAACGTGAATCGAAGAGAAGGAAGAAACAGGGTGAGAAAAAGCTACGTGATCTTTGTGATCCTCTACGGAAGCCGAAATGGAAGCAGCAACGGAAGCGCCAGCGGTACGAACAGTGGAAGCAACAGTGGTAGCGTTTGTAGATACAGTTTTGAGACAAGAAGAGATGATCCTCAACGAGTGGGGCAACAAGCCGTTGTTCCTCCCTTTCCCTCTCTTCATCGTCGTCTTCCTCCTTTCTCTGCAAGCTAAACTAAAGCTCGTTTCAACCCGTACTGCTTATACTAGTAATACCTACTGCCAGTTCCACGACAACCGAGTTGGGAAAATAGGCTTCACTCCCTCCGCCAGCGCCGCCGCCACCAGCCTCCACCGCCTCCAACACAACCCCCGCCGACGAGCATGGCCGATCGCCTCCGACGATCGGGTGTATCATCCGAATCCTCTCCTCCGATTGCAATCTAAAGCGAAGAGAAACGTAGCGAGAGGGAAACCGTAAAGGTGTTTACTCCCGTTTGACCTGGGACTCCTTGAGTTGAGGCTCGTTCGCTTGCTGCAACTTATCTTCTTCTTCTTCTCCTTCTTCCTCCTCCTTTTTTTTCTTTACAATTAATTATTGTGGATAACACTTTGATTTCAGCTTTAATAATACTTCTTCCCCCTTTTTCTTCGAATTCACCATCTCATCATCACAATCGCCATCATCATCGGCTATTTTCTTTAACTTTTCTTCTTCCTTTTCATCGCTCTTTTTGTTCTTCTCCCGCTCTACTACATGGCTTCATCTCTCTCTCTCTCTACCAAGACCGCTGTCTGAATATCTCTACTCCGTGCCTCACGTCTAGAACTAGAACTGTCGTCTTCGTTTCTATGCGGCTCGCTTCTTTCTTACTCTGGTGGCGATGTGGCGCAGTTCAAGTCTCTGTTCTCTAGAGTATATCTTTACCGCCGTCTCCCAATTCCTAATCCACTTCTGCTTAGTTTTATTGAGTTAATCTCATTTTTAATACAAAATAAATGGAACCGGAGAGAATGTAAGGATGATAATACATTAATACCTTATACCCCGGAGAGCGAAGCATAACCCAATAGAATTTATCACATTAGCCTCTTTTTTTTCTCCTAAATTAGTTTTTCCCTTTCAACTTTAACGGACGATTTCTCACTCGTTTTAAGATGAAATTTAACTTTTTCACAGTTAGATCAGATTAATTGTGCTCTTCAAAATGATATTCACTTTGATATATTTTTTGAACAAAAAAAATTGAGCCAGTTTTTACCAGTCTATACCATATGGTATTGACTGGTAGTGAAATAAGAGCATACCTATGGTATGAAAAGCGCACCATGGTGATATGAACAAACCAAGACTGTAGGATGATTGAATACATGATAGTAGAAGTATATTAACTGTGATTTACGACTTTTGACCTTGTGTACCACAAGATACCACCCCGTACTAGCGTGGTATTGTGTGGTGTTTTTTGGTCCTGTATTTAGTTCACCCAGAAATTTGTAGATCCAATAGATCATGATGAACTCGTTCCTTCTGTGTAAAAATTTTCAAAAATGAATTAAAAGCGAATAAGATATCATATGACATGTAGTTGGTACCGAGAGGTAAGAATTTTTTTCTAAAAAAATATTAAAAATGGATCTCATTTTGTAGAGCACAATGAACTCGTTCCATATGTGCAAAAAAAAAAAATGAAATCCGAGTTAAAACAAAGAAGATATGTGTCGATCAATAAAACAAGAGAAAAATAAAAATGTCTTTAATTCTCTACCATTATATCTGGATTTTCTGAATGAATGGTCCAGATTTAGTTACTTATGGGTGCATAACCCATGGTTATGCACTGTATCTTTAGCCCTAATACCCTATGTATATTCAATAGTGTTGGTAGTTTCTACCCGATCCAACGGATAATCCCATATCTGGCTCGTGTTGGGCGGGCCAAACCAACTCTGTCCCGAAATGAAGCGGGTTGTGACCCGACCCATGACCAGAACAGGCAACTATGGGTACCCATGTAAGCCCACCCTGCCCCTCTAATCCCCCAACACTCTATCGAAAACTTATGTTGCACTACCAAATCATCAAAGATTTGGCTTCAAGCTGAAAATCTCCTCTTTTGGTTTCTCTATCGGCCGCCTTCCCGCATGGAAAATGAAAGCCATCAATTCAGACGAATCCTTGTATCCCTGGAAATTCGCGGGTTTCTCATCCAAATAGTTCCAACCTTGAAGGATTAGTCGATTACAAGACTAACTAACCAAGATGGAATTATGGGTAAGAATAAGATTTACTTCGTCAATTCAATTTCCTCCTTACTAACAAACTATATTCGACATAATCATTCTTTTCTTTCTATTTTTTCTTTTTCTATCATTGTTCTTTGAAACGTCCTCAATCCGCTTGGCTTGTTGCTGAGCTACCAATGTCAACATCCATATCTGGCAACGACAATCCTAGAAGCCTCAGCCCTTGCTTCTTGTCGCAACCCACAACCGCTTGCCTAGATCCCATTTATGGAGGAAAACCAAGTTCTCTCGATGATGCCAGGGCTCATTCTCAAATACCCATTGATAGATCTCAGTATTTGGGAATTGGAACAAGACAAGGCGCCACCCCATCCAGGACACCCTACTTTCACCTGCTTTGCCCCATAGCCAATTCGCCCAATACTTGATTGACGAGAACGAGGTCGGCCGATTAATGAATTGTCCTACTAAACTATTCTCCCAATGTTTCGAACCCTCTTCAATCACTTCCCTCAGTATCCTTAAACTCCCATCATTGTCTTCATTTAAATGGGAGGCTTTTAGGATTTTTTATTTGGGGAAGATGTAGAGAGATTGGGTGTGACAATTGTGATTTGCTTGGGAGAGGAAGGAGAAGAATGCATAATCGATTGTTGGGCTTAAGAGTTTTTTTTTATGATGAATTGTTCATATTTTTCAGCTGAAAATGAGGAATACCCTAATTCTGTGTGGGAGGTTGCTAGGGTTGTCTACTGGTTCTTACACCATGTTGAAAGGTATGAGAGGTGAAAATGAAATCATAGTGACTCTTTTTTTAGGGTAAAACGATGTGATTTCATTGAAATCAAGTAAAAAATGTCTCATGGGCTACAACATCAGCTACCACTGTGGGTAAGCAATGTTCCCAAATTACAATTTCTTCATTATCTACTAAAAAATGAGCCAATTGGTGAGCTACTCTGTTTGTTTCCCGGAATTTGAAACTCCAATCTCTAATATCGAGATCAGAAGCCACTTCCCTTATGTCCCCGCAAACACTTCCCAATTGTGTTCTGCAGCAGCCAACGTTCTTAAGTAGGTGGATCACTTTTTGACAATCTGATTTCACAATTGACGGGCCAAGTCCTTTTTCCTTAACCAGCTGAAGTCCAAATAAGATCGACATACCTTCTGCAATGTCTGATGACCATTTAAGCTTGACTCTTTTTCTTGCAGCAAAGACCAATGCACCATTCCAATCTCTAACAATGTATCCAAGTCCTACTTCCTCTCTACCCATGAATCCTGCATCAGCATTAAGTTTCAGGATACCAACTGGGGGCTTCCTCCATCTACAGTCCTTCCTTGTATTTGTCTGGTTGTCCTTTTGATCCTTCCCCTGCATTTCCAGAAAACTCTGTATAAAATCATCACCTCTAGAGATGACTTGCCATTCCTGAAGCATCTTGTTATTGAATACAAATTTGTTCCTCTCCTTCCAAAAAACCAAGAGAAGGGAGCAAAATTGTGCCACCTCCTTTCCTGAAGAACTTTTCAGAACCAAACTGAGCCATTTTTTGCTCGTGAGCCCTTCTGCTTTATAGAATAAGTTTGCAATGGGAGTTTTGCTCCAAATCCTAGTATTCCAGCCACATTCAGGGTCTCCTTAAGACCACAATTAGGACATTCATCCCCCATTCTTGTAAGTTTTTTTACTTATCTTGTCTCCTATTGGTAGAATGTTGTGAGCAGCCTTCCAAATAAAAGTCTTTAGCTTTACCGACATGTTCAGTTTCCAGAGTTCCTTCAAGCAGAAACCTTCTTTAGTCTGTAAAGTAGCCTCGTTGTTTCTTTCTTCTTCCACTCTTCTTTGTTCCACAAAGTATCCAGACTTTACTGTGTACTTCCCACTTTCCGATTTTGTCCAGCATAAGACATCTTTCTCCATTGATGATGAAAGAGGGATTGCCATTATAGTCTGTTGTTCCTCCTGTTTGAAATGAAGTTCCAGTAAATCTTGTCTCCATGTTCTAGTCTCTTGATCAATGAGGCATGACATTTTATCCCACTCCATAAAAGGACAATAAGATATCACCTCATAGTTATCCAGATTCGACACCCATTTATCACCCCAGATTCTTACCTCTTCTCCAGTACCAATTTTTTATCTGCAACCATGCTTAAAAAGACATGTGCCCCCATCAAGCTGCGCCAGATGTAGCTAGGTCTCCAGCCAACTTTTGCTTCAAGGATGGATGATCTAGGGTGATACTTGGCCTTGAGAAGTCTGGCCACTAGAGAGTCAGGCCTGAGGTGCAAGTTCCAGAGTTGTTTGTCCAATATAGCTTTATTGAAGATCTTGAGATCTCTAAAGCCCATGTCTCCCTCTTCCTTCCCTTTACACAGTTTTCCCCATTTTTTTCCAATGAATCCTTCTTTCAGAACATTTCTGCCCCCACCAATAATTAGCCATAAGGCTATGAATATCATCCACAATACTACCATGGATCTTAAAAACTGACATGGCATAAGTAGCCTGAGCTTGAGC
The DNA here is from genome assembly GCA_964030455.1 of Linum trigynum. Classification (NCBI taxonomy): domain Eukaryota; kingdom Viridiplantae; phylum Streptophyta; class Magnoliopsida; order Malpighiales; family Linaceae; genus Linum; species Linum trigynum. The sequence continues at coordinate 30,969,702 of OZ034814.1, read as the reverse complement.
AATGCTTTTAATTAAGTTTTCTTTTCAAACATCTGAGAAATACCTGTTTTTCCAGTTGGTGAGCTTGTTTCTGACTCTATCTTGAAGATTATGAAAGATCACCTTCTTTGATCTTCCCACCATAGTAGGAAGGCCAAGGTATTTAGCCAACTTATCCACTTCTTTTATCCCCATTTCTGCACAAATCTCCGCTCTCCTGTCTCCTTTAATGTTGCTGCTGTAGTAGATCTCTGACTTGGTTAAATTAACCATTTGCCCTGAATCGATCTCATACAACCTCAGAATCTCTTTGAGTTTCTTAGCCTCGTTAATATTTGGCCTTGCAAACAAAACACAATCATCAGCAAATAAAAGGTGAGAAACAATGGGCGCTCTATTGCAGATTTTGATTCCATGGATCTTTCCTTCACTTTCTTGTTAATCAAAGCAGATAGACTCGAGTGTTTCTCATTTATCATTTGGTTTAAATAGGCAAAGATTGGCACTGCATGACAACTTGAACGCTAGATCCACCTCATTAAGCATTGGCTCCACCAGGTGTGCCAACTTGCTTTTGGAGAGACAATAAGGCTTAAAGTCAAAGTTAAAACATGATGCAATAAAATAAAGATAAAATATACTTTCATAGTAATAATTATTCGCGTTGTGACAATAATAGCCACTTCACTAAAAATACACTAAAATATCATTCCGTCAATCACTTTAACATGAATCAAAACAAAAAACAAAAGGAAAACCATTATTTCCCACCAAACCCTCCCATGGAAAACAAAAAAGAACCCCAAAATCTGAAACCCTTCACGTCCGTCATCCGCCAATTCTCCTCCACCGCCGCTCCCTTTGTTCCAATTCTAATATGCCTATCCTAGCTCCCAGATCCTTCTTCTCTCTTTCAAGTTTCAATCGAGCAAGAAGAAGCCAAACCCAATTCTCAAACCCATCCAACCAAATCGAATAGCTCATCTCCAGATTTGAAGGTCGGGTCATCATCTCTCCTACTCAACTCTCATCTCCACCGCAGGGTTAAAGGATGAGGATGATGACAGCGACGGCAATTGAGGATGAACAAGTGCTGGTGCTGTGGTGGTATTTCAGGTGGAGATGAGCTGCGGCGGCGGCTTGAGGTGCTTTCGGCCTCGAGGGGATCCAGCCAGCGGAGAGGGTGTCGATTGAAGCAAGGCCCTCGAGTTGATTTCTAGGGATAGCCAAAGGGCAAAATCAGAGTCTGAACTGGGAAGAGAAATTCCGTGACGTAGTGGTGCAGCGGAGATAAGGTAGGTGAAATTCTAGTAGACAAAGGCGCAAGACTCATCGCCGTGACAGAAGAAAAGAGATCGGCGACAACTGTAGAGGAATCGTTAGCTACAGCGGCTATCGGAGAGACCGAACAGATGGGAAAAAGAGTCGAGGCTTTAGTGAAAATAATTTTTTATTTATTTTGAAATTAAAATGTGACATGGCGACAAGGTGCCATGAAATGGTGTGTTGGAGCTGATGTGGGAGCTGAGGTGGCATCTGCATCAACATTTCGTTAATGATATTGACAGTTGTTTTAACGGTATTAAAATTTTTAACGGAAATGACTATATTTGTCAAGCTAATTTCAAAATTGTGGCTATATCTGTGTATTTTTCAAAAGTGGCTATTATTGTCACAACGTGAATAGTTATAGCTATTGAAGTGTATTTTGCCTAAAATAAAAATGAACCTAAAAGTGTAAAGCTAAACATTGGAGATTTATTACTTGTTGTAAACAACGTTGAAATACTTTTCTTCTTGGCTTTTGTGGTCATGGGGATTGGGTGTTGATGATAAATTGTAATATCTCTTTTAATACCATCTATCATAATTGAGATATTGATATGCTAGTATTCTCGTCTTAGTTCTCTCCATCAAACGGACCGAATAAAACTTTTCGATTTTAAGTTCATGCCATTTCCAATACATACGTTTTATTAGCATCATGAATAAATTGGGATGAGTAGCGCAACAGTTTTATTAGCATTATGACTAAAGTGGGATGAGTAGCACAACCCTTGTTGTTCTTTTTTTTTTTAACCCTTGTTGTTCTATTGGTTACAAATCAATTGAAAAGGACACAAATTACATACTATCCGGAGTGAAATTCACAACAAAAAACCCTCCAAAGAAGATGAAATTTTCAACTTTGGAATTGTAAGTTGGTCATCTTCTTCCTTTGGCATTATTTTGTTTTCAGAAAGTTGGTCATCCTCCTGTTCTCATACAAACTGATTCCTAATCCAATTTACTACTCTCATTGTTTCAGCAACCAATACCCGATTACGGATTACCCACTTTCCTTGTTCGTTAATCAACCCCATAAATATCAGTATTTTTTTTATAAGACCATAAATATCAATATCGTTCCTTAACAAACTCAACCTCCTCGAAACCAAAATTTAACTCAATTCCCTTTTTAATTAAAAAAAAAATAGTCTTCGAATAAGCTGGAAATAACCATCTCCCTGCTCACTGCCAGTGCCCACTGAACATGAAGAATAATAATGCATATAACTGTCACAACAATCCTTTGCCTCCTGGGATTCCTTTGGTAGCCTATTTATCACAATAAGTAAATCACAATCTTATCATGATGTAAACAAGAAGTGGTTACCATGTTAATTATTCTAATGGATAGTATTTGAATAATTTGGTTTAGTTATTTGATAATTGATTTGATTTGGTTAACTTTTATAGTTTGTTTGGTTTGAACAGTTTAATATGGTTTCGGACACTGCTAACTAATCAACCAATTAGACACTTAGCTATTTGTCTAATGTATTATATACACATATTTAATGTCATACATAACTAAGTCCGGTCTCCCTCGTGTTTGGACCTGTAAAAAATAATGCTCATAATTGTTTATGTATTCGTTCTTAACTTCGGACATGTAAAAAATAATTCTCAAAATTGTTTATGTATTCGTTTTTAACTTCTTATAGAGTATAAGCAACAAAATATTAGCTCCTAATTTAAATAAATCTCACACATTATGCTAGATGAAAACCTGGAATGAAAGAGTTTTTTCCTCCTTCAATAACTGCTAATAAGAAACTAATGAGACAATTTAAATAGACACACGCCAATTCATTATCATCGGTATATATTTTATCCAGGGGCGCTACATCTAATTATTATAAGATAATTATATTAGTCACATGTATTTATGTTAAGAGTTAACTATGATTGCTATGTTTTATTCATTACATATATTATGGTCAAACAATGATAATTTTCTCCACATAATAATAGCGCTATACTACATAGTTTCACGCGATTAAACTTTACTTTGATTAATTTGGTTGTAGTATTAATTTGATAAGTTTTGGTTAAGATATTATGTTTCATGGTTAATAAACTTTAGACCGACTTCCGCATCGCCATCCAGCTTCTTCAGCCGGCGAATGAGTGCCACCCACACTACTCGATGGTTAGAGAGGCTCGACGACTATTGACGATGGATTGGGAGGTCAGCGTCTCACATGTGTTTTAGGTAGGCAACTTGGTTGCTGACTATCTGGCCTCTATCAGTCACTACTTAGTACTTGCCTTTGGGTGTTCATTTTTGTGAGCCGCCTAGTGCTATGCTATGTTATCGGTTGTATTACCACTCTATGAGAGCATCCTTTGCGCTCTATATTTTTTTTAAAAGTTTAACTCAAATTATCTGAAAACTATCATGCTAACCATTTGAACAACCGCTAACTGCGTTAGCGCTTCCAATGTAAAAAGAATTTGTTGTACATTTATATGCATAAAACAGAGGAATGGGCTCTGTTTCCCCTGCCTCATCTTTTCTTGTATAGTAGCACGTATTATCACCCTGTATTGGTGGGCTAACTCAGCTAATACATTAATTCGCTTCCAAAACGGATGCCCTTGCTCTTGATTGCCCCTTTCCTCCCTTCCGGGTTACAAAATTTGTTTCGTCCACCTGTCGATCATTACTCTCCGAATACAGGCGGAGGACTCTGCCATGATAAGAAACAGAGTAACTCTTCGTATCTGCAACCTGGGTTTTCAATTTCCACGTTGGAACTCTAATTCCTCGGCCTTCAGCAGCTCTTCCCGGAAAGCTTTGGTGAAGAAGGGAACCCTGCACTTCTTGGGGCATTTCAAGCAGCTCACTTTCCCCCTCAAAACTTGCTCCACCTGCGGCATCTGCGGCCTCCGAATCGCCGACTGCTGAATGCAGAGCGCGGCGGCAAGGAGCATCAGGTTAGCCTGCTTTGCGTCGTAATCGTCCCCCAGCGCTGGATCCACCAGCTCCCGTATATCACTCTTCTTCAGCAGTGGCTTTGCCTTCATAGGCAAGCAAGAAAGTAAAGAAACCAAAAGTGGGTGAATGGTTTTGATTGGGTAACTAAGCAACAGAAGACAGCAAATCAGCAATCATCAGTGAAAATCATTAGTATTAGTATTACCCACAAGACGAGGCTTTGCTCTTTGTAATCAAGCGCGCGGCGTCCTGTGACCAGCTCCAACAGCAGCACCCCGAACGCGAATACATCCGTCTTCTCATCCACGATTCCGTGCATCAAAAACTCCGGCGCAAGATACCTGCGTAATAATGGCGGCCGTTACTTTACGTTTACGTGACTAATCTAAACAACCCAAATCATTGAATCGCTCCAATTGATTGATTGACTGAGAGAAAGAGAGAGAGAGAGAAAGTACGAACCCAAAAGTGCCTTCGAATTTGGACACGGTATGATGGGTCCATTTCTCCGGTAGCCACTTGGCCAATCCAAAATCACAAATCTGCAGCAGAGATTCAAAAAGGTCAATTTCTTCCTCCTTGTCTACTCAGAACAAAAGAATGCTAAATCACAAACCTGAGGCTCGAATTCTTCGGTGAGCAGAATATTTGCGGCCTTGATATCTCGATGGATGATTCGCCGCTGGCATCCTCTGTGCAGATAAACCAACCCTTGAGCCGTCCCAATCGCAACCTTGTAACGAACTTCCCAACTCAGGCACTCTCTCGACCCTGTTTACCCGAACCAAAACCCCAAACCCGGTTTACTAAATACAGAGTCTGAAATTGGAGGATTGATGATGATGAAATTGAACTCTGAAAACTCTACCGTAGAGTGACGACGCCAAACTGCCCCGGGAAGAGAGGTGGAGGACGAGGTGCATCCCTCCTTCGACTCCATACCCAATCAATTTCGCGGTGTTTGGGTGCTTGACGTGGGCCATGATTCCCAGCTCCGACAAGAAATCGGCGGTCATCTCGTCCGGCGTCCCTCTCGTCAGCCGCTTTATCGCCACCAATTTCCCGTTCCACAGACGACCCTTGTACACCTCCGCGTACCCGCCTTTCCCAATCATGTTCCCTGCCCAAGCAAAACCCAATTTCCCGGTTCCGGTTCAGACCAACTGTAATTAGTTAACCACCCAGAGAAGAAGACATGAATTACCGACCTGGGCTGAAGTTATTGGTGGCGGCTTGGAGCTGGGCGAGGGTGAAATTCATCCTCTGGGTTCCGTCATCGTTCCAGTGAGAAGCCGAATCGGGGAAGAAATTGGGTACGACGACGGCGGAGGAGGAAGAGGAGGAGGAGGATACGTGCTCTCTCATGCTGAAGCTGCGGAAGGATGATTTAAGGGCGCTGAGAGGATGTGGCTTACTGTTGTTGTTATCGGCGGCGGGTTTCTTGGAATTGCTGCGGAAGAGATGGGCGATTCCGTTCCAACGCGAGCTGCTGGATTTTTGGAGGGTACTGTTGCTTTGGGTTGGAGAATTGGAAGATGTCGATTCTTCTTCTTCTTCTTCTTCGCTTCTGAAGTAGTCTTCCAATACGCCAATGGGAGAGCTCGACTCCACCACCACCGCCGCCTTCTTCTTCTTCGTCATCTTCATTGCCTCCGAAATTCGCAGAGCGATGGAATTTTTTTTCTTTTCCTTTTGTGTTTCTGTTTGGGAGGGCGGGAAATTCTGCAAAAGAGATAAGAGGTGGTGGTGGTGGAGGGAAACGTAAGCGATTTTGGAATTCCGCCCAAGTAGTAGTATATATTATCAGACTTGCCCTTTTTGCTAGAAGACACAGGGGAATACAGAGTAGTGGAAGTATGTGTAATCAATGGTGGAGTTGTTGGAAATGAAGAGAGACGTTGGAAAAATCTGTTCAACCGGAAAATGCTTGCTAGCTCAGGTCGTCTGCCATAACAAGTCGTCAAGGCAAACGGCGATGGCAGAGAAAGGGAGAAGAAGCAGGAGAGACGAGTGGTTTTGTCCAATGAGATATCATAGCCTCAATTTTATCGGGTGGCGCCGAAGGGACAGAGTCTCGTAGGTTTTATTTATTATTATATAATAATAATTAGGATTATTATTATATTTGCAGTCGGCAGAGAAAACGTGACTGAGAAGCTGAGAGGACAGGAACTCAGGAAGGAGTAGGAGGAATGTGTTAAAAAATAAGGGTAAATACAATATATTAGCGATAACTATTAAGTAGCGGATAATTATAGTTATAATTATTGAAATACAAATTATTAGTCATAACTATTGTTGTGGGTCAAGATTTGGCTAACAGCCTGTTGTTGTTTTCAAAATTTTAATGTAGAAGGCGGCCATGTCAGCATCGTAAAAAATATGATAGGATGACTGCCACGTGGGAGCCAGCTCAGCATCGTAAAAGCTTAGTCATCATTACTAACAGAAGTATTAACGAAAACTTAACGATTGGCTAATAATTTGTATTTCGATAGTTGTGGCTATAATTCCTCGCTGCTTAATAGTTATGGCTGATATATTGTATTTGCCCTAACGTCCACCAATTACAAGGAAGATTACTAATTAATGTGATATGTGGTTTATAAAGAGTATATATTTCTAGGGGTGTTCAAATGGTTACCACGGATATTACCAAACTAAATAAGGCTAAATTTCATTAATTATGGAATACAATATCATTAACCAAACCGTCCAAACTAATAAAACAACCAAATTAACCAAATTAAAGTTTAATCGATTTGATTAATTGGTTAACCAGATTAACCAATATAAAATCACATTATCATTAGGTGAGAAAATTTCGGTTAATTTATCGATTCACAATTTATATAATGAATAAAACATAACAATCAACACATAGTTATAGTTTACCCTTATCTTACGGTTAGTATAGAAGTATTCACCTAATCAACATAAATAGATGCAACTAAGACAATTATCTTACGGTTAGTATAGAAGTATTCACCTAACAAAAATTTATCACAATGGTATGGGTTAAGGAATTTTTGTGTGTTGTTTGAATTGAATTAGTCTTTTAGCAAGTTTCATAGGCTGAAAAGGACCTTGCTTTCAAGTTTTCATCCAACATAATGTATGAGATTTATCTAAATTAGGCTTTCATATGTTGTGGTCTACACTCTACATATACAAATATACATTATAGGAACAATATCAAGCTTTATATTTTATGAGTCTAAAAGGGATGAGCGTTCAACTCTTGAGTGGTTATTCAAAGTATTAAGTATGTGTATATATTAGATATATGGCTATTTATTTATCTGGTTAATTTGGTTTGACTGGTTAGGAGTGTCTGAAACCAAACCAAACCACCTAAACCAAACAAGCTAAAAACTTTAACCAAACCAATTATCCAAATTAACCAAACCAAATTATCCAAATAGTACTGGTTAAAACGGTTACCATGGTAACCACACCGTTTGAACATCCCGATATATTTCTACCAAAAATAATATCATGTCTCAAAGTACTCCTGTTAATTAGTTTTGCTAGTGAAATTAATTTTCATAAGTTCTAAGGTGCACATATATAATGAAATATCATATGAGTGGTTGGTCCAACGTACTTCCAAAATTGAATCGACCCCATTACTGGTGGACTGGACCTGGACGAGGTCCAAATGGTTGGGCTGCTGAACCTGAACTCACCGGCAGCTGCACACCTCGTTTTCCTTCTCTTCAATTTGGTTTGTTTAATTATTTTACTATGTTATTTTATTCAAGTTTCAATTTAGTCATCCCAATCACAAGCATCGTGATAAATTAGGTAGAGTGTTCTATGAGCTTTTTTTCAGAATTTTTTTCTTATATACTTTCGACGGCATAATAAGGTGTACGGATTTTCTATGGCTAAAAAAGTGTAGTTAAAAAAAAATTGGGGGTTTCTGTTTGATTGAAACATATGGATTACATTGTGATATATAATTCACATTCCAAAATAAAAAGTTCACATTCCAATAATAGGGTTTGTTGTGTTATACAACTGCGTTGGCATGGTAGATAGCAACCGATTCCGATCATTTGGAGTTCAGTTCAACGCCTTCAAAAATAAATTTACATATTTCGAAATATTTTCGTAGGAAATGAAAATCTTATTGAGAAACTGCACGACTAAGTGTTGCTCTAACCTTAGGCTTAACTTAAAAATTTAAATTGGCGTTTCTTCATTCTACACCCTAATAACAAGCTAAACACACTTCACCTCCAACCATCCATATAGGACTTGTTATCTTTTAGTTTGGAATATAAATTTTGTTATAAGTCATAAACGGTGTGCTTCGGTTAATGTATTTGTAAATTAATGTTAATGGTCTCAAATATTGCATGAGTATTATTTATTTTTCATGTTGTTATGCTAGATTTGTTGTTCAAAGTATTGTTTGGTTCAATGAATTTGTATACCAAAAATCATATTAAACATATGCACAAAAAAAAAAAAAAGAGCCACGCTTTCTTTAATGTAGTTTCAAAAACTTCTTACACCAATATATTTGAGAATATATCATATTAATGTACTTCAAATCATAACATATGAAATTTCAAATACTTCCACATGGACATCGATTTTGTCAACTATAAATTATGTATTTGCTCAATTCCTTCTTCTTCTTCTTCTTATTATTATAATTATCATCATTATCATTACATAGTCAATAGTGGATTCTACATGAAAGGGAAGATGGATAAAAGTATAAACTTTTAATGCATCATGTAAAATGATAAAAATCTGCTAAATATAGCATATACTTTGTAAAATGTGAACATATAGACTTTGAATAAGTAAATAGCTAAATGAGTTTCATATTTAAAATGTCACCGCTCACACGCATAAACTAATTTGAGATTTTCTGAAACAAAATTCCAAATGGAAAATCATTATAACACAACAACCACAAGAAATTCATAATTAGGATATGCATGCGTCAAGGTTTACACAATAAGAAAAATCATAACATCCATATCATAGTCTCATCCAAGATCTTGACGAGTTCTAGACTTTGATTCCGCATTACTTGCATTAGCATCAGTCAACATACTAGTAAATTTGATCATCGCAGTTTCATACCAACAACATAAATTTGATGAAGAAACAGAAAAAGAACACTAAACAGCTAACTATTAAGTCCTAAAACTAATCAACCAGCTGTAAGTTACAATCTATCAATTAGATTCTAATTTCTACAAGACACATGCATCTAGACTCTCCAGTTATGGGAAACTTAGACTCTGTGGAAAGGGAACTTACACAGTTACACGGCAAAGTGAAAAGCTTTTAACCGGATGGCAGCGACGGTGAACGAAAGCAGAGACCAGCGAATCAGCGATGCGGTGGTCTTGAGGCCTCGACTCGACGGTGACGAATCGCGGCAGCACGGTGAGGTCAGCGACTGGTGACCAGACCACCGGCTGGATTCTTCTGACTGCGGCGGTTTGAGGCGATTCAGAAAAGGGCAGCTTCGGCTAAATTCTTCTTCTTCTTCTTCTAAATTTCGTTTCAATTTTACTGGGCAAAAAACTGCACCGTTTTGGGTTTATATGTGCAGTTTGGTTCTTTGACTACATTAAGTACATCCGGCTAAAAAAACCCGAGTGAGCAAACTTTTTGGAAAACGTGAGTCAGGAGCTTTCTCGATCTCAAATTTATTTCCTACTCCACAAATCCAATCATCAAAACCGGGGAAGGCAATCATTGTTGCTTCATCTGCATCTATAATTTGGCAACATCAACTAGACACCGGGGCAAAGCAAGGATTTGAAGGGGGTATGATGATAGAACAATCGTGAACTTCAAAATTAAGGATGGTTGGCAACACTAATCATGTCAGCTTTTATTTATTCATTTAAAATAACAACGTAATGCGTGTAAGTGTCACTAGTTAATTATACTCCCACATTCTCATTTTGCCAATTATCGGCTTAGTTGCAAGTTTGGTCACTCGAATTGCTATAAAATTTCACGTTTGCCACTCAAATTAATTTATTCCGTTTATAGTCACTCGAATTAGTTGAACAGTTCAAGTTCGGTCACTCTCCGTTAACTGTGACTGACGTGGCGGTCAACTCTGACAGTTGACCGTTAAATGTGTGACGTGGCAAATAACAAATAATTAAAAATTAAAAATTAAATTTTTAGAAATTACACATCATTATCACAAAAAATTATAATTATAAAAAATGAAAAAAAAATTATCACAAAAAGATTAATTTGATCCGATTGCTCCCAAGAGAAAGAGAGGGTGAGAGAGGGTGTGAGCATCATCGGGGCGTTACCACTTACCGCCCGGCGGCATAAATTCAAGCAAAATTAACGAACATCGAGAACAACATAGTCGGGATCCTCGATCTATAACCCAAGCCGGATCCTCTGCTCCCTCCTCCTTCACTGGCACTACTGCTAATGCTGCCGCCGCCGCCAAGCATCTTCTATCCATACTAATAAAATCTCGAGGCTTCACAGTAAATAAGGAACGAACAGGCCTGAAGTATTTCAGACTTGACCTAATTTATAAACACTCTATCCACAAACACTCAATTCTTCGAAACCCTACTACCCGAACTTACACAACTTGAGTTCTGCCTTCTCCAGCTTGGCCGCAACTTGCTCCAACGGCCGCCAGAGAGAGAGCTCACGCGCGCATGAGAGAGAGAAAGACCGAAAGCTTGCAAGAGAGTGAGAAAGAGAAAGAGAGAGAACCTTATCATCGAGCAGGAGAATCAGAGAATTTACATCGTTTTTCGCCGGATCGAGAGAGAGAGAGATCGGAGAATCGCCGCTGATTCCGTCGGTGGGAGAGTTTTCCACCGAATCGACAGTGAGAGACCGGAGAATCGCCATTGATTTCGTCGGTGGAAGAGAGATCAATGTGCGTTTTCGTTTCTCGGGCATAGGATCGGAGCTGGAAATTGGAGATTTTGTGATAATTTCTTTTTTTCTTTTTTTATAATTATAATTTTTTGTGATAATGATGTGTAATTTCTAAAAATTTAATTTTTATTTTTTAATTATTTTTTATTTGCCACGTCACACATTTAACGGTCAACTGTCAGAGTTGACCGCCACGTCAGTCACAGTTAACGGAGAGTGACCGAGCTTGAACTGTTCAACTAATTCGAGTGACTATAAATGGAATAAATTAATTTGAGTGGCAAACGTGAAATTTTATAGCAATTCGAGTGACCAAACTTGCAATTAAGCCGCCAATTATCTAACTTCGTTCTCTTTTTATTCAATCGATTGTTGGCCCTAAAATTCGAACATGTCGCGTGATGCTTGTAAGTGTCACTATGCTCCCCCATCAAGCCTCCATTATTGATTAACAATACATACAAACACCACACATATATGTTTTTTTCCCCATTGAATTCCTAAATTTGTTTGGGAAACGGAGAAAAATCAAATTATGACTTTATGTTTATGAGTGCCAAATACGAAGTAGAGTGAAACAGTTTAGATCGGGTTTTGCTAAATCTGTCTGGTATCATCTTTATTTTCGATTTCTAAATCTATATTCTTCGCATTCTCGCGCTGATATATATTTTACATTCTCGTTTTAATCTATACAGTTATTTGATACCCCGAATGGAATATCCTACCAAAATTCAACCTAAATTATCAATACAATTAGGATGAAAACACAACGTTGGTTAATATTTCTCTCATGACGTTTCATTTCTATAGCCGGACGTATTCATAATTGCCATAACCATTAACCAAGAGCTCCTCCCTTGATCCAGTGCCCTCCATCCACTTCTCACCATCATCGTCCATAATCCCACGCGCCACCGCGCCACTCGCCAGCTCCGCCACCTTCGGAACCGACACCTCTTCCGCCTCCAGCATCCTAACCACCTGGTCCATCGTCGGCCTCGCATAGAGCTGCGGGTGCGTACAAAGCAACCCCACCACCACATACCTCTCCACCACATCCAAAACGGCGCCGCATTGATCCCGAATCCCTTCTTCCGCCACCTCCGCCGCCCTCCCTTCCCTCGCCATCCGCCGGGCCCAATCCGTCAACAGACTCGCCGCCTCAATACTACTCCCATCCCCTTCTCCTCCCCCGGCGGCTTTCATCACCGCCTTCTTCCCGCTCAGAAGCTCCAGCAGCACGACGCCGTAGCTGTACACGTCGCTCCTCTCCGTCAGCTGCCCGTACAGCGCGTACTCCGGCGCCACGTACCCCATCGTCCCCGCCACCCTGGTGCTGACGTGGCTCCTCCCTTCTTCAGGGGTGAATTTGGCGAGCCCAAAGTCTGTCACTTTGGGCTCAAAAGTCTCGTCCAGCAAAACATTGCTGGCTTTGATGTCCCTGTGGATGATCCCCGGTTGGGCGCCGTAGTGGAGGTAAGCCAGCCCTCTCGCCATCCCCAAAGCTATCCTCTGGCGAGTCGGCCATGTCAATTGGGTCGGCGACGATTGATGAAATTCACTGCCGAACAAGTGGTCATGGAGGCTGCCGTTCTTCACCAGCTCGCAGACGATCAACCTCTGGTGTCCTTCCGTCGGAATGGTGGCGATGGAATAGCCGATCAGGGACACCAAATTCACGTGGCGGACGCTGGAGATCACCTCCACTTCGTGCGCGAAGCTCTCGTCGCCTGAGGCTGAACAGTTCTTGAACCTCTTCACGGCGACTTCGCCGCCGCCGCCGTCGATTGATTGCCCTCTGTAGACGTTGCCGAACCCTCCCAGCCCGATGATGTTGTCTCTCGAGAAATTCTTAGTGGCTTTCCGGATCTCGTCGAATTTGAATTTCACCAGGGTTGTGTTCCTGCTGCTAATTATTCCAAACCCTGAACCTAATTTTGACTTCCCTTTTCTTCTCTGCCGAATTCGAATTCCAACAATTAGGACTATGAGAATGGAGATTACGACGAGACATGCTGCGGAGGCGATGAGAATCGTGATTTTCTTCTTTCGGGCGTTGGAATTGTTGGAGGTGAAATCGAGGGAGAACAAACACTTGACTGCGCCTTTACCGATGGGATTGATGATGGCGGCGGCGGTGTAGATCCAAGGGTAGACCTGACAATCGGAGATGTTTCCGATTGAGTGAAGCTGGCTGCGGGGGAAATAGAGGGCTTGGAGCCTGGAGAGAGCCGTGGTACAGCTGGCGCAAGGGGATCTGTTGTCGAGGGGCTGATTGCAAGCGGAATCGAGGTCGGCGAGCGAGGAATTGGAGACTAGGGTTTCGAAATCTCGGACCGTCGTGATGTTGACGCAGCCCTGGGAGATCCAGCTGGCGGAGAACCCGCACGAGGAGCGGACGTCGAAGTTGGGGAGGTAGTCGTCGACGAGGCGCTGGAACGAGAGCCAGCAGGAGCCGGCGGAGCTGAGCGGCGGGAGGAAGTTGCCGGTCCGGCGGAGGTAGTCGGAGTGGAGGAGGCGGATTCCCTGGCGGAGGTGGTGGCAGGCTTGGGAGCGGTCGATGGTGAGGCGTGGGGAGCTGGATACGAGGTTGCGGAGGATGGCGATGTCAAGTGGACATGGGGTGGTGGTGTTGTCCTGAGCGACGGCGGAGCTTAGAAGGAGGAGGAGGATGAGGAGGGGGAGGAGGGAGGTCATGGCGGCGGAGAAATGAGGCGAATGGTTTGGGAAAGGGGAGAATTGGGAGTTGGTTGGTGGTCATGAAGGAGGCGGCGGCGGCGTGCCGCTGTCTCATTTGGAACTGTGAGCGGTGGCTTTGGGAAATTTGGAGGAGCGAATAGAAAATTCAGCCGTCACTGGTTTTCTCGCGTTGTTAATTTGACAAACTGGAGAATTAGAAAAAAGAAACTCTTTTTACCAAAAATAAAAAAGAAAGAAAAAAACTCTGATGCTGCATGTGGTATTGTGGTCTAATTTATTAATTAATTAATTATCCAAAATAGCTCTTCCCTTCTCGGTATTGAGATAATTGGGCTTGGGCTACGGAGTCTCAGTCGATACCATAAGTAGTTGGCCCATATATCTCCTTTACTAACCATATATATTTGGGCCCATAACCAGCTGAAGTTTGGACCACGGATGCGACAGAAGCAAGGTTGTCAAACCGGTTTATACCGTTGTGCCGGTTTGGCAAGTGGAATGGTACGACCGGTGGTATAACCAGTTTGTGCCGGTTCATGCCGGTTTAAAAAAATGTGAAAACAATTAATATCTAATGTATCTAATCATATATAAAACATATTTGTGGACAATTTAGTTACAATCCAACAAATATAATTGTTTGAGCCACGAAACTCCCCTCCCTATCTGGACGTCTTCCCCTGACGAACGTCGACCTACACACACAAAGAGGGCGCCTCGGCCCGTTAATCCTCCGACGCCCAAGTTAGTCTTAGTGGGAGAGTAAGGTTCTCAAGTGGTATTTTAGTGAGAGAGAGTCCAACCTCCGTAAATGCTACCAACTGCCCCTATTTATACTCACCGAACTCGAGGTTGATCTCCTCCACGTCATTGTGCCCATTTAATGCTTTGTACCCTTTTTGCCAGACACCCCAACCACCTTGTCAGGCTTCTGCGGCGTGACAGGCGCCCCCAGGTGATGGACCACCCGACAGCCTGGACTCCTTTGGCCTTTAGCGTTTTGTCTTCATGTGCCCCTCCTCTTATTTGGGCCTTTTGGCATTTCCCAGGACCCTCTTTTGGGCTTTGCCCCCCAAGTCACTTGTCTGGGGGCCCAAACTCCTAATGGCTGGGTAATACCCCCAACAATTGCCCCCCCAGTTAGGCGCTCATGGCTTCATCTTTGAGCGCCTGACTGATTCTCTTGCTGTGGTCTGTTGCCTTCTTTGTTATGAGGCGTCTCTAGCCCCTATGTTGTGCTTCTACCTTTTTCATGGTTCGGGAGCGCTTTCGCCGGTCACTCACGGAGGCGGGCGTCCCGTCTTTAATGACGCCCCTTGCGAATATGTTTCCTCTTTGTGTTTCGCGGGCGCCTCTTCGTGGTATTCTCCGTGCGGGCGTCCCTAGCCCTTATGCCCCCCTCACGGGCGGAGTTTTGATGCGAGCCCCACGCTTCGCATGGCGGGAAAATTCGAAATTTCAAATATGGAGGTTGGAAAATTCGAAATGGGAAATTTCGAAAATTCCGAGAAGAAAAAGTGGGGGAGGCCCAAAAGTCCACCCGTGATACTGACACGTGGCATGTCAGCGCGACTCCCAACGCGGACTTTCGCCTCCTATAAATACCCCCCTCTCCTCTAGTTTCTGTCACTTTCTTCTTTCTGACTTCTCTCTAAGGCTTCGCTCTGACCTCTCTCTAGACTCTGCTCTGCCCTCTCTCTAGTCAGGCTTTGCTTGCGTCACCTCCCTTCCTTGCAACCGTCCAGAATGTCGACCTCACCACACGACCAAGCTCCCGGACAAGGCTCCTCCGATGCGGGTAGTGACAAAAGGCGCCCAGTTCAACGCGGTGAGTGTTCCTCTTTCCTTCGTTAGTTCCGTTGAGTTTATCCCAGTCACCTAGGGTAGGGGCGTCACTTACCCTGTGTCCGCGTTGCGTCTGGGTCCTTTGTTGGTTTAGAGAGGGGGCCTTCATCAGCATCCGGCGGACCATCATCGTCTGCGGGGCCATCACGTTCTTCGGCGCCTGGTTTCTTGCCTGCCGATGGGTCCTACAAGATCACTTCGTGGGAGAAGTGTTTTCCTCCCGATCATCTGCCCACAGAGACGTCCCACTTACCGTTCGAGGTGGCCGGCCCGAACCGTACGTCAACCGTTACTTTGGATCGTGTTCACGAGTTGGTGACTAGCCTCCGGCTTCCCAGAGATTGGTGGTATGCGCCCCCATCGCCTCTATCTCGGGTGGGCGTCTGCGGCCCGAAGTGGATCGGGATCTATCAAGAGTACTTCCGCTTCGGGCTACAGTTTCCCCTAGACTCGATCATGGAGGGAATTTTGACGTCCTGCGCCTGTCCACTCGGGCGCCTATCTCCCTCCGTTATTATACTGTTCAAGTTGAGGTGCCGGGAGCATAACGTGGAGCCCACCTTCAACTTGTTCAGATACTTCTTCAAGATGGTGCCTCTCGACAATTGCTTGTCCCTCCAGAAGCGAAAGAAGCGCCCCTATCATTTTGTGAAGAAGTGTCCCAAGTTGAACCGAACCTGGTTCAACGGTTTTTTCTTCGTGAAGGCCTATCGCGACTCCTTTTTCGCAAGTGGGGGCGCCTTTATTAGGAAATGGGAGTTGGGTCAAGTTGAGGCCTTTAACGAAGAGGTGGTTTTGACGGCGTCTGAAAAGGCAGGCGCCCCCTTAATTTGCGAGGGGGCACCCGTTGACTTACGCCCCGCCGAAAACCGCCCGCCTATTATTGAGGCGTACTATAACGATGGTGTGTAGGCGTCTAGGTGTTCTATTTCTTTGCTCCCCGGTTTGTGTGATGGCCTAACTTGTTTTCGTCATTTGTAGGGGCGGACTATTCAAGCATCGCCAAGCTGATGAAGAGTAGGCTGGCGGCCATGGCGGCGGAGGCAGCCGCGGCGACGGCTGGCCCACGAGAGGCGCCTACACAACACGAGGCGGCTGCACAACAAGAAGCGCCTGCTACTCAATCGCGGGCGCCAGCGGCTGGCCCTAAGAGGAAGAAGAAGAGGGCGGTGAAGGGTGGCACCGCTCGGGCGCATACGGCGAGCGTGGCCTCATCCGCACCGGAGGAAGGCGAAGGGGCGCCAGGCGCCGACGCCGCGGAGAAGGAGGTCAACTCCGCGGAAGAAGAAGAAGAGGAGGAGCCTTTGCTCCGGAAGGGAAAGAGGGCGGGTTCTCCCTTAGCCTCTGCCCGCAAGAGGGTCGACAGGGGAAAGCAGAAGGTGGGGGAGGAGGACGCCTGCGACGAGGTGGAGGTGGAGGAGGAGGCGGGGGGGGGGGGGGGGGGGGGGGGACGCCAATCTGCACCTAAACGAAGAGGGGCGCTACGTTGGCCCCGATGGGCGTCCCCCCATCTTCCGTCCACGGCGTGCCGATGTGGGGCGGGTCAACATGAACTGCTCCCCTCTGGTCGCCGTCGATCGAGGGTGCGCCATGGGCTTGGCGATCGCGGCCGCCAAGTCATGGCAGGTGCCGTCCGAGGTGAACGGGGATCACCTCTTTGCTGAGCTGGCCCAGGTGGGCGCCAAGGTATGCACTTTCTTACTTGTGTTTTCCCGAAGTTGAGAGGATGGTTTGGTATTTTGCACAACTTGCTGAACTTTCTCTAACGGTTGCAGATCCTTCTCTTTGCTGAAAGGGGCGCCCGACGCCTCAATGAGACTAAACGGGAGGCGCTCGAGGCTTCCTCTTCGCTTCTCAGCTGAAGTTGGACTTGGAGAACGCAACTGCGCGCCGTGAGCAGTTTGCGAAAGAGTGCGAGGACGCCCAGATGACGGCGACCATGGAGGTGTCGCGGCTGCAGGGCGCCCTGGACGAGGAGCGCAGGAAGATGGCCGACCTGAAAGCTGAGAAGGAGGCGTTGGCGCAGGAAGCCGGCGCCCAGGCCAGTGAGATTGACATTCTCAAGGAGGAGAAGAAGAGGCTGCATGACGCCCACAAGGAGACCGAGAAATCCTTGAAGAAGGCCCAGAAAGAAATTTCTGAATTGCGGCGATCTTTGGACAACTTGGTGGAGTCAGATACTGGGAAGGACATGTGCGCCAATGCCATTCTGACCGGCATTGAAATCCTGCGGGTGAAGTTGCAGAAGGACCATCCCGACCTTACTTGGGACATCGCGGAGATGGCTGAGTATGTGATTGGTGGGATGGAGACGCCTCGAGGTGATAGGCCCGAGCCATTTGCTCCTACCTCTCCTTCTCCAAGGGCACCTAGTGCTGGGGACGCGAACTCGGGCGCTGATTAGAGTAGCGGTCCTTGGGCTTTAACCTTCCTTTTTTGTATCGAACTTTCCTATCCTTTGTACATTTATAATATGATAACTTATATTTCCTTACCAAGTCTTCATTTCCAATTTTAACTTTCCTTTTATGGCCGATTTATGTTTCTGGGCGCGAACTAGGGCGCATTTCTCGTGAGGGCGCAATGTTAGGGCGCTTTTGCGAAGGGTGGGCGCGGAATGTGGCGCTTTACTATACTCAGTGTTGCCGGGCGCTATTTTGGGGCGCAATTTTGGGTCGCTTTTGTGCTCACACGAAATTTCTTAAACTGATCACAGCAAAATTAGGGCGCTATAGAAAGGGCGCTTTTAGTAATAATACGGCGTTGTTTTTTCGGGCGCTTTTGATTACAATGTCAACATACCCCGCACTTGTAACAAAACAACACTTTCTGCCTTTCGCCTTTCTTAAATCGAGGCGTCGTCTTCGGATGTTGCGCCCGCCAAGTAGGATCGCAGGTTTTGCGCATTCCATGTTCTTTTCACCACACGGCCGTCAATATGTTCTAACTTGAACGTACTGGGTCCCACCATTTCACGAACTCGGTATGGTCCCTTCCATTTCGGTGCCAGCTTCCCCTCGCGGGCGTCGGGGCGGAAGTCTCGTTTGAGGACGAGGGCGCCTTCTGTGATCCCATGGGCACGCATCTTTTTGTTGTAGTACCGAGCCACCTGCCTCTTCATTTTTTCTAGGCGGATCGCCGCCACTTCCCTCACCTCATCCACCATGTCTAAGTCATTTAAGCGTGCCTCGTCATTGCCATTTGGATCGTACTGGGCCACGCGGTAACTTGGTGTGTTGAGTTCCACTGGAATGACGGCATCGCTTCCGTAAGTAAGGGCGAAGGGTGTTTCTCCTGTGGCCGTTTTGTGGGTGGTACGATGCGCCCACAGCACACTTGGCAGTTCTTCCACCCATCTTCCCTTGGCGCCTGTCAGTCTCGTGTGCAAGCCATGGAGAATGCTCTTGTTAGCTGCCTCAGCTTGACCATTTGCCTGGGGGTAGGCGACCGAAGAGAAACGCAACACCACCCCATTGTCGTCACAAAACTCAATGAATTTTTTGCAATCGAACTGCTTCCCGTGATCTGTGACAATGGATTCGGGCAAGCCGAATCGAGTGAATATGTTCTTCTTGGTGAACTTGCGCACCTGGGCCTCTGTGACCGTGGCCAAGGGTTCCGCTTCTATCCACTTGGAGAAGTAGTCGACTGCCACTATCAGGTATTTCATTTGGCCGGGCGCCTTTGGGAAAGGGCCCAAAAGGTCCATGCCCCATTGGGCGAATGGCCAGGCTCCTACATTGCCTTGCATGGGTGCCGCCGGAATGTGGATGTCATTTGCGTGGATCTGGCACTGGTGGCAGGCGCCTACGTGGGCTCTCGTGTCTCGCCTCATCGTTGGCCAGTACATCCCCTGTCGCAGCAATGTTTTTTCCAAACTTCGGGCGCCCGCGTGCATTCCGCATGTCCCCTCATGCACCTCCTTGATTGCTTGTTTACTCTCCTCTTCGTCGAGGCACCTCAAATAAGCTCCTGTGTGGGATCGCTTGTACAGCTGTCCTTCGATTATGGAGCATCTGGCCGCTTTGCGGCGTAGGCGCCAGGCTTCCTTCTGATCGTCGGGCACCGCTCCATGGGCTAGAAACGAGACGATGGGTGCCATCCATCCGGAATTGGCGCCCCCGTCGGAAATGGTGGCGACCAGGTGTTCACAAGGCGCTTCAGAGGTGACAATGACCTTCCTCTCTTCCTCGAAGTCTATTGCCGTTGCCAGTTTGGATAAGGCGTCGGCATGGGCATTTTCTTCACGTGGGACATGTATGAAGGATATTTCTCCAAACCACGCCCCCAACTCTCGCACCCTTCGCACGTACCCTTCTAGTGCTTCCTCCTTAACCTCAAAGGCCCCATTAAGCTGATTGATCACCAGGGCCGAATCGGATTTGATCTGTACCTTGCGGGCGCCCAATTCTTTGACCATGCTCATGCCAGCAATCACTGCTTCATATTCGGCAGCATTGTTCGTTTTCAGCTTTGCGAATCGCAACGCGACTTCGTGCATTGCGCCGCCTGGACTGATCATCACAATTCCCGCCCCTGCGCCCGTACGACTGGCGGCTCCATCAACCTGCACTTGCCAACATTCGGTCGCGCTCTCTTCGGACTCTGCTACTCCTTCCGCGATGAAGTCGGCCAAGACTTGTGCTTTTATCGCCGGTCGGGGCGCATATTTGATGTCAAACTCGCTCAGTTGCACCGCCCACTTAACCAGGCGCCCAGCCACGTCCATTGATCCCAGCGTAGATTTCAGCGGTAGATTGGTGAGTATCATGATGGTGTGCGCCTGAAAGTATGGCCTTAGTTTGGTCGCCGCCATCACAACCGCCAGCGCCGCCTTCTCAATGGGTGCGTATCGTCGTTCATGGGCCACCATGGTCCGACTTACATAGTACACCGGCTTTTCCTCGCCGGAGTTGGCTTCCCTTGAGACAAGCACTGCGCTTACCGATACGTCTGACACAGCGATATAAAGGTACAAAGTCTCTCCCATCTTGGGCGCCGTCATGACTGTCGGGGCGGCCAGGAGCCGCTTCATTTCTTCAAACGCTGTGTCACATTCCGCCGTCCATTGGAAGCGTGTTCCCTTTTTGAGCGTCCGGAAGAATGGGGCTGCCTTGTCTGCAGACCGGGGGATAAAACGCCCCAGGGCCGCCAATCTTCCCGCCAGAGCCTGTACCTCCTTGGGCGCCTTTGGTGGTGCCAACTGGAGAACGGCGTCCACCTGCTTCGGATTGGCCTCGATGCCCCGTTTGGTAATCATGAATCCCAGGAATTTGCCCGCCTCAGCACCAAACACGCATTTTAATGGATTGAGGCGGAGATTGTGCGCCCGCATAGCTTGAAATGTTTCCCGCAAGTCTTCCAGATGGTCCTCGCGCCTCCGGCTCTTGACTATCAAGTCATCCACGTAGGCTTCTACGTTTCGGCCGATTTGCTTACGGAAGACCTTGTTGACCATCCTCTGATAAGTGGCGCCCGCATTTTTGAGGCCGAATGCCATGACCCGGTAGCAAAAGTTCCCGAAAGGCGTCATGAAAGCTGTTTTGGGTCGGTCTTCCTCTGCCATGGGAATCTGGTGGTACCCTGAGAACATGTCCACAAAACTCAACATCTCATGATATGCCGTGGCGTCTACTAGTAAGTCTATACGGGGCATCGGATAGGCATCTGTCGGGCACGCTCTGTTCAGGTTTGTGTAATCCACACACATTCTCCAATCTCCCGACGGCTTTGGCACGAAGACCACGTTCGACAGCCAGGTGACATAGGACGTTTCTTCAACCAAGCCGGCGCCCATGAGCTTATCTACTTCGGTCCTGAGTGCCGCCTCCTTTTCCGCCGACAAATTTCTCCGCTTTTGCTGCACGGGGCGCTTTCCTTCTTCTATCGCCAGTCAGTGTACGGCCGTCTCAGGGGCGACGCCCGGCATTTCCAAGGCGCTCCAGGCGAAGAGCTCCGCGAACTCCCTCAGAAGGGCGATGATTCGTCCTTTCACTTCATCAGGCACCTCCGCTGATATCCTCACTTGTCTTTCCGGGCGTTCCAAATCTAGCGCCACCATACATTCTTTGTCGGCCGCTTCAGCTCGGGGCGCCTCTTCCGCCGAGATGTCTACCAGGTTGACTGATTCGTTGCTCTTCCGCTTCCGTCCTGTTTCTTTCGCATAGCGCGGGGCGCCCCTTCCCCGCGCCACGCCTACCCCTTGTGGCGCAACGAACTTCAACGTCTGATGGCAAGTGGAGGCAACGCCGTTGAACATGGCCAGGAGGGGCCTTCCCAGAATCGCGTTGTATGGCGACGGGCAGTCCACTATTCCAAAATCGATGGCACGTGTCATCCTCTGCTCCCCATCCCCCAAGGTAACTGGTAGGCGCACACGCCCTATTACCTTGGCGGGCGCCCCTGAAAAGCCAACTAACACCGACTCCGAGGGTCTGATCAGTTCTGGTGATAGTTGCATGCGGACTACTCCGAGGGTCCATCGAACTCCCTGTATCAACGAGCATTCTCCTGACCCGACACCCTGCCACCACACCTTGTATCTCCAGGGCGTCCATGGATGGGAGCATGCATGCTTCTTCGGGCGCTCTATTGAAACTGATGTCCATCGCCTCCTGGGCTTCCGCCGACGCTGCCCTCAAGCGACGATTCGCCTCTATCTTCTCTCTCAAGTCCACAGTTCCCGAGATAGCCTCAATAGTCAGGCGCACCCGTTCGGGCGCGCTTTCTTGGTCGAGGTCGTACGGCGGCGGAGGCAGCCTTTCTACTGTTCTTTCTGCGCCAGCCACACAGGCTCGGTGCACTCTTTCTTCAGGCTTTTTGACGAAATCATTGAGCATCCCCCTGTCAGCCAAGCCTTGCAACTCGGTCTTCAATTGGTAGCAGTCGGCCGTGTGGTGCCCCACCTCTCGGTGGAAGTCACAATATCGATCCAGATTCCGCTCATTGGGCTGCCCCCTCATGGGGCCCGGCCATCTGATATGGTACCACTTCTCCTTGACATGCTGGAGTATATTTTTCAGAGTGTCTGTATATTCGGCAAAGGGCCCCCTGGATGTCGGACGCCCGGCCTCCATTCGCCTGGGAGGAGGAGGGTTCGTGGGCGCATACCCCGAACCGCTCGCAAAGTGTGGCCTCCTCGCCGGCTCCGTCTCTTCTCCTTTCGCCTTTCGCCGGTCGGCTCTCCTGGCCGCCAGCGTTTCTTCGAGAATGATCACCTTTTGTACCTGATGGTCCAAGTCTTCAGTGCATACCACGTCTCTCTTTGCTAGCGATCTGCACAACTCCTCGCTGGTGGTGCACTCGTTCAAACACACCCCCAACACTGATGGCTGTACGTCCTTCACTGCCAGAGCCACAGATAACCACCTCTCATAAAACTCCCTCAGCGCCTCTCCCTCTTTTTGCTTAATCTTGAACAGGGCGCCTATGGTTAGGGTGCGTCGCTTCCTGCTGGCGAACTTCGCGAGGAACATCTCCGCGAATTGCTCAAAGCACTCAATGCGCCCTTCTTCGATTTGGTAATACCAATCAAGCACCACGCCCGAGAAGGTCGACGGGAACACCTTGCACAGAGTGGCGCCCGTGCTGTTGTAGAGCTGCATCTTCGTGAAATAACCGTTGAGGTGGTCTTCCGGATCGGTGACCCCATCATAGGTGGGGAGCGGGGGGATGTTGGTCCCTGCTGGCTCCGCTAATATGTTGCGCGCCAATGGTTGCCTCACGGGTCCGTGGCGAGACAGGCGCCCCAAAATTCCTCCACTCCATCCTCCTGTCTCTAACCCTCCGTACTCGCGTGGGCGCCACACACTGGGGCGCCTCTGATAACCCGACTCACTTTCCGTTTCCGCCGCCCTCTCTCTTTTCTTCGTCGGACTGGGTGTCATTCCTCCATCTCTCTTTAGGGCATCGACTTCCTTCCGGAGCGCCTCGATTGCTCCATCTTGGTCCTCAATGATCTTGTACAGCTCTCTCTTTGTCATCGAGGCGCCTTCCGACCCTCGAAACACGCTATCGCTCTCCTCCCTTTCATCCATCTCAGGCATCAGCCCCCTTAGTCGTTCTGACTGGTCCTCCGTGATCTCTTCCCTTTCCCTTCCGTCACTCACCTCCATCTCCTCACTCATGATTTCAGGTTATATTCCCCTTCCTGGCGCGCCAATTGTTTGAGCCACGAAACTCCCCTCCCTATCTGGACGTCTTCCCCTGACGAACGTCGACCTACACACACAAAGAGGAGGGCGCCTCGGCCCGTTAATCCTCCGACGCCCAAGTTAGTCTTAGTGGGAGAGTAAGGTTCTCAAGTGGTATTTTAGTGAGAGAGAGTCCAACCTCCGTAAATGCTACCAACTGCCCCTATTTATACTCACCGAACTCGAGGTTGATCTCCTCCACGTCATTGTGCCCATTTAATGCTTTGTACCCTTTTTGCCAGACACCCCAACCACCTTGTCAGGCTTCTGCGGCGTGACAGGCGCCCCCAGGTGATGGACCACCCGACAGCCTGGACTCCTTTGGCCTTTAGCGTTTTGTCTTCATGTGCCCCTCCTCTTATTTGGGCCTTTTGGCATTTCCCAGGACCCTCTTTTGGGCTTTGCCCCCCAAGTCACTTGTCTGGGGGCCCAAACTCCTAATGGCTGGGTAATACCCCCAACAATAATCAACTTTTAACTATTACATTCATAAAATGAATAATAAATTAATTTTTTTATTCATTAAATTCATTAAAATGATGTCCTTTTACTTAGAATGGTTAAATCGATCATACCGGTCATACTGGTGGTGTCATGTCGGTTTCATGACCGGCACAGGTTGAACCAGGTTCAACCGGGTGGCATGCCACCGGCATGACAACCATGGACAGAAGTCACCTACAGAATATACATCACGAAACGGCGCGTTTTGCATTAATGGTCTTTCGTCTCAACTCTCTCTCAAGTTACCGTAGAGAAACTCTTTGGCTCCCTCTCCGAAATTCCCCAAATCCGTCTCAGATTGAATTGAACCCTAGATTTCCTTCTCACACTTCTCTCGATTCAAATTCTCGAGCGATGACTACCGCCGGGACTGAAGACGTCGAGATGAAGGAGCTCCCGGCTCCGGCGGCGGCTTCCTCTAATTTTGCCGCTGCCTCCTCACCGCCGTCGGTTCTTCAGAGTGCGCATTTATGTGCTCTTCTTTGGTTTGAGAACTGGAGATGGAATTTCGGGGCTTATGTTTGTTCGGATTTTCTGTAGATTTGAACGAGATTGCTTCGTTGATCGAGTCTGGGGCTTATGCTCGCGAGGTTCGGAGGATTGCTCGGGCCATCAGGCTGACAATGGCACTGAGGCGGAAGCTCAAGACTTCGGTGGTATCGGCTTTCCTTAACTTCGTGCTTACTCCTGGATCAGAGCCTCACGCCCGTCTGTCCTCTTATCTTCCCAAGGTGATTTCATGGCACTTGTTGTGAGTTCGTGGCTGGCTTCGTGCTCATGATATAATGATAATCCTACTTGATGGGGGCTTAGCCTTAGGTGGCAGTTTCTTTGATGGTGAATTTGGGACCTCACCCGTCAATTTTATCTTGGTGGTAGGAGAATGACCATGAAATGGAGATTGATACGGCAACGTCTGTGGTGCAAGCTCCTATGAAGCACTCCCTTCCCGAGCTGGAGATATATTCTCACTTACTGGTCTTGATATTTCTAATTGATCAGAAGAGATACAGAGAGGTAATTCATCGTATAGATGATTTGAGAAATAGAGCCCAGTTCATTCGACTGCTATCACTAATCTACTCATCACCTGCTTTAGTTTAGGCTAAAGCTTGTTCATCAGCAAGCATTGCAAGGCTTAAGAATGTTAATAGAAGGACTGTTGATGTTTTAGCATCTAGTCTTTACTTCTACTACTCTCTCAGTTATGAGCAAACTGGTGATCTTGCCGAAATAAGAGGGTGAGTTGTATGTTCCTCTGCTATGTCATTTGCTGGTGTTAGTTTCTGGTTTTTTTTTTTTTTCTTTCTTTCTGTTCTTGGTTCTTATTTTCCAAGACTTGTTTGCAATTAGACTACAGAAGATAGACCCTGGGGGTTTCTTCCAGTTTGACCTGACTTGGTTCTTTTTTCCTGCTGGTAGTAACCTGCTGGCACTTCACCAGATTGCAACATTGCGCCATGATGAGTTGGGGCAGGTAAGTTTTTTTTTTCAGCAACAGGAATAATGTTTTTGTACCGTTTCAGATTTCTTACTCATGGTTTTGCTACAATATTCTTATTATTATGTAGGAAACACTGCTCAATCTGTTACTACGCAATTACCTCCACTACAATCTGTATGATCAGGCAGAAAAGTTGAGGTCCAAGGCTCCACGATTTGAAGCTCACTCAAATCAGCAGGCAAGTCAGTGATTTGGTTTTAGATTAAATTTTTGAAGAGTGTGACTTCTTGGTTTGTGATTTTTATGTTCACATCAGTGTTTGCTTGTGTTTGGACCAACTTTCCTTTTGATTGTGTTTCCAAATTGTTTTAATTTTCAATTCTGCTTCACGTTCTGCAGCATCATGCTGCAATATTACATCAATGTGGTCTTGACTAGGATTTGCATGATAGTGGTGCCTATACATCCCTACTTGATATATATATATCCGGCAGGCATACACTGACTTTACAGTACACCTAGCGAGTTTCTCTATTAAGTCCATGAATTAGCCGGGGTTTGGCCATGATACTTACTATAACCTCTAATGGGTGAATCTCACGCCCCAATTCTCAAAACCCAAACCACAAGATAAATTTTATAAAAAAGAATAATTAACTGTTCTTATTCGTCCAAGTACATTGAAGTATTCTACCAAAAAAAAAAAGTACATTGAAGTACATTTAATAGGCGACGCAAACGTATATTATACACCAAGCGTACACTAGCCTGTGTCATGTATATAATCCAATATACCTCAGGTTTCAGCCGCCTTCTCAATCTTTGCCATTACTGGGAAGCTTTTTGTTGTTGAAACCAATGAATGATGTGTCCTGAAACATGACTGGTAGTGTCTGTACAGGGATTTGCATGATGGGGATTTCTAACCCTCTGAAGACATGTGGTTTCTGATGCTCATTCTTTAAGCATAGTCACTTAATCTCTTCTTCTTTATGGCAGTTTTGCAGGTACCTCTTTTACGTGGGAAAAATTAGGACAATTCAGCTGGAGTACACAGATGCGAAGGAGTCACTCCATCAAGCAGCCCGAAAAGCTCCTGTTGCAGCCCTTGGTTTCCGAATCCAATGCACCAAATGGGCTGTTATTGTCAGATTGTTGCTAGGAGAAATCCCTGAAAGGACTGTCTTTATGCAGAAAGGCATGGAGAAAGCTCTCAGGCCATACTTTGAGCTTACAAATGTAAGTACCTTCATTATGTGAACTGGATTCTGTGATGTGCATATCGTGTATAGCAAGTTACAAGGCATCATTAACAAGGGACATTCTTGTAATATTTTCATCATTTCAGGCCGTCCGAATAGGCGATTTGGAGCTCTTCAAATCTGTTGCTGAAAAGTTCTCAGCGACTTTCAGCATGGACAGGACCCAGAATCTGATTGTCAGGCTGCGGCACAACGTCATAAGGACCGGGCTCAGGAACATCAGCATCTCCTACTCTCGCATCTCGTTGGCCGACATCGCCAAGAAGCTGAGGCTGGACTCTGAGAACCCCGTGGCTGACGCGGAGAGCATAGTCTCCAAGGCAATCCGGGACGGCGCGATTGACGCTGCAATTGACCACAAGAATGGGTGGATGGTGTCGAAGGAAACCGGGGACATCTACTCAACGAACGAGCCTCAGATGGCCTTCAACTCGAGGATCGCCTTCTGCCTCAATATGCACAACGAGGCCGTCCGTGCACTCCGTTTCCCTCCCAACTCACACAAGGAGAAGGAGAGCGCCGAGAAGAGGAGGGAGAGACAGCAGCAGGAGCAGGAGCTCGCGAAGCACATTGCCGAGGAAGATGACGATGAGTTTTAAAGGGTTCTAACTGCGAAGCTTGGGGGAAACAGGCGAGCTTAGGACGTTTATTTATGCTTTTGTCAACTTTGCTGTCAGGTAGACATAATTAATGGGGCTGTTTGTCTAACTTCTTCAGTAATTGATGAACTGTGACAGATGAGGCTTTCCAAATGTTTTGAGGAGGCAATGGCGATGCTTGCATTTCTCCCATCTACGTCTCTAGGTCGAAGATTAGCAGGGTACTTCAATTGTCTGTCAATGGCGTCAGTTGATTCAGCTGGTAAGTCTGTTTTCAAGTCCCAAAGACGGTGACTTGGGTTGGTTGTTTTAGTAATGTAGCTCTATTGATCTAGACATAATTCCTAATCCAGCAAGTGAAGAAGAGAAAATTTTCTTGGATTGATCCAAAAGACTTGAGATGTGGAACTGGTTGTTCTTTAAATAAATTTTTATGCAGGGTGGGAAACTTGAGTGCAAACAGAGAATTTTCTGGTTTTTTTCTTCTTGACACTCAAGTCTAGAGAAAATATCCTTCAAAGCCTGTGGTTTCAAAGCCATATTTTCTCTCATCTCAAGAGCTTCCGTGTTGACTCAGTTTGAATAGCATTCCTAAGTTTCCCAAAACAATGGTCACAGACTCGATACCATTTGTTCGGATTCGGTGCCATTGCAGCCTTGAGAGACTTTCTACTAGTGCAAGAACGACAGAAGGCCCGTCCACAGTTGTAGCAGTTGTGCCGTTTCCTCTTGAAATTGAACGACAGGCGACAGCCAGAGCACATCGATTGATCGACAACACCACCAGATACCGACGACTTGCGAAGAAGACATATCGCGGCGGTGAAACTAGTGCCACAGACAACACTCCTCACCTGTTTATCTTTCAGACCTTCAACCAACGTGGGAGCATTTCTGTCATCAGTATCACCATGACCCAACCTTCCATTTGCACCTTTCCCCCATGTGTAAACCTCACCGTTTGAAGTCAAAACAGCAACATGAAAGCTGCCACAAGCCAGTTCCTCCACAAAGTTATCTGCAAGCTTCCCCAATACAAGAGTTGGTCCCTTGCTGCTGCCGCCGTGAGGATTCCCTAGCTGACCAGGTGCAACGCTTCCCATCGTGTAAACATGCCCGGTGGTCGTTACTGCAACAGTCATGCTGTGACCACAGCCGACCTGACAGAAGTTCGATTCGCCAAGAGCAGCAACGCAGGTGGGAACGAGCTTCGCCTCCATGTTACCACCATGACCGAGACGGCCCTTATCGCCATCTCCCCAGGTGAACAACAGCTTTCCCGAACAACAACTACTGTCTGTATTGGAAGTTCCAACGATTACCTCCACAACTGCAGCAGTGTGCCACACACCACAAGCTGCTCGCATCGTGCGGAGGCCCTTCAGAGACTCCACTTCCCGTGGCATCGACATGGTTTCGCGGTCGCCATGTCCCAAAACTCCAAAAGTTCCATCTCCAAAAGTGAACAGTTGCCCTGATGAAGTTACAACAGCAGTGTGCCAAGGTCCACACGAGACCGACGACACATGAATCCCCTCCATTGTTCCCTTCAACTTTCTAGGCACCCATTGACTTGCTTCAGCTCCAGCACCACACCCATTTTTGTGATTTAGAGTACTGCATCCACTGTTTCCCCAATGATACAGATCACCTGCAACAGATACTGCACAAGAATGGTATTCTCCACAGGCGACGAGTTCGATGTTGACGTGTTTGATTCCATCTAAAAGCTTAGGATGTGAGACATTATGATCTATACCATGTCCAAGTCGTCCTCCATGTTCCTCACCCCAGGTGAAAACCTGCCCTTGCCTTGTTACTAAACCGGCATGGCGTCGTCCACAGGATATGGATTGAACATCCAATGTGACTGCAGATTCTAATAGTTTTGGCACGCAATAGTCCAGATTTGCCCCGATGCCCTCTCCCCATATATACACATCACCTGTAGCATCATTGTCACCATGACCAGAACCTTCGCTTGATGAACTGACAGAACTCGATAAGCTCTCTCTAAATGCATCCACATTCGTGCCCTTGATGCGCCCATTGATGATTCCATCTGATACAGAATGAACCGATGCACAAGAAGGCTCCGGCGGAAAGAAAGCTCTGGGAGGCAAAGGGTATGACATAACTTTTCAATAGTTCCTTCCTTGTCTAACCCAAAATTTTCAGCTCCATGTCCAAATTCCTGGATGACAAGAAAGTTCTCTTATGAATCAGATGGCAAGAGAGTTTGGCTAACAAGGGTATATATTGTAAAGAATCTGAAAACAAAGTGACTGATGATAAGTGGGAAGATCAAGGGGGAAAAAAGCTGATAAAATGATGAAAAGGAAACCATAATGAAACCAGGGGAATTATGTTAGAATGGGAAGAACAGTCATTCCTCCTAGTTTTTACTCTGTAAAGAGTACCTTATCTTATCTTAATTTTCACTATTAATAACAAATAACAAAAAGATGAAACAAGCTGGGAGAAAGACTCGGACATTCAGATCGGTTGAGATGATATATATGCACAAAATATATTGACCTATTCCTGAAATTCATTGCTATATATACTGCCACCGATAATCTTGAAGTAGCTTACAATCTTCAAAATCCATTCAAAACTTCTTTACTCAGAATTTTGCCACAATTAAACCCTTAATATCTGCTTAAACAATCTAATAACCTGGTTACAAGTAATCACTAACAGAAGACATACACACATTTCTGAAAATTAACTAACGTGAAAACTGAAAGCCGAACAACTCAAAATTATTGGAGTTAAAAGAAACAAAAAAAGGTGGGGGAAAACATTAGAAAGAGAAACTAAAAAATCTCGAATGAAAAAACGAGCAAACAAGGCTTTACCAATTCAACGTCTCTCTCTAATTTTTTTTTTTTTGGGAGAAAATCTCTCTAATCAATCGCATATTTATTCACTCCAATTCAATTCATATAATATAACACTTAAAGACGAAATAATGACGGTAAATTCAGAAACCATAATTGTGGCGCAATTGGTTAGCTCGTCCTTTGACTACTACTAACTTTTTTAACAACTTGTCCCTATACTTTTGTTGTATAGGGAGTTAATAGAGGATAAATTGGATCAGTTTAGAAATCATGTCTAAACGTCTAGAAATAGGATTCCCAAATGCATATTGATCCATGTAAACCAAAGGTGAGAGGCCTAACCTCTGCACTATTTTCACAATCCTCCACAGCTCCAAACTCTAGGTCCTTAATGCCATATGAACTAGCCTCATTGATGTTACTACCTTCACATACACCTGTTTTCCAGCCTCCGTATCACTCAGAATTTTTTAGAGACTCCTCACTGGAAGGTGCAACCTTCACTTTAGAAACCCACTTTCATTCATTTATTTGCTAGCCGGTGACAGTTCATGATCATATATCTCACATCCAGAGCAGAGAGTTGGTTTATTCAAATATTCAACCTCGACCTCAAAGGAAGGGTCCTCATCCGGATACAAATGTACTCTGGAGGGAAATCCACGGTCAGCAGCTAGGTCCACACAAATTTTTGCGAAATCTAAATGTGCCCCTACCCTAGGCGCCAGATCCATCTAGAGAGCTGGCAATCCATTCGTGACCTTCAAAAAAGAGTGATATTAAAGCGGATTGCCCCAGATTCTTACCCAAATAGAAAGTGTCTCAACTAGTGGAGTAATCGACTGAATCCCAGGTTCCCATTTGCGAAAGTACCTGGGTTCCCTTGAAAGTGCCAAGGCCCCGACTTGAATACCCACTTGCTTGTCGAAGAAGATGGGAATGGAAAGACCATTAGGCGAGGACTGAATTTTGACACTCGAACAACTCCATCCCTCCCCCATAGAGAATTTGAATAATGATTTCATTTTTCCTTCTAAAATTCTTTCTATTTAATTGATTTTTTTTAATTTATCTTTAATAATAATTTCATATGTGGCATATACGTGAACGACACTTGGAGAGCCTCACCTCATCAATGATCAGACAAATGTTGATCATTGTTTGGCGTATACGTGAAGCATAGTCTATATTATATCACGTCTAAATTTTAAGCAAAAAAATGCATTGGATTGGAGAGATCACGAGAGAAAAATATGACAAAATATTTTAGTTTTCTCACAAACATGCTTATATACGACAGAGATATATTTTGAATACAAACACTTATGATAATAATAGAAACACGGATGGAATCGAATTATACAGCGTAACTCAAAATCCTCACTCAACCAAAAAAAGTGATGAGATGTACAAAATAAAATCCTCACAAAAATCAACCTATCTTCTTCCAAAACCCGCCACCCTGGTCCACCAACGTCGCTCCGGCAGACTGGCACAGTACTTGTTCAAACTTCAAACAACCAATAACGACAAAATGAAAAGCTGGGGGGTAAGAAAATGGCTGCTGCGGGAAACTTACATCAAAAAGTCAAAATAACCAACCCATCACCACCAACAACCATTTCTCTTTTTCCCTTTTCTCCGATGACCGAACTCCTCCTTCCCTCATCAACCCCGCCGCCACCCCTCCCGTCTCCATGTCCGCCGCCCTCCTCCGCCTCCTCCTCCTCGCCGGACTACTGACAACCGTCGCCGTCGCTCAAAACACCAGCACATCAGCTCCCTGCCCGCTCGACTTCACCGTCCTCCGCCGCCTCTACGACCCCTCGAACCCCCCAGCGATCGACAGCTCCCAGACCTGCCAGTACATCCGCCAGGGCCTCCGCCTCGTCCAGTCCGACTACCTCCGCCGCACCTCCCGATTCCTCCCTCCTCTCAGCTCCGCCGACTCCTGCTGGCGATCTTACCAGCAGCTCATCAACGATTCCCTCCCCAACTTCGACATCCGCCGCTCCTGCGGCTTCCAGACCAGCTGGATCTCGCAGGGATGCATGAACATCACCACCAGGCAAGAATTCGAAACCCTAGCTTCCAATTCCTCTTTGTCCGACGTCGTTTCCAACTGCAACCAACCCTTGGAGAACAATTCCCCCTGCGCCGCTTGCACCGCCAGCTTGTCCAGGCTCCAGGCCTTGCACTTGACCGGACCTCCCGTCGGCAATGTCTCCGATTGCCAGGCCTACCCGTCGATTTACGCCGCAGCGGTCGTCAATGGCCCGGGTCCCGCCGACAAGGGCACCGCCAAGTGCCTGTTCTTGCTCGATTTCACCTCCAAGAAACCTAGTTCCAATTCGAAAAAGAAGAAGAGGAAAGTAGTGCTTGTGATTGTCTGCGTCGGGGTAATTCTCGTCGGGTTGTCAATTGTGATCTGCGGGTTGTACTGCTACAGCAAGAGGTACGGCAAACTGAAGAGGAAAAGAAGGAGAAGTGAGAGATCAGGGATGGAGAATGCGAGCTCGACTCGTTTAGACAACATTAGCCAGAGCACTACCGTGGTCAAGTTCAAATTCGACGAGATCAAGAAAGCGACGAGGAGCTTCTCCCGAGATAGCATCATAGGGAAAGGAGGCTATGGAAATGTGTACAAAGGCAGGCTGTTCGATGACTCGGAGGTCGCGGTGAAACGGTTCAAGAACTGCTCGGCTGCAGGGGATGCAAGCTTTGCCCACGAAGTCGAGGTGATCGCCAGCGTTCGACACGTGAATCTAGTAGCTCTAAGGGGTTACTGCATCGCCACTACTTCAATGGAAGGTCACCAGAGGATAATCGTGTGCGAGTTGATGAAGAACGGAAGCCTCCACGATCACTTATTCGCTGCTGCTAACAATTGTTCATCCGGGAAGCTCAGCTGGCCGGTCCGCCAGAAGATTGCATTGGGGACGGCGAGAGGCCTGGCTTATTTACACTACGGTGCACAGCCAGGGATCATCCACCGCGACATCAAGGCCAGCAACATTCTTCTGGACGAGAAGTTCGAGCCCAAAGTCGCCGACTTTGGTCTCGCGAAGTTCAACCCAGAAGGGATGACGCATCTGAGCACCAGAGTGGCAGGGACAATGGGGTACGTGGCTCCGGAGTATGCTCTTTACGGGCAGCTGACCGAGAGAAGCGATGTGTATAGCTATGGAGTCGTGCTGCTGGAGCTTCTGAGCGGGAAGAAGGCATTGCTGAGTAGTAACAAGAGCGACGACGACAGAGACGAAGAACTGCAGCAGCCTTGTCTTCTGACGGACTGGGCGTGGTCGTTGGTGAAGGAAGGGAGAGGGCTTGATGTGGTGGAAGATGGGATGCCGGAGCTAGGCGACGCTGATGTACTGGAGAGGTATGTTCTGGTTGCGGTTCTTTGTTCTCACCCGCAGCTGTATGCTAGGCCGACGATGGACCAGGTGGTGAAGATGTTGGAGACGGATTTGCTGGTTCCTTCTATCCCCGATCGTGGGTTACCTTTGGTGGCTGGGATGGACGATATCGAGATGTCGGTGAGCAGCTGTGGATCGGGGCAGCTGTTCACTGCTTCTGGGTATGGCTCATTTGGGTTTGGCGGTTCATCTGGAGTCAAGGAAGAAGGGTTGGAGAGTGGCTCAACTGCTCACACAACTGGTGCTTAGATGACTCTCAATGTGTCTAACTGGTTCTTCTGATGTATGATTTATTATCAGCTTCCCCGATTCTCAGTTCTCTCACCGTTTGATTCTGTTATATTGGGCTATTTCCACTTCAAGAATGGATGGGCTTAAAAGTAATAACCATTAAGCTGGCCCGGTCGTTTGTTTAACCTTTTAAAACCTAGAGCACGATAGCTAATTGCCGTAATTTCTTGTGTATAGTCAAAATCGTGATTTAAATTTCAAATCTTATGATCTTATTTATCTGTTTCGATTTTGATTTTACTGTAAAATTTATGGACTTTAAAATGTTACACTATTTGCGATTAAAATCCTAAAAATCTGGATTTTTCATAAGAGTGAATCACCCCCAACCTCCCAATTACAACCTTTTTATGCTCCTATTGCGACAACCAGATCAGAGCAAAGGTCAAATTCTCCCTCACCATTGCGGTCCTGTCTTGAGAGCTCGAATCAGTGGCTTTATCGCACTGGAGGAAGCAATAGCCTCCTTATTCTCATTGCGGACCGACAAGTTGAGCACTCCAAATTTGACGATGTTGAGTAGGCTTTCAAGTGAGGAGTCTGATAAGAGGATGACCGCCGATCAAGCTTTCACCATGGAATGACTGGTTCAACAGCAGATTTATGCATGCCTTTTGTTTGGAAAATTTGGAAAGGGAGGAACGCCAGAACGTTTAAGGACGAAGTCATGACGTGAAGAGCAGTCGTTCGAAAGATCGGGAATAACCTCCTGAAGTGGAGTTCCACTCATGGTGCTGTGAGTTCCCATGATGGTCTCATTTGGCTTCACTCGATTTATCATGCATGCCCTTTGATTCAGCCGCTGGAAGAGAGCTGAGATATTGAGAGCTGTGCTTTTCTGTTTTCGCTTGTTTCGTTCTTTCGCAACCTTCTTTCTTCTCTCTTTTAGTTGGTTTTATTGTTTTCCTGCTTCTTTCTGCCCATGTCTTGATCGCTTCTTGCGATCTGAATGGTGCTTTCTTGCTCTTGTACTCTTGTCTTTTAGTTTGATTATAATATATTCACCCTTATAAAAAAAAAAAGTGAGGAGTCTGGTTTCCTTGGTGGCTTGTTAAGGATTAACTATTAAGTTTGTTAGTTCCTGAAATCTTAAATAAGAGATTTTTATTTAAGGCCTAAGATTGTTAGTTACAGTTTACTTTACCCTAATGTTCACAAGAGAGAGAATGCATTTTCCCTTGTTTTCCATAGAGGGAAGGGACTAAGGCTAACTCCAATGTGACCTCTATATATGAGGGAGCCTCTATATTTGGGGGAAAGTTGGCTCCAATGGAGCCTCTATAAATGGAGGAGTCTCTATATTTGGGGGAGATCTCCAAAATGATCTCCAAATTTGAGGGTGGAAATGGGGGTTCCCCCAAATATAGAGACTCCCCAAAGCCCGCCACGTGGCGTTTCTTTTTCTTTTTAAGATTTTAAGGGTTAATTGGGGTTTAATTAGGGGATTAGTTAGGGGTTTAATTAGATCAATAATTTTCAAGTGTTGTGTGTAAACCCAAATTAGGTCAATCATTTTTTGTCAACAAAAATTTGGTCTCAAAATTAAAAAAATTTCTACCTGAAAATTTGTATTTAAAAATGATGACGAACTATACAAAAATTAACATGAACAAATTATATTAAGACTTCGATAAGTACATTTTAAGACTTCGATAAGTACATTTTTAAGTAAATGAAAAACTTAAAAAATGAAGATCTCCAAATATAGAGCATGTAGCATTGGAGCAAAAGAAGGGAAAATGGAGATGAACCCCAAATTTGGGGATCTTCATCCCCAAATTTGGGGGCTTGCACTGGAGTTGGTCTAAGCAGAAAGAAAGTGGGAGGAAAAATCCACTATCAACCCAGCCTTTGAAATTGGAGAGAAAATAACATCTCACCCTTTTTCTTTCTCTCACTCTCCCTTAGTTTCTTCTATCTCACTTTCCACCATGGTTGTCATGCCGGCCGGCGTGCCACTGGTTGAACCTGGTTCAACCTATACCAGTCATAAAACCGGCATGACACCACCGGTATGACCGGCATGATCAATATACGAATCTTCAAGTAAAATAATCTTACCTTAGTGAATTTAATTGATAAAAAGTAATTTATTATTTATTTTATGGGTTAAAAAGTTAAATGTTGATGTTATTTGTTGGATTCAAGTACAAATATTTAGGTATTGACGTTAAATGTCGTGTTTAAATATGAGTATTTGTAAATTATTTGTAATATTAACCGGTATGAACCGACAAACCGATATGTATCATCGGTCGAACCATTCCACTTGCTAAACCGGCATACTGGCGTAAACCGGTTTGACAACCTTGCTTTCCACCCATTTTTTTCCATCACTTTCTATTATAAAACAACATTTTCTTATATAATTTCATTTTCCCTCAAAATTTCTCCTTCCTCTTGATTTTCCTTCCTCTCTTCGGAAACAAAGTATTAATGTCACGTTTTTCTCTACATTATGATTAGACATGACGGGTAAACTCATTAGATAATTTGACACAATTTTCATGACCGGAATGAGTATTAAGTCGGACCCGAATTGACTCATATTCACTTTTAATGATTATGGGTTTTGGGTTGGATATGAATTGATCCTATTTGATTCAGTTCATTTGGGTTAGACTCAAATGAGTCTAATTGAGTTTAGATAATTGTATACACAAAAAATAATATCAATAATTTCATTAACTACCTTCAATTCAATTATTTTTTCCCATAACAATAAAACATAAATTTAATTATAATCGGGTAGTCGTTTTCTTTTGGACTTTCAATATTACGAGGTCCAATTTAGATCCAAACTAAAAAATCAGATATGAGTATGCCCTAGGAGTAAAATTACCCAAATTTGATTCCACTCGGCGCGCGATAAATTGGATTTGGGCACTACACTAGACACAAGCATTGGTCCCGGCCCGTTGGCCGGTATTGTATAAAACTTTGAAGAACAATAGTGTATTTTGAAGAGCGGCGGACATTCTATTCATATTGGAAAAATTATTAATCGTCGCTGTCGATTAAGTAGCATAATTTGTAGCCAATGATTCAGCTTAACCAAAATTTTAGCCAATAAGATGATAGCTGATGAAAAAGTAATAGTAATCAAGAATTACTTGATCAGAAAGTTGCATGCATATGATTAAATTATAGCAAAATCGATCCTCTAAATTGATAAGCAAATAAACAAAAGCAAAGCTACACACGCCGAAGTTGAGAAAACAACAGAGGTTAGCATTTCCCAGATTAAGCCTGACGTTGAAGTTGTAGTAGGAAGTGATAAAACAAATATGATCTGGAATCCATAAAAGCCGATTTTTGCTCGTCCCTTGGCCGTCACTGCTTCTACGATTTCTTTATTTTCCTTTTTTTTCTAGGGTTAATACTTTAATTTGGCCTGAATTATACACAAACTTTCTACTTTGGTCTGTGGTTTCGAAAATTGCTCTTCTGACCTGAACTATGTACCATACTTCCTTATTTGGCCCGAAGGCAGGTTTGACCGTTAAATTGGATGGTCAACAGAGTTGACCGTTAGTCAATGGTCAGCTCACTTGGTCACGTCAGCGAGCAAATAATAAAAAAATTTATTTTTTGAATTTATGTATTTTTTCCTTTCTTATAATTAATAATAAACATAATTTTTTTATTTCCTTTGTTATAAAAATTTAGAAATTAAAAAAATTAATATTTTATTTTCTGCTCGCTGATGTGGCCAAGTGAGCTGGCCATTGAGTTGACCGTCCAATTTAACGGTCAAACCTGCCTTCGGGCCAAATAAGGAAGTATGATACATAGTTCAGGCCAGAAGAGCAATTTCCGAAACCACGTGCCAAAGTAGAAAGTTTATGTATAGTTCGGGCCAAACTAAGGTATTAACCCTTTTTTTCTAATAGTTCAGTTACAACATAGTGAAAGTTCTATGCTACCTATTTTAGCAAGGGTGTTGCTAAAAGTGCAGTGGTTTACTTTTTGGGTGATATAACACGACCTATTCATTAAAAAAAACAAATACTAACAATTAGATTATCTAAAAAATGCAGCAAACCCTTATCAATAGCTTTTCGTCCATAACACCAAAAATCATATTATCTGAAAAATGCAGCAAACATTATTGGTGCCTACAATCAAACTGGACTAAACTTGAGAATGATTTGGCAGTTATGAACCAAACTTGATAAACAAAAGAAGAGAATCCATAATGGGACAATATCCAACATATGAGATAAGATTGCAGGCGAAGAACTTGCATATTGTCCACAACTCAAATTGAACAAAAGATGACAATCCATAAGGTAAACAACCTAGAAACACAATTTTAATATGAGCTTGAATGAAAAGATAGTTCTAAACATCCCAAAGATAAAAGGCAACAACCTAGAAATAGAGTAACAATGTTAAACAAAAGCTTCACATTGTGGTCTTTAACTACACAAAGTTTTCAACATTACTATTTCTCTTTATCAGGGTCACAGACTCACAGTCGACAACATGTTTACTTTTGAGTCTCGTTAAAGTTGTCTCTCCAAGGTCCACAGGACTTGGAGTCTTTGCCAATTGTTGCAATCAAACTATGATATTAATCTAGTACACTTTATGCCAACTGAAGTGATGTGCAGTTGAAATGTTCATCACCTACATGAAGTGGATAATGATCACTGCTAAACATAGAGTACTCAGCTTGAGGATCCAAGAAATTGAACTGTGGTCTTTTAATATTTAATTTTAGTGTCACGTTACCAATTTATTGGATTGAGGGCAAAATAAGTTATTTGTTTCTCTATTTTGATTGGAATAACATATTAGCCCTTACTTGAGAAACCGCAAATCTTCAGGCTCTAAGATGACAAAATCAGTTTCTCCATTGTCATATTGCAACATGAATTTGACTCTAGCTACTGTGAACATGGGATAAAATTCAACAAAATTATAAATTTGAATGCCACATCCATATTCTGAAGTAATATAATATTATTACAAAAAAAGACAAATTGCAGGATGTACAAAGCAACAATAAGATACCAAATAAAATGTATTTAAAAAATTTCGGGTGTTATGCAATAAAATTATTAAATACATCTCACAAATAAAGTGCGGGAAAAAATGGAGAAATTTTTTGTACTTTCTCGCATAATATTTTTTTTTATCACATCCGAAATTTTTAAAAAAGATATTTTTTTTAATATTTAATACAATTTAATTTAATAAGTTTGTCTTTTTATTATTCATTATTTTTCTCTCATCTCTCTCATCCGCCACCAACTGGCAACTGTCACTTCCTTCTTCAACGCAAATTTCTCACCCCATCTCTCTCTCTCCTACAACGCGGAGACTGTACAATTCATACTCTGATTTCTCATCTCCATGCAACAGGCGAATGATCCTTTTTACCCAGATCCCATAAAAGTTAATTAATCAGTTTATTGAGTCTCAATCGAAACGTTCTTTGACGGAAGATCTGATTCAGGGTGCGGCACTGGGAGTAGATTATAGGTAGGGAGAACGAAGTGGTTGCAGTAATAAAAGAAGGGGAAAAAAGCGATGATTGGAAAGGGAAGGCCAAGGTGCAGCGCCGGGGATATCTTCCGGGCTGGTTCGGGATACAGTAGGCAAGATAGGAGGGGAAAGATTTTTGGGACGGTCCAGTAAGAAAGACAGCGAGAAAGAGAAATATGAGAATTACTGAAAACCCCATCCGCTTTGTGCGGGCTATTCAGGAGGAGCTGAGGTGGCAAAAGAGTTTTATTGACATTGCCTTATAGTATTATGTAGATTTAGGTCATTTCCATTGCTAATTATAAGTTTCTTTCATTTTCGTTTGCGAAAGGGATAATGGAATGGACTTTCATTTTCAATTTTCTCCTTCCTTCCTTTCTTCCTTCATTTGGTCCCTCCTTTCTTCTTCCGTATTGCCCCTACAAGCATGTAAACAGAAGACCGTCACCATCCGTTCTAACCTAAAACGAAATCATGCATTAAATTTTTATAGATTAATTAATTGTCATTTTGGTTAATTGCTTCCATTTGCGGCCAATGCGATTGCGATGGGCTGGGAGTGTGATATAAATTATAATTAGCTTCTCCAGCCAGCCAGCCAGCCAGTGTCATTATCTCAAACTAAATGCCCAAGCTCTTCACTTTCGTTTTCATCTTTCCTATCATAAGCTTGAATGCCCAAAACTTGGGATGACTCTTTCGATGACCTATAAACAGTAAACTCCCTGTTTCTTACTGAGTTTATTAGTTAAAGCAATTTGGAGCCTAAATGACGAATAATTAGGTCAAAACTGAACAAAACAAATGGGATCCCCGCACATATTAATTTTTTTTTAAAAAAATGGAATATGGGATAATACATAGCGATTACAAGACAAATTAATACTACAACCCAATTGTATCAAGACAAAAATTCAAAAGGCGTTAAATGGGAAGAAGCCAACTCAAGAGTTTCATGCTCTCTTTTCATGTATCTTTTAGAATATGTTTGACAATTAGGGGGCAAATTCTGGAAGGGCGGAAGTTGAGGTGAAAATTATAACGTGCGTAGATTAATTTTTAACTATAATTTTTTTAAATTAGTTCCACACTTATTCAGATTTGCTGATTTTGCCACTGAGTTGGAAAGTGGATGATAAGTAAAACACGCTTAGAAAGATAATTACTTTAACAAAATGTATTGATTAAGGATAAGTCATCCAAATTGGAATTTTTTTCGTATTAGAAAATAATTATGATAAATTGCCTCCAAAAAATATAGTCTCAAGCCTAAACCATCTCCTCGATCGCTCTTAGGACATAGAAGTCTATATTTGAAGACCACTTCCCACTCTCTTTTCTTCTATGTGTTATGTTGAGACCTTTTCGGGGTTTCACAACTATTCACACTGGTTCCAACAATTTTCTTTTCATTCTTTCCCCATCTAATCTTCTTGAGATGCATCTAAATACAAAAATGGTCAATAGACCATACCATTTGAAAACTTGTGGATCAAACCAGACCATACAGTTTGATCGGACCATAAACGGTAAAAAATTATTTAATTTGATTCATGGTATGTATTGTTGTATGTTTTGCTATTCGTATTAGTAGGCTCACTGACCACTCTCTCCACTCTTCAACAAGACCCAAGTCTCAACCTAATTTTGAGAATCTCCTCCTTCAATAAAAAACCACACCACATCAAAGAATAGAGATGATCGTGTCTTTATATGACATTATATTAATATTTATGATGAAAATTAGGTTACGCTGAAAGCCTTTGTTATTCACTTGAATTTCGGTCGGATATCAAAATTATGCATGCATGTTGGAATTTATGTTTTAAAATAAAATTAATTTTTTTTATCGATTTTGTGTAGTGGACCGAAATAATTGATTATTTTTGTTCAACACAGTCCATCTGTACCGACCAATCCGTATAAACATAATTTTATCTGAACCATATATATGTTTTGATTTAGTTCATATTCTGTAATCCATCCCCTCAATTTAAACCATAAACCATATATATAATTCTAGCAGCTCACACTGTTTCCCAAACCTAATGACCACAACCTTTTCTGTCGATACTTTTTTATTTTATTTTCATAAGATATAATTCGGGACTTTCATGAAAAGGGAGCATGGGAGTTATGTTCGCCGTGTTTCAGGTGACTTAAGCGTTCCAAAGAAGAGCAGATGGAAAGAGTCCTGAGAGTGTTTACACACTGCACTGGGAAGCCAAATTTAGGTGAATGAATAATTATAATTAGTGTTAAAAAAAGAATAATTATAATTAGCAAAATATATATAAAAAAAATTTGAAAAGGACAAAAGTTAGCTAGGTGAAGAAGAAGAATCGTTTTTATAAAAAAAAAAAAAAAAAAAATCTGAAAAATCAGGAAAAGGAAAGGGCAAGAAATCTGACATATCTGTGCTGGCGGCAGCACAATTGGCATTTCTTCCCCAAAGCAGAGCGGAGCAGTTAGCATCTTGCCGTTTCCCTCTCTCTCTCTCTCTCTTCTGTATTTTTCTTTACAATTTTTTTTTTCATTTGATCTGCCACGTGTCAGCAACCCATTTCCTGGAAAGACTCCTTCCTTCTTCTTCTTCTCCTCCTCCCCTCCCCTGCTTCTCTCAACGCAAAATCAACAATACAAAGACCCACTCACCGCCAAAAGAAAACCAACAATCTCAAACAAAAAGAAACCTGCTCTGCCTTCCCTGCAACAGCAGATTTTCCTTCCTTTTTGTTATTATTAATACAGAAGAAAAATGTTCAGAGTCCTGAACAGGAGGCTCCGCCTCCTCTGTTCCCGTCTCCGCTGCCGCCGCCGCCGCCACCCCTCCCCCACCACTCCCACCTCAAAGATTCAGATCAAGAAGTTGGGGAAATCCAATTCCAAGTCCAAGAACGAGCCCAGACCCGAATCCGCCGCCGCGGTTCATCCGAACAACCACCTGGGTAGTGGTAGTTGCAGCGCTACTGTACCAGAAACAGAGGTAAAACCGAAGATCAAAGTCGCCACCTTTAATGCCGCTCTCTTCTCCATGGCTCCGGCGGTACCGGAACCGGAAAATTCTCCCGGGTTCGAATTCGGATCCGGGTTCGGGCGGAGCAAGAGCTCATTAGACGGGTTTGGGAAAACCGCGTCGGTGAACGACGACCGGCCGATCATGATCAAGAGCATACTAAAGCAATCGCCTCTCCATACAAACTCCACCTCCTCCTCCAGGCAGCAGAAATATGCGAGGTCGAA
Source organism: Linum trigynum (assembly GCA_964030455.1). Taxonomy (NCBI): domain Eukaryota; kingdom Viridiplantae; phylum Streptophyta; class Magnoliopsida; order Malpighiales; family Linaceae; genus Linum; species Linum trigynum. Next base: position 30,926,712 of record OZ034814.1, on the reverse strand, counting down.
GTTGAGGGTCTCAATCAATCTCCCCGACAACGAGATTAGTAAACAGCTGAGCTTCAGAGAAGGCGAGGATCACGGCGGCGCCGCAGTAGCGAAAGCTGGGAAGGCTCCGGCGGCGAGCCGGTCGCAGAGTCTGGTAATGTCGGAGTCGGATAGGCGGCGGCGCCACGACGGGAGCGCGACGAGGTCGGTGGTGGAGGTGCTGAGGGAATTGGATGCGGACATTTTGGCGCTGCAGGAGGTGAAAGCAGAGGAGGAGAAAGGGATGAAGCCGCTCTCCGATTTGGCGGCGGCGTTGGGGATGAATTACGTGTTTGCGGACAGCTGGGCGCCGGAGTACGGCAACGCTATCCTCTCCAAGTGGCCGATCAAGCGCTGGAAAGTCCACAAGATTTTCGACGACTCTGATTTCAGGTTCCCCTGCTTTTTTCTGCTCTGTTTCCACTTTCCGTTGATCTTTCTGGAAAAGCTGGAATCATTAGGATAATCATGATTAACAATGTTAATTATTACCTGCAAACTTTGCTAATTGGAGTAAAATGTATCCCGCAGCCCCAAAACGGAGGCTTTTTAATTAGTTAATTAATCACACAGGTTTCGAAAAGGTTGGGCGTGAAAAGTCAATCTTCAAACTCTCGGGATTTGTTGCATTCAACTTTTTATGAGGATAATGATTTCGTTTTTCGTGTATAGTTAGTGTAGGGTTAAGTTAAGCTTAGCTTGACTGAGATTTCTCTGAAATCATTGACAAAATACTCGGTTTTCCACGACTTTCATAAATTAAAGTATAAATTCATTTAAATTGTGATTATATTTTTTTTACAAATTGTTTTATAGTATCCCGAAATGTGTCTTATAAGTTAAACTTGTATTGTTACTTATGAATAATCGATCTTTCTTGTTCTTTGTTTGATGTAGAATTTACCTAAATTATTGCAGAATTGATATCACGCGATTTTGATTGTGAGATTATCGTTATGATATTTTCTATAAAATGTCATGGTAATTATAATAAAAAACACAAAAGAAAATAACTCAACAATGCTAACACGTATTAAATTGTTGGAATGACTTTGCTATTAATGTATAGAAAAAGAAAAGACCTTAAGCAAATCATTTTCTGATTGATTGTAATCAATATATTAAACAAATCAAATCAAAGACACGCTGTAAAGTAGTTGCGAGATTCATTATTGAGGTAAAAAGAGGGAATGCTTTTTCTCACTGGAGGACAGAGTTGGCTGTCACCCACGGATGTTTATTTTATTTATTTATTTCCTTTCACAAATTCAACTTCTTTTTTTTTTATATACACATTTGGATTTAATCAAATACCCAATCATTATTCTGATATGCAAATCGGTACGGCGGTGGTTCTAAAAAAAATCTCAGTAACGAAAAAAACAAAGGTGACAGAACCAATTGTATAACGCACGTCGTCGTTTTATCTGTTGGCGGGAAAGTGCAGAAATGTCCTCAAGGCAACCATCAACGTGCCAAACGTAGGAGAGGTCAACTTCCATTGCACCCACCTCGACCATCTCGACGAGCAATGGAGGATGAAGCAAGTGAACGCCATCATCGACTCCAGCGAAGTCCCTCACCTCCTCGCCGGAGGGCTCAATTCGCTCGACGAAACCGACTACAACGAGGATCGATGGATCGACATTGTCAAGGTAAATCAGCATCATCATCTTAATCATCTACCTATTGCTGTATCAACGAACAAGTTGTTGGGGGAAAGGTTCAATCGTGAATCATATGCCGCAACCCACTAATATTGTGTTATGCAGTACTACGAGGAAATGGGGAAGCCAACGCCGAAAGCTGAAGTGATGAGGTTTCTGAAGAAGGAAAACTACACCGATGCCAAGGATTATGCAGGGGAGTGCGAGTCTGTGGTCATGATAGCCAAAGGCCAGAGTGAGTTTATATAATAAGATCGAATTCTGCCATTCCTTCGATTTTTTGCAGCAGTATATGATGAAGCAAAGATCGTTACTCGAATCGATGTGGTTGCTACTTGTTAATGTGTCAAATGGAATTTGTGCAGATGTTCAGGGGACTTGCAAGTATGGAACTCGAGTGGACTACATCGTGGCGTCCCCGAATTCGCCGTATAAGTTTGTCCCGGGATCGTACTCGGTTCTGTCTTCTAAAGGGACGTCCGATCACCACATTGTGAAAGTCGATGTTGTCAAAGAACACGATGGCGGCGGCGGCGGCGACAACAAGAGCGGTGGTAGTCGTAGTTACAGTGGTCAGCAGAGTGTGGGTAGAAAGAACAAGGGAAACAGAGCACAACAAACAAGTTAGTAAAATGAGAATTGAGACGTATATGTATTTGTTAACTTAGATGAAATTATGGAGAATGAAGGGTTCTTGGCTTCTTTTATGCTTGAGGGGTGGTTCGTGTTGGTTGGGATGCAATAGATTTTAGGGGGTTTGGGTGTTGCTGATTTGAGGGCTAGAAGAGTGGGAAAGAGAATTTTGGAGCTCTACTAGTTAGCTTACCATCTCCTATTTATATATGCATGGCAATGGGCAGGTCCGGTATGGTATCTCGATACTCATATCCACCTCATAACAGGTCGGGTCCAGGTCGGCCTAATGAGTATGTAATTTATGTGAAAAAACTTTAAAAATATTCATTATTAATATTTTCATTAAAAGACCAAAAAATAATCCATAATATGATAAAATGCAGTTAAAGTGTTGGAGAAATTGGGTTTTCACTTATTTAAAACTTTATTATAGCTAAAATATGAGGTAATATGAGGAAAATTCTAAGTAATTTGACTAAACTTACGTGTAATTTAGGCAAGAACGGTTCGAGAATAGGGCGGGTCAAGGCAGGCCAGGTCGACGAGAGGTACCCATGCACGCCCCACCCTGCCTACGAGGCGGGTCGAACCCGCCCAAAACAGACCAAACAGGTCGGGTAAAACGTAGGCAAGAACGGTTCGAGAATAGGGCGGGTCAAGGCAGGTCAGGTCGACGAGAGGTACCCATGCACGCCCCACCCTGCCTACGAGGCGGGTCGAACCCGCCCAAAACAGACCAAACAGGTCGGGTAAAACGTAGGCAAGAACGGTTCGAGAATAGGGCGGGTCAAGGCAGGTCAGGTCGACGAGAGGTACCCATGCACGCCCCACCCTGCCTACGAGGCGGGTCGAACCCGCCCAAAACAGACCAAACAGGTCGGGTAAAACGAGTCAGATCGAAATTGCCATACCTAATGGCTCACTTATTTATGGGTCAAAATCCATCAAGTTGTCGATACTAGGAAAATGAAGAGGCTTCTCTTGCTTAGATTTTCAATGCTGAACGAAAATGATTCTGGATCGTTACTTGTTGGGTTGCTTCAGTTGCTGGTACCATAGTTTGTGACTTTGTGTGACGGAAAACGATATCTGGTTCAAAATTGAGAGATGGGAAAAACTAACAGTGGGAGAAAAAATAAACGTCGACAGCAGGGTTCGAACCTGCGCGGGCGTAGCCCAACAGATTTCAAGTCTGTCTCCTTAACCACTCGGACATATCGACAACTGTATGTCCTTCATTCCCAGGTCTTCTATTTATACCATTTAGGAAAACTCCAAAACTTTTTGCCGACTTAAGCAATTAAGTACAGTTTCCTATACTATTCAAAGACGTAGCTAATGCAAGTTCTATTATTTCAATGGTTTGGCCTAATCTAGAAGTCCTACTCCTATCCGACCCTATCTCCAATGTAATCAAAATCTCGATTTATCTTAATATATTAGGAAGATATTGATGATCCTAACTAAGTAGAACTCCTAGTCCTTCGGTAGGCCATCCAGTAGTGTCTAATTGTGGTCTCTCTCATGTATGTTTGTAGGGAGATGAGCGAAAGTGGTCATTGATAAAATAAACCTGGCTGATAGGCGCGAGACAATTCATTTGGGGCTATTTTTGAGGAAGTTTTGTGGTGTCTGGCACTGCACAATGATTTTCACGTACGATTTATAGGTCAGATTAGCAATAGAGTAGCCCATTTGGTGGATAGAAATGCCATTTCTTTGTATCCGACATCATGTCAATCCTTTGATTTTTTTTTGTCCTAACGGTCTATTCGATTAACTTTTGTTAAAAGAAAATTGACCGGCAAGCTATGAAATTTGTTTTAGTGGTAAATATGAACAATTTGATATATAAACTGAGTGAGATGAAGTTCAAATCATAGCATTAATCGATGTTGAGGACGGGGAGATGAAAACTTGAAACAGAAAACAAGAGAAAAAACAAGAGAAAAAGAACCTATCAGTTGTATCTCGTCAGAGTCTAATCGTTTTTCAGCTTCCAGGAGAGGAGAAACGAAAGAGACAAACTGACAAACAGACATTTACACGGATAAAACTACCAACTACATTTTCTCAAGCCTAAAACTGTTTGCTACGCTTAAGTTTCTTTGTTTTTTCTAAACCCTTTTGTTATGTCTTCTCCCCCAAAACACATTTTCCCTCACCTGTGCCCCCTTCCCACCTTTGGTTCCCTCCCTTGAGTCTAGTTCTATCATCTCTACTCTATACAAAAATACTGTTCAAGCCCCATAAACCATCTAAAAAGCAATGGCGAACTGTATAAATTCTTGCAAAACCACGCTTGACAATGTAAAACTTCCCTGTTCCTGCTGTATATGAGTCAATCACCTCCTGCCAAAACGGGCACGAACCCTCTGCTGAATGGGTGTTCTGCAAGCAGGGCAATCCACCATTCCATGATTCTCATGGAGATCACTGCATTTCAGACACAGAACCTGATGCGCACATGGGAGGAAAACTACCGACATTTCCTCTGATAAGCACATCACGCATTCCCTCTCCCGCCTAAGCCCCCCAACATTTCCTTTCTCGTCTGAGCTCCCATCTTTGTTCGCCTCTGCCCCCCTTCTGAGAGATTCAATTCTCGAAGCATCGTTTTTTAGCTGCAATTCAGATATTTCTTTCTCGAGCTCCTTGATGTCTACTATGTACTTGTTCAGCCGGCGTTCTGCTTTCTGTTTAATCATATCCTGCTCTGCTTGCCCTGCATCTTCGAGACGTTGTAGTTCCATTCGCATGGAAGCAACATGTGCGAGTATCTTCTCTTTCTCTGTTCTCTCTTGCTTCCATTGCTTCTGCAAGGATCATTACAACTTTCAGACTAGGGATCGATGCCAAAAATCTTAGCATCTATGTAGAGGTGAACTCATGGAAGCATGTAACAGAAATTATATATTTCCTGCAAGTGATAGGGATCCTAAGAGCCCTGTTAATCCAACGGTACAGGACCAAAAGCAAATTGGAAACATCAAAGAGGCAACTAACTAAGTTCTAGAAGGAGTGGAAAACAAAAGAGGACGATTACTGTAGGCGGAACTGGCGCTGCCAAGACATTTTGCCATCTGCCAATGGCGAATGAAGATACATATATAGGTAGAGAGAAGAGAGTGTAGATAGAGAGAGATGCATCTGATGATATTTCTATAGGTTCCCTTTAATGAATTATACGAGTGGGCAGAGCAGGGCCACTTTCTTTCTTTCTTCAACTAATTATAACATCCATCCACATATGACATATATACTATCATACGATCCTAAGGCCAGATATATAATTGGTTGGGGCACCAAACAACGGAAAGGAGATAGCTAGGATCCCATATTCACATAAATATATGACCAGTATGTATTGTAGCTAGCTAGTCTCCCTGTACGCAACAAGACAGCAGCTCCCATTATTCAAACATGCATTGCCCATTTCACCTATCTATCTAATTCCAATATAAGATCGATTTCATTATCTTCAGCAGTTAGCTAGCTTGCTTTCCCAGTTCCATAAATTTGTAACAGTAAAAGGGTAGAAAACAGGTGAAAAGGTACTGTTTAAGTGATCGACCCAAATAAGATTTGGGGTTAAAATCCTTCTTCTTTTTGCCTTTTCTATACAACATATCAGAGGGGATGTTCAAAAAACCAAACCATTTTCTCTTTTCAAATAAAATATTGCTTCAAGAATTTCCAGCTCAACTTTCACTCTCTTACTTTTTTCTTTCAGAACAACATTTTCACCTTACCATTAACACCCTCCTCTTCCAAGGGATAGTGGTGAAATCTAAACAAGATCATGCAAAAATTGAAATTTAGGTGAAAAGGGGTCAGCTAAATTTACTTTTCATGTTCCTGGAAAACATTACCTCAATTTGGTTCTGGACATTCTTTGCCTTGTCTACCAACGTTTGTACTTCAGCCACCTTCTGCTTGTGGGTTTGAAGTTCCTCTTGCAAGAAAATTCTCTCCCTCTCCCAACATTGACTATCCTTCATGGCTTTCTGTTCTCTCTCAAAAGCGTTCTGACACCTAGCAGCTGACTCAGAAGCCTGAAGTTTAGCAGCCTCCATGTATTTCTTCAAAAGCTTTCGCTGTGCTTCAAGACCATTAATAGCAGCATTAGCCTTCTCAATCTGATCAGTAGAATTAACTACAGCCATATCCATCTCTGCCACCCTTTTCAGAGCATTCTCCTCGAGTACCTTGCTGTCTTTGGCGAGCTGTTCTGCCTCTTCTTTCTCCTGTCTTAGTACTCTCAGATCGTGCATATCCTTGCTAAGACGTTGAGCTGCCTGTAAAACCTTTTCATTAGCCCATTCAATCCAACTCTGAACCTCATTCTGCAGGCCTTCTAGTCTTTTCACTAATTTTAGGGTCAACTCATCTTTCTTATCACGTGGGATGTACTTCCCCAGGGACTTATCAAAAGGAATTCCAGTACAATACTCAGCTGGTAGTTTCTTAGGTGTAATTGGAGCAACCCTTTCTGCAGAAGCAGCAGATTTGGTGCCATTTTGTTCAGCTGATGCAGACACTTTTAATTGGTCATCAGTTGAACCTGAATTTGTAGGAGATGGATCACCACCAGCTGCTTGAGGGCCTTCTCCCACAGAATTTGTTTTCGAAGAAGCGACTCCATTCATCGATGATGATGCAGAGGGGGGCTTCATTGTCTTCTCCACAATAATGCCACTAACAGCGGTTATGCTTCCTGACCTCAAAGAGAGCTTACCAGAATTCTTGAGAGCTCTGTCCATGCTACGTAAGGACTTCTGACAAGCAACAAGTTCCTTCTTGCTAAGCACCTTTCGGCTAGTCCGTACTTTTCCTTGAGGGAGATGGACTTGGGAGGTGGTAGTTTGGACGGCTGCTCCCAGGGTGCCAACCAAGGACTGGTGCAAGCTTCCTTGAGTTTGCTGGCCTTTAGGGGCAAGAGTTGTGCTTCTGGAGCTATTTTCCAAACTTGGGAAGCTTCCAAATGCAAGTGCCTCAGCTATAACATCACATGGCAATGGTTTTTTCATATTTCCTTGTTCCTTCGCTTTAGAAGGTTTAGTATTGCTGCTTTCAACCGCTGGTTTTGGTTGGGTGGCAGCAGTAGATCCAGAGGAAGCATCATCTGCTACTATGTCATTCTTGGAGCCCAATCCAATCAAAGGATCAGCTGTGCATGCCTGTGCAATGTCCATATCACAGAGTAACAACAGCCACATTGCTTCAGAAGTGGAAAGCCATGGTTTGACCTCCATAAGCACATTCATCATCTCCACCAGTGTGTACTCCACTAACTGTTGCAATTCCTCAAACACAAAATCCCTTGAACAATCAAATTTCCTCTCTCTCTTTAAAAGGCTGAGAGTATCACTCACAGTCTTTGAGACAAGGTCATCTTCACCTTGTTGATAGAGACCATACCTTGAAACTGTCAGTCGAGCGATATTTTGGTTATACCCATCATCAACAACCTGCTTGATTGCACACTGAAAGACCATTTGGAGGTTAGAGGACAACAACGGCTCGAGTTGGGCTGCAATAGGCTCAACCCAGTCACCATCTAGGGTCTCCTCCGCTGCAAGTTTAGATTGACTGAACCCTACATTACTTACAGGGTCTGAAACATTCTCAGAAGAGGTCCCATTGGAAGGGCACTTTGCAGGTGTTGAAGCAGGAGTACTAGCCATGGTTTCTGCAGGATCAACTATTTTCCTCTTGTTCTTACTCCCTTTAGCTTTTGGTGAGACAAACGAAGACACTAGGTTGGCACTCCAAGTTTTATTGGCAGCCATTTTCCACCCCCTTCTACCAACAACGAGATGAATGCCCCTCCCAAAGCCAAAGAGCTTATAGCAGCAACCTCTACAATGCCAAACAAACTAAATGTCAAAGCCAAATTGAGAGAAATTAAAGAGGGACCCAAAATTGGTCAAGCGATCATGAAGAACGAGCCAAGGAAATACAGTAATTCAGGTACCACCATTGCTCCATCTATAATCTCGACAGAAAGAACCCACGGGAAAAGATGAACGATAGAGAGCCAAGCAAAGCACATTTTTCACAAGCCAAGCTAGCTAAACCCGAAAACCCAACTGCCTACCACACAAAACTCCTCTCGCTCGCTCGTTTCAAGCCCAGGAAAAAAAAAACCATTTCGACAAACAAAATGATCGCCGAAACAAAACCGTAGAATCAGGAGTGGCAGCAAGCGAGAATCAATAAGGGGGAAAAAGTGACAACTCCCTCAAGGGAAGAAGAGCGGCGCAGGGATTTCATTTACCTGAAATGGAGACGATGGCGTCCAGCCCCGGAGCGAGAGAGTTCGAGAAGAAAACCAAGCCCGGGAAAAGTCACATTGCCGGCGGAATATGGAGGCAGCTATCGTCGTTTGAGGGTTTTTTTTTTTTTGTTTGTTTGTGTTTTTTGGGTTGTTTGGCTGCACCGCCGCGGACGCAGTGGGGAGTGGAGGGAGTGGCAGATGGAGGAGACGGTAGGAGTGGCGTGGCTGCAGGTGGGGTTTATATTAAGTGGGTTTAAGCCTTTAACGCCAACCACACACACGACCATTTGCCCGTTTGGGTAGTGTGTTTATGGTTAAAAAACACGCTTAATCTTACGCTTAGACACGTCTAGGTACAAGGCAGTGGCAAAACGCCTCGTCTAGGGGTTTCACGCCTATTAAGATACTGAAACACACGTCAATGGAGTAAGGCGACATATAAGTCTCTCTTAAACATCACTAAATGGAGCTAGGAAGTCAATATTAAAGGAAAAATTAACATCAACTACGAAATCAATTTTCTATATCGATATTTTTCATAGCTCAAGAACTTTGTGAGCCAATGAGCTATGATTTTATGAATTCGTGAGCTATGTTATTGTCATTAAGTGTTGAGTAAGTTATTAATCATTTTAATTTTAGTGAGGAAGTGTTATAGATTATTATTTCATTCATCATGCATTGTGAATATCTATTTTCCTTCCAACGCTTAGGCACGCTTAATCTACGCATAAGCGAGCTAGGTGCTAGGCAAAGGCTCAACGCCCGTCATACGTCTAGCGCCTTTTTGAACCTTGAGTGTGTTGTTGTTTGGCTTCTACTAATAAAAACAAATATTTGACTAACCCCTCGTTATGGCTACCAATTTCCAATCCTCGGTGGTGATTCTCGTATGAGCTATGATGTAAATTGATTGGATTTATGAATTGGTGTATTGGATTATAGATCCAAATAATATCTTAACATTGGACTATTATGTCAAATTTAAAAAGTTTAAGAACTAAAATGTCTTAGTAAATAATTTGAGCACCAAAGTGTAAATTTTTCAATCATATTTTTTGTGGAAAAAAATGTTAGATACCAAATTGTAAAATATAGGTACTAAACTATAATTTGGCGACAATCCATGAATCCACCGATCTAAATGGAATGGATTGGATTGCATTAGTAGATTGGATACAAAATTACCACTTCCTAGTAACTGTCGATTACCCCCGAATAGGGTTACGAACAATGTCTCACGCTCTTCCATTTTATTGCGTTAATTTACATGCTACTGAAAAAGGGGTATATTGAAAGAGAGAGTAATGACTCCATAATGAAAAACAGTGGTATATATGGTTAGACTTAACATTCATTTGCACCACGCTTTTGCAATTTGGGTGAGCTGAACTCATTCTATTTCGTTTAAACCATATTTATGAGAGAAGTGTTTTTTCTGACAATAAAAATTTTGTATTGATATTAAAGGTAATGGATGCAACTTTGACTTCTTGGATAACGATTAATAATACGGATCACACATCTTCGAACAATGTTCAAACAAGGGTGTTTGATGTTTTTTTTATGACTTTTTGAGGGTAAGTTAAGTTAAGTCACTCCTACTCCTATGGACGTTTAGTGTGAGCTCCAGACTAAAACTACGATTATGGCTATATTGTAAAGAAAGGTAAAAGGATAAACTTGGCATTTGTGTAAGAGTGTTGGTTTGTGATCCACTTTCCAGTCTTCGTTTCTCATATTTTATAGCCGTCATGTGTAGTCGCTCCACCAATCGTCGTACTACTTGATATAGCTTGCTTGATGCCCTAACTCCACTTGCTTCCATATAGCCCACTTGATCCCTTGACGGCCTGAAGACTTCACAACGTGTTTGATGGGTAGTCTTTGCGCCATAGAGGTGCCTTGCTTGATGGCTTGTCCTGATACCCTACTAGGTGTGCAGTTGTCTTACGGGCTTGATGCGATGTGATGTGATGGCTGGGTGTCTCTTGATTGACACCTAAATAGTATGTCATCCTTGACAGGTGGGGGTATCACTAGGGATGGCAATGGGTCGGGTCAGGAGCGGATTGTGCATAAGAATCGAGTAGAAAATCAAACCATGCCAATACCCATTCGTGTTTCGGGTATCCACGGGTATCCATGGATAATAATATTTCTTTCTAACTCCAACCAACATGTTAACATTCACATGTATACTCACATTACATAAATAGAAAAGTATGACAATAAATGACTATAGTGAAGAAAATTAATTGAAAACAACACGATAACATGAAAATATTATATTTGTATATTAAATATCAAATATGTTGAGAAAAATAATAATCATTTCTAGACAAAATATATATGTATGTGTAAAATCGGCCGGATTCGGGTTGGACAGTGCGAAGACAATGCCCACCCATTACCCACAATACTCGGGTTCGGGTTATACTCATACCCATTGAAAATCCTTCGGATTTGGATTTAACTCTACCCAATTAGGTCGGATGTTGGCGAGTATTCATGAACTTGGATATTTTTGCTATCCCTAGGTATCACGCTTAGGGGGTCTTCATGACGATTATAATCACCATCTCATGACAGTGGTGACCACATTGGTGTCAAGTACCTTGATGTTCAATGCATTAATGATATCTAAGGTTGTTAAACGATTATCCTGTTAGAGGTGTAACTGATAATCAAACTGGTAACCAACAGTTAGCGGTTACACAGATAACCAATTAAATGGTAAATAGCCGGTTACCAGTAGCAAAATTTAGCTAATTAATAGTTAATGATTAAAAGGTTAGTAACTAACAGTTAAAGGTTAATCGAATAACTGATGATGATCATCCACATAGTTAGGACCGAAACTAATAAGCATTGATGAGTCACAGACATAGGCAAAAAATAATGGGATCTTTGGAGGTCTACAAGATCAATTTCCTACCCTAGTTGTAATTGTGGCTTATGTTAAAATGAGAATAATTTTAGGGAATGACTCTAAGAGGAGCAAAGTAGAAAAAGGGACTTGTGCACAGTAGTTCGACAACAATCAATAATATTTAAGCTTCCATGTAATTTTGTGTAGTTCTTGAGTTGAGTAATTGTTGTTGGGTCTTTTATTCTTGTCTGATTTTTCAATCAAATTATATGATATAATGGTATTATTGTGTACTTGTGTTGGATTGAGTTGATTATATATTGATGTCTATATTAATTTTTTTTATTCAATTGATAAAAACTAAAACAACACATAAGTATGTAGGAAAAATCTACCAAAATGCACAATGAAAAAGGAGGAGTTCTTTTGTTAGTTAGATTATTGATAGGTTATTTTTGTCTAATCTTGCCAAATCACTTGCTTAACGGTTAATTAACAAATGATCGATAACCGACTATATTGTTATGATTAACTGACTAAGATAAATTATGTTGTTAATGGCAAACACAAATTGCTTAATGCTTAACTAATAATAGACTAAACGACTACAGTTATAACTAAACTGACTAACAACCCTAATAATATTCATGTTGACCCTTTTGTATCATATCATGATTGACATGTAGGTGGTCTACCATGTGAACGTGTGCATGCTTGGCACTTAGAGTTTGGATGGCCTTGTTGGGTAGGTGGCAAGTTGATACCCATGAGGCATATCATGCTTGACGACTTGGGGCGAGGTTGCACATGCCTACCCCTCTTGGATGATTTCATGCTTGACACCTAGCACTTGGGGGTAGAGTGGCGTCATGCTTTGAGGGACTTGACAATTGACAAGGGATGTCCACGCAGCACCCCCCCCCCCCCCCCCCCCCGGGGGATGATGTCATGCATAACAACTAGGTACTTGGGGGTCAAAATTGAGGGGGTTGATGGATGCGCACTGACCCCTTAGGATGAAATCATGCTCGTAAGGTCTTGACAAGGGATAGCCACCCTGACCCCCCTTGGATGATGTCATACTTGACACCTAAGTGCTTGTTGGATGTGCACCAACCCCCTAGAGTGATGTAATGCTTGACACCTAGGTACTTTGGAGGGGGCGAAGTCGAGGGTGTTTATGGATGTGCACTGACCCTGTTAGGGTGATGTCATGCTTGGGATTGCTATGAAAGGGTGTACACTAAAGTACTAAGGTACCTCGCATTATAGCATAAGTAGCCCAAAATTCCATCATTTAGACCCAACTTAGATCAATTTAAATAATATGGTTAAGCTGGCCTTATAAACCAGAACCACTTCTTGAATTTAATCAATGTTGTATTAAGTTACTTTAGTTGTTAACAAAGTGATTTGAAAATTTTGATGAAATGAGAAAATAAAATGAACTCACAAGTCACAATAGGGTTTCTGACGTGGTTCTTGTCAATTAGGGTGATTGACCTTACTCCAATGATTCACTATAGAAGAAGAGTTCAATTTACCTGATAGGTAACCATGATCGTATTTCCTTCGAGCCTTTCATGTCCCCCTACACAGTCAGCAAGGGACCTATTCTTGGTTTTAAAATAATGTAGAGGTTGAGGCACCAGGTGAGCAAAAAATTGGGGTTGACCTTTGTAGCATGCATATTTGATCCTTTAGTGAGGCATAGGTGACACTGAAACGCCTCAAGCATGTACTCTTAAAGTTTCAATGTCTTTGAGGAAGGAATAATAACATGAAGATTTCAATCCTTATGAAAATATCTATACTTGAGATGACTTGTCATGGAATTTTTTCCCCTTGCTTTGATTGTAGAATCTTAGATGATAAGGCATGTGATAGTAGTCTGGCTGGTCCACTATCATAGGAAGATGAACTCTCTTTTCTTGAGCATTGCTTTCAAAGTCGTCAAATGGAGCATGATTATGATCAACTTGAAAGACATTACAAGTTTCATCCTCCTCCCCCACTCAGAATGCAATTTGCCACTCTGAACATCGGTGAGTGCATCTCTAGTGGCTAAATAAGGTCTACCAAGAATGAGAGACACTTCTCGATCTTCTTCCATCTCCAGGATGACGAAGTCTAATAGGAAACTAAACTTGCCCACCTTCACCAATACCTTTTATACCATTCAATTTTAGATCTTCATTTATCAATCAACATATATATATAAGGGTTATTCAAGTAGGCTTAATAACATCACTCAATCCCAATTTCTTTAAGACTGAGTATGCATCAAATTGATTCTTGCTCCAAGATCATAAAGAGATAACTCTTTACCTCCAATGACACGTGGAATGGTGAAACTGCTTGAATCATCCCTCTTTTCCAGTAATTTGTTCCGGATCACACCACTACATTCATAAGTGAGGGTAAACTTCTCTAGATCAACCCGTTTTTACTTCTTAGCCATCCACCCCTTTAAGAATCTAGCATATGCAGACATTTGTTCAAGTGCCTCTACCATGATATGATGATATGAAGTTGCTTGAAGAGTATCACAAATTTCTTGAAGTTTGTGTCTTCCAAAGGCTTCATTAGCCTCTTCATAAAGGGTGTGGATGGCTCATAGCGTTTAAGCTCTTCATTCTCGAATTTTTCTTATTTTGCAGGTGCACATGCAGAATGCTCATGCGGTTTGCCTGTGCAATTCATAATTTTGAATTTTTGCACTTTCTTTTTCTGCGACTGCTTTACCCTCCTTTTCAAATAGATTTTTCTCGCTCTTTGGATCATCCAACTCCTACCCACTCCTTAAGGTAATGGCATTACATCCTTTGGCTTCCTCTCATCATTTCTAGCTAGAGTACTCAACATGCGACCTTGCATCTACATCAGAGTTTGAGCATTTGAAAAATTTGTCTGGAAATTTTAAGTATGGAGGTTTCGTAGTTTTTTTATCATGTTTTGTTCTTCAAGTTGATTGGTGATGTGAGCAAAAAATTGATCCAACCCCTTCAAATTTGCATCAACCTTCAGCATATGGGAATGATAAAACTCCTAAAGATGGCTTCTTCTCCTGATACGGTGGTTGTGGTTGGAAGCGCCACTTTGCATGATATGTATTAGAGAAAAATACCACCTTGGTTCCTCTGATTTCTCACAATTTGCATATCCTCCAACTGAGCAGCTTCCAGTGGGCATACTTCTCAGTGGTGACCTCCTCCACACACCTCACGTGATGACACCTCTTAGGAATTAACAAGAGACAATTTGTCTAGTCCTCATCGAGTACATCAAACTTGGAATCCGACTTAACATCAATTTTGGTTTCCAATTCAATGGTTCTATCAACCTCATGGACACCCCTCTTCTTCTTATACTCCTCTCTCCTTCCCTCTTATTTGCGTCGGAACATATCCTCCATAAGGTCATAAGCAGCAGTAGGCTCCACACCAGTAAATCCTCTTAGGGATGCATCATTGAGGGCCTCTAGAACTCTCTTCTAATTTGATCAAAGAAGATGGTGATAACTGTCCACTTTTGAAGACCATGACTCAAGAATTTCATTAAAATCCCCTTGTAGCACTCTAATGCCTCACTCAAAATTTCATCCTCTACATGCACAAATACACTATCTCCTTTTGACGTGTCATATCCTTCGCAGAGGAAAATAATTGTCGAGAAAAGCTTTCTCAGAGTCCATGTAGTGATTGAGTGATGTGCCATATTTTGAAACCGGTATGTTGCATTCCCCACCAAATAAAATGTGAACATACGAAGGTGGATCACATCATCGGATACGTCAGGATTCTTCATTGTATCATAGATGATTACGAATCACCTAATATGTTTGTGGTGTGTACCCATTGGTGATCGTGTTGATGAAAGAAGGTGTGATATATAGGTTAGCACTAAAAGTTGGAATGGCAAACCTTGAAGCTCAGGCTCTAGTTCTCCGGTTAAGTTTGGCTTTAATGGAGCGATCTTCATGTCCCATGTTGAGCTACTCAATGACACGTGAAGGTGGTGATGGTGTAGGGCTATAGGTGTAGAACCATGCACCAGCTGTTTACTACTCCTGGTTAGGGAAGGCCCTAGTGCATTGGTTGGTCCCTTACCTACCTTTGCCTACTTCTTGTTCAGACGACAGGTCTTCTCGATCTCCGGGTTCAGAACAGCTGGTAGTCCTCCTACTAATTCACAAAGATAACTAACTTGAGAAACAACTTGCACAAGGATCAAAATAGTTCACCTGACTAAAATAAATAAAAATAAGGTATGAAAGTTTCCGGCAATGACATCAAAAACTTGATAGGCCAAAAGTATAATGCCTCTGTTCCTATATTGTAGTAGACCAGGAATGGTGCTCGGGCAATGAATCCGACCATCATGTTCCCCGCATGCGGCCGAGAATGGGACGATAATGTCCTTTCTCTCTTGGTCACGAGGTAGAGATGCCTATTTAAAAAATTGCAAATGTTTGGTTCCATGTGCGGCAATGTTTAAAAAGGAGAATAAAAGATTGACTCCTACCTTGAAAAGAAAGAATAAAGAGCACTTCCTAAGAGCCCATCGTTTTTATTGTTTTTAGAATCCCCCAGTGCACCTATTTAGTTGACATGGTCCTCATCAAGAGATTTTGTTTTCACAGTGAGATGAGAGTAATGTTCACTCGGCCCCGACTATTATAAATAGTAAAACGAAGAACTATAGTTCATACCATGTTGATTGTTTAATAAGTTGTATGGGTTTGAGTTGGTTTGCTAGGGGGCAAGCAAATATCTAAGTATGAGGGAGTTGATAACACCTAAAATGAGGGTCGTTTTAAGTCATTTCATGGTCTCATTGGTTGATATTTCATCAAATACATCCTTAATTCGTTCATCGGAGAAAAAATTGTCATTTTTAGGATGTATTAGATGAGACATGCATTTAGGAACGAAAAGGGGTCACTAGTGTAGAAAAATGGGCCAAAATGGAGTTCACAACTAAAGGAGCAAAGATCATGGTTGGGCAAAAGGCGAGAAACGGAGCTTGAAGATTGCGGCCTATGGCATAGATCGGGACCGCGAACTATGGAGCTTCGGGCGCGAACTTGAAGAAGCAGCCGTCAAAGGAGGACCAGAGAGTCTCAATAATTGACTCGTGGCTCTCGTGTCCAAGCCTGCGAGAAAGATTGCGGTTGTGACATCCCGGATCGCAATTGTGATGTCAGGTCGCGATCTCCCAAACTAGACAAGACCAAATTTGTTGAAGTCAAGATCGCGGCCTCTCTTCCTTAGATCACGGCTGCGAACATCCGTCTTGTGACCGTGAACTTACTTGTCATCCCATAACTCTATAAATAAGAGAATTCCCCCTTGAGTAGAGTGGCTTTGGCAGATTTCTTGTTCTAGAGAGAGAAGTAGAAGGTTGTAGAAGAAGAGGAGGAGAAGAAATGGAGGAGGATTTCCAGCACTTGTAGACCCTTTCTTCATGATTTCTTCACCTCTTTGCATGTCTCTTCTCCCCCCCCCCCCCTTATGGGATAGTCCCTCAAGGTATTTTGGGGCTTTGTCCCCCCAAACGCTAACTTAGGGTTTTATATGTAATAGGATGTTTTAGACTTGAATTTTGGATGATTTTTACCCTATCTATCTATCTATGTCTATTTGGTGTTTGTTCATTCTTGTGGTATTGTCTGTATCTCATTTTCCCTAGTTGCAAATTAGCTATTTAGGGGAACTATCATCTGCTTTCATGTGGTTTATGAATGAATTGTATTTGCTTACCGTTTTATGATTCATCTGTGATTAATAAGGCATGAGCTTGTTTCTCCAACTCTTTTCATTTAGCCTACCACTTAGTGGTGCATGATCTAGACTGGATTTGAGCGTCTTATCTAATTAGGAGTATATGAATGATCTAAGAGTTTAGTATGGTGGACGAGGCGACCATACCCCTGCCCATTGGACGTCCTACTAGGTAATGCTAGGACATCGAGTGTGTGACCATCGACTCGATGGTCTAGTGTGCGGATGGGTAGAAACCATTTAGAGGATATAGGTTTTATCCCTACAACATGAAGCTAGCTAAGGTGATATTGAGCTAGTGGATCGGTGGAGGAGTGGGATCGGTTGCATGACCATTGAGCCCTAGATTAGCGATCTCCACACCTAGATTGCCATAAGTTGTTTGTTTATCCTTTTGCATGTCATTTCCTATAGTTAGGGAAAGAGAGGCACCCCGAGTACCTCTTCTCCTTTATTGACCTCTTGTTCATTAATCGCCAAATGCCTACCTGCTAAGTAACACGTCAACTAGATAACAACTGAGCCAAAGTAGTCTAGAATACTATGACCCTTGAAATACGACCTCGGTCACCACTATACTACTTCGACGATCTAGGGTGCACTTCCTAGATTGGGATAGTTAGTATTGTCGACAATCGAGTTTATAAACGTAAAGCTCCATGCGCGACCACATCACCATCCCTACAGGTTTGCTCCCAGAAAGATATTTGGGAGTGCCTTTTATCACTTGAAAATTTTGTTAAAAAGATTGCCAAATGCTTGTTGATAAGATAATTGCTTGAGTGAGAGGCTGGAAAGCAAAGATGCTCACATGTAAGTTGCTGCTAGTTTCTTCTGTGATTACTAGTGTTCTTCAAAATTGGATGAATGTGTTTTTTATAACCTAATGATGTATTGAAAGAAGTTGAGAAAATTTGTAATGCATTTCTTTGGTCCGTTGATGAATTTAGTGTGAAACTAGAGCAACAGTAGTTGGTAATTCTTAGCAAGACCAAGAAAATAAGGTGGATTGAGGATTAGAAATTTCAAAATATGGATACTGGCTTGTATGATACGACATCTATGGGATATCCTAGTTACAGTGGGTCTTTGTGAGTTGCCTGGATTGCAAGATACGAGATAAAAATAGAACCATATGGAATTTAAATGGTTCCTCAGCTGGTACTTGTATATGGAAAAAAGATACTTTATTATAGAATAGCGACACAACCTTTATTAAGTGGTTCGTGCTACATCTTGACTTGGAATGAAGAACATTGGGCTATTATTCTATTAGAAAGGTTTGGGATACTACCATACAACATAGTTGAAATTACATACACTAGTATGGGGCAACGGTCTCATGCAGAGGCATAGCTTCATATTATGGTGGATATGTCATAACAAACTTGTATTGCAGGCTAGATTCCAAGCCTTGGATCAACAAGTTACTCGATTATATTGTATATGTCCAAAATCATCTGTTTGTTTCTTGATCTTATGACTGGTTTCTGTTGAAGCAATATTTTACAAGATTATGTCCTCCTAGTACTAGTAGCTTGGATGAATGTGAAGCTTGTATCGTATAGTTGTGTAGTAACTGGAAAGGCGTAATTGAAGAAGCAACGGTGGGGAGATTGGTGTCGAGTAGTTCTCTTAGTCTTATTTGACGAGAAAGATACACACAAATTAGTTGAGTATCAAAGTGCATATTACTGTTCGACTACTGGTAGCAAGTGACTCAACTCATAAGAAAACAATTATATAGTCCGAGTTTAGGACTACGCAATGTTATGTTAATTCGACGGAGATTACAATGCTAGAGACCAACTTACGGTAAAAATAACGATTAGAATAGAGCTCATTTTATGATTAATCGTTCACCGCTTTATACAGTCACCTTGATGTGTTATTAAAAAAAAAAGTAATAGCACTGTGAGGTGGAAAGGTTCGCAGCTGTTCGATTACTTTAACTGCGAAGCCGTACACTCAGTTTCTAATCTCACTCTCTTGTTTCTCGTTTCTGAGGTTTGCTTAGTGTTCGACTACTGGTAGCAAGTGACTCAACTCATAAGAAAACAATTATATAGTCCGAGTTTAGGACTACGCAATGTTATGTTAACTGGACGGAGATTACTATGCTAGAGACCAACTTTACGATAAAAATAACGATCAGAATAAAGCTAATTTTATAATTAATCGTTCACCGCTTTATACAGTCACCTTGATGCGTTATTAAAAGAAAAAATTAAGAGCACTGTGAGGTGAAAAGGTTCGCAGCTGTTCGATCACTTTAACTGCGAGGCCGTACTCTCTCAGTTTCTAATCTCACTCTCTCTTGTTTATCTTTCTGGGGTTTGCTTAAATACTCGATCTTGTCGAACATTGTTCAGAGAGCAGAGGAGAGGAAAGCTTGAGGCCGAGCCGGATACACGAAGAATAAGTTGGGAAAATAATAGGGAGGGCGAGGCGCTATGAAAGAGGACGGCCAGGAAACCCCTAAAACTTCTTCGAATTCCAAGGTAACTCGCCTGTGTTTGATCTTCATCTGCCTCTTTTTCTTATTAGGCGAAATCACGATCCTTGGAATCTTTAGGGCGTGTTTCTCTGTAGTTATGAATTCGGCTCGTCATATTGTCTTTGGTTTCCTGTAACCCAATGCCATTTGTAGATTCACACAACCCCAGAAAAGATAATAGATGGGTTCGATTTTGTTTATGCGAAAGTGACTTTGTGTCCCAGACTCTTCTTCTGGGCAATCATATTCATAGAGTCTGGATTAGATTTTTGGGCTTGTTTCACATTAACCTTATGTAGCTGGGTAATTCCTCGCTATAGGGAATCTATACTGAATCTGACTACGGTCCTAATCTCGATAATGGTCGATCCACCGTGGAGGTCCTAGCGTAATCCACAGCTCGTGCATTCCGCGCTCTACAGCTGTCGAATGCACACCTTGGCACCGTGCATCCGAATGCCAGCCATGTAGACGGAATGTATGAGCCATGGATCATTGCGAAATGCTCGAGTGGTGGATCACGTTAGGCCGTCCATACGCAATGAGCGTTAGGACTATGGCAGAATTGCACTATACTACATATACAAACGAGTCCCTTTTTGTCTATTGAAAGTTACATTCTGATTTCAGTTTACCCAACATATACTACTAGACTGGTATGAAAATCTTCTCTTGCTTCTGTAACTGAGTGTGCTGCTCTTTATTCATGGTTCGCAAGGTGTATGTATGCCTCGTATATCTGTTTGATGAACAGTACTTCCTTTAGTGAGATACTGAGATCTTTAGTAGACTAAGAAATGAGAAACTGTAACATGGAAAGTATGAAGTAGCTTTATATTTGACCACTCTGGTTTGTGTGTCAACTTAGTTATATAATCATTATCAACACTGACGAACCAGTATTGACTTTTAGGAGGCTACTCCTATGAATGATGGCATCCTTGTATCGGATTGATCAAATTAGATGGTTTGTTAACATTTGTATCTTAAACATGCATGTTTCAACTACCATCTGTATCCCTATCTGATGGTTCAGGTCGTGTGTTTTTAAATGCATTTATCCTATTTTGTTCGGATGATGTATGATTCTTATTACTCTGCGATTCTTTCCAACTTTGCTAGTCTCGTGGGGCGGTTCGATCTGTCGACACGTATGCCGCACAATGCCATAATTGCATGAAATGGAGGGTGATGGCAACAGAAGAAGAGTACGAGGAGGTCAGATGCAAGAGCAGCTCTGTAAAATTTACTTGTGAATCGAAAGAAGGCCTCACTTGTGATACCCCAGCTGATATAGAGTATGATTCATCCCGGACTTGGGTCATTGACAAACCTGGACTTCCCAAAACCCCAAGGGGTTTCAAGAGGTACTTGGTGCTTAGGCGAGATTTCTCCAAGATGGATGCCTACTATATAAGTCCTACCGGAAAGAAATTCCGTACGAGAAATGAGGTTGGTGCTTTCATAGAGGCCAACCCGGAGTACAAAGATGTAAAGCTCGATGACTTCAATTTCACATCTCCCAAGGTTATGGAAGACACTATACCGGAGGAAGCACTGAAGAAGGTGACTACTGCTGCCAGTGGCAATGGTGGTAGTAACAAGAGAAGTAAGATTGCAAAGGAAGAAGCTTGAGTGATGCAGAAGTTTCGACAGGGAGGGGGGTTTCTGGCAATGGTACTTTATGTTTTTCCTCGGAGTTTGACTACGGCTCTGTTTATGTAGAATGTGCATTTCTCCTTCGGTTGAATGTTTGAAGTGTGAATGGATTCTGTTTGGCTGACCTCTTAACTCTTTAGATGTTTGTATTCTGTAATGAAGTGTCCTATGTGACCCTTCGGGTTTGTTTCCTCATTGAGTGTCTGGTTTTGTCATGAAGTGGTTGAGTAGCTTCTAAATTCATTGGCATAGATTGAGGATCGTACTTCTCTTTTCTGTTCTAAGAGCTATTGCATATCCTGGTGTTAGTTTGTGGTAGTTACATTGGTAGCATTACATTTATTAGTATAAGGATCAGACATTGATGCGCCTCGGGTTTACTGGGTGAAAAGGTCAACTAATTCTAATGACCTCCAGGAACCATGCAAGACTTCGCTTCAGCATTCGATCAGGATGGGTTTGGAACTGTTGCAAGTTGCGCAACCACAAGGTATCAGTAACTAGAGGTGTCAATTGGGTTGCGGGTTAGTCTGAGTTGCGAGTCAATTGGGTGGCGGGTCAATTAGGTTTAGGTTAATCAGGTTACGTATAAATCGGTCACAGATTAATCGGGTTGCCGACCAATCGAGTTACAGGTTAATCGGGTTACGGATCAATAAGGTTACGGGTTTATAGTGTTGTGGGTCGGTCGGATTATAGGTTAGTCAGGTTACGGGGGAATCGATTTGTGGGTTAGTCAAGTTTAATTATATTAAATTAAACAAACCATAGTTTTAATCTCTACGGTCAATTTAAAAATATGATTAACTAGAAATAATGAAAGATGTAGATTTTGGTAGCCACGCTAATCCATTCCTTAAAGGGTTAATCTACACATAATATAATACACCGAAGGGGAAAACGGGAGCCCTATTTCAAATTTCCTGCAACGAGAGTGAAAGTAGGAAGGACATTTTGGTCTTCACAATTACTTTTTTTATTCATTAAAAAGACACGTACTGGGATTCGAACCATATATGTCCATTTTAAAGAAAAGAAAGGAACATAACCAATCACACTAAGTGCATTTGTTGTATCTTTTTAAATAAAAAACATATAATAGCAGGGAGGAAAAACCCCTTCCCCCATTTCAAATTCCCTGCTCCATGAGCGTTTGTAGGAAGGATAGAATAGGGAGTGTTAATTTTTTTCTCTTTCCTCTATGGAACGGGCCAACTTACCGTACACATGCCGATTTAAACGGGTCCAGGAGTGTCAATTTTTTTCTTTAAACCCTTTTATTTCTCCGTGGTGATAAAATATATATGAAAAAGCAAAAACAATACTCCTTTTTATTGCTAAAAATAAAATATTAAACAATAAACTAATGCATGGTATCTAATGGGCTAACCGCTAACCATAAAATAAAAGAGTTGAATGGGTATGACCTACACGGGATTTGGTCATCAAGTAAAACAAATGAACATCATTGGTTTGTCATTCTAAAACAAGCTATTTTCTCTGGCATAATATATATTATGCTATTATTTTATATCTTAGTGGCTAAAATATAATGTATTTCAAAGTTATTCAATAGTTCAACATCGACCAACCCAATTAGTCCAATTTTTATCATTTCAAATATATATTATATAATTATTTGATATCATAATGATCAAATTATAGTGTATTTTATAGGGAATCGTTTGGTGTTTGTTAGTAAAAAAACTAAACAGAACGATCTATTTGGTTATTTTAAACATTAAAACGATCCTAAACATTTTCAGTTCCTTTTGAATTTTTATGGTTTTATTCCCGAATAATTGATGTGCAAATGGCGAATTGCAGTCATCTCTTTTCTTTCACTATTTTTATTTTCAAATAGAAAGTTTAAAAGTAAAGAATAATTAGAATTTGGCATGGGTCGGTCAAACATGCTGAATTTCAAGTTTTGGCCCATTTTGATCAAGTCTAATTTATAATCACATGGTTCCCTGATACCCGATAAAAATCTCAATCCAAACCAGTTTGGCAGGTGAGTCTGTGTTTACGACCATTTTCTAGGGATACGACAACGGCAGTTCCTATCCTAAATCGTGTTGTTCGTTCTTGATTTTCTTATATTTTATCAAGGCCTAACAAAAACCAGAAAGCACAATGACGCAAGATGAAAGTTTTATAAAACAAATTAATCAACCAACGGGCCGAGTAAAAGCTAGCAACGATTGTGAGATGCCCATTTCCTGAAAATCGACGGGATAGGCGATTTTTTATTCGATTTTCTAGAATTCGGTTTCTATAAAACTTACTCCACCTCATCATATTACCAGAAACAATATTGTTTCACAAGGTAACATGTACTTGATTTTGGTTCATAAGGACGATTTTTGATTCATTGCATCATTCATGTCTCTTTCCTACTAAAATTCACTATTTTTATCACGAGTTTTCAAAAAAAAAAAAAAAACTATATAACATCAAGCTATACACCCTATTATATTATCAAATTTCATACCTCAGCTTCCTCCGGCTAACTGGCCGGGACCCATACTAGTATATTTGTATGACCTGAACTTTTCACAAATTAAACAATCTATTCAATCTTTTCAATCTATAAAATAGTGGCATGTTAAGAAACTAAAGGAATAGATAAACAACTATGAGAGAGTATGAAGAGGAAAAGACACAAGAGAAGAGAGGGGAAGAGTTCTTCTTATTCATGTATTCCTTAGTACAAGGAGATCATCTATTTATAGGCACACATCACATAACCTCTACATTCTTACAATCAATATACATGAATGTGAGAATGAATGTGAAATAGAAATGGGGTGGGGGGTTACATGTAACACCCAATTGTGCATCTAATGTGTCATATGAAGAAATAAATATAAGGAGATGAGTTACATAGAACTTGTAACATACCATGGAGCATCTAATGTTGGTAATCCATAATGATAATAATATTTTCATAACACTCCCCCTTGGATGACCATTAGACATGAATATGCCTCGTTAAAACCTTACTAGGAAAAACCCTGTGGGATAAAATCCTAGTGAAGGAAAAAGAGTACATAATCATCATAATACGCTATTTGAATCTGCCTCGTTAAAAACCTTACCAGGAAAACCCGGTGGGAAAAACCATGGTTAAGGAAAAAAGAGTGCAGTGCGTATATGCTCCCCCTCATGACAACATCAATAGTGAACAAATCTTTCAAATATTGTCATGGTAAGCTTCTTAGTGAACAAATCTTCTAGATTGCCACTTTATGCATGATCCATTAGGACCATTTTCTTCATACATGATCTTCAAGATCATTTTCTATGAATATAATCCGCAACCACAAGTCATTTAGACGTGTTGAATCACAAATCTTAACCAAACAATTCATAACAAGTCTCATGAATTGTTGACCATTGTTCATGATCAGATGATGTTGTTATTGTGATTTCTTTGGAATCTCCATGAGATACTTGTACGGCCATGAGTAAACAAATTACTCATCTATGATCCTCATCGTTACCAATAGGTAACAAAGTATAACTTAATGAAGTATAGCAATATACATTTTTGCTCTAACGACATTGGCATATGGTACTTCAGGACCTAATAACTCGCTTCTATCTTAAGGCCTAAATTGATCTTTGTTCACTTCTAGTGACCTTATGATCATTTGGCTATTGAACGTATGCAATTTTTTTCATACAAAATTGTTCTTTCACTTTTTCGACATTGTCGTCTTGATTCAAAAAGAATCTTCTTAAATCCTCCATGTTCAATTTTCTTTTAAGCAAACCATGCTTTATGAAGCTCTTCTGGAGTTCATATCAACTAAAACATATGAGATCATTATAAAATAATGTCTCGACTCTTTTCTTCCAAATAACTATAAAACTTAGCTAACACAATTGTATGCAAACAATTACTTCATAACACAAGGTCACAAGCAAAAGGCACGTCATACACACAACATCACTTAACCAAACCACATTCATAAATCAAACTCATAACTAAAATCACAATATCACGCACATAAGCCTATATGTCATTACACAATCACACATGCCAAATGCAAATGCTCTAATGCACTTTATTCGAACTTAATCACGCAAGGCTTATTCGACCACTTCCTTTAGTAGATATTCACTTAGATGAATATACCATATTCATCCATTTTATCTCAATCCATACAAAGGATTGTTTTATCGATCGATATTGTTCTCGAGAACTTCACATGTTTGCTTCCGGCAAACTAATCCTTCAAGGAGTTTCGTATAAATATAATTATCAAGGGATCCATACAAATAGGCTATCACAATATCTACCAAATGCAAATTTCATGCTTTTTGAATTGCCAAATTATTTAAATTGCACAACATAGTTGCATCCACCACGAGAGAGTATGTCTCTTCATAATTGATGTCATGTTTCTACCAGAAACCTCTCACGAGAAATTGTATTATATCTCTCGCAATTTCCATACGCGTTTGCACAAAACCTATTTGTATCTCGTTAGTTTTACATCTTCAGGTGTAAGGACTTCTGGTCCAAAACTTATACCAAATAGCCTAATGCTTTCTTTTATATTGGCCAATATATATTCCTTTGCATGCATCAATAGAATTTTACTTTTAATTCTCTTTGTATCTATCACGTTCAGTGTTGCAGCATAATCAAAACCCTTGTCGACAATAAATACACTTCGGTTCCAACTTTCTTCATACAAGCCAATTAATTGATATCTCTTCATTTTAAAACTTTCAGGTACCTACTATTCTTCTGGAACTATGATCTCAATTTTATGACTGGACTCTTCTAGAGTTATTTTATCCTCGAGTTTACCATCTTAATTTATAGCTCCTTCCTTTCTCGAGGATTTTTATCCTTGGAACCGATTGGTCTACCACGCTTCATGCGCTCGTTTAGACTCATTAGATTATCCAATATGGACATCAATTGTATTGGAGCATTCACAATTGGGCATGTGACATAATCACTCCTTTTAGTGAGTAAAAAGGCGTTTGGCAATCAATATTTTTTTTCTCCATGAATCACCATATGAACTTCGGGTTCATGTTTCTTCGTTGTGCGATAATGATGATTCCAACTCACATCTATGCCCAACTGTTTACTTTTCTCCCCTTTAACGTTCGAAAAGTAACTCATCAAAATGATGATATTAGTAAAAAGAGTCATGAACAAATCTCTCATTGCATTGGACACCATGTCCAACATAAGTTCTCATGGAACTCATAACGTGTTGTGGTGGAGCAATTGGGATGTATTGTGCACACCCAAATTTTCTAGCATTTTAAATGTTTGGTCCCTGACCAAAACCATTTGTATGAAAAGGGGGAACTTATGATAACTTGTTGGCTTCATGCGAATTAATGATATCATATGCCTCGATAAGAGATCGATAGACTTAGTTTGTTCTCATAAGAGAAGTTCTGTTTGATTGGATAATCATCAAAATATATCCATCATTCGGCAACTAATCTCACAAACATCAGGTTGCGTTTAGATAACAGACATATATGACAATATAGTTGATGAATCAATCAAAATCATAAAATTCATATATAATTTGCACGTTGAGTGTATTTTTCTGCATACACTTTTATAAAATTTCAACAGATTCAATTATTTTCACGAGTATATTCTCCTCGAGACCATGTATCACATAATCAATCCTTTGATTGATGAATTCTCTGAACTCTCACTTAATTTTCATATGATATCTCAATCATTTTTGCATCTGTATCCGGGATGGTATGACCGGACATGCCAAAATAAAAAGTTATCCGATCTTGCAAACTTCTGGTTTACACTTTCATATGTACTAATAAACATGTAGTACAAATTTCTCCAGTTAAGTATATGTTCTCTTATAACACATTTCTTATGCAATATCAATTATGATATTCTTTTCTGCGAATATCTTCATAATTCGGTAATGCATCTTCAACAGACAGTTTAGTTCATTAACGTCTCAAAATATTAGCTCTTCTGGAGCCTTCACATACTCTTGTACTACATGTTGGCCATGAGGCACCTTCTGATTCGGTAAACTATTGTAAGCGCATATACATAGTGATAATAATATTTACATACTATGAATATCACCAATATATTGTTTAGTTACTTCAAGTAACAAAACACAATCTCTTCCGGAGCTTTTCCTTACTTTCATACTATATGATATAATACCAGTATTGAATTTTGCAAATATTCATTCTATACAAAAACATACAAAATAATAACAACAACAACAACAACAACATATATGTGTTTCATAACACATTTCGGCATACGAAGGTTACAATATATGATCATGACTTTTGCTACATGAATTAGCATCCTCATTTATAATTATTTTATCTTTCACTTCCGGTGAAAAGATAAATTTGCTGATTGTCATTATCCAAACACCAAATTATATTAATATAATGGTGTGTCTCGATCCATTCACTTTTAAGAATGGTTTGTTTTCATTCGCTTCCAGGAATGAAACAATAGCCTTCGGATTAAATTATATAATATTTCTCATCATCACAAGTCCAATACACTTTTCACCTTTAACAAACAAGAAATAACTTATGCTTTATAAACCCTCTTCCATAATATTGCTACTGCAGGAGCACATATAGATTTTCATTTTTCTTTCAAATGATTCTTGGACCAAAAAAAATTCTTTTCATACATCGGGTACAAGATCAATGATTTTTCCCCATCGCAATGGTAACTCATATTCCAATATTTTAGTTACCAGATCCACTTCTTTCATTTGACACATTTTTTCTTCATTTTTTCCACTTCGGGGGAAAATAAGATCTTTAGACTTTCATTTCTCTATATGTCGAATGTAGCAATCGATAAGTCAACCCATAATGATTTTGCTACTACAGGAGCAATTTTCATTATCTGATAATGTCCAAGCACAAACTCCATGTTACGTGATCGACATATATAAAATAATATAAACAAATAACATGATCAAATAATCCCTCAAAGACAATGAGATAGATAAACATACTAACAAGAAATGACATGAAAATTTGCATACCTTGATCGTGTTGTGATCTTACTCAAGTATATGTGATTATGTAGAGAGACAATGACCAACCATTACTTTGGCAGAGCTCGTGCTGATAACGTGTTAAGAAACTAAAGGAATAGATAAACAACTATGAGAGAGTATGAAGAGGAAAAGACACAAGAGAAGAGAGGGGAAGAGTTCTTCTTATTCATGTATTCCTTAGTACAAGGAGATCATCTATTTATAGGCACACATCACATAACCTCTACATTCTTACAATCAATATACATGAATGTGAGAATGAATGTGAAATAGAAATGGGGTGGGGGGTTACATGTAACACCCAATTGTGCATCTAATGTGTCATATGAAGAAATAAATATAAGGAGATGAGTTACATAGAACTTGTAACATACCATGGAGCATCTAATATTGGTCATCCATAATGATAATAATATTTTCATAACATGGCATTAATTATGCATCAAAGATGGCCAAACTCAGAGATTTGACCGTTAAGAAAGGCATAATTGTGAAAGTTCAGAAAGGTAAACTTTATAGAATTAGTTTGCACTATCATCAGGGAAGGAAACGAACCGAGTAAACAAGGGAGAAGCGATCGAATTCTGTGCCACTCAACAATTCTGTGCCACTCAACTCAACTGCTTGTCCAAATATTAACCGCTCCTTCCCTATCCTTCCCGCTGATAAGCCTCCTTCACACTCATACCTTTCGCCGGCCGACATGCAATCGCCGATGTCCACCTCTCTCTACCATGGAAACCACTCCCTTATACTAACACCGAGACCAAGTCAGCGGTACTTGTTGGGGAGCAGCTTCCGGCGGCGACTCCAACTCCGGTCAAGCAGCGGCAGGACACTTCGGATTCGGGCCGCTGCCAACGATGTGGGCACTCCGCCGGCGGAGCAGGACAAAGAAGAAATTACAAACCCCAATGAAGAAGAACCGAATTCAGCATCCCTTCCTGTGGTGGACGGCAAAGACCTGAAAAGGGTAGTACAGAAGACGGCGGCAACGTTCGCTCCCAGGGCGTCGACTGCTAGCAAGAATCCGGCGGTGCCGGGGAGCACACTGTACAGCGTGTTCGAGGTTCAAGCGTATTTGTCGATGGTGTTTGGCGGTGCTTTGTCTTTCAATCTCATCTTCCCTTCCGACGAGCCCGATTTGTGGAGATTGATGGGGATGTGGTCCGTTTGGATGTTCAGTAAGTAGCCCTGATTTTGGCAATTTGAGAATTGCTCTTTTGTTTTCTTTTGTTGATCAGAGATTCTGAATGGTCTGATCTCTGTCTGGTCATGGGTGTTGCAGCAATTCCTTCGTTGAGAGCTCGAGATTGCTCGAACAAGGAGAAAGAGGCTCTCAATTACCTGTTCCTGCTGGTGCCTTTGATGAATGTGGCCATCCCTTTCTTCTGGAAGTCGTTCGCCGTTGTCTGGTCCGCTGATATTGTGGCTTTCTTCGCCATGTACGCTTGGAAGGTACGTAGCTTGCTTCGAACATTGTTCCCGTTTTACCAATCGCCATGGTTGGATCTAGATGGAGTTTACATTTTCTTTTTTTCTGGAATGGATGGATTCTGCACAGTTGGGATGGCTACAGAGCAGAGAATGAGAGGGCAAACATTGATGAGCTCTGTGAAAGGAAAAGAGGCAGGCAGACATTGTAAGCATGCACTACTAGCACGCATCATTCGACGCGGATCGAAGTAGTGTTGGCCAGCAGCAGAAAGCAAGAGACTGCAAATGGGTTTCTCAGCAATGCTAAACAAGTACATACAGCTAGCTCATCATCGCGATTGATCCATATGTAATAGGAGGAGCTGTGCCTGTGGGTGGTAGAGAATATAGAAGGGTAGTGGAGGTGTACATTTTTGCCACCTTTTCTGTGTATGAAGCTGTTCGTTTGGAACCATGAATTGATATCTTTGAGAGAGGGCCAAAGATTGAATGGCAAGTACAAAATCAAATTGGAAGGGCAGTTCGATACGAGTTCGCGTTCGAATAAGAACAGACTACTCATCTGCAAATGCAGCAGTTGGAGGATCAGTACAGCTTGCTATCAATGTGCCTGATAATATCAATTGGCTAGGTGCTGGATTGTGAACACGAACGAGAACAAACCCCACATAAATTTCCATTCTCTGCGGATACAATTGCCGCAATGAAATAAACTAAATGGACCAGGATAGGAGGACCTTTGCTATTTAAGTTGGGAATCAGATTCCATTTTACAAGAACAATGCATAGGACTGGTGCTTTCAAGGTCTTCTGTAATGGTTTCAGCTACCAAAGTCTTACCCTAAACTAAGCATTTCTACGGCAGGGAAAATGCAACTCAGCAGACAAATAACTCAGGATCAAAACCTCGAACCTATAAGCGAACTCATGATCACTCGTCATTAATCAGCATCGTCGTCACTGTCCTCAAATTCAGAGCCCGAGTCATCACTCCTTGCATCCATCAAACTATTCATGTCAAAACTCGGCATTTCCATCTCTTCCATCCCAATAGTATCATACTCCATCCGCTGCTCAAACTTCTCATCACTACAATTCAGAAGCCACGAAAGCGAGCACTTCAAGCCCTTGCTTGCGACCCTCTTATGCCTCGGCTTCACTGTGGATTCGAGACCGTAGGTGAAAAATGCTGGGAAAGCAACCAGATCATCCAAAGGCCTCCCCATCTCATTCTGGAAGAAATCAAACCCGAGTTTCATAATGTCAATATTGAGAGCAAGCAACTGAGGACAACCCACAACCATTGCCCCCACTTGTTCCTGCTCAAACCCACAATTTTTGAGAAAATCCACATGCTTCAGAATAGCTTGCCTACTAATGCTGGCAACCTGAGGCATCCTCTCAATGACCCTCCCGAAATCCTCGGATTTCAACCCAGAAACCGAGCTCAGCAGGGTCAGCTGTTCATGGAGCTTGGCCTTTAGGTTAAGTCCCATGATCTCGGGATATTGGGCTACCACCGAAGCAACTGATTCACTTCTTACATTGAACTCCAAAAGGGTTTCCACATTTGGCTTAATCTGGTCAGCCAACCCAAACCCTAGAATGTGAGGTCGTTTCTCTATCAATCTAGCAACAGCTAGTCTTGGAATCCCCAAGCTCTCGAGGTACTCGACGAAAGGCTTGATGACTCGGCCAACTCTCATCCCTAGAATCTCAGGGTATCTAGTTAAAACCCCTCCAATCTCCCTCCTCGCCACCCCAATCCCCGCCAGATAAGCCACAGATGTGCTCATCGTGCCTTCAAGCTTGAAACCCAGAACTTCAGGGTACTTCTCGAGAACCCTAGGGACGTCATTCGGCTTGATATCCATACCTTGCAAGTATTTCACCACGGGAGCGAGGTCCACGACAACACTGGAATGCAGAACCTGCGGGTACCTTCTCAGGAAATTTGTGATAGCGGATTTCCTGACCCCCAATTTGCCGAGATAGTCCAGCACAGGGATCATGTTCTTCTTAACGCTGCAGCCAAGCATGAGCGGGTAGTTGTTGATGTCTTCAATGGTTAGCCCCAATTGGTGGAGGAAATCCACGCGCTCCTTCATGACATCGGCAGTGACCGGGAGTTCGAGCCCGTCGAGCTCGTCGGGGACGACACCGACTCCTCGCAGGAACTCGTAAACCCTAGCTCGATTCGCTACTTTGTCGTCCTTCATCTCGAACAAACTAGGGCGAGCGTAGAGAGAAGACTTAGACTTGGGCTTGTTTCCGTGATTCTTACCTCGAGTTGCCGTCTTCGATGGAGACGGATTCTCGGAGGCTGAGGCCGAAGCTCTGTCGGCGGCGACAGCATAGTGAGGACCGGCGATGGATGCAATCGTCGTGGACTTGGAACTCAACTGGAGACTGCGGTACAGAGAAACGGGGAATTGTGGATGTAAGATCGACGAGCCGGGAATGTGGATTCCGGCGTGGCTTCGGATTATCATCACTGGATTGAAATTGCCGACGACCTGCATCGTGTTTAAGAGAGATTAGCAGCTGCTTCCTGATAGCCGGGCAAATGGGAAAGCATTTTAGAAGAGACGATAGAAGGAGAGTGAAAGAGCAGAAGCAGGTGTTTGTATTTTACTGATTATCCAATTTAGTCCCATTACTTTTTTCTTATGCTCAGATCAGCACATGATGAAAGTGGCAACAACTAGGCTGTAAATGAGCTGGAGCGGGTTCATGAGTGGCTAGGCGTTTGGTTTGAGAATACTCGTTCGATACTAGATTCGTTTGTAGATATAAGTTGAGTTTAACCTTATCATTGTTCAGCTCGTGAACTAGTCAAACTTGGTGGCTTGTTAAGTTCAACTCGTGAGCTAGTCAATCTTGGTGGCTTCGCTAATGAATTGACTCGACAATATTGCTAGCGAACCAGCTCGACTAGCGGCGTTTGAGCTAATTGATCTATAGCTAATAAGTTGGCTGGTTGGTAAATCATAAATTTATTAGATTATATATTTGACCATAAAGATATTTAAGACTATGAGTATATGAGCAAATATCTCTCATTTCTACTCAAAATTATAATGATAAATTAGTGGAACTTTAGCCGACCTCCTGAGTTAAAGAAATTTAGAAGATATACAATTGGGAGAGTTACCACCATACAAAATCGATGAGAAACCCTTATGGAAATGCTATAAATAGACCTCTCAACCTACATTTCAAGACATATCTTTTACATGGATTACTCTGCCTCTAGAGCAACTCGCAAGAACTAGAATTGATAAGAACCTTGAGGACATAATAGCGACATCAATGTTATTTTCCGCTTAGGGGCACCATTTTACAGAGCACAA
Organism: Linum trigynum; assembly: GCA_964030455.1. NCBI lineage: Eukaryota > Viridiplantae > Streptophyta > Magnoliopsida > Malpighiales > Linaceae > Linum > Linum trigynum. The sequence goes on along the minus strand of OZ034814.1, from coordinate 30,893,446 downwards.
GTAGTCTCGTCTTTCACTTATGTACTTCTTACATTTTGTTCCCAAGAATGACTAGTTCGATAGTTAGGGTTGTGAACCCTAGAAGTTTCTTAGACAATGTATTGGTCGATCTTATTCATAAAAAAATGTATTGGTCGATCTTGATTATATATAATAATATTTGCTTGATTTCATCTAATTGTGTTTATCGTCTTTGCTTTCAATCTTATAAGTATTCATGTAGGTGGATTGTAACAAGGAAACTTATGACATGTAGAAAGTACAATTTTATACTCCTATTTTTATGACAGGTTTTGGATGGTTTTCATATCTTTAGTACCATTTTAGCCTAGAAATGTTTGGTGATCACTCAAAGGTGTGTCTAGTAGCCCTTAGGATTGCTTTTTTATACACTTTTGGTAGTGTTTCATGGGTTTTCAGTCCAAAGTATCCTAGCGGATCGGCTTGTCAAAGTGGAGGACATCAAAACCCAACTGCTAAAGTCAGAAATAAAGATTGGATGGAGCCCAAAAATTGGTGTATAATTCAGGTGCCCCTAGTCGAATTGGCAGCCTAGATTAAAGCGAATTCAAGAGAATATGTCATACTTTGATGATAAACTGGAGATAAACCTAATGGATCCGGCTGATGGAGTTCGTAGTTTGTACTCAACTTTCTATCTCATAAACCTGATAGAAGTGTCTATAAATAAACATCCTTGGGTAGTAGTAAAAAATAAATCTTACCATTTACCACCCCTTAGTAGGCCAACCTAGGAGCTATGTAATGAGCATTTAATCCAGTTAGCTTGAGAATCACACCATCAGAATGACTTGTGAGGTTAAATGGAGTAAAGTTTCAAGCCATTTCATCAATCTATCTCGAGAGTTCTGATCGAGCAAACACTATCGAGCTAGCTCACGAATTTTAAATGAGCTAGCTCACGAGTCTAACTCAACGAGCCGAGTAAGCTCGCAAGTCTCTTCGAGTTGGAGAGGCCCTAACTAATGCTCGGCTCGTTAACAAATGAGTCAGTTCACGACTCATTAAGAAATCGAACTGGGTTTTCAATTAGTTTTTTGGAATCGCGCCGTGAGCAACTCGACTCGTTTGTAAATCAGGGTACATAATTCTATCCATAAAAAATCATGTAAAAATTACAAAATGGATTATAGATGTTAAAGAAAAAAAAAATTCAAATTTGGCGAAAAGAGCCCAAACTCGGTTCCTCTGAAAGATCCAGATACTTCGGTGCGTCCGCGCCGATCATGCGCCAGCAGCAATAAGGTCTTGTTTGATTGACGGAAGGAAGTTGTTGAAACAGCGAGCGACAGAGTGAAGATGACGCCATTTCAACTCGTGCTCTGCTTCTGGAGCTTTTTAGCCATTGCTGCAGCACGGGCTTCGCAATACTCCGCCAACGGTAATCACACTTTCCCCCCTTCCGCCATCTCAAACTTCATCAAACTTTTGGTTTTTTTTCTTACGCCTGTTTCTTCTATTTCGCCATTTGCCATACCGTTTGTTGGTTCGGTAGTTCTTATCCCATGGAAATGCCCTAGTTTGCGTCTTCTCGTTCTTGTGAGTACCGTTGTTTGAATTTGGTAGCGAATAGTTTGGGCTGGCATGACTGGTAGAGAAATTCCTTCTGGGCACATTTCATATTAACTAGGGATTGATCAACAGTATCTTTTTCCGCAACTAAACTCTAGTACAGGATCCCCGCTTGTTTGACACTTCAATCTTTCCTCTAGTACAGGATCCCCGCTTGTGCGAAATATCAGTGAGCTTCCTCAGGATAACTATGGCAGGGCAGGCCTTTCCCATATAACTGTTGCAGGCTCTGTCCTGCATGGGATGAAAGAGGTATTATTCAGCTGCTTTCCCAGTGCTTTTTCCCCTCTTGTTTCTTATGTTGGGTTGTTTGGATTGCTATCCGCTAGGTGATAAATTCACTATGTTTTGCTTGTGCATCTAGGCTTAGTATGTCTATTGAAGGACTTGATTCCGATTGCTCGTCACTGATTCCAGTTGACAAGCTAAGGGTTGCATCTGATATCTCGAACAATTTGGTAACTTGATTTTGTGAATTTCTGTAGGTTGAAGTATGGCTTCAAACATTTTCTCCAGGCTCAAGCACTCCCATCCACAGGCACTCGTGTGAAGAGGTGTTTGTTGTGCTTAAAGGAAGTGGAAAACTTTACCTTGCTTCTAACTCGCACCAGAAGCATCCTGGGCACCCAGAAGAGCATTCGATCTTTCCTAATAGCACATTCCATATTCCGGTGAATGATGCACACCAGGTATGAAATGTGCGGAAATGCTTTTGGATCAATGACGTTCTGCTGTTTTGTCCTTGTATTATCAACATTAATCATGTTACTGGATGGTCTTCTAAGAACCTATGACAAATTTGTGAATATGTGTGGGTTTCGTGTCTTTTTATCCCTAGAGTGGTCTTCTACTATCTATTGTTGTGACTGATGCACACCACGCATGAAATGTTCGGACCTGCTTTGGGATCAAGGACGTTCTTCTTTTTTGTCCTCGTTTTATGAACATTAATCATGTTGCTGTCTTCTAAGAAACCGTGGCAAGTTTGTGAATATGTGTTGGTTTCGAGTCTTATTATCCCTGGGGTGGCCTTCTACTATCTGTTGTGGCTGATGTCTCAAATCAGCCTCATGAGATGGGGGCTAATACATATATCACTAGATGTCTGCATTTGCTTGGCTGACTAAATGTGCATGGTTTTGGATGTCTGGGTTCCATACTGCCATCTGGGAAGGTTCTCACTATCCCCCTGGTTCTTGTTTATTATTTGCCCTTCTTTAACCTGATGATGTTGGACGAAAATGGATGTCATTCTATATCTTTCTGATCTCTTTGGCGCAGAAGTTGCTTCTACCCTTCCTTCTCTTACCTGGACTATATCATGACTTGTCTGCAGGTCTTGAATACAAATGAACACGAGGACTTGCAAGTGCTTGTCACAATATCTCGTCCACCAGTGAAAGTGTATGCAACCCTAAACCAAAGTAGAAAGGATTTGAAATGTTTTGGCTATTAAATATTAATATTGCGTTCTTACTACTTAGTAAAAAAAAAAATCTTGTTTTCTTCTTTTGTATCCAGGTTTGTGTATGAAGACTGGTTCATGCCACATACTGCAGCAAAACTGAAGTTCCCCTACTATTGGGATGAACTTCCAACACAGGCGAAAGATGAGCTCTAGTTCAGACCAGACCAACACTACTTTTGTACATTCGACTCCCGTCCCGTATTCCTGGACTAGCTGTTATTGACTCTAAAACATTTAGTTTGATATATTAACAACGAAAGGGGATAGTAGAAGCCGTTGAGCTGCAAACCAAGCTTGGTCCCCAAGTTACTTGGTTAGAAACTTGGTTCTTTTTTTCCCGTATCGAACCTTTGCCGAGTTGTTTTGTTTTGCTGAATTTCGCAGTCCCACAACTCTGAATGTTGCGAGACATGAAATGTAAAATGCATCGACTATTACAGAAAGTAGCAAATGCATGAATGTAAAATGCGTGATGGAAGTGAACGACACTTTTGGTGGCTAGTAGGCTGTCGCTGGCTGGTCTGATTAGGAGCAAAAGCTTTAAGAACCGCAGTATAGGAACAACAGACAAAATTTGCACAAAATAGTAAGTTAAGCCTTGGTTACACATCACACCAGAATCCCTACTAGTTTCATCCTTTCTTCTTCGACTGTGAACGCCGTTGAGCCTCTCTCTCAGCCAGAGCAACATGGAACTCAGGTCCCAGCATCTCATCCACACCACAATCCAGCTTGCTGCTCAAGTTAACCGCTTCCAGTATCACTTCCACAGTTATATTGAAGCCTAAATTGGATAGCACACGGATAGCATTCGCGATCTGACATATGCGCCGCCTCGTCTCTATCGGAGTGTCCTCAAGGGATTTATGAGACCTCGAATTCTGCTCTCCGGCATTTTCTGTTTGATCCTCCACCATGCTCTCTCGGACATCCACATGTTCACCAACCCAGATGAAGCCATTACATCCAAGAATCACGTCGACAGCGTACTCATCCAGATGATGGAAATGGTGTTTTTGTCTCTTCACCAGATATGGTGGAACCTTCAAAAGTTGACCCTTCTCGAGCTGCACAACATCCATATTATCAGAAAAGAAAAAACATACATCCATAATACTTTGGGAATCATATTTCTCTCTAAAATACATAATCACTGTTTATATTACAGACGTTTAGGAGGAAGACCACATAACAAATTACCGCGTACAAAAACATGACTACAGTCACAAGTTTAGAATCAAACCTTTCCGTACTTTTGGCTTCTGGCTTGCAGCTGGAGAGTACCATCATGCTGGAAGTTACGAACCTCAGCCTGAAATGTAAAGAGAATGCAAATAGATTCTAGCAAGAATTTTCATATTATTTTTATCACTCTAGCAAAATCACTCAGTCAGCCTCAAGTTACATGTGGACGAGTTTAACATACAAACGATAGAATGAATTAGCTGTGGACTTACGCATACAACATCATTCTCCTCAAATATATAGCGCATGTTGAGCTCATCCAATGCAGTTCGCCGCCTCTAGCATTCACAAACAAACCATATTTGAAGTTAGGAGCACAATCTTGTCAAGCAATAATAAATCAAAATCGTGAATCAAGCTGATAAGCAATCTAGCAGTGACAAATAAAAACAACAAAGAGGGGTGGTTACATTGAAGCATAATCCGTCACAAAAAGCATTGGCTCCATTTGTTTCACTAAACAAACTAAAGTTTATGAACATGATGCAAGATATTTCAACAAATGATTCAATGACAATCCTCCAGCATTAGTGGAGTAGAGTCCACAACACCAGGTAATCATGAAATTGTGTATCATGCCCTATTACTAACTTAGTTTCTCATGCTCTGCATTGGCTAATCTAATTAGAAATAAAAACAGCACTCCAGAAGGACATTTCAAAAGTATGACAAAACAACACCTGAATACCATCAGGCAAGTTCATGGAAGAAAGCATTAACACTGCATCTTGGCTGAAATTTATTTCCAGTTTCCAACGCTTTTGAGCCACCTGGATGAATCAACAATGAGATGAGAACAGGCAGACATATTAGCACACTCGTTATCTAATTTTACTAGAACAATGAGATGTCAAAAAATGATCAAGAAACTAAGAGAATGTTGGCCCAAGTTAAACTAGCAATTCCCAAACATGGACCAAAGCTACTGCACATGTTTTCTGACATAGAGGAACAAACAGCCCTCTTCCATATGACACACATATACTTTATGAAATCCCATTACCTAGCTACCCTCTTCCGAAAAACAGAAAGCAGAATGACAAGTGAAAGAGGCATAAAGTGAATTGAAACACAGAAAAACCTTAACACAACTAGCTACCCTCTTCCAAAGTTTCACGATTCTGTTTCCTGGCTACCTCTAATGCTTAAAACGTCATCCGAAATTTACCTCAACAACACGTCCCACTATGATATCACCAACCTCCGGCTTATACCTGAAGAGTTCCAATAGCAGAACGTCAACAAGAGAGTTTCAAAAATCAAAGACCAACTAGAAAGGGAAGACGAAACCTAATAAGCAAATATAAAAAAGACTCAAATGTGCACCTGGCGCGCAAGGTCCGTACATAGACCAGCTTGTTAACTCGCTCCACCACCCCACACAACGTCGCAACCACTTCACCACCGCGTTCCGAGGTTCCATGCCCCCTTGAAATATTGATTCGATTTGAAAAAAATTTCGCGTTAGAACCAAAGCTAACGAGTTTCGGCAAACAGGTAATTAGCAGAGAACGATCAATTAGGGTCGAGGGAAGTTACTCACTTGAGAATGCTGTCTTCGTTGTTGATTGGGATGGTGTCTGCGACGGTGACGGAGGCGTTGGAATTGACCTTGGAAGAAAGGGATTCGAGCTGCTGGAGAGCTCTCTGCAGCCTGATCTTCTGGGTTTGATTCAACGACAGCTGAATTCCTCGCATTTTACCCTAAACCCTCACTGTCTCTGTTTCTTCTCGCTTTCCCCCTTCGTTGCTGCTGGTGGATTAGGGCGGGCGGGGTTTTGTTTAGTTATCGGCTGATTCGCGGGCGGAGCCCGTTAGTTTTTTTATTTTATTTCTATTCCGCCCCTTGGGCTTAGTTAAGTTAAGCCCAATATATACCGAATCCAGTTTTCATGACAAGGTAATCCTTCATATGCTCTACACTAGCCTCCTTTAGATTACGTATTAACGTAGAGACTAGCTATTCAAAGTACGATGACTTCAAAGTTGCTTGGGGAGTGTGACATTATTCGAGATTGAACATTATGTGTAAATGCGTACACAAATTCCACACTATAGATATAATTCACATGTAACTGGCTCTGGAGGGCAAACCCATCATGTTCGCAACCCGTCTCACGTACGTGATGCCAACCGTGAAAGTTATGATTGGAATTCCCAAATTGACAATTTGAGAAACTAATTGTGGAGTGATTCACGGCCATGAAACGAACCATGAATAGTGTCACCGGCATGACCTGATATTGATCCACAACAATTTTGCCTCCAAAGCGAGGTTGGTGCAGTTTTACATGTTTTGGGTAAGAAGCACCATTTCCCATATGCATGAACAATCATAATATGATATATTAATGAATACCAATCTACCTAAATTCCACCCCACACTTTAATTGAGATAATGTCCTCATTGGACCGCACAAGGAGGTAGGGAAAAAGATAAAACGGAGTTTCCGTAACTCCGGGAATCCAAGCGGATCAGCTAGTTCCATTGATGTATTTTGGTTGCAAAACAAAAAAAGAAAGAAAAGCGAATTGGGTTATCTCTCTTTAGTACTTTTGTTTAACATCTTTAAGTTAGACGCCAGACATGGAATGCTTCCCATGGAGTGCTCTCTCTTTTACGTCTTCGAGCTAGGCATAGCAACGAGTAACCTATGCATCACCCATATGATTGAGGGATTCGTTATTCACAAAGTCCGAGATATCTTCCAAGGAAAATCATTAGAGGTGGAAGTGGTAGGCACAAGTGTGGTAGGGCGCGTTGTTGGTGGTGCAAACACATGTGCTGCACAAGCCTGGCAACGTCGCTCTAAGTCAGAACGACCTAATTTAGAACGACATTTCCTTGACCTCTTGTCTCCCCCTCTCTAACTCTAGCTCTATACTCTTATTTATACCTTTTCCATTAGCCTTTACAAGGAGAGATAACTGCCCATACAACGTCATTCGGCCAATCGGAAGCCTCCAAACATGTGGCTAGTGAATTGGACTACTTCTTGATGAAGCAGTTGATTCCAACAAAACAACAACATGACGCCCCTTTCCTTTAGTACAAATGGCACATTGGGCGCCTTTCTTCAATGACGTCCAGTTTTCGTAATCTTGCTCCAACAACTTGGGCTTGATGTCCCCTACAACTTCCAAGTAGTCCACTAGGCTGCTCGGCCCAGAAAATGCACAAAACGCTACCCAAAATCGTATCAATTGTATAAAAGCAATCTTACCATTGATAGAACGCACTTGAAGCAATCATAGCAATAATCCAATATATTATGACACTAATCATAGGAAATGCACACAATTTTGGTCACAATACGAAGATCTGGAATAAACACTTTCATATGTCATCAGGGTGATTGGCTTGTCATTGGCGCCGACAATCTATCCTGTCATATCAGGCAATTCTTGCCATTGGTGGGAGGACTATTTGTACTCCAAATAGAATTGTTTTATGGTGTCTATATACCATCTAGTGGCAAAACCATAGATTTCACTACTAGTGTCGAAGCCATAGATTGCACTACTAGTTTGTCAAAAGTTGTCTAGCTTCACAAAAATCACTTATGGTTGTTTCAAGCAACTTAATAAGTTCACTCAGACCCCTACCTAGATAATTGACAGACTCAATTTGAGAGCTTACATGATGGATATTGCTCGCCAAGGCCTCCTTCATGGATTGCCAGGTCTCCACCATGATTTGGTGAAGTGTCATGATGCTGGTGATTACATCCAAACTTGGCAGTGTAGGTAGTAAAGCCTCCACCATGCCATTGTTTTTTACAACAACTTTTGTTACTTGGCCAAGTTCAAGCTTAGCCACTTATTCCTTCACAAATCCAGGTGAAATATTACATTCTTGTTGCCTCTATTTTGGAGCCATCGAATCAAACACGAGGTCCCACTAGGCGTACCAAATTTTTTCCATAGGGACTACTCGCATTGAATTGAAAGTGCATTTGACTTCTTTGGACAACAATCATTAAGACACGAATTACACCTCTTTGAGCACAATTCAGACACGATGTTTGATTTATAAGTGTTGTGAACATAACTACATTAAATTACTTCTACCCCTATAGATGTTCAGTGAGAGCTCAAAGCTACGACTATGACTACTTGTAGAGAAAAAAAGATTGACACTTGACATATGGGTAAGTTGTGTTTTGCGAACCCTTGTCCCTGTCGATCCCTCTTCCTATCTATAACCTTGGGAAGGTAACCGTCTTAACTACATGTTGGATAACTCCCAAAAAAGAACATCTCCTTTCTTACTTGAATGTGGCTGACATGTCCTTAAATGTGGGATGAGTAGCAATTTCTCGCTCAACCCCTAGGTATCCGTTTAATCTTGTTATCAATCTTGTGCCCTTGTAATCCGTGACATGTAATCTTGTGATGAGCATGTGGTTGTCTCGGGAATGGGTCATCGTGGTTGTCACTCAACCCCTGTCGCAACATGTCCATGGACTTCTCGGAACTTAATACTTTTGCTTATTTTTGTAAGCAAGCGACTTGAGGACGATTGTTTACTATTCTTATGGCATGGCATGGCATGACCTCTTGCGAGATGTTCATATTCCTTTTGTGTTCATGCGCGTGAAAGACTTAGCGGGTTGGGCTTAAAAATCAAGATCAATGAGACCCAGATTAAATACTAATAATTGTTATAATTAATTTGACTTTATAAGAGGATTAATTACCTTGTTGATCAATTTTTAGATGCAAACACCATTGAATTTAATTCGAGAAAAAAGTATATATTTCATCAAAACCGAATCCGATCCCGTGATTCACTGGACTTAGAATTACTCATTTGAATGAAGAGAACCTATACAAAAATAGTCATGAACGGTTCATGTTGGTACCAGATTTGAATCCCTTCAGTAGTACCTAATAACAAAATATAACCTATATTACCCTTATCTAAAAAAATTGTCATGTTCGTATGTATTCTGATAGATAGGTACGTTATAACATGCATCTTCAAATCATCCGCCAGTACTTCTAACCACGTACACTTCTTTTTAAAGTTCCTTTTTGTTTTGGTCAGTAGGGCAGCGTGCATTAATCAGATCAACTTGTGATTTTTGAGATATCCAATGAACCTGCGCCAAAATGAAGGCAGGCACGAAGTCGCGGTTTTGCTCGGAACCTACTGCCTAGCTTCGTGGTAGCTTGGTTTGGCGGCTGTCTGTGGGCTGGCTTTGGTCAGACTCAGTGACTCACAGTCACAGAGCTACTTGGAAATTACGACCAGATACGTCGTACGTCAGAAGCATTTGCAAGTATCTTGCACCTAGCCATCACTGAGTCTGACCAAAGCCACCACTCAAATCAAGTTGGTTCCCAGTTGCGTCTGCTTAAGCTAGGTTGGCTTAGTGTCATTGGCTTCGCAAAAGTGTTTCAACATGACAAATGTAACCACACTCTTCTCCAGATGGAAAATAACGACTCTTCTGTTGTCATTGGCTTCTCCAAAGCTAAGCCAAAAAGATAGATTTAATCGAGTATTGAAAAATTGTATTATATTGACGGTGAAATATTTTTTATTAGAGGCTAAATATAGGTAAACGATATTTAACGGTACGAAACGGTTAAATCATGATTTCAGTAAAAAAAATACTCTATTGTTTGACTTTTCTGATATTTAGATACACTCATCCGCATTTATCAACAATATTATAAGATTAGATTTTTCTTCTTCTTTACAATGGGATCGGTATAATAAGATAAGATTTTTTTTTAATATTTTTTGAATATAAACAGGTGAATTTTTGTCACGCTAAGCTTTTTACTTGGGTAGAATCAAACCCTATTATTAGGTGGAGTGAATTCCATATCATTCATTTGGCTATCAATGACAAATAGTGATGGCAATGAGGCAGGGCGGGGCCACCCACTCTTACGTGTTATTTGAAAAAATATACACGTAAAGTTTACATTTTATGATAAAACGAAATGAGAAACACTTTATGAATAAAAAATAGTGATAATATAATGGATATTCGAGTCCAATAAGTTGAAAGATCGACTCTACCTAGTGGAAGAAAAGTCAAAATAGGAGAAAAATGTATAGATTTTGTAAGAAATCGAGATAGAAGGGGCCAAGAATGGGGATGGGACGAGACAAGACAAGGCGGGTCGAAAGTCCATGTCCCGCCCCACGCTATTGCGGGTCGGATAATACCCACCTTATTATGAACCAGTTGGAATAATACGCGTGGAGCGGTTTCAAATTGTCATCACTAATGCCATGGACGTGGTCAAAACAACATGAAAGAGAGTAGATATTTCAAGCCCACAAAGGAGACCCAGACTCCTTCACCTTCACGGAAGGCAGCTTCCAGTTCCAGCCGCCTCTCTCTTTTCTCCTCCAGCCTCTATATAAATGGCGCAGCCCCGAATCTCAACACATTCCACACCAAGCTTTCAAATAAAAAAAAGATCCCACAACACAAAAACTCCCTCCTCAAATCTCTCTTTGCAATCCCAGATCTCAATTTTTTCGAAGAAAGTTGTGTATCTTTCTATATCTTTCAATCATAATGGCTCGCTCCATCTCCAGCGCGAAGCTTCTCTCAGCTGCAGTGACAAGGGCAATCACCAACGGAAGAGGATTCTCCACGGCCGCCGCCGCTTCTGCCGGAAAAGCCACGCCGGGGAATGGAGGGGGTTCTGCTGTAACCGCCGCGACAAGCGGCATGGTGAAGAGAACAGGGGAAGCGACCAACAAGGTGGTTTCCACCAGCTGGGTTCCGGACCCGCGCACCGGTTTCTACCGACCCGAGAACGTTGCCGAAGAGATCGACGCCGCGGAGCTCCGTGCTCTGCTCCTGAAGAAACATTAGAACCATTCAAATTCCACGAAAAAACAGAAAGGGAAAAGAGACTGATACTGTAACGCGCGCCGCCGGGATCGGTGCTCTGTTATTTCACCAAAAGACATCTTTTTTTTATTTTGGGGTTAGCTTTACGCTCCTCTTTTCTTACATCGCGGTAGACGAGCAAAAGCTGGGAAATTTGTTGGCTGTAAGAGACTTCAAGAATTGAATCAATACCAATACCAAGCCCAATTCTTTTCATTTTCTGAATTTTGGTTCTTCTTTGTGTTTACCTGTCCTCTGTTTTCGATGGACAGACTTAAGACTGTTTGAACAGGAGGTTTAACCACCTAAGCACCTTTTTTTTCTTGTTATGAGGCAATCAGATAAAGCATCTTCCCGTTTTTGAATCATATAACCAATTGACAACAATATCTTGAAGGTATTTTATGTGGGATCGGAAAAGTAAAAGCTGACTTCTGTTTCCAGAGTATTCAAGTATTTTACTTAAACGCCGGATAAGGGCAAATTAGATTGGAAAATGGAAATATTAGCTCATTATTGCAGAAAAGATTCGGTAGTTAGAAGGAAACATGTTAGTACCACCCACAGTGACGAAAGAATCGGATGTTATTTGAGGAAGTCAAGGTTTTCAATGATAAAACCGAAGCCCAGCTGCCGACAGAATTCCACGAAAGTCCAGCCCAGCCCAGTTGGCAGAGACCACCCACCCATATTTATGTTAAATTTGTTGGATAATGGGGCTTTAGCCCATTAATAAAATTTCATTAAAAAAAAGGTTAATAGCATTTTGTACCCTTCTACTATAACAAATTAACAAACATATCACTCTACTAATTTTTTTCCACAAACATACCCTTCTAATTTTTAATAGTAACAAGTTTACCTTTTCATCTATCTTTCCGTCAAGTAACCGTTAAATGAGCTGGGAAATGATGTAATTGCCCCTCGTTTACTCCTAAATTTTTCGTTTTAATTTAAAATAATTAAATCATTTTACTCCACTTGGAGAAACTAGCTCTGACATATTCAACTAGGGATGGCAACGGGGCTGATCGGGGGCGGGTACATGCCTCCCGATCCCCGCCCATACACCTCGACGGATTTCCCCATCCCCGTCCCCGGCGACTAAACGGGGGGAGATTGGCTACCGTCCCCATCCGCCGACGGATTCGGGTAACCAACGGATCCCCACGGATCATGGTCTAAACAAAAACCAAACACTTGCTGAATAATACACTTGCATTAAAATAGTAACTTGATGGTCAAGCCACCGAAATAGAAAACAAAACAAAGAAAGATCTGGGGCTGTAACCCATATCCCACCACCCAGCACCCAGATCCTAAAATTCAAACAAACAAACAGGCTGCAGCAAACAAACTGCTGCAACCTTAATCCCACCACCCAAAACCCATCAATCATGTTCATCATGCTAGTACTAGTGTTCAAACTTAAAAAAAAACATAAAATGAAAAACAAAGGCATTCAGCCTAATCGTTCAGAAATGATAAAATGAAAAACAAAGGCATCCACGCTGGAGACCAACTTTCCTCGACCTCAACTAATTTGAACAACATTCCTCCTTTGTCACAAGTTCCATTTGTTCTGTAAGAAAGAAAACAAGTGTTAGAGAATTGAAACTATCAATAAAACTCATCAATCATAAGTATTGTGCTACTGATCACTAGTACTTTACCTTTTCACTGGTTTTTCTCAAACAGTCAAACTATCAATCATCTAGGGATAGTGGACCACGGTTCATATTGCCAAGTTCCTCTTGTTCTGCAAGTAAGGAAACAAAGGTGTTAAGAGAATTGAACTGAGATTAACAAGGAAACGAATTGAAGAAACAAGTAACTTACCCTCTGTTTGATCTTCAGCACTTGTATCTGCAAGTGCTAGAGCTGAAAACAATCCTTCCATTGCCTCAACATCAGCCTTTGACTCTGCAAAAAATGAAACAAAGGAAAATAGTTAGAACAATGAACACTCTAATAAACCAGAAAGTTCAGTTGGTGCATATTACCTTGTTGCATTGAATCAATGATCCAATTACGAGTACACATCATTGCCTCCACTGTATTGTAGTGAAGCCTACTCCGGTGAGGGTCTAATAACCTCCCACCAGAGCTGAAAGCAGATTCAGAAGCCACTGAAGTGACTGGAATGGCCAGGAAATCCCTTGCAATTGCTTGCAAAGTGGGGTACTTAAGGCCATTAAGTTTCCACCACATCAATATATCAAAGTCCTTAGATCGTTTGGGAATAAGATCCTCAAGAAGATAGTGATCAAGCTCAGTATGAATCAGAGTAGTTTTGCTCTTTTTCCTTTGACTCACAAAGAGCTCGAAATCAAGATCATCACTTACAGAACTAGAAGAACCACCAGAAGCACATGAAGAACCAGAATTCTTCTTCTCAGCCTTGGTTTGGTAGTCAAGAACCAAACCACAAATACATTCCCTTATCTTATCAGCCACCAATGCAGTATTAGAACTGCCAAACTTGCCAGCATAATAATCAACTACATGCATCTTGTATCTAGGATCAAGAACCACTGAAACTGCCAGAACCACATGTACCTCATCCCAGTACTTGGCAAATTTCTCCCACATGCTTTCAGCCATACTAGAGACAAGAGTATTGGAATCAGAACACCAATCCAGCAATTTCAATCTTAAATCACAGATCTTGGGGAAAAACAGATTGGCAGTGGGATACTTGCTACCAGAAAATAGCTGAGTAATCTCACTGAAGATTTCAAGCTTCTCAATGATAATGGCAGCAAACTGCCAATGCATACTAGTAGGGACAGTATTGTATTGACTATCCCTCTGTCTCAATCGAGAGAACACATCCCTGTATATAATAGCAACAGACAGCATATCATAGGTGGAATTCCACCTTGTAGGACAATCAAGCACAAGTTTCTTTCTACAAGTCACCTTAATCTGTTTAGCAGTTTCAAAGAAGGTCTGAACCCTCTTAGGTGTAGAGTTCCAGTACACAACACTCTCCCTAACCAAATCAATGCCATCCCTGATGACATCCAAACCATCTTGCACAATAAGATTAAGTACATGAGCAGAACATCTCATGTGAACCAGCATACCATCCAACAACAAATCATCCATAACAAGTTTGGTTTTCAGATGGGTTATCATAGCATCGTTGGTAGTACAGTTATCCAAGGTAATAGATGACAACTTGCTATCAATATTCCAATCAATAAGACACTTGAACAACCTGTTTCCCAGCCTCTCACTAGTGTGAGGAGCAGGGACATAAACAAAACGTAGCATCAAGTTTCTTAGCTTCCAAGAATTGTCAATAAAATGACAAGTTACTGCCATATAACCCCTCTTTTGGTTGGGTGCAGTCCACATATCAGTGGTCACTGCAACTCTCCCAATATTACCATCAAGAACCTTCTTCAAATTTGCCATTTCAACCCTAATAATCCCATTATGTCATTCTTCACTGTACCCCTACAAGGCACAGTGAACTGTGGTTGCAAAGAACAACAAAAACGTCTGAACCCCAAGTGTTCAACAATACTTAGAGGATATTCATGGACCATAATCATTGAGCACAATTCCTTCCTAGACACATCAGAACTGAACTGAGAAGCAGATAGCAGTGGTTTCCCAGTTGGTTTATAATCAGGACCCAAAACTCTCTGTCTACCATCATGTATCTTTCTTTGGGTACAAGTTTTGTAATGGTGCCTCAGATGGGAGGTTCCATTACTAGTATCACCACCAAGTCGTTTTTTACAGTAACGACACTTAGCCTTAACAACACCATTAAACTTCACTCTAACAAAATGAGGCCAGACATCAGAAGTCAACTTCTTATCTTCCTCAAGAATGACTTCACCAGTTTCAATCCCATCAACCAAATTAACAGTACAATTACCATTACCATTAACAGTACCATTACCATTACCATTACCATTACCGTTAACATTACCATTAACATCAGGATTTAGAGAATTAGGCACAGGAGGATCATTTACATTCAAAGCATCATTTGCAATTGCACCATCCATCAACATAAATGAAAAATACAATCAATCAATCTTCAAGACTCAGACAGAGCACACAAGCAAATCAAGCAATCGACACATGCAAGCTACACATACAAATCATAAAACAGGATGGATTTAGAGTCAGTCTATGCCTAACCTGTAATCTGGAGAGGTAGGATTTGTCGACCAGACTGCAGATGGGGAGTTGATGCCTGATGCTTGATGCCCTGATGCGAACCTAATGAACTCGAACAAGGCAAAAATAAAAACAACTTTGTGTTAGAATTCATTGAATGATAAAGACCAAGTTAATAAACTAGGAAAATTCAAGTTTTAAAAGTGATTACCTTGACTGTGCTCTGAGTAGAGTGAAGGTAATGATGAACGAAAGAACTTAGAACTGAGGTTGCCTCTGACCCTGAAATCAATCGACAGGGTTACTATATATATGAAAGCAGAAGAAGATGGAATAGATAGGAAAATGAAAGGAAAAGGGAGAAGAAGCTTATCTGTCATCCGTGATGATATCACGCCGATTTCTCCCAATAATTGCGAATCAAAGATTGCAAGAGGCATTTTAGGGGTTTGCATGTTGTTTTCCGGCCAAATCGGCGGCAAAACAAGCCTCCGATTGGCCAAATCGGAGGATTAATGATTGCCTACTAGCGATAAACCAGTGGATGAAGAGGATTTTGTGGGGAATCGGCGAAATTTTGGAGCTAAATCAATGCTCGCGTGCTTGGGTGGAGAGAAATAGAGAGGAAGATGAAAGGAAACGGCGGCAGTCGACAGGCAGAAAGAAGAGGAAATGAGGGATTAGGGTTTCTGGGTCTTTCTTCGGCCTTTTATACCCATGTGCCAAAACGGCGTCGTTTTGTGGACGGACGGGGACAGGGCGGATAGTTCTCGATCCATCCCCATGAGTAACCCGCTTCTGACGGGTTTCGGGTATGCCCGAATCCGGCGATTCCCCACTGCGGCCGGTTATTAAGACCCCCGTTGAGTCGGATTTCGGGCGGGTACCCGGCGGGACGGCCAGGGTTCCCATCCCTATATTCAACGAAAAAAAACTAGTTCTGATACCATCTCATAAATAAGTTGAGAGAAAATTATGTTAATTTTATACCACCCTCTAGATTTGTTTTGCTCCACTTGTTGCTATTCTCGAATTCCTTCCTCGGTATCTTCCTTGTTCCAACTAATCCAATTGATGTCGTCATTACGGGAAAGAAAAGAAACTTGCGTTGTGACTTGTGACAGCTACAAAGTACAAAAATAAATTCCACACAACTTTCTTGACATTACATAAAACATTTTTTTATATTCATATTACACGTAATAAACATTAATAGTAAACGACAATTAAAGCTTAAACCATGCATAAACTCCAGATCAACAACGTTACAAGTACAACAATGGGCCAGCCGACTCTATAGACCCAACTTCCCCCAAATTAAACACACACATTTACCATATAATAATAATAATAATAATAATCATAATCATAACAATAATAATAATAATAATAATAATCTCTCTTTTATTCAACTTTGTCTCTCAGTCTCACCCAATCCACGTAGAAAAGTCATAATAAAACTTTTTTCTAAATAGAGCTAGCAAGTGGCGTAGTCTCGTAACCCAAATCACTCTCCGAACCATCCGTAGCCGTCGTGGTGATCAACGTGGAAGCGCCATTCACAACCCTACAGTTCCTCCTGATCTCCCCGCGGCTCCCCGGCGGCGGCGCGATGTTGCCCATCCTGATCATGGACGCGACGAAGCTCTGGAAGAATGCGGTCTGGTTGGCGCTGAACCGGTTGACGATGGCGACGGTGTCCTCGCCGGCAGTGGAGAAGAGCTCCTGGTCGCTCTGGAGGAGGCCCTCGCGGGTCTGGAGGTTGGAGAAGTAGCGGGAGTCGAAGGCGTTGGGGGTGGCGCGGTCGAGGTTGGCGAGCACGCTGGCGTTGCCGTTGCGCGGGCACAGCTGCCGGAGGGTCTGGAGGTAGGTCGCGTTCAGGGTCGGGTCCGGGTTGCCCGACCCGCTGAAGTTGTAGAGCCGGTCTACGAACCCGCCGCACTGGGCCCTCCCGAACGTATGCGCACCTGAATCATTGTCACCCGGTGATATATAAGATCCATAATTAATGTAGTGTTATCAACTGTTTGAGTTACTACGTAGAATCAACTGGTTCGTGATATGATATTGAGGTTGATCTGCGCATAGGTACAAAGTCTGGTTGACAATGTGCAAACTTCATATTCGTGACGAGCGCGCTTGCTTTTCTTAAGGAGGTGTGCTACAGGGTGATTTGAGCTTCAAAGTTAACCTTCCCGCAAACGAGTCGAGTTTCGTACCGGATGAACTAGTTCGTGACACGTTGAAGGTCCAGTAATCGTAATCGGCATATCAGTATGTAAATGAAGTTCAAAGCCAACCACCCCTAGATAAAAGTCCATGAATACGTTTGATAATGTGTTCTTAGAGAGAAAATGTTTGGTGAGGTTGCATTTATGTTTTTTTTATAGAAAATAACGATATATGACTCGAGTAAAATACGATATATGACTCGAATGTGTGCGCTTGATCATCCCCCTAATAGAAATATGCTCGATTTATAATATGATACTAGAGCTGATGATTTGTCCATGAGATCACGTCCCACTTGTGAGAAGTCTCCAATATTGTTAATCGTTGTCTTAAAGTACATGGTATGAGAAGGTCTGTGCAAATTTTAACCTCATGATGAGCTGAGATTTCGTTTGAGGGGGCTCGTAGGAAAGTGGTTAAATGATTATTGGCATATGTACTGAAGTGATAAATGACATCGGTACGTAAATGAAGTCGAAAGCCAACCACCCTAGATAGAAGTCCACGAATGAATAGTTGTGTGATATAATGTGTTTCTTAGAGCGAGAGAGAGAGAGAGAATGTTTGGTGAGTTAGCATTTACGTGGTAGGGTTTCTTTGACTAGTACGTATACTACTACTCCATTGTCATGCAATTAACAGGTGGCTGGCTTATGGACGGAGACAGCGGTAGATCAGGAACAGGGCCATGGCTGAACTATATGTGTATAGTTAGGCTTACACATGGCAGGCCGGAATTAATGGCGGCCGGTGAGAATTAATTGCGTACCAGAGAGGGCAACGAGGTCGACGGTGGTGTTGAGGCCGACGGCAGCGAAAGCAGCTTTGAGCTGAGGGACGGTGAAGAAGGGAGGCGGGAGCGCCGAGTTCGCCAAGCTCCGGTTTGCGGTTAAGCTGTCCAGTCTTCCCAATGGAACTGCCCACGACGGTCCTCCTGCCTGCGCCGGCGCGCACCATTGATATGCATATGTAAAAACTTAGGCAAAGTTAACGGGAACAGTCATCTCGTTTTGCTGGTATATATCATAATATATATTTATTAAACAATATTATATTTGTTGGTATTTCCAAATCTTAAAATCTTTGAAGTAAATGAAACTATATTATAAATCAGAATATATAGCTGGTATAAACTAGCTATAGCTAGAATGTTTAATAGTGGTTCCGGTGAAAATTCAACCATAGTAGAGAAGCATTATTGCATGTTCTCACGTCACCAAGACACCAACCTAGCTAGAGATCATGTTCATCTTAGAATTTTCAAACCTTGTAAAATTTCAACCAATTCTTGATTCGGCCACAAAATAATTTCTTGATTTTGTTTTTCAACGGCCTGCTTTAAGGTGATCCTAAATTTGTGGTTAAAAGAATGAAGACGTCGTATTCTGCATACCGATGGCAAATATATATCTATATTTTAAGTTTTTTTTAAAATATTACAATAAGGTGTGAGTAATTAAAACAAATTAAAGCTCAAATTAGCAAATAAGACTAAGATCAGCACAGTTAAAATCTACGTACCAAGGCGACAGATTCCTCCGAGGCGATGGTCAGTATATCGGCGCAAGAAACGACGCCGGGGCAAGACGCCTCCACCCGGCTTTTCATCAAATCTATAACTTCAAACCCTCTCAACGAGTTGTTATTTGGAAGAGCTTGTTTCTCGCTTAAAATCGTCGCGCTGTTATCCAGCAGCACTGATGCGTCACATCCCTACACACATATATTGCAGCACCATAATTTTTTGCTTGTAATGCTAAGCATAAACCCTAGTTGTTTGCTCATCCAACAAAAGCACCACCATCAAGAAATTAAGTAACTAAACGCACAAAAACATGTAATGCTACGGGTAAAAAAAAAAAAAAAAAAGTGAACGAGGAAATGAAAATGATGAAGGGATGGAGAAGAGTTATTGTTACATTGACGAAGCAGTCATGGAAGTGAAGCCTGATGAGGCTGGCGCCGATCCTGGGATCGGTGGCGGAAGCATTGACGAGAACTTGGCGAATGATGTTGGTCACCGACGGGCAAGTCGGGGAGTAGAACGTCGGAGCAAGCTGCTGCGCGTTGCAGCTCAAGAACAAAGCCATGCCCATCAACGACGCAGCAACAACGAGTTGATGAAACGACGAAGACAACAACAAAGCCATATCTTGAGATTAAAGAAGGGTGTTTTTTTGTTTAATTTTCTTCTACTTATGGTAGAACTCTCTCTATATATATCTCAAGTTTTGGTGCAGAAAGCTTTGTTACGGGAGGGTGTATTTATAGAACGGATGAGAGACGGTAGGGCTTATGGGTTGCTGAGGCTGAGATGTAAAAGGGCATATGGCTGCCACGCTTCAAGTCTTTGGTCTTATCTATTCCATTATTAATAATTAATTTTAGGGCGTCTTTTCTTTGTCCATGTATTCTCATTAAAGGGTTTTGTCAGAAGGGTAGTAGAAGTTCCAAAATATCACAGTGACATGCATGTCTTTGTAGCAAAGTTCCACATGTTTTTGCACAAGTGCACAACTAAATGTGCACATTAGTGCTAAGTGGGGTGAAATCTAAGCGATGAGATTAAAGAGCTTTTTATTTTCTTTAAATTTTTTTAATTAACTTGTATCTTATTTTTTTAACCTTAATTTACAATTTTGTACCCGATTCAAAAAAAATTTAAATCTTTTTACGCACAAATGGGACAAGCTCATTTCGAGAAAAAAAATTCTATCACTCGTTATCACCCTGATACCACTTTGTAGCACATTTGTTTTAACCAAGTATTGTATTTTTGTATTTAATGCATATATTATCAATATATACAATGCTGGTAATACTTGATAGTGCATAAGATTATACCATAATTCTTGAAAGTTTCTCATGATGATATAATATATCATATGGTTGTCTCCATAATTCTAGATATGTATTAATCACATTTCACCACTGTGTACAGCCTACTACCAGCTTATACTAGAGTAGTATGTGATGATATATTTAAGCTTGAAAGATTTTCCTGAAAAAATTGTATATCTTCACAATAGATTACGGGAGTACCCAGAGAGCTTTATTAGCTGACGTTGGCGCAATAACTAGTGGGAAGAACTTTCTGATTTCTTAAGAAGAATTCCTACGTGGGTTCTCAAATTTATAATTTATTAAAAATATCAAATTTGGCTATATTCTTGTTGGAATTGTGTTCTTCAATGTAAAATAAAGAACTAGTTGGAAGAACAATATTGATTTCCTATGTGGGTTTTGAACGTGAAGAAACAAAAGAACTTTATTGAGTTCTTAAGAAGATTTTCCAACATTTATAATTACAAGTATTAAATTTACCTAAACCACTTGTAAGAATTCTGTTCTTTATTGAAAAATAAAGAACTAGTAGGATTTGATTTCCTACGTGGGTTTTTCAACGTGATGAAATAACTAGTTGGAAGAACATTATTTATTTCTTAAGAATATTTCCTACGTGGAATTTCAGTATTAATATTTTTTTAAAATATCCAGTTTAGGTAAATTACTTGTAAGAATTGTGTTTGTATTGTAAATAATGTTTTAAAAACATGAAATGAACAAATTTTCATAATATCCTGTTTTTTCTATAAAAATGAATGGATTTTTGAAAAAAATACAGCTTAGACAATATTCTATAACACAAGAGCTTGTGAATTGCTATAATCAGCATGATCGATCTACTCTTTGTGGCTAAAAGGTCGGCATCATGAAAGTTCGAGTTACTGAGTTGGAAGTTTCTGTTTTCCTTTATTAAAGTGATAATTTGCTTAGAATCACAGAAGAATTTGGAACTGTAATTTCCAAAGTGAAAAATCTGTTGTTAAAACTCTATAGCTCTGTGATGTATGGTGGAAAGTAGAATTTGCAATTAGCGGTGTGTCTATGTCCATGGCGGGCTAATACAACCTGCAACTGTGCTTGCGAGATTAATGTTGAATGATTTGAAGGGGATGATTAGTCAAACTGTAAATATTGTTGATGAATTGCGAGGGTCAGCCCACATGACTCCAACTAAAAATAAATATATATGTTTATTATTTATTAGAAAGTTGTCATTTTCCAGATTTGAAGGCGTGAAATTTTAAGCAATTTCCAGTTTGTATTCCTTTTGCTTCTCTCTATAGTTTTTCTTTTTCATCCGGGCTAGAATTTTCAACAATTATACATGGAATGTTTGGCTAGGTATATACAAGTATCAAATAAATATGTTCCATTTTTCTATAAAAAAAGTAAATACTTATCATGTTAAATACATCATCATAAAAGGAATTAAGCATCGACTATGCATATTACACTTTGGTACCTAAACTTAATAGATTATTAGATTTATAACCTAAATTTATTTTTTGGCATATAAGTCCTCAAAATATTAATGGAACATTACATTTTAGTACCTAAAACTTTTGTGTAAACTTTTAAAGTTCTACGAATAGGTCTAATTTTTGTATGTGCAATGAAAACACCCTCGAATAAATGGGTATCCATACCTAACTCACACACATTTAGATTATGAAAGTAATATCAATACCCTACCCAAACCCATCTACAAATTAAACTTCTAAACACATATATACTACTCATAATCAATGGGTCAACTTGGGTTTAGGTAAATATAATTTATTAGCCAAAATTTTCAAAAAAAAATTAAATTGGATGTTGACCGCCATATATCTCTTCTTAGTCAATATTACTAACAAAAGTGCTAAAAAAATATTAATTTTAGGCTAATAATACTAACAAAGCACCATAACAGGTCACATAATACATGCTAAAAAATCATCTCTACCCGCGACAAGACGCAGATTCGCCACCTAGTATGTTATATTTTAGTTTCTTCAGATTGACTTTTGATCCGTAGTACTTTTCGTTATCTCTAGCAAGAGCCGATTCTCCTTAATTCTATCTAGTCTGACAATTGCTTGGTCAAATATCAAGCATACACACAATCCTTTTATCAAACAACTCTGACTTTTAACTTTTTGGTAGATGATTAAATTGAAACTGTTTAGATTTTATGTTCCTTTGCCGATTTTGTCTTACCCAAATGAATCTGTAGTTGGTGACCTGTGAGAGAAATTTCCTGATAAACCAAAAGGTGAAATCTTCTCGATGGATTTTGTGGTACGAGAAGATATTACATAAACCAAATGCTAAATTAAACTAACGGAAAGTTTCCAAAATATATGGGTTAATATAACAAATTTTCACAGTACCACTACCACACTTACCAAAAAAAAAAAAAAAGAAATCCAAAACACTGGAGTTTGAGATAGCTTGTCCTAGTGTCAAGCAAACTAGAAAGTGATTCGTTGGAGACAAGAGTGAACTACACCCCATTGTACCAAACCAACCCAGATAGCGGCAAGTAGACGGATGACAGAAGCGAACAAGGTGGCTCGCATGAGACAGGAACAAACTACACTGATCGCTAATGAATACAACGACGATCTAGCCTCCCAAAAAATTGATCGAAACCCCCGCGTTCTACATATAACACATGTCAAACTTCTAATAACTGTAACTTTGCACTCAATTATCCGCTTGTAGCGAAATATTTTTTTATTCGGTCTTTAATTTTTGAGAACTTCGAAGCCACAAACCGCCGTCCTCGTTCGTCGCCAAAAAATGTCATTACTACCCCAAACGACCTATTTTTCCATTTCTCCAAACTTCAGACGATCGTAACTTTGTGCTCTGCAATCCAATCATCGGAAAAAAATGATATTGCATAACTTTTCAGAGACAATAACATTTAAGGGAGAGAATTTCTATAAGAGAAAATTATTTTTGGATTTAAGGGGTTTTGAGAATAACTTTAGATTTAATTTTCACCTTTTCTCATATATTTGACAACAATTCTATAACAAAAATTGTAGTCTTTCAAATGTTATGAAAAACAATTTGCATAGATTGCATTTGTGGAGTTAAGGTTACGGTTGTCCAAAGTTTGGTGAAATAAAAAAATGGCTCGTTTGGGGTAGCAAATGACTTTTTTTTGCAATCAAGGCGGACCGTAACACCAATTTGTCAGGATTTGTTGCAGGTGGGGGTGGTACAACTGCTGCTGCAGCATCAACTTGTGCTGCAGCCATGGATGCTGGTGGCGGCTAGGGTTTCCAATTACCAGGCGCTGATACCATAACAACAATTTGTGTTGTGGGAAAGTGAAAACCCTTGTGTGATTTCATTGGTTTTGGCAGCATATATAGCTGGTTCAAAGCAGCATTACAAGACAAGCTTACTTCTGATGCAAGTACGAACCAAAACAGGAAAAGTAGTAAAAATGTAACATTGGGATTAAAAGTGAAGTTTGGCAACTTGATGTAGTACGCTGTCGTTCCAGTTGAACGTTGTCGTTCCAGCCGAGTCTTCAGGCTGTGCTAGAAATGACGTCACTCCATTTCCTTCTTCCTTGTATTTGATCTGCGAGGGGGAAATTCAAATTTGTTGAATTATCCCCTTATAGACCGAAACTTTGGTGGTTTGTGGCTTCGAAGATCTTAAAAGTTAGGACTTTGCTACGGTGACATGCATGTCACGGTGACATGCACTTTTCGGTCGACCTCATATAGGATTAGGTCGACCTAATCTGTTGTTTCAGTGTAAAAACAGTTTCATGGTGCCTACTTTGGAGATTCATATCTTACAATTGGCTAGATGGAAATTGGAGATTAAATGCTTGTTTTGAAGCTGAAGTGCCCCTCTACACATTAAAGTACTTGGGAGCTCAATAGAAAGTCCAAAAGACCATTTTTGAACCTGACCAAAAGGCTGTGCCAAAACTGGAAAACTGCCTGAAAATGGCTAAGTCTGGCAACGTGTTTGTCAAGCCTACTTTGGAGCTCAATTTGAGAAGCATGGATGCGAGTCAAGTCCAGGGGCCTCTACCACGTTAAATTACGTATTTTATTATACAAAGGCAAGGCATTGGATGAAAGATTGAATATCTTTAAGGCTTCAAACAAAAGGCTCGAAGTTGCTACAAAGGCTGTTTTTCTGGCAGCTTGCTTGTGCTCGAAGTCTGCCAGAAAAACAGTCTTCGTAGCAACTTCGACCCTTTTGTTTGAAGCCTTACAGATATCCAATCTTTCATCCAATGCCTTGAATTTGTATAAAAACATACCTAATTTAACGTGGTAGAGTCTCCTGGACTCGACTCGCATTCATGCTTCTAGAATTGAGCTCCAAAATAGGCTTCACAAACACGTTTCCAGACTTAGCCATTTCCAGGAAGTTTCCCAGTTTTGGCATAGCCTTTTGATGAGGTTCAAAAATGGTCCTCCGGACTTCCTATCGAGCTCTCTTCCACTTCAATATGTAGAGGGACACTCTAGCTTCAAAACAAGTCATTAGTCTTCAATTTCCATCTAGCCAATTGTATGATATGAATATCCAAAGTAGGCACCATGAACTGTTTTTACACTGAAACAACATATTAGGTCGACCTGATCCTATATGAGGTCGACCGAATCCTAATTCAAACTTTATTTATTTATTTGATTACCCAGGGAATCTCAGCCCCACGTGTCGCTTGATCGACAACGGGGCCTACTAAACCACTGGGGGTACCTGCATACTAACCGAGGCATTCTGCTATCAACATCGGGGAGGCTTCGCCTCCGATACCAAGGGTGCCGCCGAGAACGCTCAAGTGGCGCCACTGGGAATCGAACTCAGGACCTCTCACATCCAGAGCTCAATTGGTCCAGTGGTTTCACCACTAGGCTATGTTACCTTTGGCCTTCCTTATTCAAACTTGACACTGGAGCAATAAACAACGTAGAACTCTTGTATTTTGAAAAATATTTTGTCGAGTGATCTATTCTGAGAATTGCTATAATAACCCTTGTATTATGGAAAATTTTCCTAATGCTTTTATTGTAAATACCATCCGTGCATGTTGATTGAACTTACAAAGTAATATAATTAAAATTTCCAATGACATTGAGAGAGAGTAGGACAACAATAATCTGTCAGGTTTCTATCTACTTGGTAACATTTGCAGAGTTTTTATTTATCGAGGAAAATGGTTGTAATGCATCACTCAAAAAAGAGGTACTAAAAACACCCTTGCCAATTAGGGAAAGCCACTTAAGGAGTTGAAGATTCTCATAACATTTGCAGCATCTACACATTTATCAGCAAACAAGTGATCCGAAGTTTCTAATCAGGGTTTCAAAAGGGACGTGCCGGGATGCTATCCGCCGGCACAGCGCCTCCGAATATTGGGGCTTTCAAAGTAGATATATTAATTGATCCAATCCTCTTAACAGAGAATTTTCTTCATCCTTATTAAATTCCAAAGCACCAAATATTGAGTCATTTTTGCCACGCTACACACGGATGATAAATTTATTAATAACATGTACTATGGATGAATTTGTATTTTTCATTACAATAATTAATTAGTATAAATAATTCTACTTTTCATTCTTCCCAAGCACAACTAGTCAGGGCCGACTGCTAGTGTTTATTTTTTTGGTAAATTACTGCTAGTGTTCATTTATTATTCGTTTCTGTGTTATAAAAAAAAAGACCTCCTTTATCCATTTTCTGCTCCAGCCTTAACTTTGGAATAGCAACGTGTTGTATGGCGATAATATATATGCATAAATCTCTGCAGATGAGCATTCGTAATTGTACACCTGCTCCCTTCAGAAAAAAAAGAAGACTAAAACCCAACAACTTTGAGAAATAAAGCTCGGTTTCGGGTTATAACTGTGATTAATAATTACACTAGTTGGAGATGGTGCTGACTTTTGTCGTTTGGCCCAAGAAAAAGGGATAGGTAAACGCTGGGAAACTACAGTTCGAGGAGCTTAATTCGTAGCACCGCTACGTGTTTTCTCTTGGCTTTCTTGCATTTTACGTCATTCGTAGCAATTAATCGTTGAATTTCAGGGATCAACACGTTACGCACAATTGTTGAATTTCAGTGTCGCCATTTTTCCAGATCTGTAACAGATATTCCTGTCCTTCTAGATTGTGGCGAGGTGGATCGGGTGCATGCATGTTTGGTTATATGTTCATTGATTCACAGCAAGAATACATTTCTGGAAAAATAAAACAGTAAGAATACATTGTATTGGTATTGATATCATGGTGGATCCAAAGTTTTTCACATTTATGCCCTGGATCAAAGCATCACAAAGATTGTGGTTCACTACTACAATTGTGGTCAAAGGATTAATTCACATTGGTATGTGGGGGGAAAAATTATGTGGCAGTATTATAAGTTTGAATTGTGCACTTCTAAGTTAGTACAATATCAATTTACCAATATACTAAAGCTCATTCCTGGTAATTTTATCGTCGTCAAATTTACAAATTATCCCTCTGTTCACGAAAGAACGTAAAATAGAGGGTGGAGAAAAAACCGGTTGAAAATAGAGGGTTTTAGAACTTTATCTCATTTTCATAAGTTTTGTTACAGTACATGACAGAGATGGAGCCAACCTGTGGATCGAGTTGAGCGTGAGACTTAACGCCTTCTTTTTTTAGAGAACGTGAAGAATCCTAATCGAAATAGAAATGTAGACAACAAGATTAATGTGTGTTAGATCGACCAAGAGATTGACGAGATTGTACTCTGCTGTCTCTGAAATAATAAAATAAAATGATAGTTGGGCTTTAAGCCCAAGGTTGCTTCGTTGAACTAATTGGACTCGATCAAAGTCTTTCTTTTCAACGGCATGTGAAGACTTATACGAGCAAGCCCTTCTTCCTCCTCTGCTTCGATTCTCAGTTCCATACCACCTGCAAAACAGAGACTTCAGCCAAAAATAGAGACTTGCTAAAGTCTTGATTAGCACAACTGAAACATAAAGTGACGCAGAGGATTTTTACATGGTTTCCGATACTGATGAATCAGTATCGACTAGTCCAAGGTCAAAGGATCTATGATTTGAGTCCTTTGAATTTTCACTATGATGATTAGAATTCGATTTACATAGTACACATGTTGATCTCTATGTCACTCCCCATCACTTGATCAGATTCACCCTTTAGAGTCTTGCTCCCTGCCACCACTCTAACTTGACAATCACACTTCTATAGCATGAGTTCTCTCCCTTATAACTCTCTTCTTTTTTCTTTTCAAAAACCTTCTCTGAAACACTCTGCATCTGCATTTGAAAGTTTACTAAAAAAAGATGATTATTTTCTACCCACAATCCCAGCTTATATGCTATGCTGTTGCTGACCGTTGTTGTACTGATTTGAGAATCAATTTGGTTTCTTGATTACCATGATTGATCTCAATATCAGAACCTTCCCTTTTGGTGCTCCAAGGTGCCTCTGCTTTTCTTCTTTCCTTAATTTCTCGATGTCATTGACTAAAGTTTCATCCAACAAACTCACCATAAGCTTGTCATTGGCTCTTTCTACAACCTGCACACATGTAACACACGATTGGTGCAGCCTGTTCTGACCGAGAAATTTGCAAGATTGTTTGACTTGAGAGCATAGGTGAAATATCAGGGAGAATCTTCTTATTCATTAATCAAACACTAAAGAAACTAGGAACAATAAAAGACTCAATACAAATCATCAAGGACTCAACACAACTCCTACAGAATCAACTGCTACTGAGACTCTAGAATCTCCCCCTGCGTCTACTATCTATGACTCCTAGAAAGAGTAATCTGGTGGAGACTTGTACTCCGAAATCCTATCTTCTTCGTCTAATTCAGAGTCTGAACTCATTGAGTCATTAACTGCTCCTGACTCATACACAAACTTAGGCCACATCCAAGTCTTGTTGCCTAAGTAGCTACAGAGTGGCAGTTTGTTTCCTTGTACTTGAAGATTCTCGCTTGATTACTGATACAACAACATCAGCAAGAGCATCCACAAGTCTTCCAGACACATGCGACTCAGGGCTTATCATGACTCCCCCTAAGCCACTTACAGGCTTACGGGGGCCAACCTCAACATCCAACTTGGCCAAAACATGCGGTGAACACAGATCATCCAAGAAATCATGCCACCTTAAATATAGGTTTGTGATGTATGGTTTTCTTTTACCATAGCGGCAAATAGACAACTCCATTTTTTTCATAACTTTGCATGGTTTTGATAAAATATTAGTGGCAAAACTATATTAGTTCAATGATAATTCTTATCAAAACTTTATTTGACAGTGACATATTATTTTGTTCTTCTATGAATTTTTTAATATTATTTTGATTTTCAAATTAATTCATGCGGTTATTAAGAATTATATTTATTGATTTTGTGCCTCGAAACCATATTCACTTTGGATAATCATCTAATTGACAAAACAGTGTCCCAATAAGATTTTCAAACAACCAAGTAAAAAGTATGAAATTTTGGTGCATAACCTCCTTTAGTTACAGCAAGCACAAATCTCAAGAGATATAATCAAAAGTTTTTCAATTTCTCACAAATTCAGCGGACCATATCTCATGCGTTTCAATACTGATTTAAAAAGTTTGGGTTAAAAAACCATATTAATTGAAACTTGCTGAAGAAAAGCTTAAGAAGACTACAATGAGTAATTTTATAAGAACTATACAACAATATCAAAGACAATTGTAGTTAAGTTATAATTTATCTCTACTCTTCTTTTGTTTTCAACTTCAAGGTTATTCATTCGAGAGAAAACAAAATACCCACTAAAACAAAAAGTATCCAACTAAATAGTGTATCCCAATTGTTGTTATTTTATAGATTCAGGACTAGTTACGAGTTGTAGACAACATGGTTTAATCTAACTTTATTTCTTTGTATAGCGAGTGAGCTAGATTTTTGGAATGTATACTGAGAAACTACTCAAAGATACTGATAAAATGAAAGAACTTTCACCTCATCATGGCATCCAAACTAAGAGCATGAAGTTAAATTTTTAGATCAAGCTCACTGATAACAACATCGCGAACCCCATAAGCGGGAACATAGTTTTGAAGATAATGAAGGACGAAGAAGAGCAATCTTAGACAAGTTCATGACATGTACTAGGTTTCATAATTCTAAAAATGTTCCCATTAAATTTTTGCATTAAGTGAAATGCAAGATAATTAAGAAGGAAGTGTATGCTAGTAGCAAAGGGAGTGAATTCAGTGATGAAGATAATGACGTTATTGAGCTAAAGGAAGAGATTATTGATGGTGGATATAGAAATTTCAAAGATGGGAGGGAAGAGTGAATGGTTGATAATATTTATAATTTGGATGAGATGAAATTCTACTATCGTAAAAAGATGTTTGACATTTTCAAACATTTTACCATTAAAATTTGGTTTCACTATTATGCATGGGAAGAAGGAAGAGATTATTGATGATGAATATAAAGTTTCATTAATGATGACGAAGTTGTGTGGAGAAGATGCTTTTGATGGCGGAGCAATCAAAAAGAAATCCAAAAAGGAATTTGCAGTAATTTCTAACATTAAAGAGTAAACTGACGTGCGTTTTGAATATTAAGTTTTTTAAAATCAGTTCCCAACATGAGTTGTGGGTTTCCTTTTGATAAGTACTTTTGTCCACGAATGATCAAGATGCTATAAAACTTACAATGTATGTTTTTTTAATATTTTTAGTAATTGAATAATTTGGATGATTTCATAGTAAAAAATAAATGATTTGGGTAATTACTATTATTGTGTGTAGTCTTGATTCATCCGTTCAACGGGTGGGCCAAAATCTAGTTTTTTATAAGTGCGAGACATTGTAATAAACAATAACTTTTATTTCAAATAGTATTTTACGGTATGAAACCGTTGAATCATGTTTGTATCTGATTTTTTCATAATTGGACCGGATGCTGAACTGAAAAATTAAGAATGAAATTATCACTATCATAAAGAAATTCAAATACAAATCATCTACACTAAAAAGTTCTAACAAACTATTCAAACTATCACAATCAAATCAAAAAATTCTATTTAATTCAAGTTGGTAATTAGGGTGACAATTCTTTGTACGACATAAAGCTGATAAGCGGGAAAATGAAGAAAATGAAGTATAAATGAAATTAGTGATTGAAGTTGGATGATCTTATTTCACATTAAAGTATTTTTTTTAGTGGTTAAAATTCTGTGACAGTGGACCAATCAAAACTGGGTAGTTCAACTAGTTTTATGTCAAACATTACAAAATCGTTGGGTAGTTATCATAAATAGAAACAAAACTATTCACTACAGAACGGTAACAAACCTTTAATATTGCACGTTTTGGTAACATATCTTTTGACTGATATAGAAAGGTAATTCCGTCCAACTCCATCCAAAATTATGTTAGTTTGATCCAGTCAGATGTCCCGTCAGCATCCACATCAGCAAAATAATGAATAAAAAATAAAATAATTAAACCTAACCCAACCCACCACCCCAATCCAACCCAACCCATTCCTCTCTATCTCCTCTCCCTCTACGCTACCATCTCGAAAGCAGCCATCCAATTGCCCATTCCAGCTACTGCTGAAGCACATCAACGAGATTCAATCCTACAACGGCGGCAACCAAGGCTATCCGAACGAGATCTTCACCTGATGGCATCGAATCCCTCGCCGGCTCAACTTCATGAAGCACTTTTGGATCGCCAACGACAAAAGAGCTCAAGAGGAAGAAGAACGACCTCTTAGGGTCGGACCTGCCAGAGCTCTACGTGGTCCATTACCTCGAGATGGAGCCGTGGCTGTGTTTTAGGGATTATGACTGCAATTGGAACTCGGCGATCTTCCGCAAGTTCGTCAACGACGTCGCGCACTCGCAGTGGTAGAAGGTTTTCTTAATTGCTACAAAACAGAGTCCAACCTTATCTTTCGCAGAAAACCCATTCATTGATTATGCCATAATCAAGGAATTAAGCAAGGAAGCAAAGAACCCACCAACGAAAATGAAAGAATCCACCTGCAGAACCACCCTCTGTCCAGACTCTGCTTTCCATGTTTCCTGCAACTAGTTTCCTGCTGTGAGCGCTTCTTCTTCTTCTTCTTCTTCCTCGCTCTTTTCAATTGCTGCTGTTCGTTTCAATTCCTTTATGCTCGATTCCGGAACTTCACATCACATTGTTTTTCCCCGGATGGAAACAAGATCATGAATTTCATTTGGCTGCAGATATCAATATCAATGGATGCCAAAACCACATCATGCCTCTGCCGCACCGTTTTCCCGGCCGCTTCCCTCATACTCTGTTTTCTGCTTGCTGGAGTCGAGGCAAATGCTTTTCTTAATTTGGTATAGACTTTCAAAGCTTTTCTCCTTTTATATACCCTGTCGGTCGGCACTACAGA
Source organism: Linum trigynum (assembly GCA_964030455.1). Classification (NCBI taxonomy): domain Eukaryota; kingdom Viridiplantae; phylum Streptophyta; class Magnoliopsida; order Malpighiales; family Linaceae; genus Linum; species Linum trigynum. The sequence continues at coordinate 30,861,640 of OZ034814.1, read as the reverse complement.
AGATGATGACTTTGGTCTTGTCACAGACTCACAGACATAGCACCGGATTGTCCTCAGCTGTGTGGAGATGACAGCTGAGAGGGAGATGAGATAGAGAGGAATGAGTTGGGTTGGGGTGGTGGGTGGGTGGGTTAGGGTTTAATTGATTTTTGTTTTATGTAATTATTTTTGCTGACGTGGATGCTGACAAGACATCTTACTGGATCAATTTAACAGAATTTTGGATGGAGTTGGACGGAATTACCTTTTTGTTATTAGTCAAAAGATATGTTACTAAAACGTGCAAAATTAAAGATTTGTTACCTTTTTGTACAAATGAATAGTTTTTTGACCATTTATGATAACTACCCCAAAACCGTTGGGTCCATCGCTAACTGCCTAATCAAATGAACCAAAACTGATATTATAACTTGTTTAATGTTTCTACTGGCGCAACCGTTGTTCCGGTTCGTTCTTATAACAATGGTCGTCTCACAAAATCGTACCACAAAAGAGTCTTGTATAACTTTCGACACGGTTTTCATGTACCATGCTTTAAATTTAAGGGAAGCTATGACAAGGTTGTGTTATCGACCTCCTAGTTGAACCTGGTCTGACCAAAGTCAAGCTTTAAAACTGTCTACAGAAAGCCTTCGATCTGACCCCTAAAAAGTATGAAGAAGACAAAGGAAAGAGAGATTGTGGGTGATTTACGGAAGTTACGTAAAATTTCTTTTTTGTGGGAGATTAGTTTCTAATAGATACATTTACGATAAATTTCATTTCAGTCATTAAAATTTTAAATTAATACCTTATTTGTATATATATTTAAAAAATACAATTTCAACAAGCTGGATCCCCATCATGCTATAAAACCTCCAACCACTTGGGTCAATGACTTAAATCGGTTTGACAACTCTGCGCTATGGTTATCAAGACAATGACCGGTTCATCACCAAACCGGTTTTATGTGAATACTGGCGCGGTGGCGCTTTTGCTTCGAGGCAAACACCAACCAATCACCGTCACTTTCTGTAATCTTCCTCCTCCACCGCGATTGGCCACCACCCACTCCCCTTTTCTCTAATCTACTTCACACACTGCCGGCCACCGCGCCGCTCTCTCACACCTCCGGCCTTCTTTCATTTTCATTTCCCCCAAATGGATTTCTTCAGATCGGTCTTTTCCGACGAACCAGATCCACCTCCTCCGAAGTCCGCATCCGGCTCCCAAACCCCTCCTGAACATCAATCAAACTCAGATTCCGACTCCGATTCTCCACCACCAGCACAGCCACAATCCAACCCTAACCCTACTGCCGACAACGACGGCCGTGGATGGAGTAGCTTCGGTGGCCTGATCCGCACGCTCACCACCAAATCCGAATCCGTCATCGAGACCTACCGCCGGGATCTCAAGGAATTCAGCACCGGCCTCCGGAAGGAGATCGAGGTCGCGCAGGGATCCCTCGAGAACGTCGGACAGGCCTTCGACGAGATCGGAAACTCTGTGATTAAGGGCACCGCGCAGATCATTTCACAAGGAAAAGAAGCTATCATTTCTCTGGACCAGGAGTCCGATTCCTCAGATGTTGACAGAGGAAGCAGCGGCGCCGGCCAGAGCAGCAGCTACGACTCGAGGCGGTACAGCCGCTTGGACGCTCAGGTGAGAGCCATTCAAGGCGATGCCAGCACTTTCTGCGAGGAGCCCGAGGATTTGGACGATTACGGCAAGTGGAGGTCGTCGGAGTTCGTCCTTGAGGATAATCGGGACGAGGTCGAGAGCCTGCTGGAAGAAAATGGTACGTTGGATAATATATATAGAAAGGTTGTGCCTGGTAGTGTTGATGAAGAAACGTTCTGGTCTAGGTATTACTATAGGATCTATAAGCTCAAGCAAGCGGAGGCTCTGAGAGCCAATCTTGTGAAGCGGGCCATTTCTGCTGAAGAGGAGGATTTGAGTTGGGACGTGGATGATGATGATGAAGAAGAAAGTGAGGATTGGAAGAGCAAGGTGAGTAAGGGTGAAGAAATGTCGAAGGGTGTCGTAGAGGAACATCAAGAGGTGAAGACCAGAGATTATTCGATGGAAGTTGGGAAATCGGATGCTATTCAGCCGGTAGAGCAGAACCCTATCGAGGATAAGAAAATGGGCGATGTGAAGGTCGAAGAAATTGGGCAAACTGCAAAGGAGGAAACTGCTTCTGCTACTGTGACAGCTGAAGAGCCAAAAGTAGTGAACAACCCAAGTCCTGCTACTGCTAGTGGTGATGTAGTATCTAGTGAGAAAGGGGATGAAGTTAAGGAGGATGTGAAATCTGCTGAGAATTCAGGTTCCGAAGGAAATGGTGGCAATGGAGGGTCTTGTAAAGACAGCGATTACTCGGTAGTGTCGAGCCACCAGACGACAGCAGAGGAGGAAGATCTTGGGTGGGATGAGATTGAAGATCTAAGCGGCATTGACGATAGTAAGAAAGAGGAGAGGAGAGTGAGTCAGGGTGGGAGTAGTGCAACCAAGGAGGAGTTGAGGAAGAGGCTGAGTGTTGCAGAAGAGGAGGAAGAAGAGGATTTGAGCTGGGATATTGAAGACGACGATGAACCAGTTAAAGCTTGAACAGCATCCATTTAAGACTGCTTTCTAAACATTCATATCGTTTCTCACGGTATTTTCTTTGCTGCTATGTACTGTTCTCATTCCTCTTGGACGTGTGTTTAAGTGTGGCTTAAAGGAAGGTCTGGATGTTAGAAATTGATTTACATGATTCATATAGCTTTTCCCCTCCATGTAATGCTCTCTCTCTCTCTCTCTCTGAATGTCGATGTTTCAATGATTATGAAATTGGAGATAAGGTGTTTATAATATAGTAACTACCCTAATCCGTTGTTCATCATTTTCTGGTTGTTGTTAGATCCTCAAGTATGGTAGATGGTGATACCGGCAAGAGCGGTTTGAAATATGCAGGAACGAGGAATAAATTTTTGCAGCAAGTGATGAAGTCAGAGCCAGAGTAAGGTTTTGTGACATTGATCATGTGAATAGGGCATTGTTACACCCTGTGAAGCGTGGTTAGAGCCCGATGGATGATTGAAAGTAAGCGCGATTGCGACTTTGGACATCCATTACTGAAGGTGCTGAAGGAGTAATTTGATGAACAGTTATGGTGGTGTTGTGGGCTGAATGTTGCTTTCGTTGCCACTACTATGAAGAGTGTTGCAACCTGGGCACTAATCAGGTTTTACGCCGTGCACTCTGTCCAGCCCTAACTTTCTACGTCGTTAAAACCATCTTTATGGCCAAAACTTGGCCATTGACCAGGTTGATCTTGGCACCTACGTGGGTGATAATTGCGAAACGTTTTGAAATGAGACGAGCCTTTTGAGCAAGTAAAAACTTTCTACTCTCTACTTGAAACAGCTGCTGATTCTTCACACTCCAACTCCCGCAAATTAGAGAAAGTAAAATGAAACCCTCAACTCTCCCTACACACCCAATCATTCTCCTAGATGACCTGGTAGTACGACATCTAGGCTAATATAGATCAGGTGTTGTGTGCTTGTGCACTACTCAATCAAACCAAAAGGAAGAAACCGTAACAAGTTTCTCAGCAGAAAAAAAAAAGCCCCAAATCATGGGCAAAAACCATTTGGGCCCCTCGTTTGTACATTTCCCCCACATTTCAGGACGATGCTCCACCGACGCTGATTGCCGCCGTCTCAGAGGCCGCGGAATCGCCTCGGACAGAAGGCTGCAACGCCAAGTAGCGTCCCCTCTGCGCGCGCGGCGGGAGGTGCTTTGCTGGTTTCCTCGTGCTGCCCACATTCCAGGGCAGGAAAACTCCTGTCCCGCCCTGACCCTGCGGCTGCGGCGGAGGCATCATTCTCTTGGCAGCAACCATGAGAGGTCGAGGCATGGGAGCAGCAGCAGCAGCAAGCATCACCACTGGTGTAGTGCGTATGACGCCCCACTTCCCTGCCATTGTTTCCACTGACTCGTAGCCGTTGGGCGACATGGCGTATGGGTTGGGCATGGGAGCCGGCTGCCAGACCGTGAGTGCGCCGCCACTCATCGGGCTGGTTGGTGGCGAGTGGATCAGCAGGTTGGGATCGGGCCGAACGCGGAAGAGTGTGATGCTCACCCTCTTGTTGCCGGATGGGCACATAACGTGCCTTGCAGTGTCTGCGCTGTTTCCTCTCATCACCAACAGAGACCTGTAACAAATGTAACAAACGTCAGGTTGCCTTCCCCGGTAGAGGTTAAGGATTGTTAGTAATGGATGTTTTAGTTGTTTACCCTTGTTTCAGTGAGAGCACCAGTGGACCTCTGTAGTTGCCATCGCTGTCACCCAGAAGGGTACGTCCGAACGCCATGGTTGATTCGGAGAGGAGAAGGGTAGCTACTGGCTGGTCGACATGGGGTGGCTTCTGGAAGGGCTGCGAGAATTCCTCCTGCACATTACAGCAAGGGGGTAGAAAATGTTTTTTTTCTTTTTCAGTTTCCAGCCTTGGTCTTTTTGTATTCTCGTTGAAACTTCTAATTCTCACAAGTATCCGTTTTTAACAGATTTAGGTACCTCATCAAAGAAGTGGATGATGCAACCATTTGGCCTTCTGTATTCGGGTATGAGACGCCACTGCACCAGGTGATCTATGACTCCTTCGAGCAGAGCTGGGATCGGTTCTATGTTACCTGCCAACAGAAGTACAAATTATTCAGGTCAATCTGACATTTGCAGCATTATTGATCGACCGAGCATTGTAGTAATAGAGTCTCGTAGGCTTTTTACATGTTTGGTTGGTAGCATCTTCTTTAATGTGCTCGAAGATCGGGACGCCAAACTGAATCAGCTCTCTCTTGTTCCCTTTCATTTGCTTGTTGAACAGGATGAAAGTATCACCTGCATCCCATGGTGGTTTTTTATCATCATTAATTGCCCATTCTGAAAGGAACCCAATGTAAGTTCCATTTATGAAAAGGGGGAAAAAAAGGCGAAAGAGTGGTGACCTGAGAGTTGCCCATTCTGCCCTGAAAGCCTGAGTTGGTTCACGAAATCAGTCAGCTTGGACAGCTCGCAATCAGTGAACACATCTTCAAATAACTTCAGTCCTTTGACAACATTCACCTGCATCATTAAAATGTACAACAAGTCCTGAATTAGGGGAAAGTGCTCGTTGTCTTGAATTTCTAAAGTGACCACACTATCGAGGGACAAACCCATTTCCTTCTTTTGTGGGGGACCCTACATGGCTACATGTATCATCACATTTAAGGGCGTGAAATAAATGAGAGATCATATGAGATGTTTTTAGACTATGGGAAGAAAGAAAGAAAGAAAGAAAGAAAGGAAGAAAGGAACTCGCCATATGGCCTTTCACATGTTCCTTGGCACTGAAACCTTTTGTCAACTTGATCTGAGTAGGACGAGCGTTGCACTCTTCGTGGTTGGAGCAGATGTCGATCTCACTGTTAGCCTCCACTTCCTGTGAATGAGATCCTCCTGCATTCCCACCACACATACACAAAAAAACACAAAAAGGGGAGTGAATCACTTGTGAATTGATGCTCAACACTGATATTCGATTCCACCCAGTCTCTCTCTCTCCCTCTACACCATAGAGTTTGCTTTTCTCAATTCTTCTTTTATGATGGTGTCTAAAATCCCTTTTCCCAGTGGGTAAAGAAAAGTTTAACTCCTAGTTCTAATTTACTTCAATCTTTTTAGTAATCTCTCTTTTTGTTGTTGTTGTGAAAATCGTTTTAGTATTCTCTGCTCTCAACAAGTTACTGCTATATCACTTTTCCCAATTCAGTTAGTGTGAGTTAGCACATGTTTACACTAATCCATCTAATTAATGGTTGCTAATCCGCAGTTTGTGAGTTCTGTGATACTCCTGATAAATTGGAGGGTATACTAAGAAAATGGTGTCTAGATTATGACTTAATTAGAGAATGAAGCATGATGACATACCATAAACACTAATGAGTAAAATTTAGGTTATTATTATATAAATCCTATACCCTGAAATTAAATTAATTAGAATCAATAATAAAAAGATTATTTTCAAAATAAATCCAACATATTAGATACATCATGTAAGAGTTTGTGATATATGGACTAGAAAATTAGCACATACGGTTTACTCATTAAAAGTTAGGATATAGAATCAATCTTCAAAATTCGATTAATACGAGATTATGTGAGAGCCCTAAATGTATCTTGAGTTTGTTAAAAGTTCCACTAATAATAATTTTCTAAATGAGTACAGCACATTTATAAATTGCTAAATACTCAATATAAAGGTACAAACACGTGACAAGGTAATCATTTATAGTCTTGATTGTGTCCAAATCAATTTCTCTGAATAGGAAAAAGCTTCCATTAATCTGTTTACGTAAAGTACAGTATTAATGTTAAGCGTCGTCGTCTAAGATGACTTGTTTGATTTGGATTCCAACTCTAAAACTTTGACGGACAACAGATAATGACGACGAGAGGGAGCGCAGCCTCATCCCCCACAAGATTGGGAAAGTAATCACACGCACAGAGTTCAGCGAGTTGTGACAATTCTGTCGCTGTTGTGTTAACACATGAAATGAAAGAACAAATATTAAAGGGGTTTTTTTGGGAGAGCGTGGGACCCGCATGCCTAGTCTTTTTTTTTCCATTGTTTTATTTAGAATTAGAATAAATTCGCCAACTTTCGATGATAAATAAAAAAAGAAAGAAAAGAATAAAATGCCAACAAGGTCCACCCAGCGCTAGGAACGAACAATGCTGAACTAGATCCGAATCTCTCGCTCGCGGCCTCTCCTCCCTTCACTAATTCTGTTTTTTGTCAAAACTCAAACCTGCCATTGGATGGTCCATCCAACGGGCGGGCAGTTCGGCACGTCCAGCCAGCCTGCCCCCAGCAATATATTTTTTTTTTAATTAAAACAAAATTTGTTTGCAAAAAGAAAAAAAGTATTCTAACTTCAGATATTTTCTCAAAAAACGAAAACCAAAAAGAAAATCCAGCCAGCCAGAGAGTTCTCACGGAAATCAGCAATTCGCTCCGCCAGCTTTGCATCCCCTCCTCTTTTTCACCTCCTCGGATAGCATTTGTTTATGTTGCAGTGGGAAGACGCCAAAAAAAAAAAAAATATTATTATTTTATATATTAGAATTATCTTTGGAAAAAAAGATTATTATTTTTATAGTTAGAATTGGCCTTTGCTTCAGGATTCCCCGACTGTCTGTGACAAAGCTCAACTAAATTAAGGAAAAAGGCAAGAGGTGGCGCTATGTGACGTCAAAGATGAGATCGGACGGCTGTCATCGCACAACCAACCAACCCCTCCTCCTAATTCAATAGTCATTGCACACATCTCTAAGCACGCCGGCCGGTTTTAAGCATAAGCGGGGCCAGCTCGCGTACGTCAGGCCTTTTTCTGATCCTTCCTTCCCTTCCTCCACAAAGTCACTGTAACCAACCCAACGGACTAGACTTCTCCTCGAAATGCCCGAGACCACTATTATTTCAAAGAAAAAATATTTGAAATATTTATTTTTCTACTTAAAACTCCCGTGAAACAAATTGAGATGATAAATGTGGTTAAGTAATTCGTGAAATTGAGGCTCTCGAATATCCAGAACTCTATTATAAAAAAAATTATGATGTAGTAAAATTGAAATTCTAAACCATTTGAGTAAATTGCATGTAATTTAGACAAAAAAAACTGGTAGGGAATGAGACAAGTTAAAGCATCCGTAGGGACGAATATTACATACCCTAAACATATAAAAAAAACAATTCAAGTAAGATGGGTGGGATTGAAATTGCCAATCCTAATTCGTTTTATAACTAATAGAAATTAGGTAATTCTAATTTTTTTTATACTAATTTACAGATTGTGTAACTTTAAGTCTTAACTAGACCACACAAATAAAGTGAATTATTAGAATGTTAAATTACATCTTCTATCACACAATTTCGGGTTTCAATGAATTCTATTTACTTATTAGAATGTTAAAATACTTTTTTTTTCTTTCGAAAGGACGCTACCAAAATACTTGTTCGTTGATTTCCTATTTTGACTCGCAAGGAAAATCCAAAATCTAGATTTTTGGAGTAATTTTGATGTTTACTTGAGCTGCGGCTTCGCTTTTTATTAAAATAATGATTATTTACAGTCTAAAATAGACTCCCCTAAATATAAAAATATTATAGGTTTATACAGTCCTCGAAAAAGTACGGCATATCAACATATCTTAATCTATACACTGTTAATCAAAAAGTTTAACTTTTCCCCACCATATGTTTTTTTTTTATAATGAGAACTTTCAAAATGCTCATTATTATTAAGCCATCGCTCGAAATCTTGGATCTGGCAGGGCTCATAAATAACATAATTTTTTATTATTCTGAACGTGGAAAATTAGGGAATTAGTTTTATAGGCTGAACAAGGCAAAGCTGGTTCACAAACAGACAACTGCGAATTGAAAGAAAAAAAATATGTAAAACTACTGCCACGTCACGTACCCAGAAAATATTCAGCTGTACATGTTTAAATGCTTTCAGTTAGTTACTAGTTAGTCTTTTCATCTATTTGTTTTGTTCTGCCTGCGAACAGAGCACAGTAACTTTTTTTTATTTTAACCTTTGAATCACAGTAACTTTTTCCTAAAAGTAAACTTACTGTAAATTTTTCGGATGAATTACGGACTGTGTGCAACTTACGCGCTGACTGAGCTTGGAAAAGAAACACACAAAAAAAAGGCAAAAGAGGCCCAAAAAGGGAAAAGCTAATTCAGAAAAACGGCATATTTGGTAAAGAGAGTACGGAGGGGGGGATTGCCGTGAATTTTGCAGTGGCAAGGTCAATTCTGCCGTTCGCAGATTTCCAAGAACGACGGAGGCAAAGCAAAGAAAAGGAAAAAAAAGGTATAACGGAGAATTCAAAACTTTTACCAAGGCAGAAATTAGGAGAAAAGTCAAATTTGACAAGTTTAATGGTTATTAGTGTTATTACTTACCTGAATCGTCGGTAACATCACTGTCATCAGCCGAATTCTCCGGCGCCGCCTCCACCTCCGCTCCTCCGTTCAGGTGAATCTCCGTTGCTACAGCGGCGGCTGCGGCAGGTTTGACAATCTCGTCGATTTTCTCATCGGCTGCGGCGGCGGCCTCCGCCTGCTCCGCCACCAGAACGACGGCCTCCTCCACCTGATTAGCGCTCTTCTTGCCTTCAATCCCGCCGTTCTTGTCCTGTACCTTCCGCTCCGTGACACGCCTGAGCTCCACCGCCACGTCGGCGATGGAGTGGTACTTCTGCATCTGGAGGACGGGGATCCAGTTGAGCCGCCTCCTGTGGATGGCGGAGAAGACGGAATCGTACTCCAATCCGCCTCCGTCGAGCTGCGCGAGGTGCCCGCACAATGCGTCGATGATTGCGTTCGCGGCGGCGAATTCGCCGCGGAACCAGGCGAGGATCGCGTCCTTGGCGAAGGCGGCATCGGTCGTCATTAGCACCGGCGGTGGCTGGAGGGACGGAAACGCGGCCGGTGGAGCTCGATCGGGCGTCGGGGACGCTGGCCCTGCCGCCGGCATCGCTGCTCTGCACAATTTAGGGATTTTCTTTTTTATTTGTGGACCGCCGAACTCTCTGATTCACTCTTTTTTTTTTTTTCTCGGTTAGAGGCCCGGCGAGGGAAGCTATGAGAATATGGGGGAAATGTTGTTGGTCGAGAGAAAGAGAGAAACGGAGCTTGGGAATAGTTTAATGGCGAGAGAGAGAGAGAGAGAGAGGTGGGGGAAGCGAGTCTGCGAGTGGTGATATTATAAAGGGAGAGTCGCGCACACGGGAGGAGAGAAGGGAAGAGAAGAGGCGTTGGGGAGTGGACCGAGGCATATATCTAGTCGGGTGGGTGGTGCCTGCCTAGGGCGGAAGGGCACTTCATTTTGCCAAACAATTTTTCCCCCTCTAATTTGGTTCTTTTTTTTATTAAGTTGTGAATTAAATATGCCATTCCCTACTAGTCTAAGACCTCTACAAATGCCTCCTACAAAAATCATAAGAAATTGGTCTAATTGATAATACACAATAATAAATAACATTTACTCCTCAAATGTAAAAACAAATAATTAAAATTGTACCGGTGGTCGATTATACTTCTAACGGTTGAAGGCAATTTTTTCCTACAGACAGTAGTGTAGTCTGGAATTTAGTTCAGATAGGTCCAACATAAAATTTTCTTTTTGTTAATATTGCATAATGATTCACAACTTGCGTTTTATATTATGAAGTATTTAAAATATATTCAATCATCCAAACTATTAATTAAGGATGTCTATCTCAATATATTCTATCAACGAATCGATAATGATTTCACTACTCATCTAATTTGGAAGTGTGTACTTCATGTAGTTGAGTAGTTCCATTGCAGAATATATATATGCTCTTTCAACACTTGCAGTGTCGCCAAGTGGCAACAACGCCAACTTTAGAAGTCAATACAATAATGAAAACACTACATACTTTTTACACTACCATTTCGCTTGAAAGTTTAGCAACTGTCTTTGATCGTGCAGACATCCCAGTTGTCTTCGTATCAAATTAATAAATATCTAGTTAATGAACGTCTAGATGTAAGATGTCATCTTTCGAGAACTCATTAGGATAAAGAGTAGCAAGATTTAACAACTTTCCTTTTCAAACTCAACAGATATCATATTATGAATAAACTAAATGTCATATATATTTTTTATTGAAGGGAGGCCAAAAGGCCAGTTGATCCGATTGTAGTAAGTGGGCCAAATTCACTTGGCCCAGAGGATAATATTGTATTTTCATAGGGTCTCTCACAAGCACTTACTCAAGTGGAGAGGGACGAGTTCTTTGGTTTGAAAAGATGAATATGGAGGTTGAGGTTCCTCGGGGGTTGAATGCCCCTTGTTTGGAGAAAAACTAAAGTTGAAGCAATGCGGAAAAGGAAAACTAAAAGCTAGTGTATGGTGAAGGAAGCAGGAGGACAAAGAAGTTGCACAAACAAGCTCCCCTTAGAGTTCTCTGACTCGTATTCCCAATCCTGACAACATATGAGTTGCTTCATCTTTATACAATCTAATCCTACATTGTGTCAAGACTTCTTACCCCGATCTGGTAGGCAGAAAAGACCCTGTAGATTTCTCCCTTGAACGAAGATTGATTGTATAAAATTATTGTTTCCGCTCTTGTTCTGTGCGACCAGGATTGTGATACTTGCACCTCAAAGGGATGCAAGCTCGAGTTAGGCACTCATTCAATCCAACAAAAGATAACATAAAAGAATTAAATACAAACGACAGAAAGAATAAAGTCAAATCATATATATACCAAAATCGAGAATACATCATCAAGAACCTCTAGGGTTCGTAAACCTATGCAACTAAGGGAACTAGCCAGCCAAGGGGACGAGAATAATGGAATTCATCATTCAAAAAGATCCCGATGAGTCCCCAAAATTGGCGCCCGAACAGAGATTTTGGTGACTAGACCGTCGATTTCCATCTGGAAGTCGATGTCGTTCTAAGACAGTTGGATCACTTTGTTGGCAGAACAATGACCCTCTAATGCCTCCTATCACTAGCTAGTGGAATCCTCCGTATAGAAGTCTATTTATATACTTTCGGGTTAATTGCATGATTGGTCACTAAGATTACAAAAAACGTTCAAGTTTGATCACTCGAAATATTTAAATCCATTGGTGGTACTTCACTTTACGAAACCGTTCACGTTTGATCACTCTCCGTTAACTACCGTTCATCTCCGTTAACTGAGTTCGTTAAATGATGATGTGGCAGACGAAATCACCTAATCAGCACTATTTAACTCGAAAATAGTCTGACCCGACACACCACATCATCTATACTTACCCAACCCTCTAACCAAATGACGGTAAAATTTGATACAATTGTAGTAAGGGAGTCAAATTTACCTAGCCCTAAGGTGTGGATCGTATTTCTCTAGGGTTACTCACAACTACTTACTCAGGTGATGTGGACGAGTTCTTTATTTTGAAAACATGAATGTGGATATTGAGGTACCTCGGCGGTTGAAGTGCCCCTTTGTTAAAAAAAACTAAAGTAAAAGTAATGTGGAAAAGGAAAACTAAAACTACTGGCTGGTGAAGGAAGAAAGAGGACGAGGCGTTGCACTTCTCAATACAGGCAACATATGAGTTGTTGATTTTCATGTAATCTAATCGTACCTTCTGCTGAGGCTTTTTCCTCGATCTGGTAGGCAACAAGAACCCTACGGATTTCTCCTTTGAAGTGAAACATTGGTTGATCGAACAAAGATCGATTGTATAGAACTGCCATATCCAGTCTTGTTCGATGCGACTGAGATTTCAATACTTGCAACTTGAAGGGATGAAAGCTCGACTTAGGCACTCATTCAATCCAATAAAAGATAACATAAATTAATAAAACTACAAACAATAGAAAGAATAAAGTCAATCATATATATGCCAAAATCGAGAATACATCGCCATATACCTCTAAGTAGGGCCGAAAGTTTGGTACCGGTATTTGGGATATACCGAATACCGTACCGAATTTGTCTATATTTGGTATTACCGAGTATACATATCATTTTGTGGGATTGGGATTGGGATTGAGTTTCAATTGTTATTCAGTATTAGGGATTACGGGATTGGGATCGGTATATACCGAAATACCGATCAATACCGAAATATAAGCTAGTGTGTATTTTATCCTCTCAACTAGACTCTCTCATTCACTACTACGCGACCTTCAACCACTAAAAGTGCCATTTAATTATACATAGATCATTACATCACTATTTCACACTAGTATTAGTCGTCTCTCAACCTCAAATTCATCAAATTAAAGATTACCAATTACAAAAACTTGAGATGTTAGCTCTAGGCAACTTAAGACTCTTTGCTTCGTCTCTTTGCCTTGAATTAAACAATAAAATCTAATTTATATATTAAATTATTAATGGAAAATGTAATTAATTTTGTATTTGATAATACCGATTGGTATACCGAGGTACCGATTGGGATACCAAAATATTTAGGGATTGGGATTGGGATACCGAAATTATTTAGGGATTGGGATTGATTTCAGGGTGTAATTCGTTATTCGAGATTTCGGTATTTGGTATTGGGATTGATTTCAGGGTGTAATTCGGTATTCGAGATTTCGGTATTTGATATTGGGATACCGATACCGTACCGATTTCCACCCCTACCTCTAAGGTTCGTAACCTATGCAACTAAGGGAGCTAAACAGGCAAGCGAACAAGAGCCACATGATTCATCTGTCGAAAAAAGATCCCAAAAAGTCTCCAAATCGGCACCCCAAACAGAGATTTTCTAGGACTAGCTAGGCTACTGAACTGGGCTACTAGTAGTCAAGTTATGATATCTCTCAACACGTCTAAAGTAGTCCACTAAGTTGTTATGCCCCAAAAACACACATAACACTACCAAGAGTGCATTCAATTGATAAAAGGAAGCCTAGTGCTACGAGAATATGCACTTTGAGTGATCACTAAACAAATCCAAGGTATTATTACATTAAAAGTACCAAAACCATAAAGTTTTGGTCATATATGGAGGTCTAATTAAGAAAGCACTTCTCATGTGTTATCACCAGTACTGTTGTACAAAAGAGCAGCTAAACAAACTAAGGGATTGTTTGGAAGTTGCGATTGTTAAATAGATGTATTGTTGAGAATGCATGTATAATATTATACATGTATTGTCGAATTTGATGCATTGTAGAATACTACGTTTGGTATGTGTGATTGTGTATGTCGCATCAGCTAAAAGCTGAGACAAAACAATCTCAACTAAACTATCTCCACAATCACAACTAAAAGTTGAGATATAACAATCACTCAAAATGAGTGATAGTTTCTGTCACATCACAGAAACAATCCATGTATTGTTTCTGCTAAAAAAACAAAAAAACGATGCATTGTAAACAATACATGCATAATGACAATCTCAACAAAACTATCGCAACTTCCAAACGACCCCTAAGTCCAAGCATTGCTAAAACTCGAATTGTTCAGATTATATAGAACCCTAGGATTAATTTTATTTATGTGATTTCTTATTATTAATGATCTTTATGGGTGGATTCATGCCAATATAATTAGTCTTTAATTACTTCACTGCTTTCTTCCCACGTGTTGATTGCATAAAATCTGATTTGAGTTTGTACGAGATTGGGCAAGACCATCACTCACAATTGTTTCATCAGAGCCTGGTTCGGCAGATCCGGGAACGTGGACGTCAGTTTGGTGGGACCCTCATTCGGTGACCTCGTGATTTTAGATATGTGTCTGGTTTGGTGGATGCACGAGAGATCCACGTTTGAGCTACATCTGGTTTGGCAGATCAAGGGAGGTTCGTGTTTGTCTGGTGGAGAGATCCACGTCTGTTTGGCGGATCAAAGAGAGTACCGCGTCTGGGAAAATCCTTGTACCGAGAAGCCCATCGATACAAGGTGTCTAGCGGATCAAGATAATCGCTGAGTAGAGGACACGAAGTTTGTGGTCCTTGTCTTGAGGGGAGGATTGTTATGAGGACAATCCAAGTTCCACATTGGTAATACAAGAGAAGGAGCCCTTGTATATTAGTGTCCACCTAGCTCAATTAGTACGAGGCCTTTTGGAGAGGACACCCAAAAGTAAAACCGTCCGGGCTTGGCCCAAAGCAGACAATATCGTACTAATTTAGCACCCCAATTTGACAAGTGGTATCAGAGTCTGGTTCGATTCTGGGTGGTGGACTTTAGTTTGGTGGGACCATCATTTGGTGACCTCAGGATTTGAGATTTACGTTTGTCTGACGGGTCAAAGGTGATTCACGTCTGTTTGGTGGATCCGAGAGAGATCCACGGGCTTGACGGATCAAAGAGAGTTCCGCTTTTGGGAAGCAGATCAAAGAGATTTTTGCGTCTGGTAAAGTCCTTGTACCGAGAAGCCCATCGATACAAGGTGTTTGACGGATCAATATTATCGCTAAGGTGAGGACACAAAGTTCGTGCCTTGTCTTGAGGGGAGGATTGTTGTGGGAATATCCAAGTACCATATCGGCAATACAAGGGAATAAACCCTTGTAAATTAGTGTCCACCTAGCCTAATTAGTACGAGGCCTTTAAAGTAAATCTGTGCGGGCTTGGCCCAAAGCGGACAATATCGTACTAATTGAGCACCCCGGGTTTGACAAGTGGTATCAGAGCCTGATTCGACAGATTCGGGGAGGTGGACGTCAGTTTGGTGGGACCCTCATTCGGTGACCTCGGGATTTGAGATATGCGTATGGTTTGGTGGATCCACGAGAGATCCACGTTTGGGCTACATCTGGTTTGGCGGATCGAGGGAGGTCCGTGTTTGTCTGGTGGAGAGATATATGAGAGTCGTCGCCAGAATACAATATGAGCATTATTCATATCTACCCAATTAAATTTGACTATGTACAACATCAAATCAATGTGTATGAAAGGATAGCTACTTATGAAACAATTGCTTCGCTCACTATTCATAACCACCATTAAATAATAATAATAATAATAATAATAATAATAATAATAATAATAATAATAATAATAGCTGTTGCTGCTGTAACTCAACTTACCTTGTTTGAGTTGGGGGATATTTCAACTTTTTTCTAGAATTAGCATAAGTGTATAGGATTTTTTACATCATGTATATATACGCATGGCAAATTTTTTGTTAACAGGGCTTCTGGTCCAAGTTTTACATTGACAAATTTGAAGAGGGATGGATGATGCATTGTGTGTTGTTGGATTGGATGATTGTGAATGTGGATTAGTTTGATTTCAATGTGGTTTACTATTACCTTTGTTAGTAAGATGAGTTATGAAATCGACCAAAAAATAATCGCTTATAGTAAATTGGCGGGTTATTGAGAATACTTATTATCATTATGAATCATATAATATATATGCAAACAGTACCCAAATCCAAGGACAGGCACAATGCTAGTTCATAGGGAGAATTTACAACAATGGAACGAGAAGAGAAGGGGAGCTTTTCTCTATTTTAATGGAACGAGCAAAAAGATTCTCATTATTGGATTATTCTTGTTTTCTTTTTCTCTTTACTTGCTCTAATGCACCGTAAAGCAAAAGAAAATTGATTTTATTGCTTGTGAATTTTGAGGAAACATGAGCACAAAGAATCGTTTTTTGTTCTCTGCTTTCTCCCCTTTTGCTAAAGATTCTTTTTCCCCCCTCGAAATACACCTTTCAGCAAAGTTATATATGCTGCTCTTTGCCCAGGAAAAAAGACCACATATTTTTTTGGGTACAAACACAGTAGAAATTCTGTACGTAAAAATTGAAAAAAGTGAGAAGACCGAAGCATCTTATCGATTAATTGGAAAGAATCTTCTACTTTTATCGGATTCTGTAAACAAAGGGAAACAAAACATCAAGATAGTATCACCTTCAAATGGAAGCTAGCGTATTTAATTTCACATGAATGGTTTGTGGTACTTACATTCTTATGCTAAACTAAACTAAATAACATATGTTGATAGTATTTTGGAGTTTATACAAGAAAAATACGAGTTCATCATATATTTGCAAACACAAAGTGACCAAACATGCCATTTAGCTATAGTTATAAGCAGTGGTCCGTCTTTTCCAATGTTGCTTGGATGAAGATGTGAGATGGATGGTCCTTGATTGTTTTGTAGATGTTTCGATTCGTGCCGAATCAACCTATGAGTTGGCCCGCTAATTGACAACCTTAAGCAAAATACTGTATTAGCAACTGACTTTTCGCGATGGCCAATTAATTGGGAAATTATTATGAGCGAAAAAAAGTCAGGGAGAAGAATCACATGACATAGGGAGCAAGGTGTGTGATAGAAGTATGCTCTTCTTGCACTTAAAAGTTGAGCTAATTAAACTATTGAAGGAGACAGCCCCATGCCTGTCGCCCACACATTACCCACAAAAAGCAAAGAAGTCAAATGCATCCCAAATTGTTCCTCTCATTTGCCCAACACAAAAACTGAATATTTAGTTATAAAAAAAAATATATGAATTTGTTGGGAAACTGAATAGATAATTTTGGTTGGTTAGCATATTCATCTTTCGGCCGTATAGATAAATTTTTTTCGGCGAGGAAGAGAGCGAGGAAAGAAAGAATTAGAAGGTTTTTTTTTTTTTGGTTTACAGTAAAAGAAGTAGAATTTGAGTATGCTTATTTATCTAAGTATGAGGTCTGGTTTCGAATATGTACTTCTTTTGTACTAAATATTTAGCGAGTAATTATTTAAAAGTTTACTAATGTGAAATTTATGAGTAATCTAATATAAAATGCTGAACAAATGTCATCGAGCTTTGTTTTCTTTTGGTTTTTACGCGTTCCACACAGGGGCATGGCTGAGGACATTGTTGAAGATGGATCCATTTAGGGGGGAAAAAGTTGTTGTTAATCATTTTTAATTAGTTACGATAAAAATTTATATTTGAAAAAACTTGTTAAAATTAGAATATATAGATATTCGAAAATATAAAGAATAATACTCTATGTACCAAATAATAATTCATGATTTAGTTAGTCATTCGGTTTTCAAATGATGTTCTTTTCCAAGAACCATTTAGTACAACAACTTGAGTTTTTGTCATAGGTTCATAATGTATCCATTTATTAACCCACTCTCTCAAACGAAAAACCAACTAATATGAGTTCGAAGTTTGAATAAATATGAATATCATGTACTTAACAAATGGGGTCGCCAAGATTCGAACATAAAATCTCTTTGTCAACTATCTATCTATATCTATATCTATATCTATCTATCTATCTATCTATCTATACTATATATTATGGCAATTCAAAAAAAATATCTTGCCACATAAGCACTTGGAGGATCCATAATTTGCCAAGTTGGACAACTTTTTTACAAACAAAAAAATTAGTTATTAATGTATTTATGAAGCTACCTCTCTCTTCTTTAATATTTCATTTCTTTTATCCAATTATTCTATTAACAGAACACACATAAATAATAATTTTTTTCAAGTAAAAAAAATATAAATAAGAAAATGGAGAGTGACATTCGTTCAAATAAAAATATCTGATTAAACCTTATGAAGTAAATTTTCTACTAATTTTTACTAAAGTTGAATGATAAGTTATATTTTGATGAAAAAATTAAACAAACATACACATATATAATATTTTTTTATCGATTAAATAAAATATATATGAAAAGAGAGAAAATAAAATTTGACATGCAAGTACTTATGAAAAATAAACTATATTACTTTATATTTTGTTGCAATGAAACACTGACTTATTCGTAAAGTATATCTATAAAATAAAAAAATTATTATTTAGTAAAATGTTAGAGTATAATCTTGATCGAGTAATTATAGTTATTTATTTTAAAAAAAAACTTTTTATTCATTCAGATCATGTTCTACCTTAAACTCCTCAAATGAAGAGGTATTGCATGTGCAATAATTTTATAATGTGTCCTAAGTTCACATTTATAATATTTGCTCTATATCATGTTTGATTGAGCAAGTTCTATTGAGGTCCTAAGTCGTATGCTAAGAAATTTTATATTAGACTTGGAGTTATCGTCAATGATTATAAATCAAAATTTTCAAAATTACTTAAGTATGATTGTTGACGAACTTTGACTCCATACCCTAGGATGAGACGCAAGATTCCTTGAAAAATAACATATGTGAAGGTTAGAGAAATCTTTGTCATGAATCTACGATAAACATCACGTTTCATCAATTTATAAACTAGGCATTTACCGAATAAAGGTTGACAATTTTTAGTAAGATAATCAATAGGGATAAAAATATTTATCCAACAATCAAGTATTTTTATCCAATCATCTCAACTCTCTAAATTGGTTGCCAGTTCGTCCAAACTCGAGAAACACAAATTGATATATGTTGTATAAGATAATAAGTTAATACAAATAATCAAATGAAATCCACCGATATTGTTCAAATGATAAGACATTTTAAATGCACTTGAAATATGTGTGTATTGCAGACACTCTTTATCAATTATTAATTATAATTGATAAAATCTTTGAAAATTACACATTCAACGACCATGTTAAGACCAAAATCCTCGACAGTGTGTGTGAGTGTCTTAGATTGAGATTCAAAGCTAACATATAAACAATGACCGCTGGTTGAGGTTTAGTCTAAACTTCAAGAATTAACAATTGATACATATTGTATAATATACTAAATTTAAGTGTCTTGATAAAAAAAACTAACATACAAAATGGAAATGAGTCGAGATTAGAGAATTTAATCATCATGAGGGCTACAGTGTGTGTCAAGTTTCAATATGAGTGAATAAATTGATCCAATAATGAAGTATCTTTACAACATTGGTCGAGAGTTCTTCCAAACTCGAGGATCATGAATGTGTATTGGATTTTCAAATTACCTAAAATCCCAATCCCTTTCGGGGGGATAAATACCTCTGATCACAACCATAGGTTCCAAAAAAGAATGAAAAGAAGCCCAAAAAATAAAAAAAGAAAATAACCTCTGATACGATGAACAAAATAAACCATATCGAGCTATGATCCTGTCATCCCTACCCTTTTATTCTCCATAAAGGGGGTTGTGTAGAGGATAAGAAATAAATAGCAAGATCTTAGGATTTGCCTCTTTATATATTACATATCGAACAATACACAACCCCAATGACTGCTTGACGTTATGGGGGTAAAAGTGGGATCTCTATCCCGGGAGTCGGGATAAGCAAGTAGCAGTTTTAATATGAGTATTAGGCAAGATACGATAGGTGTGATGAAATATATGGATAATTTTGAGTCTACTTTACACACACGCGCGCATATATATACACTATATATAATATCAAGGGGTGAGTTCTACGGTACCTAGGGTGAAATTAAGGGTACCGCATACCTTGAGCATGAAAACGTTATCTAGACCTTGAATTGTCTGATCTTTCGGACATGATACTATACTGCAACCCATAGATATCAAAATCTAGGTTTTAATTCTCTAAATCTTATATGCCAAAACAATTTAATTAGAAACAATGATCGACGATTATGATTCATCCAAATATAGGCAAAAACTTCGAGGTTTAGATAGCATTTTCATACTCAAGGTATGCGGTACTCAGATCTCACCCGGGGTACCGTAGAAAACCCTCAATATCAAGGTATACTATACTTTTGAATTTACTCAAGATACGATAGAAGATAGGTATGACGAAGTATGTGTGTAAATTAGAGGTTAGAGAATTAGGGACTGTAGTTCACCTATTAGAGGTTAGGGTATAATATCATGCCCCAAAAACTTCGGTTAATTCGGGGTATAAATAGTAAAACTCAATGGTCGTATGGTAGTGTGAACTCAAGATTATAGCGTATTCCTTGCGCAGGCTAGCTTGAACTATATATGTGTGTGTGGTTCAGGTTGGCGTACGCTAAATATTAGTGTTTTGGTTGACAAATTTTGACATAAGTTCTAAATGGGATGTGACAATGACATCATTTATGTTTAGAAAATCAAAGCATCACAAGTGAGTATGCTAAATATTGGAAATTTTCAGTATAGACATACTACAAACTCTATTATGAATCAAGAACATAAAATATTTAAAAAATTCAAAATGATTTAAACATATAAATAAGTTAATTGATATAAATTGTAAAATAAATCTCTCCGGCCAACGGGCCGGGTAAAAAACTAGTTCTCAATTATATGCGTCTCAAACTTCAATCTCAACTAACTATTATACCTAATTTACTCATTTCCTCTTGAGGATCATAGTGTTAAGTTCTCTCGTTCTCCCCTGGTTGGAATACAACTTTTTTATAAGTTAGTTGCTATTTGATGGATTTTTTTTTGTTAATTTTGATTATGTACACCATTGATTTTGAGTAGATGACATGCACCATTATTGTTCATGCATAAAAAATTTGTAAGGTCGATCATTTTTTAATTACACGTCGTAAATTTAATTATCAATTAACTTATACCAAATTTATATATCTCTTTCTCGAGCTCCTCTGCCCCTGGTTCCAAATAGAGCAAACACGATTTGTGCCATTAATTAGCAATATGTTAAACAATCGGAACTTATATGCTATCAAAAAAGGATAAAATAAAAAATACACGATTTATGTGGTACCCTCGACGTATAATCGTCGAGACTAATCCACAACACAAAAGCAGTTTAGGTTTACAAATATATACACTTACATCCCAAACCCTAGCCGTGAGGGAGGGAGATGACTCAACAATACGTTACTCCTAACCAGGTCTACGCAAGCTACATAAATACGTACATGGATACATGCATTCATGGGCTCAAAACCCATAACTCAACACCCTCCACAAATTGATGGAGGTCTTGCATCACCAATTTGCAGGGAGATAAGAATGACGACTAACAAAGAAGGACTTAGTTAGGAGATCTGCAATATGGTCCTCGGAAGTAATGTAAAAGACTCGAATGATTCCATCACGAATAAGGTCTAGAATATAATGGATGTGTACCTCATTGTGTTTAGTGCGATGATGAAGAACAAGATTGATAACAATATTAAAAGCACTAGTGTTATCCACATACAACTGCATGTGTACCACACAGACAACGCCAAGATCACCGAGTAACTATTACAACCACTCAAGTTCTAATGTAACATCAGACATAGCACGATACTTAGCTTTAATAGAAGATTTCGATATGCGATCATGTTTCTTACATGCCAAGAAATCAAAGAATCTCCCAATCGGACACACCACGCACTCGTGGAACGATATGTATCCACACAACCAGCATAATTAGGATCCGAGAAAGCCCGAAGCATGAAAAGCACCAGTAAGTGAAAAGAAAAAGACCAACTACATAAGTCTCATGTAGATGATGTATAATTCGATGAATAACATCAACATAGTGACAATATGAACAATATAAGTGATATCTTGGCGCGTCATAGTCAAATAAATCATTACACGCCAAAAAATCAAAGAATCTCCCAACTGGACACACTACGCACTCGTGGAACGATATGTATCCACACAACCAGCATAATCAGGTTCCGAGAAAGCCTGAGGCACTATATTTTATATTTCCCTCCCCGAATTCATATTAGCTCCATGGGTGTAGAATTTGAAACACAGTAAGAATATGTTGAGAAGGTCATCAACATAATTGTGCTGAGAAAGGAGAATACTAGCTGGAGATTGTGGACCTCCCGACCCAAAAAGTAAGAGAGAGATCGTAGCTCCTTCAAACTTAAAGAAGCATGAAGACCCTTCATGAGAGCTTCAATCCTCTCGGCATCATCACTACTCACAATAATATCATCTATGTATAGAAGAAGCAAGAAGAGACTAAGGTAAGACTGTCGAGTGAACAAAGAAGGATCATTAAGAGTACGACGGAAATGAAGGCCAATAATGATATTTCTCTTCAAATTCAATGTCATACTCCTGACTGAAACCTTGAGCCACCATATGAGCCTTATAACATTACAGAGAACCATCCGACTTAACCTTCAGAGTATAAACCCACAGAATATTGATAGTAGTAACAATAGAAGGTGGTCGAGGAACAACAGTCTATGTGTGATTAGCATTAAGGGTCACAAGCTCCTCGCACATAGAACAGTCCCAATTCAGATCTCTCTGAGCATGAGAGATCTGTGTCGGAACATGAATTGACTCGATTCTATTGGAGACATAATCCTGGTGATGAATCAAAGGTTGGCCAATAGTGGACCGCAAAGATTGTCATAAAGTTGGAGGCCAGTTGATCACAATAACTAGAGTTGTTGGAGAGGTTCACTCATATAGGCTTGAAGTTTGCACATGTCCGAATATCATGTTCTTAACAGAACATATGGGATCACTAGGTTTTGAACAAAAGATCTCTTGATCATAGAAGGCTCTGATACCATGTTAAATAATCGAAACATATATGTTATCAAAATGGATATATTCAAAATAGAGGACACAAGATAAGAACATGGTTTGATGAAACTAACTGTTCCATTGAATTGGCAAAAGCCTTTACAAGAAGCTTCCATAGGTTGCAGAGAAAAACTACTTATAGAGATGAACAACTAATGTTCACTAAATAGTGACTAAACTAACTAACAATTAAATGGATGAATAAGAGCTATACAGATGGCCAATTACAAGTGGATAATGGTGATTATGAGCACTAAGTAGGACGATCGTGTAGACATTATGACGTCATAATGTACTTTTTAATTCAAGGAGCGAATGAGCGAATGGTCGTCCTCCAAGTCGAACCTGTTAAACCAAAACCTCTAAATTGGGTCGTACCCAATTGACCTTCATCTTCATCTTCAGTTAATCGTCTTCTTACCTCCCTCAAGCTGAGGAGTGTAGATGACTGTAACTCCCATCTTGGCTAGAAGAAAATTAAGACGATGTCAACTAAACACCTTGGTAAATACATATGCAAGTTGAAGCTCAAACCTGATATGAGTAACTATAATAATCTTATCCAAATTATGTTGTCCAATCACATGGAAATCTACTTTAATATTTTGGTTCTCTCATGAAATGTTGGATTGTGCAAAATGTGAATCGTACTCCAACAGACACTTGCCAACTTCACCAAATGCATCTAGACCAAAGTCACCTAGTTTCCTTCCTTAGGCTAATTCTATCACCAGACACTTGCCAAGTTTCCATAACTTTGCGCAAATAAACTCTTTTTGCATACACTAAATCAAACCCATTGGAGTTGGTTGATGTATGGATTATTGATGCAGGAGCTACTGACCATACATCTTGTAACTTATCATGCTTTTTGGATTATAAGGTGATAAAGGATATGTTTGTAACTCCGCCTAATGGTTATATGACAGAAGCTACTCATATATGCATTGTAAGATTACCTTGTGATCATACTATCTACCAAGTTCTTTATGTACCATCCTTTTCTTTAAATTTGATCTCAATGAGAAAATTGCAAAAAATCTTCCTGTTACACTTACCTTCAATTCATCCTACTGTAAAATTCAGGAACTTTTTACTAAGAGGGTGGTTGGCTTGACCGATCAAGTTAGAGATCTTTACCAAATGTCCTAATGCTCACATTCTGTTCTTGTCCCTGATGCCAAAGGGAAGTCACCCACCATTACAACAACCTATAACTTCTCACACTAAAATCTTGACTAGTGACACTAATCAGGACATCCATCATCATTGAGACAAAATTATATCCAGAAAAGTAGTCATATAGTTGAGAATTTTGTAGTAGATCATTGTGATACCTGTCACTTTGCTAAGTAGAAGAAACTGCCTTTAGATTTAAGTAACTTAGTAGCTTCATCATCCTTTGATCTAGTCCATGTAGACATTTGGAGACCTCATTATGTAATGAGTTACAATAGATTTTGATACTTTTTGACTATCGTGGATGATTGTTGTAGAAGTTTATGGGCTTACTTAATGAAAGCTACATTTGAATCTTGAAATTTACAAGAAAGTTTCTGTATTATGGTGGTTGTGCATTTTGGTCAAAAGGTTAAGACCATCAGGTCAGACCAAGACCTTGAGTTTGACGAGGCAGGTTTCTATTCTCAACATGGAATTCTTCATCAAAGATCCTATGTAGAGGTTCCGTAGCAGAATGGCAGGGTGGTAAAAAAACATCCTTGCGTATTGAATTGAACAAGAGTTTAACATT
The DNA here is from genome assembly GCA_964030455.1 of Linum trigynum. Classification (NCBI taxonomy): domain Eukaryota; kingdom Viridiplantae; phylum Streptophyta; class Magnoliopsida; order Malpighiales; family Linaceae; genus Linum; species Linum trigynum. The sequence continues at coordinate 30,836,934 of OZ034814.1, read as the reverse complement.
CCAATATGGATTATCCTTATCTTTTTTGTCGTATTGTGTTTTGCTTGCTGTGTTTCTTATTAACAGATTACATTCATCTATATTAAATGATATGACATCTTTTGAGAAGCTATATGGAAAATCTCCAGATTATAGAGTCTTGAGAGTTTTTGGCTGCCTGTGTTATGTTGGAACTTTGTCTTAGAAAGGAAAGAAATTTGAAATTAGGACAAGGAAATATCTCTTTTTGAGTTTTGCCCCAGGCATGAAGGGATACAAACTGCTTGAGTTGTCTTCTCATGTAGTCTTTGTATCTAGAGATGTTAAATTCTATGAGCAAGTTCTCCCTAGCTTATAGAATAGATCATTTACCTCAGCCTATATCTTTCGCACATTCTACCTCTCAACCTCTTAACTTTGATACCTTTCTTGATCCAACCACTCCTCCTCTCTTACCTGACCAAACCAAAATCCACTAAACCATTACATTTCCTAAACCATCCTCTCTTCCACATATTGAGGATATGAAGGAGAGTCCAAGTGATGAATTTGCACAACCTCAGGAAGAAGATGATGAGGTGACAGTCGAAGAGGAGGAGGTCAAATAGACCATCCAAACCACCATAATACCTTGTCCATAATTACAAAATAAACATTCCTAACTTAAACCCACCAACATCAGCCCACAGTCTACGACCATTTTGGCCAATTTCCTTTCTGACCAAAATCTTACCGCAGAATTCCAAACTTATGCTCTCAGTGTGCTTAACCTGGAATAACCATATACTTATAGAGAATCCATTCAACATGATCATTGGAGGAAATCAATCATATAAGAGTTGAAGGCATTGCAAGCCAATGAGACTTGGCGAATTTTGCATTTACCACCTGGCAGAAAGTCATTGGGATTTCATTGGGTGTTTAAGTGAAGTTAAATCTAGATGGAAGTATAAGAGATACAAAGCTCGTTTGGTTGCCAATGGAATTACAAAAATTTATAGTATTAATTTCTTGAACACTTATTCTCTAGTTGTCAAGATAAATACTGTTAAAACTTTGTTGTTTGTTGCATCAGTGAAGAGTTGACATTTACAACAAATGGATGTCAATAATGAATTTCTCCATAGAGATATGGATGAGTTAATATATATGGAAATACCCTTAGGGTTGATAGTGACGAAATCTGGACATAAACAAGTTTGTCTTCTTAAAAAATCCTTGTATGGACTTAAGCAAGCCAACAACAATGGTTTGCCAAGCTGACTGCTTCTTTGTTGAAGTTTGGATTCAAGCAGTTTCATGCAGACTACTCTATGTTTTGATCAGAGGTGACATAATCCATATATTCTTGCTCTATGTAGATGGCATCAGGATTGCAGGGAATGTGCTTTAAGAAATCATGGAAACAAAAGAATTCCTAGCTAAGGAATTCAAGATAAAAGATTTGGGAAACTAGGGTACTTATTAGGACTGGAAATTGTTAGAAGCTCCAGAGGAATATTTGTATGTTAAAGGAAATACTGTTTGGATATGCTCAAGGAGACTGGATTCCTTAGTTGTAAATAGGACGGCAAAAATATCCGTAACCGTGGATATCCACCCGAATCTAGCCTAATCGGGTAGGGTAAAATCCGAACCTGAAGGACTTTTAGTGGGTACGGGTAAAACCCGAACCCGAATATTTCGGGTAATGGGTGGGCATGATTTTCTCACTATCCAACCCGAACCCACCTGATTATACACATGCAAATGTATTTTGTCTAGAAATAATCAATACTTTTCTCTAACATATTTTATATATAGCATATAAATATAATATTTTTATGAAATTGTGTTGTTTTAATTAATTTTCTTCATTCTAGTGATTATTGTCGTAGTTTTCGTCTTACGCAACTTGAGAATACGTGTGCATATTAACATATTGGTTGGAGTTATAAAGGGAAACTATTACCCATGGATAACCGTGGATACCCGAAACTTGAACGGGTATGGGCACGGTTTGAATTTTCTACCCGTTTCTCATGTGGGTATGGGCATGGGCAAAACCCAAACTACTTTGGGTAGGGTAACAGATATGCACTATCCGTCCTTGACCCGACCCATTGCCATCCCTAGTTGTAAACCAGGTTTGACACATATAGAATTGAAAAGCAGACTTTCATCTACACCAAGTAACATGTTACCAGATTCAACACTTTATAGAAGATTGGTTGGGAAGTTCAAGTATCTCACTACAACAAGACCAGATTAACTATGCGGTATAGTAGCTATACAAATCAACATATACAAGTTATACATTATGCTTTCGAATACCTTAAAGATCATCCAACTCAAGGTTTATTGTTTAAGACCAATACTTTTTACAGTTGAAAGGTTACTTAGATGCTGACTGGGCTGCTTGTCCAAATACGAGAAAATCTATTTCTGGTTATTGTACTCTCCTTGGAGCTGGTGTGGTTGAAAAAATTGTTGTTAGAAATGGGAGTGAATCACACATAACCAGCAACAACGTTTTGTGATAATCAGTATGCGAGTCACATTGCACACAATCTAGTGTTTCATGAGAGAACCAAATATATGGGAGTGGATTGCCATGTGATTCGACGACACATTTTTGAATAAGATTGTTACAGTTACTCAAGTTAGGTCCAAGCTTCAACTTGCTGACATATTTACAACGATGTTCCTTGCCTGCAAGAATATATCAATGTTTGTAGATCTGCTAACCTGAAAACATCAGCCTATCCATGTCTCATCTTCCAATCTCCCAGATTCTCAATACTAGGTACACTCCCAGCAGTAATTTCATCAAGATAGTTAAGGATCCAACCCAGTACCTATGTGTTGTTAGCATCACATTCTTCAAATGTTGTATTTGTAGAATCTGGTTGTGGTCGAGACCCATCAATATAACGAGTCTCTTCCTTGTCTTCAGTACTATACATAGGGATCTTCTCCAAAGGTTGTAGTAGTTCTTCCCATTAAACTTGATCGAGATAATGGATTGCGGCACCAGCTGGTTAGCTATGTTAGAAGAGAAACAAGAAGAAGTAGTAGACATTGGTCCTGAATATGTGGAAGTCATGGAGAAACTCTAGCAAAGAGCCTCAAGCTATGGTATTATTAGAATAGGGTTTGATGAAACTGAGTATTTTCAGTGAATTCGCAAAAGCCTTTACAAGCACCATATATAGGCTGCAGAGAAAACCTACTTACATCTCTTAACAACTATCAGTTACCAAACTGTGACTAAACTAACGAACAGTTAAATGTACAAATAAGAGTTGTACGAGTGGCTAATTACCATCGGCTAATGACGACTATGCGGAGTAAGTAGGACGCCATCGTATATAGGCATTACGACGTCGTGATAGGCTTCTTCAAGCAACGGTTGAGAGACTGGTCCTCCCCGTCAAACCTGTTAAACCAAAGCCTCTGAATCGTGCCATACCCAATCGACCTCTCTTCTCACACATTACCCGAGTGGAGGGAGATGACTCGGCAGTAGGTAACTCCTAATTAACAAGGACTACGCAAGCTACATATATACGTACATGGATACATGCATTCATGGGCCAAAGCCCATCACCCAACACAATCGGAAACTATTGTTTGAGATTGCGCAAAGCTTTCATCATTACTGATCATAGAAATCAATCAAGTCGGGACAGCAAACAAAAGTGACAAGTCCAGGAGGAATTATTTGGTCCTCCCGTGGTGAAGTAAAACCGAAGCAAACAAAATAAATGGGAAATCACTCGTTTTAGGAAGAGTAGCCTTTTTGTCTATTTAACGTTATGAACTTTTTTAAAGATATCATAGAGATTATATTAGAGATTATTTCTTCTTCTGGTGAGATATGGAAAAAGGGGAAACCAACTCATGTGTGATTCGGGAATCTTGCCAAACTTCTTCTCCACTGTTCCTTTCAGTTCTTTCCTTTATGATATTTCTATGGTTGAGGTGTACCCATTCATGCCTCCCTATATATAACGTGGTTGCTGTTGCCCTTTTATATATGAGTTTTTATTATTATTATTATCATAAGTTCATAACTCTTGAACCACCCATAAACAAATATACCATTTCAAGCCTTTTTTTTCAATTATTGATGTACAACTTTGCACTATTGCGAATGTGGTCATTGAAAAGATAACCCTAGCAGATACGTGGCATAGTTACTCAGTGGTCCTTTTTGAGGTATTCATATGTCTATCCATTGGCGCTCCGTAATGGTTTTGTTGTACGATTTGTATGTCAGATTAGTAATAAAGTAGCACATTTGGTGGTTAGATTTTTTTTTTTTTTTTTTGTACTCGACCTTGTGTCGTTCTTTTGATTTTTGGTTCTGTATCCATACCAAAGTGTAATATGTAGATAGATACTGAGTTTGGGCTCATAGGAACCGTTCGAACAGACCTATATATAAAGTATGAGGACACAGATTCCATTTTCTTTTGTTTCCCAGTGTACTTTGATGGGCCTAGTAGCCTACCATGAAAGGAAAGCACGTATGTATTAACTAATTAACTATGCACAAAAAATAAAGGCGAAGGCAAAAGGGCTAGCTATTTTTATGACAATATTCATAAGTTTCCCACTTTTTTCAAAGTGACCTAAGAAAAAAAAATTACTGGAAACAGAAAGTGGGAAATACAGATCTGGATTTAGATGGCCTAGCTTGCTAATCATAAGAGGTTAGCATTATGCTAATTATGATTTGTAGTAATGCCATCGTTGTAGTTGTGAATTGTGATCCTTTTCAATTGTAAGATTATAACTTCGACGCAATCGTAGTTGTAATCATTGATTTTTTTTTCTCTCTCTATAGTAGTAAGAGTACAACTCTGACATGAACTGCTACAACTTATGATTACTATCAGGGTCGTTCAATGAATCATGGAGGCCATATTTTAGAATTGAGATGTGGTCCCAATTTTTAAAGTATAATAAAATTAAAATGGTGGTAGCATTGTTATTTAAACAATAATCATTGACATAAAAATGGTGGCAGTATCGGGGTCAGGGTCTTCTCGCACATCCCATTGGCTGGCTTCAATTAACATATAAACCATATAAGATAGCGGGATGAGATAACATGCCTATTTTTCGGGGGGGGGGGGGGGGGGGGGGGGGCATTAGATGCCTTCTCTTTCTTCTATTTTTGAAATTGATTGGTAGAATATTAGGTTAGGGGCAATATTTGAAGGGGAAATCATTATCACATGAGATCACTCCCTCCCAATTAAAAATCTTAACCTCTAAAAATCTCTCTCATTCTCTTCCTCTCCAAATACGAACTAAAAATTAAATACTAAGAATACACAAGCCCAGTATTCTACGAAACGCTACGATGGCTCGATCTCGTAACATTGTCATAGTATCTATTACTATAGATCGAGTGGACGCCATAACCTGTCCCTCGGAAGATAGTATGAGAATGCACAAAAGCAAGTCTCTATTACCTTCTAAGGTGGGTTTTTTTCTATCATATGTACAATGATTAATAGATCAAATATATTGCGATGGATCCTATAGATTTTTCTTTTAAGGATTCGTATGATCATATCATTTGACTGGCGTCAATTATGCGTGGATGTCATTTCCCGTTTAGCTTAAATCATATTGTAAAGTTTCCAAGCACACAAATAAAAGACAATGATATGAAGAACAACCTAACGATATAAATCCAACGCAGAAGTCAATAGAATAGATCTAATAGCAAGATGCAATCCTTCAAAACCTAGTGTTCCACCCAATCTGAATAATCTAGAGGATTTTTACTCATAAATACAAGGAAAAGAGAAAATAAAAGAAGGAAAAAATCATGGTGATTCCCTTATTGATTTTCATCCTTCTTCTCTATTTTTTTTTTTTTTATGAATAAGCAAATTTTATTCATCAAGAAGGAGGGCTTCCCCAAAGAGAAAAAACCCTCCAACTGGAACCAATGACGCACCACTGTCTTACAACAAACTTTTGACTAATAACCAACTAAAACAAGAAACAGAAAGATTCCCTCGACCACTACTACAGAACTACAATACTATGAACATAGTCTTCAGAGACAGCCACTTCCACTTGAGGGAAGCCAAGCCTGAGTAGGTGCAGCAGACCTTGCAACTTCTTCAACAGCTGATTTTCCACTAGAGCCTCTCCAGCCATGACTCGTCTACATCGTTCCCTCCATAGTTCAGCTACCGCCATTACCCAAAGAAGTCGACCCCTCTCAGACACAGAATTCTTCCCCCTAAAAATTGATATAACCTTCTTCTTCTCTATTTTGGTGTATTTAAGCCTCACATAGCGTATTTTTTAAATCAAACCCTATCGGGGTTCATAAAAAGATGGGAGTGACAACTTTTATTTAAGAAATCTCCATTCATAGAGATCTTGCTATTTCATCAGCATAAACTATCGGCCAACAAACCAAATGAGGTTATGTTCATGGGTGGAAGCTATGTTCACAGCTTAAGGCCTTGCATACTTGTTGAGATTTCATTCCACCATGTCTCTGTGAGTTTTTGGTTGAAAAGGGGGTTTATTCCTTTCCACTTCTGAAGAGAGGGTTAAGAAAAAGAGTAGCGAGCTGCTATAACTTAGAAGCTCTCTTGTTAGATTGTGGTGACTTAGATTGAGGATCAGAAGTACTTAGATAGACACGACCGTGGGCAAACCTTTTAAGGTTAAGCTTGTTCTTTTTTTTTTTTTTTTTGCTTCTGGTCCATGCTAGGAATAGATGAGGTCATCGAAACCAATTTCACTACATCGCAAGAAGGTCCAATCACTAGTCAACGGGCTAAGAAACTAAGGGAGGAATTTGCTATCTATTTGGATCTTCAGTTTGATGTTATGGACATGGATTTGCATCGAGGGAAGCCCATCACCTTCTTACAATTCGTGGACCAAAATAAAGGGAAGGAGGGTTTAGAAGAAGAAAGGAATAATTCAGCCTAGAAGGGATTTCTCATGGAGTGAAAGGAATGAAGTTGTGAAAGGAATAAAGGGGGCAGATTAGTAGGCATGATTCAAGGGTTGAAGAAGTCAAAGTTATTTCCTTTTACTTATAGGATTTGGTCATTTGTTATTTTCTCTTACTTGTAGGATTTAGTCATTTGTTTTAGTTTTCTTTTTATGTTTTGGATGTTATACAGTCTATAAATAGGGGCCGAATTTCCCATTGTAATTCATCAATTTTTCAATCAATCAAAGTCAAGTTTCGAGTTCAATACGAATGAGTTTTATGTGCTACTTTCTGCTGAAGGAATTCCAGGAGTTCACGTGTCTGATATCAACTAGAGATCACGTCTATTTGTGGTGAGCATCTACCCGTATAAATTGACCCTTTCCATGATTTGGTACTGTCCTATTGTTTTCATATACTAATTTCCATTTATAACGGGTGGGATTGTCCGATTGATTCTATCATATCTTTATTTTCGGTTCAAGAAACGCGACATCAAGAAAATCATAAAAAGAACGTTGAAGCTGCGTACTTTGGTGACATCAAGTGGTATCAGTGTCCGGTTCAAACGCTGTGGAGAAGAAGTTTCTTGAATTTCTTTACATGTCGTGAAGCTTCTTGGTCGAGTTCTTGAAGCTATCTTTTTGAAGAGGTTTGGACAAAGGAAAGGTTATTGAGGCCTTTCGAAGCAATCTTGAGGAGTTCTTGAAGCAAGAAACACTTTCTTGTGCCACAAGAACGGAGGAAACAATGAGAGCCATGGCGGCACAATAAAGAGATGGAGATGCTGAATATTATAGCAGATATAGAAGAGGATCATGAAGCCACCATTTCACAATTCTTTCATGGACTCAATCTAGAAATCAGAAACATGGTGGAAATTCAGCCGTTTGTGGAGTTGTACGATTTGGTTGCAATGGCAGCCGAAGTTGAGAGGTAACAACGAAGCAACCTTGGAAGAAGGTTCATACCTCCCTCAAGTGCGCCAAGGACAAGAGTGCCTACTACTTCAAACCCTAAGCCAGCCATATCTAAGCCAAAAGCACCAAAATTGACAGCAAAGGTTGAAGCACCAAGAGAGAGACCCACAAAATCTAGTGGAGGCATCCAATGCTTCAAGTGTCATGGGAGAGGGTATATGGCCAACCAATGCCCCAACAAGCAAGCTCTAGTCATGTTAGAAAATGAAAAATATGTCTTGGAATCTGAATATGAGGAGAAGACAAATTCGGTTTCTAAAGTTGAGGGGTCGATAGAGATGGAGGCACCACCAGGAAGTATTCTCGTCGGTAGAAGAATTCTAAGTGTGCAACCAAAAGAGGAGTTTGAACAACGAGAGAAATTGTTCCATACGAGGTGCCTAGTAGATGGAAAGTTGCTCTCAATGGTGATTGATGTGCACCATTGCAATTTTATCGATGTGCACATCACGATGGAGTCACCTACAAATAAAATGTTGTCACATGGTGGAAAAAGGTTCGTGTTAGAAACCCTATTTCCCAAAGAAGTATAGGAAGATCAACTTCAAATGCAACAAAATAGGGTGAAAGAGAAGGAGCAGGAGTCTCAAATCACAAGCAAGAGTCACCGAGGAGGATCTAGTGCTGTGGAGACCAAGTCATTGATGAAATCACGGAGTGAAGACGTGATGCAAGTAGTGAATGATTGTGAATCCATGATCATAATCATCTACAAGGGAGTGCTACTCAATCAAGAGCTAATTCAAGACATACCACATAGGGCATGAGTGGTATTAGAAGAATTTGATGATGTCTTTCCTAAGGAATCTCCAAAACGCCTACCTCCAATCTTTCGACCGAATTTCATATCTGCACTTTTCGTATTAGTATGCATTTTTCATATTAGTATTGATTTTTTCGTACTGGTATTAATTTTTCGCATTGGTATTGATTATGTAAAGGTATTGTTTTTTTGGTATTGATGTTATTGTATTGGTAGTGATCTTCGTGTATTGGTATTAGTTAAATCTGCAATGGTATTGGTTAGTCACCATAACCGCTCCTAGACCAAGCCTTTATTCCTAAATAAACATAGGACATTTTGTGTAAAAAACATAGGACATCATGTTATAGTGTTGTCGTGTCTGGCAGATCCGGTACTCTTACTATTTGGCCACATTGCGAGGGCATCAAACCTAGCTTCTACTTCAACTACATCTTTCTCTATTTACAATCAAAATACACAAAATGGGTGACATCAATGATTTTTAGGTGTTGAGAATTAAGCGTCTTTTTTTGGGTCGGAAAACGGGACGCTTAAAGGGCGTCCCAACCTTTATGCATTAATAAATCGTGGAGTTTCAACTCCGATCCTGTCAAAGTACAACCAGTAGGCTAAAGCGCTCGACGTGGTATCAAAGACATGAACACCAATAGGATAGTTATGCCCTATAGAAGCCAAGTAGTCTGCAACATAGTTACCCTCCCTGAATACGTGATCAATCCGAACCTGCCACGGAAGCTGAAGCCAACGCCGAATCTCGGCTATGGCAACGAAATGCGGGTGGTGATGTGAAGCCGTCTCGATAAGAGTCTTCGCTATGAGAGAGTCAGTCTGTAGAATAACCTTCCTAGCCCCTAGTTCCCAGGCGAGTTTCAATCCCTGCACAATCCCAGCCAGCTCTGCACGGGTAATGGAACCCCCTCCAAGGTTCACAGTGAAAGCTCGAATGAACCGGCCATCGTCACCCCTAACGATGCCGCCAGCTGCTATGCTCGAAGGAGAATGGGTGACCGAGCCATCGGTGTTTAGGCACACCCAATCATGCGGTGGTGGCTGCCAGCTAATAGGTCGTCTTTCGTGAGTTCCCCCTCCTCCGAAGACCGACTTCTCCTTCTCGAACGCAGCAAGGATTTGAAGCTTTAGCTGTTTGGTATGAAACTGGATTTGTGCAGGAAGTTGTAACTCGTCTTGGAACACGTGACTATTCCGGTTCTTCCATAGAAGCCAACAGGTGCAAGCGAAGAGAGTGTTGTCCACGGTGTTTCTTCGGCCGGCAAGATAGTGAAATAACCACTGCTTCCGGGGCTGGTCAAAGAATAAAGTGTCGGGTTCGGTGTCCAGCAGGTCGGCCCAAGTAGCTTTGGCTAACGAGCAGTCGCGCAGGATGTGGATGGTAGTCTCTGGTCCGCCTCCGCAGATTTTGCACATGGTATCTTGGGTAAGGTGGAGGTGACTTCTTTCTGCATTGGTCAGCAGACGATCGTGAGTTGCTAACCACATGAAAGCCCGTACTCGCTGCATGACAGGTGCGCGCCAAATCGATCGCCAAATGGGATGCGCTGAAGGAGCTTCCTGATTCTGTGATAGAAGCTGATACGTCGTGCGGACTGAAAACTTGCCATCGGGTGTCAATCTCCAAGTCCGAACGTCTTCCTCCTGCTCCGCCGGGACTGGGTGAAGTAGTACCTGCGCAGATGGGGGTAAGTAGACGGGTAAATAATCCACATTCCACTCACCATTGAGCATGAAGTCCGCCACAGGTAGCTGCAGGGCCTCTTGAGGTATCTCCGGGGCGAAGGCCATCAAAGGTTCGCCATCGTTGAGCCATCTATCACTCCAGAACCTCGCCGTGCGACCATTCCTTACGTTCCACATAGAACCATCATCAATCAGGTGCCATACTCGCATAATTCCCCGCCATAAATTGGAAGCCTGCCCTGTGTTCGAGGCATGTACTGACCCTGTCGAAGCCAAAAATACTTGGCCCTAATCACCCTCACCCAAAGCTCCTCCAGGTTCGTCAGCATCCTCCAAGCCAACTTCAACATATAAGCTTCGTTCGTACACCTCGAGTCCCTCAAACCCAATCCGCCCTCCTCTTTGGACGCGCAAAGAGTGTCCCAGTCGACGAGATGAATTTTCTTGCCTCCTTCTGTACTGCCCCAAACAAAACTCCTTATTTTCTTATCAATGTAGTCATGGACACTAGATGGTAGGAGAGTCGTCTGCATCGTGTACGCCTGGAGGGAGGACAGGACAGATTGTGCCAGGGTGACTCGGGCTGCGAGAGACATCGTTGCTGCTTTCCATCCTGCGAGTCTGGAATCGATACGGTTAATCAAATCAATGTAGGTGGCCTTGGATACTCTGTCGTGGATAACCGGAACGCCCAAATATCTCCCCAAGTTGAGAGTCTCCGGAATCGCCAGCTCATTTGAGATCTGAGTTCTCTGCTGAGTGGACACATTCTTAGAAAAGAAGATTCTTGACTTGGGCTTACTCACTTGTTGCCCCGAGGATGTGCTGAACGCATCAAAGCAAGTATTGATGGTCCTCGCCTGGTAGAGCGACGCTTCCCCAAACAAAATCAGATCGTCTGCGAAGAAGATGTGGGAAAGCGCTGGAGCCGAGCTAGTTATCTTGATGGGCCGCCATTGTCCTTGCCTCGTCGAGTCAGTAATGATGTGGCCCAAGCGCTCCATGCATAGAGTGAAAATGTAAGGTGACAAGGGACAGCCCTGGCGAAGTCCCCGAGAAGGGATGAATTGTTCCGAGAGACCACTATTCCATTGAACCTGCATCGTTGCCGTGGAGATACACGCCATAATCAGCCTAACCAACTCATCGGGTGCTCCTATGGCCTGGAGAGTGTCCTTAACGAAGCTCCACTGTATGCGGTCGTATGCTTTCGCCAAATCTACTTTCACAACCATCCACCCCTTCCGACCCTGTTTGGCTCTCATCGAGTGAACGACCTCCTGGAGAATGCAAATGTTGCCCGTTATACGCCGCCCTGGTACAAAGCTTGTTTGAGTTTCATGAACTAGGGAAGACATTAACGGCTTAAGTCTCTCAGCTATGCACTTGGTCAGGGTCTTGTAGGCCACATTACACAAGCTTATCGGTCTAAACTGTTCAATGTGCACCGGAGCCTGAACTTTGGGGATCAAGACAAGAATGGTTGTGTTGAAGCTGCTCACCTGCTCACTATCTTCCCAACAAGATTGAACTAGCTGGGTGAGAGACTCGCCCACTACATCTCAACATTGCTGGAAAAAGATCGGACTCAAACCGTCGGTTCCAGGGGCCTTCAGCGATCCCATGCTTCTGATAGCACTCCGAACCTCATCCTGATTTGGCGATGCCGACACTCGTAGCCACGTAGCTTCCTCTACCAAGGGGAATTCATGGCCGGGAGAAACAAAGATCCCTCCTTCGTCCGTATACAAATTTTTCAAAATGGCTGCAGGCAAGAGCATGGAGCTCTTCCGGTATCTCTATCCAAGTACCATCAGCCCCCTTCAAAGCAGTTATTCGGTTCTTCTTCCTTCTTATCAGCGTACGGGTGTGAAAGAACTTGGTATTCTGATCTCCCCATCTAAGCCAGTCCTGGAGGGACTTCTGGCACCACAAAACCTCCTCCTGAAATAGAACCGATTCCAGTTCCTCCCGGGCCGTCTCAAGGGTGGTTGATATCTCCACACCCGTGTCTCGAGCTTCCAGCCGTTCAATGCGATTCAGAAGAGCATCTTTTCGCCTCTGGATGTGACCGAAAGTGAATCTGTTCCAGTACTGTGCATCGTGGGCAAAAGCTGCAACTGATTCTGTGAAGTTAGTTCCACGTGCCCAAGCAGCGCTCGCCATCCTTTTGAAATCCTCGTGAGTGAGCCATGCAGCGAGGAACCGAAAAGGTTTAGGTCCTCCCGGATTGACTGGGTTCAACAGAGACACCAGAATCGGTCTGTGATCCGATTTTAGCCGAGGGAGATGCTTAACTGACGTCTCCGGAAACATCGTTACCCAGCTGTTATTACCCAAACCTCTGTCTAGCCGTTCACATTCTCTCGACCGAAACCAAGTGTAAGCCAGCCTAGAAAAACCCAGATCAACAATGCTTGAATCATTGACACAGTCTTGGAAATCCCTGACCCTAGCCGTGTCAAAGGGAGCACCCCCTAGCTTCTCTGAAGGGAGAAGGATGGAGTTAAAATCCCCGAGGAGAAGCCAGGGGCGATCTTCATCTTCAGCCAACCTACGGATAGCGGTCCATAACTCACGTCTCTGCATGGGCGTCGGGCTGCCGTAAACTGTTGTAAGTAGCCATGTAACTCCCATACCATTGGCCTGTTGAACCTGCACATGGAGAAATTGAGCGTGAGAATCCACCCTAGTCAGATTGAATTCCGCAGAATTTCAGAGGACCCCGATACCCCCCGAAAACCCCACGGCATCCACGAGGAAATTTTTATCATAACCCATGTCACGGATCACCTCCTCAGCAGTGACTCCGTTGATTCGAGGTTCCACAATAATCACAATTTTAGGCCAAAACCTACGTTTGTATTCTAAAAAAGTACGAAGAAAACTCTGCTACCCGCTCCTCTACAATTCCAAGAAAAAATACTACAATCCATGGAAGAGGTAAGGTTAGAGAGACTCCATGAATGATCACTGATGGGCAAAGCCATCGCTGCTCCTTAAGGACGTAGGGTTCACTGCTGGGTTGGGTACTTCTCCCGAGTTCATGGTCTCATCGATGGCGATATTTGGTGGCCTGCCCGAGGCTACTGAGTTGAGAGTTTTATTATTCGCATCGAGGTGGAAAGGTGGGTGCGGAGCTTGAGTGGCCCGTACTCCTTCCCCCGTATCCATGTGGTTTACGTCCTGCTGGTGTATTGGGGAAGCCTGCTGCTGCACATTTTCTAGGTGATCCATGTTACCCGGGTGCACTTCCCTTTGTTTATCAGCTCCATCCCTTGCGGACAACGGGTTCTTGACGGTGTTTGTTGGTTTCTTCGTCTGCCCGTTCCCCGCCTCTTTTGTACCCTTGTTCGTTGTAGGCGCTTGTTTCAACTTCTCTTGTGGCCTATTGGCTCCAGCCCTGTCCCCACCGTGACTCGCGTTCGGTGTGTTTTCCTGAGTATTCCCTCGCGTCTGATCATTTTCCTCTTCCATTAAGTCTTCCACTACGAGAACATTGAATCGCGACCCCGACTTGGCTGCATTGCCCCCTAGGTTGTTGTTGGGCTGGGTTTTTTTTGCTGCAATCTCTTCTCAAGGGCCTCGTAGTTTTCTTTTTGCAATCATCCACTCCCCATAAACTTTCTCCGGTTCTGGATTTGACTCCTTGTCGGTCTTCGCGTCGATGGGTTCCTCGTCCGGCTTGCTCGGCCCGCCAAAGGAGCAAGGGCATCCAGACCATTCAAAGTATTTTTCGCAGCTTAGATAAATCTTCTCCAGCCCCTCGTATTGAATGAAGTACTTCACACCATGGATTCTAAATTGGGACAAGAGTGGTTTGGAGAGATCGACCTCAACACAAACACGCGCGTAGTCTAGGCGGGCACCTGTGCTCGTGGCTTGATCAACCCGCAGGGGTCTCCCAATTCGCTTCCCTATTTTCATCACAGCATCTGTGTTGGCATATTGAGCCGGTATGTCCAGCAGCCTTGTCCATACTAGGGTCGATGAAATCTCGTGTTCGTATGGGTTAAAATGCTTGTTCCACATATGAACAGTGAGATAATGATCACCCAGCAACCACGGTCCTCCCGTGACAGCCCTTTCGTAGTCCATTCCGCTAGTGAATCGCACTATATGGATAGCCCCTGCCTTCACCCATATGGCATTTAGTCTCCGTGAGACCACTGTGTACGACGATGATCACCCCAGAACTTTGACCAGAAGAGCCGAACGAAGCTTCCTGCAGTATTGACGCTCTTCAGCAGCTGTAAACGGGATATTAGGGCACAGCGGGTCGTCATCAACTTCCGTACCTGCGTCCATACCATCTTCTCTCATGGCTGCCGCGATGTCCTCCGAAATGATACAACACTTCAAAAAAAACATACATTAAAAAAATTAGTACCGCCAATGATAAATAAAAAAACAAAAGAACGGATCAGGCACCATTACAGCTAAAAATGGGGGTTATGCTCGTCCAAACTCTTGAAGAGACAGTTGAGAATGGAAATAACTACAAATAAACCAGAAATCGCAAACTGTTGACATTTTGTTTATATATTCAGAATTCAGAGCGTGCATGCAATGACCACGTCTGAATTGTTACCAACAAACACCATGACCTCATACAATCCACATCAACAAAATTCCACAACAAAATATGGAAAAAAAGGAACATTAATTAATGGTCTTTTCGAGGGCTGCATAGGTTATTTAGAAGATAAATTACTATGGGAGCAAAGTTCAGAGGCAAAATATGAGAACAAAGGGAAAATATATTTCTTATTCATTTATATTGTGGAAACTTGAAACAATGTGTGCCCTCTATTTATATGCACAAAATCTATGTCACAAATTATATTATCATCAATTTACATAGTGAGAAACAATGATGAGCTATTAAGAATGATGCATGGCACTGTCATGCACTTTTTTATAGAGATTTTCACCCATTTATGAACATCTTTAGTCGTTTTAGAATGCATATAAATGATTTTGGTGTTCTTTTATGTATTTTGTAGTTCTTTTTGTATGATTTTTATGACAACCTACAAAATAAAAGAGACTCAAAACTAAACATAAGATGATCAGATGCTTTTATAAATGAATAGAAATTATTGAAGCATTTAGGTTGTTTCTCTTGAAAAACAAGCAAGCAAGAATAGTAAAGTTGTTTAGGTGTTTTTCAATATATAGATGTATAACAGTAAAGATATGTTATTGTAGAAGAAAGCAAACTCGACGACTATCATGCATACTAGGGCTCAATCACAACATGTATCGATGATTCATCTATAGCATCACTATATCTCTTCCACTAAAGCCATCTCCACCCGTGCATACGCCTCTTGCAATAGAAATTTAGCTAATGCGTACTTTTGCTTCATGTCATCACCTAATCAATGTAGAACAAAGAAGTTAGGATAACACATGGTTAATTGCAGGCTTCTACGAACCATAATCAATGGTTTGTAGCATCGATAATCTAATAATCAAGCATTGATGCTATTCTGGGATTAGATGGTTGATCATTCTCTCTATACTTGTGTGGCATCAATGGGGTATATCACTAGAGGGTAATTTATTATCAATCTAGACAATACTAAGCATAATGCATATAGTAGCATACTATAAAATCATCAACGTCAATGATAAGGAAGCAATCATACTAGATAAACAACAATGATCGTCACATAGTAATCAAAACATAGGCACCCATGCATAGTTTATGAGCAACAAATTATATAAATAAACACAAGCATGACATGAAATCATAACATTCATTCACATAAAGATAAACGAGTTCACATATTCATAGAATCAATTTCGAACTAGCTAAATAGAAGAGAAAGAGGATACCACCATCGATGATGACAACATATCATTAGCTACATACTCTCCTAGGAAAGCTAAGCTCTTACTCGAGCAGAGTATAGAGGTTTTTGGATGTTTATGCTGCCTTACTAAGCTAATGAGTCATGACCTCTATTTATAGGGGAAGAACTCGACTTAAAATCTCCTAAACTAACTAGAAAATGGTCTCCTACTCCTTGTGGGCTAAGTAAAGTTCTTGAACAAGACTAGGGTTTAGCAGCGGTAGGGTGGTGGATGGGGCGACTGCTCTTTTTCTTTGTGGGTTGGGATCCTTGAACCTTGGAAGATCTTCCCATGTAGTTTGGACACCTCTTTACCCAGCCTCCTCCAACATTGGTTGGACCCGATGCTGGACCACCGCTAGTTTCGTCATCAGCTTGGGCCGAATCTTCTTCCTATATATGGGCTTGTCTTAATATTATTAAGCGACTTCTAGTTGACTTCTACATCTCACAAAAGCTCCATATTCTTCTCTTTATAGCTCCTTTGGTACCCCCATAGTCTTCCAAATGCTTTATCCAATCTTTCTTAGGTTGCTTTGTACCTTCTAAACTAACAAAAACATACCTAGAAGGCGTCAAAGAGTACAAAAACACAACTTAGGTTTATTAAAAACTCATTGATCAAATAGGTGTGATTTAGATAGGAAATACCATTGAAATTATTAAAGATGGCTTGATAGAAGGGGGAAATATATCAAGAATGGGAGTAACAAACACTACAAAAGAAGTATCATTAATAGCTTGTTGGAAATTGATTGTATGAGAATGTGAACTCGTTTACCTTTGTATGTATTGATGCTATGATTTCATATGATGTTTTTGAATTTCAATGCTTGTTATGTATGTATGGATGCTTTAAGTTTCGATGCTTATAGGATGATCATTGATGTTAATCTAGTATGAATGCTTCTTTATCAGCGTTGTTTATGTCTCTATAATATGCTACTATATGCATTATGCTTAGTATCATCTATGTTGTAATGAAATTACCCTCTTGTATACCCCCATTGATGCGAGTATAGAGGGAATGGTTAACCATTTATACCTTGATTAGCATCAATGCTTGATTGTTAGATCATTGATGTTATATATAGACAGTGGCGGACCCAGGAATTACATCAAGGGTATTCAATTATGTAGTAAAATCATCAAGGATTATCAAATAGTCTTGAGTTCAAATACTACCATCATTAAAATAAAAAAATTCAAATAATTTTTGTCTCAAAATTTGAACAAGGTTTGTCAATTGACAAGGGTAGGCCTAACCTAGGTCCGCCCATGTATATAGACCATTGATTATGGCTCAAGAGGCCCACACTTAATTATTTGATATCCTCACTTCTCTGTTCTTCATTGATTAGGTGATGGCATGAAACAAAATCACGCATTAGCTAGTCAAGTTCCTATTGCATGTGGAGAAAGCTCGAGTAGGATGGTTTTAGTTGAAGGGATAGAGTGATGATTTAGATGAGTCATTGATGCATTATATGATTAAGCATTAGCATATGTGGTGATACTCGAAGTATGCCTTCTCGTTTAATAACGTATCTTTACTATTATGCATCTACATAATTTGAAAAGTCCCTAAACTACTTTACTCTTCTTCATGTATTTGGTTTACTTGAGCATAGATGCTGTATTGTGAGTAGTTGGTGGTGAGAACACGGGAGTGTTGGTGTCTTCTCGTGAGGGTTCTAATGGGTGGGGTTGATTAGCTTTGGTTTTAGCTTACTCTAAGATTAATTATCATACCTCTATTGATAGTGTGTTGGTAGGGGATTAATTAGTTTTACGTTTCCCATATTTAATTGCCATTGATGATCACTAATTTCCATTGGAAATTTCCAATACCGGTGTGACAATTATAATCTACATAATGATATCAATTTGCTGTATTTGGAGAAAACATATGTGTTCCATAAAATCGTGTTTGCTGCTTTCGTATCGTCATTAGGGATGGCAATGGGTCGGGTCGGGGACGGATAGTGCATATCCGTTACCCTACCCAAAGTAGTTCGGGTTTTACCCATACCCATACCCACATATAACACGGGTAGAAAGTTAAAACCATGCCCATACTCATTCGGGTTTCGGGTATCCACGGTTATCCATGGGTAATGATTTCTCTTCATAACTCCAACCAATATGTTAACATTCACACGTATTCTCACATTACGCAAGAGGAAAAGTATGACAATAATTCACTAGAATGAAGAAAATTAATTAAAACAACACAATTTCATGAAAATATTATATTTATATGCTAAACATAAAATATGTTAGAGAAAAATAATGACTATTTCTAGACAAAATACATATGTATGTGTATAATCGGGCGGGTTCGGGTTGGATACTGAGAAACCCATGCCCACCCATTACCTGCAATATTCGGGTTCGGGTTTTACCCGTACCCACTAAATGTCCTTCGGGTTCGGGTTTTACCCTACCCGATTAGACCGGGTTCGGGTGGATATCCACGGTTACGGATATTTTTGCCATCCCTAATCGTCATGGTAAGAACATATCACCATGGTAAAACATCTCATCGCCATTTTACCACCAAGGTAAGTCATTGTATCAACATCTTATCACCATGGCAGGACATTGTATTACCATCTTACCACCGTAATAGGATCTCATCTTACCACCTAAAACTAGTGTGCTAACTGACCTCAAATGAATGGATTACATACTATTCCTTGAAGATTTACAACAGATTGAAAAAACACTTTAACTGCTGCCTGAAAATTCACATCAAACCCTTAACATATGCAGGTTGTCCCTTACGACGTGGACCATGAGATCTAATCATTCCTAAATTAAGATTATTAAATCAGATTATGTAAACAAAGTCAAACCAATAAATGAAGTCGGTCTTGCATACTCGTAGACTTGCACATTTGTACATTGATCATCAAACCATAACGTTTAAAAACAATCATAATATACAATATCGATGCATAAAAAGCAAGCCAAACATTGTTGTGGTAATGTAGGATAAGAACATCTACCACTTCTGGAACCTCACTCCAACCATCATTACAAATGAAGATCATACACAAGCAAATGCACATACGAGAGACAAAGGGAATCAAATATATATAGATATCAATCGAGAAAATGACTTATTCCTGGTCGTGAAATGAACGCCAATTAATTAAGCATGCTTAATTAAAGCAGTAAGTACCCAAATCGATCACTTAATCCATGACTTGGACTTGGCAGCAGCAGGCGAAGTAGTTGAAGTACGGACGAACTTGTTCTTCACGTGGCTAATATAGTCAGAGAACTTGCTGTCCTTCCCAACCCCTGAACTGCGCTTATCATAATTATACCGATTATTGTCGCCTCCGCCGCCGCCGCCGACGGTGGACAGCGTCCTGAGCTTCCTCCTGACCCGACCGATGTAATCGGTGAACCTGTCCTCGACGTGAATCCTCTGGTGGCTGTTGTGTTGCTGCTCGCCGCCGCCGCCGCCATCCTGCGGCGGCGGCTTGAATGACACCGCCGCAGCTCGATTGTGATGTGGTTGTGGCGGCGGCGGCTGGGGTGGTTTGGATTGGATGTCGATCACCCTTGTGGTGGCGGCGGCTGGGGATTCCGCCGCGGCGGTGGCAGTACTGCGGCGGTGGTGGGTGGTGGTGGTGGTGGAGGAGGTGATGCGACGGTGATTTTCGCCGCCGAATGCGGCTTGGTGGATCTTTCTGCACATTTGGTTCAGTGGGCAACCTTTGTGGCCACAGCCCTTGTTTTCCATGGAGATTGTGGGATGAGATTAGAGGTTGGGTGAGGAGAGTGTTGGAAGATGGATTGCTTGCTGCCATTTTTATAGTGTTTGCTTTTTGGGTGGTCTTATCATCAGATTCCTTGTAATCACTGCAAAACTTCCAAGCAACACATTATTATCGTTTTGTATTTTTTTTAATTGTATTGGTGAAGTGACATTTTGGGCCATGTACTATACAACTTTTTAAAGTAAGTCCCAAATTTATTAAAATATACGTTTTAAGTCCTTTAACCGTGTGATTTTTTGAAACTACTTCGTCTAGTTTTTTATACGCATGTTTTCTACGAATCATACACTCGATCTCCTGATTCGTCCGAATGGAAAATTTTGATTTTTTTTTTTTTGTTCTTTGAAGGGGGGCAACCAAACGACTCGGTTCCATAGTAGGAGGTCCACCCGTCGTTGTTGTTTGCGGCTCGATGACATTCCATTTTTGGGAGCAGAAATTCTTTTATATATATATATATGTGTGTGTCACGCCTTATTCACGACGTACAGTCAGCAGTCAGTCGTTCTAGTTCATGTGAGAAGAAAGAAACCCTCAAAGAGCAAAAACTAGGATTTGTGAAAACGTCACCGGTGATCAATGTAATGTTGTGGGCCCATGAACGATGACAATGTAAATCTTTTTGTTATTTTTTTTTTTTTGGTGAATACCTCAACTACGAGACCTTCTGAATGAGGTCCTTGAGCATTTTCTTCCGAGAGAGAAGAATTTCGTCGTGGTTTTGGTGAGCAAGCTAGGGTTTTTGGTTGTCCTCCTCCCAAGATGAAAAAGGATTTTGCGAACGAGAGATTTGGAGTGCGTCTGTGGAGTATGGGACCCACATAAAGCAAATAGATGGAAGGGAAAATGAGACGGAAGGAGTGGTTTTGAAAAAACTCAAATCGTCTAGTGAATTAACACTTAAAAAACAAATTCTTCCGTTCCGTAGAAGGGCTTGTTTGAAGAAAATGAAAATATATGAACACATATCTAACTTACCATTTTACATTTTCGGAAAAAGGGATAGAATTGGTCGGGATCGCATTATATATGTTTAACCTTTTTCTGAGGATTTCAACAGACACCAATTGCAAGAGAGGGGAGCCGAAGGGGAAGCAAAGCAAGGCATCCTCAGCAGTCAGCATGGTATCGGATTCATCAGACTAATGAGAGAAGAAGAACCTAATTTTGAATGATCCCAATGCCTTCTCCTTTTTCGTTTTCACATCTTGGCGAACTTTTTACTTACAACTTTTGCTTGTTTTCCTTGATGAAATAATTAACGTACAACTACTGTGTGGGTGGCTCCACTGCAAAGTGCAAACCCAAAATAGAGAGCCAGACTGAGTTGCACTTCCTTTTTTTTTTAAATACAATTTAATATCCAAACTTTTCATTTTAAATAATATAATAGTCAAATTTTTTCGAAAGCAATCTATAAACCAAATCGTCAATTTTCTGTTTGTTTGACCGTTAGTTGACATTTCAAAAAAGTTTGAAGTACGACACTTCATCAATATCCATTGATATCTTCTCTGAAAAACCACCAACATATCGTAGTTCCAAACCCGAGAAGTCCATGACTCCACCATGATGGTATAGAATATCTAAATATTCTGTCATCTGCAATGCCAAAACAAGAAAACAAAGTTGTATTGTGACAATTTCTCCTAAATAAAGCTTTTTTGAAGTGTCAACTAATGGTTCAAACGAACGGAAAGTTGACGATTTGGATATTAGATTGTTTTCGAAAAGGTTTGGCTATCATATTGTTTAAAAAGAAAGGTTTGGATATTAAATTGTATTTACCTTTTTTTGTCTTCGTTTAGGTGCGAAATTTGTTTACAGATTACACGAATACGACACAAGAAATGACATCCATTTATATACCTTTAACTAGAAAAAATCTCAAAGAAACTCTAGAGAAGCCCGGAATGTCAATCCACTAGAACCTAGCTAGTTGTTAGTAGGGCTGTCTATTTGGTCCGAGCTTTTTGGGTTTACTTGAAACCAGACCGGAATAGGATAGCAAACAATCTAATCCCGTTTTCGGGCTTAGATTTGAGGTAAAAAAAACCTTTTGGGAACGGATCGAAAACTGGATAAGAGAGCGCAACACCCAAAACTTAACCAACTCATCACCTTTTGAGGTCTCGGGCCACTCCACTCTCCATAAGCTCAATCTAAAATCAAGACCGAATTGGGACCGGACCAGACTGTATCCAATCCAATTTTTTGGCCCTTATATTCCTGAAAAGACCGGATCGGTGCCAGATCAATTCGGGCCAATCTAATCGGACTGAACCGTATAGCCACCCCTCGTTGTTTGACGAACTGTTAGCTTGGATTCCACGGATGACCATGAAAAAAGATGAACCATATGAAATGTGACTTTAATTAGGGTGTAAGCAGTTGGGTGTGCATTTTATTTCCATGTGAGACACGCAAGAACAAGAAAGTCCCCCGCAGGCAGATTCGATACCCCCAGGGCCCTAGTTAGCTCACATCCCATTCATGCCTAAAGTTAACAAGAAAAAAGGAAAGATACGTAATATATAATATCAAGAATGAATCGATGACACTTTGATCTTCTGCGACGCTGCTTATGATCAAGTTCTGAATATTCTCGCTACTTTGGTGTGTTTCCAAAGTGTTACGGGACTGAGGATTAACCTTGAGAAGTCGGTCATGATTACTGTTGGGGATGTAGCGATTCCGGAATTCTTTGCTGCTACTTTTGGGTGTAATTGGAGCAACGAGCCCTCGAAATACCTTGGCTTCCCTCTCGGCGCCAAGGTCAATGCTATCTCCACTTGGGATCCTATTATCAATAAGTTTGAGCAGAGGCTTGACGGATGGAAGAGTAGATTTCTGTCTTTCGGTGGCCGTTTGGTGTTGAACAAAAGTACTCTTTCCGGGCAGCCGATTTATTTCTTCTCCTTACTTCGGGCTCCTATCGGTGTGCTGAACAGGTTTGAGGCAATCCAAAGAAGATTTTTGTGGAGCGGTGCCGGGGATAATCACAAGACCCCGCTCATTAAGTGGGAGATTTGCAAAGCAAGTATTGAGAATGGGGGCTTGGGTATTAGAGATATGGCCTGCTTTAACAAAGCTATGCTGTCTAAATGGCTTTGGAAGTACGCTACGGAGAGAGAGAGCTGGTGGAGACAACTCATAGAGTTCAAATACAAGGCTAGCAATTCCCAGTGGCAGAGCAAACAGTGCAGGAATGGGTTTGGAAGTTCGGTGTGGGCCAACATCTCTAAGGAATACGGTGAATTCTGGAAAGTGGCAGTTATTGACCCGGGTGGCGGGGCGGGTGTTTCCTTTTGGAACGACTGCTGGTTACCTCAGACGACTCTTGCGCATTCCTTCCCGAGAGTTGCCGCTGCCGCTGCGAATCCCGAGGCTTTGCTGCCTGATGTCATAAGCCGATCAGGTGAGGGTCCTAATTGGAATATTGAGTGGAATATCGATTTTTCTTTAGTCTTGAGGGGAGGGGCTGAGAGGGAGAGAGAGAGTTTCTTCACTCTTTTGAATTCTATTGATAAGCACAGGATCGTTTGCGGCCCCAGCAGATTGGCGTGGTGTTCTAATCCCGATTCGAGCTTTTCAGTGCGCTCCATGTACAGGTTATTGACGGATGGGCGATTCCATGGGGTGCCCAACTTCCCTAGTGAATCCGTGTGGAGAAAGAGCATTCCTTCGAAAATCAATGCGTTCATGTGGATGGTCGCGCACAAGAGGATATTGACGATGGACAAAATTCAACAGAGGGGCTGCTCCATTGCTAACAGATGTTGTATGTGTTGTAGGGATGAAGAATCGGTTGATCATTTGTTTACTCGGTGCGAGTTCGGGTTGGAGATCTGGACTGAAGTAAGAAGAATGTGTGGTGATTCCTTCGCCCCACAAGAGCAGATCCTAGACACCATCAAGTGTTGGAAGAGTGACGTTCCGGACACTACGACGGACTGGATCGGCTTCTGCATTCTCCACGCCGTGTGCTGGCAAATTTGGCTCGAGAGGAATAGGCGTGTTTTCCAGGATGCTAGCAGAAGCGCCAAGGAGGTCTTTTGGATTGCTATCAGATCCACGGCGGATTGGCTAGTCGCGAAAGGCAAGATCAGCAGGATTCAGGTGATGGAGTGGCTCCGCCCCTTGAGGCTGAACTGACACAGGGGCATTTTTCGGTGGGGTTGTTGCCGTGGGTTCGTTCGCTGGCTGTTGTCGTGTTTGTCGGCTGCCTTTCAGGTGCTGGGCTAGTTGGAATCCTCTGGTATCCTTGTTCGGGTTCGGGTTGCTGGTGGCGGCCGGGTTGTTGACCGCGCCTCGCCCCTGTCTTCTTCTTCTCTCTGTCTGTTTTCCTCTGCTCTTCTCAGTGATGGTTGTGGTCGGATGGGGCTTTGATTCCCGTTAGTTTGACAGTTTGGTCTTGGTCTTGGTCCTTGTTTCGTGAGGGACTTTGCTCTCTGTGCGTGGCTGTCCTTTTCAGGCTGTCGGGTGTTTCTTTTTTTTTTTTTTTTTTTTTTTTTTTTTTTTTTTTTTCGTTTTCTTTTCTTTTCCGTGGGTGCTGCACCTCTGGTGCCGCTTTTTTCTTTCTGTATCTCGGACTGGTTCCGTTTTGGTTCTATTTTAATGCAATTCTCACCCTTATCAAAAAAAAAAAAAGAATGAATGGATGGATGGATAATTCACAGATGAGATGAACTGCTGCCATTGCCAAGCCAACATTTTTCCAAACGAATATTCCAATCTATCTTTAATTGATCTCATTGTTTCTGGGTTGCTGCTGTCATCCACTCACATTAGTTCTCTTTCTCTATTATTTGAGATCTGCCTACTGGGCTATTAGCTCCGATATATCAAATCGCGGTTCCTGTTGGTTCATTTAATAAGTCCCTTGTGAAACCAAACGGTGATTGAAAATACAGGAACCAAACCCAACACGTGATGATGGATGGGGATGATTGATTTTGAGGAGGAAAATAAAAGCAAACCTACACTATTTTGATTTTTGAGGAGGAAAAGAAGAAAGAAAAGATCGAGGTTCCTTCAACTTGCTTCATTATGATATTGGTTACGCATAGGGCTGTCTATTTGGTCCGGGTTTTTTGGTTTTATCCGAAACCGGACCGTATAACACGGACCGAGACCGGACCAGGACCGGATAGTAAACAATCCAATCCAATCTTTGGGCTTAGATTTGAGGTAAAAAAAACCATTTGGGACCGGATCGAAAACCGGATATAGACCGGATAAGAGAGCTCAACACCCAAAACTTAAGGGTAATTTGCATAAACGGTCACAAACCTTTGCACTTAGTACAAAACTTAACCAACTTCTCACCCTTTCAGGCCTTAGACCACTCAAATCCCCACAAACTCAATATAAAATCAAGATCAAATTAGGACCGGACCGGGTCAAGACCGGACCGAATCAAAACCGGATTGTATCCAATCCAATCTTTGGTCCTTATATTTTCAAAAAGACCGGACTGAACCAAATCAATTTGGACCAATTTCACCGAACCAGACCGTATAGTCACCCCTAGTTACACACATACATGGTTGAGTGAATTCACAAAGAATTACTCCACTCACTATGCTTCCGGCCAACATGTAGCTCGGGATGCTTGCTAGGGAGACACGGGGGCACCTCAATCTATCTCACGGTTCCATATGTTACATAGCGAAAGGGGGTTGTTGTTGTGACTTGTGGCGTGTATTGCATTCGATGCAAGAGTATATAAGGGATTCATTCAAGTCACCATCCAACTAGATATAGATTACAGACAACCAAATACAATTAAAAAATAATGAGGATTTAAACAAACAAGTTATATATAAAGCAAGAATCAAATGTTACATCGTCTAAGGAACCTCTAGGGTTCACAAACCTATATAATTGGTGACACTTGCTGTAAATTGCGGAAGGTCGTTCGCCGTTCCCTTTCGTTTTATCCAACGACAGAGGAGGTAGTTCGTGAGTTGTGAAAAAGAGCAAAGAGTGAAGTATCTTGTCACGTTAGGTGACAAAACACCTAATTTTGGGTTATTCACGCCATATTTGTGGCATTCACGTCATATTTACATTATTCACGTAAGAGTGTTGATTATTCACGTAACCAATATTGTTAGATCACGTCACCTGATGTTTATTCATGTATATTATTAATTATTCACGTCTTTGTAAAATAAAATTTTAACTTTGAAATATATCAAAATTGATGTCATTGTATAGATTATGATCAATGCAACATATTTTTACAGATTAAATGATAATTCAAATTTAATTTCATAAATTATAGCCAATACAAATTATTAAGGGTTAATATATTTGTATGGCCTGAACTATGCACATAATAAACATCCTGGCCAATCTTTTCGATCTATAACATCTTGGTCCAAACTATACATCAAAGTTACTAAATTGGCCAAACTCGATGTTTGACCGTTATCTTTGACGGCGTTAGTCAACGCGCCACGTCAACACCTTTCACTTAAAAATTTATATATTTTCCACCAATTACCATTTTTATTTTTCATTTTGAACAAAAAAATAATAAAGGAAAAAGTTATTTCGTGTCCCCTTATATCTCCCATATTTTTTTAAATAATTTTTTTTAAATTCCATCATTTATTTTCACTGATTTCAAATTAATCTTCTACATAATACCCATTTTCGATTTTTCACAAATATAAACAAATAAAATCAAAATTTAAAAAATTTCCACCATTTATTTTCACTCATTCCGAATTAATTTTCCACATAATATTTATCTTTAAATTTTCCACAAATATGAACAAAGAATTAAAAATGAAAAAAAAGTTTAACAAAAATGAAAATTTTAAAAATGTCACCATTTATTTTCAGTAATTTCTAATTAATTTTCATTTTTCAACATAATACCCATTTGGTTTTAAAATTTTATTTAAATTGTTGTATTTTTAAATAAAATATCCATTTTATAGGTGGAAAATATATAATTTTTTAAGTGAAAGGTGCTGACTTGACAATGACGTGGCTCATTGACCCTTATTTATTCAGTAACTTTGATGTATAGTTTGGGCCAGGATATTATAGATCGAAAAGATTGATGAGGATGTTTATTATGTGCAAAGTTCAGGCCATACAAATATACTAACCCAATTATTAATAGGAAAAAGTAAGAATTTCCATTTACATGAAAAATGTGCACTCTTACATAATTGCCATAGTATTATACGTGAATGAGCATAAAATGGGTAAATGTTAAATAAATTGATTTTAGGTGTTCATGGGTAAATGTTAAATAAATTGATTTTTGGTGTTCTGTCCGCTAAGATGACGAGACATTTTCCAAGAGCAAAGAGTGAGCAAATTGTACAAACGAGCTGCAACGACGATATAAAAGGTAGCGTATTCAATGTGGAATCCTTTACGCCTTCCCTAGCCAGTAGCCACGGCAACTTCGCCATCTTACAGGTCCAGTTCTTACTTGTCTTGCAATCAATCCCACTCGAACCCACACAATCATCGTCAAAAATCAATGCACAAATTGTGACCTTACAGCTAATTTCCTTACAGATCATTTACATACAGTCCCCGGGCAACTGTTTTCTAGGGGATATTAAGTGGCCACAGACAGTTCTACTGACGAACTCTCTCCATCAAGACAAATTATACAACCCCTGTATCTGGATGAAACAAGATAGAACTTAAGATCCGCAATGGCCAGCTTTGCACAACGAACGAAAGCTCTTCCTGAATAAGGCTCTGGTAATTTCAACAACTCCCTGATGTCTGTCCTTGAAAAGCGACCGGATACATGTATACCATCTTTCTCGAAGTTTTGTCAGTGGCGGAAGGTCTTAACCACCTGTTCTATCCGTCTCCGGCAAAGTGGGCAGTTGGTGAGATGTGAAGAGCAAGTTGTACAACAGCACATATGCCCACACCTGCACATTCATAAGACACGGATATTGTAACAGTTAATTCTATCAAGCAGTTCGTCTTAAAACTAGCGCCACAGGTCATTTGTTTGCATGTTTCGAATGCTGAGAAGCATGTGGGGGATAAAATGCAGTGTACTTACGGGAGAAACACAGCATTGTACTCGTGCTCGAGACATATTACGCATATATCTGGAATGGGACGTTCTCTCTTAGAACCATCTGCTCCATTCTCAGCCACTCCATTTGCACCTGAGAAAACGAGTCCGGATATTGTAATACTATCTGCTAACTTCATTATTTTTAAACAATGTATGAGTCAGAAACTTATTACCTTCACCATCTTGATTGCCTGATCTTTTTGCAGCAGCAGCAAGTACTCTGCAAGAACAAAGTCAACATCTTTCACGATTTTGGAATCAAGGAGCTATTTGTGCACCAAAGCATGATTCATACCACTCGAAATTCACAATGTTTGCAGGTCAAAGATTTTGAAGGAAAAGAGCAGCTCAGATGTTAAAAGACAAACTTGCTCCAAGGAGAGCAGTTTAGACTCCTCTTCCACCTACAACAATACAAGTAAATGACAAAATTGATACCTATTCTGCATCTCCAAACGTTGCTTTCTCTCCATGATATAATCTATGGCTTGCTTAGCAATCAGAAAAGCACCAAACACTGTCAACCCCATTGAGGCATACTTATACCACCTGCCAAAAT
Source organism: Linum trigynum (assembly GCA_964030455.1). NCBI lineage: Eukaryota > Viridiplantae > Streptophyta > Magnoliopsida > Malpighiales > Linaceae > Linum > Linum trigynum. The sequence goes on along the minus strand of OZ034814.1, from coordinate 30,808,262 downwards.
AATTCCGGATCAACAACTTTTCATTAAAAAAAAAACAACTTTTCTTCAATCAGGGTTAACAATTAAGATGAAACCAAAAGGAAAGGCTGTGCATTTCTATTTTTCCAACTCTATATGAAGATGGTGTGTGCACAGATTGTGTATGGAGTTCATGAAAAACAACCTTGCCCACTTCCCCAGATTGCCAATGAGTTCATCAATGGTCTTTGGAGATACATAAAAAGGACCTTTATGCGGACGCTGAACCCGAACTTTCCCGATATCATCTTTGACAGCCTAATCATATAAAATGGAGAACGGAGATAAGGAACACAGTGGAAGAAATAATAGTATATGAAATGCACATGACCGCAAACATGTTTCAACATACATAATAAATAAACAAATAAAAAGGTGTTCCAAAGAAACAACAGAAGCTTAAGCAAATGCAGGAAATTAAAAGTCAAAGACCTACAGATTTAGAGGACTTCAGAGTTGGCTAAAGGTTAAGGTCCAGCTATCTATTCTTTAGTTTACACAGAAGTGTATAATCATGAGGTTCGTTTTTTAGTTTAAGCCATCCAATTGGTACCATCAGCAAAAAAAAAAAAAGTCTTAGAAGAAGCTTTTCACTGGATTCACCGGTAAAATGATAGGAACCAAACCTCTGGGCTCTGACGACTAACAATAAGTCTTAATTCATGCTACTGATGGCAAAGCATAAACCTTGTCCTCCAGATAGTTCAAGATTAACTTGTAAGTAGAATAAATTAAACTTGTTGTGTTATAACCATTATTCGTCCCACATTTACAGAATCTCAGAAGACGACATGATTCCAAAAAAATTCAAAGGATTAGCATAAAGAAATTAAGACTACAAATGAGAAGACGGGATGGATAAACTAGAAGAATACCAAATGAAAGGTGTCACCTAACTATGAACTTGAATCACCAAATGGATAAATGTAACAGGGACATGAAAACTAACCAACAAGTAAAATGATCGTCAGAAATCAGAAAGATGGCATACACAAAATGATAAAGACCCTACAAGTTCACCATCTAATAAGTATGCACAAGCAGTTTCACAAGACCCCAACTCATGTTGACTTCGAAACTATTGATACAGGCTGATTCAGCAAATAAAATGATGAAATGCATCGAATGCTGGATTTGGAAATATAAGTTTTGAAATTTTTAAAGATAAGAACAGAATTCAGCCATATTAGTATTTGAACTCGAATCAATACAGTACCTCGCCAACTACAGTCAATGAGGTACCAGTTGGAAGTACTCGCTCAATTCGCTTCACTCCAAGCATCTGAAACCATCAATTCCTCAACAAACTTAATGAAAATATCCCAACCACCCAAGTGCCGTATATACTGATGAAACGCCAAAAAGACAAACCTTCAGGCCTTGAAGATAATCTAGTGTTCCACGTACAAGCGACCGTCCTGACTCTTCAAAGACTTCACTTGCCACAGTCAACACAAAACCAGAGGCACCACGGGCCCCGAGAACAAATACACGATCGGTTCCATCATCCTGTGCAAGATTAAGTTTCCACATCAGACCTACCCATTCTAGTCTCCTTTGGTCCAAGTGGAAAGGACAATATTTGTTTCCATCGAAAGATGAAAAACTCAACTGAAGTTGAAAGTACAACTCTTGTCTTATTTCTATACTCTTCTATGAACGACCAGTGATGTATTTTGCATTTGTATTACAAGGAGAGTATCCCCATATGCAGGATGAACACCTAGAGATGGAAGGGACTGATCGAACTGCCAGGGTATTGAGGAGGAAGGACCTCTGGATTAGGGTCAAACCTAATATGGGAACTTCAAAGAATGACATGATTTTATGATTGATTGATTCTATGTCAAAGATAATTTCAGAATCTATGGTTAATTGATTGACAGAGTGTAACTGCGCAAGGGTACTGATCAATGCTAATTTCGGAATTCCCCCAGTCGAAGATTGATTTTTCAGGGGAAAAAAGTAGAAACAAATTTGATGCATTGAATGGGAAAAGGGATCACTCACCAGGTACCATGGCACCTCTTTACTCATTGATAGCATCAAGGCCGAATCTTGAATCCAAGAACCAGAATCATTATGCTTAAGAAAATGTTGTTCAGCCTGAAGACGTATAATGTTACAGATGCAAGAAAATTAGCCAGCATCTCCAGAACATGAAAACCATCAGTCGTATTCATGTGAATATCAGTTAATTAAGGTTTACCGTCTCCTCCACTATAACACCTCTCAGGCCACTGTGCTCGCAATTTATTGGTGTCTCAGCTCCAACTCTTCCTGATATCGCAACAACCAGAGGCAGGACTTTGTTCTCGACATCGAATAGTTTTGCTGCAAGTTGGGAAAGTTAACTGATTCATGAATTCATCATGAACTATTTAATATCCATCCTTACATTTGAACTGCCAATATTCATTGGAACTAAGCAATCAGTAGGTATGAATATGATCAATGGAACTACCTAGTTCAACGGCTATTTCACTGAGTAACACATGCATTTAGACATTTCCTAGGGTTCTTAATGTTCCCCAAGACACACAGTAAGCACATCCAATGACCCAAAACAATAAACTACAAACCGCCAAAAATTCAGGGTAGGAGCGAATGTGGTAAAAGCTCTTGAGGGTAAGTGAAGCACAGATACCTAATTCCTTCAGCTGATTGACTCTCGTGACGGACCTAAGTGCTTCGGCATCCCTGCCGCTGCTTCTGCCGAGCAAATAGAGGGCAGCCGCACTCAAACAACAACTGATACCTCCCCATGGAACCGTCATCTTCCCCTCCCGACTCAGAAACCCTACTCTTTTTTCAATCACCAATCAGACTGCAGGCATAACTCACAGACAGTCACAAACGCATAATCCAGCCCTAGAAATTAGAAACCCACGATCCAGGCCGAAAGTCGGTTGGCGGGGAAACGGAGAAAACCACCTCCGAGTTCAGGCAACCGAATCGACAGAAGGCTTTGGCAAAAAATTGGACATTGGCGGTGAGGGGACGATTCTGTTGTTGAGATGGGAGAGAGGGAGAGAATCAGATGCTAAGCGTGAAGGAGTGAAGAGAGGGGATGGGGCGGATGCATTGAAGAGCGGGGCGGGCAGCTGCAAGCAAAGCAAAGAGACGAGAAGGCAAATACGAAAAGGGTAGCCTTTAGTTTGGGGAAACCTGGAAAGGAATGATCAGCGCTGCTCGCCGGGCTTGTGGTGGAAGGCGATATGTGCCGCCGTCAATTAATCGTTACTCTGGATAAACTTTCTTTTTGATTCCCTGTTTTCAGTGGAATTACTGGATATTGGATAACCTTTCAACCCTGTTTCGCCGGTGGTTAAATTAAACATGAATCTCCTAGATTTGTGGACGGCAGCCCGTTATCGAGAATGCATCCGTGGGTAACCTAGTTGGGTTGCATAACTTTTTCTGATTAAATTTAGGAGTCGTTTAGAAAATATGAGTTTAAATCTACAGATTGTCAACAATTTAACAATTCTAACTCTCTGGATTGTTGAAACAAATTTTAAAATGTTTATTGTTTGGTAACTATGATTCTTAACATTCAATTAAAATAAAAATAAAAATTTTATATTAAATAAATTGTTTATCCTTAATAAAAAATTATAGTGGTTCAATAAATATTAAAAAATATGTTGATAAATATATTTCAGGTGATAAATAAATAAGGAAATAAAAGTAAGAGAAAAACTAGTAGAAAAAAATCTCACGAATCAAGATATAGAATCTCTCTGATTATGAGAGATTTGATATCCGCAGATTTTAGAGATTTGAAATCTCTAAAGCTAAAATACACAGTACAAAAAGCAACAAAAAAACATAACTTTCTACAAAATCTATGGATTCAGTGAATCTACGTCCTGAATCATGTTCTCCAAACGACCCTTTTACTGGATTGTATCTTTACACTATGTTTCCGAAGGAGGAAGGAAAATGGAGGGAAAGGAAAATTTGGAGGGGAGGGAAAAGGAGGAAAATGAAAAGTTGAAAGGGAAGGAAAATGTTGTTTTTATGGAGGAAAGTGAAGGGAAAAAGTATATTGGGAAATGTGTTAGATATGTTATTTTATTGATTATGTAAGAGTAAATAATCTCATTGATGTTGACAATGGCTAATATTAAACTATAGTACAAGTAAATTACGTATAAGATACATACAAAAAATCGATTTGTTTATAAACTAATGGTATGTTTAATAGTACGATAAAATAACATAGCATAATCATCACTAGTAAAAAAAAGTAATAACTAACTAGTCTCTTTTTTTGCTAAAAACTCTTCTCATAAACTATTACGTGGGTGATAAAAAAACAGAGTATTGACTACATTTATGATTAAACTAGTTAAATCTATGAAAGAAGGAGAAAATAAGGACGGAAACTTATCTACAAAAAAGAAAGAAATTAAAAAAATTGTTAATTATAGAGAATAAATGACGGCAACTTGCCTAAAAAGGAAAATAAGAAAAATAAAGCAAAGCAAAGGAAATTACGTAGGCAAAATGGAAGAGCACAGGAGAATGGTCATTTTCCCTCCAATTTGGAGGGTGGGCTTAAATAGTGACTTTTCCTTCCTTTTCTTTTCCACGGTCACTGTTCTTGCTCTTAAAAAACAGTGGAAAGTGTCTAGGGAGATGAGCTTTCCTCCCTACATTTCCTTCCCCTTTTTTTCCGTCCTTTATGAACATAGTGTTAGGAATACCCCTTTCTTCTTGTTGTTATGCTTGTATAGTATCGTCTTTGAAGTCATTTTAAAATGGGGTATTGTCATGTTTGAGGGACCGGTTACTATGACAACACCCCTTGTGTTGTTATTGTAACAACACTAGTCTCCAACCAATAGGAAGTTAGGATTGTGATGACTTTTTATTAAATGAGTTGACCTAGTGTAAAATCAAAGTAGGGATATAATTGTCATTATGAAAAATTTGTTTAAATAATAAAAAAATAATAATAAATATTTTTTTATTTTCTGCCCAAAAATTTGGTAGCCGGAATTCTGCCACCGGTCGCCGGAAACTGGTCGTCGGTCACCGAAATATGCTAGTTGTCGCTGGAATATGCTTACCGGTGTCGGAATATGCTTACCGGCGTCGGAATCTAGTCATCGGGGCCGGAATATGCCTATCGGCGTCGAAATCTGCTCACTGACGGTCACCGGAGTTCGGTCAACGGTCAACGATCACCGGATGTTATGGTTAGCATAGTGAGATTTATGGTTTGGTTTCTCATATTTTTTTATGCCTTTTGTGGTTTGCTTTATCGTGTTTGTGGTTTGCATTGAGAAGTTTCTGGTTTGCTTTCAAAAACTTTGTGGTTTGCATTGTGAGGTTTCTGGTTTGTTTTAATATATTTGTGGTCTGCATTAGGACGTTTATGGTTTGCTTTTTATGGTTTGATTTACTGGTGTGCTTTCGCAAATGTTGTGGTTTGCTTTGTGAGGTTTGTGGTTTGTTTTAGGAGATTTGTGGTATGCATTAGGAGGTTTCTGGTTTGCATTAGGAGGTTTCTGGTGTGCTTTCGCAAATGTTGTGGTTGGCTTTGTGAGGTTTGGGGTTTATTTTAGGAGATTTGTGGTATGCATAAGGAGGTTTCTGGTTTGCTTTTTGTGAGTTGTTTTACCGTATTTATGGTATGTATTATGAAGTTTCTGGTGTTCTTTATAAATACACCTCTAATAATGCAATTAAAGCGAGCTTGAGCTCATAGAATGTTATTTTTTTATTTCTGAGTGATATCAATGGAAAATAATAGTTAAACTTACAATTCTACCCAGGACCCCTAAAAGACTCTAAAGAAACCACCCCAAAAAATCAAAAGACTCTAGCTCTACACGAGACAAAAGCAGTGCTTTATGCGCCACTCTATGGGCAGCACTGATGGCGGATCTAGGTACCGCCCTAAACTCTATACAAACAGACAAAGAGCTAAGGATCTGAAGACACTCTCGTAACACCGGACCACCAATCGAGTCTTCTAAGACGCCTTGACGAACTTGGTTGACGACCACTTCGGAGTCACCTTCGACTATCTCGTGGGCCAAGCAATATCCCTTGATGTTGCAACCCGAACGCCAACATCACATGCCCGTCTGACCCACGGATAATAAGCCCAGACGAACACCCGGAGGCACAAACAGTTGCGTCGACGTTGATCTTCAAAAAGCCTTCTGGTGGAGGGACCCAAGTGGTGGCAGGAAGGATTCAGAGTAGAGAGCTGCGGGGAGGAGGGGGAAGAAGAAGATTGGAGATTTCGAGGACCTGGTTGTAGAACTGTCTGGCTAGGGTACGGACATGAGGTTGGATAAATTCAAAGGTCACTTTATTTTTAGACTTCCAAATTCTCCAAAGTAAACAGACGCATTGGAGAATGTGGAATGGGGAGGTCTCGGAGACCATGACATGTCGCCACCATAGACTAAAGTTAACAGTCTGGGCGGTCTCAATAAAGTTGCTCAATCCCACTAAAGTCCACAATCTGATGGCTAGGGGGCATCTGAATAATAAAAGTTCAATGCTTTCTCGATGTCTCCAGCAGACAGGCCATTGGTTAAGGCAGTTTACTCCACGAGTTTGAAGGGCCACTACTGTGGGAAGTATGACTTTGAGGCATTGCCATATGAAGAATCTGAGTACAATTAAGATGGTACCAATTAATTTCATAATTATCCATTGGTCCCAATTAATATGAAAAATGGACAAAGAAGGAAATGTTACTAAATTCCTTAATTAATCACCCAATTCCTCCATATTTCAAATCCCAGCCATAAAATAGACACTAAATTTGTTTTACTACACTAGCCCAATAATTGGTCGAGGAGAGGAGCTTGTGCCACTGATACTTTGAAAACCATAAATTAATTAATTCTGAAAGTCAGAAATTAATTATGAACGTCAGAAATTAATTCTTTCTATCCCATAATTTGATATATAAACCAACCATAAAGGTTGTAAAGCGCCATAAAAGGACCGCTTTAGTGACTCATTAATCACTTGTAACGGATCATTAAAGACCCAATAACATCAAATAACATAACTGATGTATTAAAACCCAAATAAACGGACCAATGAGGCCATTAATTGGTTATTTACTTCTCGCCGGAGGAAAATTGATTGCATGGACCGCCGGACCAACAAAGTCACCGGAGGCAAGTGTTTCCAGTCGCCGGAGGAGCTTCTCAGCAGGCCGGGATTCCAACCAAACAGGAAAAAACGTTTAACGAAAGCAAAGATCAAATTGAACTTTTCCTCTTCCTTCAATCAACCAAAACTAAAAGGAAACTAAAAAACTTAATTCAATCCGAGAATTAGACCAGAACGCCATTAGATCATCGATTGCAACTTGGGAGGGATCCGAAGGACGAGAGATTAAATTACTCGCAGAGAATCTATTTCGTAACACAATAGATGCGAAGACATATAAAAGAGGGGAAATTCCGACCTGGGCAACGGGAACGTGGCGTTCGCCGAATGCTTGTTGGGTGGCGCGAAAATGATAGACGGCAGCGGCGAGAGGATGTGGAAGCGGTGGAATTCCGAAAAATCGTTCGAGGAAGCGATGGATTCGATGCGTTCCGATGCGTTCTTATCATATATTATTGCTGGAAAAAATTGCATGCCTTATCAATTCATATTGACTAATCAATTAATACTCATCAAAGGAATCTAATCAACAAGCGGAAAGGATCACTGTTCTCCAGAGTAAAGATTAAAAAAGGAAAGAAGGAGGAACCAAAATCTTTTTTGTTTTTGTTTTGCAATTATTCCTTTGCTCTGGTCTCCTGCTGCTTTGCTGAAGGGATCTCGTTATTGCTGCTGCTGCTCTGCTGAACAGATCCGGTGGTCGGCGAGCTTCAAGACAGCGGCCAGCAGAGATACGGATTCGTTGGTCGCGAGCTTCAATTAGCAGCCAGCGGAGGTTGGTTGGTGGCTGCGAGTTTCGATTAGCAGCCAGCAAAGATTGGTTGGTGGTCGCCGACCTTCGATCAGCGGGTAGCGGAGATGGGTATTTGGGAGTCGCCGAGCTTAGATCAGTGGCTAGCGGAGATGGGGATTTGGGAGTCGTCGGACGGTGGAGTAAATTTCAATGAGCGGCGGCTCTTTGGTGAGTTGAGAGTGTTCGATTCAGATTTTTTTCAGCTCATAGAATGTTATGATTATGTTGCATTTTAGACGGATCTTAAAGTGAACTTTATATTCCTGCCGAAGTCATGGGACGACGTCCCTTTTGTGTGTGATGCTGGTTACATTCAGATTCCATACGACTAAGGGTAGCATTGCAAGTGAAGATAGAACTAGAAACCTTGAGCTGGAAGTTGTTGTAATGCTTTCCTTTCCAAATTACGTTATCTCGTAAATTCCCCACTTCCGCCTTCCTCTTCCTGCTTTTCTCTCTCTCTCTTCTTTGCTCTGAACGTTTTTCTCATTCAGATTCCATACATACATCATGCTAATAAATACATACATCTGCAAAAATGGAAAGCATAGCATCGCAGCGGGTTGCTGCCTCATGCTTCGGGAATCCGGCCTCCACAAACTTAATACTCTTGATATAGCCATCAACTCCATGATCAGCGAGGTAAGTTCTGACAGTTTCTTTTGAAGCTACATGCTCTGCCCAAAACCAAACGACATAATCGAAACAACAGAACAGAAAGAGACAGTGAGGGAAGCTAAACCAAGACCCTGCGACAAAAAAAAAAAAAAAAAAAAAACACAGACGAACACATAATAGGTTTCCATTACTGTTAGTCTTTGGCAGCTGAGGTTGGGATTGTGGGACTGATCCCCAGGAAAATCCATCTTTCAAATCAAAACAAAATCTATACGATCCTGTGAAAGAGAGAACAATTTGATTACACATTCAATCAGCACAAAATGATGTATTTATCACCGATTACTGCATGCCGGAGATGACCGGCTACGACTTGCTCAAGAAAATCAAGGGATCGTCCACTCTAAGAGAGATCGAGGGGTGGCGGAGAAGATTGTAAGCGCGCCTTCGATGAATTGGCGTTGGCGTCGGAAGGAGGAGAAACGACTTGGATGGAGGGGATCAAGGGGTGGCGGAGAAGATTGCTTGGGCAAAGTTTGGATCGGCGCGGTGGTTGCAGACGAAGAGGACGCCCGGCTGGCTCTTTCTAGGCGGCGGCGAATGTGAATTATGGACACGGGCTATCTGAGCGAACGGAAAAATTGTTAGGGTTAATTTTTATTTATTATATTTATTGTGATTTACCTTTTTACCCTTAATGAATCCTATTGTTATTATAACAACACTTAAGGTATTGTTATACTATCCGCACCCCATGTTTGAGTGTGTTTTAGGATTTAATATATGAAATTTTTAAAGGATCGAAAGTCGGACGAAAATGATCCATAATGAGATAAAGTGGTGAAAACTGTCCAACTTCACGGATCATGGCAAATCTTCACGGTCTCAGGGTGTGAAGAATCCATCAAAATCGTGAACATCGCAGGATCCCAGGAGGACAAGGACGTCTCACGGGCAAGCGCATGGTTCACTACCCCAGGGCGTGAAAATTTCAAGCAGCTCGTAAGGTGTGTTAATGAAACGGCATGTTGTTGGTCAACATCACGGTTTCGCTGCGCAGTTCACGGACGTGACGGGCGACCGTGAACTCACTGCTGGGAATAAAAGAGAAGAGAAATCAAATTTGAAGGGGTTGGCTTTTTAGATAAAATTTTGAGATCTTCTTCTGCCCTAGAGAGAGAAGTGACGAGTAAGGAGAGATCAGAGGAGAATTAAAGTTATCCATCACCCAATGAAGCTTGATTCCTCTCCAAGAACATCCTAACCAGGCAAAGAGGAGGAGCTTCTCATCATGATGATTGGTTCCTTCTATTTGGTCGTGTTTCTCACTCTAGCCATGGAGTAGTCTTCCAATTCACTTGAAGTAAGGATAGATAAACGTCATATGTTTATATTTTGAAATACTTGCTCTATACTACACTTAGTTGAATGTGGCACTTGGCCTTTCATCGAGATAGGTGTAACTATTGTTAATCTAGCTTTCATTTTCTTGCAATTTTGTATTAGAACTTGCTTTTGCTCTCCACGTTTGTGTTGTTTGAAGTGATTTTAGGTGGTTTACAACCCAGAGCAACCTGGATCATTGAAGCTACTAGATAACAACGGTATCCGACTCTCTGGAATCTTACTCGTGAGAGGAAGTTAAGGGAAAGAAGGGAGCTAGAGACTTGTGATTCGAGCTTAATCCAAAAACGAGGAGTCTGAAGAAGAAGAAGAAGAAGAAGTTGGAGATGAGGAGTTTGTAGTTGACAACATGGCCAACCAAGCCGGTCAACAAGATGATGAGAAGAAGATCATGGGTTACTACATGTCCCCATGAGTGAAGAATATAAAATTGAGCATTCAACATCCACTTGTGGCGGCAAATAACTTGGAGATCAAGACTCGCCCTATCTCAATTAGCCAAAGAAACAACCATGTACATGGCCTTGACAACTAGTCACAAAGAGAGCACATCAATCATTTTTACGAGTTGGTTGGTAGAAATGGAATCAAGATGAATGGTGTGCCTCAAGAATCCTTTATATTGAGACTCTTTCCCTACTCTCTAAGTAGCAAGGCACAAAGTTGGCTCAACAAACAAACCCCTCTATCCATCGTCTCTTAGGAAGATTTGGTCAAGAAGTTCATGGCAAGCTATTTCCTACCATCCAAGACGGCGGAGATCCAAAAATCACCCACTTTGGTCAAGATGAGGATGAAACTTTAAGGGATGGTTGGGAGTGTTAGATTGTGTTTTTTTTTCATTAATGCCCTCACCATGAGTTCGATGAAGACTTCATGATTAGTAAATTATGCAATGGTTTCTTCCACGAGGACTGTATGCTCATCCATTCCTTGTGTCAAGGCAACATGCTCAACTAAGATACCCTTACAAACTATTGAACTATTTGAAGAAATAGCGGCTAAGGGGTACGATTGGGGCATGACACGAAGGAGAAGACATTCTTGTGAAAAAGGTGTCCATGCAACCAAGTCAAGCCCCTCGTTTGAAGCAAAGATGGATGGATTGATTAAGATGCTAGTGAAGGATGGAAGTTGAGGGAAGAGTCAAGTGATGGCATTTGAGTGGTGTTAAAGCCCCAACCACATGTTGGAGGAGTGCCAAATCACGATGGAAGCTACTACTCCGGAAGAGCAATTCAGTTTCATCTTGAATGCTAGGGGGACCAACAACAACCCCTATAGCTCGACTTATAACCCGGGGTGGTGAAACCATCCAAATTCTCATGGGCATCAATGGAAATTCCAAAGTCACCGAGTTTCCAAGTACCAACCGGTGGATATCAACCAATACCATAATTTCAAGCTAAAAACTTTCAATTGCAACAATATCAACCACAATGTGGGCAAGGTTATCAACATCAACAACAAAAACCCGATAAGATATCGAAGCTAAAGATCTTGTCACCACCTTTATGAGTTCAAGTTCTCAAAAGTTTGAAAAGATTGAGAAGTTCATGAAAGTATCTACAAGCAAGTTTTCTTCGGTTGAGGATATCGCTCGCTTGACCAGTAACAAGGTTAAGGTTGGTGGTCCTTCTCAGGTGAACCCCAACTATATTCCTCATGTTTGTGATGAGTTGCAGGATTCAAAGTCGAGTAGGGCATCAACAGGAAAGGCCAAGAAAGAATGGAGGCCAAACTGAAAGGTCTCTTGTTGCCGCGGTCCAAAAACAATGGCAAAGATACGATGGTGAGCTTTGAAGGCCACCCTTTTACAAAGGATGCTCGAGGAAACAAGCCTCATCCCGATAATGTAGTGGATTATTACTCGCGCTAACACTACACTTATAGGGCAAGTGCAACCTATAGAGGGTGTAGGATAGAATAATTATTTCAATATCATCCTAGGAAGTCTATCTACCCTTACTTCAATTGTTCAACATTATATTGCGATCAGATTGTGGTTAAAGGTAAAGAAAATAGTAACCCAAACAAGCAAGCACGTAAACTTTGGTGAGTTCGATTTGAGAAAGAATCACTCGAACATTGCTCCCCCTAGTCTCGTCTCAAGAATGAAACTCTAGTGTGATAGGTATGATCATACACCGTGAGGAGTTTGCAACTAGCTAGTTAACCTTAACCATCTCAATTGATTGATTAAGGATTGTCACTATTAGTTAGAAAACCTTAGACCTCTTAATCAATCAACCAAGGGTTGCAAAACAAATCCCTCGAACGTTATCCGGAACGACAAAAAGTAACCAATCAAGACGATATCATGGCACTACTTTGATGAATGAGGATTGGCCTGAATTTCCTAAGGGAAGGTTACCCAAATTTCCAAGATTGGGCTACAAGGGGATTTCCTTCTTCTCGGTCAACCATGACTATATACGACATGGCAAAATATCTTAATTTTCTCATAAGTATATGACTATATACGACATAAATATTTTTTAGATATGAACTCATACTAATAGTTGGAACACGGGTTGGGTCGGGTTCTACGGGTTGTGTAATCCAAAATCCAAACCCAACCCAAAAAAGACGGGTTGTACAAAAGAAAACTCTCACCCAACCCAAAACCTTCGTTTTAGCGATAAATACAGGTGAGTTTCGGGTTGGACGGATGGGTCGGTTTGCGGGTGTGTTGGTTCACCCTAGTTGCATTGCATGCCATCGTGGTTATTTGGAATTGCATGGGATAATTCGGATGAGTAATGAACTCTAGATTCATAACAATATAGCCACGTGATTATCCAACTATTTTGTTTTTCTTATTTTTCCTCATTTCAAAACCTAATTAATGATGCTCCAATATAGTGAAGATACCGCATGATTAAGTAAATGAGTTTTCTATGACATAGCTACTTTTTAACTTTAAGAGATTCCCTTAATGACTCTAAGATCAAATAGGTACATTTTTATGGTACCAATTTGATATTGTTATCAATTTCTTCACCTTTCAACATCTTAAACCAAGTCATTAACAATTTTTTGTATCTCTCTTTAGATGAATTAGATTACATTCGACAAATTTTAAATTGAAGAAGAAAACTAACAAACAACAAAAACATAATAATAATATATTCTCCCGGCCAAGTGTTTTCTTATGAGAATCATTTGCATAATAATTCATTTGGGTTTGAGTTGAAGAGTTGTCATTTTGCCTACATACAAATGGGTGAAGGGACGACAATGGATCAGTTTGAGTCGGTTTCTCAAAACCCAAATCTAATTCAGTAGGTACATCCGTAAGAAAAAAATAATAAATTATTCATTGGGATGTGAAAGAAAAAATTCAACATAACCTAATAATGACTTAAGATAGGGTGCATAACCATGGGCTATGCACTATTAATACACTAAATATGAACTCTTCATTTAGAAAATCCAGAATGGATAATTATATGTCATTTTTATTTTTCATAGCTTTCTTAATCGGCTCATATTTTCTTCGTTTTAACTCAAATTTTAATTTTTTTTGCACAGATGGAACGAGTTCGTTGTGCTCTACAAAATGAGATCCATTTTCAATATTTTTTTAGAAAAAAAATTATGTGCCTCTCGGTACCAACTGCATACCATATGGTATTTTCTTTCTTTTTAATTCGTTTTTGAAAACGTTTGCACAGAAGGAACGAGTTCATCATGATCTATTAGATCTACAAATTTTTGGGTGAACAAATTACATGACCAAAAAATACCACACACAATACCATACAATACCACCCTGGTACGGGGTGGTATCTTGTGGTACACAATGTTAAAAGTCGTAAATGACAGTTAATATACTTCTACTATCATGTATTCAACCATCCTACAATCTTGGTTTGTTCATACCACCATGATACGCTTTTCAAACCATAGGTATGCTCTTATTTCAATACTAGTCAATACCATATGGTATAGACTGGTAAAAAATGTCTCAATTTTTTTTGTTCGAAAAATATATCAAAGTGGATATAATTTTGAAGAACACAATTAATCTGATCTAACTGCAAAAAAAAATTAAATTTTGACTTAAAACGAGTGAGAAATTGTCCGCCAAAGATTAAAAAGGGTAAAATTAAAGGCTTTTCGAAAGAGAGAGGGATGCTGATGTGGATGAATTAGTCACCGTAAGATTACTGATCTGATCCGTTCCTAACGTAACCATAAGTGCATGGGTATCATAGGTTGACAAATATAACCGTGAATTATTCACACGAGGCCAGAGGCCCATGATGCCCAAAGGCCATAGGCCCGACTCCTGGACAAGCGGGGGCCCGAATGACCGGGACGCCGCCCGTCGGGTAACGTGAGGCTCCAGAAACTGGAAAACAAAACCCACAGGCGGCAGAAATCTAAACCCCTTGGAAAAACCCCTAAACCCACAAAATTGCATCTCTCTCCAGTCACACTCCTTACTATTCTGTTCTCCATCGCTTTGCCTCCGCCACTCTTCTGTAGTTTGCGGTTGTAGTTCTCCGACAATGGCTTCCGTAGCCCTCAGAAACCCTAATTCGAGGCGCTTGTTCCCGGTGTCTTCCCAAATCTACTTGGGCTGCCGAGGATCAGCCATTGCTCACTCTTCTATCATCGATTCTATCTGTGGGAATGACACGACTTCGTCTTCCGCTGCTCCATGGTGGAGATCCATGGCCACTTTCACCAGAACGTAAGTTGGATCTCTTTCCGCTCTCTAATTTGACCTAACTTTGTTTTTCCCACCGCTTGCTCTAGCCCTTGAATATATTGGCTTGTTTTTCCTGATGACAGTAAGCCTCACGTTAATGTGGGCACAATTGGACATGTTGATCATGGGAAGACTACCCTAACTGCGGCAATTACCAAGGTTTTGTCTCCTTGGGTTTCCTTGTTTGCTTATTAGAAATTGAACTTCGTACCCTCGCTAGATCAGTGAAACTGAAAGCAACTTAACCTACCAATGCCTCTTTGTATAGGTACTAGCTGAAGAAGGCAAGGCTAAAGCTGTTGCCTTTGACGAAATTGATAAGGCCCCAGAAGAGAAAAAAAGAGGAATTACTATTGCCACGGTATAACTATTCACTTTATGGTTATTTCTTCTGCTGCCCCAAGTCTAACCTTCAGAATGTGGATGATCAATCCATCTTCCCCCCTATTTTCAGCTGTTTCCTATCTTCCTCATTCTTTCAAAATGCAGAAAAAAGGATGTATCTTGACAAGCTGTACTTACTTCTGTTTTGGATGATAATTCAGGCTCATGTGGAGTATGAAACTGCAAAGCGTCACTATGCTCATGTTGACTGCCCTGGACACGCAGATTATGTTAAGGTAAGCCAGTAGTTTGTTGTACTATACTGGGTTTATTGTATGGAGAGTATATAATTTGCTTCAAATCAAAGAAAGTGTTTGATCACTGAACTTCGTGAGTGAGATCAACAGTTTTCTGGCAATGTATTGCCACAATTACTATCCTGGAAAACCCGGACAAGCAGAAATTGCATTTCTTTTGAATCTGCATACCCCCTTTTCATCAGCTCCCTCTCCTGATGTATGAGCAGTTTAGATTGCTAGAAATGAGGTTGTTGTTTCCTTTTGAGATGGATGAATCAACCTGCCTTCTACTGGCTGCAAGTCTTCGGAAGGCTGATCAGTGGTTTGTGATTGGTTTACAATTAATCCGCAGAACATGATTACGGGAGCTGCCCAAATGGATGGTGGGATTTTGGTTGTTTCTGCTCCTGATGGGCCCATGCCTCAGACAAAGGAACATATTTTGCTTGCTCGCCAGGTGCATGTTCTACTCTTTTATCTTTCCCGTATGGTTTTGGCCAGGTGCATATTCTTCTATTAGGCTGTGAATTACTCTGAATTTGTTCACATTGATATCTGAATGTTCCTTTTTTTATGCATATGAAAGGTTGGTGTGCCTTCACTGGTTTGTTTCCTGAATAAATGTGATGCTGTGGATGACGAAGAACTGTTAGAGCTTGTCGAAATGGAGCTCCGTGGTACGTTGCTTATATTCAAGATTGTTTTGTTTCTTCATTTGTATTGCCTTCTTTCAATATATCATTTTCTAGAAGTCCATCCATTTGTTTCTTTTTTTCCCAGAGCTTCTGAGTTTCTACAAGTTTCCTGGGGATGAAATCCCTATCGTCAGGGGTTCAGCATTGTCTGCTTTGCAAGGGACTAACGAAGAACTTGGGAAAAAAGCCATTTTAAAATTGATGGATGCTGTGGATGAGTACATTCCTGACCCAGTTCGCCAACTTGACAAGCCATTCCTCATGCCAATTGAAGATGTTTTCTCCATTCAGGTATAGATTGCATCACACACTGGCTGCAAGCTTTTTTTTCTTGGGACCCTATTCTGCTTGTTACAACTGTTATATTTTTCTAGATAATGGGGAAAACTGTGATATTTTTTTACAGCTAAAACCTAGGTGTTTCTGTAAACTGTTTGTTCTGTTTGGTGCAATTGTTTGTATTTTTAGATATGTTCTCTATGAATCGAGTTTCCGTTACATGCTACGTACATTAATCACTATACCCAATATGGAACCACTGATTTGCAAGTTCTTTAAATTTCTATTAAAAGGGGCGGGGAACTGTTGCAACTGGCCGTGTGGAACAAGGGACAATCAAAGTTGGCGAAGAAGTTGAGATTTTGGGGCTAACAGCGGTAAATCATGGTTAACCTTGAATCAAGAATTTCATACAGCTACTGAATTACAATGTTCCTCCATTATTGGCTAGTTCTAGTTACTTGGTTTTTATTTTCTTCTGCAGGGTGGTGCCCAGAAATCTACTGTTACTGGTGTCGAGATGTTTAAGAAAATTTTGGACCGAGGAGAAGTAAGTCAACTCTTGAATTCTCCTTTACCCTGCTAGGCTTCGGTCGCTGCTGCGGTGCTGTGATTAAAAATTCTTATTTCTTTCTGTGTTACTTAGGCTGGTGACAATGTGGGTCTTCTCCTGCGTGGTTTAAAACGTGAAGATATACAACGAGGACAGGTTGGTGTCAATCTGGGAAGATGCTTTCTTTTTCTGAATTACTAAACTATTCTATCACCATGGATATAGTCAAATATTGAGAAGCATAACCACAGATTCAGTCACTAACGAATCATGCCTGTTATACTTCATTAAAAAAGATAAAGATACACACTTGCTACTATTTGAAGTATGTGTTGAGTCACCTGTCTTGTACTTGATTTGTGTTAAGGTGATTGCCAAGCCGGGATCTCTGAAAACGTACAAGAAATTCGAGGCAGAGATATATGTCCTGACCAAGGATGAGGGGGGTCGCCATACTGCCTTCTTCTCCAACTACAGGCCCCAGTTTTACATGAGAACTGCTGATATAACTGGTAAGGTGGAATTGCCTGAATCGGTGAAGATGGTCATGCCGGGTGACAATGTCACTGCAAACTTCGAGCTGATTCAACCTGTTCCTATGGAAGCAGGTCTGGTTTTCTTCTCGTGGTTATTGATTCAACTTGCTTGCCAGGTCGGATTCAAGATCCTGATAACGTCTCGTGTTTTAACAGGGCAAAGATTTGCTTTGAGGGAGGGAGGCAGGACAGTTGGAGCAGGTGTTGTCTCGAAAGTAATTAGCTAGGGTTGGTTGGTCCATATATTCATATATGGACTTTTGTATCATGTTTTCCCCATACGCTTAATTTAAATCACAGACACGGGAGGTTAGAAGGACTAATGATGGTTGGAGCAGGAATGTGCCTATCTCTTAAGTCCATTTGGATATGGAGGCTGCTTAGAGTTTCCTGTTTTATTCAGGGTTGAATCTAGAAACGATTTTGGGGTCTGATACACTTCAGTGGAAAGGAATAGTTTTCATTTTAGGGTATCCCGATTCTCATTCGCATTGATTCTGAGTTGTGCAAATAATAATACACATTTGAGTTAGTACTATACTGCTCTACGTCTGTGTTTAACCTATCCTTCTCTTCCTAGTTTTATCTTTCAGGTCTTAATTTCCAGTTACAGCCATTTTATTCCTCTGATTGTTTTGGGTTATTAACAGATTCACTCCATAAAGTGATCTCCCAATTTAAGGTGGCATTGTCCCCTCGGCCTTTTAGGCCATTTTCTTCTCTTTAAACAAGTTTTTCTCTCTTTAAAATTATAGGTTTGTCTTATGATTTGTAAGTTGTAACAATTTGAGTAAAGTTTGAGAGTGTTGAATTGAAGTTCCAAGTTTGTGTTTGTGTTCTTTAGCACAACCATTGTCATTCAACGTCGTTTTCCAACTCTTAGTTCTTCAATTTATTTGTCTATATATTTTGCAACACCTGCGACTTGGCATGTACTGAACAGACCGCCGACATTGACCTGGCCCCAAGTTGTCGACCCACCCACGCCGTTATTCATGAAAAGAATTGTCCAAAGTGGCCACAAAATTAATGGCTTCTACGAGGCTGCAGAGAACCGATGACTGTGAAACAGTGCCAGAAATTATATCGTAAATGTTAGTTGGAGGATAAACCGTGATTCAATCATTTTGTACGGTTAAAATTATCTAACGTTGTGGGTCCTGTATCTGATATTTTTAGTCTCACCAAACAATACAATTTCTAAAACATTGCAGAAAACCATATTACCATCGAGATGCCATCGGCCACCTTCAAGTTGAAGACCCAACTTTGCTCAACCGCATATGTAGTTTCTTAGTAAAGACGAGAACATTAGCTAGATGCAGAGACCACAAAACTACGGTATTTTATTTGCATGTGTACAAATTGTCTGTCACGGGATAATTCATTAAACACAAAACCTACGAGGCATAAGCTAGAATCATCACAGTTCAAAACATAGAAAAGAAAACCTAGCATCAACAGAAAGCAACTATACCAAAACTGCTAACCGCAGACGGCCCCCGACACTACGTTTTGCACACAAACCATGAGTACTACGGTAAATCCATTCATGCGACCCTCAGAACAGCAACAGCAAGCAACGTCGCAGCTCGGAAGTAAACATCCTTCAAGCTCCTGTCCACACTCCTCATCACTTCTTCATCCTTGAGGCCCTTGCCAGCATTCCTGCTGACATGGATTATTGTGTCCCGCAGCTTATTCACCGCCCAAGAGAGCCAAACCAGTCCGAAAGCCAACCCTGTGCTGAGCAGCTTTGATGAGGTTAAGGGTACCCTTCCACAAGCTACCTTGCACGCCACGGAGAAAAGAACAGCAAGGCCAGTGCCAGCAATGCTAGCAGAGAACTGGGTCAGCAGCTCGGGAAGCTCAGGGCCAGATTTCTTGAGCCACAAGATTGCTGCTTTCCCGTCGTGTTTCTTGTTCATCATCAAGGATAGAAGGCTCTCGCATGCATGGAAGTAGTTCCTCTTGTAAAGATCCTGCTCTCTGCTCACCCCTCTCCTGCCACTTCTCCTCTTGCCCAATGGCTTCGCCTTAACTTTCTCTGGACTGTTAGAACCAGGAAGTAGATAGTAGTATCAGAAAAAGAGAAAACAAAAGATTAAGCTGTCTACATAATGTTCCTTACATATAAATCCTCTAGCAGAAGTTAAAACTCACATACCTATTCAATGGTGCAACAGCCACAGCTTGGACGTTTAATGAAGAAAATTCCGCTTCATATGTATCAAACCTGTTACATTAAATAACCAAAGTAAATTTCCCATTTGTTAATGAGCACCAAATAATAAAAACAACATACAACAATTTTCAGAATGAGATCAATATCCATAATACATCTCAGTTTCATTGCTTCGTTTGTAAATTAACTCCCCCATGAAAATTGCAACGCAGAGCTCCTTTACTCTTATTTCATATAAGCCTATTGCTCATAAAAAAGGTAAACTTTCTCCTGTTGAATATTTAGTAAGTTAAAAAACTAAAACGTAGTTCTACTCTGAGCAGCTATTGGCTTAATCTGAAAATGGTGCTACAAGCTTTTCCTATTGAGGGGTAGCTCCCTGAGATGCTAACATCAAACTCACAGTCAACCAATCCAACTCACTAGATCAAGGATAACAACACATCAAACTCGTAACAGGACAAAGATGAATAAAGAATGAATCATCAGTATCCTCATGCTTCAACACCATGATCATAACAAAGAAACAAGACCTCATGTGCTAACTAAAATTTAACATGTTGTACCTATTAAATTGGGGGATGAGCACCGAATGTCTTCCCCAGGTGGTGGAATCATTGTTTAGGTTAAACTCAGCAACAATGGGGAGTATGTCCTTGATCTCCGTCCCCGTGCCACTCAACAGCAGCCGACCATCGGGATGAATTGTAACCTTTGACCCACGAGCCATATCACTCATAAAGTCCACTAAAGGATTCACAAAATCAAATTCACCCTTCATGCTCATAGGTGGGTTATATGCATCTAGATCCATGGTCAAGTGCAGTGTTCGAAGCCCCATCAACTCAGAAACCTCGTACAAATCTAATTCCCCTGTTTCCAATTCATTCCACCGAGATTTGAGGAACTGCATTATTCTGTCGTGTCTAGCGCATTGCTCAGCAATCCCAACACCGGGGAGAACTTTATCTGTCCATGCATCTACATGCAAAATTAGAAAAAATTAAAACTAGCACAACTTTTTACCGAAACAATCTAGCAAAACCACTGAAAGAAGGCTTGGTATTTGGCAGGGCAAATTAGCATGCTGCAAGATGTCAAGACTACTACTAACATCAAAGCCATCACCAATCACACCAAATGAGTAATCATTCGGTGAACCACAAACCTTTCACGTCTATAAGGACAGGCTCTCCAATACTTGTATCGAAGTGGCTGGCCAGTTCAATTCCAGTGATACGTTTTCTTGTTTCATCATGCTGATGAGGCTTCAGATGAAAAGAGTCTGGTCTCATCATCTCTTGTCCTGGCAGCATGTTAGGTAGATAGGGTTGATAATCCTGTGCAAAGCAAGCGCTGATTTTGAGTTACTAACCAAAGAGCAAAGACAATACAAAAGCATAAATTAAACATGTTGGGAATGATATACCGAAGTAGCTATCAGTGGTTGGCATAAAGCAACCACATATCTGCTATGACTATCTCTCCTAAACCCCCCAAATAGCCTTATTCTTCCACACACAAACAAGATGTTGAACGAAAATATCAAATTATTAGGCAATACAAGTCAGAACATTTTAGAGACAGACCTAATATCCATGGATTGTTGACATGCCATCTTACATGCATCAATTCCTGCAACTTCTTGCTTGCAGGCAGCTCTTAAATGCTGAACGAGTTGGGGGTTGTGGGGGGTAACAATTAGTGAAAAACTCATATGCTAGTCAGCCAAAGGATTGTTGAACACATAACAAAAAGAACACAATTGCACAACCAAATTCTTAATTGAACCCAGCAAAGTCCAGACACCAAGCAGTACATTAAAAAAGCACAACTCAAGGGATTGATTACCTTGACAACCCTGTTGTGGTCTTGGTGAAAGAAGAGCCCAGAACCAGGAGGGTAGCCATGAGAAGCCGTCAAACAAAGCTTAGCCATCATTAAGGAAGAAGGAAAGAAAGAAATCCTCTTAGCTCAGACACTCCAGCAGACCTGAGGAGCACCAAAAGTTTCTTCCTTTCTCTATCTCCCAGTTTCCCCTTCACAAACCCATAGGCTTATCCACACCTCCAGAACCAGACGGTCTGAAACGCACCACAAACAATGGGGAATCAAAATTGAGTAATCGCCTCTATTTTTTCCCAGTGGCACCCACCGAGAACAGAGACGTTCAAGGAGGGATGGGGTGTTATATTGGATTTTGGTATTTGTGTGATGATGGAAATTGGATTTGGAAATGGAGAGAATCTGGAATTGCGAAGAGGGCAAGTCGGATCTGTGGCGGAGAGGGCTCCGCAGGGAAAATCCGGTTTGGCGACCCCTTTGGGGAAAGAGGGAAGCTGACAAAACTGAAGAGAAACCTGTCCGTTTGCTAGTTAAATACAGGTTGATGGCGGCTTTTCCTTGTTATTGGCGGCCGTTGATTTCCAGTAGGCCCAAGAATTTGGTGGACTCGGTGAGATGATTTCCATCGTTGGATTGGCAAGTAGGAGTTCTTTCTTAGGTCTGTCAATTGTGGATCGGCAAGTGCCTGCTATGCAAGGTTGTCCAATCAGTTTAGCAAGTCGTATGGTTAATGGTTCGATTGGTGGTGTACATTCAATTTGAGTACTTCGTACAATACATAAAACTTGTAATAATATAAAAATTATTAACATAAAATGATTTTAAGTATATATAAAATATATTTGAAAATATTTTACTTACTAACATTTAGCGTCAACAAGAAACTTTTATACTTGAATCCAAAAAATAACATCAACATTTAACTTTTAAATTCATGAAATAAATTACAAATTATTATTTTTATTAATTAAATTCGCTCAAACGACGTCACTGTGTATAGAACGAAAATCAATCATATTGAATTATTGATCATACCGGTATTCAAGCCGATTTCATGATCGGCATCGGCTGGACCTGCATTCCACCAGCGTGACAACCATGTTGCTATGGCATCTGGTGGGGTCCTAGGAATTTTATCAGGATGTCCTCTTCCAAAATTAAATTATAAATCATCTCTGAAAATTAAAATAAAAAAATTTAATACAAACATCCGGATGGTAAAAGTTACCACAAAATATCACGATGTGTTTTCATATTCTAAAAAAGAAATGTAAAATGCACTAGGTGTCTATAGTGTCAAACAAATCTCTTTCAATCTACTAGACTATCATACACGAGTCGGTTGCCTATTCGTGAAACTTGTTCTTGATGTAACCCAAAGTTTAAAAAACTATTTCAACACTTGCAGTTACAATCGATAAAATCAATGCAAGTTTGAGGGGAAAAAAATAGACTCATGAATGTGACAGATTCACTTTGGTCTCTAATATCAACAAAGCTAGTTCATGAATTCCATTTAATCCATGAAATATCTCATCATAGTTAATCTAACAGATTTTGATCACATATTTATCAACAATAAAATCCAACAATTAGCAAAAATATTGGGGATATTGTTGACCTCTAACGCTAGTAATATATAACATTTTTGTCCATTTGAAAACATTAGAAAATAATTGACAACATCTGGAGTGAGAAAGGAGAAACAGAGACCAAACTGAATAAATGTAGAACAAAGCTTCAGAATTGGGTTAGGGAGGATGGAAGTAGCAAATGAGAAAGAGAGAAACAAATCAAACTTATACGGTATGAACTAAGGGGGCCAGACCGCAATCTAGCCAAACTAGAGGAAGAGAAGAACTTAATAGATGAAATTGGGAGGATTTGGGCAGGGGAGAATGAATTTTGGGAACAAAGGTCACACTTCAAAAGGCTACAAGAAGTAGATCAAAATGCAACATTTTCCATGCAAGCATGATTAAGAGACGCCATTTAAACACAATCCCTTATCTAAGAGATATTGAAGGTAATTGGACGATTAATGAGCCAACATCGAGGGAGCATTCTGAATATTACTTCCAAGATCTGATGCCTTCCCGGGACCGTTCTACCGAAAATATTGGAGAAACCGGGAGAGATTCTTATGCAATGAAATCATATATTTTTTCAACTCGGAACAATGACTACCTGCATAAATCTCATATCACGCTCATTGCCATAGATTAACTACCTTGAATTGATTACCCATTTCGTACCCATAAGCTGCTACAACTTCACATACAAAGTAATAACCAAGATTTTGATAACTAGACTCTGACAATGACTAAAACTTAATCACAACTACCCACTCATAACTCATTTGTTTGTTTGCATATGACACTATAATCTTTGATAAAGCCTCGGCGACACTATCTAATCATATTATGAGGATTAGCGATGATTAAAGACCGAATTAGATAGGAGGTCAATAGAATAAAATCTTCAATCTTCTTCAGCAACAATGTGCCACAAGATGAATAATGAGAAATAGCTCAAGCAACCGATTTTTAAGACTCCAATTTTCATTCCAAATACTTGGGAGTTCCAACATCATGGGGAAGGTCTAATAAAGAAACATTCGCCTTCCTACTATAGAGAATTGAAAAACCGACGGAAGTTTAGAAAATCAAATTAATATCTTTAAGAGAGAAAGAACCCTGGTAAAGGCTGTGATCCAGCAATTCCTACATTTGTAATGTGCATTTTCTTACTACCGAAGACAACCACGTAAAAATGGATGCCGTGCTCAAAGTGGGGGTGAGCACTAGGCGGGTAACTCACCGAACCCACCCAAATCCACCATAGTATGGGTGGGTATAGTGGATGGATGTGGGTTATTTCCAGTCTAACCCGTCATGAATCGGTGTGGTTTGAACCCACCCATAATAGAAATTAAATCGCTAAAACTCCTCCTCCAAACACTGGGTTAAATGCATGGCGTGCCACTTAAGTATAAGATATGTTGCACACTAACCCGTTAACTTATTTTTGTGCTACGTACTCTATACTTACGTGGTACGCATGCATTTAACCCTTCTAACACTCCTTATTGGAGCAAAATTCTTTATGGTGTGGCTAGAATGCCAAATGTAGCCCCAAACATTTTAAACTTTGGCACTCTTTATTGAGATGGTTTTCGTGCAAATTGGGTTGCACGTTCATGTGCTCATAATATCCTCCTGCAGGACTGAATCAATACTCGATATCATGTCTCCCTATTGTAATTTTACGTGAAAACATGATTATGAAAATGCACAAAACTAATGTGTTGTAAGAAATAAAGATAGATTGTCGATCTAGCAATCGAGTCGGGCTGGATAATTTCGGATCGGGGATCTCGAGTTACGGGTCATCACAGGCGAATCTTGTTTGGGTTGGCTGATTTTGAATCAAATATTGACCCAATCCAAAACTTTTGGGTCGGGTTTCAAGTTACGAGCGTTCTCAGAAACAAGAATAAATATGCTTCATATTTTTTTAAAGAAATACAAATTTTCATATAATTATGTCAATAATTTGTCTAACACATGTCAATTCATATATGCTCAAATCCTCACATGTTAATTAAAGGAAATACAGGCCGCACAAATCTAAAAAAAAAATGGTCATGAGAGTAATACTAGTACAAGAAGCACGTGATATTTGATTATTCCTACACTCCAAACTTGTTTTTCATATCGTTGTGAATTTTGTTAAGCATATCACTGATTCTATCATTTTGGGAATGAGAGATGATATGGAACTCGTTAAATGGATCGATCCGGTGACGGGTGACCCATCCAATCCAACCAAAAAAATTGCGGGTCAATCCGGGTTATAAAAACCTCAACCACCAATTTTAATTTGGTTCGGGTGGGCATAATTCGCTAGGTCTAAATTTGATTGGGTAAAACCCGAACCGAAGGTGAAGAGTCAAGACCCGCCCCGAGAGATGGAATGTGGTGAGATGTGGGAGGGATATATATGTAAATTTATCGATTCCACTAGCAAAAAGCGAAGCTCTCGCTTTCGATTCGAAGACCGCCGAGCCCGAGAGAAAGGAGGAAGAAAATACTGCTGAAGCCAGAGGAGAGGCAAAATAGCTGGACGGCGAGAGCGAACAGTCAGTTTCCGGTCTCGCTTCTCTTTCTTTCACACCGCGCAAACATGGTACTGATTCTCTCTCTCTCCCTCCCTCTCTATTGTTTATGGGCTCTCCTCTCAGTTGCCGGCGACGACGAGTACACTCCCTGCTGTGAATTTCGACCTAATATTGCCTCCAATTACTCAAGATTTGTATTAGCGGGTGTTGATTATTTTTTTGCAGTTGTTCTTCTCTTACTTCAAAGACCTGGTGGGCAGAGAAGTGACGGTGGAGCTCAAGAATGATTTGGCAATAAGAGGAACCCTTCACTCTGTGGATCAATACCTCAACATCAAGCTCGAGAACACTCGCGTTGTTGACCAAGACAAGTACCCTCACATGGTACACCACCTTTCTTCTTCTTTGCTCTCATACCTACCGTCTATTGTGATTTCATATCTGAATGTGGTCGATCTGTGCATTTACGATGCCCTGTGAGCTAGGGTTTGCAGCTCAAGCTAGGGGGTTTTCTCTTTCCGTCATATGTATATATGTATATTTATGTTCGGAACAAACGCTGCGATGTACATTAGGATGCAGTTACTTCCTTTGGTGTTAACTCGTAGGCCGTATCCATGCCAGAGCCAGACTCTCTTTTGGCTTGTCCATCCTAGTGGGGTTAGGTTGTATTGGTTAATGGGTACTGCAAGGAACTGTTTTTTTGTCTGAAATTACTTTTTTCAAGGTTGTTCTCTTCCCGGCAGTTGAATGTTGATCGTAATATTTCAATCTATGTTGGAATTTTTGTTGTTACTTGTAGCTGAAATCAAATTTGTGATCCTTTGGTGGGCATTTTACTTGGCATCTGACTAAATGTCCCCCTTCTACTTCGGTTCTCCCTTGTCCAATCCCTTAGATTGTAGACTTGTAGTGTCGCTCGTTTTTAGAACCCTATAAAATGAGACTTACTGATAGAGGATCGAGTTTTAACAAACTTTAGCCTGGCCCTATGAGTATCCATTTAATAGCTTACAACAGGGTTCAGATGTTGCATTTTCAATTTTTAGCAAGAAGGAAATAAAGGATGTTTTCGTCATTTGATCAGACCTTTTCAAAGTTCATCTCTTTTACCCTCTTCAGTGAAGTATCTTATAGTTGCTCCTGCTCTATCAAAGTTCCCTAGTTGTCTGCCTGATTGAAGTATAGGTCTCCTGACAGCTTTTCAGGTACATAGACCTTCAAGTATGGTTTTTCCTTCCATTTTACTGTGTTTATATATTCGCTTCTCTATCAATCCTTCGTGATAAATGTGTCATGTTTCTAACGTGTTGAATGCTTCTCAGATGGTTGATGTGTTGAATTTTGTGAACTGATGGCATGTTGAACTTTCTTGTCTAATAGTCTTGCCTGGCTTATGATATCCTTAAGTTTATGTATATCTTTGCTAGAGTGGTCATCATAAACGTTCCTCAGTCCTTCAAACCTGTGAATGCAAATATGCTTCAGTTATTAGAATTATCCTTCCATCATATTTATATTTTTTGCTTCATCGTTTCCTTTCTGTTGATTTTAGTCAGCCTAGTTAATTAACCCACAGGCTACCCTTTTTTTTCTTTCTGTTTTGCAGCTTTCAGTGAGGAACTGTTTCATCAGGGGGTCCGTGGTTAGATATGTTCAGCTACCTCCGGATGGCGTTGATGTAGATCTGCTTCACGATGCTACCAGGAGAGAGGCTCGTGGCGGTTGAATGTTTTTTCTGTGTCAAACCATTTCCTCATGTACCATGTCGCTCAGTAGTTGATGTAACTGTTCAACCTCTATACAAAGCTCTCTTAACAATCAAAATGTTGCTTTCTATGAAAGGCAAAGTAGGAAGTTACATAAACAGAGACGAGGCATGGGAGCACCATGATTGTTTTTAACATTTCTGCTATTACATGGAACCTGTGTGATAATCTGCATTTTGTTTGGTTTTTTATTCTCTTCATCAGAGCGAAAGCCTTATTTCTTCAGTTGACGAATTTGATGAACCAGTCGAGCATGTTTTGATGTGCTTCCTCAGCACTCCTGACGGATGCCTCATCTTCATCTTTGTACTTAGTAGTCCATCCATGGACAACCCCTCCAAATATCTTCACATATCCTTCAACCTGATGATTGACATGCAATTCAAACGAGTTCCACATGACCAAACCGAAGCGCTTCAGGACGAATCAGCTTTTCCACATCTTATGGAATCATACCTCTGATTTGGTTGACAGAACTTGTTCAAATTGCCTGAGAAGCTCAGGTGGAGAAAACTTGTCGATTTCAGCACCCAGAACTGCAATTGGTTTCTTCACATCTGCAAAAGCAAAGGAGAGCCATCCAACATATGACAGCTTCTGATGGTAAAAGGTAAAGGGAAAATAGGACAAGAGTTGGATTAGAAGTGTTGATCCAATCCAATCCAATCTTGATGCAGGTTGAAATTGAATCATTTTGTCTTCCGGCTAGTTCGATTCAATTAGAACCAATTTGGCTCGACATGAATCGAATCGTTGTGCACCCCTAATGAAGATAGATTGTTACCCTCGATGTCATCCACGGTGACCTGGGATGGGTGCAGCAAAACTGCAGCTTGAATGACATCAGACTTGGCCAGTTCCACAACCACCTTACCTAAATCCAGAACATTGAATAAGGGCAAGTGTCAGCCTTTAACAAATGGGCAGAAGAATTACACACACCAGAAGGAAAGGCCAGGAGGAAGAATGATCTCTCACCACCCCAGCAAAAACCTGCAGCTCCAACTGCAGACATGCCACTGCTGCTTCTCAGTGCAGCAATCACTTGTTTAGCATCTTCAACGCCTTTCTCCTAATAAACACAAGGTATGTGTGAAAACATGACAGAAGTGTCTGTTTTATGAGCAATTGAGTCGAAAAGGGAGAGGACAAAACTGGTCTGTGTGCTTCCTTCCAGACTGAAACAGGCATTTCAGACCCTGGAACGTATGGATCCCCATGGAAGAAGTCTGGAACCACGACGTAGAACCCTGCTGCTGCAACCTTGTCAGCCAGTTTCCTTATTTTGTAGTATTCATGAACATCAAAGACAGAATCTTGGTGTCAGAAAAACCAGTTCATCAAGTTACTTGACACAGTATGATGAACATTGACGAAGAAACAAAGAGAGGCCAACGGAGAGGATCGAATGTGTACCTTAGATTTGGAGTTTCATAGCCTGCAAAAAAGCCAAAGTGACGAGCAATAAGTGAACTGAATGTGATGAAGTAGCCATTTCAGGAAAAGAGAAGAACTAAACTAGTGGGGAAGATGGATTTGTTCCGTGCATACCCAAAACGTCAGAAGCAAGGAGAAGGGAGAGGCTGGAATCAGAAGAACCAGTGGCGTAGGCTCTTAGCCCTCCAATTTCTGTCACTGACCCTGACATCTTCTCAGGACTCTGATGAACTGAAAAAGAGAAACCAACCCAATAACCAAGTGAGAAGTGCTAATTAAGGAGAGGATAAAATTCTAGCGTGGAAGTTCTTGTAATCATCGACCATTATGTGCCAAATTCGTTACATATATTTGATTATTGTGAAGGTAGCTTGAAAGAGATGTCCCTTACTGGATTTTGCTCCTGTCAAGGAATATATGTCAACCAGCATTGTTTGCGCGTTTTGTCTAGAATTGGTCATTATTTCTCTCTACAAATTTGATATTTTTTATACAAAGGGTAAATACAATATAATAGACAAACCTTTCATTTTAAACAAAATAATATCCAAACCTTTCCGAAAACAATTTAATAGTCAAATCGTCAACTTTCCATCTAGTTGACCGTTAGCTGACTCTGACATGACAGAATTTTTAATGAGATGGATAATTTTTGTTGATGTGGCAAAAATTCAAACATTTGACCATGCCACATGGATAATTGGATATTACATAATTTTATAAAATAATTTTTGTTTTCATAAAAATAAAAAATAAAAATTTTAAGATTCCCTTTTCGTTCCTCCAACTCGCTTTCGTATCCCTCCACCGATGAAACCCAGTCGTCGCTCTTCGCCCTTGTTTCTTCGTCTGATTCCGGCCTCCGTAGCTGCCGTGGTGGGGATTCGAATCTTTTGAGTGGAGAGGCTCGCCGGCGGCGGAGCTGATAGCGAGGAGCATATGGGGAGCAGAAGGGTAGATGGAGTCGGTCCTGCTCTCGGCGCGTCGCCGGTGGATTGCGGAAAAATGGATTCGCTGGAAGCGGAATTCGGAAGAGAAAATGGTATATTTCGGAAACCAAGGTGATGCGGCATCAGTTAACCGCCTATCTAAAATATATATATCTATATCTCCTATCTAATCCTCTGTATCCCTATGTCAGTTATGACAGTTACTTGTTTTAAGGGGGTGAAGGGGTGTGTCCCTTCATCTTTTCCCTCACTGTTTCGGTTATTCCTGTAACTTGTATATAAAACAAGTCAGGAATGACAGAAGGGGAGAGATATATGAATAAAGAACAAAGTTAAAGAAATATTTCTGTTTGTTTCCCTTTCTATTGAACTAACGTTCATTCGTCCGTTCGTACGATAACGAACATAATCTTTCGGTGGTCTGTCCTACATCACAAGGTCCTTTCGACCGAACCAAATTTCCGAATTTCGAACCGATTTTCCGAATTACTATAATTGCAAGTTTCTAATGGTGAATTTTTATGTTTGTACTTATTATGAGACTTAAATATTTGAATTATGTTAGTGTTTTATGAGTTATGTGTTGAAATGCTTGATTTTATCATTGATGATGCATTTAATTGCATATTTATTGTTTACATTAGGGGTGAAAAATAATTTGAAAGAGAAAAAATACAAGCTAACCTCACAATTTCGGTTTTTCATACAAACCGATACGAACCGAATTATAATTCGGTTTGAACCGACCGAACCAAATTATAATTCCGTTCGAATTCGGTTTGAGGTTTGATGGAACTCGGAAACCCGGTATACATTATTTCGGTTCGATTTGAACCGAACCGACCGAATGCCCACCCCTAACTAAGATAGATATATTAAGTTGTGATTTTTAAGTTTGTTTATGCCTAGTTGGGCTTAGGCTTGTCGGTTTTCAAGATTTTTGTGTGTGTGCTTTATGAGTTTATAGGATTCTTGCTAGAAACCTCTTGATTCGATTTTCAGATGCAATTTCTTTTACAGAGCAAAGCAATCCCTCGATTTGAGGACTATTGGAGGCATTTTGCACAATAGAACTTCAACAAAATCGAATGGCTGTTGTTGGCGGCCGGCCACACAACAGTGGATGCTTTTGTTTGGTCTCGATCCTTCCGATTTGAGTTTGTTTCTGTCTAATTGGGCTTAGGCTTGTCGGCTTTCAGATCTTTTTTGTGTGGTTTATGGGTTAGAGGGTTCTTGCTAGAAACTCTCTTGATCCGATTCTCGGGCACAATTTCTTTTACCGAGCAAAGCAATCCCTCGATTTGAGGACTATCAGAGGTATTTTGCACGATGGAACTTCAACAAAATTGAATGGCTATTGTTGGCGGCCGGCGACACAACAGTCGATGCTTTGTGTTTCGTCTCGATCCTTCCGATTGCGAATATTAGTTTATTCATTAGGCTGAATGTTAGGGCTGGTTCAAGACCCATCTAACTTAAAAGAGAGAAACTAACTTTCGAGGGGATTTTGCTCAAATATGGTTTTGCTATGGGCAATTATGAGAGAAATCTGGAGAACTCTAATGATCAACGGGCCTTTAGGCTTGTCGACTTTCAACGTTTTTTTGTGTGTGATATATGAGCTTAGAGGGTTTGTTCTAGAAACTCTCTCGATTTGATTCTCGTACGCAATTTCTTTTTCCGAGCAAAGCAATCCCTCAGCTTGAGGACTATCAAAGGCATTTTGCATGATGGATTGGAACTTCAACAA
The DNA here is from genome assembly GCA_964030455.1 of Linum trigynum. Lineage (NCBI taxonomy): Eukaryota > Viridiplantae > Streptophyta > Magnoliopsida > Malpighiales > Linaceae > Linum > Linum trigynum. The sequence continues at coordinate 30,776,815 of OZ034814.1, read as the reverse complement.
AATCGAACGACTATTGTCGGCAGCTGGCTCAAGACCCATCCAACTTAAAGAGAGAAACTAGCTTCTGAGAGGATTATGCTCAAATCTGGCATTGTTGTGGTGGACAATGATGAGAGAAATTTGGAGAACTCTAATGATCAACGCCCAATTGTTGAAATTAAAATTATTGAAGACATATTCGACGAGGAGGATAACCATCGAGTGACCAAACTTGCAATTTACTATAAAATTTGGACCGTCTAACTAAAATAAATTAATTTTAATAGCAAAAATAAACTTCTATAATAATTGGAGTAACATAACTTGCAATCTACCCCAATATAAACCGATTTGACAACCCTCTTTTAAGTTCAATTGGAAATAAAAAAAATTGACCAAACAAGGCCCTTTTGCCCTCCTTTTTCCTCTTTTGTCCCTCTCTCCGGGCCGGGATGTCATTTCCTTCCCCGTTTTCTTCCCTACGTCATAAACCCTCTTCATCCACGGCGGAGCTCAGTGGCCACTTCCCCGACTCTTTAAAGCCGGCTCCTCCGTACTCGGGAAAATTCATTCCCTTTCGCCTTAGAAATCATCACCACACCAGCCAGCAGCCGCCATTGTCAAGCTGTTTCCATGGATTCTGAGCACGACCCATCTTCAAAAACTCAACCGAAGAGGTATCTCCTCTCTTGACTACTCCGTTTACCGGAATTTCCAAATGGGTTCTGCCTCTAACTTTTTCCGATTCTGGCTAGTTACTGTTTTGAATCCTCGGTTGAGTTGCTCAGTTTGTATCCCGAACAAAGCCTTCTCTATTCCATGGTCTTCTCTTTTCCTTCTCCAAAAACTAGTATTGTACCATCGGCTTCGATGATTTACTAAATATTTCGTTTTATACAGACACAAATGCTCTGCATGCTTCAAGCAGTTCAAGAGAAAGGACCATCTTGTTGAGCACATGAAGATATCATACCACTCCCACCATCAACCAAAATGTGGCCTCTGTCGAAAGCATTGCAAGTGTTTTCAGTCTTTGAGAGAGCATCTCACTGGTACAATACCCTTCCATTTCAGTTTCTGTATGTACTTAAAGAGCCCTATCGCTGAATCATTAGTTGTATCTGGTCCTCATTATCTTCTAGGTAAACTGCCAAGCTCATCTTGCTCAAAGATTTTCGCTGACCGAGGTTGTGATCTTTGCTTGGATCTTTTTGATAATGCCGATGATCTTAGCAAGCATAGAGAAAAATGCAGCTTTTCTCCGCCTACTCCTTTGGTAAGTTTTTGTCAAAACCAGGCACGGATAGAACTAATATATGCAAGTGAGTGGGTTTAACTGATGAGTCTTGAAATCTGTTGTTGCTTTCAACTCTTGTGATTGGATTTTGCAGGCAACAAAGTTAGTGGCTTCTTCCCCTGATGTACTAATGGGATATTTTGGGGGAAAAGGCATTGGTGAAGGTGTGAAAGCCATTGCTATTGATTGTGAAATGGTTGGTGGTGGAAATGATGGGACAACTGACTTATGTGGTCAGGTATGCCTTGTTGATGAAGATGAAAATATTATTTTCCACACTTATGTTCAACCCCAATTTCCTGTCACTGACTACAGGTAATGTGTAATGCTTTTGCATCCATCACATGCAAATCTATACATGTATAATGGTAAACCTGAAGCAAATCCTACTGCATGTCTGTGTTTTATTTATCAAGATCTGAAGTAACTGGATTAACTGAAGAGCATCTGAAAGATGGCATGCCACTCAAGCAAGTGCAGGAGATAATTTCTGACATATTGTACAATGGAGAATCAGTTGGGAAAGCAAGATCGGATGGTGGGAAAGCTAGGCTGCTCGTGGGGCACAGCTTGGATCATGATCTGGATTGTCTGAGAATTAGCTACCCTCCCAATTTGTTGAGGTAACTTCGCTTATCTGTGGCTTTCTCGGTCATAGAATGAGGCCGAACAGAATTGCATCGGAAGGGATATTGATGTAATGTGTTATAAGTCTGCACTGCCTTCTATTGAGTTGGGCTGGATGCTGGAGTAGATAAATCTTGGTTTCTTAACTGTTATATGTTGACAGCAACATCAAATTCTATGATATAGCTACATCAAACTTTCTGCATCCCTCTTGATGTAAGATTTGCTCTCAAACATTTGCATTGCATCTCTTGATCTTTTTAAGTTTGCTGAACAATCCATTATGCAATGCCTAGATATGCAAGAACCAGTACTAGTTTGCATCACTTTGTTTGTGGAACTGTAGAGTCGTTAACTGTCTTGACTTTTGTTTAATTGCAGGGACACTGCCAAATATCGTCCACTGATGAAAACCAACCTGGTTAGCTACTCACTCAAGTATCTCACCCATACATACTTAGGGTTAGTCACTCTTATGCTTTTAACTGGTTATGTTGCTTGGGAGGTGCCCTATAATCAAGAAACTAAAAACTGGATAAACATGGTTTCGTTAAAACAAAAGATTGTACACCCGTATCGGAGGTTATAACGAAAAAGGTTAGGATAATGTATTTTGTGTTGAAACCATGTTTAATCGTGGTTAAGACGTTTCATACCGGTAAAAACCGCGTACCGTTTTAGTCTCCGGTAGGACTGCCGGTATGGTTTCACAAACACTGGTTAAAACACAACAATACAAGGGCGTGATTCTTGACCCGGCATACCATACTATAAATACCATTTAACAGTTTTGAATTCAGATCTTGATAGGGACATCTCTTATTTAAGTATAGTAAATGGTCTGGAGAATTGGTAGCACGATACTTTTCAGAAATCTTGGTAAGACTTGTGTGGTCATCAATTTCAATTTTGCCAACAGACGGTCGTGTCAATCAGTGGTGACATGGACATAGAACATTCTGATATTTAATTATTTTTTTAGGTAGGCAGAAATGTTTTCTCCAGTATTCCATACGTGTACTCAAACTCCCGACACCCTATCTAGACGATGTTGAAAGCTTGTGCATTTCTTTGTAGCTGCTGCATGAATGAGTTGAGACATGTTTGGTTTTGCTTGCCTAATTACAGGTACGAGATTCAGACAGGAGAGCATGATCCCTACGAAGATTGTGTGTCGGTGATGAGACTGTACAAACGTATACGTAGCCTGGATCACTATCAGGTAGAACAGCAAGTGAAGACGATGATCCAGAGAAGGCGAGATGGGTATTTTTCCTGGAAGCTCAAAGAATTGGAGGCGATGTCGCCCGAGGAGCTGTACCAAATCTCGGAATCGAGCTATAGGTGTTGGTGTCTGGATTTGGGCAGCAGCAGCAGCAGCTGACGTTAGTGTCTAAGGGCGTAGAGAGGATGGATGATGTGATCGGGGAGAAAGCAACAAGTTTTTTATTGTTTTGGTAGAGTCGTGGAGATGACTTTGCTCTTGAGATAGTGTGAATGATCGACGTTCGACGGCGACGGCGACGGCTACTCCATTGTACAGCGGCTTATCGTTATTCTAGAACTAGAATTGTATTTATTGTACGGGGAATACGGTTGAGTGGATTTGGAGCTTCAACAATATTGGAAAATTTGAAATTTAGCTATGTTATAGACCGTTGCACGCTGCTTTTAACAGGCTATGACCATCTCCGACCATCCTCAATTAGGATTTAGGAGTGAGTCGGGTCGGTCGGTTAGCAATTAATCGTTAATCAATAATGTGGTAACCTGCCAATCAAAAAATAATTACTCTTAGCTGATACGTCAAGACTTAATGGTTAATTGTTAACTATTATGCGATTACCGGTTAACCGTCTATCCGCATGAAAGAGAAAATGGTAGTATGTTTGTAGATTTGGAGAAGGTAATGGGCATAATTATATTTTTACATAATGTATTAGAATAAAGTGAAGGGTAGAAAAAAATCTAGCGACACACTCCCTTCTTTTCATCACTCTCGTCCCTCACTTTTTATTTATTTACAAATATAAATACGAATACACTCCCTCTGTGAACCAACGAACAAAAGAAAACACAACTCTTATTATTCTTCAATCTCGAACAGTTGAATCTTAGCCGACACCTCTTCTCCTCTCTTCTCTACCCAATAAAATAGAGGAGGAGGGCTGAGGGTGGCGACAACATTGATGTCAACCATTGTCGCTTCTCTCTCTCAATCATCCTCCCGTCAATTTATTGGGCAAACAGCTAGAGAGGGCCCTTAGCACGACGACAAGCGATTTGTAGTTAACGACAAACTCTTTCAACGTCCTCTGTTTTTCATTTCAGCCGAGAAGACGAGGAGATTGGCGTCGGTGACTGCAAAGTGGTCAGAAAGGAAGTTGTTTCCTTCATTGAGTGTAGCATTTTTCCTATTTTGTGTGGTTAACAATCCTTATTGGTTAACCGCAAACCGTCGATTATTAATCGTTTATGACTTGGTAATCCAATAAGAGATTTTGAGCTTACGTTATACGACCCACATTCTCCTTACTAGTGCGGTTAGCGGCTAAACCGTTAAGGTTTATCACCATTATCCACAATATGATGACCAAAATATCATCGAAAGATAATTTTCCCCACTTTTTGTTTCACAATAGAGGGGAAAATGGACTAGGTGGGTTTTAGTGGATGGGTATTAGACTCGTCCCGAATATCATAATTAAAATCTCGATCAAGACCCACGTATAAACCCTAGTCGTGTGCAATATAGGGCAAGTATGTTTTAAAAGTCAAACCCGGGCTGATCCATCTACTCCAACTTCAACGGTTTGAAAGATTATCTAACAATCGAATTTTGGTTAAAACTATTGACTATGATTGAAAGCAATTGGAAAGGTAAATGATTTTGAACACTAGTTGAGAAGGCTTCACCCGGGTGTTGCTCCCCCTAGCTAGTGATCACGATTTGTTGAATCGAATGCAAATGTGTGGTAAAAGCGGTTGTAAACCATAAGGAAGCGCAACAAGTGAACAAGCTTCACCCTTTTGGTCACTAGGCCAAGGGATATCAAATCAAGCTACCAAAGTATCTCTATTGACCAATAGACTAAGAGTTGTTTAGACTTCTCCCTCGAACTGTAGTCCGGACGACCAAAATACAACCTACCTAAGGTGCTAAAACGTAGTATGAGGTTTGCCCTAATTCGACCTAAGTAGGATACTCAATTTGGCCAAGGAATTCCAACTTTTAAAAGCCTCTTAGCAAAAAGGGGATTTCCCTCTACCTAGGTCAAATTGGCTTAAGAGTTGGGAATGGAAAAGACAACACAAGCTTCATGAAAATAACTCAATACTTGTATTAAAACACAACCACACACAAATCATTCAATCCATACAAACATTCACATAATTATAGTTAGGGTTTTCAAACAACCAAGTGAAAGAAAGAACTAATCCATGCTAAGATGTGAGAATACACAAAGGAGAAGAGAAGACACCATCATGAGAGGGTTTTCTTCTTCCTTTGGTGTAGAGATCAACCTTGGAGGATGAGATTCCCGAGTGGTAAACAATTTTTTGTCACAGAAAGCCCTAATGTGATGTGACAGATAGTTTCTGTCACATCACATTACATAAACAATTTTTTGTATTGTGTCTACTAAAGAATAAAAAAATATGCATTCTAAACAATCTCAACAAAACAATTATAATTTCCAAACAACTCTTAGTACGCAAATTTCGTATCGAAAGGTTAGTATTTTAAGTATAATTTGCCCAAAGAAAAATAAGAGTTGTAATCTCATAAGTCAAAATCATGGTCACAGTCATATTATGGATCCTAACCTCTGTTTTCAGAACCGGACCGGAGGCTGAATCGGAAAAGTTAGTGGTTTATGGGTTCACCGGTTATCCGTTACAAAACCGTTGATGAACTGTTGATAGAACCGTTAATGATATATAACATATAAGACTTGTATTTTACACTAATTTAAGAATGAAATTATCATTGACCATAAACAAGTTCAAATTCATATCATCACGAAAATATCTAATAAATCATTCCAACCATCTCACAAAAGAAACCACATTTTTTAATTCAAATTAAAAATTACGGTTCTAGTTGGTAGTAGACAATGTAAAATCGACAATAAGGTTGAGAAAGCATATATAAAATTAATAATTATGATTTGATGGTCTTAGTTTATGTTAAAATAATTTTTTTTTGTTAAAATAGTGAACCAATGGACCAGCTAAACCGTGTCGGTTCATCTGATTTTATGTTGAACCGTGAAAAACCGTTTGGTCCATCAATAAACGTTCAAACAATGAATCGGACCGCTATCCTAACAGGTTCGATGGTTCTACTGGCCCGGCCGTTAATCCGGTTCGGTTCTTATAACTATGTTGCTAATATTTTCAAAAACAACAGCACATAAATACACGGCGAGAAAACCAAATTTGTTTATTCCTTCTTTTTTTGTCTCCGACTCAATAACGTCCCACAACAGAAACTCCAACGCCGGCAGGCCCGCGCCCCACCGGTTCTCTGCCCTCGCTCCTCCGTCACTCTACCGCTTTCCCAGTAATTTCTCTTCTCTTCAATTTCTTCCGCCGCTCTCCCCACTTCGCTGATCGTTAAGCTCTGAATATTCCTACATGCATTCGTCGGCGTAGACTCTTCTACAAGAAGAAAAAGAAAAGAAAAAAGAGGAAGCAAAATTGAAATTGGAAGCGGACCTCCGCCGCCGCCGCCGGGAATTGCGATATGGCGGTGAACGTACAGCATAATTTCCCGCAGAGCCTGTGGGACTCGGTCCTCCAACTCACCAAGTCGGCCCAGGAGAAGAACGGCGACCCTCTCCTATGGGCGATTCAGCTCAGCTCCAGCCTCGGTTCCGCCGGCGTTGGTTTGCCCTCCGCCGACCTCGCCCACCTCCTCGTCTCCCATATCTGCTTTGGAAACCACGTTCCCATCGCATGGAAGCTCCTCGAGAAGGCCCTCACTGTCAAGATCGTCCCTCCCATGCTCGTGCTCGCCCTTCTCTCCACCAGGTCTCCCTCCTTTCTCCCTCTTCTACTTTCCTTTCCTCTGTTTATTGTTCTCTTCCGCTTCTTCAACTGTACTTTTTTTGTTTTGTTTTTGTCTTCACGTTAGGGTGATTCCAAATCGACAGTTGCATCCTGCCGCTTACAGACTTTACATGGAGCTAGTAAGACGACATGCCTTCGCGTTTTCATCTGAAATCACTGGCTCAAATTGTCCCAAGTAGGTCTCTTAGGGCGGAAATGATTATTTTTTTGGTCTGATCTGGGCCTGTTTCTGTTTATTTCGAGGAGTTCTGCTTGTGATTGAGGTTTGTTGTGGAATTTCAGGATAATGAAATCCATAGATGATGTTCTTCATCTCTCAGATGTGTTTGGACTTCAAGTGAACGAACCTGGGTCTCTTCTAGTTCAATTTGTGTTTTCAATGATATGGCAGTTGCTTGATGCGTCACTGGACGATGAAGGGTTGCTGGAACATACCATAGAAAAGCAATCAAGGTGGGTTGTGGTTGCGCAGGATATGGAAATTGATGGCCATGCTGGCAACACAAGAAATGAGCATAATGAAGGGTTGCTGAAAGGAAATACTACGATGGCTATTGAGCTTATTGGGGAGTTTTTGCAGAACAGATTAACTTCCAGGATTCTTCACCTGGCTTCTGCGAACATGTAAGCTGAGAATTAGAATTATTTTGATGTTTCTTTTGTTAGCCGGAGGAATGGAGAGTTCTGTTGAATGAAGAGAGTAAATTAATTCAAAGCTCTTAACGTCCTCCTTAGGCCTTCTCACTGGGGAAGCTTTGCTCAAAGACTACAAATACTCCTAGCACATTCAGCAGCTTTAAGAAGTTCAAAAATTTTCACACCAGAGGACTTTGGGCAGCTGTTATCCAAGACAACTATACCTTTCCATCGTTTTTTCAAGACAAAGCTACAGTTTGAGTGCCATGCAGCTATATCTTCCACCTCTACTAAATCATCTGCTGGCCAATGGCATGGAACGAGTCAGTCTGAACTCTGGCTTCCTATTGATCTCTTTCTAGAAGATTGCATGGATGGATGGCAATTGGCTGTCGTTAGTGCTATAGAGAACCTAGTTGGTATGAGTTGATTCATGAGTTTATATGACACCTTACTTCCTAAATAATTGTTTGTCCGTACTTCGAAAAGGGTTTACTGAAACTGATCGATTATTTCAGGTCTAGTGAAAGCTTTGCGGGCGGTTAATGGTTGTTCATGGCATGATACCTTTTTAGGACTATGGACTGCAGCTCTACGACTAGTTCAAAGGGTATGTATTCATGAGAAGTGGTAAAATAACTAATTGGTTGATCCATGTGTATTGCTGTTGTATCTTGATTCTGGAGTACAAGCAACACCTCCAGTAGCCCCATAGAACAAATTTGTGTTAATTCACTCTGGTAGCTTATCCACTTCCGGGTTAAGTTCTTCTAACAGAACTTGAACATTTTCTCATTCCCCATGACTCCTGTCATTTTTTGGACCTTTTGTTCCAGCTCCCTTATTAGCTGGCTTTTAATTGTCTTGTGATTTTCTGTGTGTCCTCAAATATTGGTGGTTTCCCCTTAGTATTTCATCACGGATTATTTGGCTCCTGTTGACATACGGGTATTTGCTTTGTCAAGACTGACTTTAATCGAATTAGAAAAGAGTGATATATACTTTTAATGGTATTGATTTCTTCTTTTTTCTTCTGAATGTTATGGTATGATTTTGCTATATCACTTTTCAGTGATCTAAAAAACTCTGTCTCTCTACATTATCGCTGGTGACTTGTATCTTAGTATCTGATTCTGTAATGACATTCCTATGGTCACTTCCCATGTCGAAGGGGCAGATGGTGGTCTAGATAGACTTGGATGGTATCTTAGTCTGGCAATGCATCCTCTACATAGTACAGATATTTTGAATAGAGTTTATACTGGATTTCTTTTCATACTTGTGCCCATGTAGCTCATCTAACCTAATAATGTCAGTTCATGTGAACAAACTTCCTGTTACGCTTTTCAAAGTCACGAAACGCAAAGCTTACTGGTATTTGATGTCCTTTCCACATTTCTCTTTTTTCCTTGTCTTGCTTGTCAATTGTCATGAAGATGAGTTTTCAACTATCTCAGTTATGTCATTTTTTCCCTGTAGTAGAGGTAGGGTAGGCTGAGAACACGTTTTTTGGGCCATTCAATGCACGTCAGTTAAGCAATCATTAACTTATAAAAAAATCTGTCAATTTAATTATGTTTGGAATTAGGATTATAAGATGCCTGATTCTTGTTTTGATTTGTTAGTTATGGTTAAAAGGGACTTATGCCACTTCATCTTCGAGTGATTGGTGGATCTGTCGAGGTTTTCTGTTCCTTAATGTTTACCTGAGTGTATGTCTTGTTGGATATTTCAGGAAAGAGATACCTATGAGGGCCCTGTTCCTCGTCTTGATACCTGCTTGTGCTTGTTATTGTCTGTTACAACAATTACGGTGGCTGAAATCATCGAGGAGGAAGAGAGTGAACAGATGGATGACACTGCATGTTACCCCACCACTCAAAAGAATGAGAAGCAGACCCCAGGCTCTTGCCGTGATGGTCTGATTGCCGCCTTACAGATATTGGGTGATCAGGAAGGCCTGTTGATTCCACCTCACCCTATTGTTTCCATAGCAAATCAAGCGGCTGCTAAGGCAACCTTCTTTGTCTCAGGCCTTGCTACTAATAATAGCTATTATGAAAATGTGAGCATGAATGACATGCCGATTGATTGTTGTAAGTAATCTCTCATGGACTTGTTTATATTGTGTTATTCTGTCATTTCAAAAGGGTGCACTTTATTTTTTTCCCTTTACTATGTTATTAAACTGAAACCTTAAGGGAAAAGAAAAAGAGGAAGGCAGCTGTCTGTAACTTTTACCCTTTTTGTCTTTGGTGTGTTTGATCTCTTTGTAATTATTACGTTGTCCCTTTGGGAACATCTGATGAAAGAACGATATAGGGAAGATTACCAGAAGAATACCAAAAACTAACATAGTTAACACTGGGTTTAATATGGTGGACCTTTTAATCTTTTCTTTTTCTTGTCTGTGCCGTAGCTTATCTATCTTGGTTTATCATTGCTTGTGTTTGATTGCTTGATGTAGCTGGTAATCTGAGGCATCTAATAGTTGAAGCTTGTATAGCGAGAAATGTGCTGGATACATCTGCATACTTGTGGCCAGGCTATGTTAGTTCATGCACCAATCAGGTTCCTAGCCAAATGCCTGGTTGGTCGTCATTTATGAAGGGATCACCATTAACTTCTTCAATGATGAGCGCTTTGGTTGCTTCGCCAGCTTCCTGGTATGCTGCAAGTTTTATGCTTCTATTTTTATTTATTTTTTGTATTTTGCTATATATGTCTTTAGCTTTTTCCTTTTCTTATTTTATTTTAGATGCTTCCTGGTATGCCTGATTCCCTGTTATCTTATTTTCTGTGTGCTGTATATGGTATTTTCCTTGTGAAAGTTCTGGTGTGCTACTTGCCTTATATACCTATTGGCCGATAAAGTGGCTGATTATTCCATAGTTTCAATGGCTGATTGAACTACTCAAATTTTCAGCAGATAATTTCCTCTACTATTCAATAGGAAATGGTCGACAATCTGTTTCATTGTTTTACTGATTAGCTAAAGTCTATATGTGAAGAAGATTTGGCTTTGTCATATGCGAATATTATGTTGAGAGAAACAATCCAGAACTGAATTCTTGTTGTATGCATGAATATAAATGAATAATGGTTGGTTGTATAAATTACTAAATTAGCTAGTTTATCTTCCGTTACCTCCTACTATGACCTGGTCTTCAGTCACACCATACTTTTTCTGAAGCTAGGTAAAATAAGATGATCTGTTTTATAAAATATTTACAAGTGGTAATGTCAACTGAATTTAAGCTCCTGGATTTAATGGAAGCTTACCAGAGATCGAGAAAATATATGAGATTGCGGTCAATGGTTCCAGTGATGAGAAGATATCAGCTGCTATCATTCTCTGTGGAGCATCTCTAGTTCGTGGTTGGAATGTGCAGGTATTCCTAGCGAAATCACTTATGCTTCTCTATCTTCTGTTTGGATTACAGTATCATTATGCTAACAGTTATGCTAACTTTTACAGGACCACACTATCCTTTTCATCATAAAATTGCTTTCTCCACCTGTTCCAGCAGATTACTCTGGAAGTGAAAGCCATTTAATTGATTATGCTCCATTATTTTATGTTCTTCTTCTTGGAATGTCTTCAGTGGACTGCGTGCAGATATTGTCCTTGCATGGCATGGTGGGTTTATGCTCATCTATTATATTCTTAAATGTTATTTTTGTCTAATAATTTAAGGCAATTAAATAAGACATTATTAAATTCTTTTGTGGGGCAGGCTCCACTGCTTGCAGGTGCACTAATGCCCATCTGTGAGGTCTTTGGATCAGTTGCTCCTGACAACTCGTGGACTCTTCCAACAGGAGAAGAGGTCTCTTGCCATGATGTGTTCTCATGTGGCTTCTCACTTCTAGTGAGACTTTGGAGATTCCACTTCCCACCTTCAGAGCAAGTCATGGGGGATGTTACATCAGTGGGCTCACAGTTAAGCCCTGAATACTTGTTAATGGTACGGAATTCTCGGCTAGCAGCCTTTGGAACTTCACCTAGAGATGAGATAAAGAAGAAAAGGTTCTCTCAAAAGCTAACTCTCTCCATTGATCCAATATTCATGGATTCTTTCCCGAAATTAAAAATTTGGTACCGGCATCACCTGGAATGTATCTCGTGTGCTTTCTCTGGTCTTGTACCCGGGACACCTGTTCACCAGATCGTTGAGGCACTGCTCACTGTTATGTTCAGAAAGATAAACAGAAATTCCCAGTCAGTGACAGCTCCTACATCTTCTGGAAGTAGTAGTTCATCAGGTCCTGCAGCTGAGGAGGCATTAGCTAGGCTCAAAATTCCTGCTTGGGAGATCTTAGAAGCTACCCCATTTGCCCTTGATGCAGCTCTCACTGCTTGTGGCCATGGAAGTCTTTCTCCCCGGGACCTTGCAACAGGTAAATGCAGTTTTACATTCTGAAAAAAGTTGGATCATATGGAGTACTAGTTTTAGTTATTTGACATGTTGGAAAAATCTAGAGGTTTCTTGGAAAGGTTGGATACTAAGATTTTGTTAGTATGTTTGGATTATTATATCTGAAGGATGACTTAGCTCTTACTTGCAGGGCTTAAAGATCTTGCTGATTTTCTGCCCGCAACTTTGGCCACTATAGCAACCTACTTTGCAGCGGAAGTCACAAGGGGCATATGGAAACCTGCTTGTATGAATGGAAGTGATTGGCCTAGCCCTGCTGCTAATCTTGCCTTTGTTGAGCAACAGATTAAGAGGATACTTGGAGCTACTGGGGTTGACGTGCCAAGCCTTTCCATAGGTATATCCTTTTGTTTATTTTGTGGCTTATTGTTCTCATTTCTTTCTTATGGTTTGGATTTTGGCTCAGAGCAAATGATATATGTTAGGGTGTGTTGGGACATCGGAAATACTAAGTAGATGTATTTGATTTAAATTCAAGTTTATGGGGTGAGTTTCAAGTATTATATATAGTACATCACTAGTGAATTTCAAAGTTCTACTGAAAGAGATTATAAACCAAAAAACAAAACCTAACATACGACAGTGAATTGAAATTCTTTATCTCATATGAATGGGTAAATTTCAAACAATCAGTCCAGTGAGTTTCAGTAGCTCCAGCACATTTTAGTGAACAGCCCAATAAACTCCACCGAGTCGGGAGTCCGGCTAATTTATAGCAAGTAGTCCAGCATAAGTTCAGTACACCGTAGAAAGCAGTCTACTTAACTTCAGTAAATTTTAGCAAGTCTCCAGTGAACTTCAGTGCATTCCGGTGAACATTGAGTGAATTTTTAGCAACTAGTCAAGTAAATTTTAGTAGACTCCAGTAATTATTCCAGTAAATTACGATAGAATCTATGAACTTTCAGATTTATGAAAGTCCCTCTCCCCCGATTCAGCGACCATCATGTGTGAAATAAGCCAAACATTTTGTTAGCATATGACGTGGCACGCCATGTTGTATCAATAACTTTACCTTCTCATCAATCCTTACTTTCCTTATACAGGAGGGAGCTCTCCAGCCACGCTTCCTTTGCCATTAGCTGCACTAGTTAGCCTCACAATCACTTACAAACTGGACGAAGCATCAGAGCGCTTCCTCACGATCATTGGCCCAGCCTTGACTGCACTAGCCGCTGGTTGCCCCTGGCCATGCATGGCTATCATATCATCTCTATGGGTCCAGAAAGCTAAGCGTTGGAGTGACTTCCTTGTTTTCCATGCTTCCCAAACCGTCTTCCACCACAACAGTGATGCTGTAGTTCAGCTTCTAAGGAGCTGTTTCACATCAACTCTGGGCATCACTCCTCTATACATCTCCGGCAGTGGTAGCGTCGGTGCCCTTCTAGGCCACGGTTTTGGGTCCCACTATTCTGGTGGGATAGCGCCGGTCTCCCCAGGGATTCTGTATGTGAAAGTGCATCGAGCAATCCGAGATGTAATGTTCATGACTGAAGAGATTCTCTCCCTCCTCATGCACTCCGTTCGAGAGATCGCAAGCAGCGGGTTGCCCAGAGATGCGGCAGAGAAATTGAGGAAGTCCAAGCACGGGTTGAAGTATGGCCAGCTCTCCACAGCCAATGCGATGAGACGTGTCAAACTAGCAGCTTCACTTGGGGCCTCGTTGGTATGGATCTCAGGGGGTCCGAACTTGGTCCACTCCCTGATTAGAGAAACCTTACCTTCTTGGTTCGTATCGCAACACGGCTGTGAGCAGCTAGTGGGTGGAGGGGGTGATGTAGTTGCCACACTGGGCGGTTATGCACTTGCTTACTTTACATTGCTGTGTGGAACGTTTGCATGGGGGGTTGATTCTGTGTCACCAACATCCGGAAGACGGGCACAAGTTCTGACCGCGCACTTGGAGTTTCTGGCTAGTGCGCTGGATGGGAAGGTGTCGCTGGGTTGTGAGTGGAAGACGGCGCAGGCTTATGTATCAGTGCTGGTGGGGTTGATGGCGGCTTGCACTCCAAAATGGGTGGAGGAGGTGAACGCGGACCTACTGAAGAGGCTGAGCAAGGGATTGAGGCGGTGTAACGATACCGAACTGGCATTGTCGTTGCTGGGACGTGGTGGGGTTGGGTCCATGGGAGCAGCTGCAGAGCTTGTTGTAGAATGTGGATTGTTTTATTAGTGAAACAGCGAGTGCGTGGTGGAAACAGTTTTGCAGCCCTTTTGTAGGGTAAGGCAATTGGTGGGTAGATGTAGGCCTGTTTCCTGAAGGAAAGATGCAGGGATGGCAGTTTGTAGGGTTTTTGTAAATTGTAGGTGTCTGTTTAGAAGCCAAAAGGAAGTTAAATAACAGGGATTAATATAGAGGTCAGTGGCTTTACTCATTTTGTTGGGTGGATCTCTAATTTTGCAGAAGTTTAATTTATGTATTCAATTCAGTTGTTAACAACTTTCACAGCCATCTTCTTTGGAGAAAGTTATCATTTGTTGCTGATCCGTATCATGGCTTTTGGTAGAGACAGTAAAGTCGGAGCAAAATTACAATTAGTAAGCTTATATTCCCCATGTATGAAAATAGTGAAGAACATATTATACTGCAAAAAAATGCATGAAGTTTGTTCTTAGCTTTTAGCTTTAACAAGATTTAACGTAATTCTTTAAGCCTACACTACACTCTTGAAGCCTTGACATGCTTGCTACTAGGCATACAATAACTGCCTAAAATGGCTGAAAAACATGAAGTTCCTAACCAAATATGAAGTAATTATCAAGTTGACTGACATTAATGGAATGTTTAATGCGCTAAACATAATGTTCTCAATTCGTAAAATAATAGAATATTTCTGTTTAATTTATACATATGAAAAATTGATGATATTATGTGTAAGATGGATCCTGAAATGAAAGATTTGATTATTACTTTCGTGAATACTGGTGCGGGGATGAGATTGATCATTATGGGATGATAGATGTGAGATATGCATTGACCAGGAAGTCAATGAGACGACATTGATTCCTAGAACGATTGTATGGACTAGGAACTTAATGAGACAACATGGATTTCTAGTCTACCGAGATGATGGGAAAATCAATATTGTTTGTTACGTGATCATGTAAAATCCAACGATTATAAAACTGTACCAGAAGTTAAGGCGGATAAGTCAATGGTAGGTTATTTTGTTGTTAAACCATGGTTTAACCATGGTTCAACCTTTTCATACTAGTAAAATTCTATACTGGCTTGGGATCTAGTAGGCCATTTTTCTAGGTCTGACCATTGGTACGATACAATTTAAATCACTTAAAAGACATAGAAATGGTCTATGCCATTGCCACCCCAAATGATTATGGGTTATGGTAGATTTAGTTGGCTAAGGCTTCCAAATTTTCCTTTTTTTTTTGTTCATCCAGAACGAGGGGCAAATTCGACCCCCTCCAGATGCCGACGATGTTCTTCTAAGGGTAGATTTTGTAAGAGAGGTTGATGAATTGCTCCAAGAAGTGAGAGCAGAGCAGAATGAAGAACCCAATGCACTAGGGCTTGATCATGAATCCATTGCCAACAAACTGAAACAGCAAGAGAAGCACAGGAAGATAAATAAGGTTGATGCTCTTCTAGAGCTGACTAATAACTTGAATATGTAGCAGCGATATATGTTGCCCCTTAGACAAGGTATAGCCTGTTTAGTTAGATTCCCAGGTTATTTTATAATTTCGTCTAGAACCAGTTTCTGTTTTGAGCTGTAGAAGTGAAGAAAATTATACTATTCTCTTATGACAACTTTGACTTCTGTACATAAAAAGTTCATTTCATTTCCCCCTGCTCTTTGCCAAGTTGAACATATGTTAGATGGAGTAAAGTGGGTTGGGTTGTGATATTTGCCACCTCTAATTTAATCTCCCTCCCCTTTTTGATTTGGGAAAAGGACAGACTCCAAGCTCTGTGCAAGATCAAATAAAAGTGCATGTGCTTATATGAGCCAGAAAAGAAAGAATATAGCAGATGAATGATCACTGCATTCGTAGCTAAGTTGCCTTTGTGGGCAATCGTTATTTTCTAATCTCACCAACTGATGCCTTATTCTAAAAGGAACCCAAAACCCATAATTACAACTGTTGCATTCTAGAAACCAAATGAGCGAGAATCTTCCCTTATTAATCATCACAACTGCTAGCTTCAAACAAAACACAGCTGTGAGATTTCATTTCATAAACAACTAATCCTTGCATCTGCTCATCAACAGGCTCACCATTACTCGAGAAAAACACTGGATAAGGGAGACCTGTATCAACCAGCCGACGCCATTCCATCCCTTCAGGTGCACAAGGTAAAAGAACACTGACCATTTTGCGCCCCGCATTAAATGCCATAAATAAATCACCCTTCTTCAAATAGCCAGATTCCGGATCAATCATGCTCTCAGACCGATCTGCCTTCAATGCCATAGCCAAGAATTTGCTTGATGGATCATCCCACTTTGGAGGAGACTGATCATTTCCATACCATTCAATGTTTTCTACATCCAAAAAGTTCCACTTCTGAAAAAGGTCACTTCTTCTTCCTCTTAATGCACTCAAGAATGAGATGAACTGCGTGGTTTGGATGCCAAACCCTGTTGAGAGTAAACTCCAATCGAGTGGTTTCCGATGTAAGTATGAAGTGGAACCTCCAGAAGATTGGCCACACTCATCACCCATGTTCAGAACAGGTACACCTAATGAAACAAAGAGAATGAATAGATAGTTCTTAATCTGTTTAAGCCGCCTTTCGAGGATCATGGTTTTGCTTGTAGGACCTTCTTCCCCACAATTCCAGCTCAGTTCAGCAGCTAGCAGCTCATCACTGCTATAACTGACCAAGTCCACAAGTGAGAGTCCAGAATTTCGGGCGACATAATTGAATGAAAAAGCAGGTCCTCGCCCATTGGAGAAAATATCTCCGCTCCCACAAAGGCGAGTTGCAAGACTACTGAGAGGACCTTCACCCTTCAAAAAGCTTCTAACATCATGGCAGAATTTTGTGTTCATTTCAGCCCACCTCTTCCAGTGCGGAAAGCACAATGTTTCTTTTGACAACATTTCTCGAGGATCCCAAAAATCTGCAATTATCTTGGTCTTTGACAGTAGAGGGTCGAAGGCAATTGCTTCGATCAAAGGGGGTCGAGATAATGATTCCCCATGAAATCCTTTAAGAAGATAGGAAGCATTTAGGAAGCAAAAACCATCAACATGAAACTGAGATACCCAGTACCTAAGACTATCCAGAATCAGGCTTGTAACAACAGGATAATTACAATTCAATGCACTGTTTGATCCTGAGCCATTTACTTTCTTCCCATGATGATAATAGGATGAGTCGTCGATACCTTGTAATGCCCCATATTCTGCGGTATGAGTGAAATTAACTTCCATGAAAACCTCTATGCCATTGGCATGTAATGTCTTCACCATCTCTTTCATTGAACTAATGGCAAATGTTGAACCACCAGAATGGCCATACAGGTTTGATGGTGAAAAGAAATGCAGAGGAGAATATGGCCCTTGTTGCTTATCATATGGAAATATTGGCTCCATCAGAACTGCAGTTACACCGAGATCTTTAAGATGCTTCACCTTCTCAATCACACCAGCAAAAGTTCCCAAGACATCGCTATAGAGTTGACTAGACTGGTTTTGTGTAAACCGAGCAACATTCAACCGGTATACCACTAGTTTCTCCATTGGCAAGTTAGGATGAACATCACCAGTCCAATCAAAATCAGGCTCCTTGCACAATCGCCCTAGATACTTGTTTTGCAGCAAACTAGTTTTACCCTTCATTAATGGATTAACAATGACTTTGGCATATGGATCCAAAAGAACATGGTCTACCTTCGATCGATCAATCCCTTTTGGAATGCATCTAAACCCGTAACTCTGAAATGTCTGACCACCTTCTATTGATGCATGCCAAACATCACCAGTTCGATTCACATAGGAATCCAGATCAATCTCCAAAGCAGGTTTGTCAACCTTAGTGTCATCATCATACAAGCATAAAACTACACTCTGTGCAGTTCTTGAAACCAATGCAAAATTCATTGAGCCGTCTGCTGAGTAGGAAAGACCCAATGGGGTCGGAGAACCAGGATGAAACCCAACTGGCACACAGAAATTAGTCTTCCTGTGGCTCCTGATTTCCAAGCCACCACTGACATCAACCCCTGACCTCATAGGCTTCAGGAGGAACGAGAGGTAAAATGGGGGTTGCCTTGCTTCGAATGCCAACTGAACAATGAACTTACCAGGAGAAATTTGCAGGAACGAGTTATCCATGGTTCCATCATCTCGTGATGGCGAATCCGGATCCGGACTATTCAAAGGGAGTAAGAACGATGAGGAATTGGATCTGTAGATACCCCAAACCATAACCAGCCGACAGTCCCTGATTTCCAATTCCAAGGATGAAACTTCAATGTACACCACATAGTTGGAGTTCTTCTTCTTCCCGACAGAAACCTTCACAAACCCGCCAAATTGGGTTCTGAAGAGGTAAGTTGACACTGTCGACGGATCCTCGACTTTAATGCCCGGAGCAACTACCTCCTGAGAAGAAGGTCGCGATTTGGCTTCCACTGCCAAGCTGGGGTTTCTTCTACATGCACCATTTGATGCAACTTGACTCAGCAACAAACTCCTCCCGGGATCAATGATTTTTGGGAATCCCTGTGAACCCTTTTTAGACTGTGTGGCGAGTGTGAGCTTAGAAGGCTTGAGAGCTCCACAATTGCGGCAGCCGCAGGTCGATATTGCAAGTGATGGAGAAAGAGTTGCCATTTTCCCTTTACAATGAAAGCAGACCAAAGTTTAAACCAGGAAATACGAACAGAATTACTTGATTTTAAGCCAGAAAAACGAGATTGGTACCTGAATTCTCTGGTGGAATCTACTTTCTGCTACAACAACAGCGTCAATCTGCAGAAGAGAGAGCCAGAGTCCGAGCAGCAAAAGGGTTGGGTTGAGCAGAAGAGAGGCATGCCATCGGGTTCGGGTATTCGGCGGCGCATCACTTGGATCACAAAATATCTTTAAAATCTTTCAGAAACCAACCGAACCGAGTCTACGTCAGCATTGAGTCTTCTCCTCAAACTTCGGAATTTCGTTAATTTTGGGATTTTGTTACGGTGACTTTTCTACCGGCTCTTGAAAACTTCTATAGGTTGGTGAGAGGAAAAAGTAACTGTAATGGGCGCCTCCAAAGAAAACCAATCTACCACTTAAAGCATTTTCTTTTTTCTCGTTAAACCGGTTTATATTTAGCAAGTGGAATGGTTCTACCAGTGGTATAATTGGTTTCTGTTGGTTTATACGGGTTTTTCAAAATATGTAAAAATGTGAAAAATCATTAACATCAACATTTAAAGACAATATTTAATGTTAATAAGTAAACGTTTATAGTTGAATCCAACTAATAACATCTATATTTAACTTTTAGGGTCGTTTGAAAGTTGCGATTGTTTTGTTGAGATTGTCATTATACATGTATTGTTTACAATGCATCATTTTTTTTGTTTTTTTAGCAGAAACAATACATGGATTGTTTCTATGATGTGACAGAAACTATCACTCATTTTGAGTGATTGTTATATCTCAACTTTTAGTTGTGATTGTTGAGATAGTTGAGTTGAGATTGTTTTGTCTCAGCTTTTAGCTGATGCGACATACACAATCACACATACCAAACGTTGTATTTTACAATGCATCAAATTCGACAATACATGTATAATATTATACATGCATTCTCAACAATACATCTATTTAACAATCGCAACTTCCAAACGACCCCTTAAATTCATAAAAATAAGTTATAATTTTTTTTCTTGATTAATTAAATTCACTTAAACAACATCATTTTACTTAAAAGTGTTAAATCGATCATGCTGGTCATATCGACGATGTTCGTGCCGATTCATGACCAGCACCGAGTTACACCTAGTGACTATAAATAGGAGAAACTAAGATTGTAAAAGGGTTCCACAAACAAACATTTGACACCAAATGCCAAACTCCATCTTTTCTCTGCAATTTAACTGTAGCTTTTAGTTTTTGGAGCTCTCACCGAACCTTCATACGAGTAAGGGTAACTTAACATAGTTTGTTCACAAAATATATCATCAAAATATCAAACACACTCGATCGAACATTGTTCGGAGAGGTGTGAATCGTATTGATTTTCGTTGTTCAAAAAATAAAAAAGTGTAAAAATGACAAAATGTCAGATTGACCTATATAAGGGTTAATGACAGAAATATTTTTTTTTTATTAATTTACCACGAATATGGCCAGTTAAAAACTATTGACAAAGATATTGTGTTTTAGAGATAAGAATCAGCAGGGACACCTGAGACTCAGGCGCTGCCGCTTTAGCTTGGTTTTTGGTCCGTTTTATTTAGTTGGCAGCAGCGGCGCTCAAGACTCAGGCGGTGGCACCCGAGACTCAGGCGGTGGCGCCCGAGACTCAGGTGAGTAGGTGGGAAATCATTGGCCACCCACCTTATAAAACCCAGACTATTTCGTTTCAGATTCACACCACAAAAAAAATCATCCAAAATAGAGGAGAGAGCTCTGGTTGCTGCTGCAAAAATGGCTAATAGGTAAGAGACACATTTATTTTTGTAATTATATTATTCAAATGCTATTATGATTGTGTTTAGTTTTTAATTAGTGAGTTTGTTTTTTTTAGTGATTTTAGAAGATTTGAACTAGTTGTTCGGTGGAAATCGGAGAAAGTAGAGGATAATTTGGGCGTCAAATTCGTTGGTGGTAGTAGTTTTCAGTTGACGGTTCCATCCAGAGTCACATATCACAAACTTTGTGAGACTCTAATTCCGAGAATACGGCGCAGAGACGAAGCAGTAAAAGATAGTGATGTGATCACAAGTTTCACTTACCGTCTTCCAGAATGGCAGAATGATGTTTTATTTCATTATGCGTTACCTATTGTGGATGATGATAGCTTGGATGTGCTTTGGAATTTTATGGCACAAAATCCTTATTGTTTGGGTGCTGAGATACATGTTGAGCTCAGTAAGGATCAGGGTGGAGAGGAAGAAGATGATACATGGAGCGTGCCATCCGATCATGACTATGATCACAGTGATGACGGAGAGGAGGAAGATGAAGAGGAGGAGGAGGAGGAGGAGGAGGAGGAGGAGGAGGAAGGAGAGCAGCTTAATTATCCTCCATATTTTTACTTGCAGGGTAATGAAGAGGACGAAGAATTTGCACTTGCTGATTCATATGACGTAATTCCAATGCCTATTGTTGATAGTTTTGAAGGAGAATTCTACAAGAGGCAGATATTTCACTCGAAACAAGCTGCACAGATGGCGATTAAACACCACGCACTACAACGCAACTTTCAATATGGCGTGGTGGAGTCGTCACCTTCAATATGGAAGGTCAGATGTTTGAGGCACAAGGATGACAATTGTCCTTGGATGGTGCGGTTTGGATGTCGAGATGTTGGGGGCGAATGGACTGTGAGAAAAGCTGAGTTGGTGCATTCTTGTAGCAGTACGACTCAACCGACGGATCATCGCCATCTTGATGTCGACATGATATCTGAGGCCGTCAAACATTTGGTACGTGCCCAACCAAATCTGAGTGTTCTAACTGTTCAAGCCGAGTTGAAAGATAAGTTTAATATGCAAGTTACTTACAAGAAGGCTTGGTATGGGAAACAAAGAGCATTGGAGAAGTTGCATGGAAATTGGGAAGAATCCTACGATTTTTTGCAAACATTCTTGCGGGTGGTCAAGAGAAAAATGCCAACATCGGTGATTGATTGGGTAAGAGTTCCTTCGGCTCAACCAGGTCATTCAATATTTCAGCGAGTATTCTGGGCTTATGGACCTTGTATAGATGGATTCAAGAATTGTCCAGGCGTCATGGTTGTGGATGGAACATTTCTTACTGGGAAGTATAAAGGAGTGCTACTCATGGCGAGCTCATTTGATGGCCGGAGGAAGATTTTTCCAATTACATTTGCCATAGTGGAGAGCGAGAATACTGAGAGTTGGCCATGGTTCATGAGGAAGGTTCAGTGTTTGACTGATCGAAATGATGTATGCATCATCTCAGATAGACATGCAGGACTCTATGAAGCCATGAATAACATCGGAAGAGGTTGGGAGTGGAGGTGGTGCATGCGACACTATGCAAGCAATTTGCAAAGGAAGACTAAAAGCAAAATTATGTATAATCAACTATTTCGAGTCGGTAAGCTTTCTTCATTTAATTTTGTTATTTGTTTTCATGTAATTTTGTCATGAATTTATCTAACACGTGTTGTGGTTTATTTTGTTAGCCGGAGAAAAACGGTTGGAGAAGTTTGATCGTCAAGTTGAGCAATTTAAGAAGGTGGCCGCTGATAGAAATATTTCATGTGATAACTGGGTGGATCAACATCAGATTCGTTGGAGTTTAGCACATGATAACTACAATGGTGGGGGTCGTTGGTCTATCCTGACATCCAACATGGCAGAAAGCGTCAATGGTATTTTCAAAGGTATTCGTGCACTTCCTATAGCTTCTCTTGTGCAGCATACCTATTGGCGATTGGTGGAGAAATTCGATAAGTATAGGTTGGAGACAGGAGCAGAAATTAGAAGTGGCGGTTCACAGTACTCCACCAAGTGCGAAAAGCTGATGAAGTACAGGTCACAAAAGGCAATTGGACATTCTGTGACAGCTCTTGATCGAGGTCAAGGCATCTATGTAGCTCAGACTCCTCCCAACAATTTCAACATGACAGGGTCAAACACACTCACAGTTCACTTTGACGATCAAAACCGGGCAGGATTTTGCACTTGTGGTAAATTTCAAGGAAATAAAATTCCTTGCTCTCATGCCATTGCAGCTTGCAACCGAATGGGGGCTAATGCGTATAGGTTTGTCAACAATGTCTACAAGCTGGAAACAGTTATGGCTTGTTATGGGACAAGTTTCGCACCTCTTGGTGAACCTAAGGGTTGGAAGAAGCATAATGGTCCTATTCTCCATCCTAATGTGCACATGATTAGGAAGCCGGGGAGGCCACGAGTTACAAGGATTCACAACGAGATGGACTGGCCAAGGGAGGGTGCATCACACCAAGTGTGCAGCAACTGTAACCAAGCGGGACATAATGCATCAACTTGCGGTGGCCAAGCTAGTGGGAGTGGGAGAAACCGAGGAGGGAGTGGTGGCCAACGAAGTACGAGAGGTGGTAGAAGAGGAAGTAGAGGTAATAGACGTGGCTGAGAGGTGGTAGAAGTTGTTGTATTTCTTTTGATTGGTATGTTGTTGTTTGGTATGTTGTTGTTATCTTTTGATTTACCATGTAAAAGTTGTTGTTTGTTTGAGATGTTGTTGTTTGTTTATAGTACATAATAATAACAATCCAAAAATAATAGTCTAAATGAAGTACATAATAATAACAATCCAAAAATAATAGTCTAAATGAAGTACATAATAATAACAATCCAAAAATAATAGTCTGAAGGAAGTACATAATAATAACAATCCAAAAATAATAGTCTGAAGGAAGTACATAATAATAACAATCCAAAAATAAGGAAGTACATAATAATAATAGTCTCACTGACGATCACCACGACGACCACCACGCCAACCACCATGCTCCACCGCTAGATGGCCGCCAGTACCACACTTAGCATGCACCCTGTTACGCACTGGTCTACCATCATACTCCTAGGGCTCATCTTCCTCAACACCACCATCATGATCCTGTGTACCGAACATCTCATCCTGCTGAGACTGAAGATGCTCATCAGGCTGACCGCCACCATGCTGCTGAGACTGAACATGCTGCTCATAATTCCACATCGTCTCCCGGAACACCTCATCACCCTCGCCCCAAAGGTCGGGAGTCGTCGCTGCTCTAGTATCACCACCTGCGGCCATGTTTCCCATCGTAGCATGCTGCGGTGTATGGAAGCTATCCTCTGGCTGATAGAAGCTCGAGGACGGATCTGACTGAAACTGCTGTCATCGCGGCGGCTGAAAGCTCGAAGACGGATCTGACTGAAACTCGTGTCGTCGCGGCGGCTGAAAGCTTGAGGAAGGATCTGACTGAAACTGCGCCCGAGGCAGATTAAACTGGAAGCTCCTCGATGTAGGCCGGATGGGCTGTGCTCGCTGTCGATCTGAAACCCGAAATGGGTTAGGTGCATCACGATGCTCACGTCACTGTCTACGTGGCCTATGCTCTTGTCTGAACTGTGGCTCTGGGACGACCCAGCCCGGTGTCGGATCAGTACGCTCTGGCCAGGCAGTCATGACGGGCCCCTCATAATGGCGTTGTACAGGTACTGTGAGATTAGGGTATCTACGCTGCTCAAACCCTAGAGTAGCAACCCCGGATGCCATAAAGTTGGCCAAGTCCTCACACTGGTCGGGGGTCAGCCCTCCAGCCCATACACCGTCACGCAAACTCACCTCAGCATGCTCGATAGTGTCGTACTAAAAAACACCAACAAAAATGTCAGATATTTCACACAATTAACAACAAATTAAGCAAATAAATCAAATAACTAACCAACGCCTCTGCTGCAGCTCCTCTCCGTGTGCCGGAACGTCTGGTGACATCTCTATACCACTCCATATGCTCCGAGTGGTAGGCTAACTCCTCATCAGTATATGGAGCCGTCGCTACAAACTCGTGTCGACGGTTCCAGAAAGCAATCGACTCTCTGGAGGCGTGTACCAACTGCTGCCCACGCGATGGCCCACGAGTAGCCTGGCGAAGAAAAAACCTAACCTCAGCCTCAGAATGTGGCGGATGAGGCTCATGCTGCCTCATGCCAAACTGCCGGAGCACGCGGTCTAGATGATGCCACATCACCGATGAAAAGCAGATAAGTGGCACTACTGCTCGAAATGTCTCAGACTGTAGCACGCTACCTCTGAGATGAAGTGCTCTCTCAAAGTAAGGTTGCCACTACATTAAATCCAAAAATTAACGTTATTATCCCTAAATCTAGAAAAATAAAACAAATGAAAACTATTCTATAAAATGAAATGTTATATACTAACCACCACGGTGTCCATCGCGTCAAACCACAACTTGTACTGGAATAGCTGGTCACCATACTGACGACTGTTGGCCGAAAGCCATCGAAGACCACGTGGGAATGCATCCTCGGTGGCCTGTGCCCTCGTCTCGGAATCTCGAGGTGCCAGATGTGGGAATCGCTCCCACGCCCAAAACTGCAGTAGGGTGACCCATCCACCAAGGTCACCGCTAAGAGAAGTGCCGGTATGCGTAATGTGCAAAGTCGACCTACCCATCTCACGGTACAGGTAGGATAAAACAGCAGCTCCCCAGGCAAACCGTCCAGCTCTCTCCCAATCCTCAATCAGAAGTAGGTACTGTAGGTGCACCGTACTTCCAGACCGATCCGAGAAAAGTACACCTCCAAGCAGAGATAGAGCATAAGCTCGTGCAAACTGCTCTATAACCTCCTGTGATGCATTCTCCGGCAGATGACTGAATTCAACCCTCAGCCAAACAATCCTAACAACAGCGACACTGCCTACAAGATCGGCCGGAACTCGTCCTAACAGTCTCAAACAGATCGCCGACCACTCCTCATCCGGTATATCAACTACGACGGCATCACCGTCGATCGCCAGACCGGACAGTGTAACAACGTCCTCTAACGTGATCGTGATCTCACCACACGGTAGATGGAAGGTCGACGTCTCGGGGCGCCACCGCTCTACGAGCGCAGTAATCAAACTCGCATCGGGGTTCATAGGGACTAGGGGCACGACACTTAACAAGCCTGCCGCTTCGAGATATGGCCGATAAAGCTCATGGTAAGGTACTAAAATGGTCGTACCTCGAACATAGTAAGATCGATCACCAGCCTATAGTGCACAAAACTTATATTAATTCATTTTCATTCGTAATAATTCTAATTTCACCTAATAAATTCTAATCTGTCTTATCTAACATAAAATTATACTAATTTGAAATTATACTAATTTCACCTAACAGTTCAGTTCACAACCTAAAATAATCTAATTAGCTAATTAACTTTACATGAATATTTATCAAATACTTACCTCGTTTGTCCAAACAGAGTCGATACGATGTTGGCCATGTCCCCAAAGAAGTGTCGGATCGATCGGACTTGGATCAATTGTCGCCGGCGGTAATCTCATCGAATAAGGATCCATAAGCCTAGGATCTGCAAAAACAAAGCAACAAAACATTAAAAAAAACACAAAACATTAAAGAAAAAATCAAGCTGCCGACGAGAGTCTCACCGCGCGAACGGCCGCCGACTCCACCACGACCTCGCTGACCTCTCCCTCTGCCTCTGCCGGCGGCGACTGGTTCTTCGTCGGAGGACATCTCGGGCGGCGGCGGTTCAGTCAAAGGCGGCGGCGCTTCTGTCAAAGGCGGCGGCGCTTTAGTCTGGGACGGCGGCGCTCGAGTCGGCAGCGGCGGCACTCGAGTCTTCGGCGACGGCGCCCGAGTCTGCGGCGGTCGGCAAGGCAAGGCTGGTCTCTGGTTCGGGGTTGGGGGGGAGGAAGAAGAAGAGAGGAGGAGGATGTCGGGGTTGGGGGGGAGGAAGAAGAAGAGAGGAGGAGGATGTGTGGTGTGGGAGGGGATAAGGTGGGGGCCCGTCTGAATTTAAAAAAAAAAAGAGTTTGGGGCGCTCCCGCCTGAGTCTCGGGCGCCAGCGCCTAGGACTATTTAAAAAAATTTGACTGAGGCGGGGCTGCTTGAGACTGGGGCGCCAGCGCCCAGGACTGGGTAAAAAATCAGTCTCGCCTGAGTCTCACGTGGTCCCGCCCCAATCCTTACTAAAAAACACAATATTTGTGTCAATAGTTTTTAATCTGTAATATTAGTGGTAAATTAAAAAAAAAATAATATTTGTGTCATTAATCCCCTATATAACTATGCACACCTCCTATGAATTGGGTACTTGGTCTACTACACCAGCATTTCGGCATCAACATTCACGTGTGGTATTAATCTTGTCCGTTATTCAGTTCATGTACACAATCAATATGTATAATAAATACAAATAATAAGGAAAAGATCATATGTTCCTTTGTTTTTTTTTTTCTTCTTCTTTTTTGTGTATATCAGGAACCAGACCCGGAACTGACGTCCGACACAAACTTACTGCTTCGCTTAGTAGCAACAAGCGGATTGTCTTCTTCATCGTAGTAGATCATTGTCTCTGTTTTATCAGATGGGTCGTGCTTGAAAACTGGATGAATGTAGGCATCGTGAAGGTACGTTCTCAGGTTCAGGTTTGGATCGGTAGCTCGCTCCAGGGTATCCCTCACCATGGCTTCCTGCAATGGGAATTTCACAAAGGCGGATTCGAAGCGCCCTTTGCAGAGCTTGTGGAACCACATTGTCAAAATAGGGAGAGGGATGAGGAAAGGTGACAGTTCCTCTGCTCCCTTCGTGTTCAGCAGACCCATTAGGAGCATCTGAGCTATCATTTGGCCGATAATCAAGCGTCGATGCACATCTGGCCAGTAGCCTGCTCCGCTCTCGTATTTTTGGTCGTACACATTGATGATCTGCCAGCAAAGTAATATTCGTACAATGTCGAAGAGTTTCTAAAAAATAACAGGCACAATATACAGAGCCAGTGCATTTGTGAGGTCAAAGCATTCAAGATAAGGGAAAAGGCATGATACCTGATGGCGGAAGATGACATAGGCGAAGGCGAAGAAGACGAGGATGAAAGGGAGCAACAAGGGGGTGACAGCGGCGTAAACGAAACCGAGCATGAAATAGAGCTGTATCCGAGGCTCTGATATGGGGAAGCTTATGCTACCTGGGTCCATGGCTTGCTCTCTATCTTGCTCGGTCTTCACCAAAAACGTGTTCTTTAAGTGAAAGATGATCAATGGCACCAACCTGAGGACCTCGGCTGCTATTCCCGACCAACCATCCACCATAATGTAAGTGATGAAGAAGGTGGCTCTCATTGGGATCGACACACCAATTGTTTGTGGGATTCTAGGAGAAAGAACGAAAGAAAAAAAGAACAATTCTAATTAGAATGTTATAGAACAACATTTCGAAAGGAGATCGGAGTTGAGTTGAACGTACTCAGAAGCAGACTGTTTCATGAATGTTTTCAGCTGCTCTAGAGCTGTCCCTGTAATGATGCTACCAAGGAAGACGTTGACAAGAAGGAACAAGTGATACTTTGAAGCTGCTCGCCTGTCCAAAGATGACAGTGAGTGAAATCCTTCGATTTTGGCCATCAACATGAGGATCGTTGGAAGTACAATGAGAAATATTTTCAGAGCAATTCCTGGAAGAAACCCTTGGACTATGGATTTGACAGAATCGCTGCGAGAAAAAAAGTGGACCATGGGAGACAGTTGAAGAAAGTGAAGTCCAATAAATTAAGCCTGATTAAGAGATCATGTTCAAGCAACTTACACTTCTATAAGATGCTTCAGGAACGGGAAAACCTTTTCAATCCCCTCGATGGTGGCCAGAGACTGGACAAATGCTATAGGAATGACAAAGAAGAAGGTCAAGAAGAAGAGAGCAACCGCCATGAGAAACTTTCGAATAGTATGCTCCACATATGGTATGGCTAGGTTGCTCCAGTATACATCGCGTGGCTCCGGAGCTCTCTCAGTCAACCACATTGTTGGGTTGCTTGATTGCTGAGTTTGTGCGCAAACTGCAGCTGCCCATCGGGATTTGAAAGATACAAATGCTGCTGGCATCACGGCATTAGCATCACTCAGAACCTTCTCCCTTTCCAACTCTTCCTGCATATATGCCAAGTTCTTATATTAGCCAAAACAGAGAACAGAATTGGTATGTTGCTGTCCTCCACTTTGTGCTCTAGAGAGGCAATATTTGGTGAAAGATCATACATACATACCTCTTTTATCAAATTCTCAATCTCAGATTCATAGTACTCGATTGCATCCACTGTGGTTCCGATAATACCCCACAGGCCTGTCTATTTTTAGGAAATGAATTACTTGCATTAGAAGCCAATATATATCAGGGAGATGCGTCTATTATGATACAGAGAACCTGCAGTGAAGACAACTTTCTTACTAAATACCTTTGTGGTTGGTCTTGTAGACGGGTTTCTATCGTATTTGTTTTGATAATAGGTTAACCAATTCCTCATCGCCTTCTTTGCCTCAACCACATCTGCAAGCTTGTTCGCATTGTATACCACCTAAATTATATAGGTTGAACTTTGAAGCATTACTCAGAGGCAGACAGACCATTAATATATGTCGAAGCAGAGAAAATTGTGGCTATAACAGGTTGGAAATAGGAACTACCAAAGTAAATCTACGATGTTGGGGAAAGCTTTGATGAGTGTTTGGTACTCTGTCTTTATCTTAGCATGCTCAGTACTGGGAACGAAACAAAACATAATCAAACGCACCTGGTGAAGGAGATAATGCTCGGGATGATTCACACGGAAAAAGTGCTCGACGTGATCTGTCACTGATTCATCTGGATCTGCAGGAACATTTCTCACAAGAACCTACTAGAGTCAACACCAAACAAATGAAGGTTCAATTTGAAGCACAGACAACTTGCTCATAGGAAAAAAAAGGTTTTTCAGCAAAGAATTATAATACGAACTTACGGTGAAGTGATCGGCGCGACGACTTTCTGCAGCCAAAAACTGCAGGCGCATGTTCGCTACCGCCTTGTACTCATGGTAGATCACGTAAAATGACCAAAACGTGAAGACATATGACATTATCGCATGGGCCCAAAACCTTCAATCATAGAAGGGAATGCTATTATAGATTGACAGTATCTTCGAATGGGAGTCATTAGAAACACCAATTTTATTTTAATGAAAGTACAAACCTACTTTGCAATACATTGTAAAGGGGAGCAGGGGTCATGCAAGGAGTCAGTTTCTTAACATTACAATTTACATGTCAGATTTTATTGATTGCAAGAACATTCCAGTGATAATATTGAAGGTCAAATCTAGACCTGATCAACTGCTATAAAATATATTTCACTTAAGAGTTTATCTATCAAGTCATGGACATTGTACCCATTACCTGAGTGATAAGCACACTACTAAGGTAGACCAAACTGTAGCAACGGATAAAAATGTGCATCCCAGTATTATAAGTCTAGTGTATGATTTCGTTTATCCGGAGTATGCATAGCGTTCAAAATACAACTTCAAAAGCATAATAACTGAGATGAGATGACATATTGCTTCCCCATATGAACATACTCTAAACAACACACTCACTCTGAAACACAAGAATAAGATCATTAAGGGAACTCACCTTACAGAGTTTTCTGCGATGTTTGATATCGACAACTTGTCGATATCACTGTATGTCAAATCTTTTATCTTATCCAGTGTTCCTCCAGTCATATTGACAGGGACAAGCACCGCCCAGGCGAGGAGCGTAATAGGAACAAATATTTTCAACCTGGAAAATCAGACATTCGATCCAAAGTGTGTTACGTTATAATGGTAAGGTGCTCCTAGCTTTAAGGAAGTACCAATGATAAACTAGAGACGATAACATTAAGTTAAAGAAATGCCAATCTACATACTGAAACTTAAAAGAGGAGGAAGAAGAAGCTACCCCATAAGGTAAATCCGTATATAGACTACAGAGTCAAGTCCAGCGTGTTCAATAAGTTCAGGTTCTGGCATCTGCAATGCTGCCGGCATCCAGTTCAGAAACCTTATGTAGGTTCTAGGATCCAGATTCACAAATTTCTTCATAAACCCCCCATGGTGCGTTGGGCTCCCTCGTATCCCTTTGAGATACCACTTAGGGAAGTACACTCTGTCGTTCACCGGCTGAAGCCTCAGCATCGCAAATGCGAACAGGAAGGCGATTGCGGATAGAAGATTGATAGCTGCCGAATAACAAATGTCTTGAAGGGTAGCCATTTCTTGTGCTCAGAGCTTAAAAAACTTCACCTGGAAGCCAAACCATTAGGAAAAGAGTTATCAGTACTCGGTAGGCTGTATGCCTGTATCCACCTAGTTTGAAACTGGCCACTTCCAATCCTTCCACGGGAATCAGATTGTTCAAGCATATCAATGTCAAGAAACAAACCAGCCACAATTCTCAAAACTAGGCAGCTTAAACTTGTGCATCTGGAAGCTAAGCACACAAAATTACTCCAAGCAGCAGATATGATCACCACCACCACTTGATCAATTTTAGGAATTGATATTCCACAAACCATTTCGAGAACTTAATTAGGGCAAGCGAATCATGCAATCGGAGGATTTGCATACAGAGAAATCTCGCGATTTCCATGATCGGCTAATCTCTAGAGCTAGAATCACACGCGAAGTTCGCAAATTTTTTCTCGGAAAATATGAACAAAAATAGGCAATGAGATTCGGAAAAGAAAGAAGACGAAGACGAAGAAAGGTACCTGGCAAAATTAGCGTATCACCGGCGGCGGACGAACCGGCGTAGAAGAGGGCAGAAAGAAAGAAAAAACGGAAAGGGATTGCAATGCCGTGAAAGTGAGAAGTCGATATTAGAAGGAGATGAGCGGAATTGTCAGGTGATTGTCCCGATCCGAGGTGTGTTCGTTTCGTTGGTGTATATACCGTCGGCGTGAAGGTGACGGAGATTCCGAAAGGAGCCCGGCTGGCGGATGATTGGTATGGCGCCAAGAAGTGCGGGGGCGGAGAGTTGGAGGGAGCCGGCACCAGCACAACGTTGTGATATTAGCTCGTGGGCTTCCTTTTGACGGTATTCAGTTAGCCGTAGACCTTTAGTTTGAATTTTTTCTTTTCCACTGCTTTTATCTGCGGTCAAGAAAATTTTTACAGCGATATAAAGCATAAAACATTGTTGTTTTAGTTTTTTTTTATTTATGATACAACTTGAAATTGTATATTTAATATTATGATGCAATATTTATATTAGCTTGTATGTACCTATACTCTTTTACAAAATCCATTTATGGACAAACTAAAGTTTGACCTTTATGTTGTGACAACTTCAAGTTGTACCACAACATAAAGGTCAAATTCTCTTATGATACAACTTTAATATGTCCTTTTAACGTTATGATAAAACTTCAAATTATATTTTGAAGCACCAATATTTTAAACCATAGTAGAAGTGCTCCTGCGTCGTTTGTGTCTCAATAAATCTTTTCTTCATGATACCTGAAATTTTAGAATAGTAAGTCAGTTACTAGAAGTTCTCAATTTCTTCCTTTACTGGCTAACTGGCTAAGCAATTTTTGTTGGATAGTTTTTTTTTATAATACTGCCAAAGCAGTTAAAATCTGGATTTTACCTAAAATAAAAAACTGGGATAAAATTCGAATCGTAGAATCGTAAGATTTTAAGTACCATATAGAAATTAACATATAATAATATTAATAAGGTAAATAATTAACAACACAAAGACTTATAACATTTAAAGTGATAATTTTCAAGATTAATGTTCCAAAATCATCATTTTAATTGTTATTTAATGCGTAACTAAAAATAATTTATGAGGAAGGGATAGAGCTCATGGGGTTTGGCTCTTGTTTTTCATGTTGTGTCTAGGTAGTTTAACTCAAAGTAGTATCCCGACGTCGTCTACTAAGCATGATTTAAAACTAAGAATAACTGAAATCCAATAAAATAATTAATGTCATTGGTTTGGTACAAATATATTCATTAATCAAATAATTTATAAATAATGATGTTAATTCTTACGCACTTACAATATTCTGAAAATTATTTTACAGATGGGTTAAACAAAGAGAAGGGAAAGGGGTTGACCGAACCCTAATTAGTTTTTTTTTCTTCTTTTCAAATGTTCTTTTAATAGGAACAATATATGAGAAAAGTCGCGTCATTGCCTTTTTCACCAAAACAGTTTTGCTTCTTTTGAATTGGCTCAAGCTCCCTATTTTGTTCACATAGGATCAAAATCCCGATTTTGATACGATTTTAACGATTTTAATCCCGATTTTGAACGATTTTAAGGTCCACCGATTTTATAGTAAAATCCGGATCGGAATCCCTAAGTAAAATCTTAAAATCCTACGATTTTACGATCAAAATCCCGATTTTACGATCAAAATCCCGATTTTGACTGCAATGAGTACTGCTAAGCAATATAAAAGTCAAGTTTAGGGTTAACACTAATTATTGCAGGAACGGATTGCGAAATTAACAGTCGAGGAGCACATTGGCCTTTCTTTCGGCCTTACTTGCTAGTCCCTATGGCGGATCAGAAATGATCGTGTTTTCGCGTACAAGGTCATCATAATTGAAGCTTTTCTACAGAGCGTCCTGGCGTGGATAACCATCGTGAGGCAAGCCATGGACAGGGACCGGACTGTTCCCATCTGTGTCCGCCCATTAGAAAGGAGGAGTTGATCTCTTGAAAGCCGCCTCCTCCTGAGTGGGTCACTCTCAACTCCGATGGATCCATTGGCCACGAAACAGGCTCTGCTGCTGCTGCGGGCCTGATTGGAGAGGGTAATAAGTGTGCGGATTTCCTCGAGAATCGAGGTCATGACTTGTCGTTGTTTCCGTTCCTTTCCTGTTGCAACCCTTCTTTGATGTACTGGATTATGTATGATGTCCATGGGATTTCTGAGCACGATTTGGTTATACATGAAGGTTAGGATGCTCCACATCCTTTTATAAAAAAAACTAATTATTAGCCAAACCTTTTAATTTATACATTCTTTTTTATTAGCCAAACCTATTATAGTATGCAATATTAACCAACCGTTATGTTTTCGTCCGAATTTCCTTTAGTTGATGCTGAGGTGACATATTGAGCTCTGAGGTGGCATGTTTTTGTCACGTGGTACCATTTTATTATCTAATCTAAAGAATATAATATACACTTTCTCACCTCACCATTTCAAATTTCCAGCATTCCTACGCATCCACGTCAGCACCTCTTCCACCAATCAAAATTTAAAGAATAGTTTCATTCTTATTTAATTTTTTCTTTTAAGTTTTTGAGTAATCCAATTAGAATGTGCCCTATCAAATTCTCTATCTTCTTTTTTAATCCCCTACCATTATTAATTGACCCGTATTTATTTCGATTGAACTCCGAATTTAGTTATTTTTGCGCCAATAAATAAGTTTTTATGTGATCTACACAACGATATCCATTTTGATATATGTTAAAAATATCAAATTTGAAAATCATGGTCACACTCATAAAGTGGTAGGCAATGGGGTTGGGTGGGTTTTGGTCTCGCTCACATTCTTCTGTGGGTTGGGTTGGGTGGGTGGCGGATGAGTGTGGTTGTTTCATGTGTTAACCCGCAAAAGCAATTCTCCAACTAGCCATTAAGAAAGTTGACTAACATTTATAATAAGTTCCTAGCAAATTAGTAAGACTATATCAATTTAGACACTTTCAACTTTTTCTCATGTGAGTCCATGTAGTTGTAGTATTTGCATCAAAATTTTCATTACTATATCAACCAATTGTGTAGAGAAAATTTACACATTTTGTGATTTTTTATACAATTGATAGTTTATAGTTTCCATCCCAATATCTAATGGATATTAACCAATAATTTGCATCATAATTTATTATATATCCACTTTAAGTAAGTGGTTAGTGTATAGTGTGGTTCGGAATTATGAAAAATACTCGATAGTATAAGAAATGACATTCTTTTATGTGAAAATAGGGTGCGGGTCATTCGGGTGACCCGCAATCCACTCACCACCCACCTACATAAGTGGAGGCATGAGATTATCAATCCGTAATCCACCCACATCAATCATCCACTGCTGGCGGTTTGTAAATCATTGATTTTTGCATTTTCATTATAATGTTTCTATATAATGATTTTTACTTTGTATATTTTTCTGATACGGATTGCACATTTTAGATGTTACTTTGTGATTTTTATTTTTAAAATTCAAAAAAGCTGATAAAAAAAAAGAAACAAAGAAGACCCACGTGAGTGGGAGGTTTAAAAATCACTTATTAGTGATTAATAAAGAAATAACAGAATTATTAGTAAAAAAAAAGGAAGACGTTCGTATAACCCATGAGCGGGAAAGGGAAATAAAATAATAAAGTAATCACTTTTTTATAATACCGTAACTACCCTTTTCATTTATTAAACATTCACCCATTTTTTAGCCATAAGATTAATATATCTAGATCCAAGGGCAAGGAAGGGCTTAGTCACTTGAATAAGGACCCCCCTTAGACCATCCACAATGTGGGTGGGGGAAAATGTGGGAAAAGAGGGAAAAGTGGGGAAATTGGATGATTTGGTCACGGTGTGGTGGTGGGAAAAGTGGGTAATCAGTTTAGTACTTTTTTGGTAAAATCAATCTATAGTTGATTTTGTCACTTTATTTTCATATAATGATCATTATTATTACGTACTTAGTGATAATTAATTAATACGAACATTTCGACATAATTTTTTTAAAATTTAGACATATTTTTTTCATCACTAATTAAGTATGACATCATCAATGTCGAAATCATAATAAAGAGTTGTATTTTCCCATCCGCCACTTCCCCGGTTCCCCCCACCATTTGTCTCATTTGGTGGGTTTTCCCACCCACTAAACCCACAAAACCCATTTAATCCCCTATTCCCCCCACATTGTGGTCAAATTTTCCCTTTTTCCCACAAAACCAACCCACGTTGTGGGTGGTCTTAGTCACAGGATCCTCCCTTGTTGAGGATTTTGGAGTTTTAGAGCGCACTCTTATCAATTAGGT
This sequence comes from Linum trigynum, assembly GCA_964030455.1. Classification (NCBI taxonomy): domain Eukaryota; kingdom Viridiplantae; phylum Streptophyta; class Magnoliopsida; order Malpighiales; family Linaceae; genus Linum; species Linum trigynum. Next base: position 30,741,013 of record OZ034814.1, on the reverse strand, counting down.
ATTCACCCTAATTGTAGTGAGCAACATTATACCGATTGTCTTTAATATCGATTTGAGATTATCCAGATGATTTCTGTATCGATTGCCCTTTTTCACGAGTGGGTTCTGATCGATTGGTTCCACCTATCTATGCTATTTTGGTTCGAGTGATTGAAGTTGTGCAACTTTGGTCGTATCGGTATGTTAGTCTAAATCTTTAAACTATAGGTTTTTTTCTTGTTACTTCATTTTAGATTATACTTACTATTTGCTCATATCTATTCTCCCAATTTTTTTGTGTTTTTAGGAACATCATATGTGACTGTGCAACTATTATTCAAATATCTTTCGGATATTTATGAGGTCATAACCACATTGGAGCAAGATGAAGATGCTGACGACGCATGATAGTGAGGATTAAGACGAAGGTAGCAAAGTATTGGAATGAGTCAGATAATGAGGAGAATATAAGGATGAATCGTGTGATCTACATAGCATGTATGGTAGATTCGAGGCATAAGTTGGCCTATGTTGAATTTGTCTTGAAACAGATGTATGGAAAAAATAATGGGGAGGCAATGGCTAAGGATATTCAAGAAGAGATGGGCAAGTTGTTTGAAGATTATAAAATAAAGCTCCCGCAAGCTCCTGCCTCCACCCTCAAGTGTGGCTGCTATGAGATTAGTACAGGTGTAGGAGCTAGAGCTACGTGTGCCACCACACCCAGTGGGAGTTCGAGTGGACATCTATCTAAACGATGTAAATGATGTTATTCCTTTCGATGATGAAGATGATAGCTTAGACATCCTTAAATGGTGATCCGTCAGTAGCATTAGATATCTCGTGCTTTCTGAAATGGTGCGGGATATTTTGGCTATTCTGATTTCTTCTGTTGCCTCTGAGTCTGCTTTAAGCACAGGAGGTCGGGTGTCATCCTCAATTAGATCCTCATTGACCTCGAAGATAGTGGAGGCATTAATCTGTGCAGAAGATTGGATAGCATTTCATGATTCCCAATTGTCCATATTGAAGAGGATCCCGAAGAGCTAATTGAGTTTGAAAGTGGTAATTTATCAGTTCTTCTTTTTCATTATGCTTTAGTTTTTATATTTAACAATTTGCCTATCTTAGTTTTCCTTCTCATTATGATTTAATTTTCATGTACTTTTATGATGCTTTACAAGCTCGAATGGGTAGTCAAAATGGGAGTGACCTTGATGGTAAGCCAAAGTCTGTTGATCCGACTCCTACTCCTACCCCCCCCCCCCCCCTCCCCAAACAGTTGATGTTGATCGACTTGATGCTGTTGATTCTGATATCAATCCTGATGACGAGAATTAAGATCTTAGAGTAAATGATGATTATGGGCTAGAAGATTTGGAGCAAGACCCTCGAATTGAGGTTGATGATTTGGAGTTTATGAATTTGTTATTTGTGGCTGATTATGTATGTTGGAGTGTTTGGTTTAGACTTTATGTTCAAGTGATTTAGATGACTTTAAGGTGTGTGTTTAGATGACTTTATGTTTAAAGTGTTTGGTTTTAGACTTTTAAGAGTTGAGATTATATATGTATTTGTGTAATGTAATTGTGTATTTGTGAGACAGTGAGACATTAAAATTGGCAGGAGGCAGCGGCTGAAATAGTCTTGGAATCGAAAATTCAGACCGAAATTGGTCACCCAAAATCGATTTCGAGATCGATTTCGGATCGAAAACCAAGTAATCGAGCAGACTTGTGGTCTCGGCTAATCACAACCCTAAACCAAAACCGTCACTTGCTGTTAACCAAAGGTCATGTTGGTCTCGGCCTCGATTGGCAGTTCTGGAATATCCTCGGTCTCGAGTAACCGATGATATGGTTTGGTTAAACCGAAACCACATGGACTAGCAGACATAGAGTTCACAATAATACCCCTGCTGGGATCTTTTGAATCATCCGCACGTTTAGATCGGCTATGTATCTATTCTTGATTAACTCTGGTCTGAGTCTATGAGATTTTGTTAATTTCTTAGGATTCCTTTCCCTTTTTTCCCCACATGCACCTTTTAAAAAAATTTGCCTGTAATAATTAATGGTCTCACTGCGTCTGCATGCATGGCTTTATTTCCTTTCTGAAAAAAGGATAATTGCATGGCTTTATTCCTCATCATGTAAAGCTTTATAAGTGTTTCCTTTGTTGCTAATTATATTATTATTATTATTATTATTATTATTATTATTATTAAGTGAAGAAAAGGGTCTACCAAAAGTAAAAGTATGGAGTGGGAAGGGGCAGTAGTGCGATTGACACAGTTGTTCCTTTGCGTCTTTACATGGGCATGGACAAAACTCAAAAGCCTCCCCATTCCATCCCAAATCAGCATTGCATAAGTTATTTCCATGTAAATTGTTATGGAATTGATTGGAATATACACTAGTACGAATGGTAAAAGAGAACCAAAATTCAATTTCGGGTGAAATTATATTCGTGTAATTTCAACTTTAGAGAAAATTCATACTATATTTTATTTAATTTGAATTTCCTATATACTTATTATTGGGTACGGAAGAAGAAAAAAAAAGATACTCAATTCTAGTATGAAAACACTTAGTAAAATGACCGATATTGTTCTCCTCTTTTTTTCTTTTTTTTTAAACGTCTGTTATAGTTATTAAAGATAGGAATGAACCTATGTCAACTTTCACTTTAAAGCCGCCAGACGGCCGGTAGGTATAAAAAGACTCGTCGAAGACTGATCCTGATCTTCTCTTCGGTAATAACTTTGTGTTCGTTAGATTGTACTAGTTCACTTTTTCAAAGTAATGTTTGTTAGGTCGACCCAAATTGGATCCATCTAAACCAAAAATCATTAAAAGTGCAAATGAGTTTATTTGGGTTCAACCCATTACCCATAATTGGACCAAAGTCCTTAATGACTGACTTAATTATTGTCATACCTAGTGTACACTTCTTTCCAGATCGATTGATAGAGGAGTTGACATCCATTAACCATTTCACTTTCGCTTTTGTGCGAATTGGGATTCCTTCACTATTCCAAAACTTGGGTTGCTTTATTTTCTCAGCTTTTTAGTTTGAATATACGAGAGGATGCATTCATCGAAAAGTATCATTCACGTCTTAACTTCCTTTTGCATAATATATGCTCACACACAAATACTCAAACCTCTCATTCCCTTTCCACAACATTCCCCTTTCCACACCATGGCAGCTCGCCGCCGTTCCCTTCTCCCAACCATCACACTACTACTCCTCTCCTCCGCCGCCGCCGACGCCGGCGACGACACAAAAGATGGGTTCGTCTTCGGCGGCTGCACACAGCAAAAGTACACCCAACACTCCCCCTACGAGTCAAACCTCAACTCCCTCCTCACCTCCCTAGTCAACTCCGCCACCTACTCCTCCTTCAACAAGTTCACCATCCTCGGATCCGACGTCGTCTCGGGCCTCTACCAGTGCCGCGGCGACCTCTCCATGCCCGACTGCGCCACCTGCGTCGCCGCCGCCGTCTCCCGCTTCTCCTCCCTCTGCCCCGACAACTGCGGCGCCGCCGTCCAGCTCCAGGGCTGCCTCGTCAAGTACGACAACGCCAGCTTCCTCGGCGTCGAGGACAAGTCGGTGGTCCTCAAGAAGTGCGGGCCCTCCGACGGCTACGACGCCGACACGGCGGCGCTCAGGGAGGCCGTGCTGTCCGGGCTCGGGGGCCGGACCGGGGCCTACTATCGCGTGGGAGGGTCGGGCCGGGTCCAGGGCCTGGCCCAGTGCGTGGGGGATTTGGGCCCGGCCCAGTGCCAGGATTGCTTGGGGGAGGCGATCGGACGGCTGAAAGGAGAGTGCGGGACGGCGGATTACGGGGATATGTTTCTGGGCAAGTGTTACGTGCGGTATACAAGTAACGGCGCTCACTATAGCTCCGGCGACAATAATTACAACAAGGCTCCTCACTATGGTAATTAATTAGTAGATTTTTGAATAATTATCTAGTACTTTGTTTCCGGACATACTAGTTGATTTTTTCGATTTAGTATTGTGATTCCGACGTTCTTAATACAATTGCAGCTGGGAAATCTACAAGCGGGACAGAGAAGACATTCGCAATCATAATTGGGTTACTAGCGGGAATTGCTTTGCTCATCATCTTTCTTACTTTCCTAAGGAAAATAATCGGTGGAGGAAACGGTAAATCTCTCAATCTTTTTGGTACGAAATTTTATTATATATTTTTTGCTAGTAATAAATTAGACGTTTAGCACGTGCTGATGTGATCGAATGAATCATGAAAATCCCTGCTTTCTTCCCAAGGATTCACATTTTTTTTTCTCAGATGAGATGTAGTTAAGGGGAATGAGTTAGGGTGGATATTAGTTTTTTAGTAACCATTGTGGCTACCTATATCTAAACCTTTCATTAGCTCTATTTTTTCCTTTTTTTAAAATGACGGTCAAGATTAAATTAAGGATAATTTGGGAATCAAAATATTATCACACCAGATTATTACCTACATTTATAACCTACCTTTTCCAACCGTACCTCTAGCATCTCCACCCTCCCACCTCCCGCCGTCCGCCTCCCTCACCCTCCCGCCGCCTTCAGCTCACCCCACCCATCCTCCCTTCCCGCCGGCCGCCTCCATCATCCTCCCGAAGGTCAGAAAGATTAAAGTTAATTGGCAGATTAGTGTATTCCATAATATACCAAAAAGTAGAACCAAACCAATCTAAGTAAATGCAGAGACAGGTCCTGAAGTTTCCCCCTTTTTTTCCGATCGGTGCAGCACCGAGAGGAAAATTTCCCTTTGTTCCGTTTTAGGCAAATCCCATACGTCCCGATTGTCAATATGGCTTCTCCTCAACGCCGCAACAAGGTCGAGACGAGCGCCAATAGATCGAGAAACCTGTCTTGCGTTGGAGAGTCGCTCTCTCCTGCTGATATAATCGCTGTCGGTTCCTCTTGTTTCCCAACTGCGGCTGTTGATTTCTTTCATGCATTAGTATTTTTCTGCATACATGTGAAACCGTGCTTTTTGATGTGATTGGTACTGTTCTGTTCGAATGGTAGTTTTTTAGTTTTTTTGAATGGTAGTTTCCTTTCATGCATTGGTAGTTTTCTCCATACATGTGAATCTGGTAGTTTGATGTGGATTGGTAGTCTTCATTTGGATTGGTAGTTTTATTACTGTTTTGCATTGTTGTGTCATGTTGGATTGGTAGTCTTCATTTCGATTGGTAGTTTTTTACTGTTTTCATTCATGCATTGGTAGTTTTCTGCAAACATGTGAACAACAATTAATCACTACCATTCCAATAACTCATACTACAACTAACAAAGCACTACCATTTGTTACAAATATGCCAAAAAATAACTACCATTGTAGTAGCTAATACAAAAGTCAGAACCAATACCAATCCAATCAAACGAATACCAATGCGATACGAACTACCAATAACAATCCAATCTATACCAATGTAAGGACTACCATTATTCCTAAACAAGTACGTAACAATACCAATCCGAAACATGTATGCATCAAAGGACTACCACTGCATGGAATGGGGCGGAGGAGGACTTTGGTGATGTGGAGGCGGCGGCGGAGGGGATTGCGGCAAGTGGTAGCTGGGTGTTGGCGGCGGCGACATTGTTGGTGCTGGCGGCGAGAGCTCACATCCGGGCTTCGATGGTGGAGGAGGCGGTGGCGGTGGCGGTGGAGTTGTGCATGGAACTCGGCGGTCGCCATTGATGCAACGTCGGCGATGATGCAACGCCGGCAAAAAAAGGTGGACTTCGAAGTGTACACGGCGGCAGAAATAGGGCCGGCCAAAAAACGTGGCATTCTAAAAGCCCTACGCTGATTAAACTACCTAATAATTAATTACCGTAATTATCTCTTCCTAATTAATTGCGTAATTAAAATGGTAGTTTGAATTAGGATGGAAGCAAAATACCCTTCTTATCCCTAGTAACCACCTTGGTTACTAACACGAAGTATCCACCATAATCGGTCCCGTAGTTAAGGTACCATACCTGCTGATACAACATTATAATTTGACTCTAAATTTCATGTTTTTGTTTTTTTTTTTTTTGCAGGTAAATAAAGTAGAACAATCTTTCCCAGAGATGTCGCCGCCAACTCTTTTAACATGTCTGAAGTCTTCCATTCAATTGATTTAACTGCTATATATGCAGCATTGTTACATCTTTCTGATTGGCTTTGTTCTTATTTTCTCGCTGGCTACACATAAATAGCTTTTCCCCCCCTTTTTGTCTGTTCTTTTTACCCTCATGACAAGTCAACTTTGCACTCTCTAATTCCACTCTAGCCTCCTTTACGAATTCATTTAAAGTAGGTCAAATATGGAGCAACAAATAATATACGGTAAGTTTTAGAATCGGTTTATGTTCTGAAAATTCTCTAAAATACATTTATCATGGAAATTATAAGAGAAGATATACCACGGTGAAAAATTAGTCATGATTACATAACTCATCTTATACTCGAGTGTTTCTTTACTTTGTTTATTATATAGTAAGTTCTTTTCAACACTTGCAATGGCAACCGATAACAACAAACACTTTTAAATTTCGAGTTTTTGTTTATATTAAAATCAAGGTGATGCAAATCACCTTTGTTAGCCTTAGCATTTCAAGAAAACAATTGCGATGTGTCGTTTCTAAGCCCGTTAACTGTATGTAGCTAATTTTTTGAACGACACCTTTTCCATACCATTCCCATTTCCAGAAATCAGAGTAGTAAATTAGAATATCATTCTAAAACAGATGCAAAAGTCTCAATAATTTCCTCAACACATGAAGAAAAGCAGAAGATAACTAAAGCAGCCTTTATATATCATTATATCCTCTTGTTTGTTAATGGTCTTCAATTGATTCCTTCAAATGGACCTACGGGATAACGAAAATATTTCATTAATATTAATAAGAAAGTTGTTATGCATCGAATCCATTAACTTCATTAGAGAAGGTATGGAGAATAAAGGGTCACGAAAAATCAATCAAGAATTCATCCAAATCCATCGATTGCATTTGGACTTGGATGCATTGATTTATCGTGGATTAATCGCTTCCCTAAGGCATATTGGACGAATTTGAGATATAGTTAATGAAATTGTCAGTTTTGTCCTCTGTTTTATTTCTCTGGGTCTCGTCAAAATGAAATTATTATAATTATTTGGCTCGACAAAAGAATCAAAAAATTCTAAAGTGAAATTATTGGGATATTTTAGACATTTATGCCGCCCAAACCAAAGTTTGGCCGTGGTTAACGGTTTTTGGAAGAAAATTTTATCAGAAGGGCATGTTTGATCATTTTTCTAAAGTATAGAGGCATGTTTGATAAAATGACATAATAGAGGGGCATATTATACATATAACCCTAATAAATGAGTTTTGGACTTCCTTATTTCTATGTAGAAGTCCTAACATATGCACTTGTTTTTATCACTCACCCAATCTAAATTAATCACTATTCATTTGTAAATCAAGTTAGTTACCAAGAAGTAAAAACTATAGCAAGCCATTAACCATAGCATCTTCCTTCGCCTACATTTCCACCATCAACCGACAGTGGTCTGCGAGTTCCAAAAAATCGAAGGAAATGTGTGCCTAAATATGCTATGTTCATTCTCAAAGAAAACAAGGTAGGGATTTAGTTGAAAATTGAACCCTTTAATCATAACATTGAGATTGTTTTCGTTTTTATATTACGGAGATCAAGGTAACTGTTGTGATCGAGAATTTCACTATTTGTTTACACCATAAATTCTGTCTTGTACCACATTGGTGAGTTACAAGATAATCAAGGAGTTTATAAGGTTACGTCCATTATAATAATTAATGTTGTTTAAATTGGGCCTTATGAATATTGATTTTAAACCCAAGTCACTAGCTCATTAATGAGCATGGACATGATTCAATAAGGGACATTGGCCGCTCGTAAGAGGCCATGCCATGCCACGAGATGGCATGAAAATTTCTAAGTATGAGAAGTCCATGGCCATGAATGAAGAGGCCATGCCGCCTCATAACCAATACCAAATGACACAAAAACATATCCATCTAGAATTTAGAAGCACATGCCATCTCAAGGAAGACCTCGATACGGTAAAAAACATTCTAAGTCTCGAGAAGGGCATGTCACTTCATGAAGAGGCCATGCCGCCCCATGACCAAGGCCTAATGACTGAAAAATAAACTAAGTCTGGAAGAGGTACATGCCACTTCAAGGAGAAGCACGTGCCGCGTCACGAGAGGGGTTATGGACGCAAGGCCACGAATCACACTTCAAAGAAGACAAAGATATTCTAAGTGTGGAGAAGGACTTGTAGCTTTAACGAGGAGGGTCATGTCCCTCTAGAGATCGAGAATGTCATGCCGTGTCACAAGAGGGGTCATGGACACGAATGAGAAGGGCGTGGTGGTAGAGCACTATATCAGTAATGACTAAGTCCCAAGTGGGCCATGGACATGGGTAAGAAGTCCATGGCCATGAGACAAGAGAGCCATGACCCCTTTTGCGAGACACTACATGCTCGTCAAAAGACTAGCATGGCCTGAGATTTAGAATAAGACCAGGCGAGGCAAGCTACACTCCAAAACCCACGACGGTTCCAAGAGAGGCACCTAGGCGGTTGAAGGAGTAACCACCACTCCGAGGAAGAAGGGAGCAGTTCTTTTTGGGAGTTATCCAAGAGGCGGTTTTCCACCGAAGAAGGAGGAGCGGTTCTTTGTAGCAGTTATCCAACAAGAGGTTTTCTATGGCGGTTACCTCCTCGGGGCTATAAATAAGAGGAGGGGTCGACAGAGACAGATGTGCCAAAACCAACACTCTGACACACATGTCAAGTTTATCCTTTACCTTTTCTCTATCATGTAGCCATAGATGTAGTTCGTAGTTTGGAGCTCTCGCCGAACCTCCATAGGAGTAGAAGTAATTTAATTTAGATCTCGTTCCCAGAAACCATCAATCAAACACCCTCGTTCGAACTTTGTTTGAAGAGGTTTGAGCCGTGTCTTAGAAATCGTTGTCCATGGAAGTCAAAGGTGCAATCCATCTCAATTCAACAAGAGTTTTCTCGCCGGAAAACACTATTCATAAACTCTTTTCCTCTCAAAATGTCATAGGCAATTCATTCTCTCACTACAAAAATCCCATATCACAAACCTAACTTCTTAAGTTCGTCACACAATCATTTTTGGGTTGCCGTTTCAAACTCCATCAACCCCAACTGCTTGCCTATCTATCGAATTCCCAAAACAATGACAAAGAAAGTTAGTTAGGCTTACACCCAAAATACCTAACTTCTTAAGTTCGTCACACAATCATTTTTGGGTTGCCGTTTCAAACTCCATCAACCCCAACTGCTTGCCTATCTATCGAATTCCCAAAACAATGACAAAGAAAGTTAGTTAGGCTTACACCCAAAATGCCTAATCAGCTGTTTGATGGGGTAAAAATAATGAAGTGGAAAAAGAAAGAAAAAAAGAGCTCAGCAATGCCATTTTCGACCCTAATTATTATGATCGTGAGCGTGCAGAGGACCAACCCTGCAGCGGCGTGTTTCATCATAGCTCCGAAAGAATGCACCAGCCGGGAATCGAACCCGGGTCTGTACCGTGGCAGGGTACTATTCTACCACTAGACCACTGGTGCTATTGTTGATACTATCCCTTAAGTAATAGATAAATCCACTCATGTTTTTTCGGCCCACCGGTGCTATCGTTTTCAGTATTTTTTTTTCTTTCTCCCTCCATATTTCTCACAAATGAATTGTCCCCCACATTATTTGTTACTTTTGTCTTCATCCCAGCATTGTTACTTTTAGGTGTGATAAACGGTAAGTTATTTATTGATTTTAATCTATACCAAATGGAAAACATGGTCAGTAGTTAAAATCTCTTAATAATTTGGTTGTATTTTATTTGGTGGTTAACTGGTAAGAAAATTGATGATCTCCTACTAGTATGACCACATAGTTTTGAGTTTTGACTAAAATGAAAAGTCTCAAAATTCAAATCCAACCAAAGTCACTATTCTAAACATCCCAATACCCAATTCAAACCTATTACAAACAACTCTCCAACTCAAAGTCTAAAAATGTTTTAAGAGACATCCTCTGAAAAGTCATCCCTTCCCGTTTGCAGTCGGCAGAGCGAACATGGCACCCTAGTAGTCTCCGTTTCTTTGATATCTGTGAAATGTGAATGATGATAATATGTTGTGCTTGTGTTTGAGGTCTTGTTAATTAGTATTCGCTAATTGAATGAACACGTTTGATTATTTGTAATGTTATTTGTTGGTATTTGAATTTGGATTAAGAATTGCATTACATTGATGTTATTTCTTTCAATGAGGGTGTTTGAAGCGCTTCCTTTTAGACTTTTTTTTTTCCACGAATTGACTCTGCTGATCATCGGGCAATTCATATTTCATACGTAGGAAATTCTCCAACCAGAGGGTTGTTTTTCATACTGAGGGAAGAGTTGTTTGAGCTTACCGGCTCTTACCTCACGTTTTGCTTTCTTGCCCGCTACTGCTAACTTATTTTATATTTATAATGTGAAGTGTAGTTAAATTAACAAACCGAGAAACCTAAGTGGTACTAATCTAGGAACAAAGGAAAAAAGAGCTCCGAAAATATCGGAGGTTCTCCAAATCGCGAAAAGCAAGGTTGCTAGGGTTCGGCGAGCTGAATGACGGCGGCGAAGCGGCCGACGTCGCCGGCTGTGGCGGGTAAGCCCCCGGAGGTCTCGAGTGGCCAACGACGCCCAGCGGAAGCTTCCTCTACTCCAGATGGCAAGAGCGCCAGAGAAACGGTACAACCAAAGAAGAAGGTTCGCGCTCTGAATTTTGAGGGGGAGGCAGTGGATGTTGAGGACTTAACGGCGGAGGAGATGGACACGGAACACGAGGGGAACGCACCTAAGGCGTCATGGCAGGCGAAGAAGGGTATGAGCTTTAGTGATATACTGCAGCAAGACCATTGGTATGTAGCTGAGTCAGACTCTGAGGACGTGTTAGAAAGAGAGAAGGAAGAAGACGATGAGATTGATGATGAAAAAGAGGACCCAAAATGCCCGACCATTCCTTTTACTGCAACGGAGAAGACAAGGTGGCGCCGAGAATGGCGCTCGGCTTTGGTAGTGAAGGGTCTGGGAAGGAGGGTCTCCTATATCCCGTTGGCACGTCGACTGAATGCAATATGGGCTAGACATGGCGACCTACAGATCTCGGACATGAGGAATGGATGCTTTTTAGTACGATTCTGTAACCAGAAGGATTATGAATGGGCGACATTGGGTGGACCATGGCTGCTGGGGGACACTTACTTGACGGTTCACAGATGGTTTAAGGGTTTCAACCCGTGGAAGACTGTGGTAACATCAACGATGGTGTGGGCTCAGTTACCCGAACTACCGATCGAGTTCATAAATAAGGAAGTTGTAATGAAGATTGCGGGATGGCTGGGACGCCCGGTACGAGTGGATAGAGCTACTGAACTGGGTGCCCGAGGAAATTATGCTAGGGTATGTGTTGAGGTTGACCTAACGCAACCGCTACTATCACAATTTAAGATAGAGGGTGTCACATACCTGGTCCAGTATGAGGGCCTGGATGACCTCTGTACCTGTTGTGGGACGTACGGAAAAAGAGCTGGGACATGTCAATGTGCGAAACTAGCAAGTGCAATGGAAGTGGAGGGTAATAAAGAAGTGGAACCGGAGGGAAGGGTGGATCCAACGCAGGGCCAAACATATGGCGACTGGATGGTCGTGAAGAGGCGGGGGCGAGGCTATGATCGGGGGAAGGAAGAGGGAAAGGAAAAAAAGAAAGAAGAAATAAGTATGAATAGGTTCCAAAAGTTACAAAGGGAGACGACCCAAGTGGAAAACAGGGAAGATGAAAAGGAGTCCGATAAGGGTAATGAGGGTGGTGGTGAGGAGAGTGTAGGCCAAGATGGTCCTGAGCTACGTGACCAACCCCATGCAGTTACACATGCAGCGCAGGTCCCGACGGGTGTTCAGGCCTAGAACTACCAAAAAGCGAATACGTCAAGCAAACAAGATATGGGGGCCAAAGAGGGAGCTGGGGGCCGAAAGGGTTCTGATGTGAGGAAGGGGCAGGGTGTGCAAGTCCCACTCGGGAACATGGGCAAGTCCAAAGGTAAGATTGATGATGGAAAGAAGCTGGAACAAAAGAAGGGAGAGAGTAATGCAGGTACAGTAAATCGAAAGGAATCTAGTGGGGAAAGTGCCCAAAGAGCTGATGGTGCGGGGAACCGATCCCCTTCGGTTGTTAAATGAGGCTTCTCTGCTACAACTGTCGTGGTCTGGGAAATACACGAGCAGTTAGAGCTTTGAAGTCGCTTTTGCGACGGATTTCCCCCCCAGCTGGTTTTCCTGTCGGAAACAAAACAGCTTAGCGGTGAGAATGAGGAGCTGCGAAAGGAATTGGGTTTTGGTAATGGCGAGAGTTGGCCTTGTGACACCTCGAGAGGGGGTCGGGCAGGGGGACTTTCGGTATGGTGGACAGAAGAGGTAAAAAGCTACTATTATGGATGGATCGGCCAACTTTATGGATGTGAAGATTGAGGAAACCCAAGTAGGTATATGGCGGTTCTCTGGTATCTATGGGTGGCATGAAGGGAATGAGAAGCATAAGACTATGGATCTGTTGCGAGAACTAGCGGGACGGTGGCAGGGTCCATGGATTTGCGGCGGGGACTTTAACCTGATCCTTACCGACAATGAGAAGAGGGGTCAAAATGTGGGTAATGAGCAGGAGATGAATGCTTTTGCGGACTGCCCAAGTGAGACGGGTCTGCAAGATTTGGGCTTCCATGGTCCAAAATTCACGTGGGAAAACAGGAGACAAAGGGGAGGATATGTGGAGGAAAGATTAGACCGCTTCTTGGCAAATGATAACTGGCGGTCCTTGTGGCCGACTGGGCGTGTTTCACACCTGGACTACGCTCGTTCGGACCATAGACCCATTATTTGTGATTCGAGAGGGGAGGAGGATGAGGATATTAAATGGGGGTGGTCCTTCCGTTTTGAGCCGTTGTGGGCACAGCATGCAGAGTGTGCGGACAAAATACGGGATGCATGGACTGCGACGACAGGGGATGCTATGTCCAAAATCGTGCAGGTACAGGAAAAGTTGGATCAATGGAGTAAGACTGCTTTCCCAAATTTCCGGCGGCAAAAGGAACGAATCCGAAGAGCTTTGAAAGCTTTAGAAAGAAGGGAGCAGACTGATACTGTCCTCCAACAACGAAATAAGCTGCAGGTGGAGCTTGATGAGCTGGAAAGTGATGAAGAATTATTCTGGAAGCAACGATCACGGGCTGACTGGCTGAGGGGAGGTGACAAGAACACCACCTTTTTTCACGGTAAAGCCTCCTTGCGAAGGAAGAGAAATACAATCAGGAAAATTAGAGATGAGGCAGGGCAATGGTGGCGCGGAAATGAGGAAGTGTCGGCTTGTCTCACTAACTATTTTGCTGAATTGTTTGCTGCAGGAGATCGACCGCCACTCACCCCAGTGCTGGATTCGATTGGTAGCTGTGTCAGTGAGGAGATGAATGCGGACTTGGTGAAGCCGTTTTCGAGGGAGGAATTCTATGGAGCCCTTCGCCAGATGGGAAAACGGAAAGCGCCGGGCGCAGATGGCATGTCGGTGCTCTTCTTTTTGAAGTACTGGAATATCATAGGGGACGACGTGACCAAAATGTTACTGGAGGTGACGGAGAATGAATCCATGCCGCTTGGGCTCAACCATACGCTGATTGCTCTCATACCGAAGGTGAAAGACCCGACAATGGCGAAGGAATTCAGACCCATCAGTTTATGCAATGTAATGTATAAGATGTTATCGAAAGCAATGGCGAACAGATTGAAGATCTTCCTGGACAGAATTATTTCATCAGAGCAGAGTGCTTTCGTCCCTGGCCGGTTTATAGCTGACAATGTTATGACTGCATTCGAGTGTTTCCACACCATGAAGAAGAAAACGAAGAATAAGACGGGCTATTTGGCAGCAAAAACGGATATGACCAAAGCATATGATAGAGTATAATGGTGGTTTCTTGAAGGCGTGATGCAGCGAATGGGCTTTGATGAGAGGTGGATTCGGATGATTATGATGTGTGTCAGGTCTGTGACATACGCTGTTCTGGTCAATGGTCATCGATCAGATATTTTCTCACCGAGCAGAGGGTTACGGCAGGGCGACCCCCTATCCCCTTACCTCTTCTTACTGGTGGCGGAGGGGCTTTCTTGCTATACCTCGCTTGCGGTTAGACAGAAGAGGATTCATGGTTTGTCTGTGGCTCGCGGCGCTCCAGTCATATCGCACCTCTTTTTTGCAGATGACTCGATTTTTTTTGCCAGGGCAAATGCACAGGAGAGTAGGGAGCTGCGAAGAGTTTTGAGTGATTATGAGAAGGAATCAGGCCAGTTGGTGAGCCTTGAGAAGTCGGAAGTCACTTTTGGCAAGAATGTTAAACCCCACCAACGACTAATCGTGAGCTCCACTTTGGGAATGAAGGAAGTCGAAAAACATGATAAATATTTGGGTCTGGTCACTCAAGCCGGAAGATCAAAGAAGGAACTGTTTGTTTACCTGAAAGATCGAGTGCGCAAAAAGCTGTCAGGCTGGAAGGAAAAGTCTATGTCCGCTGCTGCTAGAGAAGTGTTGATCAAGTCGGTTGCTCAGGCACAGTTAACATATACGATGTCTGTTTTCAAGGTCCCGGATAGTGTTATTGATGAAATTCATGGACTGATCACTAGATTCTGGTGGGGTCAAAGGGGACAGGAGCGAAAGACTCCATGGATTGCAAGAGAAGCCATGATCTGCGCGAAAGCTCAAGGAGGAATGGGTTTTAGGGACCTCCGCGGGTTTAATCAAGCTCTTCTTACCCGTCAGTTGTGGAATCTACTTCAGCGGCCGAATTCCCTTGTGGCCCGTCTGTTGAAAGCTAAATATCATAAGAATGTATCCATTCTTGACGCGAGGGTTGGCCATTGTCCGAGCTACGTGTGGAGGAGCCTGATGAGTGCTCAGGAATTTTTGCTGGACGGATTGAGATGGAGGATTGGTAATGGATCCTCAGTGAGGATTTGGGGGGATCGATGGCTACCGACCACGCCAGGGTACGTTATACAGTCACCTCCGATGGGGCTCCCGGTGGATGCAGTAGTTCGGGATCTCATGGACGAGGAAGAGGAGAAGTGGGATGATACAGTGTTAGAGAGTTGTTTCTCGGAGGAAATGGTGAATGCCATTCGACAAATTCCTTTGCGAAACCCACAGGAGCAGGATAGACTTATTTGGGCAAGTAGCAAGGATGGATGTTATTCGGCCAGGGAAGGTTATAGACTATGGTTGACGCGGCATCAAGAGGAGAAGGGAGACCGAAGTGTAGGTGACCCAGCGTTGTGGAACCGGCTTTGGTCGATGAATCTCCCGCCAAAAATCAAGGTCTTCATGTGGAAGTTTACAAGAGGGGCACTAGCGACGGGAGACCGAGTAAACCATCGGAATCCGAGACGAGGGGATGCTTGTCCGTTTTGCAACCTTAGGGAGGACCAGGCACATCTGTTTAGCGAATGTGCATGGATGAGCAGGTTATGGAGGGGATCGAGTGTTGCCCACTGCTTTGAGATGAGAGGGGATTTGAATTGCATGGAGTGGTTCCGTAAAGTGGCCGAGAGTGCTACTGAGCACGACCTTGAGAATTGGGCTGTGTTACTTTGGTTTCTATGGAGAGAAAGGAATGCCCACCTCTTTAATGGATTGAAGATGGAGGAGGCAGATATTGTCCCAAGATCGATAGCCTATTTGGAAGAATACCAATCGTACCAGGGAAGGGAGGAAGAGCAATCTGCAACTGAGATGGACCACCGGTGGAGATGTCCAACGGAGGGTATGATTAAAATTAATACTGACGCAGGCGTGGACAGCGAAGGAGTCGGGTTGGGAGTGGTAGCTCGAGATCACAATGGTAAGTTCATCATGGCAGCAGCCAAGAATGTGAGAGGAATCCAAGATCCGCTGATGGGGGAGGCGCTAGCTTTGGAATTTGGTGCGCAGCTTGCCCGGCAACACCATTTAGGCACTCCTGTCCTCGAGTCGGACTGCCTGGTGGTGGTCAATCATGTGAGTTCGGCATCGGAAGTTCAGACGGAGATTGGAGTGGTATGTAGACATATCCGACGAATCCTGGATGAAGCCAGTGGGGGACAGCTGAGGCATGTGAGTAGAAGAGCAAATGAGGCGGCACATATCATGGCGCATACGAGAACTCGATGGAATGAAGCGGAAATTTGGTTCGAGAGGCCACCGCTAAATCTGCTAGATCAGCTACATAGTGATGATGTATCTTCTTTTGTTCATTAATAAAAGCTGAGTGCAGGTTTTGATAAAAAAAAAGTGTAGTTAAATTATTTTGAATTATTTGTATGGTTATAAAAAAACACATAACTAAAAACAAACTTATATCACCCTTATAAAAAAAGGACACTATACAAAATTTCAAAATAACAACACATATGAATTTTGTTATCGATTAATGATTAGGGGTGTAAGTTTGACCCTTAAAATCCACTGACCTGCCATGCCCCGCCTCAACCCTCAGGGTCGGGCTGGGTCAGTTTGTCTATAGGGTCAATTTAGGGTCGGGTCGACTTAGGGTCGTGTCAGGTCAATTTAGGGTCGGGTCACTTTTTGACCCTATGACCCTTAGCATCATACAAACATGTTGGACCTATTTGTAAAATTTTATAAGTTTAGGTACTAAATTGTAAAAATTAAAAAAATTGGATACCAAAACGTAATTTTACCATCAAATTTTAGGGACTTATTTGTAAAAAATAAAATTTAGATACTAAAATGTAAGAAAAACTAGATTCGGGTACCAAATTGTAATTTTTAGAAAAATAGTCTATTTATTAGGGTCGACCCACTGACCCGACCCTTCCTGACCCGCCCCGACCCTAAAGGGTCAGACAGGGTCGGGACGGGTCAGTTATACATCTTTATCAGTTACTTGCTTGTAACCGATTTGGTTAGTGGCTAATCATTAATAGGGTTGAAAATTGGGCCTACCCGCCCCTGACCCTGTCTGATCCTTTATGGTCGGGGCGGGTCAGTTATACATCTTAACCCTTCAGGAGCGGGTCAGACAGGATCAAGGACGGGTCGGCCCAATTTTCAGCCCTATTAATGATTAGCCACTAACCAAATCGGTTACAAGCAAGTAACTGATAAATCTTATCATTTCGATTTCCAATATCCAACTCGAACTCAGCTTGACTAGTTCCCCTTTCATAAACAAAAATTACCACCCTTGAAATGATAACATGATCTTGAGCTTAATTTCTTAGTTCTGCTGCAAGTACAAACAGGGGAAGGAATCCGAATCTCACGACCACCACAAACACATTACCAAATTTACTTAAAGCGCTCTCTTTTCCTGGTCAACACCATCTCATACCACAAAACCAGAACCGAAATGTACAAATAGGACTCGAATATACAACTAGGGTAACCACACCGAACATATCATTTAGGTACATACAAACCCATCTTGCTCATTCCTTTCTTCGCATGATTGTGCATCTACTTCTCATTCCTCGTCTCCGAGTTCTTTCTTGATATGTTTCTAACAATAGTAAAAAGATCAACCGGTTTCAGATGCCATGAATTTGAACCGAGTGGGAGATATATATAATATCGGGTGCATAGAGTACGAACCTCAATCGCCAGAGGAGCAACGGTTGGGCCAAACCGACCCACAATTTGCCCATCTTTGTTGATCAAGAACTTGGTGAAATTCCATTTTATCCTTGAACCCAGGAATCCACTCTTGTATGTCTTCAGGAATTTGTACACTGGTGCAGCCTGATTCCCATTAACACGTACCTAAAGTAACAGAGTTTAGTTAAGGGCACTATTACAGTACGAATAAAGAGCCCTACAAACAACCTATCGACAAGCAATCACTTCTGTGTTTGAAATAGGGATAACCGGCAATGGAACCCTATCCGATAAGTAGGGTTTGAATTAACAGAGACTGGGGAGTGCGAGATCAACGGATCCAAACTGCTAATAACAGAATCAAATGGAAGATTGCATATCACTTCAAAATATTCATATCCAAAATAAACTTTGAAGCGAACATCAAAACTTATAAAAAGGAGAGGTGATGTGTGAAACATCTAGAGGATCGTTTCAGAGGGAATCATTTTGTGGTGATACTGTGAGTCAATCATAGACACAGTAGCGAGCAGATGTAATCAAACATGATGCAATGCGAGTCACATCCTTATGACACTTAAATCAAACAGAATCCAAGGAAACTCATGTAAGGTACTGCCATAAGAGCATTATACCACCAATAAAACTCCATTCATGCAAGCATCAAAGAAGAACGAAACAAAAACGCCTCAATTCGTTGGCTTTTTGTTAATCACCTTATGGAAAATTGGATACTCGGCCTTATATCTTGTACACGCAAACTCCTGTGCCTCCTCACTCGAGCCTGGCTCCTGATTCAAGAATTGATTGCACGGGAATGCTAGAATTTCGAAACCTGTTAACCAAGAATAGAACTTGATGACACACTGGCGTTTTTGCTGCTTAATCAACACACACTCACACAGCCTAAGGTTCAAAAGGAAAAAAGAAACTACTCCCACGAGAATCAACAAGTGACAACTTCTGATTTTCATAAACCAAACAAGTAACTGAGACTGCATCTCTTGGGAGTTGGGAGTTCCATTAGAGTAAATTTCCCTTCCAGTTGTTTTAAGAGCTAGGTAGTTACACACAGTAACTTCAACCAACTCCCACTTGCCGATTCCCCACATAATTGAAGCTTCTCTATGAAGAACAGAGACAGGGAAAGAAAGTAAGCGAACCTCGGTCCTTGTATTTGCTATACAGATCAGTCAACTGGGTGTAATTCGAATCCGTGAATCCACTGCTCCAACGAAACACACAGAAAACGGAAGGGGAAATGAGAACCCTTTCATCCCACAAAGACAAAAGCGATTAAACAATTCAAGGATAGAAATGGAGACATCATCAAGACATTAATTACCATCTGGAAGCTACATTAACAACGAGAAGAACCTTCCCCTTGTAGTCGTTAAGTTCAACATCCTTACCTCTGCTGTCCTGCGCATCCACACCAACCCCAACATGATAAGAAAACACAGAACGAAACAGCTAAGAGTGGGAATTCCAAGACAGGGGTCAGATTTCACAACGAGTAAATCTCAAACCTTGACGGTGAATTCATGGATAGATTTCTCAGGGACGGATGCTGAAACCCCCATTCCTCAAAAAGCGATACCCGCCGGTTGCTACCGTCGAAGCAGAGGCGGTGTGGGAACGGTGGTGCTATCGCGACGAGGGAGAGAGAGAGAGAGAGGAGGCGTCGATTGGAATTGGAACTCCAAAAAGGATCGATATTTTTGTTTCCTTTTCCCTCTTCCTATCTTGATGAAAGCTTATCCCTATACGATCAATTGGCTGGGTAGTTGGGCTGGTCTGGAAGAAATAGAAGAACAGCGGTATCGCAATTAATATTTGACAGATAAGGTGCGTGTGTGAGTTGGAACTTGGTTTGGCCAGAGCGTCGGGCGGTTCCGTCGGTGGGGAGAGCTAAATGCGAAAGCGGCGAATGAAGAAAAAATGGCGCTGCAAATGTGAAACGGGGAGAGGACTGTGGAAATTTGTAAAATAATTAAGGGTTTGTATTTGATTCACTAAAATTAAAGTCAAGTGGAACTTGTTAGTTGGTAGTCTAAACTAATTATATATCTATGTCAATACCTTAATTGGATAGCCATTTCGTATTTTTTTCTATTACCCAGAAACCTCAGCCTTACGTGTCACTTTGTGATAGCGGATTCTACTAAATTTGAGGTCCACCTGCAATCAAATTCGACGCCAACGGGGCTTCCCTCGTATTAGTACTTTGTTAACAAATTTGTTAGAGATATTATGGTAACAATTTTACATAGGAGTTTTTTTTTATTTCCAATCGTTTGGGTGAGGAATTCTAATGTCAATCTGACACAATTGTCTCGTTTTGAGTCAATTGTGCTAGATTGATCCGTTTGCCAGGAGAAAATTTGGATGAAACAATTTGGGCTGGGAAATTCTGAATTGACTCATTTTAAGCCAATTACAATTGTCTGGGGTGGGGGCAGGCAATCTGAATTGACTCGTTTTAAATTACTCGTTTTGTAAAATGAAACAATTGGTCAAATTGTCTCGTTTTACAATTGATCCATCCAAACGACCCCAATTTTAAAGGGTGCTGGAGAAATCCTCCATAACCCCAGTGTACACCATACTTGTGTCTGAAGAAACTCTCATCGGCAGCCTGCACAGCGAAACAAGGCTGAGCCACAACCATATACAAATGTTTATAATGTCAAGTATCTATATTTTCTTAATGTTCATATTTGGACAAATTACTCCTTTTTTAAATAAACCAAGCGAAATACCTTAAAACGTAGCTTAGGAACATCCAGCAGAAGATTTTCAATTAGTTACCACCCATTTCTGAGGCAACTTTCCCATTAATCACCATCATTCTATTTTGACAAGACTTATCTGAATGTTTAGTTCAGCAGCAGACATGCTCAGCAAATCAGGTAGGAACACAACTGCATCAACACAGCATCAACGATCTCAACATTTCATACATACGCCTGAGTCGTGACAGATCACAATTCCAGCACCTTACCGCCGCTAAACTGATAAAAAGAACTCTCCCCATTGTTTTAAATTCTTATAAAGACACTTAACTCTTCACCATTCAATGGACAACCAAAAATTCCTACGTTACCTCCTGAGGGAAGAAAACGACTATTAAGGAGAACATCTAGCAAAGATGATACACAGAGAGCGCCTGCATACAGGTAGTTTACACCTCTTATACTCTTGAAGCCAAAGAGTTATGCCTTCGCCTGCCATATTTTCTGGCATTTTGCAGAAGCGTTCCGGAAGGTTTACATATATACAGAAGGAATCCACGGTTGACCATCGTCACCAGCCACTTTCAAGCGTCTCGCCCTTGTATCATTTTATCTCGAATATGCTATACAACATGAAACCAGCATCCCTCTTTTGCAGTGAAGCGCGCCGAAATCAGACTACACCGCCCAAACTAAATGTAATCCAGCATTTATGTTGCACTGTTACCTCTCAGACAAAATGCACAACCATGATTGCATAGCAACACAGGCAATGTCTATATGTTGTCTATCTGTGCCGCCACATGTTTGGACCTGAAATTGAATATGATGCAGCGAGATTAGCAACTTCACTACTGGTTGAAAAGGGTTCATTTCAAGTTAAAGAGAGACAACGAGAACGTCAATCTGCAGTTTACTGTCGAGTATGGAAGTTCACTCGCTAAGAGACATACCTCTGTTCGTCACCGAAACCGGACCATCAGAATGCATGAATTCCCTGTGATGACCCCTAGGAGGATATTGCCATCCTTGATGATGGGGTAACCTTGGCTCACGAGAGGGCCTTGCATAAGGGGCAGGCTCATATGACGACCTGGACTTTTCAGGATATCGATGTCCTAGAGAAAACACGAAAACAAAATTTGAAGGGTCAAAATTAGCTAGTCCAGAGAAGGGGGAAGCAATTGAGGAAATGAAACAAAAGAGAAAATCAGCAGTAACCTACCAGGATAGGGGGGTGCACCATATCTCCAGTTCTCGCCAAACTCGTATGGGCCAGGTCTCATTCTGTCATGATTGTTATAAAAGTTGCCACTTTCACTATCATGTGACGAGTGGTATCTATGTGAGGAGTATGATGGTGGTGGGGGTGGAGGGGGCGTCTCTCTCCTGGATTTTATGTGTTGGCCGCCTCCATGAACGTAGGAATAATGGTTCGCCGGCGGAAGATGAGATGGTCTTGGAGGATGAGACTTATGGCGATAGCTAGGTCCATCTATATAGTGACCATTGCTCATCCCACGGCCCGAAGTATTGCAATTGTCATAAAACTGCAGGTCTGCCTGATCTCTACTACATTCAGAAGGATGGCAATGTGAATTCCTGTAAGGCCTTGCATCAAGACTATTACTGACATGGGCATCACGCGTTCCACAGGATTGATGGCCAACAGCTGGCGGCAGAGGAGGTGGGGGAGGAGGTGATGATGGTAATGGAGGACATGATGGCGGCATCTCCTGCGGCAATGGTGGAGGAGCATATTGAGAAGGAAAATGTTGTTCAAACTGGCCGTGTGAAGCATTGTTGGTTGAGGAACTCATTTCCACTTCACATATTGGGGCCACATCCTCCATTTCCAGTTCCCCATCCACATCCTCCAGTATATGAGTATGCTTTTCAGGAGCAATAGGTCCAGAAAACTCCCGTTCTTCAAGGGTGGTTTCAAAATTATGTTCGGGAGTGACTGCCTCAAAACTGCCTCCATCAGAATCACTTCCTTCATCTTCGTCCTTCAGCATGCGAGGCATACAAAATCCAGGAAGCTGAAAACTTGAATTGCTGAGGATATAAAAGAAAAATATTAGTGAAAATCTCAACAAATAAAAACTCGGTGGTCACTACAACAGAAGCATTTAGAAGAATTTAAACTTTTGGTCAAACCTTCCGTATTCGTCCACTAGCATACCCTCCATGTCTCTAATAGGATCATCCAGAGCCCTTTCTGTTCTTGCCGACCGACGACAGTATGGAGCAGCAGAAGTTGATGCACCAAGTGAATCTAGCTCCCGAATGTGATGCCGGATAAAGGATTCAGGAAGAATTCTCCTTTGCAACCAAAGCCGCAGAACCTATATTCAAGAAAGAGAAACAAGATGAAAACAACATAAGGGATTTGCTGTTAGGCTTTATGTACAAAACATATAGGGTTTCCTGGCTTGCCTTCAAACACTGTCTCCGATTTTCTAGAGCCAAATTTCCGGGAGGAGCAGCAGAAGATAGCAGCCGTGGCAACACTGCTTTAATAGCAGAAGTGTACGCACCATCAACATCACCTGTAGTCTAAAACATCAGCAAAGTATACATACTCTACATTCATTATTTATCCAATAAAAAGGCAAGAGACCTTCACCTTTCAAGCCTCGAGAGCATTGAGCAACAGAATCGACCAGGAAAAACAGGTCCACCCTTCTGTGTAGACTTGATTCACATTCCAATGTACGAGCTAGAATTTCCATTGCCTAGTTTGAAAATGAACAGAGCAAATAGCATGGAATTAGTCCACCAAGGTTACAACTCCTAACAGAGTAACTGGATGCGTAACTATTCACTCCGAAATGAGGCTTCCAGTTCACATCAACATTGCGGGTGAGAATAGAGTTAAGCAAATGAGGTACCAGGAAAGTATAAAGATTGAGCACCGAAGCACATTTATGAGCTTTTTATTCTTTCTTTCTACCCAACTCCAAAAGACCAATTTATTTCTCAAAATCCTTCAAACACCATGTATTACAAGTGTCATATTAGTTAACACTTTGGCTGTCAAAACCAGATCACATGAACAGTAAATTGAACCGGCAGAATCTACCTTCCCACAAGCATCATAGTTAGCAGAGTACATTTTGATTTGCAAGCAGCTCGACCATTCAGGTACTACTTTAATCTTTCTTTTCCATTCCTACTTTACTATTTACAACTTTTTGATCCTGTATACTACCCACCTGTCTCAGGTAATACTTTTTACTACGTCCAACTTTTCTATGCATGCTGACTGAAAAAATTCTCATTCTAAGACAACTTGTCAAGCAACTGCTACTCCCAGAAGTACAATAAGTAAAAGGATAACTTGTATTTTTTAGATTTCATTTTGGTAGTCAAATAAACCAGTACGCTAAACAGTAACCTGCACTGACCAGAACCCACCTTTTCCGAGGCACCAAACTTAGCACAGTCCATCGCGATGCGAGTTGCTCGACCAATGCTCTCCTTTGTCCTCGTTAACAGTCCAAGCATGCCTTCAAAGGATGACAATGCAGATTGTGCTTCTGTATAGTTGCTACATCTTCCAACAGATTTTGGTCTTTGAAGTGCTCCAGAATCAATCTTCTCGTCATCTGTAAGTGTAGTTCCAGAGGCTCTCCTCTGGTTTGAATTGGTATTAGGACTAGAACCACCACTGTTCTGATTGAAATTAGCACTTTCTGAAGTAGACACATGACACATAGAAGTAGTGATTGGGGACATCCCTGCTGGAGATTCTTCATCAGCTGGCAATGTAGCTAGCTGAGATCCCAAGGCATCCTTGTCAGAGCAAGGGTCATCAGAGGAAGTAATACCACTAGCTTCCATCAGTATTTGATCCTCTTTTTCTAGTTTGTAGCTGAGCAAAATATTCAACAGAATAACAGAGAGGAAAGTTAATCTCTAAGGCAAAAAAGTAAAGCTAGACTACGAAAATAACTGACACTTGAATAGGAACTAAAACAAACAGAGTACATTGATCCGGGAGAATTGTTAGATAATCCATAACATAACATGAAATATATAGTTGAATCAACAGACATTTGATATTAATACTTACCCTCCAAATGGCAGTAGATCATCATCAGTTCTAGACTTGTGTGACTCAAAATCATCACAGATACTTGCATCAACATTAACCTGAAGCACTTTTGGGTTATTTCCTCCAGCAATTTCAACAGCATGGAGAATAGTACTCTCTGAATCCTTCTCAAGTGCCCCAAGATCTTTACCAGGAGTTTCCACTTTCATATCATTTGCTTCAAGGCTTTCAGGTTCCCCTTGTTCCAGAGGCAGCAACTGTTGGTCCAATGGTACGTGATCTGATTCAATAACAGCAAGTTGGCTGTCAGCATCAAGCATCAAATTTACTGAGGTTTGTCCTTGAACAGAAGCGGTATCACTGGCACTAGGTCGAAGACCCGGTCTGTCATGATATGTTTCATTGCCATGGTTAATATTCTCAGCCACCTCATTCATGGAAGCTTCATTGCTGCTCGAAACCTCCATTTTGTCATTGGGACTATCTGCCTTCATTGAAGGTCTAGTACCTTCCTCCAAAGCCTCGTTAGAACTCAAACATAACCCAGGAACTTTAGTGCCGAGAGAATCTTCACTGTGTCCTATCTCTGTATTTTCAAGATCTTTAGGTGCACTGTCAGTTAAACAAGTTTTCGGAGTTGACGTTTCTTCAGCGGCATTTGCAGACATGGCCTCAAGGGCCCGATGAAGCCGTTTGCTTGGAGGCAATGCAGATTCACCAACAGCCAGATTACCGAAGGGTTGGCTATCTTTCACCCTTGAAAGCAGAACCTTGCCTTCAAGGATTTGACTATTCTCGGATGGTGAACTATTATTCAAAGTTTCATTTACTGCTTTAGTGGCAAGGAAATCGACATCAGAGTTCACAGACGAGGAAACCTGGTTCCCCATATTAACTGCAATTTCAAAAGAGGACCGTTCTTCAGCATGAGGCACACTATTCTGTGCCCCCTGAATGAGGCCACCATCACTCAAGGTCTTCCCTTCAGACTGATATGTACCATGTTCCTCTCTGGAAGTTGGTAATTCGCCCATCCTAACTCTGGCTCTTTTAACTAGAGGCAGATGTTCATCTCCATCTTCTTTACCACCAGTTTCCTTCTGATTTCGAGAGTTAAGTTGCAAGTTTGGGCCAGTATTATTTGCACCAACATCTAAATTCACCCCAGTATCTGGTTGAGTAGTTGGCTCGGTTGCCTCATTGGTTGCTCTCTTTCTATTTGGTTTCCTCTTCTTTCTAATTACAACATCCTTTATCTGAAAATCAAGACCTTTAGCCAACTGAGCTCCTTCCCCTGAACGCTCAACAGCTGCCTCGCAGTGCTCTACTTTGTAACAACTATCTACAGTACTGACATCATTTAAGCTGACAGAGCCAGAATCAACTGTAACAATTTCAGACACATCATCCTCAACACTGCCATTCGAGACAAAAGCAGGGAAATCCTTAATTTCATCTTCCACTACCTCTGGTGATTTCCTGCTGCGCTTAGTTCTCCGAACTGACCCTTCTTTAACTGAATCAACTAGTAAACCCCCTACATTTTCTCTGGAACTCTGTGACAACAGTACAGAGTTTTGCAGTCTTCCAGAAGCCAGCTGAGGCAAGATATTTGGCATTTCTGGTGATACTACTTTCTTTTGACTAACACATTTCCTAGATCGAGAACCTCCAGATCGTTTTCTTGAAGTATAAGTAGCTATAATAGGCTTTTCTACCTTACTGACAGACTGCTTCAGCAACACTTCTTTATCATCAAAGGAACCTAATGGTGGCACATCTGCAGCATCATTATCTGGATGGGTAGGATCATCTCTGCAAGTAACAGCTGTCTCCGAAGTTGCTGTCCGGCTTTCAATATCATTCTGGGATGATTCCACAGAATTCTCACCATTTGCAAATGGTTCACTAGAGCTGAAATCATTGACACTGTCTTGTTTCTTTGCCTTTTCAAAACTATCAATTATCTCATTCAAAGCACGAATAAAGTCAGCACTCTTCCCTTGGCGTTTTGTCGAAAGAGATTGTTTTTTCTCTTCCGTAAATGGTTCAATATCACCAGGATTGCAGAAAGCTCTACATTCATGAAAAGCAGTGCTTAGGTTTCCGACTGAAAAGCCGCCTCAAGAAATTGCGAGGAAAACAAATACATGGACAACTTAGATAAAGAGATCAAACAAACAATGATGAGCACCAATCAGACAAGATGAATGTCAAAGAACCTATCCAGCTAAACCACCAACCAGGTTCCTCGTAGGCGGCCTGAAGACAGCTTTTCTTTCTACTCCATTGCATAAAATGGCATTTTCACAAAAACCACAAGATTTACCAAAAGACGGCCAGAAAAGACACAGACCACCCAGCTAGAGCCACATGAAAGAATGGTTCACAATTTGCATAACCGCAACCAAACATAACCTCTATACCAAAATCCTTCATAGAGCATTAAAGCCTTCCACCATTAAAAGCTTCACTGGCTTTGCACATGGTACACAGCGGAAGAAGAGCTAGTCACAACTACCATGCTGGTCAACACAGTAAAAACAGTATCTACCCCCACCCACACACAATAAAAATAAAAATAAAAACTAAAAAGTAGGATGTCACTTCCTCTTCGATAGTTTCAAAGCACAAACAAGAAAACAACAAAACTTCTCTAGTCATGCCAGACAGAATATCAGTACAGAAATTATGGACTGAAGGTTTTAAATCTAAAAGGTGCAAGCTCTCATGAAATATACACTGCTTCCCTGGACAATAAAATATAGGTCCTATCACCTAACAGGGCAATTGTTGGCTATCTACGAAAGAAGAATGTGAGAAACACATCATCCAGATACCAAAATACGTTGCGATACTGGTTTCAACCTAACCAATGACGGATAAAAACATCTTACTTTAAATCAAGGTAAAGGTTAGATGTTGCAACTCCAATATGAAATAAAACAAAGTCTGTACAAATCTCCTATGCTATATTTCAAATCGATCACCGGATAGCATAACTGCCCATTCACACGGTACACAGCAAAACAAATGAGAGTCACAGCAAAATTTCATGCTGACTTGAAAGGTACAATTTTCAAGCTAGCAGAGCAACGAACAACGTAAAGCCAATCCCCCCTCCCTTTTAAACGCTACAGTAAGACAGTAGAAGAAAAAGAAATGTTCTGAGACAAAACACAAATACATAAACAGCTAAAGTCATGCAATCATGCCTAAAGGAATGCTAACACAGAAACTATGGTTAGAATGTTTAAAGTCACAAACTCCTGTCACCCTCACGGGCCAATGGTTCGCTATGTACAAAAATGAATAATGCATCATCCAAATACCTAAACACCTTTTATGCTTGCTTCAAGGCAACCAATGGCGGAGCTAAACAATTCTCTGATTTCAAGATAAAGGATACGACTAAGAAGAAAGACAACTTGATAGAACAAGACTGAGTGCCACAAACTCAATAGATTATCCACTGTAAATTCACACATATGAATTAGTTGAAGCAACAAGCAGATACAGCTTTCCAAGGGAGTAAAAGGAGGATCCTCGTTTTACCAAAATAGGTACAGTACAAGCTTTGACTCGGAACAAAAAACAGATTCATACTCACATTTGCTGAGTTCCGAAAAAGTAGACGAGTACTTTCTTCCAATCAGACTTAAGATCCCATTTCTGTGGCTCAGTGACCTGGCAACACAGCGACAGCAACCAAATGAAAGCTTAAACAGAAAGCAGCAAGAATCAGAAATGCGTTAGTTAAGCAAGTCTTAGCATATCCACAAAACGCAAAATGATGGGGTGCGGGTGCATCAATCCTAAACCAGGACAAAGCGAGAATTGCACCAACACAACTAAATAACAATAAGCAAAGCAGCAAACCCCCCAACGGGTCTTTAAAGGGAAACATAAACTACCCAAGTCCACAAATATGAAATACCAGTAACCAATCGCAAAACTTCAAATCGGGCTTCTACAACAAGTTACAATAGGCAAGCCATCCACAACAGTTAAAGCCTTTTAAGTGCCCACAGAATCCTCACCCAATAAATTCTCAGGGCCAATCAAACCGCGAAACAAAGCTCAAGAACAGCAACGAAGCAACTCAACATGCAGACTCAAACCCAGACGAAATCGCAAAGACTTCCACCTCATAACAAACCAAACACGCTGCCCCCCGCAAACAAGAACAGGATAATATATGAATGAACAGGAAATTAGCATTACCGTGGCAGGCCAGGCAGGGAAACCTTTAAGTTTAGCAAGGACAAGATCGCCGACTTTCCACTGGCGACGGGCGGCAGCTGCAGCTCTGCTGGCTCCTCTTCTCCTACTCGGCGCCATCCCAGAAGCTCGAACCGAGGTGCGCCAATCAAATTCGGGGGAGTTGAGGCGTATGGAACTTGAGCGAAGTGGTTAATCCAAAGACTACACAGAATCGGCCGCCGAATGGACCAAACCGGCACTGTCTAGGGTTTCCAAATCGCAACCAGCCGGAGTAATTAGCAGGCATTGAGAAGCAAGAGTCCCGGGAAGGAGAGTGAACGGCAGGGTGCGTCAATGAAACCCTAGAAGCTTTTTGGTGGGGAAGGAGACGAGGGGGGGAAAGGGAAGGCAGTGGGAACTCTGAAGAGTCCAATTGGGGGAGTTTTGGGGGGTGGGGATGAGAGAGAGGAAAGGAGGATGGGGAAAGCGCTGGTTTTGGTTTGGCTGAGGGAAAGGCTAAAGTGCACTTGGGGGGTGTAGGTTAACACGCTCGGCATGGGGCATCGGCTAACCTACGCCTAATGCGAAAAGGTTGGCTCTCTTTTTTTTTTTTTTTTTTCTTTCATTTTTCAAAATTTTATGTGATGCAGCAAAAAGATTACGTGGTAAACAAAGGGACCCTTGCCTTGCCATTTACACGTGACCAACCAACTACGAACCTCTTTCTTTGGGAAGGGAGTAAATGTGACGGAGCAAAGTTTTGAAGTAAATGCATATGTATTGTTAAATCGGTTTATATCGTTGTTGTATAAGTTTAATAAGGAAAATCAGTTCAATCAGTAGTATAATCAATTTGTATCAAATTATATAGATAAATACGACATTCCAAATAATATAATAAATACTCATTTTAAATACAACATTTAACATAAATGTATATACTTGAATCCAAAAAAACATAAATATTTAAATTCTAAATTCATAAAATAAATAATAAATTAATTTTTTATTACTTAAAGTCACTAAAACGACATCATTTTACTTAACGGTCGTAAATCGTACAGGTAGTGTTCATGCTTGTTTCTTGACTGACACCTATTGAAGCAGCTTCAACCGGTCGACATTCCATCGGTGTAACAACCATGATTTGCACTCAATATAATTTTTTGCAATAGTAGGAAGAGGAGCAAATGAAGAGTCAATCTAATACTCTAGTTTCCCTCCAAATTTTTTTCTTTTTTTTTTGTGCATTATGTCTCCCCAAATTTGGAGTAAAAAGAGGAGGAAGAGGTGAGAGATAAAATTGACATGATAATTATTATAATGTGTGCATTATTATTATATTCAATAATAATTCTTTAAAAAAATATGTTTAATGATAATTGTTATTATTCAAATAGTTATAATTATTATTAAATGATCAATAATTATTATCATTTTCTTTCATCATAATAATAGCTATTATAATGTAGACGTCGTGAATTGCAAGTTTGTCAAGCTGGCACCAATTGTTGACTCGACTAAACAAGTTACTGAAAGTTCTTTGGGTTGAATCGATGTTTTTTGTTGACTCAGATTTGCATTGACAAGTAGAGAGGAGAAGTGTCACGGGAAAAGAAGAGTGAGAAAATGTTTACTTGACGCATGTCACTTGGTCAAACAGTTGAAATCAATAGTTTGGACGTGTTTGACTAAGTTTGACCAATTTCACTTCAAACCTAAACTAGGCACGAGAGTCTGGTAGGATTCCTACTTCTAGTTCAACTTGTGGAATGCTACATTTGGACCCGTGAATTGCCAACGGGACAAAGTTAGTCTCTCTTGGACTCTATTTCTCCATTTAGGATCCAAGGAAATCAACTAAGAGGGGATCAGAAAGGACGAGTGGATCACCTTCTTGGAAATTGAGGAGTCGACCTTAAGTACTTTTGCTTGAGTTCATGGGAACCGTTGACTTCAAGACGATTCGAGTTACCGCTTATAGATCTCCCAACATCTCTCTCCAACTCAGTGGTATGGAGCGAGCAATAACGATCCAAGAGTTCACAAGGGCACTTGCCATCTATCCGTCGGGGTTCGTGGACTCGCCTGACTTTGACTCACTAATACAAAGGTATAGCATCCCCGAGCTTGGTGATATTTGTGCAAGAAACCTCAAGGAACTAGGAGCTCGAGGTTGTAATGTAAAGTTGTACAATGCGAGCGAGCTGAAGCCGGAGTGGAGGATTATCCACCACGTGATTGCTAGATCCTTGGGTGGAAGGTACTTAAGTACTGGAAATCTCTCAGCTCAAACATTGGGATCATGTGGAGCATGTTGGGCGATCAACACCTTTAGCTTGGGATCTCGATCATCATCACATTGTCGAGGCACATCACTAACCACAGGATCACAACTATGCACAATGGGGTGTATATCATGAGATTCTCCAGGTTCTTCAACATCTACCTCGACAATGTGGCGAGTCCCCTTGACATCAAGACTCATCGAGTCTCCTTCCAAGTTCCCAAGTCATACTTAAAGGCACTTCAAAAGAACGAGCATGGAGTATGAGGTGCTTGTGATCTTCCCTTTCTTGCGACCAATTCCATCATTGTGGATGACGAGGAGATTTTCCTCCTGGTCACACCACCAAGAAGAATAAGAAGAGTGTTCAAAGAGAAAGAAGAGACCCAAAACCCACATTATGATCCGCCTTCTTCTATAACTATCATGGTCCTCCTCCACCTCAAGCATCGAGCTCCTCGGGACCAATTGACTTGGAGGCGTGAGCTCGCATAGCCATTGTTTAGAAGATCTACTACATCATCAACAAGAAGATTCACCGAGAGGCTGAGGCAAGATGTCATGTGGCTTCTTGCAACCATGACATTATGGCAAAGCTTGGAATTCTGATGGAGGATATCAAACCTCTGTATGAGCCCTATGATATGTCTGAGCTAGATACTCAATCTGATCTTGGTCCGGAGGGTGACTTCTTAGGAAATCAAAGGATCGTTCTATATCATCTCTTTTCTTTCTTTTTATAAATGCTTCATTTTCTTTTCTTTGAATTTTGTACTTAGGATATTTGTTTTCGTAATAAGTAGTACATGTGTGTGGGTGTTTGTGTTAGCTAGCATATGTTTGTGTTTGAATAAAAATGCTTCTCTCTTTTGTCAATGTTTGGTTATGCCTTTATAACGACATTGAAGACCTACACTTGCTTCAACCCACCTATCCCTCTCCAATGGTCAAATTTTCTGAACCCTATCTTAAACTCTCGCATTAAGGATAATGAGTCTCTTAAGCGTGGGGGTGCTTTGCATATTTTTGAACTTCATGAATGATGTCATTTCATTTTTCTTATTGTGTGATGACGAATGAATTTATGAACGTGTATGAGAATATAATTGTCGAATGTATGAGTGAATGGTAGTTAGTACGAATGATAGTAATCTTGATCGGAACCTAGAAACTACTCCAAATTTTTTAAAAATTTAAGGGTTCCAAGCAAGCCCTGATAGTAATCTTGATCGGGACCTAGGAACTACTCCTAATTTTTAAAAAATTTAAGGGTTCCAAGCAAGCCCCAATACTTACGGTGTCGGTCTATGGTTTTAGTTCATGTTCGATTGTGGTTAACCGATTGGTCGGTTCGGTTTCATCATAACCAAACCGTTTATCACTTGATTCACTTCTAACTATTAAGTAGTGGGTCGAGTTCAAATGCAAAGGGAGTAGCTTTGAAATGACAGCACATAGAGGAGAGAGAAAGTAGTTGAAAATTTTCTTTGGAAGAGAGGATAAGTTAGGAGAAGAGAGAATGAGCAATTTAGGATCTTGGAGCCGAATTTCTTTTTGAGTCAAGGTGTCCAGATCTTTTATCCATTTCCCTTTATTATTTTTTACCGTTAATGGGGTATTCTGTATTTGGGGTAAGAAACCCCTAACCAAGATGTAGGGTTTTCAATATGTAACAGACGATTTGGTTTTTTTATAAGGGTGTTACGGGTTTACTTTTTTGTTGTTAGGTGTTACTTAAAGGATTCATACCTCAGACCTCAAGGCTAGTGTTTGTTGCTTATCCATATATCGATTGCATGTGGATGATGAATTGATGATTTAAAGGCTTTACCTTGGTAGGTGACCCTCGACTTATGTCAAGTTAAGGCTAAAATCAAGTATAGCAATTAGGTGATTGCATTATCATTGGTTGTGGGTTTATGTCAATTGACAATAATTGAGCATATCTATAGCTATGGTGGTCAATTACATGACCATTGAGTTTATCTCCATAGCTAGGACGACAATTGGGTTCATGACCATTTACTCAAATGCCTCTTTAGGTATTTTTACACGTCGAGATACTCTAATTTTAATCAATGAGTGTCCATCATGTTGCAATTCCCATTGAGATAGGTGAGGGGGTTTGAAATTCTCAAAATACTCTCCTCTTTGAACTAGTTTAACTTAACTTAGTTTTTTAGTTGAAAATGATGAAATCAATCAAATCCTTTAAGTAGCATTAGCGCTTCCCATTTCGTGTGGAATACGACCTGATTAGCAAGAGATCACCACTATACTTCAAAGCCTAGATAGGGTATACTTATCCAACCAGAGTGTGGATTCATGACAAAACATATCCTCCTATTTTGACTCAATTTACTTATTGATCTATCATCTTTTTTTCTTTCCTCTTTTTGTGATTTGATTTACAAAGATCTTATATATTCCTTTCCAAAATATCGGGTTAATTGCACCGTTGGTCACCGAGATTACAAAAAACGTTCATGTTTGGTCACTAGAAATATTTAAATCCATTTGTGGTACCTAACTTTACAAAAACCGTTCACTTATGGTCACTCTCCCTTAGCTGTCGTCCAACGCCGTTAATGGCGTCCGTTAAGTGATGGCGTGGCTGACGGATTCGCCTAATCATCACTTTTTAACCCGAAAATAGGCTAACCCGACCCACCACGTCATTTAACCCCGCCAGCTCATTTAAACCTAACCATGGAAGAAGAAACCATCCCACCACCACCTCCCACTTACACCCTCACTGCCTCCTCAATCTCCTACTCCAAACAAACCTCCGCCGCCGCCGCCACGTCATTCCTCTCCTTCCTCAACTCTTCTTCCACCACAACCACCACCACCATCATACTCAACCAAGTCACCTTCACCGCCTATCCCGACCGTGATCCTCGCCGTCATCGGCCATCAGGCGCCGAAAAGTCCACCCTCCTCGACATACTCGCCGCCCGGACATCCCCCACCGCCGGCTCCCTCCTCCTCAACTCCACCCCAATCACCAACTCCTCCTCCTTCCGCAAGCTCTCCGCTTACCTCCCTCAACATGATGCCTTCCTCCCCCTCCTCACCGTCGCCGAAACCTTCGCCTTCTCCGCCTGCTTCCTCTCCTCCACCTCCACTTCCTCCATTGCCGCCGTTCACCGTGACCATTTGCTTTCGCCCTTTTCATGCATTTCAAAGTAGGGTTAGGGTTTTGGTGCGGAAATTGCATATGGGGATTTGGAGATTAGGTATTATCTTGCTCCTGCAAAATTAGATTTGTTCGAAGGGATGAAGCAAGGGACTCCCTGAACACAAACCTTTTCCACTCGTGGAGATTATGTATTATCTTGCAAAATGAGATTTGTTCGAAGGCGGCACGGGATGGAGAAGGGGAACGTGCTGAGGGGTTTTAGAAATTATGTTTTGTTTAGTGGCGAGTGGGTAGTTTAGTTGGTGGGTCGGGTCTGGTTTGGCTAGAGGGTTGGTTAGGTTTAGATGAGTTGGCGGATTTAAATGACGTGTCGGGTTGGGTCAGCTTATTTTCGGGTTAAGAAGTGCTGATTAGGCGAATCCGTAAGCCACATCATCACTTAACGGACGCTATTAACGGCGTTGGACGGCAGCTAACGGAGAGTGACCATAAGTGAACGGTTTTTGTAAAGTTAGGTACCACAAATGGATTTAAATATTTCTAGTGACCAAACATGAACGTTTTTTGTAATCATAGTGACCAACAGTGCAATTAACCCCCAAAAATATCTATCGCAAACATATCACCTACACAAACGAGCTAAACTTCACTATCCAAAGTCCTTTTTTTTTTTGTCAAAAGATATCATATATTACTCCAATCAAACACGATAGTTACATCCTGGAAAGCAGTCAGGCTCTGAAATCAAACAAGCGATTCCCATTCGGGTACAAAGAGAGGGCTTTTCTAGCTACCGAATGAGCTACCCAATTGTTATCCCGACCTACAAACCGCACACTAAACCCCGGATGGGCAGCAAAATATTGACAAATTTCTTCCAGGACTGCCCCCAAGTGATTGTCGCGCGAATCAGCTTGATTAATCTTGTCAATAATGACCTTCGCATCCCCCTCGAACCGAACATCGGCCAAACCCCACTCTAAACACCAAGTGATAGCCTCACGCAGCACTAGCAGCTCCACCACCATCGGCTCATCCAATCGTGCAAATTGCACACCTTTAGCCCGAATGACCGTCCTACCCGGACCATAAAGAACCATCCCACCAGCCGAGTGCGACCTCCTCCTAGTTGCCCCGTCCCACATGCAAACCAACCGAGAGTCATCCACGCGGGTCCCAGTATGGACCACCCGAGAAGACATCCTTGGCTGCTGGTCAACCGGCAGACCCACCCATTCCTCATATTGCTGGTGAAATTGGCGCATTAAAGCCGGAATCCCAAACTGTTTGCCTTCAAAGACAACCCAGTTTCGCGACCGCCAGATCCGTCAGAGGATGACAACCACCGCCATAAATAGCGACGGATCATGGATAAGGGAAAGCATTCGCTTTAGAAACAGAGGAAACGTGTGGCGAGGCAAAGCCTCCCCTAAATAATCCAACCCCGAGTAGTCCCAGTGGGCCCGCGCCACCGGGCAGTAGAGAAACAAGTGCTCCATCGTCTCCGGGCCCTCCCAACAAACCGGACACCGGGGCAGCAGGGGAACCTTCTTTTCAATGAGCGCCTCTGTGGTTGGCAGGGCCCGATTCACTATCCCAAGTCCAGACGACCCTGAACTTCACTTTACAGACCAAAAGGCATAATTAGGGGTGTCCATTCGGGTTTGGTTTTTCGGGTTTACCGATCCGATTATATACATTTTTGGTTTTTCGAGTTTGGGTTTGTTTCGATTTTGGGTTTTTCGATTTCGGGTTCGGTTTTGCTTATCGGTTTTTTTGGTTACGGCTAAAAACCTCCAATGAATAGAACTCAACCTGTATTCTTAGGCGTTCGGGTTTTCGAGTTTCGGTTTTGCTTAAACCGAACCCGATAACGAATTTTCAGGTTTCGAGTAACCGGAACCCGCAAGTCCTTATCAGGTTTGGTTTTAATGGTTGTCGGTTTTCGGGTTTCGGTTCGGGTAACCGAACCCGACCCGAACTGACACCCCTAGGCATAATGCTATATGGATGATGAAAAACCGATACTAATGTCAACGCCGTAATAACACCAAAATCATGAAGCGTTAATATTCGAAAAAATAACCTATATACAATAATAGCCGCTTATTAACATGACAACAAAATGAGTCCGCCTTATCAGCCCCCTCACTACTCCTACAAATCCTCAGAAAACCCAACTCTAACCCAACATTGCAGATACTTCAGCAGCTGTTGACACTGCTCCAGTTTCATTATGATCCAAGAGATCCCACTCGTCATCCAGAAGCTCTTCTCTTTTACCATTAACCATCTGCTCCACGTCCAGCTCACTGTTGCTCAGCAAGTGGGCTTCCACGTCCTCGCTCCTCGGTGATCGAGTCCTCACAGATGATGCGGGACTCGTGTGCTTCGAGTCCATTGTGGGAAACACATCAACTGCAAGGACATTTCTAGTTGATGAAGAGCCCGATGAAGCCAAAATGCAGCTAGTCTGGCTGGATGAGATGGATTGACTCAGTGGGACACGGTTGTCAACCTTCTCCTTCAGCAACTGAACATCCTGACATATTACAGATATTTCTCCCCTGCAGCAGCAAGTAATTCAGCACCTCATCGCCCCAGGTGACTAACTGACAACTTTAGTTAGGAAAAGTTAAGAACACAGATCAATAACACTTACTGCAACATATCAACAATGTGACCACGGTCCATCAGAAATTCCCGCAGCTGCAAGAAGACATAAACAATATTATTGACACCTGGGGATAAGTTGATAACTGCAAGGTTGAGTTAGCAACCTACCTTAGAATTCTCCTCCGCTGCCTCTTGCAGAATCTTTGATTCTTCAACGACTTTCTCCATGATTGATTGTTCTTCAGAGAGCGCTTTACGAGCAGTCCCTACCTTCTCTTGCTTCTGCTTCTCAGCCGCTGCCAGCACCTCCTCAGCTGCAGCTAATCGTTCTTCTAGTGCTCGATGCATCTGCACAGTTCAATTTTATTTTTTGTTCCGTTCAGGATAACCACCCAATCAGGATACTCATCGTGTGCACAAGACCAACATAGATAGGCACCCAGTTCTCAGTTTGCATTACTTAATTACAGCATGTCCAAGACCAGTTAAATTGAAAAGAAAGTTTCCATTGAAAAGAAAGTTTCCATGGAGAAAAGCTAAGCGAAACATCTGGAGTCATTTACCAAACCATTGAATCATATGGATAAAAATTAACCGCTGCACACTCCTTTAAAGTTACAAGCGCCAAAATGGGTAGGTAGAGTGTGACGCGAGTCACTTATTTCCACCAGTAAACTACCTCGAATAGAATGAGAAAGCATAGAGCAGTATACATACACAGCAGTTATGGAAAAGGTAATGAGAATGGTTTGGCTACTAACATGATTGATACTGGCCTTTGAGACGGTATATGAATGGACCTTCCACATTTTAAATTTAAAACACGAGTAAAAACAATTTAGAGAAGAGAATACCTCATCGAGAATAGTTATAGCAGAATCCCTTTCCTCTGACAAATTGAGTACACGAGCTTGCAACTCTTTAACTTCCGTTGCGAGGATCGCCTTCTCACCGTACACTTCGCCCGCATGCTGCAGAAAACATGCAGTTGGTTCATTTTAGGATCACCGCCCCGGATAAATACAGCCTGAAAAGATTAATTAATCCAGCATAATGCAACTCTACTTACCATATCATTTGCTTCCTTTGCATGTGAAAGCATCTTTTTCAGCTCCTCAACCTGGACTTGTATGTCCAGACCTGCTGTTGCAGCTTCCTTTTCAGCTTGCTCTGCTTCTTTCTCTTTAAGTTCGACTTCTCTCATTTTGTTCATAACAGACTCCACAGCAGAAAACAATGTTTTCTGAATAGACATACAAAAGGTTGGCAAACAAAAAATCTCGTGAATTTTGAGAAATTGGATTATACGAATTGGACAATTATTGTATCATTGGCACAATGACATTTGCTAAGAATGCTTACTACTATTTCAACCAAATAAATAATATTCAAAAGCAAGAAAAGAAAAAAGCAGGCGAAAAGGCCCTTTACCTTATTGTTTTTCCCAGCTTCGATGAACTCATCGAGAAACTCGATATCGACATCTTGCTGTGCTATACCATTGTCACTTACATTACTTGGGCTGTTTGGAAGTCCCAAATTATTGTCACCTGTAGCTGTCCCCTGCTCAGCCTCTGTAATTCCAGAGTCAGTTGCAGCATCAGCCTGAGTATCAACTTCCGGTGCTTCCTCACCAACAACATCAACAGGTCCCACAAATAGACGAGAAGCTTCCTCTGAGTTTAGACCACCAGAGCCTCCATTAGAGCAATTATCTTCTACTACAGTAGCAGACATAACGTGTGTGGCCTGCTCAGGGCCCAAGTCACGGTCATTTTGTTGGTATATTTCTTGGGAAGGTATCTCATTTTCAGTATCAAAAAACACTTCACCGCCATTGCCTTTAGCACCTTCAGTAATGAAATCATCCGAAACAACAGGAGAGATATGATTTGATCCAGAGTGAGAACTATCTCCCTGGTAAGATGCCTTCTGAAGCAGAATCAGTTCTTCAATATCAGTCCCTCTGTGCAACTGATTGGCCTCCTCTTGGACATTAGAGGATAGTACTGGCTCCATGTTCAACAACTGTTGGCTACCAGTAGAGGAACCATATTGACGATCAAAACTCATAAGATCATTTCTCAGATCATCTACCCAGGCAGCGGATGATCGCGTTGAAGAAGAAGCACTGACATTCTTTCCTGAACCATTCGGCCTACGGCGCAACTGATCGGTTTGATCCTCATGCTCAGCTGTAGAAAAGAACATTGGGACGATGCCATTGTCAAATGGAACATTGAGCAAAATTGCATTTTCACCAATGATGATAAAAGCGAAGGGTCTCTCAACACATAAAAAAAAAAAAACACAACTTTTCAAAACATACGCACTACTATACAAATTACACATTAGGGGAAACGAGGAACTAAGAAGCAGAGTTACTAAACGAGTATTAATTACATTCTTCTTCTGCAGACTGAAGAGACGGTTTGGGAGCAAGTGATTGACTTTCCAGAAGAGGAAGAACCTCAGTGAGAACCGCTTCTACAGCTGCATCAGGATCCTTGTGATGTTCAAGAGCAACAGCCCTTAGCATTCGGATATCGACCTGTCGTGGATTGGCAGAAACAACCAATAAAAAAAAAGAGAGAGAGAAAAACAGGGTTATAAAACGAACAGAAAACCCATTCAAGTGCTTCACAAGCGAGCACAGGACTGTGATCACAGTTCCAATAGTTTGTACCTGAGGGAAGACGTCCATGAGGACCTGGTAAACCGTTTTGAAACCCATATTTCCCGACGCGATCGAACTGCAAGAAAACAAGAGATACGCAAAGAATCTCAATTTTGATCGGAGACAAGTCTACCACCCTGGAAGATTCGATGGAGGGCAGGAGGACAAGAACAAATTATAAAAACCCTACATAAGAAACAAGAAAGCTCGATTCGTAGTCCGGCTATCTCTCTGGGTTTTCTCAGGAAACAAACAGGAGCGCGAGGGAGGGATGAGACGCGAAGAACTGACCTTTTCGTTGGGAGAAGATGAGACGACGAAGGCATGAGTGGTGGGGAAGTGTGGAAAGGAAGGTGTAGGGGGCGAGGTTTGGATTTTGGGGGAATTGAATCGATTCGGACTTGATTTGATGGAGATTGTAGATGGAGGAAATTACGGTACCTAATGCCTTCCCCCGCGAAAAGGACTGTTCAGGTATTCAGTCGGAAACCGAGTCGGTCTCTACATCTACCACAACGGCCAACAGAGCTAAGGAATT
Source organism: Linum trigynum (assembly GCA_964030455.1). Taxonomy (NCBI): domain Eukaryota; kingdom Viridiplantae; phylum Streptophyta; class Magnoliopsida; order Malpighiales; family Linaceae; genus Linum; species Linum trigynum. The sequence continues at coordinate 30,701,003 of OZ034814.1, read as the reverse complement.
GGGCATTCTGGTCATTAGCAGTGAGGGTTTTGGGGGTATATCTGTCTGAAAGGAAACTCTTAGGTAGTTTCCTAGGGTTCTGCGGCGTGACGCGGACAAAGAGGCCAATCAAAATCAATTATGTTAGTTTATAATATTGGAATATTTAATTAATAATAGGTATGGAGAAACTTAATCGCCTCTCAAAAAAAAATTTAATCTTTTTTTTCAAAAGATATCATGTATTGATAAAGAAAATAGCCAGTTACACTCTGGAAACCAGCCAGGATTGGAAATCAAAGAAGCGACTCATAGTCAGATACAAAGAAAGAGCTTTCCTAGCTACCAAATGAGATATCCTATTGTTCTCCCGACCTACAAAACGCACACTAAAACCAGACTGGGAACGAAAATAATGACCAATCTCTTCCAGAACAGCACCCAACCGGCTATCTCTCATGTCGGCTTGATTAATTTTGTCAATAATCACCTTCGCATCGCCCTCAAATCGGAACTCCGACAAGCCTTGCTCCATACACCAAATGATAGCTTCCCTAAGCACGAGCAATTCCACCATCCTCGGGTCATCCATTTGAGAAAACTGAACCCCTCGAGCCAGAAGGAGTGTCCGCACTGGGTCAAAGAGAACCATCTCACCAGCCGAGTGCGACCCACCCTTAGTAACCCCGTCCCACATGTAAACCAAATGGGAATCACCCACTTGCGCTTGTAGTTGCACCATCAGGATAGTCCTTCCCGGGGCTTGATCCGCTGGAAGACCCACCCATTACTCATACTGTTGGTGAAACTGTCGCATGGGCGCCAGGATCCCAAATTGTTTGCCCTCAAAGACAACCCAATTCCGAGAACGCCAGATCCTCCAAAGGACGGCAACAACAGCCATAACCACTGACGGCTGATGAATCAGCACCAACAAACGTTTGAGAAACAAAGGAAAAGTGTGTCGAGGCAAACCCTCCCCCAGGTATTCCAGCCCTGAATAGTCCCAGAGAACCCGCGCAACCGTACAATATAGGAATAGATGTTCCATCGTCTCCGGACCATTCCAACAAACTGGACACCGAGGGAGAACCTGAACCTTTTTCTCAATAAGCGCCTCCATAGTTGGAAGAGCCCGATTAAGGATTTGCCATACAAAAACCTTCAACTTCGGAGGGATCTTTACCTCCCACACTCTTATCCAACTCGGCTTATCCATCCAGCTTACCGAGGATCGCCACCCACCCCTCCTTCTGTCCAAATCGACAGCCAAATGATAAGCCGACTTCACCGAGAAAACCCCATCAGCCGTGAAATGCCAGATAAGCTTATCAGGCACATCCCATCTAGGCAGAAGAATAGCTTTGATAGCCCTACTGGTGGGCGGGTCAAACCACTGACTGAGCTTCTCATCAGACCACCTCCCTTCCCCCTGGCAAATAACCTCAGCCACCAAAGGACCACCCCCCTCAGGCAAAATCCGCGGATTGTAGCACGAGGGATCTAGTTGGAACCTAGGGATCCAATTAGAATGAAGGAGGGAAATCGATTGGCCATTACCAGCCTGCCATCTTAATCCCATCTCTAATAATTGGCGCCCATGAAGGATACTCTGCCACCCCCAAGAGGGACGAGACCTAGTAGCCGCGGTCGGGAAGGACCCTTGAGGGAAGTACTTGCCTTTATAAATCTGGGCAATAAGCGATTGAGGTTCCATAAGAATTCGTCAACCTATCTTTGCCAGAAGAGCTTGATTGAAATGTTCAAACTGGCGAAATCCCATCCCCCCTCATGCTTACTCCTGCACATGTTGCGCCAGGACACCCATCTAATCTTGGGACTGCCCTCCTCAGCACCCCACCAGAAGCGGGCCACATGTCTATCAAGAAGCCGACACAGAGTTAGGGGAAGACGAAAATAGGACATAACATGCAGGGGCAGGGCCAACGCTATGGATTTAATCAAAGTTTCCTTCGCAGCCCACGATAATGTCATTTGCTTCCACCCCTGAAGTCTCTCTAAGAGTTTATCCTCCAAAAATCTGAACGTAACCATTTTGGATCGAGCGACCAGCGTGGGAAGCCCCAGATATTTGTCATGAACTCCTACAGCACCAACCCCCAGGATCGTGGCCAAGAATTCCTGATCAGGCATGGAAATATTCTTGCTAAAACACACCGCCGATTTTGCTAAGTTAACGCGTTGGCCACTCAATTCCTCATACTCATTCAGCACCTCAATTAAATTCTCGCACTCTTGAAGAGAACCTCGCAAGAATAAGTAAGAATCATCAGCGAAGAACAGGTGGGAGACTCATGGGGCCAGGGGAGCTACTTTCACCCCCTCTAATCTTTTCTCCGTGATCGCCTTCCGGAGAAGGGCTGCAAAGCCCTCCGTGCAGAGCACAAACAAGAGAGGAGAGAGCGGATCCCCATGGCGAAGGCCCCTAGAGGCAGTAAAGTAACCCGAGGGCGTACCATTCATCAGAACCAAAAAAGTGGAGGATCGAAGACATTCATGAATCCATCCCTGACAGACAGAATTAAAGCCCATCTTATCCAAAACTGCAAGAAGGAAGGGCCATTCGACTCTATCATAGGCCTTTTCCATGTCAACCTTCAGAGTCATGTACCCCTTCTTCCCTTGCTTTTTTATCTTTAGATAGTGCATTAATTCATGTCCAATAAGGATGTTATCGATAATCTGTCGGTCTCTAATAAAACCATTTTGCCCCTCCGAAACGATCTGAGTGAGCAGGCTAGTCGTCCGTTCAACCATGATTTTGGTAATCACCTTGTAAACAAACTGACAGAGACTAATCGGACGCAATTTCCTAATTGTTTCCACCGAGTCCACTTTAGGGATCAAAGTAAGCCAGGTATGGTTAAAACTCCGCAACATCCGACTCGAAGTAAAGAAAGAGATTATTGCGTCAACCACCGAGGTGCCCACAATATCCCAGAAAGCTTTAAAGAACTTCCCAATGAAACCATCCGACCCCGGAGCCTACTTCGATCCCATGGAAAAGACCGTATTCCGAACCTCACTTGGCAAAACCTCTGCCATCAACTGCGCATTCATTTGTGGAGTAACACTATGGGTAATCGGCAGTTTCGCCACCCTCTCAGCCATATTAGGGACCTGCGATTACGAAGTAAACAAGGTCTAATAAAAATTGGTGGCAATAGTAGCCTTCCCGGTTTCGTCAGTGACCCAATCGCCCTCCCCATTTCGAAGTCCGGAAACAAAGTTCCTCTTCCGTCGAGCCCTCGTGACCGTATGTAAGTAGGCAGTATTGTGGTCTCCTTTTTTCAACCATTTAACCCTTGATTTCTGTTGCCAGAAAATCTCCTCCGCTTCCCACTGGCGGGAGAGCTCCGTTTCCAGGATCCTGACCTCATCCCAATCCACCGGGTGGATCGACTTCACCTTATCAACCTCAGCCTGGAGTGTCTTAATATTGCGCAGAGAGTTGGTTGTACCCGCCCTGCTCCAATCATAAAGCAGATGACGGAGTTTCTTTAGGCGCTCCCAAAGTCGAAACATAGGGGTACCTTGAATCTCTTCCTGCCAGACATACTGGACCATAGCCCTCACTTCAGGATTATCCGCCCATCGGGCATCAAAACTGAATAAAAGCCGACTACTACGAGCATACGGCTTATCTGCGAGCAGCAGTGCCCGATGATCCGACCCCTGGTCCGTAAAGTGCTTGACCAGCGTCTCTGGATAAGCATCAATCCAGGATTGGGAGCAAAGAACCCTATCCAGACGTTCGCCTAAACATCGGTGGTAAATATATGGCACCAGGTTAATGTCAATAATTCTTGATTATGCAATTATGCATAATCATATATGATTTTTTTTTATTTAGAGTGGGGCAGATTTAATGAATGAGATTAAAAGATCATGTTAATTTTTTTCATTTTTTTATTTTAATTTGGATTTCAAATTTCATTTTTTTTATAATGGTGATAACCTTTATTAAGCAAAACAAACAAACTGTACAAAAGAGATCACAAGATCTGATCTCCAAAAGACAAAAGGAAAACGGAGAAAAAACAAAAAAACGGAAAGGAGTGTTAAGTGGACCAGACCACTCCTACACTAGTCCACCCGATGGGAAAAGGCCCCTAATAAGCTTCCTTCCAAAGCAGGGAACAAAAACCTTTTCCCCAACAGGACCGCGAGCAAGCCCACCCCACAACAACTACAACCAACCAAACCCAGATGATACAAACCATCTCCCTGTCGCCACAAGGACGCATCTGTATGCCGCATCAACAAAATCAAGACCAACCAAAGCAGCCGCCAAGAAAAGAAAAAACAACAGCAGATATCCTCCAACGCAGATGCAAGAGCAAAGCAGGACAGCGAACCAAGAAATTCATTTATTTCATTTATTTATTTTCGAGTGATATCAAGAGAGAACAAGAGTTATACAAACAACACTATCCGGGACCCCCCTACAAGCAACACTCTTGTGAGGCCACTCAATAAAGTCGAAAGACTCTAACTCTATGAGAGACAATAACAATACTTTACGTGCCACTCTATGGGAAACACTGATGGCGGCTCTAGGAACCGCTCTAAACTCTATTAAAACTTACAAAGAGTCTAGGATCTGACAACACTCTTGGAGCACCGGACCTCCAAAGGAATCTTCTAGTACACTTTGCCGGATCTGGTTGATGACCACCTCGGAATCACCTTCCACTATCACGTATTCACGTGGGTCAAGGATCTTGACGCAACAATGGTGATAGCATTTATTACTGTTATGAGCTCTGCCAGGTAGGGGTTGACTAATGACTACTCTCTGGTGATGCATACCGGTTCCAGCACCACATGCCTGTCTGACCCGCAGAATAAGACCAGACAAGCATCCTCAGTCATGAACAGTTGCATAAAAAATGATATTCAAATAGTCATTTTTGGTGGAAGCTCCCAAGCGGGCAGGGGGAGGATTTGGCAGGAGCGATCTGGGGGGCGGAGGAGGGGAAGAATATTGGAGACTTCAACGACTTGGTTGTAGAATTGTCTAGCGAGGCAACAAACAAGAGATTGGTAGAATTCAAAAGTCACTTTATTTCTAGACTTCCATATTCTACAAAGTAAACAGATGCATTGGAGAATGTTGAGTGAGGAGATCTCAGAGATCATGACATGTCGCCACCATAGACTAAAATTAACAGTCGGGGGCGGATCAATGAAGTAAATCAATCCCATTACGGTCCACCACAACTTGGTGGCTAGGAGGCATCGGAAGCTAGTAATAATAACAAGTGTAAATTAGTAACTTTTTCATTGATGTGTGTTTGTTAAACTTTTATTTTCTAAGCTTTTTCCTCAAATCTAAGTTTAAGTTAAAACAAACACACTTTTATACTTTAATAAAAGAAAAACTTTTATACTTTTTCTCAATTTTCAGTAATAACCACTACTCACTCCATAACCTACAAATCTATTTAAAACTAAAATCCATCTCACAAAAAGAATTTTATTTAGAACTTCACTCTTTAAGAAAAATATATTCCCAAAGTTATACACTTAATAGCCATTTTTCACTTTATACTCACTGCTTTACTATTAAATACATTATCCACTATCTCATTAACTATATTTAAAATAATAATAATAATAATAATAATAATAAACTACTCACTTTTCATAAACTGGGCTTTTTCTAAATTCTTACCAAACACACTTTTCCTCAAATTTCGAAAAAAGTTCTCCAAATTTATGGAAAATACAACCAAACACTATTAGTATGAGCAAATCATCCATTTCACTCATTTAATAGTCATTTTACAAATATCGTAATAGAATATTATGTTTGTTGTGTTGTGATAGTTGAAGGACACTTTAGTGTAATATAATAATAGACGAGTACGTTTGTTAACCTGCAATAGTAGATGGGTATAAAATGCTCTTTTATATATGGTCCATGTCTGATAATGATGGATGGATGTGATGTTGTTTATAGCAGAAAACAAACTCCGGCTTGCTGGAGTGTACCTTGTGATAGAGGAGGTTTGTGAGCATGGAGGGAATTATAAAGACCATGGTGGTGGTGGTGCAAATTCCTCTCGCCACTATGGTAGTGATGTACGAGGCGAGTATGATTAATAACTTGGGAGTTCAGGAGGCAACAAGAAGGTGGTTATTCATGAGACTATAGAGGAAATGGTTATGGGTATTGACGGTTGGAGAATATGGTTGTTGCGGAGGTTATTCAGGTAGGGACTATGGTGATAATGTTCTACATCTCGTTCCTGCTAAACCCGATGGGGATACCATGGCCAGGTTATAATGATTGTATTGCACCTGGTCCAACTATGGAGTCTGATGGGCAATAGTGGCCAAATGGTGTTAAGAATGAGCTAAATCCTAGCATCTATACTGTATGGCCGCAATGATGATCCCTATGTGGAAAGGGCGGCTCATCCTTACAATAGTGACATAAGTGATGTAGAAGATTTGACATCAATGAGTAGTGAATATGTGGAAGCTGAGGATGGCGAGAAGGGGAGAGTATCGAACCTCCCACGCGCGCACTAAACAGCGATCCCACAAAATCCCCTCTATGCTCACAGCGACGACACATACCTTCCTCCTCTATGCTTTGTATCCAGCTTCGTACACTTACAAATATCCATGTACACCACCGCCAAACATGCTGATCCCTAACTTTTTTTTCCCCATCACATCCCAATCTCCGTATAGTAGTGGGAGCCACATGCCATTTATAAACCTATTGGACTTGTTGGGAGACATTAATGCCCAACCAATTCAATAAGGTATATGTGAGCACAACTCTTCACTTTTCACCCAATGCACTAATATGTTGCACTAGTCAAGGGATCAAAAGTTGGGACTTGTTTAGTGGTGGCAGGCCTTGTTCCGACTAGTCTCTCTGTGGGCACATTGATACCCAAATGCTCGAATATCAATGGCCTCCAACCTTGAGTAAGGAGCTTCAAATTCCTGATTATGCACTCTCCATCCATTGCCAGCTCGACAAGGAGGGCAATGCTTCTCAACGTGATCATCATCTTCCTCGAAAAGGTGGAAGGCATGTGTCTCATTTAATCACTTCTCGGCCAAGGATGCGAGGAGATTGTTGCCATTCTCCATACCTACAAATAACCTCACCCTTGCCAAGCCCACTTTTTCTGAAAAATCTTGATCTGCCTATCCCTAAGGGCAAGTGTGTGAGGCCCCCCTATAAAAGACAACAACATATTCCTATATGAAAAAAAGTAAAGTAAGTTTTTGAAAGATTAAAGAATCGCCATCATGATGCAAAATACATGAGGTATATATGGTCGAGTGCTTACCTGGTCATCTGCCCAAACATTTTGGGAGCGATGGTATGGTTGGCCATACAACACATGATTGTCTCTCAAGGCTGTTTAGTGGGAAATCTCAACCCATCGATTTATCTTTCATCACACTCTCATTCGAGCATAGGCTATTTAGTTACAAAGTAGTTGCTACTAGAAAATCTTGTGAAATACGACCCGAGATGCTCATAGATTTATTACTTTGAGACACATTATGCTTTATAGGGTTTTGAGATTTCTTAAGTCAAAAAAAATAAAATAAAAATGTTTGTTGTTTGTTGGACTCGAACGAGGGGTGAGCTGAATGAAATCAAGGCTGCATGCAATCACTTAGAAATCCATGTGCAACCCATCATTCAACACCTTCGAAGCTATACTTTATGGTTTTGATGGATTGGGCTTGGTTGCTGAACCAATTTTTACAATAGTCTTAAGGGGTCGTTTGGAAGTTGCGTATGTTAAATCGTTGTATTGTTATGAATCACTATGATATAAATGCATGCATTGATATAATAGATGCAATTTGAAATTACATTGTTTGGTTGTTGAGATTATAATTTATGAATTGATTGTTATAAAGTTACTTTATAAGGAAATGTCATATCTGTCCTCCACTTTTAATATAAAACAAAAAAACTATGGACATAATTGGAAAAAGTAAAGGTGCTCAATTATTAAACCAACAATCACAACTTTTAGTTGAAATTGTACAATCCCTCATTTTTGTTGATTTCTAGTGGGCCACACAAAAAAATACATGCATTGTTTTGCAACTTGACACTTCCAAACGTTGTGTTGTGAACAATGTATGTATTTAACAAATACAACACTAACCATCGCAACTTCCAAACGAACCCTAATAAAACTATAGTAAACATGTTTTTTCTACTTGGTTTTTCTTACAACTTTTAGCATTGCAACAGAAAATGAAAACACTCAACCATACTAAATACCTATAAATTTGTAAGAGAAAACCCACATGCAAAAATTCATTCAAATAGGAATGACAATGTGACCGGTCGAGACAAGTATCTCGACCTATATCCGTCTCTTGACAATTCAGGCTCAGGTAGAGTAATATATTATGAGACGCGGGTCAGGCCAGATCGGCCCATATGAGTATGTGATATTAAGATTTAAGAGAAAACGTTAAAAATATTAATTTTTTCATAAACAAAATCATGAAACATATTATAACATGATAAATATAGTTAAAATATTCAAAAAAAATTGAGACTTTCTTCTATTACAGCAAAATACTGAGTAATTTAGGGTAAATGACAGAAATATTGTTTTTTTTTAATTTACCACGAATATGGCCAATTAAAAACTATTTACAGAGATATTGTGGTTTTTAGTAAGGATTGGGGCGGGACCACCTGAGACTCAGGCGGGACTAAATTTTTACCCAGTCCTGGGCGCCGGCGCCCCAGTCTCAAGCGGCCCCGCCTCAGACAAATTTATTTAATTAGTCTGAGGTGCTGGCGCTCGAGACTCAGGCGGGAGCGCCCCGGACTAATTTTTTTTAAATTTTGGACGGGCCCCTCCCACCTTATCCCCTCCCCACCACCACACATATCCTCCCTTCTTCTTCCTCCCCACAACCCCGAACCAGCAGACCCAACCTCCTCCTCCCTCCTTCTTCTTCCTCCACCCCAACCCCGAACCGCCGCCCGCAGCACCGCCCAAGACTCAGGCGCCGCCGCCGCACACTCGGGCGCCGCCGCCGCAGAGAGGAGCGCCGCCGCCGCAGACAGGAGCGCCGCCGCCTTGGACTGAACCGCCGCCGCCCGAGATGTCCTCCGACGTAGAACCAGTCGCCGCCGGCAGAGGCAGAGGTAGAGGTCGGCGAGGTCGTGGTGGAGCCGGCGGCCGTTTGCGCGGTGAGACTCTCGTCGGCAACTTGATTTTTTTTTTTAATGTTTTGTGTTTTTTTTTAATGTTTTGTTGCTTTGGTTTTGCAGTTCCGAGGCTTATGGATCCTTATTCGATGAGATTACCGCCGGCGACAATTGATCCAAGTCCGGTCGATCCGACACTTCTTTGGGGACACGGCCAACATCGTATCGACTCTGTTTGGACAAACGAGGTAAGTATTTGATAATTATTCATGTAAAGTTAATTAGCTAATTAGATTATTTTAGGTAGTGAACTGAACTGAACTGTTAGGTGAAATTAGTATAATTTTATGTTAGATAAGACAGATTAGAATTTATTAGGTGAAATTAGAATTATTACGAATGAAAATGAATTAATATAAGTTTTGTGCACTATAGGCTGGTGATCGATCTTACCATGTTCGAGGTACGACCATTTTAGTACCTTACCATGAGCTTTATCGGCCATATCTCGAAGCGGTAGGCTTGTTAAGTGTCGTGCCCCTAGTCCCTATGAACCCCGATGCGAGTTTGATTACTGCGCTCGTAGAGTGGTGGCGCCCCGAGACGTCGACCTTCCATCTACCGTGTGGTGAGATCACGATCACGTTAGAGGACGTTGTTACACTGTCCGATCTGGCGATCGACGGTGATGTCGTCGTAGTTGATATACCGGATGAGGAGTGGTCGGCGATCTGTTTGAGACTGTTAGGACGAGTTCCGGCCGATCTTGTAGGCAGTGTCGCTGTTGTTAGGATTGTTTGGCTGAGGGTTGAATTCAGTCATCTGCCGGAGAATGCATCATAGGAGGTTATAGAGCAGTTTGCACGAGCTTATGCTCTATCTCTGCTTGGAGGTGTACTTTTCTCGGATCGGTCTGGAAGTACGGTGCACCTACAGTACCTACTTCTGATTGAGGATTGGGAGAGAGCTGGACGGTTTGCCTGGGGAGCTGCTGTTTTATCCTACCTGTACCGTGAGATGGGTAGGTCGACTTTGCACATTACGCATACCGGCACTTCTCTTAGCGGTGACCTTGGTGGATGGGTCGCCCTACTGCAGTTTTGGGCGTGGGAGCAATTCCCACATCTGGCACCTCGAGATTCCGAGACGAGGGCACAGGCCACCGAGGATGCATTCCCACGTGGTCTTCGATGGCTTTCGGCCAACAGTCGTCAGTATGGTGACCAGCTATTCCAGTACAAGTTGTGGTTTGACGCGATGGACACCGTGGTGGTTAGTATATAACATTTCATTTTATAGAATAGGTTTCATTTGTTTTATTTTTTTAGATTTAGGGATAATAACGTTAATTTTTGGATTTAATGTAGTGGCAACCTTACTTTGAGAGAGCACTTCATCTCAGAGGTAGTGTGCTACAGTCTGAGACATTTCGAGCAGTATTGCCACTTATCTGCTTTTCATCGGTGATGTGGCATCATCTAGACCGCGTGCTCCGGCAGTTTGGCATGAGGCAGCATGAGCCTCATCCGCCAGATTCTGAGGCTGAGGTTAGGTTTTTTCTTCGCCAGGCTACTCGTGGGCCATCGCGTGGGCAGCAGTTGGTACACGCCTCCAGAGAGTCGATTGCTTTCTGGAACCGTCGACACGAGTTTGTAGCGACGGCTCCATATACTGATGAGGAGTTAGCCTACCACTCGGAGCATATGGAGTGGTATAGAGATGTCACCAGACGATCCGGCACACGGAGAGGAGCTGCAACAGAGGCGTTGGTTAGTTATTTGATTTATTTGCTTAATTTGTTGTTAATTGTGTGAAATATCTGACATTTTTGTTGGTGTTTTTTAGTACGACACTATCGAGCATGCTGAGGTGAGTTTGCGTGACGGTGTACGGTCTGGAGGGCTGATCCCCGACCAGTGTGAGGACTTGGCCAACTTTATGGCATCCGGGGTTGCTGCTCTAGGGTTTGAGGATCGTAGATACCCTGATCTCACAGTACCTGTACAGCGCCATTATGAGGGGCCCGTCATGACTGCCTGGCCAGAGCGTACTGATCCGACACCGGGCTGGGTCGTCCCAGAGCCACAGTTCAGACAGGAGCATAGGCCACGTAGACAGCGACGTGAGCATCGTGATGCACCTAACCCATTTCGGGTTTCACAGCCCATCCGGCCTACATCGAGGAGCTTCCAGTTTAATCCGCCTCGGACGCAGTTTCAGTCAGATCCTTCCTCGAGCTTTCAGCCGCCGCGACGACACGAGTTTCAGTCAGATCCGTCTTCGAGCTTTCAGCCGCTGCGACGACAGCAGTTTCAGTCAGATCCGTCATCGAGCTTCTATCAGCCAGAGGATAGCTTCCATACACCGCAGCATGCTACGATGGGAAACATGGCCGCAGGTGGTGATACTAGAGCAGCGACGACTCCCGACCTGTGGCAAGAGGGTGATGAGGTGTTTAGGGAGACGATGTGGATCCATGAGCAGCATCTTCAGTCTCAGCGTAGTGGTGGCGGTCAGCCTGATGAGCATCTTCAGTCTCAGCAGGATGAGATGTTCGGTACACAGGATCAGGATGGTGGAGTTGAGGAAGATGAGCCCCAGGAGTATGATGGTAGACCAGTGCGCATCAGGGTGCCTGCTAGGTGTGGTACTGGCGGCCATCTAGCGGTGGAGCATGGTGGTCGTCGTGGTGGTCGTCGTGGTGATCGTCAGTGTGACTATTATTATTATGTACTTCCTTCAGACGTTTATTTTTGGATTGTTATTATTATGTACTTCATTTAGACTATTATTTTTGGATTGTTATTATTATGTACTTCATTTAGACTATTATTTTTGGATTGTTATTATTATGTACTATAAACAAACAACAACATCTCAAACAAACAACATCTCAAACAAACAACATCTCAAACAAACAACTTTTACATGGTAAATCAAAAGATAACAACAACATACCAAACAACAACATCTCAAACAAACAACAACTTTTACATGGTAAATCAAAAGAAATATAACAACTTCTACCACCTCTCAGCCACGTCTATTACCTCTACTTCCTCTTCTACCACCTCTCGTACTTCGTTGGCCACCGCAAGTTGATGCATTATGTCCCGCTTGGTTACAGTTGCTGCACACTTGGTGTGATGCACCCTCCCTTGGCCAGTCCATCTCGTTGTGGATCCTTGTAACTCGTGGCCTCCCCGGCTTCCTAATCATGTGCACATTAGGATGGAGAATAGGACCATTATGTTTCTTCCAACCCTTAGGTTCACCAAGAGGTGCGAAACTTGTCCCATAACAAGCCATCACTGTTTCCAGCTTGTAGACATTGTTGACAAACCTATACGCATTAGCCCCCATTCGGTTGCAAGCTGCAATGGCATGAGAGCAAGGAATTTTATTTCCTTGAAATTTACCACAAGTGCAAAATCCTGCCCGGTTTTGATCGTCAAAGTGAACTGTGAGTGTGTTTGACCCTGTCATGTTGAAATTGTTGGGAGGAGTCTGAACTACATAGATGCCTTGACCTCGATCAAGAGCTGTCACAGAATGTCCAATTGCCTTTTGTGACCTGTACTTCATCAGCTCTTCGCACTTGGTGGAGTACTGTGAACCGCCACTTCTAATTTCTGCTCCTGTCTCCAACCTATACATATCGAATTTCTCCACCAATCGCCAATAGGTATGCTGCACAAGAGAAGCTATCGGAAGTGCACGAATACCTTTGAAAATACCATTGACGCTTTCTGCCATGTTGGATGTCAGGATAGACCAACGACCCCCACCATTGTAGTTATCATGAGCTAAACTCCAACGAATCTGATGTTGATCCACCCAGTTATCACATGAAATATTTCTATCAGCGGCCACCTTCTTAAATTGCTCAACTTGACGATCAAACTTCTCCAACCGTTTTTCTCCGGCTAACAAAATAAACCACAACACGTGTTAGATAAATTCATGACAAAATTACATGAAAACAAATAACAAAATTAAATGAAGAAAGCTTACCGACTCGAAATAGTTGATTATACATAGTTTTGCTTCGAGTCTTCCTTTGTAAATTGCTTGCATAGTGTCGCATGCACCACCTCCACTCCCAACCTCTTCCGATGTTATTCATGGCTTCATAGAGTCCTGCATGTCTATCTGAGATGATGCATACATCATTTCGATCAGTCAAACCCTGAACCTTCCTCATGAACCATGGCCAACTCTCAGTATTCTCGCTCTCCACTATGGCAAATGCAATTGGAAAAATCTTCCTCCGGCCATCAAATGAGCTCGCCATGAGTAGCACTCCTTTATACTTCCCAGTAAGAAATGTTCCATCCACAACCATGACGCCTGGACAATTCTTGAATCCATCTATACAAGGTCCATAAGCCCAGAATACTCGCTGAAATATTAAATGACCAGGTTGAGTCGAAGGAACTGTTACCCAATCAATCACCGATGTTGGCATTTTTCTCTTGACCACCCGCAAGAATGTTTGCAAAAAATCGTAGGATTCTTCCCAATTTCCATGCAACTTCTCCAATGCTCTTTGTTTCCCATACCAAGCCTTCTTGTAAGTAACTTGCATATTAAACTTATCTTTCAACTCGGCTTGAACAGTTAGAACACTCAGATTTGGTTGGGCACGTACCAAATGTTTGACGGCCTCAGATATCATGTCGACATCAAGATGGCGATGATCCGTCGGTTGAGTCGTACTGCTACAAGAATGCACCAACTCAGCTTTTCTCACAGTCCATTCGCCCCCAACATCTCGACATCCAAACCGCACCATCCAAGGACAATTGTCATCCTTGTGCCTCAAGCATCTGACCTTCCATATTGAAGGTGACGACTCCACCACGCCATATTGAAAGTTGCGTTGTAGTGCGTGGTGTTTAATCGCCATCTGTGCAGCTTGTTTCGAGTGAAATATCTGCCCCTTGTAGAATTCTCCTTCAAAACTATCAACAATAGGCATTGGAATTACGCCATATGAATCAGCAAGTGCAAATTCTTCGTCCTCTTCATTGCCCTGCAAGTAAAAATATGGAGGATAATTAAGCTGCTCTCCTTCCTCCTCCTCCTCATCTTCCTCCTCTCCGTCATCACCGTGATCATAGTCATGATCGGATGGCACGCTCCATGTATCATCTTCTTCCTCTCCACCCTGATCATCACTGAGCTCAACATGTATCTCAGCACCCAAACAATAAGGATTTTGTGCCATAAAATTCCAAAGCACATCCAAGCTATCATCATCTACAATAGGTAACGCATAATGAAATAAAACATCATTCTGCCATTCTGGAAGACGGTAAGTGAAACCTGTGATCACATCACTATCTTTTACTGCTTCGTCTCTGCGCCGTATTCTCGGAATTAGAGTCTCACAAAGTTTGTGATATGTGGCTCTGGATGGAACCGTCAACTGAAAACTACTACCACCAACGAATTTGACGCCCAAATTATCCTCTACTTTCTCCGATTTCCACCGAACAACTAGTTCAAATCTTCTAAAATCACTACAAAAAAACAAACTCACTAATTAAAAACTAAACACAATCATAATAGCATTTGAATAATATAATTACAAAAATAAATGTGTCTCTTACCTATTAGCCATTTTTGCAGCAGCAACCAGAGCTCTCTCCTCTATTTTGGAAGATTTTTTTTGTGGTGTGAATCTGAAACGAAAAGTCTGTCTGGGTTTTATAGGGTGGGTGGCCAATCCACCTACTCGCCTCAGTCTCGGGCGCCACCGCCGGAGTCTTTATTTCCCACCTACTCGCTTCAGTCTCGGGCGCCGCCGCCTGAGTCTCGGGCGCCACCGCCTGAGTCTAATAAAACGGTCCAAAAACCAAGTCTTAAGCGGCAGCGCCTGAGTCTCAGGTGTACCCGCCGATTCTTATCTCTAAAACACAATATCTTTGTCAATAGTTTTTAATTGGCCATATTCGTGATAAATTAAAAAAAAAACAATATTTCTGTCATTAACCCAGTAATTTACTAATTTATAAAAGGATCTGTAATTTACTAATAAATGTATCGAAATGAGACGAAGGACAAATCAAACTGAAGAGAGTATCCGTCCCATCGCTGTTCAAACAACCCAAAATTCACGAATCGTTCTTTAGTTTCCTCCCTCCCTCCCTCCCTCGCTTCAGACTTCCCAGCATTTTACTCTCTCTGCTCACGAACTCCACGAAGCCGCTCTAGAATTTTAGTTATGGTCTTACAACCCCGTTCAATTCTTACTCCCGCCATTTGCAGATCAGTCGTGAACCCTAGATTGGTTCCCCAAATCAAGCACGTTTCCAGCCTCAAGGTTATGTGGCGGAAGGACCCGAAGCTAGATGAAGCCATAGAGAGAGACAAGAGGTACAAGCTTTGCGCTCGCGTCGTCAGAGAGGTATTGAACGAGCCAGGACAAGCAATCCCGCTATCTTACCTAGAGCGAAGGCGCGAGAGGTTGCACCTCATGGACAAGATCAAAACTTTCCTCCGTCGGAACCCACTGCTGTTCGATACGTGCTACGATCGAATCAAACCCAAATCCGAGCCGGTTCTTTTCGTTCGCCCGAGCCATCGGTTGAGGAATTTTCTGGAAGAGGAGAAGAGGATACAGCTTGAAAACGAGGAGCTGCTCGTCGCCAAACTGTGCAAGTTGTTGATGATGGCCAAGGACAAGGTAATCAGCGCAGATAAATTGGTTCATGTGAAGAGGGAATTCGGGTTTCCTAATGATTTCATGGTTAGTTTGGTGGACAAGTATCCTAACTACTTTCGGCTGATTGGGTTTCCTGGAGAAGGGCAGTCGTTTCTAGAGCTAGTAGATTGGAACCCTGAATTCGCTAAATCGGTTATTGAGCGGAGAGCCGAGGAAGAGTCCAGATTAACAGGGATTAGGGTTCGTCCGAATTTCAATTACAAGCTTCCACCAGGTTTTTTCCTGAGGAAGGAGATGAGGGAATGGGTTAGGGATTGGTTGGAACTCGAGTACGTATCGCCTTATGTTGATGCCTCGCATTTGGAGCAATCCTCGCCCGAAATGGAGAAGAGATCCGTTGGGGTTTTCCACGAGCTGCTATCGCTTTCTCTGTTCAAGAGGGTTCCGGTCGCAATTCTTGGCAAGTTTTGTGAAGAGTACAGGTTTTCCAATGCATTTTCAAGTGTTTTCACTAGGCATTCTGGGATATTTTATATGTCATTGAAAGGGGGAATTAAGACTGCAATGCTCAGAGAAGCTTACAAAGGAAGTGAGTTGATTGACCGAGACCCATTGCTGGAAGTAAAAGATAAGTTTGTGGAATTGTTGGAGAAAGGCTGGCAGGAGAGAGCTGAGCAGTTGAGGTTGCAAAGGGAAGCAGTCAAGAAGGATCCTGAAATGGTGGCAATGCAAAGCAAAGATTTAGATGCGGAAACAAGCAGCGAGGAATCTGATAAGGGAGAAGAAGTGGAGGAACCAGTTTCGAATTCATGAAAAAGGCTAGGTAGTTTTGGCAGGCTGCACTGGCATCAATTTGATTGCCTTTTAATTTGGACTTCACCAGCTGAGCTTCCTGTTGCACCATGCTTGAGAACGGTTAACTGTTCTGAAACTCGATTAGTTTATATTTTGACTGAAATGATTGCCGTGCATTCAATATTGACGCAGTTGATTGTCGCAGATATAATAGAACAGCTTGGTGGCATAATTTCCAGGTACGACAATAGTTTACTTCACCATGTATATGCAATCTTGCACACTTTACTTGTTTTGGTTTCCTCTGGCGTGTTCTCTTCAGAATACTTTGATTTCCTCTGGTAGGAAATAATTCATTACTTAGTTTAAAGAATAAAGAGTATGTTGCAACCTAACATAAACTTCATGTGTTAAAGATGAGTGGCAGAAATAACTGCGGACGTCAACTACCAAAGAAGCAACACACTCTTTGGATTGTTACTTCCCGTTTCTTGCTGCCAAATTGTTTTCTTTATCTGCATGAACATATATATAAATATATGAGATCCATATATATGTGAGGCTATTACTAAAATATCACCCGATCCAATCAATTCTAATTTTCTTGTCAATCTCGTTCTATGGTAGCAAAATGGGTAGTGTGAAAACTTTTGCTTTATTCTATTTTGCAGCCCTTCTCCTAGTTGTTGTTCATGTGGACAAGATAGATGCCCAGAGACGCCGCCCTCCACTATGTGCTTCACAGTTTTCCCTTGCAAACTATGCCTGTGGCAGTCTGCCATTCATGCAACTGCCACCACCTTCCTCTCTTCCTCCAGCAACTCTCTCTATGAAGTCCTCCTCTAATCCGCCCCCTCCGCCGACATCTCCAACATCTTCTCCTTCCCCACCTGGTCAAGGTCGAGGAAGGCACAGGCATGGGCGGGGCCACCATCACCATCATAGAACCCCTAGTCCTGCAGAGCAGAATTGTTGCAGGTGGCTGAAAGAGTTGGATGGCGAATGCGTGTGTGACGTGTTGGTTCGTTTACCGCCTTTCCTGGCAAAACCTTCTCACAAGTACACTCTCTATGTCAATGGCGCATGCGTTATTACTTACTCGTGCTCCGGCCGAATTGTGCCTTAGAAGAAGGAAGAGCTAGAGGATCTGTAATCAGACTTGGTACTGAATCTGCCTCGGAATAATTTTGATTTAATGGTGCTGATAGAATTTTCAGACACTTGTTGTAATTAAGGTCCCTCTCATGGGGCTCGTTTCCCTTTGTATGTGGTGAATATAAGCTGTGCCGCATTTGCTGGATGGTTTTTGGGAAACCCACATTTTTTCTACACAATAAATGAATAAAACACACCGAATTCCATTGCTTTTTATTTCCTCGAATGGATGATCCATACTCTGGTTGTTAATGTGATAAATGGAATTTATCTGGGAAAGCCTATGGATTGATTTAGAGGTCAGTCTCAAAAAGCTGATGTTTGCTAAGGAGCTCCGGCAAATAAATATTCTATATTAATGCTACCTAAGCTAATATTACAGGACAGAAACAGTAACAGTGGTGGAAATTTTGCCAAAAAAAACTGTATGGTGGAAATGGTCAGGCGCACTGAATAGCCCAGAATCATGTCGATCACTGATAATCGGGCTAGAAGCTTCGATACTAACTACAATTCCAGATTACTTCAAGTGGTGATACTTTTGCAGGCACAATCAAATTTCTGGTTCTTCACAGCAGAATTGTATCTTTCAACCACATTTAATAGACAACAAAAGGGTAAAAACGCAAGTCCTTGGAGGACTCATCTTAGTTACGTGCTTTTAGCCCAAGAAGTTGTGATTAAATCCGACTGTGTGCTGCCTTCGGAAGCCATACATCTCGGTAAGACAGGTAATTGGTTAGTCGGTTAACCGAATTTGTAACGTGATTAGTGGTTAACCGATAACCAATAATTCGTTAGTTGTTAGGTTTTGGTTTGTGGTTGACCACTAATCTACTATTTTTTTATACCTAGGAACCTCAGCCTCACGTGCCACTTTGTGACAGCGATGCCTACTAAACCTCGGGGCCACCTGCAATCAATTCGACGCCAATAGGGCTTCGCTCCCAACAGCCTTGTACCTCCGGGAGAACCAACAGACCTCGTTTGTATTCATTGAGATCTGCAACTCCTAAATCTTCGGTTAGATAGTTATTTATTGAGGGTTTATTTGTTATTTGGACGTTTATGTTATGTCGGCTATTTCGGGAATTATTGGGGTTAAATCGGTTAGGTTAAGTCTTTGGGTAGTTATAGGGAATTAGTCGGTTTATATATATTCTGTGTTAGGCCTAGGTTAAGGTTAAGCAATAACAACAGAATTATTCCCTAAAGCTCTCTCTCTCTCTCCCTCTCTCACAGCCGAACCCCCTCTTCCCCTTCCCAACTCGTCGGCCACCATCCCGGTGCCCGAAATCCTCTTTTCTCAACCCTAATTCCCAAATTCTACCTCATCCCAAATCCCTAATTCTCATACCAATCACGATCCTCAATCGCACACCTAGATCCGTGCTCTTTCAGTGGTATCAGAGCCTGGCTGGTGTGCCGCTTCTCTGAAGAAATACTGCAGTATGAAGATGTCGAACCCTGCGGACAAACAACAGCCGCCGCGCCAGACCAAGGAGGTGGTGACAGTCAAGGACGTGACGATCAACAAGTACGACGCGCTGGCAGCATCGTTGGAGAGCTTGACCGAGGTCACTGTGAGGGCAGCGGAGGCCTCGAAGGGTTCGATCGGAGCCATCGAAGCCATGGGTGACCAAATCAAAGCCTCCATCGAAGAGATGGGCAAGAGCGTGGCTGAAAACATCTGCGGAGCCCTGGCAGCGACGATGCAGGAGGTGCTAACCCAAGTTCTGAAGAGTCGGGAGACGTTGGCGATCCCGATCATGGGGGCGGCGCCGGCGACAGCGATCGCGACAGGGGCAGCCGCGGCGGGCTTGGCGGTGCAGGAGGGCAGCGGCGCGAGGGCCGCGCGCCAGGAGGAGCAGCCGCCCCGCGAAGGCGCGGGCGTGGGCGCTGGTCGGACCGGGGCGTGGGCGCTGGTCGGACCGGGTCGGGGGCGCGCCGGGAGGAGGAGGCGGCCGAGGAGAACTCGCCGGCTGGCGGCGACGAGACGACGGCGACGCGAGCCCTAACCGCGGTGGGTGGAGCGCCGGGTAGCTCGGCCGTGCAGCCGGGTAGCTCGGCCGTGCAGTGTAGCCGAGCCGGGGAGATGAGAACTGTGGGCACGAGGAGCGCACCCGCGCCTGCATTCAGTGGGCCTGGGTTGCTGCCGACACCGACGGACCTGGCCCAAGACAAGGCCCGTGGAAAGCAGAAGGTGGCGGGGTACGAAGGCGAGCAGTGGTCGCTTGGGCATGAGGGAGAAGAACCCTGGCCCGAGGAGGAGTTAAGCTTCGGTGATCCGGAGGGCTGGATGGACCCTAGCCCAGAAGAGGCGAGATGGGGCTGGGTCACGGGCGCGAAGTCGGGCCAAACCAGACCGGTTACTGGGTGGCCAGCCGGTCGGACCAGACCGAACTGAACCGATTTGGGTCAACCGCAGGCGGGCATCAACTGGAACGGGCCGACCAGGGGTCCCGGCAAGGGCCCAGAGTACGGATACCCCCCATGGAGTACACCGCGAGCAGGAGGGGGACGCGGTCGAGGTTGTCGGGACATCGGGCAAGGATCAGGGACCAAGCCCGAGTACACCGGGAACCACCAGGAGGTGGCGGGCGACTGGCCCTACCCTCCCCAGCAGCGAGCCACGGCCAGCCACTACCGTCAAGGACCGGTGAATCAGCCACCGTCACCGAACACAGGCAGGTATGAGTATCATAACCCTCTGTATGAGACTGAAGAGGAATTGGTATTTAGAGCTAAACCGCCAGTGATAGAGTTTCCCAAGTTCGACGGCTCGGGAGATGTGGGTTTGTGGTTGTATGCAGCTAAGAGGTGGTTCAGGAACCACCCGATCCGGGAAGAGCGGAAGGCGCATCTGGCGTCCTTCTATCTTGAGGGAGACGCCCTCCAGTGGTGGGAATGGACCGAGCGAGCTTATGCAACGGCCGATGAGGTCATAACCTGGCCCAGGTTCCAGGATGAGCTGCGCTACCAGTTTGGCAAGGTAGAGGGCTGGGCTCCGGAACAGCTGGCCAAGCTCAGACAGACAGGGTCGGTAGCCGAGTATCGCGCGGAGTTCCTTAAGCTGTGAAACCAGTGCAAGGAAATGACAGAGGAGACCCTGGTGGGGCTGTGCATGGCGGGGCTTTGTCCAGAGCTGGCGACCGCCGTTAAGGTTTTTGAACCTGACTCTCTTCGAGTTGCTTTCAGGATTGTAGGGCGCAAGGAAGAGGAGTTGGCTAGTTGGAGGACGTCGGCTGGGTGTATCCAGAAAGCTAGTGGAGGAATGGGAGCAGGAGCCGGTACATCACCGCCGTCGGGAAATGCAAGCCCGGCGGCCACGGGAGTAGCATCAGGGAACAGGTTCCAGTTAAGGCTGCCACCGAATGGGTTTGTCCGGCTGACTCAGGCAGAAATGGACCAGAAGCGCAGAGACGGCCGTTGCTTCAACTGCGACGAGAGGTACACAGTGGGCCATCAGTGCGCCAAGGGTCATCTAATGCTGTTGGTTGGGAATTGGGAAGATGAAGGAGAGGAAATGGAGGCGCGTGAAGCAGAGGAGAAGAAGGAAGAGAAGAAAGAAGGTCCACCTTGAGGGCAAGGTGGATTCCAAGGGGGATGGGATGTTAGATAGTCATTTATTGAGGGTTTATTTGTTATTTGGACGTTTATGTTATGTCGGCTATTTCGGAAATTATTGGGGTTAAATCGGTTAGGTTAAGTCTTTGGGTAGTTATAGGGAATTAGTCGGTTTATATATATTCTGTGTTAGGCCTAGGTTAAGGTTAAGCAATAACAACAGAATTATTCCCTAAAGCTCTCTCTCTCCCTCTCTCATAGCCGAACCCCCTCTTCCCCTTCCCAACTCGTCGGCCACCATCCCGGTGCCCGGAATCCTCTTTTCTCAACCCTAATTCCCAAATTCTACCTCATCCCAAATCCCTAATTCTCATACCAATCACGATCCTCAATCGCACACCTAGATCCGTGCTCTTTCATCTTCACTGTCGCGTCAGCTTTACTGTTAGGCTATCATACCTTTGGTAATCTACTAATTGATTAGTAATCAATTGATAAGAAAATCAATAACCACATACTAGTATAATCACATCGTGTTGGGCTTTGATTAAGAGGAAAAGTCCCAAAATTCAAGATCAACAAAAGTTTCAATTTCAAACATCCCAATTCCCACTTATTGAGTCTCAAATGTGTCATAAAGTTAGAACTCGAAAGTCCCCCTCTCCAACTCCCCTTTGCAGTTAATAGAGCAAACTCACACCTAGTATTTTTTGTTTCTTTGATATTTGTGAATGATGATAATCTTGTGGTGCTTGTGTTTGATGTCTTGCTTGTTGGTACTCGCTAATTGGATAAAGACGTTTGATTACTTTTAATTTTATATGTTGAAATTTGGATTTGAATGATGAATCAAAGAGAGATGTTGTATTGATGTTATTTGATATAATTATTATTTTCTGCACATGTTTTTTACCTTGTGATCTTGATTTCTTCTACCTGTTATAGAGTAGCAGAAGGCTGAACAAAGGGTCACTGGCTGACAAGGGGAGAAGGAAAGAGGGGGTGGAGGAAATGAAAATGGTGTCTTAAGCTAAAATATACACTTCCCGTTTCTTGATAGTCCTTAAACAAGAAACGCAGATTGATAGTTAGTAGCATAGCACATCACCTAACTCTCTTTTGAGCAGCGCAAACCGAATGCGCTTCATTAAAATTCCCCCCACGTTGAGTTTCTATACAGAGCATGCAAGAGTTGGTTGAATGGCGGTGTAGCACACTAGCAGATACACACATTCAATATAAACGCATACGGATAGATACATATGCATATCAATCAACGAATGAAGGGGTACTAGTAGCTTGATATGAGGTAGGAAGTGGAGATACAGAACCACAGAAAAGGCAGGGCCAATCAAAATGAAGGCTACAGTGATACTCATACTCTTATCTTGTTTAGCATTATTGCTACGCAATCTTTCCATTTCCACCGCTACCATCCCTTCTCTCCCTAGACCTTCACCTACCCGTCCTCTCTGTGTCTCCCAGCTAGCCCTCGCCAACTATGCCTGCGCCAGCGTCATCACTAGCCTCACCTTCACCGACCCCCCCATGCCTACTGCCACCTCCACCACTACTACCATTCCCCAGCCCTCCGAGATTCTCTACCACCTGTCAGCCACGGAGGATGATGGCCGTGATGTGGATCCTATAACAGGCCGGGAAGGGGATGAAGAAGCACTAGGAGTGAATGATGACGGTGATGAACAACAAAAACAACATCATCACCGTCATCGCTCATCTTTTTCTTCACGCTATGAGCATGATCACAACGGAGGTGGACGGAGAGATAGGCACAAACATCGCCGTGGGCGGCATCGTAATGGGCATCGCAGCAGCCACCATGACCATGGAAAGCGGCGAGGAGATGAAAATGAAGACAATGATAATGATGATGATGATGGTGGTGGTGGTAGTGGGGTGGAGGGAGATCAGCGGACGGCTTCGCCCGCGGAGGCCAACTGCTGTAAGTGGGTTGGGGCAGTGGACAATGAGTGTGTCTGCGAGTTGCTGTTTCGATTGCCCACTTTCTTGGCCAGACCCATCCATGAATACACCATCATTGTTAGTGAGTGGTGCAAAATTACTTACACTTGCGGCGGAAGGCCTAGACCATGATCAATATATTGACTGTTGATCCCATCCCATATTATCTGAACTACTACGCATAATTAGCTAGTCATGTAACTACAATATACTTTGTAGCCGGCTGCCTGTGGGATGTGGTCCTGTCGTTTGATGAATGCAACTTAATTATGTAATCTGGACTGAATCTTCTTCCGAAGGGTGTTATCTAATTTTGGTGCTTAGTTTGCTGCGAATAATGTTGAGATGTTGAACTACTACTAGATTATTTTTGACAAAGAGACTGCATTCTTTTTCTTTAAGACATAAAATGTGGGTACACTTTATTGGCAAAGAATGCAATGTTACTGTACATTAATTTGTCGTTTCCTTCCAGTTCTCAGATTGCTATCTTTCTGCTGGGAAAGATACCCGGCTTTGCCCCCTTTTCCCTCGCCTCCGCCACGACAGCTCTCAATGTCCTTTTCCCCAATTCTCGGGACACACACCTCCTTTCTGTCAGTCCGCCCTATGGTTTGCTTCTCGAACTCGCTGGCTCCTTCAACAAGCTACGAGCCTACGACCCATGTTCCCTGTGGTCACATCTTCTGACCTCTGGCCTTGGAATCCGTGCGCTCTCCGCTTTCTTCTCCTACAGTTTTCGCTGAGGCAAAGCTTGGCCCCCATTCCCAATTTCCTCTCCATTGAGCTCTAGCCTCCTCTGTCCTTCGATCTCGGAAACCGCTCGATTTCTGATTTCTTCTCTTACAGTTCCCGGCGAAGCGAAGCTTGGTTCCCGTTCCCCAACTTCCTCTCCTACACCTCGCTTTCTTCTTCTTCTCCACCCACCATGAATTACAACGTCCTCTTTGCTTCCATCTTTTCCTCCTCCATAACCCTTTCTCTCTGCAACGCAAACCCTAAAGTTTCCTCTGCTGGGGCCGCCATGGAACTCAAACATGGAGGAATACATAATCGATTTGGAACAGGAGGAGCAGAACGAAGGCGATGAGAAGGAAGGAGATCCACTAGGCAAGGTGCCATCGCGAAGTACTTCTTGAGCACTGTAAGTGTTTGCCACTTTGCCCACCTCATTCCTATCTCTCTTTGTTTTGCTGCTGGAAGAACTGCAGCTAGAAAAGCTGAAAAAGACGAACATGAATAAAGAAAAGAAGACGCTCAATGAACTCTGGACTGATTTTGTTGGGACTTTCACCTCTCGGCAATATCCCTAGAGTTATACGTACGGTTTTTACTTCGTATAATTAATGAGCAAATCTTATATTGAATCTTGAAGGGAACAGCTGCACAGGGTTGCAACAGCTGCAACCATGGGCAATCGGGTGAGCTGCTTCAGGTTTACAGCAGGGAACAGAATTGCAGCAGTTCTCCTACTCAACAACTAAATGCTATAGCAAATTTAGTTCTCGCTTTTTCACTTCCACTTTTGCTCATCTCTGCTTCTTTCCAACAACAGATGTTTGGATTCTCGCTGAAAGTTCCTCTGCTGCAGCAATTTTCATCGTCAAAGGAGAGGTGGAGGAAAATAGGTGTAGGAGATCGATAAGGCGAGGTCGAAGGAAGCTGACCTGGAAGCGAGGTCGAAGGTGTGGAAATAATAGCGTTCTCATGTTATTGATCATGTTGTTTTAGTTAACAGA
This sequence comes from Linum trigynum, assembly GCA_964030455.1. Classification (NCBI taxonomy): domain Eukaryota; kingdom Viridiplantae; phylum Streptophyta; class Magnoliopsida; order Malpighiales; family Linaceae; genus Linum; species Linum trigynum. Next base: position 30,675,928 of record OZ034814.1, on the reverse strand, counting down.
TATGGTCTCGGTATATAATATTTGATAAGCTTCATAAGCATATATGTATTTTGTGCATAAATGATTGATCTTTATGTACGTATGTGTTTAAATTGCTCTAAATTAGTTCATATTGACCATGGAATGGCCCTAGTGTCATTACCAAGACATGTAGCGATTTAACACAGATTGAAGCTAAGATTGTGAACAAAACAAAGTGCAGTGGACAAATGCAGGTGCAGTGTCAAAATGCAGATGTGCAGAGGCAAACGTCCAGCAGGAGGCCAAATCGATGAAGACCTAAATCAAATTATTGTGGTTGGAATCTTCACTCAACTGTCAGCAACCCTTAGAAATTATTGGGATTGGGTCAGATTTCTTGAAGTGGGAAAATGGATTTGGTGGCTCACCAATAGAGAAAATGATGCAAGAATTTATTGCAAAGAAAGAGACTTAAGCTAGCAGCAGTCTTCTCTTGGAAATGTGACCTGCAAGTGTCTTGTTTTGTGGGATTAAATCTGCAGAAAATGGATTTAAAAAGGGTAGCAACTAGGAGACTTGAGTGACACTTTTGGAGACTAGTTTTAGACAGAAAAATCAAAGGAGAGAGCTCACTTTGGCACACTTTGGAGTTGAGCATTTTGAAGAAAGGAAGACTCTTGTAAGTTGGGGATTAACTCCAACACTTAGTACTTTCTCTACTCCTTTGTTTTTGGTAGTTAGTCATCATGTTGAACATTAGCATGTTTATGTACTTTCTTTTCATCATGAACTAATCCCCCAATTTCTGGGGGAAACTTATGGATTTCATTATCTAGCCTCGATGTTTTAATCATGACTTGTTTTTTTTCCATTTTCTATCGTGTGGAATTGTTTAACGCTTTGTGTTGATTGGCCACCTTCACAATGATTTGTAGTTTTCTAGGTTAATAACGATAGTGAAAACCTAGTAACCGAACACATTTCGCACGACATAATTGCCTATCGAAGCGATAGTGGATTAAATAGGGAATTATGCAGTCATTTCAGGGATATCGTTCTTAAGGCTAATTAATTAATTCAGTTAACTACGATAGTAGAAATTGTCTTAATTAGTTAGTACGTGGTAATTCTCGATAGGGACAACTATCAAATTATAGGTATCCCGATTGTAGAAATATGGATTAAATCGATTGACAAGGGTAATTAAATTTACTGAGGTAAAATAGTAAAATCTTGTGTTTCCCCCGGAACTCTACAATATCAATTTCTCCAAAATAGTTGATTTTTCGAGTTACTTAATTTGTGCGATCTTTGCAAATCATCACTTGATTACATCCCTTTGCAATTTCTATAGTTTCTTGAACTAAATTTGTTAATTATTGAGTTTCACCAATCCCCAAGAGAACGATAATTTTACTTACACTTTATTACTTGTACGACACTGTGCACTTGCAGTTTTGTCGCCACCAAGTTTTTGGCGCCGTTGCCGGGGATTGTCAAAAATCCAGTTTTAATAAACTTTTGTTTGAGTGAACTATTTTGATTTGTGTTTTAGTATGCATGAAAAGTTCAGAATATTTCTTTTTGGCGTATGCGAAGAAGGGAGACTAAGGAGTTGTTGCCGCTAAATCACGAAATCGAGAAGGAGTGTAAGTACAACCGGAAGCAGGCGAGGGTAGGAAAAGTCATCCAATCTAAATCAGCACCTACCTCTCCGAAAGGCCATCAAGACGAAGAGAAGGGTTTCATCTCTTCACTTATAGGCAAAATGGAGGAGGGAGCTACCCAAGGCCACAACAACAATCAACACCGTGAAGGGAAGAATGACCCACCTGAAGATCGAACCATCCGAGGCAAGCTGAATCAAAGAACTGGAGCCCGAGCTTCAGGGGTTGTCATTCCAACCGGCAACACCAATCTCGACATCACACCATCCTTCATCAACATGATCACAAATGGCTACACATCTCTGGAGCAAGTAGAGAAGATCCTCATGACCATTTGAGAAGATTTTGTAGCATTTGTGATACTATGAAGAATCCTGTCGTGTCCGATGATGCAATCCGGCTGTGTATGTTTTCATTCTCATTAATAGGTCGAGCGGCTCATTGGTTCCAAAACCTGGCGCCTCGATCTATCACCACGTAGGCGCAGCTAGAGAAGGCATTTCTTGACAAATATTTTCCACCCGCTAAAGCCATGAAAGCCCAAAAGGAGATTGTAGACTTTGTACAAGCCGAGGATGAAAGCCTAAGTGAAGCTTGGGAGCAATACAAAGAGCTTTTGCTGAAGTGCCCAAGCCACGGCCTTGAGGAGTGGAATGTGATCACCATCTTCTTTGATGGGATTAGAAGACAGTTCAGGCAAGCTTTGAACACGACATCCGGTGGAGGATTTACTTCTATGGAGCCCGGAGCCGCCTATGACCTCATAGAGAACATGTGCTCCGATGATAATGAATGGGGTGGATAAAAGAGCTCACGAAGGAGAGGCGGTATGCATGAAGTCGACAAATTCACCGGCTTGGAAGCACGACTTAATCACGAGCGCAGTGAATTTTAGGGAAGGCGTAAGGAAACAGAGCCGGTGATTCCTCAGGGAATCAAATTTTCAATTCCGGCCTTCTAGGGGGAGGTTTGATATGATCTCAATCCCACCATCGTATAAGCTCAAACGAATCGTTCAAAGATCAGGTCAAGTTAATACGAGCAAAGCTGGAAATTTCTGAAGTGTTGAGACTGTCTTGGGAAGGCTACTTTGGAGGGATGTTTCTCTCAGACCGTTCAATGGAAATGCCAGGTTAGGGTCTTATTTTGAACCTGGGATGTTCCTCTATAACTTGGTACACTTGGATTGTGGAAAGGAAGCAAGGAAGGTGGTTTTTCAAGGCCTTCAAAATGCTATCCTGCAACTGGAAATCTGCCAGTTTTTGACTAAGGCAGAAAGGGTGTTCAAGATGCCACCTTTGGAGCTCAGTTTCAGGAATATGAAGGAGAGTCGAGTTCGAGGCATCATACCACATGAAAGTACGTTTGTTACTCTACAACGACGTGGCATGGGTTAAGAGAAAGCTTACCTGGAAGGCTTCCATCGATGGGTGTGAAGATGGGAGGAAGGGCTATTTCCTGGGCAGCTTGCTTGGAGAAGAAGAAGAGTTTCTTGGGTTAAAAGTTTCCTTGTTTAAACTGAATTCCTTTCCTTGTGTGATTGTAGTTTGTTTCCTTGTTCTCTTAGAATTATGATAGGAATCTCGTAATTATAAATAGCTTAGCTTGGTGTTTGTAAAAGACACGTTTTGAGTTTCAATCAAAGTACTCTGAGGAGTTTCCATAGCTTGCGAGCTTTTGTTCTTGGTTGTTTTAAATCGAGAATTGCAGACATAAGGATCGAGCTAATCACTCTCTATCCTATGGTTAATTTTACCTTAACCAGCCTCTTCCCTTTGTGTTGAAGTTGCTTGTTCGGTTTGCACCATTCACCCATCCATTCCCCTCTGTTTTCTATCCGAGTTCATCATCACATCACATTCAATTCCCTAGTTGCGCGCTCTGGTTATTCGAGTTCTCTCTTGGACTCATCAAGTGGTATCAGAGCCTGGTTCAAACACAGCGGCAACAACGAAGAAACAACTGGACACTCGCCCTGTTGCAACAAGAACGCGTCACAAGGGTCCCATCGCGTTACGAGATAAATCGAGGGAAACAGGGTCCGATTTCTGAGGTTGACGAAGAGATTGAGTGTGTAAATTAGGCAATGGCAGGGCATCAGATTAATACCACAGAGTTGTTACAAACTCTGATGGCTCAGATCAATGCCCAATTCCAAACCCAATTTGACCAAATCACACGGCAGCTGGAAGAGTTGAAGACGAAGGCGAAAGAGCCAGAGGCAGAGGCAGGCGAAGATACGAACCCAGAAGGGGTCAGGACACCGCGTAGTCGAGCATTCGAGGACACGATTCATAATCTCGAGAGGCGTATAATCGTCCCTGAAGCCAATCCGAGAGATCGCGAGTTCCACGATCATGATCGTCAACGCCATAATGCCGAACCAGCTGAAGAATTGAAAGGAATCAAGCTCACTCTGCCGTCGTTTCAGGGGAGTCTTAATCTGGCAGAGTACCTCGACTGGGAATGAAAAGTGGTTCTCTTTTTCGACTGCCAGAACTACTCAGAGCGGCAGAAGGTTACTTTGGCCACGTATGAAATTGAAGGATATGCTGCTGCTTGGTGGGAGCAACTTTGAATCAAACGTCGCGGAATCAGTTTGCCGCCAGTGACGACTTGGCTGGAGTTGAGGAGCGTGATGCGGGAACGGTTTGTGCCCGCGTACTATCAACGTGACCTTCACAACAGCCTGCAATCGATTCGTCAAGGAAGCCGGAGTGTCGAGGAGTACTATCGAGAGTTGGATCTTCTTCTGATTCGAGCCGATGTACGGGAAGAAAAGGAGGCTACGATCAGTCATTTTTTACAAGGTCTCCAGCGTGAAATCGGAAACCAAGTAGAGCTCTTCCCGTTCGTAGAAATCGAAGAAGTTGTGTAGTTGGCGGTTTGAGTGGAGAAGCAATTGAAGCAACAAAATTCGAGCAGAAGATTTCCTACCGCTAACAGTGTCCCTAAACCCATCTTAGAACCCGAAGTGAAGTCTGAGTTGCCGCGAAACACGGCTAGAAACGCCACCCCAATTGTTCCGGAGAAGACCAACACTTCAAGTGGCACAATTCGATGTTTTAAGTGCCATGGATACAGGCACAAAGCACACCAATGCGCCAACCAAAAAGTACTGGTACTCATGGATGGCCAATATCAATCGGAGGAGGAAGAAGAGGAAGAACCAAAAGCGAATGAGAGGGATTTTGACCCAGACATTGAAGCTGTTAAGGGTCTGTTGTTCGTGGTTCATCGGGCAATGACAAGCGAGAAGCAGGATTCCTCTGAGATGGATCAAAGGAGCAACCTTTTTCACACTAGGTGCCAAGTTAACGTAAAAAATTTGACTGTAATCATTGATGGTGGAAGTTGTGCAAATGTAGCAAGCCTTGACGTAGTCAAGAGACTTGGGTTACCTATGATTCCACGATCTGAACCATATTCTATTCACTGGCTCAGTGAACACGTTGCAATCAAGGTTAATAAGCAGGTCAAAATCCCTTTCTCAATCGGCAAGTACCACGACGAATTGCTCTTCGATGTCATTCCGACGCAGGCAGCACATTTGGTCATGGGGAGACTATGGCAGTTCGACCGAAAGGCATCCCATCACGATCGAACAAATTACTACACATTTGAGCACAGTGGAAAGAAGTTCACACTCAAGCCCTTGACGCCGGCAGAAGTCCGAGAAGACCAACATCATATGTCGACAAGACAAACTAAGAGTGGAGTGGAATTGAGTACAAGAGCTTCAGGGCAGTCCACGAAACCCAGCTAATGGATCGACGTTATTTGTTGACTGTTCTCGCTGGCAGAACAATTCCGCAAAGAAGCAGAGCTCGTCGGCCCTGTTTTCCGGCGGCCCTGAAGTACACAGAATTGGGTGGAGCAGCTGGTGCAAAGTCTGGGCAAGAGACCAGCGTCGATATCCCAAATTTGCCCAGAAACGCGTAAAGTCGACAAACCCATGCCGCGGCGGACTCAATCGACGAATTCCGAAAGTAAAATTTTGTTCCTGAACGTGAAGAACAAAGAGGGAAAAAGGGGTGAATCGGTTGTGGAGTTCGGGCACGAATCGAAGCAATCCGTCGCTTGGGATCCACCTCTGGGGTCTCAGGGAAGGTGTCGGGATCAAGAAATTAGACCGGCAAGGGCTGTGGAAGAAACGCCCAATTTTCAACTCGCCTCGCCGGAATATGGAAACTCGCCGCCGGAAACTGGGAATTTCGAATTCTCCGGTGGCGGGAAAAATTCGAAACTCGATTCAAGGTGGCTCGAGCAACCTAAACGCAAGAGAATGAATGAATTCGCTTCGTGGGAGCTAAAAGAACTAAATGTGAGCAAGGAATTGGTCCGAGGAGTCGTTAAACCGAAAGCCCCAACTTTTAAGGGGTCACCGGCAAATCGGGTCTCGCTGGAAAAGGAAGTTCCGACACTAACTTTTCACGATCCCGTTTGGGATGATTTTCTCTATCGTTATGATTGCAGGATGACCCAAGCTTTGAGGTCAAAGCTTTTAAAAGAAGGGGGGCCTGATATGATCTCAATCCCACCATCGTATCAGCTCAAACAAATCGTTCAAAGATCGGGTCAAGTTAATACGAGCAAAGCTGGAAATTTCCTAAGTGTTGAGACAGTTTTGGGAAGGCTACTTTGGAGGGATGCTTCTCTCAAACCGTTCAATGGAAATGCCAGGTTAGGGTCTTATTTTGAACCTGGGATGTTCCTCTATAACTTGGTGCACTTGGATTGTGGAAAGGAAGCCATGAAGGTGGTGTTTCGAGGCCTTCAAAATGCTATCCTGCAACTGGAAATCTGCCAGTTTTTGACTAAGGCAGAAAGGGTGTTCAAGATGCCAACTTTGGAGCTAAGTTTCAGGAATATGGAGGAGAGTCGAGTTCGAGGCATCATACCACATGAAAGTACGTTTGTTACTCTACAACGACGTGGCATTGGCTAAGAGAAAGCTTACCTGGAAGGCTTCCATCGATGGGCGTGAAGATGTGAGGAAAGGCTGTTTCCTGGGCAGCTTTCTTGGAGAAGAAGAATAGTGTCTTGGGTTAAAAGTTTCCTTGTTTAAAGTGAATTCCTTTCCTTGTTTGATTGTTGTTTGTTTCCTTGTTCTTTTATGATTATGATATGAATCTAGTAATTATAAATAGCTTAGCTTGGTGTTTGTAAAAGACACGTTTTGATTTTCAATCAAAGTACTCCGAGGAGTTTCCATAGCTTGCGAGATTTTGTTCTTGGTTATTTTAAATCGAGAATGGCAGACCTAAGGATTGAGCTAATCACTCTCTATCGTGTGGTAAATTCTACCCTAACCAGCCTCTTCCCTTCGTGTTGAAGTTGCTTGTTCGGTTTGCACCATTCACCCATCCATTCCCTTATCTGAGTTCATCATCATATCACATTCAATTCCCTAGTTGCGCGCTCTGGTTATTCGAGTGTTCTCTTGGACTCATCAATGTTGAATGCTTCTACGTACCTCGATTGGGAGCGGAAGATCATACTTTTCTTTCAGTGTGACCAATTCAACGAGCAACATAAGCTATCCATGATTACCTATGAGTTCTCGGACTCTGCAACTCAATGGTGAGAGCAATTGCAACTTCGTCGACGATGAAATCTACAAACTCTTGTGGCTACTTTTGCCCAGCTTCTAAGCTCTTTCCCACATTCATGCAACTTAGCATTCATATCCCCTACTCCTCCCTAGATTCTTGCAATAATTTGGGAAAATTTACCTCAAATCTCCAGCATTTATCATACCCGAATGGAGTGTCAATAGTATCGTCTCTTATATCCAGGTCAATCCTAATGGGGAAATGATCCGATTCGACAAACATCTCGTGGAACACGCGAGCTTTCTCATATGTTAATCTTCAGGAAGTCGAACATAAAGCACGATCAAGTATTTCCTTGATTAAATTTTCCCCACTCTGCATATTCTTCCAACTGAAAATCTGGCCATTGAATCCAAGATCAATCAAAGCATTCTGCTCAATGAAAAACTTAAACGAAGGCATATTTTCATTCCATATCGGGCATCGTCCTTTTTTTTGAAATCAAATAACACTACACTGAAATCTCCTACTTGCAACCATTCATCCTCCTGGTTATCCCTCAGGGTGGTAAGGTGATCCCACAGAACACGCCTCTCTACCACTGTGGTTAGAGCGTGAACAAAAGTACAGAAGAACTCCTTATTACCCCTACTAATACACACATCCATGTAGAATTTAGAGGTATCAATAGCCTGACTGATACATCTTCTTTACACCAGAGAGACAAACCACTACCTTCACCACTAGGATTAACATACTCCGACTTCGAAAACTTCAGCCCACTTCATTTATTTTCCATGAAGCACTCGTCTTTTTTTATTCATATCAGGAAGAGGATTGATGGCCCATATCTACAACATAGATTCTTGTAGTAGCGCCTTGTAAGGGGTTGACCGAATCCTCTACAATTCCAGCTCATGAGCCTCATTCTTGTTGAGGTGGTTCAAGGCTTCCACCGCCGCCCTTGAGTTCGGATTTTGTCCGTCCTCATAATGGTTCCCTTCTATTGTGATAGAGGCCAATCTCCTTCTACGATAGACATTATTCTTCTTCGACTTTTCATTGTATTCCATCCCTGGATTAAAAACAAGAGAAACAACAATCATGTTAGTTGACGAAGAAAGCTCCGACGAGCAAGACTCCTCTTCCGCTTGATGGTCGGGCTTTATCTTATTTAGTGGGATACCTCTAAAATCCTCACTAGGCGTCCCTATTATCAGTTGGACCGCATATTGGGCCTCTAGAATAATGGATCCCAAGACATTCTATTGCGGAGGCTTGTCGACAGGATTTGGGCTTGATGGGTGATCTACTCTTAGCTGCCCAGCCAAAGTAAGCGGTTGGCCCATCTCGCGAAGGCCCAACTGGTCTTAGCCCACTCCTTGTTGGTTGCTTCCTTGCCTTTCGTGGGTTTTCCATCATTGAGCAGCATAGTGGTCTGCATCACCTCTGTTGCCTCCTCTAGGTCCTCTTCCAGTCGGTGAGGTTGGTAGCAGCACTTTAGTTCCCTGTCTGTGTTCCAGGGAAATCCGTCCAACAAAGCTTGAGAGAGAAAAAAGATTGAGAGAGAAAAAAGCTCCCTCCTCTCTACTGTTGCTCCATCGGTCGCATTTATGACCGTTGGGACTAAGCCTCCATCTAAGGAGGCAGACTATAATACGACTAATGGATTCCGGGGAAACTATGCTAGAATATGTGTTGAAATCGACCTTAGGAAGAAATTGGTTTCGAAATATAGATTGAAGAGAAGACTGAGTAGGGTTGAATACTAAGGGCTACACATTATTTGCTTTGAGTGTGGCCACTATGGACACAAAGAGGAGAAATGCCCTATCCGCCTGGAGGGTACTGTTCTATCCTCGAAAGAGAAATCCAAAGGTCAAATAGTGTCCAATTCGAGTCCGAAAGTTAGACTAGAAATCACTGAGGACTTTGGACACTGGATGTTGGCTACACGAACTAGAAGAAGAAGACAGCCAACGAAAAAGACAGACAACAACAGAAAGGAAGAACAACGGAAGACTGCATCAGGATCCCGTTTTTCTTCATTGGAGGAAGAAGAGGAAAGGAATGATGAAGGGGGGGGGGGGGGAATCAGAGGAAGACCAAGAATATAATCCTCAGACTTAGGCTGAGAAACCGGAACAGATGGAGGTGGATGGAGCTGAAGACAACAGTATAGGGAAGAAAGAAGAAAGGAAACAAGGAGGGAGGAAGAGTAAAGATACCCTAGAGGAAGAAAGAAAAGATATAAAAGAGAAAGCAAGGGATGATAAGTTCAAAAAGGAAATGAACAGGAAGGGAAACCAGAAGACCACTCCAAAAAATAATAGCCAGAAAATAGCGAGTAGGACACAGACCGAGAAGACTCATTTGGGGCAGCCATTCCATCTAAAGAGACCAAGGCAGAGAAGATAATTGAAGAGGGGCCACCTGTCCCTCCAAAGGCTTGCTAGAGCCAAGGTGGAACAAGCAAACCCAGTTATAGTGACACAAAGCAAGGGAAAGCCAAGGCTTCATCTATTGGTGCCATAAAAGGGAACCAACCAAAGATGAAAGGCATGTCTCTTGGGAAAGAAACAAAATAGGGACTGAAATTGAAACCACAACCCCTTGAAATTTGGATGAACCAACCCAGGAAGCTGGATTTCAAAACCAGCCCAGGGAAGGAGGCCTCAAAGCCAAAAAATGCTACTCTACCAAAAGCAACGATTGCTAATGGGGAGCTGAAGGAAGATGAGACGACAATGGCCGTCGACATTGTATCATCCTAACCAAGTGGTCATGCCACGGAAGTCTCTTTAATGCTCATTATGGTTAAAGTCTTCTCTTGGAATTGCATGGGTGCAAATCACCCTAAGTTTCTACCTACTTTTTAATAGTATAAGAACCTCTACAAACCGAATGTTGTTAGTATTTTTGAACCAAGAATTAGTGGCAATGATGCCCTGGATGTTATCATTAGTGGCAACTCAGCTCACTTTGGAGGATGTTATGGGACAATCCAAGTACCACATCGGTAATACAAGGGAAGGAACCCTTGTATATAAGTGTCCACCTAGCCCAATTAGTACGAGGCCTTTTGGGGAGGACACCCAAGAGTAAAACCGTGTGGGCTTGGCCCAAAGCGGACAATATCGTACTAATTGAGCGCCCCGATTTTGACAAGTGGTATCAGAGCCTGGTTCGGTTGGGGCGGTGGACGTCAGTTTGGTGGACCCTCATTCGGTGACCTCGGGGTTTGAGATCTGCGTTTGGTTTGGTGGATCCAGGAGAGATCCACGTTTGGGCTTGGCGGATCAAAGAGAGTTCCACATTTGGGAAGCAGATCAAAGAGAGTTCTGCGTTTGGGAAAATCCTTGTACGAGAAGCCCATCGTACAAGGTGTCTGGCGGATCAAGATAATCGCTGAGGTGAGGACACGATGTTCATGGTCCTTGGCTTGAGGGGAGGATTTTTATGGGACAATCCAAGTACCACATCGGTTATACAAGGGAAGGAACCCTTGTATATTAGTGTCCACCAATCTCATTAGTACGAGGCCTTTTGGGGAGGACACCCAAGAGTAAAACCGTGCAGGCTTGGCCCAAAGCGGACAATATCGTACTAATTGAGCGCCCCGATTTTGACAAGTGGTATCAGATCCTGGTTTGGCAGATCCGGGGCGGTGGACGTCAGTTCGGTGGACCCTCATTCGGTGACCTCGGGGTTTGAGATCTGCATCTGGTTTGGTGGATCTAGGAGAAATCCACGTTTGGGCTTGGCGGATCAAAGAGAGTTCCGCATTTGGGAAGCAGATCAAAGAGAGTTCTGCGTCTGGAAAATCCTTGTACCGAGAAGCCCATCGATACAAGGTGTCTGGCGGATCAAGATAATCGCTGAGGTGAGGACACGAAGTTCGTGGTCCTTGGCTTGAGGGGAGGATTGTTATGGGACAATCCAAGTACCACATCGGTAATACAAGGGAAGGAACCCTTGTATATAAGTGTCCACCTAGCCCAATTAGTACGAGGCCTTTTGCGGAGGACACCCAAGAGTAAAACCGTGCGGGCTCAGCCCAAAGCGGACAATATCGTACTAATGGGCTACCCAGTTATGACAGAGGATGTGGATAAGCAGAAGCAGTTTATCCATTTCAAATGGTCACGGAGCAGGAAATTTTTTTGCCACTTCTCGGCCATCTACGCCAACCCTCGTGATTTCGAGAGAATGGATCTGTGGGATGCACTTAGAAGGTTTGGTAGACTTACCCATATCCCCTGGATGATTACTGGGGATTTTAACTCCATAACCAACTCGTCAGAGAAGACAGGAGGGGCTCCTTTCAATCATGCTAAGACCAGCGACTTCAATGAATGCATTGAAGACTGTGGACTCCTGGACATGGGATTTTCTGGACCAAATTTCACATGGTTAAAGATCTCAAGAAGAGTTAAAGAAAGATTAGACAGAAGTCTCTGCAATCTTGAGTGGCACCAACAATTTCCTGAGTCCTCTGTCATTCACTTGACCCGGCTGAAGTCTGATCATCGCCCTCTCCTTACCTGTTCCACAAGACAACATAGAGAATCTAACCTGGTGAGACGCTTCCATTTTCTCGCCTCTTGGCTTTCCCATGACAATTTCTTTCCTTTCCTCAATGAAAATTGGAAGACTGGCAGCGATTTCCTTCCCTCTTTGCAGGTTCTTGCTTCCAAGCTTCAGGAGTGGAACATGAAATTCTTTGGCAACATTTTCAGGAGGAAGAAGTTCCTCATCAACAAGCTGAACTCACTGGAATTTCACAATGAAAAGAGGCCCACCCCTTATTCGCCGGAGCAAGAAAACAAAATGAGGATTGAATTGGAGCAAACCCTATGGGAGGAGGAAATGTTATGGATCCAGAAGTCAAGATCAAACTGGTGGACTCATGGAGACACCAACACTCGTTTCTTCCACAACAAAACTTTGTGCAGACGAAAGAAGAACATAATCATTACCCTGAAGGACTCTCTTGGGAACTGGATTGAGGACCCTGCTGTCCTGGAGACATTGGCCATGGATGTTTTCATCAATCAGTACACCAAAGAGGCCAAGGACTCCTGGCCTTCCATTCCTGCTGACTTCCCGTGCCTTGAGAGCGAAGTCTTAGACAGGACTAACATCCCCCTAGTCCCGAAGAGATCAAAACTACTTTCAAGAACATGAATCATCTGAAAGCACCAAGAAAAGATGGCTTCCAAGAAATCTTCTTCCAAAAGTGCTGGGACAAAGTGGGAGCTGATCTGATCAGATTTTTCATGTCCTGTTTTGTCTCACCTGAGCAAATCAGGAGGGTGAATGGCACCCTTCTCACCCTGATTCCTAAAATTGACCTTCCTTCTTCCATGACTCACTTTAGGCCAATTAGTTTGTGCAATGTGAGCTATAAAGTGGAGGAAAAATGCTTAGCTGAAAGGCTTAAGCAACTGATGCCCCATCTTATTAACCCTAACCAAAGTAGTTTTGTTCCTCAACATCATATTACTAATAACATCCTTATCTTGTAGAAAAATGTTCACTGCATGACAAGAAAGAAAGGGAAGAAAGGATCAATGGTGATCAAAATTGACCTAGCAAAAGCATACGACAGACTGTATTGGATGTTTTTAGAAGAAACCCTGGTTGCAGCCAGGCTGCCTGCTGCTTTTGTGGAGATGACCATGAAGTGTGTGACCACCACAGGCTCCAGGTGTTGTGGAATGGACGAGAGATAGAAAGTTTCATTCCCAGCAGAGGACTTCGTCAGGGATGTCCCCTCTCCCCTTACCTTTTTACTTTGTGTATTGAACACTTGAGTCATAGTATTGTTAAAGAGGTTAAGAACAAGTCCTGGAAACCGATGACTCTCTCTGTGAATGGCCCCCCCTCTCCCACCTTTTTTTTAGGACGATCTGGTCCTTTTTGCTAAGGCTTCCCCCACCCAGGCTTCTTGTTTGCTGTCTTTTCTGAATAGCTTCTGTGAAGCCTCAGGGGAACTGATTAGTAAAGATAAGTTGCGCATTTTCTTCTCGCCTAACACTAGAAGTGATGTGAGACAGGCCATTTGTAATGTTCTTGGTATTCAACCCACCAATGACTTGGGGAACTATCTTGGGGTTCCGGTGCTACATGGTAGAACAACTAGGAATACCTATAGATATATTTTAGACAAAATAGACAAAAGACTTACATCCTGGAAATAAAAAACTCTATCCCTAGCTGGAAGAGTTACCCTTGCCCTTTCTGTCTTGAACGCCATTCCTACCTATGCCATGCAAACTGCTATCCTCCCTGCCTTGGTTTGTGATGCAATTGATAGTAAGGTTAGATGGTTTGTTTGGGGTTCACAGGAAGGAAGGTGGAAAGCCCACCTTGTTTCTTGGGATACCATTTGCAAACCTAAAAGTCAGGGTGGTCTTGTTCTTAAAACTGCTAGGAGTCTAAACTTAGCTTACATGATTAAGATTGCTTGGCTCATGTTTAATGACGAAAAAGCTATTTGGGTGCAGGTTCTACAGGGGAAGTATTTCAATCACAAGGATGGAAGGATTGTTTCCATGAAGAAGAGCAACCACTCTAGCTTGTGGAAAGCTATCCTGAGAGCCATGCCACTGATGAAGCAAGCTACTGCCTGGAGCATTTGTGATGGAACAACAACTGGCTTCTGGACTCACCCCTAGATTAACCATGATATCATCCTCGCAGAATTTCTCCAGGAAGAGTTCAGTGAGGAGGAAATGAACTCAGTTGTTGCGGATTGGACCACGGAGGAAGGAACCTGGGATTGGGAAGACTCAACAGCCTCCTTCCTGATGAGATCCTTGCTTTAATTGAAGGTACTGATGCTCCTCTACCAGGCTCGGGGGAAGACAAGCATAGTTGGGGCATTGAACATGATGGGAAGTTCAGCCTCAAATCTGCATACTGTCTTGCTTCGGACTCGTTGGGGAAGGAGGAGGATGCGATCTGGAAGGGAATATAGAAGTGGAAAGGAACGAGCAAGATAAAGCACTTTCTGTGGCTGGTGACACATAACAGCCTGATGACAAACAAGGAGAGGGCAAAGAGATGGCTGACTACCAACAACAACTGTCCTCATTGCAACAACACCGAGGAAACAGTGGAGCACATCCTGGGTAGATGCAAGAAGATTGAGGGTGTTTGGAACCATTTCAAAGGCTCCATCACTGATCAGGATCCCAACCAGGAATTCAAATCATGGCTGCTCAACAACATGAAAGATCAGAGAAAAATAGATTTTGGGATTATCTGATGGTGTTTATGGAAGCAGAGAAACGAAGAAGCTATGGAGGGGAAATCTTTCTCTGAAATGGGCCTCATCAAAAGAATCTCTACCTGCTTCACCATTAATACCAATGCTGTGGCAAACTCGGCTTGTATTGGCCTGGCTAAGATCTCCAACAGAGAAAGGAGATTCATCTCATGGAAACCACCCAAGGAAGGATGGATTCAACTGCAAAGCAACGGAAGCTACCAAAGCTCAAACTGAAGTGCTGCTACTGGAGGTTTGCTGAGAGACCATATGGGAAAGTGTATTGCAGCCTACGCTTGTAACCTGGGATCCTGCACCATCACGAGGGTAGAGCTCAAAGGTTCCATCGAAGGTTTAAAGATCGCTAGGGAGAAGGGGTACAGGGAAATTGAAGTCAATTTGGACTCCACTACAGCTGTGAGTAATTTGAAAGAAAGAGGAGACATAAGCAGCAACCACAGGATTTTCGTAACTGGAATGTGAAAATTAACCATGTGTATAGGCAGTGCAATTCTGCTGCCGATTTCTTGGCTAACAAGGGGCATGATCTTCATTTTGGCACGCATTAGCTTGATACGTGCGACCCCAAACTTATGTATTGGTTGAACTACGACACTAGGGAAACCTCCCAAGAGAGTGATATTTTAATTTGATTCCGGATGCCTTGCATCCGTCTGGGATTGCTGGTTGACGCCCCCATTTGCAGATTCTCAAATCCAAGTGGGCAGGTTGTTTTCATGGTCTGGCTGGTGGGGGCCGATGTCAGTTGAGCCGACACCTCCTATCTTCCTTGATGTTTGAGCTCCATATCGCTTCTTTGGTTCTATTCCAACGGAAGAGCGAGTCAGCGACCGAAGGATGCTAGCTACGTGTTTGCCGGGCAATCGTGTCTTGCATTCAGCGGTTTCATGTAGACCTCCGATGGCTCAATACTCATACCCTTCCTCCGAAATTCTTCACTTGCTAGACAATTTTGGATCACTAACTCGCTAAAACACAACTCCAAACAAAAGGCCAAGTATAACCAATGAAAGGGATTGCAGTATAGTGGAAAACGTATTAAGAATTGAATCCACGGGTCTATAGAGTTACTATTACTTAGCTTCAGTTCATTATATAGCAAACTAGATTAAGATAGAAGAACTATAACTACTCTAGCAAACTACGGTTAAAGTTAATCTAATTACAAGTTGGAAACAAACTTAGATATGATTTCCTGTAGATTGCAGTTAGGCCAAGTTCTAATTCACCCAATCCACTTCAGTTGATATTTATACTGCGGAAAGTTCTCAAACAGTCTGGAGTCTCGACTAAAGTTTTCCAAACCCTCTTGAATTGATTACCCAGCGGGTGACTAACCTCCATTAAAATAACCAATCAAGGCAATAAGATTCAAACTTCCTCTACTGGTTTTTATTCCAATACATAGTAGTGAATTGATTAACTCTGGCACAATCGATTCACTACTTCCAATCAAGACTGCTCTATCGGCCTATGTAGATTCTATCATTCTAGATCAAAGCTGAAACTGCATGAATGTGATCAGGATTCAAGCAATTCTGTATAAAATGTCAAATGAATATAAAATGTCAATCAATCAGGAATTCAAGTTCATACAACTCTTCCTAGCATACAAATATAGGATTCCTCAAAACCTAAGTGAAGGAAAGTTACTCAATAGATAAGAGAGAGAATGCAGAAATCTGATCTAGATCTTCAATCTCCATCTCCAAGCTTGTTTCTCGAGCTCCAATGGCAAAGAAATCCTCCAAAATAACTCCAAAAAAGTTCTCAAGTCTCTCTCTTTAGGGTTCGTCCCTTGGGTGTTTGGAATCCAAAACCCAACTCTCCCACCTCAAAATTCGCAAAAACGCATTTATAATGCTCCTAGATGTCAACTTACAGCCCCAAGTTACGACCGTAACCTTTCGGATTCAAGCTGTAACTTCTAGAATGCATTCTGACTCCTATGGCCTGAGTTACGGCCAAAATGGGCAAAGTTAAGGGTTGGGCCGTAACTTTGAAGCAAGCTACTGCTTCTCAGTTTCCCGCCTTGGATGTTTTGGTCCTTCCTCGGCCAAACTTCAAATTATTCACCGTTTGATCCCAGAAGCTCATAGTCTCGTCCTATTTCTTTTCATGGAAAGATTACATGATTATTTGTCCATAAAATGAGGTAGAAATTGATTCTTCTTCAGGTCATGCCCAAGGTTCTTCCCTCGAATCGCCAATTGATCTCCAATTGACTTGAAACTTACGGCTATGCTTCACTTTATGTGCTAGGACCAACACAAACTAGAGTACAATGGGCCGAATAAGTGATAATGCAAGCTTAAACAATAAAGAATAGCGGGAAAAATATGTGCAATTCAATGTTATCAATTAGGTGACCTAGCTTTCCACAAAAATAACATAGTTAAGTAATTCTCTTGTACTTGAAACTCACCCAGACAGCTCTATCCCCATAGGGATACTCAAACCCGACTAGAATGGGCTCCTCGATTTTAACCTCCACTTATGCTCTAATGAATTTCCTCCATCCTCTGTGCTCGATGTTTGATCTGTCTATATAGTAGAAGTGAGGGAAGATGAAAGAAGCTACTATCTTGATTGTGCTTCATTCTTTAGTGACTGGGAAAGATCATGCATTTGCACCCATATTGTGATTGTCGAGAAATCCAAATCGTTGGCGTTCTCCTCCCATCCTATTTCTTAACAGCCACCAGGGTGTTTCCAATGTTCCAAGGTCTGCATTTCCAGACCGAATCCCTGAGTGCTTCAACGCAAAAGAATAGACAAAGAGGGTTTCATCTTCCTTGGCTGCCTCCACCTCCCCGAATTGCCTCCATTTGCTCACAGCAGCGTTCCTTGCTTTGAAAATGCCGATGTTGTTGTTTGTTTTCCATTTTTCCAGCATTATCGTCATCACTTCCTCTTCCTCCAACGACTTGGGATTGGACATTGATCACCAGATGGTTGTTGAACCCTTGCACTACTCTCTGAATTTGTTCCATGGCTGGTCTCTGTTGGGGCTCAAGATAGGGTGAGTAACAATGAGTAACCAAATCTGGACCCTTCTTTTAAGTGGCTGCACATCTAAGGGTGGAGAATTAAAGAAATTTATTTTCCCTAGTTTTCTTAATTGGATCATATCTTCGTCATTCTAACTCGGATTTCAATTTTTTTGCACAGATGGAACGAGTTCATTGTGCTCTAAAAAATGATACCCATTTTCAATATTTTTTGAGAATTTTTTTTTTCATCCCTCTCGTTACCAACTCCATACTATATGGTATCTCCTTCGTTGTTTAGTCATTTTCGGAAAATTTTGCACAAAAGGAGCGATTTAATCATGATCGATTGGATTTCAAAATTTTATGAGGGAAAAAATTCCATACCTCTCGTTACCAACTCCATACCATACTACACTACCCTGGTATGAGGTGGTATTTTTCATACCATATGGTATGCTGTTATTTAATACCAGTCAATACCATATGGTATTGATATGGTATTGACTGGTAATAACTGGCAAATTTTTTTTGTCTAAAAAAATATCAAAGTGGATATCATTTTGAATCGTTACCAACTCCATACCATACTATACCACCCTGGTATGAAGTGGTATTTTTCATACCATATGGTATGCTATTATTTAATACCAGTCAATACCATATGGTATTAACTGGCAATAACTGGCAAATTTTTTTTGTTCCAAAAAATATCAAAGTGGATATCATTTTGAAGAGCACAATTAATATGACCTAACTGTGCAAAAATAATTAAATTCCAAGTTAAAACGAGTGAGAAATCGTCCGTTAAAGATTAAGGGAAAGAAAATTAATGATTTTTCCAGGAGAGAGAAGGAGGCGCTGATGTGACAGATTCTTATTGGGTTATGCATGGGGTTACTCACCACAAGGTTACTCACCGGATCTGCTCCCACAGAGGGGAGCAGATCCGGTGAGTAACCTTGTGGTGAGTAACCATGAGTAACCCGTCCACATCAGCATGACATCAGCATCCTCTCTCTCTTGGAAAGCCTTTAATTTTCCCCTCTTTAATCTTTGACAGACGATTTCTCACTCATTTTAAGTCGAAATTTAATTTTTTTGCACAGTTAGATCAGATTAATTGTGCTCTTCAAAATGATATCCACTTTAATATATTTTTTGAAAAAAAAAATTGAGTCATTTTTACCAGTCTATACCATACGGTATTGACTGGTATTGAAATAAAAGCATACCTATGGTTTGAAAAAAGTACAATGGTGGTATGAACAAACCAAGACTGTAGGATGATTGAATACATGATAATAGAAATATATTAATTGTCATTTACTACTTTTAACATTGTATACCACAAGATACCACCTCGTACCAGGGTGGTATTGTATGTTATTGTGTGGTATTTTTTGATATTGTAATTTGTTCACCCATAATTTTGTAGATCCAATAGATCATGATGAACTCGTCCCTTCTGTGCAAAAGTTTTCAAAAACGAATTAAAAACGAAGAAGATACCATACAATACCACCCCGTACCAAGGTGGTATTGTATGGTATTGTGTGGTATTTTTTGGTCTTGTAATTTGTTCACCCAGAATTTTGTAGATCCAATAGATCATGATGAACTCGTCCCTTCTGTGCAAACGTTTTCAAAAATGAATTAAAAATGAAGAAAATACCATATGGTATGCAGTTGGTACCGAGAGGCCAGAATTTTTTGTTCTAAAAAAATATTGAAAATTGATCTCATTTTGTAGAGCACGATGAACTCGTTCCACCTGTGCAAAAAAATTAAAATCCAAGTTAAAACGAAAAAGATATGAGCCGATTAAGAAAACTAGAGAATATAAAAATGATCTTTAATTCTCCATCCTTAAATCTGGATTTTCTAAATGAAGGATCCAGATTTGGTTATTGATATGCACCCTATTTTGAGCCATGAGTAGTGGGGAAGAACTTAGTAGGAGTTTTTCCTTCTTATAATATAGGCAGACCAGGTGAGAGAAAGTGGCTGTCATATTGCCATTATTTCTCCCTCTCTCTGGTTTAAGTCGATCAGAGAAATCCTTGTACATGTGGGTGGGGATCTCTTCTTATGGTGATGATTCGTTGATTTTGGCGACTAAAACCCGCCTCCCCTCTACCCATGGTGGCATTAATGGCAAGGTGAGCAAGGATACCTGACCCCCAGACGGTATGTGGAAGGTAATGATTTTGGGATTTTTTTCCTCTTACTGTTGCCCTCCTGAAACCGGTTGTCTCGTCTGTCCCCTCCATTCGTCGCCGGTGTGAGGAGGTAGTGTTCGAGGGAGAAGGGAGCCGCATTAATTAGCAGATCTCTATTTTCAGATAGTGGATTTGCCCTCCTGTGTTGTGAGTCCATCTTTTGTATTTGCTAGTAGATTTCTCTGCTCGTTTCTGTAGCTTCGTTTTCCAATGTTTCTTCCTTATCGGTGGGGCTTCCAAGTCCATGTTCGCATGGGTGTAGAAGCTAGTAGCTAGCTTATTGGGATAAATATTGTCAGAACAGGGTTGTTGAGGGGAAGGCGGAAGGGATGAGAAGGAATTTTTTGGGTAGTAATGTGCTTTGTGTTAGGCAGAAAAGGTAGTTGTTAGTAACTTGTGATGGCTCCACAATCGAAAGCATAAAAAAGGCCGGAGCTTTGAAGATGATAAACAATAGTGAAGTTGAGAGAGATATCCATGAGAGAGAAGATTGAAATGTAGATGGGAATTGTTAGAAACCCACTTTTATCATTATTCAATTATTGGAACTACTAGTAGATCGAAGAGTCAAATGTTATAGTTTGTAACTGCAGCAAGATGACAATAAAAGATAAAGAACAAGAACGTGATGGAAGACCAATGTGGTATTAGGGATTAGGGGAAACTCAACGAAAACTCACTAATTTTTTTTCTTGTGTTTAGAGATGGTAAAAATATCTGTAATAGTGGATATTCGCCCGCATCCGACACAATTGGGTAGGGTAAATTCAAATTCAAAGTATTTTTAGCGGGTACGAGTAAAACCCGAACCCGACTATTGCGGATATTGGGTGGACATAGTTTTCTCACTATCCAACCCGAACCCGTCCGATTATACACATGCATATGTATTTTGTCTAGAAATATAATTATTTTCTCTAACATATTTTTATGAAATTGTGTTGTTTTAATTAATTTTCTTCCCTCTAGTGAATTTTTGCCGTATTTTTCCTCTTATGTAATGTGAGAATACGTGTGAATGTTAACATTTTGGTTGGAGTTATAAAGAGAAATTATTACCCATGAATAACTGTGGATACCCGAAACCCGAACATATATGGGCTTGTTTTTAATTTTTTACCCCTTTGTTATGTGGGTATGGGTAAAACCCGAATTATTTTGGGTAGGGTAACGTATATACATTATCCGCCCCCGACCCGACCCGTTGCCATCCTTAGTTTTGTTAAGAGAGCGGACATCGTAGCATTTCGGCAGTTAGTGAGCTTAGGTATCTTCCTTTAATTATTTGTCTTAGTTATTATTTGAAATTATTTAAGGTTAATATTAATTATAGATCTGATCTAATTGGAATAAGATTATTAATATTATTTTTTTATTTAATTAATGTTTCTTGTAAGTGAAGAAAATAAACTCAAGTAGGAAAAGGAAAAGTAGAGAGGCTACACCCTAGAATGAGAAGGAAAGAGATTTGGTTGTGTAACTCTATAAATATCCTCCCATTGGATCTACTCCTTTTTGGAGCTGCCTGCTGTGAAACATCCCGGTTTGCTCGCTGCCTGGCAAAGTCCTATATACTAATAGTCATAGCTGGTTATTTTACTCCTAAATTAAGGCAGTGAACCAATGAATGGAAAGGTGGATTGGTATGAAACCACTTCCTCCGTTAGTGGAATTTTCCTTCAATGTCAGCCCAGCAGAGTGCTTTTGCTCTTCTTTCCGATCTCTACGCATTTCACCGCATTGTTTTCCAAAAAAATAAGACAATACCTTCTTTTCTATGTTATGTCTATTCCACCAAAAAGTTTCCCTTAAATGTAACTATTGAGAGTCAAGATATTATACATAACAGTTCTCAAAGTCACGCAGCTAAGAACAAGAATAAAAAAAATAAGGACGGGGGAATCGAAGTGCAATCTCACACTTGGGAGAAAGCTCTATAAATATAAGGGTAGAATCTCGACCAAAATCAAGGGGAAAACACGATTGATATAGAGAAAGAATACTAAACACAAAGGGTAATTTTAACTCGTCATGCAAATTCCATGGTCATGCCTTCTATTCCACGGGCATGGAATTGGTGTCTTAGATGGGGAATTGCTCTTGCCCAAATCCACAACCTAAACACCTTTTCCACGGATTTGGTCCTTGCCCGGGGATTTTGTGCTCTTAAGCCTACCTTGTTTTCATGAGGTGCATCCTTCTTTCATCTTCGAGAAGAGTGGTTTTAGGTCGCTCTGGAGGATCACATCACGCGTATTGTCAGTAAATGTTGCAACATTCCATTTCGGCGAAAAGCATATTTCGATCGTTAAAAATTCCGTGATTAAAATCGAGTATTTCGACACTATTTTGATGAAAATTGGAATATCGATCGATCTGATAAATATACGTATTAATTAAATATATTATACATTAATTAGTGACACCGGCTTGTGTGGCGCAAGGAGAAGAGCTGACAAAAGTTAAATGGTTTCAATATTTATACGCGTACACTTAAACAGTTAAACCCACCTCCCTTTTAATCTTCACTTTCATCCCATTCCTTTCCTTTTTCCATACCCAGAAAAAAATAGAGCGCGTACAAGGCAGCTCGGTGAGAAATAGCAGAACTTGATTTTTGAGAATTAGTAATCCAAAAATCACGTAAGTAATGCCTAATCCATCCGTACATTGTAGTTTATCGATCTAGAGTTTTAAAACGAGTTTTTGGTTCAGGAATTTCTTGAATTCCCGATAAGCCAAATTAGGGTTTTGGAGTATCCAGAAGCCGGATTGAGCCTAGATTTCGTATACGAACTTCCTGCAGCGAGGTAATTAAGCCTCTAGTTCTAATCCATGAATTTCGACAATTATTTAGGTCGGAGTCGGAATCGCTAAATTTAGCTCCGGATAGGGTTTGATGTGTTTTTATCGGGAATTTGACCCGGAGCCTAGTATTAACTTTGACGGGGACACTGCAGGGGATATTAGGACAATCTCGGATTTTGATTTGGGTTTGTTTGAGAAAAGTGAAGCTTTAGTACGGGAGGCTAAAACTGGTGTTTGAACGACCAGAACGGGTGAGGGATTAGCACGGCATACCGAGTTTGTCGTATCACGATAATTATACTTATGTTTAGAATTGATCTAGGTGAACTAGAATGACATGATTAGGGGTGTATGGACTTTTCTGCTATATGATGAACCATGGACTGCTGTATGATATTATTGAGTTACCCTAATCGATATGAACCTTGTTTATGTTGATGATTACATATATGTTGCCAGATGTGGGTTTAATTATTACTATGCCTTATGATGGTTTGATAAGGTGATTGAGTATGAGTTTTCATGATTGTTGTGTTTGGACTCACAAGTGGGCATATATATCTCATGGTGATATTATGATGTTTTAAGGAGGATGACTTGCACGAGGGTTCATCCCGAGGAAGTGCAAATCATGGTCAAGTTACCTATGTTGAGCAAATCATGGTTAAGTTAAGTGCACGTGTAAGTAATAAATTATGATTAAACAAGATGAGATATTAATCATGTATAAGGATACCAAGTAAGAGTATTTTGGTCTCATGGGCAATTATCTAGTAATTAGGGCTCCTTATGCTCTTACTCTATTATGATATGTATGATAGTCACACCTCTCATGTGGTGGTGACTGAAGATTGCTTACGAGATATGACCACACCCAGAGCGGTGTTGGGGCATGACTACACCCATAGTGGTGTGGGGTATGTATGACCACATCCGATGGGATGTTGGGGTATGTATGACTACATCCGACGGGATGTGGGGTATGTTTCCCAGGAGAGTTATTAGCATGGGAGTAGCCAGACGCCTATAAGTAAAACATGATAAGACGCATATGCATAAGTCAAGGTGGTTGAGTCTTTTGCCTATTGGGATATGAGGATGGTTGAGGTCCGATCCTAGTGTTTTGGCTTGATTGCTAGATGTATGGTAGGGGTATGCTTTGTTATGAACTCACGATGCGATGATTGTTTCACTCAGCCATGAGCTGACCCTCTTTTATCCTTTTCACTGCTTATGCCATGTGTAAGCAGATCATCATCAGCAGCAGTAGATAGGTGCATAGGTGGGAGCTGAGCAAGAGTTTAAAGCAAGATGAGGTATGGTCTTCAACTATTTTGTGCTTGGACGACTACTCGGGATTTTGACCAGTGATCCACACCTCTTTTGTAAAAATGTTTTGAGTATGTTTTTCATGTGCATACTAGCTTCTGGAGTAGTATTAGATATCCATGGGTGTGGAAAGTTGATATGTGTATATTTGTATGGTTGTGTAAGTTGTGACGACTATGACATGTATTAGTAAGGTATACAGTTGTGGAGTATGAAACTGTGACTATGGCTATGAAAGCCAATGTATATGTTTGTCAGTATATATGCATGTCTACGAATGCAGGGATTCATATGAATTATTTTGCAGGTCTAGTTGCAAGAACTGTTAGCCCATTACGCGAGTAGATCATGTCGAAATTTTATTTTGGGTCAATTTTGGTAATTAATATAACACCAGTAAAATTCCGCCACAATTGTAAGAACAATATGATCAGGCAAAACCTACAGGGTAGGGCGTTACAGCTTGGTATCAGAGCCCGGTTCCCTCTTTTTGTTGTTATGATGTACTATGCCCAATGGGAAGTCAAATACTTCTAAGGAGGGGAGTATCTCATAATGACTTAAACTGGGAATTGAGTTTTACATGATTATGTGTATTGGTATGTTAGATGGAATTAGTTGCATCATAGTTTTCAAAATTGAGTTTGGAACTTATTTTCCAAATAATTATTGGGAATTTTTTGTTTTTAACTAAGTGAGAGATTTGGTTAAGAATGATTTTTGTGTGGATCAATCTAAGGCCAATATATCCTTGTAGCTCGCACGGAAGTTGAGAAAATGTTCCTACTAACCAATCGGGAGGAGTGGGGGCGGGTGATGCAAGACCGCCAATATTAGACTATGCAAAGATGAAAAGTTTGGGTGGTAGGGACTTTAAAGGAGATGTGAGTCCAAATGTTGTAGTAGAGTGGTTGAGAGAGATGGAAGATGTGTTTGAGTATTTTTTATGCGATCTGAGGAAAAAGTACAATATGTTGTTTTTCTCCTAAAGGGGTACGCGAGGAGCTGGTGGTCCTCAGTCTCTAGAGTTAATGGTGAACGAGTTCAGTTCACATGGGAGGAGATCCTGAAGGCCTTTAAGACAAAGTTTTTTCCTGAAACTTTTATGAGGGCAAATAATAATGAATTCGCTCTCTTAAGCAGGAGAACATGACAGTTACTGAGTACACCATCAAGTTTGTTCGACTACACTACTTTGAAGATGGGTTGGCGGATACTGAGCATAAGAAGAAGATGAGATACTTACATGGTCTGCGCCTAGGACTTAAAGAAAAGATTCATAGGGTGGATGAAGAGAGCATGGCCACTATAAAAGAAGTAGCACTTAAGTATGAAGCCTATGAAGTTGAGGGTCGAGAGGAACACAAGGCCAAGGAGGAAGAAAAGAAGAGGAAGCTGGGAGTGAATTATACTGCACCTCGTTATCCACCAAGGAGGGGTCCTAGCCCTTATGGGAGAACACCGAGTCAATCTATGTCAGGAACATCGTAAAAGTCACCAGTTTTCTCAGCCACACAATATCCATTTTGTCAAGTTTGTCAGAAGAGGCATCCTGGAAAGTGATGGAGGTTTTCTGGAGTATGCTTCCAATGCGGCCAGTCGGGTCACATCATGAGGAAATTTCCTCATAGGGGAGGAGGAGGAGTTACTCAGTCTGAGCCTTCTGTACAATTTAGTAGAGCCCCAACTAGAGGTGGTTACTAGGGAGGCCATAGTGGATTTCAAGGTGGTCGTGGTGGTTCATAGGGTGGTAGATGTGGTGGTCAGAATCAACCATGAGGAAGGGGTACACAGGGTGCAGGAGCACAGAGAGCACCGAGGGATTATGCAATGACTAGAGGTGAGGCAAAAGTGGCACCAGAAGTAGTGACTGGTATGCTTTCTATCCTTGGCAAACAATTATATGCTTTGATTGATACTGGTTCCTCGCACTCATTCATGTCATATACTTTTGCACATATTCTACGCTTAGTCCCAGATAAGCTAGGTTATAATTTATGTGTTAAAACACCCGTGGGGAGATACCTTGAAGGTAGACTCAGTTATTAGAAGTTCCTTCATTTGTGTGGAAGGAGCTTTCCTAGCAGCAGATTTAATTCTGCTACCTTTTGATGAATTTGATGTCATCCTTTCTAGCAACACATGGAGCTGTTGTGGATTGTCAAAAGAAAGAAGTGTTATTCAACACACCAGATAAGGTCCTGTTGTACTCCGAGGCATTAAGAAAAAGGAGACTCAAGGTTTTCTTTCTGCCCTATAATCTTTTTCGATTGGTGAAGGAAGGTTGTGAAGCCTTTCTTGCTCAAGTGACTGTTGTTAATGAGAAGAAGTTTGAGGATGTAGAGGTAGTAAGGGAGTTTCTTGATGTGTTTCCAGAAGAACTTCCTGGCCTTCCACTAGAAAGGGAAGTAGAATTTGATATTGAACTGGTACCGGGCACAACACTAATTTCAATGGCTCCATATCGAATGGCACCGATTGAATTGAAGGAGCTTAAAGAGCAGTTGCAAGATTTGCTGGACAAGGGGTCTATTCGACCTAGCATCTCATCATGGGGTGCACCGGTTTTGTTTGTCAAGAAGAAAGATGGCTCCATGAGAATGTGCATTGATTATCGGAGGTTGAATAAAGCGACAGTGAAGAATCGTTATCCCCTTCCAAGAATAGATGATTTGTTTGATCAATTGCAGGGTGCATCAGTCTTTTCTAAGATTGATTTGAGGTCTGGATACCATCAACTGGAAGTGGCATATGGAGCAACCTCAAAGTCAGCTTTTCGAACAAGACATGGACATTATTAGTTTCTAGTAATGCCTTTTGGACTCACTAATGCGCCAGCGGTATTTATGGCTCTTATGAACAGAGTTTTCCATGAATATCTTGATAAGTTTGTGATTGTGTTCATAGATGATATTCTCATCTATTCTAAGAGCGAAGAGGAGCATAAAACTCACCTTAGAATTGTGTTGCAAATTCTAAGGGAGAAACAATTATATGCAAAATTCTCAAAATGTGAGTTTTGGCTAAAGGAGGTAATATTTCTGGGACATGTAATTTCTGGACGAGGGGTCGAGGTGGATCCGAAAAAGGTGGAAGCAGCGGTGAGTTGGGCTCCACCAAAAGATGTGTCGGAGTTGAGAAGTTTTCTTGGCATGACTGGTTATTATCGGCAGTTTGTAGAAGGATTTTCCAAAATTGCTGCACCATTGACATAACTATTGAGGAAGAATACCAAGTATGTTTGGGATGAATCATGTAAAAAGAGTTTTGATGAACTGAAGAAGAGATTGAACACAACACCATTACTTGCATTACTTCAAATCGGGGAGAGTTTGTGGTTTATAGTGATGCCTCGTATCAAGGATTGGGTTGTGTGTTAATGCAAGATGGAAGAGTTATCGCATATGCCTCTAGGCAATTGCGTCATCATGAAGTAAATTATCCTACTCATGACTTGGAGTTGGCAGTAGTGGTATTTGCTCTCAAGATTTGGCGACATTATTTGTATGGTGAGACTTTTAGAATCCTAACTGATCATAAAAGCTTGAATTATATTATGGATCAAAAGGATTTAAATAGTCGCCAGAGGAGATGGATAGAGTTGTTGAAAGATTATGATTGTACCATTGATTACCATCCAGGTAAAGCTAATGTAGTTGCTGATGCTCTAAGCAAAAAAGGCAAGAAAAATATAACTGATCTGGTTGATTTGAGGGCAATGAATGTTGATTTGGAAGTAGATGGTGTAACAGGGTTACTAGCTCGGTTGAACATTCGACCCTTGTTGCATGACAAAATTCGTGAGAAGCAGAAGGATGACCCAGAGTTGGCAAAAATCATTCAAGACATTGAGGAAGGAAAATAAAGCCCATTGAAATGGTAGATGGCATGTTGAAGATGAATGGAAGAACATGTGTTCCTAATCTTGATAACTTGTGGAAAGAGATCCTAGATGAAGCTCATTCTTCTGCTTATGCTATGCACCCAGGAGCAACTAAAATGTATTACACGATCAAACCATATTTTTGATGACAAGGGATGAAAAAGGAAGCGGCTGAACATGTTTTCACATGTCTGGTATGTCAGAAAGTTAAGGCAGAACATCAAGCTCCCGTAGGGAAGCTGCAACCACTTCCAATTCCAGAATGGAAATGGGAGAGAATCCCAATGAATTTTGTATATGGTCTCCCACATCAAGGGGAAAAGATGCAGTATGGGTTATTGTGGACCGACTGACCAAAGTGGCTCACTTTTTACCCATTAGATGGAAACCATCACTGGAGACTTTGTCTCAACTATATATTAAGGAGATCGTCTAATTGCATGGTGTGCCAATTTCTATTGTCTCTGATCGAGACACGAGCTTCACATCTCGGTTTTGGCAAAGTTTACATGATGCCTTGGGAACTAACCTACATTTTACTTCAGCTTATCATCCTCAAACAGATGGGCAGAGTGAACGAACCATCCTTACCTTGGCGGAGTTACTTCGATCATGTGTAATGCAATGGGAGGAATCATGGATTGACCATTTGCCCCTAATTGAGTTTGCTTACAACAACCACTACCATATATATAGTAGCTTGGGTGTTCCACCATATGAAGCACTTCATGGGAGGAAATCTAGAACACCATTATGTTAGGATGTAGAAGGAGCAAGGCAAATCTCAGGGCCAGAGATAGTTCAGATCACAGTTGATAAGGTCAAGAAAATCAAGGAGCGTTTGAGGGTGGCTCAAGATCGACAAAAAAGTTTATGTTGATACGAATAAGCGTGAAATTAATTTCAAAGTGGGTGAGAAAGTATTTCTCAAAGTTTCACCCTTTAAATGGTAATGAGATTTGGTAAGAAAGGGAAGCTTGCACCTCGATACATTGGACCATATGAAATCACAGAGAAGATTGGACCAGTGGCTTACAAGCTGGCATTGCCTCCAGAACTATCTCAAATCCGCAATGTATTTCATGTGAGCATGTTAAAAAGGTACAAAGTGGATCCTTCCCATGTTATACAATCAGAAGAGATCGAGCTGGGTCCAGATTTAACTTTTGAGGAGGTTCCAGTTGAGATTGTTGATTACCAGATTAAGACTCTTCGTAGGAAGGAAATCCCAATGTTGAAAGTGGTTTGGAGAAATCAAGATAGTGAGAGTGCTACATGGGATACTGAAGCAAGCATGCGAGAGAAGTACCCTGAGTTAGTAGCAACCTACTTTGCAGGTTAACAATCTTGCTTAGTAAGTTATGTTTTGAACTTGTTGATGTGCTTTAGTTGTGATAGCCCATTATAGATTTTTGAAACCTAAACATGGGAACTTGAGGTGTTATATGTTACCTTCTATGCTATGAATCACTTAGGTAATGACTATCTACGATAGACCAGGTTCGAAGTAAGTAAGTGGACTTAGGGTACAACTCAAGGTTAGATTTCGGGGACGAAATCTTTTAAGGAGGGGAGAATTGTGACATTCCATTTCGGCGAAATGCATATTTCGATCGTTAAAAATTCCGTGATTAAAATAGAGTATTTTGACACTATTTTGACGAAAATTGGAATATCGATCTTTGGATAAAAATACATATAAATATATTATACATTAATTAGTGACACCTGCTCGTGTGTCGCAAGGAGAAGAGCGGACATAAGTTAAATGGGGTCGGAACCGCTTCAAATATTTATATGCGTACACTTAAACCCACCTCCCTTTTAAGTTCTAATCTTCACTTTTGTCCCATTCCTTTCCTTTTTCCATACCCAGAGAAAACAGAGCACATGGGCCATGGCAGCTCGGTGAGAAATAACAAAGCTAGATTATTGAGCATTAGTAATCCAAAAATCCCGTAAGTAATGCTTAATCTATCCATACATTGCAAGTAATCGATCTAGAGTTTTAAAACGAGTTTTTGGTTCAGGAATTTCTTGAATTTCTGATAAGCCAAATTAGGTTTTTGGAGTATCCGGAAGCCGGATTGAGCCCAGATTTTGTATACGAGCTTCCTGCACCAAGGTATCAAACCTCTGGTTCTAATCCATAAATTTCGGCAATGATTTAGATCGGAGTCGGAATCGCTGACTTTAGCTCCGACTAGGGTTTGATGTGTTTTTATAGGGAATTTGACCCGGAGCCTAGTATTAACTTTGACAAGGCCACTGCAGGGGATATTAGGACAATCTCGGATTTTGATTCCGGGTTTGTTTGAGAAAAGTGAAGCTTTAGTACGGGAGGCTAAAACCGGTGTTTGAACGACCAGAACGGGTGAGGGATTAGCACGGCATACCGGGTTTGTCGTATCACCATAATTATACTTATGCTTAGAATTGATCTAGGTGAACTAGAATGGCATGATTAGGGGTGTATGGACTTTTCTGCTATTTGATGAACCATGGACTGCTGTATGATATTATTGACTTGCCCTAATCAATATGGACCTTGTTTATGTTGATGATTGCATATATGTTGCCAGATGTCGGTTTAATAGTGACTATGCCTTATGATGGTTTGATAAGGTGATTGAGTATGAGTTTTCATCATTGTTGTATTTGGATTCACAAGTGGGCATATATATATATATATATATATATATATATATATATATATATATATATATATCCCATGGTGATATTATGATGTTTTAAGGAGGATGACTTGCATGAGGGTTCCTCCCGAGGAAGTGCAACTATACGACTCCTTGTTTACCTATGATGAGCAAATCATGGTCAGGGTAAGTGCATGTGCAAGTAACGAACTATGATTAAACAAGACGAGATATTAATCATGTCTAAGGATACCAAGTAAGAGTACTTTGGTCTCATGGTCAATTCCCTAGTAATTAGGGCTCCCTATGATATTACTCTATGATATGTATGATAGTCACACCTCTCATGTGACGGTGACTGAAGATTGATTACGAGATATGACCACACCTAGAGCGGTGTCGGGGGTATGACTACACCTATAGTGGTGTGTGGTATGTATGACCACATCCGACAGGATGTTGGGGTATGTATGACTACATCCGATGGGATGTGGCTGTGGGGTATGTTTCCCAGGAGAGTTATTAGCATGGGAGTAGCCAGGAGCCTATAAGTAAAACATGATAAGACGCATATGCATAAGTCAAGGTGGTTGAGTCTTTTGTCCATTGGGATATGAGGATGGCTGAGGTCCGATCCTTGTGTTTTGGCTTGATTGCTAGATGTACGATAGAGGTATGCTTTGTTATGACTCATGATACGATGATTTTCTAACTCAGCCATGTGTTGACCCTCTTTTATCCTTTTTCTCTAATTATGCCATTTGTAAGCATATCATCATCAACAACAGTAGATAGGTGTATAGGTGGGAGCTGAGCAAGAGTTGATGGCAAGATGAGGTATGGTCTTCAATTATTCTGTGCTTGGACGACTACTCGGGATTTTGGCCAGTGATCCACACCTCTTTTGTAAAAATGTTTTGAGAATGTTTTTCGTGTGCATACTAGCTTCTGGAGTAGTATTAGATAGGGGTGTCATTCGGTCGGTTTCGGTTTAACCGAAAACCGAAATCCCGGTTATCGGTTAAACCGAGACTCTCCCTATGACTACCGCCCACCGACCGTGAGAAAGCCACGGTTAGCCGGCCAACCGGAAACTGCCTTTTCTATAAAAAAAATTTAATTAATTAAAAAAACAAAAAATCTGTACCACTCCTTAACCTTATCTCCTTCCTTCCTCCTCTCTCCTTGTCTCCTCCTCTCTCCTTCCTTCCTCCACCACCAACATACCACTTCTCTTTCCTTCCATCCTCCACCATGGAAGGTGGTCAATATTTTGCATCAAGTGACAAACTGGGGGAGACAGAATCATTATCTGCGGCGGTGTGACGGACGACCGGAGCAGATGGAGGAGGAAGAGGATTGTTGCCCGGGATGTCATTAAGCGGAGGATCATGCCGGCAATAGGGAGCAGATTCTTTGGCAGGGACAGAGATCGGAGAATCGACGGCGGTTACTCTCACTGAAACAGAGGGGTATGCAAGGGCTCAGGAGGTACCGCCTCCTCGATTTCCCGACGTAGACGGGCTGCATGTCCCCGACGCTGTCGACGGAGTAGGAGGAGGATGTGGAGGAGTAGGAGTTCGAGTTCGAGTAATCGGCGGCAGCGGTGATCGAGCTTCCTCCTCGGCTGAGCTTGGAGGGCTTGTCGGTGGTGAGAAGGGGGAAGGGCTGGTCGGTGGTGAGAAGGGGGGAGATGAAGGGAGGAGATGAATTGGAAGCGGATGTTCTCGGCGAGAAGGGGGAAGGGCTGGTCGGTGGTGAGAAGGGGGAAGGGCAGGGGTCGGCAAGTCTTAGGGAGGAGGCTGTCGACTGATTTGGGGGAGGAGGCTGAGTTTTAGGGTTAGGGTTAATGGGGGCGTGGGCGACGTCGTTTAAGGGGGGAGGGCGCGGCCGGTTAGCCGGTTAACCGCCGATTTCCGACCTCGGTTATTCGGCTAACCGGCCCCCTGATAATTCCCACCGCCAACCGACCGCCCTCTTCGGAATCGGTTTTTCGGCTAGCCGAAAACCGGTTGGTTCGGTTAAAACCGATCGGTTAGCCGCTAACCGAAAAACCGTCCGCCAGCCCTAGTATTAGATATCCACGGCTGTGGAAAGTTTATATGTGTATATTTGTATGGTTGTGTAAGTTGTGACGAAATGGCATTTATTAGTAAGGTATGCAGTTGTGGAGTATGAAACTGTGACTATGGCTATGAAAGCCAATGTATATGGTTGTCAGTATATATGTATGTCTACGAATGTAGGGATTCATATGAATTATTTTGCAGGTCTAGTTGCAAGAACTGTTAGCCCATTACGCGAGTAGTTCATGTCGAAATTTTATTTTGGGTCAATTTTGGTAATTAATGTAACACCAGTTTTAAATTCCGTTGCAATTGTAAGAACAATATGATCAGGAAAAACTTACGGGGTAGGGTGTTACAAATGTTGTGCTAGGGCGCCAAAAACTTGACACGCTAAAACACAACACCAAACTGCGACCAAGTGTAATCGCAGACCAGAAATGCAGAATAGTGGCAAGTTCAATTTATCAACCCTGGGTCTAGATCTACTGCCTACTACGTAATTTAGAGCACCCTTTTTCCAAAAACATGATACAAGAGTGCATGACAGGTAGAGAGTCCACGAGACCACGCAATTCAAGGATCCTAATATCACCAATTCACATAATCAATCAACACAATGTGAAGAAGAATTGAGACTTCTTAAATGCATCAACATCCTCCATAGTGCTACACTACCTCCCCAGGTTGCATATTACTATAAGGACTGTCAATTCAAAGCATACTGAGCAGGCAATTGCAAGGAACACGTGCTTGGAGCCCTCAAATCGAAATTTGGACAGTGGACTAGGCTCCAAGCATAACAAACATACCTAAGAAGTAAAATAAAAACACCCCCCACACTTAAGTTCGATATTGCCCTCAACGGAGCAGAGGGAAAGATAAGGGGAAACGATGTTACCGGGAAAATGGACTGCGGGGAGAATGGAAATGGGACCTGTCATCAGGAGCAGACTGGAAGGTGAACCAGTCCACAGAGCCAGTCATCAAAACACACTGGGTGATAGAAACCATAGTTGTGGAAAAATCGAAAACAAACAAAAGAAAAACAAACCATGTTGTGGTTGCCTCCCCACAAGCGCTTCTTTCACGTCGTGAGCAGGACGGTGGCTCCTAAGTTTTGGTCCACCCCAGAACCTCCTTGAAGTTGAGATTCTCGTCTATAAGGTGGAATCTCAAGTCACGAACATGTGGTGTGATAGGTGATGAAGATGGCTCGTGACTTTGAGGAAGATGCAGTCTCCACACTCGAGACCTCTCCTTCGCGTATTCTGTTGTCTCATTGCCCCAAACCAGATAAGATACCATCGATTGGCCACCATCACATCTACCAAGAGGGATCTATGTCGATGTGGTCTTGGTCTGGCACAGAGACAATGCAAACGGGTCCTTGCCCAACAGCTCCTCGAAGTATGACAAAATAACACAACCTAGCGTAAAATATGCCAAGGAACCACAAATCCGAGCTAAAATGGTCAGGAAAAAGGGTGCAAACATGTGCAAATACGACGCTATCACTCCCTCCAGAGATTGCTTAGCAAGGAACACCAAATAAGCTCACCAGCATCCTTTAGTGGCAAAGAATCGGAGATAGCATACACTACCCACTCCATCTCTAGTCGCCATGTGCAGCAAGGAACTCGTGGGAAAGCCTTCCTAAGAAATTGTAGAAACATATTGCCATACACATCACAAGCTGCAAATAAATGATCTAGAGATTCCACAGTTTGGTCAATGAAGACGCAGTTAAGATCCCCTATGTACTCCATGTCGACATCTTTGCCCTTGTAGTAATTCGTTCCTTTGCAAGTAACCAAACAATAAACCTTTCACGAGGGATCCACATTCCATTCCATACCACTTTAACCTAGGTCGGAGAAGGAACAGACGACCTCAACGAGTTCCAGATCTTATTCATAGAGTATTTTAGCATTTCCTCCCCTTGCCATAAGACCTTATCATCCCTCATGGAAAAGAACTACTGAACCTAGGGCTGGAGGTCGGTCGATTTTGGTTTAACCAAAAACCCAGTTATCGGTTAATCAAACTACCTCCCAGACCTTCCGACAACCGATGGAAAAGAAACTCACAGTTGACCGACCAACAGACCGATCGGTTATTGATTTTTTTTTTTGATGGGAACGGTTATTGATTTTAGGATCAGTTCATGCAAGAAAAACTAGCCATCTCTCCAAAACGTTGGCGTTTAAGTGAAAATCATTGAAAAAATGAGGACAATTCCTCCACCGCACAATCCTTATCTCTTTCCTTCTCTATCCTTCCTTCCTCCACTTAGTTCACTGTACAATCTTATCTCCTTCCTTCCTCCATTTCAGCTCTCGAGTCTTGACCATGGCATGGAGAATGTGACTGACCTGGTCACCTGGAGACGACAATCGGCCACAGATGCACAGCCAGGGTGAGTGAGGTCAGCGATGTCGAGGAGTGGCGGAGGCTGAATTCGGTGAGTCCCAGCGACCTGATGCGCGGAAGAGGAACTAGGAAGGCTCGTGTGAACGCTGACCTTTCCTCCTCCTCTCCAAATATGACTGAGAAGGTTCGTGGGAACCAACCCTTGCTGGACGATGTTCCTTCGCCTAGCCTGCCTGTTTGCTCCCTTCGCATTGAACTTAGTGAGGAGGACTTGATGATGGATCAAAATTTCTCCATTGATAAAGCTGGTCTTAGCTTTTTCCTCGCGCTGATTCCCCCCCTTGAACAAGAAGGCCCGCCATATTATGGATTTCTCGAACGCCATCAAGGAGGAAAACTAGGTTGTTTTGGTGGAGTCGGATACTAGGTTGGTGGAACGGCGGTCGATTAATTTGGTTAGCTGGTTAACCGGCTTTGGTTATTTGGTTAGCCGAGAGTAGCCATTTTCTCTACCGACCATCGACCGAGCACCGTGGCAATCAGTTTTCGGTTAGCCACTAACCGACGGTTATCGGTTAAATCGACTGGTTAGCCCCTAACTAGAAAACGATCGGCCACCCTTAACTGAATCTTCGGGCGCAACTTTAGGAGATGTTTACAGCACCAGGAACCTGAGGAAGTCTGGTACTACCAAAATGATCGACTCTTGAGTTTATACTAGAGCAGCCAAGTAATCCATAACTATCCATATTTCAATAGAATAGACCAAATATGCTGAGATACACACGCAATATTCCATGAAGACAACTATCCAATCCCGAGGAACAATCATTAGAACAAAATTCACTAGCTCGACAGAGACTTAGCTTTCCACCTCCTGATCCGAGCAACAATCTTGTCAATCAAAG
Organism: Linum trigynum; assembly: GCA_964030455.1. NCBI lineage: Eukaryota > Viridiplantae > Streptophyta > Magnoliopsida > Malpighiales > Linaceae > Linum > Linum trigynum. The sequence goes on along the minus strand of OZ034814.1, from coordinate 30,640,218 downwards.
GACGACATTCTGCAACAGAAAGCTTCCCCGCTACCAAAGGAACCCCCAAATATCTCATAGGAAGTTCACCCAATTTAAACCCAAAACGTTCAGCCATACGAGTCTTTTGCTCCATAGTGAGTCATACACAAAAGAACACATTTCCCTAGGTTGAAACCTAGGCTAGAGAGCTTCTTAAAACGTCCTAGAACTCTCTAAACACACTGCAAACCCAAATTTTGACCCATCAGTAAATACAAAGACATCATCTGCGAAGCAGAGATGAGTCAACTACACCTGTTTACACAATGGGTGGTAAGGAAGGTGGCCATCCCTAGCTAATAACAAACAAATAAGGTGAAATTGGATCACCTTGACGAAACACTTTCCCACCAGGGAAATACCGAGCCAGTCCACAACTAAACACCACACTCAACATTGGGGTGGTTATACACATTCTCATCCATCCAATAAAAAGACCAGGAAATCCCATAAAAGAGAGCACTGATAGCGATGCATTTGCACATGTTTGCACCCTTAGTTCTTATCCGTTTGCGGCAAGTAGTCATGTATTTTTGGCCCGTTTCACGCCAGGTTGTGCTACTTTGTCATATTTCAGGTCCCAGACGTCGAAGGAAAGGCTAAGCACGAGTTTCGAGGCATTTGTAAGTCATTCGGTCGAGCTGGGGCCAAAGCACGGGCTAGCCTAAACCAAAACACGGCCGTGTACACAAACAGGCACGCCAATGTTTTTATTGCCGAGAGATGAACTGATGGAAAAGCAAAACACAGGCTGGCCTAAAGCAAAACACGGCCGTGTCCATATTTAGGCACGACCGTGTTTTGGCCGACGCGGCCGTGTTTTTAACACGGGGCAAAACACGGGCGGGCAAAACTAAAGCACGGCCGTGCCCTCGACCGTGTTTTGCCCAGGGTTGGCCTTTTAGGCAGATTTGAGCCAAAGGAGAAGGGGTTCCGAGTTTTAGAGAGACAGAGCGATTCCTAGAGAGAGAAAGCGACAAACCAGAGTTCCCAAGTTCCCTAGCTTGATCTTCATCTCCATTGGATCCCGGATTGAGCTTGGAGAAGTGCCGATTGACGACGAGGAGCAGAAACCCATCCTTCACAGTATGGTTTCCGCATCTGAATATGCTTTTGCTTCTCTCTCCATGGAGTAGTATTCCCATTCATCTGGGTATAGAGAACCCTAGATTTGTGTGTTTGGTCTGATTGTATGAACCCAAGTACAGATTTTATGATTTGATTATATTCAATTGAGGCTTGAATGATTGAATGACTTGAATCCTGATCAAATTCCTGTTATTTCTGCTTTAGCCTAGAAAGAGAATATCTGCCTAGGTTAATAGAGCACCCTTAATTGAAGGTAGTGAATTGGCGACTTTAGTCGAGGAGCCAATTCATTATTCTGTACCGAATTTACTTCGGTAGTGGAGATTTGGTTCGTTAGAGCCTCAATTTGTTTACTCCGGTGGAGGTTAGTCGCCCGCTGGGGACTCAGATTGAGAGGGTCTGGAGACCTTTTAGTCGAGACTTCACACTGCTTTAAAACCTCCCGCAGTATAACTATCATTAAAACTGAACTTGGTAAATTACAATCCGGCTTAACTGCAGTCAAGGGGGAACCATATCCGGGTGACCTCTCTCGACTTGAAAACAATCGTTTAGTTGCTTGCTTGTTTGCTTGTTTGCTTGTTTGAACCTGCACTAAAGTTTCACTGCTAAATAATAAGATTTCACTGAGTAGTCATCACATCTAGGACCCGGGTTGACATTAAAACCCAAACCCGCTATACTACGCTTTAGGAAGTGGTTACACTTGACCATTTTCTAGAGTGACAGTAGGAGTGAGTCAAGCACACACAGAAAGAAACCCCAATTCACTGAATCAAAGGCCTTCATCAGGTCTATTTTCAATGTGTTCCATGATGAAATGTGCTTGAGGGAATACTTTGAAACCAAACCTCCCTTTCACAAAAGCAGTCTGATTATGGGTGATAAGACTAGGAAGGGTAAGACTCAACCTATTCGCAATTATCTTAGAAACACATTTGTAGATAATATTGCAACAGGAAATTGGTATGAAATCTTTCATAAACACAGGATTCAGTACCTTAGGAACTAGAGTGAGAGTAGTAGCATTGAACAACAAAAATCAGATCTAATCCAATAGTAGGCCAAGTATTATGATAGAAACAAGCAGAAAACCCATCACGGCCAGGGGCTTTCTCCCCCTTCATAACAAAAACCACCTTCCTAACTTCTTCACCTGTAATGGGAGCACACAAATCACCCATCATATCAGTAGGAAGCCTCCTCTTCAAGAGCTTTATATAGAAATCCACGCTCTCCCCAGACTGAAGCATCAACCTCACCTAATAACTTTTTATTAAAAGTAACCGCAACTTTTTATAGAAATCCACACTCACCTCAAAATCCGATTCCTCATCACGATACAAGATTATCTTTACCATATTTTAATTTTATTTCAAAAAATATGTTAGAATATGACTTGAATTTGATTTGAGTTTGTTTTGTGTTTTGGGCCTATTTTTTTGGTTTGTGTTAGGGCTTTGTTTGGCCTTTTCCTTGTATGTTTGGGAAAAGATGTTTGGTTTTCTGTTTGGGATTAGGAGAAGACTTCTATAAATACTCTTCATCACCCTAGTATGTAGTAAGGTCAGTCAGGTTAGTTTGTTTGGTTTGTCCGTTTGGAATTTGGTTTGTAACCTGTACTGTCCTCAAATCAGTAAAATTTATCCCCCATGCCCGTAGTGAACCACGTTAAATTTGTGTTCGTTTTGATCTGGATTGTTGATTGAACGCTTCTGTTCTGACAAGTGGTATCAAAGCCGCGGTTGATCTTTGGGTTATTTGAAACTGTCTATGTGGATTTTGGGATCACGCTGCTGGTTGCTAGATTGATTGATTGGAAGTCGCTGTTTGCATCGTTCCTTTGGCGTCGGAGCATAGGGTTGGTTCTTTGGAATTCGTCGTTGTTGATTTGAAAAGGTTGGATTTATTTCTTTGGGGTAGGATTATTGTGATTATTAATCACAATTGTTTGCCGCCAATTCTGGAGGAGAAGCAGACGAAGTGGCATTTTGTTTTATTTGGAGTTCTGATTATTATCACAATTTGGAGTAATCACAATTAATTAGCATTTGCGGAAGTTGCAGCTAACGTTTGTCTCGTTATGGACTTTGAAATTTGGTGTTTCCTTGGAGTTGAAGTTTGAGTTGGGAACTTTTGTGAACGATTGACACCAAGCTCCGTTGAGGTGGTTGGTTAGGGTTTGACAGAATTTTGGTTATTGTATCGGTGTGGTGGTTAGAAACTCCGATCATCAAGGATATTTGCTATGGATTTGAAGATTGAAAAGTTAATTTCGAGTTGTAAGTTTGGAGTTAGAGATACATTTTATATTGGCGTTATAGATGGAAATAACACCAAACTACAGGTTCTGCATGGCAAGTTCCAACTAGGGTTGGACTTGCTGCATGTTTTGATTTGTTGATCACCCTTAGAGGCATTTGGAGGCAGGGGAGATTCTGGCACATTTGGAGATTTGAAGAGTTTGCTGTTTGGAAATTTTGGTTGAATTTGAGTTTGGCGATTTGCATCGCATTTGAGTTTTGGTGATTTCGATCACATCTGGATATCTGGCGACTTGGATCGCAACTGGTACATTTGGCAACTTTGGTTGCGTCTGGTACTTCTGGTAGTTGAGAGAGAATCTAAGTCAAGGTGGAGATTGTTAGAATATGACTTGAATTTGATTTGGGTTTGTTTTGTGTTTTGGGGCTATTTTTTTTTAGTTTTTGTTTGGGCTTTGTTTGACCATTTCCTTTTATGTTTGGGAAAAAGGTGTTTGGTTTTCTGTTTGGGATTAAGAGAAGAGTTCTATAAATACTCTTCATCACCCTAGTCTGTAGTAAGGTCAGTCAGGTTAGTTTGTTTGGTTTGTCCGTTTGGAATTTGGTTTGTAACCTATACTCTCCTCAAATCTGTAAAATTTGTCCCCCCTGCCCGTGGATTAGCTAGCACACATTGTGTTAGTGAACCACGTTAAATTTGTGTTCGTTCGTTTTGATCTGGATTGTCGATTGCACGCTTCTGTTCTGACAAAATATAATTTCCTTCAATTTTTATCATTTTAAAAATAAAATAAATTATAGAATCATATTATTCAATGTAAAAGAAATCTAACAAGATTCATTTTGATTACTTTTTATTGTTTAAAATATTTATACATATTTTATATTATAAATCCTTTATAGTCATTTTACGTAACCTCTTATATTAAAAAACACTTCTAATAGTTTTCAGCCAAACAATCAACTCAACTGTTTTTTTTTAAATTACTTCTCTAAAACCTTCAGACAGAAGTTGTTTCTGCAAAAACTACAGCAGGGCCAAACTAGTCAATTATAAGAAGACAATATTTAATCTAGAAAATTATTATCAAACAGAAGCTAAAAATATAACGTAGATAAATAGATAATGTAACCTAATAATCTCCTAATAAGTTAATGTAACCTAATAATCTCCTAATAAGTTCATACATAGTTAGAAAATACTCCATTTAATACATGTGGGATGGGATTAGGTGCTAACCCTTATAGGGGTTAGCACCGTGATAACTAGCAAAAAACGCTACTAAAAATAACGAAATCACTACGGATTATTATAAAATCAATACAACATCTAAGCTAAATCACTACTAATTCAAACTAGTAGTAGTTTTTCCCTTAATTAGGAGTTAGGACGGTGCTAACTATTGTACAATTAGCACCGTAGCCGTTCCCAATACATGTATATATAGTTGTACTTATTTTTACCCGTTTAAAACATTTCACTTTCAATAATCCTCGTAAAAAGCACTACACCCCTCAATAAGTTCATACATAGCCATTTTTCTCAGGTTCGAGAATTTTTCCAAACATATCTTTATCATTCATAAAAACAACTTCTTTATCTCTTTGTTTATTCAGTTGATCAAAAGTTGAGACCGCATTAGAAAGATGAAGCAACAATCAAAAGTTGAATAAAAAATTAGAATGAAAGCGCCATGATAACCAAATTCCGTAAAATGACTTCTTGCTATGCAATAAAATAACCGATGTTTTGACGTTTTAAATAAAAGTTATCTTACAATCACATCTTGGAAGTCGGTCTACAGTATTTTTCTTTCTTTCCCTTGCGTGGTTCAATCCAAACCTCAACATGAGAAGGAATATTTTCATTATTTTTCTGAAAACTCGTGCACCAGAGGGAAGCTACAAAATAGATTACTCAATGATAGGTTATCAAGACCAAGTCTGCTCAAGAGGAAGGCCCAATAACACGTGCAAAAGCTAAAGCGTTAAGAGGACAAATTGCAAATTATTTGGGGAAGAATTAAGAGTTACATGGGGAAATCCCATCATATTACTATGATTTGTGGACCAGAATAAGGTGAAGATGGGCTTGGAAGAAGGAGAAGAAGATTAGGCATAGAAGAAGTCCCTATGATGTGAACACAATGTATGAAAGGAATGGAATGTGTGAACAGAATATCAAGTGTGAACACAAGCATGAAGGGGGAAAATTTGAAGGCTAGTATTAATGGTCAAACTTGTTTCATTTTCCTTTAAGGATTTATTTTACTTGTTAGTTAAGGATTTAGCTTTCTTTTTATATTTTGGATTGGTGTTGTATTGCGCATTTCAAGGGGCCGGAATCCTTGTAATAGAATTCACATTTTGGTTATCAATTTTAGTGAGTGTTTACTCAAGTTATTTTGAGAACGTTTTGCTTAAATTTCCTTCGAGTATTTGGGAGGTTTAAGTGTCTCTTATCAACTATAAGATCACATCTAGTTGTGGCGAGTTCAACTATATTGATTGGCTCTTCCCACAGGTTCGGATTTGATCGATTTCAGCAACTACCTTTATTTTCGTGTTATTGAAGAAATGAGAAAACCCATATAAGTGTTCGACGTTGTGAAATTATGATTCATTGGTTCAAGTTCGAGGTTCTCTTCGGATTTGGGTCATATCACTCAAGAGATTGAACTTGTTTAAGAAGAGACAAAAACTCCCACCAAGATCGATGTTAAAGAGAAAGAGCTTCCTAAGAAACCTCAAGTGGTCAAGTACTTCCCCAAGTTCCCATTTCCAAAGAGTTTGTTTGACAATGATTTGCACCATGTATGTGCACATTGGAAGGACACACTCAAGCAACTCAAGGTGATCGTTCCCTTCTTGGAAATGGCGATGAAGATTCCCAAATACACCAAGTTGTTAAAGGAAATTCACTTAGGAAAGAGGAAGACGAAAGAAGTCGCCATGGTCACTATGAGTGAGGTAGCCTCAACCTATACAGCTTGCGAAAGAATGCCTCTAAAGACGACAGATGCAGGAGTATTCACCCTTCATTGCGCTTTTGGAGTGAAAAGTATTTGCAATCCATTGGCCTATTTGGGCTCAAGCATCAAGAATGCCTCTAGTATAAGATATGGAGATAAACAACTATCAATGGTATTCGCCTCGAAACCCATGTCAACCAACACCAACTCGAAATGCCGGACTCCACCAAATTGATCCGGTGACAGCCTTGGTGGCCCATGTGGAGTCACTCAATAAGCAGTTTGCAAATTTTTCCACCACCTCCAAAGTGTTCAAGTGTGAATGGTACAAAACTCTCTACGACACGTGGGAGAGGTACAAAAACACCCTCAGAAAGTGCCCTCACCATGGCGTTCCTCTTTGGCTGCAAATGCAAACATTCTACAATGGTCTCAATCCCGAGAGAAGGCAATCCATAGATGCAGCAGCGGGTGGCACCATACAAAACAAAACGCCCCCTCAAGTGGAACAGTAAGTAGCAGATATGGAGATGAACAACTATCAATAAGTATGCCAAGTTCATGAAAGACCTCCTCACCAACAAGAAGAAACTTGGGGATCTCTCGACAGTGTTGCTGAGCGAGGAGTGTTCTGCTATCCTGCAGAACAAGCTGCCCGAAAAATGCAAGGATCCAGGGAGTTTTACTATCCCTCTTACTATTGGCAGCATGCATGTAGGCAAGTCCTTGGCGGACCTAGGAGCTAGCATAAATGTCATGCCATATAAGTTGTATAAAAAGCTAGACCTAGGTGAACTTAGCCCTACTAGGATGAGCATTCAGCTAGCTGATCGTTTCATTGTGCATCCTAGGGAAATCATAGAGGATCTGCTTGTCAAGGTCGGTGTATTCACATATCCGGTTGATTTTGTTATTCTTGATATACATGAGGATGTGGATGTGCCTTTGATTCTGGGTAGACCATTTCTGCCACCGCCAAGGCACTTATTGATGTGCATGATGGTAAACTGATCTTGCGTGCTGGGAATGAACATACTACTTTTTCTGTGACTGAATTTGATCACTGTGCTATGATTGCTGTCACACCTGTGCATGCCAGTTCTGATCAGGTACACGAGCCTGTCGTGTATCCTTCTGCTCCTCTCATTTTGCAGGACCCTCCTATCATTCCTTCGCCGCCACTCCATCCAGTCTCGCCTCCGAACAAAAAGCTCAAGGAGGAGTGGCGGCCAAAGCAGCAGGTTGCTAAGCTTGCACGGAAGAAGAGTGGAGACCACTATGAGCTGGTCCCACCTCCTGCACCACGACCACCCTGGCCGTCCGGGTACTCACTCGCCTGCATCTTACCGGATGGCCAGGTCGAGCTGACCGATGATGGTGGTCGCATCCGTCGGGTGCATGGCCACAACCTGAAGTTGTACCTCAAGAGCGACGTGGATCCGCTCTTGGAGGCACCTGTTCCTGCACCTCCCTGAGTATCCACCATGGGCGTCCAGCTAAAAGACGGTAAAGAAGCGCTTGTGGGGAGGCAACCCCACCACGGTTTGACTTTCTTTCTTGTGTTTTGAGTCGGATTGTAAACCAGTTGGTTTTGGTTTGTTTTCTTTTGTTTTGGATGATGCCTTATTGGGCTGACCATTGGACCTAACATATTGTGTTTGAGCTCTTCTGCTCCCCTTTGGCTGTGCTTGTCTTGGCTGGTCCTCTATCCAGTCCACTTCACTTCGACTGGTCCGCTTCCAGTCCCCTGCAGTCCGTGCATACCGGTAACATCGTTCCCCTTTCCCTTCCCTCTTCTCCATTGAGGGCAATGTCGATCTTAAGTGTGGGGGGATGTTTATCTTTTGACTGCATTAGATCTGTTTGTGTGCTTGGAGCCTAGTCCACTGTCCAAATTTTTTGACTGCATTAGATCTGTTTGTGTGCTTGGAGCCTAGTCCACTATCCAAATTTTTAAATTTGAGGGCTCCAAGTACGTGTTCCTTGCAATTGCCTGCTCAGTATGCTTTGAATGGACAGTCTTTATAGTAATATGCAACCTAGGGAGGTAGTGTAGCACTATGGAGGATGTTGATGCATTTAAGAAGTCTCATTTCTTCTTCATATTGTGTTGGTTGATTGAGTGAATTAGTGATCTTAGGACCCTTGAATTGCGTGGTGTTGTGGATTCTCTACCTGTCATGGACTCTTGTATCATGTCTTGAAAATAACAGGTGCTCGAAAATGTGCTTTAGAATAACGTCTCCCGTGCGAATAGGGCGAAAGTGTGTAAGGGGAGACAGGAATTCGTTCCCAATTTCCACCTACTACCTCCAGCCCCCTTACATGTCTTTCCCCCGCACGAGGCTCGAGACATCCGCTCCTGGCATGGCCAGTAAGAGCAGGTTGGGACCCTTGAAAAAAAAGTAAAGAAAAAATAACAGGAAACAAGCAAAACAGAAAGAAAAGGGGTTCCAACCATCTTCAAGAAGAAAATAGAGCACCTTGAAAAATGTGAGTCCATGATCTATTGTTTTTGAGAATCTCTTCATCCACAATTCATTTGTCCTCTGTTCACTATTTGCCATGATGCCGACTCGATACTAGTGCCCTCGCCGAAGAAGCTATGAGATGACTTGTGCGTCGGTTGACCTCGTAAGCTGCTAAATGATATAGGAAGTCCTCTACCTACGATCTGGGGTGTTTGTTGCTATAGAGGTCTTGAGAGTTGCATTGGTTTGAGTTGGGTTTGCTTGGGGACAAGCAAACGGTTAAGTGTGGGGGAGTTTGATAGACCGTTAATTACACATGTTTTCACCCCTGTTCTTACACCGTTTGAGATGTGGTTTCTCGTGTTTTAGACCGATTTCACGCTAGGTTGTGCTTGTTTGTGATATTTCAGGTCCTGGCAAGTGAATGAAGGTTTAGGAGCGAGTTCGGGGTCGACTGGGCGAAGATCGGGTGCGAGGCAAGTCACAAAGGAAGTCGCACAGGCACACCCACAACCCACACGGCCGTGCAAGTGACCAGTTTGGCCGTGTGGGATTGTGCGAGAGCAAACACGGGCAGAGCAGAAAATCCGCTTGGCCGTGCAAGGTGAGCTGCACGGCCGTGCGACCCTGGCCGTGTAAGAAGCCTGGAATTCAACTAATTGATGCGCTGCGTTTTGACTCGCACGGGCAACTGGGTGAGCCACACGGCCGTGCGGCCTGCCCGTGCGAGTCGGGATTTTCTGGTTTTAAGCCAATTTCCAGCCACAAGTCGGGGGGATTCGAGTTTTAGAGAGACAGAGCTATTCCTAGAGAGAGAGAGCGACAAACAAGAGTCTCCAAGTGCCCTAGCTTGATCTTCAACACCATTGGAGGCCAGTTTGAGCTTGGAGGAGTGCCGATCAACGTCCAGGAGCAGGAATCCATCCTTCACAGTATGAATTCCGCGTCTGATTCTGCTTTTGCTTCTTTCTCCATGGAGTAGTTCTCCCATTCATCTGGGTATGGAGAACCCTAGATTTGTATGTTAGGCTTTGATTGTATGAACCCAAGTACTGATTCTATGATTTGATTATATTCGATTGAGGTTTGAATGATTGAATGACTTGAATCCTGATCAAATTCCTGTTGTTTCTGCTTTAACCTAGAATGAGAATATCTGCCTAGGTTGATAGAGCATCCTTGATTGAAGGTAGGGAGTTGGTGACTTTAGTCGAGGAGCCAACTCACTATTCTGTACCGGATTTACTTCGGTAGTGGAGGTTTTGTTTGTTAGGGCCTCAATCTGTGGACTCCGCTAGAGACTCAGATTGAGAGGGTCTGGAGACCTTTAGTCGAGACTTCAGACTACTTAAGAACCTTCCGCAGTATAACTATCATAGAAACTGAACTTGGTAATTACAATCCGGCTTAACTGCAGTCTAGGGGGAACCATATCCGGGTGACCTCTCTTAACCTGAATACAACCGTTTACTTGCTTTGTTAGTTTGTTAGTTTAGACTTGCATTCCAGTTTCATTGCTAGATAACAAGAATTCACTGAGTAGTCATCAAATCTAGGACCCGGGTTGATAATTAAACCCAAACCCGCTATACTACGCTTTAGGAAGTGGTTCCACTTGGCCAATTCCTAGTGTGACAGTAGAAGTGAGTCAGTTGGGCTTGCTGCACTACTAGATAGCTTGTTTTGGCCATAAAGTGAGCATTCAATGTCCAGATTCATCTCTGTTTGAGCCCATGATCTTGTATTCTCGTCCTCCTTCTTATCCATTATAGGTTCCTTGGTGATCCATAATCGTCTTAAGTGGTTTATAAGTTATACCTTAAAAAGTATAAAACGATATAAAAAAATGCATCAAATAGTTCGATAACACACTCAAGGTCTATTATAAACACAGTATCCAAATAGTTATGAATTTCATATAAAAATTATCAAAACTAGTGAAGATACAATAATATAAGGAGAAAATGTATCACATATAAGAGTGATAAACAGTATAAATAAAGTGTCATCATTCAAAAGTCACAACTACCTCGTGACTTTTTTTATTACTTAGAAGTTTAATTGATTGACTTAATTGCTAGTTTAAATGATTTCTTAGCAATTTAAAATATAGATAACTTTTTTTGGTTTGTATCTACACATTTAGATATATGTATTTTTTTAGTAGAGCACTTCTACTATGCTCTAAAGTTTGGGTGCTTTAATGTAAAACTTGAAGTTGTACCATAACGTTAAATGTATAAGTTTAGGTTGTACCATAAAGGAATTTGTACCCTTATGTTATGATAAAACTTTACAACTTAAATTTGTACAATCACATAAATGTACAAGTTCAAGTTGTACCATGAAGGAATTTGTACAAAAGAGTATAAGTACAATCTAAAGTTGTACCATAACGTTAAAGGTATAACTTCAAATTATACCATAAAGGCAAAAACCTACAGCACCAATCCTATATAGCATAGTAAAATTCCTCTTTTTAGTATTGTCCTAACTCTTAAATGTTTTTTGTTGTCGAAAACGGCTAACTCTTAAGTGTTAAATAAGTGCTACAATTTTACAATTCCATTCACCATTTAGATTTTATCGTAGTTTTTTATTTTCCGCTGAATCCCAATTAGAATTATTAAGTCACGAGTTCTAAAAAATTAGAATTATTAAGTCACGAGTTCTAAAAAATTACCAAAAATAAAAGTTACTGTTCCTTAAGAAAAAATCAGAATGCACTGTTCACGGAGGGATTTTCTGATCGCCTGCGGTCAGCTTTAGCTAAGCTCAAGTCCACCACATTAGGCTGGACAAGCTGGGTCGTTGAGCTTTCTTATATTTCTTCTTACGCATGGGGCTTATGTAAAAACGGCCGCACCTGAACCGTACCATCCTCTTTTTTTTTCGTGCGTCCCTTCCTCTTCTCTTCATTCCTTTTTCCCCATTCAATCTACTTACTACCGATTGTTAAAAAAAATTCACTTTCCTCCCCATTCGTCTTCCGCCCAATCTCAATCAAAAACCTGCTGGCCATAGGCCTCTTGATCACTTGAGAAAGAAGAAGAAGACCAGGTAAGAGCGAGAAGATCGTAGAAACGAAATTCTAAGAAATAACCGGCGCACTGCGCAGGTGCTCACCTGCCAGAGAGGAAGAACGATCTAGCGCTTGCCGGATCTAGGCTCCATCAGAGGGCAGAGATCGTTTAGGAGGCTTACTCTCTGAACGCGCTCAACGGCTTCCAAAAGAAAACTAGAGCTGGAGCTGTCAACTTCTCGAGGTTCCTCGATTTGGTGCCGACTACAAGATATCTTGGGTATTGTTGCACTATTGCATTGACGGTTCAAACCTCTCCATCAGTGGATAGACGGTGAAGGTAGGTGGTTCAAGTTAGTGGTTTAAGATTCTAAATCATACGGTATCTTGATGACTTGATAATTGATTTTTGTCTCGGGTGATTGGTAGTTAGTTTGAGTTAGATGTTGTCGTAGCACATTGTGGTTCCCACTTTCCAGTGCCTCATATCAGGGTTTGTAGTTCATGATTAACTACTTATTTACCATTTAAGATAATTAGGAACAAGAGATTTCTTTGGTTCTTTTTATTTGATCAGATCAAATAGCACATTGATGATCCAATTTATCTTGCCGAAGTTGAGGGGAAAACATCAATCTTGGTACATTGATGCTTCAATTTACGCATGAGCCTGATCAGTTCTATACTTCTATTTACCCATGAGCTTGATCAGATCGAATAGCACATTGATGCTCCAATTTATCTTGCCCTGCTTGATTCTTTTTGGTTGATGGAATGGAATCCGAGTAGGTTTTCAGATTATAGAGTGGGTGGTAAATCTTAAGAGTTAGCTTTTTCGCAGCATTGATTTTTGCATTGGAACCCAATATCAATGTAGTCAAAATCGCGCTATAAAGTTTAAAAACTTACGAGTTTACACATTTAGGTCATTGAAACGATTTTACACAAGAACTCAGTTTTTATAGCTAATGTAGTTAAAAACGTGCTTTAAACCTTAAAAACTTACGATTTTATGCTTTTAGATCACCAAAACGCTTTTACATAGAAACACGCTTTTGACTACATTGCCCAACATTAGTTTCTACTTATGGACTTAGATAATTGAATCCTAGAGATTTAGTCCTATACGTTAATGACTCAATTAATTCCTAGAGATCTAGGCTTTACCCATTATGCATTATAGGTATTCTGAAAGTTGCCACTTTCATTTTGACTCAATTGATTCCTAGAGATCTAGCCTTTATTCATTATGCATTATAGGTATTCTGAAAGTTGCCACTTTCATTTTCTATTCTCTGTGTACAAATAATTCATACTAGCTGAACTATAGGGGTAATGAAAACCGACGGTTTTTTATTGGTGAATTTTTGGTTTTTGTGTAATAGATACCCAGTTGCAGAATTGAGCAAGAGTGACTCTGCATTTCATCTAATCTTATATATTTTAGGTTATGAAAACTTTGATATCTTTACTTTTCTTTCCTTGGTTACTTTAGTTCTCCCAAATCAATGGATTATACTTCAGTTTTCTGTAGCGAGAATTCATGTTGTTTCACTTTGTTTTATACTTCCACATAGACTTCTTTCTGTAATTCCAAGTCTGCCAGTTAGATTGAAATAGCGACTAAAGTTGGTTCTTGAGATGGAAAATACAATGTCAATCTATCTTTACCAATAGTCTAACCACAATGAAAAACTTCGGTTTAGCATACCTTGGATGAGAGTTGATAGCTTTCTCGTATTACTCTTTTAGCTTCCCCTTTTCGTGGTTGAATTCATTGCGATACGTTCTCCACGAGTTTGATGTTATTATTAGTTAATGTGTTTTCAGTCAATACATGGTGTTTTCACTTTTCCAAGCGTGAAAAGTTGGGTTAAGAGTAGTCCTTAGTTTCGATTCGATGGCTAAAGAAGAGTTATAACTTATGAACTTATATGCTTCTGCTGCTATTTCTCCACCGTTTTCCTCATTTCAAGCATTCTTAGGAAAGCAGCCTAAAGCAGAGAATGTGGTTTGAGACCAAAGCAGAGGGGTTCAAATTCCATTCTCCCATTTGACTTCGCTGTTCTCTAAAGCGACAAGTCAATGCTGACATGCATAAGGACTTTTTCTGGAACGTACTTTCTTGCATATGGACTATCTGCAAAGATTGTATCCCATCAAAGTTTAGTAAACCTTCTTTGTATATTAGTTATTGTTTCTTTCCCCAATGTATCTTATAAATAATAGGGTGCAAATGCCGAGCCATTCAGATGGCCAATTGTTAGAGATGGAACATGCTTATTATGGTTCTTGGCTTACTGCTACGTACCAGAAAGAAGTTTGTGCAAAGTAGAGCAAAATTATGTTAACCGCATTATAGAAGAGTGCATGCTCTCATTCGGCCTCACCATTGTTATTGCAATAGTGAATTAGTCAAATAGTTTCTTATTCTTTAGTTTATATGTTGTCTGAGGCGAGTTTTCTGTTATTGTATCTGGCATTTAACTCATGAAGCAGCTCCATTTATAAATGATGAAGATAGCTGATGCAGAAATATGTCCTCAATTTGAGAGCCATTTTTAGAAGTCTGTTTGTGATACTGTGATCAGAAGGTAGGAGAGAATTTGAGTAGCATGATGTCGTTGTTGTACTGTCTTTGAACAGTTGTATTTTTTCGAAAAACTTGATTAAACAAGCATGAACTAAATATGAGAACACAACAATTACTGGAAAAAAAATATTTAGAAGTCAAACTTTATAGATGTTTGAAGGCCAATCTCTAAAAGTATAGAATGAACAATGTATCATACAAAATGCCTGCATATGTTAATCGAGGACCATATAGGGTGGCTAATTTGAGTTGGATGCAAGCTAGAAAATGTCCAGCCAATTTTTACTGTGTCGGTGTAGGGTTACCATTCAATGACTTTTGATACCTGTATTTATAAAATTATTATTCTTTTCGAAAGGAGTGGATATGAAGTTATTGAAAATATAGACAAATTTTACAGAGTAAAATCAAATGTCTTAAATCAATTACCAATTCTATGGTTAGATTGGATAATTTTGGCCATTCTAAAATCATAAGTAACATAGTAAGATCTTACCATCTATATCAAGGTCTTAGTATTTGAAAAGTAATTCGAAATTTTAAGAAATCATGAAAAAATAGTTTTACTTGCAAAAAGACTCCACATGATTTGATAAAAAGATTAAAAAAATTAAAGTAAAGAAATTATAATGTATTATGATATTTAATTTTTACTAACAAAAATACATCATATAAAATAATCCGCTACGTAGCGCGGGCTAAATAACTAGTTTTAATTGAATTGACAATTGACATTAGGGATGACAAATTACCCACCCATGGGTAATTATACCCAAACCCAAGTAGACCCATTGATAATGGGTTGGGTATGGGTGAAGTGCATATGGATTTGGGAGTTTATAGATGGGTTTTGGGTTTGGGGTTTCCATAATCTAAATGAGTATGGGTTGGATATGGATATCCATTTACTTGAAGGTGTTTTAACTACACATGCAAAAATTGGACCTATTTGCAAAACTTGAAAAGTTTAGGTACCAAAATGTAAGACCAAAAATTTTAGGTACCAAAACGTAATTTTCCATCGATATTTTGAGGACTTATATGCAAAAAAAATTAAATTTAGGTACTAAACATGCATGTCTATTAAGTTTGGGTACCAAACTGTAATTTGTATTTGGGCATGGGTACAAACCCATCAAACTCTACCCATATCCATCTATTTGGATTTCATATCCAACCCAATTGGATTGGATAGTAAGACACCCATGGGTATGAGCAAAGTTGCTATCCCTAATCGACAGCAAGTACAAAAAGAAACGGGAAACTGGAAATCTGCCCATACAAAGTTACCAATTTTCCTGTACCGATTTGTCCAACCATAATGTTGAAAGAATACCACTGGCTGGCCATCTTGTCCTCATCTCCGGTCTTTACCTCGTCCCTCTTTAGGCTCTAGCGATATTAGGTTGGAACTGGTAAACCAAAATTTTGGTAGGCATTAATCTGACCTCGGAGACCAGCGGTGACAATCACCATACCATAAGCTGACATACGTTGGTTTGTGAACTCATCTGTGACATGACTAGTAGTTTGAGGTCTACGTGTTCCAGCATCTAAATTAAGTTTTTCCTGGGGACATGTTGCTGAAATTCTCTCGTAAATTCGACCGCTGGCTGGGCCAGAAATGATTTGGTTATGCGGCCTGTTCGTGCAACCTGATAAGGATGGAGAAAGGTCGCCCGTAAGAACTTCCTGAAAGGGTATAAGTGGATGGTTGGTGATGGAGACTTCATCAAGATGGTTGTCCTGACCATATCGGAAACCAGAACAAGTCTCAGGAACTGCCCCAGTGCAACTAGTTCCTAGCCAAGGAATGGCTGCGGATACGTCTTGGCAACGGAAATGCTCATATGATTGTGTAACTGTAACAACTTTGTCTCTCGTCAAACGCCAATTAGCCTCATGCTTCCATATATACACATTGGAGCCTTCACTTGCCGAGACAACAAATTTTGCATTTGATGTGAGGGAAGCTGTGAAGTGGCTGTTTGTGTTACGAAACCCTGTGACATTGGCATTTTAAATAAGTCAGGAGAGCTTCGAGCCATTAATGACAAGAAAATACCATGGACATACCTTATGCGGCCTTGCTCATCAACAACCTCCAATAAAAAAAAAGCTCATCAACTTTTTCTCACTTTTACTACTTATTTCTTGCACATATTTCTGTTCTAATTTAACACGTTTTTCTTTCACTTAACACTACTTATTTTCAAGAAGTCCCTTTTACTTCTTTCTATGAAGATTATATAGATTCGCATCTAGTTCAGCTTTCGGGAAATCCGCATTAATAAAGACATGTTCCTGTGTGCCTCATTTAGCGCATCTACCACATGCCACCCCACTGTCCACCATTATTATATCAGTTCTCTTTCCTTGCTTCCAACTGAGTCATACAAGTTCAATAACAGAGCAACCGAAAAAACAAAAGCCAAAACAGGACGTGTAAACCACAAATAGAATGTGTTTATGAAATTCTAAGCGCTTCTAGATGGTATAATATTGCTTTACTAAATATTTGGGAGTGGGCATTGTCGACTATCAACCAATGTGAAAGGAGAATAACCAAAGATAGCTCAAATTAGTATTGAAGTGCTATAATTCGTCTTTATACCCTAACATCACTTAAAACATTTCTTCTTCTTTTTCACATTGGCATGATTGTAAAACCGATACCTAATGTTGCATAAAATATATGATTTTGTGGTAAATCATGATTTCTTCGTGAATCAACCATTTCATATCAATATAATTCTATACCAGCTTGGGCTTCAATAAGCAATCTTTCAATTGAACCGTCGTATTATTATTGATTCGATGAACAAAAATTTACTAGTATTGAGCACCTGTTGCCTTTATGCTAAACTTTAAGTCTCACTTTCTCCATCTGGTACTTATCCCACTACGAAATGTATTTACCGTCCAAATATAGCCACAGGCAGCATACCTTTCGCTTTCTGATTTATCTCAGATCCCCTTATAGAAATCACAGATGGCACATATAAGCCACTGTCGACTCCAGTATCAGATCTAACAAGAAAACGATTCCTCAATTCAACAAGTCAATACGGGTGACAATAAATGGTACAAATCACTCTCAACCAAGTCCGGCCGCAATTCATAAAAATATAAATAACACTTTCTTCCCTCTTTTTTGGAATGTTTCTTTTTTATAAAGGTGAGATATGAACTTGTTTTATTATTAGTACCAATACATCAGTCCTTCACTCCCTTATTCACTTTTTTCATCATTCTTAGCATAAAATTTTACTCAGTTTAATGTATTTTTGTTTTGCTTAAAATTGTATACAAAATCAATACAAATTTAATCATTATTGATCATTGTTATCACAGAGGAAATTAAAACGAATAAGATCAGTGGCTCAAATCCATCAACAACCATAAATTCATATTCCAAATCCAATTTAAAAATTTGTGTTGGTGGTTAGTCATATCGATTAATGCTAATGAATTTGTCGATTAGCTATAAACTGCTAACCAAAAAATCTATGCCTTTAGCCTACACGCCATATCCTTAGCGTAAACCATTAACAGGCGTATAGCGATTAGGATGACAACTAACCCGATAAATACATAATTGATTAGCAGCCTTTGTATAGTGTAAATATTTCCTTAAAATGGTCATGTTGATTGATTATTTTAAGATATTATTTGGACAAATGAAGGAGAATTAGCAAAAACTGGAATCTGATAGATAAACATAATTGTTGAGTGATACTGATGATCTAAATTATGAAATTAGAAGGTGCAAAGTATGCTTGCTTCCATAGTTCAAGAATGTGTAATTCCACGTATATCTAGGTGTGTCTAGACGCAAGGCACTATCAAAATGTCTCTCCTAGGAGTTAGCCACCAAATAAAGCATTAATAATAATGAGACGGAGCTAGGTGGTGCCCGATCGTGATAAAGCGTTACGAGACATGATTAGGCGGTTGGATCTCCTTTAGTTCGTTTTCTCGGCGGGTGAGGATGTCCAAGCGACTCCCACAAGATTCCTCTGGGTCATCTATTTGTTTTCTTGTTTTGTAGGTTCCTTATGGTCGCTTATGGAGCTTTGTATCCTTTTAATGGATTATTGCATTTTATGGTCCTAGTCTGGTTTTCTCTATTTTGGGTGGCAGGGATGCTTCTACGAGTATTGGATTCTCCACATTGGTGATTCGTCATTGGATGCTAAGGTGGAAATTCAACAAGTAATCAGACTTATTCCTTGGTCTTTGCTTCCAAGATCGACTTCACAACTCCAGGTGACTTCTCTGGCGGAGCCTTTGGAGTTGGCAGTTCATTTGGCTGGTGTTTGCATCCTTTTTAGTGTTTATTTTCACTTTATTGCTATGGAATAACGAAACTGGCTAAAATGGCTCTTTCATCGACAGATCAATTAGTATTGATTGTCACGTTTGTTTGTTGTTCTTTATCTATTCGTTACCACTATCTATGACAAAAAAAAAAAAACTAAACTTGATGCGTACTTCGGTCCTCTCCTCAATTTGGAATTACAAATTGACTCTAAGCTAGAAAGTTGTTTATCCTTGTCGCTCATTCCCTTAGACCAAACCTCCACCCTACTGCTTTTCATCATTGTCGACTCACTGACAGTGTTCAACAACTATAAGCCCAGAATCTCCTCGTCGCTCCATCCCTTCGACATACCCTCTACCTTGCTACTATTTGTTGTGTTCGACTACTAGTATCTAGCAATGTAGTCAAAATCGCGCTTTAAAACTTAAAAACTTACGATTTTACGTTTCTAGGTCACTAAAACGCTTCTACACAAAATCTAAGTTTTTACAACTTATGTAGTTAAAAACTCCGTTTTAAAACTTAAAAACTTACGATTTTACGCTTCTAGATCACCAATTTTACGCTTCTAGATCACCAAAATGTTTATACGTAGAAACTCGCTTTTGACTACATTGGCATCTAGTAGTAAAAAGCTCACAACCCTCTCGTCGTTGCATATCTTTGACTCGACCTTCTACCTTTTTTCCGAAAACACTTAGTGAAGCCACCCTACAAAATTAAAGGACACTAACTCTAAAGAAGACCACAGCATAACTTTACGTGCCACTCTATGGGCAATCCAGTTGGCAGTCCGCAAAGAATGCAGGTTTGGAAGTTTACAGAAAGCATAACATATCGCCATTAGATATGTTATGCAAGGTTGGGGTGGAGGCAAGCAAATCACTTAAACCCACGAAATTCCATAGGGTAATAGCAAGAGGGAAATGGAAGAACCAATTTTCAACATTCTCTTGACTATCCCAACAAACCGGATATCAGGAAAGACAAATAACTATTGCCAAATAAAAAAATGGAGACTCTCTCGATTGCTTGGCTTAAGGAGTATAGACTCCGTAATCTTAGCATCTGGGAAGTCAAAACACGAGGCTCCTAGGTATGCAACAAGATACTAAAAATCATAGATGTAATTGAAGGAAGATTGTGCAGGATGGACCGAGGTGTTGAATGGGAAGGGGAGATAATGAAGATATTCCATATTAGCAAAGTGTGGCAAATTATCCGACCAAGAGGGGAGTCTGAGCAATGGTCTGGGTTAGTTTGGAAAGGTGGTATTCTAAAAACTCAGTTCTCACTTGGCTTAACCTTATTGATAGAATTAATACATTAGATAAAATTCAGAGATGGAGCCTTGAAGTGTGTACTACCTGTCCACTATGTGGTCGAGAAGACGAAACTAGAGACCACATCTTCTTCTTGTGTGTGTATGTACAGGAGATGTGGAGATCAATTTTCCCTAGTTTTTGGCAGATCCCTCTGAAGGATTCATTGCACCAAGCTTTGTTACAGGCGAATCAGAAGTTGGGAAAATACAGAGTTGGTAGAGTCTTATGGTGTTTAGTTCTGAGTGAAGTTTGTAGGGAGCGCTGTCGCAGGTTGTATGGAGGCAAACAGATGATAACAAAAGTTTTGGTTCGAAAATTGCAGGGTATTAAGGAGGCAAAAGTGCAGGGGGATCAGAGATTTGCAGATTCTCCTGCCTCCTAGGTCTTGTGGTATAAAGTGAGGAGTTGATGTAGATACTATCTTTGCTGTTTGATTAGATGGTTTGTTAGTTACATTTTTTGGAGATTGGTTTCAGATTATCTATTATGTAAAAACTGCTTGTATACTGATTGTATTGGATGAATAAAATCACTCATTCATCGAAAAATAATTTGAAAAAATTTGATTCACCAATTTCTATAAACTTGTGAGTTTAGAAATTTGTGACATATTTTGCTTGTTACTCAAGTTTGGAAATATTACTGATTATTTGAACCCAAGTGCACAAATGATGTAAGATCGTTATTTCTATTAAACCACTATTTTCGTTTACAATGCAAGGTGCTAAGCAAGATCCCAACAGCCGACACCCACCACCCACCTTATGTCTAGCACTTTTTGAAGTACTACATTGTTGATTGGTTTATTTGTGGATAGTTAAAAATATCAAAACCATTATTTTTATTTATGGAGAAATCCACCCAAATGTCATGTCAATTTGATTTTACCCAAACAAATCAGTAGGGGTAGGCAACGAGAAACGGGTATTTGGGTATACCCGTACCCGTCCCGTTTTTTAAGGGTTACGAGTACTCATATTACCCGTAATATTTTAAACGGATGGGACTTGGGATTGTATAGTCCTAATATGGGTACCCGCGGGTTACCCGCGAATACCCGTTTGGGTAATATGGGTACCCGTTGTACCCATTCAAATTACAAAGACATATAATTCAGCCCATGCGCCCATGCCCAACCCAATTCAAAATCCATTAAAATTACAAAATCCATTTAATTCAGCCCGTGAGAGTTGAGACGCTGACGCACCCCTAGGCCCTAGAAGACGCGAGACACGCGACGACAGGCGGCAGCTTCTCTGGAATTTGGAAAGGTCTGTCTCTGTCTTGTGTCTTGTCCCTGGCTGGAGGAGTCGTCTTCGCGGGACGAGAGAGAAGAGACGAAAGGTCGAAGTAATGGCGAAGTAATGGCAGTGGGAAAGTGTGGGAGCACCCTTGCTTGCTGCTGCAAAATTCACCACCTTCCCCACCCTATTTTGCCAAACTGAGGATTGATTTGAGTAGAAACAACATTATTATTATTATTGAATCATGGCACTTTCCAGGAAGCAGAACTTGTTCTCTTTCTGGGTTTTATTATTTGGTCCTTTCCCCTTCCTTGATTCCTTTTCATCTTCATCATCATCCCTTCTTTGGGTTGTAGGAATTGGTGTAAGTTGCTACTTGTGCAGCCATTTTGTGTTTTGAAATGAATGCTTGGATGTAATTGACTAATTGTCTTTAGGTAAAATGTCATTTAAACTTTGGGTATTTATGGGTAGTATGGGTACCCGTTATCCGTCCCGTACGGGTAATGGGTACTCGTTTCCCATATGAGTTTGGGATATGGGATGGACTTTGATCTCCAAATGGGACTGCGTACCCGTTTAAAACGGGACGGGTATCCCGTCCTGTTGCCCACCCCTACAAATCAGTTTGAGAACGGTCCGTCATACTTGGGAATGGGTAATTTTACTATCCCTACCCTACATCGCCTAAGACTCGTTTCAATAAATGAATTTATATTCCCACGTAAAAAATCTGTCCAGCACTTTTACCTTTGAACTTGTGCACCAAATCAATGTGATCAATGACTCGTATCCGAGAATCCGCTGAGGTGACAAGCACTTCAGACGAGCTTCCTGGGACAAACTGTTAAGAGAAGCGAGCAACATTCAAATGGTTAACATGGCGTGATATACATCACAAGCACGCATCATGCCAGAAACTAAAGTAGAAGAATGAATGAGAAACAAACATTCATCTGTTCTTCTATGGATCATCATAGAGATGTCCCCAGAAGAAGGAAAAAATTACCTGAAACCCAGTAATTTTCTTATAATTAGATTTCTTCCTTTTCTTCTCTAGATTGATTTCGCACTTCTGCTGCAGCTTATTCTCTGAAGGGAAGCATAATACGAAAGAAATTACTAACAATTCAGCGGAGAAGTGGAGTCGGATCAAGTTCTATACCTGTGCTGTAAAGCCGGCAACTTCCCTTGTATGAGCCAACTAGTGCACCCTTCGGAAACCAACAGAAGTGTCCTGTTAGCATAACTAAGTGCAGTTGAATGTTGCACAGGCTGAACACATTAGCTATTTTCCTACCTGGCCATCTGGAGTATAGCAAGCAGCTGTGATCATCTCATGTAAATCATTCCAATCAACAACTTGACCATCAGGAATGCTCCATATGCGAACCTTTCCATCTAGGGAGCCACTAAGGAAGAATCTGTCATCGACAGGGTTGAACTGTATGCAGGTGACTGCAGGGACAATTGGAATGAACAGCATATACTAGCCATGAGAAAATGTTGAAAGAAAAAAAAAGGGCTTTCAAGGAAAATTCAACATAAAAGTATTTCTTACAGAGTATGCTACTATGTAGATAATCACGCTTAAATTTGGCAAGTGGCCATTCATTACCAAATTATCTTTATTACTCTAACAAATCAGTTAAGGATAAATCTTCAGACCTCTTCCCACTCCAACTTACACTAGGTCAGTCTAGATACAACCCTTCAGTGTAGAACAATTCAGGAAGAAGTCAACCCTGGTCCAGATTATGCATGAAATGCATATGACAGACATAGGACTAAAGAGAAAATACGTACCATAATCCCTGTGTGAGAATATCTTCAAACAAGTTTTACTAGACAAGTGCCACAAGCGCACTGTTTTGTCCATTGAGGAAGACAGGAGGAGCTGGACAACGAACAACAAAATTTGGTCAGGAACTATCCTATGATAGTTTTCATAGATAAATACGTTTAATCTTGAAATAAGATTTTGAAGTCAACAGAAGTGAGTACCAGTGAACTCCTTCCGTAACTTGAGAACATTATAGTATCTTTTCAAAGAACCTGGCTACTCCTGACCTAATATGGTTTATCTGTTTATAACAAATTAACGCATTACGTGCAGAACTTCAATGATTTATGCACGAAAACAGCATACTAAAAAGTAGACTCTCAAACATAAGCCAACTCTTAACAGTTCAGAAATAAAGGTGTTTACTGTTTTCCTTGCAATGAGCCAAAGCTTACTGTTTCAGTAGTAATTTCCCAAAACCCATGTCGAAATCTTATTATGTCATGAGAACTACTTGTCCTTCATAACCGACAGGAATGCTCTCTGTTGTCAAGAAATACAATTCCTCGGTAAAGGCCATCAGGTTTAGGTAACTTTGTCTTCAAATGAATTATGCCAGCCCCTTTACTTACAACATCAAGCTTCAGTTATAAGGGAGGTTTCTACAGTTCTTAAACTTCTCCACACTTCCGACCTTATAAAAAAAAAGTCAACATTCTGTTCCATGAACCAGAGAACAATTCACCTTTTATAGTATCGTTTTGGCTAGCAAATGCGCATTGTGGATACTCTATAATCCTAGCCAACTGATGTTTTCCTCTAACTAAATTAATCCGAACAGATCACCACAATTAGTAAAAATATTCGGGAGTTACAAACTACAGTTTCATTTCTAATTTACAAACTACAAGATAAGATATGACGCCTGACCAACTTTTTGCTAGAGGATCCAATGCATGGAATATTAGAGAACATTCCACGCTGAATATAAATGCCAGTAAGTGGGAAATAAGATTAGACTACTAATAGCCTACAAAAAAAGTTATCATAAAAATCAGATTAGCCAATCTTGTCCAGAAAGAATCTAACAGTTCACTTTTTCTGTTTGTTGAAAACTAAGCATTATAATATTTTTCTTTATAAGGTGTGGTGCATTAATGAAAGAAAAGCAAAGACGTAGTTCAAGGTAAGATCAAACCAGATGAATAAACATAAGATCAAACCAGATGTTTGCACCTGGTTTGACTAATGGCTTCCTTCTGTCTGAAATAGAAGGGACAGGGTTGACTGATTTGCTGCAGCGAATAGAACTACTGGTACGTGATAAGCATGAAGCCTTTGAAACAAACTTCTCGCCATTATACAATAGCACATTGAAAAGAGCTAACAGATCTAACAGGGGACTAAGAAACAAAAATAATTGCTCTCCATATATAAAGAAGGGGAAAAAATGTAACCAAGTTAGAGCTAGACATGTAACAACCGTTGATCAAGATGTGAACTGTAGCAAAAAAATTCAACATCGTAATGCAGTTACCAACCTGAGACTTGGACCAGGACAAGTCAAGCACGTCAGCAAGATGCCCTTCAAATGAGCAAATAGGTTTATCTGTAAGTGCAAACACAGTTTCCGGCCGAACAATGTGCTCTAAGCTCAAAGATTTCCTGCTTATAGATGACCGCCCTCTTCTAACTGCGTCACCATCAGCAGATGATGACAGGAATATAGGTTCAGGAGACCCATTTACGGCGATGAGCCAATTAAGGCTCCTAACCTCCGACTTTCCCAGCACAGACTCTCCTTTCTTCACGGTTTCCACGACCTGCCTAACATGGACTAGACAATCCTCCCCTGCACTTGCCAAATACCTACCGTCCAAACTAAACTTAATGGACCAAACAGAGCCACTATGCGCCTGAATCTCCTGAGTCTTATAAAGGGCAGTCAAATCTTTATATGATTTGCCATATTGCTTTACTCGCACTTTCTTGGGGCCCTGAAATACATCCAAGCTCTCATCGTTACCTGAACTTGACCTCCTACCTCCTCTCTCAGAACGTGCATCCCTTTCATCATTCATTCTCTCTTTATGACCTTTAATACTCTTCGCGATACTTCTGATACTTCGCAGCCAGCTAGTTTTCTTTTTCAAATCCAACCGTCCAGTTTCAGTACCTCCAACAGGGTCAGAATCATGATTTTCCCTTGTACCAGCTACACCATTTTGTCTTTTCATGAGTTCTTGCACGATCGGTGAACGACCCAGAGTCATTTCGAACTCCTCCATCGTCAGCTGCCTCCCTGTCCCAACTTCTTTTAACTTGTTCCACATCCCGTCTTCCTTGATTTCATCAACAACAAACTGTTTCCCAGTATCCAGATTCTTAATTGTACAGACGTCAGCTAGTTCCCCAGATCCGTTATCCTTCACATTACTTTCCAATCCCTCCACAAACCCGTTACTATTTGACCGAACCCTACCCCGATCAACGATCCTACCATGTTCACATGAAGGGGTATTGGGGGAAACAACACAAATAGTAGCTGAAGATTGTAGCGAAGGAAGATTGGCGCGTTCTATGCCACCAACAACATAGCCATTCTTCTTTATACTATTCTTGTTGTCGGCCACTTGTCTTTTGCTGTTGCCGTTGCCGTTGCAGTTGCATCTATGTACATTAATTGAATCGTCATAAAGAATTGAGGGCGAATAAACAAGCACCCAAGGGAAAGAAGAGGATGAAGAACAAGAATCATAGTCGTCATTGTACTTGTCACTACTACCGCCAGAAGGACCATCAGATTTTGATCTGGTTACCCCATCATCCCTGGGACCCAACAACCTCTGGGGTGTTAAAAAATCGCAGGAGACGGAACTTATGAAGTTGACATCTTTATTAGGTTGCTGAGAGCGGAAGAAGGAAATGTCGGAGGACAGGCCCATTTGACGAAGGAGACGCTGACGTCGCTCAGAGACGGGGCCAGGTTCTGAAGCCCACATGTCATAGTTGGAGATGTTCAATTTAGGGTCAAGAGCAGGAGAAGGGGACCTGGAATTTGAATTCGAACTGCAACTGTTGTGAAGAAGTTCCAGATCGGACTCCGAATGAGAAGTAGAGCAAGGGCAAGATGAGGAAGCAATGCGGTCAGCAGACTCGTAGAATTGCTCGTCCTCAAGTCCCCCTCCGCCACCGCCAGTTCCAGCTGTCGCTTCAATAGCCATGATTTTGTTCTCTTTTCCACTTACTGTAGCAACCAAATGATATGGGGATTTTATTTTCACTTCGTTCTGTTTTATACGAGGAAGATATGAAACGACACGCCGATAGTACGAAAATTGTCACTTCTACTTTTGATTTTGTTTTTTAAATTTGAGTTCTACTCTACTTTTTATTTTTTATTAATATCGAGAGGACGAGAGTTACACAAATAAAATTATTTAGAAATCTCTTTCAAACAACACTTTAGTGAAGCCAACTCAAAAAGTCAAAAGACACTAACTTTAGAATTGACAAAATCAAGAATTAACGCGCCACTCTATGCAGGGTCGGCCCTGAGGGTGTGCCGGCAAACCATCCGGCATAGGCCTCCAAATTATGGGGCCTCCGGATCTCATCGTGTGTATTACTAATTATTATTACGAATTTTTGGTTTCGATTATAAATGATAGAAAATTTATGAGTTGGATTTAGATTATGGGTCTATAACAATATTATTAAAAAATGTAAGTCTGGAAGCTAAAGGAACATTACCAGAAATGTGCAA
This sequence comes from Linum trigynum, assembly GCA_964030455.1. Classification (NCBI taxonomy): domain Eukaryota; kingdom Viridiplantae; phylum Streptophyta; class Magnoliopsida; order Malpighiales; family Linaceae; genus Linum; species Linum trigynum. Next base: position 30,613,344 of record OZ034814.1, on the reverse strand, counting down.
AAGGAAAAAAGATCACATAAAGGGAATACTTGTTTTCTTATTAGACTTTTTTCAAACCATATAACAGAACTCAATCTTCGTCGTGTATTTCCTAAAAAGAATAAAAGAGGTAAAAGACTGTTGATGCCACATTATTAGCATTATTAAATTTATTGTTTTAATTGTCTTCATTTTTAGTTTTCCAAGGGAGAAAAATAATTTAATTTCATCTATTAATTTTCTTGTACTAGCAAGGCAGTAATGCTAAATTAATTAAATAATGATATGATCTCAATTGGGTCCTTTAGCAGGTTCAAATGGCCCAGACAACAAGTGACCTTAAGCATTGTTTACATTACTGAAAATTGGTTAAGTCCTTTAACCGTTTCAAACTACCAAGTTCACAAGTCTGGAACTCTTTACTGGTTTCATGGAAATTTAACTTTAATAGTTTGTTTGGAAGCTAGGAAGTTGCTTTACACGAAGGAGTGGTTTGGAGCTCGAAAGGAAGTTGGGAGGATCGAGTTTGAAGGCCCTCAAAACCATACATCGCAATCAGGAAATAGCCAGAAAACGGCTAAGGCATGGAGCGTGGTCGACATGGTGACTTTGAGGCTTTCGTCGAAACTCCTGGATGCAAGTCGAGCTTGGCGGCTTGCACCACATGAAAGTTCAACTTTTCTACTCCAACGACGTGGTATTGGATAGCTGGAACGAAGCTTGGGGGACATCGAACGAAGCCCATGAAGATCTTTCGAAACCTGAAGGAAACTGTCTTGTTGCCTCAAGAATCTGAATCCTATTCGGATTAGGATTGCGATTGGAGTTTTACCTTTATGTTTTGATTCTATTTCCTTGTTTGTTTGAGAATAGAACTTTCGTATTAAGTTTGTTAGCTAGCCTAAGTCTATTTAAGATTGTTCAATTGTGTTGTAAACTCAATTTTTGCTTAATCGAAGACAAACGTCAAGTTTGGTTCACAAGTTTTGTATTAGTGATTAAGAGTTGCTTAGAACGAGTTCGAGGGCACTCGTTGTTGTATCGATCAAGCTATTCCCTCTTGATCGTGGCCAGCATTCATCTGATTCTTCTCGAGCCTTTTGCCCTTGTGAGCAATTGCACGAAAGAGCTACTCCGCAAACCTATCCAATTCACTTACTGTTTCGAGAGAAATTGGATTGCAAATCCAATAGCTGCGTGCATCTGATTGCAAGCCCTACCTGGGGTTTATCAAGTGGCATCATCGCTTGGTTTTGCACAGTGGACAGAACGGAGCGAGTGACACGCTACGACACAACTCCTTACAATGACCAAGTGTAACCAATGAAAGAGACTGCAGTATAGTGAAAAAAGTAATAAATATCGAATCCACGGGTGTCTATTGTTACTATTACTCAGCTTCAGTTCATTATCTAGCAAACTAAATTAAGGATTGATTTACTAACCTACTCTACTAATTACAGGTTGGGAACTCACTTAGGTATGATTCCCCCTAGCTCCTCAATTAGGTCAAAGGCGTAATTCCTTTTGGATGTTTTACTGTTGATTAAACTGCGGAAGATCCTAATTAAATTTGCTTGGAATCTCTTAAGCTGACCAAGCCCTCTTAGACAGAATACCCGGCATGCGACTAGCCTTCACCGGGATAGACTGCTAAGGCGATTCACACAGATCTCCACTACTAGAATGAATTCCAGTACAAAGCAGGGAATTGACTGACTCTCGCACAACCAAAAACTTCAGAAAACACAAAAGAAACTTCAAAATCGAAGGATTTTCGCAAAGGTTTTCGAAGAATCATTCAACAATACACTATTCTCACTTCTTCGTCTGAAAAAGAAGGGTTTCCAACTTCAGCGAGTCTCAAAAATCGTTTTCGCACAAAATATCAAGGTAAAACCTCGTTTCTTTCTTCAAAATCCATCCACAAAACAATAGAAACAGTATTTCAGTCACTCTTCATGTGAAAATTGAAGTAAACTCGCTACATTACCAAATCGTTACCATACATTGCTGAACTGGTGTAGAATCGTTACCATATGGTATTAAGATTTGTAATGCGCTAAAAAATTGATGAAACCGTAAGTCCTATTGTATTTTACTTTGTTACCATATGGTAAAATGTGACATACTATGGTTGCATGTTAAAAAAAATGGAGGAAACCACGGGTTGGATCCGGTGCTTAAACCTATAAGTTTAAGCATTTTCTTAAGTCATTCTTATTGGCTAATAGTGGATTAGGTAGTTAATAGTGGTTAGTAGTTAATTGTTAGTTGAGGGTAAATGGGGTATTATGCAAATATAATTAATACTAATAATTAATGATTTTATTTCTCTCTCTTCCGTAACCTTCTACATTACCCTCTCTCGTCACTATCATTAAAAGGAAATTCGGAATTAATTAAATTAAATATTAGTATTTAATATTTAATAAATTCGGACTTAATGTTTTTTCTTTCTTAAAATGAAAATTAAAAATACCCGCTCTCTCTCACTTTGAGACAAATTGCAATGTAGTATTAACGTTTTACAATGATATTATTAACTTTTATGAAATTAAAAATACCCGCTCTCTCTCACTTTGAGACAACTTGCAATATAGTATTAACGTTTTACAATGATATTATTAACTTTTATGAAATTAAAAATACATGCTCTCTCTCATTTTGAGACAACTTGCAATGTAGTATTAACGTTTTGCAATGACATTATCAACATTTATGAAATAAATAATTATTACTATATCTAATCATTATTAATACTTTCAATTTACTTATCAATTTTTTACAATTACATTATTAACAATTTTGGATCAATTATTACTGTTTTACATTTTTGTCATCAATGCTTGTGAATGAATCATTAAAGTCATATAACATTGCCCCTAAACCTTCTCGCCGTCGGCGTTTTCCTTCCATCATTACAGCGCCGTGATTCTCGTCGGAAGGAGCAACTTCCCGGCGTCTTCCTCCCATCGTTGCAGTGACGCACACGAGGAGCCTACAGCTTCTCCATCCGCCTGCAGCGCCGCGAATCTCGTCAAACCCGCAACTTCTAAACTGCTTTCCTTCTGTTGTTTGTAGCATCGTGAATCTAGTTCAACTCGCAGCTTTGCAGCCTCTTCCCTTCCATTGTTTCAACGCCGCTAATCCCACCGGGAGGAGCAGCTTCACAACGTCGGGCATTCCATCGTTGAAGCTTCCCGTCGACATCTTCTCAGTAGATTATACATCGTGGGTGTGGTTCTTAACCTAAGCGGATCTCTGTATTAACATTTTGTGAAGTAATTATCAACGATTCATTGTATGGTTATTAAAGATTTTTTTTCGTGTTGTTGCATCTATTTGGGGATTATTAATCTTTTCATGGTTGATTGTTAACTTTTTATAATAGATTGTTTATGTTTTACGTTGATAACGATTTGGTATATATAGGCGCCAAGCATTGTTAACAATTTTTAATATAGGCATTGTTAATGAAATATATTGTGGTTATTAACGTTTCCATAATAATCAGTATCATAATTCGTATCACTATCAACAGGTTGCTATAAGCGTATCAATATTTGAGAAGGAATCATTAATAATATGTAGTGTGGTTGACGATCATTAATTTTGATAATTATCAATGATATTGCTTGCATTTCAAATGAAACACAACTTAATTATTAATGTTTTTGTACTATGATTATTAACCATACAAATTCAATCATTATAAATGATTTGCTTGTATTTTCAACGTGACACACATAAGTTATTAATGTTTTAGACTGTCGTTATCAATGCATCGATGTCCATTATTAATGTTTGTTTGTTTATATTGGATAATATTGAGAAAGTATATTATCGGTTTCACATTTTCAAGTCAAGTTTATTAACGTCTTGAAAAATTATATTATTGATATTGTTATCGCTAGAAGAAATTATGAATGTTATGCACCATCATTATCAAACCGGATGGAAGAATTTGTATATGATATGCAAATTTATTGCACGTTTGAGAAAGCTAGAAGGAATTATGAATGTTATGCACCATCATTATCAAACCGGATGGAAGAATTTGTATATGATATGCAAATTTATTGCACGTTTGAGAAAGCATATTGTGGGGTTTTTGTTTATTGTTATCAACTATTATGAAGGAATTATCAATATTATTAACCAATATTATTCATGTTTTGATGGTAATTATCAATTATTCATGATGACATTGTTCGTGTTTAGAATATAATTGTTAATGATTTATGATTTCATTATTAGTGATAACATTTTCATCCCTTATGTTTTCATTACTAAAGTTTATTGATATCGTCCTCAAAATAATTATCATCAGTTTTCATCTATTCAATAGGACATTGTCAACGTTATTCAATAGGATATTGTTAATGGTACTTTATATGAATGTTGATAATGTTACGTTAAATTGTTAACACTTGTAAAAAAATGCGAATAATCTATTTAGCGGTCATTGATAACCGAGAATCATTTACGTTGAAAAATGACGACATATAATTAATAATGAGCTTTTAATAATACTGAGATAATGAGTTTGTACCAATAATTAAAAAAAAAATCCTCCCCTGAAACCTGGGTACCACAAAAAAGGCTCATTAACAATCACTGAATCTTGAAGACAACTAAGGCTTCAATTGATGGCTGCGTTCCTTTGCTTCTTCATCACTTACATGATGCCTAACAGAAGCAAGGATCCCAAATTTCACGGATGCACTTCACCGAACGTACATAATCCGGAGGGCTGGTGAACGTTGCAGAAGACTGGTCGTCGCGATGACCAAAGAAAACCATGGTCGACGGAAACTCGACGACCACTACTCACACCAGTCCCCCGACGACGAGCCCATACGAAATCGATCAGCCGCCTAAACTGCAACCTCCGGGAGCAGGCCGATCAGCTTCCTCGTCGACGGTGAAGCGAAGACTCTGGCCGGAAAACGAAACGGTAGGCAGGCAGCCGCAGGAGAATCCAAACTCGCTGGAATAAAGGGATGCGGCATGCGGGTTAAAAAAACCTAACCCTTATTTGGATACATTTTTTAAATAATTAAAATTCCCTAATTGTCCTTAACTAAAAATTAACTACGGCTAACTACAAACTAATTACTAACTACCTAAATTTCTATTAGCCAATAAGAAGAGTTTAAGCATCTTCTTAAACATATGGGCTTAAGCACCAGAACCCATGCCAGGAAACCATAAGTCCCTTTCTGTTTTACTTTGTTACCATATGGTAAGATGTGATAAGCTATGGTTTCATGTTATAAAATGGAAAGAAACCGTAAATCCTGTTGCGTTTTACTTTGTTACCATATGGTAAGATGTGATAAACTATGGTTTCATGTTATAAAAAATGGAGGAAACCATAAGTCCTGTTGTATTTTACTTTGTTACCATATGGTAAGATGTGATAAGCAGTGGTTTCATGTTATAAAAATGGAAGAAACCATAAGTCATGTTGTGTATTACTTTGTTACCATATGGTAAGATGTGATAAGCTATGGCTTCATGTTATAAAATGGAAAGGAACGGTAAGTCTTGTTGTGTTTTACTTTGTTACCATATGGTAAGATGTGATAAGCTATGGTTTCATGTTATAAAAATGGAGGAAACCAGAAGTCCTGTTGTGTTTTACTTTGTTACCATATGGTAAGGTGTGATAAGCTATGGTTGCATGTTATAGAAATGGAGGAAACCATAAGTCCTGTTCTGTTTTACTTAGTTACCATATGGTAAGATGTGATAAGCTATGGTTTGATGTGATAAAAATGGAGGAAACCATAAGACCTGTTGTGTTTTACTTTGTTACCATATGGTAAGATTTGATAAGCTATGGTTTCATGTTTTTAAATGGAAGAAACCATAAGTCCTGTCGTGTTTTACTATGTTACCATATGGTAAGTTGTGATAAATCTATGGTTTGATTTGGTATGGTAGGAAACCTTTATGGTACCATATGGTATGTCATGGTAAAAAGCTTCCTAATAGACTATTCATGTTTTCTACATTCAGGTACACTATGGTGAAAGAATGAAAAAGTTTTCGCACAAGGTGCAGCCCAACTAGAGTATCTGCAATTACAAGGACATTAAAAGATGAACAAAAAGAGCAACTTGAGATATTAGGCCTAGCAGGCTTAACATCAATCAGGCAGACAAAGATAAACTCACATTTTGCATTGTTCACAATGAATAAATACAATCCAATGACAGAATCGTTCAAGCTACTTGACTGGACATGCATGAAGATATCAACAATTGACTTTCATAGAGTATATGGTCTGCCAATGGGGAAAAGGGAAGTTGTACCTCCCAAAATTACTTGGGACGACGTAGCAGATTATGCAATAGAAACCCTACTGGAAGTAGACAGATTAGGAACAACTCCAAGGGTAAAGCTAACTCATATAGAAAAAGATCTTCCTATAACTAAAAACACTAAGAGATGGTTACAGTTATTCTTTCTAATGGTCACCGGAGGCTTGTTGTGTCCAACTTCAACCCTACTTCTGAACTCAACATGCTTGAGTACTTGAAGACTGATGAACTGAAACATTTCACCAGCTACAACTGGTGCAAATACTTCTTCAAACACATAAATGAAGGATTCAAATCAGAAAACCTTTACATCAATGCACTTCTTCACTTCCTTACAGTAAGTCTCCATTCCCTTGTCCATTTCAACCTTATTACTCATATATTTTATATACAAATGTTAGTATTTGAAAAAACTAATACAACCATCTGCATAAGAAAGGTATGCTTCATATACAAACTGGATGAAATGACGTTCTCAACCCAGCTTCGAAACCCAACAGTAAGCTATTATGATGATCTCAATGTCCAAAGCAACTTTGAGAACATTAAGAGCTACTACAATGGAGAAGAGTTGACCTAGATAGCAAAGCTTGACAACATTTTTGTTGATGAGCCTGATGATGCAACTGATGAGGATCAGGAGAATGAGCCAGTCTATCAATCACCGAAAAGACAAAGAACCAAAAATCTAGACCAGTCATCATCACTGAACTTTGATTTGAAGAATATCAGAACAGTCTACCAAGTAAGTACAAATTATATGTATTCCAATTATCCATTTCACGCTAATATAATGTAATAGAGTGATAATAATTGCCAATACCATGCATTACCACCATGGTAATACATTACCACTATGGTAACTTACTATACACCATACACACATTACCACTATGGTAACTAACTATACCCCATACACACATTACCACCATGGTAACTAACTATACACCATACACACATTACCACCATGGTATCTTACAAAACTAAAATCCTATTATGCAGGCCGAGAATGCAATCAAACTGCTTGAAGCATCGATGAAGGCAATGATGAAAGCAATCAAAGAGCAGTACAACAACCAACTTGACAAGCTGATTAAACACAAAGAGAATCTTCATAAAGAAAGCTCTGATGAATATGTTCAGCCCACAAAAGGAGAAAAATATGGCAATCAGGTGGTAGGAACAGACAGTGAGTGTGAATATGATGAAGAAGAGAACGATGAAGAAATCAATGCCGCTTTGGATAAAACCCTGAAGGTAAAATTCAAAGAGGCAAAGCTACACAAGAAGAAAAAGGAGAACAAGGAGGGAACACAACAAGAAGATGATTCACAACCAACTACAGTCGATCTTGCTGCACCTACACCAAAGCCAAAAGAAAAGGAGCACGATGATTCTGCTGTTGAAGTAGATGTATCATCAAAATCTCCTCCAGAAACTTCAAACAAGGGAACCACCAAAGAAGGTCCAGAAAAACCTGCTGCAAGAGAAGAAGAAGAAGAAGAAGAAGAAGAACCAATCTGCTCCAGAAGGTGTGAATAGGGAAAGCAACCAAGAAGGAGTTCCACTGGTGATAGTTGAAACAGAACCACCAGCACAATCTGTTCAATAAGGTCTGAATAAGGGAAACACCCCAAAAGCAGTTCCAGAAAAGACACCTGCAAAAGAAACAGGAGAAGAAGGAGCTAGAGAAACAGCAGATCCAATGGATCTTGATAAGGAAACACCACAAGAAGGGAATGCAGGTCAAGCTGCGAAAAAGCCTGGAGAAAGTGACAGCGAGAAGACAGAGTCAGATGATATTGTTCGAGAAGAGACTCCTAAATTGCCAACCAAGGATACTGAGAAGACTAAAGTGACAAGGGAAGACGACATTCCATCCTTGGATCTCAGCCCTCTCAACCATCAAACACCAAAAACAACAGTAAAGTTGACTACCACCACGACAACCAATCAACCAGAAGAGCCTCGCAAAGGAAGAATCGTGGTGAAGAATGTGCATGGAAACGAAAAGAAGGCAAGAAAAACACCACCACCTACACAGCCACAAAGCACCCAGTCACAAAAGGAGTCATATATAGCATGGTCAAATCTGTACACAAATAGCCAAGAGAAGCTCAAGGAAGTACGTGAATGCATAAATGCTTACCTCGAGGACCTGAATACACCAACTATTCAACCACTTGCTGCAAAATCACAAAGATCACCCATTTCAAGTATGACAACACCAGCAGAAACAACACCTGATGAATTATTTAGCAACATCCTGGAGTACATAAGATGCAAAAACAAGAAAGTTGCCAACAGGTAAGCCATCATCTTAAAACTTCTAATGTTATATGATGTTACAAAAATGAGGAAATCATAAATACTGTTGTGATCTAGGTTGTTACCATATGGTAAGATATGGTTTGATATTGTAGAATGGAGTATTCCCTAAGTCCTGTTGTGTTTTAGTTTATTACCATATGGTAAGATGTGATAATCTATGGTTTAATATTATAAAATTTATTAATCAACAAGTCCTGTTTTGTTTTGGTTTAATACAATATGTTAAGATGTGGTAAGCTATGGTTTGTTGTTATAGAATGGAGTAAACCATAACTCCTATTGTGTTTTGGTTTATTACCATATGGTAAGAAGTGGTAAGACAAAAAAATGTTGTTTATATCGATATGGAATTTTTTTGACATGAAGTCAGAATTTGATAGCTATATAAAGATTATTATATCGAAATCTTCTTTTTATATGATATAAAAAAAAATATGAATTGAGCTTGTGTTCTGTAATAAAAAAAAGATATTTCAAATGTCTTTTATCTTATATGTCTTATAATGTGACTTCTAAGAAACTTTTCTGCAGAAGAAGAGAATAGTAATTTAGTCCTATAAATAGAATAAAAAATTAGGAGCAAGAAGATTTCAGCAGAAATATCGACTTATTTTTTTTTTCGGAATTCGTAGAAAAAGAAATACTAAAATGAAACAAAAAAGCCTGTTGTGTTTTGGTTTATTACCATATGGTAAGATTAGATAAATCTACAAGTCCTGTTTTGTTTTGGTTTAATACCATATGGTAAGATGTGTTAACCTATGGTTTAATGTTATAAAATAGAATAAACCATAAGTTCTGTTGTGATGTGCTTTTATACAGTGAAGAGATAATGTTTAGAAGGAAGGATGAAACATTCTTACTAAAAAGGGAGTCATTACAGTTGATTGACATTGACTGTGAAATCACATATGATGTCATCGACTGGTATGGAGATCGAATGAACAAGAATGAAGCAAAAAAAGGAAAATTCAAAATGTGGTTCTTCGTTGGATCTTTGGCAGTAAGTAAACCCACCCAGCTTCTGTCAATAGTTCTTAGAAAACATTTATATAAAACACAAAATAACAACCACGACTTTCAGGGTGACTGCCAACTGGACATTGATAGTAACAATCATCCACTAACTCCAGATGATTACTACAACAAAGTGGACTTGGACATCACCAACAAAGAATGGGCAAAAGACCTCAGCTTTACAGAATGTAACCTTGTAAGTATCTCAACACAATTCTATATCATAACATGTGGCAAGTGCTTACCATATGGTATATTATGGTAAAATTCTTTTGCAGTGGTTCTTCCCTTACTGTGATAACAAGCACTAGATCATGATTTGTGTGAACATCAAAGGAGAAAGGTTTGACGTGCTCGACAGCCTCCGTAACAAAAGTTTTGAAGAAAACTACAAACCAATGGCAGAGAGGGTTGTCCAGTACACAATCAACTACATGAAGACATAGTTTGCACACAAGACAGTAAAGTGGGAGAGGTTTACCTGGTTCAACCTCAAAAAAGTTACACAACCAGACTCCAAGTCATGTGGGATGTACATCATCAGGTGGATGAGATACTGGCAAGGTAAGTACAACAGTGTCCTGACCAAAGATTGGAAGAGGATTGATATGATAAATGAAGAGAGAGAGTGCCTGATGTTGGACATAATTCTTGATGAAGACAATCTTGAATGAAAATTCTATTATGGTTGTGTTAAGTAGTAGGAGGGTATAACTAAGCTTTTGAGAACAAACTCACAATGTTCAGTAGTTCATTTGTGTTAGTTAGTAGGATGGTATGAAAGTACTGTTATGGTCATCTGTGCTAGCACTTAGATGTCAAACAGCTTATTATGGGCGTGTTATGATAAAGTGACATGTTCTGTTTGTGATTATGTTAGCTAATACTTAGCATTCTACTCAAACCAAATATAATAATCTTTTACATGTGTTGATAACTCCCAAACTACCACACTATAACACATGGTATGACATGGTAAAATCAAATTACGACACTATACCACATGGTATGACTAGGGATGGCAATGGGTCGGGTTGGGGCGGGTTTTGTCAAACCCAAACCATGGGTTTATTCGCCAAAAAACCCGGGGTAAAACCCGCTGGGTTTGAAAAACTCAAACCCAACCCAACCCAACCCGCTGGGTATCGGCGGGTTCATGGGTACTGTGGTAAAAAATTTACAATAACAAGTTTATTTCAAAATAAAAGTTTAACATCAATTTTCTCATACAAATTATTCATACAAAAAACACCAATCTAAAGCATACAAGCAAACCGCAAATGATTAATACAAATTGTTCAAAATTAAAGATAAACATCTATAAACAATAAGATTAATTGAAAGCTTCTTCCTCATCAACTAAGTTTCTTCACTCTTCAGTCTTCACTTCATAATATCAACTTCATTCTAAACAATTAATTATATGTATTGAGCGGGTACCCGTGGGGCGGGTTTACCTAAACCCAAACCCAACCCGACCCGGTGAATAGTGTAGCGGGTTTAAACCCGGACCCGGCCCAAAACCCGTCAACACGGGTTTTACCCGCGTTGACCAGGTTGGATCGGGTGGGTACCCGTGGGTTCGGGTTTTGTTGCCATCCCTAGGTATGACATGGTAAAATCACTTACAGCAGCAACAAAATCCCAAAAAACCACACTATACCACAAGCTATAAATGGTAACATCAAATTACCAAATTTTACCACATGGTATGACATGGTAAAATCAATTATCACACATAACCCCACCTTTAACTTCCAAACTACCAAACTATACCACATGGTATAACATGGTAAAATCACTTACAACAGCAACAAAATCCCAAAAAACCACACTATACCACAAGCTATAGATGGTAACATCAAATTACCACATTTTACCACATGGTATGACATGGTAAAATCAATTATCACATAGAACCCCACCTTTAACTTCCAAATTACCACATTTTACTACATGGTATGGCATTGTAAAATCAATTACCACACACGACCACACATGCCACTTCCAAATTAGCACATTTTACCACATGGTATGACATGGTAAAAATCAATTACCAAACACAAACCCCACATGCCACTTCAAAATCACCACATTTTACCACATGGTATGACATGGTAAAATAAATTCAACAAGACAAGAAAAATATCCAACAAAACCAAAACAAATCCGAAAGAACAAAATAGGTTCAACAACCCAACCAGCTTCAACCATTCATTCACATAATCCTCTACGAAAACTGTGATTGAACAAATTAAACAACTATCACAGCTTCAGCCTCAAACTTTCTTCAACATCCTTCAAATTCTCCTCCTCAAGCCTGCTCGTTTTTCTCTTCTTCTTACTTACAGCCCTTGCAGCCTCCGCAACTGGAATTGGTCGTTTTGAAGGCTTGAATAAATCTTTTTTAGGCTTAAACCCCTTCACTTTTCGGACCGGTAAATCATCTATTCCAAGATAACAAAAACAAACTACAATTAAGGACATATATATATATATAAAATCATCCTCCTCAAACATTGCATCGATCAAAACACAAAACTCTAAACAATCAAAAACTTACTGTCACAGTTAGAAGATGTGCTTGTTCCAGTAGGTTCAATAATCGGTGGGACTTCACACTTTTTGATCAAATCAGCCATGAAGGCCATGGCTGATTTATAAAAATCATCATCCAATAAAACCCTGCTGATCATTGATGCAGAAACAACTGACAAATTGAACAGACGAGAGCTGTACTTCGCTGGAATATCAGTAGACTGAACTTCAAAACAAAAGTTCCCTCCAGTTTTTGTTGCTCTTGTCCACCGTTTCAAAATCAAACTACTAGGAATGTGCTGGAACTTCAGATTTCATGTTGTAGACCACAACATATTATATCCCTTTATTTGATGCTTACGGATCAAACCACTTGACTCCCACTTACGGCAGGAACACTTGATTTCATCATTATCAAAATCAACCTTCAACACCCTACTATCTGACCTTGTAAGGTCATCCTCCAATATGAATACATCAAACATTCCTACATGTCCTTCTGGTTCTATCTCCGTATTTGAAAAAATATTATATGCAAGAGATTCTTTGTATTGATCCAGGAAAACCTTGAATATCTTCGGCGTATACACATTAGCAACTTGCTTCACAATAGGACTAGTAGAAAACCGAGAATCAACCAACCTAGATAAGGTATAGTGCTCTTCTTGTTCTTCAGCATCCCTCTTATTATCAAGCATCCTCTCAAAGTGCACAAAGAATCTAGTAACGCTAAACTCTGACTGCAAGTAATGTCGAATATTACTATTGCAGCACTCACTTAGCTGGGTACTCTTTATTCCTGCACCAAAATAACAGTTCACCCAGGCTGAAGACCACTTCTTCCTGACTTTGTAAATGCCCTGTAACCAACTGTGTCCCAAAGCTCCCTTCCCAGGAAAACACTTCTCAATCATCTTCTTCCAATTATACTCAAAATCATCCTCATCATCAGCATTATACATCAAATAACTAAGCTCACGAAGGAAATCAGAGTCACACAAACTTCCCAGATTAACAACTGCATTCTGAGCAATATGCCATGTACACAGCCCATGAAAACAATATGGGAAAACAAACCTTATACCAGCAGCAATTGCAGAAGCCTGATCAGTAAACATTGATGATGGTCTCACACCTCCCATGCATTTCAAAAAATGATCGAAAAGTCATTCAAATATTGTTGTTGTTTCATCATATAGAAGAGCAGCCGCAAAGACAGTGAGTTGGTGATGATGGTTGAACCAACAAACAAAGCTACAAAAACATAAAAAATGTGAGTAAAAACAATTCTACCAACACATACCACGTGGTAGAAGGTACAAATAACAATAATACCACCTCGTACCATATGGTAAAGACATCTAAGAACAAAACACTAATCCATACCAACCCATACCATATGGTAAAGACTTCTAAGAACAAAACACTAATCCATACCAACTCATACCATATGGTACAGACTTCTAAAACGCAAACACCACCTCATATATACCATGATACATGATACAGAATGATAAAAATAATCATACAAACTCACAAATACAATAATAAACAACAAAGTAGAAAACATAGCTAGTGGTCGATACTCTTTATTAGTCCGATAAGTAGTATCAAAACTAATTGAATCACCAAAATAATGATAATCCATCCGCATCTTCCCATCTGCCCAAAAAATACTAGCAATGTTCTCTTCAACATCAACCTCCACCTCATGAAAGAACCCAGGATCCAGCTGTGCTTGACGTCTAAAGTATGAAAGCAATGCAGTTGCATCACCATACTCCATTGATAACGTCTTCACAGTTCGCAGATGGTTCTTCAAATCATTCTTTGTGAACCCAATAAACTTTCGACCACCACCAGTCCTACTAATTGCATTATACGAAGAAGTAAAACCAATACCATTAGCATCATTCACCTCTGCCAACATCTTGTACACAAGAGCCATTTGTCTGCTGGATCTCACATAGTGACGCAGAGACTCAGGAATCATGTCATGGTTGTGCACATTATACCAACGATAGATCTTGTAGCATTTCAACTCTTTAAACCACCTCACTCGTATATAAGCACCATTACATCCACCCCTGAGTTCTAGAACATTACGAACACGAACCTTCGTATCAACAACAACTACATTATCAGGGTTATTCTCACTACCTTTTCTCCAACCTTCCTTATTGCAACAATACTTGATATAATAAACAGCTGAAGAACCACCATTGAACTTCGGACATGCTGATTGGTTATAAATTCTCACATCAAAACCTTCATGATCACATAATCCACATAGAAATTATATACATCATCTGGTGTATTGAATCGTAAGTCCTTCCAAGAATCACGAACAGTAGGATATATATCATTGAAACCTACAAACATTATAAAGCAACATATCAAATATGTACAAATATAATACCACCATGGTATGATATGGTAAAATGGATTCCACACCACAACAGAATCACATCTCAGCATATACCAGTAATTACCACCATGGTAAGATATGGCAAAATTAATTCCACACCACAACAGTATGAAATCTCAATGTATACCAATAATTATAGCCATGATACAACAATTACCACTTTGGTATGATATGGAAAAATGAATTCCATGCCATAACAGAATCACATCTCAGCATATACCGATGATTCCAACCATGATACAAGTAATTACCACCATGGTATGATATGGTAAACTGAATTCCACACCACAACAGAATCACATCTCAGCATATACCAGTAATTACCACCATGGTAAGATATGGCAAAATTACAGCCATGATACAACAATTACTACCATGGTATGATATGGTAAAATGAATTCCACGGTACAACAGAATCACATCTCAGCATATACCAATGATTACAACCATGGTACAAGTAATTACCACCATGGTATGATATGGTAAAATGAATTCCACACCACAACAGAATCACATCTCACCATATACCAGTAATTACTACCATGGTAAGATATGGCAAAATTAATTCCACACCAAAACAGAATCACATCTCAACATATACCAAAGATTACAACCATGGTACAAATAATTACCACCATGGTATGATATGGTAAAACTTAAATACAGAGCACAATAATATCACAACACAACACTATAGTATCACCTCTCATCGTATACCAGTAATTACCACCATGGTACCAAATGGTATCTAACACATTCAAACTTCAATTAACAAACAAATTTGTATATCTTACCTCCTGATTCACCAAAGTTAGGTGAATGACCAAATCCAAGATCGCTAGATGAAGAAGCGGTTCCAACAACGCTAGATGAAGAACCAGATCCTACAACACTAGATGAAGAACCAGATCCTACAACGCTAGTTGAAGAACCAGATCTATCGAATGGAACAACATCTCCACAATTTATGTAACTCATCTCACCAGAATACTGCAAAAACACCAAACCACAAAGAACATGAACAAGCTCGATTAGCTAAACAGAGCACACAAAGAATCTCAGACAAAGTAAAATCTACAAAACCTACAAAAAAACACTCTCGATTAGCTAAACATGAACAAGCTCGACTACTAATTATCGCAATGAAAAACCTACAACGAAACCAGAGATCAACAGAACGCTCAACGAAACCAAAGATCAACAGAAGACTCAACGAATCACGCCAGGTTAAAAGTTAATGACAGAACAGGAAGAATCATAAAAACTAATATCTAACCGGAGATAAACTCGCCGTCGATTTAGGTAATCCACCTAAGTTCTCGCCGTCGATCAATTATGGAGAGAAAAATTCTTCATAGCTATCCCCTGTTTCTAAGCTGCTGGTCGCACTTTCTCTCTCCAAAAAACCCAATCCAGCTCGCCCAGAAAGATTCGCAACGGATAAAGAGGGAGAGTAATTAATTCAAATAACGGACAAAATGCCCTTGACCATCACCGCATCAATCACAGCTACAAGATGAGTCCGGCCCAGATCGACGGTTGCTATGTGGTTACTCACCCTATCTAATGCCTCCAAACCCTCCCATTAACCCGACCGAGTTATTTGAACTAAGAGGTTGTGATTATTGATTTTAAAACCTAGCCTAGCCCCTTCCTTGCATTTTCTTTTCCTCTACAAAACCCTCCTGAAACCCGACTTCACCCTGCCTTTCCTCTCGCGTCTCCAACTGTCTCTCCGCATGCCGACCTCCACTTTCCCAGAGCCAGTCGCGTGCGCCAGCATTCAATGATCCCTCCCCCCCTTCGTCGCTGTCGTCTGCTCCTTCCTCTTCTCGTCGGCTACAGTTTATCGGCAGTGGCCCCTCTTTTTGGTGGCTCCGCGACATTCCGCCCCTCCCCTTTCATTAGTCGTCTTCTTGTGTTTTCAGGTAAGTTTGAGCATCAATTTGTTCTTCCTCTTGGAAAATTGAAATCTAGGGTTCTTGGTTTGGGAAATTGGGGATTTTTGAAAACTTGAAAAAATTGGAGGGGAAAGTACCAATAGAACGCAACTTTCTTGCTTCATAGCATGTTGTGATAGTGTTGTTGCAAGAGATATAGTATGGTGGGTGAATTTTTTTTTTTTGCGCTTCCGGTTGAGTTGTGCCCACCATGTGTTCGATAGAAAGCCTTAATGAACTTTTCCACTTTGAATGTGATTGGGCTTTCTTGAACTTCATTCTTGGGCGCTATGTATTGACTTCCTCCCTGATTTTAGTGTGATTGTCGGTGGTTTTGAACCCTCTAGCATGATTGCCATACCTGTGCTTTCTTACTAATGGTTTTTTTGGCTTTTTTGTTTGCTTTTTGATTGGTCGCCTTCTGTGTTGTCTATGCAGGATGAATCAAGGCAGACACAGTGGTCGTGGTCAACAAGGCAATTGTCGGGGTTGAGGCTGAGGTCGAGGCAGGGCCTTGGCCAATGAACCAGTCGATTCTCCAATTCAGCATGGATGGTTCGACATCATGTTACTCAACCTGGAGGCTCGGGAGAGGATGACTTTACTATCTTTGCTACCTTTTGGCGAGCCTCGTTGTTTGGATTCGGACACCGCGCACTTTGTTCGGGTTTTCAACTCCATTAATGACATGCTTAGTGATGGCTACTGGCGGGTAGTGTTTGAGATCAAAGAGATCATATACAGGGAGCTCACATTGGAGTTCTTGGCTTCTTTCACCCCTACCAAGGCAGCTTTGAAGAACTTCTACTTGCCCAATGGCTTACTTTTCACCTTGGTGTTCAGCTCTACACTATGTCTCTTACCTAGTTCAGCGTCGCTATGGTATTGTACTCCGAGGACTTTATTCACACCGTCCTCTACCGTCTCCTTGGGATTGAGAAGAAATTCACGACATTAGCCCTTTTAGATTAGCGATGGCAGGATACTCTTATTGTGGGTCTTTCTTTTGAGTAGCGCAATGCCAAGGCGAGCATGCTTCATCATGATTTTGGCTACTCCATAACGTCTTGAGCCACATGCTTCTCCCTCAACGTGGCAGCTTGGATGCCATTAGCAACCTTCATCTTGCCATTTTCACCTATCTTGCATGCTCCATGCCTATCTATGTGCGCCACTCTCTTGTGAGGACCTTACACAACATCAGCACCAGGTCAAACATTAGCCTGGTTCGTGGCGGGGCCTTTGTCATTCGCCTTGCTCGGCGCCTTAGCCTTGATCTAGTGACAATGGGGTGTACGCCTGTTGGCCGCACCATCCCCCTCTCTCTTGAGCATTGGCAGTCCATGACTAAGCAAGATCCACCTTCTGTGTAATTCAACGAGGATGGCCACTATGACGCCTCCCCCAGAGTTCCATTGGACGATCAGCCACTTGCACCGCCCTGACCTGCTCGGACTCGTGAGCACTTCCGCATCCGGTGGTTGCGCCCTTTGCGCACTGGTACGCGCACCTTGACTGACTTGAGTCCACTAAGGAGCTCATCCTCCAGCATCTCGCCGTCTCCTATGTGCCTTTCCACCACTCTTCTGTGGCCTCTAATTCTGGTGGCGGACCTTCTCTCACCCAGGCAACAGTAGGATGACGACGACTGGCCTGACGAGGGTGACTATGCTAGCTCTGATTGATCCCACCGCGGGCTGCTGCTTTGTGTGTTTTGTTTCCTTTTCAGACTCAGACTTTGCGTCCTTTTTCTTTCTATCTTCTTTTGGATTGTGAACTTGGAACTATGGTTTGGTTTGTCTATCATCCAATGTGTCGATTTGATGTTTTAGTTACATGCCTCCTGACTGGTCCACTCTCTAGTCCTTTTGCATTCGTTTCTCCTGGTAACATCGTTCCCCTTATCCTTCCCTCTTCACCATTGAGGGCAATGTCGATCTTAAAGTGTGGGAAGGTGTTTCTCTTTGACTACAAAATGTGTTTATATGCTTGGAGCCTAGTCCACTGTCCAAATTTTATAATTTGTGGCCTCCAAGTACAGATGTTTGAATGATCATATTGCCACAGTGTTTGTTTGTGGTGAATCGATTGACTATTGGCATTAATGCATGAAAGACTTGTTTGTGATTGGGACAACCTATAATGATGACTGAGACGTGCTGTAGAGTCGTATAGGGTTCAACTTTTAAATTGTCTGCTTACCAACTACGACTAGGATTGATCACTGATTTATAGTCCTTTATGCATCTAGTTCAGGGAATCATAATTAGAGACGGAGAATATAGGTAGCCATGTGATATTTGAGCCTGCTCGTTTCTTTCTGTGCGATAGATCCGTTTTATCATGATGGGTAGCATTGAAGTTGCCACTAATTAGGATGATGGAGGCATATGATTGAACCACGACCAAATTGATTGTCATGGTGTGTCATACCCCTTAGTCAGCCCCTTTGCCCCTTGTAACTTTCTTTCTTTGTGTCTACAATGAAAAACACCAATTTGTATCTCTTTGAGGTTCCTCAAAGTGGTTTTTGCATGTTTTTTGCATGAAATAAAGTGAGTGTTGGAGGAAGTTCTTAAAAATTTAGGCATATGCTTGAAAAGATAAAAAAATGTGGCAAGAGTTGTGGTTCTCTAAAAGAAAACAAATTAAAAAAAAATGCAAGCAAAAGAGAGTTGCCACAAACAATTTAAACATGCTCAAAACATATTGTTACCACCTTTACTCTTGTGCTATGAAGAGCTTTTTTTTATTGGAAGGAGGCTGAAAGCCAGAGAAAAATAGTCCCCGAGGATCAAAAGGAAAAGTTTGGGCGGCCAACTACAAGCAGAGGACTCCGCCCAAAACAGATCCTGTAAGCTGGGAGCAAATTAATAACCAAAGAAAAAGCAGACAAACTATACTAATCCCCTAGGCCAACAATGACTTGTCTAGGGAAGCTAACACCAATGATTTATTCACGGAGGAGTCTCTCGAGATCCATTGGAAGTACATATAGTTCATACGTACCAAAAGGATAGACGAGACTGTGCTTCGAGAGCCAGTCCGCGACTCTATTTCCTTCCTGATACGTATGCACCAAATGAACTATCCAATTCTGAGCTATCTGTCTGCGGATCATATTCAAAAGGGTAGCATGAGGGTGAACTGGATCCCGTCTATTGTTAATCAGGTCAATGGCTAGCTTGGAGTCAGTTTCCACAATCAAACATTGGATGTTCTTATTCCAAGCTAGCTCCAACCCTCTATGGATGCCCCACAGTTCTGCAAGAGTAGCGGACCAGTGCCAATATTACAGCAGAAGCCGCTGATCCAATCGCCATTCTCGTCTCTGATGCACCCCCCTGCTCCCATGAGGCTTGGATTATCTTGAGCTGAGCCATCGATGTTAAGTTTGAACCATCCAGCCGGAGGTGGACGCCAGCCTATAAGCCTTTCTTCTCGATCTGGTCTTGACGATTGATTGAGTCTAGCAGTTGCTGTTTCCCACGTCTTTGTCCAGTCCTTCGCTTTTGAGATTATATAATTGATCAAGGTCGGTCTTGACAATCTTGTCCCTTTGAAGATGAAGTCATTTCGATGTTTCCATATGTACCAACAAATAATGGAGAAGAAATTGTTCCAGCCGCCTATCTTTTATGTTTTGTCATCCTTTTCCAGATTCTGCTTTAGCCAGGAATCATAATCTGTAGCAAAAAAATAATGTTGTAATTGTTGAGGAACTATTTTCTCCCAGACCTGTTTAATAGTCCCGCAATCTCTCAAGCAATGCATATTAGTTTCAGTCTCCAAGTCGCAGAGTGAGCATTTGTCGTTGTAGGTGAGATGTCTGTATTTTCTGATGTTGTTAGTCGACAACCTCCCCTTTGCAGCTGTCCAAATGAATAGTCACAATCTTTCTGGAACGTGCAGCTGCCAAATCTTTCGCCATGGAATTAGATTCGTGCTAGCTGCCTGAGGCGCTGCTAGAGTGTAGGCCGTGGTGCTAAATCTGCCATTAGCGGTTGGTTTCCAGAAAAGTTGATCTTCCTCGGTAGAAAAAGGATCTAGCAGAAAAGCTCTCAGTTTGTCCAAAACATCCTATGGTAGATAACCAACCAGCTCTGCTATCTTCCAACCTATATTGGAGTCCCAATAGTCAGCAACCTTTTTGTTTTGAGCCTCCAGGGGAACATCTGATGTCGCCAAATCCATTAGCCATTCCTGCAAAATCCAGGGATCCCACCAAAAGTTAGTATGTTTCCCGTTCTTAACATTTCGGGCAGCCCCTTTGCATATAAGTTGGGTAGTATGATTGAAACTACGCCAAGCATGTGAACTTCCCATAGTTTTCTTAAGAATCTGGAGACCATCCCTGCCATGTCCATATCTACTTCTGATCGTTTTTGTCCATAAGGATTTATCATCCGTTGCTAGACGCCAAGCTCCCTTGGCCAACATTGCTTGGTTGGCCAACCTAGTAGGCCGAATCCCCGATCCTCCTTGGGAGCGAGGAATTATAACCTGGTTCCAGGACACTGTGTGAAGTTTAGTTTTGTTGTCATCTTCTCCCCAAATGAAGCGTCTATTGCACCTGCCAATATCATTACACACTCCAGCCGGGATTAGCTCAGAATACATAGGGTAGAGGGCTATGTTAGACGTTACTGCCTTGACAAGAGTGACTCAGGCTGCCATAGACAGCTGCCTAGTTTTCCAAGAAGCCAATTTCTTTTGGATTTTGAGAAGAAGTTCTTTATAGAGACTTCGCGTGATCCTGCCATTAATCGCCATCAGCCCCAGGTATCTTCCTAAATCGGTGGTGAGAGTGATCCCTGCTCGAGAGCTTAGCCGTTGAGCCTTTTCTCTAGAGATGTTGAGAGAAATGAACATGGCTGATTTATTGAAGTTGACTCGCTGGCCAGAGCTGGAACAGAACTCATCCAAGCAGTTTTTGATGGTGTCCACTTGTCTACCTTCTACTTCTGCAAATAAAATTAGATCGTCTGCACAAAAAAAAGATGAGAAAGTTTAGGTCCATCTTTAGAAAGAGTTAACTGTTTCCAAAGTTTATCTTCTATGGCCTGTTCAATTCTATGTGCTAGACGCTCCATACACAAAATGAAAAGAAAAGGGGAAAGAGGATCTCCCTGACGAACTCCCCTGGTTGGAATGATCGGTTCTGAGAGATTCCCATTCCAATTAATCTTCATTTTGTTTCTCTCTACGCATGTCATAATTCTGTTGATGAAGGAACTGGCCAACCCGATTTTCCCCAGAGTGTCTCTGATGAAGTCCCACTTCAGTCTGTCGTACGCTTTCTCTAGATCGATCTTGATCACCAAGCCTCCCTTGCTCCCTTTTTTGTTGCGAAGATAGTGAAGAGCTTGATTAATGCAGAATATAAAAAAGAAAGTAATTGGTTGAAATGAATGTTGTTGTGTTGGATTTGGAACTGTGGAACCTTGTGTCATGAATTTTACCACCACCTGAAAGTCCTGTTCCTGTGTCCTAGACCCTAGTCAATTGCATTTGAAACTTGTCAAGTCCTCTTGACAAGTTAGTAGTGACACCCGATATGTGAACTCTAGCATTTAGAGGCTGCCGTCATGGTGAAGAGACGATAGGGATTAAGAGTATGATTATGCATATATTTTGCATCAAATTTTGTCTTGGCCTCAATGGTCGAGATTGAGTGATTCATTTTCATTATTACATACCTCGGTGAGGACCTATATTGCTCGGTCTTGATTCTGGTGTCTTGAGCTCTATGCATGGGCGACTGTTTTGAATGAGTGGTTGAGTCGAGTCAATGTTGGTCTGTGGATAGAAGGGAGACTCTTCCTCTACCCAATTTTGCTGCACTCGAATGCCATCTGTTGTGGTTGTACAGGTTGCTGTTGTTGTTGATGTTGTTCATGTCTAATAGGCAGTATGCTTAATGTGTTTTGTGCCTCTATGATATGTCCCAGAATCTTGCATGGTTAATTTTCTTTTTATAGATTATCTTGTGTCTGACTTGATTTGCTTGGGAACAAGCAAACGGTTAAGTGGGGGGAGGGGGGGGGGGGAATTTGATAGCACAATATTTGCACATATTTATCCATTCATTTCTTGATCGTTTAGCTTAGCGATTGACCATCACTTGGCCTATTTTATGCTAGGTTGTGTTATTTTGTCATATTTCAGGTCCTAGTACGTAGATATGGCTTGGGGATAAGTTTGGGACCTTTGGAGATGAAAGAAGGTCGATCTCAAAATCGGGCAGCAGAGCTGCTGAACAACACACCCTCAAACACGCCCTCTATTGTGCAACACACGACCTTGTGCCATCAATCGGGTTTTTCCTCTACACTTCACATAATAGACGTTTTCAAACACGACCCGTTCTGATTAAAAACACAGTCATGTTTGGGTAGGGGTGGGCATCCCGTTCGGTAAACCCAAATCAAACCGGACCGAAACCGAACTAAACCTAACTAAAACTGAACTATCCTTATTCGGTTCAAAATTCAGAAGGCAAAAACCAATACTTCGGGAGCTAGGGCCTGCCAACTAAAACCGAATTCCGATTTCCAAACCGACCAACCGAACTTACCCAAATCCTAAACCACAACCCCAAGCCCACACAAGCCCAAGCCCGCTACATCTTTTACCCATTTATCTAGTCAAACCCTAGCCCACCCAAAACTCACAACAATCAACAGTGGAGGGGTGAACCTGGGCGGCAGTCTCTCGGTGATGAAAGAGCAGAACCGCGGCGGTCCCTCGACGACCCCGCCGGCGATTGCAACAATAGATCATCTATTATAGATGACGAAGAAGGAGAAGGCTTGGAGGAATGGGTGGAGAAGTACAAATCCTCGAGCTCTTTCAAGATCTGCCAGATTCGATACCTTCGCCGTCAAATCAAGATCTGCTCGAGGCCACCGCTGTCGCCGTTGCCGCCGTTGCCGCCTGCCGCCGTGTGGTTCTCTCCGCCAATCTCCATCGTCGGGTGCCCTTGGGTTCCCTCTCGCAATCGCCGAGTCCAGAGGTGGGAGGAAATCACGACTGCCGGACTACGTATGCGACTATGCGTTGGGCTTTGAGGAGAGAGAGAGAGAGAGAGAGAGAGAGAGAGAGTGGGTCTGCGTAGATGGTAAATGGGGAGAGGGTTAGTGGGGAGAGAGTCCGAGAGACTTAATACTAAAATTTCGGGTTTGGCCTCAAAACCGAGCCGAACCGAGATATATTTCGGTTAGAATTCGGTTGGCTCCATGAGCTATTTCAGGGACCCGGTAATCATTAGTTCAGTTCTGTTTGAATCGAACCGACCGAATGCCCACCCCTAGGTTTGGGAGTCAGGAGGCTGTGTTTTAACCCTTGTGCAGGGTTTATTAGAGAGGAGCTAATATTTTGAGGGAGTTGACTTTTCGGAGAAAAACAGAGTTCTAGATAGAGAAAGTGACGAAGAATAAGACATAGGAGCTATTTGGAGTCGATTTCTCACCTTTGAAGCCCAGATTTCGTCCCAAGGAGTGAAGATTGAATTCCCGGAGCAGATTATACACATTCCATGTGTATGGTTGCTTTGTATTTGGTTTTCCTCTCTCTCTCTCTCTCTCTCTCTCTCTATGGAGTAAACATCCTTCTCACTTGGGTATGAAAAACCCTAATTCCATGTGTTAGGGATCTTGTTTGTAATGACTTTTGCATGTTATATTGTTTGATTTTAATCGATTGAGGCATGATTTGTTGAGTCAATTTAATCTTGATAATATTTTCTTGATTTCTACTTTAACCTATGATAGATAGAACTTGATTAGGTTAAGAGAGCTTCCTTGATTCATAGTAGTGAATTGATTGTGTGAGATTTAGTCAATTTCCTGCTTTGTACTGGAACTCGTTCCAAGTAGTGGAGATATGTGGGAATTGCCTTAGCATTCTATCTCGGTGAAGGCTAGTCACCTGTCGTGTATTGTGTCTAAGAGGGCTTGGTCATCCTAAGAGATTCCAAACTATTTTCGGATCTTCCACAGTCTTATCAACAGTAAAACGACCAAAGAAAATTAGAACTTGGACCCAATAGAGGATCTAGGAGGCGCGTACCCGAGTACTCTTCTTTTGCTTTAGAAAACCGACAATTTACTTGCTTTGTTTCTGTTCTAGTTTAGAATCACTTTCACTTAATTTTGGCCACTAGATAATAGACATTCATGGAGTAGAAAATATACCTAGGACCCGGGTTGATAAATTAAGTTGAACCCACTTTACTGTAGTCTTCTGCAGTGGTTATACTTGGAAATTGTGGAAGTGTTATGTTTTTGTGAGTCCATTACGTCTCTTGGTGGGCCAAAGCGCAAGCAATCCCCACCAATGATGCACGACTTGTCTACATGTTTCTCAAGAAACTTTTCTCCAGGTTTGGGACCCCTAGAGCCGTCATTAGCAATCAGGGGACTCCTTTCTAGGGTCAATTGGAAAAATTACCGCTATAGTGTGATTCATATGTTATCCGTGGCTTACCACTAGGGCAGAAAATGGGTTTGGTTATAACCGAAACCATTCGTCGGTTATTGTATAACCTTTAAGCACTCTATGCTTACTGTTAACTGCACCATTTATCTTAGTCTGTTAACCATAACCGTATAGTCGGTTCTCGAATATTTTGTCAGTTAACCGGATAACCGTGAACTCTACTCATAAAGTCCACCAAATTATATGGAAGGTCAAATGTTACAGATTGTTTTCCTAGACCCTAGCCAGTTGCATTTGAACTTGGTCAAGTCCTCCTGACAAGTTAGTGGTGACACCTAATATGTGAAATCTAGCATTTAGAGGATGTCATCATGGTGAAGAAATGATAGGGATTGAGAATACGAGTATGCAAAAATTTTGCATCAAATTTTGTCCTGACCCCACTGGTCGAGAGTGAGTGATTCATTTTTCCATATTACATATCCCGGTGAGGACCTAGGTGATATTTCAGGTCCTAGTACCTGAATGGAAGCTTAGGGCAAGTCTGGATGCAATTGGAGGGCACACGGGGGTTTGAGGAAAAAGAAGCAAAATCCATGGTCTGGGAGGCCAAACCCATGATAATGGAATCAGCATTTCAAGCATTGATTCTTAGCAGAGTTATTCCCCCAGTTTGGTGTCTTCATTCCACAACTGGCGATTTTCAGCGACCAACAGTGGATTTCTGCCTAGGACCACCAATGGAGACACACAGTTTTGGAATTCCATGGTCTGGAATTCATTTCCACGGTCGTGGATTTCAACATCGGGGCTACTAAGGTGAAACTCGTGTTTTTGGCAAATCGTCCAGTTTTCCAAGTTCTATAACAGCAAGAGTGAACCCTAGAGAGAAAAAAGTGACGAAGAACAACCTTGGGAAATGATTGGAGAAATCTAAGGACATTGGAGCCATTGTTGTTCCTATTCTCCATCTCTCTGCAACACCAACGCCAATACAAATTTCTTTAATGAGCTCTTTCATAAACGAGCTATTGTTGTTCCTATTCTCCATCTCTTGGATCCTCTTACGTAAGGAAAGAAGAACACACTTAGTAGTCTCCTCAAGTGGTGGATCCATCCAACTAAATAATTGCATGCTTTCCCATCCTACGAATCAAATAAATAAGAACCAGAACAAGAACTAGGTCAGAGCTTTTAAAGTGAAATTGAAAGCAAAAATTCCAGTGTTCGTCATACACCATAATTTGAGCAGCCAAAGAAGCGTCTATCGGGATTGGCATCATTCCACGAGGTACGGAGAATTGCTGGTTGAGCACAATAGCACAATGGAGTTGCTGCCGCCATTCTAGAGAGGGAAAGGGAGCAAAAAAAAAAAATATCTAGAATTCAAGTAAACAAATAGCAGGAAACGGAAGCACAATTAACTAGATATAGTAAAAATGAAGCAAAAGGAGAAAAAGGAAAGAATTGATAAAGAAGATTTTTAGTCACGGGTTTGATAATAGGGAAGGTTTGGGAGCGGAAAGGTAGGAGAAGGAGGAAGGGGTCGGATGGCTTTGGGGTAGAGAGGAAGGTCCATTTATTGGATCTAAATGGGATTGTGCCAGACCCTTCTAAAAAAAATGTTCCGAGAGGCTCTGTCCTCTCTCCTCCTACTCTGCTCGCTAGTCGGTAAGTGGCTAGCTAGGGCCACTGCCGCTGCCTTCGTGACGAGTGTGCGAAACCAATCTAAGGAGCTCTGGCTTCTGCGACCGCCGTCATTTGCTAGTAACGAGATCCAGGAGAAGGGGAGAAGGGAATCCCCTCTTACCATCAAGGAAGAAAGGAAGCGGCCACCGAGACCTGGTCGTGCCGTTGTCTGGCGAAGAGAAACGAGGCGCCCTTTATCGAAGCGATCTCATTCGATTGCTTTTTGTGGCTCCTGTTAATTCTATTGATCGTCCATCTAAGAGATACAAACAGGGATCAAGAAAACCCTGGAGATTTTGGATCCCTCTTTCGTCAGAGTTGGATGAGGAAGAACCAGATTATACCCTGTTCGCGGGAGGAACGCCACAGATCGTTGAACCTAGCATTCAGCAGGTTGGGCGCTGTGGTCGGAAATTTCGAGATATCCCCTTAGGGGGTGGGATTTTTCCCGTGGCACCAAGTGGTGTTGAAATTGGACTTGGCCATTTTGAAATCAATGGCGAGTTAAGTGATGATATTAAATCTGTTGAAGATAGCGAAGTTCCCTTTGGGGCGGGGGCTTCTGTGATACCTCCAAAGCAGAGGAAGGAGGTGCGTCGCTTTAGACCCAGAATTTCCAGCGATTCCGGTGATGAGTTGTGCAGCCGTGCTAGTGGCGCTGATGATCGGCGAGATTTGGGAAAATCGAGAAACTTTCGGGGGGATAGAGATGGTTTGAAATCTGATTCCCTAATCTGGTTAGGCAAGATTTGTGGGGGAAAATTGCAACTGAACCCCAAGGTCTATCGCCTACTCTGAATCCAACTCTGCTTTCTGTGAGGTGCAGAGGGGCACGACTTTTAGGGGGTTTTTCGGCTTTAGCTCCCTTTAAATGGGGGCCTCCGCTAGTTAACCTGCAATTAAAACATTTGTGGTGGCTAGTAAACCTTGCAGCAACGAGAAGCACGGATCGCCGACTGCTCTCTGCTCTCGCTCCCTCGGTAACCTCAGTCGTCCCTCCCGGCCGGTCGTTCTCTCCTCTGGTACTTTCGGCCGGTTGACTGCTCGCTGCACTTTCGAGTGCCGAGACCCCGCTTGGTATTCCCTCTGCTGGGCTACCGCATTTTGCCTCGTCATATTTGGCCAGCTCCTTTGTGACCGAGGCTTGCATTAGTGCAAGAAGGCCTGAGTTTCAGCTGCCATCTCCCTCATTAAAAAATTCATCCATTCTCCCTAATTTTAACGATTTATCTATGATTCCTGCGGCGGCTTTAATTCCGAGAAAGGCAGATTGTCAGCTGCCGCGTCCTGCCTCCTTAATAAAATCGTCGATAGGCCATGATTCTAATGCTTTATCTATGCCTCCTTGTCAGGTAATTAAGATGTCACGAATTGCGGAGGATCAAGTGGTCGAGTTCACGCTTGATGAGGTTCAGTCTGTGAAATTTCGCACTGCGCGGACGCTCTTGGGTAGACTATTCTCGGAGAACAGTTTCACGCCTGCAGAGTTGAGGGAGGGGCTGGTCGACGCTTGGCGTGTGAAAGGAAACCTTTGGGTTACGCTCACTAAGTTTGGTCTGTTTGAGGTGGTGCTTCCAAATGATGAGACAAGGGTGTTGATCCTGAAAAGAACACCATGGATTGTCAAAGAGAGGATATTCCATCTTCGATCCTGGGTTCCATCTATCTCAAAACTTACTTTTGATGAGCTGGCCATTGCTCCCTTTCGCGTGCAGCTCTGGAATGTCATAGATGAGTGTTGCACTAGACAGTTTGGCCGGAAGGTCGCAACGGGAACTATTGGTCAGGTCTTGGAGGCAGATGTTTTTGCGCCAAGAGACACGGAGGGGCGCTTTGTCAAAGTGCATGCTCTCATTGATTTTACCAAGCCACTGCGCTCCCAGCTCATGGCGGTCAGTGAGGAACTTGGTCAATTCTGGGTAAATCTCAAGTATGAATTTTTACCGACCATTTGTTTCCATTGTGGCCGAGTGGGACACTCAAAACGTGACTGTGTGTTCGACCCTCCTTCGGGCAAGGAAAGATTCGGCCCTCATATGTCAACAAGGAAGTTGGGAAGGAAGTTATACATAGAAGAGGAAGACTTCATCAATTATCGGAATACTAGTAAATCTGTGTGGGTGGACAGAAATGTGCAAGTATACAATGGAGGGAGTGTGAAGAACTCTCGGGGTTGAATGCATGACCTTTCAACAGGGCCTACTGACCGCTCTCAGGCTCATGGTCTGGCCCCCTCTGTGGCCGATGATTTGACAGCTCAAGCTAGCAAGAAGGCACAACCTAGGCTGCGTGAACCAACTAATAAATTGGTTGGGAATCGTGCTAGTCCTCAGCGGTTTGTGTTAAAGACATCCCTGCGGGTGAAGATTGGTGTTGTTGTGAGGCAGGTCCAGAAGAAGCAGTCTCCCAGAAAGGGTGCTTCCTTTCCTCGACAGGGTGCCAAGGGTTGCCAGCAGCCAGATAGGCGTGCAAGGCAGGTTCCTCAATGTCAACAGAAGGCGGATCCTATGGTGGAGGTTCTTGAGCAGTCCCGGAGCCGTAGACTGATCTTGCAAGAGGAGTCGGAAGAGGAGGAGCTGGCGGGTACTAAGGGGTCTGGGCCTCCATCGCTGAAGGAATCTTCCAAGATTCGGGTTCACCCACGTCTGAGGAAAGCTGGTGCGACGTGCCTGCTGGCTTTAGCCAAGCAGGACGAGGGCCCTGCCTCACTTGGTGCTATGCATGGGCTGCAGGATGAGGAGGCTGTTGTTCCTCTGGATGATCCTGTTGATGCGCATCACCAGGAGGATTCTGACTCTGATGGAGATCACTCGCTTGGAGCTTTTGAAATCAAGCGGCATTCCCCAGGTTTGGTCTCCACGAAGGCTTGCCAGGTCATGAAAGGGAGGGTCCACCAAGTAGTGGAGGCTTTTGAGGCTGGGCTTGTCTTCGAGTGGGAGGAGGATGTTCCTTCCAAAGGGTCGGGTGTGACTTTGGATGAGTACAAGACTAATCTGATGGACCCAATCATGGAGAATCGAAAGCGGGGGATAGATGCGCTGGACGGGGATGTTGGTGACCCCCTACTCCGAAGAAACAATTTGTGGAAGCTGCTGGCGATTTGGAAAAGGTGGAGGAAGCCAGCCTAGAATGGCCCCAGGCTGATAAATGAGGCTTCTGGCCTGGAATGTGAGAGGAATTGGGTCACCCCTCACTTTCAAAACTGCTGTAGGACTTGTTCATTCCAATAAACCGGATCTCGTGTTTTTCTCGGAGACACGATCGAGCCGGCGTGTAGTGTCCCGCCGTATGCGGGGTCTGGGTTTTGCTCTTTCTCATTGTTTTTTTTTTGTAGATGCAGTCGATGCATCGGGTGGTTTAGTAGTTGCTTGGGCCCCCGGAGTTGACACTTTAGTGTTTTGTCATTCAAATTTCTATATTTGTTCGCAAATTAAAGAAGGGGATTTTTCTTATGTTGTGATCTTTGTTTATATTAGTTGTAATATAGCTGTTCGAGCTACCCAATTGGCTCAATTGCGAAACGTTTGTGTGAATATCGATCACCCTTATGTGATCATGGGCGATTTCAATGCTACTCTGCATGAGAGTGAAAAAGATGGGGGGTGGGCGTGGAATGCTGCCCAAGCCTTTAGTCTCCGTGAATTTGTTCATGATTTGGGTCTCCACGACCCTGGTTACCAAGGAGATCAGTTTACTTGGACTAATAAGCGCATGGGCGATGCTTGCATTCGTGCTCGTTTGGATAGAGCGATTTGCTCTCAGTCCTTGACTCACTTCTATTGTCACCCTAGGAATTGGCCAAGTGTAACCACTTCCTAAAGCGTAGTATAGCGGGTTTGGGTTTAATTATCAACCCGGGTCCTAGATCTGATGACTACTCAGTGAATTCTTGTTATCTAGCAATGAAACTGGAATGCAAGTCTAAACTAACAAACTAACAAAGCAAGTAAACGGTTGTATTCAGGTTAAGAGAGGTCACCCGGATATGGTTCCCCCTAGACTGCAGTTAAGCCGGATTGTAATTACCAAGTTCAGTTTCTATGATAGTTATACTGCGGAAGGTTCTTAAACAGCCTGAAGTCTCGACTAAAGGTCTTCAGACCCTCTCAATCTGAGTCTCTAGAGGGCGACTAACCTCCACCTGAGTAAACAGATTGAGGCCTTAACAAACAAAACCTCCACTACCGGAGTAAATCCAGTACAGAATAGTGAGTTGGCTCCTCGACTAAAGTCACCAACTCCCTACCTTCAATCAAGGATGCTCTATCAACCTAGGCAGATATTCTCATTCTAGGTTAAAGCAGAAACAACAGGAATTTGATCAGGATTCAAGTCATTCAATCATTCAAACCTCAATCGAATATAATCAAATCATAGAATCAGTACTTGGGTTCATACAATCAAAGCCTAACATACAAATCTAGGGTTCTGCATACCCAGATGAATGGGAGAACTACTCCATGGAGAAAGAAGCAAAAGCAGAATCAGACGCGGAATTCATACTGTGAAGGATGGATTCCTGCTCCTGGACGTTGATCGGCACTTCTCCAAGCTCAAACTGGCCTCCAATGGTGTTGAAGATCAAGCTAGGGCACTTGGAGACTCTTGTTCGTCGCTTTCTCTCTCTAGGAATCGCTATGTCTCTCTAAAACTCGAATCCCCCCGACTTGTGGCTGAAAATATGCTTAAAAGCAGAAAATCCCGACTCACACGGCCAGGCCGCACGGCCGTGCAGCTCACCCAATTGCCCGTGCGAGTCGAAACGCAGCGTATCGATTAGTTGAATTCCAGGCTTCTTGCACGGCCAGGGTCGCACGGCCGTGCAGATTTCCATCCTGCCCGTGTTTGCTCTCGTTGAAATACGCACAGCCACCTTTCTCCTTCACACGGCCGTGTGGAAATCACTTGTGCCCGTGTTTTCTCTCGCACAATCCCACACGGCCAGGCTTGTCAGTTGCACGACCGTGTGATGTTTGTGTGTGCCCGTGCAGCTTCCTTAGCACCTTGCCACGCGCTCGATCTTCGCCCAATCGACCCCGAACTCGCTCCTAAACCTTCATTCACTTGCCAGGACCTGAAATATCACAAACAAGCACAACCTAGCGTGAAATCGGTCTAAAACACAAGAAACCATATCTTAAACGGTGTAAGAACATGGGTGAAAACATGTGTAATTAACGGTCTATCAGTCCTGGATGGATACGTACCCGGAGACTCTAGTCAAACATTTCACGGACCAGGGATCAGACCATCGTGCCCTTCTCCTTGCTGATAAACCATATGTTCGTACTAGTCGACCTCTTTTTCGTTTTGATGCCCGTTGGGCGGATAATCCGGAGGTAAGGGCCATGGTCAACTATGTCTGGCAGGAGGAGGTCCAAGGCACCCCTATGTTTCGACTGTGGGAACGCCTAAAAAAACTCTGTCATCTGCTATATGATTGGAGCAGGACGGGCACAACTAATTCCCTGCGTAATATCAAGACGCTCCAAGCCGAGATTGATAGGATAAAATTGATCCATCCGGTGGATTGGGATGAGATCAGGACCCTGGAAATGGAGATCTCCCGCCATTGGGAAGCGGAGGTGTTCTGGCAGCAAAAATCCAGAGTTAAATGGTTAAAAAAAGAAGATCAAAATTCTGCCTACTTCCATACGGTCACAAGGGCTCGGCGGAAGAGGAATTTTGTTTCTGGGCTTCGAAATGAGGAGGGTGAATGGGTCACTGAGGAAACCAGAAAGGCTTCTATTGCCACCAATATTTACCAGACCTTTTTTACCTCGGAAACTCAGGTTCCTAATATGGCTGAGAGGGTGGCGAATCTGCCGATTGCCCATAGTGTTACTCGGCAAATGAAAGCACAATCGACGGCGGAGGTTTTGCCTAGTGAGGTCCGGAGGACGGTATTTTCCATGGGTTCGAAACAGGCCCTGGGATCGGATGGCTTCACAGGGAAGTTCTTTAAAGCTTTCTGGGATATTGTGGGCACTTCGGTGGTTGAAGCAGTAATCTCCTTCTTTACCTCGAGTCGGATGTTACGGAGTTTTAACCATACCTGGCTCACTTTGATCCCTAAAGTGGACTCGGTGGAAACAATTAGACAATTGCGTTCGATTAGTCTCTGCTAGTTTGTTTACAAAGTGATTACCAAAATCATGGCAGAACGGCTGGCTAGCATGCTCCCGCAGATCGTTTCGAAAGGCCAAAATGGCTTTATCAGAGACCGGCAGATTATTGATAACATCCTTATAGGACATGAACTAATTCACTATCTGAAAATAAAATAGAAAGGGAAGAAGGGGTACATGGCTCTGAAGGTTGACATGGAAAAGGCCTATGATAGAGTCGAATGGCCCTTCCTTCTTGCAGTTTTGGATAGGATGGGTTTTAATTCAATCTGGCAAGGATGGATACATGAATGTCTTCGATCCTCCTCTTTCTCGGTTCTGATAAATGGTACACCCTCGGGTTATTTCTCAGAGCTCCGGGGAAAAATTTTCGTAGCTCGATTCTTAAGCTACACTGATCCAAAAATCCTGAATTTCTTGAATTGCCGATAAGCCAAATCATGGTTTCAGAGTATCCGGAAGCCGGATTGAGCCCAAATTTCATATACGAGCTTCCTGCTGCGAGGGGATATTAGGACGGTCTCGGATTTTAATTCGGGGTTCGTTCGTGAAATTGACGTTTTAGTACGGGAATGTTAACCGGTGTTTGAACGACCAGAACTGGTGAGGGATTAGCACGGCATACCGGGTTTGTCGTATCACAATAATTATATTGATGCTTAGAATTGATCTAGGTGAACAAGAATGGCATGATTAGGGGTGTATGAGCTTTTGTGCTATATGTTGAACCCTGGATTGCTGTATAATATCATTGACTTGACCTAATCGATATGAACCTTGTTTATGCTAATGATTTTGTATATGTTGCAAATTGTGGGCTTGACTGTTAATATGCTTTACGATGGTTCGAGAAGGTGATTAGGTATGATTTTTCATGATTGTTGTATTTGGATGCACAAGTGGGAAAATATATATTCCCTGGTGATATTATGATGTTTAAGGAGGATGACTTGCACTAGGGTTTATCCCTAGGAAGTACAATTATACGACTCCTGATTTACCTATGTCGAGCCAATTATGGCCAGGTCAAGTACATGTGCAAGTAATGAATTATGACTAAGCAAGATGAGATATGAATCATGTATAAGGATACCAAATATGAGTGTTTTGGTCTCACGGTCAACTACATAGTAATTAGGGCTCCCTATGCTATTACTCTATTGTGATATGTATGATAGTCACACCTCTCATGTGGTGGTAACTGAAGAATTCTTACGAGATATGACCACACCCAGAGTGGTTTCGGAGTATGACTACAACCATAGTGGTGTGGGGTATGTATGACCACATCCGACGGGATGTTGGGGTATGTATGACTACATCCGACGGGATGTAGGGTATGTTTCCCGGGAGAGTTATTAGCATGGGAGTAGCTAGGCGCCTATGATTAAAACATGATAAGATGCATATGCATAAGTCAAGGTGGTTGAGTCTTTTGCCTATTGGGATGTCGGATGGCTGAGGTCCGATCTTAGTGTTTTGGCTTGATTGCTAGATGTATGGTAGGGGTATGCTTTGTTATGAACTCACGATGCAATGATTGTCTCACTCAGCCATGAGCTGACCCTCTTTATCCTTTTTCTCTGCTTATGCCATGTGTAAGCAGATCATCAGCATCAGCATCAGCAGCAGTAGATAGGTGTATAAGTGGAAGCTGAGCAAGAGTTGAAGGAAAAATGAGGTACGGTCTTCAACTATTCTGTGCTTGGACTACTACTCTGGATTTTGGCCAGTGATCCAGACCCTTTTGTAAAAGAATGTTTTGAGAACGTTTTTCATGTGCATACTAGCTTCTGATGTAGTGTTAGATATCCACAGGTGTGGAAAGTTAATGATATGTGTATATTTATGTGGTTGTGTAAGTTATGACGATTATGGCTTGTATCAGTATGGTATGCAATTGTGTAGTATGAAACTGTGACTATGGCTATGAAAAGCCAATGCATATGTTTGTGAGTATATATGTTTGTGATGAATTATTTTGCAGGATAAGTTGCCAGAACTGTTAGCCCATTACGCGAGTAATTCATGTCGAAATTGTATTTGGGTAAATTTTGATAATTAATGTAACACCCGAGTTTAATTCCGCTGCAATTGTATGAACAATATGATTAGGCAAAACGTATAGGGTAGGGTGTTACAGTTTGGTATCTGAGCCCGGTTCCCTCTTTTTGCTGTTATGGCGTACTATACCCTATGGGAGGTTAAACACTCCTAAGGAGGGGAGTACCCCATAATGACTTAAACTGGGAATTGAGTTTCACATGATTATATGTATTGGTATGTTGGATGAAATTAGCTTCATCATGGTTTTTAAAATTGAGTTTTAAACTTATTGTTTTCAAGTAATTATTTTGGGAAAATTTTGTTTTAACCAAGTGAGAGATTTGGTAAAGAGTGAATTTTGTGTGGATCAATCTAAGGCCATTATTTCCTTGTAGCTCGCACGGAATGGGGGCGGTTGATGCAAGACTGCCAGTATTAGACTATGCAAAGATGAAGAGTTTGGGTGGTAGGGACTTCAAGGGAGATGTGAGCCCAGATGCTGTAGTAGAGTCGTTGAGAGAGATGGAAGATGTGTTTGAGTATCTTTACGTGAACCCAGAGGAAAAAGTACAATATGTTGTTTTTCTCCTAAAGGGGTACGCGAGGAGCTAGTGGTCCTCAGTCTCCAGAGTTAATGGTGAACGAGTTCAGTTCACCTGGGAGGAGTTTCTGAAGGCCTTGAAGACAGAGTTTCTTCATGAAGCTTTTATCAGGGCAAAAAATAATGAATTCGCCAACCTTAAGCAGGAGAACATGACAGTTACTGAGTACACCATCAAGTTTGTTCGACTACTCTATTTTGAGGATGGGTTAACGGATACTGAGCATAAGAAGAAGATGAGATACTTGCATGGTCTGCGCATAGGATTGAAAGAAAAGATCCACAGGGTTGATGAAGAAAGCATGGCCACAATCAAGGGGGCAGCACTTAAGTATGAAGCCTATGAAGTTGAGAGCCGAGAGGAACACAAGGCCAAAGAAGAGGAGAAGAAGAGGAAGTTTGGAGTAAATTATGCTGGACCTCGTTACCCACCCATGAGAGGTCCTAGCAGTTTTGGGAGAACACCGAGTCAATCTATGCCAGGAACATCATATAAGGCATCAGTTTCCTCACCCACGCAATTTCCATTTTGTCAAGTTTGTCAGAAGAGGCATCTTGGTGAGTGTAGGAGATTTTCTGGTGTATGCTTTCACTATGGCCAACCTGGGCACATCATAAGGGATTGTCCGCATTCAAAAGAAGTAAGAGCTACACAGCCCGAGCCTTCAGTGCAATTTAGTAGAGCCCCATTCATGGGTGGTTACCAGGGAGGCCG
Source organism: Linum trigynum (assembly GCA_964030455.1). Taxonomy (NCBI): domain Eukaryota; kingdom Viridiplantae; phylum Streptophyta; class Magnoliopsida; order Malpighiales; family Linaceae; genus Linum; species Linum trigynum. Next base: position 30,577,161 of record OZ034814.1, on the reverse strand, counting down.
TAGTGGATTTCAGAGTGGTAGTGGTGGTTCACAGGGTGGTAGAGGTGGTGGTCGAAATCAGCCATCAGAAAGTGGTACGCAGGGTACCAGAGCACATGGAGCACCGAGGGTTTATGCAATGACTCGAGGTGAGGCAGAAGTGGCACAAGAAGTTGTGACTGGTATGCTTTCTATCCTTGGCAAGCAATTATATGCTTTGATCGATACTGGTTCCTCTCACTCATTCATGTCATATATGTTTGCACATATGCTACGCTTAGTTCCAGATAAGCTAGGTTATACCTTATGTGTTAAAACACCTGTGGGAGATACCTTGAAGGTAGACTCAGTTATTAGAAGTTCCTTCATTTGTGTGGAAGGAGCTTTCCTAGCAGCAGATTTAATTCTGCTACCTTTTGATGAATTTGATGTCATCCTTGGAATGGACTTTCTGGCAACACATGGAGCTGTTGTGGATTGTCAAAATAAAGAAGTGTTATTCAACACACCAGATAAAGGTCCTGTTGTATTCCGAGGCATTAAGAAAAAGGAGACTCATGGTTTTCTTTCTGCCTTGGAAGCTTTTCGATTAGTGAAGGAAGGTTGTGAAGCCTTTCTTGCTCAAGTTACTATTGTAAATGATAAGAAGGTTGAGGATGTAGAGGTGGTAAGGGAGTTTCTTGATGTATTCCCCGAAGAACTTCGCGGCCTTCCACCAGAAAGGGGAGTAGAGTTTGATATTGAATTGGTACCTGGCACAACACCAATTTCAATGGCACCATATAGAATGGCACCAATTGAGCTGAAGGAGCTTAAAGAACAATTGCAAGAATTGCTAGACAAGGGGTTTATTCTACCTAGCATCTCACCTTGGGGTGCACCGGTTTTTTTTGTCAAGAAGAAAGATGGCTCCATGAGAATGTGCATTGATTACCGGAGGTTGAATAAAGCAACAGTGAAAAACCGTTATCCCCTCCCAAGAATAGATGACTTGTTTGATCAATTGCAGGGTGCATCGGTCTTTTCTAAGATTGATTTGAGGTCTGGATACCATCAATTGAAAGTGGCAGATGGAGCAACTTCAAAGACATCTTTTAGAACAAGATATGGGCATTATGAGTTCATGGTAATGCCTTTTGGACTCACTAATGCACCAGCTGTATTTATGGCTCTTATGAATAGAGTTTTCCATGAATATCTTGATAAGTTTTTGATTGTGTTCATAGATGATATTCTCATCTATTCTAAAAGCGAGGAGGAGCACAAAACTCACCTTAGAATTGTGTTGCAAATTCTAAGGGAGAAACAATTATATGCAAAATTCTCAAAATGTGAGTTTTGGCTGAAGGAGGTAATATTTCTGGGACATGTAATTTCTGGAAGAGGTGTCGAGGTGGATCCGAAAAAGGTGGAAGCAGTGGTGAGTTGGGCTCCACCAAAAGATGTGTCGGAGTTGAGAAGTTTTCTTGGCATGGCGGGTTACTATCAGCGGTTCGTAGAAGGATTTTCTAAAATTGCTGCACCGTTGACTAAACTGTTGAGGAAGAATACCAAGTATGTTTGGGATGAAATATGTCAAAAGAGTTTTGATGAACTGAAAAAGAGATTGACCACAGCACCAGTACTTGCATTACCTTCGAATCAAGGAGAGTTTGTGGTGTATAGTGATGCCTCGAACCAAGGATTGGGTTGTGTGTTAATGCAAGATGGAAGAGTTATCGCATATGCCTCTAGGCAATTGCGTCCTCATGAAGTAAATTATCCCACTCATGACTTAGAATTGGCAGCGGTGGTATTTGCTCTCAAGATTTGGCGACATTATTTGAATGGTGAGACTTTTAAAATCCTAACTGATCACAAAAGCTTGAAGTATATTATGGATCAGAAGGATTTAAATAGTCGCCAGAGGAGATGGATTGAACTTCTAAAAGATTATGATTGTACAATTGATTACCATCCAGGTAAAGCTAATGTAGTTGCTGATGCTTTGAGCAGAAAAGGCAAGAAGAATATAACGGATCTGGTTGATTTGAGGGCAATGAATGTTGATTTGGAAGTGGATGGTGTAACAGGGTTACTAGCTCGGTTGAACATTCGACCTTTGTTGCATGACAAAATTTGTGAGAAGCAGAAGGAGGACCCAGAGTTGGCAAAAATCATTCAAGACATTGAGGAAGGAAAAGATAGCCCATTTGAAATGGTAGATGGCATCTTGAAGATGAATGGAAGAGCATGTGTTCCTAATGTTGATAACTTGAGGAAAGAGATCCTAGATGAAGCTCATTCTTCTGCTTATGCTATGCACCCAGGAGCAACTAAAATGTATCACACGATCAAACCATATTTTTGGTGGCGTGGGATGAAAAAGGAAGCGGCTGAACATGTTTTCACATGTCTGGTATGTCAGAAAGTTAAGGCAGAACATCAAGCTCATGTGGGAAAACTGCAACCACTTCCAATTCCAGAATGGAAGTGGGAAAGAATCACAATGGATTTTGTATATGGTCTCCCATCATCAAGGGGAAAAGATGCAGTATGGGTTATTGTGGACCGACTGACCAAATCGGATCACTTTTTACCCATTAGATGGAAACCATCACTGGAAACCTTGTCTCAACTATATATTAAGGAGATCGTTAGATTGCATGGGGTGCCGATTTCTATTGTCTCGGATCGAGACCCGAGCTTCACATCTCGGTTTTGGAAAAGTTTACATGATGCCTTGGGAACTAAACTGCATTTTACTTCAGCTTATCATCCTCAAACAGATGGGCTGAGTGAACAAACCATCCTAACTTTGGAGGAATTACTTCGATCATGTGTAATGCAATGGGAGGAATCATGGATTGACCATTTTCCCCTGATTGAGTTTTCTTACAACAATCAGTACCATAGTAGTTTGGGTGTTCCACCATATGAAGCACTTTATGAGAGAAAATGTAGAACACCATTATGTTGGGATGTAGAAGGAGCAAGGCAAATCTCAGGGCCAGAGATAGTTCAGATCACAGTTGATAAGGTCAAGGGAATCAGGGAGCGTTTGAGGGTGGCTCAAGATCGACAGAAAGTTTATGTTGACACGAATAGGCATGAAGTTAATTTCGAAGTGGGTGAGAAAGTATTTCTCAAAGTGTCACCATGGAAAGGGGTGATGAGATTTGGTAAGAAAGGAAAGCTTGCACCTCGGTATATTGGACCTTATGAAATCATCGAGAAGATTGGACCAGTGGCATATAAACTGGCATTGCCTCCAGAACTATCTCAAATCAACAATGTATTTCATGTTAGCATGCTGAAGAGGTACAAAGTGGATCATTCCCATGTTATACAACCAGAGGAGATCGAGTTGGGTCCAGATTTGACTTTTGAGGAGGTTCCAGTTCAGATTGTTGATCACCAGATTAAGACTCTTCGCAGGAAAGAAATTCCAATGTTGAAGGTTGTGTGGAGAAATCAAGAAAGTGAGAGTGCTACCTTGGAGACTGAAGCAAGTATGCGGGAGAAGTACCCTGAGTTGGTAGCGACCTACTTTAAAGGTTAACAATCTTGCTTAGTAAGTTATGTTTTGAACTTGTTGATGTGCTTTTGTTGTGATAACCCGATATAGGTTTTTGAAAACCTTATATTGGGAACTTGAGGTGTTATGTGTTTAGTTATGTAATTCAGATCTCCTAACCTAAGAGTTAGGTAATGGTTTATCTACGATCGATCATGTTAAGGATAAGTAAGCAGACTTAAGGTATGACTCAAGGATAGATTTCGGGGACGAAATCTGTTAAAGAGGGGAGAATTGTAACATCTCGTTCCGGCAAAACCCATATTTTGATCGCTAGAAAGTTCGCGTTTTAAAATCAAGCGTTTTGATAGTATTTGGGCGAAAATCGGATTATCGATCGGATAAGTATACATATTAATTATATATATTATATAATATTTTATATGGTGCCTTCTACGGTACCCCGGGTGAAATCCGGGGTACCGCATACTTTGAGTATGAAAACACTATCTAGACCTCGAATTAGCAGGATTTTTGGGCATGATACTATGCCCTAACCCTTAATGAGTGAACCCTAGGTCCTAATTATCTAAAATTCTAAATCATAAACTATAAACCCTAAGATGGTGCATTGATTTTTTTGCCTATATTTGGACGAATCATAACCGTTGATTATTGTTTCAAATTAAATTGATCTTGGGGTATAAGATTTAGAGAATTAATACCTAGATTTTGATCTTTACGGGTTAGAGTATAGTATCATGTCCGAAAGATCCGACAATTCAAGTTTTGGATAGCGTTTTCTTACTCAAGGTATGCGGTACCCCGGATTTTACCCTGGGTACCGTAGAACTCCCCTATTATATATATATTAGTAAACGATCGCTCATTATAATTCCCATTCATTTCTTCTTCTTCTTTCATTTTGGTTGAGAGAAACGGAGAAGCAGAACAGCGCGCAGAGCTCCGGGGAAAAATTTCGTAGCTCGATACTTGAGCTACACTGATCCAAAAATCCCAAATTTCTTGAATTGCCGATAAGCCAAATTAGGGTTTCGGAGTATCCGGAAGCCGGATTGAGCCCAAATTTCATATACGAGCTTCCTGCAGCGAGGGGATATTAGGACGGTCTCGGATTTTAATTCGGGGTTCGTTCGTGAAATTGACGTTTTAGTAAGGGAATGTTAAACCGGAGTTTGAACGACCAGAACTAGTGACGGATTAGCACGGAATACCGGGTTTGTCGTATCACGATAATTATATTGATGCTTAGAATTGATCTAGGTGAACTAGAATGGCATGATTAGGGGTGTATGAGCTTTTGTGCTATATGTTGAGCCCTGGATTGCTGTATGATATTATTGACTTGCCCTAATCGATATGAACCTTGTTTATGCTGATGATTGTGTATATGTTGCAAATTGTGGGCTTGACTGTTAATATGCTTTACGATGGTTCGAGAAGGTGATTAGGTATGATTTTTCATGATTGTTGTATTTGGATACACAAGTGGGAAAATATATATTCCCTGGTGATATTATGATGTTTAAGGAGGATGACTTGCACTAGGGTTTATCCCGAGGAAGTGCAATTATACGACTCCTGATTTACCTATGTCGAGCCAATTATGGCCAGGTCAAGTACATGTGCAAGTAATGAATTATGATTAAGCAAGATGAGATATGAATCATGTATAAGGATACCAAATATGAGTGTTGTGGTCTCACGGTCAACTACATAGTAATTAGGGCTCCCTATGCTATTACTCTATTATGATATGTATGATAGTCACACCTCTCATGTGGTGGTGACTGAAGAATTCTTACGAGATATGACCACACCCAGAGTGGTGTCGGGGTATGACTACAGCCATAGTGGTGTGGGGTATGTATGACCACATCCGACGGGATGCTGGGGTATGTATGACTACATCCGACGGGATGTGGGGTATGTTTCCCGGAAGAGTTATTAGCATGGGAGTAGCCAGGAGCCTATGATTAAAACATGATAATATGCATATGCATAAGTCAAGGTGGTTGAGTCTTTTGCCTATTGGGATGTCGGATGGCTGAGGTCCGATCCTAGTGTTTTGCCTTGATTGCTAGATGTATGGTAGGGGTATGCTTTGTTATGAACTCACGATGCAATGATTGTCTCACTCAGCCATGAGCTGACCCTCTTTATCCTTTTTCTCTGCTTATGCCATGTGTAAGCAGATCATCAGCATCAGCATCAGCAGCAGTAGATAGGTGTATAAGTGGAAGCTGAGCAAGAGTTGAAGGAAAAATGAGGTACGGTCTTCAACTACTCGGGATTTTGGCCAGTGCTCCAGACCTTTTTGTAAAAGAATGGTTTGAGAACGTTTTTCATGTGCATACTAGCTTCTGATGTAGTGTTAGATATCCACAGGTGTGGAAAGTTAATGATATGTGTATATTTATGTGGTTGTGTAAGTTATGACGATTATGGCTTGTATCAGTATGGTATGCAGTTGTGTAGTATGAAACTGTGACTATGGCTATGAAAAGCCAATGCATATGGTTGTGAGTATATATGTTTGTGATGAATTATTTTGCAGGATAAGTTGCCAGAACTGTTAGCCCATTACGCGAGTAATTCATGTCAAAATTTTATTTGGGTAAATTTTGATAATTAATGTAACACCCAAGTTTAATTCCGCTGCAATTGTATGAACAATATGATTAGGCAAAACGTATAGGGTAGGGTGTTACAGAGTTCTTGGCCACGATTCTAGGGGTTGGTGCGGTGAGGTGCTGAGGACGGTAATCCCAAATTTAGATGGGTGTCCTGGCGTAACATGTGCAGGAGTAAGCATGATGGGGGGATAGGATTTCGCCAGTTCGAGCATTTCAACCAAGGTCTGTTGGCTAAGATAGGCTGGCGTATTCTCAATGAACCTCAATCACTTATTGCCCAGGTCTATAAAGGCAAGTATTTCCCTCAAGGGTCTTTCCTGACCGCGACTGCTAGGTCTCGTCCCTCTTGGGGGTGGCAAAGTATCCTTCATGGGCGTCAGTTATTGGAGAGGGGTTTGAGATGGCAGGTTGGTAATGGCCAATCGGTCTCCCTCCTTCATTCTAACTTGATTCCTAGGTACCAACTTGATCCCCCAAGCTATAATCCGCGGATCTTGCCTGAGGGGGGGGGGGGGTGATCCCTTGGTGGCGGAGGTTATTTGTGAGGGGGGGAGGTAGGTCGTCTGATGAGAAGCTCAGTCAATGGTTTGACCCGCCCACCTGTTAGGTTATTAAAGCTATTCCTCTCCCGCGTTGGGACGTGCCTGATAAGCTTATCTGGCATTTTACTTGGGGGAGGGTTTGCCTCGGCATACTTTTCCTTTGTTTCTCAAATGTCTGTTGGGTTTATACAATCAATCGTCAGTGGTTATGGCTGTTGTTGCCATCCTTTGGAGGATCTGGCGATCTCGGAATTGGGTAGTCTTTGAAGGCAAACAATTTGGGATCCCGACGCTCATGCGACAATTTAACCAACAGTATGAGGAATGGGTGGGTCTACCAGCGGACCAGGCGCCTAGGGCACAAATCCCGATAATGCAATCTACAACACAAGTGGGTGATTCCCATTTGGTTTGCATGTGGGACGGAGCTACTAAGGGTGAGTCACATTCGGCTGGTGGGATGGTTCTTTTTGACCGAGCGCGGACACTCCTTATGGCTAGAGGGGTCCAGTTTTCTCAAATGGATGATCATGTAGTGGTGGAATTGCTTGTGCTTAGGGAAGCTATTATTTGGTGTGTGGAGCAAGGTTTGTCGGAGGTCCGATTTGAGGGCGATGCAAAGGTGATTATTTGGTGTGTGGAGCAAGGTTGGGTGCTGTTCTCGAAGAGATTGCTCATTATTTTCGTACTCAGCCTGGTTTTAGTGTGCGTTTTGTAGGTCGGGAGAACAATAGGGTAGCTCATTTGGTAGCTAGGAAAGCCCTCTCTTTGCATCCGACTATGAGTCGTTTCTTTGATTTCCAGACCTGGCTGGTTTCCTGGGTGTAACTGTCTATTTTTTCGATCAATACATTATATCTTTTGATAAAAAAATGGGATTGTGCCAAATTTGAGTCAGCAGTTCGCAAATGATGTGGCAATCCGAGTTGACATTATTGTTTACATTTCGGCACCTATCGTTAACCATGAGGACGAAAATGATAATGGTGCTACCAGAATTTGACGTAAGTGGTTTAGTTGGAACAAAATCTACTTAGGTGGTTATCGTACAACAAATTGTGAACTTAAGTAGCAACTTGTGCAATTAACCCACAGATTGTGTTTGGGTTTTTGAACAAAGTAGTGGGAGAGACAGAAATTTTATTTAGTTTTTCTCAAGGTAATTAACTCTTAGAGAAAAGAGGTTAATTCTTTATTTAATACCCAAAACACATGATAGGAGTTAATTTGTCACGTGTACCACCCAAGAATTCCAACGTGGTAGTCCTAGTGTATACAATAATTCCTGGTTACTGACACATTTTTGTCAGCACGTCTTGAATTATTTATAATTTTTGAGTTTTCTTCATATTTTTTCTTTTGAAAATTTTGTAAACCAAAGATTTATATTACTATTTTTTCATTTAATAAAATTAATCACAATATGTTTAAGAGTGGTTCAAAATATTTACAGTATTGTTAAATGTATTCAACATAAATATTTCAAATATCATATATAGTGACGTATTCGGTGCACGCACTTTTTTGGGTGCACTCAGTGCACCCTCCTCATAATTATCATCCTGAGCATGTGATTCATGTCTAAACGATATCAATTGTTGCTTATGAATTATGAACAAGAAACAAATGAATTTAAAAAAAAAATATTCAAAATTTACTTTAATTTGAAGGATTTAGGGTTTATGTTACAATTTGGGATTTTGGATTGGGATTCAAAATTGAAGGTTAAGGGGTTAGGGTAATAGATTGATTTGTTATGATTCTATGTCATATCATCATATTAGATTGAGAGTACTAATTGAAATTCAAAATTTGATGTATTATGGATACTTTTAGAATTGAGTGCACTGAGTACACCCAAAAAAGTGAGTGCGCCGAAATAGCCACCATATATATCAAATGTGTTGTACAAATATTGTCACGTGTCATGTGAATATGTTGGAAGAAACGCTGTCGAGGACGGCCTCCATTTTCCTCCCGTAACGTCACTGTTCAAGCCGTGGTTTTAATTTGTACATCCTCCTTTTGTCAATTGTGCATTAACAACCCATGTGAATGGTCTGCCACTTTCCACCAGACATTCCAGCATACCTCATGACAATGTATACGACAAAACTCCTCTTTACGTACATAGTCCTTTTTCTTATTATTAAAACCGATAAAAACATGTATCAACAAATCCAAGTGATTTATATATCACTGGGGAGGGGTGTAACAAAAAGCGGATACGGTTCATAATTTTAGGGTGAATAATCATGTATAATTATTCATTTATCATATCAAATGGCTTTAATCTTTTTCCAATTAATTTTGACAGGTATTTCTATTTCAATTTACATTATCATTTATTATTTTTTTCACAGAAAAATCTTACTAATTGTGTTTTTCAAAATACCATCCACTTTGATATATTTTGGAACAAAAAGAATTAAGACATTTATTTCCAGTCAATATCATGTGGTATTGTATGAATTGGTAGTACATAAGATTATACCACGCGGTATCAAAGTGGAATAGATTAGGGTGGTTACTTAAATTTTAGTAATTACGGTGGCTACCAAAATGTATACCATTCATTATCTGTATTTCTTCTTGTTTTTAAATTGACGGTTAAGATTAGATTAAGGTTAATTTCAGAAATGAAAAATATCATACATGATTACTCTATATATTACACCCAAACCCTAATGCAACTCATTTCCCTAACCGTGGTCCCTCTTCCCTCCCTCCGCCTCACCTCACCCACCTCATCCGCTGTCTACCACAATCCACCCCGTTACTGCCTACTGCTACTAGTAGTGGCAGCTCTATTAGCATCGTCGTCAAAAACCGCCGCCGCCGATCGACGCAACCTAATTGCCATTAGCCTCGACATGACTCCTCCTATGGGGTATGTACTTGCCGATCACTCACATAATACTTTTTACTACTTTTATATCTCCAAATCTGATTTCTAAACCGGCCACGACCATTTCTAGTTCCATATCTCCTTTCCTTTCAATCATAACATACTATCAATTATTGCTTCCCTCTTGTCAGGGGCGGATATATGGAGGTTTAGGGGTGTCCAAGCACACCCCTAAAATTTGGAAAAACGATTATCCAACTTTCGATAGTAGTTTGTGGAGGGTAAAAGAAATTTAGTGATAGTGGGACACCCTTAAATATGAAAAATGATTATCTAACCTCATATAGTATTCTGCATATGGGTACAAATAATATTTAAGTGATAGGGTCAATGTGATTTGAACTTGGGAACACTGCTACTATTAGTAAATATAGTTTCAATTAGACTACAACTCATTTGTAGTTATGTTTTAGATCAAAATATAAAAGTAAAAGGCTATTCTTATCCCCAATTATTTTCAAAACCTAACGATTAAACCCAATTACGAGTTACCCTTGTCTACTAGGATATGTCACGAGAGATTTGTTGAGCAGTGTATACACCAAATGTATTTTACCATTCTTTCATAATACGGAACATGTTTGAACTTTTATTCTAACTTTTACTAGTTAAATATTTTCATATTTAATAATTATTTGATTTAATTTTTAATTTTAAGTTTAATTTTTTTTTAAGAGGACACCCCTATTTAAAATTTCTGAATCCGCCACTGCCTCTTGTCTTGGCATTGTAATGGTATATATAAATTGTTTATATTGGTATTGTTTTTTCGCAGCTGTAGTATTTTTTCGCATTGGTATTATTTTTTTTTCTACATTGGTATTGATAATCATGTAATGGTATTGATTTGCATGTATTGATTTATATTGGTAGATTGTTTATATTGGTAGTTTTCGCATTGGTATTGATTATCATGTAATGGTATAGATTTATATTAGTAGATTGTTTATATTGGTAGTTTTCATGTAATGGTATATATTTATTTTTGCAATGATATTTATGTTTTTCAAAATGGTAGTGGTTGCCTAATGGATTGGTAGTGATTTTGTGTTTTTTTTCTTTTTTAGAAAAATTGAGAAAATTAAGGGAAGGGGATCTGGCTGGAGATTAGAGAAGTGAGAGAAAGAGAGATAATTGTAATTAATAGATTTTTGTAACTACCTAAAATGAGATTCATTAAAAAAATTAATTAATATAATTTATTTTTCCATACTAAATTTACCCTTAGTAACCATGGTGATTACTAATTCATAATAATCACCATAACCCCTCCCATATGAAAGTGTATCATTGTGGTATAAATCAAGGTTCTAAAAGGCGCTAGGCGTAAGGCAGGCGTTCGACTCTTGATTTGCGCCTTGTCCGATTAGGCGTAGCATAGACGTAGCCTAGGCGTGCCTAGAAGTTTAGAGCATAAATGGAAAAATTCTCAAATATTTCATATTTTCTGGAATAATTCATATAATCCAAGTGCATATAAAATTAGCAATGCCTAGTTCTTAACAGTAAACACTTAACATAACAAATAACAAGCAAATAGTGACCAATCATCTGCTAATAGGTGCTTATAAAGGCAAGAAGCTTGTGCTACATACTGAGGAGAAGGAAGGAGCAACAATTGACGAGTTTTGACTTTATTTCCCACTATAGCAGCGAAGCGGTGTGAAGGCGAGAAGAGTGACGATGACTTTCTCCGGCGGCGACATAGAGCAGCAAATGGGGCGAGAGCTAGGGCGGCAGGCGGTAGCAGATGTTACTTCCCATGTTTCTGATTTTCTAGGGCAAGAGGCAAGTTTCTGATTTTATAGGACAAAACGAAGAGTATTGGGTTTAACCGCCTAAGCTCGCCCAGGAACGCCCAGGCATGCCTTCTCTCCACTAGGCGCAAACTAAGCGCTATTCCTACCTACTAAGCGCTATCAGCGCCTTTTACAACGCCTATGGCCAAGTCAAGGCGATCCTCCACCGCCTATCACCTAATTGAGCCTAGGCGTGCGCCTAGGCATGCCTTCTTGAACCCTGGTATAAATATACCAGAACATAGAATGACAACATATATGATAGTAGATATATACTAACCATCATTCATCACCTTTCATCACCATCTATCACCAGTTACCACCGTATACCAGAGTGGTATTTTTGGTCATAAATTTTTCCCCCAAAAATATATAGATCTAATAGATAATGACGAATTTGCTCTTTCTGTGCAAAAATTTCAAATTTTGATTTAAAATGAAGGTGATACCAAATGATACCAGGGTGGTAATGATTGGTGGTATGAAATATTTTTCTAGAAATATATTAAAAATTTGTATATTTTGTATATATTGAAATCTAAGATAAAAGTCTATTAAAAAAGTAGAAAAATTCATTAATTCTTCTGGTTGTGCCACTACCCCTTTAAGTGACGAATTTCGACCATCGCCAAAGACGTTTTCTATGTACTGCGAATGTTGTGTCGCCAAAGGGTTTGCGGCAAAAATGGGGGGTTCTGTCGCTAGGGGTGGGCATACAGTTCGGTAAACCCGAACCGAAACCGAATAACATTAATTCGGTTCGGAATTCAGAAGGGAAAAGGGTATATTTCGGAAACCAAGATCCTTTCGACCGAACCGAAATTCCGAATTTCGAACCGAATTTCCGAATTACTATAATTGCAAGGTCCAAATGGTGGATTTTTATGTTTGTGCTTATTATGAGACTTAAGTATTTGAATTATGTTAGTGTTTTATGACTTATGTGTTGAAATGTTTGATTTAATCATTGATGATGCATTTAATTGCATATTTATTGTTTACATTAGGGGTGAAACATAATTTAAAAGAGAAAAGTAAAACCTATCCTCACAAGTTCGGTTTTTCATACAAAACCAAACCGAACCAAATTATAATTCGGTTTGAACTGACCGAACCGAATTATAATTTGGTTCAAATTCGGTTTGAGGTTTGATGAAACTCGGAAACCTGGTATGTTGTTAAGATAGAAACTTCTCTTACAACATTGTTCGTCGCGGAAAAATATTATTGCGATGACTTACCCGTCGCTAAATCATCTGAATTGGGACGGATTTTTTTTCGCAGTACAGAGACTTCGACACAAAAGTGCTGATACGAGCACGGAACCTGTACCCGTAGATATCAACGTACGCAACTTCAAGAACGAACAATTTAAAGGTTGTTTAGGGTCGCTAAATCATCTGAATTGGGACGGATTTTTTTTCGCAGTACAGAGACTTCGACACAAAAGTGCTGATACGAGCACGGAACCTGTACCCGTAGATATCAACGTACGCAACTTCAAGAACGAACAATTTAAAGGTTGTTTAGGGTTTTTTGTTTGTAAGGATAGGGTGGAATTGAAAGTGCAATTTCAACACAAGTCGGGAGAAGTGTCAATCAATATAAAAAGATAGAATCTCGACCACAATCAAGGGAAAAACTTGATTGATACAGCGAAAAGTTCAAGCCTCAAGCTCAAAACCAAGGTAAAAATTAATATTATGCTAAAGAATAACCCTAAAACCCAAGCCCCAACCTTTACATAGGTATGGACAATTAAAAATAAAAAAAAAAATTTAAAACACAAAATCTCGTCAGTCATACCCGAAACCCGGAAAAAATACCCAGTGGGAGATGTTGGGCCACTCACTGGGGAAAATCCCTGCTAGCAATCCCTGACCTTCCCCCTGATTTCCCCGGTCAAGGGAATTCCTCATGCAAACTCCTGGTCGGCTGACATTCGCGCCGCCAGCTCCCTTGTTTGCTGTCTTTGTTGTGAAGCCGGCCTCCAACTGTGTTGGGCCCGCATCAGTCCCTCCCCATTGGAGAATCTTTGCCCTCAAAGTTGGTATTATCCTGCAAGGGAGAAAATTAACAACATTTCCACACAGACTTCTCCTTAATGCAGTCAACATGTTTTTTCGAGCCATCAGAAGTGCTTCACTTCCGTCCTCCGACTTTGAACCACTTGCACTTCCTTTCTCCTTGGCCCAGTTCATTGCCAGTTGTTGCTGATCTTCCCTGACTTCAGCTGGTGACAATGGGTTCAATAGGAACTTCTGATATCCCTTCTTGAACCGGTAGTTGTTGTGCCTTCCATCATGAATAACTCCTCGATCATATTGCCACGGACGACCCAATAAGAAATGATCAGCCAACATTGGAGCAACATCATACCAAATCTCATCTGTGTAATCACTAATTTGAATAATAAACATTGGCCTTCTTGTTGACTTTGATATTCCCATAGTAGTTTAGCCAATGCAGAGTGTATGATTGAGGATGCTTGATGGTGCTCATACCATCTTCATTACTGCATTCAGACTAATCACATTGGTGCAACTACCTCCATCGATGACCATAGATAACACCTTCCCTTCGACCAGAAAACGAGAGTGGAAGAGATTATCCCTATGTTCCGTCTATGTGTAAGGTTCAATGGATAAAGCTCGGCGGTTCACTCCAAGAAGTTTACCTGCTGGAGGTTTCTCAGCCTTGATGTGCTCATCCACATCATCATCTCTGGAATTACCATCAGAACTGAATCTATTCCACATGGGCTTCTCTTCATACTCCTCAGAAAAGTAGTCTCCATCTTGCAAGGCTTTGTGACCTCGTCCACAGCACTTGAAGCATTGAATGATTCCAAATGAGCCTTCATTCTTGGCTTGTATGACTGGTGTTGTGTTCCTGGCAGCTGGCTTGTCACCTTCTTGGTTAGGATGATTCGTGATAGCTTCAGGAATGTTCTCTACAGCAGGTTTGGGTGAAGGTGGGTACCTTCCTCCCGAGCTCACCTTTAGCTGCCTCTCTACCTTCATGGTCAAATGCACCGCTTACTCCAAATCCACAAACTAACGAAGCTCTACTTCATTCTTGATTTCTCTGTTAAGCCCATGCAGAAAATGAGCAATTGTTGCTTCCTTGCCCTCCCTCACACCTGCTCTCATCATGAGCAGTTCTAGCTCCTTGCAGTACTCATCAACAGAGCGCGCTCCTTGCTGAATTCCTTGCAAGGAATCATGAAGATCTCTCTGATAGAATGGAGGCACAAACCGGTGACCCATCAAGCCTTGGAGTGCTGCCCAAGTAGAAACTTCAGGCGACATATTCCTTCTTCGTCGTTGCTGAATCTTTTTCCACCAAACTGCTGCATAATCTGTAAACTCATAGTTGGCTATAATAACTTTCTGATGCTCTGGGTAAGGATTGCACGGGAAAAACATAACCATCTCCATCTCTCAGTCGAGGTAAGCTGATGCACTATAAGTGCCTTGAAACGATTGGATTGAGGGCTTAATCACTCGAATCGGTTCAACGCCATAACCCCCTACTTCTTGTGGTCTTCCTCCATACTCATTATAATCATTCTCATATTCATCAAATGGAGGTCTGTACTGCGGGATTACCAGACGAAGTTGCTTTATGTATTGGCGCCTCTACACCTGCCAATCTAAGGTCTCAGTTTGCGGCTCTAGTATGAGGTGTGACATTTGCTGGATTCTCTGGTGGCGGTGGATTACCCATTGGTTGTGTTCCCAACCTAGTGATTAGAGTATCTAGTCACTGATTCATCTCAACCAGCTGACCTTTGGTAGCGTCCTGTTGGGCCTGAAGCAAAGCTTCCATCTGCGCGGCAAGCAGCTTCATGGCTTCTGCAAGGTCCTGACTCTACTCTCACATGGCTTGTTCTTCGATTGGGGTTTCTTCTTCATAGATTGATTCTTCCTCTCCTCTGCATTCTGTAATCGGATATTTGGACCTCGTTCTACAAGCAACATGTCCTCTCGCTTTCAATCCCCCCACTTTATCGAACTGGAGCTCTGATACCACCTGATACGAGCACGGAACCTGAACCCGTAGTTATCAAAGTACACAGCTTCAAAAAGGAACAATAGAAAGGCTATTTAGGGGTTTTGTTTGTAAGGATAGGGTGGAATTGAAAGTGCAATCTGAACACAAGTCGGAAGAAAACTTGATTGATGCAGAGAAAAGTTCAAGACCCAAGCTCAAAACCAAGATAAAAATCAATATTATGCTAAAAACTAACCCTAAAACTCGAATCTCAGCCTTTATATAAGTCTGAACAATTAAAAATAACAAAAACAACTTAAAACACAAAATATCGTTAGTCAGACCCAAAACCCGGACAAAATACACAGTGGGTCGGGTATTTTGGGCCACTGATTGAGGAAAATCCCTGCCAACAATCCCAAGCCTTCCCCCGGATTTCCCTGGTTGAAAAAATTCCTCCCGCAAACCGCTGGCCGGCTGACGTCCGCGCCGCCATCTCCCTTGTTCGTTGTCCTCGCTTTGAGCCCGATCTCCAAGTGTGCTGGGCCCGCTTTGATCGATGAAAGGCAAAGGGAAGTGATCTTTACGAGTGACATCGTTCAATCTTCGATAGTCGATGCACACCATCCACCCCATCACCGTTCTTGTTGGTATAAGCTCTTCCTTCTCACTGGCTACCACCGTCATTCCTCCCTTCTTGGGAACTAACGTGGTTGGACTCACCCATTGGCTATCCGAGATAGGGTAGATAATCCCGGCACCCAATAGCTAAATCACTTCAGCTTTCACCACTTCTTCCATATTAGGATTCACTCGCCTCTGCAGTTGGCGAACCAGTTTGGCACCCTCCTCCAGGTGGATCTCGTGTGAACAAAAGTTTGGCCCAATTCCCTAGATATCTATGATCTTTCATGCTATCTCCCTCTCGTAACGCCTTAGGACCCTAAATAATTCTGCCTTCTGCTCCGGTGTAAGATTGTCGTTGATGATGACTAGAAGCTTTCCATCATCCCTCAAAAAATTGTATTCGAGGTGAGGAGGCAGAGGCTTCAACTCCAACTCGGGGGTTCCTCCAAAGAGGTAGGGATTTTAGGCATTGAGGGTAAGGCCTCCACTTCTTGATCTTGTGAGGGTTGGCTCCCATTCTCCGGGGAGTCCCGTATGTTCGTTCCTACCAAACAACACTCTTCAAAAAGGAAATAAGTAAGGGCACCCACGAATGTGAGGGCCTCCATGAAGTCAAATACCTCTTCGCAATAATCAAAATCATCATGGAAACGAGACAACTGCATGCTATCATCAATAGAGAATGTAATCTCTTCCTCCCCTGCCCTAAGCACCAACTTTCCCCCATGCACATTAATCAAAGCCTTGGCGGTGGCTAAGAAAAGCCTACCCAAGATGAGGGGGACCTCAACGTTCTCATCAATGTCTAAGATGACAAAGTCGACAGGATAAATGAGAGGTCCTACCTTAATGAGCAAGTCCTCCAACACATTCAGGCCGTACTATAGACCTATCCGCCAATTGAATTTTCATCCTAGTGGGTCTAAGTTCTCCTAGTTCTAGCTTTTGAAACAACTTATAGGGCATCACATTTATACTAGCTCCTAGATCCGCCAAGGATTTTCCTATGCACATGTTCCCAATAAAGCAAGGGATAGTGAAACTCCCTGGATCTTTGCACTTCGCAGGCAATTGGTTCTGCAAGATGGCGGAGCATTCCTCATTCAAGCTCACCATTGCTACCCCCTTTAGCTTTTTCTTATTGGTGAGGAGGTCCTTCTAGTAGTTGGCGTACTTGGGCATTTGGGTAACGGCCTCCATGAAGGGGATGTACAAATGCAACTGGTTCATCAACTCCATAAAGTGGGCAAACTCCACTGCCATGCAGTCATTGCGAAGTCGAGAAGGATTGGGGAGAGTTGGGGCTGCTTTTTCCTTTTCTCGCTCCGGTTGAGGGGTCGGATTGGCATTCTCTTTTTCCTTTTCACTGGTGGCCTCCTGTTGTGCGGGGAAGCTACCGGCCACTTGCTGCTCCTATGTTGCGAGCGGCTTCTTCTTTGTGGGTAACTCCTTGGCCTCTCTCTATTTCTACTTCGTCGGCTAGCTCCCAAGAACAGGTTGTTTGTGAGATATTCCCTACACTTGTGGCCAGGGTTGTCTGACGATTTTGCTGGCTCTCCTACCCCGCCTTGATGGTCGAGAACTTCTCTGTTGCCTTTCCGATGAACCTGTCGATTCTTTCAAACTTCCCCGAGCTGGAGGCGACAAAGGTCATCACTAACTCCTCAAGGCGGGACATCCGATCGTAATGCATAGGGGCAATGGAATAGAGCTGCTCGCATGGGGCCGATTCCTCACTCACCATGTGCCACTCAGCCTCCTCATGATCCTCACTTGTACCCCATTCAATAAATGGCACTACTTCATTTCCTTGCTCCATGTCTTCGAGAACCACCCCGATCAACTTGTCGAGCTTCTCTTCAAGTGGAGCGCTTGCTCCCACACTTCTCACTCCTCTATCATTACTTCTTCTCCCGCTCCTCGTCAAACCTCAATCGTACCCCTTGAGGGCCATGTCTTCGAGCAATTCGGTCACTTGCGATAAAGTCATATTCATCAATTCCCTTGACACAGAGAGTCATTGAGGATTTTGTCTTCTTGGATTAGTCCACCGTAGACAGTTTCAATCTGAAACTGCTCCTCGAACCCATGGTGAGGGCATTGAAGAAAGTAATCGGAGAATCTCTCCCAAGCATCCCGCAAGGTCTCATCTTCTTCTTTCTCCACTCGGCCGTCTTCGAGGACGAGCAGTAGCTGGTCATGAATTTGTTGAGAAGATCGTCCCATGAGGTTATTGAACGAGGCTGGCGGTTGTTTAGCCTCCGGATTGCTTTCCCCGCAAGTGAATAGGGGAAAAGCCTCAATTACAAAGCTTCAGCCGACATGCAATTGATTTTCAAGCTCCCCGCAAGCTCCAAGAATCTCTGCACATGCTCTCTTAGTGACTCGCTCGAAAGACCGTGGAACAAAGCATTGTTCTGTATCATGGTCACTAGAGCCGGCTTGATCTCGAAATTGTTGGCCGCCACGGGAGGGTGCAGGATTGGCGATTGAATGTCCGCCGACCATATATTGTATCCCATTTTCCTCGAGACTATCTTTTCTGTCGCCGCATAGTTAAGGTTACGAGCTTGGGCGGCTCCTGCTTCTCTTTGGTTCCCCGCCATTTCTACTCCAATGTCGGGTTCACCTTCCACTTCTTCAACTTCTACTCCACTAACACCGGGACCAAAATGTTGTCCCCTTTCTTCACTTCTCCTCCTTGCCTCCGCTAGCTCCCTCTCCCGTGCTAGGAGTCGGAGAGTTCGGTTTATGTCCTCGTCACGTGCTATCAAAGGTGTCGGATTGCTCCGGGTCATGCACCTCCCTACACACACACACTAAGAAAACCACCCCAAGTCTAGCACAAGCAAAGAACACATATTTTCAAAACTGGAAATTAAAAAATAGATTGAAACCAAATAACTTTTTCAAGATAACAGACTGTTATCCCCGACAACGGCGCAAAAAAACTTGACTCCTCCCGAATATCACAATTAATTCCCGCCTATGGTCCAAGTACAAACCTTAGTAGGGTGCAACAAAGGTCAAGTATGTTTAAATATCGACTCGGGCCAGTCCGTGTACCCCTACTTCATTTGTTTGAAACATTATTTAGCGAATTGGTTTTGGTTGAAAAGATTGCTAATTAAAGTAAAGCAAGGCAAAAGTAAATGGTTTTGAAAGCTCTATGTGAGAAGGATCACTCGGGTGTCGCTCCCCCCTAACTACTACCATGGCACGAGGAATTGAAGTAATTGTTACGGGCAAGGTCACTGCGAACAGCTAGGAAACACAACTATGTTCATAGACCACACTCTCGTTTTCCAAACCAAGGGATACATTATAGGATACTCAAGTATCCCTCTTGGTTAAGGCAATCGATGGTTGACTTACTCTCTCACTCAACCCAATGGTTGGTCGGCTTAATTGCGCTTAACCAAATTGCTTAATTCAACATAGAGGTTTGCCCTACATTAACCTAGATAGGTGGCTTAAAAAGCCCAAGGAATCCAAGCTCAATTGAGCCTCCCTTTAAAGGGGGTTTTCCCTCTCATCTAGGTTAGAATGGCCAATTGGATTGCTAAGCACAAACATGCACAATCAACACGAAAAATACCTCAATCATTGAATTAAACAACACCCATTAGCAATAATTCAATTCACACTTTAACTACATGGAAAATAGTTAGGGTTTCACAACACCCAAGTGAAAAGAGTACTACTCCATGCTAGGAAGGGGAAGAACACAAGAGGAAGAGGTAGAAACCATCATGGTGATGCCTCCAATCACCTTTGAGCTTGTGTTGATCTTCTCTTAGGGATCTTCCCAATCCACCACTTGGAGCAAACCCTAGCCTTCTTTCTTCCTTGGTTCGTCCTTTCTCTCTCTAAAATCTGAAGAAGAAGAAGAAGACACTTTCTCACATTTGGGCTCCCCCTCTCTCTTCTTTTCAGCTCACATTATATACCAGGATTGGGCTCGGTTCACGGCCTCAGTTCACGGCCTTGAACTCTTCAACACACCGCTTCGCCATCAGGAGTTCATGGTTTGGCCTCAATTTTCACGATCTTGTTGACCGTGAACTCATCCCGCGATAGTAACTGCAGATTTCTCCCTGGACGCATCGCGGTTCACAGTTTTGGGCTTCAATTCACGACCATAGTGGACCGTGAACTCCCATGCTAAACCGTGAACTACGCCTGGATCACCCTCTTTGCCCGGGCTTCGCTTCTTTTCGTCCAACTTTCGACTCTAGGGCTGGTTTCACCTGTTGGATCCTGAAACATACTAAAACGCACAAAACCTAACATAAAACCACCCTTTTAGGAGTCCAAATTCTACAAACTCCCAAGGGAAACGAGCATAAAATGTGTGTAATTAGTCCCAAATCAGAGGTTTAGGCGAGCACTAGGCCTGGGTGTGCATGCTGTGGACACCCAGTCGTCTGAGTTGATGCAGGTTGTCTCGATGCTGGTATTAGATATGGATCATAATGGGATGATCTCCGACACAGGGAAGCACCAGGCGATGCAGTGCCAGGGGTGTGAGAGCACCAATCACAGGGTGGAGGACTTCCAAGCCATGCGAGAGTCGAGCACACCGTAGGAGCAACTGAATTTCTTTAATAATGCTCGGCTTAACGACCCCTATAGTAGTACATATGACAGGCCAAAACACAACACCAAACTGCGACCAAGTGTAATCGCAGTCCGGGAATGCAGTAAAGTGGCAAGTTCTATTATCAACCCAGGGTCTAGATCTACTGCCTATTCAGTGATTATCTATTATCTAGCCAACTAAGTCAAGTGATTGTTGTTTTAAGCAAAAGCAGTAAGAAAGCAGGAATTGGTACGGTTTTCTCAAGCAAAGAAGAGTCACTCGGGAATGAGTCCCCCTAGCTCCTTAGTTAGGTCTAAATTGTAATTACCCTTGGTTGATTTACTGTTGATTAGACTGCGGAAGATCCGACAGTAGCTTGGAATCTCTTAAGCTGACCAAGCCCTCTCAGTCTAACTACCCGGCAGACGACTAGTCTTCACAGGGATAGAAAGCTGAAGCAATAAGCACAGAACTCCACTACTGGAATTGGATTCCAGTACAAAGCAGGAAACTGGCTAACTCTCGTATGGCCAATCTCCTACTACCGAATGAAGAGGCTCTAACAACCTAATCAGATTCTATCTATCTCAGGTTGCAGCAGAAATCAAGAAAAGCTTATCAAACTTCAATCAATTCAATAAAACATGCATCATTCGATTAAAACCAAACAGTATAATCATCCCAAGTCATTACAATCAAATCCCTAACACATGGAACTAGGGTTCTTCGTACCCAAGTGAGAGAAGGGTTCTACTCCATAGAGAGAGAGAGGAAAACATAATACAAAGCAGTCATACTCAAAACAATGGGAAGAATCTGCTCTGGGATGATGATTTCCACTCCTATGACGATCTCCAAGCTCGATTTGATGAACCCAGCTCCAAGATTGCTTCTAGGATGTGTTCTTCGCACGGCCGTGTGGCATACCCTGATACCCGTGGGAGATACAAAACGCGGCGTTTCCAATAATTGCACTTCAGGCTACCTACACGGCCGTGTAGCTCACCCCGTCTGCCCGTGTGAAGCCTCGCATAATCCCACACGGCCACATTGCTCCTTCACACGGCCGTGTGGGTTGTATTTGTGCCCGTGTGAAGGCTCGCACAATCCCACACGGCCACATTGGTTACTTGCACGGCCGTGTGGGTTTTGTGTGTGCCCGTGTGGCTTCCTCAGCGACTTGCCTCATGCCCGATCTTCGTCCAATCGACCCCGAACTCGCTCCCAAACCTTCATTCACGTACTAGGACCTGAAATATCACAAACAAGCACAACCTAGCGTGAAATCGGCCTAAAACACAAGAATCAACATCTCAAACGGCTCAAGAATAGGGGTGAAAACATGTGCAATTAACGGTTTATCAAACTCCCCCGCACTTAACCGTTTGCTTGTCCCCAAGCAAACCAAGTTAGACACAAGGTAAGCTTACATATTTCAACCATACCAACATTGGGGACAAATCATATAAGATCAGAAACACGTGAACCATACTGGTTTTCAAACATCAACACATGAACAACTTCAATAGCAACCTGGACAACCACCACAGAAGACATTCGAGTGCAGCAAAATCGAATAAAGGAGGAGTCTCCCTTCTGTTCATCAACCAACCTAGACTTGACTCAAGCACTTACTCAAGACAGTCAACTCATGCATAAAACTCAAGAAATCA
This sequence comes from Linum trigynum, assembly GCA_964030455.1. Taxonomy (NCBI): domain Eukaryota; kingdom Viridiplantae; phylum Streptophyta; class Magnoliopsida; order Malpighiales; family Linaceae; genus Linum; species Linum trigynum. The sequence goes on along the minus strand of OZ034814.1, from coordinate 30,554,902 downwards.
AAATCAAGACCGAGCCATCAAAATCAAGACCGAGCCATCAAGGTCCTCACCGGGGTAAAGAGCGTAAAGAACAAGGAAATGAATTGCTCACTCTCGACCAGTGGGGCCAGGAAAATTTGATGCGAAAAATGCGCGTACTTATTCTCACAATTCCTAACATCTCTTCACCATGACGGCAGCCTCTAAATGTTAGAGTTCACATAAATGGTTGTCATCACTAACTAATCCGGAGGTCTTAGACACATGTTCAAACGACTGGCTAGGGTCTTGGACATGGGGAAAATGCCTTTTAGGTGGTGGAAGTATTCATAGCACAAGGTTCCACATTTCCAAACCCAACAAACTCACAGTCAATCAAACCAGTACTTTCTTTCTGCTATTCTGCATTACTCAAATTCTTCAGAGCACAAGAGCGAAGGAGGTCACATAAATGCTAGTATTTCTAAGCCAGACGGCTAAGAAACACCACTTAATGGCACTATTCAGATTTTTGGTGGTGGCTCTCTTTTGCTTTTATTTTTATTTTTTGTTTTTCTTTCATTTTTTCCATTTCTTAAGAGAACCACCACCTCTGCACATTTTCAAACACATGTATTGATTGCCAATATCCATTGAGAATTCCCACTTTGTTCCCTTTGAGTTGTCCCCAAAGTATTTGTGTAGGTTGAGATATTACCTTGTGTGAAATGGTTTGCTTGGGGACAAGCAAACGTCTAAGTGTGGGGGAGTGATTCGGGCCAAATTGTACATGTTTTGCTCCCGTTTTACTTAGGTGTTTGTGCCAATTTCACTCCTAAAAGGTTGTTTTACACTAGGTTCCTCGTGTTTTAGTGTGTTTCAGGGTTTATCAGGTGAAACCAGCCTCTGAGTCGAAAGTTGGACGAAAAGGAGCAAAAACCAAGAGAAGAGGTGAAAAAGGGCCAGTTCACGGCTACCCGAGGAAGTTCACGGTCTTGCATGATCCTGAAGAAGAGCCCTTGACCGTTAATCGCGAGGCATCCAGAGCCAAAATGAAGGTTACTGACACAAGGTGAGTTCACGGTCACTTAGACCGTGAACGAAGGATGTTGATCGTGAACAGAAGATATCGAAGCGGTGCGATTTGGCGCACGCCTGCAGTTCACAGACGTGTTTCGTGGTTCACGGCCGTGAACTGAGCTTATCTCTGGTTTAAATGATGAGCTGAAAGGAGGAGAGAGGGGAGAGTCTACTTTGTGTGAAAACCCTTCTTCAGATTTCTAGAGAGAGAAACACAAACTAAGTAAGAAGAAGGCTAGGGTTTTGCTTCAAGGTGGATTTTGGGAGGAAATCTCAACTCAAGGGCCAAGGAGATTGGGAGCATCCTCCAAGATGGTTTCCTATGCTTCTCTTTGTGTTTTTCCCTTTTCTAGCATGGAGTAGATCTCCTTTCACTTGGGTGTTGTGAAACCCTAACTCTACCATGTAGTTTCTTGTATGTGAATTGAATGATTGTCATTGGGTATTGTTTAATTCAATGATTGAGGTATTTTTCACGATTGATTGTGCATGCTTGTGCTTAGTAACCTAAGGGTTGTGCATGTTTTGTGCTTAGCATCCTTAGGTTTGTGCATCTTGGTGCTTAGCAACCTAAGAATTGTGCATAATTGTGCTTAGCACCCTTAGGTTTGTGCATGTTGGTAGCAATCTAATTAGTCACCTTAACCTATTTTAGAGAGGAAAATCCTAAGGATTGTGCATAATCGTTCCAATTCACATATCATTGTAGTAGTTAGGGGAAGCGACACCCGAGTGATCCTTCCACAAAAGAGTTTTCGAACCCATTTACCTTTGCTTTATTTTGTTATAATTAGCAAACTTTCAAACCAAAACTTTGTTGCTAGATAATGATTTCAACAATTTTTTTTGTGTGGATAATGGTGAAGATGCATTACCAAGGAAATACACCAGGGGTGTATACAAGTTCGGAAACAAGAAGAGAAAGGGGAGGGACACACAATTCGGATCCCAAAGAAAGTAAGAACAACAGGAACAACGGAAATAGAAGGGAGGAAAGGAAGACCATGAGAAAAAACAAGACTCATGCAGGAGCAAACAAACCAAAGACAACAGAGGAAACCCAAGCAAAACCAAAACCCAGAGGCAGCTAGATGCTATTGTTTCGTGTAGGGGGGCACGCCTGCGCTAGCAATCTCAGCCAATCCTTGGCATTTCGATCATTGATCTGTCCCGCAGCAGAGATCCAATGATTTCAACAATTGAAGTAGGGCTAGATGGACCGGTCCGGGTTGATATCTAAATACTTGTTCTATACTGCACCCGACTAGAGTTTAAAAACTTGGACTCTAGTCGGGTATTTTTGTGGTGTAGTTTCGTGCGAGTCATTTTACTTAAAAAAATTCTCCAAATATATCGAATATGAATATATATACTTTTGAATATGCATTGCAATGAACTCGTTCCATCTGTACAAACATTTTCAAAATCTAAGTTAAATCTAAGAAAATAAAAGTCTATTAAAAAATAGGAAAAAATTGATCTCACTCCGTAGGTTTATCCCTAAAAATGAAATTGATAGATTTAGTTATACGTAATAGCATAATCAAGATGTATGCACCCTACCCTACCACTCATATCCGTTTTGCTTGCACCAAATATTCATAACGAAAAGTTACAAGTTTTCCTAGCACAGTCAAATTGTCTCCCATCAAACATGGTTGTAATTCTCCGAATGAGCAATTCTAGTATATTTTATAGAATTGGTGATTTGAGATACAAATTAAAGTTGTATCATAACGTTAAAAGTACAAGTTCAAGTTGTACCTTAAGAAAATTTGTACATTTATGTTATGTTACAACTTTAATTTGTATCATAACTCAAATGTACAAATAGATTGTACCATATAACAATTTGTAAAAAATGTATAGATACAATTAAAGGTGTACCAAAATGTTAAAAGTACAACTTCAAATCATAACCTAAAAGTAAAAAACTAAAGCACCAATATTTTTAAAGCATTGTAAAATTTATCTTTTCGGAATATCATTCTAAATGAATTCATAAGGGTATAATTAGGTAATACTTGGTAAGTTGTTATTAAGGTTACTCCAACAGTTAAATCACGTGGCATAGGTTGATACATGTTTTTATCGGTTTTAATAATAAGAAAAAGGAATATCTACATAAAGAGGAGTAATTTTATGCATATTGTCACGAGGGATGATGGAATGTCTGAGTGAAAAGAGTAGAATTTTCCTCTCAAAAGATGACAGACTATTCACTTGGGTTGTTTGTTCACAATTGTCAAAAGGAGGATGTATAGGCCATCGCAAATCTTAAATCACGGCGTGAATCAGAGCGGTTATCCCGAGGAGGGGAAGAAAAACTGAAAAAGGAGGACGTCCTCAAAGCGTTTCTCCCAATTAAAAGATGAAAATAAAACCCGAATCCACAGGTCCCCACCCGATTTAATCCGGTCAATACGGTAAAACCCTTGTTTATGAATTTTGAGTCGGGTTTGGATTTAAATCCGCTACGCTATTTACCGGGTTGGTTTAGGTTTGGAATTAGGTAAACCCGCCCCATGGATACCCGCCCACACCCATAATTTTTCCGGATTATTTAATATTCTAAGCAATACATCTTCTTTAAACAACTAATCTTCTTTATATTTGTGGAGACATGTCTAATTTATTATTACTAATTGAGTACAATGAAGTTGATATTATGTAGTGGAGTGTGAAGAAGTTTAGTTGACAAGGAGGAAGGAGCTTTCAATTAATCATGTTGTTTATAGATGTTTATCTTTAATTTTGAACTATTTGTATTGATAATTTGCGGTTTGCTTGTATGCTCTAGATTAGTGTTTTTGGTATGGATAATTTTTAGGGTGCGCCTACGGTGACATGCATGTCACAGTGACTTGCACTTTCCGGTCGACCTCAGTTAGGATCAGGTCGACCTTATTTAGGATTCGGTCGACCTCATATAGGATTAGGTCGACCTAATCTGTTGTTTCAGTGTAAAAACAGTTCATGGTGCCTACTTTGGAGATTCATATCATACAATTGGCTATATGGAAAATGAAGACTAATGGCTTGTTTTGAAGCTGGAGTGTCTCTCTAAATATTGAAGTGATTGAGAGCTCAATACGAAGTCCAGAAGACCATTTTTGAACCTCATCAAAAGGCTATGCCAAACTGGGAAACTGCCTGGAAATGGCTAAGTCTGGAAACGTGTTCGTGAAGCCTATTTTGGAGCTCAATTCGAGAAGCATGAATGCGCGTCGAGTCTAGGAGCCTCTACCACGTTAAATTAGGTATGGTTTTTTTTACAAATTCAAGGCATTGTATGAAAGATTGGATATCTGTAAGGCTTCAAACAAAAGGGTCGAAGTTGCTACGAAGGCTGTTTTTATGGCAGACTTCGAGCACAAGCAAGCTCCAAGAAAAACAACCTTTGTAGCAACTTCGAGCCTTTTGTTTGAAGCCTTAAAGATATTCAATCTTTCATCCAATGCCTTGCCTTTGTTGAAAAACATACGTAATTTAACGTGGTTGAGGCCCCTGGACTTGACTCGCATCCATGCTTCTCAAATTGAGCTCCAAAGTAGGCTTCACAAACACGTTCCCAGACACAGCCATTTTCAGGTAGTTTCCCAGTTTTGGCATAGCCTTTTGATCAGGTTCAAAAATGGTCTTCTGGACTTCCTATTGAGCTCCCAAGTACTTTAATGTGTAGAGGGATACTTCAGCTTCAAAACAAGCCATTAATCTCCAATTTCTATCTAGCCAATTGTAAGATATGAATCTCCAAAGTATACAACATGAAATTGTTTTTACACTGAAACAACAGATTAGGTCGACCTAATCCTATATGAGGTGGACCGAAAAGTGCATGTCACCGTGACATGCATGTCACCGTAGCAATGTCCTAATTTTTATGAGAAAATTGATGTTAGAATTTTGTTTTGAAAGAAACTTGTTATTGTAAATTTTTTACCACAAAAATTCACGGGTACCCATGAACCCGCAGATATCCAGCGGATTGGGTTGGGTTTGAGTTTTTCAAACCCAGCGAGTTTTACCCTGGATTTTTTTGGCGGATAAACCCATAAATTTAGGTTTGGGTTTGACAAAACCCGACCCATTGCCATCCCTACTCCCAACATATTCACACAGCATGACAATATTTTTACAACACATTTGAGATCTATATATAAGACATTTTACGATTTATGTTGAATATATATAACATTGAAAATATTTTGAACGAGTCATAATATATTGTGATTAATTTTATTAGATGAAAAAATTAAATTAAAAATATTCATTACAAATTTTTCAAAAGAAAAAATATTTCAACGCTTACATTAAAAAGAATTCAGGACGTGCTGACAAAAAAGTGGGTGGGTTTGCTGGGTCATTTGATGACATATAAAAGTATCTATTCTAGACTCCTATATTATGACGCAAAGTGCATATATTTCCCATGATTACAATTAAATAGCTTGAATTTATTTCATGATTGCTTCAAGTGTGTTCTAGCAATCCTAGGATTGCTTTTATACGATTGATACGCTTTTGGTAGCATTTTGTGCATTTTCAGGTCAAATCAAGTTAGAGGACCACTTGGTAGCTGAAGGGGATTATTGGAACATGAAAGAGGACGATAATACGAGCATCAAGGATCAAGTGGGGCCTGATTTGGAGTTTGGACAAGAGTGAAAAAGCCAGACTAGTTAATAGTCTGAAACAGTGAAAGCCCAAAATGGCGGCCTGGGCATCGTTTTCCTTAAAAATTGCAATTACGGCCGCCATTTTGGAGGGATCCCAAACTTCCTGAGGAAGCTATCTAGATGCAACCCTGCGTGGTGGCTACGTCGAGGAAACTTCGTGGAAGCTCAGAAGACGCATTAAAGGACAATTTTTCCTCATGGAAAATAATATCCAAAGTCCTATGAATTGGACTCGGTAGCCAATGAGAGGAGAAATTAGAGGGTCGTTATTCTGCCACACAATGACTCATTAGACCTAGAGCGAAGCCGAGACTAAGGAAAAAAATGGCAGACTAGGCCCTGTTTTTCCTGTCGTGCCAGCCGTTTTTTAGAGGTTCTCTCGAGACATCGTTTTGATCATGATTTCCCAGGAACAGTTCCCCATGTCTGGTTAGTTCCTTTAGGTGCATAGATATGTGAACCCTAGAGGCTCTGTGACTTTGTAACTCCTGATTTTGGCACATATATGATTTGGTTTCTTTATCTTCTGCTTTTTTCTTTTGTTCGGTTTATCATTGATGCGATTGTATGCTTAATACGAGGGATAGCTTCAAAGGATATATCCTCATACTCAACTTAATGGGTGGATGCATGGAAATGACAGTTCCTCATGATTGATCCTCAATCAATCAAACTGCTTCACTTCCTCAAGGAGAAATCCGTAGGGTCACCTTCGTTGCCTGCTAGATATGGAATTTGCCATGGCATATGGTAGGGGTAAACCTCAAAATGAGAAAATGCTCATAGGTTTCTAGGATCAAGAGTTGATTCTTGATTGCACGTGGGTGTGTTTATCTGAATTTACATTATTATGCTTATTGTTTCCAGATTCCTATGAATGGGTGGATTTGACAAGTATGAAGCTTCTGCATACCAGCGCCTTGCATACAATACACATTTAGAAGCAGTCTTATGGCATACCATGACATATAAAATCTGAATGTCAACTCTCCCACGTGCCTCGCTTAAGCTTGGAACCCACAATCAATATCTTGAGGGGGAAGCAGCCAAATAGGAGCATAGTGAGAGGAGAAATCCATTGTGAATTTCCATAAACACGACTTTGTGTAGCTAGAATCGTAGCAGAGTCAAAGGAACTCTAGTGAGAGCTTGCATGTGCAACGGCTTCATCTTCTGCTTTCCTCACTATCTCAGTAGTTTAGTTTGAGTTTTCTGCACGTTTTAATCTTTTGTTTTACAAAACCAGAGGTACCTCAACCGCCTACATTATTTTCTAAATTAATAGAATCACATCTCGCCACCTAAGTAAGCAGTCTGCAAGAGGTACAAGAGAAATACGATCCTAGTCTTTGGGCTAGGTAAATTTGGTATGTGCTACAATCGACATCAAATTTTGGCGTCGTTGCCTAGGACATCTCGCAAAATTTAAAAAGGGACCAAGTATGTTCTATTCTTTTGTTTTAGTTTTAGTTTTAGTTTATGCTTTTGTTGTTTGCGTATGTTCGTGTGTGTGTGCTGCGACCAGGATCAAAACCCAAAAAAAGAAAATTCGCTTGTTGGAACTAAGAAAATTCTTCTAATTTTGGCAGCCATAATTGGAAAAATCCTTATGTTTTTGGAAGTATATGGCGCTAATTTTTGGCATAAACCAATGGTCATGGAACGTTTTCTGGAAATGTCCTGTGTCTAGGAGAAGACCCAATTAAGTGTCTAGGAGAAGACCAAGTGTCCTACCTAGTGCATCATCCAACCTGAAATTTCTGGATGCGGGTACGAGGTTACTCCTACCTCTATCGAGCTTCTGAAAAGTAGATGCCTTTTGTTGGAAAAGGATGGAGAAGACCCAATTACCCATCTTAATGCTTTCAATGGGATAGTGGACTATGTCGCACCTCCTAGGGTAAGATTAGACTTACTATACATGAGGTTCACCGTCCACTCCCTCAGAGATAAGGTAAGAGCTTGGCTAAGGGGTTTCAATGGGAACACCTTTATGTCATGGTAGACTCTGTCACAATCTTTCATCAAGTAGTACTTCCCCCAGTGGAGGGCAGATAAGATCATGTGCAAAATTAGCGACTTCCATAAGGAAGACGACGAGGATCTATATGATACATGGACTCGTTATGGCGCATTTTTCCGATCGTGTCCTCATCACGGTTACGCACCATAGCAACAAGCTGATTGGCTCTATAAGGGACTAAATGATGCTATTGCTCTCCATGTCGAGCAATCTTTGAAGCGGACATCTCACAGTATGCAGGCAATGCAGCAATAGAGTTGTACGCAAATACTGCAAGAAAGATGAAGAAGCAGAGGGCATGTGTACCCCCACCCACCAAAAAGGAAGTGTCGCCTGGAGCATCTACTTTACACACCCCACCTTAGGGTGACACCAACTAGTCGATAGCCCATCTTCAGGCTCAACTCGATCGGGTGGTCCAGCAACTTCAAGAGGCCAAAACTAGAGAAGCCGCATGGGAAGAAGTGTGTTATGCCCTGTCTCGGTAACTTAAACGTGCCTAAAAGGCCGAGGTGGAGAAAATCCTGCACGAGACACTAGCACTCCAGTCCCATGTTAGAACTATCAACATTAGCCTCAAGGACCTAGAGGGTGATATTGCGGACGTAAAAAGGGTATTGGACACGGCCTTGCGTGCATTGACCAAAAGGATTGATGAGTTTGAGTTGACCTATCAGAAGGCGACATGGGAATCCGAAGAATCTCCTCTCAAAGTTGTCACTCTCCAAAGCAGGAGGGAGCCTTTCCTCCAAATGTTGCTCCCATTAGAAAAAATCCCAACCAAAACCTACCCCCAACGTTGATCCTCCACCCCAAGAGGAGAAGCAATTGGAAAGGCAAGAGCGAATTGAACCTACTCATAAGTTCAAATGGTGAGGGCACCTTACCCTGTCAGGTTCAAAAGGAGCAGGGGCGAACAAGATGCCGAATTCCATATGTTTCTAGGATTTTTGAGAAAAATTGCACTATACACTAAGTTCGTAAAAGAAATTGTTTCCAAAAATAAAAAGGCTTCACGATATAGCGTTGGTGCAATTGGGGGAGGAATGATCCATTGTGCTTGAATAGCGTCGGATGCCCAAAAACCTCATGGATCCTGTGAGCTTCACACTCCCTTGTACCATCAATGAATCAAAGGTCCCTCAAAGCCTAGTGGATTCGGGTGCTAGTATCAACATGATGCCCTGTGGGGTCTACAAAAAGTTTCACCTAAACGATCTAGCACCTATTCAAATGATGATACAACTGGCGTGCAAATCTTCTCTCCAATCGTGGGGCATGATGAAAGATGTTATGGTCGACGTAGGACCATTCACCTTTCCTGCGGATTTTTTTCGTAATAGATACGAACGATTCCGATGACACTGTAATCTTAGGTCGGTCGTTCCTTGCGACCGTCCAAGAAATGGTTGACATGCATGGGGGTAAGCTTTCCCTTCCTGTAGGCTCAACACGTTTCACATTCAAATTGGAGGAGAGAATGGAGCTTGCCCAGGTCCAGGACGATGAGCTTACCTTGGAGAAAGCAACCAAGACACTTTCGTCTATCCCAACATGCGTTTCACACGACCCCCTCGAGGTGTATCTCATTTCAGGGGACCTGAACATCCCACAAGGGGCCAAACAATCATCTCTAAGAGACAATCTTGAGGGAGAGGGAGTATTGGAACCCGACAAAGAGGAATGCACACAGGTTCAACTAGTTCTACCCCTTAAAACATCCTATTAGGATTCTCCTGACTTGGAATTAAAACAGTTAACTAAGTACATAGAATACTCCTATCTAGAACATGGTGAAAATTTTGTGATAATCATAAGTGGTTCCCTCACATCCGAGCATAAAGAGTATCTTATAGCTCTTCTGCGTAAGCATAAAAAAGCTATTGCATGACAGATTACTGACATCTATGGGATCGATCCATCATTTTGCACACATAAGATCTTAATGGAGGATGACCACAATCCACCGGTATAGCCTTAACGATACCTCAATCCTCACCTTAAAGAAGTAGTAAAAAAGATATTCTTAAGCTCTTAGCGGCTGGGATAATAGTCCCCATCTTAAAAAGTCCTTGGGTAATTCCAGTCTGAATGGCACAAATGAAAGGAGGGATGATGGTGGTTCCAAACGATAACGAAAATCTGATCGTTATGCGTATAGTCACGAGATGGCGCGTATGCATCTATTATAAAAAACTTAATAATGCCACCCGCAATATCACTTTCCCCTACCATTCATTGATCAAATGCTAGAAAGGCTAGCTGGACATCATTACTATTGTTTCTTGGATGGAATGGTAGGTTACTTCCAAATCCGAATTGATCCATTTGACCAAGAGAGAACAATGTTCACATGTACACGTGGTACCTTCGCTTATCTAAGAATACTTTTCAGTCTCTGCAACGAGCTAGCAACTTTTCAACGTTGCATGATCGCAATCTTTAGTGATTTTTGTAAAACATTGTAGAGGTATTTATGGAAGACTTCTCGGTATTCTGGGACTCATTTTCCCACTTCCTAGGCAATCTGGAAAAGGTTCTAGTTTGATGCAAAGAAAGGTATTTGCATTAAGATAGGAAAATAGCCATTTTATGGTGACTAAGGGCATCGTCTTGGACCATAAAATCTCTAGGGAAGGAATTAAGGTGGATCGAGAAAAAATCGAAGCCATCTATAACCTACCCTACCCCACAAACATTAAGGGCATTCAAAGCTTCTTGGGACACGGCGGGTTTTACCGACGTTTCATTAAGAATTTTCCAAAATTTCACAACCTTTTAATCAGCTCCTAGAGAAAGACGTGTAGTTTGAGTTCATATAGGATTGCCAAAATATCTTTGACTTTCTGAATGAGAAACTCTCTCACACCCCTATTCTAATGGAGCCAGATTGGACAAGCCTTTCGAGCTCATGTGGATGTCAGTGATTATGCTGTTGGAGTTGTTCTGGGCCACCAGAGGGATAAATGGTTCCACCAAATTTACTACGCTAGTCGTGCACTGAACGCCACCCAAAAGAACAACATGACGAAGGAGAAAGAGCTTTTAGCAATTGATTTTTCTTTTATAAGTTTCGTTCATACCTCGTGTTGTCTCACACGATTCTGTACACAGACCATCGTGCAGTGCCTTAGTTATTAATCGAGGAAAATGTGAAGCCATGGTTCACCCGCTAGGTCCTCCTACTTCATGAATTTGGCATCGAAATCAATAATAAGTCTGGTGCTTAGAACTTGGTCGCGGATCACCTATCATGACTAAAGGACCTTGAAATGCTTCTATCTAAGCCCGTCTAGATCAAGGACACGTTCCCAGATTAGCAACTCTTTCTCGTTGGGATAGAAAATACACAAGGACCCTGGATCGCAAACATAGCGAACTTTGTACTGGGTAGCTGCCTCCTCACATATCCTACCAAGAGAGAAATAGTTTTCTCAAGGAGATCAAGCTTTGCTTATTAAATGATCGGTATCCGTATAGGACCCGATAACATAATCCGGAATTGTGTATCTCTCACATAAGGACGGGACATTATCCAACACTATCATGAGGGACCGGCCAAAACATCACAATGGTCCCCAAATGGAGCATTAAGTCCTTCAATGCATATTCTATTGGCCTACCATCTATTTTAATTTCGACAAGATGGCCAAATCGTGTGAAGCTTGCCAACGTTTTTCTTATCTAGTAGGTTGCTCATTGGAAGAACCTTCTATTGCGCGTTATGTTGAGGTTGATTTCCAAATTCAGGTGGACATGACTTCTTGTTCCATTGTGCTTCATGAACATAAGGGTTATTCTTGGAGGTGATATTGGGGTAATCTTTGAGCTTCTTTCCTCAGGGGGCTGGCCGTTAACCATAAGGTGTGCGAGGTTTATTGAATCTCTAGTAAAGGGAACAACTTCCTTGTTGTGTCCTCGGTTGGTAGCCTTGGTTAATGTAATTGACATAAGCATGTCTTTCCCTCCATGGATCCAACCTTTGCGTCTTTCATGTCCTTCTCCAAAATCTGTACACACAAACATGTTTCTATTGACCCATTCTTTGGCTCTATTGATGTTTACTTTAGTTGATGAAAAATTTCTTTCATCTACTCACGCAAGATGACAACTTCCGTCGATCCCTTATTTAGGCAGATTTTAAATGGTTTGATTAATGGTCACTATTGTGGCAAAGTATTATTGCCATTAAGCTTTGTCATCGTGAAATCACCATTGGCATATTGATTTACCATCATTCTAGAATCTTGATCCAAACCTATTGCAAAATACTTAGCAACATGCTTTTGGGTGAATCCATGATGGGGGCATGCCTTCAGATGGTCTTGGAATCTCCTCAAAACTTCATAGAATGTTTCTCTTCAATATGTGGAATCGTGTGATTTCATCTTTCACGGCCTCTACCTTCCATGGTGCAAAGAATTGTTCAACAAATGCTCGTGTTAGGGTTTCCCATGCGGTGAAGGTGCCTGGTGGATGGTAATTTAAACATTGCTTTGCCTAGCCTATGAGTGAGAAAGGAAAAGGTTCTAGTGGGATTGCATCTTTAGTATATTCATCTCCTAGAATGAAATTGACAATCTCCAAAAAGATTTTCAGATGTTGCACATGATCATCATCATTCCTTCCTGCAAATCTCCATGATGTTGCATAATTTGGATCAGTTGAGTATGAATACTCATATAGAGTAGGTGTGACGCCTACTCTTTGCTCTCGAGTCATCGGTGATGATGTAGAAGAGGATATGAAAGAGGTTTCTTCTGCTAGATCAAAGCTGCAGGCTTCTACAATTTTATCCTTCAAACTCGAGTTTACCTTCTGATGGGTAAGGCTCGAAATCTCCTCTTCTTCTAAGCTTGATGCTTCTTCCTTTGAGATAAACAAGGGTGAGCTAGATGCTACTCCTTTGATGATCTCTTCCACGATCTTTTGATTTTTGGCTTCTCTTCTAGTAAAGACCAGACTGATAGGATAACCTGGAAACACACATTAAAACTCAAACTAATGAAGATTCGTAAGATGGTTTGATATATGATTAGAAGTCCCCGACAATGGCGCCAAAAATATTATAACTAATGAATACAGTGCAATGCAACTAGTAAAAATCCTAGATTAACTATGGTCGTATTCCACGAGGTCTTCTAATGCAAAGCAAGATAAAGTAAATTAAAACATAAGAGCAAAGATATGTAATTGAATAGAAATTTTACTCCACATAAACATGCATCTCAATTATCACTCATATCATAAGCATCAATGCATCTTCCATTGTACCACTCTATCCCTTGTATTAAGGAATTTTTAACCAAGCTTTCACCACATTTGAGAGAAACTATAATTAGCTAATGCGTACTTTCATTTCATACCATCAACTAAATAATGAAGAACAAAAAAGTAAGGATAACACATAATTAAGTGGGGCCTCTTGCATCATAACATATGATCTATAGCATCGATGATCTAAATATTAAGCATTTATACTATACATAGATGCATGGGTGATCAATCCTCCCATCTACATATTGGCAATGAGATATCACAAGAAAATAGTTTCCTAACATTCTAGATTATATTATAAACAATACATATAGTAGCATATAATAGAATCATAAACATCAGTGATAAAATGCTTTAGATCACATAAGCATAGAATGAACAAGAATTGTTCAGGTCTGGCCGGCTAGATGACAAAATTGCTTGGAGCTGATCTTTACATATGCAAAAAAGTCAGTTGTATGGAAGGTAATTAATGAGTATTATGTAAATATTGATATATGGATGACCATTGTCATTACTACATTAGATGCTCACTTGGGAGTTACATGTAACCCCTATTCCAACATTTGATAGCTCCTTTATGTTTCATAATCTCTCATTAATATAAGGATGTAGTGGTTACAAAAGTGCGCCTATAAATAGAGCACACCATTGTATCAAAAGAGATGAATGAATAAGAAGAACTCTTCCCTCTCTTCTCTTATGTCTTTCCCTCTCTAATATTCTCTTGTAGTTGTTTATATTTTCCATTAGTTCCATTAGTTTCATAACACGTTATCAGCACGAAGCTCTGCCAAAATAATCATTGCTCAAAGACTCTCGACATAATCTAAGCATTGGAGTAAGATCACAATATGATCAAGGTATGTAAATCTTATACCGTTTCTTATCTTATTGTCTCATTTGTGTTGAGATTATCTCATTCCAATATATCAAGATGGGTGCTACTCTTTTCGCGTATCCATTGATATTTTATCATACCAATCTATTTGGATTAACAAGAAAAGTAATATAAGTGTTGAGTTACAGTTCTCCAGGTTATCCTATTCTTAGCAATCCTACATTGATATATATGTAGAAAATGCAAGTTCCAAGAGGCCATATATTCCCCAGAAGTGGAAATTGAAGAATCCAAGGGCTAAGAAAGAAGTGGACATGGTAACAAGAATATTGGTTTTGTATGTTACCATTGTAATGGAAAATTGCATTTGTCTCGTACCCGTTGTACCCAAAAGACTTTATTCTACCAAGAATCTATGGGTAAAGCTAATTCATATATGCTCCTGCAATATCAATATTATGGAAAATATTTTTTGTATTATAAGTTGGTATATTCTTCATTTAAGATGAAAATGATATTGCAGTAGTTGAGAAATTTTCATTCCTAGAAGTGAATGAAACAATCTATTCTCCGAAGTGAATGGAGATATAAACATAATTATATATATGTTAAATGTATTGTTTGGATCTTTTCACCAAGAGTGAGAAAAGAGGAGTAAAAGGAGAACTATAAATAAGGATGACACCACAATTGCATTATCAAAGTCATGATAACATAATGTACCTGTTGTACATTATAATATATAATATATAATGAAATGCATATATAAATTTAAAATCACCTAGTTAATGATGGTATTGTTCCAAATAAAGCTTATTTGATTTTCACAGTTGTAGTATTATGATTCTTATTTTCTCTTATGTTTTATTGTGACATTATTTTTCATGCATAATTTAATTTGATAACTTTTATCTAGAACAATTAACTTGATAAATTCATCATTTTTGTCTTAAGTTTGAAATATTCTCATTTATTATTTTTAGTATGTTTTTTTATAAAGTATGAGTGTTAGAAAAATTCCATATAAATTATATGGTAGAGTACATAAATAAGAAAAAACTTTCGAAGAGCTTATGTTTGGTTACTTGAAGTAACTAAATTATCTACTCGTGATAACAATTTGTGATGATATTCATTATGAATTTGTGTTTACTAAGAATGTATCAAATAATAAGTCCCCAGAAGGGTGGAATATGGTACAAAATTTGGTAAAGTTTTAAAAGAGCTAATTTTGTGGCCTGAAGGAACCAAACTACTTAGTGATGATGCATTACCCAATTAAAAGGATATTTGCAAAATGAATATCTTATCAAGAAAATAGTGAAACTAATATTTGCATCACAAATATGTACTACATGTATATTAGTACAACCAGTACACATAAAAGTGTAAACCATAAGTTTACGAGATTTGATAACTTAATAATTAGTTGGTCCGGTTAGACCATCCCGGATCTTGATGTGAAAAAAGTTCTTTGAGAATTCATGAGAACATCATATGAGAAGTCAAAGAACTCTTCAACTAAAAGAGTTATTATGTCATGTTTGTTCTCAAGCAGAATAGAACAATTGATTATCGCTTGTATAAGAGTTGGCAAATCTCTTGAGATTTTATGGATGTGTATGCAGAACAATACATAAGTCATGTGGATCATTCGTGAATTTTATGGTTGTTGCGTCAAATGAATGATAACTTTTATTTTATCTAATTGCAACCCGATGTTTACGAGTTTGATTGCCTCACTATGGATACATTTGGATGGTTATCCAATCAAACATCACTTTGCTTAAGAGAACAAACTGAGCATTCTAGTCACTTGTCGAGGACATGCTAGCTGGAAAGTGATAGTATTGGTTCACATCTAACCAACAAGTTATCATAAGTTCCTCCTTTTACAAATGGTTTTGGTCAGAAACCAAAATTTTGCATATGAGAATATCAGGGTGTGCCGCATACATCCCAATTGCTCCACCACAATAACTTAAGTTGATTCTCGTTGGAAATTGAGAATTTGTGTTGCCGGGAACCAAAACTGAGCGCTCTATTTACTATCTTAGTAAGAAGATGGCCATCTACGAAGAGAAATACACACACATCGAGAAGGTTTGTATCGCACTTGTGTGGGCCTGTCAGAAGTTGAGCTCGACTGACATTTCCTTCTGTCTATAGATTCCCCGGAGGGGGCCTGGGGTCGGTAGAATCCAGAAACGTGGTATCACCAACTATAAGGTTCGCTACACCGCTTGATGTGGTGGTTGAAGAAGTCTTCTTTTCTAAGATAACTTATTCCAATTCCTACTCAATGTAGTGCACTGATCCGCAAATTAAGAAACATGAACCTGAAGTTCATAAGATGAATTATCATTACCAACTATCAAATGTCTTTACTGACTATACAAAGTGTCCAAGTCATATATACTAGTTGTGAATGCTCTAACTAAATTTGATATCCTTGTTGGATACTCTAATATATATAAAAAATGTATCTAAAAGAGCGCATGAAGCGTGATAGACCAATCGGTTCCAACGATAAACATCCTCGAGAAAAAAAGGTGGTGTTATTAGAATGGTCAACTCGAGGAGATGAAAACTCAAGAAGAGTAACCAAGAATTAAGTATAATTTTAGTTCCAGAAGAACACATGTCTCTGAAAGTTGTGAAAAGGGAAGAGATCTCAAAAACATATTAGACTACAATACTGGAACCGTAATGAAGTCAATTGTCGACAAAATTTGTTTGTTTTACTTCAGTACTGAATATTATATATACAAGTGAGGATCAAGAGTAAAACTCTATTGATGCATGCAAATGATGATGTTATTGGCCAATATAGAAAGAAATCACGAAACTTGCTCAAAGAGCATAAAGTTTAAGGACCAGAAGTCCTTACACCTGAAAAAGGGTAAAAATAGCAAGATACAAACACATTTTTGTGCTATTGGAAAGTATGAAATTGTGAGAGATATCTCACAATGTTTTGCAATGGGTTTCTCGAAGAGACCTATCATTGTTTAAGAGGAGTTATACTACCCTGTGGTGGATGCAACTACTTTTTAAATAAATGTTTGAAAATTGTTGTGACTTGTGATAGCCTATTTGTTTGAATTTCCTGAAGATGTTATATATATTTGACACTCCTAGAAGGATTAATTTACCTGCAGTAAACAAGTAAAGTTCTCGAGAACATATATCGATAGACTAAGAATATCCCGTGTATGGGTTGAGACAATATAGACGAATGTGAAATACTCGTCTAAGTGAACACCTACAACAGTAGGGTGAATGGACCTTAAAAGGTTAAATCTGGATAGAGTGCATTAGAGCATTTGCATTGTGCATATATAGTTGTGTTGTATGTATGTGCTTCAAGGATTTTAAGTTATTGGTTTATGTGTTGTGTTTTATTTTAAAGTATGATTTGTGTTTTTTGAGTGTGCTTTGTCGAGTTCATATTGTTTCTATGATGTCAGTTTTGTTATTATCTTTCGTTATATGAAAGAATTGTTTGCATAAATTCTTTGTGACGATCTCATATTATGTTGATAATATGATTATTATTGGAGCTCCTGAAGAGCTTCCTAAAGTATTTGATTGCTTAGAGACAAAAGTTAAATTGAAGAATTTGTGATCCTTTTATGGGCAAGGAAGATAATGTTGAAAAAGTGGGGAAGTAATTTTGCATGAACAAATTGTGTTCATCAAATAACATTAGGATCCTAAGATCACTAGAGGCGACCAAATATCCATTTAGGCATAAGGAAAAAGTGAAACATTAGGTCCTTAAGTACTATATGTTGATGTACCAGATCCTGCAGTACCATATGTTGATGCAGTAGAGCACCAATGCACCTTGCTAGCCAAGCACCATATAAGCTATCATTTTGGTGTTGATAATATTAGCAAAATACAATGTTTCCCTCATTGGAATGTTGGAAAATCTTAGCTACCTCCAGGAACAATATATGTGATTGTTCTATTATGGTGTTATCAAAAAGATATTTGGTGAACTATATATCCAAATCCTATATACCATTTGATCCTTATATTGGTTGATCGGACACAAGCTATCTCTTATATATGGTGATATAACTGTTTCATAGAGAAACAAAATAAGCTATAGTAGGCAAGTCCTGAATGTATTTCGTTACACTTTGTGATTCACCATACCTAAAGGACTTGTGGTTGTGAACTATTTCCAAAGGAAATGATCCTGACGATCATGTATGAAGAAAATCTAAAGATCGTGCATCAAATTAACAATCTAGAAGATTGTTCACTAACTCACTCCCGACAACAATCTTTGTAAAAGTTGTTCGTGAAATTTGAGTTCAACAACTCAAAGATCTTAAGTGATGTGGTCATGAGGGGAACATATATGCATTGCACACTTTTTCCCTTAACCATGGTTTTTCCCACTGGGTTTTCCTGGTAAGGTTATTAACGAGGCAATTTGAGATAGCATAATGCAATCTAGTGGTCATCCAAGGGGGAGTATTATGTAAATATTGATATATGGATGATCATTGTCATTACCACATTAGATGCTCACTTGGGAATCACATGTAACCCCTATTCCTATATTTGATAGCTCCTTTATGTTTCATAATCTGTCATTAATACAAGGATGTAGTGGTTACAAAAATGTGCCTATAAATAGCGCACACCATTGTATCAAAAAAGATGAATGAATAAGAAGAACTCTACCTTCTCTTCTCTTGTGTCTTTCCCTCTCTAATATTCTTTTGTAGTTGTTTATATTTTCCATTAGTTTCATAACAATGAGAGCATTGTGGTGTTGGACAATGGGTATTCTATGGAAAGAGACATCTGATTGGGAGTCTTTGGCGCTTCACCTCGAAGTAGTCAAGTACTGATTAGCATAATTAGAGAGGAAGTTCAAATGTATAGTTTTGCAAATAGTAGTTTTTTTAGCAGTAGTATTGATCACCTAACCAATATACTACGGTTTTGAAAATACTAAAATCAAATCCACCCAAAATAACAAGAACCCTACTATTTGTTTAAAATTAGGTTGGGTGGTACGGACGGTATTTGAAGTAATAACCCAACAAAAAATACAATTATTTTACAACACAAAAATATAATGTAACTAATTAGAATTTAAAGCAAACTTATCGTGGTGAAAAATATCAAAATTCATAGATGTTTTTTGGTACTTAAAGAAATGCAATTTGCTTCAACATATATCTAGTTTTTTTCTAGAAGCATTTGATGAAAGAAGCTAAAAATATTATAACTTATAAGCAAACACATCCATAGTATATATGTTATTCTTCTAAAATTGTAACAAAAAATTTACGTGAAGCATAACCTATATAAACTCACGTCTAAATTCTAAGTTGAAGAATTGCATTAGGTTTGGGAGACCACGACAAAATATCTTAATTTCTCACAGACGTGCTTATATACAACAAAACTATATTTTTTGCTATAACACTTATGACAATTGTTGGAATACAGGCTGGGTCGGGTTCTACGGGTTGCGTAACTCAAAATCCGCACACAACCTAAAAGTAGCAGGTTGTGCAAAATAAAACCCTCAGCCAACCTTAAACCTTAATATTAGTGCTAAATACAGATGAGTTGGATCGAATAGATTAGTTTGCTGGTCTTTTTGCTCATCCCTAGTTGCGGGGTTATTTGTTTAAAGTATCAAGTGATCTTGTATAGATAGTATTCTTATTAACTGTCAATTTAGTTTCTGTAGCTGTAATGTCATTCTTTGAGGCTTGATCGTATTATCAAATTTGAGCTATAAAAGATTCTCTAATTACCGAAAAAATCCAAAAAAAAATTTACTGGGAATAATCCAAATCCATTATGTAATTTGGCAATTTACTTTAGAGTCAATAGAGATCTGTAGATACTAGTAGTATCTGTCATAACTGGATAGTTCATTAGTACGTTATTGTCCGCTTTCGGCCAACCCACACGGTTTTACTATTGGGTATCCTCCCCAAAATGCCTCGTACTAATTGGGCTAGGTGGACACTAATGTACAAGGGTTTATTCCCTTGTATTTTATGATGTGGTACTTGGATTGTCTCATAACAATCCTCCCCTCAAGACAAGGTCCACAAACTTCGTGTACTCTCCTTAGCGATTATCTTGATCCGCCGAACACCTTGTATCGATGGGTTTCTCGATACAAGGATTTTCACAGACGGAGAAATCTCTTTAATCTGCCAAACTAGATATAGCTCAGATGCGGAACTCTCTTTGATCCGTCAAACAGACGCGAATCGCAAATCCCTTGTATTATTTCCAGTATATAAGAGTTCCTTTCCTTGTATTTCGATGTGGTACTTGAATTATTCATACTATAAATTAATTCTCACCATATGATTCATTTCTTATTATTTGCTATCAATTTATTTCGCTCTATATATTAGCCCCTCTAAACTTTAAGCATTGCAAAAACAGGAAGCTAGTCCGTTTTCCTCTTAGTCCATCTAAATAGCATGGTCTACACATGTTATTTTACTGCTCAATTTGCTCTTTTCGTTCTTTCTGTTGATTGCTAAAGATGGAAAGGTCGACTAAGTCTGTGACCGGCAAGCGCCTCACTTCCTGTTCCCGTGATACGGAAAGAAATGTCAGTGGCGCCAATGAAGAGAGTGGCTGGACTGCATATTTCGACGATCTTTACAGCAGCTACAATTACAGTGAATATATGTCTTTGTCTCTCGGTAAGCATCAGTGTCGGAGCTCTTCCCTATTATCCGACGCTGCATCCGTAGTTGGTAATAAGACTCCGAAGAAGCTGGATTCGGCTCCAGAAAACGTTAAAAGACAGAATTTCAAGAAGAGAAGAACTGCAAAATCTTTGGTTGACGATGAGGGGATTGAAGATACGGCTAGCTCTCTTCATCGGAATAACGATGATACTGCTAGTTCTATTAATATAAACAGTTCCATGGTTAGGAACGACATTTGCCGCTTTCCCCGATTCTACTTCCACTGAACATCCAACGCTTCAATGCAAGTACCACTGCAGCAGAGAAGTTTAGTCCAGACGATTCGGAGCTTGATTTCACTGGCCGTACAATTGCCAAGGAAATAAAATTAGTGAACCAGGTCCTACTGACCCTCTCGTGGAGTCCATTGCAGCTTGCAGGTGATCCAGGACTTTCTCATGTGATCACGAGTGTTAAAATCTATAGTTGAGGCATGGAAATGAAGGATCAATGTATTGATCTTTTTTTTCTTCCCCTTGTTAGTTCATATTGATCCTACTTACTAGCTTTTGTCACCGCAGTCCTCTACGATACTGACTTTCCTCTGTATCCCGACATATAGCTTTGCCAACAATACTGAAATGAAAACAGTTTACTAAAAAAATGCCATTCGATATACCGATTCCTTGTATAACAATTTTCTTTCTGTTTATATTGCACGCTCTTGTCTTGCATATTTTGCCAACCTAATTAACCTACGATCAATTCCATAATCTGTAATAGTTGTGAAGTAAAATACCGAGTTGGACATTGGATAATGGAATGGGATTAGTTGCTGACCACTCTCGCACGTCTCTCTCTGCCTCCTCTTTATCTCTCACACGATCCCGGCCAAGGCTCTGTATCTTCTCTCTTTCACACGATGCCGGCCAAGGAGAAAAGAAGACAACGACGCTGGCTGGAGAAAGGACAAATCGACGGCAGATGAGAAACAAATAACGGCAGTATCATGGAACTGTTAATTGTACTCTTTGTTGTACTAGGACACAGAAACGTGGGCCTTAGGATTGTCCTACAGAAAACCCAATATATTGTAAATATTGAGTTATGACTTATGAGGTTTTAAGAAGTTAATATGAGAGGGAGATCCTTTCCAAGAATTAGTGTCATCTTAATGATTATTGGGTACTAGGGAATATGTAGTGAGTTTAGGATCAAAATTTCAGAGAAATTTTATTATCACTCACACACTAGGCAATTATTGACGTTTACTCTCACACACAAGAGCTGGTGCTCTTTACACTCTATCTTTTAGCTTTTCTTGCTCTGAATCTGTCACAAGAGAGGCTTGCTATTTATACTACAAATGTGCAACCATCCACCGCCATTACTAGGCAAAAAAATCTTGTATGTTTTTGTTTGTGGTAGTTTTAGTGTATAGCTCACTTTTTATTTCATTATTTTAGTTTGATTATTGGAGGTAGTTGGCGGGTGATAGGATAGTTAGCACGCGTCAACAACTATCCCATTATAAGCTAAGTATAACTTAAGATGACATTGTCGTATAACTTAAGATGACATTGTCATATAGAGGTGATCAAGGTCGTATTTTACTCGGGTCCTAGTATTCTAGCCTACTTCCCACCTAGTTGCTAATTAGTTAATCTGTTTTGAAGGTTTGAGTGGAGAACTTGAGGAGATAACTAGACTAGAGATTGATCAAAGTTAAAAGCAGGTACTTCAGGGAACTAATCCTCCCCCTAGCTTAGGGTTACTAAGCATTCTTAAATACTTAGGGTTGGTGAGTGAGCTCTGTTCCGGCTTTCGTGACTATCCACACGCCTTCGAGTACGTCTCCTCTAAACCCATATATAGTCACATCGATCTAGGCTATCGTATCTGGGACATTTAGCTCATGGCTCATTTCAATGGACACTATCCACCGTCCACACCGAGGTTTCATCCCGGGTTCTATCTAGGAAGGCTAACCTACGGCAGGGGTTCGATCTCCTCAACTACCATAGGTCCCTATTAATACATCTATCTCGATTTGCTTGATGGCGCATATCCGTCTAACCCTAGAACTCCATACCCAGCGTAGAATAATAAAGTAGGCTAATAGAGAAGATTAGGGCAACTTACCCAAACGCCATCAAGGATAGAATAGCAATAGAATCAACTAGATAACCACATTCATTCATTCAAACCCTAAAATATTCATGTGTACATAATAAACTCTAAAACTAGGGTTTTAGGTTTACACCCCTTAGTACCTTAGTGGACTACTCCATAAAGGAGGGAAGAAGAAACATAGAAGAAAATGAAGAAGACTTGGGTTGAGGAAGATGATGTGTCTCTTCTAGCTCATTCTCCTTCTTCTCCTTCCTTTAGCTTCTCTCTCTCTCTCTCTCTCTCTCTCTCTCTCTCTCTCTCTAAAAACAGAAATTTCTCTCAAAATCAGCTCATCTAAAAGGGGAAAAGGATTCTTCTATTTATAGGCAATCTGGGGACGGAGAAGTTCGCGGCCAGAAGCATAGAGATCGCGGTCGTGATCTTTGGAAGTGAGACCGCGATCTTGAAATGTTGTTGTCCTAGCCTTCGCAAATGAGGAGATCACGGGCTGACTTCACGATCATGATCCACGATTCGCATTCATAATCTTCCTTGCGGTCAAATGATGTTGTGCCAGTGATTCGATTGGGGAAAGTCTTTATTTCTCCCTGGCTCCTTCCTCGCGAAGTTCACGCCCTGAGCCCTCCAATTCTTGGTCGCGATCTGGGGATTTTGGTTCGCGATCTTCAGCTTGTGTTTGCGCTCTATGTTCCCAGCCGTGATCTTCAGTTTCCAGGCCATGATCTTCAGCTTCCTGCCCCAGTACTTTACTTGTGATCTTGTTTTGTACCTAATTCGCAATATCGTCTATTACACCCTAAAATCATATTGAATTCACATAGGAATGAAATAGGGATGTAATCGACGATGTTCAAGCAATTATTACATGAATTGGCATGAAATATACCTTGATATGAGAGTTAAATAACACTAATTTAGGTGTTATCAAACTCCCACTTAGTCGTTTGCTTATCCCCAAACAAACCTATTCAAACCTAATGCAACATGACAGACAAATCAATGGGGAATGCACTCTAGTTCTTCATTGCATAAAGAAGAGTAGACGGAGATGAATGAACGTTATTATCTTCCTACTGTGCAAGCACAAACTCTCAGGTGAGGACCATACCTACTACCTTAGGCCGAACATTCAAGGTGTGCTCCAAGGGATTCCTAGACAACAAACACGAACTAGAACTCTTGAAGGTGCTTGACACGCTAAGACACAACACCAAACTGCGACCAAGTGTAATCGCAGTTCGGAAATGCAGAATAGTGGCAAGTTCTAATTATCAACCAGGGGTCTAGATCTACTGCCTACTCCGTGATTATCTATTATCTAGCAAACTAAGTCGATTGATTGTTGTTTTAACTAAAAGCAGTAAGAAAGCAGGAATTTGTTCGGTTTTCTGAAGCAAAGGAAGAGTCACTCGGGAATGAGTCCCCCTAGCTCCTTAGTTAGGTCTCAGTTGTAATTACCCTGGGTTGATTTACTGTTGATTAAACTGCGAAAGATCCGACAGTAGCTTGGAATCTCTTAAGCTGACTAAGCCCTCTCAGTCTAACTACACGGCAGACGACTAGTCTTCACCGGGATAGAAAGCTGAAGCAATAAGCACAAAACTCCACTACTGGAATTGGATTCCAGTACAAAGCAGTAGACGGACTAACTCTCGTATAGCCAATCTGCTACTACCGAATGAAGAAGCTCTAACAACCTAATCAGATTCTATCTATCTCAGGTTGCAACAGAAATCAAGAAAAGCTTATCAGACTTCAATTAATTCAATGAATCATGCATCATTCAATTAAAACAAGACAGTATAATCATCCCAAGTCATTACAATCAAGATCCCTAACACATGGAACTAGGGTTCTTCATACACAAGTGAGAGAAGGGTCTACTCCATAGAGAGAGAGGGGAAAACGGAATACAAAGCAGTCATACTCATCAAGATGGGAAGAATCTGCTCTAGGATGATGATTTTCACTCCTATGATGATCTCCAAGCTCGATTTGATGAAACCCAGCTCCAAGATCGCTTATAGGATGTGTTCTTCGCACTTTCTCTCTCTAGGGCTCTGTTTTTGCTCTGAAAAGTCAATTCCCTCACTTGTTGCTCGAACTTGGGTTAAAACCCAGAAAATCCCGATCACACGGGCAGGCCACACGGCCGTGTGGCTTACCCAGCTGCCCGTGTGATGTCCAAAATGCGGCGTTCCGAGATCGCTTATAGGATCTGTTCTTCGCACTTTCTCACTCTAGGGCTCTGTTTTTGCTCTGAAAAGTCGATTCCCTCACTTGTTGCTCGAATTTGGATTAAAACCCAGAAAATCCCGATCACACGGGCAGGCCACACGACCGTGTGGCTTACCCAGCTGCCCGTGTGAGGTCCAAAACGCGGCGTTCCGATTAAGTGGATTTCAGGCTTCCTACACGGCCAGGGACACACGGCCGTGTAGAATCTCCAGTCTGCCCGTGTGAAGCCTCGCACAATCCCACACGGCCACATTGGTTCCTTACACGGCCGTGTGGGTTTTATGAGTGCCCGTGTGGCTTCCTCAGCGACTCGCCACACGTCGGATCTTCGTCCAATCGACCCTGAACTCGCTCCCAAACCTTCATTCACGTACTAGGGCCTGAAATATCACAAACAAGCACAACCTAGCATGAAATCGGTCTAAAACACGGGAATCAACATCTCAAACGGCTCAAGAACAGGGGTAAAACCATATGCAATTAACGGTTTATCAGTGCTCTTGATTCTCTCTTTAGATTTAGGAGTTGTCGTTTATTGGTCACTTTTTCTGACATTGACGCACATTCCACCAAACTTTTGCAATTCTTTTGCGAACAAGCATCTCTCCCTCATGACCAAGAGCGGATGAATCATATCATTCCCTTTCAAGGTCATATGTGGGGAAGTTGATGGGCAGATTCTTCTTAACCTGAGCACCACTTCCTAGCCTGCACTCCGCATTCGGTTGCTACACATGTTGGGTACAGACGAGAGATTTGAGGTCTCATGAATCGCTAACAGGTACTTTGGACCTTGGCATACGATTCTGTGAGGAGGAAAGATGAATAGGGGATGGTAAGTATTGAAAGATGTTCAGGACGTGCTAAAGCTATCTGATCCCCAAGCATATACTCAAAGGAAACTCCGAATCCGTGAGGATTGGTTGCCTCCCACGTGAGCCTTATTTTCAGAAGATGTTTCACTCTTTTCTTTCTTTTCTAATATGCGCAAACCTGCAAAAGCTTTAAGTTCACTAGACACAAAAGAGAATCCCGCACACATTTTCTTCCTAAAATAGCACACATTATCGACTCACAAAAGAGGAATAAGATAGTAAAATTACCCACACATCATTACTCTAATCATGCAACTATCACCTAGCGAGCACAACACATCAACCATCTAACAAATCAAATCATATTGAGTAGGGAGTTGCAAGGAACAAGGTGTTTTGGAACCCTCCAATTTGAAAATTTTTGGGTAATAGTATTCAAGGTTCCAAAACACTATCATTAGACCATTGATCACCACAACACAAACACAATCGTGACCACACACTCCCATAAGTATTCATCAACATCTTACATTTATAAACAATTGAGGATTCTAGCAATATATGGTTCAACCAATCATAATATTCATTCAAACATTCATACACATCCCTCCACACTTGAGCAACACATTGTCCTCAATGTGGGAGTTTTATAAGAGAAGATCGTGAGGGTTACCATAGGTTTTGGTTGTGGGTTGGTGAAGGTACACAAGTATAGGTCTTTGTCTTCCTGGTTTTCACAACGATAAAGTGCATCAGATAGAGAGGAAGACAATTAAGAGTTATAGGTACGATAGATATATAATATAAGTACGAATACTACTAGTACTAGAAGATTTTAAAGTATCAAAATGAAAAAAAAATAAAGCGATAATTAAGCACTGTTTTAATTAAGATAAAGAAAAAAGAAAAGATAGAAATCGGCCCCTAGACGCCAAGTTGTCTTTGATTCACAGTTGGAGCATATGGTAGTTGCACATCAAATGTTCTTACTTGTAAGGATGGTCCATCATAGTTCGTAGTCGCCTCCATTGGTTGATTTGTTATGATCGATGTGGTTGCCCATTGCTTTGAGGTTATGGTTCTTCTCTTGGGGTTTGTGGTTCTTCTCATCATGGGTTGTTCCAGTTTCTTCTTTGTTGAGAGCTAAGAGAACTAGCACTCTCACTCTCAATTGGATTGCCATTAGAAGAGACAAATCACAAAACATGTTCAAACAAACCATTAGGCAACTCTCTTCATCAATTAAACAACAAAATGCATCCTTAGGTTCACTCTAAACACCCCCACACTTAAGTGTTACAATGTAGAAACTAGAGGTGCATAGGTAGAAATGCATGGTGTACTGACTAGGGTCAAGGTCTAGATTCATAAAAACAAGGATGACATGTCTTTCTAGAGATTTCTAAACCCCGGCCGAAGGCTAGAATCAACTCATTAGACAACAACTAAAGCTTGAACTCTTAGCTCTAAAAACATAATGAAGCACAAAATCAATCGTGAGCTAGATTTTCAAACTCAAGGAACATGCATCAAATATTCAATCCAAAGTCATAAACACACTCCTAAAGGTCTATCTTAGTAAATTAAATTTAATTGAAAAGCAATAGATCAAGAAAAACAAGTTTTATGTGGTTTGGGCATTTTATCGAGCACTTGATGGGCAACATTTAAATCCACAAATTCATAATAATGAATTCCACCAAGACCTCCAAACACACATACACAATCATAATCGTACATTATATGATCCTATTGCACTACTCATGCCATACCCTAGCCATAAGTAGCTTAATTGGTAGGCTAGGCTAGCACGCATTCTGATAATCGGCTTTAACATATGGAATTCTTGGACTTTATGTGATTATTCCATGGTATGTTTAAGCCGATTGGTGCTATTTTAGGGCTCCCTAACCCGAGAATGGTTGAAAAACCATTACCGCCTAGTGCCATGAGTTTGATGTATTACAGGTGAAGAAAACACGAAAAAGAAGTTGCACCGGCAAACAATTCTCGAATGCTGGGCTTAAAGCCCAGCTGGATGGGGATTAATGACACGGATCTGAGGAGAATTACTTGGACCGGGGAGGAGAGGAGACTTCACTTTTGGGACGAGAATTCTTTGGAATGAATTGGGCCGGGGACTTTGAAATAGGCAGGTGGCGGTGGAATTATAATTGGGCCAATGAATTAAATGGCAGAAGGGAACTTGATTCAGGATACGGGATTGGAGATTAACGAGGCAACTTTGGATTTGGGAGGTAATTAAGTACGGGGGCAATAAAAATTTCAAGGGGAGAAAAAAGCAACAGGCAGGGGCGAAAACTCTTAGGAAAAAGGTGGCGGGCAGAATTGCTAGGGAGCAGAGGTTGCAGCGCAGCAAACGCGAGCAAGGCCAATCGGCAATCGACTTCTCCCAAAGCGGTTTAAGCTGAGTTCAACGAGAGCGATTAGTTGGTTGGATTTTCTAAACCAAATTAGTTGTTTCTTATTGATTTAGAACATGATGAACAAAACCCTAATGTTTTATCTTAATTTCGTCATGAACTAAACCCTGATTTCTGGGGGAAACACCATAGGATGTAGCTATTTCTTGATTTGATGGATTGATTCATGGCTCTTTTCTTCCAATCTCTATTGCATGAAATTTCTTAATGCTTTGTGTTGACTGGCCACCAATACAACGATTTGTAGTTAATTAGGTTATTAGCGACAATGAAATCCTAATAACTGAACCTATTTCATATGACATAGTAACTTATCGAAGCGAAAGTGGATTAAATAAGGTGCTATGCGGTCTTAAATAGGATATCGATCTTCAGGCTATATAGTTAATTCATTGAGCTACGACAGTAGGATTTGAATTAATTGTTTAGTACGTAGTAATTCCCGACAGGGATAGCTAGCACATTCGTGATATCCTGGCTGTAGAGGTATGGATTAAATTGATTGGAATATGGAATTAATCTGGATAGGATAGGTAGTGAGTCCCGGTGTTTCTCCCAGAGCTTTCTCCCATTGAATTAAACCCGACATTTTAATTTGCTTGTTTTGTTTAGTTACTTTGCTAGTAGATCATAGTTTCATCTCATTAAACATTTTCACATATAGTTTGCTCGAAAGAATTGATAAATCATAAGGTTGTACCAGTCCCTGAGAGACGATACCTAGATTTCCGGTATTACTACAAGATAGGATTAAGGCATACGCTTTTGCCCTATCACATTCTCAACGCAACAAGAATTCCAACCATTCCTTAAGCAACTAGATAGTATCAACCATCATGCATATAATAGTTGACATTGAAGGGATTCAGTCACTAACTAAAACTATAAACTACTTAAAGCAAAATCAGGCATGCAAGTTTTATGTTCGAAAAGTAAGGAAATGCAAACCGGTTGTTGGGGTACCTCCCAACTAGTGCGTCTTTTAAGTATTATCACCGGACAATTATCTTCAAGTATTCGGTCCAACTTACAATCTCCTTGAAGTTGAGGTTCTCGTAGGTGAGGTGTGCTCTCAAGTCATGAGCATTGGATGAGTCCATGATTGATTTCTCGTGAACTTGAATTGTCATGAGGCTCCACCCACGAGACCTCTCCTTCTTTCCTTCATCATTTTTATCTTTTCCCCGTGCCATGTAGACTTTCATTGCATCCTCCCAGAGGGATCGCCGATGGTTTGGCCTTGGCTTGGCAAAGAACCGCAAATGGGTCCTTCTCCAAAAGTGCATCGAGGTTGGGTGGAAAGCTTTGATAGCACTTGTAACTTATTGAAGCTTCATCCATAATGATCTCGTCCTCATCATGGCACCATTTTCTTCTTCAACCTCCCTTACTTTTTCTTCAATTCGTTTCACCACTTGGGAACGTTCAAGATCTACCTCTTCTTTGATGCTCACTTTCTCTTCCACATCCTCCCTTCTCGCCTTTTTGACATTCTTTCCTTTTTCTTCAAATGGTAAGAGATGATTGTGAAGAATTCGTGCACATGCTTGCTCGATAATCTCTCCTAGTCTCTCCATTTTTCGGAGGAACTCCTCCGTTGACCATAGAAAAGATGAGTCGCTAGGAGTGGTGGATGTGGATTCCACCTCGGAGCTTGCTTCGGTATCCCGGACGAATTGCTCCACCATGAGCTCCAATTGGCTCATCGATGATTGTGGAGTGTAGAAATATTGTTCCACACTTGAGGATGCTCCATTGTAACCCCGGGTAAATCGTTCCACCAAGAGTTTCAACTCTCTTCTTGGCTCCGATGGTGGAAGAAAATCTTCTTGGAATGAGGAAGCCTCTTCACATCCTAATTGGTATGGTTCTTCTTCTTGGAAGGGGGTTGGTAGAAGAATACGAATCCTTGACTTCCCCCATCTTGATTGTTACATGAAGCTTTGGGGTAACCATCTTTGGGTATTGATGAGTACCCTCAAACTTTGGTGAAGTCATAAGGATCCATTATTCAATAGCTTCTACACAAACAAGAACTATAAAAGGAAAATCAAACATACACAAACCACCCTTCGGGCAGAAGAGTGGGTGAAAAACAAAGTGGAGGTTTGAGTGGAGGACTTGAGGAGATAATAGGGTTACTATACATGCATAAATACTTAGGGTTATCGAATGTGGCGAGTGAGATCTTTTCCGTGGACTTTTGTGGTTTCCACACGCCTCCGAGTACGCCCCCCCCCCCCCCAAACCCATATATAGTCACCTCGATCTAGGCTATCGAATCTGGGGCATTAAGCTCATAGCTCACTTTAATGGATACGATCTTCAGCTTCATGTCCCCTTACTATACTTGTGACCTTGTTTTGTACCTAATACACACATATCATCTCATACAAACTAAAATTATATCGAATTCACATGGGAACAAAATAGGGATGCAATCGATGATGTTCAAGCAATTATGCACATGAATTTGCACGAAACGATCCTGAGGGTTAAATAACATTAATTTAGGTGTTACCAATATTCTTTTCATGCTTATTTTTTGGCGGTGTAGAATAATTGAGAGGATTCTATAGAGAATTGGCATATTAGATTTTTATTGCCCCCTCTTAATTTGCAATTCGTAGTTATTCTTTGAACTTTTCGAATTTTTCTCGAGTGACCATCTTCGTCATAGTGTCTGCTGGCTAATCCTCAATGTTGATGAACTCTGTTGCAATTTTCACCCTTGTTGACAATATCTCGTATGAATTGATGTCGTAGCTCAATGTGCTTTGACCTTGTGTGAAATACTGGGTTCTTCGTCATCGATGTTGCAGACATATTTTTGCAATGAATTATTGTATGATCATCATCTCCCTGTTGTAGATCATAATTAATCTCCTCAACCAGACTGCTTTGCAAGCTGCATCTGTTGCTCAAATATTATGCTTCAGCTGCTGATAGCAGGTTGGTCTTTTGCTTCTTTGAGCTCTAAGATATTGGATTTGAACCAAGGCAGAAAATATATGCGGAGGTCCTTTTGTGGTCATCGAGCGATCCGGCCCATTCGCTGTCTGCATATCCTATCAATTTGTCATATGCTTCCTTCTAGTATTTCAGGCCTAATTTGTTAGTGCCTTGAAGATACCCTAAGATTCTCTTTGTTGCTGCATAGTGAAGTTTACTTGGCTCGTTCATGAATCTTGATATGAAACTTACTGCGTGACAAATGCCAGGCCTTGTGTGAGTCAAGTAGATCAGTGAACCGACTAGGCTTCTGTAGATTTTGCCGTCAACTTTTTCAGTTCCATCATTCAATTGTAGTTTCTCATTCAACGCCATTTGGGTTGATATTGGCTTACAGTTCGCCATGCAGAACCTTTTTAGCATGTCAAACATACTTCTCCTGTGAGATGAATATTTCTCCATGTTTTTGCTTCACTTTGATTCCCAAAAATTATTTCATTAGTACCAGGTCCGTCATTTCGATCTTGTGCATGTATAGATTAGATCATCAACATATAGGCAGACAATTAAGAAATTCTTGCATTATCCTTTCTTGATGTAGAGCGATGCTTCATTTGGACTTTTTTGAAATCCTTCTTGCTAAAGTATTGATCGATTCTGCTATTCCATGTTCAAGTGCTTATTTAAGCACATATAGCGCTTTACGGAGTGGATATCTTTATCCCCTCTCCTTTCTTCTTGTAGCCCTGGGGTTGCTCCACATAGACCTCTTCTTCAAGTGCAACATTCAGAAACGCTGATTTGACATCTAACTGGAATTCGGATAACTCTAGTTGTGCAACTAAAGCAAGAACAGTTCTAATGGTTTCCATCCTGGCCACTAGTGCATATGTCTCGTGAAAATATATGTTAGGGTGTTGTGTATAGCCTTTTCCCACCAGTCTCTCCTTGTGCTACTGGATTGATCCATCCTCGTTGAACTTGGTCTTATAGATTAAATTTAGACCTACTACTGGCTTGTCTTTTGGCTTGTCCACGAGCTCCCACGTTTTGTTTTTCTCGATCATCGAGATTTCAGCATCCATAGCCTTCATCCCAACTTTTTCTTTCACAACTCCTTTCAAATTTTGCGGCTCATAAGAAAAATAAGCTACATGACCAGCATCATAAATATCTTGTAAAGATCTTATCTTTCTTGGAGGTGTATCAGTGTCTGTGATGACGTCTCTAAAGTCATCTTCGTGTGGACTACCACTTGGACTTGAGGGTGGATCTCCTTGGTTGTGGTCGGCATCTTCTAAATTTGTTGTTTCATCCAAAATTTCATAAGTTAGTGGAGATTGAAATGTTTCAAACTCCCAGCTCCATTCCGACATTTCGTCAAAGATTACATATCTCAAGATCACCGTTCTTTTTTAACTGGATTATAGAGTCGATATCCTTTGGATTCGTTACTATATCCGGTGAATAGTGGGAATTTTTGAACTTTTGTTTTGAATCTCATGACTTATTGGCATGGATGCATGACAATATGATTGACACGTCCCGTTTCTTTTCAAAAACCAAACCACAACTCAAACCAAAAACCGGTTACTCCGGATCAACCCAAACCACTTATTAAAATAAACAAACCGACATCATTTAAGAATTTTAACGAAAAGCCCCAACACTTGGGCAAAATCTCAACCTCAAACACTTAAAACGACTTAACACAGAATCTCCAGTTTATACTAACAACCATGAAACAGAATAATTAACTAATCTAACCTGACTCCTCACGAGCTTTCCGATACCCCGTTGACGCTGGTACCGCTGTTCGCCTCGCCCTGCTTCTTTTTATGATCCACTTCTGCTAGACTATCCTCAACCTGGTGAGTGAGAAGGGGTCAGTCTCGTCGTTACTTTCTAAGGTCTTTGCCCTAGGCAAACTCTTACTAAACACATTATTAGGGAAATGCATTCCTTAGACGAAAGTCGTTCTCACTTTCTTCCTTTAAACTTTACTATCAAACAGTCTATAAGAGATCTCTACTCCGATCTTATCTTTAAAATTCCCTTACTCAACTTCTTAATCCACAGTCACCAACACAAGGGACCACCGCGTTACGTCTCGCCGTCCGGTTGCATACCCAAACTCGGCAATGGCACTGTGTTACGTCTCGTCGTCCAGTCCATGCCCGTCAACTACTGCGTTAAGTCTCGCCGTCCAGTAGTGACCCCAATATACTCGATCAACTGCTGCGTTACGTCACGCCGTCCAGCAGTGACCCGACCATCTACCGCGTTCAGTAGTGGCCCAACCGCCCGGGGGTTCCTCATACCATCAACCAACTATTACAATCATACATCCATACATTCATACATAGCACAACGCGTGCCTCCACCCTTACAGGCGGTGTGATGCATCACACACATATCGCGCATAACTCGAAAATTAACTAACAAAACTGAAATTAAAAGACATAAACTAAAAGACCTCGACGGACATTTTACCCCCTTTACACTCACCTCGAAAAGATGACTCCTCAATTCCTTCCTCGAAGAAACCCCTCCTTAGCCGGATTATCTCAGGAAACCTATTACTAAGAAATTCATTTTCTTAGACGACCTTTCTTGATTTAAAACCCCTTTTGAAACACTAGGACATCCTCTCCTCAAACTCCAGCCCTTGAACCTCATTCCAAGGGTCCTTTAACCCCCACTATAATTTTCTAGAATTAATCCCTTCAAAACCGACTATTTAATTATTTTAGTCCTGGACGAATTTTCCACCTAACTAGAACCTTCTTAAAAATTCGGATAATAATTTTCTCATGTCAACCATGAGCCCCTATACCCTGAAAAATTATTAAACCCTTAAAAATCCCTCATAAAGATTTTTATTTAATTAAAACAAATATTCTAATAATTTGTAAAAATAGAAATACATCTTCAAAAATTCCCAAATTAAATTACAATCATCTCCTAGACGTCTCTCAATTTATAAAAATTTTAGATCCTGAACAAACCTTCAGAGAAGCTCGAAACAATTTAAAATATCTAAAAATACATTTCTGGAAATTCCCAGCAGCTTTAGTGACCACCCAAAATCCGTCACTAAAAGTCTGTAACGCCTGTTGCTAAAATCCCAGAATTCTACCCTCACGAAAAATCATCAAATCGATCGACCTAACTCAAAGGGATCGAGTCTCTTACCTCTAAAACGTGCCTAGACCTAGGTTGGATGACCCGGGACGTTGATCTCCTTGTTGATCGAATCTTCAACGTCACCGCTAATAAAATACGAGCTTCGAATTAGACTATCGATAAATCGAGTTTAGCAATCGCGAAAGGGTACGTAATCCTTACCTAAAAACACGAAAGGGACAGGATTCGGATTGGGGTCGGGATCGGGAACAGGGAGGCGGAGGGCTCCTTTTTATTTGGCCATTCTCCGCGGCTGCTGCTGCCCTTCGCGTGGGAGGAAGCGTGGGGGTTAGGGAAGGGTGGAGGGTTTGGCCGCTCGGCCCCCTTCCCTTTTATGAACATATTTTTTTTTAGGAATAATATAATAATAATATAATAATAATGTTATAATATTATTATTCCTAATCCGCGGTTGTAATTCTTAGTACGTAACCTTCAACTCAATCGATCACGTATTAAAATCGAACCTAAATCTAAAATACCGGGGTGTTACAATGATTGTGATTCAG
This sequence comes from Linum trigynum, assembly GCA_964030455.1. NCBI lineage: Eukaryota > Viridiplantae > Streptophyta > Magnoliopsida > Malpighiales > Linaceae > Linum > Linum trigynum. The sequence goes on along the minus strand of OZ034814.1, from coordinate 30,520,069 downwards.
AGTGACCTATTATGATGGCTGATTTGTGTAGAATGATTGTGTGTGCTACCAATCTCCGTCTGGTTGCAAAATTACATGTGGTTTGGATGAGTTATTCACTATCACCAATTATTCAAGCATCATGAATGAGGAATTTTGAACGAGGAACTGAGTAGTCGTGTGAGGTTTGTGCCTGTTCATTTATTTTTTGTACGATAGTTCCCACTTGCCATGATTAGTCAGCATCACTACTTCTCTAATGAGGAGCATAGGTATAGCCCACAACCCAATTGACCACCAATATCAGAATATCCTCTAGCCAATACCGTTGAGCCTTAACATATTTTTTTGCTACTTTACCCTTTTTTAAAACCAATCCATATTCTTCAAGCCCCATATTTGTTTGAGCCCTTGTTACGGTTTCACGCGGTTGGTTTTTAACACTGTTGTCCACTTCATATTTGAATGAGTTATGGAGGAAGTGAGCATTTTTGGACGTGTTGTGCTTTAAGTATCTCAAAATGTGGCATGTTTTGTTTTCTCTCAAAAGAAAAAGAAAAAAAGAATGAAGATTGCAACCACTAGTTTTAAACATGTCTGCAGGAGGGGATGAGTTCCTGTGCTTAAGCCCAAAAGCTTAAGTATATGCTTAAACTAATCCTATTGATTGTTAGTAGATTAGGTGATTAATGAGAAGTTATTAATTAATAAGTAGTTAAGGGTATTGAGGTAAATTATGTATTTAAGTTATTTAAAATTTAACCTAATTCCATAATTAAATGAAAACTAATCATCATCCCTTCGTCAACCCTAACATCATAGAGCCTCCGGTTACGTTTTGTGATTTTTGTCATCTTGAAGACGTCTTCCTCCTAACCCTCTACCGTCTTCGACCCGGCGACTTCCGGCCATTCTCCTACCTTGGCGCCACCGCGTTTTCCCTCCCTTCCACATACGCCTAGTAAGCCACACCGGCCAAGCCTAGGCTGAAAGTACCTCGGGCTGCTGTCATGGTTCTCGTTTATGATACCAGCGGAGAAGAAGTTGTCGGAGTTGACGTTTGTCATTTGTGTTTCTCGTTTATGATACCGGCGGGAATCAGTTGTTGGTAGTTGGTACACTCCTCAACATCAACGTCCAGCTAGCGTCGAACCCCAGTATGCTTTTGGTCGTCATCCGACCAGCTAGCGTTGACCAGTTACCGTCGTCGAACAGTTCTCGTTTTCTTTTGTCTCGTCGTCGTCCAGTTTGGCGATGAACTATTGTCGTCCGTCTATCCACCGCCGTCAATGTTTTATCAATTTTTTATGTTCATATTAGTAACGCACTTTCGTTCAATTAGTAATAAATCTGAGGGTAATTAGTTACCTTCGTTAACCTTTTATTCTTAACTTTTTATATACCGTTGTTAATGTTTTATCCTTAAGTTATCACCCTTTTTAATACCATTTTAAAACAGATATCAGCACAATCCTTTTTAATACCATTATTAACTTTTTTTATTAAATTTTTAGTTACAGTTGTTAAACTTCTATTCTTAAGTTATCATCCTTTTTAATACCATTATTAACTTTTTAAATACCATTTTTAATACTGATACCAGCACAGGCCTGATCCCATTGCGTATTTATTATTAACTTTTCATTTTTCATTGTTAACCTTTTGTTTTTAAGTTGTCGCGCTTTTTTATACCATTATTAACGTTTTAATACCATTTTAAAGCACAACCAACCAGAAGACTCCAACGTGAGAGGAGAGAATCATTATTAGTAGCTTTCATATTTGCACGTCAGTTTATTAAAGTATTCAGATTGTATATTATTAGATTTTCTTAATATTATCAACGATTATGAAGCGATTATCAATGTTATAATTCAACATTATTAACTATTTGATGGTATTTATCAATTGTTCATGATGACGTTGTCAACGTTTAGAATATATTTAGTCTTTGTATTATTGAAGATATACAACATCGTATTCGTTCTTATAATCATTCTCTTCGACAAATGATCATTAATATTACTTCAAGGTATTATCAACATTTTCTTTCATAAAAAGGCATTATCAACGTTTTTTACCAAATTTCATCGATTTATCAATACCATTATCAACCTTAACTCTTGGTATTATTAACGATAGAAATCATCATTATTAACAATTTCTCGTCATTTTTACGAATTTTTTTTTGGTGATCTATGTTATCATTATTAACGATTTCTCATCATTTTTTAATGAAAATCGTAGATTGTAAACTTGTTTTAACGTTGACAAGTAACGACGGGAATAACAGGATGGCGTCGGAGGAACTCATACCCAAAAATCCCGCTCATAATCCATTTCAATATCGAGACAAATGATGATGAGATGGTGTCATAGGAGGACGCTCTGGCGGCAGGATGGCGATGTCGTCTGAGCACGCTCTGGCGGCTGGCTGGCAGACACGAATCATAGGCAGGCGATAATCACATCGGTGCCGGGAAGTTGTCATGGTTGCTAGTGTCCTTGTTGCTGGAGGGGGAGGACTGGCCGGCGTTGGTCATAAGCCTCAGGGAGGACTGGTCAGCGTTGACTTGGTCGCCGGCGCGCTGGCGCAGGGATGGCGGAGGGATGGTGTTGCGGCCGTATCCATTTTTCTTGCCGGCGCCTTCCCCTCCAGAATTCGTGTGAGAGAGGCCTAGAATGGTTTAGGGTTTTAATGCTTCTTTCCGATTAAGTATTAATACTAACTATATTAATCAGTTTCCATAACTATTAATTTTTTTCTTAATTCCTCATTTACCCTTAATAAAAAACTAACTACTAACCTTCCATAAACTAACTAAAGTCATATTAGCCAATAGGAAGGCTTTAAGCATATGCTTAAACTTTTAGGCTTAAGCACAGGATCCGACCCGCTGCAGGAGTTGTTCTTCATGCATAACTGCAAATGAACTCCTAAGATTTGAAAATTACCTCTTATACTCTTGTTCTCTAAAATTGTTCCAAAGAAGCATTGGTAAAGAAAATTGTGTTGTGTTTGGTTTTGGTTTGGATTTTGTGGAACCTTGAACAATGAATAATTTCCACCATCATAAAGACTTGTTTACCATGTCCTAGACCCTAGCTGATTACAACCCGATTAAAGTACTCTTGACTAGTTAGTGATGACCCTTTCACAAAAGCAAAGTTAACTTCATGGCGAAGAGATGGTAGGTTTGATAAAAATGCATGTGCATCTTTTTCCTAATTCATGGTCCTGACCCCACTAGTCGAGTATTGAGTGATTCATTTTCTTATGATATATACCGGTGAGGACCTAGATTGCTCGTTTCCTTTTCATGTGATTTGAACTCTATGTTGGGATAACTGGCGACTATTGAGTATTTTATCGAGGCTGCATGTTGTTTTTGTAAATTGGATGGGGGTTTTCACTACCTCACGGTTACTACACTCAAATGTCATCTATGATGGTCTATTGAATTTCCTTTGTGATAACTTGCATGTAACTGTCAATAGCCATTTGTGTTTCATTGTTTTTTTCCCCTATGATTTGTGAGCCATTGTTTTCAAAAACATTTTTTGAGGAGACCTTGTATCATGCATGGTTTTCTTAGGGACAAGCAAACTGTTAAGTGCGGAGGAATTTGATAACACTATAATTACACATGTTCTATCCCCTCATATCTTAGCAATTGAGCATGGTGATAACATCATAGTTACACATGTTTATTCCCTCATTTCTTAGTCATTTGATCATGGTTTCTTGCTTCTCAAGCCTATTTTACGCTAGATTGTGATCTTTTATCACATTTCAGGTCCTAGCCATCAAAAGGAAGTTTAGGCAAAAGTTTCGGGTAATTCGGAGGCCGTTTGGAGATCAGAAGGAAGAAAATCGGCCATGGCCAACCAAACTCGGCCGAGTTCACAGATCAAGAAGAAAACTCGGCCAGCAGAGAAGGAAACTCAACCGAGTTTCATGTTGGAAAGGCTGACTTTGGTTTTCCACCCTCGACATATAAAACTCGACCACCGAGGGAAGAAAACTCGTCCATACAAAATTTGACACAAACTAGTCCGAGTTTTCCCACCAGAGGGACCGAGTTTCTACTGTCAGCATCAAAACTCGGTCTTTACCGAGTTTAACCAGATTGAGGGGCGAGTTTCCTCAAAACTCGGCCATGAAACTTGGCTAGAGTTTGATAAATCAACTGATGGTATAAATGCGAATTTCCATCTCCAACTGAAGAGTGGACACTTCTGGAGACAGAAAATAGAGTTTTTAGAGAGATAAAGTGACAGAGAAACACTCTTGGATCGTAAATTTGGTTCTTTGGAGTGAAGATCAACAACAAAGAAGTAGATCATGATCATTCACATGAGTAGATCTACTCACCAACGATTTTCTTTCCTAATTCTATGGAGTAGTCCACTCCATGACTTGGGTATGTAGAGTCGATTGTGCTTGCTATTTGGTTTGTAAAACTTGATATTATTTATCGAATTGAAGTTTATCCACGTAATTTTTGAATCTTGATCAAATTCGTCAATTATCACTTTAATCTATGAAGGAGAATATCCAAGTAGGTTAATAGAGCACCTTCAATTGGTTATTAAGAAAAAAAAATGGTGTTGTTATCGGGGAGTTACGGCTAGGTTATTAAGAAAAGTGAATATTTGTTACTTTAGCGCTTATATTTCTGCATTTCAATTTAATCCCACCTTTGCGTTCACGGGTTGTCTTCTACATTGTTGTTCGAGGCTCTAATGCATGACACGAAGTCAATCGGAAAGTTAATACCATTAGATAACAACATCAGTAGTACCCTCCAGAAGATCTAAAAGGAGAAGGTTGTTCAGCGAGCTCTCTTTCCAGGGGAGTCCAGCAACACCTCTGGTGAAACAAAGCCCGAAGTCATTGCAGAAGAACCTGAGATTGATACGCGACTTATATAAAAGAATAAATGGATGATCACATTGATCAAGTGGGGAACGTGATTGGGGTCTAACCGCAGCCAGAAGACTGGACTATGGGTTATTACTTGACTCCTAGGGTCGAGGATCTGAGATCGAGTACCCAACACCCTCAAGTTGATGTAAACAACTTTGAGGTGAAGACTTCGGTCATTCATCTGCAAAAGACCTCGGTGGTGATCGATAGAAGTAAATTCAACGGTGTACCACCAGATGTAACCGGCTACGTTGCTTTCCATTCTCATTGGATGGACTGGCCAAGACATGGTTGGATAATGGTCCACCTGGAATCGATCAATAACATGGACTGATATGGCCAATAAATTCTAGAACCGCTACCATCCTCCATCGAAGACAGCGGATCTGTAGAAGCAAATCACCCATTTTGCACAGGAGGACGACGAGACCCTTAGAGATGCACTGGGAGAGATACTCAAGGTTTGTTTCTTGCAAATTAATATCCGTAATTGTTTGAACAGCGTCAATTGCATCCCTATTTCATTCCTATTTGATTTTGATGTGGTTTTAGGATGATTTAGACAATACATGCGAATTACGTACAAAATAAGGACACAAGTGTAACAAAGGGGGAAAAAGACAGGAGATGGAGATCTGACACGCTAAAACACAGCGCCTACCAATGGCCAAGTGTAACCAATGAAAGGGACTGCACTATATATAGTGGCACAAGTAATAAATGTCGAATCCACGGGTCTCTAGAGTTACTATTACTCAGCATCAGTTCATTATCTAGCAAACTAGATTAAGGATTGATTTACTAAACTACTCTACTAATTACAAGTTGGGAACTGACTTAGGTATGATTCCCACTAGCCCCTCAATTAGGTCCAAGTTGTAATTCCTTTTGGTTTTTTTACTGTTGATTAAACTGCGGAAGATCCTAAATTAGTTTTGAATCTCTTAAGCTGACCAAGCCCTCTTAGACAGAATACCCGGCAGGCGACTAGCCTTGACCGGGATAGACTGCTAAGGCGATTCACACAGATCTCCACTACTAGGAACGAATTCCAGCATAAAGCAGTGAATTGACTGACTCTCGTGCAATCAAATCACTCTTATCAGTTGAAGAAGCTCTATCAACCTAATCAGATTCTATCTATCATAGGTTAAAGCAAAAATCAAGAGAATTTGATCAGGATTCAGTTGACTCAATAAATCATGCCTCAATCAATTATAATCAAACAATATAGCATCCAAAGATTCAAACAACCAAGATCCTAACACATGGAACTAGGGTTCCTCAAAACCTAAGTGAAGGGACGTTACTCCATAGAGAAGAGAGAGATTGCAGTATAACTTTCCAGATCTTCAATCTTCATGTCTAGACTTGTTCCTTGAGCTTCAATGGTGAAGAATCCTCCAAAATAGCTCTAAGAATGGCTCTAGATCGTCCTCTCTCTTTGGTTCGTCCCTTGGGTGTTTGGGATCCAAAACCCAGCTCTCCCTCTCTAAAATCGCAGAAATCAGACTTATACCAGAGCATGGACAAAAACACGGTCGGAAACACAGCCGTGTTTAGTCCTGCCCGTGTTTTGCATCCCTTCAATAGTCTTCACAAGAGAGGCTCGGCATAAAAAACAATGGCAGGTGCCAGAAGAAACACGATCGTGTTTTTAGGGTAGTCTGCCCGTGTTTCTTCCGCCGAACCTGTTCCACTATATTTAATGCTTCATTTCTCCCTCGTCCGGACTCCGAATCAGTCGTCGTTTGATCCCAGACGTTTGTAATCTCGTCCTCTTTATTTTGATGACAAGATTGAATGATTCTTTGTCCATAAATGAGGTATAAATCCATTATTTTGAGGTCATGCCCGAGTTTCTTCTCCCGAGTTGCCAATTGATCTTCGATTGACTTGAAACTTTCGCCTATGCTTCACTTTAGATTCTAGGACCTTAAATGTGATAAATGAAAACAACCTAACATAAAATAGGCCAAAGTATGAAAAATAGCAAGCTAAACAATAAAGAAATGAGGGGTAAAAACATGTGCAAATTTAGTGTTATCGAGATCACAACCTAGATCATAGCCTGCAAAGTCAAGATCAAGATCGTGGCCAGGAAGCCCAAGATCGGCCGCGAATTGGAAGGCTCGGGGCGCGAACTTTGTGAAGAAGCTGTCGAGGAGAAACATAGAGTTTCCCCAGTCAGAATACGGCCATAGTGCAAACTTACCATGAGGAAGTTCGCGGCCACGACTCGTGGATCACGACCGCGAAGTCAGCTCGCAAACTCCTCATCCTTGAAGGCCGAAATGGCAGTGTCGCAAGATCGTGGCCTCCGTGAAGAAGATCGCGATCGCAATATCTGCCCCGCCTGCCTGCAAACTTCTCCGTCCTCTTATGCCTATTAATAAAAGACCTTTTTCCCCATTCAAGTGATATGATTTTGAGAGAGAGAAGTTGAGGGAAGGAGAAGAATCTAGAAGAAAGGAGCCATCTTCCTCAAATTAAGACTTCGTCCACCTCTTCTATGTATCTTCTTCCCTCCTTTATGGAGTAGTCCTCTAAGATACTAGGGGTTCTAAACCCCAACCCTAGTTTTAGGGTTACTATGTATGTATGGATATTTTAGGATTTTAATGAAGAATGTGTTTATCTAGTTTATTTGAATGTTATTCTATCTTTGATTGTGTTTGGATAAGTCACCCTAATCTTCTCTACTAGCCTACTTGAGCTTCTACGCTTGGTATGGAGTTTTAGGGTTAGACAGGTATGCGCCATCAAACAAATTTATTTTAGATGTATGAATGGGATCCTGCGGTAGTCGAGGCGAATGAACCCCAGCAATAGGAATGCCTTCCTCAATAGAATCTGGGATGAAACCTTGGTGTGGACGGTGGGTAGTACCCATTGAAAGCAGTTATGAGCTTAATGCCCTAGATACGATAGCCTAGATCAAGGTGACTTACATGGGTTTAGGAGAGGCTTACTCGGAGGCGTGTGGATAACCACGAAAGCCCACGGAAAGGAGCTCACTCACCACATTCGACAAATCCTAAGTATCTAGACATTGCAAGGTAGTCCTAGGCTAGGGTGTGGAATAGTTCTCCGAAGTACCTGCTTTTATCTTTATTTGATCTCTAGACTAGTTAGTTCGCTCATATCCTCCAATACAAACCCTTAAACTCATCGGCTAGATAACAACAACGTAGGAAGTAGGGTAGGATATCGGGACATGAGTGAATATGACATTGATTTCCACTATACGATGATGCCATATTAAGTTCAACTTGGCCTAGGATGGGGTAGTTGTTAACACGTGCTAACGACTGACAATAATCTGCACGCATGAATGTGATCAAGCTTTTTGGCGCCGTTGCCGAGGAACCTTGGTAACTAGTAGAAAACCATTGTGTTGTTAGTTTAGCCTTTTTTATTTTATTTTGTGATCAAATGGTTTACATCTCTCCTACTCAAATGTCCACACCATGTCATCGCCGATTGGTTACAAGTGGAAAGCTTTTATAATGGTTTAACAAGAGATTCACGCCACCTCATCGATGCGGCTTGTAACACCCTACCCTATACGTTTTGCCTAATCATATTGTTCATACAATTGCAGCGAAATTAATCTCGGGCGTTACATTAATTATCAAAATTTACCCAAATAAAATTTCGACATGAATTACTCGCGTAATGGGCTAACAGTTCTTGCAACTTATCCTGCAAAATAATTCATCACAAACATATATACTCACAACCATATGCATTGGCTTTTCATAGCCATAGTCACAGTTTCATACTACACAACTGCATACCATACTAATACAAGCCATAATCGTCATAACTTACACAATTACAAAAATATACACATATCGTCAACTTTCCACACCTGTGGATATCTCACACTACACCAGAAGCTAGTATGCACATGAAAAACGTTCTCAAAACATTTTTACAAAAAAGGTGTGGATCATTGGCCAAATCCCGAGTAGTAGTCCAAGCACAGAATAGTTGAAGACCATACCTCATCCTGGCTTCAACTCTAGCTCCTCTCCCACCTAACACTTATCTACTGCTGCTGCTGATGATCTGCTTACACATAGCATAAGCAGAGAAGAAGAATAAAAGAGGGTCAGCTCATAGCTGAGTGAGATAATCATAGCATCGTGAGTTCATAACAGAGCATACCCCTACCATACATCTAACAAAACTGGGATCAGATCTCAGCCCTCCAACATCCCAATAGGCAAAAGACTCAATCACCTTGACTTATGCATATGCATCTTATCATGTTTTAATCATAGGCACCTGGCTACTCCCATGCTAATAACTCTCCCGGGAAACATACCCCACATCCCGTCGGATGTAGTCATACATACCCCAACATCCCGTCGGATGTGGTCATACATACCCTACACCACTATGGGTGTAGTCATACACCGACACCGCTCTGGGTGTGGTCATATCTCGTAAGAATTCTTCAGTCACCACCACATGAGAGGTGTGACTATCATACATATCATAATAGAGTAATAGCATAGGGAGCCCTAATTACTATGTAGTTGACCGTGAGACCACAACACTCATATTTGGTATCCTTATACATGATTCATATCTCATCTTGCTTAATCATAATTCGTTACTTGCACATGTACTTGACCAGGCCACAATTGGCTCAACATAGGTAAATCAGGAGTCGTATAATTGCACTTCCTCGGGATAAACCCTCGTGCAAGTCATCCTCCTTAAAACATCATAATATCACCTTGGGAAGTTTATTCCCCCACTTATGGATCCAAATACAACATAATATCACACCATGTCAAAACCCCTTATCGAACAACCATGAAGTCATATCAACAGTTAAGCCACAAATGGCAACATGTATGCAATCATCCACATAAACAAGGTTCATATCCATTAGGGCAAGTCAATAATATCATACAGCAGTCCAGGGTTCATCATATAGCACAAAAGTCCATACACCCCTAATCATGTCATTCTAGTTCACCTAGGTCAATTCTAAGCATCAATATAATTATCGTGATACGACAAACCCGGTATGTCGTGCTAATCCCTCACCAGTTTTGGCCGTTCAAACACCGGTTTTAGCTTCCCGTACTAAAACGTCAATTTCACGAACGAACCCCGAATGAAAATCCGAGACCGTCCTAATATCCCCTGCAGTATCCCCGTCAATATTAGTTCTAGGCTCCGGGTCAAATTCTTGATAAAAACACATCAAACCCTGGCCGGAGCTAAATTCAGCAGTTTGGACCCCGGCCTAAATAATAGCCGAAATTCAGGGATTAGAACTAGAGGATTGATTACCTCGCTGCAGGAAGCTCGTATATGAAATTTGGGCTCAATTCGGCTTCCGGATACTCCGAAACCCTAATTTGGCAGATCGGGAATTCAAGAAATTCCTGAACCAAAAACTCATTTTAAAGCTCTAAATCGATAAATCACGATGTATAGATGAATTAGGCATTACTTACAGGATTTTTTTTGGATGGTTAGAGCTCATAACTCAAGCTCCACTAATTCTATCCGAGTGCCCTGTGCGCGGTTGGTTTCTCGGTCCAGGAATAATGTTACGGAAGAAGAAGATGATAATGGACGTGTGTGGGGGGAGAATTAATATATATGCCGGCCGCTTAATTAATATATATATAATTAATACGTATACTTATCCGATCGATCGATAATCCGATTTTCGCCGAAATAGTGTCGAAATGCTCGATTTTAAATCGCGAACTTTCTAGCGATCGAAATATGGGTTTTGCCGGAACGGGATGTTACACGGCTAGTGAAGGTGCCATAAGGAACAAGGAAGTCGGTGAAATTTAAAGATTGATTGAAGAAATGGCTCTCAATAGCTATGATTGGGGGAGACAAAATGAGAGGAAAGAGTGTGAAGAAGGGAAATTTATTGAAGATTGAAGAACCTTCATCGTTAGCGGTTCATATACAAGAACTTTCTAAGAAAATTGATCAAGTTGCATCATCAATGAAAGGCAATGGGAAGCAACTTATGAAGTGTGATTGTGATATGATCTCAAAACGGGCAATCTATAGCTCCCCATTGATCGTCAAAGACACCAAGTCGATTCAAGTAGCTAAACCTGGTTTTTTGCTAAGTCTGTTTTCTGTTTCAGGTTGCTTACTTAGCAAGCTTGGTCATGACGTTTGGCTCGTGAAAATGAGTATTTAAGAGCTTCTGTTAAAGATGGAGTTCCCTTCTACAAGATGGTATGCTTGGGATCTCAAGAGCAAGTCCTGAGAACCACTTTCGAGGCTTCCCAAAAACGTATGGCAAAACTGGATATCTGCCAGGATTTGTCTAAGGCATGAAGCATGTTCGAGTTAACTACTTTGCGGATTAATTCTGGAGAAATGGCTGTGATTCAATTACAGCGAATTGTTCCACATCCAAGTAAAGTTTCTGGCTACAACGACAAGGGATTGGCTGACTGGAGTGGGGCTTGGAGGCGCTCGATCGAGGAGTTCAAAGATCGAGTCGAAGTTGTTTTTGTTGTCGTTGGAAACAAGCAATCCGAATCCTTATCGGATAAGGATTCTAGACTGTTTTGAGTTTGATTCTTTTTTCGAGTTTGTTTTGATTTCATTCGAGTTGTAATGTGTCAAGGACTTCCTTATGAGTTTTAGGGTTAGCTTGAGTCTATTTAAGTTCGATTGTTCATTGTAATTTTTCAGTTTTTGCTCGTTTGAATACAAGAAAGCTTTGGTTCATCTTTCTCTTTGCTTGACAAATTCGAGTGGGTTGCTTAGGTGTTTTCTAAGCAATTGAGTGCTTGTATCATTCATCTAGTCACGTTGTTCATGGCCAAGCTTCTACCTTAGTTTTCGAGCCTTTCTCCCCTTGTGAGGATTGCACGAAAATCACATCCCCAACATCGAGTTTGGACCCTATTCTTGGGTTCTTTTGTTCAAGAAGTTGCAATCCGGTTTTGAGACCTCTTAGTTGTGTGATTTTGGAATTACAACCCACCTAGGGTCGTATTAGATTGGTGTGGAGACACAAGTCATACCATGGAGGAGTGTAAGTCTATGATTGAGGCCTCACTACATCTTGAGCAATCCAACTTCTTTGGAGGAAAATCTCGAGGAAACAATCCTTATAGGAAATAATCCGGGTTGGAGGAACCATCCTAAATTTCTTTGGTCTTCTCGGTCGGATAGAATTCCTTTGGGGTTTCAATCACAAGCTCCTACGCAAAATACTTATCCAAGGCCGAGTCAACCCTCATACCTAGGGACGTATCAAGAACAAAGTCGACCCTCCGATGGTCGAGTCTCTAATCTTGAAGACCTGGTAGGTCAATTTTTTACACACTCCAACAAGAAGTTTGAATCTATTGAGAAGTTCTTAGAGAGTACAACGACCAAATTCTCAAGTTTGGAAGTAGGTCAAAGGAATCAACAAGCTTCACTTCAAAATCTTGAAACCCAACTAAGTTCTTTGGCGCAAACTCTATCATCGAGACCACAAGGAACTCTATCGGGTTATAACAAACCTAATCCTAAGGAGGCATGTCATGCGGTAACTCTAAGGAGTGATTGCCTTTGAAGGAGTTTATTATCTCAACACCGAGAATAGGGGTAAGAGAAGTTCAACATGAATTCGTTCAAGAAGAAGAGTTAGTTTGGGAAGAAGTGCAAACTCCTATTGAAATCAAGATTGAAGATGAGGATAAGACTAAGAAGACTCAAGCACCCAATCCAACACCAAAAGCTCCTTATACTAGATGGTTATTCGAAAGTGATCTATATCATGAATGTGCTCCATGGAAGGACACCTTGAAGCAATTGAGGTAACTATCCCTTTCTTGGACATGGTGATGAAGATTCCAAAATATACCAAATTCTTGAAAGAAATATTGTCGGGAAAGAGGAAGATGGAAGAAGTTTCTATAGCATCTGTTAGTGAAGTTGCTTCGACATCCATCGGATGTGAAGGATTCCCTCCCAAATTAAGAGATCCGAGAATCTTCACTATTGCATGTACCTTAGGATTCAAAACTTTTGGGAACCCATTAGTGGATTTGGGGTCTAGTATCAACATTATGCCTACAAGAATGTACAATGAATTAGACCTCGGACCACTTATACCTACTAAGATGCGGATTGACTTGGCCAATAGGTCCATTTCGAGCCAAGAGTAATCATAGAGAATTTCTTGGTAAAGTGTGCTCGTTTTGTCTATCCTGTGGACTTTGTGGTTCTCGACACGGAAGGGTGTGATGCATCTATAATCCTAGGCCGGCCATTCTTAGCCACGACAAGGACTATTATTGATGTGAGTGGGAGCAAGATCACCTTAAAGTTGGGAGAGGAGGAGTTAAACTATAATATGACTCCAATCCCCAATTTGCACAAATACTTCAAATGGGAAGATGTCAAGATGGATAGTGAGCCGGTTACACCTCCTACCACACCGCCTTCAAGCCCCAAGATAGAATGGTTCAATATGGTCGCTCATGTTGACCCCCATTATGGTAGAGTTGAAGGTTAGAGTGATTCTTGCAAGATTATAAAGAGACCTGGTAAGTAAAAAATTTCTCACAAAAGGGATACTCATGAGTTTCTCAAAGTTTATCATCAACCAATGATCATAGAAGGAAACTTAAGAGGTTCATCTTTGAAGAGAGATACCCCAAGGAAAGAGGTTGGGATGTTAAGAACAACCTAGCTCCTATACTCGAAGATGAAAATTTGGGGAATGCTATAAGCCATTCACAGATGATGACACAATACAAGGGAGCTTGGTTCCTTCAATCATGAGCATCGACCTTCGGATGAGTCTTTCCTATTTCAAGCACCGGATGAGGCATCCGAGAAACTCCATGGTCTTCACTTGGGACTTCACCACAAGTATGATTTCTACGAAGAATCATCGGTGAAGGAAGGACATCTCGTCTTTTGATCTCAAGGATTCAAGTCCGGCAAAAAGACTTTTAAAGACGCACTTGTTGGGAGGCAACTCAACAACTCGGTTTGAGTACCTTTTCCTTTTTCTTATTGAATAATTGCTTGAGTAGAAATTACAATTGCATTAGAATATGATTTATATGACTTAACCCTTGCCTTGTCTTTGTCTTTGGATGTTTGAATGATTTAGATTAATGATTAAGCTTAAGGAATTGGTAAAAATATGTTGTCATGCCCAAGGTCGAATCCTCCTAACTATGGATGTCAAGTAGGGCTAACGGAATGTGGTGAGTGAGCTTTTTCCGTGGGCTTTCATTGTTATCCACATACCTCTGAGTACGCCTCCCCTAAACGCATATATAGTTACCTCGATCTAGGCTATCGTATCTGGGGATTTAAGCTCATGGCTCCTTTCAATGGACACTATCCACCGTCCGCATCGAGATTTCATCCCGGTTTCTATCTAGGAAGGCTACCTATAGCAGGTGTTTTGTCGCATCGACCACTATAGGTCCCCATACATACATCTAACTCGATTTGCTTGATGGCGCATACTCGTCTAACTCTAAAACTCCAAATCCAATATAGAAGCGTAAAGTAGGCTAGTAGAGAAGATTAGGGTGACTTACCCAAACACAATCAAAGCTAGAATGACAATAAAATCAACTAGATAAACACATTCATACATAACCCCTGCATACACAACCTATAAGCTAGGGTTCATCTTCCCTAAATAACCATTAGAGATTCAAGTCATTAGAGAGAAGAAGAAAACACAAACTAGAAGAGGGGAATGATTGAATCAAGCTTCTTCTCCTTGCTCCTTGGGTTGATTGGATCTTCAATGAAGCTCTCCCAAGGTGTTTCCCTCTCTAAAACACTCCAAAACCCTAACTTTCTCACTCTAAGGTGGCTCTCCCTTTTCTCTTCAGCAGCTCCACTATCTATAGGCGTTAAAAATCTCGAGCTAATTCGAGGCCTGAAGACAGAAGATCGAGGCCGCGAACTTATGTGTCGTGGACGTGATCTTTTTCCTTTGTCTAGATCAACATTTCCCTCTAAGAAAGTGGGGAAACTCTCTGTTCTCCCAGCGACGAATCCTTCCAGAGTTCACGGTCAGGATGCACCACTTCGTGATCGGGATCTCTCGACCTTGGCCCGCAATCTTCTCGCAGACTTCGCGGTCCATCTTTGCGGTCGGGAACTTGAGCCCTTCAGCTGTGATCTTGACATTGTCTGGTTATTCTCCTTGCTTCTACACATTCTTGCCCATTTCCTCCCCATCTTTGCTCGTAATGTCAAATGCCTCCCAAAACCGTATCATAAACACAAAGGAACGAAATGGGTATGCAAATGACATTTTATAAGACGATAAAAGAACAGTTAGACACAAAATCATCTAATAAGTGTAGGTTAAATAACACTATTTCAGTGTTATCAAGACGCTCCAGGATACAAGCCTGCCTCATTCGCTTATTAGTCTAGGTGAACCGGTAACCCTGATAACCTAGGTCGTGGAGACCAGATTCTGCACAAAATCCCTAAGAGCCATTGAACGAGTAGGGTCCAAGGGTTCCCACCATCCTTCTCATTTTGTGCCAGAACTGTATTGAAATCACTGATTACCACGTACGGTAGTTGGATTTCTTCATAGAAAATTCGTAGGTGCTCTATTTGATCAGATGGAGTCATCTCAATAGAATAATATAAACAAACACAACTACATAAGGAGAAAAAAATTCTCATTAACACGAACATCGACATAAAAACTTGAATGACAAAACACCGAAGCATCCACTCCGGAGGAGCAAGCTACTACAAGACCACCAGATTCATTAACCACGTCAACAAAGAAAAAATCGAAAACATCAAATCCTAAACCTCGCATCCTACAAGAAACTACTCTCCGACTAGACCTTGTTTCCGAAAGGAACACAAGTTCCAGTTTATTCAAATGCACTAAACCTAAAGCAGTTTAGAATGTGAGGGTTGGTTCAATCGCTTTCACATTCTTTAGGGATGCTCTTTTCTCCTCTTCCACCTTCTGATTTTGTCGGCCGTCCTTGGGGCGGGCAAGGTTTGACTCAACAGCTTTCCTTTCTAATTGGTCCGGATTGCCCCAAACTGTCTTAGAATTTCCCTTTGAAAGTGCCCTGATCTTCTCCTTCACCATAAATTTTCTCTCTCGTGATCTTGGTCGACATGTGGGGACCAAATCTCTCCTTCCCTTCTGGCAGCTCAAAGCTACATGCTCAAAAAGAGTGGCCAACTCGTCCACATCGGAAGCAAAAGTTTGGAAGAAATTCATACTTTAGGCTTACCTAGAAGCTGCCAGTCTCTTCGCTGATTTCCAATATTTGAGAACGAAGACGTTTGATGAAATCCTAGATTGTTTTCACCTTCATCATCTTGCCCATGGTTGGACTCACCATCTTATGTCCGAACTGTGGCATACAGTAGTCTTTATTTATATCCCACAGTTGAACACCGAACATGACCAAAGCCATGTCGTCAAAGGTACGGTGCAAGATATTTGTTGTCCAAGACCTCAAGTGCAGATTTTTGTTCTTAATTATCCAAAAACTTCTTTTCACGACCCAGCTCTTCGCATCCACATTTAGCAAAACGAACTCCAACAGTTCATGTCGACTCTCTGACACCCGAATTCTTCCATGTCCCTGCCAGGCTGGATTAACGGCTTCAGGAATGGCAGCTATTACTGGTTTCTTGTCGGCGAAGATTCGGCCCAAGAGCGTGTAAGAGGAAAGAAAGTGTGCTGATAGAACTTCTTCAAGTTTAAATTGAACGATTTTCTCCTTAACACGTGAGCCATTGTTGCGTTATGTACAAAGGAAATTTGGTTATTGAGTATAACATTTAAAATATTCTCTTGGGATGTCCTTGGGCCCAAAGCCACAAAAGTCTCCTTTGTTAAGCACAATAAAGAAGCCCAATTTGGGTAGAGACTGCTTAAGAAAACGAAGCCCAGTCCAAGCCTACTACTGAATAGAACGAAGTCCAGTCCAAACCTTTCAGTATCTGTAGAGAGTGGGCTTGTTTCCAACTGTCAAGACCAATCGGTGCCCAATCCATACCTTGCAGCCCAATCCAAATCCACAATTTTATATGTGTTGTTGCACGTGTAGCCACCTACATCAGCCATCGTCAATGCCAGACAAGATATGGTCGCTGGCGACCAGATATGATTAGCGGAGGTCGAGGAACATACATCAACAACAATACCAGTTTGGATTAGAACCGAGGTTTTAAGCAATTGTATACTCCTACTTGACCTTTGATGTCGGAAATTGTCGCGGCTTTGGAAACTAAACCCATCTGTATTAATCACTGTCGCCGGCAGGGAAGGTGTGATTGTGAATCGCCAACCCACCTTCCTTTGTTGATCATCCGACTCTTGCTCGATTCTTAGTTGATCATTCGTTCTGTCATGTAATCACTGTCGTGCCATTCTATATAGGCCTTTGGCATCCACTTCTTTCTCGGTCTTTTGCTCTTTAATCCTTGAAGATCATTCGTTCTATTCTTACATAGTGTTGATCGATCGGTATCACTGAAGCGTGGGGGGTGGTGCGTCTTTTCTTCACTCTTCACTCAACACTTTTATTTGCTCTCATTGCTAATAGTTTTGGTTCGTCATTCGGGGAAGAAGTCTTATAAACAATCTTCGATCAGGATGCCAACCATCGATTAAGAAGCGCGAAGAGCATTGAGATCCTCATTTTTCATAGACCTCGACTTGTCACTTGGCGTGTTTAACACAAATTTTTTATTTTGTTTACTGAGTTACTGTTGAACGAAAGCTCTAACTTTTGTGAAATTGAGCTCAATAAATTAGATATATTAACAAGTTTGTATACTAAATAGTTCGTGTATCCACATTACAAAACAAAAGAATATAAGTTACATTCACTTCTTTGAACATTATAATTATTAGTTCTAATTAATTTCATCTTAAATTATAAATTTTAATATAAGGTTGTTATCATGTCATTTTTTCTCTTTCTGCCCATTACTTACTAATCAATTGAATATCTTAATTTTATGAATATTATTATATAATTTTTATCGTTTAATTGTTCTTTTTAGCAATTACTTATCTTTGGATGAAAATTTATTTTTCAGTAAAGAATAACCAAATTCGTTGATGAAAGATGTTTTTAAAATTTGAACTACTAAATAGGCAATGTATATTCATGTCAAATTACATTATTATGCAATACTACATATAATTTTAATACTATTTATAAACTCTAAATTTTTCTAGTTAAACTTTTAATTGAAAACTTATTTTTTATATATGTAACATCATACCAACTGGTTTGATATAAAAATAATAAATTTATTAAATACTATTATGCAGTATAATGATATGACAAAATAAATAGATACTTAATAATTATAATTTTAATATTAAATTATTCATTCCCCCTCCCCCCTCGGTCGATGCCTTTGACCTCTCCGTTTCTTAAAAAAATATCGTAATATGAGAAATAATTAAATTCCTACCTCATTGACTAGTTTCAAATCTTAAATTCCTACGTCTAACAAGTTCAATGACATGGCTCTTTCAATCACGAGTGACCGGTCGACGTGTAATAGTATACCTTTTTTCCTTTCTATTTCACTTATTTAACAAATAAAATCCAAATAAAATTCAAGAGACAAAAGAAGAAATAAAAAAGAAAGAAGAGTCCCCCAAGATAAAAACTCCAATTAAATGAAGTTTATAAACTCTCAAAAAAAAGTCATATCGTTTGAGTCTCTATATTATAAATTAAAAATAAAAAATATATTTTATATCAAATATCAATAATTTGTATCACAAACTATTTATATAAAACAGTTTTTAATATTAAATAGTTTGTGTATCAACATTATAAAATAATAGAATGTATGTTACATCACTTGTTTAGAAATTATAATTACTAATTCTAATATATTTCAACCTAAATTATATAATATTATTACACATAATTTGTCTCTTTCTTCCTATTATATTCTAATCAATATAATATCTTAATTTTATGTATATTATTATACAATTTATTCTATTTTTTATTACTTATCTATATATCAAAACTTATTTTCAGTAAATAATAACTAAGTTCATTGATGATAGATGCTTATAAAATTTGAAATACTAAATAAAATATATATTACTTTTTAATTACAATGTTAAGTAATATTACATATGATTTTAATATAATTTACATATTCTATATTTTTTATTTAATCTTTTAACAGAAGAATTAAAAATATATGTAATACACTACAAAATAATTTGTTAGAAGTCGATATAAATAAGTCTAAAAATATAATTAAATAATTTAATAATGTGATAAAATAAATAGATACTAGTAATTAAAAATTTGATATAAAATTTTGAAATTATATCACAATTATATAATTTTTTTCTTATTGTTTCACTTATTAAATAAATTAATCTACCTCTTTTTATTCAGTTGTTTGAACATAAAGATTCAAATATTTTGTTGAAATCAAGTAAACAAAGTGAATAAATAAGAATGAAATCATTGAAATAAAAAATTGTCCATCAAGCCAAATGAAATTGGTAACTTGATAGACAATTTTGATAAACGCTCTTTAAAATTAAATTATTCATATATCCACATTATAAAACAAATGGATATATATTATATTCACTTGTTTGGACATTATAATAATTTATTCTAACATTTTAAACCATAAATTATAAAATATTATTATATAAGACAGTTATCATATTATTTTTTATATTTTTATAATTATATATTATCTAATTGATTATATTTATTTTATTATATTTTATATTAAATTACATAATAAATGAATATATATTACATTCACTTGTTTGGATATTATAATTTTTTCTTTTTGCCAATTACTAATATACATAATATCTTGATTTTATACAGATTTTTATATTATTTTTTATCATTTATTTATTTTACTTTTCTATAACTTATCTTTGGATGAAAACTTATTTTTAATGAATAACATATTTATTCATCGATGAAAATACATATAATTTTGAAATATTTAATAAAAATATATATTAATGTCAAATTATATTCTTAAGTAATACTACTTATAATTACAATATCATTGTTGTACTCTATATTTTTCTATTTTAGATTTTAATTGAAAATTACTATTTTATATATGTAACACAGTACCATATGGTTTGATTGAAATAAATATAAATAAATTTATTAAATACTATTGAGCGATGTAGTGATTTGAAAAATTAAAAATATACTACTAATTACAACTTTGATAATAAATTATAAAGTTATATGACAATTGTATAGTTATAAAGTTATATTCTTGATACTAAATTATAAATTATGTAATTATATGACAATTGTATAGATATAAAGTTATATTACTTTATAATTTAGTGTCTATCATATTCTAATAATTGGGCTCTTAGATTAGATATGTAAACAATGTTTTAATACTAAATAGTTCATGTATCTAGATTTCAAAATAAAAGAATTAAATTTAACATTATAATTATTAAATCTAATATATTTCATATTAAATTACAAAATATTATTATATCATATTGTTATCATATCATTTTTCTTTTTGAACGTGTACTTACTAATCAACTCAATATCTTACTTTTTGTATATTTTATATGATTTATTAGTGTTTATTTAGTAATAAATAACTTATTTTTGAATGAAAACTTAATTTTTGAATAATACTAACTCGATATATTAACATGATATAATGAATATATACGTTATACTTATTTGTTTGGACATTACAGATTATGAATAATGATTCTTACATTTTATAATATATATTATTTTTATATTAGATTTGTTATCATGTTTTATCGCTTTCATTCCAATATTAACAAATCGAATAAATATATGTTATTAATGTATGTCAAACATTGTAAGATGAACCTAAAAATAAAATATAAAAGATGTTATTCAAAAATACTATATAAACTATATATTCTCCCTTCTCGTATGTTACTATATGATAATGCATAATATCGTGCTCTAAATCCCACGAATATCGTACACTATCATTGACAAATAATAGAACTATTATCATCCACATCATCAATCTTCTGCTTATTCATTTAATTTATCTTCAAAATATTCTTACAAAACCAACCAAAAATAGAACTATTAGTTGTCATTAATTTATTAAAATGATATTTTTTCAGCAAACTAAATTGCAAATAAACACGATTTATATTTGTAGAGAGCTACATATCACCTTCAAAAAAACAATGGTGTATTTTTTTACCTAATAACAACATAGACGAATTATAAAAGCTGCATAATTCAATAAAACTCAACGCATTGTATCTTGTAAAATCTTCATTCATGAACCCGATTGATGCATCAATCCAAATAGTTGTTGTCAAGAAAACGATAAGGCCAAAATCGAGTTTTAGTTAGAGATTCAATTAGGAAAAAGTTCACGCTAAGGAAACAAACAAATGTCATTGCAAACGTGTAGAAATTGAAAGAACGTCGACATAGACAGCTTAGAGACTATCACCACTATTTTCTTTCTTCTTCTCACTTTTATAAAACCTCACTTGTGTTCCCTTCTACTTATAACCCCCTGCTACAATTTACTTACTGACTAGATCATAATCATATAGATAGTAGCATGCCACTCATGAACATAATAAACAATCCTAACAACTCTGTTTTTCATTTTATAATCCACGGAATTGGGATGCAATAGACAAGTAAAATGATCAATTTTTCAACCAAAGGAGAGATACTCTAAGTCCAAGCAATAAACCATTCCAATTGTCTATTACATGTTTATATAAAAGTATACAACATAGAGAACCATAAAACAACTACCTGAAAACCCAAGAAAAATACATTCATTTATTTGAGTAGGGAAATTTACCATCCAGCCGTTGTAATCTGGAAGAAATTAAGAAACAAATGGAAAGAAGAGTTTAATATGGCCAGTCAACCGCAAACAACCACATATCTCTAGGAAAAAGAGACCAGTTGTCAACTACAGATTAATGGTGAAGAGGGAGAAATGAGCAATCATCGACTTCATTCAATTCATCTTCGCAATGATAGGATTAAGTTTTTTAGTCAATAGTAAACATATTTTACAGATGCTTATTGGAACCCATCTAATCATTGTCTCATGTAACTCCACCCTCATATTCTCTTAAAAAGAGTAAAAACTCAATATGCCTTATTATTATTTTCCTGTATCTGTTTGAAAAAAAAAATAGAGAAAAGAAAGGCTAGAAATTTAAGGATTTTGAGAAAATAAGAAGAGAGGTTTGTTTTTTTTATTGGGCTTGATCCAATTTCTTTATTTTCAATGTTGCACTTTATTTTTATAGAGATAATTTGTATGAGAAAGGGGATAGGAACAAATCAAAATGTTGCATTCTGTGTTATTAACTTAATTAACGTTTTATTTATAATGATGACAATTTAAAGAGTAAACAAAAAAGTATATAAGCAAGAATTAGAACTTGTCCACTATGGAAGGGTGAGAGCAGGGGCAGATACATGGGCCTCTAGCACACCCCTAAAATTTGGAGAAACGATTATCCAACCTCCGGTAGTAATTTCGTATGGGTATACAAAATATAATTGGTAATCCGGGACACCCTAACATTTGAAAAAATAATTATTCTACCCTCGATAATAGTTTGCTTATGATTAACAAAATATAAGTGGTAGTCCATGTTATTCCAGCCTAGGACACTACTATTATCAAACATATTCTAATTATGTTGCTACTCATTTGTTATTCTATTTTAAACATCATGCAATAGTAAAACGCTATTTATTTATCCCCAACTATTTTCAATACCTAATAATTAAACTACGTACACGCTACCCTTAATTTTGAATTGATTTTATGGTTACACGGCAAGTGTTGAAAGAGTCTTTTCTACTTTGAGCTACATTAAGAACAAGGTTAGAAATCGAATATGTGATAAGTTCGTGAAGTATTGTCTAGTAGGATATGTAGATTTTTTGAACAGTGCAGACGCGGAGTTTATTTATATTATTTTTTCAAAATATGAGTTTTATTTTATTATTTAATAAAAAATTTATACAAATTATACAACCATGATATTTTTAATATACGAATTATTTAATTTATTATATAATTTAATTTTTGAAGATGACACCCCTTTGAAAATTTTCTGAATCCGCCACTGGGTGAGAGCTAGCCATTTGTTGATAACACTAATTTAGTTTAAATTCCTATAATATTAAGTAATGATGATTTATAATTTTTTGAAATTTTTTATGAACTTTAAGAATTCATACAAATATTGTGGCATTTCACATATATTTGAATTCTTGGATGTATTGTAGACAAATTTATTGTAATACAAATTGCTTACTGTTACAAAATAGAAAATTCCTATTTGATTCTTTGATATTGAAAAAGTTTTTATTATTGCCAAAAGTTGGCATGGAGTCATAGACTCGCACCATATAACCAAATGACTAATTATAAGTGCCTTATTAAACTCATCATTATTAGAAATTTTTCATTTTAACCCAATACCTTGATTTAGATTCTTGTAACTAAAAAAGTTTTTTGTTTAGATATTTCAACTAACATACTGATATTTATTTATTGTCTCGATCCTCAAATTTTGATTTGTCAAAAAGATATTCAACTATTAAATGAAAATTTTCAATCCTTATTTGATCAATGCCTAGGTCAGTGATTGATGAAACGTGATGTGTATCGTATATTCTCAATAAAGATTCTTTTTACATTCACACGCGTCATTTTTTAAGGTATATTGTGTCTCGTCTTAAGGTATGAGGTCAAAGTTCTTCAAAACTCTTACTCAAGTCATTTTGAAAACTTTGATGTATAATCCTCGACAATAACTCTAAATCCGAGAAAAAAAAAATTATTAGCATATTATTTATGACCTTAATTGAGCATGCTCAACCAAATCACCTAAATCAAATATTTTAATGTGAACTTAAACCAAATTATAAAATATTGCACATGTGATTACTCTTCTTTGAGAAATTTCAGGTAGAACATGAATATATGTTTTCACTTAATCGGGATAAATAGAAATGTTTTTAAGAAATTATTATTATTTTTCGATCAAGTTATATTCTGACAATTATTTTATTATATGAAATAATTATTTATATAACAACTATTCTAAGTGGTAGACATATATATATTATAAAGAAGATAAGTTTTAATATATAAATTCATATATTTCATTTTTCAAAGTCGATTGATTGTCAAATGCTTGATTTGTCTCTTTGCGTCGTTATATTTTATTTAATAGACAAAGATATCATTATTTTTTTTATGGTTAAATCAAATCGCATTAAGAACCGAAACCAATAGCAAATCGCTATGGAGCCCTCAAGAACTAGCAATCCTGTACATCAATCCCCATAAAGGTATTCAACTAATACTAACATAGCTAGCTATCTACCCCAAGCCCCCTAGCTTCAAAACAATCAATCAAGCATTGGTTCAATAGGTATCGACTCCGAATGATTCTCCTAGCATCAAGTAGCAGCTGTGGAGGATTCTTTGCCGCAACAGAGCCATACAACCTCGCACATCTTTCACGCCAAACAAGACTTATAAGGACACTCCAACTCATTCTATTAAGAAAATTCACAGTAGAGTCATTGCTCCACTTCTTGACACACCATTCCAACACAGCCTCCCAGGTGCCAAGCACAGGGGGTGATGCCACCCCCAAAACTTTACAACTCAAGAACTGAATATAAGAACAGCGCACAAACAGATTTTTTCGATTCTCCACTCCCCCAAGCAGCCCCCAGAAAGCGATTTACCACATGCAATCAATTTATCCTGCAGCTTGAGTCTGTCATTAATCACCAGCCACAATATAAATTCATGCCGAGGTATGATGCGCTTGTCCCAAACCAATTTAAACCAACTAATCTCAGCATCTTTTTGTCTCAATGAATCCCATACCCTCAAAACAAAGTAAGGACTCATAGCCAATCCATTCCACTGCAACACAGAACCAACTATGGAAATATAGGGTCTCACCTGCTCCCTGCACTTAAGCAGTCGTTTCCAAACCCAATTCCCCGGTGCTGTATCCTTTAAATCCCACACAGATATCATTATTTATGTATGTACTTCTTTAAATTTTTCACCAAAATATAACTTATTATTAAGTTTTGGTAAAAATGAGTAGATAATACACTTGATAAGATTTAATCATATATATATATATATATATATTTAAACAAACCCGATATATGTCATTCTTTGTTTCCATCTTTATATTCTGTTTAAATGACAAAAAGATTATCATTTATGCTTGTTTTTATTTACATTCTCAATGTAACTTATTATTAATGTTGAGTAAAAGTGAGCATAAATACTAAAAGAAGAGAGAGATAGCTTCATAAATATATCAATAATAAATTTTTTGGTAGTAAAAAAAAATATCATTTAGACAACTTGTTATTTCTCCAAGTGCTTATATGGCAAGAAGTTACTTTTGAATTGTCATAATAGATAGATAGATAGATAGATAGATATAGATATAGATAGATAGATAGATAGATAGATAGATAGATAGATATAGATTTGATTGATATATAGATATAGATTTGATTGATATATGTGACAAATCCTAGGATTGACTCTTGCTTGATTCTTGATCTTCTCATCTACATTCTTCATTTATGATTGCAATTCTATACTAGGGGGTGTTAGTCTGTATGCCAATCTTCGTCACAACTTGAACACATTGTGAAATTCATGTATGATCTTCATGCTCTCAAGGTGTTCGATGAAAGGACTAAGTGAACTTTTTGCTTATGCTTTATTGCATTTGAATTCACCCTTCACTTGCACTTTGGCTCACATTTCTCTATCACTTTCACCACCCCCTCTGTAATAGTCGTGGTTGATAAAGTAATTATTTGTCTTTCATTTCACCACCATAACAAATCAAGGTTTCCCACGAATTGTATATAGTTATTTTCACATGAATAGGCAAATCAAAGAAGGTTGTGGAGTCATCTGCCTCCATTAAGGGCGGCCAAAGGGCACTTCATCCTTGCGTAGAATTCGGAGTAAAGAAAAAGGCGGAGTAGGTCCAATTTTTTAATCACCAAATTGATGAACATCACTGTTTTGAGCTACAATGAATTCACTAAGGGGTCGTTTGGATGGATCAATTGTAAAACAAGACAATTTGACCAATTGTTTCATTTTACAAAACGAGTAATTTAAAATGAGTCAATTCAGATTACCTGCCCCCACCCCAGACAATTGTAATTGACTCAAAATGAGTCAATTCAGAATTCCCCAGCCCAAATTACTTCATCCAAATTTTCTGCTGCCAAACGGTCAATCTAGCACAATTGACTCAAAACGAGACAATTGTGTCAGATTGATCCATTAGAATTCCTCATCCAAACGACCCCTAAGGAAATGGGTGTCTATCCCGACGATTCTTACATACCCCGGAGGGGCAAGCGTTACAAGGAGAGAACCTCGGCGTTTGCAATCATCATGAGAAGTTCTTCACCGAGCAACTAAAGAATGAGGATCATCTATCTCAATTTGTCCCGGCTACAACCACAAGCACTTCCCTCCAGTTAGAATGGAGGATTATTCATAATGTCCTTTCTTACACGGTTGCTTAAAAAGAGAAGAGTGTTTCCAATTTGACAAAGCTGGATCAAAATCTTCTCCAATCAATGTTTGTTGGGTCGGGGCTCTATCTTGGGTTGGTCATCATCAAGACCCTATTCAAGAACATAAAAATTTTGAAGGTCAAGACCATCCAGGGAGGAATCTTTGTCACTAGACTAGCAAAAACAGTGATGTTCATCAATGTGGTGATTATATTAGATTAAGGGTAATTTTGAAAACAAAAAAGATACCATACCTAATTATTATCTTTTGAAGATAAATTTATATATATTAACCAAACCCTAATACCACCCTCTCATTCGCCTAGCTTCTTCCAATTTTACTCTGGTCGCGATTCCTCCCTCTTTCCTGTCTCCTCCTGCCGACCGCGTCCCCACACACTTTTACCTCTCCGCCGGCAGCCTCCCCTGCCCCTCTCACCTCCTCTCCGCCCACCGTCCTCCCCTCCCCTTAAACCTCCTTACTCCCCTCATCCTCTCTCTCTCTCTCTCTCTCTCTCTCTCTCTCTCTCTCTCTAAGACCAACGAAGAACATCTCAGCCAGATTTTATATATTGATTTTTCATATTGGTATGTATTTTTTTATATTGGTATTGATTTTTTCGCTATGGTATTATTTCTCGGATTGGTATTGATTATGTAATGTATCATGTTCTTGGTATTGATGTTATTGTATTGGTAGTGACCTTCATGTATTGGTATTAGTTAAATATGCAATGGTATTGGTTACAAAGTGGTATACACTACAAAAAGACAGACAATCTTGACGAGAACTTATTGACAACACTCATTACCCGTCATAAAAATTATACATTTCTGGCAAAAAATAAATCTCGTCAGTAATATCCACGTTTTTACCGACCATATTAAAGTTTCGTCGATAATTATTTGGTTTTTCGTCAAAAATAGATATTTTTTAGATTGTTCAATTCTGCATGGCCATTATCTGTGACGGTTATCTTTTTGTCGTCAGTAATAGTGAATATCTCTAACGACAAATGAAATCTGTCACAATAAATTATTATTATTGACGGTAGTCATCTGTCTATCAGAAAACCAAAACAATGTTTGACGAATTCATTATGTCGTCAGTAAAATTTGTCAAAGCATCGCAATGGAAGGTCTAACAGGTTTACTGAATGAGGCTATGCAGAAAGGGAAGCTTCCATTTCATCCTTGTTGCAAGCAGGTGGCAATGAGTCATCTGTGCTTTGCAGATGACTTGTTGATATTTACATATCAGGGCAGGCAATCAACAGTGTTAAACAAATAATGCAATCCTTCTACATGCTGTCTGCATTGCGTTGTAACCCAAGTAAGTGTGAAATATATTTTGGGGGTGAGTCCTGGAAATACAAACAGAATGCCATTGATCTTACTGGTTTTAAAGAAGGAGCACTTCCGGTTCGATATCTAGGATTTCCTTTGCACTTGGGTAAACTCACAGATAAGGAGTATGATGTTCTCATTGGTAAAATCACAAAGAAGATCAAGTCCTGGAGATCTAAGAAACTGACTACAGCTGGTTTCCTCAATGCTGATGAGTGTGGTCCAGTACTGGTTGCAGATCATTATACTACCAAAGAAGGTTTTGAAGGGTGTGCCAAGACTTTCTATGGCATGGTGAGGAAACAGGGAGGGCAAAGGTAGCTTGGGAGCGTATTACACTCCCTAAATCTGAGGGTGGTCTAGGATTGAGATATCTGACAACCTGGAATCAAGCTTGCTCACTGCGACTTCTATGGCTTATGTTGATGCAATCGGGTGCTCTATGGGTGGCCTGGGCAGTAGCTTATCGCTGTAAAAGGGCGGATGTGTGGCAGCTCAAGGTGAACTCCAGGAGCTCTTGGGCATGGAGGAAAGTCCTGCGTCTTCGTCCTAAAGTGCAGCATCTCCTTGTAAGGCAGGGGGATAAGGTGCTTTGGGAAGGACAACCTATAGAGCAGTAATCAGTGAAAAGGGTTTGGACCACACTCCGTCCTAAGTGCAGCAAGCAGGAATGGAGTAAGTTGATCTGGGGAAAGTGAAGTATTCCTAGATATAATTTTATTGCTTGGCTAATAATGATTAATGCTTTGACAACTCGAAGAAAGTTGTTACGATGGGGTAAAATCAGTGATGATCAGTGTTAGCTATGTGGATTGAGTAGTGAGAGCAGAGAGCATTTGTTCTTTGGCTGTGTGTTTGTGCAACAGCTTGTGCATGTAGCTGGTGTTAGCCAGTGGTTTGTGGAACCCTGGGAGAGAGTAGTGATGCTGGCAAGTGGATTGGCGAAGAAGCATACCCCAGCAGGGAGGACTATCTGGTGTGGACTATCTGCAGCAATATGGAGAGAGCAATGTCGCAGATTCCATGGTGAGAAACACAGGAGTGTGGAGGAAGTTTGGAGAGGCTTTCAATATGATTTGAGTTGTCGTTTGAGTGGTGATATACTTTTTCCTTCTGATATTGAAAGTATATGTTTACTTAATAGATACCATAGGTGATGATAGAAGAGCAAAGTCAAAGTAGATAGTGGAGAAAGTGGAAATAGGAATTGCTATTCTCTGCCTTCTTCTTGGTCGCCTGCTGGAGTTCGTGGCCATTGATCGCGGCCACGTTCTCAGGTCACGATCATCGTCACGGCCTGGTCAAGGGCAGTGAATTGTGGTTGTGACCAGTGCTTTTTCTCCCCACCTTGCTCCTATGCTTCCCACGTGCTCAGATGAACTACAATCGATTCCCGATCAATCCCAAATGAATATAAGACCTGGAATTTTATCACAAACACTTGGGAAAGCATAAAATACGACACATTGTAGTCAGTTCCTCTATGAAAACCTTCATATCATGAATACCTATGCCAAAATGCATGTTTTGTAAATAGGAACGAATATGGGCATAAATAACTTGATATGTGGCCTAGACACGGGGATTTAATATGCAAATTCATTGGGACTAGGGGCTAAATAACGCCTATTTTAGGTGTTATCAAACTCCCCTGCACTTAAGCGTTTGCTTGTCTCCAATCAAACCTACTAAAAATCGTACAACTTGCAAGATAAATCAATGTAATGCATAATAGATTGTCGGTAGAGGGTCAACTAGCACTTTCGAGGTCAACCAGTCATTAAGAATTCTACCACCGATCTCAACGTGAAAACACACTCCCGAATGGGGACCTTGCCACTAAAGAGGTCTAGACATCAAAGGTGTGCACTGGGGGGTTTGTCAAAAACGTTTAAAACCATGGAATCTAGAAGGTGCTCTTCATTCTTTCTTTCAAGGTAAGAGTTGTCATTTAACGATCTCTGTAGACACCACATTTTGTCCGGGACCATCGTTCTACTGAAAAAACTTATTGTAGCATCGTGCTACAATTATATGTAAAAAGGAAGCTTTGAATTATTTGGTTGAGACAAACAGTGGCAAGTCAATATGGACCAACAATTACCAAGTTTGCTCCTAGTCGATCCTAGGATAGAATTAATTAAGCTAGGATCGGTTTATTTAAAATTAGCATTGGCAAGTCTTAAATATCAATTCTCAATTGGATGGAAGAAATGACTATAGTGAAAATTTTGTTATTCGAGTTTGGATTTGGGTATGGTGGTTGAAATGGGACAAATTGAAAAGAGGCATAAGTGATGACTTGATATTTACACATGTTTTTGTCCACCATTCTTATACTGTTTGAGGCTTGGATCTCGGGTTTTAAGACATGTTTTACGCTAGGTTGTTCTTGTTTATGACATTTCAGGTCTTAATGCGTGAATGAAGGTTTGAGCACGAGTTTGGAGTCGATTGAGCGAAATCGGGACGATCGAAGGGAGATCAGACGAGTTGCACGGCCAGGACAGGAAAACGCACGGTCGTGCATGATTTACCGAGAAGCTGCACGGCCTGACCCTGTTTTTCGCACGACCGTGCGCGATGAAATTGTGGACGTGCTTATTTCTACGAGAGGATTGCACAACCAGCCTCTCGCATTGCATGGGCCGTGCACCCCCCCCCCCCTGTGGAATTAAATGAAACGCCACATTTTGGGGTGCACGGGCAGACTATGGGATTGCACGGCCGTGCGGTCTGGCATGCAATCGCGGGCAACTGCATAAAAAACCAATTTCGGGTTTTGGAGGGGGGAATCGACTTTTTGGAGCAAAAATAGAGTTATACAGAGAGAAAGTGCGAAGAACAAACCCTAGGATTGATTCTGGAGCTGGGTTTCATCAATCAAGCTAGGATTTCATCCTTGGAATGAGGATTATCATCCCAGAGCATATTATTCACATCCTTATGAGTATGACTACTTTGATTTCTGTTTTCCTCTCTCTCTCTATGGACTAGACCTTTCTCCCACTTGGGTATGAAGAAACCTAGTTCCATGTGTTAGGGATCTTGATGGTAATGACTTTTGGTTTGAGATACTGCTTGATTATAATCAATTGAAGTGTGTTTATTGAGTCAATTGAAGCCTGATCAACTTTTCTTGATTTCCGCTGCAACCTGAGATAGATAGAATCTGATTAGGTTGTTAGATCTTCTTCAATTGATAGGAGTGGATTGATTATATGAGAGTTAGTCAATTTAATGCTTTGTAATGGAATTCAATTTCAGTAGTGGAGTTATGTGTTAAGTGCCTTAGCTTTCTTTCCCGGTGAAGACTAGTTGTCTGCTGGTTAGTTTGTCTAAAAGGGCTTGGTCAGCTTAAGAGATTCCAAGCTATTGTGGGATCTTCCGCAGTTTAATCAACAGTAAATCCACCAAAGGAAATTACAACTTGGACCTAACTAAGGATATAGGGGAGCACCTCTTTCATCACCATGCTGTGCGGCTCAATGGTATCCCGTGGAAAAGAGAGGGAGTGCCCCAGATTGCATCTACGGCGGTTCCACAAACAGATCGATGGGATCAAGATAAATGGGGTCCCTGCCGATGCCATCCAGTTGAGATACTTTCCATTCACTCTGGAGGGGCAGTCCAAGGAGTGGCTAGACACTCGACCTCTTGGGACGATCACGACGTTCGCCAACCTGGCGGATAAGTTCCTCACCCGTTATCATCCTCCATCATAGACAGCAGACCTGCAGAAGCAAATCACCCATTTTTCACAGGAGGAGGATGAAACCATTCGGAATGCGTGGGAGAGATACACCAGTCTTTTCCTAAAGTGTCCCAATCATGATTTCAATGACGCCTTCAAGGTGGACACCTTCTACCACGCCCTCTTCCCAGAAGATAAGCAGCTGATTGACTCGGTATGTGGTGGGAACATGTTGACTAAGACGCCACCGCAGTTGAATCAGCTCTTTGAGGAGATGGCAGAGAAAGGATATGACTGGGGTACTGCTAGGAGGTCGAGGCGAGCACCAGGCCGGGGTGTGCATGCTGTAGCCATCCAGTCGTCTGAGTTGGTGCAGGTTGTGTCTAAGCTAGTCTCGACTATTGATCGTACTGGGATGGTTACAGGGACAGGATAGCAACAAGCAATGCGTTGCCAGTGGTGCGAGAGCTCTCACCCAAAGCATTTAAAATCGGGATTTTACCTAAAATCCAAAACTGGGGTAAAATCGGAATCGTAAAATCGAATCGTAGAATCGTAGGATTTTAAGTACCTTATAGAAATTAACATATATTAATATTAATAAGGTAAAAAATTAATAACACAAAGACTTATAACATTTAAAGTGATAATTTTCAATAGTAATGTTCCAAAATTATCATTTTAATTGTTATTTAATGCATAACTCAAAATAATTTATGAGGAAGGGATAGAGCTCATGGGGTTTGGCTCTTGTTATTCATATTGTGTCTAGGTAGTTTAACTTAAAGTAGTATTCCGACATCGTCTACTAAGCATAATTTAAAACTAAGAATAAGTGAACTCTAATAAAAATAATTACTGTCATTGGTTTGGTACAAATATATTCATTAATCAAATAATTTTTTAATAATGATGTTAATTCTTACGTGCTTACAATATTATGACAATTGTTTTACCGATTAGTTAAACAAGGAGAAGGGAAAGGGGTTGACCAAACCCTAATTAGTTTTTTTTCTTTTTAAATGTTCTTTTAATAGGAAACATATATGAGAACCCGTCATTGATCTTTCTACTGAAACAATTCTCATTCTTTTGAATTGGCTCAAGCTCCCTATTTTGTTCACATAGGATCAAAATCCCGATTTTGGTACGATTTTATGAATTAACGATTTTAATTCCGATTTTGAACGATTTTAAGGTCCACCAATTTTATAGTAAAATCGGGATCGAAATCCCTAAGTAAAATCCTAAAATCCTACGATTTTATGATCAAAATCCTGATTTTGACAACACTGCTCTCACCAAACTATAGAAACTAACAGGCGATGAGGGAGTCGACTACACCCCAGGAGCAGTTGGACTTCATCGACAATGCTAGGCGTTTCGACCCATACAGCAACACCTATAACGAGGGGTGGCGCCAGCATCCCAACATCTCCTGGAGTGGAAATAATCCTAAGCCACCAGCCTCTCAGGGACCTCCAGGCGTCCAGGCTCCTATAGTTGGTTTTCAAAACCAGAGGCAGCCATACCAGCCTCGCCTAGTCCAGATGCAGCAATAGCAGCCACTTTATCAGCCCAGACAGGGGCAGGCTTTTCCACAACCCCCACAGCAGCAGCAGTGCTAGCAGCATGGTTCATCTCCATGAGTCCCAGCACCGGGCGACCGTGTATCAGAACTGAGGGATCTAGTGACCACCTTGGCCAGCAATAGTACCCAGAAATTCAATAAATTGGAGCAATTCATGGATGTGGGTGCGGGCGAATTCATGGAGATTGAAGTTGGCCATAGGAACCAGCAGGCACTCTTGCAGGATATGGACACCAAAATTGAGCACCTGGCAGATGCCCTTGCTTCCAGACCGGCTGGCACACTTCCTGGCTAACCCCTACAGAATCCTAGAAATCATAAGGAGGGGTTACACGCCATCATGCTGAGAAGTGGGACTGTGACTGCGGATGCACCGCAGAAGAGTGCCAAGAAGGTGACACAGATCACCCCAGAGCCGGAAGAGGACCTGGTGATGAAGAAGGATCCAGAGGCTCAAGCTCCAAAACCACAGCCAGTAGTGGTTGAATATAAGCGTAAGCTCCCTTTTCCCACCAGGATGTACAAAGACAAGCTAGAGGCAGAGTTTGGCAATTTCTTGTCCATGCTTAGGAAGCTGAATGTTCAAGTGCCCTTCATGGAGGCACTATCTCAGATGCCTAAGTATGCGAATTTCCTGAAGGAACTTCTCTCGAAGAAGCGGAAGTTGAGCGAGCTGGCCGCTGTGGAGCTCAGCGAGCAGTGCTCTGCCATTCTACAGAACAAGCTTCCACGGAAGTAGAAGGACCCAGATAGTTTAAATATCCCGTGCTCTATAGGTAAATTGCATGTAGAGAGGTCCTTGGCGGATCTAGGTGCTAGTATCAATGTTATACCATATAAATTGTTCAAGAAACTAGGCCTAGGTGAACCCAGTGCAAGTAGGATGACTATTCAATTAGCTAACCGATCTGTAGTTCATCCTACGGGCATAGTGGAAGACATTCTGGTTAAGGTTGGCAGATTCTTTTATCCTGTGGATTTTGTTATCTTGGACATCAATGAAGACACAGAAGTGCCCCTTATACTGGGAAGGCCTTTCCTGGCCACCGCCACAGCTCTCATAGATGTACATGATGGGACCTTAGTCTTGAGAGATGGCGAAGAGCATATAACATTTTCCATTGCTAATAATATGCCCGCTTTTTTGCCTTTGCATGCTGTCTCTCACCAGGTGCACGAGTCTGTCGTGTATCCTTCTGTGCCCCCCATTTTGCAGGATTTTCCTCTCATTCCTTCACCGCCACTCTCGTCCGTCTCGTTACCAAAAGAGAAGATCAAGGAGGAGTGGTGGCCGAAGCTGAAGGTAGCTAAGCTTGCTCGCAAAGAAGCTGGAGACCACTATGAGTTGGTCTCGGTTCCTGAGCCACGACCACCCTGGCCATCCGAGTATTCACTCGCTTGCATCCTGCCGAATAGTCAGGTCGAGTTGACAAGTGTTGGTGTCACACCCATCGTGTGCATGGCCACCATCTGAAGCTGTACCTCAAGAACGATGTTGATTCGCTCTTGGAGGCACCTGTTCCTACACCGCTCTAAGCATCCACCCTCTGCATCCAGCTAAAGACGCAAAAGTAGCGCTTGCGGGGAGGCAACCCCACCACTGTTTTTTCCTTTCTTTCTTTTGGGTTTTCCACTTGGAACTATGGTTTCTATCACCCAGTGTGTTTTGATGACTCTAGCTCGGTGCCTCCTAACTAGCCCCCTCCAGTCCCTTGCTCTTGGCTGGTCTGCCTTCCATTCGCCAGCCCGGGCAGTCCATTTTCCTGGTAACATTGTTCCCCTTATCTTTCTCTCTTCTCCATTGAGGGCAATGTCGTGCTTAAGTGTGGGGGTGTTTATCTTTGATTCATAGATGAGTTTGTGTGCTTGGAGCCTAGTCCACTGTCCAATTTGATGAATTGAGGGCTCCAAGTATTGTTCCCTGCAATACCCTGCTTAGTATGCTTTGAATTGACAGCCTTTATGGTGATATACAACCTAGGGAGGTAGTTGTAGCACTATGGAGGATGTTGAAGTATAAATTTTTTCCTATCTTTCTCTTCGTTGTGCCAGTTGATTTTGTGAACTAGTGGTGATGTGATTCCCGCAATAGAAGGAAGAAAGGAATTACTTGAGGACTAAGCCATTGCTTTTGGCGCGTTGTTGGCAGATACTTGCTTTATTTTCTTTCCATTTTGGGCGGATCCTTGCTTTATTTCCTTTCCCTTTTGGGTGGATCATTAGTTTATTTCATTTCTCTTTTGGTATTTGCATTCCTTTTTGATAGAGAGGATTCTTAAGCTTTAAATAAGGGTAGATACATTGTTTGTAACCTCTATAAATAGAGAAGGAATTGCCTATAGGAAGGCAGACTTTGTTGAATAAGAATTTTACACCGAGATGTTTTTTCCCATGGAGCCGTCGTGCTAATGGTTCATTGTTTTTAGCTATTGGTGGATTCTATATATAGGGCAAGACCCTTGTTTGAGCTTTTCTGTTGAAGATTCCAGAAGAGCTTAGCAAGACTCTTATCAATCAAACGATCACACATATCTCTTTAATTTTATGTTTATTTGAAGATCTATTCGAGCTATCCGAGCTTGAGTTATTGTTGCGCAACTTAGATAAAAGAACCTAGGCTTTCACGAGCTCGAGATCTTATCAAGTGGATTTAGGACCGTTGATTCATGGGGTATTGGTGACTCTCCTTATGTTGTGTTGTGGACTCGTGTATCGGAAAAAGCAGTTGGTCCTCCATGTCAAAAATTTGAAATTTCTAAAACATGGGGTAAGCCCAAAGTGTGTGGCACCGTTCATTGCACAAAATCGGGTTTTGGAAGAGATTTTAGTGATCCTTAGTGGGGTAGGCCTATAAGGTGAAGCTAAGTCGTCTCAAGTACAAGTAAAAATTCCACCCGTTGAACGGTTTGCCTACTTGAGGATCTGTTTTTAAGGGCACGGATAGAGCTTCTGACCTCTCCCCTTAATTTCATTGACCCTCCACAAGAAGTGAGGAATAGGAGTTGAAAGAAGTACTCTAGCGAGCGACCGATGTACAGAAATTGCTCTTGCTCACCTGATAAGGGCAGACCGCACATAAAAACTGCAGTTGGAACCCCATCAAAAGAAAACAAGAGAAACAGAAACAAATAATAAAGGAAATGGGACAAGCGATATTTACACATGTTTTTGTCCGCAATTCTTATACTGTTTGAGGCTCGGATCTCGGGTTTTAAGTTGATTTTACGCTAGGTTGTTCTTGTTTATGACATTTCATATCTTAATGCGTGAATGAAGGTTTGAACACGAGTTTGGAGTCGATTGGAAAAAAATCGGGACGAGCGAAGGGAGATCAGACGAGTTGCACGGCCAGGACGGGAAAGCGCACGGCCGTGCATGGTGGCCTTTGTGGCCGTGCAGGATTTACCGAGAAGCTGCACGACCTGACCCTATTTTTCGCACGGCCGTGGGCGATGAAATTGTGGTCTTGCTAATTTCTGCGAGAGGATTGCACGACCAAGCTCTCGCATTGCACGGGCCGTGCACACCCTGGTGGAATTAAATGAAACGGCACGTTTTGGGGTGCATGGGCAGACTATGGGATTGCACGGCCGTGCAATCACGGGCAGCTGCATAAAAATCAAGTTTCTGGTTTTGGAGAGGGGGAATCGACTTTTTGGAGAAAAAACAAAGTTCTAGAGAGAGAAAGTGCAAAGAACAAACCCTAGGATTGATTCTGGAGCTAGGTTTCATCAATCAAGCTTGGATTTCATCCTTGGAATGAAGATTATCATCCCAGAGCAGATTATTTCCATCCTTATGACTATGATTGTTTTGATTTCTGTTTTCCTCTCTCTCTCTCTCTCTCTCTATGGAGTAGACCTTTCTCTCACTTGGGTCTGAAGAACCTAGTTCCATGTGTTAGGGATCTTGATTGTAATGACTTTTGGTTTGAGATACTACTTGATTATAATCAATTGAAGTGTGTTTATTGAGTCAATTGAAGCTTGATCAACTTTTATTGATTTTCACTACAACCTGAGATAGATAGAATCTGATTAGGTTGTTAAAGCTCCTTCAATTTATAGGAGTGGATTGATTATACGAGAGTTAGTCAATTCAATGTTGTGTACTGGAATTCAATTTCAGTAGTGGAATTCTGTGTTAATTGCCTTAGCTTTCTTTCCCGGTAAAGACTAGCCGTCTGCCGGTCAGTCTGTCTAAGAGGGCTTGGTCAGCTTAAGAGATTCCAAGCTACTGTGAGATCTTCCGCAGTTTAATCAAGAGTAAATCAATCAAAGGAAATTACAACTTGGACCTAACTAAGGAGCTAGGGGGACTCATTCCCGAGTGACTCTTCTCTTGCTTCGGGAAACCAGACAATTTACTACTTTCTTTCTGTTTAGTTTGAATTCACCTATACTCACTTAGTACCGCTAGTAGGGGTGATAATCCAATCTTATTCGGTTTAACCGACAACTGAACCAAAATGTTGATTTATCGGATAACCGAAACCCGACTATAATAGGTTCGATGTCGGCGTCGGTTGCCATTTTTCGGGGAATATCTGTAACCGACGGTTGCCGGTTGCTAATCGAGAAAAACTCGGTGCACCGCTGCTAACCGCCGGACCTCTCCACTGGGAACGCCGATGAGAATGACGAAGAAGAGGAAGAGTGGAAGACCAATATGTCGGCCATGTGAATCACTCCCTCTCCTCCCGCCGCTCTCTCCTCTTCCTTCCTTTCCAAATTCCCACCTTTCTCCACTGTTGCCCTCATAAATCCCTAATTCCTAAATAATTAAATCCCAATTCAACCTCCTTATCTCAATTTTTGTCGATCCAGAGATGGAAGAACACCAACTTCTTCTCGATTCTCAACCTTCTAACCTAGCGCCCCAACCTGATAAGCGTCACCGACCCTATCTCCTTCAATATCTCCCTCTCCTCTTGGCTCGCCCCTCTCTACCCTTTCCCAATCGGCAGCCACCAGCCCACCACCATCCTCAATCTCCGTTCTCTACCGACGTTCCTCGGCAGCCACCACCATCCTCAATCGCCACTCACCATCGACTTCTCCGCGTCAATCGCCCCCGTCTGACTTCGCCCACTCCTTCCTTGTCGAAAGAGGTCGTCGGCTCGCTGCTGCTAAAGGAGTCAGCGTAAGCAGATGCACCCACCTCGTTGCCATCTCCGCTTCCCTTGCATGTTCCTCGATGGTCGCCGCCTTGCCTTCCTCATCCTCGGCGGTCAACAACGAGATCCCGACCCACCCTGCCTTCTCCAATCGTCGTTGCCCTGCCGCTGCCACTGTCCTTCCTCCCTCT
Source organism: Linum trigynum (assembly GCA_964030455.1). NCBI lineage: Eukaryota > Viridiplantae > Streptophyta > Magnoliopsida > Malpighiales > Linaceae > Linum > Linum trigynum. The sequence continues at coordinate 30,481,607 of OZ034814.1, read as the reverse complement.
CTAGTCTCCCCTCCTCTCGACGCTTTCTCCCTCCATCTACCTCGATTTGAGAGAGACCCAGCTTGGGATTTTCCGCCTCCGATGCCTCTCTCTTCTTCCCCTGCCGCTGCTTCAAAATTGCTGTGGGTCGGTCTTGACAAACCGCAACCAAAAGCCGAAACCAATGGTGGCGGTTGGCGGTTAACCGAGAACCCCTTCGGTGTTGGCTTCGGTTGGCAGTGTTGGGTGATTCTCGGTCTCGGCTAACTGATGGTGCGGTTCGGTTAAAACCGAAACCGAACCGCTATCACCCCTAACCGCTAGATAATAGAAGTTCACGGAGTAGGCAGTAGATCTAGACCCCGTGTTGATAAATTAAACCTACCACTATTCTACATTTACGGGCTGCAATTATACTTGGTCATAGTTTGGTGTTGTGTAATAGCGTGTCAAAATAAGCTCTATTCTCAAAGTTGATACATTGTACAAGTTGAGTAATGACCTCTATATAAAGCAAAGATTAGAATTAATTACAAGGACAAACGCGAACTCTACAAAGTTTGGGGCACCAATCAGATCAAGGTGAACTTATTAAATTCAAAGTCATTGGGCCTTTTGATACATCTAGGACAAGAAAAAACCATGAACCTGCAACAAACGAGAAACCTAGTCAGTTCAACACAAATAGATCAAGCCCAGGCCACAAAAGCACGCCCAACCCAACAGGCCCAACTTGACCCAACCTTATCCAAAACCCGTCGCTGCCTACCTTATCTACAACCGACTTTGACTTTCAAGGAAGGACAGTAATTTTGCAGAGACAGCCTCAAAATCGGGCAACGACCAAGTGACACGTGTCGCTTCATTTTGCTATAAGTGAGCTCTTTGGGCTCTTTGTTGACGGGATGGATGGGAGGAACCAACAAAAACACTCTACAGAAATAGAATTTGAGATAAAAACTTTCTTGTTTTCAATTCTTGCTCATAGGCGAAAGTTCAGAGGGGAGACTTGTGAGATCGAAGCTGAAGATTTATAAGATTGAAGGAAGAGAAACCATTGTTGTCCAATCAGGTTGGTGCTTATATTCTCCCACTTTCTAAATAAGAACTGGTCTCATTAATTTATCACCATACAGTTTTATACATCTACTTTCCGATTACACTTAATCGTTTCGTTTACTTTACAACCCTCTTTAGATTCAAGCACCCCATTTACAAAGATATGATCATATCAGTATGATTAAGCTCTTTCATTAAAGTTTTTTTCCGGCGTATTACCAGCTTTGCCTATTCTATTACTATTAGGCTGATTAACTTAACTATGAGTGAAGTTGAATGTTTTGTTTCAATTTTTTGCCGTGTTTAGATTCCACTCATTCGTAGCCATACATATATATGTGCAAATCAAAGTACAACTAAATAGCACAATTTTTTTTCCCCAATAGCCACTTTTAGAATTCCATGGATCAACCTATATCCATACCTAACGAAAATTACCTGCACAAAATAAATTTCAGATTTCAACATCCACAACAAAATCTTAAGCAGTAGCAATGATTTAAGGTACCTAGTCTAGCAAAATCACGGGCTGAGGCAGTGATTTATAATTACCAAAATTAGCAATTTTTAGGACAACTTAATTACTTACCCATTACAAATACTTTTTTTTAGCAAATTCCAACATATCAAGATTTGCATCTAAAACCATCCATCAAAACATACAAAACATAATTCCAATCCATAGATCTGTAAACCAATTCTAACCGCAACATAATCCTTTTCTTGTTTTAGTTTCAGATCCCTAGTCATACCACGCTGAGTTTAGAAACCTTACCTAGATCTGTCAAATTCAAAAACCTGAGCAAAACAAAGGTTGAGGTCAGAATCAATTAAAATTGGTAGTAAACCAAAGTAAATACAAGAAAATCTTACCATATCTATCCACTCTTATCGTCGTTTCTCATGTTGTGTCCGCCGCCGACAGGCAGAGAGACGGCGGCGACGCCACCCGCTTTCCCTCTCGTCCTCTACCCCTCGCGCAAATCCAAACATAGAATAAAAAAATAAGAACCCAGTTTTTGAACTAAAATCAAATGAAAACTCAAAAGATCCTGACATGCAAACCTAGAGGAGTCGACCCCTTACCCTTGCTGCAATTGTCGCCGCCGAGTCCTCCTTGGTTTCTATAGCTGTCGGCGGAACCCAGGACCGGCGAACCATCTGTTCTCCCTCCGTCTGGACCAATCAATAGAAAATCCAAAATAAAATCCACATTAGAATCTTAACTAAAACAAACGAATAGCGCTAAAAATCGGCATGCAAAGACAATATAAAATAACAAACATTCGAATTCCTTCCTAGTCGACGTCGCCACTGCCGTCAGAGTATGCCTCATCACCGCCGCCGCCGCTGATTGTCCTCCGGGTTTTTTTCGTCGTTTTCTAGAATCGAGGAGAGAAAGAGGGGTTTTGTTTCGTGGTATTTGTTTGCATTTCAGGGGAAGAGTTTTTTTTTTGGTTCTTTCTTCTCATCTCAGAGGAGGTAGAGAGAAGAGAAAGAGGTGAGAGGAGAGTGGTTGTGGTGTTTTCTTTTGCTGGCGGAAGAACAGAGATGGGGAAGAAGAGAGAAGAGCCGAAAGGAGAGAGAGATAGCGTCCGCCATTTGGTGAATGGATTAGCCGATTAGGGTTTCGTTTGACACTTATATACCTCAAATTTTAAAACGACAAAATTACCCCTAGGGTTTCCTGGAATTTACGTGGCCCTGCCACCATGTTTTTTAGAAGTTATGAAATTGACCTTCCCCCTTCTCTACACTAAAACGAAAAATCACAAAAAATTGTAGTTAGCGAGTTTCGAACCCCCATTCTTGGAAACGAACGCGCTCTATGACTGGCAAATCAACTAGTTGGGTTGCTGGCCCATCATGCATAAATCTAATCATTCCGCTTTATTTTATTATTTAACATACTTAATACGAAATTTAGAATGCGGATTAAGTTAATCTTGTTTCTTTTCTAATACATCGAATATCTTCCTAACAACTAAAATTCTTATGTTTCTCTTAACAACCTCGTAATAACCTATTCAAATTTTATTGACAAAATCCTTAATACGAGAATTAAGTTCAGTGGAACGTAGTAAAAGTTATAATTAAAACGATAAAAATTCCTAACGAACTACGTGGACTTTGATCCCGTCTAACGGGTACGTAGGCAACCGATAAGGTTCGAGTCCAACTAACTAATCAATTTTATCTTCAATTTTTACGTTAGTGGGCGTATTATTAAATGACAGCTAATACGATATAATTTTAGTGGTCCAGTGGGACCCTAAAAATACTAAATTAAACTTATCGTTAAAATATATATGTCAGTGGACGTTTAGTTAAATAATAACTAATAAACTAGCTATATATTAACGATCTAGTGGGATCTTAAAAATACCCAATTACAATTAAAATACACCCAATTCGTATAAAACTTATCAACTTAAGTAGTACCGATTTAGGGCTTTGTGGTGGTGTTGCTTAACTTCCCCACAAGTAACCATACTCCCGAACCTAGATATCTAAATCGCAGACCAAGCCTCGGTTCTGACCCGAAGGTTAGAGCCGACCGAAGATTGTTCGATTCACTCCAAGTAAGAGCGAACGCGACCCTGATCCCGTAGGGACGGTTGCGACAGTCTCCTTTTTCAACATTGACGCACATTGCACCAAACTTTTTGCAAGAAAGCATCTCTCCCATGACCAAGAGCGGATGAATCATTGCCTTCCCTATCAAGGTCACATGTGGGGAAGTTGATGGGCGGGTTTGTCTTAGCCCGAGCACCACTTCCCAGCCTACACTCGACATTGGGTTGCCACACATGTTGGGTACAAATGAGAGCTTGAGGTCTCTTGAATCGCTTAAAGGTACTTCGTACCTTGCCATACGATTCTTGAGGAGGGGAGGTGTTTGGGGGATGGTAAATAGTGAGAGATGGTCGGGACACAATAAAGCTATCTGGACCCCAAAAATATCCTCGAAGGGCACTCTAAGCCAAGAGAAAATCCCTTTGACGGCTTAACTCAAACGTTATGCTCGGTTGCCTCTCAAATGAGAACCTCTCTTCTTTTCAAAAGGTTTTTCAAAATTGAGCACATGTTAGTAGAGAATCTCGCACACATGTCATAACCTAGATAGTGGAAAATATCAACACATTCAAGGAGGAAATCATTGGCTAAATTCCTTACTCTCAACATCCTCCGTAGCGCTACACTATCCTCCCTATCATGCATAACATCATGATTATCTAGCTATTCAAAGCACATTGAATAGGAAGAATGCAAAAGGGGCCAACTTGGAGCCCTCAAATTTGAAAAAAAATTGGGCATACATACAAGGCTCCAAGTGGTTTCTTTTTGGTCATATCCAAGTGTTAAAACATGCTAAATCTTCATCCACAATCACTCTAAAAGAACACACTCTCTCGATCAAGCTTTTAAACATTCATGGGGTAAGAGAGTATAATCAATAACAACATTCCACACAAGCATTCATGAATAAGCCCCCCACCCACACTCACACACACACACACTTAAGGAACACATTGTCCTCAATGTGAGAAACGTAAAAGGATAGGGGAACGAAGTTACCAAAATTCTTAGTCGATGTGATTCTGGGATCGAAGGGTAGGGTGGGTGGATTGATCTCCTCCCAAAGTTTAGAAATCGCCTTATGGACTCGGTCTCTCGACCTCGAGGTGAAACTTCAGTTGTGGTTGGTGTTAGTGCTTATGGTGTAGGAGTGCTTTGAAGCTCGAATTGTTGTGCAGAGTTTTGAGTGGTCCAGTTTCTCCATTGATTGGAAGTTTGAAGTTTGTCGCACTTCTGACGGAGGAGCATTGGAAATCTCTCCTCTTCAAAGGATTAACCCTCATAAAGGTTCCTACACACACAAGAACAATTTGTACCCATCCAAGCCAAACACATGTCATCAATAATCAAAGAATGCATTGAACACTTCTCATCATCCCTATCATCCAATCTTATACACCCCACACTTGATGGTTACTAAGTGAAACAAGGGTGCAAAGTGGAAGACAATGTCGAAATAGGTAGTTAACAATCTTTTTTTATTGGTTCTATTGACAACATGTCAATCTAGGGGGTTTAATGTCATGGACAAGGGCAATAAACAACCTAAACGATCAAAATAGGGGTATGGATCGATTGCTCAAAAATCATATCAAAGTGGTAACCTTGGTTGAGCAAAGGGGACATACAACTTATACCAATCGATCAAAATTTGAAACTAGCCCTCAAACATGATTCTAGGGGCTTAACATAAGCATTAAAGTTCATTTGGCATGCATCAAATCATTAAAATCACAAATCATGTGGTTTGGGTATTTCATCGAACACTTGGTGGGCGACAATTAAAACAATTAGAACTATGCAATTCATACCCACCAGCGCCTCCAAACCACATACATTCATTCATAAGCATGCAACACGCAACAACATATTATCATTTCATCGTCTGCCCTTCACCTTAGTCCATTAGAACTCATTCTTAACTAAGGTATGGTCATTCACCACTACTTAAACTACAAACTAACCTAAAAACAACATTCAAAAATTCAAGTTCTTTATTGAAAGGTAAAGTAAAATAAAATTCACACCGATGTTGGGTTGCCTCCCAACTAGCGTGTCTTTTAGGTCGTTTCACCGGACCGTTGTCTTCAAGTACTCAGTCCAGCTAAAGACCTCCTTGAAGTTGAGGCTCTCGTCGGCGAGGTGGTATCTCAAGTCCCGAGCTTTCGATGCTTCAAATGGTGTGAATGACCCGTGGACTTGGTAAGAATTGTGTCTCCACCCATGAGACCTCTTCTTCTTTCTTCTCTTTGCCCCATACCATGTAATGCAATCTTGATTTACCATTTTTTGAATCCACCAAGAGGGATTGTTGATGGTGTAGCCTTGGCTTGGCAAAGAGAATCCGCAAATGGGTCATTCTCTAAAAGTGTATCAAGTTCGGGCGGAAAGCTTGAGAAGCACGTGTAACTTGTGGAGGCTTCATCCACATCAACCTTGTCCATTGCCCGGACTCCAATTGCGTCTTCAACCTCCTCTCTCTCTTGTGAAGAATCTCCTCCATGTCGACTGCCTAGCTTCTCCTCTTCTTTGCATTCTTTTTTCTCCACATCGAAGCTCACTTCGATGCTAACTTCTCGTTGTTGATCATGTGTAATGTTGTTTCCCCAAGCAAGTACTTAATGAAGTTGATCTCGGTGTATGCTTGCTCGGCCACCGTGGAGAATTCTTCTTCTTCTTCCACCTCCTTTTTGTCCTTAGCACTTGCATCCAAGAGGTGATCTTTATCGGATCTCAAACCAAGTTGCTTGAGATCCCTCCTATTTTCTTTCAATCTCTTACATAACTCTTCTTGTTCAATGAAGAAGGGTTGAAGAGAAAACTTAGGATCCTCTCGTATATAAGTTTACCCTTTATTCTCCGCCTCTTTGGGTGTAGGTCGCGATGAAGGATGAAGTGCATCTTCATCCTTGGAGGTTATGTCTTCTCCATCCTTGTTGGCCTCACCCTTGTCCGATTTGTCCAAGTATTCTCGGACAAGGGGGTTGACTCTAGCAAGACCCTCGAAGTATTTAGCAAGTCGGGATTCTTGCTCCTCTATCATCTTGTTTATGTCTTATTTATTCGAGCATTTCACCTTAGATGATAGAGTGGGATGAAGTATCTCTTCTTTGTTGGAGTGCGAACTTCCTTCATTTTCCCTTTGGAAAGGTTCAGGTGTACGAGTTGAATTGATGAACGACTCCACGACGGGTGAAAACCTCCCACACTTCATCGGGAGTTTTTCAATTCGAGCTCCAAGAGGCTCTTTGACTCCGGGATTGGAGTTGAGTGAGCTGTCTCAAGGTCATCTAGATATGGCGTACTCGCGTTAAGTAGCTCAATGGCCATCTCCAACTCGTTCTTCACCATAGATTGTGGAGGTGGTTCTTATTATGATGGTGGAGATGCTTGATAATCATGGAGGTAAGGTTGATAGGCATGGAGAGGTGGTTGTTCTTCGTACCTAGATCCTTGGCTAGCACCACTACTAGAAGTTTCAAGATAACACCAATTCGGCCTTTGGTGATCTACCCACTTCTTGTACCAACCATATGGATCCATAGCTACACCTAAACATTGTCTATATTCACAAAAAGAAAAAGGAAAACAACCTATGAAAGCACAAGTGTAAAAAGAATAGAAAACAAAAAGTGAACTAACACGTAACACAAGATAACTAAAGGGAACATAACAAAAGAAAGAAAAATACGAGAAAGAAAATATGATATCACAAACACAAAACACAAGAAAACGGCACCAAAAGGTTGATGCTACACAAACACAACACACAAAATACGACGAAAAAACGCCAAACTTGGGACACAACAAATAATTAAACTAGTAGTTCTCGTCTTTTCCTAATAACTTAAGACCCCCCAACAACGGCACCAAAAACTTGATAACCTTTATGCGCGATTGAGCTTTAAATTTATAAGCCGATGCTCATTCGGGCATTGAGCTCTTTAATGAACTACTATTGAGTCGAGCTCGGGCTAATGAGCATAAGTTTTATAGTTGGTATCGAGATTGAGCCAAATATGAAGTAAGGTATTTTCTACCAGGCTAAAACCATGTAAAAGCTCCATTCAGTTAGCCGATTTGCAGCCCTACGCACGAAACCACTTTGCAGAATCAAATATGAGACAAGTCTTTGGGCCGGAAAAAAAAAATAACAAGTACTTGGCACGATTGACCGCCAAATTACGCCTACGTCACACAACCCTCGCCTGCTGGTGCTTGCTTCATCGCCGTCTTTATCTAAAGACCCACGTCACTACCACCGTGCTACGTGTCAAGCTACTCCTCCGACACCTCCACCCTACGGTGGACACGTTTTCCGCTCCCAATTAATCATCATCCGCCCACGTTATATATTCAGTGTTCTTCCTGACTTCCTCGAAGCCAAACCCGAAAACCACAATCGATAATAAGTTGATAATATGACAGCGAGCGAGGAACCAATTCTGTCCCGCTTGGATCGCCTCGACAACATGGTAATTATTAACTTTGTTTTCCCGTCTTTTAACATTCGTGCGTGGGTGTCCGTCTCTGTTGAATTCATAATATGGATGTATTACTGCGCAGTTGAGGCAGCTGGAGGAGATTAAAGCAGCTGGGAGCGGCCGGTCATCTTCCCCCACGACGACGTCGTCCCCCTCCACCCCGTCCAGCTGGACGGCGGCGAGCAGCCAGGTGTCATTCGCGGATTCGTCGCCCAAGAGTCGGTGCCGTCCGATTGAAAGCGTGATGGTGGAGGTTGGGATGAAGGGCAGCCTCATGGACCGAATCCACTTCGTCGAGGAACGCATGCTCAAGGTTTGCTGCCTGCATGCGTATATCTGATGTTTAGGGTTTAGGGTTTTGTTTCTATTGTCCGACGATGATATGGGTGGGGCTGTTTATGAACAGTTGTGTACGCAGGTGGAGGAAGAGTTGACGGGAGAGGAGAGGAGGACGAGTGCTGCGGCGGCGGAGGAGGAGGAGGTGACGAGCCCAGGGGGTAGCCGGAAGAAGAAAGGGTTGAAGGGGCTGGTGCGGAAGATAATCAAAGGGAATCATCATCACCATCACCATCATCATCCCATGGATCATGCTAATCACTCTAAGCTCGGGGCAACACCTAGCTAAACTATAAGCTTCTCGTCTCATGTTTATACATGGTTTTGAATTTTCGAGTGTTTTCACCTTTGTCTCGTTTATCCTTTGTACGAGTACGGGGTTCCATGCACGGTATTGTTGAGAGGGCGGTGCAAGTGTGGTGGTATTGTTCCTGCAAATGTAGTATTGTCTCGATGTTCAAAATTCATGATTTAAGGGTACCTACCGGTAGGGTGGCAGTTCGGTTATCGGTTATTGGTTTAACCGGTCAGTTAAATCGATAACTGGTCGGTTATCCGCTAATTGATAACCGAAGTAACCAAACTTCGGTCTGTTATCGGAGGCTAGACGAAATGGGTTTTGGTCTTAAAAGTGAGTCGGTAATCCATAATCGAGAAACCGAAGCTATTTTGGGCAGTTTTCGGTAGGGGGGAGTGATTATTTTGGTTATCAATAACCGGACGATCGATTATCAGTTATAACCGAAATAACCGAAATGCCATTCCTACCTACCGGCTACCGGTAACTAAAACTCAATGATGACGGGTGGTTTAGTACAAGAGTTTAAATTTGATGAAAAAAAGGGTGTGGGGTTGGGCGAAAAGCTCGAAGGGGGGTGGGGTTGAAAAGAGTATCTTGAATATCGAAGTATTGATACGGGGTTTAAATTCATGTCCATACATGAAGTCATAAGTTATTTTTGGTCAATCTGTATCTTCTGTGGTTGAGCATATTTTTACTAGTCGATGTTTCGTTAGGGGAGAGAGAAATTAGTAGTTTGTAACTAAACTTTAGGTCAACTCTTCTATTTTTTACAGAGAGTGAAGGGATGGTTAGGATTGAACAAACATTTTGTCAGGTTATAAAAATAATCTCTCTTTAAAATACCCTTTAGCATTGCGGCAAAAGGAAGGATAATTCATGGATCTACGGGTGGGCATTCGGTTCTGGTTTTTGACTCCCCGAATCGAATTGAAGCAAATCAAAATCGACCGAAATCAAAATGTTGTTTATCAGGTACGGAATTTGAAAGGAGAAAAACCATGTTTCGGAAACTAGGGTCACACAATCGAACCTGATTTTCGAACATTCGCAGCGCGAAGGGGATTGAAGTCTGAGCGGTTGAAAGAGTTGGTCTTGAATATTGAAGTATTTGATGGGAATATCGAGTTCGAATCTCTTTCCATCTATGAGGTCATAAGTTAATCTTTGATCAATGTGTATCTTCTGGGCTTGAGCATGTGTTTACTAGTTGATATTCGGCTGGGGAGAAAGAAACTAATAGTTTCTAACCAACAAACTTTAGATCAACTCTTCTATTCTTTACAGAGAGTGAAGGGACGGTTAGGATTGAACAAACATTTCGTCGGGCTCTAAAAATAAACGAATCTCTCTTTATACCGAAATGCAGCAAAAGGAAGGATAATCCATGAATCTAGGGGTGAACATTTAGTTTGGGTTTGACTCTCCGAATCGAAGTGAAATCGATCGATATTTATGTTATTAGATTTGCAATTTGGAAGGAGAAAAACCTATATTGGAGAAACTAGATGCATTTTTGCCATAAAAATTCCTCTACTCGTTAGAAACTATCAAATCAAAGCAATACTATTTACCATTTGGATATGCTAGCAGTAAGCACGTGCAATCGTGATAATATATTATAATTAAAACAGGGCCGGATTAGAATAACATCAAACTCGGCGGAAAGGCTATCCTATCCTAATTATCAATCACGCCAACCCAAATCAGATTGCGATGACGAGGGATTAAAATCTAAATAGAATCTCTAAAGACGGTGTGACGACTAAACGAAGCCGAAGTCGGCGTGTGCCTTTTGGGTGGATCAATTGGTATTTGGTAATCATTACCAGTCCAATAATATGATTGACAAAGTGAAGCTTTTGATTACTTTCAGGGCGTGTATAATTGAGTTTAAAGACTACTCTCAGCGCACTAATTCACGTACGGAATGTTTCGAATTTAAAGATAGATAAAGTACGTAAAATTAAGAAAATGCGATAAATTTACAACTAAATTACTACTTATACTTGACTTTTTATTAGTAATAAGAAAAAATGTAGAGCAAATGTACATATTTATACGACTAATCCTACAAACTCATTCCTCCTCAAACAAGATATACCAATTCCAAAAAAAAAAGGTAAAGACTAATTTACTAGCATGGATAACCCAAAGACTGTCATCAAGAAAATGGAAAGAATTCAACGAAATTTCATTTGGTCTAGAGTCCAAACTAGTACCAATAGGGTAGCTTATTTGGTGGCTCGCAATGCCCTTTCTTTGTACCCGACTACGAGTCGTTTCTTTGATTTCCAGACCTGGCTAAATTCCAGAATGTAACTATCTATTTGTTCAATCAATATACGATTATCTTTTGTAAAAAAAAAAAAACTAGTACTAGTGCCCCAAACCATTACCACTACGAAGAACGACCCATTACCAATAACTTATTAGGATAGGTTTATCATAGCTAGTTATTGAAATCTGAAAGTGGCCCCTATTACTCAATATGATCGTGTTGGGCGAGCAATACCCAACTCGTAGTAAAGTGGTTCAGGGCATGAGTATTACTTTTACCTTGCCTCGCTCGTCCCGTTCCATTCTAGACCATCCTGCTATGATTTGGCTCAATATTTTTTAAAAATTTTCTATTTATATTTATCTTAAATTATATTTTCACCCAATGATAATTAAAATAAAATATGAGTAAACTTTTATCTTTAAACTAGTTTGACTCAATTAAGTTGTTATTACCTCCATTTTATTATGTATAATTTATTTTCCTCTTATTTTATCATTAAAAAATAAAATTTCTCTAAATGATATATAAGAACGATTGGGCGGGAATTCGATCGAGGGAGCCTTTAAAGGGTTTTGGAACTGAAGAGAGCTTCTAATATTTTGGGAACATATTGGTTGTTTTTTCGATTAAATTTAATAGGTCGACTCTCTTTTATTTTAATTCAAAATTCAAAAAAATTCACTCATATTCACTTTAATATATTTTTAAATAAAATCATTTGAGATATAAATATATCATAATGGTAATGCTTGATAAATATAGCATAGTGTAGAATGATTGTATATGATAGTAGAAATATACTTACCATCATCTACCACCCCATACCATCGTGATAAATTTGGTTACAAAATTGTTTTCAGAAATTTGTAGATCACAACGAACACCTTCCTTCTATCCGTTTGAATTAAAACAAAGGTGGTTTAGAATGGTACCAGAGTGGTAGGCGCCAATATTTTTTTAAAAATATATAAAAATGGATATTATTTTGTATATCACCATAAACACACTCCATCTACGTAAAATAATTCATAACTCAATTCAAAACAAAGAAAATAAAAGTTGATTATAAAAAATCAAAAGAATAAAAACTCTTGAATCTCATCTTTTAGAGAACCCACTCAAAATCAATAGGCCAGAGTTAGTTATAGTATAACAAAAAAAAATATCCACCCTACCCTATATCTAATATTTTACTGTGGTATCATGCTGAAAATTTTGTCTATACGACTTATTAATCGAACACTCTGATACGATATTAATAATAAGTTGATTCAATAATTGGAGTTTCCACCTAACAAACACGAGCACTTCTACTATGCTATATAGCATTGGTGCTTTAATGTACAACTCAAAGTTGTACCATAACATTAAATGTATAAGTTTAGGTTGTACCATAAAACAATTTGTACCATTATGTTATGGTACAACTTTACAACTTGAACTTGTACCTTTACATAAAGGTACAAGTTCAAGTTGTACCATAAAAGAATTTGTAAAAAAAGTATAGGTACAATCTGAAGTTGTACCATAACGTAAATGTACAATTTTAAGTTGTACAATAAAGGCAAAAACTTATAGCACCAATACTATATAGCATTGTAAAATTTCTCAACAAACACACCCACTATCTCTTTCCTCCTCTCAAATATTTACTACCTGAAATCAGTCTCCTCCTAGTTTTACTCTGACAAGAATCTTGGAAAGGAAAAAAGTGAGTTAGAGAGCAGACGATGTGCAAAAATACGTGCAAGTAAGGATGATGGACGATACGTGAAGTTGATCAATCAATCTTTAAAGTTGACTCTTATGATTTATTTGTACATGTTGGCTGAGATGAGATGGATTGAGGTTGACCAAAGGCATGCAATGAAATTCTTTATAGCGACAGATTCAAAGGGGATGATAACCTGGTTGGATTACACTACTCTAATGCTTAGCTAGTGAGAAAGAAGCACTCTCGATCCACTCCACATATATGCAAGCATTGCTTTGATTCTTCATCTTCTTCTTCTTTTTTGGTAAGAATTGCATTGATTCTTTGACTAGCTATATATTTTCTCATCGTGTAGTGGGGATCGCATTTGTTTGTTTGTTTGTTTTGGCACTATTTGGGCTGACTTGACCAGCTGCGAGCTGACCAACTGATGTCTCTCATGAATGTCCTATTTGAGGTAGACTTATGTACATTGTTAGTAAACGGTATATGATACACGATTGGACCTTTCTCAATAATTCGAGTTATAGGAATTAACTGGTTCTTGACATGGTATCAGAGCCTTCTGTGACCGAGAGATCTTCTGTTCGATTCCCGATGACCCTCATCTATTCCCGTGCAAACTTCAAGCCCATATATAGTGGTTTTCGTTTGGGGGGTGTATTAGTAAATGGTATATGATCCACGATCGAATCTCTCCCAACTGTTGCGGGAGTATTGTCCATGCATGCTCTCGTGTTATTATTATTATGAATCGTTTTGTCCGCGTTTGTTAAGTTGAGGGACTTGATTGTTATTGTCCACTTAACTAGCTCGTCTCATGCTTACTCGGCTAGTTATATAAGCTGTAGCTGCCGCAACATTGGAGGTTGTAAGAGTGGGTTCATTAAGCTTAATAATTGGAGTAGTCTAGTTCACAACAAACGAGGAAACCACGTAAAATGGTGTGTTGTGTGATTGTTTCTGCTTTCGCGTATTAGATTTTTTCATGGTATCAGAGCTTGGTTTAGATCCAGGGTTCATTTTTGCTCGGTCCACTACGAAAACGAGACTTCAAAAGTTAAGGGATTTGAGAATGGAACAAAAGACGGGCTAAGCTCATTCCGCTTAGTTCGTCTTCGGTTCGACGAAGCTCATCTCGCTGATTTAGAATCATCATGAGTGATGACAATAGTAAGGTAGCAAGCAATGGCAGCACAAAGGCTCCCGTCGACGAAAAATTCCTTACATCCAACGTGAACTTTGTATATTTTCTTCCTCAATCCTACTCGCAACACGTGGGTGACTTGCTGACTCCTAGCAACTATGGAGAATGGGTAATTGACATGACCGACTCTTTGCTAGCCAAGAATAAGTTAGGGTTTGTTGATGGAACCATACATCAACCAACCACACCACGAGAGAAAGCGGCGTGGACGAGAGTTGATGTAACACTCAAGGGCTGGCTTAAGGCCTCCATGACTCTGGAGGTGAGACGTAGAATCAGACTCGCGAAGACGTCAAAGCATAAGGGATGATCTTAAAGCTCACCTTGGACAAGGTAGTGACCCTCGCCACTATGAGCTTCGTCGTTTGACTAGTTTGTTGCCACAAGCAAAGCTGAGTGTCTCGACTTACTACACTGAGCTGTGCACACTCTGAGAGGAGGCCGAACGAATTTCTCACACGTCCCCATGCACTTGCGCTCAATGCGTGTGAGACCTAGGGAAAAAGACTCGTGGTAGAGATGATAGTAAACATCTTTTTGAATTTCTGATGGGGCTAGATTATGTATTTTCCACAGTATAGTCCCAAATATTGTCAATGAAGCCTAATCCTACTATCACTGAGGCATAGAACATGATATCTATGGACGAATAGCAGCAAAAAAATTCTACGAATCACAAGCCACGGGTTGAGGCGGCAGCGTTCGCAGCCAGGCAAGAGTCGTCCATGGAGAAGGGAGCTTATCGAGACCAAGATTCTCGTCCTCGGTTCCCGCAATGTAAGAAATTGGGCCATACAAAGGAAAAATATTTTGAGATTATTGGTTATGACTCGTCTGTACTGTCACACTAGAAAGTGGCCAAGTGTAACCACCTACTAATGCGTAGTATAGCGGGTTTAGCTTTAATTGTCAACCTGGGTCCAAGATGTGATTACTACTCCGTGAAGTTCTTATTATTTAGCGGTTTAACTGTAGTGAAATATTAACTAAGCTAAACAAACACAAAGCAGTAAAAGTTGTGGTTTAAGTCAGAGAGAGGTTACCCAGATATGGTTCCCCCTAGATAGCAGTTAAGTCGGGTTGTAATTCTCCAAGTCCAGATTCAATGACAGTTATACTGAGGAAGGTTCTTATTCAGTCTGAAGTCTTGACTAAAGGTCTCCAGACCCCCTCAATCTGAATACCCGGCGGGCTACTAATCTCCATTGGAGTAAAAAAACTGAGACCCTAACGTGCAAAACCTCCTCTACTGGAGTAAATCCAGTACAGAGCATTGAATTGACTCCTCGACTAAAGTAATCAATTCACCACTTTCAATTAAGGGTGCTCTACTAACCTAGGCAGATATTCTCTTTCTAGGTCAAAGCAGGAACTACAGGAATTTGATCAGGATTCCTGCAATTCAGAAAATCATGCCTCAATTGAATATAATCAACGTCAAAAGAACATGTACTTGGGTTCATACAACCAAACCTAACATACAAATCTAGGGTTCTTCATACCCAGGAGAGATAGAAAGTTTACTCCATAGAGAGAGAAGAGAAATCAACTTCAGATGCAAAAATCCTTTTGTGGAGGATGAAAATTGGCTTCCGGTAATCAATCGGTACTTCTCCAAGCTTCAATCGAGCTCCAATGATGTTGAATCTCGATCTAGGTCACTTGGAGGCTTTGTTCGTCACTTTCTCTCTCTAGTTTTTTGCTTTCTTTTTCTAAAACTCGAATCCCCCTCCAAAGAAACCCGAAATTCCCTTGAAACAGCAGACGCTCGTGATACCCGGCCCAAATACCCGGTCGGGTATTCATGGGGACCGACCGGGTATTATGAAAAGCAGTGTGCAGGCACAGGGGGAAATACCCGATCCCGGGCTAAAATACTCGATCGGGTATTTATGCTTCTCGGTCGGGCCCCCTTCTGCAGTTAAGTCCCAAATATTGTCAATGAAGCCTAATCCTACTATCACTGAGGCATACAACATGATATCTATGGACGAATAGCAGCAAAAAAATTCTATGAATCACAAGCCACGGGTTGAGGCGGCAGCGTTCGCAGCCATGCAAGAGTCATCCATGGAGAAGGTAGCTTATCGAGACCAAGATTCTCGTCCTCGGTTCCCGCAATGTAAGAAATTGGGCCATACAAAAGAAAAATGTTTTGAGATTATTGGTTATGACTCGCCTGTACTGTCACACTAGAAAGTGGCCAAGTGTAACCACCTACTAATGCGTAGTATAGCGGGTTTAGCTTTAATTGTCAACCTGGGTCCAAGATGTGATTACTATTCCGTGAAGTTCTTATTATTTAGCGGTTTAACTGTAGTGAAATATTAACTAAGCTAAACAACCACAAAGCAGTAAAAGTTGTGGTTTAAGTCAGAGAGAGGTTATCCAGATATGGTTCCCCCTAGATAGCAGTTAAGTCGGGTTGTAATTCTCCAAGTCCAGATTCAATGACAGTTATACTGAGGAAGGCTTTTATTCAGTCTGAAGTCTTGACTAAAGGTCTCCAGACTCCCTCAATCTGAATACTCGGCGGGCTACTAATCTCCAGCGGAGTAAAAAAACTAAGACCCTAACGTGCAAAACCTCCTCTACTAGAGTAAATCCAGTACAGAGCAGTGAATTGACTCCTCGACTAAAGTAATCAATTCACCACTTTCAATTAAGGGTGCTCTACTAACCTTTAGCATATATTCTCTTTCTAGGTCAAAGCAGGAACTACAGAAATTTGATCAGGATTCATGCAATTCAGAAAATCATACCTCAATTGAATATATTCAACGTCAAAAGAACATGTACTTGGGTTCATACAACCAAACCTAACATACAAATCTAGGGTTCTTCATACCCAGGAGAGATAGAAAGTTTACTCCATAGAGAGAGAAGAGAAATCAACTTCAGATGCAAAAATCATTCTATGGAGTATGAAAATTGGCTTCCGGTAATCAATCGACACTTCTCAAAGCTTCAATCGAGCTCCAATGATGTTGAATCTCGATCTAGGTCACTTGAAGGCTTTGTTCGTCACTTTCTCTATCTAGGTTTTTGCTTTCTTTTTCTAAAACTCGAATCCCCCTCCAAAGAAACCCGAAATTCCCTTGAAACGGTAGAAGCTCGCGATACCCGGCCCAAATACCCGGTCGGGTATTCATGGGAACCGACCGGGTATTATGAAACGCAGTGCGCAGGCACAAGGGGAAATACCCGATCCCGGGCTAAAATACTCGATCGGGTATTTATGCTTCTCGGTCGGGCCCCCTTCTGCTTCTACGGGTATCCAAGTGACTTTAGCCGGTCCAATACCCGATCGGGTATTTGAGTGACCTGACCAGGTATTTGGCCTTTCAGCTCCTCCTTGCCGCCAATGCTTCATTTCAAACCCAAAACTCGCTTCCAAGCCTCCATTTCCACGCCAAGTCTTGAAATATGACATAAACGCACAACCTAGCGTGAAATCAGATTAAAACACAAGAATCGACCCTCAAACGGTTCAATAATTGTGGCCAAAATATGTGCATATAACGAACGGTCTATCAGGTTACCCTCCTGGCTATTTTGAGAAGGGCGGTAACAAAGGTGGAGCGAATCTGTCTCGCAGACCTGAAGATCGTGGTCGTGGGGGGCTCAAGTCAGTTGCTATGGGTGCTGATGTGAGTCCCATTACAGATTTCACAAAGTCGCAAGTGAAAACGCTCTGTAAGTTTCTTGGCGGGGAACCCAAAGCTTCTCTCGACAATGATTGGGCAGGTAAAACGTCTGCCACTTGTGATTTCTTGGATTCTGGCTGTAATGACCACATAGCTATACATATTGGAACTCTTACCAATTCCACTCTTGAATTTGATTTCCGAGTTAGTATACCAAATGGTGATGCATTAGGGGTTACTCGTATAGGGTCGGTAATGTTGCAGAATGGGATGGTGTTGCCTCGAGTGCTTCTCGTACCAGATTTCAAGTGCAATCTCTTATTCATTAGCCGTCTTACCAAGGATTTTCCGTTAGCATTGGTTTTTCTACACGACTTCTTTGTGATCCTAGACTTACGCTCCAGGAGGATGATTGGGATGGGTAATCAGCAGGACAGACTTCATCACTTGCGCCTGTTTGACGAGCTTTATGAGGTGGTTGGTCGATCTGCGGAAGGACTTCGTGAGACCTCGTCAGCTTTGTGGCATTCTAGATTGGGGCACCCTTCCCTTGACAATACGACCACGTTACATATATGGAAAAAATCCAAAAGTACCACTGTTTAAAAAAAAAATTCAAAAATACCACCCAACCCCAAAAAATTCCAAAAATACCACCCTTTTCAAAAACCGCCACCCACCCTGCGGTTTACACGAAAACCGTTTGTCGGAGGCGCGGTTTTCTATGCAAACAGCGGGCCTAGGGGGCGGTTATAAAAAAAAAAAAATTTGACCTAACCGCTGGGTGGGGTGGCGGTTTTGGGTCAAACCGCCACCCCACCCAGCGGTTTGGTCCAATTTTTTTTTTTTTTCGATCAACTCCTAACTTCGGCCGAAACTTCAAACAAACGTAACTTTTCACTCGGGTATCCGATCGTAGCGATTTTTTTTTATTTCGCATAACTTTTCAAGATCTACAACTTTTACTAGGATGAAATTTTCAAAACTGGAACTATTTGTGGATATACGGGACCTTGGGAATAACTTTACCTTTACTTTTCACAAATTCATGTATATTTTGAAATTATGATTATATTAAAAGTTGTAGATCTTGAAAAGTTATGTGGAATCAAAAAAAAATCATGAAATTAGGAT
Source organism: Linum trigynum (assembly GCA_964030455.1). Lineage (NCBI taxonomy): Eukaryota > Viridiplantae > Streptophyta > Magnoliopsida > Malpighiales > Linaceae > Linum > Linum trigynum. The sequence goes on along the minus strand of OZ034814.1, from coordinate 30,462,882 downwards.
TTTGGAGCACAAAGTTATGGCCGCCCAAAGTTTGACGAAATCAAAAAAAGGCTCGTTCGGGGTGGCAAATGACGTTTTTTCGAGACGAAGGCGGGACCCAGCGGTTTGCGGCTTGCAAGATCTCAAAAATTTATTCAGATTCAAAAAATGGAGGCCGCAAACTTTTTGAGATCTTGCAAGCCGCATACTGCCGGGTCTCGCATTTCGTCAAACTTTGGGGCCTCCATTTTTTGAATCCGAATAACTTTGCGGCCTCCATTTCGTCAACCCCCCCCCCCCCCCAGGCAGGTTCGTGGCCTTCGTGTTTGGAAGCCTTTCGTCCGTCTTGATGGCTATGAGGTCAAACTTCCTTCCTCTCTTCCTTCATCACAACTTTGCATTGTCTCTCCTATTAAATACCCAATGGTTGCTTTTGTGTCTTATCATCTATTGTCTCCTAATGACCGGGATTACATTGCAACTATCTCCCGCGTTCCTGAACCAAAGTTTTTCCATGAAGTCGTACGTTATAAGTTGTGGCGTGACGCCATGACCATTGAAGTTAATGCTTTCGAAGCCAACGACACCTGTGATTTATGCGAGTTGTCCCCTGGCAAACGTCTGAGACTCCAAGTGGGTGTATAAGATTAAGTTCCTCCCTGATGAACCCATCGAGCGGCATAAGGCTCAAGTGGTTACCAAGGTATTTACGCAGCTTGAGGGTATCGACTTTCATGACACGTTTGTGCCAGTCGCTAAACTTGTCACAGTTTGATGCGTCTTAGATTGGCTGCTCAGCAAGGCTGGTTTCTTCTAAGCGGGGTTGATGTGTCTAATTCATTATAGAGAAAGTAAAATGGAACTGAGTAGATACAAGGGATACTCATATCGTATTCTCACGAGGCTCTAGTTGATCTATTATTCAAAATAAGGATTTGTATCTAAGCTTTGCAATAACTTCCCACTTATAAATCGAAACAAAGGAAGAATATATACACATAAGATTAATAAAGATAAAAATATACAAAATTAAAGTTGATTATCCTTATTATTTTCCCCCGAGGTCTGATGGTTTCCTATATCATGTGAGTTAAGGCTTGACCTTGAGAGAGTGATTCCATGATATCGTACATCTAACGATTAATAGATCTAATAAGCTATGATGGGTCCTACAAATTTCTCTCTTGAGGAGTTTGGGTGGTTCAATCAATTGGTGATTGATTTGTGAGAGATGGATGTGTCCAGTCTCATCTAACACAAAACATATTCGAAGCTATCATCATTATTCATGTGAGAAAATAGCTTCGATGAAATAAGCAATCTCATTAACATGAAAATGTCAATAGCAATCAATCAAACATCCATGAGGCCATACCCAAAAAAAACTCCATCATCCCTAGGATTCTATATAATATAAATAATATAGACAACTAGACGTTTAGTTATCCATAAATAAAAAAAACAACAAATACAAGAAGAGGAGATGTTTCTATATGATCAATTGCTTCTCGATTCTTGACTTCTTTCTCCGTTTTGAGACTTGAGAGCTTCTCGAGGTCGTTTTCTGGTGGCTAACCCTCCTCAATTCATCCCAGGGGAAAAGATGCTGCTCCTAAAAAAAATCCTTTCAACTCACTTCTTCATAATGACGAGTTTTTAAATCGACTTGGGCTTTTAACCGCCATTTTGGGATTTGGCAGACAAGGGCGCCATTATGTTGTGTGGCTTGTTTGGGCTATATCTCACTCGTCCGACCTCTGAATCCATTCTCGTCTGAATCTATGCGCTCGTTTTCTCGTCCTCTTTCATTTCATGATGATCTTTTTAATGACCCTACCTGGAAATATTGAAAAAATATACAAAAGGCATCACACGTGTAAAAAAACTCCAAGATGCTATCACACACACTTTTGAGTATATATATATATATCAAGCAAATTCAAGTTATGATGTAAAAATCATATAAAACATGTCATAAAATAGAGGGTCCAAAATGGTTTTTTTGTATGTGTTATCATTGTCCCAAGTGTTTTGTTTGCTGTGGAGAAAAGTAAAGAGAAATATCTTAAAGTGGTAGGAAACAAGGTAGAAAATGTGTTGCTTATGTTATGATGATTTCACCTAGTATAACCAATTTGTTCGAAGAACACATAGAGTTAAGATCTAGTGATTTGGATTTACACCACTACAACCTTACTATGAGACATAATCCCGAACTTAATCGAAAGAAGAATGTAAAAAGCCAAATATTATAAAGCAGTAAACGGAATATGAGTGAGCACAAAAAAAATACAAAAATTAAAGATGTTGTCTTGGTGAGTTTCTCTACAAATTCCATATATATGAAAATCAAATCAAACATTTATAATTGAGTTTTAACTCTATTACCCCTATCACTCCTCAATCTCTTTACAACGGTTGTCACTACAATTAGCATAGGTGATCGTCGTATAGCATGCGAGCCAGAATTATTATCACTAAAATCAACTTATCAGAATTTGGATATCGTCCACCACTTGAATATTGAAGAATGGTGTGAATAAATATGATTTCTTCATTGATTCATGAATCAAAACGTCTATTCCAACTGTCCAAAGTCTATATGAGACCACCTTTCCGCCTTTGACTGAAAGATCGAATGAAGACATACAATTAGGGGTGTCGGTACTGTTTCGGGTTTTCGGGTTCAACCGAAACCGAACCGATAGCAGTGCTGTCGGGTTCGGGTTTTCGGTTTCAACCCAGATGTGTGTGGCATCGGTTTCGTTGTAACCCGAAACCCGATAAGAACTCGAAAAACCCCGATACCAACCTTCAGCTACCGTTATGCCCTTTTGGGATTTGCAGTTCAACTTCGATCTTCGAGGCTTTCCCATCTCATCTGAAACTCCCAAACCTTTTGATTTCAAGGCTTCGACAGAGGATTGAGGTGAGTATAGTGGTGGTTTCCCTCCACAATTCGGGCGACGCTTCTGGGATTCTGGGTAACGTCAGGCGGCGCATCTGGGTAACGTCGGGTGGTGCATCTGGGTAAAGTCGGGGGACGCATATGGTTCCGTTTGAGTCGGAAGCTTTCCAAGTCGGTGGTGCATCTGGGTACATCGGGCGCCGCATTGAAAGCTTTCTCCGATCTGGTTTTATAGTTTCCCATATTCGATTCCTCCCTTAGCTTCGTCGATTCTTATCCTAGATTCGACCAATTCTTGTGGTTGTAGGCTGGTGGCAGAGATGCAAAAGCTACAATAAAGGAACAGAAGAGTAATAACAGATGAAGCTTGGAACAGAAGAGCTTCATCTGCAAAGTCTCTGTGGTTTCTTTTGTAGGCTGGTGGCGGTAGGGGTTGGAAGTTGGAACAGTAGTGGGGTGAGTATGAGAAGGAACAGAAGAGTAATAATAGGTGTTGGTGGGAGTGGAGGTGAGGAGAAGAAGGAATGAAAGAGAAATTGAAACTCTGGAATTAAGAATGAGACAACAGGTGTTGTTGGGCGGAGTGCTCAAGGAGGAGGTTCGGTTTTCGGGTTCAAGCAAACCGAACCGAAACCGCTAGTACAGTTTTTGGGTTTGGGTACCCGCAACCCACAAGACACCAATTCGGGTTCGGTTTCGGGTTACAAGCATTGGCAGGTTCGGATTTTTCAGGTTAGTGGGTTTCGGGTTCGGTTACCCGACCCGAACCGAACAGACACCCCTACATACAATTTGATCAATACCTCTATAATAATGCTTTTAACAAGAGATTTTTTGTAACTCAAAAGCTAATTCTTGGCCAGCAGGTCAAAATGCTATGAAAATAATATTCTTATAGGAAATATGTCCCGATGAGCATGCTTTTCGAATCAAGTACTAATCGAATAAATAAAAGAAAGAGTACAAAGGACAATCAGGCAGTGACCAGCTGCTTGCAGCTTCTGATAGTAACATGTTGGCTCATTAGTGTCATGAATGTTACTTAATGCAGGTTTGAATACCAATGGATTACAATAACTTGAGTTATTAAAAGATTGTCAATAATATATCTTATTTTACTGTTTACCCATTAAAATTAATTTGTATCATATCGATCAATTACAGGGGATTTAAATCACTTAATAGATTTATAAGGTCAGCTCAATATTTTTATAATTAAATGAGTTAGTCGGGTCTTATTGGGTTGGGGTTTTGGGCCTAAGTGGCCAAAACACTTCTTCCCTATATGATGGCCAATCGTCTCCTTGGGTCATAGCCAAACGATGCCTCCACCCCTTGGTATGAAATCTGGCTCCCAAAAAAGTAAGTCTGGAAACAAGGCGGCACAACGGGGTGGGTGCCAAACGATCGGGTACCAAGCTGGGTACCAAACAACGGTGCCATAGCAACATGATACCAAGCCGACAAAGCAGAGTTTGGTACCATGACATGAAAATTGGCTAAGTATGGAGCCAACAGAGTACCAAGTCGGCGAGATAGGCTTGGTAGTCAGGCAACACGATACCAAGACCCCTAAAGGATATCAAGCCGACAAGCCAGACTTGATATCAGGTTACCAAACATCCCAAAAAACTAAGTATGGAGATCAAAGGGTGCCAACCCGATGAGGAGGTGACAAGGTGGCCATCTGAGGTGGCTACCATGCTGGGTACCAAGTCATCATAAACATGATGTAGATTCTAGAAGCTAAGTATGGAAACCAAGCCGACAGGGCTGCCGGCTTTGTAGCAAGGGTATCAAGCCGACAAGATTGACTTGATACAAAGATGACAAGTTGGTGCCATGACAGTCTCTCTAAGACTAAGGGTGGAGACTTGGGGGTAAAGGGGCCAAGTTCTCATCATGTCCGGCTTGGTATCAAGGGTATAAAGCCGACAAGATTGACTTGATACCAAGATGACAAGTTGGTGCCATGACAGTCTCTCTAAGACTAAAGGTGGAGACTTGGGGGTAAATGGGCCAAGTTCTCATCATGTCTAGGTGGGTGATCAATACTTCATCATGGAGGCTAAGGCAAATAGGCTCAACCCTATCCAGTCATGACAGAGAGACAAGGCTCAGCACCAACCCGACCCGGCATCGAGACCATCAAATACCCACCAGCCCCAAGACGAGACAAGGGCCCCCAAGGAGACGGTTACCAACTAGTCACCAAGGCGGCGACAAGGGGCCCCGAGGCGGTTTGAAGCAAGAGGCCAGCTAGCAGTTACTAAGGTGGTTACCAAGGCAATTACACCTAGTGGCTATAAATAGGAGAAACTAAGAGTGTAAACGGGTTCCACAACCAAACATTTGACACACAATGTCAAAATTGATCTTTTTCTCTGCAATGTGGCCATAGTCATAGCCCTTAGTTTTTAGAGCTCTCATTGAACCTCCATAGGAGTAGGAGTAATTAACGTAGAATGTTCCCAAGAACCCATCAAAAACATCAAACACCCTCGTTCGAACATTGTTCGGAGAGGAGTGAACCGTGTTATTAATCGTTGTTCAAGAAGTCAAGGTGCAAGCATTAATATCAAACACAAGAGTTTTCCTCGCCAGAAAACAATTACATATTACTGTACGCTTCCTCAAACGAAAATTACTCGTAAAGACTTGAAGTTCGTACATGTCCGAATACCATGTGTTTGATAGATGGAGATCGTAGGAATTTGAACACGGAACCTCTCGATTACAAAAAGAACTCTGATATCATTACAAAAAACTAATTGACCGGAATATCTCGAGTAGTTGTTAGTGGAAATTCCGTTATAGATTATATACCATGAACAACATTGAGATTACCAACAGAGTATTGGAATACCGATGTCCAATGTTCTGTGACTGAAATGAATTCTCCTCTGTAACTTGGGCAGCTAACTAGCTCCATCATGCCATCTTATCATATCAAAGCTCCATCAATAATGATTTAAGAAAACAATCCACATCCTCTCTTTCCTTCCTCCCCTGCTGTCTTTTCCCTCCCACCCCCTGAAGTCATATCTTTCATATCACCCATTTAGAGTCATTCCAGATAAAAAGAAGGAAAGGTTGCTGCTGGAGCCCCATTCCCACTTTAGCAACTTGTTCTCTCTTTTTTTCCTCTTCTTTTCTTCCCTTCCAGTTTGCTGCGTCTACACTTGCACATGCCCAACCATCACCCTATAAATACCCCCATGAACTTCTCCCACACCACCAAGCCAGTCTACTCTGTTTCTGCTTCTTCAATTGACACACGTCCTCTGTTTCTCAAAGTGAAAACAGAGTATATACATTATGCGGCTTTCAAATTCAATGCCGGTGTGCCAACAAATCCAACTACCCAATAATTGCCCCGCTCTCGAAATACCGACCGGAATGCTGAAACTACTGGAGAGACCCCCGCCGGCAATGTGGCACAAGGAGAAACTGGTGATCATCATGGGCGCCACGGGGACGGGGAAATCCCGCCTGTCCGTCGACCTCGCCACCGAATTCCACGCCGCCGAGATCATCAACTCCGACAAGATGCAGGTCTACAAGGGGCTCGACGTCGTCACCAACAAGATCACCGACCGAGAAACCCGCGGCGTTCCCCACCACTTGTTGGGAACCGTCGACCCAAACGCCGATTTCACTTCCCGAAACTTCTGCGACAATGCCTCTGCCTCCATCGAATCAATCCTCATGAAGGGTTCCCTACCGATCATCGTCGGCGGCTCCAATTCCTACATCGAGGCGCTTGTCGACGACGACGGCGATGACGAATTCTGGGGGTTCCGGTCGAAGTACGACTGCTGCTGCCTCTGGCTCGACGTATCAACCCCGGTCCTGCACGAATTCGTGTCGAAAAGGGTCGATTCGATGGTCGAGAACGGGTTAGTGGATGAAGTTCGGGGAATGTTTGATCCTGAGAAAACAGAGTATAGGGAGGGGATTCGGAAATCGATTGGGGTTCCAGAGCTGGACAAGTATTTGAGAGTGGAACGGCGTCATTTCGGTGTGGATGGGGAAACCAGAGCGAGGGTTCTTCGGGAAGCGATCGACGAGATCAAGAGGAATACTTGTAATTTGGCTTCCCGGCAACGAGAGAAGATCCAACGGCTGAGGAGAGTTAAGGGGTGGAATATTCATCGAATTGATGCAACCGAGGTGTTTAGAAAACGAGGGAAGGAAGAAGTAGATGGGGCGTGGGAGAAGCTGGTGGCAAGACCGAGCTCTTTCCTCGTAAGGAACTTCCTTTACGGTATGGGTTCGCCGGCGGCGGGGAGCAGGCAGTTGTATTTTCGCCGGCGCTGAGGTTGACTAGTGAGGGATATAGTCATGCGGCAGAGTGTGTTTTGACGTAAGAGCCATGATCGGATTTGTGGGTTTTTTTTTTTTGTTTTGTTTTGTCTTTCTTGGGGATTTTTGTTAGGGATGGTAAAGTCTTACTTTTTGGTTTTTAATAATCAAGGAATATGAGAAAGCAAAAATCGGGGGAAGAAAGGGTTTATGGCTCTAAAGGTTGACATGGAAAAGGCCTATGATAGAGTCGAATGGCCGTTTCTCCTCGCGGTCTTGGATAAAATGGGGTTTAATTCCACCTGGCGAGGATGGATTCAGGAGTGTCTGCGATCAGCCTCTTTTTCAGTTCTCATGAATGGTACTCCGGCTGGGTTCTGTGCCCCTTCTCGGGGGCTGAGGCAGGGAGATCCGCTTTCCCCGCTGCTGTTTGTCATTTGCACAGAGGGGTTTGCAGCTCTCCTTCGTAAGGCAATTTCGGAAAAGAGATTAGAAGGGGTGAAGGTCGCTCCCCGCTCTCCCCGCATTTCGCATTTGTTCTTTGCTGACGACTCCTATCTGTTCCTGCGGGGATCTCTCCAAGAATGTGAAAACCTGATTGAGGTCTTGAACGAATATGAGGAGTTAAGCGGCCAAAAAGTGAATCTGGCTAAGTCAGCAGTTTGCTTTAGCAAGAATATTGCGATGCCAGACCAGGAGTTCTTGGCACAGATTTTAGGAGTAGGGGCACTGGGGGTGCATGATAAGTATTTAGGATTGCCAACTTTAATTGCTCGATCCAAAATGGCAACATTTCGATACCTGGAGGACAAATTGTTGGAGAGGTTGCAGGGATGGAAGTAGAGAACGCTCTCTTGGGCTGCTAAGGAGACTTTGATTAAAGCAGTGGCAATGGCTTTGCCGTTACATGTGCTGTCCTGTTTTAAGATGTCGTTGGGCCTTTGTAGGCTGCTGGATAAGCATGTGGCCCGTTTTTGGTGGGGTATGAATGAGGGGATGCCAAAGATCCATTGGATGTCTTAGAGGAACCTCTGTCGAAGTAAGCATGAGGGTGGAATGGGGTTTCGCCGGTTTGAGCAGTTTAATCAGGCCCTCCTGGCAAAAATTGGATGGCGTATTCTGATGGATCCCCAGTCCCTTTTGGCTAGGGTTTATAAAGGAAAGTATTTCCCGCATGGTACGTTCCTTGAGGCCAAAGCTCGGTCGCGTCCCTCGTGGGGTTGGGTGAGTATCCTCCACGGACGAGAGCTCTTGATAGCAGACGTGCGATGGCAAGTCGGGAATGGCCAGACCGCGCCGCTGCTGCATTTCAACTGGATACCGGGGTTACATCCTGACATTCCTGTTTTTAACCCTAGGGTGTTGCCAGTAGATCAGGAGCTGAAAGTAGCGGAGGTCATGTGTCAAGGAGGTGGAGGGTGGTGTGTGGAGAGCTTACATCAATGGTTTGATCCGGCGACTTGCAAGGCTATTCGTGCTATCCCTCTCCCAGCCCATGGGGTGGAGGATAAACTGGTTTGGCATGGCACGTCGGATGGGATTTTCACAGTGAAGTCTACATATCATCTTGCTGTCACTCTTGACAAACGGGGGGGACGGTGGAGGGATATGGTTAGCTGGATGGATAAAAGTAGTTGGATCCGTTTGTGGGATGCGAATATTCCGCCTAAGCTGAAGATTTTTGTGTGGCAAATTTTTAATCGCATTCTCCCTACGATGGAGGCCCTGGTTGAGAAGAAGGTGACGGTTATGCCACGTTGCCCAGTTTGCTGGGATGAGCTTGAGTCCTTGGAGCATCTGTTCCTTTATTTTCCGGTGGCTCGAGCTATGTGGGATTATTCTGGGATGGAGTTTTTGGGTGAGGGACTTCCGAGGCAGACCTTTCCTCTCTTCCTCAAGCGGTTATTGGCCTTGATCCATCAACCTTCACAGTTCATGGCTGTGATTGCAGTCCTGTGGAGGATTTGGAAATCCCGGAATTGGGTGGTGTTTGAGGGAAAGCAGTTTGAATTCTTGGCCTTGATGCGCCAGTTCCAGCAGCAAGTGAATGAATGGGAGCGGTTGCCTGGGGACCCTACTTCTGCCGTTACTAGGGGCAGCTGTCATGGTCTTCTGGATCCGCGGAGGAATTATGGTCTTTTTCTGGCTCCGCATGGGGATGCTGGTCTTGTCTGCCAGTGGGATGGGGCGACGAAAGCAGGCTCTCACTCTGCGGGGGGCATGGTCCTGAGTGCGGAGGGTGGGATCCTGAGGGCTGGAGGGATTCACTTCCCAGTTATTGATGATCCGGTGATAGCTGAAGTCCTGGCGCTTCGAGAGGCTGTGAAATGGTGTTTAGCCCAGGGGTTTAGTTTGATTCGCTTTGAGGGGGATGCCAAGGTGATTATCGAGAAAGTTCGGCGGAGGGAGGTAGCGGATAGTAGGATGGGGGCTATTCTTAGTGAGGTAGTGGAAATTTTTTCCTGCCATCCTGGTTTGAGTATCCGGTTTGTAGGTCGGCGTAATAATAGGGTAGCCCACTTGGTGGCTAGAAAGGCCCTTTCTATGTACCCGGCTGCTTGTCATGCTGTTGATTTTCGGGCCTGGCTGAGTTCCAGGATGTAACTATCTTTTTCTCTTGATTAATATATATCTTTTGTTAAAAAAAAAAGGAATATGAGAAAGTTATGTTGTATATCGAGGATATGTTGTATGTCCGTCTTCAAATCATGAGTACTTCTTTGGATTAATTTTTTTTTATTAACAATTTTAATTTTAGTCTTTTATAATCGAGAGATTTTATCTTCAATTTGTTGAACACATGATATTTAGACATGTGAAAACTTTGAGCATATATGAGTAGACTTTCATTTGACGGAGCGTGTTAGTAAGTTGTAAATAAACGACTCATAATTGAACTTCTCCCAACAACTCGAGTTATTGAGACTAAACAGTTCTTGACACTTCCTCTCACTAATTTCCAAAATGCTCTCATAATACCTCATTATTAGGAAAAATTTTAGGTCCATAATATTAGCCCTCAATAACTAAAAAAAATATAAATTTGTTTACAATATATATAGGCATAGGTTGTAATTCAAAATTCTTCTATTATGTAATACTACAAAATCATATATGGTGGCTAAGATTGGAGATAATGTGATCAATTGATCATCTTTGTAGCGGTTTAAGGAGGGAAGGTAGAGGTTTGAGGGACAATTAGGTCACGAATCTCTACGAGACTGTTAATGCATTTTTTTAAAATCTCATACAAATATTCAATGAACGACATCTAGTTCAATTTACATTGAATTTATAAAAATAATTGTGTAAAAAATAAGATTTTTTGTGCTACAAGATTATATTTAATTTAATATTTTTTGGAGCATAACATTTTCTCTTCATCTTACCATTGTCATATCATAGTATTGTTAATGTGATAATATCATGATATGACAATGGTGTGATCAATGCAGTCAAAATCGCGCTTTAAAACTTAAAAGCTTACGCTTTTACCTTTTTGTGTCACCACAACGCTTCTACATAGAATCATGATTTTCCCTTACAAATGCAGTCAAAATCTACGTTTTAAAACTTAAAAGCTTACGATTTTACGCTTTTAGGTCACTCAACCGCTTCTAGGTAGAATCGCGCTTTTGACTGCATTGGGTGTGATAATTTTGTTAGTCTTACCATAGTGATAAGATCATCATAATATGATAATGGTGAGAATGTATTATAAACTTACCATATTGGTATGATGTTGGTATGCCAATGGTAAAATAGCACAAAATCTTATATGTGAGCACGATAAACTGATGTCATCATACTACTATCATATTATAAAGGGATGAAAAAGTTATGCTGTATATCGAGAATAATATGAAATAAGTTGTATGACAAAAAGAATGAAAAAAAACCAGGGTAAATACTAATTATTAGACAAACTTTTTCTGCAATTTGAAATATTAGTCAAAACTTTCGGAATACAACTAGCCAAATTTTCTGTAACGCATCAAAATATTAGTCATTTTTTGGTATCGTTAATAATTTTGTAACTCTTTTTCTTAGTTCAAATATTAAAGTTTTGGAATGTTGACCTCCATGTGTTTCTTCCAAGTCAATATCATCTTGTCAAGTCAATATTACCAACAAAACTACTAACTGGAAGTTAGCACCTGGCTAATATTTCGTATTTTGAAAAGTTTGACTAATATTTTAAAATATGATAGAAATGTCGCTAATAATTATTATTTACCAATAAACTATAAAAAAAACATATAGAATGAATAAGTCTTTTGCTTCTTTTTGTTGCTCTAGCCAAGCTGGGGAGTCCACAGTTTCGGGTTCGAATCAAGAGTACTTCCTCCCACTAATTTTCAAAATGCTCTCATATTCTATCTATCTTACTATTTATATATCTAGAGAGGTTTTCTCTCTTTGTACGAGATAAGGTTGAATGAAAGTGGTTGGAAAGATGTTGAGAAAAATTGGGGTAGAAGCACGGGTTATCTTGTTTTCTTAGTGCAAGAAAGTTATTGCTCGGGCGAGCGAGAAGGAGTTTGTAAATATACATAAGAGGCTTGACATAATTGATAAGAGACTGGGTGAAATAAGGAGATTTCTAAAGTCAAGCTGCATAATTCAAGTGAAAAAGAACATGGAATCAGAGAAAGGAAATTTAATACTTAAAAGAGGAATAGATATGGAAACAAAGATTCAGAATTGGTTGGCTTAAGGAAGGAGACAAAAATACTCTAAGTATTTTCATTCAAAAGCCACAACGAGGCTTACATAGTAATTATGAAGAATTAATCAATTAGCTCCGAACTTCTCGGAGCTTGAGAGACGAGTTTTTTGTTCTTCGCGAGCTAGGGTTCGGGGGTCTTGATGACGGCGCAGTCACCGGCGACGGTGTTGCCAGCTGCGGGCAAGCCTCCTGATATCACAAGCGGAGTACGACGGCCTTCTGAAGGATCGTCGACACCGGACGGTAAAAGTGCGAAGGAAACGATCCAGCCGAAGAAAAAAGTGCGAGCTCTGAACTTGGACGATACGACAATGGAAGATGAGGCTGGAACTGGAACAGAGATGGAAACGGATAAGGAGGAGTGCAACGCTCATACAGAGGGACGGGGATGGAAGGGCAAGAGCTTTAGCGAAGCCGTGAAACAGGATACATGGTACATAGCTGAGTCGGACTCGGAGGATGTGGCACTTAGAGAAAAAGAGATGGATGACGAAGTAGACGACGTAGAAGAGGACCCAACCTGCCCGACGATCCCATTCACGGCGGCTGAGAAAATACACTGGAGGAGGGAATGGCGATCCGCGTTGGTGGTAAAAGGACTAGGGCGACGAGTGTCGTATATACCGCTAGCACGACGTCTTAATTTCTTATGGGCACGAAATGGTTAGATACAAATCTCGGATATGAAAAATGGGTGTTTCCTGGTTCGGTTTAGAAGTCATAAGGATTATGAGGGCGCGACGATGGGTGGCCCCTGGCTACTGGGTGACACATACTTGACGGTTCACCGATGGTTCAAAGGCTTTAATCCATGGAAGACAGAGGTGACATCGACAATGGTTTGGGCACAGCTACCGGAGTTACCCATCGAATTCATCAATAAGGAAGCGGTCATGAAGATCGGGGAGTGGTTGGGCAAACCAGTCCAAGTGGATCGAGCAACAGAACTTGGAGCTAGGGGCAAATATGCTCGGGTATGTATTGAAGTAAACCTAACCCAACCACTTATTTCCAAATTCAAGATTGAAGGGGTGACGTACCTGGTCCAATACGAGGGACTAGATGACCTATGTACAGACTGTGGCACATATGGGAAGAAAGCGGGCAAGTGCCATTGTGTCCCAACAGGTCTGGGAATGGAGACGGAGGGAAATAAAGAAGATGACATGAATGTGAATGTAGACCCGTCCCAGGGGCGAACCTATGGGGAGTGGATGAAGGTCAAACCGCGAAACCGACACCAGGGACGGCAGGAGGGACGGGGAGGAAAGTCGGAGGGTACATATACAAAAAACCGTTTCGAGGAGTTAGCTGAGAAGGAAAAGAATGAAGAGAGGGTGAGCATGGAAGATTGCCAGGTGAATGAGGATAATGAGCAGCCGAGGACTGACAATCAGGGAGAGGCCGAGATACGCAAACAAGGAAAGAGGAACGGACCAGGAAATGAAGCAAAGAAGAATAACAATGGACACAAAACACAGGATAAAACACAAGCTGGTGGTAACGAGGGCGGAAACTCAGTGAAGCTTGGACACAAAATACAGGAGAAGGGATCGGGTGACCAGAAGAATCAATTATCGGCGAGGGGTGGGAAGAACAAACAGACGGTTTCGGTGAACTTGGTAAATGAGGAAGCAAAGAAGTCAGGCAATCCTATACCATTGGGGGGGACGCCGAAAAAGATCATAGGCCAGGGTAAAGGGACAAAGAATGGGAATGGGAAGACAACTGAAGGCGCGGGGAGCCTATCCCCTTTGAAGAATAAATGAAGCTAATTAGCTACAACTGCCGCGGGTTGGGGAATACGCGGTCAGTATCTGCCTTAAAAGCGCTTTTGCGCAGATCATCCCCCCATGCGGTTTTCCTCATGGAAACTAAACAGACAGAGGCTGAGAACGAAATGTTACGCGAGACGTGTGGTTTCAAGAATGGAGTGTGCTGGCCTGCAACAATCTCGAGCAGGAACCGAGCTGGTGGTGTGAGTCTCTGGTGGACAGAGGAGGTCACTATCACGCGGATGAATCATGATCTTCATTTCATTGACGTAGCGATTGACGAAGAGAAGGAAGGGCGGTGGATGGAATATATGGCTGGCCAGAGAATGGGGACAAATGGCGGACGTGGGACCTCCTTAGTACACTTGGCGGGCAATGGAATGGTCCATGGCTATGTGGAGGGGATTTTAACCAAGTACTTTCGACAGAGGAAAAATCAGGGGGGAGACAGGCCCACGAACTGGAGATGAGTAGGTTTGGAGATTGCATCACTGACACAGGGTTGCAGGACTTGGGTTTCCAAGGTTACCCGTATACGTGGGAGAATAAGAGGAATAGAGGCGGGTTTATTGAAGAACGGCTGGATAGATTTCTAGCAAATGAAGGATGGAGACAAGTTTTTCCCAATGGCCGAGTCACACATGGAGACAGGGCGAGCTCGGATCACAGGCCAGTATACTGCGAAACGAGAGGGGATGACGATGGTGATATGAAATGGGGATGGTCCTTTCGTTTTGAGCCACATTGGACTAAGCATAAAGACTGCCCGAAAGTTGTGGAGGAGGCATGGCATAAGGTAGGCCCGACCGATGTGCTCACTCGATTCGCCCAATGCCGAACCGACCTGGAAGGTTGGAGCCGAGAAACGTTCCCGAACTTTAATAAACAGAAAGATCGAGTCCGCCGCGGTCTCCGAGCTCTCGAGAGATTGGTCAAAACGGAGGGGGTCCTCGAGCAGATTAAGAAGCTAGAAGGGGAGATGGCTGACATCCTGGATAGTGAGGAAACCTATTGGAAGAAACGGTCCAGAGTGGAGTGGTTAAAAGAAGGGGATAAGAACACTCCTTTCTTTCATAAGAAAGCTACATCCAGACGAAAGAGAAACACAATCAAAAAAATCAGAAATTCGGCGGGCAGGTGGTTTGTGGGACAGGATGCAGTTACCTCGTGCATGGTCAAACACTTTACGACCCTGTTCACAGCGAGTGAGGCCCCCGATTCATGGCCAGTGCTGGAGTCTATTGAGAAGCGGATTAACCAGGCGGATAATGAAGAACTCTTGCGGCCATTTCAGCGAGAAGAAATATGGGGTGCCTTGAAACAAAGTCAGAAGAGGAAGATTGGACATTTTGCAGCGAAAATCGATATGGCGAAAGCGTACGATAGGGTGGAATGGCGTTTTCTGGAGGGGGTGATGAGGCGAATGGGGTTTGCTGATCGATGGATTGGACTGGTTATGATGGGAGTAACCTCAGTGACGTACTCAGTGCTAGTAAATGGGCACATATCCGAACCCTTTACACCTAGTAGAGGGATTCGGCAGGGCGATCCGCTGTCACCTTACCTGTTCCTGCTATGTGCGGAAGGGTTATCAGACTATACAGCCAAAGCAGTACTAGAGCAGAGGCTGCATGGACTGCAGGTGGCTCGAGGAGCCCCGGTGATTACCCATCTCTTTTTCGCTGACGATTGTGTCTTTTTTGCTAGGGCTACGCAGAGAGAATGCCTGGAGTTGAAGGAGATCCTACGGGATTACGAGAGGGAGTCCGGCCAGCTCGTGAACTTTCAAAAATCGGAGGTCTCCTTCTCATCAAATGTCAAGCCACATAATAAACTCACAGTTGGTGGCACGCTGGGCATGAAGATCGTGGAAAAGCATGACAAGTATCTTGGCCTGACTACTGAGGTAGGCCGATCAAAGAAGGAGGTGTTCGTGGGACTGAAGGAGCGGGTACGACTGAAGTTGAAAGGGTGGAAAGAACGTACCATGTCGGTGGCAGCTCGAGAGGTCCTTATCAAATCCGTGGCTTAGGCGCAGCTGATGTACGCAATGTCTGTGTTCAGAATACCGGAGGGAATTATTGATGAAGTCCACAGCCTTATCACCAATTTCTTCTGGGGACAAAGGGGTACGGAGAGACGAGCACACTGGTTGAGAAGAGAGGAGCTGGTTACGTTGAAAGAAGATGGAGGCCTGGGGTTTCGCGATCTTCGTGGATTCAATACTGTACTTCTGGCGAAACAGCTGTGGTCCATTGCTCAAAGACAGGATTCCCTGGTGGCACAGGTACTAAAAGCGAAATATCATAGACGCACTTCCATATTGGAGGCGAGAGTGGGCGGCCGACCCAGCTTTGTTTGGAGGAGTTTGATGAGCTCCCAGGAGTTTTTATGCAGTGGCCTACGGTGGCGGGTGGGAAATGGATCACAGGTACGTATTTGGGGAGATAATTGGCTCCCAAATGATGAAATATCCTACGTTACGTCGGCACCTAGAGGGCTGCCAGTGGACTTGGTAGTCCGAGAGTTAATTGACCCAGATATGGAGGAGTGGAACCAAGCATTGATCCATAGCTGCTTTCCATCGTCCATAGCTCAGACTATACTATCAATTCCTTTGCGAGGTAGTGAAGAACAAGACAGGCTGGTGTGGAAACACAGTGACTCGGGCAATTTTATTGTTAAGGTGGGATACAGGATATGGCTAGAAGACTTCAAGAGGAAGGAGAACATTGCTGCAAGGGGAACCAGCGCTGTGGAAGACAATCTGGAGCCTGAATATCCCTCCTAAGGTACGTCATTTCATGTGGAAATTCACCAGGGAAGTGCTACCGACAGGGATAAAGGTGGCCGGCAAAAGTGATCGGTGGAGCGACACCTGCCCTTTCTGCAACCAGAAGGAGACACAGCGCCATCTATTTTTCGAATGCGGCTGGGGCAGTAGGCTATGGAGGAAATCGCCATGGGCGCATCTGTTCGACATGTCTGGTTTGGTAAGCTGCATGGAGCGGGTGGCAAAAACTATGCAGGACCAAGATCGGGAAACGATGGAGAAATGGACAATGGTATTATGGGCTCTCTGGAAGGAAAGGAATGCGCAGCTGTTTAATGGGCAGAAATGGCCGGAGGACGAGATACTACCTCGTGCATTGACTATCCTTGACGAATACCAGCAGAACCAACGCAACAACCTCGAGGAAGACAGTTTTCAAACTGAGGAGAAATGGAGGAGACCGCGGGAAGGCTGGATCAAAATCAACTCAGATGCCGGGTTAATCGCAAACGAAGGGGTGGGACTGGGAGTTTTCATTCGCAATCACCTGGGTCATTTTGTAGCGGCAGCGGCAAAGAAGGTTTGTGGGGCGATTGGAGTCGAGATGGCTGAAGCCCTTGCGGCGGAGATGGGGGCCCAGCTCGCGCGCCAGCTGGAACTACCGCGGCCGGAGCTTGAAGTCGACTGCTTGTCGTTGATCGAAAAGTTTCAGGCAGCGGACGGGATCCATACCGAGGTGGGACTGATATGTCGTCGAACAGTGAGTTACCTTCGGGATAGCGGGTCAGACGTGATGCATGTACGACATATTAGAAGGCAAGCGAACAACGCAGCACACATTATGGCCCATAGTGAGACACGCTGGGATTGTCGTGAGGTCTGGCTAGATAGGCCGCCTGTGTTCGTCGTTGACCAACTATGTTTGGATGATGTAAACAGTGCGAGTTGATTTATAATATTACAGGTTACCCGTAAAAAAAAAAAAGCCACAACGAGGAAATGAAACACAATTCATGAAATCATGATGGAGAAGGGAAAAATATACAAGGGACAGGAGGAAGTTACTACCTGAATCACTAATTACCTCAAAAGTCTTTTTACAAGTGGTCTTGAACCTACATCAAGTCGTGTATTCGAGGTTATCCATCCTAAGATTACAGAGGAGATGAATGCTACCTTTATTCCACCATTTCTTGCAGAGGATATATCGCAAGCTTTGAAGTAGATGGGTTCATCTAAAGCCCCCATGTCTGATGGGCTCACATTAGGTTTTTTAAACATAACTGAGATTACCTTGGTCAACTAGTGTCGACAGCAATACTGGATTATCCCAATAGTGGTTCCCTCCCACTAGAGTTGAACCATACGTTTTAACTCTTATCCCTAAAGTTAAGAAGCCAATTTAAACAAAGGATTTCATACCTATCAGACTTTTCAAGGTGAGTTACAAATTGGTGCGAAAATGTACTTGCTAATAGACTTAAATGCATCCTTGGCGACCTGATTTTGAAGGAGCGAAGTGTCTTTTTTCATGGCGGGTTCATTATGGATAATATAATTACGGCTTTTGAGTGCTTCAAATATTTTAAGAAAATGAGAAAAGGAATGAGGAATACTTTGCTGCTAAACTTGACATGACAAAAGTATACGATAGAGTGGAGTAGATTTTTCTGGAGAAGGTAATGAGGAAAATGGGCTTTCTTGATAAATGGGTCAAACTTATTATTATGTTTGGGGAAAATCTCTCATGCACAGACGGGATTGAAGAGGCATTTTGCCAGTTTGTCGAGAAAAAAATTATGAGATTTGGAGCTATCTTATGGTTTATCTGGAGAGAAAGGAATAATCTATAACAACAAGAAGCTGGATGAGCAGGAAATTGTCTCCAGAGCTGTAAATTGGCTTTATGATTACCTGGACTTGCATGCGAAGGAGACTAAGACATCGAGCTCTCCTTCTCTACAACATCACAATAAGGTTTGGGAATGACCACCGAAAAAATACGACAGGTTTTTTTTATGATGTTGGTTCGTTATCTACAGGAGGTATCGAAATAAGAGGTGTGGTTTGGGGTGATGGAGGAAATTTACATCTTGCTTTTGTTGTAAAGGAGAAAGGAAGCTACAGAGATACTGAGTCAGTTTTGGTTCGATTTTACTAGCCAAAAAAGAAAAAAAATGAGACAATAATTTTAATTTAGGCCATCCTTTAAGCCTTTCCTTCTACGAATTCCTTGTCTCTAATTCATTGTCATTTCTTCTCCATTCTCCTCTCTTCTCTATCTCCAAAACCATCATAGTTAACATCCTTTTCATGTGGCTCCTGCAATTAGTGATGGCAATTTCAACCCGCCCCGCTGGTATTACCCGACCTGACCCGCGATGGGGCGGGTATTACCCGACCCGCAGTAGCGTGGGGCGGGGCACGAGTATCTACTTCCGACCCGTCCTGCCCCGCCCCGCCCCATTCTAGACTCATTTTATCTCAATTTCTTACAATTTCTATACATATTTCTCCTATTTTGACTTTTCTTCAACTAGTTAGAGTCGCTCTTTCAACTTGTTAGACTCAACTACCCATTCTATTATCACTATTTTTCATTCTTAAAGTGTTTTTCCCTTCGTTTTATCGTAAAAAGTAAAATTTATTTATATTTTTTTCGAATAACATGTAAGAGTGGGTCGACCCGCCACGCCCCGTATCTGCACGGGTTTTACCCGTCCCGCAGTAGCGTGGGGCGGGGCATGAGAATTGAGGTACCCGCCCCGCCCGCCCCATTGCCATCACTACCTTCTAGCTTCATCACTTTTCGTTGGTATCCTCTTCTTATTTTCTTACTAAAGTAGTATCATTATTGAGATTAAGAGAAAAGTAGGAAAATAATGGGATAATATGAATAGTGTGATACGACGAGTTATGAGAAATTTGAAGGAGAAAAATATATGAAAATAACATTGGTAATAAAGTTTCGAATATGAGTTATGCGAAGATGGAGAGGAAAAATATGTAGAAAGTGAGTCTAGTGAAATTTGGTCGTAGACTTCTTGGAATGAAATCCTTATAATAACTCATAGGATCCTACAAGAAACACTTTATAGAAACAATAAGGAAGGAAGCTACTTAAAATTGTTGACTCTTTTCAGCTAATTTAAGTAGTGTTGTAGGTTGTCACACAATATATAAAACATAACTAAACATACTTTCAATCTTATGTTTTTACATGTGATAAGATAATATCAGAGAGTAGTGTTGCCTCTGGTTGTCACACAAATATTGCATCACTAACTTTTCAATTTTCTTTTTATAATATTTTGCTAAGTTTCACTAAGCTAAACTAACTAAACATAAATTCTTGTCAAAAAAGGTTTGAACTTGCTACCTATCCGTCAAAGTTATTATCATTTAAGGCATTTAGCCACTAAGGTAAGTCATGTTTGATATTACTAAGCACAATAAATTAGACATCATGTTACAAATGAGTTTAAATTCGCTCCAATGTCTACAAAAGTTACACTAGGATAAATTGTGTATTCTGTTTTCTTCATAACAAGAAATCATTAATAGCTAAAATAATTTACTTTTAATTTTCACTTCATAATATGTTTAATAATTATTTACAAATGTTTCAAAAAAATTATAAAATTATAAGTAAAGTAAAAAGTATATATAGAAAAACCATTCCAGAAGTTGTATCGAATAAGTCAGCGGTAGGCTATTATGTATGTAAACCGTGGATTACGCGTTTCATACTGATAAAACTCTATACCTAATTGGGTTCCAGTAGGCAAGTTTTCCTATCTGACGCCAGCCTATTTTTTAAACTACTGATAGAAAGTCTAAATTCAATTACTATCCAAATTCATCATAATTTAAAAATGACAAATCAAAGAACAATGTTTTTTTTCTTCCTATTATGAAACATCAAACTGAAACACAACCCCTTTCTATAGACATTTATATTTTTCCTCTATTTAGGTCTCCGTTGTTCGTAAATTCATTAAAATTTTATTCTTCGCAGAATTTGTTTATATTGTATCATTGATTTGAGAATGATTTGAACAACCAAGTTCACGACATCTATGCAAACATCCATTCCTCAACTTGGCTCAAGCCTCCATCATTCTCAAATTCATTCGGCATACCTTATATTGGATTTGCACAAACTATCCTTTCCAATCAATTAAAAATAGTAAAAAAAAATATTTTTCAATCAAAATACATCAATTACTTTACACCTACATCTAGCTAAGTTATGTGATGTGTTTGTTAAATGTCTATGCGAGAACAAAGTTGCATGATGCAATAAAAAAACTCGAGCCTATATAGTTTTATAATGATGATGAATAATATAGCTATGAGGAGAAAGTTGTTGCCACTGTCTTTTTTTTTTTTTTTTGTCGTCGGTTACTGAATTAATATTAGAAGATTATGTGTAGTGGAGGTAAAGTGTCTCCATAACTCACACAAAAGTGTCTCCATAACTAACATTTTATTTT
Source organism: Linum trigynum (assembly GCA_964030455.1). NCBI lineage: Eukaryota > Viridiplantae > Streptophyta > Magnoliopsida > Malpighiales > Linaceae > Linum > Linum trigynum. The sequence goes on along the minus strand of OZ034814.1, from coordinate 30,441,917 downwards.
AATATCATTTATAAAAGTTAAAGATAATGCAGACCTATAGTTTATATAGTTTGGCAGGACAACAACTACATCATGGTTAGATGCTCATGAGATGCAATTGTCCAATCATTTTGTTTATCTAAGTCATGTTTATCTCTTGGGTGCTTTTTTTTTTTTTTTGACAAAAGATAATCTTATATTGATTGAAAAGAAGACAGTTACACCATGGAAAACAGCCAGGTCTGAAAGTCAAAGAAACGACACATAGTCGGGTACAAAGAAAGGGATTTTCTAGCTACCACATGAGCTACCCTATTATAACACCGACCTACAAATCGAATACTGAATCCAGAATGGGCATCAAAATACTGAACAACTTCCTCAAGAACAGCACCCATCTGGCCATCGCTGATATCCTTCTTCTTGATCTTGTCTATAATCACCTTAGCATCCCACTCAAACCTGACTGTCGGAAGTCCATGCTCACAGCACCACAACACAGCTTCACGGAGGACCAGTAACTCCACCACAGCAGGGTCATCAGTTCCCGGGAACTGAACACCTTTAACCCAGAGGATCTCTCTAGCCGGTGTTAAAATCACCATCCCCCCAGCTGCATGAGAGCCACTCCTCCTAGCCCCATCCCACATACAAACAGCCATGCCAGAGTCTACTGGCTCCAGTTGTTGTATCCTTGGACAAGCAGCTGGAAGGGTCTGACCCCTTGACAACCTTACCCATTCCTCATATTGCTGATTGTACTGTCGCATAAGAGCAGGGATCCCATACTGCTTGCCTTCAAAGACTACCCAGTTCCGAGACCTCCAGATACGCCAAAGGATGGCTACAACAGCCATAATCAAGTCAGGCTGATGAATAAGAGCCAGAAGCCTTTTTAGAAATAGAGGAAAGGTGTGACGGGGCAAACCCTCCCCGAGGTAGTCCAACCCAGCAAACTCCCAAAGGGCGCGGGCCACCGGGAAGTAGAGAAACAAATGCTCCATCGTCTCGGGTGCATCCCAGCAAACCGGGCAACGAGGGAGCACCGAAACTTTCTTCTCAATAAGGGCCTCTGTAGTTGGAAGGATGCAATTAAGAATCTGCTAGACAAACACCTTGAGTTTAGGCGGAATATTAGTCCCCCACACCCGAATCCAACTTGGCTTATCCATCCAACTGGCCAAAGCCTTCCACTTCCCTTCACGTCTCTCCAGTGTGATTGCAAGATGGTAGGCTGATTTTACCTAGAAAATCCCATCCCTAGTGTTGTGCCAAATCAACTTGTCCTCCACATTATGCCGCGGTAACGGGATGGCTTTAATTGTTCTACAGGTAGGCGGATCAAACCACTGGCCCAGCTTAGCATCATTCCAACGTCCTTCCCCCTGACAAATAACCTCTGCTACCAACGGATCACTCCCATTAGGCAAAACTCGAGGATTATACCTTAGGGGTTCAAGCTGAAACATGGGAACCCAGGTGGAATGAAGCAGGGAAGCCGACTGACCATTACCAATCTGCCAACGTAACCCCTTCTCCAGCAGTTGACGACCAAACAAGATGCTTTGCCATCCCCACGATGGACGTGAACGGGCTTTGGTTGTGAGGAAGGTACCATTCGGGAAATATTTACCTTTATAGACCTAGGCAAGCAATGACTGAGGATCAGTAAGTATACACCAGCCAATCTTAGCAAGTAGGGCTTGATTAAACTGCTCAAACCGGCGGAAGCCCATCCCACCCTCATGCTTACTCCTGCACATATTACGCCAAGACATCCAACGAATCTTAGGCTGACCCTCAACCGCCCCACCAAAATCTAGCCACATGCTTATCCAGCAGCCGACACAGAGAGACCGGAAACTTGAAACATGACATCACATGCAGCTGCAAAGCCATGACAATAGATTTAATCAATGTTTCCTTCGCCGCCCAAGATAAAGTCCTCTGTTTCCATCCCTGAAGGCGTTCAAGAAGCTTTTCCTCCAAATAGCGAAAGGTGGCCATTTTGGACCGGGCAATCAGTGTCGGTAAGCCTAGATATTTATCATGCACCCCTACCGCACCGACTCCTAGGATCGCAGCCAAGAATTCCTGGTCTTGAAGAGCAATGTTCTTGCTAAAGCAAACAGCCGACTTGGCCAAATTCACTCGCTGCCCACTAGGTTCTTCATACTCATTCAGGACCTCGATCAAATTCTCACATTCCAGAAGAGACCCTCGCAGGAAAAGATAAGAATCATCAGCGAAGAAGAGATGCGAGATCCGCGGGGCGCGAGGGGCCACTTTCACTCCACCAAGCTTATTTTCCGATATAGCCTTCAGTAGGATTGCAACAAACCCTTCAGTGCAAATCAAAAACAAGAGGGGAAAGAGAGGGTCGCCCTACCGAAGTCCTCTGGAAGGAGTGAAATAGCCTGACGGAGTCCCATTCATTAAGACAGAGAAAGATGATGACCGGAGACATTCATGAATCCATCCACACTAGGTGGAGTTAAAACCCATTTTAGCCAAAACTGCAAGAAGAAAGGGTCATTCGACTCTATCATAGGCCTTTTCCATGTCAACCTTCAGAGCCATGTACCCTTTCTTACCCCGAGTTTTGATCTTCAGGTAATGCATTAACTCATGCCCAAGGAGGATATTCCCAATAATTTGCCGGTCGCGAATAAAAGCATTCTGGCCTTCCGAAATGACTTGTGGCAGAAAGCAGGCAAGCCGCTCAGCCATGATCTTAGTTATAATCTTATAGACAAACTGACATAGGCTGATAGGTCGCAACTGGGTCATATTCTCCACATTTTCAACTTTAGGGATTAAAGTCAGCCACGTGTGATTAAAACTCTTAAGCATCTTACTTGTAACAAAGAAAGAGCATACAGCCTCAGTCACCGAACCACCCACAATATCCCAAAAGGCTTTAAAGAATTTCCCAGTGAAGCCATCTGAACCCGGTGCCTGCTTAGACCCCATGGAAAAAACTGTTTTCCGCACTTCCTCCGGAAGGACTTCTGCCGTGAGACAGACATTCATCTCAGGCGTCACTTTCTGGGGAATGGGCAGGCTATCCACTCGCTCTGCCATATTAAGCACCTGGTTTTCCGAAGTAAATAGATGTTGATAGAAAGTATCTCTTGGGTGCTTAGTTACTAAACATGTATATTTTTCACTGTTGGAACTCCATCAAGTAAATGTCACTGGTGAGTTATTATTATGTCAAAAATGAAAAGTACATCTCAAATAAAGAATAATAACACTCCAGAAGCCCTATTTTGTTGTAAACAAAGGAAAGTCAAACTTTCTACCACTTGACAACCTCATTAATATCGTAAGATTTTATTAGTGCCAAATAGAAAAATTATAAAGCATCTTTTATAGTGTATTAAGATATGTAATGATTTCTTTGAGTTTAGTCCTATGGACAATAAGATCGATCACAGTTTGAACAATGAACAAAAGGTATACGTCTTTTAATTTGAAGACAAATTTATCATTGATTTGACAATCTACTGCACATGAAAATGCAACATCTAAGTTTGTTGATTTATACATTGATCAAATGGAAAACTATGTCGAAATTTGATTCCATTCGATTAAGATATATGATAATTTGGTTTTTCTACGTGAAGTGGTTGTCACCAAGTTGAAGGAAATGCAATATGCTTTCAATAGTTGGCCTCAACATTTAGATGCATTAAAGACAAAAATTATGAAAGGCCATTACAACTTATGAGGTTGAAAACTTTGAGTCAATCGAAAATCAGATGATCATGAATATGAACTTCTGATTGGGAACGAATTTATCATGGATTAACAATCTACTGCACTGAAAAATGTAACTTCTAAGTTTGTTGAGTTAAAGATTGACCGAATGGAGAACTTGGTTCAAAGTTGACTTCATACGGTCATATGACATATGATAATTTGAAATATCTACATGAAGTAGTTGTCACCAAGTTGAAGAAATTTGTATATACTTGCAATATTTGGCCTAAACATTTAGATGCATTAAAGAAAAAAATAATGAAACCCACGTATAATTTAAGATGTTGAAATTTTTAGCTCAGTTGAGATTAGATGGTCGTGAACATGATCTTCCAACTAGTGATGAAGTTGTTATTCTTATTATTTGACATTTTAGTTGATCCTGTTCAAGAACACACTAAGTGTAGCGGTTCTCCCATTATATGAAACTTGGATATAGATAATAATAAGAATAAGTAAACATAAAAAGGTAAAAAAAACTGACACTATTGAAAAATAATAACATCTAATAAAGTAAAATATAAACAAAAGAAGTGTACCGCCTATCGGACGTGCAGAAAACTGATAACTTTTGGTACAGTTTTATAATTATTGTAAGGGACATTCAGTCGGTTATCCAGTATTGGTTGAAGCCGATTATATTGACCGACATATGCCACTGATTTGACCAGCATATAAGTAGTGTTGTCATGTCGGCTTCCTATCGGCCGGTTCAATCGGGTACAAGCGGTATCGGTCACCAAACCGATTGCAAAGAGTCGGTATTTAGCTTTGGTCAAATCCGCTCAATGCCGGCCAGATCCGGAAATTCCGGCCGGTTAGACCAGAAACCAAAATTCACTGTTACACACATGATATCCAAAAATAAACACCCTTCATAGGGTTAACCTTATATGTAATATATCTAATATCATATTTTTTGCGATAATTTATCTAATACTATATTGTGCACAAATCATTATAAAATTTAATAGAATTCATTTACATACTTTTATTTTTATGCATTTAATTGTTTGCTATTAGTTATCAATTTTTAGCTATAAATTATTTTGTGTGAAATAATTCTTCTAATAGCTTTTTCATGACTAATTTATATCGAATTGAGAATTTTCGTTTTTCTCATGTATTTTATTAAAACCGACATAACCAGCATGAATATTGGTTGTTTCGTGGTCGGAGCATTCCAATTACAAAACCGGCAGCAGCATAAACCGGTTTGACAACCTTCCATATAAAATTATTTTTGTTTCGAGTCAGACCGTTTTCTTTCTAACTTTTTCTGGGTCTAAGATCTGCGGACTTCAATCGGAAACTTTAAAAGCTCCTTGGTAGGCGTAAGAGAAGCAAGGAGAAGAAAGCTAGAGCTGCTGGAGTTCCAGTTATAGCCAGATCAGAGAGTACCGTTTTTGTAGTCCTCCGTTGAGAATCCGTCGGTCTGTCAAACGTTACCATTGCCAAATTTAGCAGTTTTGAGAAGTTTCTGATTCGCGCTAGATTCTAGGCTAATAAGGATTAGAACAAAGGAAATCGGCGGCGGCGGCCTTGTATCGATAAATCTGGCGATCGTGGAAGGCCTGAGGGCGAGATCGTCTCTGAAGCCTGAAGCTGCAGGCATTGGCCGTGGAGGAGGTGATCTAGACAGCGACGACGACGACGGCGTCCATGTCCTCGGCTTTAGGCGGTGGCGGCGGAGACTTCTCTCCAGGGTGAGAGGACTCTCATTCACCTGGGGCTTCGGCCTGCGGCTTTTGCTCTTCATCGCCGCCATCGCCACCTTCTATACGGCATTCTCTTCTCTTCCCATCGAGAAGGTACGTTTCTTGCATTGCCCAAATTATGTTTAAAATTGCAGTTCGTGTGATTTCTCCTTTGACCCTGATAGGTAGATTTGGTGTCTGTCCGTTGCAGAAATTGAAGGACCTCCTTGTATGGATAAAGGAGGATCTTGGGCCATGGGGACCGCTTGTTCTGTAAGTTGCTTTACTTCGTCCTGGGGCTTCCTTTATCTAAGTCTTAACTTGGGTTTCCTGGAATTTTGAAGGGTTCTTGTGTACATTCCTCTCACAGTTCTAGCAGTTCCTGCTTCGGTTCTTACAGTAAGTCTCGACTTTGTTGATCTTAGAGTATCCTGTGATTTTGTTCAGAGTAGTTATGTTTTGCTCTTCGATGGTCATGTTCAACTTTCAACAGTATGCTATTAACAAGTGGATCTGTGATTAAACTTCACATTTTGTATCGGTTTCGATGAAGTATTAGCTGAAGTACTTGCTGTTCTATTTGTTAGCTTGGTGGTGGTTATCTTTTTGGGCTGCCGGTAGGGTTCATTGCTGATTCCATAGGTGCCACATTAGGCGCAACTGCTGCCTTCCTTGTTGGTAGAACGGTAAGAATGACTGACCTTCCCTGTTTCTCCATTTGTTTCCAGCTGCTCTACAACTTGGATATCTACTCAATGTTACCTCTGATTAGGCTTGTTAATGAACCAAGCCACCAATGAACAACTCGACGTTTGACTTGATAAAATCTCGTTCGATTAAGAAAAATTTCCGACTCGTTTATTAACGAGTTGAGATTGAGCGTACCTTGTTCAGCTCGTGAGTCAGCTCCAGACTAGGTGGCTTGTTGAGCTCAACTCATGAACTATCTTGTTTTCAGCTCATGAGATGTCTAAATATTGTGATTAGCAAGCCAACTCGACATTCAGCTTATGAGAAAATCAATCTATATCTTATGAGTTGCCTTGTTGATAATTCGTAGGTTTATTAAATTGTTTTCTGGCCTGTTTAAGATTTTGAGTATGTGAGCAAATATATCTCATTTATTAACAAGTCAAACCTAAACAAGACAAAGCTCTGCTCAATTCGGCTCATTAACAGCTCTACCCCTTATCTAGGGAAGTTGCAGTGTGAACTTACTGCAAGTTCTGTGATCTTTGAGGATATTGTCTGATATTTCATCTCCTTTAATCCACATCCTCATGTTTTTTGTGCTTGGTTCATTTCTATGTCAATGTTAAGTTCCCCTAGTATAATGCAGGTTGGTAGACCATACATTATTTCCAAGTTAAAGAACTACCCAAAGTTTCAAGCTGTCACCATAGCAGTTGAGAGATCTGGCTTCAAGGTAATTGCCTCCATGTTTATGTCCTTTTGGACCTGTCCTTGTTATGTAACATAGTCAATGATTGAAATGTATCTTGAAGTAACCATTGTAGCTGTTGCAAGCATTATGGAGACTGTATGACTTTTCTTTTTTGTCAGACTGAGTTCATGACTTTCATTTTGTCAGACTGGGTGCATAATTTGATGTATACTGTTTACAAATTTGAGTATTTGGCACATGAAGCAACATGAGATGTTGCAGGTCTGAAATCTGTCTAAGATTGCATGCACTTACTGGCAGATATCAGCACATGATTTGTCAAGTTAGGCTACTATTCGATTGTACGTAGAGCTGAATTTCTGAATCAGGCAGCCATAAGCTTAGCATCACATTTTGGCTTCTGAAAGTTCTTTGAAGGTCATGATGTCGAACCAAATTCTGGGGATGAGTTTCCAAACAAATAATTCGATATTTTTCCATGCAGAAATTTATTCGTAGATGAAATATGATAAAGGCAATGTACTGCTGTGTTTCCAGAATGTGTGTGCAAGTGCTTCGATTGTTAAGTTTATGTGTCTATAATTATGTTTAAAATCAACTTGAGTGCCACTAATCTTTTTGTTTTTGTTACAGTTAGCAAGTTTTGTTCTACGATTTTTGTTTTATTTTTCTCTTCGTAACTGATTGATTATTAGAGCAGTCCTAATATAATTTTTTTTCTTGGCATCAAACAGATAGTTTTGCTCCTTCGGCTTGTTCCTTTACTTCCATTTAACATGCTGAATTACCTCCTGTCTGTGACTCCTGTTCGTGTAGGGGACTTCGTGCTGGCATCTATGCTTGGTGTAATGGTAAGATTCTTCCTCGTCAACTGTAATATTTACTTTATCTACTTACACAACAACATGATTGATAATTTTCTAGTTGTTCAGGGGTCTGTTTTGCTAGTTTGTGAACCTTGAGTTTTCAAACTTTTCAACTGCTTCATTCATTTTGTGAAATACCAAGCTTATGCACTTCGAACAAGTCTACATGCTGCTTCTCTTTTGCAATACTATTCAGAATGCCAACCAACTCCCAGCCTCATTTTGTGTAGCTCTCTTGGGTTTATAACTTCTGAGGTTAGAATGGTGATATCAATTTTGAGTACTTTGCTTTTGGTAAGAAAGTGCAATATATACTTCTAATGTCTTATGAAACTTGGTCAACGAGTAAAGACTGAACATGCCAACAGAACTTATTGTGTCCACAAGGCCGAGAATTAAATGCGAACTCACAACGTTGTACTGCATATTCTTTAAGTGAGCATAGCTGAATACATGTGCAACTAGTGTGGGTAGCCTTAACCTTGTTAGCTTGAAGGTCCAACAAATTGCTGACTTCTTGTTTCTTTCTGTTACAGCCAATAACATTTGCACTAGTCTATGTCGGGACAACATTGAATGACCTTTCTGCTATTACACATGGATGGGCTGAAGCCTCAAAAATGCGCTGGGTAAGTGCCATTTTGATATGACTATGCCTTTCCTTTAAATTGCACTACAGTCCAGGCATAAGTATGATCATTGATCTTATTGTCTGATTTCCTCGAGATGCATCTTTGAAAAAGTAAGGTCTGCAGAACCCCGTCTTTGTTGCTGTAATCCATGCAATGATATAACACCATTTCCCCATCTCCTGGTAGTTAAAGGACGGCTTGTTTCATGTGTCTGGGGGTGGGTATGGTATTTGTTTGATCGAGTCGAATGTGTGCTTAGAAGAAATCCATGGCATAAAATCTAATTACACAAGAACAGATGTATCAGCTGTTAAGTCTTGGATCAGGTGATTGAAAAAGAACAAAGGGCCTCTGCTGCTCGTGCTATAGTTTGGATGAGCATTGATGAAGCATTGGTTCACTTTGTTTTTATGCTGATCTTGCTCGATGGTTGTCATTAGGGGTATCTGATCCTTGCTGCAGTTCTCATTCATTTCTTTTCTCTCCTGTAGATATTCATGGTGCTGGGATTAGCGATATCCGGTGAGTTGACTCAAAACTCGATTTTAGTTTCGGGGACAATGAACTTGTTTTGTTAATTTCAATGTCCCACAGAAGTGGATTGCTGATGGTCAAGAATCGTGTAAATGTCAACCAGTGATTAAGGAAAATGGAAAGAAATAAAGAATGGCTTAACTAAAAGTTGTGCCGAACACACTCTATCCTGCCACTGTTGTTGGCTACCCGTTCCGAGCATTGCACCTATAGATGGTGATAGTGATCAACCTTACATCAATCTATAGATAAAACGAAGTCAAGCTTAGTTCACATGTAGCAGGAACCAAACTTCGCATTGCTCAGTTAACATGACTAATATATTGGTAGAATGAACATAACTGCGATTTGACTTTGAGTGAGAACTACTGATTTTCTCACACTGGTGGTTGCTTTGTACATAGGCGTTCTCTTCTTCTTGATTGGTAGAATCGCCAAAGCTGCTCTGGAGAAAGCCTTGTCTGAAAATAGTGACTTGGAAGCTGCTGCAACAACAACAACGTTACTGGATTCGTCATTGCCTCTAATAATTACGGTAGATCCTGTGGGTGGGGGATGATACTATGGAGAATTGGAAACGCAGCATGAGCAGCCAATTTTGCAGGTGAAGTGTCATTCTGTTCTAGTGATCGATCTTTCCCTCGAGGAACACAGAGAGAGAGAGGGAGGTCTCTTCTCTGTAGAGTTGCTATAATTTCATTGCCCACATTTTTAGAGAAATAAGAGGATGCCACTGTAAATTCTTTTCTTTGTTTTTATTACTCCGGTGACTCGTTTGGAGTGTTCGACGTGTATAGCTACCATTACCTACAGAAAGTAACTTCATTTATACTCGTGAAGGAGAAGAATGCGATCTACAGCAGCCCTATATTTGATGAATTGTTCATGCTTCCTTAATGGATTTGTAATTGAAATTCTAGGTTAATGAGACAAAGAGAACTCAGGATTGAAACGAATTCTCCTTTTCACTCCTTCCCTTTGGCGCTCTGCCCTGCTTTTCGTCGTTGCCGACAGCAGAGTAGCTATAAGTAGTCCATGAATTTGGCAGTTCTTCTCCAGCTCTAGTCGACCCGATCTTCTGTTGTGCTTCTTGTCGTTCTCAAGTGCAGAGCAGTCACAATCCAAGACTTCTTCAGTTCTTCTCTAGCTCTGGTTGACCCAACCCTCTGCTTTGCTTCACCCTTGTCGACTACAGAGGAACCACAAACCCACGCCTTCTATAAACGTGTGATTCTAGGAAACCATGACAAATTTTGCTTGCTGTTGAAGGTCGGCTAAGTTATTAATCATTTGAAATTGAACTAAAGTAAAATAGTGTTAGAAAATTATTATTTCTACTAAAACCACAATGTTCGCTTAAGCTTAGGCGTGTTGAGCGCTAGGTAGGACTCCAACGCCTTTCTAGCGCTTATCACCTTATTGAGCCTTGATTAGAATACAAAATGATAGGCTTTCATGCTACTAAATGAGCTTCCCTATTCACACAAGTCTAAATTAGGGGTGGGCAATGGTTTGGGACCGGACCGAGTATAATGCGATCTGGTCCTTTGGTCCACGTGAATATCACAATTACTGAAAAAATAATGGACCGAGTTGATATTTGAAACGATCCGAACTAGATCAAATAGACTAAACGCAATGATGGTCTGGTCCTTGTTGCTAAGATATCTTTCACCAATAAACCGGATTCTTATGAGTTTGGTCTGGTCTGGTCCGAATCATTGCACACCCCAACTCTAAATGCATCAAGCAGCGCACTGCCTTGCATATCCATGTTAGCAGCCCACGTGAACCGCCACAAATACCAGCATGGCTAGTAAAATACGTTACATGTAAGTTACATATTAGTTACATTATGATATTTTACTTCGTCTCTTAATTAATAGTGCGTCTAATAGTATGTCAATAATCATCGAATATACACAATTTATTATTTTAAAATTAAAAAAATGTATAAATGAAATTCGAATTATCAATTTAGTTCAATAGATACATATATTAAATGTGTTATATGGATATTATACGTGTTAAATATAAGACCAATCAAATAAACAAATAATTGAAACAGTTTAGCAATCAAGGTGAATAACCTCCCGCTTCCTCAACCAGTCGCTTTGTGTATTGATCCACAACGTGGCCAGTAAGCAAGGCAGCAAGCGCCACTACTAAGCTCAATTCAATCTGCGTGTCGCGCAGCAGAGCCCGACCAAAGAAGCGAGGGAACACATGCCCTATCTGTGTAAGAATCCATCGATTCGATTCAAAACCAGATCGAATTAAAATAAAATCGAGTCAAAAGCAGAGCCGTCCCATGAAATTTGGAGGCCCTGTTTGAAAATTTAACATGTGGCCCCTAATTTTTCTCTCAATAAATTTATTAAAAATAAAATTTATTAAATAATTATAAAGTACATAAGTTCAGAAAATGATTTCAAAATGAATAAACAATCTCACTTCCTGTTTGACCAAGAAACCAAGACCAAATTCTCACTCCTAGCATGGAGGGAGAAAAGTAAATCTGGAGGTAACAGAAAATGGATATAGAGCAAAAATTGAATGGAGAAATGAAAATAATATAAATTGATCGAGAGGTGGGTGCGGGTCTATCTAATGGATCGTGTAGGCCCTATTCTAAAATTGAGACATTATCCAAATTGACTTTTTACTATAATAAAACTAAAATAATTATAATACCATTATTCAAAATGTAATATCTTTCTTTATTATTTAAGTTAAAATTATCTATTATCTCTCGGATTTTCGTATTCTCCATGAGATCCTTTTCAATTGTTATTATAGCTAAAATTATTTATTAAATTCGTCATCATATTCATAATCTATCAATCATACACTAAAAAAACAACCTGCAATATTCGATCGGTAACTAACTGAATCTGAGTGGAGGCCCCTAATATTCAGAGGCCATGTGCCGGAGGGCGGGCCGGCACACCCTCTTGGCCGGCCCTGGTCAAAAGCAACGGAAAAATGAGAATTCGAACTTAATCATATTATGTTTGGTTCATTTTGTTTGATCCGATTCCAATTTAATTTCGGTTTACTTTTTTCTCATACTTAAAATAATTCGTAAGATAAAAAACCTAATTAAAATATATTCTATTCAATTTGATTCGGAACAAATATCTATTCAGTTCAATATGAATCATTGTCCATCCATTTCTCCTTGCCTTAGGGTTCGTTTGAGTGGCTTAATTATCAACATGATGTCTGTATAATCAAATAACTCAATAATTGTTCACGTGGCATTTCAATATTATTTTAGTGGTAATTGAGTTAAAATATCTTGTTTGGCTGAACCATTCGCATGTGGTATTTTTTTTTTTTGCCATAGATAGTAAATAGATAGCGTATTACAAGTTTTTTAAAATTAAAAGCGGTAGTCAACCTAGTGTTGAGCTGCCGATGCAAGGGCCGTTTATGCCACTAAATGGGCAGCCCTGTTAATATGCTTAGAACCATAAATAAACGAATAAATGCAAAGGAAGTCTTCCTGGAGCAAAATTCTTGAAGCACCTATCCGCCAAGTATAACCTTTCATATCGCTTATAAGTCAAGTTTCAATAGGCCAACAATTGAGTTTATGTGCAAACTACCTGCAAGATGGACCACAAACGACCCCTAAAGGAGCAAAGCAAATTTTAAGTACCAATGGACCTCTACCAGAGATGTTCCACAAGCTCAATGAACTACTCCACACTGCAAAGGAGCCTTATCGGAGGTGGTACCGAACAGTCACACGAAAGCGAAAATGACGAGATTGGGGAAAACCGCGTGATGAGGACACCAAACTTTGTTTTCTAAAAGAGTTTGAAATTATAATTGAAACCAAATGATAAACAGATAATAATTCATGAAGAAGATTACGGGAAAATAAAATAAATTAATAAATAACAGATGCAATGGGAAGATATAGAAGATAATCCTAACCATTACAACTAAAAAAGATGGACGAAATTAAAAACAATATATATTATTAAGACTAACGAGAAGAGGAAAGACAAATAGATATAATATGCCCCTCTATTATGACGTTTTATCAAACATGCTTCTCTACTATTTTTTACATCAAACATGCCCTGTACTTTGAAAAAATTATCAAACATGCCCTTCTGTTAAACTTTCCATTGAAAAAATCGTCAATCATGATTGAACCGAGATTTAGACGACCCGACATCTACAAATGGGAGCGAAAATATCAGTTTTGTCTCCCGTTTTATTTCTCTGGGTCTCTTCAAAGTGATATTATTTGAATTATTTGGCTGTACAAAAGAACCAAAAAAATTCTAAAGTGAAATTATTAGGGATATTTTAGACATTTGTGTCACCCCAACCAAAGTTCGGCCTTTGTTAACGGATTTTGGATGGAAATTTTAACAGAAGGGCATGTTTGATAATTTTTTTCAAAATACAAAGGCATGTTTGATGTAAAAAATAGTTGAGGGGCATATTTGATAAATCGTCATATTAGAGGGGCACATTTTACCTATAACCCAAGACAAAAACAAAGAGAATAAATGTAAAGTAAAAAAATATTATTGTTAATCAAAAGGAAACGGTTGAATTACTTACCTATAGAGCGGATCAGGTCAGTAACCCTTATGGTGAGTAACCATCAGTAATCTGTCCACATCCGCATGACATCAGCCTCCTCTCTCTCATGGAAAGTTTTTTTTTATCTTTTCTCCTTTAATCTTTAATGGACGATTTCTCTCTCGTTTTAAGTCGACATTTAAATTTTTTTTGCACAGATAAATCAAATTAAATGTGCTTTTTAAAATGATATCCACTTTGATATGTTTTTAGTACAAAAAAAATTGAATAATTTTTTACCAGTCATTACCATATGGTATGCTCATATTTAATACCATATGGTAAGAAAATGTACCATGATGGTATGAACATACCATTATGGTAAGAAGGTTGAATACATGATAGTAGGAGTATACTAACTGTCATTTACGACTTTCATCATTGTTTACCATAAGTTACCACCTACATACCATAGTGGTAAAATATGATAATTTTTGGTCTAGTATTTTTTCACCCAAAAATTTATAGATCCAATAGATTATGATGAACTCGTTCCTACTGAGCAAACATTTTCAAAAACGACTTAAAAATGAAGAAGTTACCATATGGTATGTAGTTGGTAAAAAAAGTTTCTCGAAATATATTGAAAATTGATCTAATTTTGTAGGGCACAACAAACTCGTTCCATGTGTGCAAAAAAAAAATTGAAATCCGAGTTAAAACGAAGAAGATATGAGCCGATTATGAAAACTAGGAAAAATAAAATGTTTTTTTTTAATTGACAACATTTAGATCTGGATTTTCTGGGCCCACTTAGATCTAAAGGTCCAGATTTAGTTCCTCATAGGTTAGTAACCAATGGTTACTCACCCTATCCTAAGCCACTGCTCGTCCGCTTCCTTTCACAGGTGGTATTTGACATGTTGTATTTGGGAAATAACAGAGGATAAAACGAGTTCAAAATAACACAGATAGTTTTGAATTATTCATAAATAACCCACAATTCAACTAACTAATTTTAGTAGAATGATGCCAAACAAGTTATTTAAATCCTAATAACTCACCCAAATAATCATCCGAAGGACCATAAACTTGTCAAAAAGAAAATTTAAAAAAGCATAATTAATTAATTAACCATGGTTGTCATACCGGCCAGTTAAACCTGGCTGGTTGAACTGGTGCGGATCATGTAACCGACGTGAACACCACCGTGTAAATTCTTAACAAATTGACGTAGTTTTAGTAAATTTAATTAATTATTTATTTCATGAATTTGAAAGTTAAAAATCGATGTTATTTATTGAATTTTAAATAAATTGTACTTGTATATGTTTTATATATAACTAAATTCATTAGATATGAATAATGTACCCTTTTTACATATTTTGTTAAACCGACACAAATCGATTGTATTCTTAATATTTCAACTGTCAAATCCGCAGAGTGTTATAAACCGGTTGTAATTAACAAACAAATAAACCGCGGCAGAGATTAGTGGACAATTCGCATCCACAGGGTCGGCATATTCTCAGCTCCGGTCTCTCTCTCCTTTCCTTTCCTCCCATTTTCAACCCGCACGCATCTTCAATTGCATCCTCCACCTCCTTCTTCGTTTCGAGCTCTCTTTTCCTCTTCCCCTTCCGGCAAACAGATCAATCTCAGCAGCCACAGCCCACCCGCACGCAATCATGGCTACTCCCGACATTCTTCAGCTCATTGACGAACGCCTCCTTTCTTCTCCTCTCCACGATCCTTCCAAAGGTATTCCAGATTTCCGTTTTCTGCCGCTTGGCGTTTCAATTTTGCAGTAATTTCTCCTATTAGCGGCCTTCACCCATGTATTCAATTTTTGGGCGGAAATGGTCGACTGTGAATTTTTGTTGTTGTTATTTATCATCTCCGTCGTTGAATGTCTTCCGCATCTGCGCAGCCGACGGAGGAAAGTCCCGTGGGTTGTCAATCGAGAAGAAGATCGAGTTCCTTGAGAGCTTGACTGGCAAAGTAAAACCTTTTTTTTCCTTTCCTGCCCTCCAGCCTTGCTTTTTTCCTGCAGAACTTCACTGCCTGTTTAGGGTTTGCATTACCTTTTAACTTCACTAATATGAATCATTGAGCGGAGCATTGCAATGGGCAGTTTATGTGCTTAGATTTATCGATCTGGTGATTTCAGTTGCTCCTCTGCAGAAAGTTCGTGCCTTTATTGTTTGGTTATGGTTAAGGTGTCTAGCAGCCATAGTATGAATCATGTGGTCAATAGATTTCAGACTAGGAGTAGATCCCTAGATTGCATCATCTAGTGATGCCATATGTATCATTTGCCAATATAACGTGCATTCTGATGGTGCGAGCTAGAATAAAGTTTTTAGTATGGTGGTGGAAAAGAACTAAACAGGGTGTCTTATCTTGCCCACTGCCACTATGAAGAAGAAAAGAAAACTAGCACCCATCACATAAGGGAAATTGAGATGGCTGAGAAGTTTAACCTGTCTTCATTGCATGTCTTGTACTTGTAATGACCTTCAGTCAGTCTCAGTCTAACCCCGAGTTTGCACCAGGTTACCAACAGAAGGTCTCGGAGATGGATAAATGATCGTCTATTGATGGAGCTGGTTCCTCGCCTGAATGCGGATGAGATAAAGGGCCTTTTTGCTCCACCTCCATGGGGTAATAAAATATGCTTTTAAATAGTTTCTGTACATTCAGCCGACATTTTATACTTTCACAAAATAGTGTTAGGAGAGACATATTTGTTATGTTTGTCAGGTGACAATGCAAATGGTAGTTGAAGGGAGATTTGCAATTTTGACTTATTTTTGTTGGTTGAAGCAAATTCTCTATCCCTGATGTCAAATGTTGGTTGTGACTAGCAGTATGTTTTGACAGGTGATGCCGTACCACCCTCTGCATTTTCCATGGCCAACATGGGAGAGTGGGAGAAATTTAGGAATATAGACATGGACAAACAGGTTTCTGTACTCTCCTAATGCATCAACGAATCTGGTTTAAGCTATTTATTTTCGTCTGTGAAGGTTTCCCATATAAAGAGGAAACCCTAATGCTTTTAGCTCGTGAAATGATAGTACAAAGCTGATGGGTAAAGATACCTGTTACATTTGTTGCTTGTAGAGGCTTCATCGCTCCCTTAACCTGACCCAGATGATTTAGTTTATTTTGTTTTAGGTTAATCCTAAGTTTATCGTTAAGAAACATTCTCTGCACTGTTAGCTGTAACAAGTTCTCTTATTCACCTGTGACCTGTGGCTTCCTCTGTGGCAGGCTGATATAATTGAGTCCTTTGATAAATCCTCGTCAAAAAGGAAAGGGTCCGTTGATGCTGATAAGATGGCTGTCTTAAATGCTTGGAGAAGAATTGAGGCTGGAACAAGGGATGCACTTCGCCGCAGCTTTCTTACTGAACTTATCCAAGGCTATGAGGTACATATTATATATTCTTTAGTTTCGGTTGAATTCATTGGTGCTTAGGCCCATTGCTTTTGCTAGGAATGATGGCTTGTTGATTAAGGGAAACTCTTTGTAATAGTTGCCAAGTTGTTTCTCTACTGCTCTCTAGGACATCTCATGATTGAACTCCATCATCATCATCATCTCTTGATTGACTTATTCTTTTGGGAAAGCTATCATACATATCGTTAACTATTTTGCTGATTCAGGTATGCATACGGGCCTTCATTGAGGATAATGTAGATGGTGAAGTTCTTACATTCAGGGTTCAGGATCCCTTCCACAGACTGTTGCTTCATGGTGTCTGCGAGGTAATTTTGACATTTATCATGCGGAGTCGTGAGCAAGTTGCATCCATCTAGTTCAATATGTGGAGTTTGTTAAAACAAGATTACTGGAACTGTGAATGATGTGTGCAATGAAACCCATATTCTTGCTGACTGTCTGCCTTATCACTTGGCAGTTCTACAACTTAGAATCGGCTACCGTCTCAGAGACAAAAGGAGGGAATCTTTCGAAGATGACTACGATAAAGAAAAAGAAGAAGAAGGTAGTGGATGAGCTCCCAAGTATCACCCTGTCGAGTTTCCTGATAATGACCAAAGAAGGTGTCTGGTAATATCATGGTGCTGGCCTGCTGGGGGAGTATACTACTTCCGCTGGATCAAATGTGAATAAATAAAATAGAACTTAGCCTGCCGAATCTCGGGCACATCGCAATGTGATGTTGAACTAGCATTGCAACATTTTATTCTTTACTGTTGTAAGATCTTATTTATTTGGCTGTAGATGGATCGTTATCTAGCTTCCCGGGGCGATCAGAATGTTTTCTTGTACATTACTACTAGGCTAGCTATGTACTTTGTTGCTTGCAACTCAATCAATATTACTAGTTGATTGCATTCTAATTCTAGCCTCCAACCCTAAGATGTAATGTAGCAGACTAAGTTTCTCCTTTCCCTGTGACCTAAAATGATTGTGGTAGTGGCATTTTGTACTGAATTATAACTTTTGAGTTATGTTGATGTTGTGGTGGCAATATTATCGCGAGAACAGAGGCACAACCACTCTATTACTACTGAAATATGCTCATGTTGTTGCTGTCGAAGTTTGCACTCGATGAATTCTGCTCTGCCAACACTAATGAGCAGCTGGGTGCCGGTGGAGTAGCTGGCATTGAAAATGTATATGAGCGTTGAAGGATTAGTTGGATTGGATGTCGTTGAAGATGACGATAAACGACGATGGACGGGGTAAATGAAGAAGAGGATGCTCTACAGTCTAAGAGAGAAGGATAATAATTTGGGTAATGTGTTTGGCTGAACAAAAAAAGGTTACAAAACAAATTTTAGTATAAGTTAGGGGGTAATTGGATTATTTCCTACCCAAATGGTCAATCTACACATCATGGGGAGAGGATGCGAGGATGAGATGGGAAATGTCAAGTCATTACCTTTGATGAATGAATGAAGGGTAGTGGGGATTGAATTCGGATTTATAGAAGATACTTTGGAGATTTGGAGAAGAATAGAATAGGGGATGGAAATGGAGATGAGGATAATCAAACGATACTTTGATACTTTGTTTATAGATTGATTCTGACAAAATAGGTAAACGACAATATCTAGAAATGTCAAGTCATTATCTTTGATGAATGGATGAAGGGTAGTGGGGGTTGAATTCAGATTTATAGAAGATACTTTAGGGATTTGGAGAAGAATAGAATAGGGGATGGAAATGGAGATTGGGATAATCAAACGATACTTTGATAATTTGTTTATAGATTGATTCTGACGAAATAGGTAAACGACAATATATGGACGCTAATTCGAAACCCTAATCGACTTAAACCTAGTAAAGTACTAAACTACCCTTGACTAATGATCGTGCCTCCGTCAACCTTTCTTTTGGATTTTGTTATTCTAGGTTGGTTAAGGTTTATTTTTGTTCAGTCATACAAGTAAATTGATTCTACTAGCTCGATGTGAGTGATATAGGATTGCATGGTGTAAATTTTTTTCCTCCCACACGTTGGAAACTAAAATAATGAACGTCTGGGTTCTTGAGACAATTGCATTACTCATCACGATTCAAAGTAAGAAAGCGTGAAAGCTACACTGTTAGTTTCAGCTTGCAAGAAAAAAAGGTCACTTAACAGGAAATGTCTGAATGAGAAACTAAAACAAACTTCAAATATCTTTTAGAAAGAAGTAGATCTTCAATAATATTACGTCTCTACGTCAAACACATGTTAAATGACAATTTGCAATAAAAAAAATATAATAATGAATAAACATGTCCAAGCTTGGTAGTTGGTAAAGGAAGAACAAATAATGCAACCTACCATTGATTGATTAATTATCAACATTCACTCCAAAGTTGATGTGAAGAGCAAGTTGCAGCAGCAAGTGGATTGGAGGTTAGAAGACAAAATTGATAAGGAATGCATGAGAATATGATTGGTTTAGGTATTAACGCATGCATGTGCTCTACTGTCATGGAAGAGTGGATTGAGTTTCCATTCAATTATATATGTGATGCACGTATTGATTGGTAGATATAAAAAATGATAAATGCCACGTTTGAAAATCGAGATTACTAAATTATGTCATGTTTAGTCACTAGAAAAAATAATATCAATTTTGGTCACTCGAATTACTGAAACATACCACATTTAGTTACTCTTTTGTTAGTTTCCGTCCAACTCTATTATATAAAAAGTGGATAAATGCCACGTTTGAGATGGTCTAAGCTTGTGATGTGTGTCAGGAAGAAAGAAAAGAAAGAAAGAAAGGCACAAGTGTGCCATAACCCACATGTATCTCGTTTGTTGTGAGTAGGATGGCAATGAGGCGGGTTTGCCTAAACCATCCACATACCCATCTTCAAATACCCAAACCCATACCCGCCCCATACCCATGTGGGGAATGTTTTGCAAACCCATCCCCATACCCGTGGGTTTCGGGTACCCATGGGTAATATCCATACCCGTACATTCAATATTATTATACCTAAAATTTACAAAAAAAAGTTTTAATTATAACTAAACGAACATATTATATCATGAAGCTAACAAAACACGGTCATTTTTTAATATGGTTCAAAGAATATGATCCTAAAATATCCATTAATACATAATATAGAGTTTAATATTTTTCAAATTATTATGTTCTAACTCTGATACATCTACTAAATAATAATTAACTAACATTATCTTGTTGACAAGGGGGAAAGTGAAAAAGTGAAATGAGAATTGAGAGAAATGAATTAGATTTTGATTAAGGTGGTCACTCAATTGCATTTCTATTATTTATTTTCTCAAGTTATACTCATCATCATTGATAAATTATAATTTGATGCACATATTTTTTATATATGAAAAAATTATCTTGGTGGGGTGGGTATGGGGATGGGTATGGGGCGGGGGAGGCTAAAACCATACCCGCCCCATACCCATCAAACTTTTTGCGGGTTTTACCCATACCCGGTCAAAGCGGGGATTCCCTGCGTTGACTGGGTCGGGGGCGGTCGGATACCCGCGACCATGGGTTTGATTGCCATCCCTAGTTGTGAGTGTAAAAGCATAAGCCTGCCAAATTAGTAACTAATAAGGTTATGCGTAGTGTCTTTTTATTTATTTATTTTGGCAACAGAAAATGAAATCTGGTGGAAATAAAGTTATCGTTTCTAGAGAAATAAAACTTAAAAATTTGAAATGAAAATCTTTTTATTTTAAACTTTTGCTTAGGTTTGAAACTAAAACCTGAATAATGGTAAATTTTTTGAACTCAAAGTAAAGAAAAGTTAAATGATCTAACTAATAAACGATAAAGGCAAAGTATTAAAAGTAAAACGGAGAAGGAATATTTATTTTATTAGAGAAAATATCATAAGGTAAACGATTTATAGTGACTTTTTTAAAATCAAATATAATAAAATAATGCTTCATATAAGTGAATTCCCTAAGTTTTTTACGTATTCATTTTGAAATGAAATGTTTTTTATTTGAATTACAAATGAATTCAATTTCAATGGTAAATATTGAACAAGCTAAGCAATGGTAACATTCTTACTTTTTGAACTCCATGTGATATAGTTGGTGCATGCTTTCAATGATTGATTTTGAACACACATAATGCTCTAGGTAACTCATTTTCAATTGAATTATTATTTAAAAAAAGAAGTATTCATTCATTTGGTTTCATATAGTCTACAAGATGTTCATTAGGTAAAAGAGATAATTTAAATAAAATTATTAAAAAATAATTGTGAGTAATGTAAAATATTTCACATCATCGATAAGAAGAGAGAAAAAATTGTTAAAATACGAGAAAACAGAACATAAAAATTGGTGAAAACAATGTCAAATCTGCCCACTCGCCCCAAAATGCATGCAAATTGCAGCATCCCGCTGCAGATTACAACCCTCACCAGTATACACAG
This sequence comes from Linum trigynum, assembly GCA_964030455.1. Classification (NCBI taxonomy): domain Eukaryota; kingdom Viridiplantae; phylum Streptophyta; class Magnoliopsida; order Malpighiales; family Linaceae; genus Linum; species Linum trigynum. Next base: position 30,420,586 of record OZ034814.1, on the reverse strand, counting down.
AAGAAACAAAAGCATAAAACTGAAAGAGGGAAGGAGAAAACATCTGCCGAAAATCAAAACGCTCAATAATTTAGGGATTACAATGAGTCGGATCGGAGACGGATAGTGCATATCCGTTACCATATTAAAAGTAGTTTGGGTTTTACCCATACCCATACTCACATAAGAAACGGGTAGAAAATCAAAACCATACCCATTCGGATTTTGGGTATCCACTGTTATCCATGGATAATAATTTCTTTACAAACTTCAACCAATATGTTAACATTCACTTGTATTCTCACATTACGTAAGAGGAAAAGTACGACAATAATTTTTTTCTTCGTTGAATCAAATCCACTATTATTAAGGAACAACATCGCAAAACACGATACCTAACTGATACAACGAAAGAGGAGAGACCATTGTGGCCTCCCCCGTAAAAGACGCAACAACTCGATCCTCACTACATCAACTACACTCCACTCTAAAGCAACAATAGATCAACTATGATAGCGCTCTAGTAATCCTATACATTCAAAATCAGTGGCTAATGATAAATCACCACTCAATCTACAACTCATATCATACTTAAAACTTTTCCACACATCTTCAACACTCATATGGGATTCTCCATCACTTGTTACTTGACTCGCTTGCTTCCGGCCACTTCCCCGAATCCCAAGTTCCGTCTCAGGTGGTTCACCCCTGTCGCCGAGGTGATCATGACTAAAACTGAAACCTATCATTTTACTCTGCGCAAATTAATTAACATGTATCGCATTTTGTATCCTGATATACCCTTACTATGTTTTTAGTTTAATCTCTGTGGTCACGCGACATTAGCAGCCTCCCATACCCTTTTCGCGAACGGATTCGTGGAATCCGACACGATCGAGTTCGAAACAATGTCCGGAATTCTTACTGCCAGAAGAGTTGTTGGTGCTGCTGCTGCTACAGGGGAAGCCAATAAAGATAGCTTCCTCATTGAACTGAATTCCCCTATAGTCCCAATTACAGAGTTCAACGACTATGTCACCGCCGCGGCGGATGGTGACATTGCTACCATCTCCAAGGCATTCAATGGTGCTTCGATTGTGGACATGAGACGGACCACCACTGCAGAGGATCTCTTTGTATGTAGAACACTCTGGACACTAGTTAAATTGTTTTGTTTTGTTTTTTTTATATTGATGTGCTTCATTTGTTGGTAGCTGGTGTTGCCGTCTGGTGAAGCTGTGTTGGAATTGGAGCCGAATGTCGACGAGATAAGGAAGTGTCCTGGAAGGGGAATCATCGTCTCCGGTGCAGCTCCGTCCGGGTCTGGATTCGATTTCTACAGTCGATACTTCTGCCCCAAGTATGGGATCAATGAGGTAACTAACTGTGAGAAAAAAATATGTTTTGTATCTTCTGAATACAGAGTAATCTTGTGTTCTGCAGCCTTAACTATACAGCACCTTATAGAAAATCGCCCGAAAAAACGTAACAGATGTCCACGAATTCTGCTTTCCTGGTTGTTTCAGGATCCAGTTTGCGGCAGTGCTCATTGTGCATTAGCACCCTACTGGAGCAAAATCCTGGGGAAATCTGATTTCTTGGCGTATGCAGTATTTTGCCACTACCGAGTCTCCTGCAGTTTCTTCAATTGCAAACAAAACTTATAGTCATATGCTTCGTTATATTAACTTGTCATGTAATGCTTGATGTGGATTTGGTTGGCTGGCAGGCGTCACGAAGGAGCGGAGTGCTCAACGTTGGTCTCGACGAGGTCAATGAGAGGGTGATGCTGCGAGGGAAAGCCGTCACTGTTATGAAGGGATTTGTTCTTGTGTGATATTTTTACATTTGTATTAAAAAAATAAAAAACTCTGTCACTTGTCGCCTAGTTCCATTAAATCTGTTTTAACTGTCAACCAAGGTTGTCAACTCGCGGGTTGACCCGGATCCGGTTGAGCTAGTGGGTCAAGGGTTAATGGGTCACCCCTTTTAGCCCGGTTTAGCCTGGAAATATGGAAAGCGTCATTATATTGTACTTATCCTGATAAATTATATCAAATCTCATCTAACATATGAGTTATAACATATAATATTACACCAAAATAACATTTCGTACTTAGATTCAACATATAGTGAAAATTCACACACACTTATATAACATTAATATTCAAATGTTCAACTTAGGATTCCAAAGATTGAGTTAGGCGAAAAGAAAAATCGGAAAATAGGCGCATTTCGCAAAACAAAGAAAAAAATGACACAATTTGACCTCCAACCCGGTACCTTATAGCAGTCGACCCGGCGGGTGCGTGCGGCCCGTTTTTCTCACCGGGTCAGGATCAAAGCGGGTCGACCCGCGGGTTGACAACCTTGCTGTCAACAATTATGTATAATTGTTAAAATGGTAATGTAGCAATTTAAAAAATCAATAAATAATAAAAAATTTATTTATTTTCACGATATACTACAATTTAATAAATTTTTATAAAATTATCATCACACTACCCAATTTAATAAATATCTAACGTACTCTAATAAACTATAACAAATATTTACCCATGTAGCTCTGGAGGAGCTTGTTAAGTGCACAAAAATTCGTGTGCGAGGGGCTTCGATGGAGAATTGGCAACGATGTACAAGTAAAATTTTGGGGTGATGAATGGCTACCGGAGAGCCAGCTTTTGTCGAGTCGGTCCCGGCCTTTCTTCCAGTGGACTCTACAATGCGCGATCTCATAGAGCCGGCGACTGAAAGCTGAGATGTGGATCTGGGGAACAAGTGTTTCCCCCCCTTCAATCGCTCAGACCATTCTATCAAAACTCCTGCGCGGGACTAAGGGACGTGATCGTCTTATTTGGAGGTATAGCGAGAATGGGCAGTATTCGGCAAAGTGTGGATACATGAAGTGGTTGACGAATTTTATAGCAAAAGAAGGGATAGTTCCTTGTGGTGATGAGAAGTAATGGAAGACAGTTTGGACTATGAAGGTACCGCCGAAGGTCAAACACTTCTTATGGCGGTTCACACGCTTATCCTGCCCACCAATGAGAGAGTGGCGACAAAGAATCCGAAAAAGGACTGATGAATGCCCGTTCTGCAATCAGGTAGAAACCCAACGCTATACCTTCTTTGAATGTAGTTGGAGTCGTAGAATATGGCGTGGAACACCATGGGAGTGAGCGCTTGACGTAAATGGTGTGTTGGATAGCCTTGCGTGGGTTGTGATCATGTGGGCGTTGTGGAAAGAACGCAATGCACAGCTATTCAATGGCACAAAGTGGCCCGAAGATGAGATTATCCAACGAGCTATGTCCATCCTGGACGAATATCAAAAGAACCAAGGCCTGAAAGTGACGATTAGTGAACAACTGAGTGTTGCAGTGTGGGTGAGACCACCTGTGGGCCACGTTAAAATCAACACTGATGCTAGGCTGTTTGCAAATGGAGGAATCAGCTTAGGGGCGGTGTTTAGAGATCATTAAGGACGCTTCTTAGTTGTAGCGGCCAAGAAGGTACGTGGTTCATATATGGTGGAGATGGCGGAAGCTTTAGCAGTAGAGTTTGAGGTCCAGCTAGCGCACCAACCGGGGTTTCAGCAACCGCTTCTAGAGATGGATTGTCTATTCTTAGTTGAGAAACTCAGGAAACATGATGAAGATCATACCGAGACAGGCCTCATCTATAGGCGTATTACCAGTCTTTTGTAGATGACATGCTCGAGCATAGCCAACATAAGCCATGTGAGTTTTAGGGCCAATAATGCGGCGCATATAATGGCTCATTGTGAGGCCCATTTGGGATAGTAGAGAAGTGTGGATTGATAGACTACCAATCTTCCTTGTAGACCAGCTTCTGCTAGACGATGTAACCAATCTTCCCTAAGTAATACATCTTACAGGTTACCTGTAAAAAAATATATTTACCATGTAGCCGTCGGTTGGGTGTGATATTTACCCCTGAAGGCAGCAGAAGCAATTTGACATACAGATATCTAAACTCTATCGTCTTTCAACCTCACATAAGGACCCAAATCAACTCTCGAAATATATACCAGATAGACCATATTGAATGAAGTAGCTGAAAATGTGGATTGGTCTGTACGCCTGTGCGGTCTAGTCCGGATAGACCATATTGAGCGAAAAATGAACAATTTGTTTAGTAAACCACACAAAAAATTGAACCAATAACCTAGAAAAAATGTTTTTTCCCTTAAAACATAAAATCCAACATGCACGAAAAATTTTGACACCCTAAATCCCAGTAAACAACAAAAATATAAAGTCCAAGTATCCCAACTCGCATCATAGTGTCATAAACATTAACATAATATCATATGAAAACACGGTTATGAATGACAGAGGGGATGAGTTTCTCAAATTTAGGGCTGAGACTTGGGTCTCGTGGGGTGTGGGGGGGGGGGGGGGGGGTGATCGGGAGAGTGGTCGAGTGGGCTACTGACACTTATTGAGAAGTCCACTACGTTCACGGTTTGGTCCGGTAAACCGCGGTCTAGACCAGGCCAGAACAAGAGATCAAAACATCATATAATACAGACCATGAACCAGACCATTCTTGATGGTCTACGATATAGACCAGACTATGCGATCCGGTTTGGTCCATGATTTTCGAAGCGATCTAGTCTATTCTCTTAGCCCTACTTCAGGCCAGAGTAAGGTGCTAACCCTAAATATTATCACAAAATCATTAATTTGATCTAGTCAGCATGCCACGTCACTTAAAATACTAATAAAAATTTTAATAACCAAACCCAATTGAACTGGACTAACTCGATACTTACCCACCCGAAAAATCTTGGAGACAGAAAACAAAATGGTCACACAACAACACACTTAGTAACAAAACCGTCACAATTCTTTGGTGATTGTAACAAAATGGTCACACTGCTCCTTTGAATAAAAGTGACAAAAATCAATCGATGTCCTGAGTGTTGTAAAACTGGAATGAACATTAAAAACATGTAAATAAACCAAATTCAAACCTACAACTCCATCTTTCAACATCCAAATTTTGTCGTGTGACCATTTTTCTGGTTTGCATTTGGTTTATTTTTAGGAATTTTTCGGAAATGAATGATATTTTTTAATTTTTTTCTCTTTTTAGTGGTATTTTTGGAAAAATTCCAGAGATGCCGGAATCACAAAGTGGTCCAGGAGTCCAGGAGCATTACCAAATCCACCTCATTTCAACGAATCCCATCTGGTTCGCCTGCTCTCTCTCTCTCTCTCTCTCGTCGCAAATGGGGAAAGCGAAGCAAGCCGTTGACTACTTCGTGGTACGTTAACTCTAGACTAACAATTTGTTCATCTGAATCTTCTGTATATCTGACATTCATATCACCAATCGATATATCATTGATTTGTCTGACAAACTTAAACCTTGGGAGATGCTTAATAAATCAGGTGGATGCTTTCACTGATTCTCCGTTCAAGGGCAATCCGGCGGCTGTGTGCTTGCTGGAAGAGGAGCGAGACGAGGCCTGGCTACAATCGCTGGCCGCGGAGTTCAATATCTCCGAGACATGTTACTTGACTCGCTTGCTTCCGGCCACTTCCCCAAATCCCAAGTTCCGTCTCAGGTGGTTCACCCCTGTCGCCGAGGTGATTGAAACTAAAACCCTTTATTTACACCCAATAATGTATGTGTGAATGTGATATGATAATGGTGGATTTGCTCAGTTTTGGCCTTTTGGGGGCATCTGATACAATTATGTTCAGGTTAATCTCTGTGGTCACGCAACATTAGCAGCCTCCCATACCCTTTTCACCAATGGATTCGTGGACTCTGATACGATCGAGTTCGAAACCCTGTCCGGAGTTCTGACTGCCAAAAGAGTTCCTGCTGGTAGTAGTCCCCTCAGTGATGGGGAAGCGAAAGATTGCTTCCTCATTGAACTTAATTTCCCTACTGTCCCAACTACTGAGTTCAACTATGCTGCCGCGGCTGTTGATGATGACATTGCTACCATCTCCAAGGCATTGAACGGTGTTTCGATTGTGGATATGAGACGGACCACCACAGCAGATGACCTCTTTGTATGTAAAACTCTCACACATGGATACCATCTCCAACAAGTTTATTGTTTGGTTTATTTGATATTGATATCGTGGTGTGGTGTGGTGTGCCTCATTTGTTAGTAGGTGGTGCTGCCGTCTGGTGAAGCTGTGTTGGGATTGGAGCCGAATTTCGATGAGATAATGAAGTGTCCGGGAAGGGGAATCATCGTCTCCGGTGCAGCTCCTTCCGGGTCTGGATTCGATTTCTACAGTCGATTCTTCTGCCCCAAGTATGGGATCAATGAGGTAACGTGTTTTTGGACTTTGAAAAAGAAAAATTGTGGTGTTCTCTTATGATGCTCTAGGGCAGTTAAAGCTCCAGTTGGCTACAAGATGGCATTACAATCAGTGAATGTTGATCTAACGTTGTACCTAGGATGAGTCCAAGCAAATTTTTTGCGGTTCTGAATACGTAGTATTGTTAGGTTCTTCAGCCTAACTAGAACACCTTATAGAATTGCGGAAAACGTAACAGATGTCAACAAATTCTGCTTTCCTCTTGTTCAGGATCCAGTTTGTGGCAGTGCTCATTGTGCGTTGGCACCCTACTGGAGCAAAAAGCTGGGGAAATCTGATTTCCTGGCGTATGCGGTATTTGCCCTTACCCAGTCTCCTGCATTTCCCTCAATGCAAACAAACTTATAGTCATATGCTTCGTTATCCAACTTTCTAATGTATGTTTGATCTGGATTTTGTTGGCTGGCAGGCGTCACCCAGGAGCGGAGTGCTCAACATTCATCTCGACAAGGTCAACGAGAGGGTGATGCTGCGTGGGAAAGCTGTCACTGTTATGCAGGGCTCTGTTCTTGTATGATATTTCACCTTTGTATTTAAAAAAAGAAAAAAAAACTCACCTTCTCCGCATTTTCAGATTCTTCGTTGGGATCTATTTACATGAAGCAGAATTGTAACACTCTAGTATGGTAATACCACAGAGTTGGGCCCGCCCGTTGGCCGGATAAATTACAACAATCGTATAAGTACTAATAGTAATTATATGAACCATTTATTTGTTATCATGAAAGAAACTAAATTATTCAATTACTCAAAATATTAAAAAAACTACATTAGAAGTTTTACAACATCTTGATCATTCATGGACAAACGTCCTTTTGAAAAGTAAACAACACAACTCATGCAGGTAATCGATTCGTAAAAAAATTCATGGTCCATGAAATCGTACCGTAACGGCAGTTCAACCACGAAATACCAATATCGGAGGCAAAACCGGTAGACGGTGTTTAACGGTCTAACGGTTGAAGGCTAAATTGCAAGTTTGGTCACTCGAATTGCTACAAAATTTCACGTTTGGTCACTCGAATTCGTTTATTCCATTCGTAGTCACTTAAATTAGTTGAACAGTCCAAGTTCGGTCACTCTCCGTTAACCTCCGTCAGACTCTGTTAGTGCCGTCAGTTAACTGCTGACGTGGCTAACAAAGATGCCTAGTCACCCAATTTTAACCCAAGAAAAAACAGAAATTGACCAGCCACGTAAGAAAAACATGCCACCTCATATAAACACAACCCAACCCACCCAACCTAAAAAAACCATTAACCCACCCAGAAATCGAACCCGTGACCCATCCACCCCCCTTCTTCTTCCTCTATACCCTACTTCCGCCGCCGCCAGGGGGATTTCCCCTCGATCTCCCTGCTGCAGCCCCCGCCGCCGGATCCAGATTCACCAGGAAGAAGAAAGACGAATGTTGTTAGGGTCGATTCAATCAATCTCTCTTCCACTTTCATCTCTTCTGTTGAACCCTAGAAATTCAGATCGATTCCTTTTACACAGTACAGCTAATCATATCTTAAAACTCACCAGTCACCACACTTCCTCTTCACACTCCTTCGATTCCATTTCCCCGTGGCCGATTCGTTGAAAAAAATTCACTAGATGGGTCGCGAAGTTTCACCCGAATCGGAGTCTCCATCGTCGCCGTCAACGACGGCGACCCAGACGCCTTCTTACTACAGTCCCAGGCAAGCCATTGACGTTCTCTCTTCTTTGATCTCCTTCTCCCACTCCGCCAAAGTGGGATGCCAGTTCTAAATGGGGGTCCTAACACTCCGTCGAATATAGATCCGTGGTAGGTCATTGGAGATTCGTCGTTCGTGGTTTTGTATACCGACCGGTCATCCCCCTTCGAGCGAAACAAGGTTGCTCTTCGGATGGATGTACTCTATGATTTGGAGAGTTGTCCATCTGGGGGAGTTGGTGTGTATAACCCTGGATTCTGGGGCATGGTGAGAATTGCATTATACTCTTATTTATGCAATGTGAATGATAGTGGTAGAGATCTTGAAGTAAAGAACATCTCAAAATTATGTCTTTTTCATTATCTCACATTCTCTCTTTGGTCTGCAGAGTTCTTCATTCGCCAGGAACACTAATGGAACTTTTACTTCCTGCAGAATATAGAAGGGGGAAAGAAATACAAATTGATTCTTTATGTTCGCTCACTAGATTCTATTGATGTGTCCGTGCTGTTGACGGGATCAAATGGGTTGCGGACATTGGTTACTACCATCATCAAGTGAGAACTAGTATTCATGTTCTTTTCTGTGTGCCATGGAAATCTGCGGTATATTGTGATCTATGGATTAGGGATTTTAATTTGGATTCATTTATTTCAGAGGACCTGCTTCAGCTGTTTCAGACTGGACAAAGGTGGAGACCCTGCTAGAAGCTGTTTCAATCTGAGCTCGGCGGTGGATGAAGACGAGAGGTACGTGAGAGTGGTTGTGGAATTGGGGGAAATCGTTGCCATCTTGGTCAATCTCCTCGAGTCGCCGGAGATCGAGATTCGAGACGAGGCGGCGAGATTGGCGAACCTGGATCCGGCGGCGGGGGCTGCAGCAGGGAGATCGAGGGGAAATCCCCTCGGCGGAGGCGGAAGCAGGGTATAGAGGAAGAAGAAGAAGGGTGGATGGGCCACGGGTTCGATTTCTGGGTGGGTTAATGGTTTTTTTAGGTTGGGTCGGTTGGGTTGTGTTTATATGAGGTGGCATGTTTTTCAGACGTGGCGGGTCAATTTCTGTTTTTTGTGGGTTTAAAATTGGGTGACTAGGCATCTTTGTTAGCCACATCAGCAGTTAACTGACGACACTAACGGAGTTTGACGGAGGTTAACGGAGAGTGACCGAACTTGGATTGTTCAACTAATTTAAGTGACTAAGAATGGAATAAACGAATTCTAGTGACCAAACGTGAAATTTTGTAGCAATTCGAGTGACCAAACTTGCAATTTAGCCAACGGTTGAATTATGGTTAAACCACAGTTTTATCATAAAATATCATACCGCTGACTTTTCCAGTCAATATCCGGTACAGTTTCATGGACCATGAAAAAACGTAATTTTCAAAACGTACTTCAATTTACTCATTGCTGTTAGAAATTACTGTAATTTCCTTTTGATAGCTCTGGCATCAAAAGTATCTTCTCCACACAACTTCATATTTATTCTTTCATTAATGAAACTTTATATTCACCATCAATAGTATTTTCTTTTTTCTCTTGCATCTCATTGAAAACCATTTTAATGCTAAAATGTTTGAAAATGTGAAACAACTTTTCAGGGTGCTAGAATTTTGCCTAATATAAATCACAAATATTAGCAATCATTCGCTCTTTCCTCCCATCACAATATTTCTATGTCCATCATCAATAATCTCTTTCTTTATCTCAATAATGTCATTATCTCTATCACTGAATTCACTACCTTTGATATTAGTATACTCTTAATGGCAGAATTTTATGAATTGTGAGCATTTTCAAGAACTTAAATTTATCCAATACATGTCATGAACTTTGTTTGAGATTGCTCTTCTTCATCCTCTGTTATCTTCAAAATCGTGTACCCACTTATGGGGTTCGCGATGTTGTAATCGGTGAGTTGCACATGAAAGTTTAATTTCATGCTCTCAGTTTGTATGAGATCGAGATGAGGGTGTAAAGGTTTTTCATTTTTTCACTATTTTTGAGTAGTTTCTCAATAATTATTCCAAAAAATCTATCTTCCTCATGATGCAGATCAACAATAAAGTTAGATTAAACAAATATTGTCTACAACTCACAGGTAAACCTAAATATATAAAATAACAACAATTGAGATACATTATTTGGTTGAAAGCTTGATATTTTAGTGGGTATGTTGTTTTCTCTAATGAAAATGAACTTGAAGTTAAAAATAATTGAAAAGTAGAGATAGATTGTTACCTAACTCCTATGTCTTTGATGTTGTTGTATAATTCTTGTAAATAGCTCATCATAACCTTCTTCAACTTTTCTTTGGCAAGTTACAATTAATATGATTTTTCTAACCCATTTAAAATCCGAGTTGAAATGAATGAGATATAGTATGCTAAATTTGTGAGAAATTGAAATCCTTTAACTATAGGTATTGAGATTTGTGCCAGCTGTAAAACCTATAACTAAGGGATATGCACCAAAATTCAGGTCCTTTTACTTGGCTGTTTGAAATCAAACTTGAACACTATTTTGTTAATAAGATGATCCCCAAGGTGAATATATTTTCGAGGCGTAGACTCAATAAATATAGTACTCAATAATAGTATGAATTGACTTAATAACTCAAAATAATACTGAAGCAGTTATAACATAACGAAACAATATGTTACTATCAAAGCAAACTTTGATAAGAATCATCATCGCACTATCTCACTAATAATTGATCAAAACCAAGCAAAGTTATGAAAAAATAAAGCAAACACAGTTGTTGGTTTCCTGCTATAGTAAAAGAAAACTATATATCACATCTAGATCTAATGTGGTATGATCTCATAAATATTTTATCATATCCTTGAAAAGAATAATGAAACTAAGCATATAACTCTTGAGTTTAGTGGCTGCCACTGCCATTATACTTGCTTTGCTTGGAATATAGTAGTGTCTGTATAAATTAGTTTTGGCGCTGTGGGGGAAAAGAGGTCCAAGTAAATCCAATTGTTTCCGTGTCCCAAGTTTGCAAGTAAAAGGAAAAGAAATGGGCCTGGCCAGTCCAATCACTAATTACACAAATACATTTACTAATCACTCCCTCCGTGCATTGCGCATAGAACAGGAAAAGGGAAAATAAGGGGGTACAGGCCAAGAACCTCCATATAGTATTGTTAGGATAGGATACTACTTTTAAAATCTATCTATCTATCAAAATAATAAAGGACTTTGAGATTTTGGCCCCATCCACGTAAGCCTTTCTCAACACTTAGCATATACACATCAGCACCATAAAAAGGACTCCTATTCTCTATCGGCCTATCCATTCTCCTTCTGTTAAAAAACATATTTTCCACCCTTTTCGTCCCTGCCTTTTCACAATTCACCACTGCAGTTTCTTTTTCGCAAATCTGCAAACTGCAATCCTTGGCTCAAGATAGGGTGAGTAACAATGAGTAACCAAATCTGGACCCTTCTTTTAAGTGGCTGCATATCTAAGTGTGGAGAATTAAAAGAATTTATTTCCCTAGTTTTCTTAATTGGATCATATCTTCTTCATTCTAATTCAGATTTCAATTTTTTTTGCACAGATGAAACGAGTTCGTTGTGCTCTACAAAATGATATCCATTTTCAATATTTTTTGAGAAAAAAAAATTCATCCCTCTCGTTACCAACTCCATACCATATGGTGTCTCCTTCGTTGTTTAGTCATTTTCGGAAATTTTTGCACAAAAGGAACGATTTAATTAATGATCTATTGGATTTCAAAATTTTCTGGGGGGGGGGGGGGGAATTCCATACCTCTCGTTACCAACTCCCAACCATACTATACCATCCTGGTATGAGGTGGTCTTTTCATACCATATGGTATGCTGTTATTTAATACCAGTCAATACCATATGGTATTGACTAGTAATAATTGGCAAATTTTGTTTGTTCCAAAAAATATCAAAGTGGATATCATTTTGAAGAGCACAATTAATCTGATCTAACTGTACAAAAAAAATTAAATTCCGAGTTAAAACGAGTGAGAAATCGTCCGTTAAAGATTAAGGGAAAGAAAATTAATGATTTTTCCAGGAGAGAGAAGGAGGCGCTGATGTGGCAGATTTTTATTGGGTTATGAATGGGATTACTCACCACAAGGTGACTCACCGGATCTACTCCCGCAATCCTTCCATCTCCGCAGATATTTGTTGCGACAAAACGTGAACCAGATTAATCAATCGATTTGTTCTGATTGATTCCAACCCCACTTTGAAATGATAAATTGTCCGAAACTAATTCCTCTCTGATCAAATTGTCGTAGGCAGTCGATTGAGAAAAATTGTCGTGGAAACTTGAGCGTTAGGACGGGAATCGTAATGGAGTAGGCCGATCTACTGCAGAAGAAAAGAGTCGAGTAATTTCCTATCTTCCTTCCACTCGACTCCCGCCGTTTTCACGACAGCCGACTTCCCGCTTCTTCCATTCATCCATCTGATCTTCACCGCCAGATCTGCAACCATATTCCTTCCACCACGATCCAGTAGTTGCATCTCCTGTCAACTTCGGCCTTCCTGAGCAACACTCCGGTGGGGACACCGCTCCAAGCATAGACATGGCACCAATTACGTCGTCGATTTTTCGTTGTCGGGCTAAATTCTGCCGTCAATTGTGCTCCTCCATTACTCAGACGCCGCATCTGTCAAATTTTCCAAGCATGTCCTCACATTCTGCCTAATTAACTTTTCCACCGGGGAATAGGGTTCATCGACCGGCCAGAGAACGCCATTCAACCCCTAAAAGCGCGCCACGGAATTCGCCCTGAATGAATCTCTTCACCCAGGCTGTGATTTTTGGATTTAAGGACATCTTCCATACATCCTAAGTATGCAGTGTAAGTTTGGTGATCCCTCATTTTTTTTTTTTTTTTTTTTTTTTTTTATGAATATCCCTCATTTTTTACACTGCCCGATAGCCATCATATTCATATGTAGATTGAGATTGGATCTCACCATTAGTTAATTCAATCAGATTGTAACATCTTTTTCTAATTCGATCAAACTGTCTACTTTTTTTGTCAACACCAAAATGTAGTCATGTCCTTCGCATCATTGAGAGCTTTTGCTAATATGCTACAATGCTATTTGTTGGCTGAACAATATTAAGAACTGTTATTTGACATAAAGATGATCCTGGTAGTTCCCGTTGTTTTTGGTGTTTTTTGCTATCATTACAATATTCATTATGCAGGACAAAGTTGCTCTTCATATATTTGCTGCATAACAAACACCCTATGATAAACCGATAATTACACATATCTTCACCCTTATTCTTGAGCCGTTTGAGAGGTTGACTCTCGGGTTTTAAGCCGATTTCACGCGAGGTTGTGTGTTTATGTCATATTTCAGGACCCGGCGTTGGAATCGAGGCAAAGGAACGAGATTCGGGTCGAAAGGAGCAAGTGAGGATTGAAGTGGGCTGGAGGAAGAAAATACCCGGCCATGACCACAAATACCCGGCCGGGTATTATTCAGAGGAGACTGGGGATTTTCCCTTTTGGCGTCTGAGAAACAGGGGGGTCCCGGTCTGGAAGGCAGAAATCCCCGACCGGGGATTATTGGAGGAGACCGGGTATTTTCCCCTGGCCAAAACGCACGTTTCAACTATATCCGGTCGTGACCCAAAATACCCGACCGGGTATTTCGACCGGGTATCGCGACAGGCAGCTGTTTTAAGGGAAAAGAAGGCTGAAAATCAGGGGATTCGAGTTTTAGAGAGAGAGATCGATTCCTAGAGTGAGAAAGTGACGAACAAGAGTTCCCAAGTGCCCTAGCTTGATCTTCATCACCATTGGAGGCCAGTTTGAGCTTGGAGAAGTGCCGATCAACGTCCAGGAGCAGGAATCCATCCTTCACAGTATGAATTCCGCGTCTGATTCTGCTTTTGCTTCTTTCTCCATGGAGTAGTTCTCCCATTCATCTGGGTATGGAGAACCCTAGATTTGTATGTTAGGCTTTGATTGTATGAACCCAAGTACTGATTCTATGATTTGATTATATTCGATTGAGGTTTGAATGATTGAATGACTTGAATCCTTATCAAATTCCTGTTGTTTCTGCTTTAACCTAGAATGAGAATATCTGCCTAGGTTGATAGAGCATCCTTGATTGAAGGTAGGGAGTTGGTGACTTTAGTCGAGGAGCCAACTCACTATTCTGTACCGGATTCACTTCGGTAGTGGAGGTTTTGTTCTTAGGGCCTCAATCTGTTTACTCCGGTGGAGGTTAGTCGCCCGCTAGAGACTCAGATTGAGAGGGTCTGAAGACCTTTAGTCGAGACTTCAGGCTGTTTAAGAACCTTCCGCAGTATAACTTTCATAGAAACTGAACTTGGTAATTACAATCCGGCTTAACTGCAGTCTAGGGAGAACCATATCCGGGTGACCTCTCTTAACCTGAATACAACAGTTTACTTGCTTTGTTAGTTTGTTAGTTTAGACTTGCATTAAAGTTTCATTGCTAGATAACAAGAATTCACTGAGTAGTCATCAAATCTAGGACCCGGGTTGATAATTAAACCTAAACCCGCTATACTATGCTTTAGGAAGTGGTTTCACTTGGCCAATTCCTGGAGTGACAGTAGAAGTGAGTCACCCTACTTCCTATAAAAATGATTGTTACCTTAACAATAGAAGGGTATATTTGTGCAAAAAATAATACAAGCATGTTTGTTAATTTATAATAATAAAAGAGTATAAAATACTTCTAACCTAAGTGATTGATTGAGAATTTAGCCAATACTAAGACAAGCTCTCAACTAGAGGGTCAATATTACTCTAGAAAATGAATTACCACACAAATGATTATGATAATCCAAATAGTTTAAACTTAACAATAAATTGGTTAATATAAAAAAAATTATTAATACAACCCGGCCAATTGGCCGAGTACGAAGCTAGTACATTCTCAATAAGAGACCTAGGAGGAAATCTATGGAGAAAAGAGTCGTTCTACTAGGGAAGATCTACAAGAAGACGAGAGATAATTAATGTAAGCTTTCAAAGTTCGACAAGAAGATACCATCAATTATGAGTAGAAGAACCCTATTTTTATACAGCTAACTACACATAAGAAATACTCAAAAGAAGCAAAGGAAACCAGTTAAGAACTCTGAAGATGAAGGAGCAGGGTAATGCTCTACGGTTTCCAAAGAAGAAATAAGGGGTCGTTTGCTTCAAGGATTTGCATCATGGATTTGGTACTAAAAAACTAACTATCAAGGATTTACATACAATCCTTTGTTTGCTTAGTTAAAAAATGTTGAAACAAATCTGTGGGCCCCACAGATTTAGGTTTTTTTTCTCCTCCAAATCCGTGGGGCCCATAGCTTTACAAATCCCACATGATTATTAGGGAATTGGTGATGTGCTGAAAAACCAAGAGGCCAATTGACACTCCTATCCTCATTCTTTTTCATTAAACCAAAATTGCCCTCTTTATCCCCACCATATCTGTCGCTTCTACTTCCCATTCTCATTCTTTACACACCAAACCAAGGAAGCTGCTAAGAGTTCTTCAGTTCCTTTCCTAGAAAATTGCAGCCCCCACCAACAAAGGAATTCTTCGGCCGACGTTGAGTCCGCATGCAGCCGGCATCAATCTCCGACGCTAAACCCAAAACCCAGGTAAGCAGGACACTCCCTTCTTTGCGTTGAGTCCATTTTCTTTGGTGAGCTTTTGCAAATCATAGGAACCATATACATACAATTAACTGCTCACAATTGCCTATATGCCTTCTTGGACTGTACTGTGTTCCATTATATGACACCTTAGGTATGGGCTTTTGTCTGTTAATAACAGAGCAATGATCAATGATCGAATCAGTATACTTTATGCATGATTATGGCATTATATTTGTTTGTTCCTGGATTTTAGTAGTTAATGCAGCCTCTGACTTCTGCCATTTTCACATTGAACTAGTTCTTGTATCTTTTGGTGCTTGTATCAGCTGCTCGTGCCATCGAGTATATTTTATGAGAAGGCTTTTGTAGCTGCTAACAAGGAAAGAAGGGAAACAAAAACAACGGCAATCCCTTCCTTTTAATGGGTTAAAAAAAGGGCAATAAGGTAAATGTAGATTTTTATTTCTAAATCCCAAACCATTAAATCCATGATCAAAATGAGGAAACAAACAAAGGATTTTTTTCAAATCCATAATGCCCCAAATCCCAAATAAAACCTTAGGTTTTTAAATCCCACATTTAAGTAAAAACCCTCATTTTACAATCCTTGAAGCAAACGACCCCTAAAAGAAGCTCTATTTGGAATGGGGTCAAGTAAGTCTTTGGCTTTGATGGTTATAAAACTGAGTTCTATAAAGCTGCTTGTAGCATAGTGAAAAAAGAGATAATAGAGGCAATCTTATTTTTCTTTGAAACAAATTTTCTGCCCAAAGAGATCAACTCAACCGTCTAGCACTTATTCCTAAATTACTTGGTGTTGATCACATGAAGTTGTTTAGACCAATTGCTTGTTGTAATGTGCTTTATAAATGCATAGCAAAGATACTTGCCAATAGCTTATCTAGAACTCTTCCTAATCTGAAAAGCAATAGTCAGTCTGTATTTGTGAAGGGTAGAAGCATATGTGATAGCATTACTCTGGCCCCAGAATTGGGGAATGGTTATAATAGGAAACATATTTCCCCTAGATGTACCATGAAGATAGTTTTGGTGAAAGTATTTGATTCGGTGGATTGAGAGTTTCTTTTAACTGTCGTAAAGGCTATGGAGTTCCCACCCCAGTTTGTAGATTGGGTAAGAGTTTTGCATTACCACACCTAGATTAAGTGTTGCTGTAAAAGGAGGTATTTGTGGGTATTTTCCAGTTCAAAACGGACTCAGACAGGGGAATCCCGTTAGATATAAAAATATGTAAGATCTTTGTAGGCTGGAAAAAAAAATTGGGACGATAGTCGATCAATGGCCGATTAAGCGATAAGAGTGCTTGCCACCTACATGGATAGCCATGCTATAACTACGAAGCAGAAAATGAAACGAGGTACGCTGCAATGAATAATTTAAAATTCGAACATCTTTTAGAATAGCTCCGCTCTGTGCGTGCGACTAATCCAGCGCACTGACCATCCAAACAATCACGTGTGTATTACAAGAAAACATAACGTTACAAAAAGAACGTGGTAAGCTCCAACTACGAGCATCCCGAAGGGCCATAAATTGTGACAAACAGAAACTCAATCCGGTATGCTAAAAATCCCCGGTTAGAGGTGGCAATTCTCAATCCAATCCACCAATCCATTAAAAATATCCACTTAATCCAATCCATTTAAACCAAATCTAATTGGATTGGTGGATTCATAGATTGATCCATGGATTCAAATGGTAAATTACAATTTGGTACCTATACTTTTTATATTTTACATTTTGGTATCCAAAATTTAATTTTTTATACAAAAAATATCATTGGAAATTACGTTTTGGTACCTAAAATTTTCATTATGACATTTTAGTACCTAAACTTTTCACATTTTACATATTGATTCTTGATTGAGGGTGTCATTTGAATTCATGGATAATCCACCAATCCATTTAATCCATGGATTGGTATCAATCTATTTGCCACCTCTATCCCATGAATCAAAATTCATTACTATAAGTTATTAGTCTGTACTGGCGGCTAAGTTGGGAGCTGAGATTGATACGGGTTTATATGGAACGCGGGGGGACTCGGGATACTTCATTAAATCTCGAGTCAGAATCAATATAGAGCTGCCTCTCCGCTCCAGGCTCACAGCTAGCAACCCAAGGCTGGGAGACTTTAGAGTGGTGCTGAGATACGAGAGGCTGCCCCTTTTCTGCTATAAGTGTGGTCGTATCGGGCATGGGGAGAGGGTGTGCCCCTTCCCGCGGCACCAAGGGAACGAGGTTTATGGTCCTGAGTTATCTACCGATCCGCTGGGATATAGGCTGGATGAGGTTAACCTGCTCCCGATTAAGTCAGTCTGGGTGAATCCAAATCAGCTTGACGAGGTCATGGCAGATGTCGAGCAGCTTGAACTTGCTCCGAGCAATGAGCCTCAATTTGAGGCCGAGGTAAATAACTCTACAGTCTTTCAGTGTATTTGTAGTAAGGATATGCTTTCCCTGATGCAAGTTGATAACTTTAATAGTGCTTATGCTTTGAATCCAGTCAATCTAGTTGGTAATGGGATTAGGCATTGGGCTGTTAGGTGCTCCAGGAATAGTATTTGGATGCTCAGTTGTAGATTAAACCTAAACCTGGTTCTTGCTGTGGATTTGAGTCATGTGGCGGGGCTTGGTGAACTTATAATTATTGATCTTCTACTTATATATGTTTCTGACCATCCCTTGAATTTGCAATACACCTTGATCTTTTCTTGCTTTAAGCATTGGCCTTATGGGTGGTCTGTGAAGGATAGGATTAACTTGGGGATCCATGGATCTGTTGACTTCTGTAACTATCAGGATAGAAGTGAGTGGTCATATGATGATGTTGAGTTAGCTTACTGTTCATTGCATACCAGAACCCAAATGCATTATCTATTGGGTGGAGGGTCGATTGTGTTAAATAAAATGGAATGGAGAACTGAATCTTGGTGTGCTGATGTGGTTACTAAGCATGGAATTTTGGTAGAATATAATTGTGCCCTGCTGTTTTCTAATTCTCGACCAGGGAGGAGGCTAATTAATGTCGGTTTTGTTTTTGGTTGTCAGACTGGCGGTGTGCAACCTCCAAACCCTGATCTGCTTGGGGTTGAGGCTATCCTGAACATGCCTGCAAACTCACACGCTAGTAGATTGAAGGAATTCTTGACTGCAGGGCTTGAGGGTGAAACTGCTCGTTCTGGTGGAGCAAACCCAACCCAGATGCGAGGTGATCAGGATCCGAAAGCATGGGATAAAGGCGGACAGCACCCTCGAAAGTACACAGCGGCTAAGAAAGGGAAAGGTAAGATGCTGGAGACAGACAAGAAAGTGACGGGAGATCGTCCTAGACCCAGACCTGCAGGGATTGTGATCCGGGACGGGGAAACGCAACAGCAGCAGCAACATGACAAAGTGGTCCCTGGCCCTCGTACTAAGATGTCGGTCAAGAGCAAGTCTGGGGAGGAGCATGCCGGGCGTCCCAAGCCGGGGTTCATAATGGGGATTGGAGAACTTGAAGAAATGATGTTTGATAAAAAAAGAAGTAACCAGGAGATGATGACGGAAGCTGAGAGCCAGCCCCTGCCACCTAAGAAATTATGCTTTGATAGTGCTTCTTTGCAGGATGTTGGCTTGGATAATGATGATTTGTTGGATGAAGAGGCGCAAGAGGCCGAGCAGCACGTAGATGAGGATGGTGAAGGTGATGATCCGGTGGAGGAAGCCAGCCGTGAGTGGCCCCGCGAGGATAAATGAGATTGATGTTTTGGAATTGTCGGGGAATTGGACCGGCTTCGACAATTCGGCAGTTGATAGGTTTAAAGAGTAGATTTGTTCCGGATGTTATTTGTCTTTCAGAAACAATGTCGTGTCGGAAAGTAGTTGATGGTCGTATAAGGGAATTAGGATTCCTTCGCTCGGATTTGTTTTTCGTAGATGCCGCTCACTCTGCCGGTGGCCTTGCTGTAGGTTGGTTCGCCGAGACCTCTGTTTCGGTTTTGTGTAGTGATTCTTTTTTTGTTGCATTGAATTTGAATAAAGATCGTTTGGATTATGTGGTGGTTTTTGTTTACTTAAGCTGTGAGTACTCCACTAAGACGTTACAACTTCAGAGAATTGCGTCCTTTTGCGCTCTCCTAAATGTTCCCTACATGATTGCTGGTGATTTTAATGCTATTTTAGCCTCGAATGAAAAGGAAGGGGGTCGTCCATGGCGCCCGCGTCATTCTGCTAACTTTCGTGGATTTGTAGATGATTTGGGTCTTCATGAACTCCCGTTCAAGGGTCCAATTTTCACTTGGACTAATAAACGAGATCCTGACCGGGTGGTTCAAGAAAGGTTGGACCGGGCCTTTGTCTCTGGAGACTGGATGTTAGCTTTGCCAGGATCGATGATACATCACCTATCGGACCGGGAGTCGAACCATCGTGCCCTCTTATTCGTTACCGAGGACGTGAAGAGACCAAGGAAATCAATGTTCAGGTTCGATGCCCGCTGGGGAGACAATCCCAAAGTCAGAGCGATGACAAGGTTCGTTTGGGATATGGAGATTGTGGGTTCTCCTATGTACCGGTTATGGTGTAAGATGAAGAAGCTTCGTCACTTGTTGTATGACTGGGCCAAAGGGGGTACCTCGAACTCGGCTAGGCATATTCGCACTCTGGAAAAAGAAATTGATAGACTGCGATTGGAGGAGAGTGTGGATTGGGGCAGGATAAGGGAGTTAGAATGGGATCTTCGAATCGCTTGGACGAATGAGGAAATTTATTGACATCAGAAATCGAGGGTGGGTTGGCTGCAGTTTGGAGATAAGAACACGTCCTATTTCCATCTGGTGACGCGCGCCTGAAGAAAGAGGAATTTTATTGCAGGGTTATTTGCGCCAGATGGGACGTGGGTGACGGAGGAGGAAGGGAAGGCTGTAGTTGCTAGTGACTTTTATTCCTCATTATTCTCTACTGATGGGATGGACGCCGAGTTTGTCAAAGTTCAGGTGATGGGGTTGCCGATTGAGGAAAAAGTGACAGCTGCAATGAACGATAAGTTATCAGCACCGGTATCGCCGGCAGAGATCCGCACAGCTGTTTTCCAGATCGGGGCTACTCAGGCCCCTGGCTCTGATGGTTTTACTGGGGTCTTTTTTAGGAAGTTCTGAGATATAGTTGGGATGGATGTGACGGAAGCGGTACTCCACTTTTTTGAGTCTGGGAGCCTTTTGAAGAATTTTAATCATACTTGGCTGGTTTTAATCCCTAAAGTGGATGAGGTTGAACACATGAAGCAACTTCGGCCGATTAGTCTCTGCCAGTTCGTGTATAAGGTAGTATCGAGAATCTTGGCGGAGAGGTTGGCTCGCTACCTCCCTGCCATTGTTTCGCCTGGTCAAAATGGTTTTGTGCGTGGGAGGCAAATTGTAGATAACGTCCTCATTGGGCATGAGGTCATGCATTATCTGCGGAATAAACGGGAGGGAAAACAAGGGTTTATGGCCTTGAAGGTTGATATGGAGAAGGCTTATGATAGGGTGGAATGGCCATTTTTATTCGCATTGCTTGAAAAACTTGGGTTTTGTGCGCAATGGATTAGATGGTTACGGGCTTGTGTTACGTCTTCAACCTTCTCGGTTATGATGAATGGATGTCCTTCTGGTTATTTTGCGGCGTCTCGAGGCCTGCGGCAGGGAGACCCGCTTTCTCCCCTATTGTTTGCGTTGTGTACGGAGGGATTTGCTGCGCTTCTTCGTCAGGCTATTGTTAGACGGTCTTTAACAGCGATTCGTATCAGCCCTCGCTGTCCTGTGGTGTCTCATTTATTTTTCGCGGATGATTCTTATTTGTTTCTGCGGGTGTCTGGCTCGGAGTGTTCTAGTTTAAGAGAGATCTTGGCTAGATATGAGGCATTGAGTGGTCAGAAGGTAAATCTGGATAAGTCGGTTGTCTACTTTAGTAAGAATGTTAAGCAGCACGAGAGGGAGCAGCTTGGATCCATTCTTGGTGTGGGGTCTGTGGGAGCCACTGATCAGTACTTGGGTCTACCAGCTCTAGTGGGTAGATCTAAGGTAGAGACGTTTCGCTATATCGAGGAGAGGGTCTTAAGTCGGCTGCAAGGGTGGAAAAGGCGGTGTCTATCATGGTCAGCGAGGGAGGTACTGCTGAAGGCGGTGGTGAATGCTTTGCCTATTCATGCGATGTCATGCTTTTGGTTGCCTGCCACTTTGTGTAGAGATTTGGATAGACATATTGCTCGATTCTGGTGGGGAGCTAAAGCGGGGGAGCAGAAAATTCATTGGGTCTCCTGGAAAACTCTATGTCTGAGCAAGGCTGAGGGGGGAATGGGGTTCCGACGATTTGAGGATTTCAACCAGGCCTTACTGGCTAAGTTGGGGTGGCGCTTACTAACAGATCCTGATTGCATGCTTGCCCAAGTCTTTAAAGGGAAGTATTATCCCCGGTCTTCGTTCTTAGAGGCTACTACGGGGGCTCTTCCATCTTGGGGATGGCGTGGTATTTTACATGGTAGAGAACTCCTTCAACAGGGTTTGCGGTGGCAGGTTGGGTCTGGGGATATGATTTCTTTTGCGACTTCGGATTGGGTCCCTGCTTGTCACCCAAATCCTCCTGGTTTGCGTCCAGAAAGGGTGGGGGCCCAAGGGTTGGTTAAATCCTTGATATCGTGTCAGGATGGTAGGTGGAGAGAGGATTTGCTTAATCAGTTATTTGACCGGGACACTGCTGCTAAAATTCGGGCTATTCCTTTGCCAAGAGTTCCGATTCAGGATAGGTCGGTCTGGCATCACGACCTCTCTAGGTCATATTCTGTTCGGCCAGGATATCATCTTGCGGTAGGCCTGAGGCGGGGTCGAGAGGTTCAAACTAAGTTGGGCCCTGCTATTTGGGATTCGGGTTTGTGGAGTAAGGTATGGACTATGGAGTGCCCCAGTGCCCCCCCAAGTTTCAATTCTTCCTTTGGCAATTGTTGCGAAGAGTGGTTCCTACAGGTGAAGCTCTATCGGTTAGGGGTATGGAAGGGGTCCTTCTGTGCCCCACATGCTTATGGGAAGTGGAATTTGCTGAGCACTTATTCTTTCATTGCCGGCTGGCAGAGATGGTTGTTGGGAGGCGGCTGGGCTAAGTTTCCTTCGAGAGGAGTTCACGACCGCCTCGGTTGAAGTCTTCTGGCGACGTTTCCTTGATCAGCCGAATTTGGAGGGAGGATTGTTAATGCGAGTGATTGCCCTTTTTTGGCGCATATGGAAGGCTCGGAATTGGGTGGTTTTTGAGTCCACGTTGTTCACCCCGGGCGTGTTACTCTCTCAGCTCAGGCGACAGGTGGCAGAATGGGAGGCGGTGCCTTTGAGTAGTGGGGTAGCGTCTTTCCCTGCCTCTGGGGATGGTCTGAGGGGAGGTCGGGGGGGTGCATGATCGGGAGGGGGCGATGTGGGTGTTCACGGATGGGGCTGTTCGTTCTGGCTCTCATGGTGCAGGTGGCTGGGTTCTGGAGGACTCCTCGGGGACGCTGCTTGGGGCAGATGCATCAGTGTATCCGGACGTGCAAGATCCTTTCTTAGTGGAGCTCCTGGCCTTGAGGGACGGCATTCGGTGGGCGCTTGATAGGGGGGTGCAGGACGTCGTGTTTGCAGGTGATGCCAAGGTGGTCCTTGACAAGGTGAAGGAGGGATCGTGTTTGGACGCTCGTGGTGGGGTAATTTTGGAGGAGATCAAAATTTGGAGGCAATGTTTCCTCAAGTCTAGCGTTTGTTTTGTTGGACGTGCGCGTAATAGGGTGGCCCATATGGTAGCCAGAAAAGCCCTTTCTTTGTTCCCTAGTCTGATAGGGTTTGATTTTCGTTCTTGGCTTTAGTCAGCTATTTGACAGTAGTGTATCTTGATCGTTTCGTTTAATACGAAGTATCTTTTGGCAAAAAAAAAAAAATTTATTAGTCTGCGGGCCAGTTCCTACTCGGCTGATTGTGAAGGAATTTGTCGCAACAAAATCACCACTTTATTACTATGCATGATCATCAGTCACAAAGCAATGGGATTTTCCAAAACGCCAAAAAAAAAAAGAAACCATTCCTAGCAACTTCCTGCTTCTGTTATGCTCTGCTTAATTCAACGGAAACACACAGTGAAAGAGGACATGTAAACCGTCTTCAACCAATTCTTTGCCCAAGTAATTTCCAAATGAAGAATAACGCGCATGCAGTAGTACTATTTTACAGGAAAACACTTGAGGAAAAGGGGGAGAAAAAGATTAATGGGTTATGCAAATTATTTATTCTTGCTTCATTCCGGTTTCTAAACGTACTTCCACGTAATTTCACCGGCGATCTTTTATCCCTCCCTCTATGGCTCTGGGTTTTAATTTGGTGAAAGTGAAAATCATGTATTGTGAAAAAATACATGTATAATATTATAAATACAATTAAAAAAATTTGATGTATTACTGTTTATATTGTTCGATTTTTGTGATAATTATTGCAGAGGTCTAATAATATATTACTTTTTAGGGAAGTATCGCTTTTTACCTTTGCATGTACCCCATTCCATCGTCGAGATTTAAGGTTTTGAAGCCGAAAAAAATTGGCCTTCCTCCAGCAGACGGAGGTGCGCTTTCTCGATCGCTTTCAGATAAAGCTTTTGGTTTCTCCTCTCTTCCTTTGGCTACCGGCGACCGAATTGATGAATTAGAAGGAGAGTCAGACTTACAACTAATCGAAATGACGTAAAGACATGAGATTTAACTATCATTCGCCTAATAGAGGAACTTATATATATACATAGTAGATAGCAAAGCTTTGGTTGTTGCAGGTGAGAACACTGCCCGTTTGTATAATCATATTACTTAACCACCTCCACCCGTCAACAAGTATGAACGAATAGTCGTCTGTTTAGTAAACCTTTCATTGTTTCCCCAGTCAAAGTCAACACGAGTAGTGAGGACGTCATCTATTGGCGGATATGACATTTTAAATCACCTCTGTCCTCTTTTTATTATTTAAATATATTAGTATTTAATTAAGAACTATTTAATAAAAAATAATTAAAATTAATTATATCAAAATAATTTAATTATAAATTAAAAATAACCGACTATACAATCATAGTTTTCAGAACAACGACGAAGGATTTCATATTGTGAAAGAAACGCAAAAATATTCTTTGTATACACTATTAAATAAGTCTCATTCAATGTATCTCGCTAAACAAGCATTAGCAAACTGTTCGCCAAATCGACTTGGAAACTTGTTCTTGATATAACACAAAGCTGAAAAATGCTCTTTTTACAATTGTAGTTGTAATTGGTAGAATCAAAACTAGTGAAATTGTCGTTGTCGCTAGACAATTTCAGGGTTGTAGGGGATAAGATCGAATAGGCATAAGGAAAAAAGAGATATAATTAGGACTTTGTTGCAATTGGAATTTTGTTTATAGTATAATAAATTAATTTTATGTCAACTTTTGAACAAACAATGGATTGTGTTGTAGTGACAAAATACTCTAATATTACCTATAGATGTTGTGTTCAATCACCAATATAAATATATGACTTATTTTTGTTCCTCCGAAATTTTCCCTGCCTATGCCACTGACGTCATCATCCGTAGTGTTCTAGTCGCAGCAGCCAAGAAACTCCCATCACAACTTCACTGCAATCTCCATTTATCAACCATTTAACATTAATTTCCACTAAATTAAATTTTCCTTTATAAATTAAAAATAAAACAAATAATCCCCTAACGAAACTTTCCCTCTATAAATAGCCACTCTCATAACCCTCATTTCTGCAAAACAAATCACACTCCCAAAGTCCCAATGGCCCAAACCTCCTCCTCCCTGCGCTTCACCGTCCGCAGGCGCGAACCGGAGCTGGTCCGGCCGGCGGGTCCGACGCCGCACGAGCTCAAGCTCCTCTCCGACATCGACGACCAAGAGGGGCTCCGGTTCCACATCCCCGTCATCCAGTTCTACAGCCACGACCCGGCCACGCGCGGCAAGGACCCCGTCGCCGTGATCCGGCACGCGCTGGCGGAGACGCTCGTGCCTTACTATCCCTTCGCCGGCCGGCTCAGGGAAGCCGCGGGCCGGAAGCTCGCGGTGGAGTGTACCGGGGAAGGCGTGCTGTTCATCGAGGCCGACGCCGAAGTCCGGCTCGCGGACTTCGGCGAGCTGCTGCAGCCGCCGTTCCCTTGCCTTGAGGAGCTGCTGTTCGACGTCCCCGGCTCCAACTCCGTCCTCCACTCCCCGCTCTTGCTTATTCAGGTAATTATTTTAGTTTGGTTAATTAATCATTTTAAATCGCCTTTCTTTTATGACAACGTTTGTTTGGCTAACTGATTTTGCCAAGAAAGGTTGTTATGTCGTAACTTGTGTCCAACAAGGAAACGGCCAAACAATTGTGCTTTTATGGTTAAGAAGATGACATATAACTAGTTTTTAAAATTTGATTAAAATATTCGATTTCAGATTGTAAACTATATAATAAAAGAAGAGGTAGTGGATAAGATACAAAATTTCGGTACGTAAAACTCATTCGTATAATCATATCATGACATCGTGATACGATAATACAATTGGTCGGAATTTTGTATGATTTTTCAGGTTGGGTTTTTGTGCCGAAACTCACGCCATAAAAAAATGCATAATGTATAAATGGATAGGTGAAAAACTGAAAATTAAATAAGTTATATACTTATATAAGTTGATTAACATAATCACTTGTGTGAAAAATAAATTATAGGTGTTGTTTTTGTTTTGCATTTTGCGAAAGTGTGGCAGTGGCCAATGGGGTCAGTGGGGAAAGACGGAAAGTTAAAATTAGAAAGTAAAAAAAAAAAAATCGCGAGTAGTCAATTATTTCCCTTCGTAGTGTTGAAAAAAGCATATAAAGAAGAAAAAGTAAAAAAAAAAAGATGATGGGTCTAGATCAGGAGAAAATCCGTTTCTTAACTTTATCCGAGTTTTCGGTTATCAATTTTCACGCCAGCGCCAATAGGGTGGGTAATGAATGTGCTGTTGGATGGATTTTGGTATCAAATTGTCTAATTGACCTACATACTTATTAGCGAGTTAAAATAATTGTGACTCGCAATCCGCCCACATTCTTCTGCGGGTTTGTTTGGATGGGTGGCAGATGGTGGATGGGTGCGATTGGGTCGCGGGTCAATCCGTAAGAGCAATTATCCAACTAGCAATTAAAAAGTTGACTAACATTTATAATAAGTTCGTAACAAATTAGTAAAACTGTATCAATTTATACACTTCTAATTTTGTCTCAAGTGAATCCATGTAATATTTGCATCAAAATCATACTACTCTATCAACCAATTGTGTAGAGAAAACTTTTGCAATTTGTAATTTTGATAAAATTAATAATTTATAGTTTGCATCCCAATATTTAATGGATATTAACAATACTTTGCATCTCAATATCCAATATCTAATGGATATTTTTCAACACAATTATCAGTAATAGTAGTCAAAACTATTCCTGATTCTCCACCTTTTAAAGTATATGGTCATACTGTAGTGTGACTCGAAAATATATGAAAATTCGATACTATAAGAAACAACATTTTTTTCATGTGAAAAATAAGATGTGGGTCATACGGGTGACTCGCAGTCCACCCACCCACATAAGTGCGAATGAGAAATTTATCCATTCGCAATCCACCCACTCCTTACGAGTCGGGTTGTTTGCGAATGAATTAATATCAATTCGCGCATTAACCAACCACATGCCAGCATCTGCCACGAAGGAAGCAACTTTTTTTCCACTTTATTTTGTCAGCTTTCTCAGATTCTATCATTTCATCTTATCTGGTCAGGCCGTTTTGGATTTTAAATTAACCGCGAAAAATATTTTTGTTTGTTTGTGATATTGACAGGTAACGCGCCTCCAGTGCGGCGGCTTCATCTTCGCCCTCCGGCTCCACCACTGCATGAGCGACGCGCCGGGTCTGGTCCAGTTCATGTCCGCCGTCGGCGAGATAGCCCGCGGCGCCAGCGCCCCCTCCGTGGCCCCGGTGTGGGAGAGGCACGTCCTCAACGCGCGCACACCGCCACGCGTGACCTGCACGCACCGGGAGTACGAGGAAGTGGTCGACACCAAGGGCACGATCATCCCGCTCGACGACATGGCCCACCGCTCCTTCTTTTTCGGCCGGGGAGAGATGCACGCGCTCCGTCGCCACGCGCCGCCGCACCTCCGCGACTCCTGCTCCGGCTTCGAGATCCTCACCGCCTGCCTCTGGAAGTGCCGGACCGCCGCCCTCCGACCCGACCCGGAGGAGGAGATGCGGATCATCTGCATCGTCAACGCGCGCGCCAAGTTCGACCCGCCGCTGCCGAGGGGATACTACGGCAACGCGTTCGCGTTCCCGGCGGCGGTGGCGGCCGCCGGCGACCTCTGCCGGGAGCCGCTCGGGTTCGCATTGGAGCTGGTGAGGAAGGCGAAGGGCGACGTCACGGAGGAGTACATGAGGTCGGTGGCGGACACGATGGCGGTGACGGGGCGGCGGCACTTCACGGTGGTGCGGTCGTACCTGGTTTCGGACGTGACGCGGGCCGGGTTCGACGCGGTGGATTTCGGGTGGGGCAAGGCGGCGTACGGCGGGCCGGCGAAGGGCGGGGTCGGGGCGATTCCCGGAGTGGCGAGCTTTTACATACCGTTCACGAATAAGGAAGGGGAGAAAGGGATTGTTCTGCCGATCTGCTTGCCGGCGGAGGCCATGGAGAGATTTGTCTCGGAGCTGGAGGCGATGCTGAAGGGACCGCCGGCCGCCGGCGCGGCCAAGAAATCGACGTTTGTTTTATCGGCTTTGTAATTAAGGGATTGGAAAATGGAAGTTGGAACCAACTTCCGTAAACCCGTAATAGTTAGTTGGGATGTCTTTTACTTCTTTTTCATGAATTGGTTGTTGTGTCATTTTACATTTCCTTTCTTGATTTGCTTGGCTTTTTGGACGATGTGTTCATAACTTCATATAATCTCAATCTCGGTGAATAATCGCAAAAAGTATTTTCCTAGTAGAAGTAAGAATAGCGAATGAACTTCTGAATTCTCGCTTTGCTAATTGCTTCACCTTGTGCTTTTTATCTTGCTAAATCGCTAGATGCGCTGACACTATGTACGATTCAATGGGGAAGTAACATGTTTGACCTTCTTCTTCCTTTTCAAAGTTTCTAGAAAAAATTAATAAAGAAAGCATGTACGATTTATGTTGCCTAGATCACTTATTTAACGAAAGGAAACGAACTTTGTTTCACTTTGGGGTTTAGCCTACCCTAATAATGTATTATATAGTAGGGTGTAAATAGGCGAGCGAGAATAACAAAAATGCTTAGGTTAATGGATAAGAGAGCTCTCACTTTCAGTAGGGTGAATTCAGTGGCGAATTCAGAATTTTTATATAAGGGTGTCCTTTTCTAAAATTTAAATGTATATAATTATTAAATAAGAAAATGTCTGATTTAATTTGTCAAAATAACAACAAAACATAGATGTGTTTCGTATTTTGGAAAAATTATAAAATACAATTGATTTCTAACAATGCTCTACGTACAAATCTCTGTCGATATATAATACTAGACAAAGGTAGGGCTGACAAACGGTAATACGGTAACCGGTTTACCGTTTTACCGAACCGGTAACGGTCGGTAAACGGTAAACCGATTACCGTCGGTATCGGTATTCGGTGGCGACGATCCAATTTACCGGAAACAGGGTCGGTATTTACCGTCGGTAAATCGGTAAATACCGAATGCCGAATTGGATCACACCACCTGAACCCACTGCGCCAATTCAAGAAACACTCGCTCCATCCTCCATCATCTCCCGCTTCTCCGCCGCCTTCGTTTGGCTCTTCCTTCTGTAGATTCCGAGGTTCAACTTGCTATTATTCATATTGGCGATTCTCTTGCATTTCATCAGGATGCCGCAGAAGAGTCTGGGAACTGTGATCCTATCTGTTTAGTTGATGAAACTAGTTCACAAGAATATGAGACCAACTACCAGCCCAAGACAGACTTGCTGAAAGCTTTTGCAGTTGTGGGAACTGCTTTAACTGGAGCTACAGCGATTAACCATTCATGGGTGGCGGCTAATCAGGTTTTCTAGGGCATGCTTCTTTAAGTTATTGCTTATTGGAAACTGAAGCTTGAACTTCTCTGTTTAATCTTAAGGTTGCTCTATTTGATAATCCTGGCTTTTGCTGATACAGGATCTTGCTATGGCATGGCTTCTAGAAGATGATGAGCCTTTCATGAAACATTTGAGTAAGCTAAGTGTTGAATATCTCTAATTTGAAATTACTTGAATTTTTCAAAATGATTGGTTTGTTAGTATTTGAGTCCAAGTAAGCATGTCCATCCATCTCACTAGTGTTATCTCAACTTACGGTTCCTGTATTGGTCCACCATCAGTGGGATTCTGTTAATTCGGTAAACCGGTTTGTAACCGGTTTACCGGTAATTCGGTAATCGGTAAACCGGTTACAACTCGGTAACGGTAACGGTAAACAGTTTGGCCCAGTTCGGTATACCGAAACCGGTAAATTCGGTAAACAATTTACCGTTTACCGACCGATTCCCACCCCTAGACAAAGGGAACCCGTAATCGGGTCTAATCTTTAGCTTTTGAAAATAATTGGGATGATAAAATGCTTTTCACTATTATATTTGGACTTAAAATACAAGAACTAGTGAGTTGTAGTCTAATGAAAAATATGGTTACTAATAGTAATAGCTACCAAAGTTGAAATATGATTTCCCTAGGTTGGATAAAGTACTACAGTTCATCGCTACATCGTTCCGGGTCAATCCCCGAGGGGGTCGAACTCCTAATGGTAGAGGTGTTGAGTCGATCGAGCTAGGATGAAACACAACATCGGTCAAAATGATGGAACTAGGGGGTTCAAGAGAGCTCCCAACATGTAATTAGCTAGGGTAGTTTAGGTTAGTCTAGTTAGTTTCTTCTTGATCATTATTCTAAGTTGGCTAGATAATGAAACTTGAGCTGAAGTAAGGTACACCTAGTGACATGTGGTTCGATAATTTTATTACTTGCTTAGCCTAAATTAATTAAAACGAACATCATTTTCATAAATAAATTATCTTTTGGTTGCTATCTCTGATTGTACTGTTTTGGTGATCCAGTCACACACACAAAAAAAAAAAAAAGGTGTTCGCAGATTTATGGTCCGTTTTAACTTTTAAGGACAGTAGGATCATGGGCCGTGGGCCGTGGGCCTGGGCTGGCAGTAAATGTCAAATTGGTTTCCCCCTGTTTTCACTTTTTCTCTCTGCAACTGCAACAAAGCCAAGCCCAAGTCCTTGGCGCTGCTGCTGTTTCTTTCTGCAGTTGCGGCCATTAAAAGAACAAAACGGTGAGCGGAGGTTTACAACAAGGTTCTCAAGTCTCAACAATGGACCAAGGCGGCGCCTCTTTTCTCTTCGCCGGCACCAAATTTAACAAGGTGAAGTTTGCCGGCGTCTTTGCTCGTTTTCAGGTATACCTATAACAACTAGTTCTATTCCCTGCTTTCTTTCTCGGATTATTTTTTTTTTGCAACTGTTGTACCAATCGGAAAAAATATTCAGGCGAAGACAGCGGGTGAAAATGTTGATCTCGCGGTTGAAGAGGACTCGAGCTTGTTGCCGAATGAAAAGGCTGAAGCTGAAGTCGAGCATGTCACGGTCTCTTCTAAGAAGCGGAAGCGGAAGAATTCCTCCGCCGTTGCAGGTTATATATCTATGTTGCTTCTAACCGCTGTTTCGCCTATTAGTCCTGATGGAGGACGAGTATGTAGCTCCGAGTTTTGGCGTGGCGAGCTTGTTTATGGTGTGCTTTGTGATGGTAGGGAGGGTAGAGGGATTCAATGTCTTCAAGAGCACCAACGCGGCAGAGACTGTAAGCTCTGATGAACGGAATGCTGAAGATGCAAATGAGGAGGTTTTGAGGGAGAAGAGGAAGGAGTTGAATAAGCAGATTGAGGTGCTTAAACCGATCGCCCTTTTGTCTTGCTTTCTATATTTTTTTGGTTTACCATCTTTAGTTTGTGATGGATTACAAGTGTCTGAGATTTCTGTTTCGTTGATGATGTTAGAGAGATGCAATTTTGAGGAAGAGCCATTACATCCATGTGTCTGGAAATAGCATCCCATCCCCACTTCAAAGTTTTGCAGAGTTGAGTTCCAGGTGTGCTTTCTCTTCCACTTTTGTTTACTTTACATCTGTTATTGGGCTTGCTGCATTTGTATCTGTTCTGGATGGCAAATGGATAGCAACTGAATCTTCCGTGTGAGATTAAAGCAGAAAAAGTTCTGTTAGAGATAGAATTTGTGGCATTGAATGCAATCATACTGTTCTTTTTCATATTGGGGGATAGTGGCGTTCTTATGATATATAAATAGAGGATGAAAAGCCGATATACCATGCTATTCTGTTGTTCGCATATCAATTTTTAGTGCTTATTGTAGAAGAGGGGTAGAAGTTGATGATTGTGTTGTTGTTTTTTCATTCTCTTCGCCTTCCTGCCCCTACTTTCTGTTGCCTCTTGTCCTTGTCTTTCTCTTGTTTCTTCTTGTTTAGTGGGGCTTGTAATCATCTGCTTTCATTATGGTATGGTACTATGTACAATTCTGACGGTAGGAGATGGTTTACTTGTAAATGGTAGGGGCAAGCAGCATCTGAGCCCCAAAATCTGTCATCTGCATCTGTTGTATGTATTGTTTCCTCATGGTCTTCAATTGACGTCAAAGTTTGTTGGTCTTCTCGCAGGTATGGATGTGACCCAAACTTGTTAACCAATTTGAAAGAACTTGGCTTCAAGGAACCAACACCAATCCAGAGACAGGCTATACCCGTTATTTTATCTGTATGCGTCTCTGTTGTCTCCATTGACTGATTGTCCATTATGCGCTTCTCATGCTGTAAAGGCTCTACGTTGTTCCTTATATAGTGTGGTGTCGTGTTAGGGCCGTGAATGCTTTGCTTGTGCACCAACTGGATCCGGGAAAACTCTGGCTTTTGTGTTTCCCATCCTGATGAAGCTTAAGGTAATATTTAAGGACACTTTGGATTTTACCATTTGCAACTTTTCGTGGCCAAGTTTGTCTGATGACCATCCACGTAATCAGAACCCATCAAAAGATGGCATTAGAGCTCTTATTTTGTGTCCAACGGGAGAGTTGGCTCTTCAAACAACTAGAGAGTGCATGAAGATGGCTGAAGGAAATAAGTTTCGTATTAGGACATTGAAGAAAGAGCATCTGAAGAGTCCAAAGAAGTTGATTTGTGATATATTGATATCCACTCCTCTCCGGTTGAGGATTGCCATCCGCAAGAAAAAGATCGACTTAAGCATGTGAGTGCTAATTGATCTTGCAGCATCGTCCTGTGCTAATTACCTGAGATTGAGATGATAAGATAACTGCTCGAAAATGTATGAGAAAGCGTGGGAATTCGAAGATGATGTTATCTTTCTCCAGACAATTTTCAGTGATTTGACCTGGTTTGGTTGCTTGGCAACACACTTGTTCTCGCCCCAAATTTTTGCAATCAATTTAGTTTTCTAAAGTTAGCTTGTGTCAGTTCCGTGCCAGGTAATGACATGATCGAGAGTTTTCACATGCTTGTTGGAATTTTCTTTTGTCCAGGGTTGAGTTTCTTGTTCTGGATGAATCTGATAAGCTTTTTGAGCTTGGCCTGTTGAAGCAGACAGATTGTGTGGTCAAAGCATGCTCCAATCCGTCAATTGTACGGTCACTATTCAGTGCTACACTACCTGATTATATCGAGGACCTTGCACGCTCAGTGATGCATGATGCTGTTCGAGTTATCATTGGCAGAAAGTAATAGCATCTTTTTCTTTTTGACGAAACTGGACATCAGTACTTGATTCAGAATTTTGATGGTAGAATTTGTATTATGTGAAGGAATACTGCTTCTGAAACAATAAAGCAGAGGCTCATCTATGCTGGAAGTGAGGAGGGGAAACTTATTGCACTTAGACAAAGCTTTGCAGAGGTATGCTTCTTTCGTACGTGTATAATCGCAAGCTCTCTCTGTTATTTTTCTGTCTATGTTTGTTTCTGTAGAAAGATCATTCCCAATCCCAAGACCTACCTTGTAATGTTATGTCCTGTATCTTGACAGTAGAGTCTGAATGCACCGGTGTTGATCTTTCTTCAAAGCAAGGAACGTGCAAAAGAATTGTTTGAGGAACTAAGATATGATGACATCAGAGTCAATGTCATCCATTCAGATTTGTCCCAAAAACAGGTAGTTCTTTGTTGCGGCTGATCCGATTCTATTTCTAAAGAAGATTTGTCAATCCCATCCCTTTTTTTTTCTTCCAAAATTAAACTAACCTATGGGACTCCTTACAGTTACTTTTCTCAAACCAACCATCCAAGCAACAGCATTCTCAAAATCTATTGTTCATTATCCAGCCATTTAAATTCATACTCTTTTCAACATTCCATACATTTTGCAACATTCAAAATCGAAGTAATCCTTTGTGGTTGTTGCTGGCTTGCACCCTGTTACTCGCTTATCTTGACGTTGTTTCATACATGTCCAATCTCTTGTCAATATGGTCATTGGTTAATGCTTGATGTAAAACAATCTCCTGTATTTGGAAACAGCGAGAAACTGTTGTAGATGACTTCAGAGCTGGGAAAACATGGGTCCTGATAGCCACAGATGTCGTTGCCCGGGGTATGGATTTCAAAGGAGTGAACTGTGTGATTAATTACGATTTCCCGGACTCGGCTGCTGCATACATTCACAGGATTGGTACGTCTCCCCTACCCATGAGCTCTTTGTGATTTATTTTGAAAGAAGAAAAGCATCATTGATTGTTTAGCAGAATGCTTGAAACTTAGTTGCCTCTGGATCTTAAAAACTTTTGTACAGGTCGGACTGGAAGAGCAGGGAGAAGTGGTGAAGCTGTTACGTTGTACACAGAGGAAGACATTCCGCTTCTTCGTAACATCGGTAACTTTATGAAGCAGAAAAATCAAGAGAACAGTGACAATGCCAGTTCATCTTCAGGCCGAGAGTACGAATTTCCGTACTGGATATTGGATCTGCCTAAACGGAAGTGGAAGAAACACCGTCCTGGTAGAGATGCGATTTTAACCAGCCGAAAAGGTTGAAGAAGGATGTTGCCGTGAAGATCCTTGTTCTTCGCCTTGGATTTTTGCTCCCTTGTTCACCATTTTGGTTGGAAAGATCCTTTTTATTGTCAACTGTTTTATGTATTTGAGTTACGAGGTTTTCCGTAAAAGAGTACATGTTAGGTTTAATGTATTTGTAGCTGAATCCATTTGATTAGGATTCAACAACCGAATTACTATTTGTAGCCCTAAAAAAAAAATCTTATTTGTGAACCTCTTCCAAACACACTCTATTCAACCCACCCTTCTCTGACCACCCTTGCCGGCTAGCATCTCCGGCCATCAGCCACCCTTGCTAGCGTGACCGTCTTTGCTCACCACCACCCTCGCAAGCCACCGTCACCCACATGCCACCTTCGCCGGAGGGGAGATCGCCACCGTGGAGATGATCGTCAACGTGTAATTACTAATTAGACATCTGACCATGGAGGGCAACGCGCCAAAGGATCATGACCGGCAATGTATATTGCACACATCGCCGGCAATGGCTGGACATCTACTCCACACGTCATTGTCCGGGGTCAACGCCAGTCAACTGTTTTAATCATCTCCGGTGAGAACTCCGGCAACCGGAGATGGTTATCGGAGACGGGTGGTAACCGGAAGGATGTGTTGGGAGTGTTCGTGTACTTTTTTTTTTTCAGGCTACAAATAAGCCATATTTAGAGCTATAAATAGCACATCTCTTCAACAAAATGGTACCATTTTGGGCTTTTAAGCCGTATTAGAGAAACCACTTTTTATTCCACTCAACTCTCAGGAATCCCAAGATATAAATAATATTCTGCAGTAGGCTGGAGTACTCGCTCCCCTCAATCTAAAGCATAGAGAAAACATCGAACTTGCTGTTCACCGTGATAACAAGCAACGGAGATTCTGAAGAGTACGACTAATCACAGCAAAATGGTGCCAATCTCGTTTCAGGGAAAATACTACTACAAGACGACGATGGACGTGCTGCACAGGAAAAAAAAGATCAGACCTGCAAAAAGCTTGCATATTTAGCTCCCAAGAAGAGCCTCTGGATGCAGAGAAGGGCATTCTTGGTGACCTCAGCATTTTCATGGTTCATCAGTTTCATCACCCTTTCCTTTGCCTTGAGGTCCGTGACTATGACCCGCCCGGCTGGATGGTACTGGATGAACTGCGACAGGTCGTAGCAAGCAACGGCTAGGGCTCGAGCGTCGTTGGACGTGTCCAATATTGTGATCAGCACCCTCAGAATCTGGGGTCAGAGCTCTTATTTGTCAGTATAGATTTCGTGGACAACATATGAAGGCCGTGAAATAAGATGGAAGAAGAAGAAAAGCGGAAGTACCTGGAAATCATTCTCTTCAAAGCTATTGATATTCTCACGCCAGAATATGGTATCTTTGTGCATGGGAGACCAATCTAGATGACCAAGAAGGACCTCTTGCTTGTATTTCTCAAAGGAGCTCAGTTTCTTTATGTTAACCTTGAGCCCTTCTTCGAGCAGGTCGAGGGCCTCCAGGAGGTCCTAAAATATACAAGGGTTGTAATGATGGTCAAAGAAAGTTGAGGTAGTACAGGAAAATGAACAGGAGATTGAGCATCTAGGGCTGCACATGGTTTAGTCTGATACAAAATCAATTGACATAAGGCCCAATCCAAACGTGTGGAAACTAGCAGAGTTCAATCAAAAGCGCATTGGAGCGGTTTCAATCAAGAACTCTTTTTACTCTATGTTTAAGAGGACCTATGGAATTGGGAACTAAAATGAACTTATATCCTGTCAAGTATGACTTAATCTGAACGTCAATTCAGTTCAATCACGTGTGAACGAAATCGTTCCACGCCCCCTATCAGCATCTGAAGATGAAGACTAGAAAAGGGAAAACGATACATGATGCTAACCTGAGACATCAAGGTTATAAAGGGTCAATTCTCGACTTAACGCTAATCACAATTTGCAGGGACTTCAGGGCTGTTGTTATCGGATCTATAGTTGGAAGGTCCTTTACAGGTAAACAGATTGAGATATGCAATGGAACGTGAAAATTGTACTTCTGTTACCTCATCACTCCATGCTTGGGTTTTCAGACTTTGAACTGTTTGTAGAAGACCAAGGTCCACCATCTGAGCACCAAAAGTGCCTTTGGAAAGCAAGTTCCTAAAAGTCAAAACAACGACACGGACAACCTTGCAAAAGATAAACCAATAAATTGAAGTATTAGACAGACAATTGTAAAAGTTCGGATTAAGTACGAA
The DNA here is from genome assembly GCA_964030455.1 of Linum trigynum. Taxonomy (NCBI): domain Eukaryota; kingdom Viridiplantae; phylum Streptophyta; class Magnoliopsida; order Malpighiales; family Linaceae; genus Linum; species Linum trigynum. The sequence goes on along the minus strand of OZ034814.1, from coordinate 30,383,492 downwards.
AATTGCTAATTCTTTTTCAAACATAGTAGCATCAAAGTTAAGAGATCAATAAACTAGGGCCAGACAAGGAAAGATTTTGAGTTCATTCAAGTGATAACTGCCAAAATACCCAGATTCAAGCCATTGACTATATCTCCCAAAAATATAATTAAGCAAGACAGCAATGCTCATAACATATATTCTGGCTGCAAAGACACATAATATACTAATTGAAAGAAGACACCATTGAGCAGCTAGAACACGGAGAGAGAACATCACTTGAAAAACTACCATTGAGAGAACCAAAAGAAAGAAGAATGAAAGCCTCTACCTTCTCCTTCGTTGAACTCCTCACAACGTCCACCAGTCGCGGTAAGGTTCTAGAAGTAGCCAGGTACTCAATTGCAGGCTCATAGTAAGATAGCAGCCAGATACAAAGGCAGGTTTCATAAAGGAGCTGCAATAAACACAACAATTAGCTACAACTAGAGATGGAATTCAGATACCAAAACTGAAGACTTCAAATTTAGAAGAATGAAACCAGCAATTGTAGATAACTATAAGGCTAAACCAATAAGGAGCAGAAGTCATCCAGACCTCTATAACTAATACCTGGATTGATTGTTGGGTGGATGCTGGAGAAATTAAAGGAATCAGTAGTTTCACTCCATCTGCCTGAACAAATGAAGATCTGACGACAGGTTCCTTAAGTAACACTGCAAGGCAACTAACAGCAGATGGAGCGGCACGACTGGGATGCGAAGGTTTCTTCAGCTACAAGAAATTCCATAATAAAAGAGAGAGAAATAGAGCACAACAAATTAAACTGACATAACAATATGATGTCTGAGTAACTTCCTTATCGAAAAACAATATGAAGTCTGAGTAATTTGTACTCAACCTGAGCACAAAGCCATTCAACTAGTCCTTTCAGCACATCATCAATGGTGGTCACTTTGCTCTTTGAATTTGAGGCTCCTCCATTTGCGAGAATGCTTTCATGAGTTTTTGGCCTACCACTATACCAAACACCAGAGCAGGTGAGAACGAGATTTATTTGATGTTTTATAAATGAAACTGTTCAAGAACAAATGAACAGTAAAATAAGTACCTTACAACCAAAGCAAGAATCTTGCAGCTCTTTTCTTGAATGAACCAGTTACCTTTCCAGAGCAATCTGAAAGCACATCAATCATAGTTATTTATTTTCAGAACCCTAAATTATATATATAAGATTTCTAATAATTTGAAATGACATAAAATTTCAGAAAGGAGGCCATTGATCATAACAGGCCATACGTAAAGAATTCCTACTCATGCACATTAACAGAGTGAATAAGAAGATGAAAATGGCGTGCCAGAATTCTGAAGCTTCACTGCACTGAATATGAAAGTCTTGCACTAAACTTCCTCAACCCTTATAATTTAATTTGCTACCCCCCATCACACAGCGTCAGAATATAATTAGTGAATGCTTTCAAGAATACAAATGTATGACAGTACCTTAGGAAGGGCTCATAAGTATCCTCATTTGCAAGAGACTTGTCATGGAACAATCTGGCCCTTTTGGGATTTGCTGCCAATTGGAATTTACATAAGTACCGTTTTCATAAAAAGAAGAGGAACAAGGGGAAGATAACCCGAGATAATAAAAAGGAGGGTGTCCAACTACCTGTTAGCATTTCATCAATCAAAGCCAGAATATATTCAACAGTTTCTTCTTTGAATATATCACGCAGAATGTTAACAAACACCCGAATGTATGCTACACCATCCTGCGAAGTTCAAGAGCATATTCAGGCTAGTCAGCACAATTATAGTCAATTAAATCAACCATCACTTCCACCAGATGACACTAAGTCACCGTAATCGTATATGCAAATGTGCCATATATAGAGAAGGTCTAGTTCTCTCCTGACTTAAGAAACTGGTCGTAAAGGTCACCTTAAAGGTATTCCTCCATTTTTTTTTTACATCACATGCGTCAACCACTTGAGCATTTGGAAAAGAAGAAGAAGCTTCAGCAAGAAGCACCCAGGAAATTTGCATGTAAGAAATTGGGAAAGCTAAAAACTGTACATGGAGCAATATGACCACAGAAGATCAATTAGAACCTTACATCATCTAGCAATTGCGCTCTATAACTTTCAGCCTTGTTGTCATAGCGCCTCAACAGCTGAAGGTCTGACCCAGTTATCAGCTTCGTCATCATGTACGTCTCCCATGGAATATCCCTCTTTAGAACCTATATATTAGACGGGAAGCACATAGGTCAAAGAACGCAATTTGAATTATGAACACGCTACTACACGTGAGAGAAAGGAAACGACATTTCACTGGAGAAAATGATCAGAATTCAGAACGAATAGATTCTCTTGGATGTTAGAAACTGATTTCAGTACATGAAAATAGCTCCCACATAAACAATGACATTAGGGAGAAGAAAAAAAAAAGAACAACAGGATGCTTCACATTCATTAGTCACACTTACTCTGCTCCCAGAAGAATTGCCAATCAATAAAGGACAGAACTTCATACAAGTTAATCATGCCGAGATCAGAGTAGGCTTTTCCTGAGACTCATCTACTGACATCTATTGCCTCAACCAGTAAATATTCAGCCTAAAGATATCTACCATCAGGTCCACTGCATAAACAATTTTCAAACTTCGAACCGCTGGCTAATTCTTTCATATCCATTTCAAAACCAATCTTGATCTGCTTTCACCCCCTCATCTGCCTTCTAATAAGCAGGATTAACGGAACAAGCACTGAGAGTTCAATCAAAACACCAATGATGGACTAACCGAAAAGCAAAGGAAAGAGAGAACCAACCTGCTCAGTGGTCAGCTCGGCATGGTCCATTGCAGTAGTTCCCACCGCTCAAAAAATGTGACACGGATTCGAAGTTTCGAACCTGAATTCAGACAAGAAGGAGAAGAATCAAAGATAGAACCGCGGATCACACAACGGATCGAAGGGCCGTGGATCTTGGCCTTCCAGTTAAGAGGCGAAATTAGAGGGGGAAAAAAATCGAGACGAATCAGAATTGCAACTTGAGATCGATCTCCAATCCAAATAACAATGGCGCAAAGAGCACAGCGCGATCGAAGGGGACGAAGAAGAATGAAAGTTTGTGGCGATCTGTGAGAGAGTGAGCGAGAGACGAGCGGGATTGTGTAAGGACGAACGGTAGCGCACCTGTTTTCTTCGTCGGCTTTCAGTTTTCCCGGTGAATCTTCACTCTCCTTCGATCAAGTGTCTTTCTTTCTCTCCTTCTTCTTCTTCCTCTCCTCAATCATAGAAGTGGTTCCTTACCCTGTGGACAAAGAGAGAGCAAAGCGAGAGATTGGATTGGTGAGGGTAGTAATTAACTGCTCTGTACCTACGTGTTTCTGCTAACGCCTCTCGATGACTCCATCTATGCCTTCCACGTGTATGGTAGTAGATGGCTGGTTTTTGTTGATCTCTTTAAAGTTTAAAGTTCAATGTTAAATATAGGGTAAATTATAACAGTAGGGCGGCAAAAGAGCCAAGCTGTTCGTGAGCGGCTCGACGTTCGACTTGGGAAAAACTCGTTCTAAACTCGGCTAGTTTATTAATGACCCGAGCTTGAGCTTAGCCTTTTGCTGCTCGTGGAGCTCGCGAGCTAGCTCGACTCGGTGGCTTGTTGAACTCAACTCGTGAGCTGGCTCGTTAAAAGCTCATGAGATGTCTCAACTCTCAAGATTGTGGCTAGAGAGCCAACTCGATTACCGAGTTATGAGCGAATCGATCTATATGAGTTTGATTTTGATAATTCATAGGATTGTTAAATTATATATCTCACTCTATATGAAGTTTAGCACGTAGATTATGTGAGCAAATATGTTTTATTTAATTTTAAAAAGCAATTATGTATCATAGATTGCTTTGATACTGTGAAATAACGAAATTTTCACAAATTAAAATTTATTAACTAAATAATTTGATACCACAAAGTATAACATAAAATTAGTTAATATTGAACACTTAACTATTATTATTATTTTCTTCATCTCGGCATTAATCACATGTATCATGTATTACATACAAAAGAATATATCAAATACGAGTCAAGATTTTATTAAGCAAGCTAGCTCACAACTCGACTTGACTCGGCTTGTTAATAAACGAGCCGAACTCGAACTCGACTCATTTGTTAACGAGCCGAGCTCAAGCTGAGGAAAACTCGCTCGACTCGGCTCATTTGCAGCCCTAATTATAAGGTTGTTATATAAGGTTGGTCACTATAAGTAAAAAAATTCATGTTTAGTAAATAAAAGTATTTTATTTTATTCATGGTCAATAAAATTAGTTTTTCTGTTCATGTTTGACCACTCTCCGTTAGTCTTTGTTTAGCTTAGCTGATGTGGTGGTCAACTTTGATAGTTGACTGTTATATGAGTGATGTGACAATTAAAAATAAAAATTTGAAACTTTTACAATTTCCATCTCATTTTTTTTATGAATCGGTTTATCATTAAAAAAGGATTGTTGACAACAACCCTCTGCCGGCCACCCCCTGCTTTATTGGTCTTCCTCTACCGCCTAGATCCTCTTTGCCTATGGCCAGAATGTCGACGCCTATATTTTTCCTCCAAGTGACCACATCCTAGATCTGACTTCCGAAATGGAGGATATCGCCTTTGTGATGCCGGGAATTTGTGCAACCCAGATCCGCGTTGGAGAAGGGGCTTTTGAGATGGCGAATATTGTCCAGATCGTCGACGGTTGCTTCCGCACAGGACGGTTGGGATTTTGGACTGCTACTATTGTCGCCACATCGGGAATGGCAAGAGGGAAGATTGACAGCGATGATGATGAAGATGATGAGGATTTAGGGTGTGGAACGGCAGAACGACATAAAAAATAGGGAGAAAAGGTCGGGTTAGTGATGGTAATTTGAACCCGCTCCCGCGAGTATTACCCAACCTGACCCGTGATGGGGTGGGTATTACTCGAACCGTAGTAACGTGGGACGAGACATGGGTATCTACTTCCAACCAGCACTGCCCTGCCCCGCCCCAATCTTGGCCCATTTTACCTCAAATACTTACAATATATACTCTCATATTTCTCATATTTTGACTTTTTTTCAACTAGTTAGACTTAATTACATGTTCTATTATCACTACTTTTCATTTATAAAATTTCCCCCCTTCGTTTTATCGTTAAAAGTAAACTTTGTGTGTATTTTTTTTTATAACATATAAGAGTGGGTCGACCCACCCGCCATGTACTCGCACGGATATTACCCGCTCCGACCCGTAGTAGCATAGGACGGGGCATGGATATTGAGGTACCCGCCTTTCCCCGCCCCATTGCCATCACTAGGTCGGGTGGGGAATTGAGTTGAGTTCAATGACATGTAAGATCGAATTTTGAGTTTTTCGGGTTAAAATTGGTTGACTGGACTTTCTGTTAAGTCATTTTCACAAAAAACTGACGATGTTAACAGAGGCTGACAGAGACTAACAAATAGTGACTAAACGTGAACTATTTAACTCATCTTAGTGACCACGAATGAATAAAAAACTCATCTGATCAAACGTGATTTTTTTTTTTGGGTAGAAAATGGGGTGCTAAAAGGGCAGCCCTGTCTGGCACTTAAATTAAACGATTTTGAGCAATGCCCATAGTGTCATACAGAATCCAGTAAGAAAGACCTGGATCCGAAATGCTAACAATAAGGCTCCCTATACTAACACTATGCCCCTTATTGGCGAGAAAATCTGCGGTTTTGTTACCCTCCCTGAAAGTATGAGAGATTTGAACCTCCCAGTTTCTGTTGATGAGATCTTAAAATTGTCTAGTGATGATGTAATATCTCTGTTGCTGCTCCTCTCCTGTGGTAAGGATCCTGATGGCAGTTGAGGAATCAAGTTGTAGTTGCACCTTCCTGTAGCCTTGTTCCCATGCCAATTTGAGACCATGAACTGCCCCAACAAGCTCGGCTCTTGTAATAGTATAGACTCCCAAGTTAACAGTAAAGGCTCATGTGCATCTCCCTAGCTCGTCCCGGATGAGGCCACCTGCCGCTGCTTTCGAACCCGGTTGTCGAACAAAGCCATCTGTGCTAACTCGAACCCAACCAGCTGGCGGGGGGTTCCAAAATATTTGCTCCACCGCTTAGGTAGTGGAGACTGAGTGCACCCGCTTGTCATTCTCCTGTGCTTGTTTTATCGTTTCCGTCTAGCTCCGAATCATCTGTTCCATCGTCTGGTCATCTATCTTCTTCTTCTGGAAAATTACTTCGTTACGTCGTTTCCATATACACCAGGTTGACACTCCAAACATCAACCCGGATTCAGCGTCCTTCAACCTTGAAGCCAGCCAATCTGCGAAACAAAGACCCACAGTAGGGGGGGGGGGGTTCTGTGATATTTAGTCGACTCCATACCTGCTGTGAATGCGAGCAATGTCGAAGCATATGTTCCGTTGATTCGGGTCCAAGTTTGCACAGCTCGCAGGTGTCAACAACCATCAGTTTCCTACGCCGTATTTCACAATTCGTCATAAGTCTTCATGGGTCGCAAGCCACAAGAAATGCTTTATGCGACTGGGTCCATTCCACTTCCATATACTCTTCCAGTCGGGCTGTCTCCCCCTGTCAACATCATTCTTCTCCGCTTCACGAAGCCATTCGCAGGCAGCTTGGTAGGCTGTCCGAATTCGAAACTTTCCATATGCTTCTAGCCCCCACATTGTAACATCCTCGCCAAGGTCTGCTTGGGGTGGGTCGGTGCCTGCAATTAAACAAACCAGGTGGTGAGGGATATGGAGAGAGATCTTATTATAGTTCCACTCACCTGTGCTTGTTGTGAAATTCGCGACGGAGTCATCCTAGTTGATATCGGCTCCATCGCTATTGACATGCTCCCTGAGAATGATGTCGTTAGAGATCCATGAGTTGTTCCAAAAGCTTGTTTGGTGGCTGCCTCTAAGTTCCCAAACCACTCCCTTCATTAGCACTGCCCAAGTTGCCATGATACCCTTCCAGAGGCGAGACTGTTTGCTCTGCTTCCTCACTATCCCGCCCTCCCCATTGGATTTAAAGTACTTTCCCTGCAGCACCCATATCCAAAGTTCTTCACTGTTATTAAGAAAAGCCCACCCAAGTTTCATTAGATACGCCCAGTTAAGCGCTCTTGCCGAACGCAAGCCAAGCCCCCCATCCTCCTTGGGCTTGCAAATTGAGTCCCAGGAGACTAGGCTGGCTTTGTGCTTCCCTTCCTCTGCTCCCCAAACAAATGCTCTAATTTTCTTGTCGATGATATCACAAATGGATACTGGGAGTACAGCAGTTTGCATGACGTAGTTTGGCAGTGCATTGAGCACCGAGGTAGCTAAAGTCACTCGTCCTGCCAAGGATAGGCTTCTAGCTTTCCATCCGGATAGTCGCTTGTCAATCTTTTCAATGATGAACCTATAAGTATCCTTAGTCACCCGCCCGTGGATTACTAGCACACCAAGATATTTTCCGAGACTTGTAGTGGACTTGATTCCCAACAGGTCGCTGATATTTCTCTTGACTCTTTCCTTGGTATTCTTAGAGAAGAAGATGACGGATTTATCTTTGCTGACTTGTTTGCCTGATGCTTTACAAAATTGTTCCAAGCACTCTAGAATAGCCTCTCCCCGACTCAGCTTTGCCTCTGCAAACAGAACTAGATCATCTGCAAAGAATAGGTGAGTTAGAGGGGGGCCATTTTTAGAGAGGAAAATCGGATTCCAAGAATTATTGGCAATGACATCCTTAATGCAGTGATTTAATCTTTCAACACACAGCGTGAATAAGTAGGGCGACAAGGGACATCCCTGACGAAGACCGCGGGAGGGTTGAAACTGCTCGGTGCATCCTCCGTTCCATAACACTTGAAAGCTGGTAGTGGTGACGCACGCCATGATCATATTAATGAAATCCAAAGGGAGACCATCAACAGTCAAGGTGGCTTCCAAGAACTGCCAGTTGATCCTGTCGTAAGCTTTCACCAAATCGATTTTCAGAACCATTAACCCCTTCTTCCCTTATTTGAGAGACATGGAGTGGATCACCTCTTGCTGGTTCTGCCCTCCTCTAATTCCCTGAATCTAGCAGATATAGTAATCTGATCAGTCTCCTCTTCAGTATACAGGCCGCGGTAATAATCCCTTGCCATTGAGCTGAGCGCTGCCGGTTCTTCAATCCAAACACCATCATCATTTTGAAGCTTGGTGATTCTGCTCTTCCTCCTGCGAGTCAGCGTTGAATTATGGAAGAAGTGAGTGTTGCGGTCTCCATTGATGATGTGATTGTGACGCAATTTTTGCAACCAGAAAAGCTCTTCCTGCCATAGTGTCTTTTCTAGCTCTTCCCTCACTCGAGTTTCCTCTTGCAGGGATTGATCACCGGGTGTCTGGTCATTTTCCACTTCAAGGTTCCAGAGCTGTTTAGTGAGGGATGCTTTCCTTCTGAAAATATTGTCGAAGACTTCTCTGTTCCATATTCGAAGTTGGTCTTGGAGATCCTGCAAAGAAAGTAAACAATCCTTTCCCCGTTTCCAAGAGGCATCAAGCATACGGGAGAAATCATCGTGAGCAAGCCAAGGGGCAAGGAATCTGAATGATCTTACTTGTGCGAGGCGGGATGTGGTTTGTGTAGTTGCGAATAAGAATTGGCCGATGATCAGAGCGAAGTCTTGGCAAGTGTATGGTGGTAGTCTCAGGATATTGCCTGATCCACTCCTGATTACAAATAGCTCTATCAAGCCGCTGCGAGAGCCGGCCGTTCGTCCAAGTGAAATTAGGCCCTTCGAACCCTATGTCAATGAGACCGCAATCCCGAATGCAACTACTAAAGTCAGCAGCTCTTTGAGGGTTGAATTTGGCTCCCACCCCCTCCGTTCAATTGGGCAAGTGATTGAGTTGAAGTCGCCTGCCAAAAGCCAAGGTTCTTTAGTACTCGAATTAATCCTCCTGAGCTCCTGCCAAAGGGGGCGTCGATCATAATCGTTAGGCTTGGCGTAGACGGCTGTCAAGACTACATCAGGCCTGTTGCTACCTGCACACCGAAAATGAAGAAATTGAGGATTTCGATCCAAAGTCGTAATAGAGAAATCAACATTGTTCCAAAGGACCCAGATGTCGCCAGAAAATCTCACAACATCGACTAACTCATGACGATCAAAGCCCAGAGTACCAATCACATCTTCAGCGTCCATGCCGCTGATCCGGGGCTCGTCGATAAAGACAATGTTTGGGCTATGGGTACGCATATACTCTTTAAACGAAGAATGAAATTTAGGGTGTTTAGCCCCTGGCAATTCCACATAAATAAACTGATCATTAAAACAAGAGAAATGGAGAGTGATCTGGAAACTTCCCAATGATCAAACTTGCAATTTATTAATTTACCTAATTTTAAATGAATGATTTGAGTTCTAATCTCTCAAAATCCCTAGGAACAAAATTCTCCTATCCACATCTATGAATAACTCGAAACGACGGCATTTTAGGTGGATGCATCAGGTATAGATAACACATGGTCGAAGGTTTAGCCAACGACGTGCGTCCATATCCACCGAAAATTTCCTGGGCTCTGTCAGGAGGATTAACACACGAAAAAGCAGAAGCGCCGGCGGTCGAATTATTTCTTCGCAACTCTGTCTCCCTCCGCCAGAGGCTGAGAGCAGCTCGACCCACCAGCCGTCTGCTGTGGAGGCAGGCGGCGGCCAAGTTTAGTTTAAAATAGCGACCATTCCAATTTCATCGCCGCGCCGGATCGTATCTTGGGCACCATAATTTTTCATTTTGAATTGAAGTGGCGCAAATGGCGTTCTCTCTGGTATCTCCATCTTCTTCTCCACCCTATCCTCACGGCCTCACAATCGCATTCCCGCCGAGAAATCTCATCCTCTGCTCCTTCCCTCACTCTCTCTCTTCCCCTACTTTCTCTCCCAATTCCCCCTATGCGTCTTCTCTATATGCCCGTGCCATATCGTCCCGTTCCTCCTCCTCCTCCTCCGCCTCGCCCGCCACCGTCTTCGTTTCCTCTTGCTATTTCGCCCCAAGCCACGGCTGTCGATCTCACTCTATGGGCAAATCCATAGATGGGTGTTCCAGACGCAGGGTTGCTGCTTCTTTCGGCATGGGAGGGGAATTAGAAGGTAGAAGTGGGGAAGAAGGTGAAGATGAGGAGGACCCACCTGCCGCTGCCCACGACGATGATGAAGAGGATGAGGAAGAAGTGGAGGAAATGGGAGGGATAAGTCCAACTTCTGTTCTCCCTGAGAAATGGGATGTTCTGGGTCTTGGCCAGGCCATGGTAATTAATTCTCTCTCAAGTTTCCCGGTGTTTTTGGTCCTTGAGTGTTAATTTTTTTTTTCTTTGCTTCTCTGGTTTTATGGCCGTTTGCGATGTAAATTCGGTGGCTTTTGAACTAGGAGCGCAGAAATTTGGATGCAATTCACGTTCTGTTTCTATATTCTGTTTTGCTTAATAATGGGCAAATCGAAGTGCAGTAAGGCTTCTGTTGTTTTCTCTCTTTCTATTTCTCTAGGTTTAAGTCTGTGGTTGTCGTGGATGTGTTTTCAGGAAGGACTTGCATTTTTGTTGTTAGAACAGAGTAGCATTAGAAGTTCATTAGATGTTGGGCGTTTGGCTACCTTTCTGTTTTGCCCGTCTTTGGTATATTCTGCTGTCTACATTAGTTTAATTGGCTGAAATTATGCTATGGTACTCTCAGGTTGACTTCTCTGGCATAGTGGATGATGATTTTTTGGATAGATTGGGATTGGAGAAAGGAACCAGGAAGGTTGTCGATCATGAGGAGAGGGGTAGGGTTTTGCAGGCTATGGACGGTTGCAGCTACAAAGCAGCTGCTGGCGGATCTCTATCTAATAGTCTTGTGGCGTTAGCGAGGCTTGGCTGTAAGCCAATTGGAGGTCCTCCTTTGAACATAGCTATGGCGGGCAGTATAGGGAGCGATCCACTGGGTGGCTTCTACAGGTCACCTTCTATCTTGAACTTTTATTGTTTTGGTTTATTTGTAAGCTCGTGTCCTGTTGGTGATTATTGACAAGTTTGTGTATTGTTTACATGTCAAAAGTTGAGTTTGATAGTATGAGATTGTTATTCCTTTACTGGTTTGAGAGCTTAGGCTTGATTTTGGAATCTCTATAGCTTTGTCTAAAGTCAACTGATGATGACCGTGCCGGAGTTGTGCTCCATGATGCTTGTTGTGTATTTTCTGTCTCTGTGTCAACTGATTTACTTGAAATAAAAAAAAGCAGATTTCCGAGAAGACTCACAGAGCCTGTGTGGCATGAGGCATGCCTTCTTAATTAATTGCTCATAATCTCTTCCACCCACCCACCCACCCACCCTCCTCCTCCTTTGGCGGAAATCATGCTCTCCTCTTGAATTCCTGATTCTGCTGTCAAAAGCATGCTATCGTTATCTGGTACTAGGTAGGTTCACTAAGTTCATCCATGTAGGCTGTTGTAATCTCGACCAGAACTGTCTCAACAATGACTGGAATATCCCTCATAGGTGGAAAGTGGAACTTATCTGGAGATTTAACGAAATGGGCTTCAGCTACTGCATTGTGAATTTTGCTTGTGGATATTGTGCTCCCATGAAGTCTGTAAGCCTAATGTTACAAGTTTCGATGTGTTGACAGATCAAAATTGCGTCGGGCAAATGTGAATTTTCTTTCTGAACCTGTCAAAGATGGCACTACAGGCACTGTTATAGTTCTTACAACTCCAGATGCTCAACGAACTATGCTTGCATACCAGGTAAGACCTATTCATGAAAGGTTGGACCTTGGCTTGCCTCTTTTCCTTTGGGCCCAAAAAGCACCTCAGTGCATCAACTATGAATCGTATAACAACTACGCTACTGTCTATTGCTTTGCACATACTTTACTGCAACGATTTATGATGGTGAAATGTAGTTCACTTCAAGTTAACAGACTGCATGATTTGGTGATGGAAGTTCCGCTGGCTGTGAGATTGACCATTCCAAATGTGAACGACAACAACTTTCAAGTGGCAATTTTATTTGTCCTTGGTTCATAAGTGGGCTTCTTTGGCTTGCCCCTTGTTGCTTTTTGTACAAATACTACCAACTTTGATGCGAAAACGAAGAAAGATCATGGGAAGCCAGACACTCTTCTGGCATTAATTTTGATGAATGAAAATTCCATCTGCAGGGTACATCGGCAAAAGTAGACTATGATCAAAGCTTGGCCAGTATAGTTTCGAAGACGAGTATCTTGGTAGTGGAAGGTTATTTGTTTGAATTTCCTGATACCATCCAAACAATTAGAAAGGCATGTGAAGAAGCACGCAAGAGTGGTGCACTAGTTGCAGTTACAGCATCAGATGTATCTTGCATCGAGAGACACTATGATGATTTTTGGTAAGCCTATCATTCCGTTTGCAGATTGCTATTGTTATTAAGCATTTCATATGAAGCTTCTGCTACTTTTTGAGGATGAATCACTTTAATGCTGCATGACAAAGTAAGTTACAAAACCCATCTAGATCAATTGGTTAGATGTCTATTGATAGTTTGTCGATAGCAGCAAATAGAAGTGAAAATAGTAGAAGTGACTGATTATGAAATGGTTCAATGGTCCACAATTTGTTTATATCTGAGGGTAGATGTGAATTGCGGGAAATGACTAAGACAGGAGTTGCAGATCAATTGAAAGTTAGGTTTTAATGTAGAGTTTGGAAGTGTACTGGGTGACGAAGTTGGTTATATGATCGTCAACAGGCATCAACAGGTGTGAATTGAACCAAACGGAATAAGATGTAGACACCATATGGCAGACTACTGTTGTTTAGTAGGATAAGCTTGTCATCATTGTGTTCCTTGTTCCGCAGGGAAATCGTGGGGAACTGTGCTGACGTCCTCTTTGCCAACGGTGACGAAGCAAGGTCCCTCTGCGATTTTGACAACAAAGAAAGCACCATTGCTGCCACGAGATACCTTAGCCATTTCGTCCCTCTAGTTTCAGTCACAGACGGGCCAAGAGGGTCTTACATTGGCGTCAAAGGAGAAGCTGTGTTCATCCCACCTTCCCAATGCGTGCCTCTGGACACCTGTGGTGCTGGGGATGCATATGCTTCCGGAATCTTATATGGGATCCTACGAGGCGTATCGGATCTAAAAGGGATGGGTACTTTAGCGGCCAAAGTGGCGGCCACAGTAGTCTCACAGCAAGGCACCAGGCTTAGAGTTCATGATGCAGTTAAGCTAGCAGAGTCGTTTGCTTTCCATTTGGAGTCGTCCAATGTTGGATCGGATGTGAGCAACAACGACCACATCTCTTTGTAACCCTTCAGTTGTTCATACTGATAGACCTTACATGTAGACTCTGATCTGTGTATAAGAAAGGAATTGTCCGACCTTTCACTATGACACTGTCCATTAAATTTTGCCAAAGCATTTATACTGGAAAGGTGTTCCATTAGGGTAAGTGCAGTTGTGATTTGGAAAGGGGTTTTTGGGGAAAGTCTAACCATCTATCTGATAAAAGGAGGAAACGAAAGGGAGTTTGCGTTTTGGCCGTTGGGTTTAGGTATTGAAGTTTGTCCTTGCCAAACCAGGAAAGGGAAGCCCAGAAGGCAGAAGTAGATACGTCTGTCTCAGTCTCTCACTCTCCCTCATTTTTTACAATTCAAACCCTCTCCATCCCTCTCATTTTTACAATTCAATAACTTAAGAAGGGTTGTTTGAACGAGAAATTCGTTTTGAGGGATTTATGATGGATTTGACCACCAAATTCATCGTTTAAAAAATCAGATATTTGTCTTGTAGGATTTGTATAAGCTCTCTTGTTTGTACACGAATATGGGGGTTTTCATTAAAAAAAACAAATTTCAATTGTGTCCTTTCAATAAATTGTGGTCACATTCATATTTTCCGTTAAGGTTACAAGGGGTGAAAATAAACCAGGAACATCCACTTGGCGCTGATTGGGACCCACCTGGATGCTGATTCATTTTAGGGGCAAACAAAATCAGGGGAAAACGAACTAGGTTTCATTCAAAGAAACTAATCAACACATCCCCATCCACCCTCTTCATCTCGTATTGTCTGACATAACTTTAATATTTGTAAGTTCGATCGAAACAACACTAACGACTCCAATTAGAGCAAAGTATAACTCGAATTGGCGAGGTAGTATAGCGGTGACTGATGTCGTATTCCGAGGCTCCCTAGGCTTACTATTAATTCACTCCGACCTACTAGCTAGTCAAAATAGAAAAGGTTTGTTTAACTACTAAACTAACCTAATTAACTAAACAACCAACCAAGTGGTTGAGGGTGCTAGAGATGAGATGGTTGTCTAGGTTCGAGTCCTCCTAGTAATATGTTGAGTGATTGATCGATGCTAACCTAAATAGTAGTGCGGAGGTCGCTAATATAGGGATCTTTGCAATGGTCAAGCCACTAATCCCCCTAGCCAAGTCCACCGCCCCCAATGTCATCACAACTGATCTTCGGACTAGGGATACACTCTACCTCCTCTAAATGGGTTTCACCCATCCTCACACTAGGTCGGTAGGTCGATGGTCACACACCTACTTTCCTATCATCAACTAGGTGTGCTCCTAATTGGCAAGTGATGGTCACCTTGTCCACCAATTAGTACCCTATATCATATAACCTAGATAGAAAGCTCTCCACACACATCCACATAGCTAACTCTAGGGCTAATCATGCACCATGCCATATCAAGCAATCAAGCCATGGAAAGAAGCAATAAACACATAATTGAACACAAACATCTAGGTTCTCATTCAATCAATCAAACACAAAGTACATAATAAGATTCATCTCCCTTAAACAACCTTATTGGTTCAAGTCATAGAAAGAGAGATGAAATACAAACAAGAGAGGAAATGCTTGTAGTCATATTCTTCTCCTATTGCACCCTTCTCCTTGAATTTTGGATGAATTCCTCCTTCCCAAGCTGACTCAAGGTGTTTCTCTCACTATGAACTACCCAAAAACCCTAATTTCTCACTCTATATCGACTCCCCTTCATCAATTGCAGAAAAAGGATATTTATAGGCTTGCTGCAACATGATACGGCTAAAAGAGTGCAAGATAAAACCTCGATGCCATGACCCGATAGATACGACCGTATCCAAGGTCGCATTATGGACCGTATCGTGTAAAACGATGTCGAATCACCCGAAAACGTCGCGTCTTTACTCCATCTTTGAGTTCCTAGTTCCCGGACTGGAGCATGAGATCGCGACCGTGATCTTTATGTCACAACATTTTCGCGGTCGAGTTGCTCCTTAACTACGAGGCTGGTCTTGAGATCTCTGTCAACACGTTGGTTGCCTCTTGAAGTTTCGTGGTCACGGGCTCACAACCCAAGGATTGCGACCATGAATATTGATACTTCCTCTTATATGGCTTGTGATATTAAATTTAAGGGTGCGCCTATGGTGACATGCATGTCACAGTAACTTACACTTTTCGGTCGACCTCAGTTAGGATTAGGTCGACCTAATATGTTGTTTTAGTGTAAAAACAAGTTCATGGTGCCTACTTTGGAGATTCATATCTTACAATTGGCTCGATGGAAATTGGAGATTAATGGCTTGTTTTGAAGCTGGAGTGTCCCTCTACACATTGAAGTGTTTGGGAGCTCGATAAGAAGTCCAGAAGACCATTTCTGAACCTGATCAAAAGGCTATGCCAAAACCTGGAAACTGTCTGAAAATGACCAAGTCTGGGAAAGTGTTTGTGAAGCCTACTTTAGAGCTCAATTCGAGAAGCATGGATGGGATTCGAGTCCAGGGGCCTCTACCACATGAAAGTAGGTATGTTTGTCTACAAATTCAAGGCATTGGATGAAATATTGGATATATGGAAGGCTTCAAACAAAAGGCTCGAAGTTGCTACGAAGTAAGCTGCCTTCTAGCACAAGACTGAAACGACAGATTAGGTCGATCTAATCCTATATGAGGTCGACCTAAAAGTGCAAGTTACGGGGACATGCATGTCACCGTAGCAAAGTCCTAAATTTTAATAAGGGAGGAAAGAAATATTTAGAAATTTTAAGATATTTATTTAAAAGTCATATTATAAAATACCAAAAACGCCCCTTGTTACTTCCCATTGTCTGATTTAACTTAACAATAATGAACGGTGATAAAAGTGGTTAGCATGGTGCTTATTGCTATAGAGTTAGCAATGGAGTCAAAATCGGGCTTTAAAAATTAAAAACTTACGGTTTTACGCTTTTAGGTCACCAAAACACTTTCGTTTCTATATAAAAACTTTAATGTGCAAATCAGACTAAATTGCGCATTAAAGCTTAAAAACTTACACTACAGGAAAAAGATCATTTCACCAAGGGAAATCCCGTGTTTGAAAGTGTGTTTCCCGTGTTTAATAGTTTCAGACACGAAAAAATTACCGTAATATATACCTCCGTGTTTAACTGTAAAGGTCACAGAAAAATTCTACCGTGAATAGTTCTAACTAGTCATGATATAAATTCCCATGATTATTTGTAAGGGGACAACCATGACTAATATCAATTTTTATAGCACAAACTCATGAAATGAACACATTTAAAGACGGAATTTACACAATTTAATACAGTATTTACCGTGACAAAAATCAATTCCGATAAGTAGAAGTCCATCATTAGACACAATATTTACTACTTGAAATGACTGGTTTTCCAATGACTAAAGACAATTAAATGTATTCACCAAAATTATAATATGAAGACATTCAAAACAACATTATAATACCAAGAGTAACCAAAATTCTTTGCTGTTATATTTTGCAGCCAACCGTAGGGGTGTTCAAACGGTGTGGTTACCGTGGTAACCATTTTAACCAGTAGTATTTTGCTAATTTGGTTTGTTTAATTTCGATAATTGGTTTGGTTAAAAAATTAGCTTGTTTAGTTTAGGTGGTTTGGTTTGGTTTCATACACTCCTAACCAATCAAACCAAATTAACCAGTTAAATAATTAGCTATATATCTAATATATATTATATACACATACTTAATACTTTGCATAACCCCTCAAGAGTCAAATGTAAGATAATTGTATTTGTTACATGTATTTAGGTTAAGGGTTAACTACAATTATGTGGATTGTTATGTGTTGTTCATTATATAAATTGCTAATCGATGCACTAACTGAAAATTTTTCTCACTAAATGATAATGTGGTGTTATATTGGTTATTTTGGTTAACCAATTAACCAAACCGAATAAATTTTAATTTGGTTAATTTGGTTGTTATATTAATTTGGACGGTTTGGTTATGATATTGTATTACATAGTTAATAAAATTTAGAAACCCATTCTTGTAGCATGAATGCCTTTCCTCCACGAGGGTGTCATAATTTCATTGCCAATTCTCCTCTGCATTCCAGCCTTCAAGTCTTTTTCCACCCTAGAAACACTATTCAAATGAGCTAACAGTTACTGTTGTCCCATCTAGCAAACTCAAATGCTGCAAGAATGAAACATCCATAAATCACAAGCAAAGCACTAGTAGAATACTTGTCCTGCCCCAAGGGAAAACAGAATAGACACAAAATTCACATAATAAAAGCTTTTATTTAGATGTTTGTATGAGTTGAGCTTTTATTATGTGAGTTTTACACAAACTCGGGGCATCTGGGGCTTTACATTACCTTCTGTTAAGATTTTGGCATCTGGGGCTTTACTGCAGCACTTCCATTTCCTTTGTCATTAGTTGCTAAAGCCTGCTGGCTGCTATGAAGATTGCACAAACTCCTTCAGTGAGGCCTCCTTTGTTTAACTCCTGGCATTACTGGGCACACCATTGGTTGGATAAAATGTTGACTCCATATCAGTTAGCCAAGCCTCCTGTATACCTCTATCAATTAGAGATGACAATTACCCACTCATGGGTAATTATACCCAAATCGAAGTAAACCCATTCATAATGGGTTTGGCATGGGTATGAATGTTGCTTCCATAATCTAAATGGGTATGAGTTGGATACGGATATCCATTTACTCGAGGGTGTTTTAACTACACATGCAAAAATTGGACCTATTTGTATAACTTGAAAAGTTCAGGTACCAAAATGTAAGACCAAAAAAATGTAGGTACCAAAATGTAATTTTCCATCGATATTTTGAGGACTTATATGCAAAAAAAATTAAATTTAGGTACTGAATATGCATATCTATTAAGTTTAGGTACCAAACTGTAATTTACATTTGGGCATGGGTACAAACCCAAATCCATTTGTTATAAACCCAACCCAATCCAAGTAAATGGGTATGAGTACAAACCCATCAAACTCTACCCATATCCATCTATTTGGATTTTATACCCAACCCAATTGGATTGGATAGTAAAAAACACATGAGTATGGACAAAATTGTCATCCCTACTATCAGCCTTGCTTGTACCTCTATTTGCTCATGTGACGAGGAATTTTACAATGCTATATAACATTGGTGCTATAGGTTTTTATCTTTATGGTACAACTCGAAATTGTACCTTTAATATTATGGTACAACTTCAGATTGTACCTATACTTTTTGTGCAAATTCTTTTGTGGTACAACTTAAACTTGTACCTTATGTGATGGTACAACTTCAAATTGTAAAGTTGTACCATAACATTAAATGTATAAGTTTAGATATGATACAACTTTAAGTTGTATATTAAAACACCAATACTATATAACATAGTAGAAGCGCTACTCATGTAACATGAATGAACCAAATAAATCGCTAAGCACATTCAGTATGTCGTTGAAACTTGAAAGGGACTTCTCCAATTCCATATGAGCCATACACTTTGAAAATTACTGAGGCAAAAGAGATTTCACCATTCAACAAAATCAAGAATGGCAGAATAAATGGTTCACAGGAAGCTAACCGTGATTACTCATTGGTCACGGGAAATATTTTTTTAAAAATAGAAAAGGAATTACCGTGACTAGAATGATATAATTAATTACCGGACTTGTACCGTAACGATTGGTATACCACTTAACACGGGATATATTTCCGTGGATAAAATACCGAGATTAGATATATTTTTTTTCTGTATAATTATGCTTTTAAGCTTATAGTTTATCAAAACGCTTAACGCTTTTACGATTTTAGTTTACTAAATGAGTATTCTTTTTATGAAATTAATTATAAAAAGTATATTTTAAAGGTAAATCACCAATAATATGATACATTTGAGAATAAAATATACATACCAAGTACTTGGATGCATTCTCAGCTTGAATAGAATAAATATACATACTAGGCTATTCCAAATTCATTAGCATAGAGGGGAATGTGGTTTATCATTAAGATTAATGTTTATGAACTTTTATAAAGAGACTATAAGTTGCTCTACTTTAGTCATGAATTGCAGGTATTTATTAATTTATCTAAATTTTGTGCACTTATATTTTACATAATATATGTCATACTTAACTGATTTTTAGTTATTTTACAGTATGCGTCAAATACTTACGCTTTTACGCTTTACGATTCTACCATTTTCTGCTTCTATATAGAATCACGCTTTTGACTGCATTGAGAGTTAGCACACCAACTCCTCCCAAAATTACATTCTTGTTGGTTATTATTCTTCATTTTGATGCAGTATGTGAATGGTACGTTAAATAATAGGGCTAATACCACTGGGAAACCCGAACTATTAACTTTGCCTAAAGTATTCGATATGACATTTGTGTCCCAATGTATTATAGTTTTATGTCATTTGTGTCCTAAAGTATTCGATATGACATTTGTGTCCCAATGTATTATAGTTTTATGTCATTTATGTCCTAACAATTTCGTTGACCGTTATAGATAACAGTTGACCGGACGGTGGTCAACTTGACATTGACTTTTACTGACGTGGCAAAAACGTGGCTGCCACGTCACTGACACCTCTTATTTTAAATTAAAAATTAAATAAAAAATAAACATAACAGGAACAAAATAAAAACTCTCACTATTAATTCATAAAAAAACTCACTATTACTATTATTATCTACTCCTTCTCCAGCGACCAAGTCGGACCCCTGACTCGTCGCTCCTCACCTCCCCGCCGCCGAGACTTACTCCTCCAGCCCAGCTACTCCTCCTCCCTCCGCCAGCTTCTCTATTTTTTCCTCTACCATCGCTCCCGAATCTTCTTCTTCCTCTTGTTTCGTTGGCGAAACGCGCGCGTTCAATGCGCTCTGTTTTCAAAGAGACAAAAACACAAAGTCAACACAATCGTCAAATATCCGCCGCCGAATGTCGGCGCCGTTGATTTGATCGATTAATACAGAAACCAAGACGACCGTCAAATATCCACCGCCGGCGTCGGCGATGTTGATTTGATCGATACACCTTTGACTTCTAATCAAACAACCGTTATTCGGTTCACCACCTCTCCAAACTACGTTCGAACGAGGGTGTTCGGCGAATAACCAGAAAATCGAACCAGGAGTGTTCTAAGTTACGTTACCTCTACTCCTATGGAGGTTCCTCTGGAGAGCTCCGCGACTACGACTACAAGCTACGACTACGACTCTGCAAAGGATTTCTCTGACAGAGCGGTTCTACGAAACTAGAGAGAAAAAACTGATAAATCTGCGACGGTGCAGTTTGAGATTTGATTTTGCCGTCCCGAGCTTCTCTCTCTTCCCAATCTTTATACTTCGCTCTTCTCCCCGCAACCGTAGTAACTGCCTTCGCGCCTTTGTCTCCCACGTCTTCATTCCTGTCAACCGTGCAGGTAATTTCCTCCTTGTTGCGTAACTCCCACGAGTGCGAAACCTCTTGGACACGCGAAAACTTGGCCAAAACGACACTGAGCCAAAATCCACAATTGCTGAACTCTCGCCACTGCGACGTTGTTTTCTATTAATCAACATCGTTTCAGTACCGCGACGGTGTTGATATCTCCCACGATGTCGTTTTCGACTAAACGACACCGTCTAAAATAACCCTTGATTATTAATTAATTAATCCGGCCATCATTGTTACCTCGCCGTCAAACTCTCACCCCTCGGCGCCGTTCTTAGTTAAACAACATCGTTTTCTAGTCCCGCGATGTCGTTGAAGTTTTGAGCTTCGCGACACTGTTTTAAATTTAACACTGTCGTTTTAACTATTGCGACATCGTTTGGCCTACTCGCGGTATTGTTTTATAATCCGCGGTGTCGTTTCTTTCCTCTTGCGACATCTTTTTCAACTAAACGACACCGTCCTAAACACTCATTAAAATATTAATTGATCAATCCGGCCATCACTAGTCAAATTCGCGTGTTGACCCACGACATCATTAGCGCCAAAACGGCTCCGTTTGCTTCTCCTTTCGCGACATTGTTTGTTATTTTAAACACTGTCGTTTGCTAGTACAGCGGCACCATTGGGCATACTCACGCTACTGTTTTGAATTAAACGACACCGCTGATATAGCCAAAAAAATACTAATCCATGGAACCGCCGCCAGTCGGCGCTCGCATTGGGCTGGGCAAATTTTGGTCACTTACCCGATATGGTTTTTAATTAATCGATACCACTTATCAGGCTCTCGCGGCATCGTTTTTAAATCCGCGATACCGTTTTAACTCTCCGCGATACCGCTTGTCTCCATGCGGTACGATTTTCCCCTTCCGACAAAGAATAAAGATAATAATTACTAATAATAATCAAAACTCCTTTACCAACACCAATACCAAACGTGCGGCCCACATCTTGCTTCCCGGTAAACGGTGTCGTTTTCAGTGCCGCGGTTCCGTTGAGCCTCCTTGCGGTACCGTTTTAACTCTCCGCGGTGCCGCTTGTCTCCATGCGGTACCGCTCCTCCCCTTCCCACAAGGAATAATAATAATAATAATAACTCCTTTTCCAACACCAATACTACGCGCGCGGCCCCATCCTGTTTTTTAGTAAACAGTGTCGTTTTCGGTGTTGTGGTACCAGTGAGCTTCTTTGCGGTTCCGTTTTTCTGTTTCGCGATACCGTTTTAACTCTCCGCGACGCCGCTCAACTCCAAACGTCACCGTTTTTTACCCGCGGTATCGAATTAAATGCCGAGACTAATTAATGCGACATTTAATTCAGACCAAATTAATTTTAGGTGTCAACACCTCCCCGCCACCACACCCCCAACCCGATTCGAGATATTGGATTAGTGAAATTTGAAAGAAGAGGGAGAAAAAGAGGGGAGCCTCTCGAGACCATGGCTGCCGCTGACCTTACCATCTCCGCACCCACACTCGCCGCTTCGATTTTTAATTTCCTCAACGAGATCGGGAACAAGGGAGAGAAGGAGGGGAATGGGGCTTGTAATTGGGCGATGTTGGCGATGACGAATCCAATCTTGTCTCAGGAGATTGCCCTCTTTATTAGCTTGGATGTCATCAAATCCAATCTTGGTAGGGTATTTTCCATAGTTCCGCCTTCCATGGTCAAAGCTTGCGGCAGTGTTAAGTAGGTGAATCTCTTCAATTGGCGATTGGGTGCACGAATTGAGAGAGACGGAGATGAAGAATGAGATGGCGATGATTACGAATGGCGAGGAGAAGGGGGAATGGCGGCGAGGGAGCTGGAGGAGGTGGCGGCGTTCGATGAGAGGCAGCGGGGAGGAGAGGAGAGCGAAAGCGGCGAGGAAGAGGAGGACGGAGGCGGGCAGAGCCGAGATCAACGGGAAGAGATAGTGGCCGCTGCGGCGGGGCAGTTGTAGTGATGATGGCCGCCGTTCTTCTTCTTCTTCATTTCCGATTGTGAAAATTGCAGAGGAAGTCGACTGCGTTTGTAGTTTTCCGGGTCTCTCTGGTTACCGCCGGTCAGTGTAAGGTGGGCGAGAAGGGGAGAGGTCGGAGAAGACGACGGAGATGGGTTTTTATTTTTTATTTTTGTAATTTTCTTTTTTTATATGAAAAATAATTATAAATTAATATTATAAATTCCACTTCAGATGCCACATCAGCGCTTACTGGATTTTCTGTTAAAAACTAACGGTCAACGCCGGTCAACTCTAACGGAGAAATAGTTTAGGACACAATTGTCATATCGAATACTTTAGGACACAAATACACAAAATTAATAGTTCGGGTTTTCTAGTGGTAGTAGCCCTAAATAATAATCAGAAATTGTTGGGGATTGATTTATGTATTGCCTAAGCTAAGGTTTAATAAAACATTGGTTTCATCTTACGTCTACGAATTCTAGTTTCCAAAATGGGAGTATTTAACAATGTAAATATACAACTTAGCTTGCGCACAGCTCACCTCTAGGTTGTAGGGTAGGGTATGCATTTGTGCATATGATCAGATGGGTGATAACGATGTAATTGCACATGTTTGCGCCCCTAGTTCTTATCCGTTTGAGGGCCATAGTCGTGTGTTTTGGCCTATTTTACGCCGGGTTGTGCTATTTTGTCATATTTCAGGTCCCAGGCGTCAAAGGGAAGGCTAACCACGAGTTTCGGGGCATTCGGAGGTCATTTCGTCAAGCTGGGGCCAAAACACGGGCACACCTAAGGCATTACACGGCCGTGTTCCTGTGGCCGTGCTTTTTATGCCGAGAGCTGAGCTGATTACACGGGCAGGGCCGAGACAAAGCACGGCCGTGTTCAAGCATTACACGGCCGTATCCAACGCGAAGCACGGCCGTGTTTCTTCCCAACTGCTGGCCGTGTAATTAACCCTGGCCGAGACACGGGCGGACTCAGGCAAAGCACGACCGTGTCCTCGACCGTGCTTTGGCCACTGATGCCTTTTTAAGCAGATTTTCAGCCAAAGAGAAGGGGATTCGAGTTTTTGAGAGATAGAACGATTCCTAGAGAGAGAAAGTGACGAGCAAGAGTTCCCAAGTGCCCTAGATTGATCTTCAACACCATTGGAGGCCAGTTTGAGCTTGGAGAAGTGCCGATCAACATCCAGGAGCAGGAATCCATCCTTCACAGTATGAATTCCGCGTCTGATTCTGCTTTTGCTTTCTTCTCCATGGAGTAGTTCTCCCATTCATCTGGGTATGGAGAACCCTAGATTTGTATGTTAGGCTTTGATTGTATGAACCCAAGTACTGATTCTATGATTGATTATATTCGATTGAGGTTTGAATGATTGAATGACTTGAATCCTGATCAAATTCCTGTTGTTTCTGCTTTAACCTAGAATGAGAATATCTGCCTAGGTTGATAGAGCATCCTGGATTGAAGGTAGGGAGTTGGTGACTTTAGTCGAGGAGCCAACTCACTATTATGTACCGGATTTACTCCGGTAGTGGAGGTTTTGTTTGTTAAGGCCTCAATCTGTTTACTCCGGTGGAAGTTAGTCGCCCGCTAGAGACTCAGATTGAGAGGGTCTGAAGACCTTTAGTCGAGACTTCAGGCTGTTTAAGAACCTTCCGCAGTATAACTATCATAGAAACTGAACTTGGTAATTACAATCTGGCTTAACTGCAGTCTAGGGGGAACCATATCCGGGTGACCTCTCTTAACCTGAATACAACAGTTTACTTGCTTTGTTAGTTTGTTAGTTTAGACTTGCATTAAAGTTTCATTGTTAG
Source organism: Linum trigynum (assembly GCA_964030455.1). Taxonomy (NCBI): domain Eukaryota; kingdom Viridiplantae; phylum Streptophyta; class Magnoliopsida; order Malpighiales; family Linaceae; genus Linum; species Linum trigynum. Next base: position 30,358,957 of record OZ034814.1, on the reverse strand, counting down.
ATAACAAGAATTCACTGAGTAGTCATCAGATCTAGGACCCGGGTTGATAATTAAACCTAAACCCGCTATACTACGCTTTAGGAAGTGGTTTCATTTGGCCAATTCCTAGGGTGACAGTAGAGTCGAGTCAAGTTTTTGGCGCCGTTGCCGGGGACGGCTAGGTTGTTGAAGAAAAGTGATTTCTGTTAATTTAGCTTTTCCTTTTGCTTTGTTTGCTTTGTCCCACTTGTGCCTTCACGGGTTTGCTTGCTTGAGTGTGTGCAGGTAGTGCATGACCCGTAGCCAGTCAGGAGGTTTACTGCCGTTGAATCCAGAGATTGACCGCACCTGTCGCCAGCTCAGGAGACAACAGCGAGCTAGACTGGCTACGGAAGAGCGCATAGACGGCCACGTGAGCAGTGATTCTGAGGAGGAGTACGAGATGGAGGACTACAATCAACACCAGGGGAATCCTCAGCAAGCTCCCCCAGTGAATCAGGTCCTGGGGAACAACCCCATACCCCAGGATCATGGAGTTCATCATCCACCGCTGCCGGGTCCCACCTTGGAGTACTACTACACTCCGCGGATTGCTGACATCCGCCCGGTCATCTTCTACCCGCCTATCCCAGCAAACAACTTCGAGATCAAGCCATGCTGGATTCAGCTCATTACATCTTCCATCCAGTTCCATGGCTTGAAGGATGAGGAGGCCAGGGTACATCTTTCCCGTTTTCTGCAGCTGACGAACGGGTTCAAGCTGAATGGTGTCCCGGATGATGCGATCCGCCTTCATCTCTTCCCCCATTCTCTGGCGGGGAATGCTAAGAGGTGGTTGGAGACCCAGCCCCCATTGTCCATCACCTCTTGGGACGATCTGGCTGACAAATTCGTGCACAGGTACTATCCGGCATCGAAGACTACAGAGATTCAGCGGGAGATCACTCACTTCCGCCAGGAGCCAGATGAGTCCATCACCTCTTGGGACGATCTGGCTGACAAATTCGTGCACAGGTACTATCCGGCATCGAAGACTACAGAGATTCAGCGGGAGATCACTCACTTCCGCCAGGAGCCAGATGAGTCACTTCGTGATGCATGGGAGCGGTACATGGGCTATTTCTGGCAGTGTCCCCACCATGGCTTTAGTGATGCATTCACAGTGGGGAATTTCTACAGTGCTCTCTCTCCAGACAGCCAGAGGGTGATTGAGTCTCTATGCCCAGGAGGGGATGTTCTCACTAAGACTCCACCCGAGCTGAACCAGATGATTAATACATTGGCTGCCAGAGATCATTCCTGGGGGCAGAGCAGCAGAGGCAGACATTCCAGGGACCGTGGTGTGCACGCCATGGAGACCAGATCCGGGCTCGAGCAGCAGGTAGCTGAGCTAGTGCAGACATTGAAGCAGCCCAACAGTCTTATTCCAGGCAGAGGTTTGGCTACACCTCCAGTTGCGCAGTGTCAGTGGTGTGAGAGCTCCAATCACCTAGTGGAGGACTGCCAGGCTATGAGGGAGTCTATCACACCCCAGGAGCAGTTGGCCTTCATCGCCAATGCGAGGCGCCTCGATCCATACAGTAGCACATATAATGAGGGGTGGCGCCAGCATCCCAACTTCGCCTGGAGCAGCAACACCACTAAACCACCTGGTTTCCCAGCACCAGCAGGTGGTTTTCAGCAGAGGCAGCCCTTCCAGGCTCGCCAGGGGCCAGACCCACAGCAGCAGCCCTACCAGCCTAGGCAGGGGCAGCCATTCCAGCAGCCCCAGCGCTAGTTTGCCGAGCCAACAGCAGCTCCAGCCCCAGATGACAGGATGACGAAGCTGGAAAACATTCTAGCTTCATTCATGACGAGCACTCAGGCGACTATCACGAGGTTGGACCAGAGTGTAGCCTCACTGGAGGCAAGTGAGAGGAACCAGGGTGCCATTTTGCAGGATTTGCAGACCCAGGTGGGCATCTTGGCCCGCCAGAACACCACCAGGGCACCGGGGACTTTGCCTGCCACCACTGTCCCGAATCCTCGAGATCCTCACCAGCATCAGCAGCTGGACGCCATTTTTACCAGAAGCGGTAAGACCATATCTGCTGATCCTGTCCCGGCCAGACAGGAGGAACCACTGCCTGCTTCAGCACTTCCAGCCGACGATGCAGAAGTGCGGGTGGAGAAGGAAGCCCCTGCTCCCAAGCCACAACCAGTGGTTAAGGAGCATGTACCCCAGCTTCCCTTCCCCACCCGCCTACACAAAGACAAGCTGGAGACTGAGTTTGCCAAGTTCATGGCAATGTTGAAGCAGCTCAACATCAGCTTACCGTTCGTGGAGGCACTGTCGAAGATGCCCAAGTATGCCAAGTTCATGAAAGATCTATGCACCAACAAGAAGAAACTTGGGGATCTCTCGACAGTGTTGCTGAGCGAGGAGTGTTCTGCTATCCTGCAGAACAAGCTGCCCGAGAAGCGCAAGGATCCAGAGAGTTTTACTATCCCTCTTACTATTGGCAGCATGCATGTAGGAAAGTCCTTGGCGGACCTAGGCGCTAGCATTAATGTCATGCCATATAAGTTGTACAAAAAGCTAGACCTAGGTGAACTTAGCCCTACTAGGATGAGCATTCAGTTAGCTGATCGTTCTATCGTGCATCCTAGGGGTATCATTGAGGATCTGCTTGTTAAAGTAGGTGCATTCACATATCCTGTTGATTTTGTTATTCTTGATATACATGAGGATGTGGATGTGCCTTTGATTCTAGGTAGGCCATTTCTTGCCACCGCCAAGGCACTTATTGATGTGCATGATGGTAAACTGATCTTGCGTGTTGGGAATGAACATGCTATTTTTTCTGTGACTGAATTTGATCACTGTGCTATGATTGCTGTCACGCTTGCGCATGCCATTTCTGATCAGGTACACGAGCCTGTCGTGTATCCTTCTGCACCTCCTATTTTGCAGGACCCTCCTATCATTCCTTCGCCGTCACTCCATCCAACCTCGCCTCCGAACAAAAAGCTCAAGGAGGAGTGGCGGCCAAAGCAGCAGGTTGCTAAGCCTGCACGGAAGAAGAGTGGAGACCACTATGAGCTGGTCCCACCTCCTGCACCACGACCACCCTGGCCGTCTGGGTACTCACTCGCCTGCATCCTGCCAGATGGACAGGTCGAGCTGACTGATGAGGGTGGTCGCATCCGTCGGGTGCATGGCCACAACCTCAAGCTGTACCTCAAGAGCGACGTGGATCCGCTCTTGGAGGCACCTGTTCCTGCACCGCCCTGAGTATCCACCATGGACGTCCAGCTAAAAGACGGTAAAGAAGCGCTTGTGGGGAGGCAACCCCACCACGGTTTGATTATCTTTCTTGTGTTTTGAGTCGGATTGTAACCCGGTTTGGGTTTGGTTTGTTTTCTTTTGGTTTGGATGATATTTTATTGGGCTGACCATTGAACCTAACATATTGTGTTTGAGCTCTTCTGTTCCCCTTTGGCTGTGCTTGCCCCGACTGGCCCCCTTCCAGTCCCCTGCAGTCAGTGCCTACCGGTAACATCGTTCCCCTTTCCCTTCCCTCTTCTCCATTGAGGGCAATGTCGAGCTTAAGTGTGGGGGGACGTTTATCTTTTGAATGCATTAGATCTGTTTGTGTGCTTGGAGCCTAATCCACTGTCCAAATTTTTAAATTTGAGGGCTCCAAGTACGTGTTTCCATGCAATTGCCTGCTCAGTATGCTTTGAATTGACAGTCTTTATAGTAATATGCAACCTAGGGAGGTAGTGTAGCACTATGGAGGATGTTGATGCATTTAAGAAGTCTCATTTCTTCTTCATATTGTGTTGGTTGATTGAGTGAATTAGTGATCTTAGGACCCTTGAATTGTGTGGTGTTGTGGATTCTCTACCTGTTATGGACTCTTGTATCATGTTTTGAGTTTAACAGGTGCTCGAAAATGTGCTTCAAAATAACGTCTCCCGTGCGAATAGGGCGAAAGTGTGTAAGGGGAGACGGGAATCCGTTCCCAATTTCCACCTACTACCTCCAGCCCCCTTGCATGGCTTTCCCCCGCACGAGGCTCGAGACATCCGCTCCTGGCATGGCCGGTAAGAGCAGGTTGGGACCCTTGAAAAGAAAAGAAAAATAACAGAAAACAAGCAAAACAGAAAAAAAGGGGTTCCAACCATCTTCAAAGAAAATAGAGCACCTTGAAAAATGTGAGTCCATGATCCTTTGTTTTTGAGAATCTCTCCATCCACGATTCATTTGTCCTCTGTTCACTGTTTGCCATGATGCCGACTCGCCGAAGAAGCTATGAGATGACTTGTGCGTCGGTTGACCTCGTAAGCTGCTAAATGATCTATGAAGTCCTCTATCTACGATCTGGGTTGTTTGTTGCTATAGAGGTCTGGAGAGTTGCATTGGTTTGAGTTAGGTTTGCTTGGGGACAAGCAAACGGTTAAGTGTGGGGGAGTTTGATAACGATGTAATTGCACATGTTTGCGCCCCTAGTTCTTATCCGTTTGAGGGGCATAGTCGTGTGTTTTGGCCTATTTTACGCCGGGTTGTGCTATTTTGTCATATTTCAGGTCCCAGGCGTCAAAGGGAAGGCTAACCACGAGTTTCGGGGCATTCGGAGGTCATTTCGTCAAGTTGGGGCCAAAACACGGGCACACCTAAGGCATTACACGGCCGTGTTCCTGTGGTCGTGCTTTTTATGCCGAGAGCTGAGCTGATTACACGGGCAGGGCCGAGACAAAGCACGGCCGTGTTCAAGCATTACACGGTCGTATCCAACGCGAAACACGGCCGTGTTTCTTCCCAACTGCTGGCCGTGTAATTAACCCTGGCCGAGACACGGGCGGACTCAGGCAAAGCACGGCCGTGTCCTCGACCGTGCTTTGGCCACTGATGCCTTTTTAAGCAGATTTTCAGCCAAAGAGAAGGGGATTCGAGTTTTTGAGAGATAGAACGATTCCTAGAGAGAGAAAGTGACGAGCAAGAGTTCCCAAGTGCCCTAGATTGATCTTCAACACCATTGGAGGCCAGTTTGAGCTTGGAGAAGTGCCGATCAACATCCAGGAGCAGGAATCCATCCTTCACAGTATGAATTCCGCGTCTGATTCTGCTTTTGCTTTATTCTCCATGGAGTAGTTCTCCCATTCATCTGGGTATGGAGAACCCTAGATTTGTATGTTAGGCTTTGATTGTATGAACCCAAGTACTGATTCTATGATTGATTATATTCGATTGAGGTTTGAATGATTGAATGACTTGAATCCTGATCAAATTCCTGTTGTTTCTGCTTTAACCTAGAATGAGAATATCTGCCTAGGTTGATAGAGCATCCTGGATTGAAGGTAGGGAGTTGGTGACTTTAGTCGAGGAGCCAACTCACTATTATGTACCGGATTTACTCCGGTAGTGGAGGTTTTGTTTGTTAAGGCCTCAATCTGTTTACTCCGGTGGAGGTTAGTCGCCCGCTAGAGACTCAGATTGAGAGGGTCTGAAGACCTTTAGCCGAGACTTCAGGATGTTTAAGAACCTTCCGCAGTATAACTATCATAGAAAGTGAACTTGGTAATTACAATCCGGCTTAACTGCAGTCTAGGGGGAACCATATCCGGGTGACCTCTCTTAACCTGAATACAACAGTTTACTTGCTTTGTTAGTTTGTTAGTTTAGACTTGCATTAAAGTTTCATTGCTAGATAACAAGAATTCACTGAGTAGTCATCAGATCTAGGACCCGGGTTGATAATTAAACCTAAACCCGCTATACTACGCTTTAGGAAGTGGTTTCACTTGGCCAATTCCTAGGGTGACAGTAGAGTCGAGTCAATGGGTCTTCATCTTTTTTAGTGGAGTCAAATTTAAGAGGCAAGATTTTTTTCTTAATTGCTTTGTTTAATTGGATTCACTTTTTTTTTTCCTAAGATGAAACTAGTTCTTTCTGGAAAAATTGAAAAATACTTTAATCCAAATAATAACGCTAGAAATTTCATTTTAAAAAATTTGGGGATTATTCATTTGTCAAGATTTGGATAATAATAAGTATACTGGTTTACCAATTACCACCCCTAATCATGTCGTTTAATGTTGAGCTTATTTTGTTCTTATCAGTTTTCTTAAGGTAGATACGTACAACTTATTATTACCCAAATCTTGACATATACCGAATACCGTCGGTATCGGTATTCGGGCGTGTGATTTTACATTCGGTAATACCGGATAAGAGTCAGTAGTTACCGATGGTATACCGGTATACCGTATTACCGATTATTAAAAAAAAAAGCAAAACGCGGTGCACAGGCTGAAGGGTTTTGGCGGATTGAATTTGTCAATTTGGGGCTCTGCCGCAGCAACCCAACCCAGCAAAGCAACCCTAAAAAATTCTCAATCCAGCCTCCCTCCCTCTCGTCTTCATCTGAGCCGCAACCCTTCTCTGAGCAGCCGCCCCCAGCCCCGGCCGCCCCGTCGCCGTCTCCAGCAGCCTCTTTTTCCCTTCTCTCCATCCCGAAAGGCGAGACCCAGCCCTTCTCTCAATGCATTAACCGGTATTCGAGACCCCAGACCTCGGGAACGGATCAGGTCAGTAACCTTATGGTGAGTAACCATGAGTAACCAACCAACATCAGCATCCTCTCTCTCCTGGAAAGCCTTTAATTTTCCCCTCTTTAATCTTTGACGGACGATTTCTCACTCATTTTAAATCAAAATTTAATTTTTTTTGCACAGTTAGATCAGATTAATTGTGCTCTTCAAAATGATATTCACTTTAATATATTTTTCGAACAAAAAAAATTGAGTCATTTTTTACTAGTCTATACCATATGATATTGACTGGTATTGAAATAAAAGCATACCTATGGTTTGAAAAACGTACCATGGTGGTATGAACAAACCAAGACTGTAGGATGGTTGAATACATGATAGTAGGAGTAATTAATTGTCATTTACGACTTTTAACATTGTATACCACACAATACCACCCCGTACCAGGGTGGTGTTGTATATTGTGTAGTATTTTTTGGTCCTGTAATTTGTTCACCCAGAAATTTGTAGATCCAATAGATCACGATGAACTCGTCCCTTGTGTGCAAACGTTTTCAAAAACAAATTAAAAACGAAGAATATACCATACAATACCACCCCGTACCAGGGTGGTATTGTATGGTACGGGGTGGTATTGTATGGTATTGTGTGGTATTTTTTGGTCCTGTAATTTGTTCACCCTGAAATTTGTAGATCCAATAGATCATGATGAACTCGTCCCTTCTGTGCAAACTTTTTCAAAAACGAATTAAAAACGAAGAAGATACCATATGGTATGCAGTTGGTACCGAGAGGCCAGAATTTTTTTTTTCTAAAAAAATATTGAAAATTGTTCTCATTTGGTAGAGCACGATGAACTCGTTCCATCTGTGCAAAAAAATTAAAATCCGAGTTAAAACGAAAAAGATATGAGCCAATTAAGAAAGCTAGAAAACATAAAAATGGTCCTTAATTTTCCATCCTTGGATCTAGATTTTCTAAATAAAGGATCCATATTTGGTTATTGATGGATGCATAACCCATGGTTATGCACCCTATCTTGAGCCCCAGACCTCCATCGTGCTTTATTGCGGAATTATCAACTTCAAAATATTCATCCTGCATAGGAAAGTAATTATTATTGGCAACGTAAAGCAACTCTGTAAATATCATTGAAGAAATTTAACAGAACAGATACTAACCAGTTCAACATCATCAACAAAAGAGCTAGTCTTCTGTATCATACCGATCATAATCGGGGGCATCTTTCAAATCCTCATCATCACTGCTATCCTTCCCCTGAAACAGATCACATCAACTATGGATCACCATTTATAATTTTAATTGCATTGTTATGTAAAACCTGGAACAACATATTACCATGTAAAGGCGTTCAATCTTCTCAATAACAGCACTGAAACGATGAGGATGAGAAACTTGCTCAGGAAAGCAAGATTAATGAGTTCTTTGACCATTCATGTTTCTACCTAGCCTAGCCCAATATTTTGAAGTTGACAATTCCCTTCTCTCAATGCATTAACCGGTATTCGATATACCGGTATTAATACCGGATACCGACTATTCGGTATTCGGTATACCGGCTAACATTCGATATCGGTATTCGGTAGGTACACTGTCTGTTTCCGGTATACCGGATACCGACCGATTCAATTGTCAACTTCAAGATTAGCAACCTGGCATCACATGATAATACTGCAAGATTAGCCAACCTGGACGTACGTCTAAACCATGTAACGTGAGGATAGGCATTAATTAAGAGCCATACGACCAAAAATAATTGTACGCTTGGGGTGAGGAAATTGCCAGAAGGTAACGAAGAACCAAGACACATGATGCCGGGTGGGACTTGTCTACTAGCACGACTCTGATATTATTATTGGTCTAAAACGACAAGCTTAATGCACAGAAAACGACAAGTAATCCGCAGAAACCAAAACTCTCATCATCTACGCAGCATTTTTGAAATAAATATTCCAACAATCCGCCTCGTGTTAGATCTAATCGCATTTATTGTTTAATTACTTCAAATCTAACAGAATCAAAGATTTTGTACCGAGCCAAAGGTCACACAGTTTAGCGGTGAAACTCTTAGTGGACGCTCATTTCGAAAAGTGACAGATTTCATATTCGAACCTCACCGAGTCCCGTTGTGGTGCTCCCAGAAATATTTAATGGGGATTTTTTGTGGAGGACCCGAAAGGGCTCAAGCAGGTGAACCACAAATTTGGTATAAAAGAATAAAGAATTTATTTCACATCAATAACAACATGTATTTTAAAATTAAAATATTTTTTATTTGAAATATCATAGTGAAATCTTCAAAAAAAATACATAGAACTAAACTGTAAAATTAATTTAAAACACACTGTAAAATCAAATTAAATTAATTCTTTGCAGATTTATACCTTTTGAATAATATGCACTTGACTTTCCCTTAATTTTTATTTATTTATTTATCATGTATTACTTAGTAATGCTTTCTCCCTTGCCATCTCAACAAGTTGATTTCTAAGGATTGATGATAATCTTAGCTTGCTGGAAATCTTGCTTTAAAATTTGTATATCTTCCCATCTAACTTCCAATAATAGTTAAGCCCTTTACATAAAATAAACCAAATAAGCTCAACGACAAAAAGAAAAGGAAGATAAAGAGGAATAACGTAGAAGAGCAAATAAGAGGTGAAGAAACCAACTTGCCAAAAAAAGTCATTTTGTGTAGTTATCAACGATAGTCATTGACTTTAGTAGAAAGAACAAAATTTTCAAAGTTGAAAATGAAAAATGAGAAGTCTGGAGGGGAAGAGGACAGTTGGGAAAAACAAAAGAAGAGCAATAATGGTCGAACACAAGATCCAGCTACTATAATGTTAGCTGAATGCATGCAGTTGTTACAAAAGGGTCGTTATATATGTCATTAATATCCATTAGTTAATTAGATATGAAATTCAGTTGGTAATTCCATCTTAATTACTCGAATCGTTACAACTAGCTGGTATCGATCCCGTAAAAATTAAAATTCAAAATTGAAAATGAATTCTCTTATATTGAACAAAAACTTTTAGAATTCAGTTCGCTACACTAGAACAAGACATCATGACCTATTTTGCAAGGTGTGATTATGATATTTTATACATAACTTCTTTATAATTTCCAAAAATCTCTGATTCATTTACACATAGAACTTCAAAATTTCTGAAGAGCGAGCCCCCCCGAGACTCAAGGTAGCTCCGCCCCTACAAGGTGTCTATATTATTGCTACTCATATCTACGTTAGTATCTAGCAGATGAATCAAGGTTTCATTTATCGCCATATTCTCGATCACCCTTACTTAACATGGGACTATTCATGATGGTGTTGCTTGAACTCTACTTAAGTTACTTGGTGCTAACATTGCAACCCATATAGGAAAGTGCCTTTAATCTCTATATTATATGCTCCATGCTTGACTAAAAATATGGAAATAGGATGGGTGATCCAACTACATATAAAATATATTGAAATGCTTGGGAAAAGAGCAGGAATGCATGGAAATAGGATGGGTGATCCAACTACATATAAAATATATTGGAAGGCTTTGGGAAAAGAGCAGGAATTTATGGAAATAAGATGGGTGATCCAACTACTTATAAAGTATATTGAAAGGCTTGGGAAAAGAGCAGGAATGATGTTAGGATACTGAATATTTGGCAATGTTTTCGTTTGTCAGAACCGAATCGGAGCATGACCCGATAATGCGAACGGCTCGCACTTTAGTGGTCCAATCGGCATTAGATCATGTAAAAACCGTTAGAGAACCGGTACCTAATAAACGTTATCAGTATAAATAGTGGACATTTCTTAATCAGAGCTCATCTCTTTCCTTCGAAATTGTGAAATGGAAATAAGGATTCAGTTTGAGAGCCCGACGTTTTTGGTTTATTTCAATTTTCAATTTCCTGCAATTTTTTTGTATTAAATTTAGGGGCTGAATGGCAAAAACCGGACGAGCGGCTCGAATGGTTAACCGCCTCAGCCGCTCGCCAACCGCTACATAAAACTGGAGCGACTTTTAGACTGTTCCAAGACGATTTTGTGACCGGGTGACGGTATTACCGGTCGGGTCGAACGGCTTGGTTCGGCTTTAATAACACTGATATTTGGTATTCGGACTTTGGATCCGTGCTCGACGTTCTCGAGTAGAGGCTCACCTTACTAGCGAGAAGTATCCCAATATACTACTAAAACTACTAAACTAAGAACGGGGCAAGCAACATAAATTTGTTTTTAATTTTCTCATATTATTGTTCATAAAACAAAGCCTATATTTTTAGAGTTACACAACTAAATCTCTTTCCTTCTCACCCTAGTCTTTAGCCTCTCTCCTTTTCATTTTCCTATTACAAGAAATATTAATTAATTACTAAACAAGAACTAACAAAACTCCTAATCCCACTAGAACAATTAAAGCAATAAACAATATTAGTTTAGAAAATAATAATACAATACCAACTAAACAATAAAAATAAACGAGCCTTAAAATTCCTAATTTTAAACGATAGCTCGTCTCGTAACAAATGAGTGAATTACAAACATCCCATAGTTAACGAGAATCGATCCAAACGTTCGAGAAGTGAGATTATTTCGTTCCGATCTGCAAATTGCAAAGGACTTAAGTGACATTTCCGCACAGCCCCTATATAGAATTGTGGATCACTCCTATGTTTCTTTTTTAAATACTCATCAATTGGTCATTTTTTATAAGTGAAGATCTGCAAATTGCAAAGGACTTAAGTGGCATTTCCGCACAGCCCCTTTTCACTATATAAACATCGCCATGGATGCCTAAAAGTCCATACACAAATACAAAGAAGCTACAGACAGACTTTCAAAGCTTCGAATCACCCATTGCCAAACTTAAATAGCTTTCTATCTTTCTCTGCCACTGCCAACCCAAATGGCCTCCACTGTCGGTGAAGTGATCACTTGCAAAGGTATAAAGATACGGTGTTTCGTTGCAGTACGCTTTTTTATTTATTGATTGATTTATTTATTTTGAATCTGATTAATTTGAGTTGTTAAAAATATTTGAATTCTTACTTTTATATGTCGTTCCTTTTTCTTAATATGCCCGTCAACCATTATTTATACTGGTAGCCGATCATTACAAGAATTCGAATAATAGACCTATCGATCAAAGACTTCGGTACGATATTAACGAATCATTTAATTCTCCATAACTCGAATTATTGAAAAAGATTTTATTCTTAATTTTTACATGGGGTGATATTGAATAATATGTAGAGAAGGGGGAAAAAACTATTGAAAATGATATAGGGAAATGAAGCACGTAAAGTAAAAACTATTTGTCCAAGAATATGCAAGATCTACTTAATTAGACCCAATTGTTGTGTCATGTGTGGAAGCGTTCATAAAGCAATTACTTAATTGTTTCTCTGCCTCACCAGCAGGCAGAATGTGTGTTATTAAGTATATTAACTATCCACTTGTATCGTTAAAATAGCTGCCTAATTTTTTGGCATGTGAAAATTTCTATGCATTTGTGCTTTTCCTAGTGCAAATATATATCAATCGCTAAAATTTTACTTGGGTTTTGACGTGAGAAATTCCCTATGTATATCTTGCAGCGGTCGTGTGTAAGAAAGTGCAGAAACCCGGGCAAACGTACAACGATATAATCGAGGTGATGGATATACAGGTGGATCCGCCGCAAAACACCGAGATCAGGGTCATGATGCTGTCTGCCGGTATCTGCCACACCGACATTTCAACTATCGAGGGCTTCATGACCACGGTATATTTTCGGTCTGGGTATTTTCTGAATATTCCTAGTTTCATTCCACAATCATCAAATTGTAATGTAATAGTTTCTCTTGGTTTAATTTGGTCCATTATGCAGACGAATTTCCCTCGAGTTCTGGGGCACGAAGGTGTTGGGTAAGCTAGGCCATGAATTTTAATTATTAATTATTAATCAATTATAGCATTCTAAGCAATATTAATTATTAATCATCATAGATCTGTAAATAAAAGGTGTATTATGTCATCACCAGATTTCTGTAGAACATGATACGTACCCCAAAGTTAATATTGTCCATATCGAACTCTACAAATCTACAATATGTCCTATGATTTTTGGACATAACGACGAGATCATATCGCCCTAATAAATAAATAATATAATTAGGGGTGGCAGTTCGGTTACTGGTTAACCGGCCGGTTATCCACTAACCGGTAATCGAAGTAATCGAACTTCGGTCGGTTATCGGAGGCTAGACGAAATAGTTTTTTGTCTTAAAAATGGGTCGGTTAACCGATAACCGAGATAACCGAGAAACCAAAGCCTATTTTGGGTAGTTTTCGATAGAGGGAGTGGTTATTTCGGTTAACCAATAACCGGCCAATCAGTTATCGGTTATAACCGAAATGTCACCCCCTAAATATAATAATTACAATGATAGACCAGAAAACTCATGTACTTTTTTTTTTCTTTCTCGTTTAATGATGAAGAATCGTGGAGAGCATGGGACCGGACGCGACAGGGTTCGCCGTCGGCGACTACGTGATCGCCCCGACGTACGGCGAGTGCGGGACATGTGGCAGCTGCCGATCTGGCCGGACCAACGTCTGCCAGACGTACGGCGCCAACGAGGCGGCCCTCGAGCCCGACGGCGACTCCAGATTCTCGTACATCGACGGCGACGGCAACAGGCAGATCCTCTACTACTTCCTCGCCTGCTCCACGTGGACACAGTACATGGTCGTTGACTCCAACTACGCCGTCAAAGTCGACCGCAACGAATTCGCCGCCCCGCAGGCCACCATCCTCTCCTGCGCCTTCACCACCGGCTACGGCGCCGTCTGGCTCGAGGGCCTCGTCTCGCCGGGGGACACCGTCGCCGTCTTCGGCGTCGGCTCCGTTGGTCTCTCTGTAAGTGATCTCCTCCGAGTTTGCAAAACTGCTACTCTTAAATAGTGTCATGAACCAGTTGGTCCCAATAACTCGAGTTGTTGGGAGAGGGTTATGCAACTTATGAGCTTGAAGTTTGCACAGGCCCAACCCTACCATGTGCTTGAAAGACAACGATTAATATTGGGGGTCGTGAGGACTTGAACACGTGACCTCACGAACAAACCAACTCTGATACCTTGTATTGAACCAGTTGGTCCCAATAACTCGAGTTGTTGTGAGAAGGTTATGCTGGATCTTATACAGGCCCGTGTGTGGTGCTTAACCACTTCCTTACAAATAGATATATTGTTGTGAATGCATATGTATAGTATTATACGTGTAATAATGCAATTCAAAATCGCGTTTTAAAACTTTAAAAGCTTACGCTTTTATCTTTTTTAGGTCACTGTAACGCTTCTATCGAGAATCGTGATTTTCCTTTATAAATGTAGTCAATATCTACGCTTTAAAACTTAAAAACTTACGATTTTACGCTTATAGGTCACCCAACCGCTTCTAGGTAGAATCGCGCTTTTGACTAGATTGACGTGTCATGTCGAATTTGATGCATTGTGAATATACAACGTTTGGTATGTGTGATTGTGTGTATGTCACACATCAGCTAAAAACCGAAACAAAACAATCTTAACTCAACAATCACAACTAAAACCTGAGATATATTACAATCACTCATTTTAAGTGATAGTTTTGTCGCATAACAGAAACAATCCATGTATTATTTTAGCTAAAAAAATATGCATTTCTAAACAATACATATGGTAACAAACGAGTCCTCCTTGGTGGTCTTGAAAAATCATTAATGTGTGTGTTTTAATTGTTAAATATGCAGTCTGTGATAGCGGCGAAGGAGCTCGGAGCGACCAGAATCATTGCGATCGACAGGAACGAGCGGAAGAGGAAAGTGGCGTTGTCTCTAGGGGCGACCGACTTCATCAACACCGTGTGGTTGGAGGGTTCCGTCTCCGACAAAGTGAAGGAGCTCACCGGCGGGATCGGCGTCGACGCCTGCATTGAGGCCTCCGGCTCCGACGGTCTCATGAACGAAGCCTTGAAATCTGCCATCGCGGTATATACCACCACCACAACTACAAGAAACCACACTTTTTGCGACCACAAGAAATTCGTCGTAAAAAGTCGCGTTTTTAATCTTTCTCCCATTGTGCTTTTTGGCGACGGACGGTGATCATTAGGGCAAAAACAAGACGGTGATTTGCGGGGCGGGAATCTTTCCGGGCAACAAGCTGCAATTGGATTTCTCGACGTTCCTGTTCGGGAACAAGCTGGCTGGGTGTATTTACGGCCGGGTGAAAATAAAGTCCGACCTCCCCACTGTGTTCGAGAAGGCCAAACTGCCGGTATATCCAATTTAAATTTTTTAAACCACATTACTCTTAATTAATTCATGACTTATCAATTTCATTTCTAAAATGTTTAATTTGGATGGTCGATTTTAATGGGCACGTGCAGCATATTAGGGATGGGATCAACAGGATTCTGGCGTACGATGAGGAGACCGGGGATTGCGGGTTCCAGGTGGATATCAGGGACGGCAGCGACGCCATCTACACCGCGCTGAACGACTATCTGGATGATAAAGATTCCATCAAAATCGTCATCAAGCTCAACGATGATCCCTTCATTATTATCCCCAAGGAAAACAAAGCTGGAGTACCGGAGACCGGTGTGGAACAGGATTCGTGAACATGCGGTGTGCAGCTAACTACTACGCGCGTACGTACGAACGAACCTACGTACGTACGTAGCAGTTGTGCATGTGTGTGTTTTTCAGTATTTGTACGTAGAGAGACGTTGAATAAATCGATACATGGTGGGTGTGTAACGTACGAATGTAATGTCGTCATAGGTACACATACCGTGATTGCTTGCGCGTCTGCGTGTTTCAATATTTTCGTGTTGTTGTTGTTGTTGTTGATGATGTGTTTTGTTTGTTATTTCGTGAGGTTGTGTAATTCGTTGCAGTCTTTGTGGTGCGTATAGCCAAGATATCAATAAACGGATTGCTTGTAATTTTTATTAGACTATTGTTGCTCGTGCAAAGCGTAGAAATTATTGACAAATCATTTATTTTTTGGAGGAAGCTTTGGTGATATTCCGATTCAACCCCGCTTTGAAACCAAAACCACAAGAACCAGGACTTGCAATCTCGGGGTGTTCAAATGATTACCATAATAATTAGTAATTATCAAATCAAATAAGGTAAAATTCTATTAAACATGGAATACTATATTATAAACCAAACCGTCCAAACTAATACAACAACTAAATTAACCAAACTAAAATTTAATTGGTATGATTAATCGGATTAACCAATATAACATCACATTATCATTAAGTGGGAAAAATTTTCGGTTAATGTATCAATTCACAATTTATAAACATTGCAGAAATACATGCAACAAATACAATTATATCTTACAATCAATAGAAATAACAAAAATATATGTCAATAGTATGGAGTTAATTAATTGTTGGGATTGTGTGAATTGAATTAGTCTCTTAGCAATTATCATAGATTGAAAAAAAATTTCTTTCAAGTTTTAAATTATCATAGCTACCTCTCTTATCTCACACCACGAGCCAAAGATTGCTGAACCTGGAAAAGTGAAAATATTGAAAAATCAAGGTTAAACGTCAAGAACTTAAAATTGCCACGAAAATTGGACCTATTTGTTAAACTTAAAAAGTTTAGGTACCAAAATGTAAGACCAAAAAATTTAAGGCACTAAAATGTAAATTTATGTCGATATTTTGAGGACTTATACAAAAATTAAGTTTAGGTACTAAATATGCATATCTATTAAGTTTAGGTATCAAATTGTAATTTGCATTTGGACATGGGTACAAACCCAAATCCATTTGTAAAAAATCCAACCCAATCCAAGTAAATGGGCATGGATATAAATCCATCAAACTCTACCCATATCCGTCTATTTGAATTTTATACCAAACTCAATTGGGTTGGATAGTAAAATAATCATGAGTATGGGTAAAATTGTCATCCCTAGGCACAAGCCACAATGGAGTTGATTCGTATTGATAAAGAAGAGATCGATATAAGGATATTCAATTTTCTTCTTTTCTAAATAATGATAAATGTTTTTAAAAAAAATAAAGAATGATAAATGGTTGTTAAATAATTATGTCGAATAGTAAAAAAATTGAATCCATGACCACATCCGCACCATATTTGTCCGCTTATTGTTAACTCATGAAAGTGTTAACGAAGGGTTAACCATTAGCTAATATTTTGTATTTCAAAATATTGATTAATATTTTGAAAATTTAAAAAATTTGACTAATAAATTATGTTAATAAAAACTTTTTAATCTCAATTTTTAGATTTTGTCAAAACTTAAAACCAATAAACCAAATTAAATTGTGAACAAATGCATAATCAAAAGTTATACATATTGTAACCGGCATTAATGTTGTGGGATAGCAAGTATCTTCCATATAAAGGTTAGGTAAATATTATTTTTTAGTCAAACCTTTTCCCCATTCCAAAATAATAGCCAAACCATTCGAAATCTTAATAATTAGCCAATCGTTAACTCTCCGTTAATAATTTCGTTAAATGACGATGAGCTGGTGAATATTGTGCTAATTTGGATCATAGGTGGCTAACTGAAGTGTAGGAAAGATGGTGGTGATGATTATCCGCATCTGCGGCACAAGTTTGGCTATTATTATTTCTTTTATTGTTAGGTAATATGTATTTTTATCAAAATATTTTTGAGATTCTTTTATATTATCCAAAGCTATTAAAATTCTATTAATTAGCCAAACCTTTCATAATTCATCAAAATATTAACCATTTTTACGTTATAGTTAATAATTTTGTAACTCTTTCCTTAGTTATAATACTAAAATTTTGGAATCTTGACCTTCATGTGTCTCTTTCAAGTCAATTTCATGTTGCCAAGTCAACATTTGGTTGATTCTTAGTATTTCGATAGGTTTGGATAATATAAAAGAATCTGAAAATGTTTGGATAAAAAATAGACATTAACCTTTATTGTTTTTTATTTAAATGAAAAATAAAAATATACTGATGTGGATGCTGAGGTGGAGTGTTGGTTAACGGTGTTATTAACGATTACATATGAGTGGTTAAAATTTTAGATAAATATAAAAGGTTTGGCTTTATTTTTGTAGTACCAAAAATTTGACTATTATTTTGAAATGAGAAAAAAAAATGGGGTCGTTTGGATGAGGAATTCTAATGGATCAATCTGACACAATTGTCTTGTTTTGAGTCAATTGTGCTAGATTGATCCGTTTGGCAACAGGAAATTTGGATGAAGCAATTTGGGCTGGAGAATTCTAAATTGACTCATTTTGAGCCAATTACAATTGTCTGGAGTGGGGCAGGTAATATGAATTGACTCATTTTAAATGACTCGTTTTGTAAAATGAAAAAATTGATCAAATTGTCTCGTTTTACAATTGATATATCCAAACGATTGGCTAAAAAATAGTATTTGCCCTGAAAAGTCGGCTAAAGCTAGGTGCGAAGGCAGGGGGTTTATAAATGCATTGCCAGCGCCTATCGGTGGCCGGGAGAAAATTGGCAGAAAAATAAAATAATTACAAAAATGGCGGCGGCTCTGCCGGACGAGCTATGGAGGCAAATCCTGGAAATTGGAGTCCAAAAGTCCAGCCTTACATACAAGGACTTATGTTGCGCCTCAATTTCCTGCAGTCGCCTCCACCGATTGTCCAACGATGAATCAATCTGGTCCTGCGTCCTCGCTTCCGATTTCCCTGTGCTAAAACAGCAGCAATCTCAAAACCCTAACTTGTCGGCACCTTCCTCAGCCAAATCCTTATACAGAATCAGGTGAGACAGAAGTTGGGCGTTTTAACTGTTGAATTTCAATTGGGTTTACCCTGTTTGGAGTCAAAGCTTGTTGCTTGGGCAGCTTTGAGAAGGAGAGGGACAGGAAGATGGCGGCACACAGAAGGGCGGTGCTTCGAAAGGAAAGCCAAGTTTTCGAGCGTAGAAGAAGGTTAAAGGAAATCGAGAATCGATTGTGTCAGGAGAGTGAGAAATTGAGAGCTGCAGCTATGGAGTTGTCCTATTTGCATAAGGTCAGGTAATCCATTTGCTTGATGTAGAATATTTCACACTAATTTTTTGTCGAGTCATGGTCATGTTGGAGTTTGGGATATATTACCTTGTCTCTCTTCGAATGGTAATCTAAAATGGGGAGATGTTATGGAGTCAGAATTCAGTTATCCCTGACAAAAGATGCGAGCTTTGAGCTGGGAAACTTACTGGCTGCTGAATCTGATGAGCCTTGAGTTGATCTTAGTGAATTTCTGGAAGTTACCACTTGTAACTTTGAGGAGAAAGCATCAGCTGTTTAGTAAAGGATGACCGATTTCACGAATAGCTAATGAGATTGTGACTGCAAATGGGTTAGTCCATCACCAAATTAACCTGGATTAACGTAGAAGATGGATTTAGCATAGATGTCATTTAGATCGCATTGATGCTTTTAGGATTACTCAACATGGAAACCTCACCGTAGCCTGTTTGTGATCAGTTGTAAAGCATTGAATTGTGTGATCTCGACCAGTGTCACCCTTTTTACTTTTATTCAGGCAAGCTTCCGTGGCTCTGAATGTGTGGCAGCCACAAGCCGTTAGGGGAAGACAGAAGCAAGTAGTGGAGCAGTGTTCTGTTCCTGTTGAATCTCAGTTCAATTCTCTTGAAATGGAAATCAAGCTTTGCAAGCAGCAGATTGCTGGGTTGAAGAAGACTCATGTAAGTTGAAGTTTTATACATTGTTGGAGGACGAGAATGGGGTTTGCTTATACTTCACTGTCTTTTTACAACCCAGAGAGATGAGCAACTTAGGCTTGAAGCAACAGAAAGGGAGCTGCAATCAATGAAGTACCATCCATTACAAGAATGTAACAATGCTGGTGGTGAAGGAAGTAGATCTATCCCCAAGAGGAAGAAACTGATGAAATCCATCGCGTGTAAGACATCTGATATTAATGTTTTTCGTATACTCGCCTTGCTCAGATGTCTGCTCACTTACATCTTTGCATTGGCATTCTCCTTCCATTGCTTTTAATTGCTATTTACAAATAGGTGTGTTGGCACAATTATATACTAAGTTCTGATCGACCGAAAATGATAATTTTTTGTTTATACATCTGCAGTCCCTCAATTGCAGCGCGAAACATCCCGAGAGGACCATACCTAAATTCGCTGCCTCAGCTGATTTTAGGCAATTGGTCGATGTTCAGTTGGGAATCAAATACCTTATGTTATGCTGAATTTGGCCGCCATAGCTTAGAATGCAGAAGTGGCAACTTCCAGAAATTCACTGATAAACCAACTCAAGGAAGCTCTGCTGGCTCCGGGAACCGAGACATTCAGTTGTACGTCTGACGGAGGACTTTAATGGATGAATCACAAGCTCAATACTTGTACTACACGCAAAGAGGTCCCTGGGTCTAGCAATGATGTACCTAAATATTTCAGGGTATGGTGACGCTTATGTTGTTGATGAAATGAAACTACCGTTCGTATTTGTCAAACTTGTTATTTGGGGCCAATTACCACACAAATACCATTTAATATAGAACTTGTTATTTGGTATGTGATATTTGGTCTCAAACTTGTTATTTGGGAAATACTCCCCCTCTCAAATATTTGGCAAACAAATATTTGGCAAACAACACTTTTTGTGTTATTTGGTTTCAAACCTGTTTTTGGGCAAGTACCACATCAAAATAACACCTCATTTTTGTCAGCCAAACATGTTATTTGAGGTCAAATAGCATTCCAAATATTCAATCCAAATGACTCCTAATATAGTATGAAAAATTTCTCCTCACACCTTCTGATTCTCTTTCCGTAACCGATTCGATCTTCCACGTTTGGAGTCCTCCGGGCAATCGCTACCGTGCGAAATGGCAGTTTGGTGCTAGAGTGCCTACGTGCTAGGAAGATTGGAATCCTCCGGGCGATCGCTACCGTGTGAAATGGCAGTTTGGTGCTAGAGTGCGTACGTGCTAGATGTCCTTATGAGCGTATCTTTGGCTGCTTTGGATGAAGTCCTATGCTTCCAACTATCAAACTTTGCTAGATGTCCTTATGAGCGTATCTTTGGCTGCTTTGGATGAAGTCCTATGCTTCCAACTACCAAACTTCTGCTGGAATTTCTTCTCAATGGATAGAAATGCATCTCTCTTAGACTTGGCTAAGATGGAAGGTAAACCAAGATATGAACTCTACAATGCTACCAACCCCAAGTTGAGTACCCATTGATTGTGCAGCATCCGGAGGGGTAATACGAATGAACATTACTGCGGATTTGGCTAGATTAACTCTTTGTCCACTTAGTCATTCATACACTTGCAGAAGAGATAGCGGAGTTGTACATGAAGTGGATGCGGCTTCAAGGAACAAAAAGGAATCATCTGCAAAGAAAAGATGTGCAGTGAACATCGGGCATGATAGCCGAACTTGCACTCCTTCCAAGAATCCCATAGAGACTGCCTAACTCAACAACCCAGAGAAGCCTTCTGAGCATATAGAGAATAACAAAGAGGAGAGGGGGACCCCTTGCCGGAGTCCTCTAGAGGGTCGGAAGTACTCTGTTGGGTTACCATTTATGACGATAGAATAAGAAACCGTAGTAACACATTCTTGTATCCAGGCTATAAACTTGGAATGAAATCCTAATTCCTTCATCATCTAAAACAAAAATGACCATTTTATGTGATCATATGCCTTCTCCATATCCGATTACATCTTTTGATCCGATGACATGATTTTCAGATGATGCGTAGTAGAAACCATATAAAGAAAATCTCCCAAAATTTATTTCCGCGAGGGAACATCCATAACTTTGAACAGTTAATTACTTTTATTGCCCATTTGCTCTGCGGTATAAGAAACGAGAATAGACAAATCCATTTTTACTTTACTATAATTTAAGTAGAATTAAGGATATTGCTTGGCTTTTAGAGGTAGATACTATTATTACATCCAAAGATTGAAATACCGTATCGGAGGTCGTACTTAAAGTCGTTAGTGGTAGGTATTTTATGCTAAAACTGTGGTTTAATCATATGATTCGACCGTATTATACCGCTAAATACCGCCTACCGATTTTACTTCCGATAAAAGATTTTTCAGGTCGAATCGCCGATACGATATTTTAATCCTTGATTATATCTACAGTCACTATGTCTCGTCTATTTTATACTTGATCGGCATTTAGAGAGAGATATTGGCAATCCTTTGAATCACCGAAAGGGTCATTTGAAGTCACGTGTTTTCCCTCCACTACTCTTACCCGTCTTACCTGGGTTCTCGCTAAGCCAGCTAAGCTATACCATCATTTTAATTGACCTCTTTTAGATGCAAGACTTTCGTGACATTAATTTCCCACCATTTTTACACATTTTTTTTTCCATTTCATTTCCTTTTCATCAAAAGAACAGAATAGGAATGCAACTCATAAGAGTTCACGATAGACAAGTGATCATGAGAAACCATGCAGAATCATGCGTATATCTTTTTTTAACTACATACCTAACCCTAGCCACTAATACGTTATGTAATGTTCCTTGCTGCTTCAACCAGGTTACAGAAAGAAATGAGATGTGTTCTGGCTTCTGATTTTTGTCTCATAAGTATAACCCAAATTAGCTTGCTATAATCATCTACAATGGTGAGAAGATTGATGAGTGCTTCATACCGATCCCTTCTGAGCTTGATTCAGTTCCTATGGCTGCATTTGCCTGCATGTGGTTTGGTTTACTTGTACCTCTTCCTCGAGGAGTCATTCCAGAAGGACAGCCATGCTTGTGATAGCATGTGTCTTCAGTATGACCATGCATCTTGCAGTATGCAAGACGATCTTGAGCCAGGAGATCTGCCTCTTCCCTATCCAAGGTTGTCAATCCGGTTTAACCTGTTGGCCTGGTCGAGCAAGTAAGTTAAGGGTTAATGGGCTGACCAGTTTAGCCCGGTTCAGCTAGGTTATATGAAAAATTCATTATATTGTTCACTTTTATAAATTATATCAAATCTCAATTAACATGTGAGTAATAACATATAACATTACACTAAAATAACATGTCGTACTTGGATCTAATATTTAGTGAAAACACACACACTTATATAACATAAATATTGAAATATTCAACTTAGAATTCCAAAGATAGGTTTAGGCGAAGAAGAAAACCGGAAAATGGACACATTTCACAAACAAATGGAAAACGACACCGTGTGACCTCCTACCCGATAACCTTGTAGAGGATCGACTCGGTGGATGTGTGTACGACCCATTTTTCTCACCAGGTCAGGGTAAAAAGCGAGCCAATCGATGGTCGACCCGCGGGTTGATAACCTTGGCCCTACCTCTTCCTCCAGTGCTAGAAGCATGGTTGTAATTCCATTCAACCATTTGTTGATTTAGAAATTTCATGCCTAAGGACTATAAAGCCATGGCAAGGGACTCGACCACTTTTTGTCTTGTTGATTTCCAGTCATCTATCTCTCATTTTTTTCTATAGCAATTCTTTGTGTATATAATATAAGACCGGATATTCAGGCAATCTGTCTTGATTATTTTGTTTCATTATTTTGTATAGTATAATACAACACTTCACTTTAGTAGATTTTGACTGATTTATCGTATTTTATCATATTTCTCTTTTTTAGCCATCTTATAAAAAAATTGATTCATCATAGGCAATGATTTTGTGAACAGAACTTGAGATCTAGGTATCGAGTAGTTTTCATTTAACCTCTTAAGAAAATGAACAATCAGGTAGGTTTCTAAATGAGGTCTAACAGTTTTACTGGCTTCACAATCACTATGACTTGTAGTAGTACAAAGACAAGATGGAATGGATTGATAATATTTTAGTTCCTCTGAAATAGTGCAGAGATGTGTATGATATCCAGACAGGGTTCTGTTACCTTGTTTCGAGGTACACAATTGCTCTTGGAGTTCAACAATACGAATTAAATCTCCTTGAGCATATCAAAGCTTCAGGGTTTTTCATACCTTAGCTGCAGATTGAATGCTTCTCATGCTCTTGCCAATTACCTCATCGACTCACTAGAGAATCCATCTTTTGACCATCATGTTGCAACTAGTCCAAGGCCAGGTCATCGCATCTCCCACTATTGGCTTTGGGATGCTTCCATTAAAGAAACCCAGCTTGTTCTTTGAAGCAAGCGCATCGATCATGGTTGCACTCTAGTCATTGTAATTGGATGGAGTAAGCTTCCATGATACCAGAATCTGACAAGGTTCCTCAGATCCATTAAGGTAGTATGGATCTACAAGTGGGTAGCCTGTGACAAATTTGGTTCCGCTTCCTAAGGTTTGAGTTCCTTCTGCCATTGTTGACGAGATTGGTAGATTTTAGAGATTGAAAGAAAGAGTAAGAAAAGGAGAGAAGGATGAAAGTGGGAGTGATAACACTCGAATTGGTGTTATTTGGATCCCATATTTAGCTTTTCTTTGAGTCATTTTATGTACTTCGTTGCCAATATGTTATCAAATATACCATTGATTCTTTTGTATGAGAAAATATCGGTATTCTAGGGTGTATTAGATTATATGTACGATTTAGGTACCAGAAGTGTGTACAAGTGTAGAGCTATGGACAAAAATCGAGAGATCATGGCCAAAGGCAAGAAGATATTGTTCACGAAGAGACGACATGAACTAGAGCTACAAGATCACGGCCTCTTCATTGAAGATCACGACCACGAAAAAGGAGGCTTCATGCGCGATTTTTTGGAGCAGCCAACAAGGAAGAAAAAGAAAGTTTTAATAGTGGACTCGCGACTTTCTACATCAGAGCCCGCAATAAAGATCGCGTTTGTGACTCACTAATCGTGGCCGCGACTAACGAATCACGGCCGCGACTCAAGGATCGTGACCCTGAAGTCGAGCCACGAACTCCCCAGTCAGGGAAGTGGAAAACGGCAGGCCCAAAATCGCGACCTCATCCTCCAAGTTCACACTTGTGACTTCGCTCCTCCGGTCGTGAACTTGCCCGAATTCCTGAAATCTATAAATAGAGGGTTCTTCCCCTTCATTTAGGGAGCTGAAATCAATTATGAAATTTCTGGTTTGAGAGAGAGAAAGTAGAGGGAGAAGAAGGAGAAGAAGGGAGCTCTCCCCAATTCAAGTCTTCTTCAATTTTCTCTATATGTATCTTATTCCCTCCTTTATGGTGTAGTCCTCTAAAGCACTTGGGGTTAAAACCCCAAACCCTAGATTTAGGTTTTGAATGTAGATGTAATTGTGTTAGGGTTTGTGAATGAATTTGTTTGTTTCAGTGATTTTATGCTTGATTATGCTGAGGCTTGTGTCTCCCAACTCTTCTCTATTAGCCTACAACTGAGTCTACAAAACCATTGATTATGCTGAGGCTTGTGTTAGGTTGAAACCATTGAGAGGAAGTAGTGTTTATTCCTTAGTACGTGAGATTTGAATGAGGCGACAATGAGTGTCTAAGAGCGTACTAGAAGTAGCCTAGGGTATCAAAACCCATGGAATACGACCTTGGTTACCACTATATTAGCAACGCCATTTCGAGTTATACTTTACTCGAAATGGGGTAGTTAATTAGGTCGTGCAAACAATTGACATGACCCGCACGGGGTTCGACCAGGAGGTGAGCGAAGGAAGAGGTAGAGAGCTCATAACCATACTCAGATACCAAAGCAACATTTTGTGAATTTAGGGTTTGAGGATTCAACATACCTCAACCCTTCTTCTCATTTACTCATTTATAGTCCCGATCGATTTACAATCTAACTGTGCGCGAAATTACAGTTTGTTTAGCCCACTCTCGAATTTTCTTGTTGACGTCAGCGTCTTGGTTTCTACGCTTCTCGATAAACTCTGGGCTATTCAAAATCTTGTCAAAATCTTCTCGCGTTCCTGTAGAACCCTCTCGCTTTGCGAAAGTATCACCTGCTGAAGACTCTTTGTTCATCTGGGCATAGCGGTCGAAAAACTGAAAAGTCTTTTCAAAACCCCATGTAGATACAAGGGATTGTACATCACTGTCTGATATGTTTTTCTTGGTGAAAATAGCGTGCAATATCATGTATGCGAGGTGATTGGTAAAAGGTTTGCAGTGAAAGGGAAAACATTAAAAAAGGTCGCTCCTGACCGTTAGAAATGAATCGTCAATCGCAGCGAGACGGGTGTCCTCCTGGATTGGGATTGGCCATAGTGGAAATGGCATCGTTTGCTGTAGTTGGAACTCCTCTTACTTCTGGTTCACGTTTGAGGCTCGACGAAGAAGAAAACTCACCATTTTCTTATGTTACTATGTGAGGTTAACTCATTCCATGCGAAGTGACTATCCTGTTTCCTCCTTCCACAATTCAAAGCCAAAATTCAAGTAGCATTCCACTAAAAATTTTATTATGGTCTTAAATTTGATAAGGACCAAACTAGTATTTAGTAGGGTACCCTCCCTACCCGACCCATAATATTATTCCTTAATTTCAGCAGCTAAAGGTAGGTGTGTGGGTGCTCCTCCTAATTAATACTCATTTGACTCTACAAGACACTTATTTATTTTTGTGCTTCTCATTTTGATTTGGATTTTTTGTTGTAAAATTTTCAACCTTAGAAAAAAAAATTAAGTAGGCCTACAAACATATATATAAGCATAGACTTGATGTGCAGCCTAACGTCACCCAAAAATCACAGTAGTTTTGATTTGTCTTATTGACGAATTTGGATGGAGTTCTTTGTCACAAATTTATTGGTGGATTTGATATCTATATCAAAATCTCTAAGTTATTTGGGTTTGATTTTCGTAAATTGGTATGCACAAAAATTTGCAAATACTCATATGAATGACCCAAAAATATTACATAGGTAGGTAATATTTTGTTCGAAATTAACACAAAATTGATTCTCTTTCGCCTTTCTCTTTTACATATTTCAATAAAGAAAAATAAAATTGCATTTTTTTTATTCACCTTTGTACGACTAGAGATTACAAAACAAAACAAAAACAAATGAAGTGGGTAAAACTAAGATTTATTTCATCATTCACAATTCCATTGACAGATAATAAAAACAAAGAGGTTAATCACAATCTTTCTGAAAAATAACATACAAAGAGATATCCCATCTAAAGTTCTAAACTCATGAACAGAACCTCCCATGAAATCCAAATCAATTAAGAAAAGGGAGCCATTGCAACCTGAAGAGCTCAAATGATGAATTATGAGACACAACTTCCCTTTTTTATCTTCTTGTTATTTTAACTTCTTAAACCCTTTACACTTTCGTCGGTTGCCTTGGCTTTTTACCCTCAAACCACACACCAGGCCAGCAGAATTAACCTAGTACAGGAAAATGTGAAAAGAAAAAGGCCTAGCTTCCATGGTGGTCAAGAGAACAATGCATATCAGAAAATGGAGGACATCTCCATATCTCCTCCTCCTTCCACTAGCCACTTCTCAAGGAAAGATAATGGAGGATTGGCCTGCTGCTGCTGCTGCTTCATTTTCTCATGGTCCACTTTTCTGCTGTACTTATCTTTCATCTCACCATCATCATCATTATTATTACTACTGCTGATGTGGTTGCTTTGATCACCATTCAAATCCTCAAACCCCAACATGGACTCCAACTCTTCATCATTGCCAATCAGATCCATATCATCATGATCATGATCACCATGATCACTGTCTTGCTGCTGATCCACCTCAACCTTTGGTGGTTTAGCAGTGGTGAGAACATCACCACCAGTTGTGAATCCGTTTCCAAAATCAGCCATGCTGTTGTTGTTGTTGTTGATGTTGAGCTTTGAGAGGTAATTGTGAGGACTCTCTACAGCAGCAGCCAGCCTCGAGCCTCCTCCGTTGGAGGCTTTCATCCACCCTTCCAGCAGCCTCGATATGTTCTCGGTGCTGGAAGCGTAGCTGGTCGTGGTGGTGGTGGTGGTGGTGGAGGAAGATGAGGTGGCTACTGCTGATGGCAGTGGAGCTGTGGTGGTTGCTGTTGGTGTAATTGTGTTGAAACTCATGAATGATGATGAATCCACATGCTGTACCTCGCTGGATGGAGCTGAAGATGGCGATGGCGAGGGTGACTGCAGTTTGTTCTTGAGCTTCTTCTTCAAGTGGGTGTTCCAGTAGTTCTTGATGTCATTGTCTGTTCTCTGTGGAAGATATGAAGCTATGGCTGCCCATCTGTGTTTTCAATTGTAAGTTTTGAGTAAAAAAGGAAATAGGAAATGGAAGCATGATTGACTGAAGTTGGAAGGGATGAGGAGAAGAAGAAGAAAAAAAGTGAATTACTTGTTACCCAATAAAGCCTGCAAGTGAACAATCATCCCTTCTTCATGAGATGTGAAGTTGCCCCTCCTGATCCCTGGCCTCAAGTAGTTTGTCCATCTCAGCCTGCAACTTTTGCTGCATCGCAGCAACCCTGTTTTGGGAAAGGAAAGAAGAATCACAATCATATAAGAATGATGGAAAATAAAAAAGGGTGAGAGTGATCAGGAAGTAGAGGCTTCTTACCAGTGTTGGTGGGAACTGATCTCCAGTTGCCAGGGCCATGTTCTTGGATGTAGGAGACGAGGATGATGTCTTCTTCAGGTGTCCATGGACCTTTCTTGATCCCAACTTTGTCACAGCAAGGTGGTCTTCCCATTTCTTCTCCTCCTCCTCCTCCTGCCCACTACTTCTGATGAATGATGATGATCTCTTTCAGTTTCACACTTCACATTATATACAACTCCACTCTATATGCAGTAGTACTAGTAGTACCTTTATCTTTTCTTTACTCCCTCTGCTGTTCAAGTCTTAGGCCTTGGACTTTGTTGTGTGATGAGCAAGTCCTGCAATACCAACTCTTATATATATATATATATATATATATATATATATATATATATATATATATATATATACCCACACACACAAAAATAATTTCTTGGAGTTCTCTTTTTCTTAGAAGGAATTGTCTGCAGAAAATGTTGATCTGGCATCCATGGTGATTGGTGAGTCAGTCTGCTAGCCTTACCTCTTTATTAATTTTGCTATAAATATGGAGAGAGATAGAGATATAGAGAGAGAGAGGCTTTAGTTTTAGCAAGAGGGGAAGAGAACAAAAGTCAGAGGGTGATTTCTTTTTTGTGAACATTTCCATGGATTGCTTGCTTGCTTTTTTTGTTCTCCCATGTCTCTCTTCCTTTCTTTCTTCTTCCTTTTGTTGGTCCCCGACTGGGCTCACGAGCCACACAGCATCTATCTCATGTCTCATGCCTTCACATTCCTCTTTTGGTTGTGGCCTCGTCTTTTACCTTCTCCCTTTCCTTCAAATATTGTCACCACCAATATTTGCTATTTGTTTTTGGACACAAATATTTGCCCTTCGATGGTGTTGCGGGGGTACAATGACAAGCGAGACCTAAGATATCGAACGAATATATCCTGTAGAAACGAGGGTCGTTAAGCTTCCTTGTATATTTTGCCCCGACGATAGATTATTTTTCCCGTTACACTTTTCGAATCTTCGGCACAGTTCCACGAGGAACTGATGTTTAATCCTATTTACTTGCTTCGAAAGCAAGCACTGCCGAGTGAAATACTCATCAAGTACTAGTGGTGAGCTTAAACAACTTTTTGATTGCGGTGGTGTGATTGATGAACCACAAAGAATTTTATAACATCCTGAACATTTTTTCCAAAAGAAAGATATTGTCCGCTTTGGGTCTAGACTCTGACGATTTTTGACTCGAGGCGAGTGCATATCAGGGTGACTTCCTATAAAGGTCACCCATCTTTGAAGTGCTCCACACTGAGCACGTTTAACTTCAAAGTTTCTTACAAGAACTCTTCTATTTCGCACCGGAACGCGTCTTATCAGTTAAGGGTGGTTTCTCTCGTATTTATTTTGTTAAAAATGTAAGATTGGAGAAACTATAAACATAAACAAAACAGGAAGAAAGAAAGAAGAAAAAAAAAACGACAGCAAGAGATGAGCTGCAACCCAACGGGTCACAGTCTCGAGTATTTATGGGACGACCAAACATGGAGGAAATGTGAGACACTGTCCCAAACCTTCTTTTTTTTATATCCTAACATACATCTCTTCCTCTACCCTCCACTCTGCTGCGGCAACAAACCTACCCCAAACCAGCAATACGTATTTACAGTGCACATATACATCCACACGTAAATTTTCATCAATGCATATCACAGAGTCGGTTATAATTACAGGGTAAAATAACCACTTCCAATAACGCTCATTTGTATCATCATTTTACAATGTTCATAAGCATCGGTGCTTCCATGTAACAATGTTCATAAGCATCAGTGCTTCCATGTAAGTTCAGTTTGTATCGTACGTTGTATAAGTACGAGGGATTTTACAATGTTATATAGCATTGGTGCTATAGGTTTTTGTCTTTATGGTACAACTTGAAATTGTACTTTTAATGTTATGGTACAACTTCATGTTGTACCTATACTATTTTGTACAAATTCTTTATGGTACAACTTGAACTTGTACCTTCATGTGACGGTGCAACTTTACGTTGTAAAGTTGTACCCTAACATAAGGGTACAAATTCTTTTATGGTACAACCTGAACTTATACATTTAATGTTATGGTACAGATTCAAGTTGTACATTAAAGCACCAATACTTTATAGCATAGTAGAAGTGCTCGTATAAGTAGAAATTGAATTTGTATCATAAAGGTTAAGTACATATTCAGCCTGTCTCGTAAAAAAATTATACGAAAATGTATAATTACAAATAGAATTTGTACCAGGTACAAATTTAGTTTCTACCATAAACATATTTTTTATTATACACTAAAGCAACGGTTCTTAAGAGCATAGTTGCATAAAACCCATTTTTCTTTCTTATTTCAAAGCTTAAAAAACAGTCCATTTAGGTCGGTGTGAGCAGTGTAGTCAAAATCGGGCATTAAAACGTAAAAACTTACGTTTTTACGTATTCAGGCCACCAAAACGTTTCGGTTTCTACCTAAAGTCGCTTAGTCACAAAAATTGGTAAAAACATGGGTAAAATCGCTTAAAATCGGTAAAATCGCGATTCTGAAGCGTTTTTATATGATTTTGATAATCTCATAAAATTGTGCTAATTGACCCAAAATGATGTAATTTTGGAGACATACCAGCAAAAAATAGAAAAAGTAAAACATTATTCATTACTCGTTCTGCAACTAGTGTCGAAATAGGGGCTTCACATTAAGTTGAAAAGACACCTAATGGTATTCTCAACAGCCACTGACCTTCTATCAGTCTTCTCCCTTAATCTTCACTTGTGGCTCTTACCTGGGTTACGATGAAAGTTTATGGGTAATTGATCGTATGTAATTATGTAAACTCAAACCAGCTTATGAGAATTTGGATTCTCAAGCTCGTTTATGGGTTACGATCTACGTTTATGAGCTTATTATTAAGATGC
This sequence comes from Linum trigynum, assembly GCA_964030455.1. NCBI lineage: Eukaryota > Viridiplantae > Streptophyta > Magnoliopsida > Malpighiales > Linaceae > Linum > Linum trigynum. The sequence goes on along the minus strand of OZ034814.1, from coordinate 30,327,979 downwards.
TATGAGTTTTCTCTACTTTTGAGTCAACGTAAATTAGTTTATGTGTTAGATATTACATTTTAATTATGAATTTAATGTAGTTATCCACTTATCTTATAATCTACACACTCACATTTTACATACTATATGTTGTACTTAACATATTTTAGCTATTTTAGAGGGTGCGTCAAAAACTTATGATTTTACGCTTTGATTCTACGTTTTACGATTTTACCCATTTTCCGCTTCTAGATAGAATCGCGCTTTTAACTGCATTGGGTATGAGTAGTAGATTTTTGGATGAACAATACAAAATGCCACTTTTCATTCATTTCTGGCAATAAGGGAGGGGATCCCACACCTTTAAATAGAGAAAGACAATTTCCTCAAGACAGGAGAGTGTCCCCCAGTGTGACATGTTGAAAGAGAAAGCAGTATATTGGGAGGCCTCAGTGTCTTACTGGCTGAGTGCAAGAGTATCCACAAATGAGTAAACTACAATTAGTGACCCTTCTTAACGACCTCCAAATTAGGGCAACCAATTTGAAGAAGGCCACCAACCAGTTTAATTGTGGTAAACACTCCCCCAACCTTCGTACCCAATATTAGAAGATTTACCCATCCACACCAGAATTCATCTATAAATAAATAGAAAAGAGTACAAAATCTTGAAAGACAAAGGTGAAATACAGCTACTGTAAAATACTAAACAAGCAACAACCATCGCCGTGGAACAACTTAATTTGTCTTAACTAGCGTTGGGTGGCATTCATACTGGGAAATAAATTTTATCAACAAATGGAGGAAAGCAACAGGAGAAGGGAGAAAAAGAGCAAAGTTGGATGTGAGATCTATGAAAGAGAAAATAAATCAGTTTTTTTCAGGATGGTGGGAGAAAGGTAAGAGGACTCAGGAGCACAGATAGAAGCAGACATTCTGTACTACACTACATATCAGGTAACGCAGGATACAGTTCCAGGCGATTTGAACACATCAAGAACATAAATATTCCGACGTCAACTACCTCTGCAAGCAAAAAAGATTGCGTATAAATAAGTTTACCAAAATTCTGCTATTGCCTATTAGCCATCTGTGCTGCCCAAGGAGAAGAAACTTGGAGCTGGTATTTCAATCACCTGCAGAAAGATAAGACTGTCACCAGGGTGTTTTAGCAGCAAGGGGAAGAGTTGCCCTCCTGAATGTTGACTATGATAGGAACTTGCTTAAAGAAATATTTACTTTTCTTTTGGGAAGTAGGATTCATGCCAGCAGAGCCTTGAGAAAGGTGACGAGCGGGAGTTTTCAAGCAGGGCGTCAAGCTATGTTGGCTGCATGTTCTCGACTTCTTCTAGCGTGGAGCGAAAAAGAGACGTAGAAATGTATCTCTCGCCAAAGCTTGGAAATATTACCTGTCACAATGGAGAATGATAAGAGTGCAATCAGATTGCCAACGGTGACAATTTCATGTAGGAGTAATAATGATGCAGCAGATGAGAACTAGTCTTCTGGCAGAGGTAGCAAATGGGTTTGTGCATTAGCTGTGGCCTGTGGGTTGCTGGAATTCTCTCGAAATCTATAAGTTTGGGCACTGAAATGTATGAGCAGTTGGGTAAAACCTATACGTATGGGCACTTATATGTAAAATGACAGGTGGATTAGTTTGTTAATAACTAAAAGAAAGGTACTATAGTCTTAAGTTCCCATTACCTGAAAGGATTGTCCGAATAAAAGCTAGATTTGAGTTTTGGATCAGTTTGTAAAATTCTAAATGTTGTTAAGACTCAAAATATGGAGTTACAACTTGTAGTTTGTAACCAAATTTTATGTAAATATACGAAATTTATGATGCTGAGAATGTAACACAAAATTATCAGATACTAAATAGTTTTTTTTTTTTTTTTTTCTGAAACCCATCAACTCAAATTCTAGTTACCCAGCAACCCAAAAGATACAGGACAGGTCAAATGGGTTTTAAGCGGATGGGTTGGTGGAGGTCAGGTTGCTATTTGGATCTCTACAGAGTACATGCAAAAAGGAAGGCTAACGTGGTACTTACTGTGATAAGTTTCCCAATATTCTCAGGCCTTCTTCCTAAAGCAATAGCCGCCGCTGCAGCAGCTCCTGATGAAATCCCGACCTAGAGAAAACGTAGAGTATAAGTTTCGATTGAAAGATTGCAAGAGCACTGCTGTATGCATGATTTTGTAACTGCATATTGAGCAGCAGAAGCCACAAATGTGGACATAATGAAGCAAATATCAGACGCTGAGATGATTACTTTCACATACCAGCAAGCCTTCTTCCAAGGCCAATCTCCTTGCCATATGAATTGCTTCATCATTTGTGATCTACAAAATTTTATAACAAAAACTCTTTTCACGAACTCTCGTCTACCTATATATGATATAATAACTACAGCATTGCAGACATATCAACGAATTCCACCAGCTGAGAGTGACAAGCAAAGATTGAAGCAGGATGTACAGAGTTAAGTAAGACATGGTTCCACAAGTTTTCGGCAATTATTATGTTGTAATGACAGATTAAGATAAGCATTAACCAGATGGTTCAAAGGAGAAGCAACCCGTCAGGAAACCAACAGATGCAAGTATGAATGGTACACTAGTAATACCTTGATAACCTCGTCTAGCAATTTAACATCCAGGATACTGGGTATATAACCTGCATCAAACACGAAACCAAAGTCAGGTGTCCTGTGATGTGCTCCAGTATAGACAGCATCAGAATACTGATGAGAAGGCAGTAACTCTCACCTGTGTTTTCTCCTGAGACTACACTCCTCTCAGCAGGCTCTACACCAACTACCTAAGAAAAAAGTGTTCATTATACAACAATATATAACAGGTTGAATAACAAAGTGCTCACAAGTACAAAACTCCGTACTGCAAGAAATTAAATGAATTTCGTGCTCACAAGTACAAAACTCGATGATGGATATGTCACACTAACAACAAATTACGAACTTATCATCAGGTAATCGTTACATAATAGATCTCACATCTTCTACAGAATGTATTTTGGTGGCAATTCCAAACTTCAAAATCTGGTTAGCCGGCAATCGTAGAATTGAAAAGAAAATTTATGTTGGGTACCTCGAAAGAATGCATGATTAAGTGGCCTAGTTTCTATACCCAAGATGTGGGAAGCATTATATGCACATATACTGGACTTATGATCTGCTCCGCAAAAGTGAAACAGGGATGAATCTTGTTCCCCGTTTGTAAGCTTTTTCCTCACTCACAATTGTGCCCAAGAGACTGGAAGTGGCTCGCTAGGGCAGTTTGGTGGCTGTAACATCTTTTTGTTTTGTTTATCCTTTTCATTGTTCCAGATGTTTAGATAGATAAGAGTTTATGGGAAACAACACTTAGCAATACTCCAGTAGAAGGATAAGTTTTCAAATTCGAGCGTTGCAAGCAATAGATAAGTTGTTCACCATTGTAATTTCTCCAAACGGCCATTCCTTAGATAACTATCACATGCTTATATGATATGAAGTGAAGCTGCAAACCTTAATTTCTTTGTTCATTGTTTTCAAGAATCGGCCAGCCCCTGTTATTGTGCCCCCTGTGCCAATTCCAGCAACAAGCATATCAACATTGCCAAGAGTATCCTCCCATATCTCTGGTCCTGTAGTTTCATAGTGAATCTGTAATTTATCACCAGAAACATTTCAATAAATGCCCAGTATGAGCACCTGGTAATATATAAATATACAGCATGTGACAAAGCAATATTGACCTTTACGTTAGCTGAATTATCGAACTGACGAAACAAGTATGCATTAGGCGTTCTTTTAGCAATTTCTTCAGCTTTATCAACAGCACCTTTCAGACCTTTCTCTGGATCGGTCAAAATTATTTCTGCTCCAAAAGCTCGCAAAAGCACCCTTCTCTCAAGACCAATTGAAGCAGGCATAGTAACAATAACTTTATATCCCTTAGCTGCAGCAACAAATGCAATACCAAGTCCAGTATTACCAGTTGTCGGTTCAACAAGAATACTCTGCAGAAAGACGAGGTTACTACCTTCAGATTCAACTTTGAGAAACAATTTCTCATGTTCTGAGACAATATTTAAACCATCCAAATTGTATAGACACATGAATTCTCCAGTTTCAGTTTGAAACTTCAACCGAGTAGTCCATGGAAGCAGTCACCCTAAAGATCCCTAGATGTGCCCAGGATATAGTGCTGACTGAGAAACATTATCTGGGAGCCAAATGTGAAAATTTTATAGAAAGCGTATAAGGATGGATGCAGTGCCCTGATTCAAAACAGATCTCAAGAGTATTGGTATTCTACAGTATTGTTCATCCATGCCATTTTTTCCATATTTACATTAACGTAGCGAAAGAAATGCCAATACAAGCTATATTACAGAAGCAGTGTCATCATTTTGTAGTCTACCATCACAGCAAGAGGTATACAACTCACCTTTCCTGGGGAAATCTTCCCTTTATCCTCTGCTTCACAAATCATACTGTGACCAATTCTGAAACAACCATATACAAGATGGTAGTTCGAGATTAGTTGGCAAGACCAATGCCCATTAGTATGCAAAAGATAAGGAAATTGCATCACATGAGCAAGGAAGAGACCACAAACATTCAGGCAATAGTGCCGCCCTAAGTTAAAGCATAAGCTACAGAAGTAAAGGAAGATTCTTTCGCATCAACGTGTGTCAATGAAAGGAAGAAAGAAATTACCTATCCTTGACACTCCTGCAAGGCTCCATGGATTCAAGTTTTGCGGCCACATTGGCCACACAGCCCTCAGTTACTTTGTTTAGATATATCATCGGCGTACCTCCAATCAACTGTATCAATATTGCACAACTGATCAAATGAGTAAAGGTTTTGCAACATAAACCTCGAACTGAAACTAAGTGAACATTGTGGAATTAGAAGATGGAGACATCCAGAAGAACTAATCCATGACCAGCTGAAACCAAAGTTCATCAAACTTTCTAACCTACACTCAAACTCAACAAGAACTACTCGTTCCTCTTAATTCAACTTCTCCTACTCTGAAAGATGGCAAGAATTTCTTTCCGCTAAACTTGAATTGTAATTCGTACGCATTTCTAGTGAGCAGGAAGTCGCGCGCTAAGCACATAGCTTTTTACCTGTGTGACGTCCTCTGCTATGTTTACTGAAGCCAATTCTTCTTCAGGCATCCCCCTCCCTCCTCCTCCACCATCTTCTTCTTCGTCTTCATCTTCAGCTGCCACTGCAGCATGCAACACCGGGGACTTCGTTTTGGCATGAACGGCCGCCGTAGAAGCTTTTTGACGTCTTGAAGCGAAAGAGAGTTCCAGGGAAGGGAAACCGGAGAACTTACTCGGCGTAATAAAGAGGGCAGTGGGGATGGAAAGGCGACACTTACTCCCAGAAACAATGGAGATTGAAGGAGGAAGAGGCAGAGAAGTAGAAGTAGAGGATAGCGCCATTGTTGCAAAAGAAAGGAGAAAGAACGAGGGTTTTGTAATGTATTTGTTGCGCAAAACAAACGGACAACAAGAGCAGATAATAAAGGAAAAAAAATATTTATGATAGATAGGTCCTCAACCTTGTACGATTAGCAGACAAGGTCCCTAATTCTTCTATCTCTACGGTTTAAGCCCCCTGACTTGCTGGAGTAGGTTAATTAGAGTCGATATTCCCACCAAATGCAAAACAAGTAAAATCACCAGAATGCTGTAATTTATTTATGTAAATGTGAATTGGAAATGCTGGAAAATATACAATGAGTTGTATACATATATCTATACGTGGAGAAGAAAGAAAAACAAAGGTTACAAGGTATGGCTGTGAGATTTTGCTACATATTCTTCCATATGTAATTTGTTTATCCTGTAAGCAAATTGTAAGCAGGTAAATCTTTAACAGAGAGGACATCTTCCAGGACGAGCTCGCGTTCCAACTGAGTCCTTGTGGACTTCATAACATCCTGTGCACCATTCACAACATGAACCAACGATACAAAACTACGTCAGAAAGAAAGAAGGAAAGGGAGAGAGAGCTCGAAGATCGGGGGGAAAATATGTAAGAGCTTACGTTAAACTCCATATATGAAGCACGCTTTGCCAGCCATTGGGCGTCCATCATCTTAAATGCTACACAGTAAAGGTTGTCGAAGGCCAACTCGTCATGCGCCAGCAGCTCCAGAAACCGGATTCCTGCTGCGGTTGAGGGCTTCCCTGCAAATTGGCGACTCCGTCACTCAGTATTTCCTTTCATGATTTGACAACAATAACGTCATGAAGCTAGCGAAGCATTGAAAAAAAAAACTAGCCTTTTTGAAGATCCAACATTTGTGCGAGCATAAAGGAAATGTTTATGCCAGCCACAGCAAATGGATACTCCCACTCAGCTCTCTTCCCGTCTATTTTGTGTAGCAGTCTCTGGAACGATATCTGTTTGACCAAACGTCAAGGCCAAGCAGTTAAGTGCAAACAGCTCGAAACCCAAACCGGAAGCTTTTATCTCACTGAAGAACAAAGTGGTTCATTGGGCTAGAAAGACAAAAGCACAAACCGGATATTTTGTTGCAAAGAAAATGAGGTTCTCCAGCGATATATATCCTCCACCCCTTCAAACAGCAAAGAAAATGTCCCCATCAGTCACAATTTCAATGACTACAGACTGCAGTAAGTAAATATAGAAGAGTCGCTTCAGGTAGAAGAATTATCTGCATACCGGAAATCGGTCGAGGGGTCGCAACCTTGCCAGCCCATTTCTTTCCAAAGCTCTGATTTAAGTGATGGGAGCAGCCTATCAGGATAAGCCAGCCTCCACAACTGTTTAAGTGCATCCTGCACACCCAATTAAGATGATCCTCATTGGAAGTTCTCGCCCAATTTTCAGAAAACACACTCCTCAAACCCCTTTTGACAACGTGATAATGAGGGGGAAAAGGGCTATAGTTGACAGCATGAACTAAAAGAAAATACAACAAAAAAGGCCTACTTGATGCTCCAGTAGAGAGCCATCAAACGGTACTCCAAGTCGTAGCTTCAAATTGCTGAGTCTCTCCTCCTTCATAGACAAATATTTGAAAGAAACAAATTTAAATTCTCAACAACCAGAATCATTAGATCTCAAAATCTATATAACAATGCATAGACAAGATTCTAGCAAAAGAAATCCCAGAAGATGATGCACATATAGAGCTAGCCAGAACAAATCATGAGAATGTGCTTGCACAGTATAACAGTTGAACCATACCGCAACACACACATCAGTTGTCCTGCAGATAACTTCTCTTTGAGCAAAAAAACATAAGTAATAAGAGGGGCAGAGCTGATTCTACATTCAGTAGCCTCAAACTTAAGTCTTAATCAACAAGGATGTACCATTCCATCTGACATACTTCAACCAACATTTTCCAAATAAGCCAGTGAAATTTATAGAAAAAGGGATGCATAATTTCCCAGTTAAAAGAAAGTGACAAAACATAAATTGTGCAAACAAAATTATTATTCATGAAGCACGCAGCTCAAGGTACTTTTTCCCAACAGGTGTACCTGTAGAGGGCTGAGACAAGGCAGACGAAGATTTGTGTTTGATCCAATGGGGTTGGAGGAAGCACCAGGTAAAAACCGTTCAATAAAAGATCTGGATCCGACGACAATGTTTGCTACAGCAGACAAGTGAACCTGTTACTCATGTGTGATAATAACAAATGTGACTTTGAGGATGACAAGCTGTTCAAAAATCAGAGAATAGAAACTGAGCACCAATTAGGCAAACAAAACTTCAATTTGAGCAAGAATAGTGGTAAACTATACATGGCAACACAACAACAAACCTAGGATAAGTTTTCACAGCGTTAAGACTGCGGATCAGAAAGACAGCTACTAAAATCAATGCATACACAGGACTTGAACCCTTATTATTAGAACGAGCAATCCACAATATGGGTATTCTGAAACCTGTAAGTTCACAAAGCTCTCAGGAAAAGAATTCATAACGACTTCATTGTAATTCCCATTCAGAGAGAGAGAGAGAGACTTCATTATAAAGTTCAAATTCAAATAGCATACCTAACCATTGTGCCCATTGTGCAATCACATGTGTAAACAGAAATGTCCAGTGGATTTGTTCCTTTGTCCTATCAGCATTTAGTAGATCTCCCAGAAACACCTAAAACAATTTAGAACTTCAGTGCTTAGCACCCCACAAAGAAAGAAGATAAATTCAGGGGGGGGGGGGGGGGGGGGGGGGGGGGGGGGGGGGTGAAGAATCTCACCCCTTTCGGTTCGATTTGTCGCTCGTGAGACTGGAGTAATGGTTCGTCTAGCCCAGATATTTCATAATGCTCATTCCGCCTTCCATCAATATCTCCATGATGCAGCCTTCTTCTCAAGTTTGTTGACATACTGATATTAGGATGACCCTGGAAAACGTAAAAATATTAAATTATGAGGATTGGGGAAAAATGAATCCAAGTGAGCACAGAGAAAAATAACTTCGAAAACCTAAATCCTGTCGAACTTTTAGGCACAGGTTTATACGGTGAACTGAATCTTATGATCACAAGAATTCTATCTCTTCGTTAATCCCATAAACATACAAAGAACTCTAGTTCTCCAACCTCCCATCCACATAAACAGGAAATGAAGTTGAAGCACTACTTTGGCTACTTTATTGGCAAGTTAACTGCTTTGCAACAAATGGAAAGCTGCATATCCATAGAAACTAACTGTATGCACAAATCCACTTGTTTTTCAGCATTCAGCATAACTCCGACAAGACCCTTCGTCCAACACAAACTACAAAATGCACAAGAAACCCTAAATCTACACAACTAGAAACACTACAGACCACAGAAACTTAGCAACGAAGCTAAAACCCCAATTCAAGAACTCCTACATTTCAAGAATTCAACAACAAACACAGGCTTCCTTCCACTGAACTAAAACCCTACACAACCCTGGCACAAACAGTACAATTCCCGCATCCTGCCCCACCCAAAAAAATCCCCCAATTCACAAATTTGACAACTACCAATTTAAAGATAAACGCAGAGAGATCAGCAGCACAGCAGAAGAGTAAAGGGGAGGAAAGCAAAAGAATAACGAACACGCACCGAATGCCGGATAACAATGAAGCTAGGACGCAGTCACGCAGATACTTTGGTGAAGTTTGCTGACGAAGAATGCGAAAACACCTCTTCCAAGTCAAGGGAAGGCACAAAATGGAACTCGGGTTTTATAGAACTTTATTTATATATCGAGGAACCAATTTAGCGAAACAATTATAAATCATTTTAGGGATTGATTACAATATGATTAGAAAGGAATCAAAGTTGAGATCAGAAGGATCTGATTGGGTCTCTGACGTTTCCCTCCCCACCTGTACGGGTGGCCGGTTCCTTCCCGGAAACAGATGAAGAGAGGAGCTTGGATTGAAAGCCCTGAGAGAGACGGGATAGAAATGTGAGAGCCCCGAGATTGTTATAGTAGCTTTACCAGCAAAATGCGAAAATTCTTTCTCTGTCTTGTTTTTTTTTTTTCTTTCCTAAATTAATTTCCCGTTTCTTATCGAATTTTCCAAAGGAAATAAAATTATTTTTTTTTTGTCAATGTTTTAGTTAGTAGGGAAGGGCAATGCGTAGACCAAAGGGAAAAAATAATCTACCTAGACCAAGAATAGAGGTCTAAATCTTTAAAATCTAAACAATTCAAAAAAAAAATATTGTTAAAAAATATTAAAATTATGGCCATTATACGGTAACTAAATATAAATTTTAATTTTTATCAAATGACATGTTTATCATTAACCAAGATAATCATACGGGCTCGAAAAACATTGAAAATTTATATGTAAGATCATTTATTAGGATAAAAAGAATAAAGAGAGATAAAGTAAGAGAAAACCCTCAAAAATCAAGATGTAAAATATATCTGATTATAAAAGATTTTTTTTATAATCTGCCTGGCTTATGCTGATCACGGGATGGTCATAGCCCCGCAATTGTTTAGTAACAAGGGAGCTAAGAAGACAGGAGGCCTAGTGGTCCATGTTTCCTCAGACTCCCAAATTACAAACAGTATGGGCCAAATAATGGATTGGTTTATTGCAATCCCGACCCGCAAAAAGGAAAGTGACTTCTCCAATCCGCCTGGCTTCATCCCTGATCTCTTCGCACAACCCTTCAATCTCAAGATCGGAGCGCATTTCACGCGTCAATTTTTTAAGGAGCAAAAAGGAAATCCATCTCCACCTTTACCATCGAAGCTCTAGTCTTCCAGCAATCTCCATTCCAAAGAGGACCGCCATGGCTTCTGCTATTTACGACACCCACTAGATCCGGCATTGTTGAACCGTCGTTGCGCGAAAACCTCTCCCTGGTGGTCCCTAATGACAACGCCCAAGCATGTTCTGCTCCTAGTGAAGATTTCCGCATCAACATTAACTTTCAGGCATTCCGGCATCGGAGGTGACCAGGTCAATACTCATCCCGTTCGATTAGAGTTTCCAGTGGCATGCACCGATTTATACTCTTCCATCCAATCCATAGCTCGAGGAATAATTTCTCCTTCTTCTTTCTTTTTATGGTTCCACAAGTGGCAATTGCGCTCATTCCAGATGAACCAGAGAGTTGCTACGAAGGCCTCAACCGCTTCTTCCCCTTTGTGTTATTGGAGAACACAAAACCATTCCTCGCAGATATCTTCCTCTCCCCTTATGAATAGGTTTTGTAGGGTTGTAGGCTACCAAACTCTTCTCACCCACCCACAGTCTTTGAAAATGTGGATTTGAGTTTCCTTAAGCCCGCAGAAAGGGCATTCATTTCCTCCTCTTCTTGTTCTATCATAGATGTTTTCACCCGTAGGTGCCAGACTTGCTTCCAGTTAACTAGAACATATAGTTCCCCAAGGCTTTCTGTCTCCGCTTCCTTCCACTTAGCATAGGATGACTTAACTGTGTAAACACCCTTGTTATCAGGACCCCAAACCCTTCTGTCTGTAGTTGGTTTTCGAGGGATTGGTATTTGGGAGATTTGCTCTCTCTCTCTCTCTCTCTCTCTCTCTCTCTCTCTCTCTCTCTCTCTCTCTCTCATGCTGGCAGAAGTAGTTGTGTAGTAGTGGAATTTTCCATTGTCACGTTTCATGATCAATTAGATGAGCAACATAGGTTGGTTGATCAATAGAGGTTGGACTAGAATCAATTATGTAGTCTTTTGCTTCAGGTATCCATAGATATTGCTTCAGGAAGTGATGTATTATGACAATTTGAGTGTAATTTTCTTGGCCAAGGATCAAGTCCATCGTGAGAGGACTAAGCATACCGATGTGAAGTATCATTTATTGAGAACAAATAAGAGGATTAAGGTGAAGAAGATTGGCATAGTGAACAATCATGCTGACGTGTTCACGAAGCCGGTTCCACATGGCAAGTTCTAACACTGCTTGGACTTGCTGAATGTTCTGAGTGGGGGAATCCGCCCTAAGGGGCATTATTAATAGTAGAGAAAAAAGGATCACAATACATCAAAGATTTCAGAAGGGAGGATTCAAGTTAAGGTGTAGATTTGTTGATATAACTTGAACTGGACCCCCAAAAGCTTCTTGGCCACCCCAGATAACAGCCCATCTTCTAGAGGTTTGAAAACCCGATTTCTATCTTTGGTTTAAGGTTTAGCACATATGGTCCAAGTCCACATTTGCATTTTATTTTTGCCTTAGCTTGAAAATCGTGCAAAACTCCCCTAAAAGGTATCAAAATGATAAAACTATTCATATAGGCTATAAAAAGATAGGACGAAATAAAAATGAAACTAACCATAGCACAATTTCTAAAGATGCATCGATATAGCAGAAACATTGCTAAGAAAAGAGCATGAAAAACACTATTTTCAAGTGGGAACAATGGTCATTGAACCTATAAATACGTCTCCTAGAAATCTTAGAGGAAGAGCTGAATAATAATGAGTACTACTAGGCAAAAACATCCTTCATAATTTGAAACCCGTAGGTGAGGATTAGGACCGGTCGTGAGATTTTGGAGGCCCTGTTCTGTAAACAAAATGTGGCCCAAATTATTTTTCATAAATATATAATAAAATAGAAACGAAGTATCAATCAATAAATAAAAATCATTCCATTATTTAATAATAATATCTATCTAATATGATTTGTAATAAATAGTGACAATGATTTAAATAGTAAGATGTGATTAAAAAATTAATTATAATTTTAGAATAGTATAAAATTAATAGAATAAACTAGATTACATAGGAGAAACTGGTAATTTTTTATTTTAAAATTAATTATGGTACAAACTATTTATAATTGATTTAGTTATTTTTTCTTTTCCAATATTGATGGCTTGTACCTGATTATTCCGGTTAATATTTAATAAATCAATTTGAATTATTTAATTAATTTAGCATTACCGCCTTGCTAGTACAAACAGATTTAATTAACAAAATTGAATTGTTTTTCTCTTTGGAAAGTTGAAAATGAAGAAACTTAAAGCAACAGATTTAATAATGCTAATAATGAGGCATCATCAATCTTACATCTTTTCTTATGTTTAGGAAACACACGGAAACAAATGAGTTATGTTATATGGTTTGAAAAAATTTAATAATTAAGAAAACAAGTTTTCCCCTCGTGTGATCCGTTCGTTTTTTTAGCCTTTGATCTTAAATTTTGTAATATTATTATTTTAGATCTATAATAAAAACACAATCCATAAATTTTCAATCATTTTAATTCATAATCGAAATCCAATAATCCTTAAATATAATTAGTTATATACGCAATGGAAGTCTGGAGGCCCTATGCCAAAAAGCGTGTCTGCACACCCTCCGGCTCTGGGGTAGCCCTAGTTAGAACAAGACAACTCCAAGTAGAGGAGGAAAGATCGAGAACATCAAGAAATCATGTTATGGAGTTGGAGACCTCAAGGTGAAGGTTGCCCAATTCGACTACAAGTTCTCTTCATTTTGGTCATCTCTAACCTTGTAATTATGGGGTTCTTCTACTCTGTGTGTGGCTAGAACATCATTGTCGTTTAGGTAGGTTGCACCTAGGGTGGTGACAGGATTTGATTATATATTAGATAAGTTGATTGATGCTTTGATTCGTGCCTTTCGTGGTTCATCTTATTCTTGCTTCATTATATTATGATATAGGGTTAGTATATTTGTATGATCGGAATTTTGACCATAATAAATATCTTGGTTAATTTTTTCGAACTATAACATCCTGGCCCAAACTATAAACTATACATCAAAGTAACGATATTGGTCAAGCCCGATATTTGATCGTTATCTTGAACGATCAAACGCGTTGACTATCGGTCAACATGCCACATCACCGTGTGGTCATTAGGGCTGTCAACCGGTCGGTTTCGGTTTAACCGAAAACCAAAAACCCGGTTATCAGTTAAACCGAGCCACCCCCTATAGCTGCCGACCACCGACCGAAGAGAGTTCACGGTTAGCCGACCAACCGACCGGTCGGTTCCAGTTTTAGGCTCGGTTAGCCGGCCAACCGAAAAAAATAGAATTTCAAAAAAAAAAAAAAAAACAGAAAAAATCCTCACCACTCCTTCCTTATCTCCTCCTCCTCTCTCTTTCCTTCCTCCACACCAGACCTCTTCTCTCTCCTTCCTTCTTCTGCTCACCTTCTTTCTTCTTCTCACCTTCTTTCTCCACGGATTCAGTTCCCAAAATCAATTATGAAGCAATTAATCCGCCGCCTCTCCCGCGTCGCCGACTCCTCCACCTACAGCCTCCTCCGCTCCGACTCCCACCACAAGCGCCGCTGGCAGAGCCGAATCATTTCGGTCCCTAGAGAAGGCGGCGAGGAGATCCAGCCCACGGGTATGTCCCCGTCTACGTCGGCGCCGAGATGGAGCGGTTCGTGGTGAGCGCCGAGCTCCTCAACCACCCGGTCTTCGTCGGCCTCCTCAACAAGTCGGCGCAGGAGTACGGATACGAGCAGCAAGGCGGGCTCCGGATCCCCTGCCACGTCCTCGTCTTCGAGCGGGTCATGGAGGCTATTCGCCTCGGCCTCGAGTCTCACGACCTCCTCAGCTCGACAGCTCCTCCTCCACCGCCGTCTCCATCGGCTACTTATGAGAATTGTCGTCTCTCCGATTTAGGTTTTTTTTTTAAGATTTGGGGGAGAATTAATTTCACAGGAAAAGAGAGAGGTGGAGGCGGGGAGGTGGAGGGGGAAAGGGAAGGTCGACTGCGAGGGTGGAGGGAGGAAGGGGAAGGGGTTGGGGAGCTAGGGTTAGTGGGAAATGGGACTGGGGGCGGCGTCGTTTGGGGGGGGGGGGGGGGTTCGGTTAGCCGGTTAACCGCCGGTTTTCAACCCCGGTTAGTCGGCTAGCCGAACCTCTACCCTTCCTCACCGCCAACCGACCGTTGTAATTGAAGTAGGTTTTTCGGCTAGCCGAAAACCGGTCGGTTCGGTTGAAACCGACCGGTTAGCCGCTAACCGGAAAACCGTCCACCAGCCCTAGTGGTCATCATAAAAACCATTAAAATATTCACAATTTACACATATTTTTTAATTTTGAATTATAATAATTAAATTAACAAAAAATTAAAAAAAAAATTGAAACCCCACCGGCGACTCCCCTCCGTCTACTCCCCCGCCGTACGCCTGTACCTTCCTCCATCAGTCCCCCTCAAACCCGATCCTCCAATTTTCACTTCCCCACAATGCCACAATCCAACCATCTAATTGAAATCTCTCTCCACTCTCTGCTTCATCTTCTTCTTCCCCAAAAATCCCCATAATTCTCTTAACCCTCGTCGCCCTCTCTCCCCAAACCTGCCTCCGCCTAATCCCAACTCGAACTCACAGCTCCCAACCGCCGTCTTCACCACCCAACTCGAACTTGACGCAAAGGATTCCAGACAAAACGGAGGCTGTAGCGGTTGGGGAAATCGCAATTACTATTTCTGGAGGGATGGCGACGCGGGTTGGGATTTCGGATCGGGGCCCCGTCGGGTGAGGTTGTTCAAGTACTTGGATGAAACTTCGATCCCTGATTTTCTCCTTCGGTTGCTAACTGGGTTTTCAACCTTTGGGTCGAAGCATTTGAATTGAGCGTGATTCTCGGCCCAGTCGCACAAGACTTGGTCGATTCGTTCCGAGAACAAGTCTGATTGCCGGCGGGAGGTGGCTCCGGGGAGGGAGCTCTTGTACAGAGCATTCTCGCAACGGAGAATCTCCCCCGGATGTAACATGCGTTGGTGTAGAGAAGAGTATTGGAAGAAGACGACGAAGTGGAAGTCGAAGAAGAGGAAGAAGGAGAAGAGGGTTTGTTGCCTCCACGGAATCCGAGCTTCCCGTCGGCGCACCTGAACGAGCCGCCGATTCCTCCGGGGCGGTGATTCTCCTTCTGAAACTGAATCGCTCTATTGAGCGATGATGGAAAAGGACGGGTTTATTTTTTTTTTTTGGAAACACGGAACGCTTAAAGGGAGTCCCAACCTTTATATTGGAATAGACCGGGGTGTTTGGACCCCAAAACAGTCATGATACAGCCAGTACGCTAACGTACCGTCAGGAGCTGTAACTCTATGCAAACCAATCGGCAACACATGCCCCGAATTAGCTAGGTGGTCAGCAACCACATTAGCCTCTCTAAAAACATGGTGAATTAGAACCTGCCAATCTCGACTAAGCCAACGTCTGATCTCAGCCACAGACGTGTAATGTGAATGATGAGGTGTAGCTGTCTCAATGAGCTTCAAAGCCGTGGTTGAATCTGTCTGCAGAACGACCTTCCTAATTCCTGCTTCCCAAGTCAGCTGTAACCCGTGCACAATTCCTGCTAGCTCGGCGCTCGTGATGGAACCCCCCCCCCCCCCCCAAGGTTCATGGAGAACGCATCAATAAAGCGACCATCATCCCTTCTGACGACGCCCCCGGCCGCCGTGCTTGCTGGTGCGTGGATCACGGATCCATCAGTGTTGAGACAAGCCCACCCTCGAGGCGGTGGCTGCCATTGGATTAGCGCAGGCACTCGGAGTCCCCCGGCTCCGATTGCCTCGCTCTCGATCTCCGCGGCTTTTAAGATTTGGTGCCGAATTCGCACCGAGCTAGCTTGAATATGTGCCCAGGAGTCCAACTTACCTTGGAAGCAGAAAGTATTCCGATTTTTCCACAGCAGCCAGCACATGCATGTGAAAAGAGTGATGTCAATTGAGTGACCACGCCCTGAGGTATAGTGAAACATCCATAGGTCGAGATTAGGCTCGAAGAAATCTTGGTCCGGCTCCTCGTGAAGCATCCCTTCCCAGGTTGCCCTTGCGAACGGGCAGTCTCGAAGTATGTGAACCGTTGTTTCAGGTCCGCCGCCGCAGATCTTGCACTCGTCGTTCTCCGTGAGGTGTCTTCTCTTCCGCTCCGCATTTGTAAGAAGTCGGCTGTGGTTTGCCAGCCACATGAACGCCCTCATCCTTTGCATCGCCGGGATTCGCCACGTCATGCGCCACTTGGGATGTCGTTGTAGATGGCCCTGGTCCGCCTCCCCCGTCATCTCGTAGGCTGTCTTGAAGGTGAAGCTGCCATCCGGGGAAAACCGCCAGCATCGCACGTCCTCCTCTGCTTCCGTCGGTACTGGGTGGAGGTACACCTGCGAAGCCACAACATCAGGTAACAAATGGTTAATATAATCACGATTCCAGTCTCCGTTGAGCACAAAATCTGCCACCGGGATATCCCTTGCCGATTCCGGAATAGCTTGAGTGTAATTAGCTAGTGGTTCCCCGTCATTTAGCCACCGATCCGTCCAGAACCTGGCTGTGCGTCCATTACGGACATTCCACACTGACGCCTCCTCTATTCTGTGCCACACTCGCAGTACCCCCCCCCCCCCCCCCCGCCACAGATTCGATAATCTCCCTGTCCTCCGCGGTATAAGCCCTTCTTCGGTCGAGCGCATGTACTTATGCAGGATTACCCGAGCCCAGAGCTCCTCTGGTTTGGTGACAAGTCTCCAGGCTATCTTCAGCATGTATGCCTCATTTGTTCTTGTCGCCGAGCGCATACCCAGGCCCCCCTCGTCTTTGGGCCTATAGACTGTGTCCCAGTCCACCAGGTGAGTTTTCCTTCCCCCCTCCGTGCTTCCCCAGATGAACGCTCTCACTTTTTTGTCAATATACTCTCGGACACTAGCCGGGAGAAATGAGGTATGCATGGTGTACGAGGGTAGCGACGAGAGGACCGATTGCGCCAGCGTAATGCGCGCAGCCAGGCTCATGGTCTCCGCTTTCCACCCCGCAAGCCTCCTATCAATTCTGTCGATCAACTCAATGTACGTCGCCTTGGAAACTCGATCGTGGATGACCGGTACTCCCAGATAGCGCCCGAGGTTTGCCGTTTGTGGAATCCCAAGCTCGCCACTCAAGGCAGCCCTTCTATCTGGTGTCACGTTACTTGAGAAGAAGACCCGGGACTTTGGTTTGCTAACTCGTTGACCCGAGGCTGCCCCAAAAGTTTCAAAGCACTGGAGGATGGCCTGGGATTGCTGTGAGGACGCTTCTCCGAATAAAATTAAGTCATCTGCAAAAAACAAATGTGACAGGGCAGGTCCGTCACTGGTCAGCTTGATCGGCTGCCAAAACCCATCCCTAACAGATTCATTAATAAGATGACTCAAACGTTCCATGCAAAGCGTAAAGAGATAAGGGGAGAGAGGGCATCCCTGTCTTAGGCCTCGTGAGGGTGAAAACGGGTCGGTTAATCCCCCATTCCACTGTATTTGCATAGTGATGGACATAATGCATGCCATAGTCACCTCCACGAGCTTCGTAGGGGCCCCTGTCGCCTCCAGAGTGTCTCGAACAAACTCCCATCGGATCCTGTCGTACGCCTTAGCCAGGTCCACCTTGAGCACCATCCAACCCTTCCTACCCTTCTTTGCCCTCATAGAGTGCACGACTTCCTGAAGGATACAAATGTTATCCGTTATGTGCCTGCCCGGAACAAAGCTCGTATGAGTGTCGTGGACTAACTGAGGCATCAGCGGTTTCAGCTTCTCCGCAATTGTCTTTGTCGGCACTTTATAGGCCACATTGCATAAGCTAATGGGCCGAAACTGCTCGATTGTCGTCGGAGTCGGTACCTTCGGGATCAGTACCAGTACAGTAGCATTGATGTCCCGGATGAGACCCGGCTGATCCCAACATCTCTTGATGAGGTCTGTCATCGATGCCCCGATCGTGTCCCAACAACGCTGGAAAAAGAGCGGGTTTAACCCGTCCTTCCCAGGCGCTTTCAGAGCTCCCATCGAGCGAATGGCATGGAGGAACTCTTCGGTATTCGACTGCATATCGAGGTCCTGCCACTCCCTCGCGTCCAGTTTAGGGAATTCACGCGGTAACAGGGTGGCGACTTCATTTTCATCCGTATACAACCACTCGAAGAACGTCATGGCCAGCTGCTGTAGTTCCATCTCGTCATCCACCCACTCCCCTTCCGAATTTTGCAGTGTTACAATGCGGTTCCTCTTTCTTCGAGCAATTGTCCTAGCATGGAAGTAGGACGTGTTTTTATCCCCCGACGAGATCCACTCCAGTCGAGACTTCTGACACCACAGAAGCTCCTCTTGAAACAGGACCATCTCAAGTTCCTCTCTTGCCGTCTCTAGCTGCGCGGACACCTGGGGGCTGCCATCTCTATACTCCAGCCTCTCTATCCTGCGAATGAGAGCGTCCTTTCTTCGTATAATGTGGCCAAAAACATGAGAGTTCCACCGAATAGCGTCGCTAGCAAAGGCCGCAGCTGACTGGAGAAACGAATTCCCCTTAGCCCATGCAGCTTGGAGCATATTCTTAAAATCCTCGTGTGTTAGCCAGGCCGCGAGAAAGCGGAAGGGTCTAGGTCCTCCAGGCCGGGGAGAAGGCCTCGTGGAAATCAACAGAGGTCTGTGATCGGACTTAACTCTGGGGAGGTGGCGCACTGAGACTTCCGGGCAGGTCGTCGTCCAAACATTATTTGCTAGCGCTCGGTCCAACCTCTCACGGACTCCGTTCCTGAACCAAGTATAGGATGGCCCGTGAAACCCCAAATCCACTAAACCCACATCATTGACGCAATCTTGGAAGTCCCGAATCCGACTCGCATCAAAGGGAGCCCCCCCCCCCCCCCAATTTTTCCGATGGGTGAAGGATGGAGTTGAAATCACCCATTAGAATCCACGGCAGCTCCTGGCTCTCAGAGATTCTCCTCAGCGCCGCCCAGAGCTGTCGACGTTGAATTGGTGCCGGGTTAGCATACACTGCCGTGAGGTTCCACTTGTCCTCCGGTCTTCCTGTTCTTGCCGCCAGCACGTGGATGAATTGGGCCTGGCTGTCTACCCGGCTAATATTAAACTCCGCCTCATTCCACAGAAGCCAAATGCCACCGGAAAAGCCCAGAGCATCGACTACTAGCTGCTTGTCGTACCCCATCTCTTTGATGACGTTTTGCGCGGTGGCCCCACTAACGCGAGGTTCCACTATGATCACTATGTTAGGATTATGTTTCCTCTTGTACTCCTTGAATACTCGGATGAATTTCCTACTCCCGGCCCCCCTGCAGTTCCAAACAAATATGCATGGATCCATTAAGAGTGGAGGGTAGACGAGGTTCCCTTTTGTGGATTCATTATCGGGCCGTCCCCTTCCAATGGAATCCCCACGTTAGTATTCACTGTGTCTGATCGGATTTCACTGTCTCCTTCCATCATCTCTCCCACCAAATTCGGAGGACGACCCCATGCAGCCGAGGTCAGCGTTTGGCTGTTCTTGTCCAATGGAGTGACTTGCTCCGTCCGCATGTCTATGGTCGGTGCAGTTTCCGTTGGCCGTACCTCTGGTATACTTGACACTGCCCCCGTAATTCCTTCCCTTTTATCCGTCTGCGGGCATGACATCCCCGACGTAGCTTGCATGGCTTCGACAGGTACAGTTGTGCCATGCACCGGTCCATTAACCACTGCCTCCCTCGCTTTCTGCTTACCCTTTCCCGAATTCTTGTTGTGCTGGTTCGCATGTCCCTTCTCCCGACTTGATTTGTCCTCCCCATTGCTTCGATCGGGAGTCTTGTCCATGGGCACTTGGACTTTTTCAGTCGCCAGTACACTGAAGCTCGATCCTGCCTTGACCTGCTCTCCCTGGTTGGCGTGCATGGTAACTTTTGAAGCTTGGCCCTGTGTTTCCTTGCGAATGGTCCTAGGTTTACGCTTAGCGATCATCCACTCTCCATACGTCTTCTCTGGTTCCTTCACTGGTGATATTTCCTGCGGGATAGGGGTCTCGGTGTCCATCGAGTCAGGAGGAGTCGTACAATAACACCTCGAGTGCTCAAAGTATTTTCCACAGTTAAGGCAGATTTTTTCAAGTCCCTCATACTGAACGAAGTAGGTCACTCCATGGATTTTGAATTGGGATAGAAGCGGTTTGGTTAAGTCCACTTGAACACACACCCTGGCATAGTCAAGTCGAGCCCCAGTAGCAGTGGCTTGGTCCACTCGTAATGGTTTCCCTATTCGGCTGCCGATCTTCATTACCGCCTCCTTGTGGAAGAAGTGAATGGGTATGTCCAGTAGACGTGCCCAGACAAGAGTGGACGATATCTCATGGTTATAAGGACGGAAGTGCTTATCCCACATGTGAACCGTAAGATAGTTGTCTCACATCATCCACGGACCACCCGTTAGAGCACGCTCATAGTCAATCCCGCTTGTGAATCGCACCAAGAAATATCCATTCTTGACTGACGAGACTTGAATCCCTCCAACCCGAGCCCAAAGATCATTCAGCCGCTTCGAGATTCCCGTATACGATACAGAGCGACCTAGGGCTTTAACTACGAGCGCGGAGCGCCATTCCCTGCAAAAATGCCTTTCTTCAGCTGATGAGAAGTGGATGTTCGGGCACAGAGGATCATCATCCGGTTCGGACCCTTCGTCCCTGCCATCCTCCCGCATTCCTGTCGCTATATCCTCGGAGTCCGAGTCAGATATGTACCAAGGCTCCAGTCGCTGCATATCTCCGAACAAACGCCGGGCAGCACCCACCCCTGATCCCCAAGCTTTTTGCGGGGGAGGCTGGTCACGATGGTAGCTACCTTTCTCTGCCCCGTTATCGACATCTTCAAACTGTACGTCGGAGTCAATGGAGCTCTGTTGCTCCGGGACCGTCTGCTTCACTCTCTTCTTGCTTTGTTGGGCCTCCCTATCCCCCTTAGGGTTAGGAGACGACGTTGCTGATGGCGGTCGGCGCTGTCCCGCCATGGTTTCCGTTTGGTTTGAGCCCCCCTGCCCACTGCCCCCCATCAGGCGGCGGCGAGGCCCCCGCCGTCATGCCGGACGAGCAAACCCTAGCTAGCTGCGTTTTTTAGAAAAATCGCCTCTCCGAGAATTGCGGAGCTCTCTCCAATTGTCCCCTAAGGACGGGTTTATTTTTATTTTATTTTTGTTTTCCCCAATTTTAGTCATAATACAAATATTGCTAATATGTGGATTTTGTGAATATTTTAAGTGGGTATATGCTGACTAGATAATGATGTGGCAAATTGATCGCTAGTCAACGCTGTTGACCGTCAAACATAACGGTCAAACATCGAGTTTGGTCAATGTTGTTACTTTGATATATAGTTTGGGCCAGGATGTTATAGATCGAAAAGATTGGCCATAATATTTATTATGGTCAAAGTTCAGGACACACAAATATATTAACCCTATGATCTTAGATGATAAGAATTAAAGGTTTAAAGATAAAGAAGTATCGTTAATTTCTTCATGCTCGTTCCAAGTTCGAAGTAGCATTTGTACAAATAAGAATCTCCTTCGTTGCATGATTTCTTCTTCATATAGATCAATATAGATCTATCAATTTTAGGAAGAAATTTGAGAATAATAAAGTTAGATTCAAAAATCAGATGCAAATTTTCAACTTTGTTTATTTTATCACCAAAGAAAAGACAATATTTGTATAATACACAGTAAAAAACAAATAAAATTAGATGCAAATGTGCGCTAGTTTTGGGTAGAGAAAAGAAGAGAATTAAGGGAAAACGGCAATATATTAGGGATGAAGATTCGTAGAAGAAAAGAATGAAAGGATAGCCCGACTAAAAAAAATAAAAATGTGTCAATTTTTTCTTTTGGCCAGCAAAACTGAATCAAATCTTATCCAATATGGTAGCATGTGCAACAATTTGTTCAAGATCAGAACATACCGCACCGGACCAAACCAATATCAATAATATTGAACCAAATAGATCGATTATAATGCATCCATCCATTGTCCCATGACTATTTTAAATGTTGAGGGAAATGAATCTTATTGATATTTGGACTAGACCGTGATTCTCAATGTTGATCCGTTCCTTGTTCCTAATTTTTTTTACTTTTGAACCGTGATTCTCAAGTTTTGGTCTAGTTCGAACCGAACCATTGCACACCCCTACAAATTGTTGCACATATATACTTGAGGGCTTTTACTTTGTCTAGCTTATATACTTGAGGGCTTTTACTTTGTTTTTTTTTTGTGCAAAAAGCTTTTTGAACAAAAGCTACAATATTTGGAACACGTCATCTGTTATGGAATAGTTGGTCAAATCTACTTGGTAGGTAACTAGGATCGTATTCCCTTAAGGTCTTTCAAATAACACTATGACTCGATCTAACTACAACATCCTGATCGCCGACCAAGTATTAACCGACGACCAGGTGCATCATAGGGCAAGCAAGCAATAAGATTTATTGTACCACGGGGATCTAGGCTTACCCTACTTCAGGTTTAGGGTTCGTTATCTAGCCAACCTAGAGTAGTGATTAGGAAAACTAAGCTAACTAACCTAGACTAACCCCTAACCTAGCTATTTACAATGTTTGGAGCTCCCTTGGGTTAAAGCCCCCTATTTCCGACCTTTGGATCGATGTTGGGTATCTTCCTAGTTCGATCGAGCCACTAACCTACCATTAGGAAATGAACTCCCTCGGGACGGTCCCGGAACGGTGAAGTGATGGATGGGTAGGAGCCCTGTTCAACCTAGCGCACCCCTATATCATAGGAGATCGATCCAATCGACTCCCTCGGGGATTGCCCGAACGATATGGGGTGAGGAGTTGTTTCCCTCCTAGGTCAAAAGCTCGATTGACTCAATTACTCTACCGTTAGGAGATAGACTCCCTAGGGAATGACCCGGAACGGTGAATCAATGAATGTGGTAGCCTCTATTCAACCTAGGGCAACCATATATCGTAGGAGATTGATGGAATCGACTCCCTCGGGGATTACCCGGACGATATAGGGTGAGGAGTGACCCGAAGTCGCCAATAATGGGCTCTAAGTGGATTTTCTCCCTCCTAGGTCAAAAGCTCAATACATTAAAATGGAAACTCAACTCATGTCATTCATGAAAACATTCATCAATTAAGTAAAATCATCAATCAAACATGGAATGTGTCACATACATCAACATTAAACCCAAATCTAAACCTAGGGTTCTTAAACCAAGATAAGAGGGTGAGTTTCTAGAGAGAGAAGGGAGAAACTAAAAATTGGACCCCAAGATCTTTTTCTTCTTCTTCTATGCTTGAATCCTTGTCTTCAAGATCAACCCAAGCCTCCAATTAAGCTTCAAGATCACTCAAGCACTCTCCCTCTCTCCAGAACTCCCCTTTGGTGTTTTGTGTTGAAATCCTAGAGAGAGAAACTATTTCATCTCCTAAAAACCAGCTCTCCCTTTCTTCCTTCTACTGTTGCCTTTTATACCCAAATCGAAGGTTGTTCACGACCGTGAACTCAAAGCCTGGACCGTGAACTCGAACCAAATCGCGTCGTTTCACTACAGCACTTCACGGTCTAGAGCTAAAGTTCATGGTCTTACGACCGTGAACTGACTTGGCGTCAGCAACCTCTGGAATGGCTCTGGAAACGGGCCAGTTCACATTCACGAGGCAATTGTCACGGTCGCTTTGGGCATTTTTTCACTTTTTCACGCTTTTCAACCTCCAATCGAACCGAAACTCTTCCTCGACCCTCCCACACGTACTAGGACCTGAAAAATATCAAAACAAACACAACCTAGCGTAAAATAGGTCAAGGAATGGTGATCTACTAAGCAAAACGGATAAGAAATGAGGGGTAAAATGTGTGCATTTGGACCCAAATCACACTACTTAGATAGCGATGACTTTGCTCTTTAACTGAAATCAAGTTTTTGGGGTTGTGGTGTCACTCAAATTACTTTTTATAAAGAAAAGTGCATAAAATGAAATAAAACTGAAATTGGACAAGGAAAACAATAAAGAAAGAAAGGTGTTGCATAGGCAAGCCTCCTCTAGAATTTTCTTAGACGGGTATCATAACAATTGGCGACATACAAATAGGTGACAGACGAAATTCACACATATTCCTTCACTGACTATTCTTCTTGTCCTAACATCTATCGATGGATCCCTCCTTTTGAGATGGACTAGTAAGACAAGTGGGTCTGTTAGCTAGTCATATGTCTTTCAAATATTCCTTCACTGGGAGTCACTCGGATCCAAGGGGTTTGGGGCGTCAGCCATGACTTTGAGGGGGTAGGCGCCCCACCTCAGTAGAAGTGAGAAAAGAGAAGAAGTATATAGAGAGAGAAATTAGAGAGAAGTAATAGTAAGAGTAGATAGATTGCCATTTATGAGGAGAAAACTCCTATTTATACACATTTGAGGGTTAGGTAGTGGTCTGGGCGCCTGCCAAGCCATAAATGCTGTGGTCGGGCGCCTCAGACCTTCTGACACTGTACATGGTACTTTTTGACAGAGGGTGTCCCCCTGCCCCTTGTCCTTGTTGATGTCAGGTGCCTGGCCTTGTCTTTTGTCTCCTTGCCTTGTCCTTTTGCTCTTTTGTCTTCTTTCCTTCTTTATACCATTAGCTAGAGTTTTGCCTCCTTAGTTACTAGGATACTCTATCAATTGCCCCTTTGACGTCGGTATGAGTATCATGGCGGCGTCAACATAAAGTGAGTTTCACTAACCTTGCTTTCTCGTCTTCACAATCAAGTGCCAGCTCTCTTTCTTTAGTTAATCGGTACCAGGCTCTTCCTTTCAAGTGGGTGCTTCATTTCCTTATTGATCTTCTGATCTGTTGAGCGCTTGTGCACCCATGTGGGTGTGCTTGCTTCCAAATAAGGTGTAGTAAAATGAGGAAGAATAAACACATGTCTCAAGTAACGGAGACTATCAAAAGAAGCAATCATGCCCCTTTTATCAAGCGCCTGACGCTTGCATTCTTCCGTTCTTCATCAATTATTTCCTAAGTGACTACTCTTTCATCTTAGAGGATGTGCCTACGCTCGTGTTAGAGTATTCAATCTATCTTGACAATCAAATGAAGTTGAAACAATCTTGTCAGTTTTCCTTTGATTGTGCCTTGCCCATTTGAAACGAGCGCCTAGCGCTCTTTTCCAATTTTTTTCTTTTTCTTTTTGCCAAAAGATACCACTGATATTCAAATGCTTTCCATTCATTGTCTAAGATGCTCCATTTTTCTTTCGATTGCTTGTGCTCTTTTAGAAGAGTGCTTGCTTCGATTCTTTGGCTAAGCACTGGTCACCCAGCTTGTCGTTAGTTTCCCTAAGACCCAAACTCAACGAGGTGTTTGGCGACTCACTCCTTTGCCGATGTGTCTGACCTTCAGTTGGGCGCCTGACATTTTACTCCTTAGCGAGGTGCCTAACCTTCAGTGGGGTGCCTGGCGCCTCACTCCTTCGCTTATGTCTTTGGTAAGCATTTGTCACACAGCTTGTCGTTTGTTGCCTTAAGACCCAAAGTCAACGAGGTGCCTGGTGACTTGCTCATTTGCCGAGGTGCCTGACCTGGCACCTCACTCCTTCAGCGAGGCGCCTGGCACAACACTCCTTCAGCGAGGTGCCTAACCTTTCAGCGGTGTACATGGCGACTCGCTACTTTGTCGCGGTGTTTAACATTTGATAGGGTGCCTGACACCTCACTCCTTCGGTGAGGTGCCTGGCGACTCGCTCATTTACATAGGTGTCTGACATTCAGTTGAGCGCCTGTCACCTCACTCCTTCAGCGAGGCGCCTGACACCACACTCCTTCAGCGAGGTGCCTTACCTTCAGTGGGCGCCTGGCACCTCACTGACATTCAGTTGAGCGCCTGTCACCACACTCCTTCAGCGAGGTGCCTAACCTTGAGTGGGCGTCTGACACCTCACTCCTTCAGCTAGGCGCCTAACCTTGAGTGGGGCACATGGTGACTTTCTCATTTGCCGAGGTGCCTGACCTTCAGTTGGGCGCCTGGCACCTCACTCCTTCAGCGAGGCGCCTGGCACCACACTCCTTCAGCGAGGTGCCTAACTTTCAGCGTGTACATGGCGACTCCTTCAGCCAGGCGCCTTCCGCCAGGCGCCTAACCTTGAGTGGGGCGCCTGGAACCTCACTCCTTCAGCCAGGCGCCTAACCTTGAGTGGTCACATGGTGACTTGCTCATTTGCCGAGGTGCCTGACCTTCAGTTGGGCACCTGGCACCTCACTCCTTCAGCGAGGCGCCTAGCACCACACTCCTTCAGAGAGGTGCCTAACCTTCAGTGGGGCGCCTGACCCCTCTCTCCTTCAGCAAGGCGCCTAACCTTGAGTGGGGCACATGGAGACGCTCCTTTGCCGAGGTGTCTGATCTTCGGTTGAGCGCCTAACACCTCACTCTTTTAGCGAGGTGTCTGACCTTCAGTGGGGCGCCTGGCTTCTCATTCCTTCGTCTATGTATGATACTAACAACTTAGAACCTTACTCTTGTAAGTCTAACATTACTTGCTTTGGTTTATTTGAGCGTACAGGCGCTTCAATGAGGTGTCTGGCGACTCGCTCCTTTGTCGGGGTGCCTGACCTTTGGTAAGGCGCCTGACACCTCACTCCTTCAGCGAAGTGCTTGACCTTCAGTGGTAGGATGTCTGGCACCCCAACTTCTTTGCTTGTTTTTCTTTGTCAAACTTGTTTTAAAACGAGGATAGGCTAATGGGTGAACGGCCAATCACCCCTGGTGAGACTTTTTCAATGTCAAGCTCTTCCTCAAGCTCTTCCTCAAGCTCTTCCACGCATCGAGGTGAGTTTCGCCACTTTTTTCGGTCGGAGGCGCCACCTCCACTCTTTTAGGCGCTTTGGTTTCTGAAACGGATGAAGACAGATCTGATTTGGCTGCTCCGTTCCAATTGGGGGCGCCTCCTTCCTTACTTTTCGCTAGGCGCCTTTGCTTCTTGTTAAACGGTAGATACCTTTCGCCTTCTTTCTCCTAGGCGCTCCCCCCTTGAAGGCTCTCATCGGCGCCTTTCGCTTTGACCATTTCTGTCGGGAGCCTCACTCCGTAGATTAGGTACGTTTTAACTCGGCTATTCGAAGGGGAACATTCGCTCTTTCTTTTGTTTGAAACAGAGGCACCTCCGAACGTCGGGCTCAATCATACTGCTATGTAGTTTTCCGCTGAAGATGCCGCCTGCTCTCCCCTGCTGGCAGGCGCCTCCCCTTCTTCCTTCTCTCGGCGCTTTTGTTTCTAACTGTTTCTGCCTCCTTCCTTTGCAAAAGTTACCTCTCCATAATTGTTATTTGTTGGGAGTTTCCCCTTCCAGCTCGTTAGGTGCTTTTGAGACGCATCAACAAGTAAGCGCCGCCCTTCGTTATTGCTAGGCGTTTTTTCAATTGAAGGCGCCGCCTTCTAGTTTTCTCATCTTACTGCTTTTGCAGGTGTTACCGAGAGCTCCCCTCCGATCATTTAGGCGCTCTTGCCTACCAACATAGGTAGGCTTTGCCCCTCGTATTTTCGAACGCCATTCCTTGGATTTTGCTAAGCTCCTTACCTTGTTTATCGCTCTATGATACTTGCACCTGTTTATAATGCAGGTTCAGCCTCAAGGCGTCTTAAGGCACCCGTTTTTCTTACGCGTAGCCTCTTTGAAAAGAGGTGATGCGTTTTGGTTTCTCCTCAACGGAGGAAGCGGGTCTGGGTGACCCCTTCTGACAAGGCAGGAAATTTCGCGAGGGATATGGCCAAGGCACCACCTCTCATGGGGACTCGTAAAACGAGCTCCCTACGCTCGGATGAAGATCCGGGCGTAAGCACTAAGGTTCTTCCGCTGGTTGCGGGTAAAAGGTTTTGCTAAGATGACTATCTTAAGCAAAACTTGATTTTTCTTACGTGTACCCCTGAGAAGGAGGTGACACGCTTAGGCTTCTCCTCGACGGAGGAAGCGGGTCTGGGTAACCCCTTCTGGCAAGGCAGGAATTTTGCGAGGGATATGGCCAAGGCGCCACCTCTCATGGGGACTCGTAAAACGAGCGCCCGACGCTCGGATGAAGATCTGAGCGTAAGCACTAAGGCTCTTCCGCTGGTTGCGGGTAAAAGGTTTTGTTAAGATGACTATCTTAATCAAAACTTGATTTTTCTTACGTGTACCCCTGAGAAGGTGGTAACACGCTTAGGCTTCTCCTCGATGGAGGAAGCGGGTCTGGGTGACCCCTTCTGACAAGGCAGGAATTTTGCGAGGGATATGGCCAAGGCGCCACCTCTCATGGGGACTCGTAAAACGAGCGCCCGACGCTCGGATGAAGATCTAAGCGTAAGCACTAAGGCTCTTCCGCTGGTTGCGGGTAAAAGGTTTTGTTAAGATGACTATCTTAAGCAAAACTTGATTTTTCTTACGTGTACCCCTGAGAAGGTGGTAACACGCTTAGGCTTCTCCTCGACGGAGGAAGCGGGTCTGGGTGACCCCTTCTGACAAGGCAGGGATTTTGCGAGGGATATGGCCAAGGCGCCACCTCTCATGGGGACTCGTAAAACGAGCGCCCGACGCTCGGATGAAGATCTGAGCGTAAGCACTAAGGCTCTTCCGCTGGTTGCGGGTAAGGTTTTGTTAAGATGACTATCTTAAGCAAAACTTGATTTTTCTTACGTGTACCCCTGAGAAGGTGGTAACACGCTTAGGCTTCTCCTCGACGGAGGAAGCGAGTCTGGGGTGACTCCATCTGTTAAAACAGGGATAGCTTTGCATTGTCGAGTAGTGAATATCCGTTCCTTGAGCAAAATAGGGAATTACATGGGGTATCGCCAGGGCGCGTCCCTTTCCCCGAAAATTCCTAACATTACCAACCTTCACTATGTTTGGCAACAAGGGGGGTGCAAGTTCGAGGGGGGTACAAGTTGAGGGGTAAATTGTTGGGGGGTGCAACTTGGTGGAGGGTGTAAGTGGAGGGGTAAATTGTTGTTTGGATGAAAAAGTAGGGGGGTGCAAATAGAGTAAAAAGTAAGTAATTATATTATTATAAAATAAATTTATCAATTTATAAAATATTATCACAAAATAATAACATGAAAATTCAATATATAATAATAAAAATAATTTTAATAAAAATAATTATTATATAATAATGCTCAAATATAATTATTTATAACAACAATAATAATCATTGGTCGAGCAACCTCGAAACTCGAAATCCAACTCGTAACTAGTCATCCTAACGGGGTTCTCGTGCCTAACTTTAAATTGAATATGGTCAAACTTAGTCAAACACGTTCGAATCTGTAAGTTTTAACTACTTATTAAAGTAAATCGAGTTAACTAAACTGTTCCTCTCTATCTTTTCAACAAACGCTTCTTATCTCTAATTTTCAATGCAAATTCGGGTCAACTAAGAGATATCGATTTGACGAGGCGAACATTGACAAACTTGCTCTCTGAGTCAAACGGTCAACCCCAAACAACTTCTACACTAATATAGATATAAGAAAAAATTAATAATATTAATTATTATGTAATTATAATCTAATTAAAAATTCATAATTCCCCTCCTCCCCCTTCCCCCTCCCTTCCTTCCTTCCCTTGCACCCCAATTTGGGGGGTAAGCCGAAACAGTGAATTTACGCTCACGTTTTGCACCCCCCTACTGTTACAAAATAACCAAACGGGGGTAAACACCTTGGAACTTGTGTTTACCCCTCCAAACTTGCACCCCCTTCCATTTACACCCTTTCCCAAACATAGTGAAACTGAATAAAAGGACTCCTCCTAGCACGCTTTTGCCTCTCTTAGGGTGTCTTTGGGTTACGCCTACTTAAAGGGCGGCCCTCCCCCTACAAAAATTCCAGGGCGCTTCTTTCTTCCGAGGCGCCGTAGTTGAGTCGGGCGTACTTCTCCAGGTAGACATCGTCGTCAGCTTCGATTGCGTCCTCGTTGGGTGAGGCGCCCACACCCTCCCGTAGGGAGTTCATGGGTAGCACCTCAACCTCTTGCATCTTTCCTCGGAGGCGCCTCCTCTCCTCTGTGGCTTCTTGGGGATTGGGAGGCGCGTGATTGTTTGCCTTTGTTAGTGCTGACAACGCGGTCATGACTTGATCCAGTTGGCCTTGCGTGCTGGCCATTTGAAGTGCTTGCTTTTCCCGAAGCTTCGCTAGTTGGCCCTCCAGGCGCTCCATGTCTTCTCCCTCTCCTGATGGATCGTCGTCGTCGGATGCTTCCAAACTTTGGATGGTGAGTGGTTGAGGGTTGATCGCTTCTCGACCAACGACTTGCTTGATAGGGGTCTTCGTTGGTGCCGGACTCCTTTCTTCCCCCTTCTTTGAGTTGGAAGCGTCTTTCAAAGTCATGCTTGTCCCCACGGTGGGCGCCAATTGTTTGAGCCCGGGCGACTGGGAGTCACTCGGATCCAAGGGGTTTGGGGCGTCAGCCATGACTTTGAGGGGGTAGGCGCCCCACCTCAGTAGAAGTGAGAAAAGAGAAGAAGTATATAGAGAGAGAAAGTAGAGAGAAGTAATAGTAAGAGTAGATAGATTGCCATTTATGAGGAGAGAACTCCTATTTATACACATTTGAGGGTTAGGTAGTGGTCTGGGCGCCTGCCAAGCCATAAATGCTGTGGTCGGGCGCCTCAGACCTTCTGACACTGTACATGGTACTTTTTGACAGAGGGTGTCCCCCTGCCCCTTGTCCTTGCTAATGTCAGGTGCCTGGCCTTGTCTTTTGTCTCCTTGCCTTGTCCTTTTGCTCTTTTGTCTTCTTTCCTTCTTTATACCATTAGCTAGAGTTTTGCCTCCTTAGTTACTAGGATACTCTATCACTTAGACGGGTATCATAACAATTGGCGACATACAAATAGGTGACAGACGAAATTCACACATATTCCTTCACTGACTATTCTTCTTGTCCTAACATCTATCGATGGATCCCTCCTTTTGAGATGGACTAGTAAGACAAGTGGGTCTGTTAGCTAGTCATATGTCTTTCAAATATCTTCAACTAAATGTCCAAGAAGGAATATCTTACCAGATTAAGTCGAAATGAACCTTCCATAAAATGGCGCACGAGGGGCCATTTTGGCTTATGGTCAATAATTTGGCCGTCAATTTGGGCTCAAAATCCAGCTCTATTTTTGGCGTCCAGATAACTAGTCCTGGTTTCTCCAGCTCTTACAAGGTGGTCCACTAGGTGTTGTAGCCTGAAAATGCATAAAATACTAACCAAAATGTATTAAAAAGATAAAAACAACCCTATAGGCAATTAAACACACCTTTAAGTAATTACCAAATGAATCTCAATCAATATGGCTAAATATAACGTGAGGCATAGCTGAGGTGGAGATCAAAATGGAGGAGGAGATGCAAGTGCAGGATGAGTTGGAAACATACTAGGAGATGAAGGGACTTACTATTATTCTCAACTCGATTAGAGACATGTTATGTCTTTCATCTTGAATATATATTATTTTAAAAATCTCATGTGTAATTTTGAATTTTGTTATTTTATCTTTATTATTTGCGTGTATTATGTTTTTTTTTTACAGACATGGAAAACAAGTAGATCAGTGTAATAAACATAATGTAAACTCATCTTGAATTAATAGCTATTTATTGCAAAAATAAAGACAAACTATAAAAAAAATATTAAAGTGAACAAAATATTTTATAATAAAGTGAAAAAACTAAATTTGCCAGGTTGTAAATTTGAAATAAAAAAGTAAATTGAGGAGCTAAAAATGAGTATTCGAAGAGATGTAAAGCTAAATTGAGGAGAAAGGGTTGGAGACTTGGAGTTAGCCTAACAAGTAACATCTCACCACCACAAATTTCAATTAGGGTTATGGAAAGCCGGCGGATAATCCAAAGTACCGAGTTTTTTAATTATCTACTGATTCGACAAACTCGTTTTGTCGTTCTCCCGATTCTCTCATCTTTTTTCAGTGCCAGGACGAAACCACGACATTATGATCCGTAGATCCCAACGAAAGGCGTTGCTTACAAAATTAAATAATAAACTAGAAAAAAAATAAAAATAACAAAACCCCACGGGAAAAACCCCGAGATAGCCAAAAGCGTCACTTATTATAGTATAATTATGATGATAATTACAATACTCGCTCTTCTTAGTTCTTAGCACCCATTTTTCCCCTTTCTCTTTATCTCCTCACTTCCCTCGATCTCGCTTCGAGCTCCTGCTTCAATGGCGACATCCTGTGCTCCCGTTTCAATCTCAGGTACTACTTCGCCGTCGCGGCGCTTCTTCTCTTTCCTATTCTATTTAGTTGTGAACTCTGCTGCTCTACCGTCCTTGCTATTTCGTTTGAACTCGCGCGAGCGAGACTTTGGTTTTTCCTTCGCTTTAGGGGTTGTTATTCTGTGGAAACGTGATTCCAAAGTGTTTGTTGGCTCTGATTCGTGTATCTACGCTGGATAAATGCGATTCCAGTTGCTTCCACGGTGACTAGTTTCTGTACTGAAATCGTCTGAGTTTCGCCGTGGCCCTAAACCTTCTGTTTGTGTCGATGGAAATTTGGGAAGAACTAAGAGATAGGTGGGACTGGAAAAGGAAAGAACATCCTGGAGTTCATATCTTTTTGTTCTTTGTTTTTTACTCCCTCAGTTTCTGGACCAGAACAAGGGAAAATGTGTGTTGTTGAATTTAGGGATTAATGAGTAGGGAAATCCTTTCTGTAAACATGGGATAAGTATGATATTTCTTGTAGTTTTGCTCCATTTCTGATTGGATAAGAGAGAGACTGATCCCGTGGCCATTGCTTTTTTATGTGGTTCAAGGTGTATCTCATCGAAGGACAAGTGAGCTAGGTTCGAGAAAGGTTGACGTGTTCGGGAAGTCGTCAAAGCTGATTGTGCAGAGGAAATTTAACCAACTCCCAGCAAATCAGAAACTCTCAGTTCGTGCAGAATACGGGCAAGTTGTTTCGTATAGCATGCTAAGTTTGTAGGCTGTTCAAGTTTATCTTTTCCTCACCTCATAGATTGAAGTCATTGGCGTACGATCTGCTTAGCAGTTTGTCTCTAGAAATTAGAACAATTGGTAAAAGGGATGCTTGTATTCTGATCGCTATGTGCACTATTCAGATATCGGTAATTTCAAGTGGGATTCAAAACTGTTGAAATAATCAAGTTTGTCACATGGAAATTTGCTGAAATTTTGTTTGATAGTCGTACTTCCATTTTAGTTTTAACCAATCTAGATTGGTTATCATTTTCTGTTTTTAGGTAGTGAATGAAATTCATTTTAGTAGCCTAGTATTGGGTGACACTGAAGATACAGCGGCGTTGCAAACATCTGTGCCTCATCTTAAGCTCTTATAGTTATAGAACATCTAACGTTGTCAAAGATTAGCACATCTCATGTTGTCTTTCATGCAAAGCACCTTATGCTTTACCCAGGCCTGCAGCAACATAATATGGTGCTTGATAATGTAAATGATTCGGTTGTCTTAGGCTCTTACCATATGTTGAATTCTCGTATTTGGAGTTGCCTGCCTATCTTATGTTCTCATTCTGTGTTTAGTCCTCTTTTCTGAATCGTTTCTACGTTTGCTGAGTGCAGTAATAACAGGGGTGGTGGCGGCGGCGGCGATTTTGCTGCTGGTTTTCTCTTAGGAGGGGCCATATTCGGAACTTTAGCTTATGTGTTTGCTCCTCAGGTGATTGAGTACCTCCCTTCATTCTTTAGAAGTTTGTTGCCAGTGTCCTGATAGAGTTTAAGTGCAAGGTGCCATCCAAGATAGAGGATCCATTTTCTGAATAGAGTGCTAGGGCCTTCTGTTCCTTATTTTCACTGTTTCATCGTGTTTCAGCGCCATGCATATAGAGGGAAAGAAAAAAATTTGAATATCAGGATTGTTGAAGTCAGTAATGCCATGACCTTTTTGCTCCAGAGGCAGTATGGTTCATGCTAGTCCATTTGACCTGGTATTCTTTTTCTGGGCTTCCATTATTTTAGATAAGAAGATCTCTACTAAACGAGGATGAATATGGGTTTCGCAAAGCCAAGAGACCAATTTACTACGACGAAGGCTTAGAAGTAAGCCAAGTTCGTTCTGGTTTCAATACATCTCGTTTTTGCAGTGTGACAATTCAATTTACATTTACCAAATGACCATTTCCAAGATCATAACTTCATTTATTTTCTGTGGAGCAGAAGACGAGGCAGACGTTGAATGCAAAAATCAGCCAGCTGAACAATGCCATCGACAACGTGTCCTCTCGTCTGAGAGGTGGCAGTGGCAATAACAGTGCGACTTCGGTGCCCCTTGAAACAGATCCAGAGGTCGAAGCCACCATGTGATCTCTCGATTGCAGTTTCCTGTTTTTCTGCTTCTTTATATGTTTGTTTCCCAGTCATATACTTCGGTTGAGGTTGCTAGGCCAGTTGCCTGTTGATTTTTTGTCTACAAAATTCCGGGAGATGTGGTTTTTGTAGTTTGTACTTGTTTTAAACTTTCCGGACGATTACATTGTCATTTTCATCGAATGAGGGGCATGCATAATTCAGAATACTATGAAAGAGCTACAGGTCTTTCTTTTTCAATCTTAATATTCTCCCATCTGGTGTGTTTGGCATTTCTATTTTCATCGAGTTTCCTTGGTTTTGTGAATGGGCCTGAAAAACAGAGTTAGGTTATCCAGTG
The DNA here is from genome assembly GCA_964030455.1 of Linum trigynum. Lineage (NCBI taxonomy): Eukaryota > Viridiplantae > Streptophyta > Magnoliopsida > Malpighiales > Linaceae > Linum > Linum trigynum. The sequence goes on along the minus strand of OZ034814.1, from coordinate 30,293,058 downwards.
TGAGCAGCAATTAGGCAAATAAGAAAGAATGAACATCAAGTGAGGGGAAGATTAACATAAGCTGAAGGAACCAGATATCTAGGCCTTGTGTCTGACCGATAATGACAATGTGATATGCAAAAAAAATTCTGGTATATATGTCCAGAAAGCCCCTCAACGAGTACTTTTTTCTGTAAAAAAGGCAAGCAAGTTATAGGTGGTTAGGTCTAAGAGATAAATATGCAAATGAATGAATGGTTATGATAAGATCCGAGCTCGTGGAAATTTAGATTCTTTTGTCATAGTCGCGGAGTAACAACTCAAGGTTGGATAGCTCGAATCGACCTTCAAACAAACATAAAAATAAAGGGATATGTGGAGATATATACTCGCCACAATCAAGTGTGATCGCTTGATTGATAAGAGTCTTGCCAAGGTTTTCTGGAATCTGCAACAGAAAAACTCAAAACAAGGATCTTGCACTAGCTATGGAATCCATCAATAGCTAAAACAATAAACCATAAGCATGCCAACTCCATGAGGGAAAAAACACACCTCGGTGTAAAATTCTTATTCAACAAAATCTAATCCTTAAATTTGTGTTTACAATCCTTTAAATAGGTATTGAAAAATAAAACCAATGAAAACACCGAAAAGAAGAAGAAAAAAAATCTAAATGAAAAAGGTAACAAAACTCGGCAGGGCCAAATTCCCGGTCGGGACATTTACATGCACCCATCGGGGGTCATTTTGTTGGAATTCCCCGGTCTCTCCCTCAACTTCCCCTATCGGGGATTCTACAAGTCTGGTCGGGTTTCTCTTCTCGGCGGAATCACATAATGTTACAATATAGATGGTTATGAATCTTCTTAGACAAGTAATTCAGATTTGTTTAGTTCTAAGAGATCAAGTGGAGAACCATGTTTTAGGAACTGTAGCCTACTGCCAGGTCAGGCCGAAAATATTGGGTTCCGAACCCCAAATGAAAAACAGTTTTAATAATATGAAATGATTTAACCATAGTTAAACCATAATTTTAGCATAAACTATTCAACCTCCTACATTTTCTAGTACAATTTTTGGTAGAGAATGTGAATAGCCAATTGCCCAATTATGCTTTCATATCTTAGAATGAGATATTTACTATAGAGCGCGCCAAAGCAATCACCTCACAACTGGTGGCCCACTCTTTGTTATATCCTTAGTATGGTATTTTAGCAACAACCACAAAAAAAAAAAAGATTCTCCCACGACCATTCGCGAAACTGGAGGTTCCATGACGAATCTTATGTTGCGATGTCAATCATCTTTTCATCGAGGTTGAGATCATCTAACTTCACTATTGGATTAACACAAGCACAGAGCCTTCTTGCCCTTCTTACAAGCGTATCAACGATTTGCCACAACCTTTTTTCTAAGCTTGCCATGCATGCTCATATCACAAGAATGTATTCGGTTGTGATTGCTTTCATTTCTTTTGAGGTATCCAAAAACCTTGGCCAATGGTTTCTTTTTAGTATCTTTGTAAGAAGATTTGAACATGTATTTCCCACCTTCGAAGCGAGATGACTAAAGAGTGTTCTGATGATTTCGTTCCAAACGTACGGACACCTTTATCAATAGAATGGAAATTTAGAGAATGTAGTTCAGTTTCTCAAGAGCCGGTACAAATAATATTCAGCGGGAAAGAGTTAACACCACAATGAGACTGATCAGTTCATTATTATACATTGATCCAATAATTAGCAGAACTTCACTATCACTGCTGGCTGCGTCACTTAGTTCTGTCTCGTATAAACCAATTAGCAGAAGTCGACACGAGATGCTGCATTTTAAACATTACATGGGACCTTCAGAAAAACGAGTCATTAGCTTTTCTTCTTGGAGAACATATCTTTGATGTTTCGGGATTGCGTCTCCAACTTAGGCTTCTTCGCCTGCTTTCCACCTCTCTTCGCTTTGTTGCCAATCCCCTCCTGATTATAAACATAAAACCACAGTATTGCATTACATCGGAACAGAAAGCCTGACTACGAAGGGACTGTGTTTCGAACTGCAGTGAATGACGTACCTGGAAGGAGTCACATCTCTGCTGCAGTAGCTTGCTTTCTTTACTGGCTAGAGAACTCTCAAAATCCGGCCCTGTTTTCGTTGACTCCATCAAATCTATCCTGTAACGGAAATTGGATGAGCCAGATCGAAACATAGAATTTTAATGTAACAAACACACGTTCAGGCATGCAGCTCATTCACAGAGGAAGAGAAAGGCAAAGGAAATACTTCAATCGTTTGCACAAGAGCTTCAACCAAGGCTCATCCTTCACGTACTCCCCCACTATCTTAACTGATTCAGATACTGCACCAGCAAAGTAAACAGCTCCATTTTAACAAGCCAAGTAGGCTTCTCAAGAAAGTACATGTCGAAAGGAAAAAGAGGATTAGGTTTGACATTTGCACTAGTGTTGAGCACATCAGACACAAACTCAAGACCAGCAAAATATGCTGTCGAAGGGAAAACATCGTTATATGATCTTCTATATAACTACTGTTTAGGCAAAGTGAAATAGACCCACCCCTCCTCTCTTGTGAAGATATATCCAAAAGAAAGGCCTGAAGAAATTACCAACATAATGATATATTTTATCTATGTCTAATAAGTGCCACAAAAAGAGACTGATATGGATGACCTGAAAAATGCTACATCTGAAAAGCGAACTGAGAGAGACATCAATCAATAGGATCAACAATGGGATAAGTTGTATCTGATAGTTACATGTAGTCTGCTCGTCCATTGAGGCATACTTTTCATCCAGCGATGGAAAAGTCTGTTTTAGTTGGGAGACCTGCATTTTAAGTTTAAACTCAGAGACCTTAGAAATGTACAAGAGCAGTGTTGTACTAATAAATTTCATTGCCCTTTGGATCAAGTTAAGTGTAACAAAAGTCAGTAAACAGTGACCTAGGCATTTTATACAAGTGGAATGATAAATACGTGTAACAAAGAGACATATCAGTTTCGAAAATCAGACCTTGCAGTGCAGCCAGGCTAAGACTTTTGAATCATCTAGTCGAAAGAACTTTGAAGATCCAATTTCTGCAAACAGAAAATAAGTAGTGATCAGTGGAACAATACTTGACATAATAGCAGTGTTGCTTAATAGTCAAAGTAGCAGCATAAGTATTCTGCTTGTACGCATCAAAAGAAAATGTCACTTGCTCACTAAGATAAATTGAAACGCACATTTATGGATAACAACTTCAACTGATAAAAGTAACAGACATATAACCTTTGATTTCACAAACTACTCCCATAAAGTTTTCTGCAATTGACATTAACTGATGATATCCAGGATAGCCATCAATGAATATGATCTCATCTAATGGCCTGAACTTTCCGAGATCATCCCCTTTCTGCAAATGAGAGAAAATCAGTGAAGCAAGAATATCTTAAGCATAACTAAATGCAGCCTCCTAGAAAAATTATAATAACCAACAATGATTCCAATAAATTATTACATCACTGCAAAGGAATCAAGGTTAACGAGAATAATGGATGAGATTCTAACCTTCATCCTAGCCTCCTCAAAAATGGGCAACAAAATGAAGACTGGATCAACTGAGGTGGCAAAATATATGCCCCCGTCTGTGCAAGGAAAACATAAAATTCAGGTGAAGAACATAAAACCCAAAAATAGGAAGAAATTCTAGTAAGCACAATATGGCTTAAAGATCTATGTATGAATGCCATTTTACTTCTGAAGGTATAAAGGTGAAAAAGCTTGTTACTTTTTCCCCCAAACATTCTGAGTACTGGATACAGGGTTGATTTGATAGAACTCCAACGCAACATGGTGTGTACTAGTCTACATGTCATAGTGGCCATTGACATAATAACATATGATACGAGTAGCAATCACGTTACTGTAACCAACATAACTACTAAAACTTTAATACTCTTCATCAGACCTAAACAAAGCTATCCTATCGCAGCTTATTGCCCATGCTATCAAGAAAACAACAAAACAGCTATAGAACTACTTACAGGGGGGGAAACAAAGATTAGGACATCCTTAAACCAAGTACATCTACCTTCACAAACATAATCTCCTAGAAACCAAGATCTATACGACTGCTTAAACAAGTGAAGTTCTTGGAGTCCTCCACTAGCAAGACGATAGCAAGCCTTGCTCCCTGCCAAAAGGTGAAAGATTCCCAGAAATCAGAAATCTCATTGTTGTACCATAGGTATGAAATAGCTACAATTTCCAATTGCACAAATCTTCCTACTATGGGTACAACAGCAAAACTAAAAAGCCAATCGTATGTAAGTACAACAATTGTAACAACAATGCACATGAGCACGGGATAATTCACCATATTGCAGATGATATTTCGCATGAATGAAGTATGCAATGACCTGATTTTGGATGCCGAAGTGATAACAAACACCCCGAGCCGGTTTCATTTCCAGCAGGATCTGTACACAGTCAAAGCAATACAAGGCATAAGAAACCAAACTAAATGAGCCCACCAACAAACGGAGGCTTAAACTGGAGGAAAAAGTGTTTTCGCACTAGGAATACAGACGGACAGATGAAGCCTTCATCGAGACCTTTCCGCTTCAGCGAAAGACAGAGATGCGAATCAATCTAACCTGGTGCAACGAGGAGACGAGTTTCATCAATGCCTTTCCACCACGCCATACCTAGCCTCTCATAAATAAAAACAAGCATGAACAGTATGCAACTTTGTTTCCTTCTCCCCGAGCTTCGAAGGCAGGAGGGAAGAGTTTTGCGAAGAAACTGACGAACGAACGCGAGAAATGGGAGAATCCGCACCTTCGGCCAGTTAGAAGTTAATCGAGAAGGTGGGGCAGCAGTTTTGAAGTGGAATAATGGCTTCTAAAAAGAGGAATCGTGCCTCGACGGCCGTTGAGTCCACGAAGTGGCGACGCGAAGACGAACGGCGGTGATGGTAAGCGCCGTCGTTGTGGCTGTCGGCCGGCTGCGAATGGACTTAACGTCTTGACCTAAAGTAAAGTAAAGGGCGGGAGAATAATGTGAATTTCGAGGGAAGAGTTTTTGGCCAAGCTTGTCAGACCGGTATGGAGCCGGTTTATCAAGTGTATGATATCGGTTTATGTTGGTTTAATATAATATATATATGCATAAATGTGAAAATCCATTAAGATTAAATGACTTTAAGTTATATAAAAAAATATTCCAAACAATATACTTATGATTTACATTCATATTTAAATAAATACAACATTCCAAATAACATAACAAATGCTCAAATTTAAATACAATATTTAACATCAACACCGAAAAAAAATTATACTTGAATCCAACAAATAACATCAACATTTAACTTTCAAATTCATAACAAATCACAAATTATTTTTTTTAATTAAATTCTCTAAAACTGCGTCATTTTGGTTAGAGGTCGGAAATCATATCACGTTGATCATATCGGTGGTATTCCATTCGTTTCATGATCGACATCAGTTATACCAGGTTTAACCGGCTTACATTCCACCGGCGTGACAATCATGTTTTTGACGCAATCTTTAGTTACTGCAATTTAACTTGATAAAAAGCAAGCCCAATCTATAGACTACTTAGTACCTTTATAGCTTGACGCCTTCACTTCGTAGGTAGACACCTTGTGTCGTTGAGGTATCTTGTTTGGCGTCGTCTTGGCGTTTGATGCCTTAGTGAAACTCATGTTGGCCACCCTTGCACAACAACATGCTCGACACTAGCGTGCTGGGGAGTTGATGGATGCACATTGACCCTTTGGGGGTGGACATCATGCTTGTAGGATCTTGACAAGGTGGTCTTTCATGTGATGATATACATGACTGACACTTAGAAACTTTATGACCTTACTAGGTACCATGCATGGCTACCCATGAATGAGGGTGTGTTGTGCCTATCTCCTTGGTATGATGTCATGCTTGGCACCCAGATGCTTGGTAGGTAGACAAAGAGCATACTTAGCCAATTTCCATGTTTTCATATATGACTATTTTCCATGTTTCCATGTTTTCATATCTACATCAACCCTCTTTGGATGTAGTAATGACAAACGGGTGGGGGCGAGACGTGTATATCAATACTCATACTCACTCCGCACCAAACGCGAGACAAGACGAGTGTGGGACGGGGCGTAACGACCCACTCTTACATGTTAATAGAAAAAACATACACCAAAATTTTACTTTTACGATAAAATAAAGGGACAATTTACGAATGAAAATAGTGATAATATAATAGGTAATTATGTCAAACTAGTTGAAGAAAAATCAAATTAGGAGAAATTTGAATAGATCTTGTAAGAAGTTGAGATAGAATGGTCAAGAACGGGGCGGGTCATGACAAATCGAAAGTGGACACCCATGTCGCGCCCCATGTTACAACGGGTCGGATAATACTCGCCCCATCGCGGGTCAAGTCGAGTAATACCCGACAAGGCGAATTCAAATTGTCATCTCTATTTGGATGAGGTAACCGCTAGCGCTAGGTATGTAGTGTGCTTGATAAGTGGGACAATGCCTACGCCTCTTATTGATGTCATGCTTAGGAGAAGGCATTTGATTTGGTAAACCCGAACCAAACCTAACAAACACCGATTTAAACCGAACCAAAATCGAACTATTATTATTTGGTTTGAAATTCTGAATAGAAATCTGTTGAAACCCAGGGTTTCTCTTGATTGAACGAACCAACCGAAACATGGGCTCAATGCTACCTGAGGCCAGTACACTCCCCGCTATAAACAATCCCATCTCCCATAGCCTAATTCATGGAGGCGTTTGAAATTCTGTGTGGGGGGTGGGGGGGATTCTCTATCTCCCCCATTATATGTCTATGTATGTCCCTCTCCATATTTTCGGGTTTGTGTGCAATCGAATTTAACTAGAATATAATTCTAATTCGGTTCGACCAAATGGAATAGAATTATATTTCAGTTCAAATTTAATTTGTAGTGTTTGAAGTAAACCAGGACGCGATATGCTCCATTTTGATTCGGTTTTGACCGAAGGGATACCCCTCATGATGATGTCATGCTAGCCAATCATGCCTGGTAGGTGGCCACTTGGGTGGTTCATGTCGAGGAAGTGACTGTTGAAATACCTTGCATGGTAAGATGAATAGTCCAAAACTTTACCACTTTAGGTCCAGCTTAAATCAATTTAATTGATATGATTAAATTAATCTTATAAGCCACAAGTCCACAACCACCAATGTAATAATAAGTTAATTTTTAAGATAAACATTAAACACTACATTATCAAGGAGAACCATTTTCCATTTAAACTTGCCTTATCATGGAGAAACATTTCAATTCAAACTCCCCTCCCCTCCCCTCCCCTCCTTTTCCTTCTAAAGAAACAAACGGTGAGTTTTTTTTTTTTTATGAACTATTTTTTTCCTCATAAACACTGCAGCTTTTTATTTATATGTACTTCCTTTTTCTACAAGGTAAAGGATAGAGCAAAGGCAGGAGACCAAAGTTCACATTACAGCGCAAACAAAAACACTTCCCAAGACTCCGTAGCATTAGTTTAGACAAAAACTCAGTTGAGGATCAACAAGTACCTGTTCCTGGCTTCCTGCAGCAACTTATATCTAAACACTTTCACCCAAAAAAACAACAGAAAACAAGAAGCTCTAATATCTTGCGAATCAGACAGTGAAAAGCATGGCCTTAGCTATCTCCATCGCTTTGTCGCATCCAAAAATCTTCTCCACTATCGCCAGGCCAAACTCCATTGAAGTTCCCGGGCCTCGGCTCGTGATCAGGTTGCCGTCTACCACTACCCTGTTCTCAACTTCACTCTGATCCGATAGCTTCTCGCACATGGCCGGAAAAGCTGTAGCCTTCTTCCCCTACAATCATGGACAAATATGAAAACAAACCCACCTTTCAAATTTCAACCAACCAAAATATGATATTGCGCAAACCATAACAAACAGAGATTGCCAAAGATGATACCTTGAGAAGCCCATGAGGCTCCAAGACCAGAGCTGGAGAAGCGCATATAGCTCCATATGGACGATTTGATTCATGTTGCTTCTTTAGTAGATCCACCAATTTCTCCGACTTCGAAAATGCTTGAGCTCCCCCGAGTCCACCCTGTAAGATGTAAAAGAAGGCTAAGTAACAACCCGAATTGAACAATGCAGAAAAATACAGAACCATTACAAGGAAAAGCGCATAAGAAGTTCAGTACAGGAGAAAGGAAGTTGACAGTACTTACTGGCAAGACAATAAGGTGGTATGACAATTTAGCAGCATCATCAAGCAGCATATCTGCTTCCAGCTTAACCTTTCGAGAAGCTAGTATTTCCAGTTTTTCCTCAACAGAAGCCACTACAACATTCACTTTAGCTCTTCGCAAAATGTCAATGATCATAACGGCCTCCATTTCCTCGGAGCCATTTGCAATGGGAACAAGAACCTAAGAGGTGCAAAACCATATATTAACTCTCAAACAGACTTGGTCGTCTACTTTTCCCAAGGAACTTTATCACTCATAGTAAATGATACAAGTGCTCCTCACTCACCTGCGGTGGGTTATCTTCAGTTTCCCAAGGGATTGAATTTAGCTCTTTGATAGTGTACTCGTCCCCATGGTTGGGACGCATCACCTGCATTATAAAAATATTTCTCAGTCACTAGAGCAGTTGAGAAATCCCCACTACAATGCAATGATAACCAGAATTTTCACAAACAAAAGCCAGTAAGCAAATGATGAATCTTATGGAATAATCACCAACTCCATGTAGGACAATTACGAGATTTTTCTAATTTAGTTAGTGGTGTAAAAGATATACAAATATAGAAGAGGGACATATACCAATGGCCCTGAAACTTCGTTAGCCTTTTCTTTTCCATACAATTGCTCAACCAATGCTACAGAAAATTCCATTGTTGTGCCAGGACCACGGCTAGTAACTGTGATGCCATCCTTCTGCACTCTTGATTCAACAGCAATAGCAGAGGACTGCTGCAGTTCCTGCATGAAGGACGGATAACATGTTGCCTGGTCCAAAACCAGTGAAATCCATAAGCACTTTCGGTAATTTCGTATATTGCGAAGTAAAGAAGCTATTGCTTTTAATTTCAGAGGGTTACTTTTAGCCCCTTCAGCAAACCCCATGAACCAAGTGCCACTGCCGGGGAGGCACAGACTGCAGCATATGGCCGTTCTTCTGAAGCTTGTTTCTTGACCATGGTTTCCAGCTCTTTGCAATCTCTCAAATTCGCAGCGCCTGGAATGCCTCCCTGTTTATATAGCAACAATAAAATTCATATTACAAGCTGAAATTACTAGGTCAGTCTACATGTTGAAACAATAGAACCCGTTGATCACTCGATCATAAACAAAACGGACGGAAACTTGGCCTAACACACAGTGCAATAGTAGCATAATCAGTAATGCTATTATCAAAAGGGGGAAGTTGTAGCATGATCAGTGTGTGAAAAAAAACATAAATAGTCTATGCTCTATAAGCCAAAGGATCAAGGTGGACACTGGGATGAAAATCGAAGTTGTTTAAACTATAACAGAATATACAAGAGATCAGGCAGCCAGCAAACGGAGTGAGAGCCACCACTACCAAGCGATCATTTCAGATTTTTCGAATTAAATGAGTCCAGGAAAGCTCCAAGTTATCGAATCAACATCTCCTCAGGTAAACGAAGGAGCAAATAACTAACAGAACTACTCGGAATAACTTCAACTTCAGTCTCCAAGCAGAGTAGTTTAATTCCAGCCAACTAACAGAACTCTTAATGACAAATTACCAGTCCATTCGAAGGTTGAGAAGCAACAAAAGGAAGGCGAAGAAAGGTACCGGAAGTGCGATGAGATCGAAAACGTTGTCCACGCAATTAGAAACGAGAGCATCGGCGATAATCTTGACTCCATGAGCGGCTTCCACTCGAAGCTCCTTCCCGACGGAAGCTACGGTCACATCCGCTCCAGCTCTTCTGAGCACATCGATGGTGATCACAGCCTCCATCGGCTCCGTTCCATTGGCAATCGGCACCAAAACCTAAAATCCGCAGAAAATTTAACAAATTAAAAAAAACAAATGATCCAATTCGAACTCGAATAAAGCTGGAACACCAATTGCCGTCGTTCTTGTTATGGGGAGGAAAAAGGAGTACCTTCTTGACAGGGGAAGCCATTTCGGCGGCGATGGAGAAGGAGCGGCGGCGAAACGGGACAGTGGAGAGAGGAGAGAATCTGGGAGTGAATGTGAGAGAAGGGGAGGGGGAGAAGAGGAGAGCGGTGCCGTTGCTGAGGAAGGATGGAGAAGCTACGTGGCCTAATATCCGCATTTCCTCTCTGCTTCCTTTATTTCCTTTTTGGTCCTTTAATTTGTCCCTTTTCCAGTGAAGCTGAGCTTCGGTCAGTAATGGCGCAAACTGAGTTAGCCAGTTAGGGAACTTGCCGTCTTGGTACGAAAAATGCGAAGGCATCTCGAGTTCTCCACTCGTATTGGCTGGGCCCCGATGGGCCGAGTTTAGGCTACAAAGATCAGGCTTAAGCCCATTTGAAGATTAAACACGTTATTATTGAAGAGAAAGCCCATGAAGGGGTGAATGGACAATACCAGCCCAATCCATTTGAAAATGGCCCAACAAGCAAACAGTGGGGGAAAAAAATGTGCCAAGAAGAGTATTTTTCATAGATGAAACTTGAGAGACATGGATGAATGAGAGAAGGCACAACTGCTCGATGGATTACATTAATAATAACAAAGAAGGAAGGAACAATGAAATCATCCAAGTAAAGAAACATGAAGGGGAGAGAATGGGGTTAATTGCAAAGAAAGCCTCTCCACTCTTGAGAGCAAGTTTCTGTTGGTAAACTAATAAAGGAGGCTGTAAAAAAGCCGACCAAAACAGGGAGGAAAAAGAAAAGGGCAAACAGAAAAAGGGAAAACAAATCCGGCAGCAACAACATCTTCTCCCCAATTCAGCGCAATGGTTACTACTGAGAGGAGGAGTTGATGAGGGAGAGAGCATCGGCTTCTGCAGGGAGAGCAGGGATGGCTCCTTTCTTGGTGGTTGTGATTGCCCCACAAGCATTTGCAAACTTCAGCACTTCCCTCAACCTTGCTTCATCCTGCCAACCATTGCATTTACCACAAACCAATTTACGTTAGCCATATTATATCCCTCCATTTTAACCACAGTAAAATCTACTATACGCGTGTTTTATTTACCTCAAGCACGGACTGGTCATCAACGATCTTGGTGAGAAGAGCCCCAACAAAGGAATCCCCTGCACCTGTTGTATCCACTGCCTTCACATGGAAAGCTTCCACTGATCCATGGAAACCCTGCCCCACACCAGAAATATATCATTAGTTTCACCCAATTAGGTGAATTTGGTACACCTTTGGGTAGGTAACACTAATTTTGTCAACACTCCATCTAAAAGGGTAATTAACAGCCTTGCAGCTGCTCCATCGGCCATCATTATATGGCCCATCGAGATTAATTTTCTATATAATTAGATCTAAAGACTCTAATCTACCCTCCCTTGCAAGGCAAGTTGGCTAGTCCGACTCAGATCCACCACACCCCCAATAACAATCATATCCATGCCATGCCAACCACGCAGCCACCAGCATTATTATTATATTGCCCTCCTGCCAAATTCAAATCTAATTTGGGGCCAACCGAGCACATTAATCAAATGGAGGGTAACCCAGATGAATCAGCCAATGGTTTTCTACTACACGCACATCATCTGGCAGCACAAAACAGAGGACCAAAGAATCGGTTCCACACACACTGATTCGCACAAAACCATGCGCACCTGAAATAATAATATAAGAAACTTGCAAACAAATGAATAAAATAAACTGAAGACCGTGAGAGGCCGCGCTTGACACTGTGGATCATTCGGATTCTTACTCTATGGTTGCCCCAACAGACGTGCGTAAGGTCAAGCAAGCATTGGAAAATTATGAGGGGGGGGGGGGGGGGGGGGGGGGGGGGGGGGGTGTGGGGCGGTACCTTGGTGTAATATCTGCAACCCTTTTCGCCGAGGGTGACGAGGAGCAGCTTCAAGTTGTCGTGCCAGAGCGACAATGCAGAGGCATCGTCGATCTTGTCGCTTCCAGTGAGGAACTCGAGCTCCACGTCGCTGACCTTGATGATCTCAGCCTTGTCCCAGATGCTTAGTATCTGCTCGCGGGCCTCCTCAGCGGAAGGCCACAACGGCAGCCTCAGATTGGGGTCGTACGAGAGCAGGGCGCCAGCGTCCTTGGCTTCCTGCATTGCCTTGAGGTGGGCCGACCTGCATGGCTCCACTATCAAGCTAATGGATCCGTAGTGGAAAACCTTGGCCTAGCAAAAAAAAATCAAAAGCAGCAAGCAAGTGATTATTAGATTAGCTTCAACTTCAGGAGCTCTAATTAAGACTAATGAATTCTTCTCCTGATCAGATATTTCTCCATGGATACAATTTTGGTTGTAGTTACGTGGAGATGATAATATAGCAAAGGAATTGACACTTCGACAGAAACCCTTCAAATCTATATGCAGAAGATTATTTGAGTTGATATGAATCCAAAATGTCATCATCCACATAAGCTGGAACGAATCTTTTTTTCCTTTCCCTTTCATGTGATCAAAGCTCTGAACTTTTAGCAAACTCACAAAAAAAATTGGCGTAGAGTTAGAAGAATACAAACGACACCCGCAACATATAAAGAGAAACTGCCTAACATCCAAGCCAATTCTGCGCTGATCGAACTCCAATTTACAACACCGTGCCAAAAACAGCCACTCGAAATTCAAGCCAAATTTCTGGACCATTTGTCCAGTAACCAATTAAGCATTACCCCGGAACCCCGCCATTAGTCACAACCAAAAACAACAGACAGCACAGACAAAATGCCAAAAGAAACGTAACTGCCAATTTAAGACGCCCCCAATTCAATTCCATACGTCAAAACCACCTATCCCAATTTAAGAAAAACCACCATTTACTTTCCCGCAGCAGAAAAACAAACCAGTAGGAAAAAACGAGCATAGTAATGCGTTTTCTTGCCTATGGAGAAGAAACTCAGTCGATCACGTGACCGCACGTGATCAGTCCTCTCCCTTCCGCGACAACAACACCAAACAAACCGGGGCCCATGCCCTAACTGCGGTAGAAATTCTTGAATCTGGCCTTTTAAGTAAATTGCGAAATTAGTGGGAACAAACCCAACTCGGTTATGTTTTTAATCCTACAATTAAGATATGCTAATCAGCTACAAAAGCAATAGGCAATAACCGTACCCCACTAATCCCCCAAGTAATCAGTACCTCTTTCCAAAAGTAAAATTACTAAATTGGTGTTAATCACACTCCTCCTTCACCTAACCCTCCCGCGCGTGACTATCACGTCACCGAACTCCGCGCGGAAAATACGATTATTTTTTTAAATAATTTTTAATACCAATAATAATTACAACGAAAAACTCAGTGTAAAAGAATTAAATAATCAATTAATACTAGAGCAAAAGGGGAGAGAAATTAGTCAATGGCAAAACGGAAGGTTAAGGCAAGTGCCGGTAGAGGCGAACTTACAGATCTAATGAGCTCGAGATTGAGCTCCTCCGGCTGCAGGAGCATGTCGGCGCTGGGATTCCGGTAGAACATGAACTCGCGATCGCCGTCGGCCTTCAGAGTGACGAACGCCAGAGCAGTCCTGGCTCCCTTGTCGAAGTTGATTCCATCCCCGATCACGCCGTTCTCCTTCAAGATCCCGGCCAGCATGTGCCCGAACTCGTCGTCGCCGAGCTTCCCGACGAAAGCGGCCTTGCCGCCGAGCCTGGCGACCGCGATCGCGACGTTGGCGGGGGCGCCGCCGGGAGCCTTGAGGAAGCCGGGAGCCTCGGCGAGGGAGACTCCGGAAACGGTGGGGACGAAGTCGATCAGCATCTCACCGAAGCTGACAATGAGAGAGGAGGAGTCGGAACCGCCATTGGGAACTGCTGATGACGCCATCTTTGGGAAGAGGATTGATTGAAAAGACAGAGAAAGAGATATGGAGAGGAAGAGCAGGAGATTGAGAAAGTAATTCAGAGGAGAGGGTTTAATTGATGGAGGAGGGAATCAGAAGAGAAGAGGGGGAATTTATAGAAAAGGGGGGGACTGTGGTTGGGTTGGATTAAAAAAAATTTAAAATCTTTTTGTTTTAATTATCGAAGTTGAGGTGGATTATGAATTCAATTTCCATTAAATTAATTACTTAATCGCGACCATTCGCCCTTTTTTATTTATATATATTTATTTAAAACTGGTAGCCGGCAGCCAATATTGCAAACCTTTATTATCTAAACTAAGATTTTTTTGGTAGGAATCTGATTGAACTTAATCCATTTTATCTAATTACTTGGATATAAGGATAATTATATTCATATATCCATTTTATCTAATTTCTTGGGAATAAACATAAGTTTTGCACCGCAAGAAAAGAGGAGATAAGGTTAATTAATATACTCTATTCATGTATATCCATATGTATATCCAAATGTAAATCTACTAAGTACTAACGAGTAATTTGTAGCGAATGCAAACACTTAACTTTTTACCGTTCTTACCTAAATCCTTTTCACTGAATTACTTTAATTACTCTCTTTACCCTCACCATTTTTTTTTATCTGTCACCGGTTTTAAAAATTCATAGCACGTCAGATATTATGAGTTTTGGCAGAATTGGAGTTTCAATGTATTGATTTTGAATAATGTGATTTTTGTTTTTTGAAATTTGAAAGGCAAAAATACATAGTTATAACTATTGAGTTGGTGATAATAATAATAATAATAATAGTCAATTTCTTAAAAGTATACAAAATGTCCAATTTCGTTCGAAGTTTTGATAGAGTCATTTTACATGATGACTGGACTAACGTTTTTGTTGACTTGACGACACTTAATTAAAAACTTTGCGAGGTGGAATTAACTAAATCCACTTGCATAGCCCTAAGTCCATAACTACTAATTTATGATAATAATAGCCAGTTTCGAAGAAATACACAAAATGTTTAGATTTTGGAATGTTTGACAAATTTAGTCACTTCCATTAAGAACTTTAATGTCAATAGAGATTCCGTCAATTACATTATCAAGACGCTGATAAGGATGTCACATTGATGCTGGTGTGGTGGATATCATCGAGGGCAGTTTTGCCTTCTCCTTGGTGGTTCTTCGGTCAGGGGTTGAAGAAGACCCGGATGGAGCCACCAATTAAAAACTAGCTTATAACCCGGCTTGTTGGCCGGAATGTTTGTATTTGATTATTTATATTTTATGTTATGTTTAACTTTATTAATCCGTTTAATTTTATTAACCATTCTTCGATCGAGATGATACATAAACAATGAATGTATAGGTTGAATATTTGAAAAAATACCATAAGCATTTAAGTATTAAAATATAAAAACGTATCCTTAGTCCAATATCATAATTAAAATTAAGCTCCCGTTAAAATGCTATTGGTTAATTAATTGTCAGGACATATAGAGTATAAAAGCCCGCTGGAATTCCCACACGGCCCATAGTTAGTTGAAAACTAAAACTAAAATCTCATAATCCTACATAAAGAGTTCAATACGCTCCTTTTAGGAACCACATGCCACTAATTAAAAAGAAACGAAGAGTTATTGATTCAAGTCAACCATATACTACTAACTCAACTAAAATGGAACCATCAAAAGTTAAGCGCAAATGACAAAATTAAGGTTACCTCCAATATACTAATGACTCAATCAAACTAATAAGACACAAAATTAGACACTACTTATCTCTCGTTAGTTTGAATAGAGAATCTACCTTAATTTTCATAAATCAATAAATGATTCATCATTTTAAGATAGACATAGGTTGTGGTAACTGCACAACCATAAACCTAAAGACCAGTAGCCACCACTATTCGTTGTACAACCAACTTTTTATCCCCTCTATCTCCAATCTCAAGAGGCATTTGTTTCAACCCAAAATATACTTTCTAATCCTTCTCCTGCAATTCTATTTCTGCTACTTTGATTGCCCTTCTCTATGTGGCCCTCGATTTCTCTTACAATTGGGATTATTGTCAACTCGCTCTTCAACTCCTCAACATTTTCTTGTATTTGGCCAAATCATCTTCCTTAGGGGCATTTGTAATAAGCTCGGTAAAGCCGCTCCTCATCTCTAATTCCATCAGTATGCTCATATCCTCCTTGACTGCCTTCACCTACTCTGGATCACTTCCATCCATTTTCATAAATATCCTCGCCATCTCTCACTTCTCTCTCTTAAACTACTCCAGTTTTACTTTCATGTCTTTCAATACCCTCCTCAATTTGATCACTACCCTCGCCAACTCCCTCTTCTATGTCTTCACCTAATGTAGTTGAACTTTACTTGCTACCAAATCCGAACATAATTTCTTCCCCCACTACTTCCTTTCCCAAACCTAATCCCAACTCTTCTATTCCAAGTTCAACACCACCACCTCCCTGAGTATTGTTGCATGGAGGCTAAATTTTACCAATCATTGTGGTTTGCAATTACATTGATTGACACTAAACACATCGACAAAATCAACGGTGTCTAACTAATCCTAAAACAATATCAAAATTTGATCTGTGATCTGGACCATAAGAATGAAGATAAATGAAGAAAAATATGGTTATGGAGAACATTAGTTGTGAAAAAATAAATCCTGAGCAAAAATATTATACTGGAAAAATAAAATGGTGATATTATTTTATTATTTCAATAGCTAAACAAAGAAAAAAAAATACAACAAACAAACAACAAAAAGTAGATAGGGAGATAGAAAGGTACAACTGCTTGTGTTCTACTCAAATATCTATTTGATTTCAAACAAATAAAGCACTCAAACCACCATTCAAATTCCTTTTCTATATTTTATAAATCAATCACAAACAAATTAGATAAATTGGGAAGGGATTAATAGCCTATTAGTTCAACTCAATGAACCTTCTATGAAGATAAAAGTCTCACTGAAGTTGAAACCTAAGAACAAAAAGAGGAGCAACGACGCAAGATATCCACCGGGCTTCAAACATCGTTTACACAATAGGATAAAAATAAATAGATCTTCTGCATGTTCTTCTCATGATACAACCTAAAAATAAATCTCATTTTTTTTATTAATAAGTAAGATAAAACCATGGGACAAAGAGAAAAAATGAATGACTTACATATGTGAAGCGATTAACCTTGGACGAAGACCGAAAACCCATTCAAGTTCAAAGTCTGGTATAGGAAGAGAAGGAAAGGAGGACTATATAACTGATCAAACATCGTCTTCGGCAATTGAAGCATCAAAATAGTTATTGTAGTAATTTATCAATACAGGAGAGATAGAATCATTGGGCGAAATACTACAACACCTTTCATTTTAATTAACTATATACCGAGACCAAGAATAAAATAATAAAGTTTAATAACTCAATCGAATAATTTTTGACTGATTTTATGCATAAAGTTACCTAAATTCGCTTTGTGTTGTAAATTTTATTTATAAAAGGAAAAAGTATTAATATCCCCGTAATTGCAATCGCCGAGTTTTCTCCAATTTGCACCCTAGTACCCACCCCCATGGTATTACTGTTTCTCATAATATTCCAATTTTTTCTAGTTATCGATCGTCAACCTTTCATTCCTTTCCTTCAAAAAACATATCTTCTCCAAAAATTTAAGATTCTAATATATAAAACGGTAATGTCTATTTTTTATTCAAATCTTTTTCAGATTTTTTATATTATCAAAACCTATTAACATTACATTAATTATCCAAATCTTTCATAATGTATCAATATATTAGCCATTTTTATGTCATCGTTAATAATTTTGTAATTCTTTCCTTAGTTAAAATATTAAAATTTTGGAAATGTTGGCCTTCATGAGTCTATTCCAAGTCAGTATCAAGTTGTCAAGTCAATATTACTAACAAAATTACTAACTGAAAGTTAACATTTGACTAATTGGTAGTATTTCGATAGGTTTAGATAATATAAAAGAATCTGAAAAAGGTTTGGATAAAAAATAGACATTACCCTATAAAAAATTCTTGTATCAGTTCAAACAATATGTAGATTAGTGGTCACCTGAATAATCTGATCGAATTTTTATCTTCCAATCTAGTCATGACTTCTTAAACCAGCTAAGATCACAATTCCTACAAAGAGCCCACATGCAAATGAGCAACTTCACATTTATTAGTCACACAAAATCTCAATCCAAATGCATGTTCTTCTAAACTTCTTTTGCTTCTTCTTTGTATGAGATGATATCAGTTGACGCTATGATACTGTTGCTGGAACGCAAATGGAATTGACTATCGATGGATTGGGATGGTTTATGAGATGGTTGAGCCTTGTATTGCCGCCTGTCGAACCTAAAGGAAGAAGAGACGGTGAGATAGTCGAACATGAGATTTTTTTATGTTTGTTGTTGTAGGGTTTGTGATTAGGAAAAGGATGCCACGAAAATGGAGCTACGAATACGATTTTTTGAAAACGATGTCGTTTTGAAGTGACCCCGGTGCTCGGATTAGTTGGTTGAATCAGACGAATTTCTTGATTTGATTGGGTTTTTCAGGCTTTGGTCGGCCCAAGTAGATAACCGATTGGGCCTTCCGCGCTCAGTGCGATACTCGGGTTTGTGAATAATTGGTTCGATCGGCCGAGTCAAACTCGGGTTGACAATCATGGTTATGAGTCTTGTCTTTGTTTGAAGATACATTGATTCAAATCCCAATTTTTTCTATTTTTCCATAAATAATACAGATAAATAATTTTGAAGACAAAAATATCATTCATACTTTCAGTCTCGATATAGAAAATTTGAAATGGGGAAACAATTTCTCATTCCAGTATTATATATTGTGTAGAGTGTATATGTAGACGTGTCTTTGCCCAACATATTCATTAACACATAAAAAGGGTGAAATGAACAAACATATTAAACTTAACCTCGTCTAATGATTGTTGGATCCAATCATGCTAGATTAGAAAGGGGTTTAAAACTTATCAGTTACCAGGCTAAAATATTCAAAGGACCAGTGTCATTGAGATCGCACAAAGATATGAATATGACCGCTTCATAGTAGTTCTAAAAATTAATAAGAATTATGCATATTCATTATTCAATACTGGATTTTGATATGCAATATTCGAACCATTGATATTTGAGTTGCGATTTTAAAGTTATCCTTATTTGGCCATGTTGTTCTTTGTTGGTTTGTTTCTGTTTGTGTCTTCGTTTGAGATAGGGGTTGTTTATCTTGTTGTCTCTGGTGCGTGAGTGTGCCTTCGTTGTGTAACTTGTTTAACTCTTAACTCCTTATATAAAAATTGAAGTATCGAACACTTATCGGAGTTTTACTTGGCTAGCTAACCATTGAAAAGTTCTGTGATTTTTCGATTTTATCTTCATGTGTATTTTTAATTCAAAGGGATACAACAAATTAATGTAGTGTGATTGGTTACAATCCTTGTCTCTGTTTAAAACAACCAAGGTTCAAATCTTCCAAATAGTAAATTTTTTTTTTTTTTACTTATTAGAAAGTAAGATGACCCTAGCTATAATTAAAGAGGACGTTGATAATTCAAAATGGAGAAAATCTCATAAAATACCTCCATATTATAATGGAGGATACGATGGGCAGTGGTGAAAATGGGTTGAGGCGTGCGATTAAAGGTAGGAGAAGGTGCTGGGGCAACTTGGAGGTGGATGGTTCTTCCTTTTTATTTTATTTACCTTTTTCTAGTTAATTCTACTTTGCAATATTTTTTAAAGTGTTGTCAAGTTATAAAAAAATGCTAATTCAGTCAGCATCTAAATTGATTTCGTTAAAGTTTCGGACGAAATTGTATATTTTCTATATTTATGAGAAATTGACTATTATTGTCACAAAGTCGATAGTTATGGCTATACAGATGTATGTTGATATTTAAGTATGATATGACGCCCATGTGGCGTAGCATATCAAGTTGTCACTAACATGTGGATCAATGTGACATACTCGTCAACTTCTTATTATTCAACCAATGGAACCCTTCAGCATCAAAGTTTTCAACTGAAGTGGCTAAATTTGGCAAACATATTTCCAAAATCTGGACATTTTGTATTTTTCTCATAAATTAATTATTATTATCACAAAGTTGATAGTTAAAACGGGAAATTTTACTTTTTGTTTAAATTATCAAAATTGAGGTGGATTATGAATTCAATTTCAATTAACATACCGTTTGGTATAAATGAATTCCATAAGTTTTGAGGAATTCATTTTGAAATGAAACATTTTTGTGTTTGGTATTTAAAAGAATTCATTTTCAATTCTAAATTTTGAATTCTATGAAATTGGAACTAGTTATAGCAATTCTGAGGAATTGAGATGGAATTTTCAAATCAATTCCATAAGTATTTACTAATTATAATATAATTATTCTCTTTTATTAATTAAATTACTTATACATATGACATACAAAAAACATGAATTCATTTGGCAATGAATTCAATACGACAATTAATTTCATTTCTAAAGATTTGAATATAAAATACCAAACACAAAATTTTTACCCAAAAAATCTTAGTTTAGATAATACTTTTCACCCATTTTATTTATTTAAAACGGTAAATATGTAGTCGGCAGCCAATATTGCAAAAATTATTATCTAAACTAAGATTTTTTTTTGGGTAGTAATCTAATCTGTAGCGGATTGAAGAATTATATCCATTTGATCTAATTTCTTGGAGGAAAAAACAGTTAATTTTGCACCGCAGGAAAAGAGGAGATAAGAGGACTATATACTCTACGCTGATATATCCATATGTATTATCCAATCTAAATATACGAAGTACTAACCAGTAATTTTTAGCGAATACAAACGGCTGTGGATAGGGTCATTATCCCTAGTTTTTTTAAACGACTCTTATTGTAAAATAACGAAACTTTTCACGAACAAGATATTGTCCGTTAGGGGTCTCAACCCGCACGAATTTTACCTTAGGATTATGGCTGGAAGTTTGGTATTGGTATTTGGGATATACTGAATACCGTACCAAATTTGTCTATATTTGATATTAACGACACGTATTATTTTTTGGGATTGGGATTAAGATTCAATTTCAATTGTTATTCGGTATTAGGGATTACGGGATTGAGATCGGTATATACCGAAATATCGAACAATACCAAAATATAAGCTAGTGTGTAGTTTATCCTCTCAAATAGACTCCCTCATTCACTACTACACTACCCTCAACCACCAATCTATTGTTATTTTCATAACACGAAAAAGCAAACACTAGTATTAGTCTTCTCTCAGCCTCCAATTCGTCAAATTAAAGATTACCAATGACAAAAACTTGAGATGTCACCTCTACTCGATTCACCTTATCTATATCCTAGCTCTAGTCAAACTCAAAACTTTTTGTTTAGTCTATTTGTCCTATATTAAACAATCAAATCTAATTTATATATTAATTATTAATTGTAAATGTAATTAATTTCGTATTCGATAATACCATTTGGGATACCGAAGTACCATTAGGATACCGAAATATTTAGGGATTGAGATTGATTCTAGGGTGTAATTCGGTGTTCGGGATTTCGGTGTTTGGTATTGGAATACCGATACCATACCGATTTCCACCCCTACTTGGGATGCATATCCAGGTGAATTCTCATAATGTCACCCATCCTTGTAGTGCTCCACAACGAGCACGTTTAACTTCGGAGTTCTCACAAGCTCTCTTCCATTTCACCCAAAAACGTGTCTTGTCAGTTAAGGTCGATTTCTTAGTTATGAACCATGGATCTCTCCCATGCTTTGCTGATGTGGGATTTCGCTTGAGGT
The DNA here is from genome assembly GCA_964030455.1 of Linum trigynum. Classification (NCBI taxonomy): domain Eukaryota; kingdom Viridiplantae; phylum Streptophyta; class Magnoliopsida; order Malpighiales; family Linaceae; genus Linum; species Linum trigynum. The sequence continues at coordinate 30,271,180 of OZ034814.1, read as the reverse complement.
ATTACACTTATCTTCTTCGTTCTAACTTGAATTTCAATTTTTTTTTTGCACAGGTGGAATGAGCTTATTGTGATCTACAAAAAGATCCATTTTCAATATATTTCGAGATTTTTTTATGCCAATCATACCACTCGTTACCACCTCCATACCATATGGTACCTTCTCGTTTTAAGTCGATTTTGAAATTTGTTGCATAGAAGGAACGAGTTCATCATGATCTATTGGATCTACAAATTTCTGAGGGGAAAATACAAGACCAAAAAATATCACCCCATACCAATCTGGTATAGTGGTGGTATCTTGTGGTACATAATGTTGAAAGTTGTAAATGATAGTTAATATATTTCTACTATCATGTATTCAACCATTATGTAGTCTGATATGTTCATACAACCATGATACACTTTCATACCACGTGATATGTTTTTATGTAATACCAAACAATAACACAATGGTATAGACTGGTACTAAATGACTCAAAAAAATTTATTCAAAAAAATATCAAAGTGGATATCATTCGGAAGAGCACAAATTAATCAGATTTATCTGTGTAAAAAAAATAAATAAATTATGACTTAAAACGAAAGAGATATTACCCGAAAATTCAGTAATGGTTTCGGTTTGGCTATATGGAACCCGAAAATCCAAAAAAATTATGTAGTTACTAATTATTCTTGCGGGGAAGGGCGTCCCCATCTAAACATGTACCCGAAATCCAAAACCGAACCCAAAACCCGAACCTGTTACAAGCGCAATTCGAGTTGCACCCAAAAATCCAAACTCAAAAGGACATTTTCAGCGGTTCAATTTCGATTTTAACCCAAAAACCCTTAAACCGAATAGGCACTCCTAAATCTATAATTTTATACATTTGAAAATATCTTAACCTAAATCATACTCTCAAAATAAATAAAAGACATAATTTTCTCAGTGTTTCTAAAACCATGATGTGCAGGCGGTTCTGCTGTAAATATACCCTACCGGTATGTGGTTTTTAACAGTATGAAATGCTTGAACCACAATTTCAATATAAAATATCCTATCACTAGCTTTTTCTACAACCTCTAGTACAATTTTACAATATTTGAATTTATATAAAATCTATAGATTCTATGAATCCATACTCCAAATCTCATTTTCCAAACAAAACATATGTATTCACATATTGTAGACATGTCAAGCACTTATCCTCTACATAGTAGCGAGAACGATTCCCGTGAATATCCATGCATAACTCGATACCCATTATTTATGTAAGGCTACTTACTTCCTCAAATAAATTATAATGGACTTTATCTCTTTCTTTTTAAGGCAAAATTAAATAAATTGCTAAAAAAAATCATATTAATTGTGTTATTCAAAATGACATACACTTTGATATATTTTGAAACAAAAAAATTAAGACTTTTGTTACCAGTTCATACTATGTGGTACTACTTAGTATGTATTTAAGATTATACCACGTGTTATGAAAGTGTACCATGGTGGTATGAACACACTAGAGTGTAGAATGATTGCATACACGATAGTAGAAATATATTAGTCTGTCATTTCCCACATTTCATCAACATATACCACCATTTATCAATCTGTACCAAGGTGATACATTTTGTCGAGAAATCCCCCCCCCCCTCCTCCATTGTTGATCTAGTAGATTACGACGAACTCGTTCCTTCTGTGCATAATTTTTCAAAACTCGAGTAAAATGAAGGTGGTATCAAGTGATATAATGTGGTACCAGTGTCGTAACTAATGGTATGAAAAACATTTTCCTCGAAGTATATTGAAAATGGATATCATTTTGTAGATCACAATGAACTCGTACAATATATGTAAAAAAATATTGAAATCCAAATTAGAACGACGAGTGGAGAGTGACTATCTATCTAGATCATGATGCCATAAATTTGGCCGGTTGCCATAGTGTGGTTGTCGACAGAAGCTGATAAACTCAGCGCGGTTGGCCAGGGCGAGGAAGAGGAGGCTTCAGATTCCTCTTACCTTTGAAGCTTTGCCTCTGATATATGTATCCAACATGTAACGAGCTGGTCTTTCTTGTTCAATGTCTAAGATCATAAGAAACAAAGGATAAAAGGAAATGCTGATAAAAACAATATTCCCAGAGTCGGTAGAGACTAGAGAGGTGGCTAAACACGACTAAACACACATCGAGTTTCACCATAACACTTGCACATGATGAAAAAAAATATTTTACATCATCAGTCAAGGGTGCGCAACAATCCGGTACAGATTAAGACCAAATCATGAGAACTACAATTCAATAGTATAAAAAATCATAGAACTAAAAGATCATACAATCATAGTATTTAATCCGCGACCTGATCCTATTCAAATATCAATTCAATCCATTTTTTCAAATCATATTATATTCGATCCAGTATAATATGATCAAAAAGCCAACCAAACAATTGTACACCCCTGACTATTGTACTTCCATCACGAGGGAGTGGAGCACCTAGATGCTAAAGACTATCCCGAGAAAGGCATGACAGGAGCAGATGAAGATGAGTATATGGAAGAAACAAACTGTAAAGGAAGGCTATATTAAGGAGTAGGGCTGGAAAACGATGTGGTCTAGTTCAGACCAACCATATATACAGTTTATGGTGCAGATGGAGAGGCTGAAGTATGGACCATAGGCCAGATCACGAATTATACGGTCCGGTCCAGACCACGCCTGTACGGTCTGGTATGGTCCAGATAGACCACACTCAACGAACAATGAATAATTTGTTTAGTCAACCACACAAAAAATTGAACCAATGACCAAGAAAAATAATTGTTATTTTCCTTAAAACATTAATCCTAACATGCATGATTAATTTTGATACCCTAAATCTTAGTACATAACAATAATACAAAGTAAAAGCATCGCAACTTGCACCATAATGTCATAATCTCTACTTTCTGGTTAAATGTGATTGTGAATTCCTAACTTGCACCATAATGTCATAAACATTAACATAATGTTATAATCTCTACTTTCTGGTTAAATGTGGTTGTGAATGAAGCAGAGACGAGATTCACAAAAACTAATGTTGAGACTTCGGTGTCGTTGTGGGAGTTGGGAGAGTGGTCGAGTGGCCTAGAAATCACTCGATGTTTCATCACTTTCAACAACCCAAGCAGCAGGGTTCTTCGATCGAGCAGCTAGCTCCTTCACCTTCACTTTTCCAGGCCTCCCCCCTTTCGTCATAAGGCGCGGTTCTGTCATTGCCGTTCCAGGCCCCCGATTAGGACAAGTCGATTGGGTCCACAATTTGGACCGGTAAACCGCAATCTAGACGAGACCAGACCAAGAGATCAAAGCATAAAATAATACAGACCATGAACCAAACAAAACTATACTTAACGGTTTACAGTCCGAACCAAACTGTGCAGTACAGTTTGGACCACGATTTTTCTAACGGTCTGGGCTATTTTTCCAAGTAGAAAGGCGAAAGTCAACCTTGGTGAAATGTTTTTAAGGGGGAAGGCAACAAACCAAACAACAACGACCAACGCAAGAAACAATACCAATGAAGCGTTAAAAACCACACCAAAGAGAAAATGAACAAAGATCTACATCGACCAACATACAATAATCTTGCCCGCTTCCTCGCTTCAATTTTGGAATCCATGGTGGTATTTTGGCCATGAACACAAGAGTACTTGTACTGACATGCTTCTTCCACTCCTGTCAGCCCTAATGACAACGGACAAACATGACTTACCCAGACACTGGATATTGTATATAATTATCCGAGTTTCGGAATCACAAACTTTCTTGGGTACACTATACACAATCGATCGTCTGCATATACAAGTAACTATTTAGCTCCGCATTACTCATTGAGAGAAAATGGGAAGGCCTTACATTTGATACAAAAACAACAACAATAAGATCTGGTCATGCATGCAGCACAGTTTCTGTAAATAAACAGATACCAAGATGAACATCAACAATATTCCCACATCACTGTACATCATCCCAGTTCTGGCTTTCAAAGGATAGAACACGAGCACACAATTTTCTTGGGAGTTTTGTCAATCTTCTTTTCTGGCAAAAAGCGAAAAAACCCAAGAGAAGGAAGAAAGAAAAGAATGATGTTTTCAAGCTCTGTATTTGTTTCAATTCTTCATAATATTCGAAAACTTGCAGAGGTGAGTAAGAGAATTGTTTCCTTTTTTTTTTTTTACCTGTTTTGGTCTTTGCTAATGACTGCTGTACAACCACATGCATTATGATGGCGCCTCCAGCCGCATCACCAAATGGCATTTTACACTGAGCAACAGTCCTGCTATTATCTAACACTTTACCAGAGCTTATCAGCTTAACTTCATTGATTGCCTTTGGAGTTATTTCCTTGCCTAGTAATAAAGCAGCAAATGCAAAAGGTCATTCAGGAATTTTACGAATTTTTTTTGAAGCAAAAGGATGTCTTTAACCATCTATCTTACTTGTGAATCAAAACATTGCAAGGTAAGAATTGACAACAATTGGAGAGAACGGATCACAATGACGAGGAACTGAACATTATCATACTGAATTCCAGAACAACACCCTTAACCTCCACAGTTGTTCTAGAGGCCAACAACCAAGTTCAAATTGGGATACTAAATCCATGAGGCATCAACAAACAAACATGTCCAAGGTAGAATAATACAATTCCCCCAACACCAGCCAAACCCAACATTCCGTTTTGTATCTCATACCAGCAATACACAAAAGGGTCTATGGAACCATTCATACAAGCAGCACTGAAGGCTCAACTGAAACAACACACAGTACATGTCAATTGATCAAATCCCCAAATATAACCGAGGAAAACTACACAATGCCCTATTCCGCAGTCAACCAAAACCCACTAAGAAGAAATAAATGATTCAACTAAAGAAGCAATCCAGCACCCAAAAGGATGATCATAAGCCAACCCAAGAGTCTCATCTTCATGGAGTCATGACATACGGTTCAAAACAATATCACAATAGGAAGCTTTTCTCCGTCTATCTAATATTAGCCTTCACAATAACACCATTCATCTCTCCTTGTCGAGACTAGCAACAATCATACTGACTAAAAATAGCAATCTGGTTTTGAAGGACTCCTACCAAACACACCATTTTTAGCTTTTTTTCAGCTCAGCAAAAGAACCCCCACTAGACCTCCCAACCGAGCAAGCTTCATTCTATAAATTCAAAATATTCGTAACTGGAGGAGAAGAAAAATGGGTTGAGATAAACAGACCTTTGGGCCAATCCGACACAATTCGCTGCTTGAGCATGTCGACCGTCGAAGCCGCCGAGTAGCGGAAGGGGCCGAGGTCGGACCCATCGTAGAGCCTGAATTTCACGTCGACCAAATCCTCCTCCGGCATCTGAGCAATTGATTTCTCCTCGCTCTCTAGCAACCGACGAAAACCATAATCCGCCGGCTCTCGTCAGCAAGTTTGCAACAGATCCGAACCCAAGAATTACCGATTCGCCGATCTCGATCGCCCAACAGGGGAAAGAATCTAACCTCTTAAAGATGATGTTGCTTGGGATCAAAGTGAAACGAGGATGAGAGAGATCTTCTTAGGCGGCCGTTCTCGCTCGAGGAACAAGTAGATGAAACTTGAAAGGTACGCGTCGTCGTGGGTAGGAAAAGGCAATCGTTTGGTCAGAAAAGAGGGAGCAGCTGCTGCATTCTGTTGCTGGGCTGGCTACTGGTCGAAAAGCAGAAGAGAAGAAGACTTGTTTGGGCTTTTAAAATTGTTCTTTGGGCTTCGGTATAGCTTTTAAAGAGAGTAGGTAGGCCCAGCCCAAGAGAAGCTTCTTGAATTCATTTCGTTTCACAGTGGCGACGGCGGAAGTGGACGATGTTGAAGAAGCGGAAGAGGGACGAAGAAGGAGGAGCTAAGGAGAAGGATAATATGGAGATCGTGTGGCAAACGCCGGCGAATCTGCCGGAAAAGCACGATTACATCTTTCGAAACGGTGAGACCTAATTTTCCTTCCCGCCCGATCAACTTGAGCCCCTCGCTGGCTCGAAGACGGCTGCTGCCTGCAATGTGACAGTTTCAGGTCTTTTTGTTTTTTTTGTTTTTGTTTTTAGGGAGACGCCATGTAAAGCCTTACTACTTCGAGTTCATCTGTCATGTGGGTTGGCTTTTTTCTGCTATCCCCGGCTATTTCGCTTTCCATAATCTCCAAGCTTTGAACGTCAAAACTGAGTTTCGTTATGTATGCAAAAACCCTCTTTAGGGTTTATTAAACCCCGAAGTTGGAATCGCTAAACTTGGTTGTTTACAGGTCAAGAGTCGTTGGGCGGGGAAGACAATCGTTGATTTGTTCGCTGATGATTTCAGAGGCCGACCTTATGATTACTATGTAATGCTGTGTGGACTTGCTAGTTATGTGTTCCATTTCCATCTCTTTAGCATGTGGGTTTCATTTGTTGGTTCTGGGATGTATTTAATATTGCTGAAGTGTCAAACTTATGCTCGACGATGCGTGTGATTTGCTGTAGGTTGGTGCTGTCAAATGTGGACGGATAAAGGTGGAGGGAGAAATGGTTCCAGTTTCTTACATAGTGAAGAATTCCCAGAAGATTAGCCACTTTGTACACAGGTCTGGACAAATGTACTTAACTACTGTTCATGCTTCTCTGTTTCTGGTGGTGCAACATCTTTGGTGTTTCCCTGATTCTCGGTTTTGCTTGAAGCCATAGTCAATCCTGCTCTGTGCCGTTTAGCAACCTCTTGATTCTTGTTGTAAATTTTGCAGGCATGAACCGCCAGTCATGGCATGCAATGTTACCGTCCTGCAAGAAGAGCCCGATGTTGTCACCGTCTGTAAACCAGCAACTGTGCCTGTAAGTACGGTCTCATTTACTGTTTTATTCCTAAGGTGTCCTTGCAACTTATTTTTCCAATTTTCACTGCCCATCAACGAGTTTGGTCACTATTATGTACCATTGACAACCATCTGGTTGTCTTTTTTTGTTGATGGGCTAGCTTAATTAAATAGTATATCTGCTGCTGATGCAGGTCCACCCTTGTGGTCAGTACCGTAAGAACACTGTCGTTGGCATTCTTGAGGCTGAACATGGTTTAGGACCTTTATTTCGTATCCAAAGCTGACATTCTTAAGAGTACCTGTCAAATCTATGTGATAACTTGTTCAGTGGGTTGTCAAATATCCGATTTTAAGTTAATGTTGGTTATTCTTACTTTGGCAATGTCCAATAGTCCTCATTTCGTCGAATCATCTCTGTTTAAATAAGCAACTTTTGGTTAGTTTTCCTTGACATAATCACCTCAGCTGTTCATCGACTGGATCGGCTGGTCTCAGGACTACTGATCTTGGCCAGAAATGCTTCAAAGGCTGACCTTTTCAGACAAGAAGTAAGGTTCTTCTCTTACGCCCACTTTAAAATTGAGTTTTTTGTTTTTGAAAAGAAGAAAAAGAAGAGAAGAAAAGAAATTATGGGAATCGTGCGGGTTGACTTTTTTGATTTGTTCTCATGTATGCCTTCTGTTGGATGCTACTCTAATACCAAGTAATCCATTTGTGAGTTGTGCTTGAATTTTTTAAAGATTTACAGTTTGGCTTTTTAATTTTCTGTGCTGCGGTGTCAAGCCAAACAACCTTCCTTATTATGTATGCTAAGAATCTAGAGATAAACTGCCTTTTGTATGTCAAAGTGAAGGAACATGTTTATGCATTTGTTGAGTTTAGGAAGCACATAATGCATGTTATAGGTGAGCTTTGTAGACTTAGACTTACTATACCCTCCATGCTAATGGTACTGAAATATTTCTCTGGGGGCTACTATTATCCAAACCGCTTTTCTGTGCATGAGGTCAAAGTTTCCTTTACATAATGTGATCACTGTGGTTCCGAATCACGAGTTATATGAAAATATGACCAGATCCTTTTACCGCGCATGTGTGGTCCTTGTTGCAGATTGAAGCTGGATTGGTGCAAAAACAGTATGTAGCAAAGGTTGTTGGTGTTTTCCCTGAAGACGAGGTAAGCTGTTGTTTGAAACAAGTCTCAGTGTTCTTGTTGGGATTCTTAATTATGTAGTCTAAGAATGTATGATCTTCTTGATTGTTTAAAAAAGTGGAGTGCTTGAAATGAGAGTAGAAAAGCTTTCTTCAAATTTTCTTTTTGTGACGAATTCCACATGCTCTGCATATAAAATGGAAGTCAAACAGTTCGACATTTGCTGTTAAAATAAATCCGACATGTTAGTTCGAACATTCTCACTTTTCTTCTGTATAGCTTGTCAGCCGATATTATTCCAGGTCTTATGCGAGAAGTTATGATTTTGTCCCTTACCTTATTTTTTTAAAGGAATTAATATCTTACCTGTTTGTGCATCTTTCTTCATAAATGTTTCAGCAAGTTGTTGATGTCAATGTAAATTTTAATGCTCGAGAAGGAAGGAGCACAGTAGAGGTGAGTGTTTATTCATCTTTGACATAGTAGATGAATTGCATAAGCAAATTTCAAATGCTGCTAAGTTGTTCAAATGTAGGTTGGTGAATTGTGTGGAAAATCTTCCGTCAAAGGAAAGGCTGCTTGTACTAAGTTCACTCTCATTAGTACCAATGGGACTCATAGCATTGTATTATGCAAACCTGTCACAGGCCGAACTCATCAGGCAAGCAAAAGTTACTGCTGAAGTAACATTCATTTATTCCATTTTAAGTTATAAGTGGCTCACAACTGTAGTGAAGATAAACCTAATTAGATAAGTCTGAACGTGTTCCGACTTTTGAAGATGGTAGTTTTTGCCACTAATAAAAAGAGAAAAACAGTGGACAACTCATTTGTCAGTTCTTGCTGATATTCTCCCTACTTCAGTGAATATCTTCCTTTTGTGGACAATCAGACCTTTTCTACTTTGCTGGAGATAGAGTACTTGAATTGATATTGCTTTAATGCTTGATCCCAACAAGCTGCACCTCAAACCATTAAATATGTTCGGCTTAATGTTTTCCAGCTTCATGTAGGGGAGGCAATGAGTTACTGGTTGATTTAAATCGGTCTGTGTATTTATGGCCCGGCTTAATCAGTTGGTGGGTTGCTGGCATTTTCTTGACAGTTTGAGGTTTGGAGGGTATTCTGCTCATATATTAGGTCTAGAACTGTTGAGTAAAGTTTTAGTAGTTTGGGTGTTAGGTTGCGAAAGAAGGTGTCATGGTATGATTTTCCAGTACCTGGACTGAATTGGCAGAGTAACCTTAGATTTAAATTCTGGACCTGAAAAGTGAGAAATTAAATGTTTAGTTCCTAAAAGCGTGGTTTTTTTTTCCAAATACCCTCAACCACCAATCGATGAATTTGCATTGCATGAATTTTGGTTTGATGGAGTTTTAATTGGATGGGTTGATGGGCTTGGGTTGGTATGTGAAGTAAAAGAGGAAAAGGTCGCCACTTCTAGTAGGTTATGCTAGCATCTAACCTTCATTGAACATGAAAAGTTTCATGAACACTTCTTTGAACCTGGGTTTAATTGACTTTCATTCTCATTGTAGATACGAGTTCATTTGAAACATACTGGTCACCCCATTGCAAATGACTATCTGTACCTGTCTGAGCATGAGACTAGCTGGTGGCCAGAAGGAATGAGTGCTGACAGAGCTGCTGCTCGTCGTTCCGGTTTTATGACATCTGAAGATAATGGTGCCACTAATTGTGAATCAATCTGCAAAGAAGATTTTGACGTTGATCCAATGTGTACCAACTGTCCAGATTTGACTCCCAAAGGGTACGTGGATTTTCTTCTCAGTGTACGATGTTTCTTCTTTACATACAGTAGTGCAGGTTTATTTATCCCCATAACTGTTTCGTGAGAGTTTCTAGTATTCTGTTGCCACAGTTCATTCATGCTCCATTGCTCCCTGTTGTGATTGTTTCATGAGTTTCAATGGCTTCATAGCCCATATATGAAGCACGCCATGTCTATATAAGGCTAGATGCTGCAAACTGAAATCTCAAGCTAAACCTTCTGGGGACGTTGACTTATTGGATTAGATACTAACTGTATATTTATTTAGCACTAGATTAGTGATTTTTGAATAGGCCAGACGTTTTTCCCTCCAAAGACATGTCATTTCAATTTACTTACTGATTACTTTCACTGAATTCGTCCTGTCTGATTCCTTTTCTTTTTTCCATTGACATGCTTTGTGGTTTTTGGCAGATATGATGGGGATGAAGACGCCCTGTGGCTTCACTGCGTCGAGTATTCTGGGCCTGAATGGATGTATCAGTGCCCATATCCAGACTGGGCTGTTCTAACTTGAGCTAATGGGCTGAAAAGCTGTTAGTTTCTTACATAATCATTTGCCAAATGCCCAAAGCAACAGCCCGTAGGTGCTGGCCCGTGCTTGCCTTCCTCGTCCTTCCAAATCCTATTACTTGATTGCTTATTCAACCATATCCCTTGAATCATAGGGATACTTTGCATTCTGTGATACTGCATAGAACCTTATGGTCACTTCCTTCTCATTCAAACTGTTAACATTGCTTGTCTACTTGGTGTCGGCATATGAGATAGTTTAAGTTGGTCTAATGGTAATACCACTAGTCTTGAAACTGGAGGTCTCATATTCAAATTCCTAAGTAATACCTAACGCTTCCTTATATACTTTTCTTCATTTGGATAATGTGACTGGTAATGTTGTTGCTGTCGATGTTTGTGAACGACCACACATCCACTTGTGGGTTAAACCAAATGCATTCCTTGAAATCTCGTCACACTTTCTCTTCCTCGTGAATCTTCTGTGTGCCTAATTAACGCGGCTAACTCTGGTCGCGCGCAACGTTGAAGTTCCTGTACTTGTGCATCTGCCCTATGTAGACCCTAGTTATCCTCTTTGCATTCATCGCCATGTTGACGATCCCATCTTACTATAGCGTTCGTTATCATATTATAAGGTTCCCTTTCTTTACTTTCACTACCTCTTTATCAATTGCTTGGTGCTACTTCGACCTCTGAAACTAGTTGAGCATCTTCTCATTATTGTTTGGTTTTTGGTTTTTCCTTTGGTAAACTGACTTTAACACATGTCCTTCGCGGCCTTTCTTCAGGTCAAGGATTACCATTTATTGCGACCTTTTATCTAGCCATGGTGTCCTAACCATTTTGGGAAAAATAATTTAGCATTAGGACTCCCAAACTATTAGTGGGCGAGATTTGATGCTTTAAATTATAATTATATAATTTTGATAAGGAGAACATAGTGGTTGGTCATCACCAAAAACGAGTAGAAAAGGGTCCAGGAGATACAATCGTCGGACTCGATCCAGTCCAACTCAACGATGGTCACCCCAACCATACACCGTGCCGGGTCTAAGTGTCACTTAACGGGTGCCAACGCTAGACCGAATCAAATGAGGATTTTGATCTTCGAGTTTGAGTTTAGAGAATTGGTGCTTGGTATTCACTATTCATTCATTAGACGTTATGATATAATATGATACAACGAACTCGATTTAATTCATATGATCTAAAAAATATATCTCACTAGAAGTATTTAAGAGTATCGTTACTCTAAACAGTATGACAGTTTGACCGATATGTATGACAAAGGCTAGTGTACGTCTGGCGTATAATATAAGTTTACATTCAAGCCTTGATGGGATCCCGAACTTGTGAAATCCTAGGTTCTTTTGATCAAACTTGTGCAGTCACAATCTTTTTAGGGTTTTCTGAATTTTCTCTCAACAACACGAAAAAAGTAAAAGATAGGGCGGAATTGACGTGTAATCCGTGTGCAATGAAAACTGCAAGCACGGTTAGGGTGGTTTTTTTTCTTCTTTTATCCATTTTTTTAAGAAAGAAAATTTCAACTTCATCCGACTAGTTCCGGGACCAGGTCTGGCCCATTCCTCAAAAGAAGTTTTGACGGGATCCCTATCTACCAAAGTTTTGACTTCGCAAACCGGCGAACGAATAATCATGGAGTCCTCCCATACTAAGGGACTCGGGTCAATTTAAGGGTAGCACTTACCAATGAGGCCCTATTGATTAGTATTACATACAAAAAATCAATGCTAGACACACTTGAGAGAAGCCTCGAACAATATAAAGGTAGAAGCTCGACCACCATCAAGAAAAATACCTGATTGATGCAGAGACAACACTCAACGTGATTGGAGTCCACCAACGACGAGAGAAAAATTCACAAGCATCACGCTCAATGAATAGAAGAGTTTTTTTACAACCATTTGAATAGATATGGAAAATAAAACTAATTAAAGTACAGAAAAGGAAAAAAATCCTTAACGAAAAAGGAAGTTAACTCGTCAGGGCCAAATCACCAGTCTCAATTCCACGGTCGGGGATTTAACAACACTGGTCGGAGGTCCTTTTGGACCAATTCCCCGGTTGCCACTTCGGATCCCCGGGCGGGTACCTGCTCCTTGCATGGGGTGGGTATGCTCTTCTCCATTGCCGGTTGGGAATCACATCAGGCCCTCTCCGTTGAAGAAGCTTTGCCCTCAAAGTTTTAGAGTCGGTTTCCAAACGAAATTTCATGTATAATCATCACCAAGAAAGAATAAATATCCTCCGCAATCCCACAGAGTCAAGAGCTCAAACACCCGATCAAACATGTGCTCCAAATCATGACTTTCGAAGCTCAAATCAACATGAATGTTTCCGTGAAACCTCTAGTTAGGTTTCCAAACATAATTGGTTGCTCCCAAGGCATCTAAATTTGAAGATCCTCGTCCAAAATCTCCATCCTTCACTGGACTCAAGCAACAACAGTCTATCCTCTTGCCTTCACAACAATCAGTCGTCCAAAGCAAGCTACCAAAGCTCAAATCTTGAAGTCTCCTGCACGAGAATTCATCGTCACAAAAGTTGTAAAAAGGATTGAGATAAGCTATATGCTCCTTTCCCACCACGACCATCTAGTAGAATTCTCCATCTTCCTTCTATGGTTCTGGAATGCCTGTGGTTGGAGAAACCACTCCGTTGTCTTTAAGGCACTTGCTAGAATTGGCTTCATCCTTCGACTCATCCTCTAGCTCAGCATCGACTTCATCAGAATTGGATCTCTGTTGAACCGGAGAACTCGAACTCGATATTTGTTCAACCATGGTTTGAAGCATAGCTCCCACCTGAGCCATCTGTGCTGCAAGCTGTTTCATTGCGTCTGCAAGGTTTGGCTCTATGGTTTGCTCTTCGCGGCCTTCTTCTCGTTGCCATTGATTTGAACCGGAAATACACAAACTAAAAATCCAAGACATCTATGTATTCTTTGCGCTCTTTTCTTTTCTTTCAACTCACGTTCAACTTTGTGGCTGATGAAAAACTTTTCCACTTTTTTCTTCTCATGAACAGTAACCGAAATCACAATTTCTTTTGCCTTTTTCAATAATAAAAGAAAACAAAATTACAGATATTGAAAATAAATGACCTTCTCTTCGCTGCTGAGTTTGAACCGGAGCTCTGATACCACCTGATAAGATTGTGAGCTCGTAAATGCCTAGATTTTTTTTTTATCAAAGTCGCGTAGTCACAATCATTTTAGGGTTTTCTCAAATTTCTCTCAACAACACAAAAAAGTAAAGTTTATGGCGGAATTGACGTGCAATCTCACACCCGGGAGAAAGCTCGAACAATATAAGGCTAGAAACTTGACCATAATCAAGAGGAATACCTGATTGATACAGAGACAACACTTAACGCGATTGGAGTCCACCAACAATGAGAGAAAAATTCACAAGCATTAGGCTCAATGAACCAAAGATTTTTTTAATTAATCAAAGTCTAATCTCTCTCAAATCAGAGTTTACAACCCTTTAAATAGGTCTGAAAAATAAAACTAATGAAAGTACAGAAAAAGAATCCTAAAATAAAAATGAAGTTTAATTCGTCAGGGCCAAATCCCCAATCTCAATTCCCTGGTTGGGGATTTAACAACACTGGTCGGGGGTCCTTCTAGACCAATTCTCCGGTCGCCATTTCGGATTCCCAGTCGGGCACCTGCTTCTTGCATGGTCAGGTATTCTCTTCCTCATTGCAGCTCGAGAATCACATCAAACCTACTAGATGTATTTTTATATACTTGGACGAATAAAACCCGTTGATTAATTTTTTTCATAGATGGATTTTGTGGTTTGTGTTTAGAAATCATTGTTTGGGGCTGATCCATTAGAGCTTAGCATATAGTATAGTGCTCCAAATTTGGGTTAACTCATGACCTAAATAGTGGAAATCAATAAACGTATGTTATCATACGCATAGTGAGTATGGCTATTTAGACCTAGAATTCATTGTTGTTTGGAGCATGATATTATATACTAAATTTTACTAAGTGAACACTAGACCCTAATTTCTAAACTCAAACCATAAGATCAATTTAATCAAAAAATAATGATCGGTAATTCTGATTTATCAAAGTATATTAGAGCATATATATATATTTCATTAAGAGCATGATATAATGCATTTAGAGGTGACAATATATAATCCAATCCATCCACTTAAATATCCAACTAATTCATTCCATTTGACCCAAATGAAAAATTACAGTTGGGTACCTGTACTTTTTATATTTTACTTGGTACCTAATTTTTTTTATATGAAGAATGTCATTGGAAAATTATGTTTTGGTTTCTAAATTTTTTTATTATGACATTTTAGTAAGTATATATTTTATATATTGATTCAAGACTTTGATGCTATTTGGATCCACAGATCAATTCACCAATCCATGAATCCACCAATCTTATATATTGATTCATCCATTTATTCCGTGGATCCACCAATCCATAAATTCCGATCAATTTGCCGCCTCTAAATGCATTGAGTGTCCAGTTATACGAAGATAAGCTCCACGAAAGAAGAAGATAAAGCTAGTGAACACGGTGAGCTTAGTAGGGCTTCTCCGATGGCACAACACCGTGGATTCGTGGCTGAGCTACATTGCCATTTGTCCGCCTTGTCGGCCAAAGTGGATCGGTCCCAACGTTTTGGCCTTTTTTGTTTTGGTAATATGATAACTGCCACATGTAAAATCCTTGTTTAATTTCATTCATCAATCATTTCATATTTTACGAAAATATATTTATTTATGTGATTGACGTGTGTTAATGCCAGTATTTTATTTGTGCTTTTGCAACTTTATATCGTGATATTATTTCACCTCACTTTGTTGTTTGTAATATTGCTGCAAAAGCATAAAGCTCTGCAGGGAAGGGAAGGGATTGGTTTGTTGCCATAGAAAAAACAAAAAAAACAAATTAAAGAACCATTTCTTTTCTCTGTGCAAAACTGTTAGGAACGACTTTATTATCAGTATTATTACTAACTAATTCAAATTTTTTTTTAATTTGCAACTTTTGATAGCGGATTAATTACAAAGGTTCCCAGGACAGCAAGGCCCCCCCTCTTATCCAATTTGGGGGGAATCGTCACTATAAATCCAAAACTTAGAAAAGCCACAAGCATTTTCATTAATCATACTTTTTAATATATAATCTACGTTATCATCATGAGTAGTGGCGGAGTCAGATATTTTTTCTTGAATTATTATTCTTATTTTTCAAATTTATACGTGTTTTTTTTTATAATTCTAGTTTGGAAGTTGGCTTACCATTAGCTAGCTCTCCCACCGATGATATGATAGTATAAATTCCCGCTAATGAACTAAATATCCTTCACTCGCTAATTATTCAGATTAAGTGCCATTAACAAATTTTGTATCTATTCATAAAGATGCAGAGCCTTTTATTGGAGGAACCACAATCTACTCTTATCTTATCTAACTATGGGACAAATGTCTCTAATAAAGAAAAAAAATGTACCTGTCCTCATATATCTCCTTCATCATCTTCTGGGCACAAAAGGGGAAAAAACCTTCCATCTTTTATAAAAGAGAAGCCACTCAATTATTAACATATAGAGGCTTTTAGTTTAGTGCAGAGGAAAAAAAAACAAGAATTACTCATTCATTATATTGGAACATGTATGTATGTACATCACAAAACCCCCACTGGGTTTCCTGACTATGGGGGAATCTAAACTAAATAATTATGTAAAATGAAAAATTAGTTGTTGATAGGAAATTAAAGACCCTCTTTGTAGAATGTCAGCAAGCATCAGAGGAAAGAACAAGTTGCATAACCCAATTGTTGTAATTTTTCTCTCTTGAAATATAAGATTATTTATATTTATAAGATAATATTCATTTTCGATTACGAGGAGTTCGTTTTTGAGATAGGACACCCCAACCGTGATGAGCAGTCGCAACTCGCAAGCCTATGAGAGCGGTTTAATCGGGGGCTCACAAGCCTTAATAGACTTAGCAAAACTACGTATCCACCTATCCAGTTAACGGTCGAATGTGAATCAGTCAACACGAGGAAAATCTTCGTTGACGGGCTTGGATGGCGGCCATGTAAAAACCCTCCGGGGACGAGTATAGGAAGGATCGTACATAGTTATGTGATGACATTTAGAAATATTGTCATTCACAAGGCCTCTTGACTGACATTTAGAAATATTTCTCATACAAAATTTTGAACTAATTATTATGTGGCGTTGGAACACCGAATATGGTCATAATCAATACCTTCTAAACTGACAAATTGACACAAGTGGAACTGGAGTTCACCGAAACACAATATTATTGAGCCATGCCACTATTGACTTGGATACAGTGTGAAATATATTGCTAACTAAATTTATTGAAAAGACCCAAATCAAATTTCATGAAATATCATTCTGTACCTATCTGGTTTAGGTTTCCTGGTGAATTTAGGGCAGGCAACTACTGCTCTTTCTTGAGGTAGAGGCACGAAATTGGAAGCAACATTCAACCTTTAGAGTTTTTAGGGAAATACATATTACACATAAAAGTAGTGGGTGGGGAGATTGGGATCAATATTTCCATTTAACTTTCGAGTCATTGGACACTAGGACCAAATAATAACAAAAAATTTATTTACATCCTCAATCATGTTGATTTTCACCTTTAAGAAGACTGATACGATGGAGTTCGGGTAAGGTGTATTCGGCCAAGTGGAAAGACCTGAAACAAGCAAAGGTTCCACCTACGCTTTCCTTTTTGATTCGGCCACACTTAGGTTGGAAGAGTCCTCAATAATGCTAGTGGAGAGTGGGGGATCTTAGACAATCAAATTCATCACCGTGGGTATTCGATCGTTTCTGATCCAGTCAACGCGAGAAATTCCTATATTGATTGGATATGAGACAGGTATGGATAAAATATGCAAAAAGATTGATGGGTATGGGACGGGTATGGTTTTAGGGGTTGTTTGGAAGTTATGATTCTAGATGAATGATTCTTTGAATTCATGTATTCTGGAGAATTCATCGTTTTTTTGTTCCAAAACTTTATTCAATACATGCATTTGAGGTGGACCCTCAAATCTCATATCACCCAAAATCACTCATTTTAAATCTCAACAAAAAGGTGAGATTCTTCCTTTGAGATTGTTGGCTTTAATTTGTTCACTTTTAGCTCATTAAGTGATTTTTTCTTTTCTTTAAAATTTTTGAATGGCTACAACCAAACAAGACATTCTTCCAATCATCTAATTCTTACAATCTTTGTATTTACAATAGATGTATTCATCAAATAAACATATTTGAAGAATCTCAACTTCCAAACGACCCCTTAGTCTCCCTCGCCCCATACTCATACATGTATTAAATTGAAACCTATCAATGATAGTGAAGGTAACTTAAGACAATATATAGTAGAAATGCAATTGAGTGGTCACCCAAATTCAAATCTGATTCCTTTTTTTGTCAATTCTCTCTTCATTCCTTAAATTTCCCTCTCGCACACAAGATAATTGTGTTAGTTAAATATTACATATAGAGTTAGAAACTAATGATTTGGAAAATATTATACTCTATCTTATTGATTAATAGATGTTTTAGGATCATACAATTTGAACTGTAATAGGAATGATTGTATCTTTGTTACCTTAATGATATAGTAGGTCTGTTTAGCGTTATAATTGAATATTTACATGTAAAGTCGTAGGTATAATGATGTAGGATGTACGGGCCGGGTATTACCCATGGGTACATGAAATCCACAAGTATGCGGGGATGGGTTTGTAAAATCTTCCCCGCACGGGTATGGGGCGGGTACGGGTTTGGATATTTGAAAGTGGGGATGAGAATGTTTTAGGCAAACCCGCCCCATTGCTATCCCTAGTAACAATTCTAGGGTGGAAATTGACACTGTATCGATGTCCCGATACCAACTATCGAAATCGTGAATGTCGAATTATACCCTAAAATAAATCTCAATCTCTAAATTAATTCGGTATCCCAATCTCAATCCCTAAATATTTCGGTATCCCAATCTCAATCCCTAAATATTTCGGTATCTTAATCGATATTTGCTATTAATAATTAAATATATAAATTAGAGTATGTAATTTAATTCAGGGCAAAGAGTCTTGAGTTCGCCTAGAGCTAGGACATGGATAAGTAGAAAGGAGGAGATGATGACATTTCAACATTTCTTTTCATTTGTAATCTTTATTCGATGGATTGGAGGCTAAGAGACAGCTAATGAGAGTGTATTCTTTTTGGTGATATGTAAAATAACAAGAGAGACGAGTGACTTAAACTGAAAAGTCAAAATTGGGTTGGATGGAGTTTCTGAGTTGTCAAAAAGAGAGGAATAATCAACGATTGTGTGATATATATATTTCATTAATTTTTATTTTTTCTCGGTTTTTATCGGTAGTAAGGTATAATACTGATCCCAATCCCATAATTGGATTATATAAATACTTGAATCTGAACAAGCAGGCAATTCTTACATCCAAGACTAATTAAGTGCAACTATTCAAGATAATTGGGAAGAATCAGAATATGAGGTGTGACGTGGGGAATACATGATCTGCCAAGCTTAATGGAGAAAAAAGCAGACACAGAAGGCGCAGTAGCTTGCTAGCTTTGGTTTAGGCCTAAGAAGTAAGAGGATAACAGGCAAAAGAAAAAGTTTGTACTGTGCCAATGGACTTGGCCTGCTGTCATCGGCAAACCAGAATCCGCGTCTTTATTAAAGCCAGAAACAGGAGAAGCCAAGGGAGAAATCAGAAAAAAGGGAAAGCGACAATGTGATGGATATATAACAGACACTCTCTCTGGGAATTGAACAAGTTGATAGGATGGATTCGTGGATCTGAGAAATGGCGTCCCCTCTCCTGATATATATCTTTGCCTTGCTGCTAATTAGACTAGCTAGTAAATCACTACCATATGTTTTTGTTCCCCTTGCTTTGCCTTTTAACGTATAACATGAACCCCAAGTTTGTGTATAAACTCCAACTTTGGTAATGTTATGTTAGATTAGAAATCGATCACAGTTTGATGTATATATAACTCCACGTTTGGTAGTGTTGTGTAGCGTTAGAAATCGATCACAGAAAAATTAGGGTTACTGAATCTGGTTTGAGTTGTGGACTAGGTTAATACGTGTGCGATATATACTATGTCTCGTTTTACGCACATCAGGCTACCATCCGAGTGGCTACAAGATAAATCAATCACGCACTTGACTCTTAGTTTGTACGAAAATGGGAGTTCTATGAAGAACACTCTCTTGTCGTGTTTCAACTATCTAAATCTTTGTTTAAAGGGTATGGGAGGTATACTATTTATAGGTGACTCATATTCTTACTTCAACCAACTAAAATTTATGAAGCGGTTGGTTTTAGGACAATCCAAGTATCACATCAGAAATACAAGGGAATGTACCCTTGTATATTGATGTCCACCAAACTCATCAGTACGAGGCTTTTATGGGAGTATAATAAAAAGTAAAACCATTTCGACTTGGCCCAAAATGGACAATAACGTACTAATGGAGCTATTCGGTTACAACAAGTGATATCAGAGCCTGGTTAAGTAGATTTGGGGCGGTGGACGTTAGTTTGGTGGGACCGTCATTCATGACCACAAGATTTGAGATATGCATTTGTTTGGTGGATCCAGAAGAGATCCACGTCTGTTTGGCGGATCAAGAGAGGTTTGCGTCTGACTCGAAATGGCGTAAAGAAACCAATCACTCTCGCGCATAGCCCTCTTACGATGATTGAATAGTGACCCAAATTAACCTAAATTGAGGGAAATTATCAAGGAATCTCAATTATCAATGATAAATACTCAATTAATATATAATCAAACATGACAATCACCCTCTAAGGTTAATTAGACCCAAAATTGAGGAAATTGATCAAGGACTCTCAATTATAATGATAAGTACTCAATTAATATATAATCAAACATGTCAATGACAACATAGAGTTCACAATCATCAAACTACAACATCCTAGACTAGGGTTCACATCAACCAAGTGAATGTAAAATCTACTCCATGCATAAAGAAAGAACTACAACTAAAGAGAAGGAAAACACCATAAAAATATGAATCTCCTTCTTCCTAGTTGCTTGGGATGGTGTTGAAGATGAAATGTGGCCTCCTTTGATCTTGGCTAGGTCAAATTCCTCTTCAATCTTCTTTGGTTTGTCGCTTTCTCTCTATAATTAATGTAGAAGAAAACCCAAATCTCTCTCTAAAGCTCTTCTCCTTTTGAAATCTGCTCACCCTTCAAATTTATACTGGCAATGCAATCTTCATGGCCACACGTCACAACCGTGATGTGTGCAATGAAACCGTGACACTAACACAAACACAATGTTTCACTTACACCCTTCACGATTTCCTTTATTCTTCACGCACTCAACCCGTGATATGTGCAATGCACGCGAGAAATTCCAAATGCTCATGAAAAACAAATATTAATTTCTTAAAACATGTGTTGGTTCTAGTATTGGTATGATCAAATATCTCCTTAAGCCAAATTAAAATTTTAGGAGAGAGAAAAAGTCATTAGTTATTATCTACATAATTATATATATTTTGTTGTACTTTGTGCAAAAGAAAATTATCGTTAGATAACACGTATTTGTTGTAATTAATCTTATCATTGTTAAATCACGATCCTACCAGTATCATATGACAAACAATACTATCTTAACGCTTTCATGTCATGATATTATTACTATATGACAGTAACAAGATGATATTATGAAGTCATACTATAGTTGTAGATGTTGGTATTACAGTTATGGGATTGTATGAAATCAAATCTTTGAGCAAAAGAATTTGATGTCATATTGCCATTCTTATCATAGTTGTATGTTCATGGTATGCTAGCGGCCGATAAACTCCATTTGACGGGTTTCTCTTATAAGGTCTATACGAACCATTTCCCGGTGGTTAGATGATGTGAAAAGTTCCTGCTAAAAAATATCAAAATGGATATAATTTATTAATTATTGTTTCTAAACATTTTCCCTGTGTACGTAACATGAATGCATATCACCCTATCTTGATGATGTCACAGTCTTGGCTTTTCCCATGCATCTTTTGATCTTTCCCTCCACCAACCTCTTTTCATTACTTTCTCCTTTCAATTATTAGCCCCCCCACAAAATCTAACCACTAAATTATTGCCCAGAATATAACCAAATAATAATAATAATAATAGGTTAAAATCGTAAAAATCAGAAAGGAAAAGACATTTAAAAAGTTCCCAGTACTTTTTCGTTCATGATTCATTATGAACATCTGTTTGACAAGTAGGAAACTGTATTTTGTTTTTGGCCTTTCTTTCAAATTCATTCTTCCACGATGATTAGAGCAACAGTTACATATACACGTAAGCAGATATGTTCTCGACTTTACTGATATTTAGATAGCTAATTGCAGCCTCTCTGGTTGAGAATGATAAATTAGGTTTTGGTATTTGAAACTTTGGCGATCTCTCGGTGCATATAGTAATTGGATTTGTGCAAACTTCAATTTATCTAAGTTGGTTTATTTATTTATTTGAGAAAGTGTGCTAGTAAATGATATAAGATTTAATTATTCAACCTAACTCAACAATTCCAGTTATTCATAATAAAGGGTTTGTCGAATCGCATCATTCAAAAGTACGGCTAACTAACTCATGAATAATTATTTCAAACAAATGAATTAATAATTTTTTAATAGTTTTACTCGAAATGGCGGTAGTTCGACTATTTGTCGACTACCGCACGATGTTTATCTTTTGTTCTTTGACTCTGTACTGGCTATTTACCTGACTACTGTCTATGTTAAAAAAAAAAAAAAATCTCCTAGTTTTTGTTTCTTTGTTTTTGTGTATGACACACGTATTCAAGATATACCACACATTTCAGCCGGAAAAAAAATGTGTACCATATGCATATCACAATCGAAAAGTAAAGCAAAATCACTCAATCGCCTTACCGGCAAAAAGCAGAGTAAAATAATATCTTTGAACGTAATCAACAACAACAATCTTCTCTTCTCCTCTCCGTCGATGGAGTGATTAAGACGACGTCACTTCGCATTAGAAACTTGCTTTTAAAAAAAAAAAAAAAACTTGGCAGTAATGCCGCCATACTCGCACGATAATCATTTGGGCAAACAAATTCACAAAGTAATCAAACCTCCGTAATATGCAATGCAATGGTCATTATCATCATGATTAATTCATGTCTGGTGTGCCAAATTACGATTAACCAACATCGGGGTTTTTTCTTCTTAATCTCCCTTTACCAATAAAATGCAAGATTAAAGTGCCGAACATCTTAAAAAGTGCTTTAGAGTACAGGTGCCATTCATATATACAAACGCGCAAATTTTCATATTGAACAACACCAGTGCATAATTCTTTGTGGGGAGTGAGTTTGGTATGAATTTTTAGACAGACAATTAAGAGATTTTTTTTAATATTTCTCTCAAATTTTCAATAATATAAATCAGGATTATGTAGGGTTATGTACCAAATTTTACTATAAGTGCACTACACCATGATTTTTCGTAATCATGATTTTTAATAATATCTTGGCGGGCATACTATATATAATCAATTAAGCAAATATTTCACATATAAAGATAGTGACGTAGCCAGACTTCAAGTTAACTGGGGTCCTAAAAATTTGTAATGCTAGAATCTATGCCTTGAATAGAGTTTGAGTTGTTGATTGGGGTTCTTAAAGATAGCTAAAATTAATAAGAGTATGGGGTCCTAAGTTCGAAGAATCGGTTGAAACACCTACGTATCTACTAAATTTTTTTTGCCTAATTTTTCCTGTCAAGTGGTGTCCTTGGACCCCACTCCTCAACACTTGCCTCCGCCACTGTATATAGACGACATTAATCTTGGAGCTCAGAGTTAAAAGCAGCAGAAGTATTTGCAAAATTGTATAGTACAAGAGGTCCAACCGAAGGAACCACTTACAGAGATCTAAAACTGATAGACGATTTTAGCTAGCCATATAAAAGTATTGAATCATAACTAAATCATGATTTCAACACCAATGATTTTATTACTAATTTTTCCCCGTACAACATCGAATACGATTTTACACTTTCTTGCCGTTAAAAAAGATTCTAATAAAGAACCGCGTGAAAATGAGGATAATGATTAATAATTGTAGTGAGTTGTCGCCGACGTCATTACTTAGTGGCACTTGCGATTATGGACAGTGGCATACTATAGACGATTCTCTAATATTCGTAGATTAATAATGTAAAAGCTGGGTGGGTATATACAGACAGATCGAGGAGGAAAGCATGCGATGTTTGTGAAATCGTATCGTAACAGCGTTCTAATCGGAAAAAAACTTATTGTGTTAATGTAAAACGAATAGACAAATTTTGCTCGACACAAAGGACGTAGGAAGTGGAATCTTAATAACATTGGCACAGTAGGCAACCCCGTACACAGAATATTTTACGGAAAAGAGATTACATTACATGCAAAAGTTACAAGTAAAAAAAAAAAACAACGTACGTAGGTCAGTTACCCAAATCCAAAATACATAACAATCTTCATCATCATTATTATTTTTGTGGTAATTAATTGTCTTCAAATTAATAAGGGCTGTTGTTCATCGTCGTTATCATTTTCAAAACCTCTGTCTTTGTTTACGCCACGGCAATTCCATTGTTGAAAATCATGTCTTTCTTGTTGTTGTTGTTGTTCATATGCTTCATCAGTTGCTCCTTCCTCTGCTCCTCCGCTTCTTGCTCAGCCGCCGCGGCGGCCAGTTGCACCATCACCTCTCTCCGAACCGCCGCCGCGTCGACCGGCACCACCTGGTTGATCTGGTTGGCCGGCTGCTCCCCGAGCTTTGTCATGTCGATCACCACCTTCGCTTCCGCCACCTCCACCTCCTTCTTCACCGGAAGAGCATTCGCCGGAGTGCTTTTCCGGTACACCATGTACAAGATCATCTGCAGGATCCCGAAGGTGAACCCCAAAATATTGGGAACCTGAAATATAAAAAAAAAAACAAAATTAATTAACCAATTAATTCATAATCATATAATAATAACAGTTAAAAGTTAATTTTGAATGATTGAATCGGACTACTTACAGCGACGTAAGGGTCTTTCTTCAGGAATCCGTACATGAACCACATGACCGCGCTCAGCGTCAGGAAGAAGGACAGCGAGATCGGCATGAACTCCACACTCTTCGTTTTTATCACCTTCCTCTGTACGTACGTACAAAAATAAAATAAAAACATGAGAGTCTGTTGCATAACAGTGAGCTACGTACGACGACGACGGAGGAAATCAACTGTGAGCTACGTACAACGATGCCAAGAGGGGCGACGAAGACGCAGAGGGAGAAGACCATGCAGATCCAACCGAGGACCTGGACGCGGAGGAAGCCGTGGGTGAACGCGAGGGTGAGGGTGCAGATGGCGCCGAAGCCGACGACGTTGAAGAAGGAGAGGAGCTTGACGGTGGTGATCATGTCCTTCTTGGTGGCGTAGAGGAGGTAGACGGCGATGTAGAACGTCTGCATGAAGAAGGTGAAGACGTTGATGGTGACGAGGAGCATGGCGTCCTTGGCGAAGAGGGCGTAGAAGAGCCAGAGCATGGCGCTGAAGAGGCCGATCACGTAAGGGAGCGACTGGAAGCCCTCGCTCGTTTTCTTCTTCCATATCTGGTAGAACGTCGGCAGCGGGGCCAAGCACACCATGCAGGAGATGGCGTTGCCGAGGAGGCCGAACAGGAACATCAGAGAGAAGTGCACCGCCATTTTTTGTTGTTTTTGGTAATAGGGCGGAAAGCACTAAAAAGGAAGGGTTTAGTTTAGTAGTGGATGTTTGGAGTAAAGTGTAAACCAAAGCTCTCTCTCTATTTGCTTGTGTGTTGCGATTGTTGGAAGAGGGCACGTGAAGGGTTTATATAGTACTCAAGGTGGGAGGAGAGAGAGAGAGAGAGAGAGAGAGAGAGAGAGAGAGAGAGAGAGAGAGAGAGAGGGACCAATTTGGCACTAGAGGCTACTACTCCAAGTTGGGTAGATCAAGCAATCAATCTGTCCATGAATGAGATTATGCGTCTACAGTAGGAAGATGCAAATAATGCTTTGCTTTGGTTTGCTTTTTGTTTCTTTTTTTTGCTCTTGCCAAACGAAAAAAACATCCACACACGTATTAGTAATACGAGTGGGTGTGTTTTGGGTGCTTTTTTCTCTTTGTTGTTGGATGCACAAATCAAATTTGAAAACCGTTTGATGAAAGAGGTTGTTCATTGGAAGGCTGAACCTAAGATAATACACGACCCGGGCCCTATAGAGCTCGTATTCATTTCCATTTTGAAAGTTAATACCAACACCCTCAATTGAAGAATGAAAAATAAAAAAGTTGATTCCAAACATGATCACGTAAAAGAAAGCCAACAAACAGATTCAAAATTCATACAAATCCTTATGGTTACGATGATGAGTTGTGTTACTGAATGGTATATATAATAAGATACATAATTAAACTTCTTCAAACAAAGCGCACGCGAGTAATTGGGATCAAACGGTTCTTGACATGATATGGAAGTCTGATTTGATCAAGGTTCATGTGTTCGAATCTCTATGATCGCGGATATTAACAGTTCATTAATTAAGCACAATGTGGTGAGCGCATGTGAAAACTTCAATGCATGTGAGTTAACTTTCATTTGACGGGGGTGTGTGCAAGAGAGTGGTATAAGATTCATAATTAACTTTCTTCCAACAGCTCAGAGTTATTATTAGTCTCTCCGCGTCCCTCTTAAATGAAGGTGGGACAAATCTCAACGCGAGGACGGACGATGAGTTCCAAAAAGAGGTGTAATGTAACACGTTGGACAGATTTCACATTGACAAAACACGAGAGGGTACTTCTTGTAAAACCTCTAAGGCAAACGTGATTAGGATGGAGCAATGCAGATATATGGATGCATTGAAAAGTAAAACTATGTGGGCTAGACACAAAACGGACAATATGTTGGTCAGGAAAGGAGCTGAGATGTTACAAGCGGCCGGCCAACACCAGAGCTTTCGATACTTGCAAGAGGTTGTCTTAAACTCTCAACGACCCCATTTATTAAACATATGGTATTCAACTTGTGCAATTTTTCAGGTGCATGTGTTATTTGTGTTATGTTTGAGGGAGGTGTGTTAGTAAATAATATAACATTCATAATTAAAATTCTTACAAGGACTCGAGTTATTGAAACCAAAAGATTCACAATAGCCCTGCTAATATTCTACATTTGGAGTAATTAGTTAGAACGGATTAACTCTTACTTCTAGAACAAGGTCCATATGGTTGTTTGAACTTTGAAGAAATAATCAAAATGATAAGAACCCACACATTAACAATTTGCACAAAAATGCAGTACTGCTTTCCAGTTGGTCGTCTTGTACAAATTTTTTTGCCCCCCTATACTTTTATATTTCTCATAATTAATTTCTTTTACGTGAATATAATCCAAAGCAGCTTTTCCCTTTATTTCGTTTTTTTTTCTTCCCCCTCTTGCTTTGGTGGAGATAAGGTTGCTGCCCTGATACCAATCCCTCCCAATCCCATCACTCCCAAATCCAGTATTAGTACACAAGTTGATCCCCAAAGTTATACAGGTTTCACATACATTCGTTTACCAGAAATATGGCTGAGCTTCTGTTAAAGTTAAACACACAGCTTCTTGCCAAGGTGGCCCTATACTTTGGCTATGGTGGCATAGCTAGATATAGCTAGCTAGCTAGCTTTGTTGTGAGGGTACTATTCCTAGTACATCTGCTAAAACCTCAGAACACCTTTCCGACGTGTCGTCCACCAAGTGGTTAATAAGGCCCTCCAACTCATATTTCAGTTTTTGGGGGACTCCAAAAGTGTAAATGTAAAAATTGCAAATGTGGGTTACAACTTACAACCCACTTGGAATATTCTTGTGCCCATTCTCTCCAGGATCGAGTTTTACCAGTTTTAGGCAAACCAGCTCCATTTGCTTTATTTGTAGGTAAGGTTAAAGCTATAGAAAAGGTCGTTAAGATGAAGTAATTAAATGAATTTACCGCCATTGACACCATCGTTCATTTGACTTTGCAGCATTCAGGTCAGTACCGATGGTTTCTTAGACGAGTTTATATGTAGGAGATATTGAACAAGTGAATTTCAGCTTCTTATGAAATTTTGGCGAACTGGGTATTTGAATATTTTGGAATGAGTTACGGCGGTGACTACGCTTTAAAAGAGTTAATGCTGACATCTTCGTCCTCTGATTTTTTTTTATTATCATTTTTAAAATTGATCATCTTAATTGCATATTATAAGGATAGTTTCGGAACAAAAATAATGACGACATCTTATTATTACTGTCTGTAAAATATGGTTTTTGTATTTATCTTTTTTCACACCCTAAGGAATCTTATTCCTTTCTCTCTTTCTCTTCATCTTCCTCTTCCTTTCCCAAAGCTCGACCAATAGGCTCTTCATCTTGCCACTGATGGGTCTTTTTTCAAGGAGAAAATGTTTATTTTTTCCCCGAAGGCCGTCTTGCCCATCGGAGGCTCTCCTCTCTCTGCTGGCTACGTACGATCTCTCCAGGTAGAGAAACTTATCCCCTCGCTTCTTCTCTCTCCATCTCCCTCTATGTCTCCTGTTGCGGCGGTCATCAGTTTGTCTTTTGTATCGATTGATTTTTTTTTTTGTATTGATTTGGTTTTCATAGTGACTATATTTTGGTATCGGTTGATTTTTAATCTGGTATTGGTTTGATTCTTGTACTGGTATTGGTTTGACTCTTCTACTATGACCCATTTTTGCCTAAAATGCATATGTATCATCTAAGGAACAAATTAAGGATGTATTTAATGTAATTTCAACCAATGAGACTACGAGATGACTCAAAATTATCCTAAATATGAGGTCTATGCTGAAACGGATAGCTACGATATTATCCGCTTTGGGCCAAAACTGCACGGTTTTACTCTTGGATATTCTCCCCAAAAGACCTCGTACTAATGAGTTTGGTGGACACTTATATACAAGTGTCCCTTCCCTTGTATTACCATTGTGGTACTTGGATTGTCCCATAACAGGCTAAATAACACCATGAAAGTAGAGATATCACATGAAAGTAGTTTTCTAACATCCTAGATGATATTATAAACAATTCTTATAATAGCATCCAATATAATCATAAACATTGAAATATAAACATCCATGGAATAACATAAATATCGAAATACTCAAGCAACCACAGACAGTCATAATAGGAAATAAGAGAATGGAATATTAATATCATAATGAGTTCACATTCCTACACAATCAATTCGAACTGACTACACATAAAAGATAAGGAGAGTACCACCATCGATCATGACAACATATCATTGGCTACACTCCTTTGTGGAAGCTAAGTTCTCGAACACAGTGTAAACAGAAGAATATACTGAATTTTCGTAATGTCTCTACAACTAAGGCTTTTAAGACATACATACCAACATACTTTTTTTTATTTTCTTTTCTCATGACAATTTTTTTCTTTTGTAGGAAGCTTTTCTAAAGCATTATATGTAACACCTTAAGCGAACCCCACATCGATAAAGTATGGGAGAGATCCATGGTTCATAAGTAAGAAACTGACTGATAAGCCAATATCTGCACATGTTTTCCCACCATTCTTGCACAGATTGAGGATTGATTCTCATGTTTTAAACAGAGTTCACGCTAAGTTGTGCTTTTATGTCATATGTCAGGACCTGGAGCGGAAATGGAGTCTTGGGAGCGAGTTTTGGGTCAAAAGTGGAGAGTGGGCGAAAAGTGGAGCTGGAAGACAGAATACCCGACCAGACTATTCAAATACCCGATCGGGTATAATCAAAGAAGATAGGGTAAATCATCCAGGAGGCCCCCCGGTCGTGGACCTCAAATATCCGATCGGGTATTTCACCCCCGAGATCGAGTATTTCCCCTGTGTTGTGCGTAGTTTTAGTTAAAACCACGATCTGTCCTCCTAATTCCCGACCGGGAATGCCCAACTCGGGCTATTTAAAGTCAAACACGGGAAGTTGAAGGCTCTTCGATTCTGGGAGCTGAAAACATAGGTTTAAAGAGAGAAAGTGATGAAGAGAGGACCTAGAGGGCCCTAGATCAAGTCTCCCCACCATTGGAGCTCGATTCAAGCCTTGAGGAGTGACGATTGAGGACCCGGAGCAGATTTCTTCCATCTACACGATGATTTCTACATTCGGCATAGCTTTTCACTCTCTCTCTCTCTCTCTCTCTCTCTCTCTCTAAGGAGTAATCCCCTTTATCACTTGGGTATGTAAGAACCATAGATTGTATGTTAGGAAGAGTTGTATGAACCCTTTATCATGAATGATTGATTGATTTATATCTAATTGATGATTCATAATTGCTTTAGTCTTGATCAAATTCTAGTGATTCCTACTTTGACCTAGAATGATAATCTTTGCATAGGTCAATAAAGCATCTTGAATTGGAGGTAGTGAATCGGCGACTTTAGTCGAGAAGTCGATTCTCTGCTCTGTACCGGTGTAGAACTGAGTAGAGGAATTTTGAATCTTATTGCCTCAGATAGCTTACGCCGGTGGAGGTTAATCGCCTGCTGGGTATTCAAACTGAGATGGTCTGGATCACTTTAGTCGAGACTCCAGACTGTTTGAGAACTTTCCGTAGTTTAAACATCAATCGACCTGACTCAGGTGAATTACAACTTAGCTTGACTGCGATATAGGGGGACTCATACCTGAGTGAGGCTTCTTAATCTGAATACAACTATTACTTGCTTTCTGTTTGTTTTTGCTTTGATAATCTTCCACTCAAACTGACCAGCTAGATAATAGAGATTCACTGAGTAGACAGTAAATCTAGGTATCGGGTTGACAAGTAAAACTGAACCCACTATACTGCATTTCCGAACTGCGATTATACTTGGTCGTAGTTTGGTGTTGTGTTTTAGCGAGACACCGACCTTAACTTACAAGACACGTTTTTGGGTGAAATGAAGTTCTTGTGAGAACTCTGAAGTTAAACGTGCTTAGGTGGAGTACAACAAGGATGGGTGACCTTATGGGAAGTCACCTTGAATTGTACCTCAAATCAAAAACCGTGAGAGTTGAGACCCAAAGCGGACAATATCTTCGTCAGGAAAAGGTTCGAGATGTTACATTATACCCTTATTGGCATCCTCAATTCCTTTTTCATTTTCAATTCCTCTTTCGTGTTCATTTATCTATTGCATATTGGCATTCTCGCTAGGGCTACAAATGAGTCGAGTTACTCGCGAGCAGCTCGACGTTTGATTATGAAAAAGCTCATTCGAAACTCGACTCGTTTACTAATGAGCCAAGCTTGAGCTTAGCCTTTTGCAGCTCGCGAGCTAGCTCGACTCGGTGGCTTTTTGAGATCAACTACTCGTGAGCTTGCTTGTTTAGAGCTCATGAGATGTCTCAACTATTAACATTGTGGCTAGAGAGCCAACTCGATTACCAAGTTATGAGCGAATCGTTCTATATGAGTTTGATTTTGATAATTAATAGGATTGTTAAATTATATATCTCACCCTATATGAAGTTTAACACTTAGATTATGTGAGAAAATATGTCTTATTTAATTTTAAAAAGCAATTATGTATCATAGACTGCTTCGATACTGTGAAATAACATAATATTCACTAGTGAAAATTTATTAACTACATAATTTGATACCACAAAGTATAATATGAGATTAGTTAATATTGAACACTTAACTATTATTTTTTTTCATTTTTACATTATAATAATCACATCATTACATGTATCATATATGAAATATAAAATGAATATATCAAATACGAATCAAAATTTTATTAAGCAAACTAACTTGAACTCGACTCAACTCAACTTATTTGCAGCCCTAATTCTCGCTAATAATTTTCTTGAGCTGACTGGTTTTGCAGAAAATTGTTCCGATGTTGTATGTTTTTCATAAGTGATCACTAAAGATTGAAGTTTTTCCAAGTGAGTTAGAATCAAAATTTTAATATGATACAAAAATTCAAAATTAATTAAAAACACAGGTCAAGCTCCACATGGCCATTACCATATGTAATTGGCAGGGATTAATTAACATCGTTTAATTTGTTCTGGTAGCGCGTTTATGAGTAGCCACTCTAGTGTAAAGCTGAGTAAAAGTAAAGGGTCAACAAAGTATATGCAGAAAAGACTGGGATATGGTCTTCTTCCACTGCCTGAATGACACACAATAATATAATATTATTATTGTTGTTGCATAGATTTATCGTGCACCTGGACAGAGATAAATTCTTATTGAGCATGTAACATGAGGCAATGATGCACTAATTTCCAGGTGATATGGCAGATACATTGCCACGAAGTCAGCAAAATATTGATCACCTTAAGTCTATCAGCTAGCAAAACGACAGAAGACATTCTTGACATGATGACTCTAAACGTCGGGACATAACAAATGCAGAACAAACATATGTGCCCAAGTGATAAAACCTAAACTAGAGGCCTTTTTTTTAGTATTAGGCATAATTTGTTTTTTCCTTCTCTAATCTTTTTTCTAGTATTTGACTAATACCATCATTGTTTTCATAAACAATCACAACATATTTTCATATTATGAAAGAAACGCAAAATACATTTGTTGTCTGCACTCTTTCAATGTTTTCAACTAAATACTCATTAGCAAACTGGTCGTCAATTCGACTTTGAAACTTGTTTTTAATATAACTCAAAAGTAAAAATGCTCTTTCTACACTGGCTATTGCAACGGGTAGATTCAAAACTAGCTTTAGAAGCAAATAAACTAACAGATATGATTATTGCACTTTGGTCTTGACCTAAGAAGACAGAGAAAGATCAATTTTTGGGTATTTTTCAATGGAAATTTTGTATATAATGTGATAAAATAATTCATATTAGCTTTTAAATATGAAATAACATGTATTGTAGTGGTAGAACATTTTTATATCATCTAGATGTGTTGAGTTCAATTCTTGATCTATACATATTTGAGAGTTTTTTATCCAATAATTATCGATGTTCTGTTACCCCTCCCAAGGTTTATGGTGTGGTTGAACTCCTAGCCCTTCGGGACTCTCTTTGATGGTGTTTATCTAATTTGTAAAGTAATGTTATGTTTTGGGGTGATGCATAGGTGATCCTCTGGATGGTCAACACGAATGACTTTTTGCACGGTTTGGATGTCACTATTTTTATGAGGTTCAGATGCTATGCTACTCGTTTGTCGTTTTAGTGTGTCTCGTTTCACTTCGTTCCTCATAGGTATAACAAGAATGCTCATATCGTGGCAAAGAAAAAGTTGTTTTATCGCTAGATCCACTCCTAGTTGACCAACTTCTTTTCTGCTTACCTTTTTGTGAGTTTGTCTGCAAAATGACCAACCTACTCTATATATTTCGTATCTTGCTCTTTTCCACTAGATATAGATTTCACATAGTAATTTTGATCGAAAAATCAATCTGATTTCTTTCATACCATTTGCCTTAATCTTGTTTAAGTGATGGTTTAATCTATGCCTTGGAATAAATCATCCAGGTTTGGGTCAATAAGCAGTGACAATTTCCCTCTGAAGACTCGCTTTCGCAATAGCTCCGGTGGATTTCCCTTAACCAAACTACTGCGTATGAGTCGCCGGCTCATTCTTCAATAGGCATGCGGTCATATTCTGTCTCCTTCCACTGCTTGGGAGTTTACGATCTCATGTTCTATTTCCCTCCCCGACGAGGATTCTTTCCATCCTCCCCTCATGGTACTACTTTGCTATCGGCCACCCAGGAGTTTAGCCTTATAAGGGAGTCCTTGCTGATTTACACGGGATTCCAATTTCCCCCATGCTACTCGGTTCAGAGCGTAAGCTAGTAATGCTTTCGACTATTCGATTTTGCCATCTAGGGTACGTGCAGTACTCCACCGCTTCGCCTAGCAGCACGATGCTTGTATTGTTCTCCCACAACCCCGTTTTCACGGTTAACGCTGCTCCCATTTCGTTCGCGCTACAATGGGAGTTGCTTTTGTTTTTCCCTATAGTTACTAAGATGTTTCAGATCGCCATGTTTTCTCTTACCTGTACATGGATTCAGCAGCAGTTTGAAAGGTTGACCTATTCGAGAATCTTCGAATCTACGCTTATTCTCAACTCCCCGAAGCATTTCGTCGCTTACTAAGCCCTTCCTCGCCTCTAGGTGCCTAGGGATCCACCGTAAACCTTTCCTCGTTTGAACCTCGCTCTTAACTTCTTTACTTTAAGGCTATGTCATCCTAAGGAGCTGCTAATTGTTAGGATCTTATCAACGCCCATGAATGAGAAATCATAATCAACATGTCTAATCAGAAAATTGGGTGCTATCAAATAGCTATGTACCGACTAAGTTCACAAGTTGGAGATAAGCAGACTAGAACCGCTAACATCCGTCACAGGGTAAACCACTACCACTCGGGGCCCTCGACTAATTTTAGCATAGGGGCTAATAGTAGACAATAACTCCCCCCGAACACAACTTACAACTTTCATCGTACTGTGCTCTCCAAAGAGCACTCTTCTCAAAAGGTGCTTGGTTGGAATCCCATTATAACTAAGGATTCTTATGGTTTCGGAGGATCCAACTAGAGGAAAATCAAGAATGGAGAGCTTTCCCCCGCCCCCTTTTTCCGCCCCACTCTTTGGTCTTAAGAATACTGGTTTAAGAATGAGTACTTGCCCTTCTTCGACCCTTACTGCCCAACCTGAGAGCGGACAGCTAATGCGTTACACTTATTTATTGAAAATGATTCTATGGTCGATCCGCGACCCTTGGATGCCGAAGGCGTCATTGGGAGTGATCTCGTAGTTCATACAGGGTGGAGACGATGGGAACGGTCCATTGATTTTTCTTCCTTTTGCCGCATTTCGCTAAAGGGTTGACGAGAGAGAGAGTGCATCAAGCTGTTCGCAAGGGGCAACTTGATCCTCTTCCCTAGGGATCCCAGATGAGGGAACCCTTGGAGAGCCACTGACTCCAACTATCGTCCATGTACGATCCATACTAGATCTAACCAACTGCACATCCTACATCCTCTACGTTCTTGACAACCCATCTTTGTCTCAGTACAGTCTTTCAGTGGCATGTTTCGGCTTTGTCCTCAACGCCCTTTTAATTTAAGGAATAATGTATGTATGTAGGTATATATATAAGTATGGGTCAGACTGCTATATAGTCCTGGGTGTATACTATATTCCAGGTATGCCTAATTAGATATCTCTATCTAGATCATGAATTAAACCAATTTTTTTTAGATATAACTATATCCTAAATAAAAAATAATAATTGACATTTCAAATTAGTCGAAACTCATTAAAATACATCTAATAACAAATCACTTGGAATATGCCGCCGCATGCCTGTGTATAGTGTATACCACATAATCTGTCTGACCTCATAAGATCAAGGCGCATGCCCTGCCTGTATTACTACACTCCTCTTTTGATTAAGATTAATCAAATTAGGTATAGATCACTCTTCTTGGTGTTTAATTTATTATACTTAATGAGACTAGCTAGCTTCCACAGTTAGCAGAAGTTAGCTAGCTAGCTTTAATTAGCCCGTCTCTTAATTTAATTCTGCTTTTTGTTTGGTATTAAAGTGCTTTTAACTGCAATCAACTCGATCTTCAAGCCACCTCACCTCATCTTCTGATTTCTAGCTAAGCTAGCATTCAAAATGGTTTGGTGCTCATCTTAAAAGTGATTATCCTTTGTGTCCGATTTGCCTTGATTTGTTTTGTTTTTTGGGAGAAAACGTAGTGCTGCATTGCATGGCTAATTCGAATAATTTTAAGGGGGATGCAATAATTAATCTCAGAATACATAAATATATAATATCCCATCAACCGTGTATAATCTGTTGGATCGTATTTATTGTTTTTTTATCATCATCAACATCAGTACGGTATACAAAAGTATTATAGGGAAACTCTTGTCAGTCAATTTTTATGTTGTTAAACTGATAATTCGGGATGATACCGGTTAAATTCGATGGTGATATGATGTCAAGTAAATTTATTTTTATATATTTTATTTTAACAACATTACCGAGGTACACTATTTGTTGAACCATTCGCATAAGCTATTTGACCAACTAGCGGGCTTCAAAGTAAATGTTAAAAGAAAATACTGTATTATTACTTAGGTTAATACTTTAAATTGGTCTGAATTGTACATTAATAGATTAAGTCGGTCAGTTGTTTTTTCAAATATCCATTCTGACCTATACTATTTAGTATTTACTATATAGATAAATTTGGCCGAATTTATAAGTTGAAAGAGAATAAAAAAATCCTATTTTTTTGGGTGTCGCTCTTATCTATGATGTTTTTTTATGGTTCTTATCTATGATGTTGGTATTTATCATAATAATAATAATAATAAATTTATATGGTAAAAGTGTCCAGTGTGTTACGTTGGGCAGAGTCTGAAACGATGTAGCACCTTTTTTGGGATTGTTCAGTCGCTGTAGATCTCTGGGATTATTCAGGCTTGGAACACTTGGGCCATCGTTTACTGAGACAGACCTTTCCGTTTTTTCTCAAGAAGTGTTTGCTTCGGATGACTCACCCAGCTCAAATCATGGCTCTGGTGGTAGGGATGACAACAAAATCCGAACCCACGGGTACCCTAACCGACCCAACCCGGTCAATGCGGGTAAAACCAGTGTTGACGGGTTTTGGGTCGGGTTCGGGTTTACACCCGTTCACTATTCCCCGGGTTGGGTTTGGGTTTAGGTATACCCGCCCCATGGTACCCGCCCACACTCATATAATTAATTTTCCGGTATATTTAGTATTCTAAGTTACTAATCTTCTTTATGTTTGTGGAGACATATCTATTTTTTTTTTTTAATTTCTAATTGTGTAGAATGAAGTTGATATCATTGAGTGGAGAGTGAAGAAGCTTAACTGACAATGAGGAAGAAGCTTTCAATTAATCATGTTGTTTATGGATAATTTGTGATTTGCTTCAATTTCTTGAGTTTTCTAGATTGGTGTTGAACAATTTGTATGGTTAATTTGTGATTTACTTGAATTTTCTAGAATGGTGTTTTATATATGGATAATATGTGTTGAGAGATTGATATTTGACTTTTATATTGATAGGAACTTGTTATTGTGAATTTTTTATGACAAAAATTCATGGGTACCCATGAACCCGCGGATACCCAACGGGTTGGGTTGGTTTGAGTTTTCCAAACCCAGTAGATTTTACGTCGGGTTTTTTCACGGATAAACCCATGGGTTTGGGTTTGGCAAAACTCGAACCAAGCGACCCATTGCCATTCCTATCTGGTGGCCCTCTTGTGGCGTATTTGAAAATTTCGTAACTGGGCTGCCTTTGAGGGCAAGCAATTTACAATTCCTCATTTACTGCGTCAATACCATTAGCAGCTTCATGAATGGAATTCCTTGCCAGAGGATCCACTCGTTCCGGTATGGGTATCGCCAAGCCACAATCGGAGGGAGGGGACCTTGCCTCCTATCGTCTGTATGTGGGATGGAGCGGTGAGTGTTGGCTCACATTCAGCGGGCCGGAGGGCTGGTGGTCAAGGACGGTGGTGGTAATGTGCTTTTTGGCTAAAGGTGTGTCTTTTCCAAGCATTGTGGATCCTCTTGTGGCTGAGACTCTGGTATTCCGTGAGGCAATCCAATGGTGCCAGGCTCTTGGTTTTCCCCCAGTTATGTTTGAGAGTGATGCAAAGGTGCTCATTGATAAGGTTAATGCCAACGATGCGCAGGATGGTCGTGTTGCGGCTATTATGGAGGAAATTGTGAATTTGCTAGCTATGAATGGTGGTTTCCAGGTTAGGTTCGTAGGTCGGAATAGCAATAAGATAGCCCATTCTGTAGTTAGAAAGACTCCGTCTTTGTCTCCGGCCTCGTGTCGATTGTACGAATTTTGTGTCTGGGTTGGTTCCCAGATGTAACTTGTGAGCTTTACTTAATCAATATGATGATTTTTTTTTTTTTTGTAAAAAAAAGTGCGGTAGGTGACGGCTATACAATAACCTTCCCCTAACTGGATCGGATTCCAGCATTATCTAGCATATATTAACCCCCACAATGGCAAGAAGTGCCTAGTTCTATACATTTCATATATTTTCATGAAAAAGAAAAACAAATAGATAATTACGAAGGCAAATCACATCTTTAGTTTACTAATATTTAGAGATGACAAAAAAGACTTCTTATTTGGGCATAGCTCAAAACTCATTTTAGTATGGGTCAGATGTATGCACTAACATGCTCACTGTATAAAAATACATAAAAATTGCTCATCATACATATAAAATGAAATCATTCAAACAAATTTTTATATTGGGGTTTTCAATAATACAATTGGAATTGAGTGTCTGTGAGTTGCGACTATCCATAATGTTCTGAGTGGTGTCATTGTTTTCTTATACGAGTGGAGTGGTGTACAATTTGGTGGATATGATTTATACGTATAAATTGAACGTTGGATATTTTTTTAAGGGTTTAGTATTAATATATTTGTCAGGTGATTAATGTGGTGGGCACGTACGTGTAACTTCTTTTATGGAAACATCTCACTATTTAATTTCGTTGTTGTTGAACTCGGTGACAAAAGTTACTCATTCAGCCTGCCTAGGGCAAAACCTGCCTTGATTCCTATGGGTTTACCAAGTAGATACTAATAAACTACAACAGTGAGAAATGAAGAGGATGTGAATCGTGTATAGGGGTGGGCAACGGGAAATGAGTATTTGGGTATACTCATACTCGTCCCGCTTTTTTAGAGTTCCGTAATATTTATTATGAGATGAGACTTGGGATTAAAAATTTTCACATTGGGTACCCGCGGGATACCCGCTAATACCCATATGGATAGTATGGGTACCCGTAAACCCATCCATCGCATCAATGATTTGATCATCAAATGAAGTGCATAGACGCTTACTACAAAATTGATAACTGCAGATCTTTAAGCTGCGTACCAATTATAATGTTCTTGAACATTTGATTACTGCAGAGATGGCATTCCCAGAAAAAACTGTATATAAAAAGTCATATCGACACTCCAATAACTGTCAGCCTAAGCAGCACAGGTGACTGGTTACACATTTTGTTTTGCAATCGCCAACTACCAACGGATGAACACAAAAAAAAAGAAAGAGAGGCCGCAAATGTGATGGCAATTGGTAAACCGTAATACACACTATGTATTCATTGATGGTTCATTTCCACCCTGTTATTATGCATAGAAGAGGAAAGTTCCCTAGACTTTGGGACTTCCCAAATTGCAGCTTGCAGGACAATGAAAACAAAACAAAAATTTCAGTTTTTGGCAGCTTCAGAGGGAGTCTTGGTGGTCATCTGATCAACTGCGTGCACTGTGCTTTGAAGCTCCTCCCATATGGCTTTGTACACCATCCTTTGCCTGTTCACCGCAGACTGGCCCTCGAATGCAGATGAAATGACGTCGATACTGCCGAAAGGTAGTGAGGCATCAAAGAAGTCAGATCCATCAGAAAAGAGAAACCACATAATCTGGACTGGGAAAGGAAAAAAGAACAGCATTTGAGCACATTCTAAAGGCAGCTGGGAATAGACTCTATAACCATCATGCACATGTTATTAGTATTTCAATCTCAGCTCAGGTTCCTTATCTCACTACTTTGCAAATTCGCCACAGAATTCCATCACATCATCTGATTCCCAAAGCTGAGTTATCAACATAATGTTTAAGCAAATGACAACCAAATTCATAGTCCATCCAAGATGCAAATCAGCCTAGATCTTCTGAACTCAGCCCCGTTTATTGCGAGCACATGACAGCAATTGAATCCACTCGGAAAGTTTTAGACTTTCACTCTTAATCCAATGAGCTACCACATACACTAGACAGATTCAACAAGTGTTGACTGATGCAAGGACTGAACTATTAACTTATGTCCATGAATAAGTAGCACATGTAGCATCAAAGGTATATCTGATAAGAAAATGAACTTTAGAGACCTTACCTCACATGTCGGCCATCGCCATATGCATCTTTAACAGTTACTGACTCTGCCTCCAGCTGCTGCTTTATCTGCTACCACAGAATTTCCAAGTTAAGAGTTGAAATGGAGACTGCAACCAATTCCAAATTTCAAATTCAGATGTAATTTACGTAAAGCGTATATATTCTCTCCTTTCCCCCTCTTTCCTCTATTTTGATGGGGAAAGAGGAACTAGCAACTAGCAAGTGGATTAACATACGAATTGAAGGTTTACGCAAGTCATTGGCAGATCTTCTGATAACAACAAGCTGCCACTCAGAGAGCGAGAATATGCAAAACAATACTGGATAACTCAATTCATCTTAACTCATGCATAACCCCCAAGCTCAGGAATGAATCAAACAGAGACAACTATCATAGGAAAGGAACTAACTTCACCATACTAAATTCGTACTTCATAAACATGACAATCAAGCAGTGGAGGAACGAAGCTCAAAGCCATGGTAACAACTGACAACTAAAAGGCCAACCACAAGTAGGATGGCAGAACACCTTAGCATATGGTTTTAGGGTTATGAACTAAAAGGATAACCCTAAACCAAATTCACATCTTAACCAAAAGTTATCTTTCCGGCATAACAAATTCAGCAATGAAAACCAAATACCCAATCAGAGCAAGAAAGGAACCACCTTTAACTCCATAGACTGCATGAGCGGCGAGTCAATGGAACCACTATCATTTACCGGAGTAGCTCCGGCACTGAATCTGCGATTAGCCGCGGAGGCAGAGCCAGCCCCGGTGTTGAATAATTCACAGGGGGAACTGCGAAGTTGAAGCTCTGAGGTTCGGTGATGAGTAAACGCTACAGAATAAGAACGGAACTGAGAGCTTCGAGGGCATATACGAGAAGGCGACGGCGACGGCCGTGAAGAAAGTAGAGCTCGGCGAAGCAGCAGGTGGGTGGTCGCTGAAGATATGACGTGAGGGCGCAACATTAGAGTCTTCGCCATTAGCGCAAGCGAGCGAGCTAACTATTTTCTCTATTTCAAAAGTGTCTCTGTAATCTGTATGCTATCGGCGAAGGGAAACGAACGCCTCAAACGAGTGGAAATCGGAAGTTCGGAACAGAAGGCCAGACTAGCTGCCACGAGGAGAAAACTACGTTTTCGCCCTCAGAAATATTTTCCTTACATATTAGTTCCTATGGCAAGGTTACTTTAGAAACCCTAGTAGGATTAGATCCCTGAATCAAACCTTGCCTTGATTCCTAGAGTCGAGGCCCCTGCATCTATGAGTCAATTTTGTTCCATTAGTCTTTGTAATGTGGGTTATGTTGTGGTGGAAAAGACGATTGTCAACAGGCTCAAATCACTGATGCCCCGCCCGTTTCACCCTAATCAATCTAGCTTCGTTCCAAATAGACACATCACTGATAATATCCTTCTTTTGCAAGAAATTGTTCATTCCATGGCCAGGAGAGGAAGAAAGAAGGGTACCATGCTCCTGAAGGTGAACTTAGCTAAAGCCTACGATAGGATCGACTAGGAATTCCTTGAAGAAACTTTGATTTTGGTTGGCATTCCCTCCCAATGTGTCAACATCATCATTCAATGCATGACTTTGGTGGAGATGCAGGTCCTTTGGAATGGAGGAGAGACTGAATCCTTCACCCACGCTAGGGGACTCCGACAGGGATGTCTCATTTCCCCTTACCTTTTTACCCTTTGTGTTGAAAGATTGAGCCATATCATTGACAGCAAAGTTAGGGACAAACTGTGGGAACCTATCTTCTTGTCTATTGATGGCCCTCCCCTTTCTCACCTATTCTTCGCAGACGACCTTGTCTTGTTTGTCATGTCTGAACGATTTTTGTGAAGCCTCAGGTGAACTTGTTAGCAAAGACAAGTCTAGAATGATAGTAAGCTTACAGTTTGGAAAGCCCGCACTCTCTCTCTTGCTGGTCAGGTGACCCTTGCCAAGGTTGTTTTGGAATCCATCCCCTCATATACAACGCAAACAACCATTTTTCCATCCTCAATATATGACACTATTGATAGGAAAATTAGGTGGTTTGTTTGGGGATCTCAGGTGGGGAAAAGAAATGTGCATTTGGTCTCCTGGGAAACAATTTGTAAGCCCAAAAACAAAGGTGGTCTTGGACTTAGATCTGCTAGGGGTCTCAATCTTGCTTACATGGTGAAACTAGCTTGACATATTATGAATAATGAGAAAGACTTGTGGGTTCAGGTGATGCAGGGCAGGTATTCCATCACAGTGAAGGGAGAATTACTGCCATGAAAACCAACAATCACTCCAACCTGTGAACAGCTATCCTTAAAGTGATGTCTATGATGAGAAGAGGGATGGCGTGGAGCATAAGAGATGGCAGTCGATTGGTTTTTGAACCAACACTTGGTTGGATCATGATATTGTGCCTGAGGATTTTGCTCTTGTGGATCTCTCGAAAAAGGAGAAATACTCTTGCGTGGCGGACTGGACTAACAGGGATGGCTAGTGGGACTGGGAGAGACTTAAGAATTATCTGCCTATTGAGGTTTTAATTCGTATTGCAAGGTTGGAGGGCCCCTACCCCGGAGCTTGGAGAGGACATAACCATCTGGGGAGTTGAGAAGGATGAGAGGTTTAGGCTACGATATGATGGATAGCGTGACGGACGACATGCCTTTGGAAGCTTGGAGAGACCTCTGGAGATGGGATGGCCCCAACATAATCAAGCTTTTCTTATGGCTTATCTCACACAACAGACTCCTCACCAATGCACAGAGAAAGAAACAACAAATTGCACAAAATGAAGGCTACAACCATTGCACTGACGAGGAGGACACTTTGGAGCATATCCTAAGGAAATGCAAGAAGACTAAGGGCTTCTGTAGTCACTTCAAATGGAAGATTACATAGTAGAGCACTTGCATCGCCTTCCAACAGTGGATTCATAAAAAAATCAAAGATGATGACAAAGGAGTTGACTTTGGAATTTCGTGATGGCTTGTTTGGAAACAAAGAAATGAAGAGGTCTTGGATGGTAGGAAGTACTCTGAAGAAGGTTTGATTAACAAAGCCAAGGCATGGCTTAACATTCATCGACAAGCTAAAGACAACGCCAACATGAGCCTTCTAGTGCTCAAATCTGTTCAAATCGAGAAGGAGCTTAGCTGGAAACCACCAAGAGAAGGCTCGATTCAAGTACAAGTGAATGACTCGGTTTTGGGTTCTACTGGCATGGCTGTTGTAGGTGGCATGATTAGAGATTGAGTTGGGCGCTACTTAGATGCGTTTGCCCGCAATTTATGGGCTTGATCCATCACGAGTGCTGAATTGAAGGGAACCGTTGTTGGTCTTGAAAGGGCATGGTAGCTTGGCTTCAGGAAGATCGAGCTCAAGCTCGACTCCACTACTCCGATAAGCATTGTCAGGAACTGGAAAGACCACAACCATTTGCATGGTTTTCTTGCGGAAAAGATTGAAAACCTCCTTGGTCGTGATTGGAAGGTAGTTGTTAGTCACGTGTATAGAGAAAAGAACTTTGTTGCTGATTTTTTGGCTTCTAAGGGTTATACCCTTCCTTTTGGCACACTCTAGGTCAATGTGTGTGATCCCTACCTTGAACATTGGTTGTTGTATGATGTCATGGATACGACCATGACTCGTTCTATTAATATTATGCACGAGGGCATCTCTCGGCTCTCGCCTGTCTTTCTAAAAAAAAGTAAATGGTATGATTCAAGTTATTTATATGTAAGTGTTAACAAAACATACTACGAAAGTGGAAACCAATTATACCAAATGCATTGTGCAATTATATAATGAGTTAATGGTATATTGGCCCCTATACATTGAATTAATGTTTTCTTATCATGACCCTTGTACTATTTTTTTTAACATAGTCTTTCATATATAGACATTTTCTTATTGTGGCAAATCTTGTTAAAAGACTGTTAATATGATGTTGAATGGGTACCCAATTTGTCATTGGACATGCCTAATTAAGCGCTGACACAGTAATAAAAACTCATGTAATTACAAAGTTATCCTTGCTATTTAATATTTTTCAGTTTTGACCAAAGATATACCTATTTGTAGATTTTGATTGAAAATTGTAAGGGGAAACTCATGGAAGGGATTGATTAAGGAGGCGGTTAAAAATATTGAGGAATATTTTTGCAACTATGAGGACTTATTATGCGCATGAGCCCTGAGTCAATGCTTAGATATGTCCCAATTTAATGGAGACTAATGAACTTTGAATGATAAGGACCGGATTAGGGGAAAAATTGTACTTTCAGGGGCAATGATAGGAAAACAATTAGTTCAAGGGGCGATAATAGGAAAAATATTATAGTTCAGGAGCCAAAATGTTATTAACTCTTGGGCTAATACCACTACAACACCCGAACTATCAAAGAAATGTCACTTGTGTCCTATTTTATTCAATATTCCAATTCTATCCCATCGTATGAAATTTTGTGTCATTTTTGTCCTGTCAATTTCGTTGACCGTTAAATATAACGTTTGACCAAACGGTGGTCAAAGTAATTTTGACTTTTAGTGACGTGGCAAACAATGTGGCATACACCTAGATGCCACGTCATTGCCACATAATTTTTAATACAAAATAAATTAAAAATACAATAAAGAAAAAAAATTAAAGGACATCTTCACCGTCTGTTCATTCCCCTCCACCGGCAATTTAATCGCCACCACCCCCTAAGTGCACTGTTACTGAGTCCAGCTAAAAGCCTCCGTCCAGGGATCCCATTCTTCGCTTCAATCACCATTCCCCTCTCCCTCTCATCTCATCAATCACCATTCCCCACTTTTATTTTAAGTATGAATGTTTATATTATTTGTTGGATTCAAGTATAAATATTAGGATGTGG
This sequence comes from Linum trigynum, assembly GCA_964030455.1. Taxonomy (NCBI): domain Eukaryota; kingdom Viridiplantae; phylum Streptophyta; class Magnoliopsida; order Malpighiales; family Linaceae; genus Linum; species Linum trigynum. Next base: position 30,226,883 of record OZ034814.1, on the reverse strand, counting down.
ATATTAAATATTGTATTTAAATACGATGATTTTTGTTTGTTTGTAATGTTGTGCTTTTTACAAATATGGATGAAGTTTAGAGAGAGATTGTCTTGAGATGAATTATATAAATATGTAGTTTATTTGGCGTTACAAGTTTTCACTTTTCCTACATAATTTTGTGAAAATTAGCATATATCGATTGTATCCTGGTCATACCATGTCACTTACTAAAATGGCGTAACGATATAAACTGGTTTAACAACCTTGTGTGGAAATGCACTAGAGATTTTTCATGCTTCATAGAAAATAGGGTTATTGCTACAATATGCTCATCTACTATGCAATTTTTCTATCAAACGTAACCATTTACTAATTTTACATCAAAATATATCTATTTACCTTAAAAACGTTATAAAAAATTTCCTTCTATTAAAGTTTCTATAAACAAATAATGTTAACCACGACCGAATGGTGATTTGGGCGACACAAATGTCCAAAATGCCACTAATAATTTTTCATTTTAATATTTTTGTTTCTTTTGTATAGCTTAATACCTCTAATAATACCAGTTTAATGTGTCTTAGAAAAATAATCGGAGGGGCAAAATTATTATTTTTCCTCCTATTTTGCCAATGCGAGGTTGTTCGAACCACGATTCGGCAGCCGTTGACAGCTTTTGGATGGAATTTTTACCACGATGATATGTTTGATAATATTTTTAAAGTACAAAAAATATGTTTGATTAAAAAATAGTAGAGGAGATGTTTGATAAAAATTAATAACAGAAGACCATATTATACATACAAAACAAAACAAAAAATGTTTTGAAAACACACCAATTTTTTTCATTCTTCTCCTTCCGTTCGGAAAAATTATGTTTGGAGAACTAAGAACATGACTATTCTCAACTTTGATGAAAATATTCTCAAGGATTTCGGTACAGCTCTGCTTAAAACTATGATGCTGGTTTTTGGCATAGTAGTTTGGACATCAAGAGAACTCGAATTTAACGCATTTAAAGACGACAAATAACTATATGCAACAAGGAGTCTGACTATCTAAACCCAGTAAACCAGGTGAATGGATCAAATAGCATTCCTTCCTGCAACTTTGCAGGTCATGCAACCCCCTAAACCATGTATATTCAGCACACAATGGTGAGAATCAAGTGAAAAATCCCCCTCTCCGCCTTTCTCTGTACAGCCTGGATAGGATGACACTGCACCATTTACCACCAGCAGACAAGATACTTTGCCATCAAACTAGCGGTCAGACCATCGCCTGGTCGGAACCTTCCAAGAGTTCCAAAGCCACCATTCATTCTCCCGGCAATGCAAGTAAGAAAGGAAGCAAACTCATGGGATGATGCTTCCAGGCTGTTTCTGCTTCTCAACCCAATCGTAATAGTCCCGCAGCAGCTGCTCCAGTAGCAAGGGAACCAACCTGTCCACTAGAGCTTGCATCACTCTGCATATTCCATTTACCCCACCAGCATATCACATTTTGTTGACTGTAAATGGCTACAAAGCAATAAACATCAACTCTTTGAACGTCAACTGGAAATCGCAGCAGTGAAGTTCACTTACAAATTTCCAGGACCCTCGACAGCAGATAGGGGCAGCAGCGTGAAGGGCTGCGTGTAGATCTGTAGACCAAATGGAGATTATTATAAGAATATACAACAGCAAAATTCGATGCGCAACTCCTTCAAAAGTTACATCAAGCTAGTCTGCTGCCATTTTTTATATCCATGTTCATTGTTCTGGGATCAGAACTAAGATAACTGAGACAGTATAAGAATCTTTCACATAACGTGTTTGAAATTTCTGTTGAAGCTTGAACTAGGATGTTGCTCCAGCTACGCTAACCAACTAACCTCAAGTGTGAGATTCAATTTCACATCAACCTCCAAAAATGGTTCTGGGTTATCTGTATCCCATGTCATCCGATTCACCATGAAAGCTGCAATTTTGCGAGGGGAAAAGTCAGATAGAACATTGGCCACTGAAAGGAGTTCACAGGGCAACGCAAAGGCAACTTTTATCTACCCTGTCATTATTGTGTTACTAAACCATATTTGCACATTCGAATCAAGAACAAGAGGAGAAGGATAGGGACCTGAAAAATGTTCATTCTGGTATTCTACAACATCCGAACCCTGGAGCTGAAAATGGAGAATTTATCACTCGTATAAGTAGCAGTATAACAAAATGGCATGAACCCACTATTCATTCAGCTTCAATCTTTTGCAAACTTGCACCCAAAACGTTAAAAAAACTGACCTTGCAAGAAAGCATCTCGATGGTGCAATCTTCATGAGTCGGGGTAACTCGCAAGTCCAGCACAGGAGTGGCTTCGATGTTGAGGAGCTTGAGTTTGGGAAGAATGCACCTGTAAGTGTTGGGATCAAGGGATTCAAAGCTCTGCAATGCTTTGTCGTTCAATATGGATTTGATCCCTGACGAGTGGCTGAGGAAGTCGCCGATCTCATACCCGCCAGCGGAATTGGAACCCTGGGTGTCGAGCTTTACCCTTTCCTTTCTCGCCGCCGACAAATTGGCTGTCTTGGATGCCGAGTTGCTGACCCGCAGCACCGTTGTGGCGCTGCTTCCTCCGACAGCTGCATTAATCCTTCCCCTGAAGACGCAGGTAAAAGAACAAAGAACAAGCAGAATCAAGCTAATCTGATTGATAAGATTCAAGCACACAATCCATTAGCAAATTCTGGGGAAATGGAAAATGCTGGAATCATTCATTCATCACAGACCAGATGGGTTTGATCGGATTATTATCCGAGTGGTGGATACTGTGTGGTTTTGGAGCAGCCAGATTCCTGCTTCTTATCATCGACTTCATAATGGACTGTCACTTCGTATTGCATGTAATGCTCATCGAAAATGGTTGCAGAGAAAGGAAGAATCCAAACGATGATTTATCCCCGCCGTCATTTCGGCGGCTGCCGGAGGGTAGTTGGCGATTATAGTGTAAGCCACTGAAATGGAGGGAGAAAAGAGACTGTGTGGTGTACGTAAGAGCTAGATTTCGGTGGCGTGGATATTTTCATATTTTATCCACGCCTTCAGAAGAAGCCAATGCTTACTACTGAATTTAACTTTTTGGGCCCGCTAGCAACAGTGAGAGTCAGCTGTATAACCGAAAATATTATTTGAAGCATTGTAGGAGAGAGTTTGTATGGGAAAATGGGAACCACAAGCTAACATTTACATGGCAAGATCTGAGGTTTTCCATACCATAATATGATGACCCACAATTTACAGGTTGAACTACTGCATGTTAGGCAGTTCCAAACAGTTTCAAGGTGGAACCATGTTTGTTCGACTGGGTTGATCACTCACTCATCATCATCATCATCATCATCATCATCATCACATTCCCCTGCCAAACTCTCAGCATCAATGGCAATGCAATGCACGTAGTCATCTCTACAACCCACGAAGATCCTGCCCCCAATCATCACCGGGGATGAGAAAATGTCTCCCGGGAGATCAAGCCGAGCAAACTCGTGAACCCGGGAGCCTTTTTGGGGTTTCTCCACATCATCCATCTTAACCTGAAGCAAATGTATGGTTCCAGAACTAGAACACACGCAAATCAACCTGGGGAAATATGAAGATAGATCGTTAGCAATGTCAGTGGTACTGTGGGTGAGCATGATCCTGTTCAGTCCAGTTCGGAATTGTACCGGATCAAATAAAGGAAGCAAACAAAGACTAGTATTAGATTCATAGCTCATTTGATCCCATCTGGCCCGCTCTTACTTTCGTTTTTTATTAAGACGATCCATGGAATCGAGAACACACCGTAATCATGTTAGGCCAGATCTGATCTTATCCAAGTTCTGTGGGTGGGTAAAGTAAAGTAAGATGGTCAAAGTTACCGGTCTGATGAAACTGGGGAGGCGGAACCAGACACCAACAGCTGCAGGTGCTCATCTACGTAAGCAGATGCAGTAACCGGATCGCCTAATTGGTGTTCCCAGATGAGATCACCGTTTTCCTGTTGGGGAAGCAAAGCTGATTAGACGGACAGACTGCGTAGATTATTGTAAAACATGATCTTCTCAGAGATGTCAATTGAAAGAGTATAGTACTATTAGGATCTTACCATATCTAGGGAGTATATGCTTCCATTTCTGGAACATATAAGCACCTGCCAAAATCTATAGATCATAAATCTCTAAAAAATATTGCAGAGGAATTCAAGTTACTTCCTAAACTGGATTGAAGATATTAATCGGTTGTAAAAGCAGTTTGAAAGATGGAAATGATGCTAATAAGCCGCTTGGTTACAAGTTTACAACAGGCTGATGGGGAGTGGACTTAACAATAGCCGATTAGTTGACATGGTTGAGGGTAGGGGGTGGGATCTTAGTAATTTAATCACAACCAAGCAATGACAGTTCGTCGTGAAGCGACAACTTGTAGAAGGGGGTAGGTTTTCCAGAGTTAATGATGGACAGTGCTGGCTGGCAATAGATAAAAAAAAAAAAAAAAAGTTAATGAATGATAAGCTGGAGTGCAGGCACTGCAGGAACTTCTTGAAGAAACGAGTTTCCGAGTTACAAGAAATATAGAATACACTGATGCAACTAAACTACTGGTAGATACTGAATGAAAAATTGAGAATATGTTTTACCTGGCAAGGAAGAGCCAAAGATGTGCAGGCTCCTGCAAATATAGGACCACCAATTGTAATCTGAAGAAAACAACCATCACTATGAAATTGAACGCAAAGACCCATGAGGGAAGCAAAATCCAGCAGCAAGAAGAGGACTACATGAAGTCGAACATCTGAAGAAGAATCGGTACCTTCCACGAAATGGAACCACTAAAATCCAGGGCAACAATGTTACCGTCCACTAGGCAACATATAACTGCAGCAAAAAAGAGCATGTAAGAAATCTAAAGATGGTGAACGATCAACTGAAAGTGCATAGCAGCATGATGAGGCGCTTGTATACCATTCCCACTTCGAGAATCAACTGAAAGTGATCCGAAAATGGGTACCTCTAGCTCTTTCTTCCACAAACTATAAAACGGGATTGCCTGTATTTGTACAGAAGATTGTTTCGTGAGATTTCAGAAGAAAACAAACAAGTATTTGTATTTTATTTTGGGGCTCAGGATCATGTATACTGAGCAAAGCATGACGATGAAAATAGTCAGCACAGTTCTTTATGCAGCTGCAGACAAATTTGGGTAGGAGCACTTGAGGTGGCAGGCTGACCCAATGATCAGCTACAAGTGCAAATACTGTCGATTAAAACACTACCCGGAATTGACATTCTCCCCAGCACACCAGCTCAATTTCTTGTCGTTTAATCATTATGCAAGTGAATAATGCTTCGCCCATTCCATCCAAATCTGTAAGCTACCATAGAAATCCTACTACTCGGTAAATTCAAATTTATAAAATAGCAGCGTAGAAAGCTGGTCACATGCACAGTGAATGCTGCTGGCAATATTATTATCATTGAGACGCGAGACATTGCCATGTAATGTTAAACAAAAAAGAACTCCCAGGATGAGAAAAACAAGGACAAACCTGTCAATGGTCATACCTCTAGGCATGTAGCTGTTACACGACCACTAGTAGAACTGACATAAAGGAGTTTATGGACCTACAGCAAATAGTCAAATGGAAGGTGAGTTCAAAATAACTTGAAAGTGATTGCAGGCTGAACTGTATGCTTACATCATCTTTCTACGCATTTTCCATAATGAGAAAGAAAATGAGCAAATGATACGAAGACTGAAAAGCAATAATCACCTCATCAATGGCAGGAGACCCAAAGATGCTGCCACCACATTCAAGCTTGTATACACAGCGCTGGCTTTTGTAGTCAAGAGCATATAAGTTGTGATCATGTGAACCGCACCTGCAAATTTCTTCCCAAAGTCAATGCCATCTAAAGGGGAACTTTGAAATAATTGGTGAATAACACACGGTAACCTGCACTTCATTTAATTTCCAGGGTTCAATTCTTAAAATTCCCCGTCTTAAAGCAATATGTCAAAGTTCATACAGCGTGCCCAACCAAAAAGAGATTCATTTTGTTACTAAAAACTGAGGAGGAACCTCAGTACCAAATTCTTGGCAATCCATGGTAGAGCTTATTTATGATTCGTGCTGAATCCGGTAAATGAACAAATAGGTAGTCTTTAGGTTCACGCAACAGCACTAGGCATCAATTTAAGATATCTGTTTTACATGAAAATTGAAATATTGAGTATCTCTACAAGATTGAGTGCTGGTTTGGAGTATTTTTTTTACTCTTTCTTCCCTCCCATTTACTTGTGACTCGAGCAGAAGAAACTAGTTACCCTTCCTTTGATATTGATAGTTACTTATTCCAACCCACTCAAAAGTTAACCACAATAACCTTCAGTCTTTCTGTCATGCAAGTGAAGAAAACTTGACCTACCTCTCTTAACAAGTAAAACCAAGCTGAACAGGCCTAACAATCAAGGAAAGACAATGACATTAAGAACTGAACTTAGATACTGAAGATTATACCAGATTACTTGTCTATGCACGTCCACCACTGGTTGACACTTCACCTTCAAATGTCGGGGGAAAGTATTTTATATTAACAACAGGAACAGAATGCTGAAAGCTTTTTGAACAAGAGTGTAAAAGGACAACAGAAGACCTCTACAAATGAAAAATCAAAGCCGAGTTTCATGGAAATCGTTTGTCTCAATACTGTGGCAGTTTCAGTAAACTTATATCTACCATAACTCACTTATAACCTAGCTACTTGAAACCCTTGACTAAGCCAATGCCTTTAAATAGACTTCTCATTATTCTTCCAATGGGTTCCCACAACGAGCTTCTTAATGCCCTAGTGCTATGAATATAGTTGTTAATGTGATTTCAAGAGGATGCTACAACATGTTCCTTCCTGTCACATCTTCCTAATTCTGGTACAAAGACAACTTACTTACATTTGTTCGACCTATTAATTGCCATAATGAAAACGCTGTGCAATCATCACATAATTGGCATCAGCAATGCAAATAAGATATAGCAAACCATTAAAAAAAAAAAGATATAGCAACCAATGCTTATCATAAAAGTCAAAAGTTCAGAACAGATGTGACCAGGCGCTATTAAACAAGGGAGAAAAATGCAGCGAAATTCATTTTAATGCCATACCTCACCACCAGTTTGGAAAGTCCAACACACATTGCCACTGAAAAGATCTAGAAAATGAACTTTTCCCTCATAGCACCCAACGACCACCTGATGAGATAGCCCCACATATTGAATATTAGCCAGCTTCCAGTGATTAATGAAAAGTTCCAATAACAAGGTTGCTTATTCAGCAAGAACAGTAACCTGAGAATAGTCGACAATGATCACAGCGGAGCACTCGATTCTTCCACCTAGTTTGACCTCCCACAAGACAGACCCACTATACAAATAATGAATGTTATACATCATCACTCAAGAAATATAAGGTACCATGACCATGTAAATGCAATAGAAAAACTAAATGTAACAAATGCTAATCTGAAGTGATGCTCCCCAGGACTATCTGTCACCAGTAAAGCTCTGTCCTACTAAGAATATCGTTTCAGGGAGCTTCATTCAACTAGCACTACTTAAAATGCAGAATGAGAAGTCTCAGATTGACAACATGAAGAAACTCCATATCAAAAAAAATCAGAGTTTGATTGGAGCGGTCCAAAGAGAAACCTCTTAGGTAGAAGTACAATTGAAATGGCTTCAATTTACGTGCAACTTAGATACCAACATCCTGTTTAGTAAAATTTCTTCAACGTTGGTGTCACAATCATGTCGCCAACAATCTTGAACTTATTATCTCTAACTATACTATCTGAAACCAATCTGATCTATCATCCTTAACATTTGTACTATTAATATATTAACCTAAATCTCCTTGAATTCTAATTCTTCTCCTACTCTTCTTAGCATGGTTCTCGGGACATAAAAAACGTCCACTCAGTACACTCTCACAGGATTTCAATCAAATAAAAATGAACCTGCTGTTGCCATAAGATTCTTGGACCCCGTCACAAAGCAGTTCGTACCTCTTAGCATTTAGACAAATGAACTTATGTGAATGAGATCCAATAAGCAAGTAAACATCTTTGCCCTTGAACACCAGAAGTGGAGATGCATCAACACAGGACTTCATATTGACTTTCCAGAACTTCTTCAAACAAGAATGTTTCCTCTTCTTTATGCTATCTGCCCGGAAAATTAGCTGGTGTTGATTGTCAAACTTGTATTCTCCCTCGTGCATTACATTGTTGCACCGGCTGAAAATGTGCCACGTCGGGATCCAGGCTGCCCAAAGATGTTCATTATTTAAACTAGCAGATTTTGCAGAACAACTCTCATCTAAACTCAACTTAAGCTGCTTAGATGGAGGAATATGGCTTTCATTTTTTTCAGGAGGGTTCCTCAGATGCCATTTCTGTTTAAGGGTTAGAAGAGAAGAAGCCCTAGAATCAAGTGAAGACAAACTGTCTGAATGATCTGCTTCTGCTCCAGGTACAACATCTCTACTGCATATTTGCCGTTTACTAAGAGCAGCATGAAGTTTAGATGGAGTAGGAAAGTTGTAAAGCAATTTCAAGTTGATCCCTAGCCCATAAGAAACATTTGCTGCAGTGATCGAATTCCCACCCAGTAAAAAGAAATCGTCATCTCCAGAAACCACTTCAATCAGCAGTGCCTCAGAAAATGCCTGATAGTGAAAGACAGTTTAGTCACACTCCCAATAAAGCAACTTGCAGAAGAAGTAAATGGAGTCTTTTCAATAACGTTCTATTAGGATCTGAAAGATGGACAAACCTTCTTGATAATGTGCAAGAGATTGCTATTGCCAGCATTGTCCGCCTCAATATGATCATGGTTGGTTGAAACTGTTGAAGTCTCCAAAGAAGAATAATCAACTTTTCCACTGGAAGATATGGGTAATGATTCGATGACCACGAAGCTGTTAGGGATCATTGCTAGAGGAACCTTGTCAGTCATCCAACTTCTAATTGAAGACTTCACATGATGAAGAAAGAAGTCTCTATCTTTTAACACTAAAAATGCCTTGACATACAAACCATCTCCTGGGCCATCATTGAAAACCACAGCAGCATCAATAATATGAGGATGTACCCTGAGCACACTTTCAATCTCTTCCAAAGCTACTCGTTGCCCATTCACTTTTATAGTTCGGTCTTTTCTTCCCAAGAAAACTAAGGCTCCAGATTGGAGCTTTTTCCCAAAATCACCAGTTCTGTGGAATAACAGAGCTCCACGATTATCCGAGGAACAGTTAGAGATGGAACTCTCATGCAACTTTACGAAGTCAGAAGACACGACAGTCAAATTCGAAAAGTAACCTGCAGAAACACAGAGACCACCGACATAGATTTCTCCCTCATCCAGAGCACCATTTTCACCAATTATTTCAACTGTACATCCAGTTATAGGCACACCAATTGGAACACTGCTTAGTTCCTCCGTTTCCAGTATCATTGGCAACCTTCGGCAATCAAAGTATGTACAGTCTCCAGACACCTTTATAAAATAATTTTTGTGTTAGCTCCAGCACAAAAACTCAAGCAAATCCATATGACAGATCAAGATAGATAAAAGATATGCAGATTTCACTAAACACTCAGCCGCCACCAAGAACAATATATACACTACAGTCAATAACAAGTGGAAAATGAAAAAAAAAACTCTACACAATGAATGTTTGTATGATAAACAAATGCACAAAGCTCTTCCACACCCTATATTTTTATAATCTACAGCGGCAGATTGGATAATGTGGGTGTCTTACCTCTGTACTCCCATATACATTCAAAATAGAGGTCTTCGGAAGTAATTTAGAAAGCGTGTCCCACAAGGGCAAAGGGAATACTTCCCCGCTTAAAATTAGTAATTTCAAAGACCTTTGGATTTGCAACTCATATTCATTTTGCAAAGCTGGAATGACTGCCTTCATCAGTGAAGGAACAGTGGTAAGCCTATTGACACTGTAAGCCTACAGGAAAGAGTGCACACTGTTAATTGATTGAAACATAAGGAAAGGTCTAGTCAATTATATAAGCATTTATGCTTCAGTAAGCTTCAGCCAAAACAGACTAATCATGAGAAAAAGCATCGACCTGGAGAAAGTTGACAATAGAAGAAGGATTCTGTTTCAGTTCCATGAAAGGAGGGATGACCACTGTACATGCACTAAGCATAGCACACAGAAATTCTTGCAGATGATCAATAAAACTAATTGATGCTTTGAAGATCAAAATCTCGTTGCTGTCCACGGTATAGAGGTCTTGCATCCACAGATACCTATTCAACAGACCTTTCAGAAAAAGAAAAAACAACCACCAAAAAGATTATCAAAAGTAGTTATCGTATAGCCCACTCTAAGAGAATGGCAATCCACACAGAACAATTAGAGCACAGAAACCACACCTTGTTCAGTACCGCAAACACCTTTCGGGAACCCGGTTGACCCAGAAGTATACATCACATAGCAGAATAGCCTCTGTGCATCCCTCTGGCAAGGGAAAACCAACCCCGAGGGAGAAACACACTCCTTGAGGCTTTCACTCATTGTAAAGAACAATATGGGACATCCACTTGATGCAGCAAGCCAATCAAGTTTATTAGGCTCATCTGAACCATCTTCTTCAAACAAGGAAGCACAAGTGATGATTAGGTCAACACTGGAAGAAGAAATAATTTGCAGTATTCTGTCCCTCGGCCACCCGGGATCAAGTGGCAGGAATGCCTCCCCACATCTCAAGACCGAAAGAACAGACACTATGTACTCCACAGATGGTGGCATGTAGAGTCCGAGTATCTTTGGTTGATAAGCCTTATTTGATTCGGCAGCATCCTCCGGTCCTGAGAATTCAGTGACACCACGTCCATGATCCCTTTGATTGCTGTTCCCTACAATGCCCACAAGGCCACAACAGTAGGAAATATTTGCTGAGTTCACTCCGGTTTCCTTCTTAGATTCAGGATATTATGGAATTCGAGACACTTCCCTTTTTCAGAGAGCAAAAATCGATCCTTTTTTTGGGGTTTCCAGATTGTAACCACAGTTTCAGTTGTTTTTCTAGGTTTACAAAAGGAAGACTAACTGATGGCAATTACCTGGTAAACTTTGGGAGCAGAAGAATTGAGGGTCACCCCTGTCGCCATCGAGAACTGATCGGAACCGAAAAGTGAGATACTCGACAGACTTCACTAGATCACCGAACGTGAAAGTCTCGTCGCCTTCATACACCAGCGGTCTCGAATGAGTTGGAGAAGAAGAATCGTCAGGTTCGACGCCAACGACGGTTGCAACCCGATCGTCGCCGCCGCCGCCGCGCCCAGTTCTCGACGGTGCAGCAACTATAACTGCCAATTTCCGGGTGTTCTTCGAAGCAGCTCTAATGAATACATGAGATAAGCAGCAGCCGTCGTCCATCACCCGCTTTCAAGAATTTGAGAGCTCTCAATGCTCATTGATTAATTTGATTTCTCGAACCATAAAATATGCACGCTATGTTTCTTAAGGAAAGAAAAGGAGGGAAAGGAAATTTGGGGAAGGAAATTTGGACTTGCAATACACTTTCTCTTGTTTTTTAGTGGAAGGAAAATGGGTAAGGAAAACTTCTTCTTCTTGCTATTGCTAGTTGCTACTGTTGAACCCTCCCTCTAAATTGGAGAGAAAAGGAGAGGGACACACATACATGCATATTTTTTTCCTTTTCAATTTGCTTCCCAACACAAAATAAAATTAATTATTAATTCAATTACTAACTTTACTGTTATAAAGAATAATTAACTTCACCTACTCTCTCATGTCTATATCTATGTATCTATCTATCTATCTATATCTATCTATCTATACTATATATTATGGCAATTCAAAAGAAATCTCTTGTCACATAAGCACTTGGAGGATCCACAATTTGCCAAGTTGGACAACTTTTTTACAAACAAAAAAATTAGTTATTAATGTATTTATGGAGCTACCTCTCTCTTCTTTAATATTTCCATTTCTTTTAACTTTTTTTTTTTGCTTTAATAGTATGTTACATGTTGATAAACTTAACCAAACACACATAAATAATAATTTTTTTGTCCAGTAAAAAAAATATAAATAAGAAAACAGAAAGTAACATATACCACATTTGTTTAAATAAAAAATATCTGATTAAACCTTATGAAGTAATGTTTTTACTCATTTTTGCTAAAATTGAATGATAAGTTATATTTTTATGGAAATTAGACAAACATACACATAAACAATAAATTTTTTTCGATTAAAAAAATTATATGAAAAGAGAGAAAATAAACATTTGACATTCAATTACCTATGAAAAATAAACTATATTACTTTATATTTTGTTGCAATGAAACACTCTCTTATTCGTAAATTATATGTCTATAAAATAAAATAAGTATTATTTAGCAAAATGTCAGAGTATAATCTTGATCGAGTAGTTATAGTTATTTATTTAAAAAAGACTTCTTATTCCTCACATCATGTTCTACCTTAAACTCCTCAAATGAAGAGAAATCACATGTGCAATAATTTTATAATGTGTCCTAAGTTCACATCAATAATATTTGTTCTATATCATGTTGATTGAGCAAGCTCTATTGAGGTCCTAAGTCGTATGCTAAGAAAATTTTCTTTCAGACTTGGACTTATCGTCAACGATTATAAATAAATTTTTTCAAAATGACTTAAGTATGATTGTTGACGAACTTTGACTTCATACCCTAGGATGAGACACAAGATTCCTTGAAAAAACATAAGGAATGTTAGAGAATCTTAGTTGAGTATCTACGATAAACACCGCGTTTCATCAACTACTAACTTAGACATTTAGCAAATAAAGGTTGGCAATTTTTAGTAAAATAGTCAATTGGGATAAACATATTTATCCAACAATCAATTATCATTATCCAGTAATCTCAACTCTCAAATTTGGTTGCCAGTTCGTCCAAACTCGAGAAACACGAATTGATATATGTTGTATAGATAATAAGTTAATGGAAATAATCAAATGAAATCCACCGATATTGTTCAAATGATAAGACATTTTAAATGCACTTGAAAAATGTGTGTATTGTAGACACTCTTTATCAAATATTAATATATAAGTGATAAAATCTTTGAAAATTACACATTCAACGACCATGTTAAGACCAAAATCCTCGATAATGTGTGCGAGTGTCTTAGATTGAGATTCTAAGCCAACATATAAACAATGACCACGGTTGAACTTCAAAAATTAACAATTGATACATATTCTATAATATACTAAATTTAAGTGTCTTGATAAAAAAAAACTAACATCCAAAATGGAAATGAGGCGAGATTATAGAATTTAATCATCACGAGGGCTACGGTGTGTGTCAAGTTTCAATATGGATGAATAAATTGATCCAATAATGAATTATCTTTACTAAGAATGTCTCACTAAAATGTCCTAATCTTTACAACATTGGTCAAGAGTTTGTCCAAACTTGAGGATCATGAATGTGTATTGGATTTCGAAAGGACCTATAATCTCAACCCCTTTCGGGGGCTAAATACCTCTGATCACAACCATAGGTGTCAAAGAAGAATGAAAAGAAGCAAAAAAAAAAAAGAACATAACCTCCGATACGATGAACAGAATAAAAATATATCGAGCTATGATCCTTTCATCCCTACCCTATTATTCTCCATAAAGGGAGGCGGCGGGAGAGGATAAGAAATAAATAGCATCATCTTATAATTTCCCTCTTTATATATTACATATCAAACGATAAATGACCTCAATGGTTGTCTGACGTTATGGGGTAAAAGCGGGATCTCTATCCCAAGGGTGGGGATAGGCGAGTAGCACTTTTAATATGAGTATTAGGCGAGATAAGATAGGTCTGGAAAAGTATCTGGATAATTTTGAGTCTACTATATATATACACACACACACACACACACATATATATATATATATATATATATATATATATATATGGTTATGTCTTTGTTGCACTCACATTTTTAGGTGCATTCAATGCACTCGCTTCATATTTGTCATTATGAGCATGCGATTCATGTCAAAACAATGTTAATCATCACGTATGATACGATGAAAAAGAAACCCCATGAAGTAGCACAAAAATTAATGGTCGTATGGTAGTGTGTGTGGTTCAGGTTGGCGTACGCTAAATATTAGTGTTTTGGTTGACAAATTTTGACATAAGTTATAAATGGGACGTGACAGCGACATAATTTATGATTAGAAAACCGAAGCATCAGAAGTGAGTGTGCTAAATATTGGAAATTTTCAATATAGACATACTACAAACTCTTTTATGAATCAAGAACACAAAATATTTAGAAGATCCAAAATGATTTAAACATATAAATAAGTTAATTAATATAAATTATAAAATAAATCTCTCCGGCCAACGGGCCGGGTAAAAAGCTAGTATAATATTATGGCAATTCAAAATTAAAATTTTGCCACCTAAGCACTTGGAGAGATCTCAAGTTGCCAAGGTGGACAATTTTTTTACCAAAAAAATAGTTATTGACCTATTTATGGAGTTGACCCTCTCTCTTCATTTAATATTTAATTCTCTTTTATCCAATAATTATTTTGATTTTGTTTTTGCATTATATCTATAAATAATATATGGAGAGAAAGGTTATCAAACCGGTTTTGCAAGTGTAATGGTTTTACCGGTGGTACAACTGGTTTGTGTCGTTTCATGTCGGTTAATAAAATATGTAGAAATATAAAAAATCATTAATATCAAATGAATTTAATCATATATAAACCATATTTGAAGATAATTTACGTACAATTCATATTGATATTTGAATAAAATATGATATTTCAAATAAAATTACATGTACTCATACTTAAATTCACTAAAACTATGTATTTTACTTAGAAATTCGTAAACTATCATACCGGTCATACCGATGGTGTCATGTCGATTTCATGACCGGTACCGGTTGATGGTTCAACCGGTGGCATGCCGACCGACGTGACAATCATGATGGAGAGTGACATATATCACATTTTGGTTTTGCATTATATCGATGTACGCAACAGTATACTAATGTTCGTAGAGTGACATATACATCACACTTTTTAAACCAAAAAATATATGATTAAAGATTACTATGTAGATTTATGCTCATTTTTACTAAACTTAATAATAATTTACATTTTAATGAATAATTTAAACAAACATACAAAAATAATAATATTTTGTCGATAATGTCTGAAAGAAACTTGACCAAGAAATAATAGTTATTTATTAAAAAGCTTTTTATTCATTCTGATCAAGTGAAAACATATGAATCACATGTGCAGTATTTATAATGTATCCTAAGTTCACATTACTAATATTTTCTCTAAGTCATGTTGATTGAGCAAGCTCTATTGAGGTCTTACATCATATTCTAAGAAATTTTCTTTTCAGACTTGGAGTTATTTATTGTTAAAGATTATAAATTGAAGTTTCCAAAATGACTTAGAGTATAATAGTTGATTAACTTTGACTGAGACACAAGATCACTTGAAAAATGAAATGTGTGGAATTTAGAGAAATCTTTGTTAAGGATGTACGTTAAACATCACATTTCATGCTAAGAAAAATCTAAATTCGAAGATTGAGATAATAAATAAATATTAATGTTTTACTTCACATATATAATAAAAAACTAAATGTGTGGAATTTAGAGAAATCTTTGTTAAGGATGTACGTTAAACATCACATTTCATGCTAAGAAAAATCTAAAATTCGAAGATTGAGGTAATAAATAAACATTAATATTTTACTTCACATATATAACAAAAAAATATTTATAGTTACAATAGTGTAAACCGAGCTATTGGGTCAAAAGAAGAATATTTATTAAATATGAGTTTAGTAAGAAAATTGTAACAAGTCTATATAGTTGTGAGTTTGTGATTTCATACCAAATTTTGGCAATAACAAAAAAAAATTAATATTATATTCCACCCAAGGAGCTAGGTTCAAAGGTATTAATTAGTGTTGAAAGTAAAATAAACTCTTTGTGTATATATATATATATATATATATGTTTAGATATTAACAATAGATGTGTCTATAATACATCCAATAATTTAAATACATGTGAAAAGCCACAATGTTTGTATGAACTTTTAAATTTTGTTACAAAATATTTTGTTAAAAAATTATAAGTTAATTATTTAAGGAATACATAATTTTGAATGCACTTGAAATATTTGTCTGTTGTATACACACTTTACCAATTATTAATATAAGTAATGAAATTTTTGTTCTAGAACAAACACCAAATATAAAGAAATTTTAGCGAATGGACATTCAAATAGTTGAAAATTTATACATTGAAGGAACATGTTAAGATGAGAACCTTCGATAGTGTATATGAATCCGTAGATTCAGATTCTAAACGAACATTTAGACAAAAGGCAAGGTTGAGGGATAGTACAAACTTAAAATATTAGCAATTATAATAAGTTGTTATACAAAGACTTCATGAACATCAACAATAAAAATGAGTGAGGTTTAGAGAATTTAATCATTATAAGGGATACGATGTGTGTCAAATTTCAATTGGATAAACATAATTTATCCAGTAATCAAGTATCTTTTTCCAATAATTTGAACTCTGATTAATTGGTTGAGAGTTCGTACAAACTCGAGAATCATGAATTGGTATATGTTGTATAAGATAATAAATTTGAGCATCTTAATGGAAAAAAAAATTATATACAATCCTAAATGGGATGTGATAAACCTTTACGACATGATTTATGATCAGAGAATAAAAACATCACAAACGAGTGTGCTAACTATTAAATATTATTCGATATAGGCATACCACATATTCACTTACGAAACGAGAGCAGAAAATGTATACAAGATCCAAAAAGTTCAAACATGTAGATAAGTTAACTAATATAAATCATAAGATGAACTTCTCCGGCCAACTGGCCGGGTAAAAAACTAGTTCCCTTTTTATCAAAGCAAAGGAGGAGGGAGAGAAGGCTAGCAAGCAAAGTTCATATAGGTACTACTTGCAACAACAGCAATAACGGAGTTTTAGGGTTTGCTCCGAGTTATTCGGAAAGAAACCTTCATTTTTTCTTGCTTTGATTTTTCGTAATCCGTGGCGGCGCAACCGTCTTTGATACGGTCGACCTCGATAGATAAGCCTCCTGATGTTAGTGGTATTTGGCGGCCAGCCACGGCATCTTCCTCTCCTGATGGGAAAAGCGAGAAGGAGACCGTGCAACCCAAAAAACTAGTACGGGGTTTGAATCTGGACTAGGAAGGGGTAGGACTATCGGATACCAACTCGGAGATGGAAACTGAAACACTAGAGGATTCTCAACCGTCGATGGAGAAAGCTTTTGACTGGGACGGCGCAGCCAGGAAACTGTTCAATGAGCAGGTGAGGGATGAAGGATGGTATATTGAAGACTCGGACTTCGAGGATGTGGCTGCTCAGGAACGAGAAGAAGATGATGTGGTGTTGGAAGAGGAATACGACCCGAAGTGCTGCCGACCCTCTTCACAACTGCAGAAAAGATTCGCTGGCGCTAAGAGTGGAGATATGCTCTGGTGGTTAAGGGATTGGGAAGAAGGGTGCCCTATTTGGCGCTATCACGTAGATTGAATTATCTATGGGCTAGAAACGGGGACCTACAGATAACGGATATGATGAACGGGTGCTTTATGGTGCGATTCAGGTCTTGCTCGGATTATGAATTTGCAACTTCTGGTGGCCCATGGCAATTGGGTGATACTTACCTCACCGTTCACCGTTGGTTTAAGGGCTTCAATCTCTGGAAGACAGAAGTAAAGTCTAGCATTGTCTGGGTGCAGTTGCCGGAATTACCTATGGAGTTTGTGAATGCGGAGGCGGTGATGCATATAGCTCAACTGACTGGTAGACCGATACGTGTTGATCGTGCAACGACTATGGGTGCGAGGGAAAAATTTCTGAAGGTATGTTGGAAGTGGATAAGATGAAACCACTGTTGTCGCAATACAAAGTAGAGGGGATTACGTACTTGATTCAGTATAAGGGGCTTGAGAATATATGCGGGGAGTGCGGCAAGTATGGTAAACCATCAAGTCATTGTGAATGCCGAATTATGAATACGCAAGTAGCAGAGGAAGAAGTAGAAAAGGTACCGGAGACTCAACAGCATGAGCCCACCGACGAGAGAGTATATGGGGAGTGGGTGACGGTTAAAATAAGGGAGTGTGTGCCTGTTAGGCGAGCACAATACAGTGGACAGAACAACATGCGCCGGCAAAATTCTTTCCACGTCCTGCATGTTGACAAAACGGAGGAGGTTTCCATGCAGCGTGCCACCGATGTGAACCATGCAGGAGAAAATTGAAATGCGATAAGCGAGAAGAAGAAAGTGATGAGGGATGAGGGGATGAATGGAAAGACGAGTGCAAAGAAGAAGATGGAGCCTAATGCCCAACATCTGAAAGGAAGGCAGGAGAAGACCCAGAATAAAACAAGGGGCAATAATAGCTCCAACAGAGGTGATGGTAAGACGGGAGGCAAACTAGCAGGTTCACTGGGTACTATACTAGACCAGCGAACACAAGAGAAAAGATATGAGGAAATGTGATGAAGCATGGAAAGGAAAGTAAGCGGAAGCGCAAAGTGGGAAGGAGACCTCGGAAAAGGTGGGAAGTTGATGAAAGGGAATGACATCAAACAGAATGGAGCTGGTAAAACTACTCTTCATGGTGTGGGGAACCTATCCTCTTTAGGTCATAAATGAGGCTTCTTAGCTACAACTGTCGCGGACTGGGAAGCAAGCGTGCAGCTAGAGTTCTGAGGTCGCTTTTGCAACAAGCTTCCCCACAAGTGGTTTTCTTGATGGAGACCAAACAGACTGAGGATGAGAATGAAGTTACTCAAAAGGAGATGGGTTTTCAGCATGGTGAATGTTGGTCGACGGACACTTCTGGAGGAGGTCGAGCTGGTGGTTTGTGTATATGGTGGGTGGAAGAAGTTAACTTGACGGTTATGTCTTCATCGCTACATCATCTGGATACAAAGATAGAGGAAGTTAAAGAAGTTACTTGGATATTTACCGGTATCTATGGCTGGCCGGAGAGGGAGGACAAATTTCAGACATGGGATCTTATTTGCAGGCTGGCGGGACAATGGACTGGGCCTTGGCTGAGTGGGGGATGGGGGACTTTAACCAAGTTCTGTCGGCCAGTGAGCAGAGTGGGGGACGAGCTACTGTGAAAGTGGAGATGATCGATTTCATGAATGTTTACTAGATGCAGGGCTGAGTGATTTGGGGTATGAGGGCTATCGCTATACGTGAGCAAACAGAAGACAGGCGAATAGCCTTATTGAGGAATGGCTGGACAGGTATGTGGCTACACAACAACTAGCTTTTTACCCGGCCCGTTGGCCGGTGAAATTTATTTTATAATTTATATTAATCAACTTATGGGTAATGTCTATTTTTTATCCAAATCTTTTTATGATTCTTTTATTTATCCAAACCTATTAAAATTCTATTAATTATCCAAATCTTTCACAATGCATCAAAATATTAGCCATTTTTACGTTATCGTTAATAATTTTGTAACTCTTTTCTTAGTTAAAATATTAAAATTTTGAAATGTCGATCTTCATGAGTCTCTTCCAAGTCAGTATCATGTTGCCAAGTCAATATTACTAACAAAATTGCTAATTGGAAGTTAATATTTGGTTAATTCTTAGTATTTCGATAGGTTTGGATAATATAAAAGAATTTGAAAAATGTTTGGATAAAAAATAGACATTACCCTTAACTTATTTATATGTTTAAATCATTTTGGATCTTTTATTGGATTATTGATTCATAATAGAGTTTGTAGTATGTTTATATTGAAAATTTCCAATATTTACCACACTCACTTGTGATGCTTCGATTTTCTAATCATAAATTATGTCGTTGTCACTTCTCATTTAGAACTTATATCAAACTTTGTAAATCAAAACACTCATATATAGCGTACGTCAACCTGAACCACACACACACTCACGCACATATATGGTGACTTCTATCATATCGTGGGTAAAATCTAGGGTACGACATACCCTTAGTAAGAAAATGCTATCTAAACCTCGAATTAACCGGATTTTGAGGTATTATACTATACCCTAACCCTGGATGTTATATAAACCATAGACCTTAAACCCTAGGAGTGTGCATGTAATTTGTTGCAAATGTTTCGACTAATTATGACCATCGATTTTTGTTTCTAGTTAAATTGATCTTAGTGTATGATTTTGTTAGAATTAAGGCCTAGATTTTAATCTATAAGGATTAGGGTATACTACCACATTGCAAAATTTGGTTAATTCGAGGTCTAGATAGCATTTTCTACTTTTCTTACTCAAGGTATGTTATACCTTGATTTTAGTCAAGGTACGATAGAACCATCCATATATATATAGTTCAAGCTAGTGTGCACTATACTTTTTCATTCACACTACCATACGACCATTAACTTTTACTATTTAGACCCCGAATTAATCGGAGTTTTTTGGGGCATGATATTATACCTAAACTCTAATAGGTGAACTCCAGTCCCTAATTCTCTTATTTCTAATTTATGCACATACTTTAGCATACCTATCTTCTATCGTATTTTGAGTAAAATCAAAAGTATAATATACCTTGAGATTATATATGTGTGTGTATATATATAGTAGGCTCAAAATTATCCAGATACTTTGCCAGACCTATCTTATATCGCCTAATACTCATATTAAAAGTGCTACTTGCCTATCCCCCACCCCCGGGATAGAGATCCTGCTTTTACCCCCATAACGTCAAACAACCATTGGGGTTGTCTATCGTTCCATATGTAATATATAAAGAGGCAATATCGAAGGATTTCATTTGATTATTTGCATTAACTTATTATCTTATACAACATATATCAATTTGTGATTTTCGAGTTTGGACGAACTGACAACCAATTTTGAGAGTTGAGATTATTGGATAAAGATACTTGATTGCTGGATAAATATGTTTATCCCAATTGACTATCTTACTAAAAATTGCCAACCTTTATTTGGTAAATGCCTAGGTTCGTAGTTGATGAAACGTAATGTTTATCGTATATTCTCATGAAAGATTTTTCTAACCTTCACATATGTATTTTTCAATGAATCTTGTGTCTCATCCTAGGGTATGAAGTCAAAGTTCGTCAACAATCATACCTAAGTCATTTTGAAATTTTTTATTTATAATCGTGGACGATAACTCCAAGTCTGAAAGAAAATTTCTTAGCATACGACTTAGGATCTCAATAGAGCTTTGATCAATCAACATGATATAGAAAAACTATTGTTAATGTGAACTTAGGACACATTATAAAATTATTGCAAATGTGATCCCTCTTCATTTGAGGAGTTTAAGGTAGAACATGAACTGAATGAATAAGAAGTCTTTTTTAAATAAATAATTGTAACTACTCGATCAAAATTACATTCTGACATTTTGCTAATAATACTTGTTTTATTTTATAGGCATATACTTTATGAATAAGAGAGTGTTTCATTGCAACAAAATATAGAGTAATATAATTTATTTTTCAAAGGTAATTGAATGTCAAATGTTTATTTTCTCTCTTTTCATATATATTTTGTTTAATCAATAAAAAAATTATTGTTTATGCGTATGTTTGTTTATTTTTTTCATCAAAATGTAACTTATCATTCAATTTTAGTACAAATGAGTAAAAATTTTACTTCGTAAGGATTAATTAGATATTTTTTATTTTAAAAAATGTGATATATGTCATTCTCTGTTTTATTATTTATATTTTGTTACTTGAAAAAAATTTATTATTTATGTGTGTTTGGTTAAGTTTATCAACATGTAACTTATTATCAAAGCAAAAAAAAAATAAAAATAAAAAATAAAAAAATGAAAAAATTTGGATAAAAGAAATGAAAATATTAAAGAAGAGAGAGGTAGCTCCATAAATACATTAATAACTATTTTTTTGTTTGTAAAAAAGTTGTCAAACTTGGCAAATTGTGGATCCTCCAAGTGCTTATGTGGCAAGAGAATACTTTTGAATTGTCATAATAGATAGTATAGATATAGATATAGATAGATAGATAGATGGCTACAATTATTTCCTGATGGGCGGGTGCTTCATCTTGATAGATCAAGATCGGACCATCGGCCAATTATTTGTGACACAATGGGGAGCGGAGGACGAGGAACTTAAGTGAGGGTGGAGTTTCCGGTTTGAGCCTCCCTGGGTGAGACATGAAGAATGCAAAAAAAAAAAATGTTGAGAAAGCATGGCTTGGTCAGGGTGGAGTTAACACGTTGGAAAAAATAAACAGCTGTAGCAGGAAGTTGAACGAGTGGAGCAGAAGGGTTTTTCCAAAGTTTTGTGTGCAGCGTGAAAATTCAGCGAGCAATGAAGGTGTTGGATAGCTCTACCAGCTCTCCTAGTGTTCTTGATCAAAAGCAAAAACTTGAAGAGGAACTGGCCGAGCTGGAGGAGAATGAGGAAAACTATTGGAAGCAAATATCGCGAGCGGACTGGTTGACTGGGGGTGACAAAAATACAAATTTCTTTCATAGGAAGGCCACTGCTCGATGGAAAAGGAATACGATATGGAAGCTTCGGGACGATTTGGGCAGGTGGTATGTTGGGCAGGATCAGGTCTTTGACTGCATGTACACTTACTATAGCAAGCTGTTTACCGCTAGAGTACCACCAGAATCAACTTTGGAGATGAACTCAGTTCAGCGTTAGTAAACCAAGAAGATAATGATAGTTTGCTGCGAGAGGTGGAGAAGGAGGAAGTATTTCGTGCTCTTAAGCAAATGGGACAAAGGAAGGCCCCTGAGGCCGATGGTATGTCAGTTTTTTTCTTCAAGAGGCATTGGGGGTATAATGGGGGATGATGTGGCTCAAACAGTAAAGGAGATTATTGAATAGAGGTGTATTCCAGAAGGGCTGAGCCACACCCTCATTGCGTTGATCCCGAAGGTGAAGGCGTCGGTCAGTCCTAAGGAATATAGACCGATTAGCCTGTGTAACACACTCTATAAATTGGTGGAAAAGGTTCAAGAAAATCAACATTAGCTGATTTTGGATAATAACATATTTGTTGAGCAAATCGCTTTCGTGCCAGAGCGTTTCATTACTGACAATGTTATGGCTGCTTTCGAGTGCTTCCACACAATGAAAAAGAAGAAGGGTCTCTCTGGCTATCTGGCAGCAAAGATTGATATGGCGAAAGTATATGATAGGGTGAAATGGTCGTTTCTAGCGGCTGTCATGAGGCGCATGGGTTTTGACGAGAGCTGGATCTCTTTGGTCATGCTCTGTGTCAGAGGCACATGGATTTTGACGAGAGTTGGATCTCTTTAGTCATGCTCTGTGTCATCTCGGTGTCTTACTCGGTACTTGTAAATGGCCCCCAGTTCCACCATTTATCTCAAGCCGCGGTCTTCGGTAAGGAGATCCGGTATCCCCGTGGTTGTTTCTCATCTGTGCAGAGGGCCTCTCATCCTACACTGCTCTAGCGGTTAGAGAGAAGAGGCTTCATGGGATCCAGGCAACAAGAGGAGCCCCGGTAGTATCTCACCTGTTTTTTACTGATGATAGTATCTTTTTTGCCAGGTCCACGGTGCAGAAGAGTTTGGAGCTAAAAAAAATACAAATTCAGAATTAATAGAAATTAGCCAGAGAGACCCTTCTTCTTTTTCATTGTGTGGAAGCACTCGAAAGTAGCCATAACATTGTCAGTAATGAAACGCTCTGGCACGAAAGCGATTTGCTCAACAAATATGTTATTATCCAAAATCAGCTAATGTCGATTTGCTTGAACCTTTGCCACCAATTTATAGAGTGTGTTACACAGGCTAATCGGTCTATATTCCTTAGGACTGACCGGCGCCTTCACCTTCGGGATCAACGCAATGAGGGTGTGGCTCAGCCCTTCTGAAATACACCTCTATTCAATAATCTCCTTTACTGTTTGAGCTACATCATCCCCCATTATACCCCCAATGCCTCTTGAAGAAAAGAACTGACATACAATCGGCCTCGGGGGCCTTCCTTTGTCCCATTTGCTTAAGAGCACGAAATACTTCCTCCTTCTCCACCTCTCGCAGCAAACTATCATTATCTTCTTGGTTTACTAACGCTGAACTGAGTTCATCACCAAAGTCGATTCTGGTGGTACTCTAGCGGTAAACAGCTTGCTATAGTAAGTGTACATGCAGTCAAAGACCTGATCCTGCCCAACATACCACCTGCCCAAATCGTCTTGAAGCTTCCATATCGTATTCCTTTTCCGTCGAGCAGTGGCCTTCCTATGAAAGAAATTTGTATTTTTGTCACCCCCAGTCAACCAGTCCGTTCCCGATATTTGCTTCCAATAGTTTTCCTCATTCTCCTCCAGCTCGGCCAGTTCCTCTTCAAGTTTTTGCTTTTGATCAAGAACACTAGGAGAGCTGGTTGAGCTATCCAACACCTTTATTGCTCGCTGAATTTTCACGATGCACACCAAACTTTGGAAAAACCCTTCTGCTCCACTCGTTCAACTTCCTCCTACAGCTGTTTATTTTTTCCAACGTGCTAGCTCCACCCTGACCAAGCCATGCTTTCTCAACATTTTTTTTTTTTGCATTCTTCATGTCTCACCCAGGGAGGCTCAAACCGGAAACTCCACCCTCACTTAAGTTCCTCGTCCTCCGCTCCCCATTGTGTCACAAATAATTGGCCGATGGTCGATCTGTCAAGATGAAGCACCCGCTCATCAGGAAATAATTGTAGCCATTGTTGTGTAGCCACGTACCTGTCCAGCCATTCCTCATAAGGCTATTCGCCTATCTTCTGTTTGCCCACATATAGCGATAGCCCTCATACCCCAAATCACTCAGCCCTGCATCCAGTAAACATTCATGAAATCGATCATCTCCACTTTCACAGTAGCTCGTGCCCCACTCTTCTCACTGGCCGACAGAACTTGGTTAAAGTCCTCCACCCCCCACTCAGCCAAGGCCCAGTCCATTGTCCCGCCAGCCTGCGAATAAGATCCTATGTCTGATGGAAAAAGAGGACGGTGTCGAGCGTCCTGCACGTGGTGCATAGTCGGGCGAAGGTGCCAGGGATATGTGCGAGGTAGAGGATTTGTAGAGGAGGTGATCGAGCAAGTCGAAGATTGAGTTTGCGGCGGCGGCGACCGGCTGGGCGAGTAGGGTCTGGGGAGGTTGCTTGTGCATTTTCCCCCCTCTCTTCTCCCAGCTTGAATTCGTTAGGGTTATTCCAATTTACAATATTAAAAGTTGTGCATCTTTTTAAGTTCTTTGCTGTTGTTTTATCACATGTATCATAATCTCTTTCTATAATTGTAGTTTCATATTCATTACTATAACTTTCCTATCGACCATCAATAGTCGATCCCTTCTTCTCAACAACGTCACTACTCACTATCACTATTTCCGAATTCACTACCTTTATCATCAATAGATTCTTTCCCATTCACCTTCATTTTAATGAAATTTTACTTAAGTGTAAAACTAAAATATTTGCAAATTTGAAACATTTATCAATTAAAGCTACTAACCAAATAGTTGAAAATCCCACACGTTTAGTTTTCAAGCTAAAGGTTATAAAAGTTATATTTGGATATATTTATTATTAGTAAATAAAAATTTTCATACGAAGAAGAGATAATGGTAGAAATATTTTTTTTTGGTAAGAAATTTGGACATATTTATTATTAGTGAATAAAAATGTTGGTACGTAAAAAGGAAGAAAAAAGTTTTTTCTCCCTAGAATATGGGATGGGTAGAAAATTTAGGAAAACTTGAATTTTTTTAGGATTCATCAATAAACTCTCGTGTATGAGATATTATTTATTTAGAAGTCTATAAAATACTTTGTTTTAATAGTTTAAATGACACAAATGTCCTTCCTACAAACTCTCCTAAGGCTGAAAATTTTGAATAGACCATATTTTGATGGAGAATCTCCATATAGAAGTGATAGGATAAAATAGTGAGAGATTGTAACTTCACTTATTTTATTAATTTATAAAAAATTTGAATTAGTAAAAATTTGAGAATAAAGTAAAAAAGGTAGACTATATGCTTATACATCTCAATATTAATCGTCTTAATTAAATAGAGTATGAGCTAGATGTTTGCTTCTTCATTTCCACGACATCTTATGAACAATATTGCGAATCACTCAATTATATGTCTTCATAATTTTTTATATATTCACTGTAACATCTCATCCTAAAACTTTAGTATGTCGTAGTGATGCATTCACCGCTTTCGTCTACCGCGGTGAATCGTTGACGACCACAATGATGTCCAAACATGTGTAGATTGGGAATTTGTCATAAATCGTGTGTATTTTGGGGGAAAAAAATTAGAAACATATGTGTATTTTGAGATATTTTCCTGAGAAAACTAGGTAGCAATAAAACACAAAAAGCTTGCAAACTATGCCAAAGTACAAAGAAATCAAAACCAATCAATCACTAAGCCAAAAATACTCCGCCACAAAATATAATGAATACCCCCATTAAACCAAAAATGGGGGAGAAAAACTCAAACCCACAAAATATTCCAACTTTTTTGCTCTGCGTTTGTTTTTAACCTTCCATGTTGGAATTGATTGAAACAACACGGACAGGGAAGCAACTGAACTGGGTTGTTGCCCATTCGTCTCCAAACCAGTCGGGCTGCCATTTCTTTGGCAGAATCAGAAGGTTTTCTGCACCTCGTTGTCATTATCCTTGGAAGCATGTTGCATGACGGCGGTATGGATATCTTCCACAAATCTCGCGTCAACAACTTGCAAGGGCGTAGAGGGTTGCTCATTGGGGCTTCTAAATTCATCTTCTTCAAGTGACCGCTGCTTTATATGACTGGGAACTATGACTTCATTGACTTCTGCTCCTTCATGGAGTTGCTTGAAGGCCAAATCTATGTCTTCGGCAGTTCTAACCTCGAGAACTGGAAGCACTTGCTCTCCTTCCGGATTCCTAGAATCATTCGGATGACTATGATCCGCTTGAGTGCTTTCTGCTTGTCCCAATGCGGAATCAGAAACTTCTGGAAGCTCCATGGCACTTCCCTTAGAAGATTGATGCATCACTGCAGCATCAATGTCTTCTACAAACCTTGCCTCAACAACTGGCAAGGGAGTAGAAGGTGGCTCATTAGGACTTCCCAATTTATATTCTTCTGATTGCTGCTTAATTGTGCTAGGAAGGATGACCTCCTCAACTTCTGCTCCTTCACGGAGCTGCTTGAATGCCAAATCAATGTCTTCAGCCGTTTTGACTTCAAGAAGTGGAAGCACTTTTCCAGAAATATGCTCTTCAGTTAGTTGCGACTCTGCTGAATCAGAAGGAGCTGGAAAGCTTGGGACTTTGCTCTTAGAAGCAATTTCCTGCACAGCAGCATGAATCTCATCTATATGTTTGGCCTCAACAACTTGCAAAGGTGTAGAGGGTTGTTCATCAGGACTTCTAAATTCATCTTCAAGTGACTGCTGCTTAATCGTGCTGGGAAGGATGACCTCCTCGAGTTCTGCTCCTTCATGAAGTTGCTTGAAAGCCACCTCGATGTCTTCAGCTGTTCTAACTTCAAGGACTGGAAGCTCCTTGTCAGTAACCTCTTTTGCTTTCACTTGTGTGCCTACAAAATCAGATGGTTCTGGAAGCTCCCCTTCACTACCTTTAGAAACTTGGTGCATAATGGCAGTGTGGATATCTTCTATAAATCTGGCTTCAACAGCTACTAAAGGAGTAGAAGGCTGCTCACTGGGACTTCTAAATTCATCCTCTGCTGCTGCCTGCTGCTCAATTGAGCTGGGAAGAATGACCTCCTCGAGTTTTGCTCCTTCATGAAGTTGCTTGAAAGCTAAGTCAATGTCTTGAGCTGTTCTCACTTCAAGAACTGGAAGCTCCTTGTCGTGAATCTCCTCCTCCTCTGTGGTCACTTGAAAGCCTGTTGTAGATGATTCTGGAAAGTCTCTGTCACTGCCTTTAGAGCCTTGTTGCATAACAGCAGCTCGGATATCTTCTAGGAATCTGGCTTCAACAACTTGCAAAGGTGTAGAGGGTTGCTCACTGGGACTTCTAAATTCATCATCAGCTGACTGCTGCTCAATTGTGCTTGGAAGGATGACATCCTCTACTTCTGCTCCTTCATGAAGTTGCTTGAAGGCTAAATCAATGTCTTCAGCTGTTCTAACTTCAAGAACTGGAAGCTCTGTGCTAAAAATCTCCTTCTCAGAGGGTTGTATAGCTGTTGATTCTGATGGTTGTGGAGTTTTGTCTCTGCTCTTAGAAGCTTGTTGACCCACAGCAGCATGGATATCTTCTAGAAACTTTGCATCAACAACTTGCAAAGGTGTAGAGGGCTGCACATTGGGACTTCCAAATTCATCTTCAAGTGACTGCTGCTTAATTGCACTGGGAAGGATAACCTCCTCAATTTCAGCTCCTTCATGGAGTTGCTTGAAGGCCAAGTCAATATCTTCAGCTGTTTTAACTTCAAGAACAGGAAGTTCTTTATTAGAAATAGAAAGGTCATCTTCACTCAGTTGCCTGCTTTCTGAATTGGATGGTTCTGGAAGATCCTTGTGACTACTTCCATTAGAAGCTCGTTGCATAACAGCAAAATCAATATCTTCGACAATCTTCGCTTCAACAACTTGCATAGGCGTAGAGGGTTGTGCATTAGGGCTTCCAAACTCATTTTCTTCTTCAAGTGACTGCTGCTGCTTAATTGTACTAGGAATGATGACCTCCTCAACTTCAGCTCCCTCGTGCAGTTGCTTGAAGGCCAAGTCAATATCTTCAGCGGTTCTAACTTCAAGAACTGGGAGCTCAGTCATGGAAGTCCCCTCTGTAGTCACTTGTAATGAATCAGATCGTTCTGGGAGGTTCTTGTCGCTACCCTTGGGAGCTTGTTGCGTCAAGGCAACATGAATATCATCTACAAACCTAGCTTCAATAACTTGCAAGGGTGTGGAGGGTTGCACATCAGGACTTCCAAATGTATCTTTGTCTTCGAGTGACTGCTGCAGCTTAATGGTACTTGGAAGGATGACCTCCTCAACTTCAGCTCCTTCATGCAATTGCTTGAAAGCCATGTCAATATCCTCTGTTGATCTAACTTCTAGAACTGGAAGCTCCCTGGTATGAATATCCTCATCTACTGTTTCAGGCAACTGCTTTGTGTTCTCAAGAGAATGCTCTGTACCCGCATCTTGCAAGTTGGAACTTATTTGTTTGACTAGTGGTTCGCTGGTACTGACTCCTCCATTTTGTAACATAATCTGCTGTTCACCATCAACTTCTTTGACTCTAAAATCCCCAACTGTATCGAGTTCTGATAGTAACCCTTCATCTATCTCTTTCATTTCATCTTCCTCAAAGTTGAAACTGCCCGCAGATTCAGGTGACCAAAATGCTTCTGTTGGACTTGAACGCTCTAAGGTAAGTTCACTGTCCTTGGGAACAGACTTTATATTCCTCACTGATGGTTCCTGCAATTTTAGACCATTTCATGTTTATCACTCACTAATTCTATCTGTTTTTAATAAATAACTCGAATTAACATGAAAACATAGATACACAGTTTAACAAACACTAACAGAATCAATCTTATGGAACAAGCAAACCATAAATGAAAATATTTTTGAAAGTTCTAAAATTCAAGGATGAAGCAGGAACTAGAAGGCAGAACTTTTTTAAATTTTCCCTTACCAGCAGTTCATGATTGCCATAAGATGGTCCAACCATGGATTTTTCGGACCATTGTACTTCATGGTCGCTGGATCTCAACGTAACAACTTTGACTTCTTCATCTTGCTCTGCAGTTGTTGATGGACGAGAACTGGATAAATCCAGTCGGTCGTCCTGGTTAAGTTGAAGAAGGCCCTTTTTGCTCAAATATGCCTTCTCTGCCATTTCTGCTATTTCTGCTTGTATATCAGAAGAAATCGAAGAAAAGGAGAGAAATTTATCCAGTTCCGGGGGACTCGAGTCAAAAACAGGCTCCTCATGCTTACTTTCATCCACCGTTGAACCTATGGAATGACGGTCTAGAGTGTCTGTTGAAACTCTTGGGCCATCATTTTCAGGATGAGAATTCACGTGGAGCAGGGTCTGTGTTGTCGGAACCTCAACTTTCATCTCATGATTTGTCAATAATACCTTCTGCCCATCAGTTATCTTGTCATCGCCTGGTTCAGAAGATGATGACAAACTTGACGGACTGCTATATTCCTCGTCACCATCCGGTTCAACCATTCGCAACAGGATCTCACTTGTATTCATCTGAACAAAAAAAGAAAGACAGAAACTATAGTATCAATACCTCCTGAAGGTGAATCCATCTCATGGTTGTTTTCTACATCACCACCTAATAAAGTATTAGTGATACTTGCCTCTTCTATATCCGCTTCATGATGATGATGAATGTCTCTTCTCCTTTCATCAGGTTCTGCATCATTATCACCAATGCCGTCAACAGATGACGACGACAGACTTCCATGTTCAACCAACACCGAAGAGGTATCAACATTATTAGCAATCAGTTCTTCTGATTCCATCTCGTGATGTACATCTTTTTCACTTATTAGCTTCTTCTTGTCCTCTTCTTCTTCCAACACCGAAATCACTGATTCAGTATCGGGAATCGAGCTCATCTTCGATTCACTAATTTCACTCAACTGCCTCTGGAAACCACCTGGGAAGTTGCTGCTGCTTGTTGTTGTTCCTTCATGATTATGAACAAACCGTTCGGGCAAGAAATAAGGTTTCCATAGAACATCCAGCCTATCTTGCTTGTTGGGAGGAGGAAGAACAAATCCGCCAAGATATGAGGGCCCAACATTGAAACTGTCGTGCCTCCTGAACACTGGCCCTGGTTGTTGTTCCCTATGTTGAAACCCTGCGAATTCCATATCAGAACTTTCCCCTTTGAGATCGGGCTTTTCTTCCCCGGAATCATATGGCAAATCAAAAGGGTTTCTTCTCTTCAACATTATGGAAGGAGCAGAACCAGGAGCATCATCATATGAATCATACGGGAGGTCGAATGGGTTCCGTCTAGATGTCGAAATGTGTGGCACATTAAAGTGAAGATCACCGCCACCATCGAAATCTATTAGATTCTTCTCCTTCTCAATCACAGCTCTCGAGTTCCTCCTAGCCCTCCTTCTAGCAATTAGACTCTCCAGCCTCTGGTTCCGTTCAAGCTCTGAAGTCCCCAAGTCCATGAGATTCTTCGTGTCATCTTCGGTCCACACAATGGCCGATTTGCTCTCGTCCTCTTTACCAGTTTGGGCACCTTCACTCTCTACTCCTTCCTCCTCTTCTTCTTCTTCATCCACATGATTGCCTGAATCTTCCTCCGAATCAACACTGCTACTATCTCTGTTACGCTGAGATCCTTCAGAAGCAGAGCCATAACGAGAAATCAGCCCTTGCTGTGGAGCTTCTTCGTCTAAAAGTGGATGAAGCTCGTCAAGCATTGGCATAATGTCGGCTATTGAAGCATCCGGTGAAGAGCTCTCAGCTCCATCAGACCCCGAATCCTCCGAACATTCCTCACACTCTTCTTCTTCCTTTTCTTCCATTGACCGATTCCCAGATTGAGAAGCAAGAAACTCCCCTACAGACATAGTAACACCACCATCGTCATTCTCGCCATTTCCCAACTTGCCATTATCATCTTTATCTCCCAAGTCTCCCACACGAGCATACTGATGATTCTCACCGACACCACCACCATTCTCCTCCTTCTTTCTCAACTTCATCTCCAGCTCGCTGAACACTTTCTCCACTTGCTCTGCAAACTGAATCTCTCTAGACTTCTCTTCAACAACAACAACAGGGGAACAACTCTTACTTCTTCCATCTTCTTCCTCAATTACACTACCCTTCATCTCCACCACGGAGCCCACTTCGTTATCCGCTCTCTGAACCACAGTGACGTGGTCCTCCTCCGACGACGTCAATCCATGTTTCTCGAACAAGTTAACGTCGTGGTGAGTACTGCTAGTAGTAGCTACTAGTTCGGGGTTATGGAGATCAATTTCGGGGATGTGGGGTTCCCCGAAGCTCAAGAGGGTACCAAGCAGAATCGCAGTGCAGAACAGAACAGGGGATGCAGAGACCAAAACGGAGAAGCAAAACGGGAAAGATCTGTACAGAAATACCAAGACGCAGAGGGCAGACACCAGAACTGGATGCCTGCGGATCCATCTGGAGCACATCTTGATCGTCAGAAGTGAATATCTCTTACCATCAACTGCAATTCTCATCGTATCAACCACCATCTTTTCCCCCCTTCCTGCTTTTTCTATTCTTCTGATTGTCCTAGTTTCTTTCCCCTAGCAAAACAGCAATCAGACACGATCATGGTCAGTAGATCTATGACAGGCAATAATTCATTCAACCCAGAATTTTTTCAGGTGATTGAGCAAAAACCCACCTGGGAAATCGAATGTTGTGGGAAATGGAGGGAAGAAAGCTTAGAGGAACAAGAGGGATGGATGAGAATTCAATACCTATAAAGCGAATCTCGGGGCAAGTTCACGGAGTGATGATGATCGGCTGCTGTACAATTGAGGAGGAGGAGAAGGATAGAGACTCTCTACAGCGAGGGAACTGTAAAAGCCGAATTATGTTTGGTGATCTGGTTTTTCAGTGTGGTGGCGGAGAAGAAAGAAAATGGGAATGGTGAATGGGGTAGAGCCAGATTGGAACATGGAGGAGGATAGATCATTGTTGGAAAAGGAAGGCATGCAGGATTGAGAAAGGAGAGAAAAGGGATCATTAGCAGAAAGAAATTCCAGCCAAAAATAAAATTTTGAAGGGAAATGGGAATGCTGGACTCCCTCTACTTTTTTGACTCATTCTTGCTTTTTCTTTTTATTGCTTTTATGTTTATTAATAAATAAATAAAAATTGGAAGGGAAGACAAGAATGTCTGGCAGGATAATAGGATAAAAATAAAATAAGGGATCGGGTCAATTTTTTTTCTTCCTATTATCCTACAAAGTCCAGATTATCATAATGAAGCATAACCACGAAACAATTATCAAACCCATTACCCTACTTCACCTGCCAAATTTTGCACCGATAGAGTAATATATCCACCGATCTTGATGATCTACGGGTACGAATTAGGTTGTCATCCATGTTGATCATCAAGTCGTATATGACCATCGAATTAACACACTACAAAAATCTATCACGAGAGTAGACAAATTCGAGTTTTACAAATCAGCAACCCTATTTAGTTATGGATGAACAATTGAACTGAAGATGCAACTCCCGGTATGCACATTGGTTAATGACATTCGATAATCATGTTTACGACACAGTAAACTGTTTCTGTTTGCTTTAGAGGAGTGGGCGGTGTTTTCTTTTCTCACTAAAGAAAAGAGGAGCGGGCGGTGGTGGGCTTAATCATTCCTTCCACTGATAATTGATTAGGCTTTTTTTCCTTCTGGTCCCCTCTCTAAAAAACTTTCTGCCTGGCCGGCTTGGAACTCTGACCTTAGGTCCTTAACCCCACACACATCCTTCCACCCTTCTTCTAAAGAATCAAAATATCGTACCGAAAAATTCAGTGATATGGTATTTTATACTAAAATCATGATTTAATCGTAGTTCAATCGTTTCATATGACTAAATATCGCCTACCAGTTTAACCTACAATAGAGGATTTTTTCCGATCAAACCGTCGGTACCAGAAGTCATAAACTAACAATTAAATGCCACAACATGGCTAACTCATATACATAATAGAATACAGAATACCCTGTAAAGGGAGAATGTTAATTTTAATTATGTACCTGATACACTTTATATACAGTTGGTGACAATAATCCCCCACAAATACAAAAAACAGAAGACACCCTTTGCTTTCTTCCCTTTTCACTTTTTTTTTTTCCCTCGTTTTCTTACTTTCCTGTATGTACATTATCATAATAACGATCCAGATTGGAGAGAAACAATGTTTGTTTTTGAAAAGAAAAAACTAGCACAGAAAGAAGAGACTAAGGACAGCTAGCTATCTCTTATCTTAAAACCGACAGAAATCCACAACAACAAGTAGCAGAGATGACAATGAGTTTTTACCCAATGGACGGCAGCATTGGATCCATCCCTAGGCCGGAGCCGCCGAAGGTCCCCGGCTCAGCATGCTTCACCCTCCCGAAGTAGCGGATGTGGCGGAGCAGCCGAGCCAGGAAGCTGTTGTGGCAGATCGTCGAGCTATCGCACACCACCGCTACGTGCTTCCTTGCCCTCGTGATCGCCACATTCATCCTCCTGTTGTCGCCCAAGAACCCCACCGCTCCCAATGTGTTGGATCGAACCTGCATGGATGTCGCGTTACGAGTTAAATCGCGTACCAAAATCAATCCGATTCGACAATGTTACAGAGCGGAGTTTAGTATTTGGTAGTGACTGAATATGAAATTGATAAATGCAATAGGTATCAACTCAAAACTACGAGACATGTGGCCATTCTGTTTTAGCAATTATAGATCATGAAGTGGTTTCACAGTTTTGTCAAGCTCGAAAATGATGTCGGCAGCAAAAAATTATACCAACGGATGAAAATGAACAACAATCAATGATGATGATTTCTACCCCCCCACCCCCCAAAAAAATGATGTTGGTGATGATGTCCATGTTGCATGCATGAATGTCAACTAAAACTGGCGCCTTTTTATGCTTGATGTTCACAGATGACCAGAAATGGAGGCAAAATAAGGTAAGTTATCACAGTTGGTGACTTTTCGGACTATTATGTCTGCACACCGCTTCCTGTTTGTTCTACACTCTATTACGTTTCCTTTGCATGTCATTTTAAGGGATTGAAAGAAGGAAGAAAAGCAGACAGAGAGAGAGAGAGAGAGAGAGCGGGGCCAAATCATACCATTGAGATAATTACTGCATCGCCCTCCCGCCCTTGGAAGCTATCGATGGTTGAGACCTGAACATCGCCAGACTCCGGCAGTTCTCCCAACCTATCCCTCAGCAGCTGTACCTGAGCAACGTAAGGTGACTGAACCACTATCGCCGCCGGTCTGACGCCTGCAAGTGAGAGTAACAGATGTATAAGCAAAAATCATTCAGGTTTTCAGGTCTGTGCCGAGGCTTGGACTGCACGGGAAGCACAGGGAATGCCTAAAAGTCTGCTTCCTTTTTATCTCTAGATCAAACCCCAAAAAAGGAAAACGAAACACAAGCAACCATTCTGGATGCAAATACTACTTACCAGCATATATCAATGAGAGCACATGTTCCACGACGATATCAGCTTCGCCTTCGTTGTAAAAAGAGCCTGTTCCGGCTGGGTCCAGATGCTCTTCACATCCCACTGACAAACTTCCATACGGCATCCTTGTGTCTAGTAGCAACAGTGGGCACAGGGTCACCCATGTTGGCTGCAGGAGTTGTTTACAAAGAATTAGAAACAGAAGGAACAATGTAACAGTATGTATGTGATCCCAGTTAAAAGCATCTCAAGACAGGGTTTCTACCTTCACAAACGGAGAATCCACGAGAAGATGGGAAGCAACAACGGGAGAGGACTCCAACAATCCACCATACATCTCCTTGGAAGCCCAGCTGGCTATCGCATCATTCATACGGTACTGTGTTCTTAATGTGGTTGTGAGGAGCCCTTCGTGTAAAGATGCAGCTCGTTCCAATAGAGAAATTCCCAGGCCACCTTCCAGGGCCTTTCGGGATAGAATTAGCGGAGCAAGCTGGCACTGGTCACCTGCAACAATGCAACGTCTGCTCTTGAGTATTGGAATCCAACAAGATGGTTCGATTGCCTGCCCTGCCTCATCTATTACCACCAGATCAAATGTAGGCAGCTTTCTTATGAGTGGATCAGCAGCTCCAGTGTTGGTTGCTAGCACCACTTGGGAAGTCGATAGCACTTCCTTTATGGTTTCCTTTTCCTTCTTCTGGAGTGCCCTTCCAAGTTGTTTCAAAAGCTGCCGTATGCCAGCAGCTAAAGAATCATCCTTCAGACAATACCGCAGGTCTTTTCTTAGATCGGACTTCTTCCTCTCGAGCTCAGCTCTATAAGCTGCAAGCTTTGAGTTCACTATCTCTCCCAAAGACTTTGATGCTACAGCCGAGGAAATACGTGCAGGATTCCCGACTCTCACAATGTCTAATCCGAAATCTGAGAGTTTTTCCACCATATTGTCTACTGCGGCATTTGTTGGTGCTGTAACAAGTACCCTTTCACCTTGTTCAACAGCAAGTGTGATGATTTCCTTAAGCAAGCCTGACTTGCCAGTACCAGGAGGCCCTTGAATTAGAAGTACCGGTCTTTTCTTATTCAAACCCAAGGCAATTGCTCTCTGCTGTGAATCATCGAATTTTGTGTCTATCATGGATTTATCCAAATTTACCTCATCCCAACTCGCTAAATTATTCTGCTCCAACCATTCAACATCTTCCTTGTCACCAAATAGCGTAGCCACAATAGCGATTGAAGGGTTTTTCTTCTGTAAGCCATTCTTCTGAAGCAGCATCAATGCCTCGCAGTTTCTCTTCAAAATAAAATCACAAGAAGCTATTCATTTAGAGAAATGAAGTGCAGCATTTAAGAAACTACAAACTCTCTAGAATTTCACAGCAGAAGGAAGCTTGGAATCCATAAAGCAGAAAGTCCAAGCACGCCAAGATATTCAAGAATCATGGTGTTACTACTATAACTCAGTACCAGATATCCGTTTTATGATATGTTTTTATTAAATACCTCATATGTGAGAGCATCTGCAAGTCCCTGAATACGATCAATGCGCACACTCTTGCCAGACAGCTTAGAGAAGGTGGCATCTCCATGACGAGATTCTAGGGCCACACTTATGCTGCAGCCATCCTCTCCAAGGTTATGTATAAATCCTTGCAAACAAGAGGTTTCAACTGCGCCCCTGCTATCACATGTTCTCACGCAGACCATATCCCCAGGAGTAAGGTTTGTTGGCGGTAATAGATGATTCCCATCGGTCCTAAACAATACCAAGTTCATTGCTCCTAACCCTGTTCACATCACAAGCCCATGTTAGTCAATGAACGCAACCATTTTAACTGCCAAACTATACTAGAAGAGGGTTTAGCAAAGACACCAGCCATGTTAGGGATAAGAAGCTAATAGCTATTACCTACAGAGCTGCTAACTGCATACAAGTTGCAGATGGTGTCACAGAGCTCTTGTTGAGCCTGCCCATGAGTAACCAAGAACTCGATCGGCCCACTTGATTCAGAGTTTTCGTCTGGGGTGGGGACAACATTCAACTCCTCCTGAGTATACTCCACTTCAGCATCCCTCTCCACAACAAGCAGCTCTGACATTTTCTTTGTGAAATCGTCAATCCTCTCTTGTATGGCCTTGGCCTTTTCCAAGTCCATACCTGAAACTCCTTGCACTCGCTTTGGCTGCGTTATCTTCCTCGCAATTTCCTTATGCTGAGCTGCAAAACGTCAACCCAACTCAAACTCAGCAATCGAGTCTACAGCCTATACCTCAATTACATATGAATGTCACCAAACACCAAAATTCCACCATGGCTAAGCTTTGGGGACTCAAACTACCCTAAAAGGGAACAAAGCGTTTCTAAGTATAAAAGAGATACCTGATTTAGCAAGATACTTGAAGAACTTCCAGGACTCGGTCTGACGCCAATCCTCAACCGAGCCTTTCTCCTGCATACCACGAAGAACTTCCAGCAACTCCCTCTGGAAGTTATCAAAGAGCGTCGGGTAATGCGTACAAGCCTTCAAGCAAACGGACTCGAGCCCTAGAGGCATAGGAGCCGCGTTCAAGTAAGCCTGCGCCTGCATCACGAACGTCAAACCAGGGCCCATCCTCTGCTTCAGCTCCTCGAACTCCCCTTGCGACTCCGCGGCAACAAAATCCAACGCCATTGCCTTCATCCCCTGGGATATCCACTTCACAACGCTCTTCCCGAGATCCCTCCATCCCAGTGGATCTCCTTTCTGTTGAAGCGCCTCCAAGCTCACCTCCTCCTTCCTCTCGCTCCTCGGCCTCACTACCGCGACGGCGGCTTCGCCGGCGGCGGTCCTCTTGTTAGTCAACGCCTTACCTCGGCTCCCACTGTTCCTCCTCACCTTCCCCTTCCTCTTGCCTTCCAAGGTAGCCGGCGCAGCCGCCTCCTGCTGCTGCGCTTGGAGACATCGGAATAAGCAGTGCGGGAA
The DNA here is from genome assembly GCA_964030455.1 of Linum trigynum. NCBI lineage: Eukaryota > Viridiplantae > Streptophyta > Magnoliopsida > Malpighiales > Linaceae > Linum > Linum trigynum. The sequence continues at coordinate 30,188,557 of OZ034814.1, read as the reverse complement.
CTTCCTGTGGCGGAGGAAAAGCGAGTGCGGGCGAGAGAGCGAGGAAGGGAAGGAGAAATGGCAGAACGGCGGCGGGCGCGGCGGAGGATGGTGCTGCAGGGCGAAGGCCGATTCCATTTTTTTTCGCAATTAACGGAATCGGAGACGAGAGAGAAAAGGGCTCGAGAAAGAAGTTGTGGACTTCTTCGGCTGCCGTTTGCTTCCTTCTTTGTTTTCTTTTTAAAAATAAAATTAAATAATTTTTTTCCTATTGGTCACTTGATGGAGACGGAGGGAGATCGGAGATTCGAGGGTTGAGCCGTGTGATTGGCTGGGCAGCGGATTCTGTGGCGTAGATTGAGGTTTAACGTCCGCCAGTGCCAAATGCCCGACGTGTTTCATTGTCGTTCTCTCTCTCTCTCTCTCTCTTCAATCTACATTTCTTGTGGTCGTTTCGCTTGGTTTGGGTTCTCCCCCTGAATCTGAATTTGTTTGTTAGTCCTACGCGAGAGCGTGGAGCACCCTCGTCTCCAATAAATTTTTTTTTCCCCCTCCCCGTCGAATCTCGTCTCCAATTAAAATTTCTGAATTTATTTTGGTACAAAAGGTGAAAGCGTAACGAGGTCGGCCCAGCAGGCCAGCATCCATCGTGGAGCTAGACTAGTGGTTTGTAGGGAATCGATTTGCTTCACATTCTACGCCCCAAAAAGTTCGTTTGGCACTTGATTTGTTCACTAACGAATCGAATTTGAACTAAAGATCGTCAGCCCATGAGTCGGTTCCATTTGGTAGCTCGTCATAGTCAACTTGTAACCTAAGTAGGTAGTGGGGTTTAGCGGCTTACAATGGCGGAGCCGGTTGAGGTCAAAGTGGGCCATTTGCACCACCTTGGCCCCAAAGATTGTGGAGTAAATTTGACTATATGATTGTTGACTGAATACAAGATCTTCATATTATTGGAGATAATTTTACGAAAAGTAATATGTTGTGATCTCTATTTAACTTTTAATTCATATATTTTGTAAGTGAGTTTAATATAAACAAAAAAACTCAAAACTTATGGGTTTTTTTAATAATGTACTTAGGGGTGTTTGTTGCTAGCAGTTGTCATTGTAAGTGTTGAAAGAGCACTTACTGTAATAAGCAAAGTAAAGAAACACTTCAGAATAAGATGATTTGCAGAATCATGAACGATTTTTCACTATGATATCTTAACATCCCTCATAATTTGCATGATGAATGTATTTTAGAAAATCTTGAACATACGTTTTTATTTTATTTTTGAGTAATTTCTATTTTTTATCCAAATCTTTCTCCTAGTTTCTCGGATTCTTTTATACTATACAAACCTATTAAAATGCTATTAATTAGTCAAATCTTTCGTAATGCATCAAAATATTAGTCATTTTTACGTTATCATTAATAATTTTGTAACTCTTTTCTTAGTTAAAATACTAAAATTTTGCAATGTTGACCTTCTTGTGTCTCTATCAAGGTAGTACCATGTTGTCAAGTCAATATTACTAACAAAATTGCTAACTGAAAGTTAACATTTGGCTAATTCTTAGTATTTCGATAAGTTTAGATAATATAAAATAATATGAAAAAGATTTGGATAAAAAATAGACATTAGCTTTTTTTTTCCATGTTTGACCCACTTAGAAAAATTTCTAGCTACGCTACTGGTGGCTTATGAGCTTATCGATTTACCGGTTACAAGTTGGCTTGGTGATATTCACAAGTTTGTTAGATTATTATATATGTACCTCACAATTGAGAGAACAAATATTTATTAGGTTTTTAAGTTATAAATTATTTTATGAAGTGTTTGGATATGAGTATTTGGATTTATAATCCAAATATCATTAGAATAATTAAGTCGTAAGTAACCAAAAAATCAAAACACTGTTACTTACGTTTTTTGGGTAACTGTTCACGAATTATTTAAAGATTATATAAATACAACTAATGGAATTTTGTGCTACAGCAGCGCCTAGGGTAAACCTCTATGTACTTTTTTTTATTTTAAATACACTTGTATATCCAAAACTTTCACGGTTGTGCCAATAATATCCAAATTTCCCGAAATACCACTTATATCCAATTCTTTCACATTCTTTAACGGTGTTTTTGGATATACAAGTGTATTTAACCAAAAATATATTGGGAAATGGATAGATTTGGCAAAGAACAACTTTAAAACATGGATATAAGTGGTATTTCGGGAAATTTGGATATTATTGGCACAACCGTGAAAGTTTTGGATATACAAGTGTATTAAACTTTTTTTTTACAATATCCACTATGTACTTGCATGCGGCTAACCATATTATAAGCTCTAAATTTTCTCACCTGTTTCTTTTTTAAACCAATAGACCTTCCTGTTGATATTGCAAAGATGATAGTGGGTTTTACTGTGGTTGACCATATGTTCACTTCTCCATGGTGATACAATTCAACTCTTGAAATTTTTAATTTGAGCTCATGATTAAGGTTTGCACTCTTTCTCTTGCTATTGTTATCTGTTTTGACCGTTGTTTTGAATTTTTCATATACTCATATTTGGTCGTTGTTTTCAAATTTTCAACACATCTTGACTATTACATGAAAAAAAAAAATGCTTTTTAAATCATGAAATGACAGCTCGTATTGAGTCGTACAAATAGAGGATCACACTAAGTTATAACTACTTTTCGATCATGAATGGGGGCTTACATTAAGTTGCACAAATAGATGCTCGATGAACTTACAGGTTCATGGGGATAAAGCTCATAAATTTGAAGAACTTGATTAGTAAACCGTAACTAGCTTGATGATTCAAGAACTTGCACTTCCATAAAAATTATAGTTGAATAATCGCTCGCCAAACAAAAGATAGCATGACAAAATAGAAAAGAAAAAGATGACAGAAGATAAGCAAATGCCAGCAAACCAAATATAAATCACTCGCCGCTATTCCTTAATATAAGTTTAACGACATGTCATTTATTAGTGTTGTTTATCATCTTATCAATTTGCATTACACAAAGGTTTTATAAAAGTCAGTTAACATTTAATCAAAGAGATACTTTCCATTACTCAATAATTTATTATTAACTATTATATTCACCATCTCATTAATTTGCATTATGCGAAAGTTCCATAAGGCAAGTGAACTTTTACATAATAATTTAATAAATGTGATACTTTTATAACTTGATTTTATTATTAAACCACACATTTAGAAAAAATCTACATAACACCATTTTATAAAAATTAAAATTAAAATATATTATATAAATCTTACGAAATGATAGTTATTTCTTATATATCACTTAAACCAATCGTATTATGTAAGTCTTTTGTAATGATTATGATATTACGTATGGAGATATATTCACTTCTTATGTATAAACAAAACAAACAGATAACATAAGTCTTACATGATATAATTTTTAACAAAATTTTCTGTTATTAACTAATCTGTTGACTGTATCATAAATTTGCATTACACAAAAGCTCTTAAAGTCAATTGTTTTTAATGGTATTCTAATAAAATGTGATACTTTTTATAACTTAATTATTTTATTATTATCTGAAATTTATATTATTATTCATCTTATCAATTTGCATTACGAAAACGTTCCGTCAGGTAAGTTAACTTTTCATAATAGTTTAATTAAATATGATAATTTTTGTAACTTGATTTTATTATTAGACAACACATGATAAACTATTTACATAACATCGTTGTATAATAGTTACATAAATTACAAATACAATGCATAAAATTTTGTAGAGATAGTTATTTCTTATATATAAATTGAACAAACATATTAATCTTTCATAATTATTAAAACTCTAAGTAGAGGTGATGGAGATATATTATCCAAATTATTTGATTTCAAACTAATTTATTAAATCAAGAGATGAAGTCTCAAATATGTTTAGTCTCTTACCGCTGCGAAGCGCAGGTAAAAAAACTAGTATTATTTATTTGGATACTAAGTAAATATAGTATTTGGATTGTGCCAAAGACACAACAAGAGTTTTAAATTAATAATATGTGTATTACTTGTGCATTCAAATATATATTAAAAGACATTGATTTTTAAATTTCTCACAACATAAAAAGAACTTATATGTAAATTTCTCAATGTTGGAATAATAAACAAGCACCAAAATGTAATTTTATTATCAAAATGTTTGGACCCGTTTGTAAATATTAAAGTTTATGTACTAAATTGTAGACAAAATTTGCTAAGCTATAATTTTCAAAAATGTAAAACTTGGCCAGATAAGTCAGTATATAAGATCTTGAAATACTTAAAGTTTCAAATGAATAACCAAACAATGAATTTGAATTACATGTATGTCAAATGTAAACATTTCAAATACACATCCAAACACACCCTTAGAGTTCAGTTTAGGGGTTCAGCCTTTTAAACTCTTAAATAAGTTAAGATCGAGTTGAGCTTGTGAGCTAATTGATTAGACGAGGTTGACTAGATCTTGTGCACTCAAGCAAAGCTTGAGCTAAAGCTTTAATAAACGAACATGGCTCGAGCTTGACTCATTTTCTAAAGAGTTCAACCCGATCTATGTCAAACTCGACTCAACTTGGCTTGTTTGCTGCCTTAGATTGGTTTGTGAGGAAAGTTCTTTAACTTCCTTCAATAGATTTTTCATTGGTTTGGCTTTGATTTGGAGTGAAGAATGTGTCACAAACTCACTATCCCTTCATCTCTGTCATGGTTAGGGGTTGTCGAGGAGTCAAACTAAGCCAAGATCTTTATTGGCTAGAGATTGGCTCGATACAAAATATTTGAGTTCGAAGTTGACTCGAGTTCGAGATGAGTTTTATTAAACTCGTTTGAGCTCGACCCTTTTTTGAAAATTGTAGATCGAACTCGCTTTGGGCCCGACTCAAGCTATTCTCACTATGTGAGCTCAACAAGTCCAACATTGTGTTTGGCTTTACAAATGAGCTCAACAAGGCAAGTTGGCATATATCCAATGTACGAGAGTTAAAAATTCTATTTTTTCGCCTAATGTATTAACTTAATTTAAAAATTTAAAGAATGCAACCAAAAAATCGATAAGTCACTTGGTATATAACTTAGGACATTTCTATCATGATTTGGTCTAAACTTCAAATAAAACTTACTTGCAGCTTGCCGAATTGATCTCTATTGTTGATCAATAGAAAGGTTGGTACCCAAGTTAAACATAAAAAATGTTGAATTGCACACTAAGTCAATCGATGGCAGGCATAGGTGACCGTCTGATGCTCTAAATTGACATTCATATACAATATAAATTAAAACTACACATCTTCCTCTAATTCATGGTCCATGAATTCTTCATGCTCCATAAAACCTTTGTGATTTATGATCTCTCCAAAACCTTCATGCATCTCATTGGAATGTCCTTTATGGGCTTCAGATTGCTCCTCGGTTATTTGAACATCTTCTAGCAGTTACTTTGGCTCTTCATCATAGATGCTAGTATTGATTCTCATGGGAGGTTCTGGTTTGATTATTGATTTAATGAATTCATCAAGGCCATCGAAGGCTTGCCGCATCTCTTCATTTCTCAATATTCTTCATATGTGCAAGGACCTTCATCTGCCCTTGTGGAAGGATGTTGTCAATACACACTCATTTCTCTTTTCTTAATGCTTTTTGCTTATTGATGGGATTGTGCTTGCATCGTCCTTCGATGACTTTGGCCAATGGTATTCGAATAGAGATATGAAGTCCACCTTTCTTCGAGTGATGGTCCTTCCTTTAGGTATCACGTCCTTGTATGGATTGTTATGGCTTCCTCAATTTTGAATCCTGTAAAAAAAAAAACCAACTAGAACGTCACATTTCTCTTTTATAAAAACAAATCAAACACAAGAGGTTAATACCTTTCAAATACTTTAAAAAGTTTCTAACAACGACTCCAAAATCTTGATGATCGCAATACAACTAGGGAATTAGCCATGTCCGCAAACCATGATCCTTCAGCTTCTTTGATGATGACTTCGAGGATTTGCTCGTCTGGGAATGAATCACTGCTTTTCACCGGATCTGGAATAGCAATCGCACACCCTCCAATCGAGATAGATGATCAGCAGCTACATTTATTACCCCTTTCTTGTCTTTGATCTCAATGTTGAATTCTTAGAGTAGTAAGATCCATCGAATGAGTCTCGACTTTGCATCCGCCTTTGATAGAAGGTGTCAAAGTGCTTGATGATCTGTGAAGACTACTGTATGGATAGCACCAATATGAGCAAAATTTGTAGAAGGCGAACATAATGGCTAGTAACTCCTTCTCATGGTTTAGTTCTTTTGAGCATCATTCAAAGTCCTACTAGCATAGTCAATTGGATGGAAATGTAGTGTATTGTGATGACCCCTAAACTATATTGGTATAGTTTAGTAATTATATAGTATAGTTTAGTAATTATATTTACTTAGCAAGTCATCACTTTTAGTTCATAATATTATCACTTAAAATATCATATATTTTTAATAAATTACAATATAAGCATATTAGTCCACATATTTATAATATTACATACCATATGTTCTAGTTTGCTATTTTTTAAGGCTAATTTCACTAGGAAGCCCAAACTATCCAAGAAGTATCGTTTGTGTCCTAAACTATTCAATATGACAGAAATGCTCCAAACCAGAAGGTTTTAGGTCAGTTGTAGCCCAACTATTTCGTTGACCGTTAAGTTTAACAGTTAACTTAACGATGGTCAAATGTTTGTTTTACTATAATGACGTGGCACCTACATGTCTGCCACATAAGTTGCCACGTCATCAAAACATCATATCTTTTTATTTGTAAATTAAATTAAAAATATAAATTGTAATAATTAAAAGAAAACTGGGATCAGGATCTTTCCCCAAACTCGATCGAGAACCCCCTCATCATGCATCAATCGATAACAATTAACTGCGGGAGGCTCTTGCCTGGAGGGGGGCCTAACAAAACCCATGCCACCCCTCTACTTACCTTCTTCCCTTGTCTCCAGTTGCTGAAACCCAGCGCCATTCGAGCCCCGCCGTCCTCCTAGAAACCACCGCCAAATTAACATAAAATCCTAGATCTGCTCCACTCATGCCTCCGCCTCCTTCCTCCCCTCATGCCAACTCGTCTATCCGTTTCCTTCCCTATCCCTAAATAAATAAATCAATCAATCAAATCCCTAAAAATCTCCACCCTCGCTGCCCGGATTCGCCGTTGAAGAGTTGTCGGTCGTAGCTCCACCATCGTCAGAGCAAGCAACAATTTTGAGATTTATGCCCTAAATTCATCCGCCCGACTTCATCTTTGCTCTTGCTTGCAGTCTTGCACCACCAGTGCCTTACTCCATTCACAGGAGAAGGAAGTTTGATGATGGCGGTGACGGTTATTGTAGTGGCGGTCTTGGTAGAAATCGAGTCGATCGAGGATAATTAGTGCCAGAGATCTTCGTTGTAGCCTGAGGCAGGGGATTAAATCTCCAACCTAAATGTTCTCCCATGTTTGTGACTATGTCAAGCGAGATTGGGGATGTTTCAGATTAGGGAAGATGCGACTGGTGTCGATGGTGGTGTTGATCGAAGGTTTCCCCCTGAGTTGGGATGGGCGACAGTGATGTTGAAGACGATGATGAAAATCAGGAGAGGGGGCAGCAGTGATTTGAAGACAATGATGAAAATAGGGGGATGGGGATGAGGAAGAGAAATTAGTTTGTTTTGTGTTTTATTTACATAATAAAATATTTTCTAATCCAAGTTTTATGAAAAAATAAATAAAATTGAAATTATTTCCACGTCTGATGCCACATAGATGCTCATTAAATTTTCTGTTAAAGATTAACAATCAACATTAACGGAAAAATAGTTCGCACCATATTTATCATATTTAATAGTTTAGTACAAATGACACTTTTTGAATAGTTTGGGCTTTCTAATGGAATTATTCTTTGATTTCTCATTTTTCAATTTTGAATTTGCATAGTAACTGCAATTGGACTTTGTATTAATATTCCAAAAAACGTAACGGTGGCCAAATAAAAAAATGGCCTGCCGGAACCCAATTAGATATATACTTTTATCAGTATGAAACGGTTAAACCATAGTTTAAACACTAAATGCCTTAAGTGATAATAACTTGGACTTAGAGGTTCCAAGTTCAAACCTTAGTGACAACAAATATATGTTTATTTAGTTTTAGTTTAGTGAAACTTAGTAAATTACTATAAAAAGTTAAAATGAAAATATGGCATGGAAAATTGTGAATCTTATCCAATCATACTTGGCAAAAGGTTGCTCTAAAATAACCATAAAATAAGTAAAGAAGAACACCCCCAACCCCCTTACACCCTAAAAAACAAAAGCCTACAATAATCAGGCTACAAACGACTCCAAATAAAAGAAATAAATCGATAGGGCTTTACGTGCCACTTTATGGACAGCCTAGAAAGCGACTCAAGGAACCTAACCTACTATCGCCAGAGAAATGGAATTTGTAACCAAGCTAGTATCATGAACTGCAAGAAGATCTAACGAGCAACAAACACCATGACAGACGGTGTCAACAAGAAAATCTTCAGGGAGTCACCAGGAGGGGGAAATTGAGCGTGAGTATTCTAATATTAATTACTATCTGCAATCAAACCACAGGATGTCTTGAATCTTATGAAAGAATGAATTGAATGTAGTTGTTAATTAATAATATTTATTCATAAAGGAGCATAATTTTTCTTCTTCTTATGATTGCTAAAGAAAAAGAAAGTTTTGAATATAAATATGTCTTAAACCTGATAATTTCTTGAAAAATAATTGAAGTAGTTCTAAGTATTGTGAACACCTTGAACAGATAAATATTATTTGCGTCTCATCATTTCTATTATAAACAAATTGTACATCTAATTAATGAAAAACAATAGAATGATTTCAACTCTTTCTCAAAAAGGAAAAAAGATTATCCCTCCCTAAACAACTATACATTCATGTTCATTGAGCCTACTACCCTCATTCTCATCCTGATCAACGTTGAACACCACAACCCCTCCAAAGCGCACGTGCTTGGAACTCGAATCTGAAGGTGTGCGCAATATTGGCTCGTTCACTTCTACATCATTAGGCTTCACATTAGCTTCTGCATCGGAGGGAGGTTGCAACAATGATGGCTCTTTCAAGGAGGATCGTCGTGATGATCGCGGTGGCTTCTCATATTTAGGATTACGATATATCCTTTGTTTCAAACGTATGTACAAGTAAGTAATGAACCAAAAGAGCCATGGCATGCTTACCAGCCCTATTCCTGCCAGGGGATACCAATATCGCACCCGATGAGGAGGCAAGAAGAGATACATCCCTAGGAAAATTCCTCCCAAGATTATGCACACAAATAACACAATCGTGATGAAGCATATCACAAGATCTTCTTGCTTTTTCCCCATGGTTCAAATGTACAACGTGTCCATTAGAGTTGAAGAAATTCTACGAACATTTGTAAGGTAGAGGAGAAGGAGGATGGTTTTGAAATTTGGTTATAGATGTGTTATGCGTAATGGTCGGCATGGCGAATGAGCGCACTTATTTTCCTTTTTAACGTACGTACTTTATTTTTCTGTTGGTCAGGGTATCGATACATAGATAGGCTATACTTGTAGAATGTGTAATCTAATACGGTGAGAAAACAATGCTATTTATATATTTTATTGAAATGTTTTTAGAAACATAAAATATACACCTTATGTGAATCCATCATCTAAAAAGCATGTGCGAGATCTATAGGCTATAAGGAATAATTCAACCACAATTTTTTGAGTGAAAATGGAGCAGTGCATATAAGAGTGACCTCTTGAAAATCACTTGCATCCAAAAGCAAAATCGTGTGAGACTAGACCCAAAGAAACCATATCCCAGGCCAAAAAAGGGTTGAGATGTTATAAGTGGCATCATACCCTCTCTGCGTCACTCTTGAATCAGGTTGGGGCAAACCTCAACAAGGATGTTGATTTCCAAACTACACATCGACAAAACATGTGAGAGATACATGGGCTTTACAGAATAATGAAACCTTAAATGACAAGACAAGTATTCTGGTGAAATGAAGGAGCTTTTGTAACAACTCTCAAATCAAACTTGTTTAGGGGGAGTAGTGCAGAGATGTATGACCGATTGAGAAGTTATCATAATGCACCCAATAACAAAATCATACGGGGTTAGACCCAAAACAAACACTGTTTTGATAAGGAAAAGGACCGAGATGTTACAAAAAAATATCATTGTTGACATTTCAAAAAGTTTCAAACATTTTAATTAGCAATCCCCAACAGGCTTATTTGTTCCCTTCTCCTCAACTAAAATAAAATTTCTACATCTCTCTAAATTGACTATCTTACCTTGACCCTCTTTCACAATCCTCCATAGTTGTCACAAGATTAGTATCATTGCCACCTACCAAGAGCCCCCATCCTCGTATGTGTTTCTACCTATATTGTTCTCCTTTTTATCCAATTCGGCTATCCTTCTAATAGGCCAGAAAGTGAGGACTTCCTCACGCTATCGTGATGTGGGCCTGTCTGGGAAAATCAATCTTAACGGTTAGTGTGGAGTGGCTCTAGGAAGGGCTTCAGTGATTGGAGGAGTTGGTTTTAGCCATGTGAATCCAAGCCATCTGATACACAGGGTCCACATGAGAGGGTTTTGGCGAGGGAGCTGAAAATTTTAACTAGTGAGAGAAAGAGACATTTAATGCCCTAACGCACCCACCAACCTTTTCTCTCCCAATCTTTCTCATCCTCTCTTTCTTTTTGTCTCCCATGAAATAACTCTACTCATCTCTTACCTCCATCATGCAACTTGGAGCATCGAAGAAGAAAACTCTTATTTGACTGAATGAGGATCATGAAAGAAGAATACCCTATATTTTGTTGTTGAGATCTGGACCGATTCTTGTCCAATAACTTTTAAATGGAAAAAATGGGAGAGAAGACCCAGATCGACTCAACATTCCAACTTTTGTTGATCCACTAACCAATGTTATAGATAAGGATCTTATTGACACCATCATAAATGTTGATGGCAAAGAAATATGAGATGTTTTGAATGGTTTGGAAGAGATTAGGGCGATTGTTGGTGAAAGTGAAAATGATATGTTACTAAAATTTAAAAATGCTTCACTTTTATATGTTTGTGTTGTTGGGATTGGTTGGGGAGTATTGAATGCCTTGTAATACCTATTTATCCTTTATTGTTTGTTGTTGTGAGAGGTGGCTATAATGGTTGACAGATGCACGAATACTTGTATGTCGTTTGTTATGATACTATACTATTATGAAAAATGATCGCGTGTTAGTACATGTAGCGTATGCAAATTTACCTGATTCGGAAAAGGGTCACTCAAAACCACTTACTCAGGTGGTGAGGGACGAGTTTTATGGTGGTTTAAAAAGAATGCGGAGGTTCAAGTGGATCTGTGGTTAAAGTTTCCCTTGATTTTACAAAACAAAAGAATGAAATTAAATCTAAACTGTTGGTTGGTGAAGGAACCATGAGGGTGAGGCGTTGCATAGGTAAGCTCCCACTAGGGTTCCTTTGAATTGCAACCTTAATCTTGACATCATATGAGCTTCTTGAACATTGATATGTTTATTCCTACCATGGCAAAGGCCAGTTTTAATAGGCAACGATAATGGGCCCTACAGATGTCTCTTGTGAGGATAAATCAAACAGAAAGGATAGATGAAATGATTCTCTAGGTTTGGCAAACCTACGCAACTAATGAGTTAGCTGACCATGAGGATAGGTTTTTGGTGGAACATTAGTTAAAATGAGATCCCCAGAAAGCCCTCCAAATCGCGGCCAAAACAAAGAATCGGCAATTAATCCACTATATTAACCAAATCAACGAGTTTACATGGCTAGAGCCCCTAGGCTTCACGTACCTATGAAACTAATAAACTTATCCAACCATGGGTAGGGTATCATGGGCGTTCATCGATGAAAACGAAGACTCGATGAGACTATAAGACTCGACTGCCAGAGTAGACAAAAGGGGCCCGACGCTGTCGATTTTGCCGCCGATTCTCCCTCGAAAGTGGTGTCGCTCTAATCCAGGAGGGTTGCTGTAACACCCTAACTCGTATGTTACTATTATTATTTTATTAAATTTTAGATTTCACTATGGTCATGGACTCCTTTTGTCAAGGATACAGGCTAACAAGACCCCCTCCTCAAATGACACAACTATTTGAGGAGATAACAGTTCACGGTTATGATTGGGGAAGCACTAGAAGAGAGCAAAACTCAAGTAAGAAGGGCATTCATTCGATGAAATCTTGTTCTCCACTTGAGGAAAAGATTGATGACTTGATCAAGATAGTAACATCGAGATAATGCCTCAAGTAGTCGACCAAAGGCTCAAGTTCATCTTTGTGATTGGTGCCAAAGTCCTAATCATGCTCTTGACGATTACCAAGCGATAACGGAGGTGACCACGCCCCAAGAAAAAGTGGATTTCATTGCAAATGCTAAGGGAGGTAATAATACCTATAAAAATACACAAAATTCGAGGTGGCACCAACATCTCAACTTTTCATGGGCATCACCTTCCAACACAAGACCTCCTGGTTTCCAAGCACCAATGGGAGGGTTTCCACAACAACCAAGCCCACATTTTCAACAAAAAAGGCATCCTTACCAACCCCAAATATTCCAACCTCAAGCATTCCAACAACAAGGCGGACAAGGCCTCCAGCAACAATAACTACAACTAGACAAGCTTTCCAAGCTTGAGGACCTTGTCAACGCCTATGTGAACACAAGCATAAATAAGTTTGAGGAAATAGACAAAGTCATGGAGGTGGCCACGGTTAAACGGCGACTGATTCAGAGTGCGGACGAGGGATAAACGAAGCATTGAACATAGGAGAACATGCTCGGCAGTAAAAACACGGGCAGACTACCCTAAAAGCACGACCGTGTTTTATCTGGCCCCCGCTAGTGTTTTTACCGCCGAGGGCATGTCGTGAGGGCTGCTGGGGGCAAAACACGGGTGGGCAAAATTAAAACACGACCGTGTCCTTGATCGTTTTTGCCCAGAATCGGGTTTTTGAGGCAGATTCAAGCCAAAGGAAATTTTGGTTCCCAAACACCCAAGGGGCGAACCCTAGAGAAGAGAGACTGCAGAAATCTGATCTAGATCTTCAATCTCCATCTTCAAGCTTGATTCCCGAGCTCCAAAGGTGAAGAAATCCTCCAAAATAGCTCCGAGAATGTTCCCAAGTTGCTCTCTCTCTCTCTAGGGTTCTTCTAACGGGGAAGAAGGAATGGAAGTAGAGGAGGTTGATTTGTCTCTTGTGCTGCTGCTGAAAGAGGAATTTTTCAGAAATCCTTTCTCAGTTATTATTACAGCTATTGTCAATAACGCTTACCATGGTCAGGTGAAAATGGATAACTCTTTACGGTAGTTAGTTAATTTTAAACTTTGCTTTGTTGGGCAGGCCTGGGGTGGCTCCACTAATACGATTTTTTCTTCTACAAGGTCCAATAAGATGACTTATTGTGGTTTTAGTAGGAGGTGTTAAGCATAGTTACTAAAATACGGTGTGTGAAAGTTAAGTATATATCAAGTCATCAAATTCCTCCACACTTAACCGTTTGCTTGTCCCCAAGCAAACCAAGTCTGATACAAGGTAAGCTCATCATATTTCAATCATACCAATATTGGGGACAATTAATATAGGCACAGAACACGTGAATCGTACTGGCTTTTGATCATTGCGAAATGGACAACTCAACAGCAACCTAGACAACCACCACAGAGGACATTCGAGTGCAGCAAAATCGGGTAAAGGAAGAGGAATCCTTTCTGTTCACCAACCAACATAGACTTGACTCAACCACTTGACCAAGAAAGTCATCGCATGCATCAAACTCAAGACATCAGAATCAAGACCGAGCCATCTAGGTCCACACCGGGGTAACAGAGTATAGAGAATACGAGAAAATGAATCGCTCACTCTCGACCAATGGGGTCATGACAATTTGATTCAAAAAATGTGCATGCTTATTCTCTCAATCCCTAACGTCTCTTCAACATGAAGGCAGCCTCTAAATGTTAGAGTTCACATATGGGGTGTCACCACTAACTAATCTGTAGGTCTTAGACACAAGTTCAGATGATTGGCTAGGGTCTTGGACATGGGGAAAAGGCCTTTTAGGTGGTGGAAGTATTCGTAGCATAAGGTTCCACAATTCCAAACGCAACACAATCACAGTCACTCAAACCACTTACTTTCTTCCTGCCATTCTGCATTACTCAAATTCTTTAGAGCACAAGAGCGAAGGAGGTCACATAAATGTTAGTATTTCCAAGCCAGGATGCTAAGAAACACTACTTAATGGGCACTATTCAGATTTTGTGGTAGTGGCTCTCTTTTGCTTTCATTCATTTTTTTTCTTTTTTTTTTCCCATTTCTTGAGAGAACCACCACCTATGCACATTTTTCAAACACATGCCCAACTTTTTTTTTTAAGAACTACCTCCAACCCTCACATTATATTTAGAAGAAACAGCAAAGAACATGCAAAAACCACTATGTGGAACCTTCTAAGAGATGCAAAAGGGTGATTTTCCATTGTAGACCGAAAGAAAGAATGGAAGTAGAGGAGGTTGATTTGTCTCTTGTGCTGCTGCTGAAAGAGGAATTTTTCAGAAATCCTTTCTCAGTTATTATTACAGCTGTTGTCAATAACGCTTACCATGGTCAGGTGAAAATGGATAACTCTTTACGGTAGTTAGTTAATTTTAAACTTCGCTTTGTTGGGCGGGTCTGGGGTAGCTGTCCACTAACACGATTTTTTCTTCTAAAAGTCCACTAAGATGACTTATTGTGGTTTTAGTAGGAGGTGGTAAGCATAGTTACTAAAATACGGTGTGTGAAAGTTAAGTATATATCAAGTCATCAAATTCCCCCACACTTAACCGTTTGCTTGTCCCCAAGCAAACCAAGTCAGATACAAGGTAAGCTCAACATATTTCAATCATACCAACATTGGGGACAATTCATATAGGCACAGAACACGTGAATCATACTGGCTTTTGATCATTGCGAAATGGAAAACTCAACAGCAACCTAGACAACCACCACAGAGAACATTCGAGTGCAGCAAAATCGGGTAAAGGAAGAGGAATCCTTTCTGTTCACCAACCAACATAGACTTGACTCAACCACTTGACCAAGACAGTCATCGCATGCATCAAACTCAAGACATCATAATCAAGACCGAGCTATTTAGGTCCTCACCGGGGTAAGAGAGTATAGAGAATATGAGAAAATGAATCGCTCACATTATATTTAGCAGAAACAACAGAAAACATGCAAAAACCACTCTGTGGAACCTTCTATGAGATGCAAAAGGTTAATTTTCCATTGTAGACCTGAAAGAAAGAATGGAAGTAGAGGAGGTTGATTTGTCCCTTGTGCTGCTGCTGAAAGAGGAATTTTTCAGAAATCCTTTCTCAGTTATTATTACAGCTGTTGTCAATAATGCTTACCATGGTCAGGTGAAAATGGATAAGTCTTTACGGTAGTTAGTTAATTTTATACTTCGCTTTGTTGGGCGGGCCTGGGGTGGTTGTCCACTTAAGTGGACATGTTCCACTAACACGATTTTTTCTTCTACAAGGTCCACTAAGATGACTTATTGTGGTTTTAGTAGGAGGTGGTAAGCATAGTTACTAAAATACGGTGTGTGAAAGTTAAGTATATATCAAGTCATCAAATTCCTCCACACTTAACCGCTTGCTTGTTCCCAAGCAAACCAAGTCAGAAACAAGGTAAGCTCAACATATTTCAATCATACCAACATTGGGGACAATTCATATAGGCACAGAACACGTGAATCGTACTGGCTTTTGATCATTGCGAAATGCACAACTCAACATCAACCTAGACAACCACCACAGAGGACATTCGAGTGCAGCAAAATTGGGTAAAGGAAGAGGAATCCTTTCTGTTCACCAACCAACACAGACTTGACTCAACCACTTGAGCACGACAGTCTTTGCATGCATCAAACTCAAGACATCATAATCAAGACCGAGCCATCTAGGTCCTCACCGGGGTAAGAGAGTATAGAGAATATGAGAAAATGAATCGCTCACTTTCGACCAGTGGGGTCAGGACAATTTGATGCGAAAAATGCGCATGCTTATTCTCTCAATCCCTAACGTCTCTTCAACATGAAGGCAGCCTCTAAATGTTAGAGTTCACATATGGGGTGTCACCACTAACTAATCTGGAGGTCTTAGACACAAGTTCAGAGGACTGGCTAGGGTCTTGGACATGGGGAAAAGGCCTTTTAGGTAGTGTAAGTATTCATAGCATAAGGTTCCACAATTCCAAACGCAACACAATCACAGTCACTCAAACCACTTACTTTCTTCCTGCCATTCTGCATTACTCAAATTCTTTAGAGCACAAGAGCGAAGGAGGTCACATAAATGTTAGTATTTCCAAGCCAGGCTGCTAAGAAACACTACTTACTATTCAGATTTTGTGGTGGTGGCTCTCTTTGGCTTTCATTCATTTTTTTTCTTTTTTTTTCCCATTTCTTGAGAGAACCACCACCTATGCACATTTTTCAAACACATGCCCAACTTTTTTTTAAGAACTACCTCCAACCCTCACATTATATTTAGCAGAAACAGTAGAGAACATGCAAAAACCACTCTGTGGAACCTTCTAAGAGATGCAAAAGGGTGATTTTCCATTGTAGACCGAAAGAAAGAATGGAAGTAGAGGAGGTTGATTTGTCTCTTGTGCTGCTGCTGAAAGAGGAATTTTTCAGAAATCTTTTCTCAGTTATTATTACAGCTGTTGTCAATAACGCTTACCATGGTCAGGTAAAAATGGATAACTCTTTACGGTAGTTAGTTAATTTTAAACTTCGCTTTGTTGGGTGGGCCTGGGGTGGCTGTCCACTTAAGTGGACATGGTCCACTAACACGATTTTTTCTTCTACAAGGTCCACTAAGATGACTTATTGTGGTTTTAGTAGGAGGTGGTAAGCATAGTTACTAAAATACGGTGGGTGAAAGTTAAGTATATATCAAGTCATCAAATTCCCCCACACTTAACCGTTTGATTGTCCCCAAGCAAACCAAGTCAGATACAAGGTAAGCTCAGCATATTTCAATCATACCAACATTGGGGACAATTCATATACGCACTGAACACGTGAATCATACTGGCCTTTGATCATTGCAAAATGGACAACTCACCAGCAACCTAGACAACCACCACAGAGGACATTCGAGTGCAGCAAAATCGGGTAAAGGAAGAGGAATCCTTTCTTTTCACCAACCAACATAGACTTGACACAACCACTTGACCAAGACAGTCATCGCATGCATCAAACTCAAGACATCAGAATCAAGACCGAACCATCTAGGTCCTCACCGGGGTTAGAGAGTATTGAGAATATGAGAAAATGAATCGCTCACTCTCGACCAGTGGGGTCAGGACAATTTTATGCGAAAAATGCGCATGTTTATTCTCTCAATCCTTAACGTCTCTTCAACATGAAGGCATCCTCTAAATGTTAGAGTTCACATATAGGGTGTCACCACTAACTAATCCGGAGGTCTTAGACAAAGGTTCAGATGACTGGCTAGGGTCTTGGACATGGGGAAAATGCCTTTTAGGTGGTGGAATCACAGTCACTCAAACCACTTACTTTCTTCCTGCCATTCTGCATTACTCAAATTCTTTAGAGCACAAGAGCGAAGGAGGTCACATAAATGTTAGTAATTCCAAGCCAGGCTGCTAAGAAACACTACTTAATGGGCACTATTCAGATTTTGTGGTGGTGGCTCTCTTTTGCTTTCATTCATTTTTTTGTCTTTTTTCCCATTTCTTGAGAGAACCACCACCTATGCACATTTTTCAAACACATGCCCAACTTTTTTTTAAGAACTACCTCCAACCCTCACATTATATTTAGCAGAAACAACAGAGAACATGCAAAAACCACTCTATGAAACCTTCTAAGAGATGCAAAAGGGTGATTTTCCATTGTAGACCGAAAGAAAGAATGGAAGTAGAGGAGGTGATTTGTCTCTTGTGCTGCTGCTGAAAGAGGAATTTTTCACAAATCCTTTCTCAGTTATTATTACAGCTGTTGTCAATAACGCTTACCATGGTCAGGTGAAAATGGATAACTCTTTACGGTAGTTAATTAATTTTAAACTTCGCTTTGTTGGGCGGGCCTGGGGTGGCCGTCCACTTAAGTGGACATGGTCCACTAACACGATTTTTTCTTCTTCAAGGTCCACTAAGATGACTTATTGTGGTTTTAGTAGGAGGTGGTAAGCATAGTTACTAAAATACGGTGTGTGAAAGTTAAGTATATATCAAGTCATCAAATTCTCCCACACTTAACCGTTTGCTTGTCCCCAAGCAAACCAAGTCAGATACAAGGTAAGCTCAACATATTTTAATCATACCAACATTGGGGACAATTCATATAGGCACAGAACACGTGAATCGTAATGGCTTTTGATCATTGCGAAATGGACAACTCAACAGCAACCTAGACAACCACCACAGAGGACATTCGAGTGCATCAAAATCGGGTAAAGAAAGAGGAATCCTTTCTGTTCACCAACCAACAAAGACTTGACTCAACCACTTGACCAAGAAAGTCATCGCATGCATCAAACTCAAGAAATCAGAATCAAGACCGAGCCATCTAGGTCCTCACCGGGGTAAGAGAGTATAGAGAATACGAGAAAATGAATCGCTCACTCTCGACCAGTGGGACTGGGGTCAGGATAATTTGATGAGAAAAATGCGCATGCTTATTCTCTCAATCCTTAACGTCTCTTCAACATGTAGGCAGCCTCTAAATGTTAGAGTTCACATATGGGGTGTCACCATTAACTAATCTGGAGGTCTTAGACACAGGTTTAGATGACTGGCTAGGGTCTTGGACATGGGGAAAATGCCTTTTAGGTGGTGGAAGTATTCATAGCACAAGGTTCCACAATTCCAAACCCAACACAATCACAGTCACTCAAACCACTTACTTTTTCCTTGCCATTCTGCATTACTCAAATTCTTTAGAGCACAAGAGTGAAGGAGGTCACATAAATGTTAGTATTTCCAAGCCAGGCTGCTAAGAAACGCTGCTTAATGGGCACTATTCGGATTTTGTGTTGGTGGCTCTCTTTTGCTTTCATTCATTTTTTTTCTTTTTTTCCATTTCTTGAGGGAACCACCACCTATGCACATTTTTCAAACACATGCCCAAATTTTTTTAAGAACTACCTCCAACCCTCACAATATATTTAGAAAAAACAGCAGAGAACATGCAAAAACCACTCTGTGGAACATTCTAAGAGATGCAAAAAGGTGATTTTCCATTGTAGACCGAAAGAAAGAATGGAAGTAGAGGAGGTTGATTTGTCTCTTGTGCTGCTGCTGAAAGAGGAATTTTTCAGAAATCCTTTCTCAGTTATTATTACAGCTGTTGTTAATAACGCTTACCATGGTCAGGTGAAAATGGATAACTCTTTACGGTAGTTAGTTAATTTTAAACATCTCTTTGTTGGGCGGGCCTGGGGTGGCTGTGCACTTAAGTGGACATGGTCCACTAACACGATTTTTTCTTCTACAAGGTCCACTAATATGACTTATTGTGGTTTTAGTAGGAGGTGGTAAGCATAGTTACTAAAATACGGTGTGTGAAAGTTAAGTATATATCAAGTCATCAAATTCTCTCACACTTAACCGTTTGCTTGTCCCCAAGCAAACCAAGTCAGATACAAGGTAAGCTCAACATATTTCAATCATACCAACATTGGGGACAATTCATATAAGACCAGAACACGTGAATCGTACTGGCTTTTGATCATTGCGAAATGGACAACTCAACAGCAACCTAGACAACCACCACAGAGGACATTCGAGTGCAGCAAAATCGGGTAAAGGAAGAGGAATCCTTTATGGTCATCAACCAACATAGACTTGACTCAACCACTTGACCAAAACAGTCATCGTATGCATCAAACTCAAGACATCAGAATCAAGACCGAGCCATCTAGGTCCTCACCGGGGTAAGAGAGTATTGAGAATATGAGAAAATGAATCGATCACTCTCGAGCAGTGGGGTCAGGACAATTTTATGCGAAAATGCGCATGTTTATTCTCTCAATCCTTCACGTCTCTTCAACATGAAGGCATCCTCTAAATGTTAGAGTTCACATATAGGGTGTCACCACTAACTAATCCGGAGGTCTTAGACAAAGGTTCAGATGACTGGCTAGGGTCTTGGACATGGGGAAAATGCCTTTTAGGTGATGGAATCACAGTCACTCAAACCACTTACTTTTTTCTTGCCATTCTGCATTACTCAAATTCTTTAGAGCACAAGAGTGAAGGAGGTCACATAAATGTTAGTATTTCCAAGCCAGGCTGCTAAGAAACACTACTTAATGGGCACTATTCAGATTTTGTGGTGGTGGCTCTCTTTTGCTTTCATTCATTTTTTTTCTTTTTTTCCATTTCTTTAGAGAACCACCACCTATGCACATTTTTCAAACACATCCCAACTTTTTTTTAAGAACTACCTCCAACCCTCACATTATATTTAGCGGAAACAGCAAAGAACATGCAAAAACCACTCTGTGGAACCTTCAAAGAGATGCAACAGGGTGATTTTCCATTGTAGACCGAAAGAAAGAATGGAAGTAGAGGAGGTTGATTTGTCTCTTGTGCTGCTGCTGAAAGAGGAATTTTTCAGAAATCCTTTCTCAGTTATTATTACAGCTGTTGTCAATAACGCTTACCATGGTCAGGTGAAAATGGATAACTCTTTACGGTAGTTAGTTAATTTTAATCTTCGCTTTGTTGGGCGGGCCTGGGGTGGCTGTCCACTTAAGTGGACATGGTCCACTAACACGATTTTTTCTTCTACAAGGTCCACTAAGATGACTTATTGTGGTTTTAGTAGGAGGTGGTAAGCATAGTTACTAAAATACGGTGTGTGAAAGTTAAGTATATATCAAGTCATCAAATTCCCCCACACTTAACCGTTTTCTTGTCCCCAAGCAAACCAAGTCAGATACAAGGTAAGCTCAGAATATTTCAATCATACCAACATTGGGAACAATTCATATAGGCACAGAACACGTGAATCGTACTGGCTTTTGATCATTGCGAAATGGACAACTCAACAGCAACCTAGACAACCACCACAGAGGACATTCGAGTGCAGCAAAATCGGGTAAATGAAGAGGAATCCTTTATGTTCATCAACCAACATAGACTTAACTCAACCACTTGTCCAAAACAGTCATCACATGCATCAAACTCAAGACATCATAATCAAGACCGAGCCATCTAGGTCCTAACCGGGGTAAGAGAGTAGAGAGAATATGAGAAAATGAATCGCTCACTCTCAACCAGTGGGGTCAGAACAATTTGATGTGAAAAATGCGCATGCTTATTCTCTCAATCCCTAATGTCTCTTCAACATGAAGGCAGCCTCTAAATGTTAGAGTTCACATATGGGGTGTCACCACCAACTAATCTGGAGGTCTTAGACACAAGTTCAGATGACTGGCTAGGGTCTTTGACATGGGGAAAAGGCCTTTTAGGTGGTGGAAGTATTCATAGCATAAGGTTCCACAATTCCAAACGCAACACAATCACCGTCACTCAAACCACTTACTTTCTTCCTGCCATTCTGCATTACTCAAATTCTTTAGAGCATAGGAGCGAAGGAGGTCACATAAATGTTAGTATTTCCAAGCCAGACTGCTAAGAAACACTACTTAATGGGCACTATTCAGATTTTGTGGTGGTAGCTCTCTTTGGCTTTCATTCATTTTTTCCTTTTTTTTCTCATTTCTTGAGAGAACCACCACCTATGCACATTTTTCAAACACATGCCCAAATTTTTTTTAAGAACTACCTCCAACCCTCACATTATATTTAGCAGAAACAGCAGAGAACATGCAAAAACCACTCTATGGAACCTTCTAAGAGATGCAAAAGGGTGATTTTCCATTGTAGACCGAAAGAAAGAATGGAAGTAGAGGAGGTTGATTTGTCTCTTGTGCTGCTGCTGAAAGAGGAATTTTTCAGAAATCCTTTCTCAATTATTATTACAGCTGTTGTCAATAACGCTTACCATGGTCAGGTGAAAATGGATAAATGTTTACGGTAGTTAGTTAATTTTAAACTTCGCTTTGTTGGGCGGGCCTGGGGTGGCTATACACTTAAGTGGACATGGTCCACTAACACGATTTTTTCTTCTACAAGGTCTACTAAGATGACTTATTGTGGTTTTAGTAGGAGGTGGTAAGCATAGTTACTAAAATACGGTGGGTGAAAGTTAAGTATATATCAAGTCATCAAATTCCCCCACACTTAACCGTTTGCTTGTCCCCAAGCAAACCAAGTCAGATACAAGGTAAGCTCGACATATTTCAATCATACCAACATTGGGGACAATTCATATAGGCACAGAACACGTGAATCGTACTGGCTTTTGATCTTTGCGAAATGGACAACTCAACAGCAACCTAGACAACCACCACAGAGGACATTCGAGTGCAGCAAAATCGGGTAAAGGAAGAGGAATCCTTTCTGTTCACCAACCAACATAGACTTGACTCAACCACTTGACCAAGACAGTCATCGCATGCATCAAACTCAAGACATCAGAATCAAGACCGAGCCATCTAGGTCCGCACCGGGGTAAGAGAGTATTGAGAATATGAGAAAATGAATCTCTCACTCTCGTCCAGTGGGGTCAGGACAATTTGATCCGAAAAATGCGCATGTTTATTCTCTCAATCCTTAACGTCTCTTCAACATGAAGGCAACCTCTAAATGTTAGAGTTCACATATGGGGTGTCACCACTAACTAATCTGGAGGTCTTAGACACAGGTTCAGATGACTTGCTAGGGTCTTGGACATGGGGAAAATGCCTTTTAGGTGGTGGAAGTATTCATAGCACAAGGTTCCACAATTCCAAACCCAACACAATCACAGTCACTCAAACCACTTACTTTCTTTCTGCCATTCTGCATTACTCAAATTCTTTAGAGCACAAGAGCATGGAGGTCACATAAGTGTTAGTATTTCCAAGCCAGGCTGCTAAGAAACACTACTTAATGGGCACTATTCAGATTTTGTGGTGGTGGCTCTCTTTTGCTTTCATTCATTTTTTTCTTTTTTTCCATTTCTCTAGAGAACCACCACCTATGCACATTTTTCAAACACATGCCCAACTTTTTTTTAAGAACTACCTCCAACCCTCACATTATATTTAGCAGAAACAGTAGAGAACATGCAAAAACCACTTTGTGCAACCTTCTAAGAGATGCAAAAGGGTGATTTTCCATTGTAGACCGAATGAAAGAGAAGTACACGGCTCAAAGGGCTGACTAGGGGGTATGACACATAAGGACAGTCAAGAGCAAGTGATCAATCCAAGTCACAGTTGGTAAACAAACAATTGAAAAACTGAACCCCCACACAATTCTACTGCACGTCTCAGTCATCATCATAGGTTGTCCTGGTTAAAGTCAAGCTGTCATGCAATAATCCGAAAACCATTCGATTCACCAATCAAATCACAGTGCCAATATGATCATGCAAACATTAGTACTTGGAGCCCTCAAATCTCGATATTTGGACAGCGGACTAGGCTCCAAGCACACATATATGGATTCCAATCGATACAAAGCACCCCCTCACACTTGAGCACGACATTGCCCTCAATGGAGCAGAGGGAGAGATAAGGGGAACGATGTTACCGGAAGGAAAGACTGTCGGGGGACTGGAAGTGGACCAGTCAGCGGGGCTAGCATCAGCAAAACACACTGGGTGGTAGAAACCATAGGGTTCGTCCCTTGGGTGTTTAGGAACCAAAACCCAGCTCCCCCTTTCCTTTGGCTTGAATTTGCCTCAAAAACCCGATTCTGGGCAAAACACGGCCGAGGACACGACCGTGTTTTACTTTTGCCCGCCCGTGTTTTGCCCCCAGCAGCCCTCACGACATGCCCTCGGCAGTAAAAACACTAGCGGGGGCCAGATAAAACACGACCGTGTTTTTAGGGTAGTCTGCCCGTGTTTTTACTGTCGAGCCTGTTCTCCTATATTCAATGCTTCGTTTTTTCCTCGTCCGGATCCCGAATCAGTCGTCGTTTAATCCCAAACGCTCGTAGTCTCGTCATCTTTCTTTTCATCACAATATTGCATGATTCTTTGTCCATAAATGAGGCAGAAATTCATTCTTCTTCAGGTCATGCCCGAGTTTCTTCTCCCGAATCGCCAATTGATCTCTGATTGACTTGAAACTTGCGCCTATGCTTCACTTTACATGCTAGGACCTGAAATGTGACAAAGGAACACAAAATAGCATAAAATAGTCCAAAGAAGAGATAATGCAAGCTTAAACGATCAAGAAGTAGAGGTAAAACATGTGCAAATATCGAGTCATCAAATCCTCCCACACTTAATTGTTGGCTTGTCCCTAAGCAAACCTGACTCAAACCAATGCAACTCTCCAGACCTTTACAGCAACACGCAACCCCCATCGTCAGTAGCGGACTTCCTAAATCATTTAGCAGCTTACGAGGTCAACCAACGCACAAGGCACCTCCTAGCTTCTTCGGCGAGAACTCTAGTCTCGAGTCGGCATCATGGCAAATAGTGATCAAAAGAAAAATGAATCATGGACAAAGGGACTCTCAATAACAGAGAGATCATGGACTCACTTTTTTTTAAGGTGCTCTATTTTCTTCTTGAAGATGGTTGGAACCCCTTTTTTTTCTTTTTGTTGTTTTTTTCAAGGGTCCCAACGTGTTTTTTTCCAGAAAACAGGGCACCCACCTATAAAAGGTTTTGTGGGAGCCCGGCTCTTACCGGCCATGCCAGGAGCAGCTCTTACCGGCCATGCCGGGAGCATATGTCTCGAGCCTAGTACGGGGGAAGGAAACGTAAGCGGGCTGGAGGTAGTAGGTGGAAATTGGGAACAGATTCCCGTCTCCCTTTACACACTTTCACCCTTTTCGCACGGGAGACGTTATTTTAAAAGCACAATTTAGAGAGTCCATGACAGGTAGAGAGTCCATAATACCACACAATTCAAGGGTCCTAAGATCACTAATTCACACAATCAACCAGCACAATATGAAGAAGAAATGAGACTTCTTAAATGCATCATCATCCTCCATAGTGCTACACTACCTCCCTAGGTTGCATATTACTATAAAGACTGTCAATTCAAAGCATACTGAGCAGGCAATTGCAATTGCAAGGAACACGTGCTTGGAGCCCTCAAATCAAAATTTGGACAGTGGACTAGGCTCCAAGCACACACATTGTCCTCAATGGAGGAAAGATAAGGAGGGTAGAACGAAGTTACCAGAATAAGGGTGAACGATGGTGGGCGGAGCAGGCTGTGCATTCTAGGAGGAGAGAGTAGTCGGAACATAAACACCACACAAAATCTCACAAAGGTTGAGTTATTGAATCTAAAATCAAAGAACAAAACTGAATCAACCGAGGAGAGATAGGGAAAGAAATGCGAACCGACTAGTTGGGTTGCCTCCCAACAAGCGCTTCTTTCACGTCGTGAGCCGGACGGTAGCTCCTAAGTTTCGGTCCATGCTAGAACCTCTTTGAATTTGAGGTTCTCATCTATGAGGTGGAGTCTCAAGTCACGAGCAGGTGGTATGGTAGGCGATGAAGGCTCGTTCACTTGATGCAGCTGAAGTCTCCACCCTCGAGACCTCTTCCTCGTTTCTTCTCTTGTCTCATTGCCCCAAATCAAATATAACCGTATCGACTGACCACCATTGCGTCCACCAAGAGGGAACGATGTCGATGTGTCCTTGGTTTGGCAAAGAGACACTGCAAATGGGTCCTTGCTAAGCAGTTCCTCGAAGTTTGGTGGGGATATTACTTGTATTATAGGGTCGGTGCAAGCCTCTTTCACCTCAACTTCATCCTCAGCCTGGACACCACTCGCTTCTTCAACCCCCCTTCCTTCTTCAAAATGTGGTCTCTCCCCTTATCAGTCTATCCCGGTGAAGGCTAGTCACCTGCCGGGTATTCTGTCTAAGAGGGCTTGGTCAGCTTAAGAGATTCCAAGCTAATTTAGGATCTTCCGCAGTTTAATCAACAGTAGATTAACCAAAGGTAATTGCAACTTGGACCTAATTGAGGAGCTAGGGGGAATCATACCTAAGTGAGTTCCCAACTTGTAATTAGTAGAGTAGTTAGTAGAGTAGTTTAGTAAATCAATCATTAATCTAGTTTGCTAGATAATGAACTGAAGCTGAGTAATAGTAACTCTAGAGACCCGTGGATTCGATATTTATTACTTGTGCCACTATACTGCAGTCCTTTTTATTGGTTACACTTGGCCATTGTTAGGTGTTGTGTTTTAGCGAGTCAAGGAGTATGTCCCTCAACTCCCTTTTCCTACCCAGTTGCACAAGGACCAGTTGGAAGCAGAGTTCGCCAAATTCATGGCGATGTTGAAGTAGGTGCACATCAACTTACCATTCGTGGAGGTCCTTGCCTAATTCACAAATATGCCAAATTCTTGAATGAAATCCCCACCAGGAATAAAAAGCTCAAGGATCTATCCATGGTGATGCTCAATGATGAATGTTCTTCCATGTTGCAGGACAAGTTGTCTGAAAAGTGCAAAGTGTCATAACTGGGCAGCCCATTAGGCCTCGTACTAATGAGATTGGTGGACACTAATATACAAGGGTTCCTTCCCTTGTATAACCGATGTGGTACTTGGATTGTCCCATAACAATCCTCCCCTCAAGCCAAGGACCACGAACATCGTGTCCTCACCTCAGCGATTATCTTGATACGCCAAACGCCTTGTATCGATGGGCTTCTCGGTACAAGGACTTTACCAGACACAGAACTCTCTTTGATCTGCTTCCCAGATGCGGAACTCTCCTGGATCCACCAAACCAAACGCATATCTCAAACCCTGAGGTCACCGAATGAGGGTCCACCAAACTGACGTCCACCGCCCCGGACCGAACCAGGCTCTGATACCACTTGTCATAACTAGGCATCCCATTAGTACGATATTGTCCGCTTTGGGCCAAGCCCGCACGGTTTTACTCTTGGGTGTCCTCCCCAAAAAGCCTCGTACTAATGAGATTGGCGGACACTAATATACAAGGGTTCCTTCCCTTGTATAACCGATGTGGTACTTGTTATAAACGCGCTGCTACGGATCGGGAAATAGCCGGAATCGACAAAGCAAGAATACGAAAGCAAGAATCGAAAACACAGACACACGATTTACGTGGTTCACTAACACGATGTGTGTTAGCTACGTCCACGGGCGAGAGAGAGCCAGTTTCACTATATCAAGGAGATTACAGATTACAGAGGAGTATGAGAAGTATTTATAGTACTTCTCCATGTGGGTCTAAACCTAATCCAATCTGGCAAAGGAAACGGTTACAGACCAGGCCCAGAACCCGAACCCAAATAACATTGAGCCCATACACCGTGGGAGACCCCCGACTACCAGTCGTAGCGGCTGATAGTCCGATTCAAGTCATATAAAAAAATCTCCACCTTGACTTGAATCCTCTTCCTCTGAAATCTTTGATGTACTCTGCTCCATCTATCTCTCTCCCACCATCAATGCCCCGCAGGGCAGAGTCACCCACTCAAGACATTCAGCAAGTCCAAGCAGTGTTGGAACTTGCCATGTGGAACCGGCTTCGTGAACATATCAGCAGGATTATCCGCGGTGCCAACCTTCTTCACCTTAATCCTCTTCTCTGTCCTCAAGAAATGATACCTCACATCGATGTGCTTAGTCCTCTCATGGTGGACTTGATCCTTGGCCAAGCATATTGCACTCAAACTGCCGCAATACACCACTGCCTGATCATGATGTAGACCAAGATCACCAACCAGTCCCTTCAACCATATTCCCTCCTTAGCAGCTTCTGTCAACGCCATATACTCTGCCTCAGTAGTAGACAATGTCACCGCCGACTGCAAAGTTGCCTTCCAGCTCACTACAGAACTCCCAAGAGTGAATACATAACCGGTCATCGATCTCCTCGTGTCAACATCTCCAGCATAGTCCGAGTCAGAATACCCAGACACCATGCACTCTGTATCACTTCCGAAGCTAATCCCCACATCAGGTGTACCCTTAAGGTACCGGAAGATCCTCTTCACAGCCTGCCAATGCTCCTTCCCAGGTTGTATCATAAACCTGCTGACAACACTAACATCATGTGCAAGATCAGGTCTAGTGCATACCATAGCGTACATCAAGCTACCTACTGCACTAGCATATGGGACTCTCGACATGTACTCCTTCTCAGCCTCTGACTGTGGTGCATAAGCTGAGGATAGATGAACATTTGAAGCACTAGGAGTATTTAAGGGCTTTGCTGAAGACATGCCAAACCTCGACAATATCTTCTGGATGTAGCTCTTCTGTGACAAGAAAAGCTTCTTCTTCGACCTGTCCCTGTAAATCTCCATACCCAAGATCTTCTGAGCAGCTCCCAAATCCTTCATCTCAAACTCAGCATTGAGAAGCCCCTTTAACTTCTGGATATCAGACTTTGACCTCACAGCTATGAGCATATCATCCACATACAGAACCAGATAGATCATCGAACCATCCTCCACCTTGTTGTGATACACACAACAATCATATGGACTTCTGCTATAGCCCAGCTCAAGCATGTAACTGTCAAATCTCTTGTACCACTGCCTCGGGAGATTGCTTAAGTCCATACAAGGACTTCTTCAGCTTACAAACATAGTCTTCTTTTCCAGGAACCTCGAATCCTTATGGCTGAGTCATGTAAATTTCTTCCTCCAACTCTCCATGTAGGAAAGCTGTCTTCACGTCTAGCTGCTCGAGCTCCAAGTCATAATGTGCCACTATTGCTAGTAGCACTCTGATCGAAGTATGTCTGACCACTGGTGAGAAAATCTCATTGTAGTCAACTCCTTCCCTCTGCGAGAAGCCTCGTGCAACCACCCGAGCTTTAAATTTCATGCCTTCTTTAGAAGTGATCCCTTCCTTCTTCTAGTAGATCCACTTGTTTGTAACAATCTTCCTTCCCTGTGGTCGTTTGACTAGCTCCCAAGTCTGATTCCTGTCATGGGATTCCATCTCATCTCCCATTGCGGCAAGCCAGTGATCAGCTTCACCACCCGAAACTGCTTCTCTATAGGACTATGGCTCTCCTGCATCCACTTCTTCAGCAACCTGAAATGAATACGCCACCATGTCCTCGAAGCCATACCTCTGTGGAGGTATTCCTGCAGTCGCTCTCTTTGGTCTACCGGAAGCAATAGACTGTTGAGCTCGTGCACTGGACTCTGAAGTTTCTGGCTCTGCAGAGACATCCTCATCATGTTGATCTTCTCCACCTTGGTGCTCAAACTCACTCTCATTGAGAGTTTGCAGCTCCACCTGCTTATCAACATTCCTGCTACCTTCAACAACAGTAACCTTCAACATGGGGTTAAACATAGACTTCTCATCAAATATCACATTTCTACTAAGTATAACTCGATGCTCAGAAGGTGACCAGACTCGAAATCCCTTAACTCCATCTCCGTAACCCACAAATACACCCTTCTTTGCCCTTGGGTTCAGTTTACCCTCATCCACCTGATAATAAACAGGACACCCAAAAACTTTCAGTGAAGAGTAATCCGCAGGCTTACCATACCACACCTCATAAGGAGTCTTCAACTCGATACCTGTGTGAGGTCCACGGTTGATCAGGAAGCACGCCATGTTCACTGCTTCTGCCCAAAATCTTCTCTCTAGTCCAGCATTAGAGAGCATGCACCGTGCTCTCTCCAACAATGTATGGTTCATCCTTTCTGCAACGCCATTCTGCTGGGGTGTATCTCTCACAGTCCGAGCAATCCCTTCATCCTTGCAGAATTCGTTGAACTCAGAATTACAAAACTCCAGACCATTGTCAGTTCGCAGCTTCTTGATCTTCTTACCGGTCTGATTCTCCACCAATGTCTTCCACTGCTTGAACTTCGTGAAAACCTCACTTTTCTGCTTCATCATGAAAATCCAAGTAAATCTCGAATAATCATCAATAATAGACAGAAAATACCTGCTGCCTCCAATGGATTCAACTCGTGAAGGACCCCAACAGTCGGAGTGGAGGTAATCTAGTATCCCCTTCGTCCGGTGGATACCCTTCTTGGGAAACTTGCTGTGATGTAGCTTCCCGAACACACAATGCTCGCAGAATTCCAAATTCTGCATCTTGTGCCCGCAAAGAAGATCCCTCTTAGACAAAACTTGCATCCCCCGTTCACTCATATGCCCCAGTCTCATGTGCCAGAGAGTGGTCATATCTTCCTGATGAACCTGAGACGATGCAACTGCAGCAGAACCAGACAACACATACCCTTGTAATGCATACAAGGTCCCACGCTTCACGCCCTTCAGCACCTTCCTTGAACCTTTGCAGACATATACAACTCCACCTTTTCCTTTGAAACTGAAACCCTTGCTGTCGAGTAGACTCAAGGAGATCAGGTTCTTTGTCATTCGTGGAACATGCCTGACATCATTCACGGTACAGAACGAACCATCATGTGTCCGAACCTTTATGGACCCGATTTCAACAACCTTGCAGACAGCTCCATTTGCCATGACCACGTTACCACCATCTATCTGCTCGTAGTTTGTGAAGCAATCCCTGTTCGGAGACATATGGTATGAGGCTGCAGTATCCAGAAACCACACATCCTCACGATGTGTCTTCTCATCTACAGCCAAGGCAAGATCGTCTTCAGAACTGTTGTCCACTTCTGCCACGGCAACTGAACCTTGTTTCTTCTGTTGCCCTCTTCTCTTGGGACAGTTGTACTTCCAATGCCCCACTTCCTTACAGTTGTGACAAGCATCACCTGGCTGTGGACCGGGACCCTTGGAATTCTTGTTCGAATTCCCTTTACCAGATTTCTTCTTTCCCTTTCCACCTGTAACAGCCAAACCCGATGCCTCACCACCTGTACCAGATCCGGATGCCTTATGCCTGATCTCTCTCGTATGAAGAGCAGACCTGACATCCTCCAACGACACGCTTTCTTTACCAGCAATAAAAGAATCAACAAAATTCTCATATGAACTCGGTAAAGAAACCAGCAGGATTAGGGCAGCATCCTCGTCATCAACTTGAACATCTATATTACGCAGATCCAGCAAAATAGAGTTAAGCTGTTCGAGATGTTCCCTAAAAGGCGTACCTTCTTGCATCCTCAAGCTAAACAGCCGTTGCTTGAGATGCATCTTGTTGGTTAGAGACTTAGTCATGTACAGACTCTCCAACTTTAACCACAAGCCCGCGGCAGTCTTCTCAGCAGCGACTTCAATGATGACGTCATCAGACAACGATAGCATGATGGTCGAGTGGGCCTTCTCCTCCAGGGTATTCCACTCATCGTCATCGACCGCTGCCTTCTTCTGTTTCGTAGACAGCAGCCCCCACAGCCCTTGCTGTTTTAATAAAGCCTGCATCTTGATCTGCCATATATCGAAGCTGTTCTTCCCCGTGAACTTTTCGATCTTCATGTTCACCGACGTCATTCTTCTGAATCGAAAACCCTAGCCTGATTTACAGCCGCGGCTCTGATACCACTTGTCATAACTGGGCAGCCCATTAGTACGATATTGTCCGCTTTGGGCCAAGCCCGCACGGTTTTACTCTTGGGTGTCCTCCCCAAAAGGCCTCGTACTAATGAGATTGGTGGACACTAATATACAAGGGTTCCTTCCCTTGTATAACCGATGTGGTACTTGGATTGTCCCATAACACAAAGACCTAGGAAGTTTTACTATCCCTTGCACTATTAGACCTTTGCATATAGAAAAGTACTTGGCAGACCTAGGGGCTAGCATTAATGTCATGCAATACAAATTGTTCTGGGGACTAGGCCTAGGTGAACCCTCTACCATTAGGATGAGAATTCAATCAGCGAATCATTCTATTGTGCATCCTAGGGGAATCGTACTTATGAAATTTGGTATTATGATACTATTGTGATTTTGAATCAGCACTTGCCATAGTGAGTGCTGGTACTAACGACTCCCTTGAGCAATGCCTTGTGCTAGGTAAGCAAGCATTGGAAGAACCAATAGAGCAAATTCCCAAGTCTGAAAGGATTACCACCTGCTTGGAAAAGACACCAGAGTTGGAGCTCAAGCCCCCTCCCTAGTCACCTTGAGTATGCATTCTTAAGGTAGGTCGACAAGCTTCTGGGGATTATTATCGTGGATCTCACACCCGAGCAGAAGAAGATACTGTTGGACCTACTAAGGCGACACTAAAAGGCAATAGCTTGAAATATTAGTGATATCAAGAGGATCACCCTCCTTCTAGTCTCGCAAGATTCTCATGGAGTATGACTTACATCTAGTAATGCAACCTCAACGACGGTTGAATCCTCATATGAAAAGGGTGGTGAAAGCAAATGTGAACAAGCTTCTATATGTCGATATCATTTATCCTACCTCAGATAGTGAGTGGGTTAGCCCAACTTATGTGGTGCCTAAAAAGGGAGGCATGATGGTGGTGGCCAATGATAAGAACTAGCTTACACCGATATGGACGATGGGAAGATGCAGATTTTGCATCGACTATCTTCGTTTGAATGATGCCACAAAAATCTTAATTTACACTCTCATTCATTAATCAGATGCTTGAGAGACTAACCAAACATGATTACAATTGCTTATTATATGGGCTATACGCTCGACCTGGCAAATTACAACCCGACCCGTTGACCCGACCCGAATCCGCCCAAAAAGTATTAAGTTTTTTTAACCCGAATGACCCAAAACCGATAGCCCGTGATTTTTTGGGTCGGGTTGGGTGGGTTAGCGGGTCAACCCGTTAGACCCGTTCTTTTTTATATATCACTCCCAAACTGATAAAATGACTCCTAAATTGGTGAAATGTTTCAAAAACTTCACAAGGATTTGAATGACTTGTTTGGAGTTTAAGGATAATCAAATATCATGTACTTCTTGTAGTAGTAGTATTACTCTTGTGATTGTTTTTCAACGATTTACGCAATTTGCATTCATTTCATTAGCATGAGAGTATTTGAGTATATGTTAATTGACATGTATCCAGCTAATTCTGCATTTTGATTGCTCTAGAACACCAAGCAAAGACCACTTTCACTTGCTCCTTTGGTAGATTCACCTATCGGCGGATCCCTTTCGGTCTTTGCTACACACCAACCACATTCTAAAGATTTATGGTAGCAATATTCGACAAGCTAGTGGGTGATATCATGGAGGTTTTCATGGATGAATTCTCCATCTTTGGTGACTCTTTCACCCAATGTCTCCACAATCTTGATCGTGTATTGCAGTAGTGTGGGGAGACAAAACTTCGCTCTTAGTTGGGAAAATGCCACATAATGGCATGAGAAGGCATTGTTCTTAGACACAAGATTCTTTCGAACTTTGTGAAAGGAACGAAGTAGCTCAGCTAGTTGAAGGGGTTATGCAATACTAGAGTGAGTTGCAGAGGAAGAATGGAAGTTAAAGACTAAGAAGACTTTTGATTACAGCCGCATTCGCAACATATAATACACTCCCATTGACTAAGCTACTTGAGAAGTATGCTCCATTCATTTTCATAGTCGAGTTTCTAGTGGCGTTTGAGTTGTTAAAGAAAAATCTCACTCAAGCCCCCATGATGGTGACTCCGAATTGAAACCTTCATTTTGAGCTTATGTCCGATGCAAGTGACTTTGCAGTTGGTGTCGTACGTGGGTATAGGCAAGTGAAGCATTTTAAGCATATATACTATGCCTCCAAGAGCTTGAATGATTCCTAAGAGAACTACACCACCACATAGAAGGATCTGTTGTTGGTTGTGTATGATTTTGACAAGTTTAGATCTTATCTAGTCTTGTCTTGAGTAATTGTCCACACCATCATTCATCGATTCAAACCTTGATGAACAAGTCTGATGCCAAGCCTAGACTCATTCGTTGGTTTATGTTCTTCTTAGAATCTGACATTAAGATCAAGGACACGAAGGGAGCGGAGATTCTAGTAGGCGACCACTTGTCAAGGCTTGAGGGACCCAACCTTGGTGGGGAAATCAATGACTCTAGTCTGGACATGGGACATCTCATGATGAGCTTGATGGAGAGTGTCACCTCGTGATTCTCTGACTTCGCAAACTACTTGGTGGGTCGACAATTACTTAAGGGGATGAACACACAGAAGAAAGAAAGTTCTTCTCTGACCTTCACTACTACTTTTGGGATGAAATCATGGAGGGAATCAGAGTTGCATGGTATCTTTCGGCGTTGTGTGATGAAAGCGAAGATGCATGGTATACTTTCGCATTATCACGAGGGTCCGACCGAAAGACATCATGGAGGGAATCGCACTACTCTGAAAGTGATTTAGTCTAGAATCTATTGGCCTACTCTATTCAAGGATGTTGAGGACTTCGTCTAAAGGTGTGATCGTTGCCAATGCTCAGGTAATATTTCTGCTCAAGATGAGATTCCCCAAACTAGATTTGTAGTGTGTGAGATCTTTGATGTTTGGGGCATTAACATCATAGGCCCCTTTCCTACTTCATTTGGAAACAAGTACATACTAGTAGTTGTTTATTACATATTGAGGTGGGCAAAAGCACAATCATTGCTCACCAATGTATGCTAGACGTGTGTGTATTTTCCTTAAGCAACTTTTCTCTCGGTTAGGGACTCCACAAGCCATCATTAGTGATAGAGGCACTTATTTTCAGGGGCAATTTGAGAAACTCCTATCTCGCTATGGTGTGACTCACAAGATTTCCATGGCATACCATCTTCAAATGAGTGGCTAAATCGAGTTGACAAGCCGAAAACTAAAGAGAATATTGGAAAAGATGGTGGATTGATCCCGTAAAGATTGGTCCACCAAACTCGATGATTCTCTATGGGCTTATTGCACGGCCTACAAAAAGCCTATTGGTACCTCACCATATAGGATTGTCTATGGAAAGAAGCCCATTTGCCGGTAGAGCTAAAGCACAAAGCCTTGTGGGCCATTAAACTGCTTAATCTTGATGTCAATGTGCGTGGAGATGAAAGAAATTTGCAGGTGTTAGAGGTTTATGAATGGCGCCACCATGCCTATGAAAACACACGACTTTACAAGAAGAAGACAAAATGCTGCCACGATGCAAGATTGAAGGAGTCCAAGGAATTCAAGATAGGAGACCTAGTTCTCCTTTATAACTCTCGCTTACGCTTATTCCGTGGGAAGCTTCATTCTCGGTGGTCCGGTCCGTACACGATCACCCAAGTCTTCTCCTATGGGGCGGTGTAAATCTCTAATCCGGAGAAAGGGACCTTCAAGGTCAACGGTCACTAGCTTAAGCTTTACCTCGGTGGGGATGTGGATCCGTAGGAAGAGGCAGTGATCCTCGAGGAGCCATAATCTATCCAAGGTGTTTAGCTAAAGACGTAAAAGAAGTGCGTATTGCGATTAGGGGTGATATTCGGTTTGTCGGTTAACGGTATAACCGGTTACCATACCGGTAATCGGCAATACCAATTGTCGGTAGGCATTACAGACCAAATGGTATACCGAATAACCGATACATATCCCACATTCCTCCTTTATTCCATCTGCTTACCCCCTTTCCCCTTTCCTTCAAAATCCCCCTCTGAAACTCCTCTTGAGTCTCGACTGAATCCAATCTTACCCATGTCCATTTCCCTTTCCTTCAAACCCTGAATCTTACAGCTCCCTCTTAGTTTCACCCTCAGTTCCCATCGACCGGCCATCATCATCTTTGTCTTCAGCAAATAGAAAATTGGGGGTTATTCGTCATCTTCTCACCGCCACATCATTGTCACATCTCCCTGCCACATCCCATGTGTCTTATAACATCGACAACTTCTACTTCTTCTCCCTTCCTCTCCTGGATCGAGGCTATTGCATGCAAAGATCGGACCTTCGTCGTTTGAAGAT
This sequence comes from Linum trigynum, assembly GCA_964030455.1. Lineage (NCBI taxonomy): Eukaryota > Viridiplantae > Streptophyta > Magnoliopsida > Malpighiales > Linaceae > Linum > Linum trigynum. The sequence goes on along the minus strand of OZ034814.1, from coordinate 30,152,521 downwards.
TTAAGCGATTGACTCGAGGTTTGATTTCTCTCGTCAATTTGATTTCTCTCGGTCTCGGATCAAGACAATTGAATTACACGCAATTGCAGGATATTGCATGCAAGACCGAGTCACCACTAATGGCGGTGGTCGTGAGGTTTAAACGTCGCCTTCCATCTCCCCACTGTCATCTCCTTGGTCACACAAGGACAATAGTCATCAAATACAAGTTCTTTTTCCTTCTTATTCTTGTTTTTCGTCGAGTCTTCTCTATTTTCATACTTTCAATTTTAATCCTAACAACAATTTAATCGGCAACTGACCGATTACCAGCCATAATTGGGAGGAAACCAAAATTTTTTTTCTTTTATTTTGATTTTAGACTTGAAGAACTTTGGGGATGTGTTGTTTGCTTCTTGTGTTAGCTCCTCTCTTGATACTGGTCAGTGGTCCCAACTCCAGTCCGACTCTTCACTTTCCATGTTTAATAACTTCGTTCCACCCTTATATTTCCTCGATTGACGATATTGGTGTGCTTAAGCGTGGAGGTGTTGAATGTGTATGTTGATGGCGTGTGAATATGGATGAATAAATTTGGTCTATCTTATGAATGATTTGGAGCCTTGATTATTGCCCAAAATATGAGGCCCCAAGCACTTGTGGATGAATTATTGTCTTTTGGCCTATATTAATAGTGTTTTGGAACCTAGATTATATGCCCAAAATTTTTTAATTTGAGGGTTCCAAACGCCTGTCCCATGCATTGTTCCTACTCATTATGATTTGAATTGTTGGATGTTATGATGTTGTGCATTTTAGGGAGGATAGTGTAGCGCTATGAAGGATGTTGGTACATGAGAAATCTACCATCCACTTACTCTTTTGTTGGTTGATACTATTGACTAGTGATGATTAAGACATATGTGTTGGACTCTACCATTTTCGAACTCAAAACAGATTTTGCAAAAGGTGCTCAAATTTTTAATGTGATTTGAATGAAAAAGAGTGTATCACATGTTGTGGCAACCATGCATAATGCTAAGTGAATACGTTGAAGGGTTTATCTAAAATCGGTTTGCGCTTTGAGGATGTGTAAGGGAGACAACGATATGGTTTCCAAACCTTCACCTACAACTCTCCATCCTCCCTTATACCTCTCCTCTTCAAGGGACTTGATAGAAAAGAGACTGTTTCTTATGCTCAAGTCGAGAGATTTCGGCTATTGTTGATCTCAAATGTGTGGCAACCATCACTAACGTAGGCAAATCGCCATAGATCGAGCCTAGGGATAGTAGTGCGCTTTGGGAAATGCTTTGTGTAAAGGTAACCTGAGCATGGAGCGAGAGCGGGATCAGGAGCGAGAGATAGAGTGTAAGAGCATCAATTTTTAAAGAATCCAATGTTGAGAGCATGAACAAAGAGTAGATATTATATTATTAATAATTATTTTCTGAATGTTTAATGAAAATATGTTATGTTTTTATGATAAAATTTTCATTTCGTCCATCTCCTTCTAAAATCCCGTCACATTATAAATCATAAAACATTAATAAAAAAATTCTAATGAACCAACTAGCCCAACCCACCCCACCCAACCTCTAGAATGCCAATTCCTCTGCCGCTGTTGACCGCCGTAGCTCTCTACGTATCCTTCTCTTCCCTCTCCCACTAGCCTTTCCTCTCTTGCCTCTCCCACCTTCTCAAATTCCTTCCCTACACCGTCTCTTCGCCTCTTCTTATAGGTTTAACTCCTCAATAGATCCCTAATTAGCTCCTCAATAAAGCTCTGATTGAAGTTAATTTGGATTGATGGATACGATTGAAATTGATATTTACCCTTAAAACAAAATTAAATCATCTTCTTCATTAGGAAGGTGGAGTGCAGTGGAGCAGGGGGAGGGTAGCGGCAACAAGAAGAGAGGGAGACATTCCCGACGCGCCGAAGCGGTGGTGACTCTCCGTTTTTCTGAGCCATCATTGTGCTCCTTCACTTTTGTTCACGCCTGGATCAATCGCTTCAAGAGCACTAGAAGATTGTGTATAAGTCCATCCTGTTGGTGGCATGACGCAAAATCGTTGATCGGATGCAAATTCAAGAATATAGTTCGCGCTCTATAAAAATCAAAAGCGCCGAAGCAGGAGCGATGACTGCATACCCACAAATTGGGTGACCTAAGGGTAAAGTGAGTTGAGGATCCTCTTGCATCCTACCCTTCTTCTACTACCTTCCCTCCTCACTTTACACCTCTTTCCCCACATGGGCTAGATAGGGAAGTGGATGTCCCTTCTGCTCTAGCCATGAGATAGTGCCCTTGTTTTGCAAAACTGCAAGTGTGATGCTATGAGCGACAATGTAGGTTGAGGCTCAAAAGTTTGAGCCCCTTTTAAGTGGGAGCACCACCATTGAATCCATAGTTTTCAATCTTTTTTAGAGTCCCTTCATGCACATGACACGTGTCTTGGCTTCAATAGTCACCAAGGTCCCAACTTGATTTTGTGCTTCACATTGAGGTGGCTGTGAGATTTCTTGTCTCCGGTTGACCTAGTAAGTTGCTACTTTACCCGCTACCAATGATCTAGATTGCATACCATTGTGGGGGTCTATCAAGTCGCAATGGTTTGAGCTAGATGTGCTTGGGAACAAGCAAACAGTTAAGTGCCGGGGGGGGGGGGGGGGGGGGGGGGGGGGGGGGGGGGGGGGGGGGGTTGATTTGGGCTTACTTACACATATTTACACCCTCTTTCTTTGATAATCTTACTTGTTATTAGTCATTCTTTAGGTCGTTTCACACTAAGTTATGATTGGTTGAGTACATTTCATGTCCTAGCAGGTAAATATGGCAAAATGCGCGATTGTTAAGTCAATTGGAGTCAAAACCAAGATAAAGTGAAGAAAATGCTGAAATTCGCGTTTCAGAGAAGATTGTCAAGGTCAGACCGTGACTTCTATGAAGAAATATTCAGAATTATAAGAATTCAAAGAGGTTACTTGCTTTTCGCGGACACTTGAGGATGTCACGGTTTCAACCGTGACATTTGCGAAACGTGACATTCATAATGAAGCAATGCACTTTGGTTCGATGTCACAACTTACCTATTAATGTCATGACCGTGGCGTTCAACCGTGACTTTGAGACTTTTGGATATAAATAGAAGCTGAAAGCAGATTCCAAATGGGTGAGTTTTAGAGAGAGAAAGCATCAGCATCCTAGAGAGACTGACGAACAAGGAGTTCAAGGGGGTGATTCAAGGCATCAAATCTCATTTAGAGTGAAGATTTCCACCTAAGGAGTTAATTTTTCTTCTTGAGTTGGTGATTCTTCCTCATTCTCCCACTATGGAGTAGAACCCTTATTCACTTGAGTGTTGTAGAACTCTAGCGTATGTTTAGATTAGATGATTGAATGATTCTTGTGCTTGTTTGAAAGCTTGATTATATATAGAATGAGGAATTTCATGGAATTGGGTTGGGTATTGATCAAACTCTCCAATTATTGCTATTAACCTAAATGTACATATTATCCGATTAGATTTATTAGAGAAAATTTTCAATTTTTCATTGCGGTTCGATGGATCGAGTTTGAAATCGGACTATAATGTCGTATTGCACATTATCCATTAGTGGGAATCTAATTGGCATGCTCTAGGTGTTTTATTTTGCCGGATGCGGAAACTCTAACTCCAAATAATTCGTCTTACGTGCGCTTGGATAACTTGAGAGAGAGTTCGAGTGGGTTTAGGATTCTCCGTGGTATAAATCTCGAGTGGGCAAGCTGGGAACATCAATCATCGTTTTAATTTTTAGCTAGAGAGAAGCACACCTGAGTAACTTTCTCTCAATAGATCTCAACCTATCTTTATTTTCTTTGCTCTTTAGTTGCTAGATAATAATTTAGTTCACCAAATAATATTAGATTTGTCATCCGGGTTGATAATTAAAACCTACTTTTGCTATACTACACTTTATTGATGTTTGCACTTTGGCCTACGATTGGGATAAGTAGTTAGTAGCTAGCGAGTCACTCTGGCAGAAGATTACCCACATGGTGTACAAAACTTCGTAAAGTTGAGCTCAGCTTTCACGTTGTTGAGTTGTGCTAAACTTTGCATATTTTGCTTGGTGTACGTGCATACACATACTTAGCTATTTAAAATACAATATTTGTGTATTTGTGTTGTAAAGGGATCGTCGTGATAGTTAAATTGATATATTGTGAATAATACATGTGTAATAGTATATATGTAATAAGAAAACTGGTGTATTATAGTTTACATTGTTGGGTTTTTGCGATAGTTATTACAGTATTTAAATATGTAATATTATATTTTTTGGGAGAAATACCACTTTTACCTTTTGCTTTTATTAATGTAAAAAAGCAACATATATAAAAAGTTAGGGTTCTGGTTGGAAAAAGGGTAAATACAATATATTAGCTACAATTATTAATAAATGGAAAATTATAGCTATAACTATCGATATACAAATTATTAGCTAAACGTTAAGTTTCTGTTAGCAATTCCATTAGTAATACTGACAAAACTTTTACGACGCTGAGCTGGCTCCTAAGTCGGAGTTAATATATCATATTTTAATTTTAATTTAAAAAATAAAATATTAAAAAATTAAAAAATGATACACAAAAAATCTAAAAAAGAACTAAAAGAAATATGCCTCTTCTTCTTCCTATGCTCTCTTCCCTTGCGCTCTCTCATCCTCTCCGATTAGCTCTAAAGAGTTTTCTCCGAGCAACTCAAACAACAATTGATACCTCCCCATGGAACGGTCGTCTTCCCTTCCAAACTCACAAACCCTACTCTTTTGCAATCACCAATCAGACTTCAGACATAACTCACAACCGTCATAATCCAGCCCTAGAAATTAGAAACGACTATCTAGGGCAAAAGTCGGTTGGTGGGGAGACAGAGAAAAACACCTCTGATTTCAGGCAACCGAATCAACAAAAGGCTTTGGCGGTAAGGAGACGATTTGATGATTGAGATGGGGAGAGAGAGAGAATCATATGCGAGGCGTGAAGGAGAGAGGGGAGGATGGCGTTGATGCATTGGAGAGCCGGGGGAGCTGCGAGCAAACCCAAATATGGGTTTCATTCCGCCGCCGAAATCTCAATCTTCTCTTATACTTTTCCTAATCCGCCCAAAAATCCCTAATTCTGGGTTTCATTCCGTCACCGAAATCAATCACTCGCCCTCTGCCCAATGCTTCCCTCTAGCTCACCGCCGCCGTCGGCTCCTCTCTGCCTCTGTCACCGCCTTCGCTGTCGGCCCTCCATCTCACCACCTTCGCTCCTCCTCTCCGTCATAGCCTATACCGTCGATGGGGAGAAGATGAGGAAGAAGAGCTTGAGCAGAGGAGTTTGGGGTCGTCGAGTAGGTGGAGGAAGAAGAGAAGGGGAGAAGAAGATGAGGAAAGCAGCGAAGAAGAACGACGGGACGGAGGTGGGTGGGGGGTTAGGTTTTCTATTTTTTTTAATAATAATAATTACTTAAATAAAATTGTTATATTAATATTTTCTGATGTGGACGCTAATATGAATGCTGACGTGGCAGTCACCGTTATAAAATTTATAACAGTAACAAACAGTTAGCCATTCCATGGTTCTATACAATAGTTTTGGCTAATAGTTTGTATTTCATTAGTTGTGGTTATAATTTCCCGTTTCTATATAGTTGTAGTTAGTATATTGTATTTATAAAAAAAAAAATTAAACTCTCTCAACAATATCAGATAAAACATGAGATTTAACCAATGATTGGAAACCATACCGAAAAATTTAGCTAAAGTGGTGAAATCATGATTTAGCCGTGGTTCAACCTTCTATACCACTAAAAATTGTCTATCGACTTAGCTTCCGGTAGGATGCTTTTTCAGTCAATACACTTTCACAAATACTGAATTTAACTATCACTCATTTTTATGTTATAGTTCCTGGCACATCAAGCCATAAGTACTTGTACTCTTTGTGCATAAAATAAAATAAAAATGCAATGTAGACAATTAAAATAATATAACTATATATCACAAAAACCAAACCACCCAAAAATACAACATATTTGCAGCAATTTTTTAAATTTACAATAATTTGACTTTTGTAGTTCTCGTGTTGGGGAAGGAATTACAATTTGACACAAAACAATTTTTTTTAACAAACAATAATTTTTTCGATAACTAAAAAGAAAAGGTTCTCTTTTATTTTTGGAGCGACCCGGAAAACAAACAAAAACAAAATTAGTCCGAGAGGCAAAAGATGGGAAAAGAAGAGAAAGAAAAGAAGGCAAGGAAGGACAGAACTACACACAATTCCCTCTCTCTCTCTCTCTCTCTCGCCGTCTGTCTTTCCCGTTTCCACCTCAATCCCGTCTTCATTCATTCTTATCGCCCGTGTCGCCAATCTCTAATCACCGGCGGAATTGTCATCCGATTCTCTTCTCTTACTCAAGCTTCTGTCTTCATTCTCCTCCGCCCAGTTGCCTGATTGCCAGGTTTAATACGGTTTTCTTCATCCTTTCGGCTGTTTGGGGAAAATCATTCCGCGCCTCTCTCGTCGCAGCGAGGGAAAGACTTCTAGCGGCGAATTGGGGGAAATTTTTCCAGTTGGGAAGTTTACAAAATCGCCGGAAGTGAAATGATGTGAATGAATGAAGAGAGATTATGGGATTAGAATCCGCAGGTGCCGTCCACCATTCCTCCTTTGCGGCTTCTGCTCCAAAATTCGCTGCTGCTACTACTACTCCTACGTCTGGGCGCCCTTCTTCTACTGCTACTACTTGTCTCTCTTCTTCCAATCGGTGATTGATCGCTTCAGTTGCGGTTGGGAGATTAATGCTCTGAACTGAATGGGGACAGGAGGCCTTTGATTGATAAGTTTGGTGGTTTTGGGGTGTTCTTGTTTTGATCTTGTCGTTGGTCAATGGATGGGGGCAAGGGAGTTACTGGCGAGCCTCAAGTGCGGGAAGGTATTTCGACGCCATGGCAGCCGAGGCAGCTGGCTTTCAAGCTATATCAAGCTGATCACCGGTTGCAAACTGAGCGCGTTGTTGTAAAGAGACCTGTAAGTGCTTCTCTGCCCTCTTTCTGTTCTGGAGTCTGTTCGTTTGCGTACAGGCTCGCATTATCTACCTGACATCGCAGGAGATGTGAGCTAGCTCGATTCGGTAGGAAAATGATAGCTCAATTTCTCTTGAAATCACTGGAAGGAAATATTTACATATTTGCAACGAATGTGCAGGCAGACGGTATCCTTTCACCTAACGAATGCATTCTCTGGACCATAGACAAACATTCAATTTCCCTAACGAAAAAAGACGTTCTTGATAGTTATTTTCTCCTAGGAATCGACATCTGTTTGAAGCATAAAGCAGGAGTTATGTGGGTGGATTAGTGTATAACAACTAACAAGATAAGAAGCATCATGCATTCTATTGCTATATTGCCAACACCTTGCTGTACATATTGCTAATCTTCAGATTGTTTAGGAATCACCTTTTCATTATGGATGTCAGCCATCAAACACTAAAAATTATAGGTCTCTTCTCTTTATACCTGGAGCTATAATGTTGGTGCTTTTGCACTTCCTTGTAGGATTGATTGCTTTTGGGTTAAGGTTCACCTAGGCTCTGTTATATACTGTATTTCTAGTCTGATAAGCAACTTGTTTTTAACCCTGTCATAGTGCAGTGAGTCGCATAATGCAAGTATCATTAGAAGCTAGTTGATACATTTGTTGAAACAAGAACTGGTCAGTTAACCTTTTCTCTAGTAATTCCCTTTGGTAGAAGCTATATGCTTATCGTTGCTACATGTTACAAGCTAAAGTTTCTTTATTTTCGTCCGTTTAATGGTATGCCATAGTGAGGACTGAGGCATTAACCTTCAATGAATTGGTGCCTCCTCAGTTCTTCTTCTTTTGTTCTTATAGATGCATTCTGGGTGACTGGGCTGTTATATAATAGATGTCTGGATTAGGGATTTTGTACTTCAAAGACGTAAGCTTTCCCTGCTCTTGGTAATATGTGTCCACATTATTGACATAAGAGAGTGCCTGTTATGCAGAGTTCCCAGGGTAGCTAGTTCTTTTAATCATTAGGTTAGTGAATTATATGAATTGTTCTTGATCTCCCATAGGCATATTCATCTCTGACATTTTCTGCTGTCTGGTGTCATCTCCCATGTATGCAGTCTAGTCTTCTCATAACCATTCAACTGCTTTAAGTGTTTTGAGTTAATATTTTGAATGGCCATATGGTGGTCTATGAGAATGTGTGTCATAAGATGTGCATAACTTATATTGCTAATTGCTGCTGGATTATATACCTACTTTAGGTGAAGGTGGCATTAGCCTGCATGTCCTTGTTCTGGTTTCAAACTTTTGTCTTTATGTAAGTTCAATTGTCTTGTTACCTTAAACAAAACAAGGGGGGTCTGTTATGATAATTGGTATTTCTATTATGTCAACGGGAGATTAAATTTACTAGAGTCTAGTCATTATGCTAATTGATGACTTCTAATATGCAGTTGGTGGCAAGATTGACCAAAGACATAGTTGAAACTTATAAAAAGTGCAATCCTCAATTTAAATATTCAGAAGACTTAAATCCCAAGAGATACCTGACCAGTCCATCAATTGGAGTTCTCAATGATGGCCATGATAATCTAAACTCGGATCTTATTTTGAGCGTGAATTGCCCCTTGATCAACCTCGAGACGCAAAGAAGGTTTGTTCATACTTTTTTTCTTCACCCCTTCTCACTCTGTATCCAACCAGTATAGCAAATTTCATTGTAAAACTTTACATACATATATATATCTGAAATTTTACAATAGTAGCTGAATTCTTGATGATGTTGGATGATTTATGATAATATGTAATTTTCTTAACCAATATTCAGCCTCAATATAGGAATAAGTTTATCTATGGATAACTTAACTTTGAAGTTGGTTGAAGTAATTGGCCACGAGATGTCTTTAAAATTCTTTCACTTGTCTTTTTTTTTTTTTTTTTTTTTGCATTCCCTTTCCCACTCAATTCATGTGTTTCTCCCTTGGTAAATTCGCCACTCTGGCTTTTGTGTGGTTTCTACTGAAGCCATGAGCTTTTTAAGACAATAGGTGCAAAAATTAATGTCCAGCACCTTGTGGTTCAATTTCCTTTTAGAATCTGTTTGTATCCTGAAACACCTGTTTGCCTGTGGACATTAGTAGTTTAATTAAACATCTCTATGATTTTGTTTACTACACCTGATATCTGTGTTAACTTGATCTTTTATCAAAGTTTGATAAGTTCAAGGAAGTGTGATGCCTGTATGAACGATTATAATTTAATTTCTTTCACTTTAATGGTTTGGTCAATACTCTTGACATCTGCAGATACGTTGTCAAAGATGTCCTTGGCCAAGGAACTTTTGGCCAGGTTGCTAAATGCTGGGTTGCGGAAACTAACAGTTTTGTTGCAGTAAAGATAATTAAAAACCAACCAGCTTATTATCAACAAGCACTTGTTGAAGTATCTATTTTGACAACGGTAATTATGAAGCTGTTTTAAATGTCGTCTCATCCCTGTTTGCAGTCTGATACTGATGCTCTTTTCGGTTCATTTTCAGCTAAACAAGAAGTATGATCCTGAAGATAAGCATCATATTGTCCGTATCTATGATTACTTTGTCCATCACCGGCACCTTTGCATTTGCTTTGAATTGCTCGACACAAACTTGTAAGCTGGCCTAAAAAACTCACTAATTAATTTGTGATGTGTTACTTGATCTATTGGTTAATATTCTCGACGTTAATCTCTTTTCTCTTGTTTATTTTTGCTTTGTATATTGTATTCTGACCATTTGGTGCTACCAGGTATGAGCTTATTAAGATAAATCAATTTAGGGGGCTATCTTTGAGCATTGTTCAATTATTTTCCAAACAGGTAAAGCATATGGCTGCTTTTCATTATTTGAAAAAAAATCTCCATTGTGTTTCACTTGCTTTTGTTTGCTTGTCTTTAAACCGTTTTTACTTTCAACAGATCTTACGTGGATTGGCCTTGTTGAAAGATGCTGGTATAATCCATTGTGATCTGAAACCAGAAAATGTTCTTTTGTGCACAAGGTAGTTGTCCTGAAAGAATGAGGTTTTTTTGCCGAATGACTGGCATTTCGTCATTTCCATTTGTCGTTTTTTTTGTCCTTGGAAAAACAGTTTGAAGCCAGCAGAAGTTAAGATAATTGACTTTGGATCAGCCTGCATGGAGGATCGTACAGTCTACTCTTACATCCAGGTTCACTTATATATTTGTTTAATTAGTTGATTTATTTATTTTATCATAGCCCTGTTTGGAATGACTTGCATTTTTCTGTTTGATTGCAGAGTCGTTATTACAGGTCTCCTGAAGTTCTTCTAGGATATCAGTATCCTTCCAAATGAAATGTAGGTTTCGTGGATGTTTTGTTTTTAGGTTTTCTTTACTTCTTTTGTTGAATGCCCACGAAGTATTAATATATGATAAAACAAGGTGACGGCTCAAGAGAATCAGAGGATCTCAGTTAAGAGATATAGGGAACTGGACAATATTCAAGTTTAAAGTTTAGCACTTGGTAGAAAGCTATTGTATGGGCATTTTCATTGTGCACAACTTTGTTTTATTTATGAAAGAGTGCAAGGAATTAATGGACATTTCAAACGTGAAGCATCTAAGTGGTTGCATTAAAAGAGTTGCACTTCTGGTGCCACTTTGTCCTGTGTTGACTGTAAAGGAGCAAGATTATAATATTGTGTTCCATTCCGTCAGTTGCACATTAATAAAATGTTAAACTTGATGCTTTTTTCTTGGTCAGTTAGTTGTCAATTGGATGCATATGAAATTCTCGTCTGTGGTTGATCTTCTTGTCACAAACTTATGAGTTATGACTTGACCTTAGCCATTTCAAGATATACTACGGCAATCGATATGTGGTCTTTCGGATGCATTGTTGCAGAATTGTTTCTAGGGTTGCCTCTCTTTCCTGGGGCCTCAGAGTTTGATTTGTTAAGGCGAATGATTGAAATACTTGGGTAAGTCCGTTATTCTTTCACCCCAAATTGATAGTTCATTATGTTCAATGATCTGTTAAATTTTGAGGTAATTAGTATATACCCCGTGCTTCACTTCAATGAAGGAGTCTATTAGTTGAATTCATAAACTTGGTTTTATGTCTTTTGTATTTGTTATTACACTTCTCTACTGGGCATATCAAGCTCTAAAGCAGGTCCTCTTCAGTTTCGATTTCACCACATTCGAAAGTTTAGGATCTAAACAGTTCAATTCTAATAATTTGCAGAGTACATCCTTTCCATCTTTTACTTCACCATCTACCAATACTGAAAATAAAGAAAGTACTTTTACTTTAATTCAATTAGTAAAATGCTGAACCTAGACCTACCGCTAAAAGTAGCCATGTGACCTAACAAAAAGCACGGTAGGATTTCACTGTCCATGCGGTTTAGACGTTGCCCAGTATACTGTTCCAAGTGAAGCTAACTATTTCTTACGCTGTTCTCGTTCTCTATATTCCGTGGTTTGTTCTGTTTTATCGCCCATGCTCTATTAAAGGATACTGGTTGATTGATTCTTGGACTTTGTCATTGTTGGCTAAAATGTTGTAGAGGACAACCTCCTGATTATGTGCTGAAGGAGGCAAAGAACACCAGCAAATTCTTCAAATGCATTGGCAGCATTTGCAACTTAGAGGGTGTTGAGGCCTCATTGGGTGGCAGAACCGCGTATCAAGCACTAACTATAGAAGAATATGAAGCTGTAAGTGCCTCATCTGTTTCTTGAAGTAGGTGGAAACCATTAAGTATTTGATAACTGGAGAGCTTGATGCATGAGTGTGCTCTCTCCTATGTCACCTGTGCTGTTCCTTATGTCAGTGATTACTTCTTCTGTTCAGAGAGAATTGAAGAAGCCATCTATGGGGAAGGAGTATTTCAATCGTATGAACCTTGAGGCTATTGTGACAAACTATCCCTACCGGAAGAACTTGGCACAAGAAGATGTTATGAAAGGTGTATTTCTCTGTCCAAAGAATATCTACATAATGACTCATTTTATGTGTCTTCATCTGTGTTGAAGATGGGTCTGATGACACTTAACTATGTACAACAGAAAGTCAAATACGATTAGCTCTGATTGATTTCTTGAAGGGACTTGTTGAGTTTGATCCTGCGAAAAGGTGGTCACCAATTCAGGTATTCAAGTTGCCATTCAGATATTTATTCTATACTTGCAGAGTTGAACTCTCTGGTTGTTCTAATATGAATTTGTAACCAGTTCCTAGGAATAGTTTTAACCCAAATAGTCATTCTGCAGGCTTCGAAGCATCCTTTTGTTACAGGGGAACCATTTACATGCCCTTATAACCCTCCTCCTGAGACTCCTCGCATGGTAGGTTCTTCATTGCATGTATGCTTTACCAACTTTATATACTATTACAACACACTGGTTGTTCCTCTCAAGGAAGTGAGCTAGTTGTCCCTGTATATATTGTCTATATTGTGCTTGTGTTGTTTTCTATGTAAAAACATGATCTTTGGGTAGTTGAAGGTGTATCCCTTTTTTGTTGAAGTGAGGCCCAACCTTGTTCTATTTTATGGACATTTGTGCTGACCTATCTGTACGTATCTCTTCCTCTTGCATCAATGTGTTTTTCAGCCTGTCGCTCAAACTATTAAGGTGGACCATCATCCTGGAGGTGGGCATTGGTTTGCTGCTGGTCTATCTCCTAATGTAAGCTGCTCTCTTTCGTCATGATATTATGGAGTACTTGAAAAGAGGAGGGAAAACAAAAGCTGCTTCTTCCAAATCAGCAGAAAATCTACTAAAGCTGTGACTTGAGTAACGACTAAAACATAGATACTTTTATTTCAGGTTCAAGGCAAGATGAGGAATTCCATGCATGGCAGCCCACATTTTCCGATGGTCCCGTATTCACATGCAAGTAGCTATGGCAGTGTAGGAAGCCATGGCAGCTATAATGATGGCTTGGGCCTTGGAAGTAGCTATGGAAGTTATGGAGATAGCAACAATATGTTTGCATATTATTCACCAGTTAATCATTCTGGAATAAACATGCATGCACAGCACGGTCAGTCTATGCTTGGTGGCAGTCCTGATGCAAGGCGGAGATTTGTCCAGTATTCACATGGGAATGGGCTTGGTGTAAGCCCCTCAGCAGGGAATTTTGCACCTTTTCCACTTGGTGCAAGCCCCTCACAGTTCACTCCTCCAGCCTCCTACAATCAGGCTTCAGGTGGTTCTCCTGGACATTATGGCCCACCTTCTCCTGTAAGGAACAGTTGCCATGGATCGCCCTTGAGTAAAATGACAGCAGCTACACAGTTCAATCGGAGAAAAAATTGGGGTTATTCTGGAAGCACGCAGTCCCAAGAGAGTTCAGCTTCACATTGGAAGGGACAACATTTTGAGAATCCCAGCTCTATCCAAGTTGAGGGAATTGCCTCGGCCCCTGGTAGTCAACCGTCACACCAGCGGCCAAAGTCTGGTACTGCAAGCTGGACGCAGCAACAAGGGGGCAGTTTTGTCCCAGGTCAATCTTCAGTTCAAAATGTGTCAGGCTCGTCGAGATCTGGTACGAACATTCCATTGTCACAAAGCACTGGATTAGATCATGACAAGCCTGAGGATAACCTGTCATTGCCAGATCCTGGGGATTGGGATCCAAATTACAGGTGAGATGGTCCATGCATTTTCTGTTTCACTTGTGAAACATGTCACAAGAACATCATGTATATTTGTTTATGCTTTTCTGGGAAAAAGTTGACTACAAGTTTAAGAGCAGATTACTCGCCTCATGCTTGCTTTGTGTTGTACTTAGTAACTATAGGAGGAAAATTGGAATTAGCAAGTTCGTTTTGTTTTCCCCATAGCTAGGAGAATCCCAAACAAAGACACCCGTTACAGGAGAAATAGTGAGCTGGCTGACTATCTAATCTTTACTTGGAACAACGTTTCACTGTCGTTATTGGTCTCTAATAAGATACAGGACCTGACCACATTGAAATTAGCAGTGGCTTTGATTGTTATTACTTTTGCAAGAGGTGTGTGATGTTTTGTTCACTTGATGATTGCTTACTATGCATAATACACTGTTTAGTTCGAGTTAGTATCAGTATACTTTGTTAGAGAAACTGAATTTTTCTATCGCACAGCTCTTTGGCTATATGCCTCAGTGCAACTCATTGCGTAGCAATTCGCTTCATATATTTGGGAGCGCCAGGGGATCAATGTTCATAATTTCTCGTCATCTAACTTTTTTTTTTTTTTTGGTTTTATCTATCCTGAAATAGCGGTGCTTTTGCTGTCATACCTTGGGATGCATCATAGTGTCACCATTTTCGCTCAACTAATTGCATCTTGTGCATGTTTCAGTGATGAACTTCTTCTGCAAGAGGATAATTCTTATGTCGGCTCCCTAAGTACTGAATTCAGCAAAGGTGTCAATCTTAATTCTGGCAATCAGCCAGGTACTCTAAGAAGATCCAACCATCAATCAAACCCAAGCTCTTATTCCTTAGTTCAAAGGTATGGTCTCGATAAGTTCATCTTACACTTTGTTTTATCGTGTTTTGTGATTGATGAAACCAACACAAGCAGCGCGGCAGCTTGAGTGGATAAGTATATAAAGTCATAACATTATTGACTGATAATTGGAATCTTTTTTCTGTTCACAACTGGATCTCCTGGCAATTATTGATTGGCATTACTTTCATATTAGAGTGTTGCTTGCAACTTGAATCCTGTCTTGTTACCTATATCTTGTACCAGACAAAATGGTTTTGTGCAATCATTTTCACATGTCAACGTGGGAAGCCCTCCTTCAGCACACGAACTGCATGCTGGTAGCTATGGCCGTTCAATGTCAAAGCCATCCCATTTCACACCCCATCTTCCTCAGAACTCTCCAAGCCGACTAGGACAGCAAGCCAGTCATCGTGGTACTCATGGGAGACCTGCTTATGGTGGGGAGTGGAATCACAAAGTTCAGCCCCCACAGTCTAGCTTTAGTTCTGGGGGCCCACTTTCTCCTGGAAGTAGTTCATACAACAATGGGATTCCCTGGGGTATGTGTCAGACTCGTTTTGAAATCTGAATTGTCACTTTATTCATGCAATCTGGTTTAGGCTAGAGCATAGTGTAGGGTGGTATGACCCAATTCTGAAGCAGGTGCTGTTTTACGATTATTTTGTAGGGCGTAGGGCTAATTATCCAGGACCAAGCATTCCTCCAGCATCTAGAGGAAGAAAAGATCATGGAAGAATTGTGTAATTTTTGGTTATCAGCTTGATTCTTTTGCTGCAAGGGGACACAGTGTATTAGAGTGTTGGAAAAGGAAGAGTTTTACTCAATAGTCCACATGCTGTGTGGACTGATGCTTAGGGAAATCCTCATCCTCACTCATTCCGCTTGCATAAATATAAGCTGTGGTGTCTATCTTTTTATTTCTCCTTTGGCTTGACTTATACATGTGCAATCAGATATCAAATTTCTTTACTGCTTCTTGGTCATTCTTTCTTATGTGTCGATACCTCGTAATGTGGATCGTGAATTTATTTACGCAATGTGCATTTTTTGAGCTTCAGTTGGATCTAACGGGGTAATTGAAGTGATTGCAGTAGTTGCAGGGCTCTAATTTCAGCCGGCCACCTCGTAGAAGAAGTGATAACTGAAGCTTCCTGTCAAATGATAACAGCTTGCCTGCCAGGTTCTGTTACATGAAGTGTGTAAGCTAGTTGGTTTTCTTTGAATGATTCTTTTTGTCAATAAACTATGTTTTTTTTTCTACCATAAAAAAAAAACTGTTTTTGCTGCATCAAGTTTGTTGTACCCGTTGCCAAGTTTTCATGAGTTTGAGTTTGCATAGTAGACCAGTGATATGGCTTTCATAACTCGAAAACTGTCTGGGTTGAATAGTACGTCTGTCCTTTTTGTGCGGTGTAAAAAAGTCAGTTAATTGAGAAGCTCGCAGCCTCCTAAATTAGTTCTATGAGTTTCTGTTTGGTGTCTTGACTTGAAGCATCAGATGGTGGGTGCTATATTTCGTTCCAATTGTTTGGAGCAATATATGTATGTGAATGTGACGACCATTCGGTCCTCGGGTTAAGCATTGCTTTGCGTTTGGTTTCTGATTGATTCATCTTGTGGGTGTCTTTGTAAAGGGAAGTAGAGCTGCTGCTACTGTCAGCTTGCTAATTGATGTAATTCATTAGCTTGTTTTGTACTGCGAATGTCGATTTCTCTCAAGGGTGGAGAACTGAGATTAGTTGAAGTTGAGAATCATGATTTCTTCCTTTTGACGAATTGCCATCAAAGTTGTAGAATGTTAATGAAATATACTAGGTGATTCTCTGCCGCGCTTCGTTGCGGCTTCTCATAGGATTTAGATGTATTGTTTGCTAATCCGTATTTGATTTATTATCGCGTTTAGCATATGTCCAATAGAAAATTCCTACCGAAATCTAAATTTGTAATTAATATTTACGGTAAGAAATGATTTAATCATAGTTGAACTATGATTTTAGCATAAAATGTCCTGATGTTAACTTTTCCGGTACGATTTTCGGTGTGATTTTACAGTTTTAGTTTTTTTTTTGTGAACATGCATCGATGCTCGAGTTGGAGCAACGTGTCAAACATGATTCAACCACCATTGAGCTACGATTTTAGCACAAAATACCCTAATGATAACTTTTTCGGCACGACCTTCGGTATGGTCATACAATTTTTTTTTCTGAACATAAATTGAGACTCGGGTTGAAGCAACATGTCAACCCTTATTTTAACCATGGGTGAACTACGAATTTAGCACAAAAGACTATACCGCTAACTTTTTTGGTACGACCTTAGATATGGTTTTACAATTTTTGGTTTTTAAAACATAAATCGAGGCTCGAGCTGGAGCAACGTGTTAAGCCTAATTTAACCACAGTTGATAATGATTTCAGCACAAAATGCTCTAATGCTAACTTTTTTGTTGTGACCTTCGATGTGGTTTTACAACTTTTAGTATATCTGAACATAAATCGAGGCTGGGGTTGGAGCAACGTGTTAAGCCTGATTTAGCCACGTTTGAACTATGATTGTACTGTACTAGTGGTCAAAATATCCTAACATAATCTATAGCGCTAGGTGATTTTAGCTTATTGAAATGATTTAACCAAGATTGAACTACAATTCTAGCACAAAATATCATAATACTAATTTTTCCGGTATATGATTTTACAATTTTTTTTTTTTTCTGAACATAAATCAAGATTCAGATTGGAGTAACTTATGAAGCCTACACCAATAGCATTCTCTCTAGTGTTGAATGAAAGTTATAATTCACCGATTAATTAAGGATTTAGTAACCATGTTCATGTATCAAACAAAATCAAAAGGATAAAAAGTGTCAAAGCCTAATTCCATGATTTACCACCGAGCGGCATGCATGTGGAAGAGTTGGCACAGGAAAGTCGCCGATGGCATAAGATGGCAAAACTCTTATGCTACAGTACTCCCTTTATCACTTTAATTATATTAGGATATTAGATGTTAGCGTAATAGCTACAAGTTTCATTCGTTATTTAAAAATTAAGTGGGAAGCAAGATGCGTAAACAATTTTAGGGTTTAATAGCTGACTAGCTTTGTACCCGGCCGTTGGCCGAGTGAGTTACAATATGTCTTTACGTGAGAGAGTTTTGTTTTATATTTAACATAGTTTTGACCATCCGGCCTCGTGAACCCACAACAATTAAGTCTACATTGTCAATAATATTGGAAGTAGACTCTTAAGTTTGTGGATTTGACCCAATGTAAGATAAACTTTGAACTAAAACACAAGATATTTGATGAATTACTTTTAGTTATTGATGCAAACAATATATGGTTTGAAACCAAACATTCAAGACAAATATTCACTATTGGCTAAGGCTATTATAAACCAATGTTCAAGTTTTCCATAAAATTTTGTGAAGGCTCATTCGTGTATCTCATCTTGGCTATGCCTTTTAAGGATTTATGAAGTTTTTATTATTATGAAATGATGATTTATACAATCACAAGTGCTCTCAAATTGTGGTGTTGTCTAATAAGGAGTGATATGTGTGGTGAATGGTATCAAATACACTAAATCTGGATGTTTTCTATAAAAAAAAAAACTAAATCTGGATATTTCTTTTTTTAAGTAGTCCAAAAAATTCAGATCTAATGGTGGAGAATTAAAGTCACTTTTATTTTTCCTTGCTTTTTAATCGGCTCATATCTTTTTCTTTTAACTTGGATTTCAATTTTTTTGCACAGATGGAACGAGTTCGTTGTACTCTACAAAATGAGATACATTTTCAATATTTTTTGAGAAATTTTTTTTGCCTCTCGTTACCAACTGCATACCATATGGCATCTTCTTCGTTTTTAAGTCGTTTTTGAAATTTTTTGCACAGAAGGAACGAGTTTATCCTGATCTATTAGATCTACAAATTTCCGGGTGAACAAAATATATGACCAAAAAATACCACACAATACCACCCTGGTACGGGGTGCTATCTTTTGGTTACACAATGTTGAAAGTAGTAAATGACCATCAATATACTCCTACTATCATGTATTCAACCATCCTACAGTTCTGGTATGTTCATACTACCACGATACGCTTGTTATCATATGGTATGCTCTTATATCAACAACGTCTCAATTTTTTTGTTCAAAAAATATATCAAAGTGGATATCATTTTGAAGAGCATAATTAATATGATCTAACTGTGCATAAAAATAAAATAAAATTCCGACTTAAAAGGAGTGAGAAATCATTCGTTAAAGATTAAGGGGAAAAAAATTAAAGACTTTTCAGGAGAGAGAATGAGCCATGATGTGACAAATTTTGATTGGGTTACTTATGGTTACTCATGGTTACTAGGGGTGAACAAACACACCCGCGAACCGACCCACCCATCCAACCTGACCCAAGCCACCCGTATTTATCGCTAAAATGAAGGTTTTGGGTTGGGTGAAGGTTTTCTTTTGTACAACCCGCCTCTTTTAGGTTGGGTTCAGATTTTGGATTATACAACTGTAGAACCCCCATGGTTGTCATGCCGGTGGCATGCCACCCGGTTGAACCTGGTTGAACCTTTGCCGGTCATGAAACCGGCATGACACCACCGGTATGATTGACTTACGTATTCTAAGCAAATTAACATCATTTTAATGAATTTAATTAATATAAAAATTAATTTATCATTCATTTTATGAATTTAATAGTTAAAAGTTGATGATATTTGTTGGATTGTAACTTAATTGTTCACAAATATGTTTTATATATGATTAAATAAATTGGATATTAATTGTTTTTACACTTTTTTAAACCGGCATGAACCAGCACAAACTGGTTATACCACTGGTCATACCATTCCACTTGCCAAACCGGCACAACGGTATAAATCGGTTTGACAACCTTAACCCGACACAAACCGTGTTCCAACTATTGTTATGTGTTCGTATCCAAAAAATATTTATGTCGTATATATATAGCCATACTTATGACAAAGTTAAGATATTTCGCCATGTTTTTCTCTCATGGTCTCGCTAATCTAATGCATTCTTTGGCTTAAAGTTTAGACATAAATTTTGATATAACTATGATTCAAATAATCCTTTTTCTTGTGTACAATTTTAATAGAATAACACATTATGGATGCGTTGTTTATCACCTTTTTAGCCTATTTCAACAAATATCGTGAAAAAACTAGACATATGTTGAAGTAAATCACATTTTATTAAAATTCAAACAACATATGTGAATTTTGATACCTTTCACCTCGATTTATTCGTATGAAATTTTAATTAGTTATAAAATACTTTTATGGTGTAGATAATTACATATTTTGTGTTCGGTTGAGTTTTTACTTAAAAATATCGTCAACCCGACCCAACCAAATTAGAAACAAACCGTAGAGTTTAATTATTTTTTCTTCGGATTTTGGTTTAATATTTCCGAAACCTTAGTGCATGTGTCGGATAATTAAAATAACTAAACCCGGAACACCCGTACCATTTACACTACTCAAACTGCCCCCCTCTCTCTTTTGGTTTCGGATTCAGGATAAACACGCAGCAACTATATTATCA
Organism: Linum trigynum; assembly: GCA_964030455.1. Taxonomy (NCBI): domain Eukaryota; kingdom Viridiplantae; phylum Streptophyta; class Magnoliopsida; order Malpighiales; family Linaceae; genus Linum; species Linum trigynum. The sequence continues at coordinate 30,132,373 of OZ034814.1, read as the reverse complement.
TAAATTAGTTTGCTTGAGGAATTTAACTTTCCGCGCTACTAAATTCCTGTCCTTCAATTAACCCAACAGATCAATTCTCATCGTACTCAGCAAGTGTTGGCGGCGAGATCTGGTGAACACGATGATGAGGAAGGAAGAATTCAGAGTAGGAGGAACAGAACAAGGTCACGGTTGGAGTGAGTTACCTGGGGAGCTGCTGACCCTGATCGAGCAAAGGTACTTAATCCAATTAAAGCATGCAATCCGTTTTCGAGCAGTCTGTAAGCCATGGAGGAAAACCCTCGCCGAATTGCAGCCTCTTATGTTCCGTCAATCATTCTCCTCGCCGTTGCTGATGTTGCCCTACTGCAACGACGACGACCACCAAAATGAGGGTTGCGGCAGCCAGGAATTACAATGCCGCCGCCTTCTGGACTTGTCCCACGGCCAATATCACCACATTGACTTTGTGCAAGGCTTCGAGAAAACGAACTGCCGTGGATCAGGATTTGGATGGTTGTTTATGTTGCAGCTCCCAGCCCCGGTGTTGTTGAACCCTCTTACAGGTAAACAAATCTCACTGCCACCCTTCACTTCTTTACCGGACGTTTTGCAGTATAACCCGGAACGAGTTGGGGGTGAATTTGTTCTGCAACATCCTGATGGCGATAGAGTAAGAGTAGGGAATAGGCGGCTTGGGCTCAACTTCTTGAGAGTAGTTGCAATGTCAGCTGATCCAACTACATCGGAGGAGGATAGCAGTTGCACCCTAATGGCCATTCGTACTAACGAAGGCCGGGATTTAGTGTACTGCAAGCCCGGTGGGGATAGGTGGACATTGATTCCCGATCCTGAACGCATCTCAGCCTCGTGTAACAGCATTGTGTTTTGGAGGAATCGATTTCATGTCGTTGATTGCCATGGCAATGTCTTGCGCTGTGATATTGATAATCCTGCTGCTCCCACCATATCTTGCCTGGTTGCTGCTGGTGTTTCTGTTGCTTCCCCATTCACGTACCTGGTTGTTGGTCCAGATGATGAGTTGATCATGGTTATCAAATCCGTGAGATATGAATTCGACGATGAGGATGCTCCACCTGCTGCTGAAGGCGGCTATGGATCGAGTGGTCATCACCATGAGGATGCTGGTCATCATGAGGATGTTGGTCACCATGAAGCTGCATATCACAACGAGGATGTAGGTGGTGGTGATGATCATCATGGGGATGTTGGTCACCATGAAGCTGCATATCACAACGAGGATGTCGGTGACGATGATGATCATCCTGAGGATGTTGTTGGTGACCATGATGATGATCAAGATAGTATTCTAGATTTCACTGATGGTGAATTGGATGGGGAGGCGGACTTGGAGAGTTATTGGTCGCAAGATTTCATGGTCTGCAGGCTCAATGAAGATACATATCATTGGGATAGGGTTCAAAGCCTTGGTGATTTTGCATTTTTCTTGGGTAGTAATGCTTCTAGTTGTGTTTCTACCAGAGATTATCCGGGGCTTAAATCGAACTGCATTTATTTCACAGATGATTACATTGCGAAGCATGTACCAGGTCGGCTTGGTGGTCATGATATGGGCATTTTTCATCTCAGTGATGGTACAGTTGAACCATTTTGTTGCAACGGCTTGTATAAACCTTCTTTGATTTGGTCGCCGCCCGTGTGGATTTTACCATGAAAGATTTTGTTTGTTTGGCTCGGTGTGTATTTGTTTTCTATTTATCCTTCCCTCCTAGAAATTGAAGGTCGTGCTTCCCAGCAGCATGGTGTACGTGTTTGTGTTGTATCGAAGTCCATTTTTATTGTTAATAAAAATAATTTAATTGTATATGTATTTGTCGCAGTGGCATGGGCTCTCTGCTCTCAAAATTGGATTGACATCTTCCTAGATATCCTTGTAAAACATTTCACTGATCAAGGCTCAGATCACCGTGCTTTGCTCCTTTCAGACAAGCCTTATATCCGTAATAGCCGGCCGTTATTCCGTTTCGACGCCCGCTAGGTTGACAATCCTGAAGTGAAGGCTATGGTCACCTACGTTTGGCAGGAGGAAATCCCAGGGACGCTTATGTATCAGTTGTGGGAGAAACTTAAGAAACTCCGTCATTTGCTTTACGACTGGAGCAGGGCGAGTACTACTAATTCTCTCCGCAATATAAAAGCTATTCAGGCAGAAATTGACAGGGTCAAACTGGTTTTCCCGATTGAGTGGGATACTGTGAAGACCCCGGGAACAATTTTGAATAGACAGTGGGAGGCGGAAGAAGTCTACTGGCAACAGAAGTCGAGGGTCCGTTGGTTTAAAAAAGGGGATAAGAACTCTGCGTATTTTCATCCGGTAACAAGAGCTCGTCGTAAACAAAATTTTGTAGCGGGCCTTCGTAATGATGCTGGTGAGTGGATAACGGAAGAGGGAGGTAAGGCAAATATTGCCACAGACTTTTATTGATCTCTCTTTTCCTCAGAAAATCAGGTGCCTAACATGGGGGAACGGGTAGCCATGCTACCAATAGAACATAGAGTCACTGATGAAATGAATGTCAGTCTCACATCGGTGGTCCTTCCTGAGGAAGTAAGGAGGACGGTCTTCTCCATGAGTTCGAAACAGGCACCGGGCTCTGATGGCTTCACGGGAAGTTCTTCAAATCGTTCTGGGATATTGTCGGGGAGTCATAGCCGCTGTTTGTTCATTCTTCTCCACTGGTAGAATGCTCTGCAGCTTCAATCATATCTGGCTGACATTAATCCCGAAAGTTGACAATGTTGAGAACATGAGGCAACTCCGCCATATTAGTCTGTGCCAATTTGTTTACAAGATACCCAGATTACGGCCGAGAGACTGGCTGGCTTGTTACCTCATATTGTTTCTGAAGGTCATAATGCCTTCATTCGTGAACGCCAGATTGTGGAAAATGTCCTTCTAGGTCATGAATTGATGCATTACTTGAAAATCAAAACGCGAGGAAAGAAGGTACATGGCTATGAAGGTTGACATGGAAAATGCCTATGATAGAGTCGAATGGCCTTTTCTCCTTGCGGCTTTGGACAAGTTGGGGGTTTAATTCAACCTGGCAAGGGTGGATACATGAGTGTCTTAGATAGGCTTCGTTTTCAGTCCTGATAAATGGCACTCCCAAGGGTTTCTTCACTTTCTCGAGAGGACTCCAGGAGGGGGATCCGTTGTCACCCCTCCTGTTTGTGCTTTGCATGGAGGGGTTTGCCGCCCACCTCCGGAAAGTTATTTCGGAAAAGAAATTGGAAGGAGTCAAGGTTGCCCCTCGGTCTCCTCGTATCTCACACTTGTTCTTCGCGGATGATTCATACTTATTCCTACGGGGTCGCTTCAAGAATGCGAAAACTTGATTCTGGTGCTAAATGAATACGAGGAGCTCAGCGGCCAGAGGGTTAACCTGGCCACGTCAGCAGTCTGCTTTAGCAGAAATATTATTGTCCCGGATAAGGAGTTCATAGCTCAAATCCTGGGTGTGGTACAATAGGGGTTCACGATAAATACTTGGGGCTGCCTACCCTGATCCCCCGGTCAAAAATAGATACTTTTAGGTATTTGGAAGAGAAGCTTCTAGCACGACTTCAGGGGTGGAAGCAAAAGACTTTATCTTGGGCGGCGAAAGAGACCTTGATCAAATCTGTGGCCATGGCTTTGCCTTTACATGTTATGTCCTGCTTTCGCCTCCCCCTTTTGCTCTGCCGCCTACTGGAAAGGCCTGTGGTCAAATTTTGGTGGGGAGTGGAGAATGGACAGTCTAAGATTCGTTGGATGTCCTGGCAGAACATGTGCAGGAGTAAACATGATGGAGGGATGGGGTTTCGCCGATTTGAGCATTTCAATCAGGCGCTTCTCGATAAGATTGGCTGGCGGATCCTGAATGATCCCACCTCTCTTCGGGCCCAAGTGTATAAGGGAAAATATTTCCCCAAAGATTGTTTTCTTGAGGCCACGGCTCGGTCTCGCCCGGCCTGGGACTGGTTGAGCATTCTCTTTGGTCGACAACTGTTAATTAAGGATCTTCGATGGCAAATTGGCAATGGCCGCTCTACCCCGCTGCTGAACAATAATTGGGTGCCTCGTCTGCATCTCGAGAGACCCGTCCACAACCCGCAGGTTTTGCCAACTGGTTGGAACACGGTGGTTGCTGAGGTCATATGCTCGGGGGAAGGACGTTGGTGTGACTCGAAACTGAGCCTGTTGTTTGATCTCCTATCCGCCCTAAGTTGCGTATTTTTCTGTGACAAATTTTCAACCGTCTCATGCCTACGACTGAAGCTCTTATTGAGAAGGATATCCTTGTCCATCCTCGATGTCCGGTGTGCTGGGCAGAGTCTGAGACGCTGAAACATTTGTTCCTCGACTGTCCAGTGGCAAGGGCATTGTGGGATTATGCGGGTTTGGAGTATCTTGGTCAAGGGCTTCCTAGGCACACGTTCCCTTTATTCCTGAAAAAGTTGATGCAGTGTATTCATCAACCTCAGCTGCTTATGGCAGTTGCTGCAATTCTTTGGAGTATCTGGCGATGTCGGAATTGGGTTGTATTTTAGGGCAAGTAGTTCGGGATCCCAGCCCTACGCGTCAATTTAATTAGCAGTATCAGGAGTGGATAAGTTTGCCTGGGGGTAGGGCTCAGTAGCGGTCCCCTATATTTGCTAATCAACCTCTGGGGAATGTAAACCCTGGTTCGTTAGTTTGCAAGTGGGATGGGACTACCAAACATGATTCTCATTCAGCAGGAGGAATGGTTGTCCTGACCCCGGACGAGATGGTTCTAGGGGCTAAATGTGTTCAATTTGGTGTCATAGATGACCCTCTGGTTGCTGAGGTGCTTACGCTCCGGGAAGCAGTTCATTGGTGTAGTGCGTCTGGGTTTACGGATGTACGGTTTGAAGGGGATGCCCAAGTGGTAATTGATAAACTCAACCACTATGAGGTCAGAGATAGCCGGATTGGAGCCCTTCTGGAGGAAGTTCTGCATTGCTTATCTAACCATAGCGGGTTTAGTGTACGGTTTGTAGGTCGACGTAATAATAGGGTAGTCCATTTGGTGGCTCGGAAGGCCTTGCTTTTGTACCCGTCTGCAAATCGTTTCTTTGATTTTTTGGCGTGGCTCAATTCCATGATGTAACTATCTTTTCTCTGATCAATATATGATTACTTTTTGTAAAATAATAATAATAATATATTTGACCTTGCTGTATTGCTTTTCGATGAGTAGATAGTCGAGTCCAACCTCTGTTCTGTCATGCAGATAGTCGAGTTGCTCTGCTTGCTGGAGGGAATGCCGTGTCGTTGGTAATTTTCTATGCTATTGGAAGATTCAGCCATGATTATTTTCTGTATTTGACATTGACACATTTGAGGAATGCCGATCCTTTTGTGGCTGGTAATAAGTTTGTTCAAAGTTTAATATGGTGAAGATGGTATATGGTGCGTTGTGCACCATTGAATTGAGGTTTGTCTTGTGTTTTCGAAGACTCTCTAATGCGTTGTTTCGAGTAAATTTTAATGATTACTGAAGGATATATCAACTCCTCAATCTCGTATGTTTTTGCAGAAGTCATTCTTTTGCACGTCGGTCCTATTTTTAGGCCAACCAACCAACCAACTAGACATCCTTTGTCAAGATTTTCTCCTTTTTCATGGAGTACACTAGAGAACAAGAACAAGAGGAAGACATTGATTTCTTCGTGCAGAACTGCATACAGAGAAAAGAGAGAATTAAATTATAATTCTGGAGAAAAAGCGCAGAAATGCAGCAATAAATGAGAACAGAAAGAGGAGAAGGTGTGTGTGGGAGAGAGAGTTAGAAAATGGCGGAATATGAACCACTCGAATTCCCGATTTTATTTTGCTCTTTTATCTGTTCCCGATTTTCTGCCCAACCCATCTATCCGTTTGATTTGATGACATGCTCGCAGTAATGATGGATCGATAAATGAGTGAATATATGTATAAAATATCCTGACTGAGGAAAACCGAGCAGATAACAAAGCAGTTACAGCCAGGCTGACAGGCGAACGTAGCACAACGAGAAACAAGGAGAGGTTCTTGTTCCTCTCTGTGCTCATCGCCATCTCCCTTTCTTCCGGCTTCTCCTCTTCTCAGGCTGCTGTTGATCGAAATTCAGTTTCCGTTCATCATCAGGTAAGTTGCCATTTCACATCTCAAACTCATCTATTCTGCACCAGCTTGGCCTTTCTCTCTTTCTTTCTTTCTTCCTCTTTGCTACCAGCCACTATGTGATTCATTTCCATCCTTTAACATTTGCTGAGTGTATGCTTGTCAATCCAAACCCAGCTTCTGATTCTCATTCTAATCACTTCCCACTTGTTTATGAAACGATTAAAAGATTTTGAAACATGGGATTTGAGTCTGATGATATAATTGGAGACAAACTCCAAGCTGCTGCATGTATATGCATATGTGCCCATTAGTGTTCAACTCTATGTGCTAACTGCTAACCATATACCATCATCAACTAGAGCGTTTCCCGCCATGGAGCTCAGTAAGGAAAAGTGTATTGCTTCAATGGATATCAATTCCCTGTTTATTGCTGTGTGTTTTGCTGCACTGCTTCAAACGATTCCAATTTTGTGTTTTCCTTCTCTGTCCTTTCGCTATTCTATGAGCTGGGTTTTGGACTTTTGGTTTGCCATTCCATTGTGTACTATATTAAAATGTTCGTCTTAATTATAAAAGAAGCCATTACACATATGAAGCTGGAGAGTGACTTGTGTTTTGATCACCAAATTAGGAGGGGGGAAACGCTGATTTCTGCTGAGCCCTACTGATTTGGTTTCTCCCTGTGGAAGAACCAAATATAGAAAGCAACTCAAAGGGTTTTAAGTTTCCACTGCCAAATTTCATGTTGGGGAAGAAAACTTGTAATGGTTACTGAGGTTGCTGGGGAAGAAGCCATATGATGGCCACCACTGCAGTCATTGGACTCACTGCAGGAAACAGACTCCTGCCTTCGTCCTTCCATTACTGTTCTGATCCTCCCGAGAAGCTCTTCTGTAGCAGCTCCGAACATGGATCATCCCACTCTCAATTCACTTCATCCAGAAGCATTGTAGTTGCCAAAAAGTCGTCATCAACATCCTCATCGTCACATTGTGGCCCTGGCTACCCGGGTTCCAGTAGATCCACACATTCCATTAAGGCACTAAAAGACCATGTAGACACTGCAACAGCTGCAACCACATGGACTGAGACTAATTTGAAGGACTTGGAAGAAGAAGAAGAAGAAGAAGAAGAAGAAGAAAGTTGTGATGTTCTTCACTCCTCGCTAGAGGCACTTCTTCTATTGCAGAGAACTATGCTGGAGAAGCAATGGAGTCTCTCATTTGACGACGAGAGGGCAGATGCATCATCTGCTGCTGGTAAGAAGAATGGGAAGAAGAAGAAGAAGAAGAAGGTTCCCGTAGTTACCTGTTCTGGGGTCTCTGCACGCCAAAGAAGAATCAATACTAAGAGGAAAGCTGTAGGGCAGAGTGGTATTAGCCCCGAGCTGGTGCATAATCGCTTGACTGGTTACGTGAAGGGCGTGGTGAGTGAACAACTGCTCACTCATGCAGAAGTGGTGAGTCTGTCGACAATTATCAAAGCTGGTCTTTCCTTGGAGGAACGTAAATCCAGGTAACAAATTCCTTGAACCATTTCTTTCTTTGTACATGACATTGCCATTTGGGGAACTAATCAAGGATATGTTTCTTTCAACTTAGTTGTAGTAAAACTGAGAAGAAAAAAGTTACAACTTCTTCCCCTAGAAGTTTACTTACTTTTAGTTACACACCCTAAATGGTTATTTTTTCGGAAATTGGCAGGCTGAAAGAAAGACTGGGATGTGATCCCTCTGATGAACAACTGGCTGATTCCTTGAAGATATCTCGTACTGAACTGCATTCCAAACAGATGGCTTGCTCATTGGCCAGAGAGAAGCTGGCGATGAACAATGTTCGCTTGGTTATGTCTATAGCTCAAAAGTATGACAGGATGGGTGTCGAACTGGCTGACCTTGTTCAGGTGACATTTCATTATTACCTTTGTTTACCCAAGTATTGAGGTTTAAAGCTCAATAATATCCCCACTTCTTACTGGAGTGAGCTAGCTTCCTCTCATTTTTACCTAACAGTGCAATGTGCTTATACATAGGGAGGTCTGATCGGACTATTGCGTGGCATAGAAAAGTTTGATTCTTCAAAGGGGTTTAAGATGTCTACCTATGTTTATTGGTGGATTCGTCAGGTAATGGGTGTTGAATCTTTCAGCTGGCCTGCAATTCTGTGAACTTTTATTGGTTATTATTGCACATTGTTGATACCACTTTCCTTTCCTAATGCAGGGTGTCTCAAAAGCTTTAGTTGAGAATTCAAGAACCTTAAGGCTACCTAATCATCTGCATGAGAGGTTAGGCCTCATAAGGAATGCAAAGATCAGACTTGAAGAGAAAGGAATAACACCATCCATTGAAGTAAGCCCATCTAAGTTGTTTTTTTGTATTAAGGGAATGGTTTATAAGTTCCATCTCCCAACAATTCTGAGTTATTGGGATTGGACTGGTTTTCAACAAATATCATGTTTCCATTATGTAGTATATATGAAGTTGGTGGAATTTAGCTCTACATGACTCTATCCTACTTCACCTTTCTGCAGAGAATTGCAGAATCACTGAATATGTCAGAGAAGAAAGTGAGAAATGCTACACAGGTATTATAGCATGAGAAGTGAAAGTTCATTCTGTTGAAAGATTACGCCTTTTCTCTTGCTTTTGTACTAACTGAATAGATATCGGTTTGGTCCTTGTGCTATAGGCTGTTAACAAGGTCATTTCGATGGATCGGGATGCTTTCCCTTCCTTGAACGGTCTTCCTGGAGAATCCCACCATGGTGTGAGTGACCCCAAATGCTGGGATTCCCAAGTTCTAAATCATAACATCATTTTCGAATATGCTGCTGACATTTCCCTCCATTTTCAATGCTGAAGTACATTGCAGATAACCACTTGGAGAACAACCCTTGGCATGGAGTAGACGAATGGGCACTCAAGGTAAAGTGGACCACAAACATTTCATTATTGACTTAACTATAGACTGAAGAGTTAGTAGCTATATGTTTCCATCAGCATTCCAATGACATCATCAATGTATGCACCACTTTTCTGGCAGGATGAAGTGAATAAGCTAATCGACTTGAGTCTTCAAGAACGAGAACGAGAGATCATACGCCTTTACTATGGCCTCGATACAAAATGCCTTACGTGGGAGGACATCAGCAAACGGTTAGTCAATGCATTCTTACACGTCCAGTTCTCCTCCTAGAATATACTTGCATCAGATGCACTCTTCTTCCTTCTGATTTGTGACACCAGGGTTAAGTATGAACCTGTTGTTTTTGGTTTGATTCTGGGTTGACAGCATAGGGTTGTCGAGGGAAAGAGTGAGGCAAGTTGGGCTGGTTGCATTGGAGAAGCTAAAACTTGCAGCAAGGAAAAGGAAGATGGAAACCATGCTACTCAAACATTAGTTGATTATAAAAAGAACAAAGAACAGAACTTTACTGTGTAGTGTATATAAACAGGAAAAGGGAAGGAAAATCTGTATCAAAATTTTTCTTTTCTTTTTGTTATAGTTTTATCAACAGTGAGTATATGTGATTGGAACCTCCAAGGAAGACTCCATTTGTAGAGAGTTTGATCATCATCTAGTTCTACACATACAGATATACTGAATAAGAGCTTTTGTAAGAAAATGGGAAACAAAAGGCTTCTCATCGCAAAACCGTTTCCGGATACAAGTACATTACTGATTACTGTCGACCACCAAACCTATGGCCATGAAACTAATGGCTGTTCCAAATTACTACATAATTCTTTTATGGTCAACACTGAGATATGTTTTTTTTACCGGATTATTCTTTGAATTTAATGAATTTGTCACTAAAATTAGGAATAGTTAGTATGATAGTTACTTTGTCTATCTTGATCAACCTTTTATAGTTGTACTATTAGGCTAGATATACGATACATAATTTGTTACCACTAATGTGGTCACAATCCCTAAAATATATTAAAGGGTTTCTCAAAAAGGCCTTCTTCATTTCAAATTCTCTACGATATCATGAAGCCACACAGTTTTTTTCCTTTTCTTTGCCTATTTTTTCCCCTGTAATTTCTCCGCCTATTTTTCCCCGGATGATTAACCACTATAATATTTTATTTTATTTTTAAATTAACGTATTCGTTTATGTGAAGAGAGAAGAAATGAGAGAAAAGAGAAAGAGACCGTGAGGGGAAAATCTGTTAGATTTTTTCGTTAAATTTAAAATTTAAATTGTTGATCATTTTATTTCGTTTTAAACTAACTTTTGTTTATGGGAAAAGAAAACTGGGATAGAGAGAGAAAATCTATTAGTATTTTTGTTGTGAAATTTAAATATAAAGTCAGACTTAATTTTTAAATTCCAAAACTATCTGTATCAATATCTATAGTTGGATATGAGATTAAAATATTAAGGATTATTAATGAGGTTAGCATATGCTAACCTCTCATTCACATTTGTGTTTTTTCTACTTCCAAGCTAAAAAATATGAATATACGATGTGAACAACTAAATATGTCCCAAAATTTCTAAAATCGTCCTGAATGAAAATGATTATCAATCCATCATTTGAAGTTTTCTCAAATCATAACACAAGCACGTGTTCCAATTTTTTATAAATCGAAGGTGGATATAGAATTTTTGTTGAAATACAAAACTATCGACTAAACTTCGTCGCATATAATTGAGAAACCATAGAATGTTTTGGTCATTCTTAATACTAATAGTTGGTTTGAGAGAGGAGGCTTATGAGAGAGGCCACAAGCAAATGATGCAATTAATACTTAACTTCTTCAATAACTATTGATAAATAGGTAAAAGAATCAGGTCGTACTTTGACGTTGGATAAAATGATAAAATAAATTATTGTTACACGTACTAATTAATATAAAATATTAAACAATTTGGTGAAATACACCGTACAAATCAGACTACAAAATTCTAACATGAAGGTGAACAATATCTTGATCTAGAGGTCTTCAACCACGTGCAGGTTTTAGTTTCAAATCCATTTAATAACATGTAAGAATAAAGCTAAACATCTATCATTTTTGTAAATCAATTCTTATTGAGTTTTCCCAAAATGATCAAGAGAAGGTTACTTTAAATTTTAATAAATGTTTTATGGAAAACAAATTAAAAAATCTGAGCCAAAAGCCGGGTAAAAAGCTAGTTGTTCTGTCTTGTTTTATCCTTGAGAATGATTCTAAGGTGGTGATTTGACAGCTTGATCCAGGTGTGATAGCGATTAACTAGAAGGGCTCCCTGCTTTGAGAGAGTCGTCAGCTCATCACCTCTGCTTCTTTTTGTATAGTTTTAGGGCGGTTTCGCATACTGCATACTGAGATGCTCATAGAGTGGCAGAACAAAAGCCCTGAACCTGTCTCATTTGGAGTTAGTTTCCTTTGATTTTCTAGGTTTACTCCATTAATATGTTGTCTTAGGAAGGTTCCTAGATTGAGGGTGCAGTGCTATTTCTATTGTTATTTGTTTCTCTTGTTATCTCTTGGACAAAAAAGGATGCTAGTTAATTAGTATCGAAGATCGACGTAAGTGTCATTGCTAGTATCTAATGAATTGCATGGTTTTTGTCTCGTAAGCTCCTTCACCTAGCAGTGACAAGCAAACTAATGTTAGACTCGTAGTATAGCGACTTCGAGCCATTTTCCAAATTGATTTCAGATATATTGCTGATAAGAAACATCCCAAGCTCGTGAAAGCCTAGGATCTTTTTGTCACATTCGCACATCAACGACTCAAGCTCGGATAGCTCGAATCAACTTTCAAACAAACACAAAATAAAGGATACGTGGGGATATATACTCACCACAATCAAGTGTGATCGCTTAATTGATAAGAGTCTTGCTAAACTCTTCTGGAAACTTCCACAGAAAAACTCAAACAACGATCTTGCCCTACCTATGGAATCCACCAATAAATCATAAGCACTCATGCTCCATGGGGAAAACTCCTCAGAGTTAATTTTCATTCAACAAAACTCTCCTTCCCTAAAATTCGTGTTTACAACCCTTTATATAGCCTAGGGCAAATAAAATAACAAAAAACCCAAAAAAGAACAAAAACCTAAACCTAAAAGGAAGGTCAAACTCGACCAGACCCGAAACCCTGTCACAATACCCGATCGGGTAATTACACGTACCTACTGGGGGTGCTGGACTGAATACCCGGTTTCCTTGAAAATACCCGGTCGGGTATTTACCAAATTTTGCCGAGGTTTTTTGTGTTGCAAACTCACATAAATTGCTACTTCAAAGAGTCTTTGTGGAAGTCTCAGCAGAGTGTGCACTCTTCTGATTGGTTGCGTGCTGTTCCTATTCCTGGGTTGGTGCAGAATATGAATGGAAGGACATATATAGTGTGCTTAGTTATCGACTGGGTGTCCCATTGTTTTCGGTATCCAAGTCATGTCCTGCTTGTTCCCGTGTCTTTCATGGTGATATCTTGGGAGATCATGTTGTGTCTTGTGTTGGTACTGTGGGCATTAAGCATCGACATAACCTCATCCATGGCACCTTACTGGACATCTGTTACAGGTCTGAGATTTCTGCCAGTGGTGAGGTTGATATCGGTTTGGTTGATGGGCATGGTGGACCCCTTCTTCCTGCGATTTGTTGCTTTATTCCTAGGACAAGGGGCGAGATGTGTGTGGATCTGACTGGATCTTCTCCTTTGACTCAGACTGGGATGACTGGTTTTGTGTCTGGCCGAGTTGTTATTGATGTTGCTTAGCGAAAGTGTGCCAAGTATCGGGAGTTGTGCATGGCAGCTGGTTACGGTTTACTTCCCTTTTCCTTTTCTTCGCTTGAAGAGTTGGATAAGAATGTCGTGGCTTTGCTCAAGCGGATCCAGAAATTCTCCGTGTCACAAAATGCGGGGGCTCGGGCAGCTACGTACATTTTTACTCGACTTATCTTTGCTATAGATAAAGGAGTGGGAGCCCAGATTGTATCTTGGTTGCCCACAATTTTGTTTTTAACCTTTGTTTGTTCTGTTTTCCACTATATGATTTGATAAGACCCACTTTAATATAAATTTAATAACATTAGTAAGCTATGGCAAAAATTTCAATTGCGAGATTTGCTGAAAAATCAAATACTAGGCGGTAAATTTCCAAAGATTAAGTGGTCTTTTTCTTATTAACTCCATGAAAGAAATCCACCTAAAATTTTACGTTTTATGATAAAATATAAAAAAACACTTTATGAATGAAAAATAGTCACAATAGAATGGGTAGTCGAGTCTAACTAGTTGAAAGATCAGGTGTAAGTAGTTGAAAAAAGTCAAAATAGAAGAAATATGAATACAATATTGTAAGAAATTCAAATGAAATGAACCAAGAACGGGGAGGGGCATAGCAGGACGAGTCAGAAGTAGATAACTAAGTTCCGCCTCACACTACTGCTCGTCGGGTAATATCTGCCCCATCACGGTACAGATCAGATAATATCAGAAGAAATGGGTTCAAATTGCCATCCTAATCATATTACCATAATATACCCAAAACTAGGATAAAATACCTCGGGTACCACTAAAGTATGAGAATTGGGGGAGACATACCACATAAATAAGAATATAGCGTCGGGTACCACTAACGTCACCAAACTGTACATCCGTCCAAAATTCCGTGCATCTACCGTTAAGAGGAAATAAAATATTATTTTTGGTAAAAAAATATAAAAGAAACCCAGAAATATTTAAATACGGAAAAAATCCTCCCCAAACTCCGATCACCATATCGGTTGGCGCCGGGACCCCACCGCTTCAAGGACTTGCCAAAGATTACGCAGTAGCTGCAAGCAGCGGCTAGAATGGAGACGATGAGGATGACGAGAGGGGAAATTCCATGGTCGGCTGGCTGCGTCGCCGGAGGAAAGGACGTATTCAAATATCAAGATTTGAACCCGCGTCTCTTCAAATAAAGACAACAATCATAACCAATTATACTAAATGAATTTCTTGCTTCTATTTGAATACAAAACATACACAAAGTTAAACTCTGGAAAGTGAATGACTTTTATATCATGATCAACAAGCCCACTAGGTCTACCGTATGTATTTTTATGGTGCTTAATACTTCAATTTCCATAGTAGAGTTTCATGTAATTTTCTCCATTTTAAAATTCATACTCTTTCTTTAATTTTCGCTAAGGTAAATTTGTAATTGGCTAACATGGAAGAAACTATTTCCTTACTATGTGTTGTGTCATGGGTAAATACAATTTAATATCAAAATCTTTTATTTTAAACAACATAATAGTCAAACCTTTTCGAAAACAATCTAATATCCAAATCGTCAACTTTCTGTCTGTTTGACCGTTAGTTGACACTTCAAAAAAGTTTGAAGTACGACACTTCATCAATATCCATCGATATCTTCTCTGAAAAACCACCAACATATCGTAGTTCCAAACCCGAGAAGTCCATGACTCCACCATGATGGTATAGAATATCTAAATATTCAGTCATCTGCAATGCCAAAACAAGAAACAAAGTTGTATTGTGACAATTTCCCCTAAACAAAGCTTTTTTGGAGTGTCAACTAACGGTCAAACGAACAGAAAGTTGACGATTTGGATATTATATTGTTTTCGAAAAGGTTTGGCTATTATATTGTTTAAAATGAAAGGTTTGGATATTAAATTGTATTTACCCTTGTGTCATTGCATTTTTCAATTTAAATTTTGTACTTTTTTATCTTTGTTATTATCTTTTTCGAACTTCCTCCGAAAGTCCCTCCATCGTGCAATAATTTGGCCCTTTCACTTCCCAGTACAAGGGCGCATTTGAAAATTAATCCTCCGGTTTAAGTTGGGCAAGTAGAAGATTTCAAATCCGATATCAATCCATGTCGAATAGAATGGAGTTCAATCAAGTAGTTATGATTTGAACTTTGAGTAGAAGATCAGTTGGAATTGAGTTTGAGAATGGAAGTGGTGGGGGGAAGAAATGGTGTTTGACTTTGGTAGCAGGTAAAGTTCCACTGCAGCAGGTGAAGGCAGAGAAGAGGGAGTTGGAGAGGGTAGTGAGCGGATTGAGGAGGGTATTGAAAGACATGGAAGCGAAACTGGAGCAGTTAAAGAGAGAGAAGTGAGAGATGATGAGGATAGTAATGAAAATGGAGAGGGTATCGAAGGGCATGGAAGTGGACTGAAGCAGGTGAAGGCAGACAAGGGGGAGATGAACATATTGATGGAATTGGAGATGAGTGTTGGTTTTAGCGAACTTATTACAACTGCCCCTGAGGAATATGAGTTGACAAAACACAAGAAGAAGATTGAGGAGTTGAAGAGCGAGTTGACAAGAACCCCAATTGGAAAAGAAACTGAGGGCCACGAAGAGAAGGTTCATCAAAGTAGCAGAAATGGAGTTATAGGAGGAGAATTAAAAAGTGAAGATAGAGTGGATAAAAATTTGGTCGTTCAACGAAGAGTGGTGGCTATTGACTCTTTAGGTTTATGGTTTTTGCAGCTACCATAACCTATTTCTATCTTAAAACGAGGAATCATTGATTGATTTACTGAAGTAGGTCAATTCTTTATTCAACTTACTGAAACTAATAGATAAGGAGTGTCTAATTTTGTGTTTTATGACTTTGATCAGGTCTATTAGTATATTGGAGGTAACCCTAATTTTGTCGTTTGCTCTCAAGTTTTGATGGTCCCCTCTTACCTTAGTTTTTTGTATATAGTTGACTTGAACCAACAACTCTCCATTTCTTTTTTATTAGTGGCATACTGTTCCTAAAAGGAGAGCATTGAACCCTTCATGTAAGATTCCGAGGTTTTAGATTCAGTTTCAAACTATATATGGGTCGTGTGGTGATTCCAGTGAGGTTTTATATTCTATCTTTCTTGACAATTAACTAACCAATATAATATTATCATTATGAAAACGAAATTTATGATACATTTTTATATTCTTAAACGATGAGAGTATTTCTTTGAGTGTTCGGCCTATATATGCTTTCTTTATGTATCATACAGGTTAATAGACTTAAAACGTAACATAAAAATATAAATAATTAAATATCAACATTACAACTTATAAGCTAGTATGAAAATATCCCAACGGGAAAAGGAGTCACGCAGAAGAGAACCAGAACAGTCTACCCGTACCAGGTCAGCACCACTTAATATCTCGATTAGATTCCACGTGGCGTGCTCTGCTTCCCTTAACTTCTTCACTCACATCTCTCTCTCTCCCTTTCTTTCGGGCACCGCCCAATCTCCACACTCTCAGCCACTGCTTGGCACCGCCACCTCCGCCGCCGCTTCCGTCGGCCCTTCTTCCCCTCTTCCTTCCCCAACCCCACATATGCTTCTCAATCACTCTTCCCATCACCATTCCCCATTTCCCCCATCCCAATACTCCTTCCTTCCTCTTCTAACTCGTACAAACAAACCCCCTTTCCATTTTCCCTTCCTCTTCTGAATCGGAAATGGCGGCCAGGTCTTTCACATTCCCGCCACTGATCGACAGGCCGCTGCTCTCTCTTCCTTCACCTTCTTCTCGCTCCGTTTCACTCCCTCCATGGCGGCCTTCATCCTTCCCCGCCGTTCACTTCCAGAAGTCATCCATCGTCGGCTACTCCTTCGCTCCCTTGCATCTACGCCGGCGTCCCCTCGTTCGCCGTTCCGCCGGCGAATCGGACGTCCCTCGGCCTCTCCACGTACACGCCAAGCATGAGGTAAGGGTTGTAATGTGTTGCTCTAATACGGGCGCCCATTTGTTGTTTGTTTGGGTACTGACAACAATCTGATTCAATTGCGATTGATTCATTTTCCCTGGTTCTGTTCGTTTTCTTCGCTCTGTAGGAACCAGTGGAGGTAAAGAGGACCGAGATCTTTCAGCATTGGGATTCCTGGACAGCGAAATTCGCTGCGGCAGCAAACCTCCCCTTCTTGCTGTTGCAAATACCGCAGATTACTCTCAATGCCCGCAATCTCATGGCCGGAAACAATGCTGCCCTTTTGGCAGTCCCATGGCTTGTAAGTGCTCCTTTTCGGGCATTACGCCTGTTGTTCATGCTATATGTTATACTGATGGAGCTGTGTATCGTTCCCAAGGCTGAAAATTGCTTGTAATGATCTCAGGGAATGCTTACGGGTTTACTAGGTAATCTTTCACTGCTCTCATACTTCGCCAAGAAAAGGGAAACAGAGGCGATGGTGGTTCAAACTCTGGGAGTGATCTCCAGCTACATTGTGCTCACACAACTGGTCATCGGGGAAGCAATGCCTCTGCCTCAATTTGTCGTGACCTCGGTAGTTGTATGGGTTGGGGTGTTACTAAACTACCTGAACTACTTTGGAAAGCTTAATGCCGGTGTTTGGAGCTTCTGGGAAGACTTCATTACTGTTGGTGGACTCTCCGTTCTTCCGCAGGTGAACTTTCTATCTCAGATTGTTGGTGCTTGCACTTCTCCGTGTACATAGTGTATCAAGGGATTCTGTCGCAAATTTATCAATGCGGGCGCTTGTTTTCATTTAAGTGCAGCTCATGTGGTCGACATTCGTGCCATACCTTCCGGAATCTATCTTGCCAGGGGCAGTATCATTTGTGTTAGCTCTAACAGCTGTCGTCATGGTAAGTTTCGTAGGCCTTTTCGTCTTGGTTATTGTATTGAATTATCAAGTGGCAGATGGATTACAAAGCACAGCCAGTGACATGCTTAGGGAAATGATGATGGTTTCGATTGTGCACATTCTCATGATCTAGGCTTGAATTGAAGTTGTTGCTTCTGAGATTAATGATCTTATACTGAATAAATTTATATGCTGCCAGCATTTCTGAATAAGGAACTCTATAACCTGAGTGAAATAATCTGTATTGAGACGAGAGGCTCGTTACCCTCTTTTTTATGAAGTTAAAAATTCCAGGATTGTAGAGGGTGGTTGATCAGCAACCATTTCCTACATCAGTTACTCAAGTTAATCAAAGAGCCGGTATTTAAACTCGGCATTGTGAATCAGCCTCTTGGGACTAATGTTCACATATGTTGCAGGCAAGGACAGGCAACCTCTCCGAGAAAGGAGTGAAGATTATTGGTGGATTATCTGGATGGACTGCAACCCTTCTCTTTATGTGGATGCCAGTAGCCCAAGCGGTAATCACAGTTTTCCCTCCTTTAGTTTTTATGATGAGAACAGTGTTGGATACGCTGATGTTTTACCTTTCATGCATCTCTGAGCAAAAGGGTACTTTTTGTGGCTCACATTCAGTGGACGAATTTCCTTAGACCTGAAAACATCAAAGGCTTATCAGCTTCCTCCATGCTGCTTGCTATGATTGGAAATGGACTTATGATTCCACGTGCACTCCTTGTTCGCGACTTTATGTGGTACTGCTCAATATCTCATTGCACCCTCTCTTTCTCTTTTTTTTCAGCTGCTTCGTTTCGCGCCATAAGATTTACTGTTTTCTTTCAGCTGCTTAGTTTTACATGACTCCAAGGCTTTACATAATTTTTCTTGCTCAACTTATGTCTTCACATTACTCCAATCTCTGATGCAGGTTCACAGGTTGCGCATGGGCTTCACTGTTCTATGGCTATGGCAATGTATTATGCATGTACTGGTGAGTTTCTCGTTCCAAATCTTGCGTGTGAAATTCCATGCCTCAACAATGTCAACAACGATAGCAATTCAGTACGAACTAAAAGCTTTGCCGTTATTGATTGCAGTTGCAATACAGTGAGCAAAGGATTCTTCGTGGCAACAACGGTTGGTTTAGTTTTGTGGATAGGTATTCAATGCCTCTCGATCCCATTCCTCCGAATCATTTTTTTATTATCGATTTCTGGGGGCAGCTTCAATCCGTTGAGCATCAGTGAGCTTAATGTGTTCCTTTCTCTCAACAGGAATGACGTTCTGGAGAGATGCTGTGGTTTATGGGTACAGGTCACCTTTCAGCTCCCTGAGGGATCTGTTTAAGCAAGTCTCGTAAAAGGCACGCCGAACTTTCAATCTCAGTAGACATTGAGGAAGGAGGGGAAATGACTTGCGGAAGCTGAGTTCAATCTACCCCATGATCTTAATCCAGAGGGAAAATCACTGAAGGAAGAGATGTCGAAGTGCCTGCAAGTGAGCAAGGAAAAGATTGCAGCTTAATCCGGCTGATAACCATGAAGCCTTCTTTGGGATTGGGTGCTTCTTGGACTTCCACGCTAGTATACTACTAAGCATAAGCAATGTAAATTACTTTTGCATCAAGTGTCAGAAGTTTCAAAGGTTGGCTTTCCACCAACTTTTTCTGCACAAGAACACTTGTGAAACCAGAGCTCATTATTTATACCATCAATAAAAATCGTTGGATTCAATTCAACTCCACAAGGATAACCAAATTTATGAAAGATCAGAGAGAAGCTCAGAATGATAGAGAAAATCTAATCGCTCTGTAGTTTTGGTCAGGAAAGACTATCTATAATCATATTATAATCTGGGGGTGGTATTAACCAACGTCATCATGCAAAAGTGTTAGACGATCTCCAAATGAGTGTCAATCTGTTAAATTTTTAGTTTAGATTTGGCAATTTCGCTCTACCCAAATATGTTTTTGGCTCCAATGGGCATAGTTGAAGTGCCAATTTCTCAACTTTAACTTTTTGTCTTAATCTATTTTAGTGATGGTTCAAAAAGATAGGCCACGCCTAGGCGCAACGCAACTACAAAACGTTTTGTCCAGGAGTTTCGCGCCTAGTTAGATACCGGAACACGTCAATTGAGTAAGGTGAATTATAAGTCTCTCCTAAAAATAACTAGATGGAGATAGGAAGTCAATATTAAAAGAAAAAATTAACGTAAACTACGAAATCAATTTTCTATACCAATATTTTCAATAGCTCAAGAACTTTGTGGGCTATTGTTCTATGATTCTATGAATACGTTAGCTATGTTCTTGTCATTAAGCGTTGAGTAAGTTATTAATCATTTTAACTCAAGTGAGTAAGTGTTGTAGATTACTATTTCATTCATCATGCAATGTGAATAGTTATATTTCTTCCAATGCGTAGGCATGCTTAGTCTACGCCTGGGCGAGCTAGACGCTAGGAAAAGTCTCAACGCCCGCCTTACACCTAATGCCTTTTTGAATATTGATTTTGGTATAGATATCATCATTCTATATACATAATTCGTTCATTATTTTTATATAGGTAGTAATAATTAATAAAAACAAACATTTGTTTTTTTTATTTGGCATAAAATTTTCATCATCAAATATGATGTCATCACCGATGAAAACACAACAATTGGTTCATATAACCATAGATTCATCATATGTTTGTTAGAATGAGTTGTGTCATCAACTACTTATCCAATTTTAATTATAATGAGTTGTGTCATCAATTGTTCATCCAACTTTAATCATAATAAGTTGTGTCATCAATTGTTTATCCAACTTTAATGAAAATGAGTTGTGTCAACACCATTCAACCTTCGGTCTTGAAGAAAACCATTCAACCTTCATACATCTCTAGCCACCAAATTCATTTTTTGTTTCATGTATTCCTCTGGTAGAGAAACTGATAAGAGACAAAAGAAAGCTGATGATAGGCAATGGGAGTATGAGTGTCAGTTTGAGCATGAATGTACAAAGATATTGATGTACGCAACTCTAGTGCACCAACAATAAGAAAAGTTCATCACTACGAAAATGAGTGAGGCGTAACAAGAAAAAGGTTACAAGGAGATTGATATGTGCATAATTATACATATTTTATCCTTAAATCTTAGCTATTTCTTGGTCATTTGGGATGGAAACACCCTCATGTAGGACGATTTTATGCTAGGTTGTGTATTTGTATCATATTCAAGGTCATAATACGTGGATGAGGTTTTATGATGCGTGGAAGCCAAAACTTGTCAAAAAGGGAGGCTAACACAGATGTCATGGGTTGAGGAGAAATGTCACGATCCGAGCCATGACTTCCGACCCTAAGTCATGAGAATCACAAAATAGGAAGAGAATTCCTCGAATGTGACAAGCAAAACCATCCACCTAATAGTCGTGGCATTCCCAATTTTGACGCCTATGAGATGCTTTGAAGTGCTTAAGGGAAACTATGGGCATTGAATGTCACGACTAAGAGAGGCAATGTCAAGACCGTGCTATCAGCGGTGACATTGCCTCTGCTCGGGTATAAAAGGATTTTTGAGATTTTGCAGAGGGGGATCTGAGTTTTACATTGAGAAACCTAAAGAGGGAGAGGTTTGGAGAGAGAAAACAATCTAGTATCATTCTTGGAGTTGATTTGGAGGATTCATTCGCCATTGAAGTTCGGAACTCAATTCTAGGAGTGATTACCGATCAGAAGCCGAATCCCATCACTACAATGATGTTCTTCAACTTCTATTCCGTAATTCTTTCTTTCTTTGTTGAGTAGACTCCCTCCTCGCTTGGGTATGATGAACCCTAGTTTTATTTGTTTGAATTGGTGATTGTTTGAAACTCTAGTGAGATTGACTCATCGCTTATAATCGATCAATGCAATGTTTAGTGAAACTTGAATCTTGATCACGTTCTTATGATTTCTGCTTTAACTGGTGATAAATATAATCTAAATAGGTTTATTAGAGCAACATCAATTGGTAGTAGAAAATCAAATGCACCGAGTGAATTAATTCACTTCTTTGTATTCGGTTTCGATCCAATAGTGGGAATCTGGAGTCTATTGTCTTGATATTCTGACTTAGATGAGGATACCCCCCCCCTCCCCCCAAGTAGTATATTCAAGAGGGTCGTGATTGCTTTAATAAATATTCATGACTTATTAATGATTCTACACAAGATTAACTATGAGTGAAATGAACTAGGGAGTTAATGATCATTAATCTGACTAGAGATTAGGAAGATTCAATACTTGAATGACTTTTTCCCAAATAAACTTCGATCAATCTACTTTTTGCTTCATAAACTATCTACATTCAACATGAGCTATTGGATAACAAATTTAGTATGAGTAATAGTACATTTGAGGACTCGACAATTTGATATTTTATTACTTGTGTGACTATACTATAGTTGCTTTCACTGGTTTGACTTGGCCATTAATAGAAGTATAGTTTGTAGGATCAAGTTTTTGGAGCCATTGTCGGAGGTTGTTATAGTGTATTAGGAGAAGACAACATTTATTAATCTGGCTTTACTTTTCTCCCATTTCATTTCACATTTGCATTTCACTGTTATTTGCTTTAGTATGTGGCAACCTGTAGCCAATCATAAGACTTAGTGTCAGTTGACAACAATATCAACTAGACCCTTTGAAATATGAAAATGTAGAGAACTATACAACAAGCTCTCTTTCAACCAGAACCGGAGAAGACTCATTTTGCAGTAGAAATCTCCGTCATGCTGACGAAGAACAACCGCCACAACCATAGGATACAAGGACTATGTGGTACTACCTTACCCCAAAATTCGATATGCAGTCAAGCATCTTGCTTACGTTAATTGCTTCGAACAACTTTGATATCAAGATCACCGTGATCTCGATGATTCAGAGTTCCATCCAGTTCCACGATATGAAATTTAAGGAACCACACAAGCAGATCCAACGATTCTTAGAGTTGACGGATGGAATCAAGATGAATGATGTACCCGAGGATGCGCTTCGACTATGATTCTTCCCATTCTCATTGGGTGGACTAGCCAAGAAGGGGCTCACGAATCAACCTCCACCGTCTATCACCTCATGGACATATATGATGGAGAAGTTCATGACCCGCTACTTCCCCCATCCAAGACAGCTAAGCAGCAGTAGACGATCACCCACTTCACATATGAAGAGGACGAGACCCTTCGTGATGCATATGAGCGATTCACAAATCAAATGTCCGCATCACGACTGTGATGACTAGTATCAGGTGTCTCTGTTATATAATGAGCTATTCCAAGAAGATACGCAACTCATCTATTCGTATGCCCATAAGGGATGGTGAACAAGACTCCACTCCAAATGAATCGATTGTTCGAAGATATGGCTGCTCGTGGGCATGACTGAGGTGTGAGTAGAAGAACAAAAGGGCCAAGATAGGGTGGTGTACTACTTGTTGATTCTCTCACTTTTTTAGAAGCTAAGGTAGACGGAGTCCTTAAGCAGCTCAATCGGCTGGATGCACCTTCTGCAAATCAACCTACCATCCAACTTATGCCGCCTGAGTGGTGTGGGGGAAAAGTATCATGTATTCAAAGAATGTCAGGTGATGTGAGCCACCACACACAAAGACTATGTGAAATATGTTGCCAAGCCAAAATTTAGGAATTGTATCGGAATACATACAATCCAGGGTGGCGGAACCACCATTTTACATGGTCTCCACCGTAAATCCGCCTAGTTGTTTCACAAACTCCTAATTTCCCTCCTTTATCCTTCTGCAATGATGATTATTAGATTACATATCTTCCAATCTCAGCTATCGATATGTTATTTTGTACTACTATAATATACAAGAAATATGTTATTTTGCATGGAAATTGGCGTTTGATAAAAAGCGAGCTAAACTAGTCTATGTGGAAGCGATCCCGACCAGAAAAGGAGTGAAGAAAGATGTGGAGTTTGACAGGCAAGGGTGGCTTAAGAAAAGCGAAAGCCCAGCCCAACGTAGCATTAAAGGCCCGAACCACGCAAACCAGATCGGTTTCTACCCGTCGAACCGAACACTGCCCAGATACCGGATTATTAATCGCTGGCCAATTCCCATCCATTAGCCGAACCCAAACAATCACAACGCTTCTTCTCCAGCTCTCTTCCCCATTTCCCTCACTTCTCGTCTTCTGACGGACACACGCACGCACCTCCGCCACCACCACTGCCAATCACACTCTCCGGCAGATCTTGAATTCGAAGCCAATTCCTAATCGGCGCCGCAGAGCGAATCCCTAGAGTGTCCGGGGGGGAAAATGGTGTTAGGTTTATTAGCTTCACGGGTTCTCAGACCCCGCGCTACCTCCAGGAATCTCTTCCTCCTCCGCTCCATCGTCACCAAGCCCGAGCTCCAATCCCCCGAGGCTGCCGCCGCGGCCGCGCCGGAGCCGACCCCAGATCTCCCGCCCCGGAACCCGGTGGGCGGGGCCCGGGTTCACTTCCCCAATCCGGAGGACGCCATCGAGGTGTTCGTCGATGGGTATCCGGTGAAAATCCCCAAGGGGATGACGGTTCTGCAGGCTTGTGAGGTCGCTGGGGTTGATATCCCCAGGTTCTGTTACCACAGCCGTCTCTCGATCGCTGGGAATTGCAGAATGTGTCTTGTTGAGGTTGAGAAGTCCCCGAAGCCTGTCGCCTCCTGTGCCATGCCTGCTCTTCCCGGTTTTTAATCCTTCTTTCTCTCTCATTTCTTCCCTCTTTGTTCATCAGTTTGACCGTGTCTATCTTCTATTTGATTGATTGATTTGTCGATTGAATTTCATTTCTTTTTGTGCTGATCGTGATGGGAGAATACTTGGGGGTTTTATTGTTCGGAGTGAAGATTGTGGAATCTCTATGCTGTTCCATTTCTTCTCTAATTAGAACAGCGTTATGATAATTTCTTCATCAACATGGGAGTGAAGCTTTTGACTTTCTGCTGAACAGTTGGTTTCCTATTCTTTGTTGTATTGAATCTGTTATGTGGTTCGGATGTGGAATTGTAATGGATCATTTTGACCCAATTGTCTCGTTTTGTGGCAATTGGACCAAACTGATTCGTTTGCCAGCAGAAAATTTGGATAATCAATTTAGTCTTGGAATTTCGAATTGATATATTCTGAGGCAATTCTAATTATCTATGGATGGGGCAGGTAATTCGAATTTACTCTTTTTATAAAATGAGGCAATTCTAAATGTCTGAGGGTGGAACAGGTAATTCGAATTGACTCGATATAAGTGGCTCGTTGTATAAATTGAGACAATTGACCAATTGTCTTGTTTCTGAATTGATTCATCCAAATGACCCCTAGTTCTTCTTTTCCCTTCTATGTATCGGCTAGCTTCTTTACTGCATTGTTGAGATTTTCAGGACATTGTAGGTTAAGTATGCTTTCTGGAACATTGAACTAATTGTCGATGCAGGCAGATGTAAACATTAGTTAAACACAGTCCAGGGGTTTAAAATCTTAATCAAAGTTTGTATTTTTTTTTATGCCTGTAGACGCTTGAATCAGTATCGTTTTGGGTCTACTCGAGTTTAGTCAATGACAATGGATTCTTTTCTACTGATAGTCTCTTCCAATTTATGTATCTGTTTGGATATAGTGTGATATGTTGACTTAGTTTCATTGAATTATCGATGATCTTATGAATGATGTATTATCTTATCAAGTTTGGTCTAATGAGTCAGCGTTCTTGAATTATTGTAGGTATGAAAATTAAAACAGACACACCTTTGGCGAAGAAGGCACGTGAAGGGGTGATGGAATTCTTGTTAATGAATCATCCTTTGGATTGCCCAATTTGTGATCAAGGTGGAGAATGTGATCTGCAAGATCAGTCCATGGCATTTGGATCTGATCGAGGCAGGTTCACTGAAATGAAGCGTTCTGTGGTTGATAAGAATTTAGGCCCTCTGGTCAAGACTGTTATGACTCGATGCATTCAGTGTACAAGGTCCGAGTACTAATCTTTTTGACATATTTTATATGGCCTATTTAGTACTAGATTTGAACTTGTGGACACTGCTTTACTAGGGTTTGTGGGCATCCTGTTTTTGGTGTACAATCCACCATCCTTTTATTTTCTTGTCTCAGTATTTTGCATGTAGTGGGAGCGAGACCTTCCTAACTTGGCCGTCATTCTTGTTTTCTCCAAAACAAGCTTCTAAATATTTGCTTGATCATTCTTATACCTTTTTGGATTAACAGGTGTGTCAGGTTTGCAACTGAAGTTGCTGGTACTCAGGATCTTGGCATGTTAGGCCGCGGCAGCGGTGAAGAAATTGGGACTTATGTTGAGAAGCTAATGACCAGTGAACTCTCTGGAAATGTTATTGATATTTGTCCTGTTGGTGCTCTTACTTCAAAGCCTTTTGCATTTAAAGCCAGGAATTGGGAACTAAAGGGAACAGAGAGCATTGATGTTAGTGATGCTGTTGGATCCAACATCCGGATAGATAGCAGAGGTCCTGAGGTTATGCGCATTCTCCCGAGGTTGAATGAGGTAGCTGTCAATTATCTTTCAAAATTCATTATGCTGACTATTGTACTTCCCCAAAATGCCTTCTTTTGCACCCAACTTTGGAATTATGGCTGCATGAAATGCAGTTTTTTGGTAGTTGGTCATTTTTAAGTGCATTATCTAGTACTTTAAGAAAGTAACAAAACGTAATTGAACTGGTAAGATATGATCCAAACTACTAAGTGGCAACAGTTGTTGCTGATGATTAGTTTTGTAGTAGTTAAGAGATGGGGCACCATCACAATATTTGGAACGGTGCACTAAAAAATATATTCAGAAATCCGGTCTCCGCCCTGTTGGATAATCACTTAATATAATTTATTGTGGTTTATATTAATAGCTTAGGGTACCCGTTGTTTGCATTTATGTTCAAAGTTAAACTGGCCTGCTGCAGGACATAAATGAAGAATGGATATCGGATAAAACTAGGTTCTCTTATGATGGTTTGAAGAGGCAGAGACTCAATGATCCAATGATCCGGGGATCTGATGGTCGCTTTAAAACTGTGAGCTGGCGAGATGCCTTAGCTGTGGTTGCTGAGGTGCTCCATCAGGTTAAACCTGAAGAAATTGTTGGGATTGCTGGGCAGCTCTCTGATGCTGAATCCATGATAGTGCTGAAAGATTTCTTGAACAAAATGGGGTCAAATAATGTTACATGTGAAGGAAATGGCCCTAGTCCAGTTGCTGATCTCCGATCTGGATACATCATGAACACTGGTATCAGTGATCTTGAAAAGGCGGATGCTTTCCTCTTGGTTGGCACACAGGTAAAATCTTCAGAATATATTAATAGTGAAGTTCTTATTTTCATGTTATCTCATCTTACACTGTGATCGTGCCTTTCGACCAAACTTTAATTTATATCACAGTAGCATGACTGCTCTCAAATGCCAAATTTGCATCCTTTCTTCTCCCATATAATTGAACTTGCCGTTAAACTTCATTTACATTATAAAAACTACTTTCCAACTACGCCAAAGCAGCCTGTCATGGAGTTCTTACCTAAATAATGAATGGCAGTCTACTAGAATGCATGTTCTTCCAAGTAAGTTTTATGATAAATGCTGCTGACTTGAAAGGAATTTCACGGATCTGTCTTCTTTCTGTTGTAGTTAATGTAGTTATCTTATTTTCATGGCTCTGCTGTTGTAGATTTTTGGGTGCCATATATCAGTACGGTTGATATATATGTGTATTGGTACTTTATTCTTCTTTATAGGCCATTATTTTTCCACTAATATTTTGGGCTTACAAATTGCCAGCCAAGGGTGGAAGCTGCCATGGTAAATGCCAGAATCCGCAAGACTGTCAGAGCAAACAATGCCAAAGTGGGCTACATTGGCCAACCTAGCGAGTTCAACTACGATTGTCAGCATCTCGGGACAGGCCCAGAAACCCTAGTTGAAATTGCTGAGGGACGACACCCATTCTCCTCCACAATCAAAAACGCCAAAAACCCAGCCATAGTTGTGGGTGCAGGTCTCTTCGATAGGGAAGACAAGGAAGCCGTATTTGCCACAGTCGAGACCATTGCCTCCAACTTCAACGTTATAAGACCAGACTGGAACGGCTTCAATGTCTTGCTCCTCAACGCGGCACAAGCCGCCGCTCTCGATCTCGGGCTGGTCCCACAGTCGACCGACGGAATCAAGTCGGCTAAGTTCATCTATCTGATGGGTGCTGATGACGTGAACCTGGATGACATCCCGAAAGATGCGTTTGTTGTTTATCAGGGCCACCATGGTGACAAGAGTGTGTACCGTGCTAATGTCATCCTCCCTGCATCAGCATTTTCTGAGAAGGAAGGGACGTATGAGAACACTGAAGGATGCTCCCAGCAGACTTTACCAGCAGTCCCCACAGTCGGTGATGCGAGGGATGACTGGAAGATCATTCGTGCATTGTCAGAGGTTGCTGGTGCCCCCTTGCCGTACGATACAGCTGAGGGTGTTAGGTCGCGAATCAGGATGGTGGCGCCGAACCTCTTGAGTTTGGACGAGAGAGAGCCGGCGACGTTTGGGCCATCACTGAAACCTGATGTTAAGGGGAAGGTGAGCTCCACTCCGTTTAAGGCTGCTGTGGAGAATTTCTACATGACCAACTCCATTACCAGGGCTTCGAAGATCATGGCACAGTGCAGTTCCCAGTTGCTGAAGAAATGAGCTGTGCTTGATGTTCTTTTCCCCCTTTTTTCATTCTATGGTTTAAAATAACTGATTTGGAGTATTTCATTGTGGCCACGCCCTGAACATAGGGCGAGAGGGTAATGCCATGGAACAACGCAGGTATGTGCAATAAAGCTGTATGGTTAGAGAGTGGTTGTGTTTTTGGGAAAAAATCCCAAGTTACACATGTTTTTAAAAAAAATTCTCAAAATACACACGTTATGAAAATAATTCCCAATCTACGTTAGTTTGAGCCATCACCGCTGTCGACGAAGACAGTGATTGCATCACTGTTGTCGACGAAGACAGTGATTGCATCACTGTTGTCGACGAAGACAGTGATTGCATCACCGCTGTCGACGAAGACAGTGATTGCATCACTGCAGTACACGGCCGCGGTGAAGGCCTGACCTGCATCGAAACTTTAAACAAACGTAACTTTGTGCTCGGTTATCCGATCGTAGCAATTTTTTTTTATTCCGCATAATTTTTCGAGATCTTGCAAGCCACAAATGGCCATAGGCGGTTTGGTCCCGCCTTCGTCTCGAAAATATGTCGTTTGCTACCCCGAACGAGCCTTTTTTCGATTTCGTCAAACTTTGAATGACCATAACTTTGTGCTCCACAATCCGAAAATCATGATTTTTTTTTATTTCGCATAACATTTTAAGGACTACAATTTTTATCATAGACATATTTTCGGAATGTACTTGGATTCCTGAAAAGGAAGGTAAAGTTATTCCCAAAACCCCTTATATCCATAAATAATTCATTTTTTGAAAATTCTCTCCTACTAAATATTTTAGTCCTTAAAAATTTATGCGAAATCAAAAAAAAATTCATGATTTTCGGATTGTGGAGCACAAAGTTATGGTCATTCAAAGTTTGACGAAATCGAAAAAAGGCTCGTTCGGGGTAGCAAACGACATATTTTCGAGACGAAGGCGGGACCAAACCTCCTATGGCCATTTGCGACTTGCAAGATCTCGAAAAATTATGCGGAATCAAAAAAAATTTTGCTACGATCGGATAACCGAGCACAAAGTTACGTTTGTTTCAAGTTTCGACGCAGGTCAGGCCTTCACCGCGGCCGTGTACTGCAGTGATGCAATCACTGTCTTCGTCGACAGCGGTGATGCAATCACTGTCTTCGTCGAAAGCGGTGATGCAATCACTGTCTTCGTCGACAACAGTGATGCAATCACTGTCTTCGTCGACAGCGGTGATGGCCCAAACTAACGTAGATTGGGAATTATTTTCATAACGTGTGTATTTTGAGATTTTTTTTTAAAAAGATGTGTAACTTGGGATTTTTTCCTGTGTTTTTGTGTTGGATGTTACATAGCCTGCAGTGTAAGTGGAATTTCCTGTAGAACACCCTATCATCGTGTAAAACAAGATCACGACCATAATTTTTTCTGGCAAGGACGTGAAGAATGTGTTGGACTTGCCAGCATCTCTGTTTTTTCATTCCGACATTGATCGGATTCTGGGATGTTCAAATTAGAAACCTGTGGACTTTGTATAACCTTTTGATCATGTTGGTATATCGATGCATGCTTCTCTCAAGTAAAGGTTGTTCGATTGTTGTAGCCCGATTTAGTATATGAGAAAAGTCATTATATTGTTTATACATTTGTAAATTATATAAAATTGCATTAATATATGAGTAACATATGACATTACCACCAAGATAACATTTCATATTTGACAAACAAAAAAAATAAGCGCATTGCACAAATCAAAGGGAAAAATATGTCGTGTGATTACCAAATCGGGAATCTTGATATGGATCGACCCACAAGTTTGTGGAACTAGTTTTTCACAGCGGGTTCGAGTCAAATCGAGTCAACATGTAGGTTGGCAACCTTGCTCTCAACCCGTTGCATGTGTTGTATCAAAATATATTGTTGATTCCGCTTCTTGTCTGGAAGGTCTTGAATTTGGTAGTGATGTGGGAAAACTGTCATTGTTTGACAGCCCGCCACTGCCATCATGGATTAGTACGTTGGCGGTACTGATTGTGGTCAATTCGATTCAATTTTTTTCACATTAATATTCGATTCGATATATGGTCTGGTCCAATCATTAGTTTGATCCGATGCAATTGTAGTAGCACACCCCTACTAATTAGGCAACTGGAATTTGGAACTCATGGGTCATGAGCTGTTAAAAAGAGTTTTATGGGTAGTAGGATGCTTGCCTCTAAATTAACGTATACACTAGGGTTATTTGCATCACATACCATTTAAAATATTACTTTTGTTGCATACTAACCACCTAAATTTTCTTAGTAGCAACTAAACCACACAAATTTATTTCTAGTTGCACCGTCACATTTTCCATCCAAAAACTTAACGGTGGGTACCAAATTGCAATTTTTAGTCCACACCAGCATTCCAACTCAGCCTGCTTGGTTACAACTTACATGCTATCATATTTTCCTTCTTTTCCTCCTCTTTTCTTTATTAAAATCCCACAAGGCCTCTTCACGTAGCTCCAAAGAAAAATTTGTATTCTTGCAATCTTCTCCAATCTAATATTGCTTCTCTCCTCAAGGTATATCTTCACTTTCCACCCAATCTCGCCTGCACCAGCAGCCCTCCTTTTGCTGCCATTGAAAACTTATATACAGTCCATATACCACTTACATTCGAACGTTCACAAGCAACACTAATTGGGGGATTCAGGTAGGTTGTTGATTTAAAGTTTAAGATAATATATAACTATCGTAAAGTCAATTAACTAGTAATCATAATAACCAAAAACATTCACTACCTGATGATTTGGAGATACTTCTGGCTTTCACTCATAAAAGAAATATGCTATATTGCTATTACAAACAACCTCCACCCACTCACCAGAGGACACTGGTTAATGAATTTAAATAGTAGGGGAGGGAAACGGTGCGGTTGTGGTTAACCGCAACCACACAAGGGAAAAATCACCAACCGCAACCGCATCGCAAACGGTTTGCAGTTAACCACTAACCGCAAATTACGGTTAGCAATACTAACCACAAAATCTTATTATAGTTTACACGGTGCAATTAATTAGAAGTGTCAAACACGAAGTTCGACTCAAGGGAGCTAAAAAAAACATGTTCATGATTGATCAAACAAAAAGCTTCAACCAAAATCATTAATCCTAACGGATACTGACAACTTCCAACCATGGATGCTTAAAAAGCAACCTAATTCAGCTGCTAATATATGTGCATGAGTCAAATATTAAACAATCAAAATATTGCGGGAGAAACAGAGCATTGCCTGAGTGCTGAGGCACATACACTTATGCTCGTTTATTCCACCACCAACCTATCAATAAACTATCTTCATCAAGCTCCACTGATAAAGCCATAACAAGAAGAAAGTTAACCATGCGATCGAGGATTAGAGGGAGAATGAAAATAATGAACCAGTGACACAACTACATGTTTTGTTGAATTATAGGAAACCATTGAGCAAAGTTCTTATGATCTTTCTTGCTGTGCTCCAACTGTTGTTTATGTGACCCTTTTATGTGCTTTGTTATTTGACCGAGAATGGGATCAGTTTTTTCATATTTAGTGTAGGAAGCAAGGGACCGGAAAGGAAGATTCTGAATGATGAACCACTTTTTGTGCTCGTAAAAGAAATTTTCAGATGTAGGCATATGAAGATTTAGTTGCCCTTATATGACTCACCAACCGCTTTGAGTTGGAATGCTCACATGGCATGGAAAATTTAATAAGATACCCACCGTTAAGTTTATGGATGGAAAATATGACGGTGCAACCGAAAGCCGACTTGTGTGGTTTAGTTGCAACTAAAAAAAGTTAAATGATTGGCATGCAACAAAAGCAATACTTAAGTGGTATCCGGTGCATTTAACCTACTTTAACACTAGAATCAGACACCATTAGATCCAGAACGATGGATCCATCCAAATTTGGGTTTGTGTCGACTTAACTATGTCGGCATCTCCATTCCGGAAGCTGCCGACGAGCATCATCAAAATCAAACTCATCTCGTCACACCCAGTAGACAGTAGTCGTCACTTCCCCTTTACTTAACCACTCCACTACTCATCATCGTCCCTTTTCAGGACAGCCTACGTAATAACAAAACCTCTCCTCTCTCTACGTGTCACTCCCTCTCGCCCGCCTCCAAGTTCCCCCACAAAATACCGGCTCCCGTCGCCGCCTGCCATCTCACTCCGCCACTCTCTTTCCCATTTGCCAAACCGCCGGAGAAGTAGTAGCAAAAGCAGCAGACGAAAGAAGAGAGGCTGCAGTCCGTTGCTCTGTTCCTTGAGAAAAATCCCAGCAGGAAAAGAAGAAAGATCATCAAAGGGAAATAGGTTAAGGAGGAAGAGGATATATATTCGTACGGGGAATAATTGGGAATTGGGTTACTTCATGGGTTCGTCATCGATCAGGGAATTGCTGGGTTTGGGTTACTGGGTTCAAGGATTCAGGTGCTTCCCATGGCTAGCTGTCAATTTCTTCTTGAAAGATGGTCTCAGTGTCGACTCTTCCACTCTACAGCTCCTCCAGAACTCCGCCAATCTCCCCATGGTAGCTAAACCTCTCTACGGCGTTATCTCCGACGCCGTCTATATCTCCGGCCAGCACCGTATCCCTTACATCGCCATCGGCAGTAAGCTCCTTCCTTCCTTATCCATTTTTGCTCTTCCAGTAATCATAGCCTTTTTCTCCATCCTTCACGATCGCTCTCTTTCTGATGGCAATCAGCTGTAAATAGTCCGAATTAGCTAGTTAATTCGCCATAATGACCCATCTGTTGATTTTCGTTGATGGCTTCCCTCAGATTTCCAGAAAGTTCTTTGTCTGGGTAGACAGAAGGGAAGACAAAGGAATCCGTCTGAATTTTCAGTTGTTTGTGTGTTCGCTTTCATTTAGTGGTCCAGTTGAAATGGCTAAATACCCACTGCGATTCTCCCACAAAATTCCTTTGTTTTTTTCGCTCTGTGTGGAAATAGTGTTCTCTGCCTCCTTTTATATCCTGTGAAATCGCTTTCTGTCAGTTGAGAAGCTTACTACTGGTGATAGATGCTTGAACTATTCAGGTTCTTGTTCGATAGTAGTAAACTGAGGAAGAAAGATTCTGTCTAGAGAGATGGTTCTGGAAACAAGCTCTGCATTTGATCTAATGCCTCCTTACTCTAGAACAGTAGCAATGAGACTGCAACTTATTAGTGTCTTTAAGCTTTGATGAAATCCACTTGGAGAAATGACTGCAATAGTATATTATGTGAATACCGTGTCCTCATCGTGTACTGGAATTTTCTGTGATCTCAAGAAGGCACTAGATGAAAGCACTTGAAATTGTATTGAAAGCTATGGCGAGTTGGCTTACTTCGCATACTGTGCTCTGATTTCCCCTGAGATGTTGTTTGTCTGCACTCTGCAGTGTTCAGCGTCTTCTTTCTGAAGAATATGAAGACTGGCGTAGTTGTTTTAGTTTTCTTAACTAGTCTTCTTGAACATATTTATTTTTAACTGTCACACGGTCTGCTGGCATGCTTGGTTAGAGAGAAACCAGTACATCTTTGAGCATTCCTTTCTCCCATCAGCGACTGTGACTAGAAAGATCGTCAGGGCTATCATTGAGAGGATTATGGTGCATGGGAAGTTGATAAAGATCAGGGTTGCGGCTGGCTTAGGGAGCGCTCGTCTAGTCGTCTGGGTATTAAGGGTGCTGGTGCTGCTGTTTGGTGGTGTTGGTTTCATGCTGTCTAGACTTCTGCTGCCGTTTCCTTGGCTGGATGTTTTTTTTCTGCTTCTCTTTAGGGGTTCTCTGTGGTGGTTCGTGTCCTGTCCACCTCTCCATAGGCAATCTGTGGGAAGGGAGGAACTTCGTTCCATCCTTGCATTGGCTGTCTGAGCTGCGATTTCTCTCCTTTGAGGGTTCAGCTTTTTGTGTTCAGTTGTTGATGTTACTTTACTTCAATCTCGTGTAACGTAAGCTGATCTATGTTCTGCAGCTCTCTTGCAGGCAATTTCATGGCTAGGCATTGCACTCCTCTCACCATCAAGCACCTCCATGCTTACCTTATCCCTTTATCTCCTCCTCGGCAACCTCGGAGCTTCTCTAGCAGAGGTGGCAAATGACGCTATTGTAGCAGAGGCAGGAAAGTCATCGTCATTGTCATCATCTTCATCTAGCGAGCTGCAGTCATTTGTTTGGATAGCATCCTCTGCTGGTGGAGCCATTGGGAATCTCTTAGGCGGCATAGCCTTGAGCAACTTCTCTCCTCAAACTATGTTCCTCTTCTTCGCTATAGTTTCATCCCTCCAATTTCTCATCACCATTTCGGTCCGTGAAAGATCCCTCGACCTCCCAAAGCGTGCCTCCAATTCCGGGATCACCAAGCAGCTCCTCCAGCTCTCTGCCGCATTACGCAAACCCGAGATTGCTCGCCCCATCGCTTGGTTAGCCGCTTCGTACGCCATCATCCCAGCACTGACAGGTACCATGTTCTACTACCAAACACAGCACCTCAAAATCAACTCATCCGTGTTGGGAATCTCCAAGGTGTTTGGCCAAGCCGCGATGCTCACCTGGAGCGTGGTTTACAATCATCGCCTGAAGTCCATTCCAGCAAGGAAATTGATCGCTGCGATTCAGACAACTATGGCACTGCTCATGGCTTCCGATGTCCTGTTCGTGAGGGGAGTTTATCGGAACATGGGCGTTCCAGATTCACTTTACGTTGTAGTCTTCTCAGGTCTCCTGGAGGTACTCTACTTCTTCAAGCTTCTCCCATTCAACATCGTGATGGCGCAGCTATGCCCTCCAGGATGCGAGGGTTCCCTGATGGCATTAGTGGCATCAGCTGTAGCCCTCTCGTTCATCATCAGTGGCTATCTCGGCATCGCACTTGTATCGTTCGTTGGTGTGACCGGAGATGACTTCTCGAGGCTGCCCAGGGGACTCCTGATACAGGCCTTATGCACAATGGTACCTGTCTACTGGGCTTCCTGTATCCCAGATGGTAAGAAGCTCGCAGAGAAGAAGGAATGAAGATGTCATCGAGTGTTACTAACACTGCAATGGTGGATTTCCAAAAGTTTGCTTCTTTTGTAGAGCCATTTTCGACATTAACTATTTCCCACGATGCAACATTATCCTTATGCACATAGCAGACATCTCTATAGAGTTATGTAAATAAGGCTTAGCATGTTCAAAGCAAAGAACTTTCAGCACAAATCGGAGTTTTTCGATACTTCAAATTAAGCAGAAGATTACAGAGTTGGAGCGAGCAGCCAGAGACTGCGTTGATTCTGTAACAGAAAAATGATACACAGAAACAAGACTTGAATTAAGAAGCACAAAAAGGAAAGGACGGACAAGTTAGGGTTTCTTTCTAGACACGATCGTCCCAGAGGCTCTTCGTCTCGGTTTTGCCCGAGTCCAGGAGATTCTTGACGTCGCCGGGAGGATCGAGGCCCAGGCGTTGAGCTCGCTGCCAGCGGGCCATTCTCGTCATTCCGATGCAAGGTCCGTAGGCCATGTTCATGTCAAATTCCCTCAGCACCTGCTCGGATTTCTCCACATCCTCTGCAAACAAAAAAAGGAAATAGAAAATCTGAATCGGGAAAATTGTAACGCGACGAGATTGAGAGAGAGAGAGAGGGAGAGAGATAGAGACCTTGGAGATGGGGAGCGCCGTGGGGAGAAGTGATCAAGGCGGCCGGGGATTTCTTCTTGATTGACTTTGAGGGTTTGCCGACGGCGTCGCTCCGGTTGGGTTTCTTCTGCTTGTAGTACGACTTCATCATCCTTGCCACTGCCGCCGGTTGTAATGACTCTCTGTTCTGATTTTCCTTCTCTCTCTCTCTCTCTCTAGAATTCTCTTTCTTTGTGGGATTTCAAAATTTGAATGCGCCTGTTTGCATCTCAAGTTCTCAATAAATTGTGGGCCTGGGCCGGATCGGTGTTTGGGCTCACTATGTTGTATTTCACTTGTGATAAGAAAGGAAGGATTCCGGTTTCTGGCTTGGTTTAGAAGAGCCAAGAAAGGGATGGAAGAAGAAACAACGACAGAGAAACGGAGAGGATTATTTAGGTCATCAATCATCATAGTGGAAGGGGCGATGCGTCGACAAGAGAACGGAAGCTTGAATTCTAATAATGGACGACTTAGATTTGTGATTTGAAAATGGGAAGACGGTGAATTCGTGGAAAGAAGAAAATGATTGGAATAATGAGATTTTTCCGCAATGCTTGAAAAAAAAATAAAAAATAATCTAACGACGTGAGTTATTTCTAATTTGTACGTTTTTTTTTATATGGTTGATCGCAACTAACTACTAATTGGACTTTGAGGTCCATGACTAACCACAAACTACATACAATACCTTTAAGGTTTGTTCATATTATCTCACAAGTTGCGGTTAACCGAAACCTCACCAATAGGCAGGGAATATGGAACGATGATGTACAGAACAAACACATACGAATCTCCAAATGCCGACCTGACCCTAGCCACTATTTGTTTGCATATTTCGTTATTAAATACAGGGGAGAATAAAACAAGCTCATCGACTGTATTATCAGCAGAATTGTTAAAGACTTAGAACATAGAAGCATATATGGATTAGTTCTAACAGTAAACGTCCCCTTCTACCTTATATTACCTACTTTATAGAAGCTGTGAATTCTCAACAAGAAAGCACCAAAAGCAGAGTACAAATCCCTGTCCCTTAGTAAACTTTGATTCAACCAAGTCTCGACAACCAGTGCTCTAGGTGATGAAAATAGGTTCTACAGACTGAGGAAGCTTACGACATTAGATTACATGAAAAATCTATCGAAGCAGCAAACATATGCGGGAGACCTTCCCGTTCATCTTGAATTGAGATCGAATTCCCGAGCTTCACGCCACTCGCCTCCTTGGGCCGCTGTATCCCCATTGTCATTCTCTTCATCGTCATTCAAGAAATCCTCCGACGGCTCCTTGTCATCTCGCTGCATGTTGTTTCCCCACCCATTCATCATCTCGTCAGGGTTCACATTGTGTTCCTGCTCTCCCATGTCGTGACCGATCGAGCCCTGCGAGCCTGCAAGCGCATTCGCCCTTATAGGGCCTCGAGCCATCATTTCTGCATGAGCATGCGACTCAGCACGCGCCTGCTCTGCCTGGGCCATAGCTGCTGCAGCCATCCGCAGCTGGGCTTCCCGGTGGGCCTTCTCCCTAGCTTCCAGTTCCGCTTTGGTCTCCAGCAGCATTCTTTTTTCTTCTTGGAGGAGAGCCTGTTCGATCATCAGCCTCTCTTCTGAACGGAACTCACCCATGGCTCGCTTCCGGGTGATTATGTTGAAAGCTAGTGCCTGCTTCTCGAATGTGCCGGTGAATTCTGCAACTTTTGCAGCAATGTTGTAGTCCCACTGCTGAGATCGAGATGGCATTGAGCCGGTAGAGTCGGAATCAAGGATTCTGTCATCCTCCTCTGCTTCATAGTCCGCTACAACATGGTACGGTAGCAACCTGCAATGTTGTCTCAAAATGGGTGAATTATTTTGGAAACTGCAAAGACAATATGGGAGACTCAAAACGACTACATGACTGTAATGTTTACCAGAATCACAGGTATTATAGTATATCCAAACATTCCACGGAACTAGATAGTCAGAGATCAAGTTCTCAGAGCCACTTTATCAGCTCATGATGTAGTTGGGTTCAGCTGCATATCATGCTGAACCTAAAAATTAGCTCTGTTTCTAGACCACTCTAATGGCTCGGGACTCTTCTTTTGCAACATTTAAGACACGTAGTACAAGACCAGTGAACGTATCATAGACACTTCAATATAAGACCTCAAATGTTGCTGCCATTTTACCGACGAACACTTTCCACCTTGTTTTCTACAATTAAGTTCGCTGCATAACAGCATACTCCTTCATGCCAATAGACTTTACATTTCAATGGGAAATCTACACAAAGCTAATTCTCCAACCATGTGTCGCAATGGAGCTAAGGCCATTGGCTTTTAGATCGACAGATCCCTTTCTTACAAAGTTAGGAAACTGCTCAAAGGTCAGTGCATGAGGGGAATAAAAAACCAATCTGAGGCTACCAGATGCAATGTAAAGAGTAATGATCACATCCCAGGGGAACTACGATTTCTACACTCTGTTACCTAACTGACAAGTGGAATACCTCGAAGCTCAACATCAGAATGCAAGAAATTTGCATCCTTCAGGAGGGGAATCAAAAGCCAATACGTGAATAACTGAATATCCACATGCACGTTAGACTAATGATCACATCCCAAGCCAACTCAATAGTCTAAGCACGGCTATCAAACTGACAAGTGGTGAGAACTCCCAGGCCAACATCATAATGTAGGTTTACTGAAATTTTGTCTCCAAGTACCAACTGAACCACAGAATCTGATAAGCATAGATCAAACAAATAAGAGACTCGATAACCACTTCCCCAAATATACATCTCCTGAAAGAAAGAAGATAAGCCTCGAAATCCTACAAAGAATGTTGGGCACGGTGGCAGATAATGAATCCCAATGACAAGCTGACAATTTTGTCAGATTTCTGTGTCTCCACATTCTCCTCTACAATTTGTAAGTTCCGTGAAGGCGGGAAAATAGAGGATAGGGTAAAAATTGGGGGAAATTAAAGGAATTAAGAACTTTCTCCTGTTCATAAGTTTTGCTACAGGGAGTGCTTATTTGAGAGGAAAATATATTATAACAATTGCCCCCAATTTGGAGTGAAGACAAAATTTGCTCTTATTGGGTTTCTTTTCCCTTTCAAAATTGAACACCAGTTTCCCCCATTATTTCACTACCCTCAAAATTTCACACCCTCTAAATTTTCCTTCCCATCCCCAATTTTCACCCCCACCAAGAGGGAAGAGAGTGTGAAGGTTGGAACACAAAGATAGCAGGTAAAAGACCTGCATCAAAAGCAACTTAGCATGCCGACATGCCTGGAGGCACACTGACGCCTATTCGTTTGCACCAGTTAGAGAAAGCTGAACTACAGAATTTCTTTAAACCATCAGTGTTTAGATTAGATGGAAAGGTAAGCCAAAATCAAAAGGGTTCATAATCATCACTTAGTCATGCGGCAAGACCATTCATCAAAGATTTTCCATCTTGAGACGTCAGAGTGCTCTGACGCATATGGAGAACTTGCATCACAAAACTGATTACCAGTGAGCACATCTTATTATGGATAATGCCACAACCCACAGTGCCGTTATTACTTATTGATAAACTGAAATTGGCATGAAAGCGAGCCAAGTTCAAAGTCATCTTATAGATACTCTATTTCGCAAATACCCACGTGTAGTCACGACAACTTTTTCTTTTTCTGCCATAATTAAACGCATCAGGAGATAAATCAGCAATAGCAAGCAAACATCGCACGAAAAGTTCAAGAAGGAGCCCCAAGTTGACAAATTTTCGTATCTACCGAAGAGGATGAGGACAAACCTCTCGCAGGCATCTTCAAGGGAGGCAAATGGGCGCTTGAAGTCCGGGTGGCAGACCCGCCATGCGTCCTGATACGCCATTTGCAGCTCCACCTGGTTGACAGGCGGCCGGATCGCTTTCTGT
Source organism: Linum trigynum (assembly GCA_964030455.1). Classification (NCBI taxonomy): domain Eukaryota; kingdom Viridiplantae; phylum Streptophyta; class Magnoliopsida; order Malpighiales; family Linaceae; genus Linum; species Linum trigynum. The sequence goes on along the minus strand of OZ034814.1, from coordinate 30,092,343 downwards.
TGCTGCTGTTGCCCAGGCGATTGCTGCTGTTGATGAGAGGATTGCTGCATATTTTGGCCCAAATTAGAGCCCTGCGATTGCTGCTGCTGCTGCTGCTGCTGTTGCAAATTGGAATTAGGGTTAGGGTTTGGATTGGGGTGCTGGAAATTGAGCTGGCGATGGAGGCCCGAGGGGCGGAGATGGACGTCGATGTTGGACGGAAATCGGGAGATCGCAGACGCTTGTTGCTGTTGATGTTGCTGTTGCTGCTGTTGATGCTGATGTTGAGCTTGCTTCTGCAATTGCTGCAACAACAGAAATTGTTGTTGCTGCTGTTGCTGTTGCTGCAAGAGCAATTGCTGTTGCTGCTGTTGATCCATTTCCTTGCGCTTTCGAGTTATTTCCGCCGGTACTTCCGCACCCGTTGATTCGTTTTACCCAAGGATCCCTGACTGGCCGGCGAGATTAGGCGACGCAACCCATTGCTCTATTTTACCCTGGGGAGAAATTTTCCAGATTGAAACCGAGGGGTGAGTTTCTGCGAAAGAAATGTTACAAAATCAAGGCAAAATACAATTCTAGAGCCAAATCTTTCACCCTTTGGATAATCATAGCCAAATTTTTTGATATTGACAAATATAGCAATTTTATTAAAAAGTTCCGTTAAATTTGACGGAAAGGTTACACTTGCCTACTACACTCAGAGTTACGCGTCTATAAAATTGTTCAAATAAGGTTGTTGACTAACATGGTGACAAAAATACCAAATACTTCCATTGACAAACATTAGAGAGAAAAGCACAGAATATGATAAGGAGGCTCAGACATGAAGATGGCAGAATATGTAAAGGACAGCAGGAGGTGGCAGATTGCTAGGATTCGAAGCAAGATGGGTACAAATGATAATGACCTGTGTCACCACAGTGTCTTTCTCGACACTAGTCAATGGGCATCAAACTGAAGTTTTTTTTTTACCCCAGTAGGGGTTTAAGGCAAGGGGCTTTCAACACTAATTTCTAAAGCAGAACGAGAAAAGAAGATTGAAGGGATAAGAGTGAAGCACAATGCTCCGCGAATTTCACACATATTGTTTGCAAATGACAGTATTCTATTTGCTAGAGCAAACAGAGCAGAGTGTGAGAGGATTAGAGACATCCTCACTCTTTATGAAGCAGAGTCGGGGCAGCAGGTCAATTTACACAAATCGGAACTCTCTTTAAGCCCTAACATAAAGCAGGATAAGAGAAGAAAGCTGGCAGGAGTTCTTAATATGAGGTGTGTGGATCATCATGAAAAGTACATGGGTTTGCCAACAATAATTGGACGTTCGAAAAAACAGGTATTTGGACATTTGGTCGACAGGGTACGCTCGAAGGTGAAAATGTGGAAAGGAAAGCTGTTATCGATTGGAGGGAAGGAAGTACTTATAAAATCAGTGGTACAAGCTCAACTAACATATGTAATGTCAGTTTTCTTGATACCGGCAAACATTTTGAGGAGATAAAGCGTGCTATCTCAACCTTTTGGTGGGGACAGCAGCAAGAGTAGTCCAAGACTCACTGGCTAAGCTGGAAAGAATTGTGTAAACCTAAAAGGGTTGGAGGTCTGGGATTCAGGAACCTGCATAGTTTTAATCTAGCCCTTCTGGGCAAACAGCTCTGGAGAATTGCTCAGAACCCACATACTCTGGTAGTAAGAGTGTTTTAAGCCAAATACTTCCAAAATAGAGAACCATTGGAGGCTGAGGTGGGACGAAACCCTACTTGGGTTTGGAGGGGGTTGATGGCGGCTAAGGATCTGGTTAGTCGAGGAATGAGATGGAGGGTTGGGAATAGGAATAGGATCGGCATATGGTTGGATAAGTGGGTTCCCTCGAGTGAAAATCTGAAGGTTACTTCTCCAAGCACAGTGCTGGGAGCTTCTAATTCAGTTGTAGAATTAATCAACCAGGAAGAAGGCACATGGAGGAGTGATCTTCTACAACAACATTTCAACCCTACTGATCGAATCAACATACAACGAATACCAATCCCACGACAAGGTATTGAAGATAAGCGAATTTGGAGAAAGGAAAAATCGGGTGAATATATAGTTAAATCGGCATATCGCTTGTGGGAAACCAGATTTGAAGCAAAAGAGGGGTAAATCTACTCGCCTGTGAATTTGAAAAAGGTGTGGGGATTAAAATTCTCACCTAAAGTCAAGGTTTTTGGGTGGCGCTGGCTAAGAAATATTCTACCTACAAGTGCAAAGGTTTTGGATAGAGCCCAACAACGCAGTGAAGGATGCACATTCTGTGATCTAAGAGAAACCCAAGAACATGTGCTTAGGGAGTGTAGCTGGGCTAGAAGGGTGTGGCGAAGCAGTCAATTGAGGAGCTTGTTCGAGAAAGGAGAGAATATTACCTCAAAAGAATGGTTCTGCGAACTCCAGGAAGTGGAATCGGAGGAGACATTAGGAGTTTTCCTTGTTGCGTTGTGGTTCATCTAGGATCAGCGAAACTGCCAACTTTGGAACAAGAAGAAGTTAGAGGAGTGGGAAATCATGCCCACAGCAGCGGAATGGTTAAACAATTACCTGGAGAAGCAAATTCGCCCTCAGATTCTGGTTGGGGAAACGGATCGAAGATGGCGACTACCGCATCTGACGCCAGTGAAGATAAATGTCGACGCGACATATTTTGATGGTCGAGGAACAGGCTGGGGTGTAGTGGTTCGCGATGGAGAAGGGTGATGCCTGCTTGCAGGGGTGAAACGTTCGTGGATGCGAAGGCGATTGAGTATGAATTGGAATTGGCAAGGAGATTCGGTTGGTTGGAAGTGGAAATGGAGTCAGATTGTTTGGGGGTGATTCAGATGATACGAAGGGAAGAAGAGGTACGAACGGAGCTGGGCTGCCTTTGTGCGGCGTTACGGGCCCAGGGCCAAGAGTTGGTGAAAGTAATTTGAAAATTTACGGGCCGAGAAAAGAATCAAGTGGCCCATGCTATGGCCCAGGTTGAATGCCATTGGGATGAGGAAGAGATTTGGATTGAAAACCCACTTATTTTCATTGTACCTCTTCTTTTAAAGGACTTGTTTCGAAACTCTGATTCTACTTGGTCAATAAATTAATATAGGTTTCCCTAAAAAAAAATAAGGTTGTTGACTAGACTCTTGACAAAGGATGACGTGACTTTTTTCTTAACTCACTAGGTGGCTAAAAATGTATATTAATTGAAAAAATATTAAATTCAAGAAAACCCCAAGAAATATTTCTCCTTGCCCCGTCAACTTCTTCTTCCTACTTTCCATCTTCTTCATCATGAGCACCAAAAACCTGAATCCAAATCTCCCACCCTAGTAAGAAATTTTGTCTTGGTGTTGGTGGTCCATTCCCCTCTCTAATCGTCATTTAATCTCTTGAATCTTGCTAGAAAAGAAGTTGTCGAACTTCTGATTGGTGTCTTGCATCCAATCTTTTCGCATTTGTAATTCTTCAAAGCTACGCCTCTGCTCCTCCGCTAGAGCCCTTTGTTATACATCTATATATGCTCTCCAAGCTCGATTTGCCTCCAACTCATCTATGTGGTCATGATCGCATGCATCCCAACATTGCTCATTGATAGTATGATCATGTTCAAGCTATCCTCTCACATTTGCATTGATTCCTTGAGATATTGACTCGTTCCTACTATATCTTTCCCAAGCGTCTCGGAGAGTCTTATCATCTTGCTAAGCAAAGTGTTTGATGGTGGGAAGTATCTAGCCATGAACTTCCCCATGAGATCATCCCAAGAAGTTATGGACAAAGGAGCTTGGTTGTTAAGCCATAGTCTTGCTCTTCCACTCAATGAATATGGAAACAATCTTAGGCGAAGCGCCTCTTGAGATACCCTGTTCATCTTAATCCCATCTGTGAATTCCAAGAACCGATTGATGTGGTCTCTTAGAGCCCCATGGTTGAGTCCTTGGGATAGGGGGTCGTTTGCTCGAGTCATTTGGTGGTGGTGGTGGGGGGGGGGGGGGGGGGAATGCATGAGTCATTTCGTTCAGACAAAAGTCTCAAATGACTCTATTTAGTCATTTCCAAATGACTAATTATTTAGCCAAAAAATTTCAATTATATCATTGCCACTTTTTCATACTCACACTTCTATCCTTCTGTTTTTATCATTTGTTTAATTGTTTCCCTAATCACTACCTTGTCGCCACCCGTAATTTTTTTCTCCCAAATTTCACAAGCGACTTATAACACCAAAATGGTGTTATTTACCTTGCCCTTATTAGGTGAAATTGTGTTAAAATGATCTCCAATTGTTTTACAAAATGTCATTTACATGCCCATTTCGTTACTTTTCGTTTATGATGTTGTTTTGGGATGGACAAGAATGTGTAGCAGTAGAACCAAGCAGAAGGACCAAACAGGGCAAAGATCGCAGCCGAAGGACCCAAGTTCCCGACCTGAAGATAGATCGCGAACCTGCCAGCAGATCGCAGGCCAAGGCCAGAAGACCGCGGCTGCGAAGTCGAGCACGCTGACCGCAAACTCTGGAAATGGACGTCGTTGGGAGAATAGAGAGTTTCCCCACTCTCTTCGTGAGCAGCGTAGTTTTTTTCCAAGGAAAAAGATAACGCCCACGACGCGGTGGTTCGCGGTCGCGATTTCCCTTCTTCAGAACGCGAACTTGCCCGAGATTTCCAGCCCCTATAAATAGAAGAGCTGCTGGAGTGAAAAAGGAGAGCCGTCTTGGGGTGACAAAATTAGGATTTTGGAGTGCTTTAGAGAGAAACACCTTGGGAGAGGTTCATTGAAGATCCATGAAACCCAAGGAGCAAGGAGAAGAAGCTTGATTCCATCATTCCCCTGTTCTAGTTTGTATTTTCTTCTTCTCTCTAATGACTTGAATCTCTAGTGGGTGTTTAGGGTAGATGAACCATAATTATAGGTTGTGAATGTTTGGATTTTGAATGAATGAATGTGTTTGTCTAGTTTATTTTAATGCCACTCCTTCCTAATGACGATGCTTGGGTAAGTCACACTAATCTTCCCTCTTAGCCTACTTTATGCTACCACGCTGGGTATGGAGTTATAGGGTTAGACGGGTATGTGTCATCTGGCGAGTTTAGATTAGATGTGTGAATGGGGGCCTATAGTGGTCGAGGCGACCAAACCCCTGCTATAGGTAGCCTTCCTAGATGAAACCTCGGTATGGATGGTGGATAGTGTCCATTGAAATGAGCCATAAGCTAAATGCCCCAGATATGATAGCCTAGATCTTGACTGGAACATGGGTTTAGGGGAGGCTTACTCGGAGGCGTGTGGATAACCACAAAAGCCATGGAAAAGAGCTCACTCACCACATTCGATTAACCCTACTTTACAACCTTAGCTAGGAGGATTCGACCCTAGGCAACCATCTCTCTCTAGCGTCCTCCCAACCACTTGGTTGGTTGTTTGTTTTGCCTTAGGAGTAGGTTAATTTAGCTAAAACCCCTCACCAAACTTCCACCCCGATTAGATAGTAGTTCGAAGCGAAGTATAATACACTTAAGGATCCCTTGGAATACGATCGAGCCACTTTACTACAACCCTAGATATGTTATACTTGGCTTAGTTAGGATTGATTGGAGAGTGTGTTTCGACTTTATAAATTTAAAGCTCGATCGAGCACCGGAGCACGATCAGTGACGAAGAGTGTCATTCATCTCGTCTCCATCAAGATTTCTTCACTTAATCTAGTTGTGTCACTATAGCTTTCTTCTTCATTTGTTAGCAAACAACGTTACCAAACTAGATCGAAACCTTTCTCTCATCGATCATCTACTTAGCAACACATTTGTTTCCTTTCACAAACATCACCATTTGCATAGCATTCACCATGACTATTTGTAAATAGCCCGAATTTGAGACTTCTGAAGCCGTTATATTTTATAAAAAATCATTATTCTGTTATTATTTAAAATTATAAATGTAGTATTATATATGGCTTGTAATAATATGTTTTTTGGTTGAAAATGTTTATGGTTACCCGATTGGTTTTATTAGGATCGGTGTTGTCAAAACCGAACCGGACATCGATCCGGATATACGAGAGGTTTAAGAGTTATCGGATAACCGTTGATTAACCAGTATTAAAAACCGGACATAAACCGGAACTAACCTACTTGGTGGAGCTAGTAATGCAAAGTCAAAATTGATTATTGTCTATTTTTTTCTCAGTTTATGATAATATCTCAAAATTAAAATTGGAAACATAGGTGGCAGCTAGGCAGGAGAAATATAATGTGATGATTTCTTTTTCCCATTGATTTAGTTACTTTTTTTAACTTTTTAATTGAAGGAAGCATTAACTAGGCGGCGGTCTTTCTTTTCCATTGAAAAAGTAAACAAAAAAATGAACTAAACGCAAACCGCTAGTTTTCTGCCATTTTTATGCTTCCGGGACCGGATCAATGTCCGGGTCCGGTTTTTTCCGGGCTAACCGACCGGTCTGGCCCGGTTTTCACATCATTGATTAGGATAAGAAAGAAGATACTGAAACATTAGTTAATGTAAGGAAAAAAATGGTAATATCATACAAATGACTCATTCAAGAATGATTGATCTTAAAACTTGTAAACAAACAATACATTTGCAAATGTCTATATTCTCAATGTCTACATTTCTCAAATGTCTAAATTTAGTCAAATGACTCATGCCAACGACCCATGGATGTTGCTCTAGGTCATAAAGATAAGGCTCGTCTTGATCTTGAAGTTGTTGGCGGCAATGGGAGGATTTCAGATGCTTGGTTAGATGTCCTCGAGTCTTGGGATGAATTAGTACCTCATTGTTCTCGTTGGTTCCTCCTCATTGTTGCCATTGTTGTTCACTTGATTCTCTGCCGCCATGGCTTCCACTTGAACTTCAGCTGATTCTTCTTGATTCGGGAGGTTGTGAGTGAATAGCCTCTCGCGAGCCTCTCCTACTTCTCTTTCCTTTATAAGAAGCCACACGGTCTTGTTGATGTTGTGGTCGATCAAGTGCAAACCTCTCGAGTTGCTTCGGGTCGGTCATACACCTATAACACAACTCACAAACAAACAAACGCAAACAAACAAAACTGAGTAACAAGTAGCCCACTTTTCTTAATAACTTGTCGTGTTCCCGAGCAACGGTGCCAAAAACTTAACTTGTTCCGACTGTGACTAACATACCAAGCGTGGCCAAGTGCAACCACAATCGGTGAAATATTGTGGAAGTGAATTTTAATGCAGCAAATGTAACATTACTTTGTGGACTAACTTGTTGTCTAGTAAATCAATGTTTGAATTAACTAATGAACTACTACACAAAGCACATGAAAGTTTGGTTGAAAACTATAGTGAGAAAGCAACTGGGGTGTTGTATCCATATAGTTGCAAAATAGACTGACGAATGATGTTCCAAGTTTTTCAAATCATGATTAAAAACGAAGACAATCCTATTCCCAGTTAAGCTCCCTTTTGAGTTACTGAATATCACCTAGAACGAACTATCCAAAGGGAGTGTTTTCACAACCAACAAAATAGAACGTCTAGGCGGTGCACCTTAGATTCCCTCTACTGGAATATGATCCAATGCGACATTGATGCTCGATTTCATGCTCGGTCCCTCAAACAATCAATGAAGAACGAGGTAAGTGTTCTAATTAACCTGATTAGATATTATCTACCCTAGGTTAATAGTCACAATTGAGAGGATTTGATCAACACCCAACACTATTCATGAAATACCTCAATCCATGTATAATCAAGATTCAATCAAACACGAAAATCATTCATCTAATCTAACACATACAACTAGAATCCCACAAAAACCACCTGATAAAAAGTTTAGCTCATGATGAGAGAGACAGAGAGAGAGAGAGAGAGAGAGAGAGAGATACATCAAATCAAGAGAAGAAACCATCATAGAAGGTTGGGTTCTTCTTCTTCCAGCTTGATCTTCAACCCTAGGTGATGGATTTGAATTTTAATGGCGATTTGAAACTCCAATTCCCAAACTAGGGATCTCCTTTCGTTGTTTCTCTCTCTATCCAGCATATCCACTTTCTCACTCTAGACGACTCCCTTTGAATTATGATTTATGCTCCTTTATATAGCCTGAAAGTGCAAAGTTCACGGTTGCACGTCACGACCGTGATGATTGCAAGGTTCACAGTTGTAGGGTCAAAGTTTGTGGCTGTGAACTTATGGGGCGAGGCCACGATCTTCAAGCGCTGCCTTTTTGCTCTTCATCTAAGGGGAGCGGGACTGATTTCACGGTCGCGATGTGTGAGTCGAGACCTCAATTTTTCTCGCGAGATGGGAAGGCGAGGACTATTATTTGACTCGCAAATATCTCTTCTTCTCCCGGGTTGGCTCCTTCATGAAGTTCACGATTGGAGCCTCCAACATCACGATCATGCCCTTATAGAGTGATACATATTTTGTGCCATGTATACACGACTTTCTGTAAAATTAGTACATGATTGTTTTATGCAAAAAGCGCTCATGTCCTTATAGAGTGATACATATTTTGTGCCATAATGATGTAAAAAGTTTATATGAAAAGTGTGCAAATTTACTTGTACAACGAGTACAAATTTCCAGTACAACAAGGATGTACTAAATTTCTTGTCGGATAATACACTTTTTTTTACAATGATTACATATTTTTATATACATGTATTAGAAAAATAAATTCAGTACATTATTTGCGTAATTTTTTGTACAAGTTGTACAAGAAAATTGGTATATAAAATTTTTGTACGCATCATACAAGTGTATAAAATTTGTAAAGGCGTACGAGTGTGATCTAATTTGCTAAAAAAATTATATTATATTATAGTACAGATTATCTTGTGTAATATAGTAAAACTTATTTTTCTGTGTAAAATTTTTAAAGTCTGAATTAGATCCAGTAAAGTACCAAAAGTCACCTCCATTTAGCACCTGATATCGCCTCAATTTCAAAAAAGTATTATGAGCTTTAATAATAAATATTAATTATCACATAATCAATAAAGCTTTCCGAACTCACAATTAAATTCTAAAAATGCAAATTTTAAAAGTTCTTAGATTTTATTCTATCCTAACTAAATCTATAATTGAAAAATCGAATAACTAACATTCAATACTTTTAATTAGAATACAACAAACAATCGAAAGGAAAGGAGAGATTTGATATTCATAGAAAATGAGATTTAATAGGCTAAAGAATAGATAACTATTTACCTAATTTATATAATTCTTTCGAAGTTAGCCTTCTAAATTTTCCTCCCGCGATACACTATCGTTACAATTATGTACCGCCGTAGCATATAAATGAAACCACAATTCGTCTCGCCTCACATAAGTTTACAACAACTGCAGCAAAAAATATATTTTAAAATATTAAGAATCACTTGTGAAGACAATGAAGGCAATTTCTTTTCTTATCACCATAGCTACACTTTCATTCTTCCTGTCTGATGCCACAGCGACTGGTGGGTGGCGGCCAATAAAAAATGTGAACGATGAGCATGTCCTGGAGATTGCTGAGTTTGCAGTGAAAACTTATAGTTGGCAAATTGGTCGTTCGCTGGAACTCATAACGGTGAGGAGAGGCATAGTGCAAGTAGTGGCCGGCGGCAAGAGCTACGAGCTCGTATTGACGGCGTCGCCACCTCATTTGGACCTGGCACCAGTGCAATACAAAGCAGTTGTTTACGAGAACGTTTTCCATGTAAAGAAACTAGTATATTTCAGGCCTTCTTATTTTACATCATCAGAAGCGACCACAAAAAATTAGTTGATTTATAACAGAATAAAATAATAATCGTGATCCATAAGCTTGTGGGAATTGTAGATTGTCATTCGAGAAACTTGAATAAGGAATTTTTAGCAGCATAATATCTCATATTGTCATATTTTGTTTTGCCAAAATCACTAGCCTTGAGCACCATTTGGAAGAAGACGACATGGATAATTCAACTTGATGAAATGCTGCATTTTGCCAAAACACCAACTAAAGCACTGCCTTTTTACTATTTGCAACAATCGGTTTCTATTCCCACCAAGATTGTTCTTAGGGGTGGCAGTTCGGTTATTTCGGTTATAACCGGTAACCGATCGGCCGGTTATTGGTTAACAGAAATAACCACTTTCTCTACCGAAAACCGACCGAAATAGGCTTCGGTTTCTCGTTATCGATTAACCGAACCACTTTTAAAACCCAAAACCATTTTGTCCAACCTCCGATAACTGACCGAAGTTCGATTACTTCGGTTACCGGTTAGTCGATAACCGACCGGTTATCGGTTTAACCGGCCAGTTAATCGATAACTGATAACCGAACGGCCACCCCTAATTGTTCTTGTTTCCTTTCCAAGCAAACAAACAAGTGTTGTTGCCGGCCGGAAGTAGTTTTCTTGTCTGTTTCTGTAATCAGTTGTATATAAGAACATAATGGATCAATGTGAAAGGCTCAAGCATTAGGGTTTCACTTCTCATAAAGTTTGGTACGGTATTAGAGCCTCGTTCACTAACCTAGGTCTGTAAGCCCAATTCCCGCAGGTAACTAGGGAATAATTGTGGCCCAAGTGTAATTATCACTTAATGATTTAATATAAGGTAAATCCTATATTGATTAGGTTAATGAAAGGTAAATTCCTAATATGCCCTGATGGTGGGTCTATATAAAGAAGTCCTAGGATTGGTCCTCTCTCAACCCATTACGTAGAATTTCTTAGCCATCACAGAAATCTCTAAACCTAAAACCTAAAGGGGTCAAGAGGGAGAAACTCAATTCCGGTGATTACTACTCCAGCGCCGCCGCCGCTCTCGTCATGGATCGAGGTAGGTTTTCCCGATCTATTATCGATTCGTGAAATCATCTAATTCTAAGATCCATGCTATTATGATCTTGGTTTACATGTGGTATCAGAGCCTTAGGTTTACATGAATAGATGATTTTCGCTTACGTATTTTATTTCCGCTGCATCTGTGCGCCAAGCTCTGTCGTATGAGAGCCATTTAATTCGGCTGTAGAGTTTCCATTATTATCGCCATTCTTGCTTTGTCGTTTATGTGGGTGCAATTGCTTCCGTGAGCTTCTCAAAACACATAATTGCTTCTGTGGGTGCAATTGCTTCTGTGAGTGCAATTGATCAGTAGGTAATTTATATATATGAAGCCAATAGATAGCAACGAGGGGCAAAGAATGAATATATATATCTAAGTTTCAATGACTTTAATCTGTTGACCATTATAGCTTGCGATTCTAAGTTTTCTTTTAGTCTGTTGAGTGATTGCTTTGGCATTAGGCTTATTTATGTTAAATTATTATCATGAATATATCAAGTCCTTAATTTTGATATCTATGTTATGATTAATTTGTTAGTCACCAAAGTGGCCAAATTAGAAGGTTTATAGATATCAAGTTGAATCAAGTTCAACTACTAATGTTTATGTGATGCTTTAAAGTTGAAGTTCGTGATTATTAAAAATATTTTCGAATCGCCCAAAGGTTGATTGCTCGTTTTATAATTCATGAACATTATTGTGGTAAATTGATGTGCTTGGTTAGATATATTTAGTATATCCAAAGATTGCAAGTATATCTAATTTGAGTATGTCTATCACCAATTATATGATTATTTTGAGCATCAATTACGATTATTTATCGCATATATATTGTTGTTTTGCCCAAAGGTAGCACCAATATATGTTTTATGTTTATGCTCACGAATCTGTATTATAGTTTATGCTTATTACCCAAAGCATTAATGTGTGAGTACATGTTATATGTGTTTGCAGCATCTGTTCCTGTTTCTCTTCATTCGCAAGCCACGTCTGTAGTTAAGTTTAATGGCCTCAACTTCTCTGAATGGGCTGAACAGGTTCAATTTCACCTCGGTGTTCTGGATCTTGATTTGGCACTCTTAAGTGAGAAACCTGCTGCTCTTACTGATGCTAGCAGTGCTGAGGAAAAGTCTTTCCATAAAGCTTGGGAAAGATCTAACAGACTAAGCCTAATGTTTATGCGAATGACTGTAGCAAACAACATTAAGTCAACTTTCAATGATACTGAAAGTGCTAAGGAATTTATGAATTCCGTGAAAGAAAGCTCTCAATCTGAGTCTGCTGATAAGTCGCTTGCTGGGACAATGATGGGTACGCTAACCACCATGAAGTTTGATGGTTCTCGTACCATGCATGAGCATATCGTCGAAATGACAAACATTGCAACAAGACTAAAGACCATGGGAATGGAAGTGAATGAAAATTTCCTAGTAACGTTTATCCTTAATTCCTTACCTCCAGAGTATGGCACATTCCATGTGCATTACAATACTCTAAAGGATAAATGGAATGTGCATGAGTTACAAAGCATGCTCATTCAAGAGGAAGCAAGGCTTAAGAAACCAGGAAATCACTCTGCCAATCTTGTTGGTCATAAAGGAGCTGGAAAGAAACCATGGAACAAGAATGGGAAGGGCAAGGAAGGACTATCAAAGCTTAATGAGTCATCTGCCAAAATCCACAAGAAGGAACCAAGTAAGGATATATGTCGCTTCTGTAAGAAAGCCGGACATTATCAGAAAGATTGCTTGAAAAGAAAGGCATGGTTCGAAAGAAAGGGTAAGCCTAGTGCTTCAGTATGTTTCGAATCAAATTTAACTGAGGTTCCTTATAATACTTGGTGGGTTGACACTGGTTGTACCATTCATGTTTCCAAAACAATGCAGGGATTCCTTACGACCCAAACCATAAGGCAAAATGAGAAGTTCATCTATATGGGAAACCGAGCCAAAGTTCCAGTTGAAGCTATTGGGACTTATCGTTTGGTTTTAGATACTGGTCATCCTTTGGACCTAGTCAATACCCTTTATGCTCCTTCCATTTCTCGTAATTTGGTTTCGGTGTCTCAACTAGATAAGGCTGGGTATTTTTGGAACATTGGAAATGGTTCTATTAGTTTGTTCAAACAGAATATTTTATTGGGTTCTGGTACCCTTGTTGATGGTTTGTACAAACTAAAGCTTGATACCCTATTCGCTGAGACTCTCTTAACCTTGCATCATAATGTTGGTATTAAACGTAGTTTGTTTGATGAATCCTCTGCTTACTTGTGGCATAAACGTTTGGGTCACATATCCAAAGAAAGAATGGAAAGGCTAGTAAAGAATGAAATCCTTCCTCATTTGGATTTTACTGATCTTGGAATTTGTGTTGAGTGTATTAAAGGAAAACACACAAAACACACACTTAAGAAAGCAGCCACAAGAAGCTCACAGCTCCTTGAAATTATACACACTGATATTTGTGGGCCTTTTGATGTTCCATCACTTGGTGGAGAAAAGTATTTTATTACCTTTATCGATGATTTTTCACGTTATGGATATATCTATTTGCTGCATGAAAAATCTCAGTCGGTAGATACCCTTGAGGTGTTTATCAATGAAGTTGAGAGGCAATTAGAAAGAAAGGTGAAAATTGTCAGATCTGATAGGGGTGGAGAATATTATGGAAAATATGATGAAAGTGGACAGTGCCCTGGTCCATTTGCTAAGTTTCTAGAAAGACGTGGTATTTGTGCTCAATACACTATGCCAGGAACACCGCAACAAAATGGTGTTGCAGAAAGGCGTAATCGTACTTTAATGGATATGGTTAGGAGTATGTTAAGCAACTCATCTTTACCCAAATCATTGTGGATGCACGCTTTAAGGACCGCTGTGTATTTGTTAAACAGGGTTCCTAGTAAAGCAGTTCCTAAGACATTTTTTGAACTGTGGACGGGAAGGAAACCCAGTTTAAGGCACCTGCATGTTTGGGGTTGCCCAGCGGAAGTGAGAATATATAATCCACATGAAAAGAAACTGGACTCACGAACAATCAGTGATTTCTTCATTGGTTATCCAGAAAAATCTAAGAGGTATCGATTTTATTGCCCTAACCATAGTATGAGAATTGTTGAAACTGGAAATGCTAGGTTCATTGAGAATGGTGAAGTTAGTAGGAGCTTAGAGCCACGCAATGTGGAAATTCAAGAAGTTAGAGTGCAAATATCTTTACCTCTACCCTCTTCTCAAGTTGTTGCTCCTGCACATGTTGAGCATGATAACGATTTGCAGGAACAACAAATGAAAGGTCAAGCACCACCTAATATTGCTATTGAGAATGAACCTAACATAGATGAACCACATGAAATCGCATTAAGAAGGTCTACAAGAAATCGAAGGCCTGCAATTTCTGATGATTATGAGGTTTATATTCACGAGTTAGAATCTGATTTAGGACTCTATCATGATCCAGTTTCATTTTCACAAGCCATGGAAAGTGAGCATTCTGATAAATGGTTAGCTGCCGCGAAAGAAGAGATGAAATCTATGTATAAAAATGAAGTTTGGGACCTTGTTGATTTGCCTGAAGGTTGTAAAAGAGTTGGTAATAGATGGGTCTGGAAGACCAAACACGACTCTAATGGCAATATCGAAAGACACAGGGCCAGACTTGTTGCCAAAGGTTTCACTCAGAAAAGTGGTGTTGACTATAAAGAGACATTTTCACCCGTCTCTAAGAAAGACTCCTTAAGGATTGTCATGGCAATGGTAGCTCATTATAATCTAGAGCTCCATCAGATGGATGTGAAAACCGCCTTTCTAAATGGGAATTTAGATGAAGCAGTCTATATGGATCAACCTGAAGGTTTTGTGGTTGAGGGAAAAGAACATATGGTGTGTAAATTAAAGAAGTCAATATACGGACTTAAACAAGCTTCCCGACAATGGTATATTAAGTTCAATGATACCATTACATCTTTTGGATTTAGGGAGAACATCGTCGATCGATGTATATATCTGAAGATTAGTGGGAGTAAGTTTATAATTTTAGTTCTGTATGTTGACGATATCTTGCTTGCTACAAATGATCTTGGTTTATTACATCAAACCAAGGAGTTTCTCTCTAAGAACTTTGAAATGAAGGATTTGGGTGAGGCATCCTATGTGATTGGAATAGAAATATTTCGTGATAGATCACAAGGACTGTTGGGATTGTCTCAGAAATCATACATTAACCGGATCCTAGAGAGATACAACATGGCTGAATGCTCTGCAAATGTCGTTCCAATTCAGAAGGGAGATAAATTTAGTCTCAAACAATGTCCAAAGAATGAATTGGAACGCAAGCAAATGGAACACATTCCTTATGAATCTATTGTTGGAAGTTTGAATTATGCACAAACTTGTACCAGACCAGACATCAGTTTCGCTGTCGGAATGCTGGGCAGGTATCAAAGTAATCCAGGAGTAGATCATTGGAAAGCTGCAAAGAAGGTACTAAGGTATCTGCAAGGAACAAAAGACCACATGCTCACCTTTAGGAGATCTGATCACCTTGAGGTGATTGGATATTCAGATTCAGATTATGCTGGATGTGTAGACACCAGGAAGTCTACTTTTGGCTATTTGTTCCTTATAGCCGGAGGGGCAATTTCATGGAAGAGTGCGAAGCAGTCTGTTATTGCCACATCCACTATGGAAGCTGAATTCATAGCTTGTTATGAAGCTACAAATCATGGTTTATGGCTGCGGAATTTTATTTTTGGACTTGGAATTGTCGACACTATCGCCAAGCCGCTGAAAATTTACTGTGATAATTCCGCAGCGGTATTCTTCTCTAAGAATGACAAGTATTCGAAGGGTGCTAAGCATATGGAGGTGAAATACTTTGTCGTTAAGGAAGAAGTTCAGAAACAAAGGGTGTCGATCGAGCATATTAGCACACAGCTTATGATTGCTGATCCATTAACAAAAGGATTGCCTCCTAAGACATTTACTGAACATGTCGAAAGGATGGGGATTATAGGACGTCATGACTAAAGTTATTTTATGTTTCATGGATTGACACTTTGAGCTCATCTATTTTGTTTCTGGAATAAAGTTATGAATCTTGTTTTATTTATTATGACTAGTATATATACATTATGCATTATGTGAACAAAACAAGATTTTTGTCTTTAGTGAAGACATTATTGTTGGACCATTATGACTACCTTGTTATGCGTCATATTGAGCATGAGACTGGTTTAGTTGTACATGGAAGGGACTATGTCGATAAATTGATACAGAACCGCCATGATCCTAATCTAGCTTTCATACTTTATTATGACTTTATGGTGAACCAAATATTATGGATTTATCTTATGATGTGCACACTTATGTTTATTATTAGATCTTGTGATATATAATGAGACATGGACCAAGTGGGAGAATGTAAGCCCAATTCCCGCAGGTAACTAGGGAATAATTGTGGCCCAAGTGTAATTATCACTTAATGATTTAATATAAGGTAAATCCTATATTGATTAGGTTAATGAAAGGTAAATTCCTAATATGCCCTGATGGTGGGTCTATATAAAGAAGTCCTAGGATTGGTCCTCTCTCAACCCATTACGTAGAATTTCTTAGCCATCACAGAAATCTCTAAACCTAAAACCTAAAGGGGTCAAGAGGGAGAAACTCAATTCCGGTGATTACTACTCCAGCGCCGCCGCCGCTCTCGTCATGGATCGAGGTAGGTTTTCCCGATCTATTATCGATTCGTGAAATCATCTAATTCTAAGATCCATGCTATTATGATCTTGGTTTACAAGGTCTCCTGTCGCCGCCACCATGGAAGGGAACAATGATAATACATAAATGAATGCTAACAACCTCAGCTACAACCACAACCACAACCTCAACCAAACGTCTACCAGATGGAAGATCCATTTTTCTTACATTGATATGAGAAACCTTGTCTTTTTTAGTGGGAGAAAAACTCAGTACGACAAATTACAACGATTGGAGCTGGGCTACGTACAAAGCCTTAGCTGCTAAGAACAAGTTTGGTTTTATTAATGGTGTTCTTGCTGAGCCGGAGCCAACAAATCCACTTCATGGAGCCTGGGTGAGGAACAATATCATGATCCTTAGCTGGATTCAACAAGCAATCGACTTAGAAATCAGAAAGACCATCCTCTCCAGCAAAACTGTCGCAAATGCTTGGAAAAGTTTGTAGTCCATATATGGATCTGAAGATATTATCAGAGTTGCAAAGTTAGAAGAAGCTCTGTCAAACCTCCAAGAAGGTAATCAGACCATTACTGAGTACTATGGCAAAGTGATTACTTTGAACTTTGAAGGACGAATTAGATAATTATCAAGCCTTACTGCCTTGTGAATGCACACCTGCTAGTCACAGAGACAGTAGGGCTATGAAGATGGTGTTAGATTACCATGACACAAATTATGCCATTAAATTCTTTGGAGGTTTGAATGAAAACTTTGCTGGAGTGAGAGCTCGAGTATTGTTTGGAGATGACTCCAGGAACATCTGCTCCACAAGTAAGGATTCCGGAATGCACATTCTATCAGAGACATGGACATTCAGAAGATAGATGCTTCCAGAAACATGGATTTTCCCCAAATGCTAGACCCAGGAATCCTTCCAATTCTGGAGCCAGAGGTAGGCAATATGCCAACTATGCAGTTGCTGAGAATGGAGAGCACAAGGTAAAGCCTAACAAAGCAGACTATATAAGTTGATGAGCTTAATGCACAACCAAAAATCTCAAGGCCCTTTATTCATTATAGCTGCTTATGTCTCCAACTCGGGAAGTTCAGGTAAATACATTTGTTCTATTCCTACCAAGCTTGAAAATACTAAGACTTCTAAAGATTGGATTCTTGATAATGGTGCTTCAGGTCACATTACCTGCTCTCTAGATTACCTAACTAATTACAGAAGCATTGACAATGTCTACATTACATTACCTACTGGAGAGAAAATACAAGCCACTCATATTGGAACTGCAAAGTGCAGCTCATTTCTTACCCTTGAGGAAGTCTTATTTGTTCCTCATCTTTTACCTTCAAATTTGTTTCAGGCAGCAAGCTGACCACCAAAAAATCCTTTTACTTAACCTTCTATTCTGACTTTTGTCTCATACAGGACCTAGAGCTAAAGAGAATGACTAGTTCTACTTCTGCTAGACTCTTCAATGCTCTTTATCATCTAGAAGTAGATGGTAAACCTAAATTATCACTGCTGCTAGGACATATATTTTTTTTATCTTTGGAACTTTTCATTAGGACATGTTTCCCGCTCTAAATTCCCTCACCTCCGCCAATTTTGTACCTCCATTCAAACTTACAAAGATCAACTGATTTGTTCACTTTGCTAAGAAAAGGAAACTCCTTTTCCTATGAGTCAAACTGTAACTCAAAGATCTTTTCAGCTTCTTCATGTTGATATATGGGGTCCCAACCTAGTTCCAACTTATGATGGTTTCAAATATTTTTTAACCATTGTTTATAACTATTCTCGTATGACCTGGATCTTCGAGTTACAACTTAAATATGAAGCCAGATCTAAACTGATTCATTTTTTTCCTTCAAATTGAAAGACAATTTCAAATTTCTGCTCACAAGATAAGAAGCGATCAAGGAAAAGAGTTTCAAATGGATGATTTCCATAATTTCTCAGGTATTTCGCTTGAGTTGTCATGTGTTGAAACTCTCCAACAAAATAATAAGGTAGAAAAAAAGCATCAACATATTCTTCTTGTTGCTAGAGCTCTCATGTTTCAAGCTGATCTCCTTGCTAGTTTTTTTGGTGACCGTGTTAAACATGTTGTCTTTCTGATTGCCAGAGTGCCCACCATCATTCTTGACAACCAAACACCTTATAAAAAAAACTTCACAACACCCCACCTGACCTTACAGACTTGAGAGTCATTTTATTTTTTTAATTGTCATGTCATTAACTTAACGGTCCAGTCAGCAATTCTGTTCGCCACATCATTAAAAAATTGACAGTTAACGGATACTAACGGTAGTGACTAACAGTGAAACGATTCGTAAAGTTAGTGGCGAATAAGA
This sequence comes from Linum trigynum, assembly GCA_964030455.1. NCBI lineage: Eukaryota > Viridiplantae > Streptophyta > Magnoliopsida > Malpighiales > Linaceae > Linum > Linum trigynum. The sequence goes on along the minus strand of OZ034814.1, from coordinate 30,073,472 downwards.
AAGAAAAGTAATTCGGGGGAAAACGTGAAAAATTTATGTAATTTGAGTGACCTAACGTGTAATTCAGCCTATTTTTTAATTTAAAAAGAAATTATGTATAATAGATTGCTTCGATAGTATGAAATAACATTATTTGTATTAGTTAAATTTTATTAACTAAATTATATGATACCAACAAAGTATAATATGAGATAATACTGGACATTTGACTATTATTAATTTTTCATCATGATATCAATCACATGTATCATACATGACATACAAAATGAAGTATCAAATACAATTCAAGATTTTGGTAAACAAGTCAAGCTCGTGTTCAACTCGTTTATTAACTAGCCGAGCTCAAATTAGGGTAAAACTCGACTCATTTGTAACCCTCTCCTATCAACTTTCGTTAAACAAAAAATGACAGTATGGCATGTAGGGGTGGAAATCAGTACGATATTGATATCCCGATACCAAATACCAAAATCCTGAATATCGAATTACGCCATAAAATCAATCCCAATCCCTAAATTAATTCTATATCCCATTCCCTAAATATGTCGGTATCCTAGTTGGTATTGTCGGTATCCCGATACCAAATACTGAAATCTCAAATACCAAATTACACTGTAAATCAATCTCAATCCCTAAATTAATTCAGTATCTTAATCTCAACCTTCTAAATATTCTGGTATCCTAATCGGTAATGTCAGTATTCCAATCGGTATTTGCAATTAATAATTAAATATATAATTTAGAGTATGTAATCTAATCTAGGACAAAGAGACTAAAGTCTTGAGTTCGCCTAAGATAGTACATGGATAAGGAGAAGAGAGGAGATGGTGACAGGTCATCTCAGTTTCTTGTCATCAGTAATCTTTAATTCAACGGATTGGAGGTCGAAAGAAGACTAACGAGAGTGTACGGTTTTTGGTGTTATGAAAATAACAAAAGATTGAGTGAGAGACTAGTGACATAAACTAAAAAGTTGAAATTGAATTGGATGGGGTTTTTGAGTTGTCAAAGAGGGAGGAATAACAAACGGTTGTGTGCTATGTGTCATTAATTTTTAATTTTCGGTTTTTTCGATATTTGGGTATCATACCGATCCCAATCCCGTAATCGAAAATACCGAATAACACTCGAAAATGTATCACAATCTCAATCGTTAAAAGATAAATCGGTATTCAGTAATACCAAATAATGATAAATTCGATATGATATTCGATATATCCTAAATAGTAACGGTACCAAACTTCTATGCGTCGAATCCTCCCCTTCCACTCCTACTAAACCAAAAGCATCCAATCCAATAGGATCTTTCCAGCGCAGATGGAACGAAAGCTGTAATGGCATTAGGGGTGGGTATTGGTTTGACCAAACCGCTCCAAATCGCCCCAAACCGCTTATGCGGTCAATCCAAACCGCATCATTAAAATAACGGTTTCATTTGCGGTCTGATCGTTAATCCTTGGCGGTTCACGGTTCGGATTGACCCAAACCGCTCGTTTGCGGTTTGAAACCACAATCCGCTAATCCCTAATGCGCCTAATCTAGGCCAGACGCCTCTTCTCACCACACAACACACGACAACAGCTATTCACTCGGCGAGACGACAACGACGACACGACGCCATCTTCTCTCCGGCGGCACCATCTTCTCTCCACGGCGCCATCTTCTCTCCGGAAGCACCAGATCTGACCATTCTCTCATTCCGCCATCTTCTCTCCACGGCGCCATCTTCCCCAGCTTTGGTGGACTGTCAAATACACCAAGAGGCGGGAGATTTCTAGGATCGAAGGCATCTCGATCTTTCCTATTCTCAGAGCTCCGGTGCTTTGGCCGACTGTCAAAAACACCAGTACCGGCGAGATCAGGTATGCTTTTCTCCTTTGGTTCTATATTTGAATAGTGTGATTTCTTCGAAACCCATATAGTCATGGTTTTCGTTCCCAATTCGTTGGAGAAAGAAGCCCTCTCTAGCTCCAGGGTCGAACTCAATTCTGAATCTCACTGTTGTTCTTGGGTCGAAGGGTTCTTACGCCACCTAATCAACCCTTGATTCCTCCTGAGAAAGAAGCAATCCATTGAAAGAGGGAACCAAGAAATGCAGTTTGATTACCTTAATGTCCTGACTAGTAACCCCATAATCCAGATTAGGATGCATCAACTTTACCAGAAGAACAGAGCCATGCTTCTCGGCAGAAAGAGGAAAATATACACAACCAAAGTAGCCCATTGAAGCATATGTGAACATGGGTTACTTACCGGTAATCATCAGAAAGGAAGCAGCACTAGCTGATTTATATACATTCAAACAGAAGCCTACACAAAGAGAAGTAGCAGAAGGTCTTTACGTGGCTCTGCTCTTTCAGGTTTCAGCATATATGGTGGTGTTTTTGGTTAAAGATCACAACATGTTCTGTACAAAATAGAGGGGGGGGGGGGGGAAACAAGCACGCCACCGTATAATCCAGATTGGACACGTAGAGCCTCGTGCCTTCTCCTCTTCCATCAGCTGGGACGAGCATTGGCTCAACCAGCTCTTTTCTCGTCTGCAACTTTACTGTTCTGGGTTTCATCCATTTGCGCCTGGTTATGTTGATATCAGGATGATGCCAATGGGTTCATTATCTCCTTCTTTTGTTGTTTTTCAGGATCTGGTTTCCAGTCCAAGAGCAAAACTGGATGTCATCAGAGAGAAAAACTGGAAAATGCTCTTACAAGGGCCATGAAAGCTGAAACGTTTGCTTACATTTGAATGGGGATACTTCTAGCGAAATGTTTGGTTCCATACGGTTCAAGTGACAAGTGATGATTTCTGAGCTTAGTTCACCAATTTCATGAATGCAGGAATCTCATGGTCACATTTGCATTTGTTACAGATCTGAGGTTAGGATTGGTGAATGGTGACTGTGTTCTCCAGAAGAAGAAATATCAATCCAACTTTCCAGAAACTTAGCATTTCAGAAGATTACAGGCACTGTGTTCTCTAGAATACAATGCTCTAAACATACTGCTCTGTTTGTTTTGGTGGCTAGAAACTGAGTAATTTTTATTTAATTATGTACAAACCGTCAAGATGCGGTGCGGTCTAAACCGTATCAAACCGTTAATTTATGCGGTTTGGTTTGACCGCACCGATAACATAGCGGTCGAAATGCGGTGCGGCTCGATTAAGATGCGGTGCGGTTTATATCAATGCGGTGCGATGCGGTCCGAACCGCACCAATATCCACCCCTAAATGGCATGTGCCAGAAAGATGCGATGAGATGGAGTGAGCCAGCTCAGCTGTCACTTGCGTTCCACCGACAATACCAAAACCAATGCTGCAGCGTCCGCATAGACTTTCAACCTTCCAAAAAAGCAGGGGGATAGAAGCTGTTCAATCAACCGCATAGGTTTCATCATTCTACTTTTCAGATGTTCTTCTCATCGATTTCGTAATGCTTAAAAAAAAATATTTGATTAAATCTGATCTATTAATTTTTCTTATTATTATTATTAGAACTTAATATAGGTTACATTTCGATACAAAAATAAATTAAACACACAGATAAGTAATAAAAAAATTTATAAACAAAATATAATGAAGAAAGTTTAGATAATCAACATTTAATAATCAATTGAATTTGAAAAACCAACTATATAATTTTACGTTTTGGTTATCAAACACTATCTCTTTCTAATGTTTGTATCTATCAACGAAAACAATAATTAAATAGCAAAAAATTACATGCAACAATTAATGTAGCTAAATCTATGCAACAAATTACATTCACAATCTTAGGGGTTAAGCTCTATGATTTAGATAACTAAGACCTAGGATTCACTCATTAAGGGTTAGGGTATAGTATCATGCCCACAAATCCGGTTAATTCGTGGTCCATATAGCATTTTCTTACTTAGAGTATAGTATCATGCTTAGATATTGACAATAGATGTGGCATTACACCAACAAAATGAAGATATTAGTATAAGTAATGGAATTTTTATCTCAAAACAAACACCAAAGATAAATAAATTTGAGCAAATGCATATTTGATAAGTTAGAAAATTATTCAACAATGGACCATGTTAAGATTAGAACCCTCGACAGTGTGTGCGTATCTTGGACCGAGATTCTAAACCAACATCTAAACAATGACCATGAGTTGAGGGTGAGTCTATATTAAACTTCAGGAGTTAACAATTGGTACATATTGTATAAGATATTAAATTGACTGTCTTGATAGACAAATATGATCTTACACTAAGACAATAAATTTTCAATTGGAATGACCAAATTTATGTAATATTGAAGTACCTTCATAAAAAAATTCTAACTAAGTTGTCGTCATCTGAGCAACATCATTGGTTGAGAGTTCGTCCAAACTCGAGATTCATTGAATGACATATATTGTATAAGACAAAAAAAATTGAGTATCGTTATTGACAAATCTTGACATAAGATTCTATATGGGACGTGATATATCTTTGTGACATGATTTATGATCAGTGAATCGAAGCATCATAAGTGAATGTGCTAAGTATTGAGAATTTTTAATTTATAGACGCACCGCATACTCACCAATGAATGAATGCAAATGTAAAAAATTTAGAAGATCCAAAATAGTTTAAACATATAGATAAATTGATTAATGTAAATGTTAAATTAAACTCATCGGCCAACGTGCCGGCTAAAAAGCTAGTTAACTAAATTATATGATACCAACAAAGTATAGTATGAGATAATACTGGACATTTGACTATTATTAATTTTTCAAGATTTTGGTAAACAAGTCAAGCTCGTGTTCAACTCGTTTATTAACTAGCCGAGCTCAAATTAGGGTAAAACTCGACTCATTTGTAACCCTCTCCTATCAACTTTCGTTAAACAAAAAATGACAGTATGGCATGTAGGGGTGGAAATCAGTACGATATTGATATCCCGATACCAAATACCAAAATCCTAAATATCGAATTATGCCATAAAATCAATCCCGATCCCTAAATTGATTTGATATCCCAATTCCTAAATATGTCGGTATCCTAGTTGGTATTGTTGGTATCCCGATACCAAATACTGAAATCCCAAATACCAAATTACACTGTAAATCAATCTCAATCCCTAAATTAATTCAGTATCTCAATCTCAACCTCTAAATATTCCGGTATCCTAATCGGTAATGTCAGTATTCCAATCAGTATTTGCAATTAATAATTAAATATATAATTTAGAGTATGTAATCTAATGTTGGACAAAGAGACTAAAGTCTTGAGTTCGCCTAAGATAGTACATGGATAAGGAGAAGAGAGGAGATGGTGACATGTCATCTCAGTTTCTTGTCATCAGTAATCTTTAATTCAACGGATTGGAGGTCGGAAGAAGACTAATGAGAGTGTATGGTTTTTGGTGTTATGAAAATAACAAAAGATTGAGTGAGAGGCTAGTGACTTAAACTAGAAAGTTGAAATTGAATTGGATGGGGTTTTTGAGTTGTCAAAGAGGGAGGAATAACAAATGGATGTGTGCTAAATGTCATTAATTTTTAATTTTTGGTTTTGTCGGTATTTGAGTATCATACCGATCCCAATCTTGTAATCGGCAATATCGAATAACACTCGAAAATGTATCCCAATCTCAATCGTTAAAAAATAAATCGGTATTCGATAATACCAAACAGTGATAAATTCGATACGATATTCGATATATCCTAAATACCGATACCAAACTTCCAGATTAATGGCTATGTGTTTAATCCTCCTCTTTCACTCCTCCTAAACCAAAAGCATCTAATCCAATAGGATCTTTCCAGCGCAGATGGAACGAAAGCTGTAACGGCATGTGCCAGAAAGATGCGATGAGATGGAGTGAGCCAGCTCAGTTGTCACTTGCGTTCCACCGACAATACCAAAACCAATGCTGCAGCGTCCGCATAGACTTTCGACCTTCCAAAAAGAGCAGGGGGATCGAGCCTGTTCAATCAACCGCATAGGTTTCATCATTCTATTCTTCAGATTCTCTTCTCATCGATTTCGTCCCCTACCAGATTGTGCACGTAAATCGGATTTGTAATCATAATGCGTTGCGATCAAAGCAAAGCAGAACGCCAGAACCAGAGGCCTAAAATGTACAAAGATGCCGCAAATCCCCATCTCAACAAAAGCCAATATTGAGGAATGTAAGAACTTAAACGACCACAAAATCAAATTCGATTCCGGTACGATATCATAAACCATTTAGTCTCAATAACTAGATATAATTAACATAGATCCATGTACAATAAAATTCCAGCAGTAGGGATAAATACTTGATCAAGGTAATTAACTAACAGATGAATAATGAAACAACAACGTAATGAAACCATCTTTCCTAACAATCCACAGTGGCAGGATTTCTGTTTCCCCTATGTAATTGCAGACGAACAGAAACACAAAGCTTTCGTAGATCTACAACTCCATACAAGAATTAATTCAACATAAAAAAAGAAAATGAAGCACGAATATAGTGTTGTTCTATATACGATGAGCATAATGTTTACCTCTCTCAATTCCCACTTTATTTCTTGGTCTCCTTCATGTACTCCTCCATCTCATCGAGCCAAAGGTCAGCAAACTCGCAGTTCTTCCAAGCATCGAACCACGGCCCTCCGCGGGTGTAATGAATCGCCTTGGGGAGGGTGGAAGGATCACCTTCCACAGCCCTGTTGTGGCCCTCCAAGAAGTTCCAAACAAAGGGGACTTCCCCAATTTCTCCATCATCAAGCCACTGGAACCTGTGGAGGTAAGCACCCGTCTGGCCATTCACAACTTCCGGGGTCAGCACCTTGTTCTTCGGGTGCCCGCAGTTGTAGAGCACCATGGAGGACCAGTTCTTCCTCGGGTAAACTGTCTGTACGGCGCCATCCATCTTGGTGGTTTCCTTTGGGGTGTAGTCATGGTGGACGCACATGATGGCGTACTTATCGTCGGCCAGATCGCGGAGCTCCTTGATGTCGGCCAGGTAGAGGAAATCGCAGTCGACGAACATGGCCCAGCCGTCGTAATTGGCCAGGTGCGGGGTGAGGAAACGGGAGAAGGAGAACTCGGTGCTCTCCAGCTTGCCCCGCTCCCGCCAGTACAGGCCGCCCTTCCGGAGGTCGGACTGGATGATCGGATGGATCTCGACGGGGATTGAAGATCTCTTGAGGATGGAGTGCCGGCAGACCTTGTACGCCAGATCTTCGCGCGGATCGTAACCGACGAAGATCTTGAACGGCTTGGTTCCGCCGTTGGCCGCGGAAGAGCGAACCTCGCCGCCGTTGGCCGTGGTCATCGCAGCAGCAGCAGCAGGTTCCTGATTCGAGATCTCGAACCGCGGCAATCTCACCTCGGCTGAATGCAATACAGCAAAACAAACAAAAATTCAGAGAAAGCAAAAGCACAATGTCGGCCGAACGGTAATCGCCAAATCGGTGGTTCGGATACAAGATTTTCCTCCGGATTGAAACTAACAAATAAACTCGGATATGGAAAATGAAGGGCGAGAAGTTAGAAGTGAAAGGAAGCTAGATCCATGGCGGATTGACGGGGAGACAATAATGCAGCAGAGACAGAGGGGGACAGAGGAGGATAGGAGTACCTGGGGAAGCGGAATGACGATCTAAAACAAGGAGGGGGCGAGAATTGAGAGAGAAATTGAGAGGAAGGGAGTAAAATTCGAGCTTCGATTTGGATTGGATTTCAATGGCGATTCTAGAGAGAGAAGACGAGGAGGGATGGAAACTTTGCGCGGTGGTTATTTATAACCCTCCGCCAGAAGTGGAAGGGAAAGATGGCAGAAATTGTTTTATGTGTGTGTGTGTGTGATTGATTTAAAGCTGTGGGAGGTTGGGAATGGGAGGCGCCAATGGCTTTTAGGCCTTTCGGTGATTGCCCCCAATACAGCGGTATTTCACAGCTATTGTTGATCTGGTTTTCTTTTACCGTAGAGGTTTGTCCATTGATACCAACTAGTCACGGAACCGACCAGTTGGCCGGATTTAGTTGCCAATCACATAAATAATATTATCTAATTGTTTGTAAGATACGTGATTTTGATAGTATAAGCAAATCTAAATTATTCAAATAGTTGAAACGTTCAAATTGTTTGGTAGAATAAGAGAATCCAAATTATTAAAGCACTTCAACAATTAAAAATATTTAGATAGTGTTTTTCGACATTGTACGCAGCTAACTCATCGACTAAAATCTTTTTACGAGGGTTCTAGAAGATTAGGGCTTGAGCGACGGTAGGACGACTGTTGGGGTTGTCGTTCTTTTTCTTCTTGGGCTGGGCTCCTTGGCCCATGGATGACCTCTTCTATTGAGTCATGCTCTTCTCTATGGTGGACCAGAAAGGACCGTGTCTTTGCCAACAAAACTTTACTTGTGAATCCTTCATTGAGCGAGTCCAGGCTTGGATTAATGTAGTGTGGTGTGTAGATAGCTCTAGATAAGGACAGTCTCATACACTTGCCTACCTTACCCACATAAACGAAGATTAAAATGTTGTAGCAGTTGTCGCCTTGAAAGTGGGTTACTCTCCATTTAGACAACTCTATTATTCCACATACCACGTTGTTGTGGGTGGCCTAATCAGAGATCATGATGGACATTGCTTAGCGGCGTTTGCTTGCAATCCGGGTGTTTGCTCCATAACCCCTGTGGAATTTAGAGTTGATTTTGAAGAATTACAGATGGCTTGGAGTCTTGGTCACCATCGAGTTCGAGTCATAAAGTAGGTCATGTTGCAATCGTACGATATGCCATGTAGGGAGCACCAATTCTCGTCCATAACATGTGTCCAATAAGAAGGAAGATTGCAAGCTACATAGGCAACATTCTTTGTTATTTTGTTTGGGAGCACGATGTGCGCCTCTCTACCTCACCCAGCCAGTACTTACCACGTCACATGGTACCATCACCGATTTCAGGTGATTTTTTTGGAAATGTCATTTTTCTTGGATTTTGAAGGCGATGGATCCCAAATTCGACCCTAGAGTACTCTCCACCAGTGATGAAGTCTAGTAATTGCGGATTTGTGCGGAAATTTGGTTGAATTTTTCCAGATGGTACTTTCATAATTTTAGGAGATATTTACGAAACACCGTTTTCCTTAGATTTTGAAGGCTGCAGATCACGGATTCAGTCTGAGGCTATTCCTTAGAGATGAATAAGTCTATTAAACACCGATATGGACGGAATATTTCCGGGGCCATTTTTGGCAGATTCCAAAGGTGTACCATCACCGATTTCGGACGATTTTTCGAAAATGCCATTTTTCTTGAATTTTGAAGGCGACGGATCGCAGATTCGGATCTAGGGTACTCTCCACCAATGATGAAGTCTAGTAATCGCGGATTTGGGCGGAAATTTGGTCTAATTTTTCCGGAGGGTATTTTCGTAATTTTTAGCCGATAATTTTGAAAGGCCGTTTTCCTTAGATTTTGAATGCTGCAGATCACAGATTCCGCCTGAGGCTATTCTTTAGGATGAATAAGTCTATTAAACAACAATTCAGACTGAATATTTTCGGGGTCATTTTTGGCAGATTCCAAAGGGGTACTATCACCGATTTCGGGCGATTTTTTGGAAATACCATTTTCTTATATTTTGAAGGCGACGGATCGCAGATTCGACCCTAGGGTACTCTCCACCAATGATGAAGTCTAGTAATCGCGGATTTGGGTGGAGATTTGGTCGAATTTTTTCAGAGGGTATTTTCGTAATTTTATGCGATATTTTCGAAAGGCCGTTTTCCATAGATTTTGAAAACTTCAGATCACGGATTCAGTCTGAGGCTATTCTTTAAGGATGAGTAAGTCTATTAAACATCGATTCAGACTAAATATTTTCAGGGCCATTTTTGGTAGATTCCAATGGGGTACTCATCAACGATTTCGGGCAATTTTTTGGAAATGTCATTTTTCTTGGATTTTTTGGAAATGTCATTTTTCTTGAATTTTGAAGGCGACGGATCGCAGATTCGGATCTAGGGTACTCTCCACCAATGATGAAGTCTAGTAATCGCGGATTTGGGCGGAAATTTGGTCGAATTTTTCCGGAGGGTATTTTCGGAATTTTAAGGCGATATTTTCGAAAGACCTTTTTCCATAGATTTTGAAGGCTGCAGATCACGAATTCAGCCTTAGACTATTCTTTAGGGATGGACTAGTCTATTAAACACCGATTCTGATGGAATATTTCCGGGGCCATTTTTGGCAGATTCCAAAGGGGTACATCACCGATTTCAGGCGATTTTTTGGAAATGCCATTTTTCTTTGATTTTGAAGGCGACGGATCGCAGATTCGGCCCTAGGGTACTCTCCACCAATGATGAAGTCTAGTAATCGCGGTTTGGGGGGAAATTTGGTCAAATTTTTTCGGAGGGTATTTTCATAATTTTTAGGAGATATTTTCGAAAGGACGTTTTCCATAGATTTTGAAGGCTGCAAATCACAGATTCAGCCTGAGGCTATTCTTTAGGGATGAATAAGTCTATTAAACACCGATTCTGATGGAATATTTTCGGGGCCATTTTTGGCAGATTCCAAAGGGGTATACTTCATCGATTTCGGGTGATTTTTTGGAAATGCCATTTTTCTTGGATTTTGAAGGCGACGGATCGCAGATTCGGCCCTAGGGTACTCTCCACCAATGATGAAGTCTAGTAATCGCGGATTTGGGCGGAAATTTGTTTGAATTTTTTTGGAGGGTATCTTCATAATTTTTAGGATATATTTTCGAAAGGCTGTTTTTCATAGATTTTGAAAACTGCAGATCACGGATTCAGCCTGAGGCTATTTTTTAGGGATGACTAAGTCTATTAAACAACGATTCGGATGGAATATTTCCGGGGCCATTTTTGGCAGAGTCCAAAGGGGTACATCACCGATTATGGGCCATGTTTTGGAAATGCCATTTTTCTTGGATTTTGAAGGCGACAGATTGTAGATTCGCCGCTAGGGTACTCTCCCCCAATGATGAAGTCTAGTAATCGCGGATTTGGGCGGAAATTTGGTCGATTTTTTCCTGAGGGTATTTTCCTAATTTCCAGGCGATATTTTCGAAAAGCCGTTTTCCTTAGATTTTGAAGGCTGCAGATCTCGGATTCAGCTTGAGGCTATTCTTTAGGGATGAATAAGTCTATTAAACACATATTAGGACGGAATATTTCCGGGGCCATTTTTGGCAGATTCCAAAGGGGTGGTACCATCACCGATTTCAGACGATTTTTTGGAAAGGCCTCATTTCTTGGATTTTTTGGAAATGTTATTTTTCTTGGATTTTAAAGGCAACGGATCGCAGATTCGGGCCTAGGGTGCTCTCCACCAATGTTGAAGTCTAGTAATCGTAGGTTTGGGCAGAAATTTGGTCGAATTTTTCTGGAGGGTATTTTTGTAATTTTTAGGTGATATTTTCGAAATGCCGTTTTCCTTAGATTATGGAGGCTGTAGATCACGGATTCAGCCTGAGGCTATTTTTCAGGGATGAATAAGTCTATTAAACACCGATTCGGACGAAATATTTATGGGGCCATTTTTGGCAGATTTCAAAGGGGTACCATCACCGATTTCAGTCGATTTTTAGGAAATTTCATTTTTCTTGGATTTTGAAGGCGACGGATTGCGGATTCGGCCCTAGGGTACTCCCCACCAATGATGAAGTCTAGTAATCGTGGATTTGGTCATAAATTTGGTCGAATTTTTCTGGAGGGTATTTTAGTAATTTTAAGGCGATATTTTCGAAAGGCCGTTTTCCATTGATTTTGAAGGCTGCAGATCACAGATTCATGCTGAGGCTATTCTTTTGGTATGAATAAGTCTATTAAACACCGATTCGTACTGAATATTTCCGGGGTCATTTTTGGCATATTCCAAAGGGGTACCAATACCGATTTCGGGCGATTTTTTGGAAATGCTATTTTTCTTGGATTTTGAAGGCGACGGATCGTAGATTCGGCCCTGGGGTACTCTCCACCAATGATGAAGTCTAGTAATCGCGTATTTGGGCGAAAATTTGTTCGAATATTTCAGGAGGGTATTTTCATAATTTTTTAGGCGATATTTTCGAAAGGCCGTTTTCCTTAGATTTTGAAAGCTGCATATCACGGATTCAGCCTAAGGCTATTCTTCAGGGATGAATAAGTCTATTAAACACCGATTCGGACAGAATATTTCCAGTGCCATTTATGGCAGATTCCAAAGGGGTAATATCACTGATTTCGGGCGATTTTTGGAAAATGCCATTTTTCTTGAATTTTGAAGGCGACCGATTGCAGATTCGGGCCTAGGGTACTCTCCATCAATGCTGATTTCTAGTAGTCGCGGATTTGGGCAGAAATTTGGTCGAATTTTTTCTGATGTTATTTTCGTAATTTTTAGGCGATATTTTCGAAAGGCCGTTTTTTCTTAGATTTTGAAAGCTGCAGATCATGGATTCATTCTAAGGCTATTCTTTATGGATGAATAAGTCTATTAAATACCGATTCATACGGAATATTTCAGGGCTCATTTTTGGCAGATTCCAAAGGGGTACCATCACCGATTTCGGGCAGATTTTTGGATAATGCCATTTTTCTTGGATTTTGAAGGCGACGGATCGCAGATTCGACCCTAGGGTACTCTCCACCAATGACGAAGTCTAGTAATCGCGAATTTGGGCGGAAATTCGGTCGAATTTTTCCTAAGGTTAATTTTCTAATTTTGAGGCGATATTTTCGAAAGGCAGTTTTCCTTAGATTTTGAAGGCTGCAGATCACGAATTCAGCCTGAGGCTATTCTTTAGGGACGAATAAGTCTATTAAACACAGATTCGGATGGAATATTTCTGGAGCCATTTTTGGCAGATTCCAAAGGGGTACCATCACCGATTTCGGGCGATTTTTGGGAAATGTCATTTTTCTTGGATTTTGAAGGCGACGGATCGCAGATTCGGCACTAGGGTACTCTCCACCAATGATGAAGTCTAGTAATCGCGGATTTGTGCTGAAATTTGGTCGAATTTTCCGGAGGGTATTTCGTAATTTTGACGCGATATTTTCGAAAGGCCGTTTTCCATAGATTTTGAAGACTGCAGATCACGGATTTAACCCGAGGCTATTCTTTAGGGATGAGTAAGTCTATTAAACATCGATTCAGACTGAATATTTTCGGGGCCATTTTGGTAGATTTCCAAGGAGTACCATCATCGATTTCGGGTGATTTTTTGGAAATGCCATTTTTCTTGAATTTTGAAGGCGACGGATCGCAGATTAGGCCTTAGGGTACTCTCCACCTATGTTGAAGTCTAGTAATCGCGGATTTGGGCGGAAATTTGGACGAATTTTTCTGGAGGGTATTTTCGTAAATATTAGGCGATATTTTCTAAAGGCTGTTTTTTTAAATTTTGAAGGATGCAGATCACGGATTCAGCCTGAGGCTATTCTTTAGGGATGAATAAGTCTATTAAACACCGATTCGGACGGAATATTTCCGGGGCTATTTTGGGCAGATTCCAAAGGGGTACCATCACCAATTTCGGCGATTTTTTGGAAATGCCATTTTTCTTTAATTTTGAAGGCGACGGATCGCAGATTCGGCCCTAGGGTACTCTCCACCAATGATGAAGTCTAATAATCGCGGATTTGGGCGGAAATTTGCTCGAATTTTTCCGGATGATGTTTTCATAATTTTTAGGCGATATTTTCAAAAGACAGTTTTCCTTAGACTTTGAAGGCTGCAGATCACGGATTCAGCCTGAGGCTATTCTTTAGGGATGAATAAGTCTATTAAACATCGATTGGGACGGAATATTTCCCGTGCCATTTTTGACAGATTCCAAAGGGGTACCATCACCGATTCCGGGCGGTTTCTTGGAAATGCCATCTGTCTTGGATTTTGAAGGCGACGGATCGCAGATTCAGCCCTAGGTTACTCACTACCAATGATGAAGTCTAGTTATTGTTTAAAAAACATGTTAAATTGAATATAAATTATATGAACATGTTGTAGATCTCATCTGATGAAATTGCTAATTGCAAGAATAAAGGTGGTTTGAAATAGTTGATAAAGTTGATGATATGACTGTGGGTCCATATCAACTTGATAAGTCCATTGAAAAAAATGATGTATCTAGTCTTTTTTTTTTTTTTTGTAGAAGACAGGTGCAAAGGCACTCTAGATCATATCATTAATCTCACGACTCATGGAAATACCCATGTTGTCGTAGAACAACCAATAACAAAGGTTTGGATCGCTCACATTGAAGGGATGTGAGCCAAAATTAAAGGAGTGACCCTTGTTGGCAAGGAAGTCAGCTGCGAAATTACACTCACGATATACATGATTAATCTCGACAACCCAATCCCTTCCTAAAATGTTCCCAAAATATTCAACAAGTGAACCATGACAGTGATCAGTTTGATCTCTGTTTCTGATGATGCTGAGTGTTGTGGTTGAATCCAAATTGAGTTCAACCCTTCTAAAGCTCAGATTCCATGCCAGCTCAAGGCCTTCTGCCGCACCTTTCAGCTCGGCTCTGGTGATCGTGCAGCACCCAAGATTGGAAGAAAACGCCCCCAGGCATCTGCCGAGGTGATCCAGGAGGAGGCCTCCTGCTGTAGCTTGCCCAGATGGCTGTAGAATAGATCCATCTGTTTGAACCTGGATCCACCCTTCTCGTGGGGGTTTTCATGCAATCTCTCTGTTGGTTCTGCTACTCTTCGTAGGCAGCAGGCATTTCTGGATATTTGTTGTAGCTTGCTTGTTTAAATTAATCCAAGCAATGATCTTTGCAATCAGGACAGCTTCAGATAATTGTTTGCCATCCATCACTTCTTCATTCCTTTGTTTCCATAATTTCCAGCAAACAATCCCAAAGTCCACTCCTTTTCATTGGTCCATCATGTTCCTGTTCAGCCAAGTCTGGAACTCCACACTGTTGTCTTTTTCAGTCAGTCTGTCCTTGAAAAATCTCCACACCTTTAAGGCCTTTGAGCACCCTCTTATAATGTGTTCAGTGGTCTCTTCTGCTGTCTTGCAGTGATTGCACAGAGGGCTCCCTGTCAAACTTCTTCTTTCTCTTTCTTTGTTTGTTAGCAGCTTCTCATGGCTAGCCAGCCACAAGAAATGTTTGATTCGGCTTGGTCCCTTCCACTTCCAGAGGTCATGCCAGAGCTGCATAGGGTAGCTCTCCAGGTCACCAGCCACCAGTGAATACGCGGACTTGAGCCTGAATCTTCCATCCTTCTCGATTCCCCACACTATTTTGTCCTCCCCAAGGCCTGCTCTGGGCACATCAGTACCTGCAATAAGGTTGATCAAGCTGTCAGGCAGGAAAAGTTTCAATCTTTCCCAGTCTCATTCACCTGTTTCATCAACCCAGCTGGCCACTGATGCATTGAGTTCTTCCTCAGTGAGCACCCTCGTAGCATAGTCCTGTAGAATCATCCCAGAAGAGACCCATGGTTGGATCCAAAAACCAGTGGTCTCCCCATCCCTCAGGCTCCAAAGGGTGGCCTACTTTATAAATGGCATTGCTTTAACAATGCCTTTCCAAAGACTGGAATGGTTACTCTTCTTCATCTTATGTATTTTGCCATCTTTGTGGTGGAAGTACTTCCCCTGCAAAACTTTCACCTTCATTGTTGAGAAAATTCCAAGCAAGTTTAACCATGTATACCAAATTCAAACTCCTAGCAGATCAAAGGCCAAGGACACCCTGATTTTTTGGTTTACACACTGTCTCCCAAGAGAGCAGGTGAACTTTCTTCTTTCCCCCATATGAGCCCCAAACAAAACCCCTTATCTTTTGGTTAATGGCACCACAAATTGAACATGGAAGGAAGGCAGTTGGCATAGCATATGAGGGAATGTTATTAAGCACACTGGTTGCAAGGGTTACCCTTCCTGCTAAGGAGAGGGTTCTAGCTTTCCAGAAGGAAAGTCTCCTGTCCATTGTCTCCAAAATGTAACGAAAGGTGTACTTAGTTAATCTACCATGCAGGACAGGTACGCCCAGGTATCTACCAAGATCAGGGGTGGCCTGGATACCAATCTTAGCACTAATATTCTGCCTTTCACTAATCCTAGTGTTCTTAGAAAAGTAAACCCTAGATTTTCCCTTACTAATCAACTCCCCTGAAGCCTTGCAAAAGGATTCCACACATTTCAAAACAACATCAGCCTGTTTACAAGAAGCCTCAGCAAAGAGCACCAGGTCATCCATGAAGAAAAGGTGGGACAGTTCAGGGCAGTGTGGTGCAATTTTGATAGGTTTCCAACAATTTTGGTTAACTTCATGCAAAATACTATGACTAAGTCTCTCAACACACAATGTAAAGAGATAGGGTGAGAGAGGACATCCCTGGCGCAACCCTCTAGAGGGTTTGAAGCTCTCTGTCTCTCCCCCATTCCACAGGCTTGCCATTTTAGTTGATGTGACACACTCCATAATCATTCGCAGGCACAAATATGGGATTCCTGCACTCTTGAGTGTGTTTTCCAGGAAAAGCCAATCGATTTTGGCATACGCTTTTGAGAGGTCCACCTTCAGGATCATCGAACCCCTTTTCCCAGTCTTCCTTGCCATTGAATGGACAGTCTCCTACAAGATAATACCATTATCGGTAATATGTCGGTTTGGGACAAAACTTGATTGATTCTGATGCACCAGAGACGACATAAGGATTTTGAGTCTATTGGCTATGCATTTGGCTACAATCTTATAACCAACATTACATAAACTAATGGGCCTAAATTCATTCATAGACTGTGGTGCATCAGTTTTCGGGATCAAGGCAAGTAGAGTCTGATTCGTCAATCTAATATTAGAGGGTGAAGTGAAACAAGAGATGATAAAGTTCGAGAAATCTCCCCCAATTTGCTCCCAGCATTTCTGGAAGAAGATGGCTTGATAGCCATCGTTTCCAGGAGCTTTGAGCCCATTCATGTCCATGACAATTGGTCTGATCTCCTCCATACTGGGTGGTGTACAGAGTCTTGATTTAGCTCGATCATCGCTGCTAGGGAAATCAGCAGGGATGTCCTGATGCTGGCTAGTGTCCTCCTTGGTATAGAGATTGATAAAGTACTCCCTAGCCATCATTTGCTGAGCTTCAGGATCTGTGATCCAGTTGCCTGCACCATCTCTCAGACCTGCAATCCTCTTTCTTCTTCGTCTGCTCAGTGTGCTTTGATGGAAGAACTTGGTGTTTTGGTCTCCATGAACAATCCAGTTTGCCCTGTATTTTTGGAGCCACAGGATCTCCTCTTGCCAGAGGGTTTCCTCCAACTCTTCTCTCACACAGCTCTCCTGCAGCTTGGACTGGAAACTAGGGGATATGTCGTTCTTTGCCTCCAAGTTTTGCAGACGATTCCATAGGCTTCTCTTTCTCTTGAAAATATTTCCAAAGACTTCAGTGTTCCACTTCTTTAGCTTGCTCGAAGGTCCTGTAAAGCAAGGGGAAATGCATCACCCGACTTCCAAGCATGGCTTAAGAAGGGGGGAAATTATCATGGGCAATCCAAGGTGCTAAGAACTGAAATCTTCTCACCAGTTTGCTCTTATCAACAGGTGCCTCGCTGCTCAAGAGGATTGGTATATGATTAATCTAAGCTTTGCAAGGTGGAGGTTGGTCGATTTTGGGTACGCTTTCAGCCACTCTGCATTACATAGACATCTGTCCAAACGCTCCTTAATCCTTGTCTTCTTTTTGAACCAAGTGAATTTTGGTCTCGTGAAGCCCAAGTCAAAAAGTTCGTTCTCCTCCATAGAATTGTTTAGTGCTTTGACCTTTTCACTATTGAATGGGGCTCCTCCTTGCTTCTCTGAGGACTTAGATATGGAGTTCAGGTCTCCAATCAGCATTCAAGGGATATCGGTCACTCTGCCAATACGTCCAATTGAGTCCCATAATTCACCTTTGATGTGCTCGTTTAAACTTGCATAGATTGCTGTCAGTTGACACACTCCTTTGCCAGCCTTTGTGCACTTAAGGTTTATGAACTGCTTGTGACACTCAATAAGCTCCAAATCCAGCTGGTTTTTCTTCCACATCACCCAAATGCCTCCACTGAACCCAACCGCATCTGAGACCTCCCAAGCATCAAAGCCAAGTGACTTTATCACGTCAATTGCATCTGTGCCGCTGATTCTTGGTTCCATTATGCAGACAACATTTGGTTCGTACATTTTCAAATAAAACTCCTTAGTAGAGTGAAATTCCGGGTGCTTTGCACCTCGACAGTTCCAGGAAAAGACTTTAATCATGATAAGATGAAAAGGTATTCCCAGCACACACCCCGGGGGGGAAGAAATCAAGCAGAATCGATGGCCATGGCCATCTCTGTCATTTCATCTCCGTTGGCATTATCCTTCCTTTGATTCTAGTTTGCACTTTCTGGCATCATCGTAGCATTGGCTGAGCAGGCATCAAACTCCAGCTTACGAGTGAGGATCCCACTATCCGAGGAAATACTTGGGGCCTTATGGGTGGCTCCCATGGATGACGCTGAAGAGGCCTTCATCTTTGGTTGATGGCCTGTCGATGCATCCTCCGAGAGGTCCTTCCCTTTCCCATGCTTTCTAACATCAAGAGTCTTCTGAAGAGAGTTTGTCATTGGCTTTGTCATAGCTATTGGCTTCTCTTCCTTCGGCACCGGTCTTCCCTTCCCCGGAATTCCACTGCTCAGTTTGGAGTTCCCTGTGGTTTTGCAGCTAGAGCCTGCTCCTGGGGTGGAACTCAAGGGAGAGGCTTTCTAGTTTTCTTTCTTCTCTGTTTCCTTCACTTGATGTGGTTTCTTTTGCTTTTCCTGTTTCTGCACATTTCCTTTGCCCTGCTTGTTACTCTTTACGGTATCCATACTCTTCCTTGTTTGGTCTTTTTTTACCTTCTGAGAGATCTTCTCCTTCTCGACTTCCTTATGCTGCTCGCTATCCGTTTCCTCATTACAACCTTTGTCATTACTTTCCTCTTCCTCTTCCAGTGCACTGAAGCGCGAACCTCCCTGTGGCTCTTCCTGTTTTGACACTGGGGCTTCTTTCTCAGTTTTAGTCACTACCACTCACTGTCTGTTCTTCTTCCTTTTGGTCCTTGTTGCAAGCATCCATGGCCCAAAGTCTTCAACAACTTCAGGCCGAATCTCCTGTTGGGATATCTGATGTTCCTCCTCTCTTGTTCTTTGTTCCGGTGTTGCGTTAGCCATCTCCTCTGCTCTAGGGCATTTTTCTTCCAGGCGCCCATAGTGGCCACAATCATAGCACACAATATCCAATCCCTCGTATTCAACCCTCCTAACTCTCCGCTTCAACCTGTATTTCGGGACAAGTCACTTTCTAAGATCAATTTCCACACAGATGCGCGCATAATTTCCTCTGAACCCATTCAATGTGTTGTAATCGATCTTGACCACTTTCCTTAGTCGACTACCAATGATCATCAAGATTTCTTCATCGAAATACGCCATTGGCAGATAGGGAAGCCGAACCCAAACCATATTGTTATTCATAACGTCAAAATCTGGGTCGAAATCCAATCTCCACGGCTCCGAAGCGATGTTTTGCTCGTCCACTGTCCAATGCCCTCCATAGAGGGCTCTGTTGTAGTCTAATTGAGACCCAAAGATAGCATGATAGTACCCATTCCCGATATCACCGATCTCCACCGACCCAGTTTTGGCCCACATCTTGTGCAATCTCCTGTGGATGAACGCAGACGGGAGGCTTTTGCCCAAAATCCTAAAAGTAATTGCTCTGCTCCATCGAAACCGAACCCTAACATTTGTGCTCTTCTTAATCCGAATAGTGGGGCAGAGGGGGTCATCGTCAACATCTTCATCGTCAGATTCGTCTGACATCAGCTCGTCCCCGTCAGGGATTTCCGGAGCAGGACCGTTCCCGAGGACCGAGTCTTTGTAGGATACTTTCGTAGTCTGCGTTGAGGGAGACTCCCCTCCTGAATTGGTCATTGGTAGCACTGGCTCTGAATCCACCATAGCCACTTCTGTATCTTCACTTCTTGTCGTGACCACCGCAAAGTCCATGCTGCCTTCACCTGTGAAAACTTCACTTGTTGTCGCCTTGGCCTTCTTGCTCGGTTGGATGGGCGTCATTGTTGGCGATCCGTCCGGCGGTTTCGGATCTGGGATCGCCGCCCCCGTAGGAGGCTCCATCTTGTTAGTGTTGTGGTATATGATCCACGATTGAACCTCTCCCAACAACTCGAGTTATTGTGAGCAACTGGTTCTTGACATGGTATCAGAGCCTTCTGTGACCGAGAGGTCTTGTGTTCGATTCCCGGTGACCCTCATTTGTTAAGCACATGGTATTCTTGTCTTCATACCTGTGCAAACTTCAAGCCCTTGTGAGTGGCTTTCGTTTGAGGGGACGTGTTAGTGTTGTGGTATATGATCCACGATTGAACCTCTCCCAACAACTCGAGTTATTGGGAGCAACTGGTTCTTGACACATCTCACAACAGTCCCAAACGGGCAGAAAACAGGAGAGAGGACAGAGCTAAATTCTCACTCTAACTTTACCTTCTCTCTCCCTCTCTTTCCTTTTTCTAGTCTTCTAAAGTCAAAACAAATGATGTATCCGGTCTTTTAAAGTCAAAACGACGGGGTTAAAGCCTAATCTTTCAGTTCGATAAAAAAAAAGTTCACAAAACATGTCGACGTTGCAGAGAACAAGGTATGTCAGAGTTCAAACAAACATCACAGTTACATTTGATCATCAAATGCAAACATTGTCAAGGTGTTGCAACAGGTACACTATCTTCGGATCACTATCTGCCATAAAAAAGAAGCCTTTGTTCCCATGCTTCTTCCAACTTATTGCTTAAACAGAAACAAAAGACAGGAAGCCTCCTGAAAAAGTTTGCGAATGTTTCTACGCACACACACAGCACGAGGCCTGAGGAAAGAAAACCCGCACCCGAAATCCAGATGACACAAGGATTACACCCGCAGAGTGCCTACTCCCTCTCACGGAGCTCAAACTTTGGCACGTACAAAGTGACACAGAGATAAATTAAACATCACAAGTCGACATCGACCTTCTTCTTCTTCTACAACAACAAGGATTCCCTCAGCAGACGTAAAGTCCCCATGAGCCAAGCATCAGTTACCTGACAACAAACGCATGGAACCAACATTAACACAAGAGCAGTCATACAAAGATGGAAGCTTTTCGAGACAGCAATAATGTTCTGTCTTCTCTTTTTTTGTGGGATAAAGTCAAACCTCAAAATTCACTTGGTGAAGAGCGGGAGCTCGTGGAGATCATGTCAGAGGAAGCAGCCATAGGGATGGACATGGAGAGCTGGGTGGTGGAGAACGAGGTCTGGTTGGAGCGGTCATCTTCAAGGCCCGACCATGACTCACCCCGGGTTCTGGGCCACTCGTCAAAGAAGGGTCGTAGTGACTGACCATCCTGTTTTGTTGTTTCGCCGCCAGATTGGGGGAAGTCACAGCCGAGATATGACTGTTGGTGGGAATAGTCGTTCATTGTTGCTGGCTTGGAAAAGGACAACACTCTGGATTGCTGCATCTGAGGCCATGTGGAGGAGTCACCACCTCGGTTTCTTGCGGAGTCTTCGTTGTATATACCACGCTCTCCGGCCTCAGCCTTCACTCCTTGGAGATATCTGCTGCTTAGCATATAATCATGGAAAAGGAGAAGGTATTTCTCTGTTAGTTACAAATCAGGCAAATGTCTGCAACTCCACTGCAAACGGAATATGCTGCAAGAACAAGCTCCTACTTATCAAAAAGTGACAGTGTAGACACGTATGTACTTTATAAGATCTATGCATCAAAGTTTAATCAATCCAGTAAGTGACTTCGGAGCGCAATTATCTGCTCCCTTTAATTCTAATAAAGTTTAAGCGCTCTGCAAGGTATGGAGGTGGCATGAACTATAAAGCATACAACTAATTTACGTTATTGGAGTGGTGATTAAGGGGACCAGACTTCATTTGTGGTCCCACGAAAATACGATTAGGGCATAAGAAAATGGCACCAGATGATCCATAAAACAAGAAAATGACACCAGATGTTGCATGAGTGTCTTCACTACATGAATAACAGCTTGAGAAGTTTGGAAAGACAGGAAGAACAACAACGTCTAAACAGGTGACGAACACCTGAACAGCAAAAATATTATGAAACTGAGGAACAAAACGATAGAGATCAAACATTTGCAGGATGTGAAAAATTTTCATACATATCCAGCATTTGACTTCTCCAAAACTCGGAAGCCTCATCCTTCTCATATGTTATCCTTTTACCAGCCAAATGCCATAAGATTAAGTTAACTATTAACTAACTGACTCATCTTTGCACATTTCCTTCATAATCTCCTCTAGGGGCGTCCTAGTCGCTACATGAGGGTGCTGACCTACTTTTCATTCCAGTAACATAATATATCCTACCACACTACAGAGGGACGTTGACGGTGAAAGGGATGAATCTATCTCATTAGGTCTTAATTTGTGCATCTCACCGCCAAAACGGCCATTAACATAGATCATATGCAACCGAATGATTTTAATACAAATAAGACCCAAAGGTGAACATCAAGGGCAGGACAACAACACCTCCCAGAAGTCATATGCTAGGAAGAAGGTTACAGTATGTTACTTACTTCTGATAAAGATTTTGATATATGGCAAACAAAATGACATAACAGCTGGGGTACTTCTAGCAAGTACTCAAAGCTTCAATCATCCCCAGTCAAGCATCTACCAAAAGTAATAGAGAAGCCAGGAACAGCAAGAGGATGATTACCTGTAATCTTTGCTTGGAATAGCATAGGGGATAGAGTCCAAATGATACTGAGACTGGTTACTTCCACTGACAGCAGTGCACTGGGGATTCCCAAAGGCCCCGAAGGCGTGCAATGCAGAGTTGTGCTGTAGGCTTCCTGCCCCGCCAGAGCTGCTGTCAGTAATAACAGTCCTCCCGGATGGTGTCATGGTAGACAATGACTGTGTCATTATGGTTTGTTGTTGTTGTGATGATTCCACAGGCTTTCTTGAACGGTTGCGGCCACGGTGCATATGGCGCTCACAATACTTGGAGTCAGGATGGGCGTCTTTGGAGCATCTCCACTTCTTGCCATCTGTCCTCCTGCATCTCCCTGGCTCTGGATCCACCTTCTTCCCATAGAATGAGCAATACCCCACTGCAAACCACCATAACCCATTTTCAACACGCACAAAGAAACACCCCCCTCAATACTAGCTCAAACATGCATTCATTATGAAGCACACACTAGGTCTAATTCACATGTATGAACCAGGAAAGGCAAAAGACAAAGGATGGTATCAGAACAGTAGGAAAACCCATCTTCTGTGGAAACTCTGCAAAAAGTCACGAGCAAGTTTCACACAGTGTAATCCTAGATAACCAATTGGAGAAGGATGGTTTTGTTTCTTTCTCCAGAAACCCTTTATTGTCGGGGTTAAAAAAAGCTTCAGAGGCCTGTCCCCAATCTTGTTTGTCTCCCCAAGTTTAATTGGATTCAAGTCTAAGCAAGAAACAGCTCAGCCTCAACCCGTCACTCAAAAGCCAACTAATTTCAGCACAGTAATGATTGACCTTTAGTTTCCTTCTATTTTGGATAAAGTGAAAGAGAGGAGGCAAGCAAACACGGAGAAAGCCAGAGAACCCAAGGAACAAAGCGAGTACAAGAGAATGAGAAACTACCCTTACTCAACAAGACTCCCCCAGCAACAAAATAATAATCAATCCACTCCAAAGAAGCAAAGATGAAAACTTTTCAATAAACCCACTCATGAAATCAGATTAAAACATAGATGCAATAAAAACAAGAACCCGGAAGATTTCTGGGTTTTCATTAAAGATAGAAGAAGAACAAAACAAGGGAAGGATGAGGAGCGAGAACGCAGTGCTTACTAGAGGGATGGTTGAAGAATCTGTGAGAGATGGAGTCGAAGCTCTTTTGAATGGGTAAGACGAGATCAGGAGGGACAGGGAGACCAGCCATCATGTACTTAAAGATCAAAGCTTGGTGTTCGAGTTCTTGCCACTGAGACACAGTAAAGGCAGACCTCATCAGTGTCTCCCCACTCCCACCCATCGCTGTCCCTCCTCCTGAGCCACCACCGCCACTGCTCATCACCACTCTTACCCTTCCGATTTTTCTGCTCTCTTTCTGTGTTTCTTTCCTCTTTGTTTCTTTCCTTTTTCTTTGCTGGAGTGGGGAAGAGCAGAAGTTTCTAGTTTTAGGAAGGGAAACCCAGGAGGTGAGACATGGGGAGAGGAGATGGGACACGGATCAGAAGCAGCATCAGCAGGGCCAGTTGCTAGCTGTGGGTTTGTTTTGTGTCAAACTCAGAGAGACCCGTTTATAAGCGTGTCCGTGTGTGAGAGTGTGTGTGTGTGTCTGTCGCAGTCTCAAATGTGGATGTGGGTGTGAGGGCTTTGTGTTGGGAAAGGGAGACAGGGAAGAGGAAGAGGGGAAGAGGAAGACAGGAGGATTTTTCTTTTACTTTTGTAGCCCTGTTATGCCCTCCCAAGTTTTTTTGTTCTGATTCTATTGATGGGAGGTGGGAAGTGATAAGCGTTTGTCTGGAACTTAAGGTGGAGATGTGGGTGGTGTTTGTTAGTGCCGAAAGAAAGGTGGAGCTTTAGGAGGGTGCTTGATTAACGTCTTATTTGACAATTCATCATTAACTCGTTGGCTCCGGGCTTCGTTTGGCTAATTTTACCGACTATTATTGCCTTGCCTATTGATGTGTAGTTAAGGCGAATGTTGGATCCAATTTTTCTTATGAACTCTTTAGTTAATTCAAATGCAATACCTAACAAATCTCTAGTTTTTTCATCCTGAAGGCTGAATCTCCACTATGTAAGATTCGGATTGGACCTAACTCTTGTCTCTAAGGCATCAAACCAAGATTTGCTTTCGAGCTTCGACTCTTTTGACATAACAGGTTCTTAGGCCTCTATAGCAAGCTCTTCCAAATTGATTACAAGCCACCATCCTAAACATTTACCCTGCAAATCGATTGACCTATCCCGACAAACTCAAACTTTGACCAACCCGACTCACTCCCCGTCCCTATCTCGAGCCTCAACTATCCTTTTTTCTCTCAACACATTTGGAGCTTTGTCAAACTGATTGTGACCCTCACATTGGGTTACCTATTTCCAACAATCTAGAGTTTAAATACCCAACCTCAAACCTCGAACCTAGGCCTTATCTCCTAGCCTCTCTTAAATTATGAGTAAGGGGTAACACCGAGAAAAACAAGTTCCATAGACAAAAGCATCATCACACTAAAACAAGCAGTGAAGAGAGATTTATCTAGATAACTATGCAGAGAGCATGAAGCGTCTGGAGAGCATCGCTATTTTAAGTGAATCCCTTTAGTAGCAAACCGATTTTTTCACATCTCTAAATGAAAGAAATGTAGATTCGATGAGATATTGAGGCTCCAGGTTCATCTTCGTCTATCCTTATTGGTTAGATATGAAGGGGAGCACTTCCCCCCAACTCTAGAGAGTATGTTAGAGCAACCACACTAAATAACTCCTGGCCAAATTGAAATTTCATGTAAAAAATATTTTATAATTGTCAGGTCAATCTACACTTTACGAAATAGCTTTCATTTCCTCTGGTTTGTCAACAATACTAACTACTCCAATCTAGAAAAGTGTACCCTAGATTGGTGAAGAAGTAAAGTGATGACCAAGGTGGTATTCCATGGGACCTTTAGTATTACTACTACTCTTGGCCTCAAGCTACTATTTAGTCAATGAGAAGGAGGGTTTGAACATGAATTAAACAAAACTGACAATAATATAAACAAAACAGAGTACGAGGGAGATCACTAAAGATAAGTAGTTGTTTAGGTAGAATCCCTCTAGCCATAGGTTGACATGGGTTGCATACAAGTAAATGAAGGCTTCCTTATCTTCTAAATTTCAAGGAATCAATTGAGCTAGCATCTAAGGGAATGGTCATGTCACTTAGATGCAATTCAAGTAGACTACTTGGCTCAATGGTCATGCAACCAGCTATTACCTAGAGCACTAAGCCTAGATTCCTCCAAATGGGTTTTAATCCTATGTGAATGAAGCTACAACCAATGGTCATGTTATTAGGTGCTCTCAATCTTGACCTAGTTAGATGGTCTCTCTTTTAGGTCACGAAACCCCAATTCCAAATACTCGACATAAGCACACGAAAAATCTTGATAAACCATCAATAGATATAGGAAATAGGTTCACTATCATGATTACAAACAAACTTGATGTCATTTGTAGCGAGTATCAAATTTACCTGCCCCGAAGGCTAGAATCGTATTTCCTTAGGGCCTCTTGCAAACCACTTACTCGGGTGGCAAGATATGGTTCTATTGATTTAGAAAACAACATAGGAGGTTGAGGTGCCTTCGGTTTTTCAAAATGAGAGAGCTCAAAAGGACATGCATAGCATAGGAAAGCTCCCCTAGGTCTCATTGGTTATCGTTCCTCGATGATCGGCAACATACGAGCTGCTAATTCCTTAGATCATTTGATCCCACCTTGTGTCGAAGTATTTACTCAAACTAATAGGCGACAAGGACCCTTCAAATTTCTTTCTTGAGGCTTCAAGTCGTTCGATTGAATGACGTTTAATAAAATAGGAACGCCATGTCTGGCTAATCTTAAGCAACTTGGATTTCGATCCTTGCACCTCAAAGGAGTGCAAGGTCGGCTAGACTCTCGTTAAAATAAAATAAAAAAGATTAAATAGAGGAAATCAACCATCACACATATAAGGTAAAAAAATCATATTCAAAACCAATTCATTGAGTTTACATAACCAGAACCCGTAGGGTCACATACCTACGCAACTAAAGGAACTAGCCAGCCATTGGGAAGGGTTCCTGGGTGATCATTGATCCAAACGATGTCCCAAAAGAGCCACCGGAATCGACTCGCTTTGTTGGCAAAGTAATGACCCTTCGTTGACTCCTCATCACCTCCTCTTCAATTTTTGTCTCTAGAGGCCTATTTATAGGCTTTTGATTAGGCTTTCTAGGGATAGAAACTCGTAGCTACATCATCATCCGGCCAATCATAAAGCTCCAAATTCGTGGCCAGCGAATTAGGAAGCTCCAAGGTAATTGTTTGACAAAGTATATGTGTCATGTCAAAAGACGAGCGAGACGCAAATTTTGATAATGGGTCGTCGTTTTGGGCGTTATTCCCATAAGCACATCTTCTCTTCGACTCAACTCCAACAACTAGATCTCGATGTCCCCTTCAGATACTAAGTGGTCCACTAGCCCGCTTTGACGAGTAAATGCACAGAACGCTACCAAAAGCATACCAAACGAGTAAAAGCAATCCTAGGATTGCTAAAACACACTTGAAGCAGTCATAACATGAATTCAAGGTATTATGATGATAAAGATATGAAATGAATACACTTTGGATCACAATACGGAGGTCTAAAATAGTCAATTCTACGTGTCATCGAACAAGCCCGCACTTGAACTTTGCTTGTGCCTATGCTCAAAATGCTACAACTAATTAGGCCTATACAATGAGATTACTTTCGAACTTAGTTAGTGGATCATAAGAGGCTTACAAGGTTAACCCTTGCACTTAAAAACTTTTGATCATTGCAATGATGCTCGAAACGTACTTCGTAAGAACGAAATGATTCATCTCTCACGAGATTAAGTTCTCTTTGTCTTACTCCAATCTTTTTTTTTTAAATATTGGGGTGAAGCTTATGTAGGTTGATTATGCAGTGTTTTACGCGCCACTCTACGGGCAACACTGTTGGCGGATCTAGGTACCGCCATAAACTTTATACAAACAGACAAATAGCTAAGAATCTGATGACACTCTCGTAACACCTAACCACCAATCGAGTCTTATTAGTTTGAAAGGTTTGATTATAATATTGTACTTCATAATTAATAACATTTAGTCTTATTTAATTTTATAATTACCATTTTAACAAATTTTTTAATTTGAACAGCCATCATTCACTAACCCAACAATAAAATAACTAAAATAGATCGACTCTGCAATAAAACTTGTTAGAGCGCCATGGAGTAGAACCTTCGGATCACAACACGAGTGAGGAGAATGGGAAATCAAACCCAGAGTCAGAGAAACCCTCTCCCGATCTAATTGGAGGACTCAACAAAACCAGTTTTCCGGCCAAACAAACAACACCACAGGATAAAGAGAAAAATATTCAACTTCAGAGCAAAAAACACAAAACGAGTTCGTTCCACTGACACATTACGCCGGAACGGAGTAAACAGGTGGATCAGCGGAGGCCGGAATCGGGAAGAGGACGGTGAACTGAGAGAGAGAGGTGGCTTTGCCACAGATGGGATGGGGAATGGCGATATACGAAGGGGTGGTGGTGGTAGGCTCACTCTGCGGTTTGGGCTGGGCAGGGCTATGGTTCTTGAACCGCAGGCTTTACAAAGAGTACGAAGAGAAGAGAGTTCTGGTGCAGATCATTTTCAGCGTCGTCTTCGCCTTCTCCTGCAACCTTCTCCAGCTCGTGCTCTATGAGATCATCCCTTTCCTCTCCAAAGAGTAATTGTTCCTCCAACATCTCTTCTCCTCTTCTGTTTGCTTCCTTCGGCTTCACTGCTCGGGTGAAATGCTTTCTGTGATTCAGTAGCAGAAGTAGCAGTTGGAGACGGTAATTCTCATCTGGAATCGTTCTCCGTGAAAACGGAGGTCAATTGCCATTGCTTTTCTTTTTACTGAGTTGGGAGTTCTAACTAGTACGTACTTAGAATGGAGCTTCGTAGTTCAGAAGCTGGCTCTAAATGTATGGTTTAGCTGTCTAGGAGCAGAAGAATCTGTAGATTTTAACAGTATTTTTTGGTGCTTATTGCTTTATGTTTGTATTCTTGTTCTTGAAACTACTTTGGTGCTAATCATTGTAAGGCAAACAAAGGATGCATTGCATGGGTTTCTTATCTTCGGCTTGTCACGTTGACTTAGTTGCTTGTGTGTTTTCTTGTTGTAGGACGAGATGGATTAACTGGAAAGTGGATCTCTTCTGTTTAATTCTGTTGCTCGTCTTCTTGTTGCCATATTATCACTGCTACTTGATGCTCTGCAACAGTGGTATGTACTTTGGTTTGTACATTCAACATTCATTGGCCTTGCATTCTGCTCATCTAGTTAATCATGTCTTGCTTCTTTTGCAAACATAATGTTGTTGTGTTTTCTCGTTTTGGAACTATTATTGGCAAAACAACTGTTGCCGGATGATACGGTTGGCACTGTGAATCTTGGGATCATCAAATCCTTCTTGTTGAATACTAAGCTATAATGTTTTCCGTTATACACTGTCTGAGTTATATAAGAGTGGTTGATCAAAAACAGTTGTTTAAAGTCATACCTTTTCCCTAGTTTTCCTTTTAATCCCAGTCTGAATAAGATGGGTGTGCAGAAGCAAAGAGATTTCTAAGAGGCCAAGCTATTCGATCCTCAACTCTTATGGCAATACTTTCTTTATATGCCACCATTATAAAAAAAAAAATACTTTCTTTATATGCAGAGAGAATATCATACAGTTTCACTATATTCTGAGTATGAATGTGATTCCATAACCAGGGCCTGTGTCCCATTGGGACCAATTGTCTCTACTTTCAGAATGTACTTGCTTTCTTGTACGTCCGTTATCTTAAAACATTTATATTCTGCTTAGGTGTAAGGAAAGAGCGTGCGGCACTTGGAGCCATCTTATTCGTTCTGGCCTTTCTGTATGCTTTCTGGCGCATGGGCATTCACTTCCCCATGCCTTCACCTGATAAAGGTTTGCCTATGCTTCTATGCCGAGATAGTGTCTCTTTTAATCGCGGAACTGAATTCTTGAAGTTTAGTTTCCGCACTTTGATAGTTTAGACATCAATGCCATGGATTTTTCTGCTCCATACTATTGCTTCTAATATTCCCTTAACTAATTTTCAGGATTTTTTACGATGCCTCAGCTAGTAAGTAGAATCGGCGTCATTGGTGTGACTGTCATGGCTGTTTTGTCTGGTTTTGGAGCTGTGAATTTACCATACAGTTATTTATCTCTCTTTATTAGGTAAGAGGTGATCTTCTTTGTATTCTTTCTATTCAAATGTCGTCAGTTTGAATCCACCGAGAACAGGTTCTCTTTGCGAATCCACTGAGAAGTCCTCTTTGCGAATAATTGACCTTGACAACGGGTTCCATTGATTGGTTGATGGTACTGATGTGCCTGAATCCTAGAATTTCCTGGTTTCAATGACTATGAAAGCATCATCCTTTTACCGCTTTCCACACATTGCTCTTGGCTCAGGAGTTTGTTGATATTTAGTTCTACATCGTGGAGCTTAATATTCCCAAAGAATGTTGGCTACTTTATTTCAATTAAGAAAATCCGATTGCTTTTTAATGTTTGCTGAGTTTGCTCTTGTTATTGAATAGATCTTTACAAGGAGTTCTATATGCTGCTTGATCAAGTGATTGTAATTTTTCTGTTATAGAGAAATTGAGGAGTCAGAGATCAAGGCACTAGAAAGACAATTGATGCATTCTATTGAGACTTGCATCGCTAAGAAAAAGAAAATTATTCTTGCTCAAATGGAGATGGAACGCATTCAAGGATCTGAGGAGGTACTTATTTATTTTGCTTTATCACATTTGTTATTCATGTCATCCTAATATGACTGGTTTTGGAAATAGCTAAAGGAAACCGAAACATTTGGAGGAAAACAACCACCGAAGATTAAGTCATTAGAAATTACCTTTCTTAATTAGCTAAGAATTGGCCGCTTGGGAAAGAGAAAGGAAAGGAATAAAGATTGTTCAAATGGCATGGGGGCTGTTATGGATGTGATTCTTGTGTAATATCCTTTATATGCTCCCTCTGTCCCTCCACTGTTTTTCTTTTTGGGTATTTCGTTAAAGGTTATCAGTTATAGATGTGGATCTTATAACCCATAAGGTATTAATATAACCTGGTTCCTCACACATATGATTTTCTCATGGTTGGCTTTGTCTCTGCAGAAGCTAAATGGTAGATCTTTCTTTAAACGTATAGTTGGTACAGTTGTACGGTCTGTTCAAGATGATAAAACGGAGCAAGGTTTATACTTTATACCATTTAACCCTTCTTAACCTCTCAATAGCAGTATATTTGTCTTAGAATGTATGAGGGAGACAGATTCTAGCCATCTTTTTCTGCGGGAGTCATTTCCCTTGTACTTCTGTAGTGGCAGTTATTTGTCATCCTGGCATTTTCTTAAGCCGAAGTAGTTATATGTTATGTCTTAGCATATGTTAAATTATATGCATGGGTTGGTAATGTAGTGTATGGCACTTGCGTATTTTAGGTGGTTCTGTACTTTTACCTTGGGATTCATTCATGTTTTCTCTCCAGCCTCTTACTGTCTAATTTGAATACGCCAACTTTGTTGACGGATGTGACAGACATGCTGCTCCACATTGTGCATTGGGCTTTTTAATTCTCAAAAAGTCATCTCTTTTCACAGCCCTGAATCATTTATTTTAGCTTGATCTTTTACCCAGATATTAAAACCATGGAAGCAGAAGTACAAGCATTAGATGAGCTTTCAAAGCAGCTTTTCCTTGAAATATATGAACTGCGACAAGCTAAGGTTTGATTTCTTGAATTTGTCTTGCTTGATGTATTTGCAACTCATGGCACTTCATTTGGCATATCTGTTTTAGGATCATCAGTATAGTTAATCTCACTATATGGTTGAGCGGAAAATGAAGTTTAACCGATGTGCAAATGGTCCAGAGTAACATATATGGGTTCCTATTGATTTTTGCTTTGCTGATGGTAAAAGTTTGAGTTCTGCATGTCTATTTTTCCTTGTTATGAAACTCCTCAAGCGTATTTTAAGTTGTACCTTACGTGTGTGCTCTTTGCTGACACAATTCCTAGAGTGAATTAGACTGAAGGTAGACCACATCTTAGTGTCTTGTGGGAATTAAGCCTAAACGGAATAAATAATTACCAAGCGAGGTAAATGTACCGACTTTTATTTTGTAACTCCGCATTGAGCAATAGATGTCCATAGAATTGCAATAGCCAAGCCGGAAGAGGTAATTGACAATATGGGATAGGGTCAATTAAAGCCTTTGCTGGATATACCTGAATAAGGAGTTGCCGCTGGAATTGAGGATGATTGACAGCTACACACTCCAAATAATGATGCTAGTATATTTAAGGTTGTTTGGGGTTATTTACTGAGCAAGGACAGTGCATGAAGAATGAGCTGATTCAAGTTGCAGGAGTGAGGAAAAGGAACCATCTATGTTGATTAGCCTAGTGACTCTTTTATGTGATAATAGCCCTTGCACTATCATATCTCTTGTTTACACAATGTTTCTGAAAGGTTAAATTGTTTTTTTGGTGCATTTGGTAGGCTGTAAGGAGCAGCTTTTCTGTTATTCTGTATGATTGTAGTTATCACATCTTTCCAGTTCTATACACTACGAAAAGCATCTGTGACATTTGGTTATCTATTTTCAGGAAGCTGCTGCTTTCTCTCGAACTTGGAGGGGACACATGCAAAATTGTCTTGGCTATGCATGTTCGGTCTACTGTGTGTATAAAATGATTAAGGTATGGCTGTGATTTTCTTTACAGTTTGGAGGAGATTACCATCCTCTGTATTTCTGGTAGTCATCATTATAGTGTCTACTCTTCTTTAACATTATGGTAATTGTTACTGATTGGAGGTTGTATCTGTTTTGGCAGTCTTTGCAAAGTGTTATATTCAAAGAGGTACCCTTCTATCTATTATAGTTATGTGTATCCACTTTCAAAATATGTTGCCGAATGCTACAACGTCGGCTGAGTTTCTTCTCGTATCAAGAAAGTTCATGAATTTTTCTTTTTATCCAGGCTGGATCTGTAGATCCTGTCACAATGACCATTAGTATATCCTTACAGTTCTTTGACATAGGAATCAATGCTGCACTATTGTCTCAGGTCAGTTAAAATGTTTAACCTGGATTTTCTACATGTTTATTTTTGTGCTGGTTTATCTTCGTCTTTCTTTTATCACTTCGACTTTTCATATAGAAATATTGTTTCTCGTGTTCTCTTGGACGCTTAATCCAGTGGAGTAATTAGTGACAGATGATTGCAGTAGTTTAAAGTCCAGAACATTAAAGAGCTGCTGAGTTAATTAGTGCATAATTGCGTGAGTTTATATTCAGTACGATTGGCATAGTGGCTTCATAGATAGGACTCTGACTAAGCCTTCTTATTGAACAACAAAACTGTAAGACTGGTCCAGATTATAGCAAAGGCTATCAAACCTGATTCTTCTAGCACCTCTACTTTCTACATCCCTTTGTGCTTCTGGATTTGTGTTGCATATAATTTGAATTATTATAGACATAGTCGGCATGCAATTTTCCCATATTACTCCAAAACTAGATACTTCACTGAAATGAGTTGCCTGTTTCCTTGTCTTGCTTGGGGAACGCTGAAATAAAACTTATGGCTGTTGTGTATATATCTGTTGCTGCAGTACATTTCTTTGATGTTCATCGGATTGTTGATAGTGATTTCAGTTCGGGGGTTCTTGTCAAATTTGATGAAGGTACTTTTCCCATCTCCATTGCTCTCTGTCGCGTCATGTACAATTGGAACTCATCATTTTAACATTTTAGAATCAAAATAAGTGTGAGTCTCGGTTTTTTTATTATCTCTGGAATCAAAGTTGTAGACGGTGGCTTTCAGTTGGTACATAATACTGGAGTGGCCGTCTTGTTATCTTCGTATCTCCGGTAGGCAGAAAAGAAGCAAAAGAAAACCTGGGGGGGAGGAGGGTTGTTGGTTAGCGGTTATGTAAACTGGCACTTTAGCTGTCGCCATAACAAGTGAAGCAATGTAAGTGTGAGTTTCCATCATGTAAGGGCTGTGAATGTATAAATAGAGGTGTGAGAAAACTCCTTCCAGGTCCCAGTACCCTACAAACTAGTGAGAAATAGGAATCTTGCTTGGGTAAACCGCAGTTGAACACTGTAGAAAACACTGGAAACTAACCTAAATGCCCGCACCAATTCCTTATGACTTTCCAAGTCTCCATCATTATGTTTGTGGGTTACCTTTCAAACTTTATCTTGGCCTGTTTCCAGTTTTTCTTCGCAGTGTCCAGAGCTGGGAGTGGGTCCTCAAGCAACGTTGTGCTTTTCCTATCTGAAATCATGGGGATGTATTTCCTCTCTTCCATTCTGCTGATAAGGAAAAGCTTAGCCACCGAATACCGGTACGAGTAATTTGGCCTATACGATGTTTTACCCTGTCCTCCCAAGTTGCAATCTTTCATTTCTTTACATCCAATAAGAAAAACCTCCAAAGTATGCTTCATATTGTGTCTTGGGCAGGATGATCATAACCGACGTGCTAGGTGGGGATATCCAGTTCGACTTCTATCACCGGTGGTTTGACGCCATCTTCGTGGCAAGTGCATTCCTTTCCCTACTTCTGCTCTCAGCTCATTACACCTCTCGACAGATCGATAAGCATCCCATCGATTGATAAGCAATACCATCGACTGACAAAATGCACCTCCTCCAAAGTTGTACTGTGACAAAAAAGCTGCAAATCTCAAATACCATACATGAACACCAAGGCAGAGGGATCGGGCTTCTATTCCCTGACCTGCTGGGGATGTCTCAGCGGAGAGACATTGTTGAGTTGCAGAGAATGTGAAAGCAAGACTCTGTTTTGTGGTGTGGGTGACTGTACTAATTGCATAGGTGGACTTGGGGGGAAATGTGGTGGTTTCATTGATGCTAGCTTCTGCGGTGTTTATATCTCTACCAAATACCAATTGTCTTTGTTAATTATTATTCTGCAAAATGTAAAGCCATATTGGTAGATGAATAAAGAGGCTAACTGTACCAGTATTAATGGAAGAAGAAGCCAAGGCATCAACGGACAAAACCCGTACTACCGAATTGATTAGTTCTGGTTTAACTTTGATGGCGAAAAGGGAAAAAGATAGGCTGCAGCCCAAAACTATACAGTTACAGCATATATTATTTTCATGATCAGCTCTACTCTTGCTATAGCATGTACTTTCCGGTTCATAATGTAATTTAGGTCGGTTGTCTTTTCCAAGCTCGTTTTTTGCATGAAAAACCACGAACATCAAACTTTATGTTCGGTAGAGGAACTTTATAAATTCGGTGTTTGCATGTATATGTTTTATTCGAATAATAATATTGAAGGTATAAGTTTAATCTGTATCACAAATGAATGTGCATGAAAATGATTAGTTAAAAAATGAATTGTACTATAGGTAACGATAAAATACATGTTCTGTTTGTATTGTTTAGAAATTTGTATGTAAAGGTAAAGCTACGTATGGAATTTGTAATATAATGTTAATAGTACAAATTCAGTTTATCTTGTAAATATTTTTAATAACTAAAAGCACGTGTACTTGTTAGCATAGAAGCGGAATTTATATAATAGAGATATTAATATAACATGGTGTACTATAAATAAAACTTCGCATCAATAAGAGAAATTAGAGTGTTGACTTAATAATATTAGGGATTAGCATCATACTAACTACTTAATCACTGTCCATTACTACTACTTAAACTAGTAGTGATTTTGGTAGTTAAAATAGCCATTTTACAATTTCTTCTAGCGAATTAATTGTTATTAGTAGTGATTAAGCACATTCCCAGAATCTATGATTGTTCTAGATCGCATCGTGCAACTATGATGCCTTCAACATTGAGCTCATTGCACTTAGGAATGCTATTCAATAATGTATTTTTCATTATGAACAAATATTCTATTTTGTGGTGTTGCACAGGTGATCAGGCATATGATTAATACGAATTATTCGACGCACATGTTGGGTGGCAGTCTTCTCTTTGAGGTTAAGGTTTTTCGCGCCTCAATGCAGCATGCATCGTTTCACTTCGCGTCGCGTAAGTATAACAGGGTTGCCCATCTCGTGGCGAAAAAAGCCCTCTTATCGTTGGATCGTCGGTTGGTCGACCAACGGCTCTTCCTTACTTCTTCCTTGTAATTTGACCTGCAGATATCCTTTTATTTTGTCGTATCTAGTGATTGTGGAATTTTAGAAAGGAATGCTACTGAAAAGGAAGAATAAACATCACAAATCAGCAAATCATTACTAGTAGGCAAGAAAAATTACTATTGCAAACACCTAATACACATTCAATGCTAATACAAGCAAATACCTGCTACACATTTGTTACTAATATGAGCATTAACCCAAGCACAATCACTACTATAGAAATATTATACAACTGTCCCACCACAACTGCTTCGTCAGATCCACCGTGGTTTTGTCACCCAACAACTGTTCCTTCACAAAACTCATATTTGTCCCTCGTCGCATGCCTCCTCCATCACCATCGACACCCCATGACCATGTTGTCATTGCATGAGAAAGAGAGTCTTCATATCTGAACCTTCCTCAATCAACATCGACACCCTCGCTGCCTGCCTCCTCCATAACCATCGCCATAAGGGGTTATATTAGGGTGTGGATTTCTTGATGCTATTCCCTTCATATGGACCCAACGCCAAATTCGTGAGGATCTAGGCCCTAAGCGGACAATATCGAGTCAAGAAAAGGTTTGAAAATGTTAAAATTGGTATCAGGTTTGAAAGCGGATAATATTGAGGTAATATGAGTGACTTCTCATATCAAGACGAAATCAATTTGATGTTTGATACCTCTAAGCGGTGGCAACCCTTGTGGTGCCTCTTCGGGAAACACATCCTCAAATTACTGCAAAATAGAACGAATTTCACTAGGCAAGCTAGTGGCTAGTTCAACATTTAAGAAAGTCTCATTGTATAGAAGCAGGATCATGTCGTGTTTGTGGTTCCAGACCTACTTCACCTCATTAGCTCTCACAATAAATTTCTCAACCTTACGTGGAGCTTCTTTCGTCACTATCTTCTTTTCGACGTTTGAACTTTTATTATTCTCTCGTGGTTGACTCACAGAGGTAGGGACACTCTAATTTTCTCTCGTATCTTCTCTCAACTCATTTTGTTGCTCCCTTTATTTCTCAAAAAGTTATTGTAGCTTCAATTGTTCGTTGTAGACCTCTTTGGGAGTCCGTGGCACCAACACTTGAGTTCAACCCTCACAAGACAAGGTGTACTTGTTGGTCTTGCCATCGTGTTGGGCAGCTTGATCAAATTGCCATGAACGACCCAATATAATGTGTGTAGCTTGTATGAGCACCACGTCACAAAGCACTAGGGCTGCAAATGAGCCGAGTTGAGCCGAGTTTTACCCCAGCTTGAGCTCGGCTCGTTAATAAACGTGTTGAGCTCGAGCTCAGCTTGTTTATTAACTAGTCGAGCTCGAGCTAGCTTGTTTAATAAAATCTTGACTTTTATTTGGTACTTCATTTTGTATATCATGATACATATGATTTATTTTGTTAGCTAATCTCATATTATACTTTGTTGATATCATATATCATTTAGTTATAAATTTTAACTACTCCAAATCATATTATTTCATAGTATCATAGCAATCTATGATACATATTTTCTTTTTAAAATAGAAAATAAGATATATTTTCTCACATACTCAACGTGTTAAACTTTATATATGGCGAGATATACAACTTAACAACCATATGAATTAAAATCATAAGATATATATATTGATTCGTCCATAAGTCGGTAATCGAGTTGGCTCTCTAGCCACATGTTGAGACATATCATGAGCTCTAAACGAGCCAGTTCACGTGTTTAGCTCAACAAGCCACCGAGATGAGCTAGCTCGCGAGCTTCACGAGCTGAACAAAGTTTAGCTCATACTTGCCTCATTTATTAACGAGCCGAGTTTCGAACGAGCTTTTCTCGAGTCGAACGCCAAGTCGCTCGCGAGCAGCTCGACTCATTTGCATCCCTACAAAGCACCTCATCCTTGTACCTCCAAATCTCAAAGTTCAGAAGCATTTGCCGAGTGACTTTGATGGCGGCATCACCGTTCAACCATTGCAAAGTATACGAAAGTGGATGTTTAAGAGTCTTCATCCCATTCTTTGCCACCATATGAGAGCTTACCACGTTGGTACAACTCCCTCCATCAATGACCAACGAGCAAAGCTTCCCATTGACCAAGCAACCAGTATGAAACAAGTTATCTTGCTTCTCAATCTCTTCCTTTGGTTGCACACTCAAGATCCTTCTAGCAACATATGAAAAATTACCATGTACAGGTAGCTCTTCAACTTCATCTTCTTCATCTTCAGTTTCGACTTCACTTTGTTCTTTTTATGACTCGTATTAACCATTATCCATCAGAATCATAGTCCTTTTGTTTGGGCATTGATTAGACATATGAACACGACCCTGAAAACAGATACACAAAATGGAGCTAGTTGTGTATTAGAAGCAACCTTGTCTCCATTATTTTGTGTGTTTGGCTTTGGTGTCGGCTTTGGCTCCTCAATCTTCACAAAAGGATCTCGAGGAGCACTTGTGCAAGCATTAGTTGAAGGTGTGGACCTTTTTGCAAAGCCTCCCCGCTGTTGTTTCTCAACTAATGGTGAGTCTTCACGACATGTCTAATTTCTCGATGGAACCATTGAGAAAGCTAGCCATAGTTGCCTCCCTATCTTCATTGGTGTGAGCTCGGATCATAAGGGTCTCCATCTCCTTGAAATAACCCTCCTCGCTCTTCATACTATGACTTAGTGCATGGAGGGCTTGGTGAAGCTCATGTCGATGATGAATAGGTACATATCTCTTTCTCATAACTGCCTTCATCTCTTGCCACGTAGCTATGGGTTCTTCCTCATGCATCCTTCTCGTGGCACGCGAGCGGTCCCACCAAATAATCGCTTAGTCAGAAAACTCAAGGGCAACTAGGGGTGGAAATCGGTATGGTATCGGTATCCCAATACCAAATATCGAAATCCCGAATACCGAATTACACCCTAAAATCAATCCCAATCCCAATCCCTAAATAATTTCGGTATCCCAATCCCAATCCCTAAATATTTCGGTATCCCAATCGGTACTTCGGTATCCCAATCAGTATTATCAAATACGAAATTAATTACCTTTGCAATTAACAATTAAATATATAAAATAGATTTGGTTGTTTAATTTAGGGAAAAGAGACTAAGCAAAGGGTCTTGAGTTTGCCTAGAGCTAGGATATGGATAAAGAGAATGTAGGAGAGGTAGCATCTCAAGTTCTTGTCATTGGTAATCTTTGATTTTACGAGTTGTAGGTTGAGAGATGACTAATACTACTGTTTGCTTTTTGGTATTATGAAAATAACAAGTGATTAGGTGAGAGACGAGAATTACTTAAATTGAAAAGTAAAAATTGAGTTGGATGGGGATTTTTAAGTTGTGAAATAGAGATCGAATTATCTATGTATAATTAAATGACACTCTTGGTGGTTGAGGGTCGTGTAGTAGTGAATGAGAAAGTCTAGTTGAGAGGATAAAATACACACTTGCTTATATTTCGATATTGATCGGTATTTCGGTATATACTGATCCCAATCTCATAATCCCTAACACCAAATTACAATTGAAATTCAATCCCAATCCCAAGAAATAATACGTGTATTCGATAATACCAAATATAGACAAAATTCGGTATGGTATTCTTTATATCCCAAACACTGGTACCAAACTTCCATCCCTAATAAGGGCAACTATGGTTACCTTCTTTCGATCAGAGTAGTCATGACACTCGAACATGTACTACATCTTCCGTTCCCACTCTAGGCAAGCTTCTGGGTCACTCCTTCCTTGAAACAAATGAACCTTCAACTTCATCCCCATCATATCATCATATATGTGTTGGGGAAACTCTTCCTCTTTGTAGTACTCCTCAAAGTCTGGATGTTCTGGAGCCATTCGAGCTTGAGGTTAAGCACACTCTCCTTTACCTTGACCTCTTCCACCTCTTACTTGTAAGGCGTCAACTTGAGGGTTCCTCAAGGCTTGATACTAACCATCATTGCCTATGAAACGCAGCAAATATCGATTAGTGACACAACAAATACAAAGACGGGAAATAACTTGAAACTAAACCACGACTGGGAATATGGTCAAGTATATAAAGTGACTCCACAACTAGGATGATTGACTAGTTGATAATGACGTTGGGCTGTCCTTGCTTGCTCGATTTAAAAAATGGACAAGAAAGATAACAAAAGTTCGATGTTGAACACTAAAAACTTGGGTTTCGATTGATAATAACTTTTTCAGCCCGTAAGCAAATCCTCCTCTATTTATAGAGGTTACCAAACAATGTTTCTACCCTTAATTAACTAAAAAATCCGACTCCTAATAGCTATAGAATCCAAAAACCAAAAGGAAAGGAAATACAACCAGAATCCTCCCAAAAGGTTCCATTCACACCTTGTGCTCACACCAAGGATGACTTAACCATCTAGTAAGCTTATTTCTGCCTTCTGCCGAGTTGAGCTCTTCTTCTTGGACGTGGATGATGGTGGTGTCTTGGCCCACGAATAATTCAGACTCCAACGATATGAAACTCTTAGCCAAATAATCTTGTAGTTGTGTCTTTAATGCTTTGGTTTGACTTTGAGTGACTAGACCTTCACTTTGAGCAGCCTCCTCTCGCACCAATGTTGGGGTTTTAATAGCTTTGGTGTTGATGCCCTTATGACCAACAAAATCCGTGAAGGTCTTAGACCCAAAATGATAATATCTTGTAAGAAAAAGGTTCAGAATGTTAAAAGATCACTTACAAACAATCACTTATCTTAGTATTTCCGTTAACTAACTCTCCAAATTGACAAATAAGCCAAAGCTTTGAACTAAAATGTCCAATTCGCCTTTATATTTGTCTCTCCATTTCCCACACCCACAACCCCTTTGTGTGCTTAGGTAACTTATCAATGAAACAACAGTCAGGGTTAGTGTTTCATTTATATGTTCTCCTTAGAAGTGATATAAGAGAGTTCTAGCATCACAAGGAGGAAAGTGTTTCATTTATATGTTTTCTTGACTAATCTTAGAGTTAGGGAAACATCCCCAAGTGCCTCATCTTCTGTAAAAGTTAAAGTGTGCTTCAGTAGCTAGTTTTAGATTGATAACGCTATAATTGCACATATTTATTCCCTCATTTCTTGGTCGATTGCGCTTGGTTTCTTTCATATTAAGCCTATGTTACGCTAGTTTCTGTTCTTTTTGGCACATTTCATGTCCTAGTTGGTAATAGGAGCTTTAGAGCAAGTTTCGGGCCAATCGGAAATCGTTTGGCGACTTAAGGTGGACCAAAGTAAAAGAACACGGGTTGCCATTGTAAAACATGACTCTGTTTCAAAGAAAAGAGCCTGTGTTTCAGTTGAAGAAGCACGGCCAAATTTTGAGCCAAAACACTTCCAGTGTTCCATGTGTAGTGAAGAAACACGAGCTAAGCAAGAAATGAAACACAGTCGTGTTTCACTAAGTTTTAGGTTGTGTTTCAACTAGAAAGAGAAAACACGCATAAAATCCAAACATGGGCTCGGTCGTATTTTATCTTGAAGAGCTCGTGTTTCCCTCACGAAGGAACTTAAGTGAAACGTTGAGCTTTGAAGAAACACGGTCTGAAGCTAAAACACGAGCAAGGAACACAACCGTGTTTTAGCCAACTACGGGATTAAGAGCCATTTTTGGGATTTTTTAGAGGGATTCGACTTTTGAACGCAAAAAACTAGAGTTTTGGAGAGAGAAAGTGAAAAAGAAATGTACATTGGAGCCGATTTGAGCCTTGACTCCACCATTGGAGCTCGGATTTTCCCTCTTAGAGTGCACATTGACATCTTAGAGCAGATCATCATCATCATCATCATCATCATCTTTATGAGCATGGGTTTCCTCTCTCTCTCTCTATGGAGTAATCTTCTCTCTAACTTAGGTATGAAGAACCCTAGTTCCATTTGTTAAGAGAATGATCGTATGAACCCTTGGATTGGTGAATTGATTGGTTATATTCAATTGATGTATAATTCATGATTGATTGAGTCTTGATCACATTCTTTTGATTATTGATTTAACCTGAGAAAGAGCAAATCGAATTGGGCAAAGAGAGCATCCTTAATTGGAAGTAGTGAATCGATTTCATGAATAGTGAATCGAATTACAGCTCTGTACTGGAATCCATTCCTGTAGAGGAGGTCTATTTTCATTTGCTTGGCATTTTAGTTCGGTTGAGGATAATCTCCCCGACTAATCTATTTAATAGATTTTGGTATGCTTTAGTCGACGTTCGTAGCTAATACCATACCTTCTGTAGTAGAACTATCAATGAACTTAACTAAGATGAATTATAACTTTGACCTAACTACGAGCTAGAGGGAAACATACCTGAGTGACCTTTGGCATCTGAATTTGAACCAATTTTGATGCTTTGTTACTTTAGCTTTAGTAATTGACAATACAACATGGTTGCTAGATAATAGACAGTTCGCCGAGTAATAATACAGCTAGGCCCCTTATTGACATTAGAACTTCATTCCACTATAGTACTCCCTAGTCTGTGGTTAAACTTGGCTACTGATTAGAGTGTCGGTTTTAGTGAGTCAAGATTTTTGCGCCATTATCAAGGACGGATAGATGATTAGAAAACGTGAAAATTTGTTACTTTAGCTTTCTTTTTTCGCACTTATTTCTTCTTTTCCTCTTGCATTTCACTAGGTATATTTTTGCATTGTTGTGGTAGGTTCTAGTGCATGACCCGTAGTCAAGAAGGAGACTAACTACCATTGGACAACAACATCAACACAAACCTTCAAAACTTGAAGAAGGAAAAGATCGTTCGGTTAGCCCTCTTTCATAGAGAGACTAGTGATAATGCTAGTGAGACATACATCAAAGTTACGGAGGAAGACGAGCAATCGAACTATGAAAGGACCATGTGGGGTACTACTTCACCCCCAAGGTCGAGGAGATAAAGCCCGGCATTGTGCATCCACACATTATTGCTAGTAACTTTTAAATCAAGCCTGTGGATCATAATGATTCAGAGCAGTATCCAGTACCACAACCTCTAGTATGAAGAACCACGTGAGCATCTCAACCAGTTACTTGAGCTCACAGATGGGATTAAGGCAAATGAGGTACCTCAAGATGTTGTTCGACTGATTTCCTTTCTCATTGGCCAGTAAAGCGTGACATTGGCTAAATGGGCAGGCTCCCTTATCCATCACTTCCTGGACAGATCTGATGAACACGTTCATGAACCGGTACTCCCCACCTTCCAAAGCTTCAAAGATCACTTATTTTTCCTAGGAGGATGATGAGTCCCTCCGCGATGCTTGGAAGCGGTATTCCAATTTATTCTTGAAGTGCCCGCATCCAGTGTAGTCAAAAGCGCGTTTCTACATAGAAGCGTTTTGGTGATATAGAAGCGTAAAATCGTAAGTTTTAAGCTTTAAAGCGTAGTTTTTAATTACATTAGTTACAAAAATAGAGATTATGCGTAGAAGCATTTTGGTGACCTAGAAGTGTAAAACCGTAAGATTTTAAGTTTTAAAGCGCGATTTTGACTACATTGCCCACATTATGGCTTTAATGACCCCTTCAAGGTGGACATATTCTACAATGCCTTCCTCGCCAGCTAATAGACACCTTTTGCCCAGCCGTGAACTAGATCCTGCCTCAAATGACCCATGTGTTTGAAGATATGGTTGCTCGGGGCTATGATTGGGACTCTAGGAGAACACAACTTAGCATAAAATAAGCCTTGGATGCAAGAAACCATGCTCAAATGACCAAAAAATGAGGAAATAAACATGTGTATTTATGATGTTAATTATGACTTATGAAAATATCTAATTTTTGTC
Organism: Linum trigynum; assembly: GCA_964030455.1. NCBI lineage: Eukaryota > Viridiplantae > Streptophyta > Magnoliopsida > Malpighiales > Linaceae > Linum > Linum trigynum. The sequence continues at coordinate 30,029,646 of OZ034814.1, read as the reverse complement.
ACTGTGAGTGATGAGACGAAACATAAATTGTCGAATTTTCACTTATCAAATTAAGTTTTTTTTTTATCGTTGACAGAATATTACTGTAGTATTTTTGTATAAACATGATTTAGTCTTAGAAGAGAAGAGAGGGAGAAAAACCCCAGAAATTGTAATTAATACTCTTTAAATATATATACATTGTAACAGGGCCGGCCATGAGGGTGTGCTGGCCCGCCCTCCGGCACAGGGCCTTAGAATATTAGGGGCCTCTACTTAGATTCATTAGTTAGTTACCGATCGTATATTGTAGGTTGTATTTTTAGTGTATAATTGATTGATTATGAGTATGATGATGTGTTTAATAGATAATTTTAGCTATAATAACAATTGAAAAGGATCTCATGGAGAATACGAAAATCTGAAAAATAATAGATAATTTAAATTTAAATAATATAGAAAGATATTACATTTTGAATAATGTTATTATAATCATTTTAGTTTTATTATAGTTAAAGGTCGATTTGGACCACCTCTAGATTTTGAAATAGGGCCTCCACGATCTAGTAGACAACCCTGCACCCACCTCTCGATCAATTTAGACTATTTTCATTTCTCCATTCAATTTTTTGCGCTATATCCATTTTCTCTTCCTTCCAGATTTACTTTCCTCCCTACTAGGGCTGGGAATTCGGTCTTGGTTTCTTGGTCAAACTGGAAACGAAATCGTTTATTCCTGATGTAATCTTTTTCTGAACTTAAGTATTTTTTTACAATTATTTACTAATTTTTAATTTTGATAAATTTATGGGGAAAAAAATTAGGGCCACATTTTAAATTTTCGAACAGGGCCTCCAAATATCATGGGACGACCCTGCATTGTAAGCCATGGTTGTCATTTGCCAAAGCAGTGGTTTGCCAATCGGTACTAATTATAAACCTGGCTAGAATACTTCCGGTATTGACCGATATAATCAATTAACAAAAAAGATAATTTTGATTTTTTTTAAATTTGAAATTTAAATGTTGATATTATTTGTTGGATTCAAGTATAAACGTTGGATGTTAGTTTTTAAATGTTGTAGGTAAATATGCTAATTTTTTTTATTTTGTTTATAATGTTATCTTTCATTTCAATATGAATGTAGATTGTAAAGAGATTTGGTATATTATATATATACCCAAATCCATTTTTTTTAATAGAAAATTCATTCCATGTTAATAATTCCCTATTTTTCTATAGGTTATACAGAAGTCAATAAATTAATTGTACCACTGATAAGAGCATAGTACTTGCCAAATCGACATAACGATTCAACGATTTTACAATCTGTAATAAACCGTAGACATATAGAGATTAGAGAGAGAGAGAGAAAATCTAGAGCAAGAAATGGATTTGGGGCGATTGATTATTATCATTTTCTTGTTTACTGCTCTTTTGCATATTTCCCCCCTCCCCTTATAACAACAGAGATAGCTCCGCCAAACAAACAATACAGTGAAAGACCACAGAGAGAGCGAATTGAATTAGCAGAACGAGGAAGACAACGACGAGGACAGAGTAAGGATTTGAACAACCCCCGTTTTTCCCCCTTTCAGATCACTTCCATTCTGACATCGTAAATTTAGGGGGGAATTTGTCCGAGAGAAAAATTGATTAACTTTCTTCTCCCCCGTTATTGAAATAATTCTTCCGCCGTACGTATTGCTACTGGCGGTACTGTCTGTATTTGTATTCCGTCTCGCGTCTTTATTATTGTATATATGTATCAGATCGTCTCGGGGAGGTACGGCCTTGGGTTTTTTCTCTTCTTTTGGTGAGTGTTGTTTGGTTTCATGTAGAGAAAGTATAGGGAAGAGGGCAATCGTTTTAACCTAAGGTACAGAGAAATTTCTTCCCACGATTTCGAAACTGTTTGCCTGGTCTTCGTGATTTCATTTGGCAATCAATTGGAGGGAGTTAGAGGGAGAGGGAGGGGGTAGGAGGAACGATAAGGAAGGAAAGGAAAAGGGGAGGGGATAATTGGTTGTTCGATCGAGTTTCGCCCGCCGCATGAACGTGTCCGCGAGGGGCGGAGGATGTGAGAGTTCTACAATGTGGCGGCGATGATTTGCTGGTGCCAAGAGTCTATGGAATTAGGGTTTTGGATTTTGGTGAATTCTTTTTATTCCCATTGGCTGTCCTGGTTGCAATCTGATTGTGATTCAATGCATTCGTTATTGCCCTGTTTGTTAAGTTAAACAGTGCCAATCTCGTAATGGGTAACCAGCAAATTACAGTTTTTTAAGCATTTGTCAGTCCAAGCAATTGGGGCTCTCTCTGTCCTTCCCAGCTGTATCTTTGACCTGCTTCTGGATTCTATACTTCTTTTGGACCAGATTCTGCACTGGGTGCTTAGGGTTCTAGCAATCTTCCCACTCCATTATGAATATGATTTCTGCTTTTGATCTCCTGGTTAAGTAGCTAGCTCTTTTAACTGATGAGTTGTTGACGGGTATTGTAGGTCACATGAGTTTTGAGAAGGAGTTACTGCATGCGGCTGCAGTTTGATGAACCCAAGCAGGATATTAAGAATCTGGTGAGTGGGGAAAGGTGACTTAAGTTCTGTTCCAAGTCTTTCTCTAGTTGCAAACTTCTGTCTTTCCCCGTTTTCAAATGTTACATTTTTTATACATATATAAGAGCACTTGTGTGGGTGTATTTGTTTGTGAATTTACTTCTGCTGTCATGTACCTGATTCTGGTCATCCAATATTCTTGTTATTGCCCATGGAGTCATTGTTTCTCTCTCTTGCATTAATCCATTTGCTGATGCCCTTTGCATCACAAGCTTGAAACGCCCTGCCTTCAGTTAACATGCTCTTGAGTGCGCATTGCCTTTCATCGAAGTTCTGCCTTTCAACATCCTTTCGTTTTTACTGCATCTCTGCTGTTGTGAAATCTCTTCAAATTGAACCAACTACTTGATAAAGCTGGTCTATGTCCAGAAAAAAGGTTCTGGTTGCATGCCAGATGCTCGGTCAAATGCCGTCACAGAATTCTTTGGTGCCAAAATGACCATTTTGGTTGAATATTTCTTTATTTGCGAGATAGATATCAAGTTTACTCAATAAGTAGTTTAAGCTACTTTGATCCCTGATCTGTGCCACTATCAAAACCTGATTACTTGCCGGAAAGAATTCTTTTGTTGGAAGTTGGAAGCTTACTTAATAGTAACGGGATACCCCTGTGTGTGGTTTATTTTTCTTCTTCTTCTTCTTCGACGTTCACATTTATATTGGTTCATTTGAACCTAATTTCAGAGTCCTCTTACTTTCAGTAGTATCTTGAGGTGCGCACTCAAGTGATCTTCAAGCATGATGCCCTATATTTTCTTAATTTATTAATTTCTGTGGGTTGTACAGCATTGGAATTCATAAACTTGAACAATTTGTCACTTTATGTGGTTCACTTGGATATGTCTTCATTTTTACTTATCCATTTGTTCACGTGCTCTCATTGTATACATGTTTTCAGTTTGAGGTGATGCTATTGAACTTATTCCTTTTTGTTTTGGTTTTCGCAGGTTTGATCAGTATCATCACAGGCTGAGGAAGACACAGGAAACTAATCAATGCGTCCGAAGGCTCATACCGGAGTGGAATCTGGAACCTGTAACGTGTGCTCCACTCCTTGTTCATCTTGTATGCATCGGAAGCAAGCCTCTATGGGATCGAAGGGTGATGAATATTCCGACGAAACTTGCCATGTAACTGAAATAAGCCAGAATTCCGTTAACAGGGAGGATTCCCTAGTCTTTAAAGGTCGAAAATCCAACATGTTGCAGCATACCACCAGTGAGGCAAGTTATGTTCCCAGTGTTGATTCCAGTAGAGATTCATTGTCTGAAAGTGCTGAAATCAAAGCTAATGTAAGGACATCAGTTAAGCTTGAGGCTTGCCCAATTTTGAAGCATGTTGGAACTGTTTCTGAGGGTCCTCTTTCTCCTAAGCCAGAGTTTGTTGCATATAAGCGAAATGGGTCAAGTAAGCCTGTTGATTCTAAAGCTGTAGAAGGCCATGGTGACAACATATCTTGTGTGTCAGGGGCTAATGTGAGCAGTCTCCAAGGTAAATGTGATGATAAGTTATTATTTGCTTTTGTTAGTTCTATCACTCTAGTAATTTTCAGAGGTAATAGTTTGCAATTAAGATGTGTTAAGAGTGTTTGTTGGTTGATGCAGATGCTGGCAGAAAGGTGCCCTTCAAGAATAACAGTCTTTTGCCCAATACAAAGGTTGGAAACTTGAAGGGGGATCCAATCAGTCGAGTTTGTGGAGAAGCTTCTGCACCTGATATTCTTCTTGGTGGTAATACAGCTATGCGCAATGGTGCAGATAACAATCCACAAAGTAGAATTGTAACTCAGGGGGATGCATCTGAAGTTTCAAGTAAACTCGGTGAAGAGATCAAAGAAGAAATTGATAATGATAGTGGACGTCAGCCAATAGGTCTCAATTGTTCTACCAGGGTTGGGCAAGATCATAAGGTGGATGAGTCAGTTGAGTTACCGAATGTTCAGGAGTCACCCGCGGAATCTGCATCTGCCAGTGAGAGTGAAGACTCAGAAATTGGGGAACAAGACGTAAGAGATTTTTTCTTTTACTTGTCGAACATCTTATAAGCATAAGTGTGAATTGCTTTTCATGTGCCTCACTGTGCATCTCTTGCCTCAGTCCTTGTTTTCTTCCCAGCCTTAATTTTCTATTCATTTTTTTGGACTTGCGGGATATCGACATCTGCCAATGAGAGTGATGACTCTGAAATTGTGGAACAAGACGTAAGAGATTTTACTTATTGAACATCTTACAAGCACAAGTGTGAACTGCTTTTCATGTGTCTCAATGTGCATCTCTTGCCTCAGTACTTGTTTTTCTTCCCAGCCTTAATTTTGTATGTGTTTTTTTGGACTTGCGGGATATCAAAAAATAATCTGTCTGAGGTTGGCTTGAGAATTGAGGAAGTGTAACATTGGGAGTGACTCTGAATGTCGATGAAGAAACTTCCATATGTATTCACTAGGGACAGTTATGGAAGTGTGCATCTCTTATACATCCTGGGACTGCTGCTAATGGTCTGTGGTAGTGCTATTTCCATGTTTGTAACTTGTAATTCAGTGGGCCAGTTATGCATGTGCCCATCTTTTATACATCCTGGTTTTGCTGCTGGTGGTAGTGCTATGTGCTTGTTTGAAACTTTTAATTCACTAGGGGCAGTTCTGCAAGCATGCATCTCTTATACATCCTAGGGTGGCTGTGAATGGTTGGTGGTAGTGCTATGTGCATGATTGTAACTTGTAATGCTCCACATACTATGTCCATATGTTGGAGAAGAGTATGCTCTTCTGTAGATCGCTTAGCCCCGTGCACCTTTGGTGCAAGAGCACTCGATCAGTGAGCTATTACGCTTTTATAAGATATCGTTCAGTTTCAATTTTTGAAACTGGAGTGATTTACTTGGAGGCCCCGAATCCAAAAGGGTCGGTGCGTTTGGTTTTGACCTGTGTTTTCCATTTTCATTCTGTGGATGCCTCGTCGTTAAGAAGGCAAAGTAAATGCAGGGATTGAAGGAAATTTTTTTAAACTTTTATCTTTTCTGTTAGTTGATTGATGGAAATTACAATGGAGGTCATGCAATTGTATTAGCCCCCTTTATTGAAATTTTATATATATTTCCCTGAAATGGATTCAACATGCTTTGGAACAGGTAAAAGTATGCGATATTTGTGGGGATGCAGGTCAGGAGGAAAAACTTGCAATTTGTAGTAGGTGCAGTGACGGTGCGGAGCACACGTAAGCAGTTTGTACAGTACTTTCTTGTTGTCTAACCTTGTTTTATTATTTATACAAATTTGTAGTATTTAGCATTTTGTTTCACAAGATTACTCTTGTATTTATCAGTTATTGCATGAAAGAAATGCTCCTAGAAGTTCCTGATGGCGATTGGCTATGTGAAGAGTGCAACCTAGCTTTAGAACTCGAAAAACAGAAGCAAGGTATAGCTAAAGTGGTATCTGTAGTGGCTCTTCCGAAGAGTGAAATACTTTCATGTGCCCATGATTTGCTAGTGCTACCTGTAAGAGTCCTTGATGACATTTTGTTCGCTTAGATTCAGAGGGAAAAAAAGTAGGCAAAGGAACTTCGCAAAGCTTCAAGAAGAGGCCTTCTGAAATGGTAGAGGTGACCTCAAGTTCAAAAAGGCAGGCTATTGACATGGGTTCAGGATCACCCAAACAATCCAGCCCTATGGGAGTTGCTACACTGCATCGTAACAGTTCTTCCAGGAGTTTGGATAAGGAGAAAGTAAAGCCAAGCCATCAAACATATTCTGGCAATCACTCTGTTAATGATCCTGAAAGCACTCGGTTTCCTAATACTGCTCCACGACTTCAAAGTCCCAAGGGTAAAAACTTCACTTATTTTTTGCTGAATTTTGTGTGACAAACCCTGTTGTTTCCTTTTTCCATATAATTCTCACACTTGATTGATCATGTTTGCTACTGGACAGAAAATTTATTTCCTCTTGACCTTTGGCTTGGAGTTACTCTTCTGAAGGATATAAACTTGTGTGTCTAGATGGGAATTAGATGAATATGGAATGGAAGGAATTCCATGTAATAAGTAGTTAGTGATGAGGGAGGAAATATTTATTAAGTATCTGTTCCTCCACTAAAATGTATTTTCCTTTTTAATGGATGATAGCTATCGTGGCTCTGCAGGGAAGGTGGCTATACTGGTGGTTGCTTACAGTTGTGCTGTGCAACCGTGCCGTTTGCGTACACTATGTCATGTTTGGGCTTTGAATGTAGAGAAGGGAGATAATCTTGTAGGATATTAAACTCTTTATTCTGTAGGAATTTGAGGAGACCATAATCTGTCATAATGTCTATCAGGCATATTTTTTTTCTTCTTCTAGAGGCCTAGTTGGGTGTCTCTTGGGTTGCTGCATTATATTATTGAACTTCTTCCATTAATTTTGTTGACATTGACAATCTTTTGAAGTGCCCTTGAAGATTATCGCTTAGGTTTCTTCCTCATACAAGATTCGTCTAAAGTATTCCGTGCTAAAGTAGGTGTATAGTGTAAGATGGGAACTCAAATTCTAAAGTTAAATGTGCACAGGGAAATTAGTAGCACCACTGGTTTTGTGTATGCGTTGTATTACGTTGAAGTCTGATGATTTTAATTGAAATGGGTCATTTAATTTTTCCTAATTTCAAGGATTTTCATGAACTTGTGTTTTCTTGCTGCATTTGACACGGTTGGTTCTTTGTTTCTTTGTATAGGTAGCTTACTCAAGTCCAATTCCTTCGGCACTATTAGTTCCAAGCCAAAAGTGAAGCTTGTTGATGAAGTATCACAAAAGCACAAGACATGCAGAGAGAGTTCCTTGCCAGATAGTAAGGATGGATCTGGCAGAATGATAAGCAAATCTATGTCATTCAAACATACAGGTTCTGGCCGTACGGAGTCCAAAGTGAAAATGCTCTCATCAAAAACTGCACATGGTCAAGATGTTAAAGGGTTAAGACAAGCACGAGATCATAATGCATTTGAAAGAAGACATTTGCCTAAGTTGGACCGCCCTTCCGGTGCTATGGTGGCGTCAAGTTCGAAAGTCACCACACCAAAGCTTGAGCAAAAGCTTACTCCTCGTAGTGACAGTCTTCCATTATCATCAGCAGCCAACAGTAGAGAGTTTAAGGGTGCTACAACTGATGGAAAATTCAGTAGCTTACCTAGATCAAGTGCTGGCATTGCCCGGAAAGGTGGAGATGCTCCTGTTACATCTGGTATTATTCCACTGTCTCATCATAGAATCAGCTTCTTTCAAAATCTATTCTCTCACAATCTTGGTTTGTTAAGTTTTTATTCTTAAAGATGTTGATTTATTTAAGGTTGTTAAACTGATGCAGTTCGGGCCTCTTCTGTTCATGGAATTTCCATTGAAAGGAAGTTAAATCAAGTTAGCCCTAAGGATGAACCCTCACCAAGTACTTCTTGGAGTGCGGAGAAATCTTTGAATGCTGTTGATGACAATTCACATGATGGCCTGCTTCGCTCACGGGAATCATCAAGCCATAGTGAGAAAACTAGAGATAGCTCTGGTCGCATGAGACCTGCTGCTGCAACACCAAAAGAGACAGGTACTTGTCAAAAGTGTAAGGAAGCTGGTCATTCTGTGGAAAATTGCACATCCAGTAGTCCTCGTGCTCCTGTCAGTGATACACCAGCTACAAAAAGTATTGGTGATGAGACTAATAGAGACAGTAAATTAAAAGCAGCAATTGAGGCTGCTATGCTTAAAAGGCCTGGAATATATAGAAAGAAGCATGAAAGTGATCAATCTGACGGATTGTCCTCATCAAATGTGGATATGAACTATCATATGGGTCCTAAGGCAAAATTTTCAGGGTCAAATAAGACAAAACTAGCCACCTTAGATGAACGATCGCATGAAGAGAAACCCACTCTTGGGCCTTGGTCCATGGACTTCACAAAGCAAGCTAATTATGGAAGTGCCAGGCTATCTAATACACTCTCTGTTAGTGTTGCTTTCCCTAGAGTGGATTCAGATTTGGCCAACTCTTCCACTGGGAGATCCGGTCTTATTTCATCTGCCAGCGCACTTGAGAAGTTGTCGCCAATCCCAGAGCATGACTTTATTTGGCAGTAAGTTCACTACTTAATGCATATTGATGTTCATTGCTTCTTTTTCTTGTCAAAGAAGTGGTCTAGATATGGTTACAATACTTTCATGCAGGGGTACCTTTGAGGTACACAGGGGCGAAAAAATCAGCAATATTCATGGAGGCTATCAAGCGCATTTGTCAACCTGTGCATCACCCAAAGTTCTCGAAGTAGTGAACAAGTTTCCTCAGAATATTAGCTTAGACGAAGTATCCCGCTCAAGCATGTGGCCGAGACAGTTCCATGAAAATGGCGCTACTGAAAATAACATTGCTCTGTACTTTTTTGCAAAGGACCTCGATAGGTAAATATCTGAATCATAAAATATGTTCGTATAGAGGTCCATGTATTGGAGATGTGCTACTCTGTCATATCTCGGTGTTGTTTATATATTTCCTTTTCAATACAGTTACAAGCACTACAAGGGATTATTGGATAATGCTATTAAAAGAGATTTGGCTTTCAAAGGATACTTTGATGGTGTTGAACTCTTGATATTCCCATCTACTCAGCTACCTGAGGATTCTCAGCGTAAGAATTACTTCCTCGTACTCCAGCATTCTTGCCACAACCACCACTTCATAAGCTTGAACGATGGTTTGATATTGGCTTGTTTTAAAGTTTGCTGTGATATTCTCTGTTGCTGTGAATTTTGCCCCCAAATCATTGGTGATTATCAATAAACAATAAAGATCGTCATCTATAATTAACCAGCCTCCTGTAACACTCTCGTATAGTGCTCCCTGTTTCCGTTAACCTAATCTTCAGTTTCTCATTGGTTTGTATTCTTGCTTCTCTGTTTCTTAGCTCACGCCTCATCTCTGTTCTTATATTAAACTTCCCTATCTTTTTTTGAATTTGTTTTATTTTATGAATTTACCTTATAGTCATTGTTACTGTGACTTCTTTAGCATGTACTCCTGGTGCCGTGTCAATGGCCAGATAACTTGTGAAATCCAGAGTATGTTCGATGTTAAGTGCGATTTAAAAATGCTTAGCCTTGTGGAAATTCACAACTGGACCTACTTCATGGATACCACAAGGTTATGGGCTCAGTAAAGGCCATTCTCATGTAAATAAGGTTCTAGTAGTTAGTTGCATGCAAATAATGAACGTGAACTGAGCAGCTACTTGGTGGTTTTTCCCTCTTGGGTCATATATATTTTGCTGTTAATTTTGGTGCCAAGTACATAACGTTTTTCTAATTGAATTAGGAACACTTTTTCCCCCTTCTTCTTGCCATTAGTTGTGCCTCCATATGTTTTAGTTGTGTAAGTCATGGGTAGGACCATGGCTAAGTTCTGTTCATATCCTGGTCGAGGAAGAATGCTGAGGTCATGTTATCATTGACAGGTTGGAACATGATGTTTTTCCTGTGGGGCGTGTTCAAGGGAAGGAGATCAAGTTCTTATGATTGCATAAGAAAGCCAGTTGTCCCCAGTCTGAATTTGGTAGCTGAAGGTGAAGATAATGGGACTTCTGCATCAGATGATTGCTGCAGTATGGATGTTTCATCAAGTGATTTGAACAAGAATACATGCTTGTCGGAAAATGGGGTCATAAAGGAGGGAAAAGCTGACTTTGCTGTTAAGTCAGAGCAGCTGGATTGTAGATTTGATTTAAATAACACGACATGCAGTGTGTCCTCAAATCAAGAATCTGCCAACGCCAGTGCTACCCTGGTAACCTTTTTTTTTACTTACCTACTATACCAGTTGAGCATCTTTCAATCTTGCAATGTGAAGTAGCAATTCCAAAATGGGGTTGCCTGTCACACACCTATATTTTAGGGGTATTCTATACATTTCCCTAATTAATTGTCATTTTGATAGTTTGATCCTAAAATAACAATGTCAATCTTAATTATATTATGATTTATGATAAACAAATAAATGCATGGATTTGCGCCAAAATCATTTATGATTTACTTGTATAAGTCATTCAAATATTTACATAATTCTTGTTAGTTACCCCTCAATAATTTCACCTAATGCCCACTTTATAGATAAATTGATGTGCGAAAATGAACAAATCGATTATACTTTTAGTTAATTTGTTTTTGTCAGAGTTCAGACTAATTCTAGAGATTAACATTTAGGTTGTGATGAATAAAATCTATTTCTAAACTAGGGCAGACATGGTATGCACTCATTTATCCGAGTCTATCGCAGTCTACACCTATGAAATAAAGTTTTCATGTAAGAAAACTTCATTTCATGCCTATCTGAATCTTGTGTTTCCAAGAACAGATAAACTTTTCTCCCACTTGTTGTCTTTCTAGATCTGGGCAGCGTGTTGCCTGGTGTTAATAATATGGACCTGTTTTTGTTTTAAATGTCGATCTTATTTGCAGGTAGATATTGGTGATTTAGAGTGCAGAGTGGATATGGAGGAAAAACCATCTGTTCTGGTTTCCGAGTCCAAGAGTGGTTCCAAGCAGGAGGCACAGAAGCATTCAGACGCTTCAGATGTCCAAGATGATGTGTCTGCACTCAAGAATGTTACTGTTGAAAATCGAAATTTAGGTGTGAGGGGCAACATGCTTCAAGAGCCTGCAGTTGGCAGAACAGACGGTGCCAGTAGGGCTGGAGTTACTGTTATCAGAGACTTGAATGAAGACATTACAGATATGGACATAGAAACTTCAGAGGAGGGAGACTTCTTGTCTAATATTAGAAAAAGGCCGCTCTTGGATCTTTCTGAGATGCCGCCTCCAGAGAGTCCTGGTAGCACAGTTGGTAAAGGCATGCCATGGAATGTGGTTCACACTGTGTTGGTAGACCGAGAAGGTGCTGCTAAGAAGCCAAAATTGAGTGATGAAGGACTTGATGGGTATGACAATTCAAGAGACTGCAATTCTAGGAGAGATGATGAGACGTCGAAAGCTACTGCTGAAAGGTACTTCTTTCCTGTGGATTCACATTCCATTCTCTGGAAGGGAGGGTCGTCAGCATCAAGACGCGAGGGCCAATCTTCTTCGCCGAATCTTGAGCTTGCTTTAGGGGGTGAGACAAAACTACCCCCAACTAAGGGAATTCTGCCTTTCATTGTCGGAATGGTGGACAAGAATACTACTGACAAGAACAAGCTACTGCCACCGCCACCAGCAGCAGCAGTTGAGAAAGTGATGGCGGACAAAGAGCAGGAGGACGGTGTGTCTGCTTCCCTTTCTCTTTCTCTTTCATTTCCGTTCCAGGACAAGGAACAAACTGTAAAACCTCCTGTTGTCCAAAAAACCGAGCAGCTTCTGCCTGAAAGGGCACCGTGTGAATACCTGGCTGCTCCTTTTTGGACGCTTCGCTGATAAATAGGACATGCCTGTTGGGGAAGGTAGTCACAGTAGTTGCATGTATGATATGAAATTTGCTCCCTCTAGTAAAAGTAGACATGAAAGAAACGGAAGAAAAACATAGCTTGATCATGTGTACTACTATGATCTTCCTCCTCACTCGCCTTTAGTTTCCATGTGGATTTTCCTATCTGTTTATATAACCCACACAGGAATTACTAATAAGTGTTCTTTCCCACACTTTTTGGTTTTGTTCTTTTGGAGTGCATGGTTACGACTTACGAGAGTTCTGTATATAAATGAGAATCCAAGTCCTGTTTTGCAGACTGATATTTTGATGGTTATAGCTTCTAGTTGGTTTACTGCTATTATATTTTCATTTGGCATAGTATTATATGGTGGAACTGTCTGCGTGTTGCCAGGGAAAAAATGGTGTTAAACAGATGGTGTGATGATGATCATACTTTGGTACTGACAGAGGCCGGACGATGTGCTGAAACTGCTTTGCTTTTGTGATCATCTCTCTCTATCTTGAGCTTGGAACAACATAATGTAGAGTGAATTGAGAGGTTCAGCTGTGTTCTGGTATGGATGGTGGTAGTAGGTCATGTACGTGATGTTTCTGAGCCATACTATAATTATATATGTAGTTCTTTTTCCATTGTCCATGCTGGTGCTGTAAACGTTATAGTTATGCTACTAAGCTGTCAGCAGTTTTGCTCTGGAGCTCAAGCCAGCTTAATAGTGAGTTTTCATTAGCGACATGCCTGTTTAGCTATTTGTACCATCATTAGATGAATAGCTACAAGACGAGCTATACGAGGAGCTTACATAAATTGACTAACAATTTGAGACATAGGCAATATCATATGATTAGAAGCCATATAAATTAAGCTGCCAACCACACTACGATAATGTTTACCACCATCGGATAACATATGACATGTGAGCTGAACCTCCAAACTCATATAGTAAGACAAAGAGCCGAGTTTGTTAAGGTGAAAAGTTTCATAAAGCCCCTTAGTCAAAGAATACCCTCAGTATCATTACTTGAGACAATCATATTGACTTGCTTTTATAATTAGTGGCGAAGTGTAACCACAAATTAAGGAGTAATATAGTGGAATGAAGTTCTAGTGTCAATCCAGGCCCTAGATCTACTATTACTCAACAAAGACTATTATTTAGCAGAATAGTTGTAGTGAAGGTTAGTGAAACTAAGGGAACAAAGCTAAGAAATTATTACATTTCATATGCAAAAGATCACACAGGTATGTGTCCCACAAGTCCGGAGTTAGGTCAAAGTTGTAAATCCCTTTTGGTTTCGTTCATTGATAATTATACAACAGAAAGTCCGGCATTAGCCTAGAATCTCAACTAAAGTAGACCAAGCCCTCTTAAATAAAATAGTTGGAGGGAGATTATCTTCAACCGAACTAATATGCCAAGACAATGCAATTCGACTTCCTCTACTGGAATGGATTCCTATACAGAGCAGTGAATGGAGTCACTATTCGCATAATAGATTCACTATCTTCAATCGAGGGTGCTCTCTTAACCCAACTTGATTTGATCTCTCCTAGTAGGGATGGCAACAAAACCCGAACCCACGGGTACCCACCCGACCCAACCCGGTCAACGTGGGTAAAACCCGTGTTGACGGGTTTTGGGCCGGGTTCGGGCTTAAACCCGCTACACTATTCACCGGGTCGGGTTGAGTTTGGGTTTAGGTAAACCCGTCCCATGGGTACCCGCCCACACACATATAATTACTTTCCCGGTATATTTAATATTCTAAATAATATATATTCCTTAAATAACTAATATTCTATATGTTTGTGGAGACATGTATAATTTGTTCTTTCTAATTGTTTAGAATGAAGTTGGTATTATGAAGTGGAGAGTGAAGAAACTTAGTTAACGAGGAAGAAGCTTTCAATTAATATTATTGTTTATATATGTTTATCTTTAATTTTGAACAATTTGTATTGATCATTTGCGATTTGCTTGTATGCTCTAGATTGGTGCTTTTTGTATGATTAATTTGTATGAGAAAATTGATGTTAAACTTTTATTTTGAAAGAAACTTGTTATTGTAAATTTTTACCACAAAAACCCACGGGTACCCATGAACCCGCGGATACCCAGCGGGTTGGGTTGGGTTTGAGTTTTTCAAACCCAACGGGTTTTACCCCGGGTTTTTTGGCGAATAAACCCATGGGTTTGGGTTTGGGTTTGACAAAACCCGCCCCAACCCGACCCATTGCCATCCCTATCTCCTAGGTTAAAGCAAGAATCAAAAGAATGTGATCAAGACTTAATCAATTATGAATACATGCCTAAATCGAAAGGTTCATACAATTATTCTCCTAACACTTGGACTAGGATTTTTCATACTCAAGTGAGAGAGGATATTACTCCATAGAGAGAGAGGAAAACCATATCCAAAGTAGTCATACTAATAAAGATGTATATGATATGCTCCGGGGCGTCGATCTGCTCTTCGAGGGGCAAAATTCGAGCTCTCGACTGGTGAAATCTAGGCTCAAATCAGCTACAAGGTGAGGTTCTTCGTCGCTTTCTCTCTTTAGAACTTTGTTTTTGCTGTCAAAAGTCGGATCCCCTCTTAAAATCTCAAAATTGGCTTTAAAACCCGCAGCTGGGTGGAAGACAAGCATGAAACACAATCGTGTTTCTACTCGTGTCCGTGTTCTTTCAATGTGTCGTTTCACTTAAGTGTCTTGACAGATAGAACACGACCACCCTTTATGAGGGATACAACCATGTTTCTCGTTCTCTTGGTCGTGTTTACTCTCGAAAGTCATTACACGACCTCAATTATTTGTAGGAACTCGGCTGCATTTTTGGGATGCCAAAGCCGTTTTCCGGATTTTCCAAGTTTCTTCTCGACACATGAATCATGGCCTCAAGATGACAAAACATGACTGTGTTCCTCTCCTTGCTTAGCCCGTATTTCTTCTTGGCACATAAAAAACATGGCCTCAAGATGACAGAACACAACTCGCATTTTCTATCTTTTTGACACAGGTTAGAACACGATCGTGTTCTTGGACGTTTCCCCTCTACCTTGCTCCATTCATCACCATCTTGCCTCCATTCATCCCGAAACTCGCTCCTATGCCCCCTATCACTTGTTAGGACCTGAAATATGACAAAGGAACACAACCTAGCGTAAAATAAGCTAAGGTCCCATTAATCAAAGCCAAAACGATTAAGAAACGGGGGTTAAAACATGTGTAATTATGGTGTTATCAAATTCCCTCACACTTAACTATTGATTGTCCCCAATCAAACCAAGTAGGACACAAGGTAATCTTAAAACATCTTTCTCAAAAAACTTGGCGACATGTCATATAGGCACACAAATTTGATGCTAAAGAAGTGCATACTCATACAGTCATACTCTCAGACCTATAATCTCGTCACCATAATGGCAGCCTCTGAATGCTATAGTTCCCAGAATAGCTGTCACCACCAACTTGTCTAAAGGACTTGACTGGGTTGTAACCAGCTATGGTCTAGGGCCTCGGGAACATGATATTTAGGTGGTGGAAACACAGCACAAGGTTCCACAATTTCAAACTAAAACCACTCACAAAAATATAAAAATCTTTCTCTGCGACTGCTACTTCTAAGACTTTGAAGCACAAGAATGAAGGGGATTACCAACATTCATTTGAGCATAATAAACATTGGTGGCAGCTCTCATTCATCTTATTTTATTTTAGTTCTTTTTTTTTCTCATTTTCTTCGAGAGCCAACACCACATGCCACATTTTTTCTTAACTTTAAGAACAGATGCTCAATTTCAAGAACTTTCCCAAACTCACTTTCATTTCAGCATAAACCATGCAAGAATTACTTTGTGGAACCTCTAGTAAGCTTAAGTCATGGGAGCTTCAAGACACAAGGGTAACTCTTCATCAGTGTAGGCACAAAGAAAGAAAGAAAGAAAGAAAGAAAGAAAGAAAGAAAGAAAGACACACGGCTCAAGAGGGTTGACTAAGGGGTATGACACACCAGGACAATCAATTTGGTTGTGGACTAATCCTATGCCTCCATCTTCCTCATTTGTGGCAACATGAATGCTACATATCATAATAAGAGGGTTCTATCACACAAGAAGAAACGAACAGACACAAATCTCGCATGACTACCTATATGCTATGTCCCTCATTCTGATTCCTTAAGCTCGATGCATAGACAACTATAGGAAGTGAGTAATCAATCCAAGTCACAAGTTGGTTTGCAAACAGGTGAAAACTTAACCCCTACACAATTCTCCTACATATCTCAGTCATCATAATAAGCTGTTCTCAATCACAAAGGTGTTGTTCACACATCGACGCTCATAGCCAAGGGACTCAACATAAAACAACACATGTGCTAATATGATCATGCAAATTGAGAATATCTTGCTTAGAGCCATGCAATTTAAATTTTGGATAGTGGACTAGGCTCCAAACACATACACAAGCCAAACATTCAGCGGAATAAACACTCACACACTTAAGTTCGACATTTCTCTCAATGGAGCAAAGGGTGAAAAGGGGAACGATGTTACCGGTGAACGATGAATGTTGGTGGTGATTGGAAAAGGGACCATTCAGGAATATTGGAGTGGAGAAAGGACCAGCCGACATCGATGGAGCTAAAAACAACAGAAACACACAATTGATAAAGGGTAAGTCCAAACCGTAGGTCCAAGTTCAAAAGAAAAGACAAAGAAAATAATTAGTCTATGTCTCAAAAGTAAAACAAAACAAAAAAACAAAGTCACATATGTGGCAGGATCAGTCGGTTTCAGGGAAGCCACTCTTGCCAGTGGTAACATCAAGGTCAATGTCATCTAGATTCACGTACGAGGAAGGGGAACAAGCCAAGGGTTGGTAACCTGATTAGGAGAGCCAACTTCAAGCGTGATCAAGTAGTCCTAGTTTGCCATGATGGAGCACCGGCCATCCCGCTTGCGATCGTGAGGTGAAGATATTGATACTGTCAGTCTAGGATACGAGTCTGGCTTGCAAGATTTGCTCATTGTGTTGCGCCAAGGCCACCAACTGGTTGCCAAACTAACTAGAGGAGGGTCCAACAGATGGGCGTGCGCTGGTGCTGCCTCTCTCTTGGGTATGATGATCATTGATTTTATTGACTACCAATTTTTTTTGGCCTAAGGGCAGGATCGTATTCCCTTTGGCCTCTCGCAGAACCCTTACTTCAGAAGCGAGGTATGGTTCTATTGAAAAACAGGTCGATTTAGGTGGTTGAGGTTCCTTTGGTTTCACAGAACCTAAGAGTTTGAAAGGTAAAACAATGCAGAAAAGTACATCTACGTTACTAGAGAAGTGAGAGAGCAGAGAAGGAAACCATTGCATAGGCAATGTTCCTACTAGGTCTCGTAACAATGCACCCTCGATGATCGGAGCATACAAGTTGTCGATTTCTTATTTAGTAAGATCCCAACTTATGTCGAAGCATTTACCCAAACTAATGGGCTACAAGGACCCTTTGAATTTCTCCCTTGAGGCGTCACGCCATTTGATCGAATGAGGTTTGATCGAGTAGGACTGATATTTCTAGACCCATCCTAAATGATTAGTATTTCAATCTCTGCTTCTCGAAAAATTGCAAGATCGAATAAGCAATCATTGAATCAACATATAATGAAATGGCATAAATAAAGCAACACACATATGAAAATCAAACAATCATATTAATCAAATCACCGAGTTTACATGATTAGAACCTTACATACCTAGTAAACTAAGAAACTTAGCCAACCATGGGAGGAATTCCTTGATATTCATAATTGGAAATGAAGACACCAGGAGGCCACAAGAATTGACGGTTGGAATAGAGAAAACAGGGCCTAGGGCGCCATTTTTGAGGTAGATTCTCTCGCTTAGGGTGGACTCGTTCTAAGTCAGGAGGGTTGCAATGTCTGCAGAGTAACGACCCTTCATTGACTCCTCGCCTCCTCCTCTCAAACTCTACATCTAGAATCCTATTTATAGATCTTCTATTAGGATTTCTAAGGAGGAAAGCTTGCCCCTTCTGCGTCATTCGGCCAATCAGAGGGCTCCAAACTAGTGGCCAGCGAATCAAGATGTTCCGAGATAACTTGTGGTCGCCTTTTTCCTTTACTAAAATGGCTTTCCGGGCTCCATTTTACCTTGATGTCCGGTCTTTAAATCCTGGCTCCAACAACTTGTGGTCGATGTCCCCTACGGCTTCCAAGTGGCCCCCTAGGATGCTTTGCCTTGAAAAAGAAACAAAATGCTACCAAAAGCGCATCAATCATATAAAAGCAATCCTAGGGTTGCTAAATCACGCTTGAAGCAATCAAAACAGTAATTTAATATATTATGATAATACTGATGGAAAATGTATGCACTTTCGGTCAACATACGGTGGTCTAAAATAGATACTTTCACGTGTCATCAAATAAACTCACACTTGAACTTTGCTTGTCCCCAAGAAAACCTAGGCTCACCATCCTTCTCCTCACTAGCTTTTCACGATGACACGTGACTTCCAACCTTAGGTTGTGGATCATAAGAAGCTTACAAGGTCAAACCTTGCACTTAGTGTTTCACTATGGAAACGTTCACAATGTTGTTTGATCGGATGCACCACTGAATTTTGAAATCAAGACGACCGTCACTCGGTTCTCACCTCTCTTAACAATGTTCGAATGAGGGAGTTTGAGTTTTTGGGAATCTATGTCCACAACTAATCCTATGGAGATTCCTGTGATAGCTCCACGACTAAGCTACGACTACGACTATGGAGATCCTTTCTAGAAGGAGAGCTCCGTTTAGATTTAAAGAGAAAAAGGAAAATTTGGAACATAGTTGTTTTTTATGTTGGTTGTCCTGTCTCTCCTGATCTCCGGTGATTTTTATCTAAAATGACTTCATGTAACTTCTCCGTAGAACTGTCTTCACAATTACTTTGTCATTTCCAAACCACCTTGCACCTGCCTCCCACATGCTCCATCCTTCTCCACGAAGACGTAGTCTTCAACTGCTTTGCAAATCGTTCTTCAATCTTCCTTATGTGAAAATCACGTGCAGGAAACAACATGCTTCTCCGTGGAGCTTCATTAAAACAACTTTGTTATTTTCCCCACAACTTTGACGACGTTTAACCTCACGACATTGCTCAGCTCGCAACGCTGCCAACGTCGTGGGAGAGTTGAACTCTCTATACCATCGATTGTATAACATTGTTCAACTCGCAACCAATGTGGTTAAACTGTTCACCACCGCGACGTTGCTATTGAGTAAACAATGTCGCTTTTTGGTATCGCAACACTTTTGAAGTCAACAACCTCATTGCACTTGCAATATATGGCCCGCAACAATGTTTACATCCACGGCGTCGATGTCACTGACCCTGCAACTTCATTGAACTTTTCAACCTCATTCAACTCGTTACATCGTTGAGCTCACAACGCCGCTTAATTCGCGGTATTCTCAAACTTATAACACTAAAAAAAATTATGCGTTGATATTATTTTCATTACTTATAAATATTGGATCAAATTTATTCTTTCTTGCCAATTTGTTATTAATAAGGTAAATCATGAATAATAGGGTGCGCCTATAGTGCCTTGCATGTCACCATAACTTGCACTTTTCGGTCGACCTCAGTTAGGATTAGGTCGACCTAATCTATTGTTTCAGTGTAAAAAGAGTTTCATGGTGCCTACTTTGGAGATTCATATCTTACAATTGGCTTGATGGAAATTGGAGATTAATAGCTTGTTTTGAAGCTGGAGTGTCCCTCTACACATTGAAGTTTTCATTTGGGGAAACCAAATAGAAGGAAAAATGTGCTATTGTGTAGGAGTGTACATGGTCGGGTGGTTCGGGTTTAGACATTTTAATCACCTGACCCATGTACACCGATTAGTGAATATTAAACTCAAACTCATCCAAAAAATTAAAATCCTACGTTTGTTTCTAATTGGGTCGGGTTGACACAAAATATGTACTTATTCTACACCATAAAAATATTTATAAATAATTAAAAATTCAAATGAATAAACTGAGGTGAAAGGTATCAAAATTCACAAATGTTGT
Organism: Linum trigynum; assembly: GCA_964030455.1. NCBI lineage: Eukaryota > Viridiplantae > Streptophyta > Magnoliopsida > Malpighiales > Linaceae > Linum > Linum trigynum. The sequence goes on along the minus strand of OZ034814.1, from coordinate 30,009,542 downwards.
TTGGATTTTAATAAAATTTTATTTACTTCAACTTACGTCTAGTTTTTTTCACGACATTTATTGAAATAGGCTAAAAAGGTTATAAATGAACGCATCCATAATATGTTACTAGCTCTGTGCCCAGCCCTTGGCCGGGTCAATTTGCTCAAATATAATGCATTGCGTGTGTGTGTGTGGGGGGGGGGGGGGGTGTCATGTAAGCATTCTATTGCAACTCTTTGAGTCAGATACTCAGGTCAACCTACATATGAGGACTAAAGTACTTTTCACGACTTGGAACTTGGTGCTTCCATTGTTAGCTTGTGTTGTAGCTTGAGTTGTACCATTGCATTGTTGTCTAGAATGCAAGTTATAGTTTCTTTTTCACAGTCGTTAGCAATGGTGATGTAGCAATAGCTTCACTCGATGTAGATCTGGTTGCGGAGCTGTTCATGTTGATTGTATCTTCAATCTCTGTTTCATTGCCTTGTGAAAATATGGCATTTGTCATCAAAGTTCTGAAAAATATGTGGATGCATTGTATGTTTTGTACCCATGCTAGCTTATAAACCAAGAAATGATCTCCTCATGGGTGCGAAATCTAATTGCATAATTTGCATTTAAGTGATCAAAGACTATAACCCGTAGAAAACAAATAGTAAACACAATGTGGGTAATGTGGTTGAAGGAATTCAACAAATAAACACCAAAAGCAATTAATTTGGATGACTCTATATATCAAAGTACAGTGATGAATTTGATCATAAAGCTTTCAAAACGTTCGCATGATTTAACAATGTATCACAATTATACATCAACCATCAAGAAAATCATTTAAAGAACTATCAATTAGTACTGGTGCTTGCCTTGCTTGGGAGTTTGATGAGGACATTACAGTACTGCTTGAACTGCCGACTCCTATCACTTTTCCACTCTTCCAACTCTTCGGGATTCATCGCCATCGATTTTTACTCATAACTTCGAATTCGTTACATTAGGGCAACTATAGTTCAACAGTGTATTGGTTTCAAATCATAACCAAAGAGACGATATATGGGAATTACTTGAGATTGAAGTGACAAATTACCTGATATAAAAATTTAGGCAGGGAAGAAGAACCTCCGCTTTGGGCATATGAAAGGCTGCTTCTAAGACACGGGTCGCGAACTCCAAACTTAAGTAGTAATTTAGATTTATAGGCAGGATGCAATGGTTCCTTCGCCACAAAATTGAAAAAAAGTAAAGAAGAAACAGGGATGAGCATATTAAGAAATCAACCGAAGAGGAAGATTCGGATAAAAAATGAACTTAATTTCTTCATAATCCGCCCTCTTAATAAGTTTCAATTAGGGATGGCAATTTTGCCCATACCCATGGGTTTCTTACTCTCCAACCCAATTGGGTTGGGTATGAAATCCAAATAGATGGATATGGGTAGAATTTGATGGGTTTGTACCCATACCCATTTACTTTGGGTTGGGTTGGATTGGGTTTATAACAAATGGATTGGGGTTTGTACCCATGCCCAAATACAAACTACAGTTTAGTACCTAAACTTAATAGATATGCAAATTTAGTATCTCAATTTAATTTTTTTGCATATAAGTCCTCAAAATATCGTTGGAAAATTACATTTTGGTACCTAAATTTTTTTTGTCTTACATTTTGGTACCTAAAATTTTCAGGTTTTACAAATAGGTCCAATTTTTGCATGTGTAGTTAAAACACCCTCAAGCGTATAAAAAAAGAAGAAGAGGGAAAAGCACAGGTGCTATTCCATTCCAGCGTATAAAAAAAACAAAAAAGGAAACGTAAACATATCCCCGAAAATTGTCGAGGGATTCGGTTTCCAAACCTCTTCAAAAAAAAAAACATGTGGCAGACTGCTATTAGATAAAGGGGTCGCTGACGTGAAAGCATGTGGTGAACGGAAATTTGAATTGGAGAGGTTGTTTACGGGAAAACACTTATACCCTATGTTTGGCCCGACTTTTAGAAGTGCTTTTCGGGTTCAAAAGCTGAAGCAGGGCCAAACACCTGTAAAAGCTCGGTTTTTGAAAAGTCGAAAAGCGCTTTCGTATAACATAAAAGCAGAATCGGAGCTTCTGCGAAAAGCTGTTTTGAAAATACAAGATTATCCTTACCATATTTTAATTTTATTTCAGAAAATATAATTTTCCTTCATTTATATCATTTTAAAAATAAAATAAATTATAAAATCATATTATTTAATATAAAAGAAATCTAACAAGATCCATTTTGACTACTTTTTATTGTTTAGAATTTTTATTCATAATTTATATTATGAGTCCTTTATAGTCATTTTACACAACCTCTTATGTTAAAAAGCATTTCTAATAGTTTTACATCCAAACACTCAACAGTTTTTTTTTAAGTACTTATCTAAAAACTCGAGCCAGAAGCTGCTTCTGTAAAAGTTACCGCAGGACCAAACTAAGCTATAATATTCTTTAGATTCTATTAAAATTATACAAGAAGATTCTATTTTCTAAAATGTTTGGATTAATAGGTAAAAATAAAATTACCTTTTTCTTACAAGAGTCCGATTCCCATAGAAGATAGGACTTACTTGAGAGATTGGGCCACTGTATTTACTCCTTTCCTTTCCGTCGGATTATTTATTGCTCTCCTTCCCCTCCTTACACTGAACCGAAGAATCCAGGCTTCTTCGTCCGTCGGATTATTTATGGCCGGTTGGGTTATCTTCTTTCCATCCCGTTTGCCGCCATGCTTCGTTTTCCCCCATCCCCGCCCAGGTCAAACCGGCGTCGTCGAATGCGATCGGATGAAACCCTAATCAGCAAACTCGGAGACGATCATCTCTCAGCCCCTCCGGTGGGTTACTGTCTTCGCTCTCGCCGCCTCAGTTGTTTCAAAGCTTGCTCACCGGCGACCGAGTTCCGCAGCTTCCCAGTTCTGGACATATTTCGTCGTGTCCCGTCGGCCCCCAGGACAAAACGACGACGGCTTCGTTGCGGAATCAAGTTGAAAGGAAGTCCGATCAGCAAACTGGAAGACGATGATCTCCTTCTGGAAATTCTGATTCGCCTCCCGGACCCTATAACCGCCTGGCGTTGCAAACCCGTCTGCAAACATTGGAACTCACTCGTTTCCACCCGCTACTTCAAGCGCCGTTTCGTTTCTCACCACCAGAGCAAGGTCAGGAACGCACAAGAACTGCCATTGGACCTATCATCCATTTTGAGCTCCATCCCTCTGCCTGATGAAATTAGGCCGTTTTGCAGGATTTTAGATTGCTTCAAGGATTTGGTGTTGTGCGGGTGGCTGTGGGAGGAGAAGTACATTAATGACGAGCTTGTCAGATTATACTTGGTCTGCAATTGGTTTACCAAGCAATGGATCGCCCTTCCTTTGGCTCCTGAAATGAGAGATCTTCGTGTGGGAATGGTTGCAAGGTTAGTTTGTGAGCCCTTCAGTAAGAATTCCGATGATAATAACCTTGACACAGGAGATGGCCAAGTATTTGGTCTTTCTTCAGTGTATCGGTTCCGAGTGGTGAGTATCTATGAAGTTACTAAAAATGCTACAGTACTGGACGTTTTTTGTTCAGAGTCTGGGAAGTGGGTGAAGGAGGCTGTTGTTCTTCATGGCTATCACAAGTTTATGCTACAAAATGTAATTTCCTGGGATGGAAAAATGTGGTGGTCGTATTATACACGAGAACTTGAGGCTGGTTTCTTCGAGTTTAATCCTTTCCGCCTAGATATACCACCCACTAAGATTGATATTTCTGGTGGTTTTGCTATGTCGAGAAGTTCTAATATTGCTGTCTCAAAAGGAGCTTTGTATCTAGCTAGTTGCAATTCTGTACGTAATGTTTTGATGGTTTGGAGACTGGAAGAAGATGATGGGAAAAGATCATGGGTGATTGTGTATCAAGTATCCTTAAACAACATATCAAAGTTGAAGGACATGCAGGTGTCAATGTCTCGTGCATGTGACCTGCATCCCGAGAACCCAGAAATCGTCTACTTAGAGTTATATACTGGGGGTCCATGTATGTTACGTTCTTCGAATTCACTTGGTGTCGTCTCCTTCAATGTAAGAAATGGAGAACTAGAGTTGGTTGAACGAAGACAATGTGAGCATAAACCTCATTATATTGTGTTTCATATCCAGCCTAGACTCTTTTGCTGGCCTACACCCATTCCATCATACGAGAAATTGAAAGGTGTGTATGATGGAAGCTACAATTGTTTGGTCCAGAGCAGCAAGGCAGCCACAACTCCAGTCCCTCAAGAATTGGTAATTGCTTCTGCTTGAAATGATTTAGCTTTGTTTCCCTGACTCTTCTCTTCCATAGCATCTCTGCTAGGTTTAGGAAATGCATTTGATGAAACTGATTCCGAGAGGAACTCTTCCTTATTTTCATAACGGGCTTGTCTCATTGAATGTCTGATTGCTGATTGTTGTGCTAAGAAACTCTGCAGATTCTCTATCTACTTTCTCATGCAGCATATTAAGTATGCAGATATACATGTCTCATCCTGTTTCCAATTGCTTGGGATTTTTTATTTGATTTGAATGAAGCTCGCCATGTTAAAAGATGGACAGACACACCCACCTCAAAAAAAATTATGTCGTCTGCTTGCTACTAAACTTCATCTCCCATCTCATTATGCTGTTGCTTCACGTCATGCATGATTTATTTGGCTTAAGCTTATGCCGAATCAAGTTAATTTCCAGTTCTCAAGTATGCGTAGCACGATCATTGTTCATGAATACTTATGGTTTACGCAAGTCCAATACCTTTTAAGCAACTACGATTTTATAAGTTAAGCATTTTATGAGCTTGGATCTCCCACTGTGCGGATGATCCTCATGTCAAGCAAGAACAAGTCACGGTATGTTAAGCAAGATCATGTTTTTAACCTCACTTAATTAGTTACGCAAGCGGCCACCTCACTTCCCGGAGTAAGGAAGCATCATGTTATGTTACCTCACTCTTTCAGATAAGGAGTCCATGTTCAAGTTCATGTATCAGGTACCGGTTGGTCGCCTAACTAGCATGAAGTTACCTCACCTCCCATAGTGATGGAGGTCCATCTTTATCATGTTTTGACGTCCTAACTTAGGACTGGCCCTACGATGACAATTAGAAATTGTAGGGTCACCGAAAGCACATAAGGGAGACGACCAAGTCAAAACAAAGTTCAAGGCTCTAACGGACTCTAGTACGAAGAATTGAATTCGTATTTACTTAGTAGGAACGAGACTTGTGATGGGCCACCATGTCATGATGGGCCTCCACGTCATTCGACCCAGGTACCACAGCCCAACTCCCGCTACCGCGATTACGAGTAAACAGGAACCATTGAGCTTGCCGAGGGTAGGAGTAGTGTTTGTTATGGAACGAGTCAAGAGGGTATCTGCAATTGGTTGTTTTGGTTGTTCCAAATAAATATCATCTCCACCTTAAGTGGAGGAGGGTTAGGTAGATGTGGGAAAGTAGTTCCTGCTTATTAGGATTTCTTTGTTTCAAACATTGGTTATTTAAGTTCTCCATGAATGAATAAACGGCAAGCATTATTGAGTCAATAGACACACTGGTAGTTCTAGCCAAGAAAGTAGAGCACTGGCCTCTTCCTGCCAAGAAAAGGGAGACCCCGATCGATATAATTTCAGCCCGTATCATTTGGTATCAGAGCCCGGCAACGGCACACACGCTCAACGCATCGAAGCTCTCGAAACCGCTACTCAAGAGAACCAAACCGGCATCCAGGCGATCATCAATCAACTGCCGGCCGTCCAGACCGTTGTTAATCAGATCGCTCAAGATCAAGCAGCCAGGTCCGACGCACGATCCGCCGACGATGGCGAACGATCTGTCAATGGTCGTGGCCGACGACACCCACGTGTGGTTGATGACGATCAAGACCGCCAACCCTTTTTTGGGGCTAAACTTGCTCGTCTGGAGTTTCCCACCTATGCCGGAGAACATCCCACCGTCTGGTTCTCTCGAGTGGAACAATTCTTTGAGTTCCAAGCCATTCCAGAGGGCCAGAAGGTTACACAAGCCTCTTACCATCTCGAGGGCGATGCGAATCAATGGTGGCAATGGCTACGACGCACGTACCGCAAGGATGGAATACCCATAACATGGGAGAGCTTCACAACGGAGCTATGGGCTCGATTCGGTCCAACAGTTGGCACTGGGTTTGACGAAGCTCTTTCACGAATCCGGCAGACGGGTACCCTGAGGGAATATAAGACAGACTTTGAGAGGCTCGGCAATCGTGTTCGTGGCTGGACGCAACAAGCTTTGGTAGGGAACTTCCTAGGGGGGGCTCAAACCGGAAGTGGCGGATGGAATTAGGATTTTTAATCCCAGGACTCTCAAGGAAGCAATTAACTTGGCTCGAGTGCGAGACGAACAGCTCAACCGCGTCCAGAGTCCTCCGCGCAACGCGTATCGATCACCCGCTGATTACACGACGCCGCCGCGACTCAAATCCAAAGCCAACTTCGATGCCTCCTTCGTCGCACGCCCCCGAGCTGGAGAACACGCAGCTGAGGTGCCACCAACGAATCGTAATCGGCCACAAGCTCCGACCGGCAACAAAAGGTTGTCACACGAGTAGATCAACCGTCGACGCGCAGCTGGCCTATGTTTTAACTGCGACGAGAAATTTACCCCGGCGCATCGATGTGCCCGACCCAGGCTGATGTTGCTACTCGATGAAGATGAGGATGAGGTTGCCGATACTGCCGAAGTCTCATTCCACGCGATCACGGGCCAAACTGGGGGGCGAACCATGCGCGTCTGGGTTACTGTGGGTCAGACTCAACTGGTGGCCCTCATCGACAGCGGGTCCACGCACAATTTTATCAGCTCCAAAGCCGCTGATGCCCTCCAACTCGCCGGCACCCCGATCCCTGCTTTCAATGTGAAGATCGCGAATGGGGAACCACTGAAGTGCTCCGGCAAATATAATGGGGTCCAGCTTAACATTTAGGGGACCCAATTTCCGGTGACACTATTTGCGATTCCTCTCTCTGGGTTTGACCTTGTCCTGGGGATTCAGTGGCTGGCCACATTGGGCACGACCCAAAGCAACTGGCAAACGTTGGAAATGACCTTTATATGGGAAGGACAGCCCCGCAAGCTCCAGGGCATCACATTGAAAGGAGCTACGGCCGCGAGTGTTCGTGAGATCATCCGTGAAGCACCAGGCCTGCGGGCTATCTGTTTGCCCCCGCCAATAGACGAACCACTTCAACTAGTACCTCCCGAGCTTCAGGACGTCATCCGCGAGTTTGAGGCGTTGTTTGGGGACCCGAACCACCTTCCTCCGCGTCGTAACATAGGCCATCGCATCATCTTAAAAGAGGGCACAGAAGCTGTCAACGTTAGTCCGTATCGATACGCTTATTTTCAAAACGCTGAAATCGAAGAGTAGGTTAATAAAATGCTACAAGCTGGATTGATACAGCCCAGTACAAGCCTGTTCTCCTCCCCAGTCCTGCTCGTTAAGAAGAAGGACGACTCGTGGCGATTTTGCACCGACTATCGTGCGCTGAATGCGGTGACCATCAAGGATCGATTTCCGATCCCAACGGTGGACGAATTACACGGTGCGGCCTATTTTACGAAGCTCGATCTCCGCGTCGGGTATCATCAAGTCCGAATGGAGGACGAGGATGTGCCGAAGACGACATTTCGCACCCATAACGGCCATTATGAGTATCACGTTATGCCTTTTGGACTGTGCAATGCTCCGTCAACGTTCCAAGCTATCATGAATGAGATTTTTCGCCCTATACTCCGCAAGTTCGTCCTAGTCTTCTTCGACGACATCCTTATCTACAGCTTGGACAAGGAAAGCCATCTTGATCACGTCCGCCAGGTCTTCTCTATTCTTCAACACCATCAATTCTTTGTTAAGTTCTCAAAGTGCACGTTTGGTTTACAAGAAATAGAGTATCTTGGGCACATCATCACCGCCCAGGGCGTCAAGGTCAATCCACACAAGGTTAAAGAAATGGTGGATTGGCCGATTCCCACCACCATCACTGAACTGCGCGGCTTCCTCGGGCTCACCGGGTACTACCGGAATTTTGTTCAGAGGTACGGATCCATCGCGCGGCCTTTGACCAACTTATTAAAAAAGGGGCAGTTTGAATGGACACAAGACGCAACGGAAGCTTTTCACAACATGAAGACGACCATGACATCCACGCCAGTGTTGGCCATGCCGGATTTCAATGCCCCATTTGTCATCGAAACGGACGCGTCGGGAACAGGTATCGGAGCCGTCTTAATGCAAGCCGATCGTCCCATTGCTTACATGAGCCGGGCCTTGGGAAAATCCAAACAGTCGTTGTCCACGTATGCCAAAGAGATGTTGGCCAAGCTCCGGCGGAAAAACAGTAATCCTGGTCGTCGTCGACCGGCTGACCAAGTACGGTCACTTCCTGCCGCTGTCTCATCCTTACTCCGCCCGTACCGTGGCCGACAGCTTCATCACCGGGATCGTCCGATTACACGGGCTGCCTCGCTCCATTGGTAGCGATCGCGACCGGGTGTTTATGAGCCATTTTTGGCAGGAACTTCACCGCCAGTCCGACACCATCCTCAACATGTCATCGTCTTACCATCCTCAAACCGACGGTCAGACCGAAGTCCTTAATCGCTGCTTGGAACAATACCTTCGATGTTTCACTCATCAACAGCCGCAGAAATGGCTAGCTTCCCTGTCGTGGGCTGAATATTGGTATAACACCAGCTTCCACAGCTCAGCCGACATGACTCCTTTCCAGGCTCTCTACGGTCGCCGGCCTTCTGCCATACCCAACTATAGACCCGACACGACATCTGTTCATGAAGCTGACCGCGCCTTGATCGATCGCAACGAACTCCTCAATGAGCTGAAATCCAACCTCGCGGTGGCCCAGAACCGAATGAAACAGAATGCTGATCTTCGCCGCCGAGAAGTGAAGTTTAATGTCGGCGATTGGGTTAACTTGAAGCTCCAGCCATATCGCCAGCATACTGTGTTTTGTCGCGCATCTCAGAAGCTGGCCTGTCGCTACTACGGGCCGAACATGATCACAGAATGTATTGGTTCTGTGGCTTATCGCCTCACTTTACCCGCTGGTAGCCGCGTTCATCCCGTCTTCCATGTTTCCCTGTTGCGCCGTTGTTTGCTTCCCAACCCAGCTGCTGCAACTGAGGTTCCTCCCATTGGCGATGAAGGAGATCTTCTTCTCCAGCCTGAACGTATCTTAGAGACCCGCTGGGTCAAACGCGGCTCTCGCCTTTAATGAGGAGTTGCTCGTCAAGTGGAAGCGCTTGGCTGCCGAAGACGCCACCTGGGAATCTGCCGTCGTCTTCAACGAGCGCTTTGTTCAGCTCGGCATTGAGGACAATGCCAATTCTTCTGGGGGTGGTAATGATGGGCCACCACGTCATGATGGGCCTCCACGTCATTCGACACGGGTACCACAGCCCAACTCCCGCTACCGCGATTACGAGTAAACAGGAACTATTGAGCTTGCCGAGGGTAGGAGTAGTGTTTGTTATGGAACGAGTCAAGAGGGTATCTGCAACTGGTTGTTTTGGTTGTTTCAAATAAATATCATCTCCACCTTAAGTGGACGAGGGTTAGGTAGACGTGGGAAAGTAGTCCCTGCTTATTAGGATTTCTTTGTTTCAAACATTGGTTATTTAAGTTCTCCATGAATGAATAAACGGCAAGCATTATTGAGTCAATATACACACTGGTAGTTCTAGCCAAGAAAGTAGAGCACTGGTCTCTTCCTGCCAAGAAAAGGGAGACCCCGATCGATATAATTTCAGCCCGTATCATTCCGTATCAACTTGATATGCATTTATTAAGTATGCTTATGATTTCCACGTAAGCAAGTTTCAAGAATTGTAATTGAATTTCAAAGCATTTGTTGAGAACATTTAAGAAAAGTTTTCCACAATTTTTCCAGATATTTTCGATTTTGTTTATGGTTAACCATTTACTTAGGGTATTTGGTAAAAGTAATGCCTAGTCAGGCTAGGGTATTACAAATAATATTGTCGCTGCAGTGTTTCTCGACCGGGTTATTATTAACTAGCAGAGGCTAATTTGTCTTTCCTTTGAAATATAAATTATTTCATTGAGGATTTTATTTATAGTATACTAAATTAATTTTATGAATATTAAATAATAAGAAATGAGCTTTAGTGCATTTGTTCTATACTTATGTGTCACCTCAAGTGGATGAGATCAATCTCTTTCATAAGCATCGGAAGGCCTATGTTATCTTCAAATAATTCTAGTTTAATGTTGCGGAGCCCGATGGTATTCGCGTTGTCATGAGATACAAATAAGTTTTAGTTAGAAGTTAATTTATTTTGTTTTGTAAGGGTGAGAAGTTGATCTATTGAGTCTTGACATTTACCTTGATATTGCTAATTCGGTATTTTTTGTTTTTATAAGGGTCTCATAGGTTGATTTTTATAATTAGGTGCTACCGTAAAAATTTAAACCGATGACTTTTAGATTCAAGACTAGTGATATTAGTACTAAGTCAATCGCTTGTTTGCTTGACTATGCAGCCCAAATTAGAACCCTCAGTCCATCGAGTTGTGTCTACTAGTGCTACATACGAATGGGACTCACGTTGTCAACATCTTTTGATGAGGGTCTTGATTCTTGAAGCCATAAAAAGGATGAGTTTATTTTAAGGGATTGCTAATTGTTGCTCTAACTACTATAATCGCCCTATATTAAATTATTTTTTTTGTTGGTATTATTAAGGTTAATTTAGTAATTTTATATTTTAAATTAGGACGATAATTGTAAAATTAGGGGTTATAGTAGTTAACTTGACCCTTAAAACCCACCGACCCGTTGTCTACAGAATCAACTTAGGGTTGGGTCAGCATAAGATCGGGTCAGGGTTAGGTAAGGTCGGATCAATTTAGGGTCGGGTCACTTTTTGACCCTATGACCCTTAGCATCATACAAACATGTTGGAACTATTTGTAAAGTTTTAAAAGTTTAGGTACTAAAATTGTAAAAAAAAAAAAAGGGTACCAAAACGCAATTTTACCATCAGATTTTTGGGACTTATTTGTAACAAATAAATTTTAGGTACTAAAATGTAAGAAAAAATAAAATTGGGAACCAACTTGTAATTTTTAGAAAAGTAGTGTATTTATTAGGGTCGACCCACTGACTCGACCCTTCCTGACCCGCCCCGATCCTAAAGGGTCGGATAGGGTCATGAAAGAAATAGGAGCGCGGCGGGTCAGTTATACATCTTGACCCTTCAGGGGCAGGGTCAGACAGGGTCAGGGATGGGTCGGACCCATTTTCAGCCCTAGGGATCACTGCCCAGGGAGGAGTTCGATGACGGCAGAATAAGTGGTCAGCATGGAGGGACGTCGGTGAAAGCCTCCATGCCGCCGCCCTCGTTGGAGGAGATGAAAGCCTCTGTGTCGCCGCCCGACTGTGCGTGTAGGGCTTTTTTTGTGTATTATTACGGTTAATTTAGTAATTTTATATTTTAAATTGGGATGATAATAGTAAAATTAGGGCGATGTTTAGCCATTAAATTAAATGTTAAAAGAGTATAACCACCAAAGGAGTTGAAGAGATTTGGTCTGGTTGTAATAAGCGCGTAAATACGTTCATGTAACGTGTTCCATCATATCAGCTGTGCATGCATTACAAGTCAGTAGTGAACAATTCGATCTCACCAATTCAGTTGGGTCTGTTCTCAGTAACAGAAAGAAAGAAAAAACTAAGTCGACCACACTTAGGGAATTTAGTGCGAGATGGTTCGACTGGTGAATAGCTACAACATCGATATTGACACAGAACAGAAGTGAACAATACAACAGAGCTATTTGTCGGCCCAAAAAGGGAATAGACGCCACAAAAACAGTTGCCTTTGTTAACCATAAACAGCTTACAGCACTTGTTAGGCTAACACATTCTAATGTTTTCTCTCCCACTTGCCCTCGCGCCTTCCCTCCCTTTCTCTTCGCTCCATTGATTGTTTCGACTTGCTCCCTCTAGACCCTTGCCGTTGGCCCGACCCAAAGCCACCACCCGACTGGCCATCAAATGCAGACATCAGTTCGGGATCCCCAACACTGTTAGTGTCACCTGAATCCCTGCTGCCTTCAAAGTTCTCTTCATAACCGCTCCCGCAGTCATCTTGACGGTCCCTGGACTGAAGGATCGTCGGTGGCTGCCCTGAAAATGAACGAGGTCCACCAGAGAAGACCATGGCTGGAGGAACGCCCATTGAAGAACTAGTACTGGCATTTTCAGCTGTGCTGGTTCTGCTGCCCCCGTCGTTGCCTTGCCTTCCATTTTCCCTATCTCGATATCTATCCCGAGACCGGCTGCAGGAAAGAACACCTTTAGCAAACCCTTGACAAATAAGCCATATTTCGGTTTTAACCACTACTTCCATGTCACCTTAAAAGATGCCGACTGCCAACTAATGTACTTTCAGCATCACGCTACTTTCTTGGATAGCCATTACGGCCACTTTTAAGTATTACCACATACACAAATTTCTATTCTATCAAGAGTATAATTAACCTCGGGGCCCTAATCTTTTTTTGGTTTCTGGGTTAAATTGTGGATGGCCGTTATAAAACAAATTGTTTTCGGTGACAAGCCAATAATATAACCGTAAAATGCAAGATAACCAGCAATGGAAGAATTACATTTCAGCAAATTAATCCACAAGCATATATAACCCAGTCCATACCGGTTAGTAAGCTTGGTTCGGTTTTCCCAATTGACCATTAGATTAGCATTTGCGTCTAACCATTTGCTTGACAGTTCAATCATGGTTTTGGGCCCCTTTAGCGGGTTTCGGTTCAGTTAACACTTAACAGAGCCTGCGAGGCCAGAGTCTATGTATCTTGTAACTCATGGAAGCGATACTAAAAACACAGGTCGAGCACGCAAGCACACATAATCTCACATCTATGTTGAACGGTTCACGATTTGTACCTGGTATGTGCCGCTGAAGGGAAGTCACGCCGTGACGATCGCAAACCAGACTCAGCCTGCTCTAACTCTCGCTGAAGTTCTCTCTACAAGAATTGTGACTATCATGAGACGCGTGCAAAAGGATATTTGACCAAGGAAACACGTGATGACAACGTGGAAATAACTATTGGTAAGTTTTTAGCAGAATAATGGAACATGTAGCCTTCAGATGAATACAAAGGTTAGGAAACCAACAAAAGCAACCAAGTTGAAGAAGCAAAAAGTCCCTCAATATTACTTAACAGACAACAAAACAAACCAAGTAAAAGACCATCTACTGCTTAAGTTGGAAGATGCCTGTCCAAGGTGACACCCAATCCAAAACCGTTATGCTGCATCCAACGAGTGTAAAAGAAAGCACCCAAAACTTGGCAACATCTCACACCAAAGGAAGAAATAACCACGTTAAACACCATCAGACCTTGTTACTTCCGGGGTTTATTCTTGGGTAGAGAGTTTGCGCGGATAGGGACCTTTAGTCTTTTATCATTTCACCAAAAAAAGACCCAATGATACCATGTGAACCAAATGACAAATTCAAGAGGCACGAAGCAGTACCTGTGCTTGCCGCTCCTTCTCAATTTCAAGATTATGGCGGAGCTCCCTAGTTTTTGCACGCTCAACCTCAAGCAACCTCTGTCTCTCAATCTCCTTTTCTGTTTCACTAGTTCTCTGACTGTCATGCAATTAAGGTTTTATCAGAATATTTAGAAGACAAATATTCCTCATTTACCCTCTTGAAAACTTGAAGGAAATGTAAAGACCTATCAAGCTCCCGAAGAAGTTCCTCTTCCCGCAGAGCTGCTGCTTCTTTATATTTTTGCCGGGCTTGTCTCATAATTAGTTTCCTTTGCCTATGTGCTATTACATCTTCTTGGAGCTTGGACCTATCGCTGAAGGGGGGAAAGAGGGGAAAACGGGGAGCATGTATGGGGGTTAACAGTCTATGATAAAAATACATATTGAGAGGACAAAAGACAGCATACTGAAAAACGGAAATATAATAGGCTGCAGTTCTATCTTCACATGTTGCTTAAATAACATTACTGTAGTGAGGAGACCTTAACCGAAATTGTGATATCAATTCTAAGGGTCACGTGAAAAGATGGCACTTACAATGAACGGATATGATTCTTGATTTGCTGCAGACGGCTTTTGCCTTCTGCAGAGGCTGGACAATAATGTAAATCAGTATCAATGATACAGTATCCATGGATGAACCAATGTTTAATTGTTTACAATAAAACAAATATTCGGTAGTTGTCAATCATTACCAACAATTAAAGGAGTATTCCTCTCTTCTTTCCGACCATCTAAAGATTCTCCTGCCGCCAATCCTTTTTCAATAATGTCTAGTTCGACTTCAGCCTCCTCCAGTTCCTATGTGTTTAAAAATGGGATTATGTACAGTGAAAGTGGAGAGAATGAAGGAGAGGAGAATGAAGTCATCACTCTTACCATCTTCTCCTGGTCAATTCTATCAGAGAACACATCAAAATAAGACTGAACAGAAGACAGATTGGCGAAAACCTGAAATAATTTACAATTCGATCAATATCGCTTCAAAGATAAGTATGCACCGCAAAATATTCATAGAAGTTAAATAAACAGTCTACAATTTAATGGAGATAAGAAAAAACGATTAACCATCATGAAAAAAGTTGGAAAAAACCGAAATTAATGAGGATTGACATATTTGATCCACATGGAACAAAAAAATTTGTTCTACCACAGAAACTTTAACATCAAAGCTTTTTTTTTTTTATACAACATCAAAGCTTTGTTGATGCCAAGTTTTATATCCTACTAGACTTATTGCGACTACCTGGAGGATTGATTCACGTATGCCTCCAAAATCTGATGCAAGTTGTTGTGAAGAATTTTCAGAGAGCATCCTTCTCAGCACCTAAAAAAGAAAGAGGAAAACAAAAGAAGCCATTATTAACTCCTACAAATACAATACTTAAAACGCACCAGTTTATACGTTATCTTGTATACATGAATGTTAGCAGTAGTGGCTGGGTTACGGGCATATACCTCTTTTGCTTCATCCCCGTCCTCTCTCACCCTACATAATGCTCTGCAAACATTTTTCTCTAGTTCACCTAAGTAGCAGGCTAGAACGTCAGGAGCAGGAGGCAGAAATTAAAGAAAGAAAAGTCCTTAACCATTAGAGTTCCATCTATCATGATCAAGTGAACTTACCGGTTCTAGACGATTCGACAGTTTCAACATTTCTCCAAACATTTTCTGGTATCAAAGAAACATCTTCAGCAGGGGAGTGGAGGCAAACACTTGCAAGAAGTGCTAATGAGAGCCGCAGTAATTGGCCTTCACGTGTAGGGAAGGCAGATTTTCCTATTACATGCAGAATGCTATCAGATCCAACTAGAAAAGACTGTAACTGCTCCTTGTCAGCATGTGGTACATATCCTAAAAGAAGTGCCATAGAACATGTTCTCAACGGTAATAATTTGTCAGTCGATGCCAACAATACTACCCGATCCCATGTCCTTGAGACTAGAAATGACAGAAACGACTCAGAAACTGCCAGAGCTGACCCTAAGCTGGCCTTAAGTGTAGCATCCTCAAAAACAGCTTCTCCAGATAAATCCAGGCCAAGCAATCTACCCAAATGTCGAAGAGCCACAAACCTTTGCTCGGGCTCAGGATTACCCAGCAATGAAACAAAAAGTTCAGCAAGAGACTCATCTTTTTCTTGAATAGAGAGCACATTTCTTGCAAATAGCATTGACAACCATTTATCAGACTGCATGCGCCAAGTAAGTTTTGGTGCCCCACTTGAAAACTTGAGTATTGCAGAGCAGATAGTACTAACAATATTATCCAGCTGGAGACAATATGGCACTTCAAGTAGACAATCAAGCATCAGTGATGCGACTTCCCAGCAGTGATTTTCTTGAAGCTCCAAAATACTTGCAGCAAATTTTTCCAAACTGGTCGTCCAATGTTCTGGAAAGTCATCCACAGAATTGACTGGTAAATGAATTTCAAGACCACCGTTAGCACCTTTCAGTTGTGGCACAACTGAAGACAAGCAGTGCAAGTACACAAAACATTCAGATGAAACAACAGTCAGCTGTTTTCCTAGACGTTGATGGAGATTCCAACATGGCTCAATGTTTGGATGCAGCTTCACGATCAGATTCTCCAAGTCACTACAAAAGCCTTCAATATCCTCTGGAGATAAATGATGGTGCTCTTCCTTTAACACCATCTCATTCAAATTATTAGTTTCCACCTCTGAACCCTTTACTGGACGACAGATAAAGCAAACATCATTCAGAAACTGAGTATGCCTCCCTGTGTGATTGCTTGAACCCAATTCCTCCATGACTTTGGGGCAATGCTGCAACTGAACAGGCACGAAACCTAGGAATCTTAAAGTCTGAACTAATAGATTTTTGCAGCTCTCAAGAAAAGCTTGTAATGCACACAAGTAATCATGGAAAGAAGTGGTCGACTCAAAGCTAGTAAAGCAGACCCAGAAAACCAACGACTGCAAAATGTTTCTTCTGCACTCGACGGATAAATCACCAAAGACAGAAGCCAAGGCAAAAATATTCAATGCTCTAGACCTCCCTTTTCCAGTAGAAACATCTTCAGGTCCGTTCCTCAGATCGGCAAGGAGATCCCCAAAGCACAGCAGCTCAAAATTAATACAAGAATCATCAATGAACGCCCTCTCTTGCTCAGATGCCTTACGTAGTGAATATGATATGATCGGCTTCAGCAGTTGCAACACAGAATCAAGAAATGATACATCATAATATGAAGACCGACAAATAGACACCAGCACTTGAACAGCTTTTGGCACCTCTGGCACCATGGCTTCCATGTGCTCCTTCACAATGGATTCAAGTATGTAAAGGATGATTGCTTTGGCATTCTTTGCTACATAACCTTTCACATATAGCTGATTGTGCTGATAACAACTATTTTGTTTCTGTGAAAAAAATGGCCATGTACACAGATCTGAAAACCAGCACAAAATGTCAGGCACGACACTTGAAGAAAGTGATCTTAACTGCAATCCAACAGCTTCCAAAATGTCCTCCGCAAAACCTTTGAATTGCTTCCTCAGATTTGGGAAGAACTTGCAAAGGTCGGGGTAGATTAAATAAAAAGATCGATCTGTATGTTGATCGCCATCTAGTGCGAAACCGCCATTATTAACAGTATGAACAAAGGCACCATGCTGATTAGTTCGTGTACCTTTATCTCCCTGGTTCGCAACGCAATCAACTATTGCAAGCTCATCCGAGAATATATATAATAAATCTGTTAGCTGAGGCAGATCTGTTGCAAGGAAAAGGCGGTGCTTGGTGTACCATTTGGCATTACGAGATACTGCCATCCAACCAAGAAATCGAACAAGAGGGCATACATTGCAAGAAAATGCTGATATTCTCTCAATCCAGGCTGATGGTGGAATGAGATATCCACACTGAAACTTGCTGTTGAGATTGAAAGCAAAGTCTGACCCTTCATCACCACTTGAAGCAATAACTAAACTTTTAAGCAGTATCCAGTGTCGTCGTAACCCATGGATCTGTTCTGGATCTAATTGAAAATTATCTTCTTTTAGGCGATAGTAAAATGATGCAAGCATCCCACTGAGATATTCTGCACGTTTTAATATTATATCGATGACATCTCCAGGGTCACAGTATAGTTCAGTAGCAGAGTGCAACAGGAACACAAGAGAGTGCATAAGAATTTCACTAGTAGATTGTTGATCTTTCTTCAACCTCTGAATAAGAAAATTGCACAGTAAACCTTGATTTTGTCGAACCAAGGTAATTGCATCAGCTGATTGTATTTCAAAGGAAGGCACATCTATGACTTGCACGCCAATTCCTTCATCGTAACGAGGAGACTGCTCCCCACATGTTTTTCTTCTCTGAAACTTCCAGTCCAGTTGGGCAGCCTCCAGGACCAGTTCCAGAACAGTCATATCTCTTTTCTTTTCAAGAACTGCTATTCTTTCCACGTCAACTTCTCTGCCTTTAGAAGAATTTCCAGTCTTTTGAGCTTCAGAAACTTTAGCCATATATGAATCCAATTTTGGATCAGATCTGAAAGACGTCATAAAAAAAGGGTTCACATGGCACTCTCCAGCCAAGAGCAAAGCATCAATTGCTACATCATGAGCTTCATCAGCTATCTCATTCCGTTCATGTAAATCCAAGGCCAAATGTCGAAATTCAGAAGCCCTGAGTTCGCAGTCATGGCAGTTTACTAGTTGAAAGTAGTCAGCTTGCAAGTTAAAGTATTCCCAATTCGAACCAGCATCCAATATTAACCCATTTGGAAAGACACCAGTGAAATTTTCCTCAATTACACGTTTGAGTTCTAAGCTGGCATCTTTATGCCTGGCATCCAAGATAGGGTCATGAGGATTTCCAGAAGCATTTGTCAACGATATGGTCTGTAATTCTCCAGGTGCAAAAAGAAGATTAACATCTTCTAATGCATCTATCTTTCCTCCAACATCAGAAGCATCTGATTTCCCACCAGCCTCATCTTGGTCATTGAAATTAGAGGGACATCCTCCTTGGTAGGGAACAGAAGAATGCAAGGCAGCAGAAACGGTTTCACGCTCATGGATTTTAGAAGCTGGAGACTTACGAAGGTCAATTTCAGGAGGCAAGCACATGTGAGGTTCCAGTATCGAGAGAAGAACACTGCAAAGAGTTTGTGGATTGTCAGAAAGCGCCATGATGATGCTATGTCGACTAAGCAGCGAGTACACAAATTTTCAAGGCTGCAAAGTTGGTTTCCAGAACTGTTGATTGATGTTGAAGAGACAATATACAAATCAATAACTGTAGATACATGTTGACATCTTAGTTCCCGTACTTGAGCTTGACCAGAAGGATATGAATTATTAATGTTAAAGATGATCCAGAAACAAGTATGTGGTACCTTGGAGCAACAGCTCCATGCCGCCATTCAGATTCTAAATAAGGGAGAACAGCTGGCTTCAGCACCGCTGTACGAAGGACATTAAGGGCAATTGTACAGTTTTCTTCCTGATTTTGCGGAAACGTGACAGAAACATCTCCAAATGCTATGGTGCTCTTCAATGCACAGATAGCAGGATCCAAAAAAGGCTCTAGCATCTCCAACAAAAATAAGATTTGATGCTTGACATCCTGAAATATTAGAGAAGATAATGTGGGCATTTTTTGTCTTTCACCCTGGCTTCTTCAGTATTCATCATAATGGTTACAGAAAAACCCAACTGTTGAAAAAGACAGAATATCGTCGAAGAAAAGGGATTGTTTCAAAATATTCTTAGAAGCCCTACTGTAAGTAAGATAGAGGGAGAGAGCTCCCAGCGACTAAAGCACTATCAACCCAACAATAACAAACTATAGCAATCTGAATAAAGAAAAACAGTGACCACAATGCAAAACTACCTTGTACTTCCCCATTATATCATCCATGTGCCCTGACAAGCCCAGCACAATATACTTGAGGGCAGCACGAGCGCGTACGATACAAAGCGCAGCCCCCTGAAACGTATAAGAAAAAATAGACTTGTGACTAAAAGGAACATTTGAATTATCAAAAACAAAAACCACAAAAAAAAGAATATTATATTGGATATGAAAACTCATAGAAAGTTTAGAAGTTTTTCCATGGCAGCAAAGAAATGAAAAGAACACGTATAAAGAATAGATCATAGCAATGTACATGGCAATAAACATAATGACACAAAGGACTGCGAGAAAGAAAAAAGAGAGAAACAACAGACACGAGCAGGAAGAAAGGGATAAAAACAAGAGATATGACTCAACGACTAATTTGGCCATACATTGATTGATCAGGAACAACATATTTAATGATGAGACACACCTGAATGGTGCCCAAGAGGCCCTCTAGAAGGTCCATGGCGAGATCAACCTGCATATGAATCAGCAAATAACAATGCCACAGAAATAAAATGAAGGTACAATTCTGATGAGAAGGCAACCATCAGGGTAAACCAACCTTTGCAATGACCTTAGCCGTCCAAGGGGCTAGCACAGTAGAGCAGAGATCAATCAGAACACATGCAGCTTTTGCCTGTAAAAAGAACGTGATTCATGGGAAAATAAGCTCAAAATGAGCCTTTAGGAAGATGGGGACGAAAATCAACGATTAGGAGCTATGAGCTATATCACCTGTTGAATTGAGTTATACCATAATGCGCCAAGAATTTGAAATTGTTCAAAATATTCAATTTTCATGGTATAAAAAAATAGTTTAAACTATTCTCAACATTCAAGAGAACTCCCTCCATGAGATTTTCCCAATCTTTTACATCTTTCCTTCTTGGTAATAGAAGTCCGCATAGTCACTAGTTGAGCCAAGAAACAAGTGTTATTTACGGTCACAGCTTTAGAAGTTCGTAGTCACCATATTTGCAATAAATGATGCTCAATCAGTGACATCATAACCCCCACGTGTTGTCCATGATATTTCTAAAGCAAATATTGGTGTCGCTTAAGTTTAAATGTTCTTTTCACCTCTCTTCTTCCACCTTTTAGCCTCAGTAACTATTGAGTGCTTCTCTTTTATGTAATAGATTTTCAACATAATAAATTAGGTACCAATCCAAGTATCGATGATCTTGAGATTCTTGGAAAACAACCATGGCGAGCAGACATATTCAATTATATGAAAAAACAAGTAAAGAGAAACGCACATGTGATGGTGAAAATGAAGATAAATAGCCAGCACATGCATGAAGAAGTGGCCGATATAAAGCTGAAGAAGACATAGCAACAATCTGCAATAATAGAATATATACATTAGCAGAATAAAATTCAAGCTGTAACAATAGAAAACCTACTTAAAAAAGGAAATCAAAAGTTTACCTCAGACAGGGCACGTAGAACAAAAGGTTGTTTCCACTGAGAAAAGCTCTCATCAAGATGGTCGCCCAGGTTGTTTATGGCGGGACGTAATGCTACAAAAGTTGAGAGAAAACTTAGCAAAATATTTACGAAACAAATAGCAAGCCTTCAGTTAGGGATCATAGTAAGCAGTTCCCTGCAATTTTGGGTTAGAAAAACACAAACTTTTCAGAATTCTAATAAGCAGTTTGAAAGTTCCACAAAAGTTGAACGACCAATAGTTTATTTGATCAAATATGGTAATAATAAGCTCTACATAAAACCAAACTTGGCAATTTCAAGATCACATGAGTGTATGTCAAATATATTGCTAATAGTTTGAGAAGAAAAGAATAATCAAGAGCTTATTATTCCTAGTGTGTGTTTGTCATAAATCTTTTCTACTGCCTATAACCAAAAAGCAAAAAACTTCATTTAAAGAAGTCACCACTGGCCAAATAGAGCATAAGTTGACATATTTGCTTCAGTATGCACTGAATCCACTCTAATGTTCACCCAACAAAGAAAGCTCAAGAAGAAATTCTTGGGCAACCGTTTTAAGAATGGAAAAGTGTAAAAATTTAAATATCATCAACAGATGCTTAACCTGGAAGTAATGCTTGTATTAGTGGCAAAGCAGACCAAAAGTCAGATGTGTTCTCCGACAATTTATGACAAAAGGAAGGCTGCAAAACATAGAAGGCACTATAGTAAGTATTCGCAACAAAGATCAGAACCAGCAATGCAAATAAGTGTTGTATCCTTAATGATGCAATCAAACCTGTGACGCACAAGCAAACAGGATATGGAAAATCCCTTCCTCTACCACGCCTATATCCAAGAGATTAAGAATATTGGAGTCCCACCGATCATCTGGTATGTGAAACCCTTCTCCAAACAAATTTGAGTAATCAACCAGGGTAGCAGGATTAGAGGATTCAGACTTCGAAGTGACATCTACAGGTAATGCCGATTTCACTTCACTCCTAGATAATGCCGCTTCGTGAATTGCCGCAGGCTCAGCAAGTTTATGCAGAACCCTAGAAGCCTGAAATTTATCATGTCAGCTATCAACTCCGTGTATTAGCCACAAGTTATCAATATTAACAATCTCCAATGAGCGATGGATGAACTACCATTCTGCAAACATTTCCCAGCTCAGCTTCCTTGTATGCTTTCCTCAGCAATACAAAAACTATATCAGGACGGAAGACTATAGAACTAGCAGATATGAAGGGAGATGTGCTTCGGGATCTTCTAGGCTGCAGTTGCAAAGTAGGGTCACTTAGACACAACAAATAGAAAAAACAAAGAAAAGAACTTGATAAAAAGACAACTGAATGCAAGTTTATGTCACCAACTTATGCACCAACGTAAAACATTGGAACCCGGAAATAAAAACAACCAAGAAAAGACATACTGCAGATGAGGGAATCAATCCATACAAATACAATCTGACTCCCGTTCCATTGGGAAAATATAGCATGGAATTTGGATTCTTTATTTTCCAAGAAAATTGACTTAGGTAAACATGGTGCAGAAACAGGGATATGGCTCGGGCGCTCGGCCCCATGCTTCCTGATCTAGGGTACATCTAAATGTTCCTGCTAGTTCCTCCAGCCTTATTCCCTTTCTAGAAAGAAAAAAATTCCACTGATGAACTTGTTGGCCTTGCCTTTCTCTCCTTTCCTAGCTTTTGATACTCTAGTTGTTTAGCCTTAGAGCCTAAGTTCATTGATGTAAGATAAAACAACCCATAGAAGGGTTATCAACTATTCTAGCACAAGTCCAGTACAGGTAAGGAAACACAACCAGCAAGTACACAAATTCAGGGATACAGTACCTCAAAGTTAGAGGAAACGGTCAATAAAGATGAAGGCTGAGTCTGCTTAATGACTTCAGATTCCGACACACTCCCCAAAGACCTTGCAGCTTCTCTGTCAGATCACTAAGTTTAGCTAAAACATCAATAAGTAAATTACATTTGACAATTAGGAGATAACTATAGACCAAAATAGCTCAGCTGGAGATTTGACAAGTACTACAAGTACAATGGGGCATTTCTACAGGCTACTGAGATATGGAAATATGGAAACATTGTGACTGATTTACCTGTACTTCTAGAAACATAAATTTCTCTATTTGAAGATCTCGAGCATAAAAGTATTAAGAACGTCATAAGACCTAGCTAAATGTTATGCACTGACAACGTTAAGCAACCGACCTTTCATTCAACACCTGAAGGATCGGGTAGAAGGGACCAACAAGCATCGCAAGGAAATGTAAATTCTGTTCAGGGCCCTCTGCGAAACTATTTAAATCCGCCTGCATAAGAAAGAAAAACAATATGCTTGCCACAAATGTACCATGATAGTATGAATTACCAGGAAAAAAGACAGAAGTAAATGCTGCAAGGGAAGGCAATAATAAATCAAACTTTTACTCAACTGCTTTACCTCAAGTTGGGGAAGGAACAGAGCCAAACGGTTTGTCATGTCTTTAAGAAACTACAAAATGAGATAGAAATCAGAAGATGAAACTTAATTGGAGCTTACAGATTAAAATGTGAGTAAGGAAGGTAACCTGAAGATGCATGTCATGTGCATCTTGTTTGTGTGCAACAATATTTGGCAGTAAGTGATTAACAACTGGTTGAAACTCTGGTTCCAGGCCGGCAACTGAAACCCCAATGAGCTACAAGACGTGAAAAACAGTAACAAGTTTAGAGCCAAGGAAATAGACATAAGGATCCAGCATTTGAGTGAGTTTGAATTAGTTGACTTTGTGCAAGATAAGAATTAGGAGCCTGACAAAACCATGCAGTATGATAGCTGATAGTACTGACTATAACTCTGTGATGATTGTAATCTGCAGACTTGTAGTGTTGGTTTCGAAGAATCTTGGCCAAGTTGGCTAAGATAGAGCTTAACAATACAATAACAATTATCTGGGAGAAAATTGAACTCAGAAAAGAGGGTAATAAGCGAAAAGGGACTACCAATGACTTATCTCACTTATTAGATATCAAAAAATTATGATGAATTTAAGTATGTTGTAAAATGGAAGCAGCAGCCTACACTTTGATATTTGGAGCTGATAATATTCCATGCAAACGAGAAAACGACTCCAGCTAACTACATAGCTTACAATTACTAAACTGAAGAAAATTAAATTTAGAAAAAACAGTAGAGACTGTCCCAACTCCAAAGCACCCTCCCAATAATATCATACCTGGATAAAAAAGATAGCTATAGGGTTTCCTCGCAAGCAGGATATTCGCACATAGCGGCATGGAGTGTAATTCATAGGGTATACCATGTCTCGACGAGGTGCTTCACATCGTGGGCGAGCTTTCACAAAAGTATCTGGCTGGGTATGCAGTAAAGGAAAATGGTAAGAGATGATGTCGTTACAGAATGAATTCAGACAGACACAAGAAAATGACGCGACCTCAACAGTTGTCTACCAAAATGTTACTCAAGAAAAAGAAGATAAACGTGCCCAAAGAAATTTTATGATAACGCAGCCTAATTCTGGTTTGGTAAGTCAAGTGGGACTACCTCCATATTTTTCATATCAGCAATATGAAATAACAGGCAAAGGATAGCATTTTCACGATGGCAATTACGATGGTTAGTCAGAAGCAGAAAGTAGAGCGTCAACTTAATTGCATCAACACCAACAAAGTGGAAATTATACAACTTTGATTCAACCATAATTTCCAGCACGACGTGTTACTAAGAGAAAATAAACCTTTTGAAAAAGCTGACCTTATATCGCAAGCCAACTGCTATTTCCCATTCAAGTACTGACTTGTTGTATATTCTTATGTGGGACAGCAAGCAAGGTTCCTGCAAGCAACAATATCAATCTCGGAAGGCAGAAAGAAGAAAAAAGAACATTTCAACACCAATTGCCAGCTCTCTAAAGGTCGAGCATAGAAATTACATGTCAACCGAAAATCTTCCCACATAATTGCTACACTTTGTTGCCGGCATATACTGTACTAAAGTAATGCACATAACCACCACTGCATAAAGCAAGTGTAATAACCGCCCCACAACAACGAATTGCGACTACACAGCCAGTCCACTTCATTCATGCATAGACATCCAAACTCAGATAACCCCTAAAAAATTTCAAACACAAGAAAACTAGCAAAAGCAGCAAGTTTAGGAGGGGGAGAGTAAACGTTGAGCCACTTGAACCAGAACCAGAGAAGCAGTTAGCGTGACAAGCTAAACCCTAGGGAAGATTGGGCAGAAGCCTGGGAGAAAGAGAGAAAGGACATACATCCAGTTCCAGTAGGATCCATTCTTTGGTGTTGGTGCCGGTGGACCAGTGGGAGCGGAGGTCTGTGTCGAGAACATGAGAAGCCTTCTGCGACGGCGACTCTCTGGAGGTCGCCTTCACCTTATAGCTCAGGGGTTTCACTCTTGGCTCCAATTCAACCTCCATCATTGATAATTTTTCCCTCCACGGAGGAGTCGCTCTGCTCCAAAGAGTTCAATTAGAATGAGTGACAAAATGACGGAGAAAGAGAAAACCTTTTTCACGGTCTGGACTCTGGACTATGGAGAAGAGCGGTAGCAGAGTCGGGAGTGCAGGTTGTCAAACTCACTTAACTCGCTAGGTATCCTCCGATCCGGGCACAGCCGGTTGAAAGTAAAAAAAAATTATAATTGATTTTCGTTATCTAGAATGGTGGAGTCTGGTCCAGAGCATATGTACGGTCAACGGTCTAAATTGAGAGGCTAGATTATAAATTATAGATCAGATCACGGACTATATGATACAGACTAGATCATGTCTGTGCGGTCTGATGTGGTATGGTCTGGTCTAGATAGAACATATCGAACCAAAAATGAACAATTTGATTAGTCAACCACACAAAAAATTGAACAAATAGTCAAGAAAAAAAAATTTACAATTTTTTTACTTAAAACATAAATTCTCACATGCATGGATAATTTTGACATTATAAATCTCAGTAAATAACGAAGATACAAAGTCAAAACATCACGACTTCCACTATAACGTCATAAACATTAACATAATGTCATATGGAGACGCAATCGTCTTTACTCTCTAGTGCAATGTGGTTGTGAATGAAGGAGGGGACAAGATTCTCAAAATTAAAATTGAGACTTGGGTGTCGTTGCGGGTTGAGAAAGTGGTCGAGTGGGCTGCTAACACGTATTGAGAAGTTGGCTAGGTCCACGGTTTGGTCCGATAAACAGCGGTCCAGACTAAGAAATCAAAATACCATATAATACAGATCATGGACCAGACCAGATCATACTTAACGATCTACAGTCCGAACTAAACTGTACGGTCTAGTTTGGACCATGATTTTTCATACGGTCTTATCTATTTTCCCAACCCTAATCTTATGATTGATTTTCGACTTCTGAAGAGAACTAGCTCTTGACCTGGTTCAATAATTTTTTTATTTATTTATATCTTATTACAGGATTTATTATATTGTGTGTTTGTTGTCTTGTTTCACAATTTTCAATCTCTCTGTTATATACTTATATTATCTATTATGTTATGTATTTGTTGTCTTTGTCCTGCAATTTTCAATTTTTCAAAATCATACGATGTCAAATCGAATATTTTGATTTTGGGTGCAAATTAGAATTGGTCTATTCATAAAAATATACATTTCAAAGGAAAATATTTAACATGGAAAAAATTCATTGGTCATTTGTGAAACAAAGGTATCTGTTAGCAAGCTAACCCTTCTAAGGGTTGGAAAAATAACACCCCTATTTATTATAGTTATTTTTTTGTATTAATTTGTGTTGCATTTAATAATCTTTGGAAATTAAAAACTCATCTTAATTACATTCCTTTTTTTAACTACCATTGCACTGATACATCTACTATTGCTCCAGTACACTAATATCATTGCACTGATACAACTACCAGTGCACTGAAAAAAGGAAAGTAATTAATATGTATTTTGAATTCATACAAATTATTAAATGCAACACAAATTAATTACCTTAAAAACCTATAATTAATAGGGGTGTCATTTTCCAACTCTTTTAGGGGTAGGCATACTATCGGGGTCGGTTAGCATGCTAACCCCCTTAGAGGTTGGAAAAATGACACCCCCTAGTATATTAAATACAACTATAGAATTTAATACACACATTAAATACACATTAGGAATTAAATGTACCATATTAATTAGGAATTCTCTCACTATTAAATACACATTAGGAATTAAATACACACATTAAATACGAATTAGGAATTCTCTCACTATATTTGATTTTTCCTTTTTCAGCAGTCTCCGACCACCAGACTTCCTCCGACCGCCACACTTCTCTAGTGAAAATCCCATCGGCAGACTCCCTTCGACCACCTCCAAAAAATATACCACTGCACTGATACGGTGTACCACTGTACTGGTAGATATACCACTGCACTGGTAGCGATATCAGTGCACTGGTAGCAATGTCATATCTGAGTATCAGTGCAGTGGTACAAATACCAGTAAAGTGGTAATTAATGTGGTGTATTTAATGCTTACTTTGTATTTAATAACAGAACATTTATTATGTTTACTTTCATTAATACTTGTTGGGCCCATAGTTAAGCAGTATTGGGCCTAAGAGGCCCGTGTAGGCCCACGAGGAAACAAAGGCTTAGCCCAAGGGGAAGGGACCGAGTCAAAGAGCGAAACCCGAGGAGACATGGGGAAAAGAGACACCGCAGGCGGCCGCTCTATGACGTGACGGAGGATAGGTCGCCTGACACAAGAGACCGTTGGTGTCAGGAAAAGTAGATCTTCCTAGGATTCTTATCTCGTACAAAGCAGGACTGAGCATTTAATGCCCGCCGTGGGCGGTCCAAGTAAAGCCTAATGTGCTTAGGCCGCCTGACAAAGCATTAAATGCCTCATACCTAAGCTGGCTGACTATAAATACACCGGTATCGGCATTAATGGTAACTCAACTATTCTCTCTCTATCTAAACCTAAAACAACACTTATTATTCTCTCTCTAACTTAGGCATTGGAGGGTGTCCGGGGAACCACCCACGGACCCTTGCAGGAATTGGAGTACACCCTTCATCCGGAACAGACGCCTTGCTTGCCCTGCACTCAACCGCCTGGTACATTCCAGGCTTAAACAATACTTGTCAATAATTAATGAAAAATAGAACAATTAAAAGGGGATGTCAAAAAACCAACCCTTAAGGAGTTAGCATGCTAACCCGTCCCCATACTATCTCATCCCTGAGACAAAAGCCATATATAAACAGAGACTACGATATAATAAATGTAACTACTATTTATGAATTAATTACATAGGTTTAAGGTGCACAATTTATTAATCTTCCCAACCCTAACACCACTGAAAATACAATTTGTATAATAAAATGAATTCAAGAATTTTTTATCAAAAATAAAACATGCCAAAATAAAGGACACAAAAGCGAGATATAGCTCATAGATGGAATAACCACAACTTGATCATTGACCAATTTGACCCGACATTTCCGAAAAAACAAAAATAAGCGAAAGGGCACTAAAACGGAATATAGCCTATAAATCGAATAACTATTCTCCGGCCAACTGGCCGGACAAAATGCTAGTTAGTTAGTATATACTAACAACTTAGCTTGTTAGCAGATTAACTAGACTGCGGGTCCAGGGGGCTTTAACAGTCCACGGTTAGGAAAGCAGCCTTCAATAATAATCCTTCCTAGCACACCTTTGTTACGGAAACAACGGTTGCACAAGGTCACAAAATGCTCATACCATCAAGAAAAGGCAGACGGATCAAAATTCTGATGGAACAACTTGAACATTTTTTAAGTTTCAGTACCACCCAAGGAGCTAACACCTAAAAGAGTACACAAGATATCACACTTCGGTTCCAGCATTTTCACCCCTACGACTGGCATCCCATGAAATCCTAAAGGGAACCCGAACTCGGACGATTACTTGTAGGACAACTAATACCATGGCCACCACCACACACCCAGTTTCCTGAATACGCATCACAGCTAATACGTCGTGCAGCGGGTGGGTGGGTTGCTCATGGCTAGCAGCGTCAGATCGTACGGAGCAGCAGCAGCAGCCGAATTGTTGGGGAAGATAAACCAGCTCCGTTGTTCACATATTAGCTTGGACCAGAGGATTGCTTCCGCAACTAACAACAGTCGTATAGCCACAAAAAGACACGTTCAACTGACAACCAGAGTGTCGATGGTGAAGGCTTAAAGGCCAACCCAGTACGATCGACCATTAGTATTGTGCATAGCACTAGGAGTCGGAGCTGCCACGCACCATTCATACCAGACCTGCATCAGAAAGCCCACTTAGATCTGATCATCGGTACCCAGAAGGCACTCACATGAAAGAAATTAAAGGCGAGAATGCGCTTAGGAAATAGTCCCGGACAAAAGAGCATTGATTTGTGGTAGCTTGTCCCATCTCACCTTCCACCGAGCTATCAACTACATGCATCATAATGCTAATTTATCTTGGACACGGAAACCAAATGGTGATTTACCTTGGAAGATCCACAACAGCGCCAAAAGTGTACTTCTAGAGAAGACCCCGGTTTCATGCATACTGGGGTCCTCAATGGGAAGAATATTGCAAACCTGAAAATTAAACATATAACTAATGCGTAAGAAGTTGCTTCTAAAAGCATCTGTAACTTGTCTGTAATGTCTTCAAACAGAACAAGTTGATTAACTAGAGAAGATAGATCTAGCAACTAAAACATATGCGGATCCTATGGTTTATCAGGGGGACTCCACAATAACTTGGTCTTAGCTCTCTACCAAGATATTCAGACGGATCATCATCACTACCCAAGCATATTTAGGTTGGATTCTGCGAGTGTTTATGCATATGCATAAATGCAGAGAACTGTACCAGCTAAACATATTTGGTGTCGCGGTTGATGGTTCAATTCCAAGATGCACATCTTTGTACAACACTGCATCAAAATAGCCAGCAAATCCTGCAACAGGCCAAAATTAACGTGGTACAGAAAGCCCAGTCAGACTGAAGAATTTATACAGTTAAAAGACGATGGTTCTATCATCTATGTACGATACTAATCCCTATAGGAGCAATGTGAAGAAAGTATTCCAAGACTAACAAAGTGCTTCTGGGTGAAGGTAGTATTAAACACTACAGAAGCACCAGCACTATAAAGCTAACTCAATTAATTCTCGACTTTGAAAAACATTTCCCTTGCCCATGCTAACAATGATGTGCTTCAAGACTTCAAGTAGCATGCATAGACACACTTTCCTTCTAGTTTAAACAAATTTTGTCATCAAATCTGACAAGACCACATGCACGCCTATGCATTGATTTTAGATGTGATAAGATTATTCAATTACCCAAGTGATTCCTACTCCACACACCTGTAGACATTCAAGATTATAGGTATAGCACCATCATCAAAAGAGTATTGGTTAACATTCTATCAAAAGCACATACCAAGTACGCAGACTACAGTAACAAGCCTTCACACTGTAGATCATTGATATCATAGTAATAGATTTCAGGAGAAGGAACAGTTTTCCAACCCAACATACCGTGAACCATTGCTGATCCAGTGTCATTAGGTAGTTCAAACAAAAGCTTTTTGTAACGTTCATTGCTTTTTGTAGTAGAGTTATTTGGATGAGTAAATTCAAATACCTGCAAAGGAAAGTTTGTGCAAGTTGAATAAACTCTGCAACTGCTTCTGATACACTTGGACACATCAAGAATTTGACAAACCACGTTAATAAGGTACAGATAAGCTCACAGATTGTGGTGGAGCAAGTCTTGCTATATTGTGCAATTTGACAACGTACGCAGTCTCAAAGTGCACAAGATCCCTGTGTGACTTAACCTAAGCAAAATGACAAGCTAGTAAGATTGTTTGCTTCACCAGAGAACATGAAAACAGAGAGACAGTGTGAGAGAGAAGAATGGAGAGGATACATCATTATACAACTTTGATGCTGTCACCGGTTGGATGAAACTAGTGTACCTAGAAACCAATATCCATATTAGCATTAATGTTACATGGAGAACAGATAACCCCATCAAGCTAATAAATGTGCAGGCATCCAAAGCCCATACACAACAACCAGAGCATACAATAAGATCTAACGGCATCGACATGAAAGTGAGAACTCAAGGTTCTCCACAATTTCTACAAGAAAAAAGAGCATACGTACGATGATGGTATCGAGATTCCATCTTCCTTCAGGAACCTCTGGGCACCATCAAGACACTCAGGTGACAGCTCGTTATCACCAAAGGAACCCAACAGTTCACTTACCTGACAACCAAATAATGAACCTGATAAACAAGCAGCTATATTATTGCACACTAATTGAGAATAGCAGATGCACACCAAGATATCTGCTTTCTCAGGTGCATCCCAGTAGCGCATATCACAAGAAATGATGGTTACAATGCCCTCCCATCCCTCCAGCTTTACCAAACTCTGTGAAAAAATCCGGGGAAAAATCAGGGCTCAATGAAGAAGCATTCAAAATTACTTCAATGTTTTAAGCATTTGAGTATTAAATTATAACTAAGTTTATTCCGGACTTCTTGTTACTACAGTAGTATCACCCATCTTGCGAGATTTTTTTTTATTTATGTGCAGCTGAAACTGCAACTTACGTGGAGTGTGACAACAGCATTTGGATTTTTCTCCACTGCATAAACTTTTATTTTGCGTCCTGTTTCTTCAGCAGCCTAAAAATTCACATCAATTAGAACAGCCGATTAAGAGCAAAGCAAGATTACTTAAATTGCATGAGCAGGTATGAAAACGGACCTGCAAAGATGCCCTCACAAGAGGACCACGTCCAGCTCCTACTACCATAAGTACCTTGGCACATAAAAAAAAACAAGTTTCAAATGTCACATCATTTCAGAGAACAAGGAGCGATATGAAGTAACATATAAAGCAATGGAGAGTATATGACAAAGAAAGCACATTATTACTTACAGTGGTTACATTGGCCTCCTCATTAGGGACTCTATCCAGCAAAGCTTTAGAGACAGCCCTTTGGTACTGGAGAAATCAGCGAGTTTTAAGAAAATGCAATATTAGAAACAGGAAAAAGTCAAGGAGAGGGATTATTAAAAAGAAAATCAGAAACTACAGAAGAAAAACTGAAGGGAGAAACCAGGAAGACAACGTACTGGACTGTAATAAATTGACACAATTTCGAAACTAAAGGTCCAAGAAATCATACGGTCAGCATTAAGGAATGCCACATATGGAAGGGATGAGAAAGTTGAATAGTTCGATAGAATAAATTTGTTTCATCAAGATTAGCTAGCATACTAACATTCTTGTGACATGATTAACTAAGCAGATTATACAAGCATTCTAAATTATATCAGACAATTGACCAGGTGTTACCAAGAACCAGTAACCAAAGTTCCAAGAAAGCTATTTAATTCGTTGTACCATGAATGGGTGCACTACACTTGCAATAGTCCCGTCTGTAGACCACTAAACCCCTTAAGCAAAACTCGTCAATTAATTATACTAATAATAACACACTGACCTGCATGTACTTCATAGAATCTTTTTCAAATGTCTCGTATGTTTGGGCCTCTAGGTTATCCATTAACGGCTGCAATAAGACAACAATAACGGTGACAAACCTCTAGTCACACATGCATGCACAACAAAATGGAAACAAAAGAAGAACACAGGCGCGACTCACTTGCAAAGGGGACTGCAAGAAATCCCTGTAACCAAGCTGTTATGGGAAACATAGACTAAAGGAGTCAAAAACAGACATAAAAAACATCATTGATCAAGGGAGAAAGGACGGCCGGTAGGGGAAGCACATGGAGAAGGAGAGATACAGGGAGCTACCTACCTCATAACGTTCTTGTTGCGGAAGAGGATCCATCTTCTGAAAGAGATAACCAATGTAGTCCAAGTATGACCTAAGTGGATGTTTCTGCAAATCTATAGAGGTTTAAACAATAAGCATTTTGAAAATCGGAA
Source organism: Linum trigynum (assembly GCA_964030455.1). Lineage (NCBI taxonomy): Eukaryota > Viridiplantae > Streptophyta > Magnoliopsida > Malpighiales > Linaceae > Linum > Linum trigynum. The sequence continues at coordinate 29,976,584 of OZ034814.1, read as the reverse complement.
TCAAATATAATAACACAGATGAAATTACAAACCAGCAGATCACTCACTTTCAACATTATCACTTGAATGATTAGTGACCAAATCTGAACCTGGGGCAGCAGTGTTGCGCAAAGAAGTTCCAGAGACAACAACCTAAAGGAATGTTGAAAAGCTGCTGGTTAGATGGCAACATAGAATTCCGAGCAAAGAAGTACCAAGCGACAACCTTTTCCGTGAATGTGACACTAGAAGTTTTCACTCCAGTTCATTAGCTCCAGAAGAAGTCACTAAAACTACAATATCGACACATGAAATGGAATTTAAAAAGAGAACATGATGCCTCAGTTACCTGTATTGAGTGATTGAAGAAGCCCCAAATCAGATTCTGGTGGCGCTTTGACAAACATGGATAGCCTCGGGCATTGGTGAGAAAAGACTGAAACGCAAGAAAATCAAACACCAGGTAAGAACGGCCAATGACATTAATTTAATATATCAACAGGACAGTATAGAAAGAAAAAGAACACTGACATCGGTACTAATTATAGCGGCCCTGACAGATTCGCCAAACCAACGACCAAGTGAGTGGACTGACGGTAAGGAACTCCTACAAGACAAAGATATAGCATTAATAAAGGAGGTTCAGTTGACAAATTCTCCAACGTCATTTAATAGAAAATTGAGCTTACAGAACATCCAATGCCACAGAAAGCTGACTGTGATGCTCACACAGAATACGGAAGGAATTCCACTGTTCCCATGAATCAACCTGAAGAAAGACCAGCCAAAATGGGAAACTAGCTTCAAACACAGACTCAAACTATGACTATCTGTTTGCAAGATGTCTTACTATAGAAGGTTCAACAAATTAGGGCACATTTCACTATAAAAATGTCAGTCCCCAAAACCATCCATAGACCTTGCCAATTACATATGCTTTAATGTATGTCACTTGGTCTCCTGTATAACCGAGTGGCGAAGACTGTATCTTGTATAAATGTCAAGAGAACATTGGAATTGCACATGAACTAATGGAGACCAATTTGGGTTAGGTGCTTCAATCTATAAAAAGTAACCAGAACAGGAGATTAATAATCTTCCAGGCCAAGTCTCATGCGCCTGATCCTGCGCACATTGCTCAATTGTCCTGCTTGAGTGTTTTGGGCTATGGTTCAAGCTAAGAAATTTTTTAAATTGAGAACAGTTGGTTAGGACCTTCTGCTGATTCTTTAGATAGTTTGTCCTTCATCATAGTAGAAAGTCAGCCATGCCTCTTACGAATTGCAAGTTTCTCACCAAAGGAGGATCTATTTGGTAAATTGGTTTGATCTACTTAATCCTGTGCCTCCTCATGATCAGGATGCTCAACTGCTCTTTGCATAAGTTTAATTCAAATCCAGTCCCCTTATAAATAGTCAAGTAGCATAATTTCAAATATTGAAAATAACAAACTCACCAATTCACCAGAATTCCCATCCATAGAAGCATCATCAATCTTTGTTAGGGGAATCCTAAGCCACAACTGTGATAGAGAAGTAACAAACCAAGAAGTATAAGAAAGAGCATAATTCATAATCAGATTATATACATACATGAACATATAATTGAGATTCATATTTGGATGAAGAACAACACCTGTATATTGTTTAGGCCTTGTAAAATCTGATTTACACACCTAGCATAGTTTGCACATGACTTGCCCTTTGGAGAGGGAAGAAGGCATGCCTGCAGTATCCCATAAAAAGTTAAAAGCGCTCTAATTTTGGCATAGGCTCGTAGCAGCAAATGTATGGTTCAAGAAACAGTGACTCCCTTGACAATCTTTGAGAACTGATGGTAGCACATATATCCCAATAACAGTTAATAAACGACAAGGCAAGCAAATATTATCAGGTGGGCTGCTCATTTACTCCAAAACTATAAATTTCTTCGTCTAAATGAGTTTCATTTTTATATTTTCAAACCACTATTTGCATAGTCTAAATAATGTTATTTCAGCAATCAACTCATTATTCCATCCTATTGTTTCGAATCAAATTCTTTCCAAATTATATGGATCCCTAAGCATTGCAAATGGCCTCAGCATTGCTTAAGATCATCGCAGTGATGCAAACCTGTAAGGAAAGATGATTAGCCCATGCTATCTCCTGCTTCAAAGTTGTTTCGGAATCCATCCGAAGAGTTTCATCTTCAGAATCCAAATCAATCCACTGACTAATCTTTCCTGAAAAAAGGATTCACAAATCTACTGAATAACAAACTTCTTAAGCAAATAGATAAAATTTCTAAATACAAAAAAAAAAAAAAAACTTTCCATCGTGTGCTAAAGAACTTCAACAAACTATTTCTTAAGGTTGCATGTCAAATTAGGAAGCATTCAGCTACATAATCATCTCAACCACCAAAAGAAATATAAAACACTAGTCTTTGCAGAAAAGGGCCCCATCAATAATATGAGAATTGTGAACTTACGCTTTTCATTAAGGTAAGTTCTGCATCATGTTTAGAGGATTAAGCCACATAAAAAAAAAAATCTACAACACTGGATGTATGCATGAAAGGAGGAAACTTTCTTGAACATACCAGGAGTCCAGGACTATTTTTCATATTTCCCTAAGCAAATCTAACTAAGAAATCCTCTCCCTTTAGACCTTTAGCTTCTTAGTAAAAGTTGCATGGCCACATAGTTAAACAACCAGAAAAAAACCCAACAGTGTATAAACTAAATATCACACACAAACGCCGTACATGAAAAAGCTAAACACCCTAGTAAATAAAGGCACTCAACCAAATTAGAGCAGAGTAACTAAGGAAAATATGTGGCTGTTAACCATCTAAATTGCACGAGTTCATACCCACAACATGACTGCTCCACTGAGACGGACTCAAGACGAGGTCGGACCCAGCAAATGGCAGGACACAAGTTCCACCACTGTTTGCCTGCAGTAGACTAGGCCGGTAGGTTGGGTTCATCTGCATCAACAAGTTGTGTCCATAATGATAAGGAGCTTGTACAAAATACAAAAGCAAACAAGTTCTAGTTTTCTTTCAAAGAGATCTACATAGAAGGATATGTACAATTAGTCAGAAACAAAACATGATGCATGCTGCATTTTGGAGAAGGAACCAGAAAGAAAGTCGCTAAGTAAATAATGAAGACCAAATGAAGAAACACTAAAAGAATTCCCATGAATGTGGGCATAGCATGTTGTCTCTTTGACAAAATGACACAGTTCGTTTCCTGCAGAAAGTGCATAATAAAATTATGCCCCACCAATCAGGCAAGCAAAAGCAGTCAGTCAGAAATTCATTCTTCCTTCTTTTTTTTCTCCTTCTTCTAACCGACCAATCACACCTGTAAATGTATAGGAAACTAAGGAAGAAAGTAGGCGACGAACCAGAGGAGCGACGACAAAATCGAATGCGCCGAGGTTCAGATTGAAAGAGAGAAGGTTAGCTATGTCATCGTCGAACTCCGCCTCCACTCCACAGTAACGAGATTCCGACTTCTCCCATCCTGGCTTATCCCCGAGCGGCATTTTAGCTTCTAGTTCCCAAAACGTGTTGTTCCTTATCCAATTTGCAGCGTGGTGAGAGACGGAGACTTCAGGTCACTCTGTTTGAGACTCGCAGAAGAGACTTGGAGCTCCCAAGTCTGGGGTTTTGGCTAGGGTTTTTCCGGGTTTCTTTTCTTCCCCGTTTATTAGGGGGTTTTTTCACCGTTTTAAGTCTCGACTATCAAACCTTTGACAATCGTCTAACGAGTTTCAAAGTCATGTTTGAAAAGCCCGTGGCTAGGCCCAAGTTAGGTTAACCAATCTGTGAAACGGGAGCGAGACGATAATGGGCGGGGCGGGAAGATGAAATCCGGTCTACTTTGATCTTGGGTATGTAGATCAAATTCGTCTTCAATCTTTTTTGGTTTGTATGTTTCTCTCTAGAATGCAGAATAAGATCTAATTCTCTCTCTCCTTGAAATACGCTCACTCTTCATACTAGCTTATAACCCGGCCAGTTGGCCGGAATGTTTATATTTGGTTATTGATATTTTTATGTTACGTTTAAGGCTATCAACCTGTTTAATTTTATTTACAATCCTTTGATCGAAATGATATATAAAGAAAGAATATATAGGTCAAAAAATCGGAGAAACATCACAATCATTTAAGAATATGAAATATGAAAATGTATCATTAATCCCATTTTCATAGTGATAATAAAGCTCCCATTAAAATGCTATTGATTAGTTGATTGTCAAGAAATATAGAGTATAAAAGTTCACACGACCTGTAGAAATCAACCCCACAATCCTACATAAGGGATTTTTTTTACAAAAGATAATCGTATATTGATTAAAAAATGCTCTCATTTTAGGAAAAATATGCCAGTAATAAAAAAGAAATGGAGAGTAGTTGATTCAAGTCAACTATATTCTAACAACTCAGCTAAGAGGACCATCAAAACTTGAGAGCAAACGAATTAATTAGGGTTACCTCCAATATACTAACAGACTCGATCAAAGTAATAAGACGTAAAATTAGATACTCCTTATCTATCAGTTCCAGTAGGTTGAATCGAGTTGTTTCAGTAAATCAATCCATCAATGATTCCTCGTTTTAAGATAGAAATAGGTTGTGATAGATGCAAAAATCATAAACATAAAGATCCAATAGCCACCATTCTTTGTCGTACAACCAAATTTTTATCCACTCTATCCTCAATTTCAAGAGGCATATGTTTCAACAAAAAATCAATTTCTAATCCTCCTTCTTCAACTCCATTTATTGAACTCGATTCTGTTCGGATTGATATCAGAGTTGACATCTTCTACTTGCCCAGCTTAAATCCCCAACAATAAAATCGTAGTGCCAAGACATATCGGAAGATTAATTTTCAAACACGGAGTTGTACTGGCAAGTGAAAGGGGCGCAAACTATTGCACGCTGTAGGGAATTTCAGAGGAAGTTAGAAATGGATAAGAACAAAGATAAAAAAGCACAAAATTTATATTTAAACTGAATACTACATATGGTAGACTTAGTGGGCTTGCTAATCATGATGGAAAAGTTCTCATATCCTCAGAGTTCAACTTCGTGTATGTTTTGTATTAAAAAAGATTCAACAAATTTATTTAGTGTAATTAGTTGTGATTGTTGTCTTTGTTTGTAGAGACCCGGGTTCAAATCTTCATATTAACATTTTTATATGATATAAATAATTAATTGTAAAGACCAAATTATCCTTCCTATATTCACTCTCGTTGCAAAAAATTTGAAATGGAAAAAAGTAGATAAAACTCTACTATATATTATTGGAGAATTTATACTCGCAGTGCAATCTTCATGGCCAAGCGTCACAATCGTGATGTGTGCAGTGAAACCGTAACAATGACACAAAACACGGAAAAAATCCCAAAGTACACACGTTCTTAAAAAAAATTCTCAAAATACATGAGTTATAAAAAAAATTCCCAAAGTACACATGTTTGAGCATCACCGCGTTTGACAAACACGGTGAATACTTCATCGTTTTAAACAAAAACGGTGAAGTATTCACCGTTTCACACCAAAACGGTGAAGCTTTCACCGCGTTAATTAACAACGGTGAAAGCTTCACCGTTTTTGACCAAAACGGTGAAGCCTTCACCGTTGTTAACTAACGCGGTGATCATTTCCCACGTTTCCCACCCCTGGTAGGTCAAAATTAGGTCGCAGCTACCACCTATTCACCGTTTGAGACAAACGCGGTGATAGTGTTCACCGTTTTTGTCAAAAACGGTGAATAGTAGGCAGATTTTCCTATAAATACCACACCACCAGCAGTTGTAAAAACATAACCACTCCCCTTTCTTCAAATTTCAGCAGCCAAAATCGAGCATAATACACAGAACAGAAATTTTTCGGTATGTTGAGACTTTTCGTATTATGGTCTAATTATGTTTTTAGTAGTTATAGTATGATTTAATTTTCGTATTATGATTTAATTTTCGTATTATGTTGTTGTTAGTTAGTTGAACTTATATTCGTTAGTTATAGTATGATTTAATTTTCGTATTATGTTGTTGTTTGTTAGTTGAATTTATTTTCGTTAGTTATGGTATGATTTAATTTTCGTATTATGTTGTTGTTAGTTAGTTGAACTTATGTTCGTTAGTTATAGTATGATTTAATTTTCGTATTATGTTGTTGTTAGTTAGTTGAATTTATTTTTGTTACTTATGGTATGATTTAATATTAGTTGTACAATATGATTTTGGTTAATTTTACTGTCTTTAAGCTAATAGATACTTATTGTAAATTGTAGATATGGGTAAATTCAAGAAGTTTCATCTTACTATTCGGTGGAATGGAAGGGTGACAAACTCTGACATAGGCATTGATTATGAGGACGGCGAATCCATTATGCTGAAAATTGAATCCCGATTCAATTTTCAAGAACTCTATGATCTTTGTGCAGAAAGGGTTTGTACGAGCGGACAGACGAGACTTGGCAAAATTACTTACCGGTATCCAGACATGAGTGCTGGCGGGGTCGTGTTCCAAGAAGTTGTCATAAACGATGATGACGCGGTTATGATGATGTTACAGTTCCTAAGCGATAACCAAGTCCGGCTTGCAGAGGTGTATGTTGAGACCGAGGCGCTCGGTGAATCTCATTCTCACCAGTATTCTTATGATGATGGTTTTGCAGGAGGGTACGAATGGGGTGGTAGTTCGAGCAACTACCAAGGCGGTGGTTATACAGGAGGTTACGGGGAGGGTGGTGGTTCAATCAACTACGGTGGATCGAGTAGTGCAGGATGGGACCAATACTCGCAACCTCCTAAACCAGCCCCATTTGTTGAGGCCGATGGTGTTCAATGGCCTGCTTGGGGGCCAGAGTGGTATGGAATCGAGAATACCATTCGATCAGGGCGTACTTCACATGAGCGAGAGGACGATGTTGGTGATCGTGGTCATGTTGATCCTTCTAGCTCGAGCTATCCATTCGAGTCAAGCGACGAGGATACTGAGGAAGATTTGATATCAGTGAGCGAGGAGGAGGAAGATACTGATGATAACGAGGATGAGGCGGCATTTCGTGAGGCACCCACGCCATATTACACACAGGTTCCAACTCAATTTTTACATAGTCAGAATGATCCCCCCGACTTTGTCCCTATGCCAGTGTACAATCCAACGGCCAATCTGGAGGTGGGTATGGCGTTCACATCGAAAGACGCTGTGCAGGATGCATTTACAGAAGAGGCGTTGAGGCGCAATTTCGAGTGGAAGGTAAAATATTCTGACAGTAAACAATTACATGTCATATGCAAGCATGATGCAGAGGGTTGTACGTGGCAACTGCGGGCTGCAAATATGAAGAGAAAGGGTGCTTGGGTGATTCGCAAAGCTGAGACGATCCAAGTATTTTGTTAAATCAAAAATGTTTTCCTTGTCGATACGATCGCGCGGCCGCAAACGGCTCGTTATTTCGACCTCAAACGAATAAGATACGGGCGTTTTAGTTTATAGTACGCAAAAGTTACTTTAACGATACGATCACGCTTTGACGTCACTTATCTCACTCGTTTGGACTCGGAATTGGGATCTGTAAAATTCTATGCGATCGTGGTTGATTTGCCCAACTTTTTTGTGTTGAGGAAAGATACTGATTCTTGATAAAATGATCCAGAAAATTCATTCGACAACTTAAGTGCGTAGGATAGTTTTTAGACAATGCAAACTCAAATAACAACACCTAAAAATCACAAAAACAACATTGATAGTTCACTACAATGATAAAACGATAAATTCACTAATTTGCTTCGTTTTGGCCCCCATCGCCACCTCTTCCTCCTCGTCCTCCACGACGTCCTCGACCCCTTCTTCCCCCCTCCGCCGCTGCTTCTTGGCGGGCTCGCTCAACGGTGAGCAATGGCAACCATATGCCTTGAATCCACCGGTTGGACTTGTCGGGGAACAAAAATCCACCCACCAAACCGATGAGGTAGATGCGGGCGTAGCGCTCGACTTGTTCTTCCGGTGTCTCGTCATTGATTTCCACCTCTTGCTGGATGTGAGATACCAGCCACGGGACCGACACTTGCCCCGCATTCAACGGTGGATGCCCCCGTCCTTGATTTGGTGTGGTGGTCGGCATGTCGAAGCCCAAACGATCACGGATGAGCGGCCCCCAACCTCCTTCGGGTTTGGTCGTGTTCCCAATGATGGCATCTCCAGATATAGGAAGCCCGGTGAGGATCGCCACGTCTTTGAGGGTGATCGTCATTTCCCCCTCCGCAAGGTGGAATGTATGGGTTTCGGGACGCCATCGTTCCGCCATTGCCGTAAGCAGCTCGTTGTCGATCTCGATCCGCAAGAAATGGCGCAACATTCCCAAACCGGTCCTCGCTATATAGGGCTCCAACCTTGGATGCCAAGCGGGCAAGTTATTGGTCCCTTTATGAACCACGGGAACAAGAGATTCCTAAAAAAAATAGGAAAAACATCAATTAATTAGATTAAATAAAACAAAATAAAACATTAGAAAATAATAAAATAAAGCAAGTCAGTTCATCAAATTACCGGATTGTTATCCCAAATGGCACGGGAGCGATGCATTTGCTGATCGGTTAATAGACTCGCATCCCTTGGGCCATAATGGATATACAATCGAGGATCGTATATCTCGGCACCCATCTATAAAAAAGTAATATAATCAGAGATTGTTTTGATAAAAAATAAATCAAATTGTTTCGATTAAAAAAAATCACAAACCAAAAACCTACACGAAGAGCCTCTTCGTCCATTATTGGCGGAAGCCGGACAGAGGTTCGACGGGTTTAGCTTTGTAAGGGACGGGAACTTAGCGGGACGGGGGCTTTAGGGTCAAACTCTAGTAATTCTTTCTGATGTGGAAGATCGGACTTAGCCGCAACCACAGAGCATACTTAGAACGAGACTAGAGCGGATAAATTGAGGGAGAAAGAAGGTAAATGTTTGTGGGGTGAGTTGAAAGTGAAAGGGGGAGGGGGTATTTATAGTTTGGGGGAAGGGGGGAGGAGATGCTGCGCAGTTAATTCACCATCCATTCACCGCGTTTGATGAACGCGGTGAACTCACCGTTTTAACCAAACGCGGTGAATGCATGGTGACGTGGCGTGCTGCGAGGCGTCGGATCGTGGGAAGAAAACCACGATCCGCGTCTCACCGCATCTAACGGCCACGGTGAAAGCACAATGGCGCGGATTGCTGACGCAAACAAACACGGGTTATTCACCGTGTTTGTCTAATGCGGTGAATACCCCGTGCTGTCCACGTCAGCACTTCACCGCGTCCCACAAAAACGGTGAAGCCTTCACCGTTTTATTTTAAAACGGTGAAGGCATCACCGTGTTTAATTAAAACGGTGAGTACTTCACCGTTTTAAACAAAAGCGGTGAAGCACTCACCGTGTTTTGCAAAAGCGGTGATGACCTTCACCGTTTTAGACAAAAACGGTGATGCTCAAACATGTGTAGTTTTGGAATTTTTTTTATAACTACTGTATTTTGGGAATTTTTTTTAAAAACTAGTGTACTTTGGGATTTTTTCCCACAAAACACACCGTTTCACTTACACACTTCTCGGTCTCCTTGCAATATTTATGTGATGTTCCCGTGATGTGTACAATGCCCGCGAGACATCCAAATGCTCATGGGAAGTTGCATTTTTCATGGTTTCCTTGTAATTTTCACAGTCTCATGCCCGTGATAATCTGCCTTGAACCGTAATCCTTGCAATTTCCAGCACTTTGTCCCACTTTTGCTTATTTCGTCTGACTTTCAATCCTTTTGTCCATTTCACCTGGTAGAGCTGAAACATATTAAACATAACAAAACCTAGCATAAAATGGCTCCAAGGTGATGGTATACAACTCAAACAACAAAGTCCAAGGGATAAAACATGTATTGAATGGCTCGAATCAATTTGTTTGAGGACAAGCAAATGCGTAAGTGCATGGTATTTGATACATCTTAAATTATACATATTTTATACCTATTTTATTGGCATGTTTTACACGATTTCCATAAATTTGTTGTCATAATGGCTTAGATTTGCTAGGTATTTTCTCAAAGGTGCTTTTGATAGCTTTAGGAGTATTTTTACACATTTTATATCTTTTTAGGTAGACTTTGGATATTTTCAAACCAAATCATCATAGAGGCTACTGATAGCATGAAAGAAGACAAGAATACGAGCATGTGGGATCAAACAGGGACTGATTCAGAGTTCGAACGACGGAGAAAAGGTCCAAACAAGTTGACAAGTCAGAGGAGGCCAAACCCAAAATCGAAGGCCAAAGCCAAAATTGATGGCCCGACCAACTAAAATAATCGCTGATTCATTATGCGTATATAAAAGACTAATTTTTTTAGGAGCAATAAGGAATCCTGTCCGGGAGACGTCCAGACTTGACCAAAAACCTAAAATTCGAGTTATAAGACAAAGAAATAAGGTTTTCCAGGGGCTCAACCCCAATTGTTTTGTATTGGGTACGAGTCTTACCCAATAGAGATATTCTAGTTCTGAATTGCCTTAGAGTTCTGACTTGGTTTAGGATAATCTCCCTCTAAGCTGCCTATTAAAGAGGGTCTTGTCTGCTTTAATCGAGATTCAAGACTTGTTAATGACTTTTTGCATTATGTACGAAGAGTGAAACAAGTTAGGGAATCATCGATAATTAGTCCGGCTAGTGGCTAAGGGGAATAATACCTGATTGAGTTCCTAAACTGTAATTGGTTAGGTTAGTATGTGCTTTTTTGTTAAACTAGTATACTCTCCTATAAACATGTTTAAATCATAAAATGAAGCTCAATAATAGTACATCTAGAAACATGTGAATTCTATATTTATTACTTGTTGCCACTACATTGTGATCATGTCTTTGTTACACTTGGAATTGTTATTAGTGCAGTTTAGAGTGATCAGATTGCCTCCAAGAATGCTATGCACGAGGGTTGCCTATTGTCTCAATTTGTGGGGATGCAAAGTTCATTTTTCACAAATTTCTAGCTCGAGTCCAATGGGAGAGTTCATTTCAAGTCATAGGTCGTGTTAATAACAAGGCAGCTCATTTGGTGGTTCGTATTGCTCTATTTTTATCGTCCGGATGTTAGTGGGATTCGACTTATTTTCTGTCACAAAAGACAATTTATATCGTATCTATGCTCGAAATGATTGAACTGAAAAAAAAAAAAAAAAAAACAAGCAACATCTTCAAGCCTATGCTTTGTTTGGTTTGCTAACAAAGAAAATGGAATATATAGCTTAACCTTGTAAATGAATAAAAATAAAAAACCAAAACCAACTTAGTAATCATGAAGCAATAAAAAAGCAGTGATTTTTACTTCAGAACTTAAATTAGGCGAAGTTACCAGAAAGTAAGCCATCATCACAAATGAATTGCCCAAACTGTGATATGTCAACCTCGAAGTTTCCCACCCACTGTTCTCAGAGTGACAACGACGACAAAAGCAAAAAAAGAGGGCGAAAGGGTTCATCGTGGACATCCAAAACTTTAAACACCCATCAATTATCATTCTCCTCCTTTTCCATCTGTCCTCCTTCCTCTCAAGTTCCAAACTTTCCCATATCCTGGTTTCTTCACTACTGACGTCCTAAGCCCTACTCTTCTCTTTCCTTCGATTCCAAGTATTGGAATCGGTCATCTTTTCTTGATCAAAAAGTTCGAACTTTTTCCACGTCTGATCATCATCATCAGTTGTTTCAGTGATCAGAGGGTTCCCCCTTCCCCATGCCAACTCCTTACAAGCTCAGAGCTTAATAACATGGGGTGGATGAAGCAGGACGGCGGTGGAGCGGTGGCGGTGGTGTTGCTTTTAGCGGCGGTGGATGTTGTCCATGGAGTTGGGGTGAATTGGGGGACACAGGCGACTCACCCTTTGCCGCCTGCAACTGTGGTGAGGATGTTGAAGGACAACGGAATCCAGAAGGTGAAGCTGTTTGATACAAACTCATCTGCACTCAACGCCCTTCGAGGGTCTGGGATTCAGGTCATGGTCGGGATTCCCAATGATATGCTGGAGGCTCTCTCTCGAAGTAAGCAAGCTGCTGAAAACTGGGTTGCAAAGAATCTCTCTTCCCATCTCTCCAATGGCGTCGACATCAGGTAAACTCACCATCTGTTTCCTTCTCTATGCCTTTTCAATTGTGAGAAAAACAGAGAGCGTCAGAAAACAAGGAATTCGTGGTTATGGTTGTAGAATTTGACAATCTAGGCTTTAAGTACTGTTAATAAATTGAATCTTCCAGCAAATAGAGCAGAATTCCAAACAGATTATTTTGAGGTTGCATCTGACTCTGTATCTAAAAAAAGGTATGTAGCAGTTGGGAACGAAGCATTTCTAAAAGCTCTGAATGGAACTTACATGGGATCAACGCTTCCTGCTCTTCAAAACATCCAGTCAGCCATATCCAAAGCCGGGCTAACCAGCCGGGTTAAAGTCACGACCCCACTCAACGCAGACGTTTATCAGAGCCTTTCAAACCGGCCGTCCGATGCAGACTTCCGATCAGACATCCACGACCTCATGATGTCGATCGTCAAGTTCCTGAGTGACAATGGATCCCCCTTCACAGTCAACATCTACCCGTTCATAAGTCTCTACTCCGACCCGAGCTTCCCGGTTGAGTTTGCATTCTTCGACACCAACAGCACTTCCTCCTCTGGTGCTGCTGCTCCTATTGATGATGGAGGGACAATCTACACCAACGTCTTTGACGCGAACCACGACACCCTTGTTCGCGCCCTGCAGAAAAATGGGTACGGTAACTTGTCCATCATCATTGGAGAGATCGGGTGGCCTACTGATGGAGACCGGAATGCAAACCTCAACTATGCTCAGCGGTTCAACCAAGGTTTCATGACCCGTGTCAATTCAGGGCAGGGAACTCCATTGAGGCCAGGACCTGTGGATGCTTATCTTTTCAGTCTAGTAGATGAAGATGCAAAGAGCATCGAGCCGGGCAACTTCGAGCGTCACTGGGGGATGTTTTACTTCGATGGACAACCGAAGTACCAACTTCAGCTCGGGGCAGCCAATTCAAATGGTCTAGTGCCAGCCAAAGGCGTTCAGTATCTGCCTAAAAAATGGTGTGTGATGTCCCAAGGCGCAAGCCTTGATAACCCGGAAGTTGCACCGAGCGTGAGCTATGCTTGTGCTAATGCAGACTGCACGAGCTTGGGGTACGGGACATCATGCTCGAATCTGGACCCGAAGCAGAACATATCTTATGCTTACAATGACTACTATCAGCAGAACGACCAGCTGGAAACTGCGTGCAAGTTCCCGAATGGTCTCTCGACTGTGGTGGCTCAGGACCCTTCAGTTGGAGAATGCAGGTTCAGGGTAATGATACAAATGGACCCAGAAACGTGGTCATCCGACTCTGATTCGACTTACTCGATCAACCATGCTCCTCTTGGCTCTGCAATCTCTATGTTTGTTGTGTTTGTGCTAATGTTGATATGAGTCTCTTATTGTACAAAAAGATACCGTCTATAGACTCTACTCCTACATCTTGATATCTCTAAGGGAGGCATCTCCTTATTCCAATGTAATCAAAGTTCTTGAGGGAAGAATTTGATATATTACCAGGTTATGGGCAATTCAAGCGGAAGATTGACGGCCTTTGGAGAGAAGGATGGTGGAGTAAAGGTTGATCACATCTTGGTACTGGAGAACAGGCCTTGCTTCCGGAGTCCTTTAAGTTAAAGGAAATGTCCAACTTGGGAGCAGAAATTGAGATCTCGTCTCCTGGGTTTCGTCAATTCAGGAGCGGTAATCAATCCCCAAATCGACGAGAACATCCACGCTCGTGATTCCGCGTTCTGCAGCTGGGGAGCGGCGGAGATCAGCAGACTGCCGCCCTCATCGCCGGAATCTATTGTCATGACTGAGAGCGTGGTCGGTCTTAGGGTTTGCAGGTGCCGGTGCGGCCGGGGGGAGGGCCAGGCAGGAATGAGATGAATCATGAATGGCTTGTCGTTGAAGACGAAGTGAGAAGAGAACGGGGTTCCATCGCCGGGAGACGGCGGCGGTTTCTGTGTCGTTGGCGAGAGAAAGGATGTGGTTGAGAACTTCATCGAGTAGCCTACTGAATGCGCGTCTGCTTCGGATTCTTCTGTAATCCCGGCAGGTTCTTCGTGTCGCGTCGCCATTTATTCACTTGTTTTGGGATTTGGGATGCGGTGATCGCATTTGCTCCAGCCGAACCCGGAGCAGGTGTTTAACTAACGTCAAAGGCAAAAGGGCACGGCTGAATACAAGCATACATTTTTTGCCCAAATAAAATCCCCAGAAACAGTAAAGTGGGTTCGTTCGGCCAGCCCGTTGGACTGGTAGTGATTGACGGCACTATAGATGGCAATGGGTCGGGTTGGGGCGGGTTTTGTCAAACCCAAACCCATGGGTTTATCCGCCAAAAAAACTCGGGGTAAAACCCGTTGGGTTTGAAAAGCTCAAACCCAACCCAACCCGCTGGGTATCCGCGGGTTCATGGATACCTGTGGGTTTTTCTAGTAAAAATTTTACAATAACAAGTTTGTTTCAAAATAAAAGTTTAACATCAGTTTTCTCATACAAAAAACACCAATATAGAGCATACAAGCAAACCGCAAATGATCAATACAAATTGTTCAAAATTAAAGATAAACATCTATAAACAATAAGATTAATTGAAAGCTTCTTCCTCGTCAATTAAGTTTCTTCATTCTTCACTTCATAATATCAACTTCATTCTAAACAATTAGAAAGAACAAATTATACATGACTCCACAAAGATAAAGAATATTAGTTGTTTAAGGAAGATATATTATTTAGAATATTAAATATACCGGGAAAGTAATAATATGTGTGTGGGCGGGTACCCATGGGGCGGGTTTACCTAAACCCAAACCCAACCCGACCCGGTGAATAGTGTAGCGGGTTTAAACCCGAACCCGACCCAAAACCCGTCAACACGGGTTTTACCCGCATTGACCGGGTTGGGTCGGGTGGGTACCCGTGGGTTCGGGTTTTGTTGCCATCCCTAGACGGCACTGCTGGTCTCCAAACTCTTTGTATAACTGCTCGTAAATAAAAAAAATATCGGACTAGTATAAATTTTAACAAAAGCCAGAATGTGTTTTTATATTCTGAAAAAGAATAAAAAATAGGCTTGGTAAATTGCTCAACAAATTTGTATATCTTACTAGACAATAGTTCACGAACTGATCGCATATGGATTTCTAACTTTGTTCTTGATGTAACTCAAAGTTGAAAAGACTCTTACAACACTTGTTGTGTAACCATAAAATCAATTCAAATTAAGGGTAGCCCGTAATTAGTTTAATTGTTAGGTTTCGGAAATACTCGGGGATAAGGAATAACTTTTTACTATTATGTAGTGTTTAAAATAGAACAACAAATGAGTTGCAACTTAATGGAGGACAATGTTTAAAAAATATAGTATATCCTAAGTTTGAATAACACAGACTATCGCTTATTTTTTTAAGTATACGCAAACTACTACTGAGAATAAGATTATCGTTGTAGGGGTGTCCCGAATCGCTAATTATATTTTTTTTATCCATACAAAACTACTACCGGAGGTTGAATAATCGTACTCCCAAATTTTAGGGGTGTCCCGGACACCCCTAAACCCTCATGTATCCGCCCCTGGTTGTGGTGTATGGGGCTAGGCCTCACGGACGTTAGGTTTGAAGGTGACGCTAAAGTAATCATCGACAAGATCAATCGAAGTGACCATAGAGATAACCGGATGGGTGTTGTTGTTGAGGAGCTTGTGCATTATTTTCGCGTCCATTCGGGGTTTAGTATTCAGTTCGTACGTCGGCGTAATAATAAGGTAGCCCATAAAATGGCTAGGAAAGTCCTATCTTTGTACCTGTTCATAAGTCGTATCTTTGATTTTCAGACCTGGCTGAATTCCAGGATGTAACTATCGTTATTTTGAATTAATATATGATTATATTTTGTAAAAAAAAAAAAATGGTTATGCATTATGCTCCTTCCACAAGAACCAAAGTAGGACATAGCCAGCTCTTCATCTGAGTCTCGGGCCAAATCCATGGCTCTCCAAAACCACTAATCAAAAACAGTTTTAGGCCCATGGGCCATGGGCAGACCTGGCATGGCAATATGATCGATCATCTCCATTTCCGACTAGGATTAGCTTAGGGAACCGCTTACTGTTGCTATAAATCTAGCTTCCCATAACGAATCAACCCTTTAGCCGCTGCTGCACTCGCACTTGCTCTTTTACTTTTACAGGTCAAGAATACTCGCTATCCAATTCTTTGCTCGATCGGTTCTGTTTCTGTTCTGCCCCCAGTTTCCTGAATTTCCAAAATGGCGCTCCCGTCCCCGGCAATGGGGAGCGACGGGATCCTTTTCAGGACCCAATCGGGGGTGCTCGACATCGCCGACTCCGCAATCTCCGTCGCTGATCCCCGCTGCCAACGCAAGAACAAGAAGGAGAAGAAGTACTCTGCTCCTGTTCAGCCGACGAAGAAAGCGAAAGAAATCGCCAACGTGCTTCCGCTCTCTAATTCCGATGTGATGCCAGAAGCAGAACTAGGATGCAATCCGCCGCCGCCGGAATCTTCGGTGGAGAAGGAGGAGGAGGAGGAGGAGAAAATCAACGGTGGCCGCCGCCGCATTGTTGGGCTTGCAAGGGAGGAAGCACGATCGAGAAGCACCGCGTCGCTGCCGTGGAAAGAAAGTAGAGATTTCGTAATGGATGACAGGAGAAGACGACTTGTGGAGATGGCTAAGCGTTACCTGCGAAAGCACCGCCGGTCGGATCCGTCGGAAGATGCATGTTACGGCGACGGAGGCGGTGACGAAAGTCCGACAAAGAGACAGAGGCTTGGCAACTAAAGCTTCTACTACTACTACCCACGACTAGGAAGTGATCAAACTAGACTTGAATTGCACCAGCAGATCTGTGTTGTTAATGTTATCGTTTCTCTTTGTTAGTTGAGGAAGAAGATAGTGCAGAATGACTGAATTGATTTTGGGTTAATACCTTAATTTGGTCTGAATAATAGACAAACTTTCTATTTTGGTCCATGGTATCGAAAATTGCTATTATGGCCTAAACTATGTAGCATACTTCCTTATTTGGCTCGGAGACGGGTTTGACTATCAAATTAGACGGTCAATCGAGTCGACCGTTAGTCAAGGTCCACATCAATTGCTATATCAGCTCGGTTGACCGTCTAATTTGACTATCAACTTTAGTAAAATTGTCATGACTTCAATCATAACTTACTCAATAACATATACCCTATACACTGAACCATTACCCTCAATCGACAATATAAGTTAGTATATGTTGTTGATCGTATACAATAAACCATCAATACATTATACACTAACCACATACGCTGTATCCTTATGATTTATGATTTTGCTATTATAGTTAATTTAAAGTGACATTCATATTTTGATTTTCAGAACATAAATTAAAAATAGATCTTTGCTATATGCTAACCACATACCATATACACTGACTATATATCTTTATGAGTTATGATTTTGCTACTATAGTTAATTTGAAGTGACATAAATACTTTTATTTTCAAAATATAGATTAGAAAGGATCTCTGCTATATCCTAACCACATACCCTAACCATATATCTTTGTGAGTTATGATTTTGCTACTATAATTAATTTAAAGTGAAATTCGTCTCTACCCATCCCATACATGTGCGAGTAATACTCGTCCTGATTCTTGTTTAATGCGAGACGAGTATGGGTATTGAGGTACTCACCCCGCCCTATTGCCATCACTAGCCAGATCCATAGCTCTCTTAAACCATTTATCAGGTAGGGATGATAATTTGAACCCGCTTCGCCGAGTATTTCCCGACCTGCAGTAGCGTGGGGTAGGACATGAGTTACTACTTCTGACTTGCCCTGTCTCGCCCCAATGAAAATTTAAATAGGTGCAATACTTTATCTTTCAATTATTCATTCTATAATCACTATTTTTCATTCATAAAGTGTTTTTTTTTGTTTTATTATAAAAGAAATTTTTTCGTTTATTTTCTTCAAAAAATATGTAAGAATGAGTCGACCCACCACATTCTGCATTCACGTAAATATTATCCGACCCGACCCACACTTAATACAAGACGAATATGAATATTGAGATACCCGCCCGCTTCGCCCCGTTTACCATCCATAGTCTTAAGGTCATGGGCAAGACCTGGCATGGCATTATGATCGAGTAGCTGCATCTCCCTTGTATAAGTTACATCACTTAGTTGGCCACCACAACTATATTTTCCGCCAAGTCAGAAAGAGAAATTAAGTGGCCACTGCAGCAATCCTTTTCCGAGTAGGATTAGCTTAGGAATAATACCCATCCTTCCAGGATTAGGAAACCGCTTAGTGTTGCCTATAAATCTAGTTTCCCATAACTAAATCAACCCTTTAGTCGCTGCTGCTCTAGCACTTTTACTTTCACAGTTCAAGAACATCCGCTTTGCCAATTCATTGCTCGATCGGTTCTGTTCTGTTCTGCACCCACGAATTTCCAAGAATGGCGCTCCCTTGCCCAGCAATGGGTAGCGACGGGGTCGTTTTCAGGACCCTATCGGGAGTGTTCGACATCACCGACTCCGCCCTCTCCGTCGCTGATCCCCGCTGCCAACGCAAGAACAAGAAGGGGAAGAAGTACTCTGCTGCTCCTGTTCAGCCGACTACGACTAAGAACGCGAAACAAATTTCCGCCAATTGGGATCGCCGTCGGGTCAATAGTGAGGTCAAAGTGCTTCCGCCCTCGAATTCCGATGTGATTGTTGTAGCAGAATCAGGACGCAATCCGCCGCCGGAATCTTCGTTGGAGAAGGAGGAGGAGAAAATCGATGGTGGATGCCGCATTCCAGGGCTCGCGATGGAAGAAGCAGGATCGGGAGGCACCGCGTCCCTGCCGCGGAAAGCAACGAGCGGTTTCGTAATGGACGACAGGAGAAGAAGACTTGTGGAGATGGCTAATCGTTACCTGCGAAAGCACCGACCGTCGGATGATGCGTGGTACGGCGGCGGCGACGACGAAAGTCCGACAAAGAGGCAGAGGCTTGACAACTAAAGCGTCTACTACTACCCACAACTACGAACAACACCAGGAGATTTGTGCTGTTATTGTTTCTCTTTTTTTAGTTGAGGGAAGAAGATGTGCAAACTGACTGAAATTGATTATTTCGTTCATTTGGGTTCATAAAACTAAAAGTAAAGTCCTTTTTCGTATGTTGCTGTATTTGGAATAGGTTTGTTCTTCCTTTTGATGGTAAACAGAGCTGCAATGGTCTTATACCGATTGAAAGTCCAAACCTGTAAATTGTAATCATGGATGCATAATCCCTAATCGTATGCAACAGCCTATGTAAAATTCGATGATCGCGGAAAGAAAAATAAACACAAGACGCAGATTTTACGTGGTTTCCCCGTTCAGATTGAACGGGATTAGTCCATGAAGAGTTTTGGCTCTCGGCTGTTTTCTTATTTCTGTTCTTTCTTCCTTATTGTTCTCGGCAGCCCTAGCCGACTACTAATATACAAAACCCAACCCTTTCCACAAGTCACGTAGGGTTGGATCAATGATAAAAGTAAAATAACAAAATAGTCATCAAATATAAATTATCAGATAAGATACACCGCAACACTCCCCCTCAAGTGAAGGAGTGAATGTCGAGAAGTCCGAGCTTGTCGAAGAGATGATGAAACTGCTCCACACTCAATCCCTTCGTAAACAAGTCAGCCGGCTGATCAGAAGTAGCAATTTTACGAGGCTCGATGTCACCAGACTGGACACGCTCCCGAACAAAATAACAATCCATCTCGACATGTTTGGTGCACTCGTGAAAAACTGGGTTGGCAGCAATGTGTAATGCGGCCTGATTATCACAGAACAGAGTAGTGGGACCTGTCGAAACAACTCCCAAATCGCGAAGGAGCCAACGAAGCCAAAGTACCTCACTAACCGTGCTAGCTATAGCACGATACTCAGCCTCTGCAGAAGAACGAGATACAACTGTATGTTTCTTAGTACGCCAAGAGATGGGAGATGAGCCAAGCATGATGAAATAACCTATGGTGGAGCGTCGTGTGACAGGACAACCACCCCAGTCGGCATCACAAAATGTTGTGAGAGTAAGCGAGGAAGACTGTGGGAAAAAAAGGCCACGCCCAGGAGAAGCTTTAAGATATCGTAGTACACGAATCGCTGCATCCTCATGAGCTTTGGTGGGTGCCTGCATAGCCTGACTGAGAATGTTAACAGCATATGTGATATCGGGCCGAGTAACGGTCAAGTAGAGAAGACGGCCAACCAGCCGACAATAGGCGCTGACATTCTCGGCAGGAGGAGAAGGTAGATGACTTGTGGAGATGGATAAGCGTTACCTGCGAAAGCACCGCCGGTCGAATCTGTCGGAAGATGCATGTTAAGGCGACGGAGGCGGTGACGAAAGTCCGACAAAGAGGCAGAGGCTTGGCAACTAAAGCTTCTACTACTACCCACGACTAGGAAGTGATCAAACTAGACTTGAATTGCACCAGCAGATTTGTGTTGTTAATGTTATTGTTTCTCTTTGTTAGTTGAGGAAGAAGATGTGCAGAATGACTGAATTGATTCTTAGGTTAATACCTTAATTTGGCCCGAATTATAGAAAAACTTTCTATTTCGGCCCGTGGTATCGAAAATTGCTATTATGGCCTAAACTATGTAACATACTTCCTTATTTGGCTCGGAGACGGGTTTGACTATCAAATTAGACGGTCAACCGAGTCGACCGTTAGTCAAGGTCCACATCACTTGCTATGTCAGCTCGGTTGACCGTCTAATTTGACTATCAAATTTAGTAAAATTGTCATGACTTCAATCATAACTTACTCAATAACATATACCCTATACACTAAACCCTTACCCTTAATCGACAATATAAGTTAGTATATGTTGTTGATCGTATACAATAAACCATCAATATATTATACACTAACCACATACGCTGTATCCTTATGATTTATGATTTTGCTACTATAGTTAATTTAAAGTGACATTCATACTTTGATTTTCAGAACATAGATTAAAACGGGATCTTTGCTATATGCTAACCACATACCATATACACTGACCATATATCTTTATGAGTTGATTTTGCTACTATAGTTAATTTGAAGTGACATAAATACTTTTATTTTCAAAATATAGATTAAAAAGGATCTCTGCTATATCCTAACCACATACCCTAACCATATATCTGTGTGAGTTATGATTTTGCTACTATAATTAATTTAAAGTAAAATTCGTCTCTACCCGTCCCATACATGTGCGAGTAATACTCGTCCTGATTCTCGTTTAATGCGAGATGAGTATGGGTATTGAGGTACTCACCCCACCCTATTGCCATCACTAGCCAGATCCATAGCTCTCTTAAACCATTTATCAGGTAGGGATGACAATTTGAACCCTCTACGCCGAGTATTTCCCGACCCGCAGTAGCGTGGGGTAGGACATGAATTACTACTTCTAACTTGCCCCGTCTCGCTCGCCTTATTCTTTACCCGTCCTATCTCAATTTTCTTCAATATATATTTATATTTTTCTTATTCCAATCATAGTTTCACCCCAATGAAAATTTAAATAGGTGCAATACTTGATCTTTCAATTATTCATTCTATCATCACTATTTTTCATTCATAAAGTGTTTTTTCTGTTTAATTATAAAAGAAATTTTTTCGTTTATTTTCTTCAAAAAATATGTAAGAATGAGTCGACCCATCACATTCTGCATTCACGTAAATATTATCCAACCCGACCCACACTTAATACAAGACGAATATGAATATTGAGATATCCGCTTCACCCGTTTACAATCCCTAGTCTTAGGTCATGGGCAAGACCTGGCATGGCATTATGATCGAGTATCTGCATCTACCTTGTATAAGTTACATCACTTAGTTGGCCACCACAACTATATTTTCCGCCAAGTCAGAAAGAGAAATTAAGTGTCCACTGCAGCAATCCTTTTCCGAGTAGGATTAGCTTTAGGAATACCCATCCTTCCAGGATTAGGAAACCGCTTAGTGTTGCCTATAAATCTAGTTTCCCATAGCGAAATCAAACCTTTAGCCGCTGCTGCTCTATCACTTCACTTGCACTTTTACTTTCAGGACATCCGCTTTGCCAAATTCATTGCTCGATCGGTTCTGTTCTGTTCTGCCCCAACGAATTTCCAAGAATGGCGCTCCCTTGCCCAGCAATGGGTAGCGACGGGCTCGTTTTCAGGACCCAATCGGGAGTGTTCGACATCACCGACTCCGCCATCTCCGTCGCTGATCCCCGCTGCCAACGCAAGAACAAGAAGGAGAAGAAGTACTCTGCTCCTCCTGTTCAGCCGACTACGTCTAAGAACGCGAAACAAATTTCCGCCAATTGGGATCGCCGTCGGGTCAATAGTGAGGTCAAAGTGCTTCCGCCCTCGAATTCCGATGTGATTGCTGTAGCGGAATCAGGACGCAATCTGCCGCCGGAATCTTCGTTGGAGAAGGAGGAGGAGAAAATCGACGGTGGCCGCCGCATTCCAGGGCTCGCGATGGAAGAAGCAGGATCGGGAGGCACCGCGTCCCTGCCGCGGAAAGCAACGAGCGGTTTCGTAATGGACGACAGGAGAAGAAGACTTGTGGAGATGGCTAAGCGTTACCTGAGAAAGCACCGCCGGTCGGATGATGCGTGTTACGGCGGCGGCGACGGCGACGACGAAAGTCCGACAAAGAGGCAGAGGCTTGGCAACTAAAGCTTCTACTACTACTACCCACAACTACGAACAACACCAGGAGATTTGTGTTGTTATTGTTTCTCTTTTTTAGTTGAGGGAAGAAGATGTGCAAACTGCAAACTGACTGAAATTGACTATTTCGTTCATTTGGGTTCATAAAACTAAAAGTAAAGTCCTTTTTCGTATGTTGCTCTGTATTTGGAATAGGTTTGTTCTTCCTTTTGATGGTAAACAGAGCTGAAATGGTATGCAACAGCCTATACTTGAAAGCATTGTGATGCAATGATGTATAATAGTGTGGACGAAACTAAACTATAATAAAGAGGAACCAATAAAATTATGAGGTAGCGGCAAAATCATTTTGACCACCTGCAAAGAATTTAACCAATACAAATATGATTAATTAGGGTTTAATGGTTTGCGGCTCAATAGTTAATCGTTATACAATTGCTAGTGAATTGTGAATATTGGGGGCACGAGCTCAGGTGTTTGATTAGTCTTTTTTTTTATAATTTCCATTTTCATAATCAGGTCATATAACTTTCATTCTAACTCGGAATTTAAAATATTTTGCATAGAAAATAAATTATTTATGATCTACACAATAATGTTCTTTCATATTTTATCAACGAAATATTTGATGATATCATTACCACCGTCATGGCGTCATACCATGATCTTACCTGATATTGAAATGAATGTCTTCATGTAATTTTACACTATGATAATACTTCATTTTCTCACCACTACCATACACATCATACCACTCAATGTAGTAAAAACGGGTCTTAAAATAAAAGAAGGCACACGTTTTTACGTTTCAGACTAGGCAAAACGCTTCATTTTCTATATAAAAACCTTATCATGTGCAAAGATTTTAGAAAAAAGCATTAAAAAACGGTAAAAACACTAAAAATGGTATAAGAAAAACGTGTTTATGATATGTTTTTGTAAGTTTCCCGTTGAAAGAGTTTCAACCAATTTCATACCCTCCCTGCCCGGTATTGTCTCCCAACAAACCAGCAATCAGAGCATCAATCCCTACGGTCAAATCGACCCACAACGAGTCTTCAATCTGTCCTCAAATTTTGAGTACGATCCAGCGGCTGGTTTTTCCGAAATCCTCCCTGAAACCAAATACCGAGCTAGAGGAAAACAGGTCACACCCTGTCTGACCAACAACATTTTTCAATGAACCAAAGATCATAACGGCGATCCCAATGGTGAGATCGGATCTTAAAAAGTATGGAACGCGTCATTCAAATTTTAGGATGATCCAATGGCCGGTTTTTTGGAATTTCCTCTTGAACTCACTGCCTTGCTACAAAAAGAAAATTCTACAGCTCCTCTATTCCTCTTATCCTTTCATTCTTATTTCCTTCTCAATTTCTACGCTCTAATTCCCCCTAAATTTTATAGTTCCTTCAAGGATTTATGTTGATTCAAAATTTAAAACTCGTCCAAATATTGGGATGACGTCACCTTGATTGGAGCATGACATATGTCATGTTCAAAAGGGACAAGGATGTTACAACACAACTTTATCAAGTCATTACTTTGTTGTTTGATGTGCGACTTAAGTGATTAAAATTTACTAATAATTTGATTTCTCACGTTCTATGGATGAAGATCCTCTTAATAAAAGAAGCCTCAGTAATCATGTTTAATTTGACATCTAGATAATAACAAAACGGTCGATAATGAGGTGTAGTTGATTGATTTTACTTTTTTATGAATGAAGAAGTCTCATTATTTCCTTATTGCATTGTTGGTTTAGTTGTACGTTTACTGCACTATTAAAAGTTTGTCAAATTAGATTATCTGCATGAGCAGTGACCTTTTTAAATGAGAGAATTAGTTTGTTGAAGATTAATCATATTATATTCAAAAACTTAAGCTTTTACTTTTTACATCTTTACTCATATTTCGGCTTTTGCGTAAAAGTGCGCATTTGACTACATTGATACCACTCTGATAAGACTTCATAATACTATATTACCACTATTATACCATATCTTACCATTATGGTAAGACTGCACAATACCATCATACGATTATCATGAGATGACGGTGGTAAGTTGACATGAAAATGTTTTGCCAAAAAAATATAAAAATGAATGTCATCTTGTAGAGCAGAAACAAATCGATTTTTCTATGCAAATATTTTGAAATTTAAGTTAAAATGATAGAGATATTGTTTGCGAAAAGTTCGTAATAGACTCAAAATTTCTATAACTATCACCCGTGGAAATTTGCACTAACCGTAATACATGGAATTTTGTAGCTGAAAGAAAGAAATTATCACATTGAGTTTGGAGGAATGGAAGAGCGCTTCGGAAAACTAGGAGTGGCTGGAAAACTCTAGGAAAAGCGTTATATGGTTTTGAGCTTTCTCCAAGTCGACGATGGGCACGTCGCTGGCTGGAGGGGTTTTAACAGCTCCATGCTTGCAACAATGGTTGCTGGGCTGCGCCGGCCACCCAAGGAGTCCTCATCGCCGAAACCTAACGGCGATCGAGAATCCAACAAACAAAGAAACGGGAAAAAGGTGTTGTTCCCTGATGGTGGGGTGCGAGATGAAGTCTTGGAGGATTCACAGGGAGATGGAGGCAAGACCCCCCCCCCCCCTCACGCTAGCCCTTTTCGCAGATTCTGCCTCTAAAGACGTTGCTGAAGCTATGCGACAAGATGGTCTAGAGGAAGGTTTTGATGGAGAAGAGGACCCCACGTGCCCCCATATATACTTTAAAGCCGGCGAGGAGATGTTGTTTGGCAAGAAATGGAGGTCGACTCCTATAGTAAGAGTTTAGGGCGGTCTGTCTCCGAGTTATTTTTGCGAAGAATGGTTACTTCTTGGTGAGATTTACTAGTGGCGTGGATTAAAAAAGAGTAGTTTCGCGTGGCCCTTGGATGGTAGGGAACTACTACCTCAATGTACATCCATGGGCTAGAGACTTCAATGCTTATGAGCACAAAACATCGTCGACCCTAGTCTAGGATTGCCTTCTCGACATTCCGATTCAATACTTCCATCCAGTGACATTCATGAAGATTGGGAGTCGTATTGGGAAACCATGCGAGTGGATAATGCAATGAGTACGGGTGCTAGAAGTGATTATGAGAGGATATGTGCTGAAGTGGATATTACTGAGCCTTTACTATCAAAATTTACTCTCCATGGAAATAATTATTTTATTTAATTAGAAGGTTTGTAAAACATTTGCATGAAGTATGGTACGCATGCTGAATGGGGCAATTACTCATGCACAAAGTCGGCGGTGGACATAGAGGCAAAGCCCTCTCCAAATCAAGATAATCCTAGCACAACGGAAGCACAGGATCCTAATACACCGAAGGAACCAAGAGAGGCTTATGGGGAATGGATGAGGGCAAAGAGGAAACCGAGAGTGAGGAGGGCAACGACAGTGAATGATTTGGGTCGGGAGGGAACTGTGCGGGCAAACAAAACACAAGAATCAAATACTGGATCACGTTTTAATGTACTAAACATAGACGGGACAGAGGGCAGACTAGGGACATTATCCTATAACAGAATTCCCACCAAGCTGTTAATCATGCAGTTGTGCAACCACCGAGAGATAACCTAGGGAAGAACAAACAAAAAAGTACACCAACAAAGATCCATCCATGCAAACTCTATTGTTCATCACATAAACTGTGAGAGTCCCATGCAACACGCTACAGAGTCACAACAACTAGGAGAAGGAAGTGCAATAGTCCCAAAATCCAAAGTTACAGCTCGCACTACTGTGAATCTCCACCAATAAGGAACCATGTCTCCACCGACCCAAGACAATTCGGATGTTATTCCATTAACGGAACCCGCCCGATTTAGTGGATCAAAAAAGCTCTTCCAAGATGGATGGTTGCCAAACTAGACAACCAAATGTATTGAACCTACCCAATTCTACAACAGCTCCACTGACAACATTCAACCCTCATGAGAAGGCACGGGTACTCACCCATGAGATAAAATAAGGGAGCTTTGGGTGTGAGGCATCTCCCATGCATATATGATCATTTCATTCGCGGAAGCCGTGTTCCAATCTCTATTGTTTAAGATAATGTTAAACATCTTCTCATGGAAGTGCAGGGGTGGGGTGGGGTGGGGTGGGGGGCAGGATTCCTCTGAGTATTTAAAGAGTATAAGAGGAAATACAGACCGTGTATTGATATCATGGTAGAACCGATGACTAGTGGTGAAAAAGCTGAGAAGGTCTTGTAGGAAATGGGTTTTGATAGATGGCTAGTTGTTGATGCAGTAGGCTATGCGAGGTGAATCTGGCTGACTTGGAACTCATCTGCTGTTACGATCACAGAGGCGGATAGGTCGTACCAATTTATCCATGTAAAGGTTCAGAGCAGACAAGAAATTTGGTTCTTGAAGATGGTTTATGCGAACCCGACCCTCACGAATATTGCAGAGGAGATGGTGGACCCTTGGGATCCTCATAGGAGATTTCAACTCAATCCTGCAACCATCTGACAAGCTAGGTGGCGCCTTGTTCAATGCTAGCCGTGATCGGTAATTCCAAGATTGTGTTCTAGACTCGGGGCTTACTGATCTAGGCTTCATGGGTTCATCATTCATGTGGTTCCGGACAGGGATTAAGGTGAGTCCTGACTGAGGGCTTGTTAACTCGTTGTGGTCTTCCCTTTTCCTTTATACAGTAGTTTGTCATTTGTCGAAGGTTAAGACTTAAGAGTGATCACATACCACTATTATTGTCTCTAAATCCAGTTTTTCCAACTCGCGGGTCCTAAACCTTTCAAATTTCTAGCAGCGTAGCTGTTGCACGAATATTGTAAAGCCATGGTGGAGCGAGCATCGGGGGGGGGGGGGGGGGGGGGTGGGGGGGGGGGGGAGCACCGATGTACTTAGCTCATTCAGGAGTTCACCCGTGAAGCCAGAGTTTGGAATTCTCATACCCTGGGAATTATTATACGCAAGAAAAATGGCCTCCTAGCCAAAATTGAGATACTTGAACTGCAAACAAGTACTGATGGTGATAACACTGTGTTGCGGCACACGAGCGATGAGCTGAAGGAGATCTTATTATAGGAGGAGCTCCTTTGGTGCCAGAATTCGAACCTAGAATGGATTACCTCAGGTCAGAGGAACTCCAAATATTTCCACTCCAGGACCATGAAACGGAGATGGAGGAACATAGTTGCCATTTAGCAGGAAAGTGATGGTCAATGGGTGGACGATACGATCAGTTTGTTAGATATGGCTCGCCATTTCTTCACTTCTCTCTACATGGATGACGGGCTCCTAGTTAGCACGATCCAAGGTGCCTTCCCCTCTATTCCAAACCACTTATGACCAAGGATTAAAATACTGTACCGTACCGGCGGTTCGACCTGAAAAACCTCCTACCGGAAGTAAATCCGGTAAGCGGTATTTAGCGGTATTTAGCGGTATAATACAGTATTTAGCGGTATAATACGAGAATTAAGGATATTCATGTAACTGTTATTGCCCTTGTTCCTTAGTTGCAAAGGTCAACATTAATTGAGAATTTTCGCCCCATCAGTCTCTGTAATGTGGTATATAAGATTATCACCAAATGCCTCGCAGGACTGAAGCCATTCATGCCTTCGCTAGTGCATGAGACCCAGACAAGCTTTGTGCCAGGAGACATATTACTAATAACATTTTTATTTTGCAGCAAGTAGTCCATTCAATGAGGGTGAAAAAGGTCATGACGGGCTAGATGGTGCTTAAGATTGATTTACGAAGGCCTACGACCGTATCAAATGAAGTTTTGTGAGAGATACTGTGGAAGCTACAGGTGATTCCCCGAGCTTCATTGACATTACTGTGAGCTGCCTCATGATGACATCCATTTAGATTCAATGGAATGGGGACTTACCGATGAGTTTATTCCCTCAAGAGGGTTTCGACAAGGATGCCCCTCTCTCCATACCATTTCATGCTCTATATGGAGCGGTTGGGGCACATTATTAGTGTAACAGTCGAGGAGGGCAAATGGAAGCCGGTTAAGCTGTCTCACAAGGGACCTCTATTGTTCCATCTTTTCTCGAAGACTTGGAGGCTGCTTCGGGGCAACAAGTTAGCAGACCTAAGTCGCGAGTATTTTTCTCTAAGAATGTCTCGGCGACGGATTGCAGAAGTAGGAGTGATGCTCTTCATATCCAGGAAACCATGAACCTTGGTCGGTATTTGAGAGTCCCGGTAATCCACGATCGAATTTCAAAGGCGACATATGTGGACCGTATTGACAGGATTGATCCTAGACTGGCTAGCTGAAAAGTAGCATCTATGTCCTTGGCGGCGCGTATAACATTAGTTCAGTCTGTACTAGCGACTTTATCGGCATACACGATGCAAACCTCCTTCTTACCAGCTGCTATGCGAGAGTGCATTGATAAGAAGATTCGGGGATTCATCTGAGGCATGTCGAAGCAGGGAAGGAAGATTCATTTGGTCGATTGGAACATTGTGTAGACCTAAATCGGAAGGAGGTCTGGGTTTTCACAGTGCAACTAGGATGAATGAAGCCTTTATGCTGAAGATAGCTTGGTGTTTACTCACGAAGCAGACAACCTCTGGTCTAGGGTGATTAATGCCAAGTACCTGCACCAAAAAGCGGATGGATGGAGCCCTCGAACAACATGACGAATTTCTAATCTTTTGAGGGGAGTGCTTCAGGTGCTTCACCTGCTGCCAAAGGGTATTATATGGAATGTGAAGAACGAGATGCGAACCCATTTATGGATTGATGTTTGGCTCCAGGATGGCCCTCATATGATTGATTTGGTGCAAAATATCATTGAAGCATCTCAGAATGTAGTGGTTGCTGAAATGATGCTTAATGGGAATTGGAATATAGAGTATGTCAGAGCTTTTTTACTGGAAGCAGTTGTGATTGATAACACCAAACTTGGTGTGTTATTTACCCTACACATATAGGTATGCTTTGTGCCAATTCACGTGCTTAAATGTTTGAACATTGTCAAATACATCCCTATTGTGTTTGTATTTGAGTTTGATATGATTTTAGGGTGTATTAGTCTATATGTGCGAAACAACAAGGATTGAAGAGATATCACTTAAAAGATGATGACTATTTCTCTATTTATATAATATACGACATGATTTAGCCTATTTCACACGTAAGTTGAGTCAATTCACTTATACACATATTGATGCACGTATGCATTCGACTAAATGGGTTCTATGCTATCCTAAGAGTATTCCTGATCAAGGAGTTTTCTTTCCAAAGCATTGCACTATTTAATTGCACTCCTTCTGTCATAGTGACTGGGCAGGTTTTACTAATATACGTCGGTCCACTGTTGGTATTTGTGTGACGCTAGAAAATTAGTTAATTATTTGAAGGTTGGACAAAAGAAAGATTGTTTCTCTATCCTTTGTTGAGGCATAATATTGAGTCATGTGACGTCAAATGTAGTGTCTACCAAATTTACTTGGTCCTAAGACCAGGATTGTATTCCCTCATACCTCTCGCAAAACCCTTACTTCGGAAGTGAGGTACTCTATTAAAGCAAAAATAATCATCAAACTTGTATCTAGGATCTAGAATTGTAGCAACTTCCATCATTCCATGAATGATATCCCAATAATAATCAAACTTCTCCAACATTCGTGTTGCCATATTTGCAATATATGTATCAGGAGATAACACCCATTGATTCAAAGAAACCTTTATCTCACAAACTTTGGGTCAAAAAATATTGGCAGTTGGATAGGTAGAACTTGAAAACACTTATGTGATGTTGTAAAACAACTTCAACTTCTTACAAATCTTTTCTGCCATAATCTACTCATCTTCACTTGGCACGATAGTATAACCTGAATCTCGTAGTCTCAACCAAGGAAAAACCTCTTTGTAAACCAAGGCAGTAGAAAGCAAAGTAGAATTCCAACGAGTGCTACAATCAAGAGCCAATTCTTTTGATTCAATGTGTCTTTCACTCGCCAATAAAGTGAAATTTTGTCGTCTTTTTGGCGAAGCAATCCAATAGACAACACTATCACGCACTTTCTCAATACAAGTCTCGATCATTGATAATCCCTCATGAACTGTTAAGTTTATGATATGTGTTGCACATCTCATATGAAAAAGAAAACCACCCAAGAGAAGTGAACTCGCTTGTAGCTTCTCTCCTAGAAGGGATCTAACCATTGCATCATTAGTATTACAATTATCTAGAGAGGTGGCCGATAGCTTGCTATCGATGTTCCATGTAGTCATACACTAAAAAACTACATTACCGAGCACAACTTTTGTATGAGGAGAGAGAACATAGCAAAATCTCAAAACTCAATTATGGAGACTCCATGAATCATCAATGTAGTGTGCAGTAACAACCATAAACCCACGTTTATTGTTGTTTGAGGTCCACATGTCTATTGTAATGGCTACTCTACTACGGTTTCTCTCTAACTCCATCATAACATGAGTCCTCCCTTCCTTATAGATCTTCAAGATGTCACTTCTAACTGTGTTTCTTGAAATCATTTTGAATGCAGGTTGAAGAGAGCTTACAAACTTTCTTACTTGTTATAGTAAGGAAGAAAGACGGCTTACAGGCCAAAGTGCCAGTTCCCGCACTCCAGAAGCAAGCCAAATTGAAAAAAGAATCGAATATTAATTGATAAAATAATTTACTCCAAAGTCTGCGGCTCCTGGTGCAACAACAAGCACCTGAAACCCATAGGCTAAGGCGTTTCTTATATAATTAATTAAAAAACCTTTCGCGCAGCTCAAGCTGACTTACTAGAAGATTATTAAATCCTGCGACATCTATTGAAATGCTTAGATCATCAGCCACAGTAAACGAATCTTAGTATTATTATTAATAATATGATATCAGATTGCTTGCTGCTTATAGATCAATGCTGAGATTAGACCATTCACAAGAATCCTTCTTTTCGTCGGTTTATCATATGTTCGACCGTAGGGAGAAGAGCGAAGGGTGTCTGTCAAGTACTGGATATCCCTGTAATTCTACCGATGGGGAGAGAAAAAGCACAGAGGGTAGGAAGCACAGAGGTTCTGTCTTAGGGGCGAGGTACACCAACATAATTAACCACAACAAGTGGAAACTCGTGCAAGATAATCATGTTAGCAAGATCCCTTCTACTATTCTCTTGGTCAAAGATACATGGACTCGAACTTCTACTAGCACCTAACTTCTTTCTCAACAAGTTATACAAGTGCTTAATCTTAAGACATCTTCGCGAGTGCTTGTCTAAATGAGTAGCTCCATGCACAGCTGAAAGCATTTTCTTGCAATGTTGACATTGAGCCTTTAACTCTCCCCTAAACAATACTTTCTTAAGGCCTTTCCATACATGAGACCTCAATTGTTTACTGCCATTAGAAACTACTGTAGGAGCTTCACTATTGCTTTCACCAGAATCTGAATGAGAATTTTCAGGAACCTCAGATAATTCAATGGTTTCATCTATTTCTGAAGCCATTTTCACTTAACCTGAACAACATAACATACCAATATTACCACTAGTTTATAGACATATGAATAAAGGGATGCATTTCTAATCTAAGAAGCAACTTGCAGTTTCATAAGACACATCAAAGATAGCCAGAGAAACAATTACGAACTCAAACTGAAAAAAGAGAACCCACATCATGAATTAAACAACTTAACATATATATCATAGCGGCATATCCATAGGCTTCCGTTGCGAAAATGCAAATTCTATCTTCTGTGAATAGAAGTACCTGTAAGAGATTAGCAATAGTCTCAACAGTGGCTGTCTTGTTAATCCTAGCGACTCAGTCTCAGCGCATCCGCGAAGCTTCCTCTCGCCGTCGCCAACCCATATTCAATTCCCGACACAACCCGGCGCCAACCGACTGAACCAACGCAAACCCATAACCAAAGATGAGACAAGTAAACAAAACCCAGATGAACGAAATCTTAGAGAGCGAGATACAAGGGAAAAGCAGAACCGAGCAAACAGAGAGGGGACAAGATCTAGAAGAGAAGAAGAGGGGGGGGGGACCTGGAGACTGAGACCAACACGAGAAGAGTGAGAGGTGGGTTTCTTTTTCTTTCTGTCCTTGTCCTTGTTTTCAGTTTCTGAATGTGGGTTTAGCGTTTCCAGATAATCCACATCCTCAGAATTCAATGGTGGGGAAAAGGAGAAGTTGGCGGCGTCGGGGCAGATTGTCGCTGATCGATAATCGAGATTGCAGGTCGGTGGCGTCTTCGGGGCCGATAGTTGCTGATCGAGAATCGGGATGCAAGCGGGCAGCGGCGTCGGGATACGATGGTTTAGGTTATTAGGTCGAACTGACCATGGATGAAAAGACCCGTTTGGGTCATGTTTGAGCTTTTTTTTAATTAATTTTCTGGGCTTATCTTGGACCCAATTTAATTGGATGGGTATGGGTCTGCTCCAAAACAAAAAAACCCAAAACCTAATTTGACCCAAAATCTATTGGGTTTGGGTAAAACCCAGACCCTAAGACCCATTTGACATGCCTAAGTAAATCTACACTACTATAGAAGTGTGAGAGCAGAGAAGGAAAGTGCTTTCGATACGGAGCAGCTTGAACACAAGATCAAATACACCCAATTCATTATCATACCGTTAATATATAATTTATTAGGTGACTACTTCTATTGACATGTATTTATGTTCAGAGTTAAATATGAGTTGATTGTTAATTGTAAACGTTATGGATTGAAAACGTTATGGATTGAAGAATTTCATAATTTTTTCTCACGTACTGATATTGTATGTTATATTGGTTAATCCAATTAATCAAATCGATTAAACTTTAGTTTGCTTAATTTCATTGGTTTGTCTAAGATATTATACTCTATAGTTAATAGAAGATACAAGCCCGGATACGGTGGATGAAGGATTCGTAGGTTTCTGTTTTGTTGTTGAACACTTGATCGTTCCTGATCCGCCAGAGGGACAAGCAAATCATACCAAAGCTAAGATCAAACTTGCTTTGCTGAATGTGTCCCAAGATCCAATCATGACCGAAGAACCTCTGGTGGTCAGAAAGCTTGATGAAATGCATCCATATTAACCTGGAAAATGGACAGTCCCGCAACACATGCATGACCATTTCTGGTTCGTTGTTACAGGGGTGCAGGTACGATGGTTGCTGATGTGGCGCCGTACTCGCTCCTCGTTCGTCATCTGTCTATTCTGCCCACAAGAACGGAGGTTGAGATCTCTTGGAAGCCGCCACCTCTAGAGTGGGTTACTCTCAATTCCGACGGCTCAGTTCTTCCTCATACAGGTCACACCGGTGCGGGTGGCCTGCTTAGAGATCATAATGGACTCTGTTTAGCGGCGTTCACTTGCAACCTAGGTATTTGTCCATCATCCAGGCACAATTGAGAGGCGCGGTTAAAGGATTACAGGTGGCTTGGAATCTTGGTCACCGCCGTGTTCGAGTCGAGATTGACACAAGGAGTGCACTCCAGCTATTGATGGACCGATCCCGCAGCAACCATCATCACGCGACTATTGTCTCACGCTTCATGGAGCTGCTTGACCAAGTCTGGGAGGTCCCTATCTCCCACATTCACCGCGAGGACAACAATTGTGCGGATTATTTAGCTAGCTATGGCCATTGTATGCCTCCGGGCACCCATCCTGTTCCTGTTATGATCCGATACTTAATTATTTCCTGTTGTAGGAGTGTCAAGCGATCTCCGAGCCCCGTTTGGTGTTGAATGAAAACTAAGATGCTATGCATCTGTTTACATAAAAAAAATTATCATAGGAACCATTTGAAGTCACTAATTTTGTATCGCGGAATAGATGAAAAAACCAATAAAAAATTGTTATCGAACTAATATATTCTCAAAAATAAGTTTGCCCCTTTTAACTTTTCCGGTTGGCAGATGAGACGAGCCGACGCGGCATACATTCAAAATCAAGCTACCGGCGAAGTTTCTAGTTCTAGAGGAGCACCATATATTCTATTATTCTAGGAGGGAAGGAAAAACGAAATAACAATAGGCCTTTTGCGCGTACAAAAGTTAAAGTAGTCCCCCGAAGCGGAAGGAAAACAAATCAAAAACAAAAACAATACATTCAGTAATTATAAAAAGAAAATCAAAACCAAAATCTTTCCCAAAAATCGAAGTCGGATCTCTCGCTCTTTTCCACCACTTCACCCCGACCGCCACCGGGTTTCTCCCACTTTCACGGTACTTTCTCCTCTTCTTTCCATTTCCCCCTCCGCCCGCCTGATTTTTCTCTGCCGTCGCCTCCTTCGCCGGAGAGATCTGGACTGCTACTTCAAAGCAAGGGGAGCTTTCTTGTGCTGCCGCCGGCGGCACGATCCGTTTCCTTTCCTGTACTTTCTTCCGCGTTTTCTGTGATCTTGTTGGTTCCTCCGTCGTTCCCGCCTTATCCGTCGGTCTCTGTTCCTACGTGTGATTGTTCCTGTTGTTAATTCAATTTTGCCAGTCGAGAATCAGGCCACCGGAATTACGACCTGCAGGAGGAGGGGCGATCGGAGAGGGTGAATAACAATGGCGGAGGAGAAGCCGAGCAGCAAGGTGGAGAGTGAGTCCAAGGAGACGGTTAATGCCGCTGCCGATAAGAAGAAGCGCAAGGGGATTGTGTCTAGGGTTTGGAATTCTATTTTTAGACTACACGGCGGCGATGATTTTGAGAAGCGGCTGAAATACATTTCCAAGGAGGAAGCTGCTGTGTTAACCAGAATGAAGAAGCGTTCTCTCACTTGGAGGAAGATGACCAGGAACCTTATTGCCTTCTCTGTTCTATTCGAGGTTCTTCCTTCATTTCTCTCTCGTTCTTTTCAACGCCTGTCACTTCCGTTTTTTCAGCTTTCCCTTCTTATGGTTGTGAAATGTGACTCTTCTCATAATTCAGGTAATTGCGGTGGGCTATGCTATCATGACTACAAGAACAGAGGATTTGGATTGGAAGATGAGAGCATTTCGCGTTATGCCGATGTTTCTCTTGCCGGCTTTCTCCTCTATTGCTTACTCTGGTTTTGTGAACTTCACAAAGATGTGTAAGTGTTTTAACCCATTCCCCTGGAACATTTCTTCAATGTAATCGGTGGGTTCTTTTGACTGTCAGAGCTTTAGGAATCTAGTTGTAATGAGAATACTTGGAGACTGTAATCCTGACTAAGCTGAACTCATTGTTGCTGAACTCAACAGTTGCATAGTTAAGATTCTTTATGGTACTTCATGAGTTCATATGAGTCCTTTTTTTTGGTGGATCATATGAGTCATTTAATCGGTGAAATTTTCACGTGGCGTTCAAGTCTAGGACAATTGATTGATCTCTGCCGACTTTTTCTTGTCAGATCAGACTGCTTCTTGATGAGATTGTTTTGGTCTGGACTTCCAATCCTCTGATCATTTGGATGCTGCTGTATACATGTTGTGATTGTGGATCTGTGTATGTTTCTATTCTGAATCGTCCCATGCTTTACTACCTATAAAGAATTTGAAATATATGGGTCACAGATGAATGAGCTTGTGCTGTATGAAGCAGTGTTGTTTGATTACAGTGTGGGGATATTAGTCACCGTGTATAAGAACCTCATAGGTAAATCTTTCAGCTACTCTTTGAAGTGGCGAATGGAAAATTATGACGGAATTTAAGACGGAATTAGTTTACCAATCCCACTCTAGTAAGGGAGCTTCACTATGTGAAAATAGACACAATAGGTACTGAAATTTCGTTATCCAAATGCTTATTTTGCCTTTATGCATCTTTTGATGACTGAAATCTGTCGCTGACTGTTCTTTTAATGACTGAAGTGAAATATGTCTATGTTTTTTCTTGACTGGCATAAACTGCTTTTATACTTCTCAGGTAACTATTCTGAAAATTATGTTCATTCATGCCATAGTTTATTAAGTCCAGTCTGGCATTTGATTGGTGATCGGTCAAGTAATGTGTTTGTGCTAACTTAAACCGTATCTACTTGCATTCATCACATTTTTTATTTCAAGATGGCTCCTTGAAAGATCATTTGTGTTTAGTTGTTGTTGTCTTGTTGATACTCTATTTTCTGGTTGGCGACTGGGTCTCTCGTGTGGCTGTTTCTGTATCTTCTGATTTCGTTTCTCTATATTAAGATGGAATTCTCAATCATTAATCAAGTTCTCTTTGGTTCAATCATACAGGTGACCGCAGGGACCAGAAAACACTAGAGAAGCTTCGGGCTGAAAGGCAACAAAAAATTGATGAGCTGAAAGAGAAGACAAATTATTACACCACCCAGCAACTCATTCAGGTAGTCTGGACAAGTTCTACTTCAATTGGCCATGTTTGCTCTATGAGTTATTAAGAACTTTTCAATTGTTTAAGTTTTCCCTTTGATTATATGTATTGTTGATGATCTGAAGATTTACTTTGAATCTTGACGAGCTACCTATTTTCTCTTTCCTGTATGGTGGATTTTTGTTTTGTCTCTTATTATTAGTTTTGAGTTTGCTTTAGGTTAAATCATTAGCTTGACTATTTGTGGGGGGAAAAAAAAGATCATTAGCTTGAATGACTGGTTATTTCCTCTTCATTGTTGTTGGCCTTGGATTTCAATAATTATTTAAATTGGAGATTGTTACGTAGCCAATTTCAGGTCGACTAGAAACAAAGAACCAGCTCCAAGGACTTTGTGCAATAAGCCAATAACCAGTTTGTAGATTTTCTGGAAGTTGTTTAATCATCAACTTGAGTTAATTTTATGATGCTTGTCGACGAGATAGTGTAGTGTAGAACTAGAACGCCCTTTATCTGGAGTGGGATAGTATAGCAACTTCTGATGTCTCGTAGCTGTATGAACTTAGGAGAAGAAAACTGCTATACACTTCCTCTCTGATAATCTGATATGAATAGTTTTCATAAAATTTGTTCTCATCAAGAAGGCCCGTAAGTTTTTGCCTTAGCTTGAGTGTGATTTCATATATTATTCTTGTTTTTTTTTTCCTTCTTTCCAGAGATATGATACAGATCCAGCAGCAAAGGCTGCAGCTGCAAGTGTCCTGGCATCTAAGCTGGGTGCTGAATCAGGGTTGAAGTTGTATGTTGGCGAAGAATCTGGTTTTACCGAATCCACAGCAAAAAGCAGTGATGCTGAGCTTGTTCAATCAAGCGGTCTTCGACACAGAAAACAAGGACAAGCCAGATCCAGAAGTGCGGGGAGCACTCCGGTGCATCCTTCCAATGACAATACACCACGATCCATGCTAAGTGAAGGCCCCATTTCTGAGCAAGAACTGGTTGTTGTCGAGCATCACAACCCCCAGGCAGCTCCTGTGAGTGATGGGGGATGGATTGCTCGGTTGGCTGCGTTATTGGTAGGCGAGGATCCGGCTCATTCTTTTGCACTGATATGTGGCAACTGCCATATGCACAATGGTGAGTACTTCATGCAACTCCTTGTTGGTATCTGTATCCGCTCTTTTTTCCCCCTAAAGTTTTATTGTTTAGCAAAAACAAACACACCCATCGAGAAATTCTGAAGAAGAACGTTTCTCTGATGCTGTAATTTCTTTTCCTGTAGGGCTTGCTAGGAAAGAGGATTTCCCATACATTACTTACTACTGCCCGCACTGTCACGCCCTCAATCAGCCGAAGCAATCAGGGACTGTTTCTGGTCTCAGTACCCCTAACCTGAATAGTTTGAAACCTGGAGGAACAGTTATAATTGAAGAAGTCATTGACGAAGCTATTCATCCAGACTCTCCTACAACAGAAAGTGTGGTTACGAGCAACAGTGCTGTTAAAGGTGGTGCCGCCCCTGAGATTCAGGAACTAGCTGGAAAGGCAGCCGCTGATGAATCGGCTAGCTGAAGATTCGGATGTACATTGTGAATGGAGGTCAGATTTTGTTTTGCTATGACCATCTCTCTCTCTCTTTCTCTCTCTTGTGGGATAACTTGACCTTGAGTGCTGAACATGTAATATGCCTGGCTTGTGTAATGGAACAACTCTTGAGCTTTTCTTTTGTGAATTGCTTTAGTACGTTATGACATTCAAGTCTATACACATACACAGAAATAGGTGGACGTGGTTCTGTATTTTGGTATCTTCGTTCGTCTCCTTTGGATCGATGCTCTGGCGTCTATACATGTCCAGCTGCTTCTGAAGAACGTTCCATTCGGCTTGTGCAGTATTACCTTCTCTGGAAGTTGAATCTTCCCATAAAATACGCGAAAAGAGAAGCGAAGGCAAGCGGGAAAGCAATGAGAACAGCAGCTACCAGACCCAACCGATCATGGTCGAATCCAAAGTAACTCTTCAGGAACCCAGCAACGGTCTCGGTTTCCCCAAAAACCGTCAGCTCCTTGTGTATGTCTCCGTATTGTGAAGTCAGCAGTCCATTGAGGGACCAAGAAGTTGGGGTCAAGTAATAAAGCCATATCCACCATTTTGGTATCCTCTGCAACCATACACCGAAAATGTACCCATTTTTATCAGTCCTGTAGAAGCCGAAAGAATGGTCTTTGGAGTTCGGTAAGGCTTGACTTACCGGTCGAGGAATCAGGAACCCGGCGAAGAGGTTGTAGTTAGCGTAGAAAACAGATTGGAAGATGGCAGCGAACATGAAGTTTGGTGTCAGCGACACAAGCAACATCCCCAAATAGTTGAAGTACATCAGCGAAGTGAAGATGGCATAGAAGAACCAGAAAGCCTTTGTTCCTGACGAGTAGTATCCGATCATCGGATATGTGATTGCTGTGAATACTAGAGCTTGTGCAAACAGATACGGGATTTCCACAGCAACCTGTGACATGGATTTGCTGGCAATGTCAGATGTTTAATTTTCATCGAACAAAACTGAGCTAAGCAGGACTTCAATGCTTGTTCATGTTTTCTTGTTATACCTGTGCAAACGAGAACGACCAAGTGGAGTACATCCCTGCAAACCGCTCCCTGTACATCACGGTTCGCTCTGTCGCGACATATTGGAGCACCGACGAGCAGTTGTTTATCCCCAGGAAGATCACCCCAATGTACATCGAACCAAACATGTTGAACAAATTCTGCTGGTTGTTTCTGGCATCCGAACAAATATAAAGGAAGAGGAACATGAGATGGTTAGTAGCAATGTTGAAACCTCTAGTGTGCAAGGAAAAAGGTTTTTACTTACATTTTCTGGCCTTGGTCCCAGAACAACAACCCAAAGATCAGAGCCGAAGCAAATGTATGGAGCAGTCGCATTAAGTTATACCCAGGGCTCCTCCAATAAGATAAGTGTTGTTTCCACAGGCAAGCTTTGAATTGGCCCCACCCGTTCTGCGAGAATTCGGTAGTGAAGTGGAGATCTCTTGAGCCGGGAGGTGGGCTGCTCATTCTACTCACTTTCTCCTTGTTAGTTCTGCAGAAGTAAGAAGCAACCAGGTTAGTATTTGTGTAATGTCTGATAAGTACAATGGCAATGCTGGCATAAAATTTTGGAACTCACTCGAAGAGGGTTGATTGCTTGTATAACAAGGCAAAATCAACTCCAAGTTTAGCCTCTGAAGATTCCGAAGTAACTTCCAACATCCATGTTGCAGGATTATAGTTTCTTTTGATCTTTGGAATCCCTTCAATTCCCTGTGTTGAGGTAGATAATAAGATCAATTATGAGCTCATCAATGGAGGGTGATAGATAAACAAGAACAAAAGGAAAAGCAATGATGTAGCAGAAACCTCAAAGTACTCTATCACACTACTTGAGTGGTGCCCCATTGGTCCAGAGTATATGATCCTTCCACCGGCTTTTAATAGAATGAGCTGAAAAAGGAGAATGCAGAAATTTTCATGCAAATTATTATGGTGGTATGAAAATCGTTTCTTTTCCCTAGGGTTGTTTCTGGTTTACCTCATCAAAGGACTCGAATATGTCAATGCTCGGCTGATGGATGGTGCAAACAATTGTCCTCCCGGTATCGACAATGTTTTTAACTGCTCTCATCACAATTGCAGCAGATCTTGCATCCAATCCTGTTGTGGGTTCATCCATGAATATGACTGATGGATTGGCCACGAGCTCCACGGCTATGGTCAGTCGTTTTCTCTGCTCGGTTGATAGACCATTTACCCCAGGGATCCCAACCAAAGCATCCTTTACCCCCTCAAGCTCTATGGTCTCTATCACCTCATTCACAAACTCCTGGAAAACATCAAATGAATTTATCAAGTAAAAACCAAACAATAACATTTGAAAATGATATCTGTAATCTTAGTAGTGTTGCCTCTTGATCTAACTTACAGCTTTAGTTTTGGAGTCTATCTCGGGTGACAGCCGCATCCAGGCAGAGAATATAACTGATTCCTCCACTGTTATCTGGGGAGAATGGATATCAGTCTGCTCACAGTAACCAGAAACCCTAGCAAATGTTTCTTGAACTTTAGGGTACCCTCCAATCTTGATCTGTCCCTCAATGTAGCCACTGGTTTTCCTGCCTGCAAGAACATCCAAAAGGGTCGTCTTTCCAGCACCACTCACCCCCATCATTGCTGTAAGTACTCCAGGACTTAATGCCCCAGAGATATCAGAAAGAAGTTGAAGTCTTGGGCTAGTGAATCCCCTTTCTCTCATTTCCTGTTGGAAAGATGGAGGATGAATAAAAAAGGTTGTTGGCTGCAAATATATAAGAATGAATCTCCAAGAGTTGTTATTTTTCAAAGGGCAATAGATTGAATTACCATGGGAGTGTCAACAAAGTACTGAACATCTTCAAAAACAACTGTCAGTGGTGTGAAAGGTAAGGCCATTCTATCTGTTTTCAATGCCATTGAAAGAACACATTAATTACCTTACTGCTTCCTGAAAGCTCTAGTTAAGAAAAATGTAGAGTATCATTCATACTTTATACCTTTACTTGACTGGATAGTTGGTTCTGGATATTTCAATGCTGTGCCATTTCTAGAATCCTCACCATTACTTCCCTGGATTTTGGACAGCTTTTCTTGAGATATAATTGGATGAGATGACGCGCCTGGAGCTGTAGTTTCATATCATTGTCCAAATTCAGTAAGGAATTCTCAGTGATTGGTGAAGCCTGAAGGATTGAGAATCTAAAAGAAAATAACTTGCAGGAGTGCCTACATTTTAGGTAACTCAAAGCCAAGACATAACCAATGTTGAACAACAACGTGAATCCAAACAAGGCTCCAACTGAAACCCAATAGAGATCGGCTTGGAAGTTAAGTCCTCGGCTCTCAAGGATGGAATTTCCTATAGTCATGTTCCCAGATGCCATCTGTTAACAAAAGAGATACACCAATCCAGGAGTACAGGTTAGCAGATGATCATTTGGCTAGAATGGTAAGGAATGGAGATCAATCCATGGCATGAGAAGTGAGGTACAGATACTTTATTTTGCCATCTCGGGGCGAGAAACTCGTTCAAACTTAGGCTTATCTCTCCATATGTGACAGGGGAAATCCAGAATACCCATTTCATCCAAATGGGCATGGATGCTGCAACACAACAAGCAAATCTTCATGCTGTTCACAGGACTTATGGTGAATCTAAATGTAGAAAGAAATGACCACGACAAACGAGTCTCTTACGCTTTGCAATCACGAAGCCACTAAACATCAACAAGAACAGTATGGCAAAGCTACCAGCAGCCATGGAAACAACATGAGTCTGGTAGACCGAGGCTATAAATCGAAAGAGGGATACCGAACTCAAATGCACACCGAAAAGTATAAGAAAGTGGCGAAAGAACCTGCAACAAGGGTGAGCACAAACATCAGTCCAATTCGAGATTCGTAAAAGGAACTTCAAGTGCAAACCACTAACTGAAAAGCTCCATCACCTCACAGCTTCTGGGCTATAACCAATGACATAGTAAGTGAGACACGTCCAAACCAGAGATTCCAGCAACGAAATGGGGATTTTGAGGAGACTTGCAGGGATTGCATAAGCCCAAGCCGGATAGAAGTACAAGTCCTTTTGCTTGTGGAACACTTCAAGCCTTTGGATAGTCATGGGCAGCTCAGGTATCCCATCTGTAACCAATATAATAAGGGCATAGAACAAGGAACCCATGTAGAGATTCGCATGGACAACATCGACATCCATCCGGGTTCGTAGAAACAAAGTCATTGCAATCACGGCAGTGATCACGAGCTGGACTGTTTTGAATACATAGGTGAATGAATTCCTTCTCATGAGAAGCCATTCCCTTGCGGAGCAAGCCCTGAGGAGCTCCCACTTGGAAAGTGAGTATCTGTTGAAAGATATTGCAGTGTCATTGGTTTGTGACTTGGTGTCATAAGGCACTGCAAGCTCTTCATCCAGCTTCTTTCCATAAGTAGATGCCTTGAACTTGTTGCAGAATGCTTCAACCGAGACATAACTGTGAGGGACATGTTGTGTGCTATCCCAGTACTGTGACTGGTCTTTCTCAGAAATGACCTCTTGGATGAAATCTGCAACGCCTTTTCTCTCAGGGCACTTGAAGCCACAGTCCATGAAGAAGTCGAGGACATGTTGGCGCGGACCATGGTACACGATCCTGCCTTCTGCCATCAGAATCAAGTCGTCGAAGAGCACGAACGTCTCGGGGGCTGGCTGGAGAAGCGAGACCAGAACCGTGGCATCTGTGATGTGGACCATTTGTTGCAGACAGGAAACGATTCGAAACGCGGTGGAGCTGTCTAAGCCGTTTGTGATTTCGTCCATGAATAGAGCTCTTGTTGGACCAACCATCATCTCCCCTGCAAGCACATACATTCCCAACTTGCTCAAGTAATCACTTGTGTAAGTGTTAAAATGATGAATTTGCAGTTGCAGTAGACCCCATGGGATGAATGTTCTAAATGGATCATGTACCATGTTCTAAATCCGTTCCTAACCTTCTTTCAACAGCTCGAATTATCGTCAAGAAACACATTGTTATCTATATATACCTGTAGTGAGTCTTTTCTTCTGACCACCTGAGATGCCCCTTCTCATGACATCACCAACTAGTGTATCAGCACAGATGTCAAGTCCAAGGATCTGGTCATTGCAAAACATCAAAATTTCCGCTTATGGTCCTAAAGGATAAACATATATTTTTGGTTTGGCTTGAAAAGAAAGAGTATTTCACCTTTAATATGTAATCCGTCTGGAGATTTGATCTTAACCCTTCCACTGAAATGGCCTGCAAAACAAAGACAACAAAAATGAGATACAGGGTTCTTGTTCATCAATCCCAGAAGTCTAAGAACCTGTAACTTGGCAAAGAAGCGAAATATTCTGAAGTTGCTTGAAGAACCCAATAAAAGGATCACCTTCATGTAAGTGTCGATATCAGGATCAGGGACAATCCCAGCTTGCTTCTCTCTTCTGCTTACTTCCTCCATCATCTCTTCAGAACATGTGGCCAAAATCACCATCTCTTTTAGTGTACATTC
Organism: Linum trigynum; assembly: GCA_964030455.1. Taxonomy (NCBI): domain Eukaryota; kingdom Viridiplantae; phylum Streptophyta; class Magnoliopsida; order Malpighiales; family Linaceae; genus Linum; species Linum trigynum. Next base: position 29,932,368 of record OZ034814.1, on the reverse strand, counting down.
ATTGATCATAATTAAGCAACTGATAGTTAAGCTTCATACATGTGTAAACATTTGTACATAGATGATGTTGTTTACCTAGGCGAATTCCGACGCCCTGACAGCGAGCCGAGAAATCGAGAATCTCCCTCACAGTCATCTCAGGGATGTGCTCATCATGTTGACTGATGTAAGCTGAAGTCTTCTGAGGCACAAACTCATCCAGCTTGTACCCATTGTAACAAACCTCACCATGAACCTGAGGATGTTTTGATTTACGATATCAAACTATTGATTAGCCATTAATCCTTCAAAATTAATTTGGGTTGATCGAGAGCTGTGACTGACAACCTTGAGAGAAGGGCTGAGATTCCCTGACAAAGCCTTTAGGAGGGAAGTCTTCCCACAGCCAGGCGGTCCCAGCAACAGAGTTAACCTGCAAACAAACCCTACTTATAATTTATGGTGTGTGCCAAATTATTAATTCATTTCCCAATTTTTGAGCTCTAACACATTTGTTTTGTTTTTTATTTTTTATGAGGGGACCGCCAATTTTGTTTGATACTCAGGAGAGATTAGAATCTGTAATCCTCATATTAAAGATTAGTGGTATTACTATTATAAAAAAAAAAAAACTCTTTCTACGTTGCTAATATTTCTAAAAGCTCATACGATAATCTGATAAATAACTTAATTTTTTTTGGTAAATTAAGAGAATAAATAACTTTTTTTTATCAAATATAAAATTAAGAGCAGAAGTACATATTTATAGATATAAAACTAATTCATTTTCTCCTTTTTCTTCTAATTATCCTCTCCCTAAACCTAAATCAGTTTGCCTACTTAAATATGTACAAGTTGTATTTGTATTATAACGTTAAAGGTATAAGTTCAACTTGTATCATAGAGATTTTTGTACAAAAATATAAATTAAATTCTACACTACAATGTTAAATATACACATTTATTATTATCTTTTGAATTGAAAGCAACGATATCATCCGTTCAACCAGGGGCGGATACATGAGGGTTTAGGGGTGTCCCGGGACACCCCTAAAATTTGGGAATACGATTATTCAACTCCCAGTAATAGTTTTCGTATGGATAAAAAAATTATAATTAGTGATTCGGGACACCCCTACAACGATAATCCTATCCTCAGTAGTAGTTTGTGTATACTTAAAAAAATAAGCGATAATCTGTGTTATTCAAACTTAGGATATACTATATTATTTAAACATTGTCCTCCATTAAGTTGCAACTCATTTGTTGTTCTATTTTAAACACTACATAATAGTAAAAAGATATTCCTTATCCCCAACTTTTCCAAAACCTAACAATTAAACTAATTACGGGCTACCCTTAATTAGCTCTTAATTTGAATTGATTTTATGGTTACACAACAAGTGTTGAAAGAGTCTCAACTTTGAGTTACATCAATAACAAGGTTAGAAATCCATATGCGATCAATTCGTGAACTATTGTATAGTGGGATATATAGATTTGTTGAGCAATTTACCAAGCCTATTTGTTATTCTTTTTCAGAAAATAAAAACACGTCCTGGCCTTATGTTAAAATTTGTACTAGTCCGATATTTTTTTATTTATGAATTATTTATTTTATTTTAATTTTTTTTGAACAGGACACCCCTATTAAAAAATTCTAGATCCGCCACTGCGTTCAACTCCGCATATTGTTAATACGAAAGATAATAAATATAAAATACATATATAATGTGCAGTATTATGTTATATTTAATAATGTACCAGACATGTGTCATGCCATTCAGTGCCTACCTTCCAGGCTTAATAACGCCACTAACATTGTGGATGATTTGAAGTTCTGCTTTCTGTGGCTCGAAGAATGGCAACTTCGCCGCAAAGTCCTTGTAGAATAAGGAGTATGATTAATTAGCCAGATCATATTAGTATCAATATCACAATTAACTTAAAAATTAGCCACAAATAATACCAATGTTAAATAATTTAAACTGGTGGTGACAACACATAGATTTATAAATAGGGAATAATTCTCGACTTACAGACACTTCTCCAAGCAGCGTATTCCACAGCGTTGGAAGTGGTTTTCCGTTGACCACCTTGCACTCTGCTTCCACCCCAACGTTTCTGAACCTCACCTCCACCCTCTCCAACCTCACCCCAACTCTGCGATAAAACGAAAATCGACTCACAAACTTGAAGTTTGCACATATATCTTTCACAGCATGTATTTTAAGACAACGAACACACGTATCTTTAAAAACAAACCAGCTATGATACTACTGTGTTATAATCATAAAACCAATTGATCGCTATAAATCGATTTTTTTTTACGAGAAAGAAATGGAAAGAGAGAGCTTATTACTTGTCTACTCTGTTCCTAATCTTCTGCAACAACCGAAGGTTGTCGTCTTCGATCCTCTGGATCAGCTTCTCCATGAACACATGCTTCTCCAGCCCGCCCAGCTTCCTCACGTCCACCACCACCGCCGCCGGCCGCCGTGACGCCGCCTCCTCCGCCGCACCCTTCCCACCACCGTGGAGGAAGAGAGAGGAGCGGAGGCGCTCGAAAGTCGGGAGCCTCTCCACCGCCGCCCACTGCAGGGCAACGTTGCTGACCTCATCCTCCGTCAACTCCACGTCATCGCAGTATCGGTCCCTCCGGAAGCTTGAAGACACGGAAGAGCTCCGGCTGTGGCGCCGGAACGAGGAGGAAGAGGAAGGAGGGCCACCCGCCGCCGCCGCCGCCGCCGCCGCCGGAAGCTGCAGTTGCCGGAGGCTTCTTCCCATTTCGGCCAACTCGATTCTGAGCGACTCAATCTCATTATCTCTGCCGACCATGTGCGCCATTCTAATTTTTTCCTTGTGGCTGGTGGTGTGTTCCAAGAGGTGAGTATCGTAGTTAATATATATTCAACTCAATAGATCCATCTCTCAGATCATATATTATGTTATGTATTTGATTAGGGTGGACTTGCCATATGTGTGTATATATATAGTAAGAAGTAGACGATATAGGAATGAGAATGGGGGAGGTTTGGGGTAGGTATCTCGATATTTATATACGTTGGCGGGTCGGGTTGGGTTCAAGTCGAGAAATTTATTATTGGGGCACGAGTCGGAGCAGGTCGATAGAATGAGTAAGTAATTCATATGGAAAACACTAGAAATATTCGTTATTTTCATTACAAAACCAAGAAACAAACCATAAAATGTACTTAAATTATTGAAAGAACTTGAAGTTTTCACTGATTTACAATTTTATTATAGCTAAAATATGATGTAATAAAAGAAAAATTCTAAGTAATTTGATTAAATTTAAATATAATTTAAACAAGAATGGATAAATAAAAAAAATGAGACGGGTTAGTATACGTCGGATCGATGAGAATATCCATGTCCATCCCATCTCAATCAAAACATGTCAAGCAGGTCGGGCAAACGAAATGTCTATGTTTTTTAAATAAAATTTCTCCAGACGCTATTAATTTTGAGCTCTTTCACGAGGCAACGCGGCAGTAGGTTACGCAATGCAGTGCTCCCCAATGCAGTGTCCGATCCTTTCTGGGCTGTCTTTTTTTGGTGGGAAGTTCTTATCTTTGCTTACATGGAACAAATTTCTTCGTACTGCCCAAGGAAGGAAAGTTGACATTCGCTAGGGCATTTTTTAAATATATATCCGCAGTTTATTTATGACAACACAATGACCATATAAACTAATCGTTAAAAATTATGGGTTACGGGGTGAGTAGAGTAGTGGGTTGATCATGACATGAGATGATCAGATTGTGGGCTGCTAAGATCATGAGAGGTGGGTTATGGGCCGGGTTTGATTCGATTGACTCATCGTGTCATATAGTTTAATTGTAGAAGGGCAGTAGTATCTTCCTAAGCTAATTACGTATAATGACAACAAACGTTCCAGTGTCGACGTATTCCTTTCGGGTCGTCTAGATATGCAGTGCTACGTACTTTGAGTTTTACTACTATCTAGCCAATCGATCTGTTGGATTCTCGATTACTTGTAAGTTGTAAGTGTCAGCTAACAAAAGCAAATAGAAACGAAGTAAATGATGTGCTCAAAGGTTGAGAAGACACACTTGGGATGAGAATCCCCTTAGCTCTAGGTATGAATCCAATTTGCAATGAAACCTATAATGTACTCACACTAATATGGAATGATGCCAAGGGATCTAATTCTAGTAATTGAATCAATGACCTTGCATCCAAATTTCTTTTTTAGTATATAATTAATTGAATTAATCGTCAAGCATCCAATCAACCACTTAAAGCTCTAATCCCTGGAGTCCTTTAGTGGGTTGTACCCCAAACAAGTGAAATCAACAACTTTTTGGTCAAGCAATTGTAAATTTTCATCAACTTATGTGTGCTCGCCTTTACGACTTTACCTGTGCAAAAGGTCGAAGGTTTAGTGTAATTCTCACTGTTTCAAAGGGTGCGATTTGCACTCAAATTGTGAGATTCACGGTTCCAACAACACACTTGCACTTCGAGGGCATTTTCAAATCTCACGGTTTAACCGTGACTTTTGATCTAGGGGCGATTTGCAGGGACAGAGCCAGCGTTGGGGGAGGAGGGGCCATGCCCCCCCCCCCCCCCCCAAAGTTTCTAGGAGTTTAGATTCGATAGGGGTCATAGCAACTTTCAAGCAAAAATCTTTTTGTAGCCTAGTGGAGTTTGCTCTGCTATCTATTTATTATTGCCTTAAAGAGGAGAGGTCCATGGTTCATTCCATATCATAATATTTTTTCTTCTTTTAGTTCATTTTGGAATTATATACAATCTCACCAACAGAAGTTAAACAATCTTATTTTCATTTCATTTTTTCTTCTTTTAGTTCATTTTGGAATTATATACAATCTCGCCAACAGAAGTTAAACAATCTTATTTTCATTTCATTTTTTCTTCTTTTAGTTCATTTTGGAATTATATACAATCTCAAAAACAGAAGTTAAACAATCTTAATTTAATTTCTTTTAACTTCTGTTATAGCTAATTTCTCTCGAAGTATATATGTGTACTTTTTATTTAGTCATTTTACCTTGTTGTTGATAACTTTTGTTGAATTATATATGTATTTTATTATCATTTAAAAGGAGCATTTAACATTATCGTTTGTGAAAATTTGATTTCAATTTTAATGTTGTTAACTTATTGTTTGAAATATATATGCATACTCTTGAAATTTATCACTATACCATCAGTCTCTGAAAAGTCGCTTTCAAAACTTAATTTGAAATTTTATTTTCAACTTAAATACCAAAAGAATGTGTAATTTCTTCAACAAATTAGAGGTAGTCATTTGTATTATAATACTTTGTAAAATCATATGTTATTTCTACAGTGAAACTTTGTATTAACCTTGTTGTATGAACTAAATTTCTTCAATTAATTCTAATTTCTTGGGTGATTTTTCAAGAATCTACGGAGATATTTTCATTATTTTTCAGTTGAAAATTCGATTTCAGTTTTAAAGTTGTTAACTTATTGTTTGAAATATATATGCATACTCTTGAAATTTATCACTATATCATTAGTCTCTGAAAAGTTGCTTTCAAAACTTAATTTGAAATTTTATTTTCAACTTAAATACCAAAAGAATGTGTAATTTCTTCAACAAATTAGAGGTAGTCATTTGTATTATAATACTTTTTAAAATCATATGTTATTTCTACCGTGAAACTTTGTATTAACCTTGTTGTATGAACTAAATTTCTTCAAATAATTCTAATTTCTTGGGTGATTTTTCAAAAATCTACGGAGATATTTTCATTACTTTTTTTAACGCCCCCCCCCCCCCCCCCCCCCCCTTAAATCCTGGCTCCATCCCTGGCGATTTGGGACATTCCAAGGGACAAAACAACGTGTTTAGGCCGATCTCACGACTTTTGTCAATGTCACGGCCGTGACCTTTGACAGTGAACTCTGCAAACTGTAAATGACATAGAAGGGTTGCTAATATGCAGTTTTGTTGTAGTGTGAATGTGATATATACTTTCTAATAGAGAAAACATATTGATTGTGTGATATTAAAATATTAAGTTAGTTTCCATAGAAAAAATTAATTTAGGAAAAATATGGGGTATTTGATTCATATATTCATACGTGGATTTTTCCTTACAAAATGAATATCAATAGATGTCCAACGTAAAATGAAAAATATAGTCAAGAAAATATTAAAAAAAATAAATTTAATTGTCATCTATTTGATAAGGATCTTAGATGGTATAAACGACAGAGAAGGGTGTTAGTGAGCCAGATACCGGTTCATTCTCATGACGTTTACTTGCAAAGAAAGTATTGGAGACGACGAGAATTTTAATATAGCCTTTGAATGAATAAACGAATGCATTGATTCCTTCTTCTCTTTGATTGGAGGTCCAAGGATGTGAATTTATGTCATCCATGAAGTCACTGTGTGTCTAATTAATTATTAATTAGGCGATTCTTCATAATGAATAATTGCTTGCCAAGGAAGTAAGACACCCTTTTAAAATTATTAGTTAATAAAAAATAACTAGGGATCTAATTTGATACTATCTCGGGTCACAGATACGTTGCATAACTCTATGTTGCATAAGTCATAATCTTGCATAACTAAATTTGGACTTTTCATTTTAAGTGGACTCCTTATGTAAATGGTGGGAATTAATGACTTTTTATTTTTTTTTAATTTTCTTAATTAACTCTTATCCTCTTCATTTTAACTTATTTTTCAAAATTTCTATAAAAGAAATTTGAGATCGGATATCTTGGTCTCACCTCTTTTGTATTCGGTATTGAGCCGTTGAGAGATCATTCTCAATGTAAACTCAAATTCAAAAGAATTATATCGATAAGGTTTGAGTAGACTTCACATGAAAGGTTCAAAATCAAGAGAAGTGTTGTAGCTAAAGGAGATAGTTCAATCTCAACCAGTTTAGTTAATTCTCATATCGATATAGAATTTATGGTTAAGAGTATTTGACATGTATTTTGAGTGATTTTGCATGAAACACTATAAAGATTCAAACGTGTAATGCCTTTATTAAAGATGATAAAAGAATACAAGCAAACTTATTTGAGATCAGATAATTTAGAGATCATCAAGTACTCTGACTCTAATGTTGTAGGATGTCAATGCTACATGAACTCTACATTAGAATACAATTTGTGTTAGGTAGAGTTGATAGCTTGTTATGAGGCTTCCATTTATGTTCTTTCTTGAGATTTTGTCACTCGTATGACAATGACAAGTCATTAAAGATTAACATTGAAAATGTTTTGATAGTGGTACACTATCTTTACCTTAGAAATTCAGAAGTCAAAAGTTATTGACATAAAACTCCGTATGGTTAAAGATAAGCTCCAAAATAGACATGTTTCTATTGAACATTAAGGACATGACTAATGCTAGCTTACCATTAGCCAGAGGTTTGACACATAAAGTTTTTCAAGAGCACATCGCTCACATGAGTGTTATTCTGGATAATACCTTGGTTTAGTGGGAGTCATTTATGAATGTTCAATAGATTATTACTAAATCAATTTCTGCATAATAAGGTGATATCTTTTTGAAGTCTATTTTGGAATTTAAAGTGCCTTCAGGTATACAGTGGTCACATTGTATGAAGGAATTTAAGTTGATCTCGTTAAGGACTGAAGTTGGACCAGTTGAAAATAGGCATGTTCAAGATCATATTGCATGTAATTTTCATGTCACTCATCCATATTTGATCTATATCATTGAGTATATTAGTATGGTGATCATGGTGGCTTAATAATTATCATATCGTGATTAAAGCCGCGTCGCGTTGGTTCCATAATTGATACATGAGGTGGACCAGATTGTCAAGGAGTAATCGTTGTACAAATAGCATACGGTTGCGCGCCTAAAGAATTTTTTCATATAAATGTTTCAAGAAAAAAATATGCAGGCCAAGTGGGAGATTGTTAGAAAATTTTATTCCTAATTGTAATTGTGGGCCACATATTTTATATATATACAATTATATGTTAGTTATTTGGTTATTAGGTAATTGTAAGTGATCCAAATAAGGAATCCAAGACTAATGAAACTCAATATGGGCCCAATGAGTGAAACTCAATACTTGCTTACTAAGGTTTTATGGGAGCCTTGGTAAACTAAAACTAGTATATAAGGAGACTTAAAGGTTATGGTCCCCAACACACTAAGAAGCTAACACATTCTCATTTTCTCCCCTTCAGGAAGATGAGTAGCTCTCTCCTAGAGGAACTGAGACGGCTTGGTTGAGAAAGGCTGCAAAACATCTGAGATTATGCATGCTCTTGAAGGTATCGCACGGTTAAATATCGTTCTACATGTTCTACACCAAGTTCTCGACGATCTATCATCATGAATCCAGGTATTCCTACCAATAACTTTTGATAATTTGACGGGAGATGCATTTCGAGGAATTGCATATCTTATGTTTAATTCTTTCACCTAAATCCTACAAAATGTACCGTTGCATGATCTGTAATTGATGCAAGGATGTTAATGAAAATGAGAACGAGTACGGCTTCGAGAATGCTCTGGTCATTAGCATTGCAGCATCCAACTGGAAGTGGAAGGTGGAGGATGTGGGACCCTATATGGTGGATCTATGGAAGTAAGACTAGCTGTGGCCAAATTGATTTGAGAATTTTGGGAAGAGATTTGGATTCAAAGTTTTAAGGGTTTGAAGAAACCAGCTGCAGCTCTTTGAACATAACTAGCAGCAAGTCAACAAAACTGTTGAAGCTTAATTAAGGTGATGTACAATGAGCAGGAATCACATGAGGCGGAGTTAAGGATCGGACGAGGTTACAACTGAAGTTGGTTGATACAAGGTACGTACAAGGATCGTTTGTTCAGGAAGAAAAGATGATACTAGTGGGAGCTTAAGAAGTTAGGTGTGGCATATATGAGAAGAAGATAGCTCAAGAGTTGGGAAGCTAATTGGGAAGTTTGTACCACATCGGTTGTTGGAGAAAATTTTACTGCTCAACTTAATTATAAAAGGTTGGTGGGAGTTTGATAGCCAAAATGGGGAAGATTCGAATATATTTATCCCTTTATATTGGGGTGGGTAACTGATGGCTCGGTAATTGCACATGTTTTCCCCTTTGTTTCTTGATTGTTTGAGCTTGAATTATCGTGTCTTTGGCCTATTTTACGCTAGGTTGTGTTCTTTTGTCACATTTCAGGTCCTAGCACATAAAGTGAAGCATAGGCGCAAGTTTCAAATCAATCAGAGATCAATTGACGATTCGGGAGAAGAAACTCGGGCATGACCTGAAGAAGAATGGATTTCTACCTTACTTTATGGACAAATAATCATGCAAGCTTGTTATGAAAAGAAAGAGGACGAGACTACGAGCGTCTGGGATCAAACGGGGACTGATTCGGAGTCCGGACGAAGGAGAAACGAAGCATTAAATAGAGGCTGAGCAAGCCACACAGCCGTGTGGCCTGGCCGTGTGAGTCGGGAATTGCTGTTTAAAACCCGATTTTCAGCAAAAGGAAAGGGAGAGAGCTGGGTTTTGGATCCCAAACACCCAAGGGACGAACCCTAGAGAGAGAGAGCGACTTGGGAACATTCTTGGAGCTATTTTGGAGGATTTCTTCGCCATTGGAGCTCGGGAATCAAGCTTGGAGATGGAGATTGAAGATCTAGATCAGATTTCTGCAGTCTCTCTCTTCTCTATGGAGTAACTTCCCTTCACTTAGGTTTTGAGGAACCTTAGTTCCATGAGTTAGGATCTTTCTTGTATGAAGTTTTGGATGCTATATTGTTTGATTATAATCGAATGATGCATGTTTATTGAGTCAATTGAAGTCTGATCAACTTTTCCTGATTTCTGCTGCAACCTGAGATAGATAGAATCTGATTAGGTTGTTAGAGCCTCATCATTCGGTAGTAGGAGATTGGCTATACGAGAGTTAGCCAGTTTACTGCTTTGTACTGGAATCTAATTCTAGTAGTGGAGTTCTGTTCTTACTGCTTCAGCTTTCTATCCCGGTGAAGACTAGTCGTCTGCCGGATAGTCAGACTGAGAGGGCTTGGTCAGGTTAAGAGATTCCAATCTACTGTCGGATCTTTCGCAGTTTAATCAACAGTAAAACAACCAAAAGGAATTACAACCTGGACCTAATTGAGGAGCTAGGGGGAATCATACCTAAGTGAGTTCCCAAACTGTAATTAGTAGTTTTACTTATTTTAGTTAGTAGAGTAGTTTAGTTAATCAATCCTTAATCTAGTTTGCTAGATAATGAACTGGAGCTGAGTAATAGTAACTCTAGAGACCCGTGGCTTCGATATTTATTACTTGTGCCACTATACTGCAGTCCCTTTCATTGGTTACACTTGGCCATTGTTAGGTGTTGTGTTTTAGAGCATCAAGTTTTTGGCGCCGTTGCCGGGGACTTTCTAGAGTATTAGGAAAGGCAGAAGTTTGTTACTTTAGCGTTTTTCTTTTCTTTTCTTTTCCACCCTTGCTTTTCACTTGGGTGTTTTTGTTTTTGTTGGTGCAGATCTGAATCATGGATCCTAATGGCTTCTCCAATCATTGGGGGTATCCACCACCATCCGGGTGGTATTACCCCGCGACTCCCTACAGCAATCAAGGAGGAGAAGACTATGGATTCGGGTTCCAGTACCAACCCCCTTACTACGGAGAACAATCAGACCCCTGGGCATATCAAGAACAACCTCATTACCAAGAAGACTTTCTCCCACAACCAGAAGGGCCATCGGAGCTGGAGTTACCCATGGCGGCCTTCACGGGCCACTCTGCAGAGCCATGCTACACTTCAGTGGAGGATCCGAACGAACAATTAAGGCTTCTCGTGGAGCAGGTTGCTCGAGACACTGAGAAATCATGCTCCAAGATGGATCTTCAAATCAAAGCCCTTGCCACTTCCGATCCCTCATTTCTCCATGATATGGAGGAGACTGTTCAGCGCTCAGCGAAGCAAACAGAGTGGGTGAAGCAAGTTTGCTCACATCTTGCTCAAGATCACCTTTCTGCTACCACGCTAGAAGAGGTGGAGGATGACAAAGTATATGGGAGCGGCTACACCTTTCCTCATTTATGCTCTAACATGCTGGGCCCGTGTGAGGAGATGCAAGATGATCCCATTGAAGAAATTGCTTGGCGACTTGCTCTCCAATCTGTTCTAGAAGAAGAAGAGCGAGCAAGGATGAGGAAGGAAGTTGTGGATGATGAGGAAGAAAGAAAAGAAGAGGTGGTTCTTAATCTTTTCCCAGGGGAGAGACCACATTTTGAAGAAGGAAGGGGGGTTGAGGAAGCAATTGGCGTCCAGGCTGAGGACGGAGTTAAGGTGGAAGAGGCCTGCACCGGCCATGAGTCGCAAGTAATATCCCCACCAAACTTTGAGGAACTGCTTAGCAAGGACCCATTTGCAGTGCCTCTTTGCCAGACCAAGGCCACATCAACATCGGTCCCTCTTGGTGGACGCGATGGTGGCCAATCGATGCTGTCATATCTGGTTTGGGGCAATGGGACGAGAGAAGAGAAGAAGAGGTCTCGAGGATGGAGACTTCATCTGCATCAAGTGCACGAGCTTCCATCACCAGTCATACCACATGCTCGTGACTTGTGACTCCACCTCATTGACGAGAACCTCAACTTCAAGGAGGTTCTAGAGTGGACCGAAACTTAGGATCTATCGTCCGGCTCACGACGTGAAAGAAGCGCTTGTTGGGAGGCAACCCAACCAGTCGGTTTGCATTTCTTTCTCTATTTCTCCTCGGTTGAGTCAGTTTTGTTATTTGATTTTAGAGTCAATAACTCAACCTTTGTGAGACTTTGTGTGGTGTTTGTGTTCTGATTACTCTCTCTTCCTGGAATGCACTGCCTGACCCGTACATCATCATTCACCCTTGATCTGGTAACTTCGTTCTACCCTCCTTATCTTTCCTCCATTGAGGACAATGTCGTGCTTAAGTGTGGGGGGGTGTTCGATTATGTATGCGGGTGAATGTTTGGCTGTTTGTGTGCTTGGAGCCTAGTCCACTGTCCAAATTTTTAAATTTGAGGGCTCCAAGTACGTGTTTCCTTGCAAATTGCCTGCTCAGTATGCTTTGAATTGACAGTCTCTATAGTAATGTGCAACCTAGGGAGGTAGTATAGCACTATGGAGGATGTTGAAGTATAAGATTTTTCCTATCTAGCTCTCTGTTGTGCCAGTTGATTTTGTGAATTAGTGGAGCTAAGACCGTTGAATTCAGGTGGTAATGGTGACTCTGTTTGGATTATGTTATGGACTCGTGTATCGAACAGGGTGCTCATATGGAAAATGGGAAGCAGTTGGTCCTCCATGTCAAAATCATTAGATCTTAAACATGGGGTAAGCCCAACGTGTGCGGCACCGTTCATTGCACAAAATCGGGTTTTGGAAGAGATTTTAGTGATCCTTAGTGGGGTACTCCTACAAGGTGAAGCTAAGTTGTCTCTAGTACAAGTAAAACTTCCACCCGTTGAACGGTTTGCCTACTTGAGGATGTGTTTTTAAGGGCACGGATAGAGCTTCCGACCCCCCTTAATTTCATTGACCCTCCACACGAGTTGAGGAAAAGGAGTTAAAAGAAGTACTCTGGCGAGCTCCAGATGTATAGAAATTGCTCTTGCTCGACTAATAAGGGTCGACCGTGCAAAAGACTGCAGTTGGAACCCCACCAAATGAAAGAAAAATTGTAAATGAAAGTGAGAAAAAGGGGTTCCAACGGTGAAATGAAGTGAAAGAGCACCCCGGTACAACGAATCCTTGGTTGTGAATGGTGTGAGTCCCTTTATCCATGAACTGACTGTCTTACTTCTACTTTTTCTCATGATCCTGGTTTGAGTCTAGTACTCGCATTGAGAGAGATAGGGAACGTCTTAGAAGACCAGTTGACCTCGTAAGCTGCTATATGATCTAGGAAATCCTCTACCGACGATCGGGGTTGTATGTTGCTATAGAGCTCTGGAGAGCTGCATTGGTTTGATTTAGGTTTGCTTGGGGACAAGCAAACAGTTAAGTGTGGGGGGATTTGATGACTCGGTAATTGCACATGTTTTCCCCTTTGTTTCTTGATTGCTTGAGCTTGAATTATCGTGTCTTTGGCCTATTTTACGCTAGGTTGTGTTCCTTTGTCACATTTCAGGTCCTAGAACATAAAGTGAAGCATAGGCGCAAGTTTCAAATCAATCAGAGATCAATTGACGATTCGGGAGAAGAAACTCGGGCATGACCTGAAGAAGAATGGATTTCTACCTTACTTTATGGACAAATAATCATGCAAGCTTGTTATGAAAAGAAAGAGGACGAGACTACGAGCGTCTGGGATCAAACGGGGACTGATTCGGAGTCCGGACGAGGGAGAAACGAAGCATTAAATAGAGGCTGAGCAAGCCACACGGCCGTGTGAGTCGGGAATTGCTGTTTAAAACCCGATTTTCAGTAAAAGGAAAGGGAGAGAGCTGGGTTTTGGATCCCAAACACCCAAGGGACGAACCCTAGAGAGAGAGAGCGACTTGGGAACATTCTTGGAGCTATTTTGGAGGATTTCTTCGCCATTGGAGCTCGGGAATCAAGCTTGGAGATGGAGATTGAAGTTCTAGATCAGATTTCTGCAGTCTCTCTCTTCTCTATGGAGTAACTTCCCTTCACTTAGGTTTTGAGGAACCTTAGTTCCATGAGTTAGGATCTTTCTTGTATGAAGTTTTGGATGCTATATTGTTTGATTATAATCGAATGATGCATGTTTATTGAGTCAATTGAAGTCTGATCAACTTTTCCTGATTTCTGCTGCAACCTGAGATAGATAGAATCTGATTAGGTTGTTAGAGCCTCATCATTCGGTAGTAGGAGATTGGCTATACGAGAGTTAGCCAGTTTACTGCTTTGTACTGGAATCTAATTCTAGTAGTGGAGTTCTGTTCTTACTGCTTCAGCTTTCTATCCCGGTGAAGACTAGTCGTCTGCCGGATAGTCAGACTGAGAGGGCTTGGTCAGCTTAAGAGATTCCAAGCTACTGTCGGATCTTCCGCAGTTTAATCAACAGTAAAACAACCAAAAGGAATTACAACCTGGACCTAATTGAGGAGCTAGGAGGAATCATACCTAAGTGAGTTCCCAAACTGTAATTAGTAGTTTTACTTATTTTAGTTAGTAGAGTAGTTTAGTTAATCAATCCTTAATCTAGTTTGCTAGATAATAAACTGGAGCTGAGTAATAGTAACTCTAGAGACCCGTGGATTCGATATTTATTACTTGTGCCACTATACTGCAGTCCCTTTCATTGGTTACACTTGGCCATTGTTAGGTGTTGTGTTTTAGAGCATCAGTAACGGTACGAGATTGGGTACTCGTCCATTCATAGCTCAGTGCCAAATGTATGAAACAGTACTTCGTCCATGACAACTTGTTCAAACTTGCAAACATACATGAACCAATGATTTTACTACTGATGTGACACCTGGGTGTATCCACGTAGTAGTCCCTCTTGCATATCCATAGCTTTACCAGTCGTTTCCTGCAGCTGCAAATTACTCGGGTCTTCAATGGTCTTCTAAACCATTTGAGCAGACCTGCTCCTCAGATAAGTTTGGCCACGCCATGTTCTCTTCCAAACGGTCAGAAGTTTGCCTTCCCACAGCTCACAGAAGTTCAAGCAAACAATGCCCCCGTGTGTGTCTTCATGGCTGTTAATACTTGTCACTTGACGCCAACGGAAATCTCCCCAGTTGTAGTTCAGCTTCAAGACCACATCGATGTACTGAGTCACAAAATTTACAACATGTTCACCAAGTTTTTTTAGTAAGGGTGTAAATTTGCCACCGCTAGCGTCTAAGAACTCGAACTTCTTGTCCTTCAAGTTAACACAGTACAACACCATTTTTGAGGCAGCAACGTAAGGCAAGAACCACTGTTTAAAAAAGCAAAATAAGTGAGTGTGATAATCCAGAATCCAAACAAATAAGTTAATCTCAAATGAATTAAAGTGGTACTGGTAATAATCAACAATTCATGAGGGACGCTACTTACAAAGTTGCAGTTGTGTAGTGTCTTCCCATTGAGCCACTTGCTTTGTTCGATCATATCACATACCTCACTGATCCACTCACTTTGCGTGTTCATGGTAGTGCCCCAATCCATTAGTGTTGCTACACCTTGCTGAAATGTATGGCGCAACATTTTGGGAAAATAGAGTTATTATGCAATGATTGTACTGGTACTGGTACAAATGTACTGGTACACATGTACTGGTAAATTTATAGTGGTACCAGTACCACTACATTAATTTATAGTGGTACCAGTACCACAAGGACTAAACAAACATCAATGTAAAGTATCGGGATGAGCAGTTTTTGAAACATTCTTACCGCAAAGTCGTGCGTGAATACCCATCTAGATATCGACATAGTGCTTCCGGTTTTCCTGTTCAGGTAGTCGGCGTAGAAGTCAACAAAATTCGTGGTCATGGCGTTGCCAAATATGGCTGACTTTGCATCCGCTCTACTTAAGGAAAAATGGCTCCCGGCAGCAGCGCTCAACACTTCAGCATCATCCCTACCAGATTTGGACAATATTCCAAAAATATCAACAAAAGGAATGCAGATATAGAAATTAGTGAAATTGACAGCTCAAAGGGACAAAGCATACATGTCTCCTTCTTCGCAGATAGCATACTCCAACCTTAGCTGGCCAAGTGTTATTGGGTCCAACGGGTCTATGTGTGTTGCGGAGACGCTTTCAGAAGATGATTGGGCTTTCAATTTGCCCGATACCGCGATAGACAGCTTCGGGACAAGTCCTGTGCCATCAAATGCCCGGTAGGGAGACAACATCGCACTACTGGGTTTCCTCTTTGAGCGGAGTATGTAAACTTTGGTGGGAGGCATTGGCTGTTGGAAATCATCGTCAACATCATCCAACGAGAGGTCTGCTTTGATACTTGCCAGCGTCTCTGCTATAGTTACTGATGGGTCCATCACACTCCCCTTCTCATCATCTCTCCTAGTCAGATTAGCTGCTAAGAAAAATACAAAGAAATCATTAGGGTGGACACATGATACCCTGTGCGTACCATAGAAATTGAAATGGTAATAATAATTGAAGACTTTCAGCCAAATCGTTTTACCTCCAGTTTGCACAACATCATCGAGTGTGCTACACTTCACCATCCCTTCACCACCAACCTTCTTTCCCTCAGTTTTAGGTGTGGGTGTGCTGATGGCCACCGGCTTTGATATAGGGACATTAGAGTCCAGTGCACTCTCTGTTGCGCCATGCTTTGTTCCCTGGTTACCTTCTACTAGAGAATAAGAAGATAATATTTAGAATGGGCAAATGGTAAACCGTAAATGCTTTATGCAACAGTCAACTAGAATGGTACCAGTATCGCTAGAATGGTACCAGTACCACTGAACTGGTACGAGTACCATTAGTACCTCTAGAATGGTACCAGTACCATTAGATTGGTACCAGTACTGCTAGAATGGTACCAGTATTGCTAGAATGGTACCAGTACCACTGAACTGGTACGAGTACCATTAGTATGGTACTGGTACCACTCCATTGTATTGGAACGTTTGTACAAAAAAAATTACCTTGTCCAATATCCAGAGTATGAATTGAGTCATCACCACCTTCCTCGGCGACACTCCGACCATCTTCTTTATCCTCACCATCTTCATCGTCATTACCATTTCCAATAGGACTATCAACTTCCTCTTCCTGTCCAGCAGCCCCTTCTTCGTCGTTATCTTTAGCATCTTCTTCGTCATTAACATTATCATTGGAACCATCACCATCGTCTTCAACGTTGTCATTATTACTACCATTTCCATCATGAACATCATCTTGGTCTTC
This sequence comes from Linum trigynum, assembly GCA_964030455.1. Lineage (NCBI taxonomy): Eukaryota > Viridiplantae > Streptophyta > Magnoliopsida > Malpighiales > Linaceae > Linum > Linum trigynum. Next base: position 29,915,510 of record OZ034814.1, on the reverse strand, counting down.
ATTGTCTTCATCACCGCCATCTTCATCATTCTCACTCGACCCATCTTCGCCCTCATCATCAGCAAGGTCAGACCCATCCTTGTCCTCGTCATCACCATCAACCTCATCATTGACGTCTCCCTCATCTTCTGCAATATCAATTGGCTCAGCATCCGTAGCATGGAGTTTAGTTATGCGAGCATCGCACTCTACTATCCTCGAAGCGATAGTAGAGGAAAGGTCGAGGTATCCCTGCTTAAGGGCAGTCACCTGAAATTATGCATGGGACAATAGTACAACCATTGCATTAGTATGAGTAGCAGTATCTACTAGTACAGATGCTACTTGTACCAATACATGACACTAGCAACCAGTACGCACTCTTCAACAGAATCATTGGTACTATTATCATTAATAATGCTGGTACCAAAGCAGTTCTACTGGTAGCATAGATACGACTGGTACCATTAATACTACCAGCAACCAGATTAATAATACTGGTACTAAATTAAACTTTTTGGTATAATTCTAGCGTTGTTACTGGTAATCCAATAGTGCTACCATTGCATTGTATTGTATCAGCTTCCATTTTTATAGCTTATGTTAGTACTAAAAATTGTATATTTAAATAGCAAAGAAAGAGGTGGTGTTGATAAAGGATTACCTCTAGCAGTCCCATTTGAGAAATGTCAAGAACTCCCATAGCAGATGCGGAGATGGGGGAGCAGTTCTAGAGGAAGCTATTCCTTTGCCCTTTGTTGTATTATGTGCCGCCTTTTCCTTCTTGACATAAGTTGCTTTCGGCCGTTTCTGGAGGGGCGAAGGATCAAGCTGGATGTATGGGACAGCACCAAACATACCATACTGGCGAAGCAATTCTCGACTACGTTTTCTACAGGCCGTGGTGTCCCATAACTTGCAAGACGGGACATCTGTGGTGAGCTGCAAGCTGTCTGTAGTCCTATCAAGGAACCACACCACCAGGACATGCAGATTGCCATTGGTATAGCTCCTTTTGCGGTTAACAATGAAGGCTCTCCTCACGCAGTCCCACAAGTAATAGCACCAATCATACTCGACAAACTCAGCTAGCTCATCGTCCTTCAGAAACTCGAGTATCGACGCTTGCCCCACGCTGGCTGTGCTGGGGTTAAATAGGTAACCGAAGCACGTCATCATGAAAATACGGATCCATAGTTTGTCATCCGTCACTGTACTAAGCTTTTTCCTCAAATTCCACAGCTTGTACCTACCGACAGCTGCCTCATCCATGCCCGGTAGGGTGTCTCGTAGTTCCTTCTCATGGTGTGAATCAATTTCCTGCACCATCTTTGGACCACGGGGAAGACCATAGATCCGCTGGACATCTTCCACGGTAAAGGTAAGCTGCCCCCCATCCTGCATAGCTATCGACATTGTCTCCTCATTGAATAGCCTAGTAATCCAACACAGCAACGAACTGTCAAACCGTTTCATCTTCAAATTAAGCACACAACTTAGTCCAAGCTTCTTGATAAGAGCCTGTCTCTCAGCTGAAATACCCGCCTCCACAATCTCGATGACTGAAGTCGGACTGCACTTCTTATCCAAGATGATTTGATTTGGCTGTACAGTCCGTTGCTTCTTCTTCTTGTTGTGACTCTTTGTTGCCTCATCGCGTGGTCGTTTGTTACTAGGCCCAGCACCAGAATCACTAGAGTCCCTCAAGCGGACTTCTACCTGCCAGAAACATAACCAGCAGGTTGTTGTGTTTTCGTAGATGGTATAGTTGGGATCTTTGTTCTGGCCATCCCTGCAACAGAACAAGTAGAATGATATCACTACAATTACTATTAGCAATGTAGAATGCTAATGGGACAATCCATATTAAACTAGCACTGTTAGAACAAATAGAATTATACGAGCTCAACAAGTTATACGTTTACCATTACCACAGCTACCACTAACAATGGTACCAGTACCACAACTACCACTAACAATGGTACGACTCTTACGAATACCACTAAAAATGGTACCAGTACCACAGCTACCACTAACAATGGTACGACTCTTACGAATACCGCTAACAATGGTACCAGTATCACAGCTACCACTAACAATGGTACGACTCTTACGAATACCATTGGATCATAACCCAACGTTGCACCCCAAAAACAAATAACAGTACTGTAAATAAACCTAACCTCCGATTGTCTTCACGGGCGCAGAAAGGAACGACGGCGGAAGTAGGTGATTCGCCTATGCACATAACAAGGAGATAAAAACCTATGTTAGCAAACCAGATAACTATAGCAAAATATGAACTTGGGAGGATCGGCATCGGCAACGAATCAGTCCGACAAAGCAACGGAGACCGATCCATGCAAAAGTAGAAGTCGTACCTGAATCAACAAAGACTTCGCCGCCGCCAAAAACGATCGGAGAAAGAGGATGCTGAAGTATCGATCGGAGAGAGTATATTGCAGAAGAATTTGGGAGAAACGGGCGGTAGAAAGAGTCTCTGTGGGCGGAGATGGAGAAAAAAGAGTACCAGTGGGGGAAACTTCGGCGGGGAGACGAAAGGCTCGGCGGGGAACATGGCTGATTACTCTCCCCCCACCGATTTCTTTGCCTTTTCAAAATAGCCGCTGACGTCAGCGAACTAGGGGACTCCAATCCAGTGCGGTGGCGTACCTTTTTGCCCCTGCCCAACTTGAATCATTAGATGGAGGAATAGGGGAACGGACGGCAACGATGGGGGAAGCGAGATTGACAACCCCCTAGGGGTTGTCACGCTAACATGTCCCTATTATTTATTTTCAAAACCATAACTTGTTTTTTTTTATCCTTCGAGTAGAACTTCTTGATCCCAAGTCACATCCCGTTAAAAAATTATTGATATTTGGGTACGTATAAACCGAAACAAAGGGATGAATTATATGGGTATATCCAAATAATCGTTTCCCGTTGCCGACGCCTATAAAATATTAGCCTAAAAAATTATTGATATTTGGGTACGTATAAACCTAAACAAAGGGATGAATTATATGGGTATATCCAAATAATCGTTTCCCGTTGCCGTCGCCTATAAAATATTAGCCATAAATGTTAGTTCTCTACAAGACTATCTTATGGTTTTAGATAGACTCAAGTTAATTAGGCCTATGAGCTTATGCATGTGGCTCATGGACACCCATTACTTTTTGCCCTAGCTACGACGATGGCCTCGAATAATTGGTCGGTTAATCTTTATATGTTGGTTACTAACCGAATAGGGTCGGGCAAATCGATTAGCTAAATTTAATTACCGGTAACTGACTGTCTATATTGTTTAATTAGTTACCGGTGTAACCACTAGCTGTCGATTTCTAGTTGGATAAGTGATTACACTGATAACCTAATAACTCGTTAACAGCCCTAGTCCTATAACAATAAGCGAAGAGTCCTTCTCATAAATTTGTTAATAGATAATGATCCTGAGCTCCTTAGAGCTCTCCATGTCACATTCACATTGAAACTAGTTCATATGTGTCATGCTCGGTCGTGGCAATTGGGTAAGTGTGATAATTGCTTATCCAACATTATATAAGATTCATATATTTAGCTAAAATAAATTTGAGATAAATGAGACTATTTTTCGAAGCGAATCATTGTTTATAAGTAGGTGACCCTTTGAAGGACGGTCCTGAATCAAAAAAAATATCGATAAGTTGAGAGAGAGATCATTGGCCTCGCCGGAGACAATCCTGAACTAAAAAAGGTAAGTCCAGAACAATAGGACCTTGACTCGAAACAGTAACTTTTGTTTGTTGTGAAATTTGAGGTAGGCTTTCATCTTTCTTATCTCTAAGACCCATTCGAAAATGAAGAAACAAAACTAACATTGCGAAGTAAGTCCCTCCATGTGCGACACCATTTCCTTCTTAAACGTCTTGCGACGGATCGTCGATTCAAATTCAAAGACCTGGTCCAAAATCAGGTGCTTTGATAATATGAAATATTATCGCGGTAGAAGTAGTGTGCATCGAGCTATTACTTTGAACTGTACTAATCTCGAGTATTATGTTGTTGACTTTTTATTTCATTTAGAATTGAATGTTCTATATTACAGATTGTATGAAGAAAGATATCCCAGTGACCATTTTTTTTTTGTCTTCGCCACTAACCATTCGACTCAATAAAAATCAACTTCCAACATGTAGATGATCTCGTTCACAACAAACAAACAAAAACCCAAGTACTTATTTTTATCGAGTCGAATAATTTCTGACGAAGACAGAAAAACCAACTAAATCTAATCTCTTTCCGTGGCAAAAAAAAAGTAAGTTTTATCTCTTTACATTTGCGTGTTCAAGTTTCAGCTTATTTGACACGAAGAACACTAAAAAAAATAAAACAAAATACAGCCATGCATAGTTAAACAAATAATTTGGCCACATCAACTTGAGGAAAGACATGGCGGCTGCAAGCAAGCTGTGAGGTGTTTTGACTGAAGTAGCATAAATTGGGGGAAATAGGTAACAAGTCTGCAGACGCAAGGTTGTCAAACCGGTTTATGCCAGTGTGCCGGTTTAGCAAGTGGAATAGTTTGACTGGTGGTACATATTGGTTTGTGCCGGTTACCGGTTAATATTATAAATAATTTACAAATACTCATATTTAAACACGACATTTAACGTCAATACCTAAATATTTGTACTTGAATCCAACAAATAACATTTAACTTTTTAACCCATAAAATAAATAAAAAATTACTTTTTATCAATTAAATTCACTAAGGTAAGATTATTTTATTTAAAGATTCGTATATCGATTATACCGATTTTATGACTGGTATAGGTTGAATCAGGTTCAACAGTGGCACGCCAGCCGGCGTGACAACCATGCGTGTAGAGTAATGAACAGAATAAATGACAGGCTGCTCATCTGTTTTGCATAAATGAGTACTGGTGGCCGACCTTTTGCCACTGTGTTTGCTCAAAGCTGCATAAATGTGGCCAGCAATTGGACGGTCTATTATTTGTGCTGTATTTTTAGAAGGAAGAAAAGGGAAAATGAAGAAACAGAAACAAGGGAAATAAGGTCATTGTCCAATGTCAACGGACAAACCCATCAAGTCAAAGTGGCGGGTATCATTATCTGTTCAATAAGAAAAAGTCAAATCCATCATCGTCCACGTGGCAATGGTGCGGTGTGCTCTTCTTCCAGACGTGCATGCAGTTGGTTAGTTTACTTCTGGTTCGTAAATAAGATGCAATCAATTAATACGGCATAGTTTCTCAAATTCATTTTTCGATTTTCTCATGTCTCCATAAAATAAGTGAAATTGAAGGAAACTTGGAATATAAGTTGTAACTTGTAACAACTTCTATCAATTAGGCAATTTGGTTTGGTTTTCCTGGTTGTTTATATGAATTCTTTTTAAACAAGTTACAAATATGTACAATGCATACATGCTAGAGCCATTTCTAAAGGAAAAAGGTTCATGTGCACTTGATTTGTATTCTTGTCTAGGAATGGATCACCGAAGAAAGAATATGTATTATTACTTTGAAGAGGAGAAACAGGTAATACGGGTATGAACGGGTAACCCGCAGGTACCGGCCATTATAGAATTTCTTGATCTCAAGTCTAATCCCGTAAAAAATACGAATATTTGGATACCCGTAACCCTCAAAAAATGAGGCGGGTATGAATATACTCAAATACCCATTTCCCATTGCCCACCCCATAGGTAGGTGTACAATGTCACATGTAAGCGTAAAATGCAGTATGCTTACAAATATGTAGTAAATGAAATAATCAAATGTGGCGGTCGATAGCTAATCAATCCGTCGATAAAAGAGCCGTTTAAGCCACTAAATGGACAACTCTGTCAGTATCATATAATTAAACAAGTTATTTATATGATAACGTTATAATTCATGTATTTATAAAAGATTATGGTTTTTATATTTTCTATCACACACAATATATTTTTTAAGTGACATATAAAATCATTCAAAATAAATTATCGTATAATTTCAGCTAAAAATTTATAGTGTTGTGATTGTTTAGTTGAGATTATTGACATTGTTGTTATTTCGGTTTTATTCATAACAAATAATTTTATATTCAAAAATAAAAGTATCATTTCTTTTAAAAAGTGACATGTGTTTTTGGTAAACAGTCGCCCGGGCCTGGTCACTACGATTCCCCTTGTGAGGAGGCACCCCTTCTCTCGAAGTTACGGGGCTATTTTGCCGAGTTCCTTAGAGAGAGTTGTCTCGCGCCCCAAGGTATTCTCTTCCTACCTACCTGTGTCGGTTTCGGGTACAAATATACCCTTTTGTCGAGCTTTTCCTGCGAGTATGGCATGAGTTATTTCAGCGTCGTAGCGCCTGATACTCGAAGATAGTTTATATAATCACACATTTTATCAATACATATATTTATGCATACTTGTACTAGTTACAATTAGGGGTGGGATAAAGAATCGGTTCGGTTAAACTACCGTTTACATAGCCCCGGGGGGGGGGGGGGATGATTTCTCTTGAAACAGAACCGAAACCAAGGGGCGAGATAGTAGGCCTATGTTTGTGGGTTTGATTTTTGACACCCCTATTAAGTATAGGTTTTTAAGGTATTAAATTTGTGTTGCATTTAATAATCTTTAGAAATTAAAAACCCATATTAATTACATTCTTTTTTTTCAAAATTAAACCTACATTAATTATATTTCTCTCTCATCGCTCTCCTCGTCGCTGCATTCCACCACGAACTCCGGTCACCTTCCTAGCAACTCCTCATTTCGCGTCTATATAACTCTTCCTACCGTCGCTCCTCTCCCCGCCGTCGGTCCCTCTGAAATGCTCTCGACCTCACTCGCTGAAAACCCCACGGCGGCGACAGCCTGCCTCATGCAGGACGGCTTCCGGACATAGCTAAACAGAATTCCACAAGTCAACCTCCTTCAACAACGCCAAAGGTTGTGAGCTCACCTCCCCTGTCTTACAAGAATGTGCTGGCAGGGTCCTCTCAAAGCACAGCCTCGAAAGTCAATCAATGGACCTTCCTCGGCGAACAGATTTAGAGCTCGGCTCATTTGGCGGAGAGCTAGAGCTCAAAATCTCATCCAAGTTTAAGGAGCGCCTCTGTGATCCGTGGAAGAAAACTTTAGTGGTTCATCTGCTAGGCCGATCTATCTCATATGCTTTCTTATGCTCTCAACTCTGGTGGAAATGGCTGCCATTCGGTTCGCTCGACATCATGGACTTAAACAATGACACATTTTTTGTTATGTTTGGAGATGATCAAGATTTCCTTTACATTTGGCCTTACAACAATACAAACTAGCCCACTATACTGACAATTTTTGTTTGTGTACATTTGGCCTTGCAACAATAGAATTGATGTCCGCCTATTAAAGAGAACTTGTGGCTTCCCTCATGGATTGGCTTTTGTATTCAAATTGGAGGGAGGCAGTATTTTATATATATGGGTGATATATATGTTTATTTTTTAGTTAGATATTATTTAAGAAATTCGAACTTAAGATCTTCAGACTCAAAATTAATGGTATTATCACTAGACCAATCCCTTGTTCGTAAGAGGACAATATTCTAAAAATGCATAAATATTTTCCACAACTGGATAGAACAAGGACCAACAAGGGGTCTCAGTTGATTCTGATCTTCCAATTTATTTATATGCACCGAATCAATCAAATCAAGGGGAAAAGCACCATCCAGATGCACATTCACATCTTTAATTTCACTCGGTTTTGTTATTGTTTTCTAATCTTTTAGTTATTTACGACAACATAATTATTTGGGTGCGCCTACGGTGACATGCATGTCACGGTGACTTGCATTTTTCGGTCGACCTCAGTTAGAATTAGGTCGACCTCATTAGGATCAAGTCGACCTCATTTACGATTAGGTCGACCTCATTAGGATTAGGTCGACCTAATCTGTCGTTTCAGTGTAAAAACAATTTCATGGTGTCTACTTTGGAGATCATATCATACATTTGGCTAGATGGAAATTGAAGATTAATGGCTTGTTTTGAAACTGGAGTGTTCCTCTACATATTGAAGTGATTGAGAGCTCGATAGGAAGTTCAGAAGACCATTTTTCAACCTGATCAAAAGGCTATGCCAAAACTAGAAAACTGCCTAAGTCTGGAAACATGTTTGTGAAGCCTACATTGGAGCTCAATTCGAGAAGCATGAATGTGAGTCGAGTCCAGGGGCCTCTACCACATTAAATTAGGTATGTTTTTATAGAGGCATTGGATGAAAGATTTGATATCTGTAAGGCTTCAAACAAAAGGGTCGAAGTTGCTACGAAGGTTGTTTTTCTAGCAGACTTCGAGCACAAGCAAGCTGCCAGAAAAACAGCCTTCGTAGAAACTTCGAGCCTTTTGTTTGAAGCCTTAAAGATATCCAATCTTTCATCCAATTCCTTGCCTTTGTAGACAAACATACCTAATTTAACGTGGTATAGGCCTCTGGACTCGACTCGCATCCATGCTTCTCAAATTGAGCTCCAAAATAGGCTTCACAAACACGTTCTCAGACTTAAGCCATTTTCAGGCAGTTTCCCAGTTTTGGCATAGCCGTTTGATCAGGTTCAAAAATGGTCTTCTGGACTTCCTATCGAGCTCGCAAGTACTTTAATGTGTAGAGGGACATTTCAGCTTCAAAACAAGCCATTAATCTCCAATTTCCATCTAGCCAATTGTAAGATATGAATTCCAAAGTAGGCACCATGAAACTGTTTGTACACTAAAACAACAGACGGAAAGTGCATGTCACCGTAGCAAAGTCCTAATTATTTCCGGTTCTCAAAATGTTTAGGTCATCAAACTCACTCAGATTCATGAATTATCATTTTCGGTTGTGTATTCGGAATCAACTTTTTATTATACAAGTCGTAGGAATTAAAAAAAAATATAATTGGCATTCATGTGCTCATACTTCCAATTGACGAATAACCAAATGGATGGTTGATTGAAAGATAGGGAGAGATGCATCCTCCACACAAGTACCGACACCAACTCATTAAATCTGGCACTTAAATCAAAATGAAAGCAATGAGTATGAGTAGGTCAACGTAATTTCATGTGTGAGAAAACCAATCAAGAACAGAAGATGTATGGAAGACGATAAATATTATACATTGAACTTTTTTATCAAGTTATTAAAATTTGTTGGTTTGTGATATAATATCAAAGTTGGTTTGACGAGATTGTCGTGTGTTCAAATCTTTATGGTGGTCAATATTAATAATTGATTAAACACAAATACACAATGTATTGTGGATCTGCAAATTTCAACCCTATGAGTTGGTTTTCGTTTGAGAAGCCATGTAAGAAAGTGATTAAGTATCATACATAAACTTTTTCCAATAATTCGTATTATTAGGCTTAGGTAGTTTAAAGAATAGATAGAGGGTCACTTTAAGGTCCTAAAATTTTGGATGCCCTGTTCTAGTGTACTATAAAAAAATGCAATCCAAAATTTTCTATAGAAATACAATAAAAAAATAAATAAATAAATTAATAAGTGATAAAAAATATCTATCAATGCTTTTTATATGGTCTGGGAAAAAGTATAGATTTTGTTATATTGTTTGAAAAAAAATTATTAAGCAAGCAAGTCTTCTCTTCATGTGGTTCATTCTTTTCTTTAAGCCTTTGAACTTAATTTATTATTATTGTTGTTTTATTGTTGTTTTAGACTCATAACAAAAACTCAACGTATTAATTTTCTATTGTTTAAATTCATAATCAAAACCCACTAATTCACAATAGTAATTAGCCTTATACATAATGGAGGTCCTGTGCGGGAAAGCCTCCACGCACACTTAGCATTGTGAAAACACGTCGTGCGGCATTGTAAAATATGAATATAAGTTATGAATGATTTGTTTTAGCATTGGACCCACCTTAGCAAAAAATTTGCCCGCCCCCTCCAAGTTTAGCAATGACGTGCCCTCCCTATAAATCTAGATTAACTGTGGTCAATCGTTGAAATAAAAAAAGTCATCAAAACAAAATATTTTTATTGGCTAATCCAAGCATTAGCACCATGCTAATAAAAAATTAGGTGTTAGCACTTTAATCGTCCTTATTTATTATGCTATTTCTCCAGTCTATATTAGGGGTGGGAATTGGGGTGGGTGTGGTTACCTGCCCCACATTTTGCGTATAACCACACCCACGAAATATATAAGTATGCTAACCACAACCCATTGCATGCTGGTGCGCTCTTTGGATGTGGATACCCACAAAGGTTTCGTTCCTTCGTCATAAAATTAGTATTTTGTTAACTACACTCAACCCATTATCCACAAATTATAGGTACTAGAAAAAACCCGCTCGCTACCGCTTCACGTGTGTGCAAGAAAAAATATTGTAAAGAGTAATAAATTTAATGTTGATCCAAAAGTGAAAGTGATCTTACTCATTCTTAATTTTTCTTTCCACGAGTTTGTTGGTTACAACTTGTGGTCAGCAAAGTGATGAACCTACATAAGGGTCATCGAGCATATGATTTATGTTTAAACTTCTCTCATTACGCTATTGTTTCAGTTTGTACGGTTAGTAAGCCCTCCTACGCTATTGTTTCAGTTTGTACGGTTAGCTAGCCCTCCTGTAACTTTTGTAGAAGCAACTTTAGGGTGGATCTTTTAGAGAAATATTTTTTAAGAAAAAGTTGAGTGTTTGGCTAAAAACTATTAGAAGTATTTTCTAATATAAGATGTCATGTTAAAATACAAAAAAAAAAATCTTATATAAAATATGAAAATTTAAAAGTAGTAAAAATGGATTTTGTTACATTTCATTCATATAAATAATATTATTTTTTAATTTATTTTATTTTTAAAATGATATGAATGGAAAAAATTATGTTTTTCAGAAAAATATTAAAATATGGTATGGACAATTTTGTATTTTCAAAACAACTTTTCACATAAGTTTTAAATCAGAGCTTTAACTTTCGGAACATAAAAGCACTTATAAAATTCGACAAAACATAGTCATACTCTTTTGTCTATTTTTTATTGTTTAAGTTTATCATGGTTCTCCTTTTATTTATGAATATTCGAGACTGATTGCATGTTTGAGGAGGTTCAACTTGCATTGACCGGGTCCAATTATGTTGGATACTCATGGGTTTGGGTTGAATGGTCACTCTCAACCAAAAGAAAAAAAGAGAAATGAAGTTTTTTCTATTCATTTTTTGGGATGATGAAGAAAATTGAATAGTTATATGAGTGAAAGAAAACTGCTTTGAAATTTGTAGTAAAAAAAACTTGAAACACTAAAGTGAAGAAAACTCACCCCCGACTTAAAACTCATCAACACCATACCCGACCCTATAGTTACAAAAGCAGATAAAACTTGTTAATGTGGGTTCAAGTCGCTTTGACTGGGTCGAACCCAGTTTTAACAAATTCACAATCCCACAACCTGTCAATTACAAAAGTGGATAAAACTCTCTCTTGATACAAAACTCGCGAATACTGAGTTTGGGTTAAATTGTCATTCTCATCCAACAGAAAAATGAGAAATAAAAAAATATTCAAGTGGACAAAACTTACTCTGGATCTAAAACTCATGAACACTGTATTCAACTCGATTTGATCGAGTTTTTAACAAATTCACACTCATGCCAACTACAAAAGCGGATAAACTCGGTCACGAAATAAAACTGGTCAATACCATAGATTCGAATTCAATTGTCTTCCCAACAAAAGAAAAAAGGAAATTTTAAAATACTAAAGTCATTTTTAAGTCGCTTTGACCTGGTCGAATTAGGTTGGAAAAAGAGAAATAAAAAAAACTAATGTGGGTTAAACTCGATCCCGATACAAACCGCATCAACATAGAGAAGATCTGGTATGGATCTTAGATAGTGGCATTGAGAAACGATGGAGGGAACAACTTAAGATTCCACCGACAGTGTTTTAAGAAGAGTTTTGAATTGGTGAGCGAAATCAAGGATTGGACAGAGCGTAGGAACAACTTTGGTATGGATATTCGGTCGCGGCTGTGGCAAACGGTGGAAGGGAACAACTTAGGATTTCGACGACAATATCTTGAAATGGGCTGCAAAATGTTGGGCAAAAAAGCGTTGATTTTGGCCAGGAAAAATATAGACGAAAACCTAATGGATAATAGTTGAAAACAGAGAAACTATCGAACAATTGCTTAAAACTTAGTAGACAATAACTGTTATGAGAGACACAATGGACAATAAATACAAACCCAACAAACAACAGCTAAACACAAAAGTCATAGAATGGAAGAGTAGGGTAAAAAGAAAATTTTGAAACTTCCCCACTTACAAGGAAAAGTGTGAGGTCCTTTCGCAAACCAAACTTCCACCCCCTATACAACATGGTCCATGAAAACCGTACCGTATCGGGGGTTCAACCACGAAATACTAGTATCGGAGGCTAAATCGACACGATTTTATTATAAAATACTCTACCACTGACTTTCCCGATATGATTTCATGGACCATGCTAAACAATAGTATTAGGAGGATTAGGGTGAGTATAGAAAGTCAATCCATGTCATTAACACGGGACGCAGGTGGTTGCGGCATTTTTTCTGGTCAATTTGGATTTGGCATCCTCAACGGAAGATGGGTTTGAGTGCAGTTAGTTTGTCCATACAGAAAGGGGATATATGGGTTGGACTTAAACGAGTCTATGTTGTTTCGCACTGCCAAACTGGAAACTAGTTAGCTGAGCAGCGGGCCGCCCAGCTCGCCAGTAAAGCAAACCTCCTCTTCCTCCTCCCTCCTACAACTACAAATATTAAATATCGGGGCGGGCAAACGGGTCCACCTTCCTTTCTTTCCCCCACCTCCTAACCGTATTTAGTGATGGCAAATTGGCAATGAGGCGGGCGGGGCGGATACCTCAATTTCCATGTCCCGCCCCACGCTATTACGGGTTGGGGTAGGTAAAACCGGTACGAGTATGGGGTGGGGTGGGTCGACCCACTCTTACATGTCGTTAAAAAAGAAATACAAATAAATTTTACTTTTTACAAGAAAACATAGTGAAAAACACTTTAAGAATGAAAAATATTAATAATAGAATGGATAATTGAGTCTAACAAGTTGAAAGATCGACTCTAACTAGTCGAAGAAAAGTCAAAATAGGAGAAATATGTATAGATATTGTAAGAAATTGAGATAAAAAGAGTCCAGAACGGGGCGGATCAAAAGTAGATATTCATGCCCCGCCCCACGCTACTGCTGGTCGGGTAATACCCGCCCATCGCGGATCAGGTCGGATAATACCCGCAAGACGGATTGAAATTGCCATCACTAACCGTATTCTCCCCCGAATTAAATGCCTTCCCCTTTTCCCGTTCCCCTCCACTGCACATAAATCCAGCACCCTCGCACCTCTCTCCGTTTCCTCACACCATCGCCGTTCCACAGTTACGTACCAGCCAACCTCTCTCTCTCTCTAACTTCATCCAGCTCCAAATCTCAACAGCCAGAAACATTCGCCCAAATTTTGGACCTGCTATAAAGGAAATCAGCTTTCCGATTGCTGCTGCATCTTCATCCTCCCAATTCCACCCCAATTCCACCACCACAAACCTGCTCCTTTCCTTTCGACGGGATTTCGGATTCTCAAATCAATTTTCTCCCTGCTGAATCACTATGGCCCCGGCGGCGGCTGCGGATAATTACAGCCATTGCTACGGAGGTGGAAGCGATGACGACGATCAGGCTCAGACGGTTTGCGTGATGGACGCCTCCGGCCGATTAGGCTCCGCTCTCGTCCACACGCTGTTGCTCAGAGGCTACGCCGTCCACGCCGCCGTCCAGAAGCTAGGTTCGTTTTTTTTTTTTCTTTCTCTCCTTCATTTGTTTGTCCTCGATCGCCGTTTTATGATTATCTCCGCCGTCGTTTTTGGCCGTTCCATTTTCCGATTGTTTCGAGCTAAGGGATTATTAGTTGGAAGGGTTAGGGGATTGATTGATAGTTAGGTTGCCAAGTAGAATACGGTTCAACGAGTTTCTACCAGAGCAAGGTTGTCAAACCGGTTTATGCCAGTGTGTCGGTTTAGCAAGTGGAATGGTTGGATCGGTGGCACATATCGGTTTGTGCCGGTTCATGTCGGTCAATATTACAAATAAAATTATAAATTCTCATATTTAAATATGACATTTAGCGTCAATACCTAAATATTTATACTTGAATCCAACAAATAACATCAATATTTAACTTTTATACTGATAAAATAAATAATGAAATAATTTTTATCAATTAAATTCGCTAAAATAAGGTCATTTTATTTAGAGATTCGTATATCGATCATGCCGGTTATACCGATGGTGTCACGCCGGTTTTATGACCGGTATCGGTTGAACCTGATACAACCGGTGGCACGCCGGCAGGCGTGACAACCATTTACCAGAGTTTACTTTCTCCTTTTTTTCCAATTCCTATTTTCTATATTATATTTGAATTTGGCTGCAAGTGTGAATAGCTTTTTTTGAAAAATTTCTCTTCAATTATTATGATGGAGACTGGAAAGGAGCTTTCCAAAAGGAAAATTGGGGGAGGAGAAAAACAGGAATTTCTAGTTGATAGTTGTAACAGAAGGTACACTCATTAGTCTTCATTCATGCACCTTTTAACTTGGTTAATTGATTAATTAATTAATTATTAATTAATCAATCTTAGAATAGAAAATTGATTAATTAACCCACCATACGTGTGAGTGTGTTGTGTAAAGATGAAAAGAATGACTACTGCCTCACTCATCCATTGGTGCAAAGTATGTGTGTGGATTTATGAATATACTTTTTAAAATTAAATTTACTTATTCCTTTAGAGTTTTGTTGGGTGCTAAATTTGAATTGCTCGTTGTGGTTGATGTTATCATCTCTACTACGTATTATTGTCGTAACGCGGGTAAAATCTGTGTTGGTTGGATTTGCAGGGAAGTCGCAGCAAAGTTTGGAAGGGTCATGGGGTAACCACAAGAAACTGAGGGTGTTCCAAACGGACTTGTTCGACTACCAGACCATAATGGAAGCTCTGAAGGGATGCACCGCCTTGTTCTATTCCTTCGAGCCACCATCTGATCACCCCAATTACGATGTAACTACTCCTCTTAAAAAAACCCATTTAACTCCTGTGTGCTGTGATTTATGAACAACAATGGTGGTGACTTTTTTGTTGTTGTTGGTTGGTGATGAAAATGAAGGAATTAATGGCGGATGTGGAGGTGATGGCGGCACACAACGCGCTGGAAGCCTGCGCCCAAACTCCCACAGTGCACAAAGTGGTGTTTACTTCCTCAGCAACAGCTGTTCTCTGGAAAGAGGATCGCTCCTCTTCCTCTCTCCTCATCAATGAGTCCAGCTGGTCCAACATTAACCTCTGCCGCAAGTTTAAGGTACTCCTCCTCCTCCTCCCACCCCACTCCTTTACCTATCACACAAATTTTTACGGTCGAGTCGCGAGAGACTACTGATCAATTACATAATCGTACTTCGGACGATTTTAGCTAGGTGTCATGTTCTGGGTCTTCCTCAACTCCCAACACGTCATCTTATCCGATAATTTCGATATTTTATACGAAAATCGAATATCATGTTTTATAAATCGAGTTCATAAAAGAAGTATCGGTTTGAAAAGTTCTTCAATGATGGAGTATGAAAACTAAATGTGTATACTTATGGTCACCCGTGTCCCTCAGATTTGTATGGTAGAGAAGGAGTATGTCCCCTCTCACCTTTCATTTTCATCATTGGCACTTTATTTGCACCACGTGATGATACGTTACAAAGTCTTCCTCTGCATTTATGCTTTTTGGTAATGACAGACAACACCTCAACTAGCCTCTAATTAAACCAACAAAATTTTTTGTGTGTTTCAGCTATGGCACGCACTGTCCAAAACGCTGGCGGAGAAGACAGCCTGGGCGCTGGCGATGGACCGGGACATCAACATGGTCACCGTCAACGGCGGCCTCCTCCTGTCCTCCGACCTCACCATCGCCAACCCTTACCTCAAGGGAGCCGCCGAGATGTACGACGACGGGGTCCTCGTCACCGTCGACCTCAAGCACGTCGTCGACGCCCACGTCTGCGTCTTCGAGGACGTCTCGTCGTTCGGCCGGTACCTCTGCTTCAACCACGTCGTCAACTCTCACGACGAGGTCTCCAAGCTCGCCCGCGTCTTGTTGTCCCCTTCCGGCCAGTTCTCTCTCCCTCCTCCCGGCATGGTGGAGAAGGGCGTCCAGCAGCGGATTAGCAACAAGAAGTTGCACGAGCATATGGTGGGCTTCGGATTGATTGAAGATAAGCCCACGAAGAGCCCATAACGGACCCAACGTCTCCTACCGTGCACCTTCACAGCACAGTTCGAATCTGAACAGGGATGTATGAAAGGCGATCCATACAAATGTACAAGTTGTTATATCAGTTTATATCTCAATAATAATATTCAAATTTTGCAACCAACAAACAAGCGCAAACGAGCGACCTTATGTACAACGATATTCGATAGAACTGGATAGTCGAACAAAAGTGTAAAATTATACTAGATCACGCGATCAATCGTACTGGTTTTTATATCGAATGGATACTTAAGCTCACATTCACATCTAGCAAACAACAGAATTTACTAACGGTTCAGTAATGAGAAGTTAGCAGCTCCATCATCTTGTCATAGTATAGGGAGGAAATGAACGCTTCAGCATACAGTCAAGCTATATACAAATGTTCCTATTACCCAAAAAAAAATACTATTTATATGGTTTTTAAGGTTTTTTCTTTCCTTTCTCTGGAGGTAGTTGTTTGTTATATAGTAATGGATGGATGCATCTCTTGGGATTATGTTCAGCATACTTAGATAACTGGACGAAGTAAAAAAAAAAAAAATAACAGCCACTTACAGGTGTGACATTAGTACTCTAGTGAGGGCATAGCTTGATATATCATTCTGGTATGGTAGATCAAAGGCAGTTACAGTACACTATCACGCACTCAGCGACATGGAGATAACTGAAGAGAGCTTGAATTTGCGGACCTTTGGTGAGTTCTGAGGCTGAAACACGACTTCTGTACTCGATCTTACGGTCTCTTCCTTCCACTCGGACGAAGTGGCACCTTCGCTACGAAAATCACGAGCACAGGACAACACTTGGAGCCTCGAAGGAGCTGCATCAGTTGGACATTTAGAGTGAAACATTAAATACAAACAAAAGAAACAAGGTAACCAAAGAAGGAAAGTATTCAAGAAACTGGGAAACAGGAGCTGCCCAAGACCAGTAAATGCTGTTTCTAGGTCAAGAGAGTCTCCCAATATTCAATCTCTGGAAAATGAATTAACAGCTCTTGAAAATCTAGTGGTGCAGGAAGTGGCTTGGCAGGACCAAGTAAACATGATGGGTTGATCATGAATGCTTGATGATTACCTAGTCCGAACATACTGGTCTTTTGAACGACGAGCTGACTGACTTTGGATCTTTTGACGTGTTTCAGAGCCATTGTGTCTTCTGTCTTGCCTTTAAATTCCAAGAACTCTCCGAGGACATACTTGCTACCTTTGAGCTCCAGCCTGGAAAAAGAGAACCAGAGTCGAGCCTAATTAATATTCTTCTTTAAGCTCAGTAAGTCAAATATACTAGAAACGGCAGCTCAAGTATTAAACATGGGGGCAGAACAAGAGTCTTAAGCACAGAGCAATATACCTGTCCCACATCGGAGCTGAATTGAGAATGAAATTAAGTTTCTGAGTAAGGGATTCTTGATTCTCCTTCTTTCCACCATAAACTGCTCCCTTAATCCAGCTTAAAGAAAAACTTTTCGATTCTGGCTTCAGGATGGTCCATTGATCATATGTAATCACCTCAGATGGAAAGTAGCTTGCATGGATGGTTCTGCAGCCACAGAAACTTCATATGCTAAATAAACGCTTAAAGCAGCAAGGCTTAAACACGATATAAGAAATCCCCATGCTATCCTGAACTTGTTAACCTTTGCTAAGTGTAATCCATCAACTAACTTGGATTTGGGACATTTAAGAAATTTACAGATTCTCTGCCAGTAAGACTCCTCAGAGTTCTCATACGAGCTCAATTGTTCAGAATGGGTCCTAAGTTCATGAAAAAGGAGAAAAGTAGCTAGGAGTTGGACAAACAAGGTTAATCTTGCTTAAAAAGTGAGGTTAAACAGGACATATTCGCTTTACAGCACAATAACATTTTGTTCAACCCTAGGCAATTTGAAGTGTACAAAGGAAAAGGCCAGCAGGGATGGAGTATACTTGGGCAATAAGTGAGCTAAAAGCAAGCTGCCTATTTCAAACTATTAGGAACTGCGTCAGGTCATGGAAATAGATACATAGTAAGTTTCCAATTATTTTGAAGCTGTGTCTAATAACATCAGAAACATTTCCATGAATGTTGATAATTACCTGAACTTAGGATTGGGAAGTATAACTTTGTAAGAAAAATATCCTTCTGGAAGAGCGATTCCCCTCTGCTCAAGATATGATTCAAGAATAGAAGCCTGCTTCTTGACCTCTTCGACCTGGAAAATAAAGATTTGTACATGGATCACCGAGGTTTTCCTCCGCCTCAATACCAATGCCGTGATTGTATGAAACTATGAATGCATATTCACATCACCATATTATGTTGCATTTTACTATTAATCTCGTAAACTGAACATAACAAACACCAGTAACATTTTATCACAAAACAGACAGCTTAATCTATGACTCACAGGATTAGGAAGATGCTCAGCTTTGTGCCCACTGCCCCCCTCGCATACCCAGCTGCCATCACCATTCATCGATACCAAACCAGATAAGTTCTTGACAGAAATCACTGCTGCCTCCCTGTTAAACATCGACCGAGGCTTAAGTGATGATGGGAACTTTCAAGACAACAGAATTGATCAAATCCAAGAAAGACAAGCACATGGTGATATTGATATCTCGCGGACACAGTCGTAGAGGCAGAAACACTCACCCTTTTGTTACTAGGACTACATCAATACTCTGGCGTAAACCTGTATCAGGATCTGGTATCCGAAGCCCCACATAGACCTTTCCTCCATACAGCTTCTCAAGTCTGCAAATCAAGGTATACAAAAGCTGAAGGGCGCGGCAACTGTAACAACACACAAAAGGAAGCTATTCGCAGTGGGAGTGGCAGAATCCATATATGTCAAGAACAGTTCCTTATTCGTTCCCAATCAGCGACGAAATCAAGGAGCGGAAGAGTTTCTTAGTAGCCAAACAAACTCATCGCATCTGTAGCAGACTTCGAAAATTTCAGAGAAATCGAGCAGTTTCAGTCTGAGAAAATAGATTGCGATGGTAACGAACTGAGAAGATCCAACACTAGCAATTTCTTCCTACTCTAGTTTTCATGCAGGTTCTATCGCACTTTCTCAGCAACCAAACAAGCTAGAAAATCAGGTTGAATGCAAAGAGGAAATGCTACGGGAAAGGTTATCAAAAAGCTGGAAAATGAGAATTTCGCGAGCGTACCGATTGGCGACGATGAACACGGCGTTGGTGTCGGAGGTCTCGACATCTAGAACATCATCGCCGGAGCCGAAGAAGCTGCGGAAGAGCTTGTAAACGATGAGTCCGCAGAGGATCTCCACCCACATGACGCCGACGACGGAGGGAATCGTAGAGGTTGCTTCGGAAGGAATGCGGAAAGGCGAAAGGGCAACTCAGGTGAATTGAGAAAACTTCCGAAGCAATTCCATTTCCACCCCAAGTTCTAACAGCAGCACCACCGACGGCAAATTATTGTTTAGTACACAAATTTTGGCAGGTAATAATAATTTCATCCCTGAATTGTTTGATAAACGATAGGTTTTGTGCAACTCTAACATTTTAATGTTTTATTAATCACTATTTTTAGAGGTGGGCATGCGGTGTGGTTGCACCCATGGTTGCTAAATTAGTAGTATGACAGCCGGTATAATTGGGTTCAATTGGTATCGACTACAAAATTGATTGAAATGTTTTCGACATTTTGCCTACATTCATCATATGCTTTCGTTGTTGGGCTTAAGGAGGATGACCCACAAGGTTGTTGGAAGGAAATTTGGAAATGG
This sequence comes from Linum trigynum, assembly GCA_964030455.1. Taxonomy (NCBI): domain Eukaryota; kingdom Viridiplantae; phylum Streptophyta; class Magnoliopsida; order Malpighiales; family Linaceae; genus Linum; species Linum trigynum. Next base: position 29,895,439 of record OZ034814.1, on the reverse strand, counting down.
TGAGTTGATCATGTTTGCTACATAGGTATGAGATGTGTGTGGGATTTTCTACTTTCTGGACTAAAAAACGTTGAAAAAATGTGCTCACCTTTGAAAAAAATTGAGGTTCATACATGAGAAGCAACCGGCATAGTGTTTGACTTGAGCCGTCGAAGGGCTCTTCACCCGCTCTGGAATGCCGATTGAGAAAGTGTTTGAGGTTCGGATGCTTTACCGCCTCCCGATCATCTTTTACTACCTTCTGAAACCCCTCCCCCCAAACACCTCTCATTCTCACGGATATTCTAACTCGTGCAACGAAGAACTATATCTCATACCATGTTGATTGTTTATCAAGTTGTATTAGTTTGAGTAGGTTTGCTTGTGGACAAGCAAACACCTAAGTGCGGGGGACTTGATAACACCCAAAATGTGTTATTTAGAGCTCATATTTAGTTTTGTTTTCGAGTCTTTTTATGGTCTTCATGGTTAATATATCATCAATTATACCCTTTATTCGTTCCTCAGAGAAAATATTAGTATTTTTTAGGGTGTATTAGAAGATATGAATGTTTTAAGTACCAAAAGAGGGCAAAAGTGTAAAGAAAGGTGCAAAAACTGAGGATCACGGCCAAGGCACATAAGATCATGGCCGGACAGAGGACGGAAAGCTGGACAATTAGATCGCAGTCTCCGCAGCGAATATCACGACTGCAAAAAAGGAGGCCTATGGCGTGAACTTTTGGAGCAGCCAACAAGGAAGTAACATAGAGTTTTGATAATCGACTCACGACTTTCTGCATCAAAGTCCACGAGAAAGATTGCGGGCGCGACTCGTGGATTGCGACCGTGAAGTCAGGCCGCGAACTCATCAGCCATCAAAGCGCAAACTAGCAAGGCCCGAGATCGCAGCCTCCCCTTACCAGATCGTGCCCACGAACTCTGCCAGTTCAACCGTGAACTTGACCGATATCCTAAAATCTATAAATAGGGGGTTCCTCCCCCTCATTTAGGAAGATGAAATCAATTGAGAAATTTCTGGTTTGAGAGGGAGAAAGTAGAGAGAGAAGCTGAATGAAGGAAAAGAAGGAGGAAGGGAGCTCTCCCCAATTCAATTCTTCTTCTATTTATCTACATATATCTTCTTCACTCCTTTATGGAGTAGTTCTCTAGGTATTAGAAGTTGAAATCCCTACCCTGACCTAGATTAGGTTTTGAATGTAGATTATATGCTAGGAACGTTTTCAAAGCATTTCATTATCCTCCACACCTAGGGCTGTTAATATGCCATAGTTCGGGATTGACTTGTTAATATATTTACAGGCTCGAGCTCGGCTCGTGTTCGTCACGAGCTTTAATATGCAAGCTCGAGCTCGGCTCGTCAAATAAGCTTAACGAGCCCAAAATCGAGTTCAGCTCATAAAATGTTCATGATAGCTCAAGATTGACCTAGAACTGCGCACAAAATTACATTCAAACCTGTAGCAAAGTCTAGCAAAGTAAAACACAAATATTTATCCCGATTTCAATACAAAGTCCATGATTTCTAATCTCTTTTTATGCCAAACCATTAAATGAGCTTGTTCGCGAGCTTTCGAGCTGAACATGGTATGGCTCGAGTTCGGCTCGTTTAGTTAACGAGCTTGTTCGCAAGCCGGCTCGATTAAAACGAATCGAGTGTCGAACGAATTTTTCTTGAGTCGCACACCGAGCCGTTCATGAGCGGGTTGGTTCATTAACAGCACTATCCACACCTAAGTGACAAAGCGGCAGGTGAGAAAAATATGATTGATGTCCTCTTAATTTTTTTTTTATAGTTAATTTAGTCCACTCTTGTTTGGAGCTCCACATGGACAGGGAAATTACAAAATATGCATATTTGCTTTGTGCAGTGTCGTCCCTAGGGCTGCAAATGAGCCGAGCTGCTCGCGAGCGGCTTGGCGTTTGACTCGAGAAAATCTCGTTCGAAACTCGACTCGTTAATAAACGAGCCGAACATGAGCTCAGCTTTGCTCAGCTCTTGAAGCTCGCGAGCTAGCTCGACTCGATGGCTTGTTGAGCTAAACTCGTGAGCTGGCTCATTTAGAGCTCACGATATGTCTCAACATGTGGCTAGAGAGCCAACTCGATTACCGACTTATGGACGAATCAATCTATATCTTATGATTTTAATTCATATGTCTGTTAAATTATATATCTCACCATATATAAAGTTTAACACATTGAGTATGTGAGCAAATATATCTTAGTTTCTACTTTAAAAAGAAATTATGTATCATAGATTGCTTCGATACTATGAAATAATATGATTTTGAGTAGTTAAAATTTATTAACTAAATGATATATGATACCAACAAAGTAGTATATGAGATTAGCTAACAATATAAATTATTAGTATAATGATATACAAAATGAAGTTCCAAATAATAGTCAAGATTTTAGTAAACAAGCTAGCTCGAACTCGACTCGGCTCGTTAATAAACAAGCTAAGCTCGAGCTCGACTCGTTTATTAACGAGCCGAGCTCAAATTAGGATAAAACTCGACTCGGCTCATTTGCAGCAATCGTCCCCAATTAAAATAATGGCAAAATACACTACCATAGCCATAACTTTACACTTTGTGACAAATATAGCCAGATTTGAAAAAATACACAGAAATAGCCATTCCGTCCATTAATATAACGGAATTGTAACGCCGGCTGACTAGACAAACGATTGTCTACTGCCTTCGTCTACGTGGCATGTCAGGATGGAATTTAAATTAATATATTTATTAAAAAAATCAACTTTGCCAAATTGTCTTGTGGGGAGCTTCTTCTCCATCCGCCCCTCTCCATTCGTCTCCGTTCCTCTTCCCATAAATCCCACATCCATTCCACCTTAACTCTAAATCGCAGCCACTCTCAGTCGAAGAAACTCAAGAAAGCATCGAGATGGAGATTATCTATCCCAATTAAAAACCCCAATTATCCGGTCATAGCTGAAACCCAGCAGCTCAAAGTCCCCAAAAACCCAGCCGTAGACTTCGGTCCAGTTCACCACCACCCATACCTAGCTCCCCACCTCTCGCCTCCCGCTCCCATCCCTTCCAAATCGCCAAATCCTGCCGTCGCGTCTCCATCCGCTCTCCCTCTCATCTCGCCTGCTCTCTCTCTCTCTCTCTCTCTCTCTCTCTCTCTCTCTCTCTCTCAATCTCACCGGAAAAAAGATGAATGGGTATATAAGAAGACTACAATGGCCTGATTGTAGATCCTGGGTTCGTAGAGGAAGGAGAAGATAGATAGATCTAGAAGAAGACGAATGGATTCGATCTCAGCACCTCCTTCACAGTTGCATCCCCTACCAACGAGCGCTCGACGACGAACTTACGGAGCAAAATCGACATCCCGACGGGGTAAAGGCAGAAGAGGAGCCCTACATATTCCACCATCCATCAATTATAGATTTGTGTTCTTGATTGGGTATCTCGTCGAGAAAAGGGAAGATGAATAGAATAGGATATGGTTGGATCAGGTTCGTTGCTTTGTCAATGCGTATAGTAGGTTGGCTATGATTCTGGTCGGCGGCGGCGGCGGATTTGTAGGGTGCGGCGGGGAGGGATTGATAGCAGCAGTGCCGCTGCGTGCCTTTCTTCTTCCTTCTTCTTTTCTTTTATCATTTTTCTTTTTTGTTTTTTCCTTTAATTGAAAAAAAGGAAATCGGTCATTCATTGTGTCATCCAAATTTTTTTTTTTTTAATTTAATAAACAACATTTTTAATTTTAATTTGACATGGCATGACATGTGGCATGACATGTCGACAAAGAGTTGACGTGGAAGCTGACGAGGCGCATTCTCAGCTTGTTGTTGACGGACATAACCGACATCTCTAACTCCGTTAATATTTCTAACGGAAATGGCTATAATTGTCAAGGTAGTTTCAAATTTGTGGCTATTTCTGTGTATTTTTTCAAATCTGGCTATATTTGTCACAAAGTGTAAAGTTATGGCTATGGAAGTGTATTTTGCCTAAAATAAATCCAAAGTGAAGATATGGCATTGGCATGGAACCCTCCCTCTATGGCATTTTATTTTCTAAATACATTCTTAACTGTCTCAGTCTGTCCTGCTCGGGAATATTTACAAGAAGACAGAGACATTTCTTTTTTTCCTAAATAACGTTGACAGTAGCTGAAATTATCTATCTGCTGCTTGCTGCTACAATACAAATCAGTTTAACAATAACTTTATTATTATTGTTCTTTAATATTCGGTTGAATGATTGAGATGGTGGAGCTGGCCACACTAATATTGGTCACAGCTGGCTCCATCGTGCAAGTTGCATTATTTCTTTCCAACCCTCTGCCTCTGGTCCTATTCTGATCCAGTTGGCCGCTCAGCTCAATAATCATTCAGAATTTCTTGATCCAAATTCACTAAACAACGGACTGTAAATACTAAACATCAATAGCATTCGTTGTGATGCCTTGAGGGATTTTGCCTCACCAAATGGGATGAACTGTATACTCGCCATTCCACTAAAACCCAGTTACTAATACTGCATGAAACCAAAAGAAGCTCAAGGAATCATCTTCAATGACAATAATTTGTGCAAAAGAACAACTGTAATAAACTATAAACAAAGACATGAAACTGAAAGAAACAATTTTCATTCCATACAATATACTCTCTCCCACCACTCTGATTCACAGGAACAACAGAGAGAAGATAGAGAAAGAAGGAAGAAGAAAAAAAAAATAATGACAGATGATTACAAAGCCCCATTTTTCTTCATTGTGAAAACTGGAAACTAACTCAAAACAATGAAAAAATTTAAGGGAAACAGCGGATACAGAACAGCATTCAGAAGCCATAAACTTTTATCTACTATAGACGATGTTGTAATTTTTACCCTCAGTTCATTATTTCTGGTTGGGAGTAGTGCTACCATTTGTAGGACTGGCAGTGGTGGTACTCTTCTTCTTGAGCAGGCTTCCAAACTTATGAAGCAAAGGCTTCTTCTTCTTCTTCAGCTGCTCAGGCTGCTGCTGCTTGGAAGGTGAGCTCCCACCATCATCTGGGTTCTCTGTTGAGGACAAACCATTTAGCTGATCGAAACTCTCTCCGCCCTCGCCCTTAGACTCCCCTTCCTCCTCGAAGGATGATTCCTGTTCATGGTGCTCTCTTTCGGGTGAGAACTCTTTCTTCTCAATCTTGCAGCTCTCCCACATCTTGAACTCCACTTCAACTGTGTCGTCTTCTTTGTCTTTCAGCTCTTCTTTATTCCCCTTCTCATCAGCGCCACCATTCTCCATCTTGGTGGCGACAACCATTTCAGCAGGTTCAGAATCTATTAATGAGCCGTTGCTGTCTTCCTGCGACTTGCCATTCATTGGCTCCTCAAGGTTCTGAGACTGAGCTGGAAGCCCCATCTTGAGTTTCTCTTCACCTACATGTCCATTCTCTTCAGAGAATTCAACCACCTTTGGTAGCAAATCATAGTCCTTCTCACTGTCACTAAGCTCACCATTTTCCTCACTTTGCTTCTTGGACTGAGCTTCCTCAAGCAACCTGGACAACTCCTCGATTCTCTTTACAGAATCAGTTTCCCTGATGTGGAGCTCTTCGTTCTCTTCAAAGATGCTTTGTAGCTCATTCTCTTTGTCCAGTAAACTCTCCTTCAGTTTCATGCTCTCAGCTTTCGCCTCTCCAAGAGCTTCCTGCAAAGAAACTGCTTCAGCTTCCACTTCCTTCAAGCTGTTCTTCAACCGAGCCTCTTCCTCCCTTGTAGCACAAGCTTCTTCTTCCGTATGCTTCAGCACATTGACCAGCCTGTCTATTTCTTTTTCCAGAGCTGCGTTTTCTTCACCTGACTTCTTCACACAATCCAAGAGGTTTTGCTCTTTGATCTCCCACTCAGACTTGGACTTCTGGAACTCATTCTCGGATTCTTCTACCGAGCTCTTGAGAACATCAATCTCATGTTTTGCATCATCCATCATGGTCTCGTATCTCTCGTTCGACGCCTTGAGAACCAATCTAAGATCTTCTATCTGTGTCTCATAGCCTTCAATGTCTGTTTCGCTAGACAACAGTTTCTCTTTTGCTTCCCTGGCTTCAGCAGACACTTCATGTAAAGCTGAAGCTAAACTCTCCATTGCACGCTTGCTCTTTTCCTCCTCTTCCTTGTAATTCTCTAGTTCAGTTATGAGTTGGTTCTTCTCTTCTAGCAGGCCTTGCACACTAGAAGCAGCAAGCTTCTCGTTGTTCAGGGCCTGGATCTTATCTTCCTTCACTGTTTCCAGCTCCAACTTGAGAGACTCAACTGCCTTCACCAATCCTGATGCCTCTTCCTGTGCAAGGCAGGCACGGCGTTCTGACTCATCGAGATCTGTTTTCTGCCTTGCTATCGTCATTTCCAATAGTCCAACTTTCTCCTTCAGACCCATGATCTCAGTCTCTGCATCATGCAGCATATCGTTGTTGCCCTCGAGCTGTTTCATGACTGAACACAGAGATTCTGATGCAGACCTCTCTAGCTTGTTTGCTTCAGTAACTTGGGACTCTAGCTCCTCAACCCTGACCTTCCATTCTTCAGCTAGACTGCGCGCATAAGACTCAGCCATTTTAGCAGCTTCCACCTCAACATTGAGCTGTTCTATAATACCCTCTTTCTCCATCAACTTACCCTCAAAAGCTTTGGCTTTCTCAAGCTCTTGTCTCAAAGAACTTATCTCTTCCTTGAGCTCCAACACCATCTTATTGCTCTCACTGGCAGCGTTCTCAACCTTGGCATCAAGCAAACCTCTCAATCGGGCCAACTCGGTTGAAAGAATCTCCACCTTCTCTGCATGAATCTCTGCGATCTTAGTAGCATCATCAGCATGACTAAGTGCCTGGTTTTTAGCATCCGTTGTCGTTACCAGCTCTTGCTTCAATCTCTGGAGTTCCTCAGTAGTGGACAAAAGGGTAGCAACATCCACTGCATGTTGGTCCCTCACAGATTCGATCTCCTTCTGGCATTCCTGTTCCTTCACTGTTACAGCCTCGATCCCAGCTTGCTCCAGCTCAACAGCACGGAACTTCTCAATTTCGGAATCCTCTTCGGCTCGCTTTTGAGCCACCAAAGCTTCTTGCAGCTTCCCATTTGCCTCCTCAGCTGCCTTCTGAGCAATTTTTAGCTCGTTAACAGCTTGATCCTTCTCCTTCTCGATCACAGAGATCTGCTCTTTGGCTTTCTTGAGATCTTCCTGGACTGCATACAACTGAGCCTGCAGTTCTGATCCCTTCACCGCCACGCCACGAGCCAGTGGTTTCTGGAAATTTCACATTCCAAATCAAATTCAGATCGCAAATTCCATCCACAAGAGCCTAAAACTTACATTCAAGCACAGCAGAGCAGAACTTGGCAGGCAGACATGGAAGAAAAAGAAAGGACAGCCAAATGAGAAATTCAGGACTTACTTCAGGTGGTGTGGCAGCCTTGGTTGGTCTGCGAACAGCAGAATTAGGAGTGGGCTTGGAATTGGCAGATCCAGGGGAGGAGCGGTCCAAGGAGAGACGTGAACTCGGCTGGGGAGAAGGTGAATCAGCGTCTGATTTAGCTGCTCCCCTGTTGAGTTTACTTACTCTAGGAGTTGCTGGTGATGGCTTGGTAGGAGTTTCAAACAACCCAGATCTGTCCCCATCCCACAAAGGAAAAAGATAGCATCATCATTCATCAACCAATTAGCTTAACCATGTGCGAAGAAACCTTCACATCACATCATCATCAAAAAACTCTCAAACAAAGCTTCACACAGACATTTCAACAAACACGTGAAATCAAACCCCATCTTCATTTTACCGATTGCACATTCCCACAGATCCAAAATAGCAACAAAACCAAAAAGGACCCATAACAAATTCCCAAGTCAAAAGGCGTGCTTGACCCAAGAAAAGACGCAAACTTGGGGAAGTAACCGTTCACTAAAAAGTGAGTAGATCCGACGAAAAGAAACCGCACCGAAATTGGAATCGCAACTTCTCACCCTAATTCACCAGCAGCAGATCTAGGCAGAAGAGTTGGACATAGAGAGAGAGAGAGAGAGAGAGAGAGAGAGAGGGAGAGCAGAAAGAATGTGGAAGTAGTAGGGAAGTCGACTCACTTGGATTTGGAACCCATGATTGAATGCTTGGGGAAGGCTCTGTTTCTCGTTTGTTTCCCGAAGTAGAGTTCTCTGGTGAAGGGACTGCGGACAGCGGAGGGGAGTAAATGCTAGAATGGAGCTGACATATCTTTGGGGGTCGGAGAGAGAGAGAGAGAGAGAGAGAGAGAATGAATGAAAGAAGAGCAGGAGTGGCGCTTGTTTGTTTGTGAGGTGAGATCAGAGGCGATATAGTGAGAGAGAGAAGAGAAAGAGAGAGAGAGAGAGAGAGAGAGAGAGAGAATGAATGAAAGAAGAGCAGGAGTGGCGCTTGTTCGTTTGTGAGGTGAGATCAGAGGCGATATAGTGAGAGAGAGAAGAGAAAGAAAAAGCGGACAGGGACAGAAGAGAGGCAGGCGGCAGACATGGACATGGCTAGGAATGGGAAGGGAAGGATAAAATACAAAGCAGTGAAGACAGATACAGTGATATTTACCCGTCTCTACAACTCCATAAAACCAGTACAGAAAGACAGAGTGAGTGAGTGTGTGGGGGAAGAGAAAGGGAGGGTGAAGTGGTAGAGATCGAAGCCAGCAACTTCACTTTCGATCAGGAAAAAAGAAATGCTCAAGAAAATGAGAAAAAGAAAAGGCTAGGAAAAGAAAAGCCTCTCCAGTCTGTTACTCTGTTCAACCCACATGAAAAGGAAAAGGTAACCAATAAAGGAAAAGGGAATATAAGATGATTAAGTTGTAACTTACTCCACAATTAATGTACATAACGGTGATTTTGTAATTTTCAAAATTTACATAAACTGAAATTATCAAAAATTTGAACCCCTTCTAGTTTCGTTCCCAAACCTTTTTTTCATACAAACTTCCATATATTATGTTTGAAATAATATAAAGGTTAAAAATTGAATTCCATTGGATCTAAAATTTGGGAATTACAATTTCTATAAAAATGATAGGAATTGAGAGAATGAAGATGGAATTAGTGGGACCTATCAATATTTTTTTATTATTTTATTGATCGACTATCATTTTACTCTCTTTTTCTCATTCATATTTCATTTCCCAAAATAAAACAAACATATTACACCTCTACACATATTATAATATACCGAAGGGAAAAACGGGAGCCTCATTTCAAATTTCCTGCAACGAGAGTGAAAATAGGAAGGACATTTTGGTTTTCACAATTACTTTTTTTTATTCATTAAAAATATACATACTGGATTCGAACCATGACCATTTTAAAGAAAAACAAGGATCATAACCAATCACACTAAGTATATTTGTTGTATATTTTTAAATTAAAAACATATAATAGCAGGGAGGAAAAAACTCTTCCCCCATTTCAAATTCCCTGCTCCAGGAACGTTTGTAGGAAGGGAAGAATAGGGAGTGTCAATTTTTTTCTCTTTCCTCTGTGGGACTGGCCAACTTACCGTACACATGCGGATTTAAACGGGTCCAGGAGTGTCAATTTTTTTCTTTAAGCTCTTTTATTTCTCCGTGATGATAAAATATATATGAAAAGGCAAAAAATAATACTCCTTTTTATTGCAAAAAATAAAAAATTTAACAATAAACTAATGCATATTATCTAATGGGCTAACCGCTAACCATAAAATAAAAGAGTTGAATGTGCCTGACCTACACGGGATTTAGCCATCAAGTAAAACAAATGAACATCATTGGTTAAGCGTTTATAGGAAGGGTAGAATAGGAGTGTCAATTTTTTTTCTCTTTCCTCTCTGGAACGGGCCAATTTTTTTATTTAAACGGGTCTAGGAGTGTCAATTTTTTCTTTAACCTCTTTTATTTCTCCGTGGTGATAAAATATATATGAAAAGGCAAAAACAATACTCCTTTTTATTGCTAAAAATAAAAAATTTAACAATAAACTAATGCATGGTATCTAATGGACTAACCGCTAACCATAAAATAAAAGAGTTGAATGGGTCTGACCTACACGGGATTTGGCCATCAAGTAAAACAAATGAACATCATTGGTTTGCCATTCTAAAACAAGCTATTTTCTCTGGCATAATATATATTATGCTATTATTTTATATCTTAGTGGCTAAAATATAATGTATTTTAAAGTTATTCAATGGTTCAACCTCGACCAACCCAATTAGTCCAATTTTTATCATTTCAAATATATATTAAATAACTATTTGATATCATAATGATCAAATTATAGTGTATTTTACAGGGAATCGTTTGGTATTTGTTAGTAAAAAACTAAACAGAAAGATCTATTTGGTTATTTTAAACATTAAAACGATCCTAAACATTTTCAGTTTCTTTTGAATTTCTATGGTTTTATTCCCGAATAAGTGATGTGCAAATGGAGAATTGCAGTCATCTCTTTTCTTTCACTATTTTTTATTTTCAAATAGAAAGTTTAAAAGTAAAGAATCATTAGAATTTGGCATGGGCCGGTCAAACAGGCTGAATTTCAAGTTTTGACCCGTTTTGATCAAGTCTAATTTATAATCACATGGTTTCCTGATACTCGATAAAAATCTCAATCCAACCTAGTTTGGCAGGTGAGTCCGTGTTTACCACCATTTTCTAGGGATACGACAACGGCGGTTCCTATCCCAAATCGTGTTGTTCGTTCTTGATTTTCTTAGGTTTTATCATGGCCTGACAAAAACCAGAAAGCACAATGACGACAAGATGAAAGTTTTATAAAGCAAATTAATCGGCCAACGGGCCGAGTAAAAGCTAGCAACGATTGTGAGATGCTCATTTCCCGAAAACCGACGAGATATGCGATTTTTTATTCGATTTTATGGAATTCAGTTTCTATAAAACTTACTCCGCCTCATCATATTACCAGAAACAATATTGTTTCACAAGGTAAAAGGTACTTGATTTTGGTTCATAAGGCCGATTTTTGATTCGTTGCATCATTCATGTCTCTTTCCTGCTAAAATTCATTATTTTTATCACGTGTTTCCCAAAAAAATATATACAACAATAAGCTATACAACCCATTACATTATCAAATTTCATAACTCACCTTCCTCCGGCCAACTGGTCGGGGCCCACACTAGTTATTTACTATGGTTAAAAGTGCAATTTATTTCCATAGTTGTAGGAATTATACCAAACACTAGAATTGGAAATGGACTTTTATAAAAATAAAAAATGGAATTCCATTTTCATTTCTTTCATAATTGTATCCAAACATGCTGGTAGGAATTTCATTACTTGGAACATAATAGCGTGCAAATCATAGGTAGGGGTCAGTAGTGGGTGGGTTTATGCGAATTTGGGTGGGTGAAGAAGAACATGACCCACACTTACCCAAACATTACATGTGTGTGGGTTGGGTGATTGCGGATGATGGGTGGTTGGTGGATTCGATGAGTTTACAACATATATTTCATATGATCATATAATTTCAATATTTTTAAAAAGAAATGTTCAAACTTATTAACTCTTAATCCATAAATAAATTGAATCGTTTATTATACAACATTGGTATTGACAATTGTCCACAAATGACAAAATATTCGACTGATAAATATGGTCTAAGCCTGATAAGACCAAGGTTCAAGAAAGCACTAGACATAAAGCAAACGTTTTGGTCTTGCCTGGCGTCTCATTCGCCTAGGCGTTGTGAGCGCAAATATAGCTTTTAACCCATAGTCGCAAATTAAAATTACATATTGATGGAAGGAAATCAATGAATAAAGAACGAATAGGTGGTAGTTTGAGATGGGGTCATTTTGGGAAAAACAATTGTCTTTCACTGCCATTTGTCTACTAGTAATGCTTAAGTGTACCTCTAATTGTCATAACACACCTCACAACACAATCCTTTGATCGAAATTGACAGGAATTGTTCTGATTTAGAGGGTATCATTTTCGGTAAAGCTATATGTTAGAGCTTTGATGGTTTGAGGTTAACAAGTTGGGTGGGTCGTGGGTCAACCGCAGTCCACCTGCACCCACCGAATCTTTTGTGGGTCACATATTTACAACCCACATTCACCCATAGGAACCACCCACATGATCGGATGGGTCGATCGCGGGTGGATTTGTGGGTTCAACCACACTAATGCTCACCCCTAATCATAGGGATGGTTTGCAAATCGACAACCTAGATCTTAGCCATCCATGGGTTACTCTAGTCAAAGGGCTGTCATTCAAAAAAGGGTACATTATGGAGTTTTTTGGATGCAAATTTTAACAGAATGACATGTTTGATCATTTTTACAAAGTATAAGGGCATGCTTGATGTAAAAAATAATAGATGGGGCATATTATACCTATAACCCTACTTTTGATTCAATAAACACATTTCGACACCATTCAACACCCAAACAACGTCGGTCCCGGTTGGATAGCGTGACAACCCCTTAGGGGTTGTCAATCTCGCTTCCCCCTTCCCAGCCGCCCATCTCCCTTCCTCACGATCTGGCGGTCGATAATCATCAAGGGCAAAATGGAGAGGTGCTCCACTGGATCCGTTCCCCCACTCCTCCTATGGTGTCACGCGAAATTCAGTTTTGAAAGGGGAAAGATTTTCGGAGGCTAATCCGCTACCTTCCTCGCAAAAAAATCGTTCGCCTGGCCAGCCTCCATCAGCTCCCATAACCCAAAAAGAAAACCCTTGCATCGTCGCCGATAAACATTGTCGCCGGTTTCCTTTCCCTTGCATCATCTCGCTCATTTCCCCACTGGGTTCGAAGACTTGGTCGATGAGAGTAAAGGTAATTCCGGTCTATTTCCTCCACTCCTTTCTTCTTGATTCTGGTCGTTTAAAATTTTTCTCAATTGAAGTTCTATTGACTAGATTGAACTGGTCGTTTCCCAGCGGCCTTCCCTCCTATTCGATCGTCGTTTCCAAGCGGCCAACCGTGATTTAAGCCAAATCATAATAATTCATTTTTCGTTCTTTCATTGCATCGCCGGAAATCCTTCCTCTGTCAACACTTTATACGGCGGTTGAAAACATACCAGGTGAGGTTTCTTTATACCAGCCATTCCTTTCTTTAGTAGCTTGTGTGTTGTTTGAATAATGCAGTGGTACTTTGAATTGGTGTGGTAGTGGTATTGGTACCAGTTCTAGTAGTAGTGGTAGAATATTTTGTAGTGGTACATGTACTACTAGTGATACGTGTATCAGTAACACTAGTGGTACATGTACCAGTACCACTAGGGATTAGTGTACCGGTAACACTAATGATAAATGTACAAGTACAACTAGTGATACGTGTACCACTAGTGATACTTGTACCACTAACACTAGTTGTACACATGTCACAGGCATTCCTGATACTATCTTTTTTGAATGTTTCATAGGTTGGTATTGTAAATTTTAATAAATATGTCTAACAATGTAGTTTTGATATTTGTGTACCAGGAATGGCGAGAACAAAGACTACATTCTACGTGTCGATGACAAAAGAGCAACTGGCAAAAAAAGAACCTATTGTAAAACATCCTGCAACCTATGAATCTCGGCAAGTAGTCATCCGTGAAAGGGATTCATCTGACTCTGATTCAGGTCCTAGTAAGAAACGGCCACGAGATGAGTTAATGAAGTGTCCCTGCTAGAAGAAGAAGAAACCGAAAGTAGGAACAAGCGCAAGCAGTTCGGGAAGCAGTAGTTCTTCTTCAGAGTGCGAGGAGTATGCTAGTGGTTTATGTACATTTTGGAGTATGAACAAAGTTTGAGCATTTGTTGGCTTTTAGTTCTCTTGTGAAGCATTTGTTGAGCATTTTTTAATGTGAACCATTTTTGTTGAAGAAAACCCCTGATGTTGGTGAATCACTTAATATGGTTTTGTACTTTTGTTAAAACATTACTTTTCTTGCTTTTCTAATTACACATGGACTAATAGTGGTACATGTACGAGTAACTAGTACTGCTAAGTACCACTGGTACGTGTAACAGTAACTAGTATTGGTAAGTACCAGAAATGACTAGTGGTATCAGCACCAGAAACTAGTAGTACCAGTACCATACTTAATATTTCCATTACCAGTAATTACTAGTGGTATCTGTACCAGTAACTAGTGGTTGTACTTATATCATTAATAGTTACTGGTACATGTACCTTCACAAGAGAACACTTTAAAATGGTTATCTAATGTTAGACAACAAAACCTCATCCGAATAACATAATATCTTCCACAAGGGACATGTTTGATTGTATCATGAACCAAATTTGAATTGAAACATCTAAAGAGATAAATGAAAAACAATGTTTAGGTTTTTCTTTTTTCCCTCTTTTTGCTCGCGACCTTTTCTGCATTTTTCGGGTCAAGCCTACTACCTTTTATGTACCCTTGTTTGTTCATGGCCTTTGGAGACTCTGAGTCCACGACCTCTTCTGCATTTTTCGGGTCAAGCCTGCTGCTTTTTTGTACCCTTGTCTGGTGCACGAACCTCCAAACTAGAAAACGAATGGTTCGGGGAAGTATGACCTTTTCTTCTTTACTTCCTCCAACAACTCTGGACGAGAAACCTCTTCCATGACCAAAACTCTTGTAGAAACGTGTAAATTCATCCTGGTTCTGGAAACACAAGTGGTTCCCGTTCAACTGTCTCATGGAATGATGGATGATACCAAACATGTATTTAAAGAACAAATGCATTAGCAAAACGAACTATTTAACCTTTTACTGGTATCCCGATACCACTAGGGAAGTACCACTAACTACGACTAAATGACTACCACTAAGGGAGTACCACTAGACGACTAAGTGAGTACCACTAGGAGCCTACCACTACAATAATACTACTAGCTACTTGAACCATAACTACTGGTACATTTTTTCCAAAACAATATTTATACCACTAGTAAAATGGTGCAAATGCAACGGAATTCGTAACGGCACAGCTTATTCCTTCCGCCATTGTTGTCATCGACGCCATTCTCCGCCACGCCGTCGTCAGCAAAAACGCAATCGTTGGAATGCGACACAAAATCGTCGTTGGTCTCCACGTGGAGGCCATATTCTATTGGACGTTATCCTTGTTTTTGTACCATTCAGGATGATCTTCGTTGACTGTCTCCTCCACGTCCAGAACGTCGTCAACGTCCACCATCCACACATCATCGCCATTCTCCATAAGGTATGTCGGCTCAGCTAGGCACTCGTATATATCCTCGTCGTTGCTTGTCAATGGGACGTTCAGGTCAACCCAAATATACACGTAGGTTTAGCTCCACCTCATTCTCCGTCATCGTCATTGCTGATGTAACCATCCATTGTATGGCGGCCACCATGTCGCTGGTATTTTTCGTAGCAAGACGAGGGGTCTAGTTTGACGAGGGAGAAGCCAGAAATGGAAGGGAAAGAGTCCCAGTCGAAACCGCCTCTTCCACTCCCCCAATCACGTTGCGAGATTCTCTCAATGCAATTAAGTTTTAATTCAAAATTATTAGAATTAGGTACTTACTAAAAGACCCTTCATGTAATCTGACCGCCGTATAAAGAATGAGAATGGACGACACTAGGGGGGAAGCGAGATTGACAACCCCCTTAGGGGTGTTAGTGTTGTGGTATATGATCCACGATTGAATCTCTCCCAACAACTCGAGTTATTGGGATCAACTGGTTCTTGACATGGTATCAGAGCCTTCTATGACCGAGAGGTCTTGTGTTTGATTCCCGGTGACCCCCATTTGTTAAGCACATGGTATCAGAGCCTAGAATCGAAAGGTCATGTGTTCGAGTCTCCACGGCTCCCAATATTAACAGTTTATTAAAGCACAAGGTATGGTGGGCCTGTGCAAACTTCAAGCCCATGGGTTGGCTTTCGTTTGAGGGGGCGTGTAAGAGTATGGTATAAGATCCAGCAGAACCTTCTCCCAATAACTCGATTTGTTAGGAGAGGTTCAATCGTGGATCATATACCACAACACTAGCACGCCCCCTCAAACGAAAGCCACTCACAAGGGCTTGAAGTTTGCATAGGTCTGAAGACAAGAATACCATGTGCTTAACAAATGGGGGTCATCGGGAATCGAACACAAGACCTCTTGGTCACATAAGGCTCTGATACCATGTCAAGAACCAGTTGCTCCCAATAACTCGAGTTATTGGGAGCAACTGGTTCTTGACAAGGGGTTGTCACGCTATCCGGCCCCGTCGCCACCGCTTCCTCCTTGCCCATCCAACTGTCGCGCTCCATCTTGTTCTTCAATCGAATCTGGGTTTTTTGCACCAGTAATCAAATCCGGCCCATGAAGCAGATGGAAGGCGCCAGAGCCATTCATGTGTGGATCTCATGTGAAACTTCAGAAGAGAGACGCCAGATCTCTCTCGACGGAACTTGAATCGCGCGACCACCACCTTCACTGATTCTCGCCAGTGACGACAATTGACGCGGGAGAAGAAACGTTTGGCTGAATGGGTCGTTTCCTACAGAAGCGAACCATTGGTAAGGTCGCTTGGGCCATTATTGAACGAGGTCGGCGACAGTATCTTTGATTTCTCGAAACCATATGTCCCAGATCTCTTCGTGGAGTGGGGTTGGGAGCTGGAACCTGGAAGGGATAAAGAAAAAGGACACAATTGTCATTCTACAATTTGCACATAAATTCCTTATTTATAAACAAATAAGTGGTTGTGTATAAATCCCACGTTTTAAATTACTAGATTTTTAGTCGAGAGATTTGGCCTAAAAATCCCTCATTATAGAAACACCCATCCAAACGGGCCTTGAAAAAGTTTCCGAACTGTTCTAGTTTTGAATGAAGAGTGAGATAAAATAGAAAGAGCCTGATTATTGAAATCAGGGGTGGAAGTTTGGGTTGCGTGTTGTGGGTAAATATACCCACAGATTATGGTTAGTGGGTTGGGTGTGAGTAGTAACATAATGATGTTTGTGGTTGGTGGTTACCGACTACTCACGGCGGTTAACCTACAAAATTCACAATAACCACACTAATTATATTTGATTACTGAATTAACTTTATAATATAATAGTATGTGAAAACTGGGAGGCTAAAAATTAATGTAGCCACCAAAATCAAATACGAACCTAATCAGTTCTATGTGAGAATATTTTAGTTTATAAAACACTATAATCGAGAGAGTGGAGAATAATCGATTCATTAAAAGTGGACACCTTTAGTAACTTTATCTATATGTTTTTACTTTTGTGTGAAAGAGAATACAATATCATATTTAATTGTCATATTCCACCCCTAGCTGGTGAAATATGAAATCACAGCTCCCTGACACAAAGTTGAATACCAAACTCGAAAAGAAAAAATCTCCACGTTGAGTAAAATCGATATACAAGATTGTATCTCCACGAACAATTTTTTTTTTATAATCACTATAGTCTAGCTACGAACAACAAATACATTAGTGGCAACATCAATTCCATGCTTGTGAAGATGATTTTTTGCAGGTAACCACACCCAACCTATAATGGGTAGTGGATATCCACAACTCACAATGGGTAGTGGATATCCACAACCCGCACCACGACACTGTCACTGTTGTGCAGGTTGTAGGTAGCATAATTGTAAATTTATAGGTGTGAATACCGACAAAATATTGGGCGGGTAACCACATTCACCCTAATTTCCACCCTAATTGAAATTACTCAATGTCTCTCGGTTCGATTCAGCAATCAGTGAGGAGAAAGGAAAACGGGGGAAAAGGGAACGGGTTGATGGGGCGGGATAGGGTAAACACGAACCGAACCGAACCGAAATCGAATTAAACCGAACCAAACCCGAAATAATGCTATTTGGTTCGGAATTCGGAAGAAGAATATGGATATTTCGGAAATCAGGATTCTTTCAACAGAACCGAAATTCCGACCGAAAAACCGAAATACTATAATTGGAAGCTCTAAATGGTGGGGTTTTTTATATTTGTAGTTGTTTTTATACTTAAATATTTGAAATATTTTATGACTTATGTGTTGAAAAGTTTGATTTTATCATTAATGATGCATATAATTGCATATTTTATTATTTTATATTGGGGTGAAAAATAATTTAAAAGTGAGATGATATAAGTAGCCTCTCAAATTCGATTTTGTGTGCAAAACCGAACCGAATCGAACTATAATTTGGTTTAAACCGACCGAACCGAATTATAATTCGGTTTGAGGTTTGGGAGAATTCGGAGCCCCGGTATTCATAATTTCGGTTGGGTCGAAACCGAACCGACGAAATGCCTACCTGGAGGCGGGAGGGCAGGGTAGGGTTAGGAGGTAGCGGGCCGGGTCGATCGGGAACATTCCGATCCGAGACGTAGAGAAGTGACGTCCCAAAATTATAGAACACCACCGAAACTGGAGGCTCCAGACTTCTTCCGTTCTTTCTTCCATTTCTACCCAGCTGCCCTCATTTCCCATTTCCTCCCTATTTCTCGATTTCTCTTTTTTCTTTTATATATAATACAAGCTACTGATTCTTCCGCCTTAACGAACAGCGCAAAGAAACAGGGGGGAAAAAAAAAGACGCAGAACAACGATACAAAACAAACCCTAGACTTCTCCGAGTTTCAATCTTCTCCCGTAACCACCGTCCTCTCCCCTAGCTCAAAATGGACGGTGAATCGCCCCGCCCCGACGGAGCAAATGCTGCTCCGGCGGCGTCCTCGTCCTTGCCTCCAGTTCCGCCTGCCTCGGAGTCGGGGGATGGAGGCCAGGCCGGGCCTCAATCGCAAGGTGGGAACGGAGATGGCGGCAGAGGAGGAGGGACCAGAGACGATGAGCAGGAAACCAAGAAGGAAGAGGAAGAGGAGTTGATAGACAGGGCGCAAAGCTTGATGGACAAGATCACTCCCGTTCCTGACAACCCAAGTCCCGCCGTGCTTCACGCTCTCGCGTCTCTCCTTGAAACCCAGGAATCCCTGTAAAATTTCAGTTCACCTTACACTTTGTTGTATCCCTCTCATGGCATTTTCTGTTTGGGACGATTTATCCCTCTGTTACATTCTTGGTTGTTTTTTTTTTGTGTGCTTGTTGGCGCCCGGGGTGGTATAGAGAGTCACTAGCTTGGAATTATTATGGCCGTTACTTGGCAAGTCGGAATTTGCTCACCTGTTAGAGCATCGTTTGAGCTCCGGAGCGGGGTGCAATTTCAGTTTCTACCGTTAGCTGTGCTCCCCACCTTCTCGCTTCCTGTCATTCTCAACAATTTCTTGTCTGAGTTGAGTAGAGCCCAGAAGTGTGCTCATGTTTTCTGAATCGTCTTCTTGGCGCCTACTACTAGGATTTGTTTTAGCATTTCGAGAATTTTAGTTAACTTCAGGTTCTGGGGTGTCGAGAAGTATCAATGAAAAGTACCCATATCCTTTCTGATAACCTTGGCTACTGGCTTTAATGGGGGATTTATTCTCTGCTTCTTCACTGTGCTCTGTGTTTCTTAGCTCGGGAAATAAAAATCTGCAAGTTGCATCTGAACCATCTTTGTCGCCTCACTTGTTATAGAGCTGGCAGAGGGTAATGGAACCTAGTTTTCACTTGCTGACTGCAACTGGGATAAGGGAATTGTCGAGAACAGATGTGGAGAAGTGGATATCCAATTACCTCGAGCAAATGTCTTAGTTGTTAGAAGCAGACACTGCCGTCAAAAGTCATGTCACGTAGCTTTCCTGATTAGTTTATATGGGAAACCTTGATATCGTGGGTTTTATTCTTGAGTCATTGTGCTCAAATGCTTTCCTTTCTCAGATTATAAGCATAAATCAACTGTAGCTCAATGTGTTAAGTCAAAATACGATTGCGTTAATCCATCTACTTCCTTTGCTTGAATGTTACTCTGCTTTAACTTGACATGCTATGTTCCGTGCAGATATGTTGAAGAAAATGGCCGTTCAAGTGTTAATACTACTCGTGCTTCCCATAATATTGGACGTCTAGGAAACTTAGTCCGGGTAACTATTTTCGAAGATGTCGTGTTTCACTAGATTCCAAGTATTTTCATTTAATTCATCAAGAAATGGTCAGTATATGCTTGTCTTTTGATGTTCGTCATGGCATATGGCCAACTTATAGTTTTGAGTTGATCAATTTGTTCCCTGAACTTGCTTCAGCTGATATTTTACCATGAATTCTTTTGCAGGAGAATGATGAATTTTTTGAATTGGTGTCTTCTAAGATTCTTGCTGAAACTAGTTATTCAACAGCTGTTCAAGCAGCTGCCGCAAGGCTTATTATGTCCTGCTCGCTGACTTGGAGTGTATGTGCTCTACTTCACAACCCTGGTCCTCTGCATCTACATCTGGTCTTTGGTTCGTCCATTTTGTGTCACAAATTATTGCTTAATGAACGTCCATTTTGTTACAGTATCCTCATGTTTTTGATGAACCCGTTATTGAGAACGTAAAGGCCTGGGTGATAGACGAGACTGTTAGATTTCCTGGGGAAGATCGCAGTTGTAAGGCCGACACAGTGAAGAGAAAGGCATCAGATTCTGAAATGTTGAAGGCTTATTCTACTGGGCTTCTTGCTGTATGTTTGGCTGGGTATGCTTTTTTTATACGTAACTTTGTGTCTTCTTCCTGCATAACAATTGATGTTGGTTGTCTGACAACTAAATGGCGTCTCTCTGGTTTCTTATCAGTGGTGGTCAGGTAGTTGAAGATGTGCTAACTTCTGGTTTGTCTAGAAAGCTAATGTGCTTTCTTCGAAATCGCATCCTGGGGGAAAGTAGCACAAGCCAGAAGGAAAGTAGCCACTTGATAGAAGGGAAACATTCAACTTCTGCCACGGGCAATAGAGGCAGGGTTCGGCAGGTTCTTGAAGCTACTCATGATAATGTGAAGGTGATAGATGAGAGGTCTCTAGAAGATCAAATTGTTGATAGAAATAATGATAGAAGTGTTGTTGCTCAACAATCGAGAGAAGAACTTGGTCATCGTGGAGAATTGCCTAATATATCAGATGAAGGAATCGATGCTTGGGAGGTTGATGTTGATGGCAGGGAGAGGGTGCATGGTAAAGATCCCCATGGCGATGGGAAGGGTAGAGCTGGGGACTTGGATGAGAGTGGAAGAGATGATTCATTGAGGCGAAGGGCAGCCCGTGGGGTATCTAGACCAAGAGGGAAGGGACGAGCAAGTGAAGGGGATCTAGATATCGATCAAGGTTTGACATCTCCAGGTTCTAATAGCCGTTCTGGACTTGTGCGGAATGCTAGGGACAGAAGCTTAGTGAAAAGTTTAGATGGGAGAAAGGGATCAGAAGGAAGGAAGTTCTCTGGAAGCATGAATGTTGATGGGTTTGCCTGGGAAAGGGAGGAAAATGATGACTGCTTCAGGGAATGCTGGGTTGGAACAAAAGACATATCTGATTTGGTAAGAAAAGCTGTGCAAGCTGCTGAAGCTGAAGCCAGAGCCGCAAATGCGCCACCGGAAGCCATCAAAGCGGCTGGTGATTCTGCGGCTGAAGTTGTTAAGAGTGCTGCCTTTGAGGTGATAACCATTGTTTTTTTCTCTTGTTTATTTTAAACAAATGATGTCTGGAAAGTTATAACTTTTCTGAAATTCTTGCACAGGAATTTAAATCCAGCAACAGTGATGAAACTGCACTTTTGGCTGCTTCTCGTGCTGCTTCCACTGTGGTTGATGCGGCTACTGCAGTGGAAGTTTCTAGGTAAGTCTTATTATATCTTGTTTTGTTTCTCTCTTTGGACGAAAGGTGTATTAATGCTCTTTACTTGCTTGGTGGCAGGAACACCAGCAGTGCAGCCAATGATTCCGTGGAGCCTGCTAGGATGGAGAGAGATGTAAATGAGGAAACTGAAGAGTATTTCATTCCCGATATTGAGTCCCTTGCACAGTTGAGGGAAAAATACTGCATTCAGTGCCTGGAGATATTAGGGGAATATGTTGAAGTTCTTGGGCCTGTCTTGCTTGAGAAGGGTGTAGATGTCTGTCTATCATTGTTGCAACGCTGTTCAAAACATAAGGAGGCATCCAAGGCTACGTCGCTATTGCCTGATGTCATGAAGCTTATATGTGCATTGGCGGCTCACAGGAAGTTTGCTGCCCTGTTTGTTGATAGGGGAGGCATGCAAAAACTGCTTGCCGTGCCACGAGTTGAGCACACCTACTTTGGTCTTTCTTCGTGCTTATTTACCATAGGTTCTCTTCAGGTAACTGGATCTGTCTTCTGCTCCAGTTTATTGGGTGAATTAAATTGGGGTTCTCCTGCCCTTCGTGTGGGGATCAGACAGAATATACAATAGAGATATGATCCAAATTCTCGTCTTGGGAATTAGGGTTAATACTAATTTTCTAGAATTTGTGTTGTAGGTAATAATGGAACGTGTCTGTGCTCTTCCATCAGATGTTGTCTACCAGGTGGTTGAATTAGCTATTCAACTTCTGGAGTGCTCTCAAGAACAGGCCAGGAAAAATGCAGCCTTGTTTTTTGGTGCTGCCTTTGTATTTAGAGCTGTGATCGATGCGTTTGATGCTCAGGATGGCTTGCAGAAGTCACTTGGCCTTTTAAATGAAGCTGCTTCAGTTAGATCTGGTGGCAATTCAGGTTCACTCAACCTGTCTGGTTCTGCTGGCCTTCGATCCCCAGCGGAAGTCCTAACATCATCTGAGAAGCAGATAGCTTATCACACTTGTGTTGCATTACGACAATATTTCAGAGCACATTTTCTTATGCTGGTGGATTCAGTTCGCCCTAATAAAAACAACCGTATTTTGGGTAGGAACTTACCGAGTGCAAGGGCAGCATACAAGCCTCTTGACTTGAGTAATGAGGCTATGGATGCTGTCTTTTTGCAATTACAGAAGGATCGCAAGTTGGGACCTGCATTTGCAAGAGCTCGTTTTCCTGCCGTCGACAAGTTCCTAGGATTTAATGGGCATATTACTATGTTGGAATTGTGTCAGGTTTGACATCATGATTCTTTACATATTATTTTCCGTTTTGAACTGCAAGCTTCAGTTTTTTTGTCTAATCGCCTAATTATTGCAGGCTCCGCCGGTTGAGCGATATTTGCATGACTTGCTTCAGTATGCTTTGGGTGTCCTTCACATTGTGACGTTGGTCAATGATGGCCGCAAGATGATAGTAAATGCTACCTTAAGCAATAACCGTGTTGGCATAGCTGTTATTCTGGATGCAGCTAATATTGCTGGTAATTATGTGGATCCTGAGGTATTCATATCCCTGACCGTAATCATCATCTTCAGTTGATATTGTTAATTGGCTTTGTTTTTTTATGTTAGCAGATAGTATAGCTAGGAGTGAACTGCTAATTAAATTGTTTGTTTACAGATTATACAACCAGCGCTGAATGTGCTGATAAACCTTGTTTGTCCACCTCCTTCAATTAGCAATAAACCCTCAAATATCGACCGCAATGTTCCAGATAGATCTCTTAACATCCCCAGCCAGGGTGATCAAAGAGAGCGGAATGGTGAGTCGAGCGCAGCTGATCGAGCAGGCCGCTCCATTGGAAGTGCTATGCAAGCATCTGTTCCTACGACAGCATCTGGACTGGTTGGCGATAGAAGGATATCTTTAGGCTCTGGAGCAGGTTGTGCAGGCCTCGCTGCGCAGATGGAGCAGGGGTATCGTCTGGCTAGAGAGGCTGTACGTGCCAACAATGGTATCAAGGTGCTTCTGCATCTCCTCCAGCCACGGATATATACTCCTCCTGCCGCCCTTGATTGTATCCGTGCCCTTGTTTGCCGGGTAATGCTTGGCTTAGCAAGAGATGATACAATTGCACACATATTGACCAAACTCCAGGTAATGCTGCACGTTTTTAGTTGTGAAGTTGCTTGGATTTATGCATATTATAATAGATGGCAAATGCTACTTACATGGACGGACTTGTGGACATGAGTTGTGATCTGAGACTTCTTTGGCTTGTGGGGTTGTAAGTTGTAACTGTTATATGCTCTCAATGTGTGATAGCAGAATAGGAAAAAAAGATCAATTTGCCTACGGATACGTTTGTTGTTTACTAGGATGAGTACAGTACCAAAGCCAGAGACCTGGTGGATTTTTAAAGCTAAGTGTTTGTCTTTTCATTTCAGGTTGGTAAAAAGCTATCGGAATTAATTCGAGATTCAGGTGGGCATCCTGGAAATGAACAAAGCAGGTGGCAAGCTGAATTGGCCCAAGTGGCAATTGAGCTAATTGGGGTAACCTGCTCCAACTCTTTACTGAAATCGTTCTATACTAGTGTAACATTCTTATTTTTTGTAGCAACACCATGCATTTTACTTTTCCTCCACGATCCATTCATTTATTTTGTGTTAAACCTAACTTCCTGGTATTTAAAGATTGATATATACCCCTTAAACATGTTGCAGATTGTAACAAATTCTGGCCGTGCAAGCACACTAGCTGCTACTGATGCTGCCACTCCTACTTTGAGGCGCATAGAAAGAGCTGCAATAGCTGCAGCTACTCCTATCACTTACCACTCCAGGTTATTGTAGCATCTTTTGCTGCAGCGTGGATATAAAATTTCTTCTGCTCTTTTTTTTGGTAGAAAAATTTTCTTTCATTTTGTCGAAGCTCACTCTTTTGTTTTTCTGTTCTTGTCTGGGCCACCCAAAACTAGGGAACTGTTGCTCCTCATTCATGAACATCTACAGGCATCTGGTTTGGCCACAGCTGCTGCTACGCTATTGAAAGAAGCTCAGTTGACACCTTTGCTATCCTTGGCAGCTCCGTCATCTCTCACATTGCAAGCCCCTATCCAAGACACTCCTTTCCTACATTTTGACTGGCCGTCAGGACGAACACCCAGTGGGTTTTTGTCTGAAAATTTGAAACCTACTGTGTGGAATGAAGATCGCAGCATGAAATGTGAATCATCGTCCATGTCTTCGAAAAAGAAGCAGCTTCTGTTTTCACCATCCTTTGGATCCCAATTCAGAAATCAACCCGAAGCTGTGGATTCTAATCAACCATCATCCAAGAAATCATTCATCTCTTTAAAGCAACATCCTGTACATACAGAGATGGTGGAAAAAGAAGCCTTATCTGAATCTTTGCCGGAGAGCAGCATTGACAAAGATTCTGTCTTCAAGACTCCGATTCTTCTCCCGATGAAACGTAAGTCATCAGATGTAAAGGATCTCCCACTGCCTTCATCATCGAAGCGGCTAAACACTGGTGACTATGGTCTTCTTCGTTCGCCAGTTTGCTCAACTCCAAATACCGGTCTCAAGTTCAGCTCGGTTGGTGATTCTGGCTTATCTATTACGCCTTTCTCTAATTTGAGGGATTCGCATGCTAGGTCAATACCATTCAGTGCTATGGATTGCTTAGATGACGGTCAAAATGCTACATTGGGTCAACCTGAGCGGTTAACCCTGGACTCAATTATTGTTCAGTATCTGAAGCATCAACATCGGCAGTGCCCAGCTCCTATAACAACTCTTCCACCACTCTCTTTGCTTCACCCCCATGTCTGCCCGGAACCCAAAAGATGCCTCGACGCACCATCAAACGTTACAGCTAGGATTGGCACGCGTGAGTTCAGAAGTATATATGGTGGGGTACATGGAAATCGCAAAGACAGGCAATTTGTGTACAGCAGGTTCAGACCGTGGAGAACTTGCAGGGACGATGCCGGTGCCCTCCTAACCTGTACAGCATTCGTAGGCGACTCTTCCCACATTGTGGTTGGTACTCATACCGGGGAGTTTAAAATCTTCGACTGCAACAGCAGCAATGTGGTGGAGAGCTCTGCCGTCCATCAGGCTCCTTTGAATCTTGTTCAATCGCACCGCTCCGGCGGGACTCAGCTGATACTGTCTTCAACTCCTCAGGATGTCTCTCTCTGGGATGCTTCTTCCATCTCCACGGGTCCCATGCATACCTTGGAAGGGGTCAAAGCCGCAAGGTTCAGCAATTCTGGTAGCATATTTGCAGCCTTGTCGACTGACGCCACTCGAAGAGAGATTCTGCTGTACGATGTCCAAACCTGTCTACTGGATTCCACCCTGTCAGATACGAATTCGAGTACTACAGGCAGAGGCCATGTGTATTCACATGTACACTTCAGCCCTTCAGATTCAATGCTCCTCTGGAACGGTGTCTTATGGGATCGTCGGCAATCTGGTCCTGTTCATCGCTTCGATCAGTTCACTGATTATGGTGGTGGCGGTTTTCATCCTGCGGGCAATGAGGTATGTTCTATGGTTCAGCCTTTTCTTATTTCAAGTCTGTTCTGAGTAATAAACTTGATGGTTGACATTGTGACAGGTGATAATAAACTCGGAGGTATGGGATCTGAGGAAGTTCCGGCTTCTACGCAGCGTACCGTCATTGGACCAAACAACTATAAGCTTCAACGCACGAGGAGATGTGATTTATGCAATCCTGAGGAGAAACCTGGACGACGTGATGTCTGCTGTCCACACCCGCCGTGTGAAGCACCCATTGTTTGCAGCTTTCAGGACTTTGGATGCGGTCAATTACTCGGAGATAGCCACTGTGCCGGTGGATCGTTGCGTTCTCGATTTTGCATCGGACCCGACGGACTCGTTTGTTGGGTTGATCACCATGGATGATCAGGAGGAGATGTTCTCATCGGCTCGGGTTTATGAGATTGGCCGGAGGAGGCCGACCGATGACGACTCCGATCCTGACGATGCGGAAAGCGAGGAAGACGAGGACGATGACGAGGATGATGATGGAGACATTGACCCCATTCTAGGGTCCGGCCTGGATGGCGATGGGGACAGTGATGCGGATGACTTGTCGAACGACGAGGACGATGACAGCGCGAGTGACCCGGACGATGATGAGGACGATGGTGACTTCATGATCGGTGATGTGGACTTTGATGGAGGGGGTGGGATTCTGGAGATTTTGACGGAAGGCGACGAGGAGGACGACGATGATGACAGCCAGGTATTTGAATCGTTCAGTAGTGGGGAAGAAGACTATTTAGGGAATGGGTTCCTCTGAGGCGGGAAAATGACATTAGGATGTATGTAAATTAATGTAAAATTTGATTTTATGGGTCACCTTTTTTTGGGTTTAGGGGAGGCAAGAGAGGTGCAGTTTTGAAGTCTTAGTGTGGAAATGTATGAAGAGGCGGAGCTGCTTTTCTGTTGGAGCATAGAATGGAGAGTTGGTTGGTCCCCTGTTTCTGTTGGTTTCCTCAACGGATATGATTGGATAGGATAGGATGAAAATTCTTTTGATTAATAATGCAAGAGCTGGCGTGATACACGAAATTAGGTAGAGGGTTACTATTTGCCGCCCGTGTCATTACTATTTGCCACCCATAGTTATAAATAAAATTACAATTTTACCTTTCTTTCAATCCGCCGCCGGCTTTGCCTTCCCTCCCGTCGCCAATGATGCATTTTTTTTAATTACCTAAACTGATTCTACTCAACCGACGGACATAAATACGGGAACTACCTAAAATAATATCTTGGATGGCAGTAAGCCAGTAAGGAATTCGGATTCCAATATGGGTAATTAATTATTAAAGTCTGATTCCCTTAACTCCGTTGTAGCAATCAAAGAGCAAAATAGTTAATAATAAACAATTTCCTTATTATGGGTCGTTAAGAGAAAAAATTACGGACGGCAACTCGGATTAAGCCATTAAGAATAAAAATTGTAAAAACATTATTTGGTAAGTTAATTAGAGAACTGAATTTAGACGTGGGTTATGGCCTATGGGGAGGTGAATCCATTATTTAATAACTAATTACCATAAGTTATAAGATCAACAATTAATATATAATTAATTTAAATATGTATATTTAAGTATAATTATAAATTATCATAAATATTCTAAAAAATATATTCTTTGGTATTTTGTAATATGCTTACTAGAAGTATGTATATTTAATTATTAATTATCATAAGTATTCTAAAAAATTATGGATAATTAATTTAAATTATGTAGAATGGTTATAAAATACTTATTAAATTTGTTTAAACCTTTTTTAATTACATTAATTTCATAGTTAATTAGATCATTCCTAAGCTACGGTTTATCAAACATTATCCAAGGAATCGGGGATCGGAGAGGGCTCTTTGTGGCTTGTTGAAGGTCGAACAAAAATATCTTTTCGCAATTACTAGAGACATGGACATGAAAAATGGTTGAAACCCTCACCGATCCCTTAAAATGTGGAGAGGATTGTGGTGGAATCAACTGTTTCTCGATTTAATGTCCCGATAAAAAAAAGATGAATAGTGTCGAAATTTCCTTCTTAGTTTTTTGAGGCTCCGTGGATCGTAACGAGGTGTTTCTTGAGCCTACTACGCGTATTTCGATGATGCGAACAAATGTTGTTAGTGGTGGTAGAGATGATTTTGCTTCTAAAACAATGTCGTAGTAGGAATGAATGGATTGAGGTTCCAGTTAACTATTTTGTTCGAATAAGGGTTTAGGGTTTGGGAGGGATAGAAGATGTTCATTGGGAAAGAGATGCTTTGCTTCTTTGTATAAGTTAACGAATATACCTATTTTACTAATTAAATCATTATACTATTGATCAAATGCTAATCTCATATACTATTAGTTATTAGTGATTAGGTCAATTGATAATGGAAATAGTCCACTAATTAATTGCTCAATCGATTCAGTACCTTGTTTTGTGCAAGTAGATTAGTGATTAGACGGTGGGAATTGGGGGAAATCAATAAGAGAGCATTAAATGACACGCAGGTAATTAGGGAAATATATTTTTTACGTATTATATTTACTTAATCACTATAACTAATTTAATTATATTAAATATCCTCCATTAATATATGGTAGAGTTTTGTGTACTTTTCTCCATTTCAAATTTCCTGCAACGAGAGTGAAGTAGGAAGGTCATTTTTGTCTTTACACATTTATTATTTATTTCATATAAAAATAGCAATATCAAGGTTTGAACCCGGGTCTCTTGAAACAAAGATAACAATCACAACCAGTTACACTAAACAAATTTATTGCATTGTTTTTTTATAAAAAAAATAGACAAAGTTAATCTCTGAAAATCAGAGGACTTTTTATCATAATTAGTAAGCTCACTAAGTCTACCGTATTTATTTTTATCGAGCTTGATACTTCTATTTTCATAGTAGAGTTTCATGTAATTTTCTCAATTTTAAATTCTCGCTCTCTCCTTAATTTTTGCTAAAGGTAAATGGGTAATTGGCCAACATGGAAGAAACTAATTATGTAACTACTGTTGTATCCTTGCATTTTTCAGTTTAAATTTAAATTTTGTGTTTTTTTTTATCTTTGTTCTTTTCTCTTTATAACTTCCTCCGAAATTTCATCCATCGTGCAATAGTTTGCGCCTTTCACTTCCCAGTACAAGACTGTCATTGAAAATCAATCTTCAGGTATCTCTTGGCACTACGGTTTTATTGTTGGGGATTTTAAGCTGGGCGAGTAGAAGATTTCAACTCCGATATCAATTCATGGCGAATAGAATGGAGTTCATCAATAACTGAAGTTGTAGAAGGAAGATTAGAAATTGAATTTTTGGTTGAATATATGCCTCTTGAACTATTTTTGGAGTTCATCAACAACTCTCCATTTCTTTTTGATTAGTGACATATTGTTTCTAAAAGGAGAGCATTGAACCCTTTATATAGGATTGTGAGGTTTAAGATTTAGTTTCAAACTATCTATGGGTTGTGGGAGAATTTCAGTGAGCTTTTATACTCTATATTTCTTGACTGTAAAAGAAAACTAACCAATAGCATTTTAACAGGGACTTAATTAGCATTATGAAAATGGGGTCAATGATACATTTTTATATTTTATATTCTTAAATGATTATGATATTTCTCCGAATCTTCGACATATATATTATTTCTTTATGTATCATCTCGATCGAATGATTATCAATAAGATTAAACGAGTTAATAGACTTAAAAGTAACATAAAAATACAAATAATCAAATATGAGCATTCCGGCCAAAGGGCCGGGTTATAAGCTAGTTAATTAATCTAGCTAATTCCATGTTTAAAAGCCTCACCACATTTATTCACTAAACTATTTTTATGCAAAAAATTAAAAAATAATTACTTTAAGTGATTAAATTAACCTAACCTACTACTATTAAAATAGGTAATTAATTATTAAATCATGGTTCCCCTAATTCCGTTGGTAGCAATCAAAGAGGAAAATAATTAATAATAAAAAATTAATCTGTATTACAAAAAAAAAAATCAACGAAAAAAATTAACTGTCCGACTCACTAAACTATTTTTACTCAAAAAATTAAAAAATAATTACTTTAAGTGATTAAATTAAACTCACCTACTACTATTAAAATATGTAATTAATTATTAAATTATGGCTCTCCTAATTCCGTTGGTAGCAATCAAAGAGGAAAATAATTAATGATAAAAAATTAATCTGTATTACAAAAAAAAATTCAACGAAAAAAAAATTAACCGTCCGACTTCCACCTGCGGACCCCGTCTGACCTCCCGCTGCGGACCCCGTCCGACCTCCCGCTGCGGACCCCGTCCGACCTCCCGCTGCGGACCCCGTCCGAACTCCGCAGTGGACCGCGTCCGACCTCCCGCAGCGGACCCCGTCCGAACTCCGGCGGCGGACCGAGCTTCTACGACCGTGAGGTGAGGGAGGGGAGGGGAACAACAACTGTGGTTTTGGGAGGGAGGGAGTGAGAAGGTGGTCGACGGAGGAGGTGGTCTGGTGGCTAGGGTGGCTGGCGCGGAGGTTGTTTGTGGTGGCCGACGGCGGCGACTTCACAAGTGGCCGGCGGCCATGTTTTGGAGGGAGCAGAGAGTTGGGTTGGGGATAGATTAGGTTTAGGGTTTAAATTAGACAAGTGCAATTTCGTCATATTTTTTCTAATTATGGGCGGCAAATAGTAAAAACACGGGCGGCAAATAGCGATTCATATTAGGTACTGCAGCTACTGACATGATCGAGATGAAGGGACCGAAGTCTGGCTTTTAACTTGTTGGCTTGTTCCAGTCCACAAGTTGTCCACCCGCTGATTGACCGGACCCATTCAAGCTAGTTCGAGCTAGTGGGTCAAGGATTAACAGTCACCCGTTTTAGCCCGGAAATATGAAAATAGTCATTATATTGAACTTATCCTGATAAATTATATCAAATCTCATCTAACATATGAGTAATAACATATAACATTACACTAAAGTAACATGTCGTACTTAGATCCAACATATAGTGAAAATTCACACACACTTACATAACATCGATATTCAAATGTTCAACTAAGGATTCCAAAAATTGAGTTAGGCGACAAGAAAAATCGAAAAATAGGCGCATTTCGCAAACCAAAGAAAAAAATGACACAATTTGATCTCCGACCCTATACTTTGTAGCGGTCGACCCGACGGGCACGTGCGACCCGTTTTTCTCAGCGGATCAGGGTCAAAGTGGGTCGACTTGAGGGTCAACCCGCTGGTTGACAACCTTGCCACAAACACACACAACAAAGCTGATATATGAGGCCGAGCATGTTACATCATAATCAGATTACTAAACGTGAGTTCCACAAAATAACGAGTGTTTTGTGTGTAGGATTAAATATGCCAATGTGAGGGGGCATGATTGAACATCGATGAAGGCAGACTTGTAGTTAATTAATAGTAGCTTTATCCCCGACCAGTTGGTCGGGAGAGTTTCGATTTATCATTTTTAACGATATATTAATTGTATGTATCAACTATTTTAAATCTTCTCAAATTATATCTTTAATTCATTATTCGAAAAATAATTTCGATTCTCTCGACAACTAGTAGTCACAAACATTACTTTCAGTGATAAATCAAAATTTCACTAATGTCTCACAAAAAATACTTTCGATCATGTATTAGATTGTCACTAATGCATATTATTCTTACAATGCAAAGACGTCACAAATATTGTCAGAAGTGGCAAAAACATTCGTCATGAAAGAGTGTTTTCATGAAGAAAAAAATGTCACCATAGCCAAACGTGTAATATGACAATCACTTTTTTTTTTGGCAAAGACAATATATTAGCCATAACTATTAAGCAGCGGGAAATTATAGCCACAACTATCGAAATACAAATTATTAGCCAATCGTTAAGTTTTCGTTAACACTTCTGTTAGTAATGATGACTAAGCTTTTACGATGCTGAGCTGACTCCCACGTGACAGTCATCATATAATATTTTTTACTAATGCTGACATGGCCTTCTCCGTTAAAAATTTGAAAACAGTAACAGCTGTTAGCCAAATCTTGACCCGCAACAATAGTTATGGCTAATAATTTGTATTTCGATAGTTGTGGACATAATTCCCCGCTACTTAATAGTTGTGGCTAATATATGGTATTTACCCTCTTTTTTTGTAGTTGTCACCAATGTAGTTTCCGTAGTAACAACAATCATGTCACATAAACCTTCTTTTGTGATAAAAGCATGACCCGAAAGGCGAATCACTTGTGACAACTTAAAGTGTTACGGTTGATATACATTTGGTGACGACACAAGCTCGTCACAAGCGTAAAGTATTTGTTACAACCAGAAAGGTGTCCCAATTGAGTGAGATAAAGCTTATACATGTTAATATGTTAGGTATAAGCTGTGAAAAAACGTTGCGTTGAAAGTTTTGCCTAAAATTGTGTTACATATAGGGTATACATATGCAACACATTTTTATAGTTACAAAAAATGCTGAAAGCATTACATATTATCGTATACATCACCAGCTATGGTCTATAGAAGCGTTACATATTATCATATATGCAACACTTTCAACACTTCTTGCAACACTTTTCACGTGTTGACAAAAGACCAAAATGTTTGAAGTAGTAGTGTTTAAAGAGGATGGCATCCCCTTCCCCTATCACTTGTCAAAAACCATACAATTTCAAAACAAGCAACCTTAAAAAAAAAATGGCGCTAGAGATCAACAGTACTCCTATTGCTCCAAAGAAGAAGCTCCACATCGCAGTGTTTCCATGGCTGGCCTTCGGTCACATGATACCATTCCACCACCTCGCCAACCTCCTCGCCGCACAGGGTCACCGCATCTCCTTCCTCTCCACTCCTCGAAACATCCAAAACCCCTCCCAATCTCTCACATTCTTTCAATTTCGTCCCCCTCCAGCTCCAGGGTAAGGCGGGAAGCTCAGCGGAAGAAGACGTTGAGCTGCTGCCGGAGGGATTCGAGGACAGAATCCAGGCGAAGGGAATTGGGCTCGTACACACGGGCTGGGCCCCGCAGGTGCAAATCCTGGCCCACGGATCCGTAGGCGGGTTCCTGACCCACTGCGGGTGGGGCTCCGTAGTGGAAGCGCTCCGGTTCGGCCGGCCGCTGATATTGCTGCCGATCCACGTCGTCGATCAGGGCCTGATCGCCCGGACGTTCGCCGAGCGAGGCGCCGGAGTCGAGGTCGCGAGGGACGAGGAAGACGGGTACTATTCCGGAAGTTCCGTCGCCGAATCGGTGCTGGCGGTGATGGGGGAGAAATCCGGGAGGCGGTACAGGGACAAAGCGGAGGAGATGAGGGCGGCGGTGTTCGGAAATACGGAGGTTCAGGATCGCTGCTTCCGTGGGTTCGTTTCGTTTCTGGAAAATTATAGCCGAAAAAAATAATGTATGACGTTGGAGTGTACGTACTTGGGATTGTCGTGATCGATTAATTAATGTTCTACTCTACTCTTCGACTTTTCGCATCTCCCTTTTCCATCCTTCACTCTCTTTCAGGTTACGGATTGATCATGAAAATTAATTAAATGATATTTCAAAAGCATAAAATGAAGGAACGTGTTGTAGAAAAAAATGTATAAAAGGTTTTTTTTTAAATATAGATCTTTTTGATTTTTATTTACTGTAGAGTTCATAATCAAATAATATATTCTATAAAGATACGAAACTGTTATGTAAAAATATCAACGTTAAAAAAAAAAATGTTAAACATCTTTTATATTATTTTATTCCTTCTAATCTCTTCTCTCTCCCAGCGGTTATAGAGGTAGGTAACTGTTATGTAAAAATATAAACGTTTTTTTGAAAATGTTAAACATCTTTTATATTATTTTATATTAAAATATTATGTTAGTTGAGTATTACTTTTTTTTTTTGACGGAGTTAGTTGAGTATTACTTAGTAGATGTATCGGAGTTAGAAACTAATGATTTGAAAAAAATTATACTCTATCTTATTGATTAATAGATGTTTAAGGATCTTACGATTTGAGTCGTATTAAGAATGATTGTATCTTTGTTGACTTAATGATATGGTAGGTCTGTTTAGCGTTATAATTGAAAATTTAAATGTAAAGTCTTTGGTATAATGATGTTGGATGTACAAGGTGGGTATTACCCATGGGTATCGAAACCCACGGGTATGGGGATGGATTTGCAAAACCATCTCCGCATGGGTATGAGGCAGGTACATGTTTGGATACTTAAAAGCGAGGATGAGAATGGTTTAGACAAACCCGCCTCATTGCTATCTATGTTTACTGCATAAAATTAATTAAACTTGCTTTTGAGTTTTAAATTTCATTTATAAAAGATAAATAAATGCACTCATATCCATGATCCATGGAACCGTATCGGAAAAGTCAACGGTAGGTCTTTTATGGCAAAACCGTGGTTTAACCATAGTTCAATCGTTAAATACTGCCTATCCATTTAACCTCCGATACTGGTATTTTGTAGTTGAACCGCCAATACATACGGTTTCATGGACCATGCTCATATCCTTAGGGATGAAAAATA
Source organism: Linum trigynum (assembly GCA_964030455.1). Classification (NCBI taxonomy): domain Eukaryota; kingdom Viridiplantae; phylum Streptophyta; class Magnoliopsida; order Malpighiales; family Linaceae; genus Linum; species Linum trigynum. The sequence goes on along the minus strand of OZ034814.1, from coordinate 29,860,688 downwards.
GATAGGGGGTGGGTATCTCAATACACATACTTTCCCCACATCAAGTTTGGGTCAAGTCGCGTAATACCCGCACTGTCAAAATTAGCGACTCATGCCCCACCCTAAGCTACTGCGGGTCGGGTAATACCCACTCTAGTGCGGGTCAGGTCGGGTACACAAAATTTGTTGTAGTCTTTTGAACACAAAACATATACGAAGTTAAACTTTGAAAACCAAAGGACTTTTTCATTATGATTAGCTAGTCCACTGAGTCTCCTGTAAATATTTCTATGGTGCTTGATATATCAATTTTCATAGTGAGTTTAATGTAACTTTTTCCATTTTAAAATTTCTACTCTCTCCTAAATTTTTGCTAAAGGTAAATTGGTAATTGGCTAACATGGTAGAAACTATTTTTTTACTGCGCGTTGTATTCTTGCATTTTTTTAATTTAAAACTTTTTTGCGCTTTTTTATCTTTGTTCTTATCCCTTCCTAAGTTCTTATGAAATTCCCTTCATAGTGCAATAGTTTGCTCCTTTTCACTTCCCAGTACAAGGTAGGGGTGTTCAAACAGAGTCGTTACCGTGGTAACCGTTTTAACCAGTAGTATTTGGATAATTTGGTTTGGTTAGTTTGGATAATTGTTTTGGTTTGGTTAAACATTTTAGCTTGTTTGGTTTGGTTTTAGACACTCCTAACCAGCCAGACCAAATTAACCAGTTAAGTAATTAGCCATATATCTAATATATATTATTATATATACATGCTTAATAATTTGCACAACCACTCAAGAGTCAAATGTTCCTCCCTTTAAGACACATGAAAACTAAAGCTCAATATTGTTCATATACTGTATATTTGTATTTGTAGAGTGTAGATCACAACATATGGACGCCTAATTTAGATAAAAATCATACATAATGTTTTTGTCTGGACGGTGACAAAACACGTACAACGTCTAGAAGAGTTACTTGCACTTATTGAAAACCAAACCTGGGAGTTAGTTAAGCTACCTCCAGGGAAGAAGGCAATTGGATGTAGGTGGGTATACAAAATTAAACTCAAACCAGATGGAAGTGTTGAAAGATTCAAGGCCAGATTAGTGGCAAAGGGTTTTACTCAAGTTTATGGAGTTGATTTTCTGGATACCTTCTCACCAGTTGCCAAGAACAATTCAGTCAAAACACTGCTTGCAGTTGCTGCAGCAAAGAACTGGTGTTTACATCAGTTAGATGTTTCTAATGCATTTTTGCATGGGGACTTGGAAGAAGATGTGTACATGCAGTTGCCATCAGGATTTCCAGTGGATGAAGGTTCTGAGGGCATGGTTTGTAAACTCAAGAAGTCATTATATGGCTTGAAACAAGCCAGTAGGCAGTGGTTTGCCAAGCTTACTGGATCTCTTTTGAAGAATAGATTCTCACAGTCCTCATCTGATTATTCTATGTTTGTTAAGAGGGTTCAGGGAAGGATTGTGATTGTCCTAGTCTATGTTGATGACATAATACTTGCAGGTCCCAGATTAGGTGATTTGGAGGCAGTCAAGTTGTTCCTGAAAAGGGATTTTAAGATCAAGGATCTTGGAAGTTTGAAATACTTCCTGGGATTGGAAGTGACAAGGAATTCTAGTGGGATTTCAGTCTCACAAAGAAAGTATTGCATGGATTTGCTTGCAGAAACAGGGTTATTGGATGCTAAGAGTTGTAAAAGTCCTCTTGACTGCAAGGTCAAATTGAGTGCAACTAAAGGAACACTGCTGCCAGATCCAAGTGTGTACAAGAGACTGGTAGGCAGATTACACTATTTGACAGTGACCAGACCAGACATTGCTTTTCTAGTTCAGCAGCTGTGTCAATACCAAATACAACCAAGAGACACTCATTTACAGGCTGCTTACAGAGTTTTGAGATATTTGAAGGGAGCACCAGGTCAGGGTTTGCATTTTAAATCAAACAATGACCTGGTTTTGAAGGCTTATAGTGATGCTGATTGTGCAGCATGTCCTGATACAAGGAGATCCATTTCTGGTTACTGCACTTTCCTAGGTGGATCTCTGATTGCATGGAGAGCAAAGAAGCAAACTACAGTGTCTAGGTCTTCGTCTGAAGCTGAGTATAGAGCATTAGCTCATCTTGTGTGTGAGATACAGTGGCTCAAAGGGCTGCTTGCAGAACTGGATGTGAAGATTCAAACACCAGTCCTGGTTTATTGTGATAACATGTCTGCAATTCAGATTGCAGAAAACCCAGTTTATCATGAGAGGACAAAACACATCGAAATCGATGTTCATGTTACTAGAGAAAGGATCAAGTCTGGACTTATCAAATTGAAGTTTGTAAGAAGTGAAGATCAACTTGCTGATTTGTTTACTAAAGGCCTAAGTCGATACAGGTTAAGTTACTTGTTGGACAAGTTGGGCGTATTAAACATATACGCGCCAACTTGTGGGGGCGTGATGAAGTTCAAGGGCATCGTTGATTTGAATCAACAAGAAGAAGAAGTCCAGAATTCCAAAGGAAAGCAGAAACTGATGTTTGCAGAAGAAGAAGAACGTTGGAGTTGAAGTTCTTGGAGAAGAAACGTTTCATGTTGGAAACGTCTGAGCTGAACGCAGCGTTTGGTTTTGTTATTGATGTTAGTTATTTACAGAACAATAGAATAGTGACACCTAGCTTTGTTACCGTTATGTTACAGTAAAATTGGAACACTATAAATCAAAGAATCCCAGCAACGAGACAAGCTGAGGAATTCCCACTTTCTTCTTCCTCCTTACTCTTTGCTCAAATCAAACCCTTCTTCAGAAAGTTTCACTCCCAATTAACATATGGAAAGCGGCAGGATCCTCATAAACTTTATTATTATAGCTTGCATTTGATCATGATTTGAAAAAACCATAAAGGTTATAAGGCAATGGTCCCCTGATGTTGCAGCTGATCATAACAAAGTGATCCCACACTTGTCTTGCAAACGTGCAATAATGTAGAAGGATGTGATTTTACAGATTCACAATCCTTGCAGCATAATGCACATCTATTGACTAAACTTATATCCATCTTTATCCAGTTTAATTCACATTTCAGTCGAGTGTACGTGGAGAACTAGTCAACTTAGTAGCCCAATAAAATATATGTATGTTGAAGGAGTCCGGAAGCAATTCATTAGGACGGACACTTGAACTTTTTTTGGTCGGAACTAGTCAACTTATTAGCCCCATAAAATAATTCGTACTCCAACAAGAGATACCAACGCACATGCATGCCAATTCGCTGGAAACAATATGCAATCGTTCGTATGGCATCTCTTCGATCGGAAACATACGATAAAATTAAACGATACATACAAGATTAATATGGTCAGTCATTGTACAAAAATGAAACGCATAATATATAAAAACCGCCATATCCCATATTAGGGGTGGCTATACGGTCCGGTTAAAATGGCCCAAATTGATCCGGTCCAGTCCGGTCTCTTTGAAAATATAAGGACCGAAGATTGGATTGGATACAGTCCGGTCTTGATCCGGTCCGGTTTTGATCCGGTCCGGTCCCAATTCGGTCTTGATTTTACATTGAGATTGTGGGATTTGAGTGGCCTAAGGCCTTAAAGGGTGAGGAGTTGGTTAAGTTTTGTACTAAGTGCAAAGGTTTGTGACCGTTTATGCAAATTACTCTTAAGTTTTAGGTGTTGAGCTCTCTTATCCGGTTTTTTACCTCACATCTAAGCCCAAATATTGGATTGGATTGTTTACTATCCGGTCCCGGTCCGGTCTCTGTCCGGGTTATATGGTCCAATTTCCGGTTTTTAATCCGGTCCCGGTCCAAATAGCCACCCCTATCCCATATCGGCAATAAATAAGCCTATGTCCAGAATTCCAAACCATTCATCCCTCCAACAATATAATCTACATTGCAAATCTCAATCACTTCACCAGTTTCTTCGTAGCTCAACAACATGGCCGCAACTAAAACCGCCGTCTTTCTTCCTCTCCTGTTGACGCTACTATTGGCAGCATTTTTATCGTCCTTGGCCGCTGCAGAATCCCAAACCTCCTTTGCCACAAGGAAGCTGCGTACGATGAAGAAGAAAGAAAAGCTGACCCAACACCGGCGCGGGCCCCGACCCCACGCTCCTCGTCGTCGCCCCGGTCGTCGAGAACGCCACGTACTACGGCATGGTCACACTCAACGACGATAAGCTGACGCTGGGCCCGGACCCAGATAATAATTCAACGTCCGTCGGGAAAGCCCGTGGGCTGTACCATTTCCCTTCCAACACGACCAGCTTCGTCTACGAGATGATATACAGCTTCGCCTTCACTTACGGAGACTACAACGGCAGCTCCCTCTCCCTTATGGGTTCCGTCTTCCCGCCACCGTCGGGAGCCGCCAGCGAGCTCTCCGTCGCCGGCGGCACGGGCGTGTTCCGATTCGCTCGTGGGTACGCCGTCTTGAACTATGTCTCGTTTGATCCGCTACGTAGGATGGTCGTCAACGAGCTCGACGTCTACGTTTCCCATTACTAGGTTGGGCATCCAAATTAAATCAGCCGAGGCATATATATATATATATATATATATATATATATATATATATATATATATATATATGTTACGGGGAAATCATTACTATATGTGTATTTGTACCCGTTTATGTGTGCTTATTTATTCAATTCTCAATAGTACTAATTAATTGATAAAATGTTGTATTGTTTTCCTATTTACATATATGTCCTCCTGTTTACCGAGAGAAAAATAAATTAATCTTTCTTATCTTATCTTAAAATATATTAAAGCAGTTTAGAAAATCAACCCTCTCCACGGGGCTAAGATCAGGTGACTCACATGGCTAAGTGAATCTCAGCCACTCAACCTCATTAAAATCCAAGGGCTCCTATTAATTCTATTTAATGAAGGACAATGCAGTAATTACATGTTTATTTAATTTTCAATTATAAAAGAAATAAAAAATTTAACCCGTCCCCGTCCCTTTGCGTTGCCTGCCGTCTCCGTCCCAATTAATTACGCCGCCTCCGTCGGCAATTCCTGGGAGAGATGAAGCCTGGGCGCCATTAATTCCAGGGCATTAATTCCAGGGCCCAAAAGATGAAGCGCCATTATTCCAGGAGGGAGGGCGCCATTATTCAGAGAGAGAGAGAGAGAGAGAGAGAGAGAGAGAGAGAGAGAGAGAGAGAGAGAGAGAGAGAGAGAGAGAGAGAGAGAGAGAGAGAGAGAGAGAGAGAGAGAGAGAGAGAGAGAGAGAGAGAGAGAGAGAGAGAGAGTTCTTGTCAACTTTTCCGGCGACGGCGGAGCAGTTTTCCGGCGACCAGAGACGGTGGTGGATGATTTTCCGGCAACAGTATTGAGTTCATGATGTTTGTAATGTTTATATTACTATTTTGTATACATTGTAATGTTTGTAATGTTTGTTTGTCTAGTTTGTATACTTTATGTTATGATTTATACACTTTCTATTCATTGATTTGTATTTGTAACTTTTGTTATTCAAGTTTGTATACTTTTATGTTATGATTTGTATACTTTGTATTCATTTGTTTGTAATACAAGTTTACCAATCTGTATTGTAAGTAGTGATATTATGTACGTGTAGTATGCTTTGTAATGTTTGTAATGTTTGTTTGCAATGTTTGTAATGTTTGTTATTTTGTAATGTTTGTTGGTTTCTTTTGTATTGTTTGTAATGTTTGTTATTTTTGTCCACATGTTTGTCATTTTTGTCAACCATGTTTGTAATGTTTTTTTAATCACAAATCAATACATGTAATGTTTATATTACTATTTTGTATACATTGTAATGTTTGTAATGTTTGTTTGTCTAGTTTGTATACTTTATGTTATGATTTATACACTTTCTATTCATTGATTTGTATTTGTAACTTTTGTTATTCAAGTTTGTATACTTTTATGTTATGATTTGTATACTTTGTATTCATTTGTTTGTAATACAAGTTTACCAATCTGTATTGTAAGTAGTGATATTCTGTACGTGTAGTATGCTTTGTAATGTTTGTTTCAATGTTTGTTATTTTGTAATGTTTGTAATGTTTGTTGGTTTCTTTTGTATTGTTTGTAATGTTTGTTATTTTTGTCCACATGTTTGTCATTTTTGTCAACCATGTTTGTAATGTTTTTTTAATCACAAATCAATACATATAAAGTATACAAATTATTAGTACTTACAATACAAAGCGACGTGATTTGCAGCACAAATCAATACATATAAAGTATACAAATTAATATTACAAAACATACAAACTATACAAACCATACTGACATTTTGTACAAAAATACTAACAATACAAACTAATGTTACAAAACATACAAACTATACAAATCACTGTTCTTCCTTCAGACGATGTCTCTCCACCGCCGCCGCCGCCGCCGACTCTCTCTACAGCCGTCGTTACCTCTGTTTTCCCGGCAACAGATCTACTTTCTCTCTCTTCCACCGCCTCCGTCGCGATCGTCTTTCCCTCTCTCCATCGTCGCCGACGCGGTTGAGATCTCCTCGCCGTCGCCCCCCTCTCTTCCACCGTCGACGTCCTTCTCTTCCCGCTGCTGCTTTTCTCTCTCTCTCCTATGGCCTGCAATGGCGACGCAGAAGAGGATGACTGGAGGAAAAATCGCGATCTCCTTTTCCTCTCTCCACCGTCGTCGGCGCCGTCGAGATCGTCGACTTTCTCTTTCTCTCTCTCATCCGCCGGCGTTGCGATCTGTTTCCGCCGCCGTCGTTGAAATCGCGCATCTCTATCCCCTCTCTCTCTCTCTGTGAACGTGAAAGAAGGAGACGGTTGGAGAGGAAGGAAAAAATAAAATAAAACTGAAATTAAGAATTAATGAATTTATGATAATGCCAAAAATACCCTTTTCATTTAATAATAATTGAACACTTTATCTGGACCATTAGATTAATCTAAAGGCTGAGGGGGGCTTAGCCAAGTGACTAAGCACCCCCCCTTAGTCACCAGATCCGGACTCCTCTCCACGTCAGCCTCGCTGGCTTCTCCGCTCTTCTCGGTGATTACTGAATTTTCATTTTCTTTTAATGTTTCCCTCTTCCGAACGGTTTCTTTTGATCTTTTTGTTCTTTTCTTTTAATTTTGTTTCTCTTCTCCGTTTGCTAACTGCCAATTATTTGGACAGGGCTTCTTTCCTTTTAAGAATTTTGCTTCCACAGTGCGACCCCTTTTCTTTGTTTTTTTTTTCTCTCCCTTTCTTTTGGTTCCGTGAGAGATGAGAGAGAAATTGTTGGATAATTTATTAATATTTTTTTATGATAATTAGTTAATCATAATTATAATGATTTACTCATTCAAATAATAATAATATATTTTCTAAATTATTCTAATAAATATTTGTGTTACCAAGTACCGAGTGAACTTTCTACAAAACTTAGCCTATCCACATAAGTCAAAGAACCTTTCCATCCCCTCAAAATTTTCTCTCATGCACATAATCTCGCTCATTCTCAACACTTGACAATTTTTTTATAACATCATTTTTATTTAAAGACTCAATCTAACTTTCTTCGAGATTTCTAATCTACCACATCAGTTGGATTTTCACTTGCTAGATGTCTGTTGTTAAATAACTCTTAACTCTAGACGGTAGGATTAAGCATCGTATGCAATTCCATAAATTGACTAAAGTATAAGTTGCAAGATAATATGATATGCCCACCATATTTTTCTTTGAATCATCATTAAGATGAATGCACATTCCACTATTTACTGAAAAATGAGATGCATGTTTTCTCTCCTTTTTAGGTATCTCAAGGAGGTGAGTTTTGTGTTCTAATTTAATAAGAGATATTAAAAACTTTTGATGAATCTATTTGACGTTTTTTACAGATTATCTATGTGATTTTAGAAAATTTGTTACTTTAATAAAAAGATTATACATATACATAATAAACGAAAAAGCTACATGCCCAAAGGGCAGGGGTTGAAGCTAGTATCATAATGATGGAATTTAAACCTTGGTTGTGATTTGTAATGCCAACTGCCTATGTCAATCACGACCTCAACCGAGGGCAGTGTAGGCACCTCCACTCCTTCAAAGTCTCCTAAATATCAAACAATAAGAAAGGCCCATTGTATGCAGCATCCAGGCCCGCATGGCCCAAAATGAAGTACCATTCCTTTAAATCATACAATCGATACGAAGTCGTAGGCAAAAAAGGGCATTCCGAACCACAAGATGTGCTACCCTTTGGCTAATCCGATCTACAAATCGAACATGAAAACAACTATTCGGAGCCATCATACGTAGAACAGGTGGGTTAGATCCGTTGGCCTAGTTGAACAGGTGGGTTGAGGGTTAGAAGTCCGATCATTTTAGCCCGGTTTGATTCGGATATATGAAAAAAATTATACAATTGTTCATACATTTATAAACCATATAAAATCTCAGCTAAAAAATTGGTAATAACATTTAACATTACAACAAAATAACAGTTCGTAGTTAGATCCAAAATATAGTGAAAATTCAAACACACACATATAACATCAGTATTCAAAAGTTCAACTCAGAATTTCAAATATAGCATTAGGCGAGGTGAAAATCAGAAAAGAGACCCAATTGGTAAACCAAAGAAGAAGAAGACGTTGTGTGACCTTCAACCGTTAAAACCTTACTACGGGTCGAACCGAGGATGTGGCAATCTTTTTCCTCACATGATCAGCGTTAATTCACGTCAACTGAAACGTCAACCTGCGGGTCGACAACCTTTAACTTAGAGCTAATGGGTGGTTCCACTCCCGTCGATAGAATCCTACTATGTTACCATGAGGATCCACTAGATGAATCCCATCCTCCCTGACGAGCCACGAAACATCATGACCGTGAAGGTAGTCAGCTGACCCCTCATATGCGTTGAAAGCAAGACGTCTATCTCGCACGGCCAGCTTGCACCAATAGAGCGTCTTCCCAAAAACATCCTGCTCGAAACTCCATTCAAAACGAGAACCCACATCAACGAGGTTGGCTCCAAAGTCGTCGTCTTTGGATCGACAATGAACAATCAGGTTTCTCCCTCTCAACTCGTTTTCAACAGAAACAATCATGTGCTGGATCGAGGGACGTGCCTGCAGAATCATTACGGCCGCCACAACCGGCCGCTGCCACTCGCCACATCGTGAAGAGCAGAATCCTTTTACTCTCTCTCTCTCTATTGTTTCCATTCTTTTTGGAGTTTTGGTTGCTCTTATAGTGCACGAAGAAGCAATATGGTGTACGGAGAGAAGAAGGGTTTGCCTTTCCTTGCACGTGCAAAACGCGCAGAGGCGGTTCGTTGGATGCATGCATGGGGTTGGAGTACGTAGAAGAGTCTTATGGACCTCTGGCTCCTATTTATGATTGATTCCTTCTCCCATCTTATATGTTTTTTTTTGTTTTTGTTTGATATCATGTATTGTTCCTTTAGATACCATATTAATACGATTGAGGGTGGAAAAAAACATGTCAATTTTCCGGTTATGAAAATCCCTAAATTACCGGCAACAACAAGGATAGAAGGAATCAATTCCTTGACTTGGACGTATTAAGCAATTCCTTCACTTGTTTAGACATATTGGTTGAGATCAGACTTTAGGCGCTACACATCAGGTTGCAACTCCGGTTGAGCAGAATTATCAACTGCGTTGTTACGCCTCGTCACCAGTTTCTAATCATGCTGTCTTTTTCGGATGTCACTTATGTAGTCGATCTTCTTAGTTAGCGAGTTCAGTCATCGCCACAGACTCACGTCGATACGATTAATTGTGTTCTCTATTTCAAATTCTATTGTAATTAATGAGGTATCTGATCTACTTTATAAAGAGTAATGGAGATTCAAACATACAACAAACTTTAATTTCAAGAGTTAAAACTTAAAAGTCTACCACTAAAACTTAGGGCTGAAAATTTGCCTGTCCCGTCCCTGTCCCTGTCTGACCCGTCCCTGAAGGGTCAAGATGTATAACCGTCTCGTCCCGTCCCTGTCTCCTTCTTGACCCTGTCTGATCCTCAAGGGTTGGGACGGGACGGGACGGGCCGGGTCAGTGGGTCGACCCTAATCAACACACTACTTTTTTACAAATTACATTTTGGTACCCAAAATTATTTTTTCTTACAATTTAATACCTAAATTTTAATTTTTTTACAAATAAGTCCATAAATTTTGATGGTAAAATTACGTTTTGGTACCCAAATTTTTTTATTTTTACAAATTAGTACCTAAACTTTTAAAACTTTACAAAAAGGTCCAACGAAGTATGAGATATTTATTGTTGCTAAGGGTCACAGGGTCAAAACGTGACCCGTCCCTAAGTTGTCCCGACCCGTCCCGACCCTTATAGGGGTCAACAAATGGCCCGTCCCTAATCTGTCCCTGTAGACAAACTGACTCGTCCTGACCCTTAGAGACGGGACGGGTCGGGACGGGTCATTGGGTCTTCCAGGACAAGCTTTCACCCCTACTAAAACTAGGGGGATCGGAGGTAACTCTCGTTGGTGGTCCGAACGGAATGCTAAGGAATTTGGAGCTACATGCTACAGGCTATTTGACTTAATGTCTTTCGCCGTCGCCATTTGTATACACCGACGGCCATTTGATTCCTGAACTTTCCCTAAAGGCTAAACTAGAAGATCCTTATCGTCATTCAGGGCCACCGAATATACGGCCCCAATTGGCTAGACACATGCAACCGCTCCCATGGCAATGGCATCTCTTCGCCGACATTTGATAAAGTGCATCATACCATACGTACAGAGAATATTAGCAATGGCAAAACCGCCCCCATGGCTACTTCTATATATATTCTAGCTTAGTTTCCCGATGGGCCTATACTATAAATAAGCCTATTTCCACAGTTCCAAAATCCAAACCCTTCATCTCTCCAATCTCCAGCTTCTTCCTAAGTCAACACTATGGCCGCAACTAAATCCTTCTTTCTTCCTCTCGTGGCGACCCTCGCCGCTTTACTATTGGCCGCAGCAGAATCCCAAACCTCCTTCTCAACAAAGAAGCAGCTGCTTACGATGAAGAAGCAGAAGCTGACCCACCTCCACTTCTACTGGTCCAACTTCCGTAGTGGGCCCGAAGCCACGGCCCTGATCGTCGCCCCGATCCTCGACAACGCCACTTTCTATGGGACCGTGGCCCTGAACGACGATATGCTGACATTGGGCCCGGACCCGGATGATTCGACGTCGGTGGGGAAAGCCCGTGGGCTTTATCATTTCCCTTCCGATACGACGGACTTGGTTTACGAGATGATATACAGCTTCGCCTTCACTTACGGAGGCTACAACGGCAGCTCCCTCTCCCTTTTGGGTTCCGTCTTCCCGACATCGAAAACCGCCAGCGAGCTCTCGGTCGCCGGCGGCACGGGCGTTTTCCGCTTCGCTCGTGGATACGCCGTCATGAACTTTTTGTCTTTTGATCCCGTACGTAGCTTGATCCTCAACGAGCTTGACGTCTACGTTTTGCATTACTAGGTTGTGCATCCAAATCAGCCAACACTTTTATATGCTACAGGAATTTATTGTTATTGTTGTTGTTTTTATGTTTCTTCGATCTTTTCATTGCATGAAGTTATGTGTTTGTCTGCTTATTTTTTAGTTTCAATAGTATTCTAATTATGTATTGTTTTTTTCCTATTTATTATGTGTTAAAAGGTTGAAGAATCCGTTGGGCTCAATCAGTACGATGAAAGTCTATTTTCTATGTTAAAGCGAAATGATGGCTAAAAGCGGACGCAAAAGCGACCTAATATGGTAGGGTGTACGTGCTATGGTTGATTTTAAAGCATACTGCACCAGACCAAACCAACATTGCTACCAGATCAAACCAATCGAATATAATGCAATTCGATCCACGGTCCTATGAATTTATATATACTGAAGAAAAATGAGTTTGATTGATATCTAGATCGAACCAAACCGAGTACATTGGACCGAATAAAATATTGTTTCATTTTGGTCCTAATATCTTTTTTTTACTTTTGGATTACTCAATTTTCGTTTCGGTCTTGTTCAAACTAGACCAATGCACACCGCTACAACATTGTCCTAATACCCATATATCAAAGACCTAAAGAAGCGATTTAAAAGTTAGCTGTTATATTTTTACTAGGATTGAGGCTTTTACTTGGGCTTTTGGTGCAAAAGGTTTTTTGAACAAAAAGCTACAGTATTTGAGAAATCTAAAGCGTAAAAGCATAGGTTTTTAGATTTTAAAGCTAGCTTTTAACTGCATTGCTCATAATAATTCGAGTTGTTGGGAAATGTTGAATTATGGATCATATATCATTAACTAAGACATCCCTTAAAACAAAAGTCGACACATATAAGTTTGAAATTTGCAGAGATCAGGATACCATGTGTTTAACATAACATACGTGGTCATCATAATTCGAACTGAAGACCTCTCGGGCACATGCAAAAGGCTGTGATACCTTATCAAGAACTAGTTGATCCCAATAACTCAAGTTGTTGAAAGTTGTTCAATTATGGATTATATATCATTTACTAACAACACACACCTCAAACGACAGCCAACTCAGAAGGGCTTGAAATTTGCACATGTTCGAATACTTTGTGCATAACATAAAAAATGAGGGTCATCAGTATTCAAACAGAAGACCTCTCGGTCACATAAGCCACTGATACCACATGTCAAGTTTTATCCTTTTCTTTACGAAGTAGCCATCAGAGTAGTTTCTGAAGCTCTCACTGAAATTCTATAAGAGTAGTTTATATATTTTCAAATGTAGGATCCACACGGGAGCTAAGTTTGAGAAGTTCAATAACTTTTATCATCAAACTCGAAGCGTATTTATGCTCTTTGAATATCTATGACTCTATCGTTGGAGGCAAGACTTGGTTCATTCGGTTGAGGAGGCAATGAATTAGGGGGGAGAAAGAGCCATTTGGTTGGAGCTTCAATCGGAATTCCGAAATAGACAATTACATAAATTACGTATTCAAATTAGGACGACGTTTAGTAACTTTCTTAGAAGGAAATTTTAGCAATTCAGTAATCGAAATCCGGATGCACCACAACAAGAAAACAAAACCGGCAGACGAGCTAGTGTCATCGAAAAATAATCCTTCTCCACTTGTGTCGGGCAATTGGTTCTGGAGAATTCATCAAAACCGCCAGATGAGCTCCATCATCCATCACAACCCAATCAACAAAATTTCCACCAATATCGTCACCTGAATAACCTGATCGATCGAATACAGTGAAAGAAAGACGTCTATCTTCGAATGTTGATATAACTTGAATCGGATTATCAACCGCTACGACTGGTAATCGGGAGTCTGGTCTGTAACCGTTTCCTTTGCCAGATTGGATTAGGTTTAGACCCACATGGAGAAGTACTATAAATACTTCTCATACTCCTCTGTAATCTGTAATCTCCTTGATATAGTGAAACTGGCTCTCTCTCGCCCGTGGACGTAGCTAGGGGTGGGCAACGGGACGGGACGGGATACCCGTCCCATTTTAGACGGGTACCCAGTCCCATTTGGAGACCAAAGTCCATCCCATATCCCAAACCCATATGGGAAACGGGTACCCATTACCCGTACGGGACGGATAACGGGTACCCATACTACCCATAAATACCCAAAGTTTAAATGACATTTTACCTAAAGACAATTAGTCAATTACATCCAAAGCATTCATTTCAAAACACAAAATGGCTGCACAAGTAGCAACTTACACCAATTCCTACAACCCAAAGAAGGGATGATGATGAAGATGAAAAGGAATCAAGGAAGGGGAAAGGACCAAATAATAAAACCCAGAAGAAGAAACCTGCTACTGCTGCTGCTGCGCTGGGTGAGAAGAAGGGAGAGCTCAGAGGCGGCGGCGGCGGTGAATGAAGGAGGCGCCGAGGCCGATGCGAGCTAGGTTTCGACCTTTCGTCTCTTCTCTCTCGTCCCGCGAAGACGATTCCTCTAGCCAGGGACAAGACACAAGACAAAAACAGACCTTTCCAAATTCCAGAGAAGCTGCCGCTTGCCGTCGCGTGTCTCACGTCTTCTAGGGCCTAGGGGTGCGTCAGCGTCTCAACTCTCACGGGCTGAATTAAATGGATTTTGTAATTTTAATGGATTTTGAATTGGGTTGGGCCTGGGCGCATGGACTGAATTATATGTCTTTGTAATTTGAATGGGTACAACGGGTACCCATATTACCCAAACGGGTATTCGCGGGTAACCCGCGGGTACCCATATTAGGACTGTACAATCCCAAGTCCCATCCGTTTAAAATATTACGGGTAATATGGGTACCCGTAACCCTTAAAAAACGGGACGGGTACGGGTATACCCAAATACCCGTTTCCCGTTGCCCACCCCTAGACGTAGCTAACACACATCGTGTTAGTGAACCACGTAAATCGTGTGTCTGTGTTTTCGATTCTCGCTTTCGTATTCTTGCTTTGCCGATTCCAGCGATTTCCCGATCCGTAGCAGCGCGTTCATAACAAGTGGTATCAGAGCCGCGGCTGGAAATCAGGCTAGGGTTTTCGATTTAGAAGAATGACGTCGGTGAACATGAAGATCGAAAAGTTCACGGGGAAGAACAGTTTCGCTATATGGCAGATCAAGATGCAGGCTTTATTAAAACAGCAAGGGCTGTGGGGGCCGGTGTCTGCGAAATAGAAGAAGGCACCGGTCAATGACGATGAGTGGAATACCCTGGAGGAGAAGGCCCACTCGACCATCATGCTATCGTTGTCTGATGACGTCATCATTGACAGGTCCACAGCCAGGTGATGCTTGTCACAACTGTAAGGAAGTGGGGCATTGGAAGTACAACTGTCCCAAGAGAAGAAGGCAACAGAAGAAACAAGGTTCAGTTGCCTTGGCAGAAGTGGACAACAGTTCTGAAGACGATCTCGCCTTGGCTGTAGATGAGAAGGCACATCGTGGGGATGTGTGGTTTCTGGATACTGCAGCCTCATACCATATGTCTCCGAACAGGGATTGCTTCACAACCTACGAGCAGATAGATGGTGGTAACGTGGTCATGGCTAATGGAGCTGTCTGCAAGGTTGTTGGAATCGGGTCCATAAAGGTTCGGACACATGATGGTTCGTTCTGTACCATGAATGATGTCAGGCATGTTCCACGAATGACAAAGAACCTGATCTCCTTGAGTCTACTCGACAGCAAGGGTTTCAGTTTCAAAGGAAAAGGTGGAGTTGTGTATGTCTGCAAAGGTTCAAGGATGGTGCTGAAGGGCGTGAAGCGTGGGACCTTGTATGCATTACAAGGGTCTGTGTTGTCTGGTTCTGCTGCCGTTGCATCGTCTCAGGTTCATCAGGAAGATATGACCACTCTCTGGCACATGAGACTGGGGCATATGAGTGAACGGGAGATGCAAGTTCTGTCGAAGAGGGATCTTCTTTGCAGGCACAGGATGCAGAATTTGGAATTCTGCGAGCATTGTGTGTTTGGGAAGCTACATCGCAGCAAGTTTCCCAAGAAGGGTATCCACCGGACGAAGGGGATACTGGATTACCTCCACTCCGACTGTTGGGGTCCTTCACGAGTTGAATCCATTGGAGGCAGCAGGTATTTTCTGTCTATTATTGATGATTATTCGAGATTTACTTGGATTTTCATGATGAAGCAGAAAAGTGAGGCTTTCACGAAGTTCAAGCAGTGGAAGACATTGGTGGAGAATCAGACCGGGAAGAAGATCAAGAAGCTGCGAACGGACAATGGTCTAGAGTTCTGTAATTCTGAGTTCAACGAATTCTGCAAGGATGAAGGGATTGCCCGTCATCGGACTGTGAGAGATACACCCCAGCAGAATGACGTTGCAGAAAGGATGCACCAGACATTGTTGGAGAGAGCCCGGTGCATGCTCTCTAATGCTGGACTAGAGAGAAGATTCTGGGCAGAAGCAGTGAACATGACATGCTTCCTGATCAACCGTGGACCTCACACAGGTATCGAGTTGAAGACTCCTTATGAGGTGTGGTATGGTAAGCCTGCAGATTACTCTTCACTGAAAGTTTTTGGGTGTCCTGTTTATTATCATGTGGATGAGGGTAAACTGAACCCAAGGGAAAAGAAGGGTGTTTTTGTGGGTTACGGAGATGGAGTTAAGGGATTTCGAGTCTGGTCACCTTCTGAGCATTGAGTTATACTCAGTAGAAATGTGATATTTGATGAGAAGTCTATGTTTAACCCCATGTTGAAGGTTACTGTTGTTGAAGGTAGCAGGAATGTTGATAAGCAGGCGGAGCTGCAAACTCTCAATGAGAGTGAGTTTGAGCACCAAGGTGGAGAAGATCAACATGATGAGGATGTCTCTGCAGAGCCAGAAACTTCAGAGTCTAGTGCACGAGTTCAACAGTCTATGGCTTCCGGTAGACCGAAGAGAGTGACTGCCGGAGTACCTCCACAGAGGTATGGTTTCGAGGACATGGTGGCGTATTCATTTCAGGTTGCTGAAGAAGTGGATGCAGGAGAGCCACAGTCCTATAGAGAATCCGTTTTGGGTGGCGAAGCTGATCAGTGGCTTGCCGCAATGGGAGATGAGATGGAATCCCATGACAGGAATCAGACTTGGGAGCTAGTCAAACGACCACAGGGAAGGAAGATTGTTACAAACAAGTGGGTCTACAAGAAGAAGGAAGGAATCACTTCTAAAGCGGGCATGAAATTTAAAGCTCGGGCGGTTGCACTAGGCTTCTCGCAGAGGGAAAGAGTTGACTACAATGAGATTTTTTCACCAGTGGTCAGACATAATTCGATCAGAGTGCTACTAGCAATAGTGGCACATGATGACTTGAAGCTCGAGCAGCTAGACGTGAAGACAGCTTTCCTACATGGAGAGTTGGAGGAAGAAATTTACATGACTCAGCCAGAAGGATTCGAGGTTCCTGGAAAAGAAGACTATGTTTGTAAGCTGAAGAAGTCCTTGTATGGAATTAAGCAGTCTCCGAGGCAGTGGTACAAGAGATTTGACAGTTACATGCTTGAGCTGGGCTATAGCAGAAGTCCATATGATTGTTGTGTGTATCACAACAAGGTGGAGGATGGTTCGATAATCTATCTTGTTCTGTATGTGGATGATATGCTCATAGCTGCGAGGTCGAAGTCTGATATCCAGAAGTTAAAGGGGCTTCTCAGTGCTGAGTTTGAGATGAAGGATTTGGGAGCTGCTTAGAAGATCTTGGGTATGGAGATTTACAGGGACAGGTCGAAGAAGAAGCTTTTCTTGTCACAGAAGAGCTACATCCAGAAGATACTGTCGAGGTTTGGCATGTCTTCGGCAAAGCCCTTAAATACTCCTAGTGCTTCAAATGTTCATCTATCCTCAGCTTATGCACCACAGTCGGAGGCTGAGAAGGAGTACATGTCGAGAGTCCCATATGCTAGTGCAGTAGGTAGCTTGATGTACGCTATGGTATGCACTAGACCTGATCTTGCACATGCTGTTAGTGTTGTCAGCAGGTTTATGATACAACCTGGGAAGGAGCATTGGCAGGCTGTGAAGAGGATCTTCCGGTACCTTAAGGGTACACCTGATGTGGGGATTAGTTTCGAAAGTGATACAGAGTGCTTGGTGTCTGGGTATTCTGACTCGGACTATGCTGGAGATGTTGACACGAGGAGATCGATGACCGGTTATGTATTCACTCTTGGGAGTTCTGTAGTGAGCTGGAAGGCAACTTTGCAGCCGGCGGTGACATTGTCTACTACTGAGGCAGAGTATATGGCGTTGACAGAAGCTGCTAAGGAGGGAATATGGTTGAAGGGATTGGTTGGTGATCTTGGTCTACATCATGATCAGGCAGTGGTGTATTGCGACAGTTTGAGTGCAATATGCTTGGCCAAGGATCAAGTCCACCATGAGAGGACTAAGCACATCGATGTGAGGTATCATTTCTTGAGGACTGAGAAGAGGATTAAGGTGAAGAAGGTTGGCACCGCGGATAATCCTGCTGATATGTTCACGAAGCCGGTTCCGCATGGCAAGTTCCAACACTGCTTGGACTTGCTGAATGTCTTGAGTTGGTGACTCCGCCCTGCGGGGCATTGATGGCGGGAGAGAGAGATAGAAGGAGCAGAGTACATCAGAGATTTCAGAGGAAGAGGATTCAAGTCAAGGTGGAGATTTGTTGATATAACTTGAATCGGATTATCAGCCTCTACGACTGGTAATCGGGGGTCTGGGCCTGGTCTGTAACCGTTTCCTTTGCCAGATTGGATTAGGTTTAGACCCACATGGAGAAGTACTATAAATACTTCTCATACTCCTCTGTAATCTGTAATCTCCTTGATATAGTGAAACTGGCTCTCTCTCGCCCGTGGACGTAGCTAACACACATCGTGTTAGTGAACCACGTAAATCGTGTGTCTGTGTTTTCGATTCTCGCTTTCGTATTCTTGCTTTGTCAATTCCAGCGATTTCCCGATCCGTAGCAGCGCGTTCATAACATCTACCGCCAGCTTGCACCAAAACAGCGTGCCTCAATGAATTGTGCGCCAATATCATCATCTTTGGATCGACAATGGGCTATCAACCTTTTCCCGCTCAACGCATTCTTGATATCAACCTTTGTAGACTCCGCCTGAGAGGAGGGAACTTCCACAATTAATATTGAAAAAGCTGCCAAAAAGTAGCTTCCTCATCGTGATGATCAATTTGATCGGCGGGAATCGATCGTATCTCTTTGATCTCCATTTCTACTTCTTTGATATAGTGCACCCAAGGAACGTATGAGCATCACAGAGTAGCTAGCTAAGAGGGGCTTCCTGCTGTTTTATGAATGATTCGCCCATCTATTTTTGTTTTTGTTTTTGTTGCCATTCTACTTTTGCCGGCCTGGCTTTATTACTTTTAAGTAGGGTGGTTATACGGTTCGGTGCGGTTAAATTGACCCAAATTAATCTGGTTCTAGTCCATTTTTTTTCCAGGAATATAAGGATCAAAGATTGGATTTGATGCAGTGCGGTCTTGACCCGGTCCGGTCTCAATTCGGTCTTGATTTTAGATTGAACTTGTGGAAATTTGAGTGGCCCGAGGCCTTAAAGGGTGATTTTTATCTGGACGGTTTGGGGTGTTGAACTTTGAGTAGAAGAGTATTAGGTTTATGAAGGGAAGTGGTAGGGGAAGAAATGTTGTTTGGATTTGGTAGCAAGGAAGAGAAGAGGGAAATGGTGAGGGTAGTGATCGAATTGAGGAGAGCATTGAAAGACATGGAAGCAAAATTGGAGTAGTTGAAGAGAGAGACGTAAGAGATGATGAGCATATTAATGAAAATGGAGATGAGCATATTGATGAAATTGGAGATGAGAGTTGGTTTTACTGAGCTTATTACAACAGCCTCTAAGAAAGACGAGTTGTCCAAATGCAAGAAGAGGATTGAGGACTTTAAGAGCGAGTTGATAAGAACCTCAATTGGAAGAGAAATTGACGCCCACATAAAGAAGGTCCATCAAAGTAGTAGAAATAGAGTTGTAGGAGGAGGATTAGAAAGTGAATTTTGTGTTGAATCAGATGGCTCTTGAGATTGAAAATAAAAGGGAATAAAAGGTTGATTGTACAACGGAGAGTGGTGGCTACTGGATATTTAGGTTTATGGTTGTTGCAACTGCCACAACCTATGTCTATATATCTTAAAATGAGGAATCATTCATTGATTTACGAAAGTTAAGGTCGATTGTCTATTCAAGCTACTGGAACTGGTAGATAAGGAGTGTCTAATTTTGTGTCTTATTACTTTGATCGAGTCTATTAGTATATTAGATGCATCCCTAATTTTGTCATTTGCTCTCAAGTTTTGATAGTTCCCTTTAAGTTGAGTTGTTAGTATATGGTTGACTTGAATCAACAACTTTTTTTATTAGTGACATGTTGTTCCTAAAAGGAGAGCATTGAACCCTTTATGTAGGATTGTGAGGTTTTAGATTTAGTTTTCAATTATCTATGGGTCGTGTGGGAATTCCAATAAACTTTTATACTCTATCTTTCTTGACAATCAATTAACCAATAACATTTTAACGGGGGCTTAGTTATCAGTATAAAATGAAATTAAGGATACATTTTTATATATTTTATATTGTTAAATGATGATGGTATTTCTTCAAATGTTCTGACCTATACATTCATTCTTTATGTACCATCTTGATTGAAGGATTGTCAATAAATTTAAACGGAATGATAAAATTAAACATAGCACAAAAATATAAATACTCAAATATGAACATTTCGGTCAACTGGTCGGGTTATAAGCTGGTACTCGTCTAAGGCAATGGAACTTTCAAGTTCGGATTTGACCCTTAAAGTTCGTGGGGGCCCACGAATTCATTGCTCCTAATTACTTTAATCAAACAATGAATTGGACAAAGTCCAATATAGATCCAAATGACCAAATCCATCATCAAATCTCTCTAGCAAACAACAGGGTTTTTTCCTAAACACACACGTTCTTAAAAAAAATTCCAAAATACAAACGTTATAAACAATTTCCCAATCTACACATGTTTGAACAAGACTATTGTCGTCAAACGCGGGGAAAACATCACCTCCTTTGTCAAAGGCGGTGAAATATTTTTGAACTATCACTGCGTTTGTCGAAAGGGGTGAATAGGTCACCGCTAACCTGTGACGCAATGAGGCATAATATCTGTGAAAAAACCAAAATTCGCGCCTCACCGCATCCGATGGCTGCAGTTAACAGTCAGAGCGACATGGATCGTTGTGGTCCACGTCGCCTCGCCTGTGAACCGCGCCAGTTGGATGGAGTGAAGCACGGATTCTGAGTTTTCCTCCCAGATCCGACGCCTCACAACGCCCACGCAACTATCCTTGTCATTCACCATCCTCAACTAACGTTGTGAATTCCCTTGCATCCGACGGCCACAATGACTTCGCTGGAGTGGACGGCTGCAATGACTTCATTGTGGTTGTCTTCAACGGTCTCCTCCTCCTATAAATTCAGTTCTCCCCTCCCCATTTCAACTACACTACCACACTTCACAATTCTTTCTCCCTCCCTTCTTCCACTCTAGGAATTTCGATTATGGTCTGTGGTTGCGGTTAAGGCCGATCCTCCATAACTTAATAAATTCATTGATATATTTCCTACAACCCTCCTCTCTAAAAACCCGTTGAACCTCCATACAGCTTTCGTCAAAAAATGGACGAAGAGGCTCTTAGGGTAATGTACTCACTTGCTTTTCCTTTTGTGATTTATTGTTTGTAATCGAAATAATATGATTTCATTCGATTTTTTTTTGTAGATGGGTGCCAATATATACGATACTTGATTGTATTTTGATCCCTAGCTAAGGTAGTTGTGATCTAATTATTCACCTACGAGGGCTGGAAAACGTGAGAAATATTCACCTCTTTTGTCAAAAGCGGTGAATACTTAACCACGTTCGAAAATAGCGATGAACAATTCTCTGTTTTAGAAGACAACGGAGAAGATTCACTGCGTTAGAGTAAATCAATTTTATGTTCACCTCTTTAAAGGAAAGCAATTTCATTTTCACTGCTTTGGAGAAATGCGGTGAATGCCTTCATTGCATTAGACAACCGCGAATTTGCTCAAACATGTTTAGATTGGTAAAAAAAAATTATAAAGTAGGTATTTTGAGAATTTTTTTAACAATATGTATTGTGGGGAAAATTCCAGCAACATTTTAAAGTGTAAAAATTAGGATATCTTGTTTGCTCGCTACTCTCTTGCTCTCGTCTCTTTGCAGCAACTCACCAGCCAAACCCCCTAATGGCGGCGGCTACCAAAACCTTCTTCACGCCTCTTCCTTCTCCCGGCGCCGAAACCCTAATTCCCCCAACCCTCAAATCCCCGAATCTCCACTACATCCCACATTCTTCGGCCAAGCGCCTGCCTTCTCTGACCATCAGAGCTTCCGCCGCCGCAGTTCCCTCCCCCTCCGACGGCGCATCGCATCCCAAGTCCCCCGAGCAGTTCAGGGTCGAGATCCTCTCCGAATCCCTCCCCTACATCCAGCGATTCAGGGGCAAAACAATTGTCGTCAAGTACGGCGGCGCCGCCATGAAAGACCCGAAGCTGAAGGCCTCCGTCGTCAGCGACCTCGTCCTCCTCTCCTGCGTCGGCCTCCGCCCCATCCTCGTCCACGGCGGCGGGCCCGAGATCAACCGCTGGCTCAAGCAGCTCAACATCGAGCCCCTCTTCCACGAGGGCCTCCGCGTCACCGACGCCGAGACGATGGAGATCGTCTCCATGGTTCTCGTCGGAAAGGTCAACAAGGATCTGGTCAACCTCATGAACAAAGCCGGCGGCACCGCCGTCGGCCTCTCCGGCATGGACGGGCGGCTCCTCACGGCGAGGCCCAACCCTAACTCGGCCCAATTGGGCTTCGTAGGCGACGTGGACCGGGTCGACCCGACAATGCTTTATCCGCTAATCAACAACGGTCATATCCCGGTGATCGCCTCGGTGGCCGCTGACGAGGCAGGGCAGTCGTACAACATCAACGCCGACACGGTGGCGGGCGAGCTGGCGGCCGCACTAGGGGCCGAGAAGCTGATCCTGCTCACCGACGTGGCGGGGATACTGGAGGATAGGGATGATCCGAACAGCTTGGTGAAGGAGACGGACATTGAAGGGGTGAAGAAGCTGATTGCGGAGAAGAAGGTCGCCGGAGGAATGATCCCCAAGGTGAATTGCTGCTTGAGGGCGATAGAACAGGGAGTGAGGACAGCGAGCATCATCGACGGCAGAGTTCAGCACTCGCTCCTCCACGAGATCATGTCGGAAGAAGGGCTTGGCACCATGATCACTGCATAATCGGGATACCCAATGTTCCAAGTTGTAATGCATCTGAAACAGAGTTTATATATTTTTCCAGAGAGAACAAGTAATGAGAATGCTGCAGAACTTCATTTGGACAATGCTGTATGTGTTTCATTTCATACAAATGCCAGCGATTACGATCGCTCATGCTAGCAACGGGCAAGCACAGAAGAAAGACAACTTGGTCTTATATGAAATGGAGAGTTAACAAAGAACCATCAAAGCAAGCAAGAGTTAAAACATAAACAAAGGAGAAAAAGAGAGACAGTCTTCTGAGTTGCAGAGGCACAATTACAAGTATTTAGAAGCGAGGGAAAGAAGCATCAAAGTTTCCCACAAACTACTAACAAACTAGGAAAAACCCCCAATGCCACCATGAACTCACAAAAGCCAGCACCCAACCCACCCAGTCTAAAATGCTTGTTAACTTCCTCCCTCACCCTATCTGAAATAAACCCAAAAGAAAGAAGAAAAAACTGATACATACACATTCATCAAATAGTTCCATACTGCTTCACTTTTTTATACTTTCCCTTTCTTTCTTTTTGTGGCTTCTCTCTCACTTTTTCAGTGGTGTCCGCATTTTCTTCACTTTTTTACCATGTGTCTAGTATCCTGGCGGGTTCAGTCAATTGTCATGGGCTGGGTCATGCAACATCTGAAGCGCGCCTTGCGGACTGTGGTCATGATCTCGGTTTCTGCATCTTCAAGCATCCTGACAATGTCAGCAAATGGAGGACGGACCTCAGGGTTTGTATCCCAGCAGTGGGTCATGATCTCACTCAGCACAGGCAGGCAGTCGTTTGGTATAACAGGCCTCACCCCTTTGTTCACCACAGCAAATGCTGCTTGCACTGCTGTCATGTTCTGGAATGGAAGCATCCCAGTTATCAGCTCCCAGAGCACAATGCCAAAGCTGTACACATCCACCTTTTGTGTGTAGGGGCGGTGCTGGATCATCTCCCTGCACAAAAATGACAATTTCAAAACCCATAATCCAAGATCATTCGACTTACGCGTATCCTTTTTAAATAGGTGTGCCAACTATAACAAAGTTACACATGGACTTCAAGCAGCACTAGTGAACCAATCAAATCCAATTACTTCAAGAGCTACACAACAATCTTCCAGTAAACAACCTTGATCAGAAAGTAACAAATCAGATAAAAAAGTTGCATACAACTACTAACTAGGAACAGCAGACAGTCGTAAGCTGGTCTCCTGCTATCAACTAAAAGTCAGCAGCAGATTTTCATTGGAAATATTCTCACCAATCACTGACATGCAACAAGGTAGCATGAAAGACCAGCATGACCATTGCAATGGTAGTTAGTATCTTTGATCCTTATTTAATCGTTTATTCTGAGCAGAACGTCTTTCATCTTTGGCAACAATTTGTGTATAAGGAACGTCAAAACAAACAAATCTATTGTCTCACACATACAAATTTGATGCGACAAAGATGGAAAATAGTGGTCACAGAATAACCATTTTCCTCAATATACAACCGCTGGTTCACAGCTCAGAGTTCACAATACCACTCCAGCAGCGACACTCTTGGATAAGGAACAACACTTGCATCATAAGTATTATTACTTTTTCTGTGCATCCTAGGAGGACTAACCAAATTCCGGCCACAAATTTGCTTTTAAGCATCAAATAAGGCAAAAGGACAAGTCGAAGTGGCATAAACTCCCTACTGCTGCAGACTTTAAGATTTCATGTTTGAAGAACAGTCAAGACACACTTACCGACAAACTACACCAAAAGTGAGGCATTTCAGTTTTTATTTTTTATTTTTATTTGGTAGAAGCAGATCTAAATTTCTGACAGCGCGTATAGTAGTTTCCATGAGAGCACACATCTAGGGATACCCCTGCCAAAACTGGTCAGTAAATTATTAGATCCCCGAGATTGGAGAAACTCAAGTCAAGTCACCCCCTTGTTTTCCTTCACTTCTTCTTCATATTCTCCTCCTCTCTCCCTATACCTCTGTCTCTCTGCAGGCCCTCCTCTCTGTCCTTAAGATTCAAGCCATCTCTACATATGGACTATGACTCCTTAACAACATGATGCAGGCCACAAAAGTTTCCTTGTGCATCTCTAACAGTATCAGACAAACATAAAACTCATCGAAATGTAGGAAGAGCCAAAGAAAGGAAAGAAAGAAAGAAAGAAGAAAAAAAGTAATATGCACTTGTGATGTCATACGGAGTCCATGAATGGCAATCACAATATTTTCAGACATCAAAAGTGAGATACTGTATATACTTACGGTGCCATCCAACGGTATGTTCCAGTTTCTGGAGTCATCCCCTCAGTCTGCACCTCAATCCTTGCAACACCAAAATCAGCAATTTTTATAGACCTATCAGCTGCAATGAGAAGATTATCCGACTTAAGATCACGGTGTATGAAGCCAAGACGGTGAACATAGGCCATTCCTCTAGCAACATCCAAGGCCTGCTTGACTGCCAACTTCAGTGGCACAGACCTATTCTGCCTCCTAGTCAGAAACTGGCGTACTGAACCTCCCTTAGCATACTCCGTGACAATACACCAAACCATCGGCTTACGGCATGCACCAATAAAACGGACAATGTTTGGATGCTTTAAGGTTGCAAGCATCATGACTTCTTGCTGAAACTGCTGTTCCATCACTTGTGCCTTCTCAGGGCTATTCTCTGGCCTCTCCAATATCTTGATTGCAACATCTTCCCCATTGTATGTCCCTCTATATAGCTTACCAAAAGCACCTTGGGCAAATGCCATACCCATGTTGAGTTTTCTCAGATCAATAGTCCACTCATCGTAATTGGCCAATCCTTCAGTTGGATATCTAGAATCCATCAGCGCCTGAGCTAAAGCATCATCATTCAGTGCATGGCCAACCCTTCCTGGGCGAATCAAACTATGGCCAACAGTTCCACCGTAGTTGTGGCTCACAGGTTTTAAACCAGGATGGCTTAAAATGTGGGTTAGAGAATCATTGGAACCAACGCTACTGTTATCCACTGACATCGACACAGAACCACCGGCATTGCTTGTCTGTAAACTGTCAATGGACATGTTTGTACCTTCGCCCAGTTTATGGTAAAACCCTTGCGTCAAATCGTAGTAGTTGTTATCATTGTGGTTGTTCCCCCCTATAAGACCGGTAAATTTGGGGGGCTCCATTTTACCAATCATGGATGTAATTCCTTGACAGAGGAGTCGGCAAGAGAAATCACCCTGTAGCCTTAATCCGAATGGTCAATCACAGACCCGCCTGCTGCAACGTGTCCTGAGAACAAACAGTTAACAATAATTTGGTTAAAATCAGCATCATCAGTCAACTGAAAGAAGAAAAATGTAACGCTTTCTTCAATCAACTGGACCAAGTCGAACCGAAGTAAACAGCCGCCGAAAGAGGTCTTCAACACACTTACTTTCACTCATTTCACCCACGCCCGAGCTTCTTACAGGACAAATATAACTAGCAGATATAATCATCACCACAAAACTAAGGAACCAGCGGGTGGGATAAACCCAAGAGAACACAGTATTTGGTGTACAAATGTGAAATGTCCTCAAAATCGAGAAACTGGAGACAGCCCGAAAAGGAAACAAACCAAAATCTCAAACCGGAATACCTTTGGATACAAATTAGGAAAAGGTGCAATTAAAAAGCAGCCACACTCCTGAAGCTCATTCCCTTCACGAATTCATTTCACCATCTGCACCAAAGCAATTCATCAAAACAGAACCTATCCCACAAAAGGAAATCCCATTACCCAGAACAAGAAACCCACCACATAACCCAAGTCTTGCAAACAATTCAACCCTCCCAAAACCTTCAAATTCGAAGCATTCCAGCCCCAAACTTTCAGATATCTCAACGATTCTCCGAAGGGAAGACCAACTACCCGGTCAACAAAGAAAAAAAACCCTCGAAAGAACCTCAAAGACCCCCCAAACCCACACACCACAATCATAGATCAGGCAATCAAAGCAGCTCAGCACCCAAAACCCGACACCGAAATAACATACAGAGCATCCAAATTCCACCGGAAACAGCCGATCAACCCCAAAGTAAACTCAGAAGTAGAAACCAATGGAAAGGACGGCAAGAAAGACCGAGGGAGGAAAAAGTAAGAATCCGTCAAAGATGCTGACCTGATTTCCCCGTCCGAGAAGCTCAGAAGATAACGAGAAGGGAACAGAAGAAACACGAAAGGCAGGCAGAGATGGATAGAGAGAGAAGGAAGTCTGCCCCGAAAACGCACCAATTTTTTTAACGAAAAAAAAAAAAGAGAGAGAGAGGAGAGGGAACGCAGTGAAGACGAAGAAGGAAGAGGAGAGACAAGATGAGAGCAGGGAGTCTTCGCTTCTCTCTCTCATTTACTTTCCCAAGCCTCGTTTTTATTGTGACTGGTTCTTTCCCCACTCGCGAAGGACCGAGTGGTATTCCACTCGCTGCAGTTTCACTACACGTGACGGAGCTAGGCCTTGGAGCTCCCTGGCGTCCTCTAACAACGCGTGTGAGGGACGTGGACTCTACAGCTTCACCTCGACGCGTCTTATAGTTTTATCTTTCGTCCTTTCCTTTTTTTTTTTCCTCCTTCTTTTTCGTATTTAAATATTTGGATAGAACATTTTTTTTTCGTTTTCGTTTTCTGTTTCTGTCTCTTTCCGTTTGGTAGAACAAAATGGCTAATGGTTTGGTACTTATTTGGTAAAAATACCTCCGTTAAATTTGAGAATTAGGATTAATCAACAATATCACACAAGTTTGACTAGGCGAGGAGTATTAAAGTCGCCAAAAGGTGTATCAGAACGCATGTTTTATATTTATCTATGTCAATTCGAAATTCAAAGTCTTTGGTGGCTCAAATTCGTAGGCAGGCTCACGAGCCGAGCTATTTCTTGTGTGTGACACAATCGATCACAATTCATAACGAGGACGTTTGTTTTTCTGCCATCGATACAGGCCCCTAAGC
Organism: Linum trigynum; assembly: GCA_964030455.1. Classification (NCBI taxonomy): domain Eukaryota; kingdom Viridiplantae; phylum Streptophyta; class Magnoliopsida; order Malpighiales; family Linaceae; genus Linum; species Linum trigynum. The sequence goes on along the minus strand of OZ034814.1, from coordinate 29,832,910 downwards.
TTTTCTATGTTTAGTAGCACCATCTTGTGAAGAATCAGTAATTTGAATATGGTACTTTTAATTACGATTTGGTACCCAAAACTTCAAAACATCCAAACTATATTTCAATAAGTATTATGTAATATAAAAGTTAGAAAACCTTCTAAACATAGTATTACAGTATTACTGGAATGACAAATGAAAACTTTTCAATAAAATTAATAAATTAGTAAAATTAATAAACAAATATCAAGGAGGAATAATAAATATAATAAAATATAATAATAAATATTAAAAATCAATATTATAGATCTATTAAAATCCCTAATCCAATTAGAAGCATCACTAAAAATAGTTAAAATAGAACCTAATCGACCATCAATTTATCAAAACCAAAGAATGATAAATGAAACACAATCAGAAAGAATTATTCCAATAATTGAAAAATTTTAGAACGAAACTAGAAGGGAAGTAACCAAGTAATAAGTAAAATAGAAAAGCTACAACGTTCAGTAACAAATTTAGAAAGTAAATATGACTATAGGAAGAAAATTAGAATTAGTAAATTTAACTAATATGGAACATCTATAATATAATATTATAAAATTACAAGGAAAATTAACATGCAAAATGAGATAACATCTGCATGATTTAAGAGAACTAAATATAAAATCCTCAGATTATTTATAACAAAACAGACTTCATAGGATATATTTGCTTAAGGGAATAATTCAATTATTAGAACACATAATGATAATTGATTCTTAATTTTCTATTCAAAAATTGGTTTGATATCAGAGTTTTCAAAAGAGGATTTCAACTAAACAAAATTCACAGGATATATTTGCTTCAGGGAATAATTAAATTATTAGAACATAATGATAATTGAAAATACTTATAATGATAATTGATTCTAAATTTCCTATTCAAAATTTGTTTGGTACCACAGTCTTCAAAAGAGGATTCCAAACAATGAAAAATGATGTTTTTCATAAATAAAAAAGATTTTTTTTACAATAATAAAAGTAGAAGGATGAATTCTAAAATTTAAAAAACAAAATATTCCATGAATATTCTGTCAACTTTAACGGAATGCACCTAAACTAAACTTAAGTGGTACTGGGTGCACATATAATAGAGTTCAGTTGCACATGATGTCCTATTATTACTTGAGTAGTATGGCTACCCTAATTCTCAAATTTAAGTAGACATTTTACCCCTGGTATTTATCAAACCTTTTATTTGGGACCAATTGCATACAAATACCACAATCCATATACCATAATAACTGTTATTTGCTATGTGATATTTGTATGAAATATCATGTTTGGATGAATTATAAGAAGTGGTTGGTGTGCTATTATCCTATGCAGTTATTATTTGGTATGTGATATTTGTATGAAATATCATGTTTGGATGAATTATAAGTAGTGGTTGGTAATGCTATTATCCTATGCGGTTATTATTTGCTATGTGATATTTATATGAAATATCACGTTTGGATGAATTATAAGTAGTGGTTGGTGTGCTATTACCCTGTGCAGGCTGTGTCAATCCAAACTTCAAAGTCTAAATAACTCAATAAATAATGGTTTATGTCAAAAAATATATGCTTAAGAGGTGTTTTATAAACATTTCTTTTGTGGTTGGAATCTGACCGTTGATATCCCTGCTCCTTGCAAAGATGAGGGGATTGGTGAAGAACTGAGATAAATAAAGGAACTAGAAATTCATTACGGCCATGCTTAAAAGTTAAAACAATTTGGACTGTACATGTTGTGTCCAGTATAATTCCCAGGTCATGTGGTTTTAACTTTGAAGAGAGAGGAGAAAGGGATTTAAAAAAAAAAAGAGTTATAGGTAAAATATGTCTTTCTACTATGATGATTTATCAAATATATCTTCTAACTATTTTTTACATCAAACATGTCTATGTACTTTGAAAAAATTATCAAACATGCTTTTCTGTTTAAATTTTCATCCAAAATCCGTTAACAATGGCCTAACTTTGGTTTGGGTGACACAAATGTCAAAAATATCCCTAATAATTTCACTTTAGAATTTTTTTGGTTCTTTTGTATAGCCAGATAAATCAAATAATTTCACTTTGAAGAGACCCAGAGAAATAAAACGGGAGACAAAACTGACATTTTTGCTCCCATTTGCAGATGTCGGGTCGTCTAAATCTCGGTTCAGCCATGTTTGACGATTTTTTCAATGGAAAGTTTAACAGAATGGCATGTTTGATAATTTTTTTCAAAGTACATAGTCATGTTTGATGTAAAAAATAGTAGAGGGACATGTCGATAAAATGTCATAATAGAAAGGCATATTATACCTATAACCCAAAAGAAAAATGAGAGGAAAAGAGAAGAGAAGGTAACAACTTGATCGCTGTTGTCGTGGACGGATAGATTCTCCCGACAGGCAGAAGGCCGAAGGAGCACTGGGCGGGTGGACCGTCGACTAAGACTGGGTTGGGGGGTAGTGCCTAGTGGGCTCAACTGCTCAATGGGGGCTCGGGTATGGGGAACTCTCCTAGGCCTGGTGGGCTTCGCCTCTGAGTCTAGGCGGGCTTTGCCTCTCTGAGTCTGTTTTTAGTTATTCAGTCTTTCGGTTTTAACGGAATTTTAATCTAGACTGGATTGGTCCTGGATTTTTTACTAATTTTGGAACCAAAGTCGGGATTGGATTGTTTTACATCGATCGTAAACACTCTGGGTTTGGGTTGAACTGAAAAACTCGGACCAAATAACTAGCCCTATCTTTCATTGTACCCGACTACGTGTCGTTTATTTAATTTTCTGGCTTGGTTAAATTTTAGGATATAATTATCTATTGTTCGAATCAATATATATGATTATCTTTTGTAAAAAAAAAACATATATGGCCATAGCTCATAAGAAATGTATATAAATAAACATCGTTTAGCTTCGGCTAAGGCAGTCTCATAGTATCTTTACCTTTTCTCATGGTTGTTATGCCGATGGCATGCTGGCTGGTTGAATATGTCCAATCGGTCCCGGTCATGAAACCGGCTGGAACGCTACCGATATTCTGTCTTAGTCAATACTGGTCAAAAACGGAAATTCCGGTGGTCCAACCGGTATTTTGCATCCAGTCACTTAAGGAAACGTCGCTGCTCTTATTTGGATTGTTAAAAAATTGAATTGGAATGGTTTTTGCTGATCAAGTTCTGAGCGAAGGGTATGAAGAAGAAAGTCAATGAAGAAGAAGGTTAAGACATTGATTAGTTTTCTGGACTTTGGTTTAACAAGTTCAATCTGGAGAATCGGTCCTTTAATCACTGCTTGAAGAAGCGCGTTTTGACACTGTTTTCCTCTACATGGTGTCGTTCTACTTACCAACAAACACACAACACTTAGTCAATAGGGTTTAGTAGGGGTGAACAAACACACCCGCAAACCGACCCACTCGTCCAATCCGACCCAACCCACCCGTATTTATCGCTAAAACGAAGGTTTTGGGTTGGGTGAGGGTTTTCTTTTGTACAACCCGTCTCTTTTGGGTTGGGTTTGGATTTTGGATTACACAACCCGTAGAACCCGATCCAACCCGTGTTCCAACTATTAGTATGAGTTCGTATCTAAAAAATATTTATGTCGTATATAGCAATACTTATGAGAAAATTAAGATATTTCGCCATGTTTTTCTATCATGGTCTCCCTAATCTAATGCATTCTTCGACTTAAAGTTTAGACATAAATTGAATATAGTTATGATTCACGTAATCCTTTTTCTTGTGTACAATTTTAATAGAATAACATATTATGGATGCGTTTGTTTATAACCTTTTTAGCCTATTTCAACAAATATCGTGAAAAAACTAGACATATGTTGAAGTAAATCACATTTTATTAAAATTCAAACAACATTTGTGAATTTTGATACCTTTCACCTTGATTTATTCGTTTGAAATTTTAATTAGTTCTAAAATATTTTTTATGATGTATAATAATTATATATTTTATGTTGGGTTGGATTTTTACTTAAAAATATCGCCAACCCGACCCAACCCAATTAGAAACAAACCGTAGGGTTAAAAAAAATTTGGGTGGGTTTGGGTTTGATAATTCCCAAACCGTAGCGCATGGGTCGGGTGATTAAAATGGTTAAACCCGAACCACCCGACCCATGTACACCCCTAGGGTTTAGACAGTTGTACAACTATCATTAGTTTATTTAATTGTTAGTTTGCTAGTTACTGTTTATTAGTCGTTGGTAGTTAATTACTGTAAGTAGGGTTCTCTAGCTGCAACGTATTTAAGCTGCTTGTAAATACTTTTTCATCGATAAATGAAACTACAAGTTTCTCCAACCCTATTCTTATGGTATCAGAGCTCTGAAGCTCTTTCTTTCTTAGGGTTTCATCATGTCCACTTCATCTAGACAAATGTCTACTATTGTTTCCTCTTCTTCTAACATAGCAGACCAGTTGGTTCCTCAATCTATTGTGCCGATCAAGTTCAATGGGAGGAACTATAATCTATGGAGTAGATCTGCGAGAATCGCTCTGAAGACAAGGAAGAGGCTTGGCTATATTGATGGGACTAAAACTCAACCAACATCAATAGATTAAGCCTTTGAAGAATGGGATGCAAACAATACTCAGGTACTAGGTTGGTTACTGAACTCTCTTGATGAATCGACTACTAAGAGTGTTCCTATTACTGAAAATGCACATGAGATTTGGGAAGATTTGAAAATGAGATATGGCTAGGCAGATGCAGTTAGGCTTGTAGATCTACAGACACAAATCTATTCTTGTAAGCAAAGTCCTCTAGTGTCAATGAATTTTTACTAGGCTGAAGACTTATTGGGAAGAGTATGTTCAGTATAGGACAGTTGTCTCAGCCCCTTGTCCTGATCCAAACTGTCTAGCTTCGGTAGCCTTAGAAACCCTAAGAGGATTCACTCATGATGACTATGTTATGAGGTTTATAACTAGTTTGAATGAAAACTATGAAGGGGTTCGTACAAACTTGCTAATGATGAAGCCTATGCCAAGCATAGGAGCTGCCTTTAGTTATGTTTTGCAACATGAAAGGCAACTAGACCCACAAGCAGTAGGATCCAAGAAAGAAGAAGGTATAGCTCTAGCTGCTGATGGTAGTAGAGGCAGAGAACCAAGGAAAGGCCAACCACAAACCTCAGGCCTGTTATGCAGATATTGCAAGAAAGATAATCATGTTAAAGAAGACTGCTGGAAACTTAAGGCCAAAAACAGGAAGATGCCTGAGGCAGGACACAACTTTGTTGGTTCTGTACGCACTCCTAAAAGCAGTGCTAGTGGAGATACTTCTACTTTTAGAGGACAGTCTGAAGAAGAGAATCAAGGTTTCAGGAACTTAAAATTCAACACGGATGATTACAATAGAATTATGAACTTGCTTCAACAATCTCCACCAACTTCACCAAATGGATCTAGACCAGACTCACCTAGAGTTATGCCTCAAGCTAATTTTGTCGTCAGAAACTTGCCAAGATTTCCAAACTTTGCAGGCAAGTTTACTCTTTCTGCATATACCAAATCAAATTTGGTGGGTTTGAGTGATGTATAGATCATCGATACAGGAGCTACTAACCATATATCTTGTAGTTTGTCATGCTTTTTAGCTCATAAATTGATTAAAGATGCTTTTTTCACCCTGCCTAATGGTCAAAAGGCAGAGGCCACTCATATAGGGATAGTGAAGTTAACATGTGGTTTAATCCTTCATCAAGTCCTCTATGTCCCATCCTTTTCCTTTAATTTGATCTCAGTTAGTAAACTAACCAAAACACTTCCCATCTCACTTACCTTCAAATCATCCTTATGTGAAATCCAGGACCTTCTTACCAGGAGGAGGATTGGCTTGGCCCATCAAGTTAGAGGTCTTTACCAAATGTCTCGATGCTCCCATTTTGTTTCAGTGCCTGCTGCTAAAGGAAAGCCATCCATTATAGAAGCAACCTAGAATTTCTCACAATAGAACCTGGACTTGTGGCACTCAAGGCTAGGACATCCATCCTCATTGAGACAAAATGTAATCCAGCAAAGTAGTAATGTAGTAGAAAATTTTGTGTTAGATCATTGTGAAACTTGTCACTTTGCTAAGCAGAAGAAACTACCTTTCAATTTGAGTGATTTTGTAGCTGCCTCACCTTTTGACTTGATCCATGTAGACATTTGGGGGCCTCATTTAGTTACTAGTTACAATGGATTTAGATATTTTCTAACTATTTTGGATGATTGTAGTAGAAGTTTATGAGGTTTCCTGATGAAAGCTAAGTCAGAAGCAAGAAATTTGCTGCAAAATTTCTGTGTTATGGTAAATGTGCATTTTAGTCAGAAAATCAAAACCATCAGGTCAGATCAAGGGCCTGAATTTCACATGCCTAATTTCTACTCCCAACATGGGATTCTCCACCAAGTGTCTTATGTTGAGGTTCTACAACATAATGGAAGAGTGGAAAGAAAGCACCCAGACATATTGAATATAGCTAGGGCTTTAAGATTCCAATTTGGTTTACATCTTTCATTCTGGGCAGATTGTGTACTACATGCTGTGTTTCTTATCAACAGATTACCTTCAGCATTGTTGAATGACATTACACCCGTTGAGAGGCTATATGGAAAACCTCCTGATTACAGTTTCTTGAGAGTTTTGGCTACATTTCTTATGCTGGATCTTTATCACAAGGCAAAAAGAAATTTGATAGCAGAGCTAGGCAGTGTCTCTTTTTGGGTTTCACTCCAGGTATAAAAGGTTACAAGTTGCTTGACTTGTCTTCTCATGTAGTGTTTGTCTCAAGGGATGTAAAGATATATGAACAGATCCTTCCTCGCCAAAAGGATTATTCTCCCCAACCTACTACATCCATTCACTTACCTTCTCACCCTATTTCTTTTGATCCATTTCCAGATCCCACCACACCACCTTCTCCCCCACATGCATCACCAACACCACCATCTGCATCTCCTCAATCTCCTTCCCTTCCACAGATTGAGGACATGAGGGAGGGATCCATTCATGATGATTCTGCTGCTGAGGGAGAAGCTGAAACATTAACTTTTGATCCACTTGAACCCTCTTTACCTGAACCTTCTCTAAGAAGATCAGATAGACAATCCAAACCACCATCATACCTTGTTCAAAATTACAAAAAACTAATTCCTAACCTTAAACCCACCAATTCCAGTTCACACTCACTAGACACCTTAGCCAATTTTATCTCTGATAAAAACCTTACACCAGAATTCCAGGCCTATGCTCTCAGTGTTCTTAGCATGTCAGAACTAGACTTTTACAGAGAAGCCATTCAACACGAGCATTGGAGAAAAGCAATTGTGGTAGAACTGAAGGCACTGCAAGCTAATGGAACCTAGGAGAATGTTAACTTACCATCAGGCAGAAAGGCAGTGGGATGTCGTTGGGTATTTAAAGTTAAACTGAATCCAGATGGCAATATGGAAAGATACAAGGCACGATTGGTTGCAAAGGGATTTACTCAAATTCCTGGAATAGATTTCTTGGACACTTATTCTCCAGTAGCCAAGATTAATACAGTTAAGACTTTATTGTTTGTTGCAGCAGTTATTGGATGAATTGATATACATGGAAGTTCCCTCAGGTTTAACATTGCAGAATTTTGAGCACAAACAGGTTTGTTTGCTCAAGAAATCCTTATATGGACTTTAACACGCTAGTAGGCAATGGTTTGCCAAGCTAGCTGCTTCTTTAATGAAGTTTGGTTTCAAGCAATCTCAAGCAGATTAATCCATGTTCACAATGATTGAAGGCGAAGTGATTGTCATTCTCCTAGTCTATGTTGATGATATTATAGTTGTAGGAAATAATTTGTAAGAAATTGTCAAGACAAAAGGTTTTCTTGCAAAGGAATTCAAGATCAAAGATTTGGGAAAACTAAGATACTTCGTAGGACTGGAAATTGCAAGAACCTCAAGAGGAATCTTTGTTTTCAGAGAAAGTATTGTCTGGATATGCTAAAAGAAGCTGGATTTCTAAGCTGTAAACCAGTGTTAACACCTATAGAGTTAAAGATCAGACTTTCTGCAACAACAACCAACAGGTAATCTATTTCCAGATTCAACAACTTATAAAAGATTGGTTTGTAAATTACAATATCTTACTACAACGAGACCCGACATTACTTATGTGGTACAACAGCTATGTCAAAAGGTACCCACAGATCAACATATGCAAGTTGTGCATCACGTTTTCAGGTATCTCAAAAACAAACCAACACAAGGCCTGGTGTTCATAACCAATTCTTCATTGCAACTTAAAGGATATTCAGATGAATATTGGGCAGCTTGCCCAGATACAAGAAAATCTCTCACTAATTACTGCACTTTTCTTGGAGACTCACTCATTACATGGAGAACTAAGAAGCAGCAAACTGTATCCAGATCCTCTTCTGAGGCAAAGTGCAGGTTCATGTGAAATGGTGTGGTTGAAGCAGCTGCTATTGAAAATGGGGGTGAATCATACATCACCAGCATCTTTGTTTTGTGACAATCAGTCTGCGATCCATATTGCACACAATCCAGTGTTTCACAATAGGATAAAACACATTAAAGTGGATTGTCACTTGATTCATCAACACATTTTGGACAAAATTGTTACTGTTACTCACGGCAGATCTGAGCTTCAACTTGCAGATACTTTTACCAAGGCGTTGAGTTGACATTGTCTTCACTTTCTTCTTGCCAAGCTTGGAGTAGCAAATGTTTATGCTCCTCGGCTTGAGGGAGGGGAAGAAGAAGAAAGTCAATGAAGAAGAAGAGGGTCAAGACATTGACTCGGTTTCTGAACTTTGGTTTAACAAATTCAACCTGGAGAACCGGTCCTTTAATCGCTACTTGGAGAAGCGCGTTTTGACACCGTTTTTCTCTACACGGTGTCGTTCTACTTACCAAAAAAACACAACACTTAGCCGATAGAGTGTAGACAGTTGTACAATTATCATTGGTTTATTTAATTGTTAGTTTGCTAGTTACTTTTTATTAGCCGTTGGTAGTTAATTACTGTAAGTATGGTTCTCTTGCTGCAACCTATTTAAGCGGCTTGTAAATACTTTTTCATCTATCAATGAAATTACAAGTTTCTCCAACCCTATTCTTAGAGGGGAAGGGAGGAATCAGAGGGTTAATTTAGATGGAGGATATTCAGATCGGTTATTCTTCCTGGCGTTAATTTAATGCTTCTAGAAGATATCGAATTTGTTTTTATTTTTCAATCTAGATTTCAGAAATATTGTTTTAAAATAGGTTATTTATATTCTTATTCTGAAATTTTATTAAAATCGGCATAAACCGACGCATGAACTAGTTGTACCACAGTAAACCATTTCACTTGTAAAACCGGCGTACCGACATAAATCGGGTTGACAATTTTTTCTCCATCCAGAACTAAAAGTCCCATAATGCGCGACAGTGCCGCACAACTAACTTCTAGTGGTTTACGGTTTATTGGTTAAGCGTTACATAACCGTTGGTTACTTGTTGATAGAACCGTTCATGATATATAACATATAAGACTTGTATATTACACCAATTAACAAATGAAGTTATCATTGACCATAAACAATTTCAAATTCATATCATCACCAAAATATCTAATAAATCATTCAAACCATCTCACAAAAGAAACCATATTTTTTTAATTCAAATTAAAAATTACGGTTTAAGTCGGTAGCCTACAACGTAAAGTCGACAACAAGGTTGGAATGAGAAGAGGAAGCATATATAAAATTAATAATTATGATTTGATGATCTTAGGTTTATGTTAAAGCGTTTTGTAAAATTTTTTCGGTTAAAATAGTGAACCAGTGGACCAGTTAAACAGTGTTGAATCATCTGATTTTATGTTGAACCACGAAAAACTGCTTGGCCCATCAATAACCGTCCAAACAATGAACAAAACCGCTATAATAACTGGTTTAACGATTCTACTGGCCTGACTATTAATCCGGTTAGGTTCTTATAACCATGCGTATTATTTACAAATCTTCAACCGGCCCTCTTGGCCTGTCAGGAGAATGGGCTTTAGCCTTTAGGTCAATGGGAACGAAGTCAGTAAACGCACCCTAGGTCTATGGCGTGAGGCCTATAAAGAGATGAAGCAACACGTGCGGGGAGATCTAGTTGCTTCCTTGAAGATCTACGCCCAGAAACTGAAACAGACCGTCTCTTCCAGGTCCTAGAAGAGAAACAGAGGGTAGCGTCTTTTTGGTTCTTCGTTGCTTTTTTTAGATCGTCTTAGAAAAGTTAGATACTTGGGCCAGATTCTGTATTTATTTTGTGTATTTATTCGCTTTTACCCTTTATCTTTCACTTGAGGAAGACGAAGAAAAGAGGAGAAGCCGGCCTTGCAAGTGCAAATATGGCCTCCGGCTCTGTTTTTACTCGAGACGAGGTAAGTTTTGTTTTTGTCTCTCGAAACTGATTAGTTTGGTTTAGGGATGTTGGACCAAGCTGGGTCAATAAATGATATTTTTGACGTGGTCAATGCACAAATTAATTCAGATTTCAATAGTGAGAGATTAACACTAGCTTGATTGAGCAATCCAAAAGGACTTGCCAAGAATCTCTCCTGAAACGATTAACTTGTTGGCACTGATAAATAGAACAAAGTTAGAGGAGGTTTAGAGAGAGAGAGAGAGAGAGATGAGTCGGGACACGCGATTTTAATGTGGTTCGGCCAATATGGCTTTACATCCACGTCCCGGATCACGAGAGACTCTAACTTTTATTAAAATAAAAGACTCTCTAACCTACGAAATTGAAACAACCTTGACACTTCGTGTCAAGAACCAAATAGGTGCAACTCCACACCTATTCAACCCTTAGCTAAATCCAAGCTAAGCTATCCACTCAATCAATCAAGCCAACACTCTTAGTTTGACTTGATCGGAGAGCAATTCACCTAGTGCAACTCCCAAGCAAGAATCCCCTCTTGCTCTTGCACTAGTCCCAATTACAAATACCCTTCCTACCCTAAAACCCGACCTAGCTTGAATATCTCAACCCCCGAGATATCAAGCTATTCACACCACGAAATATGATCACACAATTTCGCTATTACAAAGGAGAAGAGAGCTTTGCAAAAAGGTGTTTTGGCCTACAAATGACTCTACTATTTATAGTTAATGTGAGCCTTCATTTCCTTTCATTTGTAGTCCTTTATGTGGCAAGTATCTCTTTGATTCGATACCTTTTTGCTTGATATGGTAACTCCTTTGAGGGCAAGCAATCACTTTGAATTGTTTCCTTTTTCCTCATCATTGATTGTGATATTTCTGCATAGATTGTTAGTTCCACATAATAACATATATTTAAAACAAAATATCCTATGACATTCAATTAGCTGAATCAAGCTTGTTAACCCAACATTCTCCCCCTAAGCTTGATTTAGCATCCTGTTACTGCATATGCTTCATTCATCATTAAGCTCAAGATTAAAGAATAACAGTCATTATATCTCTCATTCATCCTACGCCACAGATTATTAAGAAAACAAATTACTTCATTCATCCTGAGTATAGCTCAGGGCATTATTCAATCAAAACACTCAACAACGCAAATAAGAGACATGATTTGATACCCCCCCCCCCCCCCCCCCCCCCCCCCGACTCAATCTAGACCTTAAAAGCCACAATTCAAATAAACCATTTAAAACAGCAACAACAACAACTAACAACTCGAAACCCAAGCTCCCCCTAAACCCAAGCTCCCCCTAAATTAAGGCTTTTAATTGTTTTGCTCAAGATCATGGTTCTCATAGAGAACCACTCCTTGAGAGGAATTTTGATTATTGAGACGCTTGAGAACTCGAAGGGCGAGGCCCTTTAGCTTGTCGCTTGAGCTTGAAGGGACGGACAGAAGCTGAAGCAGATGCACCACAATCCGCGGACACCTCGTCTTTGGCCTCTTCGCCTCTTTCTCTAATAGTTGCGTCCGTGGCCCCATGACCATGATCATTTTCTCCCCCTAATGATAAATCAACGATGGGAGGAATTCCCACCGTAACCAACACCTCATCAATGGAGGGATGAACACAGTTGTCAGAAACAGTGACAAAGTCAGAAAGAGGAACGCCGAGACGATGCAGCAACAACGTAACCAACGCAGCAAAGGGAAGGCCAACACTGGGAGAGTCGTTGGCCGCGGCATCCACGATTTCCCTAAACACCAGGTGAGGATAGCTCAATGGCATATCAGAGATGGCGTGAGACATGACCCAACAATCAAGAGGAAAAACAACATCCAAGCGATCAGCCCGCGGGAAGTACACTCGGGTGATGTAGTAGTGAAGAAGCTTGAGTGAACCATCCAGTGAGTCAAAGGAGCGATTTGTGACCTCCCGACGCAAGTCAAACTTGTAGGACCAGAACTCCAGAGGACTAATGAGCTGCTTACCTCTAGTAGGCAAAACAAGAAATGCAGCAAGGTCATCAATTGAAAGAGTAAGCAGGTGACCATAAACCAGGGTGGAGAATTTTCCCGTTGCGATCCCATCAGTCCGGAGATTTGAATAGAAGTCACGAACGGCAGCTGGGCAGTAGCTGCGAGGAGGGGAATCACCCATAGGAAGCCAGCCTAGGTTGTCGATGAGGGTGATAGGATCCACCGTGTCGACAAAGGCGAAGGCATAAGGATCCAGAGTACAGATCGGCAGAATTGGCTTCACGGCAAAAATCTGTTGATGACGGTGACGATTCTCACCAACAGGATGAGGATAGAGCGCCCCGGTAAAGGAGATGATCCTCTGCTAACGACGAAAGAGAGCGGGAGTCATGAGGAACGAGTCACCGGAAAGGAAGCTCATGATTGCAAGTCCGCCAGAACCGTGGGAGCAAGGAGTTTTGTTTTAATTTTTTTGAATGATGAGGGCGACGAAGTTGGATTGATATTTATAGGCAGAGGCTGCATTTATGCCGCCAGAGGGACTGAAGAGATGGGGGAAGGAAATCATCCCTACTGATTTCGCAGAAAGGAGGAAGTCGAACGCAAGTCGACTGGCGGTAAAAGAAAGAAAAAAAATGGAAGGCAAGTGGGCGACGAAATGGAAAGAAGAGATTGAGAAGCAGAGAAGAAAGGAGCAGGAAGAATCGCCGGGGATCAAGAAGGGAGATTGGAAATTAAGAAGTAGACGAGGATACTCCGGAGAAGAAGGAAGCAGTAAGAATCGCCAGAGATCGGCGAAAAAGGGGAAAGGCGAAGATACGCCCAGAGATAGGTGAGGCGCTCGTAGCAAGCAGGCGCCGTTTTTTTTCCCCACATTATTAATAGTGTTGTTATTTTATTTATTTTGATGGTTTAATGAACCCACATTCCCCATCTTTTTTTAATTATTTTTTATTTTAAATGTATATATAAACAGTAAATAAATCAAACACAAAAAAAATCAAGACCCAAAATTAGCAAGATCGGATTGGAAAATCATTCCTAGCTCACTACGAATAAATAGGAATTGATCTATAGGAAGTGGTTTAGTGAAGATATCCGCTAGTTGTTCAGTCGTAGGTATGAAGGAGATAGATATTGTTTTATTCTGAACTAGCTCTCGAATAAAATGATACTTAATCTCTATATGTTTTGTCCTAGAGTGTTGAACGGGGTTTTTGGACATATTAATAGCACTCGTATTATCACACAAAATGGGAACGGTAGGAAGTATAATCCCATAGTCCGCTAGTTGAGTCATTAACCATAGAAGTTGTTGGCAGCAACTTCCTGCGGCAATATATTCAGCCTCAGCGGTGGAGAGAGCTACAAAGTGTTGTTTTTTACTAAACCACGAAACTAAGGACCGACCATAAAATTGACAGGTTCCATAAGTACTTTTTCTATCTATTCTACTACCGGCAAAGTCTGAATCGCTAAATCCCATAAGCTCAGGGTTTGTTTCCCTAGGATATACCATAGACCTAAGGTAGGTGTACCTTTCAGATAACGAAAGATGCGCTTAACAGCACTGAGGTGACTTTCCTTAGGTTTGGACTGAAATCTAGCACACATACAAACACTAAACATAATGTCTGGCCTACTTGCCGTGAGATACAGAAGCGACCCTATCATCCCACGGTATTTACGTTCATCAACATCTATACCACCTTCATCCTTGTCTAATTGAATATTGGTAGCCATTGGGGTTGGACTAGGATTAAGATTATCAAGATTAAACTTGGTCATCATGGACTGGGTATAGTTTGTCTGACTAATGAAAATTCCTCTTGAAATTTGTTGGATTTGAAGTCCTAGGAAGTAAGTAAGTTCACCCATCATACTCATTTCAAAATTTTGTTGCATAGAAGAGGCAAACTCTACACACATAGCTTCATTAGTAGCGCCAAAAACTATGTCATCAACATAAATTTGGACAACCATAAGATCATTGTTGAGCTTTTTGAGAAACAAGGTTGTATCGACAGAACCCCTAACAATTCCTTCACTTTCTAGAAATTGGGTTAGACGTTCATACCACGCACGGGGAGCTTGTTTTAAACCATAGAGAGCCTTTTTAAGTTTGAAAACATGGTTAGGAAACCTATGATCTTCAAAACAAGGAGGTTGTTCCACATAGACCTCTTCATGAAGGACTCCATTCAGAAATGCACTTTTGACATCCATTTGATATAATTTGAAATTCATTGAAGAAGGAAAGGCACACAATAGTCTAATTGCCTCAATACGAGCTACGAGAGCAAATGTTTCATCATAGTCTATTCCTTCTTCTTGATTATAGCCTTTAGCCACCAACCGAGCCTTATTCCTATTAACCATCCCTTGATCATCTGTTTTATTTCGATAGACCCATTTAAGTCCTAGAATAGTTTTTCCTATTGGTCTAGGGACAAAGTCCCATACTTGAGCTCTAGCAAATTGAAGCATTTCTTCTTGCATAGCAAGAAGCCAACTTTCATCAAGTAAAGCTTCCTTAATGTTTTTAGGTTCAATCAAGGATAAATAGACTGTAGCAATAAATGAAAAGTAAGAAGTCTGACCTTGATATAAGTCCTTACTTGATCTTGTTTTGACCCCATCATTAATGTTCCCAATGATTTGATGCGGAGGATGTGCCTTAGTAATATGGGGTGGTGCACTTGGCTCTTGGGATTTGACTAACCTCTCATGTGAAAGCTCCGCTTCTTGGGTGACTGAGGTTGTCGTCGTTCGAATTAGTCCCAAATCATCATTATCATCGTCCTGCTCTCTTTCATGCTCAGAAATATAGTCAGTCTCATCAAAAACAACATGTATTGATTCCTCTACCTTCAAGGATCTCTTGTTGAAGACTCTATAGGCTTTACTACGAGTAGAATATCCCAAGAGTACTCCTTCATCCGACTTGGAGTCAAATTTTCCTAGTGCATCCTTAGTATTAAGTATAAAGCATCTACATCCAAATGGTCTAAGATAACTAATATTTGGCAGCCGATCTTTCCAGATTTCATAAGGTGTTTTTTCTATGAGATTTTTGCACTTTTTCTTTAGACTTCTTTTCCTTGTCTTCTAATCGCTCAATCTTGGTATTTGCTTCAAGAAGCTTAGTCCTAGAATCTATTATCATTCTTTCCAGTTCATTATTTCTAACTCTCATATCTTCTAGTTCTTCAAGAGGTTTATTACTCTTGAGTTTACCCTTTGATTTCTTCAGAGCTTGATTTTCATCCCGTAATATTGCAATATCCTCTTTTAATTCCTTAATTTCATTCTTGCTTAATTTCAAGTCCTCTTTTACCTTGTAGTATCTATCTTTTAGCTTTTCAAAATGATTTTGCATTTCTTCATATGCTTCAACTATACTACTACGAAGATTTGAGCCACAATCACTATCATAAGTTGGAAAGGATGAACATACCTCATCTTCATGTGATCTTGACGAGGAGGATCCATCATCTCGGTTGGCGAATGCCATATAGACTTGTGCTTCACTTTCGTTATCTTCACTTTCATCTTCTGATCCACTCCAAGCCACTGCATAAGCCTTTTCTCTACTCCGTCCTTTGTTAGGACATTCAGCCCTTACATGACCACTCTTTCCACACTTGTAGCATTTTGGTAAACCTTGATCTTCATACTCACTTTCCATTTTATTATTCTTCTTTTGATCATCGAAAGATTTTCCCTTTCCATTCCTATTATTCTCACGAAAATAGAAAGAACTACCCCTTCCTTGTTTTCTTTCTAATTTTAAAAACTTTTTGAATTTTTTTGAAAAGAGAGCAAATCCTTGATCGAAATCATCTCCTGATCCTTCATCATTTGTGACTTTCTTCTTACAAGCCTTGAAAGCTAGACTTTTAATTTTCTTGTCATTATCCTCATCACCTTGAGCTTTTAAGGCAATTTCATGACTAATTAGAGATCCTATCAAATTTTCAATACTAAGAGTAGAAAGATTTTTAGCCTCTTCTATGGCAGTTTTCTTAGGCATCCATTCTTTGGGTAAACACCAAAGAATTTTCCTGACCAGTTCAGCATTATCATAAAATTTTCCTAATGCACTAAGTCTACTTACTATTAAATTAAACCGAACATACATATCAGAGATAGACTCACCTGGGTGCATTTTGAACATTTGATATTCATGCACCAATTGATATATCCTGGATTCTTTTACCTCAGTTGTCCCTTCATGTGATACTTCCAAGGTTTTTCAGATCTGATGTGTCGTTTTGCACCTGTTCACCTTATTGAATTCATCTGGACATATTGCACAATATAAGACATTTGTAGCTTTAGCATCTAACTCCATCTTTTTTAGATCATCGCTAGACCATGTGTTGGGATCATCTTTGATATCACCCACACCATTCTCAACTACATTCCAAACGTCAAAGCCCATCCCTTTAAAGAAAACAATCATACGTGTTTTCCAAAAGGAATAACTACATCCATCAAACCATGGCGGTCTAACATATGAAAGACCCTCCATATGAGTAGAATTAGAACCATGATTTGTAGATGACCCACCAACCATGCTTGGTATATCGGATCTCAGTTTCCTCGCAGATCTTTCGATCTTTTTGAGGGAGCCGGGCTCTGATACCACTTGTTGGACCAAGCTGGGTCAATAAAGGATACTTTTGACGTGGTCGATGCACAAATTAATTCAGATTTCAATAGTGAGAGATTAGCACTAGCTTGATTGAGCAATCCAAAAGGACTTGCCAAGAATCTCTCCTGAAATGATTAACTTGTTGGCACTGATGAATAGAACAAAGTTAGAGGAGGTTTAGAGAGAGAGAGAGAGAGAGAGAGAGAGAGAGATGAGTCGGGACCAAGGTTGTCAAACCGGTTTAAGTCATTGAGCCGGTCAATCAAGGGGTTTGAGGTTTAATGGTCTGATCGGGGTCCGGCCGTTTTGAGCCGTTTTAGACGTTTTCTAAATATATATACAAATAAGGTAGTAATTAAAAATTTAATGAGTGAAATAAACCTTAACTTACATGTATATATTAAAAACTTATTTTCAACAAAATAAATCTACCTAACCTCCATGATCCACCCACCATTTCTCTTCTTTCGTTCATCTTCCTCTCTTCCCCCACTCTTCTTCTCCCTCTTTAGGGGTTAGACCGGGGGGCTTTTTGGAGGCCGTTTTGAAGCCCGACTCGGGTCGGACCGGGTCCAACCAGGGGTTCGATAGGGGTTTAACAACCTTGGTCGGGACACGCGATTTTAACGTGGTTCGGCCAATATGGCTTTACATCCACGTCCCGAAGATAGTTACCACTATCTCACGAGAGACTCTAACTTTTATTAAAATAAAAGACTCTCTAACCTACGAAATTGAAACAACCTTGACACTTCGTGTCAAGAACCAAATAGGTGCAACTCCACACCTATTCAACCCTTAGCTAAATCCAAGCTAAGCTATCCACTCAATCAATCAAGCCAACACTCTTAGTTTGACTTGATTGGAGAGCAATTCACCTAGTGCAACTCCCAAGCAAGAATCCCCTCTTGCTCTTGCACTAGTCCCAATTACAAATACCCTTCCTACCCTAAAACCCGACCTAGCTTGAATATCTCAACCCCCGAGATATCAAGCTATTCATACCACGAAATATGATCACACAATTTCGCTATTACAAGGGAGAAGAGAGCTTTGCAAAAAGGTGTTTTGGCCTACAAATGAATCTACTATTTATAGTTGATGTGAGTCTTCCTTTCCTTTCATTTGTAGTCCTTTATGTGGCAAGTATCTCCTTGATTTGATACCTTTTTGCTTGATATGGTAACTCCTTTGAGGGCAAGCAATCACTTTGAATTGTTTCCTTTTTCCTCATCATTGATTGTGATATTTCTGCATAGATTGTTAGTTCCACATAATAACATATATTTAAAACAAAATATCCTATGACATTCAATTAGCTGAATCAAGCTTGTTAACCCAACATTCTCCCCCTAAGCTGAATCAAGCTGAATCAAGTTTTATACACTTACCTATTTTTGGGTTAGTTCTAATTATTAAATCATATCATGCGTTTGGGTTTGTACCCATGACCATATAAAACCAAGATTTTGGTAATTATAATATTTTCAAAGTCCAGTACCTAAAATTAATTTTTGGCATAGAATTCCTAGAAATCAATGAAACAATTCATTCCTTACGTGAAATTTTCATTCTTACAATTTTACACCTAAACTTTATAAGTTTTACAAATCGGTCAAAATTCACATATGTAGTTCATTCAGTCTCATATAAATGGGTAAACTCATATCCAAATATAATATAATGACAATACTCATACCCTATAAAGTCTTTTCCAACAATATTCAAACCCTATAAATTGACTGCAAACCCTACCATAATCAATGTGTTTAGATAAAATTACTGATGACTCGGTATTTGCACATGTTTTCCCCTTTGTTTCTTGATTGTTTGAGCTTGAATTATTGCGTCTTTGGCCTATTTTATGCTAGGTTGTGTTCCTTTGTCCCATTTCAGGTCCTAGCACATAAAGTGAAGCATAGGCGCAAGTTTCAAGTCAATCAGAGATCAATTGACGATTCAAGAGAAGAAACTCGGGCATGACCTGAAGAAGAATGGATTTCTACCTCACTTTATGGACAAAGCATCATGCAAGCTTGTTATGAAACGAAAGAGGACGAGACTACGAGCGTCTGGGATCAAACGGCGATTGATTCGGAGTCCGGGCGAGGGAGAAACGAAGCATTAAACAGAGGCTGAGCAAGCTGCACGGGCAGACCAGCGTGGCCACGCACGGCCGTGCAAGTGACCAGTTTGGCCGTGCGGGATTGTGCGTGGGCACGCACGGGATTGTGCGTGGCCACGCACGGCCGTGCAACATACAATTCTGGCCGTGCGAGTTGGCTGAGGTTCAACTAATTGATACGCCGCGTTTTGAGGTGCACGGCCAGAATGGTGATGTGCACGGCCGTGCACCCTGGCCGTGCGAGTCGGGAATGGCTGTTTTTAACCCAAATTCGAGCCAAAGGAGAGGGAGAGCTGGGTTTTGGATCCCAAACACCCAAGGGACGAACCCTAGAGAGAGAGAGCGACTTGGGAACATTCTTGGAGCTATTTTGGAGGATTTCTTCGCCATTGGAGCTCGGGAATCAAGCTTGGAGATGGAGATTGAAGATCTAGATCAGATTTCTGCAGTCTCTCTCTTCTCTATGGAGTAACTTCCCTTCACTTAGGTTTTGAGGAACCTTAGTTCCATGAGTTAGGATCTTTCTTGTATGAAGTTTTGGATGCTATATTGTTTGATTATAATCGAATGATGCATGTTTATTGAGTCAATTGAAGTCTGATCAACTTTTCCTGATTCCTGCTGCAATCTGAGATAGATAGAATCTGATTAGGTTGCTAGAGTCTCATCATTCGGTAGTAGGAGATTGGTTATACGAGAGTTAGCCAGTTTACTGCTTTGTACTGGAATCCAATTCCAGTAGTGGAGTTCTGTGCTTATTGCTTCAGCTTTCTATCCCGGTGAAGACTAGTCGTCTGCCGGATAGTTAGACTGAGAGGGCTTGGTCGGCTTAAGAGATTCCAAGCTACTGTCGGATCTTCCGCAGTTTAATCAACAGTAAATCAATCAAAATGAATTACAACTTGGACCTAATTGAGGAGCTAGGGGGAATCATACCTAAGTGAGTTCCCAAACTGTAATTAGTAGTTTTACTTAGTTTAGTTAGTAGAGTAGTTTAGTTAATCAATCCTTAATCTAGTTTGCTAGATAATGAACTGAAGCTGAGTAATAGTAACTCTAGAGACCCGTGGATTCGATATTTATTACTTGTGCCACTATACTGCAGTCCCTTTCATTGGTTACACTTGGCCATTGTTAGGTGTTGTGTTTTGGCGTGTCAAGTTTTTGGCGCCGTTGCCGGGGACTTTCTAGAGTATTAGGAAAGGCAGAAGTTTGTTACTTTAGCGTTTTTCTTTTCTTTTCTTTTCCACCCTTGCTTTTCACTTGGGTGTTTTTGTTTTTGTTGGTGCAGATCTGAATCATGGATCCTAATGGCTTCCCCAACCAGTGGGGGTATCCACCACCATCCGAGTGGTATTACCCTGAGACTCCCTGGAGCAATCAAGGAGGAGAAGACTATGGATTCGGGTTCCAGTACCAACCCCCTTTCTACGGAGAACAACCAGACCCCTGGGCATATCAAGAACAATCTCCTTATCAAGAAGAATTCCTCCCACAACAAGAAGGGCCATCGGATCTGGAGTTACCCATGGCGGCCTTCACGGGCCATTCTGCAGAGCCATGCTACACTCCACAGCCAGATCCAAACTATGAATTGAGGCTTCTCGTGGAGCAGATTGCTCGAGTACCTGAGAGATCTTTTCCCGAGATGGATCCTCATATCCAGGCCATTGCCCAAACTGACTTTTCCTTCCCCCGTGAAACAGAGGATACCATCCGGAGCATAAAGAAGCACCTAGAGGTCATTGAGAAAGCTTGTTCACAGTTTTCTCAAGACAACCTTTATGCTGCCATACAAGTAGAGGAGGAGGAAGAAAAAGGCAATCATGAGGATGTTGAGGAGCATACAGAAGTTGTCACAGAAAGCTCCCATGATAATCATGATCAAGTGTATCCTTTGGTGGTAGATCATAACTTTCACCATTTCCGCTCTGACATGCTGGGCTCGAGTGAGGAGATGCAAGCTGAACTTATCGAGAACCTTGCATGGAGACTTGCTCTCCAATTCGTGCTGGAAGAAGAAGAGCAAGAAAGGGTGCAGAAAGAAGTTGTGGAGGATGACAAAAGTGAAGCAGAAGGAGTTCTTGATCTTTTCTCAGGGGTGATACCACATGAAGAAGAAAGGGGGGTTGAAAAAGCAATTGGCGTCCAGGCTGAGGATGAAGTTGAGGTGGAAGAGGCATGCACCGGCCATGAGTTGCAAGTAATATCCCCACCAAACTTTGAGGAACTGCTTAGCAAGGACCCATTTGCAGTGTCTCTTTGCCAGACCAAGGCCACCTCGACATCGGTCCCTCTTGGTGGACGCGATGGTGGCCAATCGATGCTTTCTTATCTGGTTTGGGGCAATGAGACGAGAGAAGAGAAGAAGAGGTCTCGAGGGTGGAGACTTCATCTGCATCAAGTACATGAGCCTTCCTCACCTGCCACACCACATGCTCGTGACTTGAGACTCCACCTCATCGACGAGAACCTCAACTTCAAGGAGGTTCTAGCATGGACCGAAACTTAGGAGCCATCGTCCGGCTCACGACGTGAAAGAAGCGCTTGTTGGGAGGCAACCCAACCAGTCGGTTTGCATTTCTTTCTCTATTTCTCCTCGGTTGAGTCAGTTTTGTTATTTGATTTTAGAGTCAATAACTCAACCTTTGTGAGATTTTGTGTGGTGTTTGTGTTCTGATTACTCTCTCTTCCTGGACTGCACTGCCTGACCCGTACATCATCATTCACCCTTGATCTGGTAACTTCGTTCAACCCTCCTTATCTTTCCTCCATTGAGGACAATGTTGTGCTTAAGTGTGGGGGGGGGGGGGTGTTCGATTATGTATGCGGGTGAATGTTTGGCTGTTTGTGTGCTTGGAGCCTAGTCCACTGTCCAAATTTTTAAATTTGAGGGCTCCAAGTACGTGTTCCATGCAATTGCCTGCTCAGTATGCTTTGAATTGACAGTCTTTACAGTAATATGCAACCTAGGGAGGTAGTGTAGCACTATGGAGGATGTTGATGCATTTAAGAAGTCTCATTTCTTCTTCATATAAAGTTGGTTGATTGAGTGAATTAGTGATCTTAGGACCCTTGAATTGTGTGGTGTTGTGGATTCTCTACCTGTCATGGACTCTTGTATCATGTTTTGAAAGTAACAGGTGCTCGAAAATGTGCTTCAAAATAAACGTCTCCCGTGCGAATAGGGCGAAAGTGTGTAAGGGGAGACGGGAATTCGTTCCCAATTTCCACCTACTACCTCCAGCCCCCTTACATGTCTTCCCCCCGCACGAGGCTCGAGACATCCGCTCCTGGCATGGCCGGTAAGAGCAGGTTGGGACCCTTGAAAAAGAAAAGAAAAGAAAAATATCAGAAAACAAGCAAAACAAAAAAAAAGGGGTCTCAACCATCTTCAAGAAGCAGAAAATAGAGCACCTTGAAAAATGTGAGTCCATGATCTGTTGTTTTTGAGAATCTCCTCATCCACAATTCATTTGTCCTCTGTTCACTATTTGCCATGATGCCGACTCGCCGAAGAAGTTATGAGATGACTTGTGCGTCGGTTGACCTCGTAAGCTGCTAAATGATCTAGGAAGTCCTCTACCTACGATCTGGGTTGTTTGTTGCTATAGAGGTCTGGAGAGTTGCATTGGTTTGAGTTAGGTTTGCTTGGGGACAAGCAAACAGTTAAGTGTGGGGGGATTTGATGACTCGGTATTTGCACATGTTTTCCCCTTTGTTTCTTGATTGTTTGAGCTTGAATTATTGCGTCTTTGGCCTATTTTATGCTAGGTTGTGTTCCTTTGTCCCATTTCAGGTCCTAGCACATAAAGTGAAGCATAGGCGCAAGTTTCAAGTCAATCAGAGATCAATTGACGATTCAAGAGAAGAAACTCGGGCATGACCTGAAGAAGAATGGATTTCTACCTCACTTTATGGACAAAGCATCATGCAAGCTTGTTATGAAACGAAAGAGGACGAGACTACGAGCGTCTGGGATCAAACGGCGATTGATTCGGAGTCCGGACGAGGGAGAAACGAAGCATTAAACAGAGGCTGAGCAAGCTGCACGGGCAGACCAGCGTGGCCACGCACGGCCGTGCAAGTGACCAGTTTGGCCGTGCGGGATTGTGCGTGGGCACGCACGGGATTGTGCATGGCCACGCACGGCCGTGCAACATACAATTCTGGCCGTGCGAGTTGGCTGAGGTTCAACTAATTGATACGCCGCGTTTTGAGGTGCACGGCCAGAATGGTGATGTGCACGGCCGTGCACCCTGGCCGTGCGAGTCGGGAATGGCTGTTTTTAACCCAAATTCGAGCCAAAGGAGAGGGAGAGCTGGGTTTTGGATCCCAAACACCCAAGGGACGAACCCTAGAGAGAGAGAGCGACTTGGGAACATTCTTGGAGCTATTTTGGAGGATTTCTTCGCCATTGGAGCTCGGGAATCAAGCTTGGAGATGGAGATTGAAGATCTAGATCAGATTTCTGCAGTCTCTCTCTTCTCTATGGAGTAACTTCCCTTCACTTAGGTTTTGAGGAACCTTAGTTCCATGAGTTAGGATCTTTCTTGTATGAAGTTTTGGATGCTATATTGTTTGATTATAATCGAATGATGCATGTTTATTGAGTCAATTGAAGTCTGATCAACTTTTCCTGATTCCTGCTGCAATCTGAGATAGATTGAATCTGATTAGGTTGCTAGAGTCTCATCATTCGGTAGTAGGAGATTGGCTATACGAGAGTTAGCCAGTTTACTGCTTTGTACTGGAATCCAATTCCAGTAGTGGAGTTCTGTGCTTATTGCTTCAGCTTTCTATCCCGGTGAAGACTAGTCGTCTGCCGGATAGTTAGACTGAGAGGGCTTGGTCGGCTTAAGAGATTCCAAGCTACTGTCGGATCTTCCGCAGTTTAATCAACAGTAAATCAATCAAAATGAATTACAACTTGGACCTAATTGAGGAGCTAGGGGGAATCATACCTAAGTGAGTTCCCAAACTGTAATTAGTAGTTTTACTTAGTTTAGTTAGTAGAGTAGTTTAGTTAATCAATCCTTAATCTAGTTTGCTAGATAATGAACTGAAGCTGAGTAATAGTAACTCTAGAGACCCGTGGATTCGATATTTATTACTTGTGCCACTATACTGCAGTCCCTTTCATTGGTTACACTTGGCCATTGTTAGGTGTTGTGTTTTGGCGTGTCAATTACCTATAAGTGGATAGCACCATTCCTGGACATCATGTCTTTTTAATATGGTTCAACAAGTCCATACAATTTACGGTCTGGTCTCTTATAGTCCAGTACCTCACCAAGAACATAGTGCAATAAGCTCATATATCCACATGCAATTATAATATTATTTTTTTCCAAGCCCAAATATCTCCACTGATGTACCATATTTTCATTCATATCACTTAGAATGACGGTACTTTTTTGATAATTTTGGGATGCTATTGGGTGGGTTAAAATCGATCCGAAACACACACAAAAATGCCAAAATCGAAAGAGCTACCTAGTGAAGTTTATTTTAATTGCATTGCAATTCTCAATGCAATTCCCAATGCACTTTTTTGTTATCGTGTTCTCTCTACCGATTTAAGATTATTTAAAATTGTGTGTTGTTAGAATTAATTATTATGTATTCCAATTTTTTTTTAAAGAAACATGTACCATAAGATTATCAAAACTAACATACTACGATATGATACTAATATAATGATCATATGACATATACTAATAGTAATTAATAGAATAAATATAATTTATTAGTCAAATCTTTCGTTTCAAACAAAAAAGTAGCTAAATCTTTTCAAAAAATATTTTTTAGCCAAATGGTTAACTTTCCATCTGATCAACTATTTATTGACTCTCATGTAGAAAATGAAACTTTGTTCATATTTTGCTAAACTTAGTTTCTTTTACGCAATTCTTCAATCTTACTTCTAAACTTACTTTCCAACTTTTGCCACGAAGGCAATAGTCGTCATTATATGCCAAAAATCTTAAATTTAGAAAGAGTTCATCTATGTTCCTTATTCAACTACACACTTCCTACATTAAGTCATTAACATTGTGCTAAGTACATATTTTGAGAGTTACATTGATATCCATTGTGAAACCAAAATTATTGTCTGGGTGATGTTTTAATGCATGGTTAGTCAATATGAAATCCCATTTGATCTACGATATAATAACTCAAAAGAGGAACTAGACTATTCTATGTCGAGTTTCAAGAAAGTGGTTGACAATCAATCCCAACACATATGCTATTCTTCATCTCGATATGTTAGTTATTGACTTAAAGGTAAACTAACTAAAACCACACAAACTCAAACTCTATCACTAAAGTTTAAAAATATATTGATATGCCTATTTTACTTCTACATGGTCATGATATTTGTGCGAAAATTGTCAAAGGTCAAATCAAGGACTTCCAATCGTTCTTTCAAGACTTGAGAGTTTACACTATCAAGAACTATAGGATTAATATGACAACGAGAGATTACCAAACAATTACAAACAAATTGGTCATCAAGTTTCAGTCAAACTCCAAGACTAAAACATGTGATGATATTCTAGCTATACCAGCTTACAATTTGTATTTCATAAAACATGATAAGATTGAGAAGAAGTACAAACAAAGAAATTTCTTTCACATTCAAATTACTATTCTCAATTCAAATTTACTTCAATTTTATTTGTATACAACCAATACATTAGCTTTTAAATTTTTACATTCCACAGATGTTGTTGGCGAGCTTATTCGGTATTCTGATTTACTGACAACTGCTAGAATCACTGGAAAAGTTGCCCACAAACAGCTCCAACTAAAACTTCCCGAGTAAGTAAATTTTTGCCATTAGTTTAAAATAGCATGGATTACTTTACCTCTAATAGAAAACCTAATATACAATTTGGATACATGGGATTGGTTGTCAAGATAACTTTCTTTTGTAGGATAGTTACATAATTAAATGTCATCCTTGCAAATGTTGGTGATCACCCACGCATCCTGTTATTGTGTCAATGTCGATAAGTACAATGATAAAGATATGTTTAAATTACTTTATTATTAATACAAGCATTTGCAAAAATTTAATTACAAATAATTCAAACATTACCAAATTTGCAAGCAAGAACATCTTCTATTTAGCTGGAGCAAACTTGATGCTGGCGAATCTAAGAAATCTGGAAGTCATTAATTTTGGCACAAGGTGAAATTCTCAAAATAATCTTCGTATTTGTTTATGCTTTATAAGTTTGAACTTCAAGGAACAAATAGACATTAATTAACATTCTTTTTGGATGAATCAAGTGACAGCGATGCACCAATTCCTACATCAGTACAAGAAAAACTCAACAGTCAATCCCAAGCAAAACACTACATGAGCTATCTGTTAAAAATGAGAGTGGAGAAGTAAGCATCAATTTCGTTTTAACTAGCCATTAACTATCAAATACTAACCTTACTATAATATATAGGGAAATATGTATACAGTCAAATGCAAAATTGTCAAGGTTAATCACGGGTGGTGCTATGCTGGATGTGGAACCTGTCCACAAAAACTCGAAAAATATTTCGACGGGTACTTCTATGGGAATTGCATAAATACATTAAAAACAACAACATTAGGGTAATGTAACCATTATTAATATGAAATTTGATCTGGTATTTTTTGTTGATGGAATGTATATGCTAAGTGATTGGATATTTCATTTTATAAAACAATATTTATTCGTAGAATTCAAAGATTATATTACTGATGCATCAAAAAAGAACATTCACCTTAATAATTAGCAATGCATGGTACTGATACAAGTGGAAAGCTTATGTACATATTAAAATATTAAATTAGATATGCTCAACATAAAGAGATTCCAAGAGATTGGTGTGCAATATTAAAAAATGGATATGAGAATGAGACTATGCTTTTCTTCTACCCACCTACCGTACCTAATGAGACTATTTTTCGTATTATTTATTGAATAATTTATAGATTTTTTTTAGCACCTAAGAATAGCATATACTTCAATAATTTTTAGTGTTTTTGTTTATGTTATTACCAACTTTATACAGATTTGGGATCAATTTTCGAGTTGAGGACAAAACAGGAGTGGCTGACTTTGTTGTTATGGATAGAGTGGGAGCTCAATTGTTTAGTATGTCGGCAGAAAGACTATTCCAAAACAATGATAGAATCAGAGGACAATCATCTACTCATCTCCTACAAATTGAGTAGGGAAGGGAGTGGTGCAGAGTTGAATAATTTCTTTCAAATAACTTATATTAGCCTCGGGTTCAGCCTGCAATGCAAACCCCGGCTCAGCAAGTTTCAAATAACTTATATTATCCTCGGGATCAGCCTGCAATGCAAACCCACGATATAGTTAGCCTTGTGCGTTTTTTTGAGTGGACAAGCAGTAGCTGCTCCCAACCCATCTCCGTCCCATAAAATTCTAAATGTTTCGTCGGTATAAGATGACCAAATGGCGGCATTTCACATAATGAGGAACCTAAATGCATTCCCTTTAACCCATTCAATTGATTCCTCTTGTTCACCAACTCCAACTCTACTTCCATATGCTTTTCTAGGGCTGTCATTTCGGTTGCTGGTTAGTGGCTAACCGGCCGGTCTAACCGTTAACCACCGATTAGCGGCTAACCGAAAACCGGAAAAAACTGGGCACGGTTGGTTGTCGGAGGCGCTCCGTGGTTAGGTTGTTAGCAGAAAAACCGACGCTGGTTAAACCGGCTAACCGACGCTAACCGGCAAGCCTAAACGACGCCGTTTTTGCCTAAATAAAACACCCCATCCCCCAAATCCCAACCCTAGCAGCCCTTCGTCCCATCCCCCAAATCCCCAGCCGCCTCCAGCCCTCTGCATCGCCGATGCCCAACCTTCTTCTCAACCGCCTCCACCCCTCCAATCGCCCCGCCGCCTCCAGCCCTCCAATCGCTCCATCTCGGCCAAGTGGCCAACCCGTCGGCGACCTTTAGTGCACAATCGTTGTCGACTACGCCTCCCTCCAATCCTCATGCTCCCTCCCCTGAGATCGTCTCCCCGCAACTCCGCCTCGCCGCCTGCCTCCAATCGTCGTCGCCGCCTCCCTCCAATCGCGCTACCCCTCCACTCGCCGCGCCGCCCGCCTTCACCCGTCCAGTCGCCCACCGTCACAACCGGCAACCCTCCTCCAGTCCTCCCATCACCGCCAGTCTTGCGTCAACATAAGCCCTCCCGTCGTCACAACCGCCACCACATTTCCCCCCCAAATTTTGGTTGTCCCGGTTAAACCGCGCTGTAACCAAAAATCGGCTGGTCGGTTTGCGGCTCACCGAGGCTGGAGGACGGTCGGTCGACGACAGCAACTAGTCGTGTCTCGGTTTAGTCGAAAACCGAGATTTCGGTTTTTGGTTAAAACGAAACCGACCGACTGCCACCCCTATGCTTTTCCATGCATGGAACAAGTCCACCACTTCCCTTTTAACATGGGATTCTCGTTCTGCTTCTTCAAGGGGGGAGTCATGTTGGCTCTACCCTTTTTCCTTCTCTTCCACCAATAGAGAAAGTCCCGATCATCAAAAATCAATCCTACAGCTGTTTCACGTTTCTTCAAAAATCCCCGAGGGTTTATTTGGCCCAATATTCTTCTACCTCTAATGCGAATAACACATTTTGTGGTTATTCCCATACCCAATGATTGGACATGCCTCCTTATTTGTCGAGGATGGACTCTAACCAACATGGAATGTAGCTTCCCCTCATGATATTGCTTTATGGTGAGGTGTGGTGAAACATGAACGGCCTTGGCTGGTGATACAAGCGGTGACTTTGGTTCATCGACAATCGATCGCAGGTCTATTGCATGCACAGGTGGGGTAATCGGTGACGTGGTGGGCTGCCGTTGATCTAAGGTTGAAGCTGCGTGAAGTGCCTCCACCTTCACGGCAATAAAGGTGTCAACCTCAAACGACGATTGCGGTTTGGAGACACTCGTTGGCATAACAGGAGGGGCGAACGACATCGATAGTGCAGGCGATGCGACATCAATGGCATCAGCGTCTTCTTCCTCGTCCTTTATAGACACTGCTAGAGCTTCAGCTTGCGACAGTGGCGGTGGGGTTGCTACAGGTGGGACGACAATCTGCGCCTCTCCCATGACGGCCAGGGTCTCGACTTGCGGTCTCGGGGGTGTTGTTGCTGGCCTGTATTTGTCATAAATGAGCATGTTGCAGGTAGCCATGACAAGTTCTATCTGCCTGAGTGTCTGATTGATGAGTTCCTCTATTGATGGCCTCTTTGAGCTCATTGTGATCTAAACACAGGATCAACCACTCTGATACCAAATGATACGAGTTGAAATTGTGTGAATGAATGGATCCCTTTTCTTGGCGGGATTGAGTCAGTTCTCTCTTTTCTTGGCGAGAAATTATCAAGGGTTTTACTTACTAAAATTCTGCTCCCTTGTTATTTCTTTGCTTCTAGCTTAAATACATCATCGTTAAAACTACAAAATCCTAACAAGGTGGGAGCTATGCTTCCACGACTACCTACTGCTTACTCTTTCTCCACTTAAGGTGGTGAGACTTTATTCCAACCAAAACAACCAGCAACTACTACTCCTAATCAGTAGGGATGGAGCTCACGAGCTGAACATCGGTTGGGCTGAGTTGATTGATTCGTGGGCTCATCACATCAGGAGGCTTCATAAAAGTGAAATCTCCTAGAGCAACATTGTCCAGAGCCTCTATGAATTCTCTTCTAACACCATCAAAGAAGATGGTAATGACATTCCATTCCTTCAAACCATGACTTGGGCACTTGAGTAGTAGTTCCTTATAGCTCTCCCAAGCTTTCATTGAGACTCTCATCATCAGCTAGTTCAAATTCCACAATATCCTTTTGGTGCTTCATAGCTTTTGTAGGTGGAAAATATTTACCCAAGAAAGTTTTCTCCAGTTGCGCTCATGTGATGATGGATCTGGGTGCAAAATTTTGAAACCAATCCGCAACACGTCCCAGAAGCGAAAAAGAGAATATCCTCAATCGAATAGCATCATCTGAAACTCCCTGATTTTTCATAAAATCTCAAAATCTTCTAAAATGATCATGAGGATCTTCTGTACTAAAACCAGAAAAAGTGAAGTCATTTGTAATCATATTGATAGAGTCAGGAGTTATTGATTGTGTGTATTCAATCCCTTGCTGTAGGTATCTGTGCTAGGTTCGGATTGTGTTCTACCGACACCAACTAGGAAGAGAGCCTCGAAGTTGCTGATGATTTGACGTTGCACGGAGGCGTGAAGGGAAGTATATGTTCTCTTGTTTGGAGTTTGGACCTCGTTGCTATGCAACGTATGGAGGGAATGGTGCTTTGAGTTTTCGGTAATCCTAATCCTAGTTGGGAGGCGTTGAAGGATCCATTTGATCGAGAACTTATTTGTTTACGGGGAAAGCTTCCCTAGCCAATGATATTGCTCTGTTGATTTGAGTATAGCTGCTGTAGTTTGGTGTTTGCTTTGTTACAGCGCTGCGAAGAGATTGCAGTTGGTTTGTTGTTTCTCGATGTTCATGTTGCCATTTGGAACAGGTGGTCCATAAATGAGAATACAAACTAATTATAGAGGGGGGAAGATGGATAACAAGTAAGCATTTCAACACTGAAGAGAACAAAAGAAAATCGAGTTGTGTAATTGGCTATCGAGTTGTGCCTCTAGATGGTCGAATTCTCCACCCCCAATTGCAGCATGAGAATTTACCAATCCACTTAACAAACAAACAGGATGAAAGATTTTGGGACAAATTAACAAATGGAAAGTCTCTTTACCCCCATAGTGCTGAAATTATAAAACAATCCAAAAAAAACACGACTGAAATTTACGGACAACAATATTTCAGAGATGAAGGAACCCAACCTGACCATCAATAAGGATTTCTAGTTCAGGCAAGCAGGCACAATAATCCCAGAATATTTGGTGAACTTAAAACATGTTCATGGTTCATCGCCCAACAAACAAAATCAGCACTTGTCTTCATCAGAGTCGCCATCATAGTGACTTGGTTTAACTAGAACTCCTATCCTCTCTGGATATAACACTAGCATTCCTGCACCATAACCAAAATTTGAAGAATGAGCTTTGACAGACAACAGAAACCAAAGGAAGAATGCAATCTATGGATACACAGATGCAACTAAAATTACACGTCGAACTTACGTAAGCTAGATCTTCACTGTTGCCCCCGGTAAGTAGACAGCATGCGACCCAGGGCCAAAAATGCAACACCTAGACGGTGCATTGCAAGACCATGATCCACTCTGCCCTTTTGAAAATCTTGTTCACCCTCTGATACTCTTGAATCTAGCATTCCAAAGGCTTCGGCCAGGGGAATGTAGATTTCCTGAAACATTGCACAACGATTTCAGAATCAACACCAACAAGATGAAAGCTTATGTTGCACCAAAAGACCCCTTCTACCACATCTCTCTTGCAACTTTAACTTTTTTCACAAACTTCATTCAGAAAGATGGGGTAACAAAGCCATCAAAGAGGTAACATTTAACAAGCTAAGAAGCTAATGCTTACGATCAATGATTGAGTTGCATGGCCAAGCAAAGTTCAAGCTTGTTCCAAGACCAAACCTATCACTCTTAGTGGAGGTTCCCCATTCAATTTAATATCCTTCGCTTCTACTCTAGGTTTCCCAGTATCCTCCGCCTCTAAAGCAGGCACCAGATAAAATAAAAATGAGTTAGTCGAGGCAAATAACTCAATGCAGAACCAATACAACAATGGCTTTCCAACAATCACCTATATCGTAGAATACTTGGTTCAGCTTAACAAAAAGCTTCGAGATGGTAGGCAGAGAATCGGTACTCGACTGCCGAAGCAATAAACAGAGATGAGAAGTCATTTTAGTGACGAACATCTCCAACATCTAAAACAACCATAAGCAACACAATCAAATGAACTGATTATTGATAGAAGAAGAGAACTAGGTAAAACTTGAGGTGGGAACTGCATGCCCTGCAAGCCAGGAGTGCCAGGCAATCCGCCAATCTCTTATCTCTGGCGTGTTCAACACAAACAGAATAACCTACAATTCAAACAGCAATAAGATAAGAGTTTCCACACAACCAAGCCCGAGAGTAGCAATCAAGTGACATGCAAAACCTAGGGCAAGAAAAAGAGAATTCACCAACTGCATACCTCATCCACATTTGGGACCAATCCATAACCTTGATCATCAGCATTCTAAGTCCACAGGAAAAAGTTACGCGTCGTTGACCAAACGGCACCAGGCTCTTGAGCTTCCAGTGTACGCTGCCAATGACCATTCTCAACATATAAAAGCAGTCATGGAAATAACATATACTTGCTGTCAAAGGACTGAAGGCTTGATTTGACTGGTGTTTGACTGCAGTTGAACTAATAACCACTTTTCTTTCATATGCATTGATCCTTCCAACTTCTATCTTCAGAATCTAATTGGTAATTGATGATCGACCGCACTACTTTATCTTTAACTTTCAATAATAGCACTTTGTTTTCTACACAGATTGTAACAACAGAGAAATAACACACTCACAATAAAATCCAACCTACGGAAATTAAACACTATGCGACCCAGCTCAAAAAGCAGAGCACCAAGTTGTTGCGTTACATGACCAGACTGCACAATTTCTTCTAGAATTTTGCTTCCGGCATTGAGATCAAGGGAAGTCATTTCTTTCAGTCTCTCTGCAAAAACCTAAACCATTGCACAACAATTACAGCATAAAACCAAATTAAAATGAAGAAATTGAAACCTTAAATTGTGCTGAAGGTGGGTTAACTCCGCCCACCATGCATATTTAAAATAAATCCATCCCTGAAGGTGGGGTAACCACGCATCAAAGAGGTAGCATAGCATCCGAAGTTCTAAAAAAATCATGCTTACTAAAAATTTAGTTTGTGCATCTTTCTCAATAAGTCTCTGGGCTTGTTCCAAGACATACACACACTGTCGATATTAAGACTGCTCAAACTTCTCAGTGGTCACTGCCGAGCTCGAGATATAATGCTCAATGATTTATCCTACTAAAATAATTTAATGCAGAACAGTAAAGCAATAAGTCTACAAAGATTACCAGGTCGCTTCGCTCCGAAAATACGTTCCAGTTGTATCTTCATCCATTTCATGAACAAATTGAGCCTAATGTATAACGGGGACATTAGCTGCACAAGAAAAACAGAGACGAAACATCATTTTAATGATATACATATCCCACAACAAAAAAACCAAACATCATTTTAATAAAAGTCATCAACACATCAAAACACAACTAATTGATAGAAATCATTCCCACAACGATCATCAACCTCTTAAATTCATGACTAATTGGGAGGCTACTAGCAATTATGGCAAGAATCATCCAAGACATACACACACTGTCGATATTCAGACTGCTCAAACTCCTCAGTGGTCATTGCCGAGATATAATGCTCAATGAGTTATCCTACTAAAATAGTTTAATGCAGAACAGTAAAGCAATAAGTCTACAAAGATTACCAGGTCGCTTCGCTCCGGAAATACGTTCCAGTTGTTTCTTCATCCATTTCATGAACTCATTGAGCCTAATGTATAACAGGGACATTGGTTGCACAAGAAAAATAGAGACGAAACATCATTTTAATGATATACATATCCCACAGCAAAAAACCAAACATCATTTTAATAAAAGTCATCAACACACCAAAACACAACTAATTGATAGAAACCATTCCCACAACGATCATCAACCTCTTACATTCATGACTAATTGGGAGGCTACTACCAATTACGGCAAAAATCATCCAAGACATACACACACTGTCAATATTCAGACAGCTCAAACTCCTCAGTGGTCACTGCCGAGATATAATGCTCAATGAGTTATCCTACTAAAATAGTTTAATGCAGAACAGTAAAGCAATAAGACTACAAAGATTACCAGGTCGCTTCGCTCCGGAAATACGTTCCAGTTGTTTCTTCATCCATTTCACGAACTCATTGAGCCTAATGTATAAGGGGGACAATGGCTGCACAAGAAAAACATAGACAAAACATCATTTTAATGATATACATATCCCACAACAAAAAACCAAACATCATTTTAATAAAAGTAATCAACACATCAAAACACAACTAATTGATAGAAACCATTCCCACAACAATCATCAACCTCTTACATTCATGACTTATTGGGAGACTACTGCCAATTATGGAAGGAACATCCAAGACATACACACACTGTCGATATTCAGACTGCCCAAACTCCTTAGTGCTCACTGCCGAGATATAATGCTCAATTAGTTATCCTACTAAAATAGTTTAATGCAGAACAGTAAAGCAATAAGTCTACAAAGATTACAAGGTCGCTTCGCTCCGGAAATACGTTCCAGTTGTTTCTTCATCCATTTCATGAACTCATTGAACCTAATGTATAACGGGGACATTGGCTGCACAAGAAAAACAGAGACGAAACATCATTTTAATGATATACATATCCCACAGCAAAAATCCAAACATCATTTTAATAAAAGTCATCAACACACCAAAACACAACTAATTGATAGAAACCATTCCCACAACGATCATCAACCTCTTACATTCATGACAAATTGGGAGGCTACTACCAATTATGGCAAGAATCATCCAAGACATACACACACTATCGATATTCAGACTGCTCAAACTCCTCAGTGGTCATTGCCGAGATATAATGCTCAATGAGTTATCCTACTAAAATAGTTTAATGCAGAACAGTAAAGCAATAAGTCTACAAAGATTACCAGGTCGCTTTGCTCCGGAAATACGTTCCAGTTGTTTCTTCATCCATTTCACGAACTCATTGAGCCTAATGTATAACGGGGACATTGGCTGCACAAGAAAAACAGAGACGAAAACATCATTTTAATGATATACATATCCCACAGCAAAAAACCAAACATCATTTTAATAAAAGTCATCAACACACCAAAACACAACTAATTGATAGAAACCATTGCCACAACGATCATCAACCTCTTACATTAATGACTAATTGGGAGGCTACTAACAATTATGGCAAGAATCATCCAAGACATACACACACTGTCGATATTCAGACTGCTCAAACTCCTCAGTGGTCATTGCCGAGATATAATGCTCAATGAGTTATCCTACTAAAATAGTTTAATGCAGAACAGTAAAGCAATAAGTCTACAAAGATTACCAGGTCGCTTCGCTCCGGAAATACGTTCCAGTTGTTTCTCATCCATTTCATGAACTCATTGAGCCTAATGTATAACAGGGACATTGGTTGCACAAGAAAAATAGAGACGAAACATCATTTTAATGATATACATATCCCACAGCAAAAAACCAAACATCATTTTAATAAAAGTCATCAACACACCAAAACACAACTAATTGATAGAAACCATTCCCACAACGATCATCAACCTCTTACATTCATGACTAATTGGGAGGCTACTACCAATTACGGCAAAAATCATCCAAGACATACACACACTGTCAATATTCAGACAGCTCAAACTTCTCAGTGGTCACTGCCGAGATATAATGCTCAATGAGTTATCCTACTAAAATAGTTTAATGCAGAATAGTACAGCAATAAGACTACAAAGATTACCAGGTCGCTTCGCTCCGGAAATACGTTCCAGTTGTTTCTTCATCCATTTCACGAACTCATTGAGCCTAATGTAAAAGGGGGACAATGGCTGCACAAGAAAAACATAGACAAAACATCATTTTAATGATATACATATCCCACAACAAAAAACCAAACATCATTTTAATAAAAGTTATCAACACATCAAAACACAACTAATTGATAGAAACCATTCCCACAACAATCATCAACCTCTTACATTCATGACTTATTGGGAGGCTACTGCCAATTATGGAAGGAATCATCCAAGACATACACACACTGTCGATATTCAGACTGCCCAAACTCCTTAGTGCTCACTGCCGAGATATAATGCTCAATTAGTTATCCTACTAAAATAGTTTAATGCAGAACAGTAAAGCAATAAGTCTACAAAGATTACAAGGTCGCTTCGCTCCGGAAATACGTTCCAGTTGTTTCTTCATCCATTTCATGAACTCATTGAACCTAATGTATAACGGGGACATTGGCTGCACAAGAAAAACAGAGACGAAACATCATTTTAATGATATACATATCCCACAGCAAAAATCCAAACATCATTTTAATAAAAGTCATCAACACACCAAAACACAACTAATTGATAGAAACCATTCCCACAACGATCATCAACCTCTTACATTCATGACAAATTGGGAGGCTACTACCAATTATGGCAAGAATCATCCAAGACATACACACACTATCGATATTCAGACTGCTCAAACTCCTCAGTGGTCATTGCCTAGATATAATGCTCAATGAGTTATCCTACTAAAATAGTTTAATGCAGAACAGTAAAGCAATAAGTCTACAAAGATTACCAGGTCGCTTTGCTCCGGAAATACGTTCCAGTTGTTTCTTCATCCATTTCACGAACTCATTGAGCCTAATGTATAACGGGGACATTGGCTGCACAAGAAAAACAGAGACGAAAACATCATTTTAATGATATACATATCCCACAGCAAAAAACCAAACATCATTTTAATAAAAGTCATCAACACACCAAAACACAACTAATTGATAGAAACCATTGCCACAACGATCATCAACCTCTTACATTAATGACTAATTGGGAGGCTACTAACAATTATGGGAAGAATCATCCAAGACATACACACACTGTCGATATTCAGACTGCTCAAACTCCTCAGTGGTCACTGCCGAGATATAATGCTCAATGAGTTATCTTTCTAAAATAGTTTAATGCAGAACAGTAAAGCAATAAGTCTACAAAGATTACCAGGTCGCTTCGTTCCGGAAATACGTTCTAGTTGTTTTTTCATCCATTTCATGAACTCATTGAGCCTAATGTATAACGGGGATATTGGCTGCACAAGAAAAAGAGAATTCACCAACTGCATACCTCATCCACATTTGGGACCAATCCATAACCTTGATCATCAACATTCTCCGTCCCCAGGAAAAAGTTACGCGTCGTTGACCAAACGGCACCAGGCTCTTGAGCTTCTAGTGTACGCTTCCAATGACCATTCTCAACATATAAAAGCAGTCATGGAAATAACATATACTTGCTGTCAAAGGACTGAAGGCTTGATTTGACTGGTGTTTGACTGCAGTTGAACTAATAACCACTTTTCTTTCATATGCATTGATCCTTCCAACTTCTATCTTCAGAATCTAATTGGTAATTGATGATCGACCGCACTACCTTATCTTTAACTTTCAATAATAGCACTTTGTTTTCTACACAGATTGTAACAACAGAGAAATAACACACTCACAATAAAATCCAACCTACGGAAATTAAACACTATGCGACCCAGCTCCAAAAGCAGAGCACCAAGTTGTTGCGTTACATGACCAGACTACACAATTTCTTCTAGAATTTTGCTTCCGATATTGAGATCAAGGGAAGTCATTTCTTTCAGTCTCTCTGCAAAAACCGAAACCATTACACAACAATTACAGCATAAAACCAAATTAAAATGAAGAAATTGAAAGCTTAAATTGTGCTGAAGGTGGGTTAAATCCGCCCACCATGCATATTTAAAATAAATCCATCCCTGAAGGTGGGGTAACCACGCATCAAAGATGTAGCATATCATCCGAAGTTCTAAAAAAATCATGCTTACTAGAAATGTAGTTTGTGCATCTTTCTCAATAAGTCTATGGGCTTGTTCCAAGACATACACACACTGTCGATATTCAGACTGCTCAAACTCCTCAGTGGTCACTGCCGAGCCCCAGATATAATGCTCAATGAGTTTCCTACTAAAATAGTTTAATGCAGAACTGTAAAGCAATAAGTCTACAAAGATTACCAAGTCGCTTCGCTCCGAAAATACGTTCCAGTTGTTTCTTCATCCATTTCATGAACTCATTAAGCCTAATGTATAATGGGGACATTGGCTGCACAAGAAAAACAGAGACGAAACATCATTTTAATAATATACATATCCCACAGCAAAAAACCAAACATCATTTTAATAAAAGTTATCAACACACCAAAACACAACTAATTGATAGAAACCATTCCCACAACGATCATCAACCTCTTAAATTCATGACTAGTTGGGAGGCTACTACCAATTATGGCAAGAATCATCCAAGACATACACACACTGTCGATATTCAGACTGCTCAAACTCCTCAGTGGTCACTTCCGAGATATAATGCTCAATGAGTTATCCTACTAAAATAGTTTAATGCAGAACAGTAAAGCAATAAGTCTACAAAGATTACCAGGTTGCTTCGCTCCGGAAATACGTTCTAGTTGTTTTTTCATCCATTTCATGAACTCATTGAGCCTAATGTATAACGGGGACATTAGCTGCACAAGAAAAACAGAGACGAAACATCATTTTAATGATATACATATCCCACAACAAAAAACCAAACATCATTTTAATAAAAGTCATCAACACATCAAAACACAACTAATTGATAGAAACCATTCCCACAACGATCATCAACCTCTTACATTCATGACTAATTGGGAGGCTACTACAATTATGGCAAGAATCATCCAAGACATGCACACACTGTCGATAGTCAGACTGCTCAAACTCCTCAATGGTCACTGCCGAGATATAATGCTCAATGAGTTATCCTACTAAATAGTTTAATGCAGAACAGTAAAGCAATAAGTCTACAAAGATTACCAGGTCGCTTCGCTCCGGAAATACGTTCCAGTTGTTTATTCATCCATTTCATGAGCTCATTAAGCCTAATGTATAACGGGGACATTGGCTGCACAAGAAAAAATAGAGACGAAACATCATTTTAATGATATACATATCCCACAGCAAAAAACCAAACATCATTTTAATAAAAGTCATCAACACACCAAAACACAACTAATTGATAGAAACCATTCCCACAACGATCATCAACCTCTTACATTCATGACTAATTGGGAGGCTACTACCAATTATGGCAAGAATCATCCAAGACATACACACACTGTCGATATTCAGACTGCTCAAACTCCTCAATGGTCACTGCCGAGATATAATGCTCAATGAGTTATCCTACTAAATAGTTTAATGCAGAACAGTAAAGCAATAAGTCTACAAAGATTACCAGGTCGCTTCGCTCCGGAAATACGTTCCAGTTGTTTCTTCATCCATTTCATGAGCTCATTGAGCCTAATGTATAACGGGGACATTGGCTGCACAAGAAAAACATAGACGAAACATCATTTTAATGATATACATATCCCACAACAAAAAGCCAAACATCATTTTAATAAAAGTCATCAACACACCAAAACACAACTAATTGATAGAAACCATTCCCACAACGATCATCAACCTCTTACATTCATGACTAATTGGGAGGCTACTACCAATTATGGCAAGAATCATTCATAAATCATTCAATCAAACATACAAATCCTCTCCCCCCCCCCCCCCCCCCCCCCCCCCCCCCCCGGCCAAACACTCGAGAGACACATTATCCTCATGTGGGAATTCTAAGGTAGGTTCATAAATCGTCACCTTTGGGTGTTTGGTTGGGTTGTTGTTGGTGCATAAGTGTAGGGGACAAAATAACTTAGATAATTAAGTATGTAAGGCACTACTACTAGGTTATGAAAAATACGAAGTACGGTAAGTAAGACATAACAATAGACATTGTTTAAAGTCAAAAGAAAGAAAAGCAAAGAAATGAAAGATAGAAAAGTAGGCCCTGGATGCGTAAGATTTAATCCTCCTCGGATGATTCTTCCTCTTCCCCGTACTTCTCTTTGCCGGGTTTACTCTTCTTCTTCAAATCATAGTGGGTGCTAGGGGAGTTGGAGTTCTCCACCGATTGAGAACTCTCTCTCCTCGGACCATGCTATTATGCTTGTTGGATATCCTACAAAAGAAGTTTAGCACCAAAGGTATACAAATACCATTAATCCAACCTTCACTGCTTGCAATTTCCACCGTTGTTGGTCATCACATGTACTATTCAATCGCCCAGATGTAGAGAATTGAAGAGAGGCAGTGGGGTGAGTAGGGGTGTCCATTCGGGTTCTGTTTTTCGGGTTTATCCGAAACCGACCTGATTAGATACATTTTCGGTTTTTCGGGTTCAGGTTTGTTTTGGGTTTTCGGTTTTCGGTTTCGGGTTCGGTTTTGCTTATCGGATTTTCGGGTTCCTTCTGAAAACCTCCAAGGAATAGAACTCAGCCCATATTCTTAGGCATTCGGGTTTTTGGGTTTCGATTTTTGTTTTAACTGAACCTGAACCCGATAAGAAACTTTTGGCTTTCGGGTAACCGGTAACTGAAAGTCATTATCGGGTTCAGTTTCCAATTATTTTGGTTTCGAGTTTTCGGGTTTTTTTTGGGTTTCGGTTTGGCGAACTGACACCCGACCCAAACCGACACCCCCAGGGGTGAGGGGAGCTAGGTGAGGGGTGCGTGGCTTATCCTTATCACTAAGAAAACAACGAGGCGCCCACAATCGACTACAGGAACGACAAAACCGCCGGCGATGGAGCACCCACAAAAGGCATTTGGCTGGGCTGCCAGTGACACCTCCGGCGCCCTCTCTCCCTTCAATTCCAGCAGGAAACACTAAACAATTTAGGAGGGTTGCCAATCTTCATGCACTCCGAACCCAAGCCTCAACTCTAGGGGTTTTATATCTTTCTTATCCTATTTCACAAATGAGTTCTCCTCTCAATTTTAATTAGGGTTTCCATTATACTTTTTTCTCCGAATATATTAGTTCTGATTTAAATTTTATGCTCGAAAAAAAAAAGATCACCTCATTCTGTCCATTCAGATTGATCTTTTTATATGGTTTGCAAGCTTATTGTTTTTCCTCAATATAATAGTTAAGGAGGTGGATTGATGCATTAAAGCATCCTTAGCCCACGTGGCTAATTATTAGTATTAGTATTATTAGGTCTTTTTATTAATTTTTGGGATATTTGCTTATTTTTGGATATTCTTATTGGTTTATGTTTAGGATTAGTATTATTAATTGTGTCTTGTCTAGGTTGGAGGAAAATGTTTGTTCGATTAGTGCTATAAATTTGTACATCGCCCCTATGCGTTTTTATTATGAATAAGAAGTCCTGTAACTTAGTAAAAAATAGTTGTAGCTTTATCACATTTCCTTAGTTCATCGTAGAAAACTTCGAGAGATCTACGACGCGTGAATTCTTCACGCGTGTTAGAAACAAGGTTTCTAACGTGATTGGGATTAGGGAAATTAGCTAGATCAATTAGGGATTGATCTAGCTAGGGTTGGGGATTTGTGGGAAATTGAGAATTAGAGGGAAAAGAATGGGCTGCTGCGCAGCTTTTGGGAAGAAGAGAGGGAAGGGTTCGGCGCTAGGGAGGAGGGAAAAGAGAGTGAGAGGAGATTAGGTTTTTTTGATTAATTCTTCCTTAATGAAAATAATGCCTCCAGTACAGAATATATAATTCCCTAATCTCTATCTACTACCCCAACTAATCTACACTATATATAATACATTTTCATGGGTGGCTTTTGCTGCATTTCAAAAATGGAGCCACGGGATTAATTTTCGGAGGGACAGTTTTGTCAAAACACCCTTATCAGTTTTAGCCCAAAACGTTGCGTTCTATTTTATTGTTTTTGACTTTTTGTTATTGTTTTTGCTTTTCCGTTTGTTTCTTCTTTTTGTTGTGCCACTCACTAACTCAAACAATTTGTTTTGCCAATCTTTAAATTGTAGTTGTTTTTTTTTTTTTCAATTTAGTCTCCAATCTCCCATCCGTAATCAATTATTATGACTTCCACATAAAAATATCAATTATTATTACAAAAACTACTTAATATTCTGCTGTCACTCAAACTCAATTCATTAGAGCCTAAATCATGTTTGTGTAATTCTATTTTTGGAGTATATTAATATTCAATTTTGTAGTTTTGGTCCAAATTATCATTAATATTGGAAGTTCAAAAGAAAATGGATACTTGATTATAATACAATTTTTTTTTGTTATGAGACAAATAGAACAGTAGAAACACCTACATTAAGGTATATAATTGGGTTGAAAGTAGTTAATAAAACGACAGATATAATTTTTTTTATACAATCATCTAGA
The DNA here is from genome assembly GCA_964030455.1 of Linum trigynum. Lineage (NCBI taxonomy): Eukaryota > Viridiplantae > Streptophyta > Magnoliopsida > Malpighiales > Linaceae > Linum > Linum trigynum. The sequence goes on along the minus strand of OZ034814.1, from coordinate 29,790,523 downwards.
CTCAGGCAGATCCATTTGGATTTAACCCAAATGAATTGAGCCAAATAGAAGTATAGAACACAATTCAAACCCAACCAAAACCCATTAAAAGTGCATATAGATCCATTTGGATTTGACACCAATACTCTCTTGACAATTGGGTCAGATAACCCATTACCATATCTATGAGCGATGGTTGTGTACTTCTGATGAGGAGTTTTCCTCCAAAATCCATTAACTCATTCTTTTGGTGTGTGATGAAAACATCACTCAACCTATTCATTTGTAGTTAAGTGAGTGGGTCGTATTGCTAATGTTGGATGGTTGGTGGGTTTGACGATTTGGTTGGTCATAAAATATTTATAAAAAGATAACTATGAGCCATAAAAATTTATAATAAGCTTATCGAATATAAAAAATTAAAAATTCAAGAAAATTATTAATAATTTTTTGGTGCGAGTAAATCAATAATCGTTAAGAATATGTATTGTATTTTTTAAATAATTATTTTATAATTTATGTAATAAGCTAAGCAAATTTATAATAACTAATTATCATTTCAATAATGATTAATATTTTGGGATTAGAATTTATGTACATTATCATATAATATATATTAGTAACATGATATATCAAGTGCTTTGACAGGCTAATGACCCATCCGTCACCACCCAAATTTTATGGGCCACAAAGAAAATGACACACACGCACCCAAACATGTGTTGAGTGGGTTATGACCGGGTTAATTCAGGTGGGTGTAACTCTAGGCCAAATCACTACCCATCTCTACCCTGTCCCTAAAATTTCTCACAAATTCAACCTCCTTCTCCAACCAATCTTCCTATCGACAGCCTAAATCCATGCCCCTTTCTCAATTTCTCTTTACTCCATTATCACTAAGAAGGTTGACATCAAGCTTCTTCTCCTAGATCAGACTCCTCTTTACCCGTCGAACTCATCTCACAAAAAGTATAAACTTTTGAAGCCAAAAATCCCAGACAACGTTGATAAATAATAAAACAATAAACAACGTGCATCCGAATGACGGAGAGTAAAGATGGAATGACAAACAAATTCTCTGTTACAGATGGAAAGACAAACAATGGCGTCTAGGTAATTGAGATCTAGAGAGTAAAGATGGAAATATAAACAAATTCTCTGTTACAAATTACATTGTATTTTTTTTATTACTCATCAACATTGTCTATTGAAGATGGTAATAGATCTCGATGACATTGTATATCTGAATGAGCAGTCGAAATATGGCAATTTAATATGCCTATAAAAAATCTTATTCTTTACAGGTATGTGAATCATCCAAATTATATACTTGGGATCGGCTAAAAGAAGTTGATTGGAAAAGGATGGTTAATTTTACCGTTGATATGAATTGTTAGGGTTAGATATGAGGACTAAAAGAATTTTCAGTGTTGGGAACTTTAAAATTTTGGGGTCAGAGGGAAAGATGAAGACGAGAGAGTACTAGGTTATGAAGGTCAATTTGGACATTGTCATAGTTTTCATAAATATTCGAGCATAATTATATAGAATTGAGAGGAATTTTAAAGGCACATAATAAAGGTTTTCATTTAATGGTGATGTCGCCATAGAGATTTGATGTTATCAAGTTCGACATTGTTATAGTTACTTACTAATGATTTGTGATGGGTCAACACAATAATTATGCATATGTCATGGAAAGAAACAATCATGCTATTATTTCTAAACATTTTGCATAGATAAGACCTTCTTTACGAAGATAGTTAAGTTAAAATGCATCAATATATTAGGTACATATATATGTTGTTCGACATGTTTTCAATAACATTCTATAAACTTTACTAATTAAATATTTTGAGTACTTTTATAAGTTATTGATGGTCAGCTTACCGATCACATATGTAATATGTTCGTTAAAGTCGAGCATAATTATATATACAAGTATATAAAGGTCTTCCGGCCAAGAGGCCGGGCCCTCTGCTAGTTAAACATAGCAATCAACTCCCTATTTATTCCCGAATATCCCAAATAATACTCCGAATCATAAAAACCGACAATAATACGAATTAACAAAATACTGCAATTAATGTGTTTCCCACATCCCCGCTTCCTTCGAAAAACAACCTTGTCCCCAAGGTTGTTCCTCTAGCTCACTAGGCCTCCTCCTCGCCATTTCCGCCGTCCTCGACCTCATCTTCTGCTTCATCTTCCCAACGCCCGACTAACATCATCAAATCCGGCTTCGGGCACTGATGCCCGATGGTGAACCGGCCATCACAGTTGAAGCACTTGCCTTCCCGCCTCTTCTGCTCAATCTCCGCCGGCGACAGTCGCACGAACCCTTTCGGTATGGCCCGCGGTCCCAGCCTGGCCACTGGAGCGGGACCTCCACCGCTCATGTTAGCCCCAGTCGAGCCCCTCCTGGCGCGCCTCCTGTGCTGCCACTGCTCCCGCTGCCTCCTCCTCCTCCACTTAACTTCGAGAAGCGGCCAATGGTGCTGCTCCAGCTAGCCAGTTCTTCCTCCTTATGACCTGCAAGACGGAAAGCAGTTTTCAAGGAATCGGGCTCGAACACTCTGACGGCTGCTGCTATCTCGGGCTTGAGACCCGCCATGCACAGCCCCACCAAGGTGTCCTCCGAGACACCTTTACACTGGTTCCCCAACTTGAAGAACTCCGCACGGTATTCAGCCACCGTGACGGTCTGCTTCAGCTTTGCCAACTGCTCAGGAGCCCACCCATCAGACTTTCCAAACTGATAACGGAGCTCCTCCTGAAATATGGGCCAAGTAATCAAAGTTGCGGCGGCTGCTGCGTAGGATCTCTCCATCCACTCCCACCACTGGAGCGCATCTCCCTCCAAATAGAACGATGCTAGATAGGCCTTCCTCTCCTCCGGAACTGAGTGGTTCTTAAACCACCTCTCAACTGCATACAACCAAAGGCCTGCATCCTCTTGCCCATTGAATTTTGGAAACTCAATGGTAGGAGGCTTAGCTCGAAAAATTACTCCATCCATTCCTTCATAGTTCATATAGTGGGACCCATACCTGTCATTTTCTGGGGTCCTCCACGGCTGCCCAAAGGGAGCGCCCTGCATCTGGCTTGGGTTCCCGTGCCCATGATCACCCGGGTAGCTCCCTTGTTGGTTCGGGTACCCTCCTGGAGCGGGAGGTGCCTCGTAAGGTCCCTCCCAGCCTGCTGGTCCCCTGCTGTCCACCCTCCTGATCGGCTGAGAAGTAGGGCTCAGTCGATGTCCGGTTCGACCCACCTCCGGTCGACCCGTTCCGGTCCGACCCGGTCCGGTTCGGCTCAACTCGGTCTGATCCTCGTCGGACCGCCGGATCCCGGCTCGACCGATTTCGGCTCGGCCCGCTCTTGCCCAGTCCGCTACGGTCCGCCCCCTTGGAGCCGACCCTCCCTGCCCCATCTGGTCACCGGCCCACCCGACCCCCTCAGGTCCAACTCCGGTTCAGCCCACTGGGCCTGCTGATCCGCCAGGCTCAGTTTGTCATGCTCGGGCCCATCTTCCAGATCCAACCATCCCAGCCCGTTATGGACCTTCGTGTAGTGGCCCAACGGTCCCGGCCCATTACCCATAGGCAGCCCGTCCGTGTCATACCCGGACATCTTAGCCTTTCCCTTCCGTGCCGCAATCTCTTGGGTCGTAGGCGTCGGTAACAGACCCGAGCCCAACCCTACTGCAGTTCGATCAGCTCGGCCCGGCCCGGTGTCCGCCGCCCTGCTTCCTTCGGCCTGAGCCGCCGCCGCCCTTGCCGCGCTCGCCCCGCCGCCGACCTTCGCGAGAGCCGCGCCCACCTGCGCCGCCGTGGTCCCGCCGACAGCCGCCCCGCCAGCCGCGGTCGCCGCCGTCTCCGCAGCCCCCGTCGCGCCGCCTCCTTCGATCGCCGACTCAGCCGGAATTGGCGCTCCACCTGATCCGTCCCCCTTTGCCTGCAGCGAGGCAATCGCACGCATCAGGTCCTCCAGCCTCTGTCGCAGATCATCAGCATCCGCCTTCGCGTCAGCCTGCACCCTTGCTAGGCCTTCTTCGAGCCGAGCCAGCGCATCAGAGTGCTCGTGCACCACCAGTTTCATCGCCTCCAGCTCGATGACGTCCTCCATCACCACCCCGTCGAGATCAACATCGCCCGCCTCGGTGTTCCTCCCGGCTGCCTGAGCTGCCTTCTCCGCTGCCTTCATGGATTTCGTCGACACCATTGTTGTTTGCCCTGGTTCAAGAGCTCAAGAACTCACTCTCGAACCTTGCTCTGATACCAGATGTTAGAAACAAGGTTTCTAACGTGATTGGGATTAGGGAAATTAGCTAGATCAATTAGGGATTGATCTAGCTAGGGTTGGGGATTTGTGGGAAATTGAGAATTAGAGGGAAAAGAATGGGCTGCTGCTGCGCAGCTTTTGGGAAGAAGAGAGGGAAGGGTTCGGCGCTAGGGAGGAGGGAAAAGAGAGTGAGAGGAGATTAGGTTTTTTTGATTAATTCTTCCTTAATGAAAATAATGCCTCCAGCACAGAATATATAATTCCCTAATCTCTATCTACTACCCCAACTAATTAAACATAGCAATCAACTCCCTATTTATTCCCGAATATCCCAAATAATACTCCGAATCATAAAAACCGACAATAATACGAATTAACAAAATACTGCAATTAATGTGTTTCCCACAACGCGTCACTCGATTCCTGTAAGCCGCCGGAGAAGACTACTACTATCCATCCGAGAATACTACTCAACTGTTTCTTCTTCCCAACCTAATCTAGCTCCCTGGATGGCTTTGGGGATATTTTTGTGCAGCTGTACTTGTTTTTTGGTGGCTCCATAGCAGGAGACTCTTGCCCGGTCTAGCTCCCTGGATTCTTGTGCATAATTTTGTGCCTCTGTTCTTGATTTTTGTGTCTCCAAAGCGAGAGTAGAGGATGAGCTCCGTCAGTGCAATTGAGAAGAAGAGACTGCACAGAGATTTTGCTTCCAAACAATCGCTTAAGGAAGACTAATGACCACATCAACGCTGACTAGATTTCTTGTTAAATACTAATGGTCAACAAGATCAATCCTAATGAATTGGCAGTTGAAGATATCCTAATGAATCAGCAGTTGAAGATATGAATAGAATATTGAACAAAATTTAACACAAATGAAATATTTTAGGTAATTCAAGTGTTGTAATCATGGTTTTCACGTCGGCCGGCATGCCACCGGTTCAACCGATGCCGGTCATGAAATCGACATGACACCTCCGATATGATCGGCATGATCGATTCATGATTTTGTAAGTAAAATGACGTTATTTCAGTGAATTTAAATATGTGTACATGTAATTTTATTTAAATATCAATATGAATTGCACGTAAATTGTTTTCAAATATGGTTTATTTATGATTAAATTCATTTGACATTAATAGTTTTTGACATCTCTACATATTTTATTGACCGACAAGAATCCAGGCCCGGCCCAGGCCCTGTGCTGGTAAGACCCACAGCACAGGGACTCAATTTTATTTGGGCCTCAGATGCTTACCTTGGGCTCGCAAAAACCCCCACATAAACTCTTAGTCTGGAGGCCCCGTTGGGATGGCGAGGCCCACACTCGAACCACTTGTGCTGGCGAGGCCCACACACAAAAACGTAAAGTACAAATGCGCAGGAGGAGAATCGAACCGTGGACCTATCTTTTTCATCAAAATAAGACGCAACCACTAAGCTATGGCTTGTTAGTTGAATCAAAACTAACAGTTAGGTATTTAATCTTCTTCTCTTTTTCGAAAATTCTCAACTTCCCAAAAATATCCAATGCCTAAATATGAATTGTACACACCCAATTCTAATTATGTCAACTCGAAAATTTGAAAAAGTTAATATCTAAGCGTAGATAATATTTTTATTTTTCAATCATTTTCTGAAGTTGTCATTTTTATTATTATTTAATAATTTTATTTTTAAAAAATTTATGAAAAAATATTTTGGGGCCACATTTTAAATTGTCGAACAGGGCCTCCGATTATCATGGGACGGCCCTGCAAGAATCGGCACAAACCGGTTGTACCACCAGTAGACCCATTCTACTTGTTAAACCGACACAATGAGCATAAACTGGTTTGACAACCTTGATTGTAATGCTATTAGTCTACCATTTATTAATAAACATCTCCCAATATTTCAATATTCGAGTGACAGGTTCTCGGCATGAAATCAACCCTTCTATAGGAGAGGTCGTGGGAAGGGAAGGAAACAAGGAATCGTTAAAACGACATGGATCTTGCCGTTACATGTTTTTCTCCTTAATATATTTGAAAATTGCGAGAAGAAAATATGCCAAGTAAAGAAGAAGGAAAAAAGTTGTATATAGAAACTCCCGATATATTGGCATTTTTTGGATATAAAAACCAATGGCGCTGTTGCTGAGAGTGCCGGCCGCCGTGTCTTTCTCTTGCAAAGCCTCTGCCGCCAAAACCACCAAATCGGCCCCCAATTTCCCGGTGGCCACCGCCTCCGCTTCCATGAACGCGGCTAACAGCAATCGGAAGCTCCCAGTCCTGCTCTTCGACATCATGGACACTGTCGTTCGCGATCCTTTCTACGGGGACATCCCTTCCTTCTTCGGGTAACCTTCTCCTCCTCCTCTCGCGGCTTTGATTCCCAACTCCAATATGTTCTTGACTCCCAATGGATTGTTTAATTTCTCCGAGTGGACTGATTTTTTACTCGAATCTTAAAAATGGGTAGACGGTACTGATGAGCGGATGGGTGGGTATGAGTGTGCCAGTAGTGGAATTGACTGAGCATACTCTCGCTAGAATAGCGTCTTTTTGCAGAAGACGATCAAAACTTAAAGTTTGTTTTCCCCAGAATGTCTATGCAGGAACTGCTAGAATGCAAGCACCCAACTGCATGGATGGAGTTCGAAAAGGGGATGATTGATGAGGTAGGTTTAACGTTTAAGAAGGCCAGGATTGGTATCGAGTTCCAATATTGGTTTGCACATAATTGCTGCCAGCAAGAGAGTATCTTTCTGGGTTTTTTGAAATGGTAATCGAAATCGTGTGGCTGTTTGCCTTGAGAAGAAGTAAGACAGAAGTTTTGTTACTTCATTTCAGATGGAGCTTTACTCCAAGTTCTTCAAAGACGGAAGGCCCTTTGATATGGAAGGTAGATTAACTATGCATTGTGGATATGTTATATGGAACATAATTGTGTCTTCCTTGTAAAATTGTAGTCTTGAATCAGTTTTCACCCATAAGGTATTGTTTGATTCTCGTGGGAACCGAGTTCTTTTGTAACTGAGATCAGCTTTGCTGAACACATTCACTTAGTCATATTGGTTGTTCGACTTGAGCTCCTTTCTGAAAGGATCTGTGTGTTGTCTCTAATGCATTTCTGAGTTTTGAGTTCCTAAATTTGCAGGCTTAAAAAGCTGTATGAAGAAAGGATATCAGTACCTAGACGGTATGAAAGAGTTGCTTGACACTCTAAAGCGGAGAAACTACGAGATGCATGCTCTCACAAATTATCCTGTATGGTAAAAACAATTTTTGCAGCCTAGCTACCTTATTTCACTTCTTTGTTTGATTTATCATCTGGCTAATGTTTCAAGTTCGTGAACCCGACTTGTTAGGTACGAGATGATTGAGGAGAAGTTAGATATCTCAGCATACCTGTCGTGGACCTTCTGTTCCTGCACCATTGGTATAACATCAGTTTGCTGTTTCTATTGAAGTGCTAATAACAGAATGTAAAGCAGAATAGTGACTACTGAAATCGTCGTACAACTTGTTAAAGGAATAGAATTCAGCTTACGGAAACTAATGTTTTTACTACTGTAAAGAAGGGACAGAAGAAGAAGATAAAGCTTGGTCCAATTTTGTTGTTGTTTTTCAGGGAAGAGGAAACCTGATCCTGATCTCTACTTAGAAGTTGTGAGACGCCTTCAAGTTGATCCGGGTCACTGTATTTTTATCGATGACCGGTAATTAAGTTATAATGTGCTCCCTTCCCCCCTAATGGTTCCCTTTCTCTCATAATGTCGACTCAAGGAACCTGAAACAATTGGTGCTACCTGAAGCTACAGTGCACCAGACAGATACGGCTTTTCTTAAAATTGAGCTTGTTCTGAATTGTATTGGACAATGTTTACCTGCAGCATCCGGAATGTAGATGCAGCAGTTGAAGTCGGCATGAAAGGTGTACACTTCAAGAATGCAGATTTGCTGCAGAAAGACCTTGCTCGACTCGGTGTTGAATTTGATGTCCCAAAAGGATGATCGTTGGTTGATTCTTGTGTAATGGAAGAAACACAAAGGGGAAAACGAGACCACATTCTTGATTATTTTGTTCAGTTTTTCAAGCTTTAGTTCTCATTTCGTGCCATTTTGCCAAACTTGCCTCTATTCAATGAAACACAAAGGGGAAAACGAGACCACATTCTTGATTATTTTGTTCAGTTTTTCAAGCTTTAGTTCTCATTTCGTGCCATTTTGCCAAACTTGCCTCTATTCAATGTTCTGGCAGCCAATTTATAGGGTTTTAGAGGGATGTTCTCCCAAGAACTCGTTCTGATGGCTGGCAACGGGATTTCTGCAACGAGAGTGAAAGTAGGAATGACATTTTGGTCTTCACAATTACTTTTTTTATTCATTAAAAAGACACGTACTGGGATTCGAACCATGACCATTTTAAAGAAAAGCAAGGATAATGACCAATCACACTAAGCACATTTGTTGTATCTTTTTAAATTAAAAACATATAATAGCAGGGAGGAAAAAAACCCTTTCCCCATTTCAAATTCCCTGCTCCATGAGCGTTTGTAGGAAGGGTAGAATAGGGAGTGTCAATTTTTTTTCTCTCCTCTGTGGAACGGGCCAACTTACCGTACACATGTGAATTTAAACAGGTCCAGGAGTGTCAATTTTTTTTCCTTAAGCCCTTTTATTTCTCCGTGGTGACAAATATATATGAAAAGGTAAAAATAATACTCCTTTTTATTGTTAAAAATAAAACATTTAACAATAAACTAATGCATGGTATCTAATGGGCTAACCGCCAACCATAAAATAAAAGAGTTGAATGTGCCTGACCTACATGGGATTTGGCCATCAAGTAAAATAAATGAACATCATTGGTTTGTCATTCTAAAATAAGCTAATTTCTCTGACATAATATATATTATGCTATTATTTTATATCTTAGTGGCTAAAATATAATGTATTTTAAAGTTATTCAATGGTTCAACCTCGAACAACACAATTAGTCCAATTTTTATCATTTCAAATATATATTTTATAATTATTTGATATCATAATGATCAAATTATAGTGTATTTTACAGGGAATCGTTTGGTATTTTTTAGTAAAAAATTAAGCATAAAGATCTATTTGGTTATTTTAAACATTATAACGATCCTAAACATTTTCAGTTCCTTTTGAATTTCTATGGTTTTATTCCCGAATAAGTGATGTGCAAATGGCGAATTGTAGTCGTCTCTTTTCTTTCACTATTTTTTATTTTCAAATAGAAAGTTTCAAAGTAAAGAATAATTAGAATTTGGCATGGGTCGTCAAACAGGCTGAATTTCAAGTTTTGGCCCGTTTGTTTTATGCATTGCAAATTTATTAGCATTTTGATGGAAATGGCTTGGAAAAAAGACATATAAGTTGTACCTTTGCAGAAATGTCCTCAAATGTTTTAATGCTTTGTGAATCAGGTTCCGTGACTTTTGTGATGGTGTATGTGCTTGACAATTGCTCGATGTAGTAACTGCTTAATTTGAGAGTAAATCTTTTGATTTTCCCTATGAGTTGTGATACCAGTTCTGGTGGTTGCAGCATGTTGTCGTTGTTGGCCTGTAAAAGTTGTTCCGCCGTGGTGCTAAATACCTTTCTTTCCTTTTTAACAAATTGTGTAGTAGTGCTATGAAACAGACCACCCATGAACGCTACGCTTATTATGGTATGTTCTTACTTCCGGTGGTGAGAAATTGTGAATTGAGAATCATATTCGCCTACCGCACTGTGTCTGGCTGGTGGCTGCTTACTGTGCTCTCTAGAGTTATGAAACAGACTACCCATTAACGTTTCCCTTAAGAGTCCATAACTTTTGCGAAAAACCAAATTTAGGCAATCAAAGGTGGTGGATGTGTGATGATTTTTTATGGCTTAATTGTTTGTGAATTGGATATCTGATCTTTGTATGATTGGAGGGGATGTTTGCTTAATAGAATAATCCATTTTAATTCATGTTTATTTTTAACATGAACTTTAGTAACTCAAAACCTTTGAGCCACATATCACCTACTGCATTGTATCATTTTGCCTGGGTGCTTGCTGTGTTGTCAAACTTCTTTGTTGCTGCTGCTGCTTTTACACTAACAGGGGAGTTAAGAACCCATGAATGTTTCCGTTTGACACAAACAGGAGGACTTGCTTCTAAATCGTGCACTAAAGATGATTGGAGGAAACATCTCTATTGCAGTTGATATACTAGAGACCAGAACAAAAGCAATGTATAGCATCAAAACCAACCATCTGAACTATTAGCATTGTTGCTTTACTATTTTTTCGTGGTTGAGTCTCCTTCAAAAAATTTAGTTTGAATTTAGAAAATTTTGCTTCTGCAGTCCTGTCTTGCCACCAACGCGTTCAGTAGATGGAGATGGCAGAGGCGAAGGCTATTTTTGTGTTGTTGTTGCTGGTTTAGGGATCGGTTTGTGAAGAAGAGGGAGAAGAGAGAGGGAAAGGGAAATGCAGGAGAGGGGGGTAACTCTTTTCTCTGACAAAAATGGAGTGAAGAAAGGAATTATGATCAGTAAGGATATGGTTATCTTACATAACGGTCTCTATTCTGTTTGAATTGAGCTTGGGAGGCAGTGATAAGGACGAGCTGCAATCAATTCATAGTGAGAAGAGAGCTATGAACTGTGATCATGTCTTATTTCAAGTTAGAAGGTAGTTTCAGTATAAGGATTATTTAATTTGACAAGTTGTTTCGTCCATGATTCTTGGTAGTTTCAGTGCCATTCTAGCCATTGTTTAGTTTGTAATTTTTGAGAATTGATGTGCGAGTAATGACTTTCACTTAGCTTCAACTATTATGTGTGTATTTATTGGCATGTGATAGAAATCTCTTTTCCTTTTCTTTGAATTCAGTTTCATACTCTAATTGTATCATTTGTACATAGGCAAATCATGCTCGAGATGACAACTCGCTGATAAGGCTGGTGCAAGGAACGAAGCCATCATTAGAATTCATACCGACAACGGGGAGGGATGCCCAGGACTAATTCAATGATGATTGATGATGGTATAATAAAAACTGCAGTCTGCATCAACACCAATTTCTAGGCCTAAGTAAAGTTATTCAACCCAGAACTATGCTTAGCGCTAAAAATTTCCCTCACCCAACCTTGATCCTGTTTGACCCACTTCTGAAGAGTCAAGATATATGAATATGACTAATCCTCTCCGTTCGTATTTTCTTATTGACTCTTTCTGACCCTTTAGGTTGGGGCGGGTCGGGAAGAATCGAATTAGTGGGTCGGTTCTAATCAAGTGGAATCCCAATCCCTTCACTCTCACTTGCTTTCTCTCCTATTCCACAAGTGGGTAACATACAGTAATCCGGCCAACGGGCCGGGTAATAGGCTAGTATATATATATATGATGTTTCGAATTCTTCAAAGAGAGTCGGTTGATCTAGATTTTTTGGATACAACGTTTTTCAATCCTTCGTAAATCTATCTATCTATCTATCTATCTATCTATCTATCTATCTATCTATCTATCTATACATAATATTATGGCAATTCAAAATTAATTTTTTGCCACATAAGCACTTGGAGAGATCTCAAGTTGCCAAGGTGGACAATTTTTTTACCAAAAAAATAGTTATTGATCTATTTATGGAGTTGTCCCTCTCTCTTCATTTAATATTAATTCTCTTTTATCCAATAATTATTTTGCTTTTGTTTTTGCATTATATCTATAAATAATATATGGACAGAAAGGTTATCAAACCGGTTTAGCAAGTTAAATGGTTTTACCTATGGTACAACCGATTTGTGTCGGTTCATGTCGGTTAATAAAATATGTAGAAATATCAAATGAATTTAATCATATATAAACCATATTTGAAGAGAATTTACGTACAATTCATATTGATATTTGAATAAAATATGATATTTCAAATAAAATTACATGTATTCATACTTAAATTCACTAAAACTATGTATTTTACTTAGAAATTTGTAAAACGATCATACCGGTCATACCAATGGTGTCATGTCGATTTCATGACCGGTGTCGGTTGAATTGTTCAACCGGTGGCAAGCCGACCGACGTGACAATATAAGATTTTGTTTTTGCATTATATCGATATACGCAACAGTGTACTAATGTTCGTAGAGTGACATATATATCACACTTTTTAAACAAAAAAAAATATATGGTTAAAGATTACTATGTAAATTTCTGCTCATGTTTTACTAAAACTTAATAATAATTTTACATTTTAATGAATAATTTAAACAAACATACAAAAATAATAATATTTTGTCGATAAGATATGAAAGAAACTTGACAAAGAAATAATAGTTATTTATTAAAAAAGCTTCTTATTCATTCTCATCAAGTGAAAACATATAAATCGCATGTGCAGTATTTAACTATTTATAATGTATCCTAAGTTCGCATTACTAATATTTTCTCTAGGTCATGTTGATTGAGCAAGCTACGTTAAACATCACATTAAACATCACATTGCAAGCTAAGAATAATCTAAATTCGACGATTAAGGTAATAAATAAACATTAATGTTTTACTTCGCATATATAACAAAAAAACATTTATAGTTACAATAGTGTAAACCGAGCTATTGGGTCAAAAGAAGAATATTGTAAATATGAGTTTAGTATGAAAATTGTAACAAGTCTATTTAGTTGTGAGCCTGTGATTCATACCAAATTTTGGCAATAACAAAAGAAATTGACATCATATTCCACCCAAGGAGCTGAGTTCAAAGGTATTAATTAGTGTTGAAAGTAAAATAAACTCTATGTATATATATGTTTAGATATTAATAATAGATGTGTCTACAATACATCCAATCATTCAAATACATGTGAAAAGCCACAATGTTTGTATGAACTTTTAAATTTTGCTACAAAATATTTTGTTAAAAAATTAAAAGTTAATTATTCAAGGAATACATCATTTTGAATGCACCTGAAATATATGTCTGTCGTATACACACTTTACCAATTAATAATATAAGTAATGAAAATTTTGTTTTAGAACAAACACCAAATGTAAAGAAATTTTAGCGATTGGACATTCAAATAGTTGAAAATTTATACATTGAAGGAACATATTAAGATGAGAATCTTCGATAGTGGATATGGATGCCTTGGATTCAAACTCTAAACGAACATCTAGACAAAAGGCATGAGTTGAGGGTTAGTCCAAACTTAAAATATTAGCAATTGATATATATTGTAAGATAATAATAATTTGTATCTTGGTAGAAAAATTGTCATAAGATGCTATACAAAGACTTCATGAACATCAACGATAAAAATGAGTGAGGTTTAGAGAATTTAATAATTATAAGGGATACGATGTGTGTCAAATTTCAATTGGGATAAACATAATTTATCCAGTAATCAAGTATCTTTCTCCAATAATTTGAACTCTGATTAATTGGCTGGGAGTTCGTACAAACTCGAGAATCATGAATTGATATATGTTGTATAAGATAATAATTTTGAGCGTCTTGGTAAAAAATTTGATATATACGATCCTAAATGGGACGTAATAAACCTTTACGACATGATTAATGATCAGAGAATAAAAACATCACAAGCGAGTGTGCTAACTATTAAATATTAAGAATTTTCGATATAGGCACATCACATATTCACTTATGAAGCGAGAGCAGAAAATGTATACAAGATTCAAAAAGTTCAAATATGTAGATAAGTTAACTAATATAAATAATAAAATGAACTTCACCGGCCAACTGGCCGGGTAAAAAACTAGTATATTATGGTTATTTTATATAAACAACAATCTGCCACATCAGCGGGAGCTGATCTCTCATTGCTTCACACCATAGTTAGTAAAATACGGTACAGGAAAGTTACGTATAAAATACGTACGGGTATTTTACTTCGTTTCTATGCTAATGTTACGTTTAGTAGTACGTTAATTGTCATAAATATATAAAATTTATTATTTTAAAAATAAATAAATATATAAATAATGGTAAAGTTCGTAATTTGATTCATTAAATATGGATATTAAACGTGTTATACGGGTTTTAAACGTGTTTAATACGGGAGCCATCAAATGAACGGTCAAAAAAGAAACGGCTTGACAATAATACGAATACAGAAGTTTTAAACGGATAAAGTACGTACGGGTACATATACGTGTATTAAACGAAGTATTTACTAACTAAGCTTCACACTATTCGCATTCCACAACATTTTCTCACATTTAATCATCTCTGATTTGGGCCGTGCAAAAATAGAACCCAAATTGGGCATTGTCTATTGTATAGTAGTATTGCCGATGGACCAAATTGTGCTCATGCAAACTTAAAATAAGGTGAAAGCGTAACTGTTAGTGATTTAGGGGTTGTTAAGTTGTGAGTGTTAAATAGATATAATGGGGTGAATATATGTATAATATATATATATATATATATATGGTTCAGGCTAGCATACACCAGGCGTACACTATACACCTGTATTCACACCTATAACTTAATTATTAATTATTTTGATGTAATTATAATCAATTTAATTATTAATTATAAATTACAATCAAACCCATTAATTATTTGTTGTATACATTTTAGCCCCATATCAGTTTCTATCGTACATTAAACTCAAATCAAGCATTTAACTAGCAATTAAATAAATCATAGTGCCCTTTTCTCCAAACCATCAATTTAGAACAGCCAAACTTTAAGATTATTTACAACTCCATTACTCCTGCGATTACAATTCACAAAGCAACATCATCTGCCGTTTTGTCTCATTCATCTCTTATCCTTGGGCTAATTGCAGACAAATTAGCAAATAGAGAATCCAACGAAACCAACAATAACACAATTTTCGCATAACACAGAACCTCAATTCCCAATTAATCCAGATTACAAAGTAACAAGCTCAAGGCAATAGAGGGATAGAAATTCGGATTCTATTTCTAGCAGGAGAAAAGTAATGCGGAACCCATCAACCTCTCTTTCCCCTTGACCAACAATACATAGAAACCAAAATTCGAACCTTCCAACCTATCAAGCACGAAACTTGCTTCGATTGAAACATCCGCAAAATCCATGGCGGAAATCTCCATGGTAACAGTACGAGAAACGAGAAGGGGGAAATCAAAGATTAGCGGAAGGAAAAACCCAGAGGACCGAAACTTGTGCTTCATCTTCATCACCGCATACGATTGGGATCTACACAATCCCTCCTCAAGTCGTCGGGATCGAAATAGGGGATCGGGACTGCGCTGGAGTGACAAAACCCAGAGAACCAAAAACAGGCGCTTCATCTCCCTCACCTTAGAAGAACGAAATCCACGAAATCCCTCCTCAAAATGCCGGGTTCGAAACAGGCGATCGAGATTGCGCCGGAATGAGAAACTCAGAGGATCGAACACAGTTGGCTTCCTCTCCCTCCTCGACCAGACAGTAACACGAGTGAAATTGTTGTTTCCAGATCTCACCCAACGACAGCAGGTCTTCAAGACGAGGGCTCTCTTCATGAAATCCCTCCTCAACACAACACGACGGCGCCTCCATTGGAAACCAGGCAAATAGACTTGAAAAGAACACAAACGATACCTCAATTGGACTTAAAATAGTTTGGGCATTCTAAATCTAAATTGATGAAAGCAGGCACTATAATTCATATAATGATATTTAGATGATGATTTAAACATAATGAATGAAACGAAATGTTATGGGTGTATAGTGAATAAAAAAATAAATTAATGGAGTTAGTTGTAATTATGATTAACAATAAATTAATTATAAAATTAATTTAAGAATAATAATTATTTAAATAAGTGTGAACATAGATATATGACGTACGCCAGGTGTACGTTAGCCTTTGCCATATATATATATATATTGATGAATTTGATACATTTTAAAATATATTATTTGGTACTATAATGTGTATGTCACATAAGCTAAATGTTGAGACATAACAATCTCACCTCAACTATTTCAACAATATCATTTCAAAGTTGAGATATAACAATCATTCATTCCGACTCATAATTTATGTCATAACTGTTTGCAATGATATTTGTTAGTTTCCTTAGCTTGAATTTTGGTCTAATTGAATCCCTAATTAAGGCTTTGATTCTGACATAATTATTTTCTTACCAACTACTATTTTGATAGATGCATCATTCCAGTTCACAAATGAGGACTCTACAAGATAGAATGAACTGAGTTGCAGGGAAGTCTGCTACTTTCACTATTCAATAATGTTTTTATTCGCTAAAAAGAGCACAATTCCCATTTTGCAAGTGATATATGTAGTTCTCTACTATATCCGGTTTAGTTTGCTAAAAATATTGTTTCAATAAATTAGTGACAACTTATAATTCTATTTTTGGTTTGTTCCTCTAGAGCATTTTCAAGGTAAATTAAATGAGTAATCGAATGATTGACGATGTAGATGCCAATGTGGTACCTAACTCATTCAAAATTGCATGGATAGCTAATACAACATGATATTCGTGGGATCTATATCACGATAGTCTCTGTTATCATATACCAATATACGAGAAGGGAGAGAAAGGGGAAAACTCTTCACTTATTTTTTAGTTAATTCAAACTTACTTGCTTATTTTAACTTCTTCATTTGTGGCCCTTAAATGTTTTAACTTCTTTGTCACTTTTATGTACTAAAATATTAATAATCATATCTTAAATGGTGACTCTCATACCAAATTCTAAATCAATAGAAAAAAATATACATAGAGCTAATCTAATAAAATTAATTTTTTCATAAATAAATGGAAGAAACAAAAGTGTGAAACGATAGCTAAAGTTAGGTAAGTGATATTAACAATTTCATTATAATACATTATTAAAAAAATCATTATATTTTTATAACATATGTGAAAAAAATATTTAATTGAGAATAAAAATTACCCAAAGTTTCAACCAATATAAAATATATTACTGCTGAATTTTCGGATACAAAGTTTTCTTATCCTTCATAAATATAAATTTTTTTAACATGAATTAACATAAAAAACTATTAATACTCAATTGGACTATAGACCGACCACAAAGTTGGTTAGAAAAAGGATAATGTTGGCTGGAGGGCAGCCGCCTGGAATTCCTCCCGTCTCTCTGCGATTTTGCGTGAGATTCGGATTTGCGGTTTACTCTACCGTCTGAAGCTATGAGCGTCACAGAGTTCGCCATGGTAATAAAATTTGCGCCGTCCGTTCTTCTTCCCTATGCCGCACTCTCCCCTTTACTGCTTTACATTCGAATTTCGCCGAAATTGAATGCGCAGGTCGAAGAACTGGCGTTTCTAGTAAGGGACAACCTTCGTTCAAAACATCTGGTGCTCGCCATGGAAGATACCTTCGTTAATTTCCTCCAGACCGACACCAGGTACGTACGTACTACTTACTCTCTATGGAATTGTGGGTTTTGGGAAGTGCCTACGGATCAGTGTTCTCATTTCTTGCCTTCATATATTCTGGTTCCCAGCTCTGATGGCGTTCTGGAGTTGGAGCCGATGGATCCATACAATCGTCTACTCTTGCATCGGCTCGCAGATATATTTGGGTACTGTTACTTCTTCTTCCTCTTCTTCCCCTACATATGGTTTCATGCTGATCAATGATCCAGAGAAGCTGGATAGGTTACACAGTTGGTTACCTTTCATTGGTTACTCGCGATCTATTACAATAATTTGAGTTAGCAACTGGGTTTTATGTTCTTTTCCCTTTTCTTGTTGCTTGCTAGATTTGCGCATGTATCTATTGGGGAAGGAGAGAGTCGGCACTTGATTTTGGAGAGGTGCCCGGAGACTTCAATGTAAGTAGAAAGTAGAAAGCCATCGTGTTATTTTTCTGGGAGATTCATTTCTACTGATGTCCATGGCTGAATTTTCTATGCCTGGTGTTATAATTAACCCAGTTCTTGGTCTTGTTTGAAGTTCCTTCATAATCAAGAAGATGATATCGAGAACAGATTAGTGATTTATCTTTGGGTGATTGATCTAAACCGTGATAGTAAATAGCATGGTTGAGGTTGGAAACTCTTGGCTGGGTGTGACTTGGCCTAAGCGTACATCTCTCTTTCGTTGTTATTGAGTCGATAGAAAGAAAGTTGAAACATTTAAAAACAAATTGCATTTATACTGGTCTACTGATATCAATTTTAAATCTCTGGGTTTGCTATGGAGGGGACAAGTGTTTAGTATTAACATATGAGTCAAATTCATTACCCAGAAAGGTTCTGCGTTTCCTTAGTGTTAAAGACTTCTCATTGGATGCCCCCATCTTTTTGTATTGCAGACCTGCCATTCTAGTTAGTGACATCTTGTTCCAGTGTGATGAGCCTCAGTCTATCTCAGTTCCTGACCAGGTTTTGAGAAGAGATGATGCCACCCCAGGTAAAATAGTTTCCCTCTATATTTTCACAGAGGTTGGATACTTCATTGTTTCGGGGAAAAAAGGCTGGATACTTCAGTTGTTGCTCAATGCCTCAATCCATTCAATGAGCTACGCTTTTACCAAGTTTATGCATTTATTTTGAACCTTCAATCCAGATCTGATGTTAGAGTTCTTTTGGTTTAGTGGTACAGGCAAAAACACCATCCCTCAGTACAATCAAGGAGAGAGAAGCTGCATATCTGGCTGCTCGGCTACGTATTTTTTCAGTAGATGGAGAGGAGGTAAGAGAACCTGTTGAGCAGAGGCCTAGGAATGTCCCTGCAGTAGCCCGCCGAATGATAGCCCATGCATTGGGACAAAAGATAACACCTGGCAGAGACATAGATTGGAATGAGGAAAATAAGGAAGTAGAAGAAAGCAAATCTACTTCCGTGGAAGATTCTCAGGAAAGCAGTTCCTCGGTCGCTAAAGGATTGTCTCGGAAGAGTAGCAGTCAGAATGAAATGAGCAGGAACAGAACGAAGGAGTTTTCAAAGGAGGAACAGTCACGTGCTGCAAGGAGGATGTTTGCAAATGCATTGGGTCTTCAACCAACTAAAGCTAGTCTTCCTACCACAAGATAACAAGGTGAAGAGAAACAAGCCGGACACGGAGAGGGAAATCAGGGTCATTGTAACTGATGAATTTTTCGGTTGTCTGCATCTGGAAAGTCGCTAGTCAGGGACGTGGCAGATTAAGAAGGAACTCTGCTGCTTTTATATCACCATTCACCAGCACTTGCAGGGCAGAACAGTTGCTATGTTACCAGCTACTTGAGTTGAAGAAGCTGCAGTCAGCTTGCAAGAGTTTTGTTTTTCGAGTTCATCCCTGTTGGGAGCTTGGAGTTGCAATATATGGGTCGTTGTGCGGGTTTTGAAGGTCTCCCGGTACAGGATTGCTGCCCAGATGTTTCAAAGGAAATGGCTGAAAAGTCCGTGATAGCTTTGAAGCCCTAAAGTATGATTTGGCGATCTTTTGGCACAGATTATGTACCCGTTGAAAGATTGGGACTCCACATTATTCACATACACTTATGTTCTACATTCACGCTTTCTCGATCACAGAACAGGGTAGATTTCCACTCGGTCATGCTGCAGACGGTGCTGCTGCAGCAAAGAAAATGCAGAATGTGATACTTACTGTATTGCCAGGAAACTTCTGGTGACTGATTTACTTATGAACTTGGTTGTTTTGATGGTTCGGGTACAAATATTACTTCCTAATGCAGTGGTTGCTGCTATATGCCTATATGATGACATATTCATTTGAATGATTACAATTTCAGTTATAATAACCTTTTATGGGTTTGCCTAAAAGGGGGAGAAAGAAGAGACAGGAGGCTGCACTAGCGTTGATCTCAAATTGATCCATCCATTTAGTGACTAGCTGGCAGAATTGTCAAC
This sequence comes from Linum trigynum, assembly GCA_964030455.1. Lineage (NCBI taxonomy): Eukaryota > Viridiplantae > Streptophyta > Magnoliopsida > Malpighiales > Linaceae > Linum > Linum trigynum. Next base: position 29,770,430 of record OZ034814.1, on the reverse strand, counting down.
TAACATATATGATAAGTTGTTCGCAAATTAGTAAAATAGTTTTGACATCAATTCGTTTATGGGTGGGTAAATTCATGATTTGATATCAACCCACTCCTAAACAGGTCAAATAGGTCGCGTAAAACAGATCAGGTTGAAATTGTCATCCCTAGTGATGGGTGGATTGTGGGTCATCTCAATGACTCACACCATATTTTCATTTAACAAAATGTTTCTTATACTATTGAATAATCACCATATTTCTTAACCACACTACACAATAACAATCTACTTCTATAGTTGGAGGATAAAGAATATTTTTGAACTATTCTTATTTGCTATTATATCGTGTAATGTTCATTATATATTGGGATACAAATTACAAATTATTAATTATATCAAAGTCACATGTCAGTTTAATTGGCCGGAACAGTGGAGCACCATCTCAGCAGTCCAACGTGGTACTCCCAGAGCACTGAAGAATTTCTCAGATTCCACGGTATTTTCTAATTTTGCGCAATAACCATTCTCCGTTAAATGCAAAAAAAAAAAATGTTGGAACTGGAGAAGTAGAGACATGAAACGGTACAAACTGAGAAAAAAAAGGTCAAAATTGATATGTGCACCGCCGTCGTCAACAAATATACAAAAAGAAGAATAAACCAACCAACGGTTCTGCAAAATGTACAGATTACCAAACTCCACAGTCATCCCACCAGTTAGTCCCCAAACGCTTCACACCGTTAATCAATCCTTGAGCTTTGGCACAGACAACATATAGCTCTCTCTGCCTCCCCACAGCCTTAAGTAGTTGCTTAGGCGACCATCATCAAGACCAAAAGCTTTCGAGCTCGATCACAACAAGCAAGGGTTGATTTCCCTTGGAAATCTGAAACGATGATGCTGTACACTCTCTGAAGGAGAATTAATGAACATTAGCTCTTATCTTTTAACATGCCCATGTGGTGTTTTTACACTCGCACTAGGTCTGTTTCTCTAGAGAGGGAGTCGGCGATTTGGATGCTAAACTATGGAGTAAAGATTCTGTGGCCAGAAACTTCTCTCTCAACATGACATTGTACTCATGAAGCTGCTCAAAGTTCTTCCAAATCTCTGTCATCTCTACTTCAGATCCAACCTTGAGTTCTGAGAACACCACGAAAGCTCAACAGTTTACAGCAGTCATAAAAGATATAACCATCTACCTCGTGCCATTAAAGCTTTGGACTTACCTAAAGGAGGAGGCGGGGGAATGAAATCATTCACATCTCTAGTGGAATGCAGTTGAGGTTGCTTGGAGTCTCCTTTTGACACTCCGGCTGCTGCTTGTTTCTCGCCAGTTTTGGAGCGAGGGTTCTGATCCTTCTGAAAGTCGAGAAGAAGTATAGTCACAAAAGTTCATGAGTGAAGCATCTATGTACACTGAAACTAAGAATATAACAAAAATTATTGAGCTCCTAGGTGCATCAGTTCTCATTGAGACTAATGCTAAACCAAAAAGAGTTCTATAGCAGAGGTTGCCAACTAAAGCAAATAGTAGAACTGGAAGTGCGCAAGTAAAACGTATTAAAAGAAGTGAATGATTGTGAAATTGATTATTATGATCCTGCAATTGAGGTCAACTGTAGGCACCAACTGGTGCCAACCAATTGAAGACTCGTTTCAGTTTCATCCATGTGAGATATCAAAATCTACGAAAACCGTGAATACCCAGCGTATGGTGGCAAATAATGCATGCACATGGTCTGTGGTACAAGCAACGATGACAAGAAAGGTACATACATGGCTTTTCTTTGCATTATCCTTTACTCTCTCTTTAGAGGTTGATGACCCATGTCCAGCTAGGGATGTCACTCCCTGTGTAGGGTTATGCTCACGAATTGTATTCTGCGTATAAAAGAACAGTCAAAGTTATTCATCAAAAAAACAATGACAGTTAGAATATGCTAGCAGGAGGTTTAAACAATTTTTCTTGGAGAGAAATGGATCCACAGAGAATTAGAGAAGGATTGACCTTTTCACTGGGTAAAGCAGCATTCCTGTTGAAGTTGATGGAATCCAATCTCTTTGACCTCTTCTTCGATGATCCCCCTCCATGCAAGGACCCATTCCGATGAACTGATGGAAGCATGAAACTGCAACTCGATTCGCCATTATTATTGTTTCTCAAGTCATCATCCAGCGCGCTGCATCCCCATGTGTAGATCACGTATTTCCTCAACTAGGCGCACGATAAGCAGCAGATTGGTAAGAAGAAAATGTAAGAGCACTTAATGGAACAAACGCTTCGACTGGGCTGTAACTTACTTTCTCCCAGCGTGCCTGAGCTTTTAGTCTTTTTCTGATGTTCCGCATAGTTCTGTCTTCATTCCGCAATTTCTTAATTCTGTACTCGCACTGTGAAATAAGAAACAAAAAGGAACAACGGTATAAATAGCTTATGATGATAATCTTCTTCTTTTCTCTTTGTAGGGTATTAGAAAATGCAAGTGTTATTGACTTCCTTTGTCCCCATGCATAAAGCCTATTCATCAATTCCTAGAGGCTTTGGTTCGAACAGAATTCATCGAGATCAAATGTTAAATCAATATCGTGTTATCTGTTTTTCATGTGAACATGAGTGAATATCATTAAGCACCTTTAAGCTGGGCCATTGAGGCCTACATGGCTATCAGAAAGAAGAATGTGTTATCATCCAAAAAAATAGCAAATTCTTGTTTTCTAAGTTGACTTATCTAAATTACAATAACAAGGGGGATTAGTGGAATTGTAACAACAAGACCAATAGAAATGAAGGATCTCGGAGGAAGGAAAAACGTACTTGCACCATCAGGTAGAAAAATATGCCAATGCTGATGCAATATAGACCACCTAGATCGGCAAGGAAGCTCACTGCACCATGAACAAGAAAAATTCATTTCCAGGCAGCTCTAGGTTAACATAATTACAAAGAACTACATCGTACAATGCAGCAAACTCAATGTAATGTCGTTAACTTACTTACCAGGACCCATTATATTCTGATTTTCAATCTCAACAACGTAAGACGAGAGGTAGTTGATATACAATGTGGTGTTGATTAAGCCATCAACAGAAGTTTGAAGGGAGTTCTGGAGCTGAGTCGGGTTGGTGTAAAAAGAACCAGGAAGGAAGTCATGAAATAGAGGTTGGATGAGCTTCAGATCACGTAGATTATGGTAAATCCGAGGAAAAAGATTGAATCTGATTATATTTCTATCTGTCCCTCTGAATGTAACTGGTTGACTATTCAAAATGCTTCCATTCTTCACAGTACCACCGACTGCACTCACATGCTTCTTATCACCATGGTAATTTGCAGTGAGGTTGAACTGGAAAGCTACAGCAGCTGCAGGACTACCAGGAACATCAACAAATTGCCACGAGATGAACAGTGAATCTGTGATGATCTGGCAGTTAGTACACTTGAAAGACAGAGTGGGGCCCATAGTTGTGTTCATGCAAGTGTAGTTCACAAAGTTCCGAAGAGGGACAACTCTCTGGTCCACGAATCCAGACCTCCCAGTGACCAAGTTTCCAAGGCCACGTAAGTTTGAACAACTCATGCTCGATACAGTGGTTATGTTGAAGTCCATGTCGTTGAGGAAAGCAGCCAGATCAGGTGCATTCATTGCTCTTATGTTATGGACTTCGATCGTTCTCTTTGATATTATTTGGTACAGCAACCTGAGGGAAAACTGGAAAGCTAAGTCACTAACTCACTATGCCAATTCACTAACTCTAAGTCACTAATCTCTATGCCAATTCACTAACTTTGTTTGTTGTTTCTCAAACTGGAATGAGAATGATACTATGTAAACTTACGCAGCGAACAGCCCAATGAACAGAATCCAACTGGCTATAGAGAAAGTTCCCCCTAGTTCAGTTTTCCTCTTCATTACCGGCTTTTGATCATCCTGCGAGCCGAAAACAGAACACGAAATTCGTGCATTAATTGAAGCTGTTTGATGGAACTAGCATCACATTTCAATTCCCTACTCTCAAAGAAATACCCAATTGACAACAATGTTTGCTTTCTCACCTCTAAAAGCTGAAGAGCTAAACACAAAAAACTCCATAGTTAAATTAAGCATAGGGAATTTGCCACAAAAGGAGGCCGAAATAGAAAGGTCGAACTTACCAACCAATGTCTGGTGGCAAAGCAAATATCCAAGCGACTAATCCACCACCTAATCTTGAACCAGACATTCCTGCCATCTCCTAGCTTGAAAACCCTCAAACAGAAGCAAAACACGAGCCAAGAAAGCACCATAACAGCGGTAGCCTCCAAGAAGACAGCTTGGGACTGAGTGAACCTGCGAATCGAATCAAAATCGAAGATGGTGGCTGGGAAAGAGAGGGTATTGTAATCGACGCCGGAAACCGTGTGAATGTCTGAGCTGGCATTGAACAAGGAGCAGCTTCGCCGGGTTGCCGGGTCGAGGATGTAACCCGGTGGGCAAGCGCAGAGGGTTTGGTTGTAGTTGATGGAATTCGCTGGACATTGTGTCATTTGAAGGAGCACGAAAACAGAGAGATTAGTAGAGAAAAAAGAGCTCTTTTCTGAACCAGGGTAAGAAACGAAACTTTGACTGGAAGAAGAATTGTTGTTGAACTGATTTTCCCCTCTTTTCTTCACCGAAAAAACGAGACCGTAGACCCCTTTGTCTGAAATCTGAACGAAAGAGGGGCCAAATCTATGATATGCCCAGGAAGTAAAGATGGGATCTTTGGAAAGGAAGGAAAGAAAGAGAGGTTTGAAAGCAAGGAATTCGTTTAGAGAGAGGAAAGAGAGGAAGAAAGAAGAGAGCTTTCTGGGGTTTCCTTGCAGAGGAAGGCGGCTTCTGATTCTGTGCTTCCTTTCTCCAGGTCTAACTTTTCTGCCTTGTCTAGGTCTCTCCAGTTTTTTTCTGGGAGGGAAAGGAAAAAGAAGGAATATTCTGGGAAATTTTGTCAAAAAAATTAGATTAGCCAACTCAACTTAACATTAACAACAATGCAAATGGCGACAGGTTCTTCTATTATTCCTTTTTGGTTTTTTCCTTTCTTCCCAAATGAATGGTCCTTACTTTTCGTGTCTTAATTACACTGGTCTGGTTTTCCCGTTGCCAGTTGCCAATTGCAAGTTGCAGCGCCGCGCCTTCTTTCCTCTCTTGTGAAAAAAAAAAAGAGAGTTGTGTTTTTTTTTTGGGAAGAGTCAAGAGAGTGATCATTAATAGTGTCTATGTTGTCTAAGATTTTAGAAGTGATTTTTACTTTTTCTATGGAAGAAAATGGAACGCTAAAAGGTGGTCCCAAATCCCAAGCAATTAAATTAAATAGTTATTTCTAGAATTTTAGTGAAATGAGTTATTTGGCCAGTAAGTTATTTACAGATAACTCAAAATGAGTTATTTAAAATAATGTATATATCGTGTTATTTCAAAATAACTCGTTTTATCACTCTGTTTTTGTCAAAGGCCACATGTGCATGGTTCAACTTAACCTTGCCTACCCGCATTGATTACCCCCACCCTGGGGCAATACGAGCATGGATATTCACTTTGACCTGACCAGCCATGAACCACCCCATTCTTGACCCGTTTTATCTTAGTAATGTAATTTTAAGCAAATCACTAAAACTTAACTTTTATTATATTATATTTTAGGCCTAATCAAATTATAGTAAATGAAAACCTTCGGTTCTCGAATTTAACTTAACTTATCAGTTTGTTTCTCAAAATTGTAATGAAAAAAATAGCATATTAAATATTATTTCTTTAAAAAGCATATATGCATGGATCAACCTACTTCGACTCACGGCCGTATGAGCATATATGAATACCGAGGTGTTGGTACTGTCAAGAACCAGTTGCTCCCAAAAACTCGAGTTATTGGGAGCAACTGGTTCTTGACATGGTATCAGAGCCTAGAACCGAAAGGTCATGTGTTCGAATCTCCACGACCCCCAATATTAACAGTTTATATTAAAAAGCACAAGGTATGGTGGGCTTGTGCAAACTTCAAGCCCATGGGTTGGCTTTCGTTAGAGGGGGTGTGTAAGAGACTAAGAGTGTGGTATAAGATCCAGCATAACCTTCTCCTAACAACTCGGGTTATTGGAAGCAACTGTTTTATGACAGGTACCAACTTGTCGATTGACATTCCCACTAGTAATAGATTTCCAACTTCTTAGCATGATTGTTATGTCAGTGGCATGTTGGTCGATGCAGCCGTCACTAGTTAAAAAAATCGGTTAGAATTCAAAAATCAAGTATTGATATTATTTGTTGAATTCAAATATGAAATGTTGCAATGTTGCAATGTTTATGCTATTTGTTTGATTCAAGTATGACACGCTAAAACACAACACCAAACTGCGACCAAGTGTAATCGCAGTCTGAAAATGCAGTAACATGCAAGCTCTAATTGTCAACCCGGGGTCTAGATCTACTGCCTACTCCGTGTATATCTGTTATCTAGCAAACTAAGTTGAGTGATTGTGATTTTAACTAAAAGCAGTAAGAAAGCAGGAAATGGTTCGGTTTTCTAAAGCAAAGGAAGAGTCACTCGGGAATGAGTCCCCCTAGCTCCTTAGTTAGGTCTCAGTTGTAATTACCCTGGGTTGATTAAATGTTGATTAAACTGCGGAAGATCCGACAGTAGCTTGGAATCTGTTAAGCTGACCAAGCCCTTTCAGTCCAACTACCCGGCAGACGACTGGTCCTCACCGGGATAGAAAGTTGAGGCTATGAACACAGAACTCCACTACTGGAATTGGATTCCAGTACAAAGCAGTAAATCGATTAACTCTCGTATAATCAATCTACCACTACTGATTGATGAAGCTCTAACAACCTAATCAGATTCTATCTATCTCGGGCTGCAGCAGAAATCAAGAAAAGGTGATCAAGCTTTAATTGACTCAAATAATCATGCATCAATCGATTAAAATCAAACAGTATAACAATCCCAAGTCATTACAATCAAGATCCCTAACACATGGAACTAGGGTTCTTCATACCCAAGTGAGAGAAGGTTCTACTCCATAGAGAGAGAGAGAGAGAGGAAAACAATAATCAGAGTAGTCATACTCATAAAGATGAGGAAAATCTGCTCTGGGATGATGATCTCCAAGCTCGATTGATGAAACCCACCTCCAAAATCACCTCTAGGATGTGTTCTTCGCACTTTCTCTCTCTAGGGCTCTGTTTTTGCTCCAAAAAGTCGATTCTCTCACTTTTGGCTCGAAATTGGGTTACAAGCCAGAATTCTCCGACCACACGGCCAGGCCACATGACCGTGTGGTCTCCCAGTCAGACCGTGTGGATGTCAAAACGCTGCGTTTCGATTAGTGGGTTTTCAGGCATGCTGCACGGCCAAGGACACACGGTCGTGTGGATTTCCATGATGGCCGTGTGAGCTCCCTGGACTTTCCACACGGCCACAAGGAGTCCCCTACACGGCTAGTGTGGCTTGCCTGTGCAAAATGGTGCCACACGGCCAAGTCACACGACCGTGTGGGATTTTAGCCGTGTACGTGTGGCTTCCTCAGCTTCTCTCCAAACGTCCAATCTTCGTCCAATCGACCCCGAACTCGTTCCCAAACCTTCATTCATGTACTAGGACCTGAAATATCACAAACAAGAACAACCTAGCGTGAAATCGGCCTAAAACACGAGAAATAAGACTCAAACGGTACAAGAATGGTGGACAAAAACTTGTGTATATATCAAGTCATTAAAGTATAAAATTTTGGATGTTGACATTAAAGGTTGTATTTAAATATGAGGATTTTTTAGTTTATTTAAAACGTTATATTTTATTTATCTAAATATAGATGTAAGAAAAAAAGTGTCTTCAAATACGTTATGTATATATATACCTAAACTCATTAAATGTTGATGATCCCCACTTGCCAAAATATTTTACTAAAACCAATATGAACTGTCTCGGGTTAGATCAGGTCCTTAAGGCCTCTTTTTTAAGGAAGATCTTAAACCCTTTTCAACCAATAGGAGAAGGAGAGAGAGAGAGTCATTAGTAATCATTGTCCAACTACCAAAAAGAAACGTGCAAGGGTAAGACGGGAATAGAGTTAAAAAAATAATTATTAATAATTACTAATCGGAAACTGCCGAAAATCAAATAAACGCGGGTGGAGATTTATTTTCGAGCCCATGTCCTTCTCCCAACCCTAAAACCGCTTCGACACTCGCCGCCGTCAGGGCAATCGTCGCTGTCTCGCCTTCGTTTTCGTTATTTGAATACTCGCCGCTGTCTCACCTCCGTTTCCGTCGTCTCGTACCCAACCATCTCGTCTCGCCTCCTTTCCGCGCAGCCACTGTCCATACGGCCACTTCCATTCATTAGCGTCGCCAGTCGTTACCATTGCGCTGCTTCGCCGGCATCGCGACGATAAAGCGATCCTCGTGGCCGGCCGGCCGACTCCATGGACTTGACAAAGACCACAGATTGATTACTAATGGACACAGAAACGTTGAGAACGTCCAATGAGTTATTAATAATACAAGTTAATTATATTATAATGAAACAGTGTAAAAAGATTGAAAATGGCGACGAAATTATTAATAATAGACCACTGTTGATTATTAATGATGGCGACGAAAATTTTTAATTGTTATTATACCAAAATGAAACAGTGTAAAGAAATTGAAACGTTGACAACGACCACAAATTGCTTAATATTGGAAAAATGAGATAAGAAATGTTGATAATGGCGACGAAATATTACTAATGGAGACAGAAACGTTGATAACGAGTGTTTCCTTACGACCAAAAGATGGATTAATTATGGATACGTAAACATAGACAATGGCGATGAAAATTATTAATAATGGAAAAAATCGACGATGGCACCATTTCTAAATTATTACTAATGGACATCGAAACGTTGATAACTGGAAAAAAATGTCAATACCGAGCACATATTGATTAATAATGTAGCATTAAAATGTTAAACACATGCGGGAAAAACGTTTATAAAAACCCCTAAGCATCCATGAAACGAACTGACCAATATAATATAAAGATAAACAATCACGCAAAACCCTAAGCCCATACAACACTCTTTCATTATTAAGCGTATATTGTGGTTGTAAGTTAGTTATCATTATTTTTAAGTAAGTTAGCCATTATTATTAACAAGTTTTTAATAATATTTGTGTATATCATTAATGATACTTTGTATGGAAGGCTAATAATAATGATTGTATAGTGTTCATTATACACAACATAGACATTAATAATGTTAGGTCGCAATGTTAATAACTGCCCAACAAATGTTAATAAATTGTTATTAATCATTATTAACATTATATTATTTAGGTTGAAAAAGAAGAAATCTCGTTATATAATTAATAATAGTCGCGTGGTCGGTTACTAAGGTGTAATAATATGGGTTGATATTGTTGATAGGTACTAGAGTTCTCTTTTCAATTTGGTTGATAACGTATTTATAACATAATATAAAAATGTTAATAAGTCATGGGAATAAGTTAATCTTTTTGTAAAGGTGTAATATTATGGGTTGACAAGGTTGCTGAAAATTATTAAAAATGTAAATTTATTCTTTTAAAAACGTATTGTCATAGTGTCGTGCTCGAAAATAATGTTTGATAATATTTGTTGATGAGGTGGTTGAATATTATTAAGAGCATAACTGTAATTTATTATAATGTTGTTGATAAGTATATATATGCAACGATGTAGATCTGAATGAAAGGTCGTGTGACGAAAACTTCGAGGGCCAAGATGTTGTTAACAACTTGGACAGAGGACACGATGGAATCACAATGGATACTAAGATGTTTCGTGTTGCAAACGTAGGATTTGTCTTGGCCGGCATAGGGTGTACCTCTGGCTTGTCCGCGACCTTAGCACCATCAAAGCTTGATCAATGGGAACAGGAATAAGTGGCTCATCAGCAAAAAGCCATCACGGTTAACCTCACCTTGTCCAATCTCCCTTCATGGAATACTCTAAAATTGTTGATAATGCGATGGAAATATTAATAATGGAATAATAAACGTTAACTATGATAATATATTAATAATAGTACACGTTAATTCAACAAGGGTAGTAAAAGTGCATGTAAAAAATGTTGATAATGGCGGTGAAAATATTATTAATTGGCAAAAAAACATTAATAATAAAGCCAGACTAATAATAGTACACGTTCATGATATGAATGATTAATAATAGTGCAAGTTTAAAGAATTGATAATGACCGCTGAAAATAATAATATTAATGACAAAAAGCCAACAATAGGACACGTTAATCACACCACTGATTTAAAACATCGCCCGTAAGAAAATATTGATAACAACCTTAAAAATAATAAAAATAATAATAATAATAATAATAATGGTGAAAGAAAAACCCCAAACTCATGCACACCAAATGAAAAACCTAAACTACGTACCAAAACAACATATTATAAGAAAATGGCCTTCTGAAACGAATCGGCCCGCCGAAGGTAAGCTACGCCGGAAGGGAGTGGAGGGAGCGACTGTGGAGGCAGGCTACGTTGGACGGGAGCGAATTCGGAGGTAGGCTACGCCCGTCCGAAATAAAGAAGACGTTGTTGAAAGATGTCTCGACCCAAACAAGGTAGTTGGTGTCGACAAGAGACTGACGTTCGTTGCGGCCGACGGCGGGAGCGAGGGAGCGCTGCCAAAGGAACCGACGCCACTACTGATTTAGAGAAGTAGGTCGCCGCCGCTGTAGAGGACCGTACCAAAAGCAGAAACGAGGGGCGGAGAATCGTGACGGGAGCCGAAACGCCGGGCGGAGAACTTTGCTTGGCGGAAACATTCCGAGGAGAGAAACGGTTTAGCTCGGAGGAAGGAATAAGATGTGAGTTTAGAGATTAGAAGGTTTAATTATTTTAGCTTTAAAAATACGTACGATTCCCTAAATACCCTTAAGAACTAATAATCCCCTACTAACTACTTAAAATTAAATCAGTTAATCACAATGTTTTAAGATCTTCCTTAAAAAAAGAGTTTAAGGACTTGAACTTAAGCCCACTATAGAAGTCTTTTTAAACCCACTGTAGAGTACAACAAACCTTTCCGAGCAAGACCCAACCCCTCAATTCCAAGACAAGACAAGTTTTTTTTTTTTTTTTTTTTTGGGGAGAAGACAAGTACACAAGACAGTTTCTGTTTTGCATGATTAGAATTTAGAATCCCCATTCAACCGAAAGTCAAAATTCGTGGATGAGTCTCTTCTTCACCCCTCGTCCCTCCTACATTAATATTACCTATCCAAACGAGTTCCTTCAAAACATTTGCCACACCTGGTCTTGTTCTTCCTCTGTTTTGCCATCTTGTCCATTTCAAACTACCGCCGGAGTATAAGGCCGATTGGACAGTGATCGCTACCCATGACATCAGGGACAATGTACGAGTCGTGAACCTTGTCGGCCAAGGATTCCGAGACCAGGAAGTAGTCGAGCCGCCAGCCTGCAATGATACATACACATAGTAGATGAAAGATGGATTTAAAATTACTCCTAACGATTCTCGAGACAAGACCACACACCTTTGTTTGTCTTCCTGCCACCGTGCCTATATCCCCAGTAAGTGTACCCAACAGCATTGGGGTGTTGGTTTCTGAAGGTATCCACAAATCCTTTGTCCAAGAAGTTTCTCCCAAATGACTGCCTTTCTTCATCGGTGAATCCGGCACTCCTTCTGTTTCCCTGGTGGTTTTTTAATGTTAATGTTGTCGGGTTAGGAAAAGATACGCTGAACAGCAAGATGAAGTCAACTGATGAGAAGAGATAACTCACAGCTGGATTGAAGATGTCGATTTCCTGATGAGCACAATTCAAATCACCCGTTAAAATCACTGGTTTAGTCTTCTCCAACTCCTGCAATGTGCATGAAAGAACAAACCGATGATTCCCCGTTGCTAGCTCTCTGAGAATTTAGCCAAGGACAACACTCACTTACTTTCATGTAGTCGCTAAGCGATGGGTCCCACTGTGTAGTTCTGTATGACTGCACCACATAAATTAGGTCTCAGCCAGAGATGTAAGAATATGGAGTAGAATCTGAACAAAGAAAGATATTCACCGGACAAATGAAATTACCAGTCTTTTCAACCCGTCTCCAGAGTTGGGAACATAAGCACATATTAAATAAAACGAATCAAACTCAGCGGTTACTATTCGTCCTTCGCTATCATGATCAGGTATACCTAGACCGTAGGTAACTGAAAGTGGTTTTATCTGTAACATAAGCAAACCAAAACTTAGCGAAGAAGCCTTAAAAAAAAATTAGTGAAGAGGATGGAAACTGGAATAACAACTACTGAAAAAGGGCAGAAAAACCGCACTGGTAACTTTTAACTATTCATTGAGGCCTCAAGTAATTATTTACACCATAAAGCATTTCAGCATTGCCATGTTCTTTAAGGTAGATAGGCAGTCAAAAAAAAAAAAAAAAAGACAAGGCAAGGCGTTCATTTTAACCAGCATAATAGAAAAGGGTATTTACCTAAAGGTATTTGTAAACTCATCACTCCTATTGTGGATTCCGATGAATTATAGGAATGAACAAGTTACAGCCATTACTCTTATCTAGTTGTCTTAAACCAATATATAGAATAGAACTCAGGGGACATTGAGAGTCATCGCGTTATATAATCTTCCTCAACAAAAAATAGCACCAGATAGGTGCTCCAAAAATGCAATTAAACTCAATTTTGAAGAGGGCAAGGCATACCCGAGAGATAATTGCCGTGCCAGAATAACCTAGTTTTGTAAGGCTGCATGTCCAGGAGCTACTTTCATATCCTTCTAGGAGAGATTGTTTGATGGACTCAACATCTTTATCCTGTACCAATAATAAATTAGTAAACTAGACAAGTAGCAAAATATGTGCAACCAACAATTTTAAGCAATAAGCATATCTTACCTGCAGCTTGGTCTCTTGCAAGCACAAGATATCAAAATCTTCTCTCTGGGCAAGCTCAAGAGCAGAGAATCCCTCCAACTTCAACAAGGCTCTTAATCCATTAACATTCCATGACAACAATTTTACAGAACGTGAATCTCTATCTAGTGGTGGAGGCCTTAATTTCCTGGGATTGTATGGAATCCACACTTTCTGAGGCTTCTTATGGGCAAGAACTGTCCAAGGTTCAGCTACTGGAATTATATCTACAAAATTCAGTTATAAAGAAAAGCTGTCTAAGTTTATCATTGGCTTGCAGGTTTTCCAATTTGCAAATTGACGGCCAGCACAAGACTCACACACATGAAAACTCATTCAATATAGGAGGTTCAATAATGAAAGTGAAACATTGGAAAGCATTTATGTAGGATTAAAGATCCGTGAAATCTTACCAGTTTGGACTGACAACTTTTCCTCCACACCGGTTGTTTGAGCAACAACTTTGGTTCTTTTATTCCCTACTATGGACTTTTTTACAGTTCTCCTACTTTGGTTAACTACAGAAATCTCTGACACGCTGCTAAGCATTTGTTCTTGGCTCTCATCAACAGCATCTTCTTCCTTTTGTTGTGCAGTGTCTTCTCCACAACAAGAGCTTCCACCTGCGTGTGCAATAAACCTCTAGATACACTTTACCACCTAAACAAGTAAGCCAAAGTGAAGAAAATCGTATATAAAACACTACTTTTGGTTTACCATTTTGCTGTTGTTTCATAAATCCCGACAGAGCAGATACAAGATCTTGTTTACGGCCCTTGACAGAAGCTCCAATGCTCCTAAATTGTATACCACAGCAAGTAAATACGGAAACTATACACTGATAGAAGAAGGAAAAAATTCATAATCCACATGCTGAGTCAGATACCTCAAGGTTGTTCTGAGTTCTTGAACAGTCATTGACTCAATTTTTGCTATATCTCCCTTGAAACTTTGAGTTTCAAATGATTGCACTTTCTGGTCAGTTTCCTAAAACATTCAATAACATCAAATAACTAAACCCTCATGACACATGCCTGAAAAATCACAATATGCCTGAAAAATCACAAGGCAATAAAGCATCAAACACTTGCTGACCTTAGCAACAATATCATATTGAGAACCAGTGCTTGATTCCTTCAAAACTTTCGGTTTTTTGTGTTTCTTGTCCTTGGTGACTACGTGAGCATCCTTCGTAGTATCGGAAGAGAGTCGTTTGGAACTCATTGACCTAAGTATTACAGCTGAAAGAGAAAGTCCAGTTCTCAAGTCCTTTGGCTTCGCTGCAAAGCTAAACTACAACCATTGAGCAACACTTCTCAGCATTATCCCTTTGACACATCAGTACCAACCAAATGGAAATAGTACAGACAAGTAAGCAGGAAGAGGTAGGTAATGCCCAAACTTCAGAAAAATGAGTGAGCTGAGGCAGTATTACCTAGGCCAGACCATTACAATCGGTAGCACCCGTAGCATCCAGCCTTGTGCCGAATTACTGAAAGGGAACAAAGAGGGTGAAGTGAAAACCTCAAGCTTGATTCTAAACCGAGGTTGCAGCTAAGCTAGAGTGACACATCCATCCAAGCAAGACCACAACTTGAGACCATAAACCTATCTCATCCTTTCCCAAAACAGAGCCATCAAAATTCAAAACCTAACAATAACATTAATAAAACCCTATTTCATGAGATAATAAATCTTTTTTCAACTTGCTGTGCACAACAGAAGCAAGAAGAAACCTAAGAGCAGGTCATTTTCACGAAAAGACTTCACGCCCAAATTTGTGATTCATAGAGATACAATATAAAACAGCTTCCCTGCATTCTTCCGAATGGTTCGCCGCCAGCTAAATGGTTCAATGATGCTTCCATTGATTCTCCCTTTTCCCCGACGATGAATGGGTAAGTATCATGAAGAGAGATGGAATGTACCCTACCGTGATCGCAAGAAGTTTTCCGGCCAACCTCGCCGTGCCCAGACCCACTGTTTGAGAAGCGCTTCGCCTTAAGAAATGGCGGTGAAGGCAGTGAAAGTGGCGCGCCCGTGGCAGTTGCGACTTGCGAGGATTAATATCGAGGGGTCAAGTCAAGGTAGTGACTATTGGGCCATGCTAACCCACTTCGGCCCACGAGTTCATCCCAGGCATGACGGACCCAAGAAATTTGTTTAGGAGAGGCCAATGAAAAAAAATGTAGAAGTCAAATTTATGATATTATGTGATTTTATGTCACTAATATCATTTGACATTAATGGGTTTTTTACATTTCTATGTATTTTATTAACCAACATGAATTGGCACAAACCGGTTGTACCATTGGTAGAACCATTCTACTTGCTAAATCGGCGCAATGGTATTAACCGATTTGACAACCTTGTTTTGAACATTGATGTTATTTAATTGTGTTTGAATTTTCACTATTTGTTGGATCCAAGTACGACATTATATTTTGGTGCAATGGTATATATTATTACTAATATATTAGATGAGATTTTATACGATTTATAAATGTATGAACATTATAATGACTTTTACCATATATCTTAACTAAATCGGATTAAAGCGATCGATCTCTTAACCCACTTGCTCAACCGGACCAACAGACTAATTCCGGTTGACAACGAAACTCATCCAGCCAAGGACCGGATAAAAGCTAGTACTACTAAATAAATAAATTCAAGCAATGCATCCCAAAACCTTAAATGGAGAGGAGTGCGAAAGACGCATAATGGACTGGAATCCTAATCCGACCAGGCGAAGGCCAAATAGCACCCGTCGGCCGTGTTCCTAAAGGCTAAAGGACTAGGAAATTTCTTACAAACAAATGATGTGTCATCTGTTGATGAAAGAAGTAAAACAAGCTAATCCTTTTTCCAGTTCCAGCGGCGTTAATCCATGGCGCCCCAGGATTGTGCGTCTTCTCCCTTGCTCCTCCTCCTCGGCATGGGAACTACATAGAGTCTGAAACCCTTCCAACATCAGCAAACTGGGAAGCTGTCGAAATGAGGCAGGCCATTAGTACGATTGTCCGCTTTGGGCCAAACCCACACGGTTTTACTCTTGGGTGTCCTCCACAAAAGGCCTCGTACTAATTGGGCTTGGTGGACTCTAATATATAAGGGTTTCTTCCTTGTATTACCGATATGGTACTTCGATTGTCCTCATAACAATCCTCCCCTCCAGACAAGGACCACGAACTTCGTGTCTTCACCTCAGTGATTATCTTGATCCGCCAGACACCTTGTACTGATGGGCTTCTCGGTACAAAGATTTTCCCAAACGCGAAACTCCCTTTGATCCGCCAAACAAACGTGGATCTCTCCTAGATCCACCAGACAGACGCGGACCTCACTTGATCCGCCAAACCAGATGTAGCCCAAACGTGGATCTCCCGTAGATCCACCAAACCAGACGCAGATCTCAAATCCCGAGATCACCGAATGAGGGTTCCACCAAACCAACGTCCACCGCCCCGAACCGAACCAGACTCTGATACCACTTGTCAAACCATGGTGCTCAATTAGTACGATATTGTCCGATTTGGCCAAGCCAGCACAGATTTACTCTTGGGTTCCTTCCCAAAAGGCCTCGTACTAATGAGTTTGGTGGACACTAATATACAAGGGTTCCTTCCCTTGTATTACCGATGTGGTACCTGGATTGTACCTTAACAATCCTCCCCTCAAGACAAGGACCACTAACTTCGTGTCCTCACCTCAGCGATTATCTTAATCCGCCAGACGCCTTGTATCGATGGGCTTCTCGATACACGGAATTTCCCAGATGCATAACTCTCTTTGATCTGCTTCCCAAATGTGGAACTCTCTTTGATCCTCCAAGCCCAAACGTGGATCTCTCCTGGATCCACCAAACAGACGCATATCTCAAATCCCGAGGTCACCGAATAAGGGTCCACCAAACTGACGTCCACTGCACTGAACCGAACCAGGCTCTGATACCACTTGTCAAACCGGGGTGCTCAATAGTACGATATTGTCCGCTTTGGGCCAAGCCCTCACGGTTTTATTCTTGGGTGTCCTCCCCAAAAGGCCTCGTACTAATTGGGTTAGGTGGACACTAATATACAAGAGTTCCTTCCCTTGTATTTCCAATGTGGTACTTGAATTGTCCTCATAACAATCCTCCCTTCAAGCCAAAGGACCACGAACTTCATGTACTCACCCCAACGATTATCTTGATCTACCAGACACCTTGTATCGATGGGCTTCTCGGTACAAGGATTTTCTCAAAAGTGCCAAACAAACGTGGATCTCTCCGGCTACCAGACAAACGCGGACATCTCTCGATCCGCCAAACCAGATGTAGCCCTCAAATCCCGAGGCCACCGAACGAGGGTCCACCGAACTGACGTCCACCTCCCTGGATCGAAACCAGGCTCTGATACCACTTGTCGAAACCTTACTGCTCATTAGTACGATGTTGTCCGCTTTGGGCCAAGCCCGCACGGATTTACTCTTGGGTTCCTTCCAAAAGGCCTCATACTAATTGGGTTAGGTAGACACTAATATACAAGTGTTCCTTCCCTTGTATTTCTGATGTGGTACTTGAATTGTCCTCATAACACATTTACTGTTTTTTTGTTTCATTTTGAATCAAAACAAAAAAATGAAAAATGAATTTTGAGTCCAGAAATTCATTTTTTAATTTTTTATTCAAAATGAAAAAAATAGTAATAGGTGGAAAATATAAAAAATTTTGAGTGAAATGTGTTGACTTAGCGGCGACGTGGCACGTTGACCGTTAGTCAACGCGTTTGACCGTCCAAGATGAAATGTCAATTTTCGGGTTTGGCCAATTTCTTTACTTTGACGTATAGTTCAGACCATGATGTTATAGATCGAAAAGATTGACCAAAATGTTTATTATGTGAAAGTTCAGACCATAAAAATATATTAACCCTAAATAAAAACAAATAAATAACTATAATATTTCGACTTAACTTTTTAAAGTGACCATACCCCCAGATAATTAGTCTCAAAATATAACAATGAAAAATTCTCTAGACCCAATTGTTTCATTCCCATTTTGTACAGCGAAAGGTGGGAATTTAGCTCAGGTTTCTCAAAATAAGATAATTGGGCCAAATCTCATCAAATTACTCCATTCAAATAACCCTAATTCACCCGTTCCACTTTCAAGAATAATAGTCTATCATGTTAATTTCTTAAAATGATCCAATTATAAAAAATTATTCTCTTTTCAAGTGACTCTATATGCTATTTAGGATTTTACAAAATCATATAACTTATACCCAGAATGATTTGGTGTCTATAATACTTATCGTACAAAAACAAAAGTTCGTTTACTAAGCAAATAGCACAACCGTAACAATAAATCTCAAATTTAAGATCATTTATGATCCCGCTGCAAAGCGCGGATCAATTTTCTAGTTCCATTTAAAGCTAGCTCACAAGCTCAAATGGTCGACCTATTCATGAAAAGCCTTGGAGTTAGAACGCTTTCACTACTTACTTCGCAAGCCATCCCAACTCGTGATCTTCACGCATCAGTTTGAGGGGGAGTAATAGAGAGCATTATTTTCTCTATTTTCCCCTGACAACAATTGCATCAACAAGCACCATACGTTATAATCAATGCTACGAGCATACACCAATACGTTGTGATCAATGCTATGACCCAGAAGATAATGGTTTTTATTTTTCATTCGCTTAAACTAAGTTTCAAGAAGGTGTAATTTCACATGCCTAGACACCAGGCAGTGACAAAACATCTCGCCTAGGTCCTAAGCAGACAATTAGGCATTCATAATCATCGCCTGCCTAGCGCGCGCCTAGTATCTAAATCAACCTTGGTTTAAACAGCCGAATTCCTTGCAACTATTGTATACATCTCACCTCAAGTTCGTGTGCAGATCATTCAACTGAATCAAAAGACTATTTTTACAAGTTTGGTGGAAGCCTGAAACATGTTCAGGCTGTTTTGTGTGGTTTTTATTGTTCATTTATTTTTTTATCAAACCTTTTTTATTGTTCATTTAAGTTTGGTGTAGCCTACTTTATAATCAATCAGCCGTTAATGGCCCTCTTCCATTTCCGATAAAACAAAACGATCGACTCCAATTTCATTAACCAAGAACCACTCCACCAAAAGTCTAACTTCCACACAATCAACTCACAAAGAACTATTGTCAAAAAAAAAAACTCACAAAGAACTCAATCCGACGAACAGAAACAAAACAACGTCAAAATAAAAAGCCAAACAACCCTCCCCCAATCTTCAAACACACAAAAACACTAATCCTTCTTTCAAAGCGAACTAGAAGCAATCCTGTCCATGACTGTAGCCAGAACATCCTTAGACTCCCTCAGCAGCCTGATGCTCCCGTTCAGCTTCTCCCTCTTCGCAGCCACGGAAGGCGACTCCTCCAGCATCTTCTCAACCGCCCCGCCGTGCCTTCCCATCAGCTCCTCCACCACGACCTTCTCCAGCTCCTTCTCCACCAGGTTCCTCAAGCTCAGCTGCACGTGGAGTGCCATGGAATCCACCAGCCTCCTTAGCACGATCTTCCAGTACGTCGCGATCCTCATCTTCAGATCGTACGCCTGCTCCAGACAGGCCGAGTTCCTCACCCCTGCCTCCACCAAAACAGTTCCGAACTCCGGAATCGAGCAGCTTACGGGAGAATTCTGATGTCCGTCCCTCGCGGATTTCAGGAAATCGGACCTCGCACCCATCAGCTTGTGCCACTCGGTCATGTAGTCAGGGTTGCAGGTGTAATCCGTCAGCTCCTCCATCTGCAGGATCTCGATCACCCAATTGATCGACCGGTCCCTCAACCTCGCCATCAGGTTGTGGCAGGCTCGCCTCGTCGAAAGCTGTAGCTGGTGGTGATCCTCGCACCGCTGGGTCATGACTGTGACGACGACGTTCTCGATGTAGTTCCACACTTCTTCGACGAACCCGACGGGAATTCCTGAGATGCCTTTCACCTTGGAGCTCAGCCGGGTCAGGAAAGCGGATTGCGGGAGGAAGTCCGGAAGCCAGATTCCTTTATTTTCCTCCAGGATGCGGATCTCGTCGGCCAGGAAGTTGCTGAAATGGTCGCTCTCTGGAGCCGAGTTGAGTTGCGAGGCGAATTTTTCGAGCATTTCGAACAATCTGGCGGTGCAGTGCATTTGATTGTCGTCAGGGTACTCGTCGAACTCTCCCCTGACGATCAGTTTCCTTAGGGATTCCTTTGCCGAGCCCAAGATTCCCATGAATGTTGTCACGGCTTCTCCGACGGAGTTCATTTTCTTAGGCATTTTGTTCAGATCGGCGATGTTGGAACTCAATTTGTCGTTAATCTTCTTCACTATCTCCGGCATGCGCCTAAATGGTTCAAAACAAAGCATTGATCAAAATTACTTAAAACCATTTTCAGAGTAATTTATTAGACAAGAGGAAAACTATTTTTACCTGGATATGATTGCGGCCTGAATCTGAACAAGTTTCTGAGCCAAAACAGGAACCCCAACAATGGATTTGTCTATCCTGGAAAGCAGGGGATGGGTGCTAAACAACTGCGCCTCTGCAACTCTGGCATCCTGATAACTCTCTTCTCCAATCCGATTCCTGACGCATACATACCCAAGCCCGATTCCGACATCGTCAGCGGCGACCTTCTCCAGCAAGCCTTCCGGCGACTTATCGACCTTGGTCACCACCGCCAGAGTCCTGTCCCCTGTTTTATCCACTCTCTGCGACATCCTGATGGACTCGCAGGTCGAGAAATCGACTGTCGCCGAAAGGACGTTCAGGATGATGCTCTCTTCAGGTTTGATATACTCCATGATCGTTTCGGTCACCTGCTCGTAGATGTCCTCCGGCTGGCCGTGGACGGGGACACGAGTGATCCCGGGGAGATCCACCATGGTCAGATCGGGAACTCCATTCTTTCTGACCACCAGAGTCAGGGGATTGTTGGATATCCCTTTCCCTCCCCCGGCGATCTCCTCCGTGGCGAAATTGATGGCAGCGGCGACATGGGTTTCGTCGGTGCTGACTTTTTTCAGCGACCCATTTGCGGAGTACTCGAGATAGAGCTCCGGCGCCGGCGCGGAGTGGTGGTGGAGCCGCATAATGAGCGGGACTCTGGTGCAGATCCCCTGCCCGCGGGGGAGGCTGATCCCGGCGAGGGATTCGAGGACGCTGGACTTACCGGAGGACTGGTCACCGACTACGACGATGGTCGGGAGCTGGATGCCTTCCTTGGCGGCGACGTTGAGGTGGCGGAGCTTGTCGACGGCGTCGAGCAGCGGGCGGATGCGGTCGTTGTAGGAAGACACAATCGGAACGAGGTTCTTGCTGTCGTTGTCGTCGGCATTTTGTACTGCTGCTACTGAGAGGGTGGAAATTGGCACGGCGAGGGTCTCGACTTCCTTGCTGTTGCGGGGTGGTTTCTGGGTGCTGCTGCTCTTGCTGCCACCGGCCATTTTTCAGGGAAGTTTGCTTCGTGGATTTTTTTTTTTGTTGTGGAAGAGAAGAATGTCAGAACAGAAGCGTGCAATCGATAATTCAAACCAATACGAACCAACACAAATTTAACGTGGTTAACTAACACAATGTGTGCTAGCTAATCCACGGGCAGGGGAGAACAAATTTCACTAATTTGAGGAGAGTACAGGTTACAAACCAAATTCCAAACGGACAAATCAAACAAACTAACCTGACTGGCCTTACTACAAACTAGGGTGATGAAGAGTATTTATAGAACTCTTCTCCTAATCCCAAACAGAAAACCAAACACCTTTTCCCAAACATACAAGGAAAAGGTCAAAACAAAACCCAATCCCAAACCTAAACAGAATAGGCCTAAAACTCAAAACAAATCCAAATCAAATTCAAGTCATATTCTAACAAAGAAGAAGAAGGGATGTGTTGATGGAGGAGAAGGTTTATGCAATGTTTATATATATAAATATAGCGCGGTAGATCAGTAATCGTGCGGGCTGATGTAAGGGCAAAGTGACAGAAACTTGAAAGGCGTCCTTTAATTGTTTTGCTGTTATCGAAACGGGAAGGAAGAGAGATTGGGTGTATTGTGTTTTCCCGGAGAGTAGCCGTTAACTCACACTATACATGGGTTAAAATGAATCTCTCTCTTGATTCTCTGTCATCTTTTTTTCTCTCTGTTTCTCCAACTTCCAGATCTGGATTTCCAGATGCTTTCTTCGATGAAGAAGCTCTTTCAGCCTCCTTAGCATCACTAATGGAGAAGATTTCAACTAAGGGCCTCTCCTCTTTGAAGGATCCCATCAAGATTAAATGTGGCAGCAACCATAAAGACAGAGCTACTCTTCTTCTAACTCTGCCCAGATTCAATACATTATACCTCAAATCTGTTGATTCTTCTCACCATGTCAGTGAATAAAGTGTGGAGTAGCAATCTTAGTCTCTTCAGGCCGCCGAAATCAAATCCAAAATCCTTCTCCTGCTGCAAATCCCTCGAGCCTCAAAAAGAGTTAATGGGGGAAGAAAATCAACTCTTATCTACTTTCTACCTCCCTTCAATGTTGTTCCTATTGGGGAGCCAAATACTTCACCTACTTAAACACCACCCCCAACTATTCCAGAAACCCACTCTTCCTCTCAAACCATATCTGACCCTTAAACAAAACTCTCGCAATCAAATCAATATCCTGCTTCTCAGAACAGGTCCAATGGAAAATTCAGGGATAAACCCTATGGTGAATCTGCAGCAAAATCTGGAAGAAGAAGAATATGAGGCAGTTTTCAACGATGAAGTTCCCCAACACCTTGGTGAGCCAAAATTGAGGCTGGTTGGCAAACTGTTCACCGAAAGGGAAGTCAGATGGAAAGCCATGTTAGGAATGATCAATGGGGCCTGGTCACAGTTCTGTGAGCCGGAGATTCAAGAGGTGGGTAAGACTCGCAACACTTTCATCTTCATCTTCAATCGGAAAGAGGAAATGGATCGAGCGTGGGAAGGCAGACCATGGCAGATTTCCGGAAATATGCTTCAACTCAAGCAATGGGATCAGAACACTCGCCCCCAGAATATGGATTTCAGTTTGGCTGACTTCTGGATCCTAGTCCATGGGATTCCAGATCATAAGAGGACCATCCCCAACATTGAAGCAGCGGTGGCGATGTTCAAAACCGTGCACAACATTGATATGAGGGGGCTAAACCCAGATCGATACATGGAATTCGTCAGGGTCTTTATCGAAACTAATCTTAAGAGGCCGCTTCCACCTGGATCTTACTGCTCGTCAGGGGGAGTAAGAGATTGGCTGGGATTTAGGTATGAAAAATTATATGTGTTGTGCTACTATTGCGGGAGGCATGGGCATTGCAAACAAGACTGCCCAAGAAGGAGAGCAGATTTGGAGGCTCGTATTGCAGGACCTCCGGAGGGGAGATTTACCCCATGGATGAAGGCGGGCACAAAGGCTAGCCGCCCACCACCGCCACCGAGGGGACGAGTGATCCATCAGTCGTCGGGAGATGCTGGATCAAGCACGAGATCGCCCGGTTTCATTCAGAATCAACTCTGGATCCCGGGACAAACTTCTCCGGGAACTATTCCACCGTACTCACCAACGGGAAGATTCACAGGAGGCTACTTCTTCTTCGGCTGCGAGAAATCTCACAAGGGAGATGGAGGAGGCAGCTGCATGGGCCCACCTTTTTCCACATCCGATGCCTCAATATTTTGGGGATTTATTGGCCCATGGGAAACAAGCCCACGTTCCAGTCCACTTTACTCCAGCCCACCAGAGCTTTATTGACTTGCATAATAGCATTGGGCTGCCTACTCAACAAAAGGTGTCCCAAATGGTTATGGAATTGAATTACAAGATGGATCTCAATAAACAGCCTGCTGAAATGGAGAAGCCAGACCCGTTTTATAGAAATGAAGATGGACAAGCTGAACTAAAGAAGAGGAAGCATGGGGAGCCTTTGGATTTTGAGGGGCCTTATTTCACTACTGGAGGAGGAACCAGTAACAACCGCAATGCTAGAATCAAGGTGAAAAGTCGCAAATCCCAGATACATAACAGCAAAGGAGGAGCTGAAGAATTTGCAGGGGAAGAAGAACTCCCTGAACAGCAACAACATCTTGTATCTTCTGAAGCGCCGGTGGCCGGCTATAAGCCACCAGGAGCTGAATGAGTTGTTTGAGTTGGAACTGCCGGGGAATTGGGCAACCCCGGACAGAGAACCATCTCAAAAGGATGGTGAGGAAATTCCGCCCATCTCTGGTTTTTCTAATGGAAACTAAGAATACCAGAGAAACTATGGAAGAACAAAGAATCAACAACAACTTTCAGTTTGGGGAATATGTTGAACCGGTAGGAACGGCAGAAGGATTAGCATTATGGTGGGCAGCTGGAGTCTCCCTCCAAATTTTGGATCGTGGGCGGAACTTCTTTGATGTATTTGTCAATTATGGGTGTGGTTTTTTTATTACGTTTGTACATGCTCCCTCAATCTCTAGTGAGAGGAGAGACTTTTGGGAGCATTTATCTAGTTTTAGGAGTGACTCAAGTGTACCATGGGTTGTTATTGGGGATCTTAATGCTATGCTATTTGACTATGAGAAGTGTGGAGGTAACCCGCCGAGAAGAGAATCTGTCGAACCATTCAAATCCTTCATATTCAATAACAACCTCATGGACATGGGCTTTAAAGGACCACAGTTCACATGGACGAACAATAGACGAGGGGTGAGATTGATCAAAGGCCGGCTGGATAGAGCCTTATGCACCCCAGCTTGGCGAGAATTTTTTGATGAAGGGACTCTGTTCCATGAAGGAAGTGTTGGATCTGATCATCGAGCCTTGAGGCTTGAATTCCACTCTCCTGCTCCGTGGAACCGCCCACCTTTCAGGTTTGACGATCGTTGGCTGGGAAAGGAAGAATGTGATCAGGTGGTTCTAAATGCATGGGCAGCTGAAGGGAATCATGATCAACGACTTAAGCGATGTGCGGATGATCTCAAGCAGTGGGCGAAAGGGATGATTGAAGCCCAGAATCAGAGGGAGGCGGAGATTAAACAGAGGCTGGAGACTCTTGCACAGATGTTTCGGTCTGAAGGAGTTTGTGAAGAAGAAACCATTTTGTTGGATGAGCTAGATGCTCTATGGAAGGAGGAGGAAATAATGTGGCGGCAACGGTCTAGAGTTCATTGGCTTGCCGAAGGAGACAGAAATACAAAATTCTTTCATAACTCAGCGGTATACAGGAAACATCATAATAGGATTTTGGGTTTGAAAGGTGAGGATGGGAATTGGATCAAGCGGCCAGACCTTCTTTCCTCTCATATTCAGGAGTTCTATAGGGATTTGTTCACAGCAAAAGATACAGGACTCGATGTCCATCTCCTTGAAGATTTCCCTCGCCTTGTAACAGATGATATGAATGAAGTTTTATGCAGGCAAGTTACGAGGGAGGAGATAAAGCAAGCTGTCTTCTCATTAGGACCAAATAAGTCCCCAGGCCCTGATGGATTCTCAGGGGCGTTCTTCCGGAAGTTTTGGAATACTATTGAGGATGATTTCTGCAGGGAGGTTATCTCCTTCTTTGATACGACATCTCTTCCTCCGGGATGGAATGATACCCATATCGCTCTAATTCTGAAGACAACAGCTCCGGAGAGAGTTGGCCAATTCCGGCCAATCAGTTGTTGTAATTTCAAATATAAGGTGGTGTCTAAGATCATGTCAACTAGGATCAAATCGTTTATGCCTACCCTGGTGTCGGAGATGCAAGCGGCTTTCACGGGAGGCAGATTGATACAGGATAACATTGTTATAGTGCATGAGGTTCTTCACCACTTCAAGAAACGACGACTTGGCAGTAGGTTCGATATGATGTTAAAAATGGATATGCGGAAGGCCTACGACTTGGTCGATTGGAACTGTCTCGAAGAACTTCTAAAAGCATATGGATTCAACGAGGCGTGGTGCGGATGGGTGAGAGAGTGTATCCGAACCGTGCGCTTCTCGATTCTTCTCAACGGCGGGCGAACAGAGTTCTTCTCCCCCTCACGGGGCATTCGTCAGGGAGATCCTCTCTCTCCGTTCCTTTTTATTCTTATGTCTAATGCTTTGTCCATCTTGATTGAAAAAGGCTTATCTCGTAACTCTATTCATGGTCTTAAAATGAAGCCTAATTGCCCTCGCCTCTCCCATTGTTTGTTTGCAGATGATACCGTGATTTTTGGCAAAGCATCAAGAGAGGAGGCGGAAGCAATTATGCACATCATTAATGAGTACAAATCGTTAACAGGACAAGAGGTCAACTTAGAGAAATCCTCAGTGTTCTTCAGTAAGAATACCCCGGCTGACTTGAGACAAATTATTACCTCCCATCTGAATTTCCCGTCGGCTATTTCACACGACAAGTATCTGGGTGTTCTAACGGATTGGGGAAGGTCGAGGAAGGAAACTTTCTCCTTCCTCATTGAGAGAATGGAGAATAGAGCTAGCTCATGGAAGAGTCTCACGCTTTCTCATGGAGGAAAGGAGACTCTTCTCAAAGCTGTCATCCAAGCCATCCCGACCTTCATTATGAGTGTCTTTCTTCTGCCTGCCTGCCTCACGAAGAAGATGGATTCTCTTTTGCATAGATTTTCTTGTCGGGATCTATGAAAAAGAAATCTATTCCTTGGAGGAAAGGAGAAGTGCTCACGGATCCTAAAGCAGAAGGCGGTCTTGGGTTTCGGAACTTTCACATGTTCAATTTAGCTCTTATTGCTAAACAAGGATGGAGACTCCTGAATGAACCCAATTCGTTATGGGCAAGGGTGCTCAAAGGTCTTTATTTTCCTAATGGGACATTCTCGTCGCCACGCAAAGGCTGCTCTCCTTCATGGATTTGGGCGAGTTTGTGTGACGCCAAGTCTGCATTGGAGATTGGCACAATTAGGGTCATTGGATCAGGAAAAGAGACATGGTTTCATGGAGATCCTTGGGTCCACTCTCTCCATCATCATCGTATTTCTTCTCGTGTTGACCCGCCATCAAGAGTTCGAGACTGGATGAACGAAGATGGAACAAGTTGGAACCTAAACCTTTTACATCGTCACTGTACGGTCGAAGAGGCATCCGCTATTTCAAGGATTCACATCGGTCCAGAAGGAAGTCCCGACAAATGGGCATGGAAGCTTACATCTGATGGCACCTTCTCTGTTCGTTCTGCCTACCACGGGATACGACTGAAAGCTAAAGAACGGAATCAATCAAGCCCGACTTCAGTGGACCTCAACGTTCCTTCCTCAGATGAGTGCTGGAAATGGCTTTGGTCGCTCAGCCTCCCTCCTAAGATTCGTTTCTTCATGTGGCGGTGTGTTAGGAATGCTTTGGCAACTAAGCTCAACTTGCACCGACGGCACTGCTCGCCTAACACAAGGTGCCAGTTGTGTGATGATGAAGTGGAATCATCTATTCACTGCTTGTTTAGGTGTCCTCACGCAGCGGCTACTTGGACAAAGGTGGTTCCCAATTTTATCCCCCCAGAAAATCTCTCTCAGTGGATCTTTGCATTAAGAGAAAATGACTCTCCTGAGTCAATCCGGAAAAAGATCTTCTGCCTTTGGAATGTCTGGAAGGCTCGTAATGATTTTATTTTCAGAGGTGTTGTCTTGTCCCCGACGATGACCTCCATTTGTGCATTTAGAGATGCGAATGAGCCGCACTATGTAACTTGTCCTTCAACCTCTTCTCGTCCCCGGATAATCTCGTCGCAATCATGTCCACCGCCGAATCTACATCACAGGAGACTTCACTGTGACGGTTCGTTTGATTACGAATCTCAAGAGGCGGCCATCGGAGTTGTTATTACTAACTCTATTGGACAGATTTGTGACGGGAGGGCGAGGAAGGTTATTTGTTCTTCCCCGATCGAGGCTGAGGCATGTGCGATGTATGAAGCGTGTCGTCTGGCAGCGGATGATACTATCCCTTCTACAGTCCTCTCCGACAGCAAGATACTGGTGGATGCTCTCAATGATGATCCTGCAAAATGGCCTTGGCGCTGCTATGCTTTACTTTCTTCTATCAAAGTCGTTCTGCAGCGTTCATGCTGGATTAATGTTCTTTTCACCAGTCGCCGCAACAACAGGAACGCTGATTGGGTCGCTCGCAATTGCAGACTGAACATCCTACATCCTGATTGGCTTTCAGTGCTTAATGTAATATCTGATTTGCTATAATGGTCTGATTGCTGTATGATCTGCCTATTCATAGGCTGGGAATGAATGAATATATCACTTGTTCAAAAAAAAAAAAAGCCGTTAACTCACTTCCTTTGTTACAGTTCCTGGGGAAGACAAAAGGGTTTTGAGGATTTCCAAGAAGGAAAGGGAGCAAATGAGCAGTTGGACTAGCATGAATGAATGAATGAACTCATTCCGCCCTTTGGTTTCTCTTTAGTTAAGTAACATGAATATGCTTCCATCAAGTGATTCTTGATTGATCTTTGCGGCATGGATGTTGTTTTGATCAGTGTAACATTTTATGGGTTCCAAATCTAATGAC
Source organism: Linum trigynum (assembly GCA_964030455.1). NCBI lineage: Eukaryota > Viridiplantae > Streptophyta > Magnoliopsida > Malpighiales > Linaceae > Linum > Linum trigynum. Next base: position 29,741,966 of record OZ034814.1, on the reverse strand, counting down.
TTGAAAGAGAAAGCAGGGACAGAAGTCAAGTATTTTGAGCATTATAGGTACTCCTTCGTGCTTAGATTCAGTGGCGGAGCCAGGAATCTAAATAAGGGAGGTTGACTTGATTTGTGGTAATTGGGTGAGGAGAGGGGGGTTAAAAGCTTATCGATTATTATAATTTTTAAATTTGTGCAAAATTTACATGTAATTTTATCGATATTTCAAAGTTTAAGGGCTATGGCCCCTTCTGACTTCAACCTAGCTCCACTACTGCTTGGTTTAATATATTGTAGAAATATTCTATTTTGATTATTGCTAAAAAATTAATATATATATATATATATAGGCGGCTACTTCGGTGCATTGAATGCACCCAACTCTAAAAGTGTTCATAATATATCAAATTTTGAATTTTAATTAGTAGTCTCAATCTAATATGATGATATAGCATAGAATCACAACAAATCAATCTATTACCCTAACCTTTTAACCTTCAATTTTGAATCTCAACCCAAAATCCCAAATTGTAAACCTAAACCCTAACCCTAAATCCGAAATCCTTCAAATTAATGTAAATCTTGAATGATTTTTTTTAATTCACGTGCTTCTTGTTCATGATATCATAAGCAACAATTGATACTGTTTTGACATGAATCGCATGTTTACAATAACGATTATGAGGCAAGTGCATTGAATGCATCCAAAAAAGTGGGTGCACCGAATACGCTGCCAATATATATATATATATATATATATATATATATATATATATATATGAATTAAATTGTATTTACTCAAAAGTATATATCCATAATAGATAGGACTTGGGTTGGATAGTTCAAAAACCATGACCACCAATTTTCTATAATATTCTTGTTCGAATGTTATCCATACCAACAAACAATTGATTTAGTTAGAGTTTTATCTTATTCAATTAGGTCAAGTTGAAGCAGTTAATTATATTTGTCAATATTTTTATTAAAAAATTATATTTATCTAATCGAACGAACTTGAGTTGGATAGTAGAAAAACCATGACCACCAATAATCTATAATACAATTATTCGAATTTTATCATCTCAACAAGCAATTGATTTAATTAGAGTTTGGCAGATCTTTCATCATATACTCCCTACTACTGAAGGCCTCATTGAGAAGAGTGTCACTGTCCTTCCTCGTTGCCCGGTCTGCTGGGGGGAATCAGAATCCATGGAGCATTTGTTTCTTGACTGTCCGGTTGCGCGGGCCCTGTGGGACTACTCGGGGTTGGAATACATCGGCCAAGGATTGCCTCACCATACTTTCCCCCTATTTTTAAAAAGGCTTTTTGCCCTAATTCGTCAGCCCGCTTTGGTCATGGCGGTAGTGGCTGTTCTGTGGAGGATTTGGAAATCCCGTAATTGGGTTGTCTTTGAAGGAAAGCAATTTGGGTTCCCTACCTTGATGCGTCAATTCCACCAGCAGTGTGCGGAATGGGAACGTCTGCCTGCAGAAAGGGCGACTCCGGGACGGAATCCTGTCCTCCATTCTCCTGGGCTGCCGGAGGTTTCCTCGTTGGTGTGTATGTGGGATGGAGCTACGAGAGCGGGATCCCATTCGGCTGGTGGGATGGTTCTTCTTGGTCCCCATAGGGAGATCCTCCTAGCGCAAGGGGTCCAGTATCGGTCTATGGATGACCCTCGAGTGGTGGAAACTCTCGTGCTCCGGGAGGCTCTCTGCTGGTGCGTGGCTAATGGGTTCCAGGAGGTGAGATTTGAAGGCGATGCCAAGGTCATTATCGACAAGATCAATCAAGCGGAGACCAGGGATAGTAGGGTGGGGATGATTTTGGCTGAAATTAGGCGATGTATTGATAATCACCCTGGGTATAGTTTGCGTTTTGTAGGACGGAGTAACAATAGGGTAGCTCATGCGGTGGCTAGAAAGGCCCTTTCTTTGTAGCCGTCTACATGTCGTTCTTTTAATTTTCAGGCCTGGCTGTATTCCAAGGTGTAACTCTTCCTATCTTGAATCAATCTATGATTATCTTTTGTCCAAAAAAAAAGATTTAATTAGAGTTTTACCTTATTCAATCAGGTCAAGTTGGAGCGGTCAATTATATTTGTCAATATTTTTGTCGCCCCCTACTTTGTTACACCCAGGCTTACAGCTTAGCGTACCAATAATACCAAAACCCCAATGATCTTATTGTTCAATCAATTGAACTTTGTAATAATTCCTATAAGAAAGAAAAGAAATTGAAGTATTTCTTAATTTTTTTTTTGTTATGTATGGCATTCCACCAATGGAAAATAAATTCAAGTTTGCTCTTTTATCATTGTCAATAATTCTTATATCTTTTCAAAATATAATTACTATAAACGCTACGAATAATAATGATCCACATAAAAGAGCGACCCAATACCATCATACTTATATGCATCATCAAACACTCGGATTGAAGGGCAGAGACTAAGATGTCAGATTCGATGAAACACTTTTTGGCCCATCATGGCCCGATATTGAATCAATGTTTGAGAAATTTTACTGTATCGATTGGTTTGACCGGAATTACTAGATACCAGACACAAATTGATAGGTGATTTTGCGGTAACAAACAATTGAACTATAGTTAAATCACACTTTTAGTAAAAATAGATTTCACTTACTTTTTCGATAGAACTATTGATACGGTTTCACAATTCTTGATATTGACTATAGGATATTTTAACGCCCTAGCTTTTAAAATTTTTGCCCTAAACTTACCGAAACAAACGATTTTGTCCGTAACTTATTCCTAATCCCTAAACAATCGTCACCAATTTTTCGCCCTAGTTAGTCTGCTGCTCGCACGAATTCCGATCTCTCCTCCGCTCGTCGCCGGCCACCTCTGCCACTGCGCCGCTTGAGGACGAAGAAGAAAAAATCGTGACCATTTTTTTCTCCCTAGTCAGTCCTCGTCCTGCCGACGACTACAATGGTGACCCCGACTAGCGCCAGGGTGACGTCGCTGGTGGTTCAGGGAGCCGACCAAGTGAGAGCTTTGAAATTGAATGCATATCCCCAATTGTCCACAAGGACGCGCGGTGCGAACGCGTAAACGTTGTCGCCGACTAGGACGACAACGTGGGAGCTTCGAGCGCCCGACCCTTTGCCTTTCTGTTCGAGCTGGAACAAGGTGAAATTGGGGATTAAGATACACCGGATGAAAAATTTTGTCTTTAGGCTTCCAATCTTAGAGAATTGTGATTAGATGGAACAGTAAATTAGTAACTCTCATTTTAATTGGTGAAGCCCTTACTATATTTCATATACAAATAATGGGAAAATGGAACAGCCGCTCTTTTACCAACACGACGCCGTTTCAGCTTACTGACTCTTCACTCTTGACTGCCTTTCCGCGTACGTCGCTCATTCCCCATTGTGCCCCTGTCAGAAGTCTGAAATTATGATTTGACCTCGCCTTCTATTCGTCCTCACTCATCGATCTTCCTCTTCCAATTGCATATTGTAACACAAAATCATGAAAGGTTTTTCCAGCTATAAATCGGCTCTCATTTCCCAATCCAACGAATTTCCAGAACCCTAATTTCGTAGTCAGGGTTCCCCAAGTAACTTGGACAATTTTCTTCCCCTGCTTCCCACATTCGATCTCTTCCTCCCCGATTCAGATCGTGGGGATGCATTGATTCGACTCCTCCAATTGAATTAAGTCAATTCCAACATCCCGCGCTCTGAGCTGAAGCCGCGCCGATTACCCAGAGCCTAAGCGGTTCTTCTTCTTCTTCTTCTTGTTTCTTTTGTCGGGGGCAATCCTGTGCTTGGGGGGGATTTGTCATTTCCTTGGCTCTATGGCGGATCAAGATGAAGATGACCTCCGAATGGCTCTTAGGTTGAGTATGCAGAACCCTTCGACTCCAGAGCCCAAGCTGCAGAATTCCCCGCCGGAACCCAAGCGGAGCAAGCCCAGGGACGCTGCTGCTGTAGCCGGAGGAGGGGCCTCGGTCTCGCCGGATGATTCGAGGAGACTGCAGAGAGAGCTCATGGCCGCTGCAGCTGAGAAGCGTATGCAGGCTGCCAAGATTGCGTCGCCCTCAAAGTCTGCAACTTCCAGTGCTACTGCTGTTACTGGCAGCAGCGCTGTAAAGACTGCTGATTCTGCTATGAAGGAGAAAGACGGGAGCTTGAAGGAGTGTCATTTAGGCCGGGAATTGTCGATGGAGGAGGCGAATCAATTGTTCTCTATGGTGTTTGGCGCCGGCGTTTCCAAGGGCATTCTTGCTCAGTGGAGCAATCAGGGCATAAGGTACGTGCCCGTCTCGTGACATTGCTCAATGCCATGAATCTACTTGTGTTCATAACTGGTGGTACTGTTATCGATGGCCACCTTCACCAGGCCGTTATCAAACAAGATACCAGGGACTGATTGAAAAAGAACGGTTATGAAAAGGAAGTAGATTTTTCTTGCTCCGAATGAGGCAGAACTGCCCCTATGTAGTACTCATGGAACTTATTTTCTTGGGTTTCTGATACCAGTTTCTTATTTTCTAGCTGTTTGGGTGAACAAGTTGCCTACCGTGAATTACTGGTGCTATGGCTAGTTTGTGATATAGATACCTTCAGAGCTTAGATTCTGCTATCTATCTATGCCTCCCAATCTCACTGCATCTCAAAATTTACCAATCTGGCCGATCGCTAAACATAGTTTACTCTGATGATGTTCACATGTCCGATATTGGCTAATGTTTATGCAAAAACTTATGCAGGTTTAGCTCTGATCCAGAAACGTCTATGGGCCTAGTGCAGCATGAAGGTGGGCCCTGCGGAGTCTTAGCAACAATACAAGTAATTTCCTTAAATTTTGTTTCATGTTCTCTTTGCCAGTTATAGTATTGTGTGCATGGATCTTCAATCATCATGTTCTGGGATATGCGTAGTGCTTCTGACACTCCATTGTCACTTGTGATGAAAAGTGCATTGAGCACATCACTTGGATTCTCTGGCTAAAGCCACAAACTCTACTTGGAAGCATTTGCGGGAATGCATGTTTGGGGATTCCTTTCTTTGCCAGCTATAGTATTGTGCATGGATCTTCAATCATCATGTTCTGGGACATGAGTAGTGCTTCTGACCCTGCACTGTCGGTTGTGATGAAAAGTGCATCGAGCTTATCACTTGGATTCTCTGGCTAAAGCCACAAACTCTACTTGGAAGCATTTGCGGGAAAGCATGTTCGGACATTCCTTTCTTGGTCGGGCTATTTTTCTACTTCCACATGTCAGTTCTTCCGCTGAAATGACCTTTACCTATCCAAGCTAGTCTCAGTTATTGGATCTGGCTATCATGCATTCCTGTTTTGTTGTTCTGACCTAATTTTGGGTTCATGTAGATTCTCTGCATGTTCGATACTGCTTCATGTTGCTTATCCTAGGTTGTCTCTGTGCAGGCATTCGTTCTCAAATACATCCTTTTCTTTCCTCATGAAGTAGGTAAAGCTGGGCCCAGCATGCATCAAAATCCTGGTTCTGGAAGATTGTCCAAGACTAGATATGTTGCTTCAAACAATTTCTCACGACTTACTGAAGATGGAAGAGCAAGGTTAGCTTTTTAACGGCCATTTTGCTTTTACCAGCAGTAGACTTATTCCTGAGAAGCTTGAGGTTATTCTCTCTGACACCAGCACCAGCTCTTTTAATTATCTAAAAAACAATTTTTATAAGTTTATTTTTAAAACAATGTACTTAAGGGTCATTGATTGGCTGTTGTGATACGTATTCCAACTTTTAGTGTTTTACCGCCTTGTGCAGAGCCTTGGTCAAAAGTATGAGTGAAATATTGTTCCTATGTGGAAGTGGTGATAGGGCTGTGATTGCCACATTGAATAACACAGACAATGGTAAAGAGAGCTCCTCAAAGGACGAGGTACGCTGGATTTTTTGGAAATCTTAGAAACAGGTTCTTCATTCTATTGCCTGTACTCGATAGTCTTCAAGGGCCAACTTTTTTTCTTATTTTATTTTGATACTATTTTGCTTATTCATATTGCATTCTGCCTGACAGATTATTGCAAAAGCACTTGAAAGCCTTTCTATTGAATCAGCCTCTGACTTGCAAAAGGTTCTTAGAGTCGACACATTCACAAACGAAGCAAGCGCATTGCAGAGACTTAAGGAGACAATTCCCATCTTCCAATCTCGGATGGGAGCGCTGCTATTCCTTATTTCTGCACTGCTTTCTCGAGGATTGGTATGTTTAATGATCTTAAAGCCTGTTGCTACTTCACATAAAGTACTTCTAAGGAGCTTTTCTATACCCGAGAATATGATATAGCTTGTCTAATAATGGCACTAGATCTTCTTGACGAAATAAGCACCATGTATCTTTTAATGTAATCACCAGGCATGCTTCCTTAGTTTCTCCAATAGTATTACAGTTGAGGATATAGAAAAATCAAAAAAGTAGTGTAAAGTGGGGTCCAGATCAGTTTAAATGAGATGTCAAGGTAGAAGTTGGAAGTATGTGTTGATGGAGAAGTTGGTTATAAAATCTACTAAAGGCACCACCAGGTGCCAACCAATTGAATCAACTCTTGGAATCTTCTGTTGCTTTTGGGCTTTGGCTACTTTAATTTGATGATTTTTCTCTTATACTTTCAGGACAACGTTCAATCGGACAGAGACGATCCCAGTCTCCCACTGGTCACGGCACCTTTTGGTCATGCCTCGCAGGTACATACATATGCATGAAACAGGAAATTGTAATTGATATTTCTCTTGCAAAGTTGACTGTTTATGCAGTAAACAATTATTTGTTAGCTTAACCTGGTTATATTTATCAAGAAATATATTAGAAATTAATTCCTTGAAGTACTCGGTTCTGAAACAGGAAATAGTCAACTTACTGCTTTGCGGCCAGGCAGTTGCTAACGTGTTTGATGGCCGGATGGATTTGGGTGGTGGAATGTTTCTGAAAGGTATATCAAGTGGCGTGGAAGTTGGGTTTCTCACCCTTTTAGAATCCCTCAATTTCTGCAAAGTTGGTCACCATCTAAAAACCCCAGAGTGGCCCATATGGGTTATTGGCAGCGAGTCCCACTACACAGTTCTATTTGCTCTTGACACCTCTGTCCAAGACGAGAACGAGCTGGAGCAGAGAGAATCAGAAATTCGAAAAGCTTTTGATGCCCAAGACCAGAGTGGCGGCGGCGGATTCATCAGTGTGGAAGGTTTCCAGCAGGTCCTTCAAGATGCCAGCATCAGACTACCGACAGAGAAAGTCGACCTTCTCTGCAGCACTGGTTTCATTGTGTGGAGTGAATTCTGGCAGGCTGTTCTTGATCTGGACAAGAGTTTAGGTGGGCTAAAGGATTCAAGTGGTTCGATGGGGAAGAAAGTGTTTGACCTTTACCATTTCAACGGCATTGCAAAATCCGACTTGAATGGTAGCAGCAATGCATCAGTTGGAGGTGAGGCACCGGTACAGAGACCTAGGCTTACAAAGCTCAAGGTTTCAGTGCCACCAAGGTGGACTCCGGAGGAGTTCATGACTGATGTAGCTATGTCCTCTGCTTCTGCTTCTGCTTCATCTGGTAGTGGTGAATCTAAAGACATGGAAGTGAACAAGCCCGAGCCTTGCCAGCACGCCCCACTTGTGGACTGCGTCAGAACTAGGTGGGCTCGCGCCAGTTGTAATTGGGCTGGGGATCCTCCCAGTATAGTCTGAAACAAAAAAACGGCAAATCACCCGAGGCAGAGAAATGGCGAAATCACCAGAAGCGTGGCAGGTGTTGAGAGATGATGAGAAAGAAGGTAACTTTATGCAGGCTGAAGAGATTTCCAGGGTCATTTCTTGCAATGTACGATTGTAGCTTCTCTGTATTTCTTTGTTGGTCAAATTCATGATTGTAGTAATTCGATTCTTCAGATGCTATAAAAGGGAGAGAAGAACGATTTGTCTAGTTTGGGCCCTTGGTTGTTGCACTCTGTAAAATGTGAAATGGGGTTTTGCAGAATTTTTAACTGTTTGATCAGCTGTTAGTTGAACTCCTTTTGGTCGCCGCTATTGTAATAACTTTCGTTTACCGTGGTGACCAAGTTATGTCCGGGTCATCCAAATTTTTTAACCTGAACAAGTCAATAAACCTTGGCTTCCTGTCCTTCAATACTGAAAGGTTGAGAATAATTTGTATTACACTTTATGGTTAAATCAGCTACAACCATGCAAATCGCTTATGAGCGACGGGATCAATTGCCATCATCGTCCGTCGCGTGCCTCCATTGTGAAGCTTGCTCCACTGTCATATGATCCACATTAATCACTTCATTTTTAGATGAACCACTTCTTAACTCGCAGGTAGTAAAGCAAACCAACACAAAATTGAGTATTTTCGATTTTTTTTTGTATAAGTGTTAGTGTTCAAGAAATCGCGATTAGGCGGCCGCCTAGGCACGAGTAATCGTTGGGCGATGGGAAAATGCCTCCCCTCGGCCTCCACATTTGGTCTGGGCGTTCAAAATGTCTAATCAGCTCCAAAAATAAGTAATCTACGATCACCGACGCTGTTAATCGTCGTCGAGCGACGCCCAGGTCAGTTTTCTATGAAATGTTGCGTTTTGATTTTAACCCTAAATCCCTTCCATGGCCCTCTTTTCCCTGCGACATCTTTATTCCCTTCCATCGCAGCTAGGGATTGTTGGGATTTTTAGTGGTGTGAATGGAAATAAAAAAAAAGGGGAAAGTTTAAAGAGAGTCTCTTGAATTACCATGTTGGTAAGATGTGGGAAGGCACGGCCTCGAATTCGATCGATTTGATGTAATATGTGGTTAATCGGTTAAATTGGTTTGTGTACCAAACGGACCAAACCAAACGAGTTGAACCAAATCGAACCGAACCGATGTGGCGGTTGGAATAACAAAACCGGTCCAACTACCATGGGCCGAACCAATGCAATGGTTCATTATTTCAAACATGAACCAATGTGTTGGTTGGGGTGTAACCACCCATATGAAGAGTCGCCTCCCTTCGTAAGCACCCCTTCATTTTTTATAAATAGCACCATACCCCCTCTAGTTTTAACTACGAGATACATATTTTTTTTTCTGATACGAAAATTCTGCCAAAATCCAAAACTAGTTTTCTGCATTCTTTTCAAAGAGAAAATAGAGTAAAGTGTGGTTCTCGCTGGTTCGCTGCGTTCGATGGTTTCCGGGGTTTGAGGTACCGCTACGCCGGAAAAGGTACGTCCTTTCTATCCCGGGAGGAATCATTCCATAACCTTGGGTACTTGAGGGGAATAAGATTCTTTAAGGAGAGATAGTGAATTCTATCGGCTAGGACGCTTGCATATGTCTTTGCATGTTTTCTTAATCTTATGTGTTTGCTTGTGTTGCAAGAAAATAGTATACGTGAACAATTTCCACAGCAATATTAAAGAATCTTACATTATTGGTCATTGTTCTCGTTTGTTGTTTTGGTTAATGAATGATCCATAACAATTTTGTGTGCATGATCATGTTCTTATACATGCATTTGAATGATAAATTGCATGTGATTTGTTGGATTGGATGAATAGTTATGATACTGATTGCCATTGCATGCAAGGATTTTTAAATAATTGCATGCGGGTGTTGGAAAGATATCATTTGGTATTGTGAAATGGTGGACCACGCCACCACGGTGAGTATATACATTAGCGTGTATGTATGTCTTTAGTAATTTGGAGGTTTTATACGAAATTGCATGATGTTTGTTGGATTCTGACTTGTAACCAGTCTGAATGATAAAGGAAGGGATACATACCCCTGTCCTTTTGATGTTCTAATCATGAATGCAGTTGCATCCGGTTACGTTGCATCGTTTCGTGCATGGGCCACTATTTTGGCATTTTTGTTATGAATTATAATTGCCATGTAGGTAATTATGATCGTGCATAAAGATGGTGATTAATTTCAACTAATCATCATGCACGAGTTGTTGAGTAATGCTTGGTTTGGATCCATATACATGGTCCAACATTTGTGTGAAAAGAAAAGAATGGTAAACCAATTCGATTTGGTTCAATGATATAAAATACTATTTGTAGTATTTGACATGGGAACGAACTCATAATCATATTGTGAGAAGGGTTCAAGATTGAATTTGGAAGAATTCACGTTAAATTCTTGGAATAAATTTTTTCACAAAATTTGTATGTGTTTCAATTCCAAGAATTTGTAAGACACATCACTTTGGTTTGAGTAATCAATTTGTTTGTGATCTTCGAGTGAATTGAAACAATGATGAGAAGTGTTCCCAAGACATGGAGTTTAATCCATGAGGATGCACTTATATATTTACATATGTTCTTATTTCCGAGGTGGAAAATTAGTTGGATAAAACCTTACGAGTTTGTTTGGTTCCAAAATTAACCACAAAGTTTTAATACTTTTATTGCATTGGTCCATTTCATTTTTGTGGCATGGATGAATGATAAATGTGCCAATTTAATTTGGACTTCATTCAAGGTGATGCATGAGAAGATGGAAGTACTTATGATAGTCCTTCATGGACTCTAAGTAACGGTGGTTTGGATAGAAATAAATTATCTAGTGGGAAACTATGAACAATCATAGGTATATGAAACCTATGACGAGAGGCCAGTAGGGACTTGTTTGTCCAGTCTATCTAAGCCAGAATGTTTGCATAGGTTATGTTCAAAGTAAGTTGAACATAGTTATGAAAGAGTATACCTCCAATGTGTTGGAGATGAAGTTTGGTTAATGCACGTTAAAGGTTTGCATTACGAGTAAGCCATAAGTGATAAGGAATTCTAATTCCTAAAGATGCTTGTGAAGACATAATAATTTGTTTATTATGTATGTGGTTTAGGACTTGATGTTTCCTATGCCACGAGGGCAAGGAAAATGAAGCTATGATTGATCCTTATAGAGATTTAATAAGCTTGTCAAATGATAGTCGTCATCAAGATAAGCATTAGTTCAGAATTGTTTATGGTATAAGTACACTATACCATTGGAAAACAAATTGACTATGATTATCAACGTGGAGCTAGTTGCCAGAACTTTTTATGGTATGTATAGATATATATCATTGGAAAACAATTTGGCATGAGAGCTCAATTGAGGTGATCTTATTGAACTTAAAGTCTGGATTACTTATGGTATATTTTTAAAGTTTATACCATTGGAAAGTAATTAGACAATTGAATTAGAAATTCGTTTGAATTACTTGTGGTATATCATGTTACATAAATGAAATGTCATTGGTAAGTAATTAGATGGGATTTCCATTACTGGAATGCATCTGAATTGCTTATGACATCTCAAGTTGCCTTGATCAATACCATTGGTAAGTAATTAGATGATATTTCTAATAAAATCTGAATTGTTTGTGGTATGCTAATCGAGTAAGATCATACCATTGGTAAACAATTAGATACATATAGTGGTTGGCAAGTTCAATAAGTAAAACCATGGAAAATAAATGGGATTATTCCATGATGTTTGGCAAAGGGTAGAATTGTGGGGGAGAAGAGCTAGCAATTGTTTCGACTACTATCTCAAGACCCTACAATGGGACGCAAACCTATCCATAAGACAAAAGTGGAAAGGTAAACGAAGTCATACTTGAAAGTATGAAGGTGTCCAATGAGAAAGGGAGAGTCCTTAAACCTTGTGGAGTTAACCCAGTCCAAGGGTATAACTTATGAGTAAACTCTAGCATATATTGACGTTATGTCAGAGAGCTAGAATATTTATTGATGTTGATCCACTCTTCCCAAAGAGATTATTTTGACTGTATACATGAATATATATGAACAACATTCCCCAAACCGAAAACGTTGGTTTCAACAACTATGGCGAAATAGTTGAAATGTAGGGGATAAATTGGGGAGAAGTAATGTGGAATGTCGCTTGGGTGATTCTAAAGTGAAAGTGATACTTAGGAGTTTTTCATAAACCCTAAGCTAAGTCATAAATGTCACTACATTTGAAGAGATACTTGTGAAGGTCAAGTAATCTAAGGTTAGTGAAGTAGATAGGCTTCAACACCTTGATCATGTGTTAAGATTATTGCAAGGAAATAAAATCAAGGCAAGCTCACAAGATGTGTAGTGAATTGAAAAGAGACGAGTCTTTGGTGTATCGTACCCAAAGGGAACTCATCGGATTAACCAAAAGGCAATCTATTAATGGATATGCATTTATGGTTGACGGGGAGCAGTATCTTGGAAAAACGTCCAAGTTAAACTATGTATCCACTCTAAGACCGGTGAAGTTCTATAGTTTGGCCTGCAAAGACTGGCGTTAATAAAACGCACTTGTGCACAAAATTGTTATTGCAAGGGCTAGAAGTGTTATGTGAAAAATCTCGTCATTGATAATGGAAACATAACACTAAGGTTAATTTCTAGCGAAGTTATCTAAGTTGATCATGTAGATCAAGTGATAACAAATGTGGGGCCCACCTAGAAATTTGTTAAAGCATCGAAGGTAATGGACTCGTGGCCTAGGACAAATCATCATGGCGGTAACTCTACCTAAGCAGGATTGGCAGACCCAACCTCTAGGTTCAAGGAGAAAATAAAGTTGTGAATGATGGTCCGAAATTGTCAAATTATTCAAAGTCCATTCTCATGATGAGACAATGTCCAACTATAAGGGTAAACCTAAAGATGGAAGGTTTTTTAATGGCTTCTAAGTTTGACACAGGATGTGATCAAATAGTGTATTTTTGGAATACATGTTTAGAAATCACCTATGTGAGTGTGAAGTGGAGCCGCTTCAAGGAGAATAAAAGAAGACCAGTTCTCTAAGCACTCATGAGACCAGGCGGTGTTCATGGCTAAAACGAACACAACAATGAGAACCAGTGAACGGATAAGAGTTAGTTGTGTGACATATGTTGTCTTAGTATACAAGCAAAACCGACGGTTCAAAGATATCACATCTACCGATTGGTGAGTATACTCGATATATGTTCACTAAGGAAGGTTCAAAGGGAAACCTACCTATTCCGATGCAACTAATTCTTAGTCGAGAATCACACGATTTTTTGCATAGTTTTAAAGTACAACATACTCCATTCATGTGGGGGATTGTTGGGATTTTTAGTGGTGTGAATGGAAATAAAAAAAGGGGAAAGTTTCAAGAGAGTCTCTTGAAGTACCATGTTGGTAAGCTGTGGGAAGTAGGGCTGGAGGTTCGGTTATCGATTGTCGGTTAACCGACCGGTTAAACCGATAACCGACGGTTACCGGTTAATCGATAACCGAAAATTATATGTTTCGGTCGGTGGTCGGAGCTCCTAATAGGTAATTCGGTTAACCGAGTAACCGAAAACCGGTTATTTGGTTAACCGACAATAACCGAAAATAACCGACCGACCACCATCACCAAAACGATGTGAAAATACCCGGTTATGAAGTTTATAATTTTATGTTGTTGAATTTGAGACATTAATTTGGTGATTTAGATGTAGAAATGTAAGTTAGAACCTTTTATTTTAGGAAATTCTAATAATTTTACCCGGTTAAAACCGAACCACCATCATTTTTTCGGTTATCTTGGTTAACCGACCAACTAACCGATAACCGAGGCATTGGCGTCGGTCGGTGTTCGGTATGGGGAAATGGTGGTTCGGTTAACCGGTAACTGACCAATCGATTATCGGTTATAACCGAACCGAACCGAATCCACCCCTAGTGGGAAGGGCACGGCCTCGAATTCGATCGATTTGATGTAATATGTGGTTAATCAGTTAAATTGGTTTGTGTACCAAACGGACCAAACCAAACCGAGTTGAATCAAATCGAACCGAACCGATGTGGCGGTTGGAATAACCAAACCGGTCCAACTACCATGGGCCGAACCGATGCAATGGTTCATTATTTCAAACATGAACCAATGTGTTGGTTGGGGTGTAACCACCCATATGAAGAGTCGCCTCCCTTCGTAAGCACCCCTTCATTTTTTATAAATAACACCATACCCCCTCTAGTTTTAACTACGAGATACATATATTTTTTTCTGATACGAAAATTCTGCCAAAATCCAAAACTAGTTTTCTGCATTCTTTTCAAAGAGAAAATAGAGTAAAGTGTGGTTCTCGCCGGTTCGCTGCGTTCGATGGTTCCGGGTTTGAGGTACAGCTACTCCGGAAAAGGTACGTCCTTTCTATCCTGGGAGGAATCATTCCATAACCTTGGGTAGTTGAGGGGAATGAGATTCTTTAAGGAGAGATAGTGAATTCTATCGGCTAGGACGCTTGCATATGTCTTTGCATGTTTTCTTAATCTTATGTGTTTGCTTGTGTTGCAAGGAAATAATATACGCGAACAATTTCCACACCAGGGATGACAATTTCGGCCTGACCCGATTTACCTGACCTGTTTGACCTGTTTCGGAGCGGGTCATAGGCGGGCCGGGCGGACATGAGTATTCTCATCGACTCGACCTGCCCTGACCCGCCCCATCCTCAACCCATTATTGTCTAAATTACATGTAATCTTAGTCAAATTACTTAGAATTTTCCTTTTATTACGTAATAGTTTAGCTATTATAAAGTTGTGAATTAGTGAAAACCTCAATTTCTCCAATAACTTAACTACATTTCATCATATTATGATTTGTTTCTTAGGTCTTATAACGAAAATAACAAATATTTCTAATGCTTTCCATATAAATTACATAACTATTGGGTTGACCTGCCCCCACCCGTGCCCTGTAATAAATTACTCGACCTATCACGGGACAGGTATGGGTATCGAGATACCCGCCTCGGACCTGCCTCATTGTCATTTCTAATCGCAACCACCAACAATCGAAAACCTCCTATTCGCAGGCTTCGAGTCGCCGACCGCCGACCGTCATCATCGCCACCCTCACATATCCACCAGCTCTTCCTCTTCATCTCGTCGGCCGCCACCATCGCATCTCCAGCAACCCTTCTTCTTCCGTTTCATACTCCAGCTCTTCCTCTGTACGTACCATACCATGCTCAATTTGTACTTCACCAAAAAGTTGTTGTCTTTAAGCAGTTTTTCAGTAGATTTTTTGTTCAATTCGGCAAATCTTGTACTCTACATGCTCATTGAGTGGAATTCCCCGGTTTGCTCATTTAGCTACCAACAGAATCGAGGTTTCTACACTTTGATGGTACTTCTTCAATACATTAGCTACCTTAGGCAGAATAGCATCTCTTGTATTAATGAACTTATGAATTGTTATGTTCGATCTTGCCCACTATACTTAAATATTCATAATTTTTTTCAACGTTGAATCACGTCTAGGCAATGACTAATCGCTTTAGACACCAGGCAAAATTTCATCGTTTTATTTTCGCCTAGCACCTTCTTGAACACTTATAACTTGTAAGTGTGATATTGTATGAATTTTTTTAGTGAGTAGAGCATTTTAAGGGAAAAAATCACGATAAAGAGAATCCGTTTATACTTTATAGTATACAAGTAAAGCATCTTGAAAAGAAATCTGAAAATTTATTGCAAGTCTGGTATTGCCTAATTACTCTCTTCTTCCTTTTACTTCCTCGACTTTCTACAGAGGAAGGTTATCAAAATGGGAAAAGGCAGGGAAAAGACTAAGGAGTAAGCCTTACCTTACGCCATTTGCATGAAGGTTGAAACGTGGCGGTGGCAGGGGGGAACTCAATCGAGTCGAAGCGGCAAAGCTCCCACGCGGCATTCAAAGGAGCCAAAAATGGCAGAGACCAGCAGCAGTTGGCCCCTTGGAATGCTCAACAAAAAAGAAATACACACAACAGAACAGAACAACGCCCACGCTGCCAATGCCATCTCCATAATCCTTATCTCTTATCCTCCAGAACCCAGTCCTGCGCATTCAGCCGAGCACCCGCCAGTGCTAACCTGTCTCGCTCCTCTTCCCAACGCGTGTCATTTCCCCCCTAAAAACCCTAAACCCTTTTTTCCATCTTCTCGCTTCATTTTGAAATCCCATTCGAGTATATAGAGAGACAAGAGAAACAGAGGCTTGAACATTGGGTTGTGTTCATGTTTATGCACTTGTGCTTGGTGGGTCTCGTTGTTTTCCTTCTGCGTTGCTGCGGTGTTGATTTCCCCGTCTAGTATTCCGGCAAGCGGAAGATTTGGGCATGGAGGAGGTGGATCAGCAGTACCCTGACATTTACGGATCCGGGTTGGGTTCGGAGTCCGAAACCCAGTACTCGGGGAAAGCCGGTTGGGTCATGAACCAAGGATTAACACTGGGGAAGAAGATTCTGGTCACTGGATTGGTGGTCACTTCAGCCCCAGTGGTTATCCCTTCAATTCTGGTCATTTCTGCTCTTGGGTTCGCTTGTTCTCTGCCTTCCAGCGTTTTCTTAGCAACCTATCTCTTCACTGAGTCTCTCATGACCAGATTGCTCCCTCTCCAAACCAATCATCATGTTCCTCCTGAAGAACAACTTGAAGGAATCGAGGATTCCCATGACCTGGACAAGTACAGGAAGACATCAGGGGAGGGCATGAGACGGCGGACCCTTGAGCCGATTGAGGACGAAGACGACGAAATTGTGGAGGAAAATCAAAATGGATATAGAGATGGTGAGGATATGAAGGGACAAAGAGATGATGAGACAGTAAACATGGCTGTTGAGATGCATGCTGTTAGTGGTATTGTGGTTATAGAGGGGGAAGGCGATGTTACGACTCCTGTTGCTGCTGGTGCAGTCCCAATTGAGGTAAGGACTGTGGTTGTGGAGGTTTCGGAGGGAAGTGATGATGTTGATGAGAATGAGGAGCTTACAAAAGGGACAACGGGGTTGTTGGAGAGCATTAGGGATGAAGGTGTTTCTGAGTCTCCAGCTGAAGTGAATGAGAAAACGACTGAGGGTAAGTGAGAGTCCGGGTTTTCAACCCCATTTTGCCTACATGGATGGTTGTGAATGTGATTTGAGAGCGTCTTTAGGGTTTGTTATATGCTGCTAATTGGTTGTTTGCTGTTTTCTTAGCACATGTAGCTGCTGCATCTGCAGAACCTGAGAAGCAGCAGCAGGATAGTGCTGCTGCTGCCTCCTCCACTGCTTCTTCGGTTCCGCAGGCCGCCCCTGAGCCCAATGCCGGAGGAAATGCCAACCAGAATGGTTCCACTGAGGTATAAGAGCCTGAGGGTTTTTTTTTTTTTACCTTGCAGCCATGGATACTTTCGCGTTACTTGTTGTGGAAGTAGTGTCATTCTGATCTGTCGTTAGGGAAGTTGGCTACATGACTTAGAGAGAGACTTGGGTTCTGTCTATTTTCTTCTTCATTTATACCGTGCCAAAAGATGAGAACTTGGATTAGCTTTTCTGGTCTTGTAACAGCCAGGATCAGATGCTGGATGTGCTAGGTTTTAGATGCACAGAATCCATGCTTGAATTCGAAGTTGATCCTTCTCGTTGAACATGAATGCTTTAGAGTAGAACCGTATACCAACTGGGCATCCCTTCTCCATTGCACCACTGTTCTGCTGTAAATGAACCAATGTGTTATATTAGGTCTCGTATTTGACATAGATGAAAAATTGGTATTATGTTTGCTGGTTTGTCTGACGCTTCTCTTTTCCCTTTCTGTTGTGCCTGTGTTTGCTGTGATGTAAGTCTTCCAGAAGGGCTAAAAGGAAGCAACCGAAAACTGCCAAGAAACAACCCCCAAGAAGCTAGCTCAATTGAGGATGTAATTCAAGATAAGATAGAGAGAATGCCATTAAGAAGGGAACCACATTGCCTAGATCCTGATACAAAGTTCTTATTGCACCATCTGGGCTTGGGGGAGAAGGGTGTTGAATTACTGGAGAGAATGTTTTAGTTTTTTGGTAGTGTTGTGTAATAATCGAATTGCTATACCTCGAATTTCATGAGATGTGTCGGTCTTTTCCCCGGGATGTTTAGGTTAGATGAATGGATCAGAGCTTAATGGATGTCTATGTTCTGTTTACTTGCCATACACATTTCACCTGAATAGAGCATTGCGAGGGAGGGAACCTACCTTGCTTGACAAGTAAAAGAAAGTGCTTTCCCGTTCGTTGATGGTCATTGTGCGAATGCAGGTTTGGAACAACGAGAAGATATGGGAACAGATCAACGCGCTGCGTGTTATCGTGGGATATACAGCTTCCAGGCAACCAACGTTAATGGAAGAGCTCAAGGCCCTGTATGTTTTCACTGGAGTCGAGCCGCCTATCGCATCATTCAACGACCCTTGTGACCTAGAGGAAGTGAACGGGAGGCTCAGGAGTCTCAAGCTGATAGTCGGAGTAAAGTGAGAAGAGGCAGCATGTAGAATAGTATTGTATTCACTGTCCACTCGTTTGTTCTCACTGTTGGGTTATGCTAACAATGTTACCAAACAATAATAAACTGCATGTATATTTCTACCAATAAAAATGCATGTATCAAGAAAGTCGTTCGTTGGTAGCTCTTGCTTAGGAATGCAATAGCTGTGTCGATTCCCTTCTCGGGTTTAGACAAGTGAAGGCGTTTAGCAACTGCGAAATTTTGCGAAAAAGCAGATTCCCTTCTCGGGTTTAGACAACTGAAGGCGCAGAATGCGAATGACGGAGAAAGGAGCAGATAGCGAATGACGGAGAACTACATTACAACATGGTGCCTTGGCCAGAAAGGAAGGATCAATAGAACGATATGCTGTATAACAGTTTCCGTCGGTGCTTTGCTTCAAATGCGGCAATCACTTCATCAATTGACTCCTCCCATGACTCTGCTGCATCTTCAATCTGCAAAGGCAACGATGGGTTCAACAACTTTTAACTGTTAGAAATGGAGTGGGAAATAGAACGAACAGAAATAAGGATTCGTATGAAGCATGAAGAAACAAAATAAATTATCTCTACCGCTTGGCACAGATCTAGAGTCAGTCTAGCTCCTGCTGCTGCTTCCTCGTGGTTGTCTTTCACTTCCAGGTTGATCACCAGAACAGTCTTTAGAAGGACATGATCCCTGTTATGGAGGTCTGTAAACAGATTTATTTTCGACACCAGATAACTCAGTGGGTTTTCTCATTGATCAAGAAACTACAACTTTCTACCACTATGTTGATCATTCAATATGGATCTGGTGGTGACATCCCTTCTTATGCACTGTGGAAACGAGTTCTTGGCAAGTTTTGCTTGCTCTTTAACTCTACTGGGTTAATATATGAGCGAATAACGTTCTCGGCCTAGCATTACTATTGTATTCATGGCAGAAACTCAGACCAGACTCCTAAAACTAGAGTACCCAGAAACATTTAACATAAACACTGGCCTGGAAAAAGCTAATAAAGTGAGTGAATCTGCAGTGGTGAAACCTTTCTCAGCAACGCACAAAGAGCGAGTACTGTGATGTGAAGAAAGACCATAGTCAAAATACAACCATCTAATGCCCATTGCTTGTCTAGAATCAGTAAAGATTTCAAAGCAAAATTCATCCTTACCTTCCACAACCATATCGAACACCTTTTCTTCAAATGAGAACACTACATCAAATGAACCGTCAGCTGCATTGTCTTGCCAACGTTGAGGTGCCAACTTGACAGCTGAGTTTCTCTTAAGCATCGGCAATATACCATTGCGCTTGTAACTGGTAAAACAAGGTTAAGGTCGCCCAACTGACAAACACATGACAAGCAAAAGCAACAAACAGGTAGAGCTCCTCCAACCCTCACAAAATGGATCCCCATATGATTTGAAGCCACTAAACAGCATATAGATAGCATGCACCGAAGATGTTCGAAGAAATTACTAAGAGAAGACAAAACCCAGAAGCAAAAAAGAAAGAGCGATGGCAAAACTGAAAAGGATACAGCTCGGGATCCTTCCGCCTGAGCTCCTCAAACATGTGCTTGTAGGGGGTTCCGAACTCATAGATATTGGGCTCTCGAATGGAGGGCCCGGGGAGCTTCACATGAGCGCCGGTTCCATAGGAGCAGACATCGAAGCCGTTGCGCTTGAGCAGAGCGTGAGCTTCCATGCTCCGGTTCTGATTCGACGAACACACCATTGCATAGCGGAATTTCATGATTTCTTTTGTTTCGAATTGAAGTTAAGGTTAATGCGAGAAGAGTGATTTGAGAAGGATTCGGTAGCGCTGGGGGAAAAAAAGGTCGAACTTTAGCAGCACTAATTGGGATGGGGAGGAGAAGGAGGAAGTAGGGTTTTCGACTTGTGTGGAGTTTCTACGGTTTCTGTGATTCCGGCAGCTACCTGTCCGCCTTCCTACGACGCGACGGCGGCAAAGCTCCTGCTCGCTCCGAATCGGAAAGGGAAGCGAAGCTGCTTGGAGTATGAACTATGAATTACGGAAAAAGACGGGTCGTTGGGTGCGGTCGGGGCGCATATGAGAGCGGATTCCGCGATAACGAAATAACCACTCATAAGACCAAGAATATAAAATTTGCTCTTCGACACCCACAACAAGTGGAGTAAGACTTGTATTTTCAGGCTCATATTTTAGAGTAGATTTCATAGCATATTCATATAAAAAATAGACTTGATAACATTAATTAGATTGTTTTTTGGATTATTTTTGTATAGATAGTAATAATTATGAAAGACGAACATTTTGACTTAATTTTTGTTTAATTCGGCCATTAAAAAAATTGTCGCTGAATATGACGTCATCAATGATGAAAGCACAATAACTAATTTGTATTACCATAGAAGGATGTCGCATTCCACAATCCACATTGATGAAAAATGGCCTTCCATCGAGGTCTCAAAAACCCACGTCGGTACGTGAAAACACCTCTCCTGAAGAAGCAAATAAGACTCCTCCCCACTCCTGAAGGAGCTCGAGCAGCTAGACGTGAAGACAACTTTCCTACATGGAGAATTGGAGGAAGAAATTTACATGATTCAGCCAGAAGGATTCGAGGTTCCGGGAAAAGAAGACTATGTTTGTAAGATGAAGAAGTCCTTGTATGTACTTAAGCAGTCTTCGAGGCAGTGGTACCAGAGATTTGACAGTTACATGCTTGAGCTGGGCTACAACAGAAGTCCATATGATTGTTGTGTGTATCACAACAAGGTGGAGGATGGTTCGATGATCTATCTTGTTTTGTATGTTGATGATATGCTCATAGCTGCGAGGTCAAAGTCTGATATCCAGAAGTTAAAGGGGCTTCTCAGTGCTGAGTTTGAGATGAAGGATTTGGGAGCTGCTCAGAAGATCTTGGGTATGGAGATTTACAGGGACAGGTCGAAGAAGAAGCTTTTCTTGACACAGAAGAGCTACATCCAGAAGATATTGTCGAGGTTTGGCATGTCTTCAGCAAAGCCCTTAAATACTCCTAGTGCTTCAAATGTTCATATATCCTCAGCTTATGCACCGCAGTCAGAGGCTTAGAAGGAGTACATGTCGAGAGTACCATATGCTAGTGCAGTAGGTAGCTTGATGTACGCTATGGTATGCACTAGACCTGATCTTGCACATGCTGTTAGTGTTTTCAGCGGGTTTATGATACAACCTGGGAAGGAACATTGGTAAGCTGTGAAGAGGATCTTCCGGTACCTTAAGGGTACACATGATGTGGGGATTAGCTTCGGAAGTGATACAGAGTGCTTGGTGTCTGGGTATTCTGACTCAGACTATGCTGAAGATGTTGACACGAGGAGATCGATAACCGGTTATGTATTCACTCTTGGGAGTTATGTAGTGAGCTGGAAGGCAACTTTGCAGTCGGCGGTGACATTGTCTACTACTCAGGCAGAGTATATGGCGTTGACAAAAGCTGCTAAGGAGGGAATATGGTTGAAGGGACTGGTTGGTGATCTTGGTCTACATCATGATCAGGCAGTGGTGTATTGTGACCGTTTGAGTGCAATATGCTTGACCAAGGATCAAGTCCACCATGAGAAGACTAAGCACATCGACGTGAGGTATCATTTCTTGAGAACAGAGAAGAGGATTAAGGTGAAGAAGGTTGGCATCGCGGATAATCCTGCTGATATGTTCACGAAGCCGGTTCCACATGGCAAGTTCCAACACTGCTTGGACTTGCTGAATGTCTTGAGTGGGTGACTCCGCTCTGCGAGGCATTGATGGCGGGATAGAGAGAGAAGGAGCAGAGTACATCAGAGATTTCAGAGGAAGAGGATTCAAGTCAAGGTGGAGATTTGTTGATGTGACTTGAATCGGACTATCAGCCGCTACGACTGGTAGTCGGGGGTCTCGCTGCCCGGTCAGCAAGTGGGGTCGGGTTCGGGTTCTAGGCCTGGTTTGTATCTGTTTTCTTTGCCAGATTGGATTAGGTTTAGACCCACATGGAGAAGTACTATAAATACTTCTCATATTCCTCTGTAATCTGTAATCTCCTCAATATAGTGAAACTGGCTCTCTCTCGTCCGTGGACTAGCTAACACACATCGTGTTAGTGAACCACGTAAATCGTGTGTCTGTGTTTTTTCCATTCTCGCTTTCGTATTCTTGCTTTATCGATTTCGGCGATTTCCCGATCCGTAGCAGCGCGTTTATAACACAACAAATAAAAATAACTAATAGTCTCCCACTATTGGTCGGAGAGTTTGATGGTTATACAACTTGTATGTGTCATTCACACTGATGATGTATTTTTGTTTGGTATTTGGGCATGAACTATTTAGGAAAATACTCAAACTACTCTAAGTATGCTTAGAAGTTAGAACATATTGACAATAGGAGAAAGACAAATTGACTAACAACAAAATACATTTAATAGTGACCTATACGTTTACAAACAAAGTATTGTCTGTATAAACTGTCCATAAATGAAAACACGAGAGTTGTTTTCTATGATACGTACACAATCAATCTTCACCATAAAACTTATTGTCATTTGATGGAGTTCATATATCCATGAAATACCCCCCTCCAATTTCTATCTTCTTTGTTGATCATGACACCAGTTATGGTATTGAAATTATATGATTTGAATGAAAGAGAGCATTTTGGGGATTTGTAGTAACATCTCGAACCTTTTCCCGACCAAGATATTGTCTGCTTGGGTCGAGATGAGACCCTCACGATTTTTGCATTGGGGTGCAATTCAAGGTGACTTCCCATAAGATCACCCATCCTTGTACCCCAGAGTGAGCACGTTTAACTTCAAAATTCTCACAAGAACTCCTCCATTTCACCCGAAAAATGCCTCTTGCCAGTTAAGCTTGGTTTCTTACTTATAAACCATGGATCTCTCCCGTGCTTTGTCGATGTGGAATTCGTTTAAGGGGTTACATACCCCCTGTGACTCAACGTCCTCGTTGAGGTTTGCCTCACGATCGTTCAAGAGGGACGCAGAGAGACTCTGATACCACTAGTAACATCTCGAACTCAAGATATTGTCCGCTTTGGGCCGAGATGAGACCTTCACGGTTTTTTGCCTTGGGATGCAATTCAAGGTGACTTCTCATAATATAATATGCTTGTTAATAAAGTTACACTTTGTTAACGGTCTTTTAGCGGTAATACCAATTAGACTAATAAAGTTTGAATCGCTAACTACACTGATTCATGCTTCGGTTCTATTTTCGCAACAATGAGTTGTTCACATTTATATATATTTTGATAAATCGAGACGAATCGACATTATATTGGTTGTATCTCGATCAAACCATTATCATTTGCCAAACGACCCAATATTATAAACCAATTTAACAACCTTGATTGTAAATCGACTCTTTTTCTGATTTGTATACCCTCTAATATCTATCTTATTTACAAAGGATGTATTAGAGCATCTACATTGGTATTGTATTCTCAGTTGCAAAATGACATGACATAGGTGTTTGCAATTGCAAAATCAATTGCATTGATGTGGCTACCAATTGCATATTTGCAAGCTTGCAACAAATGCAATTCCATATGCAAGTAAAAAAGGCTAAAAAAATGGGGATTTTTTATTTTATTTATTTCTTTTCTCTTTTACTTAATTTTCTATTATTTAAACATAATATTTAATTACATTTACAATTGCAAGTTAATTGCATTGATGTAGGCGAATGAAATGAATGTGATGTGGATTGCAAAAAATTAGAGTTGACAATAGGGTTGGCAACGGGGCAGATCGGGGACGGATTCATACCATCCGTTCCCCATCCGTGAGCAGTGTCGGGTTTCCCCTTCCCCATCCCGTCACCGTGAAGCAACGAATTCGGGGAAACCACGGGTCCCCGTCACCCGGTAGAAACACTAAATAATTAACATATTCAAACAAGAAAGTAACTGGAAAAACATGTAATTCAGTTCAAATTCAAAGTTGAGCACCATCAAAAGCAACTTAACATAACGCCTATAAGGCTACAACCCTCCCACCACCCAGAACTCTGAATTTTCAAGAGTTCCTCAATTGTTCATCAACTGTCTCATAGTCATAAGTAGCAAAGAAAAAACAAGTAAACAAATCAAACTCTCAAAGGAAATAAGCCACACGCCATTGTTCAAATTTGGAACAGAACTACTGAACCATAACTAATGATCCATTGATCCGAACATCCACTATCCAGCACCAGCAAGGTAGCAACCAGATTTGAAGAACAGAAGTAGTCAAGCAGCACATGACAATTGACATTCATTCCCTGTAAGAAAACAAAAATATGAAGGAACATATACAAGCTTACAATAAAGGAGACAAGTCAGTTTGAATGTATTATATACATTCTCTTCTAAGGTTCCAATAATCAGTCATCAAAGGAGAATGGTGAATCCAGATTCAGAAGTTCATGGACTGCAATCAATATAAAAAAAACTTTGTTTACTTATGCAGTTCATAAATCATAACTTACCAACTAGAAACTAAAAACCAACTAACTTACCCCCATTTTCCTGATCTTCTACACTTGAATCGTGAATTGATAGCCCAGTAAACAGTCCATCCATTGCCTCCACAGCAGCAACAACCTCTGATTCTGCAGAAATAAATCAAACTCACTTGTTTAAATGAATCAAAAGCTACTATTAATACTAAACTTGAAGTATATTGCAGGTTACCTCTTAGTTAGGCTTCCCTAACCCAGCTACGACTGCACAACATAGCCTCCACAGTAGAATAGTCGAGCATGCTCCTGTGGGGGTCTAACAACCTCCCACCAGAGCTGAAAGCACTCTCGGAAGCAACTGATGTTATTGGTATAGCCAAAAAGTCCCTTGCAATTGCTTGCAAAGTAGGATACTTAAGGCCATTCAACTTCCACCGCATCAAGAGATCAAATTCAGCAGATGGATCACGAGGAATAAGTTCATCAGCAAGATAATGGTCCAACTCATTAGTAATCAGAGTTGTTTTGCTCTTTTTCCTCTGACTTACAAACAACTCGAAATCAAGATCAGTGGCTGAAACAGAGGCATTTCCAATCAGTTCATTGGCAGAAGAACCAGATTTCTTTTCAGCCTTGGTTTGATAATCATTAATCAAACCACAAATCAGTTGTTTTAGATCCTTAGCCACCAAGTAAGTATCAGAGCTGCCAAACTTAGCAGCATAATTCTCAATGACATGCATTTTGTACCTAGGATCCAGAACCACTGAAACTGCCAGAACAAGATGTATATCATCCCAATACTTTGTGAATTTCAACCACATATTTCCAGCCATGGCAGAAATAACAGGATCAAGATCAGCACACCACTCACTCAATTTCAATCACAGATCACGGACCTTAGAGAAAAACAGATTGGCAGTGGGGTACTTGGTACTAGAAAATAATGCAGTCATCTCACTAAAAATGAGCAGTTTATCAATCACAATAGCAGCAAAATCCTAGTGATCATTAGTAGGAACTGATGTGTATTGACTATCCATCTGTCTCAAACGAAAAAGATATATCTATACCGAAGAGCAATAGAGAGCATATCATAGGTAGAATTCCACCTTGTTGGACAATCAAGCAAAAGTTTTTTTTCCGAACATCCAACTTAAGCTGTTTAACAGCTTCATTGAAAGTCTGGACCCTCTTAGGTGTGGAAGTCCAATACACCACACTCTCCCTAATCAAATGGATTCCATCCTTTATCACATCCAAACCATCTTTCACAATTAGGTTCAGTATATGAGCAGAACACCTCATATGAATCAGTCTACCATCCATCAACAAATAATTCAAAACAAGTTTATTCTTAAGGTGAGCAATCATGGAATCATTAGTAAAGCAGTTGTCCAAGGTGAATGCAGACAAGTTTCCATCAATGTTCCAATTCAGAAGACACTGAAACAGTTTTCTTGCAAGCCTCTCACTCGTATTAGGGGCAGGGACATACAAAAACTTTAGCATTGAGTTTCTAAGCTTCCAAGTATTATCAATAAAGTGAGCTGTGACTGCCATATAACCCCTCTTCTGGTTTGGGGAAGTCCACAAATCAGTGGTCACAACAATTCTATCCAAATTAC
Source organism: Linum trigynum (assembly GCA_964030455.1). Classification (NCBI taxonomy): domain Eukaryota; kingdom Viridiplantae; phylum Streptophyta; class Magnoliopsida; order Malpighiales; family Linaceae; genus Linum; species Linum trigynum. Next base: position 29,715,634 of record OZ034814.1, on the reverse strand, counting down.
CATCAATAACCTTTTGGTAATTACTCCTTTCAACCCCATACAAAGACAAGATATCCTTCTTCACAGTATTTCTACAAGGCACAGTAAACTGTGGTTGCAAAGAACAACAGAAACGCTTGAAACCCAAATGTTCAACAATGCTAAGAGGGTACTCATGGACCAAAATCATTGAGCTCAGCTCCTTCCTAAACACATCAGAGTTGAACTGTGTAGCAGATAATTGGGGTTTTCCAGTTGCTTTGTAATTAGGGCAGAGAATTTTTTGAGCACCATCATGTATCTTTTTTTGGATACAGGTTTTCACATGATTCCTAAGGTGCGAGGTTCCATTACGAGTATCACCACCAAGGTTTTTTAGATAGTACTTACACTTAGATTTAATAACCCCATTAAGCTTAACCCTAGTGTAATGAGGCCGTACATCAGAAGTCGATTTGCATTCTTCAACAAGCACTTCAGCATTTTCATTAGCCAAGTTACAGTTACCATTACCAACTTGTTCAGGTTGGTTGTTTTGATCAACAGGTGCAGGTTGTGGAGGAACAGGAGCATTGACAACATTTTCAGGTGCACCGTCCATCTGACATTGAGATAAAGGAGTATAGAAACATCAGAGGATTGCTTGGTTACTTTTTAGGCTTTAGCTATAAGATTTCTAGGTTCAAATTTATAGTCTTTTAGATTCAATTGCAAAATGCAGATGAGACACTTATACTAAACAAGACATGATTCATGAGCAGACCCAAGCAATCAACAAAAACTCGAGTCCCTAATGCCTAATACATGCAAACCAAATTAAGTAAATTGTCCTTAATTCCTTAACTAACCTCGAATCTGGAGAGAGGGGGTCTATTGTCCAGAGTTGTAGATGGTGAACTGATGCCTGATACGAAACTGCAAAAACTCAAACAAAAGTACGAACATTACAATCCAATGAGTCAAAATCAATATAACAAACTACTAATTACTATTTACTAAAGACTAGCTGACTAAGGAAATCGGATTAGTGATTACCTCGAGTATCAGAGCATGTAGTCGCAGGTGTAGATGAAGATGAAACTGAAGGGCCCTAGAAAGAACCAATCGAGTTAATTTATACGAACCTAAAACTAAAGCAAGAAACTGAAACAAGAAATAAGAATTGAATTGAATTGGAAGGTACTTATCTCGAATTCTGGATTATCAGAACAATAAGCGACGACAAATCCTCCCAATAACCTCGAATCGGAGATTGGAACAATCATCTTCTCCTTTTGCATGTTGTTCTTTGCCTAAATCGATGAGGATATTAGGCTTTGATTGTTGAATGAAGAGGATAATGAATGATTCACAGCCTAGATGGAGAGAATTTCGCGGGGTATCGAATCGATGGATTGAGCGGCGATTGAGAGAAGAGAAACTGAGAGAGCGGCGAGTTTCCAATTAGGGATTAGGGTTTACCTCCAACTCGACTGATGGATATATATGTATATATATATGGGAATAATACGACGTCGTTTTATGGATCGGGGCGGGCTCGGGGCGGATAGCATGGACTCCGTCACCGCCCGACATCCTTTACCCACGGATAACGGATTTCCCCGAATCCGTCAATTCCCCGTCAACGCCGGGTAGGAACTGCTCCGTCCAGTCGGATTTCGGAAGGATACCCGCCCGCACGGTCTAAAATGCCATTCCTAATTGACAATAAAAAACACAAATACAATTTTTTTTACAATGCTTTATACCAATTCTTAACCAAGATTATCAAACTTTGCGCTGCGAATTTTGTGGAGTTACTGACCAGCCTTCGGGCACAGTTGGACCAATTCCAATTCTCGGTGTCGGTGGAAGAGAGAGAGAAGAGAGCAGAGAAAAAAACGGTTTAATGTTTATTGCTTGCGGCCGCTGCTGATCCATTTCCTCAAATTTCTCGCTCCCCTTATTTATTTCCCTTCCACCACCAAATATGAATGAATGAGAACCCAGCCACCATCTTTGCTCTCCCTCGCCATTGACGCTTCTGTCCTTCACCTCTCTCACTTCCCCGATCTCTCCCCTCTCCCTGATCACATTCTGCTCGATCTCTTCCTGGTACTCCCCCCTTCTTCTCCTTCTTCCAACTTTTCCTGCACTTACCTATTTGATATGTTGATTTTGGCATATTTGGTTTTCGTTTCTGGAGCTTGTTTGGTGATCCAAGTCTGAATCTCAATTGCTTTCATCTGTTCCTTCCTTTAGATTTCTGCCTTAGGGTTTGTATGGAGTCCGCAGATTGATAGTGTCGACGAGACTGCCAGTCGGTAGAAGGTAGTAGTCTGTAGTTTAGAACTATGGGATCTAGATCAGTAAAAACCTAGAGATTGGACATTTTCCCCATTTCGATTATTGCAATATCTTATGATGTAGGCTTTTATTGATGATCCATCAAAACTGGGTACGATGCTGTGACAAATTAGTGGGTGTTTTTATCTTCTCTCTCTTGATTGGATTGCTGTATATCTTGAAATGTATTGTGAATGCTGGACATTACTGATTCTCGATTTGCTTTAGGCTTTATTGTATGTGCATAGCTCTTTCTTAAGACGATCTATTGCTTCGGATTTAGACTAGTTTAGTTGAATCAAGCAGATCTGTAGCAGCTGCCCTGGAGTTAGGATACATGGCCGGCTCGTAGTACTTAAAACATTACCTGAAAATCAACCTCAATGCTTCTGATGCTTAGTTCTTGTCTTCTTGATTCCAAGAATTGTGATGGTTTTAGTTAGAAAAGCTTAGATTGATTCTTAATGTCATTTTTGGTGACACCGGTTTTTGTTTTGTTTTAAGAAGAAAACCTTGAGAGCTGGGAAGCTGAATGAGAAAATTCTGAAGCTTTTCTTGGCAACAGGCAAAGAAGAAGTCCTATCTCTTATTCAGACTCTTAATATAAAACACATCCTGAATCCCGTCCTTCCCACCAGTGAGTAATTTTTTTTTTCTCTCTGTTTCCTGAGAGGTGTAACTTGATGAACCTTGAACAAGTTTTCTGATATATTTGTTTTCCTGATAGGATGCTCAGAGAAATTCTGAGACGAATGTGCTAGGTTGCATATTGATTAAGTTATTTCTAGGAGGGGGTTAAAGGGGAAGGAAAAGATTTAATTGTTCCTAGAGTCTCCCAAGATGTCTGCAGTCAACAACATTGAAGATAGTGAGATTGACATTGTGATTGGAGCACTGCACTCCGACCTCAGGCCATTTATGAGTGCATGGAAGTCGATATTTTCTCGTTATCACTTGATTATTGTCAAAGACCCTGATCTCAAGGATGATTTACAAATACCAGAAGGTCTTCCGTTCAAGGTTGACATCTACACAAAATCTCACATAGACAAAGTAGTGGGCAGTTCCACCTCCATTGCTTTCTCGGGTTATTCATGCAAGTATTTCGGCTTCCTTGTCTCTCGTAAGAAATACATTGTCTCGATTGATGATGACTGCACGCCGGCCAAAGACTCCGACGGTTTTCTCGTAGATCCAGTGGCTCAGCATGTGAGAAACCTTGCAACTCCAGCAACACCTTTCTTCTTCAATACCCTTTATGACCCATATCGTAATGGGGCAGATTTCGTTCGTGGGTATCCATTCAGCTTAAGAAGTGGGGTAACATGTGCTTTGTCATGTGGGCTCTGGCTTAACTTGGCAGACTTGGATGCACCAACACAAGCCCTGAAGACGGAAAAGAGGAACTCCCGTTATGTTGATGCAGTGATGACCGTTCCAGCCAGAGCAATGATGCCAATCAGTGGGATCAACATTGCTTTTGACCGTGAGGCTGTAGGGCCTGCTCTATGCCCAGCACTGAGGTTGGCTGGGGAAGGGAAGCTGAGATGGGAAACAATGGAGGACATATGGAGTGGAATGTGTGTGAAGGTGGCATGCGACCACCTTGGTCTTGGAGTGAAGAGTGGGCTTCCTTATGTGTGGAGGAATGATAGAGGTAGTGCCATCGAGAGCCTGAAGAAGGAGTGGGAAGGTGTGAAGCTAATGGAGGAAGTTGTTCCTTTCTTCCAATCAATGGTGTTGTCAAGAACTGCAACCAAGGTCGAGGATTGTGTGGCTGAGATGGCAAAAAGGGTGAAAGAACAGTTGGGAGGTTCTGATCCAGGGTTTGGTCGTGCAGCCGAAGCTATGATGGATTGGGTTGAGCTGTGGAAGAAGTTTGGTTCTGGTCCTTCCCCAGTGTAAGAGATGGTAAGAAAGCTGATAGTTTCATTATTTCAGCCTTTCCAGTCAGTCTACATGGAACTAGAGAAGCTTAACTAGGACGGTAAAGTAGTTATGGTTTCCTGAGGTGGGTTGTTCAAACTCAAAGTAGCAGAGAAGTTACACTTGTTGCTGGTTGACGAGGTCTGGAAGCGCAGGGCAGTTTGTTTAGATGCAGTTCCACCCTTTGCTCCTGATGTTGGTCACTAAACTATACGCTTTTTACTTTTTAGTGTCTTAAATGATTTGTCTGTGAGCCTTTCAGTTTGTCAAATTTACTGTGTCATTGCTAATGGGCAGTATTCAGTGTGTTCCTGTTCTATCCACATTTTTCATTTGGATAGCAATAAGAAACTTGTCAAAACAATTTGTTCTGTGTAGTTATGTACGTGAAATGGGAAGGCTACGAGCGCAAGGAATTGCTGAAAACAGCAAATGTTGTTGTTGCCAGCAACAGCCTTGACCTCTTCATAGCAAGGCTGTAACCCAACTGAAGTTAGTTGGACTACATTAACAATGGAGTAGTTCAATTTTATTGAAAAAGTCCAAATTCAATACATTATGGTCAAATCAGATTTGGTAATATCATTTTGGGCACACTTATAATGGATACCTACAAGAAAATGAATATTCTATTTTAATACGACTTTTGTTTTCCTTTGTTCTGAAACAAAGGAATTGGGCTCATTCCAAAATCAATCTAAACCCAACACCATTAAAAATGCATATGGATTCATTTGGCTCCAATCTAGTACCCATATGGGAGATAACATTTGGGAAATTATTGTGTAAAGTATACATGTTTTTATATAGCTTTCAAGCCTTCTTGCTTGGTCATTTCGAAATCATTTTATGTTTTTGTCGGTTTTACGCTTGGTTTGTAGTTTTACTGTATTTTAGGTAATGACAAGTGATGTCGATGATATTTGGACGAGAAATACACAAAGTACGAAAGTTTTTGAGCCTTAGAGCATTTGGAATGCTCTTGGAGGGTTTTACCGAGGTTCCCACGGCTAGCCTCACATCCGTGGGTTGGACCGTGAAAATTAGCTTGAAATTCCCATCATTCGCCAAAGAAGAAGATCAATGTCGAGCAATTCACGGCCAGTGTCATGGTCGTGACTCGAGCCTTGAACACCTCACATGCCATGAATAGTAACTAAAGCTCCACCAAGCGACGTTGGACCATTTAGGCTATCGGGCAAGGATGTGAGTCAAGGGTGGCCTCATGATCGTGATTAGGGATGCGATTTCGACCTGACCCGATTTACCCGACCTGTTTGGCCTGTTTTGGGGTGGGTCAGACCCGCCCCGTAGGTGGGGTAGGGCGGGCATGGGTACCTCTCATCGACCCGACCTGCCCTGACCCGACCCATTCTCGACCCGTTCTTACCTAAATTACATATAATCTTAGTCAAATTACTTATGATTTTCCTCTTATTATATTATATTTTAGCTATAATAAAGTTGTAAATAAGTGAAAATCTCTATTTCTTCAATAATTTAACTACATTTTATCATATTATGGTTTCTTTCTTGGTCCTTTAATGAAAATAACGAATATTTCTAATGTTTTTTGCATAAATTACATACCCATTGGGTCGACCTTTCCCGACCTGCGCCCTTTGATAAATTACCCGACCTAGACCCGACCTGCCATGGGGTGGTATGGGTATCGAGATACCCACCCAAGACCTGCCCCATTGCCATTCCTAATCGTGATTATATCCACGAACGACATTCTACCTTGACTATTTAAGCATCATTAAGCCTAATTGAGAAGGGAGTTAGGCAACATAAACCCTAAACCCTAAGACTTGAATTGGGGAGAGCTCCCTTCCTTCTTGACTCCTCCTTATTCTTCTCTTCTTCTTCTTCTTTCAGCTTCTCTCTCTACTTCTTCTCTCAAACTAGAAATTTTACAATTGATTTCATCTCTCCAAGTTCTCGGCCAAGTTCACGGACGAACTGGCAAAGTTCATGGGCGAGATTTGGGAAGTGAAGGTCGTGATCTCGGGCCTTGTCGTTTTGCGCTTCACTAGCTGAGGAGATCATGCCCCACTTCTTGGTCGCGATCTGTGAGTCGTGGCAGCGATCTTTCTCACGTACTATGGTGCAGAAAGTCATGAGTCGACTATCAAAACCTTTTGTTTTTTCCTTGTTGGTTGCTCCAAAAGTTCGCACCTAAAGCCTCCTTCTTTGCAGTCGTGATCTTCGTTGCAGAGGCTGCGATCTAGCTATCCAGCTTCGTGTCCTCTATTCCCGGCTGTGATCTTCTATGCCTTTGTCGTGATCTTCAATTTTTGCACCTTTATCTACACTTGTGCCCTCTTTTGATACCTAAAACATTCATATCATCTAATTCACCCTAAAACGCTAATGATTTCTCTGAGGAACGAATATACAGTATAATTGACGATGTGTCAACCATGAAGAACTAGAAATTACTCGAAACAAACCTAAATATGGGCTCTAAATAACACCATTTTAGGTGTTATTCATTTGTCTCTCCCTCCAACTTATTTATTGTGTCCATTGAGGACAATGTCCAGTTTAAGTGTTGGGGGATGAGTATCGATTGCTTATTCTTTATGCATGTGCGAATGTTGAATTTCGAACCTTATAGTCTAATCACTTGATGATTGAGTAATGCGAGTTGGATTCTCAATCGCCTATACAGATTATTGAGCGTATAACTCTTCCATCTCCATTACGAACAGAATTCCTACCACGACGAGTCTACTTACAAGATATTGCCGATATAATAAATAAAACGGTAAAAGCCAAGTGTGAGGCGACCTCTCATTGCACAAAATTGAGTTTTGGAAGAGATACTAGTTGAATCTTGATGGGGTAAGCCTATGAGACGATTCTAGTTTCTCTATAGCACGAGTAAAAGTTCCACCCTTATAGAGGACCGCCAACTTGAGGATGTGTTTTTACGTGCATAGGTAAATCTTCCGACAACCCTTGATTTCATTTACCCTATGCACGATCGAGGAAAAGAAATTAAACGTATACCCTTATGCGAGTGCTAAAGTGTCGAAAATGCTCTTACTCAATCTGGCTGCTAAAGCAAAAGAACCCCAATTGAGGCATAAAATGCGAAGCATGCATAAATCAAGATTCTCGTGAAGGCAGAGATGAACATAAAAGGTTAGTGGAAGCTACATGTGCTTTGGCCCAAATTTATCGTAAGACTCGGATTGAGGAAAGTACTTAGAATCGCATGAGGAAAATTAATTTGTCCTTTTGAATACGCTTCACGCGTCATTGCAAAGGTCATAGTTCTCTAACTGAGAGGGTTAACCTTATAAGTTTGATATGACACTACCTATGATCAAAAGTCACGTGATATCGGGGGAGGCTAGTGAGATGTATGATTAAGAGTTTTGGTATGCATGGGGATAACACAAAGCTCAAGTGTGGAAGAATTTCGATAACACATACGAAGCACCATTCTTAACCCTCATACCGTGTGCCTGCATGATTATTGGTATGATCCATACTCTACTTTATGAGATATCAAGGTAATGACAATAAATGATTCGTCGTTTCACCTTGTTCCTATGATCTGACCAAGCATGTGCCTTGAACGTTTCTAATGGCAAAACTTGTGTTTTGGTGCTTTTTTTTAGAGCAAGCAAAGGCTTAAGTGGTTTCACCTTGTACCTATGATTCGACCAAGGGTATTTGATAACGTGTAAATTATACATGTTTTTATATACCTTTCAAGCCTTTTTGATTGGTCATTTCGAAACGATTCTATGCTTTTGCCAGTTTTGCATTTGTTTTATGGTAATAGTGTGTTTTAGGTCATGACGAGTGATTTCAATGATATTTGGACGAGAAACACACAAAGACACAAATATTGGAGCCTTAAAGCATTTGGAATGCTCTTAGAGGGTTTTTCTTGAGTTTCCCACAGCAAGCCTCACGGCAAGCCTCACAGCCATGGGTCAGACCGTGAAAATTAGCCTAAATATCCTCAATTGCCAAAGAAGAACTCAATCCCGAGTGATTCACAGCTAGTGCCATGGTTGTGACTCGAGCCATGAACACCCCACGGGTCGTGATTTGTAACTGAAGGTCCACCAAAGTGACATCAAACCATTTAGTATATTATGCAAGGATGTGAGTCACGGGTGGCCTGATGGCAGTGACTGTACCCGTGAAAGTCATTATGCGTTAACTATTTAAGCATCATTAAGCCTAATTGAGAAGGGAGTTTGGCAACATAAACCCTAATATGATCATAAATGAGGGGGGGGGGGGGGGAGCAAAAGAATAGGGTTTTCCATCCATTTTACCCAAAGGAGGCACCTTGCATCCGATCAAGTCTTCTACGATGGAAATCAGTTCTTCTTCTCTTCCTTTGTTCATTTTCCCATTAGTCATGAACTAATCTTTTCTTGTTGTTTGAATGAGATGAACCCTAGTATATGATACTGATTTGATTGATATTGCATGGATATTCATGTTTATGATCTTTGATTTGTCTATTAATGATATTCGGGTATGCAATAGAAGTGCACCTATTGTAAGCTTGCATGTTTCATATGTATGTTGAGGAGAAGATCCCCATAGTTGCGATAGAATACTCATAGATAAAAAGGACTTCAAACTACTAGAAGATGGAGGGAGAGGGACTTCTAGATTAGGGTCAGACCTAATAGGGGGATTTATAGAGCGATAATCTTTAGAAGATCCAATCTAAGCCAAAGAGAATATCATATCTAGGTTAAATCGACTAATAGGGTGTCAATACATGAGAAGATTGACTCGCCTGTACTGTCACACTAGAAAGTGGATAAGTGTAACCACCTACTAATGCGTAGTATAGCGGGTTTAACTTTAATTGTTAACCCGGGTCCTAGATGTGATGACTACTCCGTGAAGTTCTTATTATTTAGTGGTTTAACTGTAGTGAAGTATTAACTAAGCTAAACAAACACAAAACAGTAAAGGTTGTGGTTCAAGTTTGAGAGAAGTCACCCAGATATGGTCCCCCCCTAGATTGCAGTTAAGTTTGGTTATAATTCTCCAAGTCCAAATTCAATGACAGTTATACTAAGGAAGGTTCTTATTCAGTCTGAAGTCTCGACTAAAGGTCTCCAGACCCTCTCAATCTGAATACCTGGCGGGCGACTAACCTCCACCGGAGTAAACCAACTAACGCCCTAACGTGCAAAACCTCCTCTACTGGAGTAAATCCCGTACAAAGCAGTGAATTGACTCCTCGAATAAAGTAGTCAATTCACCACCTCCAATTAAGGGTGCTCTATCAACCTAGGCAGATATTCTCTTTCTAGGTTAAAGCAGGAACTACCAGAATTTGATCAGGATTAAGCAATTCAGAAAATCATGCATCAATTGAATATAGCCAATTTCAAAAGATCATGTACTGGGGTTCATACAACCAAACCTAACATACAAATCCAGGGTTCTTCATACCCAGGTGAGAGAGAGAGTTTACTCCATAGAGAGAGAAGAGAAATTAGATTCAGATGCAGAAATCATCTTGTGGAGGATGGAAATCAACTTCTGGTTATCAATCGATGCTTATCCAGGCTTCAATCGAGCTCCAATGATGTTGAACCTCGATTTAGGTCACCTTGAGATGGTTGGTCGTCACTTTCTCTCTCTAGGTCTCTGTTTTCAGCTCTCAAACTCGGTTCTCCTCTCCAAACCCGAAATTGGGTTTAAAACCCAGCACTGCTCGATTACATGACCAGAACACACGGCCATGTAAAACCCTGGTCTGCCCGTGTAAACCAAAACGTCGCGTTCCAATTAGTTCTCCGCAGACTCTACATGGCTAGCGCACGGCCGTGTAAAACGACCACTTGCCCGTGCGGATCTCTGGAAATCACCCACGACCAGAGGCGTCCTTGCATGGCCCGTACAACACCTGGTCGTGTAAACCCAATCACACGGCCACACTGCACGGCCGTGTAAATCCTTCAGCTTCTCCTCGATCATCCTAACTTCGTCCAATCGACCCCGAATTCGTGTCCAAACCTCCATTCAAGTACTAGGACCTGAAACATCACCAACATGAACAACCTAGCGTGAAATCGGCTTAAAACGGGAGAAACGAGCTTCAAACAATATAAGAATGGTGGGTAGAAACGTGTGCAAATATTGAGTTATCAAAGATCGATTTTATACCAATTCTAGAATCCTACGGTCAAAGAGTATAACATCGAGTCTATGCATGTTCAATTGAAAATTTATGATTAGATAGGGAGATTCGAAGTCTCAATAACACATTCTCTATATAAGTTTACATCGTAGTCACATTTTTTCTTTGTTGAATTTCATTGTCTAGTTAATTGAAATAACTGAAGAGAGATCGGTTAAATAATAAGAAACACAACTCAGTAGTAGTAATTCATAGTCTCTGTGGAATACGACATTGCTTTGCTTGTCACTGTATTGCCTCTATGAAAGGTACACTTGCCTTAAGTAGTCGCACTTAGAAAAAGGCGATCAACGGCTTGAGGAATAACCAGATCAGCATCAACAACAGTTGGAGGAACATTCCTCAGGCGATTGCCCACGCCAACTCCAAAAAGTTGAGTCCAATTCGCCTGCGATGGATTGGTCGGAGCGGCCATTACCCCCAATTCGGTTAGGGTTACTTCTACCGAGAGAGATAAGAGAAGAGAGAAGGCTATATAAATATGGATCGTAAGTAAATTGTTTTCAAATATGTTTTATATATGATTAAATTCATTTATGTTAATAGGTTTTTACATTTCTACATATATTATTAAACCAGCATGTGTCGGCACAAAATCGATTATGCAAGTGATTGAACTTTTCCACTTGTTAAATCGGGACAACGGTATAAACTAGTTTGAAAGGATCGCAGGGGTGGAAGGAAGAATCAAGCGATAACTTTTTTAATACATGCGGTTTGGAAATGCCGATTGCCGAACGGTTTGTCCAGTTGTGGCCGGCCTCAATCCATTTTTGTGGTGTAATTAAAAAAAGTGGGTAGACGAGGACAAGACTCAGAGAATCGGAAGCAGGCGGAGAAATTGGTTGTAGCCTGTAGGTGGAAAAAATGCAAAGATTCCCATTTTGTTTTCGTGTACCGTAGCGCGCTCTTAGCTCGTAGCGAAGAAGTGGCAGAGACCTTTCGTCTCCCTCGTTTCTTTCCTTCCTTTACAAAACTCCCTCACTCCTTCCCGTTTTATCGTCAACAAGATTTTTTTTGTGTCTGTACAGAAAGCAGACACCTCGCTTCCGCCCCTGCGGAATCCTCTGTCACTCTCAAGGTCCACCGTACGGCCATGGCAGCTGTAGCTGCTGCCAATTTTCACTCCTTTCAATTCCCTTCTTCATCCGTTGCCGTTGGGGCCTCTCACTCTTCCTCCAAGCCCAGCGTCCACTTCAACGCCTACAAACCCGCATTTCCCACTGTTCACACTGGTGCTTACTGTTTGAAAAGTTGCCGTCTTTCCCAATGTCCATATGTGGGGGGAATTTCCGCTGATTCGTGTGTTTTTTTTTTCTGGGTTGCAGGGAAGTCGAGGTCTTTCAGCGTTATCTCCTGTGCTGCTTCGAATGGTAGGAAACCGGAGTCGGCAGACGGTGGGTCGAAGAGTGAGAAGAAGATTCTTGAAGAGAAACGGCGCGCCGAATTGTCGGCTCGAATTGCCTCTGGAGCATTCACTGTCGAGGAATCTGGGTACGATTCTACTCCCACCTGAAAATTTTGTTGGGAATTTCAGATGGGATTGTTTGATACTTATGGTGTATACCTGTGTGGATGATTTTGATACTTTATTTTTTTCGTTTTCAATTTGGTCCTAAGTTTTCCATCCATAGTAAAGAATGGATTGTCGAAATTGGGAGTTCCAGATGGGGTTTTGGAGGTGATGTTCAAATGGGCTGATGCCAAACAGGATTATCCAAAGATCCCAGAAGCTAAAGGCGCCATTAGTGCCATCAGGAGTGAGGCCTTCTTCATACCCTTGTATGAGCTGTTCCTCACATATGGCGGAATTTTTAGGTTGACTTTTGGTCCAAAGGTTTGTTTGTCTCTTCATTTCCCCCCTCTTTCAGTTTCGCCTATCTTGTGCTTTTTTGAGGTTCTATCTTGTGCTTATTGAATCTCAAAACTTTTCCTCACTTTTGCAGTCATTCCTTATTGTTTCTGATCCTTCCATAGCAAAGCACATCCTAAAGGATAACTCAAAGTCGTATTCTAAGGTAACTAGTTGCAATGCCTCTCCTTCCTTTCATTTATTTATGCTAGCAATTTGCCTGTTGAGCTGGTCTTTCGCATCAATATGCCAGGGTATTTTGGCAGAAATTTTGGACTTTGTCATGGGTAAAGGATTGATTCCGGCTGATGGGGAGATATGGCGTGTTAGAAGACGAACTATTGTCCCTGCATTGCATCAGAAGGTATCTTCCTTTTCTTCTTATTTCAGTTGACTTTAGAAAGCTAGTTGAACTTTCGCAATTTGACTATATTTACATGTAATGTAATTTTATGGTTTTCTTCTTTTCTATAGTATGTAGCAGCTATGATTGGCTTATTTGGACAAGCAACAGACAGGCTTTGCAAGAAGCTAGACACAGCGGCATCAGATGGGGAAGATGTGGAGATGGAGTCACTTTTCTCGCGTTTGACATTAGATATCATTGGGAAAGCTGTTTTTAATTATGATTTTGATTCATTGACTAATGACACTGGTATAGTAGAGGTAATGCCTTTGGCTTCTCTGCAAATGATGTTCTTTCCTCAAATTTTGTGGTTCTTGTTTTGTAGTGTTCTTCAATCAGAAGGCATATATTTTGAATGCTTCACATGCTTATTTGTGTATCTTTTGGCTGTTCCATCAGGCTGTTTACACAGTTTTAAGAGAGGCAGAGGATCGAAGTGTTTCGCCGATTCCTGTGTGGGAGATCCCTATTTGGAAGGACATCTCACCTCGGCAAAAGAAAGTTAATGCAGCCCTCAAATTGATCAATGGGACACTTAATGAACTGATTGCCATATGCAAGGTAACAACCTGGGTCACAGTAAAAGTAGAATAAAGAATGTACATGTCGTATGCAGTAACATATTAATACAAATAAGTTTATTTGCTCATATTTTTGCCCAATTCTGTAATCACTGTTTCTTTTGGGTTTGATCACCTGTAATCTGTATGCTGCTACTTAATTACCATTATTTACTGGTATTTGTTACTAAGATCACTCTTTATGATACGACTCCATGAAAGCGTCCTGAATTTATTTATAATTTCAATGAGAGTATTGATCTAAGCCTTTTATTGATGCTTTTCTGCAGAGGATGGTGGATGAAGAAGAGCTACAGTTTCACGAAGAATACATGAATGAACGAGACCCCAGCATTCTTCATTTCTTGTTGGCTTCAGGGGATGATGTATGTGCTTTCTGGCAGCAGCTAATGAATTTGGTGCTGGATCAGACAAATATGAAGGTTACCATTTTTTTGGCAGGTTACTAGCAAGCAACTCCGGGACGACCTGATGACGATGCTTATAGCCGGACATGAAACGTCTGCTGCAGTTTTGACTTGGACATTTTATCTCTTATCCAAGGTACGTATTAACTCTAACTACTTCCTGTTCTACACAATGGTTAGTACTCTCCTGACTTATATTCTGTCTTCCAATGACTGTAGGAGCCAAGTGCTTTATCAAAATTGCAGAATGAGGTAAGCTTAGACTTGGATAATAAAGTTTGTTCTAATTTCATGTGCATACAGATTACCAGAATATAACCGTTCCTTTTCTGTTCACTTTCTTTATCAGGTTGATGCTGTTCTAGGTGATCGGTACCCTACCATAGAAGATATGAAGAAACTCAAGTACACAACTCGAGTAATCAATGAGGTATGAATGTTGAAAATCACAGTTGAAAGTAAACTCATCCAGTATATCTATCTACTTCACAAAAGAACTTGTTTTTCCATGGCGCGTTCTTTAGTCTCTTCGGCTCTATCCACAACCCCCAGTCTTGATTCGTCGATCTCTTGGGAACGATACACTCGGAAAGTACCCTATAAAAAGGTTTTACTCCCTGCTTGCTCTGTGTTCATGCTGATCCTTTTACCTAGTTGATGTGCATTTTGTTGCTGTTGCATTTCCATTAGCAAAGTTGACTGCTTAAACCTTTTTGACCTTTTTTGACATGTGATGGTTACTGTTTCTTGGACAGTGGTGAAGATATATTCATCTCAGTATGGAATCTCCATCGGAGTCCTCATCATTGGGAGGATGCAGATAAGTTCAATCCCGAAAGATGGCCTCTGGATGGACCAAATCCAAATGAAACGAACCAGAATTTCAGGTATTCATTATGTTCAGCTTGGGGTCTCATGAATGCTTTACATAATTTGACTAGTAAATGACGTCTATCCACACAAAAACTGTATTGCAGTTACTTGCCATTTGGTGGAGGGCCAAGGAAATGTGTAGGAGACATGTTTGCTACTTTTGAGGTATAAATCTTTTCAGCTCTCTGTCCCCTTTTTTACTCGCTGTTTTAGATACTGAAACGTGCAATATGGTGGTCATTGTTACAGACAGTAGTTGCTGTTGCTATGCTGGTTAGAAGATTTAACTTCCAAATGGCACTCGGAGCACCTCCAGTGAGTACCTTTTACTTTTTTCAATATGTTTCACTTCCATGAAACGATGGCAGCTTTTGAAGCTCGTTCAACTTATGAACAGATGAAATCTATTTCCAAGAAAGCAATCACGAGAAATCTGTATGGCTGACTCGTGATGTTTGATTACAACGCAGGTGGAGATGACGACAGGGGCTACGATCCACACGACACAAGGTTTGAAGATGACAGTGACAAGAAGAATTGTGCCCCCAATAATGCCCACTTTGGAAACGCAATTATCAGAAGTGGACTCATTACCATCATCTCCATCTTCGTCGTCATCATCATCATCTGTTTATGTTTCTGGGGGCTAAATAAACTCTAAAGAAAATGGTGGAAAGTTCATCCTGTCCATTCATGAGGTTCCAACTATTACACGCCGTAGTATATAGAATATTATTCAGATGATTTATAAGACTGCAGAGTCGGATATGATTTAAAGGAAAAGCAGAAATGAAGGGAAGTTCTTGAGGTATTCACATTATTGAGGAATTACGCGGAGTCGGATATCTGAAGGAGATTTGGATGTATAACTTGCAGTTCTGTGAATCCAAGTTCTCCATTCATGGTTCCTCCTAGGGCACTCTCACACATGTTTGTTGGTTAAAGCACAAATGGTTAATAGCACTTGGTGCCCTTATATTGTGATTCCGTAACAAGCGTGCTCCTATTACTAAAGAAGAAAGGTTGAGGATTACTGGAACTAGAACTCTCTTGATCTTTTCGAACTCCACTATCATACTGTTCATGGCAGTTGGCGGACTGCAAAATAAAGGCTGAAGGAAAGTTGCAATTTGCAAAGGCAGGCATGAATCAGTGCTCGACGAAGCTGTGAACCCCAGAAACAGTGAACTATAGCCATTTCACTTCTTTCAAGTTTCAAGTATTTCTACCTATAGCAGCATGGTTTTACATATACATACGTTTTACAAATGCACCTCACGTAATTTCGTTAAAGTTCGATTACAAATAAATGCACACAAACAGCTCCAAAGTATCCAATTTCTCATTTAACGCCTGTATTCATCGCCACAATCACCGATCACTTCCATTAGATCCCTCCCTTTCTTGCTCACTTCCAGTATGCTGTTCACGTCTTCTTCATCCAGTTCTAAAGCAAACACGGCATTCGAGTCGTTGACATGTTCTGATAAACCAAGTCGAACGCCTACCATCGACCCAGCCACTGCTGGCTGCAATGTTTTGGTCCCAATATCCGTTGTATCAGGGGGGAAATCAACAAAAAAAAGGGTAGAAGAGAACAATGTGATGGATTATCGTATTGGGGCATAGTTTAGTTTACCTGATCTAGTATGTACTTCACGGCAACGGTGGGAATGGAGACGCCATGTTTGGAGGCTACTTTCTTAAGGGTCTTCAGCAGAACTTGGAATTGACCCCATCCTCCCCATGCATCTACCATCTGGACAACAAGATTATAGTGTTGAAGCTTGTGTAGATTTTGACAGCAGAGGCTTACTAAAAGGATTTAAAGGTGTGATCAGGTTTTTACCCTTTTGTACTTCTGAAGCGAAGGAGTGTTCAGAGGAGGACCGGCAAAAGGTATGGATAAGTTGGTATCTAAGAACTTCTCAGATAACAGCCCTCCCATTACAGTTCCATACCTGGATCCACAAATGGATGACCATATTAATAGTAATAATAATTTTCAGATATTGATGGACATTAAGAAGCAAGCAAAAGGAGAAAGGATCACACGTTATAAGTTTAACTCCAGTGGCTTCACATAGCTCTGCCATTTTCTGCTGAGGTCGCATGTCAACAATCGAATGTTGTACCTAAGGGGATCCAGAAAGCAATCCTCAGTGTTCAATCAATAAAAAAGCGCACCTCAAGAATGATTTGCAGCCGCTCAGTATCGAAATTTTGTTAGTTTTCCTAAAGCACCTGGTTGCTGACTATTGGGATTCCGTTCTCCAAAATGATTTGCAGCCGCTCTGTATCGAAATTTGTCAATGCCACAGTCTTGATTTTACCTGCACACAACTTGATAAATGAATTTCCATCAAATAAAGTTAATAGAGATTCTCCTGGTAGGCAGAAATAACTGGAAGAGAAAAAGATGACCAACCTTCCTCTTTCAGGTCTGTTAGGTGTTTAAGGGCGTCAAGGTAACCTGAATTGGAGTAATCCCACCTGTATACGATTCGACATTCACAGAGTTTAGGGCAAGCAATCTCCTAGAAGTAACCACTAGATTCAACACAAATGTAAAGGCGGAGCACTAGAACTTCAACTCTAGAGAACAAAAGAAAGGGAAATATTTACCAATGGAACTGAAGCATGTCCAAGGACGACACATCCATTCGTTTGCGGGAAAGGTTGATGTTCTCCCTCACGTAATTGCTGGTCATCTTAACAGGTGGAGGCACCCACTTAGTAAGCCTGCAGAAAGCAGAATAAAAGAATTACGATACAAAACAAAGCCTTGACATGAGGTCCCATCCTCTTTAACTCCAACAAAAATTAATTTCAGGCCAAAAGTTAATGTGGAATGCATTAAGTATTATCAACAGATGCTAAGCTTGCAACTTACCCTCGAATTTGCTCCAACAACTCTGGCGGACGCTCTCTGCGAACTCTGTTGATAAACATACCATACAGATCCTCAGCAGGACCATCTGCAATTGACAGTTGAAATTAGCTCATCAATCTACACCAGATGGTTTAACTTAACACAGAAAGCCTAAAACTCGAGGGAAGTGTACATATATCGGCCATGTCAAACGTATTGAGCCCAGAATCAACATGTTTGATCATGGCATCAACTGCATTGTCACGTTCGATCTTGCCCCACCCGCCACTAGTCTGCCACATCCCATTCACTATCCGGCAAATATCTAACGAATCCTTTCCATTCTTCACCACAGTTCTCCCCTCTTGTTTACTTGACACACATTGTGTTATTTGCCTCCAACTGCAGCTTCTAGTTTTAGCTACTACTCCATTCCTAACAGCTTGTGCAGGACTAAGAGCTAAATGTCCCAGTGGATGCTGTAGCAATAACCCTGCCATATTTCCAGCTTAAACTAACTCTCTCCACTATCCAAAAGAGCGAGATTTCTCTCCAGAAGAAAACGGGTTGCATCTTATCTGCACTGCTCTCAGCTTCCACCATCGGTTGAAATTCTTGTGTTAATAAAAATGCCACGATGCCAAATATGGAAAAATGTCCTTAATTGATCAACTACGCATTTTATAGGGGGTCACGTGAGGAAATAGTAAATCTACAGGGATGTCTTTGTAAGAAAAAAAGATAGACCTCAGTCCAATTAGCTGATGACACGTAGGTCGAAGAGGAACGGAGCTTACAGTGGTCGGCCATGTCGAAAGTGGAAAGCCCGGCGTCGGCGTACCGGAGCATGGCTTCAACGGCGCCGTTCCGGTCGATTGCTCCCCAGCCTCCGCTCGTCTGCCACATGCCGTTAAGGACTCGGCTTATATCCAGCGAATCGCCGCCGTTCTTCAGCGTCACTCGTCGGGCCTCCGCCTCGGCCGTTCTTCTGGATGAATCCTCAGTCTCAGCTGTTGAGACAGAGCACCGGGCTGAGCCGATTGGGACTCGCTGGGAGTTCCGTCGGGTCGTCCCCGCGGTGGATTTCAAGGCGGCGAGGTTATGTGTAGTGAGATGTACGGAGGCCGACATTTTTTTACTTGCGACGGCCAGACGATGAGAAGAGGAAGAGACTCGCTGATTCCAGAGATAAGAGAGGTGATTTGGAATTGGATGAGTGTAAATGCCATTTTGGTCATGAATCTTTTTTAGATGTTTATTATTACACAAGGAACTCATTTTTTGAACAATTAAATGACCAAACTCAATTCTAGAGAAAAACTCAAGAAAGAGAGTGATTGGCGATTAGGGCGCTAGTGAGTTTATATGGTTGATATATTATTTTTTGTTGATTAATCATAAATAATATTACAAAAAGTCTCATAAAACATGTATGTTGTTCACTATAGTCCACTTAACATAATTTCATCTTCCATGATAAACTCTGATTTAGTAGGCGATTTCTATTTCCTCTTCCAATGTTGTTGTCACACAGTCAAGAAAGGTGTTTTGGATCTGCTTGCCGCACACCCATGCTTCTCGACTGAGACTACTCGCGGATGTCGTTACTGTTGAGTAAAGAGAGGAGCAGCCGCTAACGACGGGAAACCAGTCTCCACGTCGGTGAGGATCTGAGGAAGAACGAAGGAACAACGACAAAGGAAGAGCGAAATTGGCGATGGAGACGATAACTATAACCCTCCTTTTAAGTATAAAATCAATTTATTTTAATAATTGATATGGTACTGACGTGTCAAACGCATGAAATAATGATTAATTTGCGTGTAATTCTGTTAAGACTAACTTAAATGCAAAATGGCTATAATTTTGTATACAGATCATACGTTTGGATGAGGAATTGTAACGGATCAATTTGACACAATTGTCTCGTTTTGAGATAATTGTACCAAATTGCCTCGTTTGCCAGCAAAAAAATTGGATGGATCAATCTGCCTGAGGTATTTTGAATTGATCCGTTTTGAGTCAATTTCAATTACCTGGGGTGGAGGCAGGTAATTCGAATTGACTCATTTTAATTGCCTCGTTTATAAAACGAGACAATTGATCAAATTGACTCATTTTTAGATTGATCCATCCAATCAATACCAAATCAGATTTGGCTAATATTTCATATTGTCAAAGGTTTGATTAATATTTTTGACTAAAAAATAATATTCCCCCTATTTAAAAATGAAAAAAAGGAAAATACAAAGTGCAGACGGAAAGAGCGGGGCGGGTGTGATTTCAAAAACGGCTCCTTGGTTTCCATCTCTCTAAAGTCTCAACCCATTTTCTCTCCCCCAACGGGCATTTTGGTACCGGCGAGCGACGGGAGCCAGAGATGACCGACCAAGCTCACAATCAACCGGAGGCGTCTTCGTCGGCAACCGAGGAGGAAGCTCGCAATCAATCGGAGAAAAATGCCGCCGCATACGGGCAGTGGTCGTTGAACAACTTCGAAATCGGGAGACCACTGGGAAGAGGGAAATTCGGCAGAGTCTATGTCGCTCGAGAAGTCAAGGTACCCTTTCCTCTTTCGATTAGGCATTCTCGCGCCTTGTTTCCACGGATCATCCCTCAGGAACACAGAGAGTAATCACTTACAGTGGAGATTTTTCACCACCTGGTTGAATTTCTAGAGCAAGTACATTGTGGCGTTGAAGGTGCTCTTCAAGGAACAAATTGAGAAGTACCGTATCCATCACCAGTTGCGGAGAGAGATGGAGATCCAGTCCACCCTCAACCATCCCAACGTGCTGCGCCTCTATGGCTGGTTCGACGACGACGACAGAATTTACCTTATACTCGAGTACGCTCATGGCGGTGAGCTCTATGGTGTGCTGAGGGAGCGCGGCCACTTGACGGAGAGAGAATCTGCCACGGTGATGATCCAACACATTCCAATTCCAATTTTTATTTTTATCTGCTTTTGCATTTTGGTTATCGGAGCTCGTTAGGGTTTCTAACCTTTGTGTCTCGGCCATTGTTATTGTATTTCAGTATATTGCCAGTCTTGCGAACGCCTTGGCTTATTGCCATTCGAAGGATGTGATTCACAGAGACATTAAGCCGGAGAATCTCTTGCTGGATCATGAGGTACACAATTTTGAGTGTATGCCTGGATTTCGCTTACCAGAAGAAATGAGCATCTGGGTTTTTTCCCCCAAATTGAGCTTAAGTTGCAGAAATGGAGCTCTTTCTGCTAAAAGTTGAGCCATTTATTGAGCTATTTCCAATTGGGTTTTCGTTGTTGCGACTGCTAAAAGTTGAGGCAGAGTTTGAATGCCTTGATTTTTGCATATACCAGAAGAAACTAGGCATTTGGTCTTTCCGAAGTGAGCTGCAGCTTGTAATCTATATTTCCAAAGGAATTTTTGAGCTTTGTTGTTAAGTTTGTTTCCGTTTCTAAAGTTGATTTCTTTTGTAGAGTATAAAACTCTGCAGTTTCTTTGTGGTGCCTTATGGCCCCTAAGGGCACCGTAGTTCTCCTATGGCGAACAGTTTATCGTTAGTCTTCAATTTAATATATTTTCCCACCATTGTTACAGGGTCGTTTGAAGATTGGAGATTTTGGGTGGTCGGTACAATCGAGAAGCAAGAGGCATACCATGTGTGGAACTTTGGATTATCTAGCTCCGGAGCTGGTGGAAAACAAGGCTCATGATTATACAGTAGACAACTGGACATTGGGTGTACTTTGCTATGAGTTCCTCTATGGTGCACCTCCCTTCGAAGCTGCGAGGCAGAATGATACCTTCAAAAGGTAAAAACGTGGATCCAACCCTTTTTGTTGATTTGAATGCATTGGCACAGTCGTTTACTGCCAAGCGAATCCTGCAATTTCAGGATCATGAAGGTTGATCTTAACTTCCCGTTTAATCCTCCGGTGTCGAAAGAAGCCAAAGACTTAATTAGCAGAGTAAGTTTTTGTGCATCTGAACTCTTCTCATTTTGAGCATCAGCATGTATTGGTGAAAGTATTGCCCTGCATATCGGGTAGCCTTGTGGTAATGGAGTCCTGTAAATGTCTTTGCAGCTCCTTGTGAAGGATTCTGCTAAGCGTCTCTCTCTTAAGAAGCTTATGGATCATCCATGGATAATCAAGAATGCAGACCCAAAAGGTGCGTGTATCCAGTAGAGAGTGGATTCCACATTTTAGGGTTTGGTATTCGTGGAATGAGCGAGAGGCTTTTAGGATGCAGGGATTTCTTTTGTGTGGTTTTGTTTCTGAATACAAAGCCATTGCTGCTATTGTTGTAGTAGACAAGGTTGACATTAAGTAAATTGCATAGCCTGTCAGCTTGATTTAATTAATTAACTCCCATGCTAATGTTTAACTGTTATCTATCGGGAAACAGAGTATTAGCTATTACATTCAAAGAAAAGGAGAACAATCTTTGATAGTTTCTTGAGGTATCCCAACCATTTTGATCTCATTGGTGTTGTAGAGGAAGGCTTGGATGTGCCTACGTGGGTGTGAATAGTGCTGGAAGTTTGGTATCGGTATTTGGTATGTACCGAATACCGTATCGAATTGTCTATATTTGGTATTACCGAATACATGTATTATTTCTTGGGATTGGGATTGTGATTCAATTTCAATTGTTATTCGGTATTATGGATTACATTTACTGTGTTCATTTTTCAATTGAAATTATTCAATGAACATATAATGTCTCAATCACATACAATCAATTTTGCATGCAATGTATTCCCTAAAACATAGTTCAGATGTACTAGTAATCAAATAACTCACATTGTGCTTGAGGAAATAAAAGCAAAATCATGCGATCCAGATACACAATCACCTTTCTTATCTACAGATCAAACTCGAAAGACAAAAGTATCAACAGGTTTTCCATCTCGCCTTGTTCATCTTAATGCAAGAGGGAACTCAGGTCAGGTGACTTGCCTCCAAAAACACGACACTTGACACAGTAATACCAGAAACACGATTTCACACATCAGCAAATCACTGCAATGGCTGCACTACTGGCTTTACTGCAGCACCAGTGAGAAAAGAGCTCTCACCACTCGTGGTTTTCGGAGATTGCTTGTTCGCGAGCTATTAGCTGAAGGCAATAACTTGCACTGACCCCCAAAATTGCTAGCCACTGAAAGGCGGGATCACTATAACTTCTCTATCTTCAACGTTCAACCACGTCAAGTTTGCAGCCTTTTTGCTTGTTTTGGGTGTTCCGATTGCTAGCCCATCCATAATTTCAGTACGCGGTCCTTACCTCCCGAAGCTACTTTCTCACCATCGGGACTCCAATCAACAGCAAAGACCTAACTCCCAGTAAAAGATCAGAAAGCATTAGTTGAGCATTATTAGTCACCATTATTATCAATAAATTCACAGTTAGTGACCCATAATGGATCAGTTGAGCAAGCAAGTGCGCACCTCATCCTCGTGGCCTGGAAGATCTTGCTTCAACTTCCGGGTGCGTATATCCCATATCTAGAAACATGTAGAAAAAAAAAAAAAAATTTGAAGCTCTTATCCAAAAGCATAAGAATTTGAGGAAAACATGATGTTCAGAGAAGATAAATAGAACACGGAGGAAAAAATTAACATAATTTACCTTCAGCGTCGAGTCCTTGCTCCCGCTCAGTAGAAGCCTACTGTCAGCAGACCAGCTACAGAAAGGTCAAATTAGTAACTAGACAAGATTAAAGAACACGAACGGCCAAAAAAAACAATTAAGTGTCTCGCTAACCTGATTTGATAAACAGGACCAACATGGCCTCTAAAAGACGCAACAAATTGCCCGGTGATGCCGTTCCACAACTTAACAGACTTGTCGAAAGATGCACTAGCCACCCATTGGCCATCAGGTGAAAAATAAACATGATTTACAAGCTGCAGCATGCAACAGGTTCTCCATTTAATATGCGAAAGATGTAGAACACCTATGAATTCTACAATTGCCCTCATTACCCATAAAAAGCTATATATATGCCGCAAAGTAAATCAATGTAAGCACAAGAACAAGTGGCTAAAAACTTTCTTAGAAACAATCTGCCTCCTTACAAGGTCATTTGTGATGCTGGAAGGAAACAAAAAAAAAAAAAATGACTAGCTACATAAAATGCCATAGGGAAAGAAAGAAAGGGGGGAAAGCGTGTTAGGACATGAAACCATCAACAGGTGGACAGACCATCAAAGATAAAGCACTACCAGATACCATCCCTTCAAAAAGACCAACAAGAACTGCTATCAGAATTGTAGCAGCAATGCCATAATACCTGTTGATGACCTGTCATACGAGTTTTAGGGTGTTTGCTAGTAGCAGGTTCCCAGAGGAACATGGTGAAATCATCAGAACCTGAGACGAGCCTTTCAGAGGCGCTGCCTTTCATTTTGTTGTATCTTTCTAAAGCAACCTACAAGCATATGAACGGTACTTAGCGCTTACGGAGGTATATTTAACATTTTGCGCGAGGAACAATTCATGCTAAAGATGAGCACAGGAGATTTCTGCAACAACAAAATAATGATGTATCTGAACCTAAGACAAGGATAGTTCGAGCAGAATATTCATACATGCACGGATGATGCTTGCTGAGAGATACATGGGGCTCAAAACTAGAGAATAGTAAAAGCTAACCAGGAAGTAGTAATTTAAGGTACCTTTTTCATTTCCTCGGGTGACGAGTATGTTCTCCCAGTATGATCATAAGCTCCTGTTCGAAGCACATATTCGGTACTCAATGCAAGTGAGTTAACCCAATGGCCATGACCCTGGAAAAGTATCATATGAGAAAATTTACAGAGCAGGTCAAATAGATTAGAGAAATACAAAATAATAAATTGAGCTTTGAGCAGGAAGATTATAATGGTGTCATAAATGGAGCTCTGAGGAAATAAACCATAAGCCATCCATTCATATGTTAGGTATGACTAATAACAACCCCTAATGAGAAGTGTAAATAAATTGACCATTGCAAGAACGTAATCAGCAAAGAGTGATGGCATTCCTCTATCCGACATAGCATCCGTATCAGCAAAGAGTGATGTTACCTTCAGCTCGCGAATTAGCTTCCCTTGGGTAGTTTCCCACATTTTGATAGTACAGTCCTGGGAGCTGGAATCAGTGAAAGATGCAAATGAGTGCTTCATATAGCTTGGCCTAAACTAAATTGCAACACTTGATTCAAGTTCAAGTTTGTAAGTGAACCAGTAGCTTTTATAAGCGATGTTGGTCATATGTTGCAGTTATCACAATTACTTTATAAACAAGCTAGCAGATATACACTCAACACGCTAAGAAGATGTCTGAAAGAAGAGTTCAAGTTCCATGATCATATAGTCTGCCCATTAATTCAGATAAATTCTTGAACAACAAGGGCAGCCGGGACTGCCACTTTCTAATGAGAAAGAGGCCATCTTGGAAAGGCGATAACATGTAGTTTTCTTACAAAGAAAAAACAACATACATACCCAGTATAAATTATTCCATCTCCACCCCACTTTACGCAAGTCACAGCAAGCTTGTGTCCACTAAGACAGATAACACTTCTATGCAATGTTGTATCCCATATCCGTGCATCACCATCTTTGCTAGCAGTAACAAACCGAGAGCATGGAGAGTTCAAGTGCAATGGTTCCCAGGAGATGCCAGTAATCCATTTCTTGTGGCCCTAAAATAAAGGGGGAAAAGCAACAGATTAATGTAAGGGAGGTCTAGTATAGCACTACTTTATAAACAACCAAACATAGATATGTATACAAAAAAGAAGCCATGTAAATAGCTTAGGAGCAAATTCATCAAATAAAATAACTAGGTTAGTAACTCAATCTACAAGAATTAACAAGGAGAGGCAATCATCATGAAAGACTTTACCGAAAGTGGATTGCCTGATGGCTTTCCTGTTCGAGGATCCCAACACTGAAGCTCTCCAGCCTTGCTCCCACTTACAAGATGCTTACCATCAGGTGACCATGCAATGCAGAGAACCCAGTTCTTGTGTCCTAAACCGAATAACAGATTAATAATTCAAATATTACAGATAACAAGGTCCGGCTTTTAGTATAATGTTCTGGTTGTATAACTTGAAAGGGATTTTCTTCTATAAACAAATATAAAATTACTGAACAAAGTTTGAACCTGTGCAAGTAAACATAGGGGTCTGAGTATTAAGATCCCAAAGGCGGACAGTGGTATCTCCAGAGCCACTAGCCAAATACCGTCCATCGGGACTGAAGGCGACTGAAAGTACAGCTTCAGAGTGGCCTGCATGATAATAGCCCTCCAGTAATCAAGACCGTGCAGACGAGAAGCATGTCTCAAAAAATGGGGGGTAAATGATGACAAATTTCAAAACTGACATTCGACATACATGAATGAGCATATATATAATAAGGATTGCAGTTACCATTCACATCTCCCACCCATTAATAGAATATATAGATATAGATTATAATAAAAGTCATATAACAAACAAGTTCATGTGATCTTCTGAAGCAATGACAATGTAAAAGTAAGCCATTACAGTACCAGCAATGGTAGCCGAACAACGATTAACTGGACGAATTCTGAAGACAGCTTGCGGCTGGTAAACTATGGGCAGTACCTTCTCCACAGAAACTGGGAACCAACCGAGAAAAGGGCCATCAAAATCAGAAAACTATAAAACCAATGACAAAGTAAAACTAGAATCTCAATTCTCTTATCGTTGTTTCCCATTTTCCGTCCACCTACCTTTGTTTTTTTCTAAGTAGGTTTCAAGAGCCACCACAAGCTCCTGGTTTGATATGTAAAAAGCATATGGGAGCTTCTCTTCCTGAACCAAACACATAAAAATTCCAGCTTTACCTCTAAATCCCATCAGGTCTTTCAAAAAACCATTGAAACGTGTAAGAAGAACGACCTGACTCGACTAGACTAGGATTGGATTGGAAAATTTACATTCTTTAGAAGCTCGTTAACGATTTGTTGAAGCTGAGGAGGGCCAGCGTTCTGTGGCAGGTACAGAGGAGGTCCAAGAGAGTTCCCTTCAGGGTCAGTGAATTGGCAGATGACGTTGTTGACTACTGTATCCGCCTCCATTTTTGCCGTCTTGAAAAGCTTTCGGCTTCCTGCCTTTTGGCTCTACGTAGAAAGAAGAGATATTGAGAATGATTAGAAGAAATTTCAACGTTTTGTTTCTCTAGGGTTTTTCTGGGGTTTTCAAGTTTCATGGGCTTACTGTTACGAGACTTTGTGTTAGGGCTTCGTCTGGCGTCTGCTGAGGAAGAGACTTGCGACCTAAGAGAAGGGGGAAATGCGGCTCCTTGCTAGTTGCTAGCGTTGGTTTTTTAATGTGGTTCTTTTAACCAAGGTTGTAAACCGGTTTAGTTTCGTTAGCCCGGTCGAAAAAGTGGATTGAGGGTTAATGGTTTGATCGCTTTATTCTTGTTTACCCTGTCATATTGAAAAAGCCATTAATTCATACATTTATAAATTATATTAAATAGTTATATGACTAATAACATTACACCAAAATAACATATTGTACTTGAATCCAACATATATAGTAAAAATTCACACACACTTATATAACATCAATAGTCAAATGTTCAACTTACAATTCCAAAGATAAGGTTAGGCGAAGAGGAAGAACATAAAAGAAGCGTGTTTCGCTAAGCAAAGGAAAAAAACTAAGTCGTGTGACCTCCAATTCAGAAACCTTGTAGTGGAACCACCCGTGGATCGTTTTTCTCACTGTGTCAGGGTTAAAAAGGGCTAAACAACGGGTTGAACCTCGGGTCGACAACCTTGCTTTTAACCGCTTCGAGCTATATCTAATTAATTATAAATTCTCGATTCGGTATATACAGATCTCAATCATGTAATTCCAAATGCCTAATAACACCTCAAAACCAACCCAATCCCTAAAAAATCATTCGATAATACCAAATAATGGTAAATCTGATACAATCGTATTTCTCAAATACCAAAACTCACCCTTACCCATCCCTATTATTTTCTTTACAGATTTTTCCAATATGGGGATTTATCTCGTTGGCTAGGTCAGAAAGAGTCAAATACCAACTGTTTTGGTTAGGCAGATCTCTGGTGGGATTGATCCGATTGTCCCCCTCAATGGATACATTTCTCCTATATGTTAGGAGACTTAGCAACTCAATTAAATTTGACATTTGTTCAACGAGGAATCAGAAGAACCTTAGTCGAAGGTAGGGATGGCAACTTTGCCCATACCCATGGGTTTCTTACTATCCAACCCAATTGGGTTGGGTATGAAATCCAAATAGATGGATATGGGTAAAGTTTGATGGGTTTGTACCCATACCCATTTATTTTGGGTTGAGTTGGGTTTATATCAAATGGATTTGGGTTTGTACCCATGCCCAAATACAAATTACAGTTTGGTACCCAAACTTAATAGACATGCATATTTAGTACCTAAATTTAATTTTTTTTGCATATAAGTCCTCAAAATATCGATGAAAAATTACGTTTTGGTACCTAAATTTTTTTGGCCTTACATTTTGGTACCTAAACTTTTCAAGTTTTGCAAATAGGTCCAATTTTTGCATGTGTAGTTAAAACACCCTCAAGTAAATGGATATCCATATCCAACCCATACCCATTTAGATTATGGAAGCCCCAAACCCAAACCCTTCTATAAACCCCCAAATTCATATGTACTTCACCCATACCCAACCCATTATCAATGGGTCTACTTGGGTTTGGGTATAATTACCCATGGGTGGGTAATTTGCCATCCCTAGTCGGAGGACAAAATCTGTAGTCTTGATTCAGTCTAGGTTGCACAAGCAAAATCGAAACGTGGTGAACTGTGAATATTTCATCCTCTTTAGGGGTGTTGAATTGCATATCTGGGAGGGAATCTAGTGATGTCAATGGGGCGGGGCGGGACGGGTACCTCAATTCCCATGCCCCGTCCTACGCTACTACGGGCCGGGGCAGGAAAAACCCGCACGGGTACGAGGCGGGCGGGTCAACCCACTCTTACATGTTCAAAAAAAATACAAGTAAATTTTACTTTTTACAATGCAGCGTAGGGAAAAACACTTTAAGAATGAAAAATATTGATAATAGAATGGATAATTGAGTCTAACAAGTTGAAAGATCGACTCTAACTAGTTGAAGAAAAATCAAAATAAGAGAAATATGTATAAATATTGTAAGAAATTGAGATAAAATGAGTCTAGAAAGGGGCGGGGCGGGACAGAGCGGGTCGGAAGTAGATACACATGCCCCGCCCCACACTACTGCAGGTCGGGTAATACCCGGTCCAACGCAGGTCAGGTCGGATAATACCGGCGGGGCGAGTTGAAATTGCCATCACTAAGGGAATCCATATATTGATACAGACAATTTTTTAGCACTCAATCTGGAAGAATTTTTTTTTTACAAAAATGTAAATTGCGGCGGACCTATGACTTCCGGAAACATTTGCGAATCGAAAATCTCGAGTGATTCTTGGTATTATGGGGCTCCGGTTGACTTGCGGACTCTATCTTTTTCATGGGGAAATGTTTATAGAAGGCTTTCACCGCACCTGTGACTCCATCCTCGTTCTCCATGGCCTTTGCTAATTCCACTGCACGCAGTTTCACCTGCGGAAGGAACACAGTATTTTCGGATTCAGCCACTGCAGGTTTTCATTTTTCCTGCAGCAAAAAAAGATGTGAACAACAAGAATAAGCTGTAGTTCGCGGGTTGTCGTTACCCTGGGATCCATCATGTATTTGATGGCATAGACGAGCTTTTCTGTAGAGAAATCGTCAACTGGAATAGGTGCTGGACCTACTCCTCGGCCATGGACCTGTTCACCCCAAAAGTATTGGTCCCCGAAGAAGGGCACTATCGTTGTAGGACACTGGTTGAAAGGATCAATACACACACCATCAAAATGCTGCATACTTTTCACTGAAAAGGAAACACACACATGCACGCACATGTATACCCATATATTATACATAGTTGCCGGAGTCTTACCGCAGCTTTGAGACCGGCAGCTGTTGTTCCAGCACCTCCATGGTGCACCTAACAAAAAGGAATGAGCAAAATTTGAAGAAGGGTCAACCCGTGTTATCATTCTATCTGGGCTTTCAGAGTAAGATGATGAGATACAAGAACTACAACATTAAGCATACTAATCACAATCACTATTCTGTTCCTACATTGTCCAACTGTCAACCGCCAGTCATCCAAACATGATCATGGGGAGAATCCTATTTTTGGGTTCATGTCATCTTTAGTTGTGCAGCTTCATATATTGCTACCTGTAAGCTTTGCCTTTGACCTTGATTTTGAAATAGAGTCTTAAGTTCAATGATAAAATGATTGCCACCATTTAGTAAGATATATAATCGTTAAGTTAAACCACTTGAACCTCCACCAGAAGTTGCCTGTTGATTTATAAATGGCTTATTCTCTTGAATTGGTTCTTTTTGGGATCAGGATAAGAGTCTTACCACAGCCTTGCATCTCAAGAACAACCAGTCATGAGGACAAGAATCCAATGAGTACACATACTTCTTGGGTTCCGCCACTGCAAGATTAACAAGGCATTTACATGCGGATATCAATGATCAAGAGGTCCACAAACGCTTAAGCAATTCAACATAATTTTGAGTTACGACATGTTAGCACACAGTAACTTACGATTCCCCAATCCACCCCAGCCTTTGTTTATGATGCCCCTTTGGCCAGTTAATTCCAGGGCCCTGACAATCACCTCGGTCATCTTCTCTGGTTCTTCAACAGGCTGATGAAAATTAATTGACATTACTTAGCTAATCATAAAAAACACAATATCAATGTTCTGAAGCTGTTCTCATTTTGGACAAACAAAGTAACTTGATCCAGCCAGTACCATTTGTTGTTTTATGACCTAATCCTATTTACCAGTAAATGGTTTTGTAGGAGTGATGCTTCTAGATCAAGGATAAAATGATAACCATGGCCCCGGTCTATTTGAATCATCCACATTGCGAACCAAAGAGAAAATTTATCCTATCCATAAAACTAACTAATGCATCTCGAGTAAGGAATTCATCGTTGGATTTCATACCAACATATAGGAAAAGAAATTCAATTCAATTCCTAACCAGCTTTTAGAATGATCCCGATGTTTTACTCAGTCAGCAATGAAGAGTACAAAAACTTGTACGGATAGCACTATTGTGATGGGAACTCACTTACTAAGCGGCAAGCTTGTGAGCAGTTATACAACTTATACTAGAAGGGTAGCACCTGATTCAAACAAGTAGTACTTATAAAAGGATTAGGCAAAGAAACTCACAAGGCTCCCAAAACCAATATAGATAGGTGCATCACCGCTTCTAAGCCAGTCCAGAAGAGCAGTAGGAGGTTCGTAATTTGTCGCAAGGTCAAGAAAGCAAAAGCCAACAACATCCAGTTTAGGCCCCCAGTCTGCTCAAAGAATAATAAAAGAATTAACATTAGCCGACACCTTCAACATTACTCTTTGGCCAAGGAATTCCTACTGATCTAGTTGAAGAATTAACAGGTTGCAAAAGTCCCCTATACCTTTCCTGTTTTTTACTATAAGAGGAAAAGGGGGAAAGATTTACCCTTTGGTTTGGGAACAAGGTGAGGGCTCCATATATATCCAAAAGGCACCTTCATGCGTGAACTCTGGGATCCACTTAAATATGTGACTGGTCTGAGCTTCAGATGCTTCTTCCTGTACTCATTTATCAGGTCCCGTATTCCAAGCCAAACAAGTGTGTCAATTATGTGATATGATAACTGCAGTAAGATTTCAAGGGTTAACTAAAATAATTTTGGAATGACACATCAAGGTTCACTGAAGAGTGCAATTGGCCAAGACATCCTTACTCTATAAGCAGCTGGTTGCTTGACACGAGTGAAAGGATGTGGGAACTCACTAGTGGCCCTGATAAATTGAGGAATCGTCAACATATGGATCCATTTGTTGTTGCTAGACAGTTAAAATAATGGTTTCTCTCTACACCACACTCAATAGTAAGCAAATAAACTGTAACCCTAATGACAAATAGATCTACTTTGCACCAAATTCCAGGACTAAGAATACCTACGTCCATGGAATTGTGAAGATCATATGTAATGGCACTTTCAGCAGCTCTGCAACGTGTGTGTGCCCTGGACAGATATTCAGAAGATTAAAAGTTGTGGCTAATTTCAAGACCAAAAAGCAAGATGAAACCTCAAAGCAGAAAGAAAGACAAGGATGTGTAACCATATGCTGGGGGGTTGGCAATTATAGCGTCTGCTTTGAATCGAACACTTGTTTGAGGGTCTGGATCTTTGCATGCCGCATACAAAGAGAATATAATTTCTCGCATTTGCTGCCTCTGTACCATAATTTCTGAGTGTTCAGATGGAAAAAATCCTTTGTTCTTGACCATATCTGTAGAAAACAGATTAAGAAACCTTTTAAAACCACAATAACAGGTAACACAATTAGCTTGAGAGAGAGAGAGAGAGAGAGAGAGAGAGAGAGAGCATTTGAAAGGAAGTAGAATCAGAGAAGACTCTGCACAAAAAGCATAGGTCATTCTCAACTAGTTTGCATTTTCTTATTGGATGACAGATCTCACTATCTGAGTACAAACAGAAAATTAAGGACAAAAGAGATGTAACAACAAATAGCAGTCAGCAATTTCGTGTTGAATAGCACCAATGAATCCAACAATTACACAGTTTCAAAGAACCTTGTTTGATCTAAACAATTCCAAGCAGGCAAAGCATTGGAGTTTCACCAATCAAACTGGTGAGATGCTGGGTTTTCTGTACTTCAGCTAACCATTACATATAATCAGCAGCCAACAAACAAGAAGTTCATAATGGTTAAGAAGCACACTTACAGCTTGCAAGCAGTTTGGCATCTCCCCCCAAAGGGAAAAACTCCAAACCAGCATCTAATACAAAGTCTTTAAAATTTGAGTGTGTCGCCAGTCTAACTCTGTGGCCATCTTCCTGCATGAAACTCTCATGTGATCAACTGAAGATGACACCTCATAAACCAAATTTATAGAGCTTTAAACTAGCTGGAGTCAGAAAAATATATTCCAACAAGTAAAGAAGGACCAGGGAAGATGAAAAGAAAGTTTGTTCTTCACTGGTTCTAGCAAAGTAAAAAATATCATGAATTTCCACAAGAAGCAAATTCAATCCAGTAGCATGGCATCTGTGTAAAACTGTATATAAGTACCTGCTATAGTTAACAGCTCTAATAAAAATAAAAAAAGGGATTTCCGCTAGAAGCAAATTCAGACCACCAGCATCTGTACAAGAACCTGCTACACTTAACATAATTAACTCCACTACCCACAAATAACTTCCTGGAAAGGAAAATTACATGGCAACATAAATTCCATGCATGATTACAATAGACATTGTCAAAGGGCTTCTTGAAACACCAGAAGTACTCACAGTACCTGAAAACGTTTTCCAATGGCAACAAATGGTTGCACATCACCTCGAGTTCCAACTATAAGCATCACAATTTGCAAGGGTGGTATGTCTTTCATATCATCTGTATCAACAGATTCATCGTCCGTAGCTTCAGGAAAAACTTGTGGTTCAAGTTCAAGGCTACGTGGTTCTATATGTCCAGGAACTTCAAATTGAACAGTTCCATCTTCTTTAATGGTAGCAAGACGATTAAACAATTTTAGCTGCAAATTGTTTTGTAAAATAAAGGTTAGCAAAACCAAATTGAAGGGGGGGTGGGGGATGGGGGGATAAGCCAAGCCTGACTCTTATAAAACAAACCTTCTTCTGAATGGAGATCTTATCATTAAATAGTTCTGCTGCCAGTGTATCTAATGTATCAAATTCTCCACATTCATCATCTTTTGGCTGAAGAAGGGAGCCTGACTCAGATATCCCAGGATTTCGCCAAACCCCTGATACAAAACATTTAGACTGATACTGACAAACAATGCAGACAAATATAACAGAAGCAAATTATGTCAAGCAAGAATTTATGTTGCCAGATGTTGTCTTGCAAAGCAAAGAGCATGTCAATGGATAGAGAAAGATTTTCTAAAATCTGAAAACTAACAAATGCATACGATATTCTGGTGCTTCTTCCCCCCATCTTCTCTCCTTTTCACTTGCTCTCTAAAGTCTAAACACACAATAAACACCTACCAATCTGTTCCCTTTAGAGTTTTGAAGGTCAAACCCATTAAAAGTTTTCAAAAAATGACTTCACATGAGCAGCAAAAAAAAGAAAGATAATAACATTGAGGAAGAATGAGGAACAAGAAAGGAACCAGAGGAGTTTGAGGAAGTTGCATTTTTGGGGGTGGCGACTTCAGCATTTGGGGCAAGAGAACGCCACAGAATCTCAGCTTCCTCATTGTAATTAGAGTTGGCCGGATGACCACGGTCACGTTGCTGCCGAGCTATGAGGCTTTGATTTTCCTCCATTTCTCACCCTCCCTTTCGTAACGAGCCTCGTCTTCTTCTTCTTCTTCTTCTTCTTCTTCTTCCTCTTCACAGAATACAATCCGGGCAGAGTCCAGGCATTGTTGGCAGTATATATCCCCCAACCCCTCAAATCTCCCTCCAAATTTCAGCATTTTCCCCCTGGAAGTGTGAGAGAAAACCCTAGAAAAGGAACCTCGACCAGACAAAACCCCGAACTGTTATCGGAGCTCACGGATAAGTTGGTCCGAGAATGAGTAAATATAGAATCCGGACCTCAGGATGCTCATATTTTGGAAGGAGGAAAACTGGCCGTTGTCTTTCGCTCGAGTTCGACGCGGCTCCAACTCTTGGTACAGACAAAAACGAGACAGCACAGCTGAAAGGGACAAACTGGGCGGATCGGAAATCGATTGCCGCTTTGTTCATAACTTCACAATGTGATGAACTGTGGGATCGGAACATCCGGATGCGGCAGCCGAGCTGCGGCGTGGAGTTTAATTAAGGCGGGAAAGTCGAATCGGGTGAAGCATCCGTGTGTTGTTCTTCTTCTGCATATTCTAATTACTTACTTTCTTTGCAGATAATAACGACTAGGGGTGTTAAAATGGTTACCATGATTATAAGTTTATAACCAAACAAAATAAGGCTAAATTCCAATAACTATGGAATACAATATCATAACCAAACCGTTCAAACTAATACAACAATCAAATTAATCAAACTAAAGTTTAATTGGTTTGGTTAATTGGTTAACCAGATTAACCAATATAAAATCACATTATCATTGACGATGAAAATTTTCCGGTAATGCAACAATTCGCAATTTATATAATGAATAAAACATAACAATCAACACCTAGTTATAGTTGACCCTTAACAAAAATACATGCAACTAATACAATTATCTTACGATTAGTATGGAAGTATTCACCTAACAAAAAAATTATGACAATGGTATGGGTTAATGAATTGTTGTGTTTGTGTAAATTGACTTAAGGGGTCGTTTGGATGAGGAATTCTAATGGATCAATCTGACACAATTGTCTCGTTTTGAGTCAATTGTGCTACATTGATCCGTTTGGCAGCAGAAAATTTGGATGAAGCAATTTGGACTGGGGAATTCTGAATTGACTCATTTTGAGCCAATTACAATTGTTTGGGGTGGGGGCAGGTAATCTGAATTGACTCGTTTTAAATGACTCGTTTTGTAAAATGAAACAATTGGTCAAATTGTCTCGTTTTACAATTGATCCATCCAAACGACCCCTTAATTAGTCTCTTAGCAATTATCATAGGCTGGAAATGACATTCCTTTCAAGTTTCATCCATCATAATGTATGAATTTATCTAAATTAGGCGTCCATATGTTGTGGTCTACACTTTACGTATACAAATATACACTATATGAGCAATATTGACCTTTATATTTTATGAGTCTAATAGAGATGAACGTTAACTCTTGAGTGGTTATGCAAAGTATTAAGTATGTGTATATAATATATGTTAGATATATGACTAATTACTTAACTGGTTAATTTGGTTTGACTGATTAAGAGTGTCTGAAACCAAACCAAACCACCTAAACCAAACAAGCTAAAAACTTTAACCAAACCAAACCAATTATCCAAATTAACCAAACCAAATTATCCAAATAGTACCAGTTAAAACGGTTACCACGGTAACCAAACCGTTTGAACACCCCTAAGAACAACAGACAGAGGAGCATGTTTTCACATTGAGAGATGTAAACTCGGTTACTGATTAAGGTTGGACTCCTGATATGTAATCCGTACTAGGTCAACATTGTCTATGAGAGAAGGGTTGTTTGGAAGTTGTGATTCTTCAAATTGATGTATTGAGACATATTATCATTTGATGTATTGAATCAATTGATGTATTAGCCAAATATCTTGTTTGGAGATTTAGATTGTGTTTTTGCTACAACGCTACAAAAGTTAATTTTGAGTGATTGTGGAGAATCTCAACAAAAAGTAGAGATTGATAATCTCTCAATTTTGAGTGATTGTGGTGGGGCCTCCAAAAAGTAAATACTTGTATTCTAGTTCAATATAAGCCAAAAACGACTTAATCTCACAAATACATGAATTAGCTCAATACACTATTTGAAATCACAACTTTCAAACGACCCCTAAATTGGTTGCTGAAGATTTAAGAACCTAGCATGAGCAAAAATACCTGCAAATCGGCTCATCCGTCCAATCCGATCCATCTCACTCCTATTTAGTATTTACCTCTAACATTAAAGTTTAAAATTGGATAAGGGTATTCTTTTGTACAACTCGCATCTTTTAGGTTGAGTGTGGGTTTTGGGCTACACAACCCGTAGAACCAACTCAACCCTTGTTCAAACTATGAGATAAGTGTTTGTATCCATACCATATTTGTGTCGTATATAAGCGCATATCTGTGAGAAATTTAAGATATTTTGTTATATTTTTCTCTCGTGGTCTCCCTAACCTAATACATTCGTCGACTTAAAATTAAGATGTAGATTTAATATTGACTATGATTCACGTAATATTTTTTTTTCTCGTGTACAATTTTAAAATAATAACATAATATGAATGTGTTTGCTTATAACCTATTTAGCTTATTTCGACAACTGTTTGCGAAAAAATTAGACATATTTTGAAACAAATTGCATTTCATTAAAATCCAAACAACATCTATGCATTTTGATACTTTTTTCCTTGGTTTATTTGTTTGAAATTTTATTGATTAAATAATAATATAGTGGTGTAGAATAATTTATTTGTGTGTTAGGTTGGATTTTTACTTAAAAGTATCGACGACCCGACCCAACCCAATTATAAACAAGCCATAGGGTTTGAAAATAATAAATTTGGTGGGTTTGGATTTAATATTTTCAAAACCGTATTGTATGGGTCGGGTGATTAAAATGACTAAATCCCAACCACTAGACTAGGTAGTGATGGCAATGGGGCGGGTACCTCAATACTCATGCCCCGCCCCACACTACCTTGGGCCAGGGCGGGGAATACACGCTCGGATACGGGACGGGTCGACCCACTTTTACATGTTATTTGAAAAAATACACTCAAAAGTTTACTTTTTTACGATAAATTGAAGAGAAGAACACTTTATAAATGAAAATAGTGATAATATAATGGGTAATTGAGTCTAACCAATTGAAAGATGATGTCTAACTTGTTGAAGAAAAGAAGAGAAATATGAATAGATATTATACAAAATTGAAATAGAATAGGCCAATAATGGCAGAGGTTGAGTGGAAAGTACATACTCATGCGGTCATGCCACATTCCACACTATACGGGTCGGGTAATATTCGCTCCATTGCGGGTCAGGTCGAGGAATACACGATAGGATGGGTTCAAATCGCCATCCCTAGACTAGATGGCAATGGGACGGGTGCTCCAAGAGATCACATCAATATACAGTTCAGCGGTCTCAACCACGATGCTCCAAGATATCACATCAATAGATTCTTGAATTTATGGGCAAGATTAAGGTAAATGGTGTTCCTCGGCTATCAGTTTGAAAAATGGAGAAAAAGGAGGAAATGAATGGTGGATTACTTGGTTCTTACATTGCAAACCCCCTTGGTGGTTTGCATGGTAACTTATTCCGTGAACTCTTCATGTTTTTATTTTTCTTGGAGCCACAAATGACAATCACCTTGTTGAGAAAAGAAACAAAAAATTTAATTGATTTAATCGAAAAGAAAGACAATCTTCTAATCACCCATTTAGTTCTCATTAAGTGAGATTATATTCAACTATCATATCATATTTCAAATGAACGATTTAGCCAATTGACTAAGCCAGTAAGCCACTCTTCTTTGTCATCTGAATCTGATCTTGGCCCGATACTAATGACTTTAACCAAAAAATGGGTAAGGTATGTTGCTACAGCCGAATTCTGTCATGGAAATATTACGGTTGAGATTTTTTCATCAATTAATCAATTCTTATTTTGGTTCGTCGGCATTCTAGGAGGAACTTAAGACATATGATCATGTTTTCAATGCACGTAAATCACCTATCCAAGAAGGAGGAGAACAAATTATTAGGATTAAGCATTCCAACGAGGAAGAAGGGAAGAAAGGTTGAAGACCAACAGCAGCTGCTACATTTCCCTGGCTATAGAAAGCGTTCACACTGCACTGGAAGCCGTTGTACAACAAGGACGTTTCCTCAAAGTAAAGCTATTACAGGAAAACAGAGAAGACAAGAAGCAACACACACTCCAAACATCGTCGGGATTAGTAAAACTTAGCACAACACACTCTACATGGTCGAGATTAGCATTGACGAGATTCGCTTGATGGTGAAGTTAAAATGCCTCAGAAACACAGTTGAAGCAATAGTCAGTGAATGCCGAAACACCCGCGGATGGAAAGCTTCGAATGAGGATGACCAAGTCCATGCCCGTGTCCTATGTGGTCATCTTCGTCGTCCTCGGTCTTCTTTCCAGGGAAATGCTTGTAGAAGGCTTTCACAGCACCTGTCACCCCGTCTTCATTCTCCATGGCCTTTGCAATTTCAACTGCCTGCTGTTTCACCTGCAGTTGGATAATGGTGGGCATTAGTCGGAGGATCCCCATCCTGGAATTGACGATTCTATAAAGCGGAATACATAACCAAGTTGCTTGCTTACATTAGGATCTAGCATGAATTTGATAGCGTCAACCAACTTTTCAGTCGTAAACTCATCAACTGGAATCGGTGCAGGGCCTACTCCTCTAGCATGGACCCGATCACCCCAGAAGGGTTGGTCGCCAAAGAAAGGCACAATGGTTGTAGGACACTGCATACATACCATGTAATGTGCAAGCAAAGTAAGTTAATAAGAATGGTTCAGTTCCTTCTATCAAGGTATGGAAGCTTGCGAAGCAAGGTATAGTAGTCCTACCGCAGCTTTAAGACCAGCAGCAGTTGTTCCAGCACCTCCATGATGCACCTGAGACATATCCACAACCGAAGGACCCAGGCCCAGTGAGTACACTAATACTAAAAAATATTAGCAGGAAGGCCATCTACACTCTTGATCTAGAGTTAACAGCGAACATCAGGTATGGCAACTTCTTTATCAAGCAAATTCATTTCCCTTTTCAACGCAGCATGGTGTTAGGTGACAAAAAAGAGAACGAAACTTACAGATGGTACTGGAAATGTTAGAGAGAGCAAATAACATCTGATTTCACTTTCCAGTGATTCCCATTGTAATATTTTGGAAGGAATGATGAAAAAGAGGACTGTCTTCTAATAAAGGTTTGTGTCTTCACAAGGATTACTGGATTAGAAGATTAAAGCAAAAAAGAACAAAAGCCTAACCACTTGATGATCACAGATAAGCACCATGACCTCCTATGTGCCTTTTGAGTTCAGAGTTAATACACAAGGGTTAAAGAACACATGTAATAATAAATTGATATGATGACCCAAAACATGCCGCGTTATCTGCGCAGTTTCTTTACAAGTTTCTTATCCACAGCAGAAGCCTAACCAAAACAATAAATGAATCATGAACCTAGTCTAATCTCCATGGAGGATATTTTGTTTTTGTTTTTTTCCTACCAGAATTCTAAGTTTCGGGAAGCAGTAAGCATGCAAAAGCCACTTTTGTATTTTCTATGATATGGTGTTCGGGATTAGAGCAGGTAAAAAATGGAAGCCTTACCACAGCCTTGCATCTTAAGAACAGCCAGTCATGAGGGCAATTGTCCAGTAAGTAAATCGAGTCCTTTGGTTGTGCCACTGCGAAAGAACAAGCAGGATATCCATTTGAACATGTAATTAGAACATTTGCTTGATAAAAGACATCAGTTAAGAAAGTGGGGGAAGGACTTACAATTCCCCAGCCCTCCCCAGCCCTTGTTAATGATGCCTCTTTGACCAGTCAGTTCTAAAGCCTGGACAATCATCTGTGTCATCTTCTCTGGTTCTTGAACAGGCTGTTTCAAACTTGTTATGAGTTGGTAAATGACATGTATGATAAGTTTTTTGTAGAGTATAACTGCGAAAAGGAAACTCACCAGGCTACCAAACCCAACATAGACAGGTGGATCACCACCTTCTAGCCACTGTACAAGATCATCCGGAGGTACATAACCCGATGCAAGGTCAAGGAAGCAGAAGCCAACAACATCGATCTTGGGACCCCAATCTGATCAAGGGTAAACAAGAACGCTAGATGAGATTCATGAATCCAAACCCATGATAGACACACCACCTTCAAGCAAGGGTACAAGGAAGCATGAATATGGAGCATACAAAACATTATCAGGAATCTCAATTATCAATCCAATAGCATCAGTTGTGATTCTCTGAATTCCTAGAATTGTTGCAAAATAGCCAGCAAACAAGTTCAAAATATGACCTTTTGGTTTGGGGAGAAGGTGAGGACTCCATATATACCCATAAGGCAATTCAGGAGGTGAGCTATAGTTGCCACTTAAGTATGTGACTCTTCTAAGCTTTAGCTGCTTCTTCCTAAACTCATTAATCAAATCTCGTATTCCCAGCCAAATGAACGCATCGACA
Organism: Linum trigynum; assembly: GCA_964030455.1. Classification (NCBI taxonomy): domain Eukaryota; kingdom Viridiplantae; phylum Streptophyta; class Magnoliopsida; order Malpighiales; family Linaceae; genus Linum; species Linum trigynum. Next base: position 29,675,203 of record OZ034814.1, on the reverse strand, counting down.
ATTTGATAAGACAACTGCAAAAGTTTTCCAGTTATTTTGGAACAAGAACTCACCAAATATAGAGTTAGTTCAAGCCTCAATCAAATTAGAAGACAAAAAAGAGAACTCACTTTATTTGCCACTGGTTGTTTAACACGGGACATAGGATGTGGGAATTCACTAGTAGGCCTGACAAATGGGAAAAAGTATCACCATACGATTTAAGTCAAACTAGAAGGAAGCAAGAAAAATGATGACGCATGACAAGAATTGATAAGAAAACTTACGTCCAAGGCATTGTGAAGATCACATGTAGTGGTACCTTTAGTGCCTCCGCTATGTGCGTATGACCTATATAAAAAGTATCGGGTAAGTGTGGAAAGCACTATGATAGTAGTGCAGTATGAAATTGTCATTAAAAACAATATTGAACTACAATCCTTAGTCAGAGCATTGATATGGACTATTTCTAAGAGGAGCAAAAAACCCAAGAGCGGAAAAGAGGGAAGAGCATGCAACTACCATATGCTGGGGGGTTGGCGATGATTGCTTCTGCTCTGAATGGAATATTTGTTTCGGGATCAGGGTCTGTGCATGCAGGAAGTAAAGAAAATATAATTTCTCTCATTTGCTGCCTCTGGACAGGAATTTCTGAAGGTCCGGATGGGAAAAAACCTTTATTCTTAACCATATCTGCAGAAGACAATTTGAAAAGATTTAGATTAATATACAGCAGCAGCTTCTACTGAAAAAAAAAAACAGCATAACTAGGAAAGATGCAGTTGAAGGAAAAATGAAAGAAGCTACTTGCCCGGCCAAAAGTACAACCATAAACTCTACAAAATCCCCATAATTTGCACGTGGTGATAATTAAAGAAAACAAGTACTTTCTTGAAAGGAAAAAACAGAGAAAAAAAAAAAAAAAACAGTGAAGAGTAGGATTTAGCTCCAAGTTCCTTGCTATTTCAACATTTGGAAGCATCAATAGCTGACGTCAAACTAAAACACACCAATGAATGCAGGAGAAGGGGTGTAAGGAAAAAGAAACGAAATATCAGAGATGATTTTGGAAGAAATAACATTTCGACTTCTGGAACAGGTTGTAAAAGACATTGGCCACACCTAAGTGCATTTGGTCCAAATCTAGTGGGCAATAATTCCAATTAGGATCCTCGCAACGAACGAGAGACAAGAAATTTAGCAGAATATAAAACAAGACATTCAGATACAATAAAACAAGGAACAATATAGTAGAGTTAAAATAGCAAACCCCAAATCCTGACACTCAGATGTCCAACACCAATGACCACTCTCCTCATAATATGGAGATCAAACATTAACCCAAGGAGAACAAAACGGTTTGCAGATACACAGGCAATCTATCATCAACTAAAATGGAACGGAAAACAAACAGCAGTACAATGCTAAGCCAACGAAGCACTTTAGTAACAGAACCACAACTGTTTTTGTACCAAACTCAATGGTCCTATAACTGATCACAGATTACTTATTCCAAAGAGATTGGGAAAGAAAAGGGTACTTGGGAAAAGAGAAATTAAATTAGCGGGATGGGAACGTACAACCGGCAAGGACCTTTGGATCTCCGCCTAGAGGGAAAAACTCAAGACCAGCAGTCAATACGAAGTCTTTAAAATTGGCATGGGTCGCCAGTCTTACCCTGTGGCCGTCTTCCTGCAAAAACCCTTCATCACTTGAATATGCCTAAATTCCACATATTTACAGAATTGAAAGCCGATGATGAACAGAAAGGAGCATCAAGTCCATGAAGTGATAGGATAACAGGCAGTCTTTCAATGTGGGGTAATCAGCATTGCGTGAACTTCTTAGCATCTGACAGACCCACTAGCTGTGGTAATGTCAACCCTCCAGCATAAGACACCAAAAACAAACGCTGATTAAGTTGAAAACTGGCACAGCACAGAGCATAATGTTACATGTGCCCCACCAGCAGAAGCATAGATCTGATGACAGAGGAACAGGCAGATGTCGAGCTGAGAAATAAGTGAACAAAGTTTCCAAGTTTCCCAAGACCGCTATTTCAAAGATGTTGACAGCCAAGTACACCATGTACAAATGACTTCAACGAGTAAAAGCTCCTGAATTTCCCTGAAGTACTACAAAGACTTCAAAGAACTTTGGATGATAACCATATGGTTATTATCGGTCAAAAACTTGTGAAAGACTTATAGCACAGATTTAAAACTTCCTAAGCTATAAGCAGTTCGTAGATTAATAAGATTGGCCCGTTAAACTGATCTTCTGGGTCTCCTTTTCTGGTTCTCATTGCAGTAATAGGTAATGCTCTAAGAAACATGATTTTAAACCATTTTCAAGAGATGTGCGGCCAGCAAAGTGGTAGACACACTGGGAAAACAAGTGCATGTGACCAAAGAGAAGCAGAGAATAATTATTCCTAAAATGGGCCGGTGGTACCTGCAAACGCTTTGCAATTGCAACAAATGGCTGCACATCTCCTCGGGTTCCAACTATGAGCATTACTATTTGTAGGGGAGGAATTTCTTTAACGGCGGCCATGTCAGCACATTCTTCACCAGCAGCTTCATGATAGACAACCCCAGTTCCAAAATCAAGGCTCTGGGGTTTTATATCCCCAGGAACATCAAACTGAACGGTTCCATCCTCTTTAACGCTCGCAAGCCGATTAACCAATTTCAGCTGCATATATATTTTGACAACAAGAGACCCTTGTTAAGACTAAGAAATTATGACTAGGAGAAATGGTCAATAGAGGGAAGTATGGTGGAGTAAATATACTACAAGGATAAAGAAAATACATGAAACATAATTTATGATGCTCTTAAATCAATCTTGGAAAAACATAAGATAACAATAAAATTGAGACACTAAGGAATGTTCCCAGTAAGAGAGAGAGAGAGAGAGAGAGAGAGAGAGAGAGAGAGAGAGAGAGAGAGAGAGAGAGAGAGGGAGGAGGGGGGGGGGGGGGGGGGGACACAATTGCAACTCACCTTCACACTATTTGAAATTGACAGCTATCGGAACCACGCTGCCATTCATGAATTACACAGCTAATAATATGAAAATATTCATCTAACTAGGATAAAAGGTTTGTGGATTCATATGAATAAGATAATACTCAACTATGGACACATTTCAGATATGCGAATTCTCAACACGTCCAAAACACCCCACTAGGAACATTCTGCTTCAGGTACATATAGCATAGGTTCCTCATTGAAGCCAATGTGGCGGCTAGTCTTTTCAGAAAACTATAGTGCATAAATGTACATATATATAGCGCAATATGAGCAAGGAAAACCAACCTTCTTCTTGAGAGGAATCTTTTCATCAAAAAGCTTGGCAACCACCATCCCTAACCTGTGATTATCTTTGAATGCTTTAGCTTTCTGACGAAGACTGGAACGTGACCTCAATTTCCCAGGACTTGATGCTTCTCCTGTAACATTCTGTTTAGTGATGATGTGAATGGAACTCCGAGCAAGAAATCAGAAGCATAACAACAATGAGGAATGTCGAAGCAACAGAAAGGCATCGGGTTGTCAACTGTTAGTTCAGATGTAAAAAAGCATTTTCTCAAGAACAGAGACACACCGAGGTGAACCTCTCATTCTGCTCCCACCCAACTGACTTGCAACACAAACTTTTACAAGTTAATTTATACCTCACATCCATTTTTCCTATTGAGAAAAGTGCCTTTAAATCCAAGAAGAATCATAGTAATCATACTCCCAAGCAGCTAAAATATTGAGAACTGACAAGACAGTCAGAAACGATTGATAACCTAAACAGGCACGGTGAAGAACACTATTCCGGCGACCAGCTCCAAGAAATCACTACAATTGTCAACAGCAATAATTCAACTCCTCCAAGCTACGACAAACAAATGCAACAGCGGGAACCTACATCATCGCTCATCGATCACTTCTCCACACAAACCACCCCTCCCCCCACTACTAAAATTTATAGCAACAGACACCGAATTGACCTTCCGCCGTGCACTGACAAACAAATATCAAAACATCCAAGCACCAAGGAACAAAAGAGGAACGGAGCAGATGCAATCACAAGGAGTTAGCAAAAGTGAAAAAAACCGCAATGCAGGTGGCAAAGCGAAAGGAACATACCAGGTGAATCAGAGACGGAGGAAGCGGCATTCTCGGTGGAGATATCAACATCGAGGACGACGGAATCGCCGGAGGAACTGTTGAGGTCGGTGGCGCTGTGATCATCGTCATCATCATCGCCGCCGCCTCCGCTGCTGTCGTCGTGTCGATGTACGGGAATGCGATTGTGATCCTCGGCCGGCGCGTTGTTGTGCGCCATACCTTACTTGACCTTCTCGCCTGCCTTGTCCTCCAGAAGAAGAGAAAGTGGGATTCTGATTCTGTGACTTGATGGAAATGGAGAAGTAGAAGCTTGATCGGCACAAAAAGGGGGAGGGTTGAGACTTGAGAGAGAGAGGGAGTCGAGGGAAAGGTATCAGAGCCGGCCAGCCGCTACTCAGCACACAAGGAAGAGAAGGTGCGCAGCGCAGTTGGTTGGGGTTCGGCGGCCTACTTTTCTCTCTTTCTTTTTTTGCTTCGTTAATCGTAATTGCTTGCCGCCTTTCTCAAAATGCATCTTCCACGTTTTCCGAAAAACATTTTACACAACTAGTTGGTACCATAGTAGTCAAGCCCGTAACATGTTGGCCGATACATTCAAGTTTAACGATTGTGATTATAAAATTAACTGAAATGTCTTCACTATGATAGATTTTTTTTTTTTACCTCTAATCAAAACGGCGTGATTTTGGTAAACTTAATTAAAAAAAATAATTGGAATTATTAAAGTTAAATGTTGATATTATTTGTTGAGTTCAAGTATGACTTTTTATCAGTGTTATTAAAGCCGAGCCGAGCCACTCGGCCCGACCGGTAAAACCGCCACCCGGTCATAAAACCGGCTCGAAACAGTCTAAAAGCCACTCCGGTTTTATGTAGCGGTTGGCGAGCGGTCGAGGCGGTTAACCGTTCGAGCTGATTGAGCCACTGGTCCGGTTTTTGCCATTCAGCCACTAAATTTAATTAAAAAATTGCAGAAAATTGAAAATTGAAATAAACAAAAAAACGTAGGGCTCGCAAATTGAATCCTTATTTCCATTTCACAATTTCGAAGGAAAGAGATGAGCTCTGATTAATAAATGTTCACTATTTATACTGATAACGTATATTAGGTATCGGTTTTCTAATGGTTTTTAAACGGTCTAATGCCGGTTGGACCACTAAAGTGCGAGCCGTTCGCATTACCGGGTCATGCTCCGGTTCGGTTATGACAACATTGCTTTTTATGTTATTTGTTGGATTCAAATATAAACGTTTGGAGGTTGGACTTCAATCTTGTTTTTTTTTTTAATTCACACTTGTTTTTAAATATAAGTATTTTCATTTTGTTTGGAATATTATATTTTATTTAAATATGAATGTATATTTTAAAGAGATAATAATTGGCAGGATTAAGTGCTTTGAAAAGTTAGGAGAGCCGAGAGAAGGCCACATCGTGCTAGGGTTTTTTCCACCGCCTTGACATCACTGTCGGCAGAGGTGGGCATCAATGCCTCCACCACAATGGACACTACGACGGGGCAATGTAGGCTACTAGCAGCATCCTCTTTCCCCTGACCTAAAGGGTGACCGAGAAGTACAACAAAGTAAGAAAATAACAAAACTAACAATACCAACCACCCATGCTGAAAGCAAGCTGAACGTGATTTTGGAGAATGCTCCGACGATTGAGGAGAAACGTCTCAGCTAGGGAAGCCCGAAGCAATCAGCATGGACCTCCGAAATATGAGCGTCGTATGTTCAATGACCGATTGAAAACCGATGCTTGGTAGATCGCCAACTTTGATGCAGAGGATGTGGCGGTCACAATCAAGGAAAAAGGCATGGAAGCAAGGGACGAGGGAGATGATGAACACTTATGCCCCTTCAATCCTCTTTACGGCAGCAAAAGAACGTAGGTTCTGTAGAGAGCTCCGATCCACCCTAGTCGTGAAAGTGCTCAGGTGATCTTCGTCCTACACAAAGATTTTTCGCAGACTGAATGCGATGTGGGCACAAGCAAGGAGCATCCAAGTCACCTAAGCCAAGGATGGGTACTTCCTCGTAAGTTTAACTAGTGGAATTGACTATAAAAGAGCAGTAACGATAGGCAATGGATGGTGGGAGACCACAGTTTAACAATTCACGCATGGGATAAGCACTTTAACCCTTACTTTCACGAGGTCACGTAAACTCTTGTCTAGACAAGACTGCTAGATATTCGAGCTCAATACTTTCATACAAACACAACGATGAAGATTGGGAAACGTATTGGGAAGCCACTTCGTGTTGATCAAGCGACTAGTACAGATGATAGAATTGACTATGCTAGAGTATGTGTTCATATTGACCTCACTAAACCACTACTTTCACAAGTCAAGACTAGCATGATATAGTATTTTATTTAGTACGAGGAACTTGAGAAAATTTGTCTCGAATGTGGTAAATACTTTGAGAAGGTCTATAATTTCTGTGTGACACCTAATGATACCATGGAGACTGGGAACACCAAATGTATACGGGGAGTGGATGATTGCTAAGCGTACACTGCGACCGACCCGTAAAGATAATGGCTTCCAGACTTGGTAGAATGAGACTAAAACCACTCAAGGGCTTAGGGGTGTACATTTGGGATGACGTTTCCATGCCTTGGCTGATGAGGAGGCGAGAGAGGAAACTTCCCACTTTCCACCCCGAGCATTCTAGGGAAAGTGACAAGGTAGTGAAATCCATCAATAAGGCTGCAATAGCGGCAAATGAAAAGTAGAATTCAACTGTGCAAATTAACCGTGCTGTTAGAAGCAAAAAGAATCAAAGAAGACAAATGACAGACTATTCCTACAACTAGCCACAAGAGTACTACTACTACAAGCCCGACGGTGAAAAAGGATCACTCTTCTGATTCACCGACCTCTAGCTTGAATATGAAAAGGTTCTGAGTCAGCATCAGCAAGCAGAGGGTGTTCTAATGGACACCAGGGAGATACAGACACACCAATTGATGTCATAGTCGGCAATGCAACTAGACGTGAACAACAAAACTCTCATCACCGCGATGCAAGGAAGCCATCAAAATTCGACGTTAGTGTTGACAATTGATGGCAACCAATCAAGGCATGCCAGTAAATCCTTTTGCTGCCCAGAGTAGGGATGAGACCGCCTCATCCTGAGTTTTCATCAAAGGGAGTCTTCTTTTACTCTCTTATTTGCAATGAATTACAAAAAATTTGTTTGGAATTGTAGGCGAGCGGGTATTAGAAGGTTTCTTCATGTCTTTAATGAGTAAAGGAGAAAACATAGGCCTCACATGGCTATTATTGTGGAGCCTCGTACTAGTGGTGACAATGCTAGGGAAGTTATTAGGGATATTGGGTTTGATACTTAGCTTGTACTATATGCGATATGATCACCACATGCACATCACCAGGAAACGAGGGCGGGTAACCGATCGCCATCAGGATTTCTATGTAGCACACGCAACAATCAGCTCAAGGGAACCAATGAAGCTAATTATGACGACTCACACGACGGCGATGAAATAATAACCCCACCTAGTGGAAGGAGCAACCACGTTGCTTGTGATTTGCCTGTGAATAATTCACCCAAAGATGATTGGTTTTTATGTGATTTGACCAGAAAAGGAGAAGGCAAAAGACGAAGGAAGACAGAGGCAGCCGTAATAGAACGGAAAGATGGAGTCCTTGCACGATGTTGGGTGAGGGAAAACCAGGCAACAACGAAGCTGATGAGGGGTCGGGGCGCTTTCTTTCCTTAGAGATGGGGAGCTTTCCCTCACAACCGAACTATACCTTGATTGCCTTAATTCCGAAGACAAAAAAGTCGGAGAAACCTATGGAATTTTGTCCCATTAGCCTCTGCCAAGTTCTTTATAAGATCATGGCAAAGGTTCTGGCCAACAGGCTGAAGAGAATTTTGAACAGAGTGGTGGGAGAAAATCAGAGCGCTTTTTTACCTAAGAGAAACATCACATACAATGTTCTGATTGCTTTTGAATATTTTCATGCAATCAAGAACAAAAAGAAGGCAAAAACAGGAGTGATGGCAGCAAAGCTTGACATCTCCAAAGCTTATGACAGGGTGGAATGACATTTCCTAGAGGCAATGATGCTTAAGCTAGGTTTCAATGAAAGGTGGGTACATTTGATTATGAATTGTATGAGAACAGTCACCTACTCCATTCTGGTAAATGGACAATGATCTATGGAATTCAAGCCGGATTGAGGGCTTAGACAAGGTGATCCACTCTCACCTTACATGTTCCTACTATGCGTGGAAGGGCTGTCGGCTAAAATAAATCAGGAGGTTAGCAGGGGCACTATCCACGGGTTAAAGGTGTCTTGTAGGGGGGGCCAACTATCTAACATATGCTCTTTGCAAACGATAGCATTCTGTTTGCCAGAGCTACACCCCCGGAGTGTAGGAAAATAAAGGAAATTTTGCAGGTTTTATGAGCTGGATGAAATCCGAAGGGTGATTTCGGCCTTCTGGTGGGGACAACAGGGGGGAAGAAAAAGGATTCCATGGAAAGCTTGGAAGAAGTTATGTAAACCAAAAGAGGAAGGAGGTATGGGGTTCAGAGATTTTGGTACTTTCAACTTGGGCTTACTAGGGAAGCAAATCTGGAACTTAATGGAGAATCCAAAGACTCTGGTAGCTCGAGTGTTGAAAGCCAAATACTTTCCACATACTGACATCCTAGGCGCATCTATTGGCAACAACCCAAGCTATACTTGGAGAAGTCTGATTGCAGCACATGAGTTGGTTAAGCAAGGTTTAAGATGGAAGCTAGGAACAGCTCGCATATCAATATCCGGGAAGATAAATGGAAGAGCTCATTACTGCTACACTATTTTAATATTATTGATCGAGCTCGCATCGAAGGATACCTATTCCTAGGCACCATCAGTTGATAAGAGGATATGGAGCTGAGAGAAAATGGATAATTACTCGATTCGATCAGCTTACAAATTCTGGTGCACCACAGGAAACACTAAAGAGGGAGAGGGTAATCAGGTGGGTGACCTCATTGACTATGGCACCAGAACCTGGAAGAGCTCATTACTGCAACACTATTTTAATATTATTGATCGAGCTCGCATCGAAGGGATACCTATTCCTAGGCACCATCAGTTGATAAGAGGATATGGAGCTGAGAGAAATTGGATAATTACTCGATTCGATCAGCTTACAAATTCTGGTGCACCACAGGAAACACTAAAGAGGGAGGGGAACTGAATGAAGAAGGTGGGGGGAAGTATATGACCCGATGAATTGGAAGAGACTATGGGCTTTGAGCATTCCCCCAAATGTTAAAACCTTTCAGTGGCGATTTGTTCATGATATTCTATCGACGGGAAAAAACATTGAAGGGAGGAAAAATGATGCTCCAATTGAGTGCCCATATTGCAACCAAATTGAGACACAAACTCATATCTTTCGAGAATATTCCTGGGCAACCAAAATTTGGAGATCAATGGAGTACATGCCTCTATGCGAATCAAGGGAAAATATATCTAGTGGAAGTTGGCTCTGTGAAATCATGGAACGAGTGGACAATGAAGTGCTCAACAGTCTGGGAATGATTTTATGGAAGCTATGGAGTGAAAGGAACAATCATATGTTCAATAACCACAAATTTGAAGACTGGGAAATTGTGGGTAAAGCTCTAGACCTACTGGAAGAGTTTCAATCGCACAGAAAAAAGGGACTCGGAAACAACGAGGGAAGGAAGAACTACCTGGTCGCCGCTGCCGGAAGGATGGAACAAAGTGAATGTCGATGCCGCTGTGTTGAAGAAGGAAGGTATAGACCTGGGCATGGTGGTGAGAAATGCGGCAGGATCTTTCCTAATGGCTATTGTGGCGAGTGAACGTTCCCAATGGGAACCAGAGCTGGCGCAGGCTAGAGCGATGCTATACGGGCTGAGATCTACAATTCAACACCAACTCCTTCCTGTAATCATCGAGTCGGATTGCCAAGCTCTGGTCAAGCAGATCGGAAATGATGAGAGAAAGATGACAGAGGTGGAATCGATTGTGGAGGAGATAGAAGCGATAGCAGCTGGAGCATGAATAGAGAACTTTCGTTGGGCTTTTGCAAAAAGACAGGCCAACGTTGCGGCCCATACTATGTGTAATTGAGAAGCTCATGAGACTTGGGTCACGAGACCTCCTGTTTTTCTCTATTCCACCTTAGCACAAGACTGTAATGGGCCTATTTCTATCTAATTAATATAATAGGTTGATTATCGGTCGGTAGTACTCGTTTGAACTGGTACCCATTACAAAACCAATTCAAATGCTCCCGACATGTCTGATTTTCGATTTTTAAACAAAATGACGATCTATTCCGTTAAATTAATTAACAACAATATTTTTTATACTTTTTTTATTGAATTTGAAAGTTAAATGTCAATGTTATTTGTTGGATTCAAGTATGAATGTTTAGATTTTGATATTATTTTTTGAATATTTAAGCATAAACTTTTGAATGTTGGCGTTAAATATTGTATTTAAATATGTCGATTTTCTTTTTGTTTGTAATGTTGTATTTAATTTAAATATGAATGTAGATTTTAGAGAGATTGTATTCAAATATGTTATATATGCCTAACTATGTTATATATAAGTAGATTTCCCACTTCCTACATGTTTTGCTATAACTGATATGAACTGACATAAATCGATTGTACCGTTGATCGGAATCAGACCATATCAATTGTCAAACCGATATAACAGTATAAATAAGTTTGACAACATTATAACATGATAGTACAACCATTCTTTTTATATATCATTTTGATTTAGTGATACGCATAATTCTACCTATATTGATTAAAAAAATGAAATCCAAACTCAGTTTATAATTTTTTTGGCAAAATACAGTTGTATATCCACAACTATCACGTTTGTGACAAATATATTCACAACTATCGAAATACACGAAATATTCAATACTGTCTAATGCTCTAACGGCGTCAATTAACAGTCTGACTGGATTGGCGGAATGGGCTGAGTCGGCGATATTTGGTCCCACCATTACACATGGATAATGAAAAAAATAAAATAAAAAGATAAAATCCTTCTTTTCCTCTTCCCATTCTTCCCACCTCTCTCCTTTTCTTCCTCAAAGCCCTATCTTTGATCTCTCTCTATTGCCCTCGATGTGTCAGATGATGCAGAAGAAGTTGGATTTTCGGCGGCGCATCTCACTTATCCCACCCCTTTCACCATGTCGTTCACGTACGTAATCGCCTCCAAGTACCAACACAAACACCTCTATTGAATCTGGGTTTTTGGGTTGAATCTCAGAGGTCAATCGAAGTTGGAAATGATTCCATTCGAATCAAACTTGGAGACTCGGAGCTCGAATCTGGGTTTCTCACTGAGCTCGGAGGTTGAATCGTAGTTGAAGGCTGAAGCTCGACGCCGATTCGTTCAAATCGAACTCTTAGGCTCGGAGGTCGAATTTGGGTTTCTGTGGTGAAGCTGAATCCGCCGCAGCGGCTGTCCTTGCCCTCAGTCGATCTTCACTAGCCTCATCTTTAGTGGTCAACCGGTCGTTGAGGAGCTCGACGTCGCTAGGAGAGATATTGAGACAGGAACTTCCCTTTCAAGCAGCCGCCGAAGGACTCTGGGAAGGCGTCGAGGTTGGGCATCTCGGCGAGTTCACTGTGAATTGAGCCGGCTGAGTGAGGACGCCGCCAGGTCGTCTTCCATCCGCGGTCGATGGGGGGGGGGGGGGGGGGGGGTTCTCATCCTCTGCTTGATGCGATTTTGAGGGTTTTCCAATCCTATTATTGCTTCGATTTGGGGGTTTCACATCGGCGGTGGGATTGGTTTCCGTCTGAGAAAGAAACAGAAAGTCGATTGAGCAAGTGGACAAGCCCAGATCGTCGATTGGGAAAGCAAAAGACCAAGATCGATGTAGGCGACGGGAGCGTGAGAGGAAGCTAGAGGAGGAAACAAAGCTCGCCGTTGGGATTTGGCCGTTTGGTAACGAAGCTCGGCGTCGGGATAGCGTGGCCGGAAATATGGGGTTGATCGCCGAAAAAAGTTTAATTTTAAATTTTTTATTAATTAATTTCTGACGTGTCATTTAACTCTAATATTATGCTGATTTGTTGCTGACATGGACGGTGATTTGGATCCTAGTCAGCATTCCGTCACAATAATTAATAGCGTCACTAACACCGTTATAGTTTCAGACGGAAGTGGATAGATTTGTCATACAACCTTCCGATTTTTGAATATTTCGTGTATTTCGATAGTTGTGGATACATTTGTTACAAACGTGATAATTATGGATATACAGCTGTATTTTGCCAAATTTTTTTTACTGAAATTTTTTTGCCAATTGTTTGGAAGTGTATACACACCAACCCCACTCCTATTTATCAATGGGTAAGTAGTCACAACCAGGGTTCAAGAAGGCGCGCCTAGGCGCACGCCTAGGCTCAATTAGGCGCTAGGCGGTAGAAGATCGCCTTGACTTGGCCATAGGCGTAGTAAAAGGTGCTGGTAGCGCTTAGTAGGTAAGAATAGCGCTTAGTTTGCGCCTAGTGGAGAGAAGGCGTGCATGGGCGTTCTTGGGCGAGTTTAGGCGGTTAAACCCAATACTCTTCGTTTTGTCCTAGAAAATCAGAAAGTTGCCTCTTGCCCTAGAAAATCAGAAACACGGGAAGTAACATCTGCTGCCGCCTGCCGCCCTAGCTCCCGCCCCATCTACTACCGCCTGCCGCCCTAGCCCTCGCCCCATTTGCTGCTCTCTGCCGCTGCAGGAGAAAGTCATCGATCACTCTTCTTGCCTTCACACCGCTCCGCTGCTATAGTGGGAAATAAAGTCGAAACTCGCCAATTGTTGCTCCTTCCTTCTCCTCGTTACGTAGCACAAGCTTTTTGCCTCTATAAGCACCTATTAGCAGATGATTGGTCACTATTTGCTTGTAATTTGTTATGTTAAGTGTTTACTGTTAAGAACTAGGCATTACTAATTTTATATGCACTTGGATTATATGAATTATCCAGAAAACAGGAAATATTTGAGAATTTTTCCATTTATGCTCTGAACGCCTAGACGCGCCTAAGCTACGCCTAATCGGACAAGGCGCAAGTCAGGAGCCGAGCGCCTGCCTTACGCCTAGCGCTTTTAGAACCTTGGTCACAACAAACTACATTCCTGATTCCACAAAGAAGAAATTAAAGCCAAAAAATCGATTGCAACAAACCGAAATTTCGCCGCCCCCATCTCCCCTCAACTTCCTTGAATAGTTGAATCTACACGACAGCAGGCTCATCCGAAGTAGTTTTCCCATGCCTGTTCAATCCCTCGAAGAATTTGGCCAGCGACCCTTCTAAATGCGCCCGATACTCGCCGCTGAAATCCATCTCAGCTTGCCGGAAATCCTCTGCTCTGCCCGCCGACGGAGTTCCAAGCCAACCCTGGTTCTCATTGCCGGCGATAGTCGAGTGTCGCCGCCAGTGTGGTCCCTTCTTGAAGGACGATGCTTGATTCAGTGCCCTAGAGAATACTGGTGTCTCTGAACCGTAGATCATGTTGACGAATTGGTTTGGATACACTGTTGGCGGTTGCACAATGACGTTCACTGGCTCTGGATGTGAAGGTATGTCTCCTTCCAGGATCTTCAGAACCTATAAGGGCAAAATTTGAGTTCATATGGTGAATACTGTAATGTCTGTCTGTATCAAAATTAGGGTTTTGGAGTGCACAATTTACCTTGGACATTCTGGGTCTCTTTTCAGGGTTTGGTGATAGGCACAGGCTGGAAGCATAGATCATGCTCCTCACTTCCTTCTCCACGTAGCTGTCATTCAGCCGAGGGTCCAGAATCTCGCTCACTACTTCTCTGTCTAGCAGCCAACGCCCCTGTGATAAAGATGAAAGCTGATGATGCAACATAAAGCCTTGAGAAGCTCGAAATTTTGCCCACACAAGGATGAATGTGAAAGAAGAATCTCATAAGGTGTTTACCAGTTCGAGCAGGAACTGTTGTCCCATGTTTCTTGAGAATTCTGGGGCTTTTACCCCACACAGAAGCTCCAAAAGCACCATCCCAAACGCGTAGACATCAGCTTTCTCTGTTATGAGTCCAGCTTGGGTGTACTCCGGAGCCAAATACCTGCACATACACACACAGTTGAGATGCCATGATAGTAAAGTTTGGAACTTTCAAATGTTGGCTTTTCAGAGAAGTACCCAATTGCGCCTATAACTCTGGTTTCCTCAGCTTTCTGTCCATCTGATTGCCATCTCGCCAGTCCAAAATCACCCACCTACATATGCCCAAAAGTTTGTCAGTCTCTATCTGAAACCACAACTCATGAGCAAGATATGACTTGTGTTGAAATATTGACAGCTTACCATGGGCTCATAATCATGTGTAAGGAGGATATTCTGAGGCCTGAAGTCTCTATGAACAATGCAGCCAACTCTGCAATCCTCATGGAGGTATCTCAGCCCTCTAGCTGCTCCTATAGCAACCTTCATCCTATGCTCCCAAGCCATCACATCTTCATCCTCCATCTCTTCTTTCCCATACAAATGATGGTCCAGCGAGCCGTTGCAAGCCAACTCATAGACCAGAAGCCACTCCGTCTCGATGCAGTACCCAAGCAGCATCACGAGGTTGCGGTGTTGAGCACAGCTCAGCACTTCGACCTCGGAGCAGAACTCTGAGGCGCTCTGTGCGGTGAGCGCCTTGTACTGCTTCACCGCGACTGCCTGCCCGTCCGGTAGCTTCCCTGTGTAGACCGAGCCATGATCACCTTGTGCAACTATGTTGTCACTCGAGAACCCATCAGTGGCTGCTCGAATGTCCTCGTAGGTGAATTTCTTGGGGGCCTTCCCGAATATCGGGGCCTTGTGCTTGCATGTGGAGCACAATGGAGGTGGAATCGGCGGTGGTTTGATGGTGATAGATATGGCCCTCCGGATGCTGGAGGTTCTCTCCTCAATGTTGGAAGGACCATCAACACGTACTTCGGGGTGTTGTTGCATCTCTTCCCCTCTGATGCTGTTTGTCAATGAGTTCCTCCTGGTGATTCCTTGCTTTATTGGCTTCAAGCTCTCGGGATACCTCACTATGACCGGTCCATCGAATGACCTTCTCATCGGTGCCTTAACTCTTCGAGCCCCGTCAATGCTCTCAACCTTCTCCAGAACTGAATCATTGAACACGGATAAAACGATACTTCATCAACATCCCAGCCAAGCCATGAAAGAGCTTTAAACGATAACATGAATTATACATCTGTACAGTTCTACTGTACCTTTCTGCGGATTCAAAAGTCCACTATGGCTCTTGATCTTGCCATTGGAAGCTCGCAGCTTGGAAGAGAGAACATCTGAACTGCATAACTCCTGTGGCTTGTCCTTTTGAGGTGACTTGGAGAGTGTAACCTGAACTTCAACGTCCTTTTGGACAAGCTCCGAATTCAAATGGAGCAAAGCGCCATGTGATTCGGATGGCTTCTTCTTCCCCGCAAACGGTTCTTCTGGACTTTCTAGTGAACCCACAGAAGTAAATGCATCACTATCCCTTCCAAAGCTAGTTAGTGTAGTTGCAGTGCTGGTGCTAGCAGTAAGATTGCACCCGCCGCAGGGCAATCCCATTATCATGTTGTTGCAGGCGGCTGGATCAATTTGGTCACCGCACATGCTGTGCCTTCTCCTTGTCCGATTAGGATTCACCGCGGTTCTCATAACTTTTGGAACCGAATGCTCCATCACCACGATGTTGCACTTCAGCTGCCTCATGCAACAATCCCCTTCTTTCTTCAGCCGCCTGAGAGCAAGGCAATCAATATTCCGTCCCACAGTCAAGAAGAACTTGAACGATTAATTCCTAGTGGGAGAAACCGAAAGGCGAAAATGAACTCAATCAAAGGGAAGAAACAGACCTATCGAGAACTACCCAGGTTGCCTCAAGCTCCCTGGCAGAAGAAGCTACCGAGCCGAACTGTGCATCGGCTATAACTTTCACTTGGATTTGAAGCTGAAAAAGGTACGCATTAGAAAAAACAAATTTCACAGATATGTGGAGTCGGAATTAAAATTACGTCACTGATCGTTACCTGCTTCTTGTGAACGCGACAGAGATGGCGGATCATATCGAGGCAGACCTTGTTGATCCTGCGAGCCTCGTCCTGCTGAACTGCCTGCATCAGCGAATCCTGCATACCTGGGTTCTCCTCTCTGTACCATTTCTTCATTACCCATTTCTTCACCAATCCTGCAAAGATTATCAAAACCATGTTGAAACCACTGAGACTCAGAATCCCCTATTCAACAACTCGAATTATTGTGACGAATTGATTTTACCGTGCAAGGACTGCTGTCCTCTGATAGAGGCAGGGGAGGCGGCCGCCTCGCTGCCGTGGGAAGGCAGGAGAGCCAGAAGGACAAGAGAATCCAAGGCTCTGCTAACATTTCTAAGTGCCCAGTCGATTGCATAGTCGTTGATCTCTTTCCCGGCGTCGACTGCAACTATTATCACTTCCCCTCCAGTTTTCATTGCTCCTGTTCCCCCAAAACAGAGTCGTCGACAGTAATCAGGAGCAAGAACTAATATATTAAGGATTAGGGAATGGTATAGGGACAAGAAGTAGACGGCCTTGCTGAATAATTTGATTCATTGTTTATGGTAATATGACCATGATTATATATTAAATGTTAGGTTCGGGTGGGGAAGAAAACAGGGGAAAAAACAGGGGAAGGAGATGGCAGGGGAGTGGAAACGAAAGTGTCCAAGTGAAAATGATGGAGAAGGCGCCACTGGGCAATAGTTAAGATTGGGTTGAGATTAATTTAAGAGTAAATCTGGGGGGATTTTGGGACAGTTTTGAAGTGTTCTTTTGGTTGTGTATGTTTGTTGATGAACTGGAGTGACACTGAAAGGAATGTTTTTGGCTTGTTTATTGGAGCTTTTCAACTCCTCATCATATAATTTGTCTTCAAAGTATTTTATATAATCAAGCACCACATGCGGAGTTCGTGACGAATTTTTTTTTCTCCCTTAAGGATACAGCTATACAACAATTAAGTGTTGAACTCATCATGATTGAATTTTTTTCCCTTGATTTGTAAAACAACAAAAATGACACCATACAATCTCCTCCTAACCCAAAAATACAACATCAAATGAAAAAAACTCTAGAGAAAATAAAGAAAGAGGTTATCGTACCACTTAATATTCAAACGAATTAGCAATTCTAAGGAATGCTCTAAATTCTAGATCTCCACTCATAGTTGATACCATATTAAGGCAATCTAAGATATCAATGTTCCCAACCATATTTGATCCAACATACCGACTAATTGTATGTTCTAAAGTGTGAGGTGGTAGCTCCTTTTGTGCATGTGTGAGCATTTGCCTCCAATTTCTTTCAATTGTGTTCTTCTATTTTCCTACTTCTATGTTGTGGTCCACAAACGATAATGTCGGATGTACTAGGATAATTATTGGTGCATGCCCATCATAGTCGCCTCTTAAAGAAAAAATGAATATAAAGAAAAATCAAGATCTCGCTATATTTGTGCCTCATTACGCTCTCCTTCTATACATCGATTCTAGAAAAGATTTTGGACCAATAAAAGTATGTTTTCGTAATAATTCATTTTTCTTAATTGGATCATACCTCATTCTTTTTAATTTGATATTTATAATTTTGTGCTTAGAAATAAAATATTAATTATGATCTACTTAAAGGTAACCATTTTGCTATATTTTGTCATTTTAGCACTGTACTTGTATAATCTTTCCACTATCATACATTAGGTGTCGTTTGCTTGTGGGATTTGGGTGATGTATTTGTCATCCAAATACAAAGCATTACGTATTTGATATAAAAACATTGTTTGTTGAGGCATACAAATCCAAATCCGTGGGACCCATGGATTTGGACAATTTTTTTAGCCCCAAATCCGTGGACCCCACGTATTTGCAAATACCACATTTCATTTGGTATTTGGTCATTGAAGGCAAGGAGTTGAGACCCATGATACAAAAATCTTTAAATCCATGATCAAAATCAACTAAACAAACAATGTTATCTTTCAAATACCAAATGAAACAAATCCATCATAAATCCAAAGGTTTTCAAAACTAAAAACCTTCATTTTCAAATCCAACAAACAAACGAGTAATCTAACCGTCATGCTAGGGTACAAAACCCTATCCTACAAAACCACTAGGATGGATCATTCTCAAAACGAGACAATTTGAAACAAAAGACTCATTTTAGAGAATGAGTCAATTGATTGAGGAAATTTGCCCAGAATGTCTCGTTTGGAATGGGTTGTGAGATGGGAGAATGTAAGTGAGTCATTTTGGGTAAATACGAACTTACCCCTGTTTTCTACAAATTTCTCACCCCTGTTTTCCTGCAAGTTTATAGGGACTATTTCTGGGTTTTCTTTCTTGGTAGATCTCACACATTTCCTTCGAGTTCACCATCTACAAAATTATAAACTACTCGATTTTGCCATGTCCACATACATGCAATAAGTTTCTCTATTGACCTAAAGAGATTGAGGGGCGACGAAAGCGAAAAACAAGCGGCCTTTCATCTCTGTCTTTTGCGAATTTCTCCGACGAGCTTCTATTTTATAGGGTTTGATTCTTTGTACAAGTAGGATTTCATAAAACAGGAGGAAGAAATCAAGGTAAGAAGAAGAGACCGTCTTTGTCTCGCCGCAGAGAGAGTCAGAGAGAATAGAAAACTCTACTAGTCGGCGCTTTGAACTCTTCTGTTGACTTGAGCGGAAGCTGTGGTGAAGGTCCTGGGCGTGAGAAACGCCACTGCTTGTTGCACAGAAGCCTTCAATGGAGCGGATGATTGGTCTCCCAGAATCCCACATGCAAACAGTCGAAAAGCCACAGATCGAGCAACGAACCAAGTTTCATATTGCCGCTTTGAGAACCCTCGATTATGCTTCTCGCTAGAGAATATTTCTCACCATTGATGAGCTGCAATTTTCCATAGCTTCCTTCCCTAAGAGAGGGGGGAAAGATAAGAGGAAAGAGTAAAGGTGAGAGAGATGGAAAAAACGAGAAATAAAAAAGCAAGGGAAAGAAGAAGACAAAAAGGGGGTCAAATAGGATAAAGCGACGGAATAAATGGGGCAATGTACATTTCCTACCCCACCCCAGGTATTTAGAATTGGTCCATAATGAGAAAATGTCAATTTCCCCATGCCCAATTGCCTCATTCAGATTTTTTGTTTCCAAACGGAGTAATCTGCCTCAATTGTTCCATTTTGAGTCAATTGGACTCAATTGCTCCGTAAGAAAGTTCCATCCAAACGAACCCTAAAAATCCCATCCTCTAGCCTCCATCTCATTCTCCATATAGGGAATCAAATTAATTTTCAACAACAACAAAAAAACCCAGAGGGGCAAACTGGTATTTCCTCACCCTTACCCTCTTTTTTTCCCTAACAATTTGACACGGATACAGAAGAGAGAATATACTTTTTCTAATCTCCTATTTTTTAATTGGATTCTATAATATTTGTTTTAACTTTGAATTAAAAAAAATTGTATAGAAAGAATGCATTAATTATGATATACACAATGATATCCACTTTGTTATATTTTGAGCAAAGAAAAAATTACCTCTTCAAAATACGTGTCGGTTGTAGTATTATCTAGGGGTGAACAAACACACCCGCAAACCGACCCACCTATCCAACCCGACCCAATCCACCCGTATTTATCACTAAAACAAAGGTTTTAGATTGGGTGATGGTTTTGTTTTGTACAACCCACCTCTTTTGGGTTGGGTTTGGATTTTGGGTTACACAACCCGTAGAACCCGACTCAACCCGTGTTCCAATTACTGGTATGAGTTCGTATCCAAAAAAATATTTATGTCGTATATAGTCATACTTATGAGAAAATTAAGATATTTCGCCATGTTTTTCTCTCATGGTCTCACTAATCTAATGCATTCTTCGACTTAAAGTTTAGACATAAATTTAATATAGTTATGATTCACGTAATCCTTTTTCTTGTGTAAAATTTTAATAGAATAACATATTATGGATGCGTTCATTTATAACCTTTTTAGCCTATTTCAAAAAATATCGTGAAAAAAAACTAGACATAAGTTGAAGTAAATCAAATTTTATTAAAATTCAAACAACATTTGTGAATTTTGATACATTTCACCTCGGTTTTATTCGTTTGAATTTAATTAGTTATAAAATATTTTTATGGTGTAGAATAATTACATATTTTGTGTTGGGTTGGGTTTTTACTTAAAAATATCGCCAACCCGACCCAATCCAATTAGAAACAACTCGTAGGGTTTAATTTTTTTGGGTGGGTTTGGGTTTATTATTTCCCAAACCATTGTGTATGGGTCGGGTGATTAAAATATCTAAACCCGGACCACCCGACCCATGTACACTATTTATCATTATCATAATCTTTGGTATCATCATGATATTACAGTGGTATGATGATCCATCTCCTCCCTTTTGACACATACTTTGATCAACATTGTTTAGAAAGAACATATTAATGAAAATATATATAATGATATCTATTTTATTATGTTTTACCAAACATAAAATATCATATCAGTGTCATATCATTATAACATAATGATAATATCATGATATGACACTCACAATGTCATCAAATTATTTTGACAAAAGAGCTCGTACCAACATCATAATTTCATATTAACACTATACCACTATGATATCAACATCATGTCACTATGTTATCATACCACTGTTAGTGATAATATCATGATATGACATCAATAAGATGAAGTAAAAAAATTTCTAAAAATATCAAAATTGATATCATCTTGTAAAGCAAACACAAAATATCTGATATTTCTGTGCAAATTTTTAGAAATCCGATGTTAAACGAATGAGTTACGGTCCGTTGAATTTTCAGAGAAGATTTGAAAAGTGGCTTCGAAGCCACATAGGAATCCGCACTTACCCACCCAAATCCGCTCAGCTGCACCCAAAATTCTGGTCAGCTACCCTAAAACCCCTTATTTCTCTCCTTATCCTTCTATGATATGAACAATTATGGGTCGTTTGGATGGATCAATTCGAAGACGAGACAATTTGATGAATTGTCTCATTTTATGAAACGAGCCAATTAAAAGTTACAATTCGAATTACCTGCCCCTGCCTCAGACAATTGACTCAAAACGGGTCAATTCGAAATTCCCCAGGCAAATTGATCCATCTAAATTTTATGCTGGCAAACAGGCCAATTTGGTCCAATTGTCTCAGGGTCGTATGGAAGAGGAATTCTAACGGATCAATTTGACCCAATTTCGTTTTGAGACAATTGGCCAAACTGATTTGTTTGGCAACACAAAATTTAGATGAAGCAATTTTGACTGAGGAATTTAAAATTGACTCGTTTTGAGACAATTACAATTGTCAGGGTGGGGCAGACAATTCGAATGGACTCATTTTGTAAAATGAGAGAATTTGTCGAATTGTTTCGTTTTCAATTGATCCACCCAAAAAACCCCTCAAAATAAGACAATTAAGTTAATTTGATCCGTTACAATTACTCATCCAAATGACCTAAATATTTTCTTCCAAATTACAACCATTAGATTAGATTTGTAGGACTACAAAACCATGGGTTTTGTATCAGATCCAATACTTTTTTTTTGTTATAAAATTCTAAAAAATCATTTAACCCAATGGGCTAAGATCAAGTGATTAAGGGGGTCCCTTAGTCACATGACTAAGCCAATCTCAGCCATTCAACCTCATTAAAATCTAATGGTCCTAATTTATCCAGTTTAATGAAGGATAAGATGGTAATTACATATTTAATTTATTTAAAAATTAAAATAAAAAAATTGTAGCAGCCCGCGGGATATCTCCCTCCCCTCGCTGGGATTTTTTTTGCCGGCGACCTCTCGTGGCCTTCTAGCGGCCATTCTTCCTTTCCCGGGGAATCCCTGCAGGTACAAGAGAGAGAAGGCCATTCTTCCTTTCCTGGGAATTTTTCCCCAGCTGGTAAGAGAGAGAGAGAGAGAGAGAGAGAGAGAGAGAGAGATTTTCGCTAACCGGAGGTAACTTTCCGGTGACCACCGACGGAGAAGGATCTTCCGGCGATAGTGTTGGATTTGTGATGTTTGTTGACCTATTTTGTAATGTTCGTATCGATTCGATTTGTATTTTTTATCATTATTGTTTGTCAAATTTTTAGTGCATTTTGTACGATTATTATGTTTTGTATTGTTTATCGGTTTATTGTGTAATGTTTGTAAGCTTTGTTATTTTGTAATGTTTGTCGGTTTCTTTTGTAATGATTGTAAACTTTGTTATTTTTGTGCACCATTTTTATCATTTTTGTCAATCATGTTTGTAATGTTTTTTATGTCTAAAAAACAACTGGGTTGACTTTTGGATGAAACTCCTCTATATACGGATGAAGCCTCCAAAGTCAACCCAGGTGTTTTTCTAGTTTGTATGTTTTGTCGGTCTAGTTTGTCAATTTTGTCCACCATTTTCGTAATGTTTGTATGTCTAAAAAAACTCGGGTTGACTTTGGGAGGGAGTCCCTCTATATAGGGATGGAGCCTCCAAAGTCAACCCAGTTATTTTTTCTTTTTGTATGATTTGTATTGTTTGTCGGTGTAGTTTGTATTGTTTTTACAGTCCATATGTTTGTATTGTTTGTAAATATGTTTGTATGTTTTGTCGTTCAAGTTTGTATTGTTTGTATGTTTGTATTATTTGTACTGTTTGTAAGTCCGATTTTCATACTTCGTAATTTTTCATAATACTCAAATTACACCTCCCACTAATTAAAAATCACTTCCTACTTTTTAACTGTTGGATTGAAGTGTCCAGATCTAATAACTACGAGGGTCTTAGTCAAGTGACTAAGAACCCCCTAGTCACGGGATCCACACTCTAGCCCAATCTAAATGGGTTAATTGCATGGTTGGTCACTGGAATTACAAAAAACGTTCATGTTTAGTCACTACAAATATTTAATTCTATTCGTGATCACTATAATTAATTAAACCTTCCAAGTTTGGTCGCTCTCCGTTACCTTTCGTTAGTTTCCGTTAATGCCGTTAGTTTTTGCTGACGTGGCTAACAGAAGTGCCTAATCAGCTAATTTTAAAGAAGAAAAAAACAAAAAACAAACCTCCACGTCAGTAAGCAGCCACATCAGATAATCGAACCCGCCCAACCCCACTATTGACCCAACTCAAAACTCGGCATAATTTTTACCAACAGACCCCTCCCTGCGGGAAGGAAGCTAGCTCCGGTCGTCTCTTCATCATCTCGCGAGGAGGGTTCTTGCGGCGACCTCCAATCTGCCATTGTTGTTGATCGCTAGCAAGTAGAATGAAAGTGATGAGTGAAGCCTTGAAAAGAGACTACCAAATTTGCGAGGAGATCGACCGGGGACACTTCTACGTCGTCTTCAAGTGCATCTCCTTCATCGCAGGCTCCCACAACAATTGACCCACACTCTCACTCTCGACCGACCCCAAGCTCCCGCGCCTCGTTTCCCCAAATCCTCACCTCGTCTAGCTCCACGCCGACTACGAAGACGATTCCCATCTCCACATGGTCACCAAAATATGCTCCAAATTCGACTTCCACGCTCTAATCCTCGCCAACGGCGGCGCGCGAAGCACGAAGTCAGATCCATTTTCGCCGAACTCATGGCCGCGTTCTCCTACTGCAATTAACCTTCCTCCCCTTCCTATAACAGAGCAACCGCAGTCCCTCCATCCCCTTTCTCCTCGTGCAAAATCCAATTTTTGAATCACTACGGGGGTAGAGGAAACAACAACGCAACTCTCGCTCTGCCATCCCTTGTTACCTCCGCGGGTTGTAGCTCCTTCTGTCGATTTCATTCAGCGACACCAGAAGGTGGAGAAGAAATGAAGTGGGTCTGGTGGGACAGAGGTCGTTCAAGGCAAGGAAGAAGAAGAAGCCACAGTTGGAGAGGTGGCGTCGCGTGGAAATCTGATTTGCGGTTTGGGAATCTGCCGATTAGGGATTTATTCCAGCTGGGTCAATTAGAGAAAGAAGAGGAAGGGTCGGGTTGGATTGGGTTGGGTAACTTATGTTTGATTAACTAAAATGGCGTGGCATGTGGATTTTTGTTTTTTTCTTCTTTAAAATTAGCTGATTAGGCACTTCTGTTAGCCACGTCAGCAAAAAACTGACGGCATTAACGGAAACTAAAGGAAGGTAACGGAGAGTGACCAAACTTGGACGGTTTAATTAATTATAGTGACCACGAATGGAATTAAATATTTGTAGTGACTAAACATAAATGTTTTTGTAATTCCAGTGACCAACTTTGCAATTAACCCCAATCTAAATATACCAAGTATATTATTGTTATGAACCTTTTGCTTTGAATAGTTGGTCAAGTTTTTTTTTTTTTTTTTTTTTTTTTTTTTTTTTTTTTACAACAATGGTCAAGTTTGATACATTCTGTATTGTCAGTTGTCACCTTATTAATAGTATCGATTGGCAGTATCTTAATTTAGACATATATAACATAACATTACGGATTTTTTTTATTTTTTTTATTTTAATCCAAACGCTACCATGCTAACAGGAAGACTGAGTGACTGATTGGTCATTGGAGGGAATAGTCAATTAAATAGCAGTGCATGGATTTGTTTTCAATAAATTTGATACAGACATGTTTTGTCAATAGTAAATAAAACAGCATGGGATGGGCTTGTTTTCAATAAATTTGATATAGACATCATGAAAAGTGTATTGTGTAAATGAACCATGGTTGTTGAATGAGTCTACACAACATTCTTCCATCACATATAAATTATAGGGTAAATACAATTTAATATCCAAACCTTTCATTTTAAACAATATAATAGTCAAACCTTTTCGAAAACAATTTAATATCCAAATCGTCAATTTTTCGTCCGTTTGACCATTAGCTGACACTTCATCAAGTTCGAAGTACGACACTTTAACAATATTCATCGATACCTTCTCTGAAAAACCACCAATATATCGTGGTTCCAAACCCGAGAAATCCATGACTCCACCATGATGATATAGAATATCTAAATATTCAGTCATCTGCTATGCCAAAACAAGAAAACAAAGTTGTATTGTGACAATTTCCCCTAAACAAAGCTTTTTGAAGTGTCAACTAACAGTCAAACAGACGGAAGTTGATGATTTGGATATTAGATTGTTTTCGAAAAAGTTTGGCTATTATATTGTTTAAAATAAAATTTTTGGATATTAAATTGTATTTACCCTAAATTATAATATTGTCTCGTATATAGTAAAGGCTAGCATACGTCTGGTTACGCTATACGCTTGCATTCACACCAATTAATTGTACTTTCATAATTTCGACGAATCAGAATTTTTTATTTTCATTTTAAGATTAAATGAATCTTAAGGTTTGGGCCAGAAAATTGAGGACTAGGGTTTATCCATTAAAGGTTATGGTATAGTATCATGCCCCAAACTCCGATTAATTCATGGTCCAGATAACAAACTCGACAGGCGTACAGTAAGGTAACCGTACGTCTGGCATATGCTAGCCGCGATTCTCTAAACCCAACCCCAAAGTTCAATTAAATGGAAAATATAAATTGATCGTTGAGATTGGTTGGATCTCATGGAAGTACATCTAACGGCTAGTTCACATCATCACATGGAGTATACTACACTCCTCGAGTATACCAGTCATTACCATATTTATATATAGAGACTACTCGTATGCTCTTTGAGCATAGTATGCTTCAGATGATGTGGCCGTTAGATGTACTTCGATGAGTTCCAACCAATGTCAACGATCCATTGTTGTTTTCTCTAAAATTAAACTTTGAGTCAGAGTTAGAGAATCAGAGGTCTAATATTTATCCATTATAGATTAGGGTATAATATCAAATGCCCGAAACTCGATTTAATTCCTAATCAAAATAAATATATCTTACTAGTAATACCTTAAATTTACTATATTCTGGGAGCATACGACTTTGAACATACATAAACCATATATAATTATATATTTCTACTATAGATGTTCTGATAATTTCTTATGGCAATACGAGCGAAAGAATAGCTCAAAGCTGACTTTAAAGAAAATTTTAACGCATTTAAACGGTATCTCAATGAACATACAGAAATGATGGGCCGAGTATGCATATGTTGTGATGCACATCATAGCTGTAAAATTAACGCGGCATTTCGCGATATTATGGGAGAAAACTGGTTGGATTTTGGTGGCAGTGACTAACAGCTTTCAACTAATCATGATTAGCTATATGCTTACATACGTCAGATGGATAATTAATCATCTCCTCAAGGGGCGGACCCAGGGGCATTTAGAGTGTCCGGGGACACTCCTAAATTTTGAAAGATCGATTATCCAACCCCGGTGGAAATTTACGTATAGACAAAAAAATTATAATTAATAGTCTGAGACACCCTAAAATTTGAAAACGATTATACTACTCTCGTTTGTAGTTTGCGTATGAGAATATAAGTGGTAGTTTGGGTAATTCAAACCCGGGACACTACTATTACTAATAAATATAATTTCCATTAGGCTACAACTTTTTTGTTGTTATATTCTAAACACTATGTAATTATTTTCAAAACCCTATTCTCTATCTTTAATTATTTTCAAAACCTAACAATTAATCTAATTACAATCTACCCTCAATTTGCATTGATTTTATGGTTGTACGAAAAGTGTTGAAAGTGTTTTTTCAGCTTTGAGTTACATCATGAACAAATTTAGAAATCAAATATGCGTCAGTTTCTGAATGATTGTCTAGTAGGATATACCAAGACAAATTTGTTGAGCAGTGTAGACACCAAGTATTTTTTTATAATTTTTTAGAATATGGAAATACATCATTTACTTTTTTTTAACTTGTACGAGTTGGGTATTTTCTTACTAAAGAATAATATAATTTTTATTAATTATTAATTATTTAATTTTTATTTTACTTTATTTTTTAAAAGAGGACACCCATTATGTAAAATTCCTGGGTCCGCCACTGATCTCCTCGGCTTTCAAGATCGAAATTAGTTACACCAGTTAGTTAGAAAGGGTATGCATCATAGCATGTGTTACCATGCCGAGGTGGACAATGAGTGGGTTTTTGGGTGGATTTTTTTGATTTCAAATTGATCCATTTACTTATTACTAAGTTAGTATAGTTGTGATCCGTATCCACATACATTCTTTTTTTTTTGTTAAGGATGATATATATTAGTAAAATCTGCAAAAGATACAAAAGGCACTAGGGCAAAACAAAACCGAAGACTACATCAGCAAAACAGCTACTTCAAACGCCTAGCAGGGGGTTCTCCTAGTACTGGAAATCAACCTACTTTTGAGAGTCGACACCCAAGCTTCTGCCACATGCTTATCAACTTTCTCTGCTGCGGACACCCAGCTTGCGATTAGGCAACCAATGCGGAAAGCTGTGACCTTAGGGGAAGCTGCTTCCCCCTTGAAGATTCTGGAGTTCCTTTCCAGCCATAATGTCCAGGAGAAGGCGTGGATGAAAATCTTAGTGCACCATTGCCAAGGGCTGGATGGCTTTCCACGATACCACCGCTTGATCCTTGTTGAAATATCGTCATTATCAATGGTACTGCTTTCCATCCTGACGAATGACTGCATCCTCCACCAAATTTCCTTTGAGAAGCTGCAATTGATGAACAGATGATTCGGGTTCTCCTCCTCCTTTTCGCAAAGGGCACATCTGCTTGGTAGTTGAAATCCCCGCTTCTTAAGATTGTCATGAGTGAGGAGTCTTTTTTGTGTTTAATTGGGTGATAATGACATGGTTGGGTTGTGGGTTAATCTACAAAAGTAATTCCTCGACTAGCCATTAAGTAAGTTGACTAACATTTATTATGAGTTTCTTACAATTAGCATGACTGTAGCAATTTAGAAACTTCCCATTTACTTTCCCATGAACCATTGTAGTATTTGCATAAAATTTTCATTATTCCATCAACCAATAGTGGAGAGAATATTAATGCATTCAATTCATAATTTATAATTAGCATTTTAATAGCTGATGGGCATTACAAAACATAGTAACCAATAATGCTAGTTCAAAATATTCTTTATTCTCCTTCTTTAGAAGTTGATGGTCACTGTGTAATGCGGTTAGAAAACGTGATAACTATTTGATAGTATAAACTAGAAACAACTTTTTTCATTTGAAAATATGGAGCGGGTCATTCGGGTGAACCACAATCCATCCACCATCCAGCCAAATAAGTATGAGTAGGATATTTAGCAAACCACAATCCACCCACTACGGTTTGAATAATTTGCCAATAAATTGATATCAATATGTAGATTAACCGCTCAAGCGCCCTCCCTATGGCTACCCATTACGAAGGTTAACACCATTCTGACCCTCTTAATCACACTCCATTAATTTTATTTTTCTTTCTTAAAGTGTAATTTCTAATCCAACGATTGAGATTAATATGCGGTTGTTTTTATATTATATTTAATTTTTAATCTCTCTAAACCTAGCCCCACTCCTTCTTCTGCCTCTTCGAACATCAGTAGTGGTGGCAATTCTCAATCTAATATACCAATCCAATCCACCAATCCAGTAAAAGTATTCAACTAATCCAATCCATTTTATTCAAATCCAATTGAATTGGTGGATTCATCTATCATTGGCAAATTCCAATTTAGTACCTATAATTTTTATTTTTTACATTTTCATAATTAAAATTTAATTTGTATACAAAAATATCATTGGAAAATTGCATTTTGGTACATAAAAATTTTCATTATGACTTTGTAGTACCTAAACTTTTAACATTATACATTTTGGTCCAAGATTGATAGAGGTGGCAATTGAATTGGATCCATGGATTGGTGGATTGGATTGGTGTATCCATGGATCAAGTGGATTGGATCAAATAGATTCATGGATTCATGGAATGGATCAAGTGGATTGGTGGATTGATCCATGAATCCAAATGACATCCAAGTCTTGGACCAATATGCAAATTTGAAAAGTTTGTTTACTAAAATGTCATGACAAAAAATATCAGGTACCAAAACGTAATTTTCAAATGATATTTTTACGTAAAAATTGGATTTTAGGTACCAAAATGTAAAAAATAAAAAGTATAGGTACCAAAGCATAATTTGCCATTTGGATCCATAAATCAATCCATGAATCCACCAATCCAATTGGACTTGGATCAAATGGATTGGATTTGTTGGATATTTTAGTGGATGAATTGGTGGATTGGATTGAAAATTGCCACCTCTAAAGGTTGAGGATATCATTTGGATTCATCGATGATCCACCAATCCAATTGACCAAATCCATGAATCCAATAATCCATTTGATCCATGAATCCACCAATCCATAAATTTCAATCCATTTGCCACCTCTAATCGTTAGTGTCTCCACCTCATTTCCCCTTCTCCTACCACAACCTCTTCCTCTTTTACCACCGCCGCCTCCTCCTCCGATCGCCATAGCCAGCACTAGCAACAAATGCATCAACCCAAATATTCCTTCCTTTTTTTATATTTCACCACCATGAACTGTCGTTTCTTCTGTTCACCTCCTTCAACGATTGTGGCATCTGTCACCCTAATTTCGTGCATCACGAGCCCAGGCCGAATATGGTTTTCTCATTGGCTGTGCTTGCAACAAGCGCCGCCAGAGCTATAGGTTAGTGGTCTCTAAACGGGGTCAAGTCTTAAAGACTTGGTTCTATGCTTACTATCACACCTAGCTATACCATTATAATTTATAACCTAATTAGGGAGCATAGTATAGTGGATGATCGAGGCCATATCCCTGGGCATGAATGTCTATTGCTACTCGAATTATTGTTTTGTATCTCGCAGAAAATTTAGCTATTCGTAATTACTCAGTATAAACTAAACCAAAACAAGCTCAAGAGAAAAGAAAAAAATATTGAGGGATCAATCCCCTCCCCTAGCACATTGACAATTTCCTTGCCGTGGACATGTAATGGTTGTGATTCAAGATGCGAGGTTCACTAATAAAGCAATTGAATAAATGGTCATGCACTCAATTTCCATCCTAGCTAGGCAAATCAACTCAATGTTCATGTAATTTACCACCATAGGTAGTGAGATAACCTATCCTCTTTAAATGGGTTTAACCAATAAGTACACAATTCAAATAATTCAATGGTCATGTAATCATTCAAATTTGCATCAATTATGTAAGCCCCGACTTGACCTAGATGAATGGTCATCTACTCTAGGTCTGATGCGCTCCTAAGTAGTAAAGAATTGGAGAGTCAAGCCCTAACATAATTAATCATATATGAAGCATAAAATGCTAGGAAAATTCAATTCATCCATATATCACAAGAAAGAGAATGAATCATCACCTACAACCTAAGTTGCAACTAGATCAAATGGGATACAGACAATCCCACATAATTGATGTAAAGAAAGATAATCATCAAATAGACATAGGAAAATAAGCTCATAATCATTAAAAAATCTAGCCTAAAACATCTTATTACATATCAAACTCTAAGTTAGGGTTTGGGGGACTAAGCCCCAAAGTATCTTGAGGGACTATCCCATAAAGGGGGGGGGGGGGGGGGGGGGGGGGAAGAAGAGACATGTAAAGATGGGAAGAAATCATGAGGAAGGGTCTTCAAGTGCTAGAAATCCTCCTCCACTTCTTCTACTCTTCTTCTTCAAGCTTCTACTTATCTCTCTAACCTTACTCTAGAACAAGAAATCTGCCAAAATCCCTCTACTCAAGGGGAGGAGTCCCCTATTTATATAGTTCTGAAAATGCAGCAAAGTTCATGGGCACAGGGTAGGAGATTGCAGACGTGATCTTTGTAAGAGGTCGCGATCTTGAGATGACACAGTTCTGGATCTGCTGGTGTGAGAGTTCTCGGCAGGACTTCACAGTCGCAATCCTGAAGTTCTGTGAATCGACTGTCGAGATTGTTTGTCTTCCATTGACGATAGCTTCTCTGAGTTCGTGGTTGCATCCCGAAAGATTGCGCGCATGAAAGTTGGCTCTATGTCGCGATATTCCCTCTAGACTTCGCAGTCTCAATGATCACGACCGTAATCTTCCCTCCTTTAGCTGCAAACTCCATTTTGGGCCTCTTTTCTACACTTGTGACCCTTTTTCGTACCTAAAAGGTTTGTATCACCTAAAATACCCCAATATGATTATATTTTCTTTGAGAAAAGAATTATGGGTGTATTTGATGACATTTCAACCAATGTGACCATGAAATGACTTAAAACGAACCTGAATATGAGGGGTAAATAACACCATTTTGAGTGTTATCAACTCCCCCATGAGGGCAAACTTTCTTATTTATTTAACCTACAATGGATGCCATAATTACTTCCATAATTACTTAAAATCAATGCATCTTCGCCTAACCACGTCCAAATGAAAAAGATAGGAAATGTATATGCTATAACACAAGGTTTATGACTCACTCACTAAACTAAGACATGGAAACACCTACATTAGAAGGCTTATAACACTCAATTTAGGTAATAGAAAATCCTTTCACACTTTCGCGTTTGCTTGGTCCAAAAAAACATGAGATTAAAACGTGTAAGTCAAAGCCCCTAACCTCGCCCTTCAATGTGAATCATCATATTCGGATCACAAGTGACTAGAGACGTATCAACCTTTCATGACCATGCTTACTCACTTCGAAAATCCTGAAAGGAATGTCATTAGGTGAAAGAAGATAAGTGCAAACATTAAATCTAGGTGTATGATAGCAGAACTGCAGAACGATTGTTGAGTTTCTTTTTAACACTTTCCCCATAACTTTTTAATATAGATTTTCTTCAATGTTGTAAGGTTGGGTCGCCACATGACCTATTTGAATGTCCTCCACTCAGATCCCTAGATGCCTCATTGTTGCATGATGGCATGCAATCACGTGATGCCTTACCTCAGCTTCCTTCTGAAGCCTCTTGTTGATGATAGTTTGGCCTCTCTCCACGACTATGATGCGAGCTCTTGCAAGTGGTCGATATATGACCCAAGGAACTCACTCATTGTGGCGGCAGCTAATAAGTGTGGAAGTATCATCCTTGAGGTTGGTAGCTTGATCCTCATCTTCTTATTATTCTTCTTCCTTTACCAATAGAGCAACTCTCCTCGATAGAGTGACCAAGAGAGAGAACTCTACACCTTCCACCATGATACTGTTGGTGTCTGGGGAAAGTTAGAACTTGGACTACCCAAACTACATTCATATTATTCTCAGGTGTTTTGATGTAAGACATGAGAGACAAGAATGTGAGGGGATGAGTCCTGGTGTCGAGCTAGCTAACCACATTGTCGAGGTTGATATTGAGGTACTTGGCGAGTCTTGTGATGTAAACATCGACAATCAATGCTCAAAGCCTCTTGTCAGTGATGTGCCTTGTAAGTATGGCGAGAATCGAGACTCTTATGTGAAGGGATCGTGATCCAACATACTCTAGATAAAGTTGATGTCCTCGACTAACATACCTTTCACCCAAGGATCAGGAAATCACATGGTGGATAAGCCTTCTGACACGAGCTCATTTATACATGTTTTACCCATAATCTCTTAATTTTTTTTGACCATTTACCTTTGATATTCCCTATCCTTTGCCAATTTTATGCTAGGTTGTGTTCTTAATTCATATTTCATGTCCTAGAGCGAGGTGAAGTCTTAGGAGTGAGTTTCAGGGCATTTAGAGGTGAAAATGGAGCAAATGAAGGTCCACAATGTTTCTCACGGCTATGAGAATTAAAATCACAACCATGAGAATCAAGACTCAGCCTGTTCAACCATTCTAGAGGTTCTGCCAAAAATAAGGGGCTGACAAGGCAAAAGTACCGGGGGGGGGGGGGTGCTTTGCCAGTGCTTCTTTGGAAACATCACTGACTGGCAAGGCAAAATCATAGGTCACTTTTTGCCAGTACTTTTTTCCTGAAGATCATAAGTGAAATGATGATGCATGGGCAAAAACCTAAAAAGCACAACCGTGATTTATGGCTGTGCTTTTGCCACTGTCGGGTATAAAAGAGACATTTTGTAAGTTTTAACGGGGAGGGCTGGGTTTTTGGATCCCAAACACCCAAGGTATGAATCCTAGAGAGCGAGAGTGACCTAGGAGCGAAATTGGATGATTTCTTCTCCATTGGAGTTTGAGAAACATGTTTGGCAGTGAAGTTTGAAGATCAAAACTGATTTCTGCACGTTTTAGGATTTAGTTCTGCTTTAATCGAGATTATTGATTTAAGTTTGATTCAAGAGAGGGAATATCTGATTAGTTCCATAGAGCACCTTAGATTGAAAGTAGGGGGTCGATTATGCGAGAGTGATTCAATTCATTGCTCTTATTGGGTGACAGTCTTGCTCATCTAAGGAATAATTTTCTAGCCCAAAAGCTATGAGCTCTTAAAGTTCAAAAGTTACCTCCTTTACTTTTATACTTTAAGTCCATCAAAGCAGTATAGCAGAGAGCACATTGAGTTATATATGCTTTGAAGAAATTTGTGGAACCTTGAGAATCAATTGTTTTTCCATTACCATAAAGACAGACATGTACCTATGTCCACGACCTTAACAAAGTCCCAACCCAATTAAATGCGCTCCTGACAATTTAATGGTGACTCAATTTTGGAGAATCAATTTCATTTGAAAGTATGTAAAAATCAGTTCATGGTAGAGAGATGATAGAACTTAAACATGCACATCTTTTGCATAAACTGTGGTCGTGATCCCACTAGTCGAGGCTAGAGTGACCCATTTTCATATTATAATTTTTGGGGATTTCACTTGATTAATCATATTCGAGAGCGGTTTTATAAGTATGATGAGGAGTGTTCATTAACATGAACTGGTTATATTTCAATGTAGTTTGTGGTTGTTGTTAAGGTCTATGTTTTGTTACTTCATGTACCAATGTGGATGACTACTTGTGATTCACTATTTTCATGTGCCCCTATTGTTTCATCCAAACTGGTTTCCAAACAATTTCCTTTAGCGAATCTTTTGTTCTACTTGGTTTGCTTGGGGATAAGCAAATGGTTAAATGTGGGGGAGTTTGATACAAGCTTAATCATAAATGTTTTATCCCTTCTATCTTGAGAGTTTCTTGTTCATTTGGTATGAGAAATTCTTTCATATGCCCATTTTACATTAGGTTGTGCTCTTTTGCCATATTTCATATCATAGCACTTGAAGGAAGCTTAGGGGCGAGTTTTACAATATTTGGAGGTTAGAATGTGACACAAAAGGGTTGCAGTCTCAATGTCACAGACTGAGCTTAAATTTCACAACCCAAGGATGACATCCTCTCCCAGGCCATGAGATTGATGAAAAAGGAAGAATCAGCTCCCCATGTTACAGCCTGGAGTTAAAATGTTATGGCCGTGACATTAGGTCGTGACATTTCCTGTCTTGCGAGTATAAAGAGGGTTTTTGCTAATTTAGAAGGGGAGAGATGAGGTTTTGGATCCCAAAAACCCAAGGGACAAACATTAGAGAGAGAAGAGACTTGTGAACATTCTTGGAGCTATTTTAGAGGATTAATTCGCCATTGGAGCCCGATAATTAAGCTTAGGAGTGGAGATAACCTATTGGAAGAAGAATCTCACCACTACAATACAGTTTTTCTTATTCTCATATGTATTTCCTTCTCTTTCACTAGAGTAACTTTTCTTCACTACTCATGTTTTGTATGGTTTGATGATTCACTACTCATGTTTTGTATGATTTGATGATTGTATGAGTATTCGTACTTTTTAAACTTGAGACCATATCCAAACTATGCTTGTTTTATGGATAAATTCTGCTTTAATCGAGCTTATTGATTTCTAACATGATCTATGAGAGAGAATATCTAATTACGTTGATAGAGCATCACTAATTGGAAGTAGGGGATCAATTTTGCAAGAGTGAGTCGATTCATTGCCTTGTACAAGGTGATAGTCATACCCAATAGAGGGATTATAGTTATGAATTGTAACACCTTAGGCAAATCCCACATCAACAAAGCACGGAAGAGATCCATTGTTCATCGGTAAGAAACTGGCCTTACCTAACAAGACACGTTTTGGGGTGAAATGGAGTTCTTGTGAGAACTCCGAAGTTAAAGGTGCTCAATGTCGAGTAAAACAAGGATGTGTGACATTATGGGAAGTCACCTTGAATTGAACCCCAAGGAAAAAACCGTGAGGGTCTAAGCCCAAAGTGAACAATATCTTTGTCGAGAAAAGGTTCGGGATGTTACAAGTGGTATCAGAGCCTCTTTGCATCCATCTTGAATGATGGTGGGGCAAACCTTAATGAGGGCATTCAGTCCTAAGGGGGTGTATGTAACACCTTAGGCAAATCCCACATCAACAAAGCACTGGAAAGATCCATGGTTCATAAGTAAGAAACCAACCTTACCTGACAAGAAGCATTTTGGGGTGAAATAGAGGAGTTCTTGTGAGAACTCCGAAGTTAAACGTGCTCAGTGTGGAGTACAACAAGGATGGGTGACCTTATGGGATGTCACCTTGAATTGCACCCCAAGGCAAAAACCGTGAGGGTCTGTGCCCAAAGCGGACAATATATTCATCAAGAAAAGGTTCGGTATGTTACATGAATTGCCTGGGAATTCTGTCTTGGTTGAGGATAATCTCTCTCTATGCAGTCTATTCAAGAGGGTCTTGTATGCTTTAATTGAGATTCAAATGTCTACCTCAGCCTCCAATAAACTGTCCAAGTGTTCCCATAAAAGATTTTTTTTATTAAATCAGCACCCCACCCTATTTAACCTATCCACACAAGTCGCTTCGCCTCCTCTTTCAGCTTTTTTATCCTTCATGGCTACGATGAGGTAAAAAATACTTAGAATTTTTTCTATACATTCTAATGGGCCTCCTTCTCTCAGGTGGCTAGCATGCCACTTATCTTAATCATGCGAGCCATGAGAATATTTTTTTTTATTTTACTTTTACATACTTTGGCTAGATGTCACTTGACAATCCATCACAACAAACTAGCCTCTTATCTTTCCTTGTTGGCCTCAACTTCAGCTAATAAGTTATGGCTATCCCTTACTTACTAGTGGATTGTGTCAAACACACTTTCCCACATTGCTCTTTAGCCACCACTCATATCCAAACAAACCTGCCCTCACACCATGGCTAACATAAGAAATCTGTGTCTACCTAGGCGAGGTGGCGTGGCATGCCCAATAACCAAGCCAAGCTCGGTATGTCAAGCCATCTCGATGACTTGGTGGCAAGGTCCTGATATCTAAATCTAATACTCGGATCTAAACTTGCCACTTTGGTAGTTTTCTCTATCTTTTTCAGCCATGATATGGCTTTTTTTAATTTATAAAAATATATAATTTAGTTATTTAATAAAGCAAGGTTTTTTTTTTTGCATAGATAGGGTATATAATAGATATTACAAAATATTTAATAGCCAGACGCGGCAGTGGGTCGCTAGCCGAACTAGCGATGAGAGGGCATTAGAAGCCACTAAGTGGGCAGCCCTATTGAACACCCTAGGAGTAAAAGTATAAGAGAAAAAAGAAAAAGATGCAGAGGAGTTACAAATTGCTTCCAGCAGAGCTCCTCCGGCAGCATGG
Organism: Linum trigynum; assembly: GCA_964030455.1. Classification (NCBI taxonomy): domain Eukaryota; kingdom Viridiplantae; phylum Streptophyta; class Magnoliopsida; order Malpighiales; family Linaceae; genus Linum; species Linum trigynum. The sequence goes on along the minus strand of OZ034814.1, from coordinate 29,638,453 downwards.
GCTACATCTTTCTCCCGCACCCTCCGAGTCAATAATTGAGAATCTCCACAAAAATTCACAACCAAGAACCCATGCGTAAGACACCAAGTAATCGCATCACGTAAAGCTAGCACTTCCATTAGAAACGGATCGGTTATACCAGAATAGTGTTTTCCAATAGCAAAGAGAAGCTCACCCGATGCGAAAAAACCAGTAAAGCCAATGTCGCCTCCCACTTCTTTCTTTCACGACCCATCAAAGTTAACCAGTACTCCTCCCGCCGGGCAAACGCCGTCTCTCTCAGAGGTGACATTAGTGGCTCTCCCACAATAAAGCAAGGGGTTACACACACCACTACTCTCTATGGTCTTTGGTAACAACTAATGTGTCAAAGGTGTACACCCACGGCCAAGTCCATGGATTAAACCAGGCAAGCCATCCATAAACCACATGACTCATTTCCTTCACGGGAGATGACTCTTCACACATTGGTTTTGAACTTTTCAGCTTACTTGTGGACGGTACCTGATCGACATGTCTTGCATGAGTTCCCATACTCCTCTACCGTGGTCACTTTACTTGACGTGTCAATATAACCATGAGTGTTTCTTTGCATTGGTTGTCTCCCAATTGAGACATGCTTACTCTCCTCATGTTGTGGGAGACCATGCCTAGGTTTGCCAAGTCGACTGCCACACATGTGGTCCATTTAATTATGTGTTTCAACAACTAAGTTTTGTTGACCCCTATACTTAGAGCACAATCATCCTTAACTCTTTGTGCAATCATATTTCATTGGTGTGTATTGTGACTCCCTATACATATCCTCTTGTCTACCCCTCATGGTTGGTGACATGTACTTGCCCTTTTTCCAGACTATATTATTCATGGGTTGAGAACGGGAATTGAACTCTATGATATCTAATCTCCTGTCTTTACTTAGTAGCTAACCTTATTTTCACACTTACAAAAGCCATGGGTGGATTGTACCTGTTGTTTCTTCCCGAACATGCCCCTACTCCATACTTCATGGTGGGTGGCATGCCCCCATGTCCAAACTTAGCCAAACTAGCATGCTTGTCACATGCATGTGTGGCTTGGAAATCATGTGGCCTCTTAGACATAGTTTTTCCATAGTTAGCTAAACTTTTAGATCTGCAGTAATTTTTTGTGGCTTTCTCATGTCGTGACTTGTTGGATATGCCTCCACATCCACTATATGTGGTTGATGGCGTGCACCCTGTCCAGATTTAGCCATACTAGTGGGCTTTTCACAGACATGTGTGCCTTGTGATTTTTGCGGCCTCTTGGACAACACATGCCCCCAAATGGGCATCTCGACTTCAAGCGGTTGGTGGCGTGCCCCCTGTCCAGACTTAACCATATTAGAATGTTTTTCACAAACATGCGTGGCTTGTGATTTTGTGGCCTCTTGGATACCACATGCCCCCAAATGGACATCTCGACTTCAGCTTGTTGGTATTAGACTTTTTATTCCCCCTTGTTGAGCTCTAGGTGGTTTGAGTCCACCAGAATCCTCTCATTGTCTTCTCACTAGGGGTGTCATTGGGGGTGGGAGAGGAGACGATGGTACTTGATCCAGTTTGAATGAATCACCACCACCAAAGTCACCGACATGTGTCTGAGATGGTTTTATATCTAGAATGGGCGGTTGAACTCCGCCATGTACAAACAAGTCCCCATCGTGGATCTTGAAGGTAGGGGCCAAATTTTGGCCACAGCTCCCATGTTGAGATGACATTTGGCTTGTCCCCAATGTCGGTAAGGTTCCTTGCCATGTTAGACCATTTTGACAACCAATGGAAGAAAAATTCTTACTTCGTAAACACTGTTTAGTGGTGAATCTTTGCTATTTATTTACAAAGTCCTTAATTGAACCACAAATGTGTTTGAGACATCTATATACTCATTAAATTTATCTAAGTCTTGCTCAAGTTTCCAAACCAATTATATAGACATGTATATATCTAAGAAACGAGAGAATCATGGCGTTCAATGAGAGAATCACAATGTTTAATAAGAGAAATGTGGCATTTTCAGGTGAGAATTTAAACATAGGTTTGCCTGTTGGGATTCAAACACACACTCCTCCATGAATTGACGGAGTGATGTGATGGCCACTGCTTCATCCAGACTTGTAGTCAGTGTCAGAAGAGCCCTCATCCCGCCATTGTTTCGGAAACTACATCCATTCGACCAACTTAGAAGTTGGTCACTTGATCAGAGGTGTTTGATTGATGCTTTTTGGAATTAAACTAAATTAAATTTCTCTTACTCCTGTAGAGGTTCGACTAGAGCTCCAAACTACGACTATCGCTACATTTGCAGAGAAATGATGAAACTTGATGTAGGTGTCAATTGTGTGGTTTTGGAAACCCATGTTACTGTCGACTCCTCCTCTTATTTATTGGCATGGAGTGGTAACCGCCTCTGAGAACTTCTTGCTTAATAACTTCCAAAAACTACTCCTCCCTCCTTTCTTAGACGTGTCTTCAAAAGTGAGATGAGTGCCAATTGCTCCCTCAACTGCGTATAGGCGTCTCTTTCTTGACGAGATTAAAGTCTTGGTGCTTGCCTCCTCTCGGCCACGCCTCGCGACCATTATGGTTGTGTCTCTTGACCAATGTGGTCATTTCTCGCAACCAGTGTGGTCATCTCGAGGACTCAGTCGCTTGGGCTTCAAAATCAAGTAACATGAGACCCATTTTAAATCATATAAAAAATGACCTTACAAGATTATTAATTACCTTGTAACTCATCAATGTGGTACACAATAAATTTAAATTCTAAACACTTACCTTCTAGGACTCAATCATTGGCTTTAGGGATCAGAAGTTCGTGATTAGCACTGCATTCTTCTCCAGACTATCAAACCCCAATAAAACGGAATACAAGCGATATTTTGTTTCCTTGAAGAACTAGGGGGCTAGGGATTAGTTATCCCGAGCTTGGGAGAGGAAGGACCTAAGTTAGTGGTTTGTGCCTTTGTGGGCGGCTTTATCGAGTTAGAAAGACTCCAAATTAGGCACAATTTGGTATGGAAGGGATATGTCCATTTAGGCTTAAATGAGCTTGCTAAAGGGGTCCAAATAAGTTCATAACTTTGAAAAATGAGTTGCTTCACCCTGCCTAGCACAACAGTCACGATAAACATTTTTTTTCTTTCTCGACCAATATATTAAGTGCTTAGATGATATGTGCAAAGATTGCTCTCTCTTATTCTAACAAGTTAAAACTTAGGCAAAATACACTTGTATAGTCAAAACTTTCATGTTGTGCTAATAATAGCCAAATTTGGAGAAATGCCACTTATAACCACATTTTTAAAACTTATTGGACTAATTTAGCCATTTTTGTCAAATACTTTAACACCGTCAAATATTCCGTCAGTGAAATAGACGTTAAGCTGATGTTGATGCCACCTAAACGACACATCATGTCCACATAGATCTTACCATGCCATATGGTAGCCAAGTCACAATTTAAAGTAAAAAACAAATTATGTCATTCCATTTAATTTAAAGATCTCTTCTCCATATCCTTCTCCTTCCAAGACAAAAAATAAAAAATAAAAAAAGAAGAGTGATCTGCCCCCTTCATCTTGTTCTTCCCATCGTCACAAACCTTCCTATCGCCCTGAAAATCCGACTGCCGCCCCTAAGTCCCCCTCAGCCAGTTCTTCATCCTCCCAAAACCCTCTCTACGAGCTCTCAATAATGAATACCCCACCCAGATTCTTAAACCCACATACCCAAATCCTCCACCGCCTTTGCCCCTGAATCTATTGCCCCTGAACCGGGCTGCCAGTAGATGCAATTTTGCCCCTGTTTCAGTCAAGGATCCCAGCTAGAGAACCCCAGCAAGGAAGTCCAGTCTTCGACCACTCTCTATTTCGAAACGCCCCTGTTTCTCACCACCATCGTATTCAAAATATGAAATTATAGAATGAAGTTCTTGCCGACTATGGCGTCTACACTGCAATCTCGCCGAATCGAAACACTTGGACGAGTTCTTCATCTTGGAAAGCATATCTGGACGGCGCGGCGGAAGGGGTGAGAGTAGGCGACGATGATTGAACATGGATTTCAAGTAGGGGTTGAAGAAGAGGATGGGGGCACGACGATTTGGACCCGACAGCACTTGCTTCTCCATCTACGCTTCTTGACTGTTATTGATGACGTGGTGATTGAGGATGATGATTTGCAGAGGGTCGACAATTGGTTTTTCGTCAACGTATAGAGCAGTGGCGGGTGGGAGAGTATTGGATGGGGATTTTTTAGGGGTTTAGATAATCTCGGCAAAGGAGGGTAGGTGCAGGGACTTGGGGTTCTTGGCTTTGAAAGGGAGAAGGGTTTGGGGTTCTTGGAGCAGTGGAGAATGGGCTCGATGATGGAGCAGAGGGTAGGTGGAGAGATTTATTGGGTTTTTGGCTTTGAAGGGGAGAAGGTTTGGGGGTTCTTGGAGCAGTGGAGAATGGGGACGATGATGGAGCATAGGGTAGGTGGAGAGATTGGGTTTTTTTTTTTGTTTTTGGTTCAAGTGGAGCTTTTTATTTAATGGTTTTTAATTATTTTTTATTTTCATTGAATTTATTTTTATTTTTTATTTTTTTATTAATCTATGTGGCAATGTTGTTGATGAAATGTCGCCAAATAAGCAAAGTCATTAGTCCAGTCAGCTTGTTAGCTGACACCGTTAAAGAATTTGACGAAAGTGGCTATAAGTGGTATTTCTCAAAATTGGCTACTATTGGCAAAAACGTGAAAGTTTTGGTTATATAAGTGTATTATGCCTAAAACTTATCACCTTCAATTCCAAAGTTTCCAAAACGGATTGAAAAAGAGTTCCTCGTTGATTAGGATGATATCCTCATCTGGCTCAAGTTTTCATACCCAAGTTCTCGACCTTATGTATTTGTTGGCACTTGCCAGGTTGAACCTTAGTCAACTTGTGGAGATGGTACAATCACCTAAATGATGACACATTTTCAAGTTCTACACTTTGTTTATGTATTTATTATTTGGAGCTCTCTTTCCATAAAGTATTGTCCATAAGTGTTAAAGTAGTTGTAGTATACGGAGGTCACACACAATCTCCATAATATAGTGTAACTTAATAGAGATTCTCTAAGAAAAACATCAACTACTCTTTGGTTAGAATTTTCTCTGAAAAGGTTTGAGCTATACCGAGGTACTGTAGTCATTCGAAAAGTTATAGTGCTTAATCAATTAACTAAAAATTCAAACCAACACACGCCGACTAAAATTAAGTTACGAGGAATAACTTGGCTTTTATCGTCTTTACTTAAACAGGTTCGAATTTGAAATAAAATTTTGGAAGAAATGAAATCGAACAAGGTTAAGTGGGCATGATCAAAGAAAATTGTGGATAGTACAAGGAAATGGAAATTTAAACTACATAAAAATTTAATACGAAAGCCTTCCATTCCATTTTATGCTTCCCCTACCGGCCATTTTTCTTTTTCTCCTTCATTCTCATATTCAGTTTTTCCCTCATTTTTCCCCTCTTCACCCAATCCAACAAATCATCTTATCAACATAAATATCATTTTTTTTACTTTCTTCATTTCTCCAGTAGAGAGAGAAGAGACGCTAAAGATGGTTGTTTGGTTTTGAAAATAATTAATTAAGTTAAAACCTAACTTAATTGATCAAATAAATCATATATCCCCCCCTTCCACGTTATGACAATTGCATTGGGGCTCTCTTGTCCTCTGATGCTTTCCGCTCTCTCTTTGATCTCATGCTGATTCTATGTTGGTTATTTGAGCTAGTGTTGCTTGATGGGTCAATCAAGAATTTTCACCGCCTCGACCGCTCGCCGACCCTTTGTGTTTCCCTTTCACTTTTTTACCGCCTTTTCGGCTGCTCACCGACCCTTTGTCCTTAATTTTTTTACTATACTTCCGCCGTGAAAACCCGCCGCCATCCAAAGACCCGCCGTCAATCTCCGTACCTTCCCCATCCCCATCGGTCGAGCCGACGACATGTTGATCTCCTTCCTCGTCATCGTAACTGCTAGCGTCGCTAAAATCGGAACTCCTGTATTCCTCTTCTTCGTCATCTTCCTCGGATTCATCTCGTCCGCTGTGTCTTTTCGAGCCTTGGTGGTACTCATCATCGTCGTAATCGCTTCCGCTGTCGTCGTCGTCGGAGCTTTCCCTGCTCGATTTCTCTTCCACTGGAGGAGGAGGAGGAGTCGATGGTGGAGGAATGTCTGATGGATTTGTGGAAAGGAAACTTAGAGTCATAACCACATCGCTCATCAGAGGACGCGCTCCAGGCTCCTCCTGGAGGCACATGGCTGCAATTGCGACGGCTTGGTTCAAATCTTTCTCTGGGAATTGCTTCCTCAACAACGGGTCTGCCATGTCCGGAAATCTCTTTGGGTCTCTAAATATCGGTTGGGCCTGCAAAATATACATGGAAGTCAGGTTAGGTACTCTTCTTCAACCACACATTTTCTAAGGAGTCGTTTGGAAGTTGTAATTGTTAAATAGATGTATTGTTGAGAATGCATGTATAATATTATACATGTATTGTCGAATTTGATGCATTGTAGAATACAACGTTTGGTATGTGTGATTGTGTATGTCGCATCAGCTAAAAGCTGAGACAAAACAATCTCAACTCAACTATCTCAACAATCACAACTAAAAGTTGAGATATAACAATCACTCAAAATGAGTGATAGTTTCTGTCACATGATAGAAACAATCCATGTATTGTTTATGCTAAAAAAACAAAACAAAATACATGTATAATGACAATCTCAACAAAACAATCGCAACTTCCAAACGACCCCTAAATAAAAGCCATCAGGATCATCAAATGAATTATGGTGATGATTGAGTCAAGGGATACAGTATGGTAGTACATGCCCCTGAAACTAGTTTGTATCCCTTAATTAATTTTTACTATGATGAATATTAATAGGAAACAAATTAAAATAAAAAAGTTAGCAATTTTGTTGATTGCATGATTACCCATTGAACAAGGTTTTGCTCGTCATTTGATCTGGTGGTATCAATGGCTCTACGCCCAGTGATGAGCTCTAACAGAATGACTCCAAAGCTATAGACATCAGATTTGGAGGTGAGTTGGCCGACCCCAGAGTATTCAGGAGCAGAATAGCCATAGGTGCCCATTGCCCTGGATTGAATTGGGAACTTACTATCTCCATCAGGGCCAAAGCTCACCGATGCAAAATCTGAGAGTTTAGGGTTGAAATCATCATCCAACAAAATGTTGGAAGGCTTCAAGTCTCTATAGATAACAGGAGGATTCGCTTGGAGATGCAAGTAGGATAGACCTTCTGCAGTTCCATATGCTATCTTTAGTCTTGTAATCCAATCCATTGGCTTTTTCTCTGGCGTCATCTCTTAATTAACAACATTCAATGCCAAACAGAGAGTCAAAACTTTTGATGTTCGATTATAGTAAATGAAGTTGGCAGAAGAGAATTGAAAGGTTACATATATATACCAAGGAGGTGAGTTTCAAGGGAGCCATTAGGTATATATTCAAACACCAAGAGCCTTTGATCTCCATCGGCGCAATATCCTATCAATTGAACTAGGTTCTGATGCTTCAGGACACTAATGGTGTTCACCTCCGTCACAAAGTCTTTGCTTCCTTGAGAATGCTTGTCAAGTTGCTTCACAGCAACCACCTAGCATTTATTCATTCATAGCATAGCATATCATATCAATACTTTATTATGAGGACATGTAAGCAAGATTATAAGGAAGAAAATTTGTTTTTCAAACCTGGCCATTGGAAGCAAGTGTGCCCTTATAAACTCGTCCGAACCCACCTTCGCCCAAGAGGCATTCTTGTCGAAAGTTCTTAGTGGCGGTGGCAAGCTCGCGGAAGGTGAATGTTTGTGCCACACCACCATTGGGTGGTCCTTCCTCATCTCCGGGTTTTTGTTTCTTTGGCTCTACACAATATATAGGGGAAGAGGGAATCAAACAATGACGCACTAGTATGTTTTAAGAAATCATTTTTTCATTCTTATTGAAATTCAATGAATGAGTAAAAGAAAAAAAATAAATGCGAGGAAATGGCCTTACCAGCCTCAACAGGTTCTGAAGGAGGCGAGGCAATGTCCCTTTTGCTTGCAGATTTCCTACTCTTCTGAGACTGGAAACAAGGGAAACAATTCATCATCTGATTATGATGCCCTTTATGATCAAAGGGAAACACCAATCTTTTGAGGCTCCTCTTGGTTATAATACTCAATAATAATAGTTATTGTTATTATTATTATTATGTAAATAGAGGCGGGTGATTGTCTCCGACCAGGACCCACAAACACAACAAAAATATTTGTTTGTCAATTTCTTTCTTTCCCTTATGAAGTTTACATTGGCCAAAAGCATAGGAGGGCTCTGCTACAAACCAACCACACCAAAGAACAGAATGAAAAAAAAAAACAAGGTGTGAAGAAATGGAAGAGAGAGAAAGAAGATTAGAGAGGAAGAGAGAGAATTGGAAAGGATGAGAATGATGGGGGAGAAGAGGGCAGGGTCTCTTGAGACCCCGCGAGTAATGGGAAATCAAGGCGAAAGAAAGACAGAAGTATTTGGGAAAGATGGAATGCTCCTTTTCTTCTTCTTTTTAGCAAATAAGATTTTTTTGGAAGAGACTTCTCTCTATTTACTCTTTTTAGAAAAATGTTAGGGGCGGTAAGGATTCTTTTTAACCACGGTTTCTCACCAAAATAACCATTTACAACCCTCTCTTTTTTCTCCCTCTCAAAAAAGATCAACTGACATTCTTAAAGGGATGTCTTGCACAACTTGGTTATGGTTGAGTTTTTTATTTTCCAGAAAAAAGGGAGGGATTTGTTGGAGGGTTGATTGTGAGTTAGATTTGGTTATTGTGATGTACTACAAACTCCTCTCGTCCTTCATTTTTCGTGAAGATTATTTTGTACAACCCAAAAGGAAACTTAAATAGAGAACATTTATTTTCATTCAATCAAAACTAAATAACAAATAATGTCTGCAAATAAAATTGAAATAATAGAAATATGAAACACGGATTTAGAGTAATTTCAACTTCTGCTTGCGCCACATGTGGTTGAGACTCATTTGGACGATGATGGCTTCTATCAAGCCTTTCTTCTTCAATATTTTTATCATGAGGTGGCCAACAAACACACATAAACAATTTAGTAATATATTATGCAAGAAAGAAAGAAACTCAAGTAACATATATATATATATTCCGCTAGGCAATGTATAAAAGTGGTGGGAAGTTGTGTGATGGCAAAAGAAACACAACCATTTCCTCATTCTGCCAACCTCCTTTTCCACCGTGTATTGATATGAGAAAAAAGGATTATGGTCGTTTGGGTGAAATAAAAGGAACCACTAACCAATCAATTGATAGGACAAACAAGTTTACTTTGCTTGTCCACGTGTGAGTGAGTTGGCTATTGAGAGTAGTTGTTTGATATAATTATGAGGAAAAATAATTTCTAAAAACACCCACCTCATGCATGTAATGAGCATTGCATGGCTGATGTGTACGTAGTTGGGTTCCTTTGATGAGAAATGCTAGCTTGCCACGTCCCACTCTTGGTCAACGTGGAAGAGGAAGTTGAATTTTTTGGGTGTTCAATTAGGTGAAGAAACCAATGTCATTATTTAACTTAAAATACTATCCCACGTGTAACAGAGGGAATGAAAATCATGATAATTATATTGTATTTTTTGGAGGATAAACCTTCCACCTACCCAAAAAAAGAAGACAACTAACTTCCTACGTGTTTAGTGAATGGGCATGAGGTCGATATTTGATGGGTTATTACTCCATCATGATATGAAAGGGGGTGAGATTAGGGGGTGATAATCCGTTCTTGATTATTCGGTTTAACCGACAACCGAATCGAGATGTCGGACCCGACTATAATAGGTTCGGTGTCGGCGTCGGTTGCCATTTTTCGGAGAATATCTGTAACCGACGGATGCCGGTTGCTAACCGAGAAAAACTCGATGCACCGCTGCTAACCGTCGGACCTCTCCACTGGGCACGCCGATGAGAATGACGAAGAAGAGGAAGAGTGGAAGACCAATATGCCGGCCATGCAAATCACTCCCTCTCCTCTTCCTTCCTTTCCAAATTCCCACCTTTCTCCACTGTTGCCCTCATAAATCCCTAATTCCTAAATAGCTAAATCCCAATTCAACCTCCTTATCTCAATTTTTGCCAATCCAGAGATGGAAGAACACCAACTTCTTCTCGATTCTCATCCTTCTAACCTAGCGCCCCAACCTGATAAGCGACGCCGACCCTATCTCCCCAATCCCGACCTTGGCGAGATCTAGCCACGACTTTGCTTGGAGGAAGAGAAGTAGAGGGTGTCGAAGCGGCAGCCTTTGGCGAAGTAGCTCCTACGCGGCGGGTTCAGATCCAGGCCCGCCACCTCTGCCTCTAACAACTCTTTCCCTTATTCCTCTGGCTCCGATCGAAAAATCCAACAACAACACCTCCATGCATGTTCTATTTCCGGCAGAATCTGGCCGATTCAAAAATTGTCGGCTGAAAAAGAGCGGAGGAGTCAATTGGAAAAAGTCGAAGTGGAGAGGATTGGAAGGGAGTCGTCTATGGTCGATGGGATTGATGGCAGCCGATAGGAGTGTGAGAGAGAGAGAGAGAGCTGGAGAGATAAAAAATGGAGAGGGGACTTGCGGTCTCGGCTAACCGCAACTCCAAACCGAAACCGCCGTCTGCGGTTAGCGGTTCATCGATGGTCTTGTCGGTCTCGGCTTCGGTTGGCGATGGTGGGGTATCTGCGGTCTCGGCTAACCGATGGTGCGGTTCGGTTAAACCGAAACCGCACCGACCAACAGGCCTAGGTGAGAAGTCCTGTTGGTAGAGGTGGCAATTAGGATCCAAATCTATGAATCCAATACAATCTATCCACCAAATGATCCACTTAATCCAATCCATTTAAATCCAATCCATTTCATCCAAATCCAATTGGATTGGTGGATTCATGGATCAATCCATGGATCCAAAAGACAAATTACGATTTAGTACCTATATTTTTTATATTTACAGTTTGGTACCTAAAATTTATATTTGTATACAAAAAATATCATTGGAAAATTACATTTTGATACCTAAAAATTTTCATTAAGACATTTTAGTACCTAAACTTTTCAAAATTTACATTTTGGTCCAAGCCTTAGATGTCATTTGGATTCATGGATCAATCCATTGGATCCAATCCATTTGATCCATGGATCCACCAATCCAATCCACGAATCCGATCCAATTGCCACCTCTACCTGTTGGCATCTTTTTACACATGTATATAGTATGGTATGGGCGAGCTTCTGCGAGAGAACTGAGTTCGCTTTCCAACTTCCCCAACCCAACTACAAGCCGAGCTTGGCCAGCCAGCTGGATCCCTTGGTCACGTTGTGCTGTCTCCAGTGCATCTTGCAAGCCTTGACCCTCTCCTTGTAGCTGTCCCACGAGCAAACCTTGGACTTCTGCGGACTTCTTAATATCCCGCTTGCCTTGGTGGTAAGATTCGTCAAGGATTCTCACATTCGTCCCCTGATGTTGATGGAGATCTTGTAGTGCCTCTTCTTTGCCACCATTGGCACGGATCCAGTCCTGGTTGACAACTTCAGCAAACCTTACCAAATTCTCCCAAGTCTTGATGGTACATCCATGCGTAATAAAATTGAGCTTCCTTAGTCGTCTCAGCTGACGCTTCCTAAGATTGAGCTTCGGCAGCACACCCTTCTGCGTGGTTTCGGGTTGCGTGATTCCACTGATCTCTCCAGTCCAACACCTCCCATCCCGACAATAGTACAGTGACCGATCTTGAACGGAATATGGTCGATAATACAGAGGCGGGTGATGCGATGATGGATAGGTTGTCAATGGCGGATGGACAGTGTCCAATAGCTAGGGTAACCATTGATGCGACGAGAAAGGTCTCCTCGTAATCACGGTCCCTGTATGCAAGCCTCGCCGAGCTCGGTTCCTCGCAACCAGACTCTGATACGCAACATAATATTCAAGGTCATGGAACTATTCCTTCTAGGATAAAACAGACGTATCTTTTCTAGTGTGCGGTACTTGGAACCCCAGAAACTAACGAGATCAACGAACAGCGAGAAGTCACACGACTCTGTTTCTTATATGTGTTTGTAGAGAGGAAATACAATGACGAAGAAAACCTCTTTTGTCTTTCTTTTGGTCGAAAATCTCTTGTGTAATCTTGTGTATGTCAAAACACAGGGGTAGGTGTAATTATATAAAATGAAGGAGTATGAGTGAAGGGATGTGACCTTTCGGGTGGGTGGTCACACTCCAACCATTACAATAATTCACTAAAAAAAACTCAACCATTGCATCGGTTCAGCCATGGTAGTTGAACATGTTGGGTTATTCCAACCGTCACATCATTTTGTTTGATTCAGTTTCACTTGGTTCAATTTGGAAACCAATTGAAATTCCTTCTCATATATCACTAATATGGTATTTCAAGTGTTTCTCTTGTCTCCTTCCCATTTTATTCTCATTCACAACATCAAAATCCCAACCGTAAATACAGTAATCAAACGTTTAGCGTTTAACCTCCTTTTTATCAATAAAATATCATGTTTGATACACGGAGCTCACAACTTCACATACAATTCTATATTAGATAAAGATCAGGAAGGAAAACGAAAGGGATAACTGGCCTTAATTGCTGCTGTCAGCGAAATTTCTTTCCGGTTTCCGCCAACCTAAATCAGGGATCAATAATTTAATGAGAACCCACTCCAGCTCCGGGTTTGCAGCAGAACATTACATGATGAAATCATCAAGCAAGGGAGACAAAAATGGAAGCTTGACGACTCCCACAGCCACCATCATCGCCAGTAGTGAGATTGGGAGAGCCCATTTGTACAACAACGTCAGGCTCTGTTTCTCTACACCAACACCCCCAAATCAAACACCCAAAAAACAATCAATCAACCCAATTCGATATCTGCAATAGATAATAGATAATAGAGTATTTGCTGTGTTGACGATATTGATTGATTCAGCTGCAAAGAAGAAACGAGAACTGAAATTCGAACCTGAAATTCGAAAGTCGTTCTCTGTTTTATATGCGAGCCATTCGCCGGTCTCCCTGATCTTCTTCTCCACCGGGCCTTCGAACGGGTTGTTACTGCGGTTGCTGCCGTCCTCTGATTCCAACCACAACTCGGCAATCCCGGACCCGCGGCCCTCCGCAGCGCCGGGAGGCTCGGCGTCGCGGTAGCTTCCGGCGCCAATCGCGCGCTCGACCCTCAGAACTTTGAATTGCTGCCGGAGAAGTTTGCTGTTTGCATTATTACTCTTCTTGAGGTTAGTCTTGCTGGAAGTTGTTGCTGGGAGGATTAGAGGAGCTTTGGGTTTAATTGGGTTCTGGGGAGTGGCGGGGAGGCCGGTGGTTCTGGTTTGTGGCGACGGAGAGGAAGAGCTACCGGCGGCAGGGTTTGTGTTTGGAAGAGAAGAAGCGAAGACTAGATAATTGGCCATGGAGGAACGAATGGCTGTTGTACCAGTAACCAGTGTACTACATCCACTTCATAATTCATATATGCGTGCATAATATATAACAATAATTATTAGAAATCCAATTTACGCAACAAAAAAAAAAGTTATTAGAAATCCAATGCATGGCGCATTGCGAGAGTGACTGGCCATGGAAAATTTACTATCTAAATTACAAGTTTGGTCACTCAGTTTATAAAAAAAACTAGCTTACATCCTACCCTTTGGGCAAGTAGTATTTTAATTTTCATTTCCGTAACTTATGAATATATGTGGCATCATCTATATAATCAATTTGTTATCGATTATAATATTACTTTAGTGAAAATGTTCTCACAAACTATTCAACTGAATTGAAGGAGACAACGTTCACAATACTTGTCAGAACAGAAGCGTGGCAATCGATAATCCAAATCAAACCCAAATTTAACGTGGTTCACTAACACAATGTGTGCTAGCTAATCCACGGGCAGGGGGAACAAATTTCACTGATTTGAGGAGAGTACAGGTTACAAACAGACAAACCAAACAAACTAACCTGACTGACCTTACTACAGACTAGGGTGATGAAGAGTATTTATAGAACTCTTCTCCTAATACCAAACAGAAAACCAACCACATTTTCCCAAACATACAAGGAAAAGGTCAAACAAAGCCCAAACACAAACCAAAACAAAATAGGCCCAAACACAAAACAAACCCAAATCAAATTCAAGTCATATTCTAACAATCTCCACCTTGACTTGAATTCTCTCTCAAATACCAGATGTACCAGACGCAACCAAAGTTGCCAGATGTACCCAGACACGATACATATCGCCAGACGTATCCAAATGCGATCGAAACCGCCAAACTCAAACGCAATCAAGATTGCCAGACATATCCAAATGCGATTCATATCGCCAGACCAAACGCGATGCAAATCGCCAAACTCAGATGCAATCATAATTGTCAGACATACTAACTCCTCCAAATCAGCTGTACCAGAATCTCCCCTGCCTCCATATGCCCTAAGGGCGGTTAACAAATCAAAACATGCAGCAAGTCCAACTCATGTTGGGACTTGCCTTGCAGAACCAGTTTGGTGTTATTTTCGTTCATAACACCGATATCAAATTTACCTCCAACTCCGAACCTGCAGCTCCCAATTGTGTTGTCGATCTTCAAATTCAAAACAAACATCCTTGATGATCGGAAACCCTAATCACCACCGAAGGATAACAAACAGAATTATCTCCAAACCCTAACCAACCACCTCACCGCAGCTCGGTGACAACCATTCACAAACTTTCCTTAAACCAAACTTCAACTCAAAAGCAACCAATAAATCCAAATCTGAAGATCCACTGCCACAAAGCAAAACTTCAGTCCAACGACAAATTCCCAAAACCGCAACCAAAGGCTTTGATACCACTTGTCAGAACAGAAGCGCGGCAATCGATAATCCAAACCAACACGAACGAACACAAATTTAACGTGGTTCACTTACACAATGTGTGCTAGCTAATCCACGGGCAGGGGGGACAAATTTCACTGATTTGAGGAGAGTACAGGTTACAAACCAAATTCCAAACGGACAAACCAAACAAACTAACCTGACTGACCTTACTACAGACTAGGGTGATGAAGAGTATTTATAGAACTCTTCTCCTAATCCCAAACAGAAAACCAACCACATTTTCCCAAACATACAAGGAAAAGGTCAAACAAAGCCCAAACACAAATCAAAACAAAATAGGCCCAAACACAAAACAAACCCAAATCAAATTCAAGTCATATTCTAACAATACTTTTATGCATCACGGAAATATCATATAAAGGTGAAAATTATTACATTCATTACGCATCACGGAATCTATTATATGTTTATGAAAATAAAACGGTATGATGTATATTGTAAGTATTGATTATTAGTAAATATCTAAATATTTTATAAAAAGAGCATTTTTAACATCCCGGATAAAAAATGATTTGGTTCCACTACAAAACCCTGACCTGCAAAACCATGCAAAGCCCAATCGTACCATAACATGTGTGATACGATGAGACAACACGATTATACGTCGTATCATCATATCAAGATATCGATATACAATAATACGATCAACTTTTGCATGTCGAAATTTTGTAACCGGTCCACTCACTTAAAAATGGCTTCTTAAGAATTTTTACTTTACTTCACCAAAAAAAACGTAGTTATTAATCTACGGTCACATGTCACAAATGATGTTTTCAAATTTGATCTTAACCATAAAAGAGTTTTGAAAAGGAGTTGGGATTTGGGACGCAACCGCCTAAGTTAAAAATAATAATTAAAAGGTAAATACAATTTAATATCAAAACCTTTCATTTTAAACAATATAATAGTCAAACCTTTTCGAAAACAATCTAATATCCAAATCGTCAACTTTCAATTCGTTTGACCGTTAGTTGACACTTCAAAAAAGTTCGAAGTACGACGCTTCATCAATATCCGTCGATATCTTCTCTGAAAAACCACCAACATATCGTGGTTCCAAACCCGAGAAGTCCATGACTCCACCATGATGCTATAGAATATCTAAATATTCAGTCATCTGCAATGCCAAAACAAGAAAACAAAGTTGTATT
The DNA here is from genome assembly GCA_964030455.1 of Linum trigynum. NCBI lineage: Eukaryota > Viridiplantae > Streptophyta > Magnoliopsida > Malpighiales > Linaceae > Linum > Linum trigynum. The sequence goes on along the minus strand of OZ034814.1, from coordinate 29,622,266 downwards.
GTGACAATTTCCCCTAAACAAAGCTTTTTTGAAGTGTCAACCAACGGTCAAACGGACGGAAAGTTGACAATTTGGATATTATATTGTTTTCGAAAAAGTTTGGCTATTATATTGTTTAAAATGAAAGGTTTGGATATTAAATTGTATTTACCCTAATTAAAAAGGCTAAATTTTCCCAAACTAACCGACGCAGCAGCCGTGGAAAGTTAAAAAAATAATAAAAATATGGCAAATACCGAAACTAACTGGGAGCCTTCAAGGCTTACGTGGACAGGCTTATTTCTGAAAGCATTTTAATATATTATGTTTTTAGTTAAAAAAGTTCTTCATTATGGTCCCCACTATAATTACCTTTTCATTTTTGGTCATTGACCGTTCATTTTCTTTAAGTTTGTCCTATGTGGCACTGAACTGTAATTTTTTACCTTTAAAATTAGGGATGACAACAGGTCGGGGGCAGATAGTGCATATCCGTTATCATGTCCATAGTAGTTTAGGTTTTATCCTCACTCATACCCACTTAAGGATCGGATAGAAAATCAAAACTATGCCTATTACTGTTCGGGTTCAGGTATCCACGAGTAATAATTCATCTTCAAAACTTCAACCAACATGTTAACGTTTATACTATACTCACATTGCATAAGCGGAAAAGTATGATAGTAATTCACTAGAATGAAAAAAAATTAATCTCAACACTACAAATTTCATGGAAATATTATATTTTTATGCTAAATATAAAATATATTGAAAAAAATAATGGTCATTCACTCATTCCTATGTAACTGCTTCAAGTTTGGATGACCTAAACGATTATAGCAAAGATCGGTTCTCGATTGACCAGGGCAGTCTGCCTCCTTCCACCCAGCTGGGGTTGGGTCGGCGACCTAGCCCAATCCAGCACCCGGAGGACCTGGGTTGGCCCACTTGCCTCTGTGGCCCGCTAGGCTTATTTCCTCTTCTTCCCGTCCATTGTCTGGGCCCAAATGGCCCAACTCTCTTTCCGCTTCTCACCCGCGAACTCCTCGGTCGCGTGGTGGATATGGCCCTCCCCCACAACTCACGGACTCGTATCCCGTCAGCTTTCCCTTTCCACGAGTTGCAACGATCTCTTGGGACCAGAGATGGCAATGAGTCGGGTTGTGGCGGGTTTTGTCAAACCCAAACCCAAATTCATGGGTTTATTCGTCAAAAAAATTTGGGATAAATCCCGTTGGGTTTGAATAACTCAAACCCAACCCAACCCGCTGGGTATCCGCGGGTTCATGGGTACCCGTGGGTTTTTGTGGTAAAAAATTTACAATAACAAGTTCCTTTCAAAATAAAAGTTTAACATCAATTTTCTCATACAAATTATTCATACAAAAAGCACCAATGTAGAGCATACAAGCAAACCGCAAATGATCAATACAAATTGTTCAAAATTAAAGATAAACATCTATAAACAATAAGATTAATTAAAAGTTTCTTCCTCGTCAACTAAATTTCTTCACTCTCCACTTCATAATATCAACTTCATTCTAAACAATTATAAAGAACAAATTATACATGTCTCCACAAACATAAAGAATATTAGTTGTTTAAGAAAGATATATTATTTAGAATATTAAATATATCGGGAAAGTAATTATATGTGTGTGTGCGAGTATCCATGGGGCGGGTTTACCTAAACCCAAACCCGACCCAGTGAATATGTGTGTGGGCGAGTACCCGTGGGTTCGGGTTTTGTTGCCATTCCTACTTGGGCCATGGGTGTGGCTACCAAGACCGCCCCACCATCCGGCCCGATGGAACCCTTGGCTCTTAGGCGCGCGTAGCCCCTACGTCGACCATGGTCTCCACCCCGCCGCGATACGCATGAATGAGTGACTACCTCGATGCACTCATATGAATGAGTGCGTGCAACTCAAAAACTAGTATTAAGGTGTCGGATTTTGAGTGACTACTTCGGTGCACTCACATGAATGAGTGTAATATGATGATATAACATATGATAACAACTAATTAGCGGATTATCCTAAGCCCTTGACCTCCAATTTTGAGTTTTATCCCTAACCCCCAAATTGGAAACCCTAACTCTAAATCTCTAAACTCTTAATTATTCAATTTAAAGTAAATATTTAATGGTTTTGTTGCAAATTCATGTGCGTTATTGTTCATCACATCATAAGTGATGATTGACATCATTTTGACATAAATCGCATGTTTAAAATGACAGTTATGAAACGAGTGCACTGAATGCAACCAAAAAAGTGAGTGCACCGTGTACGCCACTATATATATATATATATATATATAGTGGCGTATGCGGTGCACCCGCCTCATAATTATCATTCTGAGCATGCGATTCGTGTCAAAACGGTATCAATTGTTGTTTATGATATTATGAACAATAAGCACATGAATTTGAAAATAAAATCATTCAAAATTTACTTTAATTCGAAGGATTTGGGATTTAGGGTTAGGATTTAGGTTTACAATTTGGGATTTTGGGTTGGGAATCAAAATTGAAGGTTAAGGGGTTAGGGTAATAGATTGATTTGTTATGATTCTATGTCATATCATCATATTAGATTGAGAGTACTAATTAAAGTTCAAAAGTTGATGTATTATAGACACTTTTAGAGTTGGATGCACTTAACCCAAAAAAGTGAGGGCGCCGAAGTAGCCACCTATATATAATGTAAAGTTTGTGTTATACTTATACACTAGTTCGTTTATAACAACATTGCTTTGAAGTTTGAAGATAACGACAATGGCCGCGGTTTTGCTGACCCGAGTTGTCTTGAACTCTGTTATTATCCCGCCCGCGAAGGGAAACAAAGAGAACAAGAGGGGGAAAATGTGGAGAAGCGGGAGCATTTCCATTAGCCTACCACTTTCATGGCGCCCTCAGCTCCCGCCGCCGCCTGAAGTAATGCTCCTCAACAGCAGCAAATGCGTCATCGATTCCGCCAGCGGGAGCCATCTTCACTTCCGCTCCAAATCAGTAGTACTGCTCGTCCAATGTACGCTCAACCCGGGAGCAGGAGCAGGATCAGACGACGATCTTTCTATTTCCCAACAGCCCAACAGTGAGGCAAATACTACTACTCCTCTCTCCCTCTCTTCCTACTCGTCATTCGCTCGCTGCATTATGCTGGGGCTTTGAGTTGGCTAATATCTTGAATTTCCGATAGGTTGAGCTTGAGGAAGACAAAGGGATCTGGAGCAAATGGAAGGTACTATTTTTCTTTCTATTCAGCGTTTAGTTAGTAAGAAAAGAGGCAGCAGAATTTCTTCTTTTTTTCCCCGTCTTGTCCAAAACATGTCTGCCTGCGATTTGGATTGGCGTCAGGCGAATTCCGCAGAAATGAGCTCGAAGCTTGCCAAGCTCGGGCTAGCAGCTGTACTGGCGTACGGGCTGTTCGACGGAGTGACGTACACGACTTTCTTCGTGCTGGCGTTCCTCGGGTACGAGAAGAGCACAGGCAAGAACCCTGCCGCCAATCTTCAGGCCCTCCTTGGGGTAATGTACAGCAACCCCCTTTTGTCCTGTGATTGCCCACATACTGTTTGATGTTATTCCGCTGAGAAGAGAACACAACGTATAACGATTTGTTTGCTTGGCCGGAACCTTTGTACTTTCAGATTGTGATCTTGATGTGGACGGGGAACAATGTCACGAGGCCGTTCCGGGTCGCTGGAGCTGCGGCGCTGGCGCCACTGATTGACAGAGGATTGAAGAGGATACAGAGCTACTTCAAGTTCCCCAGCCTTGTGTATGCGTTTGCTCTTGTGGCCTCCATCGTGGCCGCAGCCAGCGGGACAGTAGTCGGCTTGCTCATCCTCTCCAGATGGGGGAAATGAAATGAACCAAGGGAGATTTCCTTTTCGAAATGGATGAATAATAGATGCAACAAGTGTTTCGATATTTATAAGATAACGCCTCTGAACGAATTAGTCCATGTTTCTACAACAATTTCTCCAGACTGCCAAAAACGGAGAGTGACATAACAAAGCTCAACATGAAAGGTAAAAACTCGCCGCAATTCTATTCCTACCTCAGCGTAATACAAAACTTCAGGCAAATATCCATGCGAGCCGAAGACCTACTACAACTGGTCTTTCTTTTCACCAGACTCTAATAACCCAACGATAGGTTTCTCAGGGGGTAACCCGTGGCTGCAATAGCTGCTTCCGTCCGGATGGTGCTTGTCTGTGCTAATGCTATTGACAGTATCCTTCAGCTTTGGTTGCTTTTCTCCCATCCTCTTGGTGCAGACTTTTGGAAGGTTGAACTTCCCTTCCCTCCAAAGTCCAAACTCAACTTAACTATTCAACAAGCATACACCAGTTAACCGGAACAAAATTTTAGGGCATTCCATGATATTTCACGTCATACCCTTCGATTGAAGATAAGGCTCTCCTTCGCCTAGATATAAGTGGTGTTCTTGTTGGTGCCGACTTCAACAATCCCCTTCTTTGACCTTTCCCTCTTTCTATCAGTAGGGGGCCATCTCCGCTGCTGCTTCCATCACTCCACCATCACCGACATGAACTCCTTCGCTTTCCCTTGGGTTCTCCCCCGCGATGCCAGCTCCTGATTTGTTAAGAGTAAACGCGTTGCAGCGACTCTCTGATATATCATCAGCTGAACGTTTTTCTAGCAGTTGGTCCACAGCAGCTTCTTTCATGATGGCATTGTTCTCCTCTAATTTCCCAAAGCTAATATTAGTTTCTTCGCTACAAAGAGTTTTCTCCTTGGACCGTCCCCTCTTTCTTTTGTCACTTGTCGGTTCAACTGCTTCCACCGCCTTACCTGCTGCATCAGGGCATTTCAGCCCGGGTGCATGATATCTCTTCCTTTTCCTGCCGCTGATGATCCCTGGTGTTACATTCACATCCACCGCCTTATTGTTCACATGAGCATGAGCATCACTTATTTCTTCCCATAACAGGACAGTTCTGCCACTGTCTGATCTGCCAACACGTGAAACAACTGCAGATTCTTTACCCTCAGAATCGCATACTACTTCTACTTCTTTCATGGCACTGATATCCGATATCTCAGTAGTTTCTTCATTGTTGACTTCTTCAACACGCCTCCTTTTCTTGGACTTCTTTCTCCTTTTCTTGCTGCTCGGCTCTGCATTATGTATTTCATCTATGTTTCCATGCTCACGATATTCAAGATCATCCTTCGCATGACCTCCATCTGCAACAACATTGATACCTACTGATTCATCCCTGAGAGTGCAAGGGGCCAGCAGCCGACCACTCTCACCAGCACTAACATCACTATTCTCGTCCTGTTTGAACTGCTGCTGGGATATCCTTGCTCCTTGTTCAGAGTTGACTTCAGGACGCAGTTCCCCTTCAACCTCACCAACACTAGCGCCCATTCTTCTTCTACTGTCAAGTGACCCAACAGACGCCAAAGATAAGTGGCCAGATTGAGGGTAACCGCCAGCAACACCATTCTGCTTCTCCTCCTTGGATCTCCTCTTCTTTCTCTTCTTTCGATTTTGTGTTACCGTCGTGATTTCACCAACAGATACCAAAGATAATTGGCCAGATTGAGGGTGACCGCCAGCAACATCATTCTGTTTCTCCTCCTTGGATATCCTCTTCTTTTTCTTGTTTTGAATTTGTGTTACCGTAGTGATTTCAGCTCCCTGTCCAATGATTTTATATGCTTCTCTCACCATGCTCATCCCTGGGGAAGCAATTTTACCATCTACGACTTCAGAGAAAAGAGACGATGAGGTCCTCTTGTCCCCTTTGGTGTTAGCCGCAATGTGCAATAGCACAAGTTGATGTGCGAACCTAGATAGTTTAGGTCCAGAAACAGACTTTGGCATCAACCTACAATACAATAGTTCAATATTAGCAAACAAACAATAGAAGGAACAAGATCTCGGCCAGAAATAACACACAGAGCAGCATTCTTATTTGGTAGTAAAGACATGAGGGCACCAATGACTGCAAAACCAATCTGTTCAATCTAATTTCTAAGCAGAAAAGAAGCATTAGTCAGTCGAACACCAAAACTTAGTAAATGGCATATATAATGTTAAAACAGGGAATGAAATGAATCTTGGCAGCCATCAGGCTTCAAAATGGACACAACAGATATGAAGAACAGAAGCATCAGTCAAACACCAAAAAATTAGCAAATGGCCTATCTGTTGTCAACACAAAGGGTACCATCACTGGAGCTAATATAAGTGAATCCTGGCTACCATTAGGCTTTCAAATGCACACATTAGAAATAGATACGAAGTGGGAACAGAAACAGATGTTGTAATAAATGAAAATGAGTAATTCCAATGGACTTTAGCTTATCCTTTTACTTGCATAAATGGACATTTGAGTTACTTACTTTCTAGAACACAGAAGGAAAGATGCTCCATCATACAGAGAAACTTGTGGAGGTACGATATCCTTCTTGCTCACAGACTGACAGCAAAGAAAACCTCAAGTCAAAATCTAACTTAACCTAAGCTGAACACAAAGAAAGACAAGACATTAAATGTCCTCCACACTACACACCTTGTCAGGCAAGATCACCCCTTCTGGTAGGTTAGAAATGTGACGATGAGATGGAGGATACTTGTAGAAGACAGTTCTGTTACAAGTGTCAGAGGAGAATCAAACAATAGTTATGTAATATGTACAGAAAAATACCAGTTCATCAGATCCAGAAACTTACATGACTCCAATATTTGCAAGTGCCGGCCAGCAATTAATTGGTGAACAAATTTCCCTAGGCCAGACAGGATTTTGGTCGATGCAAATGTATCCATTCATCCCACCACTGGAAATTGTGAGAATAAGTCAGGGAACACTTTACATCGAGAAACTTAAGAACCATACATATATGGAAGTGATTGCTAGATGAAATGTGCATCAACAAGACACAGAACACAGAGAGACGGTAACTTCTATTTCAATTACAAGCCAAAACATAACAGCTGTCATTTCCAACCCAGTCAGATTCCGTTAAATGTATCTTCATCGGCGTAGGACAGAGTGGCAACCGTACACAAATCATTAAGACACGCAAATACAATAGCATAACTTCTAACAACCTTTTCTTATAAGCAGAGCCCAGCAATGGGACCAACAGTAACATTAAATTGAGACCGGCTGCATACCTGGTTTTTGGGTCGATTTCCAGTTCTGCCTTCACATCCAGCAATTCCAACTGAGAACTCTTATCTGAGAATGATACAATTACGATTGCCAGAGGATTCGATTTATGAACAAACAAGATGTCCCAACCCAAGCTGTTTCTCCTTTTCTCGTCATCCTGATGATGGAAGATGTCATGAGCAACTAGAGGAGTAAAGAAGCACAGATACGACACATCAAAAGATTTTACATATCCAAACAAACAAACAAACAAAAAACTCCAACTAATATTGACTAACAGAATCCAATTTTGAAGCACTATCATTAGAGATTCAGGCTAGTATAGATCAAGCAAACACGTAGATTCAACCATATATTTAAGACTTATTTTCCAAGAGTACTTTTCTACTTGGGTCTAGGTTATGCAAGAGTCAACAAATCAGAGAAAAGAGATCCAGTCCAGGTGTCCCATTTTTAAACAATAAGTTGCTAATTTGATTAGTACACTACTGGGCTGCAATCTAGATGGACGGATTTTCTGATTCAGCGTGGCACACATAAGTCAGCTTCCTCTACTTGGCGAATATGATTATTACACTAGTTAGTTGAGTCCCTTAGTTTATTCAGTGTGGTCCAACTTCCTTGATTCTCTGCTTCATCTATTCAAGTTGATGGGTAAATATCTGGCATTTTAAACTCTCATTATATTTCCTTTGTCCCATCTCATATACCAATGAGGTTAGTTAGCCTGAAACATCTCTGACAATATGGCCAGAGGTTGTCACTTACATCTAACCAGTACTCGTATTTTAATTTCGCTGATCAAAACAACAGCGTTATGGATCGTTGCATATTTATCACAAATTCACAATGACATACACCCAAACATTGCACGATGTTTGTGAACATGGGTACATAAGGCCTCAAGTATGCCAACTCGAAAGAACAAAGAAGCAAATATGTCAGGGCTCACGTTGGTTGTCATCAACTCAGTACCAGTTACAATTAAAGTCTAGAAAGTACAAGATTTTGAATTATACAACACAAGACTTGTACAAGAGTAAAGCAGTATTACCGTTAATGTGTGCTCCAGTTTGGCAATTTCTGAAAGAAGCCGTGCCTCATCAATGAATGGCAATTTACAAATACCCTGACAATTGGCAGAAGAAAAGAAGCATCAGATAATGTCAAAACTTGCAAGAAACCAGTACAGAAATACTTAAGCCTTAAAAATAATCATGACCAATTGATTACAATAACATAACAAAGGGGTTGATGCAAGCTTCACATGGATGTGTTAAGGCCAGTACCTGCCAAGAAAACCGCTTGCCATTCATATCAATTTCAAAATCTGCCAGAAATTTTAAAGCAATCAGATATCACCAAGAAGAATGGGGGAGAGAAGATCAATTAGATAGTTACACGGTAAATCCACATTACATACTCGCAGGATAAAAGTCAGCTATAGGTGATAAGCCATCCTTCATCAATTTCCCATAGGACAAAGGAAGAGAATGTGCACTGCAAGCACCATGTATGGATTAAACTTCATCATGAAAGAACTCAAGGACAACAAGAAATGTCAAGCTTAACAGACCTTGCAGCTGGAAGTACCCCCATTAACTGATCGAAAGGCTTGAAAGGTTTCCCAAGTGTGAATTTGATTTCTAGATTATCAAAACCATGAAAATCTGAAGCTAACGGTGCATAATAGAAAGGATAAAACCTGCATGCAGAAATTTGCTTCGGTAAGTTTGTTACTTCACACGACAGAGACAGAGAGAGATACAATTCTTAAGAAGGGCATTTTACGACATCAACGCATATCAATTGACAAGAAAAATGAAGTAGCAGCCTAGTAGCCCAGTTAAACTACTCAGAATTCATGTTATTGGTTAAGAATAAAGCCAGAGAGGTTTGGGCCAAAATCTTCTTGCATAACTAAGGAACAGGTAGAAATTGCGGTGATTTGCCACAATCCGGATCCAGCATTCAGAAGCAAAAACGGCCAGACGCCTCACAGCATCTGTGGTTCTACTCAGGGCATCTTCAAGATGGAGTTGTAAGAGAAGAATAGAGACTCATGCAGGGAAATGACGATATTCAAACAGAAAAAACACTTACCATTGCCAAGAGCATACCCCTTCGTAGTAGTAGTGCATAACCCAGGATAGTCCTTCTATATATTTCTCTACCTATGTAAATTAGAAAACGACCAATCAACATAGTTGTCCAACGGAATGAATCCAGTATAAATTAGAGAACTTTTAGGGAGAGTTAAGGAAAGAAATTAAGAAACTGGACAACAATTACAATGGGCCAAAATCCTTGTCAAATGAAGAAAGAAAGCAGCGACTAAGTCATTTAGAAAAATTATGCAAGGAATCAAAAAACGTAATGCACCAAAGTAGAATCAATGAAGAAAAATAAAAAATTCTCACCACTTGTCGCTGAATCCTCTCACATTCATTTTCCGAGTTAAGCTGAAAGTTATGCACATAGTATCTCTCTTTCCAACCATCTTCTCCAAGTTTAACCTTACAATGACAATCATATCCCAAATTTTTAAAAACACCAAAGCATAGCAACTATTATCTAGACCAATATAAATATACCTTGTCCACCTCAGCAGCAGGGTCAATTTTAAGGCCATTAGCTGATCCTTGAGCGGCTACACTACCACCCTTCTGTGATCACGAGAGATATTAGCATGAGTTCTCCAATTAGAAAGAACAGCACCACATAACATTGGATATGCTTACTACTCACATTCTGCGGCTCCGACATGTGTTTGGTATCATGTCTGCGCTGCGAACCGCCCCATTCACTTGCTTTCTTCATCTGAGAAAAGGAATCATCACTAAAGACATACTACATAAAGACAAAACCATTGACCATAATGTAACAGGAGCTTCACGATTATTTTGATTCTGTGTGCCTGAGGTACATACATCGAAGGATTTGATATTTTTCATGAAGACAAAACCATTGACCATAATGTGACAGGAGCTTCATGATTATTTTGATTCTGTGTGCTTGAGGTTCATACATTGAATGATTTGATAATATTTTATAAAGTGATGGAAACTTTATCTTAAGGTCCCACCAAAAGGTGTGAGAAGAAAGGAACAAGAAAAGACAAAGAGTCAGAGAAAGGAGTACAACAGAAGCAAATCAAAAGAAAAGGAGAACAGGATAAAACAGAGCAAAACTAATGAAGGGCAGCGATGAAAATTGGTCATTGAAGCGAGCATTTTCTTCTTCTCTTTTGCATAAATAAAAGCATCGGGTCGTTACAATGACTACCTTAATACGTTTCCTGAAAATTACACTCTCGTAAGATCCCACAGCCTGGATGAAGTGCTCCATGCGTTTGAAATTTATCTGCAATACAAAAATACGCAAGGATCATACAGAACATCCTGGATGCGAACCATGATCAGGTCAGAAACAGATATGCTTCATATTTCAAACACGTCTCAACGTACAAACTACTGGGCGATTATACAAGGGCAAGTATTTTGCTTTAAAGGGGGGGGAGAGAGGGTGGGGGAATAGTCAAGGAGAAGTCATAGTTAAAAGTGCCAGGCATTTAGCCCAGGCACCAGAGAGACGGAAGAAGAATGTGACGCTGGCTACTTCACAAAAAAAATGATTGATGTCAAACCTCATAAACACAACTAAGAACCAATAAAGTAGTCTGTTAGCCTAACAAACAGAAGAGGTGAAGACTTTATACTAAGCATACAACATCTGGAATCCTAGATGTTCACCTTAAAAGAATCAGTCAGGTAACCACCCATCCGGACGAACTCCTTTTTGTAAAGCATCAAAAGCAAATCAATAGCCCCCTGTAAACAACATAAACAGAAAAACAACATAAATGAGGACAAACTACAAAAAGGTATAGCTTCCTGAAGGAATATCCATGGTTAAATACAAAAAAAATGACTGATAATATGTGCAAACAAGAGAATTCTTGAAAGTGCAATACAATGTAATGTATGATTTTCCAACATCGGCTATGCCAAAAAGTTGAGCTTACTGGCACTACCAAATAGCCAGAAAATTCAGTTTTCAGTGTCAAAATTACTAGAGAGCCATGATTGAGATGGAGCACCACCAGGATAATTAGATTAATTGCAAAGCTCCAACACCAGAATCACACACTTCTTCTAATGAAGCGTGAAAAGTTAAGACCCCCCCCAGATTTACTGGATTAAAGATTTTAAAAATTTTAAAATTCACATCATAAGCCCCATATCAGTGCATGTAGCTTTGCATGAAAGCATTATATGACTACACAAAAAAATGAAGACAAAAAAAAATAAGGATCTCAAATTCCCACCTCAGAGATTGCCAATGATGGTATGTGTGGCAGAAAATCATTTCCGACAAGCAAACACATGAAAACAAAGTCATCAATCAAACGCTCCAGATCTGTGTCAGATGTTGAGTCCGGGATTCTTAAATCGTACATTAGATATTCTCTCAGAATCCAAACATGGAGGAACTGCCAGATAAGAAAAGGAAGAAAATCAGTAGGCTCAAAACTGCACCGTGCTATAGAACAACGGAAGTATCAACATCAAATGGTGGATTCAGCTATGAACTTCAGAATTTCAAAGTTAATTGGGAGAAGAAATATCTAGGAAACAAGGGGTCACTACTTCAGAATGCTGAACCATGTTGTACTGCATTAAGTATGTGAAATATAGCAACCAAAATTGAAATATAATAGAACATCCTGCTTCCATTTACACCACAATTGGAGAAAGTTATATTTCTCTACTTCAAGCCAACTGTTGCATGATCTACCAAAAGCGTTTAAGTTCCCAAATAGCCTATAGAAAACAAAAGAGATACGTTACCTGAAATTTTCTCTCAGAAATGAAGTGTGCTAAATTGTCCAAGAAAGCTGGCGATTGCTGAGAAATTCCTGATTTTGTCAGAAAACTTCCCAAGTCATGACCACTTTTTGTACCATTGTCTCTAGAGGTAATCTTACGTACTTCCTGTGACACAAAGAAAAAGAATAAAGATGAAGACTAGATGCACAATTTCAGAATGCTATTGAGTATAAGAACAGAAGGCTACTGCAGGCACAAACCTCTCTCAGGACTGAAAAATGAATTTCGTGACTGGCCAAGGCAAGCATGATTAGATCTGCATCCTAATAAGGAAAAAATAACAGAAAAGAAATCAGCAACATAAAACATACTTGGTAAATGGCATCTCTAGTAGTCCCATTTATAGACAAAGACATTTACCAAACCATACAAACAATGCCGTGTGTTTGGATTGAAGCCAGGGAGATTTCTTTGCAAGCGTATGTATGACATTATCTTATGCTCCCCTTCACCAGGAACACTGGCATCAGAAAGAATGACCTAGAAAGACCAATTGACATATATGTACGTTCAGGAAAGTAAGGAAAAAGAAAACAGATGTATGTAATTTAAAACATTCGGTAGTTACCTTTATTCCTTTCCACCCTTCTTCCTCATTCATGCGCAAGTTAATATAATAACGGAGGGCTGAAGACAATAATTCCATAAACTCAGTTCCTGGAGTGATTACATTCGAATCCAACTTCTTTGATTGCCCTTCGACCGGCAATTCGTTTTCCCCTAATTCATGACTCTCAGCCTTGAGAGAGGCCTGAATATTGTCAAAATTGAAACAGGAAAAGACTCTTACTAAGCAATCCAAAGAACGCAAGCACACCAAAGTGGTTAAAATCATAGGCCGAGCTTATATTAGACGACAAGGATCTGGAGAAACTCACTTCATCTTCCACTTCCTTAGCAGTCTTAAACCTCCTGGACCGTTGCTGATTCATCTTGGCACGTGGAGCAACACCATCTAACCAAAACAATTAGGAAAAAAAGAACGATTTCATTCGGAACAGCAAAAGCTAACCAGAGAGAGGCCATATGCGCAGTTCAGTTCATTCGCTTCGACTCAAACTGAAGTTAAAGGAAAGCTGAAGAAGAGGAGTTTGTTGAGGAAACTTACCAATGGCCAAGTAAAGAAGCTGGCGAGGACGAACTATACTAAAGACTCTATCAATGTACATAAACACCGCCTGGAAGACTTCATCGTAATCGCTCGGAGGCGGCTGACGCAGCAACGGTAACAAGCTCAGCAACAACAAAAAAAACGCGATACCACTGAAAAATTGGGAAAATAACACCCAAAAAAAACGAAGTAATCGAAAGCAGAACTGTACCAGTCCTTCGGGATGGAAGCAAGGGTGGATTATTCCATTCATGTCTAGGTAGAGATTGTCGAACTCGTAACCGTTAGGGTTAGGGAGGGAGACATCGACGGGAACGGGACGGTCGCTCTCGATCAACGGAGTTTCTTCCACCACGTCGGCCACCGAGCGCGGGTACCTTTCAACCAGCCAGCGGTAGAAAGACGGTATTCCCATGGTGGCTAGTCTCGCAACAAAAGTAACAAAAACAATAACCTATAGCCGGCAGCGGCCGAGCATTTGCTGTCTATTACTGCTCGTATGCTCCAGCAGCGTGCTCCTTAGGGTAGGTTATCTTTCGAGCAAACAGGAGGAAGAGGAGGAAGAAGAAGAGGAGGAAGAAGAAGAAGAAGAAAAAACCGTTAACCAGAGAGAACCGGTCGCTTGTATATCTTCAGCGTCTAGCGACAACTAGGTTTTACTTTCCCAGTGCTCCGGCTGGGAGAACGGACCGGTTACTAGCCATATCTCTCTTTTATTTTAACCAGCTTAAACCCTGCCCTGCCCTTTTTTATGGTTAAACCCTGCCCTTGGGGCACCCGGGCAGTTAGGGGTGGGCATTCGGTCGGTTCGGTTTCGACCGAACCGAAATTATGAATACCGAGTCCTCGAATTCTCTCAAACCTCAAACCGAATTCGAATCGAATTATAATTCGGTTCGGTCGGTTTAAACCGAACTATAATCGGTTCGGTTCGGTTTTCACACAAAACCGAATTTGTGAAGCTACTTGTATTTTATCACTTTTAAATTATTTTTCACCCCTAATATAAACAATAAATATCAATTATATGCATCATCAATGATAAAACCAAACTTTTCAACACATAAGTCATAAAACATTTCAAATATTTAAGTCTAAAAACAATTACAAACATAAAAATCCACCATTTGGAGCTTGCAATTATAGTATTTCGGTTTTTCGGTCGGAAATTCGGAAATTCGGTTCGGTTGAAAGAACCCTGATTTCCGAACTATCCATATTTTCCTTCCGAATTCCGAACCGAATAGCATTAATTCGGTTTCGGTTCGGTTCGGGTTTACCGAACCATTTGCCCACCCCCTACGGGCAATGTATCTATCTATACATAATATTATGGCAATTCAAAATTTATTTTTTTGCCACATAAGCACTTGGAGAGATCTCAAGTTGTTAAGGTGGACAATTTTTTTACCAAAAAAATATTTATTGACCTATTTATGAAGTTGTCCCTCTCTCTTCATTTAATATTAATTCTCTTTTTATCCTATAATTATTTTTCTTTTGTTTTTTCATTATATCTATAAATAATATATGGACAGAAAGGTTATCAAACCGGTTTAGCAAGTGAAATGGTTTTACCAGTGGTACAACCGATTTGTGTCGGTTTATGTCGGTTAATAAAATATGTAGAAATATCAAATGAATATAATCATATATAAACCATATTTGAAGACAATTTACGTACAATTCATATTGATATTTGAATAAAATATGATATTTCAAATAAAATTACATGTATGCATACTTAAATTCACTAAAACTACGTATTTACTTAGAAATTTGTAAAACGATCATACCGGTCATACCAATGGTGTCATGTCGATTTCATTACCGGTGTCGGTTGAATGGTTCAACCGATGGCAAGCCGACCGACGTGACAATCATGATGGAGAGTGACATATATAAGATTTTGTTTTTGCATTATATCGATATACGCAACAGTGTACTAATGTTCGTAGAGTGACATATATATTACACTTTTCAAACAAAAAAAATATATGATTAAAGATTCTTATGTAAATTTCTGCTCATTTTTTACGAAAACTTAATAATAATTTACATTTTAATGAATAATTTAAACAAACATACAAAAATAATAATATTTTGTCGATAAGGTCTGAAAGAAACTTGACAAAGAAATAATAGTTATTTATTAAAAAACTTCTTATTCATTATCATCAAGTGAAAACATATAAATCGTATGTGCAGTATTTAACTATTTATAATGTATCTTAAGTTCGCATTACTAATATTTTCTCTAGGTCATGTTGATTGAGCAAGCTACGTTAAACATCACATTAAACATCACATTTCAAGCTAAGAATAATCTAAATTCGACGATTAAGGTAATAAATAAACATTAATGTTTTACTTCACATATATAACAAAAAAAAACATTTATAGTTACAATAGTGTAAACCGAGCTATTGGGTCAAAAGAAGAATATTGTAAATATGCGTTTAGTATGAAAATTGTAACAAGTCTATATAGTTGTGAGCCTGTGATTCATACCAAATTTTGGCAATAATAAAAGAAATTGACATCATATTCCACTCAAGGAGCTGAGTTCAAAAGTATTAATTAGTGTTGAAAGTAAAATAAACTCTATGTATATATATGTTTAGATATTAACAATAGATGTATCTACAATACATCCAATCATTCAAATACATGTGAAAAGCCACAATGTTTGTATGAACTTTTAAATTTTGCTACAAAATATTTTGTTAAAAAATTAAAAGTTAATTATTCAAGGAATACATAATTTTGAATGCACCTGAAATATATGTATGTCGTATACACACTTTACCAATTATTAATATAAGTAATGAAAATTTTGTTTTAGAACAAACACCAAATGTAAAGAAATTCAGCGAATGGACATTCAAATAGTTGAAAATTTATACATTGAAGGAACATCTTAAGATGAGAACCTTCGATAGTGTATATGGATGCTTTGGATTCAGACTCTAAACGAACATTTAGACAAAAGACATGGGTTGAGGGTTAGTCCAAATTAAAATATTAGCAATTGATACATATTGTAAGACAATAATAATTTGTATCTTGATAGAAAAATGGTCATAAGATGCTATACAAAGACTTCATGAACATCAACAATAAAAATGAGTGAGGTTTAGAGAATTTAATCATTATAAGGGATACGATGTGTGTCAAATTTCAATTGGGATAAACATAATTTATCCAGTAATCAAGTATCTTTTTCCAATAATTTGAAGTCTGATTAATTGGCTGGGAGTGCGTACAAACTCGAGAATCATGAATTGATATATGTTGTATAAGATAATAAATTTGAGCGTCTTGGTGAAAATTTTGATATATACGATCCTAAATGGGACGTGATAAACCTTCACGACATGATTAATGATCAGAGAATAAAAACATCACAAGCGAGTGTGCTAACTATTAAATATTAAGAATTTTCGATATAGGCACACCACATATTCACTTATGAAGCGAGAGCAGAAAATGTATAAAAGATTCAAAAAGTTCAAACATGTAGATAAGTTAACTAATATAAATAATAAAATGAACTTCATCGGCCAACTGGCCGGGTAAAAAACTAGTTTTTATTCAATAGATATTTGTGAATTTGATTTACCGATATTTATTAATATTTTAATCGGTAGTATTTGGATAATTTGGTTTGGTTAATTTAGATAACGGTTTGGTTTGTTACATTTTTTACCGTGTTGGGTGTAGGGGGTAACGCAACCTTAGGGGGTGGTTTTGATCAAAGTACGCAGCTATTGATTCATTAAACAGAACATCGAACCAAAAACAAAAATTGTTCTTGGGTGTTCTGGGATAAATCCCAACGAAACCAAAAGGACAAATCCACACCTGAGGATAGCTCGATTGGGTTAAAGGGTAGTTGTTCGACCACAATCGAAGGGACTATTCAATCGATACAAAGCTCAGCAAGTTTGGAATCCACCAAACCCTCACAAATACGCAAACTTGCACAAACCAAAAGGCTCAATTCAATACGTCAAAATTCTCTCTAACTTTACAACGCAAAGAAAAGGCTAGTTATAGCCAAGAAACCCTAATTACAATCCTAAAAGAACAATGAAACTAATTGGATCAGAAAAGGTCTAAATAATTTGTGTAAAATAAACCTGCAAAGTAAGCACCAAGAAACTGTTTTGACACTAGCCAAATTCGGCCTCTTTTCTTACCAACTTTGACAGCTTCTTTGGCATGTAATAAAAAACTTGTAAAATTGACCATTTGGGATCATTCCAGGCTAGGGGTGGGCAACCGGTTTGGTAAACCCGATCCGAACCGAATCAAAACCAAATTAAACCGAACCGAAACCGAATTAATGCTATTCGGTTCGGAATTCGGAAGGAAAATATGGATAGTTCGGAAACCAGGATTCTCTCAACCGAACCGAATTTCCGACCGAAAAACCGAAATACTATAATTGCAAGCTCCAAATGGTGGATTTTTATGTTTGTATTTGTTTTTAGACTTAAATATTTGAATAGTTTTATGACTTATGTGTTCAAAAGATTGATTTGATCATTGATGATGCATATAATTACATATTTATTGTTTATATTAGGGGTAAAAATAATTTAAAAGTGAGAAGATACAAGTATTTTAACAAATTCGCTTTTGTGTGAAAAACCGAACCGAACCGAATTATAATTCGGTTTAGAAAAACTCAATTTTTTTCTCCTCTTTCTCTTCCATAAAATTGAAAGAACCAAATTACCCTCTTCTTTCTTTCTACAAAAAGTTGAAAAGTCAAAAGTTTCCCTCCTTATTCCTCTTTCATAATCAAAAGAATCAAACTTTCCCACTTCTTTCTCTTCCCACATATCAAAACCACCAAAATTCCCACTTGTTTCTTTTCTAAAAAATTCAAAGAACCAAATTTCCCTCTTCTTTCTCTTCCCAAAAACTTGAATACACCAAAATTCCCCTCTTCTTTTAAAAACATCAAATTACTAAATACATTACTTTACTTTATTTATATTTAATTGATAATTTTATTGAATAGTTAAATTAACCAAAATTTTAATTTATATATTATATTAATATTGTCATGATCTCAAGTGACCTTCATGTTTCAATTTTTGTAATTTTCTTAAAATACGTAATATCAAGTGAGTTTCATATTTTTAAAATTTCTTATACGAAATGAAAAAATAATTTTACTTAAGTTTAGAATGAAAAACTTTATTTTGAAAAACTATGTATTGTATATTTTTATAATTATTCAAGTGGATTAGATGAAATTCGGGTTGAGTTGGTCGGGTTACGGGTTAGTCGGGTTCGGGTCAATCGGGTTGCGGGTTAGTCGGGTTGCGGGTCAATCGGGTTGTGGGTCAATCGGGTTGCGGGTTAGTTGGGTTGCGGGTCAATCGGGTTGCGGGTCGGGCGGGTTATGGGTTGTTGACTTTTAATCAATTCGAGTTGCGGTCGGGTTGCGGGTGGACCCATCGGGCGGGTTAATCGGGGCGAGCTATGTTTTGACACCTATAGTAAAAAGTCATAAGGGCTATACAGAAGCAATGCTAATAAAACTCAAAATGATGTTTTACAAAGACATGACAAAGGGGGAGAAATTAAGAGATATCATGCTCGGATTGTCATAAAGGTCTTCGCATGGCATTGAATGCGAGAAGACCCTTATATGGTGGATATGACTTTTAGCAGTATATAAAAGTTAAGCATCTAATGGAATATGTTACAACGCACTTATTAAGCATGCTTGACAAATGATATCGATATGAAACTCTCTGAATGAGTTAGTTTGCTCGAAGCAAACATATTAAGGTTCTCGGGAACATTGGTTTTCTGAAGTGAAGAGAGTTTGATAAAAATCAATGGCAATGACAGCCTTCCCTCTTTTCTCAGTGATCCATTCTCCATTATCATTTCGCAAGCCGGACACAAAATTTCGTTTTCTACGAGCCCATTTTTTCTTCTTTCTTTTGACAAAAAATTGAAAACACCAAAATGTTCATAATTCTTGATAAATTAGAAGCACTTAAGTTTTCATTTTCTTTCTCCCCAAAAAATTAAAAGCATATAATTTCCCCATTCTTTACTCTCCAAAAAGTTGAAAACCCAAAAATTTCTCTAATTATTTCTCTCTTCATAAAAAAAGCAACAAAATTTTCTGCCTTTTTCACTTCTCATAAATCAAAAGCACAAAATTTTCCTCCTTTCGTTTCCAAAAATATGAAATTAAAAATTACATCTTTTCTTGTTTCTTCTCAAAAAGTTGAAAACACAATCTTCCTCCTTTTAAAATAATCAATTTATCATATACATTTACTATAATTTATTGCTAACTATGTTGAATAGTTAAATTAACAAGAATTTTAATGTATATATACAATATAAATGTTATACATGGTTTTCTGTGTTAAATATTCATTATTAATATTGTCATTATGCTGTTTTTATATTTTATATTTATTTTTAAATTTTGTTAAAGAACTTTTTGTTCAAGTGAACTCAATGTTTTCATATTTGCAATTTTATTAAAAATACATATTCTCAACTGAATTTTTTTGTGTTAAAAATACGTATTACTCATTATTAATATTGTTATTATGCTGATTATATATTTTATATTTATTTTTAAATTTTATTAATTTTTTTCCAATTGAACTTAATGTTTTCATATTTTCAATTTTATTAAAAATACATATTTTTAAGTGAATTTCATATCTTGAACTTCCTTTAAAAAAAGAAAAATGAATTTACCTTACTTTAAAACAAAAAAGTTAATTTTGAAAGACTATAATTATATAATATAATATAGTAATTGTTCAGGTCAATCCGTTACGAGTTTAGTTGAGTTGCGGGTCAATCATGCTCGAATAAATTATATTACTGATCAGTTAAGTTGCGGATTAATCAGGTTGAACGTCAATCAGATTACGAGCTAGACATAAACACATTAATTTTAAATTTTAATCAATTCAAATTACAATCGAGTTGCAAATCGGGTTGATCACGCGGACTACTCAAATCGGGTTCTTGACACCTCCACAAGTACAACCATGGATTTCATCGTATCCTCTCCTCGCAAAATTGCCATGCCTTCGGAGCCCAAAACGGGCAATCGCCCCCGACAAAACTAGTCCCGCTTCGGTGCTCCCAGCTCCAGGAACCAAGCTCTTCCCCTCATAGGCTCCTACGATTCTCACTACCCATTACCTTCCTTCTTCTCGATTAGGGTTCCAATTCTGAACCTCTTCCGGACTTCTGGTTCATCCGCTCAGTGCTCTATTTCAGTTCCCGCATTTGGGTTTCCATTCTAGTTCCAAGGATGGAGATGGAGACCTCCAAAGACGGCGATGCGCCGGTTGTGTTTCTCGACAGAACTGCTCGAGCTACCAGAGGCAAGAGGTACGCGCTGCTGCGCAATTCTTTCTCCCGTTCTGTTATCTTGCTCTTGCTTCATTTGTTGCATTGTTGCAGGATGACGAAACTACTTGACGATGAAGCGGAAGAAGACGAATTGTTCTGGAACCAGGACGCTCTCAAAGAGGTACTGTTCTCCCCCAAAGCCACTCTTGTGTTCCTATTTCAAAATCTGTTACCTTTTTGGTGTTGATTTATTGTTTCTGTTTTCCTTCCCTTCTTCAATGAATGTTGTAGGATGAAAATGATGACAATTATCAACAAGAGGCAGAGGCTCCGGATGAGTTTGATAGTGATTTTGATGACGATGTTTGTAGTTCCTTAACACTCCAAACTCCCCCTTCTCTCTAATACTCTGATAAGATCATTTTCCCTTTGATTTTACTCCATTGGTCATGGGTGCCATGAATTGTTGTTGTTCTCTAATCAACCTTGCTGGTGCTGGTGCTAGGAGTCTGAGCCGGACGATGAAGCAGAAAACGAGGCAATGGAAAGGTCTGTTATCATCTTTGTAACTCTGGTTCTGGTCTTCTTAACCTTTTGAACTTGATGTTGAGTTATTTCCCTCAATAGGAGGCCACCAAAGAAGCGACTTATATTTCCTGGGAAGACTCTGCCAAAGAAGAAAAAGAAGAAGAAAGATCTCTCAAAGCTGGATGACGAGGCTGACCAGGATGAAAAACCACCTGAGCAGTCTACCACGCCCGAGCAACATGATGTACCTGACGAGGTTGAAGGCGAGAGGGTTGTTAGGAAGTCAACGAGAACCTCAGTTATTGTTAGACAAGCCGAGAGAGATGCAATACGTGCTGCTTTGGAGGCAACTATGAAGGTTGGTCCTTGTTTATGTAAGTTGTCGTTCTGTCATGTGGTGCAAAGGAGGGTGATACTGCTTGCAATCTATGAAGTCCATTTGCCAGGGGCTTTTTTGTGGAAGTCTCTGATGAGATCACTTGATTTCTTCATCTACTCCACCATACTAGCGTTTTTTTTTTTTTTATGATTTGCTGCTGTTGCTGGCGTTCTTCTATGGCTTTTCAAATCATGTAAAGGGACTAGGATTCAAAAGCTGGTGTGGTGAATCTCATGTGGTACTTGTTTTGTGATCCTTTAAACAGCCAATAAAACGAAAAAAGGAAGGGGAAGAGAAAAAAATGTCACAAGAAGAAATGCTTCTTGAAGCAGCCCAAACAGGTTAAGATTACATTGTGCTTGTTCATGCAGCTTTGAAACCATATGTTGTTTCCTACACTTCCTGTGGATTCTAACTTGCACTGTGCATTAATCAGAGATCATGAATTTGAGGAACTTAGAGCGTGTTTTAGCAAGGGAGGAAGAAGTTAAGAAAAGGGCTGTTGTGCACAAAGCAGTATATAGTGGCCCACAGATTCGCTTTTCTTCCAAAAATGGCAAGAATACATACGTTAAGCTGCACCATCGTCTGTTAAGAAATGAATGAGTTTTGGCTTGTGAATGTTATCTGAAGCATTCTGTTTCTTCTTCCACATGTGTAGGGTGTTCGTATCTTGAATTCAGAGGACTCTCATTTCATTCCCAACTGACAACAGCTCCTATACAATGTATGTTCATGGCGTTGCCATATGCTTTTTGTTTTTCTGCATTAGCTAGTTGTAGGGATTCTGTAGAGAAAGTATGTTATGGAGGAGGCTAACCATCTAACATGACTTACTTGAAGAACTTACTGATAAAGGGGACCAACTATTTCTCTCACGTCAAATGAAGAGGGACCTTACTTGTATGCTAATTAAAACTATCAAGAGTTCGTAGTAATAGTTGCTATTCTTCAGCATGGTTTGCTTTCTGGAATTTCAGGTGTTGAATTTCTATTCTGAATCTTGTTTTTATTTCTTGTTGATTGTAGATCCAGAGAAGGCTGCCTGTGTTGTAACAGGATTGCCTGCCAAGTAAGACCTTGTTTCCATGGTTTGGTTTTCCTGGCCAAAGAGATGTTTTCCCTTTGAAAAACTTGCTCATTTCGCTTGATTATGGCTACAATCACAATTCTCTGAGCAGCTGTTACATGTGGTTTTCGACCTATTTCTCCCAGGTACCGGGATCCAAAGACAGGGCAACCTTATGCAACGATTGAAGCTTTCAGAATTATTCGCCAACGGTATCACTTCTTTTCTCTTCGGGCCTTTTGTTCACTTACCTGCATTCGCAACAGATTTTGCTAATGTGTCATTCGTTTCATGAAACAAACTATATGAATGCATTCATTGCCTTTGTATCGAGTGTGCACCTGCTCTGTGTCAATTAGTGTGCATACTTCAGTCAGAAACCGTTGTGAAATAACCGTCCATTCGGCTTGGGATAGGGTGAGTAACCGTTTGTTACTCACCCGTCAGTAACCACCTAGGAACCGTTGATCTGGGGCGGACGGATCGTGTGGCTGTCATTGAAGCGGAATTGTTAGGGACATTTTTGTCCGTTATTTGAATTAATGAGTTTCCCTTTATGGTTGACTTTTCAATGAAAGAGATAGAATAACTTTTTCTCTGCAACGTTACTTTATTCCTTCTCTCTTCCTTTTTCCAATATCTTTCCAGATCCTTTCTCTTTCTCTATTTCTTCTCTATTACTTTTTCTCTCACAATCTCCATTTCAAATCTAGATCTGTTCTCTTACATCTTCATTTTTTTTTCTAGCAATCGACGAATAAAAATTAAAGTCACCCTCTTTAATTGCGTTTCTTCTCTTCATCAACTCGTTGACTTTAATTTCGATCTTTCTCTTTTTTTTTTTTTGGCGTTTGGTGTTCTTTGGTTGCGGATGAAATGAGATGAGACAGAAGACAAGTTTTTTTTCTCTCTCTCTTTTTGTTTTTTTTTCCCTTTCTTTTGGGTAATATATATTGGTATTACCACACTATACCATAAGGTATTATGTAGTAACGAAATATATATTGGTATTACCATTCTATATCATATGGTATTACCACTCTATACCATATGGTATTGGGTGGTAACGAAATATATATTGATATTACCACACTATACCATATGGTATTGGGTGGTAACGAAATATATATTGGTATTACCACTCTATACCATATGGTATTACCACTCTATACCATATGGTATTGGGTGGTAACGAAATATATATTAATATTACCACACTATACCATATGGTATTGGATGGTAACGAAATATATATTGGTATTACCACTCTATACCATATGGTAATACCACTCTATACCATATGGTATTGGGTGGTAACGAAATATATATTGATATTACCACACTATACCATATGGTATTGGGTGGTAACGAAATATATATTGATATTACCACACTATACCATATGGTATTGGGTGGTAACGAAATATATATTGGTATTACCACTCTATACCATATGATATTGGGTGGTAACGAAATATATATTGATATTACCACACTATAACATATGGTATTGGGTGGTAACGAAATATATATTGATATTACCACACTATACCATATGGTAGTAACGAAATATATATTCATGTGGCAAAAATTTTCATATCATATGGTATGCTCTTATTTAATACCAGTCAATACCATATGGTATAGACTGGTAATAACTGACAAATTTTTTTGTGTCCAAAAAATATCAAAGTGGATATCATTTTGAAGAGCACAATTAATCTGATCTAACTGTGAAAAAAAATTAAATTTCGACTTAAAACGAGTGAGAAATCGTCTGTTAAAGATTAAAGGAAGGAAAATTAAATGTTTTGCAAGGAGAGAGAAGGAGGCGCTGATTTGGTACGGTCAAAAGTCAGCCTTGGCAATAAATAGGAGAAAGTGCAATTTTACCGTGCTGCCCTTTCCACATTTAATTTAAATAAAAAAGTGACTGACACGTGGGGACCGCGGAAGGGGTTACTGACCCATCAGTTACTGACCCGATCCGGACCCCGTCCATTCAACATCACCTCCTATCCTGTAACTGTATTTTATAGATGCATCGATTTTAATAAGCTTGATTCCTGATTCTACATCTCACTCATTGCAAGTTCTGCTTTTTCGTTTCTCCAGTTTTGAGGAAGAGAATGAGAATGCTCTCGACAAGGAGATGGACATGGGAGCTCTGTTTGATGCACTAAAGGGGAAAGGATTCTCAGTCCGGAGGAGCCGATCTCCGGTGTTGGCCATAAAGAAGATGACAAACTTCTCATATCTCGCTATTCCTCGGAGAATACCAACCATTGATTTTGAGGACTCAGAGTGATCTTAGAACTACGTCAGGTGAGTTCTTGTGTAAACTCTATGGAACCTATTCTCTACAGCTTGGTACGAATTGCAGTGGCTTCTGTTTCCAATAGTTACAGCTTAGGATTGAGCTGGGAGTTCTATATAGGCAAGGAAAAGCGCGTGAATCATATTTTAGATTTCATTTTTAGCAGTTTGCTGTGTAAATTAGACGAGTTAGGAGATATTCAACTCGCTTGTAAGATCAAAATCCCACCACTCCTTGATTCAGAAGTCGACAGTGGCATTTTCTCTGGATTAAGATTTCCACCTCTCACTGTGTTACTACGGACTATATCTTTTCTAGGACCATATTGGATATCGAAATAGAATTATACTATTGAGAATTACTCGCCATTTTTCCATCACGTTTTGAGGCGATGATGAATTTCTGCCACACTCCCGATCACGGCGGAGGTAGGATTTCAAAATACATGTGTTGTCTTTTTAACGGGATGGCTCACATTTCTCTAGATTTTCTATTTTCGCCCTAACTTAAAATATAAATTTACTTAATTTTCCTCCCTTAAAAACAAATTAAATAAAAAGTAGGGATGACAATCGAACCCATGGTCGTGGGTATCCGCCATCTTCGACCCAGTTAACGCGGGGAATCCCCGCATTGACCGGGTATGGGACGAGTATGGGTAAAACCCGCAAACAACTTGATGAGTATGAGCCGGGTATGGTTTTAGCATCCCCGCCTCATACCCATACCCAAATCCGCCCCATGAAGGTATTTTGCTATGCGTAAAAAGCTATAAATATATTTTTTAGAAATTATTATAGCATGAAGGTAATTAAATAAGAAAATATAATTAAAATGTAATTATGTTTATCAGAACCCTTGAAATTTTTTATCCTCTCAGCCGGCTACAGTTTACTTTCTCAATTCCTCAATGTCGCCGCCTTTCCTCTCCTGACTCCTGAATCATCTTGGAGACGAGTCAGACGACCACCTTACCAAAATTGTTGATGAGATAGTAATAGGTTTTGTCTAGTTTACAAGTTTATGTTAACTATTTACTATATAAATGTGTTAGATTCGAAGATGAATGTTTTGATATAATATTATATTTTCATTTTGTTTTATTGATTAATCAATATTTAGAATTGAATGCTTATTCCTATTAAGAAATACTATAACTATATTGATTTCCGCTATTTATTATGTATGTTTTGTGTTTTAATTGAATACATACATGTTAGAACTTTAGATATAATAATATTGTTTATACGATGCGAGTATTACCCATGGGTATACGAAACCCATAGGTATGGGGATGGGTTTGCAAAACCTCACTCCGCATAGGTATGGGGCGAGTATGGGTTTGGGTATTTGGTAATGGGGATGGGGATGGTTTAGGCAAACCCGCCCCATTGCCATCCCTAATGAAAAGTCTCTCCTTATTCATTTTTCTTCCAAAACATACTATCACAATCCCGCAGCGGCGCATCCACCAATCCGACCACCATTCACTAGTGGAACCTCCCTAGCGCCGTCGATAGCAAAAGTATCTGTAATCGTGGATATTCGTTCAAATCCGATCTAATATGGTAGGGTAAAACTCGAACCCGAAAGAGTTTAGTGGGTACGGGTAAAACCCGAACCCGAATATTGCGGATAATGGGTCGATATAATTTTCTCACTATCCAACCCGAACCAGCCCGATTATACACATGCATATGTATTTTTTTGTCTAGAAATAATCATTAATTTTCTCTAACATATTTTATATTTATCATATAAATATAATATTTTCATAAATTGTGTTGTTTTTAATTAATTTTTTTCATTCTAGTGAAATATTGTCATACTTTTCTACTTATGTAATGTTAGAATAAGTGTGAATGTTAACATATTGGTTGGATTTACAAAAAGAAATTATTATCCGTGAATACCCGAAACCCGAACGGGTATGGGCATGATTTTGATTTTAATTGAATGTTTGGATTGATCTTGAAGTTGAGGATTCAAACCTAGAATATGAAGAAGATGAAGATCTTGGAAAATTTTGTATTCTCTCTCCTCTTCTCTATGAACTATACCTCTTTCTCTTATGTTGATGAACCCTAGGTCTAGATTTTGGGTTTGATGTTGATGTATGTGACAGATTCCATGTTGAATTGATGAATTTATCTAAGTGATGGATGGTTTCATGAATTCCATGAGTTCTACTTGTCAATGCTTTTGACCTAGGAGGAAGATAATCCCCCTAGAGTCTATAATTGGTATCTTCGGGTCATCCTATCGTATATTGTCCGGGTAATCCTCGAGAGAGTTGATTCCATCTGTCTCCTAGCAATATATGAATCCCTATATTGAATAAAGGACTTACCCATCCATCACATCGCCGTCTCGGGTCATTCCCGAACGAGCCTATCTCCTAACGGTAGGGTAGTGAGTCGATTAAGCTGGAATAGTACTCAACATCGTTCTAAAGGACAAAACTAGGGGATTCAACCCAAGAAAGCTCCCAAACTTGTAATTAACTAGGGTAGTATAGTTGGTTTAGTTTTTCTAATCACTACTCTAGGTTGGCTAGATAATGAAACCTAAACCTAAACTAGGGTAAGCCTAGATCCCCGTGGTTCGATATATTGTATTGCTTGCTTGCCCTATGCTACACCATGTCGTCCGTTCTACTTGGTCGTCGAGTGGGAATGTTGTAGTCGGTGTGAACCACTTTCTCGTTAAGAAAACAAGATGTTGTTTGCGTACAATGATGGAGAGCATGTAGGATGGTGATTCTGCAAGTTTGGATGAATCTGGAGCAGCCAATTATGTATGGAAACCCGGCGGGAGGTTTCACGGAAACATTCATGTTGATTTGAGTTTTGAAACTCATGATTTGGACTGCATGTTTAATCGGTTGTTTGAGCTCTTGATTCCTTGGGAATTACAGTTTGATCGTATGTTCTGGATGTTGATTTTGTTGGTAATTTTGTATAGAAGTCAGGCTGGAAAAGATTGCTTAAGGAAGTTGCGTAACAGAAGCAAACAAGAGTGTGGAAGCTTGCTTGGGTGAATTGCTTGGTTCACAAGATTGATGTCAGGGCACAATCCAAGTACCACATCGGAAAAATTGTTATGGGACAATCCAAGTACCACATCGGTTATACAAGGGAAGGAACCCTTGTATATTAGTGTCCACCAAGCTCATTAGTATGAGGCCTTTTGGGGAGGACACCCAAGAGTAAAACCGTGCGGGCTTGGCCCAAAGCGGACAATATCGTACTAATGGGCTGCCCAGGTATGACAAGTGGCATCAGAGCTTGGTTCAGCAGATCCGGGCCGGTGGACGTCTGTTCGGTGGACCCTCGTTCGGTAGCCTCGGGATTTGAGATTTGCGTTTGTCTGGCGGGTCAAAGGTGATTCGCGTCTGTTTGGTGGATCCACGAGAGATCCACGTTTGGGCTACATCTGGTTTGGCGGATCAAGGGAGGTCTGCTTCTTTCTGGTGGATCTAGGAGAGATCCACGTCTGTTTGGCGGATCAAAGATACTTCCGCGACTGGGAAAATCCTTGTACCGAGAAGCCCATCGATACAAGGTGTCTGGCGGATCAAGATAATCGCTGAGGTGAGGACACGATGTTCGTGGTCCTTGCCTCCTTGGCTTGAGGGGAGGATTGTTATGGGACAATCTAAGTACCACATCGGTTATACAAGGGAAGAAACCCTTGTATATTAGTGTCCGCCAATCTCATTAGTACGAGACCTTTTGAGGAGGACACTCAAAAGTAAAACCATGCGGGCTTGGCCCAAAGCGGACAATTTCGTACTAATGGGCTGTCCAGTTATGACAATTGATGTCTTAGTTGAGTTCGAAATTGGAAGTGTATTCTCTTGTTTTTCACTTGTTTTGAGGACAAACCTTCTCTAACGAAGAGGGACCGATGCAAATCCGTTGGCAATGTGCATTGTGGAGAAGAGATCAAGAGCCATGTTCATTAATTCATTTTGAGCTTGTTCACTTCAAGCACAAGTTAGTTCATTTGATGGCTTGTGAAGTGAAGGTTCTAGATGCAATTGTCAAGTTCGTTGAAGGTAGACTCAAGGAGGGAATTGGCAAGAAGATTAAGAACCATTGTGGCAATATTTTGGAGGACAATTCTGAATTGCTATTTGTCGCCCTAAAATTTAAATTATTTCGCACTAAATCATACTATATTGACAATTATATCCTTTTACCCAAATTCAATCGGTAATCCCTAACTTGGACCACTGTTGTCGTTCCCCCAACCCGCCGCCACTCCTCGTACGACCACTGCTGCCGTTCTCCCAATCCGCCGCCGCTCCCATTCCCCCACCTCGCCGGAGAGCTCATAGGCAGGTCGCCGACCATTTTCTGCTTCTGCATGGCTTCCAAAACAGGATTCATTTCTGCTTCTGCATTGCATTTTCAGATAAGGATTCCCACTACTAATTACCATCGATGCCTGCTTCCTCAGTTGATTCCGTATGGAAACCAGAATCACTAATGAAATTAAAGCATATATAATTGTGCATGAAGAATGGCCAGTATGCTTTATTATGCATTAGTTTTCGTGTTTACCTTTGGGCAATTAGCTCGCTTCCTGTCATGATATGGGCTAAGGATATTTAAGTCATTTTAATGAATGTTAGGGCGGCAAATAAAGAGTTAGGGCGACGAATAGCAATCCCCGAACAATTTCGGGTTGGGAAGGCCTAACTGCGAATGAGTTACCTTGTAGGAGGCGGATTGTGTTTCCTTAGTTAGAGTCACAGTTAGCTCGTTCTTTTAATTGTTTTTCTAGTTAGTTAGTTAGTTAGTTAGTTAGTCGTGTGTTTTAGTTATTAGTTTTCTATTTAAGTATCATGTAAACCGTGAGTTACGATCATACTTTGCTGAATACCAATTTTACACCATGGTGTTTTTCCAATGGATCGTGCGTGCGTGCTTATGATTAATTGTCTTAGCTATTGGTGGATTCCATAGTTATTGAAGATTCTTATTTAAACCATTCTATTGAAGATTCCAAAATAGGTTTTGTAAGACTCTTTCAATCAAGCAATCATACTAGATTGCGGCAAGTATCTATCAATACCAATTAACCCTCCTTCCCGGTGCAAGGTTGTTTGATTGGTTTCTCCACGTATTCCTATAATTTTATGCTAGTTTGAACTTTGAAGCTCAATTCGAGCTATCCAACATTTAGTTATTACTGCGTGCCTTTGATCACAAGAACCTAGACTTTCACGGGGCTTAGACTCATATCAGGGTTGATTAAAGAGGAGATTTAAAGACGGGGCAATAAAAAGCGGAAAATGTCGTACATAACTCGAGGAAGTAAAACTTATTGAAATCCTTGCTATCACCTCCAATTTTCACCCCTTGAACACATGAAATTATTTATAGCTCCTGTAGCAACTGCTGTACTATTACATGGAAAAAAATAATAATACGAATAGGCTGCGTTCTGTACAAAGCATTTTTCTTCTTATACTGAGACTCCCTTAAAACTATTCCAATTGACATGCTCCTGCAGTCAGGCTGAAATACAAATATATAGAACCACAGACAAATGCAAAACTGGAGAAGCTATAATTCCCTTTCCTCTTTTCCGCTTCCGATCCCTACAACAATTCTAATTTCCATCCTTCTGGTGTGTCTAAGAGTTCACAGTACCTGGAAAAGGCTTGAAATATCCTTATGTTATTCAGATCACCATCCCCACGACGCCACATTATTTCTCTTCAAATTCCACGTCGATTACATTAGGATCTGACTTTGAAGGTTTTGTTCCTTTCTTACCACCGGCACCTCCGCCTCTTGAAAATACGTCGTCTTCAGGGTACCACACAATGTTACCACACCCTGCACAGCGGATTGCCCGGTTCTTGATACCCATGAAATCCTGCCTACAAGCTGGACACGACCCCTGCAAATGATATATACAATACAAAATAGGCCAAGTCATACATCGGCTTTCGTTTCAACAGCACGACTAAACACAGCTGTTTGATAAGACATTTACTGGTCATTGCAGCATGGTAGCACTGACCATGGGAAGGATACTACTTACTGCTGACATGAAAAGGGATATAGGCATATCAAACATAGAACCATGATGGAAGGATATAGATCAACATGTATAACATGAAACAATACACTTCTTGGACCATCAATCATCCTGCCTACTGAGAAGCAAGTAACTTCGTCACGTTTTTTTTTTTTTAATTAGGAATGGAAAGCAACCAGACAAACAATGAAACTGTTGGTAGAGCTGCAAAAACCATTCAGACTTTTAAGCCATATACAAACATATGCTTCAAATATTTTGGTCATGTGGCTAGATGAAACGGGGGGAAAATGCATTATCAAACAGGAAACTGACTTTACTACTGAACCAAATGGTTGGCAAGAGTAATAAAGAGAACAAGGAAGTATTGTTTCCCCTCAACTCAGTACTCAGATGATAAGATTATTCCCAATAGCTGCTAACATCCGCAAGCAAGTAGAACATATATAGTTGGACAAACCATAAATGTACACAGTAACAGGAACCAAAAATCATTGACCATTAGTACCTTGATGACAAGATTATTCCCAATAGCTGCTATTATAAGAGGCACAGCAAGCGGCAGAATCCATGAACCATATATTATGAACCGAAACAGCCACCCTGATAGAGCAAACCAGACGAAGAACATAGCCTGGAAAAGAGAAACAAAAAGTAAGGGAAGTGTTACACAAGCCCATAAGGGAAGCTACTAACTGATAAGATAACAAACAGCAAGGACAAATGGTCAAGCATTTTCGGAAGAGAAGTCCTCCGTAACAATCAGAATACTCAATGAACAATCAGCTCAAGAAAGAGAAAATCTTGAATGTTAATCTACCTAGAACAAAAGCGAAATAACTGTAAAAATCTGCTTCATCATCCTACGAAAATGATAATGCCTAAAACAATCAAAATTCTCGTGATAGGTACCAAATTCAGAATGATAATGCACACATTGGTCGTTAAGAAGTCAAAAAATGGTTATTCAATATCTTGATGATGGGCAAGACAGGGTCCCAACCATCATGTAACAAAGCAACTGTCACAAAAACAGAGTGCTTCAAAGAACAAGGATAACTTAATTTGCCACATTATAAGGCATTGAAATGTTTTGTGCGATCAAGTTTACTGTCTATGTCCAAAGTCCTTTACAGACAAAGGTTAACACTTTTTTTTTCCGCAGGCGACTCCGAGTACGTGTTGCCAACAACTTGAATAGTCATAGGACCACATAGTATGCGGCTGCATACTACAGTGAATAGAAATTGAAAAGCAACTTTAAAAATAAAACTCACACAGAAGTTCCACTAAGTTGTTACAGTATGCAACTGATTCCCTTTGGCATCCATCTATCTAAATTACTGAAGAACCTATTTTAAGATTGAGCGAAAACATCTAATGCACTCAACTTTTCCGAAGCCCAATTCAGATTCATCCAAAAACTTTTATTCCACAGATTGAAGACAAAGTTGGTGACCAATCACAAGTTCAAGGAAACTGATTTGCTACTGATTCCTCCCATCAGATACTGTAGAGTAGCCGATCATCGACAAGGGGGATAATCACAGTTTCCATTGATCAACAACCCTGTAATGTACATTAGAAAAACTCTATCTACCAGGTTCTAAAGTAAACAGACGGGTCACAAGCAGCTTCCACCATATTGTATGCATAGCATGTATAAATACCAACCATTCTTGCTAACAATAAATACACGAAAAAAGTCCAAACACCAAGAAAGAAGATTCATCTTGCTGTGAACGCCAATTGCGAATTATGAGAAGCAGGACTCACATAAGAAAATCTTCCTAATGGAGTATCCATGAGATCATTGAGCTGCTTCCTGTACTGCAATGAAGCCATTTCAAAAATGTGAAAATCAGCAAAGACAAATGAAAACTAAATATCCAAAACCAAAAGTCGAAATGAGAAATTGGAAGAAAGCGTCAAAAGCTACCATAAGCGGAATGAAACGGAAAATATCAGTAGTAGAAGTGATAAAAGGAGTCAAACCCTAGGCCAGTTTCGGGAGAAATCCATGGTGAAGGCGCGCCAACGAACGGTGATGTTCAAATCCCTATCGATCAAGCGCGCTCTATCAACGGCAGACTGCGTGGCAACATTGAGACGCCGGCCGACCGAGTACTTCCGGTCAATGCGTTCCACCGTCTTCTTCGCCTCGAAAAGGAAGAGCTCAAAGCCATCATTTGCGCTGCGCCAGGCTTTTCTGGCGAACCTGTCGAAGTCGTTGTTGCCAGAAGCCCGGACCACGGCTACACGGCGGCGGAAGGATAACACAAGAGGAGGATGAGAAGGAGGGAGGAAGCGGTGGCGGGAGAGAGAAGGGACGGCCGGAGGCAGAGGGTGGTGGCGGAGCAAGGCGGCCATTGGAGTTGGGGGTTGTGTACCTCTCTCTCACCACAAGAGGGAGAGGAAGAGAGCGCTGCTTCCTGCTGAGATAGGAAACGGTTGCGTACTGTGAGGGACGAGTAAGAGCTAACTTCCTAGATAGGATTTTAACTGTTATCATGTTAGTGGTATAATTGATAATCAAATACTAACGGAATGAATTTGGTTAGTTTTAATGACTTGATGGGTCGAGTTTTATTTTTTTGAGTTAAATTGGTTGATTAGGCGATTTCGTTTGTCATCTCAGCACTTAACAGACGTCATTAACGGAGTTGGACGGAGACTAATAGAGAGTGACCACACATGACGTGTTTTACTAAACTCAGTGATCATTATTGATATTAATTTTTTCTAGTTACTAAACATTACACATTTTAGTAAACCTAGTGACTAAAATTGGAATTTACCCTATTTTTTCTGAATTGCTATTTGTCGCCCTAAAATTTAAATTATCTCGCCCTAAATCATACTATATTGACAATTATATCCTTGTACCAAAATTCAATTTGTAATCCCTAACTTGGACCACTGCTGCCGTTCCCCCAACCCGCCGCCACTCCTCGTACGACCACCGCTGCCGTTCTCCCAATCCGTCGCCGCTCCCATTCCCCCACCTCGTCGTCCTCCTATCATTACTGAGAAAGAATCCCACCAGCCCGTCGTCGGAGAGCTCGTATGCAGGTCGCCGACCATTTTCTGCTTCTGCATGGCTTCCAAAACAGGATTCATTTCTGCTTCTGCGTTGCATTTTCATATAAGGATTCCCACTGCTAATTACCATCCGAAGCCTGCTTCCTCAGTTGATTCTGTATGGACACCAGAATCACTAATGAAATTAAAGCATATATAATTGTATATGAAGAATGGCCAGTATGCTTTATTATGCATTAATTTTCGTGTTTACCTTTGGGCAATTAGCTCTCTTCCTGTCATGATATGGGCTAAGGATATTTAAGTCATTTTAATGAATGTTAGGGCGACAAATAAAGAGTTTTAGGGCAACGAATAGCAATCCCCAACTCATTCGCCAGTTAGGCCATCCCAAACCCGAAATTGTCCTCCAAAATATTGCCACAATGGTTCTTAATCTTCTTGCCAATTCCCTCCTTGAGTCTACCTTCAACGAACTTGACAATTGCATCTAGAACCTTCACTTCACAAGCCATCAAATGAACTAACTTGTGCTTGAAGTGAACAAGCTCAAAATGAATTAATGAACATGGCTCTTGATCTCTTCTCCACAATGCACATTGCCAACGGATTTGCATCGGTCCCTCTTCGTTAGAGAAGGTTTGTCCTCAAAACAAGTGAAAAACAAGAGAATACACTTCCAATTTCGAACTCAACTAAGACATCAATTGTCATAACTGGACAGCCCATTAGTACGATATCGTCCGCTTTGGGCCAAGCCCGCATGGTTTTACTTTTGGGTGTCCTCCTCAAAAGGCCTCGTACTAATGAGATTGGTGGACACTAATATACAAAGGTTCCTTCCCTTGTATAACCAATGTGGTACTTGGATTGTCCCATAACAATCCTCCCCTCAAGCCAAAGACCACGAACATCGTGTCCTCACCTCAGCGATTATCTTGATCCGCCAGACACCTTGTATCGATGGGCTTCTCGGTACAAGGATTTTCCCATACGCGGAAGTATCTTTGATCCGCCAAACAGACGTGGATCTCTCCTAAATCCACCAGAAAGAAGCGGACCTCCCTTGATCCGCCAAACCAGGTGTAGCCCAAACGTGGATCTCTCGTGGATCCACCAAACATACGCGAATCACCTTTGACCCGCCAGACAAATGCAAATCTCAAATCCCGAGGCTACAGAACGAGGGTCCACCGAATTGACGTCCACCGCCCCGGATCTGCTCAACCAAGCTCTGATACCACTTGTCATAATTTGGCAGCCGATTAGTACGATATTGTCCGCTTTGGGCCAAGCCCGCACGGTTTTACTCTTGGGTGTCCTCTCCAAAAGGCCTCATACTAATGAGCTTGGTGGACACTAATATACAAAGGTTCCTTCCCTTGTATAACCGATGAGGTACTTGAATTGTCCCATTACAATTTTTCCGATGTGGTACTTGGATTGTACCCTAACATCAATCTTGTGAACCAAGCAATTCACCCAAGCAAGCTTCCACACTCTTGTTTGCTTCTGTTTCGCAACTTCCTTAAGCAATCTTTTCCAGCCTGGCTTCTATACAAAATTACCAACAAAATCAACATCCAGAACATACGATCAAACTGTAATTCCTAAGGAATCAAGAGCTCAAATAGCCGATTAAACATGCAGTCCAAATCATGAGTTTAAAAACTCAAATCAACATGAATGTTTCCGTGAAACCTCCAGCCGGGTTTCCATACATAATTGGCTGCTCCAGATTCATCCAAACTTGCAGAATCACCATCGTACATGCTCTCCGGCCATCATTGTACTCAAACAGCATCTTGTTTTCTTAACGAGAAAGTGGTTCACACCGACTACAACATTCCCACTCGACGACCAAGTAGAACGGACGACAGGGTGTAGCATAGGGCAAGCAAGCAATACAATATATCGAACCACGGGGATCTAAGCTTACCCTAGTTTAGGTTTAGGTTTCATTATCTAGCCAACCTAGAGTAGTGATTAGAAAAACTAAACCAACTATACTACCCTAGTTAATTACAAGTTTGGGAGCTTTCTTGGGTTGAATCCCCTAGTTTTTTCCTTTAGAACGATGTTGAGTACTATTCCAGCTTAATCGACTCACTACCCTACAAGTTTGCGCAACGCCACTTCCCAGAGAAGAAGATAAGAAAAGGAAAGGAAAGTTTCCTCCCGACCCCGCTCCTGTCCCAATAGCTCGACGCTGCCGCTTCCCTGTCCGCCTGGAGAAGCAGATGGAGAACGAGAGAAGAAGATGGAGAGCAGGAGATGATTTTGGGGGAAGTTACAGAGACAGGGATGAGTGTGGGGGAATGAGGAAAGTGACGGAGAAAGAGAAAAATATTAATGAAAAAAGAAATGACTTAAGTGAAAAGAAAATCTCGTACGCAACCATGAGATAAAACAGTCACGAAGCCATCTTTTATTGTTTTGCTGATTTGGGCTTGGTTGTTAAAACCTGTTGCACTAAAGTCCACAACAAAAATAAAAAATCCAACTAAACATGTTTTCTTTTCTTGGTTTCTACAATTTTTAAAATCACAACAGGAAACAAAAACACACAATAATACTAAACAGGACCTAAACATTTGAGTTCATGAGTGGGATGACAATTTGGACCCGTCCCGATCCATAATGGGCCAGGTATTACTCGACCTGCAGTAGTGTGTGGGCATGGATATCTACTTCGGACTCAGCTTGCCCCGCTCTGTTCTTGCCACATTTTATCTCAATTTCTTACCGTATCTATTCATATTTCAACTAATAGTAATTAGGATTAATCTTTCAAATAGTTAGAGTGAAGTACACATTCTATTATCACTAGTCTTCCTCATAAAGTGTTTTCCCCTTCGTTTTATCATAAAAAGTAAAATTTTACGTATATTTTTATCAAATAACATGTCAGAATGAGTTGACCCGCCCCGTACCCGCATAGGTATTACCCGCCCTGCCCTGTACCCGCACGAGGCGGCCAACAAGACATAGGTATTGAGGAGGCGGCCAACAAGACATAGGTATTGAGGTACCCACCCCGCCCATTGCCATCACTAAATAAGTATCACAATCCATAACTTTCCGCATTAATGTATTTAGTGTAGTTCATTACTTTTCAAATCCAACGTCTAAACGATCCCTAAACAAAACAAACACATCTGCAAAGAGGACAAGGAACAATCTACAAATTGAGGGATAGGATCAATCTTATTAGTGTATCCTCATAATATATCACCAGAACATATTACCCGATTCATTCTAGTAGGCATCAGAGAGTCAAAAGGAACCAAGAAGTCTTTCCAAATTCAGACCAGAGGTAATGCTGATGTTGACAAAGAAAGAACTCATAAACTGCGGCCATTCTATGTAAGAAGCACAAGGTCCAAAACTATCACTTGGCTGTCAAGTTATCAAAAATCCGTAATTCATTTCATTGCTCCACAGAAACAAAACATGATTCGAAATTACACTTGACTTGCTATATCAAAAAGAGATCTTGCTACTTCCCAGGCATATTTGACATATAGATTTCCCCCTATTGCAATTAGCAGGGCAGTGCGTAGTTACTAACTTACTAACAACCGGAGAAGAAGCCCAAAAAGACCGAAGGAGATCACAGAAGGTACTAAATTGAGAATAAGAATGCAACAATTGAACACAGACAAGTCCATAGCTACTATCTATACCCGTCCTCAGATTTGAAACCCCACAATGAATCAGCATGTTGAGAACCATTGTTTGCGCCATTTCATTCGACCATCACATCAACTGAAGCCGCAGATGCTGGCTTAGACTTACTTTTGTTTTTACCTGCTGAGCAGCAAGTAAAATGTCAATAAAAACTTTTGCCGATCAAACACTGGTCTTACTTACATGTCGCGTAAACAACAACGAGAAAGGGGAAACTTACGGTTGCCACGCTTCAACTGCTTAAGCTTCAGCCCCTTCTTGACATTAAACTTCGTTGATGTTTTACTGTTAACTTTCAATGTGCCTTCACCTAAAAAGAACAATGTCCCTCAAACATCAAGCCTTTTTGAAAAGCAAAAGAGGGAACGCATCAAAGAAAAAACTGAGACCAGCTTGGGAGCAAGTTAGGGAATTATTTCAGCATGGACAATCCACTAAGCCAAGATCTTATATATCATATTCCAGTTAGATACCATTTTCTGCCGCCAATAGATGACTACAAAAGAGATGGAAGAGATGAACACAAACACTAACATGACTAACTCCCTGCAGAAGGAACATCACTCCCACCTCATCTTCATTAGAAATGCATCAATTTTTCTATGCCAAACTTTAAATTCCAAGTCCTTCCGGAAACCCGGAGCCATTATAAAGCTGGTTAATTTGCTTCGCAAAAGGTTAAAAGCATCTAAGCCATTGAGGGTTACGAAGTAATCATCCAAGAAAAGTGAATAGTACCATCAGCAATCGCCATCTCAACGTCTTCCATAGTGACGAGGCCCTTCTCCACAACTTCTTTCTGGTCCTGTAAATTGACCAATGGACAAAACATTCAGGCAAAAGTCGAGAGATAATTTGTCTGATCACGGTATAGCTTCCCGATGTCGAAAACAACGGAGCCGACTGCGGGGGTAAGTGCGATAAAGAGAAGGAAGAAGCTAACTTACTCTGCGCCATTTCTTCAAGAGCTTGCGCTTGCGTTTGCCGGAGACGGGTATAGTCTGTTGTTTCGCCTTGAGCTTTGCAGTGACGGGGTCTCCGTGAGCCAGCCTCTTTCTTTCAGCTATGGCTGCCCTCTTCCTCTTCTGCACTTCGTTGAACTTCGCCATTGCCTCTGCTCGTCGATTTTCTCCAGACAGCAATAAAACCCTAGACGAGACCGTGCCGGCATTTTGGGTTATGTACCCTCCTCTTTTGGTTGATGTTCCAAAACCATGCGCGGGTTTATTATGGGCCTGTCTGCTTAAATTATTCTCATTACCTCTTTGGGCTTGATTGGTTGTACAGTTGGGCTTAAGCCTCATACCATCACGCCCACGGTACTTCGCAAGTCGAAAAGTAGCTAGCTAGCTACGCATGGAAGGTTTTGAGCTAACAAAGTCTGGTTTTCGGTTGGTTTGTTCATGGCTTAGGTCAATTATATTTTTTTATTAATATTTTAAGTGACGTGGCATGGTGACTGGACGAAAATAATGATTTTTTGGATGTGGATGGACGGAAAGACCTTTTCGTCATTCGCTCAAATATATGTTACTGAAACGTACAAAATGTAAGGTTTGTGACCTTTGTGTACAAAGCGAATAGGTTTGTGACATTTTGTGCTAATTACCCCACATGTTACATATGACTTGTAGTTTGCTTCAAGGATTTTTATCATGGATTTTGGATTAAAATCTCACACCTATAGAATTATGCACAAAGTCCATTTTTTATATTAAAGTGGTGTTAGATTATGATGTGTGGGCCTCATGCATATGAGATTACTTTCATGTCAAAATTCGTGGGGTGCATGGTTTATAAATCTCATATTGAACCTCAAAGACACAAATCATTAAGGATACAAATGTAAATTCAGCCTATAATTAATAAATCCTATCGATACAAATTCAATATGAAATCCAACAAACAAAAAAGTATTTTTAAAATTCAACACAAATCTAAAATGACAAAATCCCACGTAATCCTTGAACCATAAAATTCAGAATTTTACCTGAATACTTCATTTTTAAAAATCCTACAAGCAAACGCCACTTAGATGGATCTTGTGAAACAACTCACTTATTGGCCTTGTGGTATTCTGAAATTTGATTGCAAGTTTGTCTTGTTTTTTGGGCACGGGGCAAATAGATGGGGTATTTATCTGTGGTATTTGGTAACTAATAAATTTGAGAAAACTACTCTAATTCCTTCAACGTGTCCTCGCCAACCTTCTTCCTTGGCTTGACTTGCAAAAGCTTCTTGTTACAACAGAGGCCGGGTGGGCATTGGAGCGGTCAACCCGCTTCAAATCACACCAACCTGCTGTTGCGGTCGAGCCAAACCGCACCGTTAATTTCGCAGTCTGAATTTCTAGCGGTTTGCGGTTCGCGGTGTTGTTAATTCGAAACCACGCGATTGCGGTTCAAAATCGCAAACCGCTAAAGTAAATTCTCACTCGAAATCGGCAGCTCGCCTTCCACCATCTCCCCCATCCTCCCGCTACCCGTTCTCCCCCAACCTCTCGCTGGCTACCCCATCTTCTCGTCCATCTCGACGTCGCACAACACCAAGAGGCGAGAGCTCCCGAGCTTCCTAGATCGATCGCATCTGGACCAGCTCTAGTATAATGAGAAGAAAAAGAAGACTGAGTTCAGCTCTGATTATCCTCTGACAGTACAGAACTAGTTTAGTCCCAAATCCAAAAGTTTTTACATACACTCGCCACATCTGACTGGCTACCTGAACCATCATTCTTTTGAACCGAATACTAGTCAAAATCTAGCTTTCGTTGGTTTGCCCACGGGTCTCAAATCGGATTTGCGATAGACAAGTTGGTTTGGGTTGGACGATGAACCTAATGCAATGTTAACCCTTTTCAACCCAATTCTGGTCACATCTCGCGTTCGTCGCGAATCGAAAGTCGGGTGCTAATCCAGTAATTGTATGGATCAATCAACTCAAATAGTGGAAACCTCATAATACCAATTATTCATTCTCGATTACTTTTGGAATTGCATCCTAGATGATCGAAGGTTTATAAGGAAATGTCCAGTGTCCTACAACAGGGAGGCCTTACTGCTAACTATTACATTTTCTCTTCTTTTCCCACCTTGAAAGACAACGTGCGGGAAAGGGTAAAGTAGTGTGGTGTCTTGGATTCCAGTCAACAACAATATTACATATATATTACATCTCACCTTGGAGACAAGGAAGAACCAGCTATGCCTTACTCAGCCTATTAGATAGCACAACATGCAAATGGAACAGCTTACAAGCATTTGGCCTCAATCTCCTCGAGGGTGAGTCCCTTTGTCTCCGGCACGACGAAGAATATGAAGAGGAGCGACACGAGACCTATCACTCCGAATAGATAGAACAAAGTTCCAGCCCCGAGCCATGCCTGTCACGGGAAGATTTGAGATTGAAACGAGACTAGTTACTAAAAGAGTTCCAACTTCAGGGAAACAGGATTAAGGGTGTGTTATCTATCATTGAGATATAATAAGTTAGATGAAAAACTGTATTTGTTTTAGCTCCACTTCTTTTTACCCAAAACAAACACGGCCTAAGTGAATGAATTCAAGATTTATTTCTTAAGGCGGAAATGCGGATGGAACGTTGATGAATGACAAGATATGATAATGTAAATATGGTTTTACCTCCAATGGGGAGAAGGCAAAAGTCACCAAGGCGTTTGCACCGAAATTCACCAGTACAGCCACTCCTAGTCCTCGACCTCTCAAGCGGAGAGGGAAAATCTCTGATATCATCAACCAGCCAATAGGCCCGAAGGATAGCTGCAGGAACAAAAAAAACATGTTTCCGAATGGGAACTATTCATGTTGGTTTCTTGGATGATAGATTCTCACGAGTTAGGAAATCATGAGAGTATGCATTCAAGGACAAGACAAGCTTTGATTACCTGATAGCATCCCACATACACCAGCAAAGCACCTACTGCCATGAGGGGTGCATCATTGAGGAAAATGTAATATGATCCCAATAGGAATAAAGAGACAGCCTGCAAATACAAATAAAAAAGAGACATTTGCGAGTGTTTTTGGTTAAACAATAAAGCTCCCTAAACTTAACGTTTCTTTACCAACCAGTTGCCATCTTATTGCAGGTGTAGTTCGCCATCTCAAAGCAATACAGAAGATGATGCTTATATAAGAACGTCACAGAAAGGAACTTACAATTCCAGAAACACCACCAAGTAGCAACGGTCTCCTTCCAAGTTTATCAACTGCAAGAACTGCTACCCCAGTCATAATTAACTGCAACACAAGCCATTGAGCGTCAGAGAGATGAATGGCACAATATGATAAAATAAGAGAAGTGCAAACCACGAATCAATTGAAAAGAGGAGGTCAACGTAACACCTGAGAAACTTCATAAAGTTCAGTTTACAAGTGCATACACGAAGATCCAACTAAGCTAGACATGAAAATAAGTTGAAAATTACCTAAGTTTGCATTAAAAAGACACATTTAGCAGAAGGGTATATAGGGGGAAGACAAGTTCTACTACGCCCATAGGTAAAAGAAAAGAGAAAAGTTATAATGCAAGAATGGAGTGCAAAGATAAAACTTACGGGAGATTACGAAAAGTGCATTCTAAATTAAGCAAAAGTGAGCTTACTGAAAATGAGAAATCGGGATACCATTCTGATTTTATATAGGTTTCTCATGCTAGCATTAAATTATAATTCAAGTTTGCAAACAATTTACAGTATGTAGAAATCAATCAAGACACGAACTTTAATACCACATCTCATTACATTGTTAAGATAAAATCATACATTAAAAACGAGAATGTACCTTCAATAAACCAAGCAAAATTGAGACACGGGTGGCATCAGAAGCTGCTGAAAATCCTGCACTCTGTAAAATAACGTGGGATTGGCACAGGTGTAAAGTCTTGTAATTACAACCTAGGAAACATAACTAGCAAACTGAAATTAATGCAAGTCACAACAGCAACATAATATATGGAAAAAAGGGCACCTGAAGAATGGATGCAGCATAATATAATACACTTGGTTGCCCTGTGATCTGCACAAATTGGCACAGAGTGAAAAATGTTAGAAGTTCACATGGAAGGCGCCTTCTTTCCCAGTAATGAAGATACCTGTTGAAACAGCACTAGTCCACAGCCAATCGTCAAGGCCTTCAAGCATTTTCCTTGGAATACTTCCCCAAATGTAACTTCCTTCTCCTCTCCAACAAAAGCAAGCTCATTGAGGATCTCTTCCACTTGTGCAGGAGCAGTATCTCCAAAAGCTTCACCCCTAAGGCGGCACAGACAATTTATTGCCGTTTCTTTCAAATCTCGTGCATCACCTTTACCCTGTATTGCACGCAGCAGGAGCCATCTAGGTGATTCAGCTAGCCACCACATCCCAATCCCCATGATCACTGCCAAAGGGGTACTGACTCCATACATATAGCGCCAGCCAGCTACAGTCTCAACTAGAAGACTACCAACGACATAGCCAGCCTATAATGCATCCATGTCAATCAGAGAGATCAGAGATGCAACCAATTACAGCCACACGTGGCCATGAGGTAAATACACACACAGACCAGAAGCAATTGAAGCACTTACCACCATCCCGAGGACAATAAAAAACTCTTTCAGAGATATTAGTAGGCCACGGATCTGGCTTGGAGCTGTCTCAGCAATGTACATAGGAGCAGCATGCATTGCCTAAAAGGCAGCAGAAAAAATCATATAAGCAGTGCTTTGACACAAAAATCATCCATTGGTTCAGGAGCTACAAGAACAAGAGGTGCATCGTACCAATCCTATTCCAGTACCAAATAAAACACGCCCAATGATCAAAATGGCCAGATTAGGTGCTACTGCTGTTATGAGTGCCCCGACAAGATACAAGACAGCAGACAGAATCAACTCCTTTCTTCTTCCTTCAATTCAAAATGCATTACAGCATTGGTTAAAATCTCCTTCTTAATTGGAAAGGGGAAGAAAAAGCATAATTTTTGTCATCACGAAAAGAACTATCATAATGTCATGGAGTTGAGTCGGAACAAGAACCAAGAAAGTCTGCAATATTGAAGGCCAATATGGATCCAATGAGCGCGCCATACAATGAGCCACTTGTCTGCGAGAACCAACAGTCACATGTGTTACAGTTTGCATGAATACTTGGCCAGATAAATACATCATTAAGAAGCAGGCGTCTAGCCGAAAACTAGACAACAGTATGCCCCCTACGAGTAACAAACTTACGATGAGCCCAACTTCCACAGAACTTAAGTTGTACCATGAAATTCCACTAAAGCTAGCTGACTGCAAGAGAAGAACAGAGATAGACATGTCAGCAAAACAGGGTATGTGAAATTCCAGATGCAGTGATCTCACATACACACTCTCTTGTCTTTAGAATCACACCTGAATAGATATCGTAGCACTCGAGGTGGAACCAATATCATAACCATATAACAGTCCTCCCAAAGCAGGAAACAGAAACCTGAAATCCAAAGAAAAGTTATAAGCGCAGGAGAACATCAGTTCAACGACTTCTGTCCTCTCTTTCGGCAAAATATGAACTTACGGGAAAATTGCAGCCAGCACAGAATAACTCTCGGAGCTATGATGCTGACCGGCATTCAGCAAAGGCTCATCCACACCAGCACCATCAATCTCGCCGGAAGACTTCCCGACCTGAAAAAACACAAGTGAACGTCGATTCGGTCCCAATTCTCTCAAGATGAGTACACTAAACTCTCGGAATCAAATTCAACTACTCCGAGCCACACAAGCTTGAGTCTTAACCCAAAGAAAGTCCGCTCACAAATCAGACCCTAAATCATCTAGCCGCTGGAATGTTCAGATCTCCAAACCGTTTGAAAGGTAAGTTAACAC
Source organism: Linum trigynum (assembly GCA_964030455.1). Classification (NCBI taxonomy): domain Eukaryota; kingdom Viridiplantae; phylum Streptophyta; class Magnoliopsida; order Malpighiales; family Linaceae; genus Linum; species Linum trigynum. Next base: position 29,577,821 of record OZ034814.1, on the reverse strand, counting down.
AATAGAGTTCAATACACTCTCCCAAATCTTGTCGTTCTCATTCCTCAATCGAAGTCTACAGTTGTACGGTACTCGGTTCCTGCTTCTTTCTCGGCATGCAAACAGCAGGAAGAAGAAAAACGAACTAGAATAGACCCGCCGGAAGCTAAAATGCAGAAAGCAAAAGAGCAGAAGCAAAAAAAAAAAAAACAAACAAACAAACGGTGGCTACCCTTCCGATTGAAGAGAAGGAAGGCTGCTCAGGGTCGGAAGCCATGGGTTGCCTTTGGTTCTCCAAAACCTTCGCTCGCTGCGACACACTTGCAAGTTGCAACAGCTGAATCAAAAATGCATGAACGGTCTGGAGACTGAGATTCCGATTGCGCAGCTTGCTTGCTGCGAGTTTGTGAGGTCGCCAGAAGTTTCAGAGAGAAGAGTGGGATAAAGAAATAGTTTTACTCGAGTATTGAATTGAATTGAAATTGATGGTCTCCAGTGGTGATGATGACGACTACGTTATACAAGCAAAGCAAGTCCAGAAATTAAAACAGGCATTTCACATTTGTGTAATTGGACGAGCTTATCGGTGATGGGCTCATGGTAGGTATGCAAAAAGAAAACAAAGGGTGGGTAGGTAGAGAGTATATTAGACTTTAGAGAATGGAGGCTCCGGGAAAGGGAATTGGCATGTGGAGTCCTAAAAAATCTATCAATATCTTACTTGCTTGGGGAAAAAAAATCTATCAATATAATATAGGGTTATAACTTTTTTTTTACAAAAGATAATTGATATTGATCCAAAAAATAGGTAGCTACATCCTGGAATTCAGTCAGGGCTAAAAATTAAAGAAACGACTCATAGTCGGGTACAACGAGAGGGCTTTACGAGCCACCATATGGGCTACCCTATTACTACGTCGACCTACAAATCGAACACTAAACCCAGTATAGCTGTTAAAATATTGCAGAAGTTCCTCCAGAACAGCTCCAACTCGGTTATCCCTGGCATCCGCCTTATTGATTTTATCAATGAGAACCTTAGTCGCCTTCAAACTTGACTTCCGAAAGGCCAACCGACAAGCACCACAAAACAGCCTCCCTGAGGGAAAGTAGCTCCACCACCATAGGGTCATCCATGCAAGGAAATTGAACTCCTCTTACCAGCCAAACATCTCTCGCTGGAGTCAGGAGAACCATCCCGCCAGCCGAATGCGAACCCCTTCTCACCGCCCCATCCCACATGCAAACAACACTGCCCTCCCCATCCACACCTAGTGGAGGTGCCCCAGGAGTATCAACCACAGTGGGTACAGCCATGGGGATCCTACCCAACGGCAATCGGACCCATTCCTCATACTGCTGATTGAACTTACGCATCAAGGCAGGAAACCCAAACTGTTTGCCTTCAAAGACAACCCAATTTCGCGAACGTCATATCTGTTGGAATAAAGTATTCTTAACAAAGGAGATTGATAGCAATCAAAAGTGATTTGCATTGAGATTCTTCTGTTCTCTTTATACACGTTTACAGGGGATGTAGGGAAGTGGTTCAGAGTTTCTAGGAGAGGTTACAGGAAGTGGGAAAGTGGTTATAGAATAGTGGAGAATTAAAAAATAGAATAAGAATTTTATTCTTTTTCTCTAATACGCCCCCGCAAGATGGAGGTCGTGTCCACGACTCCAATCTTGGACCGAAGTAGAAGGAAACGAGTCGCAGCCAGCGGTTTGGTGAGCACATCAGCGAGTTGCTGAGCAGTGGGGATGTAAAGAATGAGGAGACGACCATCCTGGACCAGTTGGCGAACGAAGTGATAATCGAGAGCTAAATGCTTCATCCTGGAATGAAATACCGGGTTGGAACTAAAACTTGTTGCCCCAAGATTATCGGAGTATAGCGTAGGGGAGGCAGATAATGGTTGACGGAGCTCGGTCAAGAGATTTTGTACCCACTCTAACTCGGCAGCAGCATGGGCGATAGCCCGATATTCAGCCTCAGTACTGGAGCGAGCAACAGTGCGTTGTTTTTTAGACCGCCAAGAGATGAGGGTGGAGCCCAAATAGAGAAGATATGCAGAGGTGGAGGTGCGATCATCCAAATTACCCGCCCAGTCAGAGTCAGCAAAGGAGGTGAGACGTAATGGAGCAGGTGTGCGGCGAATAGCAAGACCATAGGAGATAGTTCCACAGACATAGCGTAGAAGACGCTTGAGACACTGCCAGTGATAGGTGCTGGGGGAGTGCATATACTGAGAGAGCTTATTTACCGAGAAGGCAATGTCGGGACGAGTGTACACAAGATACTGTAATGCCCCTAACACTTGACGATAGCGAGTGGCATCAGTGGGAGACGTTCCATCACGAAGAGACAAGGTGGCAGAAGAAGCGAGAGGAGTAGAGGCTGGAGCAGCATCGAGCATATGAAACCTGGTGAGGATATCAACCATATATTTGTGCTGGGACAAAACATAGCCTGAGGTCGTGGGAATAACCTCGATGCCTAAGAAGTAATCAACATCACCTAGTTCCTTTAAGGAGAACCTGCGTGCAAGGGCATGCTGAAATGTGGATAGCGCCGTGGAATCATTACCAGTGAGCAGAAGATCATCCACATACACGAGAAAATAGAGAAGAAAGCCAGAGTGGTGATAGACAAATAATGAAGCATCGGACTGGGTCTTCTAAAAACCAAACTCAAGCAAGAAGGAGCTGAGAGCAGTGTACCAGGCACGTGGAGCTTGACGAAGACCATAGATGGCTTTTCGGAGTTGACAAACATGCGTAGGACGCTGAGGGTCCACAAACCCAGGGGGTTGAGCCATATATACCTCGTCAGTAAGAGGGCCTTGGAGAAAGGCATTGTTGACATCAAACTGCTTGATCGGCCAACCCTGAGAGAGAGCAATGGTGAACACCGTACGGACGGTGACCGGTTTGACGACGGGACTGAACGTATCCTGAAAATCAACACCGGGGCGCTGGTGAAAGCCTTTGGCCACAAGGCGAGTCTTATAGAGACGAATGGAACCATCAGGGTGATGCTTGATGCGATAGACCCAGCGGTTGCCAAGGACATTAAAATGAGGTTGACGAGGAACGAGATCCCCACGTATGATTCTGAAGCAGGGCATCATGTTCTTTGTGAAGGGCAGCATCCCATTCTGGAAAACGCATAGCCTAGGCAACTGAACGAGGCTCAAGAGGAACAGGAGGGAGCAAGGAGGTCGTGGAGAGCTGGAAACAGCCGCTTGGGCCGATAAATACCCGTCTGGGCCCGTGTCTGCATCCGGTGCGGGCGCTGAATTGGGGGGGGGGGGCACAACAGGCTGGGCTGTGGTGGGCCGGGGCGAGGAGTGCTCAAGCCCTGAGGAAGAGGGCCCATCAGGCCCACGCGCGGAGGGGATGGAAGGCAGCGGGGCCGGGGAGAGGGCCGGTCCAGGCGCGGAAGTGGAAGACGGCGGAGGCCCAGCAGGCCCAGATGAGAGGCCCAGTGATGTTGTGGAGGGAGCAGCGCAGCGGGGACCATGAGCCGAGGAAGGAGCAGCGGCCGATGCTGGAGCAGGCCCAGAGACGGGGATGTGGACAAAGTTCGGGCCCATGTCATACAACCAGGAGTCCACGGTGGGAGTAGCTGCATTTGGGTTAGCTAAAAAACCGGGGAAGGAATTCTCAACAAAGTGGACATGCCGAGAGAGAAAAATGCGATGAGAGACCGGATCAAGACACCTATAGGCACTACGTTGAGGACAATAACCAATAAAAATGCAAGGACGAGATCGAGGGTCCAATTTGTGAGCAGAATAGGGACGCAACCAAGGGTAACAGAGACACCCAAACACACGTAATTTATGATAATTAGGAGCAAGGTTGAACAGGATAGTGTAAGGATTGTGACCACGTAATGCAGAGGACGGGAGACGATTAATCAAATAGGCAGCAGTGGAAAAGGCAAAAGACCAAAACAGGGTAGGAAGGTTAGCATGATGCATGAGAGTGATACCCGTTTCGACAAGATGACGATGCTTTCGCTCAGCCAGTCCATTATGCTCAGGAGTATGAGGTGGTGTGAGAAGATGAGTGATGCCATGATGTGAGAGAGTAGAACACAATTTCTGAAACTCACCGCCACCATCGGAATATAAACGACGAATGGTGGTGGAAAAATAATTCTCGACCATCATGCGAAAAGCAAGAAACACAGAGAGCACATCAGATTTATTTTTCAAGGGGTAATACCACGTATAACGGGAGAAATGATCAACGATTATTAAGTAATAACGAAAACCATCAAGAGAGGTAACCGGAGCTGGTCCCCAAACATCAGTATACAATAAATCAAAGGGCCTAGAGCTCTGCAAAGAGGACATGGCAAAGGGAAGTTTGTGACTTTTATTCGAAAGACAGGAATTGCAATGACTACTGACGATGGAGGAAGTTACTGGCAAGGACTGGGAGCGAAGAAGACTGGTGAGAGAATGACTAGACGGATGGCCAAGACGAGCATGCCAGGAGGCGGAGGTGGTGCGAGTGGCGACAAGCGCAAGACGAACATTATCCACATCACCGGGCAGCTCATAGACATCCCAATTATTTGCCCCTTTCAGCAGCGGCGCCCCCGTGCGAAGATCCTTCACAACAAAATAATCAGCAAAAAATTCCACTGAAATGGGATTAGTGCGACAAAGTTTATCAACAGAAATAAGTCGGCGCTGGATGGCAGGGGCACATAAAACATCTTGCAAATGTAAGGAAGATGACGATGAACACAATTTAGTAGACCCAATATGTGTGATTTGCAAACCTGTGCCATCACCAACAAGAATCTCGTCCGGACCATTGTAATCAGAATAGAGTGATAAATTCCCTAAATCGGGCGTGACATGATGAGAAGCCGCTGAATCAAGTAACCAAGGGCCAGTAGAAGGAGCGGGACCATCAACAGTGTGATGGGCTTGGGCCTGACGGGCCTGGTAAGCCTGCCGAGCCTGTGGAAAAAGTTTGAAGCACTGGTGGACCGTGTGGCCCGACCTGTCACAGTACTGACAAATAATGGGCTGCCGGCGGTGGTGGGTAGATTCAGCAGCAGATGGGCCATTAAACCCAGGGGGTCGAAATGGGCTTTGGGCCCTAGAAGGATCAGCCGCAAGGAGCCCACTGCACGCGGAGAAGCCGGCCTGGATTGTGGGCTAGGGAAACGAGGAGAAGTCCCAAATCCCCGATGCTGCTGGGAACGAGACGCGCCGCCGCCGCCCTGTCTCTGCTGCTGCGGGTGAGTGTAAAACGCCGTGGGAACAGAGTGGCGCGCCTGCGCCTTCAGATCGGACTCATATTCGACAAGGGAGTCCACGAGATCCTCCAAGGTGAGACCCGGACCTCGAGCACGAACAGCAGCAGAGAAGGCAGCATATTCGTCGCCCAAGCCGCGAAGACAAAGAACCACCAAATCCATTTCAGCAACCGCCGCATTCACAAGGGCGAGCTCGGCGGCAAGACTCTTCAGGTCATTCACAAACGTCAGAACATCATTATCCCCTTTGACCGTCTTGGCCAATTTAGTTTTCAAGTGAATCACACGAGATTGAGCACTACTCGCGTATAGTTTTTCAAGGATGAGCCACGCCTCGCGGGACGTCGACGCCGCAGAGACAAAGGAATAAATAGATTCTGAAATCGAACATCTGAGGGCATGTAGAATTAGCTTATCTTGTCGAAACCAATACTGGTAGGCAGGATTGGCTTGCGTAGCGGCCTCCATGGTGATTGTACGAGAAGGAGCAATGGTGGAGCCATCAATGAATCCAAACAGATCAAGCCCCATAAGCAGAGTTTCAAACTGAGATCGCCAGGAAGCAAAATTAGTGGGAGTGAGCTTTAGAGGAAGCTGAGCTGCAGGATTGAACGTGACAATGACTGGAATTGCAGCAGAGGTGGCTGAGTCGTGGACAGTGGAATCGCCAGACATGATGACTAAGAACAGAGGATTGGACGCAAACAGAGGGCTGATGAAAGAAAACAGAGGTGAACAGAAAACAGAGGATTATTTGGATCGGAGAGAACAGGGAAAAGAAAAAATCAAGGAGGTGAAAATTGGATCGATACTAGCTGATCGTTGCTAGCTCTGATACCATGTTGGAATAAAGTATTCTTAACAAAGGAGATTGATAGCAATCAAAAGTGATTTGCATTGAGATTCTTCTGTTCTCTTTATACACGTTTACAGGGGATGTAGAGAAGTGGTTCATAGTTTCTAGGAGAGGTTACAGGAAGTGGGAAAGTGGTTATACAATAGTGGAGAATTAAAAAATAGGATAAGAATTTTATTCTTTTTCTCTAATAATATCCGCCAAAGGACAGCCACCACAGCCATGAACAGAGTAGGTTGGTGAATGAGAGACATTGCCACTACACTATCCTCCATAGATCAAAGGATGATTACTAGAATAATTGATTCAATGAAGTGATCATGTTTGACGGAGATGACTAAAAAGTCATTGAATGGAAAACATTTTTATCATTTTCAAAAACGTTTAAGCACATATGATAACCATTTTAGCATTGATGTTTTTTTTAATTTTGAACGACGAATCATGTAGTGAGTAATAAGCATATCAAGCAATGCATATTAACCATTCCCACCCCACACTTAAAAATGAACATTTTCCTCAATGGACTAAACATAGTGAGTTGTGGTAAGTTTGGAACGAGTTACCTTGATTGTCGCCCTGTCTACTCCTGCCTCTCCATGGCTGCTCTCAACTCTGCCAGTTGGACTCTATAGTCTCCATGTTGAGGTGGTGGTGGTGGTGGGTGACCAGCTCCAGCTCCATATCCATGTTCATGTATCCTCTCTAGGTGCAATTATGGTCTTTGGCCTCCTTCCACTTAGAGAAACATGGGTAAACTTATTTTCATGTCACCCTGTCTACTCCAAAGGTGTAAGCTGGTTGTCAATGAATTGGTCTTTCCCTCGCCAGGCTATCCCACGAAACAAATCTATACTCCTCTCTATGCTCGTCTATGTGTTGTGATATAGTTAGGATACAACCTCATCTTGGAGTCCTCGTTGAGAAGAGGCAAAAGTGTACCTCAACAGGTTATCAACCACCCACCTTGTTGGGTGAAGCCCCCGGTTGTTTATGATAGAACCCCGGAATCCGGTTCCTATCTAGGGATTGGAAATGAAGTGGATCAATTAGGTATTGATCCTTTGGTGATAGAAAGTGGGAAAAGGGAGTTGAGAATTGAAGTAAGATGGAAGGAAGGGGAAGAAGAAGCTGCAGCAGTTTGAAAGAGAGGAGAAGGGGTCAGTTGGCTAGAGAGAGGTAGGGATTAGGAAAAATAATTAGGTTTAATCTTACTTAGTGGCTAAAGTCCACTTACAAGAATATTTATATGACTGAATAATTTTCTTATGCTACCCAAAATTATTAACCCCCCACTATTAACCCATAAATTATCCCGATAATCCGAAAGAACAATAAACCGACAGTAATTCCAAATAATCAAACTTCAATAATACGAGTTTCTATCATCCCCGCTTCCTTCAAAACAACCTTGTCCCCAAGGTTGTCTTTGGCTCACTGGTTCTTCCCCTTGTCGACCTCTGTGTCCACCGACTCCTCCTTGGCCTCATCCTCCCAACGACCCACGAGCATCATCAGATCAGGTCTCACACACTGGTGGGCGATGATGAATCGTCTGTCGCAGTTGAAACACTTGCCTTCCCGCCTCTTCTGCTCGATCTCCGTCGGAGACAGTCGCACGAAACCCTTGGGCGGTGGTCTCGGCCCGACTCTGGCCGTCGGAGTCGCAGTAGCGGTCGTTGCACCATTACTGGTGCCAGCTCCTGCCGCCGATCCACCCACACCTCCGTCAGGCCCACCACTACTTCCCCCCTCCGCTCGGCCGTGGATAACGGCCTATGGTGCTCCTCCAGCTCGCGAGCTCCTCCTCTTTGTGACCTGCAAGACGTAAAGAAGATTTCAAGGAGTCCACGACTCGAAGACCCTGACTGCAGCGACAATCTCGGGCTTCAACCCAGCCATACACAGCCCCACTAGCGTGTCCTCGGGCACCCCTCTGCATTGGTTGCCTAGCTTAAGAAACTCTGCCCGAAAATCTACAATAGTCCGTCTGCTTCAGCTTGGCCAATTGCTCGGGAGCCCATCCCTTCGACTTACCAAACTGGTAGCGGAGTTCCTCCGGGAGCATCGGCCATGTGATCGTCTCTGTCGTGGCGTATGATCTTTCCATCCACTCCCACCACTGTAGCGCCTCTCCCTCCAAGTAGAAGGAGGCCAGGTGGTGCGCCTTCTGCTTTTCCGGTATCGGGTGGTTTTTGAACCACCACTCAGATGCGTACAACCATAGTCCTGCATCCTCCTCAGCATTGAATTTTGGAAAAAACTTAGATTTGGGCTCTTCTGAAAAAAACCTAAATCTTTTTCCAAACCTCACATTTGGGCCAAATTCCACAATCAAAATTTATGGTGTTTTTAGGCCGGATTTAGATCCAAAATCCTGCATCCAAACTACCGGTAATAAGATAGTGCCGGGAATCCGTCTTCACCAGCGGGCTTAGGGAGCCCATCTGAAACAAGGCTCGTTCTATCTCTTCTCCTGTAAATGGCCGAGTTAACCGTTCATTCATTTCAGTTGGAATCCGAGGGGTGATAATAGAGACTTAACCAGTGAATCTTGAGGCAGAGGTTCTGAAAATAGTTAGACGGACAACTACTCTCCTCCAGTTGGCCCAGGTAAACATTGCCTTGATCATCAATCAATCAATCAGCTTCGTTAATTGAGTTTTTTCCTGCTCCGTTCCGATGCTCTGGCGTGATTTTTTTTTTTTTGTATTGCTGTCCATGCTATTCGCAACCTTTGCAGCCATTTTTTTTGTTATTCCTGCAATAGTAGCGTTGCTGCACATTCACTCTCCAGTCTTCTCCTTGGAATAGCCCAGCCGTCTGATTTAGGTTCGAAATCAAGGGCTTCGAGGGCTGCTTGAATCTCTTTCAATCGCTTTGGCGCTTCAGTTCTCCACATCGTTCTCTGCTCCAAAGACTGCAATCTCAAACCTTAGTTATTCGTCCTGTCATGGCCTCTCTCAAACCTTAGTTGTTCGTCAGCAACCCAAAAACACTCTTCCTGCTCAAAACAAAACCCCGCCCCTTTCCTCCTCCGACCACGCTATTTCTTTCGCAATCGTCGTCTCCGTTCTTCTTCTCACTGTTGAAGCCCTCTCAGTGTTCGCATCCCACAACCGTTACGCAGAGACTTCTGGAACTCCCAAATTCAAGCAACCGTCGCCACTCCCGAAATCCCTCTTCCTCTCTGCAAACATCTTATGTCCACTATTGTCCATTTCCATCTCCCAGAGTTGTAGCCTTCCTATTACATTACTCATCTGGCGGAGATTCGGCTTCTCACTGTAGACAGAAGTCGGAAGCATCGACTACCCTCAATTTCATCGGCGATTTCGCTGTGCTGTTTCACTTGTAGTGGAGATTCCCTCTACTCCAAACCAGACACAAGGGGCGCTGTGGAAATTCCATTGTCTTTTGTTTGTTTTTCAACTTCATTATTGACTGATCACAAGTGCTGGAAGTACGATCAAGTATTGCGTCGAGTTAGAGTTTGTTTTCCATTGTTTGGTCTGAACTTGGCCAATGACGATGGTTATGGATAGGAATTCTGAGAATGAGAGATTGAGAAGTGGTGCCTGGGACGTGTAAAGCTGTACAAGTGAAGGAATGTTTGAAGCATTGGTTCACCGGGTGGTGGTCGGATATCTTGGCCGTTTTTGCAAAAACTTACAGAAAGACCAACTGAAGCTTAGTCTCTGGAATGGTACTTGTGGCAATCTCGACTTGTTTTTACAATCTCTTGATGCTTATTGTTTCCTTTCTTGGATCTTATGTTAATTTTACTCCAATCTTACTGTCGGTCTTAAATTTTGGTTTTTGCAGAAGAAGTGTTGTTGGAGAATGTAGAACTTATTCCTGAAGCGTTTGACTATCTTCGGCTGCCATTGGCTTTAAAATACGGTATCAATTGAAGTTTTTGATGTGCTAACTTCAATGGCCGTACAAGGCCATTCATCACTTACTCAGCTCTGAAGTTGATTTTTGTTTGTATTCATTTATTAGGTCGGGTTGGCAGGTTAAGCATCAAAGTATCATGGAAAAAGCTGGGACTGGGCCAACCAATTATCATTGCTTTGGAAGATGTGTTCATTTGTGCATCTCAGCGGGATGAACAAGAGGTAATTTCAAATCTCTGGTATGTTTATGTAGAAGCATCAACTATCGTCCATAGCAAAGAGATAGGTTTTACTAGCATGCTAGCCATTCAGATAAACACCAGAAGTTTGTCAAACCTGCTAAACACTATACAGCCTTGATCTTGTAACTAGATACATGATGAAATTTATGGTAAAAAATAAAAAGGCTTTCTGAATCCCTCACTTCTTGTTTCTCTGCATATAGTGGTGTTTGGAGGAGGTTGAGAAAAGAGAGTATGCTGGCAAAAGGGCTCAGCTTGTTAAAGCAGAACTTGCAAAATTATCAAGCCGAGTTGGTGAGCCATTTGAATTACACTTCTTTTAGCTGTATTTTCCCTCGGCCTGAATGCTACAAGTATGTACTAGGATAAAGTTCTTTTACTTTTATGAATTTGTTAGTGCCATTGCTTATGTGGGCTAAGGTTTGGTTGCTTGGAGGTTCATGTACAAATGTTGGTCCTCTAGGTGAAAACATGACGTAAAATTCAGAGAAAAAAATCTCTGCACATAGTTGGCTGATTGTTGGTGTCACTAGTACGACGCCTTTGGAGTAATATGAAGCTTGGAAATTAAATTGTTTACACACTTTATAGTGGATTAGTGAGCTTAGGTGTCTGGAAACTTCTTGGACTAAGTAAAAAGTTAAGGGGCTCATTGAACTTGTGATGGTTAAGATGTGTGTATTTTGATATTGCCTGCTTTTGAAATAAGTGTATTGCATGACAGTTGATTGTAAGGATATACCGTCCAGCTGTTGTGATGGTGATTGGTGAATTAGTAATTTGGGGTCAGTGACCAATTTGAGGGTAATTATGATAAATTGGAACAATGGAAAAAAAGTGAGGGAAACAGCAGGAAAATACAACTTTGAATTATTTGAAATCGCACAGTAAGTCATAACATTGGAATGCATGTATTTTAGAAAAGTTGGGTGCTGAGAAATGATGTATTTCTTGAAATACTTGCTTTCTCAGAATTATGAATTTGAAATTTTAAGCTCCAGAAAACCCCCTAGACTACTCTGCTCTGTCAAGGATTGATGGGACTAAGAAGGTTTTTATAGGCAAGGCAAGAGTAAAGTCAATGGAAACAAAGTCTTATCAGACCCTTAAAGAACTAAATTTAGTAAAACAATTTTATTCTTGCATATTCTATTCCTTCTCTCACCAGATTTTATATTTCGTGGTAGTGGTTTGATCCATTTTTCTGCTACTGCTGGGTGAAGGTGCCATTTCTGCTCACTAATAGTCTAAGAACTTCTTACTAATTTCAACATCAGCTTTTTCTTATCAATAACAGGAACATCAAATTTTCACTTTTGTGGTTGATTCTTTTATGATTGTTTCAGATAATCAAGCAGGACAATCATTCATTTCATACATTACTGCGAAGGTGAGTTTCCTTCGCTCCACTGGTTGTTTTGTAGTAGACTCTTTTTTGGGCTGTCGTGGACTCACTTTTGGACAACGACTATTCTTATGCCTGCAAAATATTTTCAAGCTAAATCATGTCTTAGTCTACTGTTTTCTTCTATGGTACTTCTGCTCTACATTTTCGAGCTGGTGGTAATTCCTTAATCATACTGTTTCTGATTCTTCTCCCTCTAGGTCCTTGACAGCATCCAATTGTCAATTAGAGATTTCCATATCCAATATAGAGAAAACTTGTTTGACTCAGTAAGTTTCCTGTTTCTGAGCCTTCATTCATCTTCTCCCTATCATGCAGTCAGTTGGGTGATTACAGAAACTAAGACCATGGTAACTATTGGGGAAATTGATTGCCCTTAATGACATTATTATATCCTTTGCCATGCTGGCTTGGAAAGATAGGGATTTGTTCTGGAAGTAAGGTGGAGCTGGCACATAGAACTGAACAAATCAGCACAACCAGGGTTCATAATATATACTTTGTAGACTGCATGCATCATTTTGTGCAGCCTGCAGGCTTAGAGCTAAGTGAATTGCCAGTTGGGATTCGTTGACATTTTTACTGGTTGGATGAACCAATCTTGGACATTGCAAATTGACTTCAAGTCTCTTCTCTTCTTCTCCCTTTATTTTCGCATGCTTAATCCCTGTTTTCTGTTAGTTCTGTTGAGAACACAGCTCAACTAGTCATACCATAGAATCAAATCCTTTTGTTCATCCTTTGCGCATTTATCATTGTCAATCGAACTTTCTAAGCGAGCTCTCCTTTTTTCTCTTGGGGATTCTATGACTTCTGTCCTCAACCGAAAGCACATGCTTCCCCTCTGTATTTCTAGGACGTAAATTTCTTTTTCTTGGTTTATCTACGTGAAGCTTCACTTGGTACTGGTGAATTAGAACTATTCGTTGTTTAATTTTGAGCTAATTGTCTCCATCAAAGATATTATATGCTCCCTTTTACTGCTTACTCTGTGCCCTGTCATCGGCATTTCCAATGATTCTTCATAAGTGTTTACACACACACATGCAGTTTTAGCTTACCCTCTACCAGGGTATCATATACATCTTTCATGAAGTACATTCTAACATTTTGATTGATTAAAAGAAGCGATTGATATCTCATGTTAGCTGATGTTGAAGTCTAAATTAAGATGCCTTCCTTTATGAGAATTTCCTTGGACTCTGATACCGTCTCAACGTCTTCTTTACCTTTTTGCATTTATCCAGGCACAGGTTCTTTCAGGTATAAAGTTCTCCAGCTTGACGATAAGGCAAAGTCCTGTTGGGTAATCTTTTTAGGTCGATGCTCTAATGTACTTGCATTTTCCTTACTATTGCTTCTTTCAAGGGATACAGGCTAAATGAGTAAAAATTCCTTCAATGTTTTTATATCTTGGATGTGGAAGAATTTTCTTCGTTTATTAGAAACTACCGCCTTTTAAGGTCATCTGTTATTTCTCTTTTGTTGTGTTGTTACCGGAACATGATGATACAAATAACCGATCCTTGTTATAAGGACATGGATAAGGCATGAAGCAGCTTCTGTCTCACTTAAGATTAGCTTTCTTTTTCTATTCTCACAGTTATTACAATTTGTAACCTTTCTTGGGTATAAATGACAACCGCAGTGGCCTTAGGATTGTTATGATGTCTTATAGCCTTCTCACCTGGAAAGCTGCCTCAATCTTTCCATTATTACTTTTAGGCTTCCCAATCATTTTCCTGAAGTATCCATATCTATGATTCTGGACTAAGCAACCATAGGATTTCCAATGAAAATAAAGTTCAGAAAACCTTCTGATTGTTTTGTTAGGGGGGTTTATAGCGATTCCTTGCACATTTATTTAACTCAGGATCTCTTATTTCTCTGTGTGCTATTTGATCTGTGATTATATTAAGTTAAAACAAAAGGTGTGTCTAGTGACGCTTTCTTGGCTTATCTATGGCAAAACAAAACAAAACAAAAAGGTTTGTCCAGTGTCTAACTGACAACATCTTGTTTCATGTTAGACCCCGTAGTACTAAAGTCATTGGTGGACAAGTAAGCAAAACTGTAGATGTTGAAGGATTGGAAATCTATTGTCACACCATTGAAGCGAGAAATTCAACAAGTTCATCTGGTGCTATAGAAGCTGAGTGCTGCAGCAGTCCAAGGTGGGAAGGCAAAGAGTTTGACCGTCTGTTACAGCCGTTAGATGTATCAGTCTCTATTGTGGTAAGAGCACTTATGTCTCTCAATTATAAATTCTCATGTCTCACCCATTACGGCAGTTATATTTTGCCCACTTGCCAGTCCTGTAAAGCTATATATTTCTTTATGCTTTTGGTTGCTGTTGGAGAAAGTTTTCAACTTCTCATCTCATATGGATTTCTGCTCCTTCAATTTATAAATTATCAATTGCTGGGCCCCACGTGTTCTTATGCTATGTTTCACATGGTCCTATTGCTGAGAACCTACTTGTATTTTGTTAGATGGTGGGTGTGAACCTGAAATTATTTCCTGAGCCCATATATCATGTATAGCATTGAAGCACTATTATATTGGCGGATGGGATAAATGAGGTCGTGAAACAACTTAAAGTGATATTTTAGTTGGACCAGTTACAGTTTGATAGATTATTAGGCTGACTGAGAAGTTATTTTAAGTTGGGCCTTATTGTATGGGGAGGCTGTAATGGCAAGATGCGAATTCTTGTTATTTCACTCCTAAAAGTCCGTACTAGATCCTGGGACTATGTCTTAATCATTCCTTTTAGCTATTTCTGTCTTTGTGCCAGGTCCCTCAAGAAGTTATGTAGTGTAACCAATTCCTCATGCTTATGCAATGTTTGTTCTTGTTAAATGACTAACCTGAAATGAAATGTTATTAGTAAAATACTTCAAGAAAAGTTTTCTTAATTCGGAAAGACTCTTTCTCCTGACTAATATGGGGTTAAACTTGGCTGTGTCTCTTGTAGATCAACAAAGAGGGAAAGCTAGATGGTAATTTGCCACAGTTCTCAATCAGAGCTGAGTTGAGTGGCCTGGTGGGTGCACGTCACTGAGGATGAGTCATTCTTCTTGGCTTTCAGTTTTAGGATATGATGACCTGCGATTATGAGTTGCGCTGCTGTTTTTTTCCAGCCTTTTTCTTCTTTTTTCTTAGGTTTTGTCTTTAAACGAGGTTCAGTTGCAACAAATACTGATGTTGATGGACTACCTGAGCACAAGCCATCTAAGAGAAAAGTAAGTTACTATGTAACATGTGAAGCTTTCGTTACTTAACTTGCATTTTTTCCTTTTATCTTGTTTAGGCTGTCATATTAAGGTCAGTTAAAGCTGTTATATTCGGGAAAGCATTGTCTCCAGTTTTGTGGAAATGAAAGCTCTAGTTTGAAACTGGTGAATTCACCAACTTGTTTTTATCGTTCTAACCGACCATGGTCCATTGTTCTGATCTTACTAACAAATTGTGAGAGAGTGAGTTGCCTGTTCCAAGAAATGATGTCCGAGTTTGGTTGCTTGTGAACTCAGGCACTATGATATTGAGGTGTGAGATGATGCATGGGCTTAATAAAATGAGTTTTGTTTGGTCACAAAGCTAGTTTTAGATAGATATTGTGCTTGCGTTTTTATGGCTGGATGTTTATTAGTCTTGTTAAAAAATGTCGTGATTGTTTAAATGTGTGGTAATGATGCCCAACATGTTGCTCAAACTACTTCTTAACATTATGTAGGTACGGACGTTACCGTCCTCGGGGTTATTCTTTATCACGAAAGCAGGAGGGTTGGCAGAAGTCATGGTGGGATTATGCACAACAGTCTATTTTGTCAGATGTTCGTAAGAAATTAAGGAAGACATCTTGGAAATACTTAGGAGAGCGCTTGTAAGTATCAGTGTGCTGTATTTGGATATCTTATGATTAATGTTGTCAGACTGAATTCTAAGTTTTTGGTGTATATATGCCACCACAAAGGAAGTGAAACTGCTTTTGCAAAACCTAGGAGAGCGCTTGTAAGTTTGTATTCCATCTGTGTGGTATATTTGGTTATCATCTGATTAATGTTGTCAGACTGAGTTGTAGGCTATATGCCACTACAAAAGGAAGTGAAACTGGTTTTGATTTTGGTTTGTGACATGACCCAAATGTCTCCAACTGTACCCCTATACAGTTAAATCCAGCTTGTGACTGGTTATAGTTACTATTAGCATGACATTAACAATAAGTGTTGTGACCCGAGCTTAAAGATTATTTTGGAGATATGATCCTTTTACATCTTTGTTCATGATATTCTGCATTCTTCAAGCTAGGAAATGGTTGTAGTTCACAGCTTAGTTTAAGCTAAAAATGTGGCTAAATATCTGAACTAGACATAAACACTCATTTGCCACTATTGTATACCTATTTCGCTTGTCAACTCTTTTATTTTTGCAATTTGGGATGCAGGAGTTCTCGCCGCAAGTATATTACACTCTACAAGAAAAAGCTGGACTTTCTCCAGAATGAGCAGGTATGAGATTTTCACGATGTTCCAATATTCATGCACCTGTTTCTTGCAAAAACACTTCGCTCTAGTATTTTTTGGATCTCTTCGGTTAAGGGGTGGGAGATGGGCAGAAATGAAATATTGATCAGACTTTGTATAATTAACCATAACGATGCTGTTTGCCTCTTAAGCATCTCTGAGTCTGAATTTAAAGGTATTGGGTGTTGATAGATATGAGCCTTAAGGCATATAATTATTTTACGCTCCTCACAGTCGGTCTTGTTGTAAGCAAGTAGTTTTGTCTATTCTTTTGAGTAACTTTATGGATTTATAGCATTTTTTTTGACTCAAGTGTCTGTGATATGCGGGAGGCTGGCATCTCCCCATTTTTTACATGCTATTTTTTGTTTCTCAATAACTCAATCTAAGGATAATTTATAAGCACAATAATCACTTTGATTTTGTTTGTTATAGTTTCCTGCCTTTTCCCCATTTGCTTTTTTATTAATTGTGCATTGAAAATACTGGTTGGTTGCAAACCTCTACTTTACTATGTTTGATTCCCAGCCAATTGATGAAGATATTCTCCGGGAACTAGAAGAAATAGAGAAAGAGTCAGATGTTGATGACATACTACGTTACAGGTCTGCTGCTGAAACTGAGCTTCAGGTATGACGTGGGTGCTAAGTAGCAGTTCCAACAATGCATTGCTTTTTTGTTTTTGAAAGTCAATAATGCAATGTTGAAAAGATGTTTCTTAAGTAATTGCTTCGAAGATGTCCAAGTACCAGTTTCTTGCAACTTACTGGATGATATCTGTGTAGGAAATTTCATTGAACTCGTCCTTTCCAAATAAGGAAGTTACAGGCGTTGGTAACTCTGCTGACAAACCACAAAATGATGGGCGTTCATTAGGTCGGTCACGGGGATGGTTAAATTGGCTGTCTCGTGGCATGCTTGGTGCTGGAGGAACTGATGATTCTAGTCAGTTCTCAGGAGTAATCTCCGAAGAAGTTGTGAAGGTATTTTTGCCAAAGCCAAGTCCTCAGCATGATAACATTAAATAAAGCTTGCATGGACAGAATGCTGAGTTCCAGATGTTATTACAGGACATTTATGAAGCTACAAAATTTCATCCATCAGTTATATCTGGGAGTGCTGATGAAAATGGAAAACTCCTTACTTGTGCAATCACTTTCAGTATAGCCCGGATAACTGCAACTCTACATAGCCAGTATGTCCTTTTAAACTTTTATTGTTCTCCTTGGGGTATGAATTATTATTTGTCACATCCAAACTGTGATGGGTTTAAGAAGCTTACCTTTTCATCCTGTTGCTTAAATATTTGTATTGTCGACTTGAAGATATTTAATTGCTCGAGAAACTTTATGGTAGGTGGGAAATTCACTTGTGTACTGACCAACAGAAATTTAACTACTATGCTCTGGCTGGGAAATCTTATTGCTTGTGTTTGGATAAGTGCATTTCTTGGATGGCACGTGGATTTATGGCTACTCTACGTGACAATTTGTAGAGGACTGGGACTTTTGTGTCTGTTCGCTATTTTAGTTCTTATTTGACATGCCTGTCTCTCACCTTCCCCAGTCCCAGCCCACTAACTGGGCAGTACCTTTCTTCTATAGTTTTTCTCTAGAACATGATTATATCCTTACTCATTAGTTGCTTTAATATTTTAAGTAACTTCTGACTTGAAATGGTAATTATTATTACTGCTTGCTCCTGGAGGTTTTATATTCACTCTTAAGAACCACTAGTTAATCTTCTGGTAATCCATCTTGCATCTGTGTTTCAGCTGTAGTTGTTGTCTCTTTCGGTGCAACCAAACATTTTCTAACTTTCCCCCATATCAGCTGCTGTTCTCCGTCACCCATCTTCTCTTCTGTTCTGTGCTTCCTTCACTTTTACCATCCTTCTGTTTGCACTATAGTGCTGCCATGCCATCTATGCTGTGAACTCTTTTATGCCCCATTGATGAACAATATCTTGTATGCTTGAATTTTTTGCTTGTGCCAAACTCCCTAAAAAAAAATAAATAAAAAAAAAAAAATAAAAAAAAAAAAAATAAATAAATAAAAAATTAATAAAAAAACATCTTGTGCCAAAGGCTCGAATTGGCTGTTTCTACATGCTTGGCAATTTACATCCATTTGGCTTAAAATATGTGTGTATGCAGGCTGGTTAAATATCAGTTTTATTCTGATGGAGTAGGTGATGGTTATGATTTGGTGCTTTTGCAATTTATGTTGTTTGATGTGTTCTTACATTTCTAGTCCTCAAGTCAATGAGTTCTCTTTTCAGGAAGTCCAGCCAGGGAATTGGTGACTTGATTTTAAAAGATGTCTTAGTTGAGTGCGAACTCGGCCAAGACTTGGCTACAGTTGGGTGCTTTGCTGAGATGACAGAGATTGTTTATCCATGTAGCGGGAAAGTCGTTTTACGGACAGGAGGGGTTTGTCTTATTTCCTGCTCTCTGTAAAAGTCGCAATTGTTTTTGTTTTTTTCTGAAGTAGCTCTTGCTTATGCTATTCAAGGTTTTAAGTTTCATCAATGGCCATTGGACTGAAGTTTCATACTAAATAGTGATCTTGGTGCAAGCGGCTGGTGTCCATGATGCTGTATCTATATGTGTGATAATTAGGGAAGGAGGAAACTGATCACATATATATTGCCCATCAGTTAGTTCAGCTATTGAGATTGTAGGGGCTATTGTGCTGGAAATTCTTTCTAGTCTTCAATGGATAGCTAGTTGATTAGTGTGGCCATTGAATGAGTTACCTCAGCTATTATATGTATTTTGATGTCAAACTTTGGGCTGTAAAATCCTCCAATGAAAATCTGTTAAAATTATACAAATTAATGTTGCTTGATTGTTATTGACGCCCATTGAGCCAGATCTTCTCTTGGTTGTGACTTGTACTGTTTCCGTTTCATGATCATCTTAAAGACTGCAGAATATCATGTTTTGTTGCAGTTCCTTGTTGAAAACAATGTAGAGTTAGTTGAGCGAGCCTCCTGTACGGTCCAAGTTGATGTTTCCAAGGAACAAGAGCTTGATTTGTCGGTAAATGTCTCACATGGGTTATCTGTTTTCTTTGCTTAATCCTCTGATTTCTCTGCTCCCGTGACGCGTAACTGTAAACTTGCAGGTCATGCTTAAAACACTTGAAGTCACTTTAGATATCGACTTCTTTGCAAATATTATGGAGTTTTTTTCGATATCCAGATCCTGCAAGTTTCAGCCTGAAAGAGTAACTATCTAACTCGGTTCCTTTTTTCCCCCTTCCTCTTTGGCTGTGTTTTAGTTGGATAAAAGTTTAATCACAACTTCCAATGGCCATGTAGTTTCAAAATTATGTATGAGCTGAAGATCCCCAAAATCTACATACTGATGTGTGTGAAGTTGGTTCAAAATAGATATTTTGAGATCTAGTTTTATTTGTTTGCACGTGCTTCCTTTCTGTTTTTTTATCGCCATCCCAGTTTTGAATTTTCAGCAGAAAATATCGAGGTCACAAAACCCCTTTAGTTGTTTCCTAATTGGCACCAAACTGGAGCACTCAAACAGAAATGACTGTTTTAAGTAGCAAGATGCTACTTTATTTACTGACTGCCATAGAATGTTGAAGTGTTGAACTACTTGTTAGTATTTAAGTGCTTTTTAGAGCAACATATTTCCCTGGGTATGGATTGAGTTCTATATGCCGAACTTGATCTCACGGATTGGATGGTATCCATGTCTTTGTCCATACTGGGGTTGTCGTTGGAAGACTGCAGAGCTGATGTTTTATATCATGTGAAAGTTGAGAGATGCGCAAAAACCTTTTCTAGGGGAGTACTATTGAATTACAACTAGGAACTTGGTAGTGAGCTCAGGTTTTGGGTAGACTACTTGTTGAATAATTTACTCGCACGTAGTTGATACTTAATTGTCACATTGAAAGTTTGCCATATTCAAATGACAATAATGTCAACAGAGTTTAGTTTAAAACTGATCAACCGTGATATTAGGTTTTCTATTCCGTATTTAGTTTCTTCAAAGACTACATTTAAAGATGTAGCTTCCATCAAGACTTCAGCGTTTGTCTCTGAATGTGTTTTTGGGGACTTTAAGTGGAAATCCAACAGGCTCTAGCTCATGTTTCTGGGGTTTGTGTGCTCCTGGTTATAGCTAGTACTCCTGATTTGTTGCCTATACTAAATTTTAATTTATTCTGCCTGCTCTCTGTAGGCAGTTAGTCCTTTAACACTAGGCTCATGAGGTGTAAGTAAAATTTTCTGAAATGATAGCACTTGCCTAAAGTTAAATTTTACATCCAATTAACCACTTCATGACCATAAAATATAATATAATTTGGTATTTCTTGTTTAGGTATTGCTGTCACTGAATGGGATTCAGGATCTGAAGACACGTTTATCATGGAAGGCTGTGTGAGCGCTCTTGCTCACTTCATGATCATTTATGTGATGATTATTCAATAATATGGGTTAAATTATCAATTTCTAGATTATCACAATTAGTATTTATATCTTGCAGATCCATTTTATCAAGCCGTAAAAAGCTAAGATGGGATGTCAGTGCCAAAAATGTTGTTGTCAGTATTCCTCACAGGAAACCTGTTGCGGAACAACGTGACTTGGTAAGTCTTTGTTTGTATATGCTGTACATGAACCGTTTCTTTCATGATTATTAATATTAATATGTACAGGAGCATTCTTAGAGAATGCAACATGAAGATCTCTGTCAGTTTGGTGTAGATTTGTTTATAGGTCAACAAGTAGTTTTTTTTGTGTGGACAATTCTACTATACGATGTTCATGTTTAAATGTCTTAAAATCATGATGCTGTCAACTGTTAAGACCAGCCTTTTGGCAAGTTTCCATTTCTTACTCATTTGTTTAAAGCTCTGGTTCTCTGTGTGTTCCTTAGATATCCTCTAAGTAAATGAACAAAGGTATATGATATTGTACTCTGGGTCCTGGCTCCGCCCGATCTTCATTCATTCGAACCAAATTTTTGTTCCCACTATGAGCACATGTGAAATATCTGATACTGGTAAAGGAAATGTAAGTTTGCTGGCATACTGTGTGGCCTGCTTGTTGACGGCTTGATTTGCTAATTTTTAAACCTTTTGTTTAGTAGTTTCAAATTTCACAAGCCTAAGTAGATATTATTCCCAAGCCTAAGTGATGTACCTTTAATGGGGTTGTGCTTTGGGCAGGTACTAACGGCAGAAACTTTGCTATGTGCATCGAAGCTTGATCTAGATGGTTCTGGTGTTCAACAGCAATCTAACATCCTGAAAGAATTATTTGGTTCTACTGATGAGTCATTTGAAGGCATAAATATTCAAGACCTTTATAATCACTATGACATCAGTGTAACTGATATGGAGGTGAGAAATCCCCTTTCTTTTCCGGGCCTGCTTGTATGTGTCTTGTTATGTTTCTGAATGTGTGATCCGTAGTGCAGGTTAAGCTGTTGGCATCTGAACATGCTCCATCAGTCACTATCTTGAAGAAATGTCGGCCTTCAATCACCTTAGCGTCTTGCATAGTTTCTGATGAATCCATATTGAAACAGTTGGAGGTAATCAAGCAATCTGCATATGATCATGCTGATCTTTTGTATATATAGTTTGACTGGGATCTTGTCGTCTATGTACATTCCTTACCAGTTGCTAGATATCTGTCCGACCCAAAATAGAACACTGTTCCTTAAACTCAGATGTTCCGGGTGGATGGAATCCTGTGTAGTATAAGCATTGAACTACAGAAATGCATCCAGACCTTTCAATGTGTGTATTTTTCTCTGTGTCAGTCCTGGTGGGTATGGTTCATAAAGTGTGTTTTGTTTCTCTTTATCTTGAATGTATTATGTTGTCCTTTCTCGAGGCCTGCACAATGTCTTTATGGCCGAAGTCACTTTCGATAATATTGACAGACCACTACCTACCATAGATAGTTTTCTGAACTACTTCTGAAAGTACTTTATTGGTTGAAGCGTCATTATGGCCGAAGTCATTTTCGATAATATCGACAGAACACTGCCTACACTGAAAGTAATAATCTATCATACTTAGTTTTCTGAACTACTGCTGAAAGTACTTTATGGTAGAAAGTACTCCTTAGACATTGGTTTTTCTTAATTTTGAAGATGCAATAAGTCACTGACTACTTTGTGACCATATGCAGTCATCACTTTAACGGGAATCCAATCCCTTCTGGAGCCTGTGTTAAAAAAATTTGTATTGCACCTCACATCTTTCTGCAAGCGTTTTGTCTTTCAGATACCCCCTGGAGGGAGCAATTGAGTTTTCTAGTTTAGACTACTTAGGAGCATCATGTAATATGCTATCCTATTTGTTAATTAGAACTGTTAGTTTTTCAAGCCCGGCAATCTGAGCTCCTTGTGTTCATTTCAGGTCTCCATAATCTTATCTTCAGTTGCAGCAAATTTTTCTCCGTCAATATATGGATCTGTTATGGCCCTGTTTGCCCATGTTGATTCTCTCCTTTCAAATTCCGGATCTCTTAGTTTGACTAATCTCAATGCACCAAGTGTTGCTTCAAGTCGACCATGGGCTTCTTATTTTGGCTTTACTTTGGCAGTGAGTTTGGAGTCAGGCATCTTTTTTACTGACTTTGAGAATGAAGGAGACAATAGCCCTCAACTGTCTCTCTCTCTTCAGGGACTATATGTGGGGTAGGTTTTGTTTTTTGTAAAGTTTAGATTGTATGTGCTTATGTCCGATGTGCCTTCTAGTCAGAATCTTAGAGGCCAGCAAATCATTTTTTCATCCTAAATCATAATGTTGCAGGTATTCTCATATGGAATTTGACGAGTGCCAGGTATCTCTAAAAGAATTGAAGTTGGATACCATACCCTTGATTGGTGAACAGGAAAGCCATATCCTCTGCTCTTCTAGAAATCAGTTCGGCTCTTCTTCTAAAGCTCAAAAGAACTTTCATATCGGAAACATCAACCAAAGACAAGGGGAAAATGTTAATGGTGGGTCTGTTGAAGAGTGCTTTCTTATGCGCTATGAAGCTTGCCAAAGTGCAGGTTATACTGTCCATTGGTGCAAGTTTTACTTGACTGATATTGATCTTCATTGTCATCCATATATAATAGGGTTACTGCAAGGTTTGTTTAGAAGGATATCTGCTGGTGATGCGTCTTCTGCTTCGGATAACTTACGCACACCTGTTCATGATGATTATCAGCCAAAAAAGGGTGGTTTTGGATTTCAAAGTTTTGGCTTCTCTAATTTTTATGAATCTAGCTCATCTGATGCTAATATTCCGTTGGATTTCTATCCATTTGTGACAATATCAAATAATGGACTTCTTGGTAGCCCTGAGAGTTCACTTAGGTGTCCCTGTTCCGAATGGCGGAAATTATTTAACTTAAGGAACGAGACGACAAGAACTAAGAAATTCAACATCAATAATGGATTTGGCTTGATTAATGCAGCTGGGGATAGTCCTTCTCCTGGTGTTTTCTTTCGTAAACCTGCATTTCAAATGGACATTTATCTTCATGGAATAAGAGTCTATTTCCATGATTCTGCTTCCGTTGTGGGAGATCTGCTAATTCCGACGGCTGTGTCATCAATGTTGGTTCATGAAGACAGTATGGACTTGCTGTGTTCTACAGAAGGATTGATTCTTGCGTCGTCATGGTGGAATCACAGTGTTCATGAGTTCCTCTGGGGTCCCACATTGCCAAATATGGCTCCTATACTAAATGTTCGTGTTAGGAAGGGGCTTGCTAGATCATTAAATTCAGAAATTGAAGTTAGCATTGGTGTTCAGCACACAAACTGTGTTCTACCACCCAAGTATTTAGCCATATTAATTGGGTACTTCTCATTGCCCGATTGGGATGAGACGCCTGTCACCCGGAGTCCTGCGAAAAATGGAAGTTCTGCGGCTAATGTAAATCCCATTGTTTACAAGTTTGAAGTACTTGATTCTACATTATTGTTACCAGTGGAGCAGCATTGCGGACAATTCCTGAAGATGGAAATTGGAGAGCTGTATTGTAGTTTCATACATAAGTGTGCTTTGGTAGATGAACTGAAAGATGTTTATCCTACCTATGTTCTGGCTGCTCATAATATTCCTACCAGGAATCATTTCTTGGGCATATTTGGAAGGGATCTATTCTTATCACTCCTAGAATTCAGGGATGAAGATGACTCTTCTGTTTTTGGTCAAGAGACGAGATGCAAGAGTATTTGCTTACTTTCCTCACTTAATGCTGATATTTGGGTCCGGATTCCTTACGAAAGTGAATCGGAGTGCAATTCTACATCCATCATGGCGGGGATCAGTGACTGCCAACTTATTCTTGATGGTAA
This sequence comes from Linum trigynum, assembly GCA_964030455.1. Lineage (NCBI taxonomy): Eukaryota > Viridiplantae > Streptophyta > Magnoliopsida > Malpighiales > Linaceae > Linum > Linum trigynum. Next base: position 29,553,285 of record OZ034814.1, on the reverse strand, counting down.
GATACCTTGGGTTTGCATGGTCCTAGGTCTGAACTTGTGAGAAATATGAGTAGTGTGATTACTATGATGACTAAAGCATATTCCCCCTTTTTTCTTCTTGCCTTTTGCGTACAGGTTGCTCTGCTTTGAATGAGTTCAACGCGTTGATGGTTGTCATAGACCAATTTTCTTCTGTTAGCATGCTGTCTAAGAGTTTCACATCTGTTCCACATTTCCTTCAGCTAAGAACTGGTTTTTGTCTCAAGGAAATTGGTGAACCGTCCTTCACTGGCTCAAGCAGTTCATTTATGGAATTCCAGTTTTTAGTTGAGTCATTGACAATTAAATTATTTGGCTCACAACCAAATATGAGTTTATCAGAACAAGTGGCTAAAGCTGACATGCAATTTGCATGTTCGGCGTCTTTAGTCGATGATGTGCTTATCGGCATGGACTTTAGTTTGACTTCTCTACTATTAACTTCATCGCTTAATCCAGTCATGTTAGCGCAGTGCATCAAGACATCCTCAACTTCTGCTTTTCAAGTTTCTTTATCGAAAGAAGTTGGTGGTGACAGTCAGCTTGATATCTCGCTTCCATCTCTTGATATTTGGCTGCAAATTTCTTGTTGGTTTAGGGTCATTGATATCTGTAGTTCTTGTGCTGAACGAGTTTCTGGAGCTGAATCTGCAAAGGGTTCTTTGGACACTGCACAGGGAAATGCTGTTGGCGGGAATGGGAAAATGGAATCTGCAACATCTCAGACGCATGATTGCGTGAATATTCAATCTTTGACTGCGTCGCAGTCTGCAAAGCAGAATTCTGCTGCCCTATTTGTAAAATCAGAAAACATTGGCTTGAATATCTACTTTCCAGTGGATCAATTAGAAGGAAAGACTGACGCAGAAGGCCCGAGTCCACCTTGTGCTTCATCTGAAACTGAAGGGAACCATTGTGACTATGTTGTAGTTACAGCAGTAAGTCGTCGTTGTGAACTGCGCAAGGTTGGTTCACTGATAAAAGTGAAGTCTGTTTTCGAAAGAGTCACTGGCAAGGTGGGGATGTCTCAGGGAAAGAACATTATCACCTGGCCTTTGTTCCAAATATCCCAGGCCACTGTGGATGCAGACATTGGGGAGGGTCAAATGGAACTTATCACGGTCAATTTGGGAGTCGATTGTCACCGTTTGGATGTTTGGCTTTCTCATCAAGTATTATGCTTCTTGCATGATGTACGTTTCAACGTTCCTGAAACTACATCTACTTCTTCTTCATCGTTTGGCAGAATGGATTTCAAAATCGAAACCAGGAAAATTTCACTTCTGATATCTGATGAAAGGGTAGGTTTGACAATTACTTTTTTGCATTTTTTTTTAATATATTGCAACTACTGGTTTCTGCTTTTAATTTTTCACATTTTATAATTGAGGATCTAAATGGACAATTCTAGCTCTTCCAAACTCTCTTGTTGCTTCTGTGAGCATTTCTTAGTTTCAGCAAGCTTTTCCTTTCTTTTATGCGTTTTTCATTCAAAATCCTTTTGCTATATCTATTTTTCTTACATTTGTGAATTTCACTTTTCTGGCACGACTAGAGTATCTCTATCAGCCTGTCAGTCTATAAGCCTGCCTTCTGCTTATATGAGTATCCTTATTCAGTATAATAAGCCTATTCCCATACAGAGTGAAGATGGCCCCGCATTTGGGAAGCTTAAACTTTGACTTCCCTTATTAGCAATATTGAAAGGAAAAAAAAAAAAAAAAATTGGTCGACTCCTATTAGGTAGCTACCCAAGATTGTACAACCTGAACACAGCTTCACTTGTATTTACTTCTATCAGGATTTCTCTCAAATTTTCTTACGGAGGGCTGCATTTGTATGCAATAAAGTAACGTGTAAATTGGTGAATGGGATATGTGGCAGTGTGAAAGAACAGAGGTATGCTTGAGTTTAGAGTTATCTCGTCTATCAGTCACTTCTAAGCTGAACATGTCTCACACAAGAGACTTTCTGGAGAAACTTTTGAGTTGCTTTGCTGATTGCTCTGGTGGTGTATTTGTTTTCTATGATTGATTTGACAGTTTGTGGCTGATGTGAAGAATTGAACCTTGACTTTAACACAAATAAAACACTTACATCAACTGTGCACCAGCTACCTGATATATGCCCAATTTTTTTTATCTTGTATCTATTGCTTTACTACTATTATGTTACTTATTTCTCTGTCTTGTGTTCACCTGCAGTGGAGCTTCGGTGGGCCTCTGTTGGAGATTCTGATGAAGCAGTTTCTGCTAAGTGCTACTATGACTGAAAAGATGATGGAAAGCTCAGTTGATAGTGTCCTTGAGGTGAATTATAACAATATTCACAAGGTACAGTATATGTGTTATATTCGATGCGTTCATTTCGAGCTAGTAATTCTGCATAGGATTCTCAATCTGCAAACCTATTTTAGGTCTTGTGGGAGTCATTTATCGAGCCTTGGAACTTCGGGGTACACATTGTCAGAAGATATGATACAACATCTATTCTCAACAGCTCCATTGTAACAGATATTAATCTTGCATCATCAGCACAGCTTAACTTGAATCTTACAGAATCTCTTGTTGAGGTAAAGTTTATTGAAATTCGAAGTTGTTATCCTCCTTGTAAGTTTGTTCGAGTGCAAGTGTTCTGCATCATGATATCTAAATCTTTGTACATATGCGTGATATTGCTTCAATTATACAATGGAACAAGTTCCGTCCTTGTTCTATTTTTCGAATCTGACAGCTTATACACCTACACTACATCAAAGTACTGTTGTTTCTTTCAGCAAAAAAATAAAGACCAAGCGCTTTCGTTTTCGGATGCTTGATTCTGTTTCAGTCCTTTTCATCCCCATTTGTTGTTCTGGAGTAAATATGTTAGATTGCTTACAGTCCTTCCCATCCCAATTTTTTTTTTTAATAATTTTCTAAAAATGTAGGTTTACTAGTCATGTTTCCGGGTCTCTGTTTCTTGTGGGTACCTCATTACTAAACAGTTGATAGACTTCGTAACAAACTTTTGCTTGTTGAAGTGTGCTTGCATGACAGCTGAGATGGTTAAGGATGCATGGAATCTCTTGCAACCAGATGAGGGTCGAAGGTTTTCTGGCCCACAGCCAACTAGCAACATGTATGAAGGAAGATATGCCCCTTATCTACTTGAGAATTTGACATCGTTGCCTCTGATTTATCATGTTTCTCAAGGGTTTGGAACTAGCAATGTATCTGATTCCTCAGTAATGATAGATGGGATATCCGTGGAACCTGGTGCCTGCATTCCTATATATGTTAATGAAACTCCAGAGGAGCAACTATTTCGTTACAGACCTGCTCAATCTTCAGACAGGCTCAGTGATAAGGAATCGACTGGAGTATTGCACCACTTCATGCGCGTTCAGCTTGATGGAACTTCTAAGCCTTCTTCACCCGTTTCAATGGATCTAGTAGGGCAGACTTACTTTGAGGTTGACTTTTCAAAGACCTCAAATAACTCCGAGAGAACTATGGATGACAATGGTAGAGGCAATGCAAAACATGGTTTTGTTCTTCCTGTTGTGTTTGATGTTTCAGTGAAGCGCTACAGCAAATTGATTCGATTGTACTCAACGGTATGTGTAATTTCTATTGTTGTTGGAGCTGCAATATATGATCAGAATTCTTAAGCTGGCTTTACATTTCATGATTCAGGTAATTCTGTTCAATGAAACATCAGTTCCTCTGGAGTTACGGTTTGATATTCCTTTTGGACTAGCACCAAAGGTACTGGAGAAGATCTTTGCTTACAATTTTTCACCAACAATTATATTGTCAATGGTATAATTTTCTCATATTGTTCTTTCACTCTCTCTCGCCCCCTCCGACCCAGATTCTGGATCCAATATATCCTGGTCGAGAGTTTCCACTGCCTTTGCATTTAGCTGAAGCTGGTCGTATGAGGTGGCGACCAATTGGAGATGCTTACTTGTGGAGTGAAGTAAATGAACTTGCGAATGTCATATCACAAGAGAGCAAGATTGGGTTCCTCAGATCTTCTGTTTGTTATCCATCTAACCCTAGCAGTAATCCATTTCGTTGCTGCATATCAGTTCGGCATTTTAGATTGCCTACAACTTGTGTACCATGGAAAGGTTCACATATACATGTTAACAGTTCAAGACAGTCTGGTGGCACTATCTTGCACGATGGGGAGAGTACAAAGAGATTTGTTCACCAAGTTATTCTAGGTACTCCATTAACAGTGAACAACTATCTTCCAGATGTTGTATCATTGACAATTGAGAGTGGCGGAATTTCTAGTGCCGTGCCACTTACTGAGGTCAGTGTTGAAATTGCTAATCAAGATGTAAGGACATCATGTCATTTTTTTTCTTATCCTGAAGCCAATCTTATTCCCTGATGCATGTTGCATTATCTGTCAGGAGAAAATTTCATTTCATCACGTGGATCCCTCACATGATGTCGGGATGGAGCTGTATTTGGGTGGATTCCGGCCTTCATCTTTGAAGTTTCCTAGTGTGGAAGCATTCAGTGGAATATCCAAGTTCAGTGGAACAAAGTTCTCTTCAATTGAAGCATTTACGTTGGAACCTGATTCTTCTAATGGTAGTGCCGTTTCCTTGTTCTCTTTTGAATTCTGTTGTTGAAGTACCCTAACTTAGTAGTTTATTTTCTCCAGGGCCTATACATGTAACGGTGGAAAAAATCATGGATGCATTCTCTGGCCAACGGGAAGTATTTGTTTTTTCAACATTCTTATTATATAATTGCACTGGTCTTCTTCTCAATATTGCGGAAGCTAGCACAGAAGTGAAAGGAAATTTCTGCACTCTTCCATCCTACAACAGATCTTCTGATCTGCCTGAAAATGAGGGTTTTCAGAGCCAAAGGAATAATGTGGGCCTCTTATCTGCCGACCTTGATTCACATTCTAAGTCCCAAATGACAAATCACCTTGTTGTGTATAGAAATAATGTTGATACACACAAGGGGAGACATTATAGGGAGCGTCTCAGTTCTGGCTTCCTGGAACAGCCTTCTGAACAATCAAAGAAGCACGGGTTGTCTGGGAAGCGTACTTATTCAAGTGGTGGATCAGCATCCATGGTGTCTGATGAGGCTGATGTTGAATTTGGTAGAGTCAAAGCTTGTATGTTTTCCGCACGCAACGTTTCTTCCATGAGTGAAGTGATGGTCAGAGTTAGTCTGAACCTGCCTCAACATGTAACTGGAGGCATCTCAAATTCTTCATGGTCAGAACCATTTCTTCTCGTCCCACCTAGTGGATCAAGTACTATTCTTGTTCCTCAAGTATCATCCAATGGTGTACATGTGATATCTGTATCTTCTAGTAGTCTTACTGGGCCACTAACTGGAAGATCACAAGCTATCACTTTCCAGCCGAGGTATTTTGCCATGTCTGAAGTGAATGATCCTTATGCTAACTAGCTCTCTGAAATTTAGGTTTGATCTTTCTAATTTTTAAGTTCTGTTGCAGATATGTTATTAGCAATGCTTGCCGGAAACCTATATGTTATAAGCAGAAAGGAACAGATTCTTTCCTTCTGTTGGCTATCGGGCAGCATTCATGCCTTGACTGGACAGACAACACGAGGTAGCCTTTCATTAGTTATATGCCAATTTCGCTTTTTCTTGTTGCTCAATGAATAACTACTGTGAGTTTGTACAATCATCCAGGTGAATGTAATTTGAGACCCTCCTAAAAGAGATCTAAAGGAAAAAGCGAGAACTAACATGAGATTGAGCATTCTTGAAATCGTTCTATACATCTTTGGCAACCTTGAAATGGACTTATGAGTAATGCTGATTAAGGAGTATTATGAAAACCCAAAGGTTAGCGAATTAACCTAAATGAAGAAAAGGATGCAATGACAATTGCAAACCCAAACTATTAGTGATAGTTACTGATATGGACCAACCACCCAAACTACTCCTCGCAGATAAGCTATGCTCATTTCCCCTGGGTCTTTGTTCTTAGGCATGGTGTATGGGTCGTGCGGAGGTTCACAATTGAGTGCCTTGCTTTTTTGTATGCGGTTTTAAAGGGTGCTTATAGTTTTATCCTGTCATTTTGGTTCAATCTTTTGCAGGGAGCTGTTAGTGTCTATACGTTTTAATGAACCTGGATGGGAGTGGTCAGGTGGATTTTTGCCAGATCATTTAGGGGACACACAAGTCAAAATGAGGAATTATGCTGGTGACCTAAAGATGGTAAGGGTGGAGGTGCAGAATACTGATGTTTCCATTGGGGATGAAAAGATCATTGGAAGCGTCCGTGGAAATTCCGGAACTAACCTAGTTCTGTTATCCGATGATGACTCTGGGTTCATGCCGTACAGAATAGATAATTTCTCAAAGGAGGTGCGTAACACGTTATCATCTGTATGTATAATGAATTTACATCTGTGGCTGGCAATTGAAAAGTGCTACTCCGGCCGTTTGTACTGTGTGTGTTTTCCTTTCTTTGTTCTTATCCTTCCATTTTGGAGAATATGGCAATTTTGTTATACCCATGGGTATTTTGCTATCCAACCCAATTGGGTTGGGTATGAAATCCAAATAGATGGTAAATGAGTAGAATTTGATGGGTATCTACCCATATCCATTTCTTTGGGTTGGGTTTTTAATTCATGAATTTGGGTTTGTACGCATACCCATTTATTAGATCTTTAGATTTAGTACCCAATTTTAGTTTTGTTTTGCATATAAATCTTTAATGATTAAAAATTACATTTTAGTACCTAATTTTTTTGTGCATTACATTTTGATACCTAAACTTTTTAAGTTTTACAAATAGGTCCAATTTTTATATGTGTAGTTACACACTCAAGTAAATGGGTATCCATACCCAATCAATACCCATTTAGATTATGGAAGCAAGATCCATACCATACCCAAACCCATCTACAAACCCCCAAACCCATCTTTACTTCACCCATACCCTATCATAATGAATGTGTTTGTCTATTTGGGTTTGGGTAAAATTACCCATGGATGGATAATTGTCATCCCTCTTTTCAGTTACATCATATCGTCATAGTAAGTGTTTTTTGTTATAGGAGATGGCAATAAGTTTAGGTTCATTGCGGATATATTGTTCAAATTTCATTGTTCCCTTATCTTTTTTAGTGGGATACACATTTCTAGATATGTCAATGGAAAAAATATTTAAACAGTTGTGGCACAAGGTTTTGGGAACTTCTTTGTTCTAGGACCAGGACTAAACCTGTGATAACTTTGCAACTTATATCCTACTTGTATGAAATAAGTTTGTGTAAATATGTAGCATGGGGTCAGGTGCTCTGTCCAGCATGGCGTGAGATTTTGTTCCAATTGGATTCCCAGCTTTCAGGCTAGTGTGGATTGTTCAGAGTTTATATAGCATTAAGGACGGAAGCAAATGGTGATTCTAAAAAGCAGGGTAGATGGTTGATGCTTGCCATTTGCTGTGTGAATATTAAATATGTCCATGCCAGCATGGAGTATTGGATTTTGTGTTTCTTGAAGGGTGAATTCCCAAATGCTAGTTTTGCCAAGAATCGTAGGAGGGCTAGGATCACCCTTCACCATCTCCTGCATCTAGAACCACATAGAATAAAAGTGTCATTTGGGAGGAAATTTCCATAATGTAAGACTTGGGAATCAGAAGTTTCACCTTGCTTCCAAAGTTGGGAGAAATGTTCTTGGTCATACTTATCCAAATTTACGTTTGTAATGTTTTGTTATGGGACTTAACATGGTGTAACACCCATTCGATGCCATACGTGTGCCTTATAAAACAAACTAACAGGAGGGAAAGATGAAAATGAGTTAACACCCTACATTCTGTGAGCCTTCCTCAAATTGACGATCTAAGTTTATTTTGTGGGTTGGGCCTATCTCAGGAGCAACTCGAACTTTGGCTGTTTACTTCTTTAATATCGCAAAACCATGATCATTACTTTCTGTCCTGCTCTTTTCACGTGCATACATTCTCATGCTCCATCTGTGGTATAGTACCCATATCTCTGCTTCTAAATTATTAAATTTGCCTGCTGTTCTGGATTTTTTATAATCTGTTGTCGCTTGTTAAGCAGAGGTTGCGTGTGTATCAACAAAGGTGTGAAACATCTGATACTATACTACATCCATATGCATCTTGTCTTTATGCATGGGATGAGCCGTACTATCCACATCGTCTCGCAATTGAGGTATTTGTTCTTTTCCCCCGCCCTTCCCAAAACTCACTGATTATATTGGGCAGGATTTAATTCCTCATTTTATATACAAAAGGTTCCTGGAGAACGTGTTGTTGGTCTGTACACTCTTGATCTGATGAAAGAACACGCTCCATTGTACATAAAGCCAGCTTCTGAGGTATGACCTTATATATTTAGTGTGGACTAAGATTTTGGTATATTGTTTTATGACATTGTTTCCACTTCACATAAAATTGTGGGTTTTTCAGAAGAAATTATGTTGTTGTCAACTAAGAGGAAACTATAGTAGCTGCAATTATTTTTCATAATACCCCTGACTAAGGTGGGCAGAAACCTGAAATTGTCGACCCGTTGCGGGGCACAAGGCGGGTCCTGTGGTAGAGAGCGGGACAGGATGTGGGTTTCGTGGAACCCGCCCCAAACTCTATCCATTGCCATTTTTGTAGTTCACTCTCTGAATTTAGCATACACAAGGGATATGTCAAAAGAATAAACTCCAACCGTTTTTTTGCTGGAAAAAAGTAAAAACATGATATCTGAAATGCTGTATCAGATGACGTTTTATGGTTCTGGACTAACTAGTCTAAGCGGTTGTTTCTATCACCTTACAGTGTGCATCGCTGACCACTTGTCCTCTTTTTGTTGCTCTGAATGGCAGAAAACTGGAAGAACATTACATATATCTGTCCATGCAGAGGGAGCAATGAAGGTTTGTTGTTAGAGGTTGGCTCACACAGTTTATTTGAACTTCCTACTTCATATATTTCTTTTCTTCCACTGCAGGTACTGAACATCATTGACTCGAGTTACCATGTGCTAAAAGATGTGGAAGGTCCATCAGCTGCCAGTTTTCAACAAAAAAGTGAGCAGAAGCATGGAACTTATGTTGATTATGAGGAAAAGTTATCGCTTGCTATATCTCATATTGGAATATCGCTCATAAATGGAGATCCTCAGGTGAATGGAAATTATCTGTGTCTAAGCTTTTCTTTTTGTGCGACTATATTTCGTGAAACTATTGAAATGTTGAAAAGGATTTAAAAATCTGTTGTTTGGATTTATATAACAAATTAAGTAGGAGATGAGAAATATTGCTGTGTATACTTGTCTTGAATTCTTACCGTTCCTTGTTTTCCTCTCACCATTGTCATCTTCTTTCTTCAAAATTTCAAGGATATTAAACTTGCATTAGGTTGTAGCGGAAAATTTAGTGGTAGGGTATTTTGTGCTTAAACCGTGGTTCAACTATTTCATACACGGTAAAACCCTATACTGGCTTGGGATCCGGTAGGTGATTTTTCCGGTCGGACTGCCCGGTACCATACAGTTTTGCAATCACTGCAATTTTCTACAAAATTAATGTCATACTTTTTTATGATATCTCAGTACCTCCTTTAACCCAGCACTATAAAAGTAATCACCCTCGTCACAAAGGCATATTCATTATAATATGCTTTTAGCTGCTCATGTTCTCTAAAACAAACGGCTATGCTCCTTGTTCTTGGTTAGGAATTACTTTTTGCTTGTGCGAAGAACATCACCCTTGACCTGGTTCAAAGTCTGGATCAACAAAAGATATCTTTTCAAATCTCATCGCTGCAAATAGATAATCAGTTGGCAACAACCCCATATCCTGTGATCTTGTCTTTCAATCAAGAGAATAGAAGCAGCATGGCTAGCCAGAGAGTAAAGGATGATAATGCGGGTTCTAAAGGTGATGGAGGATTGCAAATGGCTTCAGGCAGTTTTTTTGAACCGGTGCTCCACCTGGCTGTTACAATCTGGAGGAAGAAAGACGTCTCCTTGCTTTCATTCGAGTGTATAAGTTTGAGGTGGTCCTTATTCCTCTGAACTTGTTTTTTTCCCCTCCAAGTTTAATGTGTTTGTTTCTTCCCTAAAAAACTATTAAATCTTTGCAGAGTAGCAGATTTCCACCTGGAACTTGAGCAAGAAGTTATATTAAGCCTGCTTGACTTCTTCAAGGCTGTCTCTGCAAGGTCTCGGAGTAAAGTATTGCCATCTTCAGATCCTGCACATATTCCTTTGCTTTTTGATGCTGGCAATAGACGTGATTGGGTTGATAATTATGCCATACCAAGAGAAGAAAATCATCGAGTTAAGCATGCTGCCAAACAAAAGAGGAATATAGGCTATGGATCTCTTCCATCAGTAGTTCCAATTGGAGCTCCTTGGCAAAAGATTTTCCTACTGGCCGGGAAGCAGCAGAAGATCTACGTGGAGTTGTTTGATCTTTCTCCCATCAAGTTCACTTTGAGGTCAGTAACTTTAAGGGGGACTTAACTCTTGGTCATTGTTATGTTAACTGATGAATGCGATATCTTGTGTTTCACAGCTTTTCTAGTTCTCCGTGGATTCTTAGGAACGGTATTCTTACATCTGGAGAATCTCTTATCCATGTAAGTTTTAGAAGTTGTACTGAACTACTGATGCATACATCATTAGATAGCGTGACCATTATATCAGTTCATTTGATACATGATGTTCTTTCTCACTGTGTTTTAATTGTGTCCCGATTGCATTTGTTTAGTGGTGATCTGAAAACTACTGGTTAACTGATGGTGAAACTGTAACTATTTTTTGTTCACCATCTTATCAGTGTCATCTATCTTCTTTAGGGTTTCTGATTTTCTGTTATTTGCATGATCAAAGAATGAATTGATGTTGGAATCCTGCCATTTTTGTTTGTTACTCACATCTGCAGTTACTTACAGAAACGTCTTATGGCTGTTGCTGATGTTGAGGGAGCTCGGATCAGTCTCAAACAGTTGACTATTGCACATCAGATGGCTAGCTTAGAATCAATGAGGGACATCATCGTTAGACATTACACTCGCCAACTTCTTCACGAGATATACAAGGTATGTATTGATGATTGATGAGTTCACTTCATTATTTTAACAGTTTCAGAAGTCCTTTTACACCAGTTCTTCTAATGTTTCATTTGCAATGTCCTTTTAACCTGTGAGCATTGGGCAATGCACAGGTGTTTGGTTCTGCTGGGGTTATAGGCAATCCCATGGGCGTTGCTAGGAGTTTAGGACTTGGTGTCAGAGATTTCCTATCTGTTCCTGCCAGAAGTGTTCTCCAGGTGCATCAGCTCTTCTTGTCTATTGTTCTGTTATCCTGCCAGAATCTTGCTTTACCGCACTGACCGCTGAATAATATTTCCCTCTTCTTACAGAGCCCCACTGGGCTTATTACAGGCATGGCACAAGGCACTGGTAGTCTGGTGAGTAACACCGTGTATGCTCTAAGTGATGCTGCCACACAGTTTAGTAAAGCTGCACACAAGGTAGAGACAGTTTCTTTCTTACAGTTAATTGAATATTTCAGTTTATCAAGTTAAATCTAACAAATCCTCTGTACAGGGAATTGTTGCATTCACCTTTGACGAGCAAGCTGTTGCTAGGATGGAAAAGCAACAGAAAGGTGCGCCTTCCCAGAGTAAAGGTGTAATAAGTGAAGTCCTTGAGGTACATAATTTTCTCCGAAAGCTTCTGAACTTTTCTTGCCTTTGCAAATTGGATTTATCCTTAACAGATTTAGGTGTGATGATGTTACGAGGGCCTGAATAGTATTTCACTTGAACTGAGAGAACACCTTCATCTGCTGTTTGATATAGGGACTGACTGGTCTCCTTCAGTCTCCAATTAGAGAAGCTGAGAAGCATGGTCTTCCAGGTGTCTTCTCAGGTAATATTTTCCATATTTCCAACTTCCATAACATTTTTAGGATTTGAATGCAATGCAGTCAACTTATACAGTTTAGGAGCGTTAGAAAGTTGATTACTCCGGATGATTAGTTGTCGTGTATTACAAAATACACGTATTGTAGTAATCCTTGTATTCTGAATGTGTGATTTGTGAAACACATGTATTGTCGGAAATATGGTGTTTGGTTTGAATGGCTAGTTCAAAAAGCGACCACTTGAGCCCACCAAAAAGTTTAGGGGGTTGCCAAATATTTCTCGAATGTACATGAAGTCCTGTATTTCTAAAATACATGGATCTTGAAACGCATACTATTTTGTATCTAACTCGGACAAGGAAGATGATGCATTGCTGCTTGTTGCTGGATGATTATCGTTTCAGGTCTCGCACTGGGAATATCAGGACTCGTGGCTAAACCAGCAGCTAGTCTTCTTGAGGTCACAGGGAAAACAGCACAAAGCATAAGAAATCGAAGCCGGCTATACCATCAACGCTACAGAGTTCGCTTCCCAAGACCTCTAAGTCCACAACTTCCCTTAAGGCCTTACTGTTTGGAAGAAGCCATTGGGACATCAGTGCTCTCATGTGCTGCTGACGATTCCGTGAAACTCAAGGACGAGGTGTTAGTAATGTGCAGACCACTCAGAGAAGCTGGTAAATATGCCGTTCTCACTGAGAGACTGGTGCTAAAAGCCTACTCTTCCAGCTTGGTTGACTTAGGAACCCAAAACTTCCGTGGGGTGCCCATGGATCCGAACTGGATTGTCGAGTCGGAAATCAGTCTGGATAGTGTGATCCACGCAGATACTGCGGATGGCGTGGTGCACATTGTTGGGAGCAGCACGGATGCTTTGGTTAGGCAGAATCAGCTACAGTTTAAAAGAGGCAGCGACTCGAAGGCGAGGCAGTGGACAAACCCTTCCACTCCGCTCCCGCTGTTCCAGACTAACCTGGAACTGCCGACGGAGAACGATGCGCAAGACTTCTTGCGAGTTCTAATGTCAACGATTGAAGAGGCGAAAGGCAAGAGACAAGGCATTGGGCGTGTGCTACATAGAAGTAATATCATGTAGGCAGAACATATTGGACGTGTATCGTTCCTGAATTGAAGCTTGTGAAAAGAACCATGGCTAGTGTGGTTTTGGTTCTAAATTTTGACATTTTTTGGCTGCATACGTAGCCTAGTGTGTATATGAAGGCCTCTGTGAATAATATGCATTGGGACTCCTTGGCTCATTTGAGATATGTCAACTTCGAGTGGCTGAGTAATCGAATGGGGTAAATAACGGAAATATAGGTTGCATTCTTGTTTCCTCTATCTTATGGCTATTTTAGCTTTTTAGCCCTCGAAAACAACTGCAATCTGGGGTTACAATTTTCTGGTTTATATTTAGTAATCCTAACTTATGAATTGTTTAACTTATGATTTTTATTTTAAATTAGTTTATGATAATTTGATACAAACAATTCAATTAAATTTAGTTATCCTAACTTATGAATTGTTTAACTCTAGATCTGCAACTACTTAAAAAAAAGTCGAGATTTAGTTACTCATATTAAGCATCCTAAGGTTATACTCACTTATATATTGAACCCTGAACTAGAGAATTTTTCGAACTAAGTGAATTATTTTTGGAAACCCGTGCTTTCCCTCAACCTTTTCCGTGTTGTCCTTTTCCCATCTACATAAACAGATGGTAGATGTATGCTGTAGACCAGCGTGAAGATAATAAAGCTAGCTTTTCATTTAACGTTAGTGTGCAAATTACATGTTATAATCGACCAAGTCCGTGAGCAAGAAGCAACGCAAATATGGAGGTTACTTCTCTCAAACGTTCTCAGTAGCCATTTCTCATCATTGTCAGGTCCTGCTACACACGTACATCGGAGACATTCCCATTTTCCATACGAGTAAAATGCAGCAACACTTGATCTCGCTCCTTATACGCGCTTTGGAGGAACGTAAAGCACGCGCTCTTCTTGACATAACATCTGCAACAGCCCCCGCAAACAGAGTATAGTGAATGGTTATTTCCCGAGCCTTATTTGCAAAGAACATTATCATGCAAGCAAAGTAAACACAAAGTAGTCTCCCTCGACCATTAAGATAAGTGTCATCGCCACTGGGTTTTATTCTCATCAAAGCTTAGAGAAACTAAGCATACGATACTGACCTGCAAATCCTCTGATAGCTGCTCTGAAACTGCAAGGGTATAACAGCCAGGGACGAATTTTCCTGGAAGCAGTTTAATGGTAATGTATGTAAGCAAAATGAACCATCTGGGGGAATATATCAAACCTGAACTCTACAAGAACGCAGACGAACATCCAAAAGAAGTGAAAGAAACAACTATGCTTGACAAAATGACACTGCACAGATCACATATCCATCGACAATTTCATGACACGCAGTGGGTGTATAATCTACCGACTGAGCGCCAACAGAAATTGGATAGCCCGAATGTGCTCAAGAATAACAATACAAAGCACAAGCAGCATAATTAGACCCACTCAAATTTTATCGTGGAATCGAAGGGCAAAGAGACCGAAAATACCAATTCTCAACCATCGAGCCGCCCAGCTTCTTGCAGGATCCATAACAGAAATTATACTACAGCAAAGAAGAAAACCCATTAAGGAAGAGAACAAAAAAAAAAAAAAAAAGCCATCGGAAGCATTTAAATGATCAGAATACAATCAACCAATTTTACTACATTGAAGATCAAAATGTAAATGGCACTAAAATGACAAAATGCGGAAAGTAAGATGAGTCATTGGCATGGCTAATTTATATATAAAATAGAATCGAATGGCCGAGTTACCCATTGAAATTGGGAGTGGTGCAATCCACAACGTGCTCATGATCTTCCTCCATCTTGAAAAAGGGGCAGTTCTCGCAACCAGACTCCCTGAACTGCACATGCGAGGAGCGAAATCGTCAAAGAAAGGATAATCATGGCGTCTGATTTTCTTAGTACTAATTGAATTTTCGACCGAATCCCTAAAACCCTAATTAAACTAAAGGGAGAAGGGAGGGGCAACAGATGAGAAGGAAAGGAAGAGGGGTTACCTGGTCGTAAGTCTTGACAAGCCGGCATCGGAGACATGCCCTTAGCTCGTGACCGAAGCTGGTCGGAATCTGCGCCGCCGGCGCCGGATGATTGTGGTTGCTGCCCATCGCTCTTCGCCGCTGTTCAAATGGTTCCTCGAGCGCAGTGAAGGAAATCAATTATAATCGACTCCTTCGGATAAAGAAAGAAGGATTTTCCAAGGCAGGGAAATGGGCCAATAGCCCAATACAGCCCAATGTCTAAAATAAGTTCTATGGGTCGTTTGGACGAGGAATTCTAATTGATCAATCTGACATAATTGTCTCGTTTTGAGTTAATTGTGCTAGATTGATCCGTTTGGCAGCAGAAAATTTGGATGAAACAATTTGGGTTGGGGAATTCTGAATTGACTCATTTTGAGTCAATTACAATTGTCTGGGGTGGGGGCAGGTAATCTGAATTGACTCGTTTTAAATGACTCGTTTTGTAAAATGAAACAATTGGTCAAATTGTCTCATTTTACAATTGATCCATCCAAACGACCCCTAATAGCTTTTCCACTGGACATCATGGAACTTTAAATAAGTAATGCCTAGCTTAGCGGTCCAAGCTCGCATTTTCATTTTATTTTCTAAAATAAACCGAAACAAGCATAGCAATCAATGGTCGGGTTGGGTCGGGTCGGGGCGGATAGTGCATATCCGTTATCCTATTCAAAGTAGTTCGAGTTTTACCCATACCCATACTCACATAAGAAATGAGTAGAAAATCATGCTCATATCCGTTCGGATTTCGGGTATCCATGGATAACCCATATCCGTTCGAATTTTGGGTATCCATGGATACTAATTTCTCTTTATAACTCCAACCAATATATTAACATTCACATGTATTCTTACATTATGTAAGAGGAAAAGCACGACAGTAATTCACTAGAATGAAGAAAATTAATTAAAACAACACAATTTCATAAAAAATATTAAATTTATATGCTAAATATAAAAAATGATAGAGAAAAGTAAATGATTATTTATAGACAAAATACATGTTCATGTGTATAATCGAGCGGGTTCGGGTTGGATAGGAAGAAAACCATGCCCACCCATTACCCGCAATATTCGGGTTTGAATTTTATCCGTACCCACAAAAAGTCCTTCGGGTTCGGGTTTTACCCTACCCGATTAGGTCGGATTCGGACGAATATCCACGGTTACAAATATTTTTGCCATCCCTAATCTATCGAGATTTGCACGAGGTTTACTAAAAATGGTTAGAATATTAATTTTTTTTACATAATGCTAATACTTTCTCTGTCAATAGGAATATTTTGTTTCAATAATTTTTTCATTTAAATAAGTTGAGCACAGTTAATGAAGAGAAAGAGAAGGAAGAGCACAGTCGTCATAAATAAATACTGAGGAAGGGGACCAAAGTTTCTTATGTATAAATGTTGGAAATGTGTGAATAACTTTGAAGCTATAAGTCTCGATTGGAGAAATACCACATTGATGGGAGAAGACTTGCATAAGGGGCTAAGATCAGGTGACTAAGGGGGGTCCAATAGTCACATGGCTAAGTGAATTTCAGCCACTCAACCTCATTAAAATCCAAGGGCTCCAATTAATCCAATTTAATGAAGGGCAATGTAGTAATTGTATGTTTATTTTTTTACTTTTAATTATAAAATTAATAAAAAAATTATGCCAGCATTTCCGTCTCCGTCCCCTTGCGCCGGCTAGTGACAGCCTCCCATCTCCGTTTCGGTTGTTAATTGCCGGCGGTGGTCAATTTCCGGCTAGGGGAATTCTCCCCTCATGCGCCATTATTTTTTCAATTTTCGGCTAGGGGAATTCTCCCCTCATGCGCCATTATTTTTTCCAAGGGGAATTCCCAGAGAGAGAGTCTCCGTCCCCTTGCGTCGGCTAGTCACAACCTCCCGTCTCCGTTCCGGTCGTTAATTGCCGGCGGTGGTCAATTTCCGTCCAGGGGAATTCTCCCCTCATGCGCCATTATTTTTTCCAGGGGAATTCCCATATGGAGAGAGAAAGATTCGGTTTGTATTGTTTATCATTCTTGTTTGTCATTTTTAGTGACATTTTGTACGGTTAGTATGCTTTGTACTGTTTGTCGGTTTATTTTGTAATGTTTGTACGCTTTGTTATTTTGTAATTTGTCGGTTTCTTTTGTAATGTTTGTAAACTGTATTATTTTTGTGCACCATGTTTATCATTTTTGTCAACCATGTTAGTAATGTTTTTTATGTCTAAAAAATAACCTGGTTGACTTTTGGATGGAACTCTATATAGGGATGGAGCCACCAAAGTCAACCTGGGTGTTTTTTCCAGTTTGTATGAATTGTCGGTCTAGTTTGTCATTTTTGTCCACCATGTTCGTAATGTTTGTATGACTAAAAAACAACCGGGTTGACTTTGAAATGAAGCCCTCTATATAGGGATGGAGCCTCCAAAGTCAACCCGGGTGTTTTTTTCCAGTTTGTATGGATTGTCGGTCTAGTTTGTCATTTTTGTCCACAATGTTCATAGTGTTTGTATGTCTAAAAAACAACCGGGTTGACTTTGAGACAGAGCCCTCTATATAGGGATGGAGCCTCCGAAGTCAACCCGGTTGATTTTTCTTTTTTGTATGGTTGGTATTGTTTGTCGGTCTGGTTTGTATTGTTTGTCGGTCTAGTTTGTATTGTTTGTACAGTTCATACGTGTGTAATATTTGTAAATCTTTCTGTATGTTTTGTCGTTGTAGTTTGTACTGTTTGTATGTTTTATGGTTTGTACTGATTGTAAGTCCGGTTTGTATACTTCGTAATTTTCCATAATACCCAAACTAACCCTGTCATCAATTAAATAGCCCTTCCCACTTTTTAACCGTCAGATTGCTGTGTCCAGATCTAATGGACTACCACACACGAGGGGCACGCGCGCTGACAGACTGATCGGCCGAATGAGTGGGTGTGTCGGCTTGAGACTAATTTTTTTTTGAAAAATTGTGCACATAATTATTATGTATTCTTAACATATATGTAATAAGGATCATCATTAGAAAATGAATATTTCAGAGATAATTCGGCTGATAATCTTACCAGACGCGTTTCTAATTAAGGAGATGTTTATGTTCCTATAAATAGCTGACCCCTTCAGACCCTCTAGACATCAATTCTATGAGCAGAAACACGAGAGAGGTGAGATTTAACGAGCTCCGGTTTTCGCACAAAACTGCCAAGCAACAAAGAGAGGTTTTTTTATTCAAGATCGAATGATAGTCTGCTGTGTGCAACGAGGCAATGCGAACATCTTAAAGAGAGCGAAATACAAGAAGAGGAGGATGAGGAGGCTATCCGATAGGATATTGCCGAGAAGATAGAAGTTTCACTGAGAGCTCCCGTGATGATCATGATCAAGCATGTCCTACTTTGGCAGACCACACCCACGACCCACCCCCGATTCACATCAAGCTTCGAAGAGAGGAGCACAAGTGAGGAGATACAAGTTGATCTTATTGAAGACATTGCATGGCAACTTTCAAAACAACTTGTGCTTGAGGAAGAGCAAGGAAGGGTGATAGAACAAGTTGTGAAGGAGGAAGCAGAGAATATAGGAGAGGGAGCTTTTGATTTATCCCAAGTGGAGGATCTTACTATTGAAGACGAAAGGGTTGTTGAAGGGGCAGTTGAGGTCCAATGAAATGATAAGGTTGAGGTGGTTGAGGCTTCTACATGTGCATAGTCATTCCACAGATCCCCACCCTACCTTGATAAGCTACTCAGTTATGGTTGATAAGGAATCTTAGATTATTTCTTCTCTATTTATTCATTGTAATTAGTGGAGTAGTGGCTAGTTTGTTATCCTCATTTGTAGCTACGTGTTTACATGTTCTGTTGTGGAGTTTGGTACTTAAACCACTCTCCTACTCAATGCAAAACACAACATTCAAACCAATTACATGGTATCAGAGTTGGTTTCACCAAGTGGTCGTGTGTTCGAATCTCCACGACCCCCAATATTAACAGTTGATTAAAGCACAAGGTATGGTGGGCCTGTGGAAACTTCAAGCCAATGAGTTGGCTTTCGTTTGAGGGAGCGTGTTAGAGTGTGGTATAAGATCCAGCATAACCTTCTCCCAACAACTCGAGTTATTGGGACCAATAGGTTTGTGACAATGGTATCTTTGCCAAACCAAGGCCACACAATAATTGATCCCTCTTGGTAGATGCAAAGATGGTCAATCTGTGATGTCTTACATGGTTTAGGGCAATGAGAAGAGAGAGAGACAAGAAGGAGAGGTCTCAAGGGTGGACACTTCATCTGGCTCAAGTACACGAACCTATCTCACTGGCTGTACCACATGCATGCTCGCGACTTGAGACTCCACCTCATCAACAAGAACCTCAAATTCATCGAGGTTTTGGGAGAGACTTAGGAACCACCGTCTGACTCATGATGTTAAATAAGCGCTCGTTGGGAGGTAACCCAACCAGTTTGTTTGCATCTCTTTCCCTTTGCTCTTTGATTGAGTCAGTATATCTTTTGATTTTCGAGTTAGTAAATCAACCTTAGTGATAGTGTAGTTCCTTGTAATTACACGCTCACTGTGCTTTCAAGTGCTATATGCCATGACAGTAAGCAACCTAGTGAGGCTAGTGTAGTTCTATGGAAAATGTTGGTACATGAGGGGATTTGCTTCCATTTTGACTTAGGTTTGTTGATATTGTTTACTATCGAGGTTAGGATATATGTGTTGGACTCTCCCCATGTTTGGACTCGAAATTTATTTTTTCAAAAAGGTGTTCCATTTTGAATATACTTTGCATGAAAAAATGAGTGTTCTCAAGCGAGAAGAAATCGGTCATAACGTTTAAACAAAGTCATCAAAGGGTTTTCTTTTGACCCGATGCCTTTTGATAGGGATTTGGATAGCCTTCCTCTAACACCTCCCTCTTCAAATGACTTGCATGAAAGGAGATAGTGTGCCTCTATGCAAGTTAGGAGAACTCGGCTCTGGCTATTATCTCACATGTGTGGCAACTTGTCTGTCATTGAGGCGAGAATGCAGGCTTGGAATTAGTGCTTGAGAGATCAAGAATAACGTTAGAACGCTTCACCATTCTACCCTATTCCATCATTGAAACCATAACTTTCTCCACACGAGGCTAAGAAAGAGAAGTGAAAGTGACTTTTTCTCTTAGTCATGAGATAGAGAGCTTTGTTTTGTAAAACAAAAGGTGTGATGCCATGTGCGGCAATGTTAAGTTGAGGCTTGAAGTGTGAGCCCTTTAAAGTAGGAACACCGCCATAAAGTCCATTATTTTCAAACTGTTTTCTTAGAATCCTTTAGTGGATATATGAAGTGTCTAGACCTCTTGTCTAGACTTTCGCCATAAAGTCCATTATTCTCAATCCGAGTTTGCGTGTCACATTGAGATGGAGGTGAGACTTCTTGTCTTTAGTTGACCTCATAAGTTACTAGTTGATCCACTGCCGGCAAGTGAAATTGCAAGTTGTTGTGGGAGTCTAGTCAGTTGCACTAGTTTGAGTTAGGTTTGATTGGGGACAAGTAAACGGTTAAGTGTGGGGAGTTTGATAACTGCATATTTGTACAAGTTTACAACCTCGTTTCTTGATCATTTGACTTATAGTTTATCATTCCAAGGCTATTTTACGCTGGGTTATACTTCTTTTGTCACATTTCATGTCATAGTACGTGGGTGAAACCTAGGAGGGAGTTTCTGGAAAAATGGAGGTGAGATGGCTATGATTGGAGGAAGTAGGGAGGAACACGATCATGTTCAAACCTGTGTTGGAGAGCACGATTTCCTCTTTTCATAGGTAGAAGCAGAGGGAAAATAGTCAAAGAACATGGCCATGCTCCAAACCATGTCAGTCAATCAGAATACTTTGGCCGTATTTCAGTTCTTTGAGGTCGTGCAACATGTTATGAGAGTCCTGTTGAAAAGCACGGCGAAGTCCTGGAAAACACGAAAGTGTTTTATGGTGCGCAGACACCCCCCCCCCCCTCCCCCCTTTAAGAGTGCAAGGAAACCAATAATTTTGGTGAACACGACTGTGTTCCAGGCCATGTTCGTGCTGCTTTTATGATTTAAAAGGGAAGTTGTGATTCTAGAGCAACAAAGCTGGGTTTTGGACCTCAGACACCCAAGGGACGAACCCTAGAGATAGAGAGAGAATTGGGAACAATTTTTGAGCTATTTTGGAGGACTTTTTCACCATTGGAGCTCAGGAATCAAGCTTGGAGATGGATATGGAAGATCTAGATCATATTTTTGCATCTCTCTCTTCACTATGGAGTTACTTTTGTTCACTTAGGTTTTGAAGAATCCTATCTATGTTGTGCTTGATTGAATGATTGTAAGAGTAATATATCTTGATAATTGTGAGTTCATATTCAATCTATGCTTGATTTCATGATTAATTTATGATTTAGTTGAGATTATTGATTATGCTTTGATTCTATGATAGGGTATACCTGATTAGGTCAATAGAGCATCACAGATTGGAAGTTGGGGGAGTCAATTCATTGCTATGAATTGAGTGAGAACCTTTGCCAATAGAGAGAGTCTAGTGTAGAAATCCTTGATCAATTGTTTTAGAGAAGGAAACGTCCCTCTAAGCAACCAACTCAAGAGGGCCTCGATTAACGGTTAATGGGATTTATACTCCATTTGGAGTGTAGTACATTACTTTGGGAGTACTTCTAATAGACTCACCTATGTGAATGTGGGAGTGGGGCTGCTACCTATGAAACTTTGGAGGCATAGAGTTGCTAGAGTGTTCACTAGACCAGGATAAATGCGCGTGCTATGAGAGATAACACTTAATAGAAAGATCTGGGCTGCTACACTGTCCGAGATAGAGTTCCAGACTACAAGTCACTCTTATGAAATCATAAGTGTAACCATTATGCTAAGGTTCACATCGAGAGACACATTCGCTTATTCCCAATTTTATACAACTGTTGATGCTCATAGATAGTTTCAAAACTATTCAAGTGGAGGATTGCTGAAAATGTGTGAATATCTTTGAAGCTATAAGTCTCAAGTGGAGAAATACCACATTGGTGGGAGAAGACTTGCATAAGGTCTATAAAGATTGGGCTCTCTCTCTCTCTCTCTCTCTCTCTCTCTCTCTCTCTCTCTCTCTCTCTCTTAAGAGCAATGCCCTTGGGGTGGCCCACTTTTGTGGGAGATGGAGGACCTAATGGACCACCATACACTCGTGCACGCGCGCCGTCCGTCCGGTCGGTCGAGCGAGTGGTTTCCCTTGAGACTAATAATTTTTGAAGAATTTTCAAACTTAATTATATTGTATCCTTAACAAGTACGTTAAGAAGGATAATTAACAAAAAAGATATACCCGGGAGATAATTTGGGTGATTATCTTACTTGACACATTTTAATTAAGGAGATATTTATCTTCCTAATTATACATTACTGATTCCCCTCTAAAGAGGAATATTCTGGGGGATCTCGGCTCCTAAAAAAGTTGATCCCTCAGACCCTCTAGGCTAACCAATTCAAATAGCAGAAACACGAGAGCGAGAAAGTGAGATTCAGAGAGCTCTAATTAACCGTTTTGGCCGCTCATCGACCGACCTTTCCAACCATAGTGGATTTTGAAGGGTTTCGAACCGGACTGGTGGCTGGGTGTCGATTTTACCAGTCCGATTGACCGTCTCGGTTCGGCTTTAATAGAATTCACATCTTTAACAACGAAGCTAAAACTAACAATACATAAAAGAGAAGGATGATAACACCATCAATGATGAGGACATCTCTTTAGCTGTACCCTACTATGAATGCTAATTTGGCCTCCCCCAAGCGAAGTGGCTCCTTGCTGCATTTTGACAGAGTAATTTTAGTGAATGTTTGCAGCTTACTGAATTCCTTAACCTGACCCTTTATTTATAGTGGAGGAACTAGGGTTTTTGAGTTTTTTTTTTCTCCTAAAACAGCCAAAGGATTCCTGATACCAATGGGACTCAGATTTTTTGTCTTGGGGATAACGAAAGGAATATTCTCAAGGTTTCCAAGGCATGGGCATGTGGTGGCCAACGACGGTTGGGCCCATCGTGAGTTTTCCTTCTCCCTTGGGTTCTTGGCCCACAAGTAACTCCTCCTCAGAAATCCAACACAGCTTGATGGGTCTGGGCCAATGGTGGCTACCACCACCATAGAGTCTTCTTGGGTTTGGGTTGAAATTTCTCTAGTGGACTTCTCATTGGCTTTTATGATGACTAGATGAAGGCTTCCCCTTGATTTGGCTTTGTTTAATGGACGAATCACCTTGATCTTCATAGTAATGATCCCTCCTGATCCTCCAATTTGATCCATTCATTGATCCAAGTCATCCTTGATTTGGCTGTTACTGTTACTCCTCCGGCGAAGCCGACCCAGTTGGATTTCAAATCCGCACCGGCTCTAGCTCAATCCATGGCGGAAATCAACCGGCTGCTCCAATCAAACACGATGAAGGCGAATAACAGCATCCTGGATTTCAAATTCCAAACGGTGGTAAAAGCAGAGTCCGTCGAGGAAAACAACTGCTCCAGCAGCGGGATGACCACCGACGAAGAACCGCCGCATCCGAGGCCCGTCTCCGTCGCCGCCAAAAGTTATTTTTCTTTCTTTATTATTCAACTTTGTAAAGGAAATAAAAAGAAAAATGAAATTATAATTTTTTTGTGACATGGCAGTGACCTGGACAGTTGACTAACGGTCAACGGTGTTGACCGTCCAAACAAACTGTCAAACCACGCTCCAGGCCAATTCTGTCTATATGTTGTATAGTTCGTGCCAGGATGTTAATTTCTCAAACCACGGGCCAAAGTTGATTACATGGTCATAGTTCAGGCCATAATAAGGTATTAACCCATACAAAAAGGCATAAATTGATACAAAACACATCCTATGTGTATTAAAAGCACATTGATCACATAATCTTGATTTCTACCTAAGATATGTCAAAATGTACTCAAGGTGCATTGATAGAAGGAAAAATTTATCAAATATGTGGTTTGCTTTAAGGAACTTGTGGCCTACTTTAGGGACCTTGGGGTCTTCATTTGTGAGTAGTGATGGCAATGGGGCAGGGCAGGGCGCTTAATACCCATGCCCCGCCCCACGCTACAACGGGTCGGGTAATACCCGTGCGGGAACGGGGCGGGACTTGTCGACCCACTCTTACATGTTATTTGAAAATAATACAAGCAAAATTTTACTTTTTGCGATAAAACGAAGGAAAAAATACTTCATGAACGAAAAATAGTGATAATAGAATGGATAATTGAATCTAACTAATTGAAAGATCAAGACTAACTAGTTGAAAAGGTCAAAATAGGAGAAATATGAATAGATACTATAAGAAATTGCGATAGAATGGGTCAAGAACGGGACGGGGCGGTGCAGGTCGGGTCGAAAGTAGATACCCATGCCCCGCCCCACGCTACTGCGGGTCGGGTAATATCCGCGCCATCGCTGATCAGTTCGAGTAATACCCAGCGTGGCGGGTTCCAATTGTCATCCCTAATTGTGAGGTTTCAGGTATGCTTTTAGGGAACTTACGTACGGCCTGCTTTGCGTTTCTGGTCTACTTTCTGAATTTTGTGATGTGGGGAGGTTCTGATATGTTTGATAAACTTTATTATCTGCTTTATACATGTTATTTGTTGTGTGATTTGTTGTGTTTTTTGGATGCATTTTACAGTCTATTTCATAATACTTGTGATGAGACATGATACGTGGAATGAATAAGATGCGTGACACACGTGCGCGCGCTTTCCTAATTTTTAAAAACGACAATCTTCCTCTCCCTTTAAAAAATCAGCATAAATTGTTGTCTAGCCCTTGAAATATAAACATCATATTATTGGCTGAAACTAATATTAGCTAGTAACATAACTAACAAAGTGCGCGTTAGCACACTAGCTACGTTTCACGACGTATACGATACCAAACAAGCCGTGGGCCCTGCTTTCGGTTCTGAACAAGCTAAGCGTCATAGATACTTATGTCCGAGCTGCAGGCACACATCTGATGCGGAAGAGAGGCGGGTAATAATTAATGTACGTGGTTGCTGCGTACAGTCCAAACTCGAAATGAAATGACACCTTCTGGCTTAGTTCATTCCTAAGCTCACAGTTAGTTCGCATCGCCAAGAACGCAATAACTATGGAATAGTTACAAGAGCCTGTGCTTTGCCGCCTTTCAAGTTCACGCAGATGCCGGG
Source organism: Linum trigynum (assembly GCA_964030455.1). Classification (NCBI taxonomy): domain Eukaryota; kingdom Viridiplantae; phylum Streptophyta; class Magnoliopsida; order Malpighiales; family Linaceae; genus Linum; species Linum trigynum. The sequence goes on along the minus strand of OZ034814.1, from coordinate 29,528,024 downwards.
CACACTAGCTATATATACTCGGCTAGTTTGAAACTTATACGACAGCAGCATCAGAAATCTTTGTACACCATCTTTGATTTCGTACAAGAATGGCGATGATGGTGTGGACGGGTAATGGAGAATCAGGCGCTTGTAGCTTTTGTCAACAAATTCGTGATTCATCACCGCCACCTCGCTTCTCCTCATTTTCACTTTTCACCCTTTATGAAGAGTACGTAATTTGGGATGTGACGAATCAGGAATTTGTTGACAAAGCTACGAGCTCCTGATTCTACCTTACCCGTCCACACCATCATCGCCATTCTTGTACGAAATCAAAGATGGTGTATAAGGATTTCTCATGCCGTCGTTACAGTTTCAAACTATAGCCTGTATATATAGTGTGCCCTGCGTCTTGTAAATATTCCATTGTTATTGCATTCTTGGGGATGCAAACTAACTGTACGCAGCAACCATGTACATTATTGTCCATCACTCTTTCCGCATCAGATGGTCTACTAAATCTGGGGAGCATCGGTACAAGACACAACATCAGGGGACTTTGTCCCCGACACTCAGTGATGCCTCCGAGAACATACAAGCGCCGTCGCTGGAAATCAAACTCAGGACCTCCCACATCCTGAGCCAACTAGACTAGCGGTTTCACCGCCAGACTATGTTACCTTTAGCTCTAACAAGGGTTCAATAATATTCCCTGATAGCTTTTTTTAAATTCACCGTTACAAAGATTTGTTGCAAGAACCCCTGCTACATGTATTACTAATTGTTTAATGAAAACCATCTCCTTGTTATGCGACGCCTCTCAAAGCCCATAGATTGACTTGTGAAGACGCAAACCCGTGTATCAACCGGTTTACAAAAACCCTCTGGAACCTCCATATAAAATTTTTCATCAAGATCCCCATGAAGAAAATGATTATTGACCTCAAGCTGATGTAGATGCCAACCATGACTGACTACAACTGCAATAAGTCAACGAACTATTTCCAGCTTTGCTACTAGCGCAAAGGAGTCATGGAAGTCAAGACCTTCAGTCTGCGTGTAACCCTTGGCTACAAGACGTGCTTTGTAGCGCTCAATGTACCATATGAAAAGTACTTGATCTTATAAACCCACTTGCATGCAATGGTACGCTTCCCAGAAGGGAGGAAAACAGGACTCCGTGTGTCATACTTTTCAAAGGCATCAACTTCGCGAGACATGGCTTTGCGCCAGGAGGCTTCACGAACTGCTTGGTAGAAGAAGCGAGGCTCATCGTAGCGAGTTTGGGCTTCAAGAGAAGAACGATAAATGCCTTTGAACCCAAAATAATCAACATATGCAGCAAGGGGATGAGAAGCAAGATTAGAGGTACTTCCCTATTCATTTCCATCAGAGAAGTGAGTGACATAATTTTCCAGGTGCTTCGGACGAAAGCAGATACGGTCACTCTTGCGTACAACAACCGGAGCAGGAGAGATGGGTTGGGCCGAACTGGTTTGTGGGCTAGGGGATGATTGATTCGGCCCAGGACTGCTCTTGTGACTCTCGGATGATGACGCACGCGGATTAGGGGACATAGGCTCATGGCTTGGCCCGGATCCAAAGCTCGAAGATGGCTCGGGTGCGGACGCGGACTCTGCAGGTCCTGGAGGAGACGAAGCTGGGCCAAGGATAGGAGAGTCGTCGGACGTGTCATCTGTGGGCTGGACAAGTGGACGGTGAATCAAATGGAGCTCTTGCTGAATCCCTTCCTGCATGGAAAATACATTCTCATGGAATTGAACATCACGATTATTTGAGGGTCGATCCTCGCATTCCCAATCAAGCATCCAATTCCCCGACCGGGGGAATTTGACAGGGGAAGGACGAATTGCACTGCTACAAGTCGAACACGACATTTTGGAAGGTGATATAATTTTGGAGAGCTAAAACAGAGGTTTAGAGAGAGAAAGTGACGAAGATGATCTTTGTGAGCACTTGATCAAGTCTTTCCACCATTGGAGCTCGATTCATGCCTCGAGGAGTGACAATTGACAACCTGGAGCAGATTTCTTTCATCTACATGATGATTTTTACATCCAACCTTGCTTTTCTCTCTCTCTCTCTCTCTCTCTCTCTGGAGTAGTCCCATCTATCATTTGGGTACGTTAGAACCCTAGATTTGTATGTTAGGAAGAGTTGTATGAACCCATTTTCATGGATGATTGATTATCTTATATCTAATTAAGGCATTGATTCAGAATTGCTTGAGTGCTGATCAAATTCTTGTGATTCCTACTTTAGCCTAGAATGATAGTCTCTACATAGGTTAAAAGAGCAACCTAAATTAGAGGTAGTGAATCGACTACTTTAGTCGAGAAGTCGATTCAATGCTCTGTACTGGAATTGAAATCAACTAGATGAAGTTTGAATCTTAGTGCCTTGGTTATATTATTCCAGTGGAGGTTAGTAGCCCGTTGGATATTCTATTAGGGAGGGTCTGGAACACTTTAGTCAAGACTCCAGACTTTCTGAGAACTTTCCGCAGTATAAATATCGACACTACAACAATCGGCTCTTATAGCTACAAAATCTTAGCTATAAATAATTATATTACAGCTAATACAAGTTAATAACTATATAAACTATTCCTCGTAGCTATTAACATATGTTTTAGCCATGCATGCCTTTAACGAAAGCTATTTGTTGTAATTTGCTTCATATTTATAATAATAGGGTAAGTATTACCCTTTAGCCACACATGTGTTCTGCCTATGTTAAAGCATCGCAGTTTTTTTTTTTTTTACAAAAGATAATCAAATATATTGATTTGAGAAGAGACAATTACATCCTGGACTGAAGTCAGACAAGAAAATGAAAGAAACGACTAGTAGTCGGGTACAAAGAAAGGGCCTTTCTAACCACCGAATGGGCTACACTATTGACACGACGTTCAAACTGAATTGGATGAATTACAACTTAGCCTAGCTGCAATATAGGAGGACTCATATCCGAGTGAGCCCTTCTTAATTTGAGAACAACCACTTACTTGCTTTTTGCTTACTTTTGCTTTCAATCAACTTCGCACCATTTCAACCACTAGTTAATAGAACTTCACGGAGTAACAAGTACACCTAGGACCTAGGTTGACATTTAGAAAATGAAAACACTATACTACATTCCTATATTACGATTATACTTGGTCGTATTTTAGCTATGTTGGTAAAAGTGAGTAAATAACCATTCACTATTGTCCGTTGGGAGGTCTTCTGCAGAATGCTAATTATTGTCAAACTCAATTTCCATCATTCTTCTTATTCCATTTGGTTTGATTAGTGATTTGGATCTAATTGTACATATTTTACCCCCATTTTCCTTAGATGTTTGAGGCACTTTTACTCCGTGAGGTTCGGTTTTACACTAGTTTGTGGTTGTTTTCAGTATGTTTCAGATCCTAACAGGTGCAATCAACCCATGGAACGAAAGTTGGACGAAAAGGGCGGAAACCGGTAAAAAAGGGAGCAATCATCAGCAGTTCACGGTGGAGAGCAGAAGATCAGGTCGTGAAGCGCAGAGGCTCCAGAGAAGAAAGTACATCCCGCGGGCCTAAAGGAGTTCACGGTCGACTAGACCGTGAAAATCCGACCCAGCCTATGAATTGAAGAAGTTCCAGAAGACCGTGAACATTAGCTCCAGACCGTGATGAGGCTAAATGAAACGACACATTTTTGCTCGATATCACGGTCCAAGCCAAATGTCCACGGCCGTGAACTGTGATTGTGAACTGCCGCCGATCAGGGTATATAAGGAGAGTTGAGCTGAAAGAGAAAGGGGGAGAACCTAGTGAGAGAGACTTCTTCTTCTTCATATTTCTAGAGTGAGAAAGTGACAAACAAGAAGAGAAGAGAAGTTAGGGTTTCATCCAAGAGCAAGGTTTTGAGAATTTCTCCCTTCAAGGTTGATCTCCACACCACACGGAAGAAGGCAAACATCTTCAAGATGATTTTCTCTCCTCTCTCTTGTGTATTCCCTCTACTTAGCATGGAGTAGTCCCTTCTTTCACTTGGGTGTTTGTAAACCCTAGCTACAGTTATGTGAATGTTTGTATGAATTGAATGACTTGTGTGTGGTTGTGTTTTAATACAACTTATGAGGTATTTTAATGAAGATTGTATTGTGTTTGTGCATTTCCAACTCTTATGCCATTTTGACCTAGGTAGAGGGAAATTCCCTTCTTGTTAAGAGGCTTGTGAAAGCTGGAATTCCTTCGCCAATTGTGTCACCTACCTAGGTTGGATAAGGCAAACCTCTTAATTCGTATTAGCACCTTGGGTAGGTTGTAATTTGGCCGTCCAAACTTTGGTTCGAGGGTGAAACTTAAGCAACCCTTAGTCACTTGAGCGAAGAGAGCTACCTTGGTAGCTTAAAGTGACATTCCTTGGCTTAGTGACCACGGGAGTGACGTTTGCTCACTTGTTGCACTTCCCTACGGTTCACAACCGCCTTTACCACACATTTGTATTCAGTGGCGGACCCAGGATTCTTTGATAGGTGTGTCGGCTAACAAAAAATAATTAATAAATTAAATGTATTAAATAAAAAAAATAAATTTTAATTCGTTAAGGCCACATTTTATGATTTTTCACGTTGACACACGACAACTTTTCACATTCAGAAAGGTTTGTAAAATATATTTGTCGCTTATGGTGCGATCACAATTTTTTGACATACAAAACTAAACATTCATTTATAAAACTTATTTTAAAGTTTGCTCTTGATTAACTCCATAGAATAAAAGGCTCTTTTGCAACTTGAAGTTGCAATATGTAATGTCAACACTAACTTCATACGAAGAAGCTAAAATGGAAAGCAGAAAGGTCGGCGGAAGGCGTTAAAATAAAAGTTTGAATGAGGATGAGGTTCCGCTAGTGGGCGCCGGCAATTAGAGAGTGAAGCGGAGGACAGGGAACTGTGAGCCAGGGGTTGTGAATTTTTTCCTCTCGGCACTCAACGTACAAATACATAAATAGAGGAAGAAATGTTAATTAAACGTGTTAATAAGGAAATAGGCAGATTTTTTAGTATAAGTGGGGAAATATATTTTTATTTTTATATAAAAAATGGAATGTGAAATCAGAAGGGTTAAAGACAACACTGGGTTTTAAAAAGGGTAAGTGGGATGGTTTGTGAGACTTTTCAAATTCATTAAAAAAATAATTTAATTTGTCATAAGTTAACTAAAAATTAAAATAAATAATATATATTTACATATTTTGGTACCTATATGACATCAAATTCAATGTAATGTATTAAAGGTGCGTCGATTGCAATTATCTAAGGTGTGTCGGAAATCTCGAATTAATTTTTTTTATACCGACGAAACATGGTTCTCTAACAAAATTTTCAAGCGAAGGTGTGTCGGTTGACACACCTTGCTAATGCATGGGTCTGCCCCTGTTTGTATTCGATCCGACAAGTCATGATTGTTAGCTAGGGGGAGCAACACCCGGGTGAAGTCTTCTCAATTAGTGTTCAAACAATTTACTTTTCCAATCGCTTTAGTCATAAATCGTAGTTTCAACCAAAAATCATTTGCTAGATAATGTTTCAAACAATTAAAGTAGTGGTACATGGACCGGCCTGGGTTTGACTTTTAAAACATACTTGACGTATATTGCACCCGGTTAGGGTTTATACTTGGGCATTAATTGGGATTTTATTGTGATATTCGAGACGAGTCAAGTTTTTGGCGCCATTGCCGGAAACTTCGATCCGCTATTTTGAAAACATTGTTTGGTGTTAATCTACCTTTTACCTTTTGTTTTGTGAGTGTGAACCTTGCTTGTGTTGGACGAGTTGTGTTTCTTCGAAGTGTGTGCAGGATGGTGTATGACCCGAAGTAATTCGACACCTTTGGAGCCACTAGACGAATGTTTGACATCACCAGGGTAGGAGAGAGCGTGAATTGGGTGGAGGTCTGGGGAAAGGTTCGAGCCAAATCAGCGACCACCACGTTCAAGGAAGTTCTAGGAATGAATTTGCTGAGTCAAATTGCTTCAAATCAACTTCAAGAGATGGATCCCATTAAAGCAAAAATCCCTCTGAAAACGGTCGACAACTAATGTTTGACGTATAAATTAGTTCCAGAGTTTGAGGATGATTCGACACAAGCGGATGATGCCAAATCGTCGAGGAAGGTCCCAAGAAGCTGTAGGAATCATCAATTCGACTCGGAGATACTTGGAATAAAAATGCCCAATTCTGGATTCGAATTTCTGGGTTTGGGAAATTCGAACTTCGTCGATGGTGGGAAACGAAGTAGAGTAGATTCGATGACGATGACGAGGAGTCGAGATGGAAGGATGGTTCAGGAAGTTAATTGGGAACATGGCAAAGCTCGTGGACGCCATGAATTGAGCTGAATATTCCTCAAATAGAAAGCTCCAATTTCAGCGACGAAGATCATTATTGACTAATTTTGCAGAAAGTGGAGTTCAGACAGCCTATTTTCGATCCAATTTGGGAGGCATTCAGTGAAGTATTCGAGCAAAAGAAGTCACAAGCTTTGAGGGCAAAGCCTTTTAAAGAAGGGGAGCCTGATATGATCTCAATAAGCTTAATCTACAAGGTTCACTTACTTGACAAAGAAGCCACCCTAGCTTGGAAAGGAAGGATATTTTGGTTAAGTATGGAAACCGATTTGGGATACCTACTTTGGAGGGCTGAATCTTCCTCATGGGAGATGAGAAATCCAAACCGAGAGTGTGAGGTTGAATTACAACACTTCTTATCCAACGACATGCCTTGGAGTGAAAAGAACCAAACCCCCAAGAGCTCAAACCGAGCAAGAGAAGATGGTATGGACAACAGGGTTCAGACTGAAAAATAGGGAAATTTGGCTGTGTTAGAGGCACGCTGGCATAGCAACTTTGAGGGCTTACTCGTCTAGAAGAGGAAGAATCGAAGCAAGAGGAAAGTGTAACATGAAAATACAGATTTTTGTGAGCAGTCTAAAGGAATTGGATGATTGAAAGCATTTTTCTGAGGCTTCGAACTAGTTGGAGCAACATCTTATGGAGCCACGATTGGAAGACTGCGCCATAAGAAATCCGAATCCTTCTCGGATTAGGATTACTACTCCTTTTTGGATTTGTGTGTTTCGTTTTCGTGTTCAATGGTAATTAGGATTTCCTTTTGGTTTGTAAACGTAGCTAGGTCTATTTGAACTCTTTTCCATTACATTGTAAAGTAGTGTTTATCGAGATTGAATTCAAGTTTGAGTTTCGTTCATTAAGCTCTTGGCTTTGTGAATTTGGTTAGATTGCTTGGAGTTTTTCGAGTGATTCAAGAGCTTGTATCGATCAATTGATCTCCATTGATCGTGGCCAGCATCGGCTTATACTTATCGAGCCTTCTTCCACACGAAGATTGCACGAGAAGTTTTGTATCCAAACAACAAACACCACCCTGTTTTCGATTTCTTGTTTTAGGTTCAAGTTCAATTCGTCAATTGAACAAGCTGTGCAAATCCAAATACAATCAAGTCGTCTATGGTTGTATTACGTGGAGCCACTTTTTTGTTGCAGTTATATATGTGGATGATGTTATTCTCACATGGAATGACAGGACTTTCATCTAGCTTGAGTTAAGATCTTCTTGGATTCTCTCTTTAACATAAACGATCTAGGTTTGCTAAATTATTTTCTGGGGGTTGAAGAATTCTACGCATTCCTAAAGGGGTTGTCCTTAGTCAGCATAAGTGCACGGTGGATATTTTGCGGGATGGGGAGGTTACAGGAGCTACGCCTCGTGGGTTACTAATGGAATAAAATTGTAGACTCATTCGACCTAGCAGAGAGGTTGGCTTTTGTACTCGACTTTTACATGTCCCAGTATAGCATATGTAGTAAATGTTCGTACTAATTCGAGGTTAATTACACATGTGTTTCCCTTCACATTTTGATTATTTAGCTTGATTTGGGATGTTCTCTTACCCTATTTTACGCTAGGTTGTGCTTGTTTGTGTATATTTCAGGTTCTAGCAGTTAACTCTGGCAAAGGGACAGCTGTTGGACCAGTTGGTACGAAAATGGGACAAAACTGCACAAGGTAAGCGGCCAGTCACGACCAGGTACTCTATCTCACAACCTGCTCATGAGACATGCTGAAGCAGTCGTAAGAAGCAACGAAATCACAGTCAAATCACATTATTGCATGAATAGTCTCACTGCCTGGTCGTGAGATTGCTGAAGAGGTCGTGACTTTGATAGATGAGCCGCATTTTGTGTTTGTGTCACAGTCGGCCAACACGAATCATGACCTGGTCGTCACTCGGGCAACACAGTCAAGACATGTGCAAATGAAATGACATCATCTTTTGTTAGGATCATGACCAAGTGTTAATCTCACGATCGTGACCATGGTCGTGATATTGTCCACTGCGGGCTATTTCTTGGGTTTCAATCATTTGAGAAAAGGAGAGCTAGTTTTAGAGAGAAGGCAGAGGTTTTTTTTCATTCTAAAGGGAGTGACGAACCCAAAGAGGTTGGAGGAGATTGGGAGCATCCTACCATCGCTGGAGGCTTAATTTAACAACCAAGAGCACTAAGAGCAGCCACAGAGCAAGATCTTATTCCTATGATGATTGTTTTCTTCTCCATTTTGGTTGTATTTCTCTTCCTAGCTATGGAGCATTTCTCCTTTTCACTTGGGTGTTGTGGAACCCTAGTTAGCATGTTATAATTGATTGTTTTTTAACCCTAGTCTTGATTTGCACTCTTGATTATATATTGAGTTGGGTATCATTCATGCAATTGATAATTCTTGATCACTTCCCTCAATTTGGGGCTAATTGACCTAGGGGAGAGATATTTCCCTAGGTTGATTTAAAGCATTTCCAATCTAACACTTGGGGTCCATGAACGAGTATAATTAGATCATTTGTGGCATAGCAGGTTTTACCCAATTGTGGGACTAGATGTGATTTCCTAAATTACCTAGGTCGGTAGTAGGTACGCCACTCCGGGTAGTGTAATTCAGTGAAATTGGATGAGTCCACTCTAGATTAGAGCTCTCTGCTATATATGTCAGAGTGGATCGAATCAGAGTGTCACAACGTCGATACAATGTAGACTATGGTAGGACGCACATCCGGGTGAATCTTCTCCTAGTTGAAACCAATCTCATTTATTTTCTCGCATGCTTAGTTGTTAGCGAACCCTAATCTCGATTTTGCTTTATGTTATCTGTGGTGTGGTTTGTTGTGTGTTTTATGTATGTGGTTTGCGGTCTGCTTCATCATATTTGTGGTTAATCACGAGGCGCGAAATGAATAAGACGGTGCCGCACGCTCCTGCCCTCCAAATATTTAGAAATGACAAGCTTGCACCTCTTTTAAAAAAAATCAACATTAACTGTCAAAATAGAATGTTCTTATTGACTGAAACTAGTATTCCAACCATACTACTTTCTTAATTAGATACGTATCGCGGCGTACGTACACGATACAAAACAAGCCGTGGGCGCCGCTTTCCGTTCTGAACAAGGTCGTCATAGTCATAGATACTTATGTCCGAGCTGCAGGCACGCATCTGATGCGGAAAGAGAGGCGGACAATAATGTGGTTACGTTGCTGCGTACAGTCCAAAGTCGATCGTCAAATGAAATGACACCTTCTGGCTTAGTTCATTACTAAGCAACACAGCTAGTCTGCATCGCCATGAAAACGATAAACTATGGAATATTTCACAATAGCCTGCGCCGGCGTTCAGTTCATCACGCAGATGCACGGCACACTATATATACTTTGGCTAGTTTGAAACTAATTAAACGACGGCATCAGAGATATCGTTGTACACCATCTTTGATTTCATAAAATATATTTGATTGTTTTGAAGCAGCTACAAAGAAATGGCGATGATGAATATGTGGACGGGTAAGGTAGAATCAGGAGCTCGTAGCTTTGTCAACAAATTCCTGGAGCGCTTCATTTCCACTGGATCATTGACGTACGTGAGCTCTAGTTTCATCACTGCGCCACCTTTGCTTCTTCTTCTTCTTCTTCTTCTTCTTCTTCTCAGTTTTCACTGTTGTACGTTAACCCTTTATGAACAGTATACTTGATGATGGCACCTCAACAACTTTCCAAGGAGTTGATGGAAACGACCATTTGAAGGCATGTCTGACTCTTCAAAACCAGCAGTTTTATTGGAAGGTATTTATATATACCTGTTGTGTGCTTATTGCGGAGCTTATTATAATCTTACTACTAATTAAATAAAGGATTAACCGGAGTTTATTATGTATATATACATGTGGTAAATGCTAGCATACGCGTGCCTGCGTTAATACCTATTATTTGTACTTGGATATTTTCAATAAATCAGAATCATTGGTTTTCAAATTGAGATTAAATGAATTTTATAGTTCTGGCCGGTTAGAGAATTAGGGATTGGGGTTCACTCATAAAAGTTAGGATATAGTATCATACTCCCAAACTCCGGTTAATTCATGGTTTAAATAAAACAAAATGAACGAGCGTACGGCAAGTCTGAATATATATATGGTTCATGCTAGCGTACGTCGGGCGTACATTGTATGCCCGTCGAGTTTTACTATTTATAGCACGAATTAACCGGATTTTGGGGTATGATACTATACCCTAACCTCTAATGGGTGAACCTCAATTCCTAATTCTCTAACCCAAGCCACAAGATTCATTTAGTATAAAAAATAATAACCGATGATTCTGATTCAACGAAATATATTGAAGTGTAAAAACCAAGTGTGACGTACGCCAGCGTTTGCCATATATATATATATATTAGCTATACAACTGACGTAAGCTAACATTTGCCATACATAATATGCAAAAGTACCCATGCATATTACTATATATAAATTTGAAGCAGAGTTACTGTTGCATAAAAAATTGCTACTTAAAATTGCTACTTTAGTCACTTTGTACATTTTATATTTTGATACCCCAGGAAAATTTTTTTTATTATTCAGGTGTTTGCCTCTTTGTTCAAAAATTGAAAAAAGAAGAATGCTGCTTTTTTTTTTAACTTAAGTAGAGGGAGGAGGGCTTGGGGCGGAACAACACAACAAAGATGATGAAATGAAGAAAAATGAACTTAAGGCGTCGGAGGAAGGACTGACAAATGTAAAATCATTGAACAATTATGTTTTGGTATCTAAATTTTATGAGATTTTTGTACCTACAATTTTTAAAATTTAAAGTTGAAGTAGAGTTAATGTTGCATAACAAATTACAACTTAGTCACTTTTTACATTTTATATTTTGATACCCCAAATTTAATTTTAATGTAAAATCATTGAACAAATTATGTTTTGGTATCTAAATTTTATGAGATTTCTGTACCTACAATTTTTAAAATTTACATATTGGTCCAATGTTTAGATTTCACTTACATATTGGTCCAATGTTTAGATTTCACTTGAAATTCATGAATCCAATCCGCCAATCCTTTTGAATCAATCCACGAATCCAATCCACCATAACATAAAAGTATAGATTTAGTTTGTACCATACAAGATGTTGTATCACTCAACTGTACGAGAAGATTCGACCATTTTATATTTGCTCATGTGAAACATTAAATAAATGATACAAGAGAGACAACTCTAAAATATTGCAAGAGCGAATTTGTTAAGTCATTTAGTACATTTACGGGGTACTTACTAACTACATATAACAAATAATGTGATATCTACATAAGCACATGTGAATAAATTGCTACGGTGAAAAGGGTTAACTGTTGTATTAACGACCAACTAAAAGAATTGGTCAAAACCTTTCCATCATCTACTTTCTTTTCGTTTCATTTTTCACTCGCCTTCCATAACCCTTTCTTTGCCTTCTTCATTTAACCCTAATTAGTATACTACTTTTTATGTATTTTAATCACAAGTATGAACGGGTCCATACACAACTCACCAACAGTCTAGAGAACTAATAATTGAATCATGAACCACTAACTTTTTCAACTCAATGTCGATTCCAATTAAACATATATATATTTGGTTATTACTTATTAGAAAGTCATTATTTTTTACTATGGGATTTGAAGGCGTGAAATTTTAAGCGAGTTCCAGTTTGTATTCCTTTTGCTTCACTCTAGAGTTTTTCTTTTTCACCCGGGCTATAATTTTCAAAAATTATACATGGAATGCTTGGTAAGTATCTACACATATCAAATAAATAGTTTCCATTTTTCTATAAAAAAGTAAATAATTATCATCTTAAATACATCACCATTAAAGGAATTAAGCCTCAACTATGCAAATTACAGTTTTGTACGTAAACTCAATAGATCTTTAGATTTATAACGTAAATTTATTTTTTGACATATAAGTTCTTAAAATATTGATGGAACATTATATTTTAGTACCTAATGTTTTATGTATTATATTTTGGAGCCTAAACTTTTGAAACTCTACAAATAGGTCTAATTTTTGTATGTATATTTAAAACACCCTCGAATAAATGGATATCCATACCCAACTCATACACTTTTAGATTAAAAAAATAAATATTCGTAATTAAATTTTTAACGGATTTCATACAAAATTAAGTATTAGAAAAAAAACAAAATCAACGTCAAATAAACCACAAGATAATTATTTTTCAATCCAACTACTTATAGGTGGAATCAACGGGCTAAAGTTTAGACTCCTAACCGCAGCAAAGCGCGGCAACAATTCTCGTATGCATATAAAATATAAGCCTTTTCTTTTAGGTAATGACAAGAAGTGAAATAGGGGTGGCGGATGCTTATATAGAAGGAGATATCGATTTTGCTGACAAAGACCAAGGTCTCCTGGCGTTTCTCGTGGTGAGTTCGGATACCTTCTTCACAACTAAGTTTGGGCTTTTTCTGTGTCCTGAAATATTGTCTAACTAACCTAGTTTGGAACTGCAGGTGAGTTTCACTCCCTCTCTAGTCGCTTCAAAGGGTTTTATAGTCGCAAGAATATATATATACATGCAAGGATTACCGTATAAATCCACGAGTACAAAATCTATAAAATTCGTGTTTTACTATTTTTATATAAATCATGCCAGTTTCTCACATGATCGTATGAGTGTGGTTTGACTCATAATAGAGTAGGTAAGACACGAAATTTTATAGGTTTTGAAGTATTGATATCCCAAATGAAACATCATTATCTCTATGATATTATCATAGTGATAATATCATGATATAATAGTGGGACATGATAAAATCAATTTTTTTCTCACGGATAAGACGTCATATTGTCTTGTCATTGTCATACTAAAACCATACCACTATGGTAAGACTAGAGGAGGTAATTAAACAGTTAGACGATTATCGATTTTAACTAATAACCGAACAAATAATGATAACTGATAATCTCTTAGTGGTTCGGTTTTGGTTAGATGTATTTTGCTTAGTTGTTAATTTATAAGAAAATCGATACCGCCTACTAGTATAACCGCATAATTTGTTGGGCTTTGGTTAAGGGGGAGGTCTAAAGATTCAAAACCAACCAAAGACGCAATTCCCAAATTAAACATCTCAATTGACACCTATTGCAAACAACCTTCCACCCAAAGTCTCAAATATATTTAAGAGTCAGAACCCAAAATTCATCCCACTCTGAATTTCCTTGTTTGCAGTCGAGAGAGCAAACCTCGCAACCTAGTAATCTTTGTTTATTTGATATTTTTGAATGATGATGATCTTGTACTGGTGCTTGTGTTCGATGCCTTGTTAATTGGTATTCTCTTATTGGATGAAGGCTTTTGATGATTTGTAATTAGATGTGTTGGAATTTGGATTTGGTGATGAATTCATGATAGATGTATTGTATTGATGTTATTTCTTAATTGTCATTTTATGTTAAAATATAGAAGTGTAGCTAAATTATTTGCATGATTATATTTTAGTATTAAAAAGACATCACACAAAATTTCAAAATAACAAAAGAAAAAGGCCACATACCGGAGGTTGTTATTGGTAAGACTTCGTAATACCATCATAATACTTTCATATCAAGATCTTACTATTATGACAAAATTAACAACACTATCATACCACTGTCATATTATGATATTGACATGCTGAGAATGATATTATGATACAATATTTTTTCTCCAAAAAATATCAAAATGAATATCATCCTTTGAACATTCATATGATATTTTAAAAGTGCATTAACTATGGCCAAGAGATTCACGCCGGTCCTTCAAAAATCCACTTAGCTATCTCTCAGACTGAACTTTCCCTCCTTACACCTCTGCAACGATGAGCATCAGTCCTTACACCTCTGCAACGATGAGCATCAGACCACACCTTCTCTATATCAACCATTCATATGTGGTTTTGTAGTACTATAAAATATTAACCTTCTCCAAAAACTACCAAATCCTACAAAACAACCGTCTCTGACCATCAAATAATTCGAATCTAATAGCCAAAAAAATGGATCCCAATGCAGAGATGAGAGCTTTTTCTAATCTCCTATTTTTCTTAATTGGACCATACCTCATTCATTTTAACCCAGAATTTAAAATTCTATGCATAAAGATAAAGCATTGAATATGATCTACACAATAGTATCTATTTTCTCAATTTTGAACAAAACCAAAATGAACTGTTTCAAAGACATGCTTGGACAAAATAAAAATTACCCCTTCAAAAACTAGTGTTTGATGTCATATTATCACAGCCATATCATGATCTTACCACTGGTAGGACACACCACACTATCATACCATTGTTCTATCATAATATTATTATCACTATGGTAATATCATATAATAGTGGTATTAGCCATGAGGACATCATTTTTTTCTCAAAGATACGGCTTCATACTATCTTATCACTATCATATCAACATCATACCACTATGGTATGACTTCGTAATATCATCTCATCACCGTCATATCATGCATGGTCTAACCATTGTAGAAGATTGACAAAATAATCATATTGTTACCATATCATGATACTATCACAATGATAATATAATAATATATCATGATATGATATAGTGGTATGATAGACAATTTTTTCCTCTCAAAGATAAGACTTCATACTATCTTATCACTGTCATATCAACATCATACCACTATGGTAAGACTTCATATCATCTCATCGCTCTCATACCATGATCATTACCACTATGGTTATAAGACTGAAAACACCAGAATACTAGTGTCATATCATGACATTACAATAGTAATAATATCACCATATGACAGTGGTAAGATGATGTGAAAATTTGTGCTCGGAAAATATCAAAAATGAATATAATATTGTTGAGCACAAAGACCTAATTTTTTCACACAAATATTTTTGGAAATATGATGTAAAATGAATGAGATATCGAGCTAGTTTGTCCTGCTGTAGCTTTTGCATAAGCAGCTTCTGGCTTGAGCTTTTAGAGAAGTACTTTTCAAAAAAAGTAGTTGAGTGTTTGGCTGAAAAACTTTTAGAAGTGTTTTTTAATATGAGGTTGTGTAAAATGACTATAAAGGACTTATAATATAAATATGAACAAAAAAATTTAAACAATAAAAAGTAGTCAAAATAGACCTAGTTAGATTTATTTTATATTAAATAATATTAATTTATGATTTATTTTATATTTAAAATAATATAAATGAAAGAAAATTATATTTTCTGATATAAAATTAAAATATGATAAGGATAATCTTGTATTTTCAAAACAGCTTTTGTAGAAGCTCCAAATCGGAGCTTCTGCTTTTATGTTATATAAAGCGCTTTCGGCTTTTCAAAAATCGAGCTGGTTATCCTTTTAGTTGTCCCAAAATTCTAGTTAGCTGACTAAAAATTCTAGCCCCCCAAAAGTCTAGTTAGCTGACTAAAAAATCTAGTTAGTTGTCCCAAAATTCATTATGTCACTGGTTATCCTTTTATGATATTGATCATTATATATCTTCTCAAATTACAACCATTAAATATGGTTATGTAGTACTACATATGGCAAGAGTTTTGTATTGGAATCTAAACTCTTTGTTTGGTAATTGTAGGATCTGATACTTTTTGTATTTTGTGAAATTAGTATTTTAATTAATTATGTTTTATTGTCGAAAAATCATTTAAATATTAATATATTTAAGGTGGTTTCTTTTTAGAAATAAGTTATTGAGTACTCGTCAGATTAGATAATGTTTAGGTTTTTCATGTTCATTTATAGATACTTACGTTGTCTTTCCGTTTCACCAATGATCAAGAACCCTAGTTAGATAAAATAAAATAAAATTGTTTTCATGTTGAGGCCACAACCTTGACAATTCGCTCCAGCCAGCTACACAATTTTTATCAAGGTTCAAAAAGGCGCTAGGCGTAAGGCGAGCGTTGAGCCTTTGCCTAGCGCCTAGCTCGCTTAGGCGTAGACTAAGCGTGCCTAGGCATTGGAAGAAAAATAGATATTTGCACAACATGATGAATGAAATAATAATCTACAACACTTTCTCACTTCAGTTAAAATGATTAATAACTTACTCAACACTGAATGTCAAGAACATAGCTCACGAATTCATAGAATCATAGCTCAATAGCTCACAAAGTTCTTAAGATATTGAAAATATTGATATAGAAAATTGATTTCGTAGTTGATGTTAAGTTTCTCCTTTGATATTGACTTCCTAGCTCCATATCCTAATGATTTGGAGAGACTTTTATGTCGCCTTACTCCATTGACGTGTTCTAGTATCTAATTAGGCGCAAAATCCCTAGGCGAGGCATTTTGCTATTGCCTTGCGCCTAGGCGTGTCTAAGCGTAAGGTTAAGCGTGCCTTTTTGAACCATGATTTTTATATACCATAAATCATTAACGTGCAAGTTAATATTGGGTTAATTAGTAATTAAGTACATAGTATGTAATATCCATATTTTGCATGCAGCTCCTAATTGCAAACAGAGACCATAATAAGTGGCTTTCTAAATCCAACAGCACAAGGTATAAATAATCCTCAGATAATAATAATAATAATTAAGCTCTCTCTTCTATAGATTTTTTGTAAAGCTCTTTTAAATAATTGTTTGCTGATTGCGGTTAATTACTTAATTCAATATTTGCAGTGGGTGGTGGACACCTCTGGTACTTACAAGTGCTGCCTCGTCAGCAAACTTCTTCTTGCATCATGTCATGAGAAACAATTCTCTCACACAAGCTCGAAGGAACATTTCTCGTCATTACGACTTGGTATTATTACTACTGTCCATATAAACTCAATTTTTAGATACATGAATTAACCCCAAAAAAAAATATCACGAGAATATCGTAATTACTTCGTAAATTGGGTTGTGCGTAGAGCAATGAATTTTTCGCCTTGTTCTTGGACGAGACAATGACTTACTCGACCGGGATATTTAAGGTAATATTTTTGATTTATTTATTATTCGTCCAAAGTATATACGTGCACTCCCTAGCTATATGTACAATATGAAATCATCCGATCATATATCACTGAGGATTCACAATCGAAATGAAGAATAAGGGAAAAAAAACACGAGTATTAATGTCCGGTTCATCGAACTTAATTGACAGAACGGAGAGGACGAGGACTTGAAGGGAGCTCAACTAAGGAAAATCTCGTCCCTTATTGAAAAGGTACGTACCGTGCGTTACGTTCATTTGGGTCGGGTCGGATTACACTAGTCTTTCTTACAGTTGTGATCCTCCGAATCAAACTTGTTGCTACGTACGTGAGATACCGCGGATAGATGCATCATCGAATGTTCAATATTATGAAAATTGGGTTTCCCTAACACCCAACTATACGTGCCATATATGTACCCGCATCGTATAATTGAATCACATTGTATAAATTGAATTGATGCAATAGGTTCATTGAATTGGTGCGATGATTTTGTGCACGTAACATATATGTATATGCTTCTTCTTCTTTTTTTGCAGGGGAGAATTGGGGAAAAGCAACAAGTGCTTGAAATAGGTTGCGGGTGGGGAAGCTTTGCTATCGAAGTAGTGAAACAGACTGGGTGCTTTTACACTGGGATCACTTTGTCACAAAAGCAACTCCAATATGCACAGGCTAAGGTCAACGAAGCAGGTCTCCAGGTAACTTTTAAATTTTTACCTTTTGCCAATTGGTGAAGTTGTTAGTAACTTAGGTGTCGTTTGCTTCATGGATTTATAAACGAGGGTTTTGTAATTTAAAAACCCAAGGGTTTATCAAGGATTT
Source organism: Linum trigynum (assembly GCA_964030455.1). Taxonomy (NCBI): domain Eukaryota; kingdom Viridiplantae; phylum Streptophyta; class Magnoliopsida; order Malpighiales; family Linaceae; genus Linum; species Linum trigynum. Next base: position 29,509,843 of record OZ034814.1, on the reverse strand, counting down.
GAGGCATCATGGATTTGTAACAATCCTTTGTTTGTTGGGATGTTTTTATCATGGATTTAAAGGTGTGAGATTTACTACTTGAAGTCAAAAATTACATTACTGCCATTTTCTATATGTTTGACATGTTTATGATATGTACACAAAACAAGGACAAAACTTCAAAATTACCTTACTATCATTTTCTATATGTTTGACATGTTTATGATATGTACACAAAACAAGGACAATACATACTAATAAGCATAATGTTGCCACATGGACAATAATAATAAACGAGAAAATTCCGTTTTAACTTTTAACGTAACATAATCAATTACCAATTCTTTGTCCTCCTTTTCAAAAGTAACATATAACAACATATATTAGAATCGGGAGAACAAAGAATTACACGTTCCATGAAAAGGTCAAAGAAAACTAGAACACAAGAAATGATATAAAAAATCTAACTCATGTTTGCACATTAATTGAACGTTTATATTATTCATTTATTGTTAATTATAATGTATAATAGTTAAATTTGAGGGCAACCTTGGAATATTAAAAGTGCATGAGGGTATATGGGTAAAATGTCATCAAGGATTTATGCCATATTCCAAATCCCACATCAATATATGGGATTTATAAGTTCGTGGGGTCCACGGATTTGGACCCTTAAAATCCGTGGGCCCCACGGATTTGGTCTCCAAAAAAGGTGCAAGCAAACAACGGATTGTACCTAAATCCTTGATAGTTGGTTTTTTTGTACCAAATCCATGTACCAAATCCCTGAAGCAAACAACCCCTTAGAAGAGTGAGTAAGTTTGTTGGGTAAAATTTTGTTTGAAGAGATCACTCTCATTCGAAGTTTTGTCATGAAAATTTGATCATATCACATCGATTAAATAGCAGTTAACAGATTTTGAACTAAAAAAACTAACAAATGAATATGTATGATTGATTGTATGCAGATAATAAGAATAAAAGGTTTGACACGCTCATATAAGTAGATATATGTTTAAGAAAATGTATAGAAAAGGGCGGAAATAATATGCATATCAGAGTATATGTAGTACGAGTCGTATTATGTTATACTACGAGTACTGTTATGTAATTGGACAGAGTTATATTCCTTATCAAAGTCGTATTAGTGTTCGGGTTATTATAGAAGTCACTCTTTGTACTCTATATAAACCCTATGTGATTATAGTAATAATACACAATGCGCATTGGTATGTGAATGTAGAAATCACCTACATTTATCTTTTTTTTTATGGAACATGCAGGATGCAATTCAATTGCTGCTGTGCGACTATCGCGAGTTGCCCAAAACAAAGAAATATGACAGAATTGTGTCGTGGTGAGCTTCTTATTCATCTCTATCTCTGTTTTAATTAATTGCACGATAGCAATTAAGTGGCAGACACGATCTCGTGTTGTATTCCTTCACAATTAATCAGGAAGTGGTTTCATAAACATCCTCTAATTAGGTGAATATATCAATATAATATACTCGTTTAACTTAAAATCATCATTTCGGTCACCCAATTTACGGTCAAAATTATTTCAAATACTCAATTATGTGACAATGATCAAGAACACTTGTGAGTTTAAGTACACATTGTTTTTTTTTTATTTGCTTGTATTTTAAATATTAATGAAACTTGGATATGATACAATTTTAGAAATTCATCTACAATATGTATAATACTTGATGTATACTCCTTCTCGAATATTCAATATATGAATAATATATTTGTAGCCTTTAATGTGTTCTTCTCTTGCAATTTGATTACTAGAATTTAACTTTTAGCTATGGATAAGAGTATAGACATATAATTAATGACCAATCAATCTAGTTTAGATGCTCCCAATATGTATATTACTCTATCGGTAATTAGTTATTAACTTATTACTTTTAACGTGGTCTTTTTCTTAATAATAATCGCAGCGAAATGATAGAACATGTTGGGCATGAATACATGGATGAGTTCTTCGCTTCATGCCAATCAGTCTTGGCAAAAGACGGATTATTTATTCTCCAGGTAATTATTTATTGGGCAGTGCTAATATATTTGGTTTCGTATTTTATTAATGGATAGGGTTGAAACTCAACTTAAGTTAAAATATTTGTTTTGTCAACAATATTAACAACTCGAAACTAAAACCAGTAAACTCTAGATCATGGGCGAAGTATTAAAATGGTGACCAAATCTCTTACTACTCTTTGCTCTCAAGCTAATATTTAATCAACAAGATGGTAATGGTTTGAATGTGAATTACATTAATAACAAGAAAGAAACATAACTTAACTACGAAGGAGACCACTAAATGTAGGTAATTGCTTAGGGTTGAATTCTCGTAATAATAGGTGGACATGGATTGAATGCAAGTTAATGAAGGTTTCTCTATCTTATAAATTGCAAGGAATCACCTAGACTAGCGATTAAATCGATGGTCATGTGCTTAATCACTCTTCTATAGAGCTAAGTTGGCTCAATGGTCATGTAACCAACATGATACCTAGAGTGTTAGGGTTAGACTCCTCAAACACATATGCAGTCGAAACTAAAGTCAACGTTTATAACTATTGGCAAGTGAAATCCGAGGGATGTCGCATACCTTGAGTATGAAAACGCTATCTAGATCTCGAATTAGCAGGATTTTTGGGCATTATACTATACCATGACCTTTAATGAGTAGGTCTACTGTGTTGCGGGCTTTAAAACCTATTCTCAGCACAATTAATTACCTAACAGCTTCACAATCATACTTTACAACACATACCCAAATCAAATCGCTAGGTTAGAGCTCATCTACCTAAGCAAGTAGACAAGGTATATTAGAACATAGAGGAGAAAAAGTGTATAAAGAGGAAGAAGAGCACCGATCCATAGCTAAATCCATATTTTCCTTTATAATTTGGTCGTCCTTCTCGAAACTTGGAAGGATTTGGGTTAGAAATGATGAAGAAATTAATATCCCAAAAATCATGCAAACTCGTCACTCTCGGTCTACATCTTCACATGTTTTATTTCTCTCTCTCTCTAAAATGCCTCATTTCTTATAAGAAATTAATTATACATAAAATGTATCATCAGCTTGCTTGAAGTCAATAATTATAATTGTCCTTTGGAGAAATATTAACAGAATAATAATTGATAATTAACTTTAACATAAAGATGATTTTTGTATGCTGATTTTACTGTCCTCCTTGCCCTCTAGTTTATATCCGTAGCTGACGAACGGTACGATCAATACCGTCAAAGTTCGGATTTCATCAAAGAGTACATTTTCCCTGGCGCTTGCGTGCCCTCATTCAGCAGAGTTGTAGCCGCCATGAATGCTTCTTCGGGATTATGGTAATTAATCTAAATTATCACTCAAACATGTACGTATATTAACTAATTAATTGATATGTAATTTTCTGTAAATACACCCTATTTTACGCCCATTTTTGGTAATATATATATAGCGTGGAGCATGCAGAAAATATTGGAAGTCATTACTACTACACTTTAAGACTCTGGAGGAAAAATCTTCTGAAAAACAAGAGGTACTCTCATGTCTCATGAAACTAATATATATACCATGAGCACTTACGCTCAATAATAATCCCAATAAAAATGGATAAATTATAATAATAAATATATACTGTGCATGCATAATTAAACAAAATTCTTTCTTTATAAGCAAAATAATGGAGATGGGGTTCGACGAGAAGTTCATAAGGACGTGGGAATATTATTTTGACTACTGTGCTGCGGGCTTTAAAACCTATACGCTTGGGGATTATCAGGTAATTAATTAATTGTCTCTATATAATAATGGGAAAATGGTAATTTTTTTTATTGAACGAATTATGAATTTATGATGTTTTATGTTGTAATTTATTTATTTATTTATTTTTGCAGGTTGTGTTCTCTAGACCAGGAAATCTGATGGCTTTAGGAGATCCATACAAGCGTTTCCCATCCGCTTATTATTGAATCGATGTGGCACAAGGATGGAAAAGAGCACGGGTTGTGGTTTTTTAATGGGAGGTTACGTTTTAAATAAACTTTGTGGGTCAACGCAGATTTGGTCGAACAGTTATGACGCCCAACTTTTAACTTTTATTCCTATATTGGAGCACCCATTAAAAAACAAATTGAGTGATATTATATAATAATTGGGGGCCATACAAATCAAAGCGAATAATGGGTTTGTTTTTGGAATCCAATTTTTCTTTCATCATGATTTGACTTTCTGAATATTTGTTGTTTTTATCATCTATTTCGTCTACAGATTATCCCAACCTTCAATTGTATTACGACAATCAAGAATACGTATGAGTTCGTGAAATAAATAAATTATATTGCATTCTAAGTACATCTTCAATGTCCATATATTCACATAATGGATAATTATGTAGATATTTTGATCACCTAAAAGAAAGAACCAAATGGATAAATTATACTTCATTAATTATGCTTGGTACCTATAGCACTCAAGAGGCATCGTTGCTTCCCTAGCTGCCATTTATTTCTAGCTCACGCTTAGGTGCGATTGATGGAACTTGTGGTCTATTCTTTAAAGTTTATGGTAAGGCTCGGATTTTGTTATTTCATGGATTTTTTTGGGTTTATGTTTGTTTTATGTCACTTGTTGTGTGCTTACTCTCGTTTATGCTATGCTTTGTGACACTACGGGAATCTGACATGCATTGAGAGATTTCCAGTGTGATTTATGGAACTAGCTAGTGGTCTACTTTTCCAAGTTTCTGGTGAGGCTTAGTTTCTAGTGGTGCAAGGATACTTTATCACAATTGTAAGTGTGGTATATAAAATTTGTGGCATGCATTGACGGGTATGGCATGCACTAGTAATTAAGAACATGAAGAAAAATGAAAAGCATACCTACTCTTCTTTAGTCACAGACAACGCAGTCAAAATCGCGGTTTAAAACTTAGAAGTTTACGTTTTTACACTTTTAGGTCACCAACGCGCTTCTACGTAGAATCACACTTTTCCTTATAAATGTAGTTAGAATCTACGATTTAAAGGTTAAAAGCTTACGATTTTACGTTTCTAAGTTAGCAAAACGCTTCTCCTCTCTAATGATTAGTGCGGTTCAAGCTCAGCATTGAAATTTGAATTATTGTTAATTAATTATTTAAAACAATAAGCCCACATGATTCGACACCACGCCCAAGATAAACTCACCCATCAGTCATTCTTTGTAGGGGTGACTATACGGTCCGGTCCAGTTAAATTGAACCAAATTGATCCGGTCCCAATCAAGGTCTTTTCGGGAATATAAGGACCAAAGATTGGATTGGATACAATCCAGTCCCAATTTTATCTTGATTTTAGGTGTTGGGGGTCTCTTATCCGGTCTTTATCCAGTTTTTTACCTCAGATCTAAGCCTGAATATGAGATTGCATTGTTTGCTATCCGGTCTCAGTCCGGTCTCGGTCCGGGTTATACGGTCCGATTTCGGGTAAAACCAAACGGTCCGGGACCAAATAACCCGCCCTAATTCTTTGGAGTGTTGGGGAATATAAATGGAATATATTTAAACAGGCGGGGGGGGGGGGGGGGGGGGGGGGGAGTTTAATTGCCCCACCCACCGTCTCTCCGTAGATCCATCCAGAGATTCATCTGCAGAAGAGAAGAGATAACCTAGCTTCCTCTCTATTTCTCTCTTCTCTCTCGGCTAAACCTCTCTCTCTTCCCTCTCGCTTCCTGCTTTGCCTGTTTTGAAGGAAGACGGAAATGGCGAAGTGGGTAGAATCTGGAGCTCGCAGCCTTTTCATTACCATCCTCGGCCGCAGCATTAACACTGGATCTTTGACGTACGTGCATGATCAGCTAATTATTCAAACCTTCATATATATTCAAACCAAATATATATATATATATATATATATACTACTACTCTTTCTTTCTTTCTTTGCTGTTTAGATCCCTCATATTTCTTACACCCTTCGTGGGTTGTGCAAAGTCATCTTACGAGCTTAGAGTTAGATAATATATTTTTGCATAACTAAATCTTCTTCTTTGATTTTTTTTTAATGCAATTATATTTGATGTGGTTGAAATTAAATGACATGTCTAGTCTCTTATATTTTTTTAATCAATTTTTTTTAACCCAAAATTTCAAAGATTATAAATAATATATGGGCTCATTGTAATCATAAATAAAATTTCGGTGGTACATACCATACCGGCCTGCAGCCCCTGACTCTTCCCTAAAAACTTGATCTATTTTTAGGGTTCTCGTCGTCATCCCCTTCATTCAAACTTTCAAACATTATTTCGCTTAATTCTATTTGTTTTCTTCACTTAATTATATTTTATAATGGATGCATATTATCTATCTATCTGGTAATTGATAATTAGCGGTTAATCAAAACTGGCTGAATTTTCGTACGTACATGTTGATGGGTGAAAATGCAGTATAGTTGAAGATGGCACGCCAATTATTTTCCAAGGCATTGACTGTGATGATGAAAACCAACTATTCAAGGCAATATCCCTCAAGCTTCACAACCCTAACTTCTACTGGAAGGTGCGTTTGCGTTTGCGCATCTACTTAATTACTTAATTAAATCCCAGGTTGCGTAATATGCATTATTTTGATTAACAATTAATAAATAAATATAGGTGATGACGAGAAACGATATAGGGCTGGCAGACGCTTACATTGAAGGGGATTTCGCTGTTGTTGACCAAGACCAAGGCCTCTTGCCTCTTTTCTTGGTGAGTTTGTTTGTCTATTAATTAATCTTAGCTTGTTGGGAAATATATGATATAAATTGCGTGTGTATTTTGTGTTATTAAATTCAGTCGCGTAACTGTTAGAATTTGCGATGACGTGATCGAGAGATCTGAGTAATACACTCTAACTTATAATTTATTATTTCAGCATTTTCATTTTTTTGGCACGTAAAAGCAACCAGCTGCTTCTTTTTATTAATTTTTATATATATAATAAATGACCAGCTTGCGTTTGTTTGTTCCATTCACCAAACATTGCTTGCAACTTGCAATCTATGGAACTGAAAGAGAAAATATTGAAAAATCGTATCGGATATTGTACCGGAAAATAAATGGTAGGGTATTTTATATTGAAATTGTGGTTCAATCGTTTCATACTACTAAATACTATCTATCGATTAGTCTCTGATATGAAGTATTTATAGTCGAACACTGCTAATACTATAGGATTTTTCAATTCTTGAGAATAGCCCTCAATTTATTCTTTAATTTTTTTTTATAATAAACCAATTCTTTAATGTTAGTAATGTATGATTTTGTACAATCCTCACCAACATTAGCCGAATATATACGAGATTGAGGTAAGTTCTGGCGGGGATTATTATAATCAATAGATAATAGATACTATGAGGGGAATAAATTCATTAAAGAAATAGTAAATGCAATTTGGCTTGGATTTTATATATATATATATATATATATATATATATATATTTGTGTCAAAGTTTAAGAAACGGTATCCAACCGTACCATAAAAGTTAACGGTAGAGTATTTTATGGTGAAACCGTGATTTAATTATTGTCCAACCATTAATACCACCTATTAATTTAATTAGCCTCGTGTACTAATATTTTGCGAATGAACCACCGGTACGATATGATTACAAAACCATAGTTTGCATCTCGCAATGTTCTCGTTAAGTTTTACTTCGATATTATTGGATCTCCATGTTAATAAGTTCATGTGATCATAATCATATTACATAACTAGCTAACGTCAAGCAGCATATGTTATATGTTTAAGTAAAACGTTGGTTTTAGCAATTCGTTCTTTCTTCTAGATTTTATATTTCTAGAATTTAGAGATTTTATGAAATTCTTTACTTCAAACGAACATTGAGTGATAAAATAAGCACTTGTAAATAAGATCTAATCCGCTGCAAACTAACTTGGGTTTTCTTGGCTTTCTCTCTTTTTTTGCAGCTCCTCATTGCTAATAGAGACGGAAACAAGTCGGAGCTCAACTCCAACAACAGGTATATAAGCGCGTACTGATCGACCTTCGTTATTAGCCTTCAACTCCCCAAATAAATAAATAAATAAATAAATATATAATTATAATCGTTATTCTAATTAATCAATCAACTCTGCACGCAGGGGATGGTGGACACCGGCCAGTGTTATCTCGTCAGCAAACTTTTTATTGCGTCATGTGATGAGAAACAATTCTCTAACTCAAGCCCGCCGGAACATTTCTCGTCATTACGATTTGGTACTTACTGCTCACTAATTATTATTATTATGATTATTATCAAACTAAGAGTTAATATAAACTGGGATTACTGTGCAGAGCAACGAGTTTTTCGCCTTGTTTTTGGACGAGACCATGACCTACTCCTCCGGAATATTCAAGGTGATCATATACATATATTTTTTACTCATTTAATTATTATTTTTCCCACTCCAAAATAAATTGATTATATGTATCATAATTAAACTCGTTGATGGCTGCTTGGTTTCATAATCCAACTCAGAACGAAGATGATGACGACTTGAAGGGAGCGCAACTCAGGAAAATCTCATCCCTCATTCAAAAGGTAACGCAAACGCATGCATGCATGCAGTAGCCTCTTTGAATGTGCTGCTCGTTCTGTTGCAATAACTCGAGTGTAGCTAGCTCGCCATCTAAAGTAACTAAGGGCTCGTTTGCTTGTTGGATTTGAAAATGAGGGTTTTGAGAAATCTTTGAATTTATGATGAATTGGTTGTATTATGGATTTGGAAGAGTACATTTGTTTGTTTAGTTGATCTTTTATCATGGATTTACGATGGATTTGCCTCATATGTTTGCCTTCCATTATCAAATCCTAAATAAAATGTGAGATTTGCAAATTCGGGGATCCGTGGGGTCCACGGATTTGAATCTAAAAAAATGATCCAAATCCGTGGACCCTATGGATTTGTGTCCCTTAACAAACAATGGTTTTGTGTCAATTCCATGATGTTTGAGATATATGGGGTGCCAAATCCATCACCAAATCCCGCAAGCAAAATGATAGCTAAGAAATAGGCGGTTTGGCAATACATTACAAATAATTATTTATCATGCAATTACGATGTAGTATATATAAGCTTTTTTTTTTTTGTGAAAGTATATATATATATATGGGAAACAAAAATTGACCGTTGAGATCGGCCGGAGCTCATCTAAGTACATCTAACAGCTAGATCACCTGACGTACGCCAGCCATTACTATATATAAAAGTTAAGTGGACGTATACAACAATTGTTAATATGTTGCAGGCAAGGATTGGAAACAGGCAAGAAGTGCTGGAAATAGGTTGCGGGTGGGGAAGCTTTGCCATCGAAGTAGTGAAACGAACTGGGTGCAATTACACTGGCATCACTCTGTCGTTACAGCAGCTTCAGTATGCACAGGCTAAGGTCAACGAAGCTGGCCTTCAGGATCATATTCAGTTGTTGCTATGCGACTATCGCCAGTTGCCCAAAACAAAGAAATTTGACAGAATTGTTTCCTGGTGAGCTCCATCTTCAAATTTAATTATGTATTCTTCTCCCTCTCTCTCTCTCTCTCTCATTCAACTAATAAAAAACAAGAGGAATTTTACTATGCTCTGGAGCATATGTGGTTTAGTTTTTTCCTGTCGTGGTACAACTTGAAATTGTACTTTTAACGTTATGGTACAACTTTTTAGGTTGTACCTATACCTTTTTGTAAAATCTCTTTACGGTACAAATTAAAGTTATACTTTTATGTTATGGTACAACTTCAATTTGTACCTTTAACGTGTTATGGTACAACTTTAAGTTGTACTTAAAGCACCGATACTTTAAAGCATGGTAGAATTGCTCATAAAAACAATGGGCCGCATTTACTCATTTACTTATAGAGTCATTTGCTACTAAATGACTTCGTTTGACTCATTTGATATCAAATGACTCGTTTGTTATTACGTGGGTTATCGCATGTTCTTTTATTTGTAATAATTCCAGCAAAATGCGCTTATTGCAGCGAAATGATAGAACATGTTGGGCACGAATACATGGATGAGTTCTTCGCTTCATGCGAATCAGTCTTGGCAAAAGACGGATTATTTGTTCTCCAGGTAATTAATTAATTAATTTAAGATCCTTTACATGTTAATTCCATAATATTGCAATAGCTTCAAAATCTTTGTTGAATTAAAATTCAGATAACAATTTGCTTTTCCGATTTACGTAGTTCATATCCATACCTGATGAACGGTACGATCAATATCGTCAAAGTTCGGATTTCATCAAAGAGTATATCTTCCCTGGTGGCTGCTTGCCCTCTTTTACCAGAGTTATAGCAGCCATGAATTCTTCTTCACGGCTATGGTACGTACCTATATTAATTAATTTAAGTATTATAAAAAAAATATTTTTAATAATTACCATGCATTCATCGAATTAATTTGTAGCTTAATTCAAAATACGCTAAATGGAACCATGATTTGAAAACTCTTTGTTTTTTTTTTTTTTGGGTTAATATGACTGGCAGTGTGGAGCATGTGGAAAATATCGGAAGTCATTACTTTTACACTTTAAGATGCTGGAGGCAAAACCTGATGAATCATAGGAGGTCAGTGCTCCATTCTTCTCCATGCTATCATAAACCAGCTTATCTCGTAACTAGCTATTTAAGTTGTTGGCAAAATGTTAATTATTGATCCAGTATTATTATTTATCTCTAAAAGGTCGGGAAACAATCACTTTCTAACATGCATGTACTCGGGGGAAAAAAATAGTTAATGTACAACTTTGGAGTTTGCACAGGTCTACAATACATATTGCTTAAATCCATCGTTAATAATGGAGATCGCAAAAATTCGAACACACGGTGTCGTCCATTTATCCAAACCTGCTCTAATATATTGTCAAAACCAATTAGTGAGAGAAAACTAATTATGAATTTTATAACGTTCTCTCACGGAATTGTTTGCTGAAATATGTACCGATATCTTATTAGATATTCAAATTGTGAGACTTTCTTATTTCTTATAGCGAAATACTGGAGATGGGATTCGACGAGAAGTTCATAAGGACGTGGGAATACTATTTTGACTACTGTGCTGCTGGTTTTAAAACCTATACGCTTGGTGATTATCAGGTACACATGCTTGATTTTTGTTAAATTCTGCATGTTTGCTCCCTTTTTTTCTCAAATCTAAGCCAAAAATATTTTTCAACCTAATACTAGGCTAATTGTAGTCGTTTTCTCAAAATTTATTTTGTTACTTTATTATTATTTAAATTATTCATTTCATAAACTATGATTTTAAAAAATCGAAAAATATATTTTTAACTTTATTTTTAAACTCTACCAAAACTACTTGTTTCCTCAAAAATCATAAGAGTTCATACAATCTGAGGAAAAGTTACTCAAATTTGAAAAAAAAAATACTTTACAGGTTGTGTTCTCTCGACCTGGAAATATGGTGGCACTAGGAGAGCCATACAAGAGTTTCTCATCGGCTTATCATTAAACCACCACTCCGATGGAGGTGTTATATTATACAAGTGCAAATGAAGACCGAACTATTATGTCATATAACACTTGTGACCAACCAAAATTTGGGTGTGTATGAATAATGAAGATTTGTATTTGGAATTTCAAAAATCGTATTAGTAATTTGCCGTGTTAAGCATGTATTGCATGTGGATTTTGCCACTTATATGATTCAAATTTCAAATGCATGCATAAAGTTGTTTGGAGGCACCATAATCAAGATAATCACTAAGGCAAGACACAATGTTGGTGGTCCTTGTCTTGAGTGAAGGATTTTTATTGTACAATCCAAGTACCACATCAGAGATACAAGGGAAGGACCCTTGTATATTAGTGCCCACCAAACCCAATTAGTACAAGGCCTTTTAGAAAGGAAACCAAGAGTAAATCGGTACGAATTTGAGCTAAAGCGAACAATATCATAATAATAAAGCTACTCGGTTTTGACAAGTGGTATCAGATCCTGGTTTGGAGTTCGATTCAGGGTGGTGGACATCACTTTGGTGGCCCTCATTCGGCGACCTCAAGAATTGAGATATGCGTTTGTTTAGCATATCAAGGAGATCCGTGTTTGTCTGACAAATCAATGGAGATATGGATATGGTAAATCCTTGTATCCAAAATCCGGACGATACAATGTGTTCGGCGAATCAAAATAATTCTCAAAGAAAGAACACAAAGTTCGTGGTTCTTGTCTTGAGGGGAGAACTATTATGGTACAATCCAAGTACCACATTGTAAATACAAGGGAAGAAACCCTTGTATATTAGTGACCACCTAGCCCAATTAGTACGAGGCTTTTTGGGGAGGATACCTAAAAGTTAATCTGTGTGGGTTTGGTACAATAAGAACATTATCATACTAATGGAGCCCTTTGGTTTCGACAATATCATTACACAATCACAGATGCAAAATGCAAATGCTCTAGTGCACTTTATCTGGATTTAATCACTGAAGGCTCTTATTTTTACCAAATATTCACTCAGGCGAATTTACCTTATTCATCCCTTCCATCTCAATCCGTACAAGGGATTGTTTCATCCAATCAATAAATGTTCTCGAGAATGTTACAGGTTTGCTTTTAGAAAACTAACCTTTTAGGGAGTTTAATATAAATAGTGTCATCAAGGATCCATATTAATAGGATATCACAACATCTATTATATGCATACATTTCCTTTTTAGGAATTGTTTGACTAATTAAATTTTCAAAAGTATCTGCATCCACCACATGAGAGTATATCTAAATTATTGGCATTAAATTATTCTCCCTTCTCTCTAGAGACCAAAAAATTTAAATCTCATGGGGCTGTCGTCGGTTCCCTCTAGATCTTGTGGTGACCCTTTAGCATTCTAATCTTTACATTTATGTAGTTCATGCAACATTCTTAACTTCCACTTAAACTTGCTCGGATCTGGATTTGGGAGGTCGTTGTGCCCAAATCTACCACGGAAGAGGGAAATCAATGGTGAGAAGAGCGGTCGGGTTCGTGGGCAGCCAAGTCTCTCTGGTGTTCAAGAAGTGTGGAGAGCCGGAGAGGGAGCAGAGCAGGGTCATTCTTCCCTTGCTCGACGATTGATGACGACAGTGGTGGTGATAGAGGCAACCCTAATCTCAGCTTCGCCGCCCAGCGGTTCAGCCGTCGCAAGGCACTTTGCTAGTTTCCCATTGTGGATCTTCCGAGAGAGAGCGGAACAGCTACACCGGAGAAGAAGAAAGAGGAGAGATGAGCTTCACTGGGTAAGAGAGGGTCGGCGGCGAGGAGTGCTAGAGGAGATAGGCGAGAGAAAGAGAGGGTCAGGTCAGTTTTGGAATGAGTTACGATTTGGTTTTTATGACATGGAAGTCGGGTTTTTAATTTTTTTGGGTTTAAAGTGGGTGACTAGATATTTATGTTAGCCATGTAAGCAATTAACTGACGGTGTTAACGGAGACTAACGGTCAGTGACCAAACTTTAACTACGAAACTAATTTAAGTGACTATGAATGGAATAAACTAATCTTAGTGGCAAACGTGAAATTTTATAGTAATTCGAGTGACCAAACTTGCAATTTACTCGATTATAAAGCTAGCACGCTATTAGTACCCTATGTGTATGTATCCCATTAACCACATGAAAATCAACAATTGGAGTAATCCTCCTCCTTCTCCAACTCCGATCACCGTAGACAACATCCTTGTTTATTATAGCGCGGGAAATGGATATGAAGTTGCAAAATTTGAAATATATCGGATATGATCGAAATTGTCACTAATGGTTAGTTGGACAACGTATTGTGTACCGGTAAATTTCCAAATTACTCTCACAATGCATATTCAACAATATTGTTGCAATCCTTGACACAACGACCAAGGAGTCAAATTCCTCCCAGTAACAGAGATTCATTTCCAAATTTAAATGTTACATGCCTAACCCCAAAAATTCAATTTGAACTATGATACAATTAGCTTCTAGAGCTAAAAACAAATACATATGTTAAAGCACTTAAATCGCATGAATAATGAATACACTTGATGAGGAAAAATCTGGGTGTAATCGCATGAAAGAAATTAGGGTCCCCTTATAGCCAACCTAGAAATCGCATGAAAACTATTGGGGAATATTCATACAAATTTAAGTAGGGAGCAAATAACCTGGACTTTTGCCCAAATTTATGCATTTAATCTCACCTAAAAATCCGAATGAATCCAGGAGTTGGAAATGCGATTTTGACCAACAAAAGGAAGTGCATTTCGTAGAGACTCTGGTAGATTATGAAGGAGGGGAAGATGTCACAAAAAGTCTCAAATTCGGTGAAAAGAAAAGGGAAGACGAAAGGAATGAAATTATGGGTCAATATAATGGGGATAATGAAAGAAAACATAAACATCGTATCACTAACGTTTTCTATACAAACTCAAGTGTTGTTTTACCAAATGCGCAAAACTTTAATACATGTTATGAAAATGAATGGATGATAATCATCAAAGGATCCACCTCATCTCTCCATTATAATTTCCAATTTTTCCACGCGCGCTATGCAGTGTATGAATAAAAAGTAATTTAATACCCCTCTCTTTATCGACTTCTTCATCACAATCTTGAGTATCTCCAAAATACATCATAGTCCAATTTGGTTGGATAGAGTAAAACTCGAGTCCGAAGGATTTTCAGTGGGTACGAATAAAATCAGAATTTCAATATTACGGACAATAAGTGAACATGATTTTCACACTATCCAATCAAAACTCATCCGATTGTACACATCCATATGTATTTTATCTAAATATTCGATTATTCCCATTCATCAAGCAATATCACAATTCCTATAAGATAACCAACTTATATGTTTAGATAATTCCCTCCATGTTAATCACCAATTGTGAAAACTAACATACTACGCTTTAATTACCGTTCCGTGGATATGTTTGTTTTATTTTTCATTTGGCCGATACACACTGAGATAGGCACCTCATGAAGAAAATGAAACTTTTAATATATAGATTTTGACTCAAACCAAAAACTCCCAGCTTGTTAATTACTTGCCATTAACTCCATGGGGTCGTTTGGATCAAGGAATGTAATATTGAGGGATTTGAGTTAAAATCCCTCGTTTAAAAAACCTAGGTTTTTAATACGAGGAATTTTAATAAATCACTTGTTTGTTTATAAGCCTGGGTTTTTAATGAGAAAATGCAAAATACAATTTTGCCCCTCTTCCTTCATCTTCGTTCCCAAAAATTAGCGGCATCAAACCCAGAAAAGAAAATCCAGACCATCATCTCTGATCGATTTTCTGTCGTTGTCTCACCACGCACGCTAGATAGGGTATTCTGGAAGCTGCTCGTCATCTTCCTCCTCAAACTCTTTCCCGACGGCAAGGACCTCTGAGTTCGATTCGAACTTCAAGCTTCAACCCAGATTCGAACTTCATGTTCGAACGACTTTGATTCGACCTCCGACTTTAATTCAACCCAGATCAAGACGATGGATTTGATGCCGCCAAGAGGAGGTCGTCGGCAGCCAGATTTAGAACCCAAAGCTTGTCTTTCTTTAGGCTAATAGATCCGGCGAAATTGCGGAGGATGGGTTGAGAATCGCGCCGGGAAAGAGAACCCAGAAATACGAGATGCCTTGCATCTGCTTGACCGGATCTGGAATCGCCGCCGGAAGGCACCATGCCGCTGCTTGACCGGAATATGCAGGGAGCAGCCTATGACGGTGAAAACTGAGAGATGAGAAACAGATTTGGTTTTATCAAATTGATGGGAAGATAAGAAGGATGGGATTTGGGAGATGAGAAATGCATTTGGTGTTGGTGGCTTGCTGCTGCTCGCCGGAAGGAAGAAGGAAAAAGATTAGAAGGAGGAGGAGAAATGGAAGAAGAAAGGGTCTCACGGAGGAAGGGTCAACATTGGAAAAATTGGAAGAAAAATGCAGGCTTTAGAAATAGCTGACCTCCATAAGCTATTTTGAAATCTCACACATGTGGGTTTTCAAAAATCTTGATGCATACAATCTCTCGTCTTTCCAAACGCAAGATTGTTTTAAAATCCTGCACAATGAGAGATTGTTTTAAAACCACTCACAAATCCCTCATTACAATCCTGCATTCAAACGACCCCCATATAATTTTTTTAGCATCCACGTGTAAGCTTCATTCCATGCAACAAATGGTACCCAACCACTTGTACTAATTCTTTACTACTACGATCTTTAGGCTTTAGTTTCCATTATGTCAGTCCTTTTTCTGTCTTATAATCCAAAAACTCCCAGAGAGAGGAGAAGCTTGATGCCCATTCTATTTGTCCTTAATTATAATTTCAAAAATGGGGGAGCGAGATGAATAGCAGGCGATGGCGATGTTTGCGTCTTTGCATGCGCGAATTCAAAGCAGTTGGAGTTGGGTTTGACAACCTCAAAGAAGATCCATATAGAATCCACTTGCATGAATCATTGGGGGTGGTGGCTTGGAGATTTTGTGATTTATATGCCATCGTTCAAGTTCATCAGACCAGAAGATCGATTGCATGCAGGAGTTCAACATGGTGGTGGGTTGGGATTTTCACTAAAAACTCTTTTCTTTTCTAGCATATACACTTCGTCTGCCTAGGGAGTAACTCCAATCCCATGGTCATCCAAATCCACAACTTTGGGCCATCTTCCTCTGCCTCTTCCACTTCCCAATCCATCTTCTCTTTCTTTCACTTGCTCTTTGAGTGCAGAGCCTTAAAGCGCAAATTTGGCTGAAGAGTTCAGTTTGGAATTAGGAAGAAGATGTCTCAAATTTTAGATTTAGGATGTTGAGTCTCATTGTGTTTGCTCCTCTTGATTAGTCTTATAGTTTAAAAGGTCTCATCTTGCATGCATTGATCAAAACCTATTGAAAGAAACTTATCTACATCTGTCTGGAGGAACATTAACTCTACCCACTGCAATTTCATCAATATAATGGCAGGGAATTGGTGCGATTGGTTCATGTCCTCCGACGGAAGACTACCTGGCGGGGCTTCGATTGAAGAAGTAAAACTACTGGCGTGAGGGAAACAAATGTCTGAGCCAAAACGCAGGGTTTCATACTTGTAAGGGTGTACTTGACATGCAGGCGATGGCGATGTTTGCGTCTTTGCATGCGTGAATTCAAAACAGTTGGAGTTGGGTTTGACAACCTCAAAGAAGATCCATATAGAATCCACTTGCATGAATCATTGGGGGTGGTGGCTTGGAGATTTTGTGATTTATATGCCATCGTTCAAGTTCATCAGACCAGAAGATCGATTGCATGCAGGAGTTCAACATGGTGGTGGGTTGGGATTTTCACTAAAAACTCTTTTCTTTTCTAGCATATACACTTCGTCTGCATAGGGAGTAACTCCAATCCCATGGTCATCCAAATCCACAACTTTGGGCCATCTTCCTCTGCCTCTTCCACTTCCCAATCCATCTTCTCTTTCTTTCACTTGCTCTTTGAGTGCAGAGCCTTAAAGCGCAAATTTGGCTGAAGAGTTCAGTTTGGAATTAGGAAGAAGATGTCTCGAATTTTAGATTTAGGATGTTGAGTCTCATTGTGTTTGCTCCTCTTGATTAGTCTTATAGTTTAAAAGGTCTCATCATCTTGCATGCATTGATCAAAACCTATTGAAAGACACTTATCTACATCTGTCCGGAGGAACATTAACTCTACCCACTGCAATTTCATCAATATAATGGCTGGGAATTGGTGCGATTGGTTCATGTCCTCCGATGGAAGACTACCTGGCGGGGCTTCGATTGAAGAAGTAAAACTACTGGCGTGAGGGAAACAAATGTCTGAGCCAAAATGCAGGGTTTCATACTTGTAAGGGTGTACTTGACATGCGGAGACTCTAGCAGGTGTTTGGGGCCGTAGGTGGGCCGGCTTGATTTGGGCCTCTTTTATTTGGCCCAGTCGCGATTTGAGCTGTCGAGTGAGAGGATCTACGCCAAAACTTAAACGCAGGGTTTCAATTAACCGGGATGAAATGACAAATATACCCTTCCGGGAAAACCTCTGGTGGCTGGAAATTTGAATTCCTGATAATCTAAACGATGTTTTGCTATTATATATTTTGTAGATAGATATTGAAAAAGTGCAAACCACCTGTTTGCAAAACATAGGAGACGAGCAGCGGCCCCCGAGGTCCCTTTCAAACTTCAAAACTTCATCCAAAAAGAAAGGGAAAAGGAAAAGAAACTGAAACCTCCTTTCCTGCACATCTCCGGTCGCTCCCGAGCCCTTCCCACAAAATTGTTCTTTCTTGCACTTTGCCCCTCAAAATTTGGAAAAATAACAAATACGTCAGTCTTCTTCCTCCCCACAGTCCGTATCTCTCTATTTTCCGCTGCCTGCTGGTCTGCTTACAATTTAAGCAGTCTCGCCATTGGCCAACTCTTTGTACCTTTGTTTTTCTCTCTTTCAAACGACTGGTTGTTTTATCGTCTACAACACTCCAAACAGCAAACACAATCATAAAACCCTTTTACTCTTCTTTTCCCCCCTCTTCCTTCTAGAAAAATTTTCCCTCTTTTTTTTTTCTTCTTCCCCTTCTCCCTCCCTCTCTCTTAGGGTTTCGGAGGCCGCTCCACTGCGGGGACTAGGTAGAGACTGGTAGAGAAGAGAGATTGCACAACACTGCTCTGCTTGCGCCACGGCTCTTTCTGTTTGTTCTTGTTCTTAGGGTTTATCAGTAACCCCAGTCAAATCCTCGACAAAACCCCTCCAGAAAATGGCGTCCCTCGCTCTGGCCGCCGAACGACTCAGGGATTTGTCCCAGCCTATTGATGTCTCCTTGCTCGATGCCACCGTCGGTGCTTTCTACGGCACTGGATCTAAGGACGAGGTAATCCCCACTCTCTTTTGCTCTTATTTCCTCCCGCTTTTCGAGAATGGAGACTGGGAATCGTACTGTTGATCGTTAGGGCAGGTAGAGTTCGTTTTTTGGCGGGAGTTGAGTTTGTAGTGGCGGTGGAGTAGAGGTGTGTCTAGTGGTCTGCTGGCACTTTACGCTTCGGAGGTGGCCAGAGTTTTGCTTAGTTTGTTGCAAGCTAAATTGGTTTAAAATGAGGCATGTGTACTGTCTTCAGTTATTGGATGGCCGAAATAGGATGGCTGCCGGCAGCTTATCATCATAGTTTTGGTTGCGCCTTCCGGTTTGCTGGGTATGGCGGGCATTGCTGTGAAAATGGTGCAAGAACCTTTTGCTTTGAGCGTTTGTTGAAGGGTTGTAGCTGTAATTATCCAACTGTGATTTGGATGCTTGACTTTATTTTGTTGTGGACGAACTCATGCACCTTCCCGATTTGGCTTTTAGTTTCGGTTATGTAATATCACTTCCCTGCCATGTATGAAGGTTTAGTGCTATGCTTAGTTTTCCTACCTCCTCAATTTGGTGTTACCGAATTGTCCTTCCTTTCTGTCTGACTAGATAGGTATAGTACACCAATTTGTTAGCCTAACGCTTTTGCTGTCTGCCCTCCCCCCGTTCTTTTCCACTCTCTGCTTTCCTCATGTGATGGTAGAGAGCAGCAGCGGATAGGATTTTGCAGGAATTGCAAGGTAATCCAGACATGTGGCTCCAAGTGGTGCACATTTTGCAGAACACAAAGAATATGAATACCAAGTTCTTTGCCTTGCAGGTGAGCTTTGTGTTACTATTTGTTGTTGTGATACTATGGCAGGTGGAATGGTGGTTATAGATATTGGCCCTGTTAGCTAAGAGCAATCTGAATGCAGCTTTTGCTCTCCATTTTATCTGAAAATTTCTGGATCATGTTATTTTGCCATGGACACTTCGTTATGGAAATTCTGGTTCTTTTTCTTTTTTGTCTCTAGCTTTACTGATATTGTAGCTCTGTTCCATAAGTTTCAGTTCTAGGGTTAAATAGATTCACAAGCGACAATGTCGCACTGGATGCGCTAGATCTCTTTCTTTGGTGCATGGGTTCTGTTGGTGTTCCTCCCGATCATCTGCATGTACGTAGACAGAATTTAGCTTTGTAGTCCCTTTAGGTTGCTGAACTTATTAATGTTCCCATTCTTGTGCTCTTTTCTGATGCTATGTCCAATTTGGTATGAGATGCATCTGTCAGATGTATGGCCATTGATGGCTCTGGAGAGGAATGGAGTATCAGCTTTTATCATTCTGGGGTGTGGTTATTGCAGCCGGAGAAGTTGTTTGTTTGTTGAATATGTAACCAAATAGAGCTCGACATATTGGTGTTTAATATTTGTGGACCTCCTGGGGCTGTTTAATTACCGAACTAGGAGAACTAGGTTATATGTTATTAATTGGAGCTTGTTGAGGGGGTGGAATGAGCTTTCTTCTTCTTTCGCTAGTTATTTTCCTTGATGAATGCGGTGAATAGCCTATGTGATGTCAAGTTGAACTGATTTTTTGCAAAGCCTATGCTGTACCTTGCATTTATGTTACTATTTTCTCATGAGTGGAAGGTTTGAGTTCGAAACTGTTTTTTCCCCCCAACTCCCTCTAGGTCCTAGAGGGTGTTATAAAGTACAGATGGAATGCATTGCCAGGAGAGCAACGAGATGGGATGAAGAACTACATATCTGAAGTCATCGTGCAGGTAATAAGTCCTTGAATTTGGAGGTTTTCTATTGATTCCCATTTTATCTAAGCAGGGAGATTTCTTACTCTATTTTGATATTATTCTTCCAACATTTTGTCTTAGCTTTCAAGTAATGAGAGTTCTTTTCGTCAAGAAAGGCTGTACGTGAACAAGCTCAATGTCATTTTAGTCCAGGTTTGTTTGCTGGGCTGAAAAGAATTGATTTGTTCTTTTATAGAAAGCTATCACTTCTGCATTTTTCTCTCGCTAAATTTTGTCATCTTTTGGACATTTTACCGATGTGCTGGTATGCATGATTACAATGCTTGCTGATTGAACGAAAATATTCGAACTTGTTGATAACTTTCTGTAGAACTTCCTATGTTGTGATATTGCTTTAATATCACTTTAACAATGACCCAAGTGCAGATTTTGAAGCATGAATGGCCATCTAGGTGGCGTAGTTTTATTCCTGATCTAGTAGCAGCTGCAAAAACCAGTGAAACAATTTGTGAGAATTGCATGGCAATTTTGAAAGTGAGTTATTTCTCCTTTTGTTCTGCTATCTTCTTTATTGAATATGTTAGCGCTGTTTGGTATTGACAAAGTTTTCCTATTAGCTTCTGAGTGAAGAAGTTTTTGATTTCTCTCGAGGGGAGATGACCCAGCAAAAGATTAAGGAACTTAAACAATCCTTGAACAGGTATTTTTCTGGGATTGTAGCTTGTATATATTATTGATTATTATTAGCAGGCGTTTTCTTATGAGGGTGATATAGGGTTGGCTTTTAGCTAGGTGGTACTTAAGAGATTCGAACTTGAGACCTCTTCCAGGTTCTAGACCAGTGTACCAAGCCCTTGTTCGCTATTATTAGCAGACTTATACAGAGATTGTATCATGTCTTGGATTTCTTGTTACTGTATCTTCTGTATTGCTCTGTTTATTTGAACTCTCTGGCTTACTGTTATCAACTGTAGGTTACTCTATTTATATATATATTTACATGGAACGCTGTAGTGTGCTATATCCTGAACAAGTTTTACCCCAAATTTTGTTTGTGGTAATTTGCAGCGAGTTTCAACTCATTCATGAGTTATGCTTATACGTACTTTCGGCATCTCAAAGAACAGAGCTCATTCGAGCAACACTGTCTACTCTACATGCTTTTCTTTCTTGGATCCCGTTGGGCTACATTTTTGAATCCCCGCTGGTATGTGAACTTGATCATGCATCATTGCTCATGTGGACTTATTCAACTTGCTTTTGTTTGTCTTCCTTCCAATGATGCCGTGTTTTCACAAATGTAATGGCCCATTACCCTTTCTTTTTAATCCAGTTGGAAACACTTCTGAAGTATTTCCCAATGGCATCATATCGAAATCTGGCCCTCCAGTGTCTGACCGAGGTTTGTAGGAGCATAATGAATGATTGTTTTCTTTTTTGTCATATAGGCTATAGCTGGTTGATACTGATAATGGTCTGGTGTACAGGTTGCTGCTCTTAGTTTTGGCGACTTTTACAATGTGCAGTATGTCACGATGTACAACTTTTTCATGGTCCAGTTGCAGGTTTGTCGAACATAGTATACTTGGAGTTAGCTCTTGCCTTTGTGTTTTTGCCGTGATTTGATGGGCTTTGCTGTCTAATTTATTCTGAGGTCTTCATATTCAATCTAGCTGGCTGGTTCTTGGTTATTCTTTTATTTCTCAATTGTTTATTATAATTATCTACCTGTCTACCTGTAGGTCATACTCCCACCGGCCACTAGTATTCCAGATGCATACACTAATGGATCTAGTGAAGAGCAGGTTGGTGTTTACACTGCTCTACGTATCTTCCCTGATTGGAAATTCCATGGAAAATTTTATGCGCTTGACTGATGTTTGTGTTCCATTACTTGTCAGGCCTTTATTCAGAATTTGGCGCTGTTTTTTACTTCCTTTTACAAGGCAAGTTTCCTCTATAGATTCTCTTTACAATTGCTAATGATGCCATATCAAGTGTTTGGAGATGATGAACATAATTACTTTTGTTACATTGCGGAGGACGATATTAAATATCCTGTTGTATTCTATTTTTGCTTATTTCAGTTATTTCTCATCTTTGATTCTTTTGTCGTTTGATGTATTTGAAACCTGTAAGTCTGGCAGTTGTTTTTCATCTTTGATTCTTCAGTTATCTGCGAAGCCTGAGTGCCTTGATGGTTTTGACGAATATAGTATCATGTCAACTGCATATAGCAGGGGCGTCTTTTAGGCAGTTAGCTATTTCGTGTTGCTTCAACTGTTAACTAACTCCCTCATGCAGGCTCATATCCGGATACTGGAGTCTACCCAGGAAAATATGTCTGCTCTTCTAATGGGTCTTGAATATCTCATTAACATATCATATGTTGATGACACTGAAGTTTTCAAGGTTCTTGCCCTGTGCCCCAGTAATTTGCTCGCCACATTTTAGGTGCACAAAGTTATGTGTAAACAATCTTGGCTATGTTGGTGACTGTATGGCTCTCAGGTTTGCTTGGATTATTGGAACTCCTTGGTGTTGGAGCTCTTTGAGGCCCATCATAATTTGGACAATCCTGCAGCTACTGCGAACATGATGGGGCTGCAGGTATGGAATTCTTTCCTCTTCCAATAGATATAAGCAGTTGTTTACATTCTTTGATAGCATCTGGGTGCTGTAATTTCTGTTCTGTTACTTAACCAGTGACTCCATTATGTATTGTATTTGTACATCTAGCTTTCTGTTTATGGGGTGGGCACCATTTTAGAAAAATATGATATACCAGTGTTGGCTGCCACCTTTGCCCATAATCATTTCACATCTATAAAATGTATAGATAGTACCGGGATAGGGCACAACAATGGTGGCAGCCACTTACCAATTTCAGTGGCTTTGAAAGTGTTTCTGAATCCTACTGGGAAAGATGTTAATGATCTAAATAAGGATCATCATAATATATATTTAACTGCAAAAGAGCACTATTGAATTTGGTAATATGTAGAGCTTCCTTCAGTTTGTGTTGCCTAACTCATGAAGGTTAGAGCTCCCATGCTGATTGTTTTACAATGAATGTCAGGTGCCTTTGCTTCATGGCCTAGTTGATGGCATAGGTTCTCAAATCGTGCAGCGGAGGCAGCTTTATGCTGGTACAATGTCGAAGTTGCGAATGCTTATGATCTGTCGTATGGCTAAACCTGAAGAGGTTCTCATAGTCGAAGATGAAAATGGAAATATTGTTCGTGAAACCTTGAAAGACAATGATGTGCTTGTTCAATACAAGGTAACCAAATGGAACTTCAGTTGTCTTTTCCTTGGTGGCCTTCTAATATGCATGTGCTACTTTAAGCCGTTTGGCTTATTGTGCGGCTAATTTCACATCATGCCGTGGCTTAGCTCTTTAGTTCTCTCTAATAATCCGAGTGATGCAGATCATGCGAGAAACGTTGATCTACTTGTCACATCTTGATCATGAAGACACAGAAAAGCAGGTACTAGATCACGACCCTCTTTTTTTTTTGAGAATCATTCACCTGTCCACTCTAATGCGTATGTAATAGCTGCCCATTTTCCCATTGTTAAAATCTGCTCCAATCCTTTGATTATTTCCCTCCACAATATCATTGGTTTCCTGGCAAGGATACCATTGTAGCATTCAACCCTTTCTTTCTTGGTTCTGAGAAATGACAACTTGGTGACAAAAGTGCCACATCAGATATTATATGGATTCTTTTGTGCTTCTCTGAGTATCCTTTCCTGTATTTTACTGTATTCTACTTTTTTTTTTTTTTTATCTATATGATCTCTTATATCCCTGACTGTAGATGCTGAAAAAGTTGAGCAAACAATTAACTGGGGAGGATTGGAGTTGGAACAACTTAAACACTCTATGCTGGGCGATAGGGTCCATCTCTGGTTCCATGATGGAAGAACAGGTAGGAATCATGAAAATCTAATTCATATGGTTGTCTCCCTGTATGTTTATGTATTTTCTTTTTGCTATTGAGTTAGCCAGCAGTCTATGTGCTCGAATTTGGCAACTGTTGTTTTAGCTGTCTAATGTGGGATGTATATGATCAGTTGCTAGTGTGGGATGTATATGATAGCATCTAAGGTGTTACAAGGACCATCTGCTGTCCTTGTGGCGGAAGTCGGCTCCCCTGCCTTTTTCTTTGTTCTTCCGTTCTTCAGACTTTTGTTGTATTTGGTTGTTTTTGTTTTCCTTTAATATATATCACCCAAAACAAAAAAAAAAAAAAACTACTTAGAAGCACTGTACAACTCAATGATAAAGATAGCATATCAGTGGACATTGTGGATTGATTTAAATGTGTAGGATGTGAAGCAATAATTTGTGGACATGACATTAACACACAATGCTGTACAAGTAATTTGTTCCACATTTAACGATTTGCTGTGGTATAAGGATTATGGAAAGATATACCAAGTTATCTCACATAAGTTGTTGCGGCATAGTGATCTCAATTATAGATAGTCCTTTTACCACCAAGTGTGATCTCCTTTCTGCTATGAGATTGTTAAATATTCTGACACAATGATGCTAAACTTTGATTTGGCAACATGAGCTGTGAGGGTAATTAGGTTTTGCCTTATCTTAAACTCTTTTTGTGCTTCTGCCAGCTCCTATTTACATTCTTATACTAATCTAATCTCTGTTGTTTATTTATGCTCATAATTGTTCTTTCATTTTGTCTCATGATGGTCTATATGTCTCTATGATGGACACCTCACCTCAACTTTTGGGTTCTTGACAGGAAAACAGATTTCTGGTTATGGTCATCCGTGACTTATTGAATTTGTGCGAAATCACAAAAGGAAAAGACAACAAAGCTGTTATTGCAAGCAACATCATGTAAGAGTACATATTTATCTCGTTTCCAGGCTTTGGTGGATATTTATGGTAGAGTATATGATTGCATGGCGGTACTCCAGGTTTAGCACCCTGAAAACTGCATGTTCAGGTCTGGTGTCTGCTAATAAATTGGGGTAGGGTTTCGTGGAGGGAGCCTATTGAAAGCAGTTTAATTATTGTTTTAACTTTTTTTTTCCTCAAATATTTTATTTGCCAGGTATGTTGTTGGACAGTATCCACGATTTCTTAGAGCTCATTGGAAGTTTCTGAAGACTGTAGTCAATAAACTGTTTGAGTTCATGCATGAGACACACCCAGGAGTTCAGGTTACTATGTCATCTTGTTTTTATGCTTACTTGGTTATACCTTCCCCTTTCATGTGTTAAGGTGTCTTTTTGGCTCAAAGTATGCTTCGGCATTTCATAAAGCAATAACAACTGTCATGCCTTAAATTTTCAGGATATGGCTTGTGACACCTTCCTGAAAATTGTTCAGAAATGCAAGCGCAAGTTTGTTATCGTACAGGTTAGTAGATTTTTGCGGTCAAGTTTGATAGCAGTCTATTCCCCTTATACATGGTATTTTAGGGTTTGGCATGGCCAAATTGTAAACTAATTTCTACCAAAATAAAAAAATAAAAATTGTAAACTGCACTTCTTTTGCAGGTTGGGGAAAGCGAACCCTTCGTATCTGAACTTTTGTCTGGCCTTGCAACCACTGTTGGTGATCTTGAGCCTCATCAAATTCATTCATTCTATGAATCTGTAAGTGATAGTAATTTGTATGACTTGAGTTTTTCGTTTCTAAGTATTTCATCCTTATTTGAGATATCTGGCTTCTTTTCTGTTAGGTTGGACATATGATTCATGCAGAATCTGATCCACAGAAGAGAGATGAATATTTGCAGAGGCTCATGAATCTGCCAAACGAGGTTAGTTTTACGATAAATGCTGGACTTAGTGATTGGTTCAGTGAGGCTTTTGGTTTGGGTCCTAGTCCATATGATCAATTTTGTTTTAATTGGATTAAAACTAGAAGTGAAAATTGGTTGCACTTTATTCTTTTAGATGACATTAGACTGTAATATGGTTCTCTCTCAACTACTTGCTCATTGATACTGGCCTCATTCATCTTCCCACTTTGTATGTTATGGTTGCTGTCTGATATTCTACTTTGTTTGGCAGAAATGGGCTGAGATTATAGCGTCTGCTCGTCAAAGTGTTGATTTTCTGAAAGATCAAGATGTGATTCGAACTGTTCTTAATATACTGCAGGTACATCTTTTAGTACTATCCTTGAATTTCTTATTATGTGTTCTACATTGATGTCGCGATAATGGCTCTTCCGATGCCAAGTCTGGCTGATTTCTTGAAAGTTTAATCAAGCAGGCTTTGTTAGTGGAGAACTACAGAGTCTTACACTCTTCGGTGTGGGTTTAGCAGTTCCAACTTCATATCTTATTACAAAGAATCATCACTCATGCTAAGCTAGTGTTTTGTACTATTAATGTGCAGACAAATACCAGTGCCGCAACTTCTCTTGGAACTTGCTTCTTACCCCAGATATCTCTGATCTTTTTGGACATGCTTAATGTGTACAGGTATACCACTTAAAAGCAATATTTTTAGTTTCTTGTGTTTATATTATTTTACCAGATTTGGACAGTTTAACTGTGCTCCTTTTTCTTGTTCTTAATGATTACAATATTTGTGGGGTTTCTTCTACAGAATGTATAGTGAGCTTATATCAAGTACTATTGCAAATGGTGGACCTTTTGCGTCACGAACATCATATGTAAAACTATTAAGGTGGTGCTATTTAAATTGTACTTTGTATAGGTAGAGAGCTCAATCCCTTGGTTTCTAATGCGCATTGGTTCACAGGTCCGTTAAAAGGGAAACACTTAAGCTCATTGAGACGTTTTTGGACAAGGCTGAGGATCAGCCTCAGATTGGGAAGCAATTTGTGCCTCCAATGATGGATCCTGTTCTTGGAGACTATGCTAGAAATTTGCCTGATGCTAGAGAATCTGAGGTTCTCTCACTCTTTGCGACCATTATAAACAAGTATGTGTTCTGAGTAACTTTTCAATTCCCACTTAAGGTTGATGGTAGATGAAGGTGGTGATGTTCTGCTAAACAGAACGAAGGAATGTTGGAATATCCAATGTTTCCATTATTGTATTTTTGTTTTGTTTCCACATTGACAGTGGTTCAATTGCAGGAAATATTACAGATGCTTTATTTAATCTCATGCCAGTTTATGGAAACAAAAATGCAATAGCCTTTTTGATTAGTAAACAGTCCTTTCAATCCAAATTGTTTTTTGTTTGTTTTCTTAAAGGTATAAGGCTACAATGATAGATGACGTTCCTCGCATTTTCGAAGCCGTCTTTCAGTGTACTTTGGAGGTGAGATTTGAGGTTGTATTTGTTTGTTACGTTTTTCTGCTTCCAGTGTCCTTGAAGGGCTTAGGTTTCTCTGTGGTCAAATGGATGAAATTTGATGTGCTTTTTTAATATATCAATTTATTCTGCCAAAGATTCTCTCTTCCTTGTTCGGTAGTTGGAATGTTGTTTGGACTGGTTTACAAAAATGGTTTTACATTCTACCTGAGCTGATATGTCTGGCCATGAAATACTGCAGATGATTACCAAAAATTTCGAAGACTACCCCGAGCATCGCCTCAAGTTCTTTTCACTACTTCGGGCAATTGCAACCCACTGTTTTCCTGCTTTGATTCATTTGTCCAGTCCGGTAGGTTGATTTGTTGATACATTCCAGGAAGAAGAAAAATCAATAGCAAGTCTGTCATTTGACTTTGCTCAGTCGCTTCTGGAATTTATGTGTATTGTATTTATATCATGGTTGCTTTTCTTAATACCTCAAATGATCCATTTTTTCCTCTTTGTATTATTCCAATTCTTCAGCAATTGAAGCTGGTAATGGATTCAATTATATGGGCTTTCCGACATACAGAGCGGAATATAGCCGAGACAGGGTTGAACTTGTTATTAGAGATGCTGAAGAACTTCCAGGTTTGTGCTTATTGCTATATAATAATGTTCTTTTTTTAGCCTTTGGCATATGCCGTCTTTTTATGGTGTTCATATTGGGAACTTTTCATGGATGGCATGTCAGGCGTCAGAGTTCTGTAATCAGTTCTACCAGACCTACTTTGTGACGATTGAGCAGGAGATATTTGCAGTGCTGACGGACACATTTCACAAACCTGGATTTAAGCTGCATGTCTTGGTGCTACAGCACTTGTTCTGCTTGGTATATTTCTTGCTATATGGTTTTGTATCTATACTTTCAATCGACTATAGTGGTGGGAAGGAAGGCAAAGCAATCATTCCCTCCTGCTCAATGCAAAAGAAAATAATTTCTCCATCTACAGTGTGTTAGCTAGAACTATTTTTGTTCTACGTCTGGCCTTCAGTAATGTGTATACTGGTTTGGTTGGTGACTGAGATGAATATTGCTCAGGTTGAGAGTGGGGCGCTGACAGAGCCTTTGTGGGATGCTGCAACTGTTCCTTATCCTTACCCGAATAACTCAATGTTTGTTCGAGAGTATACAATCAAGCTATTGGGCACGTCGTTCCCCAATATGACTGTAGCAGAGGTAGAAACTTATGGCCCTGTGCTTTTTTGCTCTATTGCTGTAATTTTCTCCTTTTGTATGAAATTTTTTACCTGTGGATACACAGCTGACGAAGTCGCTGGTTTCAGGTTGGTCAATTTGTGAATGGGCTATTTGAATCGAGAAACGAGTTATCAGGATTCAAAGATCGTATTAGAGATTTCCTTGTGCAATCAAAAGAATTTTCAGCTCAGGTATTGCCTTCCGTCAGAGGCACAACTCCATGTCTATGTGACACACTTTGTCTAGAACTAGAGTTAACTGGTTTGGGAAAACCTTAATAGGAAGGAGTATGTAATGATGTCATGGATTAATCCTTGAGCTTATGAGGTGGCTGATTGTGTAACAAATGCTTGTTTGGTTTTGTGCAGGACAATAAGGACCTTTATGCTGAAGAGGCTGCTGCTCAGAGGGAAAGAGAGAGGCAGCGGATGCTTTCTATTCCGGGGCTTATTGCCCCTAATGAGATACAAGACGAGATGTTGGATTCGTAGAAGGCTTTTTCCCTCGACAGAGCAGCATAGTTTTTTTTTTGTGTGGGTGAATTTGGGAGAAGTTCCGTGTCGGGGTAAGATGGTTCCAGTTTCGTAAGGAGGAAATGAATGTTGAATTGGATATACCACATCTACAGTTTCCCCTAGATGCCCCCCTGAATGAAAGTTTTCAATTGGTAATGGAAGGAGTGAATATTTGCGGGGAAGAGTGATGTTGGGCATATTGCCAAAAGGGATGTTTGGGTCAATTAGATGGCTTTTGGGCTGTAGAGTTGGTAGCTTGCTAAATGTAGGGGAAAGAAGATGATATTGGATTATAGTTGAGGGTTCGTTTGTACGGGTTTTGTAGGGTGGGGATCCAGCTTCGTACCTGTATAATTCCAAAATCATGATCACTGGTAGCGTGGGGATCAAGCTGTTTCAAAGCTGGCTCTCTGGTTTTTTGGTTTTCCATCCCTTCATCTGATGAATTTTATTTAGGCATGGGAAAATTCAAAATACGAACCAATTGGTGGGTTGTGCAGAACTACATTTGAGTGCCCTAGTTCCCCCCCCCCCCCCCCCCCCCCCCCCCCCCCCTTCTTTTCAAGCAAGGGTTTTAGGCTCGATTTGATTGGTTTCGACCAAGGTTGTCAACACGCGGGCTGATTTAGACTCGATTGAGCTAGTAGGTCAAGACTTAATCGGTCACTCTGTTTAGTTCGGAAATATGGAAAGTGTCATTGTATTGTACTTATCTTGATAAATTATATCAAATATCATCTAACTTATGAGTTATAACATATAATATCACATCAAAATAACATGTACTTAGATCCAACATATAGTGAAAATTTACACACTTTTATAACATCAACATTCAAATATCAACATTCAAATGTTCAACTTAGTATTTCAAAGATTGAGTTAGGCGAAAAGAAAAATAGGTGCATTTCGCAAGCCAAAGAAAAAAATGACTCAATTTAGCCTCCATCCCGGTACCTTGTAGTGGTCGACCCGACGGGTGCATGCGGCCCGTTTTTCTCACCGGATCAAGGTCAAACTCGATCGACTCGCGGATCCACCCGCGTTTCGACAACCTTGGCTTCGACTGATTGAAAGTACCATATGTCGGAATTATCCGAAAGACATGCATTGTTCATGGGTGAACTGGGTTTAACACCCGTTGTTTCACATAGTTTACTATCGCAAACACATGCTGTTCTGACATCTCAGTCCACATTATTTTGCTCTTATTACAACCAAAGTATGAACGAGAAAATGTAAAAACAGTTCCATCTCTTGTGCCAACAGATTCGCTTATGTTTTTATTGGTCATTCCAGACGAGTTAAGAGATTCCGAACTATCAAAATGCTATAAAAAAAATCAGGAGCTGTTTATTATTACCATCATCCAGCAGCAGTTTGAGATAATGCTTTCTTTCTATTGCTTGTAACAAGTTACTACAAAATGACTACTCAATTAGGGCATAGTAGTAGTAGATACCAACTCTACCAATCTGCAGAAATCATCAGAGGAGCTTCCCTTGGGCTTAGTAGCTTCCTCAGCTTTCTCCTTGAGAACTCCAACATTGTCCCTCATCCTCTTCCCTTCTTCCCGCTTCAAAACCCTATCCAAACAACCAGCCAACCCTTCCTTGGAAAACACTCCACCTTCCAAATTAACCCCAATCTCCCACACATCCTCCAGCATCCTCCCATTCAGCCTCTGATCCCCGAAAAACGGCCTGCAGATCATCGGAACCCCACCGGCGATGCTCTCCAGCACCGAATTCCACCCGCAGTGCGTCACGAACACCCCCACAGCGCCGTGCCCCAGAACCTCTACCTGCGGAGCCCAGGGGACCACCATCCCCTGCCCCTGCCCCTGGCTCCGCTCCACGAACCCTTCGGGCAAATGCGCCCTCGCGTGGTCCCTGAGCGACCACAGGAAGGGCACCCCGGTCGCCTCCAGGGACTCCGCCACCGCACGGAGCTCGTGCGGTGGCGGAGTCACCACGGAGCCGAAGCTGATGTACGCGACCGACGCGGGCGCCAGGTTCGGCCCGTCGAGCCAGGGGAGGCAGCTGGAGGAATTGGGTGGTGGCGGCGGCGGGGAGAGGAGGTGGAAAGGGCCGATGTTGAGGAAGGAGGTGAAGCGGGATGCTAGGTCGGCGGCGATGGTGGGATCGAGGCCGCGGAATGAGTTGATGAAGACGGCGGCTGCGGATCTGGGGAGGTGGGTGGACATGTTGTGGAGCATGGTGGAGAAGATGGAGGTTAGGTTTCCGGTTACTACTCCTTCCGGTAGGTCTTTGACCCGGATTTTGGACATCCCTGGGACTATGCTGCCCAGCTGGGCCTCCTCTGCTTCTGCAAGTGTCAGGAAGATAACTACTTGGTTAACTTGTAGTTTGTTCAGCCTTTAATCTTTGGTTTCAAATGCTTATGAAGATCTCATTATGTTTAAACCATGGTTCAAAAGGCACGCTTAACCTTATACCTAGACGCAAGGCAATGACAAAACGCCTTGCCTAGGGGGTTTCGCGCCTAATAAGATATTGAAACATGTCAATGGAGTAAGTCGACATATAAGTCTCTTGCTAAACATTATTAGATGGAGTTAGAAAGTCAATATTAAAGGAGAAAATTAACATCAACTACGAAATCAATTTTATGTATCAATATTTCCAATAGCTCAAGAACTTTGCGAGCTATTGAGCCATGATTCTATGAATTCGTAAGCTATTTTTTGTCATTAAGTGTTGAGCAAGTTATTAATCATTTTAGCTTAAGTGAGGAAGTGTTGTAGATTATTATTTTATTCATCATGCAGTGCGAATAGCTATTGTTCTTCCAATGCCTAGGCACGCTTAGTCTACGCCTACGCGAGCAAGGCGCTAGGCAAAGTCTCAACGCTCGCTTTACGCCTAGCGCCTTTTTGAACCTTGGTTTAAACTATACAAGCTGAAAGTCTAATGGTTTAGCAGCACAAGGGCTGAAAGGCAGATTTCGTTTAAGAAAGCGTGTAAGTGATAAAAACTTGACAGATCATTTTTCAACAACTCGAGTTATTGAGACTAAATGATTTATTCGAAGCAAGGAAGGATTGCATATGACAATTTTTCAAATTCCAGTATGTATTTATTCATAAAATAAAATTTATGTTGGAGAAATGGATATTTCATAAGTGAAACATGAAATAGGTCAAAAATGACTTTTGGATCCTATTTTGAGCACCTTCAATTCAATACTTTTGTAAATATATATATATGTGTGTCAAATTACATATCTGAAAGTCAATTAACAACTTAATCATTTATTCTTTAGGAAATGATATTTTAATATGGTTTGAATTCCGACACCAATTATAAGCTAAAATTTGTACTTTCAAGTAAGGTGATTATATCCAAATTATCAAATTAGCCATCACTCAGTTCTTGGAATCATTACTATCAATAATTTTCAACCTTTTTCTCTCGTAGTTAGCTAAGCTTGAATTTACGTGACTACCATGTCACCCACTTATCTTGTGCCAAATTAAAAAAAAAAAAACTCAAAATTACATTAATGAAACCGAAATTTAGTCAAAATCCCTAACATAAACGAAATATTTTTTAAAGCCAGCACGAAATATGCGGATAAAATGATAACTACGTAGATAAATCACAACTGAGCTACTGACATGAGAAAAAGTAGACCATCATCAAAATCAACGGTGAATCCGAAAATCAGATCATATTTATCAATCAATTCAAAAAAATCTCCCCCGTAATCTCCTAATTTGGAGTGTCGAGAATGCATAATTAGAATTTTTAATTATGGATTCGCCAACAAACTAACTGATTCCGCTTTTTACCTGGAACGTTTCCGAGCGCTTCCCTCAAGCGATCCGTGTACAGATGCGCGGACAGCGCGTTGGGCCCCGCGGTCCAAAACCCGACCCACGGAGCCCGCAGCTCCTCCGCCATCTCCGCCGCGAACCAATAGAACGCGTCCGTCACCAAGCAGCTCACCTTCCGCCCGGACTCCGCCTCCGCCGCCGCGATCCCCTGCCGGAACCCCGCCGGCGCCGCTGACATGAACAGCTCGATCGCTTCCTGGTGCCTCCCGGTCAGCTCGTAGCCCTCCGGGATCCCGTCCCACACGTCGTGGGCCCGGACGTTGGCCGGCGGCGACGCGGCGGCGGCGGCGGAGGGGCGGTTTTTGAAGGCGGAGGCGTTGGACTGCGGGGTGCTGAGGAAGGAGAAGTGGGTCGACGGAGAGAGGGCGGCGAGGCGGTCGACCACCGCCAGGAGCGGGCCGGCGTGGGTGCCGAATGGAAATGCCAGCACGGCCACGTGAGGCCCGGCGGCGGTTGTCGGCGGCGGCATGTTTTTTCTGATTATATTGTTGTTATTTGAGTGAAGGGTGGAGTTGTAGAAATGAGAGGAGTTGTGGGAAAGTAAGGAGGCAGGTTGGGCGCCTATTTATATTTGTGTAATTGTTTTTTTACTTTGCGCTTTTTTTTTTTGGGGACAAATATACTACTTTAGTTTAGACTTTAGACTTTAAGGAAGAGATGTGGCAATTTTGGATGAGGTAAAATCCTAAGCAGGGATGATAATGAGACGTTTTTTTTTCTTTTCAAATTGGGTTTTTTTTTCAAAGATAAACTCAACTCCATGGGTATATTTGTAAAAAGAAAAAGGAGTTGATAAAAAATAGTTTTGGAAAAGAAAACTCAACCTCACTCATACGAATATACTCGCAAATAATTATTCCGAACAAGTAAATAATTATATCATCAATTTTTCTATAATTATATTTTCTATTTGGACTAATAACATCAATTATTATCTGTAGTATTAAAATAATAATGTAAAGCCTAATAGCATTCATAAAATATTCATATTATTAGGGTTTATATACAAATAGACATAATTTTTCTTTCTAAGAGCGGGTTAGGTGGACAGCAGGTTGGGTTTTTGCTAAACCCACATCCAACTCTACCCACCAATTTCAAAATTGGGTTTTATCCGTACCACCCAAAACTCGTTAACATGAATTTTACCCATTTGACAAGGTTGGATTAAGTTGGGTATTTGCGGGTACGAGTTGAAGTGTCATCCATAGTGCTAAATGCTAACTTTATAGATGTTAGCACCATGCTAAGTTGCTAACTACTACACCCACCATTCACATTTGCAACTTACTGGGTTTCAGGAGGGTCACTTGTCGGTTCGAATCCCAAAGGAGAGAAGGAATTTTTTTGCCAATCAAAATGTACTTTTCTCTAATATTTATTTACCTAATGCATTAATTATGTATATAACACAACAATATCAATTTTGCTATATTTTGAGAAGAAAATAACAATCCAAAACACTTATTTGCTATAATATTAGTACTGTCATATCACGATCTTATCACTATAGTAAGATTGACTGCACATAATACCTCTATTATATAATGATATTATCAATATATCTTAATATGACGTCCTCAAATTATTTTGTCAAACAGAAAATCTCATACTAATGTATCAAGTAATTTTATGAAAAATAATAATATCAACATCATATCACTTTCATGTATACATTTGCATGTTTTTTTATCCAAGATAAGCCCCTCGGGCATGGCCGAACAACAAATAAACAAAATCAATAATAATAAAGAACGGTAGCCCGTATGCAGCCGGACTCCCGATGGAAGAGTCTTTTTTGTCACGAGGTGGGCAGCTCTGAGAAAGCCCCGAGGAGCAAAAGACACGAAGCGACACAGGGGACGAGAAGAGAGAAAGAACTTCCCTTAGAAAGGCCGACACTTTAGAATGAGATGACTTTTTCGATGTAGCATCCCTGATGACTAGATGAAAATCTCTACATAAAGTAACAAACAAACATTATGGGTAAGACACTATCTCACTACATCACAAAAGACAAGTAGTTAACTGCGGTATGAAGGAATTGGGATATAATCAGTTGTGTACGGAGGAATGGAAGGAGATTAGGTGAGAGGATATTTTCATCTCTTTTTTTATATATAAATAATTAAAATATATGACGTGTCACTGTTTGCCTATTTGGCGCTGATGTGTCAACTGATTTGGTGCGTAGTCAGCGAACCGTCAAATAAGTTGACGGTGTTATTAACACCGTTAAAGTATCTGACGGAAATGGCTATATTTGTCCTACAACAACTTTAAAAGTTGGCTATAAGTGGTATTTCGTCAAATTTGGCTATTATTGGCACAAACACGAAAGTTTTGACTATACAAGTGTATTTTCGACATAGTTGACTGCGGTATGAAGGGGAATCGTCGTATATTGTAGTGTGGTAAAATTAATCATTAGATCCAATTTCGTTTGTGCTAGTTTTCATTTAGGTAGACATGAGAGCATTCAGCAGTAGCCCATCCATTTTGGAGGATGAGAAATGTGGTTGCTAAAGCCAAAGGCGCAAAGAGTCGCGGAAGCTTCAACATCCAACTAACTTCTACCCATTCACGTGACAACCCCCGGTCAATCTCTTTTGCCTATATCGTGGAACGGGAGAAGCACGATATCCTACTGCTCTGCTTTGGAGGTAATATCGCTTAAAGGCTAAATTACATGTTTGGTCACTAATCAAACGTTTTCATATTTTTCATCCAAAAAGTATTCATTTCTTATTAGTTACTCACTTTAATTCTTTTTTCATCACTGGTGACTAGCCATCCAACTTCGTTAGATTCATCCTATGTGACGGTGAACTCATACATTTGATCGTTAAATGAGTGACTTGTCAAATAAAAAATATAAAAAATTAAATTAATTTTATTTTTTCACCTCATAAGTCATAACTATAACTATTAAAATAATAAAATTTAATTCTTTTTTATTTTTCTTCACCACCCACCCAATATTTGTAATTTGTTTAAATGAAGAAAGATACCAAATTCGCGAGTCCCAGGGCCGCTCTATTCCAACAATGTTCTCGTTGCTAAGTTTCTCGAACATCCTCACCCCAATGTCCCTCCCGAACTCCTCTCTCTCCATACCCGACTCCTCTTGACATACCTTGTCCCATAAATCATTTGTGTATCCGAGCCCTCTCTGTGTAGTACAGGTCAAAGTGTTGGCACGCTGCAGAAACCGGGTTAGAGGATTTAGCCGACATAGGGAAACCTCCACTGTCGCCTCCTCCTATCAAGGAAGAAGGCATGGATTTCACCTTACTGAGATGCAAGTTCCGGAGAGACACCACCATTTTGTTGATCGAGTTGGAACCCAACGTGCGACTAAGCGTGTATTGAGTCATCAGCGATAAGTCTATCTTGGGAAGCAAAATAGAGCACGAAAAAGCATAAAGGGCAGAGTCTGAGCATAGGAAGCTTCAATTTCCTGTCAGGATGACGATCCATGTGCGACTCAAACACTCTGTCCAAGATATCGAAGCCCTCTCCTATTCTTTGATTTGTGGCTAGTGTTATAGTCCGTGCTGAGGGCCAACAATTCAATCAATTCAATCACCGTCATCCAGCCAACAGAAGACTCCAAGAACATGGCCAGTGAATCTGGATGCTCTAGGATGACTTTCTGATGAAGTAGTTCATCTCCACAAAAAGATGGTTGAAGTGCCATTTCACACCTAAGGGTGCCATTTTGGGTATTGATTCTTTAAATCGTACTCTCTTCAAATTTCGGCTCAAACAAGTAGATCTCGATGTCTCCTACAGTTTCTGATAACAATGTAATTGCACATGTTTGCGCCCCTAGTTCTTATCCGTTTGAGGGGCATAGTCGTGTGTTTTGGCCTATTTTACGCCGGGTTGTGCTATTTTGTCATATTTCAGGTCCCAGGCATCAAAGGGAAGGCTAACCACGAGTTTCGGGGCATTCGGAGGTCATTTCGTCAAGCTGGGGCCAAAACACGGGCACACCTAAGGCATTACACGGCCGTGTTCCTGTGGCCGTGCTTTTTATGCCGAGAGTTGAGTTGATTACACGGGCAGGGCCGAGACAAAGCACGGCCGTGTTCCACAAAAGCACGACCGTGTCCAACGCGAAGCACGGCCGTGTTTCTCCCCAACTGCTGGCCGTGTAATTAACACTGGCCGAGACACGGGCAGGCTCAGGCAAAGCACGGCCGTGCCCTCGACCGTGCTTTGGCCGCCTTTTTAAGCAGATTTTCAGCCAAACAGAGGGGGATTCGAGTTTTAGAGAGAGAGATAAGTTCCTAGAGAGAGAAAGCGACGAACAAGAGTCTCCAAGTGCCCTAGATTGATCTTCAACACCATTGGAGGCCAGCTTGAGCTTGGAGAAGTGCCGATCAACATCCAGAAGCAGGAATCCATCCTTCACAGTATGAATTCCGCGTCTGATTCTGCTTTTGCTTTCTTCTCCATGGAGTAGTTCTTCCATTCATCTGGGTATGGAGAACCCTAGATTTGTATGTTAGGTTTGATTGTATGAACCCAAGTACTGATTCTATGATTGATTATATTCGATTGAGGTTTTAATGATTGAATGACTTGAATCCTGATCAAATTCCTGTTGTTTCTGCTTTAACCTAGAATGAGAATATCTGCCTAGGTTAATAGAGTATCCTTGATTGAAGGTAGGGAGTTGGTGACTTTAGTCGAGGAACCAACTCACTATTCTGTACCGGATTTACTCCGGTAGTGGAGGTTTCGTTCTTAGGGCCTCAATCTGTCTACTCCGGTGGAGGTTAGTCGCCCGCTAGAGATTCAGATTGAGAGGGTCTGAAGACCTTTAGTCGAGACTTCAGGCTGTTTAAGAACCTTCCGCAGTATAACTTTCATAGAAACTGAACTTGGTAATTACAATCCGGCTTAACTGCAGTCTAGGGGGAACCATATCCGGGTGACCTCTTTAACCTGAATACAACCGTTTACCTGCTTTGTTAGTTTAGACTTGCATTCCAGTTTCATTGCTAGATAACACGAATTCACTGAGTAGTCATCAAATCTAGGACCCGGGTTGACATATAAACCTAACCCGCTATACTACGCTTTAGGAAGTGGTTTCACTTGGCCAATTCCTGGAGTGACAGTAGAGTCGAGTCAGTTTCCAAGTGGTCCACTAGTCTGCTTTGACCTGAAAATGCATAAAATGCTACCAATAGTGTATCTATCGTATAAAAGCATCATAGGGTAGCTAGAACACACTTGAAGCAATTATAGCACAAATCCTTTAATGTCGTGATAGGGAAATGTATGCACTTTTGATCATATTACGGGGGTATAGAATAGACATTTCTATGTGTCATCACATAACCCCACACATGAATTTTGCTTGTCCCCAAACAAACTTAATCTCAACATCCTTCACCTCCCTAGACCTTCACAATGACACATAACTTCCGATCTTAGGTAGTGGATCATAAGGAGCTTACAAGGTCAACCCTTGCACTCAGAAACTTTGATCCTCTACAATGAAGCTCAAAACGTACTTCGTAAGGACGAAATGATTCATCTTTCAAGAGATGGAGTTCGCTTCCTCTTACTCGAGTCTTATTTAATGAATATTGGGGCAAAGCATATGTAGCTTGATTAGGAAGTATTTGCGTTCCTGCCCACGTAAGTGTTTTGAAGTGTTTTCGTCTTAAGACGATCTTGCCATGCCACATTGCACTTTTCGGGGTACTTTATGCACATAAGGGGTTTTTTGCCTCGTACTTTTGTACTTGGAGAGACTTGATAAAGCAAGAGCAATTTTTCTAGCTCCTTTTCCTCGATCGTGTGGATGGTCAATAAAGTCAAGGGGTGTTCCGTGTCCTTGAAAACACATCATCAAGTTGGCAATTCTATCATACAAGTGAAATTTTTACTTGTACTAGAGAGGAACTAGGATCATCTCGTAGGCCTACCCCATCAAGACTCAACTAGTAACTCTTCCCAAACCCGATTTTTCCAAGGATAGGACACCTCATACTTGGCCTTTTACCCCATAATTTATTTGCAGTTACATCATCTATTGATGTAGACTTCACGTAGTAGGATATTGAATGTTCGAAGCTACATATTGACCCTCCTTTTTTGCTTTAAGTGCAGAAGACTCCTTCTTTCGAGGAGGAGTTTGAGAATTCGAAAAGGATGGTATGAAGCACCAATCCATATGTTTTTCTTAAAATAGATCCAAGTTTCATGACAAGGACATCGTTCATAGTCCATACACTAGTCTCTCTTAAATCACATATTATTCTAGAGACTAGCAATTCAAAGTATGATGAACTTTGAATTTGCTTTGGGGGTGTGGCATTACTCATATTTTTTTGAATTTTTTACACAAAACCCCCCTTTTCATATGCATCAACATTAGAAAAGTCTTGGTATATAATATGAGGAACAATCTACCTAAATCCCACTCTATATTGTAAATGGGACAATCTCATTGGACCAAGCAAATCGTACGAAGAAGGTAGAACGAAGTTACCACATTGCCGACATTCATGCAAATCGGCTAGTTCCTTTTGATGGTTTGTTGCCCTACCAACAAGAAAAAGATGTAAAACGGAGAGAGTAAGTGCGCCATCTTCTCCTCTACAGCAGAACCTTGGGCCTGTTTACTTTCGTTTCTGTTTCCTATTTTTGAGAAAACAGATGTTGAAAACAGGTGAAAACAACATTTTGTCGTTTCCGAAAACAGCAGGAAGTTGCCACTCTCTGTTTTCATAGTTGGAAACGAATAGAAAACTGAATGAAAAGTAAACAAGTTTTCTCGTTTTGGTTGCCAAATTTATGACATGAAAACAGAAAACAAGAAACGAAAATGAAAGTGAACAGGGAGAGGTTCACCAAAGCGGCTTGAATTTCGATCCTTGCACCTTGAAAGAGTGCAAGGTCGACTAAGCTCTCATTCGAATCTACAAATAACAAAATAGTGGAAATAAAAAAAAACACATATGAATAAATACAATCGTATTAAACCAAACATCGAGTTTTACATGGTTAGAACCCCTAGGGTTCACATACCTACTCAACTAAGGAGCTTAACCAGCCATTGGGAGGGGTTCCTGGGTGGGTGTTCACTGATTGAAACGAAGAACCCAAAATGCCCACAGAAAATGGTACCGACGACAGAGAAAATGGGGCCCATGCCACCGTTTCTGGTGCCTTTCTCCCTTGGAGGTTGTTCTTGGTCTAAGTTAGGAGGGTTGCTTTGTCGGTAGAGTAACGAACCTTGCTTGGCCTCTCATCTCCTCCTCCAGTTTTCTATCCGTAGAGACCTATTTATAGGCCTTTTATTAGGCTTTTTAAGAAGGAAAAATCACAACTCCAGCCAATCAGAAGCCTCCAAACACATGGCCAACGAATGATGATGCTCTAGGATGCCTTTCAGACGAAGTAGTTGATCTCCAAAAAATGGCGCATGAAGCACTCTCTTTGAATCTTGGCTCCAACAACTGGATCTCGATGTCTCCTACGGCTGCCCAGTGATCCACTAGTTTGCTTTGACCTGAAAAATCACAAAAAGCTAGCAAAAAAGTATAAATTTTATAAGAGCAATTATAAGGTTGCTAAAACACGCTTGAAGCAATCATAGCACAAATCAAAGGTATTATGACGATAATGATAGGAAATGTATGCACTTTTGATCATAATATGAGGTCTAGAATAGACATTTCTACGTGTCATTAAGCATAACCAGCGACCGGGTGTAGCACAGGGTAAGTGAAGTACACAATTATTTAATCCATGGTCTCTAGATGTAACATTACTTTAACTTAGGTTTGCTATCAAGCCAAACAAGAACAGTGATTAAGAAACTAATGCCTTGTTCACTTCTCATTTCGTTTTCTGTTTTTTGTTTAAAAAATAAAAAACATAAAACAAATGACAAAAAACGTGTTCACTTGTCGATCTCGTTTTCGTTGGAAAAAACCAATTGTTATAAATGGAAAAGCTGTGGATAAACAATAAATACTCGTTTTCTATAAACAAGGGGACGGGTTATTCCCCCGTTTCCCAGCGGAAAACACATGCTGGCTTTTAATGAGAACCCGTGTTCGAATCACCGTGGGCACATTTTTTTTCTTTTACC
The DNA here is from genome assembly GCA_964030455.1 of Linum trigynum. Taxonomy (NCBI): domain Eukaryota; kingdom Viridiplantae; phylum Streptophyta; class Magnoliopsida; order Malpighiales; family Linaceae; genus Linum; species Linum trigynum. The sequence continues at coordinate 29,468,248 of OZ034814.1, read as the reverse complement.
TCCATGCTCTATACGGCGCCGTTTTACTAAACTCTTTCACCCACAACCATAGAAAAAAGCTGCCTCGCTCGACCCCTCCTCTGGACTCTTCCCATAGCCCCGCCGGTCGCCCCATCTTCTTCCTCCGCCAGCCCCGCCCCATGTCATACCAAAGCAAAAATCTCATCCAAGTCCTTCAAACGAGAAAGAAGTTTTATCATAATGGACTGCAAGATTCTCAATTCGTCTTATGTAACCTCTTTACTGGAAGTGCGCATTGCGAGAGCCTTTAACATACTGCTCAAGTTTCCATTCTGGAAAATTCAAAAATCTTTGCAATAGGCATTTTTATGTTGTACTAGTACTTAATTACTATCCAATTGTACTTGTATTGTGTTTATTTGTAGTTTAAAAACTATTTAATTCGAATTAAAAATTATAATCATGGCTAGGGTTGTATGATAATCAAGAATCAGAAAACAAAATGAAGCAACTAAACAGGTTTTCATTTTCAGAAATCAGTTTCAGAACTCACCAAAATTCTCAGCTAAACAAGGTTTTTTCAGGTTTTGTTTTCCAGGAAATGACAGCTTCGTTTTCATTTTAATTTTGTTTTCTGTTGTGGCAGCTAACAGAAAAAGAATGACAAGTAAACGGCCCATAAACTAACTAAGCTACTTTAACAACTACTCTAGCTAATTATAAGTTGGGATCTCAATTAGGCATGAATCCCCCCAAATCCCTTCATTTGGTCGATGCTGAGTACTACCTTAGATTGATTAAATCGATGCTTCTACTGTAGAGAGTTATAGACTAGGTTGGAGTCCCTATTCGAGTTGTCCAACCTCGACCAATTGCTCTACCCGGAGAGGCGTACCATACAACAAACCTAGACAATTTAAGTATTCACAACCAACTCCCATAATTGGGAAAAACCCAATAGAAAACTATGGATCAAATCACACTTGTTAAAAGACCCATAATGAAGGTTCAACACATCTCCAGATGAGACTGAAGCTCGAAATACAGAAGAAGAAGTGCACGAGGTTACACAATATTGGTGAGTGGCGGCATGAGAACGGGTTGCCATCATAAAAGAAACTTGAGATATGGCAAAAGAGGGGTAGATCATTCAAAGAACATGCATATAAAAGACTTGCAGATCGGAGCCGTATCATTGTTATTTGCGGTTTTTAGGAAAATAGATTTAGGAAGAAAAATTGATATAGAAAGAAGACGAATGAAGAATAGATAGATCCATTAGATTAATTCGAGAAAAGAAGATCCTACCAAATCAATACATAGGTGTTCAAAACTCCTCTTCCGATCCTCAATTCATAATCCTTTTCTCTATTCTTCTGTTGCTTAAAACAGAGAAGACAAAGCCATTAATCTTAACCCAACAAAACCCCTAAAAATAATTATCATTAAATTATAGTCTCTTAATTCTAATTAACCACTAACACCTAGGGATGACAATCAAACCCATGACCGCGGGTACCTGTCCGTCCTCGACCCAGTCAACACGGAGAATCCCCGCACTGATCGGGTATGGGGCATGTATTGATAAAACCCGCAAAATGGTTAATTGGTATGAGGAGGGCAATGGTGTCAAAAGCTAGATTTAAAGTTTAAAAGGCTATGCTTTTACTCTTTGGACCTTCCAAATATTGTAGCTTTTGTTAAGGAAGTGTTTTGCAGCAAAAGCCTAAGGAAAATCCTTCAAGCCTAGTAAATTCCTTAGAAGTTACCTTTTAAACCACTTTTACGCTTTTGGTGTCCATTTATTAGGGAAATGTTGTAGGGTGTATGCAATTGTCCAGTTCGAACTAGACCAGACCAAACCTTGAGAATCGTAGTCCAAAAGTTAAAAAAATTTTAGGACCAAGGACTAGAGCTAGATTGCATTTAGTATGGTTCTGTCCGGTCCAAATATCAATAATGCTCATGTTCCTTTAAGTTTTATTAAATTCATAGAACCAAGGACCACAATGCATTATATTTAGTCTGTTTGGTCCCGCCTCGATGTCGGTTTGGTTCAGTGCGGTCTGCTAAAAAACAAATCGTTGCACACTCTACCATATTGGCCAGGTTTAGTTTTGCTGGCACAAAGAGAAAAAATGACGCATTTTTATTTGCTTTTAGTCGGGTATCCTTTTAGTCATTCTAGGAATTCCTCATCCCTAGTTGATTGCCACTTCTCCTCCATTCTCGTCTTTTCTCTGCCTCCAAAACCAACACAAGCATCCAGATTCCTACCACCAACGTCCTTTCCCATTCCTGCAAATGCCACCCCACACATATGTGATATGACTACACTGATGTCAAAGCCTGTCTTCTTTGGCCTCCCATTTGCCACCACTTTCACTTATTAGTGAAGGTTGCCTACAACTCTTATAGCTTCATCATTTTTCGATTATTTCCTCTTCTCATACTTTTTCTCTCTCGAAAGCATGAGGAAGTAGGTGAATGGTTGTTTAAAAGTTTATTAGTCTAGTATATGTGTGCGAGAGTAATCATTAATATATGAGATAGTTCATTTATTTGTTGATATTTTGAAAAGTAAAAGTTCTGATTATAAAATTTCTTTAAAATGTATAACATGTTTAAAAACTTTCGCTTTTACGCTTCACTTTCGTGCTTCCGCTTTTGCCCATCATTCGCTTTTACATAGAAGTTAGACTTTGACTGCATTGAGGGCGAATATGGTTTTATTAGCCTCCACCGCCCCATACCCATACCCGGCCTGGCAATAGAATTTCTTCACTTATAATAAATATATAGATAAAATTGTAACCTATCAATGATATTGAGGGTAAATCAGGAAAATAAATAGTAGAAATCCAATTGAGTGGCCACCCAAATCAAAAGCTAATTCCTTTCTCTCAACTCTCCCTTCACTCTTCACTATTTCTCTTGTGTGAACATGATTTATGCAGGGGCGGATCTACGTTGAGGCTCTCCCCCCACCCCCCCCCCCCCCCGGAATTTTGAAAATCACGTATAAGTACAACGAGAATTTTGAAGTTACGTATTAATTAAGATACTTGTATAAATACCAACAGTGTGGAACTTGAAGCAAATATGAGGGATTTTTCTAGAAATAACACTGTTTTTAAAAAAATTCCAAAAATAGCACCCAACTCCAAAAAATTCCAAAGATAACACCATTTCCCAAAAACCGCCATCCCTACCAGCGGTTTAGGTACGTTTTTCGATGAAAACCGCACTGGTAGGGGTTTTTTTTTTTTGAAAAATCCTAACTTAGGTGGAAATTTCAACGAACGTATCTTTGTGTTCGGGTATCCGATCGTCAATTTTTTTTATTCCGCATAACTTTTCGAGATCTTGCAAGCCGAAGACTGCTGAAGGTGGTTTCGTCCCGCCTTCGTCCTGAAAAAAGTTGTTTGCTACCCCGAACGAGCTTTTTTCCGATTTCGTCAAACTTTGGACAACCAAAACTTTGTGCTCCAAAATTCAAATGGCATGACTTTTTTTTATTTCGCATAAATTTTTAAGGAATACAACTTTTATCATAGACATAATTTCAAAATGTACGTGGATTGCTGAAAAGGGAAGGTAAGCTATTCCCAAAATCCTGTATATCCAAAAATAATTGTTGTTTTGAAAATTCATTCCTAGTAAAAATTGTAGTCCTTAAAACGTTATGCCAAATGAAAAAAAAAAATCATGAAGTTCGAATTTTGGAGCTCAATAACTTTAAACAATCATAACTTTGTGCTCCAAAATTGAACGTCATGATTTTTTTTTCCCCGTTTCACATAACTTTTTAAGGACTAAAATTTTTACTAGGAATGAATTTTCAAAACATCAATTATTTTTGGATATACAGGATTATGGGAATAGCTTACCTTCCCTTTTCAGCAACCCACGTACATTTCGAAACTATGTCTATGATAAAAGTTGTATTCCTTAAAATTTATGCGAAATAAAAAAAAATCTTGTCGTTTGCATTTTGGATCACAAAGTTATGATTGTCCAAAGTTTGACGAAATCAGAAATAAGCTCGTTCGGGGTAGCAAACGACATTTTTTGGGACGAAAGCGAGACCAAACCACCTTCGGTAGTGTTCGGCTTGCAAGATCTCAAAAAGTTATGCGAAAACAAAAAAAAATCCCGACGATCGGATACCCGAACACAAAGATACGTTCGTTTGAAGTTTCCAACGAGGTTAGGATTTAAAAAAAAAAAAAAACTGACCGCATGGTGGGGGTGCAGTATGCAAACAAACCGCATGGTGGGGGTGCGATTTGCAACCAAACCGCCACGACCCCACGCGGTTTGCAAAACCGCCCCCTACCAGTGCGGTTTTCATAGAAAAACGCGCATCCGGGTGGCGGTTTTTGGGAAAAGGGTGCTATTTTTGGAATTTTTCGGAGTTGAGTGCTATTTTTGGGGAGAAAAAAAATTAAACAGTGCTATTTCTGGAAAAATCCCCAAATATGATGGTATTTAGTCTAGCGGAGTAGTGAGTGTCTGTTGTGTTTGGAGGATGTGGGTTCCATACTCATCACCAACACAACTTGTTGTTTTTGCCTTATCAGATTAATTTATAATTTTTTGCTGAAAAATTTCATATAAGAGTGAGAATAATAATTTGGATTATATTATACTCTATTTTTGGATTAATTGATGTTTTGGGATAAGATGTTTTGAACCGTATTAAGAATGATCATTTCTTTGTCGACTTCATGATATAATAGGTGCGTTTAGTGTTATAATTGAAAATTTACATGTAAAATTTTAGGTATTATAATGTAGGATGTACGAGACGGGTATTACCCATGGGTACCCGAAAACCAATGGTACGGAGATATGTTTGCAAAACCTTACCCCGCTTGAATATGAAACAAGTATATGGGTTTGGATATTTGAAAACGAGATTTAATAGTTTAGACAAACCTGCCCAAACCCTCCCCAGGGCCATTACCATCCCTACTAATAGGTAAAAATATCTGTAATCGTGGTCATCCGCCCGAATCCGACCTGATTGGGCAGGGTAAAACCCAAACCGAAGGACTTTTAGTGGGTACAGGTAAAACTCGACCCCGAATATTGCAGGTAATATGTGGATATGATTTTCTTACTATCCGACCCGAACCCGCCTGATTATACACATGCATATGTATTTTGTCTAGAAATAATCATTATTTTTCTCTATATATTTTATATTTAGCATATAAATATAAAATTTTCATTATATTGTGTTGTTTTAATTAAGTTTCTTCATTCTAGTTAATTACCGTCGTAGTTTTCCTCTTATGTAATGTGAGAATACGTGTGGATGTTAACATATAGGTTGGAGTTATTAAGAGAAACTATTATCCTTGGATAACCGTGGATACCCGAAACCCGAACGGGTTTGAGTATGATTTTGATTTTCTACCCTTTTGTTATGTGGGTATGGGTAAAACTCGAACTAAATTGAATAGGGTAATGAATATGCACTATCCGCACCTGACCCGATCCATTATTATCATCCCTACTACTAACAAGTAACAACCCATAATTAATAACTAATAAAAAAAAAATGCGCGTGACACTTCATCGGCTAGCTGCGGCGATCTTGTGCCGTGGCTGATAGTCGAGTGGCGGCGAGGTTTCGGTTTCCTTAGTCCCTCTTTTGTTTTCTTCGACGAAGCTAATGGCAGGGATCCGAGAAAAGGAAAACTAACTTAACCTCATCCGGACTCATTCCGAAAAGCAAACCTAACTAATATTCCCAGCCAAAAACAAAGTACAAATAACCGGACAACACGACTCTGTTGATCGACAGTGTTCAGAATTTCACCAACTCCCTGTGGCAGCTATATTCTGTCCTTTGGAACGACCGCAAGAGAGACAACGAGAGCAGAGCTATTTATAGTTTCCAACACTTCATCAAATCCAACAGATATCTAAAAAGTAAGTTCTTAAGTTTTAAAGTGCGATTTTGACTGCATCGTGCGACACAGATATCTAAAAAAACCCAGAAAACCAGAACATCTAGTTCCGACACAGATATATGGAGAAAAGTAGCCGCCGTACTACCGTGTCATCAGCTGCGTGGCTGTTATTATTATTATTATCGATGTCAATTCAGCTGTGTCGGGTTGCTGTCGCCGGCGACGACGCGTCAGCTTCCTACTGCAGCGACGACAAGTATTTCAAGGGCGACCACGATCTGAAGGCGAGCATCAAGGCTGTGCTGGGAGGGTTGCTCGAGAAAACGACGGCTTCGGCGGACTCCGACATCGAGTCCAAAATGCAACATCCGGCCGACAATCCGCGGGTCTACGGCGCTGCCTTCTGCGAGAAGTCTCCGACAGAGGCTTGCGCGCACTGCCTCAGGGTGGCCAAAAAACAGCTTCTTCGTGGGTGCGACCACACTGCCGGTGCCGAATTCTACTCCGAACTCTGTTACTTGAGATTCGAGATCTACAACTTCCTCAATTAATTTTTCGATTCAAGTTTGTTGGTTTCCAATAAAGAATTTTATATCAATTATTCATTTTTTTTTTATTGTGGTTCTTATGTAATAAACTTTGTTAAGGCAATCAATGTAACGAACTGTATTTGTGTTTAGTTTGTGGGTTCTGAATTGGGTTTTGGTAAGTGTCGGTTTCAGTATCAGAATTGAACAGTGGAGCGAGGACACACTCGTCATTAATTATTTGCCAAGTTATAATATGTGTGCGTATATTTTGATATGACCTCTAGCTCGAGGTCTTTGGACTTGATCGATCACAAGATCGATTGATACAAGATCGATCTTCAACTCGGATCAAGAATATATATCAAAACAGAGTTTTGGCTTTGAGATACGGTGGGATTGAAGGTGCAATTCCACATCTAGTGAAATGATCGATCAATATGGGTAGCAGCTCGACCACAATTGAGGGAAAAAATCCATTGATACAGTTATAATATGTGTGCGTATATTTTGATATGACCTCTAGCTCGAGGTCTTTGCACATGATCCTGACAAGATCGATTGACACAAGATCAATCTTCAACTCGGATCAATAGAATATACCAAAACAGAGTTTTGGCTTTGAGATACGGTGGGATTGAAGGTGCAAATTCCACACCTGGTGAAATGATCGATCAATATGGGTAGCAGCTCGACCACAATCGAGGAAAAAAAATTCATTGATACAGAGACCACTCGGTGATTGGAGTCCGCCAACAGAAGCACGAATGTACGAGCAAAGAACTCAATGAACCCAAAGGTTAAATTCAATTGATAAAAGATGATCCTTACAACCCGATTTTTAATCCTTTAAATAGACAAAAGGAACTGTAAATCTATGCTAAGTAGGAATGGAAAACATCCTCAACACTAATAAGGAAAAAGAACACTAAACAGTCCTGCAAGTAAAATAAACAGTCTCCATATTATCTTCAGGTTGCTCGTTTAAGGCCTTTCCAAGCTTAGTCGACGACCTCAACCAGCTCCTTCATGATGCTAAGTAAGACCTTTACTTTCATCTCCAATTCCTAGCTCCACTCGACCCGCTCCCAAACATAACGAGTAAGCTTCTAAAGTTGGTACTTCAAAACTGTTTCCATAATATTTCGTCATTTTCTGCCCTATACGATAATAAAGAGCCGCTTGATGTTTATTTGATAAGAAACCTGGCTGGGTCATGGAACTCGGAGGTACAAAACTAATGCTCTGATGAAAGTTGGACATGTTATTAGCACAATTTCTTTTGTATATTTCGCTATCAACTGATTCTTGACACCCTATACGATAATAAAGAGCCGCGTGATGAAAGTCGGGACGAGGCTGTCGATCGCGCTCTGCAACATCACTTCCTGTTCCAGCCAGTAATATGAACTCGCTCCTCGCCGTTCACCCTATCGACTCCATCGTCGGATACCTCGAAGTCGATGACGTAGACATTGCCTTCGTCGTCTTGCTTGAAGGCCAAGAAAGCGAGACGCCGGTCTTGGAACGCCGCTCTGCACCAAAAGAGAGTCCCGCCAAACAAGTTCTTGCCGAAAGTGAAGCTGTAGCTAGCTCCTGCGCCGACGGCACGAGCCCCAAGATCATGTTGCTTGGATCTGCAGTGAACTATCACTGCCATTTCGCTGCTCAGCTTGTTGCTCACAATTACCGTCGCGTCGTAGTATCCCGCCGTAACGACACGGTCTTCCATCACAGCTGCGTGCAGCTGCAGAACGAACGCCGCAGTCAGGATCGCTTTGTGGATCCTCTCCTGCAGCTGCATCCTTGTCATTATAGCTAGCGATACAGTATTTGTAGTAGTGGTATTATTTTTCTTCTTCTTCTCTCGAGCTTGTAATGACGATCAATGGTGGTGGTGTAATGAATAATGATCGGTAATCCTTTTCATATATATATAGTGACTACTTCAGTGCATTCACAAAAATGAGTGCGTTCAATGCACCCAACTCAAAACTAGTCTTAAGGTGTCGGATTTTGAATTTGTAGAATTAGTGTAATATGATGATAGAACATATGATAACAACTAATTAGCGGATTACCCTAAGCTCTAGACCTCCAATTTTGAGTTCTATCCGTAAACCCCAAATTGTAAACCCTAACCCTAAATCTCTAAACTCTAAATCTTTCAAATTAAAGTAAATCTTCAATGGTTTTTGTGCAAATTCATGTGCGTTATTCTTCATCACATCATAAGTGATGATTGACATCATTTTGACATAAATCGCATGTTTAAAGTGACTGTTATGAAGCAAGTGCACTGAATGCACAAAAAAAAGTGAGTGCACCGAAGACGTCATCATATGTATATATATGAGGCGTACGCTGTACGCTTGTGTTCACACTTGGTTTTTGTACTTGAATATATTTCGCTGAATTGGAATCGTAGGTTATTATTTTCTTAGATTAAATGAATCTTGTGGCTTGGATTGGAGAATTAGGGATTGGGTTTCACCGATTAGAGGTTAGGGTATAGTATTATGCCCCAAACTTCGGTTGATTCGTGCGCTAAATAGTGAAACTCGACAGTCGTACAATGTATGCCTGACGTACGTTAGCCTGACCTTCTCTATCTAGACCATGAATTAAATTGAGTTTGAAGTATGATACTTATACCCTAACCTCTAATGGACCCAAACCCCAATTCTCTAAATCAAATCCGAAGTTCAATTTAATGGAAAATATTAATGGACCGTTGAGATTGGCCAGGAAAAAAAAATCTAAAAATCATATCATATGGAATATGTTATACTTCTGGAGTATATATAAGTCATTAATTACCATAATTATATATATATATATATGGTGGCTACTTCGGTGCACTCACTTTATTGGGTGCACTCAATGCACTCATCTTTAAAAGTGTTCATAATACATCAAATTTTGAACTTTAATTAGTACTCTCAATCTAATATGATGATATGACATAGAATCATAACAAATCAATCTATTACCCTAACCCCTTAACCTTCAATTTGGAATCCCAATGCAAAATCCCAAAATATAAACCTAAACCCTAACCCTAAACCTCTAAATCCTAAATCATTCAAATTAAAGTAAATCTTAAATGAAATTTTTTTTTTCAAATTCATGTGCTTCTTATTCATAATATCATAAACAACAATTGATACCGTTTTGACATGAATCACATGCTGAGAATAATGATTATGAGGCGGGTGCACTGGGTGCATCCAAAAAAGTGGGTGCGTCGAATTACGCCACCATATATATATATAATTGATAAGGTGAGTGATAATGAAGGTGGTATAATGGGCTCTCACACTTTTGCTCATGGAGACGTACGGCTCTTATAGTTGAAAAAATGCAACCGGACAAGCACAAAACCTAGTTCTGCCTTAGTTGTGCCACGTCATGACGGCATGATCGACCACTCCACCAACTAGTGATGGATGGAGCTGCCAGTTGTTAAGAAGGGTTGCAGTTCTCTCAATTTCGAATTTAAGGGGTCGTTTGGAAGTTGCGATTGTTAAATAGATGTATTGTTGAGAATGCATGTATAATATTATACATGTATTGTCGAATTTGATGCATTGTAGAATACAACGTTTGGTATGTGTGATTGTGTATGTCGCATCAGCTAAAAGCTGAGACAAAACAATCTCAACTCAACTATCTCAACAATCACAACTAAAAGTTGAGATATAACAATCACTCAAAATGAGTGATAGTTTCTGTCACATCAGAGAAACAATCCATGTATTGTTTCTGCTAAAAAAACAAAAAAACGATGCATTGTAAACAATACATGCATAATGACAATCTCAACAAAACAATCGCAACTTCCAAACGACCCCTAATATTATAATATGTGTATTTACATATTGAGAAAATATTAAAAAGCGATAAGATGAGGATTAGTAGACACCACCGATTAGGGATGGCAACAAAACCCGAACCCACGGGTACCCACCCTACCCAACCCGGTCAATGAGGATAAAAACCGTGTTTGGGTTTAAACCCGCTACACTATTCACCGGGTTGGGTTGGGTTTAGGTAAACCTGCCCCATGGGTACCCGCCCACACATATAATTACTTTCCCGGTATATTTAATATTCTAAATAATATATCTTCTTTAAACAACTAATATTATTTATGTTTGTGGAGACATGTATAATTTGTTCTTTCTAATTATTTAGAATGAAGTTGATATTGTGGAGTGGAGAGTGAAGAAACTTATTTGACGAGGAAGAAGATTTCAATTAATCTTGTTGTTAATAGATGTTTATCTTTAATTTTGAAGAATTTGTATTGATCATTTGCGGTTTGCTTGTATGTTCTAGATTGGTATTTTTTGTATGAATAATTTGTATGAGAAAATTGATGTTAAACTTTTATTTTGAAAGAAATTTTTTATTGTAAATTTTTTACCACAAAAACCCACGGGTACCCATGAACCCGCAGATATCCAGCGGGTTGGATTTGAGTTTTTCAAACCCAACGGGTTTTACCCCGGGTTTTTTTTTGCGGATAAACCCATGAATTTGGGTTTGACAAAACCCGCCCAACCCGACCCATTGCCATCCCTACCACCGATATTGTAATTTATTATTTTCATCTCCTAATAAGAAGAATGTTTCGCTAAAATACTACTTTGGTCTGAACTTTATCAAACTCCTATATTGTTTGAACTTTCAAATAATTAAATGTTTTTTTTTTACTTGGCCTTTCCGTTAACCATAAACTTTGACCATCAAAATGTCCTCTCAACATTGAAGTAGCAAAATAGAGACGACCAATCTCTTTTAAAAATAAAAAACATGGCAAACGTCGAATATCTTTCTGTCTGTTATAATAAAATAAGTTGCAAAAGCATGGTTGCCAATAAGTGAGTGATGTCAACTCTAAATACGATATCCACAATGTCCTCATTGCTTCGTGTATTAAACCAACGACACAAGAATACGTACATACTCAACTCAAGAGCCGTACGTAACAAACGTTCCCATTTTGCAAGAACAAAACGAGAGCCTTAGGTCGACTCGAGGGGAATGGATCCCACCGACCTTTAGTATTTTTTTTTTTTTTTTTGAAAGATGACCTTTAGTATTTAAGGACCCATCTCATCTCATCTCATCTTAATTATAATTATAATCATAATCATAAACAACAAACCCTTGCTATTAATAAACAGAGAAAACTACAGCCGGGTGTTAGTACGATCCAACGAGTACTAGCCACCAAGATTGTCAACGCAGTGGTTCGATAAAGTAAGTGGGTTAAGGGTTAATGGTCCGATCGGTTTAACCCAGATTACTCCTAATATATGTAAAAATTATTATATTGTGACCCCATATATAAATTATATCAATTTGCATTTGGCATTATATCAAAATATAGTTCATGCTTAATTAGCAATTCATATAATAAAAATATAAAACATATCTTAATTAAACCTATAGCACCAATATTCAAATGTTCATATTTAAATTTACATAAATATGGTATTACAAAAAAAAAACTCATTATATAAAATATAAAATCATTTGCACTATTCTCATGGAGACAAACACTTATAAATTGATTAACTCTCCCACTAGTTAATGTACCTTGAGCAAAGTGCACTGAGCTAGGGTTACGAACTTACGATATCTCATGGGGACGACAACGTCACCACAAGCGCCGGCGTCAAGAGAAGCCACCAAACACAATGAGTGGAGCCCGGCGGCCTGCGGACGTGTCCTCCTCCCCAAACAATAAGAGAGAGAAGGAAACTATGCAAACAAATAAAATGGTTCATGCCCTAGACCTGGAAACCGAAATCGTGGTTGTGGAGGATATAACAGCATAAGAGATGGAAGAGGAAGCAACACACCTTCACCCAACGAGTCAATCTATGTGGATGGACGGAGCGCGTCGACTGTTCAAAGGAGAGCTTCAAACAAGATAGCTTGTATGTTGCATATTCCGACTCCAAGGATGTGGCTCAAACGGAAAAGGAGGAAGATGACACGATAGATGAGATGGAGGAGGATCCAAGGTGTCCAACGGCTCGACGACGGGGAAAAGAAAATGGCGAAGAGAATGGAGGTCATTGTTGGTAGTGCAGGGTTTGGGAAGTAAAGTACCCTACCAGCCACTCGCTCATAGCCTAAACTTACTGTGGGCAAGACATGGTGAGCTACAGACTTATGACCTAAAAAATGGTTTCTACCTAGTAAGATTTTGACACCAAGAAGATGATGAAAGGGATGTGAATGGGGGACTGTGGCCTCTTGGAGACACCAATCTTACGGTAATGAGATGGTATAAGGGGTTCAGTCCATGGAAGGTCGAGGTGAGATGCACTATGGTGTGGGTGCAGCTCCCGGACTAACCAATAGAGTTTTTCAATAAAGAAGCAGCCATGAGATTTGGTGGATTAATCAGAAAGCCTATTTCAGATGATAGGGCCACAGAAGAAGGAGCAAGAGGTAATTATGCTTGAGTATGTGCGGAAAATGACCTCACAAAGCCATTGCTTACAAAGTACAAGGTTCAGGGGGTTAAGTACCGCATACAACACAAGGCACAGTGGAGATAGTCCCTAAAACTCCCTCGAAGGAGAACAAGATGGATCCTATGTATGGTGATTGGATGATGGTAAGAAAGAAGGAATGTCGCCATGTTCGTAAGTCCTATGACTTGGGAAATAGGGGAGCATTCAATGCTCATGCAAATGTGGGCGGGCGAAATCGGTACCAGGTCTTGAATGAGGATATGAAGCATGAAAGGGAGATTGTAGCTGAACATGAGAGCCATGTTACCATGGTAAAGGATAATGTGCAGGAACAGAAGAATCACAAACCGGTGAATCAAGGGAAGAAGGTGGTTGGAGAACGAAATGGACTAGAATAGGGTGATCAACTGAAAAGAGAGGAGCAAGTACAAGGGAGGTGCAGATCTAGGTGTGCTTTCGTCAAAAGTTGATGGTGCAAGGACCATATCCCCTTTGGGTAATAAATTACACTTCTTAGCTATAACTGTCGTGGCGTGGGAAACACACGAGCAGTTAGAGCCCTAAAGTCGCTTTTGTGACAGGTTTCCTCGAAGGTGGTCTCTTAATGGACACTAAACAATTTGAGACTGAAAATGAGGTTACCATGCCTACTTTCGTTTTCGAGAATGGTAAATGTTTGCCGGCAGACGATTCAAATGGAGGCAATGCGGGGGGATTATATATGTGGTGGTAGGAAGAAGTAAAGCTCGAGGTTATGGGGGATCTTAACAGCATATTGATGGTCAAGTTGAGGAGGAGAATGGCAGGGTGTGGAGGTTCATCGGAATTTATGGATGGCGGGAAAGGGGAGAAAAATACATATGTGGGAGCTACTGCGGTCATTAGCAGATCAATGGACAGGATTGTGGTTGTGCGGTGGTGACTTTAACCACGTACTGTCTACTAAGGAGAAGCATGGCGGAAGTATAGGTCGGAGAATTGAGATGGTCAAGGTTTTGGAGTGTATGGTGGACATCAGAGTGCACGATCTGGGGTACGAAGGATACCGCTATACATGGGAAACCGAAGGTGGATGGGGGTTACATCTAGGAATGTTTAGATCGGTTTGTGGCCAATGACGCTTGGAGAGAGATGTTTGATACCGCAAGAGTTGTGGCTGGTGGCGCAAGTCGGTCTGATCATTGACCAGTCTATTGTGATAGTATGGGAAGGGATGATGAAGATATAAAGTGGGGATGGTCGTTTAAGTTTGAACCACACTGAGCAAAACACATTGATTGCCCGAGAATAGTACAAGAAGCTTGGAAGATGGGAATGACAGACTTCTTTTCCCTGGTCGAAGATGTAGAAAATCGGCTGGATAGTTGGAGTAGAGCTACTTTCTCTAACTTTAGAAAACAAAAAGAGAGAATAAAAAATGAGCTTAGAGCTCTTGAGAGGATACCAAAGATGGATTCAGTGTTCTTGCAAGGTAACCAACCCCGCTTGGAGCTTGAAGATATTGAGTGTGATGATGAACTTTTTTGGAAAGAACAATCTTGTGCAGATTGGGTAAAGGATGGCGATAAAAATACAAACTATATTCACAGGAAGGACACCGCTCGACGTAAAAGAAATACGATCACTAAACTGAAGGATGAGTCGGGGCACTGTATAGGGGTGTTTGGGTGTCTTGTGGACTTCTTTGGCCAACTATTCAAGGAAGGAGAGTGATAACGATGTAATTGCACGAATTTGCGCCCCTAGTTCTTATCCGTTTGAGGGGCATAGTCGTGTGTTTTTGGCCTATTTTATGCCGGGTTGTGCTATTTTGTCATGTTTCAGGTCCCAGGTGTAAAAGGGAAGGCTAAGCACGAGTTTCGGGGCATTCGGAAGTCATTTCGGTGAGCTGGAGCCAAAACACGGGCACACCTAAAACAGAACACGGCCGTGTTCTGTGACCGTGCTTTTACTGCCGAGAGCTAATTCGAGTTTGGACCACATTGGCCAAAACACGGGCAGGGCTGAGATAGAACACGGGCGTGCTTCACCAAAGCACGGCCGTGTCCTCCCAAAGCACGGGTGTGTTCTCCCAAAGCACGGGCGTGTTCTCCCAAAGCACGGCCGTGTTTGCACCAACACAATGGCCGTGTAATTAACCCTAGCCAAAGCACGGGCGGGCTGAGGCAAAGCACGGCCGTGCCCTCGACCGTGCTTTGGCCACTGATGCCTTTTTAAGCAGATTTTCAGCCAAACAGAAGGGGATTCGAGTTTTTGAGAGGGAGAACGATTCCTAGAGAGAGAAAGCGACGTACAAGAGTCTCCAAGTGCCCTAGATTGATCTTCAACACCATTGGAGGCCAGTTTGAGCTTGGAGAAGTGCCGATCAACGTCCAGAAGCAGGAATCCATCCTTCACAGTATGAATTCCGCGTCTGATTCTGCTTTTGCTTCTTTCTCCATGGAGTAGTTCTCCCATTCATCTGGGTATGGAGAACCCTAGATTTGTATGTTAGGCTTTGATTGTATGAACCCAAGTACTGATTCTATGATTTGATTATATTCGATTGAGGTTTGAATGATTGAATGACTTGAATCCTGATCAAATTCCTGTTGTTTCTGCTTTGACCTAGAATGAGAATATCTGCCTAGGTTGATAGAGCATCCTTGATTGAAGATAGGGAGTTGGTGACTTTAGTCGAGGAGCCAACTCACTATTCTGTACCGGATTTACTCCGGTAGTGGAGGTTTTGTTTGTTAAGCTCTCAATCTGTTTACTCCGGTGGAGGTTAGTCGCCCGCTAGAGACTCAGATTGAGAGGGTCTGAAGACCTTTAGTCGAGACTTCAGGCTGTTTAAGAACCTTCCGCAGTATAACTATCATAGAAACTGAACTTGGTAATTACAATCCGGCTTAACTGCAGTCTAGGGGGAACCATATCCGGGTGACCTCTCTTAACCTGAATACAACCGTTTAGTTGCTTTGTTAGTTTGTTAGTTTAAACCTGCATTAAAGTTTCATTGCTAGATAACAAGAATTCACTGAGTAGTCATCAAATCTAGGACCCGGGTTGATAATTAAACCTAAACCCGCTATACTACGCTTTAGGAAGTGGTTCCACTAGGCCAATTCCTGGAGTGACAGTAGAAGTGAGTCAAGTTTTTGGCGCCGTTGCCGGGGACGGCTAGGTTGTTGAAGAAAAGTGATTTTTGTTAATTTAGCTTTTCTTTTTTCTTTGTTTGCTTTGTCCCACTTGTGCCTTCACGGGTTTGCTTGCTTGAGTGTGTGCAGGTAGTGCATGACCCGTAGCCAGTCAGGAGGTTTACTGCCGTTGAATCCAGAGATTGACCGCACCTGTCGCCAACTCAGGAGACAACAGAGAGCTAGACTGGCTACGGAAGAGCACATAGACGGCCACCTGAGCAGCGATTCTGAGGAATAGTACAGGATGGACGGAGAGTACAATCAACACCAGGGGAATCCTCAGCAGGCTCCCCCGGTGAATCAGGTCCTGGGGAACAACCCCATACCCCAGGATCATGGAGTTCATCATCCACCGCAGCCGGGTCCCACCTTGGAGTACTACTACACTCCTCGGATTGCTGACATCCGCCCGGTCATCCTCTACCCCCCTATTCCAGCAAACAACTTCGAGATCAAGCCATGCTGGATTCAGCTCATCACATCCTCCATCCAGTTTCATGGCTTGAAGGATGAGGAGGCCAGGGTACATCAGTCCCGTTTTCTGCAGCTGACGAACGGGTTCAAGCTGAATGGTGTCCCGGATGATGCAATCCGCCTTCATCTCTTCCCCCATTCTCTGGCGGGGAATGCTAAGAGGTGGTTGGAGACCCAGCCCCCATTGTCCATCGCCTCTTGGGACGATCTGGCTGACAAATTCGTGCACAGGTACTATCCGGCATCGAAGACTACAGAGATCCAGCGGGAGATCACTCACTTCCGCCAAGAGCCAGATGAGTCACTTCGTGATGCTTGGGAGCGGTACATGGGCTATTTCTGGCAGTGTCCCCATCATGGCTTCAGTGATGCATTCACAGTGGGGAACTTCTACAGTGCCCTCTCTCCAGATAGCCAGAGGGTGATTGAGTCTCTATGCCCAGGAGGGGATATTCTCACTAAGACTCCACCCGAGCTGAACCAGATAATCAGTACTTTGGCTGCCAGAGATCATTCTTAGGGACAGGGTAGCCGAGGCAGACAGTCCCGGGACCGTGGTGTGCACGCCATGGAGACCAGATCCGGGCTCGAGCAGCAGGTAGCTGAGCTAGTGCAGACATTGAAGCAGCCCAACAGTCTTATTCCGGGCAGAGGTTTGGCTACACCTCCAGTAGCTCAATGTCAGTGGTGCGAGAGCTCCAATCACCTAGTGGAGGACTGCCAGGCTATGAGGGAGTCTACCACACCCCAGGAGCAGTTGGCCTTCATCGCCAATGCGCGGCGCCTCGATCCATACAGTAACACATATAATGAGGGGTGGCGCCAGCATCCCAATTTCGCCTGGAGCAGCAACACCACTAAACCACCTGGTTTCCCAGCACCAGCAGGTGGTTTTTAGCAGAGGCAGCCCTTCCAGGCTCGCCAGGGGCCAGACCCACAGCAGCAGCCCTACCAGCCTAGGCAGGGGCAGCCATTCCAGCAGCCCCAGCGCCAGTTTGTCGAGCCACCAGCAGCCCCGGCCCTAGATGATAGGATGACGAAGCTGGAAAACATTCTAGCTTCGTTCATGACTAGCACTCAGGCTGCTATCACGTCACTGGAGGCAGGTCAGCGGAACCATGGTGCCATTTTGAAGGATCTGCAGACCCAGGTGGGCATCTTGGCCCGCCAAAACACTACCAGGGCACCGGGGACTCTGCCGGCCACTACTGTTCCAAATCCTCGAGATCCTCACCAGCATCAGCAGCTGGATGCCATTTTTACCAGGAGCGGTAAGACCATATCTGCTGATCCTGTCCCGGCCAGACAGGAGGAACCACTACCTGCTTCAGCACTTCCAGCCGGCGATGCAGAAGTGCGGGTGGAGAAGGAAGCCCCTGCTCCCAAGCCACAACCAGTGGTTAAGGAGCATGTACCCCAGCTTCCCTTCCCCACTCGCCTACACAAAGACAAGCTGGAGACTGAGTTTGCCAAGTTTATGGCAATGTTGAAGCAGCTCAACATCAGCATGCCGTTTGTGGAGGCACTGTCGAAGATGCCCAAGTACGCGAAGTTCATGAAAGATCTCTGCACCAACAAGAAGAAACTTGGGGATCTCTCGACAGTGTTGCTGAGCGAGGAGTGTTCTGCTATCCTGCAGAACAAGCTGCCCGAAAAGCGCAAGGATCCAGGGAGTTTTACTATCCCTCTTACTATTGGCAGCATGCATGTAGGCAAGTCCTTGGCGGACCTAGGCGCTAGCATAAACGTCATGACATATAAGTTGTTTAAGAAGCTAGACTTAGGTGAACTTAGCCCTACTAGGATGAGCATTCAGCTCGCTGACCGTTCCATTGTGCATCCTAGGGGTGTCATAGAGGATCTGCTTGTTAATGTTGGTGCATTCACATATCCTGTTGATTTTGTTATTCTTGATGTAAATGAGGATGTGGATGTGCCTTTGATTCTGGGTAGACCATTTCTTGCCACCGCCAAGGCACTTATTGATGTGCATGATGGTAAACTGATCTTGCGTGCTGGGAATGAACAGGCTACTTTTTCTGTGACTGAATTTGATCACTGTGCTATGATTGCTGTCACGCCTGTACATGCAATTTCTGATCAGATACACGAGCCTGTCGTGTATCCTTCTGCACCTCTTATTTTGCAGGACCCTCCTATTATTCCTTCCCCGCCACTCCATCCAGCCTCACCTCCGAACAAAAAGCTCAAGGAGGAGTGGCGGCCGAAGCAGCAGGTTGCTAAGCCTGCACGGAAGAAGAGTGCAGACCACTATGAACTGGTCCCACCTCCTGCACCACGACCACCCTGGCCGTCTGGGTACTCACTCGCCTGCATATTGCCAGATGGACAGGTTGAGCTGACTGATGGTGGTGGTCGCATCCGTCGGGTGCATGGCCACAACCTGAAGCTGTACCTCAAGAGCGACGTGGATCCGCTCTTGAAGGCACCTGTTCCTGCACCGCCCTGAGTATCCACCATGGGCGTCCAGCTAAAAGACGGTAAAGAAGCGCTTGTGGGGAGGCAACCCCACCACGGTTTGACTTTCTTTCTTATGTTTTGAGTCGAATTGTAAACCAGTTTGGTTTTGGTTTGTTTTCTTTTGTTTTGGATGATGTCTTATTGGGCTGACATTGGACCTAACATATTGTGTTTGAGCTCTTTGGTTTCCTCTACCTGTGCTTGGCTTGATTGGTCCTCTCTCCAGTCCGCTTCACTCCGACTGGTCCGCTTCCAGTCCCCTACAGTCCGTGCATACCGGTAACATCGTTCCCCTTTCCCTTCCCTCTTCTCCATTGAGGGCAATGTCGATCTTAAGTGTGGGGGGATGTTTATCTTTAACTGCATTAGATCTGTTTGTGTGCTTGGAGCCTAGTCCACTGTCCAAATTTTTAAATTTGAGGGCTCCAAGTACGTGTTTCCGTGCAATTGCCTGCTCAGTATGCTTTGAATTGACAGTCTTTATAGTAATGTGCAACCTAGGGAGGTAGTGTAGCACTATGGAGGATGTTGATGCATTTAAGAAGTCTCATTTCTTCTTCATATTGTGTTGGTTGATTGAGTGAATTAGTGATCTTAGGACCCTTGAGTTGTGTGGTGTTGGGGACTCTCTACATGTCATGGACTCTTGTATCATGTTTTGAGTTTAACAGGTGCTCGAAAATGTGCTTCAAAATAACGTCTCCCGTGCGAATAGGGCGAAAGTGTGTAAGGGGAGACGAGAATTCGTTCCCAATTTCCACCTACTATCTCCAGCCCCCTTACATGTCTTTCCCCCGCATGAGGCTCGAGACATCCGCTCCTGGCATGGCTGGTAAGAGCCGGTTGGGACCCTTGAAAAAAGAAAAAAATAACAGAAAACAAGCAAAACAGAAAGAAAAGGGGTTCCAACCATCTTCAAAGAATATAGAGCACCTTGAAAAATGTGAGTCCATGATCTTTTGTTTTTGAGAATCTCTTCATCCACAATTCATTTGTCCTCTGTTCAATATTTGCCATGATGCCGACTCGATACTAGTGCTCTCGCTGAAGAAGCTATGAGATGACTTGTGCGTCGGTTGACCTCGTAAGTTGCTAAATGATCTAGGAAGTCCTCTGCCTACGATCTGGGTTGTTTGTTGCTATAGAGGTCTGGAGAGTTGCATTGGTTTGAGTTAGGTTTGCTTGGGGACAAGCAAACGGTTAAGTGTGGGGGAATTTGATAACGATGTAATTGCACGAATTTGCGCCCCTAGTTCTTATCCGTTTGAGGGGCATAGTCGTGTGTTTTTGGCCTATTTTATGCCGGGTTGTGCTATTTTGTCATGTTTCAGGTCCCAGGTGTAAAAGGGAAGGCTAAGCACGAGTTTCGGGGCATTCGGAAGTCATTTCGGTGAGCTGGAGCCAAAACACGGGCACACCTAAAACAGAACACGGCCGTGTTCTGTGACCGTGCTTTTACTGCCGAGAGCTAATTCGAGTTTGGACCACATTGGCCAAAACACGGGCAGGGCTGAGATAGAACACGGGCGTGCTTCACCAAAGCACGGCCGTGTCCTCCCAAAGCACGGGTGTGTTCTCCATGGAGTAGTTCTCCCATTCATCTGGGTATGGAGAACCCTAGATTTGTATGTTAGGCTTTGATTGTATGAACCCAAGTACTGATTCTATGATTTGATTATATTCGATTGAGGTTTGAATGATTGAATGACTTGAATCCTGATCAAATTCCTGTTGTTTCTGCTTTGACCTAGAATGAGAATATCTGCCTAGGTTGATAGAGCATCCTTGATTGAAGATAGGGAGTTGGTGACTTTAGTCGAGGAGCCAACTCACTATTCTGTACCGGATTTACTCCGGTAGTGGAGGTTTTGTTTGTTAAGCTCTCAATCTGTTTACTCCGGTGGAGGTTAGTCGCCCGCTAGAGACTCAGATTGAGAGGGTCTGAAAACCTTTAGTCGAGACTTCAGGCTGTTTAAGAACCTTCCGCAGTATAACTATCATAGAAACTGAACTTGGTAATTACAATCCGGCTTAACTGCAGTCTAGGGGGAACCATATCCGGGTGACCTCTCTTAACCTGAATACAACCGTTTAGTTGCTTTGTTAGTTTGTTAGTTTAAACCTGCATTAAAGTTTCATTGCTAGATAACAAGAATTCACTGAGTAGTCATCAAATCTAGGACCCGGGTTGATAATTAAACCTAAACCCGCTATACTACGCTTTAGGAAGTGGTTCCACTTGGCCAATTCCTGGAGTGACAGTAGAAGTGAGTCAGAGAGCAACCTACCTAAACACATGTTCTTGATTCGGTTGGCATTTGTGTTTCAGCGGAGGCCAATGATGGCTTACTATGCTCGTTTACTAGGGAGGAGATATTTGCAGTGCTCAAACAAATGGGGAAGAGAAAGGCAACGGGCGAAGATGGGATGCCAAAACTGTTCTATTCGAAATTCTGGCCTATAATTAGTGATTATATCACAGCTCTAGACCTCCACATGCTCGAACATGAGAGTCTCCCCACAAACTTGAATCATACACTGATTGCCATAAGTCCTAAGGTCAAGAACCGAAAGCGCCTAAGGAATTTTAGCCAATTAGTTTGTGTAATGTGCACTACAAGATTACGGTGAAGACTCTGCTAACCGAATGAACAGCATGTTGGATGTCGTGATATCCCCAAAATAGAGTGCATTTATCCCCGGTCGCTTTATTGCAGACAACATCATGGAGGCCTTCGAGTGTTTCCACACAATGAAAAAGCGGACAAAGAACAAAAAGGGTCACTTTGGAGCGAAAATAGACATGGCAAAGGAGTACGATATGGTGGAATGGTGGTTTGTGAAGGGTGTGATGAAGAACATGAACTTTGTAGACCGATGGATTCAAGAGGTGATGATGTGTGTGACATCTGTCTCATATACAGTGCTTGTGAATGACCAATGTTCTCCCAGATTCACCCCCAATATGGGGCTACGACAAGGAGATCCACTCTCCTCATAACTTTTTCTTCTTGTGGAAGAAGGTTTGTCAGCTTATACCACAAAATCAATGCGGGAAAGGAGTATCCATGGATTACACATCGCTAGGGGAGCTGCGGCAGTCTCCCACCTTTTTTCGCTGTCGATTCTATCTTTTTTTCCTAGACCACACCTCAAGAAAGTTGGGAGCTGAAAAAATCCTTAGAGACTATGAAAAAGAATATGGTTAGATGATAAGTTTTGAAAAATCAAAAGTTTGGGTCGGGACAAGTGTGAAATTGCACCAACCTCTCCAAGTGAGCTCGATTTTGAATACAAAGACTGTGGAGAAGTATGATAAGTACCTTGGTTTAGCCACCAAGGTGGGAAGGTCCAAAAATATTTGTTTACTACCATCAAAGAAAGCATGAGAAAAAAGCTCTCGGGGTGTAAGGAAAGAAAGATGTCTTTAGCGGCACGAGAGGTTTTGATTAAGTTTGTGGCCCAAGCTCAACTGACTTATATTATGTCAATCTTTAGGGTACCCGAGGGTATCATTGACAATGTCCATGGCAAGATCATGCAGTTCTGGTGGGTACAAAAATGAGAGGGAAAGAGAATTCCATGGATAGCTAGGGAGAAACTAATATGCCCGAAGGCACACCTGTTTAATGGAGCAAAGCTTGCGGAAGAGGAAATTTTCATGCGATCTTGTGCTATCCTCAATGATTATCACCAATACCAAGAGGCTCTATAGGAGAGACAAGGACCATGCATGCCTTAAGGATGGAGTCACCCAGGGGAAGGAAAGATTAAATCCAATGTTGACGCAGCTAATTTGGTTGGAGGAATGGGAGGATTTTGACCGATACTAGGGCTCGGGGTGCTATACTACATCAGATTGTAGACATGCCCCACCATTCTGCTTGGAAAGATGCGGGAAATTCGACTATCAGGCTCATTAGAGGAAGAGATCCGATACCGGATAGGTTTAGAACAAGACAGGTGGTTGGACCATCTCTATTAGCACCACCAAGGAATGATGATGACTTCGAAGGAGATGGGACATCTCTCTTGGAGGTTTTGCAGATAGAAGAGAAGAACATCGACCTCTACCACTAGACTAGTTAGCAGAGATGGGATGCATATCAACATGATCACATAGATGAGCTAGAGGAGACTCGAGCTTGGAGATCATAGATGGATGAACGACAACGACAGCTAGCTGAGCATAAGTTGATCATGAGATACTACAAATCCATGAGGCCTGGATGAGGACCTATGATCAGAAGTTATCTCATTAGTGAACAGTAATGTAGTTTTGTTAGTGCAGTCTTAATATTTAATGCATTGATTGAGTTCTTGGGATTATGAGAACTCACGTTGCTCTACCTAGTTGATACTTGATATGATTTCTATTGCATGACGATTGATTTATAATGAGATTTTATGCTTCTAGTTGATAAAGTTACAAGTAATGTGAGGTCTTGGAGAGATCAAAACTTAAAGGATGTTGGGAATCTTGACTTATTCTACCCATTCATTTATTCGATTCTGCTCAATTTTTTGTTTGTTTAGAGATGTACTGATTTTTCAAGTGTTGCTTGGGGTATAGTTACCACTCCTAAGGAGGAAGGGCTGAGACTAAAGAATCTATGTGTTTGGCATGTCACTGTGTTGGGCGATTTATAATGGCTTATCTTGCTTAGGGGAGACTCATTTTGGGTTGCTTATATTGCTCGTTATAAGCTTAATGGGCATTCCACTTGGGTTGCAATATCCTGGTCCATTCCCTTGTATTTCCGATGTGGTACTTGGATTGTCTCATACCAATCATTCCCTCAAGACAAGGACCAGAAACTTTGTGTCCTACCTCAGCGATATCTTGATCCCCCAAACCAGATGTAGATCACCTTTGATCTACCAGACAGACCAGAATCTCCCCTGATTTGCCAAACAAACGCAGATCTCAAATCTCAAGGTCATCAAATGAGGGTCCATCACCCCGAACTAGGCTCTTACCACTTTTCGAAATCAAGCAGCTCCATTAGTACTATGTTATCCGCTTTGGGCCAAGCGCGCACTGTTTTGCTTTTGGGTATTCTCCCGAAAAGGCATTGTATTAATGAGCTTGGTGGACACTAATAAACAAGGGTCCAGTCCCTTTTTCAGATGTAGTATTTGGATTGTCCCATAACATCATTCTTGGTAATAAATTTTTGTTTGGGAGTGCGTATTGAAAAAGGTATGCGCTGTCTCGTTGCGTAGTGAAAGCTTATTTGGAAAAGTATTCAAGCATATCAGCCTTCAATGCCTTGGGTTCAACTTGTCTAATCAGACTACTCGTTCCTTAAGAATCATTGTCTGGTGTCTTAGGTTCAGCTATGAGACATCAACATCGTGGTTCGAACCGTGATACAAATCTTGGACTCGGGTTCTTTTGTATGCACGTGTGTCTCATGTGGAGATAAGTGGAGTTTGGAGATGTAGAGCCATTAAAAACTACAACTTCGCAACAAAGAGGGGTGAACTTTGGAAAAGAAGGAGAGAGAAAATTATCATAAAAGTTACACATATGCATTTAGATAGAGCAAAGACATAAAGTCTTAAAGTAACGACCAAAATTCAACACAAACACACCTATCTCAAATTATCTTTTCTCTCTTCTCCTAAAAGTGATAAAACTTTTGCTTTCTTATCTAGACCTACAACTTAATTTGTCCCGCACATGCGACAAATATCAACCGAACTCACCAAGTCAACCCAACCCAAGCCACCCTCACCTATTCAATCCAAATACCCATATCCCGTTAATTGGTGGCTAAATGGGTTTTCATCAAAATAGAAACTAATGGTAGGGGTGGGCAACTATTTGGTAGGTACTAAGAAAGTATAGTACTCTGAGCTAAATCATAACGATTCGAATATAATGTGATTTAGTTTTTAGTTTCGCAACTTCTATGAATGCTAAAAAAATGAACCTAACTAATATTTGAAGCGAATTAGAATAGACTAAACTGAACCAAATATAATTATTCATCTGGCTCTTTATCCTAACATTTCTTACACTAGTGAATCGCAATTCTCACAAATTTAATCCGGTTTGGATCTTACCAGAGGATTCTCACAAATTTCCACTCCCCTAACTGACGCCTTTCATTTCTTACATAACTTTCACATAGTCACGTAAATCTAGCATCTAAATTACAATTTGTAACCTGGATATTTTTAGCCTTAAATTTAGTACCTAAATTTTTAGAATCCTACCTCGTTAATAGACAACCAGAGAAATCACCATCCAACCCATTCGCTACCTCACGAGTCCTACTCATCATTTTCAGTGGAACTGATACAGCAGAGGAACTGAGTCTTTGTTACCTGGATCCTTAGAAAGGTCTGCCATTCTCGAATTTCATAGGGTAACAGATTAGTAGCAATGAAGCATTCCTCGAGTATATGCATATCACTAACCATAGAAGTTACATATTCACATAACAGACGTACTCAGAAGCTTACGAAGCATGGAGGTCATTAAGAAACAGTCAATTGACCCGAATGGTCTAAGGATTTCCAGGATGACTCAAGCCGTAAGAGGTGCAGTTTCTCAACAAACGGTTCGAGAACTTGTGCTTCTTCCTCTGGAGCAAAAGCCATACAAATACTCAGCTCTTGCACTGCCTTCCCGTACTCCCTGCCCATCAATCAACCACAGCATTGTCATACACGCGAATAGTATATGATGCTCCAGCAACAAATTCAAACCGATTCATCACCAGCAGCTTTACCTGTTGTAGTACAACATCATGCCATGGTCTCTCCTCAATGACCAATTATGTGGCTGCAGAATCAAGAGCCTTTCTGAAGCCATTATTGCCCTTCTGTCAACAAGAATTGCTTCCAGATCAGATCAATATGCATCGCCACAAACAGAAACAAAAACAAAACTTCCAACAAACATTCAGATGACTTGTCTATGCCGCATTTTAGTAAATATCGATTGACATTCTGGAGAAAGTATACTGTATGGTATAATGACATTGACAATACACTTACGAGGCTGCAACAGGATAATAGGAACTTAACTTAGAATTATGGCTTTTAGTTACAATATGTATAGACAAGAACTCTTCCCAACCAGCGAGCAACAAATGAATTCATTTCAGTTATTTTACGAAACCCAAGCAGTAGCAAATGAAAGAGTAATCAGAAGTTGAATCTTAACCCTACCTAAGACTTATACCATGGTAAAGACTTTTATTTTGCATGGGTTAAATACTTAAATGAAGTTAAAGAAGAGTGAAATTGGTGTTTCCAAAAGAGTGGACAAATAGTTCTCGAGTCTGACAAAGAAATGCAGTATATAACCTGAGATCTTGAGGCCGAAGCAGAGGAACATTGGAATTATGGATACTGCATAACAATTCCTTGGTAGTTTGAACATGCCTGAGTGGAGAAGTCAACATCAATCCACGAGTTGACCTTGAAGCACGTTTCCAGTGGAGCCTCTACAAATCATCAGAAAATGTGTTTTTACTGATCACCAGCAAGATAGAACACAAAACTATTTGGACAAAGTTGCAAGGAGATATAAAAATAAAATAAAAGGCCATAAAAAATTTATATGGAACAAATATGCATATTCTAGGATTGGAACTTACGATCAAATTTGCCAGAGCAATCCCGATAATGTCTCGGTTTGTAGCAATCTCAAGTCCCAAAAGAGAACCGCTGGTTAAGTCTGATGCCCTTGACCTAGGGTCCTCCACACACTTCCCATTAACAATAGCAAACATACTGTGTCCTTCAGTCACCCTGAAAAGCTCCTAAACATAGACAAAGATACCCAGAAAGATCATTATCCAGCACAATGAGGCGGAATAGTACTGTTCCAACAACAGTGAAGTGACTGATATTTCACTGCAACTACATTGGAGAAAGATGAGGTTGCAAGATTAAAGCACCTCTGGATTCCCTGTCTGGGGCCATATTAGAAAATCCTCCCCGACCCGGGATCCCACAATGGTTATGCCGAGTCTTCTACAAACTTCAATGTAAACTATGCTAAGCAAAATTGCTGTCAGAAAGATAAGGATTAAGTCAGGGAATTGCGCTACTCAAATTTAGACTAGACTACACTAAGAAATCAAAAGTATTTAGAACAATAATGATGATTGCATTTAAAACATGTGACATTTACCATTGCCAGAACCAGTACTCAAAAAAGTGTGCAAGTATGAACACATAGAATCCGTAACAGATGACCTCTTGAAGCCTCTGAATTCAAAAAGAACCAAGTTTATTGCATCCAGAACTTCAACTAGATCACAGCCTATCTCTCTTGAGACTAGCTCCGCCTCAACTTCTTTAGCAATCATATCCAACTCTCCAAGCCATCCAGTTATTGTCTTCCCAGATAATGGCATCTGCTCCACGTTATCCCACTCCTGAGCATGAGATGGCACCGAAAGATTTTTTCTCTCATTGAGCAGTGAACGAGCATCCACCTCTTGATTGAAAGCAACGAAGGCCTCGTCCTCTGCAGCAATATAGAGCAGAGCCTACACATATCAAATTGGTCAACCAAGGATTAGAATCTTCTGATAGTGGGTAGCAACTTTGTTCAAAGAAAGCAAAGAACTTAACTTATAAAACATATCTTTAAACGACTTACACTTCAAAGAATGGACTTCTAGCAATCGCCTTGGGCAAGGCGTGTATTTGGGAAATAATACACGCACAAACAGTAAACATAACAAGGAGAGAGAGAGAGAGAGAGAGAGAGAGAGAGAGAGAGAGAGAGAACAAAAAAGAAAAACGTCCCACAATTGTGATGAACATGTCACACCAGAAATGCCACATATAAAACTGTAAATTCCAGTAGATGATTTAAAGAATATCAATATACCCTTGCTAGAGAGATGTCTTTGTCCTTCGACTGGAATGAAATTTCTTGGGTGAACTTTTGCCTTGCAGATTTGGCAACCTAGCAATTGAATTCAAACCAACAAACACAAGATTAGCCAGAGTAGGTGATAGAGGATTATATTAGTAGGAAGTCCAACAGGACAACTGGATATGTGATATTCGAAGGAGGGAAGCAAAGGCAAAATATTATGCGAGTGTGATAAAGAAAATTAATGGGGTAAGCTAAGATGCGTGTTAAATGGGGTACAAATCAACCTCCTGATACATTTTGAGGTGGGTTGAGCCCCTGGTCATCTGATCGGGTGAAACAGGGGATGCTGAAGCTGAAACAATAGCAGTCACATTTCTAATCCAAGGGAAAAGGGTCCTCCTCCTGGGCATCCAAAGGCGATCATGATCATACCTGATGATCACCGTGTAAAGAATAAAAGGGATATTGGGGTTTGACCACCAGAAAATCCATCTTTCACCTCTAGATTTAATTTATAAGAACATATCACAAAAACTAGCACTGCGACAAGCACGATGCAATATCAACAATTACTATAAAATTGCAGAGTACAGAGAAGGATGATAAGGCAATCACCTGCAAGCACGAAGAGCACACGGAACTGCTGACATAGTTGTTGCAGTACAACTCAGTGATGAGTTAGCCAACATATTCTTCTCTGGCAACTTCTCTTTTGTGTTTTACGAAGAGTTTGATTGCTTCAAACAACAAAGTGACAGCACAGCCAGCAAATCAGGGAAGATGAGAGAAACAATAGACCAAACAATCATAGAGAGGGAGAAGATGAAAACTCGAGAAAATCTTGAGCATTATGAATGGCAGGACCAGTAGAGAGATTAAGAAAGCACTAGTGGACAAGTGAAGGGAAGGATTGATTAAAGGGTTTCAAGCTATTGGAATTCGCTTCCAAGAAACCATGGGCAACGAAATGAAGAAGACGACTACGATGATGATTTAAATGACAACTCTGATCAAGAAGATGAAGCAAAGTCGGGTAATTAAGGAAGAAGACGAATGATTGCCGGATATCCATACACATCAAGGTACAGAAGGCCGCTTGTTCCTATAGTGAAGGAAAAAGACAGCTGATTGATTAAATGGTGTGATGTTTGTTTGGTCACGCGTAAATGTTAAAAGATTGGAGATGAAAGTAACGACAGAAGCTCTCCAGACCAGACAGCAGCCCAGACGCCATCAATTTCACTGTAGTAGTGACAGATGCAACCTAACTTGGTAATGGTAACATTATTTTATGAGACAATGGGCAAGTGGGTTACCATCGTCCAACTGGTGGCCAAATGACATATGAATGAGGGAAATGGTTTTAAAAACAAGGAATCAGCACCCAGCATTCCACATCTCACCGTCACTTATCAGAGCACCCATGTGACAGAAAGTCCACAATTCTAACATCAGCCAAAGATCCCAAAAAAAAAAAAGGAAAATGAAGCAGTTGTCTCCTAGCAAATATACCTTTCCTAGCTCTCCTTAGAAAATAGAGCAGTGAACAAGGAATAGAGAGGAAGCTTCATTGATCAGATGCAAGAGAACTCGAATAAGAAGATGCAATTTTAAAAAGGGGTATGAACAACTGCATGACAGGGGAGCATCCCATGGAATTAGTACGAGAGTGATCCAGTAATCAATCAGTTCAGATAAGGCTACCAAAAGAAACTAATTAATAACAATGGAGGAGTGGATGATGATGATGAGGATGCCAACCCACACCCACTGATGACGACCATTACTTTCTGCAGATTGAAAACGACCTGCGAGAGAAAGAAAGACCAAAGGAGAAAGGCAAGGAAAGGCTTTCTTCCCTCCATCCCTCATTGTTAACCCCACACCATGCCTACTTCTCCTTATCCCTAAACCTTCAATTTGTCCCTTTGTGCCCTACTTGTACGCAAGAACCCCTAAACTTATTCGCCCTGCTTCTGAAACCGTCAATGGCTGTTTCTCAAACCATCCAAATTATCATCCACATCATGACCACCACCACCACCATGGCACCTTATTCCAAGCATATCCGATATCAATCCAGCTCTTCCATTCCCAAAACGAATTCTATATTCGCCTTTCTTTCCCTCTTTAGCCTTTCGTGTAAAGGTAACAACAAGAAAACTATACTAATCTAACAACCACACGCAATTAAACAAAACGAAACACGACAGAGAAGCATAGAAGGCGTACAGTTAGAAGTAAGCGGAATGTGCTCCGGACGGCAGCAAAGAAGAGTCTGGAACTTGCGGCGGCGGCAGCGGCGGAATGCTTTGAAGTGAAAAAATCGGTCATCGTTTTTCAATTACTTCTTTAAGCCTTGCCGCACTCTTTCCAGCTAGGTTTCACCAAAAAGGATCGAACCTAGTGCCGCGGCCGGCAGAAGATTAAAGCAAATCAAGAAGCACCAGCCGAAACTACCAACGGCTGCCTAGGCACGGCGGAGACGGAAAGCGCGTGGCGTAACTTAGCGAGAGAGAGAGAGAGAGAGAGAGAGAGAGAGAGAGAGAGAGAGAGACGGCGGAGGGAACTAGACGGAGAGATCGGGCGAGCGATCAGACAGGGGAGAGGAAGAAGAAGCCAAGAAGGTGACGATGAGGCCGTTGAATTGAGTGACTGCTGCTGACATAATAACAGCCTTCGGACAAGTCACACTCTCTCTGCGGCCGCGTTCGCTCGCTTTTCGGGAAATGTGAGAAAAGATTTGGGAAGTGGGCCCTGGGCCTTCGACCTTGGAGGCTTGGATGGACGGTCACGGTTAGACTATTTTTTCTTTTTTTTGGGCTGAATACAGACGCTAATAGCGTTCTAGAATCTAGATCATATCATTAGTATCACCACTCATGATAATGCCTATCTTACCATACAAAAGCCAATATTAAATGTTTGGATTGCTCCTATCGGAGACATGTATACCAAAAGTAAGGGGAACGACCTTTACGAGTAAGGAGGTCGGTTACAAAATTACATTCGCTATAAACATGTTTAACTTCAACATTCCATTCTCTAAAAAAAAAATGCTCTCAAAGAGCTTAGCAATGAGTCCATGATAGTGATCAGTAGGGGTGTTCAAATGGTTACCATGGTTATAACCAAACCAAATAAGGCTAAATTCCATTAACCATGGAATACAATATCATAATCAAACCGTCCAAACTAGTACAACAACCAAATTAACCAAACTAAAGTTTAATTGGTTTGGTTAATTGGTTAACCAGATTAACCAATATAAAATCACATTATCATTGATGATGAAAATTTTCTGGTTAATGCAACAATTCACAATTTATATAATGAATAAAACATAACAATCAACACATAGTTATAGTTGACCCTTAACAAAAATACATGCAACTAAGACAATTATCTTACGATTAGTATAGAAGTATTCACCTAACAAAAATTTATGACAATGGTATGGGTTAATGAATTGTTGTGTTTGGGTAAATTGACTTAGTCTCTTAGCAATTATCATAGGCTGGAAATGACCTTCCTTTCAAGTTTTCATACATCATAATGTATGAAATTTATCCAAATTAGGCGTCCATGACCATATGTTGTGGTCTACACTTTATATATACAAATATACACTATATGAGCAATATTGAGCTTTATATTTTATACGAGTCTAAAAGGGATGAATGTTAACTCTTGAGTTGTTATGCAAAGTATTAAGTATGTGTATATAATATATGTTAGATATATGACTAATTAATTAACTGGTTAATTTGGTTTGACTGGTTAGGAGTGTCTGAAACCAAACCAAACCACCTAAACCAAACAAGCTAAAAACTTTAACCAAACCAAACCAATTATCCAAATTAACCAAACCAAATTATCCAAATAGTACCGGTTAAAACGGTTACCACGGTAACCAAACCATTTGAACACCCCTAGTGATCAGATTGATCCTTTTTCTTGATGATGTTCGGAGTTAAAGTTGAATCAAGGTTGAGCTCAACCCTTCTTTAACAAGCTGCCAAGCCATTTCCAATTCTTTTGCAGCTCCTTTCAATTAAGCCTGAGTGATGGCACTTCTTCCAAGATTGCTAGGAAATGCGTCCCTCCCCCAAGCATCTTCCTAGATGATCCCTTATTAGACCAACAACGGCAGCTTGTCCAGAGGGTTGATCACAGACCCGTCAGTTTGAACTTGTATCCAACCTTCTCGTGTGGGTCTCTTAGGGCCAGTAAACCCCAAGTCAACGAGGTCATTCTCATCTAAACATTTGCTAAAGTCTTTCACCTCGTCAAAGTTGAATGGGGAACCCCCTTGCTTCTCGGAGGACTTCGAAATGACGTTGAAATCTCCTAATAGGATCCAGGGGATCTTTGTACCTCTTCAAATCCTTCCAATTGACTCCCATAGCTCCCCTATATTGTGCACATTTGGGCTGGCATAAATTGCCATCAATTGACATATCTCTTTGTCCGCCTTCTAGCATTGAGGTTGCTAAACTGCCTTTGACAGTCCAAAAGCTCGAAGCTCATCTTATCCTCATTCCATAAAACCGAAATACCTCCACTGAAACCTACGGCAACTGACACTTTCCATGAATCAAAGCCTAGTGACCAGTGCAGTCAAAATAGCACATTAAAACGTAAAAACTTACGTTTTTACATATCTAGATAACAAAAATTATTCAGTTCTACCTAAAGTTGCTTGGACACAAAAAAAAAATTGAGTAAACCATGGGGGAAATCGGTAAATTGCATAAAATAGGTAAAATCGTGATTCTAATGAATTTTTATCCGATTTTGACCATCCTTTAAAAATGCACTAATTTGCCCAAAAACGATGCCATTTTGGAGATTGATTCGAGCATAATTACAAATATTTTATCCTTCATTTCTTGATCGTTTGACTTGGTAATCGTCGTCCCTCGACCTATTTCACGCTAAGTTTGTGTTCATTTAAAAAATATTTCAGTAACCTAACACATGTGGAAAGGGCGAGGACAAGTTTCAGGACGTATGCAGGTCGAAAAAAGCCAAAGTATGATGAAAGTGAAAAGATCACGGGATGGGAGAAAATATCACGGTCACAGCCCGTGAACATTGATCGTAGGTCGTGAATTGCTAAGGAAAAGGAGGCTTCGGATGGATCGCAGGCGGAGTCAAGATCGCGGTCTCAAGACCATGACATTTACTAGCGGACTGTCAAGGATTTAACCCTAGAAGAAGAAGATCTTGAGCTATTTTGTAATCTCTCTCTTCTCTCTATGTATTAGACCTTTTTTCTTTGGTAGTGAACCCTAGGTCTAGATTTTGGTTTGATGATGATGTATGTAATAGATTCTATGTTTGATTGATGATTTAATCTATTTGATGGATGGTTTTGATGAACTGCATAATTTTGGATTCCACTTCATGTCAATTGAGCTTTTTACCTATGAGGGAGATAATCCGCTTATAGCACATTATTGGTGTCTTAGGGTCACTCTTATCATATGTCATCTGGGTAATCCCCGGCGGAGTTGATTCGATCTATCTCGTAACGATATAGGGTTTCCCTAGGTTGAATGGAGTGCCTACCCATCCATCACTTCGTCGTTCCGGGTCAAGCCCGAGTAAGTCAATCTCCTAACGATAGGATAGTGAGTAAATCGAGCTAGAATAGTACTCAACATCGATCCAAATGACGGAACTAGGGAGATTCAAGCTAAGGGAGCTCCGCCACTTGTAATTAGCTAGGGTAGTGGTTAGATTATTGTAGATAGGTTAGTTTCTTAATCACTATCCTAGGTTGGCTGGATAACGAAAACTCAAGCCAAAGTAAGGTACGCGTAGGAGACCCATGCTTCTATATGTTTATTGTTTACTTACCCTATGCTACATCCGGTCGTCGGTTATGCTTGACCGTTGATTGAGATGTGCAGTTAGAGTCGAATCAAGTTTTTGGCGCTGTTGCTGAGAAACATTCTAGTATATCGGAAAAAGGCTTAGGTCGTTAGTTTAGCCATTTTGTTTTTTGTTTTGTGTTTGTTGACCTACTCTTCGTCTTGAAGGGTGTTTTGTGTTTGTTTGAGTTTCTTTTTGTGTTTTTGTGTTTGTAGGTTGAATCATGGATCTCAATGACTTCTACAACATGTGGGGTATCCACAACCATCCGAATGGGGTACCCCGGAGCTTCATGGAGTAATCAAGAGGATGGAAGCCAAAGATTTGAGTTCTGTGATCAACCTCCCTTCCAAGAAGAACAACCATGCTCATGGGGATATCAAGAAGATTCCTCATACAAAGAAGATTTCCCTCCATAACCCAAGGCGAAATCCAAGTTGGAGTTGGCAATGGAAGCCTTCATGGGGAATTCCTCAAGAGCATGTGCCACTCTACAACAGGAGCCAAAGAGCAAATTAGAGTTCATGGTGGAGCGGTTTGCCCGAGGCACAAACAAAGGATGCTCGAACTTGGATCTCCCACAACCCAAAGTGAAGTTCAAATTGGAACTTGTCAGGGAGAACTTTGAAAGAGCATGCTCCAAGACGGATTTCCAACCCATCCATCCTCCCGATTTGACATTACAAAAGAAGGTGGCACTAGCTTCTTTCACAAGTTTTGACTTCAATTAGGATGATCAATTATTATAATATTAAAATGGGTGGGAAAGGAAATGTGTTTCTGTTATTAGTTTTGACTTCGAACATTAAATGGATAATTACATAATTGCATATTAAATTTAGGACGATAAATAATAATTTTAATACGACAAATAACAATTTCCAATCTAAATTGTTTCTCTAACTCTCCTCTCTCTCTCTTTCATATGGGCTGAAATAGTATCCAGTACCGATTAACCATCCTTCTTTCCGACAGAGTATGTCTCTTCACGTACACAACTACACGTGATTTAAAAGACAAAAGAAACCCTAATACGAAGGTATCTGAAAGGGAGAGAGAGACTGCTGTGGCTTCTTCCCCAATTAGTGAAACACCACCAACCTTCTTTCCTTCCCTTCCCTTCTCCCAAACCCCAATCCACAGAGTTCTGTACTGTTCTGTTAGCAATACATCCCTTTCCCCAATTTCCCCCATTCCTGACAAAGCAACCAGCTGAAAGATTAACAAGCCCCATAAGCATTCCTCATAAACGAATCCCACAAGCAATGCAAACGACATTCTTCCACATCTCGCAAGCAATGAGGCCGATATAGCTAATAGCTAGCTCCGTTTCCTCAAGAAGCCGCATTCTTCCGCAGGAGGGAAACACAAACCCTCCAAGCTTCAACAACCTTCCCCAATCCATGGCAGAGTAAGTAGAAATACCAAAAAAAATTCTCTACCCAGATCTGCAAAAATCGATCAAGATGTTTTCTGATGATGGATTGTTCCAATCCCTGCTGTATAATTTCATTCCCGTCTCCTTCGCACCCCAAATAATCAAAAAGTTTCAATCTTTTTTCAGCTCAATAAACCTCTGCCTAATTGCTCTGTTTTTTTCCCCCCTCTCTCTGTTTTCCCAGATCTCCCAAAACCTCGTACTACGAAGAGAATGTGGTCGCCACCAGCAGAAGGGAAAGGGCGTCCTACTCATCCCCATCCTCCGGCGCCGGCGCCACCACGAGCGTCCACGTCACCGCCCTCGACGGGCTGGTCAACGTCAACTCCCTCTTCACAATCGCCGTCTTCGTGGGGCTCTCCTTCACGACCCCAGGCCAGCGCAGCCTCGAGAATCGGACCTCCTGCGACGCCGGGATCGAGGAGGCCAAGAAGCTTCTGGTGTTCGAGGTCGTCTCCTTCAGCTTCTTCCTCTTCTCCTCGCTGATCGCGCAGGGTTTGAAGCTGGCCATCAATCTGCTCAACAGTAAAGACGTGGACGAGGCGTTCAAGGCCCACATCAATCTCAAGGTTCTGAGGTTCGGGATGATGGGCTCCGCGATTGGATCCGTGATGGGATGCATTTTCCTGGTCCTGTCGATGGTGAACGTGATCGAGATTCGGCTCGGGCTGCTGTCGTGTGGGAGTAAGAGCGCGATTCATGCGGTGGCGGCGCTGGTCTTGCTGGTTTCCTCTGCTCTCTTGTGTTATATCTCGACTGCTGTTTATGCTTTCTTGCACTGAAAATGATGTGATGATGAAAATTTGGATGGATGGATGGATGGGTTGATATGATATGAAAGGTATGAATTGGTTTTGATGTGAGAGTTTGTTGCGTTGGTTGCGTGAATTGAGAAATCTGGCAGTCATTAGACTAAGTTAGAGTAATCATCCGTCATGGGATAAGAACACGAGGGGAGGGGAGTATTGGTGTTGCCTGTTGCGTGAGGCGTGAGGCGATCGTGGTAGGAACTTTACAACAAATGAATTGTTGGGTTGTTTGATGAGATATATTTCTGTGTAGGATTTGCAATTTTGTCATAGTCTTATATTTTGAGGAATTTTGGCAAAATAACGTGTTTAGGAAGGGTTTTTTAAAATGAGAGATTTTGTATATGGAATTTCAAAATCGGACAAGTGTGGGTTTTTAAAATAGTTAATTAGGATCAGTTTTTTTTTCCTCCTAGAATTAACCTTCTCTTTTCTTATTTGGGTTTTCAAAATAGTTAATTAGCAGATGCCAGGCAGAGACAAACCTAGCTCTGTTGGCCGATTGCAATGGAGACGCGGAATCATGGTGAAACGGTACGATAAGAAAGTACGAAGATGGAAACGAAGTTTTGATTGAAGGGAACTCTTTAGTGCTACGAAAGCTAGAACCCTTTTCTCCCAACAATTTTCCGTTCATCTTGGCAACCACGTCGAGCTTCTAGCGTATTGGTGGTAGCAACTGTCCCACCGGTATCCAAATTAAACAAGAAGAGGGAATATGTAGCAAGATTTCGGTGACCCAAGAAACCCACAAGTCTGAGTTCTAGGACATGAAGAAGAGAACAGACGGAATTAGAAGCTTACGTGAACAAAAATACCCATATCATCCTAACAATGGAAGACAAATGAAATCGAGCTGATAACAGGAGTCACCACCTACGGGCACCTGAAATCCTCGCCGATCGTCTGGCGGCAAGGAAAATCTAAACACCACCTACGGGCACCTGAAATCCTCGCCGATCGTCTGGCGGCAAGGAAAATCTAAACAAAAAACTTATGGAGATGCAGGGGATCGAACCCGCATGCAAAGCGGGCGCTCTACCATTTGAGCTACATCCCCAAGTTTGTTCAGAAATTGAAGTTAATCAATTTATACTAATTTATATGCCAGTGCGAACTTACAGAAAACTAGCTGTTCTTTTATTGGCCAAAGGTGGTAGAATTGTATTCATAACTATAATGTTTTTATAATTGTTACTAAAGCCAATGGTGAAAATAATGCTGAACAAGAAGATTATCGCAGACTTTTCACAATTTGATTTATAGATCGATCTATCCTACTGCATTTCCCACAACCATTTGAAGATGGAGAAGCGACCAATGACCAATCAGCAACGCCAACGACTGGGTAACCTACTGCATCCTACATTCGACATGTTGGAAGATCTGTTCTAGAGAAACCAGAGAACTTCCACACAAAAAAAAAAACTCTGCAGCCATCCGCGCTGGTTGCACACAAAATGATCAGCACTATTCTGGAATGGCTTGCTGCTCACGGCAAGGTTAACAGAAACCATGGCATCATTTGACTTCGGTCACTTTCTAATCGTTCGTCGATACGCTTATAAGTAATAATAGTCTTTGAATGAGGAGATAAGATCTTATGGTCAGCAACCAGCAAGAACAGTTTCGACACATCCGCAGAAAACTCATAGCCTAATAGAGAAATGAAAGCATTTTTGTAAAGATAACAGCAACAACATCAATCGACGATCGAGGACTTCAAAAAAAGCAACAGAAGTACGAGACGGCTGGCAACCGTGGCTGATTGTGAGCTTTCTCCGCTGTCTTCCATCACATGTGTAGAACATGGCAAATTCCACCCTAAACTTTTACTTGCAAATAAAACATGAATCCCAGCTAAGCAAGTATCGCCCAAAAGGCAAGAACAGAAACCGGAAGATTAAAGAAGAAACCCCAAAAACAGTATAGCTTTCTATTTTACGCCTCCCTACACCACCACAAGCCTGAATTCAATGCACCACCACCCGGTGGAGAAGAAGGGATGCGTTTCGGCGTTTCCTACCACTCTGCCAGCAGATTAAGAGCAGCAACTTTTCCCGGGCACCATCAAGAATTAATTCCTGCAGAGCACAGCTATATATCCATTTTCCGACTTCTCAACTAGTCTTCTTGGAACTTGTTTTGTCGATCCACCGGATTTTCCTGCTAGAGACAAAAGCAACTGCAACTTGACAGGGACTACCATAAGTCAGGAGCTTACAACATCCTAATAATCAGCTAACTAAAACCTGTCCATCGCTCATCAAATTGGGAACTCTTAGCCACTGGGAGAACCGAGCCAGCTCCAGATTGAAGCTACTTGGTAACCGACGAACATTCTTAGAGTAAAGACTATCCTGATCAGGGACTGGACTTTTACTAGCTCTACCAACTTGTCTGACCATAGTGCATTGAAGAAACAAAAACCATGCCACTTTTGTTCCATTATCTTCTTCATTCATTTATTGATGAATGGTAGGCGATAAATTTAGAGAAGATCATAATGATCTGTGATATGCTCAAACGTCAAACGGTTGGCTGAGTGTTCAGAGTTCAAACCTAGTAGTCATCAATCATCATGATGGGGCAGATTTTGCTTTAGTTTTGATTGTCTTTCTCATTCTTCCTTATTTGAGAATTTCAGTAGTTTTCTTGGATAAGCTGAAGCCTTTCAGGAAAAGTAGTATCTAGTTAGGAATTCATTTTCATACACTAATTTGCCAATGAAGTTCTGTAACTCCTATACATGAAGGGGAGGAGGTTAGTTCCAAACTATTGGGAGATTATATCAGATACATGAACTTTTCCTTGTGATTTATTAGGCTTATGAAATCTAGGCTGTCACCCCGAGCTACCAGACCTTACTCCCCATAGGTGTGGCGGTTCTTCCTCCATTATATCTAGAAAAAATCCTATATTGAACTATTTCTTCTAAATTCCAGCAACCCCTAGTTCTCTTATATATTCACAGCAGCTCTAGCCACATCACATCGCCTATGATGCTAATGTAATCATCCCCTAGAAGATTCTCCGGTCTAATCACCCTAGTCAACAATCTAAGCGCCATTATATTGTTCAAGGTGAAAAAAGACAGCTACAGATTAGGAGACAGAACTCTAAACATACATGAAACTGGAAAGAGCAATGAAACCAAAATAAACAAGAAAGGAAACATGAAGTGTAGAAAACTTGCAGTTGTGGTACCTCCCCCTCATCATGTTTTCCTGCCTTCCATAAGCTGTCAAGCAAATTGAATACCCAACAACATCTGCATAGAAACTGTGCATTCTGAAAGTTAAAATACTCATTCAATCTGCAAGAAGCATGTTGAGGAAGTTTTAAAAAATGAAATTGAGAAGGACCTGCATTTCATTATTCCCTAGGTTACTCATACCTCACTCTGCTACCTTCATGACAATTTCTTTATTCTGTTCAAGTGTCTGTTGATCGATCTCATTCAGTTGATTGGTTTCTTCTTCCTGGAGAAGCTCTTCCCTGGAAATTTCCCTTCCCCAATAATTGATGAAAAGAGGCATACTACAAACTTCATACTCTAACAACAACCATCTATCCTATTTAAATGTTAGAATCCCCATTTTGTAGACATACAATGAAACAAAATTCTCATGTTCTCTAGACCATTTTCCAAGTCGCTTTCTGGCTTATTTTGTGAATGCTGCTGCCTTATTCAAGGACAGGTGAGCCGACACAGGAATGAAGTAAAAAGCAGCAACCTACTGGCTATTATTCTTTAGCAAAAACATTCCAGCCCCACATGAATTGGGTTTCCTAGATCTTATAGGGATGCCTTTTTTTCACCTAGAGGCCAAAGTTACATGTTTCCATATTAACTTTTGTCCGGGGTAAGCTGAGAAAGCAAACAACCCTGCGCTGACACCAGAGCAAGAAATAGAAACATTCTGTTTCCAAGGTATCTGCTGGATATTACAAAGTATGAAAGCTGGTATTAACACATATCATCCACGAGCAAAAGCTTCCATGATCATAATAATAATACTTGCATTGCATGCAAAGGTTATCTAGTGTGGGACTGTTTTTGTACCTCAGATTCAACTTTCCTCACATTGTCAACAATAACTTGGATTTTGGAAGACCATTCTTCTGTTTGATCCTCAACACTTTTTATAAAACTAAGTAACTTCTCTTTATATACTGAACATAAATGATCCTGGAGATCCAGCTCTTTGGTAAGCTCTTCAATTTTCTTGTCCTTGTCACCCTACAAGTAAAAAAATTAACCAAGGCTCTCAGGTACAGCTAACTTAAAAGTGAAACATAAAATTATACACATGCCCTTCAGAGCTATTTTCTAGCACCACAGGGGCAGAATTGCTAAAATCAAGCATCTGTTAACCTCAGTACCAACTGTCCTTCAAACCGGCACATTCCTTTCATGGTGAAAATCATAGAAAAAAACAAGGAACCTAATAACAGCGTTCTTAGCTAACATGACAATACTGGATATCACTAGTGAACATAAGTTCCAACTAGTAATTGTCAAGATAGCTAGATATAGTTAAAAGTACTCATCCATGGATCTAAGTAGCAGAAATCTGCCTTAGTACAATAAACATAAGATGAAGTTCTAAACAAGATCGGGCCTCTTGATCACTATTATTGATAAAGAAGACTAAAATGTTATAGCAATTGTATATGTTAGTTGTGTCATCATTGATCATCCAAATAAGATGTGGTCATCAATCGAGATACTAACCGCTGCATTGAAACCATTGGCAGTTGCAACCAAGGGGTGATTATGTTCCTTTTCAAATCTTGTGACAACCCATTTTCCTGACTTCTCCAATTTAACTAAGATTGTTGCTTTGCACCCCTCACGGGCACTTGATCGCGGCTTCTTATCTTGTACAAGTCTGCCCTTATTATTAGGCGAGAATCCTTGTTTGTTGCATCCAAGTCTACGAGCAAGAGTCCTTCCATCAACCCCAGAACGGCGACGTTGCATAACACGCACAAAAAATCCAACCCGTCTGGCATACTCGACGTAAAAATTTCTGGCATCATCTTCAGATTCAAATATCATGCCAACGTATGGTTCTAGATTTGAATCCGCTTCTGATACACCAGTATTTTCTTCCACAGGGCGGTCAACTTCCTTGTCCAGATCCACATCCACTGCAGCATAATCAACACAACTAGTAAGCATCATCACAAACTTTTCCATTCCTAGAAGCATAACTTTTTGGTTTAGTTAGTTAAAGTTGAACGTTCAGGTAAGTAACATTAGTTGTCTGTCAAGGTACTACTTATCTCAGATGACTAGTGTAATCTCAAAACCATGTTACTGTCTATAAGCTCAAGGCTATACAAGTTGTAAAGACATGTTATGATCTAAAAGGGCCACTTTGCTTGCAAAAGATCAAGAGGCAGACATTGCTAATCATTCAGACTTGTAGCTTACTGTAAGATAGTCAAAACAAAAATTATAATGAATATACAAAATTTAAACTAGATAAACAATAATAATTAGATACTTTCAATGTGTGAGCATAGTAAGACGTAATATATTGTCATAACATCAATGCCTTGCAGAATTCTGATCAGGATATTCAGAGGAAGAATCCTGCAATAGTTACTGATATAAAGTTGGCACAATTTTATGTACCAGCCATGCTAGTTGCTCCGAGTTAAGTAAATTTCTTCAAGTAGTTCACATATCTATAACATATTTCAAGTGAAATTTACCTTATAGATTGTAACTGGGAATAATAATTACACTAAAAGTATCACATTCGAGGCAAACTAATCTAAGACGAAACAGGTCATTTTTTCTCAACTGAACTTAGACGACCACTTTGCCAGGGGGGAAATTGTTTACATGAATATCCATTCCGGTCACGTTTACACAACTGTTACTGAACAAAATTGCTGCCTAAAGGCACCATTCCGCATCCAGCGCCACATACTTTCCGTTTCAAAAAATTCATGAAACAGTTGTATTGTTTCGAATGCTAATCACATCAAAGACAGGAGCGCTTCACCTGACTATATACTAAGCATAAAGACATAAAGTTCGACCTCCTCTCTTCGTGTATTTCTTACTTCCTTCATTCTAAAGTTTAACGATCTTGTTCGTGGAAATATAAAGGGCTGAACGTACAAGCACTAAATAGCTCATACTCGGGCGAAAGAACTTCCCGAGAAAGTCCAAATTAAATAGTGATGCAAACTACAATCTGCTAGCTAGCTGGCTGTGATTCCCACCAATGTGATATGGTAATGTTTCCAAGTCATAACGGTAGAACGGACCACTGAAGGTATATAAACAAGATGAATCTCCTTCCGGCACATCCATAATTTGCTTGAGATGACAAGTTTCTGAACTGGAC
Organism: Linum trigynum; assembly: GCA_964030455.1. Lineage (NCBI taxonomy): Eukaryota > Viridiplantae > Streptophyta > Magnoliopsida > Malpighiales > Linaceae > Linum > Linum trigynum. Next base: position 29,425,850 of record OZ034814.1, on the reverse strand, counting down.
TTATCCAATAGAAAAATTCAACTTCCAAATTCCATTTCACAGCTATGTGTCAATCAAGAAAGAAGCAATCAAGACTAGGCATTTTACCTCTATCCAAGTCTAAATCCATCAGTGGCGCAACCCCACGGATACACATACAAATTGGGAACTCAGAGGGAGTCTGTCGGCGGCTTCACAATCTTGACCTGACATAAAGCACGCAGGTAGATTACACCAATTATAGCGACGCGCGACATGGCACGGGGAGAGAAAATTGAAACTACTCCCAAATGGAAGAAGGTAGCCATTGATGTAACTACAACACCAAATTCCAGGCAGTTCAAAGGAAACCCTAATAGAGCGAGAACAATAAGTTGGGCATATAATATAAGACAATCTTGAACGGATGAGGAGCAGAGACTGGGGCCAACTGCCAAGACAAACAACAAGGTACCTGAAGGAAGGAAGGAAGGAAGGGTCCTGTTTTGGGTTACAGCTTTTCAGCTCGATCTTGTCCCGAGAGGCTCACTGGCTCAGGCACGCAGAGGCGAGCGATCCTTTTCTGCAAATTCATAATTTTACCTTTCTTTTCTATTTTGTTAAGTTAACTAATTAAAATATCAGGATTGGATAGGGTGACTTCATTTTGGTGAATTTAACTAATAAAAAGAATTAATTTGTGATTTATTTTATAAAAATGAAAGTTAAAAATAGATGTTATTTTTTGAATTCAAAGTATAATAGTTTGGGTGGTGATATTATATATTGAATTTAAATATGGGTTTTTTTTTTGAAATATTGTATTTTATTTAAATATGAATATAGATTGTAAGTAAGTTGTTTTCAAATATATTTTATATATGCTAAATTTCATTTGATCTTAATAGCTTTCATGGGTAAAATACCTCCGGTACCACTAAAATTTGAGAATTGGGGCAGACATACCACTAAAGTTTGAATAGGGCGTCAGATACCATTAAAGTCACCAAAATGTGCATCCGTCTAGTTTTCCATCCAAACAAAAAAATTTAATTACTTTTTGGTACCCAAAACTTTTAAAAACATCCAAAACTATATTTCAACAAGTTTTTATCTAATATAGAAATTAAAAAACCTTCTAAACATTATATTACTAAAATGACTAATCAAAATTTTCAATAAAATAGATAAGTTAGTAAAAATAATAATATCAAGAAGAAGAACAAATATATAGAATATAATAATAAATATTTAAAATCAATATTAGAAGATCTATTTAAATCACTAATCCGATAAGAAGTACCATTAAAAATAGTTAAAATAGAATCTAATCGATCATCAATACATCAAGACCAAAGAATGATAAATGGAACATAGTTAGAAAGAATTAAACATATTACAGTAATTGAAGATAATTTAGAACGAAAATAGAACGAAAGTAACCAAGAAAATTATACAACATCCAAATGATGTACGAGAATTCAATATAACATCCTCATATTATTTATATCGATATAGAATTCATAGGATATATTTGCTTAAGCAAATTATTCGATTATTATAACACATAATGGTAATTTAAAGTACTTATAATGATAATTGATTCTACATTTCCTATTCAAAAATTGGTTTGGTATCAAAAGCTTTTAAAAAAAAGATAGAATAATTCAATTATTAGAAAATATAATAATAATTGAAAATAATTATAATAATAATTGATTTTAAATTTTCTATTCAAAAATTAATTTGGTATCAAGTTTTCAAAAGAGGATACCAATTAAATAATAAAAATTGATATTTTTCATAAGTCAAAAATGATAATTTACAATAAGAAAAGTAGAAGGACCAATTAAGAAATTTAGAAAACAGAATATTCTATCAACTTTAACGGAATACACTAAACATTAAACTTAAGTGGTACCGGGTGCACAAATAATAGAGTTCAGTGGTACCCAACGCCCTATTCAAACTTAAGTGGTATGCATACCCCAATTCTGAAACTTAAGTGGTATCCGAGGTATTTTACCCTAGCTTTCATATATTTTCATATTTTATTAACTAACACAAAAAGGTTGTACCATTGGTCAAACTATTTCACTTGCTAAAACGATACAAAAGTATAAACCGGTTTGACAACCTTTTTATCATAGCATTGCTGTCATGTCGGTGGCATGCTGGAAGGTACAACCGGGTACAACCAGTACTAGTTACAAAATTATTGGAATACCTCTATTATGACCAGTATGATCGATTTTCGACATTTAAACAAAATTATGATCATTTTAATTTAATTAACAAAAAAAAATCATTTGAATCTTGAATTTAAAAGTATAAACTTTGTTAGATTCAAATATGAGAGTGTGGTGTCAAAAATTAGTACTAAATACTAGCTTTATACCCGCCCGTTGGGCGGTAAATTTTGATTGGTTATTATATTTTTCGTCATTGTATTATAATTTTATTTATGATTCATTATGTTAAACTATTATACATTAAATTGTTAATATCACTTACCAAATTTCATATATTGTTTCACATTTTTATATCTTTCATTTATTTGAAAATTTAATTTTATTAAATGAGCTCTCTATAGTACTTTTTTTATTGATTTATAATTGTGTATCGAATCCACCATTTAAGATATAAACTAAGAGATTATTAATTTATTAGCACACAAAGTGACAAAGAAGTTAAAATTTTGAAGGACACAAAAGAAGAAGTTAAAATTTGCAAATATATTTCAATTAATAAAAAAAAGTGAAGAGCTTTCATTTTCTCACCCTTCTCGTACGTTGGTATACGATAATAGAGAATATCGCGATCTAGATCCCACAAATACCGTGCAGTATCAGTTAATCGTGTAATTTTGGAAGAATGAGATAGATTACTGCCAAAAGGATCATGTTTTTCTACCTAATAACAACATAGATGAATAGTAAAAGTTCTATACTTCAATAAAACTCAAGTCATTACATCTTGCAGAGTCCCCATTGTGAATCGGATTGATGCATCAATTCAAATAGTAGTTGTTATGAAAACAATCAGGCCAAAATCAAGCTTTAGTTAGGGATTTAATTAGGCAAAATTCACGCTAAGGAAACAAACCAGTGTCATTACAAACATCTAGAAATTGGGGAAAACATCGACATTTACTATCATTTTATTTCTTCTTCGCGCCCTTTATAAAACCCCAAATATGTTCCCTCCTACTTATAACCCCCTGCTACATATTATTTACTTGATCAGATCATCGTCATATAGCTAGCTAGTAGCATGTCACTCACGAACATAATAAACATAATGAACAATCCTCACAACTCTGTTTTCCATTTTAACATCCAAGGAATCGAGTTGCAATAGGCCTTCAAGGAAAACGATCAATTATTCAACCAAAGGAGAGATGCTCCAAGTCCAAGCAACAAACCCTTTAAATTATATGTTACATGTTTACATCGAAGTATATAGGATAACAGAGAACCATAAAACAACTACCAGAATAACGAAGAAGAAATACAACCATTGAATCAAAAAGGGAAATTTACTGTCCAGTCGTCGTAATTTGGAAGAAATTAAGAAAAGAATGGGAAGAAGACTATAACTCGGCCAGTCAACCGCTAGCAGTTAGATATCTCTGAGGAAGAAAGATCAATTGCCCGCTGCGGATCAAAAGGGAAGAGGGAGAAATGATAGGCTGGACTTTCCTTCGGCAATAGGCAAAAATATGTTAGAGTTGTTCAATTTTTTTCCAACAAATCATTGCATCATGTAACTCCCGCCTCCTATTCTCCTACAAAGAGGAAAAAACTCAATATGCCTTACCATTTCCTTTCCTATATCTATATACAAAAAAGTAGAGAATACAAATTCTAGAAACTCAAAATTTAAGCAAATAAGAAAAGAGCTTTATTTGTTTTTGTGGGGCTTGATCTAGTTTCTTTATTATCAATGTTGTGTTTTATTTTCAATGTTGTATGGAAAAGGAATAGGAACAAATCAAAATGTTGCATTCATTTTTATTAACTTAATTTACTTTTTATTGATAATGATGACAATTTAAAGAGTAAGCAAAAAAGCACACCAATTAGACCTTGTCCAGCGTGGAAGGGTGAGAGCTAGCTAAGTACTGATGTGGCACTAAATTAGTTTTAGATTCCTACAATATTAAGTAATGATTATTTATACAATATTAAGACATCAACTATTAAATAAATTTTTTCAACCCTTATTTGATCAATGCTAAGGTAGTGGTTGATGAAACGTGATGTTTATCTTATATCCTCAACGAAGATTTTCTTAACCTTCACACGTGTTATTTTTTAAGTGATGTTGTGTCTCATCCTAGGTATAAAGTCAAAATTCGTCAAAAATCATACTTAAGTCATTTTGAAAACTTTGATGTAATAATTTTGACAATATCTCCAAATCTGAAAAGAAATTACTTAGCATTCGACTTATGACCTCAATAGAGATTGTTCAATTAATATGATCTAGAGTGAATATTTTAATATGAACCCTAGGACAAATTATAAAATATTGCACACCTGATCCTTCTTAGTTTGAGAAACTGAAGATAGAACATGAATATATGTTTTCACTTAATCATGATAAATAAGAAGTTTTTTAAAGAAAGAACTATTATTGCTTAGTCAAGTCTATATTCAGACCTTTTGCTATATAAGACTTGTTTTATTTGATAGAAATATATATTAGAAATAATTCGACGAAAAAAATACATTAGAAATAAGATAGTTGTTAATACAAAAAATCTAAATTCATATATTTCATTTTCAAAGTCGACTAATAAAAATATTATTATATATGTGTACTTTTTTAATCATTTGTTTTCGATGTTTCTATTTTAAATTTTGTTCAATTGATACAAATATTATTATATATGTGTACTTTTTTAATCATTTGTTTTCAATGTTTCTATTGTAATATTTTGTTTAATTGATAAAAATATTATTATATATGTGTACTTTTTATATTTTTGTCAAAATGTGACTTATTATTAAGTTTTGGTGAAAATGAGTAAAAAATTTACTTGATAAGATTTAATCATATACTTTTCATTTAAACATATTCGATATAGTCACTATCTAGTTCCATCTTTATATTTGTTTTAATTGACAAAAATATTATACTTTTGTGTGTTTGTTTACATTCTCATAAAAATGTAATTTATTATTAATTTTTAGTAAAAATGAGTAGAAATATTAAAAGAAGAGAGAGATAGCTCCATAAATAGATCAATAATGAATTTTTTGTTTTCAAAAAAGTTGTCCACCTTGGCATCTTGTGAATTCTCCAAGTGCTTATGTGGCAAGAAGTTACTTTTGAATTGCTATAATATATAGTATAGATATAGATAGATAGATAGATAGATAGATAGATAGATATAGATAGATAGATAGATAGATTTAGATGTTTATGTTATTTGTTAGATTCAAGTATAAATTTTTGGATGTTGGCGCTAAATATTGTATTTAAATATCATGACTTTTCATTTTGTTTGAAATGTTGTATTATCTAATTATGGATGCTGATTTTAAAGATATATATTATCTTGAAATATATACTTGCACATATATTTAAGGTGAAATGAGAAACCTTTTTCTAGTTTCAAATTTTCTGGCCGGAAGGCCATTTTTGTAAATTTGTCCAGTTTTCTTTGTAGATTACAGATAGGGTTATAGACATATTTTGCCACTCTACTTTCCAAAGTTCTCAAACATGTCCCTTTGCAATGTTTTACATAAGTTTTGCCCTTCTACTATAGCAAGGTAATCAAATATACCTTTCATCCATTTTTCTATTAGTTGACCATTATTTTTGGTCAAATATGAAAAATTGATTTAATGAGAATGTTGTAACACCCTACCCTATACGTATTACCTAATCATATTGTTCATATGCAGCGGAAATAATCTCGGGTGTTACATTAATTATCAAAATTTACCAAAATAAAATTTCGACATGAATTACTCGCGTAATGGGCTAACAGTTCTTGTAACTAAAACCTGCAAAATAATTTATATGAATCCATGAATTCAATGACAAACATATATACTCACAACCATATACATGGGCTTTCATAGCCATAGTCACAGTTTCATACTACACAACTGCATACCATACTGATACAAGTCATAATCGTCACAACTTACACAATTACAAAAATATACACATATCATCAACTTTCCACACATGTGGATATCTCACACTACATCATAAGCTAGTATGCACATGAAAAACGTTCTCAAAACATTTTTACAAAAAGGTGTGGATCACTGGCCAAAATCCCGAGTAGTAGTCCAAGCACAAAATAGTTGAAGACCATACCTCATCTTGCCTTCAACTCTTGCTCAGCTCCCACCTATTCACCTATCTACTGCTGCTAATGATGATGGTCTGCTTACACATGTCATAAGCAAAGAAAAAAGATAAAGAGGGTCAGCTCATAGCTGAGTGAGATAATCATAGCATCGTGAGTTCATAACAGAGCATACCCCTACCATACATCTAGCAAACAAGCCAAAGCACTAGGATCAGACCTCAGGCATCCGACATCCCAATAGGCAAAAGACTCAACCACCTTGACTTATGCATATGCATCTTATCATGTTTTACTTATAGGCGCTTGACTACTCCCATGCTAATAACTCTCCCGGGAAACATACCCCATATCAAGTCGGATGTAGTCATACATACCCCAACATCCCGTCGGATGTGGTCATACATACCCCACACCACTATGGATGTAGTCATACCCCGACACCGCTCTGCGTGTGGTCATATCTCGTAATAATTCTTCAGTCACCACCACATGAGAGGTGTGACTATCATACATATCATACTAGAGTAATAGCATAGAGAGCCCTATTTACTATGTAGTTGACCATGAGACCACAACACTCATATTTGGTATCCTTATACATGATTCATATCTCATCTTGCTTAATCATAATTCATTACTTGCACATGTACTTGACCTGGCCATAATTGGCTCAACATAGGTGAATCAGGAGTCGTATAATTGCACTTCCTCGGGATAAACCCTCGTGCAAGTCATCCTCCTTAAACATCATAATATCACCCTGAGAAGTTTATTTCCCCCACTTGGGAATCCAAATACAACCACAATATCACATCATGTCAAAACACCTGATCAAACAACCATGAAGTCATATCAACGGTTAAGCCACAAATGGCAACATGTATACAATCATCAACATAAACAAGGTCCATATCGGCTAGGGCAAGTCATCATACAACAATTCATGGTTCATCATATAGCATAAAATTCCATACACCCCTAATCATGTCATTCTAATTCACCTAGGTCAATTCTAAGCATCAATATAATTATCGTGATACGACAAACCCGGTATGCCGTGCTAATCCCTCACCAGTTCTGGTCATTCAAACGCCGGTTTTAGCTTCTCGTACTAAAACGTCAATTTCACGAACGAACTCGGAATTAGAATCTGCGACCGTCCTAATATCTCCTCCAGATCAAGTTCTCGATAAAAACACATCAAACCCTGGCAGGAGCTAAATTCAGCGATTTGGACCCCGACCTAAATAATTGCCGAAATTCATGGATTAGAACTAGAGTATTGATTACCTCGCTGCAGGAAGCTCGTATATGAAATTTGGGCTCAATCCGGCTTCTGGATACTCCGAAACCCTAATTCCTTCGATCGGAAATTCAAGAAATTCCTTATCCAAAAACTCGTTTTAAAGCTCTAAATCGATAAATCACGATGTATGGATGGATTAGGCGTTACTTACAGGATTTTTGGATCACTAGGGCTCAAGAATTAAGCTTTGGAAAATTTTCCCTCGCGTCCATGTGGGCGCTCTGCTTGCTCTGTAGCTCTCAGCAATTAAAAGGAAGAAGATGAGATTGCTTGGGGAAAGAAATGGACCGGGGAGATTTAATACTGAATGGTTAAACATCACCGTAGGTTTACTAAAATTGTCCTAACTTAAAACATAAAATTATTAAGTTATCCTTTGTTAACCAAATCAAATTAAAACAAACAAACAAACAACCCTACTCCATTTTCGTTGATAATCGCCCTTGCTCAACTACCGTCCATCGTCGATTTTCCTGCACTTTCTTTAATCATCGGTGATACCATCCACAACCGCGGCCAACCTACACAACTCCCAAAACCCTCTATCGCCATTCCTTCTCACTCACTACTAGGAATGGCAATGGGGCAGGTCCGGGGCGGGTATCTCGATACCCATACCCGCCCCATGGCAGGTCGGGTCCAGGTCGGGTAATTTATCACGGGGCGCGGGTCGGGGCAGGTCGACCCATTGGGTATGTAATTTATGTGAAAAACATTAGAAATATTCGTTCTTTTCATTGAAAGACCAAGAAAGAAACCATAATATGATAAAATGTAGTTAAATTATTGAAGAAATTGAGGTTTTTACTTATTTACAACTTTATTATAGCTAAAATATAATGTAATAAGAAGAAAATCTTAAGTAATTTAACTAATATTATATGTAATTTAGGCAAGAACGGGTCGAGAATGGGGCAGGTCAGGGCAGGTCGGGTCGATGAGAGGTACCCATGCCCGCCCCGCCCCGCCTACGGGGCGGGTTTGACCCGCCCCAAAACAGGTCAAACAGGTCGGGTAAATCGGGTCAGGTCGAAATTGCCATCCCTACTCACTACATGTGAGGTCTTCGGCTGCTAGATTAATCACCATTTCTTGAAGATTATATCGCTAATTACGCCTTCCTTCTCTATGTATTCAGAGTCATTCCCCAATTCTCTAGGGATGCATTGAATCTCGGTCTCTCGGTTGGGGGAAAAGAATTGCATAAAGGGGATAGTTTTGGCAAACATCATCATCCAGCTTAATTAATCTTCCCAAAATCATGTTGGTGATGAACCCTCTGTTATCATCATGTCTGTCATGTATATCCGACCCAAGTGAATGACGGCGGGCGGTGGTGGGGGAATCGGGGGCGGCGGCCGGAGGGTAATGCCAACCGTCAATTTTTTGTTTGTTGGTGGATTTTTTTTATTAGAACAAAATATATCCCAACAATAAAAACGACAAAAGGCTAAAGAGGTAATTGTAGCTTTTAATTTAGGGCGATTAAAATGAATTAGGGCGACAATTAGCAACTCCTTTTAATAAACTCTCCCACCGCCTGACCATTTTTAAATTTTTTTCCTTTTTATTAATTATATTATATTAATGTATATATTTATATAATTAATATGTATACTTATCCGATTGATTGATAATCCGATTTCCGCCGAAATATTATTAAAACGCTCGATTTTAAATCGCGAATTTTCTAGCGATCGAAATATAGGTTTTGACGAAACGGATGTTACAAATGTGCTGTCAAAAATCAGACCCAAAAGGTAGGCACGTTATCTTTCCCTGGAAGAATAGGAAGAAACAGGAGTAAAGTGGGATTTTTTTTTTATAATTCATCTGCAATCCAAAAATTACAAGTGGGAATCTTTTTGGGTTTGGACTTTTTTACTTAACCTGCATACATAAACAAACAATGATTTTAGCTAAAATACCACATACAAATTTCTTGGGTCTTCATTTGTACATTGTTTCGTCCAAACGTCTCCTTAGGGTTTAAGAGAATCTCTAAGCATTAATAACACTTATATAGTCTCGTTAAGGACATTTGATTTTGTTCGTGCTTATGCAGCAAGCTAAAAAATACATTGCGAGTATACAAAATATTCTTTTATAATAACCTATGAAAGGGCACAACATGTTCGGTGTTATGCTTTCTGAATTTCGTACATATATAAAAAGTTCAGGTTGTGAACTTTATAAATTGATATTTACAAATATTTGATTTACTTGCTAAACATATATTCAAATTTCCAAATCACAAATAATATCGTATATTCTACATATACCAAATGGGTAAATGTTACATTTGGTCACTGAGACTACTAAATCGTGTCATGTTTAGTCACTGAAAATATTTAATATCAATTTTGGTCACTTGAATTACCGAAACATGTCACATTTAGTCACTCTCCCGTTAGCCTTCGTCCAACTACGGTCACTCGAATTATTGAAACATGTCACACTTAGTCACTCGAATTACTAAAACATGTCATATTTAGTCACTCTCATGTTAGTTTTCGTACAACTCCATTAATGAAGTTGGACAGAAACTAACGGGAGAGTGACTAAATGTGACTTATTTCAGTAATTCGAGTGACCAAAATTGATATTAAATTTTTCAAGTGACTAAACATGACAAAATTTAGTAATCTCAGTGACCAAATATGGCATTTACCATATACCACCAATTTTTTTTTTTTTTTTTACGGGACCTATACCACCAAATTTAAGATGTAAGTATGTAACATAGGGGAAGTTTTTCGATTCAGTTCTTGAGTAAACCTTTTCAATCTTCTCTGAACAAATGGAAAATGGATCAATCAATCGCCACACCCCCAGAAAAACATGTTTATAAATTATAAAATCTCACACCACAACAACAAGCCGTCTCTAAAACTGTGAAAGTAAATCAACAAATGTTTACACAAATTAGTAAACAAAAAAAAAAGGTGTAAAAAAATGAATCAATCAAATCTCTCCCTTTCCCCTCCCTCTCTACATCTCTTACAAGTAAATCACGACAAGATAGAGAAAGAATCAAAATGGAACCTGATTGGATGATCAACTTAATCATCGCCATCAATTTAAAGAAGAAGAAGAAGAAGAAATTGAAAGCAATCAAGTGGAACTCAAAGCAGCAAACCCACCGCCTTTCATCATCTGCTTGAACTCCTTGAAATTCACCATCCCATCGCCGTCGACGTCGACCTTCATGATCATCTTGCGGCAATCCTCGACGGTCCGGCCTTGCTTGAGCCCGAGGGAGGCCAGCACAGATCTGAGCTCATCAACGGTGATGAATCCGTCGCCGTTCTGGTCGAAGACGTTGAATGCCTCCCGCATGTCCTCTTCCTCGTCGCGCTCGTCCATTATCGTCTGGTAAAGCTCCCCGAACTCGTCCATGTCGACGAATCCGTCGCCGTTGACGTCGATCTTCTCTATCATCTGCGTGAGATCCCCCTCCGGAATGTAGATCCCCAAATTCTGCAGCGAGTCGCTCAGCTCCTTCCTGGTGATCTTCCCGTCCCCGTTCCTATCGAACATCTGGAACACTCTCTTTAGCTCGGTTGCGTCCATTTTTTGTTCCCCCCCTGATTTTGTATTCTCTTCTCGATTAATCCTCTCGGAAGGGTCGATTGAATATTGAGAGGGGAAGGGGAGGTTGGATTTGCTGCTAATTGATTGATTGAAAAGGTTTGTTGCTGTGTTTGGGGATTCTAGGGTTGAAGGAAGTATGATGGGGTTTGAAAAGGGAAGGTATAATTAGGGATTGTGGGGAATTACAGAGATGGAGGGATGAATGGAGAATGAATGGAATTTGCTTTAAGTGGGAGGGGAAAGTGAATGAGTGGTGTAAAATTTCGGAAGGTGTTAAAATGAACGGGAAGACGCTTATTTAGGGGAGCTGATTGGTTGTTTGCTCGTTGAAAGTTTGAATGAGTCGCATTGGAAAGGAGGGAAGGGTTTTTGGACCGTTTGAGTTGAAACGGGCAGAAGGAGAATCATCAGTAGTCGGGCCAAACCCCAAGACCTCCGCCAGTAGTCCGGACAAATGTGGTGTGCCTCCGAGAAGACTATGATAGTGGTGAGGATCGAACCTGGGATTTCTCGATCACTGGTCTGCCTCTCTTACTACGAGGCTATGTGACCTTTGGCGGAGAATCGTTGTTGGTTGGTTGGCTGGCTTGAGGATCTGTCTTTCTACTTTGTCCAAGAGTGAATGGGTGTAGTGGCGGGGGCTAAAATAGAGTAGAGTGCATTATGCTTATGCATACAATTTCATGACCAAATATAGCTCTTGATTTTAAGAGCATCCACAACTGTTGTTATGTTGCTATTTCATATTCTATGTGGTATTTTCATTTCCTCTTTTATTGTTGGAGCCCTTATTCCATAAAGTGGGAACTTCCACTTAATGAAATACCAAATGGAAGAGTAAGAGTGGGCTACACCTACGTTTATGTTATTTTTCTTTTGCTTTCTTCATTTCTATTCTATTTTGTGAGTTGTGAGAGAGTGTATTTTTGTTTTGTGGGCCAATTATGAAATAGATAATGGATTTCATTGATGTAGAGAAAATGAAATTGATTTGTAGTGAAATGAAAAAGGTAGCTAATGTGGCGGTAGGGACCACATATGAAATATAAATGTTATTTCATGGATGTAGAGGTCTAAGTAAGTTGATATCTAAAGGATAAGATCAAGGGATCGTGCTATTTGTAGTAGTGATGGCTATGGGGCGGGGCGGGTACCTCCATACCCATGCCCCGCTCCATGCTACTACGGGTTGGGGCGGGTACGTGGCGGGGCGGGCGACCCACTATTTCATGTTATTTGAAAATAATACACGCAAAATTTCACTTTTTACGATAAAAGGAAGTGGAAAAGAATTCATGAATGAATAATAGTTATAATATAATAGGCAGTTGAGTCTATCTAGTTGAAAGATCAAGTCTAACTAGTTGAAGAAAAGTCAAAATAGGAGATGTATGAAAGGACGACGTAAGAAATTGAACTAGAACGGGTCAAGAACGGGGCGGGTCGGAGTTGATACCCATGCCCCGCCTCACGCTACTGCGGGTCGGGTAATACCCGTCCCATCGCGGGTCAGGTCAGGTATTACCCGACGAGGCAGGTTCAAATTACCATCTCTAATTTGTAGTCCTAAAGTAATAAAAAAAAATTACACTAATACAGTAATACTCTCACTTATATATACAGTGCACACATTTTATATACTAAAAAAAATTCAAATACACTCCAATTGAAGTGTGTCATCGGCCCACCATCTCCTTCTCCTGTCGCTGGGTCGGATCAAGATACCTACCGTACCCAATAATTTTTGGAAATACAGGAATTATCTGCTTACTATTATTGTAGTAATAGTAATTAAAGTAGGGATAAATCATTAAATCCTCATTAACCCTAAATTAATTATACATCAGTCGTTATCCTCCTTCAAGGCTCGTTTGTTTTCGTCGCTCGATCTCCATCTGCCCGGGAAGAAACCACAAACCCCCACCGCTCGGTCTTCTTCGTTTTCCCCATAACCACCAATCCATCATCTCTCGTTCATGAATCTGAATGGTATATAGAAGAACGCAAGAGGCAGCTGAAGCGAAGTCCGGTAACTGACAGACCGATCGGAACAAATAAATCGGAAATTGGACGGGCTACAACAATCTGGAAATTGAGGTTCGTCAACGACAATATGGCGTGGAGACGAAACAATGGCGGCAGTGGGTAGCTGAATTCAAAGCTAAACTGAGGTAAGGAGCTTTCCTCCTTTATATTTTATAATCGTGATGTTGATGTTGGCGATGTGTTGGGGGAGGGAATAAAATCCTGAACTTGGAATGAATCCATCATCTGTGTGGATGAAACTCTCAATTAATCATGGTGGGAAGGGTTTCATGTGGGGAGTTGATAAAGGTCGTCCTAACAATTATTAATGATCGTTCTAAAAAACAACAAAGTTACACTTTTAACCTTTTGATATCTTTACCTTTCCTTTAGCAAACAAACACCACATTCACTTAAAAAACAAAAAACACTCATTCTCCCACACTCTCTAATTCATCATCGACATTTGGAAGCCGAAATCGTCGAGCATACGTCCGAACAATGAGTAGCGACTCCGACGAGGTAAAAATCTCGTTTAAAAAAAAAAATCTCAACCGATTGTGATTTTCGGTTGGTCCATGGTCCAACCGAAATTCGGTTTCGGTTGAACCATGGACCAACCGAAAATCACATTCGGTTGAGCCATGGATGAACCGAAAATCTGCTTCGTTTGTGCCATGGGTGAAACGAAAATTGGTTTCGGTTGGTCCACGGTGGCACCGAACCTGTATTTCGGTTTGGCCATGGTGAAACCGAAAATTTGGTTAGGTTTAGCCATGGTTGAACCGAAAATTTGCTTCTATTGGTGGTTTTTGGGTTTTTTTAAGTTTATATCAAATATTTCTATTTTATTGTTATCATTTATAGTTTGGTCTATAAGATTGTTTATTGAATTTTAGTTTATATTATTTTTAAAATTTATGAGCCTAATTATTTGTGAAATTGATTGTTTTTTATACAAAATTAAGATTAGATGTATAATACGCAATAAAAAAATTATAGAATGTGATTAATATGATTCTTACATTAGATGTATAGTATGTAAATAATAGAGAATGCTAAATTTTGTCGTGTTAAATGTTGGATTTTGCTTAGGATAATATAGAGAATGCTAAATTATTTGTGATAATTATTAAATTAAATGTAGTCGTTAGATTTTCTATTATTGTGGAGTCCTACTTATATCATGAGATCTAACATTGTAGGATATTGATGATTACGGAGGGGATGGCAAAGATTACACCTCAGAATTCGTCAATGGAGTAAAATACGATACAGATTTGATTGCATATGCAGCAGCTACTGAGATTGCCAAGGGTTTTGGGTTTTATTTGGTGAAGGCATCAAATAAAAAAAATCCAAGTGAAGATAGTAGGCGACGATACTTGAAGTGCACTCATGGTAGGAAGAAAAATTCGAAGGCTCCTGATTCTGATCCGGCTAAGGAAAGGAGGCCTCTTACTTCTTCTGGAAAGTTGGGGTGTGAATTTCAGATCAAGATTGAGCGGTCAGATGATGGATATTGGTTGATACTAGCAGTGGCTAATAGAAAGAATCCTGGTGCTAATTTGGATTTTCACAATCATCCGCTGGAGCTATTTCCGAATGGATCAAGTAAGAGGAATGTTTTGACCAAAGATGTTAAGCAATACATCAGACAACTGAGATTAGCCGGTGTCGCCCCAAGGAATATCCACAAGGCAGTGAACGAGAGAAAAGGGGAGAATGGAAAGGTGAACAAAAGACAGATTTCTAACGCATTGTATAAGATAAGAAAAGAAGAGCTTGGTCAGAGGACGGCCTTACAGTACACTTTTCAAGATGCTCTGGAGAAGGGTTACTATGTGCAGTATGTGGATGACCGTAACGTGCTTACACACTTGTTCCTAGCCCACCCTGAGTCAATATTGATGTTGCGAGCTTGGCACCATGTCATTGTGATAGATGCAACATACAAGACCAACAAGTATGAGTTTCCATGGATTGAGATTGTTGGCATGACACCGGTGGGATTGAACTTTGTCACTGCATCTGCGCTAGTGTATGACGAGACAAAAGAGTCGTACCAGTGGCTTCTCACGCATCTGCAACATTTGCTTGGCCCTATCACTCCAGATGTATTTGTTAGTGACAAAGCAGGAGGATTGGTTGAGACCGTGGGGGTAATGTTTCCATCATCGACTCATATACAATGTCTTTGGCATGTAGACAGGAATGTGAGAGCACGGTGTCTAACGGAGGTGAGGAGGACGTCTCATTGTGGGATAGATGCAGCCCAACCGACAGTGGATCTGATCATGGCGTCTTGGAAAAGGATTGTATATGCCGGCAGTGAGGAAGGCATGAATAGAGCTTTAGACAGTTTCAGGCGTAGTTGGGGAGTACAGTATCCACGTCTTTGGAGGTACTTGTCAGATGAGTGGTTACCAAACAAGCACATGTGGGCAACATGTTATACAAACCAATGCGACATTTGGGTAATACAAGCTCAAATCGGGTTGAATCTGCTCATTCATCCTTCAAGAAGTGGCTTCAATCAGCAACTGGTGCAATCGACACGGTTAGTCTCTTAATAAATTTTCATTTATGTCTTCTTTAGAAGTTTTACTTAATCTAGTATCCTAATTTTCTTTCTTTGTTTGTAGGTTTATAAGAAGAACTATGATTACATTGAGGCTCAACATCTTCAAATCCAAAAGCTTCTAGAGGGTTCTAGATTAAAGAAGATGTTACTAGCTGACGGAAGACCATTTCGGGAGTTGATTTACTATTTTAGAAATGCAAAAGAAAAAAAGTCCAATCATCTGAAAATTCCAAAAGTTAGATCATCTCACGGGCAAAGACAAACTAGCAATTCCAAATAAAAATAAACAAACTAGCAATTCCAAATAAAAATAAAGTACAAGGATAACAATCTAGAAATGCCACACTCCACTAAGGAGTCTTTCCGACTAACTGTTCATACAACTCGCGAGCCTCACTCATCATATCGTAGTACTCAGATGCATGCTCCACATAGTGATCCTTGTCCTTCACCGCCAACACAGGACCAAGCTTCTCCACAATCTGCTTCCTCAACTGTAAATACACAAAATAATGCAGGAATGGGAAAAAAAGGATATTAACAATACATTAAAAATTGAACAATTATGACATAACTAACCTCATCGACTAGCACTGGCCGCTGTAGAGACACTCCACCAGAGTCCGGATTGATGATCCGTGGGTGCGATCGAGTCCGGTACCAGTCCATGTAATCCTCATCGGCCTCAGATGGATACTCGCACAAGTCAGAATCAATCGCTATGTGTAGAAAATGAGACGGCAAGTTGCCCCATAACTGATCCATGCTACCCTCCCAGAAAACGATGTAGGTGCTGCAAGAAGCTGGGCGGTACACATCCTTGGGAACCATCATCATACGGGGGATAGTCTGTCGGTACCCAAACTGTCGGCGACACCGTGCAGGATCATAACCCTCAGCAACATCAGCAAAGCGAATGACACCAGTATACAAAGAGCGTAGTACCTCCGTGCCAGCATCTCGCCCGTAAGGAGTCCAAGACACATCCTCCCCTGACATTTCATCCAACATCTGTCGATACCGTACCAAGCGCTGTCTAGCATCATCACCACCTGCAAAGCGGTGACACACCCACGAGGAAGCACGCGGAGCATCTGGAGCCTGGAGAATCTGGCTCGGACGGAAGAGTGGAAAGTACTCATATATCCACGCCTGAAGCAGAGTCAAACAACCACAAATACTCTTACTCCCCACTCGTGTGGCCATCCCTAGCTGTGTAGAGATAGGCGAGTGCAGCAGCTCCCCAGGCGTAACCGGCCACTCGTCGCTGGTCCTTCAGAAATACATTGATCGCAGGACGGAGGCGATCGCGATTCTTATCCACAAAAAGTGTGGATCCCAACAACACAAACAAGTAAGTCTGCACCTCCAAGTCCCTAATCTTCATTTCTCGTCCACGCACCAACAATCCCTCTGCGTGAATACCACCATTAAGGAACCACTTCGACTTCCACTTACCACCAACAGGACCATCCACCGGGACCCGAACTAGATCATGCATGTCTAACTTAAGAACATCTGGATCCGGATCGTCTCTCATCAGGTCCCCCTCAACTGGAATACGAAGAATGTGATGCACGTCGTGGAGAAGAATCGACATCTCTCCAAATGGCATATGGAAGGTGTTCGTGTCCGGCTGCCATCTCTCCACAAATGCCGTTATCAAAGATGTATCTAGATGCTGCATCATACAGCCTGCCAAGTGGGACAATCCTGTGCCCTCAACCACCTTCTGAGAACCCTCTGAACTCCACTCATACCTCCTCAAAGACTCCACAGTACCAGATCTATGACAACAATCCAACAACCCACGATCCTGTGCTGGGGAAGTCCACAGTGCAAAGGCAATGTGACCTCCAAAGCTAGGGATCACATCGGGAATCACAGGTCCACCTGAACACATCTGAGACTCTGATGTCAGACGCTACGACATGTCCCCCCTTACTCCCTTCTTCCTCTTCTTACCATCACCGTCTTCCTCACTACTACGTCTCGCAACGTAGCGTCCATCTAGCCCACGCTGTGGAAAGTGCGAAGAAGCTGTAGAAGATGTCCCAACTCGTCTCTTCATACCGATGCCTACATCAGATTCAGGTGGGGCATCCCCAACCTCATCAACAGCCACATCATCAACATCATCGTCGTCGTCGTCCATAGAAACTGAATCACTCCAATTAGCCTCCCACGGCGTCGCAT
The DNA here is from genome assembly GCA_964030455.1 of Linum trigynum. Taxonomy (NCBI): domain Eukaryota; kingdom Viridiplantae; phylum Streptophyta; class Magnoliopsida; order Malpighiales; family Linaceae; genus Linum; species Linum trigynum. The sequence continues at coordinate 29,407,850 of OZ034814.1, read as the reverse complement.
CCTCGGGAGTAGGGGTGGAGGTAGTACCTCGACTAAGAGATAACTGTCCCATAGTAGGCCGACCGTCGGGACGCACTATTTCCGCCTTCTTCTTCTTCCCCTTAACCTTACGAGGATTTTTTTCTTCATTTTCTTTTCTACCGGTCGCTGTAAGTCTACAAGCACGACCTTCCATTCTTCCTTCCGTTTTTTCTTCCATTCTTTTCTTATTCATGTACGGTTTGCCTATTCCATGTCCAGACATCTTCAAAAAAAAAATAAGATTTACAATTAATGATAATCAAATGCATTAACATTTTCTGATAATTTTCTCTAATTTTTTTGTAATTTTTTGATAATTTATTAACATTAATTACAACTTTCTTAGTCTTTTTGTCTAATTTCAACTAATTTTTAATTTTCCCATTATTCTAATATTTTTGTAACATTAATTACAAATTTATAGATTATATTTCTAAATTTTGATACTTTTTATAAATTTCAGATAATTTTTAATAATTTTTATTACATTATTCACAATATTTTTTTCATAATTGAATTCATAAAAATATTCGAATTTAATTTTTATAATAAATTATAAACCGTACAACTTATTTATAATTAACTACAATTATTTCTAATTATTACATAATTTACAATATTTAATAACAATTTTTATTAATTAATTGAATTAAAATTATTTAAAAACAACCAAACCAAATGTTGACTTCGGTTTGACCATGGTTAAATCGAAAATTGACTTCGGTTTGACCATGGTCAAACCGAAGTCAACATTCGGTTGAGCCATGGTCAAACCGAAGTCAACATTCGGTTGAGCCATGGTCAAACCGAAGTCAACATTCGGTTTGACCATGGCTCAACCGAATGTTGACTTCGGTTTGACCATGGCTCAACCGAAGACTTCGGTCGGTGACGGCGAGTGCGAGAAGCTTACCTTCTTCTCCGGCGAGCACGGACGGCAGGCGAGAGGAGGGCTGACGGCGACGGCTGGGCGACGGCGAGTGCGTGGCGGCGTGGGACGGCAGGCCACTGGAGGAGGGCTGCGACGGCGGACGAGGACTGACGGCGACGGGGGAAGGGCGAGGTGGGCCGGCGGGTGACTGACGGCGACGACCCGCCCGTGGTCTCTCTGCGGCTGGGCGATGGTCAAACCGGCGGCGGGTGACTGACGGGGGAGGTCGGCGGCTGTTGGTGGACGGGGAAGGGAAGTGGAGGAAGGGGAAGTATGCGAAGTGGAGGAAGGGGAGTGTTTGGCTAGGGTTTGTGTTTTAATTTTAAAAAGGGTAATTAAGTAATTTACGTATTAAGTTAGGACGACAATTAGTAATTTTTAGGACGACCTTTAACCCTTCAGTTCATGTGCTGGCGGAGCTAGGTGAAGGGTTGTGGGGTCCATGGACCTCACTTGGAAAATGAATTTACATTAAAAATAGTAGATTTTTAAGGTGGGGTTAATAAATTTAGAATCCCGGACTCCCTCTTCCCGAGACAATGATTTTAGTACTATCGAGACAAACTTCGTATTTGGTTATGTTTGGACCCCACTAAATTATATCTCTGGCTACGCCATGTGCATGGACAAACCAGTCAAAATTCCGATTAAAATCTTATGATTTTACGACCTTACTTACCTGTTCCGATCTTGATTTCACCATAAAATCTATGGACCTTAAAATCCTATACTATTCACGATTTAAATTCTTAATTTTTTTTTTTGAATCTTACGATTTTACTATTCAAATCTTAGTGTCAATTTTACTTGTTTTATCCGGCTTTGGATAGTGAGCGTTGTTTCCATCCTTGCAACTTCTTGATGAGCTTCTCCTCCATAAAGAGGAAAGTATCTCTCTTCGATCTTGATAGGATAGCTGCTAATCCTAAATTGGTTTTAGAGCTCGTCTACCATACCTTCAATTGGAAAATTGGATAAATCGATTCCTATCATACCTTGTGAGTGAAAAAGATCTTCGTAAAACTCCACAACAATAGCTAATTTCTCATGTTCCGCAATACACATACTCCTTGGGGGGTTTTCCAATCCACATATTGTAGTGGCTTGTCGTCGGGATTTGGTGATATATCAAAGTATGTCGTATTCTTATCCCCAGCTTGTAACTAATTGAATCTGGAATTTTGTGTCAAAATAATTCTTCTCGATTGTACTGAGCTCCTTTTCCAAAGATCTGTTTAAGGCCCCATTCACCTATGGACTGGACCCAGCCACCTCTAAATCTTCATTTAGATCATTTATAAATCTAGCTGAGTTAGAGGTACCTTCTTTGGACCAACCAACCAGGGTGTGTCTAGTACGCAGAAGTTTGCTGAATATGCAGTACAGTAGTGAACCTGAGACTGCTAAGTTCCATGCAAATGAGATAATGAGTAAGGCTTCTGGCATTTGGGCCTATCTAAGGTAGAAACGAAAGAGGTGTATTGCTCTAGTCATATTGGGGCATGTCTGAAAGTAGAGTAACTTGTGAACTATGATCCGAGCCTCTATCAGTGAGATGATATACACTGGAGAATCGGATAAAGCTTATTATACTCTATTTTTTCATAACAAATACAAGATATAAGTCATGGGTGAAAGCTATGGAAGTCGTAAAAGAGAGTGCAAAAGATCTTGGGTTCTTTTTGACACATGCATCAATCAAAGCAAACGATAGCGAATGGTTCCCAGATATATCTTCATTGTTATCGTGGATATAAGAGAAATGTATATGTCTTATATCCGCATAAGAAAATACTATGCAACACAGTCATTTAAAGATGGGTGTCGTTGTTAAGTGAGGTTGGTGGCACTTTAGCAGGATAATACTTGGATGATTGGGGGTATCAAGGACAATCAAAATCTAGAACAATTATGTGGGCTTCACAACCATGCATTGGAGCTTTATCCATAAGGCCACACCCAGAGCAATGCTTTCACAGATGAAGCGCTAAACGATATCAAGGAGATGGGACGAGCTTATGTTCCTCCCCGACGAATGATGCAAACTATTAACCAAAAGTAGAGCACTCACCACAATAACCAACAGTTTACAATGCAATGTGGAGATAAGGATTGAGAGATTGTGTGACGAGACCCATATGGATTGTACGTTTCACCATGCCAAAGAGATGGGGAACTACATTGGTTGTATGCATGATGATGATCGCCACATTACTCACATTTTTCTCGCTCACCCTGAGTCTGTACTAATGTTGAGTACTTCGTACCATGTTATCCAGATTGATTCCACGTACAAGACAAACAAGTACAAGAGCCCCCTTATTAAGGTTGTTGGTGTTACTAGGGGTGAACAAACACACCCGCAAACCGACCTACCCGTCCAACCCGACCCAACCCACCCGTATTTGTCGCTAAATCGAAGGTTTTGGGTTGGGTGAGGGTTTTCTTTTGTACAACCCGCCTCATTTGGGTTGGGTTTGGATTTTAGATTACACAACCCGTAGAACCCGACCCAACCCGTGTTCCAATTATTGGTATGAGTTCGTATCCAAAAAAATATTTATGTCGTATATAGTCATACTTATGAGAAAATTAAGATATTTCGCCATGTTTTTCTATTAAAGTCTCACTAATCTAATGCATTCTTCGACTTAAAATTTAGACATATATTTAATATAGCTATGATTCACGTATTTTTTTTTCTTGTGTACAATTTTAAAAGAATATCATATTATGGATGCGTTCATTTGTAACCTTTTTAGCCTATTTCAACAAATGGCATGAAAAAAACTAGACATAAGTTGAAGTAAATCAAGTTTTATTAAAATTCAAACAATATTTGTGAATTTTGATACCTTTCACCTCGGTTTATTCGTTTGAATTTTTAATTTTTTATAAAATATTTTTATGATGTAGAATAATTACATATTTTGTGTTGGGTTGGGTTTTTACTTAAAAATATCGCCAACCCGACCCAACCCAATTAGAAACAAACCGTAGGGTTTATATTTTTTTGGGTGGGTTTGGGTTTAATATTTCCCAAACCGTAGTGCATGGGTCGGGTGATTAAAATGCCTAAACCCGGACCACCCGGCCCATGTACAACCCTAGGTGTTACCCCGCCAAGAGAAACTTCAGCATTGGGTTTGCTGTCTATTTATAGTGGTAATTCTGGTTTTTGTATTATTATGGAAGGTGGTCCCAAAGTGGAGCTAACTATATCGTTTGTGTGCTACCATATGAGGAAGTTGTAGCCATGTTTGGCTACACCAATGTTCAAGACCTCAATATGATAAAGTTTAGTATGAATAATATGGTAAGTAGATCACACCGAACTCCCACCGATTTGGTTAAAAGACTTTCATTGTTGAATACAACTTGTATTTCAATTTTCTCATCCATTCGCTTCTTTATGTTTTAGGGAATATATATAATGACAGGAAAGACATTGAAATTTCAACTTAAGCTCACTTTTCATTCAGTGTTGTTCATTTCACTGTCAATAATGTAATTGCGGAGCTGGAAGTTAGCTTTCCCTCTGCCAACCTTAGATGCATTGTTGGTGATGTGGTTAAGGGAGCAGATATTGATTGGGACACAAACTTCATCCCCATTCTCAGCTTCATGCATTTCAAGTATCACTTATTTGTGATCGAAGTTGGTGCGTGGAACCACATGGTAACTCATTGTGATTTGGTTTTGTTCAAGATGTTTACTGCTACCTTTTAAGGCTGGAGTTCTTATAATGGATTCCTGGGCTGTGTTCTTAAATGTCCACCACACTCAAACATTCAATAGGAAGTGGTGGCTAGGCATTGCACTTCTTTTAGCTCTAATTCTATTTCCACCAGACTTTTTTTAAGGTTATTTGTTGGGAACAGATTGTTGAACCTTTGACTTTGAGTTTCATGGGTTGATTTTAAATCAGTCAGTGTGTAAGAGCTTAGCTTTAACTGACTTCTGCAGCTTTATTACCAATGTACAAACGTTTATTTATTTTCCTCGGTTTCCTTTTGTCTTATAGCTTGGTTATTAAGCAGGTAGGGTGTAAGAGCTTATGTCTACCTGGAAACATTTTCATTCAGCTTTATTGAAAATATAAAAACATTTATGTAGCTGGAAGTTTAGTTACATTTCCATCACATGTCCAACTCTCATTAAGACACGTATAGCCAACTTACTTTGAGATTTCCATTATGATATTTTTTTTCACTCATTTTTATTTATTTTGGAGGTCACTTTTATTCATCCCAGACAAGATGGACTAGTGGAATTTTTTTTTTATACATAGAACAATGAAATGGTTATATTCCCAACTCCCTTAGTCAACTTTATTGGTCAACCCACCATGTTGTTCAAACTTGGTCCTGTTTGAAAACAAGATTGTCTTCTTGCCTCTACCCATAAACATTCACATTTTTATTTTCTAACCTGCGAAATGTAGTATTCAAAGGAAGTTCCATTTGTGAAAAATGTAAACATACGTTGAGTTATATTTTGTTTATTAACTTTACACTGTACTGCCATGGAATTATCAACACGTGTGAACATACGGGATTATCTAAATGTACGAGCATACGGATTGACGTATTTGTCATAAGAAAATAGATATTATCAACTATGTCGAATAACTTTCGTCACCTAAGTTGCGATACACGCTAATCATTTAATCCAACAATGTATGAAGATCTTATCCATATAGTATCAATTCGTTGCTTTTTTTTCTCTTATTACACAACCTTTATATAAACGATCGTCCATTGTTTCTCGCTTTCAAATACACATTCTAAAAAGGGTTTGTTTTGGAACCTAAGTTTCTGTTTTTTTAAGTAGTTCTTAATTGACATTCCTTCCCCTTTCCATTCTATTTGCCAGTTTTCTAGGCATCAATTTCCCCACTCCTCCACAGCGTCGGCAATGTCCCCCATGGTTAATACCCAAAATCGACGCACAGCCTCATCCGCAATACAAACGACGACGTGGGGGTTTGTAAGTTCAAATCATGCGATTATGCAGTAGAGTTAGGGATGGCAATTTTGACCTGACCCGTTTTACCCGACCTGTTTTGGGGCGGGTCCGACCTGCCCTGTAGTCGGGGCGGGCATGGGTACCTCTCGTCGACCCGACCTACCCTGGCCCGTCCCATTCTTGACCCGTTCTTGCCTAAATCACATGTAATCTTAGTCAAATTACTTAGAATTTTCCTCATATTATCTCATATTTTAGCTGTAATAAAATTGTAAATAAGTGAAAACCTCAATTTCTCCAATACTTTAACTACATGTTATCATATTATGATTTATTTCTTGGTCTTTTAATAAAAATAATGAATATTTTTAAATTTTTTCACATAAATTGCATACCGATTGGGTCGACCTGCCCCGACCCGCACCCCATGATAAATTATCCGACCTGAACCTGACCTGCCACGGGGCGGATATGGGTATCGAGATACCCGGCCCGAACCTGCCCCATTGCCATTCCTAAGTAGAGTCTTCAGAATACCTCTCTTTTCATTTCCCTGCCCTAATAATATAACCAACCCACTCAGTTTTTTTCCATCGGCCGAAGGAGAATGCCTCCTCTCAATATTGCTAACTTTGTACTGATCAAAAGGATTGTGAACTATGTTGTCGTGTCTCAAGGAAATGGATTGGTTACAATTCCAAAAACGATTCGATCATTTATTTGGAATTCGTTTTTATAGATGTTGAGGTAATTCTATGGTATAATCTCATTTCGCTTTGTACTCTTCCACTTCCTCGGATGTTGAGATTTTTTTAATGGCTTAGTAGGATAATGGTATATGGGCTCGTGTCTCTAAAGATAAGATGAAGGAACTTCAAGACCGAGTCCAAGAGTAAAGGTTCTATGAGTTCTCTAACTTTTCAGTGAAGCTGACACAGAAGAACTACCGTCCAGTTGGTAATCGACTCATGATTGAGTTCACTAGCAATACCACTGTTCGTCTAATTGACGACATTCCAGGAACCCCTGCGTATAAGTTTAGATTTTTTGCAAACGCCAGACCTTCCGAACCATACTGTTCGCATTCACCATGGTTGACATACCTTAATTTAACTAGTAAGTTGTGCTTATGCAACCAGCCCATAACATCCGCTTCTTTTTCCTACTAACTGTCAATACTAAGACTGACTCCAACACTAGAGCTAAAAAGCCATTTACCCATTTTTAGCTCTTTTTTGGTGCTCCAACCCACATTATTTTGGGGAGCTAAAAATGGGTATTGGTGATTTGGGAGCCAAATTTAGCTCCCAAAAAGAAGAAAGGTCAAATTTGGCTAGAGAAAATGGTGGACCCGCGGCGGGTCCTCCTTTATTTTTTATTTTTTATTTGTTTCTGCGGAATTTTCTCATTGGTTGATTGTGTTGTTTTCCTTTTTTCTTTTTTTGTGTGGTATTTTGTCATTGGTTGATTGTGTATGTTGTTTGTGTAATTGTTTGAAAGAAGATATGAATTGTTGTATGTTTAATTGGTATTTTCTCATTGGTCCCGAAGTTAACGGTAACAAAATAATGAATAATTTTCTGAAATATTTTTTGTCTCGGAATTTAAAAAAAATTACATCGATTTTTTTTTCCAAAAGTAATAACTAACTATAGAATAATTAAAGTGAAATATGAAAATTAGAGGTCAAATAAGTATGGTTTATTGTAATAAATTTAAACAGGGAGATGAGAAGCGAAATATAGCTTTGTGTAGGGTTGGAGTGAAAATGGGATTTGGGGAGCTAAAAAGCCATATTCGGCTATTTGGGGAGCCAAATTTAACTTTACGGGTTGAAGTTAATCTAACCGTTCAAAATACACCAGCACCGTGGTTTCGTTGCAAATCTGCAATATAAGGATGTTGATATGTGTGAGCGTACTGATCACACAACTTATTTTGTTGCAATTGGACGGGGAAAATCAGGTTACTAAATCAAGAAGTTTCGTATTGAGGATGACATTACAGATGTTGAGGTCGTTTTCCCATCATACTACTTACGAAAGACAACATATTTGCTTATTCTGAACTTGTTCTGGAGTAACTATTCTTGCCTTTAGAGAATTGAATACCGTGTCACCAACAACAACACGATCCATTAAATTTTTCCATGCACACCACACCATCTTATTGGATTTGCAAATAGCAGGATTTTTGTAAGTATTTTATGCTCTTTAACTATTTCTCTAATGGATCCTCCTTCAGTTTACAATAGGTGTGGTTGCTTTAGTAATGTGAATGGTTAGAGAGTTCTCCTAATTTTTATGACTTTTTTTTTTAATCATCGTCAATGTTGTTTCAAATTAGTTCTTTTTGTTCAATGGATTGCAAATAGCATAACACCATATTGCTCAAACAATATACAGCCACTAACCGAATTATAAGAAAGGAAATGCAAAACCTCCATCCCGAGTTTGAGGATTTTGAAAAAAAGGAACGGAAAGATTTTTGTCAAATTTATCTCAAACCGTCCCACCATTGCCATCCATTATTGAAATCCTACTTCTGGTATCTCAAACCCAGTCGAGTAATCAAAACTCAATGAAACAACATTATTAAATTGATCCATAAAAATATTTGGTGTTAGAAGAATAAAATCAAAAAGCTTAATCTAAGTTCCAAGCTAATCTAGAACAGGGCAGAAACAATTCAGTTTTCCAGGTATGGAATGTGATCCAGCCATGTGCCCAGTATCATCACAGGAAAGATGACACGAGCGAGTTAAGCTGGAGACTTTCGTTTCGCAAACGAAGAAATTGCCTCAAAACATCTGGACCGATAAAAACCCAGTTCTGGGACAGAGTGCGTTTGCGGGGACGATGCAATTTTGCACCGCAGATTCAAATCCAACATTCCAAGCAAAACAAAATAAAAAATTTGACAGGAGAAAATGGAGGGGGATTTGCCAGTAGATTAAGGGCCTGAAAAATCAGCGGAGAAATCAGATTCAGGCGAGTGATACTGGCTAGGTGTTTCCTATCGCAAGCTTTGTAAATGAAATTGACTTGGATCGTATCGACGATTCGAAATCCAGTCAAGAAGCTGAGCTTGCTTTTCTCTTCCTCCATCTACACAATCGTACAGAAACAGAGCGAATTGAAAACCTAAATCGAAAAGCCTCAAAACAACAGATGATATACAACGGAAGGAGGGATGTTTGCTCACTGAAAGTTGGAGAAGGCGAGGAATGGAACGCAGTATTTAAAGCAGGACGGCCAGATTAGGGATTAGGGTTTTCTTTTTAGAGACCACAGGAGGTGCCATGTTTTCACAGGCCTGGGCGGCTAAAATATTTTGTTGGGCCTTGATAACTGCGGGCCAAGTCCAGGGAAGGGCCCAAACGCACGGAGAAAATTGCCCCAATAAGAGTCACTAGCAGTAGCAACTAGCAACCAAATTAACATGTGTTAAGTTGTTCAGGTTGTTTTTTTGGGGTGCCATAGTTTATATTTTTTTGGGTTCGATGATTTGTGTTTCATTGTTACAGAGTGGCTCATTTGGTGGCTACTCAGACTTTGTTCTTGTCGCCTCATTTGTTTCTTTGTTTCACAATAGGCATGATCTGTTGTAAGGCTACGGATCTTTGCTTGTGTGACATATTTTAAAATAATTTTATTAATTTACGTAGGTATGTTACCAAATTATAGATTCTCATCTTCAAACTATGTCACACCAATTGATTTTGATAGGCTCAACCCGATGTTGACTTTTTTCAGAAACCATCCAACCAGAGCATATTCCAACAATAGACATGATAAGTTTTCTATCAGACTAAAGTGAATCGGTCGACCGAATAGTGGTTTTGACAACTTTGCTAGAAACAACAATGAGAATCAGTTGAGCGCCCAATGAACATAATATAGTCGGTGTCTGCAATTCGTAATCCGCATGCTGAGTGCTCAATAGAGGAAAAGTACTTTGCAACAAATGCAATGACAACGACCCGTAGGAATTAAGGAAGAATGTCGAATAAGTGCTACAAATCAAGAGCTTCTCTTTTCTTTATAAACATGGAAAAGTAGTCAAAATCGGGATTTTATCTAAAATCAAAAATTGAGGTAAAATCGGAATCGTAAAATCATAGGATTTTAAGTTCAATATATAAACTAACATAAATCATATTAATAAGATAAATCATTAATAACACAAAGAAATATAACATTTAAAATGATAATTCTCAAGATTAATGTTTCAACATCATCATTTTAATTGTTATTTAATGCGTAACTCAAAATAATTCACGAGGAAAGGAGAGAGCTCAGGGAGCTTGGCTCTTGTTTTTCATGTTGTGTCTAGGTAGTTAACTCAAATCAGTACTTCGTCCCGGTTAATTTCAACATCTTTTTTTTTTTTTTTTTTTTGCATAATAGGAGGCTGGCCGCCAAGAAAAAAGGGGGTTACAGGTGAGAGGCTGAAAGAGAAGAGGTGGTGGCGGGTGGCACAATCCGCCTTTGGAAAGTAACTCCCTGCACATCATCCCGCAGAAAGGGGATCAAACCCGAAGGTGGATGCACAAACTCATGTACACCGTAGGGATAGACGAGACTGTGCTTCGAGAGCCAATCCGCGACTCTATTCCCTTCGCGGTATACATGAGAGATGCGCACCAACCAGTCTCTACTAATTCTTCTGCGAATAGAGGAAAGCAGAGTAGCATAGGGGTGAACTGCATCCTGCCTGTCGTGAATCAAATGAATAGCAAGCTGGGAATCCGATTCAATCATAACCGTCCGGCATCCCGCCTTCCAGGCTAGCTCCAGACCATAGTAGAAGGCCCAAAGCTCCGCCAAGACCGCTGATGCCTCTCCTATCTTGGCCACAAAACCAGAGATCCATTGCCCAGCCTCGTCCCTCAACACACCACCAGCCCCTGCCAACCCGGGGTTGCCATTCGAAGCTCCATCGAGATTAAGCTTCATCCATCCTCTCGACGGAGGAGTCCAAGAGATGTCCACCATCACCCTGCTATTCGGACCACCCCTTGAGGTAGGCAGCAACGTCGGGGCTGTCCAGGCAGAGTGCCAAAGTTTGGCCTTCGCCACAATAGCGTGAGCTAGAGATGGGGGAGTGAGGGTGGAGGAGATGCCTTTGAAGCAAAAGTCGTTCCTGTTCTTCCAAATGATCCAAGCGGCAATGCTGAAGAAAGTCGGCCACGGCACTCCCTGATACTCAGTCTCTTCCTCGGTTAGGTTGGCCCAAAGCCAATCCTCACCTGCAGCAGTAAAGAAACGTTGCTGCTTGTTGTGGGGAACAAACCTAGTCCAAGCAAAGCTCGCGGGAGGGCAATCCCTCAGGATGTGGATAATGGACTCCACCTGTCCATTACATCGGGCGCAGGCCGGAGAGGCAGTAAGCTTCCTAGAGAAACGGAGCGCATTGGTCGCGAGCCTCCCCAAAGAAGTAAGCCATATGAAGCACCGAATACGCTCAAGAACGGGTAGGCTCCAAATTAGCTTCCAAGTCTTGTCATCTCCATTCGCAGTAGGCGGCAGTAGCGACTCATAGGCAGTCTTAGTAGAACCACACGAAACACAAGAAAACATGAAAAATTCTCTAGTAGCCTTGTCCAGACTCGAGAGGCGATAATATAGAACTAAATAACAACATTTATTTACCTGGTTGAGATAAGAGAAATTCTCATGAGTGAAAGTGATAGAGATCGAGTGCGAGAATCTTCCGGACCACTTGGGAAAGGGAGAGAAGTGGTAGTACAAAGAAAAAGAGGAAGACAAAGTTTTTTGTATGTATTTTTTTTTTTGTCGATACTAGATTGAGTAGTGGAGACTAGAGTGTGAGAAAGAAAAAAAAAGTCAACTTCTCCCTAATATATATTTCGTGGTTAGTTACAATCACTAAATTTTTTGATTCACTGGGATATTGGTCACTACACTTTTTATTTTCAAGGATATCGGGGATGATCGGAGGGACGGAGAAAGGTGAAGTTTTGTTGAACATGGTCTTATTGGTTGAGATCGTATTAGACCACATCATATATAGGAATAGTTTGATCTATACCGTATAGTATATTGTATGGTCCATGATTTGTGTTTTAATATCTAGACATGGACTTCGAACGTATATATGGTTCGATCTGGTCCAGACCACATAGTTTCTCACTCATAGTCATGAGTGTTGAAAGCAAATTGAGCTCCTTGCCAACCCAACAATTACATAAAATGGCCTATATTAGAATGCAACCTAAAATGCAGTGCGACTTTAGCTATTTATACAATTTGGTTTGGCCGCATCGATTAGATTGCGATCAAAGATGTGTTGCGGTCTAATTAGTATGCAATATAAGACAATTTGTGTAAATGCGACGGGGTTCGACATTTGCACACGTCTATTAGAGGTGACAATTCTCATTCCAATCCACCAATCCAGTCGACTAATCCAATACATTTAGGGGTCGTTTGGAAGTTGCGATTGTTAAATAGATGTATTGTTGAGAATGCATGTATAATATTATACATGTATTGTCGAATTTGATGCATTGTAGAATACAACGTTTGGTATGTGTGATTGTGTATGTCGCATCAGCTAAAAACTGAGACAAAACAATCTCAACTCAACTATCTCAACAATCACAACTAAAAGTTGAGATATAACAATCACTCAAAATGAGTGATAGTTTCTGTCACATCATAGAAACAATCCATGTATTGTTTCTCCTAAAAAAACAAAAAAACAAAAAAACGATGCATTGTAAACAATACATGCATAATGACAATCTCAACAAAACAATCACAACTTCCAAACGACCCCTTAAACCCAATCCATTTGGATTGGTGAATTTTTGGATTGGATTCATGAATCATTGGTAAATTACAGTTTAGTACCCGTACTTTTTTTTTTACATTTTGGTACCTAAAATTGAAATTTTTATACAAAAAATATCATTTGAAAATTACATTTTGGTACCTAATTTTTTTATTAGGACATTTCAGTACCTAAACTTTTCACATTTTACATATTGATCTAAGATTGAGGACGGTATTTGGATTCATAAATAATTCACCAATTCACTTAATCCAATCCATGAATCAAGCAAACCATTCGATCCACAGATCCAACAATCCATCTGCCACCTCTCCTCTCCTCTCTTCTAAGATAAGTTCCTCTCGCTATACTTATCATCCATGTTTATCGTCAGAGTACAACAGAGTTGAAATTTGAAAAGTTGAGCTTCCCTTAATCCCTCCCTTGCAAGTTGCAAGTTAACCCGAAGTCTTAATAACCCAGCCTCAACCAAAGCGCCTGCAATAGTTCATCTTGGCAGTAAGGCATATACTTAATATTTCTGCTGTATTTCTTCAAATGTAAAAGAGGTTGAGTTATGAGCTCCCAAGCAATTCAAGCTGCACAGCTCCCTGCCCTCTGCTAAATAGCATGATAATGGATCTCATACTGTACTAGCATTTTGATCTTCATATTGGGATAAAGTAAACTAGTTGCTCTTTCTACTTAGCTATATAAATCATTGATCATAACACTGTAAAGTAAACCCTAGCACCTTTAAAGCCTCAGACTGTTATCGCGCTTCTCTCCCAGAAGCATGAAAGAGATTCAAACAACGAATCATCTCGACATCCTTCTTAATGGACCAACCATAAGGCAAAAACTAATGAAATTCCCAGAAGACAATGTCTGCATTTGCATAGCCAGGATTCTTGTTAGACGTCTAAGAAACTTCTAATTTGCAAAAGCATTAGACGCGCCAAAGTCAGAAAGCCTGGATCGATTCAGTAAAATCTGATTGTTAGATGAAATGTAAAATGCTAATAGGAGACTAAAGCCTCGATGTAAACAATCTATATGGTCACATGACAGGACAATGAACAAATGGTTGGATAGCAACCCGTGTAAGCTCCAAGCACTCTCAAATTGATGACTCGCATCCTGCTGCAAGTTCCCCAGCCCCGTAAACAGAAGCGGGCAACCCGTGGAATTTCTTTTCACATTGAAAAGAAACTTTCACGATATAATTAAGGGGATTTGCCTAGAACATAAAACTCCCAAGCCTAACATTTCCTAATGGAATGTTATATATCTAGTTCAGTAGCTTCGACACAAGCAGTTGTTCTTCCTAAAGTCACTCGAGAACTATCTCTGCAAACAAGCTCTCACTGTTTCCTCCAGGCAGAATATACAACTACAGAGTGAAAGCACCAACAAAGCAAAATGCAATAATAACCAGAAGATACATAATCCAATTGAACAAGTAGTGCCGGATTGAAGGGCAACCTCAAAATACATATACCAACATGAAAACAAACGCGACAGACGATATCAAATTGTGCCCACATTATTAAGCATTTCAATTTTCTTGACCAAAGGAAAGAACCAATATCCCTAAAATTTTCCCTTCCTTACGGAGTGTCCCAGGGCTTAGGTTCAGGGACGGCAACAACCATACCTTGGAGTTCAGGGGTAATGACGACCTGGCATCCCAACCTGGAGTGGAGGTTGGCAACCCTAGCCCTGGAGTTCCTCTCCAGCACGTACTCCTCGTCGTAGGATCTGGGAGGGAGCTTCTGGAGCCACTCCTGGGCGATGTTGACCTCGCACTCGGCGGAGCAGGCGTCGATCTCCTCGAGGCGGTGGGAGGCTGGGTCGATCAGGCCATGGTTGGTCAGGGCTTTGAGCAGAGTCTGCCCGCTTAGCCCCACGATCTCGCGCTTCTGTCCCTCCGGGTCGATCGCGAAGAGCTTGACGATCCTGTCGGAGACTCTGGCGGAGGAGGTGCGGGGCGCTGAGGAGGCCACGGCGGTCGTGGAAGAGCGGACGACGATGGATTTGGTGAAGGGAGAGATGGAAGGGAGCCGGTGGATTTGGGAGGAGAGCCTCCGAAGCGTCGATGTCGCCATTTCTCTGTCTTGCCGATTTTTCTCTTGGCGAGGGCGATGATGGTGGTGGCAGCCTTTCAGCGTTCCTCAAATCAAATGTTAAGCCTGGCGAAGAGACTCTAAAGTCTAAACTCTCCGTTTTGGGCTCCATTTTCTGGACGGTAGAGTAGAGGACCAATGCCACGGCCCACGAGCAGGTTGCTATCAGGCCCATCCATTTTTTGCTGGAAAGGGAGGAGAGAGGGATAACACTCATATTGTATCACTAGGATGCTAATCGGGTTGATTAGTAGTTAACTAATGGTTAGCAGTTAATTAACTATTATTAAGCTTAAAATGTTTATTGATAACTTATAGCACCTAGTTAATGCATATTTGAAACATTATTTCTTAGATGTTTTTTTGTATCAAGTTTATCATATTTGACCCATATTAGGCTACGCTTAATTTTATGCTTAGATTTTCTAGTCTTTAGCACGATTAGAAGTGAATTAGGTTCAATTTGAGATTCGGGAGCTTAATTTTATCATTTTTAGATCACGTGCATTATCTTCAATGTCACAAAAGTGGGCTTGACATGCTACTTCCCAGTGAGTATAGATTAGAGAGCTAGAAAATATTTTGGATAGGAGAAGGGTTGAGACTTGAGATACTACGTAGTTATTTTAAGATATGTTACATCATGTTACCTTTACAGATGAGGAGCTTATGCATGCAACGTTACCTCGTTGCGCTAGCTAAGTAAAGGATGGGGTCCACTACAAGATAAAATGTGTAAAACACCAATTTTCAAGTCAGTGAGGAAATCACACAAGTAATAGCATAACTTCTTCTGAAGATAAATAACAGGAAACCTCTTTTCAAGTTAACGAATCTTTTGATATGAGCATTGCACGTATATATGAAGGATGAAATTAGAATTAGAACAGATCTCTAGCGCCCATGCAAGAGTTGTAGGAGGAACATTAGTACACTTAGGAATTCAATAGTATATCATGAAGATCTGCGATCTCTAGAGGACTTCAACACATTATTTTATCAAGTTCGGTACTTGGTGAAATTTGAAACTTGGTGCCATTTTATGAAATATATTTACTATTTGGTTATGTTGATCTTTTCCATTTTCTTGTTTAAAATTTGTTCAATATAAGACGTTTCAGCTTTTATTCAATGTATTTAATGTACATTCATCATCAAAGGCATTTTGGTACTTGCTTCAGCCGCAAGGCTTCTTTTCTTCAGGGAAACCAGCTAGCTGGCTCAATGTCCTCAGCTTTTCTGCCACAGCTTGTCCTGGTTCCTGACGCCACTGATGGTGGAGCGAAAAAAACACGACAGAAAAGCAACGGAGGTAACAGTTAACAAATACTACACGATCAATTCGACACAACTACCTCCCAAGTACGAAGAGAAACATGTCGAAAGTTAGAAGCTTATATACCAAGGGGGAAGGCACATGATATGGGAACTTCAAGTAGAAACATTAACACAGGAGTAGAGAGCAAGTAAAGCCTCACTCACAAACAAGCAATGAATAAGATGTTTGCCCCAAAGCCCAAGCTACGAACATTATATGGTTTGTTTCTCTGCAGCAAGTCCACAAAACACAGTGACACAGACGAGACAGCTTGTCGAGGTCTACGAGAGGGGTTTTAAAGTTCGTGAGAAACAACATTGAAAAAAAAGGAGGGGCAACCAGGTGAGAAGAACATGGAAGAGTTACAAACCCAGGGTTCTCAGTCAAGCCCTCAAGGCTGCGGGAGAGTTGGTTGCAGAACTCGACCTGTTTCGCGTGTTTGTCGTTGCATCAAGCATTGTGTTAAGGGGGAAGTAGTGATTACTCAGAACCAGGGGCAATCAGGTCCTGGGAAATCAGCATCAGTGCAACTTTACAGCAGCACCAAAGTTGATCCAAGTATGTACTAGTTAATTGGTCTCTCTTTTATCCTTACGGTTTTTGCAACTATTTTGCAAAGTTCTTGACTCTCTCAACAGGCACAGGGGAAGGGAAGCTGAGCCGAAGAGCTTACCTGAGACATGGAAAGAGCAAGAAGAAGGACGGCGTAAAAACGACCGTATACAAGATGAAGTTGTGGGTGGAGGCAGATTTTGGAACTCCAGGAGCACTCCTCATTGCCAACCGTCACAAGCATAAGTTCTTTCTCGAGTCTGTTAACGTTGAAATTCCAAATCAGCATATTCATTTCGACTGCAGCTCTTGGGTATATCCTGTGGACAAGACAAAATCAGAGCGTCTTTTCTTCTCAAACACTGTAAGTTAGAACAATTGTTCCTAAATTCATATTATATTACACTAACTGATGGAGACCTGTATCTTGATCACCTGAGCCTGAGAGAAATGGTTGCTAACTTACGAGTTAGTAAGAACACATCCTGAGGAAGACAACAAAAATAGGTTTAAGTTTCTTAACTCCACTGAATAACCAAACTTAACCACCGAAACCCCCTAACAGTGAAACTAATGCAACCCACCCGTCTCCCTGGAAACCCTTCTGCATCCCCTTCACGCTTTCCTAATCCGAATCCTAAACCAATTCAATTGTTTGAACTTCGATAATAATAGTAATAATGATAATAATACTCACCATTCCAGTGATTCCACCCCTTTGAAATCAATCTTGTGTCCGGGGTTGGACATTGTGGTCTTCGTCTTGTTCGAATTTGCCAATCATCAACAATAGGGCGTTGGACGAGGTGGAAGCACAAACCACACTTGCTACGACGCTGCATCTCCTTACAGTGTGGTACTCCGCAGCTGAGCATCCATACCATAACCATAGCCAGCCTAATTATATCCTTCAATGTTTGCGGATTTCATTAGCAATTTCCGCCCTCAGTCCAGCCATGAAAGATTCCCATAAGCGCCTGTTCCGTCCAAACTATGCAACGAGCGGAATTTACACAAAACTTCTCCTGCACGGCAAAGCACTCTCGTGGAGATCATTGATAGACGTGTGTAGCTCATGCACCGCCTGCCAAGTTAAGCATGACTCGGGATACCGATTGATGAAGTAGACCTGGCTGGAACTATATCACCTAAACCTGAAAAGCGAGAACGAACCGAAGTTATCTCTACTACTAGAGGCTAATGCAAGCTATACCTTCCCCTACAACCCTTCGGCCACCCCTTTCCAGCCTTTACTCTTCATAAATAATGATAACAATAAACCCCAGAGCGAATTGACAATAATAGAGCTAGTTGAGTTTAATACTCCATCATTAAGCAAGAAGGATGTATAATAATGAATAACAGATGCTGCTGCTGCTTTGCAGAGTTACCTCCCAGGCCAAACACCTCCAGCTTTGGTGGAGTTGAGGAAGTCAGAACTTGTGAGCTTGAGAGGAGATGGAACTGGGGAGAGGAAGGAATGGGATAGGATCTATGACTATGATTTCTACAATGATTTAGGTCATCCAGACAAAGGCTGGCAACATGCTAGGCCCATCTTAGGTGGTTCCAGATGGCATCCATACCCTTGCAGGGGAAGAACAGGGAGGCCTTCTAGCAATGCAGGTATCCACACATGAAAAAGAAGAAAAAAATAAATCAAATCCTAATTGATTATTTTTCTCCTTACTTTCGATCTTTCTCACATTTCAGCTTTCCGCAGATCCATTGGCTGAGAGCCGCAGCGAGTCAATGAAACTGGACATATACGTGCCCTCAGATGAGCAGTTTAGCCCTGCAAAACTTTCAGCCTTCCTTTCAAACTCCATTGAGGCTACAGTTCATTTTCTTGCCTCTGAAGCAAAAGCTTTGTTAAGAGATGACTCTAGTGACTTTAGGTCGTTTGACGACCTACGTGAGTTGTTCTCTGGCAAGAGAAGCCAAGCAGTAGAGGAAAAAGTTGCAGAGAAACTGAAGAAATTAGTACCCTATGATCTTTTCAAAGAAGTCACAAACAGAAGCAAAGAAGATACCACCAAATTTCCACTACCACAGATCATAGCAGGTAATGCAAATTTTCCAGACAGCCACCCCAGGTAACAAGGCATTTCCATCAGCTTGTTGCGACGTTCATCATTAAGAATAACCCCTTCGTTTCAATCTTAGAGAATGATATTGCCTGGATGGACGACATGGAGTTTGCACGACAAATGCTTGCAGGGATAAATCCAACAAGGATACAATGTTTACAGGTACGCCATATCTCATAACTAATACAAACAGTAAAGCGCATGTTACGGGTACGTCAGATATAAAACATTGTACTGAGCAAAATGCTGCCAAAGTAACGTATGAGCCTTTAGTTTCAAGGTTGCTTGGTGATCACTACAATTCCATAGCCTAACAAATACTACATTTAATGTTTATTTGGATAAATTTTTCAGGAATTCCCCCCAAAAGGAAAACACTCAGTGAGCACAATCAAGGCATCAGACATTGAAGATAACCTTGATGGTTTGAGTCTTATCCAGGTAGTAATCACGTCTAGTGGTAGCATCCTTGATTTCCAGTTAGTACTACTACTATCTACATAGCTTACAAGTCTAGGGAATATTCACAAGAATTACTAGAAATTCACAATCAAGTTTGACAAGTTCAGAAACAATAACTGGATAAGACACAAAGAAAGTAAACTGATTGAGCAATAAGTTTCAATGATAGGTGTCTTTTTTTTTTTTGGTAGAATGATAGGTGTCTTCAAAGAAAGATAACAAGACATACCTGTTCAGAGAACTGGAGATACTATGATCGGAGCCCATAACTTTCTTGAAATATCTCATAGTAGCGAGCTTCATTCTGGATTTTGTTCACACTACAGGCAATGGAGCAGTGGAGGATATTCATCTTGGATCACCATGATTACCTCATGCCCTTTGTGAGCAGAATAAATGCCAATGGTGTTTGTGCTTATGCATCGAGAACCTTATTATTTTTAAGAAGCAATGCCACACTAAAGCCGCTGGTAATAGAACTAAGCTTGCCTGGATTCTCCAGAAGGACCACCAGCAGCCGAGTGTTTCTTCCAGCCAGTCAGGGCACTGGAGCAGCACTCTGGCAATTTGCTAAAGCTCATGTTACGGCCAATGACTCAGCTCATCACCAACTAGTCAGTCATTGGTAAGTTTGAATTACTTCTTCATGCATCAATCCTCAATTTTCCAGAATTACTGTAGGTACTGACAGTAATTATTCAGATGGCACATCAATGCCCCATAATAGTGCTAGAGTATGATCCCTTGATACCTCAAGCTTCAGATAAATCAACAGAGTTATATTGTAAGCTTGTATTTTCTTCAGCAACTTCACATTATACATACTGATATGCGCATTTCCTAGGTTGCACACTCATGCAGTTGTTGAGCCATTCATCATTGCGTCCCGAAGGCAGTTGAGTGTTATGCACCCCATCCACCGCCTATTGCATCCACATTTCAAAGACACCATGCACATTAATGCACTAGCTCGAAATCTCCTAATAAACGCAGGTGGGATCCTCGAGCAAACACTATTTACTGGTGAAATTTCTATGGAGCTGTCTTCTGAGCTTTATAAAGAGTGGAGATTCAATGAACAAGCTCTCCCTGCTGATCTTCTAAAAAGGTGATTGATTCTAATCGAGCCGCGTCAGAAAGCTTCTTTCAAAGAGTAATAGACATTCTAGAATTTCATTCTCATTGTTTTGAAGGTCCACCATCTGCAAAGGTGAAAAAGAAAATTAAACTTGTTAGAAGGCAAATGAGCCAAGATTACTAACCAAACATGATTTCCTTGGCAAATTCTCCCACCGTTCGAGCAAATTTACTTCTCATGAATGATAACCTTTGGAAAAAATTCATCAAACAAAAGTTTATAAGCAGTTATGCTATGATGACCAATATTTGGTGTGTGTGGGCAGTTATGCTACCAATATTCGGAGCAAATAACAATAATGTGCTCCTTACCTCATGAATGATAACCTTTGGAAAAAATTCATCAAACAAAAGTTTATAAGCAGTTATGCTATGATGACCAATATTTGGTGTGTGTGGGCAGTTATGCTAACAATATTTGGAGCAAATAACAATAATGTGCTCCTTACCTTATGACATTAATTTTTTCAGACGACTGGCCCTACAAAACCCTGCCCATCCAAGCGGGGTCGAGCTGCTCTTCCCCGATTATCCCTATGGTGCAGATGGACTTGAAATATGGCAAGCTATCAAAACGTGGGTAACAGACTTCTGCACAGTTTTCTACAAAGACGATGACTCTGTTAGGTATGACGTGGAAATTCAAGCATGGTGGTCAGAAATCCGAAACATTGGTCACGGTGACAAGGCCCACGAGCAATGGTGGTTTAACATGACAACCATATCTGAACTCGTAGAGACTCTAACAACTCTCATTTGGATTGCATCTGCTCTTCATGCATCTGTGAATTCTGGGCAGCATGCATATGCCGGTTACCCTCCAAATAGGCCAATACAATGTCAAAGGTTCATCCCAAGAGAAGGGACACCCTTATTTGCTGAGTTCCTAAGAGATCCTGATAAATTTTACGTGGATATGTTGCCAGGAAGATTTCAGATGACACTTGGTATAGCATTAACAGAGGTTTTATCACGCCACACATCAGATGAGGTGTACCTGGGATGCAGGCCACTAAACTGGACAGACAACAAGGAAGTCAAGCAAAAGTTCAAGAAATTCAGCGATGCTCTTCAAGAAATAGAGAAGAAAATAGTTCAAAGAAACAGAAATCCAGAGTTGAAGAATAGATGTGGACCTGCAAAGATGTCATACAAATTCCTTTACCCAGGGACATCTAACACCAGAGCCAGAGGGGGGCTCGGTGCAGAAGGGATACCTAACAGCATATCGCTCTAAGTAACTTTGTTGCACATACCTGCAACTAGAAACAATGACTTGCGGTACCATAAAAATGATTTAACATCAGAGTTAAATGAAAAAAAACCTTGTGAACTCAAAATTGCAATCCCAATAATCTCTCGTCTCGGTTCTCAATTCAGGATCACATGCTTTGGAGTTTTATGGATCTGCAGTTTACAGGAACTCAAAACACAATACCATCAAACCAATAGCCTGACAGGTAGAGATAGAAATGGAGACATTTTATAAAAAGGCAGACCAAACATCCTGCTTTACTACCACGATACAATTTAGTTCGTTATCGCTCAAAGGTTTAAACCTCAGTAGTATTTCAAATGGTACACACTTATACCATCAACTGTTCTGCTAGGACTCACTGGTATACATTTGGCACACAGTATATTATCAACATCGTCCTCCGACAGCATATATGGAAGAATCAACAATTCCAGTCCTGCCCATGACCATGTCAGCTACCAGTTCAGCAGTGCCCAAAGCCTGCAATTGGCAATCGATTACGAGTGATACTTCTGACATGGACATTGTTTCATGTAGTCCGGCTAACACATTAATAAACATAGTATCTAACTAATCTAGCTGTTGAACATCTAGTTGTTGACATCGACAAACAAAGTGTCCATTGAATCTCAGGACAAATATGAGTAGTGATACAGAACATGGAACAATCCGAATGGATATTCAAGAACTTAACAGACCAAACATTTTGAATTAAAAGGCTGGCCACAACATTACCATGGAAAGTCCACCACCTTCATGCCCAGCAGCAATGAAAACATTTGACATTTCTGGCACTGGCCCGATTACTGGCTTCCCATCAGGCACTGGAACAAATATATTGTGGTCAATCTCATAAGGGAGCATCTCAAGCCAAAATTCATAAATTCAAAAGCAATATTTTATTCTTCGGCAGTTGTAAAGTAAGTGTTCTTACTGTAAGGGCGTAATCCTATTCTCACTTTTCTGTCCTCAGTGAAATTTCTCAGGGGTCTTTCAGCCAACTTTGGAAAGAACTCCCCAGCCCTATTCCAGATACAATTTATAACAGACTCTTCCACTTCAGTGTTGAACCCAGCAAATTGGCGGCTGCTTCCTGCTCACCCAGATAACATTTCGTAAATAAGAGTGGCCAAAGCATGACTAAAGATATTGACAAGTTCTCATTGAACAGAAACGTTATAATGTGGGAACTATACTCAGAAATGGAAGGAGTTCCAGTAAATAATCTTGTCAAGACATGGTGTTGTGTTATATTATTCAACTAGATAAATTAACTGAAATAACCGTCCCAGAGAGAGGTTCATTCAAATCTGGAGAAACACAAATCATAGGGCTTCTAATGTTCAATAACATCAGAAAAGGCGCAGCCAGACTGAGTGGCACCACAAGGGAGAATCGCCTCTCCAGACAAAATAAGAGCCAGAAAGTAGTATTGGTGTTCTAGTCCTCTAATCATCCCAGTAAACCGAGTGTTTGAAATTGCAATACTTAAATAAAAAAAAGTGTTTCTCACCTTAGCAATAAGCAGTTACGCTATCCTAGCACATCAAGTTGACAATGTACTGAAATTAAAAGGGACCAAGGAGAATGTAAGGCTAGAAAGGTAAGGATTTACCAAGAACAAGGTTTCCCATCACATCAATAGTGGCTCCCATTGCCACAAACAATGAATTCTCATGATCCTGTGATTCTATATCTGACTTTTCATGTTGTGCAGCTGCATCTTGGTGGCCAACATAACCAGCTTCCATCGTGCCATGATTCAACTTTAGATCAGCAAAGTTCTCCAGCACGAGCAAGTGTCCCTGTGATCAATATCAAACTTGGACATAAAGCAAGTATTTTACCTCAAACGACAATGGAAAAAGAAAATGCTATTTTGACTTAGAAAGTTACAATTAATTCATAGCGGTGCAAGGAATCAAATAATAAAGGTAACACCATCCCCCCAAAACTATGATTATTGCAAAATCAAGGGACTGCTGAGTGACTGTTTTGAAATGGGGAACTAAATCTCTTCCAACTTAAGCTCTTACCTTCCTGGGCTTGATAGGGATATTTAACGCAATATCAGATCCTTTAAATAGCTCACGGCTCAAAGTGCCAGTCCAAGAACCAGCTGCAACTATAATGGCCTTTTTACTTATCAATGTACCGCTGGAAGTCTGAACACCTTTGAACTCTCTACTTCCACTAGAACTGAAAAAAACAAAAATTGAAGTTGAAAATAAACTAAAAGTCATATCCTGGTCTATGCTTGTAACATGATGTCCTTGTTGATGAGCAGTGTAATATGGGATAAGAACAGACCTCAGTAAGCCTGTCACTTGCTCATGAAAGAATTCAGCATATCTCCCTTCTGATGCATATTCTCTATTAGCCTATCCATCATCAACAAATGCAGAACAAGATTATACTCGCATTAATACGGAGCTTTAACCAGAATACTAATCGATGAAAGAAACCTTCTGGATATAAGAAGTGGTACGATGAGCATCCAGTTGACAATCATCTGGTAAGAAAGCCGCCCCGCCGTCCCGCCCCACCACCAGTTCAGGCTCCTCAAGACTCAGCTCCTGACTAGAGAGGTACTGAGCTCTTATCCCAGCTTCAGAGAGCTGCTTCACCTTCCTTTTCAGCATCTCTGACTCCTCAGGAGTTCTTCCAACTAACAAACTTCCTGCGGCACAAATGAAATGAGAAACAAAAACAGCAGTTCCTGTTGGTACACACAGTTAGTGGGAATTACCAGTTCTCTTCCAGCCGAGCTCATCGGCAGGACTCAAGCCTTGATCAATCACGCCCTCGGCAAACGTCTCCCATAGTTGATGGCTTCTGGTAATGAGCTCCCACGTTTGATCCTCAGGCTTAAGGTGAACCTTCCATAGGTATCCCTGCCCTAATAAATTCCCCAACCGAGTCCAAAACACGATTCGAAAAATCAATTCCACCCAAAAAAACTAGTTGAAAATCAATCGAAAAGAAGGAATTAATAGAAACGACGAATAATCTGAAAGTGATTACCTGCGCCGGTAGCACCGGAGCACGGAACAGCCTTATCTACGACGGCGACGGAGAGATCGGAGCTAGTCAAGAGCTGTCGAGCGATCGTCAATCCGATGATTCCGGCGCCTATAACGACGACGTCGAAGGTGTGGAAAGAAGCAGAGGCGGCGGGGCTGAATCGGAGAGCCCGGCCGCGACATCGATGTGTCGCCGGTGAGCAGGAAAGCGATTTGGTGGGGAGTTTGGAGCCGAAGAAGGCGGATTCTGTGTTATAGCCGTTGGGGAAGGCAAGTGAACCGCGGCGGGAGCGTGGAAGAGAAGCGACATCGCGGTATTGGGGAGAAGAACAAGTCCACGAACGGGGGAGCGATAGCGCCGAAGAAGCCATTTTTGTTTGGGGGGAAATGGGATAGTGCGTTTGAAAAATGAACAGATGGCAGCGGAGCGGTTTTAGCTTTGAGACTGTGGGAAGAAGAACGACTGTGGGAGGAGACCAGAGAAGTGCTGACTGAGTTAACACTTAACAGACAGATAAATGAAAGTGATTGACACTCAGTTGTTTAAGAATAAAATTAAAATTCAATAATACATGGGTAAATTACAAGTTTGGTCACTGAGTTTACTAAAAAGTGTCATGTTTAGTCACTCGAAATATTTAATTTCAATGTTGATCACTCAAATTAGTAAAACGATTCACGTTTGGTCGCTCTCCGTTAGTCTCCTTTAACACCGTCAGTCAATTGCTGACGTGGCTAACAGAAATGTTGACTTACCCAATTTTAACCCGCCACATCACCAAACCCGACCCACCATGTCATCTCCCCAACCCAACCCAACCCTCCGCCTCCAGAACCACCACCGCCAGAGCTGAAACTGGAAGTGGAGGTGGCGGCAGCCAGGAAAGCAGCGTTGATTAGAAGAATGTCGTGCATCAATGCCAATTCGGATCGGGTCCTGAGATCCGCCAGAAATGCACTGAATCAGTACTCGTACCGCTTCTTCCTCGACGGCAAAGATGCCATACCTCTCTTCTTTCCTCAACGACGATGAGCCACGCCACGAACCCCACAAAGGCTTGCAAAGTTCGTCGATCGTCGCCGCCGTGATTAGCCGTCGAGCGAGAGAGTCATTGATCGAGGAGCAAAAAAAGAAGTAAAGTGATGGGAGACAGTGGTAGACGGATCGACGTGGCGGTGTATTTCTCCCCATACAGCATCAATGCTCTGAAATGGGCGATCGACAACCTCGCTCACGACGGTGACCACCTCATCCTCGTCCACACCCACCCGACCGCCCCGCTGAAGACTCTGGGAAACCACTGGCTCTCGTAAATCGACCCCCCCCCCCCCCCCCCCCCATAAAGCTTTATTCCTGTCCATTCGATTCAATTTCCATTTCAAACACAGCCAGAGCTTGATGAGCTAAGCACAGAGAGGAGAAGAAGATGGAGGCGAGGCTTGGATGTCATAAGGGATGGGGTTTTTTGGTTTTGATTTGGTTGGGAGGGAATTGGAATTAATGATTGGGAGGGGATTCACTGCAGCAAGGAGATGAGAATGGCGATGGATGAGAGAGTATGGACTTCTGGAAGTGGTGAGCGATTGCGAGGGGGCGGTGGTTCTAGAGGCAGAGGGTTGGGTCACGATTGTGAAGGGTTGGGTCGGATCGGGGAGATGACGTGGCGAGTCGGGTTTGGTGATGTGGCGAGTTAAAATTGGGTGAGTCAGCATTTCTGTTAGCCACGTCAGCAATTGACTGACGGTGTTAATGGAGAATGACCAAACGTGGATCGTTTTACTAATTCGAGTGACTAACATTGAAATTAAATAATTCGAGTGACTAAACATGACACTTTTTAGTAAACTCAGTGACCAAACTTGCAATTTACCCATAATACATAAATTAAATGCCATCACGCAGTGAGGCTCGAAAAAATAAACAGAGAACTGCATCAAGTGTACATCTCTGCAGAATGCAGTGTATAAAGCATCTCACACATGCTCCACTCTCAGTCCTCTTTTTAAAACAAAGCTCTGGTCAGTAGTCAAAAGGTCCAAAGGTTTCAAAGTCCAAGCCACCACCAAGAACAAGACGAGTTGCAAGTGGAGCACACTCGGCATACTAAAGCTGTTGTTGAGTCCATTCCCTTCCCTGGATAATGTCTGTAGTTCTCTATCTCTATGCATAGGATGAATTCTTGGCTGGACTAAGATGCACGAGTCTCTTCTTCTCGAGAAAAAAATTTATAGCTCGTCTAAGTCGATCATCAACTCACTCTTCTGGTAACTGTCCAACAATTCTGTCCGGTGATCGGACTCTGAAGAAACCCTAATGTCAGCCATGGCTACTGCTGCTTTGTCTAGTGAATCAGCCAAACTGGCTTCCCAAAACCCCGACCTGCAAGCTCTGTCATATGTCTCATACCCACTTGCTCTTACGCCCTCCGAAACCAGCTCCCTCAAAGAGCTGGAAGAAGCATCTGATAGATTATGAGTCATGGCATTCAGAAAGGTTCCAGACGAACCGGGTCTCCAGAACACAACTATAGCACAGCTCTTGTCTACTAATCGAACGTGGAACCCTTCCGAGAAAACCTCATGAGACCCTTGCAGAAGGCTCTTCAGCTCTCCAGCTGTTGTACCAGACCTAAATCCCCACAGGAAGACCAAATCATCACATCTCACTTTCTTTGTGTTGCTGCTAGTCCATACCCTGATTTCTTCCCTGACAGTGGGTTCTTCTTGTGGTCCACTGACAAGTGGGTTGAAAGTATTTGCATATACTTGAAGGGGAGAAGTACCTTTCTCAACATGTACTTCTCCTACACCAGGTGTGAGTTTCAGTATGCAGCATAACTTTGCAAACAATTCACTAATGCTCACTACGTTATGCCCGTGAATTTCCTCTTCGACCGCTGCACCTGAAATAAAGACAGATGGTGGAGAAGTAATGACGCATTATTAGGAGGTTCTTACAGATGCTTGAGAATGATAACTATCAACTGTTATTAGGAGGTTTTTACAGATACTTGTAAGTCGTGTATTGTTGTGTTCAAGGTTTTAAGTAATTAAGTATTATTACAAATGTATTTTCAATATCATTTAATCTTAACTTTTATTTTTAATATTTTCAGTATTACTATTATTACTACAAGGTCCAATTAAACTTACGACATCAATCTGATTTAACCCCACCTTGTGTTTTACTTGAACTCTCAATCCCAACAACATTGAATACATTGACAGCAGTTTATCATGCCAACCTATTTGTGGTCTACTTCGATGTTCCCTGCCACGCTCACAGGTGTGCTAGTATATCTAGCTGCGTATGGACAAACAAATGAGAAATAACCAGCAGGATAACTAACCTTGGAATGGAATTTCTACATCAATTGGTACAGGATACCGATGCTTCAAGTATGAGATGGTGTAAGGGATGCTTGTTACTCTCTTCGGGAGACCAATTTCCTGTATTAGATGGTTGACATCTATGACGTGGGGGAAAACGTGGTGCAAAGATTCCATGAACTCCTCCACAGAAGGAGGCAAGGGTCCAAGAAACTTCGAATGAATGAACGTCAAATCTGTGCATTCAATATCATTTGAATAAGATGCCAAACCAATTAGGGAAAATACCATAACATCATATATAAAAAGATCAGAAACTAAATTGAGAAGCACCATTAAGGGAATTGTGGGAGACAATAGGCTTCTGTGAAGCAGAAATCAAATCAATCACCTCTCGGAAGCCACGGATATTTTTGTTTGCTTCGTCTTCATCATTCTGAAGCTTTTTCTGTCAATCAAAGCAACAGTTACATCATTCGGAGTTCAGACTTGAGATGACTCCCACAGCCAAGGCTTATCAGAAGACAGAAGGTATGTAGACAAGCGTTTTACCAGAAGTAGATCCCGGTCTTCTTTTGAAGTTGTTGAGACAACACGAACTGCCTGAGTTCCTCCTCCCTTTGCTGGAACCATTAATGGGACAAGGTTTTCATCAAACTTTTGCAACATCTGTAGCCAACATATTACAAGTGCCAAAGGTCATTCACACAGCTAATTTTTTGGTTCAAACAGTTTTCCTTGTACAGTCAATAACATTAAATCTGGTCATGCTTCACTATGGACCAAGGTCAAGAGCTACTCAACAGAAGAACTACTACCTTGACCACAAGATGTGCTTGGCGGTCACTGCAAACATCAATGTTCATGCACGGTCTTGATTCAAACTGTTCGGTTGTCACGATGAGCCTTCTCAAGGCTTTCACCAAAGACTCCTCTGCAAATAACAAGCAATGGAAAGGGTATTAGAACAAACAAGCAAGATGGGAGAGCCAAAAAAACAAAAACAAACCATAGCCAAGTGGAGACATCATTCTAATAAGTACCACCTTTTGTGTTGCTACCAGAGTCTTGACATGCATTCTTCCAATGCTTCACACGAGATTTTACCCTCTCAACGAAAATCGAATCTGCAACAGAGAGAGGAGAAGCAGATTCCCCCAAGTCACTGACGGGCCTTGGCCTCTCCGACCGAGTTTTCACCAAAGACTCTTGCTCCCTGGACAAGTACGAAATCCCTGTTGAAGATGTCATGACCATGAAACAATCAAGCAGAAAAATCTCAATCGATAAGCAATTTGACAATAGGAACTAACTAGGGAGACTGTAAGTATATTCACCATCAGTGATGCAAGCATTAAAATCGAAACCGTCGCGAGCCATGGCAACCAAACTCGACGATTGACAAGAGAAACTGTACGATGGCATCCCAGTCTTCATTTCATCCCTCGGGAACAAGTGAAAGTTATACCTGCATCTCGGAAGAACAATCGAATACCCTCAAAAGGCGCTCCAAATTTCATTCAGATTCTAGGGAACCAAACACAACAATGGGGGGAATGGTAGCTGAACTTACGGGCAGGCAGTGACGGTAGGCGCCCGAATGCTGAAGGGGCAAATAGCCAGCTGAAGAACCTGGAAGCGGTCGGCAGCGTACTTGGCTTTCAAGTAAGCGATGTCAGGGGTGTCGAAGGGAGACGGGCGGTGCCAAGGGGCGGCGAAGGAGCCGGTCTTCTGCAGGGAAACGGCGACGAAGTCGGAGGCGGACACTTGGGTTTTTATTTCCTCGACGATATCGGCCGTGAAATTGGACTTCTTCACTTGCTTGACGGTCCATGAAAAGTGGTTGCGGGAGGCTTTAGCGGCCTGGGTGCAGAAGAATCGCCGGCGCAGCGGCGGAGGCAGGGCAACCATTTCTATCTTTTCCCGAACTTTGCGCGCTGGTGATGAGTTCTCCAGCCGAGCACTCTCTGCGGCGGGTTGCTTATTTTCTGTTTTGGCCTTTGGGTGATTGGGTCTTGAAGCCTTGTAACCGGTTTTGGGACTTGGTCCAAAATGAATATTAACGGGCTGGCTGTTGGCGGCTTGGCGACATGGATGTCGTGAGTCGTGAAATGTCGGTTGGTTGAACTTGGTATAAACAGTGTTGTTATGAAATCGACATAAATCCTATCAGTGTGATCGGTATGATCGATTTATAAACTCTAACTAAAATGATGGCATTTGAGTAAATTTGAATGATAAAAAATAATTTTATTATATGTTTTTATCAATGTTTAGATATTGATAAAAGTTTTTTTTTTGGTAGGAAAGTGGGACGCTAAAAGGGCGCCCCTGCCTGAAACTTAGATTAAACGGGTTTGGGAAACACCCAGAGTGTCATACAAGATCCAAAAAGCTAAACCAGAGTCAGAGACCTCAAAGTCATGATAGCCAATGTTACTAGTATGGCCCTTGTTGGCTTCAGGTATAAATGTGTAGATATTGACGTTAAATGTTGTATTTAAATATGAGTATTTGTTATTTTATATGAAATGTCATATTTTATTAAGCCATCATGAACCGACAAAACCGATTGCACCACTGGTAGTACCATTCTGCTTGTTAAATCGGCGCAACGATATAAATCGGCAACCTTAGTAGACATAAGCTAGATAAATTTCAAATTTGTGTTGATGAGATTGTACATTTGTAGTGACTAAAATCTTAGGATAATTAAAACTGAAATAGACCTATGGATGTTGATCGGGTCATGGATTTTTCCACTAAAGATGTACAATCTGGAATGCAATGGGCAAAAATGAGTTTGCTAGGTCGTTTGTTTATGGCAGGTTTGGCATAGTTTTCATAATAATTTGGAATTGCTTGTTAATCACTTGAAGTTGTGTTTAGAAGCTCCTAGGATTCCTTTTATTATTTTCAAGAAATTTGAGACCCACTCGTCCAAGGAGGCTAGAGGCCGAGTTTATGGAGGAAAATATCTAGCATATAGCTTCTTCCATGTACTGTAAATAGAGGTTCAGGCTATAGTTGTTACTTGTTAGACACTCTTACACATACAAAAATTAGACAAAATTCTGTTGGAGCAAGACGAAGAAGTTTTCGCCATTGATATCTTCGTCATTTATGGTGTTGTCTTCTTTATCTCTTTTAGTTGACTAAGTTTGTATTGTTTAGGAATGTGGATTCTATGATGCTTCGTGCATCTACTTTATATTATCTAATGAGTTGCTTAGGTCATTGTTTGTCTATATCATTAGATGCTTTAGTCATGTGATTCTTATACTATTTGAATGTCTTAGTCATCTAATGCCTTAATCTTTCTATGCTTATATAATCTATTATGTGTTACTATGGTATTGTTTGTAATGTCATGATAAGTTGCTAGGTAACTGCTATTGTGTGATGTGGTATTGCCTCGTGTATGTATGCGTAGTTGGAAGGGATAAGACATTATAATAGATTGATGCATAGACACATCTTTTTAATGAGAATGCATGCACGATCATCCTAGGGTTGTATTCCACGAGGTCTTTTGATGGTAAATACTCAAACCTAACAAAATATACTCGAGTGATGAAACAAGATGGGTTGAGGTACCCTTAGTATGTCGAGCTCTTAATCTACTAATGCAAGAAAGAAATAACAATGCAATTGAGTGCTAGGGAAAGTAATGTTTAAGTAGTGATGTCTAGATGATCATGCATACTAACTCATCAATGAGATACTTCTATGCATAATCTGTTATGATGCCCTATCCTTCAGTAAGGCCATCCTACTTGAGCTTGCGCCATAATCGATGTCATAATCGATGGTCTATCGCAGCAATGATATAAGAATCAAGCATTGAATCACCCTTTGGAGACTACTCCATAGATAGGAAGAGAAATACAACAAGGATGGAAGAAGAATCCATGGTGAGATGATTATCCTTCGTTCTTGTTGCTTGAATCACCCTTCGGAGAAGAAATCTTCAACCCTCTAGCCTTGGGTAAGCCAAAACCTTCTTCTTCCTCTTCTAAGCTCGTCACTTTCTCTCTCTACTTGAAGAAGAAGACCCAAATATCAGTCTAGAACTCTCATTTAGGTTTCAGCTCTCTGCTCTTTATATACTCCATCGGGCAGTTTTCACAGTCAATTATCACACACGTGATGTCGAAGGCATGCGCGTGGTCTCAACTAGAAACACACTGTTTCATAAATAGACTTCACGGGCGGATGAAATTGTCACAGTCTGGTGATCGTGATGTCTGACTTGCCCACGAGCCATAAGAAATCTCCTAACAGTTGTCCATTGTCACGGTCTGGGCTCCATCTTCACAGTCGGCTAACCGTGATAACTGACGCATGCGCGTGATCTCTGCCTTTTTGCTCCATATTTGCCCTTTTTTGTTCGACTTTCGATCCCGGAGCCAATTCCATCTGCTGAAATCTGAAACATACTAAAACATGTACAAACCTAATATAAATTTGCTCCTTGGGCGACACAAATGCCACAACCATCACAAGATAATGAGGTTATAATATGTGCAATTATACCGGGATCAATTTGGTAAGCTTTATATTTATGTTCAATGTTAGGTCTATTTTATATTCCGTCCTTTAAGTTTAGTAAGTATGGCATTGTATTATATAATAAGATTAACAGGTTTCCGATCAAAAAAAAATATTATATAATAAGATTAACAGGTTTCCGATAAAAAAATATATTATATAATAAGATTATGTTTTAACCCAAGCATATACAAGTTAGGTTTTAAGCAAGTTTATGTACTTACATTTTAAGTTACCAAATTTATCGCGTAAGAACACATTTTTAAACCCCGTTTGACTAGCAACATGTGACTAACTTACTTCTCATTAGGTGGAAGTTTATGTTCTGATATCTTATTTAAGTATTAGACGGTCGGTCGGTCACTCAGATAACACTCTCCCACCGCATTTCCTCTTCACGTGGAAATCTACGTTTTGTTGCGTCTTTCCATAAGGTGCAAGTTCATGTTTATGTATTTTATAATTTATGTCAGTTGTGTGCTAGTTAAATTGAGTTCGGGGCACCCAAAATACAAAAGGAAAATAGGAAATCTCTTGAGAAGTTGGTGAAGTTCTGTTTTAAATACAGGGGGCTAAAGAATCAGAAGCAGCAAACCGACTGCCTTCTATTGCCTTCCCGCACATCCACATGTAAGCCCACATAAACATAAACATAAACATAAACGTAGTAGCATTTCTACGGATCTTTCTTTCTTGTATCATATTGCTTTTCCAGCAAGAAACCGGCTGTAGAAGTTAAGTGCTTCTGTTGGTTTGTATTCTGGAACAGTATGACCAGCGCCCTGCAAGGCACAAAAATCCAACTCAAATTAGTTAGATTAACGGAAAGTTTCAAGGAAGACGCGTATAATTTTGTTTCATTCATTCCCACAATACCTTGATGGTTAAGAAGGTGAGGTTGTTCTCATATCCTTGAGTGTACCTGCAAACATCAACTCACACTCTTTTCAGGATTGAACACACAACAGTAAAAAATGTGCAGAACAAAAGTTGAATTATGGGAAGAAACTGCATATATATACATACCCAGCAACTTCTCCATTTGAAATCCAAGGTCTCCATTTGTCGACGATCTTGTATCCCATTGCTCTCGTCCATGCTTCACTCCCAGTGAACGGAACACACATATCATGATCCCCACTGTTTTTTTTTTTTTTTTTACGGCCAAACACACAGAAACAAGAATCCATCACATTGAACCAAACGCTACTTTGAAAGAATATGAAAAACCCAACCTGGTTACGCGGAACAACAGCTGCCAATCTGATAAACTACCTGAAAATGAGTGCTCTATATCCTTTCATCGTCAGGTTCCTGTGGTATTTCATCATGCTGCCAGCGTCATGGCTGAAACGGATTCTATTTGTACACAGCTCCCAATCCCCAGATACATTTTTCTGCCATCACCAAAAAAAACGCCGCATCCATCAAATGGGCTGAAAAATGTTACGTCTTAAAGGATATTGAGCATTAAGAGAGGACAGCATACTGGTTCAGCATTGATTGCTGCCCTAACTGCTTCGTTGTTGAGCCATTCAGTAGCAACTTCATCATCCTGAAACGGGATACATATAATGTCATCTCACATAAAACCACAAAATGCTGCAGGCAAGAACGAGAAATGGGGGAGATCATTAACTACTATTCCTTACAGTGCAAGGGACGTCACTGCTACTAAGGAGCTCTGGCCAAGTTGGAACAATTCCTTCTCTAACGTTAGCTCGAAGTGGCCAAGCACGGCCAAACAGCCTTGTCCGGACAGGGAGAGGCCGTTCTGTTGCACCTAATTCCAAGAAACTGGAGGGCAGTCTGATTTTGATATCTGTTGCATCTTTAGCAGTGCTGTCATGATAGCACGGTTCTAGGATGTCGTATATGTTTAGACCGTCAACTTCCTGTCAAAATAGAACAATCATTTTGAAGATGCTGGAATGTAATGAGAATAATATTCGACCTGCTTCAGAATAATAAGCTTGGCTGTTACCCTATCAACTTCTTGCAGTTTCTCCTCACAAGATCTCTCGAGTGGATTATAGAAATTTCCATTGCACTCTCGGGTAGTCTCCTGCAGAGCATTATATAGAACCTATCAGAACCATGGAAGCCTTTAACGTACCCTTTAACAAGAAAGGAAATTCAGAACAGTGAATGAAACATCCTTGTTTTGTACCGGTTCACCCAAAATCTTTTAAATGATTTTGATTGGTTGGTTAGAAATTCCAACCCGTTCGTTAAATTTAGCAAAGCATCATTTTAAATCATATACTAGCTACTCATCAAACCCATATAAAAGAACTAAATTAGAACCTCATAAAATCCACCATCCATAACTTACACACCAAAACTTTACATATCCAAACAGCTAAGCAACAAATTTTGTCATTGGTACTAAATAGAGAAGTACACACACCTGATAAAGATCATCTGAGATAAGGCCCATCCCATGAGCAAACGGAACAAGTGCATTGCCATCAAATGCTTCGTCGGTGACTCCATTTCCAACCATATAACCCTGCACACAATGAAATGCTTATTTTGTTTTTTACATCTGTGGCCTACGAGGGATTTTACTTGGCATGATGAATGAATTCAGTTCGAGCTAAGCCTTGAAAAGAGACGATTTCGTTAGTTTTGGTACCTTCAGATTGATAACAGGCTTCACACCAGCATCAATTCCTGAAACAAGAGCCAAAACCCCATTTTAGATTACTTGTCACAAAAAATGGATGATTAGATCAGGTATAGAAAAGAAAGAAAGTACCTTTTGAAACTTCATTGGCAAGAGTAGGGACGTAAACTCCAGCATATGACTCTCCAGCAATGAAAAAAGGGTTTGAAAGGAATTCCGGGTATAGCTCAAACCACTGTGTTTCAGAAATTAGCACATTTACAATGCCATAAGCACAGAAACAGAATTATGATCTTCAATAACAAAAATTTCAATCTTTTTTAATACCTTCAAGACAAAGTCTTGGGAGTCTGTTGCAGTCTTTAGATCACCAGTTATGTATTCTGATGTGTCATCGGCATAAGAAAGTCCAACACCAGCTGGAGAGTCTACGTAGAGAACACTTGAAACCTATAACCCAAAAGATCCCAAATAAGGGGAAGAGAAAAATATTCAACTCATAGCACTGCAAATTATCAACTCTTAACGTTACCAAAAAAAGCCTTTAAGGTCAAAACGGAAAAGATAAGTAAACCTTGGACCAACTGTATGGGTTCAGATGCAACTTGGGTAGACCTTGCTTTGTCTTTTCGAAATTGAAAGGACCTGCACAGTGCATACAGACGTATCTCTTAGGTATACAGTCAATTTAACAAGCAATCTTCAGTCCCATTCTCGTTTTAGAAACAAAGAACAGAACAAAAAGTCCTGTGACAATTACTTCTGAGTTCTGACAGATCAATGTTTCAACTATAATCAAGCTGCACTAAATGTCTTAAAGAATCACTCATATCCAATTGGGATTAACCATACCATGTTCATACACAAATCCATCGAA
This sequence comes from Linum trigynum, assembly GCA_964030455.1. Taxonomy (NCBI): domain Eukaryota; kingdom Viridiplantae; phylum Streptophyta; class Magnoliopsida; order Malpighiales; family Linaceae; genus Linum; species Linum trigynum. The sequence goes on along the minus strand of OZ034814.1, from coordinate 29,371,779 downwards.
GCTGGAGCATCCAGGGCCACCATTGAGCCAAAGAACCAGAGGATCCTTTGATGGGTTCCCTTCCGATTCGACCAAATAGTAGAATAATTTCTTCCCTGTCGCTTCATTGATCGTCACATACCTTTCAAAAGCCAAACCCCAAAAGGACCAAAAACAGAGAAAAGCCCATTACTTCCAATCAAACAAGAACACAAACAGCATAACCTCATTTCCAAGCACCCCATTTCCAGAATTCCAGGGACCTAAGAAACCCAGTACAGAGAACATAAAACCAACTGAGACTAGCAAAAACACTTGTGGAAGGAGAACATACCCGGAGTAGTGCTTGGAAGGGAAAGAGCCAGAGAAGCCGGGAAGCTGACTCACGAGAGCATTTTGAGGAGCAGAGTGCGCCACTAGCACTGCAAAGCTTAGCAAGATAAAGCCTACCCTGTACCAGATGATAGCCATTTTTTTGAATTGAAACAGATGGGGCTTTCTACAAAGCAAGAAATTGGTTGAAGTGAGGCGCACTATCCAAGGGCTCGGGTCCCCATTATCAGGGTATTTATATATTCCATTGGGTTTGTATTTTCTTCCAGCTTTCCCATTTTGTTTTTCTTAGGAAAAGGAAAAAAAGAAAATTTGCTTACAAGCCAAGATAACATGTGAGAAAGATCGATGGAAAAGCAGTACCGTGGGGAGAAGTTAAAATAAAGGACTGAATCGACGGAGAAGACAACCAAATTGTAAGTAGTGTATGGATTGGTGGCGGCAACTTGCTCCGTAATTCAGTGACAAAGATGGGAGGAAAGACGATCTTCCTGTAATGATAATAAATAAATATCTCCAGAATGAAGCCGTTCCACGTCAAACATGTTGTTTGGCGAAATGTTGATCCGGAAATCATATTGGACACAACTTTTAATCGGAACATGTTTCTTGAGTCACTAACCCATGTGTTTGTTTGTTGTTATGGTTATGGGAGTAGGAAGGGGTCAAATTTTGGATTGCTTGGGACTTGGGAGTTGGAATCAATTGATGACTTCTGAACAAGAATAGAGGGCAGAATAACAAAGGAATAAACATTTTTTTTTTCATGAGATTGATCTTCTCTTACAGATTGTTTGGTACCAAATGAATCGAGAATTCATTTTATTGTAAAATGAATTACAATGTAGAATTCATTGTCAAATGAAATCTTGTGTTTGGTATGTTATATTCAAATCTTTAGAAATAAAGTGAAGTGTCATGTAGAATTCATTGTCAAATGAATTCCTATGTTTGGTGTTTCATATGTATATGTAATTTAGTTAATAAAAGAGGATAATCATGTCATTCTATTATAATTAGTAAATACTTGTGGAATTCATTTGGAAATTCCATCTCAATTCCTCGGAATTGCTATAACTAGTTCCAATTCCATAGAATTCAAAATTTAGAATTGAAAATAAATTCTTTTTAATACAAAACACAAAAATAATTCATTTCAAAATAAATTCCTCAAATTTTATGGAATTCATTTATACCAAACGGTATGTTAAGGATTTTAAATGGTGCCCATGACGTCAAAGATGCAAACTTTTCTACCAAAAAATTGAAAACTTTCCATCATGGTGTACAGGGCGCGGACCCACTCTTGAGGGTTGTTGACAAACCTTAATTAATAAGTTGGAGCCAATTATTATTAGAATTATTAAATTACAAGTAGCCAAAACTTATCAAAAATCGAGATTCACTATTCATTTCGAAAAAAATTGTGTTCAATGTTCACGAATAGATTTGATGATTTCTTGTGGTGGTGTTTACGTGAGCTCATGTGTACTTAATTTGGATAGGCCAAGCGCAGCCGTTGATAACATTGAGATGGGCAATCGTGGTCGTTGATTATTTTATAATATCTTTACATGAATGGACTTATATCCAAACAGCCACACCGGACCTAGAGGTGGGAAACCGGTTCGGTAAACCCAAACTGAACCAAACTGAATTAAACCAAACCAAAACTGAATTAATGCTATTCGGTTCTGAATTCGAAAGGAAAATATGGATAGTTCGGTAACTAGGGTTCTCTCAACCGAATCGAATTCCCGACCGAAAAACCAAAATACTATAATTGCAAGGTCCAAATGGTGGATTTTTATGTTTGTAGTTGTTTTTAGACTTAAATATTTGAAATGTTTTATGACTTATGTGTTGAAAAGTTTGATTTTATCAGTGATGATGCATATAATTACATATTTATTGTTTATATTAGGAGTAAAAATAATTTAAAAGTGAGAAGATACGAATAGTTTAACAAATTCAGTTTTGTGTGAAAAATCGAACAGAACCGAATTATAATTTGGTTCGAATTAGATTTGAGATTTGGGAGAATTCGGGGACCTGATATTCATAATTTCGGTTCGGACCTAAACCACTCTCTTTTTGTGTGCATATCCAGGAGCGGATAGCATGACAACCCTTAAGGGGTTGTCAATCTGGCTTCCCTACTCGTTGCCGTCTGTTTCCCTTCTTCATCCAACAACCATGATTACAGGAAGGGCTTTTTAGTAAGCACCTTATTCTAATCATTTAAATTGAAACTTAAATACATGGAGAGAATCTGGGAACGTGATTTGGGGAGCGGAAGAGACGGTGTGGACTGAGACTCTTTCCCTTCCAATTCTGGATTCTCCCTCAGCAAACCAGACCCTTCATCTAGCTACGGAAAATACCAGCGACACGACGGCCGCCATAGCCATGTACAACTATATGAGCAACGACGACGACAATGAGTGGGGGGAGCCGAACCTACGTGTATATTTGGATTCGAACTGAACGTCCCACTGACAATCAACGACGAAGATATATACGACTGTGTAGCAGAGCAGACGAACCCAACGGAAAATGGCGATGATGTGTGCATGGTGGACGTTGACGAAGTTCTGGACGTGGAGGAGACGGTGAACGAAGATCATCCTGAACGGTACAAAAACACAGAGAACGGCGTTGATGTCGACGACGGCGTGGACGACAACAATGGCGGTAGGGTTTACCTGTGGCGTTACGACTTTTGTTGCAGTTGTACCATTTTACTACTGGTACAAATATTGTTTTGTGAAAATGTACTAGTAGTTATGATTCAAGTTATCTAGTGGTAGTATTATTGTAGTGGTAGGCTCCTAATGGTAGTCATCTATTGGTACATTTTTAGTGGTAGTAACGTAGTCATCTAGTGGTACTCCCTTAGTGGTAGTCATTTAGTAGTAGTTAGTGGTACTTCCCTAGTGGTACAAGGATACTGGTGGGAGGTTAAATTGTTCGATTTGCTAAAGCATATGTTCTTTAAATACAGGTTTGTTGTCATCCATCGTCTCATCCGATAGTTCAACATGGAATCACTGCCGTCATTGTTCGATCTGCTAATTTATCTGTTTTGGTATTAGACTGAGTAATGGTTACTAGTAGCATGATTTTGGTACCAATCAAATGTTACTGGTACCAAACCAATGTTACCGGTACCAAAATCATGGTACTATTGACCAAATTAATGTTACTTAGAGCTCATAATGCAAATAAACCTTCGTTGGTTGAACTAGTAGAATTAATTTCGATAACGGCTTACTATTGTGAATTAGAAATGGATACTAGTACCAATGATTGGGAATCGATCTTACTAGTGCTACCAGTAGCACTGTTTTGGTGTCGGTCTTACTAATGCTACCAGTGTCATGATTTTGATACCAGTAACATTGCTTTGGTACGAGTATCATTATTTTGGTACCAGTAACTTTTAATTGGTACCAGTGACATTGCTTTGGTAGCAGTACAACTAAAAAGGTACCAATGAAGGTTTATCTCTAAAACCAGAAGTGCACAAAGTATGTAGTTAAAATAACTAGGGAGAAGTTACTGAATTTTCACAATCAAACATGAAACCAATTGTGTCAATGTAAGAAACATTACTTTGGCCAATATCAAATTAAAGACAACAAACCCCCAAAAAACTAGTAAAAGTGAGTTGCCCCCCATCCTCCATTGTTATTGACATTGTCCATAGTAAAGGTAAGCTGCCCTCATCCTCCATAGTTATCGACTTTGTCTCCTCATCGAATAGTCTAGTAATCCAACACGGCAATGTGATGTCAAACCATTTCATCTTCAAATCGAGCACACAACCTAGCCCGAGCTTCGTGATAAGCGCCTTCCTCTCATTTGAAATGCGAGCCTCCTCAATCTCAATGATTGAAGTTATACTGCACTTCTTCTCCAAGGAGATTGGATTTGGCTGTACAGTCTGTTGCTTTTTCTTCTTGATGCGACTTTTTGGTACCTCATCGCGTGACCGTTTGCTACTAGGCCTAACACCAGATCACCAGAGTCCCCCAAGCGGACTGCTACCTGCTGAGAAACATAACCAGCAATGTCGAATGTTACTGATACAATACTACCACTACCACTAACAAGAAACAATGTTACTGGTACCAAACAAAGCTATGGGTACCAGTCCCACAACTACCACTGGTACGATTCTTAAGTACTACTAGCAATGTAGAATGTTACTGATACAATAATACTACTAACAATCAAGAATGTTACTGGTATCAGTCAAAGTTGTGGGTACCAGTACCACAACTACCACACCATTGTTACGATTCTTAACTACTACTAGCAATTTAGAAGGGTACTGGTAAAATACTACTACTATCAAGCAAGAATGTTATTGGTATACCAATCAAAGTTGTTGGTACCAGTACCACAACTACCACTACCACTGGTACGATTCTTAAGACTACCAGTGGATCATATCAACACCAAACAATCACGTCAAACAAAAAACATAGGCCTGCATGTGGCTTATTCCAACGTAACAGCCGGGAAAACCAGTAATGTAAAGAAACCTCACCGCCGATTGTCTTCACAGGCGCAAAAAGGAACGACGGCGGAAGGAGGTTCGCCTACGCACCTAACAAGAAAGAGATCAAAAACTAGGTTAGCAAACCAGAATTTAATATCAAAAGACAAAGTGGGGAGGACCGAAAGTGCCGACGAATCGGGCCGGAAAAGCAATCAACGGAGACGAATCGGGCCTGAACTACCTCTGCCCCAAACAACAAAGTCTTCGCACTCAAGACCAGCCGCCAAAAAACGATCGGAGAAGGTGAAAGGGAGTCTTTGGGAGAAGATGGAAGAAAAAGGTTTTTGGTGGCGCACCAATCGGAGACGGTGGAAGGGGATTTTTTGGGAGAAGACGGAGGAAAGGATTTCTAAGAGAAGGCGGATGGACGAAAGGTTCGGCGAGGCGGGGAGGGTGCAATTTATCCTATTACCCTTCCATGTTTAATTTTAATTAAAAAAAACTGACACGTGGGGGGCAAGGTAGGGGTTTGCACGTGGGTGGGTAATCCGCGTATTGATATTGATCCACCCGCAAATAACCCGACCCGCAGGCAATGAGTGATTGATTTGGGTGGATTGGTAACTCTTCCACCCGCACTTATGTGGGTGGGTGGTGGGTGGATTGCGGGTCATCTGTATGACCCGCATTCGATTTTTACATGAAAAATGTTGTGTCTTATATTATCGAATATTCATCATATTTTCGAACTGCACTAGAGTCTAACCATATACTTAAAAAAGTGGAGAACAAAAAATAGTTTTGACTATTATTATTGGTTATTATGTTGTGCAATATCCATTAGATATTGGATATTGGTATGCATATTAGTGTTAATATCAATTAACTATTGGGATGCAAAGTACAAAATATTAATTGTATCAAAATCATAAATTATTGATAAAATCTTACTAATTTGCTATGAACTTATAATAAATGTTAGTCAACTTTTTTAATGGCTAGTTGGAGAATTGCTTTTGCGGGTTGACCCACGACCCAACCACATCCATCCGCCACCCACCCAACTCAATCCGCAGAAGTATGTGGGTGGATTGCGGGTCACAATTATTCCAACTCGCTAGTAAGCGGGTGAGTCAAATTGAGATCAAAACCCATCCAAACCACCCATTGCCCACCCCTAGAGCCAGAGGAAGGGGTTACTGATGGTTACTAATGAGAGGGTTACTGAGGTGATCCGATCCCGTAAGGTAGGGTTTATTTTAAATAGAGGGGAAATTTACTAAATAATACTTTTAAATTCAATTAAATTGTATTTTATTTTTAGTCGCTGAAGTTTCAAAACAATACGTTATGTACTTATATCTTAAATTAAACTATGAGGTCATTTGGAAGTTGTGATTGTTAGAGTTGTGTTTGTTAAATACATGTATTATGCACAATACAATGTTTTGAAGTGTCAAGTTGTAAAATAATGTATGTATTGTTTTGTGTAGGTCCCACTAACAATCACAAAAAATTATGCATTATACAATCTCAACTAAAAGTTGTGATTGTTGTGATTGTTCCTTTTAGATTTGTGCCCACTTTTTCTTTCCATTTATATCCCCAATATTTTTTGTTTTATACTAAAAGTTGAGGGTAAATGTGGCATTTTCCTACACAGTAACTTTATGCAAATCAATACATAAACTAGAATCTCAACAACCAAACAATGTATTGTCAAAATGCATCTATTGTATCAATGCAAATATTCATATTGTAGTGATTCATTACAATACAACGATTTAACATTCGCAACTTCCAAACGACCCCTATATTTCTAGTCATTCAAATATCAAATTATTATATCGTGTATCTATAATTCTTAAAATATACAATACCTAACTAATCTAATCAGCCCATTAACCCACTTGCTCGATCGGGTCAACGAGCCAACCCAGATTGACAACCTTGGTTAGCGGTAATCAAACCCACCAATCACACTAGAGAACCCTTCGCCATGCAGTTGTGTTAATTATTCCATTTTCTTTCCTTTTACAGTTTATACAAAGTTTACAAAAACGCCCTTTCTGTATTTACAGCCGTAGGGAGAGGAAGGATGATGGACGGCAAGGAGCTGGGAAGTGAGTTTCACAGAGGGTATACCGTTTGGCAAGATCTAATTCCGCGAAATTCCATTTTGTATATGTTCATAAATTTCTTCTCTGGAGTAGCTATTTACCACACCTTGCACTTAGTAGCTATGTTAGAGATTACCTCCTGGAAGAACTAGAAGCATAATGCAAGATCTCACCAATCAATCAACTTACAAATATAAACCAAATTGTTTCCGAGCAGTAATACATGTTAAAGATTAACTCTAGCGCAAACATTTTACATTACAAAAATCACCCCGTTATGTATCTCAATCTAACCTGCATAACCAAATTGTTCCATACCATTCAGCTAAGCAATCTACTGCTACCTGCTTAGAACCATTCCACAGACTGCCACCAAAAGTAGTGCAACCAAAATTCGTTTGCTCTCTCTAGAAACTGATGATGCTGCCGAAAACTTGTATCTTTGAGCTTGATCCCTGCAGATACCCAGCCGAATACAGAAAGTAAGAGGTTCAGCAAGGTTAACTAAGTAGCAACAAAAGCATTCGATATTTGAGCTGAATAGTGAAATAACAGTGATAAGTTTGTCTATGACAAACTAATGGTAGCATGTGTACGGGTCAAAGAACTTACTTTTGCAATGGTGAGAGTAAGCCACAGTATATGGTGTTATCCGGAAGACCATACTCGCCTTTGTCAACCTCTGGGTTTACTACACTTACATAGACTTCCTGTCCTAGATACCATGAGTCGAGATTCTGTGCTCGAAGATTCCATATCCCGGCATTGTCTAGGTAAACCAGTACAGCAGTCCAAGCTCCTGGAAATACCTGTAATGGAGAGACTTGGGGAAGTTAAATCGAAACTCACTTGGGATGACTTCTTTGGAAATAGGTAGACTATCATTGTAGCATTGTTTCAGATTAGGACAGAAGTACCTGTATCGTGCTACGAGCAACCCCATCCCATTTGTTGTATGTGCCTCTGCTATTCTCTGTCCACACTCCATAATCCATGCTGCAGTGAGGAGAGTTAACTCTCAGGGAATGTGTTCCGTAATCCAGATTGAATTCAGGATAAAAACACAACAAAACAAAACAAAACAAAAAAAACTTACCCAACAACAAAGAAAGCATATCCATCCATATGATAGCTCTGGACAGTGGTATCGTTGTTCTGGAATATGATCTCAGTAAACCCTTTGAAAGTACCATTTATCAGAGAAGTGTCCATCTTTGAAGGTCGATTCATCATTTTATTCGGGAAATCAAGCTTATAGACACCGGGAACACTGTATTCATGAGCGAGCTTCAAAGGAGTTGAAGGTTGTAAGTACGAGATGCCATTGAGGGTTGTCAGCCATTTCCCATCTATCATTTCCGCAGGTCTATTGGTGATCACATATACATCTGTTACGGTGATCTCTCCGTATTTGAAAGAGCCCTGTGGATTTGGGCGTGCAGCACCAGCTGAAACATTTGATCTGCAAAAAATGGCAGCACAGAGTTTGGTCAAGTTGAAGAAGTGAAGCTTGTTCAGAAGTAATAAAAATATATATAGAATTTAAGGAATCTCACAAAGGGAAAACAAAAAATGGAATTGCTGAAAATGGAGGCTAAGAATTATCATTACTTTTTAACTACAACCTTATGGATCTTGCTTGATTCATTGAGAAAAACGTATCGTATGCATTAGGAGGATCAGGGAGAGGACCTGAAGCAGGTCCCTGCGAATTGGAATAATGCAGGATGGCAACACCAGAAGCTTTGTTCCATGTGGATAAGTTTACATCTCGAGGACTGGCAACTATGTAGTAATCACTGCTCGCATTCTGATCCATGGTCACTAAGAATGAATATGACTGACCCACATGAATATCCATGTTTGTATAGTTCTGCTGAACTGTATATGATCCTTCAGTCTCCACCAGAAGCAAGTTATGATTTTGTATTCTGAAATTCAAGCTGGTTGATATCCCCACATTGTGCACTCGGAATCGATATGTCTTTCCTGTTTTTAAGACATTTAGAAGTTTAGAATGGAGGGTGTTAAAACCAATTCAAGCATTTTCTTTTTATAAGGAGAAGAAAAAATACAAACAATTGCATGTAAATACCAATACATATTATAGTGACCAACAATGTAAAACCAAAGATGAAAGAGGATGACAATAGAGTGATTCTTTTGATTTTTCTTTTCGTAATAAATACCATTCAGCAAGAGTGCTGACTGTAAATTCAAGTGCTCCTGCTTCACAGACCATTCACAAACATAATCCATCGGCATTCGACAATCACAAATTGGATATGTAAATAATTCAAACCGACCCTTCAAATATTCAATTTCAAGGGCTAAGGAAGCTGTTTTTGCACACATATAATCTGGTCAAGAATTACCACCTTTCTCGCGAATGATCATCAAAGTTTCTACCAAAAATAAGAATGATAACCAGGACTAGTAAGGTTGCCTAATTGCCAATGCCCTAAGCTCTCTTATTTGCACCCACCAAGTCCACTAACTCGACTACAAGTTCCCAAAAGAACACATAAAATGCCAATAAAACAGAGCAGTAACGCAGATTCCAGTAGCTTACCAGGTTCAACACTTATTATCTGGTAAGTAATGCCGTCTTGAACAAGTGCTTCATCATATCTGTACGGACCAAACCCGTTCATGAGGATACCATCAGGAACTTGTAGATTCTTCCCATCTTCGATATCTTCCCTTAAATCCTGCTCCCCCCGCAGATATCATATCAGCTACCAAAATTAACCAAAAACAAATTAAGAAAAGGAAAAAGAACAATGTGATTATAGTATCAACCTTATGGCTTTTAGTATACCAGTCACCAACAAAGAGATTAATATCTCCATCAGGCAACCCAAAGGGCACGGCAATAACTTCCCTATTATTCACAATGATCCCTCCATAACCTCCAGCAGCTCTCTGAAAACTCAAGGAAGGGAAGTAAAAGAAACTCCCAATCTGATCCTTCACCTGAAACTGATACGTCCAGTTCCAACCAGCAGGGATAGGACAATTAGTCCCCAGAACACCGTCTTGCCATGAGTTCTTCCTCTGCTGTATCCCATTCCTGGAAATAAAAAAGGAGCAAAACTGGTTCTGTGTTTTGTTCTTCGGCTCTTGAACTTCGAATAATCTGGTTGACAAAAGCAAACTGTACCAAGTAAGAAGCAATGGCTCGTCGAGATGGTTCTTGACATTGACAACAACGTTCCAGTTGGTAGTGACGTTCAGAATCGGCCCAGGGAATTGCCCATTGATGCCAATCACCTGAATCCCAGAAACCCAAAAATCCAGAGCTCAGCCAACTATTTGTTTACTCATGATACAACATTACAGTGACGAGACGGGTGAAAAGAGATTCCCCATTTTTAATTTCTTCACCCAGACCTGGGATCAAAATCAAATGAAAGCAAACCCACGAAAAGACGGAAGAAAAACGAAGGAAGGAAGCGGAGAACCTGCTGTTTTACGCCGAGAGGGGAAGCGGTGAGGTAGGAGACGGTCCAATCATAGAAGACATAGGGATCCCCTGCAAAACAAATTCTGGGCGGTAGCAGTAATAGGCAGAGGAAGAGACCACAAACAGAAGACGTGAAGCAGCAGCGGCTATTGGGCGGCGCCGGAGTGTGCATTATTCTACTCTACTCTGATCGCTGCAAAGAATCTTGGCGTCTATCTGTGCGTATTTTTTTTTTTTTCCCCCCCAGTTTCACCTATCAAAATGAACGAATCCTTTGCTTGCTTTGCTTTCTTGGGTGTCTCGGGAATTTGAGCCACTGAGTGGTTAATCTCACGGCGGAGGTGATGATTCGGAGCACGTGGGTGAGAAGGTTGGCCGCCGCGGCTTTTGCCTGCAGCAGACAGCTTGGCCTGGCCTGGACGCTGCTACAAAACACACCACTGCTGCCACTCCGTCTTACCACTGCGCAGTGGGCTGTTATTTTCCGCGGGATGGGTCCCGCTGCCCCGCTCCATCTCTCATTCTCTCCGTCTGGAGGGAGCTTTAAAACTCTTTTCTCCGCTTTTTGACCTAGTGCCGACGTCCATTTCATAATTCAAAAGTTTCATCCACCGCCAAGAAAATACAATTTTTTTTTTAAACTAGGCAATTAAAGATGCTCAAACCTTTATTCTTTGTTTTTATTTTTATTTTCCAAAAAATAACTCATATTATCTTGAATAAAGAGATAAGACAGCGGCTCAATCGCGACTGGACAATCAGGATAGATCATGTTTTTCGCGAGGTGAATTTCGATGCAGACCATTTAGCTTCCAGAGGGCATTCCCTTTCAATTGGATTGCATGTGTTAGACAGACCGAGTACTTTTCTTTTGTATTGGTTGTGCTTTGATCGTTTGGGAGTCAAACTCCCCGTTTAGTTCGTGTGAAATAAAAGTTAGGGCGCCCTTAGCGCCCTGTTCTTACAACATCAACAAAAAAAAGAGATACATTGGAGTCACATTGATGCACGCAATCAAGAACAGAAATTGAATCCTATCAAGTTAGGGAACCCTGTACTTGTGCACGGCCTCCCACTCAACAGTTTGAGTGGAAAATGAAGACAAAAGAACTGTGGTAGAATAGAGGGTGGAATCGAACACAACTCAGTCTCTAGCTTCCCAAATACGCCACAAGAGAGCCACCAACTTCATAATGTCCATCTGAGTTGCACTCCATAATCTAAAAGCCTTCGCCAAAATAGCTCTACACAAGTCACCGAAAATTTGTCACGAAGAGGAAAGAGCCCTGAGGTCGTCCATAGGGCACTTGCCAACCGATAGTGAAAAAAATGCTCCAGAGTTTCCTCCTCATCTAGGAAAGTCGAATACAAGACAACCCCTTGCACGCCACGGGTCGACAAGGCATCTCCCGTAGACACACTCTAACTCTAAGTAAGAGCTCCCACAAGAAAAACCTTAATTTGGAGGAACATGAATCCCCCCCCCCCCCCCCTCCCCCAAAAAGGACAAAAGCGCAGTATGTCATAGACAAACCACTTGCTTGATGTATCCATCGTTGCGCTAGCGAAGCTGGGATAACCTAATACCCAAACTTAACTGTGTAAACACCAGAGACGGCCAAAGTTAGTAAGTGAATTGAACTAATCAGTGAGACTGTATCTTCATTAAATAACTGACACAGTTTAACCACATTCCCAGTTCTAGTCGTATGAGAGATAAGTGAATCCACCGTCCCTTGTGGTCTCAAAGCCTCAACCCATTGCCAAAGAGACCAAGGGTGTAACGTTGACACGCCAAAACACAACACCAAACTGCGACCAAGTGTAATCGCAGTCTGGGAATGCAGTAAAGTGGCAAGTTCTATTATCAACCCGGGGTCTAGATCTACTGCTTACTCCGCGATTATCTATTATCTAGCCAACTAAGTCAAGTGATTGTTGTTTTAAGCAAAAGCAGAAAGAAAGCAGGAATTGGTACGATTTTCTCAAGCAAAGAAGAGTCACTCGGGAATGAGTCCCCCTAGCTCCTTAGTTAGGTCTCAATTGTAATTACCCTGGGTTGATTTACTGTTGATTAGACTGCGGAAGATCCGACAGTAGCTTGGAATCTCTTAAGCTGACCAAGCCCTCTCAGTCTAACTACCCGGCAGACGACTAGTCTTCACCGGGATAGAAAGCTGAAGCAATAAGCACAGAACTCCACTACTGGAATTGGATTCCAGTACAAAGTAGTAAACTGCTAACTCTCGTATAGCCAATCTCCTACTACCGAATGATGAGGCTCTAACAACCTAATCAGATTCTATCTATCTCAGGTTGCAGCAGAAATCAAGAAAAGCTGATCAGACTTCAATCAATTCAATAAAACATGCATCATTCGATTAAAACCAAACAGTATAATCATCCCAAGTCATTACAATCAAATCCCTAACACATGGAACTAGGGTTCTTCATACCCAAGTGAGAGAAGGGTTCTACTCCATAGAGAGAGAGAGAGGAAATTAGAATACAAAGCAGTCATACTCATAACAATGGGAAGAATCTGCTCTGGGATGATGATTTCCACTCCTATGGCGATCTCCAAGCTCGTTTTGATGAAACCCAGCTCCAAGATAGCTTCTAGGATGTGTTCTTCGTACTTTCTCTCTCTAGGGCTCTGTTTTTGCTCTGAAAATCCAATTCTCTCACTTGTGGCCCGAAATTGGGTAAAAACCTGAAAATCCCGATCACACGGGCAGGCCACACGGCCATGTGGCATACCCAGTTGCCCATGTGAGGTCAAAACGCCGCGTTCCTATTATGTGGGTTTCAGGCTTCCTACACGGCCAGGGGCACACGGCCATGTAGCTCACCCAGTCTGCCCGTGTGAAGCCTCGCAGAATTCCACACGGCCACTTTGGTTCATGACACGGCCGTGTGAGATTTATTCCTGCCCGTGTGAAGGCTAGCACAATCCCACACGGCCACATTGGTCACTTGCACGACCGTGTGGGTTTTGTTTGTGCCCGTTTGGCTTCCTTTGCGACTTGCCTCGCGCCCGATCTTCGTCCAATCGACCCCGAATTCGCTCCCAAACCTTCATTCACGTACTAGGACCTGAAATATCACAAACAAGCACAACCTAGCATGAAATCGGCATAAAACACGAGAATTACCATCTCAAACGGCTCTAGAATAGGGGTAAAACCATATGCAATTAACGGATTATCAAACGTCAGTACCCAAACTATCCATAGATAGGTGTACATGCTCCACAGACTCTACCTGCCATCAAAACCCCCACTGAAGAAGATCACAACCATGTAAAATCCCCCGCAAACCCCAAGAAGTTAAAGATATCGGACTTGCAGTGAGAAACGAGCATCCTCCAAGCCAACTTTGTCAATAAAGCCTAGTTAAACTCTTCAAATTGTCAGAAACCCAATCCACCCTCCAACATACTTAGGTATAACGTCTTCCAAGCTACCATGTTAATCCTACACACTCATTTCTTAGCTCCCCACCAAAATCTCGCTAAATGTCTTTCCAAATCCCTGCACAACATGGTTTGCAGTAAAAAATAAGACATCCCATGGAATAGAAGCCCGTTAGCCACTACCTTAATTAAAACTTCTTTAGCAGCTAGAGAAAGACATCATTGTTTCCATCCTTGTAATCGTTGAATAACTCTTTCTTCCATGAACCTGAAAGTTTCCAATTTTGACATTCTGATAAGGGAAGGGAGACCCAAGTACTTATCCGTCACTCCGACCACACCAATCTCCATGATACTACCCCAATGAGAACTATCCTCCGGCACAACATTCTTACTGAAGCAAACAACATGTTTTTTAAGATTAACCTTTTGACCACTAAAGTATTCATATTTACCCAAAACCTCCAACAGAATACCACACTCCTGAGCAAAAGCGCGAAGAACAAGATAAGAGTCATCCGTGAATAATAGATAAGAAATTGTCGGATAACGTGGTCTAATACAGAGACCGTTGAGAGATCTCTTCACCAAGGCATGCCTAAGGAGAGCTGCAAAGCCTTTTAAGCATGTAACAAACAATAAGGGAGATAACGGGTCATCCTGTCCTGCTATAAACCACGACTTGTTCTAAAGTAGCCAGAGGGTTTACCATTCATCATGACCGGAAAAAGGTTGTCGAGGTAACCCACCCAAAGCCATTTAATCAATGCTCACAGAACCCATGTTTCTCAAGCAATGTAACTAAAAATGGCTATTCCAAAACTTCTTGTAATCTTTAGTAATATTAGCCCACACCGAGCTCGAGAAACCACTCCTTCTAATCATAATATGCCAAAGCGATCTGTCATTAGGATACATGAGATCAATGAGGTTCCGCCACCAGCCATTCCTTTCCGTAACAAATATCCATTTTCCCAAATGAGGCATGTTGAACACGTCCAAATTGAAGATGCCCTAATCCCCCTGCCTTTTGGAAGCTTTACACGTCTCCCAATTCACCAAGTGGAACTTGTTAGCATCCCCAACTTCACTCCACAGGAACCGTCTTTGCAACTTCTCTACTAGGTTGGTCAACTGCTTAGGCGCCCGAAAGAGAGAACAAAATTACACACTTGGCTTTGCTCCAAGGGGAAAATCAAGATACTTGGTCGGGTCATAGCTCCATTTGCAACCGAAAATCTCAACAAAGAACCTTGGCTTAAGAACATCACCAACTGTATACATAACGGACTTCTCAAGGTTAATTTTAAGATCATACACAACCTAAAAGCATACAATGGTATCCAAATGATTGAGAACTTTCTCAGCTGATGCATCACAGAAAACCAATGTATCATCCGCAAACAACAGATGGGTCACCTCACCCCTAGAATATCCCTCGCCAATATGGAAACCTGAGACCCCGCCTCTCTCCTTTAGCTTGTTGATCATAAGTGATAAGATATCCATGACCAGGACAAACAAACTAGAGGAAAGCCGGTCCCCTTAACGTAAATCTTTATATGTCAGAAAGAAGCCCTTAGACTCACCGTTAACAAGGAGTGAAATGAAAGGAGAGCACATCGTCCCATGAATCCAGTAAAGCTATTTAGGAGGGAAACCAAGCTTAGACTAGATGTTAAACAAGCATCCCCAACTCACATTGTCGAACGCCTTCTCAAGATCAAGCTTGAAAATTAGGCCCTGCCTCATATTCCTCCTCCTAGAATCCACCAACACATTCGCAATAATTCAGCCTCAGAAATTTGCCTGCCAACCACTGAAACATGCTGATTCTTAGACACAATTTTAGGGAGCACCAATCTCATCCTCCCCATCATCACCTTGCTCATAAGTTTTTAAAACTACCCATTAGGCTAATAGGACGAAGATCACAAATATCTTTCAATAGTGTCATACTGCCATTCTTGGGATCCAAACAAATAAAGGAATGGGAAGAGCATCTCGAGAGACTACCAGTGGAATGGAATCCCTGAAACCAATGTTGTCAGAATCGAACTAGTGTATGAACTGGTATAGTAAGCGGTTCACACTTTATTGGTTTAACCGATATTACTTTGTTATAAACCCGTTATCGAGCCGGTGTCAATAAAGTTAAATTATTATAAGAAGAAACCTTTAATATTCATCGGTCGTGGCGGCTAAATAGCCTGAATGGACCGGATTGGAGGTTGGGTGGCGGTTTCATCTGTCCGGTTTGGCTTTGACAATATTGCCTGAAACTCGTTCATGATTTCATCTTTCAATAAAGGCCAATCTTTCTTGTAGAACTCAAACGTAAAACCGTCCGAACCAGGAGCCTGTCGTAATTGGATAACCTTGCATATCGAAATTCATGCTCACTAAAAGGCCGGTGAGGAAGGCGACATCACCATCATCAATCGGATAAGCCTCAAGCTGCCGCGGGAAGGGGAGACAAAATAAACTTTCTTTGAACATAACCATGTAATAATTCACAATACCGCTGACCAGTTTATCTCTCCCCTCAATCAGCTGACCATTGATATGAATGATATGAATGAGGTTGAGCTTTCTACTAAAGTTCGCCGCCATGAGAAAATACCGAGAGTGTTTGTCGCCCTCCCTTAGCCACAGTTCGCGAGTTCTCATTAATAAATAAGTTAAACTCAACATGAGTCCAGAGTTGCGCCTTGTCCCCTGATAATCCTCATGGCACCTAACCAAGTTGAAATCCCCAACAAGATACATTGGACCCTCAACCTGCTGATAGAAAGCGCTAAGCTCAAAAAGAAACTGGATCTTGTCCCTCCTCTGCTGTGGCTTGTAAACCACTATAAAAAACCAAGATTTTGAAGTCATAATTTCCATAAACTCCAGCTTAATGAAATAAGAGCCGACATGACTAACACTGCTGTGAAGCATCTGATTATCCCAGACAAACAAGAATACCACCAATGCTGGCATTCACATCTTTCACCATCCAACCTGGGTCACGAAAGCTACAAATGCTATCCACCACCTCCCCATAACAGTTAGACAATTTAGTTTCCACAATACACACGATCTTCAGTTTTCTTCTTCCAATAATTATTTTAATTATGCCTCTTTTCTCAGCGTCACCAAGCCCTCTTGCATTCCAAATAAACATAGAAGTACCCATTAATGATTTAGGGAAAGACCGCCGCGTCCTCTACTTATACACTTTCGCGGATTAGAAGGTGAGGAAATTGTCGGCCCCAACTGCCTTGACTCCATGTCAAACCTCGATCGCGACACGCTTATCTTCCTGCTATGAACCGTGGAAGCCTTCTCCATGATCACTTTCTCCATCTGCACATGCCCTTCATCAGGCTCAAATTCAAAGAGATGATTCAGATTCACAGTAGTTGTTGCAAGAGACTCCAGATCGAAGGGGTAGGCCTCGACATTCCAATTATTAGCACACTTTTACTCCTCCCCGTAACATGAAGGGGATGACAAATTGGAGCAAGGGGAAGGAGAAATGGGAAAGGAATCAGAAATACAAGAGAGCAATAATGAGGATAAGGTACATGGAACAACAGAGGGATAGAAAGGGGGCGAGCTAGACTCGGTTAAAGAATGCACAATCTCACTGGAAGTAGAACGAATAGGGGAAAAGGTTGGCACAACTAAAGACGCAATATAGTGGTTAGGAAAAGAAGTTGGGAGATTTGGATGGAAAAGATCAGGTTGGGAAAATCAGAAAAGGAGTAAGGTTGGACGGGTTTCACACTATCGAGACAAATGCAGTTGAGGAAAAAGAATGGAGGAGGACTAAGCATCGGGGCAAAACATTTCAGGATGGAAAAGAAAATGAGCAAGCCAAGCCCAGAGGGATTGAATTGTGATAATGGGTTACAAGGAGCGGGCCCACTAGTCGAAGCATATACAACAGAGTGAGGGGGAGAGAAAGAGGGAGGGCACAAAGGGAGAGAAAAAAAGAGATGGTGGTTGGATCATGGGTTTAGGTCAGTATATATATTTAGATGTATGAAATAAAATGGCTCAAACATATTAGACGCTAATCAGACTATTGAATTTCGAATCACTTGCTTACCTGACTGAACGTCTTGAATCGGTTTGACACACCACAGCCTCATTGTATTATTTTCATAGTTTACCAATATATAGGGCTGGTAAACGGTTATTTCGTTAATGGTGTAACCGATAACCAAACCGATGTCAAATGGTTACACCGATAACTAATTAAATAGTAAATGGTCGGTTCCCGATAGTCAAATTTAGCTAATAACTAACCGATGGTTAAACGGTTAACCGACGGTTAAACGGTTAACCGACTAACCGATTACGACCGCCCTCATAGGTAGGGCCAAAATAATAGACCTGCATGAACCACAAACATAGGGGGAAAATAATGGGGTGTTTGAAGGCTTACAAGACCATTGCCTACCCAAGTTGTAATAGTTACTTAGACTCAAATGAGAAAAATTTAAAGGAAGAGTTTTAGAAAGCAGTAGGAAGTAGGAAGTCGGACTTGTGCACAGTTGCTCGACAACAATTAGTAACGTTAAGCTTCCATGCGTTTGCGAGTTGAGTAATTGTTGTTGGGTATCTTACTTTTTGTATGCTTCTTCAATAAAGTTAGGCAGTAGAATGATATCATTGTGTACTTGTGTTGGATCGAGTTGATTATTTATTGATAACTATGTTAAATTATTTTTTATTCACTAATAACAACTTAAGAAAAGAAGACAATGCCTATGGATGAAAAATTATAAAAAAATTTCTCAATTGAAAAAAATGAGGTCTTATGTTGGTTCGGTTATCGATCGGTTATTTTGGTATTACTTTGCCGAATCACTTGGTTAACGAGTATCAGGTTAACCGACAAAATAACCGAGAACCGACTATACGATTACAATTAACTGACTAATTTAAATGATCCAATTAACGATAATCACAAAATATGTAACGATTAACCGAAAACCGACTAAACAATCCAAGTTATAACCGAACCACACCGATTATCAGCCATTCAGCCCTACCAATATATCACTCTAGAGTCTAGAACCCACGTTCTCTTTCTCCATTGGATTTGGAGGCCAAGAGAATCACTGCGTAGATCGGACCGCAGACAGCAAATTTCCCCTCTCATCCTCATCAGCATGACAACTAATCATCCTCCTTCTCCTTCCAGCTGTACTTGCCTTCCCTATCTCTGCGCTTCTCTCTTCCCTGATGCTCACCTCGCCTCTATCAACAGAGCTCTCAAGATTTGATACTTCCCTTTCCACGGAATGCGACGACAAAGCGATAGCAGGCCGAAGTTGAAGATCATGCCGCTGGCTTCTTTCCTCTATGTTCTTCTGTATATGGCACTCTCAATCCCTAGCGCGGACTCGAATCAGGAGAAGAGTTTGACTTCAATCTACGACGTCTTAAAGGCCAAAGGACTTCCGATGGGTTTGCTGCCGAAAGGAGTTACAGATTTCAAAATCGACGAGTCGTCTGGGGATTTCGAGGTTCACTTGGATCAAGCCTGCAATGCCAAGTTCGAGAACGAGTTGCATTACGACTGCAACGTCACCGGGAAGCTGAGCTACGGCCAAATCGAATCCCTCTCCGGAATCTCGGCGAAGGAACTATTCCTCTGGTTTCAGGTGAAGTCGATTCAGGTCGACGTTTCGGACTCGGGGATTATCTGCTTCGATGTTGGGGTCGTCGTGAAGAAGTTTTCCGTTTCGCTGTTCGAGCTCCCCAAGGATTGTGCTGCCGCGGCTGCCGACGAGGCGAGGGTGGAAGTTCAGGGCGGGCGGTTTATCGAAGATGCTGTGACCCAGGTTTGTTCTCTAGCTCCATATCTATCGATTGGCTGCAAAATTGACTCGTGAATCGGACCCGCTAACTGCAATCTGTGCTCATTCAATTGCATTTCTTGTTTGATAATTGTGCAGAATCAGCGTGGTGAAGAAGTGAACTTTGGAAGGGATGTTCTGTAAAATTTCACGGTTGAATTCTTTCTTTCTCGTTTCCCTTCCCACATTGCCAGTGGAACGAACTACTGCTACCAGCTTCAGCAGACGTGGGTTTTTATCTTGGACGAGATTCAGATAGCAGCTGAAATTAGGCAGTGATTTGTAGCAAAACACAAGATAAAAGTGCAGGCAGGGACTTTTGGAGGAGGTGATATCAGGTGATAAATACGCCTACTCGCAAATTTGTTCTTGTGTTGAAGCTTTCTCATAGATATGGATATAGATTCGGCAAGTTTGTTGTTTCTGGGTGCTCTTCTTTTGTGATAGAAATGATGCGTGGCGTGTTTGTTTTCAGGAATAAAAATGATGTAATATAGAGGTTATTCTTGCCGCCATGTTTCGTACCAGAGCTTGGATCTCAATCTGCGTATGATTAGATGTATGTGTTTTTGTTCAATTGCCAGTGATTGATCAGTAGACACTAGACAGTAGGGCACAATCCATCTCTGTCGCGTATGACTTTCATGGTCGCGCATAGGCGTAAAACCCATCTGAGTTTGAGCAGCAATCATATATGAGTAAATCCCATTTCGTTCATATTACTATTAGCCAATCTGGAGTTTCATTGAGCACTCTCTTTAACTTGATTCGAGCGAGGGGGACGAGTTTGGCACGATCGAAGCACGCCAGCGGCCATAGGCTCAGAGATGGAAATTGCTTCTACCTTCCAAAGGCTTGACTACAAAGGTATGCCGGAATCCTTCACTGCAAGAGTTCTCTATCATATCTGTAAGTTGATCTTCTTCATCGGGCAAAATGATCGGACTATTAGCTTCGATTTAAGTGGCCACCTTTGCATTGTGTTGAAAGACGACAGATTCCCGAGCTTATCTTTGACGGCCACTTCTACTTTGCTGAGAGCCCTGTTTTCTGCTGTGTTTTTTTTTTTCCTTGTTTGCTTTGACAGGGGCAAATGGAGAGTTGCAATTGAAGACGTGACGCTATGCTTTGCAGGAAAATTCTTGGGCATGCTCCTTTCTTTTCTTACTAATCTCCACTCTGCTAATGATGCTGTTGTGGTCATGGCATTTACACAGATGCACTGATTTTCGCTAAAATGTTTCTTTTTATTACGAACGAGACTGCTAGTGCTGGATAAACTAAAAAGTGTGGTTTGCTTCATGAATTTGAAAAATGAAAGTTTTGGTAAAATTTGGGTTTTGTAAATTTATGGATATATGAAGTTTTAGATTTATTATGGACTTGTAAATTATCATTATTTGTTTCATTGATTTCATGATGAATTTGATTAATTAGATTTGTATGTAAGAAGTGAAAATAATCTACGTTGCCTTTACTGGTATGAGATGAGAAAGATAAAAGATGGGTAGTTTGGTTATAAATGATGGACTTTATTATCTTCACTGGTATGAGATGAGAAAGATAAAAGAGGGGTAGTTTGGTCATAAATGATGGACTTTAAAGTCCATGATCAAGTCCCTTAACGTAGGGCTGGGAAACGGTGCGGTCTAGTCCAGACCAGACCATATACACGGTCTGTGGTCCAGACCGAGAGGGTAAAACGGAGACCATGGACCAGACCATAACCTATACGGTCCAGACCAGACCACGCCTGTGCGGTGCGGTCCGGTACGGTCTGGACCGAGTAGACCATGTTCAACAAAACCTGTATTATCCAATATTGTTAAATATCAACATAACACCAACAATTTCAAATCTACAACCCTACATAACATGAGATTAATAATCAACAACATAACATAACCTTGTATACAATGCAAAATCAAAGTTTTAGGAAATGTTGGCTGTACGATTTGAATGGCAGA
This sequence comes from Linum trigynum, assembly GCA_964030455.1. Taxonomy (NCBI): domain Eukaryota; kingdom Viridiplantae; phylum Streptophyta; class Magnoliopsida; order Malpighiales; family Linaceae; genus Linum; species Linum trigynum. The sequence goes on along the minus strand of OZ034814.1, from coordinate 29,350,134 downwards.
GCACAACAAACCCTAATTCCTTTTACCCCATGTTTCGGCACAACAAACAATCCTATATCCCATGTTTCTAGCTTCAAGCAACAACTAACAAACTATAACACTACTACCAACGAGCCATCTGCCAACATTACCATTGAGAACAAAGACAGGGGAAGCTGGTCGTGAATGGGGGATTCCCGGTTGCAGGGGTCAGTCGGCAATGACAGAGTCGATGGCAGGCAGGCAAAGGTCGAGGTTGATGGCGGACGTTGATGGCGGAGGTCGATGGCGATGGTGGAGTTCGATGGTGGAAGTCGTGTGAGTTGCGACGGAGCTGCTGGATGACTGAAGGCGAGGCGAGGCAACAAAGATGGTGGAGGTCGACGGCTGAAGGCAACAACGACAACGAATATGTAGGTTTTCCTTCTCGCCTCTCCCAGCATTGCAGACTTTCAGCGTCCAACGCGATTAGGAACGGTCGATGGGGAAGCACGCAACAACCGAGTGAGAGAAGAAATTGGGCTTGGCCCATTGAAATATGGAGGTTTGGAGCTGCCTAGTTGGGCTCAGCCCATACTTAATTTTGGCCACGGTCTGGACGGTTAACCACGGTCTAGACCAGACCAAACCGTTCCAGACCGCAAGTGAAAGAGGCAAACCGTGGACCAGACCAAATTGTATTCATGGTCTAACGGTCCGGACCAAACCGTAAGGTACGGTCTAAACCGCGGTTTGTCATACAGTTTGGTCTAAATTCCCAGCCCTACCTTAACGGGTCATTTGCTTCAAGGTTTTGTTGATGGATTTGGTGATGGACTTGCATTTATCATGGACTTTAACAAAAGTCTATTGTTTGCTTGATGGAATTTGAAGGAGTAAATCTGTGGGGCCCACAGAGTTTGGAGGTCCAAATCCGTGGACCCCACGGACTTGGAAGTTCCACCTATGGAGGTGGGAATTGGGTGATGGATTTAAATCCATGATGGCATTTTACTAGTTTATCCCTACTTATTTTACCTAATGACTAATCTACCCTTCCTTCTTCTCCGGTGGCGGCCTCCAACTCTCCGTCCTCAATTTTTCATATTGAGCAATGAATGATAAAGGACTCTCACGTTTGTTTCTCCTTGTCTCTTTCTTTTTTTGGGCTTGTTTAACTTTAATTTCTCACATAAATTGTGAATTTCGACATGAAATTTTTGATTAAGCGTGGTGCTCGAGTTTGACCAAAAAATTGGGACATTTTCAATTGTGGTTGAATTTCACATCTTCGTCTACTGAGTCTTCTACTTACTCCTCTATTGATATTTCTAACACTTTTTGCTCATCTTGTGCATTATTGCTAGATCGACAGTTAGATCCAAAAATTAGGGAGTTGTGTCATGTCCAAATTATTATGCATTTCTATATTTGTAATTGAACGAGTTCTCAAAGTAGAAGTTATGTTACTTTGTATGCATTAGATTTGTTTTTAATGAAAATATAATTACATAAGGGTAACAAGGTAATTTGTGTTTCATATCCACAAATCTAATCAAATAAAATCCATTATCAAATCCAACAAGCAAACAATAGACTTGTTCAAATCCATGATGCCACCAAATCCATCATATATCCATGGTTTTTCAAAATCCAGGTTTTACCAAAACCCTCATATTTCAAATCCATGAAGCAAACGACCCGTTAAAGTCCATGGGGCTCTCGGATTTGGGGACTAGATACCGTGACAACCCCCCTTTAGTAGCCGTCCATCCCTCTTCCTCACCATCTAACGGTTGATGATGGCCAAGGGAAAAAAAGATAGTGCCCACACTGGATTCGTCTGCCCACTAATTGCTGACGTCAGCCGGGTTTGGAAAAGGGAAAGAATTTGGTGGGCGAGATAAATCAGCCACTCTCCCCGCAGAACGATTCTTCTCCCCCCAAACCCTTTTCCTCCGTCTTCTCCCAAAAACCTTGCCTTCCACCATCTCCGATCAATTTTCTCGGCGTTTCCTGCCATCGTCTCACCCGGTCTCGTGTCGAGTGCAAAGTCTTGGTGTTTGTCTGCCCTAAAACCATTTTCCCCTCCATCGTCTCCCAAAAAACCCAGCAACCGTCACCGCCATCGTCCCTTCTTGCTGCCGTGCAAACCATCACAGGCGAGGTATAATCATGCACCCTTTTCTTTCTTGTGTGGCTTGTTTGATTTGGTTTTTGTATAATCGAGTGGTACTTTGAATTGGTAGCGTTGCTATCACTACAGAGGCAACACTATTGGTAGCAGTTTTAGTGGTAGTTGTGGCAATTGTACTAATTTTAATTGTAGCATGGTAGTGGTAGTTTAATTGAATGGTAGCACCGGTACTAGCAGTAGTGGTAGTTTACTAAGAGGGTACCACTCACTTTTTCCAGTTGTAGTGGTAGCACTAATATTTGTGTACCAGTGAATTTTGGTCTGGCAGCAGTGGGTTTAAAATAATTAATTGTTATTGGTAGTGGAATAGTGGTAGTCGAAGTTGTTGTTACTAGTAGTGGTAGTTGAAGTTGGTATTAGTCCTTTAGTGGTAGTTTTTGTGGCACTGTTGAATGGTTTATAGTAAGTTTTAATTAAATTTGTATAACAATGTAGTTTTTTTTGTATCAGGAATGGCGAGAACTACACAGCGACAACCAAAAAAACAACTTGCAACAAAAAAACCTACTAGCTATGAATCTCGGCAGGTTATCATCTGTGAAGGAGAGTCATCATATTCTAGTCCAGGCCCTATTAAAGACGGCCACATGAGGTGATAACGAAGAGTCCCTATGAGAAGAAGAAGAAGGAGAAGAAGAAGAAGAAGAAGAAGAAGAAGAAGAAGAAGAAGAAGAAGAAGCAAAAAGTAGATGGAAGTTCAAGCCAATTCGGGAGAAGTGCAGCCGGAATTCAAACATTGAAATTCTGGAATCTAGCATTTCGAAAGAGAGGAAGGCTATACTGAAGAAGCTTAAGGAGTATGATAATTGGTTATGTACGTTTTGGAGTATGAACAAAGCTCGAGGCGTATGATAATTGTCTATTGCTTTTTTAATGTAAACCAATTATATTGGACAAAGTAATGGCAGTTTGCAGTAGTACATTTGGTTTTGTGTTCCATTGGCATTTTCTCATTACATCCAAAAGTAGTTTTCCCCATAAGTATTATGTGACTAGCAGTCGTGCTTGTACAACTACTAGTACTGGTATATGTAGCAGTAATTATTAGTGGTACATATACAAGTAACTAATGGTGGCACATGTGCAAGAAACTAGTAGTGGTACATGGACAAGTAACTAGTAGCGGTACTTATACCAGTAACTAGGAGCGGTCCTTGTATCTTTACTAGTTACTAGTATAACTAGTAGTGATACTTGTACCAATAACTAGTAGTGGTACTTGTACCATTATTAGTTACTGGTACGTGTACCAGTCACTAGCAGTGGCACATGAATCAGTAGGCAGTAATTACTAGTAATGGTACTCGTACGAGTAAGTTTGTTTGCTAAAGCTACTGATATGCACGAGGCACTCACCGTGGATATACACAGATGTTACAGCAGTAGTAGAATCATTGCTTCGTGTAGGTTTCCAAGTATGAACAATTGTTTTTGGTATCTATTGTCTTTAATTTGATCTAATACAAAATACTGTTGCCTACATTGGCACAATTGGGTTGGCGTTTGAGTGTGAAAATTTAGTACCTTCCCCCTAGTTATTTAACTACATAACCCTTTATTGGTACCATTTTAGTTGTACTGGTACGAAATTAATGTTACTGGTACCAAGACAATGGTATCGATATCAAAATCATGTTGTTAGTAATCATTGCTCCGTCTGGTACGAATTCGTTGCATTTGCACCATTTTACTAGTGGTATAAATATTGTTTTGGAAAAAATGTACCAGTAGTTATGGTTCAAGTAGCTAGTAGTATTATTGTAGTGGTAGGCTCCTAGTGGTAGTCACCTAGTGGTACTCACTTAGTGGTAGACACGTGGTCATCTAGTGGTACTCCCTTAGTGGTAGTCATTTAGTCGTAGTTAGTGGTACTTCCCTAGTGGTATCGGGATACCGGTAAAATGTTAAATAGTTTGTTTTGCTAATGCATTTGTTCTTTAAATACAAGTTTGGTATCAGCCATCATTCCATGAGACAGTTGAACGGGAATCACTTGTGTTTCCAGAACCAGGATGAATTTACACGTTTCTACAAGAGTTTTGGTCATGGAAGAGGTTTCTCGTCTAGAGTCGTTGGAGGAAGTAAAGAAGAAAAGGTCATACTTCCCCGAACCATTCGTTTTCTAGTTTGGAGGTTCGTGCACCAAACAAGGGTACAAAAAGCAGCAGGCTTGACCCGAAAAATGTAGAAGAGGTCGTGGACTCAGAGTATCCAAAGGTCATGAACAAACAAGGGTACATAAAAGGCAGCAGGCTTGACCCGAAAAATGCAGAAAAGGTCGCGAACAAAAAGAGGGGAAAAAGCAAAACCTAAACATTGTTTTTCATTTATCTCTTTAGATGTTTCAATTCAAATTTGGTTCATGATACAATCAAACATGTCCCTTGTGGAAGATATTACGTTATTTGGATGAGATTTTGTTGTCTAACATTAGATAACCATTTTAAAGTGTTCTCTTGTGAAGGTACATGTACCGGTAACTATTAATGATATAAGTACAACCACTAGTTATTGGTACAGATACCACTAGTAATTACTGGTAATGGAAATATTAAGTCTGGTACTGGTACTACTAGTTTCTGGTGCTGATACCACTAGTCATTTCTGGTACTTACCAATACTAGTTATTGTTACACGTACTAGTGGTACTTAGCAGTACTAGTTACTCGTACATGTACCACTATTAGTCCATGTGTAATTAGAAAAGCAAGAAAAGTACTGTTGTAACAAAAATACAAAACCATATTAAGTGATTCACCAACATTAGGGGTTTTCTTCAACAAAAATGGTTCACATTAAAAAAATGCTCAACAAATGCTTCACAAGAGAGCTAAAAGACAACAAATGCTCAAACTTTTTTCATACTCCAAAACGTATATAAACCAATAGCATACTCCACGCACTCTGAAAAAGAACTACTGCTTCCCGAACTGCTTGCGCTTGTTCCTACTTTCGGTTTCTTCTTCTTCTAGCAGGGACACTTCATTAAATCATCTCGTGGCCGTTTCTTACTAGGACCTGAATCAGAGTCAGATGAATCCCTTTCACGGATGACTACTTGTCGAGATTCATAGGTTGCAGGATGTTTTACAACAGGTTCTTTTTTTGCCAGTTGCTCTTTTGTCGTCGACACATAGCATGGAGTCTTTGTTCTCGCCATTCCTGGTACACAGATAACAAAACTACCTTGTTAGACATATTTATTAAAACTTACAATACCAACCCTATGAAACATTCAAAAAAGATAGTATCAGGAATGCCTATGATACGTGTACAACTAGTGTTAGTGGTACAAGTATCACTAGTGGTACACGTATCACTAGTTGTACTTGTACATTTATCATTAGTGTTACCGGTACACTAATCCCTAATGGTACTGGTACAAGTACCACTAGTGTTACTGATACACGTATCACTAGTAGTACATATACCACTACAAAACATTCTACCACTACTACTAGAACTGGTACCAATACCACTACCACACCAATTCAAAGTACCACTGCATTATTCAAACAACACACAAGCTACTAAAGAAAGGAATGGCTGGTATAAAGAAACCTCCCCTGGTATGTTTTCAACCGCCGTATAAAGTATCGAGGGAGGAAGGATGTCCGGCGATGCAATGAAAGAACGGAAAAAATGAATGGTTATGATTTGGATTAAATCACGGTTGGCCGCTGGGAAAGGACGATCGAAGAGGAGGTAAGGCCGCTGGGAAACGACCAGTTCAAGCCAGTCCATAGAACTTCAATTGAGCAAAATTTTAAACGACCAGAATCAAGAAGAAAGGAATGGAGGAAATAGACCCGAATTGCCTTTACTCTCAACGACCAAGTCTTCGAACCCAGTGGGGAAATGAGCAAGATGATGCAGGGGAAAGGAAACCGACGACAATGTTTATCGACGACGATGCAAGGGTTTTCTTTGTGGGTTATGGGAGCTGATGGAGGCTGGCCAGGCGAACGGCTTTTTTGCGAGGAAGGTGGCGGATTAGTGTCCGAAAATCTTTCCCCTTTCAAAACTGAATTTCGCGTGACACCATAGGAGGAGTAGGGGAACGGATCCAGTGGAGCACCTATCCATTTTGCCCTTGATGATTATCGACCGCCAGATCGTGAGGAAGGGAGATGGGCGGCTGGGAAGGGGGAAGCGAGATTGACAACCCCTTTAGGGGGTTGTCACACTATCCAATCCCTCGGATTTGTTGTCATCAAATACATGAAGTAAACAATAAACTTTGGACAAAGTTGATGATAGATCCAAATCTATCACCAAATCCATCAAACAAACAAAAATCAGACTCTACTCGTGGCTCCTCGCGCATGCAGTGGTAGCTGGTAAGAGTTTGCCACATTATGTTTCCATCGTATCATTGTAAGAATTGGTTAATTGTGAACCGTGATTACTTCTCTTCGTATAAACCTATATAGTGTTCATACTTTATTGGTTTAATTGGTACATTAGATCGAACACTCGTATAGGAGGTTGTATCGGAAAAGTAAGTGGTACTATGGTAGACCTATGAGTAATCAGATATGGACCTTCCATTTTAAGTGGACCCAGAAAATTTAGATTTAAGGCTTGTGAATTAAATACATTTTATTTTCCCTAATTTTTTTAATTGGCTCTTTATGTTTTTCGTTTGAGCTCGGATTTCAATTTTGTTTGCATAGATAGAACGAGTTCGTTGTGCTCTTCAAAATGAGATCAATTTTCAATATTTTATTAGAATTTTTTTCATACCTCTCGTTACCAACTTCATACCATATGGTAACTTCTTCATTTTTAAGTCGTTTTTGAAACTATTTGCTTAGAAGGAATGAGTTCATCATGATCTATTAGATCTACAAATTTCCGGGTGAAAAAAATACATGACAAAAAATTACCATACTTTACCATCCTGGTATGGGGGTGGTAACTTGTGGTAAATAATGATAAAAGTCGTAAATGACAATTAGTATACTCCTACTATCATGCATGTATTCAACATTCCTACACTTTTAGTATGCTCATACGATCATGGTACACTTTCTTACCATATGGTATGCTCCTATGTGCATTGTTGGTCACTAAGATTACAAAAAACGTTCATGTTTGGTCACTCGAAATATTTAAATCCATTCGTGGTCACTAACTTTACATTTTTCGTTTCATCATTAGTCACTCTCCGTTCAATAATAGGTGACCGTTAAATAAATGACATGTCCATTAAAAAATAAAAAAATAATTTTTTTAATTATTTAACAATTCCACCTCATAACTACTTTGCACTTATCTAATACCGGGGGGGGGGGGGGGGGGGGGGGGGATCCCTAATTCATATTTTTTGCGGTGGCCTTTAAGTGCTCTTTCTCCCTATTCAGTATGCACTCATCATTGTGTCGCTCCAAGATATGTTGGCCTGAAACACGTAACGCCCAACACCGCCGCCCTAAACTTACCTATGCCAAAAGAAGAAGAATTCGGAGGCGAAACCAAGTGTGGAGGTTTGTTCGCCTGAAATCGCTAGTCGTCGTCCTCGTCAATCCTTGTCATCGCCGCCAGCAACACCCAACCTTCCTCCTCCGACTATGTCCACTACCGCCGTCAATAGTCACCTCTACAACATCTTCTTCCTTTCTTGCGGTGGTTGGTTCGTTAGAAGTTGAAGTTTCACCAAAGAGCTGGCGAATCTGGGTTGGCAAAGAGAGAGCTTAGAAATTGAGTTCCGGATCTACCGTCTCTTCTCAGCGTCGGTCTTCCCTTGAATCGAGAGTCGCGCGACGAGACCATACTTATGCATCCAAGAATCGGGAGCTATCGCGGGTCCATACTTTTGCATCCAAGAATCAAGAGTCGTCGTTGAGATTGAGATCAAAGGAAGAAGAAACGTTTGTTTTTTTTGGGAACGACGATTGATGTTGGCTTGGGATTTATGGGGATAGGGTTGCGATTCTGGGGATGGCGTCGAGGATGGAGACCAGCGGAAGAAAAAGCGTTCCACCTTATTCCGAGCTCGCCGACGCAAATTCCCCAAATCTGAAGATGTCTTCGCCGACGATTCCTCTCTCTTTATCCTCAATTCAGGCGGCGAAACATGTGGATAGGCTTGGTTTGCGTCGCCGTCAACTCCCATCAACCCACCAATTTGCGACTCCCGCGGGCATGGATCCCAATCGCAACTCCAGGAAGCAGAGGAGGGCCAGGATGCTACTCTAAAGGAAAATCTCGTTGCCGCCAGCGACCGCGCCAGAGAGGAGATGGAGGTGGTGGATGGAGTCTGTGAAGAGACGCACGACTCATTTTAAGTTTTTTTAGTTTTAATAGCGGTGAAACTTATGTGGAAAATTTAAACAATTAAATTTTATTTTTTATTAATTATTTATTAGCTACATCCCTTGTTTAATGGTCTACTATGAAAGTTGAATGCCACATCAGAAAAAATAAACGGAGTTGGACGGAGAGTGACCAAACTTGAACGCTTAAACTAATTTTAGTGACCACGAATGGATTTAAATATTTCTAGTGACCAAACATGAACGTTTTTGTAATTTCAGTGACCAACCATGCAATTAAACCAATTTTTTTGTTCTAAAAATATATCAAACTGAATATCATTTTAAAGAGCACAACTAATCTGATTTATCTGTGCAAAAAAAATTAAAATCTAACTTAAAATGAGAGAGAAACTGTCCATTACAAATTAAAAGAAAAGGATAAAAGAATTTTCATGAAAGAGAGGGATGCTCATGGTTACTCATGATTACAGACCTGATCTGCTTCCGGATTTGACTACCCTGCTTGGCGACAGCCCAGAGCATCGGGAAATAAGAAAGTAAAGTCAAGAGAAAATGATGGTGGAAAAGAACATTCCAAACAACTAAACATGTTTGGGTACAAATAAGATACCGATACTCTAAAGATATTTATTTTCCCTGTCAATTATATTGAGTCACAAGCGGTAATGATGGGTACCCGTTCCTACATCAACAGCCACCCAGCAATTCCGTGATCGCTTTGCTCCACACCAATCAGTTCACCGTCCTCATTGCCTAACGCAATGCAACATAACTTCAACGGTTAGAATATTTCCATTGGTTTTTTTATATGTGACAAAGAGGAGATTTGATTTATTGGGAACTTCACGCACAAATGAGAACACGATTGGCACAAGTTGTTTTCAATAAAAGATGGTTGGCTGGCTGGAGCAATTAATTTTGCTTTTTTCTGGTTTGGAGATTGTTGGGGAAATTAATTTGAAAACACGAGAGCATGAATGTGGTTGCCTCCTCTCTGTGAGGGTTTAAATTGATCAAATCTCAAGAAGTTGGTCAGTCACACCAACACCACCTTGCCCTATTCAACTACTACAATGCTTTCTTAAACAGCTGTTTTAATCCACATGTAGGAAACATAAAGTACTTATCAATAGTCATATATAATTCTATACATACTATTTATGGAAAACAACTAATTTTTCATGATTAATTTTAACGAGTTATATCTCTTTGTTTTCAGTCGTAATTTTTTTAAAGCTAAATAAGATTAATTTGTACTATTCAAAATGACATCCGCTTTGATATGGGAAGAGTTTGGGTTGTGGTGGCGAGAGTAAGCATTCTGGGTTGAGAAAGTGATAACACCCAAATTGGTGTTATTTACCTTTCATATCTAGGTTTGTTTCGTGCTAATTAATTCATGTGCATAATCAGAAGAATATCATCGATTGCATTCTTATTTCGTTCCTATTTGATTACATCGTGGTTTTAGGGTGCTTTAGACGATATATGTGAATTAGGTACGAAAAAGGGCACAAGCGTATCAAAATGGACAGGAAGCTGTTGATCACAACCTGAAGGGGAAGATCTCGACAGAGAAAACATACAACGAAACAGAGGTGAAGATCGCGGCCCGAGAACCCAAGTTCGCGGCCGCGAAACTTGAGCTATTGGGCGCGAACTTCGTGGAGAAGCCAACCGAGAAAGAACAGAAAGTTTCGTCAGTCTGGTCACGGTCACCACCTCACCTGAGCGCGAGGAAGTTCGCGACCATTAGTCAGCTCGTGAACTCCCAGCAAACGAAGCGCAAAACGGCGACGCCTGAAGATCGCGGTCTCGTGGGAAAAGATCACGAGCGCGATATCCCCCTGCTCAGCCGCGAACGTGTTCGTCCCCCTGAAGTCTATAAATAGACCATTTTAAGAAAGTTGATTTTGAAATAGAAATTTCTGGTTTAGAGAGAGAGAGAGAGAGAGAGAGAGAGAGAGAGAGAAGTTGAAGGTAGGAGAAGAGCAGAAGGAGGTGAAGCCAGAAGAGAGAAACCATCTTCCTTAACATCAAGTCTTCCTCAAATTCTTCAATGTATCTTGTTCCCTCCTTTATGGAGTAGTCTCTTAAGGTACTAGGGGTTCTAAACCCCAAATCCTTGTTTTAGGGCTATTATGTAATGAATGAATATGTTAGGATTTTGAATGAATGTGTTTGTCTAGTTGATATTAATGATTCATCTACTTTAATTGTTCTTGGGTAAGTCGCCCTAATCTTCTCTACTAGCCTACATAAGCTTCTACATTGGGTATGTAGAGTTAGACGGGTATACGCCATCTCGCAAATTAGGGTTAGATGATTGAATATGGTCTTGTGGTGGACGAGGCGACCGTACCCCTGTCACAAGAACGCTTTCATAGATGGAACCCGGGATGAAACCTCGTTGTGGATGGTGGCTAGTAACCATTGAAATGAGATAAGTTCTTAAAGCCCCAGATATGTGAGCCTATACCAAGGTGACAATGGGGTGGATAATCACAAAGGCCCACAGAGAAGAGCTCACTCACCACATTACCTTAACCCAACTTGTCTAGTCATTTGCATAATAGACCTAGACTAGGGCGAGGGTTAGTTCCTCGATGTACCTTCTTTATCCTTGTTTATTCTCTCTACTAGTTATTTCACTTGAATCCTTCAACACAACCCCCCTTAAATCGATCGAATAGATAACAACAATGTGGGAAGTAGACTAGGGTACCAGGACCCGAGTGAATACGACCTTGATTGCCACTACATGACAACGCCATTTGAGGTCAAACTTGGCCTAGGATGGGGTAGTTATTAATACATGCAAACTATTGAAAATGACCCGCACGGAATGAATCGATCACCCACTAAGTCTATCGTATGTATTTTTATGGTACTTGATCTATGGCTATCTCAAGCAATAATAGTGTGTTCATCATTGATTGCGCCATATTTACATATATTTTTTTTGGTCTGAATTAAAAAAAAATCATTGAAATGTTCTTCTTAATTAATTATTAGTACCTATATAAAAATAACGAACAAATTTTTTAGTTAGAATGATGAAACTAACACTAAACTAGATAGTTGACGTGAAATTCCGGAGCTTTGAACTTTCGGAACTCACCATTGAAGGCAAAATACTTTTGGAGGGGTAATAATTTGAATTCTAGCCCTAAAATTTGGACCTTTTGAACTCACCACTAAAGATGGTCTAAGGTTGTCCACAACCCATGGTGTAAAAGAGCATTTCGCCCTTTTAGTCCCAACAATTCCACTACAACCAAGGGGGCATATGGGGGGGGGGGGGGGTAAAAGGCTAAAACGTAAAATTGGGGACTAAAATAATTCTAGTTGTAAAAATAGGGGAAGGGCTTAAAACGGGGACCACTTCCAAAAGAGGGGAAGTCACCGGCCAGAATGACCGCCATTTGCGGTGCAATTTTCGAACATTTCTACTATCATGTATTCAACCATTCAACTCTGATATGTTCATACCACCATGCTACACTTTCATACCATGTGGTATGATCTTATGTAATACCAAACATTATCAGCATTGTATAGACTGGTACTAAATGTCTCAATTTTTTCGTTTCAAAATAAATCAAAGTGGATATCATTTTAAAGAGTACACTTAATCTTATTTATCTATGCAAAAAAAAGTATGACTTAAAACGGAAGAGAATTAGCTCGTAAAATTTATAGGAAAAATGTTAGAGACCTTCAATAAATGGTGATGTGACTGATTATGCATGGTTATTCACAACAAGGTTGTGCAGGAATCCGCTCCGGGATGGGTTGCTAACCCGCTATTATGTTAGCACCATGCTAACCCGCCACCTGGCCTGCCTTTTTTATTTTCGGCTATTCAAGGGTGTTATACCGCCAGGGGCATTATCGTCAGTTGGGATAATTTGCTGACGTCAGTCCGCGAAATCGGCCTGGATACATGTGCGTTTTTTTGTGGTGGGATCCCATAGTCAGAATTTCTTTTTTGGGTGAGATTTTTGTCTTCCCATTTTGCTCTCTAGCCGTCGGAGTCCTTGACCTAGCGGAGCCGGAGAGTTGTCGCAGTTTGTCGCCAGCTGCCTTCGTCGGGGTTGTAAGTATCCTCCCACTCAACAATCTTGTACTTTGTTGTCTCACTGTTATACTTAAACTTTGTAAATGCCTTACATCCAACCCTAGTCTTCGGCTTCTCTCTTTTCTTTGGCGGTTCAACTTCAATCACCACTCCGGCATTTTTCGGATCCAATCTACTACCCCGTTTGTATCCTTCTTTGTTGCAGCATGCACCGAAATAATACACAATTGGTTCTTGGAGATAAGACTTCCTTGCTCCCCAGTCTGCCTAACCAAGAATCCTCGTTCGTGGGTGTAAGGTTTGAAAAAACTAAGGAATGCTTCATTATCATCAAAGCGAAAGTGCTCCCAGGTACTTCTATCCCCTGCCCGTACAACACTCTCGGAGTCTGTACAAATAATACCACATTGTAAAACATGGTTTCACAACTAATGCATTACTCGTTCATGCAGACATGCAAAATCGCTACAACCAAAATAACTCTACTAACTTGCAAAAACCCTACACATGTATTCGCACACAAACCAAAACACTACAATATAAACTCTACTGACTAGCAAAACGCTACACACGCAAAAACCCTACACACGCATTCGCTCACAAACCAAAACACTATAATAAAAACTCTATTGACTTGCAAAACGCAACCCACGCAAAAACCCTACACAACCATTCGCACGACATTCACCTCCAATACAAAAATCACTACTATCAAAATAGTACACTTAAAGATTGACAACACTACATATTCCCAGTTCAATCTTCAACAGAAACAATACCATAGCTACACACCAAACCACCTTGACAAACCCTACATATAAACAACTACTACTAATATGGCCAAACCACAACGTAGATCATTAAGAATACTACAACCACTTCCATTCAAAAACACTCCCACTATTCTGAATACTACACTACTACTTTTTTCATCGCAAAATCGGCATGTCCCGTCCATACCCATATATGGTGGTAAAGAATATTGTACTTAACAAAACAAAATAAATCACGTCGTACCGTCGCTGATCTCCTCTCTCGCTTATCCCACTTCCACCGGAACGATGGACAAGTCTAGCACCGTTTCCGCCCCATCCTTTTTTCACGGCTCCGGTCAACACATGAACGGCCTCGGATTTCGCCGCCAGAAACCAAAAGTTCTTCACACCGCCATTCCCGACTACACCTCCGGCGGTATATGGTCTTCCCCTTCGGTTTTCTCTCCCCCGCCCTCGTCGTTGCTATCCTCGAGTCGGAGGAAAATGGAGATACTACCCCTACCCGTATTCAAAAAATAGAAACTCTTAACCGTCCCAAATCCCTACAAATCCGCCCCACTAAAACAAACAAATTTAATTAAAAAAAATTCAATTATTAACGCTGACTATCCCTAATCTACCCTTAGTATTTTCACAACCATTATATTAGAAATATATTTGGACGGTATAGATTGGGGTTAGCACCCTAGCTTCTCCCAATTCGCTCCCCTTCAACAAGGTTGTGTTTTCTGGGTTTTATAGGGCCGATTCTGGGTTTCAGAATTGTATTTTTTAGGGTTTTAAAGATGTGAGGGAAGTTCGGAGTTATGAGTGGGATGGATGGAACGAAAATTGATTCTCTTTTTGAAATTGTATTTTCTGGGGATGATCAGGGGAAAAGGGTCGTCGACGATGCGAGGTTGAAGCAGACAGGAGAAAAGCAACAACATATAGGGTTGGGTCTGGAGGTGTAGGGAAGTTAGATGAGGCAGGTCACGGGTTTTAATTTGTAAGGGTTCAAATTGAGTCGGGTCATGGGTTGGGATTTTTTTTTTATGATGTGGCGGGTTTTTCGACATGGGTCGAATTTTTTTTTTTTGGATTAAAATTACGTGACTCATCACTTCTGTCAGCCATGTCAGCAAAACACTTGACTGAAATTAACGGAGAGTGACAGAACACGAAACGTTTAACCACTTCCAGTAACCACGAATAAAATAAAATACTTTAATTGACCAAACACGAACTTTTTAGCACTTCCAATGACCAACCTTGTAATTTACCTAGTTAAGAAACAACAAAAGTATTGCATCCTCTGGAGTCCTGACCGTCCACGTCATCCGCTACACTGCAAGGAAAGAAGCACCCGAACCCAGCTCCGCACTCTCCGTTGAAAAATCCGTTCCTTCCTCCATTACTTTAGCGAAGTATCCACTCTATCTATCCAGCTATCTCCTCTCCCGACCTCCATCACATCCATCCGCTCAGCCGGAAATCCACCTCTCTCCGGCGGTTTCTCTTCTTCCTCTTGTCCGTCCGGCCGCCGGAGCCTCCAATTCTCTTCTGAACGGCTGAACCTCCTTTTCTCTGTTTCCTCACAAGCAATTTCAAAAATGGCTTCCTCAATCTACTACTTATCTCCCACACTCCCCATCCCACCACCAAAATTTTCACTCTCGCTCCCGCTCCCGCCGTTGCAGGTGAGACCACCGAACTCCGTTCTCGTGCCAACGTCCGCTTCATTTCTCTGCTCTTCGGGTTCGAAACTCCGCAAGAAGAACGGCTACAGGAACGACGGGGCGCTGTTCACCCTATCTTGCTCCACCTCTGCCTCGCCCTTCTTCGGCAGAGTTGGCTCCCAGCAAAGGGAAGGGAACTCTTCTCTCTTGTACTTCGGGGCCAATTACCCGAATGCGGAGGCGGCCAAGACTGACGCCTCTCAGGTTTTGTCGGCAATGCTCCCGTTCGTCGTTGCCGCCACTGCCGTCGCGGCTCTCGCTCAGCCGTCCACTTTCACTTGGTGAGCCGTACGAAGTGCTCTCGTCTTTTCGATTCCTATCTTTCATGTTGTTTTCCTGATGGAGCGCTCTCACTGGGCTGGGACAGACTCTCAGTTCTTGCTTGCCCTGCCCTCCACATATTTGATAAATTGTTTCTTGAGGGGTTACTTTGCGATGAGAAGGTTTTTTGGTTAACAAGGAACGATATAGCTTCTGAGTTTTCAATATTTTATAGCATCTCTATCTTTGGAAGATTGCTTTGTGAATGATTTTGGGGTAATTCTTTATTCCTTTGCGCTCTGGCCGTGTAGGGAATAATTTAATTATATTAATAGTTTCCTTTGTTCTTCTGATCACCATGGTTTGTCCTGCTAAGTTCAAGAAACGTTGTTGTGGTCGCAACTTTCCAATTCTGTACTGGTTGTTTATGCTTTTTGGATCTTCTTTGTGAATGAGAAACTGGTTTTACTCTAACTATCTGTTTTTGGGCTCACACTTCCCCCCTTTAGCTGTAAGAGGAGTCCAAAACTAGTCCTTCCTAGGGGCTTTTCTACCAGAATGCTTGTTAGATTGGAGAAGGGGTAATGTGGTATTGGATTCGAAGGAGTTGGAATCAAGGAGTGTGTTCTTTTAGTTTATTACAGCGTTACGAGTTTTTTATTTGGAGCTCAT
Organism: Linum trigynum; assembly: GCA_964030455.1. Taxonomy (NCBI): domain Eukaryota; kingdom Viridiplantae; phylum Streptophyta; class Magnoliopsida; order Malpighiales; family Linaceae; genus Linum; species Linum trigynum. The sequence continues at coordinate 29,334,190 of OZ034814.1, read as the reverse complement.
AAGACTATGTAATGGGAGGTGGGTTTTTCCCTCACCTTCAAGAGTTCTTATTTTCTCTTTTTCTTACTTTCGAATTGTCATTGTTTTGAAACATGTGGTCGTGCAGGGTATCAAAGGAGATGTATGCTCCAGCTCTTGGTGGAATCATGCTGTCAATAGGAATTAGACTCTCCATTGATGATTTTGCTCTTGCCATGAAAAGGTACATCTTGTTCCGAAAGTGCTTATGTAACATTTCTTACCCTGCTTTGAAGTTTTCCTTTTCCATATTGAAATCACACAGTTCAGTGTAATACTCCCAAGTTTCTCTTTTTTTACATCTTCCATCTGTTGCAGACCTTTACCCCTGTCTATTGGGTTTATCGCGCAGTATGTGCTCAAACCGGTCCTTGGGGTATTCATTGCAAAGGCATTAGGCATGTCCCAGATGTTCTATGCTGGATTTGTTCTCACCTCATGTGTTGCGGGGGCACAGTTATCTAGCTATGCTAGTTTTTTGAGCAAAGGCGATGTGGCACTGAGCATTCTCCTAACTAGCTCAAGCACCATTGCATCAGTACTTGTCACACCTCTTTTAACTGGCCTTCTGATTGGCTCTGTTGTTCCAGTTGATGCTGTTGCAATGTCAAAGTCAATCTTGCAGGTTAGAAGAGGAGCCCCAGCTTTAGGCAACTGGAAAAGTACGATACTTTTTGTTTTGAGTTAGCAAGTGTCTGAACTTTTTTCTCGCTTCTTTTGGTGGCAGGTTGTTCTTGTTCCGGTCACTCTTGGTCTTGTGCTCAATACATATGCAAAGCCAGTTGTAAATCTGATCCAACCAGTGATGCCATTTGTGGCCATGTTGTGTACTTCGTTATGTATTGGCAGCCCTCTAGCAATCAATAGGACCCAAATTCTTTCTCCAGATGGTCTGGGGCTTGTTCTCCCAGTACTGACATTTCATGCAGTGGCATTCACAGTGGGGTATTGGGTCTCCAGGATTCCAGCTTTCAGGTAATCCTTATGCACTTCTTATTCTTGCCAATCCTATGATTATGATTATCGCCATGATTGACCACTTGAGATAGTTTCAGTAGTGGGCTCTCCTTTGTGCTTGCTGAACTTGCTATATGATGCAGAAAGTGCACTTATTGAGTATTGAATTCACTTTGCTAAGTATTTGGCCTATCAAATTAGCCTGATAGGATCGAGATGCCTTCCATGGCAAACTTGCCACAACATATGTCTGTGTGTTTATATCTGAGGTCATGCCATTGGTGCCGTGGTGCAGGCAAACCGAAGAAGTAAGCAGGACAATATCACTGTGCACAGGGATGCAAAGCTCAACACTAGCAGGTCTTCTGGCAAGCCAGTTCCTTGGAAGCAGCCAAGCAGTTCCACCGGCATGCTCGGTAGTTGCCATGGCAATCATGGGTCTGTGTCTCGCATCTTTCTGGGGAAGTGGTTGCCGGATAAGAGACCTACTGTCCTCCTTCATTCCGCAATTCAGCTCCATCGTAGAGGCTTAGCCCCATTAAGGTAGGGGCTTTAGCATCAATAGGAATACTCTCTGCAGCAGTGAATGGGGTTCATTGTTAGTTTGTATTAACGCCTCAACTTGGAGAAGGAATAGCAAGTATAGGAAAATTAGCATATAGGAGATCAGCGGAGCATTGTGGAAACGGGAAACAAGCAGAGCGGTGTTGTATAGTTAGAAAAAAGAAAAGGCTGTTTTCCTTCCCCCTTTGCCCATTGTATATACGTGCACTTACCAGAGTGTATAGTATAATTGTCTCTTCGTTAGTTCTAACTTCTAAGTACCAGGTGGCAGTTTATATGTTTTGAGCTAATGTTGAATTTCCTTTTTTACCAAGACAGCATGACTAGGGGTTAGTGACAATAAATTTTGTGCTTAGTGGTTTGGTTGTGATTTGTGAATGTTATATTTAGTGGCTGACTGCTAACTATAACGGATAATACACAATAACCACAAGTGGTTGCAACAAGGCATGGTGGAGGACGAATAGTGAGAGAAATCCTTCTGGCGAGGACCCTTCGGATTTCTCCCTTGAGGAGTCACGATGTTTGATCGAATGATGTTCGATCGAATAGAACCACATTTCTAGTTATAATCCTAAGCGACCTGTATTTCGATCCTTGCACCTCGAGGAGTGCAAGGTCGACTAAGATCTCATTCAAATCGACAAATAACGAAATAGAGGAAATCAAACCTAAACACATATGAATAAAAACAATTCTATTAAACCAAACATCGAATTTTACATGGTTAGAACCCTAGGGTTCACTTATCTACGCAATTAAGAATCTAGCCAACGATGAGGAGGGGTTCCTAGGTGTTTATTGATTGAAATGAAGACCCTAGAAGCACACAAGAATTGGCGCCACCAGTAGAGGAACAGGGCCAAGGCTGCCATTTTGGCGCCGATTTTCCCTTAGAGGTTGGTGTCATTCTAAGTCGGGAGGGTTGCTCTGTCGACAGAGTAACAACTTTTCCTTGACCTCTCGTCTCCTCCCTCCTCGAGTTCTATCTCTAGGGACCTATTTATAGACCTTTGATGAGACTTTCTAAAGAGGAAATATCATAGCTCCAGCGTCATCCAGCCAATCAGAAGGCTCCAAACACGTGATCAATTAATCAGAAGGCTCCAAGGTGACTTTATGGGAAAGTAGTTGAGCTATGTAAAATGGAGGCTGAAGCACCATTTCACATCATGTGTCGCAGTTTTGAGCTTGGTTCTTTAAGCTTATCCTCTCTTCGAATTTCAGCTCCAACAATTGGATCTCGATGTCCCCTACGACATCCAAGTGGTCTACTAGTAATCCACCTATCAAGGCATGTAGGAGTAATCCACCTATTCAGGCATCCACTATTGGAAACATCTAAGAGGAAGAGTTTGTGTATGATGACCCCCCTGCACCTCTTAGTCGAAGTTCAACAAAACCCTTGGAACTGGACATTGAACAAGAGATCATGGGGGAGAAGTCAAAAAAGGACGACCAACCTCAAATAGAGCATGAAGGTCAGGAGCCACTAGTGGAGCAAGCATCTCAACCTATACATTCAAAGGAGGAGTTAAGATGAGTCAACTATAAGAGATGTTGATGATCAGGCCAACATGGTGTCCAACTTAGGAAAGGAGCAAGATACCTCCTACCATCCAAGAGATCGTGGAGGAGTCCATCATTGAAGAAGAAACATCTGGCTTAGTGGAGGAAACTTCAAGCCACACTCATATTGAGTTCAACTCGAGTTGGGAGGAAGTAATTGATGAAGAATGCAGCTTCGATCTTGGAGAAGAAGAAACCTCTACACATCCTCTACAAAAATGGAAGATGAACGGGGAGTAGCAATTCCACATACTCTAAGCAATGTTTCTCTATGCATAAAAGAACCAAGCCTTGAAGTGGATGGACCCCTTTAAGATCCATTTACATCCTCTTCTCAAGAATCTACACAACACTTGGAGAACATGAAATTTGATCAAGAGGAAGTAAGGGTCAAACAGAAAGAGTTCACCATTTACAAGGGCACTCTTGGTGAAAATATGAAGGATGTCATTCCTAAAGTTGAAGACCATGAAGAAAACTTAAAAATCGTGGTGGAGATGCATCATGGAGTCAAACCCAGCCTTTTTGGACTCCATGATGAAGATCCATTTGCAGCATTTATAGAGAACCATGAGATCGTAGCATCTTATCTAACCCAAGGGGGGGGGGGGGGGGGGGGGGGAATATAGTCACTCCTTGTATTGTTACCTTTACCACATACCTAATATTCACACATCAAAGTGTGGGATAAAAGATGCAAGGTGGAGACGAATGGGGTTTCTACTTCATTGTCCACTGATAACACCTAAATTAGTGTTATTTACCCTTCATGTGCATAATCGTTTGAATAGCATCGATTGCATCCCTATTTCATTCCTATTTGATTATGATGTGATTTTAGAGTGCTTTAGACAATACATGTGAATTAGGTACGATAATACTGACAACTGTCATTGAAGAAAAAGAGAAGACATCGACAACAACAATGGCAACTGTATAGATAATATGGTGTATTCAATATATATTTTCACTCAAACTTTAGAATCACACACACCCGTAATGTTTTCACGCTTGCTAACATATTTTCATTCTTCTCCCCAATCCATGACAACATAGATTTCCCCCTCTAACTTCACCACAAGTAATTGACGACACTATTGATGGTGAATTAGTGAATATTGAAGATGCTTTCCGTCACACCAATTACAAAGTTTGCCAAAAGAAAACTTGGAGGTTTGGATGATTGCAATGCATAGTGTTTTTAATCTTCATACTATCCACATTTCAAAACACATGTTATTGTTTTCGCACTTCCCCTTCTATTCATTAGATTTCCTCTATGCTCCCCACCAGAGATAAGGAAATTTATGGCAACCAAACTCAAATAATTTATCTCGGAATGATTTGAAAGGGTCGTACGACCAACGGATCAGGTATAAGACAACCAAACTCAAATCATTTGTCTCAAAATAATTCGAAAGAGTCATCCGACCAACGTGTCAAGTATAAGCTAGTTAATATAATAATAAAATGAAATACATCCGACATATGGGCCCAGCATAAATCTAGGCTCAAGTATGCACCCTTAGTTATGCATCCTTGTATAACTAAATCTGGACATTACCTTTTAAGTGGACCCAGAAAATTCAGATCTAAGAATGGGGAATTTAAAGCATTTTATTCATAAAAAAATTAAAGACATTTTATTCTCTCTAATTTTCTTAATCGACTCTTATCTTTTTCGTTCTAACTCGGATCTCAATTTTTTACACAGATGGAACGAGTTCGTTGTGCTCTACTAAATGATATCCATTTTCAATATTTTTGAGAAAAAAAATTCATACCTCTCGTTATCAACTCCATATCATATGCTATCTACTTCGTTTTTAAGTCGTTTTTGAAATTTTTTGCATAGAAGAAACGAGTTCATCATGATCTATTGGATCTACTAATTTCTAGGTGAAAAAAATACCACACAATACCATCCTGGTATGTGGGGTGGTATCTTGTGTTACACAATGTTGAAAGCCGTAAATGACAGTTAGAATATACCTAATATCATGTATTCAACCATCCTACAGTCTTGGTACATGGTACGCTTTTTATACTATATGGTATGCTCTTATTTTAATACCAATCAATACTACCATAGTATAGACTAGTAAAAAATGTTTCAATTTTTATATTCCAAAAATATATCAAAGTGGATATTATTTTGAAAACAGAATTAATCTGATTTATCTGTAAAAAAAATTCCAACTTTAAACGAAAGAGAAATCTTCCGTTAAAGATTAAAGGAGAAAGATTAAGGGTTAATACCCTAGTTTGGCCCGAAGTTTAGCGTATGTGACACTTCTGGCCCCATTTTTCAAATAAGACATTTGTGGCCTACTTTTGAAATTATTGGACAGATTTGGCCTAGTGCCGGAGTTGACCGTTAAAACTGACGGTCAATGATTTTTTCCGTTAATGACTCATCACTTAACGCTGACGTGGTTATGACATGGCTTTTCATTTAATTTATATTAAAATAATAATATATAAAGAATTTTAAAAACAAAAACATGAAAATGAAAATTTGAAAAAAATAAAGTGAAGGGATATGATGGATCTCCCTCTCTCTCTCTCTAAACTCTTCGTCTCCTTCTTGATTTCCAAATCTCCCCCAAATTCGATCCTATTTCCCAACATATTTCAGTGGCTGTCGATGGTTGTACATCCACCGCCGTCGCCATTCCTCCCGGGCCATCCCGCCTTCCTCAGTCGCAAGTCCCTGCCGTCGTGCCGCCAACACAAATCGCAAATCTATTTCTGCAACCCCAAACCTAGAGAACAAATTGAATCTAACCGCGAGAATGGATCCTTCTCTGAAACCGCCTAAGAGGTGAGCCGTCGTGAGATCTGAAGCTACGTCACTGTCGAGGATCGAGTTTGGATTTAGATTCATAGCCCCATCCATTTATGCAGCGCCGGTAATCATGTTCTTGACGTAATCGGTTTTGCCAGGACAGTCGACGTGGGCGTAGTGGCGGTGGCGGTGTTGATGGTGATACCGCGGGCTCTCTTCTCGGGTGGGGCGTCGATTTCGTCGTACTTCTTGGCAGCGCTGTTGCCCATGGAAGCGAGAGCCATGGTTAGGGCACAGTGAGGGCCATGGTTAGAACCAATTTTGAGATGGCCAATACTGTGAAGATAGAGCAGAGGAAGAGGAGATGGAGGAGTGAGATCTACTAAGGCACAGGGAGATCGGAGGGAGTTTAGATTAGGGTTTTTATGTTTATTTTTCATGTTTTTAAGTACTAAAAAATGAATTGAAATAAAAATGACATGCAGTCATATCCTTGCCACTTCAGCATAGGATGCTGAATAATTTAACGGAATAAATATTTGACCGTTAATGTTAACAATCAACACAAGTTTTGGGCCAAATCTGTCCAATAATTTCAAAAGTAGGCCACATATGTCTTATTTGAAAAATGGGGCCAGAAGTGTCACTTACACTAAACTTCGGGCCAAACTAGGGTATTAACCCAAAGATTAAAGACTTGGACTTTCCAAGACATAAATGGGTGCTCATGTGGCAGATTATTGTTATATTATTTGACCAACAGGTTATGCATGGATCCGCTACCCAAATCTATTGTACAAATATTCTCAAATCTAGGTTTGCCACAGCCAGTAAAATAAGACAATCTAGAAGACCATTCTGATTTCATAAACAGAAACCCTTACATATATACATGGACAAGGAATGAACAATAAATAACTATACTCGACATATTATGAAGTTTTGCTTTGGCAAAAATTGGGGTAACGCCACAACATTCCACTCACCATAAATAGATTTTCTTTTTCCCAAACGAATTTAAGGAAATCAAAAGATGAACCCAAAGGAAACAAAACTCAGGACAAACATGTTTTCGTTACAGATACACTAGCTTCTTTGTTGTTTCAGTAATTCTCGGTTGGTTGGATCTGTTTATAGATTGGCAGTGTCTTCCAGGGAGGACTCAGATGCAGAGTCATCCAATGTCGAGTTCGAGATGGTCTCGCTGTCTGAAGTTCCCGCTGCTGGTTTCTCCTCTGAAGGTTGCTTTAAGTGCCAATACATGATGCTTGCCGTCAACGTTAGGATCATCTTTTGATTCACCTGACCCAACATTAAGCACAGAATACACTCTCAGCTATCAATGTGACTAGTAAAGAAGGGTTCGATTGTAGATGTATTGTCGAACAAGGAGACGTTACCTCTGTCAAGTCCTCGGGAAGTAGGAATATTGAACATCCTAGCTTTCTTGCTATGCTGATGATGTATGTGGCGTTCATCTTCTTCTCTTCATCTGGCATTGGAATGGCGTCCAGGTTAGTGTACACAGTGACATTATATAGAACTGATTCATGGCATGAGGGAAGCTGCTCATTTCATCTGATGCAAGTACCTGTTATGCCTTTAGTTACGAGACTCCAATTTACTGCTCTAGGCTGAACGGCGCTAAGCAGCTCAAGGAAGAAAATGCCATCTGACAAGCTTTTGTCCTGTAAAAAGGTTGAAGTAGGATGAAGTTCATTACCAATAACATGATGCCTTTGAGTTAGTTGTTCGTTTCCCTGACTTTTGATGACATGGTTGGTCACGCACCTTAAAGCTATTCATACGAGCTTGACCTCCCGAGCTGCTGACTCGGCCATTCGCCCATTGTAAGATGTCTGCGTCATTGATTTCTTTGCCATGAGAATGGAATCTCAAGTTCTTGAGAAGCTGGAGGATGTTGTACCTCATCAACTGCCACAAGTAGGCTATGGAACAGAACATGACGCTCACGTCAGATACTCCATTCGAATTCATCCTCAGATTTAGGAATCAAGAAATAGGAGACCAAGAGATTAGTTACCCAGTATCAACTTCTTGTTCCCTTGTACGATATCGTTTCCAGCGACGTTAACAAGGGAAAATTTTAGTTGTTTCCCTATTTTCACGACCTGGTTGCAGTTCTCCACTTTTCTGAAGGGCAATTTGATTGGTGGTCTATTTGCAATCTTCCAATTTACGATTCCGGGTGACACCTTATCAAGGGTCTCCAGAAGAAGCCACCTGCAATATTAGTTCATCGCAGATTACAAAGCAAGCAGCTAGCAGACAGCAGCAAGGAATAACACATTTGTTTTTAGAGTCTTTTAAGCACTAGATTAGTGCTCTCACCCATTTCTAAGGTCTTCAAAAACGTTGTCAATATAACTCGAATTCCCAAGACTGTTCATCCACAATCGGAATGCCCGTTCTTCTCGGGAGATTTGGGTGTCATCAGGCAACGTTTCAAGAAAGCTTATCTGTGTTGTCTTGGTCGATAGCCCGTTCCTGCAGTCAAGAGACAGCAAGAAGATTTCAGGCAACTCTTTTAAGCAGTCGAAGCAGACAACACATAAGACTGTCAAAAGATGCCTGAACCACATGAATTCACAATTTATTGCAATAGCCATTTTCTCACCTATGCTGAAAAACATGGGCAACGAAGGCCAGGTTAAGATTTGGGGAACCTTCAACAATATCTTTGGCCGTTAAGTATCTCTTGCAGCCCATTCTATCAGCATGTTCAAGAACCAACTTCGCTCTAGCCAAAGCTTCTTTCACGGTTAGTGTAGAGGGATTGCTACACTCAGGGGCAAGTACATTTAGAAGGTGAGCATAAGCCTCTGCATCCTGTAAACAGAAACATTTATAGTGAAAAACAAGATAGGGTCGCTAGAAAATATTTGGAACTGAAGTTTACTAGAGATCCGAGTAGCGTGACGATACATTAAGTTGACAAAACAATTGGTGATAAAAACATGATACAGCTACCATCCAAGATATGACCACAACGTCCAAAAGAGCAGGAATCAGACCATTAACAGATATTTCTGGTCACAGACGGGTGCAGACCAGTACGAAATATCCAAAGGTTGATTCAGTAACTCGTGTTAGGTGCGCGTTTCTGGTGTAAGATATATTGTATTGGAGGTCAAGTTCAGTTCTATTATATCTTAGTTTTGCTTTATGACATGAGTATGATCCATCATAATTAGATCAGTTATGAGTTCTAGGAGTTATAAGCAATGAATTATATCAAATACTTTCAGAGTTCATTTTTGTAATCCATTCTTATAAGCTGAAAACCAAGGATGAAGCTTGAATAGGTTGGTCCACTAGAATTCACTAGGATCTCCTAGTTTGTTACCGATATAATTTTTTTTTTTTCAAAAAAGGCTGCTAAACTATGCAGCCTTTAAAAGCAGTAGAAAATGCTGTAATCTAGGTGTTAGAACCTTCACTAGAAGAACTGAACAGACCCTCGTAATTATAATTCATAGCTAGCCTGTGCCTGTACCCCCATAATAACCTTCAATGTCGTTTCTAAAATGAGGAACAATCTGTTTTTCACTCCATGATATTCGTACCTTCACATCAGAAGAAAAATTTGTGACTGTTTTCTTGAATGGCGACTTCTTCAATTGAAAGTTCATCCATCTCAATAAGATCTTCTCAGGAGGTAGACTCATCAACTCTTCCGCTTCCTACTTGTATCGAAACCTTCATTAGAACTCATCTGGTAACATGATTAGATGAATCACCAGCGAAGTTAGAAGGTGTTCGTACCTGACTGTCCTGAACCAACTCCACCAACTGAGGTGTTTTCTTAAGGTTGAGGTCCGCCAGGAGTTGAATCTGGAATTGTTTGAAGATTGAGACTTTGTTAAGCAAAACACACAAACAGACATGAACAGGGAAGTCGGTGGTGGCTACTATAGAACTTCACCTTGATAATTTGAGAAATCAATCCAACCACAAGATGGCGCTGAAATTAAAGAAGATGAGATTGTTAACATGACTATTAGCAGTTGAACAAATAAATTCTCCAATTACTAAACAAACCTAGCTGTGGCTACCAAAAAAGAAAGTGTGAATCTTTGCAATTCGTGAAATTGATCCAAGTAATGAATGATCCCAGAAAAGGACCATATGAAAAATGAACGATTCTGTGGACATACTCTTCCTTCAATGAAATCTTGGGTGCCTATATTGACCACAGTACAACCAATAGCCTTAGCAGAGTTGAGGCAGAGGGTATGATTCTCATTTCTTTCCCACGGATTGAGCACTCTCTTGGTATTAATGGCCCTTTCATCAATTGTACCAGGAACGGCCAGATTGATAAGCTTACTGCATCAAGCGAAACGAGCAAACTTTACAAACCAGAAAATGGGCAACCAGCAGGAAGAAATGGACACCAAGAGACCAGTAAAATTATAGTTACCATAGAAGGACGCCATCCTTGACAATCTCAAAGAGATCATTGGTTGCAGGATCAATGGGAAGGTATTGTTTCAAAAACTTATCCTCAGCCAAGTAGTTATTGATATGGGCAACATATGACGCCTTTTCAGACTCGCTGATGGTGTGAAGTAATGTGGTGGTGGCAGCTTTGAGGAATGCTGATGAGTTCTTTGCAACACTTCCTGTTCTGGCACTTGCATGTGCATGGAGCTTCAGATACACCTACAATCATTGCCATTGGTGACAACTTCCAGATTAAAACAACTGGAAAACTACAGTGTGAGCGGGAAGCTATGATGAAGTCCACATGGAGAAGAAGCCATAGACATCATCATACTGACCCTACCAACAACTTTTGTGATTGATTGGCAAAGTTCTTCAAAGCATCACACAATACAGAAGAGGAACCACCAATCACGAATTACCAATTTCAAGCTTCTGATCTGGTATTCAAATTTGATTCAAACATCACTGATTTACTGGGGAAAAGATTTTGCCTTATCTACAAACAAAAAAAACTGGAAAAGGTATGTCGGTGATCGGCATAATCACATCGAACATAGCCACATCCATTGGAGCTTTGGAGTAGTGAGTAATGGCAGTGAATGAAGAAGGGAGATGGATGAGTAGGGAAGAAGAGTGCATCTAACCTTGAGAAAGAACTCGAAATCGACCTCCTCATCCAGATTCTTATACAAATCCCGAATACAAGAAGCTCGCTCTTCCTCCGTCAAATTCTCTCCGACAACTTTCAATCTGGACATCCGCGAGGCCAAGTCGTTGAGCGTCAGCTTCCCGCTCTCTCTCCTCATGGCCATGAACTGTTGTCCGAGTTATCCAGCACAAGCATTTCAAAGTCGACCGAAGTAAGTCGTTGAACGAAGACTGAAACAAAAAAACAAGCGAAGAAACAAAGAGGCTTCCAATTCACAGCAATATTTGAAACTTACGTGAGACTTCAAGCTGCGGAGCTCGACCTGAGTGAACTGGTTCTGGAGCCATGGATCTGAAACAAGAATTCCCACGTATCCCGACATTACGCTTCCCTTCTGCAGCGTTTTAAAAAATTCTCTTTCTAATCGAAGCTCGGAATCAAAAGACCCGAGCTGAATTTCCAATCCAAACAATGCGTGCTGTTCTTGCTGGTGCTCTCGCCTTCAATCCGCCTCCAAGATTGTGGTGGGTTTTGAGCTGGGCTTTCAGTCGCTGTTGTCGTCTTCCTTCTTTTTTCCTTTCGGTGGTGGTGTCTGGTCAGTATGAATGGATTGAGAAAGGAAATGGTAGGGGAAGGGAGCAATGCAATGTGATGGTGGAGGGAGGAGTAGTAGTACTATTGGATTGGGGAGGAAATGGGAATGGGGAAATGGAGGGGACGGAAGCGGAGCTGTCAAAGAGAGTTTCAAAGGATTCAAATTATCATTATTCCCAATTTGTCCCTCTCCTCTCTGTCTTCTTTCTAGCTGAGCTGCTAATGAGCAGGAAACCGGGGATAGAGATGGGCAACCGGTTCGGGTGGGATCGGTTTTTTATATAATATATCATTATCGAATAATGATTTTATAATTGTAATTATTTTCGTAACAAAAACTGTAAGGGAATGTTGGGTTGTTGTTGACGATACTCCGTCACTATACTGGGGAAGCGTTAGTGTGCGAAAAAACCCTTCTTTTTTTTCCTGACGTACTTCTTCCGGGTGGCATCATACTACGAGGCTATCCGGGGAGAATAGGGTCATTGAATGAACCCAGCGGGCATCAATTTGGAATGATGGTCGATCGGACAGAGGCTAGGGCGGTTGCTTCCTTCCCATCGCTTCCTTTTCTTGTGTGTCTAGAGGTATCCAACCTACTTTTGCTAGCCCCGCTGCCCTCGGTTCTACAAGTGGAGAGGCCGTGAGAATTCTTATGTAGAAAGGAAAAGTACGAGCAGTGGCGTAGCTAGATTTGAACTTGACTGGGGTCCTAAGTGGTGGGTTACATAGAAACTAAGGTGAAGATACATGAGAAGCTCTTAATATGTTAAGTGAGATGATTTATTATGGAGTCCTAAGTCCAAATTTACAGCAATTATCTAAGCATTTTTTGCTCATAATTGTTCCAAAGTGGGGTCTTGGGACCCCATTTCCTTGGCTGTGACTCCGCCACTGAGTACGAGTAAGCCGCCTTGTAATGTGTTATATCAAAACCAACCACTGTGCAGTTCGAGAAAACACACTCGCATTATCTCCCGAACAATTTATAAATAAAATTTATTATAATATATTCTAAAAATAATTTCAATGTTTTTGGGCTCTCGATGAAGACGAGGAGCTAAAGTAAATGAGGCTATAACATAATTATAACACATATTCAAATGGGTTGGATACGAATACTTAAAAAATTAAAATAGTACTAAACTCATTAATCTCATTGTCGGATTCGGGAAAACTCACCCAAAAATCATCTCCGCAGATTTGAATTGGGTTGGATACCGGTCATTTTGCCTTCCACCGGGACCAGCAGCAAGCAACAGTGGGACCCACTAATTTGGTAACGGGATTTTGGTTGGGAATTCAAATCGTGACCGACTATTGTTAAGTTTGTAACCCTACCGACTAGAATAATTGATTGAATGAAGCCGGGCCTGGCTTTTTCATCATCTTTTCATCCGTCCAGAATCCAGATCAATCATACACATCAAGGATTAGTTGTAAGTTGTGTAGTTAATTTCAAAACATTGTTACAACCAGTTGGACATAAAAACTCACAAACAATGTCATTGTTGTATCACTGGATTCCGTCTGTAGGTTTGACTTGCGGGAAGGTTAGTATACTAACACATAATTTGTTTACATGGTGTTAATATCTAATTCATTATTATGGTGCTAATATTAATTTCAATTTCGTCAATTTCGGGCCACTCTCAGTTTCGTCAATTTCGGGCAGCAGGTCTGAGTCCGCGAAGGTGGAAGGCGAAGGAAGGTGGAAAGTATTTTTAATTTGAAAAGGTAATATATTTTTAATATTTTTTATTTTTTAATTGCCATGTCATCAAACTAACGGTCAAAGGGTTTAGTTGACTGCCATGTAGGATGATTTTAACGGAATCGGACGGCCGGTGACTAACGCTGAAACCATTCGTAAAGTTAGTGGCGAATAAGAAAGAAAAGTGATTCGAGTGGCAAACGTGAAAGATTCTTATAATTTGAGTGACCAAACGTGTAATTTAGCCTTTTTCAGGTAGGTATTTGTTTCCCTATCCCTTCTGCTTTCATTTTTTTATTGAGGGCTAATACAACTACAACACCCGAACTATCCGGAAAATGCCACTTGTGTCCTATTGTTTCCAATATTATATATGTGTCCTGAACCATTATACTTTATGCCATTTGCATCCTGACAATTTCGTTGACCGTTAAAGATAACGGTTGACCAAACGGTGGTCAACTTAACATTGACTTTTGCTGACATGGCAATGCCAAGTCATTGACACCTCACATTTTTATTTAAATTAAATAAAAACTAAACATAAAAAAAATTAAAAATTAAAAAGCCGAAAATCTCATATCGATCACCCTCTTCCCTTATACCCATCCATCCCATACATTTCCCTCAGATCCATCCGCCGTTGAGAATCGCGACAGTCTCACATCGCCGGAGAGGAGATGGCTGCCCGAAGCTGCGGTTCTAGATTCCTCTTGCCACAGCAACGACGCAAGCTCCACCAAGAAATGGGAATGATGAAGGTGGAGGGAAGGTGGTTGGTGACAGTGTGCAAGGGATTGGAGAGGCAACGAGCCAATAGATAGATTTGAAAATGAATCGCCGACCTATGGAGATGAATTTTTCGACGGGGAAAGATAGATCTGAAAATGAATCGCCGACCTATGGAGATGAATTTTTCGGCGGGGAAAGATAGATCTGAAAATGAATCGACGACCTATGGAGATGTGACGCGGATCTGGAGATGGGAAAACTCGTCGCCTGATTTCCCCTCTCTCCCGCTTGCTTTCTCTCTCTCTCTCTCTCTCTTGGATCCTCTCTAGCCCCTTCTTCTTCGCTTCGAATATCCCGTCTCCACAACGGAAGGCGCACCCATCTCCCGCGCCCGGCTTGATGAAATCGCGAGGATCTCTGCGAACATCGCCTGGGGTTCGATTTGACTCTGAAGATGAGGATTGGAAGAGTCGTTCGTTGAAACAGGGGAATCGTCGAAGGCATGAGAGGAGAGAAGCAGGATGAAAAGGAGAGATATGAATCAACACCTTGTGGAGAGAGAAAGGAATAGAGAAGCGTGGCCGCCGATGAAGGATACATCGAAGATCAATTGGGAAAAGACGTTCGGTGACGAACGATGAACGACGGATCAAAGGGAAAAGACGTTCAGAGAAGTTGCAGAGAGGAAAAACAGAATTGCTTTAAGTTTTTGTTTTTATTTTTGAAATTTTTGTCTTCTTATTTTATTAATTTTGGATAGAAAAATAAATAAAATTTTGATTTCAAATTCCACGTCAGATGTCACATCAACACTGACTAGGATTTCTGTTAAATACTAACGGTCAATGCTGGTCAACACTAATGGAAAAATAGTTCAGGACACAGATGGAATATTGGAAACAATAGGACACAAGTGACATTTTTCGGATAGTTCGAGTGTTTTAGTGGTATTAGCCCTTTTATTGATTTTGAACAATTAGGTTCCAAGGTATTGTCTATTGGAACTGGGATTAAGCAATATGCAAACAACTGCCATCCATTTGGAGTGCACGGCCTTGAGAATAGGGATGGCAATGTGTCAGGTTGGGGCGGGTTTTGTCAAACCCAAACCCATGGGTTTATCCGTTAAAAAACCCGGGGTAAAACCCGCTGGGTTTGAAAAACTCAAATCCAACCCAACCCGCCGGGTATCCGCGGGTTCATGGGTACCCGTGGGTTTTTGTGGTAAAAAATTTACAATAACAAGTTTCTTTCAAAATAAAAGTTTAACATCAATTTTCTCTTACAAACTATTCATACAAAAAACACCAATCTAGAGCATACAAGCAAACCGCAAATGATCAATACAAATTGTTCAAAATTAAAGATAAACAATAAGATTAATTGAAAGCTTCTTCCTCGTCGACTAAGTTTCTTCACTCTCCACTTCATAATATCAACTTCATTCTAAACAATTAGAAAGAACAAATTATACATGTCTCCACAAACATAAAGAATATTAGTTGTTAAAGGAAGATATATTATTTAGAATATTAAATATATCGGGAAAGTAATCATAAGTGTGTGGGCGGGTAACCATGGGGCGGGTTTACCTAAACCCAAACCCAACCCGACCTGATGAATAGTGTAGCGGGTTTAAACCCAAACCCGGCCCAAAACCCGTCAACACGGGTTTTACCTGCGTTGACCGGATCGGGTGGGTACTCGTGGGTTCGGGTTTTGTTGCCATTCCTACTTGAGAATCATGTTTATGTCCGTTCAATGAAGACGTAGGCTCCAAATGAAAATCACAAGTGTAATATGAAGAATGACGGTCGTGACATCTCATTGTCATTTTCCCAAAGACCCTAAGTGAATCGGTGCATTTTGAAGAATCACAACCAGAAACTCAAAAAACACAATCATGATTCCTAGTCGTAATTTTGGTTTAGTACGTTGTGTTTATTTCATATGTGTAATGTTTGATTTTCTCTATTTTGTTATTTGTCGATTCGAATGAGAAATATCAGTTGATTACAATTGTGATCGAGCTTTAAATTTATAAGTCGATGCACAGTGACTAGTCACTCTTAACTAGGCCAAGTATAACCCTCTAGGATGTAGTAAAATGAATCGGTCGTATTACTAAGGGTCACGGTATCTTAGGCTACTTAGGCTCGATCGTTATCTAGTTAACCTGTTACTTAGCGGGTGGGCAGTTGGTGATTCCTAAACTAAAGATCGATATATAAGAAGAGGTAGTCGGGGTAACTCCCTCGTCCTAGTTTAGGTCTAACATGAAAATGTAACTATGATGAGTTTAACTGATATGGTGTGTGAGCCATTTTAGCTCCTTGTCCCCCCAATGCCCATTTTCACCTCAGTCAAGGCTCACGTATCTGGGGCATTATGAATTAGCTCATTTTAATAGGTTCTACCTATCGTTCACACGAAAGAGTCAGATTTGTGTGCTATCGAACCTCTAGAGCATCATCTAAGAAGGCGTTCTTGTAGCAGGGGTATGATCGTCTCGTCCACTACAAAACCGTAAGATCATTCACCTACCTTTAATCTGCCAGTTGGCGCTATGCCACTACCCATACTAACTTTAAAACTCCTACCAGTGTTGGCTCATCGTAGGCTAATAGAAAAGATTAGGGCGACTTACCCAAGCATAATTAAGCATAATGAAACATATAATCACTAGAACAAACACATCCATTCATTAACCCTCATATAATTCATTCATCTACACTATAAACCTAATATAGGGTTGGGGGGGGGGGGGGGGGGGGGGGGGGGGTTAACCCCTAGTACTTTAGAGGACTACTCCATAAACGAGAGAAGAAGAACATAGAAGAAAATTAAGAAGACTTGATGGGGGAGATGGCACCTTCCTTCTTGCTCCTCCTTCTGTCAGCTTCTCTCTCTAATCTCTCTCTAGAATCAAGAATCTGCCAAAAGCCATTTTCTCAAGGGGAAAAGGCCATATTTATAGAACTAGCTTATAACCCGGCCCGTTGGCCGGAATGTTCATATTTAATTATTTATAATTTTATGTTAAGTTTAAGTTTATCAATCTATTTAATTTTCTTTTTTACAATCTTTCGATCGAGATGATACATAAAGAAATAATATATAGGTTGAACACTCGAAGAAATACCATCATCTTTTAAGAATATAAAATATAAAAATATATCATTGATTTCATTTTCATTTTCATAATGATAATATTATATTGGTTAGTTGATTGTCAAGAAAGATAGAATATAAAAGCTCACTGGAATTACCACACGACCCATATATAGTTTGAAACTGAATCTAAAACCTCACAATCCTACATAAAGGCTTCAATGCTCTCCTTTTAGGAACAACATGCCACTAATAAAAAAGAAAATGAGAGTTGTTGGTTCAAGTCAATTATATACTACAAACTAAGCTAAGAGGGAACCATCAAAATTTGAGAGCAAACGACAAAATTAGGGTTATCTCCAATATACTAATAGACTTGATCAAAGTCATAAGACACAAAATTAGACACTCCTTTTCTATTAGTTTTAGTAGGTTGAATAAAGAATTGACCTAATTCAGTAAATCAATCAATGATTTCTCGTTTAAGATAGAAATAGGTTGTGGTAGCTGCAAAAACCATAAACCTAAAGAGCCAATAGCCACCACTCTCCGTTGAACGACCAAAATTTTATCCACTCTATCTTTAATCTCAAGAGGCATATGTTTCAACCAAACAACTTCATTTCCTCGGGACACTTGTAATAAGTTCGCTAAACCAACACTCATCTCCAATTCCATCAATATGTTCATCTCCCCCTTGTCTGCCTTCACCTGCTTCAGTCCACTTCCATGCCCTTCAATAACCTCCCCATTTTCATTATTATCCTCATCATCTCCCACTTCTATCTCTTTAACTGCTCCAATTTCCCTTCTATGTGTTTCAACACCCACCTCAATTCATTCACTACCCTCTCCAACTCCCTCTTCTCTGCATTCACCTGCTGCAATGGAACTTTACCTGTTACCAAATCCAAACACAACTTCTTCCCCCACCATTTCCATTCTCAAACTCAATTCCAACTCTTCTACTCCAAGTTTAAATTCATAACTACTTGATTGAACTCCATTATATTCGCCATGGATTGATATCGAATTTGAAATTTTCTATTTGCCTAGCTTAAATCCCAAAAATAAATATGTCGTACCAAGAGAAACAGGAAGATTAATTTTCAAATGCGTCCTTGTACTGGGAAGTGAAAGGGCCAAATTATTGCACGATGAAGGGACTTTCGGATGAAGTTATAAAGAGATAAGAACAAAGATAAAAAAAGCACAAAATTTAAATTGAAAAATGCAATGACACAACACGTAGAAGAAATAATTTCTTCCATGTTAGCCAAATTCACCTAAGCAAAAATTAAAGAGAGCATGAATTTTAAAATGGATAAAATTACATGAAACTCTACTATGGAAATTGAAGTATTAAGCACCATAAAAATATATATGGTAGACTTAGTGGGCTTGTTGATCATGATGTAAAAGTCATCAACTTTCCAGAGTTTAACTTAGTGTATGTTTTGTATCAAATAGAAACAACAAATTCGTTTAGTGTAGTTGGTTATGATTGTTGTCTTTGTTTGAAGAGAACCCAGGTTCAAATCTTGATATTGATATTTTTATTTGAAATAAATAATTAATTGTAAAGACAAAAATGTCCTTCCTACTTTCACTCTCGTTACAGGAAATTTAAAATGGAGAAAATTACACAAAACTCTACCATATATTAATGGAGGATTATGAGATTACGGACAAGTTCGCAATCGTGAACTAATGTGGCGTGGCCGCGATCTCGAGTCAACATTTACGTGTTGAAAACTTGGAAATTCGCGGCCTAACATTTAGATCGTGATCCTGGATGTCATGGTCGCGATCTTCCTCGCGGGCTCAGAAGAAGGAGACTGTGAGTTGACTGTTGAAACCTTCTGCTTCTCTCTCGTTGGTTGCGTCTCCAAGTTCGCGCTCATTGCTCCAGAGATCTCGGTCACGATCTTGAGGGTGGAAGTCGCGATTTTGGTACTCTACTTTGCTGACCTTTTCCTGATCGTGATCTTCACGTCCTCGACCGTGATCTCTCATTCTTGCTACACTTGTGCCCTTTTTCGTACCTAACTCGTACATATCATCTAATACACCCTAATACAATGATATATTCTTCGAGGAGCAAAATTTGGGTATATTTGACGATGTATCAATCAATATGCACATGAAATGACTCAAAATGAACCTAGATATGAGTGATAAATAACACCAATTTAGGTGTTATCAGGAGTCCTACTCGATCAAAAGTCATTCAATCTATACAGTGTGACGCCTCTACAGCGAAATCCGAAGGTTTCTTGTCGCTCATTAGTTTGGGTAAATGCTTCGACACAAGGTGGGATCTAACAAAGCAAGAAATTGACGGCTTATATCTCACTGATCTTCGAGGGACGCATGGTTAGGAGACCTAGTGGGAGCTTGCCTATGCAACGACTTCCTTCTCTGATCTCTCGCTCGTCCAACATAGCTTAGATTTACTTTTCTGCACCACTTTACTCTTTGAACTCTTACGCTTTGAAAAACTGAAGGAACATTAACCTTCTAAACTCGATCTCTTCTTCAACAGAACCATACCTCGCTTTCGAAGTAAGGGTTCTACGAGAGACCCTAGGAAAATATTATCCTGGCCTCAGGACAGGTAAAGTTGGCCCGCACTACAATCGACGATCAAGATGCTACCCCTGGCGACTAACCCTACAGATGCTCGCCAATTTCAGGAGTGCCCTGATAGGCAGGTTTGATTTTGTTTTACTTACTAGTTCTTATGGTTGTGTGAAATGGTCTCATTTTTTTCACATCGTAGAAGCCCCTAACAAGTTATCGTGGAGGATCCTTATCTGGGAGGTTGTCTCTTAGCAACACAAAGTAGCGAATCATACTTTATCACTAAGGAGGTCATGGTTGCGTCGACACGTGGTCGTGGGGTAGAGACTGGTAGGGTCGCTTGTTAGGGACCTCTACGATGAACCTTTGAGAATGTTCCATTACCCATGCAAAGTTTTGAGGGCCCTCAAAAGCCTCAAGCTAGTGTGGGATTTAGGATTTCATGAAGTGAAGCTGCAAGTTGACTGCAAGATGATGGTATTTCTTCTAAGAAAGTGTTTCAACGATCACCAGCACGCCAACCTCACCTTGGCGTTCTTGAGCTGTTATGACGTGATTGGATGGTTCGGCTCACTCATGTTTACCGTGAAGTCAACTTGTTGGATGATTAGTTAGCTCAAAAGGGGTTCTATAACCCTAGGCACCCATGTTATAAGCACTTATAATTTCTATGTTTGTTGTTCGGTACTTTTTGACTATGTAGGTGATTTTAGTGTCTGTTCGATTATTGAATAAGTAATGGTACTTTTCACTAATTTCATAAATAAAAATCCCCTTTTGTTTTAAAGGTCAAGGTTGTTAGTCCGATTTAGCCCGTTAGCCCGATCGAACAAGTAAGTTGAGGATTAATAGTCTGACTGCTTTAGCTTGGATATATGAAAAAGTCATTATGTTGTTCTTACATTTGTAAATCATATCATTGGGAAAAACAAGTTCTATTCTATCAGTTGTTATCATCGAACATATTAGTAATGACATTACACTAATAAGTAATAACAAGTCGTACTTGAATCCAACATATAGTAAAAATTCGCACACGCTTGTATAACATTAATATAGATATGTTCAACTTAGAATTTCAAAAATAGGTTCAGGCTAAGAGGAAAATCGGAAAAAAGGTCCATTTCACAAACCAAATGAAAAAACGACGATGTGTGACCTCCAATGTCACCAATCAAAATGGAACAGAACGACACCCAACATGAAGTTTGGCTCTTTTGTGTAAAAATTAATGGCAAAGGGCAACTAATAAGTACACCCACGCGGATGCCGTGAGCTTGAGGGAGTGCGGTGCGGTGGTGTTTAAATAAAACCCCAACAGTTCTTTTATAAAGAGGAGAAGAAGAAATGTCAGCTTTGATTAAAATGGTCTTCTTGCTAAATGATCTAAGCAGAAACGTGAGTTCTTCATCCGAAATCTTTTCCTTTTTCCGGGACTGCATTTGTTTCCATTGGGGACGAGGAGGCAGGGCGATATCGTAACTTCACTAGCTTGATTCGGACGGTTTTCAAATCTGATGAGTGATGATAGGCCCCACTAAAAAGTTTCGGTGCTTTTGAAAAAGTCACACTCATCTCATGCAGCCCCAACGGTCTTCTACTTCAAAATAATAAATTATTGATTTTCGATTCACGATATCTCACTCGTTTTATTTCGTGTTTCATAAAAAAAATTTTGCAAAAATAAATTTTTGTGCTATACAAGATTATATATTATAGTATTTTTGGAGCAAAACTTTTTCATGGCATCTTAGTAATAATATTGTTAATCATGATATGACGCTGGTGAAGTAGTGCTATTAGTTTTACGTAAGATAAGATCATTATGTGACAATAGTGAGATATTGTTATAAAGTATTATTATACACAAACATACATGTATGTTTTAAATGACTCATAACGTATTGTCTTCGCTAGTACTAATACTCGAAATCATTACACGAACTTAGTATCACTACGAAAAAACACATATACCAGATCAAATGGATTGCCATGCCATGGTAACATTGGGATTGTAATTGGAATTTTTCATCTGATAGTTTTTATGTTTTTTTGGGGGTTTTTTAGCTCTTGGCCACTTGTGATTGAGGGAACAACAGACCATGTGACCGATGGGCCAGAGATATGAAAGCATGCCCACAAAGGCAAATCGTGAATTAGCTATCACGAAAAAGTTAAGACTTGGAAAGCCAATATATATAATGAGAACACGTTTCCTTGGCTAATACTACAATAAGCGGCATCTGAGTGAGCCTTTTGTTTTTAGTTCATTCTTATTTTCCTTTATATGGAAGAGAAGAAGAGTGAGTGTAACTAAAAATACACAGATATCAATTCTCCATCCAATTAATCTAACGTTAATGAGTTCGGAGTCGCAGATGATTTTATCCAATTATTTTTGTTTCTATAGTTTTGCGCGGGTTTACGCAGTTTAACACATCAGGAAAAAGAATGAGGAAAGGATAAGACGGAAGAACGAGAAGCCGGCCAAGCAGTTGCTCTAAAAAGGCGAGCTGCAGGAGTGGACAGTTCATAGAGGTAGTTAAAGACTCCATCTTCTGGTGGTTACTCTTCGGTGAAGTAAGAGGATGTAGGAAAGGAAGAGATAAGAGGAAGCGGTTAGGTGGCTAAGAAAGTCATCAGAAAGTTCGAAATACCCTTACAATTCAGCAACAGAAGACGCGGTGTTGACTTAATAGACCTCGATAGAGGGACATGGCTTCTCCGGTGTGTCAACCATTAATTAGTCGAAGTAGAGAATTAGCCATGAACCTAAGTGAAAAATGAAAGTTTGGAAGTGACAACTTCATCTTCGATAGTGACGAAGGAAATGAGATCACCGACGAGACAACAGACAGAGGGTTGGAAAGCAAATGACAGCAGGTGGGTTTTGAGACAAGGTAGGTCGGGTCGGCCAGTGAAGTTGACACTGAACCATCAGGGACAAATCGGTCGAAAACAAAGAAAAAAGAAAGGCAATTTTATCCTCATCAAAAGCAAAAAAAAAAAAAAAAAAAAAAAAAAGGCAAAACTCAAAAGAAACAACTATAATAGCATTATATATTTGCGAGTGCCAATCAGTGAGCCCCATCCTTGCTGTGTTTGCTTCTACTCTTCACGACATCCATATCAATGTTCTCGCTCTCCATATCCTTCTCTTCACTTCGTGTTGTGATTGCGATCACAGTCATCAGGAGCATTAGTTTAACACATGGAATCCTCAGCTTCATCATTGCCACCCTGCAATCAAGAATATTAGGGAGGAGTAGTACTGCTACCATCTATGTTTAAAATTCTCTTTAATCACGAGGGTTTGATTTGGTTTCATCATTAGGATCTGATTACACGCGCCATGATTGTATCATTGAATTGCCACACAGTCATTTTCTAGACACCTATTGCTAGCTTAATATGATGCTCCTACAAACTTCTCTTCTTCATGCATCATTCATCTCTTCAGGAAATGACAAGGTTACGGAGGGAAGTTAATTTACCTTATATAGTTTGTTTTCTCATCAGGATCAAAAGGTTAAAGACTTCCTGTAGAGGTTATGGTCCTCACTCTGTGGATATGTCTGCCAGTGTCCCCTTGTACCTCTGCATGTTTGCTGGTATAACTTAGAGACGGAGTTTTACTTTACTTGGCTCGGCAAGTCGATCTGCATGAGGGATTAGAATGCTATCTCTTGAAGGACCTCGAGTGTCTTTTGGTGAACCTGGATTTATGAAGACAACATATAACTTAGAAATTGAAGCATAATTTGGTTTTATGATTGCAGATGTTGGGGTGTATTAATAGGAAGGGTTATTGATATGAAATACACATGATATGTTCCACCTAAATTTCCTCCAAAGTATGGGGGAAGAGCACTCTACAGACAAGCACACGTGTACAAGTCATACTAGGGGGGAAAGGGAAAGGGAAAGTTACCCATTCTAGATGTTGGGCTGTAATACCAGAGACATTCCCGGAGTATAGACCACCAAGTACCTAACAAGTCACAGAAACAAAGATAAAATGGACGTCACATTAAGGGACCCAAATTGGTTGAAGATGGTCTCTACAGGACCAGCAAGTCTTAATCATATATCAATCCGAACATGTTTAAATTGGCGGGCACAGAAAAGATTGCTATTTGCCATTAAAAAAAAGAGACTCAAGTCTCCAAATCAATTGATTCTGACAGGGAATCGAAACCTATCAGCATCCCTAGTTCAGGTTACTATAAGGGGTTTGGTCATAATGCCAACAGTAACCAACCAAGCGAGAGTACCTTGGTTACGGTCTCGAGAAAGATACCAGGGCGAACTGGAAGTGGCTTTCGGCCAGTGACACTTCCCTGCGTATTAACAAGGAGTAACATGAACCTGAAGTGCTATGTTGTGAATCGAACCAAAATCTCCTTTATAACTCCTATATGTAAGTTCTAACTCACCCTTCCAGCAATTCCCTTTAGATTCCTTTGATCGCTGCTGTCTCGATCCCCAGTGGTGTCATCAGCACCTTCATCCTTGCCTTCCATCACATTCTTTATCATTTCTCGGAGAGTTTTCCCAGGTTTTAGGGCGACGATTTTGGTTAAGAAGTTCACCTGCAACATGAACAAGAACCCCATTTCATTGCCAATCAATGATTTTGAACAAGAAAGAATTGTTGAAAATCACATCTTGATCCGTTCCAGTGAATCTAACAACAAGTATACTGTATAATCAGGTGGGTACTTCTGATTCAGGAAGGGTGGTAAAACCACGGTCATTTCTTTCATCCAGTATTCCACCTCCCATCATGTCCCTGGCTTCCTCTCTGATCAACACTAGCCTTACAAGTAGTTTGCGATCAGGTATTACTGGTCGAGTTTCCATTGTCTAAAACAACAAAGGAAAGAAAATTATTAGACTTCACATTGTCTCAATTACGTGGAAACTAAAAAAATCGTATTAACCACCAGATAGGCAGATATGAGAAAATGAATGACATTCAAGACTCATAAAGGACAACAGAGCAAAAATAAAAGTTTAGAATTTTCACCTGTTATATGAAATGCTTGCCACTTTTCTAACTCTTTCAATGTTCAACCAACTCATAAAGCAGTTTTCAATTGAATGGATTTCTTGACATTAACAAGTATAGTTCTCATATTATAGCCTCAAGCAAAAATAAAATCAAAGGAAAGCAGCAGCATCCGGCACTCAAAAGACTCCACATGAGGAACTAGATATTATTACCTCAAGCAAATCATCCGCTTGGTTAGCTATATCATTTAAATTTGCTCCGGGGATATGAACTTTAGTGCCACCTTTTCCTCCAAAGGCACCCCCACCAGCAGCCACTCTACGTAGCAGCTCATGCCTGCTGTCCTTTCCCGGGGTTCTACAAAGCAAACCAATTACTTGAACCTGCAATGAGCTTAAGGATTCAGTTCCAAGCGCTCATGGGTTATAACAAAAACAATGTGAAAACTGGACCAAGTGTAATTGTGCCATTATTTAGGAGAATAACGCTCACATGAGGAGGGCATTTCTTGGTCAAATGTGCCAATACTGTTTCCTTGATAACTTCCAGCAGTTCCTTTCGCTGCAAACAGCCCCATATACTAGACAGTCAAAAATCAAAATTCCACTTCTAAATCTCACCAAGCCAGAATCCGAAGAACACAGTCAACTTGGAATCCAGCCATGTTGATAAGATAAGATAAACTCAGACGACTTGAGGTTTGCAGTTACGGAGACAAAAATTCAGCACCAATGCGACCAAACCCATGAGATAAGAAGGAAAATGTATATAAAATATCAGAATAAAAGGAAATTGAAGTAACCCTACTAGGATGATTTGATCCTGTTCTTAGACCTAACAAAGCAAAGTGACCTATCAGTTCAAATAACCCGCAAAGAAAGTGTGCTGAAGACTTAGAGCTCCACCACAGAAAAAAACAGAATGCTTGAAATCTATCAACAGCAGCATAAATTACCTTATCGTCTTGGTCTTTACCAGCAATGTCAATCATATAATCAAGGGCCATCATAAACCCAGATTCCATCTCATCAACTCTTTTCCCTATCACCCCCTGTGCTGCTATTTCAACCGCCACTTTCTCAGACGCTTCATCCATGTTCATGTCTTCCAGCTGCAGAATTTTACAGGTACAGCGTAATCAATAAACTCTTATCAAATGCGGGAATCCTGAATCACGAAAAGGGGATGATTCCGAACTTCAGTTTGAACATGCAGGAGAGTCTCAGTTCAACCAGCCCAACTCTCTACCTAAACCTCCAATGACCCATTTTCGAAGTAAGTAGGAGAGCAAGAAGGAACTTACAAGGGTGATCATCTCCTCGAGGACGGAAGTGACCTGCTCACCGCCCCTCAGGAGAGCTTCGTAACCAGAGTTATCGGGCTTGTCATTCCACTCTTCTTTTGTCCTGGTTTTAGTGCTTGGTATCCCTAATTCCTGCTCCAAATACCTCTCTGCCTCCTCTTTCCCAGCGCACTGAGCCACCAGCAGCGGCTGCTGACTTTTCTTGCGTTGTTTCAGCTGGCAGCGGTGATGGTGGAAGGGTGGAGAAGAAGGGAAGAAACAGGGAAGGGGAGATTGACATTGGAGAGGTATGACTGGGTTGAAAAAAGCTGCGCCACTTGAGGAGGACTGGAATCCGATTGCTTCCGGCAACATTTTCGGGGCGAGGTTTGGGGTTTTTGGAGAGGGAGCCAGAGATGGAGAATCGACTCTGGATAATCATCATTTCAGAAAGAAAGAAAAAAAAATGAGATGAAAATGATACAGATTTTTATAGCGCCGTCTGTGGGAATCGAACCCACGACCACGTGGTTAAAAGCCACGCGCTCTACCAGCTGAGCTAAGACGGCTTGGTGCGTTTATTTCATTGCTTATTTTTATTTAAACGTAACCTTATGTCTAGTTGTGAACTTGGATTAGCAATTAGAAAGACACTGTGAAAGCGAAAGGAAGACAAGTCAAAATATCCTCACCATCCAAACAAATTTTGGTATGGATACTGAAAAAATCCTATTAAAAAAATAAATAAATATCATCATTCTATATTTTTGCTTCAAAAATAAAATTAAAAATTATAATTTTAGCTTCTTATGAGCAACTGAGCCATAACCAGAGAGTGAGGCCCCATGTCAAGAATAGCGTGACTGGTGGAACTTTCCTTTCCAGTTTACCTATTGTTCTCCATGAAATATCAAACATGTCACTTTGCTAGCCTATTCAGACCTCACACTTGAATTGAATTCCAGACGGCGACAAGCAAAAGAAAAGATTTCCACTTTCTACTGTTGGATGGTTTGAACATTATGGTAGTTAGCCTTCTTGTACTTCTGACCCAATTAAAACGGATATTATCAATTCAACGAAGGGAAACAAAAAGGAGAAAAGATTGTGCTTTTCTTTTAAAATAGTCCCTTGCCTTTAAACTCTTTTCTGTTCTTTTATAAGTAAACACTCTAACACGACCAAATATTAGTTTTACTAAAATAATAATCTTAATAAATATGGAACATTTAATACACGATAGAAAATCATAACCGTTCATGGTTTAGAAGACATGAAAAATCAACATGGCTTGAAATAGTTGACATAACATTCTTAAATACTTTACATCAATCTCAGGTCCACTAACGATGCTCAAACTCTCACAACATTCTTAAATACATCGAGCTGCTAATCCTCACGATGAGCTATTCGATCTCATAGTATATTCTTGTGGCTGCTACAAGCCCTGAGTGTACATGTGAATCAGTCTTATTTTGAAAGAAAATGGACAATCTTTCAAAATTATTAACATATACATAACAAAAGACATGCATATTCAAAGCTCTGTTATGTTATTGGTGGGTATGTTATTAAGGGAGTGGATTATTAGGAATATTATTGATTTAGTTCTTAATGCATTGTATCTCTTATTACTTAACTTGATATAGGGTCTCGCCATCGACTTAACCAGCGCAGCCATCTAACACTAACGTATAATGAAAATAACCTCCTTATCTACAGAAAGTAGTGGTGAGCACGTCCGACACTAATCGTGACATAACATATTATGGGGTTTCCTCGCTATGGAAAACACTATACATAGTGATATGTAAGAAATCATTGAGTACCTCACACATATCATAATGCATCATCTGCAAGGTCCGCCTCATCTAAAAGGAGTAAGGTGATCATGTGCGGTTAGTTAAGGGAGGGTACTTATTCTTACTTATTAACTTGATATCTTATAGTTGTTTGGTTAACTTAATCTTTCACACCATGTAGAGATATATTTAACTCCATAACTTGCTTATTTACAACTTGAAATTTTGACCTTACATGAGGTGATCTCCCACAAAATGGAAAGATCTAAACTTGTAACTTGCTTAACTTAGTAGGTTGATTTGCTTAAAATATAACTATGTGCTTGCTTTAAACAGTAGATTACTGATTCTTCATAATGTAATGCATACTTAAAGTAAGGGTTGAGTGTTAATAACTTAACATGGATGCAAATAAAAAAACAACCGAAGATCGAAAATGAATAACATGAGCTTAAAAGTAAAATTAGATAGTGTTTGGAGATGGACAACTATACGCTCTGATAAATCTATGAAAAAAACCGTTATTTTAGATTTAATCATTTGAATTAAACTAGTCTTAAGCAGGGACGAAGCTAGGATTTTAGGTTCGGGGGCCGAATGATTTAATGAAATGTCATTAAAAAGCAACAAAAAAAAAGAGCAACGTATATTAATGAAAATAATGATGATATTCTCATAACAAGGTAAGATTTTATTTGAAAAAAATAAAAATAATTTATAATAGAATTTATTCTATATATAGTTTTATGTTCATAACAATAAGAAAATTTAACTATGCAAGTCGATGGATACCATATTATTCAATATATTTTTAATAGAAAAATGACTTACCGTTTGTATTAGTGTTTCAAAAGAATTAACTAATTGATTATATAGCAACGTATTCTTAAATTACCAATTCAAGAGTACAAGCACTTAATTAACTTAATTTGAAAGTATAGGATTTATCAAGCAAATATATGAAATTTAAAGGGTTAGATTTACCATTTGGTTACAAGAAAGCTTTATATCAGTGTTTCAAAAGAATTAACTAATTGATTATATAGCAAAAAATTCTTAAATTACCAATTCAAGAGTACAAGTACTTAATTAACTTAATTTGAAAATATAGGATTTATCAAGCAAATATATGATACTTAAAGGATTAGATTTACCATTTGGTTACAAGAAAGCTTTAAAAAGCTGTAAAAATAAGGTGTTTGCTGGATTCAAACCTTGACCAAAGAGTGACAAGGCAATTTTATACGTAATTCTCCAAATTTTGTAACAATTTACATCTAAGTTTCAAAATTCGGGGGGGGGGGGGGGGGGGGGGGGGGGGGGGGGGGGAGGAGGAGGGGGGGGTGGCGAAGCCCTACATAGATCCGTCCCTGGTCTTAAGTCGACCACTTGTCACTTTCGCTTCCAAGCCCCACACGTGTTTGTTACCCATTTTTGAACCCGCACTCATCAATTCCACATTCCAGATTCCTTAAGTACATGATACTTCCTCTTAGGAGTGCGAATACAATTGAGGTTACGTGTCTAAATTACTAACTGGACCAAAACTATGCAATTTGCGGTTAACCGCAAATAGAATAAAAAGGGGTTGCTAGTTAGTGATATAGGTTGTTTTGCGGTTAGCGGTTTAACCGCAACCGAATAAGTGATAACTATTTAACTAACCGAATAAGTGTCCATTTCCTCTCTTCACAACAGATGTCACTCGGACATTTGAAGACACTGACTGCTTCACCGCTTACAAACAAAGAAAGATCAGTGATACTGCATTGGTACGATGTAGAGTTTCCTCGAAGCAAGCTCATGAATCTTGCCTGGTAGAAAGACTCGGTCATCTCCGAATTGCCACCATGATGATTCCCGAGGGCCACCAAGAATCATTGTATCTCGGAGCCCTCGATTGGGGGGGGAGGGGGGGGGGGGACAGACATCACCGACAACAAGCTAGACACCCGTGCTTTTCCTGAAGCGGGGTTGGGGGTGCCCACCCTGTCAAAACCAAAGCAGACCTTGGTGATTCTCAAGCTTATGGGAACTCGCAAATCTCTACTCCTGAGTTCGAGATACGGATCGGCTTACCCATGAAGCCACATCGCCATGTACGAATTCCATCCTGTGCAACAACCACTCAATTGGCTTGGAGTTTGATATCCTCCACTAACTTGCACTTCGACTGCATTAAGATTCCTACGTTGGAACCCCTCCTGGGTATGAACTAGATTCGCATTTCTCGTCACTTCTCCCCAATATCGAGATCCTTGCGCACCGGCGAAAAACAATGGTGAAGTGGCTCTGTTTGAGCCTAACTGAGTGTAGGAGTGAGACTCGTGAGAAAGAGGGGGGAAGTAGGGCAAGCGAAGCGTAACGGTGGTTCGTTTCTGATGAGAATGTTGGTCTGAGAAGGAGAGATTCAGAGGAAATTGGCTAGAGAGAGAAGTCTGAGTTTATTAGTGAGTCAATCCAACATCCGATCCTCCACCTATAGTAGTAAATGCCCCTTTTATAGTACATCATGGTAGTGGGTATTTAATGCGACATGACTACAACGTGTGTCAGGGTTTTTGGCCATGCTTCTAGACCCTAATTATTCCTAGGACCTGACTCTGACTTGACCTCTCCTTCGTAGACTGCGGCGCCCTCCATACAACCTTCGCTTCTTGTCTTAGGTAGGGCAGAACGACGCCGGCTTGATCAGGGCTGAAACGGCGCTGGTTTTGGGCTAGATAAAACGACGTCGGGCTGGGTTGCATCCGAGCCACATCCCCAACAATTGCCCCCCACCAGGTGGTGTTCCGTGAATGCCGCCTGTTAATTTCCGCGCGGGTGGCTCGGTTCTTCTCGCTTCTTCACGCTCCCTGGGTTATCTGTGTGCCTGTATACAACTTGTCTTGCGTGTTGGCTTGAGCTGCGCCTCTTTCTCTCCGCGCGTAGGCTGCTACACTCGCAAAGGTGTGCCATCAGACTTCGTTTCGCGCGCGGATCCCATCCCAGTCGTACGCATGCACGTTGCTGTACGCGTTTAACTCGCGCGGAGAGGTGCTCTTGTGTGTTGCGCGTGTTCCGCGAGCGATTCTTCCGTTGCTTGTACGCGTCGCGCTTCCTTATCTCTGTGCGCGGCACATCCGTAGACAGTTGGCGTGCGCGTTTCAAGAAGCCTTTGTTGCGCGCGTTCAACTCATGCCCCCCAGGCTATGTGCGTGACGCGAGTGACCCCTTTTATTTGACTGATTTTTCTTTCCCACGGGTGTACCCATGCCCCCCAGGCGGTGCGCGTCTCCTTGACGTCACCGCCTAGCCTCTACCTAGCTCTTAGCCCTAGTATCAGTAGGTGTCGACGTGGCCTGCTGTGATTCGCTCGTTTGGGCGGTTACTTTTTGAAATTTGAAATTCCGGATTGACGTTTCCGATTCTCGATGTAACTTTCACCCTTTCAGTTTCCTCTCCTGGGGTTATAAATACCCCTTTGTCTCGGAGAGACGTTTTTCATCTCTAACCTTTCTGTTTTTCCTTTCGTCGTACGTACTTGCCGACGAGATTTTCTTCTTCTCCGATCATCTTGCGTCTCTAAATCGTTCGTGATTCTCCCTTTTGAAGGCACAAATGGCCAATGCTGATGTAAATAACGAGGTCGTGGTTTTGGCTTATGAAGAAGGTAATTTTTCTCCCCTCTCTCATGTTTCTTCCGATCCGTCGTTGGATCTGGTCGAGTCCGACGACGATGGCGGCGGTGGAGGAGTTCCGGCGATGCATCTGGGCGATTCCGACGACGGCGGTGACGGAGGGATTCCCGAGACGCCCTCGTACGATGCCGGATCTGGAGAAGATTTGGTGGAGTGTGAGGGCGTCGAGGCTAGCGCGGCCCAGTCGCGGGGGGTGTTGATCATCCGACGCGATCGTGCTAGCGGGTCCAGAACCGCACCGCTTGAGGGCGCCGGGACATTGGCGGCTTCCTCTGAGCCGATTTGCGTGTCGCGCGTGACCGAAGCTATGAGCCGTCTCGGAGTGCACGGGATAGGAGCCGCGTATACGATTTTGGATTGGGAACAGATGTTCGAGGGAGAGCAGGTTCCCAGTGATAACTTGGTGCGCGGGCCAGACCATGTCTCAGTGTATGGGTGGCGGGAGGTCACGGAACTAGTACGCGGATTGGGGTTGCCCCCCAATTGGCAGTACGCCGTTCTGACCGCACGTAGCCGAATCGGGAACTGCCCCGCTGGATGGTTCGGTGTATACTCTGAGTACTGGCGGATGGGCTTCAAGTTCCCAATCAACCCATTGTTGTGCGCCTTGTATAGGCAACTGGGTTGTTCCATTGCGCGCGTCTCTCCCTCCGTGGTCATGCACGCGTCCTGTCTCCGGTTGGTCTGTAAGAGGCTGGGTATTCGACCCACCTATGGTCTCTTCCGGAAGATGTACAAAATTAAGGGACCGAGACGAGCGATTGCCTTTCCATTAGGCGGCGGGACAAGCGGCCTGAAGGCTTTGTCTATGGCTCCCCGAAATTAGAGAAGAACTGGTTTGCACGCTTTTTCTACGTTAAGCCTGTACCGGGGGAGTGGGCGGAGGAGTATGTAGAGGAGCCCACTGTCTGGAAGAAAGGGGGGTTGCGCCGATATGAGTCTGAGCTGGGGAAATATGATGAACTTGATGCTGAGTATGAGGTCTGCATGCCTCATAGGATAAATTTGTATTCCAGCGGCGTCCGCGCGGCTGTTCTGGAAGAGCTTTTTGCGGACAGTTAGTTTATTTCCTTTTTGTCCTTGCATTTTGTCATATTAACGGGCACCTTACGATTTATTGGCGCAGGCGTTGATTTCTCGTCGTTGTCGAGCATGATGTCGCTGGACGAGGTCGTGAAGGCTCCTCGCGGTGAGAAGAGGAAGAGGAAGGAGAAGGAGAGGGAGGGTGCGCGGACAAGTAGCGCGAAGAGGAAGGAGTCCGACGGTGCGCGGACAAGCGGCTCTAAGAGGAAGGAGTCTGATCAGACTTCGACCCCGAACCGACCAGCTAAGGCAGCAAGGTCGGTTGAGCAACCTCCGCCTCGGGCAGTTGAGCAGGCTCCGCCAACGAGGCAAATTCCGCTGGTGAGTAAGCCTCCGCGCCCGGAGGGAACTTCAGCTGGCGACGCTGTTCAGCAAACCTTGACTGAGATGGCGGGCGTGGATTACTACCGCGATGTGCGGATCCACACCGGAGCGGCCTGTAATAGCCAGTCCGCTCAGGCTGCTCTACGCGCTCTTGGGCCAGTGCTCACCGTTCCTCCGCGGTTGGAGAAATCAGATCCCTTGCAGGATCTTGCCCAGATCCACTTCGCGGTATGTTTGTTTAAATCTTCTCATTTCGTTTTATTCGCAAGTTATTTGGCGTAACTGAGATGTGTGTTGGATTGGGCGCAGGGTCTAATGTGCGCCTTCCGCGCCCAACAAGATCGTGCGCGCGATCATGCCAAGGTGAAGGCGGAGGCGGCTATGATTGTCCAGCTGGAGGGTAAGCTCGCGGGGGCGGAAGGGCGCGCAGAGGTGGCGACGAACAAAGCGAATGAGGCCCTCGTGGAACTGAGAGTTTTGCAGAGCAAGCTGGCGGAGGATGTTCAGGCGGTGACCGAGCGGGCTCGGGCGGAGTTGCGCAGTGAGTTTGAGGAAGAGAAGAAGAAGCTAGTTGAAGGATGGGCGCGGGAAAAATCACAGCTGGAGGCGGGTTATGAAGAGAAGCTGAAGCAGGTCCGTGAAGGTTTTCAGCAGGAGAAGGCGGAAGCTGTTCGCGAGGCGCAGGTTGCTGCCGTGCGGCAGTATAAGTCCTCTCCTGCGTTCGGGAAGATCTTGGCGGATGCGATGACTAAAGCTGTCATTGCGGTCGGCAAGAAGGTACGACCCGAAAACCCGGGCGTTCACTGGAGGACTCCCGAGATGGTTCAGCACGTGCAGACGTGGCTACGTGAGAAGAAGCCGCTGACACTTGACTCCGAGTCAGAGGACGAGTCTGAAGAAGAAGAAGATGAGGAGTGTGCCGATGACCAAGGCAAGGGTGGAGGGTCTGCTGTGGCGGCGGATGGCGAGGTCGAAGTTGTCCATGTGGATAACGCGCCATTAGAGTCGTGATACTTGATGATGATGTTTTTTTTTTGTTTTGTTTATGGCGCTGATGCCTTTGCCCGCGGAACGTTGTAGTTCCTGCTCCCGTGAAATGGAATCCAAAGGGGAACTATTCCCCCCCCCCCCTTTCTTTTTTTAATGTGCGGCGCAGGTAAATCGTGATTACTGCTAGTTTGTGAACCGTTCGCGCGATTTGCCATCGACGTTTAAGGTTCAGTTGCGTGAGCGCGAATAATTCGGGATTATTGCTATTTTTGCGAACGGTGTGGGCGCGAATAATTCGAGATTATTGCTACTTGTTTTTTCGACCTTTTAGTTTTATTCCACCATATAAGGGTACCATCGTGACCAAATACATATTAAGCTGGACAATAGTACCTCCTAAGGTTCTGCGCGTTCCACGTTCTTGGAATTTTCGTGCCCCCCAATTCGCTGAGCTTGAAGGTGCTAGCGCCCACTGCCTCGCGGATCAGGTACGGGGCCCTCCCATGCCAACGCGAGTTTCCCGTGTTTGGGGTCTGGGCGGAAGTTCCGCCTTAACACTTGGTCTCCGAGATTGAGCTTGTGGGGGACCAGCTTGGCGTTGTAGTACTTAGCTACTTGTTCCTTTGTTGCTGCGAGCTTGATGGCTGCTAACTCGCGTCTTTCCTGCGCTAGCTCGAGGTCGAGAAGGCGCGCCTCTTCATTGGCTTCTCCGTCGTACATTGTGATTCGGTACGTTTGGGCTGTTGCTCAATAGGAATCACCGCATCAGTGCCGTGTGCCCATAGTACTGTGTTGAGTTCGTCGGCCCAATTGCCCTTAGCGTCACCCAGGCGGGTATGTAATCCGTGTAGGATTGCTTTGTTGGCCGACTCTGCTTGGCCGTTGGCTTGGGGGTAGGCCACTGACGTGAACCTTGCAATTGCTCCTACTTGGTCGCAGAAGTCAATTACCTCCGTGCAATCGAACTGTTTCCCACGGTCGAAGACGAGCGCGTTCGGTACTCCGAACCGTGACAATATGTTATTTTTCAGGAAGCGTGTCACCTGGTGTGCTGTTATCGAGGCGAGTGCTTCCGCTTCGATCCACTTGGTGAAGTAGTCCACCGCCACGATGATGTATTTGCGCTTTCCTTTTGCCGTTGGAAAGGGGCCCAGGAGGTCGACGCCCCATTGCGCGAAGGGCCATGGGCTCAGGTTGCCTTGTAGTTCGGTGGAGGGAAGGTGGTGTTGGCGCGCGTTCACTTGGCACTTGTGACATTGGTCCACATACTTCTTCGTGTCTTTCTTTACTCGCGGCCAGTAGTACCCGTGCAGCAAAATTGTGCGTTCCATGCTACGCGACCCGGTGTGCATTGCGCACAACCCTTCATGTACTTCCTCTCGGCTGATACATTTTAAGTAGGCGCCCGAGTATGAACGCCGGTATAGTTCTCCTCCGATGATCGTGCAGCGGGCCGCTTTTTGCCTTAGGGCCCACGCCTCTTTAGGATCTTCTGGCACCACGTCGTCTTGCAAGTATTTCACGATCGGGGCTCTCCAATCATCACCTAGTGTAGGTTGCGCGGCGTTGACCGCCACTTCCCGGTCCGTTTCTTCCTCTTTTTGGACGGATACCAGTCGAGTTGATTCGAAGTCCGTGGCGGTTGCCAGTTTTGACAACGCGTCCGCGTGCATGTTCTCCTCACGGGGGATTTGCGCGTAAGTCACTGCCTCGAAGGTACTCGCCTTTTTCTTGACGCGCTCCATGTAATGCGCCAGCGCGTCTTCCTTCGCGTCGAAGGTTCCATTCAGTTGATTATTTGCCAGAGAGGAGTCGGAAAGGATTCTTATCATTCTCGCACCTAAATCGCTGGCAGCCGTCATTCCCGCCAAGATTGCTTCGTATTCCGCCGCATTGTTTGTCTTCAGTGCCCTGAACCGGATTGCAATCTCGTGAGTAGCGCCCGCTGGAGCGCGCACGACCACCCCCGCTCCGGCTCCATGTTTGCTTGCCGCTCCATCCACGTAGACATCCCATACCTCCTCTAGCGTGGAGTCGAGTGTGACACCTTCCGCGATAAAATCCGCTAGTATCTGAGATTTTATCGCGGGCCTTGGGGCGTATTGGATGTCATACTCGGACAATTCGACCGCCCATTTAACCATCCGCCCGGACACTTCTATCGAGGACAAGATTTTTTTGAGCGGAAGGTTGGTCAGGACCGTGATTTGATGTGCTTGGAAGTAGGGGCGTAGTTTCTGCGAGGCGCTCACTAGTGCGAGTGCCGCTTTCTCAATTGGGGAGTACCTCGTTTCCGCGCTAACCAGCGTTCGTGACGTGTAATACACAGGACGCTCGGTCTGGCTCTCTCGTAAATGCGTAATCATCTTGAATATATTAACTATTTCTTTCTTTTCCGATCGCCTTCGCCCCAGATGCACGCTTAGCCGCATTGTTCATCTCTCTCTCCTGGACACTAGCACTGCGCTTACAGCTCTTGTTGACAGAGCGAGGTACAAAAAGAGTTTTTCATTAAGCTTGGGAGCAGAAAGTACAGTTGGGGATACAAGATATGTCTTGAGTTCTTGAAAGGCTGCTTCACATTCTCGCGTCCACGCGAACCGCGTGCCGTTCTTGAGCGTTTGGAAGAAAGTGGCACATTTATCGGCTGACCTTGGTATGAATCTTCCCAGCGCCGCTATATTTCCGTTCAAGGACTGTATTTCTAGCGCGCTCCTTGGCGCCCGCAGTTGCTGGACGGCGGTTATCTGCTTCGGGTCGACCTCAATTCCGCGCCTAGTGATCATGAACCCCAGGAACTTTCCTGCTTCCGCTCCAAACACGCATTTTAGAGGGTTCAAGCGCAGGCTGTGCCTGCGCATCGCCTCGAAAGTCTCGCGCAGATCTTCCAGGTGTGAGTTGCCCGCTTTGGTTTTGACGATGAGGTCGTCCACGTAAGCTTCAATGTTCCTCCCGATTTGACGCGCGAACACAGAGTCGATCATTCTCTGGTAGGTCGCGCTAGCATTCTTCAAGCCGAACGGCATTCCAACGAAGCAGAAGTTCCCGAATGGCGTCATAAATGCCGTCTTTTCTTCATCCTCTCGTGACATCGGTATTTGGTGGTTCCCCGAGAACATGTCCAGGAACGACAGCGTTTCCTGATCCGCGGTGGCGTCAATCAGCTGGTCTATCCGCGGCAAGGGGTAAGGATCACCCGGACACACCTTGTTCAAGGTTGTGTAGTCGACGCACATGCGCCACGCGCCAGAAGATTTTTTCACTAAGACCACATTCGCCAGCCATTTTGGGTATTTTACTGGTCGGATCAACCCTGCCGCGAGCAACCGCGCCACCTCTTCTTCCGTGCACCATGCGAACAACTCTTTATATTCTTTCAACAGTGCAATCAGCGGCTCAACCATGTCGCCAGGTACATGGGTTGAGACGCGGATCCTCTTCTCAGGTTCGTCGGGGTCCAGTGCCACCTCGAAATCAGAATCCATCGATTCTGGACGCGGCTCTTCGGCCCGCGTGTCGACGATGTTGGTTTGGCGGGGTAATTCTTCCCTCCGCGGGGTCGACCACGGGATTCCTCGGGCTTCTCCGATCCCTGCCTTGGCAGGGAATTTGAGCTTTTGGTGACACGTCGACGGTAGTGCCATGAATTTTGCGAGAAACGGGCGTCCCAGGATGCCGTTGTGGTGGGACTTGCAGTCGACGATTGTAAACTCGATTTGCTTGGAGACCCGCGGCTCTTGATCCCCGATTACGACCGGAAGAGTGACCGCGCCGATCACCGCGACCCTCGTTCCGGAGAAACCGACCAGGTTTCCCTCCGCTCGTCTGATCAAGCGTGGATCAATGTCCATTTGGTCGAGGGTACTTTTGAACAGTATATCTGCTGCGCTCCCCCCGTCGATCAGCAGGCGATGGATTTTGCAGGCGGCTACTAGCGCGGTAATGGTCAGCGGGTCCTCCGACGGAGTTCCTTGGGGAAATTCTGAGTCGTCGAAGCTTAAGTAGCACTTCGGGCGTACCTCCGACGACGCGCATTCCGTGGCGCGCTCGCGTTTGGTCTTCTTGGTTGGGCGGCTCCCCTCAACCGTCACCACCCCGATTTCCTTTCGCACTAGGTAAGCGCCGGTTGCTTCATCATACTCCGCTTGCGGGGGAGGCGGAGGGTTCGCGCGCGGCTCTTTCTGTTCTTCCGCCCCCTGAACGAACTGCGACAGCAGTCCTCTTCGGATGAGCCCCTCTATTTCGTACCTTAGTTCCCTGCAGTCCTCCGTTGAGTGACCCGTTTCCCTATGGAACTCGCAATGTTTGTTCGGGTTGCGCAGGTGAGGAGCGGCCTTGACGGGTGCAGGCCAATTGATCTTGTATCCCTTCTCGCGGAGGACATGGAATACGTTCTTTACGGAGACGTTGAGCGGTGTGTAATTGGGCGTTGCGTTCTGTTGACGCCTATCGGGGGAGCGCCTCCGCGGAACTTGTTCTGGTCGAGCGAGTTGCCTCCTGGATCCGCTGTGAGACTGCAGTAACTGTTCTCGGGGCACCGGAAGTTGTTTCCGCGCTTGGTCTTCCCTGGGCGGCTTGGAAGGCTCAAATCGCCTGACAGAACCCGCGCCCAGAGTCTCCTCCAGCGTGATGGTCTTTTCGATTTTAGCTTCGAGCTCTGTTGACAGCGTCACTGGCCTTTTTGCTATGGCGCGCTTGAGCTCCATGCTGGTCGTAGCGTCCATGAGGTGATGGGCGGCGGTTTCGGGAGTGAGGTCGCGCACCGCCATAGCTACTCTCGACCATCTGGCATAGAACGCGCGTAGGCTCTCACCGTCTTTCTGCCTAATGTCGATCAGGGCCTTCAGGTGCAGGGGTCTCCTTTTTTGTGACGCGAATTTGGTAGTGAAGAGGAGTATGAACTCCTCAAAGGAGCGGATGATTCCGTTCGGGAGTCTGTTGTACCAGTCGAGGCATATGCCGGAGAAAGTTGAGGGGAAAGTCCTGCACAGTGCCGTGTTGGAATTGGTTTGGAGCTGCATTCTGAGGCAAAATGTGCTGACGTGGTCTTCTGGGTCCGTTGTCCCGTTATACGTGGGGAGGGCGGGCGGCATTCCGCTTAGATGTTCCGCCATTATGTCCGCGCTTAGCGGTTGGTGGAGGATTCTCTTAGGAGGGTGGGGGCGGTATTGTGGAGAAAGATGCTGCTCCAAGAAACTGAGGTCCGCCCTAGGATGCGGCTCCGCCTGGGGTGCCTCGTCCGCGGATGTGATGACCGGGATCTGTTGTCGCGGCGGGGCGTTTACCGCGGTCGCGTCTTGCGCTAGCAGCGCCGCGTGACTGGGTTGCGCGGGCTCTTTGCTCATCATGAGCGCTATAACCTGGTTCATTTTTTTTTTGCATGTCGGCAATGATTTCGTTTTGCTTAGCCATCTGCTGCCTCATCTCCTTGGGCGTCAGCTCAGGCTCTTCTTCTTCAATGAGTACCGCGTTGAAGTTGCT
Source organism: Linum trigynum (assembly GCA_964030455.1). NCBI lineage: Eukaryota > Viridiplantae > Streptophyta > Magnoliopsida > Malpighiales > Linaceae > Linum > Linum trigynum. The sequence goes on along the minus strand of OZ034814.1, from coordinate 29,294,785 downwards.
GGCCTCCGCGTGTGTCCTTTGGTTCGTCATAGCTTTGATGGGTGTTGCTTCGTTGGGTGAGTCGATATTGCGTTCCGTCGTCAGTTGGTTTTCCATCGCTTCCCTACAGAGCCCCACGGTGGGCGCCAATTGTTTGAGCCTAACTGAGTGTAGGAGTGAGACTCGTGAGAAAGAGGGGGGAAGTAGGGCAAGCGAAGCGTAACGGTGGTTCGTTTCTGATGAGAATGTTGGTCTGAGAAGGAGAGATTCGGAGGAAATTGGCTAGAGAGAGAAGTCTGAGTTTATTAGTGAGTCAATCCAACATCCGATCCTCCACCTACCGTAGTAAATGCCCCTTTTATAGTACATCATGGTAGTGGGTATTTAATGCGACATGACTACAACGTGTGTCAGGGTTTTTGGCCATGCTTCTAGACCCTAATTATTCCTAGGACCTGACTCTGACTTGACCTCTCCTTCGTAGACTGCGGCGCCCTCCATACAACCTTCGCTTCTTGTCTTAGGTAGGGCAGAACGACGCCGGCTTGATCAGGGCTGAAACGGCGCTGGTTTTGGGCTAGATAAAACGACGTCGGGCTGGGTTGCAATCAGTGATCAATGTTAAACAAGATTTAAAATAAGTGAACAATATCGACTCACCCAACGAAGCAACACCCAAAACAACTCTTCTTTCGGTTCGATTTCTACCTCTGACTTTGTTTCCGATTTTCGCTTGAAACTGAGTTGAGGTTTGATCGGAAGGATTGCATTTCATTTTTTACGGTAACTTTGGAATTAAGTTGTGGTGAGGCAGAAAATTAAAAATAATTATTTGTGTATTATTTTTTAATTACCATATCATTAATAATGGACTTCAAATTAGGTAAATTTAACAGAATTTGACAATCAGTGATCAATGTTAAACAAGATTTAAAATAAGTGAACAATATGAATGATATATTTCTTGGCTATCAAGTATGAAAAAATTCGATAAATCGAGTGATTAGATATATAGGATTTGTTTGTTTCACCTTTTAGATTTTTAAATTTTTGTCTCAAATTTAAGTTTTACCGAAATGTGAAAACAAACGAACTTTATATATTTTCTCAAACTTAAACAAAAATCAGTATGTACTCCTTACAAATTACTTTATTGTGCATGAAATTACTTCTTTTATTTTTGTTGCAAAGTTCAATGGAGGTTCGAGCCTAGAGGTGGCAATTGGATCGGATTCGTGGATTCGTGGATTGGATTGGTGGATCCATGAATCAAACGGATTGGATCCAATGGATTGGTGGATTCATGGATTGGATCAAATGGATTGGTGGATTGATCCATGAATCCAAATGACATCCAAGGCTTGGACCAAAATGTAAAATTTGAAAAGTTTAGGTACTAAAATGTCATAATGAAAAATTTTAGGTACCAAAATGTAATTTTCCAATGATATTTTTCGTATAAAAATATAAATTTTAGGTACCAAAATGTAAAATATAAAAAATATAGGTACCAAATCGTAATTTGCCATTTGGATCCATGGATTGATCAATGAATCCACCAATCCAATTGGATTTGGATCAAATGGATTGGATTTAAATGGATTGGATTAGGTGGATAATTTGGCGGATAGATTGGATTGGATTCATGGATTTGGATCATAATTGCCACCTCTATTCGAGCCTAAACAATCGAGTCGAGCCACGGGCTCGTAAATCTGACCAATTCGAGGCATATTCTTTCCGTGGGAGACGAGCAAAAGGCCAACCCGCAGAGACTGCTCCGACAACGGAAGATTGCAAGTTTTCATAATGGCACCGTTCGTAAATTCACAACACTTCTAATGGCAAACACAAAACCGGCCCTTCCCCTTCCAATTCTCGTTTTGTCCTCACAAGAAACGATGCGGTTGCGCTTCCCCGCTTCTATTAAAGCCCCCCCACAACGTCCTTCCCTGCCCATTCCTCGTTTATCATTTTCTCTCTGATATTTTTCGCTTTTCGTCCATCTTTCTCTCTCTTAGGTTTTTCAGCGCTTGGTCTTCTTTCCTCTCTTCACTTTTTCATCTCGGAGCAGGAATCCATGGCGCAACCGGAGATCCACAATGGAGGTGCTGAGAAGGCTGAGGTGGTGGTCTCCTTCACCGCCGTCAAGCCTCAGCTGGTGGTGGAGGCACCTAAGGCTAGCGAAGCTGTCCAGTTCTACAAGGAGGCTTTCGGAGCTGTGGAGACTGGCCGCACCACGCACCCCAAGCGGAAGGCGGAACAGGAGCTCCCTCAGATCATCTCCGCTCAGCTTCAGCTCGCCGGTTCCACCATTCTCGTCTCTGATCTCGCAGACGATTCCGCTCCGTACGTCTCTCTCTCTCTCTCTCTCTGTGTTAAGCTCTTCCATGCGTTTGGTATTCTTGATGCTTCTCGTTGAAATATATTCTTCAGATCTCATTATCTGTTCGGTAGGACTCTGTTTTCTTGTTGTAACCTAGGGATTTACGTTTTGTTTGCTAGGTGAAATCAAACCTTGATGTTGTTTCTGGCAGCGACTTAGTTACTCTCCTCTGCCATTCTCTATGTATCTTATCTGGACGGTGTATCGTACTGTTAGGAAGCCTACAGAGCAGTCTGGCTCTGTTATTTTGTTCATTTTGATGAAGGTCTAGCATGAACAAACTGAATTTTTTTCTCATCGTTCTAATATTCATTTGTTTATTCTTTGAGTTGATTCTACGCCTTTTTACTGATTTTGACGTCTCAGTGGAGGTGGTGTAGTATGATTTTGGCTTCGGTTTTTCGTTCATCTCTTTGTTTCTTGCGATCGATTTTTTGATTTTTGCGTTTATCCGTTGTGCGCTATTGTTTTTGTCTTATCCTGAGTTGGTGACCCCGTTAGTCTGCCTTTATCTCTGCCTTGCGTACGTTATCCCTAATGTAGTCGTGGTTCCGGTCTTAGTCTCCTGTTTTCCACGGCCGATGGTTTCTTGGACTTGAGTGGTTTGATGCTTTCCGCGAACCTCCGACCCTTAAATCTTTTCGCCATTTCCATAACGCTGATTTCTCGTGCTGCAAATTTCGTTCCTCTGTTTTGGTCCAGTGTGAAGGGCGTGGGAAGTGGACTGTCACTCTGCCTGGAGACACAGGACGTGGAGGCAGCTGTCGCCAAGGCGGTGGCCGCCGGAGCTGTGGCGGAGGGGGAGATCGCGGAATCTGATGGCGCGTGCTGCGGTGGGCGCGTGGGTAAGGTGAAGGATCCTTATGGTTTCGTTTGGATGATTTGCTCACCCTCGGCGGCAGCGAAGTGTGGTGATGCTGGCGTGGAGGCTTGATGGCCCTCGGATCTCTGCTGCTGTTATCCTGACCGACCGTCTCTAGTAGTAGTGCTGTTTAGTTTTTTCGTTTTCGCGAGCTTTGTTATCGTGGTGGGGACCACCAGACTTTTTATCGGATGGTGTTAATTTGTAGCTGTTAGGAGGAAGGTAGTAGCCGAGTAGGTGATATGATGAGGGCTCGTACTTAGTATTGTGCTTCTCTTTCTCTGTGGCGGGATTCTGACCAGTCTGGGTCGCGGTGAAATCTCAGTAGGCATCCTTTTGATATCCGAAGCTGATGTGGTAAAAATGATGTTTTGGTAATTTTGAACAGTCTGGGTCGGTGAAATCTTTCTAAGCTAGAATGGTTTTTAACCTAGAGTTACTCTAGTTGAATCTTGCATTGCCACCTTGCTTCCTTGCTGGTATTTGATTTTTAAACAAGCTAAACCTTCGCTTGTGGAGTAGGGTACCAATCTGTGTTGTGGATATGGTAATGAGTAATGACTCATCCCTCATTGGTGGCAATGCGTCGGTAAACGGACGGTCTTTTTTTGAATATATAAAAAAAGCATTAATCCTATCCGTAGGTTCCAAAGGAGTTGTGTGTATATTTATCTTGGCTCGCGGAATATCAGTGCTATTATTAAAGGAGGAGAGAGACCGGTTTGTTTGACGTTTCCACCATCAATTGGAGGATTGACACGTTTCATGCGCTTTTTGTGAGCTGAACCTGCAACAGAGAAATGGAATTGTTTAGTAATATATTCAAACTTATTTTTATTCTCTTTTCTTTGATTTTTATTTTGAGACGGGACCACTATTCTTGGGTTGCATACTTGCATTGCACATACAGAGGGAGAGGAGCAACTAGGTGGGCCTGGTGTGTCCTGCAACGGGCTACAATGTGCATTTTTTTGGGTTAGTTTGATAGGTTGTCACTTAATTAGATGGCAAAAACACCGTGGATAAAAATTAGGGCTAATTCTACAAGAATATTCGAACTATCAAACAAATGTGATTTCTGTTCTAAACTACTCAATATAACACAAACTATTTTTTTCGTTTGTGTAGACCAGTGTTGGCTGTTAGGCTGACTCCAATGCAACCGACATTTATGGCATTCTCGTCATTAATGGCGATAATCGCCATTTGGATCGCCAATTGTGGGGAAGGAAATGTCAATCCTCGGGGAAAATGGGGACAAGGCGAGATGGTTGTGGTGAGTTGCACGAGCTAGCAGTTGTCCCCGCCACCAGACCATTTTTTTTTTTAATATGGACTAGGCTCCAAGCACACACAAAAGACACCATTCATCACACTTACATAACGAAACATTCCCCACACTTAAGCACAACATTATCCTCAATGGAAAAAAGTTAAGGAGGGTAGAACGGAGTTATCAAACCAAGTATGAATGATGGTGGATGGTGCAAGAGGTGCATTCCATGGGAGAATTAGTAATCGGAGCACAAACACCAGATAAAATCTCACAAATATTGAGTTATTGACTCTAAAATCAAAAGAATGACTCAACCAAAGAGCAAAGGGAAAGAAAGTGCAAACAGACTGGTTGGGTTGCCTCCCAACAAGCGCTTCTTTCACGTCGTTAGCCTGATGGTGGATCCTAAGTTTCGGTCACCGTAGAACCTCCTTGAAGTTGAGGTTCTTATCGATGAGGTGAGTCTTAAGTCACAAACATGTGGTGTATCAGTTGATGTAGTGCCATGATTTTGTCTTGATTGGTTGCTTTTCGCCTTTCCGGGTTAACTTCCGAGGGAGTGGCATTACAACCTTGGTCGATCGATTAAGAGGCTTAGGGTTTCCTAGCTAATTGTGAAAAACACGATCGATCGAGAGGCTTAGGGTTTCCCTAGCTAATTGAGACCTCCTCACGGTATATGATCCTACTTATCACAAGAGTTTCATTTGTTGTATCTTGACATGAGACTATGGGAGCAATATTCGAGTGATTCTTCCTTAATCAAACTGGCCAAAGTTTAATTGTTTGCTTGTTCAATTTTCTTAGTCTTCTTAGCTTTAACCACAATCCGATCACTAGATAACGTTTGAACAATTGAAGTAATGGTAGATAGATCACCCGGGTTGATATTGAAATATTTATCATATCCTACACCCGTCTATAGGTTGCACTTGGCCGATAATTGGAATTAAGTGTAGTGGTATCAGAGTAAAGATCAAAGAAACAACAAACTGTTCCGAGGTCCTCTGATGAAGCAGAGTGCAAGGTTGTTGCAGACACCTTACAACACTTCAGTGGATGACATATCTTTTCAGAGAATTTCCCATAACTGCCTTATACCATCTACTGTGACAGCCTCTCAATAGTCAAGATGACCCAGAATCTAATCAAACACGAGTGCATGAAGTATATCGAGATTGACTCTCATTTCACTGAGGATCAAGTTCAAGTCAAGCATACGAAAGTTCAACACATCTCCACCAAACTTTAGCTTGCAGATCTTTTCACCAAAGTGCTTTCAGTCCATGTTTTCACTGAATTGCTCTCCAAAATAAGCTTGAAGACGATCCATGCTTAGTATGCGGCGGGGCTGTCAGAGATTATGATCACACTTGATTATGATCAAATGGACTAAAGTGCACAAATTTACAAAGTCAAAGGATTACGAAGACAAGTTAGCAAGTTAGGAATTTCAACATGTAAATTCATTAATCAGATAGTTACGCTGGCCTAACAACTTTTCCCTACTCTCTCTTCGTGCTAAACCCGTATGGGTATACAGGGTAGAGCCCTAATTGTACGAGGCCGTAATCTCTCCCAGACTACTTGAACATAGTAGTGCTGCATCAGTGCACTATTCGAGAAAATAGCTGAGTCCTGCTTGTGTAAGGCTGGACCAAGTCCCTCAACTTCAAAGTTTTCCTCCAAGTTTAAGAGCTGATCGAATTCAGCTTCATAGACCAGAGGTCACCCTTTTTTAAAATGATACGCACGCATCCAGGCGTCCCAAATTGAGCTAGCTTCCATCTACAATGGCCAGAGCATATGAGCAGTTTATGCTTGATTCGAGAGATTAAGCCTCTCAGACCAAATCTTGAGAGAATACAGACTTTAAGCTTCTTTGAATATTTCACAATTCACATTGAAACTATATATGTTTTTCTCTGGTTTCACATTGATTCGAAAAGATTTTAAGCCTCTTTTTTAAAAAATTTAAGCTAGCTTAATTTGAGTCGTCATTGTTTATTACAACACAATCTCATCAAAGTTTCTGCATCTTAACATGAACATCCTCCCCAAAGATTATGCGGCATCACAATTCAATGCAAACTTCTGACATCATATACCAACGAGGAGTGGTTGGATATAAATCGTACTGTTACATAACAACGTTACAGCCTTACAGACAATGCTTAAGTCAATGCTACTACATACTTGAATACAAAGGACATAATGCAAACCAGAACTAAAGAATTAACTACTAATTGAAGCAACAAGAGACGGAATAAACCCGGCCCATTAATTAATTACAGTTCAACACTGTGGCACAGAAGGGAGGTTGCACTTCTCAGGCAGAGCCATGGCTAGCTCAGGGTCGATCCCAAGGGAAGGCAGGACGAAGGAGTTCTTGTAAGAGCACAGACACTTCAAGTCAGCTGTCCCGAGAGCCTGGCAGCAGGCCAAAGCGGGCGGGCTGATCGGGTTGGGCTTTGTAACCGATGGCTTGCAGGCCTTGAGTCCTTCCTGTGTCATGTTACAGAACACAACCTGCTCATCTGGTGGCGATGGCTTGGTGCTCCCCACCTTCCTTGAAGCCTCCACGGTGTCAACTACCATGGCCAAGGCAACCAAGGCCACCACCATTGTCATCTTCACAAACATGGGCTTGCTGTTGTTTGCCATGGCAATGGGTAGCTGTAGTTAATTATGATCGTGGAGAGGAACTGATTGTTGATGTGTGTAGTTTCGGGTTTATATAGAGGGAGGAAATGAGGCTAGGCCACTAGGGAATTGGAAACCACGAGAGCTTTGGAAACCCGTGAATTGGAATTTTGGCGGGACTCTAGTTCACGGGTGGAGAAAGTTTGGATTAAGATTAGAGGTGGCAATTATGATCCAAATCCATGAATCCAATCCAATCCATCCACCAAATTATCCACCTAATCCAATCCATTTAAATCCAATCAATTTGATCCAAATCCAATTGGATTGGTGGATTCATGGATCAATCCATGGATCCAAATGGCAAATTACGATTTGGTACCTATATTTTTTATATTTTACATTTTGGTAGCTAAAATTTATATTTTTATACGAAAAATATCATTGGAAAATTACATTTTGGTACCTAAAATTTTTCATTATGACATTTTAGTACCTAAACTTTTCAAAATTTACATTTTGGTCCAAGCCTTGGATGTCATTTGGATTCATGGATCAATCCACCAATCCATTTGATCCAATCCATGAATCCACCAATCCATTGGATCCAATCCGTTTGATTCATGGATCCACCAATCCAATCCACGAATCCACGAATCCGATCCAATTGCCACCTCTAATTAAGATATGGTTTGGTAAGCTTTTGGTAGGGGTGTTCAAATGGTTAACATGGTAATAACCAAACCGAATAAGTCTTAATTCTATTAATCATGGAATACAATATCATAACCAAACCGTCCAAACTAATACAACAATCAAATTAACCAAATTAAAGTTTATTCGGTTTGGTTAATTGGTTAACCAAAATAACCAATATAACACCACATTATCATAAAGTGAGAAAATTTTCAGTTAGTGCATCAATTCGCAATTTATATAATGAACAACACATAACAATCCACATAATTGTAGTTAACCCTTAACGTAAACACATGTAACAAATACAATTATCTTACATTTGACTCTTGAGTGGTTATGCAAAGTATTAAGTATGTGTATACAATATATATTATATATATGACAAATTACTTAACTGGTTAATTTGGTTTGATTGGTTATGAGTGCCTGAAACCAAACCAAACTACCTAAACCAAATAAGCTAAATTTTTTAACCAAACCAAACCAATTATCGAAATTAACCAAATTAAATTAGCCAAATACTACTGGTTAAAATGGTTACCACGGTAACCACACCGTTTGAACACCCTAGTTTTGGGTTGTTTGAGATTGGCCCATTGGTTATTTCTTCTTCTGTTGGTGGACTGGCCAGCCTGTGGGTCGCTGAAATCCGTCGTGGGTGGGTTGGCCTTGTTGTCCGGAGCTAGGGGAAGCTTGTGGTGATCTCAGCAGAAAAGGGCAAAATTACTTGGTAGGAATTGATGTATAGAGTTCGACACTAATAAATGAAAGACTTGTATTATCTTTGTGATTGTAATTGATGATGATACAAATTTAGATTTTAGGACTCAATATTTTGGATCCAGTTTTAAATCTTTGGAATCCGGTCACTGGAATCCAGTTTTCGATAGTTGGATTCCGGTCACTCTTTGTCGACCATCTGTCGTTGGAATCCGATCACACTGTCACAGATGTGGCAGATTGGCTCTCATCACTTGTCATCATTTTTTTTAAAATATGTTTTGATTTATAATCTTTGTTCTTTGTTTTGTCGTGTTTTTGGCCTGTTTCTTGTGGTTTTCTTTATCGTGTTTATGGCCTGCATGATGAAGTTTTTGGTGTGAGTTAGAAAATAGAAGGGTTAATACCACTAGGAAACCCGAGCTATTAACTTTGTGTCATTTGTGTCCTAAAGGATTCGATATGACATTTGTGTCCTGACGTATGATAGTTGTGTGTCATTTACGTCCTGACAATTTTGTTGACCGTTATAGATAACGGTTGACCAAACGGTCAACCATAAAATGTTGACTGTTGATTACATGGCACATATGTGGCAGCCACGTAAGCGCCACGTCTGCTGCCACATCAAGTTGTTATTTTCAAATAAAAATTAACAATTAAAATACAAAATACAAAATAAAAAATAAAAATTTTAACAATTGAAATCAACAATTAAAATTATTTTCAGCCACATATCTTCGTATCTTCATCCCGTCAATTTGCCCCTTCCATTTTCGGCTTCTAGCCTGATTTCGAGCGACGGAGAAGATTGCGGAGAAGGGGACTGGCTATGGGGCTTCCTCTGTCAATCGAAGAAGCAGCTGCAGTTAGTTCAGAATTCGCCATCGCCGACCATATCTCTTCCTCCCAATTGCAAGCAAATATGCCTTTTCTGCTTTCCGAAGTGAAATTGAACGAGAGGCAAAGCAAATCCTCCCAATTGCAAGCAAATCTACCTTTCTGCTTAGCCCAGTTGACTGAGATGCGGAGGTGGGAGGTGGGAGGTTTGCGGCGACTCAAGACTGGAGGCGGGGGCAGTGTAGCAGAGAGAGAGAGCGAAACCGGCGGCGGTGGGGGAAAGATCTGGCTCCAACTCTATCGGAAGCTCTCTAGCAACCGCACCGCTCCCACCACTTCGGACTCTCTAGATTGAAGACGGGGGAGATCGCCGAGTGTGCCGCTGGAGAGGACAACGGATCCATCCTGGAGGAGGCGGAGAGCGTCGCGACCAGCGGCTACGAAGACTCCGCAGCAGCTGTCGATCGCTCCCAGGTGAGTAAGATCTTGGATTCGGATACGTCGCTGGAGGCCGTGGGGGCGGATAAGGCGAGCGTGTCGGAGTTAGGGTTTGACAGGGGGAGCATGGAAAGCGGGCGAGATTTGGGTGGGAAAAAAGGCGGATCCAGAAGGGATTGGTGGTGGAAACAGGATAGCGGAGTGGAATCGGAATCGGGGAGGGTGAAGAAGGATTACGTAATGGAGTGGATTGGAGCGGAGGTGAGGAGGCAGCGAAGGGGAGAGCTGACCGGAGTTCCTGGCGGCTCGGGAAGAAGAGGAGAGGACTTGTCGCAGAGGAGGAGGATTTTTGTGGTGGCGGAGGCAGTGGCTTTCAATTTTCCAATTATGTTCATTTTAATTATTTTTTTAAGCAATAGGAAAAATAAATAAATAATAATAAAATTTCCACGTCAGATGCCACATAAGCGCTGACTAGACTTTCTGTTAAAAACTAACGGTCAACTCTAACGAAAAAATAGTTTAGGACACAAATGTCATATCGAATACTTTAGGACACAAATGACACAAAGTTAATAGTTCGGGTTTCCCAGTGGTAATAGCCCAAAATAGAAATATATCTGGTGTTTTCATTCTACTTCAAGGGATTTGTGAGCTACTTCCTCCTGTTTCAGGTTTGCTTCAAGACATTTGCAATATGCTTTCTAGGGTTCACGTGTGCTTTTTGTGGGTTACTTTCATCTGTTTCTAGTATGATTATTTATATATGTGTTATGCTTTATAGTATTTCTAGTTGCTATGTGTTTTCTCGTGTTTCTAGTATGCTTTGTAGTATTTCTAGTGTGGTTTCCATTCTAGTGTTTCTAGTATGTTTTACGAGATTTGTGGTGTGCGTCAGGAGATTGGTGCTCCATTTCATGAAATTTGTGTTCTGAGTTTATAATACTTCTATTTTGCTCTATTGGATTTTTTGTTTGTTTTCTCGTGTTTCTAGTATGCTTTATGAGATTTTTGGTTTGCTTTCTTGTGGTTCCAGTTTGTTCTTCTTTTGTGGTTCGTTTTCTAGTATTTTTAGTGTAATTTTTGCGGTGTATTTTCTCATTTAATGGTACGGGGTATGAGATTTGTGGTGTGATCTTTCAGGTTTCTATTATGCTTTGTACTTTTTTTGGTGTGGTTAGCTTTCCCGTCATTCTGATGTGCTTTATGAGATTTGTTGTGTGCTTCAGAAGATTTTTGGTTCATTTCGAGAGATTTGTGGTATCCTTTATGAGATTTGTGGTTGTTTTCTCTTGTTTCTAGCATGATATTTAGATCCAAAAGCATATGACTTCATACAAAAAACACATAATGCATACAGTTAGTTTCTAAATGAATATAAGAAATACCAGAATACACATCAGTTACTAGGAGAATGCACTCCTGAAATAACAAAATGCATACAACAAAAAAAAAATACTAGAATGCATACCATAAATCTCATAAAGATTTGAATGTCATTCTTCAGTCTATTTTGTAGCAAGAGGAAAGCGCACACAAGGAACTTTCTCTAGATAGTTTTCACAACCTTTATTTGCTTTGCTCTCTAGTCGATAGTTTAATTCAATTCTCAATTTGCTATATAACAATATATTTCCATGAAGTAATAGTAAATTTGCCGCCCAACTCGGCCCAAGTTGATATTTTAAAGCTTACTTCAGCTATACTACACCCAATGGTTTGTTTCACTTGGCTTACAGTTGGCATAATAGTGTAAGATCGACTCAAGTTTTTGACTCCATTGTTAGGGAACACCGCAAGTTATTAGGAAAAGTGGACTATATTTACTCTAGCCTTTTCTATCTTTTCTTTTGTTTTATGTTCCATCTTTTTTGTTGATGCACATATAAATCACGGATTCTAGTAGCTTCTTCTATACGTGGGGTATCAACCAGCATCCAATTGGTGTTACCCCGAGACATCTTGGATCAATCAAGCAAGAGATGGCTACAGATTCGGGTTCGAGTACCAACCCCTTCCTATGTTGAACAACCATACCTCCGGATGTTTAAGAGTTCAACCCATACTATGAAGATTTTCCTCCACAACTAGAGACGAAGAGCTAGTTGGAGCTAATGGTAGAGAAGTTTGTGCTAGATAATGAAAGAGCTCCACATCGGCCTTACAAACCTCTGATCCTCCTTGCTTAGATTTTCTCTGCGAAATAGAGGAATTCCTCAACGCACCACATTGGCTTTAAAAACCTCAAAATTCCTCTGCAAAATACGATGGTTGAGAAAGCTTATGCACAACTGACTCACGGTCATCTCTTAGCAAAATACAATGGATCAACACCGAAGGGACTGGTCTTTCCCATAAGGTAATCTCCGACAATAATCCTCTTAACTAACTCGCTTCTTCACTAGCTGTTGCTGGTGCTATGATCTCGGATTCTGTAGTTGATTGAGCTAAGATTCATTGTTTCTTAGATTTCCAAGACACAACTCCTCCAACAATGTTAAGAACATACCCACTTGTTGCCTTGGAGTCGTCTGACAGACTGCATGTTATACCCTTCTAGTGCAGCGGGAAACCTTTGATAGTGTATACCAAGGTTTGTAGTTCTCTTGAGGTATCTCATGACCCTCTCAATAGCAATCCAATGCTCTTTACTGGGACAACTATTAAACTTGACAAGAAATCCCATGACATATGTTGTAGAAAACCAAATGCGAAAAGGAAACAAACACAATGATTTAACGTGGTTTGCCCGTTCAACGTGAACAGGACTACTCCACGGAGAGCTATAGCTCTAAAAAAAACTCCACTGGGTTATTCACCTGTTACACATGATCAAGCCTCACAGCCAAGGCTAAATATACATAACCCATACTCTAACACCTAGGGTTACGAGGTAAAGTACCAAAACACCACAAAAGATACAATGACTCGCAATACTCCTCCTCAAGCGGAGGCATGAATCTCATGAAGTAGCAATCCAATTCAACATGCTTCGTTCGCTCATGGAAGACAGGGTTGGCTGTAATGTATACCCCAAATTGATGTAGTAGGAGCAGTAGGTGTATTAGTTCCTTTCTTCTAATGTACCTAAAGAAGCTATGGCTAGTTCCCAAAGTTTGCAAGGTAGGGCCGGTCTTCTCCTGTTTCCTCCCCTCTTGCAAAAACAATGTAACTTATCCCACAACGGGCTATCTATCTTCCTATCCTCGATTATTTTGGGAGAATCCGTGTCCGTTGAAGGTAGCAACACATTTCGTCCAACTTTTCAGTCCCAACTATATAATAAAAGCATAAGTGACATATAATTGTTAGGAGTGTCACGTGTCTGAATAGAAATAGGACAACTACTAGGGGTATATGGTTGTTCATCTTGATTATTGCCTGTTAGTTTTCATTTATTTGGTAATCTTTATTATGTAAAAAAAAAAACCAACACTTACTATTGTAGCTATCAATCTGAGATCCCATGACAAATTATTTAATAGTTCAAAACAACATGGCTTAGTCTATGCTTTTTGGTTCTTTTTTCTTGCGTAGATAATTTGCACACGTGTCAATTGAAAGCCAAATCCTTGAACAGTTTCTATGCATGGCCTCCTAAATGACAAACGAATAGAATGTTGTAGTTAGAACTAGGGGTGGCTATTTGGACCGGGACCGGATTAAAAATTGAAAACCAGACCGTATAACCCAGACTGTTTAAGACTGAGACCGGATTTAAAACAATCCAATTCCGTCTTTGGTCTTAGAAATAGCAAAAAACCCGAACCAATCCAATCTGGGTCAAAACCGTGTTAAAACCAGAAGATCGGATAACTAAAATAAGTCCAGGGGCAGGCCACGCCCACCCACTACAATTCTGCAACTCGCCCCATTTTCCCCTCCCTCCCAGGCCCAGCCAAGATTCTCTGTCAAAGGAGCATCCTAGAATTTGATTAATTGATTTCACTTTGCTTGCAAAGCAGCAGTCGCCGCTCCATCCTCCATCCTCCCCCAGCCGAGCTTCTCCTCCATCCTCCCACAGTCGCCGGCTCGCCGCTCCACGCCTCCACCAGGCTATCGTCGTCAGCGCCATCCGACGCTCCACCAAGCTCTCGTCGCCGGTCGCCATCCGCGCTCCGCGACGTCGCGACCTAGCCCGGCAGCCAGCACACGTCGCGACCCACCTCCTCTCCGACGCCGGACGTTCCACCAACCTCTCGTCGCCGGTCGCCATCCGCGCTCCGCGACCCAGCCAGCCTTCGTCCTGTCTCGTCGGTCGTTGCAACCAAGCCAGACTCCGCCCTCCACTCCATCTCATCGGCTCTGCATCTCGTCGACTCGTCGTCCTCTGGTCGTCGACCAGCACAGCCGGCAGCAGCTGTGTAAGTTACTAATATTATTTGTAATTAGTTGTAGTTTATTGTTGCTTAATTTTAATGATTAATTGATTGGTGGAATGTGATGAATTGAATGGTGAAAGATAGAGGGGATTAGTGAGCAGCAGCTAGGTTGTTTGTTCTTCAATGGAGAAGGCAAAAAAGTGTATTTTCTTATATAGATTTAATTGTTTTGTGCAGGGTACTAAGAAGCGAGTACCGGCAGCAAGAGAAGGAGATAATTGGTGTTTGATGTCTAAACTTTGGTTGTGAACTTGTGATGCACTTTATTTTTATTTTGAAGTTTGAATTGGACTTTGAGTTTGTAATAGACATCAATGATGGTTGTGATTTTGTATTGGAACATGTTTGGCTTGATTTTTGCTACTAACAGGTTGTCTACATTCATGATAAAAAAAACAGGTTGTCTGCTGAATTTTTTGCAACATGGTCAAAATGGGTCAAAACCGTATTGGGATCGGACCGGGTCAAAACTGGACCGGGTCAAAACCGGACTGTACCCAATCCAAGCTTTGGTCCCTATATTTCCAAAAAGATCGGACTGGACCCAGTGGCGGACCCAGGATTGTCGGAGAGTTGTGTCGCCGATAAAATAAAATAATAATTAAATTAAATTAAAAAAATTAAGTAGAAATTAAAAAAATTAATTTATAAAGTTCACAATGTCATGTTTACAACGAATCGCGATGACTTTTCATCTGCTGAAATGTCTCTAAAATACATTAATCACTTATACGACAAAGAAAATCTTTTTCAATATACACAACTAAACCATCATTCATAAATTGGTCACTCAACCGATTTTGAAGATCATTCTTGATTATCTTCATAGCTGAAAATGTTCTTTCGAACCTTGTCGTTGCAACAAGTAATGATGGGGAGTTAGCGGCCGCCTGGGCTATTGGCCATTAGGCCTGTGGGGTTTTTTTCTCTTTTAATTATAGGCCGAGGCCCAACACACATCACACATGTATATTGTATGGGTTGAGAGTATGTTTTTTTTAATAGGAATTGATAGCATTATGATTTATGAGTTACTTTTAAACAAAATTAAAAAGGATTATGATTAAGATTGATTTATTCGGATAATAAATTCTTCGAGTATAATGAAGGTGTGTCGGCTATAATTATTGAAGGTGTGTCGGCTATCTCGAAATAAAAAAATTTGTACCAAAAATATGTAGGTCCTTCACAAAATTCTCTAGCGAGGGTGTGTCGGACGACACATCCTCCCTTGCATTAGGTCCGCCAGTGACTGGACCGAATCAATTTAGGCCAATTTAACCGGACCGTATAGCCACCCCTAGTTAGAACTATACCAATGAACCTATGATCATAACTCTGCTTTGAAAGTCTTATCATTTTAAGAGAGGGTGCTAATTAATTAATCGAATAAATTGCATGCAGGCTAGCTAATTGGATAGTCTTTGTACTGTAATTATGAAAACGAACTCCCTAGAACCCCGTCTATTGGATTATTGTTGCTTTTGATTCCTTTTTGTTGTTTGTCTCCAATTTCTTGTTTTTTGGGTTGTTGTGTATTGTCAACGAATGAAGGTGACAGGAAGATTCAATCTAGTTTGTGGTTGTAGGAGAATTGGGTCAATGGGCATTGTCTCATAAATTGTGCACCAATGAGGATGCAATGTTCTCGGGTATGAACAAATATTTGAGTTCTCTATATTTTTTTGTTATATATTTTCAAAGAAATATGATAATTTCATTTTTTGTGATTACTAATTGAGGATGATTATTTCAAACTATGGCATGATTTTAGCAAATAGGATCATTCCCTTGGCCTTATTGAGCAACAATGTGAGTTACTAAGCATTCAAAATAAAAGACATTATTCAACCGAAAAAAATAAAAGACATTCTTTGTGTTCGGTTTGACATTTGACTAATTGAACATCTTTTTGTAAATAGCTTTTTAGTTCTTCCAGGTATCCTCCAATAATATATGGTAGAGTTTTGTGAATTTTTCTCTATTTCAAATTTCTTGCAACGAGAGTGAAAGTAGGAAGGACATTTTTGTCTTTACAATTAAATATTTATCTCATATAAAAATATCAATTTGAGGATTCAAACCCGGGTCTCTTAAAACAAAGACAACAATCACAACCAATTACACTAAACAAATTTGGTGTATATCTTTTTTAGTACAAAGCATACACAAAGTTAGACTCTGAAAATTGGATGAATTTTCCATCATGATTACCAAGCCCACTAAGTCTATCGTATATATTTTTATGGTGTTTGATACTTCAGTTTTCATAGTAGCTAGAGTTTCATGTAATTTTCTCAATTTTAAATTTTTTGCTCTCGCCTTAATTTTTTTGCTAAAGGTAGATTGGTAATTGGCTACCATAGAAGAAACTAATTATGTTACTGCGTGTTGTATCCTTGAAATTTTCAATTTAAATTTAAATTTAGTGCTTTTTTTATCTTTGTTCTTATCTCTTTTAACTTCCTCCGAAATTCCCTGTATCGTGCAATAGTTTACGCCCCATTCACTTTTCGATACAAAGCCGCCTTTGAAATCAATCTTTTGGTATCTCTTGGCACTACGATTTTATTATTGGGGATTTAAGCTAGGCAAGTAGAAGATTTCAACTCCGATATCAATTCATGACAAATAGAATGAAGTTCAATAAATGGAGTTGTAGAAGGAGGATTAGAGATTGAATTTTTTATTGAAACATATGTCTCTTGAGATAAAAATTTGGTTCTACAACAGAGAGTGGTGACTATTGGACCTTTAGGTTTATGATTTTTGCAGCTAGGTCGATTCTTTATTCAACCTACTGGAACTGATAGATACGGAGTGTCTAATTTTGTGCCTTATTACTTTGATCGAGTTTATTATCATATTGGAGGTAACCCTAATTTTGTCGTTTGCTCTCAAGTTTTATTGGTCCCCTCTTAATTGAGTTGTTAGTATATAGTTGACTTGAATCAACAACTCTCCATTTCTTTTTGATTAGTGGCATATTGTGAGGTTTAAAATTGTGTTTCAAACTATCTATGGCGTGTGGGAATTCCAATGAGCTTTTGTACTCTATCTTTCTTGACAATCAACTAACCAATAGCATTTTAATTGGGGCTTAATTATCATTATAAAAATGAGATCAATCATTTTTATATTTTATATTCTAATTTCTCCAAAAGTTCGACATATATATTCTTTCTTTATATATCATCTAGATCGAAGAATTGTCAATAAAATTAAACGGGTTGATAGACTTAAATGTAACATAAAAATACAAATAATCAAATATGAACATTCCGGCCAACGGGCCGGGTTATAAGCTAGTCTTATTTATTTACCTCTTAATAGCTTTTTCTTTCTTAAATTGACTTATACTCAGTGGAGGTTAATCTTCTTGTCTATCTATCTATCTATTTATCTATCTATCTATACTAAATATTATGGCTATTCAAAAATAACTTCTTGCCACATAAGCACTTGGTGAATGCACAAGTTGCCAAGGTGGACAATTTTTTAACAAACAAAAAAATATTTATTGATCTACTTATAAAGCTATCTCTCTCTTCTTTTAATAATTCTACTCATTTTTACTAAACTTAAAATAAGTTAATTTTTTAGGAAACATTTAAACAAACAAACACATACATAAGTAATAATCTTTTTTTTTCAATTAAACAAACTATAACGATGGAAATAGAGAGTGACATATATTGTATTTAACCCAAGCTGATTAAATCTGGTTAAGTAAATTTTCTACTCATTTTTACTAAAATTTAATAATAAATTACATTTTGATGAAGAAAAAAAAAACAAGCACACACATAAATAATAATATTTTACAATTAAACAAAATATAAACGATGGTCTAAAATAAAACAAGTGTTTGATAATCAATCGACTTTGAGAAATGAATGATATGACTATATGTTTTTTGCTATCAAACAATCACTTCTTTCTAATATATATACCTATCAAATAAAACAAGTATAAATTTTATAGCAAAATGTTTGAATATAAACTTGACAGAGCAATGATTGTTATTTTTTTAAAAACTTCTTATTTATTCCGATTAAATGAAAATATATTAATTATTAATGCAAACTTTTAATTTGTTTGTGTCCCTTTCCCCATTTTGATTGTCTCACTAGAAATAAAATCCAACTTTGAAAATAAGAAATCAAGAAAGTATGTCAACCGCCATAAAAATTACCAAAACCCTCTTATTAGTTGCTAATTTTTTTGAGATATCTAATATTTGTATTCTCATAATTTATAGAGAAGAAAATGGTAATGCATATGATTGTTTTTTCTTTGTATGAGAATAGGAGGTAGGAGTTACACGAGGCAAAGATTAGATGACAAAATTTTGAGCAGTTGTAACATATTTTTGCATATTAATGAAAAAAGTTCATCTAATCATTGTGAAGATGAGGTGAACCAAGCCGAGGGTTGTCGACTGCTCCCTCTTCCTCCTTGATCTGAAGCTGGCAACTGGTCTCACTTTCTCAGCGATATGTTATTGTTTGCGGTTGACTGGCCGAATTATACTCTTCTTCCCATTCTTTTCTTAATTTCTTCCAAATTACGACGGTTGGATGATAAATTTTTCCACTCTCGATGAGTGAATGTATTTCTTCTTTGTTTTTCGCGGAGAAGGGTCGCCATATACTTTTATTTAAATATATAAAATATAATTAGAAGGGTTAATTGGTTGGACTTAGGGCATACCTCCTTTGGTTGAATAATTGATCATTTTTCTTGAATGCCTATTGCAACCCGATTTCTTGAATGTTGAAATGGAAAGTAGAGTTGTGATGGTTGTTTATTATATTTTATGTTCACGATTGACATGCTACTAGCTAGCAATACAATGATGATCTGTTTAGTAATTAGTAGGTAGCAAAGAGGTTATAAGTAGAACGGAACATAATTGAGGTTTTATAAAGTTCGTGAAGAAGAAAGAAAATGATAATGGTGGTTTCTCTGTTGTCTATTTCGATGTTTTTTAATTTCTACATGTTTGCGGTGACATTTGTTTGTTTCATTAAGGTGGATTTTTCCGCATTGAATCCCTAACTAAAGCTTGATTTTGACATGATTGTTTTCTTACAAACTACTATTTGGATTGATGCATATATTCAGTTCACAAATGAGGAATCTGCATTATAAAATGAGCAGAGTTGTATTGAAGACTGCTCCTTTCATTATTTGTCTATGTTGTTATTAGGTAAAAAAGCACGATTCTTTTATGCAGGAGATATGTAGCTCTCTACAAAATATAAATTGTGTTTAAGTATATGCAATTTAATTTGATGAAAATATTGCTTTAATAAGTTAGTGATAGCTGATAGTTTTGTTTGTGGTTGGTTTTGTTAGAACATTTCAAGGTAATTAAACGAGTACATGGAAGATTGATGGACGTGGATGCTAATGAGTTTCCTCATTATTCTAAAATTGTATGTGTAAGTGATAATACACGATATTCATGGGATTTAGATCGGAATATTCTCTATTATCATATACCGACATATGAGAAAGGAGAGAGGAAAAAAAGCTCTTCGCTTATTTTTTTATTAATTGAAGCATATTTTCTTATTCTAACTTCTTCTTTTGTGACTGTAAATTTTTTAACTTCTTTATCACAATTGTGTGCTAAAGAATGAATAACCCTTATGTTTATAATCTTAAAGGGCGAGTTCGATAAAAAAATTTCTAAATCAATAAAGAATAGTCTACAAAGAGCTCAGTTAATAAAATTATAAATAAACAAAAGGTATAAAGGTATGAAACAATACCTGAAATAAGGTAAGTGTGATTTACAATTCCATGTATATTTTACTTTAATAAACATAAATAATAATAACAATTAGAATACTATAACGAATTATAAAATAACCAAACAAAATACACCGCCCAACGGGTGGGTAAAAAACTAGTTATATGTCGATGTCTAATGCATTTCTATAATCAGGTGGATATGGAACGTTGAAAGAGTGATTTGAAGTTATAAATTGGACACAACTTCGAGTCCATGTCAAACCGGTAAATCCTCTCTCTTTATTTCTTCTCTTTGCTATGTAACTTTTCTTCTTTATTTTCCACCACAATAAACAAAAAAATATATATGCTGGTGCAATCATCTTTTGTGAATAATCGACAAACTGTTCATGATGAGTTCATCAAACCCTTTGACCGTAATATATTGGTTACGACACCCACAACGAAAGAGCTTACTAATAAAATAAAATTAAGTGACTATGTTTGGTTAATAGAAAATTTTACGAGCATAATTTCACCTTAGTAACCCAATGTTTTAATTTTATTTTTTATTGAACTTTTTTATATTTAGAATTATGTGTCTGTTCTGCATAGAGTTATTTGGAATGGGCCCAGTCCGGTCGTGGAAGAAGTTGAAAATTTGGAAATGGTGTTGGATTTATTGCACGTTTTGAGTGAGTAGGTCAATGAACTTCGAACAAAATTTGAGAAAATGCAAGTTGGTGGAAGAATTGGCTAAGAATTGGAACTAAATTGGTGTTTTAAAATCTTCGGCCTAATTGTTTGAACGAGGCTTATATAATGATATGATATGGTATTTTGATTTGAATGGTTTGTGTAGTTGGGTTGGTTTAAAAGGCATGATTTCAGTTTGGATTGTTTTCACTTTAATGTCATGCTTTGTTTATATGTGTTTCTCAAAATGAAGGATTTTCTCTATGTAATTGTGATGATCATACTGTTATGATGTAGGATCAATATATATTCATTCTAATTACCTTCAATTTATCCTTTTTCTTTTTATATAACCAAATGTCACTTCCCTTCCATAAGTACTTAATTGACTCGCTTCGGGATAAGTTCACGTCCTTAAGGCTAAAAACTTAAGAATTATCTTAAGGTGTTCCTATTGGCTAATAACAATTTAGGTAATTAATAGGGAGCTAGTAGTTAATAGATAGTTAAGGACAATTAAGGTATTATATTTAATAATTAATTAAGAAAACAATTAAATTTCACGGCGCATACCTCGGCTTCCTAAAATACCTCCGTCATTTTAGTTTAGCATAATTTTCACCGGTTACCATTCCGGAGCGCCACCGATTCGATCGAGAGCACTTCTATTCCGATACCGCAAGGCCGACAGCCTCAAGATCCAGCATGAACTTTGACATACAAAACACCGACGATGATATAAGTTGCTTTTGCCCTCGTGAAATTACACCTCAAATTCAATATCTCCCTATCCATCTCAGCCCTCGTGAGAATGGCCAAAGAGAAGAGGTTGGCGAACTCCACAGTGACGACGTGGGCACCTCTTTGGCTCTTTCAATGTTGTCCATAGCAGCTCAAAGCCCCAAACCACAACCTCACTTGTATATATATATTTATTGATTTATACACATGTTGTTGCGTATATGATCGTTCTATGTTTATCGATTTATATGTTATTGTGTATAAGGTGAGGTTTACGATAAAAATTGATGAGAAATTTTTGATAATGTTATTGTAAACCATTCACGGGTATATTGAAATCGTTAACAATGATAGACATATCAATAAAAATTAATTTCACAAATTTGGAGAACGACAATGTGAATTGGTAATAATTTATCACAAAATATTAATAATGTTATTGAAAGTTATGGGTTAAATACACTTGTATATCCAAAACTTTCACGATTGTGCCAATAATATCCAAATTTCCCGAAATACCACTTATATCCAATTCCTTCACATTCTTTAACGGTGTTTTTGGATATACAAGTATATTTAACCAAAAATATATTGGGAAATGGATAGATTTGGCAAAGAACAACTTTAAAACATGGATATAAGTGGTATTTCGAGAAATTTGGATATTATTGGCACAACCGTGGAAGTTTTGGATATACAAGTGTATTAAACCAAAGTTATGGCAAGAAGCCATGATTGGCTAGTTATGAAGATGATATAAAAACATGAATCTTTAATAAAGATGTTATACGTTAACGATAATGTTTTTAAAATCATTAATAATAATTTTACATAATTTTAATAATTCCTTCATAAGTGTTGATGCAAAACTGTAAAAAGTTTAAAACTGATCGTAGATCGTTGCTAACACTTGGAGCCAATCATTTTAAACATTTTTAGGGGTTTTCACTAGGGTGTAACTTGTAGGGGTTCTGGATAGTTTTATTTGTATAACTCTTGTCCTCTCTTGATATCACTCGGAAATATAAAATAATCATTTTTAACATTTTTTTCTTGGTTTGAATAGAGTATGATATTTTTGTAACATTTTAAATGATATTTGACACTTAATATCGAATCTGAATTTTATTAATGTTTTTTGTGGTGGTTTTTAATGAAATTCAATTTTTTTTATATACAAGCGTATCAATAGTTGAGAAAAAATTATTAATAATATGTAGCATTATTAACCACCATTAGATATGATCATTATTAATTATTTTGTTTTCTTTTTAAATGAAACACAAGTTGGCTATCAATAATTTTTATATCGTTATCAATATTTTGAGAAGATAATTATTAATACTATGTACTATGGCATTATTCATTTAGATGCAATCATTATCAATAATTTTGCTTGTATTTTCAACACCAACACTACATATTTATTAATGATTAAGAGTGTCATTATCAACTTTTATGTAAACATTTATAATATTAAAGTATTGATAATTATATTAAAATCATTAATAATGACGAGAATATAAATAATAATTAATAATACATTTCGTAGATGTTATTAATATCATTGTAAATATTAATAATAATATTGCAAGTCTCTATGGAAAGGGAAAGTGGAAATTTTTATTTTAAAATTCCTTTTTTAAAAGAATAGATATCAATTTCGAATTAATTTTTTTAATTTCCATAAATAATTTACGAATTTAGAAGACATAGATGCTTTTTCTTTTAATTAGTAATTATATTCCCTTTTTGTTCTTGTAGTGTAGGTAGTTAGCCAATGGTTTAAGGATTGGATTTGACCCGACTCACTTGCCTTCATCAGTAGTCACGATAAATGATCTGCTGCTCACTCTAATTTTGGCCGCCCTACTCATACTCTCTTTCCTACAAGAAACTAATAAAGAAAAGAGTATGTGTATATGGGAGGGAATAGTGCACAAGTAGGATTCATTGGGTGTATTAGACCACCCACAATTTAGTGTTAATCTTGTCATTTTATTTAGATAATTTATTAATTATCTTTATACAGGTAGTAATAATTAATTAAGACGAATATTTCGATATAATTTTTTTTAATTTGGACATACTTTTTTATCACTAATTAAATATGACTTTATCAATAACAAAAAACATTATTTTTGAAAATATGCTCATTGGAAAATTTGTCGTTGATAAATATGAACGTTAAAAAATATGGTCGTCCGCCAATAACACACAATAATGTCAAATTAAAACAATCAAAAAGAAAAAGAAAAAAAATGTGAGATCTCATCCACCCCTTCCTTTTCATCTCTTTCATTTTGTCTTTTATAATAATGGGAAAACCCTAGTACATTTTCCTTCTTTTCTTTTTCCCCTTTCTTTCCTCCCATATTGTGGGATTTCCCATCCCCTTTTCCTCCTTTTCCCACCTTGATGTGGATGGTCTTAATAGTCTCTTTTTGTCGGGATTTTCACCCTCCACAAACCCTCCATGAAAATGGAACACGCCAACCCTACACTTCATCCAGCCTACGAAAATTTCTCTCGCGAGGAGAAGGAATTGGTGAGGGGGATACAGTGGGAGTTAAGATCAAGTTGTGAGATCAAAATACCAAGTGCAGGTATTGGATTGACACCTTAGACATTGCCGAAGAAGCCGCTTATGTTAATGACCCAACCACTATATGTTTGTATGGCTATAAGGCCATACCAACATCCTCTGTCAATCTTCCCATCTACCACACCACATTTATTTCATCCATTCCTCACATTCTCAGCCAAAGCATTAACATAACCACCAAAAATATAATCATTTATTCTCTGTCGGGAACTAATGGTAATGCCAACAACCCATCTTCACAATCGATCGGCACTTAGCAACCCCATCTTTGAGGCCAAATGGAATCCCTCTACATCATTCATTACCCCATCTCATCCCCCTGTTTGATTGTGTTGGCTTACTTCCCCGAGGAAACTGCTGTCTCTAGTGCATATACCGAGAGCATTCCACTTCATTTCCTGTGTCTCGCAAGATACATCTGGCTCTGACCTACTCCACAAAGTCATTGAGGCGTTTCTGCTAAAAGCACCAATAAGAAATCCACCTCTTGCCACTACTATTATTAATAAGGATGATCCTGCTCTTGCTATATATTATGAAGGATTGTATTTTCTCTAATTTATTATTAATTTTCAGTTTTACATTTTCTATTTCCTTTTTAGGGTAATTCTTTTGCGCCGTGAACTCTTAATTGTCTATATATCCACGTTATTTATAAATTATCTTATCACATCACCAGTTATTGTAATGTGGAAACACGCATAAATATCAAGGTATATATGTACTTGTTTATAGTTTCTTTACGGCTAAATTATCAAATCTTTCACGTTTGCCACCTGAATTACTTTTCTTTTTTATTCACCACTAATTTTACAATTCATTTCACCATTAGTCACCGACCGTTACATTCCGTTAAATTTGTCCAACGTGGCAGTTAACTATAAAGTTTGACCGTTAACTAGATGACGTGGAAATTAAAAAAAATAAAAATTAATTTATTTTTACACCTCATCATTTCACTACTTTGTCAATATAATTTATCATACTAATTATTTAATAAAAATTAAATTTAAAATTAATTATCCATTTTTCTTTTACAATAATCTCAAATTAAAACAATCAATGTGTCTTATTATAAAAGATAAATGTGCTAGGGTTTTGTTTTGTTTTCTTTTTCTTTTTGATTGTTTTAATTTGAGATTATTGTGTGTTATTGGCCGATGACCATATTTTGTAACGTTCATATTTATCAACGACAAATTTTCCAATGAGCATATTTCCAAAAATCATGTTTTTTTGTTATTGATAAAGTCATATTTAATTAGTGATAAAAAAGAATGTCCAAATTAAAAAAAATTATATCGGAATATTCGTCTTAATTAATTATTACTACCTGTATAAAGATAATTAATAAGTTATCTAAATAAAATGACAAGATTAACACTAAATTGTGGGTGGTCCAATAAACCCAATAAATCCTACTTGTTCACTATTCCCTCCCATATACACATACTCTTTTCTTTATTAGTTTCTTGTAGGAAAGAGAATATGAGTAGGGTGGCCAAAATTAGAGTGAGCAGGTGATCATTTATCGTGACTACTGATTAAGGGAAGTGAGTCGGGTCAAATCTTTTTATTTTATTTTATTACTTTATAAAAAAGTTGGTTAAAAAAATTTATAAAAATTATTATTTTTTAAAAATAAAATATCTAAATAACCTTAATGACAATAATTATCCACTAATTAAAGGTATTATATTCTCTACTAAAAAAAACGTAAAAATAGTTTATGTTTGGCCACGTTTTTACAAGTGTTTTTCGATTTTAAAAGTTGAAGCAGAGCCAAATATCCCAAAAAGTTCGGCTTTAAAAAACGAAAAATGTTTTTATATATATCATAAAAGCAGAACTCCGATTTGGAGTTTCTGCAAAAAACTGTTTTGAAAAGATAATGTTATCTTTATCATATTTAAACTTTATTTTAAAAAGTATAATTTTATTTCATTTGTATCTTTATTATAATAAAATCAACTATAAAACCATATTATTTAAGACAAAGGAAATATAACAGGATCCATTTTACTATTTAAAATTTTGTTTATATTTTATATTATAAATCTTTTATAATAATTTTACATAACATCTTATATTAAAAAACACTTCTAATAGTTTTCCTGCCAAACACTCAACTATTTTTTTCGAAAAATACTTCTCTAAAAGCTCCAGCTAGAAGTTGTTTCTGCAAAGCTATATCAGGTTCAAACTAGCTCATAATAAAATACACTTCTAACTAGTAGGTCTTATCATGAACTTGTTTTGAGTTTAAAAATAAAAGTGTTGAGTTTCTTTTCATTTCACAAAAACAAAAAAGAAATTAGTTATGAAAACCAGAAAAAAGAGTTTTCCTTCCGATTTGGAGAGAAGGTTAGCACAGTGGATTTTTTGTAGCATTTGCCTTCCCCTCCTCTACTATTTGTCTCTTTGGAAATGGCGAAAAACTCCTCGTGCTTCTCACTTTCCACCCATCTCTTCCCCTTACCTCGTTTTCCTTCCCCCCCCAAAAAAAAAGAGGGTGAAGATAGGACCATTTTTTGTCCAACTGTCCAGCCCTAATTATTAATTATATATTTATATTTACATCTTTGTATATAAGAAAACCATAAGTGACTTATGGATGTTAAGATTGTCATGTGTGTGGAGAGAAATATGACAACTACTAGCGGTGGTTGTTCATCTTGATTATTGTCAGCTAGTTCTTATGTATTAAGTAATTTTTATTATGTGAAAAATACAATATTAGAGAATCTTTCATGTCTTTTAAAATAAATTAATATGAGTGTGCTGCACCAGAAAGGAAGGCGGTGTGAGTTAGTCCAACAAGTTTCATCACTCGCTCTCTCTTAATTAATTACGTATCCGTCCCGTGTGGAGTCGTTTTGCATATAATTGGGAAGAGAAAAAAGTAGAAGATAAAAAACCACAAAATATCTCACTTAAAAAGGAAAAAGTTCAAGAAAATAGCTCTCTTTTTCATTATTTTTAAAAATCCTACATTCTATCTTCTCTCACCTACGTCTCAGTTCATCCTTCCCACCACCATGCTAGCCACTATCATAACTAATTATTACATCTTTTATTTAATAAATCATTTAAAAATAAAAATTATGGAATAATAATTTTTATTATAAATTTTTAGGTATCTAACAAGAGTTTTCTATTTAGCACATTCTACCTTCTTAACTTTCAATACCTTAGCATTACTTATTCATATATATCTTTTTTCCATATCCGGTTAAAATCTACATATTTTGGGATAAAAAATTTATTTAATGGATTTACATAATGATGTTCATTCAAATATGATTTCAATTAAAAAAATTATGCATCTATTAAAATGCTCATAGTTATGTGTTAGGTTCCTTTACGAGAATGATACATAAGTACACTAATATGATATGAAATTTGTACAATTTTAGCATTTTAGTTGTACCCGATTGTTACTAAATGATATGCATCTCTTTCATTTGAATCTTGAAGTTATATATTTTTCATAGAAAAGTTATATTATATGTGATTTCCACAATGTTTTTTTTTTGTTATGATATGGTTAAAATAATAAAAATTATCGTTCTAAAAAATATGGTCACAAATATGTGCTAGGTTCCCTTTACAATAATGTTAAATAATTACGCCAATATGGTATGAAATCGATAAAACCTGTGCATAAAATTTTGTACTTAGTTAGAGTAAAACCGAAATTATTGCACTGTTGTTTTTGTACTACAATAATATTTGAAAGTCCCATATGTGTAATGACATTGTGGATAGACTTGCATTTTTTTAATTAACATACCAAATTGAAAGTTTTATAATTCGTATAAAAAATATGAATAATCAATAAGGGTATAGTTTGGAGCCACCATTTAGAAATAGATATTTGATATCTCTAGTTTGCTTTTAAAAAAAAAATGATAACTATAGTTATTATTCGTGTTGTTGTATTGCATTGGAAATTGATGTTGTGGCATGCAAAATAATTTGTTTGTCATTTTTTCATGTATTTTTTCGGATTACCTATGTTTTGGGTCTTACTTCTCAGTTTCTTCCAAAGATTAGTATGCATACCAAAATATCTTTATATTGCTCGGAAGCACACCTATTTTTGAGGTTGTAAAATTTATCATATTCCAATGAGATTCTCACTATTTAATGGCCATCAACGTGAAAACCAAATTTTTATTTGATATGGCAACTCAAGGTTAAATTGCAAGTTTGGTCACTTGAACTACTAGTAAATTTCACGTTAGCCACTAGAATTACTTTATTCCATTCGTAGTCACTTAAATTAGGTTAACAGTTCAAGTTTGGTCACTGGCCGTTAGTCTCCGTTAACTTTTGCTGATGTGGCAGTCAACTCTTATAGTTGACCGTTAAATGAGTGACGTGGCAATTAAAAAAATAAAAAAAATAATTTTTTTAATAATTTCCACCTCATTATTACAATAATTAAAACAAAAGAATGTGGAAGGAAAAAGAAAACCATTGGCTACCTACATCGGCGGCCATTGTTGGGCATTTTCTGGGGAAATCAAACCCACCGACGGCCACACTTGCACGGTAACTCAACCCTAGACTTTTACCACAGCAACAACAACAGCAAGTGACAGCAAAACTCCATTTTTTGCCACCGGCGGCGGGCTTCATCATATGGAGAACTCCGTCGTCAGGCCCAGATCCAATGGAACACAACGACATACGAAACCAAACAAAAAGCAAAACAAGAAGCTAGAAGATGCATATCTCATCACCTGATCTCTTGTATTGTTCCACTGTGCAAAAGGGCAGCCTTCCGATCCCCGGAGTAGCTTTGGGCCCATATATATGCTTCTTCTTATTACGACTACCTAGCTAGCTAGCTCGAGATGGAGATGGAATTTGCTCCCTTTAATCTGCAGAGTCGTAGCGGGAGCAGAGAATTGCGGGTGATTAATATCTCTGTCTTTCTGATTTAATAATATCTATCATCAACTTGTCTGATTGCAGAAAAAGCACTCCTCCCTCTATATAAAGCCCTCTCCTTTTCTCATTCTTCACTCCAAACTAAAACCCACAGCTTCAGACAGAGATAGAGACAGAGAGAGATGCAGAGCTTGAGAGGAGAAGTGGAGTTGAACATGGGAGCCCAGAGAGCATGAGAGATGTACAGAGACAACGACGTCATCAACAACATCAACCCTCATATGCTTTCGGTTGCCAAGTACATCCATGGCGACGGAAGCCTGGCAGCATCCGACTCTTCCAACTCGGACCTGGTAATTCCATTCATTCAATTGGTAGCTAAAAACCAATTCCTCTGCCTCTCCAAACTGTTTTTTGTTGTGTGTCGTGCAGCTGTGCAGAGCTACGTGAAGGAATCGACGGAGAAGATAGAGAAGGTGGAACCCGGCCGCTCCGTGACGTACAGGGTCATCGGTGGCGACCTGAGGGACAACAATGGTCGGCGGTGGGTTACCGTGAAAGTGTGGCCAGCGGTGGGTTTGATTTCCCCACAAGATGCCCAACAATGGCCGCCGATGTAGGTAGCCAATGGTTTTCTTTTTCCTTCCACATTTTTTTTGTTTTAATTATTTTGTAATTATTGTAATAATAAGGTGGAAATTATTAAAAAATTATTTATTAATTACTTTTTAATTGCCACGTCACTCATTTAACGGTCAACTATAAGAGCTGACCGCCACATCAGCAAAAGTTAACGGAGACTAACGGCCAGTGACCAAACCTGAACTGTTAACCTAATTTAAGTGACTACAGATGGAATAAAGTAATTATAGTGGCTAATGTGAAATTTACTAGTAATTCAAGTGACCAAACTTGCAATTTAGCCGGCAACTCAATATAGGAGTTGGATCTATAGTCATACTTCTGGAAGTGGCTCGCAATTGATTCCCATATAAATACTATTTTTCATCTTGATATGATAATTATCAACTAGCAACGACAAACTAATATTTTCTTGACGGCCACATGAATTTTAAATCTACTATTCAAATTTGAAAATATTAGAAATATTCTTACTTTTTCTTAGGATAATGGTATTTGGGTGCAAATACTCAAACACGTGATTAAGGATTGACAATCTTTGTTTCATGACCACATAGTATATGCTTTTGAGAACTTCAAAGTGAGTTTACCAAGAACAGATTACATGCCAATTTCAAACAAATTGGTAATTAATTTCCATTCAAATACTACACACCAAACTTTGGATGACATTCCGACTATCCCTACTTTAAACTTGATTTCATAAAAAAAGATGAAATTTAAAATTTTGTTTTGAATGAAAGGGGAGAAGAAGAAAGAAACTGTTGATGGTGGGGATATGTTTCATTAATAGAGATAAATGTGATCTTTTTGTTGGAGATGATAATGTTGGTGCAGAGCAATCGAAAAGAAGTCAAAAAGAAAATTTGTAGTAGTCTTTGTCATCGATGAGTAAATTGAAGTGTGGTAAGATTGTTTTATATAATTCTACTATTATTTATGTTCTTCATGAAATATGTTTGCTCAACAGGCAAGTCAAATCTTGTTGCAATATATGATTCTTCCCTCTCTCCCAATTTCTAATTCTCCCAAGTCCCAACGAATGTATTCAATTAATTGAGTTTCATACTACTATTTCTATAAACTTACTAGCTTGGAATATATTAACAATTATTTATGAACTCTAGATAAATTATCCATATTGTATTTTACTAATTATATATACTTGTAACTTATATTACTAAATTTAAGTTATAAATAATGTGTAATGACTAACATATTCATGGAATGTATCATACTATAAATTATTTGGCTGCTAGATGTACTTCGTTGTATATATTTCGGCTAATCAAAATCTTTGATTATTAATCTTTATTACATTGAGTTCGTGTTTGGAGCTTAGAGAATCATGATGTAGTGTATTAGAGGTTAGTATATGGTATTGTATTTGTATCCCAAACTCGATTTAATACATATTTCAAATAGAGATCTCTCACTAAAAAAACCTACAAAATAATATATTTTACGTTTATAACAATTTGATCCTATTATGATGATATATTATATACAACGTTAGAGGTTAGTATAACAATCTGAACCTACTAAAATGAAACCATAAGTAATCAATTTCTTGATAATCCAATACGTAATGCCTTGCTAGAAAACACCCTCATACAATGATCCCGCCAAACTGCACTAATAAGAAACCACTCCAATCTCCAAAGTTTACTACAAATATGTGAGGAGCTGAACTTCCGTAGAGCTAAACTAAAAGTATAGATGCGCCTTCATTCCTCTGCCCCTTCTCATAGAAGAAACAAAAATGTCACCCACTACACTGCATCTTCTAAATGTATCTAATGTTTAAATTTTATCAAATATAGCTACTCGAACTACAAACAAAGGCTGCAAATTTTCAAAGTTATACAAAAAAAAGTTAGTGGTAGGATATTTTGTACTAAAATCGTAGTTTAATCGTTATCGAAACGTTTTGTACTGCTAAAACCACCTCCCATGTGATAGAGATATTATTTTGTTAATGATGTAATAGTAAAATAATTTAATTGTGTGTTTGGTGATATTTTCATTAATTATGATGTGGATCAAATTTGTTATTCCTTACTACTCTTGTTCATGGTTAAAACTAAAAAGAAGATAATTTGAGAAAAATTATCAATTTTTTTTTATTTGCTAATTTTTCCGGTCTATGAAAATTTCACACGTTGTTTTACTTGAAACGTTAAATACTTTTACGTTTCATGTAATAATTTTACTTATCGCATAAAAAATGATACGTGTGACGTAAATCAGTGTTATATTCCTTTCATGGTTACATAGGATGTAAAAAAAAACAATACATTTAAATTCATTTCAGACGTCAGGGAAATTCATATTAGAGGTTGCGCTTGACGCGTGACTTAAACCCAACACCTTACGAGATATTTTTATTTTATTAATTTTAAAAATTTATTATTTTATAAAAAAATAGAATATATAAATAACCTTAATGACCATAATTATCCACTAATTAAGGTTATCTATTCTCTACTAAATAAACAACGAAAATATAGCCTATGTTTGGCCCGGCTTTTAGAAATGTTTTTGACTTCAAAAGTTGATGTAGAGCCAAACACCTCTAAAAGTTTGGCTTTTAGAAAGCCGAAAAGTACTTTTGTATAACATAAAAGCAGAAGCTCCAATTTAGAGCTTTTGTGAAAAACTATTTTGAAAATACAAGATTATCCTTACTATATTTTAACAATATTTTAGAAAATACAATTAAATTTCCTTTGTATCATTATAAAAATAAAATAAACTATAAAATTATATTATTTAATACAAAAGAAATCTAACAAGTTCCATTTTGTAGGGGTGGGCAACGGGACGGGATACCTGTCCTATTTGAAATGGGAACCCAGTGCCATTTGTAGAACAAATTTCCTCCCTTATCCAAAATCCATAAGGGTTAACGGTTACTTGTTACTCGTACGAGACGGATAATGGGTTTATACCCATTTAACCTGGAAAAAAGAAGAATAATGCTACTGTTGTTGTCGGTTGTCCACAATTTCCTAACCATAGAGAAAAACATTCATAGTATTGTAGAGAAAATCCATTCATAGTGTTGTCCACAAATGAAAATGACAAAATCACCCACTGTCGATAAATGAAAAGGAAAAGTGAGGGAGAGGTGAGCCAGATAGCCAGCCGTCTCGTCTTCTTCCAAGGGAGTGCCAGAGGAGAGGAGTGGCCGGCAGCGTTGGGGGTCGGGGCTAAGCGGGTAGGTCGGTGTCGAAAGGGAAATAACCGTCGGGGTTGGGCGGAGAGGAGTGTGGGTGGTCTGGCGGTCTTCTCACTTCTGCTGGCTGCTGGCTGCCTTCTTCCGAGTCTACCTAGGCTGATATTCTCTTTCTAGATCAAAGCAGGAACTACAGGAATTTGATTAGGATTCATGCAATTCAGAAAACCATGCCTCAATTGAGTATAATCGATGTCAAAGAACATGAACTTGGGTTCATACAACCAAACCTAACACACAAATCTAGGGTTCTTCATACCTAGGTGAGTGAGAGAGTTTACTCCATAGAGAGAGAAGAGAAATCAGTTTCAGATGCGGAAATCATTCTGTGAAGGATGAAAATCAACTTCTGGTAACCAATCGACACTTCTCCAAGTTTCAACCGAGCTCTAATGGTGTTGAATCTCGATCTAGGGCACTTGGAAGTTCTGTTCGTCGCTCTCTCTTTCTCTCTCTCTCTCTCTAGGTTTTTGCTTTCTTTCTCTATAACTCGGATCCCTCTCAAAAGAGGCCAACTTTGCTTGAAAAGGAGCAGATCGCGATACCCGATCGAGGGTCAGAATACCCGATCGGGTATTTAAGCGTCACGGTCGGGTCCCCTTCTGCTCTCCCGACCTCCCAAACAGCTTTACCCGGTTGGGTATTTCAATGCCTGACCGGGTACTTTTGCCTTCCTGCTCCTCTAGCTCCAACTCGCCACTTTTTGCCAAGTCCTGAAATATGACATAAACGAACAACCTAGCGTGAAATCGGCTTCAAACACGAGAATCGACTCTCAAACGGTTCAAGAATGGTGGTCAAAACATGTACAAATAATGGTCTATCACAGACAGAACTTGAGGAAACTAAAACTTGGCGCCAAAGGATGGAGGCAGAACAACAGTGGGGCCATTCGTGGATGGAGGACTTTGGCAGGAAGTTCCACATCCTCTTTTTCCCAACAGTGGACCACCACGACCCAACATCTAGAAGTATCAAGACTTTGAGGAAGCTATTTATCTTTTATTTTAATTCGAATATTTCGAGTCGTCTTGTGCAATCATGTAGAATTAGCTATTATGAACTATGAATTCAGACAACAAAATTCAAGGTAACTCATTCCAACCTTAACATGGATCACTATGTTTTAGTCCATTGATGACAATGTCCATTTTAATGTGTGGGGTGGGAATGTATTCAGATGTTTTGCCTTAATATGCTTACTACTTGCTACATGATTAGTCATCCAAATTTGATACATTTCAATGCTAAATAGTTATGGTATGTGCTTAAATGTATTTGAAATTACTAAAGATGTTTTTCCATCTAATGAATTATAGTCATCCCCTACAAGTATGATCACTTCTCATCGATATTCTGTATAGAAGTTCATGTATATGTGGTTATCGATACTCTTCCTTTGCATTTTGTGACAAAGAAATCTCTCAGGATATCTTTTCTTTCAAGGAAGATACAATAACAATCTCCTCTAATAGTAAGCCTACCAGGTATCACAAACAAGGGATGTGCCAATGCCATAAATCGTCTAAACCATTCATGCTCGACATATCAAAAGGGAAGCTCATCCAATATTATCATCTCAGCTAGATCTATACTACAGAAATCAGAGGAGGTGGGGCGGCGGGAGCAATTTTTGGGGAGGGTCAGATTTAGGGTTCCTCTCTCTCGACGCGATTTGCTTCCCTTGTTTGTCTTTAATCGTGATTCGCGATCAGATGGAGATGGAATGTGGGCAACGACGTCGCCTTGGCCAGGCGTGGGAAGACCGACGCGGTTAGGGGTGGTAAACGGTCGGTATCGGTATAACCGGATACCGATAAGCCGGTTACCGGTATACCAAAGTTGGGCAAACTACTACCGACTACCGATACCGAGGGATTGTCGGTTTACCGGATACCGAATAAACGGTTGCCGGTTAATGCGCCGGTTACCCGTCCCCGTGTTGTTGCCTGCAGGTTGGAGAGAGATTCTTCGGCGCCAACTCCTTTTCTCAGGAATCGGATTTGGAGATCTAGAATCGAGGAGAGCCTCCGCGCGAGGGTGCAGTAGATTACGCCGGAGATTCAAATGGATCGGGAGTAATCCTGGGCTGCAGAGGCGACATGCAAGCTACGAGAGGAGTCTATGTTAGGAGATGTTGGGAATCGCCCTCTGGGTTCTCCACAACGGCGGCGACGACGGCGGTAGCAGAGGAGTGGAGAAAGGCGACGATGACGACGAACCCAGTACTTTCTCCTACCTGTAGCGATGACGAATCCAGATCCGCCGACGAATAGCCGGCGGTACATCAATCTGAACATGACAAATCAACGACGGCAGTCCAGATCAGTAAATCCTATAAGAATGGGAGAGGATTTCATTCAGATGCTGGGGATTTCATTCAAGGTTGCATATGTGCAACAATGATTTGGGGATGAAGTTTTGATTGAGAGAGTCACATAAGAGGGATTTTTTCTTGGCAGAGACGGAGAGAGTAGAGAGAGGAGGGAATAGTTTCTTGGCAGAGATGGAGGAGAGAGTCGGAGAGAGGAGGGAATAGGTGGGTCTCGATTGAGAAAGAGAGGAGAAATAGTGGTGGGGGCAATTATTCGGTATATACCGATTACTGCCGGTTAATTACCGAGTATGGGTCGGCATACCGATGATAAAATTTCGCCTACCGTATACCGATACCGTCGGTTAACGGTTTAATCGGTAACCGTCGGTTACCGTACGGTTACCGGTTAAACCATTAATCGTCTAACCGGTTACCACCCCTAGGCGCGGTTAACCGCGAGGATTGTGATTATCAACCGCTAACCGCACTTCGCTTTCTTCGTCAGAAAATGACAACCACAACCGCAAACTGCAGCATTATTTCGGTTATCGGTTGACCGATAAACCGAGAATTTCAGTTCGGTTACGCTATTAATCGAGTGACCGGTGATCGATAAACATGCCTAAGCGATAACACCTCCCAATACAAATTGATTAATAACAAATGTTTTGGAGCCATCTATTCCTCTTTTTAAAAGAAAAACAGTCATTAACCCTTTCCCCTAAACCCATTGTCTCTCTGCTGCTGCTAACTGTTAAAACATCGTTGTCTGGAAAAGCAGTAGAGAGCTAATAACTTGCTATGAGAATTTATTATTTGCTTCGGAATCTCCCCCCTTATCCCCCACCGCCACCATAATAAGTCGTTTTCAAAACACTCTCGCCCCACTCCTCACAGTCCTCTGAACATGAATATGAATATACATACCCTACTCTGCCTTCTATATTCTCCGCCTTTCCCCTCTCTGCTTTCTTCTTCCTCTGCTTCCACCGTTCCACTATTTGAGTATTTACTCTATCTATACTCTGCCTCCCGCTCCCGACCTCTCTCTTTCTCTCTCTCTCTCTCTCTCTCGTAGCCTTTCTTCCCTTCTCTCGCTTTATCACCCACTCACTCATCCCTTTCTTCCTATATATACACACATATTCCACGTCTCTCTCGTCACGTCCACACGCCCTTCTTCCTTCCAAGATACTGTTATCGTCCGATTTTGCTCAAGTAATCTAAGCGCTAGCTTAGCAACATGGAAGTAAGTCGACTCTCTGTTTCTGGCTCGCTTAATTTGATACTCTGCTTCGTCAATTACTCTCTATTTCTCACTCAAATTTGTGACTCTGTTTCGTTAGTAGTGAATTAACATGTGGGTTTGGTAAAAAAATAAATTTTTTTTACCAGGAGTATTACTATGGAGGTGGGCATGTACCGCCGTTCGGGAGCTGGGACTGGAACAACGATCTCCCCTTCACTCAGTGCTTCGAGTCGGCCCGGCAGGCCGGCTTCCTTCGCTACAGCTACTCCGAGGATCGAGATCTGTACGTCGCCGGCGATTTGTACCAGAACGACGTCGTCACTCCTACCGTGATCGTCGTCCCTCGCCGCCCACGCGTAAGCCGGTTTTACCTTTTCCAATCGATTTCTTCATAGCAGGAGTCAGTAAAGTATAGGAGAAAGCAGAGTAAAGGAGATTCATGAAAAGAAGTTGATATCCACTTTGAGATACCCAAAAAGAAAAAAACAGTTTCAAAAAGAGGAAAGGAGAAAGGGGTTTTGTGATGATAATGTCACACTCTGCTTTTTTCCTCCACACCCTCCTTTTGACAGTGGGAATTCTCAAATTTTCGTTGCCACGGTCCATAATTGTGAATGGAGAATTGTTGTACTACAGAGCAAGAGTCAAAAACCTTTGCTGTTATTACTGTTGGAGTGGGTGTGAATTGGGGGAGCTAATTCATGATGTTTACTGCAGCAGCAGCAAGGGAAAGTGCGTCAGTCCCGCATCAAACAAGGCAAAACAACGGGAAAGGAGTGCGAGGGCGTGGTTGTTAAAGAACCGCCGAGCCCACCTCCGAATTCCACCGCTACCACGCGCCGGAATCCGAAGCCGGTGGACGAAGATCTGTACAAGATCTCGCCGGAGCTTCTCTATGCATCATCCAAACCCAAAAAGGTGAATTAGTTTTCCTTTCTTTCCCCCTTTTCATTTCTGGCAAGGCAACCCCTTTCGCTTTTCTTTCTAATTTGTCGCCTGATCTTTAATTATCAGCAATGTCTCCTTCTTTGACCTTTTTTAGTACACTCCACTCCATTAAAAGAAAAAGCAGAGCACTATATGGTAATTGCAAAGGTGTGGTCGTTATCGATCGAAGTCGAACTAATTGGTTGGTGGGGAATGTTTGGTTTTGACAGAAGAAGAGAGGGTTTGGGATTTTGTCGAGCTGCTTGCTGCCTACCTGCGTCGTTTGAATGATCTGATGGTGCATTGAGTGTCCAGCTTAGCTATGAACTGGGCGGTGCTGCTTCGGTACATATTATTATGATAATTATAATGATGAAAGCAGAGGATATTAATTACTGTTATTATTATCGTTATTATTAGATAATTCTTATACTATGGTTTGGATGAGAGCGCGGACTTTTGCTTATTATTATTGTATTTAGTCAGCCGGTAGTAGCTAGTGAACTCTAATTTTTTGGGTTGAACAAAGCTCTTTTGCTATGTGAACTCTCTCTCACTCTCACCTTTGTAAAGAGAGGGAGAGAGTATAGAGATTGGATGTTTGTGTTTTTATTTTCAAGAGTGGGGGTTTGTTTGTGCTATGTTATGTCAAGCAAGAAAAAAAGGGACAACATTGCTTTCCTTTCTCTTTTCCCCCCTTACTTTCCCTCGTAAAGATAATGCTTTTAGCTAACTAAATCATCAATCAACGTGTATGTGTATGTGTATGGTACGGCTTTTGCTTTCCATGGTTCATTTTATGGCTTGATTTGGATAATATAGTTTAACATCATGTTAACTATTCTAATTACATTTCATAATTTTTTGTTCTTTTTCATAAAGAGAATTTTTTATTGAACTTTAACTAATTAATTACAAAGAGGGATAAAGAAACCAACATTCTGGTTCCAACAAGAGGAAGGGCCAATGGCATTTGGTTACAAACAAACCATATTAAGCAAAAACAGCAACATAGAACGAAACACAGCTTGACAACAGCCACCCAAAAGAGCAATACCCTTGGAACGAAAACAAATCATCCAGAATCTCTCTTGCACCAAACCAATGAGTGCAACAAGATCAAAATCAGCTTGTCCGATCATATCCAAATCCATGACCTAGTGATCACAACAAACCATTTGCCGCCTCCTGGGGAAAATTCGAAGGCACCCATAAAAAAAACAATGAATCCTAGAAACAAGATTGCATCGTAGTGGAGGAGAATATGAAACAGACTGCTCCAAGCTGAAGAGGCAGAGGAAGTCGAGGTAGAGAGATCGAGTTCGCAACAGAGCAAAAGATCACAAGGGAGCCACAAACCTCCATGGAAAACACTGATTCTCAACCGTAACCACCGGGGAAGACCCTACCCTCCACGATTCGACGGCTCCCCAAGCAACACAAACACACAGGGGAGGTCAGAAGGGCAAAGACGAGAATGGCTTCACGACATAATGAGACCACTAACTTGGGAAAATCACCCCCCATCCTGATATGGAAGATGCTCCCAGACTGCTAACTCCGGATCCTACATTTAGCTAGCCCATAACAGAGAACCCAAGATCCGAAAGAAGAGCACTAGCTCAACTCGAAAGGGGAAAAGCAGAAGGCCGCAACGACAATGAAAAAATCAAACTAAAGTTCGATGGCAAATGCCTAGATCAAAAGCAATAGAACAAAGCATGAAAAAAAAAAAAAAGAAATGTGGTAGATTAGGCCACCACCACTCACCAAAAGAGAGCCGGCGGCAACCCCCTGAAATAAGAAGAGGACTGGAGGAAGAGAGAAGCCAGTGCAAAATTCAAATAAAAGTTCTAGTCTGTCTCAGTTGAAGTAAGAAATTCACTCACAAGGTAATCATAAAAATGGGTTGCTAGCAACTGCCTTGCTAGCTAGGGTTTATAACCCAAAAGAAGCAGAACATTGTGCCTGACTACTACAATCAATCTCAAAGACCAAAAGCTACTAATCCGCCCAGAACATATGAGTCCGGTGACTACCCAACACTACACACTTCACTTCTGATTAGATCATTCTTATCATGGTAGGAAGATCTCTAGACTTAAATGCATACAAACGATTACATCGCTCTCTCCAAATGTGACTCACCCAAGCCTGCCATATGTGTCTCCCTGTTTCAGCGGCCTCATTCGATGCCCCAAGCTTCCTTATCATCAATGATAGTTCTTCCTCCCAAGTAACCTGCAGAGGGAGCCTGCAGAAACTGGAGAAGAGTTCTTCAAATAGTCGTCTGGAGAAGAGTCCTTAGCTTAAGAATTCTGTTCCAGTTCCATGAGCCATTTGTGCATGTATATGTTCAGAAATCTCGCCCTTTTAACCGGAGAGAATAAGAAAAATATATAGCAATTAGGGTTAGAAGTTTTTGGGTTGTTGATTATTTAACATAACCTCTATTGAATGTTAACCATTAGATCAATTTTGTTTTATCTTTCCACTATAAACATAATTATTTTTTGGTCAAATTTACTATAAACATAATTAGTATATGCTAACTAGGACATATGTAAGCATCCTATCTTCTCCTTTTATGACTTCTTTTGCAGCTCATTTGATGTGGAGGGTAAAGAGATCTAAAGAATATGGTGGAGAAATGTTGCTGTCTGTCTAAATTGGACCAATTGACTGACTCCATTAAATATCAAAATTTCCCATGAACACACACCACCTTTCATGAGTTGGAGAAAAGAATGGTAGACAAGAAATGAGAAGGAATTATAATTTACTAGTAGTAGTATATGTGACCACTGTACAAAAATGAAGAAGGTCGTTTTCATTTTTCAGTAGACAAAAAGGGAAGAACACCTACCAAATACAATTTTACAGGGGTGGGGTTATCTTCCTTTTGGAAAGGTGATTCAAACAAGGTGAGTTTGGCTATAAGGATTAAGGATTGAAAACAAATTAGGAACAATTGGGTTAAAGAATAAAAGGATAAATATAATTAATTACTCAAATCTTCTAACTTTAATAAAATATATTAGCTAATTTTTCTCCACGTTAGATTCCACAAAATATAATTCAAATTTCTTTAATTATCAAAATAATAGTCGCACTTTTATAAAATTTCTAAACTTTTTAGTTTTTGTTTTGTTATCGTTAATGACACTCCAAATCAATTGGAACATAATAAGATTCCACTAAAAAAAAGAGTTAATTTTTTCCAATTTAAAGTTGACTAATATTTTGCTAAAATGAAAAAGTTTGACTAGTAAATAAATTATATTTGGTATAAAAAAAAACAAGGTTGAAACTTTGAGCTTCTTTCTGACTTATGTTTTGAATTCGTGTGTTGTGGAATGCATGGTCCATGAAATCGTACCGGGAGAGTCAGCGTTAGGGTATTTTATAGTAAAACCGTGGTTTAATCGTAGTTCAACCGTTAGACCGTTAAATACCGTCTACCGATTTAGCCTTCAAGACTGATATTTCGTGTTGAACCGCCGGTACGGTACGGTTTCATGGACAATGGACTGGAATGGAGATCGGATGAGCGGTGAGGGTGGTGGGGAATTCCCAAGTTCACGAGAAGGGACAGGAAATTTAAAGCCCTCTAATTTCCATTCATTAATTTTGTTGCAGCCACTGAAACTGCAAGCAAAGCATGCAGAAGAAGAAGAAGAAGAAGATGGAGTCAAAATAAAGATAGCCCAAGGAGAGGAGCGGACTGGTGGTTCACGTGCCTTGCTTTGCCTTTTTATTCCCACTGTATTGTTTGTTTGTGCTGACTGCGGAGGCGTGAGGGAGAGTGTGAGGAGGAAAGCGTTGTCTCATTCCACAGCTTCCCCCATTTGAAAACCCTAATAAATAATCAAGCGAAGGGAAGGTAAGGAAAGCAACACACAGAAAGGAATGGAAGTAGAGCAGCCA
Source organism: Linum trigynum (assembly GCA_964030455.1). Taxonomy (NCBI): domain Eukaryota; kingdom Viridiplantae; phylum Streptophyta; class Magnoliopsida; order Malpighiales; family Linaceae; genus Linum; species Linum trigynum. The sequence goes on along the minus strand of OZ034814.1, from coordinate 29,253,577 downwards.
GCAGGCATCTGGACATTCGTCGTTGTTGCTAATCTAAACTAAACACATTTAACTCTTTGCGTGCAACGGTTACCCAACCCCCAAACCAATGCAACGCAAATTGATTACTACCACAGTTTAGATAGGAAGCAACATAAAATAACCCAAATCCGATACTCGTAGTATTCCGTTTGATAGCCTGCAACGCTGCTTACTAATTCTTCTTCTTCTGCTCGTGGTAAATCAAAAGGCAATCTCTCGCGTCGTTCTGCCAGGAAAGAGATTAAAACCCATATTTTAATTGTGTGACTCAAGTATATCAAAACTAAATCCTATCTCATCACAAACCATGCTCCTAGCTACTATTTCCATTAACATGTCCTATCTCCCTTGTTTCTTTTCTTTTTTTGGTCTTTCTAGCTCCATTTTGGGCAACCAAACTCTCAAGATGTTTTGCATGAATAATTCACAAGACAGATCAACAGTTTCATAATACAATTTGTTCGAACGATATTATCGAGAAAGTATACCCATAAAACATATTAATAATAATGAAGTTTCAAAATTGTTAATAAAAATTTAGATGAGTTTACTCCCTCCAAATTAATGATCCTCTTTGTTGACAAATAAATTGAACACATTTCTTTTTACTATTGCTTTAGCTCGGTTTCCAACTTTTTTCACTATTTGGGTAAAAAAAAACTCCTTTCGAGGAGGAAAGCAGGAGGAGGACTTTAGTTTTGGGGAGCAACCTTCCTTCATGGATGGAGATTGCAAGAAGAAGGGGGAAGCACAAGCAACTTTGCTATAATGCTCACATTTTTCATTTATGAGTAAGTGCTTATAAAATGTTCAACTGTTGGATCTTGTGTTGGGCGGTCCACAACAGTTGGATGAACGCGGTGATAATTTTACGACTAATCACCAAGCACCCAACGTTCAATTTAATAACTGAGCACTTTGTGAGCACGTTCTTACGTACAGAAGTGCAAGCACAGAATAGGCAGGACAGGGCAAGCCCCAACTAACTAACTAGCATTGAATTGAAAAGGGCCACCACGCCCTGAGCTCCAGCTGCTGCTGCTGCTTTTGCTTTATTTTTCTGAGAGAAGATAAGGAAGGAGAAATGATACAAAGTGGGGGACTGAAAAAGGCAATAAAAAGAGAATCACCAAATGGGAACAAGGAAAGATGAAAAGAGAAGGCAGATGATATGGAATGGAATGGGGGAGAATCAACAACAGAAGAAACAAAAGGCCGCCCAGCTTATACTTGCAGTATTCTTTTGCTTTTCTTCCATATGGCATTTCTCTCATCTCTTAGCTGCTTGAATCTTGATTGGGATGCTTCGGGTTCAGGTTCGGGATTTCAGTCACAGGGTTAAACTGAAAATTTTCATTTTTGCAAAAGTGCGAATGTTAATTAAATGTAAAAGGAGAGTAGGACCAAGACAGAGTCACTAGATTTCGACCTCACTTGATTAGGGTTACACTTTACTGTCAAAAAAAAAAAAAGATTAGGGTTAGACTTCTAATTTGATATATACTAGAGAGGGAGGCCCGCATCATGTTGCGGTGGCTGTAGATGAGTTTTGAATAGTTCTTGTGCCCATTTCTAATTTTGTGTCGGATCTTTAGATTATATGTTCATTTGTGTGATTGAGTGAGTTGATGGGTTGAAATAATAATGGCGAACCACATAAAAAAAAGGGAAATGCATGCACTTATTTCTCATATTATGATGCATAAATGTTTGAGAACTGATTAGCATATCCGGAGAACATATAACACAGCACAACAAAGATAATAAAAATGTCCTTTGAAGGGAGGATGAGATTTCAATTGGTGAATACTCTACCAAAGAGTCGAGAAGTTAGGTAGAAAATTACATGAAAAACGGGTTAAAGACATTCTTTTTGTCAAATACAAATAGAGACGGGCAAGTGACGTGAACATATATACGAAAATAAATTCTCGGATCTTGTTTCTCCACTGCTGATCTTGGTTCTCCACTGCTGTAACAAACTATGTTTCCCCTTGTTCGAATTGGAATAAAGATGCCACATGTTGTAATTGCGCTTACTCCCAAGTTAGCCACGAACGCACCAAGACATTTGTCGTTGTGATCCCAGAGAAGACCCTCAACCGTCGCTTTTGAGTTAGGTTGCTTAACTGACCCGTCAGTATTGACTGTGATCCATCCCTCTAGCGGGGGTATCCAGGCCATCTCTTGACTTCTTCTGTCGTTGTCCCTTCCCAGCGCGCGAGAATCATTCTCCATGGCTTGTTGGATGGTTCTTGTCCAGCACTGGATTCGGTATGCTAGGGAGTGTGCCTCTTCCCATTTTTGGTTGAAGACCCGCTCATTGCGCCGCCGCCATAGGTACCAAGCCGCCACGTCGAACAACCTTCCATGATTTGTGTCGAGGAGATGTGCAATCATCCAACCTGAAAATTGAAGGTCGCAAGTGAGTGTATTATCGCTAATCCCCAAATGTTGCCATACCTTTTGTGCCTCAAGACAGTGTCTAATAAAGTGTTACGTTGATTCTGGCTCGGTGTTGCAGATGACGCATGTTTCCAAGCTACAAAGATTCCTCCTCTTCCGTTCACAATTGGTTATCAGACGATTGTGAAAAACGAGCCACAGAAAGTGACGAAATCTGTTTGGTCCGTTCCACTTCCAAGTTGTCTGGCAGCGTCTCATATCTTGGGGTTCCTCCTCTTTATCCATTCATTCTTCTAACCAGGCGCTTGCCGCTGCATAAGCTGACCGGAGTCAGAACTTTTCATCAGCTTCTAGTCCCCACGTCGTGATGTCTTCGCCAGCCTCTGGGATGGGAGTTTCCGTACCTGCAATAAGGGCAGAGATCTCATGAGAGATTAAGGGCAGAATGTTCGGCCAATTCCACTCACCTATGTCCGAGCACATATCTCCGATTGTTGCATCCCAGTGGGGCAGTTGTCTCGGCGTGTTGATATGATCTTGAAGAATGATGCCGGCAGCAAGCCACGGATCTTGCCAGAATTTAACTGAATTGTCATTCCGCATGTCCCAGATAATGTGCTACTTGAGAACGGGCAACGACGTCAAGACTCCTTTCCAAATTATGCACACGGGATCACGCTTATAAACCAAGCCACCATTATTAGCTTGCTTTACATATTTCTCCCGCAGGATCTTTATCCATAGTTGATCTTCATTGTTGAGAAAGATCCACCCCAACTTCATCATGTAAGCCAAATTCAGGGCTCTTGCCTAGCGGAGGCCTAAACCACCTTCTTCTTTTGGTTTACATATCTTTTCCCAGGAAACAAGATGAGCTTTCTGTCTACCCTCTTCTCCGCCCCAAATGAACTTGCTGATTTTCCTGTCAATTGTATCGCAAACAGACATCGGAAGGACTGCAGTTTGCATAACATAATTAGGTAAAGCATTCAGAATAGAGGTGGCGAGGGTAACTCGCCCGGCGAGGGAGAGATTCTTGACTTTCCAGCCCGACAAACGCTTGTCTAACTTCTCCAAGATGTACTAATAGGTTCCTTGCATCACCCTTCCGTGAATGAGAGGAACACCAATGTACTTGCCCAAATTGTTGGTTTGGGAGATACCCATCACTCGGTTGATTTTGTTCTTGGTTTGGACAGTTGTGTTCTTGGAGAAGTAGATGCATGATTTGTCTTTACTAATCTGTTCTCCCGACGCCCAACAGAAACGATCTAAGAAATCCAAAATTGCTGAGCTTTGTTGAACGGTAGCCTCACCAAACAACACCAGATCATCTGCAAAAAAAGGTGGTTTAGGGGAGTTTCATTGTTTGATAGATAAATAGGATTTGAAGACCCTCTATTAACCGAATCTTTAATGCAACGGCTAAGACGTTCCATGCATAAAGTGAAAAGATAAGGAGAGAGTGGGCAACCCTGACGTAAACCGCAAGTCGATTTAAACTCTTATGAGCAACTCCCGTTCCAAACAACTTGAATTGCTTGTAGATTTTTCACTATTTGTGACACCCTATATCGTATATACTTTTTTTTGGTTAGTGTATTGTAATATGATGTCTTGAGCATTACTAACCACAAACCTTTAGATAACTAGTTATTCATTTACGATTTGGAAAAGTACTATTGCATCTAGGGGTGTTCAAACATAATGCTTACCGTGGTAACCGTTTTAACTGGTAGTATTTGGATAATTGGTTTGGTTAAAAAATTTAGCATTTTTGGTTTAGGTATTTTGGTTTCAGAAACTCCTAACCGATCAAACCAAATTAACCAGTTAACTAATTAATCATATATCTAATATATTATACACACATACTTAATATTTTGCATAACCACTTAAGAGTCAAATGTAAGATAATTGTATTTATTACATGTATTACGTGAAGGGTCAACCATAATTATGTCTTGATTGTTATGTGTTATTAAATATATAAATTGCAAATCGACGCACTAACCAGAAATTTTTCTCACTTAATGATAATGTAATGATATATTGGTTATTTTGGTTAACCAATTAACTAGAGGTGGCAATTTCAATCCAATCCACCAATCCAATCCATCATTCCATTAAAAATATCCACCTAATCCCATCCATTTAAATCCAATCCATTTTATCCAAATCCAATTGGATTGGTGGATTCATGGATTGGATCCATGGATCATTGACAAATTACGGTTTAGTACCTATAATTTTTATTTTTTACATTTTGGTACCTAAAATTTAATTTTTTATACAAAAAATATCATTGGAAAATTATGTTTTGGTACCTAAAATTTTTCATTATGACATTTTAGTACCTAAACTTTTTACATTTTACATATTGGTCCTTGGTTGAGGATGTCATTTGGATTCATGGATAATCCACCAATCCACTTGATCCAATCCATGAATCCACCAATCCATTAGATCCAATCCATTTGATCCATGGATCCACCAATCCATCAATCCAATCCATTTGCCACCTCTACAATTAACCAAACTGATTAAACTTTAGTTTGGTTAATTTAGTTGTATTAGTTTAGACAGTTTGCTTAGGATATTGTATCCCACGATTAATAAAATTTAGGTTTATTTGGTTTGGTAATTACCATGGTAACCATTGAACACCCCTACTTGCATCTAGAGGAGACCAAACAGCCTAAAAACAACTAATTCACACATTTTTATGTTTATTCACGCCATTTTGAGTTTATTTACGCAATACTATACTTATTCACGTAAATAAAATTTCACTTTTCCCCCTACTAATCTATATTGACTCTATTTTTTGGAACTAAATTTGGATTATCAATCAATCTGTAAAAAATAATTTGCATTCGTCATAATCTACAATGACTTCCATTTTGATATATTAAAAGTTTAAAATTTTATTTTACAATAACATAAATAAATAACAATATGTGTGACTAAACAATATTCATTGCGTGAATAATTAACTGTCATACATGAATAATGCCAATATGGTTTGAATAAACTTAAATTTATGTGAATAAATGAAAAAAATGCATAAATTAGGTATTGTACCACTAGAAGTGCCAAGAGACTGGACTCTTAGAATTTATTATGTGTTCATTATGAAAAGATAATCTTTTAAACTTGTTTCTTTTCTCCTTATTCTCTGTTTATGTCCTTTCTTGGTTAAACTATTTTCTCTGTGAAAACCGGTTGATATCTATGGGAGATGTTTAAACCCTGCAAAATTATGTGTATGTGTGGAGTCGTATTTTTCTTTTGATGGGTGGTCTTCAATCGGAAATCTCTTATTTAGAGGGAGATTATAGGAAACTCGACAAGTCAAAATTGCCTCTTTCCATATGACAAAGAGCTGTTGCTCTCATCAAGGTGCAGAAAAGGAAACTACAGTCTCGCGCTCTGAAATCAGCAAATCAAGAAGAGCACTTCCCTTATGTCCGGCCACCAATCACCAACGGCTACTCTGCTTAAACTATATATAAGACACATAACTTCAGTCTTCAGTTGAAGAAGATAACATTTGTAATCCAGTCGTCAGTTAAAGAAGATAACATTTGTAACTAGCTAACTTATTGCCCGGCCCGTTGGCCGGAATGTTCATATTTGATTATTTATATTCTTATGTTACGTTTAAATCTATCAACTCGTTTAATTTTATTGACGATACTTCAATCTTTCGATCGAAATGGCACATAAAAAAATAATATATAAGTCGAACATTCGGAGAAATACCATCATCATTAAGAATATAAGATATAAAAATGTATCATGGATCCCATTTTTATAATGATAATTAAGCCCCCGTTAAAATGCTATTGGTTAGTTGATTGTGAAGAAAGATGACTATAAAGGCTCACTGAAATTCCCACACGACCCATAGATAGTTTGAAACTGAATATTGAACCTCACAATTCTACATAAAGGGTTCAATGCTCTCCTGTTAGGAACAATATGCCGCTAATCAAAAAGAAACAGAGAGTTGTTAATTCAAGTCAACTACATACTAACAACTCAGCTAAGAGGGGACCGTCAAAACTTAAGAGCAAATGACAAAATTAGGATTACCTCCAATATACTCATAGATTCGATCAAAATAATAAGACACAAAATTAGATGCTCCTTATCTATAAGTTCCAGTAGGTTGAATGAAAAATCGACCTAATTCTGTAAATCAATCAATGATTCCTTGTTTTAAGATAGAAATAGGTTGTTGTAACTGCAAAACCCATAAACCTAAAGATCCAATAGCCACCACTCTTCGTTGTACAACCATTTTATCCACTCTATCTTCAGTCTCAAGAGGCATATATTTCAACCAAATATTCACTTTCTAATCCTCGTTTAGCAACTCCATTTCTGCTACTTTGATGGACCTTCTCTTTGTTGCCCTCAATTTTTCTTCCAATTGGGGTTCTTGTCAACTCGCTCTTCAACTTATCAATCTTCTTCTTGTGTTTTGCCAACTCATCTTCCTCAGGGGAAGTTGTAATAAGCTCGCCTAAACCAACACTCATCTCCAATCCCATCAATATGTTCATCTCCCCCTTGTCTAACTTCACCTGCTTCAATTCACTTACATGATCTTCATTACCCTCTCCAATTTCATTAATATCATCATCATCTCTCACTTCTCTCTCCTCAACTGCTCCAGTTTTGCTTCCATGTCTTTCAATACACTCGTCAATTAGTTCATTACCCTTACCAACTCCCTCTTCTTTACCTTCACCTACTGCAATTGAACTTTACATGCTATCAAATCCAAACACAATTTCTTCCACCGCCACTTCCCTTCCCTTCCCAGACCCAATCCCAACTCCTCTACTCCAAGTTCAACTCCCCTAACTCTTAGAGTGTTGCATGGAAGCTTAATTTTAGCAATCATTATAGTTTGCAATTAGATTAATGGACACTAAAAACATCAACCAAAACAACAGTGTCTAACTAATTCTAAAACAATATCAAAATTTTGGTCGATGAGCTGGACCATAAGAATCGAAATCAATGAGGAAAAATATTGATTGCGGAAAATATTAACTATGATAAAATCAAACCTGAGCAAAAATATTATAATTGAAAAGAAACATTTTCTAATTGTCATCTTATTTTATTATTTTGATAGCTAAGCAGAGGTAAAAATAAATTACAGGACACAAACAACCAAGTAAGTAAAAAGGCATTACGATAGTACAATTGCCTATACTCTACACAAACTTCTCCCTTGGTTTCAAACAAATCTAACACCCAAACCACTGTTCAAATTCTTTTCCTATATTTTATAAATCAATCACAAACAACAAATTTAGATAAATTGGAAAGGAAATAATAGCCTACCAGTTCAATTCGATGAACCTTCTATGAAGAAAGAAACCTCCTTGAAGTTGAAACATAAGAACAGAAAGAGGAGCAATGACATAGGAGATCCATAGAGCTTCAAACATCATATCAGGCAATAAGATCAAAAGAAATATATATTATGCATGTTCTTCTCATGAGATAACGTGAAAACAAAAGTCGTTTTGTTATTAATCAGAAAGATAAAACAATGAGATATAGAGAAGTAGGGGTGTTCAAACAGTGTGGTTACCATGGCAACTGTTTTAACCAATACTATTTGGATAATTTTTTTTGGTTAATTTGGATAATTGGTTTGGTTTGGTTAAAGCTTTTACCTTGTTTGGTTTAGGTGGTTTGGTTTGGTTTCAGACATTCCTAACCAGCCAAACCAAATTAACCTGATATATACACATACTTAATACTTTGAATAACCACTCAAGAGTTGAACGTTCATTCTTTTAGACTCATAAAATATAAAGCTTGTTATTGTTCCTATAATGTATATTTGTATATGTAGAGTATGGACCACAACATATGAACGCCTAATTTAAATAAATCTCATACATTATGTTGGATGAAAACTTGAAAGTAAGGTTCTTTTCAGCCTATGAAAATTTCTAAAAGACTAAGTCAATTCAAACAAACACAACAATTCATTAACTCATACCATTGTGATAAATTTTTGTTTGGTGAATACTTCTATACTAACCGTAAGATAATTGTCTTAGTTGCATGTATTTATGTTAAAGGGTCAACTATAACTATGTGTTGATTGTTATGTTTTATTCATTATATAAATTGTGAATTGATAAATTAACCGAAAATTTTCTCACTTAATGGTAATATGATTTTATATTGGTTAATCTGGTTAACCAATTAACCAAACCGAATAAACTTTAGTTTGGTTAATTTGGTTGTTGTATTAGTTTGAACGGTTTGGTTATGATATTGTATTCCATGGTTAATGAAATTTAGAGTATTTGGTTTGGTAATAACCATGGTAACTATTTGAACACCCCTATAGAGAAGAAAGGAATGACTTACATATGCGAAGCGATTAACCTTGAACAAAGATCGAAAACTCATTCAAGGTCAATGCCTAGTATAGGAAGAGGATTAAAGGCGGAAGATATAACTGGTCAAACATTGTCTTCAGTAATATAAGCAGCAAAATAGTTATTCTGGTAGTTCATCTAGGAGAGACAGAACCATTGGGCGATGGCAGTGTAGAGGAATCGAGCGAGATAATTATGGCCACACCATAAATACTTGATTGAACTCCATTCTATTTGCCATGGATTGATGTCAGAGTTGAAATCTTCTACTTGCCCAGCTTAAATCCCCAACAATAAAACCTTAGTGCCAAGAGATACCGGAAGATTGATTTTCAAAGGCGACCTTGTACTGGGAAGTGAAAGGGGCGCAAACTATTGCATGATGGAGGGAATTTCGGAGGAATTTAGAAAGATATAAGAAAAAAGATAAAGAAGCACAAAAAATTTAATTTAAATTGAAAAATACAAGGACACATCATGTAGTAAAATAAATTGTTTATTCCATGTTAGCCAATTACCTTTAGAGAAAATTAAGAAGAGAGCATAAATTTTAAAAAGGAGAAAATTACTTGAAACTCTACTATGAAAATCGAACCATAAAATACATATGACAGACTTAGTGGGCTTGCTAATCATGATGGAAAAGTCATCCGATTTTGAGAGTTCAACTTCGTATATGTTTTGTATTCAAAAAGATATAACAAATTCATTTAGTGTAATTGGTTATGATTGTTGTCTTTGTTCGAAAAGACCCGGGTTCAAACCTTGATATTTTTATTTTTATATGAAATAATTAATTGTAAAATACACAAAACTCTACAATATATTATTGGAGGATAGAAGTGGTAAAGGGCTTTTGAAGTACAAAAGGACTCATCAATTAGGTACATAGGTTCTTAGTGGCTGAGGTTATAACGGGTCTGATTTGGGGAGCCGGTTTTTTTCTTCCATTCAATTGTGCTAGATTGAGTCATTCTCTTCCTTTGCTCTACCTTTGCTTCATAGGAAGAAAAATCAATAAAAAAGAGTCTCCCGGATTAGATGTGCTATCCCCGGGATATGGACTAGTTGTAGGTAGCGAACCAAATTAAAAATTTTGGCGTCCTTTCTCTTTTCAGCTACCTTTCTCTTTTGATATCACCCAAAATGGTGTGTTATTTAGTCTCTATATTTGAGGTATTTTAAGGTAATTTCATAGTCTCAATGTTTAATATATCATCAAATGCCTTCCGAATTCGCTCCTCGGAGTAATTTGTGTCATTTTAGGGTGTATTAGATGATACTTGCGTTTTAGGAACAAAAAGGGATCACAAGTGTAGGAAAAGGAGCAAAATAAGGAGATCACAGCTAAAGGGCGGAGATCCTGGTAGAGAAGAGGAGCCGCAAATTCAAGCAAAAGATCATGGCCTATGAAGTAAAGAACAGGCCCGCGATCGGGGAGGTGCAAGCCATGAACTTGAGGAAGCAACAACAAGAAATGGACAAAAGGTTTCGATAGTCGACTCCCCTTAACTACATTGATCCTCCGCACGAGTTGAGGTACAGGAGCTTCTAAGCTCTGCATGACTTGAGTCATAGGATCCTACTGTTGTCCATATAGCTTTGGCCTCCTCCTTATTTGTATTTTTGACATCACCATGTCATTCTCCTCCAAGGTTCAATCCATTTTGACCGTCATGGCCTTCCACTCCACATGTATCACACACGAACAAGGTTTCTACCGGAGTACCGGTCCCTTCTTTGGCTCTATATTAGCATCCTTTTGTTGCTGAGAAAACTCCTTCATCCATTTGTACAAGATAATGTTAACTTCCACACTTCCTCAGGCTGCCTTCAATAGCTTTATCATTGATATGTTGGACCAATTCTTTGACTTCATTGCAAGTGTGGCAAAATGCTCCTGGCATTGGACTCTCATCATTTGTGTGGCATCTCCATCAGGTGACTAGTTCACCATCATTGTGGTATCCTGATCTAGGCCTTCAGCGAAGTACTTGGCAACTTGTTCCGGAGTGAAACCATGATGGGGACACGCCTTTAGATACTCTTGGAATCTCATCCAAGCATCATATAATGTCTCTTCTTCCTTTTGTTGGAATTGGTTTATATCATCTTTAAGCTCCTCCATACACCAAGGTGAAAAGAACTCCTCGATGAATACTTTTGATAGGGTCTCCAAGTTGTTGAAGGTGCAAGGCTGATGATAGTCTAGCAACTTCATTACCTTTCATGTCAGTGAGAAAGGGAATACTCTCAATCGAATGGTTCCTTTGGTGGCTTCATCTCCAGGAATAAAATCTATGATCTCTAGGAGTGTCTTTAGATGCTGCACTAGATCGTCATCACTCCTTCTTGCAAACCTTACACCTTGTGGCACCATCTACATCAATGATGTACAGATCTCCATGGTTGTTAGTGGTGCAACAATGCTCAAAGTGATGTTCGAAGCTCTTGATCTTGAATACTCATAAATAGTAGTTAGAATCACCATTCCTTGCTCCTCTCCCATTTTTGATGATGTGGAAGATGCTTTAGAGGATGTTCTTCTCCAAAATCGAAGTTGGTGTCTTCATCAATTTCTTTCTCCCAACTCAAGTTAGACTCAAGATGAGTGTTGCTTGAAATGTCCTTTTCTCGTGAACTAAATCTAAAGATAATACAGAGACATAAGGTGGTTAGATGCTTTCATATAATACTAAAAATCCACCTTGATAGCAATGTGTGTACTAGTCATACCAATGCAATCAAAGTTATAAATTCTAGAAATGTCTAGGATGGTATTCCACAAGGCTTTTTAATAATAGTTACTCACATCTAATCATCTAATGCTCAAACAATGACTCAACAGAAATAGATGGGTTGATCTTCCCTATGTTTAGTTGGTTTTAGAGATGCATATTAAGTAAAGCATAACATAAAAACAAGAAAAGTGAATATATGGATGGACAAGAAAGCTAATCCTAGATGATCATGCATTTTATTCTCAATAATGATAAAGCTATGATACATCTTCTATTATGTATCTCTATCCCTCCCACTAAGGTCATCCTATTAGAGTGTTTACAACATGCAATAGGAATTATGACTAGCTATTGTGTGTTTTCACTTCATGTCACTATACTAATCAATCAATGAAGCAAGTAAGGATATCAGGTCACTATTTAGGGTCTATACAAATCGTAATGATGATATATACATTCAATACACTCAATTGCATATAGTCGAATATAGATGGGTGATCAACCCATTCAATACACTCCTGAGACAATCACATATCACATAAGTTGGGTTTCCCATGCAACATACAATGATATTATAAGCAACACTATAATAAAACATAATATATGTTGTAGACATCACATGATTAAAGCGTCATATAAAGCGTCATATAACTAAGGCATTCAAATATCATAAGCATCACATGACATATGCATACAATGGTATAATCATCACATGAGTAAGGCATCTAATAAAACAAGTATAGAATAACATAGATAAAAATGAATAAAAGCATATCATAATATCATATAAAAAGATGGTATAAGCATAAATGCCATTCAAGTCCTTGATAATGAAATTGAACTAACAATACACAGAAGAGAAGAATGATACCACCATTGATGATAAACGCATCTTCTTATACCAATGAGACTCTGATTTATTATATTGGAGATCAATATCGCAACAAGGAATTTCTTGTATCGATGTCGCCTTGCAACCTAGATGGACGAGCATCAACTATTTACAAGGAAAGTTGAATAAGACTTAGACGAGGGTGAATGTTGGACCAACAAGCATTTCTAACATACTTTCGTGGTTAGTTGACTTCTTATATATATATATATTCATTGAAATAATTACGTAATTTTTATATTTAAGATTTTTAATTGAATTCATTATCTAAGTTGAATAAGCTAGTGTTATCTCATGGCCAACACGAAGAAAGAATGGAAGATGGAACATTGTTTAGAATACCCTCCAGCATTTGTCCAAAATTTATGCAACAATGGTCTGCCCCGGAAGGACCCATTCCACAAATAATAGGATCTTCTTCTTGTATACCTTCTGATGAAAATGAGAGCCTTGATCTTTATGCAAGAGCGGTTCCTTATGTCATCACCCGTCGTGAATTTTGAGATGAGCAAAAGAAGAAGAATATAGGACAAGATGATTCTTCAACGGTGGATTTCTCCTAGAGTATGACCGAAAATGGTGGCTTCTTTGGGAACACATGCAAGATTCGCAATCATTAGAGAAGAACATGAGAGGGCCCGGGGAAACAAGGGAAAAGAATAAACACGACCAAGAGATCATGAGTAAGAATCATTATCAATTTAGCCCTCATAAAAAAGTGCGTATAAAATGCAAAAATATCAAATCATAGTTGAGTACCAAGCTGAATTAACAAAAATTATATCGAACTATTTGTCATAATTAATTATGTCTAGCTATGTAAAAATAATGACTGAATTATCTAAATAAAGTAAGAAAATCAACATTAAATTAATTTCGACTAAAAGTGCTTTTGGTCTTTTCCTACTTTTTTGGGGGCTCTAGTATTATCCATTTTTTTGCTCTAATTTTCCCTCTTTTCAACCTATCATTGGAGATTAGACCTGGCAATCGGGTTAGGTTGGGTACTTTGGGGTTGGGAATCTCGAGTTACAGGTCATCACGGGTCGGGTCATGTTGGATCGCCTGATTTCGGGTCAATTATTTATCCATGATTTTAGGTCATTTCTGGTTATGAGCGTTCTCAGAAAAAATATCAAACATGCTTCATAAATTTTTGAAGAAGACAAATTTTTACATATGCATAACAATAGGAAATGGAATGGGTCTAGCCGGTCGTCCCGCTAATCCACCCAACCCGACCCAAAAAAAACTACGGGTTAATTGGGTTCGAGTCATTCGGGTTTCGAGTTATAAAAACTTTGACCCATTTTTATTTTTCGGTGGGTCAACGGGTCGAGTCGTGATTCGTCAAATCTATTGGAGATAATCTTATGAGGGCAATTTCTTGGTCAAGCCGGCTTATCATCCCTCTTGATAGGATCCATAGTTGCAATCCTTTGATTGAACCCTCAAATAAAGGTCAAGTTTATGCCTAGAAATTTTAGTGCTAGAGCTCCTCTCTAACAAGTTAATGGATCAAATATTATTGATCCAATTTCTGATTTCCTTTACTCGTGTAACCCTTGTTCTCGTCTCTTTCTTATCTTTGGTGGAACAAAAGTGTAACCTATTTTGTCAAAGAAAGTAATAGAGAAATTGAAGGACGACGTTGGGTTGGCCGCAAGAATCATAATCCTAGTCGGATGCCAAGTCTTGCTGTTTTTCTACTAGATATTGTTATCATCTCAGCCTGAATTAATTATCCAACATCTCTTATCTTGTATAAATAATGGCAATCGTCCTAATGACTAGGAGTCGAATTTCGTGCAGTCAAAAAACACGTACACATAGATATAATTATCCTCCTCGATCGACAGCAGTCGATTCTCGCCTTCTCTGTGCTTCCAAGGATGGCTGCGTCGCTCTTCAATTCCACTGCTGGCAGCAACAGCACTAGTGGTTCTTCTTCTTCGCCTAAGGCAGCTCTATTGTGGTAAGCATTTATATTAACCTTGGAAAACGTAGTTAATCTTCTCAACATCTATTAATTAAATAGATTAACTTCCGTCCTTGGGGGTTTTTGCTTTTGCTTGAGTGATGTCAGTTCGTTTTGACTAGCCTGTCCCGCGTGTCTAATCCCATTAAATTTTGCTGTGTTTCTGACTGACTTATCGATGCAACATCGCCACTGTTGAAGAGAAGGGTTATTATTGCAAGGGTTTATTTATTGTGTGGCGTAAAGGAAACTCCAAACAGGAATATTAATGGTGTCTGTCAGTTTGGCTCAAAGTTGTTAGTTTTCTTTTTAATTAATGTTCCCCGACACATGGTCTGAGGTTACTGTTTCTTCCTCGATGCTAGTGCTACAGAAGGAGAATTTAAATGCACACATAGGATTGGGGAACACTGGTTTATTATGTTTAACTTGTTGTTGATCAGGTTGGAAAAACACGAGAGGAAGCAGACCAAAGAAGCAATGAGAGAAGCCAACGGGAACAACACCACCACCACCACAGCAGCAACAACTGATCAGACACCAAAATCAGGGAGGAGGGCTTGCCTTTGTTCTCCTTCCACCCACCCTGGCTCCTTCCGGTGTCGATATCACAAGACGAGCTCCGCTCCTGCTCTCGCGCCCCAGAAACCGAAACCATTTGCTTCTTTCTTGCAAAATGGCGGCCTATTGCCCACGAAACCCAGATTCGACTCCGCTCCCAGTTTTCACTGTGGCAGCGGCGGCAAACAACGACAGTTATCTAGGTTCGGCAGGGCTGCCATTGCTCCTGCTACTACTGCTTCTGGCACCTCCAATGACTAGTTTTCATGTAGTTGGGAGGGTCTCTTATGAGATGATGTAGATACTGGAGAAGTGAGATTTTGACTACTTCCCTTTTATGGGATAGATTAATGATAGATGAATTACCCACAAGTTCGATTCAAAATAACAGCACCATTTCTAGTACCATGCTTTAGAATTACTTTCACTGCTTTCTCTCCTGAAACACTCCAACATCAAGCAACGAAGTCGATTGTTGTTGCTCACGATTCCACATGAGACTCTGATAACTGAGTCCTTCTGGGGGAGTTGCATTTAATGCTCTTTTCTCAATTGTGGTATAATATAAGACTAACAAAACAGATTAGGAGGATGACCAACATACAAAATCTAGATTATGATATTTTCAACTCAGAATCAACGAAAAGATGGGAGACAAAATGTACCATGTACACACCAAGTGGATTATGATTGAGGGAAAGAAAAGATAGGGGGGCAGTTTAAGTTACTTGCATTGCTCTGAAACGGACGGTTAGATCTCGGACTCTTTCCCTCAGACGATCAGGATTGCAGAAGAAGTCCACAAACACTTGCCTCTGAATCCCCACTTCTTGTGAATGATGCTTCACTATCTGCATTTGCCCAACATAATTGGATGTAGAAGAAGCAAATATGTCAACTACTCTTAACAAAGATACTTACAGCATAAGGCATTCATATTATAGAAGTCTGAACTCAGCACACTAAGTTAGGGTAACCATTCCAGATCTGCTGCAGAGGTAGTATATAAGGCCAGATGAATTGGGACGTTATTTTGTTGCGCCAATTTGTTATTTACATAAGGTGGTCAATTTGAAGCGTCATAGAAATCTTTGTTGTCTTCATTATGCAAATGGGAAAGCATTCTAGTAATTGTTTTGAGGTAAAGTATCATTTACCCATCAACGATTGCAAAAACTAATCAGAAGCATATAAATTTGGGGTGGGGGAGCCACGATTCCTTCAAAGGAAGACAAAGGTTTACCTCGTTCTTCTTGCAGTGTTCAAGTGTAACTTCTTCAACTGCAGCAGCTAGATCAGCATTGGTCTTCCCCATGTCATCAAGCTCCTTCATCAATGCTCGAGGAGTAAGAATCGGCTGTGCAGTAGTTGAAGATGCAAACAACAGCTGCTGCATACTTTGTATTAGCGTGCACCTGACAACATCAACAACAACAAAAGAAAGAATAATACGTTCTTAGATTTTTTATTCAACAGAGCACATAGGGTCGGCTGTACAAAAATTGAACTTACAAGCAGTGTTCAAGTCACCAAAATCATCTACCCAAAAAAATCGTCAAAATCATCTCAATCTACCTAACCCAACCCAACTCACAAGCGACATTATTATGTACAGTAAGTTTAATAAAAAGCATATGCACTTCTATGAGGGGACACGGAAAATCAAAATACTGTAGCTTCTCCAAGTAGTAAAGCATCAAAAGAGATTAAAACAGACCACTCTTTCGAATCTTAGGTAGTGGGTGAGGCGCAAGCATGTATGTCTTGCACTACTGTTCTTAGTCAAAAATAAAAAAACAACCTCTAAACAGCAGGCTGAAGCCCAAACATTCAATTACTACATCAACAACTCTACCAGTCTACCGATTTGACCCAAAACTTTTCACGCTTGAGGCAATAGTATTCTTTTTTAAGTTTGGTAGAGTATGGCATCATCAAATTTCATGGTTGCTTAAGTAGACAAATTCTCAGAAACTTCTAAATATCTGATATATGCTAGCACCATGAAATTTGGCCAGTTGGGAAAGAAGTAAACCGTGATTTCAATATATATAAACAAGGTATTCCAGGACTTAAACACTGCTAGGGGGAACTCACAGCTCATTGATGCATCTATTTCTGTCTTCTGGGAGTGAATTATCAAGATCAGACTGCAGCGACGTCAAATCTGACTGAAGAGCAGAAATTTGTTGCACAATACCAGGAGCTGATACATATGCCGACAATCCAGCTTGAGCATCTAACAAAAAACAACAACCAGCCAGAATGTTTTTTATTTTATATCTAGGACCCATTGATTATTGACTTAATATGAGAAAATCCGAGAAAGCACAAGGGGATTTTGGTTATTTACTAGAATGAATGCTTAGAAGGTCCCTGATACCGTGCAGAAGTGCATCTCGGTCATCTACTGCGCCTTGTTCTTGAACATCAGATGCAGCTTGAATCAGTGCCAAGTAACGACCCTGGAAAGAATGGTGATTAATCTTGTCAGCAACAAGATTTGCTGAGAATGACATGATTAGCGTTATCGGGTCCTTCCTAAATAAATAGTTATAAGTCCAAGAAATTTTAACATACCACTCGGCCCTGGGTCGCTGACAGATAACCTTTCAGTTCTGACTCAATAACTTTAAGTAGTGAATATGCTCCAAGCATGTTCTTCTTTTCGAACTGACAGGCTAACTTTAGGAACTGATGCCTTGCTAGCTGATTTATGAGATGAGTAATAAACTGCAGCCAGAAATTAAGTGTTAGCATTACAACATATACGATTCACTGTATTATTCTGATGCGCTATAATAATAATAATAATAATAAGGTGGCTACATCGGTGCACTCACTTTTTTGGGTGCATTCAGTGCACCCACCTCTAAAAGTGGTTATAATACATTAAATTTTGAAATTTAATGGGTTGTATTAGTCTAATATGATGATATAACATAGAATCCCAACTAATCAACCCATTACCCTAACCTATTAACCTTCAATTTTGAATCTCAACCCAAAATCCCAAATTGTAAACCCTAACCCTAAATTCCTAAACCCTGAATCATTCAAATTAAAGTGAATCTTGAATGATTTTTGTACAAATTCATGTGGTTCTTGTTCATCATACCACAAGTGATGATTGACATCGTTTTCACATGAATCGTCTGCTCAGAATGACGATTATGAGGCGGGTGCATTGAATGCACCCAAAAAAGTGAGTGCACCGAAGACATAACCTAATAATAATAATAGCATGTAAATATATTTCTAACACCGTAATAAATAATAATAATAATAACTGGTTTTGTCATACATTATAAACAAGTGTGCAGTAAAAACCAATAAGGGAAGCATAGTAGGGGTCCAGGTGAACTCAATAAGAAATATGGCTAAAAAAGGTACCAGTTTCTGCCTTGTAATGTAGTGCTCTTGTCGCATGACCTTTAAATCATAGTCACCTGCAAGCACAACAAGCTAACCTAGATTATCTAAGATCCAAAAAATATATCGCAACACAAAGTATAATGCTCCGTACCTTGTAGAATATATGTATCTTGGAGCTGAGCCAGCTCCCAACACAGTTCTGGAATTGCCTGTCAAATTTTGTAACAATCAGCAACTGATTAAGGCATATATAAGTGGTTGCTGGCTTATTACTTATTAGTAAGCAAGATGCTTATAAGTTATAGCCTTATATTACTCCTATGGCCCTTTGTAATTAATTTGTCAGCCATGACCAGCCAACCTGCATGCCAGACAGCAAATTGCATACCAAGCAGTGCTCCAATGGACAAAAGGAATTCTAGTTACATCAAGAAATAAGTAGTCACCAATAACAACGCCAATTGCTATAGAAACCGAGAAAAACAACCTAGGGTTCTGTCTCTCTACCATTTAAGTACAACTGAAAGAATATCAAGAAAAGATACCAATGTCTGAAATTGGTTATTTAGAGACCTGGGAAGGTAGGAAAATATGTAGATTACATACATACCTCAGACAGTAATTTTTCTTCCTTTTGATGAAGGCTTGAGAGTTCTGTGACCAGTTCTGAATGCTTCCTCCTGCCCATATAGATAGTATGCAAGAGTAAAATGCCATCAGAAAAATTGGATCTATTTATAGACCATTTTCCAAATGAAAACCAACTGTCATAGAACTAATAGATTCGATTCCATTTGTTTAGTTGGGAACATAAGACAGTGGAACAGATGTAAGAGAAAGGGGAAGAAATATCTCTCCTAGGGGTACATACATCTTAAAAGCAAAATAGTGAAGGTCTCCAAATTATTAGCTGCCAAAAGCATGGTTCAATCAAGGAAATTTCCTTTTAGTTTGAACAATTATTCTTCATTAATTAAGGAAAATTGGGAGAAAGAGATGTGATATGCAAGTTCAATTATCCCAGACAAAAGAATATTTGAAAAAAAGCAACGAACTTTACCTGAGAGAATGAAGATCAAGATGGATGTGTGCTTCATCAGATGCAACCTGAGATTTCAAAGCCACAAGAATAGCTTGCTGCTTTGCATTCTCAACCTGGGCTTCAACCCATTGTCTCTCACTTGTTCCAAATCTGCCCATTAAGCAAACATCTCATTGATTATTCTCAAGTCAGATCAAATAGCATCATGCACACCTACCAAAAAGATACATAGCTGCATATCTGCTGTTGTCTCAAATTCTTCTTATATGTTGAGAAAGACCTCCAAATTAATAAATTCAGAGGAAAGAACCTAACCACGATCAATGAGAAGGGACAACTAACATGGAGATGCATGCACATAAGAGCGTCAGGAAAGAGACTAATAGATGAATAAAGTGGAATGTGAGCACGGATATGCTTCTCAACTTCTTATATTGATGTAAGTTGCTCTTTTTACGGCTTACAGCATCATCATTAGCAAAGAGTATTTTCTTTAAGTTGAAGTAAATAAAAAAAATTGATGACTTACTATCTCTCCATTAAATGGAAAATTTACAACCAAATAGCTATGTTTCATATAAATGAAAGGTGTGCGATCTATTTTATCCAAATGGAACCTCATCAGCTCCTTAGAGACAGAAAAGTTTATCAGTAGAGCTACACAGTATTCACGAAACCAATTTGCCGAACACTCAGTTCCGATGAAGTAGAAGAACATTAGAAAACACAAAAGGAGAACTACATACATAGATCGAAGTCTCTGCAGTTCAGATACTCGCTGCTGATGTGATATTTCTATATCTGCAACATCCAAAACAAGCATTATAAAATCAATAAGCATACTATTCAATACATTATGTTGATGCTTACGCAAGTATGTATAATCTGTGAGATGTGCTTGTCTCCAGCACTGGTAGTAGCCATTTTCATCTAACAGGTACCAAAAACAGTTCAGAATTAAAGAAGGGGAATACCTCTTACTATAACATTTGATACGTCATCAAGACTGACCCAAGAGCATTTT
Organism: Linum trigynum; assembly: GCA_964030455.1. Taxonomy (NCBI): domain Eukaryota; kingdom Viridiplantae; phylum Streptophyta; class Magnoliopsida; order Malpighiales; family Linaceae; genus Linum; species Linum trigynum. The sequence continues at coordinate 29,233,115 of OZ034814.1, read as the reverse complement.
GATTTTCCTTCCTCTGCAACTAGTCTGAAAGGACCCTAATTATCATCACAGAATAACAGAAAGAAAAGTTCAGGACCATTTAAAGCAAATCTTCTATGAACTAGTACCACATATTTTCATCAGGTCCTTACAAGAAGATATGTCAAGCTTCTCACATATATGAGTTTACGCACTAGAGAAATAACAGCAAGCAGAAAATATGAAAGCAAGCTGCAGTTTCATATGTTCTAGAAATGATTAGGCAAAAAAATTATTTGCATTACATAGCAATTCATCAACAACTGCAACAAGAAATAGATAGTTTATTCAATAGATCGAATTAAATGCATTGAGTCATCTCCATACCGTGTCCAGTTGTTTAGAAAACCACTGATTTATCTCCCTCATGTAAGAAGAATCTCCAAGCAAGTACGGGTTGAAATCCGAGTAAGCCAAGTAAATGCCATCCTCTGTGCAGAATTCAAGTTGCAAGGTCATCATAGAAAGAGAAAGATAAGACATATAAGTTGGACCCTTGTATTCTAACATATGCGAAAAAGACCTTTCGGAGAGAATAGGATTCCAAGCCTTCTTTGTTCTATTTAATGTTCACCCTCTACTCATTCGCAAGATTAGCTACCAATGTCTTTCGCTTTTTTATATACAAGACCCCACAGGAAGCACTAAATTGAATTATAAGATGTAGCACAGCACAAGTTTTAGAAACCAATTATGCCTCTTGATATAACATACCTTAAAAAATGTTTATGCTACTACTGCCTACTGGTTTACTTGAGTTTCTTCTTTTTTTTAGTGTGCTCTAACTTATTTAGAAACACGAAGAATTTGATGGGGCGACGGGCAAAGAACAAGCATTACCATCCCCAGAATGGTAATTAGCCAACTCCTCTGCTGCAGAAGCAATCCTTTCAAGCACTTCATTCATCTACATCGAATGGTGAATTAAACAACATAAGCATGGTGATACTATGAGATGTAGCTACTCAAGGATGTAGACATACAAAGAATGGCCAGTGTTGTTTGAGAGATGATGCTCTATATTGCAACTGAAGGATCATAAGGACAGATTCACTAAACATACGCGCAAGTTTCTGGCTGACAAACTGTCATCTATCGTTGTAAGGTGTCCATTAACTGCAGATGTTGCAGCAACTCGAGCACGCCTTCCTTGTACCAACGTTGATGCTTGGCCAGTAAGCATTTTGAATTGAGACTGCAGATGGCTGAGCTGGCTCTGCAACTCCAGAGCTTCAGTCTTATATGCCAAAGTCGCATCCCTGGTATCAAGTCGAGGTTGTCAGTATCCCAAAATACCATATCAAGCTTCATTGAAGACTTGTTTCCAAGCAGAAAACAGATATACCGGCAAATGGATACTAAAGTTGCGTGCATCATCAGTTAGTTCCAAAATATCTTTCACCATGAAAAGAGAACACATCAAAATCAAATTAATCAGAAAAGCATAAGTCTACATGTCCCACACCTTATATCTTTTAAACTTTCTTCAGCCCCAAAAACTGCCTCCTGGTTGTCTCGGCTAGAAGAAAATGCTGAAATACTATCATAAGCCGAGTCCAAGTCACCCCCCTGTCAGTTTGAGACATTCAATTATGCAATGCATACTCACAATGTAGAAACCGAATGCTTGCAGTTTCCAACCCATGAGAAAAATGCATGAAAGCAGGAGATTGTTGAGCCCTGTACTGGTCGATGTTTGCTTTGTTCGGGATAGAACTCTCGCGTTTATGACAAGATTCATGAGGTAATATCACAAATTGAAGCACAATACTAGATCTGCCTGATTGAGTTCAAATCCCCCCCCTAACAATTCTATGTTGCCTAAGATTAGTTCTCCTTTTTGTCTGAATGGCTTATATCGATATGTGACACGGTTTAGGAAGAGTAAGCATGAGAACTGAGAAGTTTTACCTCCAATAACTTCCCTTCTTGCAGAAACTGCTCATACCTAGAAAGAAAAAAAAATCACAAATTCGATGAACGAGCAGAAGATAGTAATAATTCCGAAGGAAGGACAGAGTAATTAAATCAGATGCGGGACACTGAGAGTGAGTAGCTCAATTCGGTGAACTCTGAGCCGCCCAATCCACAGGATTCGCATTTCTATCATTTCCCTCGATTCTTATCATGGAACGAAGAAAGTACAAGCAGTACTAACTGGGAGAGCTCGGCGAGGGAGAGGACATTGGAAGGGCGGAGGCTGGAGCAGATCCATTCCAGAATGGGGCGAGCGTCATCGTATTGGAAGGGCCATTCGAAGCTGTCAGGGTCCAAAGACTCAGCACCTCGGTACCCCAATTCGCCCAGCAATCTGCACAATCGACCGCCGCTCATTTCGTTCCCCACTCAGCCGCAGGCGATCGACCTAGATCTTCATGGTCGACCGACCTTCAATTCTCGATTTCTCGGTCAGCAAGGGCACTAGAGGGGAGGGGAGGGGATGGAATGGAACTTCCTTTTTTTGTTTTTCTTTCACTTCCCCTTTTTTTGTTGAGTTTTTGAATTGCGGGTGCAAAGTGCAAACAGACAGGAGGGATCTTCAGTTCGTTTTTATCTAAATTTTACTTTTGGGCCACTCCTAAATTTTGAACGTGAAAATGAACATGTAGCTAGTTCTATGATCCTAATTCCTAAATATGATCTATGTCAACTTCAACGACATTAATTTTGTACAAATTACAATTATTCATATTTCATAGTGATCTGCTCTGCTAATTCTATGATCCTAAATATGATGTATGTGTCAAGCTGAGATTCCCAAAGAAATATGTCTTATTCAAAGTCAAAACATCTTCTTTATAATCCTTTTATTCAGGCATGATCACCATTTTAAGGTAACCGGTATGATGTTATCTCGTCAAACACCATATTTCTTGATACATGGCATTCGCCATCTTTGGATCACAACATCTCTAGCCTTTTTTTTAATCATCATATCCCACAAAATGCATCTTATAACTTATCAAATTTGGTTCTTAGTTGGTCAAGCACGAAAATTCGATTCGTGACACAAGCCATGATCACACGGATGTTGTCATCAAGCAAGTTGTCATGCCGCAGTGTGTCAGCCAAAAATTCCCAACTAATCATGTCATACGCCTTCGCTAAATCCACTTTAAGCAGCATGTAGTCCTTCTTTATGGATTTCAGGGAAATGGAATGGACAATTTCTTGCAAAATCAAGATGTCTTGCAAGCATATAACTTTTTCAAGACATTTCGCAAACATCTTAGACCCCGTATTACACAAACTAATCGGTCTAAAGTTTTTCACGGAAAGAGGATTCTTTGTTTTAGGAATAAGAGCAAGAAGGGTTAAGTTGAGTGCTCTGATCTAGTCTAAATTGATGAAACATAAACAATGAAACTCGAGAAGTCCATTCCTATAAGCTGCCAACTTTGTGGTAGAAGAGGGCATGGAAACCATCCAAGCCATGTGCTTTCAAGCCACTCATGCTCACCACAATGGCTCAGATCTCTTTAATGTTTGGAACAAGGCCAAGTCTAGTAGTCGTTGCAATGTTGATACAAGGAAAGTCGGTTGCAATTTCCAGTCTAGGCATATCTTCCTCATTAGTGAACAACTTGATGTAGAAAGAGCGCGCCATCAACAGGAGTTCCTCAGGGTCCGAAACCTATTGACCATTCTCATTAATCAGAGTTGTAATCATATTTCTCTTCCATCTGGTAAGAGTACTATTATAGAAGTATCTCGTATTTCGGTCTCCTTCAAGCACCATCTTTGTTTCGGATTTTTGGGGTCGTTTGGTTTTGGTGATAGTTAAATCGATGTATTGTCATCAATGCATGCATAATAATATACATGTATATAAGAAAATTGATGTGTTGTAGTTTACATCGTTTGGTTTCTGTGGTAGTTATTGTAGTATTTAAATAAATTATATCACTTTTTTGAGTGAAATGTCACTTTTACCCTTTCTTTTTAACATAAAAAAGCAACACACATAAAAAGGTAGGGACATATTTGGAAGAAGAAGAAAACACAACAATCTCCATCAAACAATCTCAACAATCTCAACGAAAACTTGAGATTTAACTATCACTCATTTTGAGTGATAGTTTGTGTCAAATCAAGCAAACAATGCATGTATTGTTTGCGCAGAAAATTCAAAAAAACGATGCATTGTGGACATTGCATGCATTGTAACTATCCCAACCAAACTATCACCAAAACCAAACGACCCCTTTGTCTCCAAAGGAGCTCTTCTTGTCAGAGTGTATGCTCTATTTATTCCTTGACTAATCTCTCCTGGTTAACAGTAAACCGATTGGGGAGTTGCTCATTTTTCATTTCCATCTTACTGAGGTTGTTCAGCAGCTCTCTCTTCCTTTTGAAGATGTTTTCAAAAAGGTCTTTATTCTAAGCCTCTTAGTAAAGACCTACAAGGAGGGCCGGAAATCAAAGCCAGAATTCCAGGAAGAAGCAACGAAGGAGTGAAACTCCTTATGAACTAACCAAGGAGCTAACAACTGGAAACGTCTCACCAGGGGTTTCTTGTCGGAAATCCTCGAATCACACGTTAAAATAGGCCTATGATCTGAGCGAAGTTTGGTGAGGTGGACGGTAATAGTGTCAAGAAAGCTTTCCATCCACAGTAGGTTGCACATGCTGCGATCCAAGCGTTTCTTTCAAAAGAGATGCCATGGTCGCCCATGTGAACTTAGGGTTAACAAATCCAATATCCAATAACCCATAATCCATGATGAAATCATTGAACTCTTTGACTCGGGCAGGATTGAACTTGGCCCCTCCTTGTTTCTCTGATGGCTTTATGATTGAGTTGAAATCCTCAGTAAGAAGCCACGGGCCTTGATTTGTCATCCATGAGATTGGAGGGCTCTCCATAGGTCTCCTCTATCATGTTCATTAGGACTAGCGTAGATAACAGTTAGAAATCCGACCTCCTTGCCAATAATCGAAAATTTGAGATGTTTAAATTGCTTGTGTCGGTTAAGGAGTTCCCGCTGCACTTTCTTACTATCCCAAAGCACCCAGATGCCACCTTTGAAACCCTCTGCATCAAAAACTTTAAAAGAATCAAAACCAAGAGACTTAATAACCTCGGTAGCTTTTTCACCACTAATACGAGGTTCTAAGATGCAAACTTCAAAGAGTGATTAGCAATATACACATCAAAAGTAGACCAAAATTTGGGGTGCTTAGCACCCCTACAATTCCAGAAAAAGACTTTAATCATTAGAGATTTGAGAGACTTCCCTTACGCGACCAGAGGTCGAGATTTTCAGTTAGCATCGACGACCATTGTCGTCTCGTCCTTGTCCTCCCCTTGAATTGGAGAATTCTCGAAATGCTACTGGACACTCCTAGTTCCTGCCTCGCTATCGTCTCGATTCACATTGAAGTCGATCTTCCTGGGGTATCCCTTCCCATTTTCAACTTTATGAGTAAACTTATTCTTATATGCTTCGGTGATTTTGGAGGCACTAAGATCTTTGGGTTTAGGATGTGCACCTCTTCTATCTTTGCCAGCGCTAACTCCTTCCTTTCTCAGCTTGTGGGGCTTTGACAAGGTTGCTTGCTAGTAGGTCCAACAGGGGACACAACAACACAAACATCTTTCTTGAATTGGGATGCATATTTACTTGAACCATCAGGGGGTTTATGACTCAATTGCATTGTTAGAGTTGGACTTCTGGACACCATCAAGGGTTTCCCTTCTTGCTTGGAGACAATTGGGGAGACTTTCTAGTTCTCTTTCTTGTGTGCAGTTACCTTCTAATTATTTCCTTGAGAATTTGTCTTCGTCTCAACATTGCTCGCACTTTCAGTTCTAGTTGTCTCCTCCAATGAGTTCCTCTTAGCTGATCTCAAGGGACACTTATCTTGGAGATGACCATGCACCAACAATCAAAGCAAAGTAAGCCAGTCGGAGGTATGGGAGTCTGACCCAGACAGCAGTGCGGTTGATATCATCAAAGTCCGGGTCGAAATCGAGCCTCCATGGCTCCGAGATGATATAGTGATCATCAATCGTCTAGGGACTGCCGTAAAGAGCTCGATCATGATCGAGCTGGGAATCATAGGTTCCTTGATAAAATCCATTTCCAAAGTGTTTAAGTCTTTGGTAGCAAGTTCATGAACGGAGACGCACTTGTTGCTTCATCTCCCTGGTCAATCGCATTCATCTCGGTATCTTCTACCCGCTTCGCCATTCCTCTCGCAATGACAGTAGCACAACCTATTTCTCCTTGCCCCGCGAACCCCTCGCTAGAGAGGGTTCTTGATATTTAACAAGGTTGTGCTGGTGATGTTGTTGGCGATCCATCCGGCGGCTTGGGGTTTGCGGAGGATCCACTCTTTCTCGGACTGTTCCTCTTCCATTATACCGTTGAGGGAGGAGAGAGGGGAGATCAAATTCTCTCTCTACCCTTTACCACCTGCAATCTCCCTACGACATGTTTCGGATTTAACATTATTGATTGACATTTGGGTCAAAAGTGGAGCTGGTCTTACCCAAGTATTAAAAGCAATGTTATCAGAACCAAATCGAAGTATGAATCAGTAGAACAAGTGGTTCACATTTATTGGTTTAACCTATAAAAAATTGTTAATAAACTAATGCTTCATAACAAAAAAATATATATATATATATAAATAGAGTACAGATAACACCACTTTTTTTTTTGGTGGGACATATAACACCACTTTACTCTTAAAGTCTAAATTTCAAACATAATTATTCAAATAAAAGAGAAATATATATTTTTTATTATGGGATCCCGCTAGGGCCAAATGGAACTACAGCAGGAGCATTCGAAGAACGGGCAATTAAAAGCCAAAAAGTGACCCAGACACTATATTGACCCTCTAGAAAATCTGGTCAACCCAAGACTCAGGGTCGTTCCGGATCGAGTTGGACCAAGCGCAGGATAACAGCGGCCCAATAATGAAATATATCTTAGAACCAAGGACCGGACAAATATCAATTCAGTACATTTTTCTTCGGTATTTATAAAATTCGTTGGACCAAGAATCGGACCATATTATATTCGATTTGGTGTGGTCCAGATCCAAACATGGATTCGGTCCGGTGTGGTAACCCATTGCCCAGTAACCAACATACTACTACAGTCTACGGTACATAAAGACGAGCTCCTGGATAGATCCCTGATTTCTCTTGACCACACAATCACGCTAGTTGTAATTTATAAAGACTAGAGTAGGCTGCACACAGCCCTGCATTCTCCCAAATTTTAACAAGCAGCAGCATTGTTGAAAAATGCCCCAGAGTGACAACCAAGAGGTTATTCTCCGTTCAGTACTCTCGGACAAGATGCCACATATCACAAGGAGAACACATCGGCGCACCAGAATGTATCTCTGCCTACAATCTTCAGCACGCTATGTCAGTTGGTTTCGTCGAGAAAGTACCTACTTCTGTCCAATGGCTGATTCCGTGGGTTCGAACGAGACTGGTCCAAGGGCAGTACTCGGTTCATTGGAGCAAATGCTGTGAGAAACAAGAGATCAGCAACCAGAATCCAGGAAAATAAAATATCTAGTGGGTTAAATCACAAAACTATAGCTTCTTAAGCATTCCACAACTCCACCATTTCTCCATTCTGTTACTGGAGCGAAGTGTAGAGCTATCTTTTATGATTTTAGGACACATGATTCACCCCTAAATGTCAGACTAATGGAAAAGAAAATTGAAGGGTAGTAGGTTCCCTTCTTATAAGCGAAGATCTATCTGTTATGATTTAGGACACATGATTCACTCTACATGCCAGACTAATGGAAATGAAAATTGAAGCGTAAGCCATAAAGGTTTCCTTCTTATAAGGGAGAACCTAGAATTGCTCAGGGCCTTTGCAACATTATAGCATGTGTTTGCACAAAGCAAAGAGAAGGGCAGTAACTATATGAGGAAGATCCCTCTAGAATAATTCCAGCGCAACAAGTAGCAAATAAGTTTAATATACCTTTCTCCCTCATTCTTCTGTCTCGATCATACTCAAATTTATCCCGCACTTGATCAGCCCTTTCCCAGTTATCACCTTGTCTATTTCTGTCAGAACCACCCGCCTGCAATGAATTGAAATGGTCCTTTCATCTGTATAAGAAAATTCTATGGCATCTATGCAGGGAAACAAAACAAGCTTAACCCGTGTTTCATATGATCTTAAGCATTTGGGCATTCCCTAGTGTTGCACAGCAATTAGCATGGTGCCACTGTTGTTTCGACATATAAATTCATGACCTGTGTCACTCTCTATGCAATTTTATCACAACATCAACTTGAATTAAATCCTCTCGACCTCAACGAGCATTCGAGATAACTACTACTAGTGACAATTGACAGTCATTTGACAAGCAATCAATCAAATTTACCCACAAAAACCCAAATAAAAATTCATACCTTCATTTGGTCGGACCTTCTGATCCTGCGTACCAAGCAGACTGTCAGTATTCTGAACGGACATGGTAATGAAAATCCATCGAATTACTCATCAATGAACGGATTAGAGACCGAAAAAGAAAGCAGACCTGTGTGGATTGAAGTCTTGGTCATCATCCTCCGCAGATTCATAATTGGCATGATCACTAGCAATTTTTTTGGAGTAACCCTCGTCCCAGTAAAGCCGTTCCCAGTTCTCCCTCAGCTCCTGATACAGTTCCATGTACCTTCTGCACCAAGGCTCGTGTTCCTTTTATCAAACACCACAACCCAAAAAGCACCAGGAACAACGTTTGTTAAGATTGCAATCCAAAAGATATTTCCACTTCAAAATTGCAACTAAAAATCAAAGACATCAATCACCAAGCTAAAACCTTTGTTCACTGCTTATTTGAATCCCGGAGGCTAAACACGAAGTCGAAGATAGTAAATGAGAGCTCACCGATTCCTTGAGAACTAGGCGAGTGCGGTGCATGAACTGCTCCCTTAGCTGCTTACGGCGCTTGTTGGGGATGTTATCTCTAGGAATCACGAAGCGCTCCCGTGGAGGTACGTTCTCCCCGATTTCGTGCATCTCCCCGTCGACTATCCACCAGTCCGATTTCTCGTCCGCCTTCTTCGACTGAAAAGCCGGCGCCCTGCTCCGCCGCCTGTTCGGCCCGGCTTCTGTCCTCACAGAACGCGAGAGGCCGGCGGTGGCGCCACGGAGGCATCGTCTCGTTAGGCGAATCATGAAGGAGCCGGCCGGCCTCGTTTAGGAATTCACGGTACTCCGATCAGAAATTTACACAGCGGATAACTTGGCCTCGGTCGCAAGCTCGCAGCAGTTCCATTCTAGGTTTGTAGCGGGTAGAAGAGGAGAAAGTAGGAAATAGAAAGTCAGGACCCGGAAACGAGTCGGTTAGGACTTAGGGCCCAATCTTGCCCCGAGAGACAGCGTGCTGTGCGTAGTAGGGGTGGACAAACGGTTCGGTAAACCCGAATCGAACCGAACCGAAACCTAAACCGATAATAGGCGTGACAAAAAAAATTACCAAACCACTTGTTTCAACGCAACTCACTTGTATTTATTGCTAAAAGTAAGATTTAAGATTGGATGAGGGTTGTCTCTCTTAAAAGTATTGGGCTACCCGAGTCACATAAGGTCTACTATGAATGGTTTTGATGATGTGTGGTTCTTCGAGAAGGTTTCCAAAATCATCAACCCTAGGTGCATACGACGAAGCTCAGAAATCATGGAGTAAAGCATTTGAAGAGATGTACTTTTTGTCTTCTCTTTGGGGGAGACTGAGTTTGACAGAATGTTGTGAATGATTCTCTACTCAAGGTGAAGAGATGTACTCTTTGTCTTCTTCACTGAATTGATTTGTACTCATTTGTCAGCTGCCAGAATGAGAAGTTCAATGATGGAAATGAATTCAAGCACCAGCTCGGCAGAGGTGGGTTCATTTACTGCAATAAGAGCAAGTCATGTTGGTTCCCGAATGAGTTTCTTTATAGGTTCAGCTACTTTGAAATACCCTAACAATTGCCAAATCAACACATCTATGCTGCCCCCCCCCCCCCCCCCCCCCCCAATGGTAAGGTGGAGTAGTGCTTGGGGGGACAGGTGATTACCGTGGTTACTAAGGGTAAATTGGGTATGAAAAATAAATTGTATTAATTAATTTTTTTAATAAATTACATTTTAGGTAGTTACAAGAATCTATTAATTACAATTCAATCTCTTTCTCTCACTTCCATAATCTTCAGCCAGATCCCGTTTCCTTATTTTTCTCAATCTTCTGCAAAAGAAAAAAAAAACACGAAATCACTACCAATCCATTAGACAATTACTACCACTTCGAAAAATATCAATACCATTGCAGAAATAAATCTATGCCATTACACGAAAACCACTTATATAAACAATCTACCAATATAAATCTATACCATTTCACGAAAAATCAATACCATTGCAGATTGAATCCATACCAATACACGCAAATTAATACCATTACATGATAATCAATACCAATGCAACAAAAACAATACCAATGCAAAAAAACACTACCACTACGAAAAAATCACTACCAATGCGAAAAAAATCAGATCTAGGGTTTTTATTCATCCCACCTTTTCCAGCGAATCTATCGACCCGAGGAACTCCATTGTTAATGCTCTGGCGAGCAGTGATTTCCCAAATCCAGTTTCTCCCTCTTTTCTCTCCTCGATTTTCATCTCCGATCAGCGCAAAGGCGAGCAACGTGTCTGCAAGGTGTTTGGCGCCCCCAATCTTCCCGAGGCTGAAGCAATATCCTTTCATTTGTTTATCATCACTCTGCTTCTCTCGAGTCCTTTCTTTATAAAACCCTGGAGAAGCAAACCCCCATTATTATGTACTGCTGTTCTCCTTGACAGAAACACGTCTTTCAGATAACACTAGGAGGCATTGCAGATGCGAGTTGTGGGGTGGGAGAAGGGAGAGACGGCGGCTAGGTAGATAGGTTGTATTAGGGTTTAAGTATAATATATAGAGTAATCAGGTGTGGTATGTTTTTCATTTTCTAAATTACCCTTTAGCTAATCTTAATCGTTAATTTAAAAATATAATAAAATAAAGATAATGAATGGTATAGATGTTGGTAGCCACCGTGATTACTCAAAATTGAGTAACCACCCTAACCTATTCCGTAGTGCTTGTATTTCGTAATTAAGAGCTTGATCGGACAGTTGAAGGAAAGGGTAGGGTGCTCTTTCCTTCCTTGCACTCTGGTGGATGATTCAAGAGCGTTCTTTGACTTGCCCCTTGTGGAATGGAAACTAACACTATGGCATGGTAAGTTTAAATATGCACAATCATCGAGATTAAGACCATACATAGGAAGTTTCATCCTAAGGGAGTCACACCCGCAAATTCAACTATGAGGAGCGAATGAGGCAAGGCATTGATAATGGCAAGTAAAAGAATTGACAAGATATTAATATAAGCATTCACATACAATAAAGATTCATTGAGTCATTTATCGAACACTTAATGTGCATGCTAAAGACATAAGTTCAGCCTCTCGGTCTGGACCATAGACCGTATATGTGGTCTGGTCTAGACCAGACCGCACCGTTTCCCAGCCCTAATTGCGGTTTGCGGGTGCCAAACTGCCGATGGTATCCGGAAAAAATCCTAAAATACACTAGTTTTTAATTACAATTTTCAAAATACCTAAGTTATAAAAAAAAGTACAATACGTTTTCACCGTCATAATTTTCACATTTGTTACAATTATAGCCACAACTTTCGAAATACACAAAATACCAGTGTTATTAAATCTGAGCCGAGCCGCTCGGCCCGACCGGTAAAACCGCCACCCGGTCACAAAACCGGCTCGGACAGTCTAAAAGCCGCTCCGGTTTTATGTAGCGGTTGGCGAGCGGCCGAGGCGGTTAACCGTTCGAGCCGATCGAGCCGCTCGTCCGGTTTTTGCCATTCAGCCACTAAATTTAATTAAAAAAATTGTAGAAAATTAAAATAAACCGAAAACGTCGCGCTCTCAAATTGAATCCTTATTTCCATTTCACAATTTCGAAGGAAAGAGATGAGCTCTGATTAAGAAATGTCCACTTTTATACTGATAACTTTTATTAGATATCGGTTCTCTAACGGTTTTTAAACGGTTTAATGTCGGTTGGACCGCTAAAGTGCGAGCCGTTCGAATTACCGGGTCATGTTCCGGTTCGGTTCTGACAACATTGCAAAATACTGAAAATAGACATTTTCATCCAACCTATTATCGGTGTCACTTAACGGTATGACTAGATTGACCAAAAATGCCGAGTTAACGACATTTCGTCCCCACAATCCATGTGGATTAAAAAAATTATAAAAAAAAATAATCGGAAACCCCAAAAATTCACACCATTTGAACCATTTTCCCTTTGACACCCATCGGATCTCTATGCTCCCATTGCCCATGCTTCTTCATTCCCAATCAATAGGGATTTTTCCAGAAATAGCACATTTTTAAAAAAAATACAAAAATAACACCCAGTCCAAAGAAATTACAAAAATAGCACCCATTTTTAAAAACAGCACCGCTAAGGTGCGGTTTGATAGTAAAACACACTCCCATGGTGCGGTTTATGTGTAAACCGCATGCCCAAGGTGCGGTTTAACCGTCTGGGCCAAAACCGCATCTTGGCCATGTGGTTCTGGGCCTCACCTAGCAAAAATCGCATGGCCAAGGTGCGGTTTGGTCCGACCTAGCAAAACCGCACTTTGGGGATGCGTTTTTGTTTCTCCACAACAAAACCTCACCCCCCCCCCCCCATGCGGTTTGTGCATGTAATTATTTTCCGACATCAAATTATTGCCATTCAGGTTGACAGACGTGGGGCTGCATGGCAGATGAAAACCGCATCCTCCCCATGCGGTTTTCATTGATGATTTTGCCTATAAAACATCCCGGGAAACAAGCTCTTCTCTTCACACCTCTCCTTCTCCCTTTCAATTTTCTGTTGTAGCTCCCTACTTCTTTAGTGATTTTGCGGTTAACGTTAACTCGTAAGTTTATTTTGTATTACTTTTTATTGTGATTTTTTATTTTTATGATATTAACTGAACTACGGTTTTTTTGCAGATGGCATTCCAAAAGTTCACGCTTGGGTTACGGTGGAATGATTACACGGAAGAGACCGGAAAGGGGGTCACCTACGTTGGTGGCAATTTTCAAAAAATAAAGGTCGCTACCAGATCGATGCTTGAAGACCTCTATCAAATGTGTACTAACGTTACTTGCATGGATGGCACGAGAAGAGTTGATCGTATGGTGTACCGATATCCAAACAGAGAAGGCGGGTCGTTGTGGCACGAGGAATATGTCATAACCACTCAGGATGAAGTAGATGCCATGCTCGAATTCTTGAGGTCCAACAATCTTTCCAAATCCGAGATGTTCATTTACACTGAGGCAGTCGTAGGCGTTGAAGGTCATTATGGAGACGGTCAAACATCTGGTATCCATGGTGGAGGTGAATTATACGGAGATCATCCCTACCAAAGTTACCATGATCCCCATTCCTATTTTCAGTACCAAGAGCAAGGTGAAGGTCATCATCAATCTTTCCTGTCATATGAAGAAGAAGTTCAACTGGACCATGCCAACCAACCCCAGTACAACTTCCAACCAGGCAGCGGTAGTTTTCACAACTACCATTATGGAGCTGATCTAGGTGCCTTTCATGAGCTTGATCAGATGGAAGATGCCCTGCCAGCACCAGTTAGAGACCCCTCTGATGAAGAAGGAGAGAACAACGTCAGTGCAGACAGCTCCGACCCTCTTGAAGGTGCTGATGATTCAGGACCAGAGTCAGAGTCAGATAATGATGATGAGGTGGCTCATGACCGTGTACCAGTCCCCTACTACAATCACATTCCAGACGACAATTGGATGGTCGACAGCGACATGGAACCCCCAGAGGTTCCAGTATGGGGTCCACTCACTAGGTTTATGAAGGGCAAACAATTTGGCTCGAAGAAGGAGGTGCGGCACGCCATTGATACTGAAGCAATGACTCGGCATTTTGAATGGCACACAACTCATTCCAACACGAAAAGGCTCATAGTCAGATGCGGTAATCATAACGAGGGATGCAATGTTAGGATTCGGGCCATTAACAACAAGAGACACGGCCATTGGGTCATATCCCGTGCGGTGAACACACACACATGTGTGTCATCCATAACATCCCAAGGCCATCGACAGTTGAAATCCAGGGTGGTTACTGCGGCTATCAAGCATCTGACTGAGCATCTGACTAGGTTCCATGAGAGCACATTGGTCGTACCCCTGTAGCAGAGTATTTGTTGTGCCTCCTAGCAAAAATTTCAACGTTATTTATGATATATTAGTAACATTTTAGTCTTATAACTAAATTAATTAAAATTAATGATTTAATTTCTACCATAGTTCTATTAAAATTATATTATTAACAATCAAATTTAAGTAATTGATGGTTTTTTCCAAAATATATACATGTTATCATAAAACAAACATACTCAATTAATTGACATAAATAACATTATAAATGAATAATAATTTAAAGAGATACATACATATTCAAACATTTGAAATTAATAAAATTCCTTTAAGTACACATGAACATAAATCGTATTGGTTGTTTGGTAAATAATTTAATTGTATTGGTTGTTTTAAATAATTTAATCGAATACAATGCAACACTCGTTAGACTCTTAGAAGAGGTATACATCTTCTTAGAAACGCAGTCTTTTTGACAGAAAAATGGGGGATCCGAGGATCTCTTAATACCCGATTTTCCCAGAAAATGGGAGGATCATGATAATCTCTTAAAACCCAATTTCCTTAGACGTGCATCTCTTTATAAAGAGTCGAAGTAAGTGGCGCTATGTATTCGATTAAATTATTGAAAACAACCAATACGATTAAATTATTTCAAATTTATTTTATATTCCACTAAGTACATTAGCAAAATAAAAGAAAGATAAATGATGAAGAATTGTATGTACCTGGTGATCATTCCAAACATCCATTGAACGGTGGTTGGGTTGGTCGTACAAGTCGGTTGGATCAATAGGTCCTTGATCCAAATAATAGCGTTGGTTGTATATATCCACGTCGTCCCCAACCTACGAGAGAATAACAACAAGGTTAGTACATAGATTAATTAAAAAGCTTATATAAAAAACAAAAATTGGCCAGAATAATGAGTACGTACCGCTTGAAATTCATCATAATAAACTCCCTCTCCTTGGAACCACTCGTCCATTTTTCGAGAAAGTCGGACAGAAATTCGGCTGGTTTTGAGGGAAAAACCAAAGAAATGTTTTCTGATGGCAGATCGGACTTAGCCGCAACCAACAGACCACTATTTCCTAGGCTTTTGGGAGGGGAGGGGTCAGAGAGATAATTTTAGAGAGAGAGTGAAGAATGGGTTGTGGTGTGAAGAAATGAGAGGGGGGAGGGTGTATTTATACTATTCAGACCGCACCCTCCAGGGGCGGTCTGGTAATTTTGCCCTGCCAGAAACCGCACCCTCCCGATGCGTTCTGCGAGCATCGAGGCGCTGACCGCACCTGCCAGCTACGGTCTTCGATCCGTGGCGCGGATTGCTGAGGTGGCAAGCGGTCCGCCGCTGGATGCCTGATCCTGCGGTCTCTAAGCCCGCTCCCGAGGAAACACAGACCGCTCCTCCAATGTGCGGTTCGTTGGCTGACGTGGCATGGAACGCACCTCCAATGTGCGGTTTATGGGTAAAACGCACCCTCCTGGTGCGGTTTACAAATAATGGTGCTATTTTTGTAATTTTTTTGGACTGGGGGCTATTTTTGCAATTTTTTTAATAGGTGCTATTATTGGAAAAATCCACAATCAATACCCAGCAACCCACTACAATAAATCAAAGAAGAAAAAGAACGCCAACAACCCAATCACTATTCTTTCATCCATCGCCATCAAATACCTAGCAACCCAACCGCTAATCTTTCGTCGATTATCGCCGACAACCAACAGGAATATGATTTTTTGGGTCCTTTTCTGCCGCCATCAACATCATCTTCATCCCTTGTTTCCTCCACCTGATCGAGATCGGCGAAACTTGCCAAGATTCGGAATCGGCACAATCGCGAACTCGCCGAGATCTCCTCCGACAAGAACTGCCGACTGTTCTTCTTCGACTTCATCCGCAGAGCAAGGAAGATTTAGATCCAGATCTAGGGATCTGGTCATTCTTGACGACAACGGGCTCATATCGCTGGTCTGGTGGTGGTTCGCATCGACGATGGAGGACGATGGCAGATGACTCGTTGGAGGCAGGACAGAGGACGTCGATGATGACGTGAATCGGCAAGATGGCCTCTCTATCTTTGGTTTTGCTCTTATCTGGACTCGTCCGAAGCAACACCAGGCGGCGGAGGCGGCTCCTCGGCCGGAACACAGGAGGTTGTTGGAGCGAGGAAAAGGGGGATGGACTAGATTGAAATTGAGTGGCGGAGCAGAGCCATAGAGGATTGGGTTAGGGAGGAGAGAGCAGAGATTCAGGAAAGAAGGACGTTAGTCATAAAGGTTTCAGGAGAGGGAATACCACCAAAGTGCCATCTCCAACGACCTCTCTAGCTCTAATTATGTTCTTCAGCTAGGAATTCGTTGGTGCAGCCATCCAAGCTTCCATAGTCACCGCCATCTGCTCGTTCATCACCCAAGCTTCTGATGTCGGGAATTGTCGCCGAAACAAGCTACAGAAAGGCGATGGCGGCATAGTGTAAAAAGAGAGAGAGACGAAGGAACGATGGTATAAAGAAAAAAAAATTAGTAAAATAAATTATGACCTGGGGTCTACGCATAAAGTTAGGTCGAGTTGTAGTTTAGGTGTGCGTCGATGTGGCATACTAGTCAACCTAATGTTGATTTAACTAGCGGAGTTTCTCCATCACCGCCGTGGCCAAAGACAGTGACTACAATCATCGTCGTGGTTGAAGACAGTAAAGGCATCAAAGTTTAAGTTAAACACGGGGAAGTAATCACCGCTTTCGTCAACAATAGGGAATACCTCATTGCTTCCGTATAACGCGGTGAGGTGTCGGATATGGGAAGAAAACCATAATCCGCGCCTCAATGCATTGAACGGCTACGGTAAAGGGATGGGGGACGCGGATCGCTGATGTGGACGAACGTGGGCCTTCATTGTCGTGAAGAAACAGGGGGAATGTCCTATTGTCCACGTCAGGGATCCGCGTCTCCCCGTCCCTTCACCGCTGCCATCAGATGCAGAGGCGCGGATTCTGATTTTCCTCCCAGATCCGACGCCTCACAGCGTCCCACGTCAGCGATCCAGGGCATTCACCGTGTTAGAGAAAAGCGAGGTCTTCCCTGCATTTGAAGAACTCAGTGATTGCTCCATGTTTGTTTCTAGCAGACCTTCCGCTATAAATACCACCCCTTCCCCCCTTCCAAACCACACTACCACACAATTTTTACTTTCTCCCTCAATTCCTCCACTCTATGTTCGTACTGACTTCCGAGTATGCTATGTGGTTGTGACTAAGTTTGATCTTCCGCATCATAAAGAATTCCTAGAGTTATTTCCTACAACCCTCCCCTCTAAAAATCCGTCGAACCTCTGTCCGTCTTTCACCAAAAATTGGACGAAGAGGCTCTTAGGGTATGTACTTGGTTTTTCATTTGTGATTTATTTTTTTGTAATTGAGAAAATCTGATTTCATTCAAAAAAATTATAGATGGGTGCCGAGATATATGATCCTCGATTGTATATCCATTCTGGGCCAAGAGATACCAAGTATTCATCCGAGCAAGAAACACATCGCTTCCGTGCAATTTGTCACAACAATCCGGTAAACACTACGTACCTTATGATTATTTTATTATTTTAAAAGGTTTTATTTTGCTTTCCTTTGACTAACAACTTGGTGTTTTTTGATTTTTTTTTTGTAGGAATCACTTCTTTCAGTCATTCATAGAGGGACAACAAACTTGCTCGCTTAGCATGATTGACTCTAGATGTATCCAGAGAGGACGGGGTTGGATATGGTGAGGCATTTCATGCGGATTGAGATCAACAAAAATCTGCCGACGACAATGCATGGCAGAGCGATGGCGCCCCGAAACCCATACGTTCCACTTTCCGGAGGGGGAAGGACGATCACCCTCGAAGACGTTGCCATCCTCACCGGGTTGCCGATCACTAGAGAGACCATCATCGGGCACTCGACCAAACCCGAAGCAAGTTGGGGCCTCTGATTCTTGATCGTTTGGGCTTCGACATGCCGACCACTGATGAAGTCCTAGGACGGGGGCATCCACGTTGAATGCGGAACAAGTATCGATCTCGTGGCTTGTTGCTCACATCAACAATGAGGTTCATATCGGCCCAGGCACTGCCGAAGATCAAGTGGAGTTGTATGCACACGTCTACCTCATTAGCTTGGTTGGTGGGTTTCTATTCTCCGACAAGGCAAACAGGTGGATACAAGGCATGTGGTTGCCATTGCTACTCGGTACCTGGAACACGATCAGGACAAAAAG
Organism: Linum trigynum; assembly: GCA_964030455.1. Taxonomy (NCBI): domain Eukaryota; kingdom Viridiplantae; phylum Streptophyta; class Magnoliopsida; order Malpighiales; family Linaceae; genus Linum; species Linum trigynum. The sequence continues at coordinate 29,214,605 of OZ034814.1, read as the reverse complement.
TTGGACTACGAAAAATAATATCATCCAAAACCATAAACAACCGCAACTAACTTATCGAAACATGGATCACCTCTAGCATTACAATAACATGAATATCCTAAACAAATTCATCTAAATTCATAACTAACTAACATCCATCATATCATAATTAATCTAAATGTCTCTAACATAACATAACTGCCACTATCAGCAATTCATTAAATACAGACATATAATTATTAACACATCAAAATCTAAACAATACAAAATTATATCATACCGAAAAATTTGAGTTTCTGTAACAATAGTTGCTGAAACCAGGCTGAGAAAGGGATTTTTTGCAAAAATTTGAGTAGAATGGGGCAGATTTTTTAGGCAATAAAATGGGGGATTAATTACTTATATGAAAACTAGATCCAACAATCACCGCAGGAGTCCAAGGCAGTGAACATGTTCATCGCAGTAGTCTAATGTTGTGAATGCTAAGTCGTTGTGACTTAATTTTTCACCTACCAGAGCTGGAAAACGTGTTAAACAATCATCGCTTTCCCCAACTGCGGTGATATGTTCACCGTTGCCGTCCAACGCGGTGATGTGTTCACCATTTGTCTTTATTCGGTGATGAGTTCACCGTTGTCTTCCAAAGCGGAGATGTATTTACCGTTTTTCTTTAAGGCGGTGATGCATTCACCGTTGTTGTCTTCGACGGTGATTGTATTCACTGTCTTCGACCACGGCAGTGATGGAGAAAACATGTGTACCTTGAGAATTTTTTTACAACTTATGTAATTAAAAAAAAAAATCAGAACTAGTGTATTTTGAGATTTTTTTCCTGGTATCCGACCAAGTTAACGTGTATTAAACTGATTCTCTGATTTTATGGAGATGATGTAGGTCTAATTTTAGAATATCTTATTCTAAGTTAACGTGTATTAAACTGATTCTCTGATTTTATGGAGATGATGTAGGTCTAATTTTAGAATATCCGACCAAGTTAACGTGTATTAAACTCATATTCAATCACGCTGAAAATACAAGGATCCAATACAATTTATGTCTTTGGGGCATGGTTGTCACGCCGGCCGGCGTGCCACCGGTTGTACCAGGTTCAACCGATACCGGTCATTAAACCGGCGTGACACCACCAGTATGACCGGCATGATCGATATACGAATCTCTAAGTAAAGTGACCTTATTTTAGCGAATTTAATTGATAAACATTATTTTATTATATATTTTATGAGTATAAAAGTTAAATATTGATGTTATTTGTTGGATTCAAGTATAAATGTTTAGGTATTGGCGTTAAATGGCATGTTTAAATACGAGTATTTATAATTTTATCAGTAATATTGACCGGCATGAACCGACACAACCGGTATGTGCCAATGGTCAAACCATTCCACTTGCTAAACCGGCACACTGGCATAAACCGGTTTGACAACCTTGTTTGGGGTTTTTTTTGTACTATGTTTAGGAAGACGTGCAATGGGAGGAGGTGCAAATGGGAGGGATAAACGCAGTTTACAACACATTTGCACCCGTTTAGTTGATTTGTAATAGTAGGGGGTCCAAAACGGGAGTGCAAAATTACTATTTTGACTTATCCCAAATTGGCGTGCAAGGGAAGGAAGAAAGAGGGAGGTGGAGGGGGAGAGGGAGAGGGAGAGGGAGAGGGGAGAAATTAACTTTTTAAACTTTTTATAATTGTATAATAATTAATATTATCAATTTATTTTCTTACAGTTATCATTAATGTATATATGCTCGGGGTTGACCGTTTGACTACGAGATTGGGGTGGCTATACGGTCCGGTCCGGTTAAATTGGACCAAATTGATCCGGTCCCAGTCCGGTCTTTTCGGGAATACAAGGACCAAAGATTGGATTGGATACACTCCGGTCTTGATCCGGTCCGGTCTTGACCCTGTCCGGTCCCAATTATATTTTGATTTTAGATTGAGCTTGTGAGGATTTGAGTGTTGGGGTCTCTTATCCGGTCTTTATCCGGATTTTTTTACCTCAAATCTAAGCCCGAATATTGTTTGCTATCCGGTCCCAGTCCGGTTTATACGATCCGGTTTCGGGTAAAACCAAACAGTCCTGGACCAAATTGCCAGCCCTACTATGAGAGCAAGTTTATCAATGTTCATCTAGTCAAATCGAGATCTCTTCGTTGACTTGAATTTGCGTTGAAAATTAGAGATAAGAAGTGGTTATGGAAAAGGTAGCGAGGAACGGTTTGGTTAGCTCAGTTTGCTTGACTAAATAGTTAAAACTTACCGATTCAAACGTGTTTAAGTAAGTTTGACCATATTCAATTTAAAGTAAATTATACACGAGAACTCCGTAGGATGACCAATTATGAGTTGGGCTTCGAGGTCGCTCGATCAATGATTATTACAATTGTTATACTTAATTATTATTAGAGTATTATTATATACTAATTATTTTATTAAAGTATATTTATAATTATTTATTTTATTATTTGTGATAATATTTTATAAATTTAATAAATATATTTTATAATAATATAATTACTTATTGTTTACTCTATTTGCACCCCCTATTTTGTCATCCAAACAACAATTTACCCCTCCACTTACACTCTCCACCAATTTGCACCCCCTACAATTTACCCTTCTACTTGCACCCTCTCGAATATCCCCCACTCATTGCCAAACATAGTATTAGAGTTCTTATGCCAACTCCAAGCATATAATTTTCAAATTTGATACCATCGTGCCATCTCCAATGCTAGGCAAAAAGTGTTCCCCCAATAGTAAGTCTAAAAGACCAAAAAAGTAAAAAAAAAAAAAAAAGGATTTGTAGACCCAAATTTGACCCACAAGTGTCTAGAAGAGGAGAGGGGCTCGCCACGCAGCAAGATCTTTTTTTGCCCGTCTGTATTAAATAAAATAAAATATTTATGTTTCAACTCCTAAATTGTGCACAACTCTTTCAACCACCAAAAATACTTTTCTCAATTTTCTTCACAAATACACTCTAATTTTTCACTTCTACTTCAACACTTCCAATTTTCCCCCTCCCCATCTCAAAGAATTTCCTTCTTCTTCTCATCAATAAAAAACTCCACTTCTTCTTAAGCTCTTGATCATGGCTCAAACTAATCACCCTACGAATTGGAAGGAGTCTGAAGATAAAATTTTATGCAAACCTTGGATTAAATTTTTTGGAGGATGGTTTCATTGCTCATTATCAATCCATTAATGAATTTTGGAGGCGCGTTGGAGTCGTATATGCTTAAAGGATGTGAGATTTCAAGAACTGACGGGGGCTTGATTTCACGATAGAAGATCATCCTTCATCAATGTATGGACTAATCATATTATCTCATAGTGAGAGTGTGCCTGTTTGCATATCCAGTAGATTTTGCAGTCTTATATACATAGGGCAGCGAGAATAATCCTATTATTTTGGGAAGATCTTTCTTAGAACCGAAGGAACACTAATCGAGGTGCCAGAGCAGCGAGTCACACTTAAGTCTTGTGATAAACTTCTCAGATGATAGTTAAGGGGCTTCACCCACATTTTTAGCCTACACAATGACGGAGCAAATGCCCTTTTAAACCCTTCACATGGTTTCCAAATTATATGAGGTAATCATGAACCTTCTTCCACTCCATCAACGAGGGACCTCAAGGGTGATCATGTTCAAGCATCTGCGAAATTTGGAAAGAAAAAATGAAGATGGAAAAGCAATGAAAACAAGAGTTTTACCCGAGTAAAGTGTTCAAAGGTTGACCTATAAAATGTTTTGAAAAGGAGGGATCCTGAAAGTGTCTTAAGCCACTCATGGATAAAGAATTTGTTTTTGGAATGTTTTGAGGCTATTTTTGAAGATCACATCTTGAGAGAAGTCTTGCATCACAACCTAGAGACTAAGGGTGGATGAGAACACCAAGCTCACCTAACCCTAACAAGTTGAAAGCGTCATGCGAAAAAGACCGAAACGATGCGGTTGTTGCGAGGCACCCCAACACTTGGGTTTGCTTTCTTAATTTTCTCTAGTTTAGAAATAAAAGTCTTTAAGTATCAGCATGAGATATAAGATAATCTAGGACATGTAGTGGTATTTTTGATTTTTTGTAATTAGCTTTCGGGACATAGTTTTGCCTAAGTGAATGAATTGAGGAATGAGAGGATTTGGGTAAACAGGTGGAAGATCACGGATCACTGAGTGAGAATATTCACGAGTGTGATTTTTCAAGTTGGCAAAACTATGAGATCACGACTGTGATCTGCCACCACTCAATTGCAATCTTACCTGTGTCCATATTAGAATATAGCAAAAACACACTGGTCATCCCAAACACCATCCATTGTATCAGCCTCCCAATTCTTGTGCTTTCCTCTTGAACCAAAACATTTCTTATTCTCCTACTTCCACATCCAGATACCATTTTCCTTGATTGAAGCAACCAACTCCTAAATCCTCTAAGGTTATTTGCTCCTTTGATCATTCCGCAAGTAAGTAGTTGTGGTTTGTTTTAATTTCGGAAGTGATCATTTCAAAGTTCATGAAAGTAAGAAGGACTTGAAACTTCATTTTATGATTAAATGGGTTATTTGAATTTGATTCTAGGTTAAAAGACCGTATTCCCTCATCTTGAATGCATTCTTGGGTCTTGCGGGGTGATTGTCAAGCAAAATCATTGTTTCCAGTATAGACCACAGACCAGACCACAGACTATACGGTCCAGTCCAGACCACGCCTGTGCGGTCTGGTTTGGTTTGGTCTGGTCCAGATAGACCACACTCAAAGAAAAATGAATAATTTGTTTAGTCAACCACAAAAAAAATTGAACCAATAACCAAGAAAAATAATTGTTATTTGCCTTAAAACATTAATCCTAACATGCATGAATAATTTTGATTTCCTAAATCTTAGAAATAAGAAAAATACAAAGTAAAAGCATACAAACTTGCACCATAACGTTATAAACATTAACATAATGTCATATGGAGACACGATTATCTCTACTCTCTGGTTAAATACTTAAATGTGGTTGTGAACGAAGGAGGGACGAGATTCTCAAAATTAAGGTTGAGATTTGGGTGTCGTTGTGTGAGTTGGGAGGGTGATCGAATGGGCTATTAACTCGTATTGACAAGTCGGTTGGGTCCACGGTTTGGTCCGGTAAACCGCGGTCTAGACCAGACCAGACCAAGAGATCAAAACATAAAATAAACCAAACTAGACCATACTTAACGGTCTACGGTCCAGACCAAACTGTGCGGTACAGTTTGGACCACGATTTTTCTTACGGTCTGGTCTATTTTCCCAGCCCTAACCGCAATGATGGTTTGATGTCTCCGAATCTCGAGGAAATAATTCTTGTATCCAACGGTTTCCAAGTGGCTTATACGACACTAATCCCAGCACTGGAGGCTGGAACGACCGAGCGAAGCAAGTAGCCCGCCCTCTGTTCCCGCCATAAGAGAAGACTGGAAACCGCCGGCAACAAGCCGAAACTGAACCGACGGAGGAATCAATACTCGTAGCTGGAGAGATGTGTGGTAGAACTCGCTGTACTCTAGGCGCCGCCGACGTTCCTAGGGCTTGCCACCGCACCGGCGGCCCCTCGCAGATGATTGATATTGACCGGTACTAGGCTCGTTTCCTCTCTCCTGTTTTCTCGATTTCTCTAGATTTCGTGGTCTGACCTCGGTTCTTTAACATTCGTTTTCAGGTACAGGCCGTCGTACAACGTTGGACCGGGGTGGAATATGCCGGTTGTTCGCCGGGACGTTACGTCGGACGGCGACGGCTACGCTGTTCACTGTATGAAGTGGGGATTAATTCCTAGTTTCACCAAGAAAAACGAGAAGCCTGACTTCTTTAGGATGGTAATTATCCGAATCTGCTTTAGCTTCTTTTCCCCCTCGATTTTGTTAGGCCGTTGTCATAATGGAACTCTGGTTAGAGGTTTGAGGAACTCGGTCTGTATAACCTAGTTTAACATCTACAGTTCTAGAAGTGTTCAGTGAATGTTAGGGGATTGGTTCCCCGAGTACTAGATAGGCCGATTCATTGCAGAGTTTCATATGATACCCTCGCCTTTGCTTTCATTGTTGCTTGATAATTGTCTCGTAACCCTACTTATAATCTGGTCCATCAACTATACATCATGTAGTTCAATGCACGATCGGAGTCTGTTGCTGAGAAGGCTTCCTTTCGTCGTCTACTTCCTAAAAACCGGTGTCTTGTGGCAGTAGAAGGGTATGTCTGAAATTCATGGTCCATTTTCTGCTTCATAGCTCATTCTCTTCGAGTCTTCTGCAGATTAGACCTCATCAAAAGCTCAATCCTGGCATGTTTCGGAACATTTTTGTTGTTATGACTTATTGAGTTTAAAATATGCTAGGGATGAAGTGGGAGCTCTCTCTGGCCTGCTAGGCCAGTTTGGTTAATGTTGTTACCTGTCCCTTTGTAACTTTGTTTGCTTTCATGAGTATATTGTGACGCTTATGTTTTAGTAAATCAATACAGAATTCAGAACCTTCTGTCACCATCATCGGTGTTGCTTAACATTTACAATGCATTGTGGCTTTCAACATATATTGCAGATTCTTTGAGTGGAAGAAAGATGGGTCTAAGAAGCAGCCTTACCACATTCATTTCAGGGATGGCCGTCCTCTCATATTTGCTGCTCTTTATGATTCTTGGAACAACTCTGAAGGTGAATACCTACCTTCTCTTGTTTTACCTTGAGATTGGCTAACAATGTAAAGTGGCTCTATATACATTCTTCTCTAAGGTTTTGTTGCTGCTAATGCCTTTTTAGGCTCCCTGCTTATACTGTGCAGCCTTTATGTTTTATCTTTTTTTCTTCTGTAACCATTTTTTTGCGCTTCGTTTACCATGGTTTCTTCTAGTTGAACTCCCGTTTTCTAAAAAGCAAAGTGAACATTGCTTGAACCTCTGGTAACTGAATCCGTTCATCGATTGACATTTAGCATTGCTGCAGGTGAGACGCTCTACACATTTACCATCCTTACAACTTCATCATCATCAGCACTGAAGTGGCTACATGGTAAGTAGTTTTTGTTTTAGGAAGATCCTCTTGTTTAAGTTTCTATTTAGTATAATCTTTTGTTCTGGTTCATATACTCTCTTGGAAGGGAATGAAGTATCTAATCTTTTAGTTGAAGAAACACATTTGAGATTATATAATTACAGGCTAGAGCCGCTTTCTGTCATATTAGAATGGCTAATGCAGTGTTGTAGGAATGACTAATGCTATGTTATTTTGGCTTGTGTTTGTTACATAACAATTAGCAAGAAACGTATTAGTTGATCTTTATTGCAGATAGAATGCCTGTAATCTTGGGGGATAAAGAGGCGACTGACGCTTGGCTAAATGGTGATCCTTATGATTCACTGCTCAAGCCTTACCAACATTCAGATCTGGTAACAACTCACATGCTGATTTAAACACCTCCAGCTGTTCAAACACCAAAACTTTAACACGGGGCAAGGCTATGACCCAGTTTCTTAAATCTTCCAGGTGTGGTACCCAGTCACATCTGCTATGGGAAAAATCGGTTTCGATGGGCCTGAGTGTATCAAAGAGGTTTGCTGCTGTTCAGAGTCTTCTGCAGTTTCACTATCCGTCGACCTGAGGTGCATTTGTGATGTTCAACTCATCGAAAAAGTGATTACATGAGAGCCTTTCTATTGTGGTTGCAGGTACAATTGAAGAAAGAGGACAAAGGCACCATATCAAAATTCTTTGTGAAGAAGGAAGTCAAAGAACAAGAAGATCCGGAACCAGAAGACGCGTGTAAGCCTCATGAACCTGTGAAGAAAGATCTCACAGAAAGCGTCAAGGAGGAAGTTGACAACGAAGACAAGTTAGACATTACACCCTCCCCTGAAGTGGCAGCAGACGAGGATATAAAACCGAGCGTCGCTCCTGCTGTAGACACTGCTCAGAAGTCTAAAGTGAAGCGGGAATTTGATGACTCCATTGATGAATACCAGACGATAGCAAGGACACATGAAAGCAAGCGGCTGGAGGTGGCAAGTCCGGCAGGGAAAAAGGCCAAGTCGAAGAATGATGGCGATAATAAACAGCCAACCCTCCTTTCCTTCTTCGGAAAGAAGTAGCCTAGTGATAACAAAATCTGAACTTGGCTTTTCGGCGGTGTACGTTTGCAATGCTTCATTTTGTGTGTGTGAAGAAGCAGCGGCATTGTTTTCTTGGTCAGCTGTTTTGCTTGCTTGCTGGGGAGTATTCCTGCTTGGCCGGCCGATCATGTTTGTAGTTTGACTTTCCTCCATGTATATATTAAGCGCATTTCACTTTCACTTTCATGTTTCACCAGCAGCATTTCTATGTATAATACAGTGCAGAATCAACAAATGAACTGTCCTGAACATTGTTTCATTGCTTCAGTCTCAGCTTCGCAGCAAACAAGCACACACATAGATCGATTGCATCGACTTAATCATTCGTTTCGTTCAAGAATCGGACAGGCTCCCATCTGACTTTATAAATAAGGCTACAGTCTGAGCTCTGATTTGAATTATAGTTCCTGGAGGTGCTAACCATTTCAAGCTACAGAATAACATGACCTGATAATTCTTAGCAGAATGAATTAATACTTCACAAGGTACTAGATAAAGATGAAGATCATCCATCCAATACATTATTCGCATAATCTCCGAGGTACAAAGTACAGGCCTATATGATTAAACCCTGAAGCAGTTCACTTCTATTCATCACCAAAAAATAGTTCTAAACTGGGGATCCAAACTTGAGATACTTGTACAATCGATGCAGATTTTATACGATGCACCATTGCTCCCTCACCCAGAAATCACTTGAACCCGAAAGCTAAGCTATGAGATTGCAGAAATCCAAAATGACGAAAAGACCTGAACTTGCACCACATTTCTTACTCTTCCTTGTCTCAATACATTCCCCTGCTGCTGTTGAGAATAGACCCAAGCGTCCCCAGAACAGCAAAAGCCAGCAGCGGGCTCACATCCAGGGTATCGAAAATGGGAGGGATGATATTCCTGAACAAGTTGAGATACGGGTCGCACAGGTCCCTTATAGCCGACAATGGCTGCCGCTCCCACGGGATGTTTGGGAACCAACTCAGCAGCACCCTCACCATCAGCACGCCACTGTAGATATCCAGCCACTTCGCCAGCCCCGCCGCCACCACGGTCAACGGGGTATTGAGATAACCGCTGGGGCGGTCCTTGAGCGCCGCGAAGAAGAGAGGGCCGGCGGAACGAACCGCCGCCGCTCCCGAGCCGATCGCACATCCCGGCACCAACAGTGCGAGCTTGTTGACGAGCAGGCGCGACAGGGACAAGGCTAGGGTTACGATTGTGGTGACCGTCCGAGTTGCTCCGGTGAGCGCGAGCTGGGAATCGGATGGAGGAGACAGCGTGGGGACTGGCGAGGATTGGGTGGATAGCGAAGCCAAAACCCTAACCCTGGGCTTTGGGGCGTTCGTTCGATGGGAGAGTGACAGTTTCGGGAGAAGAGGTTTCGGCAATGGTAGAGATGCGGAGGCCGCGATCCTGCCGGGCTGGTGCCTGTGGAGCGGAGGAGCTTGGAGGACGGCGCCGGTCTGTGAAGACAGCATAAGCGCCATGATTGATTGCCTCTGCTCTGCTCTGCTCCTCGATTTGGTTTTCCGGGGAAAATTTGGTATCAAGTTAAGAAGAAGAAAGAGGGGGCGCCGTTCCTGATAAGGCTAGGAGTCGGAGCGGGTCATTATTAATCCGGATCCGGGTCGGGTCGGGTTAGTCGCTCTCATAATTTTTATCGAACAAATATTATTATTTGGCCGTAACTTCACCCCTCAATGTTTCGTGACAAGCCAAATACATACCCCATAATTGTATCTTTATCCAATTTCGTACAGACTTTTCTTCCAGAGAGAAAAAAGAGCAGAGTGGACGAAAATTTTGTTGATTGATGACAGAGAGGAGTGATTCAGCAAAGAGGGAAAATTTGAGGACGTAAAAAGGGTAAACTGCGGAAATAAGCCTCTAAACAAGGAGAAGCGGCCGAATCTAAATCCATGATCATTCTCTTCAGCAGTCTCAGAGGAGCCGCCACCAATCCCCATTTTACCGCCGGCGGCCGTGTCCCCAGCCAGAAACCACGCCGTCGGCTACCTAGCCTTATGGTGCTGCCCCTCCGCCTCCTTTGCCGCCGCCGTGGCCGACACCAACCCACCAACACGCTGGAGCTCGACACCATGGAAACCGGCTGCGGATGGATCTCTTTAGTTGTGAGAGCGCTTCTTCTCTCTGGCTACTCTTTCTTGCTATGCTAGTCAATACTCCATAGCTCAATCTCTTTCTCCATTTATATTTGTTTGAATGCTGAAGGCTGATGAGGATGATGAATAAACAACGTTGGCTAATGATGGTGATCATAATGACAGCAATGATAGCCATTTTCTATGTTTGATTAAATATCTTTTTTTTTTAACTTATTTTCCAGAGGATAAAAATTAAAATAATCAAACAACTTTTGAGTGGGTTTAGTTTTGGAGAATTTTGTCAATCAACATTGTTCTTCTCAAGTTCATGCTCTATATTTGTTTCTATAGTGAAAATCACTGTCTCAGTTCAATGCATGTACATAATATGATTAGAAGAAGACATATGATACCAACTTCTCTATAATGTACCTTTTAAACATACAATTTACTATTGTTAATGCATCAAAAGTGAGAACAAGAGGGGATGATGTTTATGTTGAGTTACATTCGGTTACAAATGTCATTCTCATAGGATGCAATTTTTCTATTGATTTCGTCATCAAAATTACTGCAGGTAAAGTGATTAAGGCGTTGAACTCACTTGAGAGTGGTCTCAAATTCTTTCTCTAGTTAATTATGAAAGGTAGGGTTGGAACAACCCACTTGTATTAAGTGGGTTGATTGTGGGGATGAAAGGGAATCCATGCTTAATTAGTAGGTGCTAGTGTTTTGTTTTTTCACTAGGCAGTAGCTACTTTGGCCGTTGGGCTCGTGGTTAGCCGGCTATGATGATGATTAGAAGAGAATGGGGTGGTGGAATCTGTCCTTTTGTGTAGTTTATTGGGCTGTGAAGATGGGGAAAGGGTTAAAAAAAAGAATCAAAGGAGGTGGGTCGTCTAGTCCCTTTTTAATTTGCAGCTCAGAATGTGGGGATCGATACGCCATGGAATCGTAATCATGCAAAATCCAGACAATGATTGCACAAAATGCATTTGCTTCTTATGCTTTAGTTGTAATTATGTGTTTGTTATTCCTCCCACTTAAGATTTATGTTATTGTTAGCTCAATATATGGGATGTTTATAATATATAGTTCTGTTGTATTATATGTCTGCTGCTAGATGTAATAGAAGAATTTGGTTACAATACACTTGGACATATGTTTATATATCGCATAAACTTATTTACTCTTGTAAGTGCATATTTGTACCATAAGGCAACATTTGAAATCTTATGTTGATTATAAGAAAATCCCTCTAATCCACTTTACTTGTTTGGATTTCTACTTTTGTTGTTTTTTTAATGCAAGCATAAAGTTTGTTAACTCGGCTACCACTACAACTCACTCTCAATTATAGGCCAAGTGTAATCTATAACCGGGTGTAGCAAAAAGTAAATATTTCAAATATCAATATGGACAGACTATATTACCCTTACAAGCCAACTTAATCGATCTAATAGGAGGGACGTACCTCATACCCGCAAAAGAAAACTAAGGCAATCAATTCGACTCCCTCAAGATTAAATCGGAAGGGCGTAGAGTCACGAATCACAATGATTCATGGCACTCTACGATAATAGAGGATTGGCCCGGATTGCCTAAATGGATTTTCTTCCTCCTAGGTCAATTGTCCCAAAATTGGAAGATTTGATAAAGAACACCCAATTTGCATGAAAATACCTCAATCAATATATAAATCACAATACCTATACATAATAGAGTTCACAAACTACAAACTACAACATTCCTAAACTAGGGTTCCTATCATCCAAGTGACAAGGAAGACTACTCCATAGCTAGAAGAGACATAACAACTAAGGTAGAGGGAAAACCCATATAAAAGTGACTCTTCCTCTTCCTAGACGCTTGAATGGATCCTTGGAGTAGAAATCTTCCCACCAATTGCCTTGGGTAGGTCAATTTCACATCCTTCCCCTCCTTGCTTGAAGCTTTCTCTCTCTAAACTTGAAAAAGAACCCTTCACTCTCTATAGAACTCCCTCATTCACTTTCAGTTCACTGTCTTTTACATAGCCCTCGAGCACCCATTTCATAGTTGCACTTCACGCCAGTGAGGTATGCAATGAAACCATGATCTCAGCGCGAAACGCCCGTGAATTGCACAAAGGCTCCTGGAAGTGTGCAGACTTCACAGTTTCTACGTCGACATCACGGTCCGTGATAATTCCTCCTTGTCGTGATCCTTGCACTTTTGCCCACTTTGCTCCCTTTTTGTCTGAATTTTGATCCCGGTGCCAATTCTACCAGTACCTACTAAGGTATGAAACATGCAAAACAAGAGCAAACCTAGAGTAAAATAGGTCCAAGGACGGTGCAAACCAAGTCAAAAGACACAAGTCAAGGGGTTAAAAGTATGTAATCTATCCCGAATAAAACTCCCCGACAATTGAATGTTTTCTTGTCCCCAATCAAATCTAGTCAAACCAGTAAAACTTGTAGGAAAAAAACAATGGTATGCACTTTAAATCATCGGTGGCGCCTGAAAAACAATAAAAGTCAGGTAAACTTTACTTCCATCTCTTCGTGCCATGCATACTCTCGGTTGAGGATCTTGTTTACTAAGAAAATCTAGACACTTCACGTGTGTACTGGGGGACTCATAGAAAACAAGTGAAAATAAAAGGACTCCATGATGGTGCTCTTACTTTTTCAAAATAAGACTCAATTTTTGGAGCCTCAACTTAAACTTGACCGCACATGGCACCACACTTTGCAATTTAAGGCATCTCTCTCTCGTGACCAAGAGCGAAAGGACATTGCCTTCCCATTCACAGCTCCATGTGGAAAACATGATTGTTAGATTCATTGTCTGAGCACCACTTCTTAACATGCACTTCACGTCTCAACGACAGACGGGTTGCCACACATGTTGGGTACAAACAAGAGTCGAGGTCTCTTGACTCGCTTGAAGGCACACTATCTCATTACCATATGAGCAAGTGAGGAGGAGAGATGTTTGGGGGCATAAGGTAGTGAAAGATGATCGAGATGCTAGAAAGTTATCCGAACCCAAATGTGTCCTCAAATGGCACTCTGAAATGAGAGAAAAGCCCTTTGACGGTTTAACTCAAACACTATGCCCAATTGCCTCTCACGTGAGAACCTCATTTTTTCAAATAATATTTTTTTCAAATTCGAGCACCTTTTGCAAAACTTTTTGGAGTTCGAAATTGGGGAGTCCCACACACGTCCTAACCTCTATAACAAACATTTTCACATAATCGAGAGAAAATAGAAGAAAAGTCACTCATTATCAATAATTTTCGTAGCACCACACTATTCCCTATTATGCACATCATCACAATCACCAAACAATCCAAAGTACACTGAGCAAGATCATGCTTGGGACAATTGTGTTCAAAACCTCTAGAATCTTTCAATATAAGCTAGATACTAGGTTCCAAAACACATCTCAATATCAACCATTAGTCAATCATTAATGCACAAGTGCTTGGAGCCCTCAAATTGTAGAAATGTTGCAATCACAAGGCTACAAAACTTTACTTCCATCTCTTCACTCCAAGCCCAAAATCCAAGCTTCAATAGTGAAAACATAGCTAAAAATTGGTCATAGGGCTTCTTCTTCGTCACTTTATCTCTCTAGAACTTTGTTTTTGCGTTTAGAATTTGAATCCTCCCTCATTACACCCAAAATTGGGTTTAAAATCCCCCACTGCCTAATGCACGCTCGGCGCACGACCGTGCGCCTACCCCAATTTGCCCATGAAACCCCAAAACGCCGCATTCAACTAAGTGGCCCCCTCAATCTCGCACGGCCGTGCGAGGTGGGTAATAGCCTGTGCAGATCTTCCAGCTCCTCGTTGAACGCTCCAATATTGTCCAATTGTCCCCAAACTTGTTCCCGAGCCTTCATTCACGTACAAAGACCTAAAATCTCACAAACAAGCACACCCTAGCGTTAAATAGGCTAAGAACCAAGCAAATACTAAGCCATATGGTCAAGAAATGGCGAAAAAACATGTACAACCGCAATGTTATCATTTAGAATCTTAAATATTCATCTTCGAGGGCTTGATCTTTGATCTCCAATGGTGATTTGCACCTCCAAAATAGCTCCAAGAACCCTCTTAGGTCACTCTCTCTAGACTTGCACCTTGGGTGTTTTGGGGTCAAAACCCGTTGCTGTCAATTTATAGTCATAGTAGTAAAAAGATCACGATTTTGGAGTGTACTTCACGGCCGTGAACAGTGCAAAATGTGATCTCAACTGAAAACACACAGTTTTGTGCATACTTCACAGTTTTGTTGACCATGCCAGTGAGATGCACTATGGATGATGGAAATGCGTGTGTTTCATGGTCTTGGGGTGATTTTCACGCCCCCAAACCGTAAATATTTCACCCAGCCCGTGAACCATGCAAAACCTTCACTTTTTGGCTCGTTTGACCTTCGAATGTCTTGAAAAGTCCTCGAGCTTCCTACACATTCTAGGACCTTAAATGTGACAAAAGAAGCACAACCTAACACAAAGGGTCGAGGAACAACGATTACTAAGTCAAAAAATCAAGATACGAAGGGGTAAAACATGTACAAATTATCAAATACGCCTTAATCATCTTTCTTCTCAAGAAATCTTTGTTATTGGCTGCCATTTAAGTGTATATTTCTTCTGACTTCTCAGTAGCGCATTGATAGATGGTACCTACTGCCATTGGGTTGGCTTTTTTGGATGTTTTCTCATCAATACTTTGAAAAAGGAATGGGCATATTGCTCCTTTGTGAATCCATGATGAGGACATTCATGTAGCAGAAAGTTGAATCTGTCCCATGTCTTGTGAATTGGCTCTTGATGAACACTTGATATCTTTTCCTTGAGCTCCTCTGTCTTCTAGGGTGAAAATTATTCTTCCAGGAATGCTTGTACAAGTCCTTCCCATGTCGTGAATGTATTCATTGGGTGCATGTCTATCCAAACTCGAGCCTTTTTAACTAAGGAGAAGGTGAAAAGCTTTTGTCGTGCATTATCTCCATCTTCTTCTACTTCTACGGTAGTGCAGACGTCACTAAATCTCGTTATATGCTCCTTGGATCTTTGTCATCTTCTCCATCAAATTGTAGTGTTGAAGTCATCAATGTCACCTAATGGCTCTTGATCTCCACGTCTTTTGCCAAATAGATGTTGTTTGTCACAAACTTTGAAGCTTTAGGCAAAAAATGTTCGAACAAAGTCAACATGGTTGATTATCAAACTCCTCTCCTTGCTCCTGGAAAGAAAATAACAATTCGTAACATCCTTGAACAAGTAGTATCTTTCGAAAATCAAAAGTTCCCGTCGACAATGCCAAAAACTTTATGCAGAGAACACAAGTAAAAAAACCTAGATGTGACTAGGGTCATATTGCACCTGGTATTTTGATGGTAGTTACTCAAAACTAGATGCTCAAGTGATTGAATGAGATGACAAAAAGTAAAATCAATGGGTTGAGGTTCCGTAAAACTTGACTAGATTGTAGAATTTAAAGACAACAAAGTAAATGAGAGAGTAAACAAGAGAGAAACAAGTTGTTCATGTTGTAACATCTAGATGAGTATGAATACTTTCTCCTAAACAAGATGTCTATGACTATATGCATCGATGTTGTGTTGACATTCTATCTTTTCCTCCAAGGCCATTCCCTCCTCTTGCATGTCCACTTGCGCTAGGAACCTAACTTGCCAATGTGTGCATTCGCTTCATGCAACCAACTAAGTAATTAAGATCAGGAAAGTAAGGATAACACATTGTCTAGGGGTGGAGGTTCGGTTACCGGTTAACCGGTCGGTTAAATCAATAACCGGCCAGTTATCCACTAATCGGTAACCGATATAACCAAAATTCAGTCGGTTATCAGAGGCTAGACGAGATGGTTTTGGTCTTGGAGGGGGCTCGATTAATCGATAACCGAGATAACCGAGATAACCGAGATGACCGAAGCCTATTTTGGGCAGTTGTCGGTAAGGGGGACGGTTGTTCGGTTAACCGATAACCGACCGATCGGTTACCGGTTATAACCAAACTAACCGAAACTCCACCCCTAACATTGTCAATGTGAGATTCTACAAACCTTGACGATGGTCTATTGTATTGGAAATCTTTAGGCATCAAGCATCATCATAATTAGAATACTACAAGGTCATACTTCCCAGCTAGTACACGCCTAACAATGATGCCTACTACTTGGGATTAGTTTCCTTGTTTCTCCAAGTAGTAGTATAATCAATACATATAGTAATGCGTAGGGATGTTGATGAGTCGAGCCGAGTCGGACTTTGCCATAGTTCGCGCTCGGCTCATTTAAATATTTTCAAGCTCGAGCTCAGTTTGAGTTCGTCACGAGCTTTAATATGCAAGCTCGAGCTTGTTTGTGAAAATGAAAGCTCGGCTCGCCAAATAAGTTTGACGAACGAAAAATCGCGTTTAGCTCATAAAATGTTCATGATAGCTTAAAATTGAGCTAGAACCGAGAACAAAACTAAATTCAAACCTATAGCAAAGCCTACCAAGATAAAATACAATGTGTTCCTAATTCAAATGGCTAAAGTCCATGAATTCCAATCCTTTCTGATGCCAAACCGTTAAATGAGCTTGTTCGCAAGCTTTTAAGCTGAATATAGTGTGGCTAGATTTGGGCTCGTTTAGTTCACGAGCCGGCTCAATTAGAAGAATCGAGTGTCGAACGAGTTTTTCTAGAGTCGGGCGTTGAGTCATTCATGAGCGGCTTGGATCATTAACAACCCTAATCGTAACATGATAACAAGCATACACAAAACTAAGCCATCGAGGCTCCAAGAACGAGCTTGTTCACGAGCCGGCTCGATAAGACGAATCGAGTGTCAAACGAGTTTTTCTAGAGTCGGACGTTGAGTCATTCATGAGCGGCTTGGATCATTAACAACCCTAATCATAATATGATAACAAGCATACACAAAACTAAACCATCGAGGTACCAATAATGAGCATTGGTGTTTTGGTGCATCTTATTACTCATAAAATATATTACATCACATCATCAAATCAACATCCAAAACAACAAAGAATTAGCTGACCATGAGAGAATAAGAAGGAGTAAACTAAAAAATGATTCGTTCTCTCATCACTCCGACAAAGTTTCAGTAAGTCTTAAGTTGTAAAAGGTACTTTACATCGGAAGTCTATGCACCTATTTATTGTACAAGAGAGATGGGGGTATAAAGAGTATTTCCCTCCCAACACTTGGCCTATTCCTTCATTATTTGAATTAAAATAAGTTTTCATCCTTGTCTTGATGAATTAGACTGCATAAGAAGTTTTCTTGTGGCCTAGGAATATCGGTGGCACAACATTATTTGGATCCGCCACCCTATTTCTTTTTGGAGTGGGCTCTTTGGCTCATGGACTTCTTCTACTGTTTTGGGAGAAACTTGTGGCAGCGGCGCTAGACCCGTTGCTTGGGCCTCCTCTCTTTCCTTCATCAAAATGGGTGAAGATTTCCTCTACGGAGTCGTATTCACATAATCTAACAACTTCTAGTTGACTCCCCCGTCATTGGACCACTATGTCTTCTCACAAACTCATTAATCTTGTCTTTGTAGCTCATTTGGTCCTCCGGAATTCTTCAATGCTTGATCCATGTGTCCTTAGGTCGCTTTGTACTTTCAATACAAAAAAAAAACATACCCAAAGGCATCAAAGAGTACAAGATACAACCTTGATCTCTCAAAAGCTCATTGACAAATATAAACAAGAAATATCGTTGAAATGACTAAAGTGTTATCACTATGCTTTATGCTATTATGTTTGGTTTGGAAGCGAGAGTGCTTCTGGGTGTGGTGTCTTGTTGGGTTTGCATTAATTGTTTAGCTCTCCCTGTTGGGTTGTTGCAGAGAGGTGTGATTCACTCTGCACATTATTCTTTAATGTTTTTTTATCTCTCAAGCATGGTTTGTTCAACCAAATGCTTTGAGATAGCTTCTCTTGATTTTGTTTCAGATATTAACTCGCTAAAACATAACTACTAACAATGGCCAAGTGTAACCAATGAAAGGGTCTGTAGTACAGTGGTCCAAGTAATAAATATCGAATCCTCGGGTCTCTAGATGTACTATTACTCAACTTCAGTTCATTATCTAGCAAATCATATTGAGGTTTGATTAACTAAACTACACTATAAGCTAAACTAGGTTAGACTACTAATTACAGGTTGGGAACTCACTTAGGTATGATTCCCCCTAGTCACTAGAAAGATTAATGATTGATGATCTCTAACTTGTTTCACTTTCATTCATAATGTGTAGAATCCTTGATTGGACCTTGAATCTCGACTAAAGAAGTCAAGGCCCTCTTGAGTCGATTGCCTAGAGGAACGTATCCTTCTTTAGAACAACCGATCAAGGCGTTCTAAACTAGTCTCCCTCTATCGAATGAGGTTCTCAATCGATACAAAGCAGTGAATCGACCCTCGACTAAAGCAATCGATCCAATACTATAAATCTATGGTGCTCTATTGACCTAATCAGGTATTCGCTCTCATAGGACCAAAGCAGAATCAATAATCTCAACTAAAGCATAATTGAATCATGAAAACATGCATAGATTGAATATGAACTAAAGATTATCAAGTAGGAGTACTCATACATTCAATCCAATCAAACAAACATAGCTAGGGTTCTACAAAACCTAAGTGAAGAGAAGTTACTCCATAGAGAATAGAGAGACTACAGTAAGAATCTTCAGATGATCAGTCTTCAAGTTCAGGCTTGTTCCTCGAGCTTCCAAGGCTCCAAAAATGCCCTCAAATCGTCCTCTCACTCTT
This sequence comes from Linum trigynum, assembly GCA_964030455.1. Taxonomy (NCBI): domain Eukaryota; kingdom Viridiplantae; phylum Streptophyta; class Magnoliopsida; order Malpighiales; family Linaceae; genus Linum; species Linum trigynum. The sequence goes on along the minus strand of OZ034814.1, from coordinate 29,195,555 downwards.
TGATTCGTCCCTTGTGTGTCTGGGAATCAAAACACAACTCTCCCTCTCCAAAAATCACAAAACAACTTTTATACCCACTGAAATTCGCACCCCCGACTTGCCCGGCCGTGCAAATTGAGATTTTGGTCGTGCAACTCCCTGGAAAACTCGCACGGCCGTGCACAATATTACACGGCCGTGCACAATTTACAATATGCACTCCTAAGCTTCGTTGGGCTCGTTTAAGCTCGTTTGACCTTCGATTCAGGTATCGTTTGATCCCATATGCTCGTAGCCTCGTCCTCTTTCTTTTCATGACAAGTTTACATGATTCTTTGTCAATAAAATGAGGTAGAAATTCATTCTTCCTTTGGTCATCCCCGAGTTTCTTCCCTCGAGACGCCAATTGATCTCCGATTGACTTGAAACTTGCGCCTATGCTTCACTTTATGTACTAGGACCTGAAATGTGACAAATGAATACAACCTAGCATAAAATAGACCAAGAAACGATCAATTGCCAAGTTAAACGATCAAGAAATGAAGGGGAAAACATGTGCAAATATCGAGTCATTAAATATCATTGTTTTGTCCCTCTTTGTAACAAATCTTTCATGGTGCAATTCAGGTGATCATTTGTAAAACAACACAATAATAAATATCACTAATAACTGTCTTAGTTTGAAAGGTAGCTAAGCAATAAGTCAATTACAAAACTATCCCCTGCATTTTCTCTCTGCTTTTTACTTCCTCTTATTAAATACTACTTTGACAAACAACACCGAGAAAGCAGCTTTTACTTCATCCTGCTTCTCTGTCTTTTGCTTGTGCTGCTCTATTTCTGCACCTCTGTAGTAGCGGTGGCACCCATTTTTTTCTTGCTTTTGTAGTCGTTGGTGTAATCGATGTCAGCAGGGTACTTAATTGCATTAAGCTGGAGCTTACGGAGAGCAGCTCTCCCCAAGTCAATGCCACAGACATCAGAGAGCCTCACAACGTTGAGCAGCACGTCAGAGAGCTCCTCCCCAAGATGAATCTTTTCCTCTTCCTTCCACCCTGGCAGTCCCTTCTCCACCTCCCCCTTCCACTGGAATATTTCTGATAGCTCCCCAACTTCCCCAACCTGTACAAAATTCCACCATTCTCATTCATCACCACGCAACAAACAAGCATACTGGTGTAAAAAATCACTGAGATCAATGACCCAATTTTCCTAATATGGGGTTGAATGAGATATGACATAAGAACATATGAAATGCTGGTGGATGGCATATCTCATTGGTGCAGCGTGATCTGAAAACATCAACCCTAAGATGATAACAATATAAGTACTGTTTTGGCCCTAATAGTATTACTGTTAAATTAGCTTTCTGATGACACGACATCACAGCTGGACGACATGCAACTCATATACGATACATCAGAAGAAGAAAGGAATCAAATAATAGAGAGACAGGGGATCAATTGAGAAACCATATACCAGACACAGGAGGACGTTTCTGGGGCTGTGAAATTGATCCCAGTCCCTTTCCTTTGCAAACTCTGCCAATTTCGTCTTCAGAAGATCGATGGACACGCCGGTGCTCATCTCCCCAGCTACTTCTGCCGCCTCTCCGGTCATCGCGCCGTTGGTCGCTTTGCCACAACACTCGTGGTGACTGTGACGCCACTAGGCTTAGCTGTTCATTAAACCTTTTTTTCCCCCCTTCTTTCTCTTCTTCTGGCTCTGGGATAGAAAGATAGCAGCGGGCGTTGCTTTCTTTATATATTATTAGAAGATGAAAAGCGGCAGGGTGGTTGTTGAGAAAACTATGGAAATTACATAAATAGTGAAGGCATTAATGACAATGGATTTCTTTTCCAAAAGGAAAAAAATCTAGTAAAAAAAAAGGAGAGACATGCATATGGGATTTTATAAAAAAGTTGGTAAATTAATAAATAAATTATAGTATATATACGATGTTTTCAAACCTTATCCTACGTCCAAATAAACTTTATGTTTTTTTTTAGAAATAAATCTGCTTATATTATTAATTGATTAAGTTTAAACTCTTCACTCAGAAGTAGGGGTGGACAATGAGCGGGTTGGGTGGATTTTGGTCTAAAATTGACCCATCCGCTTACTAGCGGGTTGGAATATATGTGACCCGCAATCCACCCACATACTTATGCGGGTTGGGTTGGGTGAGTGGCGGATGGGTGCGGTTGGGTCGCGGGTTAACCCGCAAAAGCAATTCTCCAACTAACCATTAAAAAAATTGACTAACATTTATAATAAGTTCATAGCACATTAGTAAGATTGTATCAATAATTTGCGATTTAGATACAATTAATAATTTATAGTTTGTATCCCAATATTTAATGGATACTAACAATAATTTGCATACCAATATCCATTGCAAATGGATATTGCACAACACAATAACCAATAATAGTAGTAAAAATTATTCTTTATTCTCCACCTTTTGCAGTATATGGTCAGACTGTAGTGCATTTTGAAAATATAATGAATATTGGATACTATAAGAAACAACATTTTTCCATGTAACAAATAGAATGCGGGTCATAAGAGTGACCCGCAATCCACCCACATAATTGCGGGTGGGAGATTTAACAATTCGCAATCCACCCACATCAATCACCTATTACATACGGGTCGGGTTATTTGCTGATGGATCGATATCAATCCGCGGATTAACCACCTACGTGCCCAACCCTAGTAAGAAGAGAAACCAAGAATACTGGTGCTCTATCCACCCAACAGGCCAACACTCATCCTTCTCCTAATTGCAAACTACATGAGACATACAGTGGGCTAACTTATTATGGGCTCGTTTCACGAAAACCCATTCGATCTTGGAGAAAGACTGGCCCAATTCTCAACTTTTTTTTTTTTTTTTTGCTATTTGGCCCATTTCAAGAGAAGATTCCGCCTGGCCTGTAATCAATCATGTCACCACCTGGCAATCTGTCTGAATTGAGATGGGAGGCAATTTGCCATTTCCATCCTGAAGATCACCGTCATAGCCTCTGCCTCCGCTGCTTCCTATAGTTTCCGGGTGCGTCTCACGGCCGCCGCCGCCACAAATCGACCGTCTTTTCCACTGATTACAGCTCCCATCCCAGTTCCTTGCCGCGGTAAAACAGCCTGCATCAACCGAGATCGTGAAGTCCACGGTCTGAGATGGTCTCCAGCCTTCGCCATTTCTGATTTTCCGGCTCGATTTCCTTCTTCTGCAGCTCCAGATAACCAATCTTGTGCTCTAGCTATTATCTCCCATTCTTCCAGTTTTCGTTTAATCCATAGTTGACTGTTTGTCTGTTCCCAAATGAACCATAGGGCGACTAGAAATCTCCGGAGCTGTCTGTCGTTCTCCGTCTCTTGCAGGCTACAAAACCATTCCTCCAGAGGCGTATCCAGGACACCCCTAAATTTTGGAAGATCGATTATCCAACTTCCGGTGGTAATTTACCTATGGAAAAAAAATAGTCCAGGACACCCTGAAATTTGAAAGATTGATTATCCTACTCTCTTTTATAGTTTGGGTATGGGAATATAAGTGGTAGTTTGGGTAATTCAAACCTGGGACACTACTATTACTAATAAATATAATTTTCACTAGGCTACAACTTTTGGTTGTTCTATTCTAAACACTGTGTAATAGCAAAACCTTATTCTCTATCTTTAATTATTTTCAATACCTACAATTAATCTAATTACAAGCTACCCTTAATTTGTATTGATTTTAAGGTTGTACGAAAAGTGTTGAAAGTGTCTTTTTAGCTTTGCATCAAGAACAAATTTAGAAGTCAAATATGCTTCAATTCTTGAATGATTACCGAGACAAATTTGTCGAGCAATGTAGACACCAAGTGTATTTTATAATTTTCTTATAATATGAAAATACATCATTGACTTTTTTTAACTTATACGAGTTGGGTATTTTTTTTAAATTAAATAATCTTTATTAATTATTTAATTTTTATTTTACTTTATTTTTTAAAGAGGACACCCCTATGCAAAATTCCTGGGTCCGCCACTTCATTCCTCACAGGTAAGATTCCCCCCTTCTCGAACAATAGATACATGTTTGTAGGTCTAGTTACCCTCCGAACCCATGCGCAATCCTTGAATACGTTTTCTTGAGTCTCTGGTAGGTCACAGAATGGACAACCCACACGACCCTTCTCTGCTCTTTTGAAAATCTTGACCCTTGTAGGAAGAATATTCTTGATCCACCTCCATGCAAACAATCTCACTTTTGGAGGTATCTGTAATTTCCAGACACGATCCCAATTAACTGGCGTATATAGCTCTCCCCGTTCCTCTTCCTCTTTGTTCTTCCAAAGTTGAATGTTGACTTTACAAAATAGTCCCCCGAGGTTTCCAAGCTCCAGACCCTTTCATCCCTACATGGTTGCCTGGGAATTGGGATCTAATGTAACTGTTCCCTGTCCTCTGGGTGGAAATAGGTTGCAACTGGTCTTGTCTCCATAGTCTCAATTCTAAATCCATTAGCTCAACAACCAAAGTAATGTTCCCAATCCTTAAGACTGATGATTTCACATTGAAACCCTCAGTATCGGGATCCATTTATCCTGCCAGATATCCACAGTATTTACATCTCCAATTCTCCATCAACAACCTTTCTTGATAAGTTCCTTAGCCTCCATCAGTCCCTTCCACATGTAACTCGAGTTTCACCATTTTTCTGCCTCCAAAACATCCCTACGTGAATAATATTTAGCCTTCAAGAGAATCAAGACACGAGTTGCGATGAAATTTGGTTCCTTTAGCAATCTCCACAAGTTTTAACCAAGTAGGGCCATATTGAAGCATTAGAGATCACGAAAACCCAACCCTCCTTGCTTCTTTGGTCTGCTGACCTCCTCCCATCGTAACCAATGTGTACGTTTTTCATCCTGCTGTTGGCCCCACCAAAAATTTGAAATCAGTTTTTTGAATTTCTTGTAGCACACAAACAGGAATTTGAAACATTAACATTGCATAGGTCATTAGAGATTTGGATAAAAAGGTAAAAGTAGAGAGAAGAGAGAACAACTATGTTGGGGAAGAAAGAGGAAGAAGAAGTTAAATAACTCTTGGACTTGTGTGGCCGAAAGATGAGAGATAAAAGTAAGGGATAATAACTTGAAATAAAAAATAAGATAATAAGAGCCACTTTTCTCGTAAATAATACTATTTTTTATAAAAAAAGAATACGAATATGATATGATGTAATTTCATGTTATAAAATTTTCCTTGTTAGCTCTAATGATATTACCGATGAGAATAAAGGTTGGGGGCGCCATTTAAGCGCTTCGTTTTCCGACAAAAAAATGATATTACTGATGATATAAACAAACATGTATTAATTTAAAATTAATTTAAATTTAAATTTTATTAAAAATAATATAATAATAACGCTCTACTCACGCTCTCATATTGAATTCTTTTAGAATAGCCGCTCTTACGCTCTCGTTCTCGCTCTTGCTCCCGCTTTCGCTCCGCGAACTGGTTACCTAAGGTTAACCCTTCCCCATATATTTAAAACAGAATGAGTGGCTGGCTACTGCCTGTCCCATCTAGATTTACCATTTAGGCAATGAATTAATTGGAATTTGAGGCATATGATTATATTCTAATCTCTAATTGATGAACCGCAATCTCTAATACTCTATCACAAACAACAAAATTCATTAAAATCTAAAAATAGTAATCTACGATTCTAATGGAAATATATCAAGTACATATAATAATTAATTGTATGTGAATGTGAACATAACACACTGATTTATATAACACGCACGTGTATTTCACATCACACACATATATATTCGATTTGATTCCCTTTCACCCCTTTTCCATCACTTAATTCCTCTTTGGCTCTCGCTGCCGTCGTTGAACTTCAACTACACATGGATTTGCACATTTTCCATAAAATAAACGATCCACCAGACCGCCACATCTATGTCCAGCTACCTGGTAGTTGAATGGTAAGTTGTTCATCGGCTCAATAAAAAACTAGTCCGTAGATTCTGAAATTCATTATTCTCTTGCAGAAGTTGCAATACTAGCTTTATACCAAGTTATGAGAACTAGCTAGAACCAAATCTACTAAACCCTAAAGGCCTAAACCATTAGCTGGACTGCTGGAGCTCACTCGCTAAATTTAGTTGGTGGAATGGTAACAAACCGACGACTCAAATTAAAGTTATCAACAGATTGACTGAGAAATAAGGCTTTTCTATAGTAGAAGCTGTTCACACTAGCAGTACTACTCCCACCTCCATAAATGGAAAGCCGGATAGAAAAGAGAAGATGAGATAGTCTCAAGGTTGTTAAACCCCTATCGAACCCCCCGGTTGGATCCGGTTCAACCCGAGTCGGGCTTCAAAACGGCCTCCAGAAAACCCCCCGGTCTGACCCCTAAACAGGGAGAAGAAGAGAGGCAGAAGAGAGGAAAAAGAACGAAGGAAGGGAAATGGTAGGGGGATCATGGAGGTTAGGTAGATTTATTTTGTTGAAAATAAGTTTTTAATAGATATATGTAAGATAAATTTTATTTCACTCATTAAATTTTTAATTACTACTTTATTTGTATATATATATTTAGAAAACGTCTAAAACGGCTCAAACCGGCCGGACCCCGATCAGACCATTAAACCTCAAACCCCTTACTTGACCGGCTCAATGACTTAAACCGATTTGACAACCTTGGATAGCCTACAATGTAAGCTATGGATAAAAAGGTACGCTGTTGCTGAAGATATGTATCGGGCGGGCGGGGACGAAGGATCCAGAAAGAGCTAAAAGCCAAAAGCAAGGGAAACAAACAACCCACCACCCATATCTCTCCATCCTGATTCCTGATTCGACTGAGCTTCTTCTTCTTCTTGTCAAACTCTAATAAGTACTACTACTACTATATTCTTTTCTTCCTTGTCAATGGTACCCTCATTAGATGCGATGAAGGAGAAAGAAAACAGCAAAGCTAAGGGAAAGCCCATCCCTTTTAAAACATTGATCTGAATACTTTCTATGCAGGAAGAAGAACATACATATATATATTATATAATACGGGTTCATGAGACCAGCAAGCTACCACGTATCACGTGTGCCTTACAAGGCTAATAATAATATTAGCAGTAACTAAGACACTAATCACCTACATAATACATATATAGGATAATTTGCTAAGCATAAAGCTTCCTGACTGCATGTTCCTTGGTTTTCTTCCCTCTTGATACTCAACACAAAACTGAAAGTGCTAAGCTTTGGACTTTTTGGTTTATTGGCTGCTTTTTTTGGGGGGGATTCCTGGAAATGAATTCAATTCGGAACTGCTGCTTCTGCTGCTTTCTGATGCTCCTTTTCAGTTTTGGTGGCACCATTATTAGTGCTGCTGTAATGGTTGGTGGCAGCAGTAGCAGCAGCAGGGTACTTAATGGCATTAAGTTGGAGCTTGCGGAGAGCAGCTTTGCCCAAATCAATCCCGCAGATATCAGAGAGCCTGACAAGATAGAGCAGCACGTCAGAGAGCTCCTCCCCAAGATGAACTTTTTCTTCTTCCTTCCAGTCCGGTAGCCCCTTTGGCACCTCTCCTTTCCACTGGAATATCTCCGATAGCTCCCCAACTTCCCCAACCTGCACACAGACAGAGTAACAATCACTGTGACTAGAGGGAGATAATCAAATCGAAAAGCTCGATGAACAGTGGTACCAAATCTTTTCTACTGTTTTTGGCTTTCATGGGTTCATTCTATTTTCTCTTCTCTCTCTCAACATTTTTCTTTGTTGGGTTGGAAATGTCTCCTTCGGTTCCTTTTTGGGGAGTGTGATGGTGGGTTCCCTCTCGCCCCAACACAAACAGACATTAAAAGGGTAAAGGGAGAAGTTTTGACTAAAATGGATTCTCCGCCATAGCCGCCGCCCTGCACTCACCACAATCTAGCTTTAGCTTCGCATCACCAACCAACCCAAAACCCTAACTGGGGATTTAAGCAAGGGAATTTCGATTTTAAAATGTTGTAATCACAATCACCAGCCCACTTGAGGCCAGGGAGCGAATAAATTAAGAATGCCCCACAGGCCACAACCCCAGAAATCGTGGACGAGAGAATATCATCCGAAATTCCAAAATCCAGCTGTGTACTATAATCTGGTCAAACCACAGAAAACAATAACACCCACCACGCCAAACACAAAAAAAGATAAAAAGAAAAGGATAGCTAGAGAGCGAATATCAAATCATGGACCTGCCCTGACAGCCTCAATGATCGAAAGAAGAGAGGGAACCCGTTGTAGATTAATCAATAAATAAATAAATTGAGGGAAAAAAACGGCGGAGAGGGGAAAAACGGAAAAAAGGTAGAGATCAATCGAAGGGTGCAAAATTGGGGAAAGCATTACATACCAGAGCCAAGAGCAGGTTCCTGGGGCTGTGGAAACGATCCCAATCCCTTTCCCTGGCGAATTCCGCCATTTTCGTCTTGAGAAGATCGAGCGACACACTACTGATCTCCCCTGCTTCCGCCGCCGCCGCCGCCTCCCCCGTCATTTTTTGTGATCGCTTTGCCGAAAGAAACAAGCTAAGGAGAGAAGCCAAAACCCCGAGGAAGATCTCCTAAGGGCGAGGCGAATGAGTTTTGATGCGAGAGAGAGAGAGAGAAGTGACAAGAGTAGTAGGGTGGATTTCTGTTTTGTTTTGTTTATATAAAAGAAAGAGAAACAAAAGGAGGGGTAGGGGATAGCGACGGAAAGTAGAGACGACGACGAGGGGTTGCTTTGGAAAGGGAAAACAAAATTATTATTGTTATTGTGTAAGTGGTCCGGTACTATGTGGTATGGTTCACCGTAAACCTCTGTACCTTTTCTTCTTTTTCCTTGCAGTTATTTTTTTTGGTTAATACAATATTAGTTCAAATTATTAATGAGCGGGAAAATATAGTAACAACTATGAAAATTCTAATTATTAGTCAGAATTACTGTTACGTGTAAACGAATGGCTAACGGTCTGTTACCGTTGTTAACTTTGTAAATGGAATAGCACGTATCACTTTCAAACATAAAAAAACAAAAACTGCAGGGTCAAAGCCCTGTTTCCCCTCGTCTTCTTCTTCTTCCCTCCTCCTTCTGAACGAAACCCTCCGCCTCAATTCCAGCTTCTTTACCAATTCGTGGAACTCCCTTCTCTTTCCCCCAAAACCAATAATCGAAATCTCTTCCTCTTCGTCCTTTTCCTTTTCATTGTCTTGTTAATCTAGCGGCCGCTCTCTCGCAGTTGATTTGATTTACCGGTGAGATTTGGTAAGAGAATAATGCAAAAAAATCAGCTATTGGGTCTCACTTCTTCAGTCTCGTTGAATCGCTGACCCACGAACCAAATCTTTTAAAAACCGCACCTCTAAGGTGCGGTTTGATTGTGAAACGCATCCCCTGGTGCGGTTTGTATGTAAACCGCACGCCCAAGGTGTGATTTAGCATTCTGGGCCACAACCGCATCTTGGCCATGCGGTTCTGGGTCTGACCTAACAGAACCGCATGGCCTAGATGCGGTCTTGGGCTGACCTAGCAAAACCCGCACTTTGGGGATGCGGTTTACATACAAACTCCCTCTCCTTGGAACCACTCGTATAATGAGTACATACCGCTTGAAATTCATCATAATAAACTCCCTCTCCTTGGAACCACTCGTCCATTTTTCCGAAAGTCAGACAGAAATTCGGCGGGTTTTGAGGGAAAAACCAAAGAAATGTTTTCTGATGGCAAATCGGACTTAGCCGCAACCAACAGACCACTATTTCCTAGCCTTTTGGGAGGGGAGGGGAGGGGTTAGAGAGATAATTTTAGAGAGAGAGTGAAGAATGAGTTGTGGTGTGAAGAAATGAGAGGGGGGGGAGGGGGTATTTATACTATTCAGACCGCACCCTCCAGGGGCGGTCTGGTAATTTTGCTCCTCCTGAAAACGCACCCTCCCGATGCGTTCTGCGTTTCTCGAGGTGATGACCGCACCTGCAGGCTGCGGTCCTCGATCCATGGCGCGGATTGCTGAGGTGGCGTGCGGTCCGCCGTTGTATCACCACCTCATCCAACGGTCTCCAAGGCCACAGACGAGGAAACACAAACCGCACTTGCCTAGTGCGGTTCCCAGGCTGACGTGGCACGAAACGCACCTCCAAAGTGCGGTTTATACATAAAACGATGCTATTTTTGTAATTTTTATAGGCTGGGTGCTATTTTCATTAAATTTTTTAAAAGATGCTATTATTGGAAAAGCCCCACGTCACAGCTGGGGAATCTGGGTTCCCGTTTGAGGGCGGCGTCAAGTTTCGGTTCTCGGATTTTGGAGGCGGTGCGGCGGGTGAATTTGACTCAGACGGAGCGGCAGGAGGTTCTTTGGCGGTGGCAGGCGATTTCAGACGCGCAGGAGGTAAAGCGCTGGCGGATCTAGGCCGAGGAAGAAGAAGAGGGAGCGACACCATTTATTTAATTTTCTTTCATTTTCTTAATTATTTAATAATTTATTTTTCAAATTAAAATTAAAAAATATGATATGATGAATGGTCATGTGGGAGCCACCACAGCTTCGTAAAGTTTTAGTCAGCACTACTAACATAAAGTTAATGTTTAGCTAATAATTTATATTTCAATAATTGTGCCTATAATTTCTCGTTGCTTAATAATTCTCGCTAATATATTGTATTTTTTTTATTAATCTTCTTCATTCCGTTCAATTGGCATGAGTGAAGGGGATACCGTTTCTTTTCATTCCTAAAGTTTATCAATCTATTTTTAAATACTGTATTTCTAATTTGGAAGTGTGCCAACCCGTTTTGATCTTGACCCGATAAGAAAAACGTACCACACACACTTGTGGGCCGATCCGCTACAAGGTTATTAGGTTGGAATTTGGAAGTCACACGACGTCATTTTTTCTTTAGTTTGTGAAATGCACCTCTTTTTCAAATTTTCTTTTCACCTAACTCTATCTTTTGAATTCTAAGTTGAACATGATTTTATACAAGTATATGTGAATTTTCACTATATGTTGTATACAATTACGACTTGTTATTTTGGTGTAATGTTATATACTTATATGTTATTGTTCATATGTTATATGATATTTAATATAATTTATATATGTATGTATGGACAATATGATGCCTTTTTTTCATACATCCGGACTAAACATAATTAAAGCGGTCGGATTATTAACTCTTAACCCACTTATTCAACAGGATCTCCGGCTAAACGGGTTAACAGCTTGCTAATATGATATTCTGGTGGATTGCGAACAAGATGCCCGTCTGGGCATAAGAAAGACTGCAAAGTGCAAACGAAAGGAATTGCATGTCGCGCGCCTATATCATTTTGGAGCTGCACTTTTGAATTGCTCTCTTTCATTATGCCCTGTGCATACCATGCCTTATCATGCATTAAAAATGGTTTTGGTGGAGATTGATTAGTCAGAGAAATGATAAGAAAGAGAAAGTGGGTTGTTGGATTGGATGGAATAGAATGGGCTCCTTATTATATGTGTTCTGCTCTTGCTGCGATACAAAAATGAATAAATGCTACCCACGCCACTATTGAAGAGTATGCTTCTCATTTCATCCTTGGCTTATTTTATGTGCGTTATTCCAAGACCCAAGTGGTGTATATTAAGTCTCTTGCCTATTTGCAATTGCATTATATATATGCATGAGTTACATACCGTAACAAAAGAATGATACTTGGCAACATTCACTAACCATATGGTTTCAGCTCACCACACACCAAATGATGATGTGCAATGGTAGAGTTTTGATGCACAACATGGATGTCTAAGTAGTGATGGCAATTTGAACCCGTCCTGCGAGTATTATTCGACCTGAACCGCAATGGGGCGGGTATTATCCGATCCGCAGTAGCGTGGGGTGGGACATGGGTACCTACTTCCGACCTGCCTATCTCGCCCCGTTTTTTACCCATTTTATCTCAAATTTTATGGTGTTTATTCATATTTCTCCTATTTTAATATTTTTTTTATAATAACCTGATCAATTTATTAAGAGGTTCGAACCTCCTTATCCAAACAGTTTAGAAGGAAAACCGGAGGTCCGGAATCCCATATCTCCTTTTTTTTACTATTATAAAAATCTTCATTCACAAAAAAAAAGTTTCCCTATGTTTTATCGTAAAAAGTAAAATTTTATAGATTCTCTTTTACATATAAAATCATTTATTTTAACTTATCTCAATTATTGACAATGTATCAAACAAAGTAAATGGATGATCAATCTATTTTAGAAAGATAAAGTGTTATATAATTTTTAATACAATTTATAAAATCACAATTAAAGAACTAATTTTGAAAATAAAATCCAAACCAAACACCCAATGCATCTCAATTAGATAATCACCGCTATCCATCACAAAATGCTACAATTATCCAGTTGTTATCATAAAACAAATCGGTGAAAGGGGTGACGGCTGCTGCAAAGTGCAAAGGTTGAACAGGCGGAGGCGAGCGGGATATGGATTTCCTTATTTTCCTTTCTTGCCCTCCGTGAAAGCCAAAAAAGTAAGTTAGGTTGAGCATTCTCAATTTCAATATTATGTTGATGATAAACCAAAACAAACCATGGTCATCAATATCAACATCACTGATCGAGATAAAAGTTTTAAAAGAAAAAATATTAGAGGGTACATGTTTCTGCTAGCAAGATCGATGAGTTTCCATATTCTTATGAGTTTCAAAAGCAGGTGCAACACTAGTTTTCTTCTCCAACAACTACCAATAGAAGAAAAGGAAAAAAGGCATGGAAACATAAAACATTGGTTCTATTTTTTTATTTATGAAACTTATCCTCCAATTATTTTTTTATGAAACATTGGCTTTATTATTGGCACTTTGTTGACTAAGTTTCTAATAAAAACGGTAAATGAGCTAAAAGTAATTAGTATATTTAAAAATACAAAGGTAATGCAGTAGAGATATAATGCCATAGATATCCATGAATAATATTAATTAAAGTTAGAACTTAGGTACTGTCACTAGGGATGGCAATGGGTCGGGTTGGGTCGGGTTTTGCCAAACCCAAACCCAAACCCATGGGTTTCTCCTTGAAAAAAACCCGGGGTAAAACCCATTGGGTTTGAAAAACTCAAACCCAACCCAACCCGCTGGGTATCCGCGGGTTCATGGGTACCCACGGGTTTTTGTCGTAAAAATTTACAATAACAAGTTTCTATCAAAATTAAAGTCAAATATCAATCTCTCAATACAAATTATCCATATATAAAACACCATTCTAGAAAATTCAAGAAAATCACAAATTAACTATACAAAATTTTCAACACCAATTTAGAAAACTCAAGAAAATTGAAGCAAATCACAAATTATCCATAAATAATATGATTAATTGAAAGCTTCTTCCTTTCAATTAAGTTTTTTCACTCTCTACTCGATAACATCAACTTAATTCTACACAATTAGAAAGAAAAAATTAGACATGTCTCCACAAACATAAATAAGATTAGTTGCTTAGAATATCAAATATACCGAGAAAATTAATTATATAGGTGTGGGCGGGTACCCACGGGTCGGGTTTACCTAAACCCAAACCCAACCGGATGAATAGTGAACGGGTTTAAACCCAACCCGGCCCAAAACCCGTCAACACGGATTTTACCCGCGTTGACGGAGTTGGGTCGGGTGGGTACCCGTGGGTTCGGGTTTTGTTGCCATTCCTAACTGTCAGGGTTATACTACTTTGACATGTAGGTTATTATTGTTTTTCTCATAGCCACGTTTTATTGGTGGGTTGCTAATTATTATTTCTTTTTTTTGTTTTGGATAATTCATTCATGATGAGAGTTGGCAATGTTTTAGAGTTTTATTAAAATTAATATCGAAAAAAATTAGCATTAGAGTATTTTGTGCTAAAATCATAGTTGAATTGTGGTTAAAATCAGTCTTGACACGTCGTTCCAACTTGAGCCTCGATTTATGTTTAGGAAAAAAAAAACAAAAATTGTAAAACCATAATGAAGGTCGTACAGGTAAAGTTAACATTAAGGTATGTTGTGCTAAAATCGTGGTTAAATAAGCCTTAACACTTTGCTCCAACCCGAGCCTCGATGCATGTTCAGAAAACATAAAAAATTGTAAGATCATAACGAAGGTCTTACCAGAAAAATTAGCACTATGTCATTTTATGCTAAAATCACCTAGTGATTTAGATTCCGTTAGGAATTTTTCTATTGGACCGCCATTACGGTGCAATCGTAGTTCAACCGTGGTTAAATCTGGCTAGATACATTACTCCAACCCGAACATCGATTTATGTTCAGAAAAAACCTAAAATGGTACAACCATACCGAATGTCATACAAAAAAAGTTAGCATTAGGGTATTTTATGCTAAAATCGTAATTCAACCGTGGTTAAATCAGGCTTGGCACGTTGCTCCAACTTGAGCATCAATTTATGTACAGAAAAACCAAAAATTGTAAAATCATTCCTAAGGTCATACCGAAAAAGTTAGCATTAGAGTACTTTGTGCTAAAATCATAGTTCAACCGTGGTTAAAATCAAACTTGACAAGTTGCTCCAACCCAAGCCTCGATGTAAATAGAAAATCCAAAAATAATATAACCACACCAAAGGTCGTACCTGTAAAGTTAGCATTATGATATTTTGTGCTAAAATCATAGTTCAGTCGTAGTTAAATCAGACTTGACACGTTGCTTCAACCCGAGTCTTGATGTATATTCCAAAAATACCAAAAATTATAAAACATACCGATGGTCATACCAGGAAAGTTAGAATGAGGACATTTTGTGCTAAAATCGTAGTTCAACCATGGTTAAATCATTACATACAACAAAAATCACCTATCAAGTTAAATTCCGTTAGAGGTTTCTATTATACCGCTGCTAAACACGGTCAAAAATCAAATACAGGTTAGCAAACAATACTTCTAATTCTATTAAAAGCCGCAAAGAAGTGCGGCACATAATCTACCTAGTATAATGGAGAAATGGGCTCCATATGTAACGTCTTATGGCCAACTCTCAAATAATCAGAGGAACTAACCCCTCATACTAAGAATCCAATAACCTCCTTTTCAGGACAAGATGAAGAAAACAATTCACCAATACAAGAGAAAGAACACAAGTAGAGGACCAGCAAGCGAACAAACACCTAGTGTTTGAGTCCCGACGCCTTATCAACACACCCACGCTCCTTCTATCCGGCGCCTGCCTACACACACGAGCACAGAGGGGGCGCCTGGGCCCGTTAGCCCTCCGACGATCAAGTCAGTATCTTAGAGAGAGAAGTGCTTTTAGAGCTAGAGTTTTAGTGAGAGAGTCCAACCTGTGTAAATGCTACCAACTGCTCCTATTTATACTCACCGAACTCGAGGTGGATCTCCTCCATGTCACCGTCACAATAAATGCTCTGTACCTTCACTCTTGTCAGGAGCCTCAACCACCTTGTCAGGCTTCTGACGGTTGGCAGGCGCCCACAGACGGGGGACCACTTGCCAGCCTGGGCTTCCTTGGCCTTTAGTGCCCTGCCTCCACGCCTGTGTTACCTGGTTATGACATGGGCCTCGTGGGCTTTCTCTCCTGACCCGCCGCTTTGGGCTCCCGCTGATCGGATGAGCTCTTTCATGGGCCCTCTTTTGGGCTTCTTTTAGTGATACCCCCAACAATTCTCTTCCTTGGGCTTTCTTTTGGGCCCCTTTAGTAACACCCCCAACAATTGCCCCCCCCAGTTAGGTGTTCATGGTCTTTTGCCCTGAGCGCCTAACTTTTACCTCGACCGGGGCGCTTCTTATTAGCCCCCATCTCTCATGGGGTGCCAGTAGCCCTCAGCTTGCGGACGCCTGAGCCCTGGCGGTCTTTCAATCTTCGCCTCGCGCCGGGGCGCCCGCCCGTGCGAATATGCCCCCCTCTCGAAAGGCGCCCTATGCGTTGATTGCTCTTGGGCGCCTTCTTCGTGGTTGTTCTTGGGCGCCTTCTTGGTGCCTGGGCGTGAACGCCCGAGGAGGGCGCCTGGGTGCCCCCCTCACGGGCGGGAATTTGAGCCTTGATTTTTGGGATATTCCTTTTAAATTCCAACTCCAAATTTTGAAAACCATAATTTGAAATTCGAAATGGGGGAAGCTCAAAGGACCGCCCGCGACTAGGTGACACGTGTCAGTTGGCGCAATCTCCGATACGCGCCCTTCCTTCCTTTAAATATCCCTTCCTCCCCATTCCTTGTCATTTTCCTCATTTCGCTCTCTCTCTTCACTTTTGCTCTGCCTTCTCTCTAGACTTGCTCCGCCTTCTCTCTAAGATTCGACCCGCAGTTCGCGCCGGCCCTTTTTTTCCACCTCGTCATCCAATGGCCTCTCCACAAGGACGAACTTCCGACGCGGGTGCCTCCCCTGGTCGATCCTCCAACGCGGGCACCTCCCCCAATCGTTCTCCCGATGCGGGCGCCTACCCCGATCGCTCCGCTGGTCAAGAAGCGGGCGCCACGTCGGCTCGCCCGTCACAATCTGGCGCGGGCGTAACTCTTCGTCCCTCTATCTCTGGTAAGCGCCCTGTCCTGGAATTCTAACTGTTTTTGTAGGTTTTAGGCGTGAGTGAGATTCTTACTTCGACTCGGCATTGTACGTCTGGTTCATTCTTGGTTTAGAGAGGGCGCCCGAGTCTGCGGGAGGAGCAAGCGCCTCCACTCTGGGTTACGTGCCAACCGACGGTTCTTATAAGATTACTACTTGGGAAAAGATGTTTCCCCCTGATCATTTGCCCACTGATACCACCGGCCTTTCGTTCGAGGAGGCTGGCCCGGAGCATCAATCGACCGTGACCCTGGCGCGGGTTCACGAGTTAGTGACGAGTCTTCAGCTCCCTCGCGAATGGTGGTACGCGCCTCCGTCGGCCATCTCTAGGGTTGGTGTGTGTGGGCCAAAGTGGATAGGGGTCTATCAGGAATATTTTAGGTTTGGGTTGCGATTTCCCATAGACCCCATCCTGGAAGGGATCTTGACGATGTGCCAATGCCCGTTGGGGCGCTTGTCGCCCTCAGTGATGGTGGTGGTGACGCTGTTTAAGTTGAAGTGTCAGGTGCACAACGTGAGGCCACCTTCAATCTTTTCAGGTGGTTTTTTATCGTGGCACCACTGGACAATTGTCTCTCTCTACAGAAGCGTACCAAGCGCCCATATCATTTCGTCGTTAGGTGCCCCAAGCTGGGGTGTAGTTGGTTTAACGGGTTTTTCTTCGTGAAAGCCTACCAAGATTCTTTCTTCGAAAGCGGGGGCGCCTTCGTGAGGCACTGGGCGCTAGGCAGCACTAAGGGCTTCAACTCAGCGGTCCAACTTTCGTCCGACGAGACTCGGGGCGCCCAGCTTATTAGCACGCACCCGATTAACCTTCGCATAACTTCGAATCGAATTAGCGTTTTGGAGGAGTACTACAATGATGGTGTGTGGGCGCCCTTTTGTAGTTACCTTGTCTTCCCCTTTGCATTGTTTGTGTTAACCTTTTATTTTGGTATGTGCAGGATCGGACTTTAGCTCCATCGGGAAGCTAATCAAGAGTCGGATGGCGATGATGGCGGCCGGGGCGCCTTCCGCTGCTGCCCGTACACAGGCGCCCACACCTCCAGTCTCTTGACGACTTTGGCACGAAGACCACATTCGACAACCAAGTAACATAAGCAGTTTCTTCGACCAAGTTGGCGCCCAGGAGCTTGTCCACTTCGACCCTAAGCGTCGCCTCCTTCTCTGGTGATAGGTTCCTGCGCTTTTGTTGCACTGGGCGTCTGCCTTCTTCGACTGCCAACTTATGAATGGCCGTTTCGGGCGCGACGCCCGGCATTTCCAGAGCACTCCACGCGAAAAGCTCCGCGAATTCCTTCAGGAGGGCGATGAGGCGTTCTTTCTCTTCGTCTGGCGCCTCTGTAGATATCCTCACCTGCCTTTTCGGGCGCCTTTCGTCTAATGCTACTAAAATTTCTTCGTCGCCGGCTTCAGCTCGGGGCACCTCTTCTGCCACGGTCTCCATCACATTGACTCTTGCATCGGTACACCTTCGTTTCCGTCCTAGTTCCTTCGCGTAACGCGGGGCGCCTCATCCCTGGGCTACGCCTACTCCTTGTGGGGCAATGAACTTCAAGGTTTGATGACAAGTAGAGGCCACCCCGTTCAATAAGGCCAATAGAGGTCTTCCCAGGATTGCATTGACACGACCAGATCCTTTTTGAAAACCAAACCACAACTCAAACCACAAACCGGTTACTCCGGAGCAACCCAAAACGTTTTACAAGTCAAAACCAAAAAAAATCAACAACCACAATGCTTAAGATTTTCAAGTGAAATGCCCTAAACACTTGGGCGACCTCAATCCAGAGCAACAAAACATAAAACACAACCCTTGAGTTTCCCAGTATACTCATTAAGACATGAAACTAAGGACAAATATAATGGGAGGTCTCATCTCGTTACCCATATCCAGTTGACATCTTGAGGTTAGCCGCGACTGCTCTCCTCATATAATCTCCTCTTGATGGATGGGTCCTCTTCCCCTCTATGCACCTGGTGAGTGAGAAGGGGTCAGTCTCGTCGTTACTCCCTAAGGTCTTTGCCCTAGGCCCACTCCTTACTAAACACGTTATTAGGGGAATGCCTTCCTAGCATGAAAGCCGCTCTCGCTTTCTGCTCTTAAATAACCATTCTTATCAACTCATTTCAACATTGACTCATAAAATTTCTCGACCTCTATCCTTATCTCAACACAAAACACTAGGACCACCGCGTTACGTCTCGCCGTCCGGTGTCCTACCCTAGTATGCCAACCGCGTTACGTCTCGCCGTCCGGTTGCATACCCAAACTCGGCAATGGCACTGCGTTACGTCTCGTCGTCCAGTCCATGCCCGTCAACTACTGCGTTACGTCTCACCGTCCAGTAGTGACCCCAACATACTCGATCAACTGCTGCGTTACGTCTCGCCGTCCAGCAGTGACCCGACCATCTACCGCGTCCAGTAGTGGCCCAACCGCCCGGGGGTTCGTCTTACCATCAACCAACTATTACAATCATACATACATACATTCATACATAGCACAACGCGTGCCTCCACCCTTACAGGCGGTGGGCTGCCTCACATACATATCGCGCATTACTCAAAAATTAGCTAATTAATAACTTGAACGAAAAGCATAAACTAAAAAGACCTACTACAGAGATTTTACCCCCTTTACACTCACCTCGAAAAGATGACTCATCAATTCCTTCCTCGAAGAAACCCCTCCTTAGCCGGATTATCTTGGGGAAACCTATTAATAAGAATCCATTTTCTTAGACGACCTTTCTTGATTAAACCCCTTTTGAATCACTAGAATATCCTCTCCTCAAGTCAGTCCTTGAACCTCATTCCAAGGTCCATTAACCTCCCACTAAAATTTTCTAGAATTAATCCCTTCAAAAACGACCATTTTTCTTAATTATATTAGTCTTGGACGAATTTTCCACCTAACTAGAACCTTCTTAAACATTCGGATAATAATTTTTCCATGTCAATCATGAGCCCCTATACCCTGGAAAATTATCAAACCCTTAAAAACCCCTCGGAAAGATTTTTATTTAATTAAAACAAATATTCAAATAATTTCTAAAAATAGAAATACATCTTCAAAAATTCCTAAATTAAATTATAATAATCTCCTAAACGTCGCTCAATTTATAAAATTGTTAGATCCAGAAAACAACCTTCAGAGAGACACGAAACAATTTAAAACATCCAAAAATATGTTTCTGGAAATCCCCAGCAGCTTTAGTGACAAATCAAAATCTGTCACTAAAATCCTGTTGCTAAAACCCCATAATTGTACCCTCACGAAAAATCACCAAATCGATTGATCTAACTCAAAGGGATCAAGTTCCCTTACCTCTAGAACGTGCCTAGGCCTAGGTTGGATGACCCGGGACGTTGATGTCCTTGTTGATCGAACCCTCAACGTCATCGCTAATAAAAAAACGAGCTTCGAATTAGACTATCGATAAATCGAGTTTAAAATCACGAAGGGGTTCGTGATCCTTACCTAGAAACACGAAAGGGATGGGATTCAGATTGGGATCAGGATCGGAATCGGGTCCGGGATGGGGAGCTGGCGCTCCCTTTCTTTTCTTCTTCTCGCCGCGAGACGAGGGAGGTGCTGGGAAGGGGATGGCGGCGGAATTAAATGGAAGGGAGGGGGAGGGGGATTATTAGGTTGTCTGGGGAGGCGCCTCCTCCCTTTTGATAATCACGATAGTTTTTTTATGGTTTTATAATAATAATATAATAATTATTATTATAATATTATTATTATTATATTATTATTCTTAATCTGCGATCGTAACTCTTAGTATGTAACCGTCGATCCAACCGATCACGTATTAAAGTCGAACCTAACTCTAAAATACCGGGGTGTTACATTTCCTCCACCCTTACAAAAATTTCGTCCCCGAAATTTAGAACTGGAAAGATAAATACTTGGTCTAAAACTTTTGGTGTTTGACTAAAACTTCTCAAACTAGAATATAACATGCATTGTATGGCGACGGACAGTCTACTATTCCGAAGTCAATGGCGCGCGTCACCCTTTGCTCCCCGTCGACCAAGGTAACAGGCAGGCGCACTCGCCCTATCACCCTGGCGGGCGCCCCCGAAAAGCCGACTAGTACTGACTGCGATGGCCTGATTAATTCCGACGATAGTTGCATGCGGGCCACTGTGTCCTTGAATAACACGTCCATTGAACTTCCCGTGTCGACAAGCATCATTCTCACTTTGCATCCTGCCACCACTCATTGTATTTCCAGGGCGTCCATGGACGGGAGCATGCATGCTTCCTCTGGCGCCCTATTGAAACTGATATCGATCGCCTCCTGCATATCGGCAGAGGCCGCTCTCAACCGGCGATTTGCTTCTATCTTTTTCCTGAAGTCCATCGTCCCCGAAATGGCTTCGATGGTAAGGCGTACCCTCTTGGGAGCCTTCTCCTGGTCGAGGTCATAGGGTGGGGGTGGCAGCTCTTCCTTCGCTTTCTCTATGCCGGCCACACACGCCCGATGCACTCTCTCTTCGGGCTTCTTGACGAAGTCATTATGCATCCCACTATCTGCCAGGCCCTGCAGCTCGGTCTTCAATTGGTAACAGTCGGCTGTGTGGTGCCCTATCTCCCGATGAAAATCACAATATCGGTCCAAGTTCCGCTCATTGGGTTGTCCCCTCATGGGGCCTGACCATCTGATGTGATATCCCTTTCCTTGACATGCTGGAGTATGTTCTTCAACGTGTCATTATATTCAGCAAAGGCTCCCGCCCCTCTGGGAGTCGGGCGCCCCGCATCGATTCTCCTTGGTGGGGGGTGGTTCATGGGTGGTGCATATCCCGAACCATTCGGGGGGTGTGGCCGCCTCGTCATCTCAACTTCTTCCCCCCTCGTCTTCCGTCTATCTGCCCTTCTGGCCGCCAAGGTTTCTTCGAGCATGATTATCTTTTGCACTCGCGATCCAAGTCTTCCGTGGACACCATGTCTCTCTTGGCAAGCGCCCTGCATAGCTCCTCGCTGGTGGTACATTCGTTCAGGCATACTCCCAACACTGACGGCTGGGCGTCTTTCACTGCAAGGGCTACTGATAGCCACCTTTCGTAAAATTCTCTCAGCGCCTCCCCATCTCTTTGCTTCACCTTGAATAAGGCGCCTATGGTCAGAGAGCGGCGCTTTCTGCTAGCGAACTTTGCCAAAAACATCGCCGCAAACTGCTCAAAGAAGTCAATGCGCCCCTCTTCAATTTGGTGATACCAGTTGAGGACCACGCCCGCAAAGGTCGACGGGAACACTTTGCACAGGGTGGCGTCTGAGCTGTTGTATAGCTGCATCTTGGTGAAGTACCCATTCAAGTGATCATCCGGGTCCGTTGTCCCGTCGTAAGTTGGGAGTGGGGGGATGTTGGTCCCTGCGGGCTCCATCAGTATATTCCGCGCCAGGGGCTGCCTCACGGGGCAGCGACGTGATAGGCGCCCAAGGATCCCTCCATTCCATCCACTGGCGTCCAGCCCACCGCGATCATTCGGGCGCCACATGCTCGGGCGCCTCACATGCCCTGACTCGCTTTCCGTCTCCGCCATTCTTTCCCTCTTCTTCGAAGTTGGGCTGGGCGTCATCCCTTCACCTCTTTTCAAGGCGTCAACCTCCCGCGCGAAGCGCCTCGATCGACTCATCCTGATCCTCGATAATCCTAAACAACTCCTTTTTTGTGACCGAGGCGCCTTCTGACCCTCGAAACATGCCATCACTTTCCTCGCCTCCGTCCATCTCGGGCGTTAGCCCTCTCATCCTCCCAGACTGTTCTTCCGTAATTTCCTCTCTCTCTCCACTCATAGGCGCCTCCTCACTCATGATTCCTGGTTGTATTCCCCTACCTGGCGCGCCAATTGTTTGAGCCCCGACGCCTTGTCAACACACCCACCCTCCTTCTATCTGCCGCCTGCCTACACACACGAGCACAGAGGGGGGCGCCTGGGCCTGTTAGCCCTCCGACGATCAAGTCAGTATCTTAGAGAGAGAAGTGCTTTTAAAGCTAGACTTTTAGTGAGAGAGTCCAACCTGTGTAAATGCTACCAACTGCTCCTATTTATACTCACCGAACTCGAGGTGGATCTCCTCCATGTCACCATCACAATAAATGCTCTGTACCTTCACTCTTGTCAGGCTTCTGACGGTTGGCAGGCGCCCACAGACGAGGGACCACTTGCCAGCCTGGGCTTCCTTGGCCTTTAGTGCCCTGCCTCCAGGCCTGTGTTACCTGTTTATGACATGGGCCTCGTGGGCTTTCTCTCCTGACCCGCCGCTTTGGGCTCCCGCCGATCGGATGAGCTCTTTCATGCCCTCTTTTGGGCTTCTTTTAGTGATACCCCCAACAATTATCTTCCTTGGGCTTTCTTTTGGGCCCCTTTAGTAATACCCCCAACACCTAGTATCCAACTACCCAAAACAAATAGGTCTATATCCCTTACAAAAAAAAAACTCGAACCACCCATCCAACTCACCCGTATTTATCGTCAAAATTAAAATTTAAGTTGGATGAGAGCAGTGCGGAGCCAGAAAATTAGCCAATGAGGTGTCTTTATCATATCATAAAAAATCACCTATAGAATAGAAAATCAACTTTAAATGAAACAAAAAGTCAACATCACAATACTCTAAATTCATACAATTACATAAAATAGTTTGACGTACACTGCTTACAACAAACTGCGACGAGATTTCATATTCTTAAAGTATTCTAGAACACATTGCTTGTCCAAACTAGCACACAAATCTTGTTCAATATATGTCACAAATGTGTCGTTCAACCACTCATCGTTGTAAGCTCAACCACTGTCCATAAGCCTAGGAACTGAAAAAAATCAAAACATAAAAAACTCAATTATAAATAAATAAAAATACTCGCCGGCGGAGGCGAAAACCTCACCTCGGCAGCGATCTCCGCCGCCACGACCGCGTCCTCGCCGACCTCTTCCCCTTCCTCTGTCGGAAACTATTTCTTCGCCGTCTGACATTTCCTCCGCCAAAACTTGTATCTGCTGCGCTACGCGGTGGCTGCCCCTGTCTTTGGCGTCTTCGCTTGAGACTGAGGTGCTGCCGCTCCAGACTCAGGCTTTGTTGCTCGACGATTTGGGGAAGCCGCCTTTGCTTCTGGCTTTGGCGCTGGTCGCTACGGAGGGGACGGTGTTGGTTGTGTGGTCGAAGAAGAAGGAAGAAGAAGAGATAAGGTAAGAAGGGGGCGCGGGCGAGAAAGTAAAAAAAAAGGAAAAGGAAGAGGAAAGACGTGTTCGCCTGGGTCTCGGGTGCCAACACTGTTATTAAAAATAAGCGTCTGAGACTCGGGCGGATCCGCTCGAATTAGTTCAAAAAAATTCAATTAGCGGCTCCACCTGAGTGTGGGGCGGACTCGCTGTTTTCCCTCTAAAAAACATAATATTTGTTTCCATTGTTTTTAAACCGCCATAATCATTGTAAAATAAAATAAAAAAAATATTTTGAGAATTAACCCTCTTTTTCCCACCTGTAAAAACAGAAATTGAAAATTGTAGTAACCTAAACTTTTAGGATATGCCTACTATGACATGCATGTCACAGTGACATGGACTTTTCGGTCGACCTAATCCTGAAGGCGGTCGACCAAATTGACTAATTTGGGCAGCACGAGAAAGCATTGCGGTCGACCTCAAAGACCACCTGGACGACCGTTCTTAGCTTAAGTTGTTATTTTTGGTTGACCAGAATAAACCTTGGTCGACCATTTCGTTGGCATTAGAAACAACATGGTCGACCGTAAAGGTATATAGGTCGACCACTTGATGGCAGTCATTAACACCATGGTCGACCAGATAAAGAAAGAGGTCGACCAGATAGACGATAAGTGTTCTATCAATTTATCCAATCATTTGACGTAAAATGAAGATCAAGTGTTGGTGTCGAGGTCGACCTAATCCGGTACGAGGTCGACCGAATACAAGAAAGTCAACCTATGCCCCGTGTCTTTTTTGCTTATGTATGTCGATTTGTGTGGTTCTTTTGCTCGTATAAATTACGCTTTAAACCATCATAACTAGTCATAAATAATGATAACAAGGACTCATCAATTATGCTATGAATTGAGGTCGACCGCCTTTAGGATTAGGTCGACCGCAATTAGGGATGGCAACAAAACCCGAACCCACGGGTACCCACCCGACCCAACCCGCTACATTATTCACCGGGTCGGGTTGGATTTGGGTTTAGGTAAACCCGCCCCATGGGTACCCGCCCACACACATATAATTACTTTTCCGGTATATTTAATACTCTAAATAATATATCTTCCTTAAACAATTAATATTCTTTATGTTTGTGGAGACATATATAATTTGTTGTTTCTAATTGTTTAGAATGAAGTTGATATTATGAAGTGGAGAGTGAAGAAACTTAGTTGACGAGTAAGAAGCTTTCAATTAATCTTATTGTTTATAGATGTTAATCTTTAATTTTGAACAATTTGTATTGATCATTTGCGGTTTGCTTGTATGCTCTAGATTGGTGTTTTTTGTATGAATAATTTGTATGAGAAAATTAATGTTAAACTTTTATTTTGAAAGAAACTTGTTATTGTAAATTTTTTACCACAAAAACCCACGGGTACCCATGAACCCGCGGATACCCAGCGGGTTGGGTTGGGTTTGAGTTTTTCAAACCCAACGGGTTTTACCCCGGGTTTTTTTGGCGGATAAACCCATGGGTTTGGGTTTGGGTTTGAAAAAACCCGCCCCAACCCGACCCATTGCCATCCCTAACCGCAATGCTTTCTCGTGCTGCCCAAATTAGTCAATTCGGTCGACCGCCTTTAGGATTAGGTCGACCGAAAAGTCCATGTCACCACAGCAAAATCCAAACTTTTATGGATATGGATGCCGCCATATAAATGGGCCGATTTCTTCTTGGGGAATTTATATGGGCCTATTAAATCAATGAACAATGTCTTTGATTTTTTTTTTTTTGTGAAAACAGTGTCTTATATAGTCTAGGTAGACTGTACCCTCCGGCAACCAGATAGTCGGCGTCGGAGTTCCTAATTGTCATTATTCGCAAGTTATTAATAATTATAAGAAAAATGCAAGAACAAGAAAACAGAGAACGAGAAATCTCCCATAAAAAAAAAAGAACGAGAAATCTGCGGTGGCCGCCGCGCTAAGAAGGATGCGGTGGACGAGAAGAGCCGGCGGATGGGCGGTCGTCGGCGCGCGTTGAAGAGCAGCCACTTCTGCTGCCGCGGTTGGAGGGAGTATCTGTATAAGTGATGGAGGGCGGTGTTGTTTTCCCGGGAGTAGCATAGGCTGGGTATAATTAATTGAGAATTGGGTTTTGAGGGGATGCTAAAATTGTCATGGAGTGGCAGGTGTGTCGGATCTGGCGAATCCGGATAAAACAAAAAATCCAAACGTCCAGCGATGCAGAGCACAGCATCATCAGGCAGCAGAGTAGTTTACATTTGTAGGATTTTCACTCAAATCATAAAAAAGGGATGGATTGGATTCACTTTCGTTGCGTAAACTGTCATTTCCAGCAACCTCCCAAGCGACGATTCTGTGGAGCCACAAAACCATCTTCACATTTTGTCTCTCTTCTTCTTCTTCTTCTTCCTTCTGGTGAACCGAGTGGGAGCTTGGAAAAAGAAAAGTTGTTCAAGTAAATGGCTTCAAAGGAAGGTCGGAATATGAGAGACCCGCTGATTCAAAAGAGCAGCCGCAAGAATGAGAGCTTGTGGATGGTTTACCTCAGCACTTTCGTTGCTGTTTGTGGGTCTTACGTTTTCGGATGCGGCGTGAGTTTTCATTCATTTGATTTCTTGTTTACATGCATGGTTCTTGATCCTATGGCGGGGAAGGGTCGAATGTGGATATTTTATTTTAATTTTCTCATTCAAGCTTGCATCATTTTCTTATCCCTTTTGGATGCAGCAAGTTGTTACTAGCATTACCAAAATGTTTGAATAGTTGTCATGCCAATGGTGATTTGATTCTCTTTTTCTGTGTTTTTGTTTGTTGTCTTGGTGTGGGTCGCAGGTGGGATTCTCATCTCCAACCCAAGATGCAATCAGGGAAGATCTGTCTCTGTCTCTGGCCGAGGTATGAATATCCTATTATTTCCTTGAAGGGTTCTTCATTTAAGTTGGATAATGATAGTGACCCATTTTTCCCCGTTTCCCAAACCAGCTTCCAGGTTGTGATTTCTTGTAGTACTGAATTCAGACTAATGTTGAAATATTTGCAGTATTCGGTGTTTGGTTCAATTCTGACATTTGGGGCAATGATCGGTGCCATTACTAGCGGTCCTTTGTCTGATCTACTTGGCCGAAAAGGGGTAATTTCACCATCAAACCCACTCATGCTCGCAAAAGTAGAAATCATACTTCATTTCTTCCGGGTGTTCATAGAGGGCATATTTCCTCACATTTGCAGGCGATGAGACTGTCGAGTGCCATCTGCGCTGCAGGCTGGCTTGCCATTTACTTAGCTAAGGTGCGCGCTTCTCCCCATTATTCAGTCTTGTGAGGATCGATCATCATTAGGATCTTGTCTGAAATCATTAATTTTCTCTGTTTCTTTGGTTTGGACATCCAAAAGGGTGCAGAGGCATTGGACATTGGCAGATTGGCAACTGGCTATGGGATGGGAGTCTTCTCATACGTGGTACATTTCCAGCTTTGCCATGAATGTGAAAAGAAATTGCTATACAGACCATTTCCATTTCAAGTTTTGAATGACGACGATGATGATGTAATTTGAGCGATCAGGTGCCTGTTTTCATATCCGAAATTGCGCCCAAGAATCTTCGAGGGGCTTTAGCTACATTGAATCAGGTTATGATATGCGGTGGGGCATCAGTATCCTTCATTATTGGCACATTTCTATCATGGAGGGCTCTTGCTTTAACAGGTAAATTGAAGAAGAAAAAATAACAATAGAAAAGTCTCAACTCTACATTTTTATACATATGCCTAAATCTATTTTGAGGAATTGGGATTTCATCTTCTCATGAATCATGCTTGTGGTCATTGCAGGACTTGTCCCTTGTGCAATTCTACTTTTTGGGCTGCATCTCATCCCAGAATCTCCCAGATGGCTGGTACCTTAAATTATGTCCTCAAAGATTTTAGAATCTAAGGGAGCTGATTTTGAATCTTGTTCACAAGGTTGTCTGCTGTTCATATTTTTTGCAGGCAAAGACAGGTCATGAGAAGGATTTTGAGGTCGCATTGCAGAAACTTCGTGGCAATGATGCTGACATTTCAGAGGAGGCAGCGGAGATTAAGGTTTGTTAATTGTTATGCTACCCTGAAGAATAATCATCAAATGAACCTCGTATAGTAAATGTGGATAGTTAAATGGCATAATGAGAAATCTACTACCTAGTTAATATTGCATACTACTCTCACAGGAATATATTGAGACGCTAGACCGGCTTCCGAAAGTGAAGTTGTTGGACTTGTTCCAGAGAAGATACCTACGATCAGTCATTGTGTGCCCTCTTGTTCCTATACTATTCAATATCAGTAGCAAGCTTTGATTGTTCTGTGATATTAAATTGATGCATTTTGTTTTTGTTTTTTCGTTTGTGTATGATTTGTGTTGGGGCATGGCAGATTGGTGTTGGGTTGATGGTGGTCCAACAGTTTGGAGGAATTAATGGAGTGGCCTTTTATGCGAGCAATATTTTCAAGTCTGCAGGTACGTACGAATATGAACTTGAGTTTTAAGTGTTGGAAATTGGCCACAATGGTACTTTGTCATTGTTAAATTTGTTGGAATGTCTTTGTATCAGGAGTATCCCCCAGTGTTGGAACCATTACCTACGCCATTCTTCAGGTGTAGTGACCCTGACCAACCCTCAAAGGAATCTCGAATAAGTAGTCATGATTCGAACATCTCGCGGTGCTTGAACACATCTCACATGATCGTTTCCTCTGTTGTGTGTTGGGGCAGGTTGTAGTGACACTCTTAATTACACAAGTGATAGACAGAGCAGGAAGGAAGCCTCTTTTATTGGTAAAGATAAAACCACAACATATTGTCACTTGGCCCCTACTTTTACATCTAGACAATCCCAACTCATATTCTTCTTCTTAATCTTCTTTCGAGCAGGTTGCTGGGTCTGGTTTGGTGCTAGCCTGCATGATCATAGGCCTTTCTTTCTACCTCAAGGTCTTCACCAAAATAGAGTCCATAAGCTTGTGTCTCTCTCCATGAGTATGGAATGCCTTGTTTCTTATTTCTGGTTTTGTTTTTGTTTGCTATGTGAAATAGGTCAATGAATTGGCAATCGAATTCGTCCCCCTGCTGGCTGTAACTGGCATATTGGTAACCCAGACATAAACTCGACATCTAACTTGCACAATCTCACCCCTTTAGTGGAAACCAAAGAAGGTAGAAGGTTGTGGTCTAACAGTGTCTTCTTTGTTTTGTGTTGTAGTTATATATCGGATCTTTTTCAGCAGGGATGGGTGCTGTTCCTTGGGTGATAATGTCCGAGGTAACTGATATGATATTTACTTGGAAGAGAGAGAGCAGTAAAGTAGTATCATAGGATTCTTGAATCCTTTAACTGGACTGATTTGCTTCTTGGTTTGTTTGGTGTATTAGATATTCCCAGTGAACATCAAAGGGATAGCTGGAGGTTTTGCAACGCTAGTAAACTGGTTTGGCGCGTGGTCAGTATCGTACACCTTCAACTTCCTCATGTCTTGGAGCTCCTACGGTAAGATGACTGAATACTGATGGTAGTTAAGATCGAGTTTGGAGGGTGATTGATTGACTGATGAAATTTTGTGTTCGCCGGGGTGAGGAATTGCAGGTACATTTCTTGTTTATGCTGCAGTCAACGCACTAGGCATAGTGTTTGTACTGAAGGTCGTACCAGAAACTAAAGGCAGAACCTTGGAGCAGATACAAGCAGCCATTAATGGTTAGAGTAAAGCTGGAAGAGCTTGTTTTTGTGAGCTCTGGCTGGCAGGGAGCTGAAAAGGGAAATCAACTGATAGGTGAAATAGGATATCGGTTAATGGCATATCGCTACTTCAATATTCTTTTTTTGCCAAATTAGTTTGTTCTTTCTCTTCGCTTCACTTTTGTTCTCAATTTCCCAAGTTGTTCTAGAATATATTTAACTAGTGTTTTTTGCCCGCTCATTATTCATTTGTATTTTCTTCTCTTATTTTACAATGGTGTTTGTAACATCCCATCCGAGACGAGCACTACTTTTATCAAAATACCTTTCAAAAATGCATTGAACAATTGCGGAAACATTACACATTAAACAATGCTGAAAACATGAACGCCCTTAAGTCTATTTTAAATACACATAAAGTCTCTTGTGCCATAAAGTAGTGAACTAAAATTCTTTCTTTTGAAGTCTAT
Organism: Linum trigynum; assembly: GCA_964030455.1. Classification (NCBI taxonomy): domain Eukaryota; kingdom Viridiplantae; phylum Streptophyta; class Magnoliopsida; order Malpighiales; family Linaceae; genus Linum; species Linum trigynum. The sequence goes on along the minus strand of OZ034814.1, from coordinate 29,165,588 downwards.
CAAAGTCATGTGTCTTTGTCACAAACCGTTGAATCCATTTATGTACTTACGTGCTTTTATAATTTCTGAATGCGAGCATTGGAGTCATTTCTAATCCTAATTTTAATCCATATGTAATACATAAAATTCACAAACATACATAATGAGTGCCCATACATTGAAATATATACTTTACTTGTAATTGGTTTACTTGAAAGGCATATTCTTATTACTTTTAAGAAAGAGGGCCTTGAGGCCAATTTAGTTAGCACACCACCATGATCACCAATCTACTTAAACATCAACTTACAGCCCAAACATGGGGTTCGTAACCTCCTTGTTTATCCAGGAGTGAGGTTTGTAAGCTCCTTATTACCCGAACGCAGGAGAAGAAAAGATGATCTCGAGACTCAGCTGCAGAACTACAAAGAGAGCAAAGATTGTGAACAGAAGGGTTTCACCTATGAACTTTATCCAATGTGATGATCCATTGTGAAGGATTAGCCACATTATCAGTTGGTCACGATGAGGACATCCTGATTTGCATACCAAATTGTACCAGGGAACTTGAGCTTGTTTTGGCCTTATGGCTTCCAAACTGTCTTTACAGAATAATTTTCCAATCTCACCACATCACAAAAATCCCCACTAGATCTAACACGAAGATGTCCTGCTGCTATAGCTCTAGTATTAAGAACTTTCCTCCAGGCCCACGAGCAAGAAATAGAAGAGAAAATATACTAAATGGTAGTGTACTGGAGATGGTAGCTTCTAGACCTGACAAATTACGACCCGACCTAAACCCGTCCGAAAAAATATAAGTTTTTATAACCCAAAACCCAAATGACCGGAACCCGAATAACCCGTGATTTTTTGTGTTCGGGTTGGGTGGGTTAGCGGGTCGACCCGTTAGACCCGTTCCATTTCATATGTCACTCTCAAAATGATAAAATCACTCATAAATTGGCGAGATATTTAAAAAATTCACAATGATTTGAAAGACATGTTTGGAGTTTAAGGATAATAAAATATCATGTGTTTCTTATAGTAGTATTACTCTTGTGAGTGATTTTTGATGATTTGTGCAATTTGTATTTCATTCCATTGACATGGGTAGGATGTGAGAATATGTTAACTAACATCTGTTTGGTAAACTATTTTCATGCATATGGGGAGGTTTGTATTCTTAAAAAAATATGAAGCATGTTTGATATTGTTTCTGAGAGCGCTCGTAACACAATATGAAGGTTTGCTCATTAATTATTTTATTGATATCTTAAAGGACATGGCATGCTGACTCGACGGAAATAAAGTATTTTTGGATGGTATTGGATGGAATGATCGATTTGGGATTTGGTATTCATCCGAAAGACAACAATATTTTCTAGAGACAATCTGAACATTGAAAGTGAAACTGCTCTCGGCTCTTGCCTTCCTCGTCCTCTCCAACAACAGCGTCCAGAAAGCAGCACCCGCTTGGAAACAATGGAAACCAATGACCGCGCGACATCTTCTAATCCGCTTCAGGAGTTGGATTGGATTCCCAAACTCGTCCATCGTCGCTGTTCCCACTCCAGAACGTCACTCAAAAAGAAACAAAAACTTTATAATCCCGTTTTCTGTTTCACGTACTCTGGCAAACACAAATCAAATGAGACGAATTTCTATCCGGCATTGTTCGCACCAATACCATCCAAAATCAAGAACATGTACCAACTAACTATATCATCGCCCCCCCCTCCAACCCTCTACTTCCCATTCCAAGTCCTTTCAGTTCTTAACGATTTCCCCTGCTTTTCTTCCCAAAGAAGAAGAACAGGGGAAAATAGGGATATAACAATGGGCTCCTCTGGTTTCTCCCCTGTTTTATCATCAACCCTCATTACCCTTCTCCTCGTATGTTCCACCTCCTATGGCGCTCCCACCCACCATCCCAACAAGAGAATTCACATCCACCACCGCGTTTCCAGCCACAATTACAAGGAAGCCCTGACCAAGTCGATCCTCTTCTTTGAAGGACAGAGGTCCGGGAAGCTGCCCCGCACCCAGAGGATGAAGTGGAGGGGAAACTCCGGCTTGTCCGACGGATCGGCTGCCAACGTGAACCTCGTCGGAGGGTACTACGACGCAGGGGACAATGTGAAGTTCGGTTTCCCGATGGCTTTCACCACCACAATGCTGTCTTGGAGCGTGATCGAGTTCGGCGGGATGATGAAGGGGGAATTGCCCCACGCCAAACAAGCCATTCGTTGGGCGACAGATTACTTGCTCAAAGCCACTGCAAAACCCGATACCATTTACGTCCAGGTCGGTGTTGTCTTGTGTTTTTTCTAATCACATCATGGACTCTCTGTTCAAGTATGTTTAGTTTTTGTCATTTTTTTTTTCTAGCAAACAATTATGTTCTTCGGCTTGCAAAGCGGATGACTAACCGACGAAGTAGAAGTGAACCTTGCGTGCAACTGTGTTCTATAATGAAAGTGACTTTGCCCTAATTGAAAATGTGAGCTAGTAATTAAACAAGACCAACAATCACATCTTCAACCTTTCTAACCCGATTACGCTACTTCTTCTCACTAGGTCGGAGATGCCAACCGCGACCATGCGTGTTGGGAAAGACCGGAGGACATGGACACGACTCGAACGGTCTACAAAATCGACAGGAACACCCCTGGCTCCGAAGTCGCGGGCGAAACAGCAGCAGCTCTCGCGGCGGCGTCCATGGTGTTCAGAAAGAGCAACCCTTCCTACTCCAAACTCCTGTTGAGCAGAGCAATGAGAGTGTTCCATTTCGCGGACACGTACCGTGGATCCTACAGCAGCGGCGGGCTACGAAACGTGGTTTGCCCCTTCTACTGCTCCTTCTCAGGTTATCAGGACGAACTGCTCTGGGCCGCAGGTTGGCTCCACAAGGCCACAAAACTTCCGTCCTACCTCAGCTATGTCAAATCCAACGCGCGCAACCTTGGAGCCGATGAATACGACAACATCTTCGGTTGGGACAACAAACACGCGGGCGCCCGAATTCTCCTCTCCCGCTCCTTCCTCCTCAGCAAAATTTCCGACTTCGAGGACTTCAAGGACCACTCGGACAACTTCGTATGCTCAATTATACCCGGCGTGCCTTCCTATTCCTCTCAGTACACTCCTGGAGGTCTTCTGTTCAAATTGAAAGAGTACAATTTGCAATATGTGACCTCGACTTCATTCTTGCTGCTAACTTATGCCAAGTACTTGGCCCTTTCGGGCAAGTCGGTGGAGTGTGGTGGGAGCGTGATTCGGGCTGGAAAGCTGAGGTCAATTGCAAAGAGACAGGTGGATTATTTGCTTGGAGAGAATCCTCTCAACATGTCTTACATGGTTGGATATGGGAAGAAGTACCCACAAAGGATACACCATAGAGGTTCGTCTTTGCCATCGGTTCGGGTTCACCCGAGTCGGATTCCGTGCTCCTCCGGATTCCAGATGATGTATTCTCAGTCGCCCAACCCGAACGTGTTGGTGGGTGCGGTTGTGGGCGGGCCGGATCAGGGCGATAGGTTCCCGGATCAGAGGAACGATTATGACCATTCCGAGCCAGCAACTTATATCAATGCACCGTTGGTTGGGACATTGGCTTACCTTGCCCACATATTTGGGCAAATATGATTTTTGGTTGATTAACATCGGGTATATGCACCACTTTTTTGGGTTTATACGTCAAGGATCTAATATATAGTTTTGGTACGTCAGGGTCGGAATGCATCGAGTAACATTTTGATGTGTGCTGCTCGCTTTTTCTAATGTTTCACCTTGGTTGTCACTCAACGGAAAGACCAACATTTACTACGGTTGATATTGTGAGAATGTTTGAAGGTGGCATTGAGATTAATATCTATATACCGCGAACATGAATTTTGGTTATGAGTATGTTCCACAAATATAATTTACTGTGAATTTGGGAGGACAGTGCATTTCATTTATTTCTATTCGCACACATCCTCGCCTGTCAAATCATTAAGTTGACTCTAACGTGCCATATATATTCATTTTAGTTTATACGAAAACACACAATCATTTATACATAAGTTCCAAAATTCTCAGGGGGACGAGAACTCTTGAAAGTCTGTTTTGTAGCTCCTCCCATGCTCTCACTCATCCAACATCACCAAGTAATGTTCCACCTCAGATCATGTAAGGATTTATTCCAATTACAAGTTTACAACTTACTTGTATAGGTTCTCCAAGATTCTCCAAACTGCTATAAAGTCGGGAAAGAAAAATTCAAAATTACATTTTGACATCCATATAGACAAGCATGTCACACAATCTGTTGATCCTCAACTAACCTCTTTTTTTTCTTTTTTTCTTTAACAGAATCCAACTAAATAAGCTACCTAGTACCTCTTAGCCCAAAACACATAGTTAACCAGGTTCACCGAGTTCAAAACACAAAGAACCGCATAAAACAGGTCCAACCGGTTCCGGTTCAGGTCGTGCCCGCCCAGCCACTCGTCCCCAAACCGGCCCGAGATCTTGTTCGTTAACGTCACAAGAAGCGAGCTGAGAAAAAAGCCCATCGAAGTAGAGGCCCAAGCCAACGCCGTACACATGCTCCTCATGCTGTTTGGCGCCTGAGAGTAGAAGAACTCGAGCATCCCTCCAAGAGTCAACATATCGGACACCCCTAGGAATAGAAACTGCCAGCTGAGCCAAAAAACCGACAGCCTCGTCGAGTCGTCGACCGAGGCTGCCGATCGCCTCTCGACCTCGACGGCTGCAGCCACAGCCATCGAGGCCGAGGCGAGGGCCAGGCCCAGGCCTATCCTCTTGAGCGGGCGGTAAATCTTGAGCCACGCCGTGGCTCGAGATGACTTGACGACGTACTCGTAGAACGGGATGGAGGACAATATGACGACGAGCGAGAAAACCGACAGCGACTGCGTCGGGATTAGGAATCCGCCGCGGAGTTTCCTGTCCATGACGCTTCCTTGCTCCACGGAGAATGTCTGGAGCTGGGCAAGGCAGCAGCTCATCATGATTGTGCTGCCGAAGATTGGGAGCAGCCGGAGAAAGGACCTTGTTTCCTCCACCTCCGGGCTGGTTACGGTGCCATCAACCGTCGCTTTGTCGAGGAACCTGGAAACGATTATTCAGAGTAATTGGGATTATGACACGATGTATATGATCAGAAATTGTGAAATATGCTTTAGACATATTGATGATATGGTATGGTCGTAACAAGTTTATATATAAAAATGTGGGTTTATGCGTGTACGGACTTGCCTGAACTTTTTGCTCATGTCTCCGGCAGCTTCATCGTTGGCAACTACATGGGAGGCTCTCCAATTACGAACTGCCGAACACAAGACCTATAGGAAAGTTGAGCAAGATTGAAAGATTGATTATGACCTATGGAATTCGTTAGATCGTCCTTAAGAACTCGTGTTTTCTCTCATGGGTGCGTATGAAATATCAAGTGTTGGAACTAAATTCTAATACGGTATGGCAAAATTTTTCCTTCTTGTATCGAAGAAAAGTTTCAAGAAATGCCACAACTAGCAATATGGCAAGGAAAGGCAGAATATGTGGTTAAAATCAGACACATGATCACTAGCTAGATTCGAATAATCAGGGTCTGTCACATCACAGAATCTACAACCTTTCAAGCATTTGCAAAAAAAAAAAAAAAAAAATGGAGTAGAAGTTTAGACAATGCAGGGCATATATATTACACCAAAAAAAAAAAAATGATATAACGATGTGTGAATCACTACAAATAAATAGTTATGCTAGGTTGACTTGGTCGAAAATTCAAGCAAAACCTTGTAGATCGACGGAGAACTCGATCAATTGATTAGTAGATTCAGTTTACCAATACAGTAACGATGCGTTAGATGTGATATGATGCATTCATAAATTCGGCAGCCCTAGATTATTATTTTCATCATTATAATTAGTTATTATTATAAGGAGTCCGTGGAGTAAGGGCCAAGTAATTGTGGCCGTGGGTTTTGGTGTTCGGCTAGGGTTAGTATTAGTTTTAAGGTTACTTCTTTGCTATATATATATATATATATATATATATATATATACACTACTTGTTGCTCCATTCGTATAATCAGTCAATCAATAAACAAGTTTTTAGAAAAACAATGTCTCTTTCCTCTAAGTTTTTATTTTAATCTCAATCTCTCTAAAAGCCTAGGCCGATTCTCAACGTATACGATGCTTGCACCGACAACGACAATGCATCATGATATCTTTTTTAAGGCATAGCATATGGATGGGCATGAAGTATTGAAGATTAAATTATTTAAAACCAAAATGCTTAGACAAACAAAAACAAGCGTGTATACCTTGAGGATTCTTGTTATTGGGCTTCCGGTGGGCCGTCTGAACCGATAGATGGGGAACCCACTTGCGAAAACGCAGAGCGCGGAGCCCAAAGCAATGAGCGACAGCCTCAACCCCCACTTCCAGCCCAGATTCTCCTGGACCCATATCATGAAAGTCGACGCCATCAGGCCTCCAATGCAGAGCGAAAAGAAGAACCAGTTGAAGAAGGCGGAGATACGGCCCTGGTTCCCATGGTCCAGCTGATCAGCGCCGTGGGCCGGCAGGGAAGCCTTGATCCCGCCGAATCCCACCGCAATCGCGTACAACCCGCCGTACAGGATGGCCGCCTGAGAAGCCGAGGGAGTTTCGTTTGTCGGCGGCTGGAGCCGGCTCTGCTCGGCTTGGATGGTCAGCAGCATGATTCCCTGCACGTGAGCCGCCAAGCCGTCCTCCATTAATTAAATTAAATAAGTAAATAGAGTGATAATTAATTAATTGTATATTACCAGGAGCTCGGTGGTGCAGGAAGCGATGAAGGTCCAGAACCTGTTGAGGAAAGAGTCGGTGACGAAGCCGCCGACAACGGTGAGGAGGAAGGAGGTGGCCATGAAATTGGTGACCATGTTGGCGGCGTGGGCGGTGGAGTAGTGCATTGACTTTATGAAATACGACACGAAATTCGTGGCGTTGGACAGGAACACCATGTTCTCCAGCGCCTCCACAACTATTATTCACACGCCGAGTTCCACGCCAAAAACGCACATTTGCAGACGCAGTTAATAATGATAGGCTTAAATTAAGTAAACGTACTAACGCAGTTTAGGAAGAAAGAAAAAGAAAGGGATTTAGAGAGCTTGAAGCAAGCAGCTATAGCTAGTCATGACAACAAAACCCGAACTCACGGGTAGCTATCAGATCGAATTCGGTAAGTGCGAGTAAAATTCGTGTTGACGGGTTTTGGGCCGGGTTGGGGTTTAAACCCGTTAATTGTTTACCGGGTTGGGTTTGGGTTTAGGTAAACCCGCCCCATGGGTACCCGCCCACACCCGTATAATTCATTTTCTCGGTATATTTAATATTCTAAACAACTAATCTTATTTATGTTTGTGGAGACATGAATAATTTTTTTTTTCTTTCTAATTGTGTAGAATGAAGTTGATGTTATCGAGTGGAGAGTGAAGAAACTTAATTGACAAGGAGGAAGAAGCTTTCAATTAATCATGTTATTTATGTATAATTTGTGATTTGCTTCAATTTTCTTGAGTTTTCTAGATTGGTGTTGAACAATTTGTATATTTAATTTGTGATTTGCTTGAATATTCTAGAATGGTGTTTTATATATTGATAATTCGTATTGAGAGATTGATATTTGACTTTAATTTTGATAGGAACTTGTTATTGTAAATTTTTTACGACAAAAACCCTTGGGTACCGATGAACCCGCAGATACTCAACGGATTGGGTTGAGTTTGAGTTTTTCGAACCCAGTTGATTTTATCCCGGATTTTTTCCGGATAAACCCACGAGTTTGGGTTTGGCAAAACCCGACCCAACCCAATCCATTGTATTAGCTAGTTGCTTGAAGAGTTGAAGCCAATACAAATCAGACAAAACAGATATATATATCAAGAATAAAGACCTATAATAATTATCTAACTTAGAAAGGGGGAAAAAATACGAGAATTGCAGAGAGATAGATACCATACCACAGGTAAAGGCGGCGGCGGAAACCCCGCCGTGCTTCTTAGGATTGGCCGTGTGCCCTCTCCAGTCCACGTAGTTCTCTTCTTCCCTTCCCGCTTCCATTTCCGCCTGCACCCAACAAAGAAAGTTTCCCGTTCTTTAATTTTCTATGCATGTGTGTATGTATGTGGTAGAATCATCAAGAAAGTTTTTTGTTTGCACCCACCATATGATCGTCTCTCTTCTTTTCCTAATTATATAACGCAAGCAACCCGGCCGGCCGGCCCCTTGTTTTTTTTTTCGTAGAGAGAGGAGAATTAACGTTGTGATGTGATTTGAAGAGGGTTGGGGTTGGGATGCATGAACCAAAAGCAAAGGTGGGCGGAAAAAGGAAGCAATGAGAGTGAGTGAAAGAAAGGGGCGATGAAATCCAAGAGAGGAGAAGAGTAGAGAAAGGAAAGGAGTCAGTCAGTCATAAATGACCAGAAATGGACACAATAGTGGTGGGTGGCCGGAGAGCGAGAGTGCTTTTAATGGAAGCTTGAGAAAAAAACAGGGGGCGGAAGGCAGGCAGGCAGGCTTTGGTAACTGCTCTCCACGCACACTTGCTATAACCTCATCAGCAAGCTGTGTCAACCTATTCCTGCTGGCTTCGGCGCCTCTCTCTCTCTCTCTCTCTGGCTGGCGTTATGAGTTATATAAGTAACTCCCCCGCTATTTCCTGCCTGTTTTACACTTGGCGTGATCCATTATATCATTCTCTACTTTATTCATGAGCTTTGCCAGCCTTGGATCTATCTACTAGTAAACTCTAATTTGCCAACGGATACATGAATTCAATTGGATTTGAATTAACTGAATTGGATTAATTGGATAATTAAGTGGATGGATTGGATTTGTGAATTGCCACCTCTAATCCATTTCAACCAAACTTAATTAAGGAAGACGTTAATGACGATAGATTAAGCGACTCGGAAATTCAAGCTAAAATCTGCTAACTCAAAACCAAAAGGATTGTTCTTTTTAACAATAGTTCAATTTCGTTATCAATATACAAATGCACATTTCACGGAATGGAAAATCGATAATGTAAAAAAGTAAGGAACACTTTTTTTTGTGTGTGTGTGAAAAGAACACACATATTTACGAGATGTGTTAGTTAATCCACGAGCAAAAAAGATCAGTTTCACTATATTTGAGGAGACATAGATTACAGTGATTTGGGAAGAGGTGATAATGTTTTTGTATCTTGTTAAGAATACATAAAATATCCTAAAATATCAACTAGACAAACACATTCATTCATTCAAACCCTAAATATCCATATATACACGGTAAACCCTAAAACTAGGGTTTTGGGTTCAGAACCCCTAGGACCTTAGAGGACAACTCCATAAAGAAGGGAAGAAGATACATGGTAGAAATAGAAGAAGACTTGGGGTTGAATAAGATGCATTCTTGCTCCTAGCTCCTCCTTCTCCTTCTCTTTCTCTTTCTCTTCTCCTTCCTATAGCTTCTCTCTCTAAAACTAGAAAATTTCTCTCAAAATCGGCTCTCTTCAAAAGGGGAAAGCGGTCTTGTCTTTATAGGCATTCTGGACTCGGGAAAGTTCACGTCGGGAGGTAAGGAGATCGCGCGCTGGATCTTTGGTCTCTGGGCCGTGATCTGAAATCCAGGCCTTCGGGAAGGGGGAGATCGAAAGCTGACTTCGCGGTCACAATCCACTAGTCGAGGCCACGATCTTCCTCGCAGGCAAGATGAACATTGGCCATGACGCGACTAGGGAAACTCTATGCTTCTCCAAGGCTCCTTCCACGCGAAGTTCGCGCCCTGGGCCTCCAAGATTGTTGTCGCGATCTATGGCTTCTAGGCCGCGATCTTCAGCTGGCCTTCGTGGCTTGTGATCCCCCGAACGTGATCTTCGGCTTCTAGGCCACGATTTTCAGTTCCTGCCCATTCTCTACACTTGTAACCTTGTTTTGTACCTAATTCGCACATATCAACTAATACACCCTAAAATCACATCGAAATCAAATAGGAACGCAAACGTATTTGACGATATGCAAGCATTTAAACACATGAATTGGCTTAAAACACACCTAGATATGTAGGATAAATAACACCAAGTTTGGTGTTATCAAACTCTCCCACACTTAGGCGTTTGCTTGTCCCCGACCGAATCATTGCCATAGGAATGCCTTCCTAGATAGAACCCAAGATGAAACCTTAGTGTGGACGGTGGGTAGTACTCATTGAAAGGAGCTATGAGCTTAATGTATCATATACGATAGCCTAGATCGAGGTAACTTTACATGGGTTTAGGGGAGGCGTACTCGGAGGTGTGTGGATAACCATGAAAGCCCACGGAAAAGAGCTCACTCACCACATTCGATGAACCCTAAGTATCTAGACATTGCATAGTAGTCCTAGGATAGGATGAGGGATAGTTCCCCGAAGTTGCTTTTTTATCTTTATTTACTCTCTTAACTAGTAGTTCGCTGATATCCTCCAACAAAAACCCTTAAACTGATCGGCTAGCTAACAACAACGTGGGAAGTAGGCTATGGTACAACGAACCGAATGAATACGATCTTGATTGACACTATACGACAACAACATTTTAGGTTAAAATTGGCCTAGGATGGGGTAGTTGTTGACACGTGCTAACCACTGACAATAATCTGCACTGATTTATGCACATATGTATCGATCATCAGCCACAGTAAACACGCGATCGCCCGCCGAATTCGGGTCATACTTGAGCATCACACTGTAGACCCCCACCTCAACTGAAGATATTCTGGAGATATGCGAGAATAAGAGTTTCCACCCTATAAAATCTCTCTAGACAACCTTATCGAAAGGGCTATAAATAGACCCCTTCGGCCACCAATAAAAGACAAATCTTTACAGGCGATTACTATTCCGACATAGCAACTCACCAAAACCATAATAGATCAACGGGATCAGTTGATAGAATGGTGGCAAAAATGTGCACCATAGGCATCATTTATGTTATTAGGTCGCCATTTCACACGAGCTAGGTATTCTATCTCTATCTAGACCATGAATTAAGTGGAGGTTGGGGTATGATACTAACCCTAATCTCTAATGGATAACCCTCATGCACCGACTCACTACACTGAAACCCAAAAATCAATTTAATAAAAACATAATGGTCGATGATTCTGATTCATCATATTACAATGAAGTACATCAAACGGACATATCATTTGGATTATGGTACACTATTGGAGTATACTAGTTGTTACCATATATGTGTGTGTGTGGCTACTTCGGTGCGCTCGCTTGAATTCACACAACTCTAAAAGTGGCCATAATACATCAAATTTTGAATTTTAATTTGTAGGATTAGTGAAATATGAAGATATAACATATAACTACAACTAATCAATCCATTACCCTAACCCTCTAACCTTCAATTTTGAATCCCAACTCAAAATCCCAAATTGTAAACCTAAATCCTAACCCTAAATCCCTAAACCCTAAATCATTCAAATTAAAGTAAATCTTGAATGATTTTTGTAGAAATTCATTTTTTTATTGTCCATCATACCACAAGTGATGATTAACATCATTTTCACATGAATAGCCTACTCTGAATGGCGATTATGAAGCAAGTGCATTGAATGCACCCAAAAAAGTAAGTGCATCGAGGACAAAACCATATATATGGTGGCTTCTATCATACCTTGAGTAAAATCAAAGGTACAAAATACCATTATAACAACCCCATGATTCTATACCCTAACCCTTAATGAGTGAACCCTATGTCTTAATTATCTAAATCATAAACCCTAAACACCAAATGGTGCACATAATGTGTTGCATGTATTTCAACAAATCATGAACATCGACTATTATTTTTAATGTCTAATTAAATTGATCTTATTATATGTGATTTATCAAATTAAGGCCCAACTTTTAATCTTTAAGGTTTAGAGTATTGTACTAAGTCCCAACTTTGGTCAATTCAAGATTTAGATATTATTTTCTTATTCAAAGTATATCATACCTTGATTTTAATCAAGCTATAATAGAATCATCCATATATATATATGGGGAGTTCTATGGTACCCATGGTGAAATTCATGGTACCGCATACCTTGAGTAAGAAAACGATATCCAGAACCTGAATTGACTGATCTTTCGGACATGATACTATAATCTAACCCTTAAAGATCAAAATCTAGGTCTTAATTCTCTAAATCTTATTCGCCAAGATCAATTTAATTAGAAATAATAATCGACAGTTATGATTCGTCCAAATATAGGCAAAAAAATCAATGCACAATCTTAGGGTTTATAATTTAGATTTAGATAATTAGGACCTAGGGTTCACTCATTGAGGGGTAGGGTATAGTATCATGCCCAAAAAAGCCCTTATTATTTGTGCATCGAATGTAATACACGTGCAACAATAACCTATGCTACGCAACATAAAATATGCAATTAATTGGCTGACAAATGTGTCTCCCAAATCCCTCTCCAAAGGAGGAATCCATTGTAGGTAGGTAGATGGAAGGATAAGGAAGCATAGTGAGTGAAGAAAATCTGTGTGGACACTCTCAATCACTTATGTATATGTCACTTATCAATATGGAGTGAGTCTAAGGAACTCAAGGGAAAGCTCAACAATACGGGCTCCTCAACCCCTAGTATCCATTTTTAAACACATGCAATGAAATTCCTATTGAATTAGTAGTGGGGACGAAAGGTCTAGAGAGAATACAATCATGATTACCTGCTAGATGTATTTGACCCGTGTTCTATATCAGATCACTTTGTCTTTACAATCACCCTTGATTTTTTTTGGATAGGTTCTCTTTTTACAAAACTATTCAAAAATTCACAATCCTCAACCACATTCATTACTTAGTTGATTATGAGTACTCCCCTAGCTACTTCTGGCATTCTGCATTCTCTTCACCAATCAACTTCAGGTAAAATTTTACAACCACTTTTCCCACTTCTTTAACAATTGTTACCTCATGTCGTTGTTCATCTTTGAGCTAAGATTTTTTTTTTTCTTGCGGGTTTTAGTCCTCACTGCCTTATGAAAGAATGCAGTATTCATGTCTCCGTCTTGTATCCATTTAGTACAAGTTTTTACTTATAGTACATCTGTTCGGATTTATATATTTCCCTCCATAGTTGAGCGAGTTACCCCTCCTTTTTTTCTAAAAATTATGCTATTAGATTTTCTAACACAACAAATTGTGCTTGTTCAGATTAGGCCTCTACCTCTCTACCCTAAGTTGAAATATCTGCATAAATCTCTTTGTTTAAAGTTTTAAGCTGTAAATTTTCTTGTCTTAGTTTGGCATAAAATAAATAATGAGGATGCCCTAAACCAAGATTTTCAAATGAGATCCAAATAGGAATGATGTTGAGCCCATAACTTGAAATACTAAATGGCTTTGGTAAACTCTCCACTTGAGGAGTAAGGTGAAAAATATTCCACAATGATGAGAAACACTTCGGGAATATGTCTGAGCTGAACTTTTTGGGAATAATTCTAACCATGCTTCATTCACTAATAATCTATCCAACCTTTTTTAAATTCGATTCTCCTTTTGCTTGTTCCACCAAGTGAACCAAGACTCTAAAACTTTAGGATCAATCAAGTTCATCCCTTCAATCCATATCCTAAACTCCAACATACTATATCTCAAACTCACCAAGTTTGAAGCTCTGTGATCTCCATCGCAACATTAAAAATCCCCCACTATTGTCAAGGGAATATGATGCTCTTATAGAGGTAAGAATCTCCTATATAAACTGTCGCTCTCATGCTCTTTATTGGGGCTATACACAAACAGCAAAAACACTAGGATTAGACCATCAACCTAAACTTTAAAGTAGTGCTCTCCCTCAGTAATCCGAGTAACATTTATACCAAGTCTCCAAAACAACCAGACATGTCCAATTTTTAATTTTGATAGTTACTTATGTGTTTCCAAGTAGAAAAGTAGAATTTTTATTCTATCACTATTTCCTATAAAAACTTTTCTCTTTAGTATAACTATCATATTTGTCTTCAGTATTCGCAACTTTCTTAGCACAATAGTGTGCTTGTTAATCCCCTGATAATCAAACAAAATACTCTCATTTACCTTTCCTCGTCCCTTTGCCTCTACCTTTTGGAGGTGGAGGAGGAGGAGCAACTGAACGACGAACTATGAAAGGCCTAAGAACAAATTTCTATAGGGTAGAGAGCAGTCATGTCCAAAAAGATGAACCCAAAGAACAAATTGGAGGGACATGACAATACTCAACATCTACAAACATCTCCTGGAGGAGGAGGAACTGAATGACGAACTATGAAAGTCCCACGAGAAGATAGCAATCATGTCCAAATAGACAACACAAAGAACAAATTGTAGGAACATGACAATACTTGACATCCATAAACATCTGTGGCGGGCCATCAAAATTAACACTCAGATTGTGTACTAGTTTAGTCTTTGCATTAATTACTACACAAACCTTTAGAACCCCTACCCCCCCCCCCCCCCCCCCCCCCCCCTCTCCCACGCGATTTTAGGATAACTAATACAAATAGATATGGCCAATTAGCTTGCAATATATACGCCCGATTCTTTCATTCGTTACTATCTCAGCCAACAAATTTTGGCAATTGAAACCATAATGGGCCAATTGAATACCAAAGTTTAACTTATGAAGGTACATCATGTTCTCTCGGTCAAATTGACCCACATCTACTTTTGAAAACTAGAACGAACTAATCTCCAAGACACAAAAGCCTTATTATTTTATCTTGCCCCAAAATCCATTTTTGTAAGAAATGAATTGAAGAAAGAGATGCCAATTGATCAAGAAATTGACCCAATGCTTTCCCCATCGTCGATTACCTTGTTAGGGATATGCAACAAACCATTTATGATTTATAGCTCATAATATTTTAGCTTATTGTCTGGGTTCATTATCAACAAAGATGCTCAGGTGCGCTTATTACTAACGGTACTTGGGGAGGCCTCGTTGGTAATAATTGTCATTTGCAAAACAAAAAAAAAACATCAAGCACGTCAAGAAAGAAACGAAGAGAGAGAAAAGTTCTCCAAGCGTCAACAAAAAATATATAATAATAATAATTCACTGATATGTACAATGAAATTTTTTTAGACGTCTGAGAAATATCAGAAAACGACAAAATTCTGAGCATCATGACGTGGAGGTGGGTTTTCCCTTTTATTTTCTCCTTCTTCTTCTACTTCTCCTCCGCGATTCTTTTCTTGCTCACCATTGCCGTCACCTACTTTAACCAATTCCTCCTTCTGCATTTCTCTGCCGCCATTGACGCTAAATACTCTCTCGACAAAAGACTCCACGTCAATGCTCTTATTAAAAAAATTGCCCTCCTTCTTGTCGCCCCATACACTTGGTGGTATGTACGGAGGCCGCGATACTTCCACCACTGAATCCCAATCCAGTCCTTTGAAGAACTCGTGACTCTTGATTTCCTCCACCGTGATCCTCTCCCTTGGATCCTTCACCAAAAGCTTCCCGATCAAGTCCCTTAGCGGATTTGGTTCTCCGACAAGCTCTGGCGGCTGGGTCAAGATTCGGTAGAATGTGTCCTTCCGGTTTGTCCCCCGGAATGGAGTTCGTCTGTACAACATCTCATACATCACCACCCCTAGAGACCACCAATCCACCGCAAAATCGTGGCCGTACCCTTGGATGACCTCCGGCGCCACGTATTCCTCTGTCCCGACGAATGAATTTGATTTCCCTGATAGCGACATTGAGTGTTGACGACACTCCGACGGAAGACATCGATTTCCAGAGTCGTCGCTAAATTCCTCCAACATAATCCCCGAAGAGCACTTGTAGAAGAGCTGTAAACTTAATGCTCGTTTCCGTTGGGTGGATGAGTTGGACCTCGCCGCAATGGCGGGGAGCTTCGTCGTCTTAGATTTACGAGGAGGAGTTGGAGGAGGAGGGAGCTCGGTCGAGAGGTCGAAGTCGACGAGCATAATGTGGCCGTTCTCTTGAATCAAAATGTTCTCCGGCTTCAAGTCTCTATAGGCAATGCCGGAGTTGTGGAGGTATTCCAATGCCAAAACCAATTCTGCCGCATAAAATCTGTCAAAAGCAAAAGATTCGATCAATTGATGAATTCGTTCAACATTCAAATTTGAATTTCAAATTTCAAATTCGTCCGCATAATAAATAAATAATTGACCTGATAATGCCTTGTGAGAAGATATTCTCTGTCTGTTTCTTGCGCAGCTGGTTAAGGTCGCGGCCTGGGCAATAATCAATGGCGTACGCAATAATCTTGTCCGTGCTTAGAATGCCATGGAGCCGAGGCAGAAGGGGGTGCTTGAAGCGGCTGAGGACTCGTTGCTCCAACCAGATCCGCTTGTATTCGCTCCCATCCTTGGCGTTGGTGACAGCGGGGTTCTTCCTCTTTACTAAATCACGGAGGATAACTTTGAGAGCCCATGACTCGCCGAAAGGATGATTCCTTACTAGAAATGCGACGCCTTTTGCCCCACGGCCGACCGGAGAGATCACGATGAGATCGTCGAGATCAAGGATGGGGACAACGGTCTCATTGTGATTGGCACGATCGTTCATGGCGGCCGGCCGCTGGGAGGAAGGCGGTTTGGAGTTTTTTGTTGGGATTTTTGTTGGCTAGGTTTGAATTGAAAGGAGGTGAGGAATTAGAGGGAAACCAGGTTTTTTTTTTACAATTTCTTTTTTTGTATTTTTAAATTGTGAAAAATAAAATTGGGTGTCGCAGGTGGATTAGCGATGAGATAGGAATGATGTTGTAATTCTGAAAAGCAAGAAAAAAAATGTGGTTGTTTGGTTAGCTTGTTTGTTTGTTGAAATGGAGGAGATAAGACGACAATAATAATATAAGGGGAAGGAAATGAGGAAAGGGGTCGGCCGAGGGGGGGAAGTGGTGGTTTGATTGTGCCCTTGGCTTATCGAACAAGGAAGGATTCATTCGAGGGAGTTGCCTAATTGCTCATACACCATGCCTATTGCCAGCAACACAATTTTTTCCCCCGCAAAGTCAGTTGTTATAAAATCAGACATACAAAGAAAATAAAAAGAGCACAGGAGTCGACCAATAGTCGAACTCCCGATGAGAGGACCTTTTATGCCACAAGATGGACAGCCCTATTGAGACAGCGGAGAACAAAACAGTAAGAAACCCAACTACAGAGAAAGCCGAGCTCTGAGCATCCTGCAAGATAGTTTCATCCTGATCATGAGCCAAGTCACCTGTATGAGGAAGTCCCACCGATAACGGGAGCTCTTCTGCGTGCCTCTACAAAAAAAAAAACACACACACACACACAAGCGTCCCCACTGAAGGCAACTAAGCTCCACCAAATGAACTTAAACAAGCCATAAGGCTTAGTCGGATACACCGAAACCAAAACTATGTCAAATTAAAAAAAATTATTTTTATTTTTTTAAGAATAGTTAAAGAAAAACAAAAAAAACAAAATGGTCGAAATTGACAAATAAAATGAATAAAAGGGAGGGTAAGTATCAAAAGAAAATAAATAAAAATTACTAATAAATAATGAAAGACAAGCATAGCGGTTAATTAAAAAGATAAAGAAAATAAAAAAATGACTAAATTGCAATAATGTAAAAAAAGAAACTGAGGAGTCTGTTTGAGTTACTTACCTGGAGCAGTTACGCCATTCCAAAAGGTGGAAAATTGTAATTAATTAAGAAACCACGAAAACCTTTCAACTTTCCTAAACTAAGAAAATACTAAATGACAAAAAAGTAAATACTATTACCAAAAAACTAAGTAAATGCTAAATTAATAAAAAACAATAGTAACGTAAATCTTTTAACTTCTCTGAACCAATACACCGCCGAGCCGCCGCCGGTGACTCCGAAGTCTAACCAAGCCTGCGACTTGTCGCCGACGACGACCATGAACGAGTTCCTGTTGCAGTAAGGTTGTTCTCTAGCCATAACCACCGCTCCCAAATTTCACCTCCTTTCTCTGTCCATTGCTTCCACCATCCTCTCGACTTCTTCCTTCCTTCTCCTCTCCACTCTCCCCAGCCGCCACCTCCTTCCGCCGCCGTGCCTATCCGCAACATGCTTCCAATTCGTCACCACACACGCCGCCTTCTCCGCTGTCGTCGTCCCTCCTCTCTCCACAATTCGCAGGTTGTGAAGATCCCGCAGGGCCACCGGAAGGGGATCCGTCACCAGCAACACAAATATTTTCTACGTATGAATTTTTCATTTTTTGATACATATACATACTAGCTTTTGTCTGGGCCAATAGCCATGCAATTTTCTATACTATTATTATTATAAATTTGAAGTTATATTTAAATATATTTTGGATCTCCAAATTTTGTTTTGCTTTTGTAATATATACTTTATGAATATTTAATTTTCTCGTTCACAATCTGAATACATGGTTATCAAAAATTAATCCAAAATAGACTAATTTTCCAACTAACATTCAATACATAATACAATAAGTTTTGTCTTTAACATAATGAATGCATATTTATAAGTGAATATACTCAATTCTTAGCTTAGATATATTGAATATTGAGTGAATCTTTTATAAACATATGTAGAAAAATCTAATTATTTAATTATCATGTCAATCACATTAATATGATTGCCCTGTCTTTGTCTCCGGCCTCGTGCCGATTGTACGATTTTCATGCCTAGGTTGGTTCCAAGATGTAACTTGTGAGCTTTATTTGATCAATATGATTATCTTTTGTCAAAAAAAAAAAAATGACTGCCCCCTTAATGATACAAAATGTACTTTCACCAATAGTTTGACTATTTGTCGACCACCATGTATTGTTTCTTAGTAGTTTGTAACTATATATATTTAAAATTGCTATCTATGAAAAAAACTATTTACTATCGACTAGTGCTTTTGATGGAGGTTTTTGAAAAAAGTTATTGTTATTTTAATGAAATGATAATTTATCAACCTTTGGTATAGGTTCTTATGTAACAGTTTATGAGCTAAAATATTCGAATTGATTATCTTATATAATTTACGCAAATCAATGATTGATGCTTTGACTAATGTAAACCAGGATAATCAAATTGATTTTTTTAAAATTGGAGAAACTCTTTCAACTTAGATAATATACGCAATGGTGGAGCCACTTGAGAACAAGTGAGGTCCTTTGCACCACCTTGACCGACAAAAATGTAGTAGTTTATTTTTTTTATTTGATTTTGCATTGAACACAAAATCTCCGTGTTATTGTAAAAACTTTATGATAAAATAATATTTTTGATCTCTGTTTAACTTCTAATTAATATATTTTTTAATTTAGTTAAATATAAATGAAAATGCAATACTTAGTGGCGTATGTTGCTACAAGTTCTCATTGTAAGGGTCTGAAAGAGTATTTATTACAATAAATAAATATGAAGAAATCGTTCAAAATCCAATGAGTGATGAAATTGGGAATGATTTTCAGTTGGGTACCTTAAGAAGACATTCCTCATAATTTGTATGATGAAAACATTTTTAAAAACTTTTCAAAATATGAAAACACTTCAACACATTTTGAAACTTACTTTATAATTTTTTCTACACATTGATCCTTCCTTAGATGAATTTCTGGCTACGCCGCTGAATATATGCTATGAATTCGAATTCATATGTGCCCTTTCAGTAATAAATTAGTAATTTAGAAATTAATTTGTAGTTCAAATTTGGAAATACTTATTAAAATTATGCCATTCTTGTAATTTTATCATGGACCTATTTCTCCATCTATGTTTTCAGATTTGCAGACATTGTTCCACTTAAGTGTGGGGGAAACATAGATGATTCTTAAGGATATATTGGAAGTTCGAATGTGATTAGATTAACGGATTTATGGTTTTTTTGCATGTTATTGTTTTCACTTCTTTTGTAGGATTACTTACAATCACAAGGATATGGCTCGAGGAGAGAGTTCCAAGAATATAGAAAATTCCAATCCTCCTTGTCTCCGCCATTTTTCTAAAAAGGAGAAGAGTAAATCCTGTATGAAGGATGTGAATATTGAAGAACCAAATCCACAACAACAACCAACTTTGGAACAATCTCAAGAAGATCAGCAAGGGAATCAAAGTAGCCCAATAGTTGGAATGGAACACCTCACTCATGCATTCCTGGACAATATTCCCGAGCAATTTAAATCCAATCTCTTATTTCTCCAAGATCTTCTTCAAGGCAAAAACATGTGCCTCAACTGGATCCTTTTTGCTTAGCTCAGGATAGAAGAAGTCATCTTTTCCAATATACAGAAATTGGAGTGGCTAAAACTGCTAAGCATTCAAGAAACATCTACAGGGTACTCGTTCTGGAATTCATTAGTATAGTCATAATTCGAGATGTTTGAGGTGTCGTCGATATCCCGAACAACATTGAATTCAGACTAGGCAGAGAACATCACCATATGGCGATCCGAGAGTTTACTAGAGCAATGGATGTTTACCCTGCGGATTTCATTGACTCACCAGAAAATTTTACTATATTGACTTGGGAATCTGAATTTTCATTTAGCCAATTGTGAGAACCAAGCCTCCAAATTAGGTACCTCGACACTGTTCCAACACTTAACCAAATTTTGCCTATTTTCTTTCCAACCTTGATAGCTTCTTTGACAAGTAATAAAAACGTGTATAGTTGGCCATTTGAGATCATATCAGATGCAGTCGAGGAATCCAATTGACATTAAGCTGAGGAGTTGTCTGCCCATTACCAATCTACCATCATAGCCCCTACACCAACAATTGTCGGTCGTAAAGGATACTTTGCCAACCCCAAGAAGGACGAGAGCGCCCAGTAGCACTAAGGAAAGTCCAGTTGGAAAATATATCCCTTTATAAACCTAGCCCAAGAGGGAGTTGGGTTTGTTAAGGATACGCCAGCCAAACTTAGATAAAAGTGTCTAGTTAAAATTCTCAAATCGGCAAAATCCCATGCCTCCTCATGCTTACTCCTGCACATGTTTCGCTAGGACATCCATCATATCTTCGATTGAGCGTCTTCCACACCCCACTAGAATCTGGCAACATGTTTGTCCAAGAGATGTGAGAAAGAGAAAGAGAGAGAGGTAACTTGAAGCAGGACATAACATGCAATGCTAAAGCTAAAGCGACTGATTTAATCAAAGTCTTCTTCACTGCCCAAGACAGTGTCTGCTGCTTCCACCTCTAAAACCGACCTAGCAACTTCTCCTCCAAATACCGGAACATAGCCATTTTCGATTTGGCTATCAGAGTAGGCAACCCTAGATATTTATCTTAGACTCTCACAGCCCCGTCACCCAGAATCTGAGCCAGGAAATCTTGGTCCGATAGAGCGATATTCTTACTAAAGCATACTACCGATTTAGCCAGGTTAACCCTTTGGCCACCTAGTTCCTCATATTTATTTAACACCTCGATTAAATTTTCACATTCCGGTAGAGAACCTCGAAGGAATAAATAAGAGATATCTGTAAAAAATAGATGCAAGATCCGAGGAGTTCTAGGGGATACTTTGACCCCTTCTAGTTTTCCTTCCGAAATGTCTTTTTGAAGGAGTGCCGCAAACCCCTTTTGTGCAAATAAAAAACATGAGAGGATAGAGCGAACCCCCTTTGTCATAGTCCTCTAGAGGGAGTGAAGAATCCCGAAGGTGTGCCATTCATAAGGATAGTAAACAAAGTTGATTTTATACATTCTTGTATCCAGCCTCTCCAGGTGGAGTTAAAAACCCATCTTGTTCAAAACCGCAAGGAGAAAAGGCCATTCGACTCTATCATAGGTCTTTTCCATGTCAACCTTAAGAGCAATGTACCCTTTCTTTTCCCGCGTTTTGATTTTCAAGTAGTGCATCAACACATGCCCAAGACGGACATTCTCCACTATTTGGCGTTCATGGATGAATGCATTTTGATCTTTCGAAATTACATGTGGCAATAGGCAGACAAGTCTTTCACACATGATTTTGGTTATAACTTTATAGACAAATTGGCATAAGCTAATTGGTCTGGTTTGTCTCATGGTCTCAACATTATCCACTTTCTCGATCAGCGTCAACTAAGTATGATTAAAGCTACGGATTATCCTGCGGTAAAGAACTAGCAGACCGCTTCAATCACAAAATTTGCGACAATATTCCAGAAGGCTTTGAAAAACTTTCTCGTGAAACCACCCGACCCTGGTACCTGTTTCAAACCCATGGAGAAGACAATTTTCCGGACTTCGCTAGGAAGGACTTCTGTCTTAAGACTGGCATTCATTTCATCTGTGACACGACATGCTATAGGAAGATCGACAACCCGTTCTTCCATGTTCAGCACCTTGTTTTCCGAGGTGAAGAGAGTTTGATAAAAATCTATGGCAATGTCAGCCTTTCCTCTCACCACAGTGATCTACTCATAGTGATGGCAATGGGTTGGGGCAGGGCGGGTAACTCAATACCATGCTCTGCCCCACCGCCCCGACCCACTCTTATATGCTATTTGAGTAAAATACAAGTACACCTTTGCACAACCCATAAGTACACTTCGCGGGAGGATCGAGGGTGAACCAGTCATCCTAGAGTTGTTTGAGTATAATGAAACACATTCAGTTTTTCTTGTCGCAGGTTAGTGATCTCGCGATGCAGCTTATAAGGACGAGGAAGATTGCCAGTGCTGAAGCGCTCTTGTAATTCATCCCAAATCTCTTTGGTCGTAAAACCAAAATTGATGCTAGTACGAATGTCCCAAGTCATTGCGCTGTGAAGCCAGCCGACAAATATGGCGTGGCAGTGTGTCCAAGCATTGAGTAACTCGCCCAACTGTGGTCTCGGAGCGGTGCCAAGAACTAAAGCAAGCATATTTTTAGCAATCAAAGCATTAGAGATTTCAGCGGACCACTCACCGTAGTTGAGATCGTTGAGTAGATGGCCGACAAAGACTTGGTTGGGTGCGTCCGATGGGTGAAGATAGAGAGGCGACGTCAGACCGATGACGTCAAAAGAAGGGGGGGAAGAACGTCCTTCCCTTCTTAACTGGAGGAGTGAGTAGCCATGTTTCTTGCAGAAGTCGAAGATCAAGGCGACAACAAGACCGAGTGACACTAGAGAAGAAGCAAACCCTAACAAATTGTGGTTAGCTCTGATGCCATGTAGAAAACGATAACGCGAAATCAAAGAACAATGTAACACGAAGAGTTTTAGGTGGTATCCTCAAGCGAGATGAACGAGACTAATCCACGGTGAGCTCGAATGAGCTCATGGCTGACATATCATTTATGTTTTTCTGATTACAGAAGGGTACATACATCAAGTAGCTACACACCTTAAATAGAAAAGAAAGACGGAACGCTATTTCTTGGGGAACAATTGACTTACCGACCAAAGGAATAAAGACTCCTAAGCAAAACCGCAATAAAAGGAGAATCGAAGAGTTCATTTGAAGATGGAGAGAGATTTTACAAGCTTCAAGAAAAAGCTCCAACACGCAGGCGAATAACTCAACAGGTCTAAGAAATGAGTGAATCATTGTGGTTGGAAGGTTGTGGTTAATGAGTGTTTAACTGTGTTGAAGAAAGAGGAAAATTAATGTGATAAAGTAAAGATATCAAAGAGTATGGGAATAGTTGTTGGCGTGCATGAGAAATAGCGGTTCATTAAGCTTATACATTCGGGTTCAGATATATTTTAGAACCGATACTATGATATCCTTTCTCGATTCGTGTCCGCATATTTTCGAGGGCGATTTTACTCGAATCAAGTTAATGCAGATTTTATCTGCGTTAACCAATTAAGTTTTGTGAGCATATCCGAGTTTGTGTTTAAATTTGTCACCCCTATCACACATCCAATCTCAAATTTATAAAAGGGAGGTCTCAACTGTTAATAGGGGTGGACATTCGGTGGTTCGGTTTCGACCGACCGAAATTATGAATACCGGGTCCCCGAATTCTCCCAAACCTCAAACCGAATTCGAACCGAATTTGGTTCGGTTGGTTTAAACCGAATTATAATTCGGTTCGGTTCGGTTTTTCACACAAAACCGAATTTGTGAAGTTACTTGTATCTTCTCACTTTTTAATTATTTTTTACCCCTAATATAAACAATAAATATGTAATTATATGCATCATCAATGATAAAATCAAACTTTTCAACACATAAGTCATAAAATATTTCAAATATTTAAGTCTTAAAACAACTACAAACATAAAAATCCACCATTTGGAGCTTGCAATTATAGTATTTCGGTTTTTCGGTCGAAAATTCGTTTCGGTTGAGAGAACTCTGATTTCCGAACTATCCATATTTTCCTTCCGAATTCCGAACCAAATAGCATTAATTCGGTTTTGGTTCGGTTTAATTCGATTTTGGTTCGGTTCGGGTTTACCGAACCGATTGCCCACCCCTAACACACCAATTGCTAGAAGGAGAACAATTATCCAAACTCCAAAGTACCAAATCAACCCACCCACTAACCAACGTTTTACCTTACAATGCCATTTTGTCGATTTCAAGTTATTTCCATGTCCCAATTTTAATTATTTCTAGTCTTCTAAGTTGGTTTATAATTAAAAGTCCGGTTGTCCTTTGATATCAGGCAGGAATTCACAATGCAGTTCAGAAGCAGGGATAAAGCCTGCAGCTTTTCATCGGTGGGAAAAAGATTAAAACTTTGTTTGTGAAAAGAAAAGGTGGAAAATGATGTGCACCAGAGATATACATTATAATAATGTGAGAAACCACCAAAATATCTTCTCCATTATTCACTTTTTTGTTCAATATTTTATGGGTTTTTTTTTTCTTTTTGGCACAAATTGAGGACAAATGGACAATCTATCACCCTAAAAGAATAATCGACTCCAGTTGTGATAATTAATGTCAGCTGACGATCACAGTGAAAAAGAGGACTCCCCTAATTGGATGCATGTAACCAAACCGACAGCACCGACGGGGAAAACAATACAAACAAGATCAAAATTTAAACAAGGCAAACTGTTGAGCCGACATATGGTTTAGGAATGTACTTGGGTATATTCATTTCAAGTTCAAACACCTCTTAGAAGGGAAAGAAATGTGCACATTTCTTGGTTTCCCCTGTTTTCTCTTTTACAAATATGTGACTTTTCTGGGCATACAACTGTTGCATTGCAAGCAAACAAGAGTTGGATGGACCACATCAACATGGAATACCAGAAAAATCACAGACAGAGTGCATAGGCCATTCAATGTGGCCACACAGTATTCCCGTTTGACAAACAAAACATACCCTTATCTATAGGGCCATTGGATTCATTTGGTTAGGACTCTCCCTCTCCAAACACTCTTCAAGAAGAAGAAGAAACAGCTAAGATCAGTCTATCACCACTTTGCCCCTCCAACATTGCATCAAGTTGCAAGAAGACAACTGCAGCTAAAATATTACCATCCAAAGCTGTAACAGTCAACAGTGGGATGCAAACACAACACAGTTGGACCCATTTAACTGACAGACAAATCTAATGGAGGGGAATTATCAACATGTGAGCGAGGGGCCATGGATGACACAACGTTACTACAACCTAACTACTGCTGTGCTATTGCTATTTGCTAGCACACATCTGAAGCTGCCAAAACTCTTACTAGTAATAATATCCAGAAAATATGGTAGGCCTACAAAAAAGATTAGGACAAGAGAAAAAACTCCATTGTTTCTCTTTTTTTTTTTTCCCCAACTCTTTGTCCTTTTTTCAAATCACAAAGCTCTTGGTCTATTTTATTCACAGGTGGCTAGCCACAAACCTCAGCTGCAGAAGAGAATTTACAGACATATATGAAGATCCCCGTCATCCATATGCAATCGATGACCCACCAGAAGCAAAGTTTTGCCAGAAACCCAGATGAAGAATTTACATCGATACCCAGTAGTGATATATCCCAGCATATATGATCAGGCTGTATGAGTAAGATTGACAGCCCTGTTAAACCTCTCCAGAATGCTGTTTGCCTTCCTCTTGGCCCTCGAAGTTCCATCCTTGGCAAGTTTAGAGATCGTCCCAAATGAACTCTCCTCATCCTTCACCTCTTTCCACTTGCTCCGGTCGTAGAAGCAGATTGTATGAAGGATGGCAATGCAGTTCTCCTTGCTTCGTTCGCATGAGCTCTCCCTCATAATTTGCAGCAGACAAGGAACTCCACCCTGTTCCTCCATGTCAATGATAGCCCCTTGGTGACTACAAAGCATAGCAAGTATAGCCAACAACTCATTCACCAAAACCCCTTCCATTATCTTCTTCAGAATCACCCTCACGGCACCATCCTTCACCGCTCGAGCCCTGTTCTCGTGCACAAGGCACAGGTTGAAAATTGCCGAGGCGACATCCTTCATAGCCAGGGGATTCCCTTCTTCCAGAAGGTCGAGAAGCGGTTTCAACGCACCGGATTTCACAATAAGAAACTTGTTACAATCAAGTGCAGACAGTGTGAAAAGGGTTGCAGCAGCATTAGCCCTAGTTGCAGTGGTCGCAGCCCTCAGTGCTTCCATGAGAAGAGGGATCACCATTGGCGTTTCAGCTACGAGCTTCTTGTTGTTGTCGTGTATCGATAGGTTGAGGAGGGTGGTGATCACATCTTCTTGAAGTTCCGGATGGACCGAGCTTCCAGACTTGTTGCCAGAGAGTGGACTGAGCAATTGAGGGATGGCATTGTCGGACTCCCCAAACAGTGCTCGGAAGGAAGGGGTTCTTTTGGTCAGTCGACGAAGCTCCTTAGCAGCTTCTTGCTGCTCGGGAAGCGCTGAAGACAGCTTCTCGAGCAAGGATAGAAACCGGTCGCGATCTGATGATGTTATTCCTTCCACGTTCATGTAATGAATCGGGTCAGGCAGCTCAAGGCCCTGATTCTTGCACCAGTGTGATATCATTTCCCGGATCAAGTGGTTTGGAGTCAGGTTTGTGTGGGAGAGGACTTGTTGGGTTAGAGGGCAAGTTCGGTTGCCTGTTTCCAGCCATTTGTTAATGAACGGCCTATCATAGGTCTGCATAACAAACAAACAAAAAAAATCCCAGTTAAAGCATAAGAAAGAAAAGTATAGCAATTACAAAAATGAATGAATATCACAAGTACTGCTCTCCTGCTGGCATAACCAGACCATATTTTCCCAGCAAGAAAGTGACTACTCTACTACTGGTAATATTTATCATCCATGCAACTGCTGCTGTAACTTTTTTCCACAGCAGCAAATATCATAAACGGCGAAGGAAAGAAGATAATGCAATAAATTGGACTCTAAATTGGCCAAATTTCACCCTGTCACACAAAATTTTCCCTACTTTTCAGAGTCTCAGAAATAGTACAAGCATCTACTCTACGGTAACTTTAATTCCACCAACCCGCCAGATTTCAGAATCGGGGAGAGTTAATTCTGTAATAAATATTTGACCCAAAAAAGCAGATTAGGCTCTCAACCTAAACCAAATCACCCTTCTGAAAATGGTCAACTCAAACGTTGCTTGTTTGTTTCCCGAGAAAATAAACAGGGGGTCAGCAAATCGGTAAATCGACGGATGACAAACAACCAGCCTCGCCGGAGGGAATGGTAACCAAGAAATCCAAAACAAAAAAAGATTTGACTAGAGTTAGAAAGGATATGTGACTGGGTTGGATGGTTCACAAAAGCATGCCACAAAGAAGAAACTCTGGACAAATTGACAAACT
This sequence comes from Linum trigynum, assembly GCA_964030455.1. Taxonomy (NCBI): domain Eukaryota; kingdom Viridiplantae; phylum Streptophyta; class Magnoliopsida; order Malpighiales; family Linaceae; genus Linum; species Linum trigynum. Next base: position 29,137,896 of record OZ034814.1, on the reverse strand, counting down.
GGAATAAAAGACAAGTGCTCAAAGGGAAAAAGAATTCCACAGCACCGCAAGGGTCATTTTCACATACTCTGCATTTTCCCTATCAACCAAACAAAAAAAAAAAAAAAAAAGGAGCAGCGAGCGAAACAGGGGAAACAAAAATTTAATTAAAGAAAGAAAAGCGAATCTTGACGAGAGAAAGCAAGAAGTCACTCACCTGCCCAGTACACAAAATCACAGGATCTCTCATCAATTCCTTGGAAAGAGGGCACTTGAACTCCTCCGGGCAAGTGGGCGGTGCCGGCGACGACACGCTGTCGGACTGGCGGTTGGGGACCTCGATAGAGAGAGGGGATCTCTTCCTGCTCCTCAGCTTGAGGTCCTTGAGAGCACGGAGGGTGTCATTCGCCTGATCGATGGCCTCGGTGCGGTAATCCTCGTTGCCGACAATGCTGTTGACGAGCTTCTGGAGTTCCTTCTTCAATTCCGCTGCTCTGGCCATGTGGGTGGGATCGGAATCGAACACTTCCGTCTTGGCCATACGAAGGTGGTGGTGGAATCTGGGCGAGAGAGAGAGAGAGAGAGAGAGAGGGGAAATCTTTCCTTCAGCGGGTCGGCGAGGGGAAGAAGAAGAAGAGGGAATGGAGATTTGGAAGCAGAGGAAGAGTGTTTTGGAAGCTATGGTTCATACTATACTATCAGAGGAGTATTATTCAGAGTCTTGGAATCTTTATTATCGGCTTGCTGGCTTGCTTCTTCTTCCTCCTTCCCTGGCGCGGCAGAGGCAGAGAGTTGTTTTTTGGCGTTGCAAGGAAAGAAGGAAGTGGAAAGGGGGAAGAGCTGACAAAATCCAGAAAATGTTTGGAATTTATGTAATGGGGGAAATTCTGCTGAGAAGAAAATACATCATATTTATTTTATTATTTATTTTATTAGAAAAGAAAAGATAGGGGAGGAGGAGTGAGTTACTGAGTCTGAGTTCAGGGGCACTCTGTATTTGGCACCTCCGGAACCACTTCCCTCCCCGCCACCACGCGCTTTAAGTGGACGCGAGATAGATGGCTCAAATCTCAACAGTCGGCAACACCAAAGCGCTCTCTCTCTCTCTCTTTCTTCTTTCGTTTGGTTTTGTTTATCCCAGGGGAGCGGTTACGGTGCTAATAGTACAATAGTTAGCACCGTCCTAACCAAGAGAAAAGCTACTACTAGTTTGAATTAGTAGTGATTTAGCTTAGATGTTGTATTGATTTTATAATAATCCGTAGTGATTTCGTTATTTTTAGTAGCGTTTTTTACTAGTTATCACGGTGCTAACCCCTATAAGAATTAGCACCTAATCTCATCCCTTATCCCAGTGCTGTCAAAGCCGAACCGAGCCGGCCGGCCGGACCGCCAAAGCCGCCACCCGACCATAAAACCGGCTCGGATCAGCTATTTAACCGCCACGGTTTTATACAACGGTCGGCGAGCGGCCGAAGCGGTTAACCGCTCGAGCCGCTCAAGCCGGTCGCGCGGTTCGGCCGTTTGGTTTACCCTAAAAAAAATAGAAAAGGAATCGTGGAATTGGGCAGCCAAACAAAACCCTAACTTTCCTTTTATTTCTCCATCTTCGACCTAGAAGTAGAACAGACGATAGAGGGAGGGCGGCGCCACCCTACCGCCGTCAACCATCGCCCCAGGACCCCAGCGCTTCCGTCCCGTCGCCGCAAGCAGCGCGCCATCGCCAATCGCCAGTCGCCATCGTCGCTTTTTCTCCCCGCTCCCGGCGCAAGCAGCTCGCAATCACCGCAAGCAGCGCCATCGCCAGTCGCCATCGTTGCTTCTGCTCCCCGCCATCGTCGCAAGCAGCCCCTGCAGCCCTACTCCTGCCGCAACATCTCCCCCAACCACTGCCCTGCTCCAGCCATCTCACCTCCACAGTCCGCAACATCTCCCACCAGCCGACTCACCTCCTGCTCGAGGTAAGTTAATTTTGTTAAACCTAATTGATGCAAATTTCTGGTTGATTGTAATGTTAATTTGCATCATTTTGATTTCAATGACCTCTAGAATGGTTTAAGAGAGTAATTTACTTGTGGTTTACCATGATTAAGAAGTGTCTACTATTACAAATGACTGTTTATTAGGTACCGGTTCTCTGGCGGTTTATAAACGGTCTAATGTCGGCTGGACCACTAATGACCAAGCCGTTCACGTTACCGGGTCATACTCCGGCTCGGCTTTGACAACATTTTTATCCTCTCGGGTTTCCCTGCTGCTATAGATTCTTACTAGGGTTGGTAGACGCTACTCCAATTGACGGTGTAACCTATTATCATAGTCGTAATCGTGTTTACTGGTTAACGAATGACGGTAGGCGCGAGGGGCTAAATGGTATACCAGGTAGGTTCCGATTTTTTTTTCCCGACAAGCAAGCTAACCGGATACCGGAAACCCACAAATATTGTTTTTCTTTAATTTACCACTAATATTGCAAATTAAAAAGTATTGACACAGATATTGTGTTTTTTAGTAAGATTTGGGGCGGGACCACCTGAGACTCAGGCGTGACTGATCTTTTACCCAGTCCTGGGCGCTGGCGCCCCAGTCTCTAGCGGCCCCGCCTCAGTCACTTTTTTGACTTAGTCCTAGGCGCTGGCGCCCGAGTCTCCAGCGGCAGCGCCCCACCCTCTTTTTTTTTTAAATACCGACTTCGGGCCCCTCCCACCTTATCTCCTCTTCTTCTTCCTTCCTCTTCTTCACTCCTCCACACCACATATCCCACATCTCCCCCCCCCCCCCCAACCCCGAACCAGAGAACCCTCCCTACCAGCCTCCCTCCGCAACCGCTGCCGCCCAAGACTGAGGCGCCGCCGCCGCAGAGTACTATGAACCGCCACTTCTAATTTCTGCTCCTGTCTCCAACCTATACTTATCGAATTTCTCCACCAATCTTCAATAGGTATGCTGCACAAGTGAAGCTATAGGAAGTGCACGAATACCTTTGAAAATACCATTGACGCTTTCTGCCATGTTGGATGTCAGGATAGACCAACGACCCCAACCATTGTAGTTATCATGTGCTAAACTCCAACGAATCTGATGTTGATCCACCCAGTTATCACATGAAATATTTCTATCAGCGGCCACCTTCTTAAATTGCTCAACTTGACGATCAAACTTCTCTAACCGTTTTTCTCCGGCTAACAAAATAAACCACAACACGGGTTAGATAAATTCATGACAAAATTACATGAAAACAAATAACAAAATTAAATGAAGAAAGCTTACCGACTCGAAATAGTTGATTATACATAATTTTGCTTTTAGTCTTCCTTTGCAAATTGCTTGCATAGTGTCGCATGCACCACCTCCACTCCCAACCTCTTCCGATGTTATTCATGGCTTCATAGAGTCCTGCATGTCTATCTGAGATGATACATACATCATTTCGATCAGTCAAACCTTGAACCTTCCTCATGAACCATGGCCAACTCTCAGTATTCTCGCTCTCCACTATGGCAAATGCAATTGGAAAAATCTTCTTCCGGCCATCAAATGAGCTCGCCATGAGTAGCACTCCTTTATACTTCCCAGTAAGAAATGTTCCATCCACAACCATGACGCCTGGACAATTCTTGAATCCATCTATACAAGGTCCATAAACCCAGAATACTCGCTGAAATATTGAATGACCTGGTTGAGTCGAAGGAACTCTTACCCAATCTATCACCGATGTTGGCATTTTTCTCTTGACCACCCGCAAGAATGTTTGCAAAAATTGTAGGATTCTTCCCAATTTCCATGCAACTTCTCCAATGCTCTTTGTTTCCCATACCAAGCCTTCTTGTAAGTAACTTGCATATTAAACTTATCTTTCAACTCGGCTTGAACAATTAGAACACTCAGATTTGGTTGGGCACGTACCAAATGTTTGACGGCCTCAGATATCATGTCGACATCAAGATGGCGATGATCCATCGGTTGAGTCGTACTGCTACAAGAATGCACCAACTTAGCCTTTCTCACAGTCCATTCGCCCCCAACATCTCGACATCCAAACCACACCATCCAAGGACAATTGTCATCCTTGTGCCTCAAGCATCTGACCTTCCATATTGAAGGTGACGACTCCACCACGCCATATTGAAAGTTGCGTTGTAGTGCATGGTGTTTAATCGCCATCTGTGCAGCTTGTTTCGAGTGAAATATCTGCTCCTTGTAGAATTCTCCTTCAAAACTATCAACAATAGGCATTGGAATTACGCCATATGAATCAGCAAGTGATAATTCTTCGTCCTCTTCATTACCCTGCAAGTAAAAATATGGAGGATGATTAAGCTGCTCTCCTTCCTCCTCCTCCTCCTCCTCCTCCTCCTCCTCCTCATCTTCCTCCTCTCCGTCATCACCGTCATCATAGTCATGATCGGATGGCACGCTCCATGTATCATCTTCTTCCTCTCCACCCTGATCCTCACTGAGCTCAACATGTATCTCAGCACCCAAACAATAAGAATTTTGTGCCATAAAATTCCAAAGCACATTCAAGCTATCATCATCCACAATAGGTATCGCATAATGAAATAAAACATCATTCTGCCATTCTGGAAGACGGTAAGTGAAACCTGTGATCACATCACTATCTTTTACTGCTTCGTCTCTGCGCCGTATTCTCGGAATTAGAATCTCACAAAGTTTGTGATATGTGACTCTGGATGGAACCGTCAACTGAAAACTACTACCACCAAACGAATTTGATGCCCAAATTATCCTCTACTTTCTCCGATTTCCACCGAACAACTAGTTCAAATCTTCTAAAATCACTACAAAAAAACAAACTCACTAATTAAAATTAAACACAATCATAATAGCATTTGAATAATATAATTACAAAAATAAATGTGTCTCTTACCTATTAGCCATTTTTGCAGCAGCAACCAGAGCTCTCTCCTCTATTTTGGACGATTTTTTTTGTGGTGTGAATCTGAAACGAAATTGTCTGGGTTTTATAAGGTGGGTGGCCAGCAATAAGCCAGCGGTGCCGCCTCAGTCTCGGGCGCCACCGCCTGGGATGATTTCCCACCTACTCGACTAGGTCTCAGGCGGTGCCGCCTGAGTCTTGAGCGCCGCCGCTGCCAACTAAATAAAACGGTCCAAAAACCAAGCTAAAGCGACAGCGCCTGAGTCTCAGGTGGCCTCGCCGATTCTTATCTCTAAACCACAATATCTGTGTCAATACTTTTTAATTGGCCATATTAGTGGTAAATTAAAAAAAACAATATTTGTGTCATTAACCCCCCACATAGTAACAGTAGTAAAACGACGACGTTTTGATTAGTAAACCCGTCCAAACCTAATTTTCAATCTCTTCCCTACTGCTGCCTCACGCCATGCGAATAGAGCTTCTCGTTTCTCTCCGGTCTCAATCTACGTCCTCCCTCCACTCCATCTCCACCTCACTACGCTAGAAAAGACGAGAAGCCTACTTTCCCAATCCAGCACAGTCATCCTCACCTGCCTTGACGGTGGCCGACTCACAAAATTACACCTCATTGTTTCTCTCCATCTTCATCCTCTCCGTCTCCACCTCGCCACGCAGAGAAGGCAAGAAGCCTGCTCGCTCGATCCCCGAACCTGCACCGCATCATCCTCACCGCCATGACGGAGGCCAACACGGCATTCCACCTCATCATCGTCGGATCTTTCCTGCTTGTTGTTCTCGACTTCAGGTTAAGGCAAGTGGCTCGACTCTAACTACACATCTCAATCGATGGGCGGGTGTAGCATAGGGTAAACAAATAATAATATTATTGAACCACGAGTCTCTAGGTGTACCTTACTTCGGCTTAAGGTTTCGTTATCTATCCAACCTAGAATAGTGATTAAGAAACTAATCTAACTAATCACTATCCTAGCTAATTACAAGTTTGGAGCTATATTAGCTTGAATCCCCATAGTTCCGTCATCTGGACCATTGTTGTGTACCAATAGGAGATTGACTACCTCGTGTATTGACCCGGAATGGTGTAGCGATGAATTGGTAGTATGCTATTCAACATATGGAAAACATATGTCGTCAAGAGATCAATCAAATCAACTCCCTCGAGGATTACCCGGAAGTTCATACGATAGGAGTGACCCTAAGATGCCAATAATGGGTTTTGATTAAGGGGATTACCTCCCTCCTAGTCAAAACCTCAATTGACATGTAGATCTCATGCAATTCATGAAAACCATCCATCAACTAAATAAAATGACCAATTAAACATAGGATTCGCCACATACATCAATATCAAATTAAAATCTAGAACTAGGGTTCTTCAACCTAAGAGAAGAGAGCTAATTCTAGAGAGATAAGAGAGAGATTACAAAATAGCTCAAGATCTTCATCTTTTAAGCTTCAATCTTTGACTCCAAGATCAACCCAAGCCTCCAATTAACCTCCAAGATCACTCAAAATCACTTTCTCTCACTCACTCACTCTCTCTCTAGAAATGCCTCTTTGGGTGCTTTGGGTTGGAACCCTAAAACAATCAAGCTCTCCAAAAGCAATCAAGCTCTCCTTTATCTCTCCCAACTACTGGCTTTTTATACAGCCCGAGTGCAGACATCACATTCAAGGATCACTACAGTGATCTCCACAGGCTGCACGTGATCTTGACTGAAATCGCTGTCATTTCATGCCCAACTTCACAATCTCTTCACAATTATGAAGGTTGTGATCGTGACAATGATTCTGTCCATGAGACATAGTGAGCCTCCTGGAAGTTGTCCAATGTCACCCTCAGCTCCATTTTCACGGCGGCTGACCGTGATAATCTCTCCCATAACATGATTGGCTCAACTCTAACTACACATCTCAATTGAAGGCCAAGCATAACCGACGACCGGGTGTAGTATAGGGTAAGCAAGCAATAAAAATATCGAACCACACGTCTCCTAGATGTACCTTACTTTGGTTGAGGTGTAGTTATCTACCAACCAAGAATAGTGATTAAGAAACTAACCTATCTATACTAACATAACCACTACCCTAGCTAATTACAAGTTTCGAAGCTCTCTTAGCTTGAATCCCCCTAGTTCTATCATTTGGATTGATGTTGAGTACTATCCTAGCTCGATCGACTCAATTCATCTACCATTTAGGAGCTAAACTCCCTCGGGTATTTGAGCTGGAACGATGTAGCGGTGAATATGGTAGTGCTCTATTCAACTTGTTTCATGTACATTCAAGAATTCGATTCTATAGACTCCCTTGGGGATTACCCGGAACGACATCTAATAGGAGATATGGCTATTTATGTATTCTTTTTAACTAACTACCGACTCACAAATAAAAAATATGCACTCGATTCATAAGTTTGAAACCTTATTTTAGTGATGTATTTTTTTAATAAATTTGTAGATTCAATAAATCACGATGAATTTGTTTCATTTGTGCAAATTTTTTTAAAAATTGAGTTAAAAATAAAGGTGGTAACAATTGGTATGAAAATATTTTGTCAAAATAGATTGAAAATGAATCTCATTTTGTAGATCACAACGAACTCGTAATATTGGTAAAATATTTTTGAAATTCAAATTAGAATTAAGAAGATAAAATCCAATTAAGAAAACTAAGAAATATAAAAAAAGCTCTAATTCTCACTTTTTAAATCTGAACTCTTCTAACGCCACTCAAAACTAAGGGTTGAAATTTAATTACGTGCATACACCCTATAATAGACCCACCACATCCTTATCTTCTTTCAGCTCCACTAACTATTATATTCTCACGAACAAGGGCTTGGTCTAGTGGTAATACCACTAGCTTAGAACCTGGAGGTCTCATGTTCGAATCCCTTAAGTAGTACTTTAATCATACAAAAAAAAACATATATCACCCTTATAAAAAAACTATTTTATTCTGACAACAGTTCAATTGATACTTCCTTCAGTACACAATTCCCGACTAAGACTAATTGATTTGAAATGTTTAATTATTTAATTAATTAATATATTAAAAAAAATTCAAAACACTTTTGTTAGTGTCCAGAGAGTTTTTTATAAATTTTTTTTAAATTAATTAATATATTTAAAGCATTTAAATTGTTTATGTATTATTTTTTGCTTTCTGAAAGTCTTTCTCATATCAAATCTCATCTAATATATGAGTAACATTAATATCAATGTTCAGATGTTCAACTTTAATTTTCAAAGATAGGGTTAGGGAAAGAGAAAACTGAAAAAGAAACGCATTTCGTAAAAGAAAGTAAAAAACAACGTCGTGTGACTTCCAACCCGGTAACCTTGCAGCGGGTCGACCCAACAGGTGTGTGTGACCCATTTTTCTTATCGGATCAACGTCAAAACGTGTCACAGGTCGACCCGCTAGTTGACAACATTTCCCATCTCAAGTCTCTCTCTCTCTCTCTCTCTCTCTCTCTCTCTCTCTCTCTCTCTCTCTCTCTTTTTTCTTTCCCCATAAAACTTTTTCCCTTCCCATTCTCTATCTCTTTTCATCCACCCAACTCTTCCTCCAAAAGGACCAAAACCCATGTCTAGGGATCCCAACGGGTTGGGTCAAGTGCGGATAGTGCATATTTGTTACCCTACCCAAAGTAGTTTGGGTTTTACCATACTCATACCCATAGTAGATCAAGGTCAAAACGGTAACGGGTCAACCAAAGGGTCGACCCGTTGGTTGACAACCTTTCCCATCTCAAGTATTTCTCTCTCTCTCTCTCTCTCTCTCTCCTTTTTCTTTTCTTTCCCCATAAAACTCTTTCCCTCCCCATTCTCTCTTCCCATCCACCCAACTCTTACTCCAAAACCCATGTCTAGGCATCATAATGGGTCGGGTCAGGGGCAGATTGTATATATTCGTTACCCTATTCAAAGTAGTTCGGATTTTACCTATACTCATACCCACATAAAAATCGGGTAAAAAGTCAAAATCATGCCCATACTTATTTGGGTTTCGCATGTCCATAGTTATCCACGGATAGTAATTTCTCTTTATAACTTCAACCAACATGTTAACATTTACACATATACTCCGTTACATAAGTGAAAAAGTACGATAGTAATTCACCAGAATGAATAAAATTAATTCCAAAGAACACAATTTCATGAAATATTATATTTGTATGCTAAATATAAACTTTGTTGAGAAAAATAATGATCACTTTTAAATAAATTACATATGCATGTATAAAATCAGGCTGGTTTGGGTTGGACAACAAGAAAACTATAATCACCCATTACATGCAATGTTCGAGTTCGAAAATAAAATCAATAGAGCTTACCTAAGGTTACTGAAGTCCTCCTAGCAAGTTTTCACACAGTGAATGCTGAACTCCGTCGCCAAAAATTACCTCTACATATATGATATCATTCACCTCCCACCCAACTACATTACACGTCCCATCGCCGAGGGCATTAGCATGTGAAATCCACTTGCCTTCACTATTTTGAATCATCAAATTTGTTTTAGCATGTTTCCCGCGGCGCTATTTTCAATTACAGTTTTGACTAAATTGTAAGAAGAAAAGCATCAACATGGCGAAAGTTTCTTGAATGGCTGGTTTTTGGCCCTTACACGAAGATGTACATTTATTTATTTGATTTTGAAATGTTAAGTGTTGACCTTGATCCGCTGAGAAAAACGGACAACACACACGTTGGGTCGACCCGCTACAAGGTTACCTGGTTGGAGGTCACACAACGTTGTTTTTTACTTTCTTTAACGAAATGCGTTTCTTTTCTAGTTTTTCTATCGTCGAGGGCACTAGCATGTGAGATCCACTTGCCTTCACCATTTTGAATCACCAAATCTGTTTTACCATTTTTTTTCCGCGACACTATTTTCATTTACAATTTTGACTAAATTGTAACAAAAAAAAAAATATCAACACATGGCAAAAGCTTATTGAATGACTGGTTTTGGCCCTTACACGAAGATGCACATTTCTTTATTTGATTATGAAATGTTAAGTGTTGAATCGATATGTGTTAAGTGTTGAATCGATATGACCTTTCTATTATCTTATATTATTAATAAATATTATACAAAAGACATGACCACGTCGCGGAGCTCACAGCTTACTAGTACTAATAATACGCAAGTGAACAAACTTAATTACCTTAAAAGTCGATATTTAGTCTTCCTTCGCTAACGCGGCGGCGATTCGCCGCTAGGGGTGGGCAACGGGAAACGGGTATTTGGGTATACCCGTCCCCGTCCCGTTTTTTAACAGTTACGGGTACCTAAATACCCTTATTTTTTTTAACGTGATGGAATTTGGGATCAACAATCACTACTTTGTGTACCCGCGGGTTACCCGTTAATACCCGTTTGGGTATTACGGATACCCGTTATACCCATTAGTCCAAATATAGGAACAATTGGTAGTATTTACACAGGTTGGACTCTCTCACTAAAACTTATAGTTTCATACTTCTCTCTATAATTGGAACTAACTTGAGCGTCGGAGGATTAATGGGCCCAGGCGCCCCCCTCAGTGCGTGTGTGTAGGTCATGTGTGTAGGTCAGGCGCCTAAGGATTGGCTAGCAGGACCAAGGCGCACCAAGGAGCGGGCTTCAAGGTGAGGCGCCTACAGAGCATTAAGCAGGAATCGGGCGCTCAGAAGATCAGGCTCCAAGGTGAGGAGCCTAAGGTGTGACCAGTAAGGCGAATGTATTTGGGAACAAACAATTGGCGCGCCAATAAGGGGTCTCGAATAAGAAAGAAAGACATGTCCCATTGTGCAAGGAGGAAGCCAAACGTCAAGATTTTGGAAGTGTGAATTTACGTGTGTCGTCAGGCGCCTCTTGAGATAGAAACTCCCAAGTGAAAGTGTGGTTTGGGCAGATGAGGAAGAAAAGGAATCCCTACCAGTTGAAGAGGAGGCTTGCGAGATGAATTCTTTCTTAGCACAATTTCATCAAATAATGGAGCCTTAGCTATTAAGTCCATGCATGGGGGGCCAACTTGAAGGCAAAATAAAAGCACCAAAGGTTGGAATTCTACCCAGTACTTCAACAAATACAAATCAAGTCGCGACTCCCGTCTACTACAAATACAAGGGTGAGAGGTGGGTGCCTTATTTTACAAGAAATGACTATATTATGTGAAACCAAAAGCATAAACTTCGTGGGATAAGCCCACCTATGCGCCTTCTACAACAACAACAACAACCACAATTTGCCAAGGAAGCTTATACATGGCGCCTCAATACCACAAGTCAAGCACCTACATCACCTCAGTTCAATCTTGGACTTGAAAATTCTTAGCAGGCGCCTAGCCTTGACCCTGTAGGAAGCATCAACTTGGGCTTCACCACACTCAAAACAAAGCTAAATTTGAAGGGCGCTTTAAGGAAAATTGGAAAGAGGGAGGCATTACGCCACTAGGCGGCATCGCCAAGTTGGAGGCGTAGTAGGCAGGGGCAAGAAGAAGATGAAAATATGAGGCACCGATTGGAGATGAGAAAATAAAAAAAGAAGCGATGAGACGTTCGATTGCCATCGAATAAAGTTTATTGTATAGTTGGGCGAGAAGAACCAAGGAGGAAGAGTGGTGGTGACGCTTGAGAAAATTCAAATGGAAGAGGAAGAGGAAGCGCATGACACAAAATAAAGAAAGAAAAAGATGCGCTTTCAAAATTAAGAAAGAGAAGGCTTTGTGCCATGACTGATTGGCGTCGCAAAGGTAGAGGCGCAATAGAGGGATATTTAGAAAGAAGGAAAAAGAGGCACCGAGTCCATCTGCTCGACACAAGAAGCACTATATTCGTCGCATCATGACAGGCGACTCTAAGTCTCTAACCCAACATGGGCTTCAACATTGAATCAGACGCCTATACTAGTGGACTACTATGAAATTCTCATTTCACCGGAGGCACCTGTAATTAAAAGAGCATTTCAAGTTAGGCTAACGTTTGGGCACCCATCTCCTATTTGGGCTCGACGCCTCCCTATCTGGTTTAAAAGAGGCTTTAAGCGCCTAATTTCATTGAGGTGCCCATTTCATCTATGAGCCAAATGTCTTCTCCTATTTTTATCTTGAAATTTTGGGGCAAGTCTAAAGCCCAAAACAAAGAGGCTCGTTAAGCCCAGGTGCTCAGTTCGAAACCCAAGAGAGGTTGACACGACTTATTAAAGCCCAGATGCTCAGTTTAAAACAGAAGGCTAATAAAATGCCTGCGCGAAGCTTTGCACCTCATACCTTCTAAAGAAGAAGGGCGCCTACGCCATCAGGCTAAGTTACAAGTTGTTGTCATCCATTCGCATGCGTCATTATTTCACTTAGGAGCCTCGCAAGCGTTAGCATGGGCTTCGCCACGGTTGGCATGAGCTTCAACACACTCAAACCAAGCTAAGTACTTTGTTTTTTCGTGAAATTTGGTGTTACCTCCACGATATATCGCTTTGTTTTGAAATATTTGGTGCGCCCAAATAAAATCTTTTGTTCGAAATACTTAAAGCGCCCGAAATATAGCGCCCTTGATTGGAAATACTCTCCACGCCCAAATCTAGCGTCCTAATATTTGAAAGATCTCTAAGGGAGATGTAAAGCGCCCGTAATACACAAAGCATCCCGCAATACCTAAAGCGCCCGAAATACTCAAAGCCCCCGGAATATCAAATGCTGTCGAGATAGAATGTTACGTGGCACTCCAAGCCTCAAGTTTACACAATTGAAGGGAGGCATTTTATAGGCGTCTGTTTCGAAAGTAAGGACGTTGGGTCGTGTGTCTTGCAAAAGGAGGCACCTGTCATGAGCGAGCAACGTACGCAACGGTCAGGCACCTGTCATGAATGTGACGATAACGAGAGGGGGCATTTTGCAGGCGCCTGTTTTGGAAGTAAGGATGTGGGGCGTGTGCCTTGCAAAGGGAGGCGCCTGTCATAAACGAGCAACGTATGCAACGGTCAGGCGCCTGTCACGAATGTGACGATAAACAAGAAGGGGCATTTTGCAGGCGTCTGTTTCGAAAGTAAGGATGTGGGGCGTGTGCTTTGCAAATGCAGGCGCCTGTTCCGAAAATAAGGATGTGGGGCATGTGCCTTGCAAAGAGAGGCACCTGTCATGAACGATCAACGTATGCAGCGCTCAATTGGATATATTGTGCACCTAACTGGGGGGCAATTGTTAGGGGTGTAGAGAAAGCACAATTTTGATGAAGTGAATATTTAATTTCGGGTGCCTATCGTAAAGTTGTTAATAAAATTTGGGGCGCCTGGCATAAAGTGGTCACTGAATATCGGGGCGCGTTGGGCGCCTGTCACCATGCAACGTATCTCGCAACGGTCGGGCTCCTGCCATAAAGGGTCATTGAATGTAGGGGGTGTATTTGGCAGAGGTAGGGTGCCCGTTATGAATAAGTCAATAAACGTGTGGGGGGAAATTAATAGGCGCATGTTCCAAAAAGAGGCATATCCAAAATGAGTCAATAAATTTGAGGGTGGTATTGAGCGGGCCCCATATCGAGGAGACTTGTGTGAAAAGTCGATCAGAGAAAAAAGAGACAGGCGTACCACTGTGGAGGTAGTTAGGCACTCAAGATACCAAGTGTTGAGCGCCTAACTGGGGGGAAATTGTTGGGGAGTATTACAAAGGAACAAGTCCAAGTAAAAGCTCAATGTAACTCATTAGAGCAGTGAAAAGCAAACCCCACATTTGGGTCCAGAAAGGTGGGTAGGTCGAATTTGGGTAGCAAGGGGAGCACGCAATCCAGGCGCCTAGGTCCAGAAGGAGGAAAATCAATAATTAACAGGCGCATGATTCAATAAGACCGAGGCGCCTGTAACAAAGAAAGGGGGGCATTTACTGCGTAAGGACGAGGCATCCCACTAAGCGAAGATGCGTGAAGCGCCTAAGTACGGAAAAGTTGCTCAGGAGAAAGCGCCCCACCTTGACAGAACCAGGCACCTGCCACGAGACACAGTGGGCGCCTTATTCCAGTGGTGAGACGAGACAGTATAGTCAGGCCCTCAAGCTTTGGGAACTTGAGAGCCTAACTGGGGGGCAATTGTTGGGGGGCCAATACTAAGGTGCCGCTGTAAAAAATGCGGTACCGGTGACGCGATTTTTAATTGGTCCACGCGGACAGTGATGTGGCGCAAAGTGGATTGGTTCAACCTCACTTCCAAGCCCGATCCATTAGACCTGGCCCAAACCGCATGTACCCAAACAAACGGAATATGGTATCTGTCTTTTGCATTTTACTATTTATTTTTTTATTGATTAATTTACAATTGATATAACTGTTAATATTTTTTATTCGGCAGGAACAAGGGAGAAGAAAATAAACCCAAAAAGGAAATCGTCTTCTCCTCGGTCTCCCTTTCCGGTGGAGGCTTCAAAATCACTTCCGATGACTTCTCCATCGTCAATCCAATCTTTAGGCTCTACCAAATGCTTCCACTGAAATCCTTCATAGATTATTGTAATGTTTGAGTTGGGACCATTTGTTAACTGGGAACATGAGAGGTCAAGAAAGGAAGCATTGATAAAAGTTTCATCTTGAACTCATCACTATGTTATTTACAGCTTCAGAAAAAACTTGGTTGCCAATGATTTGGTTAAGCAACTTAGTCTAGATCAGATCATGATCCATTTTCTCTAATTTCAGTTTCAGGTGCAAAATCATGTTGAACATTTGTTGCTGCTTCTGGAGCTTATTTTTATCTTCTCCTCAAGCAAAGTTCTGGCTTTGATTGCCTCTTTCTCTATGCCTTGATCAGCTGTGTTTATTATCGTTTTGTTATTATATGTTGTAAATTGTAATAGTGAACGGATTGAGATTTGATTACTTCATTCTCTACTTTTTCCTTGGCTGCGTTAGGTTGCAGAAGAGAGATACCAATCTGGTTTCACTAGTTATCCTCACACAAGTAGATGATCTACATACCTCAAGTGATGAACAATTTTTTGTCAAAATGTTGTACCAGATGTTAGGAAACTTTTGTGGGGAGTTGACTTGTTGATACTTTTTTTGCCTTGAAAGATCAAATTCATGAATTGAATAAGCATATTTGAGTATATGATAGTGATTTACAGGTGCATTGGTGAAATGCAGCTGAAAGGGTGAATAGCAAATAACCATGGAATGAAGTAAACTGGTGCTGACGTGAGATAGTGAGTCTTGGATGGTGGTTTAATTGTATCTGAATGCTTGTGCACCTTTACTGTGGAGGTAGAACATAGAAGCAAACACTAGAAAAATCTTGTATGTTTCCATCAAACTTTGGGACCAAAAAGGTATAATCTTTATTACCAAAAGAAATGAGACTCGGCGACTATCTTGATGGAGTTACAAAAAATAGTAAGTTTCTCCTAATTTACATACATATATGTCAAAGAAATTGCATAGTCCAAAAGGTAGGAACATGTTATCCAACAACCTCTGCTGCAAAATGCTACAATGCGGGTAAAATGAACTGAAATCTCAAAGATATCTTATTTGTTTGTGTTATGGGGACGATCACCTACAACATACATAGCTACTGCAAGCCTGACCAAGTTAGCATAAGGTCTGTATATACTACAAAAATATTACACATTCATGCACAACTGCAATGGAACACAACACCATTTACAGTAGCAGGCGATGGATCAATAACCCCTATGGCTATGACTATGATATCTCCATCCTATTACAAAAGGCAATTACACCATTGGCAATAGAGTGTGGTTCGCGTTCTCTCTACGCATGCAATTGGCTCCAAAACCTTTACAAAATATATATATATATATAGTTCCCGTGGACCTTATACCACGATGAGGACTGCAACAGTCGGTGAAACCTCTCCACTCCACTCTACTCTAGTGCGTCTCTGGCCACTTGAGGCTTTCTTTCGACTTGATTGACATATATAAGAAATCTTCTATGACGGGACACAATATAAACATGACTAACATAACAAAAGAAAAGAAAAGAAAACACAGGTTAAAAACTCCTTTCCTATATATGATGCATTATTTCGCTTCATCATCAATTATTACAATTATCATATAAACAAAACATGCAGATAAACATGAATGACCAAGTAGTAATTGACTGCTTAATTTCCCTTTCAAAATAGGATCTAATACAGTTTCTGTTTGGCTCATAGCTCGTCCCCCGGGACTAAATCCGGTTATATTGCAGACCAAAGGAACACAAACAAGTATACCAGATTAGATTTGTTGTCAATCAGAAGCATTTCACAAACATCACAATTCATAGTCACAAACACATTAAAGTTTGATGACAAAATCGAGTTGATATTTGCATGGATATATAGTTTGCAAACGCTTGAAGCAAGTGTTTTGGAAGCAGGGTAAAGAGTAAAGGTACAAAAAGGGCGGCAGATAGATTCACCTACCTACCTCTTCAAAGACACATTAATCGAATTACCTGAAGCCAAACCTTTTCATTGGTGGGGAACTCAACACCTCCTACAACTTGGTTTCGACGATTTATACGGGGACGGTGCAAAGCAACGCGGAGGAGGGGGGGCTCTCTTCGTCTTTGACCTAGGATAGTCTGGTACTTTGGCGGTGGCGCTATATCATCAAGGTGGAAGACGAGGGGTTTCTTTGCCTCTGTTCTACAGAACCAATTTAGGAGGAAACAGTGTGGGCGAGGCGATGGGATCGATGGACAAGTCACTGGGAGTGATTTGGTAGAAGCCGCCGGCAAGGGAGATCGAGGAAGTGTTATTCAATGGTCAACTCGTTTCTATTTTGTGGAATAAATGTTCCTTGAATTTGAATTTTTAATAAATTAATTAAAATAAAAACAAAGACAGATTGTTTGACGGGGAACCTTTCTTCGTTACTTTGAGACAGACGGTTTGGGCCATTTCTCATGGGCCACTGGGGGTTCGGTTGGTTTTAGCAAACAAAATCGATGCCACATCATGGCCACGTGGACCAATGAAAAGTTGCGTTACCAGTGCCGCAATTTTTATAGCGGCACCATAGTATTGGCCTTGTTGGGGGTATTACAAACAGGGCCCAACAAAGCCTATTGAGACAGGGATGGGCTACCCAGTGGGAGAAGCCCATAAATAGGCCCACAAAGCTCTTTCCATGCAGATGAAAGATGCATGAAGACAAAACACTAAAGGCTCCAAAGAAGTCCAGGCTGTCAAACAGTCCCCCACCTGCAGGCCCCCGCCAGTCATCAGAAGCCTCACAAAGTGGTTGAGGCATCTGACAAGAATGAAGGTACAAGGCATTAAATGCGACGATGACGTGGAAGAGATCAACCTCGATTTGGGTGAGTATAAATAGGAACAATTGGTAGCATTTACACATGTTGGACTCTCTCTCACTAAAACTTATAGTTTCATACTTCTCTCTATAATTGGAACTAACTTGAGCGTCGGAGGATTAATTGGCCCAGGCGCCCCCCTCAGTGCGTGTGTGTAGGTCATGTGTGTAGGTCAGGCGCCTAAGGATTGGCTAGCAGGACCAAGGCGCACCAAGGAGCGGGCTTCAAGGTGAGGCGCCTACAGAGCGTTAAGCAGGAATCAGACGCTCAGAAGATCAGACTCCAAGGTGAGGAGCCTAAGGTTTGACCTGTAAGGCGATGTATTTGGGCACAAACATAAATAAATATTACCCTAATTTTACCATAAAGATGTAATTTGCACCCATCGGAACACAGCGTGTGGAAATTAAATGACGAGAATTCGCTCATAATGATAAATTATTATCTATAAAATATATAAAGGCTTTTCCTAAAACTACCTTCACCATTTCAAAATTCCAGCCCTCCTACGCATCCACGTCAGCACCCTTCCGACCAATCAGATTTTTTCTTAACTCTTTTTTTTTATTTTAAGTTTTTCTATACCCCAATCAGAATGTGCCACTTAACTCTCTCTCTCTCTCTCTCTTATTTTTAAATCTCCCCTACTACTCTTAATTGATTCATATTTATTTCGCTTCAACTCCAAATTTAAATATTATTGCGCGAAAAAATCAGATTTTATGTGATCTACACAAGGATATCCATTTTGATATATGTTTTTTTTAAACATAGCCACAATCATATATATACAAGGCATGTTCCTATTCGATAGTTGCGAAACTATATCAATATCATTCAATTGTACCGCCATAAAGTATATACTAACATAGATCGCAGAACAAATTTCTTATTCTACTGAGTTACTAAATAATATCAATGTTTAATTTTGTAATATCATAATAATAATGCACAACAATTTCATGGGTGCTAAAATATTGTCGTGCAGTACAAACTAATTTACCTTAAAAAAAATCATTTAGCGGCCAACTGGTCGGACTCAAAGGTATACACGATTTGAAATGAGAGAGGACAATGACAGACTGAACAAAATAGACACCTTAGGAGGAAAAAATTACCAAAGTACATATTTCAAACAAAATTTACCCGGCCAGTACCAAACTAGTTAATATTAGTCTTTTGTTTTTTTATGAGATACTAGTCTTTTCTCTCATGCCTCCTCGATCATAATTTACATTTGGCACCTTCCCTACCCAACTAGAAGACACGAAACAAAACCGAAGGAAGGGAAAAAAAAAAAAAAAAAACGTTACACAAAAATTCCCCCCCTGGGAAGGTTTACGATCATGTACGGACGACGAGGCGGCCGCCTACCTCGTCGTCGAAACCGACTACCCTACATTGCCCGCCCCCGATCACCGACGGGAATGAGCTGGCCGGCACCGGATTGATGGTACGACGGTAAGGCCCAAGCCAATTGTTTAGCATGTAGCGATTTTTCCTCCACGGAGGCAGAGAGAGGCCCTTCGATTTCAGAGACCTTCTCGCCGCGTCGCTCACCGCCCTCACAATCCTCTTCAGATCCGCGATCCCGCCGACGAATACTCTCGGCAGGGAGTCCAGCACCCTCTGGTACTGCGCGGTCGGCCTCGCAATCTCGAACTGCGACGCGAAATCCAGATCTACAACGTACCGCTTCGGCCACGCCGCTGCAGCCGCCGGAGAGAGGAAGACGTCGATGAATTCGTACGTCCCGCCAGTAAGGCCGCCGGAGGAGTCCCACCTGGTCTTGCAGATCCCGGCATTGTGGCCCGACTCCCTGAGAAACGACATCACTTTGCGCCGGAGCGCGGGTTTCTGGTTCCGGAGGTGGGAGAAGGCCAGCGCGGCCTTGCTCACCTGCGCCGACAGTAGGTTCCGGCCGGGGTCGGCGGCGAAGGCGATGTCAGCGAGAGAATCAGGGAAGTCCGGGAGCGGGTCGGTCGGTTCGGAGTCGGAATCGTGACCGGCGTGTGATTGAGAGTCGTTCTCCGCCTCCTCGAGGAAACCTTGGACGAGATGGGAGAGGCAAGGGGAATCGCCCTCGTCGAGGTCGACGTCGGCGGCGGAATGCTCGCTGCCGCTGCTGGCGTAGCTGAGTTGGTCGTGGCCGGAGATGAGTCGAGCTCTGGCCCTGTCGTCGAGCGGGTCGGTGACTCGCTTGGCCCGGCCGAAAGTGCCGCTCACCATTTTCAAGCAAAAAATGATCAGCTTTCACTTTGGATTTCAGATTTCAAGCTCTCTTTGCAGAATGAACGAGGGTTGAGGGCTCAGGGGAAGCATTTTGTTTCTTATATAAAGAGAGGTTCATCGTCGGAGGTAATGGATTGGATTGAGGAATTTCTGAGGGAATATTCGCGGAAGCGCTGGGGAGAAAATAATATGATAATATAGAAAATGACAATAAATTTGATTTTCGGGGGTGGATATCCTAAGATTATATCCCAGTGGAGAGGGTTTATTCGGAGGTGGGGTCCTGGTGGCTGCCA
This sequence comes from Linum trigynum, assembly GCA_964030455.1. Classification (NCBI taxonomy): domain Eukaryota; kingdom Viridiplantae; phylum Streptophyta; class Magnoliopsida; order Malpighiales; family Linaceae; genus Linum; species Linum trigynum. Next base: position 29,118,163 of record OZ034814.1, on the reverse strand, counting down.
CGTGTCTGACACGTGGGTCATTGAGGCGAACTGCGTGGTGTAAACTGTGGTTTTAGGGGCACGTGGCAGCAGCTTATGGGGGGAGAGGAGGGCCGTTGTTGTAGTTGGACTTGGCGTTGTCTCTTGAAAGGTGAGGAAGGGTGAGGCGCGTTACTAGCGCTACCTAGGTTTAGGCAGAATGGTTTAGGATATACCTTACATAACAAGATTTGAACTCTTAGTTTTGAGTAGGGGTGGCCGTTCGGTTATCGGTTATCGGTTTAACCGTGAACTCTTAGTTTTGAGTGGGGGTGGCTGTTCGGTTATCCAAAGCTAGACACAATGGTTTTTGGTCTTAAAAATGGTTCGGTTAACCGATAACCGAGATAACCGGGAAACCAAAGTCTATTTCGGTCTGTTTTCGGTATGAGGGGTGGTTATTTCGGTTAACCGATAACTGATCAATCGGTTACCGGTTATAACCGAAATAACCGAACTGCCACCCCTAGTTTTGAGTAGGGTTAAACGAGTTCAAATATAAATGGTGAAAATTAATGATTTATTTATTTACTTAAAACGGTATTTATGTTTTTCGTTCTAATTTGGATTTTAAAATTTTATACACAGATGAAACGATCGAGGGGTTGTTGTGATTTACCTTGTTACCGCCAGGTACCACATTTGTTTTTTAACTCGGATTTGAAATTTTTTACAGTGAAGGAACGGATTCGTCGTGATCTATTAGATTTATAAATTTCTAATAAAAGATAGGACCCAAAATATACCACTCATTTCCACTCAGATACTGGGGGTGGTAACTGACGGTAAACAATGATGAATGTGGTAAAATGACAGTTCGTATTTTCTAACTATCATGTATTCAACCATTCTACACTCTGCTATATTCATGCAATCATGGTAGACTGATTTTCATATCACGTGGTATGATCTTGTGAAATACAAAGCATTACCACCATAGTATATACTAGTGATAAATGTCTCAATTTTATTTGTTCCAACTTCCAAAATATATCAAAGTAAATATAATTTTGTAAAACACAATTAATGTTACGGTTCTCAACATTCAATAGCCTAATAATCAAGGTTGTCCAAGGAATTATCAGAAAACTCGGAGTTGATAAACAGTCGTAAAATAGAAGGTAAGATCAATTAAGTAGCGGTAGAAATATAGCTAGCAAACAAAACACTCTTTTTAACTCTCTAATTAAAACTTGATATCCGGACTACTGAGTCTACAAAAATCACTTTTCTCTGAGAAGCTCAGGAAATTGTTTCGGGTCAATAGCGAATTCAGGGCCACCCTTAGCGCCGCCGCCAGCAGCAGAAACGTCCCCTGCCGTCGCCGCGGCGGCGCCATCACTACCGGCGGATGAAGAACTATTGTTGTATTTAACGCCGCCGTTTCCCCTGCCTCTCACACTCCCGCTTCCCCTGCGGCCATTGAAAACCTTCTCATCCCCATAGTTGGCCCGCTGCTGCTGATGCTGATAATTCCCACGACCACGTCCAGCCCAGGATTGGTTGTTAAACCTCTCACCGTCGCCATAATTCCGCCGGTCCTGGAGTTGATAGTTCCCGCCGCCGTTGGGACGTCCAGCGGCCAACGTCTTCGGCTTGACAAACTCGTCGATGCCCTTCTTCTGAAAACGCAAGGTTTAAACGATTTTTAACAACCAAAATACCAACTACTCCGTTTCAGTAAAATGCCATAGCCACCGGGCACTAATAACAATCCATTTAAGCTGTTACAATAACTACCTTAATGACGGGTCTGCTGGCCTTCTTCTTCTCTGCCTCTTCTTTCTTCTTCGATGCATCACTTTCCTCCTTCCTCTTCTTCTCCACGAGTTGCATCGATTCCAAATCCTTGTCCACCCTCACTTGCCTTGCCTCGCCGCTTTTCAGAGCCTCCAAAGCTTCCTTCTTTTGCAACTGAAGCTTCTCATACTCTTTCAGAGTCATCAGTTTCTGCAATTCAATTTGATTGAAGACAGATCAAGTCAATTGATATTCGCCCAAATCATGGGAAACAAACTGATCTTAGAAAAATCAAATTCCCAACCACAAAGGGATTGATCTTACCCTGTCATCCACTCTAGACTGTGCTTCCTTCTCCTTGTCAAACTGATCTCCATTGTTGTTCTTCTTGTTCTTGTTGTTTCTTTTCTTCTTCTTGTTCTTGTTTTTATTCTCCTCCCCTTCGGACTTCTTCTCAGCAGACTCCTCCGACCCAGTAGCATTGGCACCACCATCTCTGTTCAACACACAGACCATTCGTTAGAGAAACCAAGACAAATCAACCACTTAACCGAATTGGAATTATTTTGGGTCGTTAATTGGACAATTTCAAATCTTACCCTTGAGTAACTTCGCTCGTGCTGTCTACAGTAGCACTGCCAATCTCAGACTTAGCATCCACAATATCATCAGCAGCAGCAGCATCAATCAGTGGAGCTTTCTCGCTTCCATGGAGATCACCCGCGTCGATATCAGCAGCAGCACTAATCGCAGGAGCCTCCTCGCTTCCATCGACACCATTGGTATCGTTCCTCTCCGTGCTTTCAGAGTCATTCTTGTTGCTGTGATTCTCTCGATTCTGCCAGCCATTGTGGTATCGGCGCCTGCGATAACCGGAATTGTAAACTCGGGCTTGTTTATGAACATTGCGCCTGGAACCTACCTCCTGCCAACTATCATCCCGAACATTTGAAGCAGAACCCTGATCCACGACTTCGGGCAGCTGGTTCCTGCAATCTTCCTCCTGTCCAGAATTGTTGTACCCTCTTCCATTTTTGTAGTTGTTGTTCTTCCTGTATTGGTTATTGTAACTATAACCAACTCGAGAACCACCCTGATACCCATTCCTATGCTCATAATACCTCCCACCATTAATGTTGTGGTTGTTGTTCAGCTCCCCATCCTTCTCTTGAGACCCTCTGCTACTTTCTTGTCGGCGCCCATTGCTAACATATCCATTGCTATTACCCTGACGTTCCCTTCTGAGGTTTCTGAGTCGGTTCTGACTTGGATATAATAGGTCTGGATTCCAAAGAGGCAAAAGAATCATTACCCAGAAAAAACAATCAACAAATTATAGTACCCTTCAGGCTTCAACAAAGGGTCAAACAAAAATCATCGAGATCCATGAGAAATTTTGTTAACTGGGAATCAGGAAAGAGGGCTTACGCTGCTGAAGATCAAGAGCGGCTTCGTTCTTGGAGACTGCTTTTTGGGCAATTTTTTCTTTCTTGGAAGGCGCAGGAGCAGGGGAAGCTTTGTGGACGAGATTAGCGTTCTCAATGACCTTGGTAGGGTCGCATTCTACACCCTCCAGTAACGAGAAGATGTTGTTCCCGATTCTCGACATGGCGGCGGCCGCTAGCTCGGGGAAAACAGAGACGGAGGGACAGATTGGAAGAAAAGCCGGACCCCCAAGAAACCCTAGGAGCAGGCAGGGGATGAGAGTTCACGGTGATTTGGGGGCATTCAATTTATAGAGTACGGTGGGTTGGGTTTGCTTGGGGAGCAAGTAAGAGAACTCCGAGCACCAAAATACAACACTACGGTAATTGTTCTAGAATAGTCCAATCTTTTCCTTTTTAGTTTTTATCTCCCTTTATTATCTGCTGGCTTTCCGCTTTATTGGCCAACTTTTTTAACCTAGTTGTCAGTTTATCGGCTAACTTTTTTAATTGTAAAAAAATAAGAGAGGAAGGAAGTGTTATTGTAAGATCAATGGTAACCGGTTTATTCTAATTTTAATAAAATGTCGTTAACAACCAAACGAATTAGTTATGAATAAGCAATAAAAAAAAGTTGATTCACATAGCAATGTATATAGGCGGCTTGTATGATGGGATGGGTTAGGGTGGGGGATGGGTTAGGATGGCAATTAGAATTCTAGTAGCCACCGTGGCTAGGGGTGAACAAACACACCTGCAAACCGACCTACCCGTCCAACCTGACCCAATCCACCCGTATTTATCGCTAAAACGAAGGTTTTGGGTTGGGTGAGGGTTTTCTTTTGTACAACCCGCCTCTATTGGGTTGGGTTTGGATTTTGGATTACACAACCCGTAGAACCCGACCCAACCCGTGTTCCAATTATTGGTATGAGTTCGTATCCAAAAAAATATTTATGTCATATATAGTCATACTTATGAGAAAATTAAGATATTTTGCCATATTTTGCCATGTTTAATATACCTATGATTCACGTAATTCTTTTTCTTGTGTACAATTTTAATAGAATAACATATTATGGATGCGTTCATTTGTAACCTTTTTAGCCTATTTCAACAAATGTCGTGAAAAAAAACTAGACATAAGTTGAAGTAAATAAAATTTTATTAAAATTCAAACAATATTTGTGAATTTTGATACCTTTTACCTCGGTTTATTCGTTTGAATTTTTAATTTGTTATAAAATATTTTTATGGTGTAGAATAATTACATATTTTGTGTTGGGTTGGGTTTTTACTTAAAAATATCGCCAACCCGACCCAACCCAATTAGAAACAAACCGTAGGGTTTAAATTTTTTTGGGTGGGTTTGGGTTTAATATTTCTCAAACCGTAGTGCATGGGTCGGGTGATTAAAATGTCTAAACCCGGACCACCCGACCCATGTACACTCCTAACCGTGGCTACTTCAATATTCTCCGTCTATTTTTTTATTTTTTCTTTTTTTTAATCTCACGGTTAAAATTGCTTCAGGGTAATATTGGAAACAAAAAAAGATCACACTTGATTATTCTATATATTCTACTCAAACCCTAATTCTACCTCCTCTCTCATCCAAACCCTACTTCTATCCCTCTCAGCCGTCTCCCTCCAGCGAGCCTCCTCTCCTCTCGTGTCCCATGTTCCGCCGCTCACCGGCCCTCCCTCCTCCTCCTCTCTCTCTCTACCCAACCACCCTCCCCCTCCCCTGCCCACCACACCGTCGGCTGCCCAATTCCCTCCATGCTCCCTTGCCCATTTCCACCACCCTCCCCCTCCCCTGCCCACCACACGACCGGCCGCCCACTCCCCTCCCTGCTCCCCTGTCCACTTCCCTCTCTCTCTCTCTCTCTCTCTCTCTCTCTCTGAGACGGCTATGGCTGAAAAAGGTGGGATGAATAAAAACCCCAGATCTGTTTTTTTTTCCGCATTGGTAGTGATATTTTCGTAGTGGTAGTGTTTTTTGGCATTGGTATTGTTTTTTCCGCATTGGTAGTGATTATCATGTAAGTGTATTGCTTTTTAGTGAAATGGTAGTTTTTTGTAGTGGTAGTGTTTTTCACATTGATATTTTTTCTCTTTTTTTTTTGCATTGGTATTGATTATAATGTAATGATATTGATTTGCATGTATTGATATTGATAGATCTACAATGATATTGGTGTTCTGTGAAATGGTAGTGTTATTATTTCTCAAATGGTATTGGTGTTTTGTGCATTGGTAGTGTTCTTTTAATGGATTTATATTGTTTTATTGTTGCAGCGGTATTAGCTCGGTTGAACGAAAACAAGGAAAAGATTGCACAAAAGGAAGAGATATATGGCTGGAAATTGTGGAAGTGAGAGAAAGAGAGATTAATATATTTTTGTAACTTCCTAAAATGTAATTTGTTAAAAAGGTAATTAATAATTTTTTTAATATACCCAGTTTGCCCTTAGTAACCACGGTGATTACTATAAATTAGTAATCACCGTAACCTGTCCCATTGTATGATGGGTTGACGTGGGTTAGGAAAATGTAGTGAGATGGGTTGACAGGCGGCTGGTATGATGTCTTGAGGATTTTGAGTCCTTCTGCCTCTCAGCTTTTAGTAATGTATATAGGTCGAGTAAGGGTTATCCTGTTAGCGTTGTAACCGATAAACAAACTGGAACATGTAGTTAATAGTTATATCAATTAATCAATTAAACATTAGATGGTCGGTTTTTAGTAGACTAATTTAGCTGATTACTAACCGATGGTTAAACGGTTAGTAACCGACAGTCAAACTGACTATAACAGATTACGAACATCCTCATAGTTAGGGCCGAAAATAATAGGCCTCTATGAGCTGCAGGCATAACCAGAAAATAATGGAATATTTGTAGGACTACAAGATACCTTGCCTACCCTACTTGTAATAGTGACTTAGGTTCAAATGAGAATAATTTCAATGAAGGGCTTTAGAAGGAGCACAATACAAAGTTAAACTTGCGTACGGTAGTTCGACAACAATGAATAACTTTAAACCTTCTATGTAATTTAATGGGTTATACGAGTCAGTAATTGTTGTCGAATCTCTTATTGTTGTTTGATTCTTTAATCAGATTTGACAGTGGAATGGTGTTATTGTGTAATTGTGTTGGATTGAGTTGATTACAGATTGATATCTATTTTAAATGATTTTTTATTCAATGATAACAATTTTAAAAAGAACACGTATGTATGTAGGAAAAGATCTACAAAAAATGCACAATTGAAAAAAAGGAGTAGGTATTGTGTTCATAGGTTACCGATCGGCTATTTTGGTATAACCTTATCAAATCACTTGCTTAATGGTTATCCGGTTAACCGAAATATAACCGACAGCCGACCTTATGGTTAAGGTTAACCGTAAGTATAAAGTGGTTAACCGTTAACCAAGAACGACTAAACGGTTAGGGTTATAACTAAACTGATTGCTAGTCCTATATATATGGAGAGTCCTATTGGGTATCACATACTATATATATATGGGGCAAATTTTAGTGTAAGTCTGGCATATGTTTGTGTATGTGTTCACACTCATTATTTGTAGTTTGATATATTTCGAGGTATCTGAATAACCGATAATTATTTTTAGATTAAATGAATCTTACGGTTTGATTTATGAATTAGGGACTAGAGTTTATTCATTAGAATTAGGTTTGAGTTAAAGAATCTTATGGTTTGATTCTAACTAACCAAGAAATATTTTATTTTCATCGTATATCAAAAGGATAAGAGATTTAGCTTAACTCAGTAGTCCAATTCGAATCTAAAATACGTATATTAGGTTTGAGTCAAAGAATCTTATTTAGAAGATATAAGACGCTCAGGATACAAAAATTAGCGTGGTTTGCCGCAACATTCGGTGACTTTTGCAGGAGATGGGCGGAGGCTTGTGGAGACGTATAAAAAGGACAACAAACGAAGCAGCACATCTCATGTCACAATCCTGGACTAGACTGAATGAGGCTTGTGTTTGGCTAGATAGACCCCATGTTGTTGGTTAATCAGTTATGGCTCGATAATGTAATGACAAACCCCTGATTAATGAATAGTCTACAGGTTTACCATAAAAAAATTCATTTGGTTGTTAACGATTTCTTTCATGTATTTTAATAAAATTAGAATAAATAAGCCTGGTTATACCATTGCCTTCACCGGCGATTTAAACTGACAACTTTGGTGAAAAACTGAAAATAGGTTAAACAAGTTAGCCAAGAAGTGGGAAGCCAACATATAATAAGGGAGTTTAAAAAAGGTTTGGCTAAATTGTAATGTTGGTCACTAGTATTACTAAAAACGTTCACTTTTGGTCACTACAAATATTTAATTCCATTCGTTGTCACTAAAATTAGTAAAACGATTCAAGTTTGATCACTCTCTGTTCAACTCCGTTAACTTTTGCTCATGTGGCAGTCAATTTTTATAGTTGACCGTTAATGCTGACATGGCAATTAAAAAAATTAAAAAAACTATTTTTTGAACTTTCCACCTCATTTCTTATAAAAATAAAATTATAAACTATTCAAAGAAGGAACAAACGGGGAATCCACCTTCCGATTCCTCCTCGCCTCCTTCTGTTTCCTCCGCCGCCGCTTCAACCACTCTCGATGTTTCCGCTTCTCTCGATTTTCATTCCTCGTACTGCAATCCCAAGCTCGTCGATTTCAGAAGAATATCGGCTGCTACCTTCTAGTGCAACAAAGTCCTTTTCTCAACGTTACTTTCAGATGAACCAGCCGCGACATCATCCTAGGTTTCCAACTACTTGACGCTTTTCCCCTCCTCCAATCACCCTACTCATCTCAGCCACCTCCATGCTCGTTTGCTCAGCACTACCCTTTACGACAATGTTATTCTTAGTATGTTTGTAGACTTGTGGGTTGCAAGTTTCTCTGTACCATGACGGAGTCAAAATCCAAAATCAAGGAGAGAAGACAAAGACAGCAAGGAAGAAGAGGGCGAGAAACATCAGTAGGCAAAGGAAAGAAGGACGGAGTGTAACTTCTTAATTTGGAAATTAGTCAATCGTCTCCTTCCTCCACTCTCCAACGCGGCATCGGCCGATTCGCCCCCGCCCATAAAATTCCCTTTTCTCCTTTCCGATTCTCCCTCATCTCCCTCTCTCTATCTCTCTCCCCCCCCCCCCCCCAATTGGCCGCCATTGCTGCTCCTTCTTCTTCTTAGTCCTCGCTCTGGCCTCAGGGTTTCTCGACCCAATCCATGGTTTCCGAATTGTGGGAGGTGGGTTTTGCGATTCCGATCGAGATGGAAACTAGGTCTCTATTTTTTGTTGTTGTTGTTGTTGTTGTAACTAGGCCTCTGTTTTTTCTTCTTCTCTGATATCGTACAGTGTTCTATGAGATTATTTTACAGTGACCAATCTGCTATCTCCGAGTAAGCTTCCTGAGTAGCGCGGTAACCCTTATTCTTCTGCCTCTCCAATGACTTCTTCCGCATTGTTCTTCTTCGCAGGCGTTTTGATGTACTCCCGCCTCGGCAAGCTCAACCCTCTTTTGTGTATGAGAATTTGGGTAGAATGACTCATCGGCTAGGGGACGCAGCGACGAGAAGAGATATTGAGAGGCGGCGGTGGCCGGTGAGGAACCGCAGAGGAGGACAGTTCGGGTTTAATGGATTATAAAAAAATATTTTTATTTTTAAATAGTTGGAAACGAGGTGGAATATTTAAAAATTCAATTTTATGTATTTTATTATTTTTAATTGTCATGTCACACATTTAACGGTCAACTAAAAATGTTGACTGTCACGTAAGCAAAACTTAACGGAGTTGGACGGAGAGTAACCAAACTTGAAATGTTTAACTAATTTTAGTGACCACAAATGGAATTAAATATTTGTAACGACTAAGCGTGAATGTTTTTAGCAATACCAACCTTGCAATTTACCCAAAAAGGTTTAGAGTATTCTAGAACAATTCCCGTAGTGCTGAATTTGTATGTTGGCGCTGGGCGTCCTCTTACTTGCTCCCCAAGCCAAGCCGACCATACCTACTCTCTATAAATAGAATGCCCCCAATCACTTTGAACTCTCACCCCCTGCATCCTCCTAGGGTTTCTGGGGGTCCGGCTTCCTCTTCCAATCTGTCCCTCCGTCTCTGTTTTTCCCTTAGCTCTCTGTTTTCCCCTTAGTCGATAAACCAGTGGAGCTAGCCGACCGCTGCCATGTCGAGAATCGGGAACAACATCTTCTCGTTGCTGGAGGGTGTAGAATGTGACCCATCCAAGGTCATTGAGAATGCCATTCTCATCCACAAGGCTTCTCCTGCTCCTGCGCCTCCCAAGAAAGGGAAAATTACCCAAAAGGAAATTTCCAAGAACGAAGCCGCTCTTGATCTTCAGCAGCGTAAGCCCTTTGGCCTGATTCCCAGTTCAAAATTTTCTAGTTTAATTGTATTTGTTCGTTGATTCGGCACAATGTGGTGGCTAGTTCATTGAATTGTCTGAGTTTCTTCAGTAATACTAACAAAGAGTGATCGTGGGTCCATGATTGTTTGTTAAAGTGTACGATAGATTGCTGACTGTTTTTTCCTTGGAATCCAGACCTACTATATTCAAGTCAGAATCGATTCAGAAACCTCAGACGGGGACGTCAGGGTAATTACAGTTACAACAGGGGTTACTGCAATGGATGTGTTAGCAGCAATGGGCGCCAGCAAGAAAATAGAGAAGGATCTCAAGAGAAGGATGGAGAGCTGAACAACAATAATGTTGCTGCTGATATCAATGGAAGCGAGAAGGCTCCTGCTATTGATGTGGCTGCTGATATAGTTGATGCTAAGTCTGAGATTGGCAGGTATACTGCAGACAACACGAGCGAAGTGGCTCAAGGGTAAGATTTGAACATAACCCATAATTTCAATTCGTTTAAGTGATTGATTTGACTTAGTTTCTCTAACTAATTGTCTGTGTGTTGAGCAGAGATGGTACTGGGTCGGAGGAGTCTACTGAGAAGTGATATTTCACTATGTATCAAGTTCCATTCCCTTGGTTGAATAGATTAAGGGTACGCACAGCAAGTAAAGAAAAATCAACTCCAATTGAAACACTCGAGAAAAAGGGAGACCTAATACAGATTCAATTGAAGAGACTGAGCACAGAATTGAGTCACAACAATTCTGTAAGGAAGACCCAAGATAAAAAGGCGAGAAAGAAAGCTATGCCCGGATAAGCTTGAGTCCCTGGCACTCGGCCCCAACTCAAGCTTTCCAGACACTTACACAGACCCAGACCTAGACTCCCAAAGAGTAACACACTCTTACTGAGAAAAGGAAAACCGTCACCTTCTTCGTTCCGAGCAGTTCTTGATATAGACCTCGGAGGAGCTAGTCTTCTGTCTCTCATCATCAATGCAGGTTTCCGTTGGGTGGAATTGATGGTAGCAGAGATCGATGATGGAATCTTTCGTTCGAAGCCTTTGTTGAAGCTGATGACAGAGATAGTGACGATGAAGCGCTACTGGGTTCTCGTCGTAGTGTGAGGATTAGCGACCGGGCTTATTTAGAAACTGGGCCTTTCAATTTTATGTAGAAGACGAGGCCAGGCCCAACAATCTCCCCCTGCGCTTGAGTCAACAATCTTGTAATCGGCCAAGGTGCTGCAGAAGCTAAGAGTTCTGCAGTCATACAAACACAGTTTTAAAAGCAAGCTTGATCTTTAAGAAACTTCACATCACACATCATAACGCATTGATAATTGAGTAATTTATTTAGATCATCCTTAAAGACTTGATTAAAGACATGATTTAGAAACCAAGCTTAGACCATTATGGTCTTTGACACGAAAAGGGCAGACTACTACTGAAAACAATCATGATTTAGAAACCAAACTTAGACCATTATGGTCTTTCACACGAAAAGGGCAGACTACTACTGAAAACAATTTATTCTCTAAGATCATCTTTCTTAGAGGAAGATTTCAGGACTAGGAAGTTTTTCTAACTCCCCCTGAGAGTCAGATTTCTAAGATTCTTCATTTTCAGGAAGAGTGTCCTGAGTCTCCCCCTGAGTTCCAGCTTCCTTCAACTCATCTTCAATTTGAGTGCCAGCATCCCCTTCCATCAGTTCTTTCTCAAGGTCTTTGACTCGCTACGACACAACACCTAACAATGGCCAAGTGTAACCAATGGAAGGGATGTAGTATAGTGGCTCAAGTGATAAATATCGAATCCACGGGTCTCTAGAGTTACTATTACTCAGCTTCAGTTTATTATTTAGCCAACCAGATTAAGATGAAAGAACTAAAACTACTCTAGCAAACTACAGTTAAAGTTAATCTAATTACAGGTTGGGAACTCACTTAGGTATGATTCCCCCTAGCCACTAGCCAGACTAACGATTGATGATTTATAACTTGTTTCACTTTCATTCACAATGCGGAGAATCCTTGACTAGACCTTGAGTCTCGACTAAAGGAACAAGGCCCTCTTGAGTCAATTGCCTAGAGGGACGTATCCTTCTCTAGAACAACCGATCAAGGCGTTCTGAACTAGATTCCCTCTATCGAATGAGGTTCTCAATCGATACAAAGCAGTGAATCAACCTTCGACTAAAGCAATCGATCCACTACTATCAATCTATGGTGCTCTATTGACCTGATCAGGTATTCCCTCTCATAGGATCAAAGCAGAATCAATAATCTCGACTAAAGCAGAATTGAATCATGAAAACATGCATAGATTGAATATGAACTCAAGATTATCAAGTCAGAGTACTCATACAATCATCCAATCAAACAAACATAGCTAGGGTTCCTCAAAACCTAAGTGAAGGGAAGTTACTCCATAGAGAAGAGAGAGACTGCAGTAAGAATCTTCAGATGATCAGTCTTCAAGTCCGGGCTTGTTCCTCGAGCTTCCAAGGCGAAGAAATCCTCCAATTCCACTCTTAGAATGCCCTCAGATCGCCCTTTCTCTCTTTGGTTCGTCCCTTGGGTGTTTGGGATTCAAAACCCAGCTCTCCCTCTCCTTTGGCTCGAATTTGCATTAAAAAACCTGATTCTGGGCAAAACATGGTCGAGGGCACGGCCGTGCTTTGCTTTTGACCGCCCGTGTTTTGCCCCGTGTTAAAAACACGCTCGCGCGCGTCGGCCAAAACACGGTCGTGCCTAAATATGGGCACGGCCGTGTTTTGATTTAGGCGCGCCCGTGTTTTTACTGCCGAACCTGTTCCCCTATATTCAATGCTTTGTTTCTCCCTCGTTCGGACTCCGAATCAGTCGCCGTTTGATCCCAGACGCTCGTAGTCTCGTCCTCTTTCTTTTCATGACAAGCTTGCATGATTATTTGTCCATAAAGTGAGGTAGAAATTCATTCTTCTTCAGGTCATGCCCGAGTTTCTTCTCCCTAATCGCCAATTGATCTCTGATTGACTTGAAACTTGCGCCTATGCTTCACGTTATGTGCTAGGACCTGAAATGTGACAAAGGAACACAACCTAGCGTAAAATAGGCCAAAGACGCAATAATTAAAGCTCAAACAATCAAGATACAAAGGGGAAAACATGTGGAAATATCGAGTCATCAGTCTTCAGCAAATAGCTTGATTTCTTTTTCGGATATGGATTCAGGCTCTAGTTCAGCCTCTTCTTCTTCAAAGGAAATGATGAGGTTTTTGCACACTGATGAGGTTCTACCAAGAATCATTGATTTGGAGATTGTCTTGGACAGAGGTTTTGATATCTTTAAAGTTGGTCCTGAAGTGTCTCCCCCTTTCGAAGGCTGAGGATCAACATGAATAAGCTGCAGAACGTTGAGGGCTGGAACAGAGATAGATTTTTCAATGGTGGAGTAGCCATCAAGCGAGATTCCTAAATTGGAGAGGAGGAGGGTAATGAACCCTCCATAGGGGAGGCACCCTCCAAGATGAGCATCAGCACTTCGAACTATTGAGCCAAACAGCAGCTGAGAGTAGTCAACTACCTGCCAGTGAGGGCATTTGAGAGAACCCAGAGATCTATCTTGGTGACTATATTGTGACCATGATTCCTAGGCAGAAACAGGTGGGTGATGAGGTAGTGGAGAGTGCGAAGGGATGAATTTAGATCAGCTGAGGTAATGACCTCTTGTGCTCCTACAGTGCGTTGAGTGATTCTTGAATACTCAATCACATGGTCAAAGTCATAAAAGAGAAATTCATCTTCATGAGCCAGGGGAAGAGGTCCCCCTGTTGGAAGATTCAGGAGAAGGCCAAGAGCTTCTGATGTGAGAGAAATGAAGTAACCATTCACAAGTGTGGTGAGCTTGCGAGTTGTGATTCCTTGACAGTCAAGATTGGCATAGAAGGTGCGGACAGGCAGGGGGCAGGCAGCAAGAGGGGGATAGTAGAGAATAAACTCCCACCCCAGATTGCGAATGAATGGAGAGATGTCCACACCAAGAGATTTGAATTCAAACATATCGAGAGAGATGGGGTCAGATAGAGGTCTAGAAGCAAAGAACTCTTTGAAACGGTGGAGATTGAAGTCAATGGGCTCATTGAAGGTCCTCCCAACATATGTGACAATAGCACCAGGAACGTTGGATGAGGTGAAAAGATCAGTCATGACTAAATTACTGATGGGTCTTGACTGTGGTGAAATGATGGTCGGCATGAAGCAGGAAATATATAGGCAGGACAGAAGGGGAAGAGGTACAGAACTAAATATCAGTGTGGAAAATCACACAGTATGGAAAAACGAGGCATCAAGTACATGCACACAAACTGAAAACAACAAGAGAACACAGCTAATGTAATTAATAAGTAAGACCAGTAGTAAAGGAAGGGCAGAACCTATTTTAGTGACTGTCTCGGATGGAGTGAAGTGATTGCATCCCCAGTTCCCCACAAAGTCGAATAAACCGTTCAGAAGATAACGGTTTTGTAAATATATCAGCTATTTGGAATTCAGTGGATATGAAACTTAGTTCTATGTGTCCAGCTTGTATGACTTCTCTAATAAAATGATGTTTAATTTCGATATGTTTAGTTCTACTGTGATGGACAGGGTTTTTTGACATGCAGATTGCACTGGTGTTATCACAGAGTATGAGGATATGTTCAAATTTCAGACCATAGTCTTGGAGTTGGGATTTCAGCCATAAAATTTGGGTGCAACAGCTACCAGCAGCAACATATTCTGCTTCCGCTGTAGACAGTGCAACTGACCCTTGTTTTTTACTGGACCAGGACACAAGTGATTGTCCAAAGAACTAACAAGTACCACTGGTACTTTTTCTGTCAGTGATGCTTCCAGCAAAATCAGAGTCTGAGTACCCTACCAGAGAGGGAGACTCAGATCTGGGGTACCACAAACCAAGGTCACAAGTACCTTTCAAGTATCTAAAAATTCGTTTTACAGCAGTTAAATGACTTTCTTTGGGTTGATGTTGGAACCTGGCACATAGACATACACTGAACTGAATGTCAGGCCTACTAGCTGTCAAATAAAGCAGTGATCCAATCATAGCTCTATACTTCTTTTCACACACAGGGATCCCCACTAGGTCATAATCTAGGTGAGCATTAGAGGCCAGGGGAGTCTTGGAGAGGTTGACTTTGGTTAATTCAAATTTAGACAGCATGGACTGTAGATATTTAGATTGATGAATAAAGATTCCTAGATCAGTTTGGTGTATTTGGAGCCCAAGAAAGTGATTCAACTCACCCACCAGACTCATCTCAAACATGTTTTTCATAGTGCTACAGAACTCATCACACAAAGTAGGATCAGTGCTACCAAACACAATATCATCCACATAAACTTGAACTATCAGTGAATGAGAGTTTTTGTGTTTTATAAACAAGGTTTTATCCACTCCACCTTGACAGAATCCTTGGGATATCAAAAATGAAGTTAATTTATCATACCAGGCCCTAGGAGCCTGTTTAAGACCATATAATGCTTTGGACAATTTGTATACATGATCAGGGAATTCACTGTCAATGAATCCAGGAGGCTGTTCAACATAGACATCCTCCTTGATTTCACCATTAAGAAAAGCACTCTTTATGTCCATTTGAAATAGTTTGATATTCATGTGGCTGGCATAAGCACAGAGAAGCCTAATTGATTCAAGCCTGGCTACAGGTGCAAAGGTTTCATCATAATCTATTCCTTCTTCTTGGTTGTAACCTTGAGCAACTAACCTAGCTTTATTTTTAATTATGTATCCTAGGTCATCAGACTTGTTTCTGAAAATCCACTTTGTGCCTATAATGGTGATGTTAAGAGGTCTAGGAACAAGTTCCCAAACTTTCAGTCTAATGAAGTGAGAAAGCTCTTCTTGCATAGCAAGCAGCCATTCTTCATCCAAGATGGCTTCCTTAAAATTTATAGGTTCAAGCATAGAGACAAAGGCATACTGACCTGGGATGTGCTTACCTCTTGTTTGAACAGGGTCAGTCAGATTACCTATGATTAGGGAGGGTGGATGTCGTTTTCTGATATGAGGTGGAGCTTCCACACTGTTCTGAAGTCTAGTTGAGTCTCCTACTGGCTGCACTGAGTTGTTAGACTCAGTTTCAGGAGATTCTTCAATGTCAGGCTTGTTACCTGTCTCAATAGATGAGCTAAGAGGTAGAAAATCATAGTTATCAAGATTAGAGTGTAAGGGCAGTGATGGATGTGAGGTCTCAAAGCGAACATGCACAGACTCCTCAACTTTTCTTGACCTCTTATTAAAAATTCTATATGCTTGTCCTTTGCTGGAGTATCCAAGGAACATTCCTATATCTGACTTAGCATCAAACTTCCCAACAGTATCCTTTGTGTTTAGTATGAAGCATTTGGAACCAAATGGATGAAAGTAGGATAGTTTAGGGGGGTTTCCTTTTAGAATCTCATAGGGTGTCTTGTTGATTTCTTTTCTAACAGTAGTTCTGTTTAAAACATAGCAAGCAGTATTTACAGCCTCTCCCCAAAGAAACTTGGGACAGTCAAACTCCAACAGCATGGTGCGAGCAGTTTCTATGAGGGATCTGTTTTTCCTCTCCACAACACCATTCTGTTGTGGAGTTCTGGGGGCAGAGAAGGTATGTAATATTCCAAGTTCATCACAGAAACAGTAAAAGCAATCATCAATAAATTCAACACCATTATCACTCCTGATGCTTTTAACAATGCAATCATATTGATTTTGAATTAAAGTGACAAATGACTTGAATTTGAGAAAAGCTTCATTTTTTGATGCCAGGAAGAACACCCAAGTGAATCTAGAATAATCATCAACTATGACAAATACATAAGATTTACAACCTAGGCTCTGGACATTTGTGGGACCAAATAAATCCATATGCAACAGTTCAAATGGAGCTTTAGATGTAATATTCTGTTTGTTTTTGAATGACTTTTTACACTGTTTTCCTAGAATGCATGCTTCACATGAGAAGTTGTCTGAAGCCTTGATTACAGGAAGTCCTCTAACAATGTTTAGTTTAGATAGTTTGGCAAGTCTAGATATGCTCATGTGTCCCAGCTTTCTATGCCAGTTTATTACAGAGTCAGAAATCGAACTTAAGCAAATGTCCTCAGAGAGGTCTATGGTGGATAAGTCAATTGTATAAACATTGTTGATTTTCTTGCCTTTGAATATAACTACATTATCAGAGATGCGTTCTATTATGCAGCAAAAGGGGTCAAAAATAACACGATAGGTAGAACCACAAATTTGACTTATTGAAAGCAAGTTGTGTTTTAGTCCTTCAACATAGAGAACATCCTCAATTATTAAGGATGAATTGCCATTAACAGTTCCTTTTCCAACGACAGAAGCACAGTTATTATTGCCATAGAACACCTTACCACCTCTTTTTGGGTTTAAAAAAGTAAACAGATCTTTGTTACGTGTCATGTGGTGAGAGCATCCAGAATCTAAGTACCAGATGTTACCACTTTTATTGTTCTGAAATGAAAAGAGATTAGTTAGAAGTTTTAACAACCCAAACAAGTTTGGGTTTTGGTTTCTTGTAAAAGCAATGGGACATGTTGTGTCCAGGTAAGTTGCAATTTGAACAGAACAGCGGATATCTTTGAGGTTCAGAGTGTTTCTGGTGGTACAGGTATTTGTAAGAACCATCCAGGTAGTGATTTTTAAGATCTGGATTGTGCTTCCAAAAGTTTTTATTCAAC
Source organism: Linum trigynum (assembly GCA_964030455.1). Taxonomy (NCBI): domain Eukaryota; kingdom Viridiplantae; phylum Streptophyta; class Magnoliopsida; order Malpighiales; family Linaceae; genus Linum; species Linum trigynum. Next base: position 29,100,811 of record OZ034814.1, on the reverse strand, counting down.
AATTTCTGTTTTTGATAAATTTTCTTCTTAAGTTCTTTGTTTTCTGCAATAAGATTAGTTACTTGAGTATCTTGAGTGAATTGAGCAACTTGTTGACTTTCTACAAGCTTCTGAAGTCGAATGATTTCAGTTTCTTTCTCATGCAATTGAGTGACAGTAAGACAGAATTTGCTTTTCAACAAGTTACATTCATTTTGTAGGTTTGATAGAGCATGAAGAAAGAAGTCTTCATTGCACGTTTCTGAGACAGAATCTGAGTAGGAATCTGACCATACCTTTTCAGAGGTTGGTTCCTCTCCTGAGCTGGAGTTAAGTCCCATGTAGGCAACTACTTCTGGTTCCTCTTCAGAGCTGTAGTCGCTCCACGAAGCAGTCATTGCTTGCTCTCTCCTTTTATTCAGAGGACAGTTTGCTCTGATATGCCCTGTTTTGCCACATTTAAAACAAATTGTAGAGTTAGATTTGTCATTTGATGTTTTTATGTCTCTAGGACCAAAGTCTGATCTGTTGGAAGCAAAGGGATTCTTATCCTTTGTTCCACCAGAGTGATGTCCAGAATTTTTGTGGTATGATGTGCTGAGTTTCCAGAAGATCTAGAGGGGTAAGCATTTCCTCCCCTTTTAGCATTAAGATCATGCTTGTATTTTATCATTCTTTGAAGTTTCTTACTGGTAAAGGCAAGTTCATTTTCAAAATCCTCATCTAATTTTTCTTCTTCTATAGCGCAAACAGACTGAAATGCAATAGATTTGTTTTTCTTGTCATGGAGAGTGTTCATTTGTTTGAGAACTTCCTCATGACTGAGGAGAGATCCAATGAGATTTTCAAGTGAGAGAACATTAAGGTCTTTGGCTTCCTCAATGGTTGTTCTCTTGGCCATCCATTCAAAGGGAAGTGACCTGAGAACGTTTCTAACAAGCTCTTTGCTTGTAAACGATTTTCCTAATCCCTTAAGTCGATTGACTAAGGTTGAGAATCTCTTATCCATATCAGAAATGGATTCACCAGAGATCATGTCAAAGGTTTCGTATTCTTTAAGCAACAAATCAATTCTAGTTTCCTTGACTTCTGATGTACCTTCATGAGTAGTTTCTAGGATTGACCTTATTTCTTTAGCAGACTCACATTTATTTACTCTTTCACCCTCATCTTCAGATATAGCAGAAAGTAAGATATGCATTGCCCTAGAATCTAGTTGAGCACTTTTCTTTGGTTCATCTGACCATTCCTCCTCATCATCCTCTTTCATGTCAATTGGTCCATTTCGGACAATTGCCCATAACTCACAATCGATTCCTCGAAGGAACAGTCACATTCTCTTTTTCCATACAGAGTAATTGGAACCAGAAAACCACGGTGGGTTTGAGCTGGTTGGAAATGAACTTGAAGACATGGTGAGCAGAGGATCTCCTTCTCAACAACTCTTAGTTCTTATGAGAAGGAGGCTCTGATACCAATTGATATTTCACTATGTATCAAGTTCCATTCCCTTGGTTGAATAGATTAAAGGTACGCACAGCAAGTAAAGGAAAATCAACTCCAATTGAAACACTCGAGAAAAAGGGAGACCTAATACAGATTCAATTGAAGAGACTGAGCACAGAATTGAGTCACAACAATTCTGTAAGGAAGACCCAAGATAAAAAGGCGAGAAAGAAAGCTATGCCCGGATAAGCTTGAGTCCCTGGCACTCGGCCCCAACTCAAGCTTTCCAGACACTTACACAGACCTAGACTCCCAAAGAGTAACACACTCTTACTGAGAAAAGGAAAACCGTCACCTTCTTCGTTCCGAGCAGTTCTTGATATAGACCTCGGAGGAGCCAGTCTTCTGTCTCTCATCATCAATGCAGGTTTCCGTTGGGTGGAATTGATGGTAGCAGAGATCGATGATGGAATCTTTCGTTCGAAGCCTTTGTTGAAGCTGATGACAGAGATAGTGACGATGAAGCGCTACTGGGTTCTCGTCGTAGTGTGAGGATTAGCGACCGGGCTTATTTAGAAACTGGGCCTTTCAATTTTATGTAGAAGACGAGGCCAGGCCCAACAAGAAGAAGTCTGAAGGGGAGAAGAATAAAAAGAAGAAGAAGAAGAAGAAGAAGAAGAAGAAGAAGAAGAAGAAGAAGAAGAAGAAGAAGAAGAAAAACAACAAGAACAAGAAGAGCAACAATGGAGATCAGTTTGATAAGGAGAAGGAAGCACAGTCTAGAGTGGATGACAGGGTAAGATCAATCCCTTTGTGGATGGGAATTTGATTTTTCTAGGATTAGTTTGTGTTTGAGACTTGATACCCTTTGCCAGATTCACCTGAATCCTCTTTCGCCAGGCGCCTATCTGCACACACTAACAAGGAGGGGGCGCCTTGGCCCGTTAATCCTCCGACGCCCAAGTTAGTTTCTAGGAAGAGAGAAGAGTCTCAAAGCTAGAGTTTGCGTGAGAGAATCCAACCTGCGTAAATGCTACCAACTGCCCCTATTTATACTTACCAGAGTTCGAGGTTGATCCTCTCTGCCTCCCTGCCTTCATTCAATGCTTTTGTCTCTTTCTGGCCAGACATCCAACCACCTTGTCAGACTCCTGGCATGTGACAGGCGCCCGCAGGCGCTGGACCACATGACAGCCTGGCCTCCCTTGGCCTCTTGTGCCTTGTCTTCATGTGGCATCCCCTTTACTTGGGCCTTGCCCCCCACTTGAGCTGTTTGGGAGCCCAAGTTTGCTTAGGCCTTGCCCCCCACTTGGGCCTTGCTCATTATACCCCCGACAATTGCCCCCCCCAGCTAGGTGCTCATTGCTCTGCTGCTGAGCGCCTAGCTGACTCGGTGGTTGCCTTGTCCCTACTTAGGCGCCGGATTTAAGGCGCCTCGACCTTCATGTTTGCCTTTTCGGGCGCCGGATTTAAGGCGCCTCAACCCTTTATGCCCCCCTCATGGGTGGGCGTTTGATATTGACCCCACGTTTTCCTTGTTGGAATTTTGGCCTTTTTTTTTTTTTGCCAAAATTCGAATCAGAAAAGGAAAAGGTGGGGGGAAGCTCAAAAGCCTGCCCTTGATGATGACACGTGGCACGCTACTCGCATCTATCCCCCTGCTTTCCTTTCCTTTAAATACCCCCCTTCCCCCTCAGTCCTTGTCACTTTCCACATTCTCGCCTCTCTCTAAGATTGTTGTTTTGACTTCTCTCTAGATTCTCTCTGACATCTCTCTAGATTCTTCTGCTTTCGTCAGCTTTTCCGTCCATACGTCCAAGCATGACTTCGCAAGGAGACAAAGTTGTCGGCCAGGGCGCCTCCCCTGTTGGTGAAGAGACTAGACCAGGCGCCTCTAACGCTGGCGGCGAGGCAAGGCGCCCCAGTCGAAGTGGTAAGGAATTTTCTTGCTCTACTAGTTGCGTTCCTAATTTTTATTCTAGTTCTCTAGGGTAGGGCGTCACTTACTCTGCGGCCATATTGCGCCTGGGTCGTTTATTGGTTTAGAGAGGGCGCCTGGGTCGACGTCCGCGGGTCCATCAAGCGCCTCCACCCCGGGCTTCATGCCCGCCGATGGATCTTACAAGATATCCGTGTGGGAGAACTCGTTTCCGCCTGATCATGTCCCGACGGAGACGGAGTCGTTGTCTTTCGACGTTGCGGGTCCACAGCACACCTCTACCGTCACCTTGGCTCGTGTTCATGAGCTAGTGACCAGCCTCCAACTGCCCCGTGATTGGTGGTATGCGCCTCCCTCCCCTATCGCACGAGTGGGCGTCTGTGGGCCTAAGTGGATAGGGGTGTATCAAGAGTACTTCCGCTTTGGGCTGCGGTTCCCCCTTGACCACATCATGGAGGGGATTATGACGACCTGTGGCTGCCCATTGGGGCGCCTGTCTCCTTCGGTGATCATGGTGGTCATCCTCTTCAAGCTGCGCTGCCGCGAGCATAACGTGGAGCCTACCTTCAATCTTTTCCGATATTTTTTCAAGATGGCGGCTCTGGATAACTGCTTGTCACTTCATAAGAGGAAAGGGCGCCCTTATCATTTTGTAGAGAAGTGCCCGAAGTTGGGGCGCAGCTGGTTCAACGGATTTTTCTTCATGAAGGCATATCGGGACTCGTTTTTTGAGAGCGGGGGCGCCTTCTTGAGAGAGTGGGCGCTGGGGAGTGTGGAGGAGTTCAACAAAGACGTGAAGTTGTCTCCCACAGAAAAGGCAGGCGCCCCGCTGATTTGCGAGACGCGCGTAAATTTGCGCAAGACCGTGAATCGTCCTCCTATTTTGGAGGCGTATTATGATGATGGTCCGTAGGCGCCCATATGTTGTGCTAACGTTTTTCTTGCCTTGTCCTGTTGTCGATGAATGTTTGCTTTGGTGCTAACTCATTTAACGATGTGCAGGATCAGACTTCACTAGCATCGCGAAGCTCATGAAGAGCCGCCTTGCTGCCATGGCTAGGGGAGCGCCCCCACCACAAAGGCCCAAGGCGCCTGTTCCGGCTGCGCCGGAACCGCAGGCGCCTACTGCTGCCCCCAAGAAAAAGAAGAAGAGGGCAGTGAAGGGGGGTACCACGAAGACTGCCAGCGTGGCCTCTTCAGCACCGGAGGAGGAGGAGGAGGCGCCGCACGTAGAGGCGCCCACTACAGAGCCTGCGGAGCAGGAGGGGAATTCCGGGGAAGAGGAGCCCGAGCCCCTAGTTAGACGGGGGAAGCGGGCTGGGTCCCCCTTGGGCAATGTCAGCAAGAAGGCTGACAAGGGGAAGGAGAAGATAGGCGCCGGAAGTGGGGGAGGGGGCGCATTCGAGTATCATCTTACCGAAGAGGGGCAGTGGGTAGGCCCCGACGGGCGCCCCCCCATTTTCCAGCCCACACGCGCCGATGTTGGGCGCATTGAGCTGTCATGCTCGCCGCTGGTAGCTGTTGACCGAGGCTGTGCCATGGGCATGGCCATTACGGCTGCCAAAATGTGGCAAGTGCCGTCAGAGGTGAACGGGGATCACCTATTTGCTAAATTGGCGAAAGTGGGCGCCAAGGTACGTTCACCGTTGTTTGTGTTCTTGATTGTTGGGTTTTGTTAAACTTTGCGCAAGTACTAACTCTTTGTGTTTTGTGTGTGTAGATTCTTCTCTTTGCTGAGAGAGGCGCCCGGCGCCTAAATGAAACAAAAAGAGAGGCGCTCGAAGCCTCTTCTTCGGCCTCCCAGTTGCAGCGCAACCTTGATAACGCGACGGAGCGTCGTGAGCAACTTGTGAAGGAGTGCGACGAGGCGCAAATGAATGCAGCCTTGCAAGTGTCGCAACTTCAGGGCGCCCTCGACGAGGAGCGCAATAAGTCAGCCACCCTTGAAGCTGAGAAGGAGGCGCTGGTGCAGGGGGCGGGCGCCCAGGCCAGCGAGATTAACATCCTCAAAGAGGAGAAGAAGAAGTGGCAGGACGCCTACAAGGAGTGCAAGAAGGAGCTGAAGGAGGCGCGGAAGGAGATCACCAATTTGCGCCACTCTCTGGACACCTTCGAGGAGTCCGAGACTGGGAGGAACATGTGTGCCAGTGCAATCTTGTCTGGCCTGCAGATCTTCCACGGCAAACTGGTGAAGGATCACCCTGATCTTACTTGGGATTTTACTGAAATCGCCGAGTATGTGATTGGGGAGTTGGAGACTCCACCGGACACGGGGAATGCGCCCCAATCAGCCAATGTGGTGGAGCCTCCACATGACTCTGCTCCTGTCTATCCTTCCCCTAAGGCGCTTAGCGCAGGTGATGCCAACTCAGGCGCTGAGTGAGTGTAGATGGGCGTCCCGTTTTACTCAGTTTTTTTTTTTGGATAATAAAAATGTTCTTCTTGGATATTGCGACCATACTTGTGTTTATTTACGTATCGAGTTATCGTTGTGTTTGGGCGCGAATAGTGTGGGCGCTTTTAAACTTCGGAGGCCAATTTCCTTTATCACTGATTGCTATGTCTCGAGGGCGCAAATGTGGGCGCATTGATTGTTCTGATGTTGGGCGCAGAATGGAGGGCGCTTTGGCTTTGACGGGCGCAAACTTGGGCGCTTTACTTACTCACGTACCAACTGACAATCCTACGATAGGGCGCAATTATAGGGCGCTTTGTACTTCACAAAATTTCCGGGCGCGAAATTAGGGAGCTTTTACTGCTTAAGAAAGAGGAATTGAAAATATAAGTCTCAAACGAGCGCTGCAACACGGGGCGCTTTTGGACACAACACGGCGCTACTTTTACGAGCGCTTTTGAACACAACACGACGCCATACACGACTGTCTCTAGCACTAACAATGCTCTTGCCTACGACCATCCTTTGCCTTCTTGGCCCTTATCAAACGGAGGCGCCCTCATGGTAAACCCGCAGGTTCTGCGCATTCCAAGTTCGTTTCACGCTTTTGCCGCTGGTATGCTCTAGCTTGAACGTACTTGGTCCCACCACCTCTCGAACTCGGTATGGCCCTTTCCATTTTGGTGCTAACTTCCCTTCCCGGGCGTCTGGGCGGAAGTCACGCTTGAGAACTAGGGTGCCCTCGGTGATTCCATGCGCCCGCATTTTCTTGTTGTAGTATCGAGCCACTTGGCGCTTCATTTTCTCCAGCCGGATGGCCGCTACTTCCCTCACCTCATCTGTCATGTCTAGTTCATCGATTCTTGCTTTGCCATTGCTGCTTGGGTCATACTGGCCAACGCGGTAGCTTGGGGTGTTGACTTCCACCGGGATGACCGCCTCACTTCCGTAAGTTAGAGCGAAGGGTGTTTCTCCCGTGGCTGTTTTGTAGGTTGTGTGATGCGCCCACAGTACGCTTGGTAGTTCTTCCACCCACTTGCCCTTGGCGTCTGCTAATCGGGTGTGCAACCCGTGGAGAATACTCTTGTTGGCTGCTTCCGCTTGGCCATTTGCCTGCGGGTATGCCACTGAGGAGAACCGCAGGACGACCCCGTTGTCATCGCAAAACTCAACAAATTTCTTGCAATCGAACTGCTTCCCATGGTCTGCGACAATGGACTCGGGTAGGCCGAACCGGGTGAATATGTTTTTCTTGGTGAACTTTCGCACTTGCGCTTCTGTAACAGTGGCCAAGGGCTCAGCTTCAATCCATTTGGAAAAGTAGTCGACTGCCATGATCAAGTATTTCATTTGCCCGGGCGCCTTGGGAAAAGGGTCTAACAGGTCCATGCCCCATTGGGCGAAAGGCCAGGCTCCTACATTGCCCTGCATGGGCGCCGCCGGGACATGAATGTCGTTTGCATGAATTTGGCACTGGTGACAGGCGCCCACGTGTGCCCTTGCGTCCCGCCTCATCGTTGGCCAGTAATAACCTTGTCGCAGCAGCGTTTTTTCCAAACTGCGCGCCCCTGCGTGCATTCCGCACGTCCCGCTATGCACCTCTTCGATTGTCCCTCTGCTTTCCTCCTCGTTTAGACACCTCAAATATGCTCCCGAATGGGACCTCTTATACAACGTTCCTTCAATCATGGAGCAGCGGGCCGCCTTTCGACGGAGGTGCCAGGCCTCCTTTGGGTCCTCCGGCACTGTTCCTTGGGTCAAGAATAATATGATCGGTGCCATCCACCCTGAGCCGGCGCCTTCGTCCCCCAAGGTTGCGACCAAATATTGGCGGGGTACTTCCGCAGTGACAATGACCTTCCGATCCTCTGCAAACTCTACTGCGGTGGCCAATTTTGATAGGGCGTCTGCATGCGCATTTTCCTCACGCGGGATGTGTATGAAGGAGATTTCCCCAAACCAGGCTCCCAGCTCTCTGACCCTTTGCACGTACACTTCTAGTGCTTCCTCCTTTACTTCGAATGCTCCGTTAAGTTGGTTGACGACGAGGGCCGAGTCGGACTTGACCTGGATTTTGTGGGCGCCCAGCTCTTTAGCCATGGTCAGGCCGGCGATCACCGCCTCGTACTCTGCAGCGTTGTTTGTTTTCAAGTTGGCGAATCGCAGCGCTACCTCGTGCATCGCACCTCCCGGGCTTATCATCACAATTCCTGCTCCGGCGCCCGTACGGCTGGCCGCTCCATCGACTTGGACTTGCCAGCAATCATTTGTCCCCTTCTCGGTCTCAGCTATTCCTTCCGCTACAAAGTCGGCCAGGACTTGGGCCTTGATGGCTGGTCGAGGCGCATATCTGACATCGAACTCGCTTAGCTGGACTGCCCACTTGACGAGGCGCCCGGCCACATCCATTGACCCCAACGTGGATTTCAGAGGGAGGTTGGTAAGGACTGTGACGGTGTGAGCTTGGAAGTAAGGTCTAAGCTTGGTTGTAGCCATCACAACCGCCAGCGCGGCCTTCTCAATGGGCGCGTATCGCCTTTCGTGGGGAACCATAGTGCGGCTGACGTAGTACACCGGTCTGTCCTCTCCAGAGTGGGCTCCTCTTGTGACGAGCACTGCACTTACCGACACCTCCGACACAGCAATGTACAGGTATAGTGGCTCTCCCGCCTTAGGCGCCGTCATCACGGTTGGGGCGCTTAATAGTTGCTTCAACTCCTCGAATGCTCCGTCACACTCGGTGATCCATTGGAAACGGGCCGCCTTTTTAAGCGTTCGAAAGAAAGGGGCGGCCTTGTCTGCGGACCAGGGGATGAAGCGCCCCAATGCTGCCAGCATGCCCGCCAGGCCTTGCACTTCTTTGGGCGTCTTTGGGGGGGTCAGCTTAAGGATCGCATCCACTTGTTTCGGGTTGGCCTCTATACCTCTTTTGGTGATCATGAATCCCAGAAATTTTCCCGCTTCGGCACCGAATACGCACTTGAGGGGGTTTAGCCGGAGCCTATGCGCCCTCATGGCCTGGAATGTCTCTCGCAAGTCTCCAATGTGGTCTTCCCGTTTCCGACTCTTGACTATGAGGTCATCCACGTAAGCTTCCACATTCCGGCCAATTTGCTGCCGGAAGACGTTGTTGACCATCCTTTGATATGTGGCGCCCGCGTTCTTGAGCCCAAAGGCCATGACCCGATAGCAGAAGTTTCCGAAAGGCGTCATGAAAGCCGTCTTGGGCCGATCTTCCTCTGCCATGGGGATTTGATGGTATCCTGAAAACATGTCCACGAAGCTCAGCATCTCGTGGTATGCCGTGGAGTCCACCAGCAAATCTATCCGTGGCATTGGGTAGGCGTCCGTTGGGCACGCCTTGTTGAGGCTTGTGTAATCCACGCACATCCTCCAGTCGCCCGACGGCTTGGGCACAAACACCACATTCGACAGCCAGGTAACATAAGAAGTTTCTTCCACCAAGTTGGCGTCCATAAGCTTGTCCACCTCAACCCTTAGGGCTGCCTCTTTTTCCGGCGATAAGTTCCTGCGCTTCTGTTGCACAGGACGTCTCCCTTCCTCAACCGCTAATCTGTGCACTGCTGTTTCGGGTTTGACGCCCGGCATTTCCGTGGCACTCCACGCGAAAAGCTCTGCGAACTCTTTTAGAAGCACGATGAGTCGCTCCATCATCTCGGCAAGCGCCTCTGCCGAGATCCTAACGCACCTTTCTGGGCGCCCTTCCTCCAACGCTATCAAAAGGTCCTCATCGGCCGCCTCGGCTCGGGGCGCCTCGTCTTCCCCTACTTCCATTACATTGATTCTCGCCTCGACGTGCCTTCGCTTGCGCCCTGTCTCCTTCGCGTAACGCGGGGCGCCTCGTCCTCGGGCCACGCCCACCCCTTGCGGGGCAATGAACTTCAAGGTCTGATGACAAGTGGAGGCCACCCCATTAAACAAAGCCAGAAGCGGTCTCCCAAGGATCGCATTGTATGGTGAAGGGCAGTCCACTATCCCAAAGTCTATGGCGCGCGTCACCTTTTGCTCCCCATCTCCCAGCGTGACGGGCAGGCATACCCGCCCAATCACTCTGGCAGGCGCCCCCGAAAAGCCTACTAGTACCGACTCCGATGGTCTGATCATCTCTGGGGATAGTTGCATGCGAACCACCGTATCCTTGAACAGCACATCCATGGAGCTTCCTGTATCTACCAACATTCTCCTTACCCTGCATCCGGCTACTACCCCTTGTATCTCCAAGGCGTCCATGGACGGGAGCATACACGCCTCCTCCGGCGCCTTGTTGAAGCTAATGTCGATCGACTCCTGCACATCTGCCGACGCCGCCCTCAACCGACGCTTCGCTTCTATTTTCTCCCTCAGATCCATTGTCCCTGAAATGGTTTCGATCGTCAGGCGCACGCGGTCAGGCGCCTTTTCTTGGTCCAAGTCATAGGGTGGTGGCGGCAGCTCCTCCCCTGTTCTCACTACTCCAGCCACACACGCCCTATGCACTCTTTCCTCGGGCTTTCTGATGAAGTCATTGAGCATTCCTCTGTCCGCGAGACCCTGTAGCTCTGTCTTAAGTTGGTAGCAATCAGCTGTGTAGTGCCCAATCTCACGGTGGAAGTCGCAGTATCGGTCCAAGTTCCGCTCGTTGGGTTGCCCCCGCATCGGGCCTGGCCACCTGATGTGGTATCCCTTGTCCTTGACGTGCTGGAGCACATTCTTCAGGGTGTCGTTATACTCGGCGAAGGGCCCAGCCCCTCTAGGCGCCTGGCGCCCCATATCGTTCCTCCTTGGCGGCGGCTGGCTCGTGGGCGCATAGCCCGAACCGCTCGTTGGGTACTGCCTCCTTGGTACCTCGACCTCCTTTACTCGTGCCTTCCTCCGATCTGCCCTCCTGGCCTCTAATGTCTCCTCCAGCACAATTACCTTTTGCACTCTATAATCCAGGTCTTCTGTGGACACCACATCTCTCTTCGCAAGCGCCCTGCACAACTCCTCACTGGAGGTGCACTCATTCAGACACACCCCCAGCACCGACGGCTGGGCGTCCTTCACTGCTAAGGCCACAGATAGCCACCTCTCGTAAAATTCCCGTAACGCCTCTCCCTCTTTCTGCTTGACCTTAAACAAGGCGCCTATGGTCAAGGAGCGCCTTTTTCTGCTGGCAAACTTCGCCAAGAACATCGCTGCGAACTGTTCGAAGCAGTCGATGCGCCCTTCACCGATCTGATGATACCAATCGAGAACCACACCCGAAAAGGTGGACGGAAACACCTTACATAGTGTGGCATCTGTGCTATTATAGAGTTGCATTTTGGTGAAATATCCGTTGAGGTGGTCCTCGGGGTCTCCAGTCCCGTCATAAGCTGGGAGTGGGGGAATGTTGGTTCCGGCTGGCTCCGATAATATGCAACGCGCCAGAGGCTGCCTCACAGGACAGTGGCGTGAAAGGCGCCCCAATATTCCTCCATTCCATCCACTATCGTCAGGCGCCCCGTGATCACGTGGGCGCCATAGGCCGGGACGCCTCGGGCACCTCGATTCAATCTCCGTCTCTTCCGCCCTTTCTCTTTTCTTCGTCGGGCTGGGTGTCATCCCTTCACCCCTTCTCAAGGCGTCAACTTCACGCCGCAGCGCCTCGATCGCCTCATCTTGATTCTCAATGATCCGGAACAATTCTTTTTTCGTGACTGAGGCGCCTTCGGATCCCCGCAACGTGCCTTCACTTCCTTCACCTTCTTCCTCCTCGGGCGTCTGCCCTCTCATTCGCTCCGACTGTTCTTACGTAATTTCTTCCCTTTCTTCGTTCATGGGCGCCTCTTCACTCATGGCTCCTGGCTATATTCCCCTTCCTGGCGCGCCAATTGTTTGAGACTTGATACCCTTTGCCAGATTCACCTGAATCCTCTTTCGCCAGGCGCCTATCTGCACACACTAACAAGGAGGGGGCGCCTTGGCCCGTTAATCCTCCGACGCCCAAGTTAGTTTCTAGGAAGAGAGAAGAGTCTCAAAGCTAGAGTTTGCGTGAGAGAATCCAACCTGCGTAAATGCTACCAACTGCCCCTATTTATACTTACCAGAGTTCGAGGTTGATCCTCTCTGCCTCCCTGCCTTCATTCAATGCTTTTGTCTCTTTCTGGCCAGACATCCAACCACCTTGTCAGACTCCTGGCATGTGACAGGCGCCCGCAGGCGCTGGACCACATGACAGCCTGGCCTCCCTTGGCCTCTTGTGCCTTGTCTTCATGTGACATCCCCTTTACTTGGGCCTTGCCCCCCACTTGAGCTGTTTGGGAGCCCAAGTTTACTTAGGTCTTGCCCCCCACTTGGGCCTTGCTCATTATACCCCCAATAGTTTGTTTCCCATGATTTGGGTGAATACCAAATGACAGGGTAAGATCAATCAAATTCAAATGCAGAAACTGATGACTCTTAAAGAGTATGAAAAGCTTCAGTTGCAAAAGAAGGAAGCTTTGAAAAGCGGCGAGGCAAGGCAAGTGAGGGTCGACGAGGATTTGGAATCGATGCAACTCGTGGAGAAGAAGAGGGAGGAGGAAACTGATGTATCGAAGAAGAAGAAAGAAGAGGCAGAGAAGAAGAAGAAGGCGAACTATCAATACCAGGACCGGCGGAATTATAGCAATGGCGAGAGGTTTGACAACCAATCCATGGCTGGACGTGGACGTGGGCGCGGGAATTATCAGAACCAGCCGTGGCGGGCCAACTATGGGGATGACAAGGTTTTCAATGGCCGCAGGGGAAACGACGGTGGTGATGGCGCCGCCGCGGTGACGGCAGGGGACGTTTCTGCTGCTGGTGGCGGCGCTAAGGGTGGCCCTGAGTTCGCTATTGACCCAAAACAATTTCCTGAGCTTTTCAGAGAAAAGTGATTTTGTAGCCTCAGTAGTCCGGATCTAAAAATTTTAATTAGAGTAGAGTGTTCATCGTCAACTCCAAGTTTCTGATAATTCCTTTGCAAATAAATCAAACGCATTTCTTAATTCACCAACTCAAAGTACAACATTAAGGTCCACCACAAATCGAGGGATATGATCCGTTGTAGGTAAAGTTGGGATAATATGAACACGGGTAATTGGCTATAGTTGCTGTCGCAACCGCCCTTCGCGATCGAAAGGGAACCGTCGCGTCATTGGTCGGAGTCGCCATCGACCTTAATCGGGGTGGGTCGAACACCCATTTCCGGTTTTGTTATTTAGGTTAAAACCAGAAATCTGGTCTGCGAATTTTAGGTTTATGGGTTCGGGAGTACGGTTACGTGTGGGGAAGTGTATTCACACCCCACAACGCCCCAAATGGGTACTACTTAAATCGATAAGTTTTTTAAAGGTTGGGTGTCTCATTATTTGCGGCTTTATTGATGTATTTAATTTTATGATTAAGTTAATTAGGTGTTTAGTATTACAATTCGATCATACATCTATTGACGTAAATCTCGAATGTAAAGAAAAAGTTTAAAAATTAGTTGGACTCGAACCTATTAGTTGCCTACGTACCCGAGTAGTCGGAATCAAAGTCCACGTAGTTCGATTGTTGAAGTTTTAAATGTTGTGATCTTAAACACGTTCTATAGATCGCGATTAAGATGATTTGAGTTATTAGGAAATGGTTTTATGACTTTTCAATTTAGTAATTGAATGTTAGATTGCCTTTGGAAGAATTTCAACGAAAATGACTATCGCGGTCTATTGACCATGATTTCGTATTAAGGGTCTCCAAACAAAGTAAACTTGTGATCAATCACCTTTCAAAAGAAGATTAAATACTTTGATATTAGGGATTTTTAACAGTTTTTAGAATAATCTTAAAGCGAGATAAATTAGAGAATTTGTCTTGTTTGATTTAAGTTTGCGAGGGTTTAAACTTTATAAATCATTAGTACTTAATATGGTAGTGAATGTGTAGATATAATTAACCATTTACCTACTGGTTAAATTGGTGACTTTGGCCATTAAGAAGGCCGAAATCACAGGTTCGAATCCCAGGGGAGATTTTTAAGCAATCTCGTTTTTTACAGACACCAAAGCGAGGGTGTTTTGGTAAATGATCAAAAAAACGGTGGCAAGGCTGCGTAAAATGGGGATAACCCTAGGGGTAAAACCGTCATCTAGCCCGTCGAAGTATATATTTGTTTTTAACAAGAAATTCCTAAACCTAATCCATTCCAAACGAACGGCCGCTCACCCCCCTCCTTTTCTGATCTCTCGCTCTTCCTCTCTGAAAAAAACGGAAGAGAAATGGAACCCTCTCTGCTTCTTCCATCTTCCTCCCCTCTCATTCTCGATCTCTCTATCGCCACCTCTTTTTTTGGAAACGACGAGGGGAAAGGAAGAAGTCAACGGCGGTAGCGGCGGTATAGCCAATGATGGTTCGAACGACGGCGACAAGAAGATCGACGCCGATGTTGGTACTAGCGACGGCGACAGCGGAGGAGGTAAGATTCTCTGCTTGTTTATTTTGCATGTCGGATTTAGGGGTTCGATTTGGTTGTTTAGGATTGTTTGGAGACTCGATCTTTTCAGGTTCAGGATTCTGACTATGTTTGGTTATTTTTGCGGTATTCGTTCTCGCGAGGGAAGAAGAAAAGGGACGCCTACTTGGTTTTCGACAGCGATGAGCTCGGCAATGCTGGTATCGGGGAAAAGAGCCGAGGGATAAGAAGAAGAGTCGTCGGCGAGTTCCGGTGAAACCGCCGACGACTGACACGATGGGTAGGTGAGTTAAATTTAGTTTTTGTTACGATTCTGGATTTTTATACTCTCTGGGTTTTGATTGCTTTGATTTTGGGTCTTTCTGATAAGCTTTTTGATTGTTTTCTGGGTTGTGATTCTGATTTTTAGGGGATCTTGTTGGAGATATTAGGATTGTGATTTTCGTTTTTGGATTTTATTTTTGAGGTCCGGTAAAGGAGAATAAGGGGAAGCTACTACAGAGGACTACCGGCGAGAACACCGACGGCTGTATTGTCGATGCTGGTGACGACGGCGACAAAGGTGGGTTTTAGGTTTGCTTTTTATTGATGCTTAGTTTGGCGTGGTTCTTGTTTGGATTTAGTTATGCCTACCAAATCTGTTTTGGTAGGCTAGGGTAAGGATTTTAACCTTGTTATGATTGGTTTTGAACACTCAAATCAGAAAGGTTCAATTAAGGTTTCCAAGACATGGTTAAAACAAAAAAATCAAAATTATTGAAGTTACGTGTTAAATGATAAACCACTGCTATTGCTTGTGGTTACTTCGTCTTTCGTTGATTTAGTTTCAAATTTGGGTTCTTTGAGTTTGTGTTGGATGAAATATGGGGTTTGCTATGGTTAGACATGAGCCCTTAAAACTGAGAGAGCTATTCTAAAATAGCTTCATATAATCGAGTCTTATAAGTTTTTTAGTTTGTATTAGCTTATTAGTATTAACCGAATCTACCTTTGCATATGGCATGAGTTGGGTGTTAGTTTAGCATTTATATATGGTTAGTACAATAAACAAAACTGAGAAGAGAGAAACAACGATAAAAAAAAGCAGATCTATTGCTTGTAATGAGCATGAGCTTAAGCATGAAAGTATTAAAATAACAAGATGAAATAGGCGTGGACAAAAGCCTTAGAAGGAAAGCAATAAATCTTATGTGTTGGTTGCTTTGCTAATATGGTGAAGTATGTCCTCTTGTATTTTGCTTGGAGTGGATTCAGTATCATTGCTTTTAAGATTTATAAGAGCAGATTGTAATTTGACTGATTGATTAAGTTTGATGTCTTTTTAAATCAATTTGGTCGTTTGTAGTTTGATTGGTGGTAGATTGAGATTCCTCTTTTATATAAAAACAGTATGGCAGTGTTTGCTTGGAATTGATTGATTTGTTTTTGAGAAAACCTTAGATAACTAGCCTTAGACCCGGTGATGCAAATGATGATGATGTAAAATGAAAAAGATTTAGGATACCTACCTGTTCTTGTAGTTTGGGGGAGGGGATGAAGCTATTTTCCTCTGTCTTTGCTTGGTTTGGCTGCTGGAAACTTATTGCCCTCTTGTGGCGGGTCTTTTTGTACTTCCCTTTTTGGCCTTCTGTAGAAAATTAAAGCTGAGAATGGTTATGGGAGTCGGTGTTTCTGTTTGTCTCTTTTGTTGTGTTTAACAGGGGAAGGAAGTGAAACTTTGCAGAGTTTCTCCGCTGTTTTTTGGAAAAAGGAGAAGAAGAAACGAGGACAGGAAGCTTGGGGAGAAGAAGATCAATTCTGTTTTTGCCAGCTTTTTTGCTCTGTGGATCAGGAAAGAGGAAGTGGACAGCCGATAAGATGTGGTTGCCGCCCCCTCAAAACAAAGAGCAAGAGGCTCTTTTTATAGAAAAAAAATTACGTAAACCATGTGCTGGTTCGGTCGGACCAGTTCGGTTCGACCGGTTTGGTTCTTGGTTATGTGGTTCGACTGGTTGGGCCAAGTTGACTGGTATGAATTTTAGTTGGGTTGGACCTGGACTTCTGTTGACTTGGCTGGGATTTGAATTTGGGCTTGGACTTTGGTCTTTTATTTGTACCATTACTACTGTAATTAAAGGTAAGAGAGTGTATGAGTTTGTAATTACAATGTACTTATTTTTAATGACAATCTTAATAAAATTTCTTTTCCTTTATTAATCATTCCAAAATCAAGGTCCAAATTCTCAAAGACAAACGTTGATGGATAAAAACTATTAAATTGACAAAAATTAGCTATTGCTAAACTTGTTTAACCTTGCGCCAAGTCTGATTAAACAAAATAATGACGCATGTCACCAAGATACAAGTTCAAAACAAAGGATGTTTAATATTTGCTATTGCTAATCCAAAACAAAGCGAGCTTTATACTCCTTTAAATTGGTGCCATAATTAGTAAATTGCCCGGACAAAATGTGGTGTCTACAGTTGCCCCCCTTTGTATGTTTCTCGATTTAGAGAGGTATACAAAGTTTCTTTAAGCATCACATTTTGACAGTGTTAGTAGTGAATCTATTGTTTGGAAAGATGATTCATTCAAATTGTTTGGGGGAAAACTAGCTAAACAAGTTGAAAGATGGTATAAGGAATCATTCAAGTTGTCAAGGGTATAATAATTGAAATAAAAATTCAATCGTAATGTTCGGGGTATTTCGGGCTGAACATTTATTAATGGTAGTATGATAGGGTTGTCCGGGATATAACATGCTAGACATTTGTTAGGCAATGCGATCAAATTGTTCAGGGTATGACATGACAAACAATTATTGATGACGATGCTATAGGGTTGTCCGGGATATGACATGCTAGACATTTTTTATAATAATGCACTCAAGTTGTTCGGGGTATGACATGCTGAACATTTATTGATGGCAAAGCTCTGTGATCATCCAGGATATGACAGGCTAGACAATCAATGCATGGCGACGTTGGTAATGAGTGGAAAATCGTAGGATGAGTACGATTATGTCGTGTACTGAAAGGTAAGTGAAGTGAAGTGTGAGAATAGTATGATTTGGATTTTTATGGTCCCATGGCGGTAGAGCCAGATTTGAGGTTTTTATCCATGGTTGTATAGCCTGATTTGGTTCTATTTTGTTCCCCATGGCGGTATAGCTTGACTTGGTTTCCTTTCATGGCGGTATAGCCTGCATTGGTCTTTTTGTGTGGCGGTAGGGTTTGTCTTCTTTCTTAGGTATCGTGGCGGTAGGTTCTGAGTTAGTTCTTAGGTATCGTGGGCGGTAGGGCCTGTGTTGGTATTTAGGCGGTAGGGCCTGAGTTGGTATTTAGATATTTTGGCGGTAGGGCCTGTGTTGGTATTTAGGTATTTTGGCGGTTGAGCCTGATTTGGTATTTAGGTATCTTGGCGGTAGAGCCTGAGTTGGTATTTAGGTATCTTGGCGGTAGGGCCTGTGTTGGTATTTAGGTTTTGTTGTGTGGTGGTATAACCTACTTTGGATTTTTGTATGGCGGTATAGCCTACATTGGTTTATGTGTGGCGGTATAGCCTGCATTCGGTTCTGTTATGGCGGTATAGCCTGGTTTGGGGTTTTGTGGTCCTGTGGCGGTAGAGCCTGGTTTAGGGTTTTATCCATGGCGGTATAGCATGATATGGTTCTATCTTGTTCCCATGGAGGTATAGCCTGATTTGGGGTTGGTTAGATCATGGTAGCGCTATGACATGGTTTTTTTTTTGTGGCAGTATAGCCTGGTTTGGATTTGCCTCGTGGCAGTATAGCAAGTTTGATCATGTGTATCATGGTGGTAAAATTCATGAGGATATGAGAAAGTTTAACTCAATCACGAGTGGTATAGATTTTTGTGTTTGACATGAGTTGTTGAAACAAGCAATTGGTAGAGTCTTAGGTAGATCTTAGGTATGTGTCAAACTTGATATTGGTAAAGATTTGAATTTGACTTCATTATGATGTGCAAATGCAAGATATTTTGTGATATGATGTGATGCAATGTCGCGATGAGATATGTTGATGGAAAGCTATGCCCACTAATGAATATTAATATTTGTCTTTGAATTTCTTGTAATTAGCCATCTAATAAATGACGTCATGTGATATGTTTGATGTGTATGCATGTATGAGGAGTTATATGATGATGTCTTGAAAAGTATGCAAAGGGAAGAGTAAGACCCTTAATAATGGCTTTGATATTTTTTCATGGATTCTCTTAAATCGATCATCCACAAGGAAAATTTGTCATTCCCTTTTAGTAAACTTGATCCTTGGTTGTGCTCGCGATGGGGTAGCATACTGCCGACATGAGTACTTTCTTTCGTTGGCGTGTCATTATCTTGCCGGAATGGGCTTGCAATATAGTATTTCCTCTTTGTCTGTATGTCACTTCTGGGGACTGCTGGAAGGATGGTCCCCTGCTTTCTCCAATTTGGACTATGGTGTTTGAGTGGCTGATGTGTTAGCCAAATGATCTCTAATTCATGAGATGTGCTTGTTAGGCCGATTATGTAGGAGGATTATGTAGCATGGTGGTATCACAATAGTGTGCTCGTTTAGTTTAATTGATCTTCTTGCCATGTGAGCATGTCGTGCTTGGCTAAGAGGAAATTTTATTTATCTAAGGGGTATTGTCTTGTTGATGTCGGTTTTATAGACATGCTTGATTGATTTCACCGAGAGGTATGATGTACAAAATATTTCGTTGAAGGATGGTTTTATTGACAGGTTGGGTAGCTTGAACGGAATGATTCAGAATATCTGAGATTCCCCATTTACTCATGAGTTGATGGACTTGGAGAACCACTTCATGGGTATTTGAACTGCTTCTACTCCGGGTCTTCTCACCTTGCCCCCGTAGATATGTTACTTGTTTTCCTCTTTTCGGAACAAAATGTGACTTTTACCAATCTTGACTTAAGATGAATGCAACAAAGTTTGGAAATTCTCATTTGAGAAAGTATGATGAGAACCTGATTTTAGAAATCAAAGCCTCGCTTGAGGGAAGTGTGTGCAACATGAGAAAAAGATTTCTTGTGTGGTTATTGCCACATTATTTAAAAACTTTTTCCATAAGCCCAGCCATGAAAATATCTTTAAGCCCTCACTTTTACTCTCACTCTCATGCTCAGATTCACTCTCATTCATTTCTATGGGTGCTTCGAGTTTACGATACTTCGGCTACTATTAAGATTCTAGTCACCACATTGATGAAAAAGCATGCTCGAGGTATAGGTTTGTTGATCATGTAGAGTTCGAGCAATCTTTGTATGTTCTCGTGGTAAAAGTTCTTGAACTTTCCTGAAAGAAGCTTGGTTTGGTATGACTCCAACTGTAAGAGTTCTCATGGTATGGAAATTATGCTTGTCGCAAATGAGAGGTTGGTAAAGGAAGATCCTATGATATGGTCTTAGTCATAGGTCATTTTGAGGATTTTTGGCTTGCCCCCAAGGTATGAATCTGGTTGATATATAATGGGGATCGTCTTTTCTTGTCGTGAGAAGTTCCTTGTGGAGGGATGTTTGGCTTTCCCAAAGTATGAGACTGATTGATGGGTAAATGAAATCTTTGTTGTGGAGCTCACTTTTTTTCCGAGAATTGTGGCTCGTCTTGGGTATCCTTGCGGGTATATTTTGGCTTAGGTTGCCCCCTTGTCTTGAAATTTTGGTTTTGAGGGATAAGCTCGACTAAGTAATTTGAGTAGAAATTTGATCCTGGAAATCTTGTCACTTGTCGGGCCCTTTTTTTTTTACCTTGAAAGGATGGATGATGAAGGTCTTGGTATAATACAAGCTTTGACTTCTCATTGGTTGTCAAAATAATGAATGTGGAAAACCCTTCTGTGGTGCAGGCATGGCTGCTGAAGTATTATTATAATGGTGGTTTTTGTTTATCTTGAAAGGGAGAGTTCAAGTGATGGAAAATGAGGATGATCATGGAGTGGATTTTAGATCAGGCAGACATTCTTCTCTTGGGAATCCTTCTCAACGAGGTTATCTTGTATTTTTCTTCAAACTTGGCAGCCATATACCCTTCCTTCGGTAAGGTGATTAATTTTATGACTAGCCCCGCAGGATTGTGTAGACAGGTTGATTGAGAGAATGACTCTACATCGCTCTTGTGATGACGTCGAAGGTATACTTGGAATCACCCTTTTGGCCTTTTGGCAAAGTTAACTAGTAACTCGTGATGAATTTGACTGTGTGTAACTTCAAGCGCTCTTGTAGGGGCATCCGACGTGTAAGTTCCACATTGTTTTTCTTTTATTTTGATGGCCTTTTTTCTTGCCTCTTTTGGCCTTTTCTTTGATTTTGCTCTTTTTTGTGTGGGACTTACTTGACTTTGTAATTTCCCCTACTTGGTGTCATTTTGACGCTTTTGATTTTGAGCACCAACGAGTTCATCAAATAGAATCATTCAGCTTCCCCAACCTTCTAATCATGAGGATTCTGTGAGAAACTTGAGAATTTTGATACAGTAATTAGGCTAACTCAACCACCTTTCTAGTCGAGCCCGATTTGATAGAGATGTTTGAAATGGCAGTGACAAGCCTCTACAAATAGCCTGATGTCGTATCCTCGTTACACCCTTTGACTATTTAGCTTACGTTACTTATGGACACCAGTGGGGTTTTTATACTCTCAAGTTTAGTGGGGGTGCTCAAACTCACGACACCGGTAGGGTGTGCACACTCTGCTGCAAAAATTATTGATATCGACTAAGTATTTATAAATCACTCGACACCAGTGGGGTGCTTATATTGGCTTAATATGAAAATCTCATGGCTTAACTTGAGACGAAGTTGATCTTAAGGTTTTTTTTTTTTTTGGAAAGATGTCCATCATTTTGTAAAGAGAAGGAATCATTGATGCTAACTTCTAAATCAAAATTGGTAGTAGTCACACAATGTCCCAAATCGGTGGAAATGCAAATGACATTCTATTCTTTAGTATGAAGGAGATTGTTTGATACATAAGGTAATACGCATTCATGCTCATTTGCTCGTGAGGATTGACATCATTATTGAATAGAGCTTCGTCTTGCAGCGTGCCAACTAATCCACATGAGTGTTCAATGTGTCATTGTCGATGTATGGACGATTGGCTTCTTCTTTGAATTTTCGAAAAACTTATCGTGGGTTGTCGTTGAAGTTTGGACAATTGGCTTATTCTTTGAATTTTCGACAAACTTCTCGTGAACATGGCAACTTGTCATTTCATTCTTCATATATGGTTGACCTTCTTTTGGTGTCATCAAATTGCTTCTAGAATGAACTCCGTAACGAGCACAACCTTGGAACTTGTACTCAAAGGTTGACTTTATCCTTGTGAATGAGCAACTTTAGAGAATCCTTGACTTATCATGGTTAAATTGTGACATGTTGCTAACTGAGATGAGTGAATGATAGTCATGCTAAATGAGATGAATGTAAGATAGTCGTGTTAAATGGTACGATTGTGCGTATGAAAGATGATTTTTTTGTGGATGCAAGAATGTTTGAACATTTAGCATCATGATTGGTTTTAAACGAGTGAACAACGAACTAACGAAAGAAAGCTAGTGTCACGGATTTTGATAAACTTTTGCATAACATCTAACCACGACATTCATGTATAACCGATGAATCATAATTCGTTACATCATAAACAAACATGAATCATAAACACATCATCATATTCAAACCAACTTAGGGTTTTAAGCGGTTTAGCAACAAGGTTTAAGGTAGGTTTCAGGATAAGTTGCGGTTTAGGTAGTTTCTAGGTAAACTATATGCTCGATAGGGATCTTAAGGAATAAGGCTCCCAAGTTGTACCACACTATCACCCTTTCGGCTTTAGCATGATACCCCAAATCATCCTTGGATTTGAGTTCAACCTGGTTGGGAAGTTTTCGCATTTCCCCTACTATTGTAGGAGTCACACTACTTTCTTCCTTTTTTGCTATAAGGACCGCTTGGGAATAGAGCTTCATGGATGGATGCAAAAAAATTGAAATACATAACAAATTTAAAGCGTAAATTGATGTAATAAACACATAACACCCATTATAAGAAAGTAAGAAAAACTTATCGGCGATTAATGTAGTTTGACTCTAGTATGTCCCCAGCGGAGTCGCCACTGTCGCAACCGCCCTTCGCGATCGAAAGGGAACCGTCGCGTCATTGGTCGGAGTTGCCATCGACCTTAATCGGGGTGGGTCGAACACCCATTTCCGGTTTTGTTATTTAGGTTAAAACCAGAAATCTGGTCTGCGAATTTTAGGTTTATGGGTTCGGGAGTACGGTTACGTGTGGGGAAGTGTATTCACACCCCACAACGCCCCAAATGGGTACTACTTAAATCGATAAGTTTTTTAAAGGTTGGGTGTCTCATTATTTGCGGCTTTATTGATGTATTTAATTTTATGATTAAGTTAATTAGGTGTTTAGTATTACAATTCGATCATACATCTATTGACGTAAATCTCGAATGTAAAGAAAAAGTTTAAAAATTAGTTGGACTCGAACCTATTAGTTGCCTACGTACCCGAGTAGTCGGAATCAAAGTCCACGTAGTTCGATTGTTGAAGTTTTAAATGTTGTGATCTTAAACACGTTCTATAGATCGCGATTAAGATGATTTGAGTTATTAGGAAATGGTTTTATGACTTTTCAATTTAGTAATTGAATGTTAGATTGCCTTTGGAAGAATTTCAACGAAAATGACTATCGCGGTCTATTGACCATGATTTCGTATTAAGGGTCTCCAAAAAAAGTAAACTTGTGATCAATCACCTTTCAAAAGAAGATTAAATACTTTGATATTAGGGATTTTTAACAGTTTTTAGAATAATCTTAAAGCGAGATAAATTAGAGAATTTGTCTTGTTTGATTTAAGTTTGCGAGGGTTTAAACTTTATAAATCATTAGTACTTAATATGGTAGTGAATGTGTAGATATAATTAACCATTTACCTACTGGTTAAATTGGTGACTTTGGCCATTAAGAAGGCCGAAATCACAGGTTCGAATCCCAGGGGAGATTTTTAAGCAATCTCGTTTTTTACAGACACCAAAGCGAGGGTGTTTTGGTAAATGATCAAAAAAACGGTGGCAAGGCTGCGTAAAATGGGGATAACCCTAGGGGTAAACCGTCATCTAGCCCGTCGAAGTATATATTTGTTTTTAACAAGAAATTCCTAAACCTAATCCATTCCAAACGAACGGCCGCTCACCCCCCTCCTTTTCTGATCTCTCGTTCTTCCTCTCTGAAAAAAACGGAAGAGAAATGGAACCCTCTCTGCTTCTTCCATCTTCCTCCCCTCTCATTCTCGATCTCTCTATCGCCACCTCTTTTTTTGGAAACGACGAGGGGAAAGGAAGAAGTCAACGGCGGTAGCGGCGGTATAGCCAATGATGGTTCGAACGACGGCGACAAGAAGATCGACGCCGATGTTGGTACTAGCGACGGCGACAGCGGAGGAGGTAAGATTCTCTGCTTGTTTATTTTGCATGTCGGATTTAGGGGTTCGATTTGGTTGTTTAGGATTGTTTGGAGACTCGATCTTTTCAGGTTCAGGATTCTGACTATGTTTGGTTATTTTTGCGGTATTCGTTCTCGCGAGGGAAGAAGAAAAGGGACGCCTACTTGGTTTTCGACAGCGATGAGCTCGGCAATGCTGGTATCGGGGAAAAGAGCCGAGGGATAAGAAGAAGAGTCGTCGGCGAGTTCCGGTGAAACCGCCGACGACTGACACGATGGGTAGGTGAGTTAAATTTAGTTTTTGTTACGATTCTGGATTTTTATACTCTCTGGGTTTTGATTGCTTTGATTTTGGGTCTTTCTGATAAGCTTTTTGATTGTTTTCTGGGTTGTGATTCTGATTTTTAGGGGATCTTGTTGGAGATATTAGGATTGTGATTTTCGTTTTTGGATTTTATTTTTGAGGTCCGGTAAAGGAGAATAAGGGGAAGCTACTACAGAGGACTACCGGCGAGAACACCGACGGCTGTATTGTCGATGCTGGTGACGACGGCGACAAAGGTGGGTTTTAGGTTTGCTTTTTATTGATGCTTAGTTTGGCGTGGTTCTTGTTTGGATTTAGTTATGCCTACCAAATCTGTTTTGGTAGGCTAGGGTAAGGATTTTAACCTTGTTATGATTGGTTTTGAACACTCAAATCAGAAAGGTTCAATTAAGGTTTCCAAGACATGGTTAAAACAAAAAAATCAAAATTATTGAAGTTACGTGTTAAATGATAAACCACTGCTATTGCTTGTGGTTACTTCGTCTTTCGTTGATTTAGTTTCAAATTTGGGTTCTTTGAGTTTGTGTTGGATGAAATATGGGGTTTGCTATGGTTAGACATGAGCCCTTAAAACTGAGAGAGCTATTCTAAAATAGCTTCATATAATCGAGTCTTATAAGTTTTTTAGTTTGTATTAGCTTATTAGTATTAACCGAATCTACCTTTGCATATGGCATGAGTTGGGTGTTAGTTTAGCATTTATATATGGTTAGTACAATAAACAAAACTGAGAAGAGAGAAACAACGATAAAAAAAAGCAGATCTATTGCTTGTAATGAGCATGAGCTTAAGCATGAAAGTATTAAAATAACAAGATGAAATAGGCGTGGACAAAAGCCTTAGAAGGAAAGCAATAAATCTTATGTGTTGGTTGCTTTGCTAATATGGTGAAGTATGTCCTCTTGTATTTTGCTTGGAGTGGATTCAGTATCATTGCTTTTAAGATTTATAAGAGCAGATTGTAATTTGACTGATTGATTAAGTTTGATGTCTTTTTAAATCAATTTGGTCGTTTGTAGTTTGATTGGTGGTAGATTGAGATTCCTCTTTTATATAAAAACAGTATGGCAGTGTTTGCTTGGAATTGATTGATTTGTTTTTGAGAAAACCTTAGATAACTAGCCTTAGATCCGGTGATGCAAATGATGATGATGTAAAATGAAAAAGATTTAGGATACCTACCTGTTCTTGTAGTTTGGGGGAGGGGATGAAGCTATTTTCCTCTGTCTTTGCTTGGTTTGGCTGCTGGAAACTTATTGCCCTCTTGTGGCGGGTCTTTTTGTACTTCCCTTTTTGGCCTTCTGTAGAAAATTAAAGCTGAGAATGGTTATGGGAGTCGGTGTTTCTGTTTGTCTCTTTTGTTGTGTTTAACAGGGGAAGGAAGTGAAACTTTGCAGAGTTTCTCCGCTGTTTTTTGGAAAAAGGAGAAGAAGAAACGAGGACAGGAAGCTTGGGGAGAAGAAGATCAATTCTGTTTTTGCCAGCTTTTTTGCTCTGTGGATCAGGAAAGAGGAAGTGGACAGCCGATAAGATGTGGTTGCCGCCCCCTCAAAACAAAGAGCAAGAGGCTCTTTTTATAGAAAAAAAATTACGTAAACCATGTGCTGGTTCGGTCGGACCAGTTCGGTTCGACCGGTTTGGTTCTTGGTTATGTGGTTCGACTGGTTGGGCCAAGTTGACTGGTATGAATTTTAGTTGGGTTGGACCTGGACTTCTGTTGACTTGGCTGGGATTTGAATTTGGGCTTGGACTTTGGTCTTTTATTTGTACCATTACTACTGTAATTAAAGGTAAGAGAGTGTATGAGTTTGTAATTACAATGTACTTATTTTTAATGACAATCTTAATAAAATTTCTTTTTCTTTATTAATCATTCCAAAATCAAGGTCCAAATTCTCAAAGACAAACGTTGATGGATAAAAACTATTAAATTGACAAAAATTAGCTATTGCTAAACTTGTTTAACCTTGCGCCAAGTCTGATTAAACAAAATAATGACGCATGTCACCAAGATACAAGTTCAAAACAAAGGATGTTTAATATTTGCTATTGCTAATCCAAAACAAAGCGAGCTTTATACTCCTTTAAATTGGTGCCATAATTAGTAAATTGCCCGGACAAAATGTGGTGTCTACAGTTGCGTGACAATACTTTAAAGTATAGTAGAAGTGCTCCACAAGAAGATGTGTAAAACCTATCTCATTGTCCCATCATGCATCGCTGAAAGTAAGAATAGATTGTGAGGACTCGAACCACAATCGATCAGCTAGGGTTTCAATTAGTTTGGAGCCTAATAGATACTAGCGGGCCCCGGCCAATTGGCCAGAGGAAGATGAGGTATGAAATTTGATAATGTAATGGGGTGTATAGCTTATTGTTGCCTCCCTAAAAATTGGCTTTTATAGGCGATTTCTAAGATGATGTGTTTTTCAGTTGGTCAAACTACAATTTTGGTTTCCTGGCCTCCATTTATGTCTACGGCCGGTTCGACTTATTTTAAGGTGGTTCCACGTCTGGGTTGTTAGAATATAAAAACGCGCAACTCTAGGAAACAACGTCTGCACTGCACCAACTTCAAACTACATTGATGTAATACTCTTTGCAATTGCATAGTAATTGTCATGAAGGATTTTCAATCTCCTTTAACATTCGGGATAAATAAAAGAGAAAGATATGCATAGTGCATATCTGTTATCCTATCCATAGTAGTTCAGATTTTACTCATACTCATATAAGAATGAGGTCGAAAATTTAAATCAAATTCATACCCGTTCCGGTTTCGGGTAACCACGGTTATCCATAGGTAATAATGTTTTCTTATAACTCCAACCAACATGTTGACATTCACACATATACACACATTACAAAAGAGGAAAAGTACGAAAATTAATTACTATATTGAAGAAAACTAATTAAAAATAACGCAATTTAATAAAAATATTAATCTTGTATGCTAAATATAAAATTCACACATATACTCACATTACAGAAGAGGAAAAGTACGAAAATTAATTACTAGAATGAAGAAAATTAATTAAAAATAATGTAATTTAATAAAAATATTAATTTTGTATGCTAAATATAAAATATATTAAGAAAAATAATGATCATTTCAAAACAAAATATATATGCATGTGTATAATCGGGCAGGTTCGGGTTGGATAGTGAGAAAACCATGTCCACCCATTACCCGCAATATTCGGATTCGGATATTACCAGTACCCGCCAAAAATCCTTCAGGTTCGGGTTTTACCCTACCTGATTAGATCGGATTCGAGCGCACATTCATGATTTCGGGTATTTTTGCCATCCTAGATATGCGCCAATTAAAAAATGGAAATTAAAAGGAGAGGCTAAAAAAGAGAGAAATGAGGCAGAATCAACCAATTAATTTGGACTCCTAATATTCATTGAGCTTGCTGAGTTTAGTAATTTTGCAGGGTTCTATAGACAATTATTTTGTACCCACCCAATCATTTCTCAAATTTATCCGATATATAATATATTGGAGTTAAAGCCTTTTTTCTGCATTTCAAATTTCTTTTAACGAAAACCAAAGCAGTAAGGATAGATTTGTCTTTATAGTCATTTGTCTTATTGAATTATAGCCTCTTTAAAGAAGAACATGCATCATTACAATTATGCTGAACAAATTTGATGTTTCTTTTTAAACTAAAAACATAGAGAAATTTTAAATCTTAAATATATATGGTTTTTCCATTAGTGTTAACTAGCTCACTAACTCTTTTGTAAGTATTTCTTTGGTGTTAATATTTTTTCATATTCTTATTACTTAATTCGATTTTAACAATTAATTTAGCTACTGGGTAGAAATACAAAATTCAAATATTTTGAAAACTTTTGGATGTACATCGTACATAAGTCATATTCAAATGACATCCCGACCAATGGGTCAGACACCAAACTAATATGTTTGATATATGACAGTAGTTCATGGAGTCGATCTCTTGTCACTTCTATTCCCATCTCGGTCGTGTTGTTCCTTTACATCGCGGATTGTGGAGGCTTGACAAGGGGTCACACTTAGAGGTGGCAATTTCCAATCCACTCTACCAATTCATCCACTTAAATATCCAACTAATCCAAATCCAATTGGATTGGTGGATTCATGGATTGATCTATAGATCCAAATGGCAAATTACAATTTAGTGACATAACTTTTTATATTCTACATTTTGATACCTAAATTTAATACTTTTTTTTACAAAAAATGTCATTGGAAAATTATGTTTTGGTACCTAAATTTTTTCATTATAACATTTTAGTACTTAAACTTTTCAAATTTTACATTTAGGTCCAACACTTGAATGTCATTTGGATTGATGGATCAATGAACCAATCAATTTGATCCAATCTATTAATTCATCAATCGATTTGATCCAATCCACATGATTGATGAATACACCAATCTATCATCTATGCATCCATTACATTTGTCACCTCTAGTCACACTATTAATCAATAAGGGATACAAGCTGGGAAAAACTATATTAATTACATAATAGTAATTTATGTAACTTAATTGTATTTTTGTGTTGTTCGGAGTCCTTAATACGAGCGTATTTCGGACAGGGGCGGACCTAGGGCAAGGGGAGGGGTGTCGTCCGACACCCCTCCGCTCGAAAATTTTGTGAAGGACCTCTATATTTTCGGTACAAAATTTTTTAATTTGGAACTTCCGACACCGCTCTAATAATTATAAGCGACACACTTTCATTATATGACAATAGTTTTAATGTTATAAAGTTATTCGTCATAATTAGTCATTAACAATAATAAGTAAAATCAAATAAGCATGCTTGTTTTAAGTAACCCACAACCCAATTTAACTTATTGATTTGTAGTTAATAGGTGAATTGCCTATATTTATGGGAGATTGTGGTTTGATTTTGGTTAATTTGATAGAACTAGAGAAAAAATGCTAATGATATTACTTAGGCATACTTTGTTTTTTCTAAAATAGCCGATTGGTAGCAAACTAATTTATTTTAATTTAATTTGATTTTAGACGTAGGTCGATTCTCTTTAGTTGAGTGACTAATTTATGAATGATTATGTAGTTGTGTATATCGAAAAAGGTTTGATTTGCAACATAAACGATGAATGTATTTTAAAAAAATCTCAAATATGAAAAATCGTCATAATTCGTAGTAAACATGAGGTTGTGAACTTATAAATAAATTTTCAGTAATTTCTATTAAAATTTTATTTTATTATCTTAATTATTATAATTTTTATCGGCGACACCCCTCTTCAATAATTCTGGGTCCGCCACTGATTTCGGATAATATTCTATCAATTCTGTATATATCTATCTCTCTGTGTGTGTAAATTCTGAATCAATTCAATATTTTGTAAGCCTCGGAAACCCTACTGGTACTGTAAGTAAGGATTATTGACGCAGATTTGTTTGTTTGCATTCGCAGAGGGAGAGATGGGTGCTCAAACCAGCAAAGCCGAAGCAAAGAAAGAGAACAAGCAGGTTTGTTTTCAGCATTGCGCTTTGTTTTTTTTTTCTTTTCCCATCGATACACATCAATGAAGTTATGTGATTATTACATGAAGAAATTGTTCTATGGAATACGAAAGAATTCGTTATAGTTCCGTGTTTCGAAAGATGGTGGGCGAGTTTAAGCATAGTTAGTAAAATACGGTACGGGAAAGTTACGTAAAAAATACGTACGAGTATTATACTTGGTCTCTAAGCTAAAGTTACATTTTATAGTACTTTAATAGTCATAAATATATAAAATTAATCATTTTAAAAATAAATAAATATGTAAATAATACTAAAGTTGACAATTTAATTCATAAAATACGGATAATAAACGTGCTATACGGGTTCTATACGTGTTTAGTACGAGCGTCATCAAATGAACGGGGGGAAATGAAACGGCTTGACAATAATACGGATACGGAAGTTTTAAACGGATAAAGTACGTACAGGTACATATACGTGTATTAAACAGAGTATTTACTAACTATGAGTTTAAGGGGGTTAAAGACACATTTGGTCACTAAGATTACTAAATCGGGACATGTTTAGTCACTAGAAAAACTTAATATCAATTTTAGTCACTCGAATTACTGAAACAGGTCACATTTAGTCACTCTCCGTTAGTCTCCGTCCAACTCCGTTAATGGAGTCCGTTAAGTGCTGATGTGGCAAACAGAATTGCCTTATCAACGCCGTTTTGGGCCGGAAATGGTCAAACCCGACCCGCCACGTCACTAAACCCACCATGTCATACACCCAACCCATTAACCCTACCCAATAACCCAACCGTAGCCCAACTGTAACCCACTTTAACAAAACAAAATTGGAAAACCCTAGCTCCAACTCGTTCTCCTCTTCTTCACCGCCGCTTCCCCAATGAAACAAAAGTTTTTCATCATCAACCTCTCCTCTCTAGTTAATCAAGCTGAGCATACCAAACCCCCTGAATCCTCACATCCTTGAGGCACCCAAATCGGTGTCCGACGGCTGAATGTTCTAAAAAATCCCCAATCACCTCCCCGGTCTCCGACTTGCTCTTGGTCACGCTCAATGTAATCTTCCCCTTCGACGCCGCCGCGTTCTTGACATTCTCCTTCGCCAGCTCTTCCTCATCCCCTCTCCCGCCGGGGGCAACGCCACCGCGTTGTCATAACCCTGGGACCCGCCTCTGCCCTTTGGGTCCAAGAACGACGACCCTCTGTACCTGGGAACCAAAAACTCGCAGCTGAAGCTCTCTGGTTTTCCAGAAGCAACGAGGTGCTTCACCGTGAAGAGGAAAGGGACCCTCCTGCCTCCGGGGAGCTGGACGGTGAGGACGGCGTAGTCGATGCCATCTTTCTCCTTGAATTTCACGATGCCGTCGGGGGAGACCTCGAAGGGGCCTTCTAATCGTGATGATCTTGCAATTGCTGCTGATGTTGTTTCATTGGGGAAGACGGCGGTGAAGTGGAGGAGAATGAGTTGGAGCTTTTTCAATTTTGTTTTGTTAAGTGGGCTAGAGTTGGGTTGGTGGGTAGGTTAGTGGGTTGGGTGTATGACATGGCTGGTTTAGTGACGTGGTAGGTCGGGTTTGACCATTTTCGGTCCAAAACGACGCTGACTAGGCGCTCTCGTTAGCCACGTCAGCACATAACGGACTTTATTAACGGAGTTGGACGGAGACTAACGGAGAGTGACTAAATGTGACATGTTTCAGTAATTCAAGTGACTAAAATTGATATTAATTTTTTCTAGTGACTAAACATGTCCCGATTTAGTAATCTTAGTGACCAAATGTGTCTTTAACCCGAGTTTAAGGAGCAGGCGAAGGAGTTTGGATTGGAAGAAGGTGACGAGAAGATGCATGTGTAAAGTAAAACCCTAGCTCATATATTATCCAATCGTGCATATATATTTATCATTGAAACTGAAATTAGATTGTGAGGACTCCAATCACGATCGGCTAGGGTTTCAATTAGTTTGGGACGTATGGATAATATTCTATGTTTTGCTTTTGTTTATTCGAACACTTGGCTCTATTTCTTTTCTAAGCTTGCTCAGTGTGTTTCAAAAGTTTTCTTGTTATTTGCTGGATATTCAATTAGTTTGCTTGCTCACTGCTCAGTATGTTTCAAAGCTTTTTTGCTATTAATTCTTGTTTCTCGTACAATAACAATGTAGAAGACTCCCCCTTGACTGGGATTTGGCTGCTCTAGCTAGTCATCAGCTCCATTATTTACAATCGTGTTGGGACCAAGTCTAGCGAACCAATAGTGCTAGTATAGTTGTTTAGTACTTGGTAGTAATATTAGAACTGAAGGAAGAAACATTGAAAGATAATATGATCTAGTCATCATTCATCCACTTCTACTATGCTATATAGCATCGGTGCTTTAATGTACAACTTAAAGTTGTATCATAACATTAAATGTATAAGTTTGGGTTATACCATGAAGGAATTTTACAACTTGAAGTTGTGCCATCAAATAAAAGTACAAGTTTAAGTTGTACCATAAAAAATTTGTACAAAATGTGTAGGTACAATCTGAAATTGTACCATAACGTTAAATGTACAATTTCATATTGTACCATAAAGAAAAAAAAAACTATAGCACCAATACTATATAGCATTGTAAAATTCATCTGTTAAGTATATCTGAATAGAACACCCTAAACCTAGTTATATCCTAATACTCAGCAGTTTCTTGACCTCAACTTCGATTATAACTCGTTACTCATTATAATTAACAAATAACAATAACACACCTATAATTATGATCGGACAACAAAACCTATAATTACGAGAGAAGATGGAGATTTGAGGGCCGTTAGATAAAAGAAATCGAGACTGTGAGATGGACAAAAATAAAAGCTACTACAACATCCAACTATAAAAAATGAACTTATGTGTTATTTTATTAATATGACAATCATATCCCAAACTATTATTTATGTTAACTAAATTTGTTAATATGAACAGAAAGTCTATTCATCACTTTTATTTTAATGTTTTTCCACATCACTAAAAAAAGGCTTATATGCATCACCGCCCTCGACCTGCTTTGTCTTTTGCTCTCTTTACATCAGAAGTTTTCTTCCAATAAACTCCCCAACTCAGCCACTATATGGCGACAGCGACGAGCAGTCCGGAGGAGGGGAGTATGGACGATAAGCAGTGGATTAGCCGGTTCGATCTCGCTCTTGATCAATTGCATTCGATTGGGTGGGCCATGCGATGGTTGGATCTAGAAAATCAGTCGATGATTCTTTCTATCACACATGGACCGGAGCAATCGAAAATACAAGAAGGACAATGATCAACAAGAAAGAAAGAACACATAGATTTGTGGGTTTAATTCGTTAACACGACGTGTGTTAGCTAGTTCATGGGTGGGAGAGAATTTGTTTCACTATACTCGAGGATATCCCATAAATTCCAGTAGACGGCAGCTAATCTGATTTAAATCATATAAACACTTCATATAGCTAATCATTAGCAGACGCTCCCGATAATAGCGACGAAGAGGAGGAAGAAGACAGAGAAAGCAATAGTAGCAACAATGTGCATGAACTAGGTTTAAAATAGATTTTGATTAAGATCTCGACTACCAGAAGTTAATTAGTTTTTGCATAATTTTAGGATGATTTCCTAATTTCAGAAGGGCATTGACAAATTACATGACTGAGAAATCGAAATCCTTCGCGATCTTGTCAGATGCGGAACCGGATGTTTGATAACTCGATATTGGCACATGTTTTGGCCACCATTCTTACACTATTTGAGGATTGATTCTTGTGTTTTAAGTCGATTTCACGCTAGGTTGTGTTTTTATGTCGTATTTCATGACCTGGAGCGGAAATGGAGGTTGGGGAGCTAGGTTCGGGTTAAAAGTGAAGAATGGGCGAAAAGTGGAGCTGGAAGGCAGATTACCCGGTCAGGCCATCTAAATACCCGATCGGGGATATTCACCAGAGGCTGGGGAAATCAACTAGAAGACCCCCTAATCAGAGTGCCTTAATCCCCGATCGGGGATCTCAAGACGAGGCTAGGTATTCCTACATGGATCCGTGAGTTGTTGCGTTGCATTTTGCGTAAAACCTGGTCTGACTTCCAAATACCCGACCGGGTAATCAGGCCGGGGATGCTATTACAAGCTGAACGCGGGACATTGAAGGGTATTCGTTCTTGAAGCTAAACAGAGGTTTAGAGAGCGAAAGTGATGAAGACAAAACCTAGAGTTCCCTAGATCAAGTCTCCCTACCATTGGAACTCGATTCAAGCCTCGAGGAGTGATGATTGATGACCCAGAGCAGATTACTTCTGTCTACACAATGATTTCTACATCGGGTATAGTTTTCCACTCTCTCTCTATGGAGTAATCCACTCTATCACTTGGGTATTTAAAACCCTAGATTCTATGTTAGGGAGAGTTGTATGAACCCTTTGCCATGAATGATTGATTTTTATCCAATTGAAGTATTGATTCAAAATTGCTCGAGTCTTTATCAAATTCTAATGGTTTCTGCTTTGAACTAAAATGATAATCTATGTATAGGTCAATAGAGCATCTTGAATTGGAAGTAGTGGATAGACGACTTTAGTCGAGAAGTCGATTCACCCCTATGTGTAGGAGTATAACCCACTAGATGAGGTTTTAATCTTATTGCTTTAGTTAGCTTACGACGGTGGAGGTAAGTCACTCGTCGGGTATTCAAACTGAGAGAGTCTGGAGCACTTTAGTCGAGACTCTAGACTGTTTGAGAACTTTCCGCAGTTTAAATATCAATCGTATTGGCTTAGGTGAATTATAATTTGGCCTAACTATGATCTAGGGGGACTCATACCTGAGTGAGCCTTCTTAATCTGAATACAACTGTTACTTGCTTTCCGTTTGCTTTTGCTTTTGCTTTTGATAAACTTCACTCGAAATCAACCGCTAGATAATAGATATTCATGGAGTAGACTGTAAATCTAGGATCCGGGTTGACAATTAGAATTGAACCCTTTATACTGCATTTTCATACTGCGATTACACTTGTCGTAGTTTGGTATTGTGTTTTAGAGAGCCTATGTTACCCTCTTATGCTGCTTCTCGCGACAGAGATGTAACCTCCCCTATCTCTACGTGTGAGGGCCATGAATTTGAAGAAGAAATAATAGGACAATAGCCCTGTCTCTGCCCCTTGGATGCCAAGCCTCGCCGTATATTACCATTACTCTTCCTATATATTCAATTCAGTAGTTAGGGGTGGCAATTATCCCCCATGTCAAGGGAAGTTGTTTGCGGGCCACTAATGAACCATGGTCCATTAAACCGTACCGTACCGGCGGTTCAACCACAAAATACCAGTATTGGAGGCTAAACCGATAGGCGGTATTTAACGGTACTAACGGTTGAACTACGGTTAAACCACGGTTTTGCCATAAAATACCTTATCGCTTACTTTTCCGGTACGGTCTCCGGTACGGTTTCATGGACCATGTAATGAACCCTAGCTCAAATTATGGCTTTTATATATTAATTAATTAAATAATAAATAAATGGTAATGGTACTACGATTGCAATTTTTTCCATACCTATGGCTATTATACTATTTAACTAATCGCTTGCGTGATCGAGTTCAGACAGCCTACGTTCGATCCAATTTGGGATCAATTCTGTAAAGTTTTCGAGCAGAAGAAGGATCAAACTTTGAGGGCAAATTTTTTTGAAGAGGGGGCCCTGATACAATCCCATATTGCTAAATTTAGAAGCTAACATTGCTTGCCCAAGAAGCAATCTCACAAAGCAACAAGAACCCTTAAGTTTGGCTAAGTGTTTATTCTGTTTCAGGGTACCTACTTTGCAAGCCTGGTTCTCACAATTGGATTGATGGAAATGCAAGAAGCTGGATTAGAAGTGAAGTCCAGATGTTTATCTACATGTTGGAAGGATTGAAGGATCATAATCAAGTCATTAAGGCCATTTTCAAAAGCCCTCAAGTTGCTATGTCAAATCCAGAAAACTGCCTAAATTTGACTTAAGTGTGGAAACGTGTTCAAGAAGGCTACTTTGGAATCCTATTCGTGTTGGATGAGTGAGAGTCGAGGTAAGAGGTCTACAACATCCCATGAAAGTACAAGTTTTCTACTACAGCCTCAAGGAATTGGTTGAGACTTGAGCCAAACTTACCTCTAAGGCTTCGAATGAAGAGCTCAAAGATCGTATGAAGCCTGTGTTTTCTGCCTTGCCTCTTAAGTAAACTGTTTTCCTTATGCTATTAGGGTTCGAGTTCCTTGTGTTGCTATGAGTTTAATTCTGAGTTGTGTTGAGTTTAGGACTTCTTTATTCGTTTGTAAACCCAGCTAGCTCTATTTAAACCTTTCAATTGCATTGTAAAGTTAGTTTTTACATTCGTTTAATACAAAAGCTTGAGTTTGGTTCATAAGCTTTTGTCTTGTGAATTTGATCGAGTTGCTTGGTCGATTCCGAGTGATTTGTGAGTTTGTATCGTTCAAGTAGTCTCCTTGTTCGTGGCCTAGCTTCTACCTATCTAATTCGAGCCTTCTCCCTTGTGCGAGATTGCACGAAATTGACCATCGCAAACACACAATCCGAACGTTGTTTTCGTGTGTTCTTGCTGAAGTTCAATTCATTTGTTGAATTGAAGAGGCTGCTCCAATCCGATCAAACGAGACCCTATCTAGGGCTCATCAGACACTATTGATGGGAAATGTATGCACCGTGTGTCACAATACGGACGTCTAGAATAGATACTTTCACGTGTCATCAGACAGATATCACCTGTACAAAACATACAAAAACAAATCTGATAAAACGCATTGCAGTTATTACACATGTAATATTTCAGTTCTGTAATGAAATAATACATGTTATTTATAAAAATAAATTAAAAACAAGGGGGCTAGAACGTAGCAAAATCAACCCCTTCAAACTGTATAGGATCATGAAATATTTTGGACATTTATGGTCAGAAGCATTTAAGGAAATTTGTGAAAATCCTTTATCATCTCCAAAGTGCCGAAATATCCCATCATAATCAAAGTGTATTCAGTTTCTGGAAGTTGTTATTTCGGTGCACTCTCCACGAAGGAATTTAACTAACTTGTATAATAATTAACCCCTTGAATTTCTTTCCTTCCTTCTTCCGGCTGGCGCGAGGCGGCCCCGGATGTGAACCCGACAAAATCCCGGTTAACCGCTGGGTCTGGGACAATTAATGCGTTGATTGACCATGCCAAAAACACGTTAAGTAATTTATTTTTTCCTTTTTTTCTTTAGCAAAATAGTATTTGTATTTCGTACAAACTTGCTGCCGAAAAAACTTAACCGACCAAGAGAAAGAAATTATTTTATGTCGGGGGAGAAATGCGGGGGAAAAAAAATCGATTTTCTTAATTGTTTTCACCTCATGTTGACTTCAATCATTGAGGTATTAAAAACTCCCCCTTTTCCTGCGTATTTACACAAACACTGGAATATGCTCGACAGTTGATTAACTTGGATTAAAGAATCGGAAAAATGGTTGCCTGTGCCAGAGCGTAGAGACGGAAACCACCATTGCAAGTTGTTTCAAATTGTTAAATTATACCTAATCAGAAAGAAGAGTCCAGAGCGTGGGAATTAGCACCGAAAATCCTACTAACCGCATTGCTTCGGGGTCGGTTAGCATGCTAACCCCCTTAGGGGTTGGAAAAATGACACTCCCTAGTATATTAAATACAACTATAGAATTTAATACACACATTAAATACACATTAGGAATTAAATTTACCATATTAATTAGGAATTCTCTCACTATTAAATACACATTAGGAATTAAATACACACATTAAATACACATTAGGAATTCTCTCACTATATTTGATTTTTCCTTTTTCGGCAGTCTCCGACCACCAGACTTCCTCCGACCGCCACACTTTTTCGGTGAAAATCCCATCGGCAGACTCCCTCCGACCACCTCCAAAAAATATACTACTGCACTGATACGGTGTACCACTGTACTGGTAGATATACCACTGCACTGATACGTTGTACCACTGTACTGGTAGATATACCACTGCACTAGTAGCGATATCAGTGCACTGGTAGCAATGTCATATCTGAGTATCAGTGCAGTGGTACAAATACCAGTAAAGTGGTAATTAATGTGGTGTATTTAATGTTTACTTTGTATTTAATAACAGAACATTTATTATGTTTACTTTCATTAATACTTGTCAATAATTAATGAAAAATTGACCAATTAAAAGGGGGTGTCAAAAAACCAACCCCTAAGGGGTTAGCATGCTAAACTCGTCCCCATTGCTTCTTATGCTACAGTAAAGTACGTGGAAATATATGTAGTGGCAGATTAACATATGCTGAAGTTGGCACGAAAGTCAGCAAAATTTACTTTTGAGTTTCGAGAGCGCCATTGGGGTGAATTGCTGAATACAATAACGTGTCAATGAAAATATAAACGGTCAACTAGACATGTAGATCCTGTAAAACTAAAAAAAAAAACATAAAATAAAATAACAAAAATGGTAGATTCGTAGGTTTGGTATGTCTGCGTGTAGATCTTACCTAATTGCCTACTAGCAAATAGTAAATTAGTAATATCATCTCAATTGTCTTTCCATAAATTAGTATTATCGGGTATGATGTTGAGATGATCGATTTTCCGGTCCATGCAGAAACTTTATGGTTGAACTCATGGTTCAATCCGCAACCAACTCATCTGTTGTACGACCATGTCCTCAGTGTTACGATTTGAAATCGATCATCTCAATATCATATCTGATAATTAGATACGATCATTATTTATAGAATGCAAACTCATTCAACTAATCACCTTGGTACACATATAATCACATTTCAATATTCTAGATGCCATACTAGGTCATCATAAACAAGAGATCAATCAATATATCAATTGCATAAGCTCATCATCATTGATGTATCCAGTTTATCCAAAATGATAATTACATTGTTTCACGAACACACAATCAATGCATGACATGCAAATTTCATATTACTGGGCGCCAAGGTCAGCTATACACATATCCCCGCTTGAGCAAATCCTCATCATCATATGTGGTTTTCATGCAACCACAATCATCAATCACAGAAGCGAGCTAAATCTACCCAATCCCAAGGGTTGGAGGTTAGTGCAAACCCTTTCTACGTCTATGTGAGTTAATATGATCACGAATCAAACAATTATCATTTCTTTCTCATCCATCACAATCGATCTAAAATAAAGGCAGTCCCACTAATTAACTAGTCCATGTGAGTTAATATGATCACGAATCAAACAATTATCATTTTTTTCTCATCCATCACAATCGATCTAAAATAAAGGCAGTCCCACTAATTAACTAGTCCATGCAACAATCGTTCTTAGTCAGTGGAGTCTCAGAAATTCCTAGTCCATGTATATCTCACATCAAACAATCTAGTCGTGATTAGTGTAATTTTTACCCTATATATGATAAATATTACTCGCAAATTAATAAGATAATGGTATTTACTGCAACTCTTTTTATATGCTAATAACGAGGGATCTATGGGGCTTTACAATTCGAACCCGTGCATTCAATGGGTAGGGAAGAGAGTGGGATGGGACGGTCCAAGATAGGGTCAGTAACCACTGGTTACTGACCCATCAGTAACCATACGGGAGCCGTAGGATTGGGAATGGAGCAATCGTGTGGCTGGGCTGGATGTGGGGTGGGGAGGGGCATTTTTGTCCGTTTTTGTATTTTTAATTTTTATTATTCATTCCGCATTTCAATGGCTGACTTTTCAATGAAAGAGAGACAATGCATTTTCTCTGCAACTCAACTTTCTTCCTTCTCTCTTCTTTTCTTTCAATCTCTTTCCAGATCCTTTCTCTTTCTCTATTCCTTCTCTCTTACTTTTTCTTTCACAATCTCCTTTTCAAATTTAGATCTGCTCTCTTCCTTCTTCATTTTTTTTCTCTAGCAATCGACGAATAAAATTGTAGCCACTCTCTTTCTTTGCATTTCTTCTCTTCATCAACTCGTTGGCCTCAATTCCGATCTTTCTCATTTTTTTGGCATTTTGGTGTTCTTGATTGAGGAAGAGGAAATGAGAGGCATCAGAAGACGATTTTTTCTCTCCCTCCTTCTGTTTTTTTTCCTTTTAGATAATATATATTGATATTATGACTCTATACCATATGGTATTGGGTGGTAACGAAATATATATTGATATTACCACACTATACCATATGATAATGTATGGTATTGCGTGGTAACGAAATATATATTGATATTACCACTCTATACCATATGGTATTGTGTGATATTACCATACTATACCATATGGTATTGTGTGGTAACGAAATATATATTGATATTACCACACTATACCATATGGTATTGGGTGGTAACGAAATATATATTGATATTACCACACTATACCATATGGTATTGGGTGGTAACTAAATATATATTGATATTACCACACTATACCATATGGTATTGGGTGGTAACGAAATATATATTGATATTACCACACAATACCCTATGGTAATGTATGGTATTGCGTGGTAACGAAATATATATTGATATTACCACTCTATACCATATGGTATTGGGTGGTAACGAAATATATATTGATATTACCACACTATACCATATGGTATTGGGTGGTAACGAAATATATATTGATATTACCACACTATACCATATGGTATTGGGTGGTAACGAAATATATATTGATATTACCACACTATACCATATGGTATAGACTGGTAATAACTGGAAAAAAATTTTGTGTCAAAAAAATATCAAAGTGGATATCATTTTGAAGAGCATAATTAATCTGATCTAACTGTGCAAAAAAAAATTAAATTTCGACTTAAAACGAATGAGAAATCGTCCGTTAAAGATTAAGAGGAGGAAAATTAAAGGTTTTTCGATGAGAGAGAAGGAGGTCCTGATGTGGTCGGTCAAAAGTCAGCGCGTCAGCAATAAATATGGGATAAGTGCATTTTTACCTTACTGCCCTTTAGCATTTAATTTAAATAAAAAAGTAACTGACACGTGGAGAGAGGAGAGAGGGGTTACTGATGGGTTACTCACCCATTAGTTACTCACCCGATCTGCTCCCGGATGGGACATGAGACGGGGGACGGGGAGAAGCGGAGAGCAAGGTTGGATTTTGTCTTTTGTGGGAAGGAGGGTTTTTGTTTGTTGACAAAAGGGAAGGAGGAATGTGAAGTTTTGGGGTTCTCGAGTTTTACCGAACCGACATATATTTTGGTTCAAATTCAGTTTGGGATCTGGGGGATTTCGAGGATCGGGCATGCTCCATTTCGATTCGGTTTTGACCGAACCAAACCGATGCCCACCCCTAACACTTGTTGAGTTCCAAAGCATGAAGAAAAAAAAAACAGTTTGCATTTTACACAAATGAAACAAAATTTTCAAGTATGATGGAACTAGCGGCCACCTAATAACACCCTCATTTCATCATGTAACCAACTTCTCAAATAAAATACGAATTACATCATGTAACTAACTTCTCAAACAAATACATTTGAGTTCCGACTTGTAGCATTTTGTTCTAATATCTCATTTTGATTTAATGTATAATCTATCTGAATTTTCTTTTCTATAATTCTTATTATACGTATTTCTCTTTTATTATAGTCTGAAGCTTGTTAAGGTAATGGAGAACTCACATGGAAACTTCTACATGATATGGGCTAATAGCCTAATACAATGGAAAAACTATAACAAAACATTAACACCATAAGAAATGCTAGGATGATTTGTCGTTAAGTAAAGAGGACATCCCACAAGGCGTCGATAGCTACTTGCATCAATTGCGAATTCTTTTCTTGGATGTGTGAGATTATGATTATGCTCCGAAGGAAAATTACTTGGACCCAAATCCAAACACACCTGCATCAATAAAGATATGCAAAGTATATTCATGTTGACCCAAAACAACTCGATATTCTGATCGTGCCACTTCGATACCTAGGGAAGTATTTCAAGGCACACAAATCCTTAATGTGAAAACGTTGGATCAAGAATGTCTTGACCTGATCGATGAAAATGGGATATGTCCATGTTAATACCACATCACCAACATAACTCACCTCAACGAAGACACTACATTGACAGTAAAAGAGGAGTGAGTGATGAACCCTTGAAGGTTTGTAACCAAGCTTCACGAGTGCCTACGTGAACTTTTGGTACGACTTGTGTGATGTCTACGTTAAACCGTATGGATACTTCCTTAAAAGGCACCCCTGGTATCACCCAGCTTACTAAAGACTTGTGGAATCCTCATGTACACTTCTCCCTCCAAATCTCAATATGGATTGTTGGTATTGCGATATGGATTGCCACCTTTAACATTAGCAATAACGTCCACCTGCTCTTGAGTTGTGGTGGCTTCCATCATAGTCTGGCCTCCTTCGGTACATGGTTAGTGCTCCTACCCAGTCTCACAACATAAACTATGAACTCGGCCGATTGTGAGAAGGAGCATCTATCGTCTGTTTGATGAGACCCTCAACCTATGCCTCAAGAGAAGTGTAAGAATCGATTATGACACTTTATTTATATTGTGTATCACTCCCATATTTGATACATTTTGCCCTTCTATCAATGAATCTTTAGTGGTTTTGAGTATATTTCATATGGAATTCATAACTATTCAGATAGTGAGCTTATGATAGACCTTGAGTGTGTTTTTTTGTACGAGTTGATGCCTTTATGGTGTTTTTGTGATTTTCAAAGTTATAAACCACTCAATACGAATATGTATCACCAAGGAAAATATTGGATCATAAGGAGGACAAGAATACAAGCTTATAGGCTCAAACAGAGATGGGTTCGGATATCGGATATTAAATGCTCACTTTATGGCCAAAACAAGCAGATTTGTTAGTGTGGCAGACCACTCAATACGGAGATATGATGCAAGTCAAGATACGCCAAAATTTGGAGGAGAGGTTGCTTGTGGTCAGAAAACCATCCCAAATAGAAGTTGAACGTTCATCCCAACCATCACATCCCCCGTTTCTAAAACCCTAATCTTCTAAAAGTAGTATTTTCTAAATGATCATGCGTATCTCCTCAATGAGATTCTTCTACGCATCTTCTAAAAAAAATAATTTACAGATTGGTCACCTCTTCTTCTTTGCCCTTTCCTTTCCTTCACCACCGGCTTCCCAAGAAAAATCCCTAACCCACAAAATTCCACAATGCTTCATGAAGAATCAAGCAATTCTCGAAGTGAATTTAAGTCTGCCAATGATTCCGGCTCTTTGTGGCAGATATCGGCGCTCAAGTCTACTTGTTGAGGAGTCGTCGTATAGACCTTGTTCTGAAACCTGCGTCCCGGGACATCCTCGCGCTGTCGTCGTCAGGTCGTTGTCGGAAGAGGAAGGTCATTGGTGATTCTTCGCCATCGGGTGATGAGGAGGATTAGAGGACGCGGGAGGAAGAAGAAAATGGGTGCCCGACGCCAGCGAATTCCGGATCTACTTATGAAAGGTCCGAAGGGGATTTAACTAAATCAGAACGTGACGGATCCAAAACCACAACAAGGAATTTTGGAAAAAGGTAAGGGTGGAAACGATGGAGTTCTTGCAGACCATCATGATGATGAGACGACATTGTCGTCTATGATTCTCGAGGTTTTCGAAGCGGAGAAGAATTTTTACTCAGCAAATCGGGTTCGCTCACGATTCGGCTTCCTACCAATTGATATTAAAGTCCCATCCACTTCTCTCCAGTCCACTGCCTCCGTCGTGGAATCCTTGTTAAAGCAGGTTCGAGCTTAGAGCTTGGCGCTCGATTCGCAGACCTGTGGCTTCATCGTCAAGACTTTGTTGCTGGGGAAGAAGAACCTATAGGCATATTGGGTCTTTGACAAGATGATGAAATCCGGGGTTCATCTATCGACCCAGATGTAAATTATTTTTTATTATTTTATTTTTTAAATTGATGTATCATTAAGTAATGGTTCAGTCAGCATTTCTATTTGCCACATCATCAAAAAGTTAATGGATTTAACGGAGACTGACGGCCGGTGACCAAACATGAAATGATTCGTAAAGTTAGTGAAGAACAAGAAAGAAAAGTTATTCGGGTGGCAAATGTGAAATATTTATGTAATTTAAGTGACCAAACGTGTAATTTAGCTGATGATTAAAGCGTGCATTCAATATAGCATCTAAAGGAACAAGCATCGATGAACCAAAACATAGAATGAAATAAGCATCTCATTGATTCATTAAAAGCCATGCATAAACATCATAGAATTCACATCCCTAAATATATCAACTTGCAAAGAGAATTAGAACAACATCACCGAAGATACATGTACCATGGCGGATGCTTCTCCTTCGAATTTCAGCAGCAATTCACCTCCTCTCTATGGATTGCTACTCAACCCCTGTGGCAGAATGTTGGTAAAAGGTATTTTACATAAGCTCTAACCTAACCTCCTATTTATACTAGTTAAAGAAGGGGTTTTTAATCCTTTTCCACATTAAGTCGCCCAAAACCTTCCTTATACAATTTGAGCTCGGATTTCTTTGACCTGGGGATGAAGTAGGCTCATTCTGCCAAGATAAGG
Organism: Linum trigynum; assembly: GCA_964030455.1. Lineage (NCBI taxonomy): Eukaryota > Viridiplantae > Streptophyta > Magnoliopsida > Malpighiales > Linaceae > Linum > Linum trigynum. The sequence goes on along the minus strand of OZ034814.1, from coordinate 29,056,716 downwards.
GGCGCATCTGCGTGCTCATTGATATCTAGGATAAAAAAATAGTGGAATAAAAGAACTTGCCAACCTTAACTAGAAGGTCCTTCACTATGCCCCTATGATGCACTACAGATCGATCGGCTAACTTAACCCTCATCCTAGTTGTCTTACATTCACCTAAACGAAGCTTTTTAAATAGTTTGTAAGGCATAACATTGATGCTTTCTCCTAGGTCCGCCCAGGACCTTTCAACATGCAATGCACCAATAAGATAAGGAAATATTGACCTATCATCGGAGGTAATGTATCTCAAGTCTCCTTAGCATCCTTCCAATCTTTGTCTAGTTTATGATAGTAATGAATCATGTTCGTACTGCCTTAGATCACGTGTTTTGTTTTTGTATTTTTTTAACAAATAACCCCACCTCTATCTCTCTTTCGATTGTTTGCTTGTTCCTTTAAATCAACATCAAAGACCTACATATGAGCCAACCCGCCCATCCAACCTTCACCACTGGTAAAATTGATAAACCAACTCTTACACATTTAGGATAATGTGTCTCTTCGGTATGGGGTTGCATTGCTTGTTTTGAACTTTATGAATGATGTCATTGCGATGTGCTTCTCGTGTGATAATAAAGGAATGTTCTTGAGAATATTTATGATAATGCAAAGATCGAATGTGTTGAGTGGATGGTGTTTTGGATAGGCATGATAGTAACCTTTCTTGGAACCTAGAAATTACTCCAATTTTTTTTTTTTTCAAATTTGACGGCCTTAAGCAAGCCCCAATGCTTATAATATGATTTCATGCTTTGGATCAGCGAGCCTACCCTCTCAATCTCGACCGTTATCGAGGAGAGCATAATGCATGAGATGTCTCAAACTGAAGTGTTTTTGTTTCACTTGTTGAGGGTAATTTTTCTTGTGTATGAATTTGGATTCTTAGGTATAGGTTGGTCAAACATTGCTCAGTTATGTCCTTTCCCACAAACAAGTTTAATAAAACATTGAAAAAGAGTTGTAGCTTATAAAGTTTACATGTGAGGCATCGCATGAGTGATAAGGGAGGGACAATTCGAGATTAAGGTTGTTATAAAAGTGTGTAAAATGAACCGTAAGAGTTATTGTTCCTACTTTGAGATCAGCATGCTGGTTCATCACCCAATCGTCAAGAATCTTCCCATATGAAAGTTGAGATCTGAGGCAGCCCTTTTATATATTAGTTATTTATATAACATCAATATTCTTTGATTCCCATCATGACTATTAATTAATGAGAAGCGCCAAGGCTGAGAAGGAGGAGAAGACGAGATTGATTTATTGAAGCGGCTAATGCTCTCAGATAATGTACTTACGTTAAAGGCCAATTACAATTTGGTGTTGTTGCTGAGTTGAAGAAGTGGTTGCTTTACTTTTCAATTAGCAACTTGAGGGTTTTAATTAAGCCTCTCCTCTTGTTAATTTTTTTTTTTTTTTTTGGGGTCATGGAACCAACTATCCACTGTAATTTTAATATTTACTTTTCATTTTTATGTACAGTTCTCTGCTCTCTCAATTGTGTAACTCGATTGGTGCATGTATGAAGTTGCAGCACCAATCCCGGGTTGTTCAAAAGCATTTTTAATCAGGGGGAATTTCGTGTTTGAAAGCGTATTTTTCCGTGTTTAATATAAAATTTACTGTGATATAAAGCTTAATGTCTAATTGCAAAGGTCACGAAAATATGTGTTTTGACCAGTTATAACTAGTCACGATATTTCCATGATAAGTTGTATCTATTAATCAATGAGCTCGTGAAAATGCCAAATCTTGGAACACAAATCCAGAAGAAGGAAAAAAACTCATTTAGAGACCGATTGTACACTTTCTAATATTTACCATGACAAAATCATTCGTGACTAGATGACAATCATTAGTCATAATATTTGATTGATTCTCTCGTATCTAAATAATAATCATTGATCACTGTATTTTAATTTGTCTACTTATCGACCACTAGTTGGTATATTCCTACGATACATGAGTTTTTTCTTGTACTCGCAGCATTAAGCACAATTACTTGAACTTAACAACAATAGTTTAAGGGCGGGGGGAACAAATCTTATGTTTTCCCAACGAAATAGATCATCATCGCCTATGTCATTATAATGACATCCCTAAATAGCCAAAATCATAAGTGAGTGAACCCCATCCATCTGCACATAAGAAAAATAGAACAAAGTAGTAAGCACAACGCAAGAATTTCCCAAAAATGCCCAAACTACATGAAAGAACCAACAAAATTCACTTAAAAAGTTAGTTCTGATTCATCATGCATCAAATATTCGGAAATTCAAAACACTGGTATAGACTTGCCAATTTACAGATACACTTTCAAGCTTCAGCTGCACTATTCCAATCATACATCCAGGATGCAAGCAATAGGCAAAAGGCAAGGTAACTGTTTACCACTAAAAAATAACTTAATCCCACGTTGATTAATTTTAAAGTTTAATTGTAGTTTATGGGTACCTCATCATATTAATTAAATTGATCTAAGTTGGACCTATGTGGTGGGACTTTTGGACCACCCATAAGGTCATGCGAGGTACCTCAGTACACACTCCTTCGAACCTCTAGGTATCCACCTATCAAGCACCTAGGCTAGGCGTCAAGCATGATGTCATGCAAGATGGTTCGACATAAGTATCTCAAGCACTCCACCTATCAAGCTAGATACATTGTCGCGTCGACCACCCAAACACCCAAGCGGCTATCCATCAGCCTGTCAAGTATGCTCATTGTTGATTACGCATAGAATGAGCAATTCCGGACCCCCTGTATTATGATTGAAAGTGCATTCATTTCATATCTTTATCATCATAAAATCTTGAATTCATGCTATGAATGTTTAAAGTGAGTTTTAGCAACCGTAGGATCGCTTTTGCGAGTTTGATGCGCTTTCGCTAGCGCTTTATGCATTTTCAAGTCAAATCAAGCTAGTGGACCACTTGGTAGCCGAAGGGGATATCAAGATCCAGTTGTTGAAGCCGAGAATCAAAGAGAAGACGAGCTTGAGAAATAACGCCCAAACTAATGGCCCAGGGTGGAAAACAACGTCATTGCCGCCATTTTACATGGCACCTCAACTTCGTCAGAAAGTTACCTGGAATATTTCTGATTCGCTGGCCACAAGTTTGGAGACTAGTGATTGGTTGAATGACGTAGTAGCTATGAGTTTCTCTCTCTGAAAACCCTATAGAGATAGAATTCAGAGAGGGGGAGACAAGAGGTCAAGGAAGGGTCGTTACTCTGCCGACAGAGCAACTCGAGCGAACCCAACCTCGCGAAAGGAATCGCCACTAGAAACGGCAACCTTGGCCCTATTTTCTCTATTGTGGCCGCCGATTACAATGGTGTTTTGGGGACTTTATTTTGATCGATGATCGCCCATAAATCCTTCCTCATGGCTGGCTAATTCTTTTAGTTGCGTAGGTATGTGAACCCTAGAGGTTCTAGTCATGTAAAACTTAATATTTGGCTTAATACAATGGCTTTATTTCATATGGGTTTATGCTTCATTTCCTATATTTTGTGATTTGTTGATTCAAATGATTGTATAGTCAACCGTGCACTCCTTCGAGTTGCAAAGATCGAAATCCCAATCTTGTTGGATTAAGAATAGAAATGACGGTCCTACTCAATCAATCCTCATTAAATTGAATGACATGATGCCTCAAGGGAGAAATTCGTAGGGACCTTGTCACCCATTAGTTCCGGTAAATGCTTCGACACAAGGTGGGATCTAACGGAATAAGAAATCTGCAGCTCATACGTTGCCAGATATCGAGGGATACGTGACTAGAAGCCCTAAGGGGAGCTTGCCTATGCAACACCTTTCCTCTCTGCTATCTTGTCCATCTAGATTAGCTATATGTTTGCTTTTGTGCACCTTACCTTCCTTTTTGCTTTAGTTTTGCAAAACCAGAAGCACCTCAACCTCCTACATCGTTTTAACTAAAATTATTTGAGTATGACTAGTACGAGTAGTATTATGTTATACTACGAGTACTGTTAGATAATTAAGTAGAGTTATATTCCTTATCAGAGTCTTAGAAGTTATGTAATTTCCATATAAGTGTTATGGTTATTATAGAACTAGAAGTCAGCTTCTGTACTCTAGAAAAACCCTATGTAGTTTCAATAATAATTCACAATACCATATTCCAATTTACCAACATGGTATCAAAGCATGGTTCCTAGATAAAAAAAAAATCCCAAACCCCTTCTTTTCTTTTTTTTCCGCCAGCCACCCACCACGAGTAGTATTATATTATACTACGAGTATTGTCATGTAATTGAGCATAGTTATATTCCTATAGAACTAGAAGTCAGTCTCTATACTCCATATAAACCTTATGTGGTTTCAATAATAATAAAAAACAGTTTCCACCATATTTATATTTACCAACATAAATAGAACTGTATCTCGTCACCAATGTAAGGGTTCTGTGATATTATTGTACCATATAAATCTATGGGTCAGACTGGTGTACTCCTGGAGTATATTATACTCCAGGTACTTCTAGTGAAATATCTCTATCTAGACCATGAATTAAACCGAGTTTTGTGTATGATACTACACTCTAACCTCAAATGGGTAAACCACAGCCCCCAATTCTCTAAACTCATACCCGAAGTTCTATTTAATGGAAAAATAAAATCGAAATTTGTTAGAGCTCATCCAAGTACATCTAACGGCTAGATTAGGTGGAGTATACTATACTCCTGGAGTATACCAGTCATTACCATAAATCTATATGTTAACTTATCTTCTTGTTTTTTTATACTATTGACTCCGTTGTAACACTTGTTCATTGTAGTTGTACTGCTCTTCGGCCTTTTTGTTTTTTATTTATGTAACATCCCGACTCTTGGGTTTAGGTTCAACCAGTAATAAGTGGTCGAGTGAGATCAATGGTTGGATTCGATAACACTCGTTACTCTTTGGGTTTGTAATTAAAACTTAAAACTAAATACTATTAATTAATCATGATTAAACCAAATTAAATCTAATTTAACTTAGCTGCAAACATTAATTACGCAAACGTATAACCCTTAACTGTGTAAAACCAAGCCGCAGCCCTCACCTTGTCCCCTTCTTCTTTTCTGTTCCGCCGACGCCTTGCCTTGCCTTGCCTTGCCTTGCCTTGCCTTCAGCGTCATTACTGGCAAAACCCCCAAACATATGACATATCCATACCGTTCTTCTCACCATCACCGTCTCAACATTATGAACGAAGCAACCGCAGTCGTAGCCTAATGCAGGGGTGGCAATTTGGTCCAAAACTGTTTGGTTTTATCCAAAACCGGACCGTGTAACCCGGATTGGGACCGGATAGCAAACAATCCAATCTCATAGTCGGACTTAGATTTGAGGTAAAAAATCCGGATAAAGACCGGATAAGACACCCCAACACTCAAATACCCACAAGCTCAATCTAAAATCAAAATCAAATTGGGACCAGACTGGGTCAAGACCGGAGTGTATCCAATCCAATCTTTGGTCCTTATATTCCCGAAAAAACTGAACTGGGACCGGATCAATTTGGTCCAATTTAACCGGATCGAACCGTATAGCCACCCCTAGCCTAATGCGATCGAGAGGGAGACAAATTGAGGCATAGGAGAAACACGTAACAAATAGTTGGAAAGGTGGGGTAAATTGTGCATGCATGGGAGGTTAAAAAAGCAAGGACTTAAACCCACTAATAGAACACGGTTTGGAATTCTTTTGGAGGGTGACACGATTCAACGGAAATACGGAATAGTGGTTGGCGGCGATCGATAGCGAATGGCGATTAACTCGAGTTGATACAAACATTAATGTGCATGATTGAAGGGGCTAGTTTGTATTCCGTTCTAAATGATTTATTATGTTATTTAATGATACAACCTACTTGAGTTATATGATATGCTCTAACTTTCTATTTACATTTGAGTTACGCACTTATAAGATTCATATTTAAACTACGAATTATGTTCATTTCTCAATTTATGCAAGCATGACAATGCATTGTATCACAAAGTTATGTTTTAAGAAAAGGAAAAGCAAGTTGCTTTATAGTATGCTTAGCTTATATCTTCCCATTGTGTGGAGGATCAGCTTGAGCAAATCTACTCGATTATTCAAGTTTACAAGCAAGCAAGAACAAGTTTTAAAACTCACCTAACTAGCTACGCATGTGGTCACCTTCCTTCCCATTGCGAGGAAGTTGATCTTATCAAGTTTATCAAGCTCCATTCCCATTGTGAGGAAGTTATCAAGTTTAATTTATCAGGATTATCACATTTTGGTGGTCGGGTGGTTGCGCTAGTTAAGTTGAGTTCGGGGACCCCTTTTAAGAAACTCTTTCCAAGTATACTAAGCATTTCTAATACACGAGCATTGCATAAACATGTTCATTTATGTATGTTCAGTTTCTCGTTTTGTGAGTAAAATGAACCTCGGATTTAGGACTTACCCCACACCCATACTCGGAAAATTGTAGGATCGCCGGTAACCAGAGAAAGGAAGACGATCTGGTCATGACAATGTTCAAGACTCCAACGAACTCTATTGTACAAAGAATTAATTTCTTGTATACTTAGTAGGATCGAGACTTGGGTTTCAAAGCATTTATTTGGAATATTTAGGAAACCATTTTTGTTGTTTTTCCAAGTATTTCCAGTTACAATTAACGATTTACTAAGAGTATTTCGATAAAAGTAGTGTCTGACCAGATTCGGGTGTGATAATTTCTCCTTGTTGTAATATTATTTTGCATCGCTGACATATAAACTAATTCAACTAGTTCTTTGTCCCGGGCCCCAACGAACAGAAGTAGAGGGGGTTCAATCAACAAACAAGAGGTAATTAGAAGATGAGGGTCACATCAAAACATCAAAAATCAAGAGAGGGAGAGGGGGAGGGTTAGATCTTGTAATCTTGTGGATTTGATTCTTTTATGGTTTTTGACGTGAGGGAGGCTGTTGGTATGGTAACCAGCTGTATATGTTGGAGCCAAATATTTGTCTAAAAAAGTCTAAATTTCACTGATTAAGACTAATTGGTTATGATTATTATCATCATTTTTTTCTTTTTCTTTTGTCTTGTTTCTGTGAGGAAGGGCTTCTTTTGCTTGATTTCTGCCACTCACTCAATATAATTACTAAACCCAAAACAGAAGAAAAGAAAAACCCATTTTATTCCTTTTGTAACTTTCCCAATTAACCAAAGCGCACAAAGCAGAACCTTCTTCTTCAGTACTACTGTTACCTCCTTCCTCCCCAGTTGCCTTTGCTGTTTTTCTTCTTGTTTTGATCGAGGGTTTGGATTTAATTAAGATTTGATGAATGAACAGATTAATGTAAAGCCAAAGCCAATCAATCAAAAGGGTGTGTTGGAGGTTAGAACTGCTCCTTTAATTAATCACTAATTAAAGACAAAATTATGTCTGTTTGTGTGTCAACTAATAGCGAGTAATTATATTGTTGGTTGTATTACATTATCTGGACATAGGGAATCCCAGGTTGGCAGCGATGAGATTCTGGTTAGGCCCATTGAATCAAACCACTTTGCCTTTTTTCCCGATATTCTTCTAATTTCATCTCATCCTTGTCCTGTGTGTTATTAATTGTTTAGTCGAGTCGAGCTTTCGCTTGATCAGACTTGACTCATTCATAATAAAATTGAGTTTGAACCCGTCTCGTTTATTAACGAGCTGACTCTAGCTCGTGCCATCTCATTGATCTAACTTTTTGCTCATAAAATTAAGATCAAGAGTTTGCCTCGAGGTAAACTCCAATATAATTTATAAACTAAATACCGTAATATTTATACATCATATATAATATATGTGATTAACCGATCACATGTCATATATTAGACATTTATGAGTCGTTAATAAACCCATCAAGTTTTTCTCAAATCGATCAAACTTTTGTCAAGTCCAACATCGCATCATTTGTCGAATAGTTATATGCTCATTAGCAATTCTATATCTGCGTGTGTGAGCACACTTTTATTTCATTTGTTTTCTTTTTTTGGTTTCGAATTAAAAACTAACTAATCAATTAATTTTTCTCATCTGGAGGGGGGAAAGAAACTAAAAGCGGATTATAGTGGGGGTTGAGTTATGAAAGATGCCCTCTACAAAGACACTAATCTTCCTTTTTATCCCCTTTTTCCCTCCCCCCGCCTTTCTTAACTTGCCCTTTCTCTTTTATTTTTCTGATCAAATAGGTTGCCCTTGAAATGTTTTGATTTAATGAATTAAACAATATAACAATTTTGAGATGGTTAGGAAACAGTAAACAGAAGACTAAAATGTCTAATTTGGTGGGTGGGGTTGATTTCAAGAAAGATTTATGCAATGGGAGCTTCGGCAGCGTTGTTTTTATGTCTTATTTTTTTAGTTTTTTTTTTTTTTGAAGGGCTTATTTTTTAGGAATTGAATTGCAGGGTTCCATAATTGGTTTGCAGATTGCTGTTCCTCCAAAGAGAAGAAAGAAAGAAAGAAAGAGAGAAACTTTCAGAAGAAAGATGCCGTGAATGTGGTTTGTGTATGTAGAACAATTCGACTTCTCTCCACCCTTTTTTTTTTTTAAACTTGGTAAACCTTTGTATTTTTTTTAATAGGAATGATGGTGGATGTTCATGTGACAGTCTTCTTGTCTTTATAATAAAGTCTTGGAACCGGCCAATCATGTATAGTGCGCGTCTAGTGATTGGGTTTTAATTATCTATATATATTTCATTAAATTACATTGTTTGGGTGTTTCCGTAAATCCAGTTGTGCTTAGTTGGTAAGTTTCCTCCGGGAATGATTAACTTATTAGGCCCCAAAATGATTAGTAGGAAGTTAATCACATAATTATAATATTTAATTATTTATGCATACACTTTGACAAAGGGAATTAGAGGACTAGCAAATTAAGCTTTGCTACTTGATTGTACCAAATTTCATTGTTGGACTACCAAATGTCAATCACTATACGGTGAATATATCCAAGTCATAGAAGAATACAGAAAGTTTGTGATCGGGAGACTTTGTTTCTATGTATTTTGACTTCGTCTGTAACTACAACTTTTCAATCGGAGACCAAGTATAACCAACGATCGGGTGTAGTATAGGGTAAACAAGTAATAAAATTATCGATTCTCGTATCTCGAGATGTAGCTTACTTCGGCCTAAGTTTTCTTATCTAACCAATCTAGAATAGAGGTTAGGAGGAAACTTGCTAAACTAACATAACCACTACTCTAGCAAATTACAAGTTGTGGAGCTCTCTTAGCTTGAATCCTCAAAGTTCCATCATTTAGACAGATGTTGCGTACCATCCTAGCTCGGTCGACTCAATACCTGTACCGTTAGTAGATCGACTCCTTTGGGGATTGACCAGGATTGGTGTAGCGATGAATTGGTAGGGAGATCATATATTGTCAAGAGATTGGCAAAATTGACTCCCTTAGGAGTTAACCCAGAACGACATAATCAGAAGTGACCCGAATTGCTCTGGGCTATAAGAGGATTATCTCCCTCCTAGGTCAAAAGCTCAATTGTCATGTAAAACTCATGCAATTCATGATAAACATCCATCAACTAGATAATATGAGCAATCAAACATAGGATTTGTCAAATACATCAATATCAAACCAAAATCTAGACCTATGATTCATCAACCTAAGAGAAGAGGTCTAATTTATAGAGGAGGAGAAGGATTACAATATAGCTCAAGATCTTCATCTCCTAGGCTTGATTCATTGTCTCCAAACTTGTTTGATGCCTCCAATTAAACTCCAAGTTCACTCAAGATCGATATCTCTCTCTCTAGAAATGCCCCTTTGGTGTTTTGGCTAGGAACTCAAAAGAAGAACCCATAAATTCCAAAACCTAGCCAAGCTCTCCCTTTCTCTCTCACGGCTGGCTTCTATTTATACAGCCCAAGTGTCAACATCGCGGGCTGAAAGATCACAACCATGATCTCAGCACCTAGGCAGTGATATCAACCGAAAGTGTCGCGAATCGCGCTAAACTTCACTGCCTCTTTGGAAAAGTTCACAGCCCGAGGCCGTGATCTTTTCCTCTTCTTCACCCTTTTGCGCGCTTTGATCTCAAATTGTCCGGAGCTCATCCCCGACCTTCCCATACGTACTAGGATCTGAAATGTGACAACAAAAAATCATAACCTAGCATAAAATAGGTCGAGGAACGAAAATTACCAAGTCAAACAATCAAGATATGAAGGGGTAAAACATGTATAAATGCGTCGAATCAGTATTAGTGTACCCCACTTTCATTTATAATAGGATTAGTTTATTGTCGTTTGTATTATTGACGCAAGTGAATGCATTATTTTTAAGTATGCAAAACATAACACAAAGGGGCACTCTACCTCAGTTATTAGTAAGGCGCAAAGAAGAGACTCCTATAAGGTTATACATCAACCAATAATTCGACATCTTGTTGGAGGCGTCAACAAGATGGGTCCCAATCAAAAAATTGTGGCCAAGACATGCTAAATAATCAGCAACAAAATCCCCCTCTCTATAAACATGTATAATGCTAACCTCCCAATCTCGCTGAAGTAGGTTCCGCACAGCCATGATCATAACATAGTGTTGGTGGCCTATCGACGTTGACTGCAAAAGCTGGATGGTCGTGTGGGAGTCAGTTTGAACCTCGACTTGAAGAATGCCCGCATCCCAACAAATGCATAGTATATACGCTATACAGTATACCTGTAAGCTCTACATGAGCATAGTAGCCAATGTTGGAGGCGGCATAGAGCATATCACTCACTATTATTTGGACAATGTCCCAGAGCAATTTAAGACCAAACTTTTGTGGCTTCAAGGACTTCCTCTAGGAGAGAGTACATGTCTCAACTTGATACTCTTTACACAGCTAGGGGATCGAGGATGCAATCCGATCGGCTAGATAACAACAATGTGGAAAGTAGGCTAGGGTATCGGGACCCGAGTGAACACGACCTTGATTGCCACTATATGACAACGACATTTTAGGTTAAACTTGGCCTAGGATGTGGTAGTTAAAAGCCCAAAGTGCCAAACGTAACACAAAGAGCCCAAAGCAGACAAATCAAAACCCTAGCTGCCATTGCAACCTTGCCATGCCGCCGCTGCTGCCGGGAAAAGCCTGCAATACCACCGTCACCCGCAACTCCACTCAGAGACCTAGACCAGGAATATCTGCCTTCCAACAAAACGACTACAAGAGCGAAAGCCGAGAGGAACGTGTCCCAAGCTGATCATTCCAAAGGAGGATGAAAGAAGCCCACCATCCATCAACAGAGATGACCCTGCAGAAATTCACCTCTTGGCGAAGATCAAAAAGCAGAGAAACAACCGACAATCAACAACAATCACGAGTTCTCCGTCTTCAAGAATCCACATCGAGTCCGAGCCGAAACAAGAACGACTACAACATCTCCGGATCTCATGATCTATTGCAAGAAACAAGGAGGTAGACAGAAGGGATGTATAAATGAAGAACAGTTGAAACCATACAAGACAACAACTCCTTTGTCCACCAAGACAAAATGTCTCCAGATCTGGAAAAACATACAAGAGAATGGAAAGAATCCACAAGGGATTGGCGAAAAGCAAATGGATAATCAGAAATTAGCATTGGACATAAAATAAAAGCACTAAAAAAAAGAACAATGGTTGTCGCCGATCACCCTTAGGTGAGCCGACGGCCCCCACAAACAAATGGAAAAGGAAAGTTAAAGAGAAGATGGAGCGTTTGAAAAGTTAGAGAGAAGATGGAGCATTAACCACCTTAATGTTGCGTTCCATTGGATCGGGTAGTTATTGAAACATGCTAACTATTGACAATGAATTGCACATAAGGAAACGATCATTCAACTCTTGCAGTTGAATGTATATAACTGAGTAAAATCATTCAACCTCATAGTGATGAAGGGTGGGAATTGAGAATTTAGTTTTCAGTGTTTGGATGAAGAATTTTTGAAAATTATGTTTTAATTGGTCTTTTTAATATAATTATATTTATGTTTTAAAGACAACAACAATTGTTTTTTAGTATAATGGATAATATTTTCTCTAATAATTATAGTGTTATGGGGTCTGAATCAAAAGACTGTCATTTTTTTCCCTTTGTCTCCAAATCCAAACTACTAATAGGATGTTTCAAATTTTAGGGATGTCTCAATGTCCTATAGATTCGACCTCCAAACTCAAACTAGTATCAGAGGTCGTTAATTTTTCACACAATATTAGGTGTGTCCTGGGTGTGGAAAGGATGATTCATTCGGATCGACATGAGAATCCAACTACATTGCATTGCCAGAATCTATGTTGTATATTTGAAAGAGGTTGACCTCCTTGCTTCTCTCATGGTACAATCCTCTTCTCGTTGAGCTCCTTTTTTCCTCGGTCCACAGAGACAGATCCGCACCTAATTATGATGTGATTATTCTAATAAATTATATATGGCTATGTTCTTGAACCCATGAATATCTATATATTCATGGATACTCGTTGAGTTAGGTTGGAACGAATGTTCACTTCTAGAACCCAATGAATATATTTATCTAAGGGGTCGTTTGGAAGTTGCGATTGTTAAATAGATGTATTGTTGAGAATGCATGTATAATATTATACATGTATTGTCGAATTTGATGCATTATAGAATACAACGTTTGGTATGTGTGATTGTGTATGTTGCATCAGCTAAAAGCTTAGACAAAACTATCTCAACTCAACTATCTCAACAATCACAACTAAAAGTTGAGATATAACAATCACTCAAAATGAGTGATAGTTTCTGTCATATCACAGAAACAATCCATGTATTGTTTCTGCTAAAAAAACAAAAAAAATGATGCATTATAAACAATACATGCATAATGACAATCTCAACAAAACTATCGCAACTTCTAAACGACCCCTAATTGTATTAACGGGTGTAGCGATGGGTTGGTTTGGGTTATACAAACCCGACCCATTAAGTAAGGGGTCGTTTGGAAGTTGCGATTGTTAGCATTGTATTTGTTAAATACATGCATTGTCCACAATACAACGTTTGGAAGTGTCAAGTTGCAAAACAATGCATGTATTGTTTTGTGTGGGTCCCACCAACAATCAACAAAAATGATGGATTATACAATCTCAACTAAAAGTTGATATTGTTGTGATAGTTGGTTTAATAATTGAGCACATTCACTTTTTCCAATTATGTCCATAGTTTTTTTTGTTTTATATTAAAAGTGGAGGACAAATATGACATTTCCTTATAAAGTAACTTTATAACAATCAATTCATAAATTATAATCTCAAAAACCAAACAATGTAATTTCAAAATGCATCTATTGTATCAATGCATGCATTTATATCATAATGATTCATAACAATACAATGATTTAAGATACGCAACTTCCAAACGACCCCTAACAAACCAATTCAATTGCAGTAATTAGCACGGTTCCATGCCTCTATAAAACTCCATCCTTCCCCCTCCTTTCCCCTTCTTTGCTTATTGTCTTCTTCCTTTCCCCTTTTTCTGCTTAGCTTTTATTCACCAAACATCATTGCCCTTTTACCGAACTTCCCCTCCCCTTTCCCTTCTCTTCTTCCTCTTGCTCCTCAAATCTTAACGCCATAGTCGGTTCTCCCTCTCCACCCTCCTGAAAATTCCACTATCCCTCTTTCCCCCCCGCAAATCCCCAATTGGGTTTCCTTCAATTCATTTGAAAACGAAAACTTGAAGACCAGACAACACTAGACTGGCATCCACTGATGGAGAGCGAGTTCTTTCTCAACGCAGGGATGAATCCAGTCCCGCCATTGCCTCTGCATTTCAACCCAACTTCTTCCAATTCTCCTCCGATGCCCGCCTGGCGCTCCCTCCCCCATTCTTCCTCGGCCATGGATATGAGTAATGCCAACTATGAGCAGCCTCCTCCTGATTGCTTCTTCGGAAACCCCAATTGGGATAGGTCAACGGATCACCACACCGGAGGCCTCCAGTACGAGTCGGCGCTCAGCTCCATGGTTTCCTCTCCCACGGCTTCCAATTCCAACATTCCCACCGAGAGCTTCATGATCAGGGAGCTGATTGGAAAATTGGGCAACATCGGGGGCCACGGCAGCAACAATCCCGGTGAGATCTCGCCGCACTTGGCGGCGGCTTCATCTTACGGCGGCAGCGCCAGCAATTCGTGTTATAGCACCCCTTTGAGCTCCCCGCCCAAGCTGAGCCTCCCCAGAATGGATCAGTTCGTCAAGACGATGGGTCTCAATTCCAGCGTGGCGGAATTCAGCGCCGATCCCGGGTTCGCGGAGAGAGCCGCCAGGTTCTCCTGCTTCGGGAGCCGGAGCTTCAACGGCAGGACGGTCCAGATGAGCGGCGGCGGCGGCGGCGGCGGGGGTTTGAATGCTCCTCCGGCAATGAACGGGAGCCTCGGTGGCGGAAAATTGCCCCGTGTTTCCAGCAGCCCTTCTCTAAAGGCGCTCGGATCTCAAAAGGGGAACAAGGGTTCTCCTCCTCCGCGCCAGGATGGTGGTGAATTGGGCAATTCCTCTGCCTCCCCTGAAGAATCTTCACTGTCGGAGCAGCGGATTCCCAACGCCGCCGGAGACGGCAGCGCAAAGGCTGCCGCCGCAGCAGCCAACGAGCCGAACCCGAGGAAAAGGAAAGCCGCCCCGAAAGGGAAAGCCAAAGAATCAGCCGCCGCCCGGCCCAATGCCAGCACCGCAAAGGTGGAAAAAAAAATGTCCAGAGAATAGTAATACCGCCTAAATCCTAATCCAATTTCCGCCAATTTCGATCTGATAATTTGCCTGCGTTGTTTCCAGGAAGTGGAAACGAACGAGAACCCAACTGCGAAGCGGAGCAAGGGAAATGGAAATAACGAGAGCAAGTCCCCCGCCAAGGCGGTGGAGGAAGACGCAGAGGCGGCGGGGAACAGCTGCGGCGGAGAGGAGAAACATAGCAACGAGTCGAAGCCGCCGGAGCCCATGAAGGACTATATCCATGTGAGGGCGAGGAGAGGGCAAGCTACTGACAGTCACAGCCTTGCTGAAAGGGTGAGCAATCTCTTCCTTCCATTAATGGCTGAAACAAAAGTCAGTCTCTGGATTGTGGTGTTTGGAGGAGCGGATTCAATTCGAGGGTTGTTTAAACTAACGAGCATTCGAATTATGATGATTACAGGTTAGAAGAGAGAAGATCAGCGAGCGAATGAAGCTTCTCCAAGATCTTGTTCCTGGTTGCAACAAGGTTGGTCTCTGCTCTTCTCTCTTCTGACTTTTGATCCATGGAAATTTTAATCTTACGGAATCCAATCAATTAATTAAACAGCTTATCGAATTCCTCTCCACCTCCCCTGAATTTGCTGATTAATGTTTGTGGCCCGGGGAACTGTGTGCAGGTAACAGGAAAAGCGCTAATGCTGGACGAGATTATAAACTACGTGCAGTCATTGCAACGGCAAGTTGAGGTAAACCTTTAATCTTCCTTTTCCTTTACTTTAACACCCTGAATGATTAATCAAAGGAAAAATGAAACAACCCATTATCTGCCCACTATCTTTCTTTCTTAATTAATCAATCACTCAATCAAGTAATATTAACTAATTGATTACAACTGTGGGGGTGGTGGAGCAGTTCCTGTCGATGAAGTTGTCTTCCGTAAACACCACCAGGCTGGATTTCAGCATTGACCCTCTCTCTTCCAAAGATGTGAGTTTTGACTTTCTTTTCGTTAAAATGTTTAGCACCTCAATTACTAAATAATTAACGCGTATTTACTACTTGTACGAACCCAAAAAAAAAATTTTGCAGATGTATCAAAGAAACAACAGTGGAATGGCGCACCCAATGTTCCCAGTAGATTCCTCGGCGTCAGCCATATTGGGTCACCACCACCAACACCAAAATCACCATGGAAATGGCAGCAACAGCAGCAGCAGCAGCATCTCTGCAGCGGCACAAAACCTTACCCTTCATTGCCCGCTCGATCCCTTCGCTCTCCCCCATGATCAGGTAAATCAAACAGACAACAAATATTTAACCGCCTGCCTGCCTGCCTTCCTTACGAAATCAATGAACTCTATACTGTTGGAACAGTTCCAATCCTTCTGTGACGACGACCTCCAGAGCATTGTTCAGATGGGCTTCTCCGGCAATGGGCCGGACACAGACTACAACTCAGGTGAGCAAAGTCAACGAATAGCTACCGCTAATTATGATAGTTTAAGAAGAAGAAAAAAGTGGGTTGGGTGGAGCTGGTAACCGACGTTGAATTCACATGCAGGTTCATCGCCCAATCACCAACCATCATCTTCCCATATGAAAGTTGAGATCTGAGGCGGCAGCTCTGCTGAATTAATCATTCATCATGTTTATTTTTATATATATATAAAAACATCAATATTCTTTGGTCCTCATCGTGATGATTAATTAAAGAGAAAGCTCCAAGGAGGAGGAGGAGGAGACGAGATTGATTGATTGAAGCGGCTGGCTGGCTGGCTCTGCTAATTATGCTCTTTGTATTTTGTATATACCAAGATTTGTTAATGAGGGACCAACAACAAGTATATTTATATATATACGTACGTTTTAAGGTGCCATTTTATAATTTACTAGCTGATGAAGAAGAGAGGATAGCTTTTACTTTTCAATTAGCACCTACTTTGTTTGATTGAGGGTTCTTTTTAATGAAGCCTCTCCTCTTGTTAATTCTTTTTTTTATGGAACTAATTAGTAATTATCCACTGTAATTTTTAATTTTTTACTTGTAATTTTTATTGTAGTTGTTCTCTTCTCTCTTTACCTCGATTGGTGCACCATTCCATGTAAGATACCCGGCTAATATTTTGTTGTTGTAGTGATCATGTAAGATTCATTAATTCATGCTAATTTGAGGGGAACAAAATTCAACATTAATTGTTTTCCTATTCATATTAGTTAGCTTTATAAACATATCTTTTTTGTTTAGGATTTGAAGAAGTGTTTATCATTCAAATCACACTATCGTGTTAGTGCACCATATAAATATGCATGTCCATTTATCTTATTGTTTTTTGTAGATTACCTACATCCTTGATAACATTGTTTATTGTTGTGCAATTGTTCATTTACTAGTATTATTTTGCATCGCATTTTATGACATAACTAGTTTAATTAGTTATTAGTCCTAGGCCCCAAAAAAACCGAGATAGAGGGAGACATGAGACAGTGCTAACCCTATAGGGGCAACAACATGCTAACCATCAGTTATAGTAGTCCATGTTAGAGCTGTAGTCCTATAACCGCACAAAAATAAAGACTACAACTATATAAAAAAAAATAACTACAATTAAGATTGTGTTGGAGTTGTAATCTTACAACTATAAAAAAAAAGAGAGAGAATCGACTAAAATTGTAAAAACAATATCTACAAGTCTATAACTGCGAGTGTAGTCTGTACTATTATAATACATGATGAGGATGATGCTAATGTTATTAAGGAGCCATCCAACTAGAAGAGTTCAACTAACAAGAGGTAATTAGAAGGGGGTCACATCACAATTAAAAAAAATCAAGAGAAGGAGAGGGAGGGTTAGATCTTGTAATCTTGTGGATTTGATTCTTATGGGGTTTGATGGGAAGGGAGGGTGTTGGTAACCAGCTGTATATGTTGGAGCCATTTGCCTACAAAAGTCTAAATTTCACTGATTAAGACCAATTGGTTTGTTTGGTTACTTCATTATTGGCTGTGGTTATGATTATTTTTTCTTTTCTTTTCTTTGAGGAGGGGAATTCAATAGAAATGATGCATGGGGTATTAATTAGTAAGGGGATGGGGTCAAGATTAAAGCTTTGCTTAATTTCTGCCACTCACTCACTCACTCATTAAACCAACAGAAAAGAAAAGAAAAGAAAAACCCTTTTGGCCTTGTGTAAACTTTCCCAATTAACCAAAGCCCAGAAGCAGAACCTTCCCCAGCAGCACTACTGTTACCTTCCCAGTTGCCTGCCTTTTGCTGGTTTTCTTCATGTTTTGATTGAGGGAGTGGATTTAATTAAGATTTGATGAATGAGGAGATTAAAGCCAAAGCCAATCAATCAAAAGGGGGTGTTGGAGGTTAGAACTGCTCCTTTAATTAATCACTAATTTAAGACAAATTATGTCATTATTATTGGTTGTATTAAATTATGTGGACTTGGACAGAGAGAATCCCAGGTTGGCAGGCAGTGGTGAGATTCTGACTAGGCCCATTGAATTAAACCCCTTTTTAGTCTTTACAAAGACACTCAGCTTCCTTTTCCATCCCCCCCTATTTCTTAACTTGCCTTGCCCTTTCATTTTTTCTTTTTTGTTTCAATGGGTTGCATTTTTTAATGTTTTGATTTATTTATTTTTAAATAATATAAACAATTTGAGATGAATAGTAAATAAACAGACTAAATATCTAATTTGGTTGGG
Organism: Linum trigynum; assembly: GCA_964030455.1. NCBI lineage: Eukaryota > Viridiplantae > Streptophyta > Magnoliopsida > Malpighiales > Linaceae > Linum > Linum trigynum. Next base: position 29,038,261 of record OZ034814.1, on the reverse strand, counting down.
GGGTTTGAATTCAAGAAAGATTTCTGCAATGCCAGTGTTGTTTTATGTCTTTTCTGTATGCATTTTGTTGCAGAGCCCATTATTGGTTTGCAGATTGCTGTTTCTCCAGAGATTAAAAAAAAAAGGAAAGATAACAAAAAATTCAGAAGAAAGATGCCCGGAATGGGGTTTGTGTATGTATTATATGCAGAACAGTTTGACATCTCTGCCCATTTTTAATCTTTGTAAACCTATGTTTTTTAACTAGCTTATAACCCGGCCCTTTGGCCGGAATGTTCATATTTGATTACTAGCTTATAACCCGGCCAGTTGGCCGGAATGTTTATATTTGATTTTTTAATACTTTTTATGTTACGTTAAAGTCTATCAACCCGTTTAATTTTATTGACAATCTTTCAATTGAGATGAAACATAAAGAAAGAATATATAGGTCGAACATTCAGAGAAATATCATCATCATTTGAGAAAATAAAATATAAAAATGTATAAAACATCTCATTTTCATAATGATAATTAAGCCCAGTTAATATGTTATTAGTTAGTTGATTGTTAAGAAAGATAGAGTATAAAAGCTCACTGGAATTCCCACACGACCCATAGATAGTTTGAAACTGAATCTAAAACCTCACAATCCTACGTAAATGGTTCAATGCTCTCATTTTGGGGCAATATGCCACTAATAAAAAAGAAATGGAGGGTTGTAGATTCAAGTCAACTATATACTAACAACTCAGCTAAGAGAGGACCATCAAAACTTGAGAGCAAACGACAAAATTGGATTACCTCCAATATACTAATAGACTCGATCAAAGTAATATGACGCAAAATTAGACAATCCTTATCTATCAGTTCCAGCAGGCTGAATAAAGAATCGACCTACTTCATTAAATCAATCAATAATTACTCGTTTTAAGATAGAAATAGGTTGTGATAGCTGCAAAAACCATAAACCTAATGATCCAATAGCCACCACTCTCCATTGAATGACCAAATTTTTATCTACTCTATCTTCAATCTCAAGAAGCATATGTTTCAACCAAACATTCACTTTCTAATCCTCCTTCTGCAACTCCATTTCTGCTACTTTGACTCTGCGGCCCTCAATTTCTCTTCCAATTGGGGTTCTTGTCAACTCGCTCTTCAACTCCTCAATCCCCTTCCTGTATTTTGCCAACTCATCTTCCTCAGGGGCAGTTCTAATAAGTTCGCTAAAACCAAAACTCATCTCCAATTCCATAAATATGCTCATCTCCCCCCTTGCATGCCTTCACCTGCTTCAGCACACTTCCATGTCCTTCAATATCCTCTCCATTTTCATTAATATCCTCATCATCTCTCACTTCTCTCTCTTCAACTGCTCCAGTTTTGCTTCCGCGTCTTTCAACACCCTCCTCAATTCGATAACTACCCTCAATAACTCCCTCTTCTCTGCCTTAACCTGCTACAGTTGAATTTTTCTTCCCCCGCCACTCTCATTCTCAAACTCAATCCTAACTCTTCTACTCCAAGTTCAACACCCCAAACTCCTACACTGTTGCATGAAAGCTCAATTTCTAACTAATTCTAAAACAATATCAAAATTTGATTAGTGAGTTGGACCATAAGAATAAAAATTAATGAGAAAAATTATGGTTGCGGAGAACATTAGTTATCACAAAATCAAATATGAGTGAAAATATTGTAATTGAAAAGAAACCTTTCTTCTAATTTTGATCTTATTTTATTATTTCAATAGCTAAGCAAAGAACAAAAATAAAGTATCGGAAACAAACAACAAAAAAGTAGACAGGGCTCTAGGAAAGTACAACTGCCCTGTTCTACACAAACATCTCTTTTGCTTACAAACAAATATAGTACCCAAACCATCATTCAAATGCATTTTCTATATTTTATAAAAATCATTCATAAACAACAAACTTAGATAAATCGGGAAGGAAATAATAGCCTACCAGTTGAAGTCGATGAACCTTATATAAAGATAGAAACTCATTGAAGTTGAAACCTAATAACAGAAAGAGGAGAAATGACGCAGGAGATCCCCCGGGCTTTAAACATCGTATCAGGCAATAAGATCAAAAGAAATAGATATTCTGCATGTTGTGCTCATGAGACAACGTGAAATAAAAGTCGTTTTGTTATTAATCAGAAAGATAAAACCATGAGACATAGAGAAGAAATGAATGACTTTCATGTGCAAAGCCATTAACCTTGGCCGGAAACCGAAAACCTATTAAAGGTCAATGCCTGGTATAGGAAGATGAGTAAAGGCGAAAGGTATAACTTATCAAACATTGCCTTCAGCAATAGAAGCAACAAAATAGTTCTTCTGGTAGTACATCGAGGAGAGACAGAACCATTGGGTGATGCCAATGCAGAGGAATCGAGCGAGATAATCAAGGCCAGGCCATAACTACTTGATTGAACTCCATTCTATTCGCCATGGATTGACATGAGAGTTGAAATCTTCTACTTGCCCATCCTAAATTCCCAAGAATAAAACTGCAGTGCCAAGAGATACCCGAATGTTGATTTTCAAATGCTCATTATATTGGGAAGTGAAAGCACGCAAACTATTGCACGATAGAGGGAATTTCGGAGAAAATTAGAAAGAGATAAGAACAAAGATAAAAAGGCACAAAATTTAAATTTATATTGAAAAATGCAAGGACATAACACGTAATAAAGGAAATAGTTTCTTCCATGTTAGCCAATAACCAATATACCTTTAGCGAAACATTAAGGAGAGAGCATGAATTCTAAAAATTGATAAAATTAAATGAAACTCTACTATGAAAATTGAAGTATTAAGCACCATAAAAATACATATGGTAGACTTAGTGCCCTTGTTAATCATGATGAAAAAGTTCTCTGCTTTTCACAGTTTCAATACATGTATGTTTTGTATTAAAAAAGGAACAATAAATACACTTAGTATAATTGGTTATGATTGCTATCTTTGTTTGAAGAGACCTAGGTTCGAGTCTTGATATTGATATTTTTTATGAAATAATTAATTAATTGTAAAGACAAAAATATCCTTCCTACTTTCACTCTCATTGAAGGAAATTTGAAATGGAGAAAAGTTTACAAAACTCTACTGTATATTAATGGAGGATTTGTATTTTTATGTTACTTTTAAGTATATTAACCCGTTTAATCTTATTGATAATCATTCGAGCGAGATAATACATAAAGAAATAATATATAGATCGAACATTCGGAGAAATATCATAATCATTTAAGAATATAAAATATAAAAATGTATCATTGACCTCGTTTTCATAATGCTAATTAAGTCCATGTTAAAATGCTATTGGTTAGTTTTTTTGACAGTAAAGAAATATAGAGTATAAAAGCTCATTGAAATTCTCACACGACCCATAGATAGTTTGAAACTAAATCTTAAACATCACAATCCTATATAAAGGGTTCAATGCTCTCCTTTTAGAAACAATATGTCACTAATCAAAAAGAAATGGAGAGTTATTGATTCAAGTCATCCATATACTAAAAACTCAGCTAAGAGGGGACCATCACAACTTGAGAGCAAACGAAAAAATCAGGTTTATCTCCAATATACGAATAGACTCGTTCAAAGTAATAAGGCGCAAAATTAGACACTCCTTATCTATTAGTTCCAGTAGGTTGAATAAAGAAGCGACCTATTTCAAACAATCAATCAATGATTCCTCGTTTTAAGATAGAAATAGGTTGTGACAGTTGCAAAAACCATAAACCTAAAGATCCAATAGCCACCACTCTCCGTTGTACAACCAAATTTCTATCTCAAGAGGCATATATTCAACCAAAAATTCAATTTATAATCCTCCTTCTACAACTCCAGTTATTGATGAACTCCATTCTATTCGCCATGGATTGATATCAGAGTTGATATCTTCTACTCGCCTAGTTTAAAATCCCCAACAATAAAACCGTAGTGCCAAGAGATACCTGAGATTGATTTTTAATGACAGTCTTGTACTGGGAAGTGAAAGGCGCAAACTATTGCACGAAGGATGAAATTTCGGAGGAAGTTAGAAAGTGAAAAGAACAAAGATAAAAAAATCACAAAATTTAAATTGAAAAATGCAAGGATACAACACGTAGTTACATAATTAGTTTCTTCCATGTTAGCCAATTACCCATTTACCTTTAGCAAAAATTAAGGAGAGAGCGGGAATTTAAAATTAAGAAAATTACATGAAACTCTACTATGAAAATAGAAGTATCAAGCTCGATAAAAATACATACGGTAGACTTAGTGAGCTTGCTAATTATGATGAAAAAGTCCCCTGTTTGTCAGAGATTAACTTTGTCTATGTTTTCTATCAAGAAGGATGCAATAAATTTGTTTAGTGCAACTGGTTGTAATTGTTATCTTTGTTTGAAGAGACCCGGGTTCAAATCTTGATATTGCTATTTTTAAATGAAATAAATAATAAATGTGTAAAGACAAAAATGACCTTCCTACTTTCACTCTCGTTGCAGGAAATTGAAATGGAGAAAAGTACACAAAACTCTACCATATATTAATGGAGGATAGGAACTAGAAATTAGTCGCGCTTTTGCTGCGGCCTGCGGGCGATGTGCTTAGTAAAAATGTCTGCCTGAGGACCATTATCGTTTAATGAATATATTATAAAGTCAAAATGATAATAATATGAATTTTTTTTTTGCATAAATTTTAAATTTGGTCATTGAGATTACTAATTTGGTTCACGTGTCCTGGTTAAATATTATATTCTTGTTTACACCTAAAAATTAATCTCATACCACATCGATTAATTATAAAGGATTTCATGGATTTATAAGGATTATTAAATGAGCTAGTTGGGCCTCATTAGGTTTTTGGGCCTAAGTGGCCAAACCCCCTATCCCTGGTCTAGCGGTTGCCCGCCGCCATAGTCGGACAATTCCTCCACCACCGTGGTATGAAATCTGCCCTAATACCTAGCATGAAATTTGGCTAAGTATGGAATCCCATGGCAACAGGGGGTCATACGACAAGGTACCAAGTAGGGCAAAATTGGCTAAGAACCAAGCCCAAATCCCCAAGACGGTACCAAGCCGACAAGGCATATACATAGAAGAAGTTGAACAAGACTTGAGATTGAGGAATATGCCTACTCTCTTCTAACTCCTTCTCCTTCTTCTACTCCTCTCCTTCCTTAAGCTTCTCTCTCTCTCTTCTCTCTCTCTAAAACCAGAAATTCTTCCCTCAAAATCAGATCATCTAAAAGGGGGGAAATAGGTCTTCTATTTATAGGCAATCAGAGGACGGACAAGTTTGCGGCCAGAAGGGCAGAGATCGCGAGCGGGATCTTCAGAGGTGATGTCGCAATCTTGAAACGCAGTCGTACTGGCCTTCGAAATTGAGGAGATCGTGGGATGACTTCGTGGTCGCGATCCGCGATTTGCGGCCGCGATCTTCCTCGCGATCAAAATGCAATTTGACCGTGATTCGACTGGGGAAACTCTTTGTTTCTCCTCGGCTCCTTCTTCATGAAGTTCACGCCTTGATCCCTCCAATTCGGGGCCGCGATCTTCAGCTTGACTTTACGGTCCAGAATCTCGGTCGTGATCTTCACTTCTAGGTAACGATCTCCAGTCTTCTGCCCCCCTTGCTACACTTGTGACCTTGTTTTGTACCTAACTCGCATATATCTTCTAACACGCCCTAAAATCACGTCGAATTCAAATAGGAACGAAATAGGGATGCAATTGACAATGTTTAAGCATTTATGCACATGAATTAGCACGAAAAAAACTCACTATGAAAGATAAATAACACCAATTTAGGTGTTATCAAAATCCCCCACACTTAGGCATTTGCTTGCCCCCAAGCAAATTTACTCAGACCTAATGCAACATGATGGACAAATCAATGGGGAATGCCTAGTTCTTCATTGCATAAAGAAAATTAAGCGGAGATGAATGAACGCTACTATCATCTTACTATGCAAACACAAACTCTCGAGTGAAGACCATACCTACTATCTTAGGCCGAACATTCAAGGTGTGCTCCAGGGGATTATCTAACACAAATAAGCACAAGAACACTCGAAGGTGCTCTTTATTCTCTCTTTAGATTTAGGAGTTGTCGTTTATTACGTTGACGCGCATTGCACCAAGCTTTTTCAATTATTTAGCAAACAAGCATCTCTCCCTCGTGACCAATAGCGGATGAATCATAGCCTTCTCATTCAAGGTCACATGTGGGAAAGTTGATGGGCGGATTCGTCTTAGTCCGAGCACCACTTTCCAGCCTGCACTCCACATTGGGTTGCCACACATGTTGGGCACAAACAAGAGCTATGAGGTCTCATGAATCGCTAAAAGGTACTTTGGACCTTAGCATTCGATTCCTTGAGGAGGAAAGATGCATGGGGGATGGTAAGTAGTGAAAAAGATGTTCAAGACGCAGTAAAGCTATTCAATCCCCAAGCATATCCTCAAAGCGCACTCCCAAGCATATCCCATCCCCAAGCATATCCGTGAGGATTGGTTGCCTCTCACGTGAGCCTCATTTTCAAAAGAATTTAAAGCTTCAGAGTTCAAAAATCAAACAAAAACAATGAGAATCCCGCACACATGTTCTTCCTAAAATAACACATATTATTGACTCACAGAATAGGAAGAAGATAGTAAAATTACCCACACACCGCCCACGGTACTCTAATCATGCAACTATCACCTAGAGAGCATAATGCATCAATCATCTAACAAATCAAAGCATATTGAGTAGGGTCTTTGTTATAGTCGTGCCCACCTTCATGGCCAAAAACTTGTGCTTCTTCGGCAATATCTCACATTATGCGGACCATCACAAAGAAAGCAAGTAAGGGGTTTCTCGACCTTACCATTACCTCTTCGATCCAAGCTACCACGCCTTCGTGTGTCTTTGTCATAGTCGTGCCCACCTCCATTGCCTCTGGAATCCACGCGTTCCTCTAGCTCGTGGTACTCAACTAGGGACTCGGCAAGACTTTGCATGCCTCGTCGTTGTAGCTCCAACTTTGCCCATGGTCGGAGGCCATCAAGGAAGGTGAACATGGCCTCCTTGTCGCTGTAGTCGGGGGTCTCGAGCAGCAATTCGAAAAATCCTTTGTCTTGCCCAGGCTTCAAACTCAACGTTCTCGGGGTAGAATTGTCTCTTGATCTCCCTCTTGAAGTCGTTCCATGACTCCATCACGCACGTCCCTTTATTGATATCGCCTTGGGTTCTTCTCCATCACAACATAGCAACATCACTCAAATAAAGAGGTGCATTTCTTACCTTGGTATTCTCATCTCGAATACCCAAAGCTTTGAAGTATTGCTCCAAGCTCCATAGAAAGTTCTCTAACTCCCTTGCATTCCTCGACCCTTGAAAGCTCTTCGGTCTTGGAATCTTCATGGTTGAGATGGGTTGCACCACGGCAGGTCCGTTAGCCATGGCCCTCTTCACGAAAGTAACCTCACACTTAAGGTCTCCAATCTCCTCCTTCATTATGGCCAGCTCAGCCTGAACAGTCTCCTTCACAACTTCAATCGCGTTGTTCATTGAGGTAAAGATGGTGTTGTTGATGAGGGACACAAGCTCTTCACGCAACCCTTCATATCTGATCTCCAAGCTCGCCAATCGAGCCCCCAAAACTTGAACATCACCTTGGAGTTGGGTGAGATTAGCTCCCAAATCCTCAACTGCAGTGGCATCTTCAGCCACCTTCACCTCCACTTTAGAGACTGGTTTCTCTAGAGCCTGCACAGGATCACGAGTGCTGGAAGTTCCTTTTAGCCTCAAGCTCTTCGTGTGATGTCTTCCAAGTTGCTTGTTGTCACCAGTATCGACTTCTGATCCAGACATTTTTGGTGAGGTTCCTCCTCTTTGTTTGGCCTTTCATCTTCTTTGCTAGCACCAAGCCAAACCAGGTTATGATACCACTTGTCACGACCTTACTCTTGGTCGTACGACCTTAGCTCTCAATTTCGTTAGAGAACTAACCACCCTTCTCTCAAACTCACTAGCAAGCAAAGAAAGACAAAGAAGACAAAGGATGTGAGAACTCTCTAAGTGTATTACTCTAAAAAAATATGGGATGATTACAAATGAGCAAGATGACTCCTTATATTGACCTCTCCACATACAAGGCATCAGTGCCCCTCATAATGCACTCTCTTAATATCATCCATAATGCTTCTAGTTTTCCATACACGCCACATGTGCATCCGCCATGTTGTCACATTATTGGCATCATGTCATCTACCACATATGACAATACCCGGGACCATAGATTTGATTGTCATCCTTAGAAGTAGCTACTCGCTTCTGCATGCCCTTAAATGATTTTTTTTTACGGGAATTCAGAAGTTATTTATTGGTAACGAGCACGTGCATGAGATATAACCACACATTCATCAAAATAAATAACATTTAGAGATTAATTTTTTCCCCCCGTTGAATGAGATTACAATTTTCACTTATCGTGTCCTTTATCAATTTCCCAATTTACTATTTTCGGATTTTCACTCCTGTCCCTGAACTTTCTGCAAAGGAAAAAAAACGAAAAGAACTCGGCAGCGAAAAGGCAGCCAGGATGCGGAACACAAACCAAAATCATACCGAGACGCAAACGGTGAAAAGGGGGAAAATCGAAGTGAAAAAGTGAAAAACGGTCGCCAACGGCTGTGGTCGGTCGGTCGTTCTGTGTGTTCTCTTTGGTTTTTTTTCTTTCGTTATTCCGTTGAATGAGTCGAACGGCACAGAACTACGAGTTCCAACAATGGTGGAACAAACAGCGCCACTCGTTCCTGGACTCCGCCGACGATAACCCGCCGAGCTCCGCCGCCGCTTCCTCTTCCTCCTCCTCCTCCTCCCTCGCCGTCGACCTCACCTCCTCCCCCACGGCCACCACCAAGGGCCACCACACCCGCTCCGCCCGCCAGCTCTCCTGGCTCTGGCTCCTCCGCTTCCACAAACTCACCGCCTCCGTCGCCTGGCTCACCGACTCCTCCATCTCCCTCCTTCGCACCGCCAACCGTCGCATCTCCAACCACCACCGCTCCCCTTCCGCCTACTCCTCCTCCCGCCTCAACAAAATCATCCGCCTCTTCTTAATCCTCGTCCTATTGCTCCTCTTCCTTGAGCTCCTCGCCTACCGCCGCGGATGGCATTTCACCCCGCCTTCCGTCGAATCCGCCGAGGCCCTGGTAGAGCGCCTTTACGCCAAATGGCTCGAAATCAGGGCCGATTACTTGGCCCCGCCCCTCCAATACCTCGCCAATGTCTGCATTGTCTTGTTCCTCATTCAATCCCTCGATCGCGCCGTCCTTATGCTCGGCTGCTTCTGGATCAAATTCAGGAAATTGAAGCCGATTCCGCCTGTCTCATACGCTGCGCCCGACGTTGAGGCCGCTGAGAATTATTACCCCATGGTATTGGTGCAGATCCCCATGTGCAACGAGAGGGAGGTAAGCTGATGTAGGTTCTATTACCCTTGCTTTCTTTTAGGCATATTGTCGAACACTTGGTAAGCATTTTCTCATTTTTACTGTAATGTGATTGCAGGTTTACCAGCAATCTATAGCGGCGGTTTGCATCCAGGATTGGCCGCGCGAAAGAATGCTGGTACAAGTCCTGGATGATTCTGATGACCCGGATACTCAAGTTCTTATCAAGGGTGAAGTTCAGAAATGGCAGCAGAAGGGTGTGCAGATTGTGTACAGGCATCGTTTTGTCCGAACAGGTTACAAGGCTGGTAACCTGAGGTCTGCCATGAGCTGTGATTACCTGAAAGATTACGAATTTGTGGCCATCTTTGATGCTGATTTCCAGCCAGCACCAGACTTCTTGAAGAAAACCATTCCCTACTTCAAGGTAGAGTTGCGTTGGTAAACCCATTGGCAATTGATCTCGTTTTCTGCTGCTCTGATATAACCTTCACTGTGATCTATTGTATTGATGAGAAGCTGCTCTTTGTTATAAGGGAAACGATGAACTAGGGTTGGTTCAAACAAGGTGGGCGTTTGTGAACAAGGATGAGAACCTGCTCACTAGATTGCAGAACATAAATCTGTCATTCCACTTTGAAGTTGAGCAGCAAGTCAATGGCATTTTCATCAATTTTTTCGGTTTCAATGGCACGGCTGGTGTGTGGAGGATTAAAGCCCTAGAGGATTGTGGGGGCTGGTTGGATAGGACAACTGTTGAGGATATGGATGTTGCTGTTCGTGCTCACCTTTCTGGGTGGAAGTTCATCTACCTGAATGATGTGAAGGTCTGCATTTCATATGAAGCATGTTTCTTTCTATTGCAAGCGATATGCTAGGTAGGTAGTGTTTTAGGGTTTTTAGACATTGTAAACTAATGAACTCCTTGGTCTATCGTTTACAGTGCCTATGTGAACTTCCCGAGTCCTATGCAGCTTACAAAAAACAGCAACATCGTTGGCACTCAGGTCCCATGCAGTTGTTTCGCTTATGCTTCGTTGATGTGCTCCGATCAAAGGTGATTAAGTTTTTTGTTCTCTGCTATTGAGAATTGAAATGTAATTATTTACCCAGCAGCTGATAGCTAACCTTTTGTAGCAACTGAGGTCAATAAATTTTCCGCATGAAACGTACCTCCTCTCATAAACATAAGCTGCAAGACTAAACCCACCTTTTTGTTGCCTAAAACTTGGGATTCAAGATAACCCGTGATAATTGAGGAGACCCTTTCGTTCATAACAGATGTTTGTTTGCTGGTTGCAGTTGAGTGTGGGGAAGAAGGCAAACCTGATACTTCTGTTCTTTCTCCTGCGGAAGCTTATCCTGCCTTTCTATTCATTCACTCTTTTCTGCATCATTCTACCCCTCACCATGTTCCTCCCAGAAGCTGAACTACCGGCTTGGGTTGTGTGCTACGTTCCTGGTCTCATGTCCATCTTGAACATCTTGCCAGCCCCTCGCTCATTTCCATTCATAGTCCCTTACCTTCTATTTGAGAACACCATGTCGGTCACCAAATTCAATGCCATGATATCAGGGTTGTTTCGCCTGGGAAGTTCTTATGAGTGGATAGTTACAAAGAAGTTAGGAAGATCGTCAGAAGCAGACTTGATTGTGCTAGCTGAGAAGGAATCGGATCCTCTGGTGTTGGAAAGCTCTGGGATCCACAGGTCTTCATCTGAATCAGGCCTGGATAATCTGAACAAGCTAGAAGCGAGCAAGAAAACGGTGAAAAGGAAAAGAAATCGTCTGTACAGGAAGGAACTGTCCCTGGCGTTCATACTGTTGACTGCTGCTGCTAGAAGCTTGCTGACTGCTCAGGGGATCCACTTCTACTTTTTGTTGTTTCAAGGGATTAGTTTCTTGGTCGTTGGTCTTGATTTGATTGGAGAACAAGTGAGCTGAGCTGACTAAAAAGTAGGCATAGATTTTGTACACTTTCTTATGATCTGTTTTTGTTACAAGTTGGTCCTCGTCTCCCTCCCTTGCCCAGTGCAGTTTTGTGCATTCTTTTTATTCATGTTACTGCATCTCTTTGTTCATAATACAGCTGCCAGAGGCGGTTCGGAGCAGAATGAAAGAGAGAGTTGCTGTTTACAATATATTATCACCACGAGTTGTTTTCTTTAACTCTACTAGGGGAAACCTGGCCTCGCTCCGTAGTGGCTTGGGTGCAATTTTGTGCTTAGATTTGAGTTATACCTGCAAAATTTTATGTACGTTATGGTTTTTGGTAGTTAATGTATGACACAACTAAGTACTAACTCTTTTGGTACAATCTTCAATACAGTTTCACAAACCTTGAAATTAATCCCATGCAAACCACAAAAACTGAAAAGAATGCCACAAGCTAAAGACCACACGTGTACGTGACAACAGAGGAACGCTTTCATCACGTATATAAGGATGTAGAGTTCTTGCGGGTGAGCAAAAATAATGACAACCGATTCATATTAGCAAAACCCTTATTGAATAGTAACACTATTATATCTTCAATAATATTCATAGATGGTTACCATTTGCACCGCGAAGCACACTATGTGTAACATCCTGTACTATTTCCGATCAAGATATTTTCTACTTTAGAGCTAGATCCTTACAATTTTTGCTTTGAGGTGCATAACAAAGTGACTTACTATAAGGTCACTATTCACTAATCCCTGTAGTGCTACACAACGATCAATTCACGAGAGTGGACACTGTGTTTATATATTCTGTCATTTGCATCGACGGTGGCCAAGGAAATTTGGAACTTCACTATGGTGTTAGCAGGAGAGAAGAAGTCATTTTCTAAGTTACCCAACTTTTCACGAATACCATACGCTAATCTCCATCTTGCTTTGTTTTTGGTAATTTTGAAGTTTTCAGTTTCCTCCTGATTTCTTCTCATCTGCTTACTTCTTTGGGGTTTGTTATTTTGTTCTTTGAAGCGGACCTTGCTTTGATATTAGTTAATAATAATTTGTTTTCGGTAGGCTAAATTATCCATTTTGCTATGATTTTGCTATTGTTAGAACCTTATTAACAACTCTTAGAAAAATTCGGCTCTTAAATCACAAGCCAAATTCGACTTGGAGCGTAAACAGCAACTATTTTAATTCCAAGTTTCTATGAGGCACAAAACTGGAATGGGCGTAAGCTGAAAAGGCAATGAATTGAGACCAAATTCTAAATCAGAAACAGCGGGCAAAATCTCTGCAGTGCTCAAACACAATTTCGGATGACCAAACAACAATTGTTCCACTAGCTAGTAAAAACAATTCATCACTTTCACTACTCAGCGTCCGAAAGACAAAATGCTAGGCGACCAAACACATAGGTTTAACTTGAAGGAGATTGACTTTTAAGCAGTAGCAGCACCCTTGCCCTTCTTCCTCTGGAGTTTCTTCATGTAAAATTCAAGTTCCTTGCCTTCCAATATGTAGCTACAACACAAATACAGTATATAAATGGCCAACCATAAGATGCAATACAAACACATCACAACAAAGGGGGGGAAAGGTCCGAACACATTTATGCTTAGCTTACCCATCTGCTCTACCGCATTGACCAGGTCGAGAAGATATGCATGCCAACAATCTACCACCACTAAATTGCTCCTCGATGTGGCCATCCAGTTTGCGATCTTTCTGGCGATTCTCAATCTTCCTCTGGACATGGCTACTCTTCTTAGCTTCTTCAGGAGCAGCAGCTATAGCAGCATCTCCTTCCTACAATTGTAGGACAAAATGTAACAATCATTATACAGTAAAAGAAATTATCACTTTCACAACATCTTATGACGGATCATAACATTGGATTCATTCTCTCCAGCAAACTACTACCTTAAAAGCACAACTTAGCCACAAACAGACTTTACCCTGCTGTTCTTGGTATGGGTAGTCAGCAGATTATATATTCCAGAGGCTATTTATAGGTCAGAATGATCCTAGTTTGGTGACGTATTCGATCTACTAGTCGGCTCATGTGCCAGCTACATAGAACATCAAGATCACACCTACTACTTGTTCTAAGAACGAATACCAATAGAGGCAGGAAAACAGCAAAGACAGCTCGAGATTCGCTTCAGATATTCATGACGTGTCAGAAAATAACATATATAGAGGACAAGCAAATGTCCAGACAACCAACATAAACCTAGAATAGAACAAACAGGACAATGAACTGGCAATCTTGATTTTACCTCAGTAGCTTCCTTCTTAGCGGCTGTCTTCTTCTTCCTGCCAATGTCGACACCGTAGTGCTGAAGGTACCATTGCTTAAACGGAGCTGCATCGACTTGAATAATGGCACTCTTCACCAGTGTCTGTGTCCTAACAAGCTCATTGTTTGATGCATTGTAGACCACATCAAGAATACGAGTCTTGCGGGTAACAGCCTCGCTACCCCAGGAGAAATTTCCAGTGTCCAACCTCAGGGCCCTCCACTTGACATTGCCTCCTCTAACACGCACCCTCCTAACAGTTTTGTTGCTCGAGAGCTTGGTGTTTGCTGGCTGACGTCCAAGCTCATACCTTAATCAACCGGCAATAAAATCAGATCAGAACCAAAAAAATGAAGAAACCGTCCGAACAGAAGTTTGCCAAAATAGTAGAGCAGTAGATAGGGAAGCGATTAAAGCCGACATCCCAGGCTAAAAACACAACAAACTGACCATTTGGCAAATTCGCTTTAAGAACTCAAAAAATGAAATAGCAAATGGGACAACAGGATTTCATATGATTTTACCCTAGAGTAACCAGACAGAATCGAACTAGGGACATAGTCAAGTTCTGGAATGTACTAAAACACACAGAAAAGCATTAGTATCTTAGAAGCTGATTGAGGCAGAGAGAAACTTACTTTCGCTTCTTCCTCCAGACCTTCTTCTTGCCACCAGTGGCGCGCCTCTTGTGAAGAGAGTCCCTGGAAATACCTGCAGGTCAGAAAGGAGAAGCCTGTAACCATTTGATGCGAGAGGCGGCCATTATAAATCAGCATCTAGCCCAGGTAAACTGTAAAGTAGAGCTTGATAATGGAGACGGTGGAATGGGGGAGGACGGATCAGTACCCATGTTGAATCAGCGGCGGCGAACTGTGACCGGCTTTCCCTCTCTCGGCGCGGCCTTACCTCTGCTGCACTGCTCTGGAAAACTAAAACCCTAGCTAGCTTTATATGCGCAGCCGCTTTCGATTTCGTTCGCGTTTATATCCAGTTCCAGTCCCTCAACTTTGGTTAAAGTTAGTAACCGGCCCTTAAAACTTCATTTCGGGACGCAAAATTACAGTTAAGCTTGGGCTAGGGCTACTTTGGGCCTCAGGAAGATAAGCCATACTTGTGAGAGAACGGCGAGGGTTTCATTTGGTAGGCCTGGTATAATGCAAAGCCCAAAATCCCCATAATTCAACAATGGCTAAATTACACATTTGGTCATTCAAATTACATAAATCTTTCACATTTGCCATCCAAATCATTTTTCTTTCTTATTCGTCACTAACTTTACCAATCATTTCATCGTTAGTCATCAATCGTTTGTCCATCAGGATTCCAAACTCGGCGTTGACCACACTCCAAATCACATGTTCCTCTTGGCCCCATCCCCCTCGCTCCGACGCCGCCGAGAGTTTCCCCTGTTTCAAAGTTATCGTCGGATTTCGTCGCTAGACTATGCAGACAAGTTCTCTCTCTTTCTCTCATTCAATTTGTTATGAAGACCTCAAAGAGCATGATTTTCGATATAGAGAAAGGGGATTTAGTCAACGAAAAACTCCTGCTCCCATTCAGATCACATATCTCCCAAAGAGATTACGTTAACAAAATTGGGCAGATTAATGCTTTATTTATTTATTTATGGTGAAATAGGAAAGTGTTTTTAGGATTAGTGGTGGAGACTTGGTGTAGAGAGAAGAAGTGCATGCTGGGGTCTGGGCTTGAGGGAAGAGAGGCAAGGGTAGTAGGAAAAGTTCTCTCTTCTACTTGAAGGAAGAAAACTAGTGGTGCCAGATCTGTTTCTGTCGGGTAGAGTGACAGAGTTGAGTTGCAGAGGATGGAATCCTGATGGACTAAGGACCGAAGAACGGTGGCGTTTGGATGATGAAGAAGGAGTATGGTTGAAGTGAAAAACGACAGTGTTCCACTTATTTAGTTAGCCGTTAATTTACACTGTTTGTTTAAACTAATACCCTATCATGTAAGGACACGTGGATTATGTTTGTTAATCAATTTCGTAGTTATAAAAGCTACTGGAGACTCAGTACACATCTAAGCTTTCCTCTCCATTTTCACTTGTCCTTTTACAAAAGTTTACATGGTATCAGAGCCAAGCGAAACCTAGGGTTTCGACTGCGTCTTGAAGAATGTCTGGCGAACAAAGCACGCCGCCACCAGGTGGGAACCAACGATCCCCCAGTGGAATAAGTGGAACAACATGAGACATCAACAATGGGCGTTTCCAGTTTGGATCCTTTGGACAACAGCAGCAACCTACCACAAAGACCATCACATTTGGTAATCCCTACTACTTGAACCCTAATGAGAATATGGCACAGTCACTGGTTGTTGAACCATTTGATGGAACCAATTACACCATGTGGGCAAGATCTATTCAAGTAGTGTTAAAAACTAAGAATAAGCTTGGGTTTCTGGATGGATATATCCCAATACCTGCTCCTGGGTCAGATTTGTTTGGTATATGGGATCCTTGTAACACATTGGTTTTGTGCTGGATACAAAACTCCATGACTAAGGAGCATAGACGTGCAGTCTTGAATCATAACAACTGCAAAACTCTTTGGGAAAAGTTGAAGAGGCGTTTTGGACAACCAAATGCTATGAGGATTGCGAACTTGAAAGATGAGATTCTGGCCTGTAAACAAGGTACCAGAACCATTAATCAGTATTATACAGCAATCAAAGGAATATGGGATGAGTATACAGAGTTTTGCCCAATAGTGCCCTGTGCTTGTGCACTTGGTTCAACTCTACCCTGTGCAGCAGTTGAGGCCTTTGTCCAGAAATAGGAGACAGACTACTTGATCAAGTTTCTTCGAGGAATCAACCCAGAATTTGAAGCCATCAAGACACAGCTGTTAATGCAGAAGCCACTACCTAGTGTTTCTGAGGCAGTTGATGACCTTTTACAACATGAACAGAAGCTCAAGGCTGATGCAGTTTCAGGAGGAAAGAAGAATCAGACCATAGCATTGGCAGCTTCAGGTTCTAACGACAAGGGAAATGCAGACAATCCTCAGGGCAAAAAGTACTGCAGATATTGCAAACGGAACAATCACAACATTGAGGATTGTTGGTGGCTTAAGAAGAAACAAGGAGAACAGCAACAGAATGATGGTTACTCCAGTTCTAGTTCTAGTTTTGGTACTCCCAGGTTTGCAGGGTCAGTGGCCCAAAGAGGAGGAAACAATGTAAGTGACTCACACTCTGAAGGTCACACAACTAGAGAAGGTATGAGCCAAAATCCATCTGCCTTTACTCCTGAGGAAATGGCACGACTCAGATCCTTGCTGCAAGTTGGTGCTAATACCCTACCTTCACCACCTTCCTCACCTTCTGTGAACCACCAAGCCTTCACTGCTTCTTACTATCCACCACATTTCCCTAACCATTCAGGTATACACATCATTTCTTCATCTCATGTAGCTAAGTCCAGTAATAGTAGCTTATGGATCTTAGACACAAGGGCTTCAGACCACATAGCATGTTCCATAACTATGTTCACTTCATACCATCCAGTCACAGAAACCTATGTTTTTCTTCCAAATAGGACACAAGTCACAGTCACCTGTATTGGTACAGTGGTCTTACCTACAAGATTAACTCTCTATGATGTGCTCTTAGTTCCTAGTTTTTCTTTCAATCTCATATCAGTTAGTAAACTCACTCAAGATCAGTCTTTGTCCTTACACTTCCAATCTTATCATTGCTCTATTCAGGACCTTCTAAGCAGGAAGAAGATTGGTTATGCAAAAGAGTCTAGAGGTCTTTACCAACTGATTATTTCTTCAAGTCCTTCCCCTACACCAGTACACCATCAAGCAGCCTCCATCTTCAATTTCAAGCCTCAAGACATACACCTTTGGCATTGGATATTAGGCCATCCTAGTCATGACAGATTGTCCATGTTTCACAATCTTATTCCTGATGTAACTCAGTCTAAGTTAGCACACTCTGATGTTTGTCACTTTTCCAAACAGAAAAAACTTCCATTTCCCATTAGCACCAACACAACACCTGAGAAGTTTCATTTATTGCACATGGATATTTGGGGACCTCTTTCAGTTGTTTCTTATGATGGTTATTATTATTTCTTGACTGTTGTGGATGATTATTCTCGAAGTGTATGGGTCTATTTGATGAGACACAAGAGTGAAGTCAGAGGGCTCATTCAAGGCTTCTGCAACTTAGTTAAGAATCAATACAATACCACTGTTAAGATCATTAGAAGTGATCAGGGCAAAGAATTTGAAATGTGTGAATACTTTGCTGCTGAAGGAATTGAACACCAGGTTTCCTGTGTTGAAACCCCAAAACAAAATGGGAGAGTGGAAAGGAAACACCAACACATCCTTAATGTGGCTAGGTCACTGAAATTCCAGTCTGGTCTACCTTTAGAATACTGGAGTGATTGTGTGTTACATGCTGTCTGTCTCATTAACAGACTTCCCAGTTCCCACCCCCATTTTGCAAAACAAATCCCCCTATGAGGTCCTCCACACTGAACCACCTATTTTGAAACACCTCAGAGTGTTTGGCAGCCTGTGCAATGCCAACACTCTTTCTCATGGGATGACTAAATTTGCTTAGGGGTGGGCAACGGGACGGGATACCCGTCCCGTTTGAAATGGGCACCCGTTCCCATTTAGAGAGCAATATCCATCCCATGTCCCAAACCCGTACGGGTTAACGGGTACCCATTACCCGTACGGGACGGATAACGGGTACCCATACTACCCGCAAATACCCATCTAATTGGAAGTAGCAGCAAATCCACCAAAAAAGGAAATTTGACTATTAGAACCTTCTCTGCTTCTCTTCTAGTGTCATTGTGATGTTGAATTAAATGTGTAGGAAATTTCACTATTGGATCTACTACATCTGTCACTATATGTTGAATGTGGTCTCGTTACCACTCTGGCCACATTTCAACAGAGTTAGTAGCATCAGACCACTCATTACCACTCTAAAAATGTTGGAGTAGCTAGTTAACAGGGAATGGCCAGAAGCTCGGTTGCTCCTTTATGGTTCCTGTGCTAATTCTTTTGAAGTTTTAAAGAGTGATGTTGATGTCTTCCTTGCAATTGAAGATGGTGATGCGAGAATAGCTTTCTCTTTGCGCACAACTATATAGAACTTTGATTTACTAGGTCCTTAAGGTATATGCAAAGATTAACAAAATAGGAATGTGGTTAAATGGGTCAACCGTTATGGATTTCGAACCATAAGCAATCTGTTGCATAGGTTTAGTAGCGGCAGAGTTACGATTGTAGTGTTTGGGCTTTTGGACTAATGGGTATAACGGGTACCCGTTATACCCAAACGGGTATTAACGGGTAACCCGCGGGTACCCAAAGTAGTGATTCATGATCCCAAGTCCCATCCCGTAAAAAAAATTACGTGTATTTGGGTACCCGATCCCTCAAAAAACGGGACGGGTATACCCAAATACCCGTTTCCCGTTGCCCACCCCTAAATTTGCTCCCTGGGCAAGACAGTGTGTGTTTCTGGGTTTTCCTGCTGGAGTGAAATGTTACAAAGTTCTAGACATTCATACCAGAAGAACCTATATCTGTGGCGGCCGGAAGCATAAAACCCTAATGCGAAGCAGTAAGCACAAAAAGTTTTAACTTGGGTACTGGTGGCGAAATCGGAGCTAGGAATTTGGGGGTTTCGATTTACTTGGATGGTATCTCGGGATTTCAGGTGACGAAGAGGCTTGATTCCGGCGACGGGGAATGGAAGGACTGGAACTAGCGATCGAAAGGGATGTGATGGTAAACTTCGTATCGTCGGCTAAGAGATGAGCTATTAATTATTTTGTTTTAATTTTTAATTTTTTAAAATCGACATATCATTAAGTTAACGGTCTAGTCAGCATTTTTGTTTGCCATGTCATCGAAATAATGACAGAGTTAATGGAGTGTGAGGGAGACTAACGGTCGGTGACTAACGGTGAAATAATTTGATTTTGATGTGATTTTAAGGTGTATTAGTCAATATGTGCGAATAAGGTGCAAAACAAGGTCATAAGTGTAGAGAAGGGGTAGAAATTGAAGATCGTGGCCTAGAAGTCAGATCACGGCCGGAATCACAAGCCGCGAAGAAGAGCTGAAGATCGCAGCCCAGAAGCCAAAGATTGCGACTAGGATCTTGGAAACCCAGGGCGCGAACTTTGCGTGGAAGGAGCCTTGGAGAAGCAGAGAGTTTCCCCAGTCGCATCACGGCCAACGATCATTTGCTCGCTAGGAAGATCGCGGCCATGACTCACGGATCGCGACCGCGAAGTCAGCCCGGAATCACAAGCACTTCCGACTTTGGTCTCGTGGGTTGTATTGACATTTGTCGTTCTACTACTGGTTGATGTGTTAAATTTGGGGAGCCTTTGTTTCTTGCTATTGTAAGAAGCAAGACAAGGTCTCCAAATCGCCTATAGAGGTAGAATATTGGTCTATGTCCAATGTGAGTTTTGAGTAGGTCTAGCTTCAACATTTGCTTTTGGATTTTGGTATCTCTTGTATGTCGCATCTCTCTCTTTCTCTTTGTCGACAAACAAGTGCTATTCAGATTGCAGTCAACCATGTTCTCCACAACCGTACAAAGGATATTGATATCCACATCCATTATGTTTGAGATTGGGTTACTGAAAGTGTGCTTCTTCATTACGTGCTAACTGAACATCAGAAGATGGATATCTTTATCAAGACTTTTTCTACTAGCCATCATTGGTTCCTCTCTAGCAAATTGATGTTTCGAGAGACATCAATTTGGGGGGATTTGGGGGGGACATTGTTGATGTATGTATGGGTTTGGCCGTTTGGGCATGACTTGGCCTATTTTGCTTTTGTACAAGTCATTGTAAAGCCGTGATGCATGTAATATATATATATATATATGGTTAGATGTGCGTCCTTCTGCTCTTCTTCCTTGTCGGCTGGTTGAGATCTATATTTAGACTTGATTGCCTCTGTACTCGATCAATTCTATTCATTGATTAACATCCGTTGGTAGTTAGAACACAATTTTCTGGGTACTTGACATAACAGTCATCGGTAAGACCAATTGGGATTGAGATATTCCGCAATGTGATGCATATCATCTATCCAACTGATCTCGCTTGGGACATGGGTATCTCTGGTGGGGAATCCATATGCCTGAAGCAGAAGAAACCCCAACAAGTGGAGAAGCAACCCAATTCAAACAGCTAGAGAGAATCAGGATGAAAAATGGCAACAAGAAATTACCGCTCTAATGTACCAAACCAATTTTCATTTCGAAAACAAGACGTCTAATTGTCTATCACCGGCTCTGGTTGATGGGAAAGGGGCCAAATTGACAACAGTTAAAGAAGAACCTGTCACGTAAACATTCTATAGAACTACAGCTCACTATCTTTTGGAGATTCAGTCTCTCCACTCTTCGTCTTCCCGTTCACTGCAACAAGTTCCGTGTCAAATACCAATGTTGCTCCACCTGATAAATTCCAAACAGCAAAATAGGTGTTACTGTCTTGTCAACCAGACATTGGGGTTTCAAGACTTGACAAGTAACTTGGCACAAGCTGGGTTACAATGAGTAACCGTACTGTCATCTGTCGTCAATACGCACGCGTAACCAATACAAGAGCGCCATAACATATCATCAAACATATACCAGGCACTAAAATGCTGAACGATGTCAAGTAAAGGAACCACTAATCAGTTGCTGTCCTACCCCCCCCCCCCCCCCCCCCCCCCTCTCTCTCTCTCTCTCTCTCATTGATCATTGGTTCACAGTAATTAAAGCTGCTCCGTTTAGCCACTAACTAAATATCACCATGATTGAGATATAGAAAGGAGCGACATGATATCAACAATGTGCAGAGAATAGAAGTACCTGGAATGGTTGGGGGAGAGCCCTGGTCACCATAACCGAGCTTTGATGGAATTTTCAACTTCCGCTTCTCACCTACACACATTCCTAATAGTCCTTGGTCCCATCCTGGAACAAAAAAATCAATGGCCAACTCCAAGTGATGAGGGTTTATAGATAAATGGTAAAGAACCAAGTCATGCAGTAAAGCACCAAAGATTTGTACCTTTGATAACTTGACCACTGCCAAGCTCAAATTCAATGGGATCACCCCTTTCAAAGCTGGAGTCGAATACAGTGCCATCGGTGAGCTTCCCCTGCAAATTTTTATAATATATGATTCATGAAACCACATTCGAATAGGAGACTCCGGCAACGAAGTCCAAGAAGAGAATCCTATAAAAAGAATGCCTAATCTTCAGTCAGAACTCAGAACCGTGAATTAGCTGAAAGATAAACCTTGTCAGGAAACCAGGGATACTAGGGTTTGATTCCTCATTTGCTAACTGGTTATATTCTGGCATAATGAATCGACATACGCATGATGTACCCTAAAGCATATTACAAAACTATAGATGGGTAAATAATAGGTTGAAGAGAGAGCTCAACTCATTACCACCACATTAGCAGGATTCAAGAAAAGCTCATGATTTCTCTAACATGTAATAGCCAACAACCACAAAGAAAAAGGATGTCTTAAAGCCCGAAACTATTAAACAGGCAACGGAAATCCATCAAACTCACAAACAGCAGAGAATAACTAACTTGATTGATTAATTGAAGATGCATATTAAAGAAAAGTTGTAGAACTATAGACACCCATTACGTAGCAGAAAAATGGAAAGACCAAACAGACTTAACTCACCCGGTAGTGTACTTTGATCTTGTCCCCCTTATGAGCCTGAATTTCGCAAGTCTCGGGTTTGTGCTGCCAGATGCGTAGTAGCAAACATAAGAAAAACAATAACAACCAGTATTATGCATTCTGATTTCCGAGCAACCCTAAGTTGCTTCCTAACCATCATCAGCACAAATACTCCTAACCATCATCAGCACAAATTGAGCTTCATTATGCGCAAGTACAAGCTCATATCCTAAACCTGACTCCTACAATTGATGTTTCCTTTGCAGCATCTTTGCATCTAATCCGCCTTTTGTATCCAAAACACAGGAGTCATAAATCGCAGAACATAGATGCAGAAAGAAGAACTAGTAGTACCTTAACGCCAATCTGTAGCTCTGTTACATCACCGGACTTCTTCGCGTGAACTGAGGGATCAAGATGAGCAGAACGGAAGAAAAGCATTAACAATCAGGAGAGGAAAAAGGGGAACCGACTGTGGCGGATCAGAAAGCTGAAACAGCGAAATCGTTCACCCATAGAAAGATCTAAACAAAGCGGTGTGAGATTACTGCCTAGTTACCATAGGAAGACAGAGCCACGAAGAAGAAGAAGATTGCAGCAGCTTTCGATACAGAGATTGGACTCATCTTCGTAGTTGCTCAGTTTGCTCCAACTCAAATGCTCGACGATAAGCTCTAGCGGTCGTCTTTCCGAGAAGAGAAGGATCGACGGGAATTTTATACTGCTAGTTACTGCTGGGCTTTTGCCCTCTGAGACCATCCAATTCGAACTATCCGTGGGCCTGGGCCTGGGCCTCGTTTTGTCAAGCAACGCGCCTGCCTTGTCGTCAAATGTTGCGGCAGAACCAAGAAACCAAATGCTGCACTTGTTCCTATTTTAAGTTATAATTTTTTAAATTTATCGCCTATTCAAATTACCTAAATGTCCTTGTTTTAATTATAGGGTTAAATCTCTTGATCCCTAAAACTTAGGGGGTGAACAAACACGCCCGCAAACTGGCCAACCCGTCCAATCCGATCCAATTCATCCATATTTATCGCTAAAACGTTGGTTTTTGGTTGGGTGAGAATTTTCTTTTGTACAACCCGCCTCTTTTGGGTTGGGTTTGGATTTTAGATTCCACCACTCGTAGAACTCGACCCATCCCGTGTTTCAATTATTGATATGAGTTCGTATCGAAAAAAATATTTATGTCGTATATAGTCATACTTATGAGAAAATTAAGATATTTTGCCATTTTTTTCTCTCATGGTCTTCCTAATCTAATGCATTCTTCAGCTTAAAGTTTAGACATAAGTTTAATATAGCTATGATTCGGGTAATCCTTTTTCTTGTGTACAATTTTAATAGAATAACATATTATGGATGTGTTCATTTATAATCTTTTTAGCGTATTTCTACAAATGTCGTGAAAAAACTAGACATAAGTTGAAGTAAATTAAATTTTATTGAAATTCAAACAACATTTGTGAATTTTGATACCTTTCACCTCATTTATTTATTTGATTTTTTAATTAGTTATAAAAAAATTTATGGTGTAGAATAATTACATATTTTGTGTTGGGTTGGATTTTTACTTAAAACTATCGGCAACCCGACCCAACCCAACTAGAAACAAACTGTAGGATTTTTTTTTTGTGTGGGTTTGGGTTTAATATTTCCCAAACCATAGTGCATTGGTCGGGTGATTAAAACGCCTAAACCCGGACCACCCGACTCATGTACACCCTACTAAAACCCAATACATTTGAATCTTGTTCTCTTGTTACGGTGATTACTTAGAGTAAGTAACCACTGTGGTTACTACTTACTAGGAAGAAGGGTATTTTGCTTCCATTCTAGAAATGTGGTAGGGCGGCTGTCATGACCCGTCCATGGACGTGACCGGCGTGTGGGTTTCCCTATCATACCGTACAGAATCCACACAAGCCTAACCAGGAAAAGACTTAGTCAAACATCCTCCTATAATCTAGCCTTGAAATGTGCCTTCCTCCTTGTGTTCACACCTTGATGTTTATTCTTTAGTGATTCCATTCACACCTTGAAACTTCTTCTCCATGACCGACCCTCCTTTTGAGCCCAATTTTGTGATCTGCGTAGCTCAATAGTGTGCTGGACTTTCCTTCTAGCAATCCAACCTTAAGCCTTCCAATTCTTTAGCCAAATAACCTATAATTTGATCTCGAAAGGCTTTAGACCTAGCTCGAGTCATTGGCCCTTCAACTTGAGTGTGCTTGACTTTATGGAAAGTTCAGCCTGCCACCCACCTCGTCATCATCAAGCTTAAACTTGCTTCGTCCCATGGCCCTCACCCATTTAGCTATTTATCTGGGAAAATACTATTCACGAGGGTGATACGTCACTTAGTGAATAAATCTTAACCTAATACTTATATTAATATGAATATAGTATTCGAGTTATGAAGTGACTCGAGTACAAGGTAAGTTAGTATTGTTTGATTCGTGTGATATCATAGTGTTGTTTGTAGGATAATGACATGTATGTGTGATGGTATTGTATAATGTATTGTATGATGATTTTCATTATGATATATGGGCTATGACTATGTGATATAAAACTAGATATCGGTTACATGAAACTGCGAGGGACCTTTGAGGCGCTAAGCAAAATGATAGACAAGATACCTTGCCTAGCGCGAAAGTGTATGATTAGAATATGGAAATGGCCTATAAGGCATGTGAATGAGAAAAGGGAAGAGATGGTTAAAAGTATACTATTTGTAAATGAAAGGAAAATTGATTGGCCTTAATGGCATATATGGAAATGTTATTGTATGGTCACCTAAATCAAACATAAAGATTGCCTTGTTGTACACTCAACCCAAGATATGGGAAAAGGGAGAACATGATATGATGAAACCGAACGATGATTCGTTCCTAGGTGGTTTGAGATATGATGTAACCGGGCTGGGTACGTCCTACAGTGGTATAATGGCACCAAGCTGAGGTACGTTCCGCGGTGATATGTTCGATTGGGATCAATGGTAATTCCTATTCCTACATCTCTGGAAGAGTGTATGATTTGACAAGATAATGAAGTAAAAGCCACTGAATCAACCTAAACATGCATGTGATTGAATCCTTGTATAAGGATTTTCTATGATGAGGTTATGTGATGACTTCATCCAGTAATTTCTTCTTTCGTAGAATTCAAATTTTTAAAGTATCGATATAGACTATCGGGGGAAGAAATGTTCTGCCTGAAGTAATGAAGCGAGTTAAAAAAAAAGAATCCTGCTGAAAAAAGGGTGTAATGGAATTTGTGATGTGATATACGAACTGTGCATGTGGATGATATAGTTATGTGATAGTTTTCTATGGTATTTGTTATATTTATATGATATGGAGGATTGCATGATGACATGAATGGATGTGTGTGTTATGGAATGAAATTTCCTGTATCATGATGTTTATGTGATGTGGTATATGACATGTGTTGTGAGACCATGGCTGAATGTGACTGTATTGTCAGTTGGTACAATATGGTAAGTGATATGAATGAGTCATGGATGATAGGAGAGGTACTTCGGGGGCACAACATCACTCGTTACTATAAATTTCCTAAGCAGGCGATGTAACCAGAATGCTAGTGTTATGTCCGGGTCTGAATGTGAAGTTAAAACTTAAGGTAGTATATATGATGTGAGGATGTTTCTCAGAGCACGAGAAGAAGCAGTATGATGTTACATGTAGCAATAGGGTGTTAGAAGTTTTCAACGAACCACGTATGAGTTCGCTTTATTACAAATAAGTATTGTGAATTTTTTTAGCAACTACTACACTTTTGGAATAAATCCTTAAATATCAATAAAGCTAATCCACTTTCCACTATCTCTCTACCTTGTTCTCTCAACTTTCACCATTAAACATGAACTAACTTGGTCGTCGGAGTTTAATCCGGTGGGCATCCCCGAATCTTTCACAGGTTTCTTTCCTCCCGACGAGATCAGACGAACGGATCGTGAGTCAGCCCCACACCTACAAATATCATTGTTCATACCTCGAGCTAGATGGTACAAACAAATGTTGCAGGTAATTTTATTTGCCTAATTTTTCTTGGCTTATATTAGAATTGTGATTTTTTCAATGACCAAAAAAAGAATTGTGATTTTTTGAAGAAAATTAATTTGGTACTCGGCAATATAATGATACTGACACTGAACAAATTATTAGAAATTAAGATTGAGAATACCAAATTTAGAGCCTTATTTGATTTGATATTTCAGTATTTACCGAAATACCGTTACCGTACACCTCTGCGCATAACAATACACCTGCAATACTTCTCGTAATAGTAATAATAATAACGTGGGAGCCATTGTCACCAACGCGGGCAACGGCTATTTCACAATTGTCCTCTCAACGACTCTATCTGGAACAATAATATGTGCCACCTGCCTGCCTTTTTCATATTACTTTGTCTGAGTCTCCACGTACGGTCTGCCTTTTTCCCCCCTCGCCATTTTATTCCAAAACAGATGCCTCTCAACTCAACTGCTTTTCAGTAGTGAAAAAGAAAAGGGTGGGGTTGTTTCACTGTAAATTACACTTGTTGTAGCTGGGAATACAAATTTGTGAGAAGAAGAGAGGCCGATTAGGAATTTGATGCAATTAGAGTCCTTTTTATGGGAATCGATAAACGTCGTTCTTAAAATTATGATTGATCGTCCTAAAAAATAATAAAGTTACACTTTTAACCTTTTGTCATCTTTAGCAAACAAATATCACTTTAACTAAAAAAAGGAAAAACACTCAATTTCCCACACTCTCGAATTCATCGTTGACATTCTCGAGTCGTAATTGTTGGGAATACGTCCGAATCATGAGTAGCGACTCTGATGAGGTAAAAATCCGATTTTTTTTTCAAAAAAACCCAAAACCCCTCAAACGAAGCCAATTTTCGGTTGTACCATGGCTCAACCTAAGGCAATGGTAACCAACCGAAAATTGCCTTAGGTTGAGCCATGGTACAACCGAAAATTGGCTTCGTTGAGGGGTTTCGGAATTTTTTTGGATTTTTTGTTTTATATCAATAATTTTCTATTCTTTTACTACGATTTATGGTTCGGTCCATAAGATAATTTGTTGGATTTTGGTTTATATTTTTTTAGATTTATGGAAGGGGAGGGGGTGTTTGTTTTGTGTTTGATTTTGAAATTCAAAATGGACAATTCGGTAAATTACATATTAAGTTAGGACGATAGTTAGTAATTTTTAGGACAACCTTTAACCATTCAGCTTTTTATTCTCCAGTATAAGTAAAGTATATGGAATAACTTATTTTCCTTTGCCTCCATCCTCTCTAAGTTCTAATGATTTCTAACTACGCTTTTATAACCATTTCATACAGATCCTGAATCCTAGCTCTCACATCTTAGCAAATTGTACTTAACAGTACATTTTGCGATTCCCGTCTCAAACTAATCTTCATTCTCACACTTCCATGGACCCCTTAAACGTTCTTAAGTATCACTT
Organism: Linum trigynum; assembly: GCA_964030455.1. Lineage (NCBI taxonomy): Eukaryota > Viridiplantae > Streptophyta > Magnoliopsida > Malpighiales > Linaceae > Linum > Linum trigynum. The sequence goes on along the minus strand of OZ034814.1, from coordinate 29,010,372 downwards.
TCTGACCTTTTTACTAACCTTTTCCCACAAAGCCCACAGAAAAAGAAGAAGGGAAAAAAAAAAAAAGATAGCATCATAATCCAGAAGACTAAAAAAACAAAAAAAAGTGACGATATTCCCAATTCTTTCTTGTTCCCCTCGCTCAGTCACCCACTCTCAAATGAAATCTCAATTCTCATAAATAAATAAGTTAGATTAAGTTTCCATTTCTATAAAGCGCTCCACTCCTCTCTCTTCTTCTTCTTCTTCTTCAACTCTTCCCTTCCCTTGTCACTTTCTACCCTAGCTCAGCTCAGCACGCTTTCCCACCCCAAATCCCCTCCTCCTCCTGCTTCTGAGAGCAACGATGAAGAACCACTCCAGAGTTAGACCCCTATTTTGTTTCTTCATCCTTGCTCTCTTCCTCTCCTTCTCCGGTAAAATGCCTTCTCCCCTTTCTACATTAATTAATTTGATCAATCAATCAATCAATCTGACTCTGTTTTCTGTGTTAACCCGCAGGTGCCGAGATCTCGAGCAGGGCCGGCGTCAACTACGGCCAGCTGGGGAACAACCTCCCCTCGCCGGCGACGTCCGTCGAGCTAATCAAATCCCTCAGAGCCAAACGGGTCAAACTCTACGATGCCAACCCCAAGATCCTCCGCGCCCTCAAGGGCACCGACATCCAGGTCTCCGTCATGATCCCCAACGAGCTCATCCCCAACGTCTCCGCCTCCCAGTCCTTCTCCGACCGCTGGGTCCGAACCAACGTCGTCCATTTCTACCCTTCCACCAAGATCCGCTACCTCCTCGTCGGAAACGAGATCCTAACCAACCCCGATGTCGGCACCTGGTTCAATCTCGTCCCCGCGATGCGCCGGGTCAAGCTCTCCCTCCGCAAATTCCGCCTCCACAAAGTCAAAGTCGGCACCCCGCACGCCACCAACGTTCTCGAATCTTCCTTCCCGCCGTCCAACGGCACCTTCCGCTCCGACATCGCCGTCCCGGTCATCAAGCCCATGCTCCAGTTCCTGAACCGGACCCGGTCCTTCATGTTCCTCGACGTTTACCCTTACTTCCCGTGGGCCGCCGAGCCCAACAACATCAACCTGGACTACGCCCTCTTCCAGGCCCATAATGTGACCTACACCGACCCGCTCTCCAACCTGACCTACACCAACCTCTTTGACCAGATCGTCGACGCCGTCATCTTCGCTATGAAGCGGCTCGGGTACCCGGGCATCCGGATCTTCATCGCCGAGACGGGTTGGCCCAGCGCCGGGGACGTAGACCAGATCGGGGCCAGCATCTACAACGCCGCCGTCTACAACCGCAACGCCGTCAAGAAGCTCACCGCCAAGCCGCCGATCGGGACCCCGGCCCGGCCCGGGGTCGTCATCCCGTCGATCCTCTTCGCGCTGTTCAACGAGAACCAGAAGGGCGGCCCCGGTACGGAGCGCCATTTCGGGCTCCTGTACCCGAACGGGACGGCGGTGTACGAGATCGATCTGAGCGGGCAGACGCCGCTCTCCGAGTACAAGAAGCCGCTGCCGCCGCCGACGAACAACGAGCCGTTCAAGGGGGAGCTTTGGTGCGTGGTGGCGGCGGAGGGGTCGGCGAACGAGACTGCGCTGGCGGAGGCGTTGTCTTGGGCTTGCTCGCAGGGGAAGGGGATTTGCGACCCGCTTCAGCCCGGTGGGAAGTGCTTTAAGCCCGACTCGTTGAGTTGGCACGCGAGTTACGCCTTCAGCGCGTATTGGGCCCAGTTTAAGAAGCTGGGCGGGACTTGCTCTTTCAATGGGCTCGCTGCCCTCACAGCCAAGGATCCAAGTAAGTTGGGCCATCTCAGTAATTGGACTTTTTCTTACTTCTTGTTGTTGGCTGTTTATTTCCATGGTAATTACTAATTAGGAGTTTGACTTGACGCCTGACGGTCTAATCTTCTCGCAGGTATGGGACGCTGCAAGGTTCCGAGCGGAAGGCTGGCTTGAGATTGGATAAAGAAAAGGCAGGTTATTAGAGTTTGCAGATCATGATTCAGCCAATCATTAATTTACCAGGCTGCTCGTTCTGTTTTGATCATTGTATTAGCATTCTTTAAATGTCTTGTAATCTGATGACAGTGATAGAATTTAGGATCATTGAGATAATGCAATTATATTACCCTTTTTTGGTGGGAAGAGGGTTTTCTTGCTCAATTCTGTTGTAAAATATGAGAATGTTTTGTCAAGTTTTATTATATCTGTTCTAACTGCTTTTTCGAGCAGGACTGTTCTATACTTCCTTCGATACCCTTGAATTTGATGCATAATAAGGCTGGCTCTGGCTCTAATCACCATTTGCACCACTATGGTTTATCTGATAAACACATAAGAGTACAAGAGACAAATACAATAGAGACAGAGATGTGTGTGATATGTACGAGAAAATAATTTGTTGCACCACTAGGGTTTATCCTGCTTGTCTCTCATAGTGGTAGTCTTTCAATTTTTTTGGGTGGCTTCACTAGGGTGTTGCTTGTTGCGGATTTCTGGATAGTTTTATTTGTATAACTCTTGTCTTATTTTGATGTCACTCGGAAATAAAAAAATCCTTATCATGCCCCTGGAGGGTGAAACAACCTTCAACTTTACCACGCAAGAGACAAAAGCTAGTCGTGGTTAATCCGGAAGTAGTAAGTGGGTCAAATATACATGGTCCAAAAATTAGAATCGTATTTTCCTAACGTCTTTCACAATCACTTATTTATGTGGAGAGATAATTCGCTTGTGTCTTTAACAATCACTTATTTATGTGGAGAGATCATTCGCTTGTGATACTATTAATCAACAAATAAAAAAGCATAACAACCGAGGAACCCCAGAATACAAATAATTGATATTTGCGAGTCCCAAATTTAACACAAAACAGGAAGGCCAACACCAAAATTGCGCAGTTCGGATCCTACATGATGCTTATTGAGTGATAGTGTCTTCATGGTCCAAGGAAAACGGTGGTTAGGACTGTCTTGGTGTGCAGAGAAGCCTTGAGCACTTTCAACCCCTAAAACCAGTGAACAAACCATAAAACATACAGAAAACCCAATGAAAGCCACTTTTCCCGCACAAAACTTTCATGCATCAAAACCCATATATAGAGAAGGAAAAAGAGGATCACCTCAGCCATGCCGAGCTCAACGACCTTCTCCTGAAGCAGACCAACTTCCCCAATGTTGAATTCGTTAAGCAAAGCAATGGCGGAGATGGTTGACATTGGCCTCACCTCCAAATTGTCCATCACCATGTAAATCACAACCCCCTTCACGAACCCGCCACCATCTTCTTCCCTGTTTTCAATCTCCGCCACATTTTTAGGAGCTGCGTCGATAAATTTGGCCTCGTAGCTCATTGCTCGATTACAATGTCGACAAATAGCTTTTGGGTTATCAGTCACAAATATCTCATGGCGGGTAAGGGTAAATGTTCCATGATTAAAGCCTCCAAACCCAGAGTGATGATATGAATTAGAAGAACTCCCACTCTGGTAGCAGGAGTTACAGAGATAGATCTTTCATTTTGCTGCAGATTCGTTGTTTTCATGGTTGGGTAACAAAAGGGTGTTGTTCATGGCGGAACAGGAGAGGAATTTTGGGTTCAGAATCGTGACCTTGCTCTGGGTGGGCTGAATGAAAGCGCCACTGAGGTCTTCAATGCTCTTGTACAGATTTCCAAGGCAGCCAACCATGTTGTCGGTGGACAAGAGCTTCGTCACTGATCCAAGAGGCAAGGAAAAGAGTGCGAATAAGAAATCAACAAATTCTTTTCCTGCTTCCGCGAAAAGCACTCTGCGTGTTTTCGTGTCAATTAGAAGTTTCAGAGTGACTTTGGAGGAGGAGGAGGAGTGGGCCGCCATTTTGATTGTTGTTTGCCTGTTGGATGGTAAGATGAAGAAACAGGGGAAAGCAGAGAGGGTTATGTAAGGGAAGGGCTGCTAATCGCCACCGTGAATAAAATGCGAGTACAGCGAATTTGGAAACACCAAGGGAGATGAATATATGTTGATGATGATGTTGAAATAATAGAATTCGAAGTGAAGCATTTACTATACAATGGCGAAATTGGTGCCTTTCCATGTTCCAAAAGTTTTCTGGGTGAAACTGAAAATTACTACATGCTTCTGCGGTTCAATGTGACGCTTGAAATCGTGGTAGTTAAGTAGAGAATTAATATGGACAATGCCGGTGCAAATCTCTTCGGGAAGCCGGCCTGGAGCTACTAATATACGAGATTGTCATGGAAGGAGACATAGGCTTTAATGTGACGGTTAATCTTCTCCTGTGACTGTGTGGTCTTTGATTTCGCTATTTTTTTATTGGGTAAAATATCCGGGTACCACGAAAATATACAAGCTAGCTCTTCTCCGAATTCAGAGCTAGTATACTGTTTATAAATTTCTCAATTTTGGGTATTCGGCTTAGTTAAAAGTTGGTAGAGTGTTATTTGATGATATGATTTTGTGTAACTTGGAAAATGGTCTAGATGAATATATCCAAACCACTACTCTAAATTTAGCCTATAAATTCTAGCCCGAATAAATTCATTTTGAAAAAAAAAACAATAAAAACTAAAAGTCTAAACCGTAAAAGACTAAGTATAAAGTTTCATTGAAATAAACCTTCGAGACTTTGAAGACTATGAGATGCATTCTTTGAAAAATGAGCTATGATATTATGCCGCTCATGTGGTTTCTAATCAGGAATATGAAGTTTCTTCTCTTGCAAAATTACTAGAGAAGTTGGCGGAAACTGGGATGGATACACAATACAAATTGATTTTTCGGTTGATTCGTCTAGTATTGACCTTGCCTGTTTCAACGACTAGCATAGAGAGAACATTTTGTGCAATGAAACACGTGGAAACTAAATTGCGCAACAAAATGAGCGATAAATTTCTTGTTTAGCTATTTTATTTGAGAGAGTATGCTATTGGTATGGAGGATGGAGGAAGATTATGTTATTGATAGATTTGCCAAATTAAAAGACATTTTAGTTGAATTGACATTTTAATGAATGAAAACTATAGTTATTATATATTTTTGTTTGCGGTATCTAATATTTTATTCAAATGCAGTCCAATACACTACTATGTCTTGGATCCGCCGCTAAAAGGAAGGGAATAATGTTTGTTTTGTGTTTCTATTTAAAATTTAAAACAGGCAACTCAATAATTTACATGTTAAGTTAGGACGATCATTAGTAATTTTTAGTACGATTTTTAATCATTCCTCTTTCGATCCTGCCCTTGTTAGTTGAACTTTTTGTAGCCAAACATAACTTAACATTGTACTTATTTATATTTAAATGGTCATTGATAGATTCCAAATAAAAAACGAAAAGGTCAAGTGGTTGCTGCTGCTGTCTATTGGAAATATCCATGGTTGTCACGCCGGCCGGCGTGTCACTGGTTGAACCTGGTTCAACCTGTGCCAGTCATAAAACCGGCATGACACCACCGGTATGACCGGCACGATCGATATACGAATCTCCAAATAAAATTATCTTATCTTAGTGAATTTAATTGATAAAAAGTAGTTTATTATTTGTTTTATGTGTTAAAAAGTTAAATGTTGATGTTATTTGTTGGATTCAAGTACAAATATTTAGGTATTTAAGTTAAATGTCATGTTCAAATATGAGTATTTGTAAATTATTTGTAATATTAACCGGTATGAACCGGCACAAACCGATAAGTACCACCGGTTGAACCATTGCACTTGCTAAACTGGCACACTGGCATAAACCGGTTTGACAACTTTGGAAATATCAAATATGTTCCCCAGGCCCAGCTATAGATATTCCCTACACCTGCTTCTCAGTCCTTATCACTTCCTCAAACCCCAATCATAGCATTCAATTGGGTAGACTAACCTAACCGAACCGATCCAATTTTTCCCCCCGTATAATAATAAAAGAAAACCATATTTGGGCAAATTTAGGAGAAAACAAGATTGAAGCTCCCCTTCCCCTTATCCTTCTCCAGCTCAGCAATTCTACAGTATCAGTTATCACTCACTTTCAGTCGGCAACTTATCTCCTTTCCGTTTCTCCTTCAAACTTTCTTGTTTCGGCAATTTCATAACATTTTTTCAGAAGATAATTAACGTACTATTCGAACATGTGACGTCTAGCTTATAGAATAGTGATATTACCACTAGATCAAATTCTTATAAAATTTTCAAAATATTAACCTAAGAAGAAATCTTATTCTCATACTTTACCCGAATTTAATTATTTTATTAACATAATACACAACACAATTCCTTTTTGTGCTAACTTGTGGTTGATTCTCTCATTTATTTATTTAATAATTTATTAACGAACAATCTCTTGCTTCCATTATTAGTAAATTTTTTTTAATCAAACTCTAGAGTTTAGTGATGATTAATTAAGACGATCAGAGCAATGAAATTAATTAATATCGGGTAATAAAAACAGAACTCTACTCAAAATGCCTCACCGCGTTGTTGCGTGTTTCTACCTCTACTCTATCCAACGTCAACATCGAGGGTTGACCCCACTCAAGACCAGCTGCCCACAATGAGCCAGGACGCACCGGATTCCATCTCTTTGCCGGCCCTTCTTTCTTCACTCTTTTTTTCCTTTTCTCCCCCCGAACCCTATCCATTCGCTGCAACTGGGTGGGAACCATAATTGGCCTATATAATATACGACTCCCTCCTTCTCCTCTCTCGCTGAGCTTGCTTCACAAACCGATCGGGAAAAAACCAAACGAATCCTACATCCCCCCCAAAACCCCTTTCTCCACATCAAAGCAATCCGTTGTTCAGTTTCCCCAATGGAATTGACTCTATCCAATCACTGCCTCCTCCTCCCTTCCTCGCTGAGTTCCCGCCACAGTGATAGCCGGAATCCATATCGGAGCCTGACCTTCCGGTTCGAGTCCTGCAACGGACTTGGAGGGAGTACTGCCTTGGTTGTTCATCGGAGATCATCAGCGGTTGTTGTGGCTCGAGCTGGGTCGAGCCACTGTGAGCCCAGTAGTAGCAGCAGCAGCAGCAGCAGCAGTAGCGGAAGCCTGAACACGCCGCTGGAGCCGCGTTCAGCTGCTGGTAGGTTCCTGAGCGGCGTGTTTCAGAACCAGAAGCAGCTGTTTCATCTCGCCGTTGCCGATGAGCTGAAGCTTTTGGCCGGGGAGAGGGATGATGCTGCGGCTCGCCTGCTGCGCAGCTCTGGTTCCGATGAAGCTGTCCTTCACAGGTTTTTGTTGCTTGCTTGTTCAATTACTCTGATATATATGTAGTTGCTCTTTCCAATTCCATTCCTAGTTGGGTTTTGTTCTTCTTGATTTAATTTTTTGGCTCCGAAGAAATTCACTGTACGATTCTTTTTCCAAACCCAGAAAGATGAAATTGGCTGCAAGTTAGTTACTTTGCTTCCTATTATGAAGCATCGCGTCACTGATTTTCATAGCAAAATTTGGTCACTGCAGAACGTGACATGAGTTCCTCTGTCAACTCTGTTCTTACTGTTCAGTTATGGCTTTATCTTTATGAAGCGCAAGTTATAGCCTGGTTGAGTTGTTCCTTGCATACTTGGATACTTGCTGCTTCTTCAATTGCTTACAGTAGAGGTTGTTGCTGTTTTTGTGGTTCTGTTACTCTCTAATGGAGTTCATTGGAGATGGTCAGTCATGTTAATTATGTAGATTAGGTTTGGTATAAAGTCAGCCCTGTGCAATAATGTATAGCCTACTCCCTGTGCTGCAGCTGATTAACTGTGGTCTTCTTATCACTTTTGCTTGCTTTGTGTTTTGGTTTGGGGAAGCAAGTATGTAGACCTTGACTTGAGGCAGACAATCTAGTGGGACCTGTAAGCTTTTATCGACGATACTGCAATTCTCTTCCTTTAGGAATGCCATTTATTGCTTCTTATTAACCGGATAAAGGGCGAACCTCTTTCCTATCTGTTTGACAGAGACACTGAGAACCAAATGAACACTTCATTAACGTTGCCTGAAACTGCAAATGAGCCTTTTGTGTCTGACAAATGAGGGAAACAGTTTTTTTGAGTTTAGGTTTGTTATCTATACATGGCAAAGTGCCTCCATCCATTCACCAGGGTGGTGACTTGGTAATAAAGTGACCAATGTGGTAGACATACATGGTTGTCCAATAACGTGATAGGCTAAATACCTGTTAATGCATATTTTCAATGGTCCACTTTCCTGATAAAACCGTCTTCATGATTCCAGGAGGATTGCTGGATTAAAAGAGCAGGAGTGCCAAGTTGCAGTCGAAGATGTCATGTATATGATGGTTCTATACAGATTCTCGGAGATCAGGGTCCCTCTGGTTCCAAAGCTCTCTAAATGTGTTTACAATGGCAGACTGGAGATCTGGCCTGCTAAAGACTGGGAGCTGGAGTCTATACATTCGTTCGACGTGTTAGAGATGATTAAGGAACATGTCTCCACTGTGATTGGCCTTCGATCGGATTCAAGCGTCACTGATACTTGGGCCACGACGGAGATCCAGCAGGTACACCTTGGTCAGATGTATGCTGCCTCCATCCTATATGGATACTTTCTCAAGTCTGCCTCGCTGAGGCATCACTTGGATCGATCTCTAGATGTGCTTCAGAATGATCACCTCCATCTCGCTCAAAGTTCAGGTCGTCTGTATTCAGAGAGGTCCAACCATGGGCCGTCGAATCTGATCTTTGGCCATGGTTCATCTAAACGGGATTCCAAGAGTCGTCAGAGTTTGAGGTCCTACGTAATGGGATTCGACGCTGAGTCGTTGCAAAGATGTGCGAGGTTGAAATCAAAGGAGGCTTTGAATTTGATCCAGAAGTACAGTTGTGCTCTTTTCATGGACGAGAAGACTGGTCTGGTGGCGAGCGATGAGACTATAGTGACCTCATATTCGAGCCTGAGGAGGTTGGTCTTGGAAGCAGCTGCGTTCGGAACATTTCTATGGGACACGGAAGAGTATGTGAACTCTGTGTTTAAGCTGAAGGAGATTGACAACAATTAGGGAGATTAGGATGTTAGTTAAGAGAGGAGGTTCCAGCATTGTGAGTCTGAGTTCTTTTTTGGTTTGCTGTATATATAGAGGTTTGTGGATAGTAAATATGATGTACAGTTTAAGAAACACAGGCCTCTTATGAGTCTACTTATCATGTATGGAATAAGGCATTCAAGTCCTGAAAAAAATCATGCCTCCTATGAGCTGCAAGTTGGTTGCCAAACGCAACTGCGAAAAGCAGGGAATTGGGAGTGAATTCCAGTGAATACACTGCGATGTTACAGGATTGATCTTTGTTTATAAGTTATAACCTTGCATAACCACTCCAATAATCACCCAAAAACCGGAGAAAATTCCAAAATACATGATCTAACACTGAAACTTCAAACGAACGCAACTTTGCGTTCGGTTATCCGTTTGTAGCGATTTTTTTTTTATTTCACAATTTTTCAAGATCTTTTAATCTGCAATAAGCTTTCATCCCAAAAAAATGTCATTTGCTACCCCGAACAAACAATTTTTCGATTTCGACAAACTTTGGAAGACCATAACTTTGTGATCTGCAATCCGAATGTCGTGAAACTTGTTTTGAATTCGCATAACTTTTGAAGAACTACAACTTTTATTATAACCATAATTTTGGAATGTATATGGATTTGTAAAAAGTAAAGTCAAAGTTATTCCCAAAATCTTGTATACCCAAGAATATTTCTCTTTTTTAAAAAAATTTCCTGGTAAAAGTTGTAGTTCTTAAGAATTTATGCGCAATAAAAAAAAACTTTATCACGTCGGATTAATAAGCAAAAAAGTTATGACATTCAAAGTTGAAGACCGCAATGATGTTCAAACATATGTATTTTGGAATTTTCTCCCAAAAACCGTTTATTGCATATAGATCACAACGATTGGATAAGGATACTGTACATGTAAAAGTGCACTTTTAATCATCACCCCATCTGACAAATTCGAGAAAATAAAAGTGTGTTTAGACAATTCTTTCTGTTTTTTTCTCTTCTATACAACTTGAGCATTTTAAGAGAGAAAAACAGAAGATTTGTTTTCTATACAACTTGAGCAAAAGATTTGTTTTCTCACTCGAAATATCTCCCTTAGATTTTCATTTTCGTTTCTTATCTCTTAAAAGAGTGAAGATCTTGAAAAAAAAAAAAACTCACAAGAATTGTGAAAAGAACTTAATTATCTCCAATTACAGAACCGTCCATCAACAGGCTCACAATTCATTTGAAGAATCATTGAATCATCAAGTTGAATCGCCAGGCTATGGATTCAAGGGAACTCCTCGTAGAAGTTTCTCTAGTCCTTCAATTTGTTACAAATTAAATATACATGTACGTTGTATCTTGCTTAGTCGATTGAAACTCACAAGTAGAAAATGATATAGCAAGATTTCTGTCTCTTGTTTAGTTGTTTCAAAAGCTTATTGGTAATGGAGAAACATGAAATATCAGTTTCTGTGTAAATTAACATGGATTAGAATTGATGTTATACCATTCGTTACCATACTGGTATGATATGGCACCGAAGCACCTACTGTATAGTGTATAACCGACGTGGTAAACATCTCCCTTGACATCATAGTATGTGCTACGTCATGATGATATTCTTTGTACTACAACATCATATATAAGATTCCATACCATGATGGTATAGTCGGGGGCGGACCCAGGGGGTTTTAGGGGTGTCTCCGGACACCCCTAAATTTCGGGAAAATGATTATCCAACCCCCGGTGGTAATTTACGTATAGACAAAAAAAATGATAGTGAGGGACACCCCTGAAATTTGAAAAAATGATTATCCTACTGTCATTTGTGTATAAAAATATAAATGGTAGGTTGTGTAATTCAAATCTAGAACACCATTATTATTAATAAACTTAATTTCCGTTGAGCTACAACTCATTTGTTGTTCGATTTTGAACAATGTGTAATAGTAAAAAGTCATTCCCTATCTCTATTTATTTCAATCTAAACTAATTTCAATCTACCCTTAATTTGTATTGATTTTATGATTGTACGGCAAGTGTTGAAGAGCCTTTCAGTTTTGGGTTACATCAAGAACAAGTTTACAAATCGAATATGCAATAAGTTCCTGATTGATTGTCTAGTAGGGTATATGGAGAATTTTTTTTACACTATAAACACCAAGTGTATTCTAAAATTATTTTCGAATATGAAAACACATCATGAACTTTTATAACCTGTACGAGTAAGGTATTTTCATATTTACGATTTTATTTTTATTAAATTTATTTTTTAAAAGAGGACACCCCTATGAAAAATTTCTGGGTCCGCCACTGGGTATAGTATGATGAAATCTTATGTACTGCAGTCTGCAGTTGAATGTCATATGTAGTGGTTGTTATTATCTTTATTGTTGACAAAGCTGGTGATATAAATAGTTTGTTTGAAGACAAACAAACATTTAAGTGTGAGAGGACTTGATAGTGCACAATTTATAAATATTTCATTTCTCATTTCTTAGTTTTTAGTGTCATAATTATCATACTTTGATCATTTTAGTTCGATTTCATGCTAAGTGTACTTCTTCAATCATATCTTAGGACTTGATATGAGTTTGATCAGTTTTTGGCCATTTGTGTCATTTTTTTTTGACAAAAGTTAATCATATATTGATACCAAAACATAGATAGTTACATCCTGGACCCAAGCCATGCCCGAAAATCAAAGAAACAACTCGTAGTGGGGGTACAAAGAGAGGGCTTTTCTAGCCACCAAATGGGCTACCCTATTACTACGCCGACCTACAAACCGCACACTAAGCCCAGAGTTGCTACCAAAACATTGTAAGACTTCTTCCAAAATGGCACCCATCCGGCTATCACTAGCATCCTTACAATTGATTTTATCAATGATGACCTTGGCATCCCCTTCGAATCTCATCCCCGTGAAACCCTGCCCCAAACACCAAGCAATAGCCTCCCGGAGCACAAGCATCTCCACCACATCTGGGTCATCAATCCCCTGAAACCAAATCCCCTTAGCCATAAGAACATCCCCATATGGAGACAGAAGGACCATGCCACCTGCGGAATGTGATCCCTTCCTGATAGCCTCGTCCCATTGACAAGCCACCCCAACAACCTGACTGTGGAACAATCGGGGGAGAAAGCATGGGGGGCTCATCCGCCGGCAACCCCACCCATTCCTCATACTGCTGGGACAACTGCCGTATTAACGCGGGGAATCCAAATTGCTTTCCTTCAAACACCACCCAATTTCTAGACCTCCAGATGCACCAAAGGACAGAGACAACTGCCATAAGGAGCGTCGGCTGCTGAATTAAGGCCATTAAATGCTTAAGAAACAGAGGAAAAGTATGCCAAGGCAATCCCTCCCCCTAAGTATTCTAGCCCCGAATGGCCCCAAATCGCACGCGCAACCGGACAATCCAGAAACAGATGCTCCATGGTTTCCGGGCCACCCCAAAAGACTGGACAACGAGGGAGGATAGAGACTTTACGAGCAATTAGGGCCTCCATGGTGGGGATAATTCAATTCAGAATTTGCCAAACAAAGACTTTCAGCTTAGGGGGAATATTCGCCTCCCACAACCGGATCCAACTAGCCGACGCCTTTCACCGACCCTTTCTCTTATCAAAGGAGACCGCCAAATGGTAGACTGACTTGACCGAGAACACCCCATTAGGAGTATTATGCGGCATATCAGTTTATCCTCAAGCTTCTGCCGGGGAAGGGGAATAGTTTTTATAATACGACAAGTAGGTGGATCAAACCACTGGATGAGTTTGAGATCACACCAACGCCCCTCCCCTTGACAAATTACATCAGCCACAGTAGGATCACCCCCCTTCGGTAGAACCACCGGATTATACCTCGGAGGATTAAGCTGCAGCCGAGGAATCCAGGGGGACCGAAGTAGAGACGCCGATCGCCCATTCCCAATTTGCCATCTGAGACCCATCTCCAATAATTGTCGACCATACAAGATGCTTTGCCAACCCCAAGATGGACGAGACCTAGCTTTAGGATTGATGAATTACCCCGAGAGGAAGTACTTGCCCTTTTAGACTTGGGCTAGAAGAGACTGAGGCTCAACCAAGATACGCCAGCCAATCTTAGCTAAAAGGGCTTGATTAAAATGCTCAAACCGACGGAAGCCCATTCCCCCCTCATGTTTACTCCTACACATATCCCTCCAGGACATCCACCTGATTCTCGAGTGTCCCTCCTCATCACCCCACCAAAAGAGAGCAACATGTTTGTCCAATAGGCAACACAACGAGAGAGGCATCTTGAAACAGGACATTACATGCAACGGTAAAGCCAAGGCAATGGATTTAATAAGTGTCTCCTTCGTTGCCCAAGACAAAGTTCACCGTTTCCAGCCCTGTAGCCTTTCCAACAGTTTTTCCTCCAAATAACGGAAGGTCTCCATTTTAGAACGAGAAATCAAAGTGGGGAGCCCCAGATACTTATCCTGCACCCCAACCGCCCCAACCCCCGGTATCGTAGCTAAGAATTCCTGGTCCGGCAGAGCAATATTCTTACTGAAGCATACCGTCGATTTAGCCAAATTGACGCACTGCCCACTCAGTTCCTCGTATTCTTTCAGGACAGTAATCAAATTCTCACATTCCTGGAGCGTTCCCCGCAGAAACATATAAGAATCATCAACAAAGAATAAGTGTGAGATCCGCGGGGCACGCGGGGCCACCTTAAACCCTGCCAGCTGCTTATCCGCGATCGCCTTACGCAAGAGTGCCGCAAACCCCTCTGTGCAGAGCAAAAAAAGAAAAGGGGACAAAGGATCTCCTTGTCGTAAGCCCCGCGACGGTCTGAAGAACCCAGACGGAGTACCATTCATCATTGCAGAGAAAGACGAAGACCAGAGGCATTCATGTATCCAACCCTTCCAAACTGAGTTAAAACCCATCTTGTCCAAAATCGCAAGAATAAACGGTCATTCAACTCTATCATAGGCCTTTTCCATGTCAACCTTAAGAGCCATGTACCCCTCTTACCTTGCTTTTTGATCTTCAAGTAATGCATTAACTCATGACCAAGGAGGATATTCTCAACAATTTGGCGATCCCGAATGAAAGCATTTTGGCCTGATGAGACTATATGGAGTAAGAGGCACGATAATCGTTCATCCATGATCTTGGTTATAATTTTATGCACAAACTGGTATAAACTGATTGGGCGCAACTGCCTCATAGACTCTACATTATCCACTTTGGGGATCAAAGTGAGTCAGGTGTGATTGAAATTACGGAGCATCCTACCAGTCATAAAGAACGAGCAGACTGCGTCAACTACCGAGTCACCCACGATTCCCCAAAAGGCCTTAAAGAATTTGCCCGTGAAACCATCAGAACCGGGTGCTTGTTTAGAACCCATCGCGAAGACAGTTTTACGCACCTCCTCCGGGAGGACAGCAGCTGTCAGGCCAGCATTCATTTCCGGGGTAACACTACGAGCGATAGGCAGACCATCAACTCGTTCCCCCATATTAAGAACCTGATTTTCAGAAGTGAAAAGATGGCCATAGAAATTAGTAGCAATATCAGCATTTCCTTTTTCATCAGTAATCCAATCGCCATTCTCATCTCTTAGTCCTGCCACAAAGTTCCTTTTACGATTTTATAGCTCAACTGGGAAGTTCATGAAGAATCACTACCCTCCGAAATAGTTACAAACCCCATGTTTACGATACCTATGTTACAACTTACAAACCCCATAAATGGATTTATCGGTGTAGGTAGACTGAATGTTTGCTCTGTATGGTTCTTTTTCTCACTTTCTCAGCAAATCTTTATTCTCTTTTTGAGATTTTCTTTGGCGTTGTTCGTAAACATTTTTTTGTGTGTGTGTTTCTGACCGGGCAAGTAGGGTTCCTATGCATTTTTGCATTTTTTACCCTACCTATTTCGTATCTCACACGTCCAGAACGAGCCTCCAATAAGGGTTCACCAATTAGGCTATGCCATCATTGGTGTCACAATTAATTATCATTATTAAAGTTATATTGTCTATTTTGAGAGCTTCGGAATATTTTCATAAGAAATTTCCGATTCTAGTTTATATTCCACGAATGTTGAATTTTCTTCATTCCGAAGCTCAAAACTTCCCTCACAAATTGATTAATGACTTCCTTGAATCCAGAGGGCTTACTTACAGTTGCGCTGTGATTGGACGGTGTTGTAAACGAATTATAGAAAAGGGAGTCGCCTTTCTGGTGCAACCAGATTCTACCAACCATAACTAAAAGAGTATCCTATACTACAAAATTGTCTCGTGATGGAATGGATCTTCTCCTTGTATCAAATGGGCTGGTTCCGATCAGAAGCGGATGCGCGCAAGACTTTAAGGGGTCGTTTGGAAGTTGCGATTGTTAAATAGATGTATTGTTTAGAATGCATGTATAATATTATATATGTATTGTCGAATTTGATGCATTGTAAAATACAATTTTTGGTATGTGTGTTTGTGTATGTCGCATCAGCTAAAAGCTAAGACAAAACAATCTCAACTCAACTATCTCAACAATCACAACTAAAAGTTGAGATATAACAATCACTCAAAATGAGTGATAGTTTCTGTCACATCACAGAAACAATCCATATATTGTTTCTGCTAAAAAACAAAAAAACGATGCATTGTAAACAATACATACATAATGACAATCTCAACAAAACTAATGCAACTTCCAAACTAACCCTAAGTTCCTAAGTTTCGAATTCTTCAACTCTGTGTATGTGATAATTATGTACCAAAACAATGGCTTTCACATCATCTTCCTTTAACTTGTAGGGTTCGGCAAGTTTTGGCTCTGAAGCAAGGCAATTGCCAGAAAAGCAATCCACACTTCTTCTCCCTTTCTAGAGATGTATGTTTTCGCATTTACAAACCCAATCAATTAATGTTTAATTCGAATAAATACATCACACCCACAACGGCCAAACACCGTTTTGTGTTTGTATGATAAAAGTCGATTAAATAAAATTGAGATTTATCAACCTTCCAACTCTTATAACAAAGTTCTTTTAATTTTATTTTTGCTTTCGTGTATCACCACTTATTAAATAATTTATAATTCCAAGTAAAATTAGATAAGAGCCAGCTTACATCATATTAACCATTACTTTTAATAATGTTTATGTATTAGTTGCAGAACCCGAATTTAAAAGACCCCAAGTAGTAATAATTAACCTATAACAATAAGAAAAGTTTACTAATCGCTTTTAAAATCCCCCACAATACGTGATGAGTGAGGACAACAACTACTCCACAAACCCAAAAATAAAAATAAAAAAATAAAAATAAAAAAATAAAAACTCGACGTCACATATTACAGATGGATCAACCCCCTGCCCCTGCATTAATTCAACGTCCATATAAATAAAAATTTAATCCAAGCCAGATTCTCATAATATTATTCGTCTTATTATCATTATTTCCTCCAAACAAACACGCATTTCCTCCCCTTCTCCTTCTCCTTCGTTTCTCAACTCTCCATAATTAATCAAGCCGAACTAGAGATTTAATTAAGAATGATCGTGTTGCTGGTGAGGCTAATCTTCTTCACGATCAGCGCAGTGTCGAACCTAATCTCCCGCGCCATCTTCAGCGCGACGGCCCACTTCGTCGTCCTGATCATCCAAGGACTCCGAGTCCCGGGCCAGGCGGCCCAGACCGGGTTGGGCCACATCGGGGAAGGCCTGAAGTCCGTGTTGGACTACATCTTCCAGCTCGTCTGGGAAGCGGCCACTTCGGCCGTTTCGGCGGCGTTCGACGCCGTTTTGGAGGCGATCGTCGGGTCGTTGACGACGACCGGGTCGGCGGTGGGTGGGCTGGTGGAGCAGACCCGGAACTCGCTGGAAGGATTGCTCAAGGACTTGCCGGAGCTGGGGCAGGAAGTCTCGGATTTGCTCACCACTTTGCTGTCGGACGCCTGGGGGAATTACAAAGACGCTCTTGGTTACGTTGCCGAACACGCGCTGGATTCCTAGCCAAGGAAAAAGTTTGTAACAATATACGCTTATGAATTCTAGAGGTTTTTGATATTGCTTATCTTAGAATTCATTTCTTCTTCTTCTTCTTCTTCTTCTTCTTTTGGTTTCTTGTCATCGATCTCTTCACAAATAGTGTCAAAAGAAATCATGCAGTACCAATCACGTATATAACTAATTGTTCTCAGTACAGTCATGTAAATTATTTAAGATAGTTTTAATTATGTTCACTTGCCTAATTTTATCTTTCCACACTATTAATCTTTTGAATTCATTAATTTTTTTTTCACTTTGTTTCCTCAGTTAAAAAATTTAGCGAAAATGTCGTGGAATTTCCTCAATCCGATAACTTGCATCATCACACAGTACCATCAACAAATTTGCATTTGTTGATTGATTAAACAGAAAATTTTACAAGTATTATTACGAGTCGTATCATTTGGGGACCGGAATACTCAATAACTCAAAATCTAATTACTCAAAAGAAGGAAAAAATCTCACCTATAATCAACCGTTACTAGCTAATTTGTTTGCAGGTATTATACAACTTGACTTAATTTTTTGTAATTGACTGAATATATATATTTTTCCTGTTGTATCAGGTTTCCACGTCAATTAATAAGAATATATTTGGACGCGGAAGTCTCATGTATTATGTATATGTTGGCTAATTAAATAATTAATCCATTTTTTTTAGCGGAGAAGAAGGATACAAGCACTGAAACTTGGGAAGAGTAGTATAGGTAGTTTCCAGGGTAATTATTGGCGGATCGTCTCTACAGATTTTGAATTGCGGATTAGTTGATTTTCGTTACAACTTCCCCAGCAGTAACCTGCAGGCCGGCAACCAGATTTGCCAACCAACTTTCCTTCTGCCGATAAATGTTCAAAGTTCAAACCCATCCTCGTATATTTGATACAATTGTTTGACGTTTTTTAGTTTTTTAATGAAGAAACAAATTAAGAAACATATATACTCGTAGAAGCGAATTAAGCAAGCATCTTAAATCACGGGCTTGGGATTTGTCGTTTTTTCGTGGTCGTAACAATCACTTCAAGCAGTGGAAATAACAAAAGATGTGGGCTGTTGAACAGAATTCAACCACACTGGAATGGATGGTACAAAGTTCTCCAGCTTTTCATACTTTTGGAGAACTTCCAGCGTTTTAATTGATATGCTAGCTATCTGAAATAATTAGGTAGCAAAAGAGTTTCAAGTGTTGACGGTACTGACGCAAGGTGTACTTAGTCAACAGGCCCATATCATGCATCGTATGCTGCCCATATCATTCATGTGGGTTGGGCTTTTCACTGAACCTAAGCTAAGGTTTGTGGTGTGAAATGTATATATATTGTATCTACTAACACCAACCCTATAAGTGATTTCAGTTTCCCATCCTCTCAAAAACAGTTTTTTAACTTCTCAAACAGTTTTTCAATTTATTTTAAAAAATCGTACTTATTTGGCCTCTAATTTTTATGTTTCACTTCAAATTTTTTATAGTTCATTATTAATACAGAAAACCAAATATTTTTAGGTAATTTTTAAAAATTATGATACGAAAAAGATTGAGAAAATTAGTCGTTAATTTGTTACCGTTAACTTCGGGACCGCTCCAAATATGACCTGTTTTGTAGCCATTACTTTATGACAGTTTTTTGTAATTTTGTGTAGCATATGGTCTTATAAATGACAGTTCTTCATTTTTCATCAACTCATAACTTGTTCTCATTTCTAAAACAAACACATTCATAATGAGTATCTTAGATGGCTCATCGTCTAGAGGAGACGAAGAAATCGAAGTGTATGCAAGTCATCACCACCTACGTTTGAGTTCAATCGGTCGACGGCTAGCTGAAGGTTCATCAAGTCAATGTCAAACAACAACCCGTACTCACATTGATTGTGAAAGGGTCGAATGTAATCGACGTCTTTTGATGGATTCTTTCTATCCAAATCTAGTTTACAATGCTCACATATCTAAAAGTCACTATTAGATGTAGTCAAGATTATTTCATTGTATTATGGGTGATATTGTGAGGTTTGATACTCATTTGTTCTAAGGTGTGATGGCCTTGGTCAACTATCACTATCTCTAGAGGAGAAGCTTACCGGTGCGATGCGCATGCTAGCATATGGTTCTCTCGCTGATCAACTTGTTTAGTATGTACGTATATGGGTGAGAGCACCTCGATGAACATCTTCAGAAAGATTTTCAACAACATTATCAACATGTACGAGGCCACATACCTTCGTGCACCAACTCCTACTGATTTAAAGATCTTACTGCGCAAAACCTCAAGTCATGGCTTTCCTAGGATGATTGCATCAATTCACTGCACACATTGGGATTGGAGGAATTGTCCTATGGTTGGGCAGGACAATACAATGTCCACATGCATAGGCCAACAATCATTCTCGAGGCGGTGGCCTCATATAATACACGGATATGGCATGCTTTCTTTGTGTCACCTCGATCAAACAATGATATAAGTGTTCTGGGGATGTCTTCGGTGTTTGATCGTATCATCAATGGAAAAGCTCCTCATGTACGATTTGAGGTAAATGGTCATTCTTACGATTAATGTTATTATTTTGCTGACAGTATTTACCCTCACAGTCCACTTTAATGAAGACCTTCAGCAGTCCAAGGTCCAACAAAGAAGCTTTGTTTGCTCAACATCAAGAAGCACACGAAAAAGATGTAAAGCGGGCATTTAGAATCCTCAAAACAAGTTGGACAAGTTTTCGTGGCCCCTGCAAGAGTTTAGGATGTTTTCACTCAATAATATAAGTTAACATGCATTATATTACACAACATGATAATTGAGGATGAGCAAGTTGATTCTGACAATGAGTTGGAGGATGACCTTGATTATGAGGACCATGAACAACCCAATAAATCAACTGACACATTCCAACTTTGATTGATAGAAATAATAGGATTCGCTCCTCAACAACACATCCCGCACTTCAAAATGACTTGGTTGAGCATCTATGGAATTTGCATGGCAATAACTAGTCATGTTTAATTGTAGATTGTATTGCTACAATATTAATTGTAATTCATGTTGCTTGGTAGTTTGCATTTCAAGTTTCGATATGTTATTTTATTTTATGTTTCAATTAAGCGTGTCTTGTAGTTAGTCAACATATTTCAATATCACTAGTTTTTATTACACATGAAAAATAATAAAGTTCAAAGAGTACACATAGCACATAAAAACAACAAAGTTCAAAGACAACACATTAAAACAAAAAAGGCAATGGAGTACACATAAGAACTTCTTCTAATTATAATCTATAACATGATCATAATCACCTCCACTTTCATCTCCATGTCCTCCACCACTTTCATCTCCATCTCCACCATCACTTGGATTAGAGTTGGGATCATCTTGATCGTACCCCAAGATGTCATTTTGTTTACTTCTCCAAAACTTCTCCTTTCTTGGTTTCAGCCTTGATAAATCCTTCTCCAGACTAGCCATATTTTGATGAAGTATTGCAGCTTCCATCTTTTTCTTCCCAATAGCCCACTTTTCCGCTTCACGCTCCCACACTTGCCTCTTGTACCAAACTTTAGCAGTTGAGTAGTGTACATGTCTAACTACTCAACAACTACCTTACTTTTCTTCTTTGTTGCCTTTTGTTTGTCGCATCCTTTAGGGTGTGAGACAATACAAAAGCTTTAACTCCTTCATCTGGTAAGTCGTCAAAGCCTTCCACAAAAGAGAATTGAGAACCAACACCTATTGGAGAACTTTGGGAACCTTGCCTCATAGGTGGAATGGGACCAACAACTAGTTGATGACCGCAACACCATTTTGAACAATTCCGAACAATGTCCCGACAATGTGAGGGATGAGGTTGTGATTCTTTGTGATAGTAGTTCTTGAAGTCCTGATGAAGCTCTTGAAGTCTACTAAAGCAGATAGTAGTGGATCTAGTCTCACAGGTTAGAACAACCATCTTCCAACACATTCTGCAACAACTTTTATCAGTAAGCAATACAATGATGCATACGAGTATACTTTATTTGTCTTACCTCATGATTCTCATACCAATGAGGAGGTCTGGATACTTGACACTAGAGCTTCAAACCATGTTATATGTGATCCAAAGATGTTTTCTAAGAGAAAGGTAGTGAAAATGTGCAGATCACCTTGCCTACATGACACAAAGTCAAGGCTACACGTAGAGGATGTGCGTAATTTTCAAAAAAACTATTGTTGGAAGATGTGCTATTTGTTCTAGAATTTAGCTTCAATTTGATGTCCGTGAGTAAGTTGACCAGCAGAAACACATTATGTTTAACCTTCTTTTCTTGTTTTCGTTTCATTCATGACATGTTGAAGATGCAAATGATTGGTTCTGCTGAGTTCCATCATGGTCTCTACAAGGTTGATAGGAGTCATGTCAATAGTCCTTTAAAGTTTGTTGCCTCAAACACAACTTTCAGTCTATGCCATTATAGGTTAGACCACATTTCTCAATCTAGAGTTCCATTTTTCAAACAAATGGATCCTAGTATATATATAGAACATAGCAACAATTGTGATGTATGCTATTTCGCCAGGCAAAAACGTTTATCCTTTCCTGTGAGTCAAAGTACTACTGCAAAGACATTTGAGTTAATCCATATTGACATACGAGGTCCTTTATCACATTTTTCTTATGATTGTTTTTTTCTACTTTCTTACCATAGTAGATGATTATAGTCGATTAACATAGATTATGCTCATGAAACAAAAATCAGAAGCCAGACCTCACATTGTTTAATTTTGCACTTAGTGGAGACACATTTTCAATCAAGTTTCAAAGAATTCGCAGTGATCAAGGACAAGAATTTAATATTCCTAATTTTGTCTAAAAAGGGTATCATTCATGAGCTATCTTATGCTAAAGTACCTCAACAAAATTCCAAAGTTGAAGAGAAAACATCAACACATCCTAGCAGTGGCTAGGGCTCTTAAATTTCAGGCAAAAAGACCACTGAAATTTTGGTCAGACTGTGTTAAACATGTTATTTTCTGGATAAACAGAACACCATCACATATTCTAGGAGAAATCTCTCCTTATGAACTTTTTCATAAAAAACCCTAGCCTCAGTTTCTTTAAGATATTTGGTTGTATATGCTTTGCTTCCACTTTACCAAATACCATGACCAAGTTTTTATCCAGGTCGAGGAAATGCATCTTTCTAGGCTATACTATTGGGATCAAAGGTTTTAGATTGTATGATCTGGATAATCATGAATCTTCCATTCTCGAGATATCTTTCATGAGTCCATTTTTCCTTTTCATCCATCATCTGAAACCATACCTTCTACTCCTAATCCCAGTATTCCAGTATTGGCTAATGATGATCCATACTATATTCCATCAGCCTCTTCTGTTCCAGTTCCTCCTTCACCTGTTTCTTCTGACGTTGAAAGTGATGGCGAGAGCCCTCCTGAAACTCCACCACCTATTCATCTTCCTTCAAGTCATGGCACCCCTCTTGCTTCTAGTGACATAGGTTCCACTCAAGTTCTTCTCCCACGAGTTGTCAAGCCAGCTAGCCATTTGAGTCACTATGAATGTGAGCACTTGGTTAACCGTAGACCACAACTGTTTGCATCTCAGACATGTTCAACAGAAGCAAGGAAATAAAGGTACCCCATTGACTCTTTCCTCTCTTACACAAAATTGTCTCCTGCCCACAAACACTTTGTTCTATCTATTTCTGCTCATATAGAACCAGACACTTATGAACAAGCAGTTCAACATCAGGTCTGGGATGATGTTATGCAGGCTGAGATCCATCCACAAGAAAATAATGGTACCTGGAGCATTGTCTCTTTACCTCCAGGAAAGAATAAAATAGGTTGAAAATGGGTATACAAAATCAAATATTTGTCCACATGTGACACTGAAAGGCATAAAATACGTCTAGTTGCAAAAGGTTATACACAAACTAAGGTGATAGATTTTCAGGATACTTTTGCTCCTGTTGTGAAAATGACAACAGTCAGGTTGTTCTTGGCAATTGCGGCTTCTAAATTGGTTCATTCATCAGGTGGACATAAACAATGCCTTTTTGCATGGAGATTTACATGAAGAGGTTTACATGGCCCTCCCTCCAGGTGTCTCTTATCCTCCCAACATTCCTAATCCTATCTGTAAGCTTCAAAAATCTCTATATGGCCTAAAGAAAGCTTCCAAGCAGTGGTTTGCTAAGCTATCTGATAGTCTATCTCGAGAGGGATATACCTCAAGTCCTGCTGATCATTCCCTTTTCACTAGGGTGACTGACACTTCCTATACAACCATCTTGATTTATGTTGATGACCTCATTGTGGACGGAATGACTTGGCTTAAAATTACCAAGATCAAATCCTATCTTCATCAGCAGTTCATCATTAAAGACCTTAGTGATCTCAAGTTTTTCCTTGTCCTTGAGGTGGCACGAAGCCCTAAGGGTATCCATCTATCTTAAGGAAGTATGCTTTGGAGTTTCATACAGAAGCAGGTCACTTGGGTGCCAAGCCAGTGACCACCCCTATGGACTACAAGGTTCATTTAAGTGTAGATGATGGTAGTGAAAAGGTCGATGCCGCAACCTATCGAAGTTTGGTTGGAAAGCTTATTTACCTTACTAAAACACGTCCATATATTAGTTTTGCAACCCAACCGGTCAGTCAGTTCATGAGTGCTCCTTCGTTGCTTCATCAGAAGGCAGCAATCAAGATCCTTCGTTATGTTAAGAAGAATCTAGGTCATGGCTTATTCTTCCCTTCCACCTTTTCTCTGACTCTGAAAGCCTTTAGTGACTCTGACTGGGGTGCTTGTCCAGACACCAGGCGCTCCATTACTGATTAATGTGTCTTTCTTGGTGGTTATCTGGTTTCCTGAAAATCCAAGAAACATACCACAGTTTCTCGATTCTCTTGTGAGGCTGAGTATAGAGCTTTAGCCTAAACTACATGTGAGGTACAATGGCTCTTATACTTACTCCAAGATTTTAAACTTTCTCATTCTCAACTTGTGAATTTATGCTGTGATAATCAATCCGCAAGTTACATTGCTGAAAATTCATCCTTTTACGAGAGGACCAAACACATTGAGCTGGATTGTCACCTTATGCGAGAAAAGTTGCTGGCTAGCATCATCAAACTCTTATATGTCCCTTCAGATCATCAACTTGCAGATCTCTTTACCAAGGCCTTGACTCATGCTTTATTCTATGGACTCCTCTCCAAGCTCGGGGTACTTATTCTGTACCCGCCAGCTTGTGGGCGGGTAACAAGAGGACAAGAAGAACCCACAGTTTTTTCTTCTACTACTGGACTCGAACCACGACCACTTCATCAGCACAAACCTATTTACCGAGATGTCGTCATTCAGATGTATAGCGAGACGGATCACAGAGCCACTTGCAGAATGCAGAGTGGACATTCGTCGACTAATGGGAGTGCTCCATTACTAACAGCCTAAAGAGATGTTTTTTACTGTTTGATTGTCTTCTCTATTTTCTCCGTTTTCACAATCTTATTGTCACAGCACAGTTGGATCATTGAGTTGTAATCAGACTAAATGTATCAAATGAGAAGAAGGGGAGATGGTACATTAAATCCTCAAACCCTATTTGGCCAAAACGTTGTTACTTGGCACAACTCTCTCTCTCGCGTGAATTTGGATTCTATGCTTTTTCCCAGTCAAAAGTTTGTAAAACAATAAGTCTCCCGCGTTTCAAAGTTTGACGCTTCTGTATTCACATGCAGATGCAGTCTACTTCTTCGCAACTTGATCACGTGTTCCTGACATTTGGCACATCACACGTGGCATCACCTGCTGCCGCACACGATACTCTGGGGGCAATTTAGGCATTCACCGTTACAGCCGTCGCAAGCCTGTTTATTTAGCTTTTAAATACAGGAAGAGTATGCCTGCATTTTAGCAAAACAGCCAAATTTCAAGGCTTTCCAGAGTTCACTTCGCTAACAAAAACTAAGAATCAACCTCACCGCCTTTAACCATTCCGTCACTTGCTCTCGGTGGAAAAAGAAGAAGATGGCATCTACATCGGGGAAGCTTATGCGCGCCGTTCAGTACGCTAGCTGCGGCGGTGGAGCTGCTGGTTTAAAGGTTCAAATTGGCCTTCCACTTTCCTTTCCTTTTGCTTGCTGTTTGCTGTTTTAATTTCAATCTAGCCTGGATCGCCAGTTCGCTTGCTCCGCCGTTGAGGTTGGAGATAAATGGTGAGAAGTATCATGGCCGGCCGTTCGCTATGTGTGTCTAACGTTTCTCTTTGGATTTCATTTGCTTTCTTTGCAGCATGCTGAAGTTCCGATCCCTACTCCGGCCAAGGATGAGGTCTTGATCAAGTTGGAAGCGATATCTATCAACCCAGTTAACTGGAAAGTGCAGAAGGGGATTATGCGCCCCGTGCTGCCACGCAAATTCCCTCGCATACCCTGTAATTTTCTCGGTCTCTAGCTTGGTTATAACTTATCATTGGAGATGCAATCTGGGTTATGATAATGCTTTGATTGTTGGGCATTTAGGAGATGATATTTATTGAACAAGACTTGGGCTTTGAAAATTGGAATTGTATCAAACTCTGGAGCTCATTGAGTTATTTGCATTGAATTAGGTACTGATGTGGCCGGAGAGATTGTGGAGGTGGGTTCGGCTGTAAAGAAGTTCAAAGCTGGCGATAAAGTCGTGGGTTACCTCGCCTTATCGGTATGTTCGAGTTCATCCCTCACTTGCATCTGGAATATGTGTAGAGAAACTTTTTCTTTTGCATGACAGACAATGAAGTATCGGGTGATGCTTTACCTTTGATGTTGTAGTTTCTAACATATGCTGGTTTTTCTGCATTTGGTGTTCATCTTGCAACAGAGTGAAGGTGGAATGGCTGAGTATGCAGCTGCCAAGGAAAGCTCCACGGTTGCCAGACCAGCCGAAGTTTCAGCGGCTGAAGGTGCAGCTTTGCCCGTTGCAGGTGTGACTGCTTACCAGGCGCTCACTCAGGTTGCTGGGCTCAAACTAGACGGAACTGGGCCACAGAGAAACATTCTGGTAACTGCTGCATCTGGTGGTGTGGGTCAGTATGCTGTTCAATTGGCAAAGCTAGGAAACGCCCATGTTACAGCTACTTGTGGAGCACGGAACATTGAGTTAGTAAAGAGTTTAGGGGCTGATGAGGTTCTTGATTACAAAACGCCAGAGGGAGCAGCTCTCAAGAGCCCATCGGGCAAGAAGTATGATGCTGTGGTTCACTGCACAACTGGTATTTCATGGTCAACATTTGAACCGAACTTGAGTGGGAGTGGGAAGGTCATAGATCTCACTCCTGGACCAAGTGCCTTCATGACGTTTGCCCTGAAGAAGCTGACCTTCTCCAAGAAGCAGCTCTTGCCACTTTTGGCAGATGTTAAGGCTGCCGATCTGGAGTGTCTTGTTGAGCTGGTGAAGGAGAAGAAACTGAAGACAGTAATCGACTCGACTTATCCCTTAAGCAAGGCTGAAGATGCTTGGGCTAAGAGCATTGAAGGGCATGCCACCGGGAAGATCATTGTGGAGCCTTAAGACTATCAAATACGTGTGTGATATATTTACCGCTCTCTATCTGCCTTTGTTTGTGTTCTGGAATCAGAGTGAATGGCATCCTTCTCGTTTGGTTTTATTATGATTACTGAAGTATACTGCAAGTGTGTACATATTCAAACTTTTGGAGCTTAAAATGTGTGTTATATGTACCGGATGAAGTATATACTAAATTTTCCTAGTTCTCTGTGAAGCTGTCAATCAACAAATATCTTATGTTTGCTTGTGGAATCTGGGTCATCGAAATTTTTTACTACAGAAGGCGAAGCAGATCATTATAAGCATGTTTAGCACTTTGTTTGCAGTGGTGGAACACTAATTTACTTCTCGTAGACAGCCAAAAGATGATTCAACAACATTCAGAATCACTTATGTTTTGTGACAATGATGATAGATGCAACTGTCCAATGCCTGACTAGACTCTCCATGTTTGAGCACGCACAGAGCGGACAGCAGCAGGTGCAGCTTCTCATCATTGAAGACCATAGACAAGTAGTGCACCGACTGCACCAAGACCAGCCACCAGCCCGATGATCACACCAATCGGCGGCAACCCACCTCCGATTGCTTTCCCGGTGCTGACATCGTATCGAGCAAACCTCTTCTTGGGTGCCAGGCACTGCGGGCACACATACCCTTCCGGCTACATAGCAGAGTTAAAAGAAGAAAATGTCAAGAATCGAATATCTGACACAACTGTAGGATGAAGGAAATCAAGTCTTACCTGCTCATCAAAAGATTTGGGCAATGTATATATGTAACCGCAGTCGAGACAAATGTGGGTAGCTCTAGCCTGCAAAAAGGAAGAGAATTTCGCTGCTGGTTAGCAATGTAGAAACAAGAAACTAGGGTGTCTTGTAAACTTGTGAAAGGCGCAAAAAGGGTTTGCCTTCTGAGTATCAGTCAACTTCCTCCCAAAGCGGGGAGGTGCCGGTCGCTTTGGCAGTCTCTTGACGTCCACTGCTGCACCTCTGCATTCATTCCAATTGCAGCACTCAGCTATAAACAGCTAATTACCCAATTGGCTATGGACAGTGGAGGGTGGAATTACCTGTTAACGACAAAGTACACCGAGTCAGGCTTAGCTTGGATAGCGGTTTTAGTGAAGCCAAGCTTATCAGCTGGCCAGAGTTCATCCCCAAAGAAGCTGCTTGTGTATAGCACTTGGTCTCCAGCTTTTAGCCCTGCTTTTGCTGCGTTCCCACCCCCTTCCACGGCCTGATCCACCAGAAAAGCTCTCTATCATAATCTCAAACATTTCACAAATGTGAATTCAGTAAGGAGAGGGGATGATTGACTGACTGACTGACTGACCGTGATGACAACGCCACCGCCGGACTTCTGGCCGAGGGTGAGGCCCAGTGGCTTGTCTACTTCGACTTCAATCGACTTTGATGCCCCTGCAGTTTTGGCATGGATCTCCAGCCCTCTCCTCGCCTGCTTCTTGTCGACAGTATTGCTACTAATGAAGATGGCTGACGAGGATTGCTGCCTCTTGGCGTCTTGTATGGACAGCCCTTGGAATTGGGTTTTCTAGACATATGTCAAATTATACTGAGATCGATTACATTTGCCTGGTATCTATGTAGACTTATGATTACTTGCTGCTGCATTTCATCTAGTGAAACTGTAAAATATGTATGACTATGGAGGTCAAGAACCTGGTTTTGAGCGGCTACTGTGGTCTGGATAGGGTAGGAACGGGTCCTGGAGTAGGAAGAGGGGGCGCCAGCGACCACGGCCGATGACGATGCTGCTGCTGCTGATGCCGCCGCCATGGAGGGTTATTGCTAGTTATGTGGATTAAGAGGATGCTAAAATCTCAGCAGGGGCTGAGGGAGTGGAAGAGTTGGGTGTGATTCAGAGATGATGGTGTAGGTCGTAGTAAGGCAAGGTGAGGAGTTTGTGGATACAAATGGCGGGCAGGAGGGGATAAAGGTTTCTGTGTTGGCAGCGGTGGGGAGAGCGCCACACGCCCAAACCAGGCCAATATTTCATCTTTTTTGTGTTGGTGATGAAGTCTTTATATTTTCGCCACATGTTTATAACCCTTCTTTAGTGTGCGCGTCTTTGCGGTTTATCTAAAAATGTATATGTCGATTAGAATTGAAAAATATCTTAATTTAAATGAAGGTTGGTGATATTAGAATACGAAATAAGTTTTTCAACAATTGTTAACCTTTGGGATACGAATGTAGTTTTTAATTGAATAATTTTTCTCAAATTTTTGTATACACATTACAAAAGCTATAATAATGAAATCAACTAATGATGGTCATCCAATCTCGATTGAACCAAATCTATTGATACTTAATAAATTTTTTTTTTTGAAAAAGATACTTAACTTACAGTTAGGTGGTAAGTCATTGTGTGTGTAAATTTCTATATGTAATGACCTTTAAACTTGGACAACGAACATATCATAATTGATTTGGTCAGAACAAAGCCTACTAATGAAGTATAACATGAAGTTCTTGCGTGAGGTCGTGTGAATAGTGGTCAGGCTAATTTAGCTACTTTAATTCATTAGTAGTTTTTTTTAATATTTGGACAGTGG
This sequence comes from Linum trigynum, assembly GCA_964030455.1. Taxonomy (NCBI): domain Eukaryota; kingdom Viridiplantae; phylum Streptophyta; class Magnoliopsida; order Malpighiales; family Linaceae; genus Linum; species Linum trigynum. The sequence goes on along the minus strand of OZ034814.1, from coordinate 28,981,199 downwards.
TTTGTTAGGGGTAATCGAAATTTACTGGGCATATTAAATCTCATTAAGAGATGAAAATACTTAATTATTGCATGTAACCATGTCCATGTGCATATTAGTTTTATCCATATTTAATGAGTAGCGATTTAAGTTGATTAGTAATTAATCATTACTTGGAAAGTCAGCGACCAATACCAAAGGATTGCCATATCTAAAATATTGTTCCAAGCTAGGGGTGGAAGTTTGGTTTAAATTTTTGGGATCCATCAAATACCACACAAAATTTATCATTATTTGGTATTATCGAGTACTGAGTTAATTTTTTGGGTTTGTGATTGACATTGATTTTTTAGTAGTATTGAATATTCTAGATATGCAATTGGAATTGATATACCAAGATATCGAGCATTCCCAAAAAATTTAACATGATACAATAAACCTTCCCTTAACTCACGAAGCTTCAAAGCCCTCTCAAATAAATGAAGGACAGGGTTCATCCTTAATAACCAAATGTATAATTAACTACATGATTGTAAGAAATGACTAATTCTTATTGACTTATGTGTATGCTTTATCTTAGAAGAATGAATTGCTTAGTTGTATTGATAAGTAATTATAGTTAAACTAAATTGAGATTTAGTGAATTATAATATTGAAGTATAAGTTCTGTACATATGATTATAATAAATGGCTAATTCTTATTAACCGATGTTTATGTTTATGATGAAATATTTTAGAAGAACGAATTATTTAGTTGTATTGATGAAAGACTATAGTGAAACTAAATTTAAATTTAGAGAATTATGAGTTATTTAATAATAGGGAAGTATAAGTTTAGTCAATTGAACATAATACCCCAGTATTTGTATACTTGGGAGTATAAGTTGCTATACTAATATCATATCAAACTATTTTAGATTGAGATTGATTTGGTCAGTATTTAGTATTTGAGGTACCAATAAACTTATTTCTTCTAGTCATAGCAAAGTCGATACACTGATTAATGACTAATGACATGTAAAACTTGCAACTAAGTGTAACATTTAATTAGTCACGAATCTACGGCAGAAAAATGTGGCAGAAGGAAAAATACCCTTTAACATAAGTCCTAGTGAAAGAGGAAACTTTCCTAATCAACAGCTCGAAAAACGTGGGTTAAAAAGAAAAAAAATCATACGTGATAAGGAAAAAGCTCGATTAAGGTAAGTCCTAACGAAACGGGGAAACTTGCCTAATCGACAGTTAGAAAAACGTGGGTTAAAAAGTAAAAAAAAACTTATACGTGAGAAGAAGAAAAAACTCATTTAGGGTAAGTCCTAGCGAAAGGGGGAAACTTACCTAATTGATAGTTAGAAAAACGTGCATTATGGGAAAAATATAATTTTTAAGATAAGTGTTAGGTGGTCATTTAGGGTAAGTCCTAGCGAAAGGGGGAAACTTACCTAATCGACAGTTAGAAAAACGTGCATTATGGAAAAAAATATAATTTTTAAAATAAGTGTTATGTGGTCCTACGATACACTCTCCCACATCCCACCAGACCCCTTAAGCATACTTGCACTTTATATATACTAATTTGTGTGAAACAACATTAGTTCACAATTTTAGTACATGTGTTTTGGTATAAAAAATTACTTTTTTATATTACAAACTGAAATTGTATTTTAATATTATGGTATACATTGAATTTGTACATTTAAAACTATTAGATAATTGGTATGTGCTCTACAACGTTTACCATGAATTAGAAGTGAATAACACTTTTGTTTAAATGGAGGTAACGTTATTAGGGAACGAAATAAAATTTTAAATAATCCCTAACTTTTGAGATGCAAATATAGTTTTCAATTAATAATTATTTTCAAACTTCTCGACAGACATTACAAAATCAATAGTAACGAAATGAAACATTGTTGGTGTTCCAATCCCTGTTAAACCGAAGCTAATGATACTTAACATACAGTTAGGCGCTAAGTTATTGTGTCTGTGTAAACCTTCTATATGTATTGACTTTTAAACTTGGACAACAAACATAACATAATCAATTTGGCCAAAACAAGTTTAGTGAAGTAGAACATGAAGTACTCCCATGAGCTCGTTTGTTTTGCGGACACTAGTTGGCTAGGGGTAAACAAAAGTTATTGGGCATAGTAAATATTCTTAAGGAATGAGAACACATAGTTATTTCATGTAGTCATGTTCATGTGCATATTAGTTTTATCCCTAATTAATGAGTACTGATTTAAGTTGATTAATAATTAACCATTATTTGGAAAGTCAACAACCAACCCCAAGGATTGCAATATCCAAAATACTATTTGTAGCTAGGGGAAAGTTTGGTATCAGTATTTGAAATACATCAAATACTACATCGAATTTATTATTATTGGGTATTATCGAATTCCAAGTTAATTTTTTGGGTTTGCGATTGAGATTGATTTTCAACAGTATTCTATATTTGAAATATGATATTGGAGTTGATATATACAAAGATATCGAGCAATACTGGAATTTTAAACATGATGCAGTGAAGTTTCCCTTAACTCACTGAGCATCACCCTTTCTCAAATAAATAAAGGCAACGATTCCCCCTTAACCAAAATTTATGATTAACTATGCGATTATAAGAAGTCACCAATTCTTATTGACGTGTGATTATGCTAATGATGAAATATTTTAGAAGCATGAATTGCTTAGTTGTATTGAATATTGACTCACTACCACTACAACTCAATTTGTAACATTAAAAAGTATTTTTTTGTACCTATAACTGGGTGTAGCATAGAGTAAATATTTCAAATATCTACCGGACGCGATCAATATACCCCTACTTCGGCCCTCTACAAGTTATCTATAAATTGAATTGTTGTTAAAACTAATTAACTAAACAAGAAAGCAATTAAAACGATGTTAATTTCAATCGAGTAAAGCTCACTTATTCGCCCTACTCCCGTGTTGAGATACAAATGTGATATTCTAGTGTGATAGTTAAGCATTTATACCGATAGGAGGTCTACATTAGGTAGAGCATGTTACATTAATTAGGAGATCTACATTATCCCCCCTAGCCCGCTTAATCGATCTAATCGGAGGGGTGCACACAACCGCAAAAGGTGACTAAAACATCGATTCCACTCCCTCGGAGATTTACTTGGAACGGATAGGTTCACCAATCACAACGATTCATGGCACTCTACGATGATTGAGTTGTGACTCGAATTGCACAAATGGGATTTTCTCCCTCCTACGTCAATTTGCCCCAAAATTGAGGGATTTGATCAAGAATACTGAATTTGCATGAAAATATCTCAATCAATATATAAATCACTATACCCATCAACAAAATGAGTTCACAAACTAAAATCTACAGGAGGATCTATCGGGTCCTCGCCCTCGAGTTCCAAAGTACATTGAGGGTGAGAAGATCTGGGGTTCTACTGCCGCCGAGAGTCCTCAAATCTACTTCAACTTGGGAGGCACGGAGCGTAAGACGATGATGCGAGAATTCACCTAGGCTCTCGACATCTGCCCTCTAGATTTCTTTCAAGAACCGATTGACTTTGCCTCACTGATTCCAGAGAGCGACTTCCCTTTTCCTATGGACTTCTATGATAGGGAGATGAGGCTACCACAGAGCAGAATTTGGGGCGTGAAGCTATCCAAGGTGAGTGAGGTTCGACCCGAGTTCCAAATGATCCACCATATAATTTCTCGATAAGTCAGAGGGAAGTACGGGAGCAAGGGCAATCTCACTAGCAGAGATGTCCTTTGCATTTGGAGCATGTAGGGTGGGCAGCAGCTCCACCTTAGGCGATCCATTCTGCAGACTCTTCGTCGACTAGAATCAGATCGACGGTTGATGGCTTTGCAGTGAAGATCTTACATCACTAGGATAGCTAAATACCTCGGTGTCGACCTGGCTTCCTCTGAGAGCCCTTTTGACACCTTCATTGTTCCATTTTGTTCGACAGCCTGAAGAACTACTTGAGGACTTTGGAGCAGAATGAGGAGGAGGTTTGGGGAGTTCGATGTGTGGGGTTTCCAGCCACCTACGTTGTAGTCCTGAATGGAGTCGGACACTCACTCCCAGGAGTATCTAGACAGATATTCTAGAGTTCTTCTTCAGCTCCATCTGCATGCTAGAGTTTCCACCAGGGCTAGTTGAGTCGGGTACCATCTTCTTTAACATACGCAGATTCAGCTATTGGAGCTCAATTGGATACCAGACTGAGGAACCAGCAGAGGGATGCCGAGGCAAGGAATTATCTAATCGACTACACTCATGCTCTGATGAGGAGGTTCAACCTTGATAATACTCTAGTCATACATTAGTTTGAGCGTACCCCATCTCCACCACCTTACACCATGCCTGAAGAGGCAAACAAGGCGGACTCAGATGATGACTAGATGGACCATCACTACTTGGCACCACAAGGCCATTTCTTATCTTTTCATCTCCTAGTTAGACCTATGAAAATTTTCTGCTTTTATTTTACTTTTAGTACTTTGGATAAGAACTATGTGTGTGTTTAAATTACTAGTAGCTACTATCTGTTATTTTCGTTTTAATTATGCCTTGGTTCTTACCCTTACTCTCAATGACGTCGTTTCTCCGTTCTCTCTTGTGTGTCTATCTGAATCCTTTCTAGATGAAAGAACACCTACACATTGAGTACCAAATTTCCCCTCTACTACATCGACCACCTATGGTAACAATTAGCGAAATTAACCTAGAATTCCCACATTGAGGACAATGTGCCTTTCAAATTTGTGTGTGTGTGTTGGGGGGGGGGGGGGGAGTTAATCTGCTAACTTGAAGATTCGTTAGCAGATACTAACTGATATCCAAAATACATGAACTAGTATCCAAGTACTAAAGTATGTAGAAAACACAGACTAGTATTCAAGGTTTGCTAACTGATATCCACCATGAATCAACTATTATCCCAAATTCACAAACTAGTATCTAGACAGCACGAAATAGTATCCATACAGCAAATAATTAGTATTCAAATAACACATAAGAATATCCAAATAACACATAAGGGTATCCATACTGAATACTAGTTGGTTGATTATGGATATTAGTTGTATCTGCTATCTGGATACTAGTTTGTGATGTTTTGAATACTAGTTTGTGATATCTAGATACTTTAGTAAAATCAGTAGACTTGGATACTAGTTCATACATTTTGGATATTAGTTAGTATTTACTAACGAATCTTCAAGTTAGCAGAATAACTAGGCTGGTGTGTGTGTGTGGGGGGGGGGGGATTGCATGTTTTAATTGCATTCATGATTTTTTGCCTAGTCGATTAATCACTTCCCTTGATTTTGAATGTAAGATGTTTATGATTATGTGTGGGAATGTGGTTAATCGATCAAATGGGTTATTGTAGTTGAATGGTAGATAAAACTTACTTAGAACCTTATTGTATACCCTTACTTAACATTTCTCTAAACTTGTGTCCTCGTTTGGTACCTAAAACATTCATATAATCTAATACATCCTAAAATGCCAACTTTTTCTTCGAGGAACGAATGAAGGGTATATTTGATGATATATAGACCGTGAAGACCATGAAATGACTCAAAACGAACCTAAATATGGGCTCTAAATAACACCATTTTGGGTGTTATCAACTCCCGCACACTTATGTGTTTGCTTGTCCCCAAGCAAACCTACTCAAACAAACACAACTTGATAAAAAAAAATTAACATGGTATGCACTATAGTTCTTCATTGCAATAGTTAGAGCAGTCACGGTCGACAAAGAAGGTCAAGACATTCAAGGTGTGCACCGGGGAGACTAAAAAAATAAAATAAATGAACTCTTTGAAGGTGCTCTTTATTCTTTCTTTTCAAGGTAGGAGTCAATGTTTTATTCTCCTTTTTTAAACATTGTCACACGTGGCACCAAACATTTGCAATTTTGCAAATAAGCATCTCTCCCTCGTAACCAAGAGCGAAAGGAACATTGTCTTCCCTATCAAGGCCTCATGTGGGGAACATGATGGTCATATTCATTTCCCGAGCACTACTTCGCAACTTGCACTCCTCGTCGCAACGACAAACGGGTTGCCACACATGTCGGGTACAAACGAGAGCCAAGGTTTCGTGACTCGCTTAAAGCACACTATCTTCTCTCCATACGAGTCTGTGAGGAGGAAAGGTGTTTGGGGATTGAAGATAGTAAAAGATGATGGGGATGCTGTAAAGCTATCTGAACCCCAACATATCCTTAAATAGCACTCCGGACTGAGAGAAGAACCTCATTTTTCAGAAGATTTTTTTCAAAGTTGAGCACATTTTGTAAGCTTTTTTTACTCCAAAATAGGCAAAGTTCTGCATACATGTCTTTACCTAAGTAGCAAACATTATCAACTTACCATAGAGGAAGATAGGAGTAAAACCCCTCATACATCAACAACTCTTGTAAATGCAAACTACTCCCTATAAAGCACACCATATCGACTATCTAGCAATTCAAATCACATTGAGTAGGTAAATGATATAGACAAGATGTTTGAAACCCTCAAGTTTGAAAACATTTGGGTATAACATTAAGGTTCAAAACACAAATTCTAAGTCATTCAACACCACAAAACACAACTAATCGATAGCAAACACACACACACACACACACACAATCATCAACGTCTTATACTCATGATCATAGGGAGGCTACTACCAACTATGGAAAAATCTTCATGAATCAATCAAACATGCATACAAATCGCCCCCACACTTAACAGACACACTGTCCTCAATGTGGGATAATGAAGATATGTTCACGAATCGTTACCATATGGTGTTTTGGTGGGTTGGTGTAGGTGAACAAGTATAAGTCTTGCTCTTTCTGGTTTGTATAGAACGATAAAGCCCATAAGAAAAATAGAAAACCGAAGGTTATGGGGCGCAAAATAACATAGATAAATAGACATAAAGGTTTAATACTAATACTATGTAATTAAAAGTCTGAGGTACGGAAATAAAAATCATAAAAATAGACATTGTTTAAAGTCAAAAGAAAGAAAATCAAAGATAGAAAAGAGGCCCTGGATGTCTATAACTTAATCCTCCTCTTGGTTGGTGTCAAAGTCGCCCTCCTCCTTGGCATCAAGGTCCATATTCTCAGAGATTAAATCATTTGTTTCAGATGGTTGGAAAGATGCTCCTCGATTAATGGTTGGGTGGATCTCACTATGGTGCACTAACTAGTCTCCATATTGATCCCAAAGTGTCTTGCGAGCTTAGTGACGAACACGCCTCCATGAATGGTCTTTACCTTAAAGTTTGTAACATTCTTGTAGAGAGTCTTGATGATGACCAATCCAAGATGGAAGTGAGGCTCGACATACATAGATCAGAGGAGGTTCAAATCCTTATTTTGCAAGTTGCTAGCACATTTTTTCTTTGGCGCGACCGTGTGGGAGAGGACATTGTGAATGATGCTCCATTCTGACTTGAGGGTTGTGATGTTAGTAGTTGCTGGATCAAAATGATTTTGGTGGTCCACACTAGGCAAGTGGTTGATGAAGAAGTTCTCTGGATGGTTGCAAGTGCTAGACCTTCACCTTGTAAAGCTCGGCCTTCCGGAGTGTGTAAGAATCATGAGGGATAGATCCCCATTGCCTCAATGAACTCATTGAAGCTCATTGCTCTTGGTTACCCTTGAAATGAAAAAGTGATTGTGTTTGCAAAGTCTCGGCTGATTGTGAGAATTGAACACTTAATCGTGGAGAGAAACTCAAGAAGTGGCTCTGCATAAATCTTCTTAATGATGGGTGATATATTTAGCCACGCCGAATCTTGGATGAGCGAACTTATTGGGTCGGCAACTCCCAACTCTTCGAGGACTTCCCAATCAAAACAACGATGCTCACCATAGTGCGGGTGGCAAAACGATTGTATTCCACTTGTTCCTTCCCTTTGAACAAGAGATAGGGATGATTAGCTCTTTGCCCTCCCTTAATTGAGGCGGAAGCCTCCACAGCCTTCTTAATTTGTCTTACCCATTCGTGTAAAGAGAGATTAGCACAACATTAAGACTCTTGGTTATCGAAAGTGATAATTGGATAATGCAAAGTCATCACAACTAAGAGCTTTGAAATATAAAGAGGGTGGCAATTAAGGGTAAAGCATGCAAATTGCAAAAGCGATTAGGAAGTGAAATAGGAGCATGTAATGAAGGCATGTGATTCATTATAGCATTTAATCGAACACCTTACGAGCACGATAATGAGACATGAAATTAAATTTTAATGGGGTTGTTCACATGAAAAGTCGAACACACCTAATCACAATAAATATTCATTTCCAAGAATTAGAAGAGCTAAACCAAGTATCATTCATAACAAGGGAGTGCATTCAAGTCATGGCATGGGAGGTTGCAAGATGGCAAAGTTTCAATATTTTCCTAGAAGTTAAGAAGAGCTTACTAACCTCCAATGTAAAAGGATGATAACAAAATGAACTTGAAGTGAGCTCTTAATGCATGAATATTTCAATTGGGTGTTATGCCAAAAATTGAGAGAGGGAAATGTAAAAGGGAGGTGCAATGCACAAACAAGAGTTGGAAGTTGAGGGGAATAGGAAAAAATGAACTAGCTGGTCAAGACTGGGCATTTAAAAACCGAGGGAGATCAAGATCACCGACTAGCCTTCTAGATCTCAGCCATGAATTTAAGCTCCTTACTCACGATCCTTGATTGCCATGCCCCTCAAACTCTAATGATTAGCTATGCAAAAAGGGCTATGGAACAAGTTGATCACCAATTTTCATGTCATGAGAACTAAAAGCACCATACTAAAACTTCTTATAATTATTAGAGATTCTATTAGGGATAAATTAAAAAAGAAAGAAAAGAAAATCAAATTGAAACGTTGGGGTACCTCCCAACACGTGCGTCTTTAAGGTCTTATCGTCGAACTCTATAAGATGGGTTGGTTAGGAGGTGGTAGTATCCACACGGTTATTATTGTCATTATACACACTATTGCGATGGAGAGCAAGGTGTAGACCGTGTAGCATTCCGTTACCTTCTTCATTCGATAGATCTAAGGGAAACCTTCTTATATCATCGTGCACCATGGAAGTGTCTACATATGAATCTTCCTCGGAATGGTAGTTGTGATCTCATTGGGTGATCCCTCAAGACCTACCTTGGATATCTTGTACTCTCCTTTGCCTATTTTACTACTAACAAATTTGGTCACCAATGGGTCCGTATCAAGAACCGGTACCTCTTGAGAAATTTGAATTTCTGGTGGTGATGTCCTTGCATAAGGTGAAAATGCTAGAGAAACCCCCCGTCTATCACTAGAGAGGTTGATAACTAATTTTTCCTCCTCAAATTCCATATGACTGTTCTTTCAGGAACTTCGATCACCATTCTTGTGGTTGCTAAGAAAGGCTACTCGAAGAGGATATAAGTTGCTTCTTCTTCGGTGTCAACTACCTCGAAATCCACCAGGTAGGTAAAAGATCCAACTATCACTAGGAGATCTTCGATAATTCCCACAGGGTAAACTATTTTTCGATATGCCAATTGCATGGACATATCTGTTGGCTGGAGTTTTTAGATTTTTTCTAGAAATACCACTAAAAAGAAAAAAATCTAAAACTATCACACATTTCCGAAAAATTCCAAAAATACCACCTTTTTTCGAAAACCGCTTGGGGAGGGCGCGATTTTTGATCGAAACCGCATCGTGGCGGGGCGATCTGATAAACCGCGCCGAGAGGCAGCGGTTCATATGCAAACCGCCCCTCCTAGCTGTGGTTTGTGTGTATTTTTTTTTTTTTAATATATTGAGTTAAGAACCTAGCTGCCACCACAATTCATTCATCCAAGCCATGAACGCCCTCGAAGATGATGCTGCTAATAGCAAGTTTGAAGGGTATGGGACGAAGATGATTAAGTACCCAAATGAAAAGACAGAGTGGCTTGACTACTTCTTCCACCTTGTTGCACCGCCTGCCAAGGTCAATCCTCAAATCTGGCCCAAGCATCCTCCTTCCTACAGGTAATCATAGTCTGGTCCATACATGACCATTTTCCTCTACATTTTTTACCTCAATATAGTAAACAAGAAAATACATACAAACCGCAGCTTCCCGACGCGATTTATCGGACCATGCCGCCACGATGCCGTTTTCATCGAAAACCGAGCCCTCCTCAAGCGATTTTCGAAAAAACGTGGTAGTTTTTGAATTTTTCGAAAATAGGTGGTATCTTTGGATTTTTTTTCTTTTTAGTGGTATTTCTGGAAAATTTTTGGAGTTTTTGCAATCTAACTCTCTAAATAACTTGAGGCTCATCACACTAAGGTTGGAGAAGAGATCAACTATGGCATCCTTGATTGTGACTCCGCGAATGGAACATGGTATGAAGAATATGCATGGGTCGTTACTCTTAACAGGAGTCTCATGTCGGTTGAAAATAGGATACGCTTGGCCAATGCAAACAATAGGAAATTCGGCGAGTTTCCATTTAGTAGCCACTAAGTTCGCGAATGGAACATGGTATGAAGAGTAGGCATGGGTCCATGTTCTTCTCTTTTCGGTTATGATCTTCTCCAAAACTCCAAGGGAGGATGACATTGTCTTCATGATATCCATAACTACCCTATGCTAGCCTTTAAGAGAATTCATATGGGTAATGGAAGCTAGCACGAATCTATCAAACTCATTCTTCATATGATGATAGGTAGAGACCCAATCAAGGACTTTCTCATCCAACCGGTCAGATCAACACTTCAATTATTGGCAAGAGCCACAAGATTCTTCAAGGAGGCCCAATTGAGGATTGCCTTGAGGTTGAGAAGATATGTCGGTGTGGTTGAAATATACCATGCTTATGGCAAACACTTGCTCCACATGCATTGGTACTTGGATGCCTTGTTCTTATAAAAGTTTGGTTAGCTCATTCTCTGCTTCCTTGATTTGGAGTTTTAGTTGGATGCTTTGTTTTTCTAAAGGTTTGGTTGATTAGATAGTATTTCAAAGCGGAGTAATAGGACATGTAAAAGCCCTTGAGGAATGCCACTACACTACTTTCTAAGTTAAGGTGTACTTGTCCTAGTTAAATATAGTTCACTTTAGGTGCAACCAACATTATCCCATCCCAAATAAAACAAGGCATGACACGATCCTGGTTTTCACGTATCTTATTTAAATCCATCATATTATAATTTGTCTTCAACATAATCATACTTGACTTAGTTGATTCTCTCACACATCTCTAATGTACTATAGTTAATCATGTGTAATTTCTCATTGGAATTTATTAGACGTGAACATCATGCCGGCCCATGCCCATGCAGGGAGTAAAGTGTCCACGTCCGAGTAGGAAAAGGAGCTAACCCTAGTTGATGTTTATGATGAAAAAGGTTCATATAAATACATGTACTAGGCCTTGGCCAAACGTAACTGAATAATCACTAAGAGCTGTAGCTCGAGAGATTCAAGATCTCCAGTGGATTAGTCTCGAGTCGGCAGGGATACCATGTAAATATCTGTCTTGTTTTCATTATCGCGATCTAGGTTAGGCCATTTCTTATGGTATCAGAGCCTAGTTTGTCCAAGTGGTCGTGTGTTTGAATCTCCACGACCCCCAATATTAGATTAAAGCACAAGGTATGGTGGGCCTATGCAAACTTCAAGCTCGTGAGTTGGATTTCGTTTGAGGGGGCGTGTAAGAGAGTGGTATAAGATCTATAATAACCTTGTACCAACAACTCATGGTATCAGACCAATAGGATCATCTTTCTTGCCTTCAATGGTGAACCCTAGTGATGATCAAGCCGTGACAACTCCAAGTTCGACGACGCGTCCTTGGGGTCGGCAATGTTCTACTTTCGCTAGCCTACCAACTGCATATTTCAGATGGGCCTGGTCAGATGTTGTTCGAAGACATCCTTACTTGCTCAAACTATGGTGAATGGGTCTTGGACATGAAAGACTCATTGATTGCTAAGAATATACTTTCCTTTGTTGATGATACGCTTGCCAAACCTCAGGCGGGTGAGCAGCGAAATGGTTGGATTCTTTGCGATACAATGATTAAAGGTTGGCTCAATACGACGATGGATTAGGAGATTCATAGTAGTGTTCGTTTTGTTGAGACATCACGCGATGTATGGTTGAACCTCTAGAACCGATTCGGCCAAGGGAATGTCTCTCGTGCCAATGAGCTCAGCTGGTAGGTCAGCCTCTTCCAGCAGGAGAAACTTTCAGTTTCGGCATTCTACACCAAGCTTCGGTCTCTTTGGGAAGAATCGTCGGCTATTACTCCTGCACCTAGCTACACATACGTTCATTGCAGCTGCCAGGTCTCTCTTCGCATTCGTGAACAACAAGATATTTCTTGTCTATTTGATTTCTTAATGGGCCTTGACGATGTATTCTCCGTCATGAGAACTCAAGTTTTGGTGATGAAAGAGACTCATTCCCTCGTCGAGGTCTTAAGTATAGCTCTTAATGAGGAACAACATCGTTTGATCACTCAAAGTAGACACCCTGCTCCCAAATATGTTGCGTTTGTGCCGTGTTCTGATGTCAAAAAGGGTGGACTACGAGGAGGGCGTGATCACGACCAACCCCGTTGCAGGCATTGTCAGAAGATAGGACATGTGCACAAGACCTATTATGAGCTCATTGGTTACTTTCCCCCTGACAAATCCGATGAGCAGCAGTGGCTGCGATGTACAACAACATGGTTGTGAAGGTTATGGGAGTGAACGTGATCCTCGTGCCACCCAGGCTGAGCACGAGAAGATGGCAAGTCATGTGGCCGGGTTTAGTCTAAATCAACTTGAGCAGCTATGGCAAAATTTTGGCTATCCTAACAAAGGAGTGGATGACCTTTTTGCTCACCTTGCAGGTGTGATATCTATGACTACTGAATGGCTCATTGACTCAGGTTGCAATGAGCACATCACTATGGATGAGTCTTTATTATTTGATAAGGTCCAGAACGTGAATGGGCATCAAGTACATATACCAAATGGTGAGAGTATTCCAGTAAAACGTATAGGCCAGATTGATTTTCAGTAAGGTATTGAGCCCGGTCGAGTCCTTCATATACCTAAATTTCATTGCAACTTGCACTCTGTCAGCCGGTTAACCAAGGATAATTAGGTGGCCTTAATTTGAATTCGTGATTTTTGCGCCATTCGGGACTTGATATCTAGGAAGTTGATTGGGAAGGGTGAATTATGTGATGGACTCTACTATCTGCGCTTGTTTGGTGTTGGCCGTGCTCAAGTTTGTGCTGCCAAAGCGTCAGGCTGTCATATCCGAGGAGATGTTGCATGCCAGGCTGGGGGCATCCGTTCACTGAGAAGCTACCACAGTTACTAGAAGTTCTTAACGTACCTCTTGGATTTGTTAAGCACTCTTGTGATTCCTATATGTGTGCTAAACATACCAGACTTCCCTTTCCTTCTAGTTCACTTCGAACACATAATTATTTTTGATTGGATTCATGTTGACATATGGGGTGGTTACAAGGATGCATCCCTTAGTGGAGCTCATTATTTTCTCACTATTGTCGATGATTACAGTCGTGGTGTGTGGGTGTATTTACTGCGTGAAGTTGTTCGTTACTTGCTGATGTTTGACCAGCAGATTCAAACCGAGTTTGGGCATCACCTTCAGCGCATACAGGAAATAAACGGGCATGGGATTAACACGTTATCACTATAACATTACTATGAGCGTGAGGGCATCATCTTACAGACTTCATGCATGGATACACCCCAGCAGAACGGTGTCGTTGAAAGGAAGCATCACCACCTTCTTGACACTGCTCAGGCTCTCTGATTCCATGCCAGCTTGCCTCTACGCTTTTGGGTGAGTGTATTTAGATGGCTACCTATCAACTTAATTGATTGTCCACTATGGCCACTGGCCACACGCCTTTTGAGGTATTATTTGGAAAATCTGAACCTTACTCTCACTTGTGTGTGTTCGGATGTCTTGTTTACTCTAAAGACACCCATACAAGTCTTGATAAATTTGCCAAGCATAGACGGGGGTGTGTGTTCCTTGGCTATCCTACTAGCCAAAAGGGTTATCGGGTCTATGAGCTCTCCACTCACAAGGTGCTGACGTCTCGTGACATGTTTTTTCAAGAAGAATACTTCCCTTACCAGTATGCAACTGTTGATTAGCTTTACCGGATCCCTTGTCCAGTTTTGCAACCCGATACTAATGATGTTCATGAAGTTTTGCCGGTGGCTGACTCTTCCTCGCCTCCCAGTCCACGCTCCCCACTTTCACCAGTTGCCTCCTCCTCGCCTGAGTCTACTTTCTCTGGTCCCGTGGGTGCAGACTTATCGCCGTACTCGCCAGCTACCGTTGTTCCTCCACATCGCAGCGAGCGTGAGCATAATCTCCCCAAGCACCTGGATCCTTACGACACTATCTACAACACTCATGTTCTGTCTCTTCCTCATGATCAGGGATGTCCCTCGCCTTCCGTTAAATACTGTCTTGCAAATTTCTTTCTTATGACAATGTCCATCCTAATTATTACTCTTTTCTTGCAGCAGTTACTCTTAACACAGAGCCTCGGTCCTTTCTTGAAGCCTTCTTGGATCCTCGCTGGCGAGAAACAATTCTTTAAGAAATTCACGCTTTACAGTAAAATGGGACAAGGTCTCTCACTCTCTCGTTACTTTACCTCTTGGGAAACGTGCCATAGAATGCAAATGGGTTTTCAAAATCAAGTTTAGATCGGATGGCAATTTTGAGCAATATAAAGCTCGCTTGGTCGTAAAGGGGTTCACTCAGATTGAGGGTATTGACTTTCACGATAATTTGGCCCCGGTGGCAAAATTGGTCACTTTGCGTTGCTTGCTTGCTATTTATGTTAGTCTCGGCTGGGCATTACATCAATTGGATGTTAAAAATGCTTTCCGCCATGGTGATCTTGAGGAAGAGATATATATGACGATTCCTCAAGGCTTTACTATCCCCGGGGATAAGCGAGTCTGCAGATTGCATAAATCGTTGTATGACCTCCGCCAAGCTTCGCGTAATTAGTACCACAAATTCACCCATGTCCTCTATTCTCTTGGTTTTCGTGCATCTTCAGCCAATCACTCTCTGTATATCTTTCAACGGGGTACGTTCATCATGGCCTTGATTTATGTTGATGATGTCCTTCTCACCGATAATGAACCTACCTTCATCTTGCATGTTAAAACCTTCCTCAATGATTAGTTCAGCACCAAAGACTTGGGGTCCTCTTTGTTATTTTCTTGGCATGGAGGTTGCTCGGTCTTCTAATGGTGTTGCTTTGTGTCAACACAAATATGCGCTTGAAATTTTAGAAGATGCGGGTGTCAAGGGTGTTAGCCTTAGTCTATTCTCAGTCGAGCAAAACCACCACTTGACTCGGGCCACTACTCTCGACGAGGTTCTTCCTGATCTTTTAGCGTATCGTCGCCTCATGGGGTGCTTACTTCATTTGACGGTTACTCGTCTGTATCTTACTTATGGGGTCAACATACTCAGCCAGTTTGTTGGTTCGCGCAGTCAGGCGCATATAGATGCAGCCTTGCGCTGATGCGGATTGGGGAGGTTGTGAGAGTACTCATCGCTCCACCATTAGCTACGCCGTTCTTCTTGGTGGTGTTCCCTTCTCCTGGCGGACTAAGAAGCAGCGTGTTGTCTCTCGCTCATCTGCTGAGGCTGAGTATTGTGCTATGACTAGCACTATTAGTGGGGTCCTGTGGCTCCAGTGGCTCCTTAGTGAGTTGGGTGCGCCTCAACGTCGCTCCACGCCTTTGTTCTACGACAACCAAGCAACACTTCACATAGCTGCTAATCCTGTTTTTCACAAGAACACCAAACACATGGAAATGAATTGCTATTTTGTTCGTGAGCGCGTTCAGTCTAGTGACATACTCCCTCTCAAGGTTAGCACCCATCATCACTAAAGGCCTTGGCGCTGACCATTCTTCGGTTTCTCTTGTCCAAACTGAACATTCGTAAGATTCACGCTCTAGCTTGTAGGGGAGTATTGGACGTGAACTCGGTCTGGCCCATCATGTTAGCCCATGCCCACGTAGGGAGTAAAACGTCGACATCTGAGCAGGAAAAGGAGCTAACCCTAGTTGATGTTTATGATGAAAAGGGTCGTATAAATACATGTACTAGGCTTTGGCCAAACATAAATGAATAATCGATAAGAGCGGCAGCTGGAGAAATTCAAGTTTTTCCGTGGATTAGTCATAATTCGTCGGGGATACCACGTAAATACTTGTCTCGTTTTCATTATCGTGATCTAGATTAGGTAGATTTCTCAGACTTCATGAGTTAACTTTATGTCTCGTTTTCTACTACTAAAATGTTTTGCTCGATATTCTTATGAACTTGTGAGCGAATTGAACAGTCTTATTGTTTTACGGACCGTTTGGTATCAAATGAATCGAGAATTCATTTCATTTTAAAATGAATTACTTTGTAGAATTCATTATCAAATAAAGTCTTGTGTTTGGTATGTCTTATTCGATTCTTTAGAAATAAAATGAATTGAATTCTCAAGCCATGTTTGGCATACATTCAGAATTGAATTAAA
Organism: Linum trigynum; assembly: GCA_964030455.1. Taxonomy (NCBI): domain Eukaryota; kingdom Viridiplantae; phylum Streptophyta; class Magnoliopsida; order Malpighiales; family Linaceae; genus Linum; species Linum trigynum. The sequence goes on along the minus strand of OZ034814.1, from coordinate 28,964,627 downwards.
TTATAAGTTTCCAACTATACCCTTATTAATTTCCCGCAGAAATAATATTCATCGAAAATACATCTTCTAAAACACGCAAGTGACAAAGTTATTATCCAAACATTTGGAAATAGTAGGAGAGTTAGTTACATTGTCAAATAGTAGGTTGCCGCTTAGTTTAGGAGTCACCCAGAATGCATAGTTTAGGAGAAACTATATACATCAGGTTAACATACCGGCGAAAAGAGTAGGGTCAAGCGTGCATATCTATTTATTGCCGCTGTAGAAATAATTTAGTTAATAAATGAGGATAATTTTGTCATTATTATAATTAGTGAAATACTTGTGGAATTCATTTAGAAATTACATCTCAATTCTGCGGAATTGCTATAACTAGCTCCAATTCCGTAGAATTCAAAATTTAGAATTGAAAATGAATTCTTTTAAATACCAAACACAAAAAGATTTTATTTCTAATTGAATTTCTCAAAACTTATTGAATTCAAATGTTACTTTTTATTCATGTCAGATCCTTCTAATCCAATTCTTATCCTATTATAACTAATCGTCTGAATTATGGATATCAAGATAAACCTCCCTCGGCCATAAGAAAGCACCAAAAGATCCTTGGAATATGCAAGTAATTTGAGGGACAATCATGTAATTATACAATTGTTTTATGAATAATTAATTACAAGTGGGACCACCGCCCATTCTCCTTCCCTACACCCACGCCACAGCCAAGCATTTGCTTCGTTTGTCATGACACGAGAATAAATAAATAAACAAACAGAAAAGAAAAAGAAAAAGAAAAAGAAAAAGAAAAACCAAAAGCAAAAGAATTTGTTTATTCAATAGTTTAATTGACAATTTGCCTTCCTCCTTCCTTTTCCTTTTTCATGAAAATTTCTTCGGTTTCTTCTCCTTCGTTTCTGCGGAATCCCCTCTCATGGTTTCTTCAGTTATCTAAATTTCTCTCTTCCTCTCCAAATCCTTCTTTCTAGTTCCCTTCGGCGAGAATCTCTCTTCCATTGGTGATCCCTCTTCTTCATTTTGGATCGCTTTCTCCCTCCAGGGTGTCCGGCGAGCATCCAAGGTGAGTTCTCTGTCCAGTCTCTGTTGGATTGTTCAGTTTCGCAGTGTTTCCGCGTATCTGATTTCATGGCTTTGCAACGCCGAGGCTCGCAATTACGGGTTTATGAGCTCTTTTTTTCTCTTTTTTTCGCTATCGGTAATGTAGCTGGAGTTTTCGGTTTCTCTCCCCTCTTTCCCAGTCTGAGTTCTGTTTGGTTTCTGAGAAAGCGCGAGATAAAAAGGAAAAGGGGAGGGAGTAGATGAAAAAGAAAAAAGAAAAGAGAAGAGCGGAGTGATTTCCGTGTTTCATTTGATTCAGTCCTTACAGAACAATTAATGGTCTGAAACTCTGAATTGAGCTGTTGAGGAGGTCGACGTCGGTAGCGTACGCTTTAAGATTCTCTTAGCTTCGTCTTTCCTCTACGGTCTTTTCTTTTTCTTGAAGTTGTGTTTCTCCTCGTCTGCTTTTGGACTTCTGCGTTGCAGCTTGCCGATGGTCGTCAATTTCGGACATCTATTCAGCAAATAGCAGTCCGACCCTATATACTTTGGATTGGCGATTGATGATTTTTCGTTCTTCTATTTATTTGTTGACGATTGATTCCAATTGTAAGAAATCTTCAACTGTTTCATTGTTTTATCTTCTAATATTCATATTCCCTCAATCATAGGTGAGGGGTTTTCCTCATTGAATTGATGCGGCTTTTTTAGGGTGCTAAGTTTACACCTCCTTCTGGGAATCTCTTCCATCTTAAGAAAATTTCATCTTTGGGAACCTTGATTTTCTTAGGACTGGACAGTTCAGGGGGAATTCATTTACGAAATTGAAATAGAAGAAATAAAACTTTAAGAACTTGAACAAGAACCCTCTTTTGAAATTAGCGAGTCTCTCTTGCTCTCTAGTTGAATATCAAGATATGATATTAATACTTTCAAGTGCCAGCCGATTGCATCCCTAAATACTCATTCTCTGTTTCCTGGTGATTTTGGTTCTGTTTCTGTGTTTTCTGGTGCTTTTTCATGGATGATATGTGCACGTTGGTTTCCTTTAAAGCATAAGACGTTGCGGTGTTCTGCAAGCATTGCTAATTCTACTACTAATGGGTGTTTCCTAGACCAGTCATTTTCTTTATGTTGTTGGTGGTCTTTCTAGTGTAGAGAGTTTGATAGTGTAAAGATCTTTGAACTACTCTTCCCCTTTCCCCATGTCCTGTGCAGCAGTCGGCCGATTTTTTGGTTAGAAATCTAAGATTTTCTTTTCCCTCTTTTATTCTCATTTCAGGATTGCAGTTTAGCTGGTTTTGGACAGAGGAGCATATGATAGGAGAGCGAACACTACCAGATTAGTTGGCATGCTGACTTCAAGTTTGATTGGTGGAGCTCTATAGTTGGTCGTTGACTGGTTACTTTAAATGATACGAGATCATTGCAGCTTGTAGAAGCTGCACTAAGAATGTTGATTATAGTTGCACCAGTATATAACTGGTCCTATGATGACTATCGGGTTCTTGTCGAAGTTGTACATAACAAGCTACAGTTTAGCCTTGGAGCATTCGTGCCAGTTAGTAACTTGCACACTAGCAGAAGAGTAGAGCCCACTTTTAGGAGGTTCACCAAAGTCCTCTGACAGTTTCTTAATTGTCACCTACTGGAACTTCAATAATGGAAAGGTATGTAGCTCACTAGTCCACTTCTCACGTTTAAGCTGCTCTTCTATGATGTTTATCCCAGACTTCTCCTTATTGATAATTTATAAATTTATCCAGATATAAAATGTTGGAAGAGCTCGGTGATGGCACCTGTGGTAGTGTATTTAGGGCCATTAATACAGACACCTGTGAAATTGTAAGTAAAGCTCTATCTTCTTTATTTTTGTTCCTCTTTTGGGTCCGACCATATGTTTTTTCACTTTTATACTATAACATATTTTTTGTAATCAGAGCTATCTAGTACTGAAATTGTGAGTTTTCTGCTAAATGTTTAAGCAATAGTCAACACAAATATTGGAGAGTCAAGTATGTCTTGAGGTGTTGCTTACAATGGTTCTGTTGTGAAAAGCATCACCAACCTAGTCATTTCTGTTAGATCCTAAAATACGGTGCTTGAGAACCAGGCGGAACAAGATAAAGTCAATGTTGGGTAATTTTTATTCTTTCTGATTGAGGTCTTTCCTAATTTGTAATTAACATTTGTTGCTTACCGAGAAATCTTCCATCGCATGATCATACTGAAAGTTGCATTTTGGATGACATTAATATGTACAATTTTTGTTCTAAAAACATGTATTATTGTTTTGCCTTTAGATGAAATCTAACAATTGCATTATTATCATAGGTTGCTGTGAAGAAAATGAAACGGAAGTTCTATTTTTGGGAAGAGTGTATGAACCTACGAGAAGTGAAGGTACATACCCAAATTATGTATCATCTTCTTTATTCTCAGGTTTCCAGTAAGGAAATGGTCTTGAACACTATCTTTTGCAGGCCCTTCGAAAATTGAATCATCCCAATATCATAAAGTTGAAAGAGGTGGTCCGGGAGAACAATGAACTATTTTTCATCTTTGAGTACATGGTATGCAGCTTTCGCTTTAATTTCTTAATATGTATGATTTGTGTTCCCTATCCACATTAATGAGATTATCAACCATCATAGTCATACTGCTCCTAGTACCCTTGAGCTATTATTTGATATCAGTGATGACTAATGCTCACTTTTTGAGTAAAACATTTTTCTAATATAGAAATTATTTGGTAGTTTCAATATCCACAGTTCCGTTTAATCTGCTCCTTTCACTTCTCCTTCAGCATTTCACAACGATTTCCTTGAGATTTTCCAATTTTATTTTCGGTGTTTATTCTCCGTGATATGAGCGAGCCAATTTTCTTCATTTTAGCACTCCCCAACTTGCCGACTTTGAGGACTATTAGTGAGTGATGCTTTTCCATTTTCCAGGAACACAATTTGTACCAAATAATGAAGGAACGAGAAAGGCCTTTCTCAGAGAAAGAAATACGGAGTTTTATGTCCCAGGTGCTACAAGGACTTTCCAATATGCATAAAAATGGATATTTTCATCGTGATCTAAAACCTGGTAAGATACTTTTACTTATGAAGTTGTGTTCAGGTTAATGCTCTGGTTCTTCTTCTAGAAGTTTATTGTGAGGTAAAGTCATAACTCGAAGCATTTCTATTATAGAAAATTTGCTGGTGACGAACGAAGTTCTAAAAATTGCTGATTTTGGACTGGCTAGAGAAGTTTCATCACAGCCTCCTTATACTGAATATGTCTCGACGAGATGGTAAATCAAGTTCCGAAGTTGCTTGAGTGACCATTTATATTTTGATTGTCTTGTTTAATTTAATGCACCTTAAAGGGGGTTGTTTTATGTTTGAAGAAATACCATGTTCTGCAGGTACCGTGCTCCAGAAGTTTTGTTGCAGTCATCAGTATACACTCCAGCTATTGGTATGCTTCAGTTCTCCTTCTATATCTACTGTGGTGACTTCTCTGCGTCAGGATCTCGCTGTGAAATGCTATATGATCTGTCGTAGTAGGATCTCTTGTTCAGATGCCACTATATGCTATTGTTCCTCTTTTCTGCAATTAACGGGCCGTTGCATTTTCATGTTTCCGTTATTCTTACTTCTTAGTGATCCCATTTATTATAACTAACAACTAAACTATATGCAGACATGTGGGCGGTTGGCGCAATACTTGCTGAGCTATTCACTTTATCACCTATCTTCCCTGGAGAAAGGTAATCTGAATGTTGTAATGTCTCATTGCTGTCTGAAACTTGATAGATTATTTTCTTTCTTTTTCATGTTAGCCATTTATGCTTCCACATAGTTTCAAACTTCCCTTCTCGTGTTAGATACAAAATGCATTCCTGGGAAACTTATCTATTTTGTTGGACGGTGGTTGTAATGCCTTAAAATTGTAATTCTGTCAACTTGTCCACATATCTCTATCTATATGAGTGTCCTGCATAAACTTTTTTAATACATAACTGGTATTATATTGCTTTTTTGTGCTGTTTTTTTAATCTTATCTTATCTAATATGGGTGGGCAATGAGTATGCAAAGATTTGGTACGCATAATAGTCTTTTTAACTATAACTATCTATGCGCTTATCTTAAAATGCATTTAGTATTTCGTGAACCATGCTATGCAGTTTGGTTTTGTAAGTTTTTAGTATCTGGAGTGGGGTAATATAAATCCTGAAATTTAATTTAATATTATGTGTGGGCAGTGAACTTGATCAACTATACAAGATTTGCTGCATTTTGGGTTCGCCGGATTGGAATACGTTTCCTGAGGCTACAAACATATCTCGATTGATAAATATCAGCCACTCAGAGGTAAGCTGAAGTACTTCCGCAAAACTTAAAAAAAAGGTTTGCTTTCTTGTTGACTAAACTGCTTCTGTCTTATCACTTATGCTTAATGTTCTGGCAGATTACACCAGCTAATTTATCTGAAATCATACCCAATGGCAGCTCGGAAGCGCTTGATCTGATTGTGGTGAATACTGAATGAACTCTGCTTCCTACTAGTCCAGCTATTTACAAAGCTTACAATTCAACCCAACTAACCTATTTTGCTAATTTCTTCTACTTCCTATTTCCTTTTGAAAGCAACTGTGTTCCTGGGACCCACATAAGAGACCAACTGCTGATCAGGCTCTACAACATCCGTTTTTCCATGTATTTTAATTGCGCTTAAACCTTAATTTTACTTTATTTTTATGGAAAACTTATTTAGTATTGGTGTAAAAAATATGTATTTACTAATTTTGTTTGAATAGGTTGCTATGAGAGTTCCTTACCCGCTCCGAGACCCGCTTGAACTCAGCCTGAACAATATTGGTGAGTCTTTGTATAATTCTAGCTTTGATGAGAGTATCTCCCTGTTCTATTAGTTGATCGCTTTCTTCTGATGTCATCTAACAGGGGCAATGCCAAACCTGGAATTAAACCTCTGGGATTTTGGTGCACAAAATGATGACTGTTTCCTGGGATTAACCCTGGCAGTGAAGCCCAGTGCCTCGAACTTGGGTAAACACTATCTTCACCTTCGATTATTTTGCAAATTGCCTATTTGTGTTCACAAACCGAAGGGTCTGCATGCTGGTTGGGGAAACTAACTTTTAATGTCTCCCTCCACCACGCCACGCATTCAAACGAAAAGCACATCTGTCTAACCCGAAAACTTGTTTTCTGCAGAGAGAGTGCACAATATTTCTCAAGGCATGGAAAAGGTGCGTTTTTGGGTACTAGGAAATAGACGTCTGTACTTTTTCACTAAGCCCTAAGGCATAACATTAACTTTGAACTTCTGTTCGTCTTCTTAAATGCAGGACATTTTGTTTTGTTCCGATTTGAAGGATCATCAAGACCAGTCAGGTGATTTTCCTTGGTGTACTGCCCTCTGTAAACCAGACCTTGATCAATAACTAGTTTGATTTCATCTAATCATGTTTACGGTTTACCTTTAAATGCTCTCTGTTATCTGCTAAACCATTGTCCTTTCACATATGTCATCAGTATTCTGGTCCCTTGTCTCTCCTGCTCAAAACCGGATTCACCCTAATGTGGAGTCATCTCTATCTTTATCATTCAGGTTAGTCACTCTTGTTACTGGAAACCAATTCATGTCTTGTTAGGAATACATCGGCCGTAATTGCCTGACATTTTGACCTCGTTCTTCACAGTTCACTTCAGCATCCGTCAGTCGGTGTCCCGCAGTCATCCGGGTTTGCAATTGCATCACTTCAACCCAACATCTTAGAATATCCATTGTTGGCGATGTCGTCCCCCTTGCAGCAAACTCATTACCTCTGACTGATATCTCTGGAAGTGAACTGACCTAATAAGGCGGGTGTATAGCTATAGGCAAGATTTGTAATTCTTATATTACTCTCTTCTGTAAAGTGTCATTTAGGAATTTGATAGGTGCCAGCTGGCTTGCTCCAACTACCAGCATTTTGAAGGAAACATTGGGGCGTTGATTGCACTGTTGTAACTGAATCTCAAGATAACCAGAAGGGAAATCTGGGGAACAGACAGAAAGCATAAAGATACTTTTATTCTTTGCCAACAAAGGAGGGGATACTGACTTGTTCTAATTGCCAGTTCTTTCTTTCTTGTTGCGTGCCCTAGCACAGTTGCAGCTACAACAAGATCTGAACCGGCCTTAGAACTTAAATGCACTCTAAGCTTGCAGTGCGACAATGTATTAAAACAGAAATGACAGAACTTCGTCCTCGAACAAGATCCATGGTGCAGTCCAAGCAAAAGCCTTACGCAATCGAAGAAGACGACGACACTAGCATAGCCCTGAGCTCTGCCACCAAGTCTCTAACGTACTTACCCTGAGCCTCTCCATCCAATAGAAACTCCTTCCACTTGGCATGATTCTTCCTTATGGACCTGGCAGGCTCCTCGTCAACATCCACCATGATCATCTTAACAGCTCTGCAAACATCCTCCGCTCCAAAATATCCGTCTTCGTCCCTCCGATCCACCTCGACGCCAGCCTCCATGTCTCCAGCCACCAACTTGGCGTTCAAGAACTGATCCCCCTTCAGCGGCAGCAACACGAGCTGACAGTCGTTCACAATCCCTTCGATCAGAGAGCTGAATCCTGAGTGGCAAAGGTAGCATCCCACGCTACCATGTGCTAGTATGAGCTGCTGCTGCACCCAGCCAGTGTGCACAACTCCTCTGCCCTTCACCCTCTCCAAGAACCCCTTCGGCAGCGCTCGATTCAGCTCGGACCGAGCATCGAGCTGGGCCGGGAATTCAGCACCAGAACGAAAGGCAGCTCGGACCGAGCATCGAGCTCACGTATCTGCTCGTCGGTCAGGAACGTCTCGCTGCCGAAATTGCAGAATGTGACGGACCCAAATGGGAACTTCCCCAACCAGGCAGCCCAATTCTCCTCGAGCACACCCGAGGGCGGCTCGGGGACGAGCGGTCCGACCGAGAGAATCGGTTTCTTGAACTGGGTTCTTAAGTAGTCCAGGTACGGACCTTCCATCTCATTGCAGGACTTGAACACCAGCGCAGTGGCAGCTTCGCGACACTCGAGGACGCGATCGATCACGCTCGATGTCACGCCGCCGTTTAGCTTCATGTACACGTAAGCGAAGTCCCGAGCCTGAAACGTCTGCATTCGGGCCAATGACGACGTGGAGGCAGGGTACCCTGCAGGTGGGATCTTCAGGTCGTCCACCGAGGGGATCGTCGTCCCGCCGTGGATCCTCGCGGGGACGGTGAGGTAGCCGGTGGAGATGGCGGAGAAGACGGTGAAGCTTAGGGTTTTGATCCCGAGGTGGGAGGCCAATTTGGGGAGCCAGTGCTGGACGTGGTCGAAGAAGACGAAATGAGGGTCGAGGTGGAGCAGGATGTCCTTCACCTGTGGCTGCATCAGGTCGAGTGCGATCTTGAGGAGGTCGGCGAGGTGCGGAGGGAGGTCGGCGGTGCTGTCGAGGCCCGGGGGAAGGCCGGGGACGGCGGGGATGGGGAGAGGGATAATTTGGGTTTTTGGGGAAGGGAGGAGGGAGGCAGAGATGCGGGGGATGTTGCCCGGGGCGGAGAGGAAGGAAATGCGGATGTCGCCTTGGAGGGAAAGCTTGTTGGCGAGTTGGATGAAGGGGGAAATGTGGCCGAATGCGAACCACGGGAACAGAGCGACGTGAAGCTCGGCTGGCGCCGGCGGCGACTCTGTACCGGTGCCTGCACCCATTGTGTTTTTGTTTAGGAAGACGAAGGGGAGTGAGTGAGTTTCTTAGTTCCACAGCTCCCTGCGGGTTTTTACTTTTTATAGTGAAAAAGAAGAGTTTCCAACACTAGAAGTGAATCTGTTGTCGGTGAGAGTTGTGAGTCATCTTCTCAACTACCGAAAATATTTTTGTTTGAGGCTCAGCCACCGAAATTTGTTTTTGACGCTCAGCCACCCGAAATTTGTTACATTTCTGGTTGGCCCCATGTTTTTTTATTTCCTTCTCTCTCTCGAACAGATAGTAACTCTTTTTAACCATTTGTATCATTCCACCCATTGTGTTAGTGTTGTACTGGGTCATCATTGTTTTAATGTTTTCTATAGATCGTATATCGTACCGACGGTGCAATCGAGATTTTTTTTATATGTGAAACTGAATCGGTATAGGATTTAACCAGTATGAAAGAGTCTAACCACAATTTAACAACACAATACCTATTTAACTTATCGAGTACGATCTCTGGTACGATTTTACAATTCTTGCTTCTCATAAGAAGCTTGTTGCACCATCTGTATCAACGATGTGCTCAGCTCGATGTTGGTGGGTGGGAAAACAATGTAGGATGCAATGTTTGAAGCTTGGGTCGTGAATATTCAAACAACGTAAGCGCACCGAAACCATTCTTCGAGCTGGTATTCGAATGGTTGTTTGTCACGGTGAGCTCGTAGATCTTTAGTACAGGAAGAGTGTCGAAGTTCATTCTTTCCGGACCTTTCAACTTGTGGTTAGTTGAAAATCATGGTCTAGTGATTTAGATTTACAAAGGGGTGAATCAAAATGGGTTAATACCTTATTATGGCCTGAACTATGACCATGTAATCAACTTTGGCCCGTGGTTTAAGAAATTAACATTCTGGCCCAAACTATGCAGCATATAGACAGAATTGGCCTGGAACGTGGTTTGACCGTTTGTTTGGACGGTCAACATCGTTGACCGTTAGTCAACTGTCCAGGTCACTGCCATGTCAGCACAAAAAAATTATAATTTCAATTTTCTTTTTATTTCCTTTACAAAATTGAATAATAAAGAAACAAATTAAAAAAAATAATAAAACAATAACTTTTGGCCACCCATCCCCACCTTATCCCCTCGCCTTCTTTCCTTTTCGATCAAACCCAAAAAAACCCTATCTTCCATTATGGACTTTGTTTTTCATATACTTGCTCTGTTTTTCAAATGTGGAGTGCAGGGAGAGGGTATCAGTATCACAGCGCAGCGATTCCGGGCTGCCCCGAGACTTACCAATCCGAGCAGGAGTCTGAATCAAGGATCAAGAGATCAACATCAGAAGATCCGGAAGATCCGACAAGGCGATATAATTGCCATCCCAGCTAGAGTTGCAGACTGGTTCTACAACGACGGTCAGTCTCCTCTGGTTCTTGTCCAGATCATGGACACTAGCAACTTCGCCAACCAGCTCGACCAGAACTTCACGGTAATTCATTCGTTCATTTGAGTAAAATTTCAATTTCATTCCGCCAATTGATTCAACATAGTCACTGACGATTTGATTTTTATTTAAATTGGGTGGGTTTTCAGAAATTCTTCCTGGCAGGGAACCCGCAGAGAGAATCCAAGGGCAGAGGGGACAGCCTTCGAGGCACCTGTACCGTGGAATTGAGAAGGGGAGAGGCGGCGGCGCTGGAGGCCAGGAGCAACGGTCCGACAACATCTTCCAAGCCTTCTACGAGCAGTTCTTGGCCGAGGCGTTCAACATCGACACTGACCTGGCAAGGAGGATCAAGAACGAGCAGTTCTCGGGGAAGAAGATGGAAGATAGGGTTAGTCTGGGTTTGAACGAAAAGGAAAGAAGGTGAGGGGATAAGGTGGGGATGGGTGGCCAAAAGTTATCGTTTTTATTATTTTTTTTAATTTGTTTCTTTATTATTCAATTTTGTAAAGGAAATAAAAAAAAAATTGAAATTATAATTTTTTTGTGCTGACATGGCAGTGACCTGGACAGTTGACTATCGGTCAACGGTGTTGACCATCCAAACAAACGGTCAAACCACGCTCCAGGCCAATTCTGTCTATATGCTGCATAGTTCGAGTCAGGATGTTAATTTCTCAAACCACGGGCCAAAGTTGATTACATGGTCATAGTTCAGGCCATAATAAGGTATTAACCCAATCAAAATCACTGAACTCTCCTTCATGGTATGTAGACCAATGCAGTCAAAATCGTGATTTTAAGTAAAATAAAAAATTAAGGTAAAATCGAAATCGTAGATTAAAATCGTAAAATCGCAATATTTTAAGATTTGTATTAAAATAAATACTCAAACACCATATAATAACAGTGCATATCCTGAATAACTGTCGACCTCATATAACCTAATTACTTCCAAGATTAGTTTGTTTACTAAATAAATACAACTAAATCCATAGATTTATTCTTGTATATTACATAAACACACAAATAAGTAACCCAAAATCTCATAGAAATCACTTAATTAAGTTGATAGTTAAGAGTATAAATTCACATAAGATCGTAAGGATCAACATTAACATCCCTCACACATACCTCATCCTCACTCTCATTCTTGTAAAATCCTTGTCTATTTGCTTGAGGAATGATATCATTATTCTCAATATCACTTGAAGTACTTTCACCTTTAATCATATTTCTTTGCTCACCATCATCTGGCAATGATAACTCATTGATTGATGCTGCCCTTCTTAATCGATAAAAGGTCGGGGATACTGGTGTTGAAGGATTGGGATATGAACAAAAGCTTGGAATGGAAAGAAGATTGAGATAATTGTGATGGAGGCGGGAACAAACTATGAGCTAATTGGAAGGGTGGAAGAAATTGTTGATGGAAAGAGTTGGGTGTCGGTGTGCGGAAGATATGAGGAAGAGAACGAAAATAAATTGATGGTCGCCTATCGAGTTAGGACTATGTTGTTCATTATGTTGGCTTGGGGTAAGTAAACTTGACCCTGTTCATGGGCAAAACCCAACCTGGCCGGCCTAATTTTGCTCAAATTGACACGAAACTTGAAATCGTTCAAAATCGTAAAAATCGTAAAATTTAAGGATTTTAGAGTTTTAAATCGGGAATTTATATGATTTTAAGGTACAAAATTTTTTTAGTAAAATCAAGATCGAAACTCATAAATAAAATCGTCAGATTTTCATATTAAAATCAAAAATTTTAATACATTAATGTAGACAATTGCTCGATCGACTTTGTTAATCTTCTCTCCTTTCCTAGATCATGTCCCAAAAAAGTAAATCCTAGATCATGTATAGCTCGTATTTTGCCGGCCTAGTTAATCTGCTAACTTGAAGATTCGTTAGTATATACTAACTAATATCTAAAATGTATGAGCTAATATCCAAGTTTGCTAAGTATCTAGATATCACAAACTAGTATTCAAAACATCACAAACTAGTATCCAGATAGCAGATACCAACTAATATCCACAATCAACCAACTAGTATTCAATATGGATACTCTTATGGGTTATCTGGATACTCTTATGTGTTATCTTGATACTAATTATGTGCTGTTTGGATACTATTCTATGTTGTCTAGATATTAGTTTGTGAATTTGGGATAATAATTGATTCATGGTGGATATCAGTTAGCAAACTTTGAATACTAGTCTATGCTCTCTAGATAATTTAGTACTTGGATATTAATTATGTAATTTGAATATCAATTAGTATCTGCTAACGAATCTTCAAGTTAGCAGATTAACTTTCCCCGTATTTTGCAGGGCCTCCGACAATTTCTCTATTTCGTACTAGTTACTTGTATTTAGAGTAATTACGTGGGGTTGAGGTGCCTCTAGCGCCAAATTCCAATCAATAGAAAGTGAAGTGCAAGAAGTAAGGGTGATAAGAGTTAGCAATAAATTAAAGGCAGAAAGTAAAAACAAGTAGTAAAAGAGAGAAAGGAGTAAGGGGTTTAGGAAATCAGGAAGTAAGGCATTGTTTGGGATAGTTTCACTTATAATTTAGCATGCAATCAAACAATTAACATTCATAAACAATGTTTTTATTTCTATGATTTAATCGATCTCAATCCTCTTCCGAATTATTTTTACTCGCGATGTTGCATCATGCAATAGAAAAAATAAATTAACTTAAGCAAGCTCTCGCATAATGCCTTAGATCAATTATAAACACGGGTATATAATGAATAGGGTAATGTTTATTTTTTATTAAAATTTTTTATATTATCCAAACCTATTAAAATGCTATTAATTAGCCAAATCTTTCGTAATGCATCAAAATATTAGCAATTTTTACGTCATTGTTAATAATTTTGTAACTCTTTTCTTAGTTAAAATACTAAAATTTTGGAATGTTCACCTTCATGTGTCTCTCCAAGTCAGTATCATGTTGCCAAGTCAATTTTACTACAAAATTGCTAACTGAAAGTTAACATTTGACTAATTCTTAGTATTTTGATAGGTTTGACTATAGTAAAAAAGAATCCGAAAAATGTTTGGCTAATAAATAGTCATTACCCTAATAAATAACATGTAAGGTTGATTGATTCAACCAATGTTATTGCACTAGTGACCTAGTAATTATCTCTAGAGTGCAATCAAAGACAATAATCAATAATCAATGATCATACATTTCCCATCGTCATATATAAAGAATGATACAAATAACATATACGAGTGCTCTCGCATAAACACATATGAAATCGAATGATAAGCAATCAAGAACAAGAGATCCTAACATATACTGAGTATTATTCATGAAATTGATGGTTCTTTAATCCATTTGGGGCTAATTGACATGGAAAAGAGAATATTTCCCTAGGTTGATTAAGAGCATGTCAATTCATCACTTGGGTCTATGAACAAGTGTGATTGGATCCTTAATGTCGTAGCGAGTTTTACCCAATTGTGGGAGTTACTTGTGATTGTCTCAATTACCTGGGTCGTTTGTAGGTACACCTCTCCTGTTAGTATAATTTGATCAGGATTAGATAACCCGAATAGGGACACCAATCTAGATTAGAACTCCCCGTGGTATAGGTTAAAATGGATCGAATTAGGGTGTCGCAACGTCGATACAACGTAGACTAGGGGGAAGCACATCCTGGTGAATCTTTTCTCAATTGAAACCAACCTCATTTACTTTCATACTTGCTTAGTTGTAAGTAATTGAAACACTAATTGATTTAGTGGATAATGAATAATTTGTTGAAGTAAAGATAGATAAGCCACTCGAATTGATTTGAAATACTTGCTTTATATTACCTCTTATTAGAGGTTCCACTTGATAGAATAATAATAGTAATAATAATTATTGTAGTCCTTCGGAAGTCACTAAACATCATATTCTCACAATCATATTCAAAAAAATAACGAGAATTAACATAAGAAGAAAACATAAAAATGACAAAATTGTTAACACATGAGTGAGACAGAAATCTTGTAAACACCATGTAAATTTTCAATTCGACCATCATTTGTAAGCCTCGGTTGGTTAAGCGACGAGAGTATCACGTGCTGCCCGCCGGCAACGACAAGTTACCCAACCACCGTCTGAATTCTGATTGCTGCGACTGTCGGGACCCAATGGGACAGAAGCAAATTAATGCCTCATGCAATGCGCCAACTTTTACCTTCAATGGGTATGGAAGGACGTATAGCTTGGAATTTTTGTTTATAAATTTATATATGAAGTGGAAATAGGCAACTATCAAATATTGTGGAAAAGTGCAGTGAGCGCTACAATATGACGTATGATTCTTGATTATATTCAATTATGCATAGTTAGACTAGGTATTATAATTTTGAGTAGGACTACATCTAAATGTTGAGATTAAAATTCTTTTTATTTTTTTCTATTTTTTTATAAATCGGTGTTACATTTAGGGCTGAAAATTTGCCCGACCCGCCCCTGACTCTGTCTGACCCGCCCCGACCTTGTTTCTTTCATGACCCTGTCTGACCCTTTAGGGTCGGGCGGGTCAGGAAGGGTCGGGTCAGTGGGTCGACCCTAATAAATAGACTACTTTTCTAAAAATTACAATTTGGTAGCGGAATTTATTTTTTCTTACATTTTAGTACCTAATTTTATTTTTTTATAAATAAGTCCCTAAAATTTTATGGTAAAATTACGTTTTTGTACCTAAATTTTTTAATTTTTAAAATTTAGTACCTAAACTTATAAAATTTTACAAATAGGTCCACCATGTTTGTATGATGCTAAGGGTCAATAGGGTCAAAAAGTGACCCGACCCTAAATTGACCCGACCCTATCTGACCCTGACCCGACCCTAAGCCGACCCGACCCTAAATTGGCCCTATAGACAAACTGACCCAGTCCGACCCTGAGGGTCGGGACGGATCGGAGCGGGTCAGTGGGTTTTAAGGGTCAAACTTACACCCCATAGTTACATTATTTCATCAAAGGAAGTAGTTATTAGCAACTCTCTTCTAACTAAGAGTATACAACGTCAAAAAAATACTGTCAAACTTCTATCAAACTAATCTCAACTATAAGTTATTATACTATTATAGTCATACTAGAACCCAAAAGCACTCATTTTGGGACTCTTTTCCTCATCTTGCATCCACCGAGAAATTAGCCATCTTGGTTACACCAGCTATACCTTTCACTTCATCCTCGAGCCAATTTAACAGCACAACAACAGATAATGCCCCTCCTGTAAGCTTCCCTCCTACAACGTTCTCTCCACACTCCAATAAAAAGAGAGGACCAAATAACACAACTAGTAATAGCCACAATATTCTTCTTCGAAAATGATGAACAACTTATTGTAGCTCAATTTTCCAATAACTACCGGTTAACTTGTTTGTATAGTTATGAAATAACCCTACAAACACTGATCTATAATAGTATCAAATAGGGCACACCCAATAGGGTGTAATTTGGTCTCCACCATTTCCCCACAGAATGCACACCCAATAGGGCCGTGTAACCCTAATGCATCATCCTGTCACCAGGGAAAATGTGCATAAAATTTCAAGCATGCCACACTTTCATTCTCATTCTAATTCATCTTATTTTTAATTGCTAATCTCTACGTCTATATGTGATCTCGGGAGACTAGCGTAGTGGCTATGAAGGATGTGCTTGTCATAAAACTGAAGATCACTTGATGAGCCTTCATGAGTTCTTAGTTTAATGATTATCTCTGCCTTAATGAGTTTTCAGGGGTGAATTATATCCTTATATACGCGAAAAATCCTACTTTACAAATGAAATAAAGAAAGTCTCCTTAACGTATAAAGTGTTGGGTAAAAAATACCACATGTGAGGCAATCAATCATTGCACAATGAGAAATGAGAAAGGTTCAACCGAGCATTGGTTCATGACCATACAACTTTGCTTATTGAGTACAATCCCCAACCGAGTGAAGTGTTGTCTGAGAATTGTGCTTAGAGGGCATGGATAGAGCTTCTGAAACCCCTTTATAGCATTGTCTTTCCAACGGATATAAGGAGTTAAACGAAGCCCTTATGCGGTGCTAAGAAGTGCAAAATTTAGGCATGCAATCAAATAATGAAAATTTTAAACAAGGGTAAATATGTGTTTAAAAGTTTTTTTTTTTTTTTGCAAAGTGTTAAATTTTTTTTTTGTTGCAAAAGGCTTCACCCCATACATTTTTTAGACTCTCTAGTTGAGTTAAGTGCTTGCAATGGATGGAGATTGGCGAGAATTTCCTTACAAGATACGCAACTCAGTGATGTGTTCTGATTGTCTTAGCGCGAGGGTTGACCTTGTAAGTTGTTTATGATCTACTACATACGATTGAAAGTTACATGTCATAGTAGAGGTTTGGTGAGCTATATAGTTATGAGTATGGTTTGCTTGGGGCAAGCAAAGTTAAAGTTTAGGTTTATATATTGAAACATACATTATACTATTTTAGACCCCTAATTAGTGATATGTTTTACTTCCTTTTCATATCTTTACTACCATATCAACTTGGATTTTCTTGGTAAATGATCAAAGGTGTGTTTAGTAGCTCCTACAATGACTTTTACTATTTTGATGCACTTTCAGCAGTGTTTTGTGTGTTTACAGGCAAAGCATCTTAGTTGACCGCCTTGTACAAGTGGGAGATATCATGGCCCAATTGTTGGAAGTCTGAAACAATATTGGAGCGAAGCCCATAATATTGTATGAAAATTACCTGGCCAAAGCCCAAATCGGTGGCCTAGGTACCATTTGTGGAGAGTTCAAGATTAGCCCAAAAATGTGTGGAGATGCTTTACTTGAAGGCTAACGTGGAGGATAAACCAGAAGATTCATCCACATAGTTCTACTCCTACTTTCTTCCCCAGAAAATATGATAGAATACCCTATAAATAGAGCCTCTTAGCCTTCATTCGGGAAATAAGTTGCACATGGGGTTACTCTACCGGCAGAGGAGATCACCGGTCTCCAAACTATCATAAGATTGAGGGTACGATGGTGGTAGAATTGGTATGTTGTCTACATGCATACTTTCTCCTAATAAAAGCCTATATGCATCAATTCTATGTTTGCATTCTATCCCTTACACTAAGAACATTCCCTACCCGTGCATGCGCCTCTTATGATAAGAAGTTAACTTGGTAATGCATGTTTTTGCTTCATGCCAATAACTAATTATTGAAGAACAAGGAAGTGAGTATAACACATTGTTAATTGTGGGATTTTACGAACCATAACGATGATCTATGGTATTGGAGATCTTTGGTTATCGAGCATCTTCATTATTCAAACATCAGAATGTTGTAATCCCCTCCTAAAGCACACCTAACAATGATGCCTATTACACGAGATTAGTTTCCTTGTTTCTCATAGTATTAGTATAATCAACACACGTAGTAATGCACAGATAACAAGCATACAAAGAACTAAACCATTAATGCTCCAAGAAGGACCATCGATGATTTAGGGCATCTCCTTAACTCATAGAAAATAATACATCACATCTTCGAATCAACGCCCCAAACAAAAAGAATTAGCTAGCCATGCAAGAATGAGAAGGAATGGACAAAAAATGAGTCATTTTCTCCTCCCTCTAATAGATCTTCAGCAGTTCTAAGTTGTAAAAAAGTGACTTCTAATTGAAGTCTAAGAACATAATTATAGTACACGAGAGAGAGGGTACAAAGGGAAATTTTCTCCTAAAGTCATCCAAATCCTTCCTTATCCGAATAAGTCAGTTTTCATCAACTTCTAGATGAAGTAGCTCATTGAAGAAGCTTTCTTAAAAGTAGGGTTTAAGTGGAGGTATAGCGGCGATCAGGGCCACCGCTCCTTTTCTTCGTGGGATGGGCTCCCTAACCCATGTATGATTTCTCCTCTTGAATTGGGCACGTCATAGGCTCATCCTCCTTAGCGCCGATTAGACTCGTTGCTGGGCCGCTGCTGGTTTCTTTATTAACTTGGGTCGAGTCTTCTTCTTTTTCTTTTTGGTTGGGCGAGTCTTCTTCTTATTGGCTTGTCTTTAGATTATTAAGCGACTTCTAGTTAAATTCTCCGTTTATTTGACCTCATCTTTCTTACGGAAGCTCCATATTCTTTTTCTTATACCTCCTTTGGTCCTCCAGAGTTATTCAATACTTTACCTTATTTAAACTCAAACTCTTTTGTGATTTTTTAATTTTTCTTCTCTTGCAAACAACTATTTTATATTTTATATATCTTGTGGTGGAGAGTTCTTTTTGAACTTTATCCTTATAGGCCAAGCAAGATTTTAAAACTCCTATACCTAAAATTGTATGGAGGGTCAATAAAATAAGGGGTGTTGAAAGCTTTATAAGTGTCCTTAAGAACATGTCCTCAAGTTGACAATCAATTTAACAGGTGTAAATTTTACTTGTACTAGAGAGAAACTAGTCTCTTCCAAAATCCAATTTAGTGCAATGAAAAGATGCCTCACACCTTGGGCTTATCCCACACTTTATTTTTCACAAAGCATGGCAAATTTTTGATACCTTTACCAATCTTAGCATCCTTGGTGTGAACTTCTTGCTCTTCCCCTTCTCCTTCTCCTCCTCCTCTTGCATGAGTGCCTTCTTCTTCATTCCTTCATGTGATGCTATGAGGAATTAGCAAAGGGGTGCTCCTCTATTTTATAGGGTGAGCAGCAACCCTACAATGGGTGGAACCGCCACCCTTTTTCTTGTGGAAAACAGACTCTTTTGAGTCTCTGTTCGAGGAGGCAGAGGTTTCATAGTGATGGTTGGGTAGGGCTATGGGCCAACATGAAACATACACCGTGGCGGAGTTGGAGATGGAAAAAGGGGTTTCTAGGATGAAGGAAACCAGTGGTCGGTCCAGATCCTTCTTTTTCCTTGGGCTTCATGCTGGGCCTAGGAACACAGGAAAAATCATTTTATGGGTTAATTTGGACCAAAATCAAATAAAATAGAATAAGATAAGGATAAACTCTACGGCTGCCTCCCAAGAGCGCTCTTTCTTTTTTGCCTTTGAGCTAGGCATGCTCACTTATTTAAGTGTGGTTGTTAAAGGGGAGATCTTTCACGAACGTGATTGGATGTTGAGAAAAAAGTAGGGTTTGCAATGTTCACCAGTCATTCTGAAGATATTGCCTTAATGATCGTAGAGAACTACGGCTCCATATTGGTTTACTTGATGTATGATATATGCTCATGTCCATCGAGATTTGTGACTCGCACTAACTACACATTCCCAATCAAAGGTCAAGCATAACCAATGACCGGATGTAGCATAAGGTAAGCAAAGTAATAAATTTATCGAACCATGTGTCTCTAGATGTATCGTTACTTCAACTTAGGTATGCTATCTAGCCAAACAAGAATAGTCATTAAGACTAAACTAACTACACTAATTAAGCTAACCACTACTCTAGCTAAATACAAGGTTGGGAGCTCACTTAGGCATGAATTCCTCTAATTTGGTCGTTTGATCGATGTTTAGTACTTCCCTAGATTGATTGACTTGATACTTATACCGAGGATAATTCTAGACCCTAATCGTGGTATCCAACTCGTCTAATTGCTATACCCAGATAGCGTACCATACAACCGACATAGGCGATTTAGGTGTTCACAACTAACTTGCACGATTGGAAAAGGCCCAATACCGCACTATGGATCCTATCACACTCTTGTATAGACCCATAGTGAATGATTGAAGGTGCTCTATTCAGCCTATTAGGGCTGGGAAAATAGACCAGACCGTTTGAAAAACCATGTTCCAGACCATACCGCACAGTTTGGTTCAAATCGTAGACCATTAAGTATGGTTTGGTCTGATCCATGGTCTGTATTATATGATGTTTTGATTTCTTGGTCTGGTCTAGACCGCAGTTTACCGTACCAAACCGTGGACCCTGTCGACTTCTCAATACGTGTTAGCAGCTCACTCGACCACTCTCACAACTCCCACAAGGATACCGAAGTCTCAATCTTAATTTTGAGAAACTCGTCCCCCTCCTTCATTCACAACCACATTTCACCAGAGAGTAGAGACGACCGTGTCTCTATAGGACATTATGTAAATGTTTATGACGTTATGGTACAAGTTGAGATGCGTTGACTTTGTATCTTTATCATTTACTTAGATTTATGGTGTCAAAATTATTCATGCATATTGAAATATATGTTTGAAGGAATAAAAACAATTTTTTTGGCTATTGGTTCAAGTTTTTTGTGTGGTTGACTAATCAAATTGTTAATTTTTTGTTAAGTATGGTCTATCTGGACCAGACCGCATAGGTGTGGTATGGTTTGGACCGTATAGTCTGTGGTCTGGTTTGTGTTCTATACTCCAACCTCTGGTCTAGACCATAGATTGTTTATATTGCCCGGTTTGGACCAAACCGCACCGTTTCCAAGCCCTACAATCTAGAGAGATATTCTCTCTTAGGTTAAAGCTCAATTGACTTGTAGTAGGATCAAAACTCATGCAATTAATCATAAACATAAATTAAATACATACATCAACATTCAATCCAAAATCTAGAACTAGGATTCATCAACCTAAGAGAAGGAAAGCTAATCCATAGAGAAGAAGAGAGAGAATACGGTATATGGTTTAAAATCTTTTATCTTCATCTTCTAAGGTATTATCTTCAAGATCCAATGGTGGTTTGGACCTCCAAAATAACTCAAGGACCCTCCTAGATAATTCTCTCTCTAGACTTGCCCCTTGAGTGCTTTAGGGTAAAAAATCTAGATCCCTTGCTCAAAACCCGTTGTCGTCAATTTATAACCGTAGCAGTGCAAGGATCACACCCTGGTTGATTTTAACGGTAGTGAAGTGCACACTTCACTATTTAGGTGTTATTTTCACTCAGTCGAGCAATAAAGTATACACAGCACGCGAGATGCACTAACCTTGCAGTGAACTTGTTTTGTTCATGGTTTTGGGGGGATTATCACGCCCTTTAGGCAGTGAACATTTGATCTGGTCCGTGAACCATGCAACTCCTTCATTTTTGGCTCATTTTGACCTCCGAATGTCGCGAAACCCGTCCCTGAGTCTCCCACACGTACTAAAACACAAACAAAACACAAAATGAAACAAATACTAAAATAACGAAACACAAGCAAAAACACAAAATAGAACACTAAACAAAGTAAATACTAAACTAACAAATTAATGGTTTTCTACAAGTTACCAAGATTCCCCGACAACGGCTCACAAAAGCTTGATCACGTATGTCTGTGCAAGTTATTGTCAATGGTTAGCATGTGTCAACAACAATTCCATCCTAAGCCAAGTTTAACCTAAGATGGCATTGTCGTATAGTGGCAATCAAGGTCGTATTTTACTCGGATCCAGGTAACCTAGCCTACTTCTCACCTCGTTTTTATTTAGTCGATCGGTTTTGGAGGTTTGAATGGACGATTTGAGTGAATTAACTAGTCTAGAGATTGATAAAGCGAAAAGAAGGTACCTCGGGGAACTATCCCTCACCCTAGTCTAGGGCTACTATGTAATGTCTAGATACTTAGGGTTATCAAATATAGTGAGTGAGCTTGTTTCCATGGGCTTTAAAGGTTATCCACACACCTCCGAGTACGCCTCCCCTAGACCCATATAAAGTCACCTCGATCTAGGCTATCGTATTTGGAGCATTAAGCTCGTAGCTCCTTTCAATGGATACTATCCACCATCCACACCGAGGTTTTATCGCAGGTTCTATCTAGGAAGGCTACCTATGGTAGGGGTTCGGTCGCCTTGACCACCAAAGGTCCCTATTCATACATCTATCTCAATTTGCTTGATGGCGCATACCTGTCTAACCCTAGAACTTCATACCCAGCGTAGAAGCATAAAGTAGGCTAATAGAGAAGATTCGGGTGACATACCCAACATAATCAAGGATAGAATCAACTAGATAACACATTCATTCGTTCAAACCCTAGAATATCCATACATACATAGTAAACCCTAAAACTAGGGTTTGGGGTTTAGAACCTCTAGTGCCTTAGAGGACTACTCCATAAAGGAGGGAAGAAGGTACATAGAAGAGGAAAGGGGTCTTTTATTTATAGGCAATCAGAGGATGGAGAAGTTCGCTAAAGTAATTTTCTTCCAAATTTGTCTTCTCTCTCTTCTCTCTCGTTCTGTTTGGCGATTCCCCTTCCATGGCAACTTCGCCGTCGGCTGAGGCCCCAGCGGAGGAGGATCCTCCAGTGAGCAACACCTGGGCTTCACTTTTCTCGATGGATGCGACGAATAGGATGAAGTTCCGCTCTCCTGAGCGGAAGAATGATGGTTTTCGGCTTCCGCGAGAGGTTAAACAAAGAGGAGAATGATGGAAGGATAGCCTTATCGCTCAATTTATGGGTGCTCCGCCGAAGCCAGTGGCGCTTCAACCGTGTGCTACTAGTCTCTGGGGGAGGGATGGGCCAGTTCGAGTCTCCAAATTCGGTCCTCATCTGATGGTTTTCCAATTTCCCTCGGTATCCACAAGTCGTTGGGTTTTTCGATCAGGGCCTTGGCATTTCCAAGGAAATCCTGTGTTCTTTAGGAAGTGGTCGTCGGGTATTCAGCCAGTTCAGCGAAGATAGTGACTCTTCCGATTTGGGCAAAGATCTGGGGGATTCCCCTTGAATATCATTCGTTTGAAGGGCATGAGTGGATTGCTAGTACGATTGGCCGGCCATTGTGGATGGATCAATCGACTCGGCTGGGAGGGCAGTTACGGTTTGCAAAGGTGTGTCTGGACCTAGCTGCGGACTGTGGTTTTCCAGAGAGGGTGAAGCTTTACCTTGATGAGGATCCATCATTCGAAGTGGAGACCTTATTGTACAATTTGGACTCGTTACTAAGAGTTCGTACTCGTGCACGTCTTATCATTATGACACAATTAAGCAGTTTATGCGTTTATATGACGAAACCAATCAATGAATCACATGTCCATCAACATTACAAGACATTTAAAGTACAAATCAACCTTATTGTACAATTTGGACTCGTTACTAAGAGTTCGTACTCGTGCACATCTTGTCATTATGACACAATTAAGCAGTTTATATGACGAAACCAATAATTGAATCACATGTCCATCAACATTACCAGACATTGAAAGTGCAAATCCACCTTATTGTACAATTTGGACTCGTTACTAAGAGTTCGTACTCGTGCCCGTTATGTAATTATGCCACAATTAAGCGGTTTATTTTTTATGTGACTAAACCAATCAATGAAGCACATGCCTATCAACATTACAAGCCCTTTGGATTGCAAATCCACCTTATTGTACAATTTGGACTCGTTACTAAGACTTCGTAATCGTGCACGTCTTATCATTATGACACAATTAAGCGGTTGATGTGTTTATATGATGAAACCAATCAATGAATCACATGTCCATCAACATTACAAGACATTTAAAGTGCAAATCCACCTTATTGTACAATTTGGACTCGTTACTAAGTGTTCGTACTCGTGCCCATTATGTCATTATGACACATTGGTTTATTTGTTTATGTGACTAAACCAATCAATGAATCACATGCCTATCAACATTACAAGACATTAAAAGTGCAAATCCACCTTATCATACTATTTGGATTCGTTACTAAGAGTTCGTACTCGTGCACGTTATGTCATTGTGCCACAATTAAGTGGTTTATGTGTTCATATGACAATACCAATCAATGAATCACATGTCCATCAACATTACAAGACATTTAAAGTGCAAATCCACCTTATTGTACAATTTGGACTCATTACTAAGAGTTCGTACTCGTGCACATTATGTCATTGTGCCACAATTCAGTGGTTTATGTGTTTATATGATGAAACCAATCAATGAATCACATGTCCATCAACATTACAAGACATTTAAAGTGCAAATCCTCCTTATAGTACAATTTGGACTCGTTACTAAGAGTTCGTACTCGTGCACGTTATGTCATTATGACACAATTAAGTGGTTTATGTGTTTATATGACGAAACCAATCAAGGGATCACATGTCCATCAACATTACAAGACATTTAAAGTGCAAATCCACCTTATTTTACAATTTGGACTCGTTACTAATAGTTCGTACTCGTGCACTTTATGTCATTGTGCCACAATTTAGTGGTTTATGTGTTTATATGAGGAAACCAATCAATGAATCACATGTCCATCAACATTACAAGACATTTAAAGTGCCAATCCACCTTATTGTACAATTTGGACTCGTTACTAAGAGTTCGTAGTCGTGAACGTCTTGTCATTATGACACAATTAAGTGGTACCCCCCCCCCCCCCAGCTCAGAAGCTTATCCCCTGTAGTGATATAACCTTTAATGATTAACCAGCAGAGAGATTGATCTCTGGGGATAGCAGGATGATTCCAAATCAACTTATACCATTCCACTACAGAAAGCTTAGGGAAAAAGAACTCCCATACTTGCTGTAGTGGAAACTTCTTCTGCACCCTTCCATCCCAAGAACCTACTCCATTTATAACCGAGAGATGCCCCTGAACTTGTCCCCTGCACTTCAATATTTTCAACCAGATCCAAGAGCCTGATTTACCATTTGCAATCTAGAAGTCAACATGGTGCAATCTATACTCAGTCACCCAAGCCACCCAAAGAGATCCTTCCTGCAACAGGAGATCCCAGACGTGTCTTACTACAAAAGCATGATTCCAACTGGAAAGATTTCTGATACCCAGGCCTCCTTCTTTCTTAGGGAAATAGATTCTACTCCATTCTACATTTGCTCTAAGTTTACCTTCAGAGCAACCCCCCACAAGAAGTTACTACAGAGTTGTTCAATTTCCTTGATCACTTTCTTTGGGAGAACAAAGATCACCATCCAGAATTGGACTAAACTATAAAGAACAGACATCACCAGTTGAAGCTTCCCATCATAACGCAAAAGTTTTGCCCCCCAGTTTTGTATTCTACTCAGCAGTTTATCTATCAAAGGACGACAAGCTTTGACCGTGAGTTTGTTTGAGATTAAAGGGACCCCCTGGTATCTGACTGGAAGGGAACCTAACTTGTATCTAGCATAAACAGCCATACTCTCTTTCCACTCTTGTGATAACCCCCCACAATATAATTCACATTTAGAAGGGTTAGAGAGTGGATAAACATCATAAACAGCCAGAACTCTTGTGATAAACCCCCCACAATATAATTCACATTTAGAAGGGAACCTAACTTGTATCTAGCATAAACAGCCAGAACTCTCCGAATACATTGAAGACCATAATTAGACCCATCAGAGAATAAAAACAAGTCATCAGCAAACATTAAGTGAGTTAAACCAACCCTTTTACACATAGGGTGAAATGGCAATCTAATTTCATTGACTGCTTCTTCCATAAGGCAACTGAAAACCTCCATTGCCACAACAAATAAATAAGGAGAGAGTGGATCCCCTTGACGCAGACCTTTTTTAGCAGCAAAATACCCCACTACCCCTCCATTGAACACCACACTAAGCCTAGGGGTAGTAATACACATAGAGATCCAGTTCAAGAATCAACTAGGGAACCCCATTGCTTCCAACACAGACAGAAGAAATTGCCAGTCAATTGAATCGAAAGCCTTCATCAAATCAACTTTAACAATACTGCGATGAGAGATATTCTTCCAATTATATTTTTGCACTAGTTCATGGCCCAACATAATGTTTTCACCAATGACTCTGCCTTTCACAAAAGTTGTCTGATTGTTACTAATCACATGGGGAAGACAATCACTAAGTCTGATTGCTATAATCTTTGCAATGAACTTATATATGATATTACAAAATGGATTGGCCTAAAAAATTTCATCTCCTCCGGGTTCTTAGTCTTAGGAATAAGAGCTAACAGTGTGGAGTTTACTTCTATGGGGAAGGATGAATGAGTAAAGCAGTGTTGAATTGCCTCCACCACTTCCTCCCCAACAATATGCCACGCCACATGAAAGAAACAGGCTGAGAAGCCATCAGGGCCAGAGATTTTCTCCCCTTTGAAATCAAACATAACACTTTTTATCTCCTCTGCCGTTATAGGTTTGCACAACTCCTGAGTCTGAGAGCATTGAAGTTTCCTCTTCAATAACTTCTTGAAAATTTCCACAGGTTTACTTTGAACTAACTCATCTTTTGTCCCTAGGAGGTTTTCATAGAAGGCCATTGCTATCTTACACATTGAGTCGGTATCATTAACTCTCTCACCAGCTTCATTCAATAATGATCTAATAGAATTCCTCTGTTGTCGAACTTTAACTGAACAATGAAAGAAAGGGGAGTTAGAGTCACCTTCTTTAATCCAAATCTATCTTGACTTCTGTCTCAAGAAAGATTCTTCATCAAGTCTTAACTGCATGAGTTCTTTACCCTTTACCATCTCAGCCTCAAATGTCTCACTTGAAGGATTAGAGAGAGCATCCATCTAAGCATACATCAATTCAGACTCCTTCATCTTCACACGCTCCCTTATATCATAGTCGACTTCCTTATTTAGTGTCTCAAGAAGCTTCTTAAGGATCCTCAACTTCTTACATATCCTAGACTGGGGAGATCCCGATACCTCAGAGTGCCATGCTTCTTTCACAATGTCAAAGAAAGACGGATGATTAACCCAAAATTTGAAGAATCTGAACGGTTTTGGCAGAGACTTGAAAGAGCTATCAGTATCCAAATAAATTGGACATCTGAAACAGAAGGTTCAAGCAACTCAACTGCACTACTAGGAAGTCTCACTAACCATTCAAGGTTGACAAACACCCTATCAAGTCTTCGTGCAATAGGGTTTTGTGACTGCTTGTTTATCCAAGTAAACCAAGGACCTGATGATTTGTGTTCTATAAGCTCAGACTGATCTTGCCAGTTTCTGAAATTCTCCATACTACTGTTAAAAGCAGGGTTGTTGGATGTCTCACTAGAGTCATTTATAACATTAAAATCACCCATAATTGACCATGATAACTAAGATACTATTATTCTTGTTAGGTCCCCCTACAATCTCCTTCGATCTACCTCTTCATTCGATGCATAGACAAAGGTAGCAAAGAAAGAGATACCTGAGCTTACTAGCACATGGATGAACTAATTTGACTGATCAAGGATAGTAAGCTTGACATCTTGCCTCCACAGAAGCCAAACTTTCCCCAAACCTGCTGCACTATTTGCCACCTCACTCTCCCACCCTAGGAATCGCTTGTGAATTATATCTTCTGACTCTTGCTTTTTTATTCTTGGCTCTAAAATAGCAACTATATCTATTTGTTTCCTATTTAC
This sequence comes from Linum trigynum, assembly GCA_964030455.1. Classification (NCBI taxonomy): domain Eukaryota; kingdom Viridiplantae; phylum Streptophyta; class Magnoliopsida; order Malpighiales; family Linaceae; genus Linum; species Linum trigynum. The sequence continues at coordinate 28,937,107 of OZ034814.1, read as the reverse complement.
TATAAGCTGTACAGCTTTATTCTTACTACTATCTTTAAAACCTCGTGTATTCCAAACCAAAATCTTCATCGCTTCTTCCCTCCTTAGGGGGGGGGGGGAGGGGGGAACAAGTGGTGGAGCAAGTTTTTTCTTTGACCTCTGACTCTTTACTGTAATCCACAGATTGCTCTCTTTCCCAACAGGAGTCGACTGCTGAGTTAACCTGCCAGAGGAATCTGGCGAGCTAACTGAAACAGACAATTGCGGAATGGGTTGAGAGCTCCCAGGAACCCCTGATGACCCTTTCACCGCTTCCAAAAAACTCACTGCTGAGCTCCCATTTGATGGGGGGGGGGGGGGGAGAGAGATTCCCTCAACACTAGTCGAGCTTGAGACATTTCCAGAACCCTCGGAGAGATAAGGCTGATTACACTCACCTGTAGGCCGCCATCTAACAACTGGGGAGAAGAGCTACAGTGTGCAGTGACTGCTTTTTCTGGTTCTAGTGCAACTTGCAGAGTTGGGAGGCTTCTATGGCAATCTCTCATTTGTGGCATTTGGCGTGACAGATGCAATGCAAAGCATGGGAAACCCATTTTGAGCTTGGAAAAAGTGCATAAGAGGGTGAAGAGTGATCTGGAAGTGTTGTGTGCTGCTGAAGATTTGGAGGTGTTCTTGTGAATGTGAATTATTTGTTTTGCTTTGGTTTTTTATCTTGACTTAGATTTCATTAATAGGGTTGCAGTAGTAGAAGTGACCTAGTGGCAAGGGCTGTTGCCACAAGTACAGTCTTTTGATGAAATATATCCTTACCATTCATAGAAAAAAGTTCGCGGCCAGAGATCACGGGCGGGATCTTCTATTGCGAGGCCACGATCCTGAAACGCAGTCATATTGGTCTTCTGGATTGAGGAGATCGGAGGCTGACTTCGCAGTCGCGATCCGCGAGTTGCGACCAGGATCTTCTTTGCAGTCAAAATACACTATGGTCGTGATTTGATTGGGGAAACTTTTTGTTTCTCCTCGGCTTCTTCTTCACGAAGTTAACACCCTGAGCCCTCCAATTCGCGGCCGCGATCTTGCGCTTCCAGACCGCGAGCTTCACGTTGACTTTGCGGTCCATGATCTCGGCCGTGATCTTCTCTTCTAGGACACGATCTTCAGTCTTCTACCTCCTTACTACCCTTGTGATCTTGTTTTGTACCTAATTCACAAGAACAAAAGGTTCGCTCTTATCTCATCAATGGTCTGGAACTTCCCAGGCTAAAGTATCCACCTGAGATGTTCGAAGCAGGATGATTATGACATTCAAACACCTAAAAAATGAGGCTCTAAAATATGCATAAAATCTATGTCATCATTAGCACATCTATTTCGCGAGTGGAGTGGATTGAGTGATTATGAATTCTTTAAATGTTATTTGTATTTTACCGTATATTATGATGGTTAGTGTTTACCCTAAAAATTAATCTTGTACGACATCGTCTAAATACAAGGGATTAAATTACTTTATAAGACAAACTTAATTATAACAGTTTAAATCAATTAAGTGGGCCGCGTGGATTGAATTTTTGGGCCCAAAACCCCATATACCATCATGTGCCACTCTAGCCATCTGCTCCAAAATTTGGCTAAGTGTTGGAGTCACCCCCATGACATGGTGGTGGTGGGGATCAACACCGTCAACCCCATGATGTGCTAGGGGTGGCCACCATACCGCCACCCCCATGACGTGGTGAGGGGATGATCGCCATACTGTCACCCCATGATATGGCGTCAATTAACGAAACCCAGACCTTGGTTCAGATACATAATGGATCTTGATGATGCTGGTTTGTGTGCTATGGCTTGGAAGGAAACTGGTAAGGTTTTTATGTTTCAACCATTTGGGAAACTATCAGATTCAAAAATCCTAAGGTGAGTTGGTGAAGGATTCTTTGGGGAAGTTTGTTATGCCAAGGAATCGTTTCATTACATGGATGGTTATTCTGGATCGTATTAATACAAGGGATAAACTTAAAACCTGGGGAGTCACCATTGTTGCTGATTGTGTGTTGTGTCACAAGTATGAGGATTCTAAGTAACACTTGTTCTGCGAACGTGAATATTCTGTTGCTTTCGTTTATGCTCTTATGAGGACGCTTGTTTCTTTGCAGCCTTGCTGGGATAAGATGCTTGAGTTTATGTGTAGGAAAGCCTCCCAGGGAGGTAGTGAGTCTTTGTTGGATTGTTCTTTTTGGCACTGTAGTATAAGCTGGCTTTGGAAGGAGTGTTGTAGACACTGTTTTGGGGAGAGTTCGAGAGCTCCAAAAGTTTTGGCAGAGTTACTCAGGGAAGAGACGAAACTTTATAGATATTGTCATGTTGATTTTTCTTCTGAGGTTTTAAGAATTTTAGTTATAGCCAACTTGGGATAGCTTAGGGCCTGTTTACTTTCATTTCTGTTTCCTGTTTTTGAGAAAACAGATGTTGAAAACAGGTGAAAACAACATTTTGACGTTTCCAAAAACAGCAGGAAGTTGCCACTTTCTGTTTTCATAGTTGGAAACGAATAGAAAACAGAATGAAAAGTAAACAAGTTTTCTCATTTCGGTTGCCAAATTTATCACATGAAAACAGAAAACAGGAAACGAAAATGGAAGTGAACAGGGCCTTAGATTCTCTTTGTAGTTTTTTGCTTCCTGTTTTCGGTTGTTCTCAAGAAGTCTGTAGGCTTTTGCCTTATGTATTTTTCGCCTCTTTTGATTTTTGGCAAAGAGTGAGCTTCAATAGTAACCTCTAATTACCGAGGGAAATTTTGAGATTTTTTGAAGGTCGTTACTTCTTGTGGCGATAAATAGGAGGTGAAGATGACAGAAAAGTGGTTCGCCAAATTCACACTAGACAACCTATTGTCAAGTTTTATCTTTTTTTTCCCTCTTTTCCTCAGCAAATGTAACTATAACCATAGTTGTAGTTTAGAGCTCTTGCTGAACCTTCGTAGGAGTAGATTTAATGTAATTTAGATTTGCCTCGTAGATCATCAAGAACATCAAACATCCTTATTTGAACTTTATTCAAAAAAATGTGGACTGTATTTATTATAAGAAAAAACGTATATACATTTTCAAGATACACCTAGAGCTGTCAAAATGTAACCCGACCAGAGTAACCCGCCCGATCAACCCGACCCGCAACCCGATTTGACTAAAAGTCAATGACCCGTAACCCGCCCGACCCGCAACCCGATTGACCCGCAACCCAACCAACTCGCAACCCAACTATAATAGAAGGAATTCGATGAAGATAAACCAAAAGTTGACATTTGAAATTCTAGTTCACTAAAGTCTGATCATTACATCATCAATTATTAACTTAGTATAATAATATACATCATCAACCTATTAACGCATATAATATCATCAAATATTTATTTAGATACATCATCAACCTAATAGTGCACATAACATTATAAAATATTATTTTAGCATAATAAGATAATTATAAGATTTAAGTTGTTTATTTTAGTACACATAACTACTTGCTTATTTTAGTTGGTGTATAGGGTATATAATGAGTGTAATGAGTTAGGATATAAGGTATTAATATTTTAGGCACGATTAGTCAAAAAATCAAAATAATAACTTATAACTAATAAGGATCGAGTTTTTTATTACACGTGTTCATGAATCAAACCATTAGGGGTTTTGGGTATATAGACTATAGAGTCGATGTATAGGATATATGGTTAGTCTAATGGGTTAGGGTATAAGGTATTAATGGTTTAACAATTATTAGTCAAAATCATAACTAATAAGATCAACTTTTCTTATTAACACATGTTCATCAATCAGAATTCAGATCATTAGGGGTTTAGGGTATAGGTTATAGAGTTGGCTTATAGAGTATATGGTTAGGGTATAAAGTCTTAATGATTTGACCACGGTTAGTCAAAATCATAACTAATGACATCAACTTTTCTTATTAACATATGTTCATGAATCAAACCAGTAGGGGTTTAGGGTATAGGTTATAGAGTCGACTTGTAGGGTATAAGATTAGAGTATATGGTATTAATGGTGTGGTGAGTGATTTGGGTGGAGACAATGACATTCAGTTTCTGGAGGACAAAAGTCCATGGGGTACTGGAGCTTGCTTCCGCCTTCATAGTCTCCTAAAAATAAAATAAAATGCTAAAATAAAAGATAAAAGGGAAAAGGTAGGACTTAGGATGGTGGGGCACTTGAAATTTTAGGAGCCAAAAATTTGACTGAGTGGGCGGTAGAATCACAAAAGCAAATTTTAGAATTTGAAAGAAGTAAAATTTTAGGACTATGGAGGCAAAAAATTGGGGAGCAAAATTTTCAAATTATGGAGGATGGAATAAAATCGGTAGATGCAAATTGTTTGGGAGATTTCCACTATAACATGAATTGCATTGGAATTCTTTTACAGTGCGGCAATTGTGTTGATATTTATTTTATTGACACCAATCTTATAATTTCATGCCCATATTAATGTTATAATTCCATACCTATATTTTTGGTTCCCCCAACAATTTTTCTAAATTTTAAAATTTAGTTTATTACAAAAATCATATAAACAATTAACTAGCTAAACCAACAATTTCACTATACATTTATATGAACAATTTCACTTGTTTTTAAAAAAATTAAAAAACTACTTTTAAACTTTTCTCTCCAAATATTCGGTTCCCCCAATACTACTGCCCAAAAATTTGATTCCCCCACCCGTCGAGACCCGCCAACAATTCCCCCCTGTAATGTTTCCCCAATTGCCCCGATTGACCCGCAACCCAAGTGACCCGCAACCCGAATGAACCCCCGAACCCGCCCGATTGACACCTCTAGACACACCTATGCTAACCACGAGAGCTTGTTTTTCTTGTACCTAGAGGAGGAGGGAACGAGAGAGCCCAGGAGCAAGCATACTTTCACTCTGGAATCTGGATTCTTCCTTTTGACACGTTTCTCTCACCTCACCCCCTTCCGGCCTTCCCCCTCTGTCTTTCTCTCTCTACCAATCTCGAATATAAATACCCTTTGCCATTCCCCCTTTATAATTTTGCCTCTGCCCTTTCCGTGGGGTTTCTTTTCATTAGCGGAGAGGAGGACTAGACAGACACGAACCCAAACCAAGAGAGAGAAAGAGGAAGGAAAACAAATTCCCGAAGGAAAATCCCCCAAAGGAACGAAGAGAGAAACAGAATCGAGCCAGCCACCCCTGTGCGCTCTCTCTCCCTCCTTCGCTTTTGCATTTAGCAGAGAGGCAAACAGTTTGATTCAACAACAAGAGGAGGAAGCAGACGAAGCTTAACAAGAAGATCCATTTCTTCTCTTCCGTCTTCGATAGATAGATACAAATACGCAGGAATTAGAGGGAGAGAGAGAAAGACAACGAACCAGGTAGAGACGGATTGGATGTTCATATATAGAGAGTAACAGAGGAAGAGAGGGCGAGAGAGGGGAGACACAGACTGTTTTTCCTTAGCGGGAAGCCATGGGTTTCGTTTGTTGTTTCCACCAGAGGTCTCAGTTTTATCTGTTCCTCTGTTTCCATCTTTGAGATCTTGCCCATCATCCTTTTAACACATTGCCTACTTTGGAACCCCACCAGCGATCCGTATGAAACAAACCCTTTCCTACTCTCCATTAGTATTTCACCTTAAAAATTTCATTGTTTCTGGGCATTCGAAATATCTGCTCTTTTGATCTTCAAAAGTTTCAAACTTCGATGTTGTCATCCTGCAACTTTCACACTAAACAATTCTCAGTGTTTCCCGGGTTGGGCAAATTGAAATTTGTTACGCTTCTTTGCTTCGCGGAGTATGTTGATTGGCCTTCTTTCTGTTCTTTTTTTGTCTAGGGTTTCGGCCGGATCGTCCGTGGGAATCTGCCCTGGTCTCTGGAGAATCTGCCCTAATTGTGGTTTTTATCAAGTATTAGGGTTTGTATATAAGGAGCAAGGAATTGGAGATTTTGGGATCAGTGGCTACGGTTTTAGCTTCCCACATTGAATCTGGCAAAAATCAGAGGTGGGTTTTCGATAGAATCCTCAAATTACAATCGAAGAAGTTGCTAACTGGTTCGGGCTGGCACTTAAGAGGTCAGGATTTTGATTCCGGAACTTGATGGAAGCTCTTGAACTGGCTTTTGCTTGCTAGCAGATTGCGAATTGGAACTTAAGCATTTTAAGCAAATCTTTGAGCTGATTGGAGCTTTATTAGTCCCGGGGGCTACTGGAATTATACTCATTGTTACTTCAAGGGAGTTGCCCTCTTAAATTCTCGTGGTTTCAAGCTGGTTCTCAGCTCAGATATTTCGAAGGAACATCACTCACTTGAGGGGAGACTTCCTTTTGGATGGTTCTTTTGAGGGATGATGTAGTGGTGTAAGCTGGAAATGACTGCGGGGACATGGTGTTTGAGCAAGAGCATAGTTTATGGTCTGTTCCTGTCTTGGAACAACTGTACGGGAAACTAGATAAAACTTTTTGTTTGGTGCGGAGCTGCTACTTGGCCATATCCAGGGTTCTGTGCGATGTCTCGTTGCTTTCCATTTCCTCCACCAGGATATGAAAAGAAGATTAGGATTGATGATGCCGACTTGCTGACAAAGGTTTATATGCTGCTTATAGCTACTGTCATTTGCTAGCTTCCATTTGCTTTTGGATTCATCTATGTTTGACCATTCTACATCTGTGGTGGTGTGGGTATTGTGCAATTATTTTGCATTTGGAAGTATGATGGAATGTGGACTTAAGGTTAAGGCATTTGATCTAGGGTGGGGTCACATTTTCTAAAAACTTGTGATGGGCATTACATAGATTTGATGTACGATAGGCAAAATTTTGCTAGTGTAAATAAGGAAGCACGAAACACACTTGTAACGCTATATGTTAATGGAAGCATGAAACACACTTACCTGTGGTGCTACGAAACTATAATGATGTGGAGAAGCTATCCTGCACTAGTATAAATGTTATGATACTTCTACGTATTGAACAAGAGTATTTCCTCTCTTCCTCAGTTGACAATATGGAAGGATTTTTTTTTTTCTTTTTCATTGCAGCACAATATAAAAGTTCATTTAGCTACCTTTTGCCTATGCTGTGGTTATTGAGATCTTGATTTTGTTTAGAGCTATTTTGTTCTGAATTGTGAATATCTCATCTGGTGTTATCAGCATAATCTTCTTTTGTTAGCTCTAGAATCTAGTAATTGTATAGTTCAAAAGTTTCTGTATTGGGCAAATGCAATCTGGAGGGAGCATTAATTCACTGGAAGTTAGAATGCCCTTAGTCATACCCTTTTGTTGCTGTACATTGAACCAGCAGAGTCTGAGGTTTTTATAGACTCTTGACGTTAACCTTCCTTCAATCATAGTTAGGCATTTTGATTCTCGAGGTTTTAGATTTGCTAGTGTCTTTGATTGATTTGGATATCCTAAAGGAAATCAAATATAGCACCTTTGACCAAGTATGTTCTATTTTGTTGACCTTTCTCAGCTGCTGTGCCATTTTTTATGGATTTCTTAACTGACTGTCCTTAGTGAGATTTCAATTGTAGGATTGTACCATTATCATTTTGTAGTCCTTTGCATCCTTACTTCTAGCTTACTATAATGGGTCATCTGAGTATCCCTTTGGATATATCTTATACAAGTTAGTTATTGTGCTCTCTGACTTACTGGGGAGAGTAGGAACCCAGAGATCCGTAGTGCCGTCTCCTGGCCAGTAGAAGTGAGTGTGAAGAGGGTTCATCTTACCTACCTAATTAGTCACTTTGCATGTCGGAGTTCAACTGAATATCAGCTAACATTATCGACAACGAAGTGGAGTTTGGGTTTCAGAGTTATCTTTGATCAATAAGAAAATGAAGCCTTTTGTGTTGAAGCTTTGTTGAAGTTATGTTGTTATTTAGATTGATTTTGATTTGAGGGCAGTGAGTCCTATGATTCTATTGCCAAGAGCTTCGTTCTCTAATTTCATTTTTTACTGTAAGGTCCAAGATGACTTATGGGCTGCCCTCTTTTTCTAAAGATTTTCATTGGCCTTTCTGGAGTGGAGGTATAGATTACTTCCCATCTGTTCATGTTAGGGACATAGTTTCCACTTCTATCATGGTGGAGGCGAGTGAAGCAGCTTCCTTAAGCTTAAGTGATGCTATAATTTAGGGATATTACTTCCCATCTAGTCATATTAGGGAGATAGTTTCCACTTCTCCCACGGTGGGGTCATGTGAAACAACTTCCTGAAGCCTCTGTGGTGCTATGTATTTTTATGTAATCTGCAACGCTTTGATGAAAGATAATCCACAGATGGATGCACTCCTCTATGATCTCTGGTTTAGATTTTTGCATGACATTCCCTTTTATATTGGCTCTTTCTTGTTTAATTAGCACTGATTGTAGATTTTGTTTACAGGAGAAGCATAAGGAGAAAAAACATAAGAAAGATAAGAAGCACAAAGAGAAGAGGGAAGATAAAGACAGGAAGGATAAAGATAGAACTAAAGAAAAACATAGGGAAAAGAAACAACGGAAAGAGAAGGACAAAGACAAGGAGAAGGAAGGGGATAAGGCGAAAAATCGAACCTCGGATGAGAAGAGAGTTGAAGGGAAGAATACTATCAGTAATCAACAGAAGGCTGCCTCAAGTGGTGTTAATGAAATCAATGATTCAAAATTTATTCAGGAGTTGGCCAAAAGGATCAAGGATGATAGTCAAGTATCACCGAGCCAGATGGTGCACAAGATTGCTGCTCCCAGTCAGACGAGGGCAGAGCCAAGAGGAATCTCCTTGGACAGAAATGTTGGGAATCTATCCAAGGAAAAAGAGAAAATTAAGGGTAATGGTGAAGATCACTGGAAGGCCAACGGGCAAAGGGACATCGTTGATGCAAACGAAGTGGATAATCCGTTCGCTCAGAACTTCACTGGTATTGATACACATAGAACTGAGGATCCTGCCAAACAGGCTGCAAAGAAGAATAGTGATAAGCCCACAGAAGGGAGAGAGAAGAAGAAGAAACACAAGGAGAGTAAGGCAGACAAAGTCAGAGATAAAGATAGAGGTTCAAGATCAAAGAACAAGGAACGGGATAAAGAAAAGAAAAAAGAGGAGAGAACGAAAGAGGTAAGAGAACCAGGTAAAGATCAGATACTAAAAGAAAGTCAGAACTCCTTGGACTCTGGGCATATCAAAACGTCTGATCTGGCAAAGTTAAGTACCACAACTTTTGGTAGTGAGGGAACTATTGGGAAGCACAAGGAGCTTGAGGATGAGATGTTACAAGAGCCTGGACCTAGATTAAAAGAAATTAATAATTTCCCCCTCGACTTTCGGAACATCAAAACCTCAAACCCTTCAAAGCCAAGCAGAACAACTTTCAGCGTTGAGGGAACTCCCGGCAAACCCCAAACTATTGAGGTTCAGATATTAGAAGAAACTGTGCCTAAACTGAAAGAAAGGGAGAAGGACCCCTTGGACTTCCGGATTGTGAAACCTTTGGAGGCATCAAACAATGCAACTTTCAACAATGAGGGGACTCTTGTCAAACGCAAGGAGCTTGACGATGGTGGTCACATAATAATAAAAGAAAGTATCAAGGAGACTCAAGACTTCCAGAACATCAAAACCAATGATGCATCAAAGTTAAGCAGCACAACTTTCAGCAATGATGGAACTCTTGGGAAACGCAAGGAGCTTGACGATAGAGGTCGCAAACTAAAAGAAAGTATTGAGGACTCCCAAGATTTCTGGAATATCAAAACCATGGATATATCTAAGTTGAGCAGCACAGCATTAATCAATGAGGGAACTCATTGCAAACGAAAAGAGCTTGATGGCAGTGGTCAGAAAACAAAAGAAAGTAAGAACCACCTTCACTTCCAGAATAATAAAATCTCAGACCCTTTGATGCTATGCAGCACAACATTGAGCAGTGAGGGAACTCTTGGCAAACGCAAAGAGCTTGAGGTCAATGAACACATGCTTGGTGAGTTTTCTTGTGGATAGGGTATTATGTATGCTATACATGTTCTTCACTCCATTAATTGGGATTCCAATGCGTTTGTGACAAGCAATTGGGTATTTGAATTGATCTATTACATGTCCCTGGACGTGTTTTGCTGTAGGATATTGTTGGTCTTTTGATTGTTTCTAATTCTCTGTTATCTCTATCCCTAGTCAAACACTCACGGTGGTTGAAGTTCCTATTGTTGAGGAGTATACTTAATACTTGTTCCCATTGTTGTTTCTTTTCCTGGTTTAGAAGGGGATGATTTTCTTGGACATTGACTTGGCTCCTATTTTAACCTTTTCACAGACAATGGTCACAGACCTAGTAAATTGCGGAGACCTCTTGCTTCCTCTGATTCAGTTATCCAAAATGGAAGGAAAGCAGAACCATTTCAAGGCACTGTTCAGCTTGCATCTGAGAAGCAGGAGGCTGCTATTAGTCATGGGGTGGATATTAAAGAGCCGAAGATTAATGGTTTTATAACTGCGGAACCGTCCAACTCATGCCCATTGAGGCCTCCATCTGCTAATGTGCCAGCTGCTGGCAGTAAAGAAACTGTAAAATCACCACATCCTGATGCCAAGTATCTGGATCAGATACTTTTTGTGCCTGAAGGGGTTGATTTGCCTGATTTCTGCAACCAGGACTGGTTATATAGTGGCATTCATCAGTCAAAGAAGCCTCGCAAAGACTGTCCTGAGGTTCATGGAACAAAGCAAGTATGGGCAGAAGCCCTTCGGATAGAATCCGCTGAAGTTTCAGCACTGCCATATGTCATTCCATATTGATTTGATGCTTAGCAAGTAGGTCAATGGCTTTGCCATTCCTTCTGACGGCAGTTAAAAACTGCTTGGGACCTTCTATTAGGGCATATGCTGGCATCTGCTCTTGAGAAGGTTGGTATGTCAATGCTTTCCCCGTTATATTATTTTGGCACGGATCAGCTTGTTAGAGTGCAGAGAGTATAGACCAGATCACCGTTGCATTAAAATAATAGTGGGTTTCTGATTTATATGATCTGGAAGCGATTCATTTTGGGATCGGTTGCAGAAAACTAACCAAGTTTTGTGCTTTTCCCGAGAATATTAGTGGGTTTTCGTTGAATTGCCTTTTGCTTTTGTGTTTGTGGCAATTACCTTACCCTTGGGTTTTGGTTAGTCGGAGCTGCGTCTAAGTGAATTGGAGAGTGAGATAGGGAGGAGAAGAAACTGTAAAATGGATTCCTTTTTGGGACTCTGATTAAGTTTAGAATACAGAGTGGGTAAAAGGAGAGTGAGTCGGGGCTGAAGGGGTCATTTGTGTTTACAAGGCAACAGTTTTGATTGTTTCGTAGAGGTATTCGTAATAATGTAAATTTTTCTTAGAAGGAAGATACGGTATAAATAAGCTTATTCATTTCCCGTGGTGTTTCCTACTTGAGATGATCTCTTTGTTGTTCGAGAGCTGATTTTTTTTTATTTTGAATCATTGGACCTGTATATTAGATAGTGCAGCGTGGAACATGTGCTAGAGTGGTTCTCTGTTCAGTTTTCACTTGGACTCTTCATATTGTTGAAGCTGATTTGATGTTCATAATTTCTGGATAGAGTAGTTGGTAGAGTTGATTGTAATGCAAGCAAGGCAAGAGAAGCCGAAGAAAGTTTGTTGATTGTGGTTCTGTAACTAATGAGTTCTTAAGCAAGTTGGGATTTGACCACCTCTAATTCGTCGATTTTTGTTTTCTGTCAAGTGATAGATTACCCGTGATTGGCACATGAATATAGCTAAATTTGGACGTCTTCATGCATGACTTGAATGGATGGTTTGGATTAGGGGTGGAAGTTTGGGTTGTGGGTTGTAGATAATCCGCAAACCGTACCAACCCGCACCTATTGTGGATAACCATACCCACAAGTTGTGGGTAGTGGGTTGGGTGTGGGTAGTAAAATAACGATTTTTGTGGTTAGTGGTTATCCACTACCCACCGCGGTTAACCCACAAAATTCACAATAACCACACTAATTATATTTATTTAGTGAATTAACTTTATATTATAATAGTATGTGAAAAGTGCGAGGATAAAAATTAAAGTAGACACCAAATATAAAAGACACACCTAACCAGTTTTATGTAAGAATTTTTTCAATTTATAAAACACTATAATCGATAGTGTGGAGAATAATCAATTCATTAAAAGTGAACACCTTTTGTAACTTTTATCAGTATGTTTTTGCTTTTGTATGAAAAAATACAAGATCATATTTAATTGTCATATTTCACCCCTAGTCGGGAAAATATGAAATCCCAGCTCTCTAACACAAAAGTTAAATACCAAACTCAAAAAGAAAAAAATCTCTACGTTGAGTAAGATCGATGTACAAAATTGTATATCACGAACAACACAAGTGTATATCACTATAGTCTAGTTACGAACAATAAATACGTTAGTGGCGACTAGAACTCTATGCTTGCAAAGATGGATTTTTGCGGGTAACCACACCCAAACAGCACAAACCCACAGTGGGTAGTTGGTTACCCACTAACCACTGCGGTGCGGGTTGTGGGTAGCATAATTGTAGATTTGTGGGTGTGGGTACCCGCAATGTGGGGCGGGTAACCACCCACCCCTAGTTTGGATGGGTGGATAATAAATAAACATTTGTGACGATTGACGAATGAGACATTTCTGTAAGAGGGGCTCTATATACAAAGTCGCTTTTCATTTAATATTATTTTTTGTTAATATTTTCATTTGGCCCGAACTTTTTTGAAATTATTATTCTGGCCATTTTTTTTTTCAAAATGTGTATCTTGGCCTAAATTATATTCATCAATGACTCATTTGGATTGATTGGAGTGTTAGTCAAGGTTGTCAACCCGCGGATCGACTCGCGAGTTGACCTAGATTGATCCGGACTCGAAGGAAAAAACGGGTTGTGAACACCCATTCAAGGGTTAGTCCAGATTGGCAAATCTGGAGGACTCAGACGATTGGTTTGGCCAAAATTGGTACCAGGTCGTCCTTTGACGTCGTCATGTTTGCTTTTTCCAATTCCGGTGCTCACTGTCCTTGAGGCATAGTTGAAGGAGATTCTCCTAGATCTGCGTTTGACAGTTTGAATGAGCTGGGGAACCGCGGGGAGGAGGACTTCGGAAGTGGTGGCCGACGTTCGGTCGCTGGGAGGCGACGGGGGCTGAGGGGTTTGGAATCTAGACGAAGCAGATCAGATGGCGGAGAGATCGTCGGCTTTCACTTTGATGAGGCTTTGTTGAGAGGCGGATGTACAGGGAGAAGGAAGGATGATGCTTTGAGAATCCCCTACCCCCCCCCCCCCCCCCCTCTATTTAACAACAACCTAGAAAGAAAACACAACCTAGCTAGAATAGGAGGAGGATGAAAAAGTTACGAGGCAAATGACCAAAACTTGTAAATATCATGGTAAAACCTAAGGAATCAACATTCAATCACATTTAGCACGAAATTAACCTAAACTGACCAAGGTATGATGATTACATCATACAAACGCCTAAGAAATGGGGTACAAAATATGTATTAAATTCGTGTCATCAATTGCATAAGATAATTGTGACAACAATCCATGATATAACTAGAAACTCTAGAGGGAGCTTTGCCTAAAGAATACCGCTTTCCATTGCTTTCCCTTCCGACTTTACCTTTGTTTTACTTACTGTTTACATTTCAAAACTTTTACCAAACCCGAGGCACCTCAACCTCGCAAACAAGGTTTTCCAAAAGAACAAGATCCTCACTATCTAAGTGAGATTTGAAAGGCCATGTGCGAATATTATTATGGTTACCTACCATATCAATCTGAACCCTATCTATAGCGGATCACCGAGCTTTTTGTTTCTAGATATTTTTAAGGCCTTCATATTTTAGGTTTTTTCATACCATTCTTTGATCTTCATTGCCTATATTTTTTTTTATTTGCATCCCAAATTCATTCCTCGGAGCTTTTCATGTCATCTTAGGGTGCATTAGACAATAATTGCAATTAAGGCACAAAACAGGGCAAAAGTGTAGAGTTTAAGTGCCAAAATGGAGTTCGTAGCCGCAGAAGCCAAGCCCACTGTCGGGATCACATAGGTCGTGAAGTCCAACAGAAGATCACGACACCAAGCCAAATATTACGGCCGCAATCTTTGAGGAGGCAACCGCAAACTCGGAGGATTGCGGCCTCGAGAGGAAGTTTGATGCCGCAATCTTGAGTCCTTCGACTGCGGACTCGCCTGCATTTCCATAACTCTAAAAATAGGGGTCTCCTCCCCTTTTGTAGAGTGACTTTTGGTAGATTCATGATTCTATAGTGAGGTCAGAGAGAGAAGTAGAAGGTTGGAGAAGAAGAGGTGAAGAAGAAGTTGAGGAGATCTTTGGAGGAGGATTTTCAAGCACTAGATGGCCTTCTTTCTGATTTCTTCCCCTCTATTCATGTCTCTTCCCCCCCCCCCCCCCCCCTTGGGACTTAGTCTCTCAAACACTTACCCAAGGTTTGATATGTAATTGGATATTTTGTCTTGATTGTGGATGATAATGAACCTATCTATCTATGTTTGTTTGATGCTTTTTCTTTCTACACATCAAGTAGTGCAGAATTGTCTATTTCCCATTTTTTCCTAGTTGCAACTTAGTTGGGAGGGGATTTATCATACTCTTTCTTGTGATTTATGGATGAATTGTGTTTTCCTAGTGTGTTTATGCATGTATCTATGTCTATTGTGCTTTGAGCTTGTCTCTCCATATGCTATCTTTGAATGCGTAGGTAGGGTTGGTTGAAGGTGTTGTGGATATGAGCGGTTTGGCACGTTTTGTATAGATTAATGATCTAGGGACATAGTTGGTGGTCGAGGTGACTATCCGCTACCAATTAGGATGCCCACCTAGGTGATGCTAGGGTGGTAGGTGTGTGACCATAGACACATCAACCTAGTCTGCAAATGGGTGCAACCCATTGAAAAGGAATTAGGCTTATCCCTAATTTGTGAATCTGATTAGGGTGAGATTGGGGCAGTGGATGAGATTAGGAGAGGACTTGGTTGCATGACCATTGAGCTAGCTCTCATATTAGTGATTCTCACACAATGATTACCATGGATTGTTCTTTTATCCTTTGCATGTTATCTCCAGCGGTTAGGGCAAGGGACCTCAACTACCTCTTTTTTCATATTGCCCTCTCTTGCATTAATCTCCAACCGTCCATATGCTCAGTAGCAAGTCGAATAGATAGCAACCGAGTCTAAATGGACTAGGATACCATGACCCGTAGAATACGATCGAGCCACTTTACAGCATCCCTAGCATTGTTATACTTGGCATTGTTATGATAGAAGTGAGTGTGCATCGAACACAAATTTAAAACTCGATCACCGTCAATCTTATTTTGTAGATCACAACGAACCTGTTCTGTCTGTGTAAAAAAATTTGAAATCCAAATTAGAATGACGAAGATAAAAACAGATTAAGAAAAATAGTAAACATAAAAAGGACATTAATTCTCATCCCTTATATCCGACCACACTTAATACTAAGGTTCCCTATCTGTTTATACTTTATACAAGTATGAATAACCCTATCTTAGACCTAGGTAGAGTAGAAATGGGGTGCTGGTGGTGAGGAAGCGCGATTGAGGTGGAAAATTAAAAGAAAATTATTAATTTAATTTTTTAAATGACATGTCGGTTGGTTAAAGGTCAACTACCGTTGTTGAATGCCACGTAAGACACAAATAATAGAATTGGACGGCCAAGTAGCGCTACCAAGCCTATGGAACATTTGAAACGAGAGAAACAACCACCTATTCAACAAGAAAAAGGCGGAGGAATGGTAGATAGTGGGCAGGGCGCTTTCCTACTACGAAGAATTTCTATCAGTTCGACAGAAGGAGGAACGTAGGGGCAAAATTGTACTTGGGATTTGGAAGAAACCGCCGGCGGGCTGGTGTAAGATCAATGTAGATGTGGCCACTTTTCTCATAATAGAGCACATGAGCGGGACTTGTGGTGAGAGACTTGAATGGCCTTCCCTGCTAACGGCGGTCCGCCGAGATCAGCGCCAGTGGAGCGCCGAGGCAGCTGAGCTAAAGGCGATCGCGTTGGGAGGATAGGCCACCTCTTTTCGGTTTTTCATAACTTGCTGCGGACTGTAATCCTCCGATGATTGAGTAATAAAATCACAACAAGTGTTTTATAAAAAGAAATACATGATTTCTCTTTCAAATTATAATAATGTGACATGTTTGATCACTCGTACCAAAGTCTTAAACTATTACATATTATGAGATATATAATCTAACAAATGTATGAAATATTAAGAAACCACATTATAAGTTATATATATATTGATTCGCTCATAAGTCGCTAGTCGAACTTGCTTGCTAACCACACAGCCGAGCTAACTCATTAGCTAGAAATGAGCCAGCTCACTAGTTGAACTCAAGGAACCACTGAGTCGAGTTAGCTCGCGGCCTCATGAGCTGAATAAGGATGAGCTCAGACTTGACTTGTATATTAAATAGCCGAGTTATGAACAAGTTTTTCCCGAGTCTAGCGTCGAGCCGCTCGTGAGCGGTTTGACTCATTTGCAATCTTATAGCCAAGTGACCAAGACGTAAAGTGTTTAAAACTTAGTGAGTAGTAAGAAAGGAAAACATTTTGAGTGACAAAAGCAACAAAAAAATTAGTTAGTTGAGCAAGTAATTTAGCCAGAAAAATGACGCTAGTTTTACGTTTTTGGTATTCAATTTGAATCAAAGTCTCCTACTCTAGTTTCCAATACGATCTTGCAAATTACTTGCCAAGCGGAAAATTCCGTACCTCATCCTTCTTTCGTGGATATTCATCCAATAGACCAGCTTGGCACTTATTCTTTGCTTGATACTGATTATTACGATTTACGAGCCGAATAAGGCTTTGACCAACTAACCGAGGCCCCTCACTTCATCCAACAACAACCGAGAAAAGAAGTAATATTCTGCCAACTTGATTTCCTCGCGCAACTGAAATCTGACCCTAGAATCATGCCCATAGGAAGAGTTTCATTCAATCCTGTCGATGCCAAAAAGAGGCCAGTGGTCCTCCAAAGAAGTGAAGTAGCAAAACTTCTATTCTAAAAATGCAACATTCTGGCAATTGAGAGACATCTATCAAGAAAATTTGCTGTGAAGATCAAAATCAATAAAGAGACAGATCCGCTACTTTAACCTGCATAATCTAAAGGTTGAGAACTCGAGAAAAGAACACCAAATTCTTCATGCTTGATTATTGCACAAGAGGGGAACCAAAAGATAGACACAAATGGCAAAAAAGATAACACTGGTATTTCTGCTAAAGAACCCACATTTAACTCTGGTTTTCAATTAGAATCAATCAAGATGCTGCAAACGCAGTACTACTATTTGGGAGGCTCTGCAAAAACTTGGCTCTTGCATCGGGGTCGGCTGAAAATCTTCCTAGCACAGCAATTGTGGCTGTGCTACTTCCAAACTTCTCAATGCCTCTTGAAATCATACATGTGTGGCCAGCCTCTATAACTATAATCACATCTCCACCTACCAGGGACGAAACAGTCTCTGCAATTTGCCTGGTGAGTCTTTCCTGCACTTGGAGCTTGAAACCGTAAAAATGCACAATTGATTGTAGAAGTGACTTGGGAATTGGATTGAACCCAAAGTACCCGATGTGCACAACTCCATAAAATGGAAGCAAATGGTGCTCACACTGAGACCAGAATGACAAGTTTACCTCGGTCTGCAAACGCTCTGGCATATGGTTTACTACTAGTTCCCCATTAGCCTTCAGTGAATCCACCCCTCTACCATAAACAAACCCATTTAACTTCATCTCCAAACTGGTGTTGTGAAAATTCATAAGCCACTTTACGAAACGAATTGGAGTGCCAACTAGCTCTTCTCTTAAAGGATCTTCCCCTAAAGACCTGATGATTGAATCCACTGCGGTAACCATTCCTGAGTTGAGTTGTCCATTTTTAGAAGATAATTCTAGACTTGAGCAAGATTGCGATGGACACCATGAAGCTATAGAGTCTTCGGTCTGGAGATTATCAGTGTTTATGCCTCTAAACTTCAGAAGGCTAAAAAAATCACCCCAGTGGTCACCCCTATCATCTTCAAAAACACCTGAACCTGAACGGACCAAAACCTTCGACCATCCCTGGCGATTAGAGTCCACAAGGAATGACTCTAAGCTCGGGAAACAAATGTGCCGGCATTGGAGCACCACGGCCACACCTGCTGGTTTGATCCAATGATGAAGAGCTGAACAGACTTCATTGGCCAGGCGCTGCGGATCTTGGAGTCGCTTTGCAAAGACATCAGCCACCCTAGAAAGCTTGCTTAACCCTACAACTCTCTGACCAGATGGAATATAACCAACGTGGCACTTGAATTGGAAAGGAAGCAGGCATGACTCACAGTAGGAGAAGAGATCAAGATCCCGGACAACAACAAGGCCCCCAACACCCCCTGCATGTCCCACAGCAGCATCCAAACCAGCTTCAGGAAACAAAGCCCCCTCAACTATGTCTTTCACCTTTTGCTTATAACCTGTAAATTTTCAGGAGACAAAAATATCACTAGGAGATACTAAATTAAAAATTCAAACAACTCAATGCCCATTTGCATACAACTCAAGTAGATCATTGCACCGGAATCCAAGATCCTCCTCAGACTTTCCCCGCAGAATGGAGTTGTCTTATCCCACACAAAATCAGAAAACAAGGGCCAAAATGGTGGAGTACGGTCGGCTAATGGGTTAAAAACTATTAACAGATCCGGACAGAACTATGTAAATATCAATATCAAAATTCCCAAAATATGTATAGCGCTAACATTTACGGCAGAAGATGACAAACATAGATACTCCTAGACCACCATTCTTACACGCTAAAGATATGGAGTGGTGATATATGACTATATGAGAACTCAACTCATTCAAACAATCAACTTCAGATTCACTTCCCATCTAGGACAGCTTCTATAAGTAAAGGAAACAACAAAAACAGAGTAAATAAAGCCGAACAATAGTGAAAAGGGAGGGAAAAAGTGGTACCTTTAGTGCCTTCTCTCAAGGCCTTGGCAACCCGAAATGGAGTCTTTTTGATTCCTTCTCTATTGATATCCTCTCCCAGACCTTGTAAAAGGACTTTGACAGCATCCTCAATGGCCAAAGTCTCGGGTTGACCCTCAATCCCCTGCGGCTGCAAAGGGCACTCTAGTTTCACTCCGTTGGCAAGCACCGCATGGAAATGCCCCTCATCTAAAGCGCCCATTTACAGAACCCAACAACAAGGAATCGGTGCAGCGCAGCTTACACCAACCCACCGACGACAGTCAGATCCCTTCCAGACGAAGCACGAAACTTTCGGAAGGGGCACGACTTCAAATCAGGAACAATGAATGGGGAAAAAATTTAAACAGGTCTGGAAGGATGCAGCGTATCCAGATGCAAAACGAATCAAAATCACCCACAAATAAGGATCCCCAGCTATTAATCAATACGAAAAAATTGAGATCTCAGGGATACCCAGATGGCGAAAAGGAGCAGGGTATGAACTAGGAACGGAGAATGAAAGGAACGATGGTGGGCTGAGGGGAAGTAGAACGTGGGGTAGCCGATGATCCTCTGGAATGTGTGGATCGTTTATTTCTGAAATATGGGTGAGGATTGTGGAGAAGACAAGGGATAATGGTGAAGGTTTTTATTTATTTATAACAGTAAGAATAATAATAAACAACGTATTTCTGCGAAGTGGGACCTTCATCACCGAACGAAAACGGAGCTTGGCGGGCTGCAAGGGCTGTGCTTTTTGTTTGTATGTATGGCGGTAGGCGGAAGGAGGAGGCGATGGGTGGGAGGGAAGAGATCTAAGTCGGGAAATCGATGAGCTTTAGCTGTCAATTCAATTGGGAGATTTAGGGATTTAAAACGTTGCAATTCGCTTTTCGAAATATACTATGAGCCGACCTAACAAAGAAAAAGATGGTTGGTTGTTGCAAGTAGGGGTGTTTAAACGGTGTGGTTAACGTGGTAATCATTTTAATCGGTACTATTTGGATAATTTGGGTTGGTTAATTTGGATAATTGGTTTGGTTTGGTTAAAGTTTTTAGCTTGTTTGTTTATATGGTTTGGTGTTCGACTCGAGAAAAGCTCGTTCGAAACTCGGCTCGTTAATGAACGAGCCGAACATGAGCTAAGCTTTCTTCAGCTCGTGAAGCTCGCGAGCTAGCTCGACTCGGTGGCTTGTTGAGCTAAACTCGTGAGATGGCTCGTTTAGAGCTCATGATATGTCTCAACATGTGGCTAGAGAGCCAACTCGATTACCGACTTATGGACGAATCAATCTATATCTTATGTTTTTAATTCATATGATTTTTAAATTATATATCTCACCATATATAAAGTTTGGACGGTTTGGTTATGCTATTGTATTCCATTGTTAATGAAATTTACCCTTATTTGGTTTGGTAATTACCATGGTAACCATTTGAACACCCCTAGTTGTAAATAGGGTTGCAAATGAGCCAAGCTGTACGTGAACACCGAGCCGGGCCGCCCACGGGCTAGCACGGCACGGTTAGAGCACGGCACGAGCAAGAAATAAATGGCTCAGCCCAGCACGGGCACAAATAATTTATGGGTCGTGTCGGGCCTAAACTTCATGAGCACGGGCACGGCCACGACACGGTATATAAGTGGGTCGTGTAAGGCCTAATATTTTTGAGATTTCATTGAGTATAAGAACGGACATGGCACAAAAATAATATTTATTTGATAGAAAATAGATATAAAAAGAATTATAGGCTCAAATATTACAAAATATAAATAGAAAAATAATTATTTGTTGTTGTTAGAAGTGTCATAAAGATATATACGTAATTACTACCATAAGTAAAAATGGACGAAGAATTAAACAAAATCAAATCACACCCACTATACTTCCAATTTCTTTTCCCCCTTATTTGTCATTTTCTCAAACATTCTCGGTTAATACTATCTTTCTTCATCCAATTTTCACCTTCTTTTTCGTTCTCTCTTTTATTTTCTTTCTTTTCATTAGACACGAATACGAGCACGAATAGGCACGATACGATTTCAACCGTGCTCGGGCCTGGCCGGGTCTAGCAAAGTTAACAAATGGGCTTTCACTTGTTACCACTCTAGTACCACTTTCATTTTCACTCAAATTTTGAAAATGTTTGAATGTTTGAATGATTATCATGATTGATTGAGTCATGAATCACTAGTATCCTCCCTCGATTTTTATTGTAAGACGTTGATGATTGCTTATGGAAGTATATGCTAACGATTATGCGTGTTGTGGTGTTGAATGGTTTATTGATTGTGTTTTGGAACCTAAAATTCACTACCCAAATTTTTTCAAATTTGAGGGTTCTAAAACACCTTGTTCCTTGCAACTTCCTACTCAATATGCTTTGAATTAATAGATGATTGATGTGTTGTGCTCGCTAAGGAGTAGTTGCATTATTAGAGTACCGATGTATGAGAGGTTTTACTCTCTTCTTACTCTTTGGTGAGTCGATAATGTTTTCTATTTTAGGAAAAAAAACATGTGTGCTGGATTCTCCTTCATTTTTTAAATCAAAACTTTTACAAATTTGTGCTTTATGTTGAAAAAATAGAATATCTTTTGAAAAGAGGTTCTCACGTGAGAGGCAACCATTCCTCTTGGCTCGGAGTGCCATTTGATGATATGTTTGGGGACCAGATAGCTTTATCGCGTTCCGATCACCTTTAACTACTTAGCATCCCCCAAACAACTTTCCTCCTCACGGTAAGCTTTTTCATACCATATGGTATATAGTATATACTGGTAATTTATGACTCAATTTTTTTTTTCAAAAAATATATCAAAGTAGATATCATTTTGAAGAGCACAATCAATCTGATCTAACTGTGCAAAAATATAAATACCGACTTAAAACGAGTGAAAAATCGTCCGTAAAAATTAAGGAGGAAAAAATTAAAGGTTTCCCAAAAAAAAAAAGAAAAAAAAAAGCTGATGTGACAGATGGTGATTGAATTATCCATGTTACTTACCGCTAGAGGTGGCAATTTCAATCCAATCTATCAATCCATTAAAAATATCCACCTAATCCAATTCATTTAAATCCAATCCATTTTATCCAAATCCAATTGGATTGGTGGATTCATGGATTGGATCCATGGATCATTGGCAAATTACGGTTTAGTACCTATAATTTTTATTTTTTACATTTTGGTACCTAAAATTTAAATTTTTATACGAAAAATATCATTGGGAAATTACGTTTTGGTACCTAAAATTTTTCATTATGACATTTTAGTACCTACTTTTTACATTTTACATATTGGTCTTTGGTTGAGGATGTCATTTGGATTCATGGATAATCCACCAATCTACTTGATCCAATCCATGAATCTACCAATTCATTAGATCCAATCTATTTGATCCATGGATCCACCAATCCAATCCACCAATCCAAATTCATTTGCCACCTCTACTTACCGCAGGTTATGAAGAGGAACTATTCTGGACATGTTACATAATTGAGCCCCGGGAACAATTTACATGTTAATCCTTACCTTTTTTATTCGAGTCATGGAGCAATTCACCAGGAAAAGCTAAGACGCACCATTTCTGATTTAACCCTAAAGCGGCTTTGGATCTTCAGATCCATCAAATTCATTTGATTAAAAGGTTATGGAAACTAGACAGAAATTCAGGCTGTGCCCATCGTCCCTCGCCCACCACCACCACTGCCACCACCACCGTCACCCCCTTCCATTTTTAACACCACCACCACCAGCTGACCGTCACCACCACCACCACCACTGCCACCACCTCCATCACTGCCACCGCCACCTTACTGGCCAACTCCCGACGTTTGTCCCTCCGATGCAGAATCCACATCTACCGGCGACTGCTTACCCACTGCCACTGCCGCTGCCGAACCCTTTAACCCTAGAAGGAGCCACCGTCTGGAGTGCAACTTTCCCCACTACTACTCAGTATATCCTACATCCATATCTCTGCTGTTTGTTCTTTTCGTGTCCGAAGTTGGTCTGTAACGTGGTCTTTCTTCCTAACTTCTGGTTTGTGGCCATTCGATTTAAAACAGGACGGAGCCTGCGGTTGATTTTAAAGCTATAGACGAAGCAGATGAGCAGCGAGATGACTACAACGATGACGACGATCCGACTTTTGTGCTGACCGATGAGTGGAAGGAGTTCTTCGCAGCATCTGAAGCCAGAAGGCGACTAGGTCCCAATCTTCCCCTACCCTTTTCTAAACACATTTATATTGATTCATAGATTTAGCCAACTTGAATGGGATCCCTTCCTTTTGATATGCAGAGAAGCAGCAACGACGCTCTAAGAACAAGGCTAAGCACTGACAGAAGTACTCAAGGACTCGGTAACAGTGAAGAAATGCAACTCTATCTAGTATCTAATGCACCGTTGAATAAGGCCTCTGGGCATCTAGTTTTGTTACAGAAGTAGAAGAGAGGAATCATTCTGTGTTACTGGCCAAGTGCGATTACATATAAGTTCGATGCAACGTAACTGAGGCTTCACGTTACAACATTATTGAAGGTGGACATCGATCCATATATATAAAGCTATGGCTTTGAGCTAAGCTTACTGAAAGCTGCACCAGTTCTATCCTCCCCAGCCAATCTGTGTTGCTCTTCATAGAAATCTAAGATCTCCATTGATATGTTTTTCACCTGCCAATACCCAAGCCAAATCATCCTCTCATAGTTACAAAGACACAATCACTGAATGAAGATCTCCTTGCAGCAACACGGGATGATGATGCCTGGAGATTCAAAGATTGTTAGGCTTTAGATAACTCACCACGTTCATATCAGCTCGAAGCTCCTCAAACCAGGCTGTTACATCTTTTTCTCTATACACGCTGGCGATGTAAATGCAAGCCAAGGCAATCAGATGAGGTGGGTGCATAAGTATCAGGTCCATCTTGTAGGTGTCATTCACGAGTCCCCTACACCAAAATTATTAGAGAAAAGCCTTATGGTTCATAATGAATCGATCTTTTCAGTGTTAACAATCAAAACCATCATCCATTCTAAACAATAAGCTAGAACATGGTATTCTGTTGCTTTTTTGTACTAATGCTTTATAAGCTCTGTTGCTTCTCACTTAAACTCTCCAATCATGCATGGCCCTGATGAAGACCTGAATCCCGAGGTTGCATAGTGAACCAGAAATGATTTCGTTAAGTGAAGAAAATCAGCTGAATCACTCAGATGGGAAAGAGATTAGTTGACATACCAAACATTCTCAGCAGATAAGGCGAAGGGGCCAAAAAAACACAAAACACGCAAGCTAAATAACCTACTGTAACAAGGGCCCAGAAAAAACTAAAGAAACGAAGGTTGTCCAAAGTTGGGTCCTTACCACGACAACTGAATCATATTGACATCATGGACGCCAGCATCTTGCAAGAACCTGCCAGCATACATGGGAAACATGATCCAAAAATAAGGCAAAAGAAGGGAAAAACACACAAACACCTGCCACTCTAAAGACAGCTTCAGTAATTGAGATGTAGAGTGCAAGGAATACAGACTGATCAAACTACTAAAAATGAATTACAAAATAGAATACTGCTTCCAATGTTTGAGTAACAATTTTTAATATGCCTATAAGCGGATGGCAGGGAAGCTAGACATAATCATCACTTCAGTGTGGGGAAAAAGAAGTCTCAAGAATTGCATTCCAGGAGCTACTTAACTACTACAATAAACACCAGTTTCCCTTTTTTGAACTAATACCACCTAAACCTTAAATAGGTTCCCCATTCAGTTTTATATCTAATTTGTTTAACTTTGAAACCACATTTGGAAAGTCAATTAAGCATTAATCGATATTTACAATGATTACGTGCAAAACCTATATTTCTCTTAAGTCTAAGGCCAAGGAACATAGAACACGGATAAAACCAGTGGCACTTAGAAGCACATCAAGCTTTGGTCTTTCGAACTTCTTGTCACTTTTTGGCTTCTGCTGAGCTTATATATACCGCAACTACAGGGGATACAAACTACAGGAAGATAAATGAGAAGCTTGGTAAGAAGGATGAAATGAGAACTCACTGAGACAATGAGCGATATGGATGGAAGACTACTAAGTAGTAGTTAAGAGCTTCCAAAATCTTCATTTCCATCTCGAGTATGTCTTTGATTTCAAACTTAAACTTGTCATCATCTGTAATACACAGTAAGGTGATTAAAATGTTTGCCACAATATGTTAACAGCCAAACTTAAAGCGGAGAAAGACTTAATCTTCCATTGTCATGAACCAAGTACTAACTGCTATATAATTTCTTTATGTAAAACACAAGCGCTCGGGCTTGCACTGTGCTCTCTTCCGCTTTCGATGCCAAATACAAGCAGGTTGGAGCAACAAGCCGTGGATCATACTCTGACATACTCTTTCTGAAGCAAAAAAGGTACTAAAATCAATACAAGCCAACAGAAAACACCTAATGGACGAAAAAACCACATAAACATATGAGCTCCCAGTCCTGATCCTAAGATCATTAAAAAAATATTGCATACCTGATATAGACCCGTCTCATGTAAGTAATTGCAGTGGCAACAACCCTGGATGGGTGAACAACAAATTAGGCATGAAACTTGGCAAAAGAAGGTTCATGAAAGTAAAAGAGCGCCACTGACTTCTATAGCACAGATGATAAATCAGTTATTGTAATGATGTCCATGATGAACAAATAACCAAACTGAAGTACATAACAAATAATTCAGACAGGACTCTCAAAGTTGTAATACACAGGCATAGTTGTGTAAACTATCAGAAGAAAAATGCCGAACCTTTGCCTTACTTTAACGGACTGAGCCAATTTTGCTATATCTGGGAAAGAAAAGCAGACAATAAATCAACAAAAGGATTTGGGATGAAAAATGCAAATCCAGCATCTGAGTGATGCCCTGCCTAATCTTCAGCTGAACAATCAGCCTTAAAGAGAGCTATACATATCAGAAATGCGGCTGAACAGTCGGTTGAAATCATTCCAGTACTATAGAATCAGAGTATCATGAATTTCAGATGCTCCAACTCATAAATGTTTCACCACAGTAGGCTATGGAAGGAATTTCAGCAATCCTTTATAAACTGAAACCACGGAGCATGACAGAAAGATTCCCAACCAAGAAAAGGAGTTGCAACAGGACATCAAAATGTTCGGGGTTGAATCACTTTATGCAGAATCCATTACGAAAATTAGTAATTGAACACCGATAACAAAAGCTGCTAACAAAACCTAATATGCATCACTAACTCTTCCCATACATAAATGTGAGACCATCACATTACATATCAGCAATGCAGCTGAACAGTAAGATGAAATCATTCCAAGACTAGAATCAAAGCATCAGAATTTCAGATTCCCCTAGTTATAAATGTTCACCACAGTAGGCTATGGAAGGAACTTCAGTAATCCGTTATCAACTGAAAGCATGGAGAACTAGAGAAAAATTCCCGACCTAGGGAAGGAAATATTAGGGGTTGAATCCCTTTAAGCAGAATCCAGTAAGACCATCACTAACACCAACAACAGAAAATGATAACAAAACCTGAGGAGCCCAAATCACATAACCTCACAAACAGCCTTGAATTCAGAGAAAGCGCACAAATTTCTCAGGACGTAACAAAAGGAGAGTTGTACACAGCTCAAGAAATCATACAATTGGCCATCTGCATCTTAATGAGCTTGAAATCTTCAAGCGTGATGCCTCTGTCTTTGTCCAGTTGCTGAACCACATCGACGTCTTCCGGGTCCATAAGCTGCCGACTGAGATTTTGAGGGAAACGGCAAGGAAATAGCAGAAAGCAAACCAAATAATCTGATCAAGACAACACAACGCGAACAGAACCCAGGAACAAACAGTAGGAAATCAATCCACGGGGCAAGGAACTTACAAGTGAGAAGAGGTCCAGAAATTCGAAGACATTCTTTAACGGGGCAGCAGGAAGTTGCTAATCACTGCAGTTTTCTTCCCTAAGTCTGGTACGAAGCTTTGCCCCAGGGACGGAGAAGGAAGCGACTTTCCCTTCCCTCTCGCTCTTTCTCTCTCTCTCGCTCTCGGTCGTCCGTTCGGGTTAAACCGGAAAGTATAGTTGTTGTTGTTTTTTTTTAATATTTTCGTATGGTCTGACCTTTGACCAAAATAAACATCCTCACCAATCTTTTCTATCTATAACATCCTCACCCGAACTATACACCAAAATAAACAATTTGGCCAAACCTGATGTTTGACCGTTAACTTGGACGGTCAAACACGTTGACAAACGGTCAATGCGCCACGTCACTGCCACGTCACCACCAACCGAAAAACATTATTGAACAGTTACACCAGGAACTCAGAAATTAAATTAAGGACAACAACCCAGTCACTGGGGAGAGAGTGATTAAGGAGCGATTTGGCCACCCAGTCCGCTCTGGTATTGAGCGAACGTACGATGAATCTCACTTTGATCAACGGGCAGCTGGAGAGGATTCCAGGCATGACACTCGGCAGAGCAGAACATCTCCACAGCCAGACCAGGAGAGGATTCTGAAGAGCTGTTACCAAAGTGAGGCAATCCAAACACACCGTAATCGGGCAATGTAATCCTTGAGCTAATTTGAGAGCTTCCAGTAGAGCCTTCGCTTCTGCTTCGATTGGAGATGCGCAAAGAAGAGTCCTAGCTCTCCCATCACAAACTTGACCATGGCTGTTGATGATGATCACGCCATAAGGCGCCTCCTGGGAATCATTTCAAAACGATCCATCACAGTGAATCTCATAAGAGAGATTGCTCGGCGGTAGTGCAAGCTGATTTTGGGTATGATTGAGCTGGGGGTGAGAGGCCGGTGATCTCGCAACAGGGGCCTTGCAAGAGATCCATTCATTAAGATCTCCTATCGCCTTGGAGCAAGTCAGGGGCGGCCACGGAAGAGCATTTTGGAAAACCTTTTCATTCCGTGTCTTCCAGATGTTCCACATAGTGAAAATGACTTGAAGGATGGACTGGTACGGGACATTATCCTTCAGAAATAAGAGCCACGTGAGAATGTTGACCGTGATCGGCGGCGTGCTCATGATCGGGAATAAATGATTCTAGGACTCTTTAGCATGGTGACACTCAAAGAGGCAATGGTGGATGGATTTCAAAGGTGCATTACAGATCGGACAAGCTATGGATGGAGAGCATCTTCGATCATGCAAACGGCTTTTTGTAGCCAACGCCTTCTTTGCAACTTTCCACACAAAAAACTTCAGCTTCGGAGGGAGCATGATGCTCCAAACCCATTTCCATCTCGCTTTGTCAAGTGTGGAAGTAGCCTGGAAACCTTGATCTCGTGTCCTTCTGTTGTCATAGAAAGCATGGTAGGCTGACGAAATAGAGAAATCACCTTTCTTGGTGAACTTCCACGCCCAGAAATCCTCAGCCCCTTGACTTCCAATTGGCACATTCTTGATGTCCTGGATTCGGTGGGGAGGAGCTTTGAGTAACAATGCTTGATCATTCCAAGTTCGGTCTTCTTGATTGATGAATTCGGCCAAAAGTTCTTGTTGCTCAACCGTACCATTCAACTTCCCCTCAGGCGTGTTCGGCAACCACTAGTCGTGGAAGAATTTTGTCGATTCCCCATTTCCAATGACTTGAACAATGCCACAATCCATCATGGTTTTTGCTTCCCAGAAACTAGCCCACAACCAAGAAGGACGACTCCCTTTTCGTGCCTGCAAAAACTCAGAGTTAGGGAAGTATAATCCTTTGATGAGTTTTGCCCAAAGGGCATTAGGAGAAGATAGCAGACGCCATGCTTGCTTGGCTAAAAAGGCAAGATTGAACTCCCAGAAAGATCTGAAGCCAACTCTCCTTCTTCCTTAGGGGCACATAACACCTTGGCATCACACCAGTGTATTGCTCTCTTTTGCATAGACCCCGACCAAAAAAACCTGCGGAGAATGGAGTCCATTTTCTTTGTAATTGAGATGGGAAGGAGGAAGAGGCTCATAATGTAGGTCGGAATGGCTTGGATGACCGATTTGAGAAGAATCTCTTTCCCTTCTGGAGACAGCAGGAGGCTTTTCCACGATTCTCCCTTCTTTTCCATCCTTGAAACCAGGAAGTAGAAAGTCTCTTTCTTGGACCTTCCCCATTCTGTAGGCAGTCCCAGGTAGCTCTTGTGGCAACTCGAAGCTGCAAAACCCAGGTTCTGCGTGATAAGATCCTTTGTCTCATCCTCCACGATGCAGCTAAAGAAAATTGATGATTTATGGTTGTTAACTTCTTATCCTGTAATACTGTTGTAGTCTGACATAATGTTGTGAATGTTAGTTGCTTCTTCCAGTGATGCACGGCCGAAAATAACTGTATCATCAGCAAACATGCAATGGGTGAGAAGCGGGCAATGTCTATTCAGTTTTATCCCCCTGAAACAATTAGTCCTAGCAGCTTTATCAATCAAGAACGTAAGAGAATTATAGAGGAGAATAAACAAGAGTGGAGAAAGAGGGTCTCCCTATCTGATTCTCCTCGAAGGGTTGAAAAACTCCGTTGCTTCTCCATTGAAGAGGATCAAGAAATTGACCGTCCTCACACACTCGTTGATCCATCCAATCCACTTCTGATCAAAACCCTACATCCTAAGAATTTTATCCAAGCAATCCCAATCTACCAGATCGTAAGCTTTTCTCATGTCCAGTTTCAACATCATGTCCCGTAGATTTCCTGTCTTGTTCTTCTTGAAATGGTTTAGAACCTCGTGAACAATGACAATATTATCCTGAATCTGTCTTCCCCCGGTGAATGCAGTTTGAAGCTCAGAAACCAGATCCGGCAGCCAGCTCTGCAGTCTAGTGGTCATGATCTTGGTTACAACCTTGTAGCGGAAGTTGCTACAGCTAATTGGCCGGAATTGGTCAATACTTTCCGGGCCATTCACTTTGGGAACAAGGGAGATGTGAGTATCATTCCATCCTTCAGGGAGGATGCCAGTCTCAAAGAAGGACTTGATCTCGCCACAAAACTTATCTTCAATCATGTGCCAAAACTTCCTGAAAAAAGAAATCGGGGAAACCATCCGGACCCGGGGCCTTGGATGGACCAAGCGCGAACACCGCTTTCCTAATCTGCTCATTGCTCATAGCAGCACAGAGCTGAGAATTCATATTAGGTGACACCAATTGAGGGAAATCCAGCAGTAAATGGTCAATCTGAAGAGGGGACCTAGCCTGAAAAAGGTTAACATAGTAATCAATGGCTAAATTCTTCAGCTGGGGCTCATTGTTAATCCAGTTCCCCTCATTGTCTTTCAATTTGAGGATCCTATTAGAGTGGTGTCTTTGGATTGTGCTGGCATGAAAAAAGGAAGAGTTTTGATCTCCTTTTTTAAGCCATCCAACCCGAGACCTTTGAGCCCAAAAAACTTCCTCCATTCTCCACATTTCAGCTAGCTCTCTAGTAAGAGCTTTTTCCTCATCAACAATCTCTTGGTTTCTATTCGGTCCCTGCAAATCATGTAGTCTTTTTTAATTTCATCCTCTCTTTTCCTCTTTCCAATTCTGTCTTCTTTTGCCCAATTCTGTATTTCCACTTTACATTGCTTAAGGCTCACAATAGAGCTCCCTGCAGTCTCAAGAATCTTCTTGATGATGTTGCAGCATTCATCATTATCTTTCCATCTTTTATCAAACCTGAATTGGGCATCCCTCCGATTGTTGTTGAAATTAATGTCCACTCTAATTGGACAATGATCAGATTCAATCATTTCTTCATGGAACACAACAACCTTCTCAAATTCCCCCCGCCAAGAAACTAAACAAAGTGCTCTGTCCAACCTTTCACTTATGAGATTATGGCCTTGTTGCTTGTTAGGCCATGTGAACCTTTGCCCTTTGAAGCCGAGGTCCATCAGAGCGTTATTGGAGATGAAGTACTTGAACGGGGTAACATTTTCATTACGTAAGGGACACCTCCCTTCCTTCTCGTGATCGTAGAGTACCACGTTCAAGTCCCCTACAACAAGCCATTTATCATCGGTACTACTACGAAATGAGCTCATATGCTCCCAAAAAACCCTTCTTTCCAACGCAGTGGTCGGGGCATGAACAAACGAACAAAAGAAACTAGTACTACCATAACTAATACACACATCCATAAAATTAGGATTGGAATCTAAAATTTGGATCGAGATTCCAGCCTTCCACCAAATGGCTAAACCGCTGCCACCTTGACTAGGATTAACATACTCCGCATGATTGAAATGCATCTGCTTCCTCTTCTCCTCCATGAAGCTTTTTTCATTCTTGGTCTCCATGAGGAACAAAATAGAGGGGCCAATAGACCTGCAAAATCTCCTGCAGTAACTCCTTGTAAGGGGTTGGCCAAACCCCCTACAGTTCCAGGATATGATTCTCATTCCCGAATCGGTGGCATGAGGCGATCCACCGGTGCCTGAGATTGGGAACCAGATTCCCCTGTTTCCTAAGTGTCTATGTAATATCTTGAGGATATCTTCTTCTTTCCTATTGTCTTCCTGATTCTTGCCTCTGATGAACCTGGGCTGAAGGACAAGATTCTGTTACAATCTGAAAAGTTGGTATCCTTGGATGGGCTGGATCCCAAATTAAGTAGCCAATCTGGCTTTCTTTTCTTTTCAGCTCTGCCAAGGGCCCTCTCATAATTCAATTGGGCCTCCTGGACCAGAGAAAGTTTGTGTTGCTCCTTTCCTTCTCCATCAGTCATTGGGCTTAAGCCTCCATGCCCACTTAGTGCACTAGGCGTTGTGTTGCGGCCCGTAGGGTTTGCCTCTTCATTGAGATCAAGGGAATGGTGGAGTAGCAGGTGAGGATTCCTTGTGAGC
Source organism: Linum trigynum (assembly GCA_964030455.1). Lineage (NCBI taxonomy): Eukaryota > Viridiplantae > Streptophyta > Magnoliopsida > Malpighiales > Linaceae > Linum > Linum trigynum. The sequence goes on along the minus strand of OZ034814.1, from coordinate 28,905,189 downwards.
AGACAAGCGAGCCGTTGGAGTTGAGTTTCCCAGGCATGTGGGGGACCTTGCACTTTCTCTCTCCATCAGGGCATCCTCCGTCTCCCTTTGCCCGCGTACCTTATGGAGGAAAGACTCCGGTGGTGATGCTGCTAGTGAGTCAATTCCAACCTTGAGCGCCGAGGTGTACATTCCCGACGGCTCGATGTTTCCCCCTTTCCTCCTGTTCTCCTCTCTCTCTCGGCAGCCCTGAATCAGATGTCTGATTATGCCGCATAAATAACACAGCTCCGAGACCTTCTCATACTTGAAGCTGATCCACATCAGCTTCCTTCCCAATGGGTATTCGAACCCAGTCGGTATTGGTTCCTTGAGGTCGACTTCCACCAGAACACGGGTGAATCTCATCCAGCCAGCTGCCTCAAGGCTTGTTGTGTCGACTCTGTGCACTTTGGGGAAGACGAAACCAGCAATAGTGTCGATGTCCTGTGCTCCCTTTAGTGCTTCCGGGAGATCATGGAATTGAACCCATAGGGTGACCGATGGGAATTCAACTTCTTCCGGTTTGGTCTCTCCATCCCACTTCTGGAATGCCAGCAGTGTGTTAGCCAGACTCCATGGGAGAGAGTTCCAAATCGCCTCCCTGCCAGCAGCTGAGTTGAAAGAGCAAACGAAGAGGTTTTTCCCTTCCCTTCTGACAGTGATTTCTCCCTGTCCCCTCCATTTGTTTTGCGTCGCGTTGATTGCCTTCCCCAACGATGTGTTGTTGTCAGTTAGCCACTTGGTGATGAGCACCGTGTTCTCCCTTCCTCAAGATCCTGCTCCTTGAGGTTGGAAATTGATGACCAGATGGCCTTTCTCTGCTTGATTGTTTGCTTGAACGAGCTCCATTGTGAGATTGGGGGTTTTTTGTTTTTGAAACGCAGAAATAGTTCTTGGGGAGGCAAAGATTATCTCTGCAGTAATGGTGAGAAGAGGTGAAGGTTGAGGGTATTTGCTGGTTGTGTAATATAGGCTTCCGATTTGCAGTTGGGCAAGTGTAGCAGTATCCATTCTTTCCCAATTTAATTCTGGGTGATTGACTTGATCTGTCTTTGATAAAATCTTGAGGATCCATTTTGTACTGAAGCTTTCCTTTTTGTGTGGCTCGATAATCCAGTCTCCTTTCACATTTATGCCATATTTGATGTATGCTGCAGGGCTCCCTGCTGATGTAGATAAGGAGAAGAGGAATAAATGTCTTCTGACTTTGATCCAGGGAGGAGGTTTCCAGAGAATGTGTTCTGTAGACCAACTGGGGGCAGAAAGATTTACCGTCTCCAGGGGAACAAGATATCTAAATGGTAGAGAGCATGGCTTCTCCTTAACTTCTCTGACTTCAAACCTATCCTTCAACGAAGTTGGATTCTGATTAGATACAAGTTGCTCATCTCTGGGGGGTGTGAGCAGTGGTTCATCTCCAAAGACTTCTTTAAGGCAGGGGACTGGTGCATCTGTTTTCTGCAGATATGACATGAGTTCATTGAATGCTTCCCCTTGGGTAGCTGGAGATATTGTGTTGATTTCATTGAATGCTTCCCAATGGGTAGCTGTAAAAGTTGTGTGGAGTTGAGAGGTTTTGAAATGTAGTGAGAGAGTAGAGAGATAGTTGTTGTTGTTGTTTTTTTTTCAATATTTTCGTATGGCCTGAACTTTGACCAAAATAAACATCCTGGCCAATATTTTCGATCTATAACATCCTGGCCCGAACTATACACCAAAATAAACAATTTGGCTAAACCCGATGTTTGACCGTTAACTTGGACGGTCAAACGCGTTGACTAACGGTCAACGCGCCACGTCACTGCCAAGTCAGAAGATCTGATAAATATTTAATTTTTTCGTTTTTTATTTTTGGTTTAACTAAGGTATTAGATGACTTTTTTAATTTATAATAATTTAAAATTAGGAAATGTGTGGAAAATGTGAATTATTTTAAATATTTTATGCTGACTTGGCAGTGACATGGTGCGTTGACTAACGGTCAATGCATTTGACCGTCCAAGTTAACGGCCAAAAGTCGGATCTAGACAAATTGTTTATTTTGGTGTATAGTTCGAGCCAGGATGTTATAGATCGAAAAGATTGGCCATGATGTTTATTTTGGTCAAATTTCAGGCCTTACGAAAAATATTAACCTTTTTTTTTTTTTGAAAACCGACCGGAAAGTATAGTTCAGTTAGGGTGTGCAACATCAAACCGTGAGAACCGTTATCTAACAGTAAAAGAAATATTATGATCAAGATCCATTCAAAAAAAATATTAGGATCAAGATTCAAAAACCAGATAATATTTGGTTTGATGTCGATCAATGCAATTGTTGGTTTGATTCCTTCCGGACTAAATAATTGCACACCCCTAGTTACAACTTACTATGCAAATGGAGCAACCAAAAGACAAACTAAAAGTTGGTCAGTTCAATTCTTTGGTATTGAGTTGAAGTAAAATAAAATGTACGTGAAAGGAAAATAAAATGGTTGGCTCTTATATAACACTCTTTATTTTACTCCTTTTCTAGCTAGCAATACCAAGGACCACTCAACATCGTCAAGGTAGATAAACTCCATATCATGAGTTTGTGAGGCTGCCAAAATAAGTATTGATTCTTTGCCCATTAACTTTAAAGGTAGTGCCATAAAGATTTAATTAGTCCATTGCACGGTAAGGATAGACTTGTTGAATAGTGTAAGGCCTTGCCCATCTAGACTAGTTTTCCAAGGAATATCTTCAAATGATAACTGTAGAGCAAAACTTAATCTCTTCTATGAAAGATATTTTTGTTCATTCTTTAGTAGGGATGATAATCAAACCAGCAATCGCAGGTATCCGATCATCCGCGATCCAGTCAAATTGGAGAATTCTTGCATTGGTTGGATATGGGTAAAATCTACAAAAGTTTGATGGGGATAGCGATGGTTTGGTTTTAGCCTCCCTGCCCCGCCCCACACTCATACTCATACCCACCCCACCAAAATTATTTCTTCGTACATTATAAATATAGTGATCATATTGTAACCTCTTCAGGAAGGATGATTAAAAAGAGTTCAAATATAATTGAGTGGCCACAGAAACCAAACACTAATTTCTTTTCCTCAGTTATCCATTGACTCTTTCTCTTCTTTCCCTTTGTTAACAAGGTTTTGTTAGTTATTTATTTCTTAGTAGACGTGTCGGAGACAAAGATGAATGGTTTTGGATAGTATTTTACCTTATATTATTGATCAATGGATATTTAAAGAATGAATTCTTATTGAGAATGGATGTAACTTTGCTGATTTCATGATTTATTAGGTCCATTTGGTGTTATAATTGATGATCTACATGTTGAAGTATAGATATGATAATATTGGATATACGGGTATTACCCATGGGTACCCAAAACTTTTGGGTATGAAGATGGAGTTGCAAAATCTCCTCTCTCATGGTATGAGGTGAGTTCAGGTTTGGATATTTGGAAATGGTGATGAAGATGGTTTAAAGAAATTTATTTGTCCCAAACCCGCCCCATTTTCGTCGAGGAACGTGCTGAATGTGTTGTTGATACAACTGAGCATTCTCATATGCATGGAATCTGAACTATTCAATTTCAAGAAGTTGGTCTCTTCATTTTTTCTAGCTCCATTGAAAAATAGCATGCCCTCTCATAGACCATCGAATAGGTAGAAGTTCATATGGGATCTTTATATGCTGTTCGATATGCCCATAAGCTTCATTAAGTTTGATCGACCAACTCTGCGAGATCGATCCACTATCTTCTGCAATATTTCCTTGAACTCTTTGTTTGAGATCTCGACTTGTCAACTTATTTGCGGGTGATAAGAGGTGGACAATCGATGATTGATTCCAAATCAACCACATACATGATCTAACTGTCCATGGAAGTCTTTCCCTCAATCACTGATAATGGAATTAGGCTTGCCAAAACGAGAAAACTGTCTCTTAAATTTTTTTTCCCATTGCCCTCTCATTGTTTGTAGGGAGAGTTTGAGCTTCTGCCCATTTAGAGATTATTTCATCTTTGCTTGATCCACCTCGAGCCCTTTCTTAGAGATTTTGTATTCCAAAACAATTCTTTTTGTTACCATGAAGCAACTTCCCCCCCCCCCCAGCTTTGAGCTAGGTGAGTTCCTTCACAACAGACAATAACTTTCTCTAGATTTTCCTGGCACTTGGAGAAAAATTCTTCATAGACGGAAAGGTCGTCCACAATTACTTCGAGTACTTCCTCCAATATGTCTCCAAAATATTGTTGTCATTATGCTTTTGAGATGTGGCTAGTGCATTGCATTTGCTAAAGAAGATTCGCCGAGAGATAAAAGTGTCATGTGGACATGTGAGTATGTAATCTTTCCTTTATCTAAAAAATTGATGAGGATCTATAAGTATTTATATATTCCTTCGGGGAAGCAGTAGTATTCTGTCCCGGGATGGGATACGGTGACAACCCCTTAAGGGGGTTGTCAGATTCACAACCCACTTCATAGCCCTTGGATATGCTCTCTCTCCTGTCTCTTTCTTCTTTTTCTAAATTAACGGTTAAGATTAAAGGAAGGGTATTTTTGGAAGGGTAAAAATTTACCACACCCAATCATTCACCCTACCATATAAAAAGAAAAAAAACCCCTAACTCCTCCATCCTCCCTCTCTCTTCCCTCTCTCCCGTAGCCATCACCGTCTCTCCTCCCTCTCTCTCGCAGAGCCCTCCGCCGCCACAACCCTCCACCGTCGGCGTCGGCGCCGCTGTCTCCAGCAGCCGCCTGTCGAGCCTTCCACCGTCGTCGTCTCCGCCATTCTCAGCCTCCCTCCACACCCTGTTGTTCCAAATCTCTCCCGCCGGCCCGTCGCAACGTCAGCCTCCCACCACCGCGGCACAATCATCCTCTCCCCGTCGGAGCCCTCTCGCCGCCCTTCGTCCCCCACCACTGCCATCGTCGCGAGGTCGCCCTCTTCCCCTACCTCTCTCTCCCGTCACCGACTCCCCTTTTCTAGATCTGGTTTTTTAGTGGTACCATTTTTCTTCTGGTAGCGTACCAGTGATAGTGGTACCTACCACTACCATAAGGTAGCTGGTAGTGGTAGCGTACCACTATCATCTGGTACCACTATCATCTGTTTTTTTTTTGTGTTATTCTCTACTGGTACCGCTACCAATGCTAGTGGTACGATACAATATGGTAGTGGTAGCGCTGTAATGGTAGCGTACCACTAGCACTGGTACATTTTTAACGCACTGGTAGCGTACCACTAGCACTGGTATATTAATTACCAGTAGACTAATGGATTGGTACACTTTTTAACGCACTGGTACATTTTTCAGGTTGCCGGAGGGAGTCTGCCGGAGAGAATTCACCGGAGAAAAAGTCTGTCCGTCGATGCAGAGTGGCCGCTGGAGAAAGGAAGAGAGAGAGATAGATAGAGATATTAATGTATAGGATTTAAATTTCAAAAAAAATTGTATTTAATATGGGTTTTTAATTCCCAATATAATTAATACAAAAAAGTAATTAATATATTCCTTTTTTCATACCCAAAATATCCTTGGTTGTGAATTTGACAACTCCTTAGAAGTTGTCACCGTATCCCGTCCTTTCTGTCCCGCGAATCCTTGCAGGATAAATGAAAGTGATCCTAATGCATTTATGCATTGTAGGCCGCTGACCACTTTTATTAGTATTATTATTAGAGTCTTTTGGTTATTTAGTGAAATATTATTGTGGTTATTTTTTATTATTTGGGATACTCGTATTAGTTCATGTTTAGGATTATAATTAATTATTGAGTCTTGCCTAGGAAGTTATCGTTTACGTATTGGTTTAGGATTTGATTAGCTTGTCTTTAGGGAAAAGGGTTTGTGAGACTAGTTCTATAAATATGTGCCTTCACTCTATTTTTGTATTCATGAATGAGAAGTCAAGTAATTTATAAAAATTAGCTATAGTTTTACAACATTTCCTTAGTTATTCGTAGTTGATCTATTTGCAAAACTACACCTCTTTTTCTTCTCCTCCACCAATATCATCTAGTTCTCTCACACTAACCACCATCAACTATAATAAATTCACATCAATGTATTAATTATCATTGATTCACCACCTCTTAACATTAACCTTGATAAATTGGAACCTTAACCTTGAAAATTATCATTGTAAGTGTTATGTGCTTTTATGTTATTCATGATTTTCCTTACTAATATTATCCCGTCTTCATTTTTATATGGATCTTAAAATCCTACGATTTTACGATTCCGATTTTACCCACATTTTCAATTTTACACAAAATCCCGATTTTGACTGCTTTGGAGGGAATGACAGATCGGTATAACCTTTGAGCAGATCCGACACAAGATCTAGGCTCTGTGCCACGCCTCTATGTTCCATATCCAGGCTGACAATCATCTACTCAACCGCTCACAACCCTTTTCGTCACCTCCCTCCGCCTCAAGTGCGCCTCCCATCGTCAATGTAGTTTACGGTAGTGATTTTGTATGGTGATTATAGGTTTACGTAGTGATTTGGGAAGATATATGCCCCTGGATGAGAAAGAGATAAAGGCATGGGAAGGCAAGTATAGATTTTAATAATAGTGGTTTTTGTTTAGTATTAGGATTTTGCTCATGTATAGTAGTAATTATTCATCTTTTAGTAGTGATTTTTTTACCTGTGTTAGTAGTGATTTGACTATTTGGGTAGTCATTTTTTTCCCTGTTTTTTCTGTTTGTAGTATGTTTTATAATATGTGGTAGTGATTCTTATTAAAAATTGGGGTTCGCTACAAATTAACAATAATTTAAAAAAACTAGTTACATGAAAATCTCTATGACTGTCCAAAAACACTATTATCAGCCTCTAAACCGATTATTGATTTAAATAGCAACGAATTTGTTAGTAATTTTTCTGGTAGAAAATGACTAATAAACAGAGGAGAGATAAAAAGAGATTTTATATTTTTATTTATGTATTAGAATGTGGAATACTAAACAAGTCCTTCATTACTAGCTATCGTCAAATTCAACTTAAAAGAATGAACGGTGATTAGAGTAGTTAGTACGGTGCTAACTATTATAAAGTTAGCACTCTAACCTCTCCCTTTTCTAAGCTGGCACGGTTTATCAACAAACGAGCTCCTTTGGACACTCCAACTCCACTCGACCTCTTCGAAAATGGCAAGAAGGTCAACCACTTCCATCTTTATGTATGGGTGGAGAATTTAACAAAGGCGAGTACAAGAACAGAACAAGACAAGCACGAACCTGAATGGAATGCGAAGATAAAAAAAAATGGAGGTAGCTAACAGAGCAGGAGAATCAAAATCAGAATTGATTTGACCATTGGAGTCAACTCTCAACGTTTGAAGAAGGAGGAAGCCAATATTGTCAAAGTGCATCGTTTTATTCCAAAGTGATGCGTTCCACATTTCATCTCTGTCTATTGTTTCCTTCTCTGCCAAGGATATGTTTGTTTCCTTTCTAAGCTAAAGAACACAACAAATGTACAAGTTGTTCTATGTTGTCCTGTTGTGATGTAAACAGACTATTTAAGCATCTTCTCAATGAGAAACAAGCCAAGCCTTCTAGGGTTTCAAACCTTCTTTCTACTTCTTTGTTATGGTATCAGAGCCCTAAAAAAGCTCTGTTGTCGCCGCCACCATGACTGATCAAACTCAAGACCATACCACTGAAACACAACCCACAGATCATCGACAGAATGCCACTACCAGCTCAGATTCGCCGCTTGGAACTCATTACCAGCTGGAGGATCCTTTCTATCTCCACGGATCTGAGCAGCCTGGTCTTCTGTTGGTTGCTGAAAAACTCAACACCACTAATTACAACGACTGGAGCCGAGGTATGCTCAATGCCTTGGCTGCTAAGAACAAGCTGGGATTTATCCATGGTTCTATCCTTGAACCTGGAGACTCAGACCCACTTAGAGGCATTTGGATGCGAACCAACGTCATGATATTAAGCTGGATACAGCAAGCTGTTGAGCCAGAGATAAGAAAAACTATCCTGTCCAGCAAGACTGCTTTTGAAGCTTGGAGAAGCCTGCAATCCCGATATGGTGCTGGTGACATCATTCGCGTTGCAGAGATTGAGGAAGCCCTTTCCAACCTGAAACAAGGTAACGACACCATCACTGAGTATTATGGTCGAGTCATCACTCTCAAGGATGAGCTCGATAATTACCAACCACTTCTTGCTTGTGATTGTACACCTACAAGTCATAGAGATTGCAGAGCTATGAAGAGAGTTTATGAATATCATGACACTAATTATGTTATCAAGTTCTTGCGTGGTTTGAATGAAAATTTCTCAACGGTTAGATCACAAGTTTTATTTGGGGATTAGTTACCCACTATCAACTGTGTCTTTCAACGGATGCTTCAACACGAAAGACAGCTCTATGGTACTCAAAGGGGCAAAACTGTTGGCTCTGTTGCAGCTTATACCAAATCATTTGCCAATTCAGGTAAATATCTTCTATCAGTACCTCTACATTGCAAAGACCCCAAACTTCACACCACCTGGATTGTTGATACAGGCGCCTCTGATCATATTGTTTGTTCTTTGGATTTGTTACAAAATTACAAGCCAATCACAGACATTTTTATCACCTTCCCTACTGGTCAACAACTCCAAGCCGCTCACATTGGCACTACTACTTTCAATGAGACCCTCATTCTCAAAGATGTCCTCTTTGTTCCACATTTTACTTTCAATTTAATTTCTGTCAGCAAGCTCACCACAACCAATTCTCTATGCTTAACTTTCTACTCTGACTTTTGTCTTATACAGGACTTGAGGCTGAAGAGCATGAGTGGTTCTGCTAGACTGTCTAATGGACTTTACCTCTTAGATCTAGACTCTAATCCTAAACTCATCACTGCTGCTAGGGCAACTTCTTTTGATTTATGACACTTCAGGTTGGGTCATGTTTCCCATTCCAAAGTGCCATTCCTCTCTCAATTTTGCACCTCCATTGAAACTCATCGAGATAGACCCTGTGATGTTTGTCACTTTGCTAAGCAAAGGAGACTTTCTTTTCCTGTTAGCCAATCTGTAACAACTAAACCATTTGAACTACTTCATGTGGATATTTGGGGCCCTAACCCAGTTCCTTCCTTTGATGGCTACAAATATTTTTTGACAATTGTTGATGATTATTCTCGTGTTACATGGATTATTCTGTCCTCTCTTATGCTAATTTGGCTCCCCACCACAGAATTTTTTTGCTCAATATATCTTCTTATGTGGAACCAAATACATACAAAGAGGCATCCCTCTCTGATGAGTAGAATGCTGCTATGCAACTTGAAACTCAAGCATTGATTAAAAACCATACTTGGGACATTGTGGAACTGCCCCCAGGGAAGAAACCCATTGGTAATAAGTGGGTTTATAAGGTTAAATTTCAACCTACTGGTCTTCTAGATCGTTTCAAAGCAAGGTTGGTTGCCAAAGGCAACACTCAGCAAAAGGGGATTGATTTTCAGGACACTTTTGCCCTTGTTATTTAACTGACCACTGTCAGGACTTTTTTGGCTGTTGCAGCCCTCAGAAACTGGCATATTCACCATTTAGATGTGAATAATGCATTTTTACATGGGGATTTGGACGAAGAGGTCTATATGACTCTGCCTAAGGGATACACTCCACCTCCTGGTTTCAAAAACCCAGTTTGTCGCCTAAGGAAATCAATCTATGGCCTGAAACAGGCCTCCAGGCAATGGTTTTCCAAGTTACATGATCATCTCACTATTGAGGGTTATATCCAAAGCAAGGCTGATCACTCTTTGTTTTTTAGAGTGACTGAAACTTCTTATACTGCCATTTTGATCTATGTTGATGACCTACTGGTGGGTGGAAATGATTTAACAAAAATCAAACGATTAAAGGCTTCTCTTCATTCAGCTTTTAGCATCAAAGACCTGGGTTCTTTACGCTATTTTCTGGGCATTGAAGTTGCCAGAAATGCCACTGGAATCCATCTTTCCCAAAGGAAATATACGTTGGAGATAATTGAAGAAGCTCATTTGCTGGATTCCAAAACAGTTTCAACCCCAATGGATTACAAGCTACACCTCAGTTCAGAATGTTTAACCCCATTTCATGATCCTGAGCTTTACAGAACATTGGTTGGTAAATTGATCTACTTGACAACTACCAGGCCTGACATTTCCTATGCTACACAGCAAGTAAGCCAGTTCATGTCCAGTCCTAGTACAGTTCACTATAAAGCAGTAGAAAGGATATTGCGTTACCTGAAATCAGCTCCAACGACTGGTCTCTTCTTTCCCAACAAGGGTTCTTTCCAATTGAAAGGCTTCGCCGACTCGGACTGGGCGGCGTGTGTGGATTCTCGTCGATCCATCTCTGGTTACTGCATTTCTCTTGGTGACTCGATTATCTCCTGGAAATGCAAGAAACAGAAGATTGTTTCCCTATCTTCTTGCGAGGTGGAATATCGAGCACTCGCTTTTACAGCCTGCGAAATCCAATGGTTGCTCTTTCTTCTTGACAACTTCCAGGTTCCTCACTCCCAACACGCTACTCTCTACTACGATAACCAGAGTGCGATTTACATCGCTCAAAACCCTACTTTTCATGAGCGCACCAAGCACATCGAACTCGATTGTCACTTGGTGCGCGAGAAGATACTCAACAAGACCCTCAAGCTTCTTCACGTTTCATCTTCCCACCAGCTCGCTGACCTTTTTACAAAACCCCTCTCTCCAGCTCCCTTCGCCTTCTTCTCTCCAAGCTTGGTGTGCACAATCTGTGCCCACCAGCTTGCGGGGGGATGACAGAGCAGGAGAATCAATATCAGAATTGATTTTGACCATTGGAGTCAACTCTCAACGTTTGAAGAAGGAGGAAGCCAATATTGTCAGAGTGCACTGTTTTATTCCAAAGTGATGCGTTCCACATTTCATCTCTGTCTATTGTTTCCTTCTCTGCCAAGGATTGTTTGTCTCCTTTCTAAGCTAAAGAACACAGCAAATGTACAAGTTGTTCTATGTTTCATGTTGTGATGTAAACAGACTATTTAAGCATCTTCTCAATGAGAAACAAGCCAAGCCTTCTAGGGTTTCAAACCTTCTTTCTACTTCTTTGTTAGTAGCTGCCGACCCAAGTGTCGACTCAAGCATCGCCATAGAAAGAGGTTACAAGCCAAAAGGGCTATGGCAAAAATTTCGGTTGGTGACAAGTCATCAACTGTTAAGCAGGTCGTTAATGTTGTTGTGGCGACTTTCTTTCCTTCTAAGGCTGGTTCTCGTAGACGTGCGCGAGGATAATGAGAGATTTGGTTTACGGTGGAATGACTACTCTTCGAAGCAAGGCATGGCCCCAGGGAACTTGGAATGGGATGAATCTTTGCAGATAGGTCACTCAGGTGGGTTATCAAACCCTCTCACTATTGATCTTGAAAGGTCTAGCACTAATTGGTGAAGGATTCAGACTGTGATGATTCCATGTAATTGGAAGTATAGGAAGAAAATTGAGGAAGGAATGCACGGGAGATTTGGTGCGGAAGATGAAAATTGACGGCACTCCTACCACATGCATGGGAAGCCGGAAGAAGTTCGAGCTAGCAACGTTGGGGGGATTCGTCAGCAATGCACCAAGCGTAATTGGAAATATTGAAAGTGCAAGTTCTATCGACCATCTCTCATTGTCGTCTATCACAAGTTGTGTGGAAGATTCTTTTTCATCGATCCATGCTGACACGTCGACTGAACTTCGGGGACGAAGTTTTTCAAAGGTGGGAAGGATTGATGCATTTATGCATCGTGGGCCTCTTGCCACTTTTATTAGTATTATTATTAGAGTCTTTTTATTAATTATTGGGATATTATTGTGGTTATTTCTTATTAGCTTAGTTTGGCCCTGCTGTAGTTTTTGTAGAAGAAGCTTTTGGCTTGAGCTTTTAGATAAGTGCTTTTCAAAAAAAGCAGTTGAGTGTTTGGATGTAAAACTATTAGAAGTGTTTTTTAATATGAGAGGTTGTGTAAAATGACTATAAAGAACTTATAATATAAAATATGAATAAAAATTCTAAATAGTAAAAAGTAGTCAAAATGGATCTTGTTAGATTTCTTTTATATTAAATAATATGATTTTATAATTTATTTTATTTTTAAAATGATAGAAATGAAAGATAATTATTTTTTCTGAAATAAAATTGAAATATGGTAAGGACAATCTTGTATTTTCAAAACAGCTTTCGCAGAATCTCCAAATCGTAGCTTCTGTTTTTATGTTATACAAAAGCGCTTTTTGGCTTTTCAAAAGCCGAGCTTTTAGAGGTGTTTGGCCCTGCTTCAGCTTTTGAAGTCGAAAAGCACTTCTAAAAACCGGGCCAAACATAGGCATTATTTGGGTACTTGTATGAGTTCCAGTTTAGGATTATAATTAATTAATGAGTCTTGTCTAATAAGTTATTATAAATAGGATGATATTTACCTCAACCTAGATTGCAGGCTCTGCCTACAACCTCCCCACATGGCGCCATTTTATTGGATGATTTCCTTTTATTTTTATCTTTCTTAATTTTGCATAAAAATGGCCCATAGAAGTGGCCGTCTCACAGCAAATTGTATAATTAGTCATTAATTCATTAAATCATGTAATTAAGCTTAATTTAATTGAAAACAATAATGTATGATTTTGATTTTTCAAAATACATCCACTGCATCATTTTAGGGCATGCATGTTGAAGTGTACATAATTAGAATTTAGGATTCACTCATTAAGGGTTAGGATTTTGATTCGTTAAATTAGTCGGAGTTTGAAAAATTGTACTATATGTATATCATAAGCCCTTACATAAAAATACCGTAAGCCCTAATGAGTGAAACCAAAACCCTATTTTCTTAATAATATATGTTAAGATCAATTAATTAGAATCAATAACAAATGGTTCTTATTTGTTGAAATACAGACAACGTTAGCATTTAGGAAGAACGTTTTCCTGGAGATGCTAAGGTTGTTCTCGATAAGGTACGTGGGAGAGAAGTTTGGGATGTCAACGGTGGTAACATTCTTGAAGAAATTCAGTTGCTACGTCAGCAGTATGCTCGGTCTGAGGTGGAATTCATTGGTAGGCAAAACAATTGGGCGGCCCATTTGGTGGCTAAGAAAGTTCTTTCCTTGTTTCCTGCGGGAGTTCCGGGTTTTGATTTTCGTGGTTGGTTTCTCTCGAGTTGTAAACTCGTGTTGTTTGAACATTGTTTTTTTTTTCTTGGTAATACAAGTTAGCTTCTGGCAAAAAAAAAAACGTTTTTTCTTCTTAGTTTTGTAATACATATTTGTTGACGTATTATTAGAAAAGGTGAACAATTTACTAAAGTGATTATGCCATTTGGTGTTACTCTTCCACTTATGTTAGTCATTTTCATACGAACTTATAAAAATAAAATGAAAGGAAATCAACCAATAAATTGCCTCCGTGTTGGGAGGTTGTAGGCGCTCCCTGCAAACTAGATTGCAGGTAAATATCATCCTTATAAATATGTATCTATGTTCTACATTTTTATCTATAAATGAGAAGTAAAGCAAAAATTAGCTATAATTTGAGAGAATTGCTATTCGTAGTCCTATATTCAATATATATATTACCGCGTTTTCTTAGTTACTCGTAGTTGATCTATTTTCGAGTTCGAGACACCCGACGCATGGATTCATCAGATCCTTTCTGATTACATCATTGAGCCTTCTATAATCGGAGTTGGAAATTGGAATGATGTCTCCTTTCTCGTTTTGGTATTCCTGCCATTCCTCCTTTCTTGAATCTAACAAGGCATGGTACTTCTCTTTCGCTCAAAAGATCTATAAAAGTTTATTTGAATTGAAATTACGCCACTATATTCTATATGTACAATTAAAAAAAAAAAGCTTAAAAACCCAACATTCCCCTGCTCTCTGATCGAGTATCATCCATGGAAGAACACCACATATTTACACAGTGAAGTCACCAAAAGCGAGAAACAGACAGTTGACCTAATCTAGAATCCAGGAAAAAACACTAATCTAAATTGTTCATCTTGCGAATTCGTTTCTCCAGTCACTAACTGAAGCTGACTTCGCATGATCTCTGCCTCCTCATCCTCTGTCCCCAAGAGGTCTTGCTCTGTTTCCCCTGGCGAATGCTCTGCAACTCCTCCATCTGCGTTTCCCACCTTTGTTTCCACTCCCCTTTTGGATCCGCTCCCTGTTTCCCATCAAGAAAATGAACCACCAAAAATTCAGTCAACTTCTGTTCGACATAAAATTTCTGAGCGCAATTCCTTGAAGTTTACCTTGTGGAATTGCTTTGTAGCAGAGAAAGCCGTATGGAAGCCAGAGGCCAGCGCTCTGTCATATTGAGCTCGGCTGTCGGGATCCGACAGCGTCTCGTAAGCCTCCTGCACCTCAAGAAATCGGTTCGTGTACTCCTCAGCTCTCTCCTGCGGGGAAACGTCCGGGTGGTATTTCCGAGCAAGTTGCCTGTACGCGTGCTTGATCTCCGGCAGCGTTCCGCTCGCCGGGATCCCCAACAAATCGTAGAAGCTCTCCGTGCTGACGTACAGGCTACTCCCGGCGGTTGCGGTGGCGGTGGAAGCTGCAGCTTTGATGGGGATATTACTGGGTCTGAAGCTTCTGCTGGGACGGCGAGCTCGGAGGACGAAACGGGCTATGCTGGAAGTGAAGCCGATTGAATGTGGATCGGAAGCAGGGTGGAAGTGGGAGGCTCTTGCTGCCACGGCAGAATAGCCGCCGGCGGTTAGTTGGGTTACGGGTGAGAGAATTCCGTTACTCATTTTGCTTTCTGAGCAGCTAATTTGGCTATCGGAGTTCAAGTTGGAGATGTTGCAGGGGAAAGGAGAAAAGAGAAATTGAACAATTTATAGAGAGACGTCTAGTGCAGAAGTTACGAGGTGGGGTTTATTGGAAATTTTGTGTGTTATTTTTCAATTGGTGAGTTCATTTTTTTATATTTTAATTTTTAATTTATGTAGGATAATTAAGAACATTAAATATTAAAAAAAGAGGATTAGTCCACCAATAACAAATTGGCACGTGGATGATTGGAGCTTCTGCGTCCCACCAAGATTGGAGCTAATAATTTTCCGGGTTTATTATCATTATTATTTTTTTTTTATCTCAAATGGATTTGGGCAATCATCTTATAAATTTTATAGGTCATAATGAAGTCTTTTCATTTTTGTAAAAAAAATTATAAAATCTCGATTTAAACAAGTAATATATAAGTTGATTAACAAATTAGAGAAAATAAGAAAGTGTTTTAATCTCATTTCTTATATTTATTCTCACTTAAAAGCAAGTGTTCATATTTAATTATGCACCCTTACTCTACACCTGATACATGAATATGTTTAAGTAAGATATTGGAGATATTATGATGATACAAATTTTCAAAAGATATAGATATTACATGCCCTTCACCTATGCATTTTTATTAAATATGTCTTTCTTTTATTATTTACATCAAACATATCTATTTAGTTTAGAAAATTATCAAACATGTTCTACTATTAAAATTTCCATCCCAAAACTTCAAAAATGTTAAAGTGAAATTGTCATATTTTAGAAATTGTTTGTACTCAAATCACGATTAGTTCTTGATTGACGATTTTGGATGAAATTTTTAACAGAATGACATCTTGGTTAAGTAAAAGAGGATGTTTGATGTAAAAAATAATGGAGATATGTTTGATAAAAATATATAATAGAGAGACAAATTATAGTATAACCCCTTTTTGCAAATTATATGATGTAAAAATATCCATGTATAATATACATGATAAAATGAAATAAAACATTAAAATGCCAGATGTGGTTGCTTCTTTGATTTAAGAAATGGGGGTATTTTGCACCCAAAAAAAAAGGGGTATGTGCCTCAATTCAGCCATTCCTTTCTTGATCGCATGGCTATATTTAGAACTAAAATATATTTCCTAATCTCGTTATTCTTCATGGTTTAACGGTCAACCATCAACTTATGGAATATAATATTCGTTAGGAATGATTCATCTGAAAAGAAAAAGAACATCCTGAGGAATGTTGAGAAATATCCGCATTATGAGCACTTGATCCAATTACTTGCATTTAGTATCGGTTTATTCGATCATTAACATTAGTGATTTGCGTGCTTTGACTAGTAATAGAGAGTAATGAATGCACTGTAAGAAATATAACGAAAGGACAAGAAGTAATTTTATACTGTGGCCAAATGTTCTTTTTTTTCGTGAACTATAAGAAATTATCATTACTATTAAAAATAGTGTGTAGTAGTTTTTTATGATTAATAAAACTTCTTTAAGCATTCGAGGACCACAACAATAATATTTTTGAGAAATACTCTTGTTGGCCAAGTTTATAGACTTGAAGGCAAGGCACATCCTGAAATTTTGGAAGCCCTATTATGTAAACAAAATGTGATCCAAATTGTTTATCTTAAAAATCTAATAAAATATGAACAAAGCAACAATAAATAAATAAAAATTATCATTATTGATAATAATTATTTAATAGGATTTGAAATAAAGAGTAACAATGGTTTAAATAGAAAATATAATTAAAAAATCAATTATTTTAGACATTGAATAAAAAATCCAAATAGTAAATAAATTGACAATGAATCAATTAACTAAACTCACCTTAATAGGTTATGAGAACTTAATTCGATAGAAGATATAATTTTAGAATAATCAAGTAGTACAAACAAATAATAGAGTAAACTAAATTAGATAGAAGAAACTAATAATTTTTTAGTCTAAAATTAAACATAATGCAAACTATTTATAATTGATTTAGTTATTTTTCCTTTTTTACTATTGGTGGCTTGTACCTAATTATTTTGGTTAACGTTTAATATATCAATGCAGATTATTTAATTAATTTAGCATTATTATCTTGCTAGTACAAGCACATTAATTAATAAAATTAAATCCCTTTCCTCTTCGAAAGCGAAAGAAAGTTAAATCAACAAATTTAATAATGCTAATAATGAGGTATCAGAGGGTGAGCTTGGCTTAGGAGCGTCTTTGCCTTGGTTGTGTTGGCTTTATGTGGGTTGCTCTTCTTGAGAGATTTGCTCTTTTGGTTCCCCTGCTTCCCTTTCTTGGGGTGCAGCCTGTCCTTAGTCTTTTATTTCGTTGTATTTCGTTGTATACTTTCTTTCTATTAATAATATATCACCATTATAAAAAAAAAATTAGGCATCAACAATCTTAAATATCTTATTTTATTTAGCTAAAACACGACAAAGAATGTGTTCTGTTAGATGGTTTGAAAAAAAGTCCAATAAGAAACAAGCATTCCTCTCATGTGATCTGTTCGTTCCTTTAACCTTCAAACTTAAAATTTTAAATATTATTGTTCTAGACCCATAGTCAAAACTCAATTCATAAATTGTCTATTATTTTTAATTCATAATCGAAACCTAATAGTCCGTAATAATAATTAGTTATATACATGATGGAGGTCTGGAGGCCCGGAGGCCCCAATAATTTGGAGGCCCTATGCAGGAGGGTCTGCCAGCACACCCTTAGGGCTGACCCTGATTGAAAGCAACGTTGTCAAACCGATTTGTACCATTATGTCGGTTTGACAAGTGGTATTCGACCGTTGGTACAGTCTTTTTTCCCTCGTTGAACAAGATACCCATTTATTAAACCATGAATCGCAAAGCACGACTCATAACCTCATACAACGAAAAGGGACAACCATTGTGGTGCCCCAAAGAAGAAACTCTGGTGGTACAATCATTTAATGTCAGTTCATATCGTTTTAACAAAATATCTAGAGAAGTGCGAAACGATTAACACTTAAATGAATTTTGGCATAGGTATTTGGAAACAATCTCTCTAATACTTATATTCAGATTTAAATAAAGTACAACATTCCAAAGAAAATAAAAATAATCATATTTATATAAAGCATTTAACACTAACATCTAAAAGTTCATACTTGAATCTAACAAATAACATAAAGTTCTAAAAATTTCTACTTAAATTCAACAAATAACATCAATATTTAACTTTCAAGAAACAAATAAGAAATTATTTTTATTAATTAATTCACAAAAATGTCATTTGTTTAAAGTTCGAATATCGATCATTCCAATCATATGTACTAAGGGTATTTCAGCCAATTTTGTCACAGAGTATCTCATTGAACCCAATTGTACTGAATGACATGTCAACGCATGACAATCCTCCTTGAAAGCGATCACATGAGAATGGTAAAAACCTTGTAACAATCTAAATACTAAACCCAATAACAAGTCAGGTCTACATCCCCCAACCTTACCGCTCTCGATCGGAAGTCAACATTACCTTGAATAAATAATCAAACTCTAATTTAATTCTCGCCACAAGCTGTTGAGGAGCTACTAATCGACCTCAATACAACCTATGAAAGCTCTCTTTTCAGATGCTAGCTGCTAATAACCATATTCCATTTCACACTGCCAACAACACTAGCATCACCTGAACCATACAGGAGTCTAATAGTAGCCAAACAAAGCAACATGCTCCACGATGAGAAGAGGGAATTGACAAAGCACCTTAAAAGCAAACTGCAGAACACAAGTAGTATAGATCAGCAGCATACAAAAACAGTAATGGGTTTTCTCCCACTCCAACAACTTATCCTTAGTAACCACTCTATCTAGTATAATTAGAGGGTTACTATTTGCCGCCCGGGTAATTACTATTTGCCGCCCGTAAAAAACACTAAAAAGACAATTTTGCCCTCCAAATTTTTCTTTATATTCTATTCGCTGAAATGATTTTTTAAACACGAACACACTACCCGAGTCCCGACCACCAACTCCGCACAAACACAACAGCCAGATTCACGGCCACCGGACGGCAGCCTAAGTCGCCGGCCACCGGACCAATCTCGTTAGCATAATTCGCCGGGCACTGGACGGCAGCCGTACCTCATCGTCGGACCAGCGAAGCAGGTAAACCCCACTGACTTTCCTGGAATTTTTTGCCCGTCCGCTCGCCGTCGTTGGACCCCGTCCGCTCCCCGTCGTCGGACCCCGTCAGACGCCGGCGAGCGGACGGGGTCCGACGCCGGCGAGCGGACGGCGCCCGTCGCCGGGGACCGGATGCATCGGAATCGGCAGTGTTATATATATTTTTTAATTTGAGACAGGTTATTATTTCTAGAGCTAATTAATTATATTTAATTTATTGCTTTTATTTCTATTTTACATAGTTAAATTCATATGTAGTTTGAATTAAGAGATTGTATTTTGTTGTAGCGCTAATTAGTTTCTTACTGTCAAATTATTGTTATTTTGTAGAGTTAATTAAATTATTGCATGTTGTTTAATTTTGTAGAGTCAATTGAAGCACAATTAGTTTAATTAAGTGATTATGTTTTATTGTAGCGCTAATTAGTTTATTGTGTTTAGATATAATTCGTAGAGCTAAAGATGTTTAATAATTTATATTTAAATAATTTTCTTATTGTAAAATTATCATTATTTTTTAGAGTTAATTAAATTATTGCATTTAGTTTAATTTTGTAGAGTCAATTGAAGCACAATTAGTTTAATTAAGTGATTGTGTTTTGTTGTAGTGCAAATTAGTTTATTGTGTTTAGATTTAATTCGTAGAGCTAATTTGGTTTAATAATTTATATTTAAATTATCATTATTTTTTAGACTTAATTAAATTATTGCATTTAGTTTAATTTTGTACATTTCTAACGAGTTGTAAAATCACAATTGCAGGTGGACATGGATTACAATGTTGAACTAATTGGTGATTACACGGACAATTTTCTCAATGACGTCCGATACGACAATTTCGAAGATGCTGTAACAGTTACCAAAAACATCGCGATGTCTCTTGGTTTCTTTCTAACTAAGGGATCGATGAAGCCACGTGAGTTGAGCAACAAAAGATTATTGGGTATCTGTTATATGTATTGCGACAGATGCAGTAGGGAGAGGAAGTCATACAAGCCGGATCCTTCCAAGGAGAGTCGTGGCAATACAAGTTCAAAAGGATCGGGGTGCATGTTCAGGATTAAAATCAAAGAACTACTGGTTAATCCAGATGCTCTTGATGGACCTTCATTCTGGGAGATACAAGGAGTGACGGAGCAAGGAACCGGTTTAAGGCGAGGGTATCACAATCATGAGAAGATGCTTTATCCCGAAGGCCACAGTCAAATGAATCAATTGAGTCAGGAGGATAAAGAATCTCTGAGGCAGATGAGAGATGCTGGGGTACCTCCGTCGCAACAGAAGCAGACAATAAACAAGCAGAAGGGTGACAAAGGCCATCACACCCAAAGGCAGATGTATAACCTCGGGTCCAAGTCTAGGAAAGACGAGATGGGCGAGATGAATGCAGTGTAGTATGCGTTGCTAGCAGCTGAACGTGAGAATTATCATACCGAGGTTATGAAGGACGATGACGACGTGCTGACACATCTTTTTTTTGCCCATCCAACTTCCATCCAGATGTTGAAGGCTTGGCCGTACGTGATTCTGATCGACTCAACGTATAAGACCAATGCATATAAATGGCCGTGGGTGGAGGTCGTAGGTGCTACTCCAGTTGGGAAGAATTTCAACATCTGTTGTGCTCTCATGAAGGATGAGACAAAAGAGTCGTATCTTTGGCTGTTGCAGTGCATACAACAATTGCTCCATCCACGCGTGCCCAGTGTCATCGTCACCGACCACGAAGGTGGACTACTTGCTACGGTTCCTGTGGTCTTCCCCCGCACCCCGCATTTGCTATGTGTTTGGCACATCAACACCAATGTGCAGAAGAAGTGTTTGGAAATATTTGGGAAGGACAGGATGGATTTGGTCAACGAGGCGTACGATCAATATTGGTGTCCTATGCTTTATTCTTGGTCAGAGCAAGGTATGTTGGCCGCGTTTGGCCGCTTTAGGACAAGATGGGGCAATTACGAACCACGTCTGTTGCAATACATACAGGGAGTGTGGTGGCAACATCGAGAAAAGTGGGCTGTTTGTCATACAAAAAATGTGTTTCATCTAGGAAATACGAGCACAAACAGGGTTGATTCGTCACATTCCGCTTTGAAAACTTTCCTCCACAACTCGCGGGGATCTATGGACACTGTATGGAAAGGAAACCACCGCTACATTACTAACCAACTCGGGGAGGTTAGGATGATGTTGGAAAACTCTAGACAGAAAACCCTTTCAGCATCCGGTGGTACACCATTCACATACTTGAGAAGGAAGGTCAGCATGCAGGCAATTATATTAATGAAGGAGGCTGAAGAAGAATTGGCTGCCCGCTTGGAAAAAAATGAGAACTCCCGATGTGCATGTCATTTCTCTGTGACACACGGCTTGAGGTGTGGATGTCAAGTTATGGATGGCTGAGCGCGAGACATAGAGATATACCCCGGTGATATTCATATATATTGGCGGACACTGTCATACGAGCATCCACCCAATGCTCAGGAGTACGTTCCCCAGGAGGAGGAGGCTAAATGTCACCTTCAGGAGTTGGTTGATGAGGCTGTACGCAGAGGACCAGAGGCAACGAAAAAAGCAGCAAAAAACGTCTTTCGCGGTCTCCACCCGGCGAAAGACAACATTCACGAGCCAGAAGTGAACGAATCACGAAAGGGACGCCCAGCCAAAAAATCAACCGGAAGAACTAAAGGGTGGTGGGAAAAGATATTGCGAGGCAAGAAGAAAGACATGAAAAAGAAGTCGGGAAGCACAAAGTCGGGGTCTACAACGTCGCGCCACCTGAATGCTCCTGCCTGCCCCCGCTCCAGCTGTCGTGGCTCCAACCGACTAGGTCTCAAAGTAGGAAAGTGGTCGTAAATCCAACACTGTAGTAAAGTCAGATAACCCGCCACTCCCTTAGCCTCCGCCCGGGAGGCAATACCAAGCTGCCTGTACAGATAAGCAAGTGCTCCTGCCCCTCACGCGTACTCTCCTAGCATCTCCGGCCTCTTCACAAACAAGTTCACAATAGCAGAAACGCGGTCCTTACTCTTATCTACGAACAGTGTGGACCCAAGCAGCAAAAGAAGGTAACACTGAGCCTCCCTAGCTGGCGGACCAGACTGCTGCAAATGAGTCAAAGCTCCCACACCCAACAAACCAAATCCTCTGTACCACCTAGACAGACTAGCAACCTCGCCAACCTGCGCCTCGTACTCATCCTCGTCACGATCTAATCCCAGTAGTGCTCGGATGTCAGTCTCCAGTGAACACTTCTCCAATTGCCTCGGATCCACTACCATCGCCTCTCCATCAACCGCAAGCCCAAGAATGTGTGCCACGTCGTGAAGGAGGATCGTCATCTCTCCAAACGGCATGTGGAAGGTGTTGGTATCCGGCTGCCACCTCTCCACAAATGCCGAGATGAGAGCAGGATCCAACTCGCACTGGAAGGTGATATCAACGAGGTGAGCAAGGCCCTATGTCTCTACGGTAGACCTAGCATTATCATCTGCTATCTCATAACCGCCGAGAACGTGGTGGAGGGTCGAACTCCTGTCGTAGCAAGTGATCACCCCTCTATCAGCCTCTCCCGTGTACAGACGGTGGGCAACATGCCCAAGAAAGCTACGGAGCAAACTCGGGTCGCTCGGCCCTCCAGGACACGGTCCTCTAGGCTCCCAGGCCTCTCCCACATCAGCAGTACCACTCTGGCCCTCACCAGGCTGTGGAGCTCTATAGAAACGCCCTGCATGGTCTCTATAGATCCCAGTAACAGCATGAACCCCAGTAACGACTTGTGACGATCCGCTGGGGGCAACTCTGTCTCTGATCGGACTGACTCGTGGAATCCGATGCTCAACAGCATCCGACTCATACTCCTCCGACTCGTCGTCAATCTCGTCTGAAGGCTCAAACGGTGAAGTATGATGATCAATACTAGGACCAGCTCCACTACCAGCCCTACTAGGCAACTGAAAATCAAACTCAGGAAAACCGTCTGCCCTAAATCTCATCGGTGTCCTCTGTGGCTGTGGCTGTGGCTCATCTCTATCATTTGGGCCCCTATTTCTCGCACTAGCGCTAATGTTACGCCCATCGAATCTTCTCAATCTCTTTCCAGCTCCTCCAAAACTACGTGATCCTCCAGAATTGTCACGTGACGCCATCTCTAAACATATTCAATAATTTTCTATTAATATCTTATAATAATTATTTGTTGAGCAATTACTTGTTTTTTCATAGAATAATTATGGTACATACAATTTGGTTATCTAATTAATTTAACTAGGTAGTTATTTAACTTAATACGATAGGTAGTTATTTAAATATTTATTTCAACTTACTCAATTACTTAACTAAAACATCATAGATAATTATTTAAAATTAACAATTATTTACAATAATTATTTAATCCAATAATTATTTAGATATTTTATCTATTAGCATATTCAATAATTATCAATTAATCTGTTTTAATAAATTATTAGATTAGCAATTTCTTCATAGTCATAATTTATCAATTACTAATTATGATACATACAACTTGATTATCTAATTAATTTAACTAGATAGTTACTTTACTAAATACGATAGATAGTTATTAAAATAATTATTTCAACTTACCCAATTAATAAACTAACACATTATATAAATAATTAACAATTATTTACTAATTACTAACACATTATATGATTAATTAACAATTATATACTAATTACTAACATATTATATAATTAATTAACAATTATATACTAATTATTTCAACTTACCCGTTTAATAAACTAACACATTATATAATTAATTAACAATTATATACTAATTATTCAACTATCAATATTAAACTAATTAATATACTAACAATTGTATTTAAAATAAATGTAATAAATATTTTTTTAAACAGATCCATTCAAATCGAATCAGAAACCAGACCGGGCGGACGGGGTCCGACCAGACCGACCACGTCCGCTCCGGCCAGGCGGACCACGTCCGCTCCGGCGTGTCGGACGGCGGCGAGAAACAAATTTAAAAAAAAATTACCTGAGAGCGAGGTCGGCGGCTGCTGTGGCGTCCTTTTCGGTCGGCGGCTGCTGTGGCGTCGGCGGCGGACCTCTTCTGCTCGGTCGGCGGCGGGAGGCAGGAGGCTGCTGCTGTGGCTCGTCGGCGGTGGGAGGCAGGAGGCGGTGGGAGGCAGGAGGCGCTGCTCTTCAGCGGTGGGAGGCAGGAGGTTGGGGGTGGGGGTGGGGGTGGGGTGGGAGGGGGGAAGAGGTTGGGGGTGGGGTGGGGTGGATAGATAGGGTTAGGGGCAGGGGCAAACTAGTCTTTTTTTTCCTAACTGTGGGCGGCCAATAGTAATACGACGGGCGGCAAATAGCGATTCATTATAATTAGCCATATTAGCTTATGATTGGGAAAAACAAGCTTACCCCAACCAAAGAGTCTACCAATCAACTATAACAACATACTCACCAATAGATGGCCAAACAATTTTAACACAAAAATGAGGAACCATGGGGTGGCTCCAACACTTAGCCAAATTTTGGAACTGATGGCGAGAGTGGCGCATGATGGTATGGGGTTGTGGGCCATTCAAGGTATGGTTTTCGATAAATAGGTGGCATGGTGGGTCTCACTCTCATGCCGAATTTCTCTGCGAGAAGTTGACGCACCTTTTCCCTTAGGGAGTTGGGATCATGACCCCCCCCCCCCCCCCCCCCCCCCCCCCCCCCCCCCCCCCCCCCCGTGTTGCCTCTCTTGGATGAATGACCGAATTTGGCCAAGGAAAGGAGGTCCCCATGGTACCAACATACACCTCCATGGAATGACCAGGGGGCGTGATCAACATCGCCCCCATGAAGTTGTCAGCAGGGTCACCAAGAGTCCAAGATACCACCCCCCATGGAGTGGTCAGGGGGTATGAGGTGGTCAGGGTGGTGTAAGAGAAATTTTACAATGCTATATAGTATTGGTGCTATAGGTTTTTGCCTTTATGGTACAACTTGAAATTGTACATTTACGTTATGGTACAACTTCATATTGTACCTATACTTTTGGTACAAATTCTTTTATGGTACAACTAACTTGTACCTTTATGTGATGGTACAACTTCACGTTGTAAAGTTGTACCATAACATAATGGTACAAATTGCTTTATGGTACAACCTAAACCTATACATTTAATGTTATGGTACAACTTTAAGTTGTACGTTAAAGCACCAATGCTATATAGCATAGTAGAAGTGCTTGGTGGTGTAATACCATTAAGTAAAAATTTGCTAAGTTGGCAAAGTATGTCGCTCTCGTAGTGGTGAAGTATTTTTGCCATTTTAACTCATGTGATTCGAGTACCCACTCATATGTGGCACGTGGTCTGCCTTCATGTCGTAGCCATTTTTCTAAATAGACATGCAAAGGTACGGAGAAGATACCACGAATAGGGAGTGAGGTCTCAAGAGGGGGCCAAGACTGAAGAGGGAACTACTACCAATGTCAGAGCATAATCGGAGTAGTTGAGAGGGTAACCGTCACTCCAACAGAGTAGTTTCTCGAGGCAATTACTTCTGGTGGCTATAAATAGGAGGTGAATATGACAGAGAGCGGATTCACCAAAATCACACTAGATAACCTATTGTCAAGGTTTATCCTTACCTCTTCCTCTGCAAATGTAGTAATAGCCATAGTTGTAGTTTCAGAGCTCTCACCGAACTTCCATAGGAGTAGGCTAATTTAATGTAGAATTTGTCTCGTAATTCATCAAAACATTGAACACCCTGATGAGAAGCTACTGGGGCCAAAACAACAACATGCCCCTAAGTTGAATTTTGGTGTAAACATTGCCTATTCGATCATATGAATGAAATTGATGGGAGTATCCCTCCAAATACCCATGAATGTGATAAATGGAATCATTTTAATCCTTCTTGCTTGGAATTAGACCTCCCTCGTCATTGCCTATCTGTCATCAAAGTAGAGCATTATGGCGGTTTAATTGACGCATTGCCATCATATACCTGGAATCGATATGCATAGCCAGAATCCAGAAACTTACTTCTTGGTCTTCCGCCCCTTAAGCCTGGTTCATACGACCTCAACTCCTATAACCCACAAACCAATTGGGGCACTCCAACTTTCGATAATTCCATCGCACTCCTTCAAATCCAAAGAAGAGAAGTCGTGGTACCAGAACCCAAAAACTCCAACTCATTTTGAAATCAGTGTCGCCGAAAGATGAAATGGCATATTTGGGGGATGAGAAAAAAGTGCAAAATGGAGACCAAACTCCGCCAAGTGCCAATTTCGCGCACACCAAATCAAAGGATTCAATGGAGAACTGGGAGTTGGGGAACGAAACATACGGGGAAGGAGAGGAAGGGAATTATAGTTGTAAGGGAATTAGACGACTTGTCTAGCTACCACCATGTTATCGTAGGGGAAACAAAAAGTCACCTCAAAGCAGTCGTTGAAATCGGCGTTGAGGAAGCCAACGACTACTCTGTTTTTTGGATTCAACGGTGAAGTGGGAGTGGTGGGTCGAAAGCCGGGGGAAGGAGAGGAATGTGGAATTGGAGAAGACTTCCCTAGCCGCCACTAGTGGCGGATCTAAGGGGTGGCCACCCCGGGCCCCAGCCCAGCCCTCCTCTAGATCCAGAGTTAGTATAGTCCTTATAAATTTGTAGATTTTAGTCATTCGGTCCAGTGTTATTTTATAATATGATTGTATATAACTAAAATTAATAATTCATATGAATATATTCAAATCACTACTCTAAATTTAGCCTAGAAATTCTAGTCCTAAAGTTTTTTGGTCTAAAAAAACAATAAAACCTAAAATTCTAAAGTCTAAAGCATAAATGACTAAAAGAAATATGAGGTTTGTTCCCTTGAAAATTTACTAGAGCAGCTGGTGGATATAGGGATGGACACATAGTGTAAATTGATTAGTCAATTGATTTATCTAGTGTTGATGCTACCCGTTTCAACAGCTACCATAGAGAGAACCTTTTCAACAATGAAACATGTGAAAACTAATTTGCGCAACAAAATAAGCGATGAATTTCTCGTTGATTGCTCTAGTATTTTATTTCAAACAGAATTGGTATGGATGTAGACTTCATTATTAATGCTTTCGTTAAATTAGAAGATTGTTGTGTACAATTGACATTGTCAAAAAAATTATAATCATTATTTTTTTTTTACGATATCTACTTTTGTAATGAAATTCTGCCCAGTGTCCTATTGTATTCTTGATCCGCCGCTGGCCGCCACCGATCGTCGCTAGAGGAATTGAGAGCTCGTGGTGTTCCGCTAGGGACTAGGGTGCCCACAACCCACATAAACTCCATAAATCTACTTACGGTTTATATATTCTAGGGCTAATACCACTGGGAAACCCGAACTATTAATTTGTGTCATTTGTGTCGTAAAGTATTCGATATGACATTTGTGTCCTAAACTATTTTTCCGTTAGAATTGACTAGCGTTGACCGTTAGTTTTTAACAGAAAGTCTACTCAGCACTTATGTGGCATCTGACGTGGAACTTTTATTATTAATTTATAATTATTTTTCATATAAAAAAAGAAAATTACAAAAAGAAAAAAGAAAAACAAATATGATTTGTGGATTATTTTTTGGGACACAATTAATCATTTTCTTCCTCGATTAATCATTATCTTCTTCAATCCCAAGCTGGATTAACCCACCTCTTCCTCCGGCGACAAGAAGCTCGATACCGGCGGCGTGCTGCTCCTTGATATGGACGAGCTGGTCTAGGCGGAACTGCGAGGAAGTGAATTCGCGGCTGAGGATTGGCCGCCGCTTCCCCTCTCGGTTGGCTTCCCAGGCCCCAGCAATGGCCGCCGCTTCCCCTCTCCAAAACAGATTCGTCGCCCAAATCCTCAAGGCCTCTCGAACGCTCCCTCCCTCTCGCCATCGACCATTCTTCCCTTCTCTGTCACCGCAAAATCTAGTAAGAGAGAGAGATAGAAATATGGGTGGCGAGCTAGGCTAGTCGGATTGCGGCGGAGCTAGGCCCGTCGGTTGCGGCGGAACGGAACTAGGGATTTCAATCATCTCCGCTGCGATTTCAATTATCTCCGGCATCTCTGGGATGACAAATACGGGCATTGCGGCCTCACCAAAATCATCGTCGAATCAGACCTCTCTGCTTTTCTCAAGGTTGGACTTCGATTGGAGGTAGGCCTCGCCACGTTGTTGAAATCGATGTGAGAACAGTGAAGGGTTTTTCTCAATGGGGTGGGAATTTGATTGGGAGTGGAGGTTGAGCGATTTGGCTAGAGAGAATCGGCGGCCGGAAATTGTGTGGTGAAAGGCGGTGGTGGTCAATTGCGATTTCGATTTGGATGCGGTGGTTATGGCGGCGGCCCCTGTTCCCGGAGTGATTATTCTGGGGAGGGTTTTGGTCGGCTTGGGCGTCGGGATGGCTTCCATGACGGCGTCGCTTTATATATCGGAAGCTTCTCCGGCGAGGATCAGAGGGGCGATGGTTAGTACTAATGGGCTGCTGATCAGCGGCGGTTAGTTTGTTTCTTACCTCATCAATCTCGCCTTCACTCAGGTAAATTAAATACCACATTTGGCTTCCTTTTACTTTCTTATTTTGTGTTTGAAAATTTAATTTTCCTGTTTTTGTTCGGTCAGGCTCCAGGAACTTGGCGATGGATGCTTGGAATCGCCGGAGTTCCTGCTCTAGTTCAGTTTGTGGTCGCTTCCCGAGTCTCCAAGATGGCTTTACAGAGAGGTAAACATATCGTTAAATGTCAATCTCGTAGTTGGATGCGGTGGGCAATTGCGATTTCGATTTGGATTTGGGCGATTTGCGTGGAGACGACAATGTCAGAAGAGAGAAAGGCTAATCGGTAGAGATGATAGTGAGAAGTCTTTTTTTCAATTTTCAATTTTTAATTTCTCCATTTTATTTTTATTTAAATTTTAATTAAAAATATGAGGTGTCAATGATGTGGCATCTACGTGGCTGCCACGTGTTTGCCACGTCAGCAAAAGTCAACATCAAGTTGACCACTATCTGGTCAACCGTTATATATAACGGTCAACAAAATCGTCAGGACATAAATGACACAAAACTATAATCGATTGGGACACAAATGTCATATCGAATATTTTAGGACACAAATGATACAAAGTTAATAGTTTGGGTTTCCCAGTAGTATTAGCCCTATATTCTAATTAGTGTAAGTATGATATTGTGAGAATTTTGTTGCGTAAGTCTAGTATTTTGTGGATTTTTTTTTTTTCCAAACTGGCATTTGACGATCCCATGGGTGACCCAGCAAGCAGCAGACGACTCGCAGGGTGTAGGAAATTTTGAACCACCCATTTGACTTTTTCGGTTTAGTTCCTGTTATAATCAGGATTAATTCCCTAAATACACATAAAACTAAAACAAATTCCTAAACTACCACACTTTTAAAAAAATTTCCCAAAATACCTAAGTTTTGAGTGGTTCGAGTTTGAGAAACTCGAACTACTAACCGGTTCGAGTCTAGGAGACTCGGTCTACACGTAGATCGATGATATAAGTCTCGAACCATGTGGGGCTGAAGTGGTTCGAGTTTAGTGAACTCGAACCACTCCTTTGAAATTTCCAACCACCTTAACTTTGTGCTCGGTTATCCGATCGTAGCAAAAAAAATTTTCATTTCTCATAACTTTTCGAGGACTACAACTTTTATAATAGAAATATTGTCAGAATATATGTGAAAATTTGAAAATTAAAGTTAAAGTTACTCCCAAAACCCCTTATATTAAAAATTATTCCTATTTTGAAAATTTATTCCTAGTAAATGTTGTAGTACTCAAAAAATTATGCAAAATAAAAAAAAAACATTGCGACGTTTGGATTACGGATCCCAAAGTTATGATCATCTAAAGTTTGGCAAAATCGAAAAATTGCTCGTTTAGGGGTAACAAATGACATTTTCTTGGGTCGAATGCACAAAGAAACTTTTTTATATATAGGAAATTTCTGCCAAAAGAGCAATAGTTTTCAAAACTAGAAATTTTTGGATGGCTATCTTCCTTGAAAACGTCATTTGCTACCCATAAACGAGCAAATTTTTGAATTTGTCAAACTTTGGAGGATCATAACTTTGTGCTCCGCAATCCGAACGTCGCAAAGTTTTTTTTTTATTTTGCATAACTTTTTGAGTACTACAACATTTACTAGGAATAAATTTTCAAAATAGGAATATTTTTTAATATAAGGGGTTTTGGGAGTAACTTTAACTTTAATTTTCACATTTTCACATATATTCTGAAAATATTTCTATTATAAAAGTTGTAGTCCTCGAAAAGTTATGCGAAATGAAAAAAACGTTTGCTACGATCGGATAACCGAGCACAAAGTTAAGGTGGTTGGAAATTTCAAAGAAGTGGTTCGAGTCGAACCACTTCAGCCCCACATGGTTCGAGACTTATATCATCGATCTACGTGTAGATCGAGTCTCCTAGACTCGAACCGGTTAGTAGTTCGAGTTTCTCAAACTCGAACCACTCAAAACTTAGGTATTTTGGGAAATTTTTTTAAAAGTGTGGTAGTTTAGGAATTTGTTTTAGTTTTATATGTATTTAGGGAATTATCCCTCATAATCATAATGGATGGTCAAACCCGCTACCATGCTCATATTGATATTAACAAAAGCTTTCATATTAACATTTCACACGAATAATAATGGAACTCTCCACTCCGCACAATTAGCTCCTCTCCTCTCCTCTCACTAAACGCCTTTTCTCCATGGAGCTGCTCTCCTCTTCCTCGCGCTATCTCCTCCCAATTTCAGGTTTCCTCGTATCACTTCTCCTCCTCTACAAACTAATAATCCCCATCAGGAATCCCAAATCCAAAACACCTCCCAACTTACCGCCGGAGCCACCAGGCGGCCTCCCAATCATCGGCCACCTCCTTCACTTCGCCATCTCAAGGAAAACCCTGGCCAGAACCTTCGCTGACATGGCGGACCGCCACGGGCCGGTCTTCTCCGTCAGGCTGGGCGTCCACCGAGTCGCCGTGGTGAGTGATGCCGCAACCATCCAGGAGTGCTTCACCGCTCAGGACAGGGCTCTGGCTTCTCGGCCGAAATCCAGCCAGGCAGAGCACCTGACTTACAACTACGCCGGCTTCGCCGCAGCTCCCTACGGGTCGTACTGGAGGGACGTTCGCAAGGTCGCCGTCACGCAGCTCCTCTCCGCCCACCGGCTGAAGTCGCTCCGCCACGTTCAGGTGTCGGAGATTGGGATGTTGATGAAGGAATTGTACCTGCTCTGCCTCCAGGGAAACGACGAGCCCGAAAACAGGGGAGGTGGTTCTGTTGTTGTTGTGATCAGCGAGTTGTTTCAGCAGCTGACTTCTAACTCGATTACTCGATTGATCGCAGGTAGGATTTCCAAACTGTTCCCTTCAAAAATTGCTCCATCGAGTCAAGTAGAAAGAGAGGCTAGGATTAGTATGGACAAAATTTCAGTTATGTTCATGTTTGACTAGGTTTTTCAAAAGGCTTTTTTTTTTTCTTTCAAAAGTTAGTAGTCGAGGTTAAAATCCCGATTTAAATCCTAAAATCCTACGGTTTTACGATTTTACTTACCTGTTTCGATTCTGAATTCACTATAAAATTTATTGACCTTAAAATCCTACACTATTCACGATTTAAATCTTTAAAATCCTACGAATTTACGATTCAAATCTTTGGGGCAATTTTACCTTTTTCCACCATGATTTGGAAAAATACGCCTCTTTTCCTTCTCCTCCACCAACATGATCTAGTTCTCATACACTAACCAACATCGACCATCATCAATTACTATCAACATATTCATCATCATCAATTCATCACTTTCCAACATTATCATTGATAAATCAAAACATTAACCTTGAGAAATTATCATTGTAATTGTTATGTGTTGTTGTGTTATTCATGAGTTTCCTTATAAATATGACTTCATCTTTAATTTATACGGACCTTAAAATTCTACGATTTTACCACTTTTTCGATTTTACATAAAATCCCGATTTTAACTGCTATGGTCGAGAGCCAAACGAAGAATATTTGAATGCAACATGTTGCAGAGGTAGCTACAGATTTGAGGATTTCGTGGTTTTGCCACATGGAGATCTCTGTGGGCGGCTTAGGGCAACAACATGAAGTCTTTGTTATTGAAAACTTTGTAGCCGAGAAAACTCTACCATTTACGTGATGCCACGCTAGGTAGGCGCCAGTAGCCTTGCAAAATCGGATTGCATGGAAATATTTTATTGGGTCAAATACCTTTTACAAGTCCGGTTTTTAAAAAAACTGACAACTGTTTTTACAAATTACAACATGAAAATAGAAGATCCGATTTTGATGTTTTTCAAACCTATGTTGGAAGAATACGATATCATCCTCTTAACTTTTTGGGCTAATTTCACTACCACATGCCAATTATAAAAAAAAATTATTTCAATTATAAAGTCTTCAATATGATAATCCCCGTACAAAATATGATACTTTTGTGATATTTATGTTATAGCACATTTATTGACCGTTAGAGATAACAGTTGACCAGACGACGGTCAAGCATATATTGACTTTCGTTGTGTTATCCACGTGGAATCCCACAGCATTAATATAAGATTGTTATTAATTCAAAATTAAATAAGTAATAAATAAAAAACGAAAAATATCATCCCTTTAATCTCCGTCGTCCTTGCTCTTCTTCCTACCCTAGCTCAACCACTCTATCGATTCTCCGTACATCGACCCAGTGGCGGAGGCAGGATTTGAAATTACCCATGCTCTCTTTTCATAATATAAATAGATAAAAATTTAATTACCAATTATTTCATAGATAAAATTAAAACTAATTATATCCAAATAATTCATTCACATATAAAAAGTAATAGACTAATAAAATCATTGTTTTCATAAGCAACCACGACGGAATTTCATATTGTGAAAGAAATAAATTGATAGTTATAATCGACTAATAATGATATTGAACAGTTGAGGTTCCCATACAACTCCTGTATGTAGATCTACAAAACAAGAATTGATAGCTATAATCGGAAAAATGAGAAATATAAAGGGTAAAGGAGAGAAAATAATGGTTAATGGGGACAACTGTCAGATTTCTTAAGGTTGATACAGATTTTTTGGGATTGCAACTAAAGCAACATTGACATGAGTACGCTTAGGATAACAATTGGTTGCTTTATCAATAAATTGATTGTATGTGTAACTATGTTATAAGTTGCTAATCTTCTATTTGAATCTATACATGAACTATTTTCTTCTTTTCCATTATATATTCTATCTACCATTATAAAAAAAAATTCTTTAATGCAAACACCGATTAATTAGTAAGACCTCTGTTTTCAGGTAAGCGATCTTTCGATTACAGGGGTAACAATGGGGAAGACGGAGAGCGAATCGGGGAGCTGTTAAAGGAGTTTATGCGTGTATGCGGCGAGTTCGTGCCATCTGATATGCTGCCGTTTATGCGATGGACGGATTGGCTTCCTGGGCCTGTCAAATCCATGAAACGCAACGCGCTGGAATTGGACGCGGTGATGCAGAGCTGGGTTGAGGAACATAAGGTGAAGAAGATCAGGCGGCCCGCAAACAATCCGGAAGGAAGTATCAGCAACGAACATAACGATTTCACAGACGTGATGCTGTCGCAGATTGACGAGGATTTCTGCCCAGAGTATTCCCCTGAAACCGTTATCAAGGCAACCGCAATGGTATACATTCATTGTCTTCTTGTTAGTAAACGGTATATGATCCACGATTGAACATCTCCCAACAACTCGAGTTATTGGGATCAACTGGTTCTTGACATGGTATCAGATCCTTCTGTGACCGAGAGGTCTTCTCTTCGAATTCTGATGACCACCCATCTGTTTCTGTTTCTATTAAGCACATGGTGTCCGGACCTATTATTGGAATCAACTGGTTCTTGACATTCTGACTTGTATTATGTATTGGGATTGCTCTCTAATCAACCTTTCTCTTGCTTTGCTTTTACAGACTCTAATCCTAGGCAGTGCCGAGACCACCTCCGTCACCATGACATGGATCCTGTCCAACTTGCTGAACAACAGACGCGCGATGGAGCTTGCGCGACAAGAGCTGGACAACAAGGTTGGCAGAGCTCGGCTAGTCGAGCCCTCGGACATTGACAAGCTCGTCTACGTTCAAGCCATCGTCAAGGAAACGCTCCGGCTGTACCCTGCCGCGCCCGTTGGAGTCCCACACGAGGCGATCAGGGATTGCAACGTTGGCGGCTACCACGTCCCCAAGGGCACCCATGTGTTCACCAACCTGTGGAAATTGCACAGGGACCCAAACGTGTGGTCCGACCCAGATGAGTTCAAGCCGGAGAGGTTTATTGTTGCCGACGGCGGCGGCGGCGACGACGAGAGTTCCAGTGTGGATGTTAATAATTACCACAATAGTTCGTTTGGGCAAAACAATTTCCGGTTCATGCCATTTGGGGCGGGGAGAAGGTCGTGTCCAGGGATGGGGTTGGCGCTTCAAGTTCTGAATCTGACACTAGCGAGGTTGCTTCAGGGTTTTACCATTACTACTCCGGCGGGGGAGGAGGAGGCGGTGGACATGGGAGAAGGATTGGGGTTTACTTTACCTAAAGCCACTCCGCTCAAGGTTCGGATTGCTCCTCGCCTCCTTCCCCGACTTTATGAATCGTAAGATTGTTGGATCTTCACCTTCAATAACCTATCATTGGTGGAGCTTACATGATGGTATCAAGTTTTCATGTTGTTTTAAGTAACTATTCACACAAAATTATGGCTCGTTTGGTTTTGGTGATAGTTAAATTAGCGTATTGTCATAATGCATGCATAAGAATAATATACATGTATATAAGAAAATTGGTGTATCGTAAGTTTACATTGTTTGGTTTCTGTGATAGTTATTGTAGTATTTAAATAAATTATATCACTTTTTGGGTGAAATATCACTTTTACCCTTTGCTTTTAATATAAAAAAGCAACACACATAAAAAGGTAGGGACATATTTGGAAGAAGAAGAAGAAGAAGAAGAAAACACAACTATCACCATCAAACAATATCAACGAAAACTTGAGATTTAACTACCACTCATTTTGAGTGATAGTTTGTGTCAAATCAAGCAAACAATGCATATATTGTTTGCGCAGAAAATTAAAAAAAAATGATGCAATTGTGGACATTGCATGCATTGTAACTATCCCAACCAAACTATCACCAAAACCAAACGACCCCTATATTGTGAGAAAGTTGTTAAAAGACTCATTTTCTCTCTATTGTTCTCCGATCATTTATCGGATTGTCAGAGGGAGGATACTCTTCTTCTTGGAAAGATCCTTCCGGAATAGCTGCTTGATTAATAACGTAATCACTTCTATTGTATACGTGAGATCATACAACAATTTGACATATACTCTTATCAAGAAATGGTCAAGAAGCATGATGATGGATCTACGAGACATCTCAAGAAATGGGGGAGTAATGAAAACCAACTTTTTCTTAGATATCTGCCGATTAAATGGTTGGATGTAGTAATAATAAGATAGAAGATAGGTGATGAAACAGTCAATGTTATCCAACCGACGCCTTCCTCGGACCCGAAGCCAGAAAAATCAAACGAAGAGGCCGTACTCCGTAGCTAATTTGTCTTTCCTCATGTGGTTCTGATTACTCTTAAGCCACAGTAAACGTCAAGCCTACTACGCACTCAGTCTCTCCTGCTTCACCAAATCCCAGAGGAGCTCCAATTCGCCACTCAGTCAGCCGTTTCTCTCCATAAACAAACGGAAAAAACCATGGAGCTGCTCTTCTCAGCACTAATAACAACAACAATAGCCCTGTTCTTGTTTCTCACGTTCGGTCCACGTCCCCTCAACAGAACCAAGTCATCATCACCACCACCACCGCTGCCGCCAGAGCCATCAGGCGGCTTCCCAATCGTAGGCCATCTCCTCCAATTCATCTCTTCAAAGCAAACCATGGCCCGCGACTTTGCCGACATGGCCGACCGCCACGGTCCCATCTTCACGATCCGGCTCGGCGTCCACCGATGCGTTGTAGTAAGCGATCCCAAGACGGTTCAGGAGTGCTTTACGGCCAACGACAGGGCTTTAGCCTCTCGCCCCTGGTCGAGCCAGGCCGAATTCCTCAACTACCGCAGCGCCGGGTTCGCCGCAGCGCCTTACGGGACCTACTGGCGCGACATTCGGAAGCTCGCCGTGACCCAGCTCCTTTCCAGCCACCGGCTGAAATCTCTGGCGCACATCCAGGTGTCGGAGATCAACATGTTGGTACGAGAATTGCATCGAATGTGCCGCGGCGGCGGCGGCGTCGTGGCGATGAGCGAGGTGATTGAGCAGATGGGTTCGAACATGATTACGAGGTTGATTGCAGGGAAGAGGTGTTTCAATTACAGGGCGGCAGGGGATGGTGGCGGTGATGGTCACGTGGAAGGAGAGCGAATCGGGCGGCTGATGAGGGATTTCATGCGTGTGTGCGGGGAATTCGTGCCGTCGGATATTGTGCCGTTGTTGGGATGGATGAATTGGATGCCTGGTGGGGTTTTGAAATCGATGCAGCGGATTGGAAAGGAATTGGACGTGGTGATGCAGAGCTGGATTGAGGAGCATAAACAGAGGAGGAGAGACGATGAGGAGGAGGAGCAGGGTGATTTCATCGACGTGATGTTGTCGGCGATTGGCGATGATTTCGCCGAGGAGTACTCGCCGGAGACAATCGTGAAGGCAACTGCACTGGTAAGCTCACTCTTCACCTCCCTCGGATACTGCCATTAGCTCTCTGTTATTAACCAACATGTTGACTAAAAACCCGCCAACGTTCTGTTTTTTTTTTTTAATTCATTTCTATCACACGATGCAGACGCTCATCTTAGCAGGTGCCGACACCACATCCATCACTATAATCTGGATCCTCTCCAACTTGCTAAACAACAGGAACACGTTGGAGCTTGCTCAGCAAGAACTGGACGTGAAAGTTGGCAAAACTCGCTGGATGGAGCACTCCGACGTTAGTAACCTCGTCTACCTCCAAGCCATTGTCAAAGAAACCTTGCGCTTGTATCCGCCCGCCCCAACAGCGATCCCGCACCAAGCAACGCAGGATTGCACCATCCACGGCTACCGTGTCCCCAAGGGCACAAGAGTGTTTGCGAATTTGTGGAAGCTGCATCGAGATCCAAATGTGTGGTCGGATCCTGATGAGTTCAGGCCAGAGAGGTTTCTTGTGGATCAACTGCACGGGCGTGATAGCAATTTGATCGATGGATTGTCTGCCAAGAATTTTGAGTTGGTCCCGTTTGGATCAGGGCGAAGGTCGTGCCCAGGAGAAGCTTTTGCTTTACAGATTGTGCACCTCGCCATTGGAAGGTTGTTGCAAGGTTTTGACATTACTAACGTGAGTGATGTCGGTGACGATGAACCGGTTGATATGGCTGAAGGGCAAGGCTTGACCATGCCTAAAGCAACTCCATTGGAAGTTAAAATGGTGCCTCGCCTCTCTCTTCACCTCTATGAAGTTTGCTAGACTTGTAATATATGGTAATGAATGTAATGCATAATACTCATTTCTTGATTATCATGTTGGTAAAAGACAATACTAATATTATATTTTGATAAACTCAATAAAAAGAATTATATAGCAACGGCTATTATTTATCCAGCGTATAATATATGCATGCATTGCATACCTATTAGATGTACTTTAACGTGATTCGACGAATCAGGATCGTTGTTTATTATGAATTTCAAAATTGATCTTATGTTTTCGGTTTAGACAATGAGGCTCTAGGGTTTACCCATTAGAGGTTAGAGTATGTTATAATGTTCCGTACACTGATTAATTCATGGTCTCAATAGTGAAACTCCTAAGGATAGTATGTATGGTATAATATTGGATTTTGTCGAGTGTCGAGAGGGGGTGAAACCCACAGTATGTGCCTTGTAGCTCTCTACCCTACACTCCACTCTTCCATTGTCGGCATCCAGTCGGCGGTGCGTCCATTCCTGTTTAAGTTTTCACGGTGACGCATTCTGCAACTGGAAAACCGCGAAAGGTGTTTTCTGCTATGAAGTTAATCATGAAGTATCTTCACAATTAGTCGAATGACCAATTTATCAATGATAGTTTAGTTCTGTACATAAAAAAAAGCTTGATTTGCAACATAAGTGACAAATAAATTTTACAAACCATTTAAAACATGAAAAATCATCGTGGTTTGGTGTTAAAAAACTAAAATTGTAAACCTTATCAATTAAAGTTTTATTTATTTTATTTTATTTTTATTTTTGAATTGTTATAGCCATGAATTTGGAGTTATGCGCATACACATTTGCAAATTAAAATACCTAAACTTAAAAATCCGTAGATTTCATACCTTTTTTTGCATATAAGTCCACAAAATTAAATTTTTTGTGTATTACATTTTCATATATAAAATTTTAACTTTTACAAACAGGTACAGTTTTTGTATTTGTATGAGTAGTTAAAAACAAGCTCAAGTAAATGGGTATGAGTAGTATTCATACCCAACTCATGCCCATTTAGAGTATGGAAGCATATCCATACCCACTTCAAACCCATATATACTTCACTCATACCCTACTCACAATCAATGGGTAACTTGGGTGTGGGTAAACTTAACCATTAGTGGACAATTGCCAATCTACGAGCCATCTGTGTTTCTCTTCTAATTGGATTCAAATAGTGGATCCTATTTTACATTACCTTCCCTAATTTTGGTTTCAACTTATAGATTGTTTTTCGAATATAGAATTTTAGAAGTGTCAACTTCAACTCAATCTATCCAATAAAAATCCAACTGAGTCCATTTAAATGCAACCAATTTAATCCAAATTCAACTGAATTGGAGAATTTATGGATCACTGTAAAATTACAGTCAATACTTATTTTTTTACATTCTACATATTGACTCATTAATATATTCGTTGATCTATTCATACAATACATATACATTAGAAGTGCACGTGCTATGAATATGCTTAACGCATATTGTGAATAACCATTTAACATGTATGAATAAGTTTAACACATGTTATGAATCCCCCAAGGGTTGTTTGGAAGTTGTGATTTCAAATGTTGTATTCGGTTAATTCATGTATTTGTGAGATTAAGTCGTTTTTTTGGTTGATATTGAACTAGAATACATGCATTAACTTTTCCGAGGCCCCACCACAATCACTCGTAATTGAGGGATTATCGATTTCTGCTTTTTGTTGAGATTCTTCAAAATCATTCAAAATTGACTTTTGTGGCTTTAGAACAAACCACAATCTAAACCTCCAAACAAGATATATTCCTAATACATCAATTGATTCAATACATTAAATGATAATACACTAATTGACTCAATACATCAATTTGAAGAATCACAACTTTCAAACGACCCCTTACGGGATCTCTTGAGTGAATATATGTGTTAGCCATACAAACAATTACAAATTGAATGTCCTAAAAGTAAATGATTGTTTCAGTTGTACTATCACTAGTCTTCATTATTAAGATCTAAAGTTTGATCTCTTAAGCAGCACCTAATTAAAAATCATGACAAAGTATAAATTGGCAGAAGCTGGTGACGTGAGAGCAAACCCAGTATGACTAGGGATGGCAACAAAACCCGAACCCACGGGTACCCACCCGATCCAACCCGGTCAACGCGGGTAAAATTCGTGTTGACGGGTTTTGGGCCGGGTTTGGGTTTAAACCCGTTCACTATTCACCGGGTTGGGTTTAGGTAAACCTAATCCATGGGTACCCACCCACATCCATATAATTAATTTTCTTAGTATATTTAATATTCTAAACAACTAATCTTATTTATGTTTGTGGAGACATGTCTAATTTTTTATGTAATTAAGAAAATTGGTGCATTGATATATATTCTTTAATTCTTCTAACAATTATTGTACTGTTTAAATAAATTATATTATCTTTTTGGGAGTAGTATAATTTTTGCCTGTTGCTTGTAATATAAAAACCAAAATATAAAAAGTTAGGCATATATTTGGAAACAAAAAATAAACACAAAGATCTCACTCAAACTATCTCAACAATCTCATCTAAACGATGAGGTTTAACTATTTTATTGTTAATGATAATTTGTGTTGCACCAAACAAATAATGTTTATATTGTTTACGCATAAAATGGAAAGAAACGATACATTACAGAAAATAAAGCATTACAAGAACATTGAAAACAAAATTCAAATTTGTCAGATTGAAACTTTGGACGCCTCCTAGTTTGAACATTGAAAGTGTGGTAAACTTTAAATTCGTCGTCTTGTGTTCCCTGAGGGTTTGGTAATTTGATTCCGAGGCGACTAATTGTCTTTGTTTAATGCAGATTTTGTCATTCGTGTATCTTGAGATGCTCCATATACTGGTGTGCTGGCTGCTGCGTGCAATAACAGCTACTGAATTTCATGCAAAAAAAAATTAAAAAGTCGAGTTAAGTAATTGTCAGGATATAGACAATAATACAACGTCTCACCAACTCTGTTTGTCATTTCCTTCTCTTTCTTTTTCTCGTCAAGCAAATCAACTCTTAACAAAGGGACTGGGCAAAAGTCCTTTCCGATAGTCTTGCTAGACGACACTACACACTAGTAGGAAAAGCCGCCGCTCCTACCCATCGTCGCCGCCCCAACTGACTGGCCGCCAACCATGCCTCGGATGTCGGACACTCGGACCCAGAAATTTTACAACGATAAATAAGGCTTAATTGCAAGTTTGGTCACTCGAATTGCTACAAAATTTCATGTTTGGTCACTCGAATTGATTTATTCCATTCGTAGTCACTTAAATTAGTTGAACAGTCCAACTTTGGTCACTCTCCGTTAACCTCCGTCAGTTAACTGCTGACGTGGCTAACAGAGGTGCTTAGTCATCCTATTTGAACCAAAAAAAAAATATATGCCACATCATTAACCCCTCCATATTTTAAAAGTCCACCCAAACCCAATCAACCTCTGACCCGAACTCCTGAACCAACCCATTCACCTGTTCCCCCTCTCCTCCCCCCTCTTCTTCCCCAGCTCCGACCCCATTCAATCTCCCAAACCCTATTATTGACCGCCTAATTTTCACCGATGCTTCAGGGTGTTCCCCAATGGCCGATCTTTGGGCGGCCACATGAAATCCCACATGGCCAAACTCCGTCTCCCACCCATATCTTCCTCTGCCACCACTTGCCGCTGCCGCCCTCGCCCCGATGACGACGAATCGTCGTCTTTTTTCTCCTATTCCTCTTCAGGGGAAGAAGATGATGAGCTGGAAGTGGAGCAGGAAATCGTCAAGAGCAGAGCGGTGGCAGAATTTGGGGGATTTGGCGATGCTGTTTACGGGTTGAGGGAGAACCCGAGGAAGAGTTTCCGGGTTGCGGATCCCGAGTTCTCCTTTGCGGGTCGTCCTCCGTCGTGCAGGAAAGGGAGAGCGAGACCGAGTCGAGGAACCCGACCCGGAGGTGATCCAAGCGGACCCGGAAGTCGGGCGGAGATGAGAAGAAGGGATTTGGTGAGAATCAGCGTTGGATTTTCAATTCGCCGCCGGCGGCGACAGAGCAAGAGCCGGTGAGTTCGGTCTCCTATACTTCCCCTGAAGAAGATGTGGCGATGTGCCTGGTGATGCTGTCGAGGGATGTGAACTGGAAGGGAAGATTCAGTTACAAAAGCGATGAAATTGAAGAGGAAGATGAAGAGGAAGAGGCGGAGAATGGAGGAGAAATCAAGAGGAGGGCGGAAATCGAGGAGGAAGATCAAGGGATCATGGAAAGGGGAAGCAGAATTCGCGGGAAGAAGTTGAAGTGCGAGAAATGCACGAAACAGTTCCGATCGTCACAGGCATTGGGATCCCACCGCCGGATTTGCTCAACGGAACCCATTGCCAGAGTTCGGGGAGGAGAGGGGGAACAGGTGAATGGGTTGGTTCAGGGGTTCGGTTCGGGTCAGGGGTTGATTGGGTTTGGGTGGACTTTTAAAATATGGAGGGGTTAATGATGTGGCATGTTTTTTTTTTTGTTAAAATAGGATGACTAAGCACCTCTGTTAGCTACGTCAGCAGTTAACTGACGGTACTAACGGAGTTTGACGGAGGTTAACGGAGAGTGGCCAAAGTTGGACTGTTCAACTAATTTAAGTGACTACGAATGGAATAAATCAATTCGAGTGACCAACACATGAAATTTTGTAGCAATTCGAGTGACCAAACTTGCAATTAAGCCCGATAAATAATATGGGTGAAATTGGTTTTATGTTTATGATACAACTTGAATTATATTTTTAATGATATAGTATAACTTTATATTGTATCTGTACTCTTTTGTTTAAATTTTTTTATTGTACAACTTGAACTTGTATGTTTATGTTATGATACAACTTCAAGCTGTACCTACCATAATATAAGAGTACAAATTCATTTATTGTACAATCTAAACTTGTACATTTAACGTTATGATACAGTTTCAAATTGTACATTAAATCACCAATGATTTATAGCATAGTAGAAGTGTTCTTCTAAAAAATTATGATTGTCCTACTCGTAAGGATGCGCTGACAGTTTATTCAATTTTTATTTGAAGTTTAAATATTTGTATTTCCACAAAACTTTATAAACAAATCGTCTTTTATTTAATAGGATTAGTTTAGATATATTTTGTACATGTTATTTGTAACATTTTTTAACTATAGATAATCACCATATACAATGATACTATATTGATTCGGATAGATTGTACACTTTTATACTCCTTACCTTGTGTCGTTTGACTCGTTTTACACCATCATTGAAACTATTTTATGCTAGGTTTGATTTTGTTTTGGCATGTTTCAAACCTTAGTAGGTAGAATGGGCAATAGGATCAAAAGTCGGACAAAAAGGATCGAAAAGTGAACCAAGAGGAGAAAAGTGCAAGGATCACGGGCGGAAAGAAATTGTCACGGGCAGCAACCATGATGTTGATGCAGAAATCGTGAAGATCACAAAGTTCACGAAGCTTTAGTGTCCCTCACGGGCATTGCAAGGATCACGGTCCCAGACCATGAAGTGTGTTAGTAAAATGACGTGTTTTGCACTAAGATCACGATTTCGTTGCACACTTAGAGAGAGCTACGATCAATGAAGAGTTGAAGGTGAATTTGACCTACCCAAGACATTTGGAGTTCTTCTTCAAACCTAGAGAGAGCTACGATCAATGAAGAGTTGAAGGTGAATTTGACCTACCCAAGACATTTGGGGGGGCAGATTTCATATCAAAATTAGCATCCATTCATCCAAGCAACTAGGAAGGTGAAGAATCAATTTCCCAATAGTTTTCTTCTAATCAAGTTGTTCTTTCTTCTCTAGTTATGGAGTAGTTCCTCTTTCTACTTAGATTATGTGAACCCTAGCCTAATATGTTGTGGATTATAGTGTGTGAACTCTTTGTGTTGATGTGTATTATTATTAATATATTGATTGAGGTATTTTGATGCAAATCGAGTATTTGTGATCGAATCCATCAATTTTGGGGCAAATTTACCTAGAATGTAGAAAATTCTCTTCTAGCCATTCGGGTCACTCCTCAATCATCGTAGAGTGTCATGAATCATTGTGATTGGTGACTTTCTGTCATTTCAAGCTAATTCCGGATAGCGTGGAATCGTTTTCCTTGGTCATCTTTTGCGGTTATGTGGTACGCCCCTCGGATTATATCGATTAAGCCGGCTAGGAGGCACTCGAATAGGGGTCCTAGAAATTTTAGATCTCATAATGGTATATGAAGTTTACCTATCGTACTAGAGTATCACATTTGCATCTCAACACGGTCTAGGGAGAATATCGTCCGAGTGAAATTTTCTCAATTGAATTCAACTTCATTTTGAATACTTGCTTGTTTACTTAATTCGCTTTAAACAACATTTTGATTGATAAATAATTTGTAGATTGTTGAAGTAAGAATATATAGAACGCCCGGATTTGATAATTGAAATACTTACTCTATAGTGCACCTGCCTATAGGTTAAACTTGATCCATTATTGAGATAAAGTAGTTGGTACTTGGTAGTGAGTCATATATTTTACTATAGGTATTATATTTTGACATTTCTTGTCAATACGATTATATTGCATAATACATAGAAACTATATTCTCATGGCATGTTGATAGCTTAGAATATATTTTGTATTAGATGAGACTCGATATAGCTATTTCTCATAAACAATCACAATTCGGTGGAAATGCTACAGCTCCTTGAGAGAGAAATAAACATTACCTACAGTAGCCCACTAAATTTAATAAATGTTAGACATAAGATAGGATGAAATTTCATCATAAGAATTATGCTTATTTCATAAAATGATTAAGATAATCACCTTCTTTCTGTATTACATTGTTCCTATTCGACTTACTATTTCCC
Source organism: Linum trigynum (assembly GCA_964030455.1). Lineage (NCBI taxonomy): Eukaryota > Viridiplantae > Streptophyta > Magnoliopsida > Malpighiales > Linaceae > Linum > Linum trigynum. Next base: position 28,860,733 of record OZ034814.1, on the reverse strand, counting down.
CTTTTATCTCGATTTAGTTCTTTTTGTTTATTCAATTGTAATACCTTCACAAAACCTAGGTTGGAGCTTTTGATTATGAGTAATTGATCATCGATTAGAGACCTCGCCAGAATGCGATGTTTGTACTCTTTATATCCGATTAGTTTAATCTGGTTCTATTCTACAACGGATCCGTCATTCGGCTGACGAAGGTCTTGTGAATTCATTCATCGCGGTTAGGTCTTGAGTGACAAATTCTATCATCTCATGGACCAACTCATCGTCTACGGTGGGTCTTGTTGTCCTACCAAGTTAGATGCTTCGGAAGCTAATACGGAGAGCCTCAGGGAGAAACAAGCTCAATACAAAAAGATGTTAGAGCAACCGTCAACATTACCACATTCCAAACTGAAATACCACATGAAATGTCACATGACAAAACATAGTCACATTTTATTTTATGGTGTAATATGATTTTAGTGTTATGATTCTATAATACGCCAACTAGAAAAGAATCAAACTGTGACAGATGTAAAACGTCACACAAAGGTACTCGTGTCATCGTAGTTCCAAGCTATGGATGACATTCTCTTTCACTTTTGCGTATTATTAGAATTACAATGACCGTTTTAGAGAGTCGCAACATAATCTTAACTCATAATTCTCCCGTAGAAACTTCAGGTCTTCCTAACTCTAAAGTGTTAACTACAAGTACACATCTCAAATTTTACCATTTCCTTCTCGCTTTCTAATTTTGGTTTTCTTTCTTTCGTTCAAATACTGCAATTCCTGCATCGCTTCGCTCCTTCTAACTCGACGGCTGCCTCTCTTCCTTTATAAAACATATAATAATATTATCAGAGCGCAAACCGTCAAATTTGCCACAGACAAATTCTGCAAGTCGCACAGACGCAGAGAAAGAATGATTTTAAAAGTGAGGAGCTAGTTTGTATATATAATCATCAATCCATCGGTTCACCATTCACAACACAACACATTCTGGTTAACAGTAACAGAACCGTTACCACTCTGCTGAGAACAGAGCCAAAAAGAGAGGAGGAAAACAAAAAACAGGGGCCGCCGGACCCGACCCGACCATGGATATCATTTCCCACCTCCCCGAAATCCTCGTGGCTCTAGCCGCCGCCGCATTCATCCACTTATGGCGGCTGGGCAACAAGCGGAGGCAGCAAAACAACCCCAACCGCCGCGTCCCCGAAATCCCCGGCGCCCTGCCTCTGGTCGGCCACCTCCACCTCCTCGGCGGCAACCAGACCCTCTCCCGGAAGCTCGCCTCCTTCGCCCACAAATACGGCGACGTATTCACCATCCGCCTCGGCGCCAACTCCGCCGTCGTGGTCAGCGACTACGAGTCCATGAAAGAATGCTTCACCACCAACGACCGGATCCTCTCCTTCCGCCCGGAATCCAGCCAGGCCAAGGTCCTCGGCTACAACTACGCCGCCTTCGGGTTCGCCTCCTACGGAAGCTACTGGCGGGACATGAAGAAGATGCTTATGACCGAGCTCCTCTCCGTCCAGCGAATCAAGGCCCTCCGCCACGTCCAGATCTCCGAGGTCGATTTCCTCATCAACGACCTCTACCAGCAGAGCAACGCCGACAAAAGCCGACCGATCGCCATCAGCGAGGCCCTCCAGGGGTACGTGCTTAACATCATCACTCGCATGGTCGCCGGGAAGAGGTATTTCGACAAGACCGGCGGCGAGGACCATGCGTCCGCAGGCGGGAGGCCCATCGGTCAGGTGATGAGGGAGTTCATGCTCGTCACCGGAACCCTCGTCCCTTCCGATTTGATTCCGATTCTGGGCTGGTTCGGGTTCCAAGGGGTGGTCAAGACCATGAAGCGGGTCTCCAAGGAGCTGGACGTCATCATGGAGAGCTGGATCGACGAGCACAAGAGGAAACAATCGACCAACGGAGCCAAATCGGCCGCCATTAATCCCGATCTAATCGACGTCATGCTCTCCGAAATCAAAGAAGAAGTCGCCTACGGTCACAAGCGTGAGGACATTATCAAGGCCACCGCTATGGTAATTTTGATTTCACGGACATGAATTTCCTTACCTTAATTGATCATAAATAATTAATCTTTTTTGTCATCCTCAGTCTCTGATCGTCGCCGGCTCCGATACAACCTCGATCACGCTGACGTGGATCCTATCCAACCTGCTAAACCACAAGCGGGTGATGAAGCTGGCACAGGAAGAGATAGAAACTAAAGTAGGGACGGACCGGTGGGTCGACGATTCCGACATCGAGAAGCTGACGTATTTAGGAGCTGTGATCAAGGAGACGCTGCGGATGTACCCGCCGGGCCCACTTTCCGTGCCTCGAGAGGCGTCGGAGGACATCACCATTAAAGGGTATCACGTCCCGAAGGGCACTCGCTTCCTCGCCAACTTCTGGAAGCTGCACAGAGATCCGAAGGTCTGGTCCGACCCGGACGAATACAAACCGGAGCGGTTCCTGGCCGCCAACGCCAACATGGAGATATTCGGTCAGCAGTTCGAGTACCTCCCGTTTGGGTCCGGGAGGAGGGGATGCCCTGGGATTAATTTCGGGATGCAGGTGACGCAACTGACCTTGGCGAGGCTGCTTCAGGGTTTCGATTGGGGTACCCCAAATGATAAGCCGGTGGACATGACGGAAGGATTGGGAATCGCCCTTCCCAAGGCCAATCCTCTGGAGGTCGTCCTAACCCCACGCTTTCCTCCGCAGTTCTATAAATCTTAGATTTACCAGATTTTGAGCCAAAAAAATTGACGATGTTCTTGGAATAATAATGGTTGGGATTTTCGCATATATGCTTTCATTTATTTATTCTCTATGTACGTAGCCCGGCCGCTTATGTTATGCAAATTTATATATGTGGTTCGTGTAATAATAGTTTCTCTATGTTCTGTGTAGTGATCTCATTCATCACCAAGCTAACTATGAAACTAGTTTCTTGAGTTGGTGGTTGACTTAAAATTTATACCGGATTCAAGTATTGGGCAGATAATCTAGTATGCCTTTTGTACAACGCAAATTATATACTAGGGCTGGTCAACAGGCGGATCGGATGGATTTTGACCGAGAAATTAGTTCACCCACTATTTAATGGATTGACAACTTTACACATGCCACCTACCTATATTTAATATAAGGTTGGATTGGGTGAGTGGCGGATGGTGTTGTTGGATGTGCATTCAATCACAAGACCTTGCAAAATGTATAGTTGTTACTATTTGATTGCCAATAAATATTATGATATATCTACTATATGTTGTCTTTTGCATATATATCTAGTACAAGTAAAAGTCAAGTGCCAACTAGACAATACATTTGTCAACCTACTATCATTAACTACACATGCAACAGCAGCAAATATGCAGTATTGGTTTAGAACATAGTAGATTTTAACCACTTTTCCATGGTGTCTTTTCATCGTTGCGCATCTGTTACTATTCACATCCTATTAACATGTTCCTGAAAAAAATATAAACCAATAATTAGGTGTGCGAAAGAAACTACGTAATCATCTACAAAACACTATAAGGCAATGTCAATATAATTGATTTGCCACGTCAGCCCCTCCTGCATAACCCGCACACTACGGAGGGACCTTCCTGTAACTTCCTTAATCCTTCTTTCTCTCGCCTCTCAAACCCTCTCGGAGATCCAACCGCACCGTCCTGCATCACCGTTGCATTCTCAATCATGCTTCCGAATTAGGGGTGGGCATTGGTGCGGTCCAAACCGCTCCGTCCGCTCCAAATCGCTTGTGCGGTCAGCCCAAACCGCACCTTTAGGATTGCGGTTTCATTTGAGGTTTCATTATTAAGCGGTTCGCGGTTTTGCGGTACGAGCCGACCGAAACCGCGCGGTTGCAGTTCAAAACCGCAAACCGTTAAATCCCTACAACATCGCCCACCAACACTTCAGCGAGGATTTTCAGTTCTCACCACATCGCATGCCACGACCCGATCTCTTCTCCGCGGTGGCCGACTTACTAGAAGCCTCACCGGCGACGCCATCGCTGACGGTTCCTCTCGCTACCAATTCTCGCCTCCGTCCCGACTCTCAAGCTTCTTGTCCCTCTCAACGTCGCGCACCACCTAGAGGCGAGAGCTCTCGAGATTTCTTGATGGAGCGCACCTCGACCTATCCTATCCTCTGAGCTACGGTGCTTTGGTGAACTATCAAAAGCACTCCCCAGTCGGCCGTCGTTGGCGGCGGAGGAAGCAGTAGAATCGCTTTCGAAGATTTCCACTTCCCATCTAATCTCATCTCCATTCAGGCTCACAAGGACGAGACGATGCTTGGTGCGTTTCATTCTCTGTTATAGTAAGGGATTCTAAGATTATCTAGCTTTTCTTAGATCTGGGTTCAATTTGCTACAATTCATGATCTGTGTCTGCTTATTTCTGTCATGGGAACATTAGGTTGTGCTTCAATTTCTCGAATCTTAGAAAAATATCCAGCTGATATCAATATGTTATAGAGTCGCTGGTTTTCCCCTTTCGATGTCCAGTTCTTTAGCTTCTGAAGTGTCTGGCTGTGTGAGTTAGCTGTTGCAGGTAGCTCAAACATTAAGGGTGTTAATCAAAATTTTCCTGTTAATAGTTATATCAAGCATGTGATGTGATTCCATTTTCTCGATGGGTTGGAGAAGGGGTGTGTGCTTCTAATTAATCATCTGAACTAGCTATCTAGCAAGAAACCGATAGCTAAAGCTATTAGTCAAATTGTTCAAGAGTGCTAAAGCTGCTGCTATGGGGTGGAGATGGTAGACACTTTATTTCTAAGTATGTTCTTTCATCTGCTTATAGGGTTGTAATGAATCCGAGAAAAAAAAGATACTATTATCTGCAAAATGAAATCAAAAAGCTCGCAGGGAAAACAAGCTCAAGCATCGGTATCTAGTGAGGTGAGTTTCTTGACTATGGTTACATTTTTAGTGGACCTGCGATGCATGTTTAAGCTGGATTTGATGTGTGTTTACTTATGTGTGATGAGATGAGACAAGCAGTAGCACAAGGATCAATGTTTTTAATGGTTTTGTGTTGATGTGTGTTAGAGAGACGGACATAAGTTCCTGTTCTTGGACCTCTGTGCAGCATTCCTCGCTCAGCTCCTTATCCTTTAGTTTGCTTTGAGAAATAAAAAAAATGAAAGAATGCAGGGTTTCTTTTCTGCAAACGACTTGCCAACCAAAGGGGATGGATATCTGTGTTTGGTTGGGAGCACTAGCATTTTATTTTCTTGTTGATTAGTTCATTGCATTTGAATTAGGGGCAGTTGCCTAGCTCAGAAAAAACTGGTTTGTGATAGAATTGGACAGATTCATAAGCAAAACTTTACAAAAATAGTTTGAAACACACACAAGCGTTGCATTAGAAACCATATTACTCGATGTCTACCTTGACTCCTACAACAAGAACTGGTCTTCTTACTCATGTTCTGTTCCTTGGATGCATGGTTTCTCAATTTATTGATTGTTGTATGGTGAAAAAATTTAGTCAGCATAACACGTTAAGGGAGTGGAGGTTCACTACCTAATTTCCCATACATCCACTTGGAAGCTAAATTGTCCTAGCCTAGCCATCTTATATTTTTAAAATACCTGCAACAACAACAACCAAAACAGTGAATCTGAATTTTTGTTTAATGATCAAGTTGATGATGCCATTTTATGAATTTCAGAGCTGAGCAGGGTGTTGAAGAATATTGAGATCTCTAATGTTCCACTTCCTCGTACGAGTCCTAATGTACAGGCAAGTGCAAACACATAAGGTAATTGATCTAATTGGTTGGCAGCACTTTGCTAGACTAGAGAACCATTTTATGCTAGTAAGCAAGATTATAATAATCCCACTTAAGATATATTTGTACACTGGATCATAACGTATTTAAGCCAATCGAGTATGTGGGATAACAACTTCCATGGCTGCTGCATTTTCCTCTACTGGGTTTGTGAGTTTGGATCATAAAGCAACCTCTGATCAATTTGTACATTCTGTTTATAACTATTTTCTTTCCCATATTTGTTTCAACCTTTCATGCCGCCATTAGCCACTGCTTGATATTCCTCTCAATCCTTCTACAACTAGAATCAGTAAGAATGCACAAGAACTTGATGAAACTAACAGCTGGGTTTTCAATTTCTTGATTCCTCTCTTTCCCAAGTCAAGAACAACCAGTCAAAGTCTTGAAATCCAGAGGATTCCTTGTTTCTTGTGTCTATTGTCAAAGGGTAGACTTAACTCTTTATGCTTGTTTCCTGACATGTGTTGCAGCTGCTGCTTGTGTGTGTGCTTCAACTTCATGAGGACTGGCTTAAGGTACTGCTGCTAGAAGACGGAGAATTAGACAGTGAAATAGAACTAGGGGCCTTGCTATAGAGTTACTACTCAGCGAAAGAGAACAACTTTTTGTTCGAAAACAACTTTAGTTTGAGCAACTTCCATGAATAGTATTAAAGGATTTACATTGTTGTATTTATATCTAAATTTGGTTGTTGTATGTGGGAGGCTTGAGAACATCTTTTGTTTGTTGTTGTTCTTTTAATAGTACTCATGTGTAAACAAGTCTCGTTAGGAGTAAGCAGTTGGTTCAGCAAATTAGAGAAGAAGCCATAGTTTATTTATTCATGATTTTTGCCAGCTTGACAGAGAGCTTGATAGAGAACAGGGAGAAAGGATGCTATGATGGCCAGATGGGGTTTCACTTTTTCTTTTAATAGAACCAAACCAAATTTCATCAACAGTTGCTTCACATCTTAGTCCATTTGGAACTACCGTCTCATTATTTCTGCCGAAGCTCCATGATGAAATCGTCTTTAGATGATTGCACTTTGCGGTCGTAAATGCGGTAACGGACCAAACCGCTCCAAACCGCTAATTTATGCGGTGCGGTTAGACCGCACCAATAATTTGCGGTCTTATATGCGGGGCGATCCAATTATCTTGCGATGCGGTGCGGTTTATACCAATGCGGTGCGGAGCGGTTTGGACCGCACCAATGCCCACCCCTATTCCGAATCCCCAGCATAGGCGCCGAAAGTCTCCTTCCAAACCTCCAGTGAACTATTATTCTCGATTGTGGAACCGCCCTCGGAAGTCCCTTCCAAACCCCGCCGTCGAGCGGAGCAATTATCTTCTCTCGCACTATGCCTCTCAAAATCGGTCCCCGGAATCCTCTCCCAAATCCGACCATCGAGCAAATAATCCTTCTCCTCTCACGCTGTGCCTCCCAAACCGTCCTTGTTTCCAGTCATCTGCTACCAAAGGTACAAAACATCCTAAATCCTTTTCAAATTTGCCCCCAGTTTTCGCAAAAGGAGGCTGTCGGTTGCTAAATATTTTCTCCAATTTATGTGCGATTGAGCCCATATTTGTTAGCTTCTTCTTTTTAATTAATTTGCCAGCAGCTACCAACATACTACTACACACTGTTGATAGAAAGAGAGCTGCATCTGGGTGGTTCTATTAGCTGAGTTTGCAACTGACATCAGCATGTCTACAAATACGAACATCCAAGATGATGGTGTTGGCAGGTGATTACAATGAGGTAACCAGTGTTTGGTTGTGGAAATTTAGAGATCATAAGTTAACTATTAGTTTCAAGGAAAACTGATCTATAAGAAAGAATGGTGTTGTTGTATACCTCAAACATATGTGTTTGCTTAAACATTCTACGCAAACAGTTGACATGTTTTTCAAATAAGCTTTGTTGGGATGGATGTGTTTACTTGAATGTGACTTCGAAAACTTAAACTCATATATATTGGATGTTTGGGTTTCTTTTATCACCATTCCATGAGTTTATTTATTCATACCAACCCAATTTTCACTATTAAGATATCAATGCGTGTCCATAGTGCATAAATTCTTCATTGTTAAAGAGAAATCATTTTCTTTCGTTAGTTAAACTGAAGGTAGTATGGCCTGCACTGGGCAACCATTTGAAGTGGATTACTCGCAATACTACTATGCATTCTTCCTCATTGTTTATCCATGCGACTATTGAGCCAATTGTACAGTTGCTTGAATCTGCATATTGGTTGGTGTATGTGATGAAATTCTCAAAGGAACACTCATGATAATTACCTTTCAACATAATGGATCTTATGACCAATGCATGCCGATGGAGTGGTCGAAGTTAAGAATTCAAATTTGCTTGAGTATTTTATACTTTACTGGCCAATATAATACGACATGCACCAATTTTGTACTTTACCGGCTAACGGGCCGGGCCCAATGCTAGTCAATTATAAAACAAAGACATAACTGGTTGTTAAGTCGATTAAACAATCTAAGAAAGCCCAAACTATTCAAAAAGTGTCATTTGTGTCATAAACTATTTAATATGATAAATCTGATATAAACTATTTTTCCATTAATGTTGATCGGCGTTGACCGTTAGTATTTAACAGAAAATCTAGTGAGCATCTATGTGGTTTTGTGTCAAATTTGTCATGATTGAACAGTTTAGGACACAAATGTCACGAAACGCACATAGTTTGTGTCAAATTTGCCATATTGAATAGTTTAGAACACAAAAAACACTTTTAAAATAGTTTATGTTTCCAAGTGGAATTAACCTTATTATTAGGGTTTAACATATTTGTATGGCTTAAACTTTGCACATAATAAACATCCTAGCCAATCTTTTCGATCTATAACATCCTGGCCCAAACTATACATCAAAGTTACTAAATTGGCCAAACTCGATGTTTGACCATTATCTTTGACGGTCAAACGCGTTGACTAACGGTCAACGCGCCACGCCATTGCCAAGTCAGCACCCTTCACTTAAAAAATTATATATTTTCCACCTATTACCATTTTTATTTTTCATTTTGAACCAAAAAAATAAATAAAGAAAAAAGTTATTTTGTGTCCCCTTATATCGACCATAATTTTTTAAATATATTTTTTTTAATTCCATCATTTATTTTCATTGATTTCAAATTAATCTTCTACATAATACCCATTTTCGATTTTTTTCACAAATATAAAAAAATAAAATCAAAATTAAAAATTTTTCACCATTTATTTTCATTCATTTTGAATTAATTTTCCTCATAATATTTATCTTCAAAATTTCCAAAAATATGAACAAAGAATCAAAAAATGAAATAAAGGAAAACGTTATTTCGTGTCCCCTTTAATCTCCCATAATTTTTTAAATATTTTTTTAATTCCATCATTTATTTTCACTGATTTCAAATTAATCTTCTACATAATAACCATTTTCGATTTTTTCACAAATATAAACAAATAAAATCAAAATTAAAAAATTTCCACCATTTATTTTCACTCATTCCGAATTAATTTTCCACATAATATTTATCTTCAAATTTTCCACAAATATGAACAAAGAATCAAAAAATGAAAAAAAATTAATGAAAATGACAATTTAAAAAATTTCACCATTTATTTTCCGTAATTTCTAATTAATTTTCAACATAATACCCATTTTTAAATTTTTTATTTAAATTTTTTTATTTTTAAATAAAATATCCATTTTTATAGGTGGAAAATATATAATTTTTTAAGTGAAAGGTGTTGACGTGGCGCGTTTGACCGTCAAAGATAGCGGTCAAACATCGAGTTTGGCCAATTTAGTAACTTTGATCTATAGTGTGGGCCAGAATGTTATATATCAAAAGGATTGATCAGGATGTTTATTATGTGCAAAGTTCAGGTCATACAAATATATTTATCCTTATTATTAACAGGTTTCTTATCTTGCCTATTATATAAAATATACCAAGTGGACAGAAAGAAGTAATAAAAGAAGCATGACGCTTACTCATGATTTGGGATTTGGGAATGCTAAAGGGAGGAGGTGAATTGCATATGACACTTGATTATCTCTAGCTTCCTGACTCGTTACGGATACACCGCGAATTAATCCCGACTAGAGCCCAAGTTTTTAAATTTTAGCCGGGTGCAGCATAGGGCAAGTATTTAATTGGCAAACCCGGGCCGATCCATGTACCTCTTGTTCAATCGCTTAAGTTGTTATCTAGCTAAACAGTTTTGGGTTTAAAACTAAGAAAGCTACAAAATGAACAAACAAAGAAAGTAAATCGAGGATAATTCTACCTGAGAGAACTTCACCTGGGTATTGCTCCTCATAGTCTCATATGAAGAAGTAATGAACAAAAATCTAGTGTGAAGAATGTGTTCTTACACTATGAGGCGGGTGCAACTAGCTAGGGATAAACATTCCTAGTCGATCGATTAAAGATTGCGACACAAAGCTAGAGAACCTAGCTCTCTTAACCGATCAACCGAGGAAATCCTAACTCTCTTAGTCGACCAATTCAGGATTGTTGCATTAAGTTAGTGGACTCACTCTCTTAACCTTTCAGCTAAGGATGACAACAATAGGCTAGACGATCTAACCCCTCTAACCCGGTGGACTGTAACACCCTACCCTGTACGCTTTGCCTAATCATATTGTTCGTACAATTGTAGCGGGATTAATCTCGGGTGTTACATTAATTATCAAAATTTACCCAAATAAAATTTCGACATGAATTACTCGCGTAATGGGCTAACAGTTCTTGCAACTTATCCTGCAAAATAATTCATCACAAACATATATACTCACAACCATATGCATTGGCTTTTCTTAGCCATAGTCACACTTTTCATACTCCACAATTGCATATCATACTTATACATACCATAATCATCACAACTTTCACAGTTACACAACATATACACGTATCATCAACTTCCCACACCTGTGGATATCTCACACTACATCAGAAGCTAGTATGCACATGAAAAACGTTCTCAAAACATTTTTACAAAAAGGTGTGGATCACTGGCCAAAATCCCGAGTAGTTTTCCAAACACAGAATAGTTGAAGACCATACCTCATCCTAGCTTCAACTCTAGCTCCTCTTCCACGTAACACTTATCTACTGCTGCTGCTGATGATCTGCTTACACATAGAATAAGCAGAGAAGAAGAATAAAAGAGGGTCAGCTCATAACTGAGTGAGATAATCATAGCATCGTGAGTTCATAACAGAGCATACCCCTATCATACATCTAACAATCAAGCCAAAACACTAGGATCGGACCTCAGCCATCGTCATATCCCAATAGGAAAAAAACTCAACCACCTTGACTTATGCATATGCATCTTATCATGTTTTAATCATAGGCGCCTGGCTACTCCCATGCTAATTACTCTCCCGGGAATACGGACCAAACATCTCGTGGATGTGGTCATATCGGACCCACCATTGCCGGTGTAGTCATATCAGACCTGACACCACTCTGGGTGTGGTCATATCGAACTCAACACCACTCTGGGTGTGATCATATCTCATGATGAATCAACGGTCAACACCACATTAGGGGTGTGACATAACATATCAAAACGGAGTAATAGCATGGGGAGCCCTAATTACTATGTAATTGACCATGAGACCAAATTACTCTTACTTTATATCTTTATACATTATTCATATCTCATCTTGCTTAATCATAATTCGTTACTTACACATGTACTTGACCCGGCCACAATTGGCCAACATAGGTAAATCAGGAGTCGTATAATTGCACTTCCTCGGGATAAACCCTCGTGCAAGTCATCCTCCTTAAACATCATAACATCACCAGGGAAGTTTATTGCCCACTTGTGCATCCAAATACAACAATCATGAAAAATCATACTTAATTACCTTCTCAAACCATCATAGGACATATTTACAGTCAAGCCCACAATTTGCAACACATACGCAATCATCAGCATAAACAAGGTCCATAAGGATTAGGGCAAGACAATAATATCATACAACAATCCAGGGTTGAGCATATAGCACAAAAGATTATACACCCCTAATCATGCAATTCTAGTTCACCTAGGTCAATTCTAAGCATAAGTATAATTATCGTGATACGACAAACCCGGTATGCCGTGCTAATCCCTCACCAGTTCTGGTCGTTCAAACACCAGTTCTAGCCTCCCGTACTAAAACGTCAATTTCACGAACGAACCCCGAATTAAAATCCAAGACCGTCCTAATATCCCCTGCAGTATCCCCGTTAATATTAGTTCTAGGCTCCGGGTCAAATTATTGATAAAAACACATCAAACCCTGGTCGGAGCTAAATTCATCGATTTGGACCCCGACCTAAATAATTGCCGAAATTCAGGGATTAGAACTAGGAGATTGATTACCTCGCTTCAGGAAGCTCGTATATGAAATTTGGGCTCAATTCGGCTTCCGGATACTCCGAAACCCTAATTTAGCTTATCGGGAATTCAAGAAATTCCTGAACAAAAAACTCGTTTTAAAGCTCTAAATCGATAAATCACGATGTATAGATGAATTAGGCATTACTTACGGGATTTTTGGATCACTAGAGCTCAATATTCGAGCTTTGGAAATTCTCCCGAGCTCCCCTGTTCGCTCTGCTCGGCCCTCTCGTTTTTGCTTCTCTCAGTCTCCTAAATAAAAAGAATGGACAGAAGAAGATGATGGGCAAAGAAATTCAGGGGAATGGATTTATATAGATGGCCAGTGACCGCTAAAAGTAATTATATATTTATATAATATATTATATATATACTTAATACGTATATTTATACGATCGATTGATAATCCGATTTTTGACGAAATACTATCAAAACGCTCGATTTTAAATCGCGAACTTTCTAGCCATCGAAATATGGGTTTAGCCAAAATGGGATGTTACATCGACTAAGGGTTGGCAACCAACCCTCGGATTTTCACCCTCATGGCGGATAGACCAACCACGCTAGAATCATGGTACTATTCTGATACTTGAGGTTTTGGCCCTAGATAAACCTAGAAGGGGTTACCCTAGAGGCTAGGAGGTCAAGCTCCCTATGGGGCAAAAGGGGATTTCCACCCACTATGCTAATTTTGACCCAACAAAGAGATAATGCAAGCAACATTCACTAATCATGATTAATTTAAGGTTTGTCCTAAACTGGACTAGGTGGGTGACACAAATTGGCCAAGAATCAAGCTTCCCAAAGCCTCTTTCAACAAAGTGATTCTCTCCACCTAGGTCAAAATGACTGAATCATGAGTAAAAGCTAGCACACTCAATCCTCCATGAAAAATTCCTCAAATATTATATAGAACACACAATCAACACAATAGAATCAAGTTCTTACATCCTAATATATATCTAGACTAGGATTCACAATATCCAAGTGAGTAGGAAGGCTAATCCGCAGCTAGGCAAAGGAAAACAACAAAAAGGAGATAAAGAACCATGGAGAGATGAAAATCTTCCTTCCTTCTTGCTTGAATCACCCTTGAGAAGAAGAGATTTTCAATCCTCTAGCTTGAATTGAGTCCAGTCTCCTTCTTCCTCCTTTGGATGACACTTTCTCTCTCTATAATGGGAAGAGGAAACCCTAATCGCTCACTAGAAAACCCTATTTATTCTCAAAACTAAAAACCTACTAAATCTCTCTTTTCTCCTTCAGCTCCCTTCTCCTTTTATATCCAGATCGGGCTCTGTTCACGGTCTTAGTTCACGACTGTGAACATCAATCATAGACCGTGAACTCGAGACAAAATGTGCCGCTTCACTTAGCTGGTTCACGGTCAATGGCTTCAGTTCACGGTCTTGCGACCGTGAACTGACTTGAAGCCGGTAACTTGTAAAAACGCCCTGAAAGCATGGTGGTTCACGGTCTCGGGGTTGCGTTCACACTACTCGACCTCCAATCGACCCGAAACTCATCCTCGACCTTCCCACACGTGCTAGGACCTAAAATATGATAAAACAAGCACACCATATCGTAAAATAGGTCGAGAGACGATGAAATGCAAAGTCAAACTATCTAGAAATTTGGGGTAAAATGTGTGCACTTATACCCGAATCACTTCCTCTCCTTAGCATAATTTCATTGGACAACACGATAAAGACTTCCAAAAAAACAAAAGTTTCGCTGACTCAACCAAAGAGCAAAGGGAACGAGATGCAAATTTACTGGTTGGGTTTCCTCTCAACAAGCTCTTCTTTAGCGCCATGAGCCAGAAGGTAGTTCCTATGTCTTGAGCCAAATGAAGTCTCCACCGTCGAGACCTCTACTTCTATTCTTCTCTTTTCTCATTACCATAAACCAGGTGAGACAACATAGATTGACCACCACCATATCCACCAAGAGGGATCAATGACGATGTGGCCTTTGTCTGGCAAAGAGATACCACAAATGAGTCCTCCTCTAGAAGCTCCTCAAGTTCAGGTCAACCACCTCGACCTTGTCCTTTGCTTGGATCACAATTTCTTTTTCAACCTCCCTTCCTTAGTTAGCAGCTCCATCCCCTTGGGACAAATCAAGAGCTCCCTCTTCTCTATTTTATGCTTGCTCCTCCACAACTTCTTCTCTTGCTCTTCCTCAAGCACATGTCGGATATGAAGTTTCGCAACACTGTATTCGATAAGATCAACATGCATCTTTGCACTTGCACCCATCTCTTTGAAATCCAGCTTGGAATGAGGAAAGACGTGGTCAACCAACACATGACATTTCTGATAATAATCATCATAGGAGCTCTCCGTGATAATTTTTGTCTATTATACAGTGTCCTCGTGGTTGGCTTGTCCATCCTCCTCTTATGCTTGTATGGTAGTGAAAAAGTGATATTGAGAAAGTTGTGCACAAGCTTACTCAAACCACTCATTGTTTCTCTACGTGCTGGAGAGCCTCCTCTATTTTGCAGAGAAATGTTAAGCACGAGGAGCAGTGGAATGGAAGGCCAGTGGGGAGCATGTTCTTTCACTATCCAGCACAAACTTCTCTACAATTAGCTCTAACTGTTATTCAAAAAAATAGCTCTAACTGACTCTTCGTCTCTAGATGTATAGTGTATAAGGGCTCTGCATACTATTCCATGAAGTCCCCCATGACTAGCTCCAACTCATATGCCCCTTCTGGTTATGGAGAGAGGTCTTCTAAATAAGGAGTGGGTTTTTGGAATGCCGAAGGGTCTGGTTGTGCATTGTAGAAGGGTGGTTGTTCCTTGAACTCGAATTTGTAGCCTTCTCCGTAATGGTTATCCCATAAAGTCTTGGATAATACGAATTGGGTATTGGTTGATATCCCTACTACTCGAAAAAGTCATGGATATTCATGATTCGAACCTGCACAACCAATAACAAAAACACTCAAATGAAAAGCAAGAGTAGAAAAGAAAAAAAAACAAAAGAAAGAAAAGGTTAAGTAACAAACTTTTGTTTTTCCTAATAACCTAGACAATCCCCGACAGGGGTGCCAAAAACTTTACTCACTTTTACTACACTCCTAACAAAGGCCAAGTGTAACTAATGAAAGGAACAAAATATAGGAGCAAAAGTAATAAAAGTTCAAATCCACGGGCCTCTAGATTTACTATTACTTAGCTCCAATCTATTATCTAGCAAATCAAATTGAGGTTTAAAGAACTAAACTACTATAAGAAAAACTAAACTAGGTTAGACTACAAGTTACAGGTTGGAAACTCACTTAGGTATGATTCCCCCTAGCCACTAGCTAGATTAATGATTGATGATCTCTAACTTGATTCACTATTAATTCACAATGCGGAGAGTCCTTAACTAGACCATGAATATCGATTAAAGCAATCAAGTCTCTCTCGAGTCGGTTGTTTAGAGGGACGTAACATTCTATAAAAAGTATAGGTACAACCTGAAGTTAGACCATAACGTTAAATGTACAATTTGACTGTACCTTTAATAGAATCAAAGCAGAATCAACAATCTTGAGTAAAGCATAATTGACTATCAAAACATGCATAGATTTCGGAACTCAAGTGTTACAAAAAAGAGTACTCATGCAATCATCCAATAAAAAAATGGCTAGGGTTCCTCAAAATCTAAGTGCAGGGAAGTTACCCAATTAAGGTTTATACTTGGGTCCTAATTGGGAGTTTTATTGTGATAATCGGGACAAGTCACTTCCATCATAGCATCCACGCTTCTCTAGTTCTCTTAATTGTTTCGTTTAACGCCTTGTGGCTTTTCATCACATCTCTCTGTTTTCTTGATCAATTCTCGCTTTGCCTTGACCCGGTGGTTCCTGGGAGGCTGGGACTGATCATTCGCTGCGAATATGATTAAGGTGAGCTTCTTCCGTCGTTCTTGTTTCTTATTTATATTTTGTTTACTCTTTTACTATTTCAAATTTACTATTGTGATAGTTTGCATAGGCATAAGATTGATTTAAACATTCAATATTTGAATATATAGGTTAATTTTTGCATGTGTAATTAATCGTTGATCATTTTCGCTTTCTTGGTGTAATGACATTGATCTATAATTCTGATTTGTGATGGCCAGCTCTGATCATTAGTTCTTATTAAGTGGATGACTCGTTTGTTTGACATATTATATTTTTGAATACCAGGTTTGTTTAGTTCGCGACAATTTCTTCAAGATACAAGAGTTCTTATTTCTAATAGATTTACTTTTATGTATAAGATCTGCAAACCACAAGGAGCAGTTGTCTTGTAAATTCTTGCCAATGATCACAAGCGAATCAAGAAGGTTGTGATGGAATAAGTAATTAAGGGTATTATTCACATATACATGTAGACGTTATCTGTAATTTTAATGCTCCATTTCGGTTCCCCATATGGATCCTGAAAGGAGACAACCTTCAGGCCAGCAAGAACAATCTTGGCAGGTCTTCTAACAAATCAAATAAAATAAAACCACAAATTTGGTTGCAATTTGAGTACTTCTATGCTTTCGACAGTTGGACCCATCTTGACGCAGCCATCTCCTTCTCCGGTTGGAGCTGAGTTTCCTTCGCTAGAGTCGCGCCCTTTACCCCCTCTTGTGGCAAGACAACCAGATGGCAGCTTTCTTCATACGGTCAACACGGTCACGACATTTCGGGTCGTTACAACTCCTTTTGGGCTCTAATTAGGAATTATACGAGGCGTCCCCACCATTGGGCTTTGTCTAATAGGTGAAAACTCATTAATCTTCTCATGTATTCTCATTGATCCTCCATAATCATCCAAGCATTGATCCAAATCATGGTACATTGTATTTTACCTTGAAAAGCACAAAAACATATAGAAAATGCATAAAAAGATACAAAAACACAACCTAAATATAATAATAGCTCATAGATCAAATAGTTATGAATAAATAATAACCAATAGAAGAACATAGTAAAGATAAGTTGATAAAAGGAGAAAATGTATCAAATATGAGAATGATAATCACTATATTTGAGTGTTATCAGTTGCTGCAAGCTAGCTACAAAGAGAGTTTGAGGAGTTGGGGAGAAGAGACTCTCATCTCGAGTGGAAAAACGTTTGGAAATGTCATGGTCCCAGCCGCATCAAACATTTTCTTTGACTGGTAAATCATGACAGGCTCATGACCAACATCGAATAAAAGAGAAAGAAGATATGTACGTCAGACAGATACGAATTGCGCAAACAGAAACCATACATTGTGGAACATGTGCTTAGGAAATTCCCTCAATCGAAGCAGGTACCGATGAAGCTTGGTATGCTGGACAACAGTCGCGCGTAGACATCTTTTAAATTTCACATGTCGGATCTCCAACCATTTGAAGAAGCCCCATACTTGTTGTTTGGAGTACGACAGTGGTATAAAATTTTAGTATTTATGTATTTTTATTTCAGAATTTGATTGATAAAATTTTTATATTGTAATAAAAAAATTTCTTCAAAAATACTTTTGATACCTAATTTTTTTATAATGATATTTTAGTATCTAACTAATTTTTTTATAATGCCATTTTAGTATCTAAACTTCTAAAACTATCATAATCGTCCATGATAGATGTCACTTGAATCTATTAATGCAATCTCAAACGCATTTCATATTATCCATAAATCCGCCAAACTATGAATCAATTCCATTTTTCATAAGCTAACGTTAATGCCTCAAAATGGGTTATATTTGAAATAACAATTAATATCCAAAATTTCAAACCCCTTAATAATCTTGTAAGAATAATACAATTTCTGTAAATCCTCGTCCTCTATTCTTGTCTACGATGTTTCTTCTCGTGGCTCTTCTTTCTTTCTTCGTCCTTTTCACCATTTCAATCTTTCAATTTGCCACAGCATTGCTTCCATCATAACATCCACGCTTCTCTTAAATTGTTTCGTTTAACTGCCTTGTGGCTTTTCATCACATCTCTCTGTTTTCTTGACCTGGTGGTTCTTGGGACTCATCATTCGCTGCGAATATGATTAAGGTGAGCTTCTTCTGTCGTCCTTGATTCTTCTTTATATTTCTTTGAGTCTCTTACTATTTCAAATTGATTATTGTGATAGTTTGCATAGGCATAAGATCGATTTAAACGTTCAGTGTTTGAGTGCATAGATTCATTTTTGCTCGTTCATCTGTATATTGTAGTTTGTCGTTTTCTTGGTGTGATGACATTCATATGTAAATCTGATTTGTGATGGCCAGCTCGGATCATTAATTCTTATTAAGCAGATGACTCGTTTATTTGGCATATTTTATTTTTGAATATCAGGTTTGTTCAGTTCATGAATGTTTCTTCAAGATACAAGAGTTCTTATTTCAAATAGATTTATTTCCACGTATAAGATCTAAAAACCACGATGCGCGGTTGACTCGTAAATTCTTACCGATGAGGCGATGACCACAAGGGAATCAAGAAGGTTGTGATGAAATAAGTAATTACGGATATTATACACACATATATGTGGATATTATCTGTAATTTTAATGCTCCAGTTTGGTTCCCCATATGGATCCTGAGCAGAGATAGCCATCAAGCCAACAATACCAATCTTGGCAGGTCTTCTAACAGATCAAATAAAATAAAACCGCAATTTTTTTGTGTGTTATTGTCCAGGAAGAATATAATTAGGTGTAAGTAGACACACATACAGTAATAGTAGTACTTCATATACGTTGATTCTTTGTGGATTTTATTGTCTCTCTCTCTCAACTGTTGTTATTCCAAACACAAATTTTATTTTCCGTGAATTGTATTTGTATGTCTTCAGTCTTCACGCTAATAAAACACAAATCGTGGATGAGGTGATAACTGACAACAAGTCAATCAAGCGGAGAAAAGAACAGACCGATCTCCAAAAGCATAATCATGGGATGGGATAAGTGTATATAATCAGTAACATACTTGAATTTGCTCAAAGGATATTCATTACACTTTACAAATAACAACTTGAACTCTAGAAGAGGAGCATGAGTGCTTCAGAACCAGGATATGGTGCACCACTTGGATATTGGAGAACGGTTCTCCATCTCCAATCCAACGATTCATAAAAATGGTCCATTTAATTAATAGTTCAGATTTGTTAGGGAAAGTGGTAGTGGATTGTGAGGTCAGCATGCTGAAAAGCAGCTGACAAAAAGCTATTTTTGGGGCCCGCAAACTGAAAAAGGAGCTGACAGAAGAGAGAGACTAGGGAATACAAGTTCTTGAAAATACAGAGTGCTTGTTGCTGCTGCTGGAGAGTGGCTGTTGCTGTGTGCTTGTTGCTACTGCCTGAACAAATGTTCAGCTTGATGGTGAATGGTGATGCCCTGAAGAATGAAGATTACTTAATGCCTTGATGGTGCTGCTCAATTCCTTGAGTTTTTTCCTGTTTTTGGTGGACTGGTGGTTTGCTACTTTGTTTCATTGCTTGGATTGAATTTTGGGAACTTGTTTGTTTCGATTGATTTATGGCTTTACGCCTTTATGGTATATGGCTATGGCCTATGGATATTTGGATTTGGAATTGTATGCATCATTTGGATGCCTTGATCCTTTTTGATTCGTTTAGACAGTTTGAATTTTGGAAATTGGATTTGGAATTTGAGTCATGTAATTTGATTTTTCTCTTAGTAATTTGCATGCTGCATTCTTTGTATTTTTTTTGGGGTCGTTTGGATGAGGAATTGTAACGGATCAATTTGGCACAATTGTCTCGTTTTGAGACAATTGTACCAAATTGCCTCGTTTGCCAGCAAAAAATTTGGATGGATCAATCTGCCTGAGGTATTTTGAATTGATCCGTTTTGAGTCAATTTCAATTACCTGGGATGAGGGCATGTAATTCGAATTGACTCGTTTTAATTGCCTCGTTTATAAAACGAGACAATTGATTAAATTGACTAATTTCTGATTGATCCATCCAAACGACCCCTGATTATTTCCAGGCTGAGAATGTTAGTGGGTAAACCCGTTAACCTATATTATAGCCCGACACCCAGTAAATTTGGGGTTGGGCCTGAATATAAGCCTGACAGGACTAGTAGTGCGGATTCGGAGAAAACCCGAAAGACTTTCGGGCGAGCGACCAATAGGTCCTGCCCGATCCCCCCGTTAGGGGTGAGTATTGGGTGGGTCGGGTGGATTTTGACCATAAAATGCACCCACCCGCGCTTAAACGAATTGATAATTGTTAACCCACCACCCACCCACATTTAGTCTCGAGTTGGGTCGGACGGATGGTGGATGATGAGGGTGGGTTTGTGGGTTCACCCACATCACAATATATATAATATAAAGGAGTCAACTTGACATGATAATAGGTGAAGAGAATCATCGAGGGAAACAAGAAGTTGAAATAGGGCGAAAAATGTCGAATTAGTTCTTAAATTGGATAGAAATTCTATTATGAAAGAGTTTTCTACAAATTGAGACGATTATTAGGTGCAAGGAACTAAGGAAAATAATTCCACAAAGGAAAGAGCGGTGATCTAGGCACAAGAATTAGAGGAAAAAGTAAAGGGAAGAAGAGGGGATCTCTATTAGGAAGGTTGGCTTTGAGGTTCAAACTCCAGGAGCAGTCCGAGTTTATATCTAACGTCTCCACTCTCCTCTCTCTAGCGCCAACAACTTTGATCTTTTTGCTGTTGGGTTGAGCGGGTCACCCGCACACTTACCCACAACCCACCCACCACCCGGCGGATGGCTCCCAGCACAACCCGTCACCCACCCACAGACCCACCCACTTAACGAAATTCGCGTCAAATGCGGGTGGGTCGGCCCAAACCCGCGGATGATCCGCCCGCATGTCCAGCCCTACCGCCCGTTGCCAAGGCTACTAGAAAACCTACCAATTGTCTCATTATTCACACTATATTTTTTTTCCCGCACTCCGCGACGGGATGAGTGTGACCTTTCTTTCAATAGAAGTTCTCAAGTTCAGGTTTTGGATGCGACCTTAGTTAATATAGAAGTTCTCAAATTCACGTTTTCAAGAACTATCTAAAACCCACATGAAAATTTGATAGTTAGAAAGAATTTACTTTGGCGCCATGATGGACAAATGGATAAAAATTATATGCATATTTTCCGAGTCCGAATATTGTTTTTATAACAATCCAAGTTCAAGAATTTTATGAATGAAACATGAAGAGTTTAAGCAAAATTGAGTTGGATCTTATGAAAGACTATAGAGAATATTGCCTCACTTGATAAAGCAGTATACTAGAACTAATTAAAATTCTTATGAAAGACTATCTATGTATGTAATGCTAATGGTCCGATAAACAAAACATACATATCTGGTACAATTCTCGAGTACTTTAGAATTAGAATATGGTATAAGATAAAAAGGAAAAGCATGCCGAATTTATTGATGCAAATCTTCACAACGGAGTCGAAAGAGTTTGGTTGATCTTGGTTGATCGACAACAGAAACAAATGACAATAAAAAAGGTTATGAACAACACCAACAACCTTCATTTGGCTGTCTCTCACTTTGCACGTGTTCAGTTCACACAGAGAATGATACATGTGTTGTGAAGTCAAGTCTTCACCTAACCTACTAACAAAGCATATTCCAGATCAAGACACCTTATTATAATTAGCACTCTGATACAATGGTTCCATGCCCTGATTTTCACGTGTTCGATATGTTTTGCTTGCATGCCCACCATATGATAGCCTGAGGAACAGAAAAATTGCAGGCCTTGTAAGCTCTCGATGGTTTTGCGGAAAAGAGAGACGTTAACCAAAAGTCTAGGGCATTTGAGGAAAACATCTTTTCAAATGAATCATACCGAGAACAGAAGCAGCAGGAATGGGAGGACATAAAAGAACATTCAAATAGGCGCACAATAACAATGATGTAGTAGATTAAATTAAAATTCAGTGCTTAACAAACGTGTGAGTGATTAAACATCAACTATCGGTTGATTCCATAAACGGAAGGGCAATTTGCCAGAGGTTCAAGAGGAACCTTCATAAGTAATAAAACATGGGGACATCAAATGGAACTACTGGGTGACTATAGTGATTCATCTCCAAGACCCAGCAAACTCTGAATACAGTAGAATCACTATGAAGACCGTAAACAAACAGCTGCAAATTCAGTATTACCCACTTCTAAAGCAGACTTGTGTGCTGTCATTTCGCAGGGATAGGACGATCACGACTGACCAAGCTTTTCTTAAAGTGAAATTCTAGCCATTGTCACCAAGGAAAAGAGAGGAAATAGACTTCACTCTACTGATGCTGGGAAAAAGAGAGTACCCCATTTAAAATTAATTAATTAAGACTGATAACCTCAAGAGAGAAAGGGAGTGAGAGCACAATTACCTAATACAACAGGCCAATCTCTGGATTTTGATCTTCTCCGAACCCATTTATACTTGTCCCTCAATGTAAAAATCCCAGCATCAAAAGAACAAAGAAACAGAGGAACTAATCAGGGATTTGTAACAACAATGATCACAACAAACCTAAAACGCAAAAGAAGAAAAAAAGTAGAGGGAAAGACAGGGAGTTGACGCGACCTTTAGTATAAGAGTTTATGAAAACTTGCGGATCTGTACAGTCAGTATTCTATACTGGTCAGAAGAAGGCGCAAACAAACGACGCATTCTTCATCCTCACTGGTGCAGGGAAACAGCAGATGGCGGGCTCCTCAATCCTCATCCAATCAACCCCTTCATCCTCATCGAAATGGCAAAAAACCTATCAGATCCACACAACTCATAAAACAATCCTTGATTTAAGATTCCGAAAATCACCAACAATCCCTCAAACAAAAGGATGAAAAGAAAGATGTGATTATATACCGATAAATCGGAGATGGCCCAGCGAACAAAAGTAGCTAATCATCCTTTCAACTACCTGCAATCACAAACAGAAACACAGGATCCAAACGATTAAGAGACTTGCAAAAAGAGAAAAGCAAACTCAACATAGAGAGACGGATAAATCACCTGGGACGAATACAAAACCTGCGAAACTGGATCTTCTCCAGACCTCTCAACTGTCCTCCAGTGGGTCTGGATCTCCTCCAGATCTCTCAAACCTTCTTCTTCGTGGCTTTCAACTCCGCCCTTCTCCCAAGAAGAGAGATGAGAAATCCCAACGCAGAGAGGACATCGAGGGAGAGAGAGAGAGAGAGCAGTCGGAGAGTTGAATAACAAAAGGGGAGAGAGTAACATGCTAAAGAGAAGCAAAGTTTTCTTTAAGCACCAAACTGAAGAAAAAGAAAAGAAACAGATCCTCTCAATTAATTAATGCCTAAGCCTGCACAAAACAGTAATAGCCTCTCTCAGCGTCGAACAACGCAAGGACTTTCCAACCCCTCCTAGAGACACCAAAAACCGGTCTTTTCATACAGTAGAGAAAAAGCATGTCAAGGTATCTCTCTGTATCTAGAAAACCCTTTTCTGTTTCTCGAACGACCCACCTCTCCACTGTCCAAGCATGTCACTCTCATCCACACATCCACAAACCCGCCAGATCTCCCACCGCTCAATGATCCCTCCCCAGCAGAACACCCAAAGCAACTAAATAAGCCTCGATCCACGCACCCGCTTGGGCCAAAGCAGCATATAGATCTCTGATGACCAACGCGCGTCAGAGCCACCAAACGACCCCAATGCAGAGATACTGAGCAACACAACTCCTTTCAATCAACTTTTCAATCCCTCTCATGGCCCACCATCTCTGAGCTATCCCATCTCCCAGCACAGTCTCTCCCAAACCCACAGATCTCCCACCACTCAACGATCCCTACCCAGTAGAACACCCACAGAGTAACCGAAAAACCCTCGATCCGCGTGCCCGCTCGGGCCAAAGTCAAATATCGATCTCTGATGACCAACGCGCGTCGGGGCCACCAAACGACCCCAAAGAAGGGCAACCAGAAGGCAACGACCAGTCCCACCCCGACCGAGCCCCCAAACTCCGTCAGATCCCAATGAGGCCTCACCCAACAACAGCCCACACGCCAGCCCACGCCAATTTGAAACAGTAAATCTCAGTCACGTTGTACAGTAAAAGGTGTCTGCGTGTACAGTACACGGGCATGCAGCGGGTTTCTTTCTTTCAATTTTCCAGTCCAATTGTTCCATCAGCTTTTTTTATGGCCAATGAGAAAATTTGGCCCAATTAACCCATTTTAAAATAATTGGGTCAAATTGCCTCATCAGAATCATACGACCCCATAATTCCTTTTTTCTCCCTCTCTCTGTCACTCACTGTCCGTCTCTTTTCCCTTGTATTTTCACTCGTCCTCGATCTTCGTCGACCAAGATCTGCAGCAAAACCCTAGGAACAACCATTCTCCCCCCACCGCCGAGGCGAGAGAAAGCTCCACCGCCACCCGCCAAGCTGCACTCTCCGCCCCCTTTCTCTCACTTCTCTCTTGCACGCTCGCAGCCCGACACCTCTATACGATCCGAATCTTACCCTAACTTTCTCAGGTAAAGCCTCTTGTCTCTTATCCTTTCTACCTCGCTTCGGCACGTCGATTTGCTTCTGCTCTCGTAGCTTATCTCTTCGCTCTGCTTCTGGTAGGAACTAGTTTTCCGGTGAAAGAAACCGTTTTCTCGTTAAATCACCTACTGCTTCGAGTGTTTTTTTTCCCCTTCTCTATGAGATTCGAAAATGTCTGCTCTATTTCCAGTTTTGGGGGTTGGCCGTTTCCTCCCTACTGCGTTGTCTATCGCGAAATGTTATTTGTTAGGGTTTGGTTGGAGTGTTTTTGTTCACGGAAGAAAGGACTGCGAGGTTAATTAGCTGTTGTTATTTTTCTCGCTATTGCTTGTCAGAGATTTGCAGCAGGATGTCAGCAGCCGCAGTTCCCGTGCAGCACGCCACAATTCCTCCTGCCGACGTAGTATGTTTCGTGATTCTTTCATCTCTAATGAGAGAGTTTGCCTTTTTCCCTTGTTCTCCCCCCCAATTGCGTCCTTTAATGGAATGGGCGATGGTTGTAGGTTGGCAACGCATTTGTTCACCAATACTACCTTATCTTGCGTCAATCTCCAGAGCTTGTTCATAGATTTTACCAGGATGATAGTAAGCTTGGCCGCCCTGAAGGGAACGGGATCATGAGTACAACAACGACAATGCAGGTACTGTTTTGTTTCTGTATTGCCGCGTTTCTGATTGGTAGCTATTCCTCTTGGTTGCTGCGTACACGTTCAGTTCTCTTTTCCTTGATTACTATATTCTTTTGAATGTTCGTGATGTCCATGAACCAACCCAGAATGATCGTTCCTCTCATTTGGTCATCTTCATTGACAGAAATCAGAAACGAGCTATCTACTGAAAAGTTCTCTACTACCTCACAGATTGAGTAAAATTTATTTGTAGTATCCTATATAGTATATAGTGGAACTCCGGTCAGTGCTTTATAATTCATATTGTCTTCTTGTCATTCTTGTTGTCCTTGCATTATAGATGAGAACTTAGGGTTGTTTGCCTGTCTTAGACTCCAATAGAACTCGTTATGCTGCGCACAAAAATGATTTCTCTATTTTCTCCCTGCTTGCTCAATTCTTTTCTTCTGCATGTGCAGGCCATTAATGAGAAGATACTCTCACTTGTTTGTGGAGATTTCAAGGTCGAAATTCTGACAGTCGACTCACAAGAATCTTTCAATGGTGGAGTCCTAGTCCTTGTGACGGGATATCTGACTGGAAATGATGATTTGCGACAGAAATTCACCCAGAGCTTCTTCTTAGCACCTCAAGAAAAGGGCTATTTTGTTTTGAATGATGTATTCCGGTATGTTGATGAAGCCAAGGTTTATAATGGGAAGCCTGATCCAGTTGACGCTTTTGAAGTCCCTGCTACTACTGAAGAGGGTAATGTAAAATGTTATGCCTTACTGAAATTTTTTGCTTCCTTCTATTCATCTTAAATATATTTTTCTGGTTAGATTCTTCGCTTGTTAAGGAAAATCATATTTTGGAGCAAGGACCCATTCTGTCAGAGGATGTTAATGGAGGTGAAGTTTATGACCCATCCGACAATGGGGACGCTTCAGTGGAAGAGGAAGTACCAGTGCCTGAAGTTGTTGATGAAGTTCCCGAAGATTCACAAATGGATTCACAAGTGGTCATCGGATCCGATGCTAAGATTGAGGAGGCACCTAAGAAGTCATATGCTTCTATTGTAAGTATGGTTCCAATTGTATCATTAGTTTGTTAGTTCTTCCAATCATTTCGTGTTTGTAACTTAATACTGTTAGTTAGTATTATATTTGGGTAGAGATACTGTCAATTATGCTGCTGTTTGCATCCCCCAAGTCTTAAATTGAGCTGTTTATTACAGGTGAAAGTTATGAAGGAGAATGCTGCACCATTTTCATCGCCTGCTGCTTCTCCACTGAGATCTGCTCAAAAGAATCAAGAACAATTGCCTACACCAGTACCTCCCTCCCAAGTATCTGAACCACAAACCTTGAACTCAAATGGGACTGAAAATGGGAGTACCCAAGACACGGAAGGTGATCCTTTTGATGATGCTTTAAATCTTCATTCTCCGAGGATGAAGTTTACATTCTTGTTAAGGCTGGGGGAATTTGTTCTTCCACATTCTTATCTATTCCGTTTTCTGCTTAATTTGTTACCCACAGCTGATGGTCCTTCCATCTATGTCAAAGGGTTGCCTTTTGATGCCACCCATGCCCTGATTGAGAATGAATTCAAGAAGTTCGGGACAATCCGTGCTGGTGGTATTCAAGTTAAAAACCAAAAGGTAGTTGTGTTGCTCTTACATGAAGGCTACCCTATCTCCACCTAATTGAACTGCTATTGCCATCTTACCACATCTCTTATTACAGGGGTTTTCTTTTGGCTTTGTGGAATTTGAGGCTGCCAGTGCGGCACAAAGTGCAATAGAGGTTTGCATGAATGTTATTATGTCCATCATGTGCTTTTCTCTTTTTCTTTTATTATGCTCTGCTTCTGTAGTGTGCTCAGACTTGATTCCTAGAAGTAATCATTCTATTAAGTCACTTTTTTATTAAAAAAATTGCTGGGTAAATCTTTTGGTTCCCAGTCTTGCACTATTTTATGTTGTTTTTAAATGTGGGCAAAGTGTGTTACAGAAGTATCCTCAAGTTAGAAGGACCGTTCAGTGGGTTTCTACATTTTGCTTTATGGAAATCAGTCAAGATTATGTTATATCAGAGCTGGGTTTCCACCACTGTGTCTTGGGAATACTATTTCATCCGTTACTTCACCTACTCCACTTTCTCCTACACGCCTCGATTCGATTTGTTCTGTTTTAACAACTTTGTCTATTCTGGCCTTCTGTGGGAGTATCTTTCCTCCTAGAACCTGTGGTGAGGTTCTACAAGGGATGCTTACACATGCAAGTTCTAGTGAGAATGACTGCATATAATGAAATTTATGGAATAAGCAGCAACAAGGAGGACTCGAGAGAGTTTAAAAAACAAACAAGGATGCTTGTTCCTTTGTGTTTTCTCTGTCTGGTGCTTTATGATTTTGTAGAAGACGCTTCATATTATTCAATAGCTGCCAAAGCTTCTTAACTTGTATTCAGCTTTTAACACTTAAATGTTGATGTTCTATATTTTTTTTTTTGTACCGCAGGCTTCACCTATCATGATCAATGGTTGCCGGGTTGTCGTTGAGGAAAAGAGGTCTACTGTTCGAGGTAGGTATTGGGATATCTCCAATGGATTCTGTGAATTTCTTGCCTGCTGTTCACTAGACTTGTACAATTATGTACTTCAAGCTCACATCTCTCAATTGTGGATGTGAATTGTCTCTAAAAAGTCACACGTTGTACATGTTCTAGTAGAATTTTTGTTACCTAGAGGGTACATGACTTTTTCAGACATCATTGACATCCTTTTTACTTGAGTTCTTTCCTACGACAGTTTAATAAATCCACTTGCTCACTATAATGGTATTTAACTAGTAGGAAACATGGATTAGAATCTCATTTAGGAAAGGGCTATATCTAGCTTTATATGATGGTTACAATGGAGTACTACTCCAACTAAAAGATGCGTCAGGTTTCTTTGAGTTGACCGAGTAACTTCCATCGTTGCAGGAAATAGTAGGGGTCGCTTTTCATCAGGTGGCGGCACTGGTTACAGAAATGATGGAGTAAGGGGGCGAGGAGGCTTTGGAGGTGGTGGTAGGGCATATGGCCGTGGCGGCAGTGGCAGCAGTGATTATGGGAGCAGGAATCCCGGTCGGGGTGGTGGTGCCTTTTCAAACCGTGGGGGTGGTGAAGGATATCGCAGATCTGAAAAGACGGGAAACAATGGTGGTGGGCGTACGAGCCGTTCTGATGGGCCGCCTGTGAATGTGGATAGAAGCACGGCGCCGCGTGTGTCTGCTACAGCTTGAAAACCGAGTTCAACTGAGGGTAATTTTTCTTTTTGATGGCGGCCAGTTATTTTTGAAGTGCAGGGATTCGTCTGGAAATTTGTTCAGTAGCATTAAGATGAGATGGTTGGAAGCTAAGTAGGCGGCGAGGTAAACTGAAGTTTTCGTTAGGAGGGAACTTTTCTTTTTGGTTGGTTTTGATCCAAATTAGAGGAGAGGGAGGTCAGGGTATGTTGATGTTGTTTCTTGGGTTTATATGGGGGAGAAGAAGTGGTAGGGGGTAGAAATTCTTGTCTGGTAATACTATAGGCTAATCATGATAGCTTGCAGTAGACGATGTGGGCGGCATTGGTTCTTTTTGGCTATATGGAAAATACTATGAGGGCGCATGTCTTCATTGGCTTTTTTGTTCTCTCTTGTTTTGATGTTATCATCATAATGGAGAACGTGTTTGTAAACGAAATGTAGATTCAGGTGCTCTGTGACTTCTTCATGTATGGAGGTGCCGTGATTAGTGGTGAACAAACACACCCGCAAACCGACCCACTTGTCCAACCTGATCCAACTCATCCGTATTTATCGCTAAAACGAAGGTTTTGGATTGGGTGAGGGTTTTCTTTTGTACAACCTGCCTCTTTTGGGTTGGGTTTGGATTATGGATTACATAACCCGTAGAACCCGGCCCAACTCGTGTTCCAACTATTAGTATGAGTTCGGATCTAAAAAATATTTATGTTGTATATAGTCATATACTTATGAGAAAATTAAGATATTTCGCCATGTTTTTCTCTTATGGTCTCCCTAATCTAATGCATTCTTCGACTTAAAGTTTAGACATAAATTGAATTTAGTTATGATTCATGTAATCCTTTTTCTTGTGTACAATTTCAATAGAATAATATATGATTGATTAGGGGTGGGATTCGGTAACTCGGTTATCGGTTTATCATTTTACCGAAATGGTAACCGGCGATAAACGATAAACCGATTACCGACAGTAACGGTAATCGAGGGCCGCTTGGGAGATCCAATTTACCGCCCCCAGTCTCGGTAAATACCGACGGTAAGTCGGTATTACCGAAACCGGAACGCGGCGTTTTACCGCCCTCCCCAAGCCTCCAGACCCACCTGCTTCTCGCTTCGCAGTTCGCCCGCCGCCTCTCCTTCTCCAAATCTTCTCGTCGCGACTCGCGACTCCGCTTCACTGACCATGCCGCGTCGTCGGCGTTGCAGCACCCTCTGCCCCAGTCCACCTCGACTCGTGTCCTCATCGCCTCTCAGACCCCAGTCGTCGGCGTTGTAGCACTCCCTCCGCCCCGCTCCTCTGCCATTCCTCTGCCACCGCTAGAACCGCCACCGCCATATCAGTGACAAAAGCCTTCCTCCGCGGCTCTACTAGTCTTCAGTCTCAGCCTGATTCTTCCGACTGGAGAGACTCGGTGTACCATTGTTTTTTACAGCAACCAAGAGTGTTCTGGTAGAGTAAACATATTACCTTTGTAATAGCTAGGAAAATCATTCTTTTGACATTTGTACGAGTGATATATATGAGATGAATGCCATCAGGTCCAAACTTAAACAAAACATCCATTTGTATTTCTCAGTTCTTTCTCATGCCAATTTCACCTCCGCCGGGCCGGTATTTCGGTAATACCGGTTTGTAACCGTTTACCGGTAATTGGTAAACCGGTTACAAATCGGTATCGGTAATCGGTAAACAGTTTAGCCAACGTCGGTATACCGAAACCGGTAAATTCGGTAAACAATTTACCGTTTACCGACTGAATCCCACCCCTATCAATGATGCGTTTGTTTATAACATTTTTAGCCTATTTCAACAAATGCTGTGAAAAAAACAAAACATATATTGAAGTAAATCACATTTTATTAAAATTTAAACAACATTTGTGAATTTTCATACCTTTCATCTTGGTTCATTCGTTTTAATTAGTTATAAAATATTTTTATGATGTAGAATAATTATATATTTTATGTTGGGTTGAGTTTTTACTTAAAAATATCGCCAACCCGACCCAACCCAATTAGAAACAAACCGTAGAGTTTAAATTTTTTTGGGTGGGTTTGGGTTTGATATTTCCCAAACCGTAGTGCATGGGTCGGGTGATTAAAATGACTAAACCCGAACCACCCGACCCATGTACACCTCTCCGTGATTGCCTCTTCGTTACTTTATGCAATGTTGTGATCTAGTACAGATGATTCTTGGGGATTGTTGTTTGGCAGTTTAGATTGTGTTTTTTTGTTATAAAGAAAAGTCTTTGTTAACAATCCTACTTTGATAATCAGTGGGCCCATAAAAAGTATATATGAATTTTTTTCACAAACAATACATATTTGCTTGATGTGATAAATTATCATTCAAAATGAGTAATAATTAAGAGGTCATTTGGAAGTTGTGATTTGGTGTATTGTGTCAAAGTTGACTTAAAATGAGTGATAATTAAGGGGCTAATTTGTTGGGATTCTTCCCTATCACTTAAAGTTAACTTTTATGGGGTTAATTGCATGGTTGGTCACTGAAATTACAAAAAATGTTCAAGTTTGGTCACAAAATATATAAATCCATTGGTGTTACTTCAGTTTACTGAAACCGTTCATGTTTGGTCACTTTCCGTCCAACTCCGTTAACTTTTGCTTATGTGCCGGACTGGCGGTCAATTCTAAAAGTTGACCGTTAAATGTGTGACGTGACAATGTAAAAATAATAAAATTAAATTTTTAAAAATTAAAATCTCATTTCCACCTCATTATCACTTTTATTTTAAATAAATTAAAAATCCTAATTTCTTCTATCAATACCCCAATATCCGGGCCGACACCACCACCATCTTCTGGAAGTAATTCCCCGTGGAAATTGTTGCTGGACAAATTCACAAGAATCTGGAGGGTGGGCAGAGAAGAGAAGGAGAAGGCAAGTGGGATGGCTCCATAGAGGCGATTGTGGGAGAGGTTGAGATGAGAGAGGCGGGTGAGGTTGGCGAGAGACGGGGAGAGGGTGCCGACAAGGCCTCTGAAGGGCAGCTCTAGATGGGTCATCTGGCCACTGATTGCATCGCACCCAATTCCTTCCCATCTGCAGCACTCTGCAGAGGACCAATTTAATGGAGGAGATGAGGTGGAGATGTTGGAGAAGAATGACAGGAGGGAAGCTCGATCAATTAGGCTGCAAAGGGTTGGAGGTTGAGCTTGGCATGGAGGAAGCAGAAGCAGAAATTGAATCAGCAGAGTAACCAACAAAACTCCAATCAAAGAAGAAGATGAAAATGGTGGGGATGGACAAGAGGAAGCCGAGAAAGACAGAGAAGCAAGCTTGTCACTTTTAACTACTCCCATCGTTGCTATTCATTCATTAACAGAAGGATGGTGGTGGGCAAGAGGAAAAGAGCTGGAGGAGGAAGAATTTAAATTTATTTATTTTAAATAAAAGTTTTAATGAGGTGGAAATGAGATGACAATTTTAAAAAATTTAATTTTATTACTTTTAAATTGCCACGTCACACATTTAACAATCAACTTTTAGAGTTGACCGCCACGTAAGCAAAAGTTGACGGAGTTAGACGGAGAGTGACCAAACGTGAACGGTTTCAGTAAATTGAAGTACCACCAATGGATTTAAATATTTTGAGTGACCAAACTTGAACTTTTTTTTTATAATATCAGTGACCAACCATGCAATTAACCCAACTTTTGTGGCTTTACAACAAAACAAAATCTAAACCTCCAAACAAGATATTTGCCTAATACATCAAATGATAATACACTAATAGGCTCAATACATCTTTAAATACCACAATAATTATCTGCATGGCTAAATATCGCCCTAGTTTTATGGAATCACCCTAATTTAAAGCAAAAAATTACTTAACTGTCCTTGCTTAAAAAAAACTATAGAGACCAATAAATTCACCGGATGATTCCAGGCCGCGTATAAGGTTAAGGCAACGATCACAGGGACGAAGGGTGAGACGGCGGCGATTGAGAGGCTGTTGCTGATCGGAAATTATCTGGTGGGGAAGAACTTGGGCATGGAGGCATCATCCTCATCAGGGGTGCGAAAAGTGGAATTATCTTCCCAGTAGAGCTGCCATTTAATTTGGGTTCAATTCCATGGAATGGGGTAAAGCTCGTTGGCGTTTGGATGATCTAAAACCTACCAGTTTCATGAAAAGGGGTAAAGCTCGTTGGCCACTCCGGCATTGAAATTGCAACTAGTCGCCGCTGTCCTCAAATGTTTGAAATGCCCGGCTACGAGACCGGCACTCTTGACGAAACCGCCGGCGAGACAAAGAAGGGAACCGATGGAAGGGGAGGAAGAAGGTTGGGGCTTGGAGTTGGAAAGAAGATGATCTAAAACCTATCAATACGGCCAGGGAGATTCGCTTCCTGCTTCGACAATTCTGCGGCTATTTTCGAAGGAAATTTAAAAACAGAAGGTTATAGAAGTAATTTTATATAATAAATTAGGGCGATTTAAGTAAATGGTAGGGAGACGTTTAGCAATCCCCATAATTATCACGTAAACCAAACGATGTAAATACACCAATTTTTTTTTATATTTATCATCAATGAATTAAAAGCGCAAAGAGAACTTACGGTTCCTCACAAAATCATCGCTCGCATAACTCTGTAGTTACTAGGGATGGCAATTTGAACCCGCCCCGTCGGGTATTACCCGACCTGACCCGCGATGGGGCGTATATTACCCGACCCACAGTAGC
Source organism: Linum trigynum (assembly GCA_964030455.1). Lineage (NCBI taxonomy): Eukaryota > Viridiplantae > Streptophyta > Magnoliopsida > Malpighiales > Linaceae > Linum > Linum trigynum. The sequence goes on along the minus strand of OZ034814.1, from coordinate 28,827,410 downwards.
GTGGGGCGGGGCATGTATATCAACTTTCGACTCGCTCTGCCCCGCCCCATTCTTGACCCGTTCTAGGTCAATTTCTTACCCTATCCATTCATATATCTCCTATTTTGACTTTTCTTCCACTAGTTAGACTCGAACTTTCAACTAAATAGACTCAATTACCCATTATATTATCACTATTATTCATTCATAAAGTCTTTTCCCTTTCGTTTTATCAATAAAAGCAAAATTTTGTGTGTATTTTTCCCAAATAGCATTTACTAGCACGGGACGGGGCATGGGAATTGAGGTACCCGCCCTATCCGGACCCATTGCCATCACTAGTAGTTACTGTTCACCGGGGATTATTGTTGTGCGGTAGATGCATTGTATAATTATCTTTGCCCATTTCCTTTCTTGGTAACTTTATTTGATGGGGGATTATTATGCGTTGGATGCATTATATAGTTAGCCCGTTTCTTGGTAACTTTATTATGGGGTAACAACAAAGTTGTTGGGTTGTGGAAAATGAAACCCTAGAATTTTTGGGCGTTTCTCATTTATACTTGGGTTTAAATAGGAAAAAGTTTTGTACTACAAGAAAACATGTGCAAACTAGCATTTGAAGACTACAAAGATAAATATTAACTCAAACTAAAGTCTAAACAAACATTGACATTAAACTAAACTTGATAATGATGATAACTTCCTCTAAACCTTGTCGATCCACTTTGACATTCATGGTCGCCGATTTGAGTCTTAACGATTTTTCAATATCTCCTGTTACCCCCGCAAGCGGGTGGCATAGAATGTACACACCAAGCTTGGAGAGGATACAGTTTTGACTTTGGAATGTTGCTGCACTGTTGGCTAGCTAACTTCACTTCAAACTTCAAATGGTGAAGCTGCTGCATCGTGCTAGCTAACTTCCCACACATCTTCTGAAAAGCTGTTGCATCTGTGGCTAGCTAGCTATGAAAACTTCTTCTTCATCATCCGATGATACCATTGCATCTTCGGCTAGTTGGCATTCCATCTTCTTTTTCTTCAACTTCTTCTTCAACTCCTCAACCCCCAACTCAGCTTTGTAGCTTGAGTTTCTACAAATTAACTCGGATATGCTGCTGCTTTTTCTTGGCTTGCTAGCACTCCTTTTTTTATAAGGGTGATTTAGGTTTTTTTTTTTGTGATTAAGGTACTACTTAAGGGATTCGAACCTGGGACGTCCAGGTTCTAGGCTAGTGGTATTACCACTAGACCAAGCCCTTGTTCGTTGGCTAGCACTCCTTTCTACTTCATCAACTACTCAACCCCCAACTTAAGCTACATAGCTTCAGTTTCTCCAAATAAGATGTGATATGTTGCTGCTTCTGTTGCTAGCTAGCACTCTGATGATCTTCAAATGAAAGTGCCACTGCATCATGGCTAGCTGGCTGAACTTCCACATCTTCATTTTTTTTTTTTTTTGCTTTAGATGGATCTTCAAACTGGTCTGAATATGCTGTTGCAGACTTCGCTAACTAGCATTCCATCCGAAATATGAGCCGGAGATGCTGCTGCTGATTCTGCTAGTTAGCATTTCATTCGAAAAAGAACAGAAATAAGCAAGGAAGTGCATTGTTGGCTACTTCCCTCTACTTAGACTTGATGAAAAAGACTTTGAACACAACAGGGTGTTCCCTCTGCTGCAAAACTTGACTGTTGCCTTCTCTTTCTTTTGCTGAAACAATTACCTTTTTTTTGTTGTTGCTGAAACTTGCAAGCTTCTTCTTTGTGCTTCTTCTTACTGAGAATCGGCAAGAGACTTGACACTCTTATTCTTGGACATTTCCTCCAACCACCCCATAGTAACAATCTGATCATTTTTCTAGCGGCTGGCGAGCGCCCGAGGCGGTTAACCCCTCTAGCCGATCGAGCCACTCGCCCGGTTTTTGCCATTCGGCCGTTAAGTTTAATTAAAAAAATTCTGAAAATTGAAAATTGAAAAAAACAAAAAATGTCGGGCTCTCAAACTAAACCCAAATTTCCATCTCAACATTTCGAAGGAAATTGACGAGCTCTGATTCAGAAGTGTCCACTATTTATACTGATGACGTTTATTATGTACCGGTTCTCTAACGGCTATTAAACCGTCTAATACCGGTTGGACCACTCAAATGCAAACCATTCATTTTAACGGGTCATGCTCCGGTTCGGTTCTAACAACATTGGTTTTTGCCATTGAACACCAAACTCTACATTACTATTTCATAACAAGAATAGGTAGCATCTTGAGCTAATTTTCATTTTATCAACTTTTTCTAGTAATTTTTTTTTGTTGCTATTTCTATGGTTTAACAGTTAACCTTTCAAGTCAAGCCCTATGTAATCAATGGTGAATATTGGGAAAAATAAGGCTAGTCATGTTTCACTATTTTCTCTGTACGACCAACTTGATGTAATTTAAAGAGAAATAAATTTTAGGTAATGAAAATTAAGAGGCGAAAATAAAATTTATAGCATCCAATTACAAACCAAAAGTGTGATAAGCTCCAAATAAAATTAACAACACATACGTTAGCAATATAGCCAAATTCTAATATTATGAGGTAAAAACGTACGTGCTTTACTGCTATAGTCTCTTGCACTTTCTTTGCACTATCGTGCTTCCATAGTGGTAATTGACACTCGATTGTTGGAATGAACTAGAGCTCTAGCAGCAGCTTCTGAGTTTGAATCATTGTATTTGCTTTGGATGATGAATGATGGCTTCCTGGGAGATGGAAGATGTGTTGCATTGCTTAACATGAAAACAACATCAGACATTGCTGGTCTATCTGCTGATGATTCCTGGACGCATAAAAATCCTATATGAATGCACTTCATCACTTGGTCTTCAGATACTTGTTCTCCCATTATGGATGGATCCACTATATCCGATGCTCTTCCTTTTCTCCATAAATTCCACACCTAGAATCCAAGAGTACTTACTAGTTACTACCAAGTGCCAATTTGGTATCATATTTAAAAGACGTTACTTACATGATCAATCAAGCTGAACGATGGGCTTTCTTGGTAGCAGTCGTTGCTTCTCATGCCGCTAACTATCTCAAGTATCAGTATCCCAAAGCTGAAGACATCCGATTTCGTCGAGTATACGCCATTCATTGCATATTCGGGAGACATGTACCCACTGCAGGATTTCATCCGTAACCACAAAAGCATTAAGTATTTCAAATAGGTTTGCAATATTAACTTTCGAATATGAATTTTCTTACTACGTTCCAACAACTCTCGTAGTATTGCCCTCCATTTGATCTTCATCGAACAATCTAGCCATCCCAAAGTCGGAAATTTTGGGGTTCATTGCACCATCAAGTAGAACATTACTGGGCTTTAGATCTCTATGGATGATTTTCAACCTGGAGTCTTGGTGTAGATATAATAGACCCCTGGCAATTCCAATAATGATATCAAACCGCATCTTCCAATCCAACAACAAGCCTTTTGTTTTATCTGCATTAACGAAACAACCAATTTCACTCTACTTGGTTCACAACATGAAATCAAAGAAATATATTAAGTCAAATTGTTCTAACTATCGAAAATTTTAAACATTGAAGATCCAAATTAACATGAAAAAAAGGAGAAAACTTACCAAAGATGAAGAAATCTAAACTTTTGTTTCGCAAGTACTCATAAACCAACATCTTTTCCGATCCATGAATGCAACAACCAAATAGCCTTGCTAGATTCTTATGTTGGAGTTTAGACACTAGCCTTACTTCATTCTTGAACTCTTGCACTCCTTGTCTCGAAGTCTGCGACAATCTTTTCACAGCAACCTCTCTCTCGTCTAGTAGCAAACCCTAGCCATAATTAACAAAGATTTTAACTTCAATATAAGCTTTCTAAATTTAGGACAATATTATAGAATTTTACCTTATAGACAGAACCAAAACCGCCTTGTCCAAGCTTGTTAGCCAAAGAAAAATTTTTCGTAGCAACAAATATGTCATTTACGTCGAAAATTGGTACAGGAGAATCCTTATCGACATATAAGTTTTCCTTCTCGTTATCATACTCTGTTCCAAGACTTACAATACGATTGCTTCCTGCATTTTCCCCAATAAATATTATAGAAAAAATTAGATACGAGCTCTGTTTTCATAACCGCATCGTAGGCTGAATCGAAAAAGTTAGTGGTTTAGGGTCAAGTGGTTAACCATTACAAAACTGTTGATGAACCGTTCATGATATATAACATATAAGATTTTTATATTATACTCATTTAAGAATGAAATTATCGTCGACCATAAAAAATTTCAAATTCATATTATCACCAAAATATCAAATAAATCATTCAAATCATCTCACAAAAGAAATCATATTTTTTTATACAAATTAAAAATTACGGTGTCAGCCGGTAGTGGACAACGTAAAGTCAAAAACAAGGTGGGAATGATAAGAGGAAGTATATATAACATTAATAATTATGGTTTGAAGATCTTATTTTATATTAAAGTATTTTTTTAAACATTTTTTGTTAAAATAGTGAACGAGTGGACCAGTTAAACCGTGGCAGTTCATCTGATTTTATGTTGAACTGTGAAAAACCGTTTGGTCCATAAATAACCGTTCAAGCAATGAACCGAATCGCTATCGTAACTGATTTGATGGTTCTACTGGTCCGACCGTTGATCCGATTCGGTTCTTATAACAATGAATACGAGAATATAGAGGACCTTTTCTGGTCATTCATACAATAAAAAGAATGAAAGGAGGTTGGTTAACAAGTTGTTCAACCTGCACATATCGTGTAAATGACCTTTTACTAACCTTTTCTTTTTCTCTTCCTTTTCAGCCGACAATATGCAATGGAAATCGCCAAAACAATGGCCGCGCCGCCGATTGAGGTGAAAACAAGAGCTAATAGTCCTCTTAACTTATTCCTGTATTGAACTGAATCGCAATAATGAAGTTGATGTTAACATTCACTTGCACGAACAAATATAATGTAATCAGTAATTCACCAGTGCTCCGAGAGTCCGAGTCTACATTAACAAATCACATTAACTGGTATTTTTGGAGTTCTAAACTACCTAATTATGTGGGATTCCCCTGTTGTGGTCAAGTTTAGTTGGTTTAGTGGTGAAATTTTTGGTGGCTTAATTACTAATATATAATTGACCCGTGTTTCGCTGCGGTTTATCTAAAAATGTATATGTCAATTAGAATTGAAAAACACTTTAATTTAAATGAAAGTTGGTGATATTAGAACACGAAATAAGCTTTTCAATAATCATTAACTTTTGAGATACGAATATAGTTTTTTATTCAATAATTTTTTTAAGTTTTCGGACACGCATTACAAAATATATAATAACGAAATCAAGTAATGATGGTCATCCAATCTCAATTGAACCAAATCTAATGATACTTAACAAATAGTTAAAAAAAAAATATTTAACATACAGTTAGGTGGTAAGTCATTGTGTGTGTGTAAATTTCTATATGTAATGACCTTTAAACTTGGACAACGAACATACCATAATTGATTTGGCCATAACAAAGTCTACTAATGAAGTATAACATAAGTTCTTGCGTGAGGTCGTGCGAATAGTGGTCAGGCTAATTTAGCTACTTTAATTCATTAGTAGTATTTTTTATTTTGACAGTGGTTGGTTACGGGTAATCGAAAGTTACCGGGCATATTAAATCTCATTAAGGGATGAAAATACTTAGTTATTCCATGTAACCATGTCCATGTGCATATTAGTTTTATCCCTAATTGATGAGTAGTGGTTTAAGTTGATTAGTAATTAATCATTACTTGGAAAGTCAGTGACCAACACCCAATGATTGCCATATCTAAAATATTGTTCCAAGCTAGGGGTGGAATTGTGGAAGTTTGGCTTAACTGTTTGGGATCCATCAAATATCACACAAAATTTATCATTATTTGGTATTATCAATTCTTGAGTTAATTTTTTGGGGTTTGTGATTGACATTGATTTTTAAGTAGTAATCAATATTCTAGATATGCAATTGGAATTGATTTATACCAAGATATCGAGCATTAAAAAAAACATTATATAATAAATGAAGGACACGATTAATCCTTAATAACCAAATGTATAATTAACTATATGATTGTAAGGAATGACTAATTCTTATTGACTTGTGTGTATGCTCTATCTTAGAAGAATGAATTGCTTAATTGTATTGATGAGTAATTATAGTTAAACTAAATTGAGATTTAGAGAATTATGAGTGATTTAATAATATTGAAGTATAAGTTCTGTACATGTGATTGTAATAAATAGTTAATTATTAGTTACTAATGTTTATGTTTATGATAAAATATTTTAGAAGAGTGAATTATTTAGTTGTATTGATGAATGATTAAAGTGAAACTAAATTAAGATTTAGAGAATTATGAATTATTTAATAATAGGTAAGTATAAGTTTAGTCAATTGAACATAATACCCCAGTATTTATATACACAAAGAGTAAGTTTTCAATATCTCGTGTTCAATTCAAACAACCTTATTGTTTGTAATATAACGCTATTTAATTTAGTATTTGGTATATAACTCTTTGTTTACCTTGCTGATTTTGCGTCAAAAGATTTGTTGTGTTACACTTGCCCCTCCTAACCCAGTTTGTATGTTTGGGAGTATAAGCTGCTATACTAATATCATATCAAACTATTTTACATTGAGATTGATTTGATCGGTATTTAGCATTTGAGGTACCAATAAACTTATTTTTCCTAGTCATAGCAAAGTTCATGCACTGATTAATGACTAATGACATGTAAAACTTGCAACTAAGTATAACATTTAATTAGTCACGAATCTACGGCAGAAAAATGTGGGAGAAGAAAAAAGCTCTTTAACATAAGTTCTAGTGAAAGAGGAAACTTTCCTAATCAACGTGGGTTAAATAGAAAAAAAAAACTGATACGTGAGAAGGAAAAAAACTCAATTAAGGTAAGTTCTAACAAAAGGGGGTAACTTGCCTAACCAATAGTTAGAAAAACATGCATTATAGAAAAAAAATATTTTTTAACGTAAGTGTCAGTTAATCCTACGGTACACCCTCACACATCCTAGTAGACCCTTTAAGCATACTTCGCAGGACGCAGCCACCCACACAACGAATTTTGTCGAACATTCATATAAGTCCGCTTGGGCTAGCTAGTCAAATTTGGTTTCGGTTTACTTTGTTGCGAAACATTATTTCAAAAAGACACTTGGGAACATGATGTTTACTCCTTTCCGAATTAATTTGGTCTCCTGAAGCCGGAGGGAAACAGAGTATATAGACAGAGAACAGAGTCCCTGATCGATTCTAGTTGAAAATCCGCATGATTTATCATTTTCACACTGCCGATTGCGCAGATGCAAATAGCGTTTCCAGAGTCAGCATAATTAATCTCGAACCCATCTCTCAAAGCTGGTCCCAGCAACGACCCATTAGCCATAACCCCAGCGTAAACATCAGAAATGGGGGCGGTAAACGAAGTGTTGCACCGAGAGCGAAGCATGCTGCTGACACCCGGGAGCGAAGTATAGTTGCAGTTGTAAAACAGGGTGAGATTTTCTGTTTTGGCGGCGGTGAAGTTTGAGCTGGCGAGGGTGGCGTTTTGTACATCCCGGGTGCAGCCGGCGGTGTCGTGGAGGTCGGGACGGGACTCGTCGATGTGAAGGATTCTGTACTCGAGGAAGTTTATGGTAAGAAGAGCCGTGGAGTTGTCGAGGCATGTGAGGTTGAAGCCCGGCGAGCCGCAGTAGTGAGGGCGTCGGCCGCCTGTGAATGGGAAATCGATGTTTGTGATGCTGCCCCTGGAGGAGGACTCGTGGCAGCCGGAAAGATTGCCATCGGGAGGTAACGATGACGACGCGGTGGCAAAGAAGGCAAAGAAGAGGAACGAGATGAGTGGTAGAGGGTACATTGGCGCGATGGAAGCTGGGCAATCAGCAATGGCAGTGAGATTGACAGGGGAATGGGCAACAAGGAAGAGAGAAAGAAAGTGAGGGTTAGTCATTAGTGGGGAATGGAGGTCTTTGGGGAAAGCAGGACACTAGGTGGTTGACTTGGACTTTGCTCTGTGTTAGGCTACAGCCTAATTATTCTGCTAACTTGAAAATTAGTTAGTATATACTAACTAATATCCAAAATGTATGAACTAATATCCAAGTCTGTTCTTGACTTGTAATTCTGGTCTTCTGGTTGCCTCTTGGAAAGTCCTCACCGAGAACAAATCCACAAAGCAAACGACACCTAGAATATCCTTTGTGTAGTGGCGTACTTAACTACTTCCAAGTTCAAGGAATCAGTCGAAAAAAGATCAAGGCACTACCAAAACACACAAACATGCATCTTCTTTTCTTCAGATGCTTAAAACTGCTCAAATACCCCAGCCCAAATGGACAACTCTAATTACTTGATGTTTATGAATAGAACATAAATTAGGAGAAGAAAAAGAATTACACAGCTAAAATCGACGTGATATATATGCTACACTTGAGAGAAAGAAGCAACTGGTACCGATTTCTTTTTCGCGCGCTAACCACAGCCCCAGGTTTAAGCAGTTTGGGGATCTTGCATTCGTAGATCCGTGCACCCAGAAAACATTTTTTGTTAAACTCCGAAGTTGCATTGTTGGACAAACTCCAACTCATAATCAACAAACTTTGTCCACAACGGTTTGAATTGGGTCATGGCTATATCAAGCCATGGCTTCATGTTCCCATTGAAGTGAACCACTGCTGCATTCCGGATCTCATCCATGCTAATGCTTGGGTTGTACCCAAGCCCCAGCACATGCCACGACTTGTCCAGTGGTTTCGTTGTTGAGTAGTATGTGATCAGCCCTGGAGGTAGTGTCCCGAGCTTCCACAATGTCCGGTTCTCGTTCTGCAAATCAAACCCCAAGTCAATAATTCTAGACTTCTGACATTCATCATTTTCAAGTCGAGCATCATTTTCAAGTCGAAATCATGGTGAGGAATTGACATTCGATGAGCAGCGCATGCGCTACAAAGGGCTACACATGATGGACGTTTATAGAAATCAAACCACTTCAACACATTTATGCCAAAGGATTCACAAACAACCATGGGGTTTCAATAGTCTTACCAGAGTCTGCCAGTAATGATATTCCTCTGTGCATTTCTCCCTCCTCCAAGCATCCAAATCAAAGAAGTTCATTCCATAAGCCCAGGCACATGCCTTTGGATTAAACTTAGCCTTAATCAAAGGATGTGAGAAGTTCATGTACTGGGCATATCTATGGAATGACCCGAAACAAGTCTCCACAGCCCCAATCACCTTCCCATCCATATCGATCTCCCACAAACCTGTTAAGTCCTTCTGTACCACGATGTCGTCATCTAAGAACAATATCCGATGCAGCTTTGGGTACATCTCGGGCAAATAAAACCTCAGATGATTCAAGATCGACAAGTACTTGGGGTTCCTGAACTTCATGTTTGTGGTATCCTTAGTTGCATTCTCAAGCTTGTTCTCGAAGTAGAACTTCTGCAGATTCGCAGACTCCAATTGCTTCAGCACGGGGACATAAGAAGAATTCAGGAACTTATAGTCCTCAACAGCTTTCACTTCAATGTGAGCCCCATTGTAATCCTTCAACTTGAACATAACCTGCATTGCCCCAAGATTCATTTTATCCGTCACCACGTGAAAAACGTGCTTCCACGGCTCCTTTGCATTCTTGACAGCTGAATTCACCACAACTGATGCAGCAATCACATTATCGGAAAATATGGCGTAGTGGTAAAGTGTAGGATCCTCCAACTCGGGAGCCTGTGGCTTCCCTTGGTCGGAATATTTCTCAGGATGAGCAATCCTTTCCTCCATCAGCCGCATTGCCAGACAATGCAAGCTTTTGGGGATGGATTTTGCAGCAATCAGACTCGAGAAAGCCCCTTGCTTCTTAGCCTTGGTCAGGAGCTCGTTGAGGCTAAAAATGATGTCTTTCAGCTTCTGAATCTTGAGCTGATTGTCGAAACTCTCTTTTGCCTCAGAGATCACTTGGCGGGTGACCTTGATCCGCTCCTTAACGTCCTTCTCAAACTGTCGCAGCGTGGATTCTTCCATAATCGATGTGGAATCTGACTCAAACAGAGCCCTGTAGGCAGGCTTGTTGATAAGATCAGTGTAGTTCCGCGACAAGTCTGCGAAGATCCTGAGAAGCTTGGAATTCTCAAGCTTAAGCTTCCTTGCGTAGGAGGCATAAGCCAGAGCCAGAGAGCGGTGATCATCCGCTTGCTTCCGGATCTGGTCCAATCGTGGCTTCAGCGGATCCGTCTTCAATGCCAATACAGATCTCCTCCCAGATCCAAGATCGTGCGAAACACCTCCCAAACCCTAGTCCCAGAAGAAGGGGAATAAACGGAGAACAATATGAGAATTCAATGAAAGTCCATTGTCGTTGGAAAATTTTTAACGGAAAGCGCAGCCAAAATTAAACGCCAAACTAAATCATCATCAGCATCATTATCATTAAAAGCTGAACAAAAACTCGTACTAAGGAAGACACTTACGATTAAGAGGAAGACCCAAACAAACAAACGCAACGCGAGATCGGAAGCGTAGAAATCACATTACTTCCGTAAAGAAATTAAGTACAGAAAGAAAAGAAAGACGGCAACCGTAATCGCTATTGGCAATTGGATCCAAATTGGGAAAGGAAAAAAGAGAGGCGACAGAGAAATGGCAACTTACGAAGTGGTGAGGGATGGAGGAAGTGGGGGACTGAGTGTGAGAAGTGAAGAGGAAGGAGGAAGCGACGAAGATGAAGACAGCGACCGTAATGGCGTAAGCGAGCAATCTGAAGGCGCGAGCAGTGAATCCTCCCGCCACCGAGCGGTGGCCTCGATGATTCGCCATGGACGGGATTCAGAGGAAGTTCGATCGAAGAAGGAAAGTTACTGACGAAAAGGAAGGGGAGGGAAGGGTGCCCCGCGATGCTTTTGGGCCAGTTTTAACCGAAAAGATTTTGTAGAGAGCTTTGTTCCAAGAATAAGAAATTTTAGTATGATAAAAGAAAAACAATAAGAAATTTCAGAAACTTGGGGGGAAAAAACTGGCCGAGATTATTCCGTTGATTTCACCGGTAGGAGTGGACGGAGGAGATTCAGTGGGTTCCAGTTCATTTAGAGCTGAGGTGGGGAGTACACTGTGGGAAGTGGCGGTGGCTCAGCCACTTCAAGTGTGAAAGAAAGCGTCGGCTGGCTGACTCCAACGGGTCGTTTGGGGTTGTGATTGTCTAAATCAAAGTTGTTTTTTTCCCGGTTTAGCTCTTTGATTCGGTAGAGTAAGTGGGTTGAAATAAAATTATCCGATCGTTAGGCCATTCACTATGATTGGATAGGAATTTTGGGTGGGTTAGGGGGAATTTGGATTTTTTGGGTTTTGCGGTGGGAAACCCCATAATGGGTTGGGAGAGAAAAGAGTGAAAAGTGGGGAGGGGTGTTTTTTGATGAATATGATTTAGTGTTGATTTTGTGACTTTAGTTAAATAATTTGATCGTTCTTTTTATATAGATAGTAATAATTAATTAAAACGAACATTATGATATAATTTTTTTAATTTGGAGATAATTTTTTTGTCATTAATTAAATATGACATCATCAATAACGAAATCACAATAATGTTTCAGAAGACCATGACTCATCACATGTTTCACAAAATGAGTTGTGTCATCAACTATTAATCCAACTTTGGTCAGAATGAGTGGTTGCATCAACTGTTTCTCCAGTTTTAATCAGAAAGAGTGGTGTCATCAACTGTTCCTCCAGCTTTATTCAAAATGAGTGGTGTCATCAACTGTTCCTCCAACTTTAATCACATTGAGTGGTGTCATCAACTGTTCATCCAACATTAATCACATTGTTGCTGAAGGAATCTTTTCGTGTTTCTATAAATGAAGGCTAAAATTTGTCATTATACTCATCCACACCATTTAACCTTGTTCATTTTTGCAACTTCATACTTCTCTCTTCACACCAAAATCTCCACCTGCATCATGAGTTTCCCAAACAGAGAAGCAGAGGAGAGCCAGCAGGGAGCCGATGATAGGCAATGGGATTATGAGTGCTAGCTTGACCGTGAACATCAACAAATGATTGTGACGGCAGGAGCCTTCCTGTTCCAACAACAAGCATCTTCATCTCATCATCGTTCACACACTCATAAATTGGTGTTTCATAACAGGGTAGAAGCACACCAACGCTTGATGCAACAATATTTCGTCCCAAATCCAACATACGATGCTAGGTTCTTCCGAAAAAGATTCGGATGCCCCTCTCCTTGTTCAACCGAGTCAAGACAGACATCATTCAACACGATTCCTATTTCCAACAAGGTCAAGATGCCGCGGGTCGCCCCTCCTTCTCCCCTGAACAAAAGATTACTACTTCCCTTCGGATGCTTGCAAATGGATGCTCAGCCGACTCCATAGATGAGACCTTTGATATGGGCGAGACGACTGTACTGCACTGCATGCGGAAATTTTGTAATGTCATCATCTGCATCTATGGTCCTGAGTACTTACGAGCACCAAATGTGGAGGATCTTTGTCACCTTCTTGATCACAGCAAAAGGCGTGGCTTCCCGGGTATGATCGGCTCAATCGACTGCATGCACTGGCAGTGGAAAAATTGTTCAATGGCTTGACAAGGCCAATATACTGGATACAAGGGGGAACCAACCATTGTCCACGAAGCTGTAGCATCATATGACATGTGGATTTGGCATGCCTTCTTCGAAAATGCTGAGTCAAACAACGACTTGAACACTCTTGGAGTCTCGCCACTTTTCCATGAAGCAGTCAGACGAAATCTTCCAAAAAGCCAGGTTTACAATAAATGGTACAATTTATGATCAATATTATTACTCGACGGACAAGATTTATCCTCAGTGGTTTACATTTGTGAAGACCATTAGCAATCCTAGTAAACAAGAAGAAGAAGTTGTTTGTAAAATGGCAAGAGTCATACCGCAAGGATGTTGAGAGAGTCTTTGGCATTCTACAAGAAAGATGGGCCATTGTTAGAATACCTGGTCGGTTTTGGGATGTGCAAACACTTGGAGAAATTATGTTAACATGTGTTATTCTACATAATATGATAATTGAGGATCAACGACATTAGTTTGGAGAGGAAGAAGCGGAGCGAATTGAGTATGAGACTAATCCAGATGTCTCATTAGATCCACCAGATCATGACACTCCGACCCTCATGGAGTACATGATGATGCACAATAGGATTTGCAATCGCGAAGGCCATCACGCGTTGAGAGATGACTTGGTTGAGCATCTGTGGACAAAAGCAGGCGGAAAATAGTAGAACAATGATGTGTACTAAGTTTGTTTTATATATTGTGTGCTAAGTTAAGTTTGTTTTATGTATTATGTGCTTAACTTGTTTTATGTATCGTGTGCTAATTTATGCTATGTGTTTGTATTGTTGTACTTTTTCTTATTTCATCAATGCATTTTCCCTTTTCTTGGTCATCATTAAAGAAAATAGTTGCATTAATAGTTGAACTGCATTCCAATAATAAAAATGATACATCAAGGGTGAATTCAAAGTAAATAAAGCAAACACACTTTAATAACACACACTTAAAATAAAACATACATCCTGCAAACACACTTAAAGCAAATGCAACTTATTCAAGATTACTGGTCGGGGTGTAAGTGTCATCATATGGGCTATTGGTAGACTCCTCTGGTGTATGGCTTGGAGTTGGCTGATATGCAGACATAATCTGATCTCTTTGAGCTTGATACCATGCTCTTTGTTGAGGATCCAATTGAGAAAGATCCTGAAGCATGATCTCTCGTTCGTATTTGGCATTTTCCCTAGCTTCCTTAGCCTTCTCCCTTTCCTCCCTACTGATAGCCAATCTCCCATGTGTTGCTGAACTTGCCGCCATTTCTGCTAAGCTCTTTTGGAAAGCCTCCATGGTAGAAGAATCACCACCTCCTCTTCTCTTCCTCTTTGACTGATCTCGACCTGCCGGATGGTTGAGCACGTTTGGGGAAGCAGTTGCTTGAACTCCAAAACTATCATCTTCATCGTTTGACATGGTCGAGAAAGATCCATCCATTGGAGGAATGGGTGCAACGGGGCATAAAATTGGTGCATGAATCTGGGAGAATCTTTGAGTAGATTCTAACATCTTGAAACTTTCATTCGCTCTTGGTGTGCGCATAATAAATAGACTTTGCATGTTCCATCTAGGAAATTAATAAAGAAAATAATATAAAATGTTAAATAACAATAATATACTATTAAAAATTTGAAAATTAAAAAATTTAACTAATAATAATTAAATTCGTAACTAAAGTAAAAAAGAACATATGCATAATTAAAAAATGAGACACAAGATTAACTAACCACGCCAACTTGGTTGGATCCGCTTAATGGGTTAACACTTGCATTCGTCCATGACGCATTCCACTTCCCACATACATAGTTGATGGTCTTCCATCTAGCTTTCAAGGCATCATCAGTACGGAGCACAACAAAGCCTTTCGAACGATATAACTTTCCCACTTTTTGCCAAAATGCCACCGAGGCTTGATGATGACCGACAATTGGATCTTCATAAGCTTCTATCCAAGTCTCGCACAAAGCATAATTTGTATTGTTTGAATATATGCATTTGACAAATACGTATAATGTGATTCAACTTTTGCAAATAAAAAATCAACACTCCTTTTAGTAAAGAAAGACAAGTTTGCCCTTTCCTTTCTCCTGCAGCAATTCAACAAGGTGACTTGTTAGAAGAATGCCCCTGCCGAAACAGGGAGGAGCAATAGTTGAGCGCGAAATAGAAAAGGACACATAGAGATTGGGGATCTATCTCTAATTCTCAAAACTCATGGACTCATTGTTGTTTTAGTTTGATATTGGAGAAAATATCATAGCATTGGACCCTCATGTATTTGGACACTACTTGCCAATGCTTCGCACATTGGCAAGTAATATCCAAATACTCGAGAAAACCCAAATCATTGAAGATCTCACATTAAAAAGTAATGTTCAAACACAGTATTTGACCCTCGTATATTTGAACACTACTTGCCAATGCTTCTCACATTGACCAGAAATCTCATAAAACATACAACAAGTTTCTTAAAACATATCAGAACCCTCATAAACGTGGACCTATTTGTAATTTTTAAAAATATTTAGGTATCAAAAGTAAGACATACAAATTTGAAATACAAAAATGTCTTCTTCATCAATATTTTAGGATCTATATGCAAAAAAATTAATAATATGTATTCTATTTAAATCTATATGCAAATTGTAATTGCATATGAAATCCAAATCCAAGGGACGAATGGGGAAATGAGTTGCTCCTATAAGTCGGTAATTCTTATAATATCTTTAATGACTATATTAGAATGGTGCTAACACTAAGTCACTAAAAGGTGTTAGCACTTCATCCAATCTTTATGTAGTCTAAAAATTGTGTAAGAGATTATTATGTTGACAACCTTTGAATTTTTAGTTGAGCTCTTAAGTTAATTAAACCTAAGTGCCATGAATTCGAATTAAAAAATTATCGAGTGATCAAGGGGTTATTTGCTTCATCGATTGTAAATTTATATTTAAAGCTTTAAATTCATAACTATAATATCCTTTAGCAAATCTAACAAACAAACAACAAAATATTATTACTTTGTAAATCCTCATAAAGTTAGAGTTTTGAATAAAATCCTCTTTTATAAATCCAACAAACAAATAACCAACTCCTAAGTCAATGGTCAATAGCATTGGTAAACAGTTACTCCAAAATTTGAGAACAATTGGTTAAAGTATATGTATCAATAATAAATTTGAGCATAACAGTTAAGAAATCAAGGCAAAACTTTATACATCGATAGTTTATAAACCTACACTACGCGGACAAGTTATGATTAGATAATTGAACAATCATGAGTGTATATGATATATGTGATTAAAATTTTCAACACAGGCGTGTAATAGACATAACAAACAATCAATAATCAATAATTAGACGTCTCAACATAACAATGTATATTTCTTATGTCAATTATAAAATAATCATTTTTATAAAAAAAAAATTATAAAATAATCATTGATTGAGTGTTGAGTTCTTTTGATTGAGAAATGAGTGTATACTCTATGAGGTCTCATAAACATACATTAAGGTTATTATGAAGATGAAAAATAGTTAGATATGAGGATAAATTGATTTTACATAATAATAAAAATTTGTCTAGTCTATTGGTTGGTTATTTGCGTTCAAGAAATATTCTCAGTGGAGAATCATCCAATGAGCAAAACAATGAACCAATTCCATCTTCAAACTTTTGGTGTAAGTACCGTAGTCAATATGTATTAACAGCAAATTATGTACATTTTACAATTTTATATTTATCCATACCTAGTGTGTTTTAGCAAGAGAGGAGATTTGTTTTAATACGAGTAGAAATTGTGTAGACTATAAACAATCTTTATTTTAAACACAAAATAAATATTGAAACTTACGTTTTAAAATTGCATGCCACAAGGTAATAGTTGTGACTGTCAATATTGTCATCATACCTCATTAACACTACTACTATGTTTTCCTTCAACTATCAATATTGTCATCATCCTCAATTACCAAATCAACAATTTTGTTGCCCCAAAGTACTATATTATGGATAATGATATATTATGTTTGAAGCTATGTTAATTTATTAAATTAATCTGCATTAACATTTCTACGTAGTGCAACAATAAGTGTTATTCTCGCAAATATTTGTCTAAGAACATAATTATTAAAAACCATGTTTTATTATAGATTTTTTTATGTTAAAGCTTCAAATTTTGAAAGTTATTGACATTGAATCAAGGAGAAATCCACGATCAATGAATCTATGTCTTTTGTTGTGTGTTATAAGTTAGAAGTTTCAGAAAACCAAATTTTGATTTCACAAATATTGTTTTTGTGATAAAAGTGATGGGATGCATCACATCCTCCAAGGAGAGTAAAAATGAAAATCAATCTCCACCAAAATATTACAAGAGCTCAACGAATTGAGAATGAAATATAGAGAGGAGGTAAACAACAATTTCAATCAAGCAACTCATTAATATTAAAATGCTAACTCTTTTTCTAATATTTAGAACAATTTGTACTCCTTCATACAAAGTTGTTAGAGTTGGAAATTTGTATGTAGCATATGCCTATCTACCAAACGTGGAAAAGACCCGCGAGTAATTTTTGTTTTCATTGAAATGCGGGGGAAGAAGAAAGAGTGTTAAAAAATTTCACAGCAGAGTGTTAATATTGAGGATTTTGCTACGGTGACTTGCAAGTCACCATGACTTGGAAAAAACGGCCGACCTCTTCACTGATATGGTCGACCTATTTGGACAAAACGGTCGCCCTCTTCACTAATATGGTCGACCTAATTGTTGGAATGGTCGACCAGATGTACTATTTTCCATGTTGCTATGTTCAACACACGGTTGTCCTCTTCCACTAAAAGGTTGTCCACTACACAAAAAAATGGTCTACCACTTCCATCAAGTGGTCTACCTCTTTCCCCAAGCGATCAACCACTTTCAATAATTGGTCCACCTGATGAACCATTGTTAGTGATATCATCATATACAATTAGAGTCCAATAATAATGTATATGCTTGCTAGTAAGAGATTCAAAATTAGTACAAAGGTTGCAACTTGCAAGCATATATGACAAGTTTCTCGAGTGATTGTTCTCCCATAGATTTGAAAAATGTTCCGCATATTTATTTCCTATATTTGACTTACTCTATAAAGATTTTCATCTTTCCTTCAAACTCTAAGTTTTCTTGTTTCTATCATATAGTTTTCTTGTGATGGATCAACTTTGTTGCTTTGTTGTTATGAAGATGCTAAAAAAAAGTAAAGTATATTTGTTATACAATTGTGTCCTCTTCAACGTCTATAAATCTCATATAATCGCTTTTGTGGATTTTATACCAGAAGAGTTAAAAGAGGGTGTTTCTTTTTATCTTGACCTATAATCTGCGTAGGGAATTGGTTGCCCACAAGTGATAGAATATTGTGTTACTATTGTCCATTATTTTCCTAATATAAGTATAAGGTTACTGTGTCATCTGGTCGACCGTTCGTCGGAAGCGGAGATCATTCGCTGAAAGAGGTACGTAAACCATTTTGTGGAATAGGTAGGTGACTCACTTCTACTGTCACCCTAGGAATTGGCCAAGTGAAACCACTTCCTAAAGCGTAGTATAGCGGGTTTGGGTTTAAATGTCAACCCGGGTCCTAGATTTGATGACTACTCGGTGAATTCTTGTTATCTAGCAATGAAACTTTAATGCAAGTCTAAACTAACAAACTAACAAAGCAAGTAAACGGTTGTATTCAGGTTAAGAGAGGTCACCCGGATATGGTTCCCCCTATACTGCAGTTAAGCCGGATTATAATTACCAAGTTCAGTTTCTATGATAGTTATACTACGGAAGGTTCTTAAACATCCTGAAATCTCGACTAAAGGTCTTCAGACCCTCTCAATCTGAGTCTCTAGCGGGCGACTAACCTCCACCGGAGTAAACAGATTGAGGCCCTATGAACAAAACCTCCACTACCGAAGTGAATTCGGTACAGAATAGTGAGTTGGCTCCTCGACTAAAGTCACCAACTCCCTACCTTCAATCAAGGATGCTCTATCAACCTAGGCAGATATTCTCATTCTAGGTTAAAGAAGAAACAACAGGAATTTGATCAGGATTCATGCCATTCAATCATTCAAACCTCAATCGAATATAATCAAATCATAGAATCAGTACTTGGGTTCATACAATCAAACCTAACATACAAATCTAGGGTTCTCCATACCCAGATGAATGGGAGAACTACTCCATGGAGAAAGAAGCAAAAGCAGAATCAGACGCGGAATTCATACTGTGAAGGATGGATTCCTGCTCCTCGACGTTGATCGGCACTTCTCCAAACTCAAACTGACCTCCAATGGTGATGAAGATCAAGCTAGGGCACTTGGGAACTCTTGTTCGTCACTTTCTCACTCTAGGAATCGATCTCTCTCTCTAAAACTCGATTCCCCTTGATCTTTGGCCTTCTTTTCCTTTTAAACAGCTGCCTGTCGCGATACCCGGTCGAAATACCCGGTCGGGTATTTTGGGTCACGACCGGGTATAGTTGAAACGCACGTTTCATGCTAGGGGAAAATCCCCGGTCTCATCCAATAATCCCCGGTCGGGGATTTCTGCCTTCCAGACCGGGACCCTCCCTGTTTCTCAGATGCCAAAATGGAAAATCCCCGGCCTCCTCAGAATAATACCCGGTCGGGTATTGTTGGTCATGGCCGGGTATTTTCTTCCTCCAGCCCACTTCAAGCCTCACTTGCTCCTTTCGACCCGAATCTCGTTCCTTCGCCTCGATTCCAACGCCGGGTCCTGAAATATGACATAAACACACAACCTCGCGTGAAATCGGCTTAAAACCCGAGAGTCAACCTCTCAAACGGCTCAAGAATAGGGGTGAAAATACGTGTAATTATCGGTCTATCAGTAGGCTGTTTTGGCGAAAGCAGTCTACCTCCTCCAACAAGTAAGTGTAAGTTGAAGGTAAGTGTGACAAGGTCGACCCATTATCAGAAGCGGTAGACCGTTTGCCTCAAGTGGTAGACCGCTTGGTGGAAGTGGTAAACCATTTTCTTGGAAAGTGATCAACCACTTAAAGATAATTAGTGTCATCAGGTCGACCATTTTCATGGAAAGTGGTCAACCACTTGGTGGAAGAGGTTGACCACTTGAATATAAGTGTGTCATCAAGTCGACCCATTTCCGAAAGTGGTAGACCGATTGACTCAAGTGGTAGACCACTTGATGGAAGAGGTATACCATTTTCTTGAAAAGTGGCCGACAACTTATGGAAGAGGTCGACCGTTTTCTCCAAGTTACGGTGACTTGTAAGTCACCATAGGCATACCCTAATATTGAAGGTAGGGGATTTAAAAATGGAGATAATGACATTGTTGACAAGAAGAAAGATAATATTGATGGTGGAGATTTTTGTTTTTGTTTGACTTGATATGTTTTTCAAAGGTATATACTAATTATTAGTCAAACATTTACCGCATTTTTCTAATATTAACCAAATCTTTCAAAACACAAAATATTAGTCAAATCTTTTGTAATGCATAAATATATTAGCAATTTTTTGTTACCATTAATAATTTAATAACTATTTTCTTAGTTAAAATACTAAACTTTTGGAATGTGACCTTCATGTGTCTCTTCAAAGTCAGTATCATGTTGTCAAGTCAAAATTGCAAACAAAACGGCTAATTGAAAGTTAACATTTGACTAATATTTTCTATATTGAAATATTTAGCTAATATTTAAAAATACGTAAAAAATTTGACTAATAATTAGTATTTATCCTTTTTAATTAGGAGTCTACTCACTGGAATGAGTTTAATTATATATTTTCATCTTTACATTAGAGAAGCAGTTAGAATATCGAACAACTCTATAATAAATTATATTTTTATCATACCAAATAACTTAACTTGCTCTAAACAATGACTATTGTTGTTTATGCCATCGACGCAATGTATCTGGCTATCCACCCAATGATAGGTGTTGTATAAAAAAAGTAAAAAAAACATATTCGCCTAACGAGCGAGCCCGAATCTAGTGACTTAATATGGCATTGTCAGTATAGTGGCTGACCAAGGTCATATTCAACGGATCTCGATATCATAGGCTACTTCTCACTCGGTCGTTATCTAGTCGATCAGGTTTAGGTTTGTTTGGAGAACAAATGGAAATAACTGGCTATGAAAGCATAGATAAAATGTAGGTACTCGGGGCATCACCCTCACCCTAGCTATTAGGCCTATCATGCAAAATGATAACTCTGCCGGTTTGTGAAGAACGAAGTGCGGGAATCACTAATGCGAGGACCTGCTCAATGGTCATGCAACTAGCCCCGCTCCTAATCCGATCTGCTGACCCAATGTCACCTCGATCAGGTTCACGAACTAGGGATACAGTCTATTCCCTTTCAATATGTTGCATCTATCTGCACATTGGTTCGTAACGTCAATTGGTCACGCACGTATCTCCCTAGCATTACCTAGGTGGGAATCCCAACTGGTAGGGTATGGTCACCTCATCCACCAATTAGGCCCCTAGATCATTCATCTACACTAACATGCCAAACCACTCAAATCCACAACCATCTCATGCAAACCCTAATTTGGCAATCATAAAATGCATATGGAAGACAAATTCAAGCATAATTAACATAGATAAATGCATATAAATCCTAGATAAACTCATTCCATTTACCAACCCTAACAAATTTTCTTCTACACACTAACACCTAAAAACTAGAGTTTGGGGATTAAACCCCTAGTATCTTTAGTAACTACCCCATAAAGAGGGAAAGAATAAATATAAAAGAATGGGGAAGAAAACTATAAATGGGATGAGAAATCTCTTCCTTCTTGGCTCCTCCTTCTTATTCTCCTTCCTTTAGCTACTCTCTCTAATCTCTCTCTAAAACCAGAAATTTCAGCTCTCTTTGCAAAGGAAAAGATGCCTTCTATTTATAGATTTCAGGAGAACGGACAAGTTCGCGATTGTTGGCTAGGAGATCACGGCTGTGAGTTCGCGATCTTGAAAGGCAGCTCTTTTGCTTTGGCTAGCTCGAGAGTTCGCAGCCTGACTTCATGATCGCGATCCGTAAGTCACGGCTGTGATCCTTCTCGCTGTCTTGGACAGTCGAGGTTGCGAGTCGACTATTGAAACTCCCTATCCATTACTTGGTGGCTGCTTTCTCAAGTTCACAACTGCCATTCCCCAGATCGCGGGTGCGTGCGCGTGCTTTGCTCCTAAGGTCGCGATCTTGTTGCTTGACTTCGCAACTCATCTTCTCGACAGTGATCTACGCCATTTAGTCGCAATCTCTTTGTTTCGCTTCTTTTCCTACACTTGTGACCCCCTTTTATGCTTAAAAAGCAAGTATCATCTAATACACCCCAAAATGACATAAATTACACCGAGGAGCGGATTCGGGATGTATTTGATGAAATACTAACCATTGAACCATGAAATGATCTGAAAATACCTAAAATGTAGAGGCTAAATTACATGTTTTTGGGTTTTATCAAATTTTAAATTTTATTAGATTAAAATAAAGTTTTATTTATCATTAAGTACTCTTAGAGAAATTGGAGGTCCAGGTTAATAGTACCTAAACCACAAAAAGTAAACTTATATCACCCTTATCCAAATAAAAATACTCTTAGAGAAACGTTTGGGTTATATCTCTAGGGGTAAAGTTTCATAGATATACTTATCCTCTCAAAGTTTCACATGACGACATTATCGATGTATAATTGATGAAGAATCCAATTTCTGAAAGAGACAATGACTAAAAAATGTCTGAAATAGTCATCTTGACTCGTAAGCAAAAATGTCATGATAGTTAATACCTTTTTGGTTCAGTTATATGGTTGTTTAGTAAATGACAACCTTGCTTCTCATTAATACTCAATAAGGTTACATCTCCAGTACATTATATAGAGGAAGTTCTAACCCTACACCGCTTCACAACAGTAGCTAACAACGTACGAAACAACACCAATACATGGTTGGACAAAGACTCCATACAGGAGACACGAACACACGCCCTCTCATAACGTAGAGACGATACATGCTACTAAAGGAGGTTAGTGTCGCAAGAGAGGAGATTAAGTCTAAAATCTTCTGGTTAAAGACCACTAATAATACTGCTAGGCCAATCCATTATATGTTATGAAGACTAATTAAGGAATTTAAATATAAAATGAGTTTATCTGTGTACATTAGGGTGGTTATTTGGTTCGGGCTTTTTGATTTTACCTGATACCGGTCGTATAACCCGGACCGAGACTAGATCGGGACCGGATAGCAAACAATACAATCTCATATTTGGACTTAGATTTGAGGTAAAAAACTGTTCGGGATCGGACAGAAAACCGTATAAGAGAGCCAACGTCCAAAACTTAACCAACTTCTCACCGTTTGAGGCACCAGGCCACTCAAATCCCCACAAGCTCAATTTATAATCAAGACTGAATTGGGACTGGATCGGGTCAAGATCGAACCGGATCAAGACTGGATTGTATTCAATCCAATATTTGGTCTTTATATTCGCGAAAAGACCGGACCGGGACTGAATCAATTTGGGCCAATTTCCAGACCGGACCGTATAGCCACCCCTAGTGTACATAGAGTTGCTAAAAGCATCACATCAATGATATTTGGTCAATTGAAAATCTTACATGGTATTCAATATGCAATGCAAATAGAATTGCACCAATTTAGTAGGCACTTGCAAAGGTGCAAGCGGTATAGAAAAATAAAATTATTTATTTATTTCTTCCTTTATATATGTATTTATTATTATTATTAAAATAAATAATCTACCACATAATTGCAAGTGAATTGTATTGATGTGAATACAATGAAATAAATATGAGTTGAATTGAATAAATTGTAAGGTGACAATAAAAAAATATATGCAATTTGCTTACAATTGCATGAATATAAATGCTCCAACAATAAAAAAAATTCCAATGCTTCTCTTAATTGAGAAGGATTTAACCCTCGCACCACATTGTTTCTCTCCTTCATTCTTTAACTGCCCTGTTTTGTTGGATGCTTTGGTGCAGTATTGTCATCAAATGGACTGTTCCTTCTTGTCAGTTCCCTTTCCCCACATCACCAAATGGATCAAGCAGCTCCTTGCTGCTTATTGCAAACCTGAAAACTCCTGAATGCAGATCTAATAGCAAAAAATGCTTGTTTTCCATCCACTGTCCACTTAATTTCACTAGGAAAAATCCTGTTGACACAACACTTTTTATAGCCAGTTACTTATAATTTCTCTAAGTTCTTTTAGTCAAAAGATGCATCAGAACCTTCCACCAGACTACGACTTTCAGACCTTCAAATTCTCACTCTGTCTGCCTTGGATGCCTGTGCGGAAGGGCATCCTATCTACCATAAACGCCAAGAAATCAGCGGATATGACAAGAACATGTGAACAAACCACGAGACTCTCCTACTAGATTAAGAAAGGGCCACCCGCAGCTTTACTATAGTGTGGGTCAATGTTTCTGGATTCAATCATGGCTAAAACATGTTTTGTAGACTATTCTGGTGAGCGAGGGGTGACAAAATTCTCAGTTTGTTTTTACACTGAGAATTGGTGTAATTGTTTTAGTAGAGAAGCAGATCCTGAGAACTGGTGTAATTGATTTAGAACACTTTAAGAACATTGTTAGACAAGAACATCCGTATTTACTAGTGGTTACCATTAAGATTAGGGGAAAATACAGATGGGTCTCTAAGCATTTCAGCATTGGAGCAGAAGTTTGAGCAAAGAAAGAAAGAAAGAAAGAACAGAGGGGTTGGGGATGAATTGATCCAACATTGAATTCAATCCAATTCAATTCAAGGGTACCCTTTTTGCCTTGGGATGCCTATGACTATGAGTGACATTATGCAGCCACCCAAAGCCTTTGAACGCCTTGGAGATCTTCACCAGATTGGGCTTCCCCATCCCACCAAGATTCATCTTCCCAGCAGAGAACTTCAACGCCTGCAAACAGCATAATCTCCCATCACCACCACCCATCTCTTCTTCTTCTTCTTCCTCCCCTGCTACATCATAACAATCATCGTCATTGTCATCATAATGATGGTGTCCAATCTTGTTGCTCGCCCCCTTCTTCTTCACTAGCTTAGACTTGCTCTTTTTCTCCACCTTCAATAAACCTTTACCAGAATTGCCATTATTCCCCGACTCTGTCTCGTATGTCTCCCAAAGCGAATCCATCCCTTCACTGCTGTCAGCATTGTGCCTCTCCTCAAAGAGCTTGCAGGCCAGCGTCCTCCTCCACTCTTTCTCCTTCCTCATCGACCCATAACTCCCCAAGTTTGCCTCTTTAAAACCTCCACTTGTCGCTGTTGTTGCTTTAAGACCCGATTTCTCATTGGGTCCGGCTAATAAGCCTTCCTCCCGTTGCCCCACTTCAACTTTACTCGACTTTACCCTTGGTGGTGGAGCTGCTGCCTTGACTTCTTTTCCCTCCTCATCCTTCTCCTCATGATTCCCTGGCAAAAGCATGTCTCCCAATTCCTCCTGCTTTTGGTGCAAAAGGGTCGCCAAAGTCATGATGCTTCCTTCCCGTGGTGGTTCCAAATCAGAGTTACCCTTCTTCTTCTTCTTCACAGCTTCTTCTTCTGCTGCTGCTGCTCCATCGAGCTGATGATGATGTGGTGCTGTTAATAATTGATCGCCAACATCAAACACAATGTTGTAGACCTGCAGGGCCTCTTTGGCAGAGTAATCGAAATCATGAAGAGATTGGTGGGTGGGAGATAATGGGCGGGAGAGAGTGAAGAGGATGGAGAGGAGGAGAAGGGAAGTGGTGAGGAAGAGTGGGGAGAGGAAAGAGAGGAGCTTGAGCAAGGAAGGGGAGAAGAAGAGGAAATAAGAGAGGTAGAGAGGGTGTGAGATTAGGGTGGAGAGTAAGAGGTGGATGTCTGAGAAGAGGAGAAGGAGTGTTGTTGTGGAGAAGTGGTGGTGGCGTTGTTGTTGTGGAGCTGGCTTGTTGTGAGGTGGTGGTGGTGGCGGCGATGGAGATGGTGTCGTGAGCTCAGTCATAGCTGTTGTGTTTGTTGGAAGTGGGTTGAACGTGGTGGATTGATGTGGAAACAAGGAGGAGTGGTGGCTATACTGAGATTGAAGCAGAGTTTTTTGTGTTGTGGGTTTTGTGAAGAAGGGTGAGAGGGCAATATGAAGTGAGAAAAGAAAAAGGAGGGAGACAAAAGAAAGAGAGCAGGGAAAAGGGAAAGTAAGGCCCACAGTAAATCGGTTCCCTCTGAATTTTCATCATATAGCAAACCAAGTCTACATAAAGAGGGAGCCCCACAGTAAAAACTAGCGATGGAAAACATCCAAATGATATCCGAGCAAATAAAATCTTAGAGACCACGATTAGGTTTAGTGGCGGAAGCAGGCCCTTTAGGCCTTGTTCCGGGACAGGGCTAAATTTCGGAGGAACAAAAATACGTCATATATATTTATATTGGTGATGGAACACGATATATATATAGATAGTATTAGAGTATTTTGTCACTACAACACAATTCATTATTTGTTCAAAAGTTGACATAAAATTAATTTATTATACCCCTACAACCCTGAAATTGTCGTTGTCAATTGTCTAGCGACAACGGGAATTTCACTAGTTTTGATTCTACCAACTAGAACTACAAGTGTAAAATGAGCATTTTCAGCTTTGTGTTATATCAATAACAAGTTTCCAAGTCGATTTGGCAACCACTTTGCTAATGCTTGTTCAGCGAGATACACTGAAAGAGACTTATTTAATAGTGTATACAACGAATATTTTTGCGCTTCTTTCACAATATGAAATCCCTTCGTCGTTGTTCTGAAAACTATGATTGTATAGTCGTTTATTTTTAATCTATAAATGAATTATTTTGTATAATTAATTTTAATTATTTTTTATTAAATAATTCTTAATTAGATACTTATATATTTAAGTTATATAAAGAGGACAGGGGTGGTTTAAAATGCTGTCTCCGCCACTGATTAGGGTTGTGCAATGGATTAGTTCGTATTGAATTACATTGGGTCAAATTGACGTTCAGATTGGATTATATATGACCATATATAATATGATTCAGTTCTGTATTGCATGAATTTTATATATACTGAAGAAATATGGACCGAATCGGCATTTGAATCGAACTAAATCAAACCAAAGTTGGTCAAATATAGTGTTAATCCGATCCTTAATTCTAAAATATTTTTCAATCGGCGGCCCGTCACGACAACGGTCTTTTTGATTGGTACTTTAGTAGACCTGGCAATCGGGTCGGGTTGGGTAATTTTGGATTGGGGACTTCGGTTATAGGTCGGGTCATGTTTGGTTGGCTGATTTCGGGTCACATATTGACCCAACCCATATTTCGGGTTATGAGCGTTCTCGGAAACAATATCAACATGCTTCATATTTTCTTAAAGAACACCAATTTTCACATATGCATGACAATAGTTTATCTAACACATGTCAATTAACATATTCTCAAATACTCTCACGCTAATGAAATGAAATACAAACTGCGCAAATCGTCAAAAAACAATCGCAAGAGTAATACTACTACAAGAAACACATGATATTTGATTATTCCTAAACTCCAAACATGTCATTCAAATACTTGTGATTTTTTTTAAACATCTCACAAATTTATGAGTGATGTTATCATTTTGTGAGTAATATATAAAATGGAACGGGTCTAACGGGTTGACTAGCTAACCCACCCAACCCGACCCAAAAAATCACGGGTTATCGGGTTCGGAAAATTCGAATTTCGGGCTATAAAAAAAATCTACTTTTGGGGCGATTTTGGGTCAGGTCAACGGGTCGAATTGTAATTTGCTAGGTCTATATTTTAGTGGCCCTTTGGTTGGGTATTGGAGCAACATTACCTATTGATAAATCACTAACTTTAGGTCTTTTTCAAATTGATTTTATTTAAAATAAAAAAAATCACATGCAGTGTGTATCTAGAGAATAGTCGCTTCAAAGCAAAGTTTACCTGAATAATATCTATTTAATAAAAAAAATTATCGATCTCGCAAATATATGGAGTGCTATAAAGATTCAAAATTCATTTTCATCTTACAAAAAAAAAAGATGAAGATGAATATAAATGTATTGAATTTAGAATTTTTTCTTTGGCAAATCGATTGTGAAATGCTTTTTTATTTCAAAAATACCCACTATATGTTTTACATCTTCTAGACAAAAAAAATTCAATTTTCATAAGGTCTTCTTGACTATTATTCAAAAGGTCCGATAATATATATATATTATAGATTAAATCGTAGTTCTCTTTAATTTGATCTAGTCCAATCCAACCCTTTGCACACCCTTAGTTAGGGCTGTTAGTCGGTGCGGTTTTGGTTTAACCGAACCGCACCGTCGGTTAGCCGAAACCGAAAATAGGATATATTCCCCAACCGAAGCCGACACCCAAGGGAGGCTCGGTTAACCGCCAACCGCAACCGTCGGTTTCGGTTTGATGGGGCGGTTAGCCGAAATCGCCCAGAGTCGGTTCGGTTTTCGGTTTTCGGTCAGAAACCACCAATAAAACCGATTTCAGTGACCTGCACACATGCTGCCTTTTTTCTAAAAACCTGCTGCTGCCTTTTTTCTAAAAACCTGTTGCTTTATTATCAAATCAGAACAGGGTGATGGCGGGATTCCGGGGCAGAAGACGGAAGCGTCGGCAGGAAGCAGGGAGGATGAACACGGCGCCGACGTTTGTGAGAAGGAGGATGAACACGGCGCCGACGTTTTTTACTGGAGAGGACGGCGCCGAGCTCGTGGGCAGGAGGACGGTGGTGCAACGAGCTCGCTACGACAAGTTCTGGGAGGGAGTTCGGCGACGACGAGTTCTGATGGAGGACAACGGCGACGCGAAGGCTGGGAGCGGGAGGGTTGCGATGCGACGAAGGCTGGGAGCGGGAGGACGGCACTGCGACGAGCTCGACGAGGACGAGGCGACTGGCGGCGAGGGTAGGGACTAGGGTTCAGAAATGGGGAGGAGCGGCAGGTGAGACTCTGATGTCTCCTTCGATTTGCGATTTCGTCATTTCGGTCAGGGGAGGAGGGGACTGGGGAGAGGCCGAGAAGAGAAGTCACTCATTTGGCCTGGTATCCGCCCAAACGACGCTGTTTAAGTGACTGGGTCGGTTTTGCGGTTTATTTGTACGGTTGCGGTTTTTAACCGCTAACCGCTACAATTGCTTCATGGTCGGTGACAGGCAACTGCAACCGCAAGCCACTCTCGGTTTTTCGGTTGGCCATTAAACTGACGGTTTCGATTCGGTTTCACGGTTAACCGAAAAACCGGAGACCGATTAACAGCCCTACCCTTAGTGACGCCTGAATGAGGAATGGTAGAGGCCGCCAGGCAGGCCTACCTCTGCCTCCACTTCAATTATTATTAGCGGAAGAAAGGAAGAAATAGTTGTCGTGAGCTCAGCACGGCGTTAACACTCCACTTGCATTGCATGCATTATTTGTTTATCATCATCATCATCATAATAATACTATATATGCCATAATAATGCAATACGGGCCAGCAGGCCATATGTATTATCCCATTTGTCGCAATTGATTTTTGCCCACCAGCAGCCAAACTACACAACACGATCTTCCCCATGACCTCGCCACATTTAACTATTTTATGAAATTCGTTTGCTAGGTCGAGGACCAAGCAAGCAAGGAGGCATATATAGTTACACAACAAGATAACCACCCTCCACATGGCTTGGCTTCTTCTCAATCTCAACTATCCCAACTCCCAACATATATCATTTCTCATACCGCCACTACCATGCTCATCAACCAAACAATAACTCCCGTGTGTCTTCTTCATTCAATGTTACTTAAAAATGCATAGGCATTTTCAATAGGTTTCAAAACGACAAGTCTAAGTAGCTCAATTCACCCGAAACACGCAGCAAAATCGCTATCGAAATTGCATGCTAAATAACCCGAATTTAACTGTGCACCCTGATTACTGAACTTTACCCACATAAGTAGTAAAGTAGGTCATTGAACTTGAGGATTCCTAAAGAGAGCATCAAAGAACAAGCGGAGGTTGGGAGGGGGACTATCAATCAATCAAAAAGTGGAAGATGTTGGGGAGGTGATTGAATTGCAAAGCACATGGTGAAGCTACTCATGGCTACTCAATTACTTGCCTCCCTTTTTTGGGAGAGGTTAGATAGAGATTAGAGACCCCAGGCTTTTCTCTCCCCCTTTTCCATGGAGACTTCTTCCAATTCCAAAGGAAACCTGCTTTTTACATGGTTGACTATTTAGATGTCACCACCACTCAATTGCATTATAAGTAGGGGTGTTCAAAAGGTGTGGTTACCATGGTAATCGTTTTAACCAGTACTATTTGAATAATTTGGTTTGGTTAATTTGGATAATTGATTTGGTTTGGTTAAAGTTTTTACCTTGTTTGGTTTAGGTGATTTGGTTTGGTTTCAGACACTCCTAACCAGCCAAACCAAATTAACCAGATAAATAATTAGCCATATACCTAATATATGCACATACTTAATACTTTGAATAACCACTCAAGAGTTAAACGTTCATTCTTTTAGACTCATAAAATATAAAGCTTGATATTGTTCCTATAATGTATATTTGTATATGTAGAGTGTAGACCACAACATATGAACGCCTAATTTAGATAAATCTCATACATTATGTTGGATGAAAACTTGAAAGCAAAGTACTTTTCAGCCTATGAAATTGCTAAAAGACTAAGTCAATTCAAACAAACACAACAATTCATTAATCCATACCAATGTGATAAATTTTTGTTAGGTGAATACCCTTATACTAACCGTAAGATAATTGTCTTAGTTGC
This sequence comes from Linum trigynum, assembly GCA_964030455.1. Classification (NCBI taxonomy): domain Eukaryota; kingdom Viridiplantae; phylum Streptophyta; class Magnoliopsida; order Malpighiales; family Linaceae; genus Linum; species Linum trigynum. The sequence continues at coordinate 28,796,878 of OZ034814.1, read as the reverse complement.
ATGTATTTATGTTAAGGGTCAACTATAACTATGTATTGATTATTATGTTTTATTCATTATATAAATTGTGAATTGTTAAATTAACCGAAATTTTTCTCACTTAATGATAATATGATTTTATATTGGTTAATCTGGTTAACCAATTAACCAAACCGATTAAACTTTAGTTTGGTTAATTTGGTTGTTGTATTAGTTTGGACGGTTTGGTTATGATATTGTATTCCATGGTTAATAAAATTTAGCTTTATTTGGTTTGGTAATAACCATGGTAACCATTTGAACACCCCTAATTATAAGTTATAGTAGCCACCTTCCCTTACTTGCCATTTCCTTCTTGTCAGACACCAAGGGTTGTTAATGATCCGAGTCGAGCCGAATTTTGTCATAGTTCGGGTTTGGCTAGTTTAAATATTTTCAAACTCGAGCTCGTCTCGAATTCGTCACGTACTGTAATATGCAAGCTCGAGTTGCTGCTCATTTATGAAAATGAAAGTTCGAGCTTGACTCGAGCTCGGCTCGCCAAATGAATTTAATGAGTCCAAACTCGAGTTCAACTTATAAAATGTTTGTGATAGTTTAAGATTGAGTTAGAACTGAGCACAAAATTACATTCAAACCTGTAGCAAAGTCTAGCAAAATAAATAAATAAAAACAATATTTATCCTAATTTCAATGCCTGAAGTCTATGAATTCCAATAATTTCTTATGTCAAACGGTTAAATTAGCTTGTTCGCGAGCTTTCGAGCTGAACATGGTATGGCTAGAATTCGGCTCGTTTAGTTAACGAGCTTGTTCGCAAGCCGACTCGATTCAAACGAGTCAAGTGTCGAACGAGTTTTTCTCGAATCGGACGCCGAATCGTTCATTAGCGGCTTGGTTCATTAACAGCCCTACCAAACACACATCTAACTTCATATATTGTTCATACACCCACAGCTGTGGTCAGGGGCGGACCCAGGGTGGTTTAGGGGTGTCCCCGGACACCCCTAAATTTTGAGAAAACGATTATCCAACCCCCGGTGGTAATTTGTGTATGGACAAAAAAAATATAATTGATAGTGAGGGACACCCCTTAAATTTGAAAAAATGATTATCCTACTGTCATTTGTGTATAGGAATATAAGTGGTAGGTTGGATAATTCAAATCTAGAATACTATTATTATTAATAAACTTAATTTCCGTTGAGCTAAACTCATTTGTTGTTCGATTTTGAATAATGTGTAATAGTAAAATGGCATTCCCTATCTCTAATTATTTTAAAAACCTAACAATTAAACTAATTTCAAACTACCCTTAATTTGTATTGATTTTATGATTGTACGGCAAGTGTTGAAAGAGTCTTTCAACTTTAGGTTATATCAAGAACAAGTTTACAAATCGAATATGCGATAAGTTCGTGAATGATTGTCTAGTAGTGTATCTAGAGACAATTTTTTTAACACTATAAACACCAAGTGTATTCTACAATTAATTTCGAATATGAAAACACATCATGGATTTTTTAACCTGTACGAGTAAGGTATTTTCATATTTACAATTTTATTTTTATTAATTATTTTTATTTATTTAATTTTTTAAAAGAGGACACCCCTATGAAAAATTTCTGGGTCCGCCACTGGCTATGGTCTACCAAACTACAATCCACGGGCGTCAAAACAAAGTTCCATGGTAAAGACAACATAAAACCATGGGGTCATTTGGATGCAGGTTTTGGGTGTAGGATTTGGGCACAATCCCACATAGTGTTAAAATCACTCATTTGGAAAGCAATTATATGATAAGAGATTTTAAATATTAGAGATTTCAAAAAGTCACAATTGTGGGATTGTAAAATAGCTGATGGTCATCAGCTATTTTAAAATTCCACACAAATCCCACAAATTAAAAACCTGCATCCAAATGAACCCATGAATCAAAAGTTTGATGAAGCTACTCATCCATCGTCCATTGATTGGCCTTGTGCGAAATGGCATTATGGATTTTGCATAATCATCAACAACACAAAGAAAGAAAAGGGCCCCGCCTACCGAATGATTTACCCTTTAGCTTCAAAAGAAAGCTCGACTTTAGCCGTGACCAACGGAGAGCAAGATGCCGACTCTTCTCTCACCCACCCTACTTCATTTATTAAAGCTCATTTTCTTGTTTTTTTTTTTTTTTTTTTTTTTTTATAGATCATTTTCTTGATTCTTAATAACAAAGAAAAAGGGAGATTGTTGTTCCCTGAGTTTGGCTAATACGGACCACTGTCGCAGCAAAACTCTTCATCAACACATGGCTGCTATCATGGAGAACCAGATCCTTGGGACGTCGACCGGATTATCCAACCGATCTCAATCGGAAGCTAATCGACGATCTCATCGTATCCTCGTCTTTCGTCTGCACCAACCACCGACGACTATGGTGGTTTCTTCCAATGTCTCCCCATCTCTGTCCCCATCTTCATCCAAATTTTCTCCTGTAAAAATCTGTAATCTCAACTACCTATTTGCTCCCTCGTATGCTTGGAAGATTGATTTGTTGGTCAATCCCTTCAGGAAGTGGAAATCAGCCATAGATATAGTAGAAGCAAGCAGCAAGGACGCGTCTCTTTGATAAGATCACAATCAATATCATACCATTCCTCAAAAGCGACATGCTCATTCATAACAAACTCCAAAGTAATCATACAGACATTTGCTTTAAATTCACAGACTGAAAGAGGTTCTTCGAGAACGAAATGCATCACATATTGAAGGCCATTATAACGACACAAGAACAGCCATCGGTGCTATCATAAGGACTTTCGTTCTTGTTCGCATAAGGTCTTACTCTGTCATAACTGGCTTATTCTCATTAGCTTTGAACCTTTGCTCCTTGGGCTTCTGCTCCTCCATTTTCCTGGAAAACACAGTAGACAAATTTGTTCAGATCGAAAAGAACTACATAGCACCACCGAAGAACTTGACGAACTATGAATTCAAACACTCACATCGCAACTGGGAAATTAGAAAGCAAAAAGGCACAGAGCAAGAGCACTACAATTTCTCACATAAGGCAGATTAACTGATTGAAGTATCACTGAGGATGCAGATCATTGGCATAGGAAAACAAAAAAAGTTTCGAGGAGAGGTATTAGCACAACAGAGGCAAGAGAACTGGATAAACAGAAACACCATTGTCACAAACCATAAACTTGAAAAAATGAGGAAACTACCAGCAAAATCAAACTTGGCTCAACAAACAACAAGAATCCCCCCAATCATAAGCACACTAGCCAAGAGAAATCGAAACTTGTTCCCGAGAATGAGCATTGCAACACATTCACGTTCCAAGTCCGAAAACCCTCGGTCATAATCAAGTTCCCGGGGCCATTCCAGCCAATATTCCTCTGCGCTATCAACATATATAGTAGGCCCCCATCAAATCCCTAAAGTCTATAGCTAAAATTTAAACAGGAGCATCTCGAAAGGCCAATCAATCATATCCAAGCACAAGCATGATTCCAGATGCTTCAACGACGCATATTTTACATAGCCGATTAAGAAATAGAAGTAAAATCGCAAAACCGCCCAACAAAATTTTTTTCCGGGTAGAACCCTAAACATTCTTTAGGGAAATGGATATGGGAAAAAGAATACCTCTTGTCCGAAGTGCCGCCCTTCTGGCTGAGGAAAGAGCGGAAGAGAGGAGAGTTGACGTCGTAGATCATGGTAAGCGACTCGCTGAACGGAAGAAACTCCTACAATTATAAACCCTAGTTTCTTTCTGAAAACGATTCGTCGCTCTACGCTCCTTCTTGCAGACTCCTTTCCGGTATGCGACCACGGCGGAACTGGATGGGTATTTATGAGGACACGGAAGAACTTAGGCTGGCCCGTAAACCGCGGCCGAATCATCCAACTGACGAGGTCGGGCCTTATCCATAACCAGAGCTCTGGCCCAATCTCGTCCACAATCCGTAAATTTTTAATTGTTTTGGGCCTTGTTCAACTATATCTAGCTCCTGGCCTAATATTTGTCGAGATAGTTTTATAAGGTATAGCTAGGGGTGAGCAATGAGTGGTTTTATGCGGATTTGGGTAGATTTGGACTCACCCACTAGGTAGTGGTTGAAGGAAAAAATTACTCGCACCCACCAAAATATTACGTGTGAGTGGGTTGGATGATTGCGGATGATGGGTGGTTGGGTGGATTCGGTGGGTTTACTACATATATTTCATATGATCACATAATTTTAATAGTTTTAAACTCAAAATGATAGAATTTTTCAAACTAAATAACGCTTAATCCATAACTCAGGTGAATCATTTATTTTAGGGTTAATACCACTAGGAAACCCCAACTATTAATAATGTGTCATTTGTGTCCTAAAGTATCTAATATGACATTTGTGTCCCAACATATTATAGTTTTGAGTCATTTATGTCCCAACCTATTATAGTTTTGTGTCATTTATGTCCTAACCCGAACTATTAAGAATGTGGCATTTGTTAAATACTAACGGTCAACACCGGTCAACTCTAACGGAAAAATAGTTTAGGACACAAATGTCATATTAGATACTTTAGGACACATATGACACATTCTTACTAGTTCGAGTTTCCTAGTGGTATTATCCCCAGTGAATTACAGCTCTTCCACCATACCAACACACGAATACTCCACCTTCTCTCTAGCTTTCCATCATCTTCTTCACAGGGCTGCCGCCGACACCACTCTGGTGACCGGCGGTGGCCCAATTTCTCTCTTTTTTCTTCCTTTCTCTTGCTCGCCGGATTTCCTTTGTGGTTTCCTTGCTCTCCGATCAGTGCTGGCTTTTCCTGTTTCCTTTACCCTTCTCGGTTTTTGCAGATCTATTCTGATTTTCCAGCCCTCGATGGCTCTTCCAGCCCTTGGTGGCTTTATCTCGGTTCCTAAGTGGTTCCTCCCACATTCCTCCCTGGTGGAGATGTTGTGTCTTGTTCAGATCTAGTTTTCTAGATCTGTTCCTCTGTTTTGTGTACGGAAGATGCAATTTGGGGGTGCTTCTGCTGGTTCGGTTTGAAGATTTCCTCCTTCTTGGTGTGGTCGTTCCCGTGGGCGATCACGTTCACTGTTGCGCCTCTGCTGTTGTGCTCCTTGCTTGATCTCTGCATCTTTGCCAATCGTCAGTGTGGGTGGCGGTGTCTCTTCCGATTGTCGTGGCGGATGGTCCATGTTTCTATGAGATCAGAGTTCTTCTTTTGGGTTGATTTGCAGTGTGGTGTGGGTTGTTGTTGATGGATTGGGTTGTGCTGCTTGTTGGTGTTCCTGTTCTTGGAACTCTTTTTGGCTTTGTGTTTCTGCAGGTGAGGCTCATGCTGGTGGGTCTTCTTTCTTGTGGTTTTTGTGGGCATTTCAACCCTTTGTGTTCCCTGCTCTCTGGTTTGTCATGGATGCTTCCGCTGCCGGCTCCCTCTCCTTGTTTCAGCTCTGAACAATCCTGTATAGTGCTGCCCACCGCCATGTAATCTCCTCGGTGATTCACTGTGATGGGTCGTCTTCGAACAACTCCCAGGAGGCGGCATATGGTGTTGCAATGTTCAATCATCATGGTCATTGCTGTATTGGATGAGCTGAAGCTTTCCTTTGAGTTTTTCTGATAAATGAGGTTGCAAAGAGTGATTCAGATGCTTTGGTTTGCGGTTCAAGAATAGAATGCCCTTGTCTAGTTGGATCATGCTTGGCTTTCTCTTGTTCTGATCTTCCCCTCGTTGGTTTGTGTGTTCCTCTAGATGTTGAGGTTGTTCTTTCTTGATTTGTTTTCTCATGTTGTATCCCCTCTTTGTAACCGATTTTATTAGTTGAGCAATATAAGTGATCCCTTTGTCCAAAAAAAAAAAAATAGTGATATTATCCCTTTATTTTACAATATTGGTATTGGTAATTATCCAAAAATTATACAATATTCAACTAATAAACATGGTTTAATCCTAATAATAACGAAGGAAATAGAACACACTAGGCATAAGGCAAATATTTTGGTCTTGCCTAGCGCATCATTCACCTAGGCATTGTGAGCGTAAATAGCTTTTTAACCTATAGTCCTAAATTAAAATTCCAAATTGATGGAAGGTATGAATGACGAATCGGTGGTAGTTTGAGAAGATGTCATTTTGGGGAAGACAAGGTTTGGCCAAGTGATTCGTGTGTTCGAATCTTTAGAACCCTTAGTATTAATAGTTGATTAAAGCACACGGTATGGTGGGTCTGTGCAAACTTCAAGCCCATGTGTTGACTTTCGTTTGAGGGAGTGTGTTATTGAGTGTTATTGGGATCAATTAGTTCATGACATACCCAACCCACTAAAAACAAATTTTCTTTTTAAGTTTTCTCTGCACTTGCATTATTTTCTACAGACTACAGCTGAATAAGTCATTTTTCTTTCTTTTGGATGATTGTTTAACGAGGCCTTAAGCTCCTGGGCTAATGATCAGGAGTGCTCTACTGAAAGCAACATAAAACTGTCTGTTGGCAGCCAGAGCAACTAGTCTAAAAGAGTGCTAAAACGTGTAGTGTAGCAGAAAGGGAAAGGGAAAGGGTACTGTCAACTAGGCAGAAGAAACCCCAGGCTCATATTTTAGGTTTTCCAAGGTGGAAACTTGAGAATGATGGATCTCACCATGAAAATGAGTCGAGGTTTGGCTTTCAGATTCAGTTTGGGATTCCTGATCATAAGCTATTCTTGATTGTGATGATGTTTGGTAAATAACGTCCGAAGTTGTGTTCCCATTAACATTTCATGTCTCCAATATTATGCAAAGTCTTGCTGCTAACACTTAACAGCATTTGCAGCATTAGTCGCAGTCTGAACTTTCCATGCCGCTACAGAACCTTATTCTGTGATACGACAGGAAGATCCTGAACTCTTTTTCCTTAATCACCGATTTAATTCGCAACCAGCATACAACAAAGAAGATTGGAGATTTACTGCAGGAACCAACAACAAAAACCAATAGGCTATAGCCGTAACACAAATAATTTGGGAAGTCGTTTTTGCTTCACAAACTCACAAATACTGGAAACACCAGGAGCAGAAAATGTTTTAAGGACATCAAAAGCTCAAACAAACATCAAACAGATCACTACTTACTCTCATCAACTACAGCTCTTCAAAACCCCAATTCCGCCTGAATTAAACTGCTGGCAACGACAAAGGAATCCATCATCTCATTACTACATCGACTCCAGTACGCTGATGTGATCATCCAGCTGATCAATAGGATCCCCAAGCAGGCATACCGGATGCCATCCCAGCAATAGCAGCTGCAGCAGCAGCAGGGGGAGCTTCTGCAACTGGCTCAAACCACCCAAGATCGTCCATAACCTTCTTGAACAGGTTACCTGCCGCGAAAGAAACCCCCGACACCATGAAGCCAACTGTGAGATAGAACAGCACCGTCTTGAAGTAGGTCTTGGGCGGCTTCTGCACATGAGCCTTCCCAAAGGCAAGCAGTACCACACACACGATAGATGCTGCGGCCGCTGCTGCGATCTTGTAGTCTCTGTTGTCGCTCTCCTTGAACGAGAAGCCATAGACGACTGGAGGGACAAGGCCGAAAACCAGGAATGACAGCACTGCAAAGAAAGCATGGCGCTTGAAGTTACTTCTCTGCCCGAGGAGGTCACAGTATCGATCCACTTCTGCTTCCTCCTGTGTCTCGGAGGAGACAATGAACCTCCTTGGCTGCTCGCATTTAAGGTCGCTTATCTGTCGTTCAAATGCTCTTCGTGTTAGAAGTTGGCATATTATTAAGAATCGAAGGACAAAATGCTGCTGCGCTTACATTGGTTGCAAGGAGGGACAGTCCACCAATGAGGTTGGCTATTCCAATGGCCATGATCTTCACTGAAATCATTTGAAAGAACAACCTTGTCAAAAAATAAGTTGATGCATTGCTTCTGAGAACAAGGACTCTCCAAGTAATGAGGCTACCACAACTTACATGTACCAGTATCAGCACTAGCAGCAGAAGTGACAATGCTGAGACTTGTGATTAACTCAGCCAAACCACCATATACAATGCTCTTCAGGATGTCCCATTGCCTACCACTAGCAACTCTTCCTGGTAGTGGGATCGTGGACGGCTCGACTGAAACAACAACATCTGGTCTCGAAGGAACTGGTGCTGGTGCCTCATCTGTCCCAACAAGAAGTGGTTGGTAAACAAAATTTTAGATACCGGTGCGGGCTGCATCAAGGTGATATATAGAACGAGGAAAAAACAGTACCTGTGGTTGAGACAGGAAGTTTAGTTTCAGGACCCTGCGCATCTAGAAGTCCAGTTGCAATTCCATTGTCCATGTTCCCTACCTGTTGGGCTCCAATTACCGGTAGTTTGTTGAAGAAAATACCAAGAATGCCTTTCCTTCCTCCTGCACACATGAAAAGAAATTGGCGATCAAGATCAACTATGTGGATGGGCATTCAATTCAATGAACCGGAGAGTGAGGGGGTCGGTTAACCTTTGTTCTTGTCATCGATCGTCACATTGACGGAAGCATTACCATCATCAACAATCACATTAACCTTTCCAGAGTCTTCTTGTTCAGGCTGACTCGGAGGCGGCACTTTGTTTCTCCAGTCTCCCCAACCACCAGCAGGGAACCCAATAGTTGGTGGGTCTCTACTTGTTACTGAAACATGCCCGCCATCCTCTTTCTGCCCGGCTCCTTCTGTGGAGGCTGGCTGCGTTTCAGGTTTTGATCCACTTTGTGGAGCTTCACCCTGCTCACTTACTGGTGCTGCAGTTGGCAGAGCAGCAGATGAGACTTTGCCTTGATCAACAACAACTTCTCCAGCCGAGGGAGCATTTGTTGCGGCTGAAGGAGCGCTTGGTGTTCCTTGGGGAACATGGACATCAACTGCAATCAGAACAACTTGGTAAGAACAATTGAATAACATGCAAGAAAGAATTCCATCCAACCAAAGAAACCATCTAGAAGAGTACCTTGATCAGTTATTTCCTCATAATCATCATCCTGTCCTCTAGTGCCAAAGATCCAGTTGCCTGTATGAAACAACATAACAGAAGAATCATATCAACATGTCAAAGACTATTAATTGTGTACCCAAAAGAAAAGGAAAATAAGGAACTGGCAAGGAAAAGATGAACCACTTAGTGTAATCATTTATTACCTACGGGAATGAGGAAACTGAAGCAGGATGTGCATCGGAAGGTATTATGAACAGGTGGTGGAGGGGGAGTTGCAGGCTGCCTAGCATCATTATCAGCTCCTTGAAGAATGACCTTCTTGATGCAAGCTTGGCAGTTAGGACAGAAGAATTCTTGGGTGGCATGCTTCTGGTAAACATTCTCCAGTATCACTTCTGTCACTTCATTCTTCGTTTCTCCGATGATGACGCTGCTGCTTCCATTCTCAACCACAGAAGATGTAGCTGAAGATGAAGATGAAGAAGAAGAAGAAGAAGAAGCAGTAACACCCTCGCTCTTCTCCACCAATAGGGTCTTCGATATGAACACTGTTCCGGATTCTCCACTTGTGTCCTTAGCCTCAGACAAACCGTAATTTGCAATAGGGAAGTTGCCTGTGGAATTAGATTCCAGAGGACAGGAATGAAAAGGATTAAACTTGTGCAAAAGAGGAACTGCAGATCAAACACTGGAGAAAAGCAATAGGATAGCAATCCCATGGACAATGATTGCTTTGAAGTGTGAAGACATGATAATGATCATGATGCTAATTTCTTAACCCAATATTATATTCATTGTTAAGAAGATATAGATAAGATCTACACATACGGATTGGTGGGATAGACCCTTGCAAGAAAACAAAACAGAACAACAGAGTGCCCAAAGTGGGAACAAAAAAGAGGAAGCTGGGGCCAAATATCATTGGTTGCTTGTTATGGAATACAATTAATGCTGAAATCTTTCACGTTCCACTCATCCCAGGTTTCAGTTTTGCTGATTTCTTAAGAATGGACCCATTGAAAAGGCCAAAAACAGTGAAGACCAATCGTGGGTTGTGGGTTCCAGATTTAGACACCACGACTCCACAATCCAAAAGGCAAAAGCACAGTCTAAGCAAACTAAATGGTTTCATCCATCCATCCAATCACAGCTGAGCTCTATGAAGATGTTGTCAACTAGAAAAGAAAGAAGAGAAGAAAAGGTGGAGACTTGGTGGAATAGTGAGAGAAAGTGACCCCCAGTGACTGAAAGTTGAGGAAGGTCATTTACATGTCAAAGCCACAGGAGATCGATCAAAAGTAAGAAGGAAATACCTCCTGCTATTTGTGCTTGTTCCTCTGCTAGTGGTACAGTGGAAGAGAGAGTTTCCTGCAAGCTGCCATGGCCATTAGTGCCGTTGGAAGCGCCCATGACTGCTGCTTCTGCATAGGTTGCGGGTGTTTTGTGGTTCTGATTCTGCCTTCCTATCAAGGGCTCCTCTTCTTCCTCTTCCTCAACTCGCCATTCCTGCTGCTCTGCCACTGCAGCCGCCATTAGGGAAGACTTGAGAAGGAAAGGAGGAGGCTTTTTGGTTTTTTTTAGCAACTCGAGACTAAAAATAGGAGGGGCTCAAACGCTCCCCAAGGCTAAGCTGTGAGCTGCAGTGGCTGGGGTTTGGATTGGGAAATCATCTCCATTAACTTCCCCCAGCTATATAGGAGTGGCCTTCAATGCCACTCTAACAACATCCCCAAAGAAAGAAAGAGAAGAAGAAAATATTAATTAAAGACCCTTATCACTTCGCTATCACAACCCTCTAATTACTAATTAATAATCATAATCTAATGGAGACTTAGAGAGAGAGAGACCAGGTCGTAGGTGGAAGTTGGGTGGATCGGGATGAGCTCCATTTAATACTGTGAAGGAGAAGATTTGACTTCACCATTTATGTGCTGTGCTGTGCGAGCTGTTTCCAGAAGACACAAAAAAAGCAAACAAAACCAGGATTAAGAAGATGTTTGGGTTCTGTTTGTTTTCAATTTGCTTGTTTCTGCCTCCTTTGTTCTTGAGGGAATGGGAAACCGGAGAGAGAGGTGGACCAGCCTGCCTCAGCCTAACCGTGGGATTTGGGAATGGAAACAAAGAACAACTCTCACCTTGGCCCTAACAAAACCAACCATAGAAACAATTTCGCACGTTGTTCTTACCGTGGATAGGGATGGCAATGGGTCGGGTTGGGTCGGGTTTTGCCAAATCCAAACCCGTGGGTTTATCCGTGAAAAAAATCCGGGGTAAAATCCATTGGGTTTGAAAAACTCAAACCCAACCCGCTGGGTATCCGCGGGTTCATGGGTACCCACGGGTTTTTGTCGTAAAAAATTTACTATAACAAGTTCCTATGAAAATTAAAGTCAAATATCAATCTCTCAATACAAATTATCCATATATAAAACACCATTCTAGAAAATACAAGCAAATCACAAATTAGCTATACAAATTGTTCAACACCAATCTAGAAAACTCAAGAAAATTGAAGCAAATCACAAATTATCCATAAATAACATGATTAATTGAAAGCTTCTTCCTTTCAATTAAGTTTCTTTGTTATCCACTCGATAACATCAACTTCATTCTACACCATTAAAAAGAAAAAATTAGACATGTCTCCACAAACATAAATAAGATTAGTTGTTTAGAATATTAAATATACCAAGAAAATTATTATATGGGTGTGGGCGGGTACCCATGGGTCGGGTTTACCTAAACCCAAACCCAACCCGGTGAATAGTGAACGGGTGTAAACCCAAACCCGGCCCAAAACCCGTCAACACGGATTTTACCCGCGTTGACCGGGTTGGGTCGGGTGGGTACCCATGGGTTCGGGTTTTGTTGCCATGCCTAACCGTGGATGGTTCTATGATTCTATCTCACAAACCCCTATCTTTTTTTTTTTTCTGGTAATTGTAGTTGATTTTAATTAGGTGTCGCTTTTGTTGCCAGTGATTTTAATTCACTATGAGGTTAGGGTTGGTGCACCTGTTTTTTCCTTGATCGCTTTAGGTACAAGCGATCGTACTAAATCATTTTACTCGAGCACGATCATTATTCGACACGAGGATAGGGTTAGGTGCAGCGGCCTAGGCATGATCGCTTTAGTCAAAAGCGATCGTGTATTGATCGTTTTGCCCTAAAGCGATGAAGATTCAATCTGATTCCAAATAAAATCACGACCCTCCTATCCTATTTCACTCTCATTTCCCCTCTTCTCCACCTTCGTAGCAGAAATTTCCCTCTTCCCCGCCACACTTGTAGGAAAATCTCACGACCACGCTAGAACTTCATTCCCTCATTATGAATAAGGTGTATCTAAATTTGTTTATTATGGTCATGTTTAAGTAGTTATGTGTTTATGCTTCACTAATTAGGCTTAGTATGAATTATGCTAACTATTCGAATTAAAGCTGAATGTATGATGGATTATGGTTTTGGACGTTGTATGTGATTGGTAGTTATTTTAAATCACAGATATGTGTAAATTTTGGAAGTATAGACTTCTTATTCAGTGGAATGGTCGAGTACAAACTCCCACAAAGGGATCGGTTATGAAGATGGTGAAAATTGAGACTAGATTTACGTGGCAAGAACTCTATGACATTTGTGCAGACCAAATTTGTATGGGGTACATATAAGAGTTTGTACAATTACTTACCAATATCCAAACGTCGTTGGAGGCGATGTCATGTACGAAGAAGTTGTCATACCTAACAATGATAGGGTTAATATGATGTAGGACTTCCTAGCTGAATATAAGATCAGGATTGTAGACATGTATGTTGAGATCGAGGATGTCAGTCGTGGTGGAACCAGTTACGAATAGGATGGCATTGAATCCTCTTATCACCACCATTTTTATGGTGATGGTGTTGCACGAGGGTATGAATGGGGTGGTTATTCAAGCAACTATGAAGAAGGTAGTTATGTAGGCGCGATGTTGTAGATGGGGTGCCATGCGAAGATGCTCCTTGCCGTGTTAATTTTGTTGAGCCTGCCCCATTTGTTGAGTCACTTGGTGTTCAATTTCTGACTTGGGGTCCAAAATGGATTGACATTGAAAATACCATTCGAGAATCCATGTGATCTCCACATAATCAAGATGATGATGTTGGCGATGATGGAAATAAAGCATTCAGCAGTGTACATGCATATGGACGGCTGCAGAATAGATAGTCTATGCTTTCTAATGTAGTCTAACATAACAAGCATACATCTGACTTTACCTAACGGGAGTGGTTCCTTTGACAATCCCAAGGGGTTGTCATTTTTTTTCCAACCCTTCTGCACCAAGGATATATTTGATAGTGAGACTTTTTTGTATTATTGCACCATGGGAATTATAAAGTCATATCAATTACAATTTCTAAAAAAATAACACATTAATTACATTTCTTACTCCCTATCTCTCACTCTCCCTTTTCCAGCAGCCTCTTTGCCTTTCGCCGACTAAATTCTTCTGAAGATATTCCTCCAATAGACTCCCTTCGACCACCTGGCAAAATAAGTATCACCGCATTAAAAAAGGTATCACTCTGAAAAAGTACCATTGTTGCACTAAAAAAATATACCACTAAACTAAAATAATTTCGACAATGAAAAATAGTACCATTATTGAATAAAAAAGTACTACTTAGAAACTAGCAGGAGAATGGCGAGAGAGGACAATGACCTAGCAGGAGGAGGCAACTTCGTTCAACACAGGCGCCATAGGCAAACGACCTTGCTGGTTGCAATGGGTAAATAACTCTTGGCTTTCCCCTAGATGGAGAAATAAAAGAGATGTAGCCTTATTGTGTGTGGCTCTACATCAGGATGATGTGCAGAATTGCATATATCCATAAATTCCTTGATATGTTTGACCGAATTGTCACTATCACGACCCTCAAAGAGTCCAACATTATGGACCATAGGGATTGTTGAATTCCTTAGCTCGAAGTCAGGCACAATAATAGGAGGAGGGACGAGGCTCGAAACTATGTCCACAGCTTGAGCCTTTGTGTACTCATTGAGAGTTTGTTCAACGATGCCTTTTGGAGTTGAAGGATCGTAAAGAAGTTTATTCTTGCATGCTCCTAAAATTTAGCCAAAGAGTGGGTTAAGGTAGAGGGCAGTAAGTTGTTGCTCTTAGAACCTCTCTTCTTACGCAGGGGTGATGACTTGGATTTAGAATAATCAAAAGTACCACTCATATACACAAGACCTTGGGCAAGCCTATTAAGTTTGAGCTTGGTTGTCTTGCCTCTAGTTCGTGTTAGGCTTGTGCAAAGAAGGCAAGGCAGAATCTGTACGTGATAGACTCCTTCCCAACTCAGCGCCCTGGCCACTTGTTTATGCCAATAAATGATGTTGACGCCCCGGAATTGATGGCTCTAGTTTCACGCCCAAACGATGATCCACACACAGAGACTATAGAAAATGAGAAATAAAATACTAAAAGCAAAATGGAAAAAAAAATGTAAATGAAATAGAAAAATTGAATGGGGGTCAGAATTGGTGCTAGGGTCACCAAAATAAGAAGGAATTAAAATAGCGCACATATTGTTGATTCTTCCCCTCCTAAGTTTGAATCTGAATTCAAACTTTCACACATAGACTAAAAAAAAGAAACATAAATTAGTTACGGATAGAATAAAATTACAAACAAAAATGAAAAAGAACAAAATAAACGACAGAACTCTTACCTCGTTCCCTTTATTATGGTTTCAAGAATCTCTGACAATGATGCCAAAAATTGATCACGTTGTAGTGTATGTCAAGTTTACTTTGTCGGAAGACCAAGATCGTATTTCCCTAGGGTCTCTCATAGTCACTTACTTAGGTGGTGAGGGACGAGCTATGGTGGTTTTAAAATAGATGTGGAGATTGAGGTGCCTCCGAGGTTGAATTTCCCCTTTGTATTTCAAAACTGGGAAAAAAAATTGCGGGGAAAGAAAATCTAAGCTAAGGGAGAGTGGAGGAAGCATGAGGACGTGGCGTTGCATAGGAAAGCTACTCGTAGATTTTCTTACTCTCAACCTCAATCTAAGAAACAGATGAACTATTTGATCTTTGTTAGGTTTATTCATACAATACGTTGTGGCAAATGCCAGGTCTAGTAGGCAACAATATTAGGACCTTATGAATGTCTCATTTGAAGAAGTCGATGGAGTTTGATCGATTGATGGTCGATCGTGAGTGACTTATGTATGCAGTCTCATACACTCACAAAGTCAAGTATGAGAATATAATATTTGAAGTTAATCCTCGTATTACACACACAATAGCATCAACAATAGGCCAAAAGAAATAAGAAAAAAAGAAATATAAAGAAATCAAATCATATATATGTCAAAACAAAAGGTTAAATAGTGAAGAACCTTTAGGGTTTGCCAACCTATGCAACTAAGAGAACTAGCCGATCAAGAGGACGAGTTTTTGGGAGAACATAAGTAGAAAAGTGATCCCCACAAAGCTCTCCAAATCGGTGTCCAGAATAGAGAGAGTGGCAAGGCTACCATTCCTGGCGCTAATTTTCCCTCAAAGTTGATTTCGCTCTAAGTTGGGTGAGTCACTCTTTCAGTAGAGTAACGACCCTCCAATGCCCTTTATCACCGGCTACCAAACTTCTACCTCCCCCCCCCCCTATAAGTCTATTTATAGACCTTTCATTAGGGTTTCTGGGGAGGGAAAGTTGCTCTTCAATGCTTAGTCTTAGTTTCAACAGGTTTCCTCCAGCTTAGCCACCGTGCAAGGAATATTCTAGATGAATTTGAGTGCATAAGGGACGATTCTGGCTCCAGAGGTTGAGCCTTGATGTCCCCCAACACGTACAAAGTGGTCCACTAGGGTATTATGTCCTAAAAACACACGAAACACTACCAAGAGTGCATCAAAATATTCAAAGTGATCCTAGAGCTACTAAAACACACTTTGAGTGATCATGAAGCAAATTCAATATATCATAACGATAAATATGTGAAACAATGAATTCTGTTCATAATGAGGTATAAAATAGTACTTCTTACGTTTCATTATGATACAATGTCCAGTATGGTTTCACCTAGTGCACCACTCTGTTTAGAAGAACACGTCGAATTGGGATCGATGTGCTTGGATCATGCCACGTTAACCTTACTGGAGAGATACACTCGCTCAAAATTTCTCGTCATTTGACTATTTTAATCATCCCAATAATGTGTGCACTTTCTCATCATCAATGTAGTCAAAGTCTAGCTTCTACTTAAAAGCAAAATGATGGGTAAAAGTGGAAGCGTAAAAGCATAAGTTTTTAAACATTCTATAAATTTGATATAAATTTTATAACCATAACTTCTATTTTCAAAATAAAAAAAATAAGTAAACTAGCTTATACACTAAAGATCACTCTCACACACATAGACCAAATTAACAACCTTTTAAATAGGGGTGGCTATACGGTCCGGTCCGGTTAAATTGGCCCAAATTGATCTGGTCCAGTCCGGTCTTTTTGAAAATATAAGGACCGAAGATTGGATTGGATACAGTCCGGTCTTGATCCGGTCCGGTCCCAATTCGGTCTTGATTTTACATTGAGATTGTGGGATTTGAGTGGCCTAAGGCCTTAAAGGGTGAGGAGTTGGTTAAGTTTTGTACTAAGTGCAAAGGTTTGTGACCGTTTATGCAAATACCCTCAAGTTTTGAGTGTTGAGCTCTCTTATCCGGTCTTTATCCGGTTTTTTACCTCAAATCTAAGCCCAAAGATTGGATTGGATTGTTTACTATCCGGTCCCGGTCCGGTCTCGGTCCGGGTTATACGGTCCGGTTTCTAGTTTTTAATCCGGTCCCGGTCCAAATAGCCACCCCTACTTTTAAACAAGCATTCATTGTCTTCCTCGTGCTTTCGAAAAAAATATGAGAAGAGGAACCATTGGCAAATGATGAAGCTATAAGGATTGTAGGCAAACATCACTAATAAGTGAACGTGACAGCAAATGGGAGGCTGAAAGAGACGAACTTCGACGATAGCGTAGTCACAAGGATGGGAGTTGCAGGAATGCAAAAGGACACTGGAGGCAGAGAAAAAACGAGAATAAAGGAGAAGTGACAATAAATTAGGGATGAGGAATCTTTAGAACGAAAGATTGAAAGGATAACCCGACTAAAAATAGATAAAAAAGAACAACATCGTTTTTTCTCTTTTAGCCAGCAAAATTGAACCAAATCCGACCCAAAATGATAGGGTGTCAATCATTTGTTTTGGAGCAGTCCGCACCGAACCAAATCGATCGAGGATAATGTGCTCTAATCCATGATCCTATGAATCTTACAAACACAGAAGGAATATGAGCCTGATTCATATTTGGACCGGATCAAACTAGACCATAGTGAACCAATTGCAATCTTTGTCTGATCCTTGGAATAATGTGCTCTAATCCATGATCCTATGAATCTTATAAACACAGAAGGAATATGAGCATGATTGATATTTGGACCGGATCAAACTGACCATAATGAACCAATTTTTAAGTTTTGGACTGCGAATCTCAAGGTTTGGTTCAAACCAAACCATTGCACACCCCTACAGTATTGTCATAATACCCGATTATCAAAAGTCTAAAATAGTGATTTAAAAGCTAACTTCTAGGCTTTTACCATACTTGAGGGCTTTTACTTGGACTGGTGCAAAAGGTATATTGAACAAAAACTACAATGTTTAGAGGGTCTAAAGTGTAAAAGCGTAGATATTATAGCTTTTCAGTGCATTGATCATCATGTCATAGTAGGTTATGCAGAACTGAAACACTCCACATTGATTATATTTATATTTATTCATAGGAGCCAACATCACTGCTTATAATTAATATAGACATTGTATTCATTTTTTCGCTTTGCATTCCTCCATCCTTTCTATCTAAGAGAGAGCGAAGGCGGACTAGTGGTCATGGGCAATGTTTTATTGATAGTAAATTTTCTTTGGTAATGTACATCATACATGGGATTGTGGTCTTGTCAAGGGGAAAGGCGCTGGTGTGACCTAAAACTAAGCCAGTGGTTTGAACCACCAACTTGTCGTGATATCAATGAAATCCCTCTGCCTAAATATAATGTTGATCGATTAGTCTGTGGGATGCTAATATTCCCCTAAAGTTAAAAGTTTTCCTTTGGAAATTTTTCAACCGTTCCTACGACGGAAGCATTAATCGAGAAGGATGTTCAGGTCCATCTCAGGTGCCCGGTTTGTTGGGCGAAATGGGACACAATGGAGCATTTTCTCCTTGATTGCCCAGTGGGTAGGGCCTTGTGGGATTATGTGGGGCTTGAACATCTTGGTCAAGGGCTGCCTCGTCACACTTTCCCGTTGTTCCTGAAAAAGTTGATGTTCCTCATACATCAAGCTCAGCTGTTTATGGCGGTTAGTGTGGTCCTTTGGAGGATCTGGCGATCACGAAACTAGGTTTTCTTTGAGGGAAAATAGTTTAGAACTCAACTTTAATGCGGCAGTTCCACCAGCAATATCAAGAGTGGGTAAGTTTGCATGTCGATAGAACTCAGCGGTTACCCGTCCCTCTCGTTCAACCATTGGGGGTTGTTCACCCTAGTCCAATTGTTTGAAAGTGGGATAGGGAAACCAAGCATAAGTCCCATTCGGCAGGAGGGATGACTATGATGAATCAAGCTGGGAAGGTTCTCTTGGCTAAAGGGGTACAGTTTGTGGGTATTGATGATCCTTTGGTTGCTAAGATTCTCACCCTCCGGGAGGCTATTCTCTGGTGCCTGGTGTCCTGATTTACAGAAGTGAGATTGGAAGGTGACACCAATGTGATTATTGATAAAATCAATCGGTCGGATATCAGGGATAGCCGGATTGGAGCCCTTCTTGTGGAAGTTGGGCCTTGGTTCGCGATTCATAGTGGGCTTAATGTGAGATTTATAGGACGGCATAGTAATAGGGTAGCCCATTTGGTGGCTAGAAACTCTTCAATTGTACCCGACTACAAATCACTTATTGATTTTTTGTCTTGTTTGAATTCCAATATGTAATTATCTATTTTTCAAATCAATATATATGATTATTTTTTGTAACAAAAAATACATTGGAGCGTGGTCATGGACTGTGTTTTATTAATAATAAGTTTTCTTTGGTAATGTAAGTCATACATGGGCTCCCATGTATGATGTGAAAGTAGTATAGTAGTGTATATCTATCGTATTTTCTGGTATTTCAATATCACTAGGTTACTATTCTTGTAATTTTGAATATAAAATAACACTCCAAAATCAATCTCAGTCACAATAAAAAAATATTGGTAATATCAAATACGAATAAATTGAATCAGGAGTGGAGTCACGTTTTGAGATTTGGGGCCAAAATTCTTTTTACATATATTAGTAAAAAGACAAAAAAAAAGGAATTTTTTTAATTCATAACAAGACGTTTTTAGATAATTAAAATTCTCAAAGTACAATCTTAACTAACCAGTGATATCATGATATGTTCACTATAAATGAATAAATTATCAAATTACTCAGATATTTTCATACATGAAAAGTGTATTTTTCAATGTTAGTATTTGAAAAAAATTCTATTATATATTCAAAAATTAACTTGAAATTCTTTAAAAAAAAAGGGTTAATTGCATGGTTGGTCACTGAGATTACAAAAAACGTTCATGTTTGGTCACTGGAAATATTTAAATCCAATCTTGGTCACTTAAATTAGTTAAATGGTTCAAGTTTGGTCACTCTCCGTCCAATTCCGTTAAATTTGTCTGATGTGGCAGTCAACCCTCAAAGTTGACTGTTAACTCAGTGACGTGGCAATTAAAAAATAATAAATAAAATAAATTTTAATCTTCTACCATTTCCAACACATTTTCACAATAAAGTAAAATAAATAAAACAAAAAAAATTAATACAAGACAATTAATCAGTAGCCTTCCCAACCATATTCACCAAGCACTACGGCTGCCAGTTCTTTGGATCCAACAACCAGCAATCATCTTCAATTCTGGACCACTGACGTCGGAGCTGGGCAAGTTAAAGAGCTTGAAATCCATGGATTTGTCCAACAACATGCTCCAAGGGGAGATTCCACCTGCTTTCGCTGAACTCAAAAACTTAGACTCTCCTCAATCTCTTCAGAAACAAGCTCCATGGAGCCATTCCGGAGTTCATCGGCGAGATGCTGCAGCTTGAGGTGTTGCAGCTCTGGGAGAATAACTTCACCGAAAACATTCCTCAAGGTTTGGGTAGTAACGGCAGGCTCTTGATTCTGAATCTTTCTTCCAACAAGCTCACTGGAATTCTGCCTCCCGATCTCTGTACTGGTAATCGCTTATAGACTCTGATTACTCTCAGCAACTTCCTCTTCGGGCCGATCCCGGAATCGCTGAGTCAAATTCGAATGTTGAAAATTTCTTGAACGGATCCATACCAAGCGGTCTCTTAGGGTTATCGGAGCTTACCCAAGTGGAGCTTCAATACAATCTATTGGCCGAAGAGTTTCCCGTTACTACCGAGGTTGTAGCCATGAATCTTGGCCAAATCAGTCTCTCCAACAATGAGCTCTATGGGCCATTGCCTCCGACGACTATCGACAACTTCTCTGGTGTTCAAAAGTTGCTTCTCGACGGGAATCAATTCACGGGTTCAATCCCTTCAGATATCTGAAAGCTACAGCAGCTTTCGAAGATGGATTTCAGCCACAAACAAGTTATCAAGGCCAATCACACCTGAGATCAATCAATGCAAGTTACTGATGTTCGTGGATCTGAGTCGAAACCAACTCTCTGGTGAAATTCCGAATGAGATTACAGCGATGAGGATCTTGAACTACCTGAATGTATCGAGAAACAATCTCATCGGTAGCATGCCTCCACCCATTTCCACTATGCAGAGCTTAACATCTGTTGATTTCTCTTACAACAATCTCTCTGGTTTAGTCCCTGGTACTGGCCAGTTTAGCTACTTTAAGTACACTTCATTTTTGGGTAATCCGGATCTCTGCGGTCCTTACCTGGGTCCTTGCAAAGATGGGATCCTTGTAACTATAATATTTTTTGTTTTATTTATTTTATTTTATTGTGAAAATGAGTTGGAAATGATTAGAAGATTAAAATTTATTTTATTTATTATTTTTTTAATTGCCAGGTCACTGAGTTAACGGTCAACTTTGAGGGTTGACTGCCACATCAGACAAATTTAACGGAGTTGGACGGAGAGTGACCAAACTTGAACCATTTAACTAATTTAAGTGACCAAAATTAGATTTAAATATTTCCAGTGACCAAACATGAACGTTTTTTGTAATCTCAATAACCAACCATGCAATTAACCCAAAAAAATTTACCCTGAAATATGAATTTATATGGTGAGGTGATGTAAATGTCAATATGCAACCGGGACATGCCACCTGTAGATGTGGAATTATAAAAAAAATTCGCTACCCATATGTTTTGCTGCTTCCCAACGTACCAAACTCGACTCCGAATTAAATTATTATTATAATCCAAAAGTCTACTTCAGCTCCATGATCAATTAGCATCATTCATCAATTATTCATATGGGAATTCTCAATGGGGATATAATGACCCCCACAATTATTTCCTTTATTTTAATTCTTCTGCTACGGGACAATGACATTAATTTTTCATTAATTCACCCACGTTCAAACCATTCTTCTATTTTAAATTAATTTTTCAGATGTATGTGTACCCATTCCACCCTGACGGCAGCAAAAGATTTCACGGCTAGAAATCTCATTTATACAATTGACTCAGATCGGTCTGCTTATTCTCCTCGTTCATATCTATTGTTATGTTCCATGCTAGTTTTTTCTACTTCAAAAAACCGCTGGAATTTATGAAGAAAAAGAGAGATAAATGAGTCACATGGCTGAAAACCATGGTTGTTAAACCCGATCCGAACTAGCTGGATGGGTAACATTGGGGCATGACCAGTTGACCACACAAGATCGATTCAAATTAGTTAATTATGCGTAGAATTGATCCGGTAAGACTGTTTGAACCGGTCAGTCGATTTTATTATTATGTCATCCACCTTTTATCCTTTTTCAGCCTCTCATTCTCCTTCAGAAGCTCCGGCGACTTTGTACAGCTCATTATCCTTGACTCTATCGTCGATCCTGAACTCAACCTAGAGCTTGCCGCTGAGGGAAGATCCCATGACTAAGGTTTAAGGGGGGAGGGGGTGCTTAGTCACTTGACTAAGCCCCTCACAACCTTAGATCTGGACACAACAATCCAACGATTAAAAAGTGGGAATGGTTATTTAATTGATGACAGGGTAGTTTGGGTATTATGAAAAATTACGAAGTATACAACCTGGACTTACAAATAATACAAACCATATAAATTAAACAAAATATACAAATAGATTTATAAACAATACAAAACATACGAACTATACAAACAATACAAAATAGACTAACAAACAATACAAACCATAAAAAAATTAAAAAACAACCAGGTTGATTTTTTAGGCTCCATCTCTATATAGAGGGGCACTGTCCCAAAGTTAACTCGGTTGTTTTTTAGACATACAATCATTACAATCAGGTTGACTTTAGAGGCTCCATCTCTATATAGAGGACTTACGTCTGAAAGTCAACCAGGTTATTTTTTAGACATAAAAAACATTATAAACTTGGTGGAAATGACCAACATGGCAGACAGAAATAACAAATCTTACAAACATTACAAAGGCAACCGACAAACATTACAAAATAACAAAGCTTACAAACGTTACAAAAAATTAGAGATGGCAAAAATATCCGTAACCGTGGATATCCACCCGAATCCGACCTAATCGGGTAGGGTAAAACCCGAACCCGAAGCATTTTTCGTGGGTACGGGTAAAACCCGAACCCGAATATTGCGGGTAATGGGTGGGCATGGTTATCTCACTATAGAACCCGAACCCGCCCGATTATACACTTGCATATGTATTTTGTCTAGAAATAATCATTATTTTTCCCTAGAATATTTTATATTAAGCATATAAATATAATATTTTTATGAAATTATGTTGTTTTAATTAATTTTCGTCATTCTAGTGAATTATTGTCGTACTTTTCCTCTTACGTAATGTGAGTATACGTGTGAATGTTAACATATTGGTTGGAATTATAAGGAGAAATTATTACCCATGGATAACCGTGGATACCCGAACGGGTATGGGCATGGTTTTGATTTTCTACCCGTTTCTCATGTGGGTACGGGTATGGGTAAAACCCGAATTACATTGGGTAGGGTAACGGATATGCACTATCCGCCCCCGACCCGACCCATTGCCATCCCTACAAAAAATATCTACAAACAGTACAAAACATACTAACCGTACATTATACCACTACTTATAATACAAATCGATACACTTGTATTATATACCAATGAGTACAAAGCATACAAATCATAAAAGTATACAAACAAGACAAATAAACATTACAAATTACAATATATACAAAATAGTCATATAAATATTACAAACTAGAATGATAAACAATACAAATAGAATCTATACAAATATTACAAACATTACAAAATTGTTCGACAAACATCATAAAACTGCCACTGCCGCCGAAAAATACCCATTGTCAGAAAATCTCAACCATCGACACCGAAAAATTCTCTCTCTCTCTCTCTCTTTCTCTCTATGCGTTCACCTGGGAAAATCCATGGCACCAAAATCCCAAGCAAAAGAAAATGGGGGGACAGCAAAAAGAAATGTCGTTGCTCGGCGATCTGGCCAGCAGAGGACCACGTCAGAGGCATGGGACATCGAAGGAGAACGTAGCAGCTTTTTTATAATTTTTTTAATTAATAAATTAAATAATCATGTAATTACTACATTGCCCTTCATTAAATTAGATTAATCACGACCATTTGATTTTAACGAGGTGAACGAGTGGAGATTCACTTACACTCTGTTCCTGACGAGAGGAAAGTGAGGAAAAGGAAAAAGGGGTTTGGAAAGTGAGAAACCCAAGGCACTTTCCGCTGTTCTTGAAGCCCACTACAGGAAGAGAGGATAGAAAATACATTGTTCCTCCAGTCCTCCAAAAAGGATAGAAAACTTCATCTTTGATGC
This sequence comes from Linum trigynum, assembly GCA_964030455.1. Lineage (NCBI taxonomy): Eukaryota > Viridiplantae > Streptophyta > Magnoliopsida > Malpighiales > Linaceae > Linum > Linum trigynum. The sequence goes on along the minus strand of OZ034814.1, from coordinate 28,772,842 downwards.
TTTTTACTTTAGTTTATTATTTCTTTGTCTAGTCGCTTCTTCCATATAACTTTTTTTTAGCTACTTTTGTTGGCTTGTGGCCTTTCCCCTTTGCATCCGAAGCTATTGCCACGGATAAGTTTATCTATAATACATTGCTATGGGAAGAAAGAAAGAAAAAACTATATACTTGATACTAGCTTTTAACCCGGCCAGTAGGCCAAAATTTTTACAATTCAATCAATATGGTTTTCCTAGCCCTCCCTTCCTGAAAGGAAGAACGTGAATATTTTTTCTTTCCCGTATTTTTTAGTAAATGACTCATTTCGGTTGGTAAATGCCATAACAAAATGGTTCCCATATAGTTTTAATTCTAGTATATAATTTTTAATTTCAGTAGTCATTTTCGAAGTTAACTTAGTTTTTGACAAAAAAATATTAATAGTCTAATCAAACTATTCAATCATACAATCACATCATAAACAAAATCCTCAAACAAAATAAATATTCTACCATTAATCCTTAACTTCCAACTCAATCTTATGAAAAAAATAACTTAACTCTTAGGTTATGTAGTCATTATCCACCAAGTGCCTACATATAATATATTAAGCTCGGAGCCCAAAGTTTTGAAAACTCTAAATAAGAAAATAGTTCAAAAGATAGTTATGATAAATATTTTCAAAATTATTTATCTACTTTTCACTATGGTAAGAGGATTGGTTCTACCAAAAAAAAGATAAGATGATTGGAAAAGTAAGAATACTAAAAAAAATAAAGATTAATTTTTATAATAATGAAAAATGTTGAACCACAAGGCCGAAGAAGAAAGAAGGCAACCAGAAGAAGGGGAATTACATGAGAGAGGGAGGAGAAGAAGAAATTATGTTACTGGGAATCGTAGTCCCTTTGGTATCCTCCTCGAGAAGGGATATGACTCCATGAGGTGGTGCTTCTAGTTCATACAAACCGTAGGGATAGACGAGACTGTGCTTCGAGAGCCAGTCCGTGACTCTATTCCATTCCCGGTAGGTATGAGCTAGCTTCACCACCCAATCCTGAGACATCAAACGCCTAATTGCAGATAGAAGCGTCGCATAAGGATGAAGGGGATCGGTTCTGTGATTCACAAGATGAATCACCGTCTGCGAGTCAGACTCCAAGATGATCACTCTATGCCCAAGTGCCCAAGCCACTTTAAGCCCATGGTAGATCGCCCATACTTCCGCCATAGCCGCTGCGCATGATCCAAGGCTAGAGAAAAAACCCCCTATCCACAGTTTATTAGCATCCCGTAAGACTCCTCCAGCTCCTGCCCATTCTTGTTCCCCATTAGAAGCCCCATCAACATTGATTTTGATCCATCCAGGGGGAGGTGGCAGCCACCCAATTTCCACCCGCGTGCGAGCAGTGGGTTCTTGACGTCGACCCAGCAAATCTGTTGGGGCCTTCCACGCCTTGTACCACAGCTCCGCTTTGATCTTGGTCACTTGCAGGAGAGAGGGTGGAGAAAGAGTCTTGTGTAAACCATTGAAAGTGCCTTCATTCCTGTTCTTCCACACATTCCAAAGAGCAATGCTGAAAAAGGCATTCCAAGGCACTCCCATAGTAGTAGTGTCATCCTTACCCAAATTCCATCTCATCCACTGGTCAAAGGGAAGGCTAAAGAAATCATGTTGGAGATCCGCCGGGACAGTACGCGCCCATAGGAAGGCCGCCGGAGCACACTCTCTGAAGATATGGGAGGCAGTCTCGACCTGCGTTGAGCATCTAAAGCAGGATGGATCTTGCGTGATGTGTCTCGCCATCCGTTGTGCATTGCATCTAATTCTCTCTTGAGCCGCCAACCAAATAAAACACCTTACCCGCTCCGGAACAGGAAGCTGCCAGATGCCCTTCCACCATCGCCGGTTCTGATTTCTTGGGGTATGCTGGAGCATTTTAAAGGCGCTTTTGGTCGAGAATTTCCCATCGGACGTGTTTTGCCAGAAGATAGTATCATCCTCCACTGCCATACGGTCCACTGCTACTACTGTGATTTGGTGCTGAATTTCCTGCGGGAGAATGTTGGCGAACTTCTTCACCTTCCACCTCCCCTCTTCATCCACAAAAGTAGCAACTTTAGCCTCACGGTCCTCCTCAGGGATTGCTCCAGTCGCCAACTCTTGAAGTGGTACCTGCTTAATCCACACATCCGACCAAAACTTAGTCCTATTTCCTTTATGTATATTCCAAGCACAACCCTGTTTAACTAGGGTAGTTGCCTTAGCAAAACTTTTCCAGGCAAAGGAACTTCCCTGAATGTTTCTCAGGATGTCAAGATTTTCTCGCCCCTTTCCATACTTGCTACGAGCCAATTGAACCCAGAGCGTTTCCTTTTCCTACAAGAGTCTCCAGCCTCCCTTAGCTAGCATTGCCAAGTTCACATTTCTAGTTGGTCTGAGGCCCAAACCTCATTCATTTTTTGCAAGGAGTAATTGTGGCCAGCCGACTAAATGTAGCTTGTTCTTGTCCTCAGTGTCCCCCCATATGAAGCTGCGATTCACCCGATCCAGAGCCTTGCAGGTGCTCATAGGTAGTAGCTCGGTCTGCATAGGGTAGATAGGAATGGAGGCAGAGAATGATTTCACAATAGTAATACGAGAGGCTAGAGACAGGTGCTTAGCTTTCCATGGAGCTAGCTTCTTCTGTATCCTAAGAAAGAGGTCTTGATATCTGTCCTTGGTCACTCTGCCATGAATCGCCATCACTCCCAGGTATCGCCCTAGATCAACGGTAAGAGGGATCCCCACTCTGTTGGCTAGCCGCCTAGCAATCCGTCTGTCAATATTAGCTGAGACGAAGATAGCTGACTTATTATAGTTGACCCTCTGTCCTGAGCTATGACAGAAATCATCCAGACACTGCTTTATAATCTTAATTTGCGTCCCTTCTGCCTCTGCAAACAAAATAAGATCATCCGCAAAAAAAAGGTGAGACGGCGGCTGTCCATCCCTAGACAGCTTTAGAGGTTTCCAAAGACTGTCTTGGATGGCCTCTCAATTCTGTGCGATAGTCGTTCCATGCATAAAACAAAAAGGTAAGGGGATAGAGAATCTCCCTGGAGAACACCTCTGGTTGGAGTAATAGGATCCGACAACTCTCCATTCCACAACAAACGCATGCGATTATTTTCGACGCAGAACATGATGCAGTTGATCCAAGAGCTAGGAAGGCCTATCTCCATGAGGGTGTCACGAAGGAAATCCCACCGGAGCCGATCATAGGCCTTCTCGAGGTCGATCTTAAGGACCATCCCTCCCTTTTTGCCCTTCCTTTTCTTAAGTGAGTGAAGAACCTCCTGCAACACAATAATGTTATCTGTTGTATGCCTTCCCAGAATGAAACTACTTTGCCGAGGGAAAACCAGCTTCCTCATGATAGGCTTAAGGCGGTTGGTGATGGCTTTCGTGATGGCCTTCAGGAAGATGTTATTGAGAGAAATGGGTCGAAGCTGGGAGACCGTCTCCGGGTGATCAACCTTTGGAATCAGCACCACTGTCGACTCCACCACTTTCTCTGGGAGTGACCCTGCAGCAAAAAAACTCAAGGCCATGTCAATAAGTGCTCTACCCACGACCTGCCATGACCGTTGGAAGAAAGCTGCATGAAAACCGTCAGGCCCAGGAGCCTGGAACGACTTCATCTCCTGAATAGCCCTGTATATATCTGCAGCATTAAAAGTGCGAAGAAGATGGAGCATATCCTCATGGCATAGTCTTGGGAAAGCCTCCTTTGCCATGTGATCAGAATATTCCTGGCTGTCATGCAAGTACAGAGCTACAAAATAGTCAAAAACTAGTAATGCCAAAGTTTGAGGATCCGACACCCATTCTCCATTGTTGTCCCTGAGGCTCTCGATCTTGTTTTTTCTGCGACGAATGTTGGCTTGTTGATGAAAATAGGATGTGTTCCTTTCGTCAAATTGAACCCATTTCTCCCAAGCACGTTGGAACCAGCGCATTTCCTCCTGCTCAAGCACTCTGTCCAGCTCGGCTTCCAGCTTAGCTTGCAGCTTAAAGAGCCTTGGGGAGAAATCATTTGCCACTCGCGTCTGGATCCCTTGAATGCAATTCAAAAGTCTTCTTTTCTTGCGGAGGATGTTTCCGAAGGTAGTGTGATTCCAGCTCATTAGCTTCTCGACCATCTTCTGGAGAGCCTCATGAAGCGGAATCTGCTCGTCCCATCCACCTGTCAATAAATCATCATACGACTCATGTGAGAACCACGCGCCTTCAAAGCGGAAAGAACGTGAAGGTGGGGAGACTCCCTGATTTCCAGTCGTGGTTAGGATGGGGTGGTGGTCTGAATGTAGTCGAGGTAGATGATGAACTGTTGTGCCTGGAAAAGAGGCATTCCAACTCGAGTTACACAAGTTTCTTTCGATACGGCTAGCTTTGTAAGCATTAGGCGGTTCCCCTCTAGTCCACGTGAACCGTGGCCCGGAGAAACCCAAATCAATAAGCGCCGCTTGATTTATCATGTCATTGAACCGTTTGCATCGCCTGAAGGTATGTGCAGAGGCTCGCCCAGCTTGCTCGTTGGGCTCTCGGATAGAATTAAAATCCCCGGAGAGTAGCCAGGGGAGATCAAAACTCTCTTTGGTCTTGAAGATGTTATCCCACATGTGATGTTGAAGGCTTTGTTTGGGGCTAGCGTACACTGCAGTAAGCAACCATGGAGTGGCCGAGCCTGTCAAAACCATCACTGTGAGATGTTGGAAGCAAGCCGAGATCACTTCTAGACGGAAGTTGAGGGCATTCCAGCAAAGCCAAATGCCTCCTCTCTTGCCATCCGCCTCTACCCGCATGATGTTGGGGAACCCCAGTCTACCACACACCCGGTTAGCCGTCTCTCCGTTGATTTGAAGCTCAAGGAGGATAAGAAAATCAGGCTTGTGGCTGTCGACAATTAGCTTCAGAACTCGGGAGAAGGCAGTGTTACATGCCCCACCTACGTTTCAGGACAAAATCTTAAAGTTACGATAATGGATTCTAGCTATAAAATAGACGCAAAAGAAAGAGAAAGGGCTGAGAAAGGGAAAAGCGTCAGAGGCAAAGGCTTTAAAATGGAGTCGGTTGAGCCTCGACAGCTTCCGACAACTCAATGCCGCTCTCCTCTACGCCACTCTTCGAGTCGGTTTCAGCTGCCTCCATAGGAAGAGTAGATTTGGTTGCACTAGTCCAGGCCGCTATCTCTTGTAGAGTAAGTGAAGCAAGTCGTTGTCTCGCTTTATTCTTCCTCTCCTTAACCGGGGTCCAGATTTGCAGAGCTTTGGTCGTAATCGGTTTTGGGGATTTCTTTTTCTTCTGGTTCTTATGGTTCTTCGTCCTTGCCGCAGCAGAGGGAGCTTCCGGGATCTCGTCCTTGTGTTTTTGTTTCTCGTACTAGGAGATAGAAACAATCTGAATTGCTGTGTTGTTGGGCCCAGTCACAGCAAGTGTTGGCGATGGGAGTGGAGCCGAATCCCCCGACTTCTTTCCTGAGGTTGGCATTTTGCTGGTTGAGCCCGGTCCACTCGCAAGGCCTGCACCTCCCGCCATTCCTTTCATGTTTCTGTTTGGGCTATTAATAATTCCTTCTTTACTGCTCGTGGCCCATTGGGGTTGGGGCACAAGTATTCCTCCTCCATTCTGCTCTTTCCCAACCTCTTCAATCACTAACTTTCCTTTCCCCTTCTGCTGCGCCCCCTGACCTTTCCCCTTTTCAGACTTTCCCTTTCTCGCCTCCTCTTCTTTGTTCCTTGCCATCTCTTTTGTTCCGGTCTTGGCACCGTTGGGAGATTCCCCTTCTTTCAGATTACCCCTTCCTTTTCCAGCTCTAGTATTCACAATCACATCTCCTTGATTTGGGGTCGAGTTACCAAATTCAGAATTACGGCTTCCACACCGTGATCGTCGCGTCACTTGCATCCACGACCCAAATCCGGCTCTCTCCTCCGGCCTCGAAATTGTTACAGATTCCGATGATCCCTTTGTCAAGCCGGCGAGGGAGGTCTCGGCTATTGGCCTCAATGATGGACAAGAGGAGGTCGAGTGGCCAACTCTTCCGCATTCGAAACAAACGGTGGGGAGGTTTTCATATTCAATATACTGCCACTGCCCATCGAGCCTGATACGTGTGACCATAGGTTTAGATAGATCCAACTCGACGGTGATTCGCACAAACTTGACTCTGTGCTGGTAGAGCGTGTGATAATCCAGCTTGATTGCTCTTCCTATCATGTTTCCCAGTGAGAAAAGGATCTCTTTGTGGTAGAAATGAATTGAAAAGGCCGGCAGCTGAACCTAAACAACCATCGACTTAGGTAGCTCATCAGAGAGTCGAAACGCCGACGTCCATAGGTGTACTACCAAATAGTGATCGAATATCACCCAGGGGCCTTCCGTCAACGCCCGAAAATAATCAGCATCATTGCTTAGTTTCACCAGAAAACATCAGTGACCTAATCCCATGATTTCCATTGAACCCGACGGCCGCCAAAGGGCTTTGATCCTGTTGCAGAAGGTGATGTAGGAGATATCGAGCCCCACTGCCCGGACAACCAGAGTCTGTCGCCATGGCGAACACAGTTTTTCCTTGAATACCGATGAAACCTTCAATTCCGGTTCTCCATTGAAAGTACTGGGGACCAGGTCGTGTTCGCCGACTGGAGTCCAGTCAACCAAAGCTTTGGGACTCGCAGGGCTCTGTCCTGTCACAGGGTTCGCGTACAATAGCGGCAGAGACAAAGCCTGTGGAGCCGTCGCCGGTTCACTCGAAGATCCATCAATGCTCATATTCATATTACCATTCTCAGGAAGCACATCCTTCTCCTTCATCTCCAGTCCCTGTGGCGATGATAAGGGGAGATTGGTCGTTGTCAGAACCTGTTGTCCGCTGTCCGGCAGCCGGCCCAACTAGCTGAGATCCTTCGCCGGAGTTTGACTCAGATGATTCATTCAGCAAGAAATTTAAATTGGAGAAAACTACATAAACGTGTACTATATATATTAATGGAGGATTAACCCTAATTCCTAGAAAATGGAATCGCCCTCCCTTTCCAATTATAATTATGTGAGTTGTAATTAACTTTGATTTCTTTATCTATACAACAAATTCATGACATAGTTTGCAAAACTATATTGAAAGTGATATTAGACAACTTATACAAATATGTTTTTAGAAGCATAGTTAGTGAATACTCCGTTTAATACACGTATATGTATCCGTAGATATTTTATCCGTTAAAACTTTCATATTCGTATTATTATCAAGCCATTTCATTTCTTTCCGTTTATTTGAAGGCTCCCATACGTATTTTATCTGTTTAAAAATTCTATAATTAATTTTATATATTTATGACTATTACCGTACTATTTAACATAATATTAGGTTAAAGATGAAGTAAAATATTTGTATGTATTTTATGAGAAAATTTTATGGGAGTTAAAATGAACGAGATGTTAAATCGAGAAAATTTATTTATAGTGAGAACCAAATTAGAAATAAAGAATAAATTTGATTAACTATTTATTAGTAGTGAAAATAATATCAACAACTAATTAAATTATTTATAATTATATAACTAATAAAATAGCATAACTATCACACTTTTCAATATATTTCTTCTGTCCCACTTTTCTCTTTACTTTCCTCCATAAAACAACATTTTCCTTCCACTCTAAACTTTCTCTCCCTTCCTTCCCCCCCCCCCCCCCCCTCCAAATGTTCCTTCCCCCTTCATTTTCCTCCCTTTCTTCGAGAACAGAGTGTTAGTCATGTGACTAAGGGACTCCCTAGTCACCTGATCTTAGCCCCTCGTCGCTGCCACCGAGATGAAAGATTAGACATCACCACCACCTCACCTTCTTATCCCAAATTACCCCAGAACCCTATAACCAAACCCATAGCCGAACAACGTAGGCTAACCAAATGGGAACTGAATCTGCCCTCCGCTCCGACTCCAATCTATAATTTTTTTTATACCATTAGCCTTGTCCAGATCTCCGTCGTGGACGTCATGATGGTTTTGTCTCTATGAGTGACAGTGGAGGGGTGATGTAGGAGATGAGGTGGAGAGAATCACGACGGGTGAAGGTGGATGGAGGGGATACGACGATGGGATGTTATATATATATATATAATATATATATGGGTCACGCTTGTATGCTCCTGACGCATAACATGTGCCAGATTTTTCATACGTTGATTTAATCTGATGGCCTTTATTAAATATGATAATATTATCTATAATTTACAAATTAAAGATAATTAATTGATACTTTTACATTTTCATACGTTGTATTTAACCCCCACAAATTGTTTCATTTATTTTCATAATACAGTACCTAATTTCTTTTAATCATAACTTAAAGACACCTAATTTCGTAATTGGGTGCAAAATCTAAAACAACATTTTTCGTATCTATTTTAGTTTCTCCCCACAAACAGTGGTCATTTCAACATCAAAATCCCTTCCCAGCCATGACCCATCGTCGAACCCTCTCCTCTCCACAATAAATTTCATGCTTCGATTGTGAAAATATGAGTTCATATCTACGTTTTACAAAATTCCGAGGGTGTACGGCAGCTGCAATGGCTCTGTCCCGACGTCTGAACACTAATCTGAATAATCGATGAAACAATCACTTCCTTCTCAAGCCAAAGAACACAAAATCGAAATACAAGTATACAACCATCTAATCAAAAGTCAAAACACAATCGTTTAACGATAGCTTTAGCGACGCGCTTCGTTGACGATGGGCTGTCCATTCTCCTCCTCGTGGTTTCCGTCCGGAATCATGTTTTCACGAGACGTGGTTTGCGGCGGTGGCGGGCTGCGTGAACCAATGAATTTGATGAGGAGAGGCTTCTGGAGGAGAAAACCAGAGTATCGAATTCATCTCGTTCCAATTTTGTGATACCTACCAGCTCCCTTCGTCAACGCAGAACTAGCCTGCAATTTGGGAGCAAATTTGTCTGGAATCGCTACATTCCCTTCACCGTTATGGTATCACTGCCTAGACCCAGACACCCGTAAATTGAATTCTAATCTAGAAGTGGTTTCAAGCTTGAGATCGAAACAATTGCACAGTAGAGGGGTTAAAAGAAACTCTGGAAAACAGAATAGGAGAGCCAATTATTTTTAACAAATCGTGGGTTTGGAGGTGGTGATGTGTTTTGGTTTGTGAACATGAAAATACTTTCAATGGACAAATCTTTAACAATGGGTACTTAAACCTACATAGGTACGAAATAAGATAGTTCAACAGTAAAATCAATGGTTAAAATTGTTGGAGGACTATAATGTATGTATATTTATCTATGGGTACTAATAATTATTGATAAATAATAAATTAAATCATATTTAATAACATACTTTAGATTAGATCAACGGTGCAAAATCCTGGAGCATGCTATGTGTCAGGAACATACGAGTCGTATCCATATGGCAAAGGTTAGCGTACGTTAGGCGTACGCTCTACGTTTGTCTTCTGTTGTGGAAATTGTTCACGTATACTATTTTCTTGCAACACAAGCAAACACATAAGATTAACAAAACATGCAAGACATATGCAAGCGTCCTAGCCAATAGAATTCACTATCTCTCCTTAAAGAATCTTATTCCCCTCTAGTACCCAAGGTTATGGAATGATTCCTCCCATGATAGAAAGGAGAACCACACTTGACTCTATTTTCTCTTTGAAAAGAATGCAGAAAACTAGTTTTGGATTTTGGCAGAATTTTGGTACCGAAAAAATACATGTAATAACCAGAGGGGGTAGGTGCTATATATTTATAGAGAATGAAGGGGTTCTTACGAAGTGAGATAACTTTTCGTATAGGTGGTTACACCCCAACCATTGCATTGGTTTGTTTAAAATATTTCAACCATTGCATTGGTTCGGCCTCATGGAAGTTGGACCGGTTTGGTTATTCCAACCGCCATATCGGTTCGATTTGGTTCAACTCGGTTTGGTTCATTTGGTTACACAAACCAATTAACCACATATTACATCAAATCGATCGAATTCGAGGCCATGCTTTCCCACATCTTACCAATATGGTACTTCAAGAGACTCTCTTGGATCTTTCCCCTTTCATTTCCATTCACACCACTAAAAATCCCAACAATCCCCCACATGAATGGAGAATGTTGTACTTTAAAAACATGCAAAAAATTGTGTGATTCTCGACTAAGAATTAGTTGCATCGGAATAGGTAGGTTTCCCTTTGAACCTTCCTTAGTGAACATATATCGAGTATACTCACCAATCGGTAGATGTGATATCTTTGAACCGTCGGTTTTGCTTGTATACTAAGACAACATATGTCACGCAACTAACTCTTATCCATTCACTGGTTCTCATTGTTGTGTTTGTTTTAGCCATGAACACCGCCTGGTCTCATGAGTGCTTAGAGAACTGGCCTTCTTTTATTCTCTTTGAAGCGGCTCCACTTCACACTCACATAGGTGATTTCTAAACGTGTATTCCGAAAATACACGATTTGATCACACCACATGTCAAACTTAGAACCATTAAAAACCTTTCATATTTAGGTTTACCCTTATTTCGAACATTGTCTCATCATGAGAATGGACTTTGAATAATTTTGACAATGTCGGACCATAATTCACAACTTTGTATTCTCCTTGAACCTAGAGGTTGGGTCTGCCAATCCTACTTAGGTAGATTTACCGCCACGAGTCCATTCCCTTCGATGCTATAATTAATTTCTAGGTAGGCCTCACGTTTGTTATCATCTGATCTAAGATGATCAATCTAGATAACTTTGCAAAAATTAATCAATCCATAGTGTTATGTATCCTTATATATGACGAGATTCATTACATAACACTTATAGCCCTTGCAATAACAACTTTGTGCACAAGTGCGTTTATTAACGCCAGTCTTTGCGGGCCAGACTATTGAACTTCACCGGTCTTAGAGTGGATATTTAGTTCTACTTGGATGTTTTCCAAGGTACTACTCCCCATCAACTATAAATGCATATCCATTAATAGATTGCCTTTTGATTCATCCGGTGAGTTCCCTTTGGGTACAATACACCAAAGACTCGTCTCTCTTAATTCACTACACATCATGTGAGCTTGACTTGATTTTATTGTCTTGCAATAATCATAACACATGCCTACGGTATTGAAGTCTCTCCACTTCATTAACCTTAGAGTACTTGAGCTTCACAAGTATCTCTTTAAATGTAGTGGCATTTATGACTTAGCTTAGGGTGTACGCAAAACTTCCAAGTATCACTTTAATTGGAACCATCCAAGTAACATTCCACATCACTTTTCCCCAATTTATCCCCCACATTTCAACTATTTTGCCATAGTTGTTGAAACCAACGTTTCCGGTTTGGGGAAATGTTGCTCATATACATTCATGTATATGGTCAAAATCATCTCTTTGGGAAGAGTGGATCAACATCAATAAATATTCTAACTTTCTGACATAACGTTAATATATGCTAGAGTTTACTCATAAGTTATACCCTTGGACTGGGTTAACTCCACAAGGTTTAAGGACTCTCACTTTCGCATTGGACACCTTCATACTCTCAAGTATGACTTCGTTTACCTTTCCACTTTTGTCTTATGGATAGGTTTGCGTCCCATTGTAGGGTCTTGAGATAGTAGCCGAAACAATGGCTAGCTCTTCTCCACCACAATTTTACCCTTTGCCAAACATCATGGAATAATCCCATTTATTTTCCATGGTTTTACTTATTGAACTTGACAACCACTATATGTATCTAATTGTTTATCAATGGTATGATCCAATTCGATTAGCATACCACAAACAATTAAGATCTAATTACTTACCAATGACATTAGCCAAAGAAGCTTGACATACCACAAGTAATTCCGATGAATTTTCTAAGTCAATAGTCTAATTACTTGCCAATGGTATATATAAGTTTCATAAATATACCATAAGTAATTCAGACTTTAAGTTCAACATGATAATCTCAATTGAGCTCTCATGCCAAATTGTTTTCCAATGATATATATCTATATACCATAAACAATTCTGACACATAGCTACACACAATAATCGTAAGTCAAGTTGTTTTCCAATGGTATTGCGTACATATACCATAAACAATTCTGACGATGATTTCTTTGATGAACATTTTTCTTTGGCAAGCTTATCAATCTCCATAAGGATCAATCTTAGCTTCATTTTCCTTGCCCTCGTGGCATAAGAAACATCAAGTCCTAAACCATATACATGATAAATAAATATCATGCCTCCACAAGCATTGTAGAAATTATAATTTCTTATTGCTTGTGGCTTTCTCGTAATGCAATTCTTTAGCCATGCATTAACCAAATTACATCTCCACCCCATTGGAGGTATACTTTTTCGAATTATGTTCATCTTATTTTGAACATAACATTTGCATTCAATTTGCAACAACTTAGGCTTAGATATACTTGAACACAAATCCTCACAAGCCTCTAATCATAGGTTTCACACACCTATGGTTGTTCATATTTCCTAACCGGATACCTTAACAATATCCTCACCACCTCATAGTCCACGAAGGGCTATCTTGAATACATTGTCAATTCTTCAAATTCAAATAAGTTGAATTTCCTTGAAGTCTTCTCATAATATGATTATGAGTTCGTTCACATCTCAAATACTACAAAGGTATTTGAAATCCACTTAACCAAATCAAATTGATTCAACGACCACTAAATTGGTTACCAACCAATCTTCACCTTTATCAACCATGTTTCACCAAAAACATGGAGACATCAAAATCCATGCACGAAAAACCTTAAAAGGAGTAATTGTGCCAATTTTGATGACCACAGAATTATGCTTCACTTCCGTTCATCATCTTTCCACACTTATATAGAACGTTTCATTCAACTGAATGCAACGTTCCATTTTTATTTTCTGCAACGATGCATCGTTCCCATGATGGCGATCTCGATCCGTTCGTCCTCTAAGCACTCATGAGATCAGGCGGTGTTCATGGCTAAAACAAACACAACAATGAGAACCAGTGAACAGATAAGAGTTGTTGTGTGACATATGTTGTCTTAGTATACAAGCAAAACCGATGGTTCAAAGATATCACATTTACCGATTGGTGAGTACACTCGATATATGTTCACTAAGGAAGGTTCAAAGGGAAACCTACCTATTCCGATGCAACTAATTCTTAGTAGAGAATCACACGATTTATTTGCATAGTTTTTAAAGTACAACATTCTCCATTCATGTGGGGGATTGTTGGATTTTTTAGTGGTGTGAATGGAAATGAAAGGGGAAAGATACAAGAGAGTCTCTTGAAGTACCATGTTGGTAAGATGTGGGAAGGCACGGCCTTGAATTCGATTGATTTGATATAATATGTGGTTAATCGGTTAATTTGGTTTGTGTACCAAATGGACCAAACCAAACCGAGTCGAACCAAATCGAACCAAACCAATATGGCGGTTGGAATAACCGAACCGGTCCAACTACCATGGGCCGAACCGATGCAATGGTTCATTATCTGAAAACGAACCAATGCGTTGGTTGGGATGTAACCACCCATATGAAGAGTTGCCTCCCTTCAATGCACCCCTTCATTTTCTATAAATAGCACCATACCCCCCTCTAGTTTTAACTACGAGATATAGATGGATTTTTTTCCGGTACCAAAAATTTTGCCAAAATCCAAAACTTGTTTTTTGCATTCTTTTCAAAGAGAAACTAGAGTCAAGTGTGGTTCTCGCCGGTTCGATGGTTTCCGGGGTTTGAGGTACCGCTACGCCGGAAAAGGTACGTCCTTTCTATCCTGTGAGGAATCATTCCATAACCTTGGGTACTAGATGGGAATAAGATTCTTTAAGGAGAGATAGTGAATTCTACCGGCTAGGATGCTTGCATGTATCTTTGCATGTTTTCTTAATTTTATGTGTTTGCTTGTGTTGCAGCGAACCGGTGAGAACCACACTTGACTCTATTTTCTCTTTGAAAAGAATGCAGAAAACTAGTTTTGGATTTTGGCAGAATTTTGGTACCGGAAAAATCCATGTAAAAACCAGAGGGGGGTAGGTGCTATTTATAGAGAATGAATGGGTGCTTACGAAGTGAGACAACTCTTTGTATAAGTGGATACACCCCAACCATTGCATTGGTTCGTTTATAATATTTCAACCATTGCATTGGTTCGGCCTCATGGAAGTTGAACCGGTTTGGTTATTCCAACCGGCATATCGGTTCGGTTCGATTTGGTTCAACTGAGTTTGGTTCATTTGGTTACACGAACCAATTAACTACATATTACATCAAATCGATCGAATTCGAGGCCATGCTTTCCCACATCTTACCAATATGGTACTTCAAGAGACTCTCTTGGATCTTTCCCCTTTCATTTCCATTCACACCACTAAAAATCCCAACATCTTCACACATGGTTTTTTCACTTCAATATATTTCGTTGAATCAGAACCGTCGGCTATTATTATTTAGATTAAATAAATATTGTGGCTTGGGTTAGAGAATTGAGGACTGAGGTTCACCCATTAGAGGTTAGGATATAGTATCATGCCCAAAATTACAGTTCATTTATGCTCTAAATAGTAAAACTCGACGGGCGTACAATGTACGACTGTGTTCACACTTGGTTTTTGCACTTCAATATATTTCACTAAATCAGAACCGTCGGCTGTTAATCAAATTTGCTGATTAGGCAATTATGTTAGCGGACTCCTTGCATCATTTTCATGGAGCATAATTTTTGTGTTGGCGGTGGTGGTGGTATGGGGTCTCCGAAACTCAATTTGACGGCGAAAGGGAAAGGTATGACTTATGAGTGTCGAGGACAGTGGGAATTCGCCGAAGGAAGTTAGTAGCGTCGGGGTGGGGGTGGCTAGGAGCCAAGTTGTTAACATTTTTTGCTTTCTTTTTGAACGGTTTACAATAACCTTGATGTCGTTTTTTTATAATTATTATTATTGAATTACATTATGGTTATCAATATTTTCTTAATAATCAGTATTATAATTCGTATAATTATTAAAAGGGTGAGTATAAGAGTATCAATGTTTGAGAAAGAGTTATTAATAATATGTAGTATGATTGACGACCATTAGATCCAATCATTTTCTTTTGCATTTTAGGGGGGAAAAAACAGAACTTAGTTGTTTATAGTGTTTATATCAATATCAATATTTTGAGAAAAAAGTTATTAATAACATGTACTGTGGGTACTATCCATTAGATACCATCATTATCAATGTTTCGTTGTAAACTCTTACAATATTAAAGCATTCATGGCTTCGCCCTCCTGTCAGTGGAAAAAAAATTAAGCATTCTGCAACACCCTAGCTCGACTGAGCACTACTTTTACTAATATGCCCATACTAAATTATAAATGTTAAATACGTGAGAGAAAGCGGAAACGTCATTTGGAAAGAAACCGAACATGAAAATTTAAAAGATCAACATGGCGTGAAACATTTGACAAAAATCAATAGCCTTTATAAAACTGCATCATGTCTCAAGCCCCATCAGCTATCAAACTTAACTAACTCCATATTGGAGTCCTTGAAACCGATGGTCTTTAGATGTATTGTCGACTTTCTGAGTGCACTTCTGGAGCTTCAACAATATGGGGTCAGTCCTAATCCTTAGTTCCTTATCAGACATAAGAGTACAATCATGCACATGCAATGCTTATGGTGCGTTATTTGGTACATTAGTAAAAGTATATTATTATTAACAACTCTTAATTCTAGTATTACTTAACTTGAAATGGGATCCCGCCCTCGACCTAACTAGCACAACCGTCTGACACCAACGTATCATGAACATAACCTCCTCATCTACAAGGAGTAACATGACATACTCTCCCCATCTACATTCTATAGAGAGTAGTGGTGACCGCGACCGGCACTGATCGTGACATACATATCATGAATTTCCTCATTGTGGGAAACATGATACATCGTGCTATCTAAGCAATCGTCCAGTACCTCATACATGATCATGACCCCTCCTCTACAATGTGCTCCTCATCTACAAGGAGTAAGGTGATCGTGTGCGACTAGTTAAGCGAGGGCACTTATTCTTATTAACTTGATATCTTATACGTGCTTGCTTGAAACAATCTCTCACACGATGAAGAGTCATACTTAAGCCTATACTTGCTTACTTAACTTGAGAAGTTTGAGCTTACCTAAGGTGATCTCCCACGCAATGGCAAGATCTAAACTTGTTAACTTGCACTTGATTAGTTTAGAATTAAACTTTTATTTGCTTGACTCATACCGTAGTTTACTTATGCTTCATGAGGCCCCATGGAATGTTAATTGGTCACCACTATACTACTTCATATTTTATTTAAATATGAATGTCCATGTTATTTGTCGGATTCAAGTATAAACATTTGGATGTTGACGTTAAATGTTGAAATTAAATATGAGGATTTATAATTTTGTTTGTAATATTGTATTTTATTTTAATATAAGTATAAATTATAGAAAATTGTCTTATTATGATTTATGAATTATATATATGTCAAGTGTAACTCATTTATGGTGTTAATAGTTGACACTTGTCGCAACACCCCAAAAAAGTAGGGACCCAGAAGAGTTAGACTACAAATATTATCTTGACCGTTAAATCACCGAACTATGATCGGTCTGATCAGATGCTCTGCACGTTTATATTCTAGTCGTGCGCACAGACAATCGAAACCCCTCCAGATCTGACCCATTCAAACAAGCTCCGCTGAACCAGCGCCAACCAAAAAATTTGGCGGCCAATTCCAAATTTTCAAAAACATTTCATAATGCTCAAGAAAACTTCAGAACCTCCCAATTCCAAAACTGAAAGGCTCCAATACAACAGATTCAAAACCTCCAAATTTTCTCCCATCTCCCCCCAAAAGAAAACCCACCCTCCTCCAATTTCTCCGTTTCGCCGCCTCTCTCAGATTCCAACGCCGAAGGCGAATCCAGCGAAGGTTCTCTCATTTCCCGCCGACACTTCTCAGGTATCCCCTCTTCTTCCCCAACTACTAACATTCGGCGCCCGTCGAGTAGCAAGTTTGAAAGGGAATTCGGGAAAGCTGTAGTCGCCTCGCTGATTGGAGCTCAAATCCTGTTTTGCCCTAATTGAGCTGCGGCTGTTCTGTTTTCTTAGATCCATTGGAAGCTTCTCCGAGCTAGGTCAATGCTGTTACTTTTGATTTCTAGCTAGTTCCTTGGGCGAAATCAATCTGTTGCGAGCTTTAAAATTCAATTTGAGTTGCCCTGGTGTGAGATTGGTCATTGTTTCCTCACCAATGTGTTCCTAATTCGGTCAGTTTCTAGTGGGTTATTGCTCTTCATTGGATTAGAAGTTGTGGGGGACTGAATATTGAGGGGGAGAAAAAAAGGAAGGAGTCATGGTGAGAGAGCAAAAGGTGGAGTCTTTCTATAAACGCCTTCGGGAGTCGGTCTCAGCTTCCTCGCTCTCACCTCTACTCATATTCCCGTCGACATCAGATGTAGATTCGCTCTGTGCGCTCAAGGTCATTTTCAACATCATAGAGTCGGATTCGATCCGGTACGCCTGTTACCCTGTGTCTTCTTTCCAAGAAATTCACAAGTATGCTGGCCAAGATCTGACTTCTTCATCATCAGAGGAGCCCATTTCAATCCTCTTAGTCAACTGGGGATGCCAGCGTGATTTGAGGAGGTTGCTGCAGTTGGGCCCTGGGGTTCGGGTTTTCGTTGTCGATAGCCACCGCCCGATCCATTTGCACAACCTGAATGAGCAGAATGAGAATGTTGTGATACTCTATACCAGGGAGGATGAGAGACAAGCTGACTTGGCTTATGATTTTTCTGATGCGGCTCATGATTTCGATGTTTCTGCTTTGGCTAATGCTGGTGACTTGAACAGTGATGATGAGGGGAATGAGAGTTCTGATAGCGAGAGGGATGAAGACAGTGACAGTGAGGATGAGGATGGAGATGGGAATGCAAGGAAGCGGCGGAAGGTATCTAAAGATAATGAAGATGACCCTCTTCAGCTTTACAGGAAATTGAAGAGGGAATACTATAGCATGGGTACTTTCCATGGGAAGCCCTCTGGGTGCTTGATGTATGAACTGTCTCATTCTTTGAGGAAGAATACGAATGAGCTGCTTTGGTTAGCTTGTGTCTCGCTAACTGATCAGTTTGTTCACGAGAGGCTGACAGATGAGAGGTACCAGGCTGGGGTGATGGAGCTAGAACAGCACATCAACAGTATGGGAAATCTGGAGGCAATTACCGCGGTGACTCTGAAAGATGGAACCAAGATTCGAGCGCCTGAGTCATCGAGAATCTCATATGAAGACGAACCAAGACTTATGTTGTTGCGGGAGTGGAATTTGTTTGACTCAATGCTGTGCTCTTCCTACATCGCACCCAAGTTGAAGACATGGAGCGACAATGGCATGAAGAAGCTCAAGCTTCTTCTTGCCAGGATGGGGTTTGCACTTGTGGATTGCCAGCAGAAATTTCAGTACATGAATCTTGAGGTGAAGAAAAAGATGAAAGATGAGTTTGAACGTTTCTTACCCGAGTATGGGCTTAATGAGTTTTACTACAGGAGTTTCCTGAGGCTGCATGGTTATAGCTCGAGGGTTTCAGCAGCAGATGTGGTGTATGGAGTGACAGCACTGCTGGAATCATTTGTGAATTCCGATGGCTCTTGTGCTTCCAAGCAATTTGGGGTGGCCTATGATGCACTGTCGTTGAACAATCTCGACAAGTTACGAGCTGGAATGCAACAGGCGATCAAGGTGCAGAGGGCTATTCTCAGGCAAGGAAGTGCAGCCATTACCAAGAGTGGGTGTGTTAGAAGTGGGAGAAAGTTCAGGTGGGTGAAACTTGAGGACTCCATAGACACCAAGCTGTTGGGATACCCACAGGCCTTAACAAAGTTCTGCTACTTTGTAATGGATGCATTGAGAGAGAGAGGAGCTCGGCCGAAGCCATTGCTGTGCGCTTGCCTGTCACCAGATGCAAATAAGATGCTGATAGTTGGAGTGTGCGGGAAGCCTCGACTGGGTGCGCTGAAAGGAAATGCATTTGGAGCTGCGTTCAGAAATGCTGCGCAGGAGATTGGAGCAGAGTACTTCCATGAGTTATTCGAGTCTTCCTGGATTGTGTTAGAGAAAGATGCAGTCAATAACTTCATGATCAGAATAACTGAGAAGCTCTGAATTCTTTTCTAAGAAAAAGGGTCAGAGCTTTTCTTTGTTCAAATTGATTTGTTATCTCTTTGGTTTTAACTTGTTTTCTTAACAAGTGTTTGTTTGTTATTTCATAGTCCATTTCTTTACTTTACTTTCTTTATTTCTGTTAGCTTGTTGAAAACTACTTGACAAAGAAATGAGATTCCGTCTGTATTATCATATTATGTTATTTTCTTCTTGTGCACTAATTTGCTTGTTCTTAGAGAACTAAGATCCAAGTAATTAAAATCCTAGTGAACAATGGGTGTTTGGAGCATGAATTTAGAGAGTTCAACAAGAAGTTATAATTTTTAATGTAGGACATTAATTACCATATAAAAATAAGACATAAAACACTGGATAGTATTAATTAGACAAGTCCTAAATACTTGAGATATTGTCTTCTCGAGATAATTGTACAAAGTCAACACTGAAGTAATCAAAATTAGAACAAATCAACAAATGCAATTCACTCTCATATTCCCAAGCCAAATATTTCTACTCTTATGAACATTTCTTTTCTTTTTTGATTGTTTTGCATTAGATGTAGAAGTAGTAGCATCGTTGGTAGACATGATTATTAATGAACAGTCAAAAGAGCTCTCATGGAGTTATTAGTTAGGGGTGGACAACGGGACGGGATGGAATACCCGTCCCGTTTGAAACGGGTACCCAATCCCGTTTTAAGAGCAAAGTCCATCCCATTCCCAACCCCGTATGGGTAAACGGGTACCCGTTACCAGTACGGGATGAACAACGGGTACCCAAACTACCCATAAATACCCAAAGATCGAATCACTCAAACTTTGACAAAAATTTAAACTTAACAACTTGTACATGCTCAACAATCACAAAATCAATATAAATTATAAAATCCATCCCAATCACACAATCACAAATACTCGGCTTGCAAAATACAGATTCATGAACAATCACAAAATAGAAATAAAACATTCCAACTTCAGTATTAAGGTTGACAGTTCCAAGCACCAAGTTGTTGCTGTTCTGCAGTTCCGCTGACTGCTGCAACCTGCAATATAAAGGGTTACAGATGAATAGGGAAAAAGATATATGTTCTCGTTAATCTGGAAAGGAATATATACATGGGCAATTAACATAAAGCTCTAAAACTAAGGAATGTAACATAGCACCGAATGTACAATGGAATAGCATACACGATTGCAAGTGAGGAAGTGGGGTTTGTTAACAGCCAGTACAATATATTCAGCAATTTCATTAAAAATTTAAACACAAAATAATCAGCAAATCACAAAATTAAAGGGGAAACCATATCAGCTAAGCAGCAAAAGCATAACGGGCATATCAGGAATGGGTATAACGGGTACCCATATTACCCAAACGAGTATTTGCAGGTAACTCGCGGGTACCCAATGTAAGAATTTACAATCCCAAATCCCATCGGTTAATAATATTACGGGTGTTATGGGTACCCGTAACCCTCAAAAAAATGGGACGGGTATGGGTATACCCAAATATCCATTTCCCGTTGACCACCCTTATTGTTAGCGGAAGTCATGGATCCATGGAATTGATTGCTTGGAAGTTGCAAATTAGTGATAATTAATGAGTCGCTTTGGGTTGATGATGGGAACTGGTTACATGCTAGAGAGAACGAGGTGATGTTGATGGAGGAGAAAGAAAAAATAAGGGTTGCTCATAAGGTTTCGGTAATGCGGGAAAAGAAGGAAAGTTGACTCAGTGATTTGATTTGATTCCGTTAACTCAATTTGACTTGTTCCAAATTCAATCAATTTAACTAGTTAGGACCTCAAAATAGTTAAAATCCTATGAAAATTTAGTTTTTAAGGTTTTTTTTATATAAATGGTGCAACAAATTTCAGCTTTCATTCACAACAAAACAAGACTAAGAGAGTCTTTGACAACCATACATGATAAATTGGTAAAAACAGGATCCGAAAACTGAAAAACTATGGAACTCCAAAGGTAAAAAATGACCATGACTAGCAAAATAATCCACACTATCTTGTGAAAGATTGTTGAAGTTTGATGACTCCAAATTATTGATAGATCTCACCACGAGGGAGAGAAATTAACCTCTGCACCATTGGGTTATTCTGGTGAGGTTTTTAATGAGGCAGTATACAAAGGCATAACAAATGAATCATGTACTCTTTTTCCTTCACTAGGTTTTTATCCTAGTGGGTTTTTCCTAGCAAGTTTTGAAAGAAGCATGTTCTGAATCAATGGACATCCAAGAGGGAGTATTATGAAATCCAGTCGAATGTCTATAAAGCTTTCTCAACTACCATTTCCCTAGCCTCCTCCAACTAATGAAGAGAAGGGCCTATATAAAGGCATACTTGGAGAAGATGAGAATATACCAAAAAGAAGGAATTACCTCTGTTACTCTATACATGTTCTTTCCAGTGTTCGGTGTAATATGGGGTTGAGAGTATCAAATAAAAGCGGTGTTTCTTCTTCTGCTCTACTTCGTGCTAATAGTGTTGCTTGTGTCCATCTTCAAGATAACTATTCATAACACGTTATCAACACGAGTTTTCTACGTGCTCAAGATCCTGTCAATTTGAGCCGATTCCAAAAGTGGAAGTTTTTACCATTATCTCGTTATCATATACGTAAGATCCTGTCGATCTTAGGATAATTTGGAAGTTGAAGTTTTTGCCATTATCACGATTGTTCTACCTATTCGAAATCCCGACGATCTAAAACAACTATGAAAGTAGAAGTTTTGTAATTGGAACGAATGTTCTATTCGCCTAAGATCTTCTCTATAAGAGGCGATTCTCGAAGTAGAAGTTTTTAAAATGGATTGAAGCTTCTACCTGTCCAAAATCCTATCGATCTTCGACTAATCCGAAGCAGAAGTTTTCATCGACAAAACAAGGGTAGTCGTCACAAAATCAAAATTTATAATTATATTTATTAACTTTAATTGATATTAATTATAAAAAGATATTTTTTTGCCAAAGGTATCCTGCAAGGGGAGACAACAGATACGATAATATATATGACCTTTGCAGGTCAAATTAAAAAGGAGGAAAAGGAAAGAAACGTTGGACGATCCAACAATGAGAAGGTTTTGCAAAGATATTGCAATATTTAAGTAAAATGATAGAGATAATATGAATATGAATAATATGAAAAAGTTAAGTAGGACCCACAATTTCAATTGCAGGCGATGACATTGAAGTAGGTGGCATGAAAATGAGGAGTGAGATAATTGTTCAAGTTGATAAACTGACAGTAGGGACTGTAATTGATTGGAATGCAGTGCTTGTATTGATTTAGGAGAATGGTTTAAATACCAATCTCCTTAACAGAAACAAGAACCCACAACGCTACAAAGAGGGTAACTGCCTAGCCACTACTCCACTAATTACATTAGTTAAATGGGAAATAATTTCAACTAAGAAGATTCCTTATCACGCCCCCGCAAGATGGTGGCTAGTACAACACCAATCTTGGAACGAAGAAGCTGAAAGCGAGTGATGGGGAGAGGCTTCGTCAAGGAGTCGGCTAGTTGATACGCCGTGGGAATATGCTGTACGCGAAGTTGGTGAGACTGCACAAGATCCCGGACGAACAAGTAATCAAGCGCGAGGTGCTTCATACGCGAGTGATGGATGGGATTGGCAGAGAAGT
This sequence comes from Linum trigynum, assembly GCA_964030455.1. Classification (NCBI taxonomy): domain Eukaryota; kingdom Viridiplantae; phylum Streptophyta; class Magnoliopsida; order Malpighiales; family Linaceae; genus Linum; species Linum trigynum. The sequence continues at coordinate 28,749,958 of OZ034814.1, read as the reverse complement.
TGACGGCGCCGAGATTGTCGCAGTAGAGTGTCGGAACGGATGGTGCTGGTTGATGGAGCTCACGCAGGAGGTTCTGAATCCATATGAGTTCAGACGTGACGTGGGCGAGAGCTCGATATTCTGCCTCGGTGCTGGATTGAGCCACTGAACGTTGTTTCTTGGACTTCCAGGAGATGAGATTGTTGCCATAGTAGACAAGGAAGGCCATCGTGGAGATGAGATTAGATTAAAAAGCCTGTATCTCGGCACGCATGGCCGCATTCCAACGTGGATCAGCAAGTGCCTGCTTGACAGAAGTGGGCTCTACCTCGACAGGAGCAGCCTGTGACACGAAAAACCGCTTAGGGAGAAAAATGCCCCGCTGACTTCGAGTGACCGGACGATGGGCCGGTTTGGCCGGCGGTGGAGGAAGAAGATTCTGCTGGGAGGAAAGAGCGTCGGGGGGCACAGCCGAGGTGGTGGGTTGGTGATGTCGAGCAGCTGGAGTAGACGGGAGAGGAGAGGAGGTCACGGGGGGAGAGGAGGAAGGGGAAGGAGAAATAGAAAAAATGGTTACAGGAGGAGTAGTGATGCTAACCCAAGAGGGAGGATCAAAGGGAGGATCAGAGAGGGAGGGAGTCCCAGGAAAGACAGCCTCATCGAACTGGACGTGGCGGGAGGTATAAATGCGGTGGGAAAGTGGGTCATAGCAGTGATACGCACTCTGGTTTAGAGAGTAACCCAGAAAAATGCAGCGGCGAGAGCGTGGATCTAGTTTATGTGCGGAGTAAGGCCGGAGCCAAGGGTAGCACAAGCAGCCGAACACACGGAGTTTAAGGTAATTCGGGTTTTCATTGAACAGGGCATAGAAGGGACATGTACCATGGAGAGAGGTGGAGGGTAGGCGGTTGATGAGATAGGTGGCTGTGAGAAAAGCATGAGACCAGAAACGGAGAGGAAGGTTGGCTGTATGAAGAAGGGCAAGACCAGTCTCGATAATGTGCCTATGCTTGCGTTCAGCAAGACCATTATGTTGTGGTGTATGGGGCGGGGTTAAGAGGTGAGTGATGCCATGGGACTGAAAGAAGGAGCATAGTTTTTGAAATTCACCACCGCCATCACTATATACTCGCCGAATGGATGTATGAAAGTAATTCTCAATCATTGATTTGTAAGTGATAAAGATATGATGAACATCAGATTTACGGCGAAGAGGATAAAGCCATGTATAACGGGAAAAATGATCGACAATTACCAAATAATAAGAAAAATTGTCATGAGAAAGAACTAGAGAAGGCCCCCAAACATCCATATATAATAAATCAAACGGACGAGAACTAGTGAGACTAGAAACAGAGAATGGTAGTTTGCGACTTTTATGAAGAGAGCACGAGTCACATAAAGAAGAACAAGAACTAGAGGTGACGGGAAGAGACTGGTTACGCAACACTCGAGAGAGAAGCTTGGAATGAGGGTGTCCCAGCCGGTTGTGCCAGACCGTAGAAGGAAGCCGGGTTGCAGCGGATAAAGCAAGACAAACTGGGGAAGATTCGGCTGGTAGCTCATAGACATCCCCTCTATTCAGGCCTCGTAGCAGATGCGCCCCCGTGGCTAGATCCTTCACAACAAAAAAATCAGCAAAGAATTCCACAGAAACCGGATTAGACTTGCACAGTTGGGCAACAGAAATTAGACGACGCTTAATGGCAGGCACACGTAAGACATTATGGAGATTCAAGCGCGTCAAAGAAGAAGACAAGTGAGAGTTGCCAACATGGGTAATAACCAGACCTGAACCATCGCCGATAAGCACCTCATCAGGACCATTATAGTCTGTGTATAGGGAAAGATTACCAAGGTCTGGTGTCATGTGATTGGTGGCAGCCGAGTCAACTAGCCAGCCGGCAGAGGAGGACGAGCCTGTGGTGGTGTGATGAGCTTGAGGACGCCCCTTGATGCGATAGCAGTCTTTCGCAGAGTGACCAGGGCGATCACAGAATTGGCATTGCAGTCGCGGCCGGCCAAGGAGGGATGGAGCAGCAGACCCAGGTGCATAATTTGGCAGTGGGCGAGAAGGATAAGAGCTGCGTTGCTGGCGAGGGCTGGTCTCTCGTGAGGAATAATAATCAGCACCTGAAAAAGAGGTATTGGGAATGGTGCGGCGAGACCCACTAAATGGCCGAGCTGGACCACGACCACGAGCAGAGGAAAAAGCAGAGGTGGGAGCTGGATTTGGGAGACGAACAGCGGCCAGATCGGCTTCAAAATCAACAAGTCGATCATGAAGGTCTTCGATGGCAATGGGATTGTCACGGGCTCGAATGGCGGCAGAGAGATGGCCATACTCCTCTCGAAGGGCACGAAGAATGTGAAGAATAAGGTCCTCATCAGAAACTGGGGCATTAATCAGCACGAGTTCAGCGGCTGTTGTGCGCTGGGCTTGAAGATAAACCGCAACTGGACGATTGCCTTGGAGTTCTTTGCCAAGCTTCTCTTTTAGATTGATGACGCGTTGGCGGGATTGATTGGCAAACATTGGCTCCAGAATCGTCCAAGCTTGACGAGACGTGGGCGCGGCAGAGACATAGGGAGCCACTCCTGGTGACATGGACGCGAGGATTGAATGAAGCAGCAGCTGGTCCTGCCTGTACCAGCGACGACGATCGGCAGCAGGAGCATCGGCGGCCGGTTCTGGATGAGTGCCATCCAAGAACTTGAGAAGGTCTAAACCGCGAAGAAGGGTGAGAAGCTGGGCTCTCCAGGTCGGGAAATTGTCACCGGTGAGTTTTGTAGGTAGCTGGGAAGCAGGGTTCAAAGTGATTATGGTGTTTGCCTCGTCGAGATTGATGACAGTTTCACCTGACATGATTGTAGAAGGTTTATGGCGAAAAATGAATTCAGCTGTGAATGGACAGAGAAGAGACAGAAGCAGGAGATACTTTGGTCAAGATTGGAGAGAAGAAGAAGGTTTGGTAGACAAAGCAGGAAGAAGTTTTAGTCGAGATAGGGAAGAGGAAGATTGGGCCAGATTTTTAGGAGAAGAGGTTATGAGATCGTTTAAGGAAATCGGAGCCTTTGCTCTGATACCATATAATTGATTGGAATGCAGTGCTTGTATTGATTTAGGAGAATGGTTTAAATACCAATCTCCTTAACAGAAACAAGAACCCACAACGCTACAAAGAGGGTAACTGCCTAGCCACTACTCCACTAATTACATTAGTTAAATGAGAAATAATTTCAACTAAGAAGATTCCTTATCAGGGACCACTCTTAAAATTACATGTAGATGGACGATGATATTGGTACAATTGATATGCTCTATAACCTCTCCCCAAGAGTAATTATTTGAAGTTTGAATACAAGTAGTAGGGCTGGCTATTTGGTCCGGGCTATTTGGTTTTATCCGAAACTGAATCGTATAACCCGGATCGAGACCCGTCAGGAACCGGATAGCAAACAATCCAATCCAATTTTTCGGCTTAAATTTGAGGTAAAAAAACCGTTTGAGGCCGGATCAAAAACCGGATAAAGACTGGATAAGAGAGCCTAACACCCAAAATCTAACCAACTCTCACCTCTTGAGTCCTCAGGCCACTCAAGTCCCCAAACCTCAATCTGAAATCAAGACCGAATTGGGACTGGACCGAGTCAAGTCCAGACTGGATCAAGACTGGACTGTATCCAATGCAACCTTTGATCCTTATACTCCCGAAAAGACCGGACTGAGACCAGATCAAGTCGGGCCAATTTAACCGGAGCGTACCATATAGCCACCAGCAGTACCTCTATTTCCAAAAGACAAGAATCCGGAGCGTGACATCACGCGTGTTGTATCTAGGGGTGTCAGTTCGGGTCGGGTTCGGTTACCCAAACCAAAATAAAAAAACCCGAAAACCCGAAACCGAAAATCACTAAAACCGAACCCGAAGCCTATAAGGACTTGCGGGTTCCGGTTACCCAAAAATTCTTTATCAGATTCGGGTTTGGTTAAAGCAAAACCGAACCCGAAAACGGAAAACCCGAAACCCAAAACAAACCCGAACCCGAAAAATCGAAAATATATATAATCGAGTCGGTTTCGGGTAAACCCGAAAAACCGAACCCGAATGGACACCCCTAGTCGTATCGTCAGCAAACGCAAGGCCAAACTGCGTAATGCATGATGACGGGTGCTGCCGCGTTGAAGCCGTTTACCGCCAAGCCGACTCGCGCGAACTCCACCTGGACCAGTCGAGCGTTTGGGTTCTTCTTTTTCTCCATTATTTTGGTGGCCCTGGCCCATATTTAATTTTTAATTAATTTAATCATAAACAGTACCAGCACGTTTGCTTCCTCTTCGCTTCGGTCTGGTTTGGCCTCAAAAAAGTCCTTTTTAATTTTTCCTTCTCCCTCTCTTTATTTTCCGTGAAGTTACGTTTTGTTTATGTTAAAACCCTAGACCAGAGAAGAGGAGCCTTTTTATTAATGGTGGTGATTGGTGAATCCCTACTCCGAAGAGAGTAAGAAGGTCTGCTTCCTTTCCCTATACCAGCAAATTGACTCATCTTCCATTGATCCCCTACTGAAGCCAGATCCATCCTCCTCTCTAGGAACCTACGTGCTCAGTCGCAATTCTGTAGAGGTACCAAATCGTTTCTCCTCTCGGGGGGTTTTTTTTTTTGTTCGATCTTTGGGTGCCCGCCACCGCCTTGGTCCGATTTGTTCGGTGCGGCAGCGTCGACTGTCGCGTTTTGATTTTATTTCAGGGATTTTTAGGGGTTTTACGGAGTCGGTCTTTTTCTCTGTGGCGATTGGTGCCGATGGATGGTAGTTTTGAAGAAATTCTTAGTTTTGCTATGGTCTCATGTCGTACCGGCTCATTTGGTTATGAAAAGACGGATTTGATTGAGGTTCATACTTTGAGCATGAGAAAGAAAAGTTTAGGAATAGAGAATTTCAGTGTTATGAACTGGTTGTTGCTGCTAGAGCCGATTGTTGCTTAGCCTGAGGCTTTTGTTCGAGGGTTCCTTGGTAATGTTTCGTTTGGCGTTAACTCGTGGTGTTTTGTGTTTCATTTTCAATGTCCATCTTGTTTGGAGTCTGAGGGTTGGCCATTAAATGTTGTACAACTTGAATGTGCGATGTGCCTCGTCCCTATCAAAGAATCCTCCTTTCTTTGTTCGTTCTCTTTGGATTACAAAATGAAGTTAAATTGTGTTGAAAACTTGATTCAGGCGCGGAACAATTACTGTGGAAACTGTTAAATAGAGAATGAGCACTCTGGCTCAGGGGGCTAAGGGAATTTCCTCAAGGAATCGAATAAAAAAGCCTGTGCCAGACTTGAACGTGGTGCCAGGTGAGAACCGGGACCAGGTTGGAACTTCAGCTCAAGATGCGACAAATCAAGTTCAAGTAGGCCAACAAGTGCCTTTTATAGCTCCGACCATTGATGTCGAGGCTCTAGATGATGATGTTATTGAATCCTCACCAACGGCTTTCGCTGAAGTATGTTTTCTGTCTTTACCTATTCTCAAGAGGGTCAGATTACCTTGTCTATTCTCCTTAAAGGTTGGGTCTAAAGGCCGTTGTTTCTTTGTTTGTGCATGATTCTTCTAGGCCAGGAACAATGCGCGCAGAACTCGATCCAGGACTGTTTTCGATGTGGAGTCAGGTTGCTTATTATTCCCGTTGAGCATTTTTGTTGTTGTTGTTGTTTTAGTATCACTCTAGATACCAGTTGTAAGCTTAACTTGGTCATGTTTACCGTTGTCCACTAATAGATTAAGTGCTTTTTGAGGTTTTGTTGTTGGTTCTTGCTTAATAGTCTCTCTTAACCACCTTCACTGCAGGACAAACAACGGCTGTGACACCTTGTATGCTAGAAAAGCGTAGAAGAGTTCCAGTTATCAATTGTGATTTGATTAATTTGGAAAGCAACAGTGGCTCCGTGGTAGTGCCTACACTTTAACTCATATCTCCTATTCTTCACGGCTTTTATTTCTCTGTCTCTGAAGATTGCTGCTGATTGTTTCCTTCAAATCATTTACGTCTCATTCCTTTTTCCATACAGAAGAACAAGGTGGAGCCACCTGCAGCGCCACCGCCACCTCCGGAACCAATCTTTAACTGTCCAATCTGTATGTCTCCGTTTGTTGAGGAGACATCAACCAAATGCGGACACATTTTCTGTAAGAAATGTATCAAGGCTGCAATAGCTCGTCAGCCTAAATGTCCTACTTGCAGGAAAAAAGTCACTGCTAAAGATCTTATTAGGGTGTTCCTTCCATCAACCGGTTGATACCGATGTACAGATATGCCATCGCTGTGTAAGTTCCCTTGATTCTCTGGTTCTTGATGCTAGCTTCTACAGTGTTAGTTTTCAGAGTTTTGCTTCCGAGATAGAATTTATGTGCTTGTGAAAGCATGCATAAAACAATTTTAGTAGGGATAAGATGCTAGATGAAATGGTGGAAGTAAGTGTATAGATGCAGAGCCTTCAAATGACACCAAGTCACGGAGTCGCGAATTATCTGAAAATTGAACTATGTCACTCAAGTCTTGCGATCTTACGCTTGCGTTGTTGTTACTGAATGCGAGATCGGGGTTGTTCCTCAATCTAAGTTACTTTATTTCCTTCCATTTGTAACAGGGTTAATCAGGATAAGCTTTGAGATGGATCGGTGGAACGGGGGGACAGCAGCGGTAGCATTACAGATGCAAAATTGCTTTCGTTTTTTTCTGTTTTAATCTTTCGATTGGTATCAGGAACAAGTAGTTTATCTTAACATGTGCAATTGAAACAGATTTGTCATGTATTCATGAAGTGGCAAAATCTGTTTCTATTCGGCCCTTGAACTTGTGTTGCAGCAGCCGGTGTGTTGCCTTGTTGTTTCGCTGTTAGATGGTGTATAGTGATTGGAATTTGGATGGACTGAATGCCAGCAGTTTAATCAAGTGAAAGGTTATAGACTTATAGCTTGTCAGTCAGCCATATGTGGTTTTTCAGGTTCGAATTTGCTTGCGCAAGGTATGGATGCGTAATGTGAATTGCTGATGCAGAAGTTGGAGGTTCATTATGGTAAATATCCTTACATGAGAAGGTAAAAGACGATGGTAAAATGGTAAAGTAATGTTATTACTTGTGGAACTTTTACATATCACCCGCTTCGATAGAAGCAAAATACGAGCTTAATGAAGGGTTCATATTTATTTAATACGTCGTTATCATTCTGCTGTTCTTCATGTTTCAAGGATGGCCGTCGTCTTCTTTAGCAGTTGCAGCTAGGCCAGGCCCTCCTGGGAGTTTCCCTGGTCCAACCCCTGGCCCCACTCCAATTCCTCCAATCCCTGGTCCGACTCCTGGTCCAGCCCCACCAATTCCAGGTCCGATTCCTGGTCCAGCCCCTCCGATTCCGGGTGCAGCGCCTCCAATTCCCGGTCCAGCCCCTCCGATTCCCGGTCCAGCGCCTCCAATCCCTGGTCCAACCCCTCCGATCCCAGTGCCGATTCCACCACCAAGGCCATGGCCAAGCCAATGGCCAAGTCCATGGTGCCAACCCAAGCCCGGCCAGAGTAGTCCGAAAGGCCAGCCGAAACCGCCCAGGCCACCGAGCCCGCCCCCGGGCCCAAGGCCGAAGAAGTTCTGTGGCTGGTAAACGTCAGTAGCCTCGTTGGTCCAAACGTCTCTTGCTCCTTGGGCAACCAGTGAGGAACCCAGTACCACTACCACTACCAGCACCAGCCATGCCTTGCTCATGTTTCTCACTCACTATTCTGCTTCTTCTCTCTTAGTTTTTCCCCCCTCCTTTTGCTGCCTTATGATGTTGAAGAATGCCGCCGCAAATTTATAGTTCCCAGGGTCAGTGGGAGCCTCAGAGGGGCAGTTGAGTTGGATGTAGTTGGCAATTGAATGCCAATTGTCGACCTGCAAATGGGTATTTGCCATTTCGGGGCTGCATTCTGGTAGTGGTGGTCTGGTGGAGACGAACATTTGGAGAAGAGACGGAGGAAGTAATTAAGTAGGCAGGAACCATCGATTCCATTGGGGGATCAGCGTTGGTTGGGGACGTAAACCAATTTTTCCTGCACAAGCAGCTAGCTTTTGGCATTTGACTTGAATCAGTGGAAATGTAGGCCCTGAGCCCAAATTATTCGTCATTACTAGGTTAGGTAGGTGCATTGCCAACTAATTAACCTACCTCAGCTACCCATGGAGAATGAGGACGTTTCAACCATCTATTTCTTGTTTGAAGAAAAGGACAAACGGGGATGTTTTTTTTCTCGTAAAAGTCCATATCAAAATCTGAATCAAATGGAATTGGATCAAATGTAATTTTTAGTTTCGATTCCTCAATTTTTCACTATTTTTATCGCTATCCTAATTGATCTAAAGTCATCAAATCTAACCACTAAACTCCCGTACTTATTATATTAGTATTAGTATAGTCTACCATAATATGTCGAGGACGTTAGCTAAATTAATTTTAATCCACTTTCTGAATCGCTCAATAGCGGAGACATATTGTGGTCTTAGTTTTCCTAACAACTTGTTTGCGTTAAACTCAACAGTCAACCTCTAACTTTCTTCAGTTCTGAGAGTTTGGTGGTGGGTAGGAATTTGGAATTCACAAGTAATGTAATCAGCAGAAAGGTGGAAATTCAAAACACCCAATGAGCTTTAACACCAAACCATCCCACTTCATAGTTGAATGTTAAAGTGTGCCTCAGCAATACCAACCATTTGACCCAACCCTCCAATAGGGGACAATAAGGTATCGTTTGCTTTTGTGATTTGGGTGATGGATTTGGTACCTAAATCCCAAGCATAATGGAATTGGCACAAGTCCATTGTTTGCTAAGGGACACAAATCCGTGGGGCCCACGGATTTGCAAATCCCACATTTCATTTGGGATTTGATAATGGAAGGCAAAATGTGAACAAATTCATCATGAATCTATGACAAAAATAAACTACACAAACAATGTACTCTTCCAAATCCATATGCAACAAATCCATCATAAATCCAAAGGTTCTGAAAACTCAAAACCTTCATTTTCAAATCCAACAAGCAAACGAGCCCTTAAATGTTTTTGTATGTTTCTCCAATTTACACTATTTACTAAAAAAAATATTTCTCAATTACCATATTACTAATAATATTTTTCTAGAATGATAAGTTTGGACAAGATAGTTGGCTCACTCAGCGATGTTGTAAAGAATATCGATGAGGGAAGCAACGATAAAACAAAATCTATTTTGGTAACAACAAATACGACTATCTCAAGCAATTTTAATTGATTTCCGAAGGAAGTCGCATCTTGTGAACAAATCACTGCCCCGACGTGATTAGCTTAAATCATGGCAAACTGCAACAAATTTCCATTATCACACTTTCTGTATGGCATGTTCCAAAATGAAGTTAGATTTTCTTATAAAAAATGGCTAGAGGGTACAACGATTCATATGTATAGTTTGCTGGACCCTCGAGCAACTTATGCTCAACTAGAATTAATACCCGCGATTAGGCTGCAGGAACTAAGTAGTAGTATGAATGTATGATTGAAAGACGGAGAAAATGATCTCCATATGGAAGAAGCATTGAATAGTCGTTATCCATAACTTGGCTAAACAAAAGTGATATTCTTGCGGAGTATAGTGACAACTGACAACAAAAGGAGACACTAATAAACATACCATGCCAGAAGTTGGTGCGACTCTATACTGGTAGAGTCAACAATTTTCTCCCTTTTCTTGGTATTTAATGGTGTGCTTGCAATGTTGATCCCAGATAGTGGAGAATTCAAACTGCATAAAACTAGAGGCTCAGAATTCACCATAACAAGTGCATAGCTGACAAATGAATCACCATCGACCGAGTCAAATGTAGGCGAGGAAGGAACGATGTCACTAATTACACTATTCATTGAAGCTTCTAAGGACAACTTATGATGAACTAAATTCGAGTTGTGATTAACCAAGCAAAGCATAGAAGAGGAAGATGTAGAGATTTGGCATCGGTGAGCATTGAAGGGGTGAAAGGTATGTTGGGGACGATGAGGTTAAGAGAGTTAGATGAACCTCGCACGCGACACTACACAATGATAATCCCATCATGTTCCCTGTATGTTCACAACAAAAACCCAAAATTTGATCCCATTGCATATGGGTGGATCCAACTCGGTCATTTGAGGTGGGGATGACATTGCAACAATGGTCAAAAGAGTGAGGTTCTAGATGATTTGACAGAGGAATCTTAGTATCATGCCCTAAATTCTATAAAAAAAATTAAATACATGTCCAATGCTTGAACGATCATGAAGGCTTCATGTGTCGCGTTTGGATTGCATTGGTGACTAGGAAGTGGGCATGGCTAATTCGCAAGAACATTCACATAGACACACCCCGTCTATACTTTCCCAAATCTATCACCATCTTCGTGCCGAGAAAGTGGATTGTACTATCAAACATTTGGTGGAGGCAACTTAACATCATCGGTGAACTGTCATTACAGAAGTCAAAACTATGATGGCTACACAATCTGTTAGAGTAGTCAAAGAGTAAAGGAAATACCACATTGGTGGGAGAAGGAAAGTGCAAGTTGTTTTTAAGTTTGCTTCCCACTTTAGTTATTGCATAAAGTGATTAGTGGGTTTTTGGAAAAAAATGTGAGCTATTTAATTTGATGCGTTCGGATTTGAATTTTTGGCTAATTAATTACCGGAATTATTTTAATTAATTAATCCGGATAATTATTTGATTTTGACTTTTGTGAAACGACGTAACCCTTCGGAAGGGAACTGCCGTTTTCACTATAAAAAGTCTTCTGCAGCCGAACTTTTCGTCCAACGTTCATCTTCTTCTCCTCGTTTTTTCCTTCTCCAAAAACACAACCACAGAAGTCACGAAAGGTGCTGCTTTCTGACTTTGATTGGAGGGACTCCTGGGGGTGGTTTGCTTAAATCCTACCAGCAACTAAGTAGTGGGGGCAAATAAACACTCTAAAGAGAGTGATCAAAATCACGCCTTCAATCCGTTTTCTCCACATACTGTTTCCCTGACACAATCAAGTACAAAAGGCACGACATGCGAAACAAAAGACCATGGCTAAAGTGTATGATTATTGGGTTGGATCCTTTGCTCAACTCTCCCAAAATGATCATGGAAATCTAGGGTTAGTTTTTATGGTCGTATACAAGCCAACTGAGACTCCAACCCAAGTATATGTGGTAGGTCAACTCGTGTTTGGCCATGCTTTCCCCATTAGCGTTGGTTGGGGTCGTAAACCAATTTTCCCTGCACAAGCAGCTAGTTTTGGGGAAAAATCCAAAAATACCACTATTTAAAAAAATATTACAAAATACCACCCAATGCAAAAAAAATCCACTTATACCACCTTTCTCTAGGGATGGCAATTTTGCCCATACCCATGGGTATTTTACTATCCAACCCAATTGGGTTGGGTATGGATTCCAAATAAATGGTAGATGGGTAGAGTTAGATGGATTTGTACCCATACTCATTTACTTGGGTTGGGTTGGGTTTTTAACACATGGATTTGGGTTTGTACCCATGCCCAAAGACAAATTACAGTTTGGTACCTAAACTTAATAGATATGCATATTTAGTACCTAAATTTAATTTTTTTTGCATACAAGTTCTCAAAATATTGATGGAAAATTACATTTTAGTACCTAAAATTTTTTGGTCTTACATTTTGGTACCTAAAATTTTTGAGTTTTACAAATAGGTCCAATTTTTGTGTGTGTAGTTAAAACACCCTCAAGTAAATGGATATCCATATCCAACCCATACCCATTTACATAATGAAAGCAATATCCATACCTAACCCAAAACCCATCTACAAACACCCAAACCCATATACACTTCATCCAAACCCTACCCATACTAAATGGATCTATTTGGATTTGGGTAAAATTACCCGTGGGTGGGTAATTGCCATCCCTACCTTTCTCTAAAAATTGCTACCTTGGGAGGCGTTTTAACAGGAAACCGCTCTGGGAGGAAGCGGTTTTAGTTCGGGCAACAAACCGCCCTCCCCAGGAGCGGTTTGAAGGCTGCCCTAGGTCAACATGATAGAAACCGCTCCCCCGATGTGGTTTCTCGTCAACATCTGAGGGTGGTGGGTGATCACCCAATGCAAAAACAACCAATGCGATTAACAATTAAAATATTTACAAACCACTAACTTACGTTAACAAAATAAAAGAGATATAGACATGAGAAATTATAAGTACCTCATGATTGTTCCAAACATCCCTTGAACGATGATTTTCTTGGTTGTATAACACGGTAGGATCAATTGGTCCTTGATCGACATAATATCTTTGGTCGTAGATATCAACGTCCGACCCAACCTACGATAGCATAACAACAATATAAATTAATTAGTATATAGATTAAATAAAATAATTATAACAACAACAAAAACAAGAGCAAAATGAGTACGTACAGCTTGATAGTCATCCACAAAGACCCCCTCCTCCTCGATAAAATCGGCCATATTTTCAGGAACCGGACAGAGATTCGACGAGTTTTGAAGGAAAAAACTCGGAAATGTTTTCTGATGCCAGTTTTGACTTAGCCGCAACCAACAGACCACCATTTCCTAGTTTTTTGGGTGGGGAGGGGAATGTTAGAGAGAACTAATCTTAGAGAGAAAGAGGAGAATGTGTTTTGGTATGGAAAAATGAGGAGGGGGAGGGGGGTATTTATAGTTTCAGAACCGTGTGGGGGGGGGGGGTTTGTAATTTTGCAACCCAAAAACTGTGTCTCCCACCCACGGTTTTGGTTGTGTTTCTTGAAAACCGCCGCTGGATGGCACAGTTCCTTCGCCATGACAAGGACCGCTGAGTTGGTAGCTGGTCTGCCGTCGGATCGCCTCCTAATCCGACGGTCACTAAAACCGCCTCCTCCCAAGGCGGTTCTGCTAGGGTTTAGCACAAACCGCCTCCTTCAATCACAGTTTTTGTATAAACCGCCTCCCAAGGCAGCGGTTTTTAGAAAATAGTGGTAGAAGTGGAATTTTTTTTCAATTAGGTGGTGTTTTTGTAATTTTTTTTAACAGTGGTATTTTTGGATTTTCCCCTAGTTTTGGCATTTGACTACGAGAAAGCTAAAAGAACACGAGCTGCAAAATCACTACCAAATTTGACGTTTACTATGCTATAAAAAATTATTTATTCTTTAATCACTCTAATAAGCTCTAGACTGATATGGTTGGGCGATTATAGGCAAGACAAAGATAGTCATTCAAAATTGCACAAGAGAATATAATACCGAAGAGACTAATTGCACTCTATCTGCATAAGCGACCTTGTGATCCCTCCAAGAATAGATTTTGCTGGTAGTACAATATACTAGCACCTCCAAGAGAAGAGGGGAAGTGATGCGAGCATCAGGAGGCAGGACCATGTCCGTCGAAGCTTGGAGAGAGGGAGGTGTGTCGCGGGAGCAAGATTAGCCGGCGGAAGCCAAATTCCACGGTTAGAAGCCCAAGACATGGAACGAGCGAAGATTCGGTATTCGGAACTTTCTAAGTAGTCAACCTCTCTCTTCTTGGTTCACTTCACTCGCTTATAGGTCACTTCACTTTCTTTAGGATGCAGGTTGATAACGAGTATGGGTTGAAGGGGATCTAATTTAAATATACATAGCATATTTATCATCGACATGACTCCTTTGCTTTTTTATTTGAATTTTATAGTGATAATTGGAATTCTCTCCCGAGTTGCGAAATTGACGTCTTTTTATACAAAAACAAAAACCTACATAAAAGAAAGTTAATAAAGTGTTAAATAAACTATAAACCACATTTATTGACTTGGTTTTGTTATAAAATAAACACATACCACGAGCACAATGATTACTTAAAAAAGTATCTCATACCCACATCCAATCCACTATTCACAAATTGTGAGTATGATTACCCACAAATTGTGCGGTTTGCGAATTACCGACGATCATCTTTACCCTGCTACTCCCGACATGCAAGGGGGAGGAAAAAGAAGAATTGGTGGTGGGAGATAGGCGATGGCGAGACGGTGATGGCGACGCCGCTGACCATCTTTCCCTGCCACTCCCGACATGTAAGGGGAAGGCAGAATCAACGGCGGCGAGATGGTGATGGCGGCGCCCCTGTCTGCAAGAACCTCAATGAGATCTGAACTTTGCTGCTTAATCGACGGTGATGAAGACGCCGGAGGAGGCGATAAGAGAGGCGAAGGGGCCCCCATCGTCTTCCTCCTCTGTTTTGCGGGAGTCATCGCATCGACACAAGTTCGCCGGCGTCGAGCAGATCTTAAAGAGTGAATGAATTGGGAAGGTTGAGAAGTGGATGCGAGGAGGCAGATGGAGAAGAAGAATCAGGAAGGTTGAGAAGTGGATCTGTATGGGTGATTGGCGAGGGGTGGGATAGGGTTTTTTATTTTTATTTTTCTCCAATTTTCATACAAACGGTTGCGTTTTGGTGGAGGTAGCAGTTTTATCCGGTTTTTGGTTGAAACCGGACCAGACTGTATCCCATCCAGTCCGGTCATGGTTGAAACCGGGTACCCATCCAATCCCGTCTTCGGTTGGGCTATTTGTCAAAACGGTTGGAAAAAACCGGGTTAATCCGGTCCGGTTTTGACCAGACCGGATTGTTTTCCACCCCTAACATCAGTATCCTCTCTCTCCTGGAAAGTCTTTTATCTATTCCTCTTTAATCTTTAACGAACGATTTCTCTCTCGTTTTAAGTCGAAATTTAATTTTTTTTGCACAGATAAATCAGATTAAATGTGCTCTTTAAAATGATATACACTTTGATATATTTTTAGTAAAAAAAAAAAAGAATAATTTTTTACTAGTCATTACCATATGGTATGCTCCTATTTAATACCATATGTTAAGAAAGCGTACCATGATGGTATGAACATACCAATATGGTAAGAAGGTTGAATACATGATAGTAGGAGTATATTAACTGTTATTTACGACTTTCATCATTGTTTACTACAAGTTACCACAAGTTAGCACCCACGTACCATAGTGGTAAAGTATGATAATTTTTGATCCAGTATTTTTTTCACCCAGAAATTTATAGATCCAATAGATCATGATGAACTCGTTCCTTCTGAGCAAACGTTTTCATAAACGACTTAAAAACGAAGAAGTTACCATATGGTATGTAGTTGGTAAAAAAAAGTTTCTCGAAATATATTGAAAATTGATCTCATTTTGTAGAGCACAACGAACTTGTTCCATCTGTGCAGAAAAATTGAAATCCGAGTTAGAACGAAGAAGATAAGAGTCGATTAATAAAACTAGGGAAAATAAAATGTTTTTAATTGACAACCCTTAGATCTGAATTTTCTGCATCCACTTAGATCTAAAGGTCCAGATTTAATTACTAACCGACCCTATCCTAAGCCTCCTCTTAGTGGTAATGTGAGAATAAGAACATCTATCACATTCTAGATTCAACCCTTGAAGCCAACAACCAATTAAAAAAAAGTTATAATTTAAATAATTTAACATAATCTTTTTTATTTTGTATTTTTTAGTTGACACATTATTCACTTTACGATAAAAAACAAAATGGTTAACTAGCACATAAGATTTTTTATGAAATTGAGTCACCGTTAGTGCAATGCAAATATAAAATCAATGATGGTCATGTCGGTGCGTTGCCGATCGGTTGAACCTGGTCCAACCAGTATCGGTCATAAAATTGGCATGACACATTGGTATAAATGGCATGATCGGTCTACGACTTTTAAATACAATGCCGTCATTTTAGTGAATTTAATTAATTAAAAAAGAATTTATAATTTATTTTATGAATCTAAAAGATAAATGTTGATGTTATTTTTTAGATTCAAGTATAAACATTTACTTATCAACATTAAATGTTTTATTTAAATGTTGATGTTAATGATTTTTCACATTTTTACATAATTTGTTAAATCGGTATGAACTGGCGTACCACTAGTAGAATCATTTCACTTGTTAAACCAGTGCAACGGTATAAACCGATTTGAAAACCTTGATGATGGCTAGTGCGATAACAAAAATTTAGTGGCAAATGTAAAACAAGTATACACGACTGCAGAGGGAAAAACAACAGGTGGGATATATAAGGTACAACAGTTTGTTCATCTGGAATTGAGTTGTGACTATCAGCTAGCTGTAATGTATATGCATCAGTGTTCCGCTTCGCTCTCTCTTTATATATATAGCAGTATAACAAAACAATCTTCAGTCCCACACCTTCTGTAAAGCTAGCCGGGCAGGCAAAGCGAACTACAACCAAGTAACTAACCCACTCACCAAGCAAAAGCACACACCTGGGAAAACAAAAACACACCAGCTCCAAAACTATAATAAGAAAGTTATCTGGAAGTTACATAAATGTGCTCCTAGGGTGACGGCTCTTTCATCTCCCTAGTTTCTTTCTCCATTCAGTGCGTCCTCTGTTTATCTCGAGCCCTTGCTCACCTGCCAATCTAAGCATGTGAAGGAAGTTGAGGGATTCCTCAGCAAGTGACAAGGCTGACCCGTTTGTCTTGCCATGGACTTCTGGCTCGTCGACGGGTTCCACGCTAGTGAGTGAATCGACTACATCGTCTTGCTGGCATTCTCTTCTGTAATCCAAGGTGATTGTTTGCAGTTCATGCGTGTCGATCACTTCTTGAGGCATGCTCTGTAATGAAGTTCCATTTGAATAACACTTAGTATTAAGACCCTGAAAATCAAGCAAGGTAGTTCCAAGATGAACGAGACATGGGCTTCCAGTTACCAACCTCAAGAACCCATCCAATATACGCCACATTGTTGACGTGTTGATTCATGTCCAGATCAGCTCTTCTTGGCTGAAATGACACAGGTATCATCAGGAAAGCAGCAATAATCAATAAAATAAAATAAAAAGGAAGCATAAAATGCAGCTTAACCAAGTATATTACCGTAAGACCCAGTCTTGAATGTTGAGCGGGATCTTCTAGTTTCAAAATCTTCTTCAAGCTGCGGTTGTTTGCCTCTGGGAATGATAATCTGCAAGCGACCAAAAAACAACAAAGCAACAAGTAACAACTTTCAGCTTCTCTTTTCGGGAGTGAGACCATTAGGCCTGTAAAAGAACAAACTATAAGCTTTAGTCACATAGTCATCATTTACAACTGAGAACTTACCTCAGCTTACACAAAACAAACGCCGGTAAAAGGGGAGGGGATAGTTACTGAATTGAAGACTATGATACATAATAAAAACTGATATTGAGAAGCAGATCCAAGAGAAATGGAATTTAGTAACGAGAAGGCAAAGCACTAAAGACTTAGCAAGCCAAGTCGGATAGCTGCCTGTCATGAAAGAATAGGCATTCAGCTGAAATACATGGAGTGAGTACCTTGGTTCTCTTGGACAGAAGACTAGGTACTCCTCACGAACTTCATCATTAACTTTCTGCAGCCGCCTAGTATCTTGGTTCATCATCACCCACTTGCTGAAAGTTAGAGAACCAATTTTGTGAAATCCACAATACATCACTGGATAAGAGAACATAAAATCATGTGCATAGTCGACAGATGCAAATGCTGTGTTATTAGAGAAACGAAAGGAACCATTTCAGTTAAATAAGCAAGACAGGCAGGGTGAAGAACGACCCATATAAGAAGTCAAAAGCTTACCTTGTAGCTCTTCCAATAACTTCACCAGTAGCATAGTCCTTCATGATCCAGTCACGCCTGGTTCCAATCCTACCCTCACTCTGGCACCACGTCTCTATCTCAACTACATCACTCCTGTAAAGCATGTAAGCCCATATCTTATTAGTCAGCAAAGAACATGGAAGGGACTTCATGCTCAATAATATGTGGTGGCCGGTGATGAAAGGAGGAAAACCAACCAAGCTGGGTATCTGTAGATTTCAATGTGCATGCGAGCAGTCACCCAAATGAGATGCAATTTCCTCATGGTGGGAGTTGTTGCAAACCCGTCTGTTGAAAATCCAACACCTTGAGCATGGTTGCACCCGACTTCCTGCACCCATAGTTAAATAGATGTGATTCTAAGCGTACTGATAAAAGAAAAAGGGATAAACCGCTACAACCGAAAAGCCATTCCTACAAAAAAAACCAAGTCATGGCTACTTTTCTTCAACAGACAAAATATTCTATCAAGGGCTTTGAACTTTAACCTGACCATCGAACATCTCTATACATGCACGAGGATATACTTGGGTCTGCATTATTGCCAACGTTCTCATGCCACCAATGTAAGCCGGCATACATGAACCAGCTTGCAGGAAACGGAGCTGGGCTATGGTCCTATGCTTTTGCAGTTGATTGCTATGACTGAATAAGTGAATATACAATGTGACGATGGCGCTAATAGGCAACGCAATCTGAATCTGACGGGCATTTCTAATCCCAGAAGCAATTTGCAGTTTCAAAAGACACATCACAGATAGCCAGAGAAACAATTAAGCACTCAAACTGAAAAAAGAGAACCCACATCGCAACCGGTGATAACAAGGGAAAAGATTCAAATTCCAGCTAACCGAAAAAGCATGAAATTTCAGAATTCACAGAGGAACACAGTATAAACATGTAGCATCAGAAAAAAAAAAGATTTCTTATCCCAAAATTTCCTTCCCATAAAATCAAACGCAACCGTGAATTGAACAACAGAACAGATATACCATAGGCTTCCTCTGCTAAAATGAAAATTCACTCTTCAACGAAAAGAAGTACCTGTAAGAGATTAGCAATAGTCTCAACAGTGGCTGTCTTGTTAATCCCAACTTCATAGCACCTCACTATGAACTTCTCCTTATACGACAACCCATCCTCCGTCAAGCTCCCCAGCCTCAGCGTATCCGCGAAGCTTCCTCTCGCCGTCGCCGATCCAGATTCAATTGCCGACACAACCCCGCCGTCAACCGACTGAACCGATGCCTTGCATACGGCGGCGGAGGAGGAGGAGAAAACAAGGGTGCGACGGGGAGGGAAAGGGCGGGAGTATGGGGCGAGGAATCTGCATTGGGGAAGAAGGGCGTGGATTCTGTCCGTTACATTGCAGGCAGAAAGCTCCATCGACATCTTCGTCTAATTAGTTTTCGGCTTTTTCGGTGGAGAGAGGGCGAGAGGGAAAGGAGGAAGAAGAAGAAGAAGAAGAAGAAGAAGAAGAAGAAGAAGAAAAAGGGAGAAAAATTGGAGGCCGTTTTCTGTATACCAGAAATCAGCGCCCTTTTTTTCCTCCCCGCTCGGCTTCATTTATGGTCTCAACGGTGGACTGGAGCGGCGCGTGGTGGGACGACACGCGCGTGGTATTCGAGGGGCCAGATTTGGTCGATGTGACCGAGGAAATGAAAATTGTGCAATGGGGGCGTAGGTGGATTTGCAACTTGGTTCTGCGCTAATTGATAAAAACCGAAATAAAAATTATTAAGACGAGATTTACGTGGGTTTTCTTGGATTTAGGACTAGTTTATGGGAGAGATAAAACTTTATGGAATTAATATTATTCACTTTAGTTTCGTTGTGCATATACGGAATTAGAATCGTTGATTTTCATTTAAGATTAAACGAATCTCATGCTTTGAGTTAGTGAATTGAGAACTGGGATTCTTGTATTAGGGATTAGGGATTAGGGTATAGTATCATGCCTCAAACTCCAGTTAATTCAACGTCAAACTATCGAGAGGCACTAGACTGGCCTTTCGTAGTAACAAAATGATTCGCTAGCAAGCTCAAAGCGACAAAAGCTAAGACCTGTAGGCACACCGACAACTACGAGAAGTCCAGAGATCACATGAGCAGTTCCCGCTTCCCAATCAACCAGCGCCTTATCATCAACCTCCTACGACTTTTTTTTTTACCGGTGAGAATGGGAAGAAGTGTCTTCCCTTGGACAAAGGTTAGAAATTGAAAATACCTCAAAGAAAAGTTCTTTTCATAAGATCGTGCCAACACTGAATCACCTTTCGCAGATTCCATGATAACAATGCAAAAAAGCAACAAACACATATGGAAAGAAGCTCCAAAGATCCAAGAAGTACTTTGGGAATGATAACAACACAAAAATAAACAAATATATCCGAAAAGAAGCTCCAAAGATCCAAGTAGTACCCATACAACAATAGGGCACAAGCAACTGATGAGCAAATAGAAACAAGAAACAGACTTGTCAAAGGAGAAGCAAACCCAAGCAGCTAGATCCGCCATAATAACAATAATAATAATAATAATAATAATAATAATAACAACAATAATAATAATAACCAAGCTAGCAGCCGACCAGAGGGTACCAATCCTAATGAGTTGTGATCACAATTCACAACATGAGCAGCCGAAACGCAAAGCAACCGAAGATCTTAGGCAGAGGGCTCTGATACCATGATAAAAATTGACATAAAAAATACTAACACGAGCTTTATGTGGTTTCCCTGAAATTCAGGACTACCCCACGAGAGAGGTAGAACTCTCCAGAGTCAATATTATTCGTCACTTAGTTTAGCAGTGCATACATGGAGGATATATATACATATGAGCCGCACGACTTTCATAACCCTAATCCTACTTAGCTTAGGACTTAAGAACAATTACAATAAGCCGCCCAAACTAAGTACATTAGGTATTTCAACAATAATAAGCAAGGTTGTCAACCTGTTGGTTGGTCTAGATCAGCCCGGATTCGTCCATGAAACTAGTGCCAGTGATCTAGTTAGTCTTTTGCTTAGACTCGGTTAAACCTAACAAGACCCGATTGAACTCGGTAGATCCGGACCGAGTTAGAGGGCCTTGCGTGTGTATGTAGCGTCGTTCTAGGTAAAATTAAGCGACCCCTTATCTTCTGTGCGAATTTGGAGGCTAGTGGAGACAAAAATACTAATTGTAATCGACCATGTCCTTCAGACTAGTTGCCGTCTTCTTCTCCAAAAACCCATAGCCGCTCAGCTCATCAATGTTCTCCCTTGCAATTGGCCACGCTGCTCTTGGTCACCTAGTCGTCTCCTCTGCGCAACCGAGACCCTTATCCATTGGCAGTGTGACTCGCTAAAACACAACTCTTATCAATGGCCAAGTGTAACCAATGAAAGATACTGCAAGTTAGTGACACAGGCAATAAATATCGAATCCACGAGTCTCTAGAGTTACTATTACTCAGCTTCAGTTCATTGTCTAGCAAACCAGATTAAGGATTGATTTACTAAACTACTCTACTAACTAAACTAAGGTTAAATAACTAATTACATGGTGGGAACTCACTCAGTTATGATTCCCCCTAGCTCCTCAATTAGGTTCTAGTTGTAATTTCCTTTGTTTGTTTTACTGTAGATTAGACTGCGGAAGATCCAAAATAGTTTGGAATCTCTTAACCTGACCAAATCCTCTTAGACAGATTAACCGGCAGGCGACTAGCCTTCACCGGGATAAACTACTAAGGCGATTCACGCAGATCTAAACTACTTGGAACAAATTCCAGTACAAAGCAATGAATTGACTGACTCTCGCACAATCAATTCACTACTATCAATCAAGGAAGCTCTCTTAACCTAATCAGATTCTATCTATCATTGGTTAAAGCAGAAATCAAGAGAATGTGACCAGGATTCAATTGACTCAACGAATCATGCCTCAATCGATTAAAACCAATAAGTATAGCATCCAAAAGTTTATTCAAGAAAGATCCTAACACATGAAACTAGGGTTCCTCAAAACCTAAGTGAAGGGAAGTTATTTCATAGAGAAGAGAGAGACTACATAAATCTTATCCAGATCTTCAATCTCCAACTCCAAGCTTGATTTTCGAGCTCTAATGGTGAATAAATCCTCCAAAATATTTCCAAGAATGATCCCAAGTCTCTCTCTCTCTCTCTCTCTCTCTCTCTAGGGTTCGTCCCTTGGGTGTTTGGGAACCACAACCCAGCTCTCCCTTTCCAAAAACGTAGAAAAAAAGCCTTTATACTCGTTACCGGCATGTTCCACGATCACCCTTTGAGTTCCACAGTTGTGGAATAGGTTTACCAAACTGTGGATTTCTCCTGCTCAAAATCCACGGTCTGAAATCTTAATCCATGACCGCGGAATCGACTTCCAACCCGTTGAAATTATTGGTCATGTTCCCTTGTCTTGAATGTCTCGTTTCTCCATCGTCCGAACTTCGAATTAGTCGTCGTTCGATCCCATACGCTCTTAGTCCTCTTTCTCATTATGAAAAGCTTACATGATTCTTTGTCCATAAAATGATGTATAAATCCATTCTTCCACAGGTAATGCCCGAGTTTCTTACCACGAGTCACCAATTGATCTCCGATTGACTTGAAACTTGCGCTTATACTTCACTTTACGTGCTAGGACCTGAAATGTGACAAAAGAACACAACATAGCGTAAAATAGGCTATAGTATGATGAACACCAAGCTAAAAATCAAGGTAAAAACATGTGCAAATTCAGTGTTATCACAATCAACACTCTGTCATGCTTCTTCTCCGCATTGCCATTCGACACTCGATTTCGATAATAAATATACGGCGAGGGCGACATTTATCTTAGTCTAGATTCCGTTCCAGCTCGCAAATGACCTCTTTCAACCTTCAGCTCCAACGTGCAACTACCTCTCTTTGCCTCCATTCCAGCTCGCAAACGACCTGACGACACTCTGTGCTGAGCTGCTATCAGTTCTTGTCTCCCTCCTGATGTAGCTACAAGTGATAAATTCATAGGAGTGCTTCTCAACTAGGGGTGGGCAACCGAACCGAATCAAACCGAAACCAAATTAAATCGAACCGAAACCGAAATAATGCTATTGGGTTCGGAACTCGGAAGGAAAATATGGATATTTCGAAAATCAGGGTTCTTTCAACCGAACTGAAATTCCGACCGAAAAACCGAAATACTATAATTGCAACCTCTAAATGGCATATTTTTATGTTTGTAGTTTGATGACTCGATATTTGCACATGTTTTCCCCTTTGTTTCTTGATCGTTTGAGCTTTAATTATCGCGTCTTTGGCCTATTGTACGCTAGGTTGTGTTCCTTTGTCACATTTCAGGTCCTAGCACATAAGGTGAAGCATAGGCGCAAGTTTCAAGTCAATCAGAGATCAATTGGCGATTAGGGAGAAGAAACTTGGCCATGACCTAAAGAAAAATGGATTTATACCTCACTTTATGGACAAATAATCATGCAAGCTTGTCATGAAAAGAAAGAGGATGAGACTACAAGCATCTGGGATCAAACGGCGATTGATTCGGAGTCCGGACGAGGGAGAAACGAAGCATTGAATATAGGGGAACAGGTTCGGCAGTAAAAACACGGGCGCGCCTAAATCAAAACACGGCCGTGCCCATATTTAGGCACGACCGTGTTTTGGCCGACGCGCGCGGGCGTGTTTTTAACACGGGGCAAAACACGGGCGGGCAAAAGCAAAGCACGGCCTTGCCCTCGACCGTGTTTTGCCCAGAATCGGGTTTTTTAGGCCGATTTCAGCCAAAAGAGAAGGGGGATTCGAGTTTTAGACAGACAGAGCGATTCCTAGAGAGACAAAGCGACGAACAAGAGTTCCCAAGTGAACTAGCTTGATCTTCATCACCATTGGAGCTTGGCTTGAGCTTGGAGGAGTGCCGATCAACGTCCAGGAGCAGAAATCCATCCTTCACAGTATGATTTCCGCGTCTGAATCTGCTTTTGCTTCTTTCTCCATGGAGTAGTTCTCCCATTCATCTGGGTATGGGAAACCCTAGATTTGTATGTTAGGTCTGATTGTATGAACCCAAGTACAGATTCTATGATTTGATTATGTTCAATTGAGGTTTGAATGATTGAATGACTTGAATCCTGATCAAATTCCTGTTATTTCTGCTTTAACCTAGAATGAGAATATCTGTCTAGGTTGATAGAGCATCCTTGATTGGAGGTAGGGAGTTGGTGACTTTAGTCGAGGAGCCAACTCACTATTCTGTACCGAATTTACTTCGATAGTGGAGGTTTTGTTCGTTAGGGCCTCAATCTGTTTACTCCGGTGGAGGTTAGTCGCCCGCTAGAGACTCAGATTGAGAGGGTCTGGAGACCTTTAGTCGAGACTTCAGGCTGTTTAAGAACCTTCCGCTTAATAACTATCATAGAAACTGAACTTGGTAATTGCAATCCGGCTTAACTGCAGTCTAGGGGGAACCATATCCGGGTGACCTCTCTTAACCTGAAAACAACCGTTTACTTGCTTTGTTTGTTTGTTAGTTTAAACTTGCATTAAAGTTTCATTGCTAGATAACAAGAATTCACCGAGTAGTCATCAAATCTAGGACTCGGGTTGACATTAAAACCCAAACCCGCTATACTACACTTTAGGAAGTGGTTTCACTTGGCCAATTCCTAGAGTGACAGTAGAAGTGAGTCAAGTTTTTGGCGCCGTTGCCGGGGACGGCTAGGTTGTTGAAGAAAAGTGATTTATGTTAATTTAGCTTTTCTTTTCGCATTGTTTGCTTTGTCCCACTTGTGCCTTCACGGGTTTGCTTGCTTGAGTGTGTGCAGGTAGTGCATGACCCGTAGCCAGTCGGGAAGTTTACTGCCGTTGAATCCAGAGATTGACCGCACCTGTCGCCAACTCAGGAGACAACAGCGAGCTAGACTGGCTGCGGAAGAGCGCATAGACGGCCACTGAGCAGCGATTCTGAGGAAGAGTACGGGATGGACGGCGATTACAATCCACACCAGGGGAATCCTCAGCAGGCTCCCCCGGTGAATCAGGTCCTGGGGAACAACCCCATACCCCAGGCAGATGGGGTTCATCATCATCACCCGCCGCCGGGTCCCACCTTGGAGTACTACTACACTCCACGGATTGCTGACATCCGCCCGGTCATCCTCTACCCGCCTATTCCAGCAAACAACTTCGAGATCAAGCCATGCTGGATTCAGCTCATTACATCCTCTATCTAGTTCCATGGCTTGAAGGATGAGGAGGCTAGGGTACATCTTTCCCGTTTTCTGCAGCTGACGAACGGGTTCAAACTGAATGGTGTCCCCGATGATGCAATCCGCCTTCACCTTTTCCCCCATTCTCTGGCGGGGAATTCTAAGAGGTGGTTGGAGACCCAGCCCCCGTTGTCCATCACCTCTTGGGACGATCTGACTGACAAATTCGTGCACATGTACTATTCGGCATCGAAGACTACAGAGATCCAGCGGGAGATCACTCACTTCCGCCAAGAGCCAGATGAGTCACTCCGTGATGCTTGGGAGAGGTACATGGGATATTTCTGGCAGTGTCCCCATCATGGCTTTAGTGATGCATTCACAGTGGGGAACTTCTACAGTGCTCTCTCCCCGGACAGCCAGAGGGTGATTGAGTCTTTATGCCCAGGAGGGGATATTCTCACTAAGACTCCACCCGAACTGAACCAGATGATCAATACCTTGGCTGCCAGAGATCATTCCTGGGGGCAGAGCAGCAGAGGCAGACATTCTCGGGACCGTGGTGTGCACGCCATGGGGACCAGATCCGGGCTCGAGCAGCAGGTAGCTGAGTTAGTGCAGACATTGAAGCAGCCCAACAGTCTTATTCCGGCAGAGGTTTGGCTACACCTCCAGTAGCTCAATGTCAGTGGTGTGAGAGCTCAAATCACCTAGTGGAAGACTGCCAGGATATGAGGGAGTCTTCTACACCCCAGGAGCAGTTGGCTTTCATCGCCAATGCGCGGCGCCTCGATCCATACAGTAACACATACAATGAGGGGTGGCGCCAGCATCCCAACTTCGCTTGGAGTAGTAACACCACTAAACCACCTGGTTTTCCAGCACCAGCTGGTGTTTTTCAGCAGAGGCAGCCCTTCCAGGCTCGACAGGGGCCAGCCCCACAGCAGCAGCCCTACCATCCTAGGCAGGGGCAACCATTCCAGCAGCCCCAGCGTCAGTATGTTGAGCCAGCATCAGCTCCGGCTCCAGATAATCAGATGACGAAGCTGGAAAATATTCTAGCTTCATTCATGACTGCCACCCAGGCAACTGTCACGAGGCTGGACCAGAGCATAGCCTCATTGGAGGCAGGTCAGAGGAACCAAGGTGCCATTTTGCAAGATTTGCAGAACCAGATGGGTGACATGGCTCGCCAAATTAATACCCAAGCCCCGGGAACTCTACCTGCCACTACCATCCCCAATCCACGGGAGCCGCACCAGAAGCTGGATGCCATTTTTACCAGGAGCGGTAAGACCATATCCGCTGATCCTGTCCCTGCCAGGCAGGAGGAACCACTACCTGCTTCAGCACTTTCAGCCGACGATGCAGAAGTGCGGGTGGAGAAGGAAGCCCCTGCTCCCAAGCCACAACCAGTGGTTAAGGAGCATGTACCCCAGCTTCCCTTCCCCACTCGCCTACACAAAGACAAGCTGGAGACTGAGTTTGCCAAGTTTATGGCAATGTTGAAGCAGCTCAACATCAGCATACCGTTTGTGGAGGCACTGTCGAAGATGCCCAAGTACGCGCAGTTCATGAAAGATCTCCTCACCAACAAGAAGAAACTTGGGGATCTCTCGACAGTGTTGCTGAGCGAGGAGTGTTCTGCTATCCTTCAGAACAAGCTGCCCGAAAAGCGCAAGGACCCAGGGAGTTTTACTATCTCTCTTACTATTGGCAGCATGCATGTAGGCAAGTCCTTGGCGGACCTAGGCGCTAGCATAAATGTCATGCCATATAAGTTGTATAAAAAGCTAGACCTAGGTGAACTTAGCCCTACTAGGATGAGCATTCAGCTAGCTGATCGTTCCATTGTGCATCCTAGGGGGGATCATTGAGGATCTGCTTGTTAATGTAGGTGCATTCACATATCCTGTTGATTTTGTTATTCTTGATATACATGAGGATGTGGATGTGCTTTTGATTCTGGGTAGACCATTTCTTGCCACCGCCAAGGCACTTATTGATGTGCATGATGGTAAACTGATCCTGCGTGCTGGGAATGAACAAGCTACTTTTTCTGTGACTGATTTCGATCACTGTGCTATGATTGCTGTCACACCTGTGCATGCCATTTCTGATCAGGTACACGAGCCTGTCGTGTATCCTTCTGCACCTCTCATTTTGCAGGACCCTCCTATCATTCCTTCGCCGCCACTCCATCCAGCCTCGCCTCCGAACAAAAAGATCAAGGAGGAGTGGCGGCCGAAGCAGCAGGTTGCTAAGCCTGCACGGAAGAAAGGTGGAGACCACTACGAGCTGGTTCCACCTCCTGCACCACGACCACCCTGGCCATCCGAGTACTCACTCGCCTGCATCTTGCCGGATGGCCAGGTCGAGCTGACCAATGCTGGTGGTCGCACCCGTCGGGTGCATGGCCACAACCTGAAGTTGTACCTAAAAAGCGACGTGGACCCGCTCTTGGAGTCACCTGTTCCTGCACCCCGCTGAGTATCCACCATGGGCGTCCAGCTAAAAGACGGTAAAGAAGCGCTTGTGGGGAGGCAACCCCACCACGGTTTGACTTTCTTTCTTGTGTTTTGAGTCGGATTGTAAACCGGTTTGGTTTTGGTTTGTGTTCTTTTATTTTGGATGATGTATTATTGGGCTGACCATTGGACCTAACATATTGTGTTTGAGCTCTTCTGTTCCCCTTTAGCTGTGCTTTGTTCCAGACTGGTCCCTCTCCAGTCCACTTCACTCGGCGGATCCGCTTCCAGTCTCATGTAGTCCGTGCACACCGGTAACATCGTTCCCCTTATCCTTTCCTCTTCTCCATTGAGGGAAATGTCGATCTTAAGTGTGGGGGGGATGTTTATCTTTTGACTGCATTAGATATGTTTGTGTGCTTGGAGCCTAGTCCACTGTCCAAATCTCGAGATTTGAGGGCTCCAAGCATTGCTGTTTGCCTGACGTTTGATCGTATTGGCAATGTGGATGTGATTAGTGAATTGAATGGCTTTTTGACTTGATGCATGACAACTTGAGTGTGACTAAGACAACTTATTATGATGACTGAGATGTGCAGTAGAACTGTGTAGGGGTTCAGTTTTTCAACTGTTTGCTTACCAACTTGACTTGGATTGATCACTTGCTTTTGACAGTCATTTATGCATCTAGTTCAGGGAATCAGAACGAGAGATAGAGCATATAGGTAGCCATGTGAGACTTGAGCCTGCTCGTTTCTTTCTTGTGCGATAGTTCCCTCTTCCATGATGTTCAGCATTCACGTTGTCATTAGCTAAGATGATGGAGGCATAGGATTAGCCCACGACCAAATTGACTGTCCTGGTGTGTCATACCCCCTAGTCAGCCCCTTTGAGCCGTGTGTTTTCCTTTCTTTCGGTCTTCAATGAAAAGTCACCCTTTTGCATCTTTTAGAAGGTTCCACAGAGTGATTTTTACATGTTCTCTGCTGTTTCTGCTAAACGTAATGTGAGGGTTGGAGGTAGTGCTTAAAAGTTGGGCAGGTGTTTGAAAATGTGCAGAGGTGGTGGTTCTCTTAAGAAATGAAAAAAAATGAAAGAAAAACAAAGAAAAAATGGAAGCAAAAGAGAGCCACCACCAAAAATCTTAATAGTGCCCATTAAGTAATGTTTCTTAGCAGTCTGGCATAGAAATACTAGCATTTATGTGACCTCCTTCGCTCTTGTGTTCTGAAGAATTTCAGTAATGCAGAATAGCAGAAAGAAAGTTATTGGTTTGATTGGCTGTGAGTTTGTTGGGTTTGGAAATGTGGAACCTTGTGCTATGAATACTTCCACCACCTAAAAGGCCTTTTCCCCATGTCCAAGACCCTAGCCAGTCATCTGAACCTGTGTCTAAGACCTCCGGATTAGTTAGTGGTGACACCCCATATGTGAACTCTAGAATTTAGAGGTTGCATTCATGGTGAAGAGACGTTAGGGATTGAGAGAATAAGCATGCACATTTTTCGCATCAAATTGTCCTGACCCCACTGGTCGAGAGTGAGCGATTCATTTTCTCATATTCTCTATACTCTTTATCCCGGTGAGGACCTAGATTGCTCGGTCTTAATTCTGATATCTTGAGCTTTGTGCATGAAGTGACTGTTTTGAATAAGTGGTTGAGTCAAGTCTATGTTGGTTGGTGAACAGAAGGGAACTCTTCCTTTGCTCGACTTTATTGCATTCGAATGTCATATGTGGTGGTTGTCGTTGAGGTTGTCCATGTGTTAATGATCGAAAGCCAATATGATCCACGTGTTTTGTGCCGATATGATATGCCCTAAAGCCTGCTTGATTGAAACGTTTTGAGCTTACCTTGTGTCTGACTTGGTTTGCTTGGGGACAAGCAAACGGTTAAGTGTGGGGGGATTTGATGACTCGATATTTGCACATGTTTTCCCCTTTGTTTCTTGATCGTTTGAGCTTTAATTATCGCGTGTTTGGCCTATTGTACGCTAGGTTGTGTTCCTTTGTCACATTTCAGGTCCTAGCACATAAAGTGAAGTATAGGCGCAAGTTTCAAGTCAATCAGAGATCAATTGGCGATTAGGGAGAAGAAACTCGGCCATGACCTGAAGAAAAATGGATTTATACCTCACTTTATGGACAAAGAATCATGCAAGCTTGTCATGAAAAGAAATAGGATGAGACTACGAGCGTCTGGGATCAAACGGCGATTGATTCGAAGTCCGGACGAGGGAGAAACGAAGCATTGAATATAGGGGAACAGGTTCGGCAGTAAAAACACGGGCGCGCCTAAATCAAAACACGGCCGTGCCCATATTTAGGCACGACCGTGTTTTGACCGACGCGCGCGGGCGTGTTTTTAACACGGGGCAAAACACGGGCGGGCAAAAGCAAAGCACGGCCTTGCCCTCGACCGTGTTTTGCCCAGAATCGGGTTTTTTAGGCCGATTTCAGCCAAAAGAGAAGGGGGATTCGAGTTTTAGACAGACAGAGCGATTCCTAGAGAGACAAAGCGATGAACAAGAGTTCCCAAGTGCCCTAGCTTGATCTTCATCACCATTGGAGCTTGGCTTGAGCTTGGAGGAGTGCCGATCAACGTCCAGGAGCAGAAATCCATCCTTCACAGTATGATTTCCGCGTCTGAATCTGCTTTTGCTTCTTTCTCCATGGAGTAGTTCTCCCATTCATTTGGGTATGGGAAACCCTAGATTTGTATGTTAGGTCTGATTGTATGAACCCAAGTACAGATTCTATGATTTGATTATGTTCAATTGAGGTTTGAATGATTGAATGACTTGAATCCTGATCAAATTCCTGTTATTTCTGCTTTAACATAGAATGAGAATATCTGTCTAGGTTGATAGAGCATCCTTGATTGAAGGTAGGGAGTTGGTGACTTTAGTCGAGGAGCCAACTCACTATTCTGTACCGAATTTACTTCGGTAGTGGAGGTTTTGTTCGTTAGGGCCTCAATCTGTTTACTCCGGTGGAGGTTAGTCGCCCGCTAGAGACTCAGATTGAGAGGGTCTGGAGACCTTTAGTCGAGACTTCAGGCTGTTTAAGAACCTTCCGCAGTATAACTATCATAGAAACTGAACTTGGTAATTGCAATCCGGCTTAACTGCAGTCTAGGGGGAACCATATCCGGGTGACGTCTCTTAACCTGAAAACAACCGTTTACTTGCTTTGTTTGTTTGTTAGTTTAGACTTGCATTAAAGTTTCATTGCTAGATACAAGAATTCACCGAGTAGTCATCAAATCTAGGACCCGGGTTGACATTAAAACCCAAACCCGCTATACTACACTTTAGGAAGTGGTTTCACTTGGCCAATTCCTAGAGTGACAGTAGAAGTGAGTCGTAGTTGTTTTTATACTTAAATATTTGAAAAGTTTTATAACTTATGTGTTGAAAAGTTTGATTTTATCATAGATGATGCATATAATTACATATTTTATTGTTTAGGGATGAAAAATAATTTAAAACTGAGAAGATACATCATACAAGTAGCCTCACAAATTCGGTTTTGTGTGAAAAACCGAACCAAATTATAATTCAGTTTGAGATTTGAGAGAATTCGAGAACCCAATATTCATAATTTCGATTCGATCAAAACCGAACCGACCGAATGTCCACCCTTGCTCTCTACCACTTCATAAACACCAATACCTTATCTCAAAACAAATCAATACAAGAACAGAGTCGGAGTTCTTTCCTTCTGTGGGCTTGCCATCGTCGTATCTCGACCCCCGGGCGATTGTCATGAGAGGATTAACTCACCAGATTTAAAATTGACGGGGACAGTTATCTCTCCTCTGGGAACAATTAGATTTGGATCGGGGCGGAGTTATCTCTCATTTGCTTCGCGTCCTGTCACTGAGAAGAAACTACAGTCCTCTGCGAACAAGCAGGCATGCTTCGCTGAAATCCAACCTTCGCCTCTTCTTCTCTTTATTCTATTCAAAAAGCATATGAGTACCAGAAGAACCCGTCGGATATTTGCCTGTTGCAGAAGACAACGGAGACGGAGTCAGATTCAGCAAGCTGACGACGGAGGGAATGGTCGAATTCGGTGAGTTTGGCGAGGTGGGAGAGGAATCGACCTTGGAAAGTGAGGGTGGAGATCAGGGTTCGCAGGTGATGATGGGATCGCGATTGGTTGTGGAGGTGGAGTTTGGAGAAGGTGGAATTTTTAGGAGGAGATGAGGTGGAGTTTGGCAATGCGATGGTAGGCTGCACTGCACTCCAGATCTCTGGCTATGGGTGTGGGAGAAGAAGAAAAATCGTCTTTTTAATTTTGATTATAAATTAAAAAATAAAAAAAATATTCTTCCGCATATGCCAACTCAGCATCACATCGGCCAACTCACCTCATCTAATAGAAATATTAGCAGAGATGAGAGATATTAGCATAGAGTTAACATTTGGTTAATTATTAGTAATCCAACAGATTTGATTAATAAAAAAGAATGCAGAAAAGTTTTGGCTAATTTTGAGTGTTACGGGAAAAGTACATAACACACAATGTAGTCAAATCATACTTATCCATTACAAATCTAGTCAAAACCTATATTTTAAAGTATTATAAAAAAACTTTAAAATTTAATAACTAACGTTTTTATGCTTGTAGTTATAGATAACCAAATCATTTCTAAATAGAATCACAATTTTGACTGGATTATAACACAAAAGAAAACAATGAAGAGTATTCTCTAACTATTACCCTAACAGTGAAAGAATTCTTAATTCTATGTGTAGCCCTACCCAATTCAATATATTAACCATGATAGCTAGAATTGAAATCGTATTGTTCTATATTCAAAAGAGAACGAAGTAAAATAGAGCCAAGAGTCCCACAAAAATCGATGGCGTATTGGTCTGTTTTCCCATCACAAGATATAACCACCCACAAATACAAAGAGAGAATCAACTTGCTCTCCATGAAATCAAAACATCAGAACAAGAAACAGATAATACAGAGAGCCTTGAAAGGTATTTACAGTTCTCCCACACCTCTTTCTCTGAATGATTGGTTTCCTGATCCTCCCAATATCAGTACAATCTCCACCATCACTTTCTTCCCCAGGGAAAGCAGTGACACTGCAAAGAAACCCCATTTTTCAATGACATTAACAACCATAATCCAAACAAACATAGTTAGAAAGATATGTGCTTTGGGAGAAAAATGTCATCACTACCAAGGTGGTTTCTCCCGAGTTGTGCTTCCGAGCATTTCCATGGGATGAGTCGCCATAGGTGCCACCAGGTCCTCTACCTGCCACGCCACCCTGTCTCTCCTCCCTCACCATGTTGAAGATGTGAGTATATCCATCTGCTGATGCCGGGTTGTTCTCGTCCCAGTCCCCAAACTTTGGTACAGCAGCACCCTTGTCAGGCTGATTCAAGGAATACATGTTAATAAACAACGACACAAGCTCTCAAATGAAATGGGAAACGAGGGTGGTGAAACTTTTACACTCTCATCGCCTTTCGGTCTCAATCTTGACCTTCCAGGTGTACCATGGCTGCTCTCATTGGAATTCTTCCCTTCCCAGACCGGTGATGGTGCCCCACTGGCACGGCCTCCTGAGATCCTAGCATGAGGATGGAGTGGCGAACGTTCGAAGCTGTTATCGGACCCAGCACTGTTCCTTGCAGGGCGGCTTACTGCTCCTCCTCCTCCACGGCCTCCTCCCTGCCCAGCTCTGCGGGTCCCGTTGTCAGGGCGTGCTGGAGAGCCAACAGCCTGTTTGACTGGTTCAACTTTGACAACCTTAGAAGCAGGAAGCAAATCTGGGTTCTCCATGGGATCATTTGGGTTGATCATCTTCCCATCGGTTCGGCCCTTCCTTGCCTTGTCGAAATATTGAGTGTATGGGACTTGCTCTTCACTTTCCCAGTTGCCAAACTTGGGCACATGTGAACGTTGCTGCTGCAGTTACAAGAAAGTTAATGTCTTGCTCACATTTTGACAAGAAAAGAAAAACGTAGCATCATCTAGTAAACTTAAAAGAAAGGAGAGAACAAATTAGGAGCAGAATGAGCAGTGTCTGAGCCCAATGCAGAATGCAGCTTCTCTATACCAATTTTCAGGCACATAAATAAGCATGGTAGGATAAACTAACATCAAAACATTGAGCGCGTAGCAACATCTTTCAGTTGATAAGGTTTCAAGTCCCATTCCCGGCGGGGGTAGGGAGACACAACAGGCTTTCTGCTGGATGGGGGAAGGTAAAAATTAATGAGGTGTGATGGTTCAGCACCTTGGATCACCGAGTAAGTCTAATGTATTGCATCAGCTAAGTTCAACACTAATGCTCCTGGTGAAATCAAATTGACCTATTGCTTTCCCCACAAGCAAGTACAGGATAGAATGTAAACAGCAATCCTGAGAAGAAGAAAAATAGAGCATCATACTATCTTACCAACTGCCAAACCCTCTCATAGATCAACAATAGTTTGTCTCAGAAAAAGTCAGAGCCGCTGTTACCGTTACTTATCAGGCTTACAATTTCAATAGTTATGTATCATCCACGATCCTCACTACCATAAGCCTTTATAAGAAGTGAAATGTGCAACTGTCCCACTGCTTCTTCGGCATCAAGCGTTCAAGTTGACACAGAAAGGATCAACCAAAACACATACACACATAACTGGACATAATTGAGATAATTTGGCAGCACTTAGGGATCAAACTCACGATGTTGCTCATCATGACTAAAACATCAATCATCTCAAATACGCAGAATCAACCTCAACACATCATTGGCCGCACCAATCCGGTGTTCTATTTCTACTTTAACTACTGAATTGAGACATTGGTGTCATCATGGCAATCAACACGTATTTCATCTCTCATAGGATCGCGCCAAATAATTGCTAGAAAAGCATTATGCATAAGCCTATCTGGTTCATGATTAACAACAGCCAAACATAAGAATGCATCACGTTTCCTTAACGTCTTCACAAATGTCATGGCTTAGATGCACACAAAACTACTTTTGGCTGCTCAATTCAAGATCATTGCATACCATCAAAACTGTTGTATAATTATCTAAACTCCAGCTTCCATTTTATTAATCCAACCTCTTAATTTCCAAAGTCAAACATCAGATTAAAAACCAACTCTTCCTATGATCGGCCTCGTTCATCCAAAATCACGGGTTACATGTTCAATCTAAACAAACTTAGAAACACCCATAATCGCTTTCCTTAAACTTGAGTACCCATAGCTCTCTAATCCAAACCAATTCGTCATTCACTTACATGTTCAATCAGGAGTAAACAGTTACACCTTCTCCAACAACATAAACATGAAACCGGAGCATTGCCAATCAACAACACCACAGCAACATACAAACCGCACTGATTATTCTATATGCAGCTACAACCTGGATAGAATCATCATCTTTCAACTTGAAAAGGCTGATATCTTCCCCAAGAGACAACTAGGGGGGAAAAAAGGAAAAGATGAGGGCAAGCACAGAACTTACTGCCATTTCCTCTTTCCAGTTCTGTTTCCAGCAAGGTTGGAGCAGAGCCCAGAAATCCCAGAGCTGAACCCTTCAACAAAATTTAACCTTTTCTTGTTCCTCCTCTTACGGCAATTACAACCTCAAGAGATCTCCCCCCAAAAGCAACCCTCGTACGACCCACTCTGCAAGATGGAATAGAAGAAAAAAAAGGAAGACTTTTCTAGATAGAGAAGAAGCTAGAGAGAGGGCGTCTAACCCAGGAGAAAAAGCAGAAGGCTGGTTTACAAGAAGAAAGGGAGAGAGAGAGAGAGAGGGAGGGAGCGAGGTTTATCAA
Source organism: Linum trigynum (assembly GCA_964030455.1). Classification (NCBI taxonomy): domain Eukaryota; kingdom Viridiplantae; phylum Streptophyta; class Magnoliopsida; order Malpighiales; family Linaceae; genus Linum; species Linum trigynum. Next base: position 28,714,801 of record OZ034814.1, on the reverse strand, counting down.
CCATTGACTGGAGCCACCGGTTTAGTTTGACGATTCTTTGGTTTCCTTCTTTCTCCTCCCCGAATTCTAAGTCTCCTTCTCTCTGTAAAAAACTACGAATAATATATAATTACATTAAACCCAAAAGGTAATCAAGTGAAAAAGGCGAAACCTTTGAAGTTCTCCTCCGGCTCGAGCTGTCCTTCTCCAACCACCATGTCCAATTTCACCCATCGCACTGCCAGCGACGTTTCCATTTCTTCCACCAAGCACGTAATCTCATGGTGTTTCTCTATCTATACTCCCATTTTCTCACAGTTGACTTTCATAGACAGGAGAGGAGAGGGTCAACTAATCGCGGATGGCCTGTTTCTCCGTTTTCCTGACGGGGTTAACGGCGACGGGGGAACTGTTAATGGCGGCTTGACCGGATCAACTCCTCCGTCCCGTTGAAAGGAAAAAGGGAGAGAGCGCGCTGTTGTTGGTTGTTTTGTCTGTGTCAGAGCACTGGGTAGTCTGTTGTTTTGTTTGTCGGCTTATGTTGGAGCATTTTCTCGCTGGCTAGATCGATCATTTCTCTCCCTTTTTTTTTCGAACAGTTTTTTTTTTTGTCGAAAAGATAGCTTGTATTAAACAAGAACACAAAGTTACAATAATTGTGACCTAAGCCACCCACAAAAATCAAACCCATTACAACTCGCAGGAAACAAAGACAGGGCCTTCTTAGTCACCATATGGACTACCCTACTGTTCTGTCTATCCACAAATTGAACCCTAAATCCTGGGGACATCAAAAGAAGATGGCGAATTTCCTCAAACAGAGCACCACCAGCAGCAGCACAAACATCCCCAGCGTTAACCTTGTCGATCACAATCTTGGCATCCCCCTCAATCGTAACAGCCTCCAAGCCACGATGTTGACACCACCTAATCGCATCCCGCAACGTTGATAGTTCAACAAGCATCGGAGAACCAACAGCCACCGCAGGATGATCAGCACCAAGGCCCCCCGAAGGCTCACCCATACCATTCCCATCCCCTTGGGGAAGTTGCTCCCATTCCGACACTTGATGTAGAAACTCCTGTCGGAGAATACTTGGGAGAGTCTGCTGACCCTCAAAGACCACAGAGTTCCACCCCTTCCATATCCTCCACAGTACACACATCAAACGCACAACACGCATAGGTGAAAAATCACTCCAAAAATCGCCTAAAAAATATGTTAACACATCCCACCGGCAAAACCTCTAGCTCATCAGCAAGCCCTGCAGCTTCCCACAATCCTCACGCAACCGGACACTGCAGAAAGAGATGTTCGGTGGACTCCTCCGGCGCCCAGCACACTGGACACCTCGCAAGGAGCTGCACCTTTTTCTCACGCAATGCCTCCATCGTTGGTAAGATCCGCCTCAAGAGCTCCCACGCAAAAAACTTGAGCTTAGGCTGCACAGGCATACCCCAAACCTTAATCCATAGCGTTCGATCCAGTTCTCTTTTACTTAGGAATGGGTTAGGGTGATTACTTGTTTTTTAGTAATCACGGTGGCAACCTCTTTATATACCATTTGATTAATTATTTTCCATTTTTTTTAATCTTACGGTCATGATTCTTTTAGGGTAATTTTGGAAATTAAAAAGTGACAAACCTGATTATTCTATATAATCTACCTAAACCCTAGTTCTATCCCCCCTCCAGCCAAACCCGTCGCACCGCCGGCAGCATCCCCGACCACCCTCGGCCACCGCCGGCAGCAGCCCCCGACCACTCTCTCTCTCTCTTATGTGCAGTGGTATAGATTTAAAAACCTAGATCTAGTAATTTTTGTTTATTGATTCAATGTGCAGTGGTATAGATTGTTTATATTGGTAGTTTTCGTGTAATGGTATAGATTTATTACTGCAATGGTATCGATTGTTTATATTGGTAGTTTTTGTGTAATGGTATAGATTTATTCCTACAATGGTATTGATTGTTTATGGTATAGATTGTTTATATTGGTAGTTTTCGTGTAATGGTATAGATTTATTTCTGTAATGGTAGTTTTCGTGTAATGGTATAGATTTTTTTTCTGCAATGGTATTGATGTTTTTCAAAGTGGTAGTGTTTGTCTAATGGATTGGTACTTATTTTGTTTTTTTTTTTTTTGCAGAAAGATTGAGAAAAATATGGAAAGGAAATCTGGCTGGAGATTACGGAAGTGAGAGAAAGAGATAATTTTAATTAATAGATTTTTGTAACTACCTAAAATGTAATTTATGAAAAAATTAATTAATATAATTTATTTTTCCATACCCGATTTACCCTTAGTAACCACGGTGATTATTGTAGTAATCACCGTAACCTGTCCCCTTTTACTTACTAAACTTTTTCATATATGGAACTCAAAAAAGTTTGTTCCTTAATCACCTATTTTAAACTAGCCCTTGCGAACTAAGCCGTGGCCGCCGAGTAGGGATGGCAATGGGTCGGGTCGGGGGCGGATAGTGCATATCCGTTACCCTACCCAATGTAGTTCGGGTTTTACCCATACCCGTACCCACACGAGAAACGGGTAGAAAATCAAAACCATGCCCATACCCGTTCGGGTTTCGGGTATCCACGGTTATCCATGGGTAATAATTTCTCCTTATAATTCCAACCAATATGTTAACATTCACACGTATATTCACATTACGTAAGAGGAAAAGTACGCCAATAATTCACTAGAATAACGAAAATTAATTAAAACAACATAATTTCATGAAAATATTATATTTAAATGCTAAATATAAAATATTCTAGGGAAAATAATGATTATTTCTAGACAAAATACATATGCATGTGTATAATCGGGCGGGTTCGGGTTGGATAGTGAGATAACCATGCCCACCCATTACCCACAATATTCGGGTTCGGGTTTTACCCGTACCCACGAAAAATGCTTCGGGTTCGGGTTTTACCCTACCCGATTAGATCGAATTCGGGTGGATATCCACGGTTACGGATATTTTTGCCATCCCTACCGCCGAGTGGATGTATCACATGTTTTCAGCCTATAGCTTCCTAGGTTCAAATCTCAAAGACAATGCTCATTTTAAACCGTATGAAACGGCTGACACCCGGTAAAACCCTAATACAATTATAATCAACCATACTTTTATTACAGGAGTCAATTATACATTTAACCATTAGATTGATGATGTGACAATTAAAAAATAAAAAGTTATTTGTTTCGTTCAAGTCCGAGTAGAATACCTTCTCATTATCAACATTTTTCTTGTATCTAACAATTAACTTGTATCGTTCAAGGACGATGCTCGTTTTAACGACATGAAACGGTTGACACCCAGTTAACCAATGATTTCGGTACAAAATAAATTATCACTGAATTTTTCGATACAACCCTGATACTATTTCCACCAATCCAATTGGATTTGGATAAAAATGGATTGAGAACAACTAAATATTGATTTGTTGCGATTGCCCAACTGAATATTGATTTGCGAAAATAGAAAGGAGATTCGGAGGAATGGACGAAATCTCGATGGGTTTTAAAGTCCTAGGGGATACTTTGGCTCGCCAGTCGCCACAATACTTTCAAGTTTCAAACCTAATATCCTTATCGATTTTGTGAGAGAAATTTTTCAGCAAGTGTTCGTGTGGTTCTGTCGGGTTCATAGCAAAAATTTTAACATTATTTATGATATACTAGTAAATGTTTTTTTATAACTAAATTGATTAAAATAAATGATCTAAATTTGACCATAATTTTATTATAAATCTACCCTCCAGGGGCGGTTTAGTAATTTTACCCTTACCAAAACCGCATCTAGAGGGAGCGGTTACAGAGTCCGAGGCGAAAACAGTTCCACAAGCGCGCGGTCTTCAATCCCTAACGCAGATCGCTACGCTAGCGTCCAGTTGGCTGATAGATCGCCGCCTAATCCAACGACCCTGGGGATCGCTGCATCATGCATTATGACCGCATTGTCAGAGCGGTGTTCTCGGGATGCCCTAGGGAGAGGACCACTTCCTCAGGATGCGATTTCTAGGTAAACCGCATGGCCGAGATGCGATTTTGTAAAAAAAGTGCTAGTTTTGAAATTTGTGCGGGCCGAGTACTATTTTTGTAAAATTTTTTTAATGGTGCTATTTCTGTAAAAAAAACCCAAATAAAATATATGAATTTTTAGATGAGTGTTCATAAGCCAAAATCCCTCGATCAAATTCTGCATCCAAACGTCAGTTTATACCCTCTCACTGGCCCAGGTGTCGCATCCATACAACTTTTACTCCTAAACCCCTCCGTTAAAGTAATTTTCCACTAACAGGTTCCATACAAAATGTTACACAAGGTCAGGTAGAAAACCAAAAGACAGCTTTTACCATGTGTTGTTTGGGTGTGTCAAAAGACCACCACCCTCAAATCCATATCTAAAGCATGCAGATAACACATTCCCACTCCTGAAAATGCCTCAGCCTCTTGATTCCAATGCCAGAAGTATTTTCTTTCTTGGACCCTGAAAACAACAAATCAAACCAAAAAGGCATCAGCCTTCTCAAACCTCCTGCCTGCTTAAGGACTGCGATTACTGTGTCATTTACAAAGACGAACAAGCTAACCAAGAGATGTAATCTTCTTTGTCATGGAATTGCTTGTTAGTGCAATTGATCAATCTCAACAAAAGATAACGAGGAAGTTTTGTTTGGTCAAGCACAAACAAGAAGTAAACTAAGAGGAAATTGGGGAGTTCTGAGACTTGAAACAAAAACTGTCGTTACTAAACACCTTTCACGCATTGGAAATGAAGGGGAAAAAAAACATATGCCGCATTGTTGATAGTAGTACCACAACTTGCAAATACAGTTCTGTAATATAATGAGTATCATGATACCATCCCTCTAGACTTTCTTCAAATACTAGACATCCTGATTTAGAGTAAGGACCCCCCCATTTTCTAACTCCTAGAATGGCTAGTTGTAATTTATACAGGCTGACGACTTATAAAAGAAAAGCAAGGTCAGTCTATTCTTGATCCCAGAAAAACACTGAAGATTACTATCAAATAGTAACAACACCCCATGCAGAATTCAAAAGCATGTTGAAGCCATAGCTTGAGCATACCATTGGAATGCCCAAAGCCTTAAGATCATCGTCATTCATGTGTACAAGAGCGGTCATGTCAACCTGTAGATGATCAAGCATGTTAATGAGATACAGAAGCATAAAGGCAAGAGATTCATGGACCTACGAACAAAGGAAGCAAAGTTTAATCATACTTCCTCGGCCTGAAAAGTGATTTGGTATTTTTCAAGACCCAATGACTCCAAAAAGCTGTCCACTGATGTATCTTTCTGCAATCAAAAGTTTAAGTTAGGAAGGGGCAATAAAAAAACTGCACATGCTACTGTTCATGGTGTGAAGCATGTAGTTATGAACTAATGGTTATGAGGAGCCTTTGGAAGTTAGTTTATCCTAACATATCATAACCACAAAGCAAATCTGACACTACATTTTGGCCTTATTAGAGAACTTTGCAGACCCAAAAGTGGTCTATGCTGAGACATGGAAGAATGAGACAGTTAGAAGACAGAAGTTGAAAATGCCTTTTGCTGAGACTTCTTTTTGGTAGCAACACTGGCAACTTTCTTAATCTCAAGTTCAGGAACTTCAGCAGCAGCACTTCTCCTAGCTGGTTTAGTAGCCGCTTGTTTTGGTTTTGGTGGATCAGAATTCACCAGTTGTGGATTCATTATCCCAGACAGTTTCTCTCTCAAATCCCGAATGCCTCCTCTTCCAGTTTGAGGTGCTTGGCTTTTCTTTTGGAGCTTTAGTCGAAGATCCCGTGCATCTATTCTGTGATCTTCACAAATTATTATCAGAGTAGGACAACCAGATATGTTACTAATATCTGTGGCAGAAGAATGCTGTAGTTACATAGGTCAGAATCACAGTGACATACTCGAAGTGCGTGGTTCGTCATTATCAAAGAGGTCATGTTCCCACTTGTCATCTTGCCTTTGCCTGCATGAATCATGGCCTAAGTTCAGTATATGCAATTAGCCTTCACAGATTGGGCAAGATAAGCATCAACAAGAAATTAGGCAAGAAGGTTTGTCAAAACTAAAACAAAGATAGTGATGGACCAAGGAACTCAAACAATAAGAAATCATACCCATGCAAGTCAGACCCTTCATGCAAATATCAGACTCACCCACAATGCAGAGAGCAAATGCAATCAGGTTCCTGATGTGCATTCATTAGAAATTCAGTGCAGTAACTTTACTCAGAGCAAGTTATGAGTAAGGGTTTGACCAACAGAAGAGGGAATATAAAGAATTAGTGGCTCTCTCAGAAGTTGAGGATATGAATCTCAGAAATATCATACAGGATACGAGACAAGAGACTAGAAGTGATGCTTATGCCCTTACCCTCTTTGGGTCTGCAGTCACCCGCCTCTTAAACCTAACCATTGTGGTGGGTAACCTAGATGAATCATCGCATAATAGATGCCTAAACTAACAAGTCTTTTTTTTCAAAAATTAATTCATATTCAGCTAATGGTGGCGTTACAAGCATTCTCTTATCAAAAGCTAGTCCAAATCAAAAACCTAACACGCATGTTCCCACATCCAAACAGTTCTTAAATCCAGAGTTCTGGTTTGCATTACGGGCATCAGAAAAGTGAGATGGACATAGACATATCACTGGGCATACTCAGTGAATGCTTAAGCCTAATGGGTACTAACCGAAGCATGTTCACCATATAGCAGGCAAACAAGCAGACTCAATCAAACATCACCTTGCATTCAGATAAAAGTAAATCCTAAAAATGCCACTGACTAGAAGCCACTTTGCAGGTAAACCGTGTAAATACGGAATTTTGCAGCAAAAGGACCCATGGGAAAAGAGGAGCATCGACCAATTAAGGGGAAAACGAGCATTCTCTTCAGACTTCGCGTAAGCGAACTGTAAGCTCTTCCACTAGCAGGCGCCTAGCTGAAGAAACAGACGAGACAAGGGTCCTACGCAGAGAGGAGAGGAGGACACACACCTTTTGCCAGTTACTTGTCTCCGGCGGGAAGAGTCACCGACGGAATTGCCATTGAGACGCTCCTTCACAGACATCTTCTCCGAAGCTTCCACTCGATCAGCATACATTGTAACGAAATACTTAAACCCTAACCCTAACGGCAACCGCGAACAGCTAGTATGAGAGGTGATGGGAACTACAAGACCGGAGATGGAGCGGAATCCGGAATTGCTCTTAGCGAGAGGATGCGCCGAAACCCTAAGCCTTCGCGAAAAATGAATTTGGTTTCGAAATTCGAGCTCTCCCCTCCAAGAACAAAACCGCTGTTTTTAGTTTTCCCTTTTTGGGTCAGTCGCGTTGAGCTTCAGAATCTCGGCCTTGCGAAGGAGAGGGGGTTAATGGAGCTTAGAGTAATTAATTATGAGTAACAAAATTTTGAACACTTATTTTTAAGGGGTCGTTTGGTTTTAGTGATAGGGATTGTTACAATGGGTGTATTGTCGACAATGAGTGATATTACTATCTCATGTAAAATTTGAGATTGTTGAGATAGTTTGGTGGGGATTGTTTGATTCTTTTTTTGTTCCAATTATATCATTAGTTATTTATCTATATTCCCACAATATCCTTACAACTTTTATTATCTAATACGCTCTCATTTTTTTGGAAATACCATGCTCAGTTCCCTCCACTTTTTTCGTGGATGGCTCTACCACCCGTTCAATTTAACACCCTCTTCCTTCAAAGGATATTGGATTTTAGAAAGAAAAACGAGCCGAGGAGATCCTAGAAAGAGAAGTGACAAAGTACTCTTTCTTGGAGCTTCCTAGGGCCTTTCTACCACCATTGGAGCTTGACCAAACACTAGCTAGCAATGACAATTGACAAATAAAAGCCAGTTTCTAACCTATATATGAAGACTCTAGTTGATTCTCTTGAGTTTTCCTTCATTTTAATGGATTAGTTTTTCTCTCACTTGGGTTTGAGGAACCATAATTCCGTATGTTAGATTGATTGATGTTTGAACCATATAATTGTGAATTCATACTATATTTTTTTATTGATGTGATGATGAATTGCATGAGTCTTGATTACACTCTTTCAATTGTGGCGTTTGTTTGGACACTTGTTCATTCAATGTGATGCATTAGAGGAAGAAGAATCCAACATCTATATGCTAACATGTTCCATAAATTTGTTAATGGATTAAACTCAAGAAAGATAGCTCTTCATGGACTATAAGGTGGTTTGGATGGTTGTAAGCTATCCAATTAGGAATGAATGACCATAGGTGTATAAAACCTATGTGTGGGGACTTTTGCATCAAGTATATCTAAGCTGAAAGGAGGAGACGAGAACGGTGGCGGAAGGCGAAAGTGGAAAAGTCGGCTCCTCTCCCACCGGTTGATTCGGAGTCTCCGTCCATACCTTGAAATTTGTGAGCTTTCTAATTTCTGGTTTTATTCCTGCTCCGACTCGCTGCAAATGTTTTACTATGAAAGAATTGCTCCTGGGGGAGAGATGGTTGGGAGAGGAGAGGGAAAGGAGGAGGAAGAGAGGTGCGTGCGGTGGAGGAGAAAGTGAAGAGAGAGAATGGGATGACAATCTCATCAAAAAATTAATTAGGAAAAGTTAAAATATTTTTTTTTAATTATGACATGGCACTTTTGACTTATTCGGCGCTGACATGTGTGCGCTGAGTTGGAGTTTAGTCAGCAAATCGTCAAAAAAGTTGACGGTGTTACTAACACCATTAAAGTATTAACAGAAATGGCTAGATTTGACCTACAACAACTATAAAATCTGGCTATAAGTGGTATTTATCTAAAATTGGCTATTATTGTCACAAACGCGAAAGTTTTGGCTATACAAGTGTATATTACCTTGTATTTACCCTAAAATCAATATATTATTTTGTACTTTGTATTGATTGTTTTCAATAATTTAAAGCAATACAAGTACACTCGTAAGACTCTTAGGAGAGGTATACTCCAGAAACACAGTCTGTTTGACAGAAAAAGGTGGGATATGAGGATAGCTTAGAACCCGATTTTCCCAGGTCATGGAGGATCATGATGATCGCTTAAGAGTTAAGACCCTATTTCCTTAGACATGCATTTCTTTATAAATAGTCTAAATAAGTGTTGTATTGTATTGATTTAAATTATTGTAAATAATCAATATGATTAACAATTAAGTAATTTATTGACAAACAAATAAATTACGTTAACAAAATAAAAATTACAAGCGATGATAAATAATATGTACCTTGTGGTCGTTCCAAACGTCTCTTGAAAGATGATTGTATTGATCGTATAAAATAGTCGGATCAATCGGTCCTTGATCAACATAATATCGTTGATTGTATATATCAACATCCGACACAACCTACGATAGCATAACAACAACATAAATCAATTAGTATATATATTAAATAAACCATTATAACAACAACAAAAATTGGATAAAATGAGTACGTACCGCTTGATAATCATCATAGTAAATACTCTCTTCTTGGATAAAATCGGCCATTTTTTAAGGATCCGGACAGAGATTCAACGGTTTTTAGTGAAAACCAAAGAATTTTTTATTGAAAGCAGATCGGACTTAGCCGCAACCAACATAACAACTACTTCCAAGTTTTTTGGGTGTGGAGGGGGATGGGTAGAGTGAGAAACTTAGAGAGAGAGAGAGGAGATTGGGGGTTTGGTGTGCAGAAAATGAGAGTAAGGGGTGGGTTTATATAGGTAAGGAACCGCGTGCTGGAGGGGCTGTTTGGTCTTTTTACCCCACCAAAAACCGCGCCTCCAGCACACGGTTTACGTTTCCCAACGCGCAAACCGCGCTTCAGCGCAACGATTTCCCGTGGGCGATGCGGATCGCTCTGCTGGCAGGCGGTTAGACCGTCAGATCGTCTTCTCATCGTGCGGTTGCATGGATCGCCACGTGGAGACGCGTTTTGTTAGCTTCCCAATGGCAAACCGCCCCTTGCCCGCCCGGTTTAAATGAGAATCGCGCCTTAAAAGCGCGGTTTATGATTTTTTATTTATTTGATAACCTAGGGAATCTCAGCCCCACGTGCCCGCTTGAGCGACAACGGGGCCTACTAAATCACTGGGGGTATCTGCATACTAACCAGGGTTTTCTGCTACCAACATCGGGGAGGCTTCGCCTCCGTACTAAGGGTGCCGCCGAGAACGCTCAAGTGATGCCACTGGGAATCGAACTCAGGATCTCCCACATCCAGAGCTCAATTGGTCCAGTGGTTTCACCACTAGGCTATGTTACCTTTAGCAGGCGCAGTTTATGATGGATAGTTATAGATTTGGAAATTTTTGGGAATGAGTTATATTTTTGTAATTTACTTTTTAAAACAATGGTGGTTTTGGATTTTTTTTTTACTTTTCGGATACTTGCCTCCAGTCGACCGGAAAGAAAGAGTCTCCAAGCCCAGAAAGAGCTCATGGGCCTGCACCGAATCCAATAGGCTGAACCCGAACAAACCCATCAAAAGCTCGACCAAGACAATAATGAAACGCCCGCGCCATTGTTCGTCATCCCCCTTTCCACTCTCCAGTCTGCAGTTCAGACACTTCGAGAAGCTATTAGAAACTTGGAGCAAAGAAACCAAGAACCAAACGGGAAGAGAGAGAGAGAGAGAACAAGAAAGAGAGAAGCTCATTCTTCTTCCCTTCCAATCCATGGAGTGGTAAGTCGTAAACAACCAGAAAAAGACTCCAAGGTCAGAAAGAACAAGAGAAGGCGAATCAATGGCGGCGGCGGCGGAAGAAATGCGCAACTGCAAGTCGAGAACAGTGAAGCTTCTGTGCGCTGCGCTGTCCAAGATAGTACCGTACGAGGTGTGGGAGGAGCAGAGGCTGGACCTCGGCTCCATAGCAAGAGCTTTAGGGCTGGAGCCATCGACGTTGAAGCTCAACGGTCACCTGATCGGCAGGGGCGCTAATCTGATGTCCTCAGTGACGTGGAAGTCGCTGCTGAATTACTTCTCCGGCAAGGGCCTCCCCACCGGGAAAACCGATCAAGATGCGCTGATCGTCGCCGGGAAGCTGTGTAAAGTTGGGAGCAAAAGTAAGCTTCTCCTTTCAGGTTGCTGTGGAAGTAAAGTAAGCTTTTTCTGTTATGTTCAATCCTTTTTTAAGTTTGGCCTTCCTTACAGGAGGAAAGCAAGATGGTGAACTTGACGATGGCGGCATTGCTGGAGCGGCGCAAACTGAAGACGCCACCAATTTGGTGAAACACAAGAAGTTGAAGGGAAGCGATCGTACAGGTAGAAACCGGCAAACTTGTAACTGGTTAAGATGGTGTTTGACAGATTGAGCAGAGCTTAACCTGGTGTTTGTTGCAGGCGGGCAAGGGATTACATGGAACGGGCATGCACTGAAGAGGAAGCAGGTGACCATGGAAGATATCGACTCGATGAAGAAATTGAAAATCAATGAGAGCAGTCCTCCTTCAGGTACGTGGAACCTGTAATTTGTTCAGTTTCTTTGTCGAACACGTTGAAAGGTTATCTCACATTTCTGTTTTGCAGACACCGCACCAAGGAAGAACAAGGTGGTTATGGCAGCCGCCGGCATTACTTCCAGCAGTCGGTCGAAATGCAGATACCTGAAACGGAAGAGCGAAGATGATGTACTTCTTGTTGCTTCGCCTTGCAAAAGGATTCACTGAACACGCTCCGTTTCCAGTTGATGTTCATCATCATCCTCTATCGATCTACCAAAAACAAGAGATGTAGAAAGATATATGACAGACGACTTGAACTTTTACCTGTGTATATCTTCAATTTTGTTGATTCTGAATCTGTGTGGGAACGAACGAAACACATATCAGCTTTCGAAACTTCCCTCTGTAATCAATGTCTCTAAGCAAGCGGCATGATACAAAACTGTCTTACAATCCTACATTACAGTACACTAACACAATAATAAAAGAAGTGATTTCTTCCCCCATGCATTCTAATTCTGAAGAAGCTATCTGCAGACTAATTTAGGAATTCAATCAGTCCAAATCAGGTAGAGTAGAACTGCCAAGCCACGGCAAGGACAGCCACCAAGATAACTTTCAGGACTAGTTTCTTCCCGATTAAGGGTGCTGATTCAGATGAGGGTTGATCAGGTTCTTCCATTGGCTTCCCTCTGAACTTGGCTAATAATCTTGACAGCAGCACTCGGAGCCAACCCTTTTTCTTACCAGCTGCAAAAGTATCAAAGAGTTAAAGGTCGATGGAAATCCATTCATCGATTTCACGAACGACAAGCAAACAGTGCTTACCTTTAAGATATCTCTCCTCCTCGCCGACTCTGCGCCGGAGTACGTTGAGTAGAGACCCGAAGAAGAGTGCGAATACGGTGCATGTGATGGTAATGACATTGTAAGGCATGCTGAAATCTGGAGTCGTCAAAGGTACAAGCAATACTTCTGTGTATGACTGCACGCGGTTCTTTTCCTGTGCATCGTTAAGGTTAGCAAACTGTAGGTCAATCCCAATGGAACGAGAGATTTTGAAGCAGCAAAGATGTTCCTATAACACTACCTGAAATCTGGACAGCAGAGGCGACTTCCTGATTGAATCGTTGCTAAGAAGATGCATGACTGAGTGGAAGCGAGGAAAGCTTATAACTGCTGATGGGATATCATATCCTTGATTAGCATCTGGAGGATATTCATCAATGTGCAAAAATCCCTGCTCACACATTACAGCACTGTTATCAGCAGGTTCCAATGTATAGAGATGAATGACTCAACCACAACCGATGAGATAAATGTTAATGCAGAATAAACTAAACTTAATTTTATGATACCTTATCAAATTCCAATGTCAATGCAGCTGATCTCACATCACAAGGAAGCTTCAGAAGCATTTCCATCATTCCAGGAGATGTTTTGTCTTTGGAAGGGGAAACTTGTATCTTATGAACGAAATCTCCTATTGGTTTTGCTTCATCATCCACAAAGATTTGAAGGGAATGGTAATACACTTTAATGTACCACGGCACAACTTGGAAAACATCAACTTGAAGCTCACACCCATCACTGACATGGCGAGACCCAGAGGAACTATCAGCCGAGTTTGTAGACTTGAATAAGATTGCTATGGCACCTCTTTCGTTTCCACTGCCCATCAGAAACCTGCTAGCATGTAATGGTGCTTGTTGACTTGACCAAAACACAGGATACTTCCACTTCAAGCCAAGGTCCAATGGCTGAGACTCATTATACTTTTCTACCCAAAATCCATAGAGAACTGATGACCCTTTGTGTTGCGACTGATTTTCTTCTTCAATTACTATATCTGGGTCTAGAGACATTTCAAAACCACTTCCACCAGCAAATCCTTCAGATGCTAAACTATTTGGACCATTGTCCATGTTATCCTTCTGTTCCGAAAATATACTTTTCTCAAGCTGAAGGTACACTATACTAGATTGAGCAATAACACATTTCCCACTAATCTTCCTTCCAAAGATCGAACTTAAAGACCAACTCGGTTGAAAATTGCTCTCACCGGAGTGAATGGAGCTAGAGGAAGGACTGTTGGGCTGAAGAACGACTGTAAGTGTTTGTTCCAGAGAGATACCTGAAACGGTCTCGGCAGGAACAGATGCATTTGAGGTTAAATACAACCGCTGAGAATGATAAAAACCCTTGTAGATGGATGGTCTATCCAACAAGGCAGCGAGCCCAGCTTTATCCCGACATGGGAGGAGCTTCAACCATGGAGTCAGATTCTCAGTGCAAACAGCCTCGCGCGGTAATGTACCATATCTGAGGCTTCCTGGTGTAATTCGGAAGCTCCATTTAGGTGCTGAATACATGGTGGAGGACTCCAGGAAATTAATGGAAGCACAAAAAAGTCCAGACAGAGAATTGGTCAAATTCTTCCAGTAAGCATCAACTTGGTCTTCAGGGACATCAAAGACAGCCCATAATTCAACTCCAGGAGGCTTAGCGTTGTTACTAGATATGGGATCGAATCCACCCCAACGTTCATAGTTCCAACGACCTTGTGTGAAAGATAGTTCCATTTCTTTAACTCTGAACTTCTGGACCTGTCCAAATGATACTGTTTCTCGAGTTATGCGAAATATAAGAAATCAAAACATGCACACAAAAGAAGGAGATGAGCCATTTCATATCATCTGCCATTGGGCACAAAATAGAAGACCCATTTCGACCTTCTATTCTACTCAAGAAAGGGAGGCAACTCCAGAAGCAGAGCAGTCACAGAAATTCTCCCACAATAACCCCAATAAAAGCAAAAACAATAAAAAAAAAACCCTCGTATTTCCTTGAAGAGCTGAAGCAATTGTTCAACAATCGAAACAGAAAATTCAGAATCAAATCCAAATCGGACCAACATGGCAAAAGGTACAGAGCTAGGGAGGAGCACCTAATATGAAAGTAGGATACTCATACCCTTCCATTTGAATCCACAACTAACAAACAAAAATGAAACGACAAATGAAGCCGGAGAAAGTAACGAACAAAGTAATACCAGCTGAGAGATGGCTTTGGGGAAGAGATGATGGTGGCGGCCATTGGATTTGGAAGGAGGAGCTATGCTATGGAAATGGAAATGGGCCAAGACTTTCCGATCAGGCAAAGGCTTCAGCAGCAGCTCTTCATGGAACTCTTCTTCCTCTCCACTTACCACTGCCGCCGATCCAGAGCGGAGGAGCGCCCGAGGTGAAAGTAGTAGAAAGAGGAACAGAAGAGTCAATCGGAGAGGAAGCCACATCGTGCGACTAACTCTGAAGAAAATAGGAGCGATGGTGTCGACTACGGGATGCGCTATACGACGACGGTGGGCGGGAGGAGGGCGGAATCTGCCATTGGAGAGCTGAAAGTAAACCGCTGCTTTCGAGTCCCCGGTTTGGTTCGGAAAGAGTAGATCTTCAGACTTCAGAGATCCTCGGGAGCGAAGCTGTGGCTCAGTGGCTCGTTTGCCTTTTTCGGATTTGGATTGTCAAAAAACTCGCTATTTGAAAAAAGAACACTGGGCTTAGACTAAGCCAACACCGGACCACGTATCCATGAACTAGGCCCACTCGACTATATCCTCCGTTCTTCTACTTTATGAGGAAGGATTAGGGTGTTAACGAATAAGTGTTAACACTAACTTCAACTAATATAAATATTTTGTTTTAATATTTTTTATTTTATTTTAAGGATTGATTTCAATTAATTGCAAAGCTATAAAGGGAGGGCACGTCTGTCATTTTGAAAAATTAAAAATCGGCCATCATTAAACACCCTACAAGCTCTCTACCGCTTCTTTCTCCAACCCTTTTTGGTTCCGCCACCCATCTCTGGTTCCCTCTTTTATCGCCGCCTCTTCAATCTATTTTCTCCATTATGTCCCTTCAATTTTCCCTGAAACATTTCTCCTCATCCAATACTCCACAATCAGACAATCTCCTCGACTTCCTCATTCAGCTCCTCCTCGCATGACTTGAGCCCGCAGTTGGACCACTACCACCGCTGCTGTTATTACTTTGTTTTCCCACAGCGCTCCGAATCCATTCATAAAAGTAGTTGGGGTTGGAGCTCATCCGCTGCTCCTTTTTTTGTCGCGTTTGTCCTCCCTGATCGGACTATTTGGTTCTCTCCCCCCCCCCCCCCCCCCCCCCCCCTGTATTTTTTGTTTTCCTAGGTGCTATTGTGAAGTTTGGTTGGTGGAACAATTGGCCCCTATCCAACTCTTTTCCTGTGTATATTATAGGATTGTTTACCACTAAAACTTTACTAGGTACCACATTGATTAGTGGTTTATAATTAGTGGTTTATAAGGCCAACTTAACCATATTAATTAAATTGATCTAAGTTAGGCGTAATTATAAGATAGACTTTTGGGCTACTCATATCATCATGCCAGGTACCTCAGTACATGCAACTCTAACCTAAGTAACCACATACCGAGCACCTAGACTTCAAGCATAACGTCATTCAAGGAGGGGTGGATGTTGGTGTATGCATCGTCGTCTACCCCTCAAGTACCCACCATCAAGCATGACATCATGCAAGAAGGGTCGGCATGGATATCCCAAGTACCCACCTATCAAACATCCACCAATCAAGTACATAGTTGTCAAGTTTTTCGCCCACCTACCAAGCATTGGGGGTGTCAAGCATGACATCATCTAAGAGGGGTCGAATTTGGCTAAGTGTAGAAGCCTCACTGCTCTCCTATCAAGAAGTCCACATATCCAGCTGTCATGTATGCTCGCTGTGAACCTACCAAGCATTGGGGGTGTCAAACATGACTTTATCCAAGGAAGGTTAGTGCATGTATGCCTTGTCGCCTACCCATCATGGTTAGTGCATGGGTATCCCTTTTCAAGACACTAAAAGCATGATGCCGCTCATCAAGGGGTCAACCCCCTCGCCGCTCACTTATCAAGCAAATACATAGTCAAGTATGATGCAATAAAGTGGGGTGAAAATTGGTTAAATATGGAAACTCTTCCTTGCCTTCCTACCAAGCACCAGGGTACCAAGTATGGCATCATGCACACCCAAGCAGGCAAGCATGCTAGGCACGAGCATACCTAGTAGGGTACAAGACAAGCCAGCAAGGAAGATACTTATCAAGTTAAGTCGTCAATGTATCAAGTGGTATGCATGGAAGCAAGGGTGTCAATCAAGCTACATCAAGCACCAAGTAGTAGAGAAGCGGTTACAAAGAGGCAATTACACTTGATGGCTATAAATAGGAGAAATGAAGATGAAGCAAGGGTTTCACAACCAAAATTTTAAGAATTGGCCTGAAGTGTGTCTCTTTCCAAAGCTTCCTCAATAAATTGGTGAAGTGACCCAATAGTGGTGAGTACGTCTAAGTTCATATTTTAGAGTCGGCACCTGGAGATGCTCCATCCTGTCATTGTCTCCGACACCAACTTCTTTAACTTGATTTTCCACAAACCCAGGTGGAGCATCACCTTAATGGTTCCTCCGTCTTTGAGCTATCAAATCAAACACCGTTGTCCCACCAAGTGTGCCAATTTATTTTCTGACGGGAAAACTTGCGTAAAATTGAGATTAATGAACCTTTGACTTCTTACCAAATGATTACTAAGACACGACTCACACCTTTTCAAACAAAGTTCAAACGAGGGTGTTTGATTGATGTTTTTTGGAATGAATACTAAATTAAGTTACTCCTACTCCTATGGAGGTTCAACGAGAGTTCCAAATTATGACTATGACTATGACTACATTTGCAGTGAAGAGATAAAAACTTGATGTAGGCGTAAGCTGTATAGTTTTGGAAACCCTCTCTCCGTCGACCCTTCCTCATATTTATAGTTATAACTTATACGAAGATAATTGTCGTAGAAAACTACTTCTTGAATAACTGCTACAAAGAACCGCTCCTCTTTTTTGGAGTGGTGGTTACTCCTTCAACCACCTAAGTGCATCTCTTGGAATTATTGTTGGACTTTGAGTGTAGCTTGTCTCGCCTAGTATTGTTCCAAATCTTGTGCCACATTAGTGTTTTGATGAGCATGCGGTGTCTCGCAAAGGAGGTCGTGGTCCTTTTACCTCGTGGACAAGGACTTCTTACTCATGTCCATGACCCTCTTGTCTCACGGTCATGGACCTCTTGGAACGTATCCGCATGATTAGTGATATAATGATGGACGACTATGCCCTTCTCAGTCATACCATGGCCCCTCTTGCGACACAGCCGTGGACCTCTCAGTCATGGCCACGACCCCTGTCGCAAGACAGCCATGGTTCCCAGACGTAGTATATTTTTGGGCGTTCGGTCTTGGTCATGAGACTTGTCATGGCATGACCTCTTCATTCGCGACCATGGTCCCTCTTGTGTTACGACTTATCTTTTTCGAACTTAGTATTTTTCAATCTTTCCCAGGGTCCTCTTGTTTTGCCTAAATGGACTTCTCAGTCATGTCCATGGGCCCTCTTGCGAGTCATCCATGGACCTCAAGACGGCCATGGCCCTCCCAAACATAGTAATTTTTTCCCATTTCTTTGAAGAGAGAGGGAGAGAGACTTGGTCAAGTATGGAGGTGGCGATGTTCGATAGTGATTGGGAGGAGATTGTGAGGACGCCGAGGATAGAAGAATGATTTTTTGTTTTGTTTGTATTTTATTCTAAATAAAAAAAATCAATCATCAATGACATGGCATCTACTTGTCAACCACGTTTGCGACCTCATCATAAGTCAACGTCGTTTTGACCACCGTCTCTTTAACCGTTATCTTTAACAGTCAATAAAATCGCCAGGACATAAATGTCCCAAAAGTCTCATAATTCATGCTAGTAATTTTATGACAAAATCGACATTTTTCTTATAGTTGTGATCTTCTAGTGGAATTAGCATTTTCTTTTTCCAGGAATAACCTTCTTGTAGATTTTCTGTTGGAGAAATCAGCAAGAATATTTGTAGAATATCGAATATTAATCACATAGCCCATATAGCTACCGATCTCCACATCAATTGGATTATATATTCCCCAAAAGAAAAAATATGCCGAATTAAACACCTCTTTCCACTAACAGATATTCGTCTCATGAATAACAGGAACAAACTACCACAAATTTCAATCCCATTTTATTTATTCATAACACTGAATTGAAAAATGATCAAAGATTCCTAGCTAGCTAGCTAGCTAACAACACCATCATCTATTATCGACTAATTATAGCTACCATCTATTGATCGACCCCCATTTCTTCCTTCTAACACAGGAACTAAATATTGAAAAAACAGAAGGCTAGAACGACCCGACCCGACGCCACACAGAAAAATACGGCTAAACTAAAGTGGGAAACCCTAGAGCTGCATGAATATATGATCAAGGCCATGGGCGCCAGAAGACGTCTATCCCTTTCCAAAACTGACGCAAATAAAGGCCGTCGTCTTTAACAACCCAGTACGAGTTGTCCATGTAGACCCTGTCGTACAGCTTGTCGTCGTCGGCGTAATAGGCGTCGTAGACGATCTGGCTGCCGCCCTTCCAAACGTGGCACCAAAACAGCGTGTTCCCGAAGATGCTGGGCCGGAACCTCCACTCGTACTCCGAGTTGGGCCCAACCCAGTGCGTTCCCATGTCGTCATCCCTCGACTTGCAGTGCACCGTCAGCACCCGGCCGCCGCCGAATTCGTTCACCACGTGGACGTGCGTGTAGGCCCACCAGGAAGCGTCCGTGTTTGCGGCGGCGGCGGCGGCGGCGAGGGATACCCAGAGCGCCACCTTCGCCAAAGCTGCTGCTGCCGACCTCATTATTATTACGCCTATATTATATATTGCTGCGCTTCTAATAATATAACAGTATATATTATTATTTGGAATATGATGTCGTGTGATCGATTCTGAATCTCTCTCGTTATTTATATTAGCGGTGGCCGGATGTTTGATCGAGCAATTGGTGCGAGGTAATGGTAAGATGGGGAAACTTATTTTCGATTATGGTAACGTGGTTTTTATGGTGCATCCTCCTAAAATTTGATTAGCCAATATCGCGCCTAGCTCTACGTGCTGTGATTATTCCTTTCCTTTTTTTTTACAAATAGCATGCAGCTTACATTGTGATTTCGGAAAAATTTACATAAAATGACATTCTTTTTCTTATAACGGGAAACTAACTCTCTCTCGTTACTTATGAAATATTTATATAGTAAGTGCAATTAGCTGCGCAGATAACCAATGTTATAAGAACTGAACCGAATCAATGGTTAGGCAAATAGAATCTTCAAACCAGTTACGATAGGGTTTCGATTTGTTTTTTGGAGGGTTATTGATGGGGCAAACGGTTTTCTTTAAAAAAATTAACGTAACTAAGATTATCAAATCAAAATTATTAATTTTCTTTCTGCTTGATCTTCTCATTTTCCAACCTCGTTGTCCGACTTTATTTTACATATCAACTTGTCCTTTTATGATTGATAGATAGGATTAATTAGGTAGTTAGCGTTGTGTTTGGTTATTTCTATTTACCATGTACAGTTAGTTCTTGGTCGGTATATAAGGAGCACTCGAGGCAATGATGAAAGCTTAATCGATCGGATGGTGGGAAGCTCTACTCGACGCCTTGGGTTTGCATTTTTGGGTTAGTTTGTTTACTCGTTTAGTTCATGGCACTAGAAAAAAAAAAGACCTTTAGTGATGGGAAAATGGCGACAAGAAGAACAATTGTCACTATAGCTGTGTTTCTGTAACAGATTTTCTCTTTTCATCCCGCATTCGCATATTTTTTTGGGGGAAGTGAGGTGCTACATTTGGTGACAGTAAATTATGTTTTAGCGACAAACATTTGCGTCGCCAATTATTTGTGGAGCTTGGGAGACTGAAAGTTGTTGTCGCAAAACGTGGAGTAATATTAGCAACGACCGACGAATAGTTTTTGGTGATAGGGGTGGGCATTGGTTCGGTTTGGTCAAAACCAAACCGAAATTAAGCAAATCGGGTCCCCTAAGAAGTCTATGCACCTAACTGAATTCGAACCAAAATATAACTCGGTCCCGTCCGATTTCAAGGGCCAAACCCAAAACTATAGAATCAACCAACCTTATCTCCCCACAAAAAATCTCCGCCCCAGATTAATCCTTCTCTCTCTCTCTCTCTCTCTCTCTCTCTCTCTCTCTCTCTCTGTATACTAATTCAACGACAATGAAGATCGAACGAGAGAACAAGGAGGTGACAAAGGCAACGACGATTGATGTCGTGATATTGATAAAGATTTTGAGCGATTAAACAACATGGTGACAGCAGCAACGATGAATCAGGTATCATGGTCTGCATGTGGTATTCGGTGGCACGACTGAAGTGGTAGAGATCTCTCTATCTCTGGTCTCGAAGTGAAGAAAGGTGATGGTGACGGGGAGGAGGGTGGTGGACGGAGGGGAGGAGCATTTGGTGGAGTAGGGGAAGAGGGTGATCGGCAGCGGTGCTAGGGGGGGGGGGCAGTGGTGGGATATGGAGTGGTGTCGATGTTACATTCCAGAGGAGAGGTGAGCGAGAGGGGTGAGATGGTAGAGCGATATATTCTCCATTGCATGTCACTTCTTTAGTCTATTAGGGTTAGTTGAGTAGTGAGGGGGATGGACTGAGGAGTTGGTGTGTCTGTTGGGGTGAGGTATGAGGGTGAGGTCTGAATATGTGGGCTGGGTGTATTAATTCAGTTTTTAGGTTCGGAGATCGAAATTCGGGTTCGGTCGAAAGGATTCTGGTTTCCGAAACATGCATATTTTGCTTTCGAATTCCGAACCAAATAATATTAATTTGGTTTCAGTTCAGTTTTATTTAGTTCGATTTGGGTTTATCGAACCGGATGCACACCCTTAGTTGGTGGGTTAGGTAGTTAGTAGTAGTTTGTTAGTGTATGTAATAGCACGAGCCAATAGTTATTGGGTAGAAACCACGTAGTAGTCTACTAGGGGTGGCCAAGCTGGCGACGTTAGGTTACTAGGCTTTGGGGTTAGTTAGGATTATGTATTAGGGTTATTGCCTATAGTGGGGATGGTTTCACTAACATCAGGCTTTCTGTGGTTGATCTGAGTAGGCTCTAAAAACTATTATGCCAGATCAGTCGTCAACTATCATAGACTTCTCCTGTATCACCTAACACAAGCATGACTCCTTCATTTCCTACACAGATCTAGCCAGTGGTCAATTCAGTTGGTCGATACTTGTCAGTGAACCCAAATCGTGCAGGTAAATTCACTTTATCTACGTGCTTTACTACACAACCAATTGATGAACATGTCAATGTTTGGTTTCTTGACACTGGTGCTACAGGCCATGCCACTTGTTCATTTTCATGTTTCTCTAGTTATAACCTATTCCTGATATCTACATCACCTTACCAAATGGCTCCAATACACCAGCCACTCATTTTATAAATGTTACTTTAGTTTCTGGATTAGTAATTCTTGAGGTGTTATTTGATCAATGAGCTTTTAATAGATCTAGGTAATGTTCTTGTACTATTTGATGCTTT
Organism: Linum trigynum; assembly: GCA_964030455.1. Classification (NCBI taxonomy): domain Eukaryota; kingdom Viridiplantae; phylum Streptophyta; class Magnoliopsida; order Malpighiales; family Linaceae; genus Linum; species Linum trigynum. Next base: position 28,692,816 of record OZ034814.1, on the reverse strand, counting down.
CTTGGTATACTTTTGATAATTTTGAAGGCACAAAGCAATCTAAGGAAGATTGGATCAAGCATTGAGGAACTCTAGAGGACCAAATGTGCTATAGAGAAGATTAAGGAGTTTTCACAAGAGAGAAGTAGTCCAATGATGAAGAAGTCAACTAAAAGTTGCTAGAATATGTCAAGACTAGCCCATTGGAGGAAGTATCAGCACAATCTAAAGAAGAAAGGAGCGACGACCCAAGCTACGGGTCCAACCGACGCCCTACTGTCGCCTTCCCTTTGCCTTATTGAGGAAGTTTCATAAGTCTTTTAGGTTATAGGAGACTCTTTCCTAGACGAGTTAGGGTTTTTTAGGCCGGATTCTCCCCTATAGAGAGGTTATGTTTGCATTGTAAAAGTAAGGCTGCACAAACACATAAATCTGTATAACACTCTACACGAGTGCTTAGCATAGTCAAAGTAGGGGGGGGGGGGGTCTGCAGCTAAGGAGATGTTGCCATCATCAATGATGGTACCTTCCTTCTCCTCTATGTAGCTATTCGAAATTGTCTGTATTAGGATGTGATTTTGATTATTGTTATGTGAATGAATGATATGATTTCATGTCATGCTTGTGTTTGTCTATATGAAGATTTTGATGCCTATGATTATGTATGAAGGATTTCTTGTATTTGATGCTTATAATGGTCATTGATGTTTCTATAGTGTGAATACTCCTATACCATTGATACTTATGATTATATTGTATTCTACAATATACATTGTGCCTAGTATTGCCTAAATTGTCAAGAATTGACCATATAGGGATACCGCATTGATGCTACACGAGTAGAGATGGATTGATCACCCATCTATGCTTCCAGTAGTATAAATGATTGATTGTTAGATCATCAATGCTATAGACTATAGTTATGGTTTGTAAAAGCCCACAATTAACTATATATTATCCAAACTTCCTTGTTCTTTATTAATTAGGTAATTGCATGAAGTAAAAGTATGCATTAGCTAGGTTGTCTAATAAAAAATCTATAAATGTCTTAATGCTTTTCGTGTATTTCATGATGGTTGGTGTGAGTATTTGTGCATTAGAAGACCTCGAGAAATATGACCCTAGGACATCCTAGAACTTTTATCACTTGCATGAAATACTATATCATGTGTGGTGTTGTGCGAGAGGCTCTACAACATCTTTTCTATTATTGTTCTTATGTTAGGGAGTTGTTGGATATGCTGAAGTGTGATTCATTTTGTTACTAAGCTACTTTTGGGATGCTACTATCATGTTATCTACTGAGTTTCTGAAACAAACAAAAACTACAACAGACTGTGATTTTTTGTGGACAATATGTACCACATATGTTTGGCATGAAAGATGTAGAAGGGTGTATAAGGAAGTGGCTTGTTCGAATATGATTTGAATTTGATTTGGGTTTGTTTTGTGTTTTGGGCCTATTTTGTTTGGGTTTGTGTTTGGGCTTTGTTTTGGCCTTTTCCTTGTATGTTTGGGAAAAGGTGTTTATTTTCTGTTTGAGATTGGGAGAAGAGTTCTATAAATACTCTTCATCGCCCTAGTTTGTAGTAAGGTCAGTCGGGTTAGTTTGTTTGGTTTGTCCGTTTGGAATTTGGTTTGTAACCTGTACTCTGCTCAAATTAGTGAAATTTGTCCCCCCTGCCTGTGGATTAGCTAGCACACATTGTGTTAGTGAACCACATTAAATTTGTGTTCGTTCGTGTTGGTTTGGATTATCGATTGCACGCTTCTATTCTAACAAGTGGTATCAGAGCTTGGTTCTTGATGTAATTCAAAGGGAATTGGCGTTGGAATCTTTGTCGGTTGATTTGAGTTTGAAGCCACAAGTCACTGCTTGCGTTGGTATCGTGTAGCATTGGAGCGCTCTGCCGCTATTCTGCGGTTAGGGTTTTTCGATTATCAAGGATGTCTGTTCTGAATTTGAAGATCGAGAAGTCAATTTGGAGTTGCAGGCTTGGAGTTAGCAGTAAATTTGATGTTGGTGTTATGGACGAAAATAACACCAAGCTGGTTCTGCATGGCAAGTCCCAACATGGGTTGGACTTGCTGCATGTTTTGATTTGTTGACCGCCCTTAAGGGCATCTGGAGGCAGGGGAGATTCTGGTACAGCTGATTTGGAGAAGTTTGGTACGTCTGACAATTTTAATTGCATCTGAGTTTGGCGATTTGCATCGCATTTGGTCTGGCGATATGAATCGCATTTGGATATGTCTGGCAATCTTGATTGCGTTTGAGTTTGGCGGTTTTGATCGCATTTGGATACGTCTGGCGATATGTATCGTGTCTGGGTACATCTGGCAACTTTGGTTGCGTTTGGTACATCTGGCAACTTTGGTTGCGTCTGGTACATCTGGTATTTGACAGAGAATTCAAGTCAAGGTGGAGATTGTTAGAATATGACTTGAATTTGATTTGGGTTTGTTTTGTGTTTTGGGCCTATTTTGTTTGGGTTTGTGTTTGGGCTTTGTTTTGGCCTTTTCCTTGTATGTTTGGGAAAATGTGTTTGTTTTCTGTTTGGGATTGTGAGAAGAGTTCTATAAATACTCTTCATCGCCCTAGTCTGTAGTAAGGTCAGTCGGGTTAGTTTGTTTGGTTTGTCCGTTTGGAATTTGGTTTGTAACCTGTACTCTGCTCAAATTAGTGAAATTTGTCCCCCCTGCCCGTGGATTAGCTAGCAAACATTGTGTTAGTGAACCACGTTAAATTTGTGTTCGTTCGTGTTGGTTTGGATTATCGATTGCACGCTTCTATTCTGACATGGCTCATAGTGGTTAAGTGGTGGCTCAACTTGTTTTCTAGCATCTTTATCTAGTGGTAGAGATGATAAGTGGATTGGATTCACGAATTGGTTGATTGGTGGATTCCTAGATTTCGATCATGGATTTAAGTGACATCTAAACATTGAACCATTATGAAAATTTTAAAAAATTTAAGTACTAAAATATTATAATGAAAAATATTAGGTACCAAACCACATTCTACAACGATATTTTTCCGCATAAATTGAGGGGTTCCAACTTCCAACTTACATTGTGTAAATTTAGAGTAAACATATACTAACCAACCATCTTTATTTCTCAGTGATTAACTACATCATCAATCAGGGCTATTACCGATCGACGATCATCATTGGAAACCGCACTCCGGCGGCGGCGTAGGATACCGGGCGGCGTCGGAGCAGTAGTCGTAGCTCATGTACCTTTTGCGGGTGTCCAAGTACGCCTTCAGCTGCGCCTTGCTGAGCCTCCAGTACTGCCTCGCGTTCCACCAGTAACTCGGCGAGAAACAACCGCGGAGGTCGGCGTACGCTGCGGCGGGACACCCGCTGACGCCGAAGTCACGAAACTGCGCCTGAAACGGAGCGTAGCTCCAGTCAATCGGCGTGGCGCCACCGTCGGTGGCCCAGCTCGCATTCCACAGGCTCCCCACCACCTTCAGCGGGTGGCCCGCCGGATACCCGATCCCCTTCACGTTCTTCAGCATTCTTATCGGAATGTTGTCCACCAAAAATCTGCAGCGCAGCGCAAAGTAACATAACATTCGTATTAATTGTATAGGGCGCGACAGTGAATTAGTAACATCGCACGTTTTTTTATTTATCTATTTGTAGTTACGCGACTTGATGATGATTCCAGAGGATAGTGTAGTCGTGGAAATCGGCGGTGGGGTCGAACCAGAGGTGAAACCGTTGCTCCCTGTCTCCCTTGCCGTTGATGAAGATGTTGGTCTGCAATGTGATCGGTTTCCCTTCCTGGTTCCCCAGGAACTCGATGTCCAACTCATCATGTCCCGACACCGGTGACGACGTCAGCTGTAACATATTTTATGTGATTTAGAAGCAAAAAACAATGTATTCATGACAACCGTTATTGATAACCAAAATATTGATGTATGCAATATAGAAGCAAAATCAAGGAAATGAATGACTAACAGAACGTACGTAGAATGCAGTAACAACCCCAGCAGAATTCCTTCCAGGGAGCTTTATTTTCATGTGAAAACTTCCGGACCCGTAACTCACTTTCGACTCAAACCCAGCGCCTGCAATATGTTACGTATTTGCATATCACAAAAGGGATTAAATTAGTTATCCATATGTCACATCTTTCAACAACAATAACGGGGAAAGAAAAATATAATGGTATGTCATATATATAAGAGTAACGCAACGACTATAAAACGATCGAACAAAAGCTAACAAGTGATGGATCGGACCGGAAGCAAGATCCAGGGAGAGCTGAACTTCAGTTCCTTGATGGTACGACTTGGCGTGATCAAACCCCCATGTCACTCCATAGTTCTCATCAAAGCTGGTTTCCCCACCAACAAACATCCCACAACTACTGCTTCCCAGCAACACCGCCACGAACAGGACATATGCTGCCACAGCCTTGGAAACAGTATGAGAATTCATTTTTTTTTTTTTTTGTCACGCTAGCTACTTATCTATGTCTTGTTATTAATATTATACCACACTCTTGTGTTTTAGTGCATTGTTATAGTTGTGGGAGAGAAGGAGCAATGATGCGGCCTTTTATATATACACACATATTTTCAAGCTCGTGGGTGTGATGACCGATGATAATAGTATGTAACTTGAACACTTCTAGTACGTATGTGTGAATTGTGATCCATAGTTGGCTATGGATGGGGGGAAATGCAAACTACTGAGGGAGGAAAAAGGGGGAAACGGAAAGTGGATGTGGCGCATAACAAAGCGTGTGAGAGCAGTGATCAGTTAGCTAGGCGCATATATACCAGCACGTTACTGATTGCATTATTGCATATATATATATACTCACCACAAAATTATTAAATAACAAGTGCACCTCTCATAACTCCAACGGCTTCTACGTACATTGTGTCTAACTATAGGAATCCACCCCTTATCCATGAAAACTGTTATGGATGATATTTGCCTGCATACCAGGCTTTAGGGTGAGCCTGCAACCTCCCCACGTGCCTTCAACCTCCCCACGTTTAATAAATGGATCGGTCTGACAATAATACAAATACAGAAGTTTTAAATAGATAAAATACGTACGATTATATATACTTATATTAAACAAAATATTTACTAACTATGTTTTACTTAAATCCTCCATCACATATGGCATCTGGAGGGAAGTACATATCCCTCTCCTCAACAATAAAAATACATAAGTGATAGTTTATTAAAAATAACTAAATAATTAAATTTAGTCGACAGAGATCTTGTTTTTGGGGGTTGTTTTACTTTTATTGTATCTCCGTTAGCTAAACTAGGAGATTTATTGTAGAATTTAAAATGAAAAAAAAAATGGAAACCTCAACTAATGAGGTGAAGGCACGTGGGGAGGTTGCAGGCTCACCCTACAGCCTGGCATGCAGGCAAATATCATCCAATTGTTATTCTACTCTTTATTAAAGTGAAGATTGTTAGTCTCATCCATTAAAATAGACTAGCACGACAGTCCGGTTCTGCAGTCGGGCCGTGAATTTAGTAATTTGGGATTATATAAACAGATAGTTAACATTATGAGAAGTAACATTATCGATTTATTACATAATAGTTTTAAACATCGTTCATTATATCATCTCACAATAGAATTGTGTTTTCGTAAGGTGAAGAGAGTAAGCAGTATTAGGAATTCGACATTGTTTTGTCTTTTTCGTGCGAGTCAAATAGAAAGCATACTGAATTTTAACAAAAAGTCATACTCAACACAACCAGCAAATCACAAAATCGGGGGTATAACTCGCTCCAGGCTCGAAACCCGTCACCAACAGGCTCAACCACTAATCGTGTTCAATTAGATTGGACACCCGTCCCTATAATGACATTGTTATGTTTTTTTTTTTGCGCGGTTCGGTTGGAAAGCGAAATGAGTTTAAACATAATCCACACCCATCCTGCCAATCATAAAAGCGGGTAAAACTCAGTCTCGACCAAAACTCGTCAATTCCAAGTCCAACGGTTTTGACTGGGTCGATAGTTTAGTTTTTTATTAGTGCGGGCAGGATGAAAAGTGGGTCGAGTTTTGAATAAAATCCACATCCGATCCAACTCGTTATCTAAAAAAGCGTGTAAACTTGCTCACGACCAAAAACTTGTCAACACCAGGTCCCACTTGCTCCCGAACCAAAATTTGTCAATACCGGATTCAACCAGCTTTGACCTTGTTGGTTGTTTTGTCTTTCAGGTGTCAGATGCAAAGTCGACTGAGTTTTTAAGTTTTAACAAAAAGCACACTCGACCCAACCCTTCAATTAGCAAAGAGGGTAAAATTCGCTCATGAACCAAAACTCTTCAACACCGGATTCAACCCGCTTTGACTGTGTCGATTTTTTTTTTTTGCTTTTTAGGTGCAGTTCGGATGGAATGCTGGCCAAGGTTTTAACAAAATTCACACCCATGCCAACCCATCAATTATTAATGTGCTTAAACTTGCTCCTAACTTAAAACTCGTCAATATCGAGTTCATCTTGCTTTGACCGTATCGAATTAGGTTAGTAATCCATGAGTTTGGGTTAAAAAAAAGAAAACAAAAAAGACTCGACTCAAAACTCATCACCATTGGGTTCAACTCACTTTGACAAGGTCGAATTAGGTTGCATAGCCATGAGTCTGGGTTAAAAAAAAGTCAAAAATAAAATAAGAAAATGAATTGTATAATAATAAAAATAAAAGAAATGGGTTGTGAAGTGCACTATGTTTAGTGTCAAATAAAAAACCTCTTTTATATATAATATAATAATAACAACAATATTAATATAATAATAATAATATAATGCAATTGTAATTAACTAATTATATAGAGCATTGATAAATCGAAATCATATTAAGTCCAAGTCAACAACAAATCGGTTAATCATGTCCCAACCAACCATCTAAAGGGAAAAAGAGTACAAACCTCAAACGAAAGCCACTTACAAGGGCTTGAAGTTTGCACAGGTCTGAAGACAAGAATACAATGTGCTTAACAAATGGGGGTCACTGGGAATCGAACACAAGACCTCTCGGTCACATAAGACTATGATACCATGTCAAGAACCAGTTGGTACCAATAACTCGAGTTGTTGGGAGAGGTTCAATCGTGGATCATATACCACAACACTAATAAAAGGTGCTCGCTTGGAAATGGATTAGAAATGTCCTACCGACAGGAGCTAGCCTAGAATACACAAAGGATGTGATGAATGACCTTTGTGGACTACCAGAAATTTAGTATCACATATTCTATGACTGTGGTTGGACTAGAAGGATTTGGTAACCGAATTCTTTACAAGAGGTATTTGACAAAGGACAGGATTACATACGTGAATTGTGATGGGATGGGAAAGGAGGAATCTGTGGGTGTTTGTGAAAGATGTAGGATTTGGGTGGCTGTGTTTGCGGAAATCAATTGGTTGCGATTGTCGTCGGGATTACGTTTGAGAAGATGGATTTTAGATGGGGTTTTATAGATCTACTATGACATGGTTCACCGACCCCAGGATTCTGGAGGCGCGCGGCAGAGAAGCGATTGGGGAAGAAGAAAAGTTTGGTCGTTGAGAAGGAGTAGGGGTCCAGGGAAGAGTTTGGGTTGGGGTGTATGATGTGGCGGAGACTAACTGAAGGTAATTAAGAGTGATCAAATTTGGATCATTGAACTAATTTTAGTGACTACGAATGAAATAAAATATTTTAAGTTGCAAATGTGAATTTTTTTTAGTAATTTCAATGACCAAACTTGGAATTTACAAATGAAGTAACTCATTTTAAATCTTTTCATGGCTCACTATCTTTTAGTCCATTGGCATTGAGGACAATGTCAATTTTTAAGTGTGGGGTGGAATTGTGTGTTACGTGTTACTTGATCATGCTTGATACATGATATATTTTTAGTCGTTCAATTTTGAATATTTTATCCAAATTAAACTAGTTATATTATCTGTGTGAAAAGATTTCAAAAATAGTATAAAAAAAATCCATCTGATGACTTTTAGTCATCTCCTACAAGCTTTTCACTGCTAATCTTAATTACTTGGAATCAATGAGTCTAGGGAATGTCACTTGATCTACGAAGGATAATATAGTGACAAAGAATGCCATAGTCGATGATATGTAATAACCATTTGATATGTTTGGATGTCATGGTGTTTGATTCATTTATAGATTTATGATTATGCAAAGGATTTTCCCGTTTATAATTTTTTTCTAAAGGTTGAACTGTATCTTCTCTAAAATGCAAAAAACGTGTTTGATTCATTTATAGATTTATGATTATGCAAAGGATTTTCCCGTTTATATTTTTTTCTAAAGGTTGAACTGTATCTTCTATAAAATGCAAAAAACTACCAATCGAGACAGGTTGGAATCATTGGAAATGTGTCATTCTATGTTGAGAAAGAAAGTTTGGGATAAGCCCAACGTGGAAGGCATCTTTTTATTGCAAAATTTCATGTTTTGGAAGAGATACTAGTAGAGTTTTAGTAGGGAAGTCTTACAAGGTGATGTTAGTTCCTCTCTAGTACAAGTAAAATTTCCACCCGTCAAATTGATTGCTAACTTGAGGATATTTTATTAATGGTACGGATAAATCTTCTGAAACCCCTTGACTTCATTGACCATCCACACGATTTGAGGTAAAGGAGCTTCAAGCTCTTGCTCAACCAATAAGGGTAAAGCTATAAAGAGCTCTCCACATAAGAAAAGTCTAGAAAAAGAAAAAATAACTGTTTGTAATGGAAAAAATAAAATGAAAAAAGAGTTTGTGCTTGCGAAGGCAAAAAAAAGGTGCTTAAAGGGTTTGTCAAGATGATTGTAGAACGATTCAAAGTTCAAATACATTCATCAAAAGCTTCACCCTTGTGTATTCAGACTCTAATGCATGTTTAATTTTTTTATGCTTGGATTGGATTGCATTATGTTCTTTCATGTTAATATGGTTAGGATTTTCTCATGCTATTGTAGACCTTGTAAGTTACTTATGATCCACTACCTAAGATCGAGATTGAATGATGCTTTCTAGTGTTCAAGAGTGGGGTATTTTTTATTACACTTTATTTATAGTTTTTATCACTCTCTTATTTGATACATTTTTTCATTCTATCAATGCTTCTTTAGATTTTTATTATATTTTATATGAAATTCATAACTATTTGGATAATGAGCTTATGCTAGACCTTGAGTGTGTTTTTTTCTACTTTTTGACGCCTATAGGTGTTGTTTTGTGATTTTCAAGGAGATAATACACTTAAGATGAAAATGGATCACCAAGGGACCCAATGAATCAATAGGAGGCTGAGAATACAAGCTCGCGGGGGTCAAAGAAAAATGGATTCTGACACTAGAAGCTCGAGTTACGGACCTAATAATTGTCTTTTGAAGAGCATACAGTGAAATGAAGTGGAAACAAGCTAAATTTTAGGAGCAGGCCCATGAGCCCAAGAGGAAATTGCCCACCAAAAAGGGGCCGATTTGGAGAAGAACCTCGAGCAGCAGGTACAACTGTTGGGGGCTGACACTGATGCCGTAGCTTCTAGAATACTTCCTCCACAAGCTATTTCATCCATAAGTTGAAGGAAACCGACTTCAAGTCGGATATTCAAGGATTTGCCTACTTTAAGTGGGAAAAGACTAGAAAACACCCTTATGTAACTAGTATAAAATAAATAGGAGGTTAGGTTAGAGCTTTAACACACCTTTTACAAATACTGTGTCCTAGAGGCACGAGTAGCAATCCATAGAGAGGAGTTGAATTGCTGCTAAAATTTGAAGGAGAAGCATTCAACATCGATGCCTGTATCTATGGTGATGTTGTTCTACGTCTCTATGGCGTGCAAGTCGACCTGTTTAGGGATGTGAATTCTTTGATGATTCGTCCATTTATTTATCATCGATGTTTGATGTCAATCTATTCTTATATCATATATTTCTTGAGTATTCGACGCTATTCTTATTTGATGCTTTAGTTAATCAACGCTGATGATTTTATTATGTGTTACTATATGCATTTTTTTTACTACTATCATGAAAGAAAAGGAAACTAATCTCGTGTAGTAGGTATCTACTTAGGCGTGTAGAGCAGGACTAGCTACCCTTCTATATACAAATTAGGATGATGCATGATTCTTAGATCATTGATTCTATAGAGTATAGACCATCCACTGTGGCTCCAAGAGGCCCACAATTAATCATATGTTATCTTAACTTCTTTGTTCTTCAATGATTAGGTGACAAGTGAAGCAAAAGCACGCATTAGGTAGTCAGATCTCTATAGCAATAGGCGCATGCAGGCGTAGAGAGTGGCCTTAGTGTAAGGGATAGGGCATCTTAATAGAAAATAATGAATGATCATCTAGAATCACAACCTAAATATTACTTGTATTGCTTGCTTTGTTAGTTCTTTCATTGCACAATAGTTTAGGACCTCGAATTTAAGGGCACCTTAACCCACTAGTTTTATTTTTCTTTTCATTATCATTCGAGCATAAAGGTTTTGTTTGAGTTGTTAATATCAAAAGACCTCATGGGATGCGATCCCATGACATCCTAGGAATTTATCACTTGTTGTTACATCAATGTTGCGTGTTTAAAGGTCAGCGAATGGGATTTGGTGTGGTGGTAAGGGAAAAGAACAATCAATTTTGCTTGGCAGCAGTTAGATGTACCAAGACTCAGTGGGTACCGCTTTTGGCAGAGACAGATGCAATCTTTTTTAGGCTGGAAATTGCTGAAGAATTAGAATTCTCTCGTCGAAAGTGGAGTCAGACAACCATATGGTAATTCAGTATCTAAAGCGATAAGAAATAACGATGTAGAGGGCGTGATGTGTGTGTCGAGATTCGTGATCTTTCCATGAGGGTGGCCCAATTGCTTTCACCTTCTCGGGTTAGACTAGCAATGAAGTAGCCCACTTAATGACACATACTTCTTGTCATTAGGACCAGCAAAAAATTTGGACTTCTAGACCCCCTTATTTTTATAATTTCCAAACTATAATTGAATACTTGTAATATTTAGTACCTCTGATAAAAGGAAAATACTACAGTGTGGCTGTAAAAAGTACAACACGAGTACCGCTGTTTATAATTTATCCATGTGGACTGTGACATGGCATGGCTGAATTTATTAATCACAACCCAATCCATCTGGCACAACCCAAATCATCTTTAACAAAGTAACCGAAAAGTTGCTCCATTAAATTTGTTTCTATATTCTTTTCTTTACTTTAATTAAAAATTAATGTATTTGCTATTAGATTTTGTTTTTTTTTTTGGCGGAGAAAAAAAACGCACTTCCTCTTCTTCCTCATCCCCCTCTCTGACGGGCTCTCTAAAATCAATCTCGGCGACTTCTTCGATGTCCATCCCATCTCCAGGTCCGACCTCAAACCTCGATTGAAATCCCTCATTGTCTCGTGCTAGATTTATATTGTAGAAAAAGGTGAAGGAATCCATATGTCCCCATCGAACTACCTCATCACCAAAGTATGAGACATAGTCATTTCAGAGAAGAGAGTATCTCTTCCTCTGGCCCTTCTCGTTTTGCGTCATTCCTTTTGTAATCGTGGAAACCAAGTTATAAGTCGTGCGAAGAGACTTTGGCCATGGAATCAAAAGGATTCCAGGTAAATCAATATGTAGGGATCTGAAAGGTTTTATTTTTAACATACTGGAAACTTCTGAAAATGGTCGACAGTGTCAGGGAGAATTGTAACTAGGGAATTTGCTAAGGGACTTGAGAGAAAGCTTTAATCAATGGAGATACGTACTACTAGAGAGACATCTCACAAGCTTTGTGTTTCAAACATGGCCTAGAAAGTTAGAGACATCCATCTCTGAGACCTTTTCTTTACTCAGTTTAACCTGTTTTCAAGTCGAGTTGTTTATCAAAGTAATACACGAGGGAAGTTAGCTAGATATGGGTTTGTCTCGTTTGCCTTAAGGGAATAGGCGGAATTTGAAATCTCAAGTTTGTAAGGCAAGGTAAAAAAAGGATTTCATCTTGATGACACTTTATTTGTAGTATTTATCACTCACATTCTTGATATATTTCCTTTTATCAATACATCTTCGGTCATTTTTCTTGATTTCCATATCTAAATCATAAATATTTGATAGATGAGCCTTTAATAGACCTAGGATGTGTTTTTTGTACACTTTGATATCTTCTTGGTATGTTTTTATGGCTTTCAAGGTACAAAGCATCCTAAGGAAACTTGGATCAAGCATACGAAAACGCAAAAGGACCAAAAGAGCTATAAAGAGAAGAATATGGAGCTTTTATGCTAACTCGATCTCCATTTCAATATCCTCCATGTCAGATAGACCCATATCTTCATGAGTGGAAGGGGTAGGATGTTGATTCTAGAGCCAAGATCCACCAATCTTTGCTCGAGATAATGGTCATCTAGGAGACAATTGATTGTGCAATGACCAGAATCCTCCTTTTCTTGGTATACTCGAATGATTTCTTGATGGCCATAAGGAATTGACTCAATGCTAGTCTTATCCATTTTTTCCTTCTCCAGAAATTGCTTGAGCTTCTCTCTTGGGTTCTTCACAACAACAATGTTATCCAAATGGGGCATAACACTATCTTCTCATCCCAATAATCTATCATCTTCTGCATTATTTCAGGGTATCGAGATGCTTCTTCATGGATGGCTATCTCCTTCGCAGGTTGTGTCATCGTCTTTGTTCTATTCTTAGTTTGAGATGTCTCCATTGTATGGGATTGAGCAAGCTCCAATGTCTTCTTCCATGTCTCCTTCTTTTCTCCTTAGATGACTACCTCCTTCTTGCTTCCTTGCCTTGATCTACCTTCTTTATCCTCCACCATCTCACAAGGATGGGTATTCAAAACTCCTCCTTCCTTGAAAATTTCCTTAGAATTGAGCTCCCACGAGTTATTGCACCAAATTTGACTCTGGATACTTGACACGCTAAAACACAACAGCAAACTGCGACCAAGTGTAATTGCAGTCCGGAAATGCAGAAGAGTGGCAAGTTCAATTAATCAACCCGGGTCTAGATCTACTGCCTACTCTGTGACTACCTGTTATCTAGCGAGAATAAGTTGAGTGATTGTGATTTTAAGCTAAAGCAGTAGGAAAGCAGGAAATGGTTCGAAGTTCTTAAGCAAGGGAAGAGTCACTCGGGAATGAGTCCCTCTAGCTCCTTAGTTAGGTCAAAGTTGTAATTACCTTTGGTTGATTTACTGTGGATTAAACTGTGAAAGATCCGATAGTAGTTTGGAATCTCTTAAACTGACCAAACCCTCTCAGACAGACTGCCCGGCAGATGACTAGTCTTCACCAGGATAGAACGTTGAGGCAATTAACACAAAAATCCACTACTAGAATTGGATTCCAGTACAAAGCAGTGAATCGACTAACTCTCGTATAATCTATTCACTACTACCGATTGAAGAAGCTCTAACAACCTAATCAGATTCTATCTATCTAAGGTTGCAGCAGAAATCAAGAAAAGATGATCAGACTTCAATTGACTCAATGAATCATGCATCAATCGATTATAATCAAGTAGTATCACAAACCAAAAGTCATTACAATCAATATCCCTAAGACATGGAACTAGGGTTCTTCATACCCAAGTGAGAGAGGGTTCTACCCCATAGAGAGAGAGAGAGAGAGAGGAAAACAGAAATTAGAGCAGTCATACTCATAAAGATGGGAATAATATGCTCTGGGATGTCGATCTTCACGCCCGGGGATGCAATCTGGGCTTCAATGGTGAGAAATCCACTCCAAATACCTCCTAGGGTTTGTTGTTCGCACTTTCTCTCTCTAGAACTATGTTTTTGCTCTGAAAAATTGTCATCCCCAAAATATGAGCTCCTCTCCAATAAAACCCGCAGAGGTGCAAAAACACGGCCTCTAAGCCCAAAAACACTGACATGTTTTAATCAAAAGAGGCCGGGTTTCGGAATGACGATTTTGTGAAGTGCAGAGGAAAAACACGGCCTCTAGCACAAGGCCGTGTTTTTCAAAACAAAGGTCGTGTTTGAGGGCATGTTTTTCAGCAGCTTTGCTGCCTGTTTTCGCGATCGACCTGCTTTCACCTCCAAATGTCCTGAAACTCGTCCCCAATCCATATCTATGTACTAGGACCTAAAATACGACAAAAGAACACAACCTAGCGTAAAATAGGCCAAGGAATGACCAATCACTAAGCTAAACGATCAAGAAATGAAGGGGAAAACATGTGCAAATACGGTGTTATCAATGCTCTAACATCTTCATGAATTGATGTGAGCAAAAAAAGAGGGGGCGCCCTCTCTTTTTTAGGCAAGCGGTGGGTGGGAAACAGATGTTATCACTGCTCCTTTCCTCTGGGACACAGACTTTTTCTAGTCCTTGTGGGTGTAGGATTGGGAAAACTCACGGCGGGTGGTAGCGGCAGTATAGTGGCGGGTCGAACTGCCATTTTTTCCATTTTGGGAGACGGTTATAATTTAATACTTGTTTGTGTAAGAGAAGGACATTCAGCTTCAGGCAGGGTCTTTTCCAGCGGCAGCTGTGCATTCGGTCAAGGCATTGCTCCTTTTCCTTCTCCGTTTTTTAGTTTGTTCTCCTTGTTCTTGAAGGATTCGTCAATTTTGGCACCGTTGGATCTCCTTGCTCTATTTCTCCCTTTTATTTTCCTATGGATTTAAAAAAATAAACAAAAAACATAATAGAGGGGAAGCAAGTGCTTAACAAGCAATTTAAAAGAAAATAAAAACAAGCAAACTTTGGAAATCCGATTGTCTCCTTGGTAACACTTACATTTTATATCCTTAAGTTGGATGCCAGACATGGGTTGCCTCCCATGAAGCACTCTTTCTTTTATGTCTTTGAGCTAGGCATTGCTCCTTATCCTAAAAGGTCCCAAACTTAAAGATTCCTTGAAGTCCATCATCTTGATTGCAGGCTCCAAGTGTATACCATCATTCTTCTTGTTTTTGCTTGATGGAAGACAGAAACCACCTTAGTGTCCATCGTGCACCTTTTACCCCACATTTTGAATTTTAAATTTTAGGCATGTGGTATAGGTAATGATACAAAGAGGTGGGTCCGGGTAGGGGAAGTGGAAAAAGAAGGTGGGCCACATATATATTTTTTTAATAATTATAATTTATTAAATTAAAATTTATATTTTATCTCTCATTTTGCACCACTTACTTTTTCTCTTAAACAACAATTTACACCTCAATTTATACCTCACTTAAATTTGCTCCCTCCTACAATTTACACTTCAATTTGCACCCCCTCGTCGCCAAACAAAGCGCGCAATTAGGGGTAGTACGGTGCGGTCCGGACCAGACCAGACCATAGACACGGTCTATGATCTTGACCGAGAGGTTGGACACAGACCATGGACCAGACAATATACTATACGGTTCAAACCACGCATATGTGGTGCGGTCCGGTACGGTCTGGACCAGGCAGACAATGTTATAAAAATTCACTCTTGTTCCGCCCTCCAACCCTTCGCCAATATCTATAAAAATAAAAAAAATTCAATGACCAATATGCTAGTGAAACAAATAAATTATGATCGTAATTAAATGAGAAGAAATATATGAGGATAGAAGTGAGTTTTTTCAATTTTCAAACTCTCACTCCACTCTCCACTACTCTATCCAGTATCCCTTAAAAAAAACACATCAAATAGCCTAGTTTCCTTATCCCTCTTTGTGCTACCGCTTCTATCCTTCTCTCGGGTGATGTGAAGGTTCTCGCGGTCAGGGGCGGATACATGGGCCTCTAGGGGTGTCCCGGGACACCCCTAAAATTTGGGGAAACGATTATCCAACCTCCGGTAGTAATTTCGTATGGGTATACAAAATATAATTGGTAATCCGGGACACCCTAACATTTGAAAAAATGATTATCCTACTCTCGATAATAGTTTGCTTATGATTAACAAAATATAAGTGGTAGTCTGTGTTATTCCAACCTAGGACCCTACTATTATCAAACATATTCTAATTATGTTGCTACTCATTTGTTATTCTATTTTAAACATCATGCAACAGTAAAACGCTATTTCTTTATCCCCAACTATTTTCAATACCTAATAATTAAACTACGTACACGCTACCCTTAATTTTGAATTGATTTTATGGTTACACGGCAAGTGTTGAAAGAGTCTTTTCTACTTTTAGCTACATCAAGAACAAGGTTAGAAATCGAATATGTGATAAGTTTGTGAAGGTTTTTTTTTTATGAATTGGTAAGCTTTATATCATAAAAAACCAGCAAAACTGAAGGCAACACCCCTGCCAACTAAGTCACTGTTTCCTGCGGCCTCAACCACTATTTAACACCTCTACCTTTAACAAAAAACAACAAAGGAACCTAAAACTGAACCAAGGGCACCATAGGCTGACTATTCCCAAAAATTATCAATAAGTTCAGAGGGAAACAGGACAGAAAGATCTTTTCGTATACAGACAATCAACTCTTGAAACCTTCTCCTTGTCCCACCAAACTTCAAATAACATCTTTCTCTCCAGATGGAACTGACCATAGATCTCCAAATCGCCCTAGCAGCTTGAGCACGCACCTGCTTTCCTCGAAGATGTGAAATAGCCCACTGTAACTCAACGCCCCAATCATCAGAAGGAGTTCTGGGGAATTCCTTAGCAAGCAAGCCTGCATACAGCTCTTTGTAAACCACACATTCACCAAACAAATGCGCTCATTAAATTTAATTTATTATATACTTAAATTTAATTTTTGAAGAGGACACCCCTGTGAAAATTTTCTGAATCCGCCACTGTTCGCGGTTGATAACCTTTGTGATGACGTTGATGTCATTTTGAACCACTAAGATGGTCTCTTATCTCTCAATAATTTTTCTTATTTCATCAAGGTGAATGAATTTTTTCTAGTGTTTATGTCTTATCCACTCCATAGTCTAGACTTTGTAGTTAAATATTATTTAAGAATCTTTCTGATTTTTGTGTGGTTCTTTGATAAGGAGATAACGCATAAGCGATCATTTGAGAAATTTGTTGGCTCTCAACTGGATGAAGAATCAACTAACTTTGTTCTTCAAATACACAAATGGAGGTTTACTTTAGTGTTATTTTGGTCCAAGTTAATAGGTAGTGTGTCGCGGTCTGTTACGGTTTACTGTGGTAGACCGCGGTCCAGACAACTTCAGACCATACACTAAAGGAGGAGACCGCAAACCAGACCAGACCGTAGTTCTGTTCTCACAGTCCAGACCAAACCATACAATACGATCTAGACTGCGGTTTCCCATGCGATTTGGTCTAGATTCTCATAATAGTCTATTGATTGTGAAAAAGTTATTACACGACCATTTCGTGAGATGCAATGGTTGGTTGGTTGGAATGTAATTTTTCAGCAAATCAAGCCATGACTATTGACTAATGACTACCAATTCCCTAGCGGAATGCAATCATTTATCAAAGGCTAAATTACACATTTGGTCATTCAAATTATATAAATCTTTCATGTTTGCCACCTAAATTACTTTTCTTTCTTATTCGCCACTAACTTTATGAATCGTTTCACAGTTAGTCACCGACCGTTAGTCTCCGTTAACTCTGTCAGTTTTTTGATGACGTGGCAAACAGAGCTGCTGACGGTACCGTCAACTTATGACATGTCAATTTAAAAAATAAAAAATAAGAAAAAATACCTTTTTCCCCTTCCACGCTCGCTCACTCATCTTCAACCCTTCCCTTCCTTACAACAGCAGCCGCTCAAGGTTATCTCCCCCAAAATCTTCACCAACTTCTGCTCCAAATGGGGCCCTTCACAATTACTCTTCTTCTTTTTCCTTCTACGACCCGAGAAGGAAAATTAACCGCGTCGAGTGAGCTGTTGTCTTGTGGCGGCGAGGATCGACGAGGGTGTAAGCGCGACGATTAGCCTGGGGAGGAACGAACCCATCAAAGGAGCCTTCGACGGAGCGCTGTCGAGGCCTTCTGCTCTGGAGCTCTTCGTGGGTCCTCAAGTAGTTGGGGACGAATCGCAGGGAGGAGGTCGTCGACGATGTTTAGCTTGTTGTGCAGATCGGCGCCTTGGCGGGAGGAAGGACCGTCGGCGATGATGGTGTCGAGGTAGTCTGGCAGTGGTGTGACTTTGCGATAGCGGCGAAGAATGGACGACTGCACGGCATGGCGGGAGAGTGGAGGCACGGCGTCTCCCTCGCCTTCCTCCTTATGGGTGGGCTATCTCCCCCTGCCCTGTTCCAATTCAATTGAAATTGAATTATATAGAATCTCAATCCAATAGTCTAATTAATACAAGGATTGAATTCAGTTAGTTATTTGGGGTGGATGGAGGGACATTTTTAATCTGGTGTGTTTCCTTTTGGATGAAGGGACATTTACTCTCAGGCGCTGTCGCTACCTCTAGTTGGATGGTGGTGACGGGAGGAAGTTATTGGTCCAGTGGTCCACAAAGAAACACAACTTGGGCGGAGGACGGTGGCGGTTGTCGACTATCGGATATGGACCCAATCTCTCTCAAACCTTGAGCGGTTGCTGGTGTAGAGAAGGGAAGGGTTGAACATGAGTGAGAGAGGTGGAAGAGGGAAAATGGCATTTTTTTTAATTTTTTAATTTTTTAAATTGACATGTCATAAGTTGACGTTACAGTCAACAATTCCATTTGCCACGTCATTAAAAAACTAACAGAGTTAAGGGAGACTAACGGTCGGTGACTAACGGTGAAACGATTTGTAAAGTTAGTGGCAAATAAGAAAGAAAAGTAATTCGGGTGACAAACATGAAATATTTATGTAATTTGAGTGACCAAACGTGTAATTTATCCGTTTATCAAATTTCATATACTTCAACGGATTGTCAGGGCGAATCCCCACTGGCTTGTTCTCATCGACCATGTGGCCCTCGAAAGTGGGCAAATCCCACGGGCCACACGGCCATCCTTCCTATCCTAGCGTGAATGTAACGCGAAAAAACTTCAGCTCTCTCGTCGGGAGCGGGACCCACAGTCGACAATTATCTCTTTTCTTCTGCGGTCTCCTCCCTATATCAATTGCTATTCATTATTTCTACCGCCAGAGTGACTGCGCTGGGAGATACAGAGTTTGGCGTTTTGCTTTCGGAAGACGCAGAGAAGATCGGACGGTTGACGGAAGAAGAAAAGAGAGGCGGATATACGAGATATGTCGGCTACCGGCGGAGGCGGGCAGGAAGAAGACAAGAAGCCCGGGGATCAGGGAGGCCACATCAACCTCAAAGTCAAGGGCCAGGTAATCATCTGGTTTTACTGTTTGATTCCTCCGTCGGGCAACTGATGGGATACTGGCCTGTGGAATTTTGATTCCTGCTGTTGGTTTGTTTTGGAGTTTATGGTTAGCCCGCCGTGTCCATTAGCTTGGTTTGCAGCGGAATGTTGGGTTAGGTTTTACTAAAGCAGGAATGGGTCTCGTTCGTTTATGCTTGAGATTGATTTGCTATGGGAACATGAGCTTTTAAGTAATGGGCTTCATGTTGCCTTGTCTTCCTCTACTCGCAGCTAGGAAAAGAAGAAGAAAAAAGAAGTTGCCAGGAAACAAGTAGTGATTTTGAAAATGAGGATATATGGATGTTGTTCTGTTCACTGCTAGATAAATTGGTGGCTTCGACTCCATGTTTGATCCTCCAGATGAAATGGGTTGCTTTTATCTTAACTTTATACTTGGGTGATTTGGCATTCTGCTTGTATTCAGTACTTTCCAACTAGCTCCTACCTTGTTGGTGTTTTCTGTTTTTATTTACCTAACAATGTCTGATTTTGCAGGATGGGAACGAGGTGTTCTTCAGGATCAAGCGCAGCACCCAGCTTCGCAAATTGATGACAGCATACTGCGATAGACAGTCGGTGGACCTCAACTCCATCGCGTTCCTGTTCGATGGTCGTAGGCTGCGTGTCGACCAGACCCCAGACGAGGTTGAGCCCTTCTTTGCTTTCCTTAACCTTCTCATTAGCAGGCCGCCCAAATTTCTGTTTCTATTGGCCGTAGAGCCCTGGAGATTGTTCTCGTTGTCTGACTGATTATGGTTCGACTTCTTTGATAGCTTGAAATGGAAGATGGAGATGAAATTGATGCAATGCTGCACCAGACGGGTGGTTTCCGCGGATGGCTTTAACTTCTATGTAGTAGTAGTAACTAGTAAAGGACGGGGAATATTATATGCCTTTGCTTCATCTGAACTTTACTCTGAGAAAGAGAGAGAGAGAGAGCAGATGGACATCGAAACTGGATCTGGAAGTTTGGTTCTGTTCTAACAATACGCTGGATTTTGTAATGGTTTCAAAGATTCGTGTGATTAAGCTTCTGTTGTCCTTAGTTTAGAACTGCTATGGGTTCAACCATCATTAGACAGTGAAAAGGACAGAAGTCCATAAACAGCAACAAAACTTGACTGGTCCCAAAAACGAATCCTGTCTCCACGGGCCTACAAATCTTCAGCTAGCATACGAGATAACTCATGCTGGTAACTGGAGCTTCTTGTGGTTCTTCCAACTGCATGGCAGATATTTCGCGTCAAATGAAGGGGCTGAGAGTCTGAGAAAGTGTGATAACAGTGGAATTACTGGTTAATAAGACACCTAGTTACCTCTCAAAGTAATAGTAAAAGAAGTCGGCATACAGCAACGTTTGTACGAGCCCTGAAATCCAAGCTGCGGAACAGATGCAATTGGCAACCATTCATGTTAATATCATACAAAATATTCACAGGGGGTAGAAAATTAGACAGTTTCAAAGAATAACAAGTGAAGATCACGCAAGGGGAAGCTCCGCCTCTACTTGGTTCTGAGGACTTGAGCCAATTCTGCTATATGTGTACACAATTATTCCAAACTGAAGAGCTTGGATGTACACATCATATGAAGCTGCCCTTAGGAAAATAGATCCAAATGAAAGCTCATGAAAACCAGCATCCAGCTCTATAGTGTTTTAGCCAATCACAGAGGAACGTGATATATTTGGGAACATTGGTTTCTAGAAGTGCAAGCACAGGGAGGTGTGTAGTTAAAGCAACCCTTCCCGCTGAACTAAAACGGAAGTATATCCCAACCATCCCTTGTCTAAGCCAAATGTGACTGCGTGCAGGGAAATAAAATCTTAATATCAAAGTTACGCAGTCCATCAACCCTACCATTAGAGAGGACAATGGAAGAAAACATTGGGCAGTTCATGTAGTAACAGATAATCACAAAGCATGTGTGAATCTGCAGGAAGAAGGGGGAGAAAAAAGAGGTAAATAGAGCAGCCCATACTTATCCAGTGAACATAGTTCGGCTCTGTGAAGTAACGATAGATCCAGTTGAGTATATAAAGGGCCCGGTAAGCACTGCAATCGAAATAGCAATGGATTATTTAGATTTCATAAAGTACAGTTTCTCTGTATCTGAGTTTAAGACCAAGAGAACTGATGTTATCAACTAAAACACTAACCAATCTCCATGATTCAATTATCATGAAACTATATACCTACTCATCCATGGGAATTCAAAGTCTACATAGAAGGCGGAATTGGTTATAATTAAGGTATTATGCAAAATGACTTATCTGACACAATATTTCAGGGAACTCGGACTTCATAGGCAACAAAGGTACAGGAGAAACAAGAGCTTACCCAAGCAGAAACACATATTGACCTGTCAAATTGTCAATATTTCTGGTTCGCTGCAACAGTACAAGCTGAGGAAGTATGACAACTGCTTCTAGGAATATGGAAAATGTCCACATCACCTGTACAACACAGAAAGAGGTAAGAAAAAAACAGGCTATACTCTTGCTAACACAGCCCCGATGAGACACGTAAATGGGGTTGAAAGCTTTATTAACAGATGATCCCAGCCACAAGAGAGAAATGTAAAACAATGTGCAACCTAACCTCCAGAAATGAGAATTTCTCGTGAATAAGAAGGGCCAAGAGCAGACAAGGGAGGACGAGGAACCAGTGGCGGAAGGTATCTTGATCCTTATCATAAGATCTCCGGACAAGCTTGTGGTGTTTCATGTACCATATAATTGAGAATGTGCTTCCTAAGAATATTAACTTCATGATGGTATTATAGATGGATACAAAAGAGGTAAACATGTCCAAATAGCGAGTGATAAAAACAAGTGCATATAGTTCCTGGGTCTTTAAAGAGACACCTGCATACAATAAAGAGCCGGTCACAATTGAGAAGTATAGAATCAATATGAACGGCGTCCCAGTTAGATTAATGAAAAACATAGAACCTAGCAGTTAAAAACCCATTATCTAGGTGATCACCGCAACGTCTTTAGAGTGTCAAACATATCATTGGGAATTCAACACAGTATCAATCATACTATATCTGGTCCCGTTGTCCAAGAACTCAGTACAACCAAGGTTGGAATGAGTCTACACTGAAAGCAAACATTACTCTAACTCAGCTGCTTGAAATTAGAAACATTAGAGAAGCTATGGAACTGGAAAATAGATTGCAAATCATTCAAACCCTTCCCTGTAATAGATCTCAACTGGTACATCCCCCTATTTCTCAACATGCCATGCCAATCCAGCACGAAGCAAGGCCAGGGAAGTTGTAAATCGGTAACCATTTAACCCAGTTTCATTGAGCAAGAAACGAGCGTAGCATAAACTGTGACCGCAAATGAGCAATATCTAGCCAAATTAAACCCAATTCAATCATTCCAATCCAGATCTCCTCCCACATTTCTGAATACTGACGTATCGCCCCTCAAGATACCTCTTACCTACTATTTCGTTTAGCAAATTACAGACCTCCATCTCTTGAGACGCTCCAAAATATCGGAGTATTACGGAGGTGAGAAAGAAGCATACGTACCAGCACAAGACTTAATGGTGTGGATCTTGAGCAGCAGGACGAGAACGCTGGCGAGGTGAGTCATATCACCTGCTAATCTGAATATATTCATCTTTCCTTCCTCTTACACTCTAACTCTCCTCCTCGTGCCACTACTGCTGCTGCTTCCGCTCTCCTTCGCGGACTGGATCCAGGGGAAGGAGGCAAAATACCGTACGTAGCTTTCTGCAGAATCTCGAAAATTCCGGCGATCGGCGATTCAAATCTCAGTTCAGTTGTGGAGAGCAGACCTCTGCTCAGGGTGCACGAATGGCGGGAGAAAGAGCTTCTGCGCTTTGGAGTGGTTCTGGTTCTGGACTCTGGTGAGACGGTGGCTTGGAGGGACGGTGGATCTTGCAAGAAAATGAACGGAATATGAATCCTATTTATGTTTCTCTTTTCCGGTCTTACGGTTTGTCCTCTTAATTTCTCTTATTTTTTTTGCTTCCGGCCAATCATTTTACGCCACCTAATATTTCATGACACATCTCAATCTTCTTTCCCCAGTCCCCACACATTATGCGGTTAAATACCAAAGTGGTTCCTCCAAAACTTAAATACCGCAAAATGGTCTCTTGAGACAAAAAAATAACAAAAATTAAATACACCCCCAAAGTAGCCAAGGCCGAGAGTAGTAGTAGACCTAGAGTTCCCGCGGAATACATCGGTCATCGCTATACTATTTCGCCGATTTAGGGTACACTTGTCCTAGATTCGAGTAGCTAGTATCGTAGACAACAAAGTTTATAGCTATTAGAACCAGATCGTGTGACACACACAAGATGAGGAATAGGATCTTTGATCTCCATGTCTCAATAATGCTTGCCTCCATATTATATCAATTCAGTACAAGATCACAACACAAACAACTTGATTACATGAATCAAAGTTTTGTAATTTTCAAGTTTGGAATTGAAACTCATACAAATTTGGTAACAAAATTTGCATAAAAAATTCAACTTGAATTCTTCCAAATTCAAACATAATTTTTTCCCTTGAACTCTTCTCATAATATGAATTAAGATTTCGTTCTCGTCTCAAATACTACAAAAAGTAGTTGGTATCATTAATTCTACTTCATCACTTTTAGGGAAAATTTGTGTATGAAAACAGAGGGGATGGTACTATTTATAGAAAATAAAGCGATGTGATCCTTCGGGTGGGTGGTTACACCCCAACCAACACATTGGTTCATTTTAAAATAATGAACCATTGCATCGGTTCGTCCTATAGTAGTTGGAACGGTTGGTTCACTCCAACAGCCACATCGGTTCGGTTCAAATCATTTTGGTCTAGTTGGTTACACAAACCATTTTAACCTATCACCAAAAGATTTAATCAAATCAATTGACAGAATTCAAGAGCTTCTCTTGGCTCATTTCCGTTCACGCCATTAAAAATCCCAACACTGGCTGGTTAAAGTGCTTCTAGATTTCTTGGCTTTGGAGACATGGAGAGCAATCTAGATCCGCTCTGACGAATATTTTCCACTCTGATCCATAATGGGGTGGATAAAATCTTACCCCTGCAAAAACGGGGCAAATCATGACTCGATCCGTTGATAGAACAAGGCGGATATGGATCTTGTTGATGATCCACCTTACCCCACCCTACTCTGCAAAACTGGTGGATGATGTACCACATCGAGAGTAGTAGCATGATTGCACCCTTCCTTGTAGTATATAATACTAGGTGGCAACCTTTTAATAAGACAATTCCTCAAGGAGACTAACTAACGGGCATTTTAAATTAGCCACAAAGTTTTTCTACTTATGAGTTTTAGGTTTTGAAGTCCATTAAGAATTTTTTTTAAAAACTCAATGCTTTTGAAGTTTCTATTTTATGGGAGAATGGTCAAAGATGAGGCAGAGTGACTCACTCCTACTGTCACTCTAGAAAATGGCCAAGTGCAACCACTTCCTAAAGCGTAGTATATCGGGTTTGGGTTTTAGTGTCAACTCGGGTCCTAGATGTGATGACTACTTGACACGCTAAAACACGACACCTAACAATGGCCAAGTGTAACCAATGAAAGGGACTGCAGTATAGTGGCTCAAGTAATAAATATCGAATCCACGGGTCTTTAGAGTTACTATTACTCAGCTTCAATTCATTATCTAGCAAACCAGATTAAGATGGAAGAACTAAAACTACTCTAACAAACTACAGTTAAAGTTAATCTAATTACAGGTTGGGAACTCACTTAGGTATGATTCCCCCTAGCCACTAGCCAGATTAATGATTGATGATCTTTAACCTGGTTCACTTTCATTCACAATGCGGAGAATCCTTGACTAGACCTTGAGTCTCGACTAAAGGAACAAGGCTCTCTTGAGTCAATTGCCTAGAGGGACGTATCCTTCTCTAGAACAACCGATCAAGGCGTTCTAAACTAGACTCCCTCTATCGAAAGAGGTTCTCAATCGATACAAAGCAGTGAATCAACCCTCGACTAAAGCAATCGATCCAATACTATTAATCTATGGTGCTCTATTGACCTAATCAGGTATTCGCTCTCATAGGATCAAAGCAGAATCAATAATCTCGACTAAAGTATAATTGAATCATGAAAACGTGCATAGATTGAATATGAACTCAATATTATCAAGTAAGAATCAATCGGGGATACCACGTAAATTTAGTGTGTTGCGTACTCTGTTACAATTGATCTTGTGACAATCGGAGATACATAACAGAGTACGCAACATACGAAATTTACGTGGTATCCCCGATTGTCAGGACTAGTCCACGGGAGAGATGAACTCTCCCGCTGATATTTTATTAGACTCTCTTAGGTTGTGGCCGATGGCCTTACACAGTATATATACCCCTTCTTCCAAGTTCCAATCATCTAGGGTTTTACAACTGGGACAAGCTATCAAACCGCAACCTTGTTGGGTTGGGATTCCACTCCGTGCATGACACACCTGGGACGTAGCCTGATGCGAGCTGGGCTGTAGGTAATGGGTTGTACGTTGTTGGTCCATTCCTAGTAGTGGAAATGTGCGACACCCAATCAGGTCGTCCATGCATACAAAACCCAATGTCATCACCTGACATTCGACATTAAGTGACCTAAGATTTTTGGAACTATATTTGGCTTTCTAGTTCCGATGACTGTAAAATGTACAGGAAGATATTTATCAGAACGAGAAAAAAAAGATGACCGAAGATAAACCATTAATCACAGAAGAATTAATGAATTTTTTTCATGTTATCCACTAGAATTTTACTGTAATAAAAAATTAATCACGTGAACTAAGGCTCAAAAATAATTTTATTAATTTCGGTGAATGTAGTGATACAATTACATACAAGATATTTTTTGCGTGACGGTTGATGTACTTCCTCATACAGGGTAAAATTCCCATTACTAGAAACCAATTTTTTATGTAAGTAGGTTTTTAATGATTTTGCTTATGTTATATACCTGAATCGTTAAAAATTGACGAAACAGATGAACATGGTCAAAGTGAATACTTGTATATATTCATGTTGGAGCAAATAAAAAAGTGTTCCTCGTCTAGATAATACCAAAAGAAAGAGAATTGAATTAGAAGATATCAATAATTTCTAAGATGAAACCATTGCAGATTGGACAATTCCCTCTTTGAACCCAAAGCTCCCTTGAGCAGAGTCGACAGAAGGTATGACCACATGGAATGAGCGCAGAGCCTTTATGCCTGACCATGCACACACAACACGTATGCTCCGTCGTCCCGCCATCATCATCATCATCATCCTCATCCTCATAGCTGTAAGTTTGTTCATCAATGTCCTGATCCCCTACAACATACCTCGCCCCTTCAAACCCCATCTGTCGATCAGTCTCCTCCAACAAATCCATAAGTGACATCCCCATTCCTCCCTCTCCTCCATCCCCAACATCATTAAATTCCTCCTCCTCTTCCTCCTCTTGTGCGGCAGCTGCTGCTTCCGCAGCCTCCTGCGCTGCAATTGCCTCCCTGGCTGACAATACCCTCTCCTCTACTCGTCGATTCCCATGGTGTGCAGCTTCCTCCTCCTCATCATCATGCATCCCAGGAGTCGATGTCCGAAGGGAGTTCCGCCGTGACATCTGCGGTCTAAAGCTTCGAGCCGGAATCTCATCATCGCCAACGGCAGGAGTGTCCACTGCAAAGTACTCTTCCCCATCTGTATGACCACTTGCAGACCCGTACCTATTGGAACTTCGACGCGACATTATTTGTGGTATGGACTCGGGGTCAGAATTTGATGAAATGGTTGTGAATCGGACAGAGTTGCGACGAGACATCATAGACCTAGGAGGAGGAGCAGCATTCCCGTAGAAGTTGGTTTTCTGGATGGGCGGAAGATCGGATGTGGGGATCTGAATGGAGGAAATCCACGCAGCTCCTGCTCTCCGAAGCCGAAGCCTTTCTCTGAACGCCTTCCAGCTCTTCTTATCCTTATGCCCAAACAAGGAGCGGTGGGGATCTTCATCGCGGATGATATCGAGTAGGGTCTGCTTGTTCATGTGCGCCGCCGCGGTGGCTGGAGCGGAGGATCTCTTATTATTATTATTATTATTTCCCAACAAGGCATCAAGGGTCAAGCCGGCAAGGGATTCACGACCGCTATGATCAACTGCGGACATTTCATTTGTTTTTCACGGTAGAGTAGAATAGAAAGGAAGAATGGAGGGTTGGGAGGAAAATGAATGGAAGCATGAAGAATGGATGAGTGATTGAGGAGATCAGCGAGTCTCTAGGGAAAAAGAGATTGATTGGGAAGTGAATTGTGATTTGTGAGTGAACGACCTTAGTTGGCGGAAAAACATTTGTGTTACCGGCCAGTTTCGCCCATTTCCCATCTTTACCTCACCCTCAACTTTATGATAGCGATCCGCTTCAATTTATTTGTTTCAATTTCGGGTAATTAACTTCTTGGAAACCGATGGAGATCAATTCACCCTTTATAGAACACAGTTGGATTTTGATTCTTTTGTGTTTTTATTTGATGCAAACTCCAAAAATCCACACTGACCCTTTTAGTATTGTATTAAGTATATTATTATTGTATAGATGAAATTGAATTTGAGTATAATATGTCTCTTTATTATATAAAATTTTCAAAATTTGTCCCTTTACAATTTTTCATATTAAATCTGCCGCTTTACTACAATAAAGTTTTCAAATATAGCCCTCCATTAGAGTTTTCGTCTGAATTTTATTAATCACGATCAATTGTCACGGGTCCTTTTTGGTAAGTGACCGGACTCGACTCTTAAACACTATTTACTATATGCTTGAAGTTGTAAATCACTCTTATAGCAATAAATACATCGAGCCAAACAATATTTGACAGGGTCAAATGTGGCTGTTGTACTAATTGTAGCCCAACGGTGCTACATTTCCACGTGCCACCCCACTATTTTTTTAAAATTATATAAATTAATTATTAACCGGTAATATTTTCGACGGAATTAAGAGAAATGGAATTCGGATGGGCGGGAAGGACGAGATTTTTGTGTTAATTTATTTTGGACTCCTTTGTAAATATTTTTTTTTTTAGATTTAGGGGTCGTTTGGAGAACGGGATTTAGGGCGTGGATTCATTGAATCCGTTGATTTTGTAGAAAATTATGTTTTTTTGTTACCTTTTGTATTGTGGATTTTAGCTTTAGAGATTTCGAATCTCTAAAATCTATGGATATCAAATCTCTCATAATCAGAGAGATTCTATATGGATTCGTGAGATTTTTTTTCTCCTACCTTTTTTTCTTTCTTTTATTTATGTATCATATTAAATATATTTACTAAAAAAGTTTTTAATATTTCTCGAACTACTCTAAATTTTTTATTAAGGATAAACATGTTATTTAATATAAAAGATTTATTTTTATTTTCATTGAATGTTAACAATCACGGTTACCAAACAATAAACATTTTAAAATCTATTTTCAATAATCCAAAGAGTTAGAATTTTAGATTGTTGACAATCAATAAATTTAAACTCAAATTCTCCAAACGACCCCCTTTTATATACTATACTAGCGTGGGCCCCGACCATTTGACCGGAGGAAGGTGAGGTATGAAATTTGATAATGTAATGAAGTGTATAGCTTATTGTTGTATAGTTTTTTTTTTTTGGAAACACGTGATACAAACAGTGAATTTTAGTAGGAAAGAGACATGAATAATGCAACGAATCAAAAATCAGCCTTATGAACCAAAATCAAGTACTTGTTACCTTGTGAAACAATATTGTTTCTGGTAATATGATGAGGTAGAGTAAGTTTTATAGAAACTGAATTCGGCTTATCCCGCCGGTTTTCGGAAAATGAGCATCTCACAATCGTTGATAGTTTTTACTAAATTCATATTGTCATCATTGTGCTTTCTGGTTTTTTGCCAAGCCATGATGAAATCTAAAGAAATCAAGAATGAACAACACGATTTGGGATAGGAACCAACGTTCCTGTACCCCTAGAAAATAGTGGTAAACACGGACTCTCCTGCCAAACTGGTTTGGATTGAGATTTTTATCGGGTATCAGGGAACCATGTGATTATCAATTGATCAAAACGGGCCAAAACTTGAAATTCAGCCTGTTTGAGCGACCCATGCCAAACTCTAATTATTCTTTACTTTTAAACTTTCTATTTGAAAATAAAAAAAATAATGAAAGAAAAGAGATGACTGCAATTTGACATTTGCACATCACTATTCGAGAATAAAACTATAGAATTTCGAAAGGAAACTGAAAATATTTAGGATCGTTTTAATGTTAAAAATAACTTTCTGTTTAGTTTTTTTACTAACAAATACCAAACGATTCCCTATAATATACAATATAATTTAATCATTATGATATCAAATAATTACATAATATATATTTGAAATGATAAAAATTGGACTAATTGGGTTGGTCGAGGTTGAACTATTGAATAACTTTAAAATACATTATATTTTAGCCACTAAGATATAAAATAATAGCATAATATATATTATGCTAGAGAAAATAGCTTGTTTTAGAATGACAAACCCATGATGTTCATTTGTTTTACTTGATGGGCAAATCCTGTGTAGGTCAGGCCCATTCAACTCTTTTATTTTATGATTAGCGGTTAGCCCATTAGAATCCACGCATTAGTTTATTGTTAATTTTTTTTTCTTTTTAGCAATAAAAAAGAGTATTGTTTTTTGCCTTTTCATATATATTTTACCACCACGGAGAAATAATAGGATTTAAAGAAAAAAAATTGACACTCCTGACCCGTTTAAATCCACATGTGTACGGTAAGTTGACCCGTTCCACGGAGGAAAAAAAAATCCGCATGTGTGCGGTAAGTTTTCTCATTTGGCTTTTATTTATTGTGTAGATGTAGATGTAGATAGATGTGTAGATTTGGAGAGTAATTTTTTTGGGAAAATACTATTTTGAGAATACTTGGGCGGAGAGAAATGCCATAATAATATGCATACAGACTTTTTCTCATTCACATACTATTGGACGCATATTAAGTTCTAATAATGCACAAGACATATTTTATCTAGAGGTAGGTTCATATTGATAGAATCCAAAGTTCCAAGAACATAATATCAAATGAATAATTCTCATAGAATAAGTCAATTAATCTCAAATGAGTTGTCGCAAATGAATCTTCTAAATAAGAAGACGCTCATAGAAAATGCACCGTCTAAGAAAATAATATTAAATGAATTAAGTCTAGTTACAATTAATTATACGAAAATAATCTTTTCAAACATAATAATAATCCTACTCAGGGAAAAAATGTATCATTTTTTAGGACCGCGCGCATGTGGATTTGTCATCGCATCCTGCAAAGTGAATTAAGATAAGAATGATATTAGTTTTAAGACTTTTAATAGAAATGAAGAAATAAATAAATAAACAATCGAATTGAGTTCATACTTCTAACAAGTGTGTGGATGATATATTGATTATATCAGGCGTAGAATTCAAAGTTCTCTCCTCTTGAACTAATAATTGAATTTTGAAATCGATGTCTGATCGTCACCTAAATTGACCAATCATATGTTTCATTGGAATATAAAAAAGGTAAAGTAAAAGTTGGTTATCCTATCTTGCAGTTCAGTACTACTTCCAACTTGTTGAGAAGAACTAGCTTTCAGCTTCTTACCCTACATATACGAATATTAATAAAATTATTCATATAACAAAATAGTATAATAGTTTGTATATTATAGAAGCAAATAAAGAGGAGGGAAAAACAAGTGGTTTTGATTGAACTTTGTGACTTTTTCATCGCTCTAATGTACCTTTAGTTCTTCCTTTATGTCGTCCAATAATAGCTTGATGTGATATTCATGCAAGTTTTAAAAGTCCTAGAATCCCCAGGGTTGTATTTCACAAGCTCTTCTAATGCATAACTACTCACACCATACCATTTATGTTCGAACAAGAATAGTAAATACTTTGGGGGCTTTCATTCGATTAAACCAAACAAGGCAAGAAGAATAAAGTTGTTTAGGTGGTTTTCAAGTTCTATAGATGCATAAAAGTAAATATACATTATTGAACAAACAAACATACTCGAGTAGTATCATACATATCAATACTCATTCATACCATGCATCAATGACTCATCATTAGCATCACTCTATCCCTTCTACTAAGGCCATCCTACTCGAGCTTTTGCCACATGCAATAGGGACTTGATGAGCTAATGCGTGCTTTAATTTCATGCCATCACCTAAAATAGGTATGGTTGACAACATTCCCTGTCAACTAGGAAGATTGCTTCTATATGCTATACGATATACTCATTAAGAACCCCACAAAAAAGAGTAAATACATTAAAAAAAATGATCACCAAAACTGAGATAGGGGCTGGCTGGGAAGGAGACATGCGGATTCAGTTTGAATCCATGTTGTCAACACTTCCAAATACCTAGGATTGTCACCTGCTGCTCTCCTGCATCTCTCCCTCCACAAGTTACTGAGTAAACTAAACCAAATAAAATGACCAGCTACCACTTTTGGAGATGAACCGGGGTCGTTTGGAAGTTGCGATTGTTAAATAGATGTATTGTTGAGAATGCATGTATAATATTATACATGTATTGTCGAATTTGATGCATTGTAGAATACAATGTTTGGTATGTGTGATTGTGTATGTCGCATCAGCTAAAAGCTGAGACAAAACAATCTCAACTCAACAATCACAACTAAAAGTTGAGATATAACAATCACTCAAAATGAGTGATAGTTTCTGTCACATCACAGAAACAATCCATGTATTATTTCTGCTAAAAAAAAAAAACGATGCATTGTAAAGAATACATGCATAATGACAATCTCAACAAAACAATCGCAACTCCCAAACGACCCCTTAAAACCTCCAACTGCCCAGTCAATCTCATTCTACCACACAAAGCGTAGGTCTCATTGATACACTTTACTGAGCAACCTGCGAAATAACCCCCTCACAAAGTCACATTGAGAGAATAGATAGTCATAGGTTTCCACCTGATGAGTACAAAACACACACTGAACATGCCCAACATATCCCCAGTTAATCATTCGATCTCTAGTAGTCACTTTTCCTCTAAGGATCATCCAGACCAGGAACCGATTTCTTGGAACCCCAATTCCTTTTCAGACCAGAGAGAACCATCTAACCTGAGGCAGTTTGGGCCTTAACACCTCCCACACCTTTTTTACAGAGTATTTTCCCATCATATCGCCATCCCAAAAGATAGAGTCACCTGCAACAGTAAAGTGAGGGTGAGGTTGTACTTCGTCTCTCAGCTTTAATAAATTATGAACACGGGCTTGGCCTAGTGGTAATATCACTAGCATAGAACCTGGAGGTCTCAGGTTTGAAACCCTTAAGTAGTATCTTAATGACAACAAAATGAAATCTATATCACCCTTATATAAAAAAAATTCTCCAGTTCCAAGAGCCAGCCTTACCCGAAAACTGCCATAAAGAAGAGCCCTTGAGCTTATACGTGAGTAACCAGACAACCAAGTGGATCCAGGAGCCTTCAGAATTTCCTAAATATGTTTGGTGGAGCAAGCCTGGTTCCAAGAATAAAGGTCTCTAACCCCTACTCCTCCCTCAAACTTGGGATAAGCAAGATGAGGCCAAGCTACCCCTGCTTTAAGACGTGATCCAGAGCCAACTCCCCATATAAAATTACTACACAGCCGTTCCACTTCCTTGACACAACCTTTGGCAACAGAAAAACTGACATCCAAAATTGAGTGATACTAAACAACACAAACATAACCAACTCCATTTTCCCAACATAACTAAATGATTTAGCTTGCAAACTCAAAATTCTTGTTATTATTTTATCAATCAAAGGCCGACATGAAGCAACAGTAAGCTTGCCAGCAATCAATGGGACTCCAAGATAACGAACTGGTAATTTAACCACCTTATAACGAGACCAAGTATACATGTTCTCCTTTTGATACTGTGTGAGACCCCCACAATACAACTCGCACTTATAAGGATTAGAACTAAGTCCAGATAACTCCTTGAACCTGCTCAGAACCATCCGAATACCTCTCAACCCATGATTTGAACCATCCAAGAAGACTAATAAGTCATCCGCAAAAAGATCTTTCATATTTAAATACAACATTTAATGCCAACATTCAAACATCTATACTTGAATCCCACAAATAACATAAACATCTAAACATTCATACTTGTATCCAACAACATAACTTTCAAATTCAAGAAACAAATAAAAAAAATAAATTTGTTGTTAAACAAATTCTCCAAAACAACATCATTTTGTTTAGATATCGAATGTCGGTCATGCCAGTTATACCGAAGACGTCCAACCGGTTTTGTAACCGATATCAGTTGAACCTAGTTGTAGCGGTCGCCATGCCATCAGTCCGACAACCATGTATATGACATTTAATGGTTGAATTTCATAGTTGACCGCCACCTAGAACGAACTTAACACAATTAAACCGCCAATAACCAACGATAAAATAATATTTAAAATTCAGTGATTTATAAGGTGGATTTTTTTTTTTTCGTGACAAGGATAAATCGAAATTCACCATGGTAAGAAAATGAAAATAAAAATCATGTTATGGACCGGAGGTGATCGGGTTCGGATATAAGGCCCTTTCCGTTGGTTCGTCGTAATCTTTCTTCGTGGTTGGACCCAAAGCCAAGCCCACACCCACGTAGCACTCACTCTCGCTCTGGTCCGTCTCGCTCACATTCGCATAGTAGCCCCCTCTCCTTTCGAAAATCAAACCTTAGAGAGAGAAAGTTTGAGTGAAGGCAAACAAAGAAGGAAAAAAAAAAAAAAAAAACAACAACACACACCCTGCGAACACAAACGAAAAAGGAAGGGGGAAACTCTGAGCGAGGAACAAATTTTTTTTTTCTTCCTAAAACCACTTTTCAGAATTCAGAGGGGGCCAAATATCACGAGAGATTGCAATAGCGAGCTTTCCATGGCTGACATTGGCGCCAACTCCCTTCTCTTTTAGGTCAATTTTAATTGATTGTGTGTGTGCGGGAACAAAGGCGGGGGAGGGAACGAAACGAAGGAGGGGGGGAAAAAAAAACCCTAGGTGAGAGAAACAAGTGTCAAAGCACGAGCGGGGGGGAACGACGAGGTTTCGAATTTGCCCCACTGGCGTTCTCTAAGCTTCTTCGAAGCTTTCGCAATTCAGGTGAATTCCTTGCTCCTTACGTGTTGCTCTGCAAACCCTAGAATCCTGGCGCCGTGCTGAATTCGTGGCAATTCTCCGTGATTTCGCGAAATTAGGGTTTGTTGTGTCTGGGGCAAGCCACGCCAATGCATTTCAGTTTTGCTGGTGTTGTGCATTTTGTTTGAGTGCTCCAGGAATACCCCCCTCTCCTCTCTGCAACTGCTGCCCTGTTGCTTTTTTGTTCTATGGAGTTTCAATTGCAATAACTAAGCTTTGCTCGTGCCTGTCATTCCTGAGCTACTTCAGTTCATGACTTATTGGGAGAATTTTTTGGTGTCTTCTGCTCATTCAGTACCCACTCATGACAGCATGCTCATTTACTCTGTCTTCCTGGGTTGCAGGACAGTTGGTTAGCTGCTTGCTCCTAGGACACGTTTAATGTTTTTATCGAATTTTTCTATTGGTAATGGATATCATTTGGTGCCTCTGTAATAAAGGGTATGAAGAGGTTCATTTTGCTGTTCTAGGAAAAATGGGTGCACTGTAGATTGTTTTGGTGTTGGCTGAGGTATTATGGAGGGAACAATGTAGGAGCTTATGGTTAAACTTTAGTTGATTTTAAATTTCCCCCCCTTCATAATAGTATAAACCTAGATGCTGTTGACTTTGCCAATTTTGATGCTCGCATGCGGAACATAATATTGCTAGCTCTTTGTTGTTTCAAGTTCGATGCCATATGGCACATGCTGTATGAGATTTTGCGGATGATTCATAACCTCGATGATTCTCGGGCATGCATAACATGTTCTTTCTCAGTCAGTTTGGGCGAGGTGCAAGCATTTGCTAATGTGTCTGCCCAAGACACTATTACAGAGACTCCAAATGGCTGTATTATTCCTCAAAGAGAATGCTTGCGAAATGCTTTCATTTTCAATAGTGAAGTAATTTTTTTTTTTTTGGAATTTAGCTGCAGATAGTTGAGCTTTTGGTGCTTCTTTTGTAACAAATCTGTAGTGAGCTAGATCATTTTCCTTGACTTGCATTTACGTTTATCAGCGTCCATATTGGTCGATCATGCCCATACAATACGATGATGCTTGACTAGATTGCCATTTTACTCCATTTCTACTGGAAGATGGATAGGTGCAGCTGGTACACAGTGATTGGTGTTCATCTTTTATTTGTGGCATTTATCTGTAATAGACATGCACATGCATCTTGAATCAAGTTAAAGTGAAACTATATCTGCTTTATCATGCTGCTCAGATTGTTTGAACCTGAAATGAATTCCAGAGGACCCTATATAAATTTCCGAACGAGTCCTGATCCTATGTAGTTGTAAGCTTTATAGACTGGAAAAATGCACTCGCGTATCCCCGTGTCTATTTTTACCAGTTCTAATTGTTTGACTTCTTTGTTGTTGAATTTGATAGTTATCTGAAGCAATGATAGAAGAACCCTGCTAGCCCGTGAGTTAGTAATGCATGGATGTGACTCGCGGTCTGATTTCCTAGTAAATGCTGAGGTTGATTCCATGGGAGGGGTTGTTGACGGCGGAGTTGGTATTGGCATCAAAACCTCTCCACGCAGAGCAGCGATTGAAAAGGCTCAGGCAGAGCTTAGGTAATCCTTTCATCCTGTAGTTTATTTACCACTAAAATCATCGATTTTTAGTGTTATTGAGTAGTAACCATCATTTGGTGATTAACAGACAGGAGTATGATGTTCGCGAGGAAAGGAGAAGGGAGCTTGAATTTCTTGAGAAAGTATGGAGAGTCTAATCTGTTTCACTGTTTCCAACCTTTGTCTGTTTCCTGTGAATGCTCTAAATTGTTCTCTTCCATAGGGTGGCAATCCTTTGGACTTCAAATTTGGCAATGCTACGTCATTTAGTGTCCAATCCACATCATTCACTGATCATCAGGCAGAACATGTTGTGACTAGGTATACATACCACTATGATGTTGTGGCAGATTTCTTCGGTTTTGTGGCTGTACATCTAATAAGGTGGCTGATTTAGTTATCATTTTTCTTCTTTTTCACATGGTAACTATAGCAAAGCTAAAGGTAGCTTCGCTTTGACTGCATCACCCCATGGGGATTCTGTTGAAAGTAGCGGTCGACCTGGGCCTACGGCAGTTTGCGAACCTAACAGTGCTGATAATTTTGATGGTCAAAATGATTTACTTGGAGGTGAACGAAACCGTAGGCATCTCAGCAGAAGGAATAGTGTTGCCCCGTCTCAGCAGTCATCTCAAATGGAAGGAGCTCAGAATGCAAAGGAGTCTGAAGATTCTGCTATAGTTCGTCCATATGCTAGAAGGAATAGGTCTAGGCCAAATCGAGATGGTGGTAGATCAAGTTCTGGTGATGTGGTTCAGAGTTCTGGTGTCCATGGATCTTCCTTTCCCAGGGGATCTAGGAATCTTAAGTTCATATCTGAGTCAAACAATCAGAAAGACAATACAGTCCCATCTGATTGTAAACCCAAACCTACAACTTCAAATGGGGAAATGATCCCTCAAATGGCAGAAGTGCTGGCTCTGCAGGCAACTGATGCACCTAAAAGCAGTCCGGTGGATAAATTGGATGCAAGAGAGTCTAATATCATGAAAGATAAGGAAAAAGATCAACCTGTTGGAGGTGATACTCAGAAACAACCAACTGATGATACTATCAGGATACGTGATGAAAATGTAGGAAATGAACAAGTGGTTTCAGTTGGTCTCGAGTCTTCACCTCGTGTAGTTGTTGATAGATCAGAGGTTGAAGCTGGTTCTACTCTTTTGAATGACTTCAGTGCCCAGAAGGAAAATGACAATGTTAGGCAATATGATGTTGCCACTAAAGTGATCAAGGGATTAGATTCAGATTCCTCTTGCACCCCAAGTAGCCTTAGCGTAGATGTAAATAAAGGAAGCAGTTTGTGTATTAACCGTAGGGAGGAGGACTCTAACAAAGTTATTTTGAAACAAGCAGCAGAAATTGAAGGAACACAGAACTCAGCTGCCGCTGAAACTGGGAAAGAAAGGGATGTTAGTGTTGCTATAGAGAATTATGCTTCTGGTGATGCTGGCATCAACTCTACGTCTGAAAATGCTTCTGCTAATGGTGTGGCAGCAAAAATAGAAGATACAGAAAAGTCTACTGGTCCTCAGAGTGAGGCTAAGTGCACCCCAAGTCTTGAAGAAACACATCAAAATGAGATAGCTGCACCTGTGAGCATTGAAAATGCTGTTACATCATTGGATAATGAGTTGATCCCCGGCAGGGTAAATGCTAGCCATTGTGCAATGGAGAACCCTTCAGATCTCTCCTTGCAGCAGGAGCAACTGAAATCTCAGTTGCCGGAAAATAGTTCTGCCGCTGCTGCTGAACCTCATTCTTGTTCTGACATCAAGATAGACAGGGCCCGTGAAGATTCTATTTTGGAAGAGGCGCGGAGTATAGAGGTTTGTTCCTTAACTCTATCTTTATCTAACTTGGTGAGGGAATCAATTTCCATTTTCTCATCAAAATTTTCCTGATCTTACACCAAACCGTTACAGGCTAAGAGAAAGAGGATTGCCGAGTTATCTCTTGGAGTAGCACAGGTGGAGTCTCGGAAAAAGTCTCACTGGGATTTTGTCCTTGAAGAAATGAGATGGTTGGCTAATGATTTTGCACAGGTCTGGCTTTGTAATGCCATATGTGGAAGTTTCATTTCTGCTTTCTTTTACTTGGTAGATGCATTGCTAATACAAGTTGCGCTAGATAGCACTTGTTAATATGTTGGCGTGGAAGTTCCAGTTGATAATAATGTTGAATGAGATATAATTGCTTATGGTTCCATAAAATCTCCGTTTGCAGGAGCGTCTTTGGAAGATGACTGCTGCTGCACAAATATGCCGGCGTGTAGCACTTACTTCTCGGTTGAGAGTGGAGGAACAAAATCAGTGTTTGAAGCTGAAAAAAGTCTCCTACATCCTGGCCAAAGCTGTGACGCAGTTCTGGCAGTCGGCGGAACTGCTTCTGTGTTCTGATAAAAGTCATGGTCCAACTACAGATATTGACGAGAACAAACCTGCTGCTGGGAAGGTGATCTTTTCTCTCTTCGGAAGTATGGTGATTGTTTTGAAAATTGATATCTTTCCTTAAAACCAATTTATTACTGGGAGATTATATTAGGATCTACAGAAATTATTTGTAACTGATTCTCATTCAGTGTGTTTTGAGTTTTAGATTTACTTCACCTTTTATCTAAAAAATTTGGTGTGGTAATTCATTCATATACGTAGTGGGTGCTGCTAACTGGAAGAGTTTGCTTGACGTTAGCAAAGAGAATAACACGAGTCATTGTCGCTTTGTCAATCAACAGGATGCATGCAAAGATTTTGAGCAACAAAGTCCCAGAAAGAATGATGTTAAGGGATATGCTGTTAGATTTTTGAAATTTAACAGCTCTCCAGTTCCTGCAATTCAAGCAGAACAGCCTGCAACTCCGGATCTTGTAAGCGATGCTGGAGTTATGGAAGTTTCGTGGGATGATCACTTGACTGAAGTATGGTTTGTCAATATTTTTTCCATAGTGGTTTTATTTATTTAGTTATGACTTATGACTTGTCATACCATCTCTATATTTTATGCATTTATGTTAGTAAGTTCTTGCCTCAGAATGATAAGCTTCTTTAAAGTCCATTATCTTATATTTTACCCTGAATGGAAGATGCTTACGCCTGTTTATCTTGCATAATTTGTTCTTTTTCAGGAGAGCTTGTTCTACGCCGTCCCTTCTGGTGCAATGGACTCCTACAGAAGCTCAATTGAATCACACTTAGTTCAGTTTGAGGTAAGCTTACATGTCATTGATGTGCTTTTGCACATTGTTGGCGTTACTACACCATATTTATCCAGAAGACATCACTTTCAAAACCAAATGATTATGATGGAAGGATTGTGTCTTAGTGTTTTTGTAGTTGCTTTAGCTGTTACAGTGAATTTATTATCTTTTTTAAAAAATGGTGTAATTGGAGCCAACTTAGTCCTTTCGACATAGCTTGTGTCATTAAATTATGGGCACTTCATTTTCGGTCACTTAATGTTAGTTTCCACTTCAGAAAACAGGCAGCAGCATGCAAGAGGAAGGTGATACATCCATGGTTGATGCTGGTGCAGGTAATCTGATAATGTTTCAAATGTGGCTGTATTTCCTTTCTACTAGTTATGGTAAATATAATAAACTTTTATTGGCATTTTATGTTAAACCCAGACTTTGGTTATCCTGAGAATGGATATGATGAGGATGAAGGCGAAACTAGTACATATTATTTGCATGGAGCATTTGAAAGTAGCAGGCCAAGAAAACATGATCAAAAGAAAAGGAAACACTCTCTGAAGTCATTCCCAGCAAGATCTTATGAAGTGGGAACTGATGTGCCATATGGAACTGTGGGTTCTCAAAATACATTGATGGGGAAACGGCCTGCTAGTAACCTTGGCCCAATTCCACCTAAGCGTATGCGCACTGCTTCTCGGCAGAGGGTTATTAGTCCTTTTAGCACTGGTGTTCCTGCAGGTCCATCTGCTCCGGCAAAGACAGATGCTTCAAGCGGAGATACAAGTTCTTTTCAGGATGATCAAAGCACCTTGCATGGTGGTTCACAAATCCAAAAAGGCATGGAGGTTGATTCTGTTGGCGAATTTGAGAAACATCTCTCTTATGATTGCTCAGATATTATGACTAAGCCAAAGAAGAAGAAGAAGGCTAGGCATCTGGTATGCACATATATCCATGCTTTAGTAGTCCGTTGTTACAAGTATAATGTAGTCTATCATGTAACTCCTTGTTTGCTTCTTATTAATTCGTTCCTTATCGAATGCAGGGTTCTGCTTATGAGCAGAGTTGGCAACACGATTCAACCACTCTTGTTGAACAGGTCATCCGAGCTTGTTTACTTCAGTTGCATTTCTGAGTGAATATAGTGATCCTATGTGTTTTGTCTATGAACTATGATATAGCACAATTTTTAACTAGTGTATTCCAGTCCTTACAGAAATGAATACTTTCATTATATAAAAGTATGGCTTGGGGAAAATTTTCAAAATTTGTTGGCTCTGGTGGAAACCTCCCACCAAATAGGTCTTCTTTCAGTTTTATGTAGCTAATGAATATTTGTACAATTTTCAATATTGGAACCAGATAATCAGGTCTGAACAATTTTCTAATAGCTGAAAAGCATGATACAACTAAAGCTCAATTGAGTATCTTTTATTCAAGAATAGGATTTGCTGGAGTGATTTGTTTGGTGGAGAAGTAAGACTTAGACAAAAGTGCTTCTAAGTAGGAATATTTCTGGAGGCCGGTTGCAACCTTTACAGTTTTAGCTGGCTTCTTAGAAGTCTTGATTGATGGTTCTGCATAAGGGCAGGCATGTATGCTGTTGATTACAATTTTTACTTCAGTTGCATTTCTGAGGGACTTGCTTCTGTGTTTTGTCAAAATTTTGGTGGTGTGGCTGTGGGATTAGGTAATTGGACTTGTAAAAGCTTAAAGCTGAGCTGGAGGTCACAAGGATTCCTTTTAGGCATCTTCTGTGCTTCTGGTTGAAGTACTAACAATCCTAGAAAGAATTACGACTACTTTAGGTTTTGTGTAGCGTTCTTTGGTGAAAATGGTTGCTTAAGTGGCCCTTGATATTAGTATGATTTCTTATCTGATGTTTCTTTTCTACTTGTAGAGAGAGCACCAGAAAAGGCGACTGGAGAATCATCATTTTGATTCTAACGGAAATAGTGGTAAGACCACTTTTCATCATGTGTTGACTTGACTGGGTTCTTAATGTTGGCATGCATGGTGCTTAAAGTTTTCTGCTTCTTACCTTTTAAGGTTTATATGGGCAACACACTTGGAAAAAGCCAAAGATGCTGAAGCAATCGCTAGATGCCTTTGACAATGTAGCTCCATCCACTGGGTCGATTCCTTCCCCAGCAGCATCCCAGATGAGTAATATGCCCAACACAAATAGGTTTATGAGACTGATCAATGGCAGGGACAGGGGAAGGAAACCCAAGTCACTTAAGGTATGGGTTGATGATTAGTGTTCGTCTATAACTTGTCAGTTTGTCTCCTGGACATTTAACCTTTTAGATGATTTAAACAAATGCTCTTCTCAACAGGTTTCTGCTGGCCAACCTGGTTCTGGAAGTCCGTGGTCCCTCTTTGAGGATCAGGTATCTTGCAGCCTCCTTGATCTTGCTCTTTGTGGTTTTTGGTACTGAGTAGGTTTCTTAAATTGGCAATATATGCTGATTTCTGTATCCCAGGCACTTGTAGTCCTTGTGCATGATATGGGTCCTAATTGGGAGTTTGTAAGCGATGCTATCAATAGCACTCTTCATTTTAAGGTGAGTATTCATATCGGTTATCCTAGAATTTGGTTCATTGTACTGCTAGATGTGTCTCATGTTGTTCCTGCTACCGAGCTGCATTTGTTTATACACGTTATTGAAGCAATTTATTTAATGTTACTTGAATTTTCATTTGAATCTTGGCGATCCTGTCAGTGCATATTTCGTGCACCGAAAGAATGCAAGGAGCGGCATAAAGTTTTGATGGACAAGGGTGCTGGAGATGGCGCTGATAGTGCTGAAGATTCAGGGACTTCACAATCATATCCGTCGACATTGCCTGGCATTCCAAAGGCACGGTCACTAACCTTCCAAATGATTTGCTGGGAATCAGGGAGATAGGATGTTGCAGTGCTCCATAGTGGCTTATGTCTATTTTAAATGGAACTAATTTTCCATGGTGTTAATGCTTCAGGGTAGCGCTCGACAGTTGTTTCAACGGTTGCAGGGACCGATGGAAGAGGATACTCTTAAGTCCCATTTTGAAAAGATTATTATTATCGGCAAGAAGCTGCATTATAGGAGTCAGGTTTGTTCATGCAGTGTACACTTGTATTGGTAGTATTAACATTCTTAAGGGCTATACTAGTAAGTATTTTTTTGTCAACCTGATTAGCAATTCAAGGCTCTTTCTACTGTTTCAGACAATGCTAGATGATTCCGGTCACTCTGTCTTAAGATGATCCTACTGTTTCAGACTGTTGCTTGAAGTTTGACACTTCAGCAACTGAAGTGAAATAATGACCATGGTGTCGAGATTATGCCTTTTTTTATAGCAGCTTAAATAAAACGTGACATGTATCACGTAAAAAATGAAATCTAGGACTGTATATAACTTTCTAAATAATTTGTTTACTGCTTGTCTATCTCAAAATCTTGGCTAACTTGCTTTAAATGATTTTTGCCGTCTGTTGTGTAGAATGATACCCAAGATCCTAAGCAAATACCAGTTCACAATTCTCATGTGATTGCTCTTTCCCAAGTCTGCCCAAATAACCTAAATGGAAGCATCCTAACGTAAGTTTGACATGCAAATTTATCTCACCTTGCTATATTTGCTTATCATGGCCTGCTCTTCAGTTTATCCTGTCTGCATTACTCACCTTTGGAAAAGCCGTTCTGAAATTTTGTTCTCTCGATGAAGGCCTATTGAGCTTTGTGATATGAATCCTTCAAGTCCAGACATCCTTGGGTATCAAGGGTCT
Source organism: Linum trigynum (assembly GCA_964030455.1). Taxonomy (NCBI): domain Eukaryota; kingdom Viridiplantae; phylum Streptophyta; class Magnoliopsida; order Malpighiales; family Linaceae; genus Linum; species Linum trigynum. The sequence goes on along the minus strand of OZ034814.1, from coordinate 28,649,734 downwards.
CATGCTGGTGTTTTGCCAATGCCAAGTCAAGGTGTTGTAGGATCAACGCTTCCTGCTTCTGGTGTTAATCCTAGTGTGCAAGGGTCCTCGGGCATTGCTCTAAGTAATAGTACATCATCACCATCTCCATCTGGATCGCTCCCTGCTTCTGCTAGGTAGTCTAAGTTTCATCGGGAGTTCTCATAATGGAGTTGCAAGATATAAGACTGTAAGTTGCTTTTTTCCCCGACATTTGACTTTCGGATTTTCATGTACTAGGGATGGCAGATTCAGTGGTCCAAGAACGTCTTTACATGCTCACGAGCACCCGAGAATGCAACACTATAACCAAATGTTGTCAGGAAGAAACGTGCAGCAGTCTAATCTGTCTGTTTCGGGCCCTCGACCTGGCGGAAATGGTATGGGTATGATGCCTGGATTGAATAGAAACATGCCATTGTCGAGGCCTGGTTTTCAGGGAAGCCCTTCACCGGTATCAAATTCTAGTAATATGCTTTCCTCTAGTGCGGGTGGGATTCCAGGTGGAGTAAATATGCACTCTGGAACCGGGTCAGGCCAAGCAAACTCATTGACGAGACCACGCGAGCAATTGCATTTGATGCGGGTAAATGCTTTCATTGAGCATAAATACTATATTAAGCAGCAATATTTTGACGTCTTTGCTGTTACTAAGCCTGCTATGTTAGACTATAAGGTTTGTTTAGTTGCACCAGCACTAGGGATGTCTTTAGTTTACTTTTGCCTAGCCTGTTAAAGACCCAGGGCATCAAAGACAAATGATGGTAACAGAGATGCAGGGCAAACATGGAAGCAGCCAAGGAATTCATCCTGCTTTTAGTGGGTTGAGTTCTTCTGCTTTTGCTAATCAGACAACCTCTCCCCTGTGCAGACATATTCTTCAGGCCATCCTCAGCCACAGCACCAAATGTCTCCTCAACAGTCTCATGTGCTAGGAAATCCTCGTCTTCCAGGGCCAAACCATGCAACGCCTTCACCTCAGCAAGCATATGCAATCCGTGTTGCTAAAGAAAGGCAGATGCAGCAGCGATTTCTTCAACAACAGCAGCAGCAGCCGTTTACTGCATCTGGCACCCTCATGCCACATGTCCAACCTCAACAGCTTCCCATGTCACTGCCAATGCAAAACACTCCCCAGATTCCGCCGCAAACATCAGCGCAGCAAGTTCCATTGACGCAGTCATCCCCGATGTCAGTGCAGCAGCAGAAAGTCAACCTAACCACCCATCATGGGGTGAACAGAAACCCGCAGGTTGTTACTAGTAATCAGACAGGTAAGCAACGGCAGCGGCAGCAGCAGCAACAATTCCAACAACCTGGCCGTGGTCATCCCCAGCAGCGACCACATCAGCAGTCCCAATCCTCACAACAGAAGCATGTAAAAGGCGTAGGTAGAGGGAACATGATTGTCCATCAGAACCTCCCTGCTGATCATTCTCAGATGAATGGCGTTTCCATGGCCACGGGAAACAAAGGGGCAGAGAAAGGTGATCAAATTATGCAGCATTTGATGCAAAGTGGTCAAGGTTTGTATTCTGGTTCTGGATTAGCACCACCACAACCATCGTCGAAGGCACAATCATCATCTAAGGCAGGAGTGTCACCTCAATCCTTGAACCATCTACAGCCTCAGCAAAAGCAATTTCCTGGCTCATTACAGCACTCGTCAAAACAGCTACATCAGATGCCCCCTTCTCATTCTGATAGCAGCTGTCAAGGACAGGTTCCGTCAGCTGGTCATGCGCAAACAGGCTCTCACCAAGCTGCTACATCACCTGTGAGCAGTTTAAACCAGCAGCAACACCAAAAGCAGCAGGTTAATCAATCTCAATCGACAGTTCAGAGGATGCTTCAACAGAATCGTCAGAAGAATTCAGGTTCACCAACCAAGTCACTAACCGATAAGCACGATCAACCGTTACCGAACACTGTTCCACAGATGGGTATGAGCGCGACCCCGTCCATGCCTGTGGTCAGTAATGATTCTGCTAATGTTGTTTTGGTTGGTACTTCTGGTGTTCCAGCACCATGGAAGGTGTCTGAACCTGCTTCCCAAGTGGGTTCTATAGGGAGCCCGCCTCTTCAAAAAATAGCTGCTAGCGAGCCAGTGGCCTCTGCCAGCCAAGGTTTAGGACGGCAGGTGTCTGGAGGTTTGTCCCAACAGGGGCAAGATCCTGCGGCTAAGTGGCAGCAGCAACCACAACCACAATTCCAACAGTCAACAGCACCACCTACTCCATCTCAACAGATACTGCAGCCACAGGAGCAACCACTAGCGCAGCAAGAACAACATTCACCGCAGTTACAGCAGCCACCCGCGCAACAACAATCTGAGCATCAGTCACATCTTCAGACGGCGCAAGGCGGTTTGTATAGTAGGCCGACCAATGCTAAGCTGGAATGAAAGGTCTTGTTGGAAGTAAGTAGTTCCAGTAGCCGGTGGCACTGCTGGGGTTTGCATGCCCTTAGAGCAGCATTGTACAGGTACATTCCCTCATACAGTAAGTATATTCACTGTGTTATTGTTCCTCGGAATGACTTGATTATATTGGTTCCTAAAAGGCGGGAAAAGTAACCGTCGCTTACATGGCATTGATACAGATAAAGCTGGTACCTGGAAGGGCATTGCAAAGCAGGGGAAACGATTTTTGTTCACCTTGACGTTGTTCGCTCATTGCAGGGCCATTTTTATTGTGTCTTTTTTGACATTTTCCCCAAAAAGTGTGGGGGGAATTCCATGTAAATTACCACTGGGGGGGCTAGAGAAATGAGGGGAAGAAGAAGATGGAGGCAAATATAGAGAGGTATGTGTACAGTGTCTTGGTCTCTCCATTCCTTTTCTCTTGTATCTCTCCCCCTGCCTTTTTTGGCTGGTTTCTCTGCTTTGTCCTGAATGCGCAGAGGGGGGCAGGCTGCCTTTTTTTTTGTTTTGTTAACCTTACGTTAATTAGTGGACTTTCTTCCAGGTAGGTTAGTAGTAGCCATCATGTATTATTACTAATGATTCAAACAGTTGAGAATTAAGTTGGTAGTGATCAATTCTCAATGGGCAGAGAAAAAGAAGAGCCTTTGGTAAGAAAGAAGATGAGCTTTGTGGATAAAGGAGGATCTGTTAAATGTTTGTTTGTACAACAGAAACCAAGCCATCCATGATAGCAGGCCTATGGGTCTTTCTAACAGGAAAACCATTATGTTATGCTTCTAATTATGGGAGTTCAGTAATCAGTTAGTATTGACCTGTCATTCAGTAAACCCATTAATTATGGTTAAGTTGTGCAAACTATATATGAATTTCGGCATCGTTCGATAGATTTAGGTAGGGTGTGTCAACTGCTTTGGTTGAATCTGGAATGTTTTTGTCCATTGTTTTCAGGTGTTTTAGCTATGTATAAAAATGTGGACCTGCTTGTAAAAGTTTAGAAGTCTAGTTATTAGGTTGTGAGGCAAAAACATGAAAAGTTGGCTATATTTTCTCATATACCAGCTCATTTGGATTTGGATTTGATATCAACCCAATGAGTTTTTTTCTTTTACATAAACTTGTATTCATATCATTAATCGAGTTTGTTGATATGTCGTCCAGTTAATCTGACCAACTAGATAGATTGACGGACGATCAAGCCAGATCGTCATTTTGTTCCACTTTGTGTGTGCACGAGCCTTGTGTCTTACATGCACTCTCTTTCATAGCCTTGGTCAGGCCTCCTCCCGAGTTGATTGTCGAAGCCCAAACCATCCTCTTCAAAACTTTAGCCTCCATTGCCAACTCCATATCCTTGTCCAGTCTCCCAACGTCCGTTAAGGCAATGTCGGTCGGCCTTCGATATCGTAGGTGGGGGGTACACTGCCTCTGAAGCTCCCCCCAAGCGTTTCCAGTGGCCAAAAGAGCCTGAATAACCCCCGCTAGACGTTGCCCACCGGTTTGTGTTCAACTGGTTTTCCCTTCGGTTCGAATCGATCCAACTAGGGTTGGATAAGTTCGGTTCGAATCGAAACGGTCTGACCAATTTCGACTCGTCTGCTTTGGTTCGCCCCCTCTCCACCTAGACCCAGCCGGTTGGGGTGGAAATCTTGGCCTAGTGGCCCACTTCTTGGGTCGTATATGGCCCATTCCTTGCTCTGGTTGGCCAGGCTCAACTCCTCTATGCTCTTGGCCTAGTTGGCCCGCGTCTCATTCGGCCCACCCCACGACAGACCAAGTCTTCCCTAGCAGCTTCTGGGCCAGGGGCCCAAAGGTCAATTTCATGCTCACCGAGTCGTAGCCGGACATCTTGGCCTTCCCGCGCATTGTTGCAATCTCCTGAGCCGTCGCTGTATGCAACAGGGCAAGAGCAGAATTGGGTTGGACAAACCCTAGCCCGCACGCACCATCCCTCTCGAGGGACAGGATCCGTTGCAGCTACTGCCGACATTTGGAGCACAAATTTCCCTTATTGGACGATTTGGACTCGGTACTAAGAGTTCGTACTCGAGCACGTTTTGTCTTTATGACACAATTAAGCGGTTTGTGTTTTATGACTAAACCAATCAATAAATCAAATGTCCATCAACATTGCGAGACATTTGGAGCACAAATCCCCTTTTTTTTTTACGATTTAGACTCGGTACTAAGTGTTCGTACTCGTGCACGTTTGGTCATTATGACACAATTCAGCGGTTTATGTGTTTCTATGATTAAACCAATCAATGAATCACATGTCCATCAACATTGCGAGACATTTGGATCACAAATCTCCCTTATTGTACGATTTGGACTTGGTAACAAAAGAGTTAGTACTCGCGCACGTTCGGTCATTATGCACAATTAAGCGGTTTATTTGTTTATATGTAGACCTGACAAATTACAACCCGACCCGTTGATCCGACCTGAACCCGCCCAAAAAGTAGAAATTTTTATTACACGAAATCCAAATTACCCGAACCCGATAACACTTGATTTTTTGGTCAGGTTGGGTGGGTTAGCGGGTCAACCCGTTAGACCCGTTGCATTTTATATATCACTCCCAAAATGATAAAACCACTCATAAATTGGTGAGATTGTTGAAAAAAATTCACAAAGATTTGAATGACATGTGTTTCTTGTAGTAGCATCACTCTTGTGATTGTTTTATGATGATTTCCGCAATTTGCATTTCATTTCATAAGCATGGAAGGATTTAAGAATATGTTAATTGACATGTGTTAGGTAAACTATTGTCATGCATATGTAAAACTTTATGTTCTTTAAGAAAATATGAAGCATGTTTGATAGTGTTTCCGAGAGCGCTCATAACCTGAAATGACCTGTAAGTCGACCCTCTAAAATAAGGGGGATTTGTGCTCCAAATGTCTCGTATTGTTGATGGACATGTGATCATTGATTGGTTTAGTCATATAAACACATAAACCGCTTAATTGTGTCATAATGACCAAACATGCACGAGTATGAACTCTTAGTACCGAGTCCAATCGTACAATAAGGGGAATTTGTGCTACAAATGTCTTGTAATGTACATGGACATGCGATTGATTGGTTTAGTAAGATAAACACATAAACCGCTTAATCGCGTCATAATTACCAAACATGACGAGTACAAACTCTTAGTACCAAGTCCAAATTGTACAGTAAGGGGATTTGTGCTCCTAATATCTCGTAATAATAGTGGAAGGATATGCGCAGTACAAAGTTCATGAGGCAAAACGCCTTTAGTTTCATCTTATTAACTAGACTCGTCCGAATTAAATAGCGTTATATCTTTAAAATTTGATAATCCATCCAAGAACTCCCTAATTCATATCTTTTTTATGCAGCGAACTACTTACTTTGTTGGTGAGCCATAGTAGTGCGGTATTTTGAGAATTTTTTTTATATCAGGTATTTTGAGATGTCTTCCTAGTTTTCTTCACCCTTCGTGTATTGTTTAGGTTGGCTTTGTTACAGGGCAAATCGATCTTCTTGTCTGGCCGGTAGCGACTAGATTAGGGATGAAACTTTTGTCCATATGCATGAGTATTTTACTATCCAATCAACCGGGTTTTGTATGCGATCCAAATAGATGGTAAATGGGTAGAGTTCAACCGGGTTTTATATGCGATCCAAATAGATGGTAAATGGGTAGAGTTTGATAGGTTTGTAGTTTGTACTCATAAGTCATTCCTATTTGTTTGGATTGGTGGATTTTTAATGGGTTAATACTTTCGTATGGCCTGAACTTTGACCAAAATAAACATCCTGGCCAATCTTTTCGATCTATAACATCCTGGCCCGAACTATACACCAAAATAAACAATTTGGCCAGATCCGACTTTTGACCGTTAACTTGGACGGTCAAACGCGTTGACCGTTAGTCAACGCGCCATGTCACTGCCAAGTCAGCATAAAATATTTAAAATAATTCACAATTTCCACACATTCCCTAATTTTAAACTGTTATAAATTAAAAAAATCATCTAATACCTTAGTTAAACCAAAAATAAAAAACAAGAAAAATTAAATATTTATCAAATCTTCTAATTTGGCAGTGACGTGGCGCGTTGACCGTTAGTCAACGCGTTTGACCGTCCAAGTTAACGGTCAAGCATCGGGTTTGGCCAAATTGTTTATTTTGGTGTATAGTTCGGGACAGGATGTTATAGATCGAAAAAATTGGCCAGGATGTTTATTTTGATCAAAGTTCAGGCCATACGAAAATATTAACCCATTTTTAATCCATGAATTTGGTTTATACTTTATACCCATACCCATTTTCAAATTGCAGTTTGCTACCTAAACTTAAGAGGTCTTTATATTTAATATCTAAAATTATTTTTTTTAGATACCTAAACTTCTTAAGTTTTACAAATAGATCTCACTTTTGTACATGAATCCATGAAGGGAATGTCCGATGAAGTACCAAGGATTTGATTTAGCTTTCGTATATTAACGATGTCTTCTGTTGAAAACACAAGACAAATGAAGAGAATATCAATCACTATTTGGAGTTACCTAGTAAGATTGTGCAAATCGAAAGTACAATCCTTAGTTGCAAGGAAGAACCACTGTAATTAGCTAGCGCTCAGAAGAAGCAGCTGCTGCTGCTGCTGCAATCAAGTCAAGAATCTTCCTCTGAGAAGCTAACATCATCTCTACCCTTTTCCTTTCCATCTCCATTCTCCATCTTTCTGTTTCCTTGAACATCTCCATCTTCTTCCTCTCCACCCCTTTCATCTTCTCAATGAACGTCTTTATCTCATCCACCAACCCAAACCCCTTTTCATTCCCTTCTTCTTCCTCCCCTCTCTTCCTCTTTGCTCCCATCGTAGCTGCCGCGTCTTGAAGAAACCCTAAATTGCTGCTCCCTGGAAACCTGTTCACAATGCTAGGCTTCCGTATTATGTGATTTATGCTGCGGGACCTGTTGTAGTAGGCTTCATAATCTTCTCCTTCTCCTTCCTCATCTTGGCCGCCGTAGTAGTCGCCGCCGCTCCCATATCCTCCGGTGGCTGCAGCGGCGGACAGTCCGTCGTGATCCCGGCGGGCAACCTGAGACAGAGGGCGAGCAGAAATGGGGGCGGGAGGGCCACCACGCTCCATGGAATCCATGAGAGTGAAATAGGGCCAATTGGAACCCAGGGCGGCGGAGGAAGCGGTGTGGAGCTCGACCCGGTACCTGCTCCGGAGCTTCTCCATCTTGTGGCGGCACTGGGTCCCCGATTTGGCCTCCGGGGAGGTGAAATCGAAGCCGCAGCGGGTGGCGACGGTGATGGCGACCTCTTCCCACTGGTGAGACTTGAGGTGCCGACGCTTGGAGGAGTACCATTTGTCCTGGTAGGATAGGATTAGGTGGAGGGTTTCTTGTTGGGTCCAAGGGATGGGCTGAGACTTCTTGTTGGGGAAGGAGGGAGGAGGCGATGGAGCTGGAAGAGGAAGCGGCGGTGGAGAGGAAGGAGGGGACATTTCTTCTTTGTTTTGTTCTGGGAGAGAAGAGAAGAGAAGAGGGTGCTGCGATCTAGAAAGGAGGATGGGGAAATTGGGTTAGCGATGGTGGCGTTTGGTGGCCACTTTACTTTGCGGGGGGAATTGATTGATTCGGTGTGCGGGTGGAGGAAATGCCAGAAGCAACATGTGGAGCGGTGGTGGTGGGCGGCGGTGGAGCTGGTGGTGGCTTATTTACGTATATATTCAACTTTTTTTTTTTGTACATTTATTTGCTTCAAAAAAGACAAGTCAACGGTGTAAGGAATAAGAAGCCCACTCCACTGGACAGGTTTATGCAGGTGTGCTAGTTTAGCGAGTGGAATAGTTCGACCAATGACACATATCTGTTTGTGTCGATTCATTCCGGTCAATATTACGAATAAAATTATAAATTCTCATATTTAAACATGACATTTAACATCAATATCAAATATTTATAATTATATCTAACAAATAACATCAATATTTAACTTTTATAAAATAAGTAATTAAATAATTTTATCGATTAAATTCAGGATCATTTTATTTAGAGATTCATATATCGATCATACCGATGGTGTTACGCTGGTTTTATTACCGGTATCGGTTGAACCAAGTTCAACTGATGGCACGCCGGCCGGCGCGACAACCATGCTGGACGGCAACCAAAGAGGATGCATTTTGATCATCCACCATAGTAAACATTACTAGCAACTGCAGCAATAACAATTAAAAAATCTCAAATTCACAATTCGCCTCAAGTTCCAAGTTTTCCAGACAGCGGCTATATATAATCAATCATCATACCATAACTTCGAGTCTCAGACTCAGCATAAAAAAATAAGGTCCGAATAAGAGAGCGTTTATTTCCCTTTATCTATTTGGTCTATGTACAACAACATTACATGTAAACTATACACCCGCATCACACCTTTTATCCCACAAGAATTCAGCATCCCTCCACACCCATTCTCCTATTTTGTATTGTATACAAACATCCCTCTTTTCCCCTGCCCAACAACAAATCACAGAAACAAGGTTAAACCAAAGAGGGAACAGAATGTATCTCAGCTCCATCCAAACTATAAAACATTTTCATTTCTACCCATTTTGGTTACAAGTAACCTGCATCTGAATAATAGCCAGTGATTTGTGGGGAGATCTCGAACAATTTGCTGCAATAGGTACCTCGTATTACCAATCCTCCTTGACCCGGCTTAGTAACTTCACATTGGTTAGTGGCTGCAAGTCATGACAGTTTCTTCACCTTTTGATTGGGACTTGTAAAAATGTACATCTCATCATTCTGGGGGACAGGGTTTGTAATGTCTTGGCCAACAAGAGTTTGGTCCCTGTAGATATCACAAGACTCAATGAAGTCAGCACTCAGCAACTTCTCAGTCTTATCGGATACTATTATTCTCACCGGGTCCTTCTTTTCCTACTTCCCATTTTGCAAATGACTTACTTCGGAATGTCGGCCCTCAGATAAGAGGAAACATGTACGCACTCGCTATATTGACATCAACCTTGTCAATTCAGTTATCAATTGCTACAAAAAATATGGGGGCTGTATCTTCGATGAACAACCCAGCTTTTGCGAGTTCTACTTCAACTTGGATTCTATTTAGGAATTCTGGCTGCATAGTCACGATGTTCAAATGGCATCCTAACTACAACGATACCACATGAAGGAAAATTCACCGAAGCAGAATCCTCTACTGTCCTTTTAGACCCTAGTAGACCATTCACGAGGGATTTGTTACCTTAATTTGATTGCTCAAAGTCTGAGCTATAATGTTAGCATGCAGAAGTACGATAATGGAAATTTGTTAGAAGAAGTCACAAGAACTTACAGATATTTTGTACTCCTTCAGATTTTCAAGTGACTCAGCAAGCTCCACTTGTTTTGACGCTGTTGCCAGCAGTGCCTGCAAAGTAAAATGTTGACATACAGGGCATCAGGCATTTGATGAAGCAATGGTGAATGATATTGTTCTGCTCAAGTTTCTGTACAGCTATGCTCAGGAAGAGGGAAATCTCACCTTCTTTGTCTTCTGTAGATCATATTCTATACCTTTAATACGGCTTAAAGAATCGAGAATCATATCCTCCTTCTCAGGGGGTATGTTTGTGGGTTTGTTGACCAGCTCGTTGACCATTTTCTCCAAATGCTGCAGCCTCTGCCAGCACGGTCGCAACCTATCCTCTTTTGTTTCCAGTGGGACATGCTGCTCGTGTGAACTTGAAACTGCTGATACTGGCTCAGATCGGCTCTGCAATTGCCTCCTTGCATGCTCGGCTGCAAATAATCTCCCCATCTTTGGAAGTACAAGGTATACCCATGCTAACAACTTCACCACAATGCGTACAACGAACCGTGTTCCAGTGGGATTTTCAAGGGAAACATCCTCAGTTGTGATATCTGCACAAAAAATAGATTACAAATCTCAAAACAAAGTGGCCTATCGTATATGAGAAAGTTACTTAAACTGTGAAGTTGTCTAAAAATGTCTACAAGTGTGCATGGGGAATAACAATGACTTAGACCACTGCTAGCCACAAAAAGTAAGCCTATATCACCCTTATCTAAGAAAACGATGACTTAGATACAAGGTGCAGATCTAGCTTTTAATTGAATCTTAAACAATGAAAGTGCAAGTGTTGATAGTGATTAACTATGCTGGGAATGAGAAGACTACTTCATTGCAATCTATAATTTCATGTTCAGATGAGAAGAGAAACAACTGTAATAGGCAGGAGAAACCTATCTAAAATTCAATCAGTAATAGGTCACGTACTTGTTTGATTAGCAGCCTGAACATGGCGTTCAATTACACTATCAAATGCAGATCGATCAGCTGCTGGTCTCTGGTTAACGCAAAAACATAAAAAATAAAACTTTTCATTAAGTAGGCACTTCATGGAGACTAAGCAACATATGCAAGCATATCCGGTGCGTAACATATAGTTACTCAATTATAAATATTCCCTCATTAAAATGTAACAGGTTATATCTCATTCATCTTGACTCGAAACATAAAAAACATCCACTTTGATATATTTCGGAGAAAAAAATAAAGCGTTAATCTATGTACTTATTATATCATGGTGATATGAAAATGTAACACAGTAGCAGGAATGTATTTAATGTAAAATGGTGGTATACATGATGATAAAAATATATTGACCATCATCTACCAACAACTACCACCATGATTATAGTACCAAACGTTTACGTTAAAAAAGAGATTAAACACAACTTGATCAAAACTTTTCAGAAACACTGAACTTTGCACACCAGTACTGACTTCACTTAATCATACTTCAACCAAGAAAACTAAGTCTTCTGCATTCATACCGGAAGCTATCAGGAGCACAATAATGAGGCAGTGCAATTCCAGAAAAGTCAAACAGCAAGTACGCAAAATTTAAGGGTTCAAAGTCCCACTTTAACTCACCCCTGGGCCCCTTTTTCTGTTTCTCCTAATCCTACATTCTTTGTCATCTATTTGTAGCCAATGATTTCAGCAAACCATGAATAAAATATAATGAATGAGAAGGTGAAACCACACCAGACAGTGACATACCCATTGGTTCGGACGTACTTGGATAAATTCTGGCAGGACTTGTTGAGTGAAATCGTTCTGCCTCAAATTTGGGCTTGCATCAGCAGTTGTGATCTCGCTTCTTGATGTCTGCATAAATAATAGACATATATTACTAACTCAGCCGAGAACAACTGTGTAGTACTTTTTCTTAATGTCCTTTGAATTACCTTTGAGGAATATAACTTGATGTCTATGTCCTCTTCATCAGAAAGAGATCTCATTTTTCTTAGGTATAGTGCATCTCCAGCATGTACTAGCTGCAATTAAAGATGCAGTTTTTACTTGAGACAAAAAGAAGAAAAGTATATATTATAACAGCTCCAAGTCACGACAACCAGCACTAATCGTACTTTCATTATTTCCGGATCCTTCCATGGTCCTTTCTCAGACCTAAGACAACCGCCTTCATTAGCACAGCAGCAAGATCCACCAAGAAAGTCCGGTAATTGGCTGTTCAAGAACATGACAAAACCACATCTTTTAGCATGTCACATAACAACCCCACAATAGAACAGAACAACAATAGCACATAAGGAAAGGAAGCCCAACCTTAAGTCAATGACCTCCAACAACTTACTTTGGAACTTGTTACCTAAAACCTGGGTCATCAGATGAACTAATATTTAGTCAATCATAGAACTTTTAATAAAAAGAAAGGACAGATGATGATGCACATACATTGATCTTTGCAGTAGTTCTGGGATCAAGAAAGGTTTTAGCTGTATTCCACAACAGTTTGAATCCACTTCCAGCGTTAACAATGTACATCTGATGCAGAGTCTGTGGAGAAAGACAAATGCCTTAATGTCAGTGTGTAATAAATGATAAACAGTGTGCGAATGATTATATCAGGAGTGGGTTTTCATACGGCAAAATTAAGTATAAGAAGATTCAATACCTCAGGATAGTTGTCCCCATCAATTTTTTGCATGCGCATTACAAGATCATGCGCAACCTTGCCGAAGCTCATCCAATTCTGTGGAGACATTCAAATAAAAAGATGCATAAGACATTCAAATATACATCAATTGTACATGACAGCAATAATCAAAAAATATACCAGTCCATGAGCATCAAGTATGGTTATTGTGGAATCTATGTGCCTCTTGGCTGCAATAGAGCATGCCGGAAATTTCTCCGAAAATGCCTTCTCAAAACCCTGGACATGGTACTTCAAAAATCGATCCACAGTAGTCACACTCATTAGCTTGTGAGGTTCTATCTTTCCAAGTCTTTCAATATAAACAGGTCGGCCTCCTTTGTCTACACCATGGTAACCATGAGGATAATGCCGCTGTACCTCTTCAAATTCCTCATATACAAAATCCTGAACATACAGAACATGTAAATGCATCAGTCAGAATCACTGGTCACGGAACCAGTATGATAAAAAAAAAAGTACAGGTGTAGAGGGGGTCAGTATCAATATCTAGACTTCTCCCAAGAGAAATCTTATCACTGTGACGTGTACCTGTGAAATGGAATCGACTCCGTTCTCTTTCCTCCAGTATAGCATCTCTGACCACATGAGGATAGTTTTGTGAAGGTCAAACTTCCTCGCCTTAAGAAACCTGCATCAACAATTGCTCAAGATTTATGGGGCGGTATTATTTCTGAAACCTTATGAGTTCAGAAATCAGAGAGCAATAAACAACTGTGATCTAAAAGAATACATATCCGACTCCAAAATATATCTGATTTGATGTTAAGGATTCAGCTCTATTACGCAGTTAACTACCAATCATGCCAGTCAACATATTCCATCAGTTCTACTAGTAGAGGCTACCCATGTATCTAAAGATCAAAGGGCCACTAACAACACAGTCTATCTGCACCACTGATCTGAGTAGCTGATAAAGGAACCATAAGATTCTAATACTACACAGCATAAGCAGATGGGTCAATAAAAAAAAAAAACTTATATTATGATTGCGGCAATCAACAGAAATGAAGAGATCACCTCAACAGAGTGTGGTAATCATCGTGTCGCGGGGGTAGCAAGTCCTTTGTGACCAATGCCTGCCGAAATGCATTAACAGCTGCCTCCTCCTTGGCATCCCTAACATCATTTACAGAGATTGCGGCATATCTACAATCAGCCACTCTCCTGCTGCTACGCCTCTTGAGACTGTGCGTGAGCTTGGTGGAAGCGGTCATCGCCTTTTTTCTTAGAGATCTACCCCTGGTTCTTCGTTTCTCGTCCTCAGAAGTCTCCAGATCCAACGCTTTAGCCTTGCCATTCTCTTGATAGTAACGCACCGCTCCATCTCCTACAACAAACCACCAATCACCAAAATGCAATGAACCACATTCCTTAAATATCACACGGCTGAATCCAAATTCCACAAATAGCTCGGCGAGAAAAACATAGACATACCTGGCATTTCCGCTCAACCCTCGTTGTATACAAATCGAGGGACTGCTCCTGGATCAAATCAGATGATCGGAACAAATGGGGGGAAAAAAAAGAACCAAAACGGAGAATTCCCACAGAAGCTTATGCAACAGTGGATGCCCCGTCGGCAGCTGATGTAGATCTCAGCGGATCAAGAATTCGGAAGAAAACTAGTGAATTGAATCCCAAAGCCTGTCGCTGAGAGAGAAGAGTGGATTGAATGATCCAAATCAGATCGGGGCAGTAAAGGAGGAATTCCGGTCACAGTCGGATGACTGCGCTGGCTGTGTAATCAGACCGCTGAAATCTCGGTGGGAGACGCGTGGAGGGAAGCCGCATTCCTGGAGCTCATGACTGCGGCGCGTGTGAGGAAGAAAAAGGCTATAAGAAAGTTGCAGGGAGGCGATCGCGCGACGGAAATGGCGGAGACGACGGGTGAAGTTCTGGTTTTTTTGTTTCTCAAGAGGGAAGAAAGTAGGAGGGCGGGCGGGGCGGGCGGGGCGCGGCTGACTCCTTCTCTCTACGTCTCTCTCTCTCTCTCTCTCTAACAGCTGCCCGCCTGCTGCTGGGATTGGGGATTTTGCTTTCAGGTTACGACTTTAAACAAAGAAGAAGAAAAAAAGGTATATTTTTCGGCCTCGTTTGTGCTTTATGCTCTCCTTTTCTTCTTCTCATCCCTTCTTTTATTTTTCTTTTTATTCTGCGGGTTTTTACGGTTAGGGGAGGGAATGCAAATATTATTTTATTTGGATTTTCTTTTTATGAGGGAGAGAAAGGCATAGAATGCCGTCGTTTTCTAACGGAGGTCATAGAGGAGGGGAAACAAGAGAATTGGCGTCGCTTTGCCGCCTCCGTCTCCTCCCCCTTTCCCTTTACTCGTCTCAATCGGTAACTGTAACCTAACGGTCTTCACCGGCCGTCTCGATTTTAACAAACTTTGGCGCTTCCATAAGCTTTGTTGTTTACTTAGCTCGGTAGTGGTCTCAACGAGTGTCGCTATTGCTATTCGTCGCCCTAAAAATCCTTATTCGTCGCCCTAATTAAGTTAATTTTACTCGAATACCCTTAATTCATATTTTTTAAATTTAAACACTTAAACCCAAAAAAAACTTTTAATTTACCGGAAATAAAAAACAAACTTACTATTGTAGCCGCAACGGAACACCCGTCCCATCTCTCCACGGGCTGCCCGTCTTCTCACAGCGCCGGATGGGTTGAAAACCCGTCGCCGGCGAGCTATAGGATAGGTCAGGGGACGTCGGAGCAGGGGAGGCCATTTGTGTGATGATCGTTTGAGTTTCAATGGATAAGGCCAAAGCGTGGAAGAGAGATTAATATATAAATGAAGTAGGGTTCTTGTCGTCAATGTCGTAACGAGAATTTTCGTCTTCTTCATTGTAGTCTAAGTAGTAATGTTATGCAAAGGAGAGAAATCTGAAACGTAGGCTAAGTAGTATTGTTGTTGCTCTGTAGAATAATTGTTCATGTGAAGCAGACAATGAGATTACGGGCTATAAATCAATAAATGAACTTTGAAGAAGGGTTGTTCTAGAAAGGCATGGAAAATTACAGAGCAGAAGAATTCCTTGGAAGAATTGTGTTTTGACTGAAAATGCTGCAAATTCTATGCAGCTTTTGGGATTAGAGACAAATAAACAGCAGGGTAGACAGCCAGGCTCGCAGAGGCAACGAAGCAGGAGCAGGCGACGCCGCCTTCTTCGATTTGAGCGGCTGCGGATTTGGTTTGGGGGTGAGGAACGAATTAGGAATTGTTTGGTTAGGATTTAGAATTAAAATTGGATTGTGGGGTAAATATGTTAATTTGTTGTATTTTAGGGCGATAAAATTTGAATTCTAGGGCGACAAATAGCAATTCAGTTTATTTTAGGGTTAATTGCAAGATTGGTCACTGGGATTACAAAAAACGTCAATGTTTAGTCACTGAAAATATTTAATTCCAATCTTGATCACTGAGATTAGTTAAATGGTTCTAGTTTGGTCACTCTTCGTTAGTCTCCATCCAACTCTGTTAACAAAATCCGTTATCTGCTGACGTGGCAAACGGAATTGCTTAGTCAGCCTAATTTAATCCAAAAATAATGAAACATGACCTGCCACGTCACTCAACCCACCTTGTCATCTTGACCCAACCCAACCCAACCCCCTCTTCCCTTCTTCTCCAATCCCTAACCCTCTTTGTGAAAAATCGACGGCCAATGTTCTGATTTCCCCACCAGTCTCTTCAATCCCTCCCACTCTCCTCCTCTACTTCCTAGCCCTCCAGCTGTACATGGGCGCTGGGCCGTGCTTGGGCCGACACAACACGGGCATGCTTCGGGCCCATTTATTTCGTGTCGTGCTTGGCACGGCCCGTCAGTTTTCGTGTCGTGCCATGCAAGCCCATTTGTCAACTTTGCTAGGCCCGGCCCAGGCCCGGTTCGAATCGTGCCGTGCCTATTCGTGCTCGTGCCATGCTCGTATTCGTGTTTAATGAAAATGACGAAAACAAAAAAGAGAATGAAAAAGAAGGTGAAAATTGGACGGGGGAAGATAGTATTAACCGATAATGTTTGAGAAAAGTAACAAATAGGAGGGAAAAGAAAATTGTAAGTATAGCGAGTGTGATTTGGCTTTGTTTAATTCTTTGTCCATTTTTACTTATGTTAGTAATTACTTATATATCTTTATGACAATTCTAACAACAACAAATAATTATTTTTCTACTTGTGTTTTGTAATATTTGAACCTATAATTCTTTTTATACTTATTTTCTATCAAATAAATATTATTTTCGTGTCATGTCCGTTCTTATACTCAATAAAGTCTCGAAAATATTAGGCCCGACACGACCCACTTATATAACGTGCCATGCCCGTGCTCGTGCCCGTGCTCATGAAGTTTAGGCCCGACACGGCCCATAAATTATTCGTGCTCGTGCCGGGCTGGCCCATTTATTTCGTGCTCGTGTCGTGCTCTAACCGTGCTGTACCGTGCTAGCCCGTGGGCGGCACGGCCCAGTGCCCATGTACACCTCCAGCCCATCCATTATCTTCATCTCCCTTGGCTCCAGAACCGGCTCACCATCAAAACTCCTCCACTCCCTTGCCATCATACAAGTAGACTCCCCCTTTTCCTTCGATAGTGCATGCTGGCATTTGTGCAATTGGAGATCTAAACTCTCAAGGAAGGTGAAGCGATGTAGAAGGGAGCGATGACCCATCCTTCCACGGTTCCACCTTCGTCTCTTCCCCGCCGGCGATGAGGACGAGGACGACGAGGTGGTAGTAATTGAAGAACCTCCTCTTCCTCGTGCTGCTCGGAGATTTGCCCCCTGCCCCCAATTCGTTGATTGCCCACCACTCCCGACCTAGGCGTTGTCTCCCCTCCTGTACCGCAGATTCCTCCCCTGCCCACCAACTGGAAATTCTGGATTCTTCTTCATCTATTTTATCTAAATGGAAAAAATACCTAGCCCTAACGAATGACAGATGTGCTTCTCCCTAACTTGTTTTCTTCTAGAAGAGAGAAGGCGACAGCGAGGAGGGAGTTGAAGGTGGTGCTCTATCGTTACTCAGTCAGATTAGAGAGGGGAGTGGGATCGACGGTGAGGGAAGAATTGGGAGCTGAGTAGATTCTCCAGCTGCCATTGACGGAGGAGAAGCTGGAAACAAAGGACGAATCAAGGTAGATCAGCGGCAGCCACCTGCGGAGATGGTGCCGCTCGCGGTGGTGATGTTTCTATCGAAGGAAGAAGAATAGGAGAGGGATGAGAAGAGGGAAACCGATGGATTGGATGAGGGCGGCGACGATAGGCGATAGCTTCTTCCGGTCCTCTTCTCCATCGACAGGCTAGGGATTTTGTAGTTTGGTCAAACTTGGGTTTAATTTGGGGTGGGTCAGGTCACTAGATTTTTATGATGTGGCAGGTTTTTATGATGTGTCAGAGTTGGATTTTATTTTGTTTTTGTTAAAAATAGGTGATTAGGCGAGTCTGTTAGCCACGTCAGCATATAACTGACGGTGTTAACGGAGATTGACGGAAGGTAACAGAGAGTGAC
This sequence comes from Linum trigynum, assembly GCA_964030455.1. Classification (NCBI taxonomy): domain Eukaryota; kingdom Viridiplantae; phylum Streptophyta; class Magnoliopsida; order Malpighiales; family Linaceae; genus Linum; species Linum trigynum. Next base: position 28,631,737 of record OZ034814.1, on the reverse strand, counting down.
CAAACTTGACCATTTAACTAATCTGAGTGATCAAGATTGGAATTAAATATTTTCAGTGACTAAACATGAACATTTTTTGTAATCCCAGTGACCAATCTTGAAATTAACCCAACTTTGCTGAACTTAATTCAGTCGATAATGTCAACTGCTACTTAAATTTCTTTGCCCGAGCTTTTATTTTCCCTCCTCCATTAGATCACAACTTCTCCAATCTTAACCATCCACATATTGTTTTGTATTCCTACATAATAAAAGGGTTTTGTATCATAACCTATTCAATAATATATTATTTTAATTACTTCACTATTGATATATAAATAGTAAATTTATTATATTGTATTGTAAAAATGTTAACTTGTTATTTTATTTATTGCTCGTTCCAATAGTGCACTACAAAAAGCGTGATTCATATAATCGTTATATTTATAATAAAGTTGATGAAATCAACTTTAGCGCATCTATGACTACAATTTCAAATACTTATCTCCTGAAGTATGAAGAATATCTTCGAAAGCATACAAGAATTTGTAACCTGTCTACAAACAAATCAACTTTAGTAAGATTTGATAGAAGAGGTATGAGGTTTGGGGACAAGGAATATGACGATTAATTACATTTGTTTTATATATCTTGTTTTTAAATTTTATATAATCTGTTGCCTTTATTTACATGTCTTATTTGAAAATTATGTTTGTACCTGTTCTACCATTTTATTTTGCTTTTAGGTACATTTATTGATTACTAAATTCTTTATAATTGAATATAAAAGCCAAAATGTCTTTATCAATTAATAATAAAAATTTCATGCATCAATTATATGATTTTTGGTTATAATTAAGATACAAGGATTTATTATCTTATTTAATTTTAATACTCAATACGGATAAAATAATGTAAATATAATTTTATTAATAAAATAATTTGGACCCGCATATACTGTCAACAATTGAATTGCATTATGTAGATACAATAAAAGTTATATGAATTTGATTGTAAAAATGTAGAGATGAAAAGAAAAAACCATAATTACAATTGGTTTGGTTTTGCAATTGCAATTGCATAACACTATATAACTTAAAAACTAGAGAGGTGCTCACGAAGCCATACTCATATTGAACCATCCTGAATTGCGTCGTCGACCACTAATCCACTACTCCCTTACCTGAAATAGAAGCAATAACACAATTGAGCTGTAGCTGAAGTACTACGATTAACCAGTCCCAAAACCCAAGCGAACTTTATATTTTTCAATAGCAAAGCAGAGACCGCTCGATGAAACTTTTTTTTTTTTTTTTTGACGAAAACCGCTTGATGAAACTAATACTTGGAAAGACGAATACCCTTAACTGAAAACTACTTGACAAAATAAAAGCAGTACTAGCCCATCTTTACACAAAGGGGTGAAAATGTGGCTGGCAAAACATAACTCTCAAGATGGAAGATGGCATCACGGCTCACGCCAGAACATGAAACTCTTTGCAGTCTACAAAACAACTCATACATTACTAGGATTACATTATACCCGGCCCGACGGCCGGGTGATTTTAATATAATTAAATGTATTAAGGGAGATAATAGGAATGTACCCGGTTTACAAATTCGATCGAATCATCGTATTGTATATGATTGGGGATTTTGTATGATTTTACAAGTCGAGGTTTTAAATTGGAATCCAAGAAAATTATTAATCTGGTTGATTTGTATGTTCAAATTATTTTGGATATTTAAATTTAAGATATTTTTCGTAGCATCTTCTCCAAAAATAAATTTTTGCATGTTCATTTTATTTTGTGTATCTATTGACATTAATCCATACACTCTAATCAATTATCTTATACAACGTCCACTTTGAAATTCAAAAGCATACAAACGTACAATCGCTTAAATAAAAAATTTGGAATGTCAAAAAATAATCTAGTTGAAATTCTTATAAAATTTCAAATATTTCGTATTATAGAAAGCCATTACTTATGAGAAAGTGTCGGCTTAAAACAAACAACAAAAAAATATAAACTCCGATTTAAAGACAAAAACTTCAAGGGAAAATTTTGAAAAAATAAAATATTTAAAAAATCGGATTAGGATGACGGCTAGATTCAAAAAAGATGAAGTGCCGTGAAAAGTTGAAAACAAAACATAAAAAGAAAAGATAAAAAATAAATATAATTACCGTGGATTAAGGAGAAGCCTTTAAGGATAATATGGATAGGGTTCAATTCTCAAACCCCTTTAATATATTCTAAGATAGAGGAGAGATGATAACAGTCTTTCATTTACATTGGTTGACCGTCGACTACTATTGAGGACATAGATCTGACAACACCCCGAACACAACCACATATATTGTTTGACATCAATTACGTTGCTGCTACTACGACGTGTTCTAATGACTTTATTGGGCTGAGAGATACACGAGGAGAGCGAAGAGAGAGATCAGGAGTCTCGGCCCATAGTTGTTGTTCGGCCCAAGGCGCACGTCATTTGGTCTCTTAGTCCCATACGACTAAGGAGAGATACTTCTCCTAATTATACCCTAGTTGCATTAGAGAGAATGGGTATAAATAATCTTGTACTTTGGCCATTGGTTGTACAGTTCATTGATAATAATCAATAAGAGAAAAGTTGAGGGCGCTAAACCCTCCATGAATTAGTCTCGATCATCAATCGATCGAGGATACCACGTAAATATCGTGTGTCTTGCTTGTATTTTTTTACTATTTATCATGATATCAGAGCAGTGAGTTCCAGCTTTGTTGACAAGTTCGACTCGACGGCGCCATGAGCAAGAACGTGGACGAATCGTTGGATAGTAAAGCACCGCAAACTGACGGTGGAGTTGGAAATGATCTCATGTCCGAATATCAACTCCATAACTCTAACAACCCGGGGAACATGCTTGTTGGAGAGGTTCTGACGACATCGAATTATAGAGAATGGGCACTCGACATGAGAGATGTCGTATTGGCGAAGAATAAATATGGTTTCATTGACAGAAATGTTTAGAAGTTGGCTGATCCTATTGAATGGCGGGCTTGGGTGTGATGTGACGCCATGGTTAAAGGATGGTTGAAGACCTCTATGGATAAAGAAATCCAGAGTAGTATTCAATTTTCTAAAAGTGCTCAAGTGATATGGACTCTGTGCTCGCCCTCTATATTAAGCTTAGAGCACTTTTGGGAAGAAGCATAAGCCATATTTGCGGTTCCGCGATTCACTGGTGGGTTGTGCGCTTATGACGTATCGTGCAAGGTACGAGAGCATCAAGAAAATTCCAGGCCGTTTGACTTTCTAATGGGCTTGGACGAACATTTCACAGCTGTTCGTACTCAGGTGTTGGCCATGAATCCAACCCCATCGCTACCCGAAGCTTTTAATATAGTTGGCAATGAGGAGCAGCAGAAGCTGATCACACAACATCAGTGACTGAAGTTTGAGGCTGCAGCACGGGGAGCGTGAAAAGCTTCGATACACGCATTGTCAGAAAGTGGGTCACACTCGAGAGATGTTCTATGAATTAGTAGGCTACCCACCTCATGATCGTGATCAACAAGGGGATAAACGGTCGAAGCATCATGGGAGCGGGAACGAAATGGCATGGCGTGATCCAAAGGCCTCGCAAGCAAAGGTACATCAAAGTCCGGTGGCTGGGTTTATGGTTCAGCAATTGGAACAATTGAATAAATTTTTTGCGGGCTCTCAATCGAGTGGGGAAGATCCTGTTGTGAATATGGCATGTATGATTTATGAAACTTCTGAGTGGTTGATTGATTCCGGCTGCAACAAGCATATTACTACGGATGACTCATTGTTGTCAAGGAAAGAAGTGAACATTTATGGGGAGCCGGTGCGTATTCCGAATGGGGAGAGAATTTTTGTTAAACACATTGGGTCTATTACTCTGCAATCTAGGTTGCAGCTTAGGCGAGTTTTACATGTTCCCGAGTTCCAGTGCAATCTGATTTCTGTGAGTCGATTAGTGAAGGATACCAATGTCGCATTAATCTTTCTTGATGGTTTATGTGTTATCCAGGACTTACACTCCAGGAAGTTGATTGAGAAGGGTGAACTCCAGGATGACCTGTACTATCTCTGATTGTTTGGGAATGGAAGGATGAAGGCTTGCGCAGTTAGTGGAAATAGCTCCATTTCGGAATCGACCTGACATGCTAGATTGGGACACCCCTCATTGGTGAAGATGCAACAGCTTAGCTGTACTCTATCTGTTATTTTTAGTTCAAACAAAGAGCTTTGCCACTCTTGTTCAAGGGCAAAGCAAACTCATTTACCGTTTTTGAGTAGTTTGGTGAAAACAAAATCGGTGTTTGAACCTATTCATGTGGACATATGTGGTGGCTACAAAAAAAAAACTATTCATGTGGACATACATGGTGTTTGGGTATATTTGATGCGTTATAAGTTCAAGGTTGGTCGTTATATTCAGTTTTTCTGCAACATGGTTCGGAAATATTTTGGTATGTCGGTCAAATGCATACAAGGGGACAATGGACTCGAGTTCAACACCGAGGTCCTTAAGGAGTACTATAAGACAGAGGGAATCCTTCTCCAGACTTCGTGCATTGACACACCACAATAAAATGGCATGGTGGAGAGGAAACATCGACATATTTTGGACACTATAAGAGCTCTACGGTTTCAAGCAAACTTGCCCATTCATTTTTGAGGTGAGTGTGTGCTCACTGTAGTTTACCTCATCAACATATTGCCGACAACGACCACTGGTAAACTCCCTTTGAGTTGATTTTTCATAAAGCTGCTAGTTATAAGCACTTGCTTCTTTTTGCGTGTCTAACTTACTACAAAGATAATCATGGGCATCTCGATAAGTTTGTTGAACGTAGGTGCACTAGAGTTTTCTTTGGTATGTAGCGAATCAGAAAGACTATCGCATCTATGACCTCACGTTGAAGAAAGTAGTTACATCTCACGATGTGGTTTTCCATGAGCACACTTTCCCTTTCCATTCTGGCATAGGGAACCAGCTCCACTCGGTGCCGCATCCTGTTTTGCAGGCTGACCACTTGTACGAAGATGAAGGGCACGAGTTAACGCAACCTCTGCTTGAGTCTCCCTTACATGCTCCATCTCCAGCGTCACCTAGGGAAGGCACAAATTCTCCCACGCCGTCGTTGAGCTCGCCTCAACTTCGAGCCAAGACTCTTCGCATAAGCCTATTGGTTTGGAGATAGGCGCTGCTTCTCCTCTAGCTGACCAAGCTCCTACACCTGCAATAGTGCTTCGTAGGAGTGATCGAGCTCGGTTTTGGTCCAAGCATCTGGAGTTGTATGATATGTTGACTTCAGTTCGCAATATAGCCACTCCTGGCGATCAGGGAAGTACTTCCATTTATGTTGACTATCCTTTAGCCTCTTATGTTAGTTATGATAATTTTATGTCCTCATTTTGTGCTTTCCTTGCTGCAGTCACAAACAATAACGAGCCCATGTCATTTCAGCAGGCCATGCGTGACCCTCTATGGTGAGACGCCATGACTCGTGAGGTCATCTCCATGATAGAGAATGGAACTTGGACTCTTGTCGAGCTCCCTCCCGAGAAACACACCATAGGGACGAAATGGGTCTTCAAAATTCAGTTCCTCCCTGACAGAACAATTGAGAGATACAAAGCTCGTCTTGTAGTCGAGGGCTACAGGCGGATCGAAGGACTGAATTTCCATGACACGTTTGCTCCGGTCGCGAAGTTGGTAATAGTTTGGTGTTTGATTGCAGTTACAGTCAGTCGTGGATGACATCTTCACCCGTTGAATGTCAACATTGTGTTTCTGCATGGAGATCTTAATGAGGAAGTGTACATGGAGATTCCCCAAGATTTTCGTACACAAGGAGATACCAGAGTATGTCGGTTGCACAAGTCAATCTATAGTTTGCGACAGGCTTCTCGTAACCAGTACCAAATATTTACAACTACTTTGTGTGAGTATGGCTTTTCCGCTTCACCTGTAGACCATTCCTTTTTTATTTTTCAATGGGGGAGCACATTCGTTGTGACTCTCATTTATGTGGACGATGTGATACTGGTTGGAAATGACCTTTTCTTCATCACTGGAGTCAAGCAGTTCCTGAATAACATATTCAGCATCAAGGACCTTGGCCCCTTGTGCTATTTCTTGGGGATTGAAGTGGCGCGCATAGCTAATGGGATAGCTCTCAACCAGAGAAAATATGTTTTAGACATATTGGAGGACGCTGGCGTGGAATAGGTGTGTACATTATCGGTTGGTTCGGGTTTAGCCATTTTAATTACCTGACCCATGCACTACGGTTTGGGAAATATCAAACTCAAACCCGCCCAAAATAATTTAAACCCTACGGTTTGTTTCTAATTGGGTTGGGTCGGGTTGGCGATATTTTTAAGTAAAACCCAACCCAACATAAAATATATAATTATTCTACATCATAAAATTATTTTATAACTAATTAAAATTTCAAACGAATAAACCGAGGTGAAAGGTATCAAAACTCACAATGTTTTTTGAATTTGAATAAAATGTGATTTACTTCAACATATGTCTAATTTTTTTCACGATATTTGTTGAAATAGGCTAAAAATGTTATAAACAAACGCATTCATAATATGTTATTCTATTAAAATTGTACACAAGAAAAATGATTACGTGAATCATAACTATATTCGATTTATGTCTAAACTTTAAGTCAAAGAATGCATTAGATTAGGGAGACCATGAGAGAAAAACATGACGAAATATTTTAATTTTCTCATAAGTATGGCTATATACGACATAAATATTTTTAGATACGAACTCATACTAATAGTTGGAACACGGTTGGGTCGGGTTCAACGGGTTGTGTAATCCAAAATCCAAACCCAACCCAAAGAGGCGAGTTGTACAAAAGAAAATCCTCACCCAACCCAAAACCTTCGTTTTAGCGATAAATACGGGTGGGTTGGGTCGGGTTGGACGGGTGGGTTGGGTCGGGTTGGACGGGTGGGTCGGTTTGCGGGTGTGTTTGTTCACCCCTAGTGTGGAATGCTCTAGGCCGAGCTCATTCCCCATTGAACAAAAATATTATTAATAAATAAATAAACTTGATGTGGTTATTGTGGGTTAACCACCGTGGGCAGTGGTTAACCACTAACCACAAAAATCAATATTTTGCTACCCACATCCAACCCACTATCCACAAATTGTGGGTATGGTTACCCACAAAGAGTGTCGTTTGGTAGGGCTGGCTATTTGGTCCGGGTTTTTTGGTTTTACCCGAAACCAGACCGCATAACCCGGACCGAGACCGGATAGTAAACAATCCAATCCAATCTTTGGGCTTAGATTTGATGTAAAAAATCGTTCGGCACCGGATAAAAAACTGGATAAAGACCATAAGAGAGCTCAACACCCAAAACTTAAGGGTAATTAGCATAAACGATCACAAACTTTTGCACTTAGTACAAAACTTAACCAACTCCTCACCCTTTTAGGCCTTAGGCCACTCAAATTCGCACAAGCTCAATATAAAATCAAGACCAAATTGGGACCGGACCGGGTCAAGACCGGACCAGATCAAAACTGGACTGTATCCAGTCCAATCTTTGGTCCTTATATTTTCAAAAAGACCGGACTGGACCGGATTGATTTGGGCCAATTTAACCAGATCGGACCATATAGCCACCCCAACCATTTGGTGCGGTTTGCGGATTGCAGCGGATTACTGCAATCCGCAAACCAAACTTCCACCCATGGTAACTCACATCACAATTCATTTGGTGTTAATAATTTTCCGCTCCCTTGTATGTTTTCTTAAAATCGACAAAAACCGACATATGGGTCGGTCAAACAGACTGAATTTCAAGTTTTGGCCCGTTTTGATCAAGTCTAATTTATAATCACATGGTTCCCTGATACCCGATAAAAATCTCAATCCAAACCAGTTTGACAGGTGAGTCAGTGTTTACCACCAATTTCTAGGGATACAGGAACGGTGGTTCCTATCCCAAATCGTGTTATTCATTGTTGATTTCTTTAGATTTTATCATGGCTTTGCAAAAAACCAGAAAGCACAATGATAACAAGATGAAAATTTTATAAAGCAAATTAATCGGCCAACCCGCCGAGTAAAAGCTAACAACGATTGTGAGATGCTCATTTCCCGAAAACCGGCGGGATAAGCGATTTTTATTCGATTTTCTGGAATTCGATTTCTATAAAACTTACTCAACCTCATCATATTACAATAAACAATATTGTTTCACAAGGTAACAGGTACTTGATTTTGGTTCATAAGGCTGATTTTTGATTCGTTGCATCATTCATGTTTCTTTCTTACTAAAATGCACTATTTTTATCACGTGTTTCAAAAAAAAAAAAAATTATACAACAATAAGTTATACACTCCATTACATTATCAAATTTCGTACACCATCCTTCCACCATCCTTCCACCGACCAAATGGCGGGCCACGCTAGTATCTATACTATATATTATGGCAATTCAAAAGCAATCTCTTGCCACATAAACACTTGGAGGATCCACAATTTGCCAAGTTGTGCAACTTTTTTACAAACAAAAAAATTAGTTATTAATGTATTTATGAAGCTACCTCTTTCTTCTTTAATATTTCCATTTCTTTTAACCTTTTTTTTTTTGCTTTAATAGTATGTTACATGTTGATAAACTTAACCAAACACACATAAATAATAATTTTTTTGTCCAGTAAAAAAAATATAAATAAGAAAACAGAAAGTAACATATACCACATTTGTTTAAATAAAAAATATCTGATTAAACCTTATGAAGTAATTTTTTACTCATTTTTACTAAAATTGAATGATAAGTTACATTTTTATGGAAATTAGACAAACATACACATAAAAAATAATTTTTGTTATTAAACAAAATTTATATGAAAAGAGAGAAAATAAACATTTAACATTCAATTACCTATGAAAATAAACTATATTACTTTATATTTTGTTGCAATGAAACACTCTCTTATTCGTAAATTATATGTCTATAAAATAAAATAAGTATTATTTAGCAAAATGTCAGAGTATAATCTTGATCGAGTAGTTATAATTATTTATTTAAAAAAGACTTATTATTCCTCACATCATGTTCTACCTTAAACTCCTCAAATGAAGAGAAATCGCATGTGCAATAATTTTATAATGTGTCCTAAGTTCACATTAATAATATTTGTTCTATATCATGTTGATTGAGCAAGCTCTATTGATGTCATAAGTCGTATGCTAAGAAATTTTCTTTCAGACTTGGACTTATCGTCAACTATTATAAATAAAAATTTTCAAAATGACTTAAGTATGATTGTTGACGAACTTTGACTTCATACTCTCGGATGAGACACAAGATTCCTTAAAAAAATATAAAGAAATGTTAGAGAATCTTTATTGAGAATCTACGATAAACATCGCGTTTCATCAACTACTAACCTAGAAATTTAGCAAATAAAGGTTGGCAATTTTTAGTAAAATAGTCAACAATCAAGTATCTTTATCCAGTAATCTCAACTCTCAAAATTGGTTGACAGTTCGTCCAAACTCGAGAAACACGAATTGATATATGTTGTATAGATAATAAGTTAATGCAAATAATCAAATGAAATCCACCGATATTGTTCAAATGATAAGACATTTTAAATGCAGTTGAAATATGTGTGTATTGTAGACACTCTTTATCAAATATTAATATATAAGTGATAAAATCTTTGAAAATTACACATTCAACGACCATGTTAAGACCAAAATCCTCGATAGTGTGTGCGAGTGTCTTAGATTGAGATTCTAAGCCAACATATAAACAATGACCACGGGTTGAACTTCAAAAATTAACAATTGATACATATTGTATAATATACTAAATTTAAGTGTCTTGATAGAAAAAAACTAACATCCAAAATGGAAATGAGTCGAGATTATAGAATTTAATCATCACGAGGGCTACGGTGTGTGTCAAGTTTCAATATGGATGAATAAATTGATCCAATAATGAAGTATCTTTACTAAGAATGTCTCACTAAAAAGTCCCAATCTTTACAACATTGGTCAAGAGTTCGTCCAAGCTTGAGGCTCATCAATGTGTATTGGATTTCCAAAGGACCTAAAATCTCAATCCCTTTCGGGGGCTAAATACTTATGATCACAACCATAGGTATCAAAGAAGAATGAAAAGAAGCACAAAAAAAGAACATAACCTCCGATACGATGAACAGAATAAAACCATATCGAGCTATGATCCTTTCATCCCTACCCTTTTATTCTCCATAAAGGGGGGCGGCGGGAGAGGATAAGAAATAAATAGCATCATCTTAGAATTTCCCTTTTTATATATTAAATATCAAACAATAGACAACCTCAATGGTTGTCTGACGTTATGAGGTAAAAGCGGGATCTCTATCCCGAGGGTGGGGATAGGCGAGTAGCACTTATATATATATATATATATATATAAAATATCAAGGTATACTATATTTTCATTTTACTCAAGATACGATAGAAGATAGGTATGACAAAGTATTTGCATAAATTAGAGGTTAGAGAATTAGGGATTAGAGTTCACCTATTAGAGGTTAGGGTATAGTATCATGCCCCAAAAAACTCCGGAGTCTAAATAGTAAAACTCAATGGTCGTATGGTAGTGTGTGTGGTTCAGGTTGGCGTACGCTAAATATTAGTATTTTGGTTGAAAAATTTTGACATAAGTTATAAGTGGGACGTGACAGCGGCATAATTTATGATTAGAAAACCGAAGCATCAGAAGTGAGTGTGCTAAATATTGGAAATTTTCAATATAGACATACTACAAACTCTTTTATGAATCAAGAACACAAAATATTTAGAAGATCCAAAATGATTTAAACATATAAATAAGTTAATTAATATAAATTATAAAATAAATCTCTCTCGCTAACGGGCCGAGTATAAAGCTAGTTGTAAAATATAGCCAACCACAAAAATTCACGGGCAATATCGACCCAAAAAGACGCTATATTTGATATGTCCACGGAACTCTCACCCAACTACTAGCCAAGTGCCCAAGTCCATGATCCAAAACAGCGGAGAGCCAGAGACTTCCTCTTTGGGCGGCACTGTCTCTGGTTCTCCTTGTTCGCTCTAAATTACGCCCACTTCCACAGTTCTTGGAATAATGGGTCCAATGTCCATCTTGGGACATGGGGCATCTATAAAACCTCCAAAGTTCACACCCGGACCCTTCCGTTATAGACGCGATTCGAAGCTACATTCCAGCTCTCCCAGAGTAGGATTTCCGATTTTACAGGAAACCCACACCAGCATTGCTGTAACTCTTCCTTTCAGGCAGTCTACTCTCAGGTAAAGCTCTTCTCTTTCCGTCGGTGTCATTGAAGTTGCTTACTGAAGTAAGAAGGTATACAGTTACACTGTTTTTTCATTTCTTGGTTTGGCCAAAAGACTTAATCTTCAACTGATAGGAGTTATACAATGCGTACTTTGAACAAACGTTCCACCCATTCACTATAAGATTTGACATTTTTTTCTCTATTGGAGGTTCCTCTGTGGGGGTTCGAGGAATGCTTTACTGCTCATTTTGGTTTTGGCTGTTTACCGTTGATGCTGCATTTGTAATTTTTGGTTTTTCATTCGCATTGCCCTCCAGCGTTTGGATATTGTTTCTTCGTCACTTGCATTTGCAGTTCTAGTTCAGGCACTGATATGCCTGGAATAATTCCATGTCATACAAGCAGGATTAGAAGTCTTCCCCTGGATGATGCTGGAAATTTTGAAGCTTACAAAGATCATGATGGTGAAAATGGGGGTACTAGCGAGATACTTGAGAATCAGAGAAATGAATCTACTGATACAGAGAATACATTTCTGCTGATATTAGTTGCTGCTCTTGGTGTGGCTGTGATTCTTACCATTGTATCAGCTGGTCTAAGAGAGCCCAGCGTTGGATCCTTTTTTGGTGTTCAGTGTTTGTCTGAAAGTTCAAAAACTACACTAACTGCTGTACCTGTGGGTTATAGTTTCAAGGCTTTTGGATATCGAATTATACTTCCGGAATATGCACCAGGGTATGCAACTGTTACTAACCTCTCATCTCTGTAAACAAATCATATATCGTCCTGTTGGCCTTAGTGGGTCTGAACTGCAATGTTTGACATATCAAGTGAACTCAATGGCGTCATCTGTTATTTCACTGATATCTTTGCTGCTTGACATTTGCTGATAATGTTTCAGGTGGCTTTACTTTTGGTTGCTCATGGCAGCTGGTTTTGGACTTTTCATCAGTGAAGAAGCTTTAAACATTTGGGTCTGTCCTTTGTGCTGCTAGTACTTTGAGCATCACTCTCAACTTCTGTTGGCTAGGGTTGATGCACAGCTCTAGCTCCCCATGTTCGTGAATTTTTGTTTATTTCATTTAGGTTGGCATATCTTTGTCACGGATGCTGTCTTTGGATGGGACATGGCAGTCTTTTGCTGCATCCTTCTCCAAGAATTCTGCATACATAACGTCTACAGTTTTATGGGTATACTGGTTAGTAATAACTTGACTACTCACTTCGATAGCTTGTCTGTTATATCAATCCATTACTTTCAGCTACTGTTGCAAATTTAGCTATGTGAGCCTAATCTCATGTAGATCAGTAGATGTAGCTAAATATAAGGACCGAACAACATTGAGTGTTAGCTCTCTGAAACTAGTTGGTGAACAGTCTAAGAACTCTTGTAAGCTCTTAGTTAGGGATAATGCCCGATGCTGCTATCATTTCTTGGTATAAGTTGATGCAAAGTCTTAGCACTGATAATTCCTTCACCTTTTGGTTGTTGTTCTGAACTTCAGGGGAGTATGTATCAGTGATATGGTACCTTTCTACCTAGGAAAGCTTTTTAATAACACCGGAGCGTCAAATGATATCCGTGCAAAGGTACAGTCCAGTTTGCTTGTGTTTAAGCTTTCTTTCACCATTGTAGCTGTTGTTCAGCCCAACTAATAAGATGATCTGTTTGTTTGAGGAATTACTAATCAAGTTCACTTCTGAATGAAAATTCAACAGATAGGCATTAGTGAAGAGAAGTTCCTGAGCATCACGGGCATTGTACAGAAGTATGGAAACCTTGCAGGCTTTGGTGAGTATATATACTTTCTAGCTCTATTGAAAAGTATCACAGACTTGGAATATTTCATACGAAGGGATACTATTCAACATTATTCTATGTTGTGACCATGTTCTGTTGTGATATCGTAGTGGAACGATTTTCCCTGGGAGTGAGAAATCCAACAGCCTTCCTAGCTGGTTCACTGGTTAGTATTGTCCCTACAAAATAAATCACTTCGACAAGCAACTGCGAAGTCTTCGAGCTAAACTCGTTTCTTCCATGTTGGTCGATGTGTTGAGTTCAGTGGGTTACTGTAATGTGCCATTCTAAGTGCAGGGTGTATCGCCCGAATGCTTCTTCGCTGGAGTTTGCTGTGGTGGTGTAGTCACACTTTCAGTGCAGGTAAATCATCTTATTTCACTAAAAAAACCACTGGGACATCGGCGTGTTGCTCAGTGAGACTTCCATAGCAAGCACATTTTCTCAAAGTATCTTCTCTGGGTTGGAAGTTCTGCCTGCCTTCTGTCTGTAGTTGAAAATGCTAAATGCTGGATTTACTTCCTTTGGTTTTCCAATTTCAGCTGGGGATTGGATTCCTATTGAGGGAGCGTCCCATGTTTGCCCTGGCCACGGTAGCTACTGTAGTGGTAAGGCAAACCCTCCTTTTCTTTCATTTCTGGTCGGTTGTTTCTTCCCAGTTGGTGCATATTAATGTTCTGATTTCCAAACCGACACAGGGTATCTGGACCGTGTTCCCTTATGCCATGGCTGCTTCAACTGCTTTGTTCCTCTATTTACAACGTCGACATACCACATAGGTCTCCTTCAGTCTAGTCCCACAACTCAGGAAGGATCTTCATATAGAATTTGCTGGATGGGTTTCCAATGCTTGCTGATAACCATCGAGAACATTTTGCACGTTCATCAGGAGAAAGGTAACGTACCATTTGCAGTAAATAACCATCTAGTGTATGAAGTAGCACATACTTTGTAATGTATCATTCATATTGTAAGCCGAAGCTGCCCCATATCCTTGTAAACTTAAAAAGCCACTAACTTTTTCATGGCAATGATGATGTTGATTCTTGGTCCAACTAAGAAATAAAATGATGGACCTCCTTCCTGTAGAGGGTTATAGTACTGGCAGTCTGAACAGCTTTATCATTTAGATGTGTGGACCACTTCAAACTTCAAAGTAATGATGGAAGAATCCAATGCTAAGTGATATCTACTTGCTGCAGCTTGTAGATGTTTGATTAGCTTTATCAATTAGTGAAATTCATCAAGTATTGAGATAACTGAGCGTTGTCTCTGGATGGATTATTTGGATGAGTTATTTGGTTTTAAATAACTCATAATTAATGAATTATTTGGACCTTGCACAAAAAAAAAAGGAGTTATTTGGACTCAGATAACTCTTCTAGCAACATTGAGATGCGTTATTTGGGTTGTGAGTTATTTGAAATAACTGCTACCCTGTGTTATCTTAACCCAATTATCACTGAAATAACAATGAAAATCAAATATACAATTAATGAGTTATTTTACTCTACAAATACCACATGCACAATGACAATTAATCCATTCAAACGACACTTGAGATTTGGGTGTGAAATGTTTTCTTTTTGGGGATGATTGATGATTTGTGTTTAAAAATGCTATGTATTCATTTCACAAACTCATATCATTTGTGCTTTGTGTTTGTTAGGTAACATGCTTTTTGTGTAAGGATTAGAGAAGACATGCTCTTAATCTTGCCAGTTAACTTAAGAAGTACAAAGAAAGATGCGTAGGACATGATCCTGCTGAAATAACTTAATTGTCTTTCCTTAATTTCTACTCTCTACCGAAGGCATCATGCCTTCTTTACAAAAACATCATACAGCAGAAGGCCAGGTCAAGTTGAAGAATAAATAGAATACATAGGTTTCCCTTTTTGTACCTTTCAGTGGAGAAACAGAATTATATCTTACAAGTCACAGGAAGCCAGATAAGCGAGTTGGATGCTGTAGGCTTCTTTCAGCTCAGCCAGTACTTGAGCAATAGTTGGTCTCTCTGATGCATCTCTGTCCACACACCTTACAGCAACCATGGATGCCTTTCTCATACTCTCCACATCAAAAGTTCCCTTCAAATTATCATCCACTATCTCCAATGCTCCAGCTTGCAAGTATGGCTTGGCCTGAAATTTTGGGAAGTAAGAAAATCACAACTTCATAGCAATTTCAAGCTTTTCACTTGAAATGAAAGGGAAAAAGGAGCTTCTGGTTATCTAACCCATAAAACTAGATTGAAGGAATCTGGAGTCCCGGTATGGCACAATGGCTCTCGCCCGCAGATCAGTTCCAGAAGCACAACTCCAAAGCTGTAGACATCACTTTTCTCTGTGAGCTGTTGGGTGGAGTAGTACCTGGAGCAGGTTAAAAATAGATGGTCTTTTAGCAAAATGTTTTCATTCATCAGGGGAAAACCAGCAACAGAGGGCGGAAAAGACTATGGCTTTACTCAGGATCAAGGTAGCCCGCAGTTCCCTTGACTACAGTAGTCACATGACTTGCATCAGACTGCACAAGTTGCTTGGAAAGACCAAAGTCACAAACCCTTGCATTCATGTCTTTGTCCAAAAGTATGTTGCTGCACTTCACATCACGGTGGATGATACGTGGATCACTGCCATTGTGCAGATACTCCAATCCTTTTGAGATACCGATTAGCAATCCAGATCAAGGAAAATAAAACTTCATTAGTTTCACTACTAGTTGTTTTTTTAGCTTTGATAGACAGATGGAATGGAACCAGACATACCTTTTGCAGCATCAACAGCAATTTTCAGCCTGCGAATCCAACTTAAGGAGACTTTCTGACTGTTTGATGACTTTGATCCTTCAGGCAGAGACAAGGAAAATATTTGAATCTATTGTGAAAAGGAAATGCTGTCTGTTCATCCAGTCATCCATTATTGCATTATACATACCATAAAGGTAGTCAGCTAGTGACCCCCCAGGTAGATACTCGTATACAAGGATCTGCTGCTTTGATTCATAACAGAATCCTTCTAGACACACTAGATTCTGATGGCGAATCCGTGACAGCAGATGGACCTGAAAAAACACAAAACCTCCCCCAAGTTAGTTTGTTGGTATTCTTGCTTGATGACTGAACTCGAGTAGTCTATCTCTATTATAAGCAAATGACATTGATTGATAATGATAGCACATACAATTTCGTTTTAGAACTATGCAAGCAAATGACATGTGGCCCGTTGATATCACTCCAATCCTTAGGAGGAATGGTTTATCTTTTGCATTAACAAATCACTTGCATGCTTCATGGTGTACCGAAATACTACCATAATCTGCCTGGTCAGGGGTGACAGCAAGTCTGCTGTTGCAATGGCTGAGAAACCTATATTCTATAGCAGAATTAAGCATATCAAAGATGAAGTTCCGTGTGATGTTCGAGACTGAGTGAAGGATTGGTGTCACTGGATAATTGTTTACCGTAAGAAAAGAAAAACAAGTTTTAAGGATGAAAAGGGAATGGTCCTATGTCGCTTGAAGTGAAGTATATGAGCTCAAACAGTTTGACATTACCTCATTGATGAAAGACTCAGCTCCAAGTTGACTCCTGTCAAATCTGACTTTCACTGCTACCAGTTTCCCATCAACAAGCTTCCCATGGTACACTGAACCAAAGCTCCCCCGGCCGATGACTTGCTTAAAGTTGTTTGTTGCAGACTTGATTTCTTTGTATGAAAAGACTCTAGCTGAATTCCAGCTCTTCATGTGAATCATATCTATTCCATCTCCTGTTTTCAGGCAAAGTTACATGTTTCTCAGTTCAACATTTCACATAAACAATTCTTCAATAGCAGAAGTAAGGGAGGTGGTGGGTAGATTTTCAGTTTCATTTCTAACGTACTCTGCTCAAATGGGACTTCTGTTCTATCTTTTCTTGTGTACAAGAGTAGTGCTACGGAAATGACAAGGAGAGCAAGTAATGAGCCTCCAGCTGCACCTACTATGATCGCCAAATGGTTTCTGTTCTCAGGATTCTTCTTAGCAAAGATTGTGACTTGTGGAGTCTCGATGGAAGGATTCGAGGAAGCATCGTTGCAAGTCATAGCGGAGAAAGAAACACAAATATTTCCTGATGCCCTGGAAACACACATAAGTTGGCAACTTCAAAGAATCATTCATTGATTATGACTTTCACAAACATATATGGAAGAAATTCCTTGATTACTTGACTTCCAAGCTTTCTTTGTTGAGAGACTCTGGCAGTGTGCCTTGTAGCTTGTTGTTTTCTAGGTTCCTGAAGAATGATACTCTATTAGATATGTATTTCGTTCATGGCTTTTGCCCATATTTCGAAGCTTCGATCTGAAATACATAATTTTGAATATAAATCCATAGCTAGCTTACAGAAGGTGAAGGTTCTCCAGCTCTCCCAATCTGTCAGGTACCACTCCCTCTAAGCTGTTATTCTGCAGGTCCCTAAGGATTGAAACACCATAATGCAACTTATCCACATCATCTCAAAATCATAGAGATGCGAAGGAGAGAAATATTCTAATGTATAGATTTACTTCAGAAGAAGATTTCGACTTACAGAACTTGAAGGCCAACCAATTTCCCCAGTTCACCTCCAAAGGATGTCAGCTGATTGAAGCTGAGGTTCCTGAAAAGCAAAATCCCCAGTTTGAGGCTTGTAAGAAATGCACTCTCTTACGTTTTTTTTTTTTTTTTGTAATAAGAACTTTTCATCTCTGAGACAATGATGTCAAAGGACGATGCAGTTTACAGCGTCTCAAGCTGTTGGAGGCTTCCCAAGTTCTGTATCTCCCCAGCAAGTGAAGTGTTGTGTAAATCTCTGCCGTAGAAGATGGCACAAGATCAAAAGATAAAACAAAATGGAAACTGGAAAGAGGCAAGATAAAGTATCAATCCACTAGGAGGTTTCCAGAGATGTACAATGTCTTGAGATCCAGCAGGTCTCCAAAAGTAGGACTGATTGCCCTTAAATTGACATCTGAAAGCTCCCTAAGTATGAACACAGAAAAGGGTCACAAGGCATAGTCATCGAGATGACAAATTAAGTAAGAGCCATGAAGGAATTTGAATAAGGGCAAAAGTTAGCAGATTTCAGTCAGAAGAACCCACAATGAAGTGACCAGGCTTCCTTCACATCCAACATGAACCCATTCCGACGGAGAGCAAGGATCATCCTCCCAACCCAGCTCCAATCCAGTCGCCTGCTGAATAACCTGAAGCGCTGAAACTGCAAGTGAACCCACCCAAAAACAACCCCACAAGTCAAACATTGACAAAAAAAACAAGAATGTAGTTTGGACCTCCCCACATAAATGAAGAACAAAGTGAGCAGCTATAACTGGCACCTGTTGTTGAGGAAGCTTCCAATGGAATGTCAACAATCTGGTAAACTTCAATCCCATTGATCTGTGGATAAAACCTGGTGCTTCTCAGAGTGAGATTCAGGTTATCGATTGCCTTGCGGGTCAAGTAGAGAGCATATGCTTCGCCCATCTGCACCGAATAGTCCAGTTCCACCATGTCTCCATTGACCACGACATCGAATGCTGGTGAGACTGGAAGTATGCCAGCAAAATAGAGGACAATGTAGTAGTCTGCTGGGACACCCAGTGGGAGGTTGTAAGTTAGGACATCGCTCCTCGCCAGAACTCTAGCAGTTTGAAGAACAGAAACTGGAGGGTCCTCTGCAACGGTGGAAGTGTTGAGGCCTAGGAAGACATTGAATCCGGAAGAGACATGGAAAGGGTTGTAGTTCTCATCAGCATCCCATATCCGGTCGTATGGATCCACCGGGTATCTGGACACAAAATCCCAACTCTACTTACGGATTCAAAACTATAGCAGGTTGTATACAGAGTGGAATATTCTAACTGCATTTATTATTTTTCATCACCATATACCACTATATACCAGGGTGATGTATTTGATTTTGAAATTTTTTCTCAATAGATCACGATTAACTCATTTATTCTAGGTGAAATTTTAAAAAATTTGAGTGAAAACGAAGGTGGTGCCAGAATGTTAACAAGTAGTATAGGTGATACGGAATCTTTTTCTCGAAATATATTGAAAATGGATATAATTTTTAAATCACAAATATTTCATTCCATCTATGTAAATAATTTTGAAATCTAAATTAAAACAAGCAAATTAATGAAAAATTGGACCATTTTATATCTGGTCCCGCTTAAAATCAAAGGACCATTTTATTTTCTTACTTTAAGTTTGGAAATTCAGTTTATATGATTTTGAATTATAATACTATAGTCGATCGATATGGAGAAGTAGAGTCAATACAAAATTGAATTCATGGACATTAAATAATTTAACACGTTTTTGTTTTATATATGTTATTTTTGGAATTACCTGAGGGATCCATTGGTGTAGCCACTATTAATCCGATAAGCCTTCCGGAGCGACTTAAAGGGGAAATCTCCGACGCCACCCTGGTAAGCTCCCCGGGGAAGCGGCCGGACCTCGACGGACGAAATCACCGGATCTCCGGCGCCCGGAATTGGAAGCAAGCAGAAAGAAGCAGTCTCCTTGCCAACAGGCCAAACAAACTCCTCACTCCATGGATCACTAGCAGTGAGGTTCACAGACGAAGTGATCGCCGTACCCAGCGAAACAGAGAATGCAGGGGGCTTCCCCAGCCCGTCATAGTTCTTGTACACGAATTGAGCTCTGAGAAGAACCACCGAGGACGAGACATTGTTGGCCAGAGGGAGTCGGTAGCATTTCCTGCCGCCGGAATTGGGGAAGAAACGGAGCGGGACGCTGGACGAAGAAGTGCCCTCCAGGTATTCGACGGAAGTCGTGTTGCCCGTGGCTATGTAGTCGCCGTCGGAGACCCATGGGATGGCTGAGGAGTCCACGAAATCGGCCGTCCCGCCGCAGGACAAGCTCAGGAAACCTGCATTCCGTTTTAACACGTCCGTTTTTTCATAAATTTTGGGCTGGTTTCACTGCGCAGAAAGAATCCACAGGATCGAGCAAAGAAAGGAGCTTTCTCATTGGCTATCTTTTTATCTCTTCAATTTGACAAACTTACCATCCGGGTTAGAGAAGGCGAGAGAGGAGAGTTCCAAACAGAGGAAGCAGGAAACCCAGAAGCAGATGAGTGCCATGGAAAATGAAGCAGAGGAGGTTTGCAGGTAGAGCCAATTGCAGAGAGCAAAGGTAGGCAGGCAGGGGGGGAAAAAAAGAAGTGAGGACTTGTTATTGTTTTGAAGTCAATCGAAACGAGGAAAATGACAAAGGAAAGACTTCTGACTGACTCAGTCAGTCGTCCAAATCAACACTCCTTTCACTTTCTTCTTCTTGTCTGGTGAGAAGAAGGCGAGGGGTGAAAAGCAGCTTGAGGGTACGATACAGTAGGAGGAGGGTTTGGTTTGGTGGATTAATGATGTAGAATGATGAAAGCAGCAGCAAGAGGGAGAAGGGAATGATGGCGGCGGTTGGTTGGGTGGGTGGCGTGAGGCAGAAATGATGTTTGTTCATTCTTAATTGAGAAGATAGGACAAAGTTATATCGTTGGCCCAACGGCATTATGCCTGGCGGGGGCTAAATGGAGGCTTGTTATGCTTATTGCTTGTTGACGCAAAGGTGCAAGTAAACGAATGAGCACAAATGTAAATTGTAAAGGAAATAGGGGTGTTAATTCGAGTTTGGTTTTTCGGGTTTATCCGAAACCGATCCGATTATATACATTTTCGGTTTTTCGGGTTCGGGTTCATTTTGGGTTTTCGGTTTTGGGATCGGTTTTTCGGGTTCTGACTAAAAACCTCCAATGAATAGAACTCAGCCCGTATTTTTAGGCGTTTGGGTTTTTGAGTTTGGTTTTGCTTGAACCGAACCCGATAAGAAATTTTCGGGTTTCGGGTAACC
Organism: Linum trigynum; assembly: GCA_964030455.1. Lineage (NCBI taxonomy): Eukaryota > Viridiplantae > Streptophyta > Magnoliopsida > Malpighiales > Linaceae > Linum > Linum trigynum. The sequence continues at coordinate 28,610,705 of OZ034814.1, read as the reverse complement.
GGAACCCGCAAGTCCTTATCGGGTTCGGGTCGGTTTTAGTAATTTTCGGTTTCGAGTTTTTTCGGGTTTCGATTTGGATAACCGAACCCGACCCGAACTGACACCCCTAAAAGGAATAGTGGGTCTAAGATGATCTCGTATATTATTATTGCTTTATGTATTGTGAAGGCTTTTGTTACACCAAAATATTATTTCCTTCTTACAATTTTTATTTTATTTTATAATTTCCCTTGAAAATACTACATGGGTGAAGTTTGTGAGAGTTTTGTTGGAGGACTCAACACTCTGCTATTAGTTGGAGATCGAAGAAGCAACTCACTGTTTCTCCATCCTCAACCGAAGTTGAGTACCGTGCAATGGCAGATTTGGTATGTGAAGTACAGTGGCTACATTATATTTTTCAAGACTTGGGGTGTTGATTTGAATACTTCTATTGTGTTATTTTGTCATAATCAATTTACCAATGTTGTCAGAACCGAACCGGAGCATGATCCGGTAATAAGAACAGCTCGCACTTTAGCGGTCCAACCGGCATTAGACCGTTTAAAAACCGTTAGGGAACCGGTATCTAATAAACGTTATCAGTATAAATAGTGGACATTTCTTAATCAGAGCTCATCTCTTTTCTTCGAAATTGTGAAATGGAAATAAGGATTCAATTTAAGAGCCCGACGTTTTTGGTTTATTTCAATTTCCAAATTTCTACAATTTTTTTAATTAAATTTAGTGGCTGAATGGCAAAAACCGGACGAGCGGCTCGATCGGCTCGAACGGTTAACCGCCTCGGCCGCTCGCCAACCGCTACATAAAACCGGAGCGGCTTTTAGACTGTTCCGAGCCGGTTTTGTGATCGGATGGCGGTTTTACCGGTCGGGCCTAGCGGCTCGGCTCGGCTTTAATAACACTGCAATTTACTATTAGATTAGCTGAGAATTCGGTTCGGTTGCACATGAACGCGCACCAAACATATTGAAATTGATTGTCATATCATTCGTGATCGTATACTATCAGGTTTTATCAAAGTTTTGTTTGTTTCTAGTGACAACCAACTTGCTGATATCTCCACAAAGTCCTTGTCAAGTGGTGTATAATTTATGCATTGTATTTAATATTTGACAGTTAGTATATATATTTAATAAGATAGTGTATAATTTTTACCAATTAATCAATACAACAAGTAGACATTTTCTCTCCAAGATTCAACAAGTTTGAGAGAGACCCTACATTCATAGTTGAGTAGTGGCATAAGTGGCGTGCTAAGTGTTGGTGCGTCAAGCGTGTACGTAGGCAATGGGCCGTGCCGCCCACGGGCTAGTACGGCACGGCACGGTTAGAGCACTGCACGAGCACGGGTACGAAATAAATAGGTCAATCTGACACGAGCACGAATAATTTATGGGTCGTGTCGGGCCTAAACTTCATAGGCACGGGCACGACATGGTATATAAGTGGGTCGTGTCGAGCCTAATATTTTCGAGACTTTATTGAGTATAAAAATGGACATGGCACGAAAATAATATTTATTTGATAGAAAATAAATGGGTTAATATTTTCGGATGACCTGAACTTTGAGCAAAATAAACATCCTGACCAATCTTTTCGATCTATAACATCCTGACCCGAACTATACACCAAAATAAACAATTTGGCCAGATCCGACTTTTGACCGTTAACTTGGACGGTCAAACGCATTGACCGTTAGTCAACGCGTCATGTCACTGCCAAGTCAGCATAAATTATTTAAAATAATTAACAATTTCCACACATTCCCTAATTTTAAATTATTATAAATTAAAAAAACATCTAATACCTTAGTTAAACCAAAAATAAAAAATGAAAAAATTAAATATTTATCATATCTTCTGACTTGGCAGTGACATGGCGCGTTGACCGTCCAAGTTAACGGTCAAACATCGGGTTTGGCCAAATTGTTTATTTTGGTGTATAGTTCGGGCCAGGATGTTATAGATCGAAAAAATTGGTCAGGATGTTTATTTTGGTCAAAGTTCAGGCCATACGAAAATATTAATCCAAAATAAATATAAAAAGAATAATATGTTCAAATATTACAAAATACAAGTAGAAAAAGAATTATTTGTTGCTGTTAGAAGTGTCATAAAGATATATACGTAATTACTACCATAAGTAAAAATAGACGAAGAATTGAACAAAGCCAAATCACACTCGCTATATTTCCAATTTTCTTTTCCCCCTTATTTGTTACTTTTCTTTTTCATTCTCTCTTTTGTTTTCTTCATTTTCATTAAATACGAATACGAGTATTGCACAAGCACGAATAGGCACGACACGATTCGAACCGTGCCCGGGTCTAGACCGGGCCTAGCAAAGTTAACAAATGGGCTTGCATGACACGACACGAAAACTGACGGACCGTGCCAAGCACGTCACGAAATAAATGAGCTCGAAGCGTGTCCGTGTCATGCTGGCCCAAGCACGGCCCAACGCCATGTACAGTAGAGCGTGAGACACATTTCTTTTTCTTTCTAGATTACGAAGTCAATTGAATAAGTTCTGCAAATACATAACCCCACCGACCCTTCGGTCAAGAACAAGATAAAGTATAATGGGAATTTGATTGGAAGTGTTTGTGGCAAAACTTGAATCTCGTTATTTCTCATACGATACAGGAAATGGGCTCTAACTTACCCGATTTTTGCTCAAGCACAAAAATCCTTATGTATTACTTCCCGTTACCCAAGCTAGCCCGCTGCTTAATTTAAAGGAGAAGCAAATGATAAGATTTGACTCAATTATAAATAAGTACGACAAGCCTCAAATGTTAAGTCCAAAACTCAACGTCCAAATCTTTGTACTCTGACTTTGTTTCTGGAATTTCATCCGGTGCTGATTATGTTAAAAAAAATTCTCGATCAAAGAAGCTCAGTTTATATCTCAATCGAGAACAGAGGATGAACACTGAGAACACAACAGCATAACCCCATAAAATTACAACAAGAATTAAATCAAACCCGGTGTGTATTCGATTCACATAAATAGTTATGATAATTTAATTTAGCTTTCATTCCTTTCTCAAATCCATGTGAAGTTCCCCAGAAAATATCAACCGAAACAGAGCACACAAGCACAGAGACAGAACCAGTAGCAAAACTGAAAATTGAAATGAAAAACGACACATGATTTTTATGTGGTTTCCAGTATTGGAAGAATAAGGATCCCAATACGAACTACTCCACGATCAGAGACTCACGATTGTGTGATCTCCTAAAGATATGGCTTCAAACTTGTTGTGTACAGTTTAACACCTGATCAAGCTCGCATGTCAATCAAACAGATTCTAACCCTTTTAATCAACTCTCCGTCGATCAGAACCCAGTATTTTCCTAATACTGAACCCAAGCTATCTCCCTGATGGCTTGAATCATTTTCCTATCAAACTACCCACAACATATATCCTATGCTCTCTTCTTAGTGTTGATTTCGTTGAAAAGTTCGCCCATTCTATCTACCCCAGAGCGCCTTCTATAATCTTAATTAACATTTTGACAGTTGCACCGAAGCTATCTTTCCATGTTCACCAAATTCTTAATCTCTTTAGGAATGGTAAGCTTCTATTCTCTAAATGTTTATGATTTGTGAATATGCAATCTATGGAAAGTTCTTTCTTCCAGCAACAAGCTGAGCTGATCGCTTGTTGATTTCACCTTTTAATGGCCTTCGTTGTCTACCAAGCCATATGACTCAATTTTTTTTTATTCTAAAAATATATTAAAGTGGATATCATTATAAAGAGTACATTTTAAAGAACACAATTAATCTAATTTATTTGTACAAAAACATTTAAATTTCGACTTCAAACCAGAGAGAAATCGTCCGTTAAAGATTAAAGGAAAAAGATAAAAGGCTTTCCATGAAAGAGAAGAATGCTGATGTGGACGGGTTACTCATTTTTACTCATCGTAAGGTTCTATTAAGTATTAACCCTTTTTACAACAATCTAATAAAAGAAAGGGGTTGACATTAAAAAAGAAAGGGGTTGACATTGATCTATGAGGGGTTGGGCCGTGCTTGGGCCGGCACGGTATAGGCACGCTTCGGGCCCATTTATTTCGTGTCGTGCTTGGCACGACCCGTCAGTTTTCTTGTCGTGCCGTGCAAGCCCATTTGTTAACTTTGCTAGGTCCGGTCCAGGCCCGGGCACGGTTCGAATCGTGTCGTGCCTATTCGTGCTCGTGTCATGCTCGTATTCGTGTTTAATGAAAAGGACGAAGACAAAAGAGAGAATGAAAAAGAAGGTGAAAATTGGACGTAGAAAGATAGTATTAACCAATAATGTTTGAGAAAAGTAACAAATAAGGGGGAAAAGAAAATTGGAAGTATATCGAGTGTGATTTGACTTTGTTCAATTCTTTGTCCATTTTACTTGTGTTAGTAATTACTTATATATCTTTATGACACTTCTAACAACAAAAAATAATTATTTTTCTACTTGTGTTTTGTAATATTTGAACCTATAATTCTTTTTATATTTATTTTCTATCAAATAAATATTATTTTCGTGTCATGTCCGTTCTTATACTTCAATAAAGTCTCGAAAATATTAGGCCCGACACGGCCCACTTATATACCGTGCCCGTGCTCGTGCCCGTGCCCATGAAGTTTAGGCCCGGCACGGCCCATAATTTATTCGTGCTCGTGCCGGGCTGGCCCATTTATTTCGTACCCGTGCTCGTGCAGTGCTCTAAGCGTGTCGTGCTAGCCCGTGAGCGGCACGGCCCAGTGCCCATGTACATCTATGACCAAAGATGAAAATACAGCCGACTGAAGCAAGTTCGTGATGTACGACAAAGAAAGCATTCTGATGGGCTAAATTACACGTTTGATCACTCAAATTATACAAATCTTTCACGTTCGTCACCCGAATTACTTTTCTTTCTTATTCGGCACTAACTTTACGAATCGTTTCACCATTAGCACCGGCCGTTACACTTCGTTAAATTTGTCCTACGTGGCAGTCAACTATAAAGTTTGACCATTAACTTGATGACGTGGAAATTAAAAATAATAAAAAATAAAATTATTTTTCCACCTCATCATTCCACTTACTTTGTCTATGTTTAATTATATTAATTATTTAATAAAAATTACTGAATTTTTTTATAAATTACAAAATAATTATCAGTGGAAGGAAGAAATTTATATAATCAACCAGTGCAATAGGATCAGAAATTATCATGCATCCCATAGCCTTTTAAATTAGTTCGTGATACATAACTTAAACAGAAGAACAAGTCCACCCCTGAAAAATTCTATACCAAATGTCATAGTTCGCCGACCTCCGCACCTTGCTTTCGAACCGCAGCCTGGCTCCGTCGATGCCGTAGTTCAGATTGGTGAGCACGTTCAACCCATCGAGCTGCGCGTAGAAGTAGTTGTGCTCGTCGTCCTGGTAGCTCCGGTCATGCCTGGAAATCATCGATGTCGGGATGGAAGCTTCGCCAAGAACTGCAGGTTGTTGAAGAAGCTGTCCTGTGGATCTTGCAACTTCGGCGCCAAAGGTATGAACGCCATCCTTAACAACTATGCATCACTGGAAGAACTGCCCGTGAAGCGGTTCCACATAAGAACCCAGAAGTGGAGAAAAGCGCTAGATGGGAACCCGAAGAACCCATCAGCAGCGTCGCCGGGAGGGACCGCCGCACTCCGATTATCGACGAAGAAACTGGATGAGAGGGTAAGGATTTCGATGGCGCTGACGAAAGCCACGGTAGACGAATAGGAGGAGTGGGGAAGGAGTTCGCTGGATGGGAACCCGAAGAACCCAGCAGCAGTGCCGCCGGGAGGGACCACCGCGCTCCGATTGTCGGTGAAGAAGCTCGATGAGAGGAAGAAGGTGACAACGACGAGGAGAAGAGCGTCGATCTGGGGGGGGGGGGGGGGGGGTAAGAGTGCATCAACAACGAGGAAAGAGGAGGCCGTTCATTTTTTAATTTAATTATTTTTTATTAAATAATTAATATCGTAAATCATATAGATAATGTAAATGCAATGATGAGGTTGAAAATATATTTAATTTTTTAATTTCCACATCATTTAGTTAACAGTCAAACTTTATAATTGACTACCACGTATGAAAAACTTAACAGAGTGTAACGGCCGGTGTTAATGGTGAAAACGATTCGTAACATTAGTGGCGAATAATAAAGAAAAATAATTGGGTGGCAAACGTGAAAGATTTGTATAATTTGAGTGTAATTTAGCCCATTATGATGCATCTAAATTCATGGGAGAAGCATACCGGCAAACAGAGATTAGCAAGTCTGAAGTCTTCGATACATTCAACTTCCACTTTCTCAGGCATAATTGCGTTCACAAGCACGGTCATCAAGGACAATAATCCCTAAACAACAAAACTGTAAGCTACTACTAGCCAGTACACTAGAACTTCAATACTTGACAGGAGCTAGGATCTCTAATTGGGGTCCAAGCTTCTCCTCTGCTACTTTCTCAGCCTTTGCCCTAAGTTTGTTCAAACCCTTCTTCCTCTCGTACATCAACTTAGCCTTTTCCTTTCTCTTCTCCTCGAGCTCCTGCAAAGATATCACCACAGATTTATGCATACCCACCATAAAACAGAAGGGTCAGAAAATAGGTATTGAAACATTGTGTCGCGAAATGTTATAATCTCTATATGGGAATAGAGCCAGACAGAGAAAATGAGGATAGAGTACATAGATAATAGTCAGTCATCTGATTTTGAAAAATGCAGTGGGAGATACATGCGATATGGCAAGGAAACATAAAAGCAAATTACAAATGCCGATGGCAATCACTGGAGACAAAACATGCGCGCATGAAGATGCAACAACAACTCAAACAGGAAAGAAAAATAGCAACAGGATTCCAAGTTTTCCCGTTTCATCCGAAACAAGAGAATCGAAGATGACAACACTCACCCTGATGGTGTCATAGTGGTTCCATCCGACCTGAGATGATAGCTGACCCAACAAGCAGTATTTGTGTCCACTCTGAAGCCTCAACACCCTATAAACACAAACACAGCAAAAAACGAGATTATGATATAAAAATCCTAGGATTATATAACACAATCCCATTGGACAATCAAGGATTCCACAATTCAAACACCCACTTGAGAGCATCAGGGACAACCATCCTCTTGATCTTGTCATATGGAGGCGGGACGCCCTCATAAGCCTTCAGCCTTGTAAACGCAGCCTCTCCGCGCTTTGTCTTGTGGGGAATCATTCTGCAGGGACAGTTTAACACAGCAAACCACAATAATTCGCCCCAACATCACGATCAGCAGTAATTTCACCAAGTTCGCAACCACAAAGAAGTTGACATCTCTTATTCATCAACTATGAAATTTTCTCCGTGAGCATTTTAGACTAAATAAAACCAATTAGTTCTAATAGCTTAAAGCAGAGTTCTCCATGCTAACAGATGACAGTAGGTTCTCCATAGTAATACTGCAACAACGCAACATTCAAAACCCACCAAATTATCCTCCAACTAATGGCAACCACATTTGCTAAACCGAGGAAGGTTGCAGAACCAAAAATCAAAGGTTTAAGAAAAAGAGTGTAGATGCGAAGATAGAGAAAGCTGACCCGCGGACAGTTCGCCAGAAGATCTTAGAAGGAGCGCGGAAGTGGATTGGACCATGAGAAGGCTTGGTGTTCATGCGCTTGCGGAGGAACCTCATGTACTTCATTTTCTGGCGCACAAGTCCACCGGACATGCATAACTCCTCGCACCTGACCACCACCACTTTCTGACCGTTGAGAAGCTCCTTCGCCACGATTGATGCCAGCCGGCCGAGCATGTGATGCCTGGCGTCCACCACCACCCTCTTCGCGCAAATCCCCGACCCGGACACCATTTTTTTTTATCTCTAGGCTCTCGCTTCCCTTCCTCTCCGACTTCTCTATCTGTCCACTCGCCTGAAACTGTCGATTGAGTTTATCTCAGAAGGTTAGGGTTTTTTACCCGCTGGCCGCTGCCGGGATTTGTTGATCGGGTCGGGCACTGGCGGTTCGGATATCGGTGCTTTACTTTGAGGATCACCTATGGGCCTTGAGCCCAATGCTTACTAATTTGAAAATTAAAAAAAAATATTATATTAAATAACATGTTTATTCTTAATAAAAAAATTAGGGTGGTTCGAAAATAATTATAAACTTTGTTGATGAATATATTTAATACGATAAATAAATAAAAGAAAGAAAAAAATTAGGAGAAATAAAATCCTACGAATCAAGATATAGAATTTTTTTGATTATGAGAGATTTTATATCCATAGATTTTAGAGATTTGAAATCTCTAAAGCTAAAATACACAATACAAGAAGTAACAAAAAAAAATTCTACAAAATCTACGGATTCAATGAATTTACGATCTAAATCATGTTCTCCAAACGAGTTTTTCCATAAGAATGGAGGAGGAGGAGGCGGTGGTGGTGGTGTGTTGTTGTGGGAGGAAAATGGTGAGGTAGGGTTATGTTTGTTTCAAGTGAGAAAAACACCACAGCACCCAGAATAGCAAATGCTTCTGCCTGAATCGGGTAGGAACAATAGAATCTCTCAGCCTTGTCGTCAATCACCTGGCCATGAGCATCAGCAATGGTAATCCCACAAGCCGCCAACTGAGACTCCCAAACAAAGGAGCCGTCACAGTTGCTAACCATGGTGCAAAGGTCCTCTAATTTTCAAAATTTTGTTTCCTATATGTTTTTTTTATATAGAAAGATACAACAAAATTGTTTATCGTAATTGGTTATGATTCTCGTCTCTCTTTCAATATGAAAATAATTTATAATTTAATACTTTTTAATTTTGCTGCTAACATGGTGGTGAGCTGGACCGTTGACCGTCTAAATTGACGGTAAAATCACATGTCTGGCCAATTGAGTCTATATTGTACATAGTTGAGACTATGATATTTATAAAAAAAATTGAGTTAAGAACATGGTCCATGAAACCGTACCGGAGACCATACTGGAAAAGTCAGCGATAGAGTATTTTATGACAAAATCATGGTTTAACTGTAGTTCAACCGTTAGTACCGTTAAATAACGTCTATCGGTTTAGCCTCCGCTCTCCGATACTGATATTTTGTGGTTGAACCACCGATACGATACGGGACCCTGGTTAAGAATTAAGATAGTCAGGGGTTGGTGACAAAGTCGTAGTTGCCGCCACCTCCCTCCAACCGTCGCCCGTCGGCCAGACTCCAAAGTCCAATCCCATTCCGCACCCCATATTTTACTAATCAATGCAATTTGCCAACCTCACCTAACGAAACCCATCCCTGCTATCAATCCTATTGATTCCCCTTCCCATATTTCTTCCTTAGTTCACTTCGTTAGTTTGCGTCTCCTACTCTCTTTAAAGCCACTTTTGACTGGTGGTGAGTTGTTCGTCTGTAACACTGCCTCCCAACTTCCACCACCAGCCTCAATTGCTAGGTAGGATATACCCTAATCCCAAAAAGCAAAGAAACCTCCTTCGTCTGTCTCTGTCAATCAGTTTCTGGGTTTTTACCAAAGGCGAAGGAAAGAACAGTTGACCTGAGGAGATGAGCGGCGAACAGAAGGTGTTCACTTTGGCCGAGGTCTCTGAGCACAACACCGCCAAGGACTGCTGGCTGGTCATCGAGGGCAAGGTCTGTCTCATTCACTTCCCAATCCAATTTTGTTCAATGGGTTTTGATCAGAACTCTAGGGGGGCGGTTTTGAGTTTTGATGTGTGGTTAATGGCTGCTTGATCTGGGAAGAAGTTCCCCGTTATTTGTTTATCGTCTAATGGATGAAGCATTATGTTCGGTTTACGATTTGGGATTTTCTGGGAAGCTTGAGGATTCACATATTGTTTATAGGAAGAAGGATCTGTTTTGGTTTCTGTAAGGTCTGGTTGAATATTCTGGGGGTGGAAACTCATAGCATCAGCGTCAATCAATAAATAGCTGACAAGACTCCAAGCATCACCTTTGGGCTTTAATGTGGTCTTAGTTGTCCATATACCTTTGCCAATGGTGTGTTCATGCTGTGTGCCTGGTGATATTAGATCTTTCCAGTTTGGTTGGAATACCAAGTCTATCACAATTTGATGGTTTTTGCCTGGGTTGAATTCTGCCAAAATGTTGTGCATTCTGAAGAGGGATTTTCATGTTTTTGGAACAGGTATACAATGTGACAAAATTTTTGGAAGACCATCCTGGTGGTGATGAGGTTTTGCTGCAATCAACAGGTATGGAAACCAGTTCACTGATGTTCCTAGAAGTCAATCATCTCCTGGCTTCTCCCAGTTAACACACTAAAACATCGTAATTGCTAACCAGGGAAAGACGCGACAGAAGATTTTGAAGATGTCGGGCATAGCACCAGCGCAAGGGCGATGATGGACGAGTTCTACATGGGGGAAATCGACTCTTCTACCATCCCAACCAAGGTCAACTACACAGCTCCTAAGCAGCCTCACTACAGCCAGGACAAGACCTCCGAGTTCCTCTACAAGCTCCTCCAGTTCTTAGTCCCCCTCCTCATTTTGGGTGTGGCTTTCGGCATTCGCTTATATGGCAAATCACCCTCTTCTTAAGGACTACGTAAAGAAAAGGCTCCTGTGGATCTAATCAATCCCCGTGCTCTGCTGTTACAGATTAGAAGGTGATTGTGGCTCCTATCAGTGCTTCGGGTTTCATGTGTTCTTTTAGGAATCTTTTTTTCCCGTTTATGATCTTGTACTGCTGCTATCCCTCCTCCTTTTGCTTTGACATCAGAAACTGGTTCGGACTCTATTGGGAATTCGAGATTACCATCTGGCAGCGTTCTTCAACGCAATAGGCTTTTGTTCCGCGTTAGTTATGTTTGTTGAGAGCTGAATAAGGTGAAGGTAAATAACCATGATGCTGAAGTGAGCTGACTAAAGTTTGTTGAGAGCAACATGCTACACTTAACACGAAGTAAAGAAACCATGATGCTGAAATGAGCTGAATAAGAAGTTTCCCCTGAACCAAGATGCAGGGAAGACTTTCTTGTCGAGTCGTTGATATTGTAAGGATTAGTCATATATCTCAACCAAGAAAACCATAAATATTAAGACAGATAAAAAAGGAGCAATTTTTATTTTTGCTAAAGAACTAAACTCTGTGGAAGATTTTGATTGGAGAGCTGGAAGGCGATTGCTTCCGTGATTAGAAAGTTCTTCAATGGCCTGCTCTGCTGTCCTCCTTTGCTCCTTTCTTTCCCTTTACTTGCTTCAAGAAGGAAAAGTAGCCATCATCTAATGTAAACCCGATCCTGTTTGATTAAACTAACAAATCTTAAACAGGGGACTCAATCACTTCCCCCAATAATTCAAGAGAAAGGGATATGTATGGATCTTTTGATTTTTTCACCCAAGACAGTCCACCCCCATAGTTCTTCCCGCCCTTCTCTTCCTATAATATCACCTTCTCAATCACCATCTCTTCAGTAACCCTCTAATAAACAAATTCTCACCTCAACACATTAAATGCAGAGCCTGAGAAACATCAGGAGCAAGAAGAAGAACAAGTCCAGAACCCTGGACGAGGAACCTGGAATCCTGAAGCTTGTCCACCCAGGCTGCCACGTCGAAATCCACAGGCAACCCATTTCAGCATCGCAGGTGCTAAAGAAGAACCCCAGACACTCGGTGGCCCGACCCGACGTGTTCAGCAACCCCTGGCTCGTGGTCCGGCCTGATGCAATTCTTCATCCGGGCAGAGTGTTCCTCATCGTCCCCAACTCGACACTCTATCAACTGCTAAAATCTCGAAGGGAGAGGCGCGAGTTCTCGCCTCACCCGGATTACTATCAGCTCGGCAGAGGAGGTAAAGGAAATGGAGGAGGGTTGTTGCCCGAACCAGAAATGGTTGCTAGCAATGTCAACGGCTCTTTTGAGAAGGAAGAAAGAGAGGATCATGAAACTGATTCTCCACAGATCAGGCTTAGTTCCTCTTTCTACCACAGGAATGCCAGAGTCAGTCCTGGAATTCCTGACGAAGCCTCTGCCGATTTTGGTTTCGATTTCGGACGGGCTCGTCGGGATGGACAGGTTGCCAAGCTGAAGCCTTGTTTGAGGAATCCTGAAAGCGGTCGGAGATTGCTTGGGCTGAGAGTTACTTTTAATTTGCCTCGCCGGGAAGGATAAGGAGGTTGGTTAGTTGAAATTTTGTGGTCTCCGGAACAGTTTTCTTTGAGGAGAGAGCCCTGCTGCAGTGTAACAAAGAATAATAACTCTGTAAAGTTACCAAATTGAGTACATAGTAATAAGTACTAGACACCAAGTATGAATCTTATACAAGAGTACATATTTGACATGGTATGGGCGCTTTTGATTTGGAGGTCTCAACTCTCATGTGTAAATTCTCATAATTCGGATATTAATACAGAAAGTAATCTAAAGTACATAATATGATGGATTTGTGTAAACATAAGTTTTGTAGATTGACTTTCATTTGACAGCACATATTAGCGAATATGATATAAGATCTATGTTTCAACATCTTGTAATTGTAACAATGTCAAGAGAATTTTTTTTTGCACCTAATATTTTATTGACTTTGTGCTTCTTATAAGATTTGTTTTAGAGTAACATATGACGATTCCACATCAATAAGTTAAATTTTGATTTCTTTTTATGTCAGTTTCAAACGACTCTAATTAATTCAAGAGATTGATCTAAGAATAATTTCAATATATTGTTCAATCATCAAACAATTCTAGGAGGCTCCATTTGAAACTTGATTGAGAGCAAACAAACATAATCGAGTCACAATCACAAACAAAAACAAAAAAAACTCTGGAAATTACATTACTTTTCTTATGTACAAAGTCCTCGAAACATAATTTAGCATACATCAATCAGACAATCACAAACACAACAAAATTTAGTTTATCACTTCAAAAGGGGAAATCGGGAAAGGACAGAAACAAGAGCTTGCAGACATTAGAAACTCACGCTTTTAACAACCCTTCTATGCTCTCTAACCTCCAAGATCTGAAACCATTTACATTTACAAACGAAAAGGGAGGTAACTAAACCAAAAAAACTGCAGAAGACGGTCTACAAAGCACCCACCAAAACAACACAAATGAAGAACCGCAGCCTAGCTCGAGGTCGGTAATTTAACACATAGAATAGCGCTCACTCACTCACTCACTCACTCATCAATCCGTACTGGCACAAGTTCTGGCACAAGTTCTGTCCATCGCCCTAGAATCCGTCCTCTGAGACTGCTTGGAAGGCGAAGTCGATCCCCTCGACGAGCCATTCCCAAAGAAACCAAGCTTTCCTAGTTTTTTAGAGAACGAATTCATGAACTTCCGGGAACCAGACCTGTGCATATCCCTCTTCATACACACATGATCCTTCTCCAGGTCGTTCAGCCTCATCCGCATCCGCGCCAGCTCCAGCTTCAGCTCCCGATTCTCCCTCCTCAGCGACGCGTAGTTGTCTCGCGGCGACATCGCTGCACTGAACGCCCCGCTGCTCGCCCTCCAGGACTGCTGCATCGGCCTCACGTGATCCGGTTCGTGATCCCCGCCCCCGCCGTAAGAGCAGCACAGCGCATTCCTCAGCCTGACTTGTTCAAAATAGAGAACCTGTACGATCGCTTGAAGCGGAAGCCTCTCGTTCTGCGCGGCATGTGCTCCGGCTTCCTGAGACAGCTTCTGGAAGTCGATCAGCTTGCACAGCCGCTTCCTGTCCATGTCTGATAAACCCTGATGCGCCTGATGACTCAAATTTCAACAGTAATAAGTCTATCATTTGTTGGGATAAAAAAGCAAAAAAAAAAAGACAGAAGTTTGTGGCAGACATTAAAGAACTTACTTTAAGGTAAATGTCAATGGCTCTGTACAAGGCATCATGAACCGTGCGAGCATGAGCAGGTAAAGTCTCTGCCACAATCATAAACTTGGACAGCTTCAGATTAGCATCGGGAGCGATTTCCGCCAGGTAATTGTCCACCAATTTCGACACCTTAAACAGCGCCGTCTGAGAAGGCGAATGCTGCGGGCTATCGGATTGATCGAAACCAGATCCATCGTCATCCATCCCATCACCATCACCGTCATCATCATCACCTTCGCTGTCGTCCTGCTGCGAGAAGTTAACCAAGATCCGATGCACCGCGTCCACATCGAACAATGTGTCGCCCGAATGCCGAAACGAGGGGATCAGAAGGTCGTCGAGGGTCGCATCGTCGAGCTGCGACCCGATCCGCCTCTCCAAATCAACTCTACAACCCACGCTGCAATCAAGCATGGCAGCGCTCCTCAGGAGGCCAAACAGGAAACTGATGGGAACTGCAAGTTTCTCCAAGGGAAGCAAGCTTATGATCGTCTCCACGACCGCCCTCTCGTGGGCAGTCGTGGAGACCGGATCGACCACTTTGGTCGGGTTTGGGTTTGGGTTCCAGAGGCTGGACTTCTTGGTCAGCTCCCTCTGAGCGTAGCTGACGAGGGACGCCCCGATGCTCTCGGGACGAACCCCGCGGCATTTCATCGCTGTGATCACCCTGTGGAAGAGGTCGATTCGGAGCGCGGAGAGGTCCTGGATCCACCAGTCCCCCTCGCACTTGCTTCCTGCGGCCTGCTTGTTCATGTGGAGCCTCCCCGAGCTGCTGTACTCCAGCCTCGAGAAGCTCGAGGCGATCTGCTCGACGCAGGCCTTGGAGGCGACCGCGTCGACGCAGCGGCTCGCGATCTTGAGCTCGTCGGCTAAGGGCAAGAGGTTCTCGCAGTGCTGGAGGACCTGGACGCAGAGCTCGAGGCTCTTGGTGACGACGCTGTCGAGGTACTCCTCGGCCCGGGAGGCGAGGTTGTCGTGGGAGTAGTCCTCCGTCATCTCGAGGTAGTCGGAGACGCAGATGAGCTGGGCCACGTTGCTCGGTGTGATCTCGAAGTTGATCCCGTAGCAGAATTTGGCCGCCAGCTCGAACGTCTCGGGGCCGCCCGGCGAGTTGAGGAGCTCCACCCTGGAGATGTCTGCATCCCTGTGCTCTGAAACCAGCTTCCTGATTCGGCCACTTCTTGATACGATTGGAAACTGCGAATGCCAAATGCCAAATGTTTTCAGATTGAGAAATGACACCCGGAGGAGTAACTGTTATGTGGTTAGATAGATACCTTGTGCAATGCAAATGTGGATCCGGCAACTTCAATGGTGATATCACTAGGGACATCTCTGAAAATCCTGCACAAGGCAGAGTTAATTCGCTGCTAGTTAGTTAACCCATGAAATGTAACGCTTTTTTTGTAAAATTTCCACCAACGAAATGCCTAGTGATCGAACTGAAGAGCTTTCTTGCGTACATTCAAAACAGGGGAATCAAACACTGAACTTTACAGTAGAAAAAACAAATACAGAGGACGAGGCATGAACATGGGAAGGGAAGTCGCACCATTCACTGAAGCGCTGCCTGGAAGATTTATTAGCCAAGTAGAGCTGCTGCTGCTTAGAGTCCATTGGCAGAGGCAAATGGGAATGGCGATGAAGAAGAGCAATTATAAAGAAGGGGAAGAAGCAGAAAGATGAGACCAAATGGAGGTGGAAAAGGCAAAAAGGAAAGGGGGGACTATTTGCTAATTGGGATTCAGCAGCACTACTCAAATCACTCAATATTCCTCTTGGAGCTATCAGAAACCGAATGATGGGAAACAAAAAGAAAGAAGAAAGGGACTACTAGGACTAGCGTGAGAACAGGTTTTCCATGGCTCATCATTTGCCTTTGAGCTACTGCCTATATGGGACGATGGAAGTAAAGTTTTGTCAAGTTCCTTTGTGGTTTCACTGGTTTGTTCCCTTTTGGTTTCTTAAATACCAAAGTCAAAACTACATAAAGAAGAAAAGCCGCCCAAAAAGAGATCTGTAATCTTTGGTATATCCCTTTCGCATTGCATTAGCATCTCGTTTTATTTAAGTTTTTATCCGGATGTGGGAGCATCAATATCTCTTTCATTTTTATTCGAGAAATTCACATTTTTTTATTATAAAAAAATCAGATTAATCATACTATTCAAAATTACATCAACTATATCTTGTTTAAATGAAACTTTTATTGAGACATATTTTATGACTCTACACCATAGTGATTAAGTTTCATAATGAATAAGATTGTATCATGGTGGTAGAAATGCATAATTGTATAGAATGATGATATATGTGATAGATCGTCTAGTCTCATTTGCCATTATGGTACAGGATAGGATATTTGGTATCAAAAAAATTTCCTGCAATATATAGAATTCTATAATCTATACATCATAATGAAGGTTTTCTTTCTGTGGAAAAAAATTCTCGATTTGAGTTACAAAACAAAAGTGGTAACTAGTATGAACGAGTAGTTTAAAAATTAACTTTCCCCGAAATACTTTGAAAATGAGCATTGGAAATCACGTTAACAAGAGAAATTTAATGAGAGAAAGTTGTGATAGTCCGAAACTTGTTTGCTAGGTTTCGACCGTCGATCCTAGCATATCATGTTGGCATCTGTACCGGTTCTATCATCTTTCCTTTCTCCCAGTATTCAAGTTAAACACCACAATTACTCATCATATACCCTGTACCATTGATCCGTTTACTAATCGAAATGATTATCGCTATTGTATTATTTGTTTTAGTCTAATCTATACTTTGGCCCAATCCCTTGCCTGTGGAATTCATAGTCAACTGAAGAATAACGATTGGTTATGAGATGTTCCTATATCAGGATTTATCACTCAAAGAACTTCATTCTCCTCTTGGTCGTTTTGATTCTCCGCCATCTCAACCTCAACTTCTTCTTCCGATTCAACTTCCTTCTTTATTCCAACTCCAATTTCTTCGTCGGGATCAACATGTGGTTGTCCCTTATTCACCCATGCTTCCCTTGCTTCCTACAACTCCTTCTCCTTCTCCCGAGCCAAGAGTCGGAGAGTCTGATTGATGTTCTCGTCAAGTGGCTCCAAAGGTGTTGGATCACTTCAGGTCATACACCTCCTGCACACACTTCACAAAACACAACTCGAGCCAAGACAAGCAAGATTCCACTACTCAGATGGAAAGGATCTTGTGCTTTGAAAAAACTGTTTGTGAGGTTGAGGTGAATTATGTTTGATAAAGGCTTCTAAAACACTGTATATGCATAAAAATAAAACAATGGTAAACTGGATGGGAAAAGTAGTAAATGGAGGCAATGTTGTCCATTGAGTTTCCAGATTAGTAGTTAAAATGATCAAAACACATAAGCAAATTGAAGGCATTCTCACGAATTGCTATTCTCACTATGACCTTATATCCTATGATCTTCCAGTGGACCTATTCTTTAGAGATGGATTAGAATGTCGAGCGGAAAACTAACCATTCATGATGTCGATATTACTATTTATACTTATTAACTACCTATTAGAATACCTTAAGAGGTGTGCATTAAATCACACAAATCTTTCTTCCCGATCAATTCATATGAAATATATATGATTGTCTTTAGTGCACTCACTATTTTAGTGCATTCAATTCACTCACGTCATAATCGTCATTTTGAGCAGACGATTCACGTGGAAATGATATCAATCGTCACTCGTGATATGATGGACAAAAAAACTCATGATTTTGCACAAAAATCCTCAAGATTTACTTTGATTTGAAGGATATATGGTTTGGAAATTAAGGTTAGGGTTTAGAGTTTACAATTTGGGGTTTAGGATTTGAGTTCAAAAGTGAAGATTTAGGGCTTGGGTAATGTGTTGATTAGTTGTGGTTCTACTATACTCATGGAGTATACTAGTCTTAACCATATATATATATATATATATAATGTGTGGGGAGTTCTACGGTACCCAGGGTGAAATCCCTGGTACCGCATACCTTGAGTAAGAAAACGCTATCCAACACTTGAATTGACCGATCTTTCGGACATGATACTATATATATGCTAACGATTAGTGTACTGCCTCACTCCAACTACCACAATAAAGTCTTGACTAGAGCCCAAGTATAAACTCTAGTACGGTGCAGTATAGGGCAAGCATTTTAAAATGTCAACCCGGGCCGGTCCATGTAATCCTACTTCAACCATTTAAAACTTTATGTAGCAATCAATTTTCAGTGAATAATAAGGACTACAATTTAAAACAAGCAAAAAGGTAAATGGTTTTAGAATCTATATGAGAAAGCTTCATCCGGCTATTGCTCCCCTAAGCTATATATCAAGATCGACCGATGATACCACTGAATTTGCACATGTTTTTACCCCTCATTTCTTGATTGTTTAGTTTGGTGTTTTCATACTTTGGCCTCTTTTACGCAAGGTTGTGTCCCTTTGTCACACTTCAGGTCCTAGCACGTAAAGTGAAGCATAGACACAAGTTTGAAGTCAATCAGAGATCAACTGGCAAATCGGGGGAAGAAACTCGGGCAGGACCCAAGGAAGAATGGATTTCTACCTCATTTTATGGACAAAGAATCATGTAAGCTTGTCATTAAAAGAAAGAGGAGGAGACTACGAGCGTGTGGGATCAAATGACGACTGAATCATAGTCCGGACGAGAGGAGAAACTAAGCATCAAAGACAGTGGAACAAGAGCTGATGAAGAAACACATGCAAGAGCACGGTCGTGTTTTGTCCTCCTGAGCCCGTGTTTTTAGTGACGAGAAGAAATAAGGGAAGAGCTGAAACACGGTTTGAGAAACACGAACGTGTTTCTGTCCCCTCCTCGGGTATAAGTTTGATTTCTGCAATTTTAGAGAGAGAGAGAGAGAGAGAGAGAGAGAGAGAGGTTGGGTTTTGGATCCCAAACACCCAAGGGACGAACCTTAGAGAGAGCGCGACTTGGGAACATTCTTGGAGCTATTTTGGAGGATTTCTTCACCATTGGAGCTCGAGAATCAAGCTTGGAGATGGAGATTGAAGATCTAGATCAGATTTCTGCATTCTCTCTCTTCTCTATTGAGTAACTTCCCTTCACTTAGGTTTTGAGGAACCCTAGTTTCATGTGTAAGGATCTTTCTTGTATGAACCTTTGGATGCTATACTGTTTGATTATAATCGATTGAGGCATGATTTATTGAGTCAATTGAATCCTGATCAAATTCTCTTGATTTCTGTTTTAAAATTTGATAGATAGAATGGAAAAAATCCAAAACTACCACCATTAAAAAAAATTACAAAAATACCACCCATACTCAACAATTTCCAAAAATACCACCCTTCCACACAAAACGCGCCTCGAAGGCGCGGTTCACACTCAAACCGCGCGGGCAAGAGGCGGTTTGACCCTTCGTATCTATCAAAACGGGTCACCACGTGGCAGCCCATGCAACCGCGCGATGGGGAGGCGATCTGACGGCCAAACCGCCCGCCAGCGCAGCGATCCGCGTCGCTTAGTCAAATCGTTGCCCCGAGGCGCGGTTTGCGTGTTGGGGAACGTAAACGGCGTGCTGGTGGCGCGATTTTGCATGGGGTAAGAAGACCAAACCGCCCCTCCATCATGCGGTTTCGTCCCTATATAAACCCCAACCCTCCTTCCATTTTCTGCACATCAAACCCCCATTCCCCCTCTCTCTAAGTTCCTCACTCTACCCACCCCCCTCCCCACCCCTAACCTTAGAAGTAGTTATTTTGTTGGTTGCGGCTAAGTCCGATCTACCTTCAAAAAACTTTTTCTTTGATTTTCACTAAAAAACCGTAGAATCTCTGTCCAGATTCTGAAAAAATGGTCGATTTTATCCAAGAAGAGGGTATTTACTATGATGATTATCAAGCGATACGTACTCATTTTACCCAATTTTTGTTGTTGTTATAATGATTTATTTAATTTATATACTAATTGATTTATGTTGTTGTTATGCTATCGTAGGTTGGGCCGGATGTTGATATATACAATCAACGATATTATGTTGATCAAGGATCGATTGATCCGACTATTTTATACGATCAAGCCAATCATCGTTCAAGAGACGTTTGGAACGACCACAAGGTACATATTATTTATCATCACTTGTAATTTTTATTTTGTTAAATTAATTTATTTGTTTGTACAATAATTTACTTAATTGTTAATCGTATTGATTATTTTGAATAATTTAAATCAATACAACACTTATTTAGACTATTTATAAAGAAATGCATGTCTAAGGAAATGGGATCTTAAGCGATCATCATGATCCCCCCATGACGTGGAAAAATTGGGTTCTAAGCGATCCTCGGATCTCCCCTTTTTCTGTCAAAAAGACTGTGTTTCTAAGGAGATGTATACCTCTCCTAAGAGTCTTACGAGTGTACTTTTATTGCTTTAAATTATTGAAAATAATCAATACAATTAACAAAACAATATATTTGATTTTATGTGTATGTGTACAAAAAATAAATGTACTTAAATTTCACAAATCATTTTAGTTATGTTAAAATTAATGTTTATTAGATAATGTATATTTCTCTAAAACAACCTTGATATAATTAATATTGCATTTTATAATATATTTATATATGTATAAATCATCAACTTATAGTGAAAGTTAAATACTTCTCTAGGATGCATACCATATAGTCCGCTATAGGGGTACGACGAATGTGCTTGAATGAAACGACGTCATCTTGCCCTTTCTAAAAAAGGCAAGATTGGATTCGATTAGGCACTTTAATGGAATCAAGATCGACCTCCAACTCATCACAACATTGGTAGAGAGATGGCGAAAGGAGACACACTGCTTCAATTTTCGTGAAAGCGAGTGCACCATCACACTTAAGGACATCGCCATCCTCGCCGATTTGCCCATCGATGGCGATGTTATTTGTGTGGACTCTACGCCACCACCTAAAGTTGTTGCCAATATGAGTGGTTGGCAGCATTCTATATGGACGGTCACCGGGTTGTGTCCGCCATAAAAGGGAGATCACGATGCGAATGGTAATCCACCATTGTCCAAGGGCCAAGTATCCATCACTTGGTTGACAGCGGAGATCAGGCGTAATCACAACTCTGAGTTCGGAGGCATTCCCCTTACGGAGGAAAGTTCGGAGCGTGATAAAGACATTTATTCACATATCTACAACCTCGGAGCGTGCCTCCGACGGTCAATAGAAGGCCAAACAAGGCTACAAGGGATCGACCTCACGTGCTGGAGATCAAGCCGATTGAGGCGTGGAAGGTGCCTACTCCATTGGAGGTGTGCAGCGGTGCAGGGTCGAGTACTCAGTATGAACCCCGGTCGAGTTTTCACTACGATCCATGACCAAGTGCTTTCTACGACCCCAGTACTCAACATGAGCCTCGCCCCAGTTTCCACTACAATCCCGCGCCCGGTAGTCACTATGATCCCCGGTCGAGTTTCCAATACAATCTCCGGCCCAGTTTCCAGTATGATCCCCGGACAAGTACATTTCATGACGCCACATCCTCAGCTACTTGGGTCGATGGTTCATACTCAAGTCCCCAACAAGACTTCTCACCTTTGCATCGACCGCAACAACAATGGCAGTCCACTCCCCACCGTTTGAGCGTGGATAGTCCTCGACCGCACACGGAGGGGCCACCTACCACGGCACCGCGACGGCATAGCACGAACCAGCGCCCTTCTACAGCGAATAGGAATCTGCCACCACTTCGAACCCCTATTACACCCGGTGGACCAGTCTCCCATCGCACAAGGAAACAGAGGGCAAATCGTCGAAATAATGCATGAGTGTGACAATTTGTGTTTATTTCAAGTTATGTTTTGTTTAAATTAAGTTGAACAATTTGTTTTTATTTGATCATGTAGTGTGTTTGTGTTCGTGATGTGTTTATTCAAAGAGATGGAAAATTGCATCGAAGTGTGGTAATTTTGCAAATCTCCAATGTCATTTAAGCACACAAAATACAAGTATGTAACCATTGAAATTAATACACTCTGTCAAAATGCATGAAATCAATCTATGCGCCATTATCCGAGTTTACCACATCGGGCCCTGAATTTTGTGGACCAATTGGGTTGGGACATTTTCGTTTATCATGCCCAGGTACTTTGCATATGGAACACCACCTTAGCCCTCGCGGTTGTCTTCCACTTTGATCCATCTCATTTGGAATCCTTTTTACCCGCATGCGCCCTATTTCCCGCGTAAGACCGATTGGTGGAATGATGACCTTACCCTCATAAACTGGCCAGTAAGCTTCATCTGGCAATGCACGGACACTCGTACGATAACTGCTATTTTGTGAGTCGATGTTGAAGAACAGACTGACGAAATGACGAGGGTCTTTGCTCCTGTGCTTTATTACAGCCATTGCATGGGAACAAGGTATACCTCTACCCTGATACATCTGACAAGAGCACTTCCCTTTTTTAGTCCTGAAGTTGACGGTGAATTCATGGCGATGACCCTCACGTCTCCCATCCTCCCAGTGCCCAGTCTCGACCGAACACTCTACAACATTTCGGTTCGTAACAGTGACTTTGTGACGAGAGCTCTTCCGATTATCTTTTTCCATTATTTTTGTGGCCTTATCGGAGTGTACCTTACCATGTGCCTCCCTCTTCTCACACCAGTGGAGACGGTTGACGAACCATGCATTTGTTTTCCAGAATGTCATCTCAACAATTGTAGAGATGGGGAGTGCACGACATTCCCTGTAGACGTTGTTGATACTCTCGCTTGAGTTCGTTGTGGCAATACCCCATATCGTACCTCCGTCCTTATGAAACGTCCACATTGCAAGGTCATGTTGATCAAGCCACTGCGCACCTTCAGGGCATAGCTGACGGATATTCTGCATCTTCTCTTTAAATTTCTTCTCTTGGTAAGCGACAACTGATGAATATCAAACAAAAGCGTAAGGTAAGCAAGACCGATCTTACCCTCAATACAAGTACACTCGTAAGACTCTTAGGAGAGGTATACATCTCCTTAGAAACACAACTTGATAGAAAAGGGGGGCTCCGAGGATCGCTTAGAACCCGATTTTCCCAGGAAATGGGAGGATCATGATGATCGCTTAAAACTCCATTTCTTTAGGCATGCATTACTTTATAAAGAGTCTAAATAACTGTTGTATTGTATTGATTTAGTTCTTGTTTTATCTAGTTGACAAAAGATATATAACAATTAAATAGAACGCTTACCAATCCACCATAGACTATCAGCAAGCTTCTGTTGCTTGAAATGATGGTTCCAGTTCCTCTTGAAATGTCATATGCACCATCTCTGTGACCAGTTCTAGGCTGGATCCAAGCCTAATATAGTAGCCTGTATACCGGCGTGGCGATCTAAGATGATAGTTAGGTTCGTCTGCCTGGTGACATGGAGTTGAATTTGTCTGAAGAACCATCCATAGCTATCAGTATTCTCTCCCTCCACAATGGCAAAGGTTAATGGATATACTACTCTATTTTCATATGCTCCGTTGGCGATCAGTAGAGTACCCTTGTACTTGCTGGTAAGGAATGTTCCATCAACTTGAATCATAGGAACACATAATGGAAAACCATCAATACATGGCTTGAATGCCCAGAAAAGAAGCTTGAAATGGCGCTTGTTACCAGGCACCGGCGGCTGAATTTCTTCATCTTGGTAGCGAGGCGAGAAAATGGTGCCAGGGTTAGACACCTCCAACGCCAAAATCAATTTGGGAAGGAATGCATATGATTCTTCCCAGTCACCAAACACAGCGGCCATTGCTTTCTGTTCCCCATGCAACGCCTTCTTGTAGTTAATGATATAACCATAACGACTAGAAATGTCGGCGATGATGGTTTTAACCTTCAGCTCGGGCTTCTCCTCAATTTGATGTTTGATAGTCGCGGCAACTACCCTTGATTTCAACTGTCGATGGCCTTGGGATGTTATTGATGACACACATGTGTGTGTGTTCACCGCACAGGATATGACCCAATGGCCGACTCTCTTGCTCTTGATGGCCCGGACCCTAGTTTTGCATCCCTCATTTTTATTTTTGCATCTAACCATCAGCCTCTTCATGTCTGAATGGGTTGTTTGCCATTCAAAACTCTGAGTCATTACTTCAGTGGCAATAGCGTGTCGGACCTCATTCTCCGTTGCAAATTGTTGGCCCTTTGTAAAGCCAGTGAGTGGACCCCATACTAGCACTTCTGGCGGGTCCATGTCGGCATCAACATACCAATCTTCATTTGGAATGTGATTGTAGTACGGGATAGGTACACGGTCGCGAGGTACCTCATCACCGTCTGAATCTGGACCGGAATCATTAGCACCTTCTAGAGGATCGAAGCTATCTGCACTAACATCGCCTTCCTCTTCTTCAACCTCAGGGTCACTAACTGGACTTGGATTGACCTCTTCTTCCATCTGATGATCATCATGAAAGGCACCTTCACCAGCTCTGTAATGGTAGGTGTGGTAACTAACACCGCTTTGGTATAAGTACTGGTAGCCTGCTTGTTGGTTCTCATCCTCCTGTTGAGCTTCTTCTTCATATGAAGGGAAGGATTGATGATGACCTCCACTTCCATCATGATACTCCTGCCTCCAGCTCGAGTCTTGGTACTCCTGGTGGGGATGATCTTCGTATAATACACCCCCACCGTGGATACCAGATGTTTGGTCATCTCCAGAATTACCTACACCGCCTTCGACAGCCTCGGTGTAAACGAACATCTCTGCTTGCTTAATTTTATTGGTGGTCAAAAATTGGACCATGGCATCAACGTCCTCCTGAGTGGTAAGGAGGAATTCCGCATTCCACAGCGACCCGTCATGTCTGTTTGGATATCGATACACCATTTGATCAACTCTTCTAGTGCCATCCATGCAGGTAATCTGAGTGCACATTTGATGGAGCTCTTTTGTACAGACCTTCATTTTATAAAAATTGCCACGCACGTAACTTACACCCTTTTCGATCTCTTCCGTGTAACCATTCCACCGCAACCCAAGCGTGAACCTTTGGAATGCCATCTGCAATAAAACTGTAATTAAGTTACTAACATAAAATCACAAAGGACAATGAAAAGTAATACAAAACAAACTTACGAATTAACGTTAATCGCAAAAACTAGATAATTTAAAGGTGCACAACTGAAATTTGAAGAAGAAGGAGGAGTGGAGTGAAGATTTTGAGTTCTCTGGAGCGGCCTTTTATAGGCAAATTTTACACTACAAACCGCCGGGGGGGGGGGGGGGGGGGGGGGGGGGGGGGGGGGGGGGGGGGGGGGGGGGGGGGGGGGGGAGGAGGTTTTAGGTCTGCCATGCAGCCCCACCTCCTGCATGCCGACATGTCGGATGTCGGGTGACCAGGCACAAACCGCCACTGGGGGCAGCGGTTTACGTGGCACAAACCGCCAGTGGGGGAAGCGGTTTATGTGTCCACATGGTAAACCGCAGCCTGGTGGTGCGGTTTACCAAGGCGACATATAACCGCTCCCTGAGGAAGCGTTTTGTTGTAGGACAGCCATAAAAATCGTGCCTTCGAATAGCGGTTTTACCTGAAAAGAAAAACCGGTTGTTGACCAGGTGTTTCTGAGGTAAACCGCAGTCTGGTGGTGCGGTTTATATATTAACCGCCCCTTAGAGGCGCGGTTTTTAATAAACGATGGTATTTTTGGAAATTGTTTATAATGAGTGGTATTTGTGTATTTTTTTTTAACAGTGGTAGTTTTGGATTTTTTCCAGATAGAATCTGATTAGGTTAAGAGAGCTTCCTTGGTTAATAGTAGTGAATTGATTGTATGAGAGTTAGTTAATTCACTACTTTGTACTAGAATTTGTTAGACGTAGTGGAGATTTATGTGAATCGCCTTAGCATTCTATCCCGGTGAAGGCTAGTCGCCTGCCGGATAATCTGTCTAAGATGGCTTGGTCAGCTTAAGAGATTCCAAGCTATTTTCGGAACTTCCCCAGTCTAATCTACAGTAAAACGACCAAAGAAAATGACAAATTGGACCTAATTGAGGAGCTAGGAGGAATCATACCTGAGTGAGTTCCCAACCTGTGATTAGATTAACTTCAGCTGTAGTTTGCTAGAGTAGTTATACTTCTTCTATCTTAATCTGGTTTACTAGATAATGAACTGAAGTTGAGTAATAGTAACTCTAGAGACCCGTGGATTTGATATTTATTACTTGTGCCACTATACCGCAGTCCCTTTCATTGGTTACACTTAGCCATTATTATGAGTTTTGTTTTAGCGAGTCAAGTTTTTGGCGCTGTTGCCGGGGAATTTCTAGATTATTTGGAAAGGCAGAAGTTTGTTAATTAAGCTTTTCTTTATTTTCCTTTCCACACTAGATTTTCACTTGGGTGTTTTTGTTTTTGTTGGTTAATTTAGCTTTTCATACCCCGAGACTACCTTGATCAATCAAGGAGGAGAAGACTATGGATTCGTGTTTCAGTACCAACCCCCTACTACGAAGAACAACCAGACCCTTGGGAATCTCAAAAACAATCTTCTTCTCAAGAAGAATTCCTCCCACAACCATAAGGGCCATCGTAACTAAAGTTAGTCATGGCGGCCTTCATGGGCCATTCTGCAGAGCCATGCTACACTCCTCGACAGATCCGAACAAACAATTGAGGCTTCTCGTGGAGCAAATTATTCGAGACAATGAGAGATCCTTGCCCAAGATGGACCTTCTAATCAAATCCATTGGTCCTCGTGACCCTTCCTTTCTCCGTGAAATGGGGGAGACTGTTCAAGACTCAGCAAAGCAAGCAGAGTGGGTTGAGCAAGTTTTTGCACAACTTGCTCAAGTTCACCTTTATGCTACCATATAAGAAGAGGAGGAGGATGAATGAGGCTACAAGAACATTGTGGAGCAGACATAAGTTGTCACAGAGAGCTCCCATGATAATCATGATCAGGAATGTCCTATTATAGTTGACCACACCTTTCCATATCCCACACAGAGCTTTGAAGAGGCGGGCATGAGTGAGGAGATGCAAGATGATCTTATCGAAGAAATTGCTTGGCGACTTGCTCTACAATCCGTGTTGGAAGAAGAAGAGCGAGAAAGGGTGAGGAAAGAAGTTGAGGAGGATGACGGAAGAGAAGCAGACGGAGTTCTTGATCTTTTCCAAGGGAAGAGACCACATTCAGAAGAAGGAAGGGGGGTTGAGGAAGTAATTGGCGTTCAGGCTGAGGACGAAGTTGAGATGGAAGAGGCTTGCACCGGCCATGAGTTACATTTTATATCTCCACTAAAATTCGAGGGAGCTGCTTGGCAAAGACCCATTTGCAGTGTCTCTTTGCCAAACCAAGGCCACACCGA
Source organism: Linum trigynum (assembly GCA_964030455.1). Taxonomy (NCBI): domain Eukaryota; kingdom Viridiplantae; phylum Streptophyta; class Magnoliopsida; order Malpighiales; family Linaceae; genus Linum; species Linum trigynum. Next base: position 28,583,478 of record OZ034814.1, on the reverse strand, counting down.
CATCCATCCCTCTTGGTGAATGCAATGGTGGTCGATGTTTTCCTACATGGTTTGGGGAAATGAGACAAAAGAAGAAGAGGTCTCGAGGGTGGTAAGGATGTGGTAACGCATGGTAGGAAATGTTTTTCTCAAAATATATTGAGAATGTATCTCATTTTGTTAATCACAATGAACTCGCCCCATTAGTGCAAAAAAAATTAATATCCAAGTTAGAACGAAGAAGATAAGAATAGATTAAGAAAACTAAGAAAAATATAAAAAAAACTTTTAATTCTCAACCCTTAGATCTGGACTCTTTTGGACCCACTGTAATCTAAATGCCAAATTTAGTTAGGCAAGAATGTATAACCAAAGGTTAAATGTGAACCATATTCTCTAGTTATCGTTTGCTTTTTGGATTTGAGTCATGGATTCGGGTACCAAATCTCAAGTTTGATTGATTTACTCGTTTACTTGTTGGATTTGAAAATGAGGTTTGAGTTTTAAAAACCTTTGGATTTATGATAGATTTGTTGCATTATGGATTTGGAAGAGTTCATTGTTTGTTTGGTTAATTTTTATCGTGGATTTATCATTGATTTGTCTCACAACTTTGCCTTCCATGATCAAATCCCAAACGAAAGATGGGATTTGTAAATCCATGGGGTCCACGGATTTGGATCTAAAAAAAGGGTCCAAATTCGTGGCCCCAACGAATTTGTGTCTCTAAGCAAACAATGGAGTTGTCACAAATCCATGATGCTTGTGATTTGGGTGCCAAATTCATCACCAAATCCCACAAGCAAACGATACACACAAGTTCATTGTTGGTTGATGGGTGCCAAATCTATGGGGTCCACAGTTTTGGTATTTATTTTGGAAACAAATCTGTGAACCCCATGAGCTTATAAATTCCGCATATTGATTTGGAATTTGTAAATTCATGTTAGTTATTTAGGTGATAATTCCACTACAAATATAACATCAAATCCATCATGCAAACACTACTCTTTAAATCCACAGTATAATAAATCTATCATAAATCTCAATGTTTTTGTTACCCAAAACTAAGATTGTCAACCCGGTTTAGCCCGTTGGCCCAATCGAGCAAGTGGATTGAGGGTTAATGGGCCGACCGTTTAGCCCAAATATATATTTTAAAAGTCATTATATTGTTCATACATTTATAAATTATATAAAATTTCATAACATGAATAATACTAATAACATATAACATTACACTAAAATAACATATCTTACTTGGATCCAACACATAGTGAATATTCACACACCCTCATATAACGTCAAGGATCAAATATTCAACTTAGAATTTCAAATATTGGATTCGGCGAAATGAAAACCGAGAAATAGACGCATTTCACAAACCAAAAGAAAAAATCACATTTAACCTCCAATCCGATACCTTATAGCGGATCGACCCACCAAATGTGTACTGCCCGTTTTTCTCACCGAATCAGGGTCAAAATAGACCAACCAACAAATCGACCCGCAAGTTGACAACCTTACCCAAACCTTTGATTTTTCCATCCAACAACCAAACGATCCCCTGAAGATAGTTGGTTAATAGTAGGAGACCTTAATGTTGCCTTACAGCCTTTTGAAAAACAAGGGCGATGCCTCCTGGGGAATAAAATGTTGATCCTTTCAAGTACTTCATCTCGCAGAATGCCCTGATCGATCTCGGCTTCTCAGGCCAGGTCTTCACTTGGACCAATAACCAGCAGGGACCTGACCTGATTAGAGAAAGGCTCAACAGAGGCTTATGCTCTGCATCATGGAGACTCAATTTCGGAGGAGCCACTGTGTTCCATGAAGATTTTGTTGAATCTGATCATTGCCCGATCAGAATTGATCTTCATCCGAAAAAGCAGGACAGAAATACACCCTTTCGGTTTGATAAAAGATGGAGGGAGAATGGGGAGTATAACTAGATCATCGATAATATTTGGAACAATGGGGGAAGAGTACATGAGATTCTCGACAACTGTAGAGATGAGCTTCGACGTTGGTCAATAGCGGACAGAGCAAATAAAATCAGGAGGGAAAAGGAAATCAGACGAAGACTACAAGAGCTACAAGGTCCGATTAGAGACTCTATGGTAATTGAAGAAGAAAGGGGTCTGCTTCAGGAGCTAGACACAGCCTGGAAGCTTGAAGAAGAGTTCTGGGTACAAAGGTCCAGAAACAGCTGGCTACAAGAAGGAGATCAAAACACGAGCTTCTTTCATGCTAGTACCATTAAAAGAAGAAGCAGGAACCGCATTGTGAAACTTAAAGATGAAACTGGAAGATGGATGAACAACGACCAAAACCTTGAGGGACATGTCAATGGGTTCTATATCAATCTGTTCAGAAGCAGATCAGAACCTTTTGACCATGCTATTCTCAATGGTTTCCCCTCTTTGGTTTCCCAAGAGGACAATATGGCCCTCAATGCTATCTTTGAGAAAGATGAAATCTAGAAAGCTGTTTTTCAACTTGGAGCCAACAAAGCCCCAGGGCCTGATGGCTTTCCAGGACATTTCTTCAGAAGGTATTGGAACCTGATTGGTGACTTGTTCTGCGAGGAAATTATCATGTTCTTCAACACTAATGTGATGCCACCCAACTGGAATGATACCTACATCACCCTCATCCCTAAGGTTGAAGCCCCCTGAGATGATTGGACAATTCAGGCCTATCAGCTGTTGTAACTTCAGGTACAAGGTAATCACAAAGATTATGTCTAACAGACTACATCCTTTCTTGCCGAACCTGGTCAATGAACTCCAAGCAGCTTTTACAGGAGGGAGACAAATACAAAAGGTTCTCAACCATTTCAAGAAGCACAAAACTAGGGCACATAAAAATATGATGATGAAGCTCGATATGAAAAAAGCATATGATCTGGTGGAATGAGACTTCCTTATTGAGTTATTGAAAGCTTATGGGTTCAGTGAGACATGGCGTGGATGGGTTAGGACCTGCATTACAACGGTGAAGTTCAGAATTCTCTTCAACGGGAACCCTACTGAGGAATTCATCCCATCTAGGGGTATCCGTCAAGGAGATCCTCTCTCCCCTCTTCTCTTCATCTTGATGTCTAACGCCCTTTCGTTCCTGGTAGAAAAAGCTGTTCAAAGAGGAGATCTAAGAGGTTTGAAGCTCAACAGATCATGCCCTATTATCACACACTGTCTTTTTGCTGATGACACTGTCATTTTTGGAGAAGCTTCAGCTGGAGAAGTAGGGAGAATTCTAAACATTCTCAATGATTATGGGTCGATAACAGGACAGGAGGTCAACAAGGAAACATCTTCGATCTTTTTCAGTCACAATGTCCCTGAGGATGAAAAAGGAAGTATTATTCACACGGTGGGATTCACAGAGAAAACTGTCACTCAAAATACCTCGGAGTCCCAACAGAGTGCGGAAGGTCAAAAAAAGAAACATTCCAATTCCTCATCCGAAGAATGGAAAGTAAAGGAGAGTCATGGAAAAGCCTTCTTCTATCTCCAGGAGGTAAAGAAACTCTCCTAAAAGCAGTTTTCAAGCGATATCATCGTTCATTATGTGCCTTTTCCTCCTCCCTCGATCTACTACAAACAAGATGGACTCTATGATGAGGAATTTCTTCTAGGGAGGGAACATGACAAAAAAATCAATTCACTGGCAAGCCGGTCACGTCCTTTATGCTCCAAAAGAGGAAGGAGGTTTAGGCTTCAGACCCTTCCACATCTTCAACATGGCCCTGCTGGCAAAACAAGCCTGGAGAATCCTCACCAACCCTGAAGCCTTGTGGGTGAAGGTACTAAAAAGCATCTATTTCCCTATAGTGGACTACCTATCAGCAAAGAAGGGAAGCAAAGCTTCATGGATCTGGGCAAATATCTGGGAAGCTAAATGTTGGATGCACCAGGGAGTGATCAGGGTCATTGGGAATGGGGTGACAACAAAAATGTTCCAGGATCCTTGGCGGTTTGATCGATCAGGGCCCCTCCTCTCCAATGGATCATCAGACTCAACACCAACTGCATCTTTCATTGATGCCATCTCTAGAGAATGGAAGTTCGACCTGCTGGAGCAATTTCTTGATCCACAAGAAATCCTCCTCATAAGAGCCACACCAATCGGACCCACGAACATGAATGATTTCTGGGCATGGAGATTCTCGGAGCAAGGCGACTTCTCAGTAAAATCAGCCTTCCACCTGTTCCACAACCAAACTAGAGGCACCCAAGGAATAGTGAACCCTTTCCCTGACTCAGCCAAAGATAACTGGAAATGGCTGTGGAGCTTATCTATGCAACCAAAGCTAAAGTTCTTTATCTGGAGATGTGCAAAGAATGCACTTGCATCGAAGGCAAACCTGTTTGCTAGAAAATGCTCTCCAACTGAAGCATGTCCATTGTGCAATTGTCAGTCGGAATCACTTCATCACTGTCTCTTCATCTGCCCCCATGCAGCAGCAGGGTGGAATCGGGAATGGCCTGACCTTTCTACACCGCCACCACTCACGAACATTCTGGATTGGCTGGTCTCCCTACAATCAAGGTTCCCTACTGTAACCATTCAGCATATGATTTTCTTAATGTGGCAGACCTGGAAGACTAGGAACGACCGAATTTTCTCAGGGACTCTCCCTTGGCCCCCAATCACCACTTTCAGAGCTCAAATTGCCCATCACCAATGGAACACTTGCCCTCGGAAGTTAAGAGACTTACCCCACCACACTCAGCACACTCCACCCCCTGACCAATCCTCTCCACCGCCGAGTATTCATGACTTTGAAATACACTGTGACGGTTCCTTTTTCAGCGAGTCACAAGAGGCGGCATATGGCGTCGTAGTTACGAACAGCTATGGGCAGGTTTGTAATGGGAGAGCTGAGCCCCTGCATTGTTTTTCCCCACTTGAAGCAGAAGCTATGACTCTTTGGGAGGGAACACGAATGGCTGAAGAGTTGGCAGCTCCGTGCCTGATCAGAACTGACTGCCAGACCCTTGTTCAGGCCCTTGCAAACCCAATGGAGGTTTGGCCATGGCGTGTAGCAGGCTGGATCAACAGGATCAAGAACTTTTCTATGAACCACCCGACCAGCAGGTTCGAATTCATCAACAGAAGAAGAAACTGCAAGGCGAACTGGGTTGCGCGATCATGTGCAAAAAAAGATCTACCGATTGATTGGATTCAGGTTCTTCATGTAATTGCTCCTCTCTTGTAATCATTTGGCTTCTACCACAAGAAATGGAAAATCTATGCCCTTTGTCAAAAAAAAAAAAAAAAAAACCAAACGATCCCCTAAATTCTCTACTACATTTGTTTTACCTTTTGATGGTTTCCCCTTTTTTTTTTTTTTTTAATTATATTTTTGTTTTGGTCCAGTTTCTCCCGCGTCTCCTATCCACATTCTGAAAGCCTCCCCTCAAAAAGCGGAAAAAATCCCAGAATATACCAATTATTAAAAAAAATTACCAAAATACAGTACTTATAAAACTAATTCCCAAAATACAGCAGTTTCAACATCACTGTCTTTGTCTAAGACAGTGATGTTGATCACCGTTTTGGTCTAAAACGATGACACATCACCGCTTTAGACTAAAGCAGTGATGTTATCACCGCTTTAAACCAAAGCAGTGATGCCATCATCGCTGTCAAGGACGACAGTGATGGCATCACCGTTGATGTGGCAGGCAGTGAAGCCTTCACCGTTGGATCCAACAGCGGTGAAGGGGCGCGGATCGCTGACGTGGACGCGCGCGGGCACTTCACCGCTGAAGACCAAAGCGGTGATAGCCCCGCTTTCCACGTCAGCGATCCGCCCCCCACCCCGCGCCTTCACCGCTGCCGTCGGATGCAGTTATGCGCGGATTGTGGTTTTTCTCCACAATCCGACGCATCAGGAGAGGCCACGTCAGCGATCCCTGCACATCACCGCGTCCAACAAAGGCGGTGATGGCGCTGTGTTTGTTTGGGGCGGTGATAACTGGCCAGGTTTTTTCCCAGCCCCAAACCCTATAAATTACCCATCCCCCCTCTCATTCCAAACCACACCACCACTTCATACTTCTTTCTCCCTCCATTTTTCACTCTAGTTTCGTTCTAAGTATGCTCTGTGGTTGCGGCTAAGTCCGATCTTCCGCATCAGAAAGAATTACTAGAGTTTTTGTTTTGTTGTTTTGTCGATACTCTCGCTAGCTTTTCGGCAAAAAATGGACGAAGAGGCTTTGAGAGTACGTAAATTTATTTAATTCTTTTGTGCATTTTTTTTTACATGGGTGCTAAAATTTAAATTGATTTGATTTCATATTTTTTTATAGATGGGTGCTGAGATATACGACCCTAGATTGTATATCGATCCTGGCCCAAGGGATCGAAGGTATTTAACCGGGCAAGATCAACATCGCTCTCGTTCAATTTGGAACAATAATCCGGTAGATACACTACAATTATTTCAATAGTTTTAAAGTTTTTATTTTGCTTTCTAAGTTTTTATTTTGCTTTCTATTGACTGACAATATTGTGTTTTTTGTTTTGTAGGAATCACTTATTCCCATCAGTCATCGAGGTACATGTCGATTGCCCCGTTGGCATCCTCGACTGCATCCCTATCTAGAGAGGGCGGGATTGCACAATTTGAGGCACTTTATGAGGCTAGATATTGACAACGATCTGCTGACGGCAATGACAGAGCGATGGCGCCCTGAGCTGCATACCTTCCACTTTCCCGAGGGTGAAATGACGATCACCCTCAAAGATGTTGCCATCCTCACCGGGCTCCCGATCACCGGAGATGCCATCATCGACAGCTCGAGAAAACCAGAAGATGGTTGGGGGCCATTGATTCAGGAACGTCTGGGGTTCAACATGCCGACCACCACGCCCGTCGAAGGGGTTGGGCATCCACCACTGAATGCGGGGCAAGTATCGATCCCGTGGCTTGTTGACCACATCCAATTGGAGGTTAATATAGGCCTGGATACTCCTGAAGATCAGGTGGAGCGGTATGCACGTGTATACCTAATTGCCTTGGTTGGTGGGTTTCTGTTCCCCGACAAGTCAAATAAGTGGATACAAGGCATGTGGTTCCCTATGCTCCTCGGTGACTGGGACGAGATCGGGAGAAAAAGTTGGGGGTCGGCCGTCTTGGCTGGAATCTACCGAGAGTTGTGTACTTGCTCGAGGTTGGGAGCGAAACAAGCTGGTGGTGCGATGTTCATACTTCAACTCTGGGCATGGGAGCATCTTCCGTTTCTCGCACCTCAAGACCCTCGGGAATTCTGGTTGCCAGATGATGAGCTACGATTTGTAGCAAATCCCCCATATGGTTTCAAGTAAGTTCAATTTAAGTTGAATTTATTTTAGATATGCAATGGTAGCTAGTTAGGTGAATTTAGATTTTAGTGAACTTAGTGAACTTAGTATGCAATTTTAAGTATGCAATTATAGTATTTTAGTGAACTTAGCTATCTTCCAACTAAGCGAATTTAGAGACATTTTAGGTCTGCAATTCTAGTATTTTAGTGAATTTAGATATCTTACAAGACCGGAGAATTAATAATTAATCCATAAGAATTGTCATTTGAACAATAAACCTTGAACAAGCACTGAATTACATTATTACCTGCACTCCATAATTGATCTCTGATGTCTTTCTTCTTGCCAAATTTGTGTTGGAAATTGGCTAGGAAGTGACGAATACACCAACGCCATGTCCATCCCCATTCGTCCGGGAAACCACGGACGGCGTGTTTAATCCCGGCATGTCGATCCGATATAATTGTAATACCCATTCTTTGTGTGACGTGGGCGTGTAGCTGGTCAAAGAACCATGCCCAACTTAGGTTGTTCTCCCCTTCAACTAATGCAAATGCTAAGGGAAAAATACTTAAATTTCCATCAACCCCAGTGGCAATAAGAAGAGTTCCTTTATACTTCCCAGTAAGGAAAGTTCCATCAACCTGTTAAAATGAATACTGAGTTAGTAAAAATTGAAATTAGTAAAGTAATGAAGTAGTACAATATTTTGAGTCCGTAATATACCTGAATCACTGGCATGCAGAAGGGAAACCCGTCAATGCATGGCTTGAATGTCCAGAACAGACGATGAAACATCAACTCGTTCTGTACTCGAACTTGATCTTCAGTTTCTACGTTGTTGTACCAAGGCACGGAAACCGTCCCAGGGTTGGACTCCTCCATTGCGGACATTAGTCTGGGGAGTAAAGCATACGAGTCATCCCAATCACCGTAGACATCAGCCATGGCCTTCTGCTTCCCATGCCACGCCTTCTTATACCTTATGGTGTAGGAGTGTCGATCCTTCACCTCCGCCATGATAGCTTTTATCTTGATATCTGGTTGTGCCTCGATAAGGTGCTTAATGGTTCTTGCCACTTTTTTTGCTTTCAGTTGCCGGTGATCCTGTGAAAGTATGGTTGAGGAGCAACTGTGGTTGTTCTCTGCTGTCCGCATGACCCAGACCCCCTTTCTCTTCATATATGCAGCACGAAGTTGCCACATACAACCCTCTCCAGCATTCTTACAAATGACATGCAGTTGTCCCTTGTCAGAATATTTTACCTTCCATTCGAAATTACGCCGCATGGCTTCTTCGCTAAAAGCGTCTTGCACATCGGCTTTTGAAGTGAACGCCATACCCACTTCCAAATTAGCAGTCGGATTATACACAGGCATGGGCCGATAGTCAGGGGCATCGTTCTGACCATATAAAAATTGATCAGGAACCTCTGTGTAGTAAGGCGTTGGTGCCTGGCGGAACGCCACCTCACTGTCATCGATATCGTCGTTATCGTCCGCATCTTCCTCCTCACTGACTGATCTCAAATCTTCCTCACTTTCATCGTCACTGGAGGCGAATGGATAGCTCGGCGAAGGAGGGTCATCTTTAGCAGCATAACCAGCATCGCCTTCTTGGTCATGCGAAGTACGCCCAGTTCGAAGGGTGTTTTCAATGTCACCCCACTCTGGACCCCAAGCAGGCCATTGATCACCGTCGGGCTGAACGATATCGACGGCAGTCTCACCACCATGTGGCAGGTATTCTTCCCACCCAACAGCTCCTTCAGAACTACCTCCTCCGTAGTTGCTTGAAGTACCTCCCCAACCATACCCTCCGGCAGAAGAACCTGCTCCGTAGTTACTTGAACTACCACCCCAGCCATACCCTCCTGCAAAACCATCATCATAAGAATACTGGTGAGAATGAGTTTCACTGACCGGCTCGGTCTCGACATACACCTCTGCAAGCCGCACCCCGTTCTCAGATATGAACTGTGTCATCATGTTCGCGTCGTCATCGTCATTTATGTCAACTCTTTCGTACATGACTCCGTCAGCACTCATGTTGGGATACCGGTAAGTAATTTGACGAACTCTCATTTGCCCGCCCGTACAAGTCCTTTCTGCACACCTGTCATGGAGTTCTTGCCACGAGAATCTCGACTCAATTGTAAGCGAACTGGATTCGCCATCTTCATAGTCGATCCCAATGTTCGAGTTTGTCACCCGACCATTCCAATAAATAATAAGCCGAAACTTCTTAAATTTACCCATGTCTGCAATTTATAATAATTAAGTATAGTATATAATTAGTACATTATGGATACAAAAACAATATCATCCAAAGCGATAATAAAATGCAACTAATTTATCTATTATGAGAAAACTAAACAAATTCATCTAAATTCATAACTAGCTAACTAACATCTATCATATCATAATTAAACTAAATAATATCATAACATATTTTCCAATAACCGCAATTCACTAAATACAAACAGTATAATTACTAACACATCAACATGTAAAAAATACATACTTATAACATACTCAATCCCGATCTATCATGATAACTAAACAAATTAATCTAAATTCAGTACTAACTAACTAACATATATCATTAATCTAAATATATAATTCTAACATACCTAATTCTAGCACATAATCAAAATGTAAACAATACATAATTCTAACATACCGAATCCCGACGAGTTTCTTGAGCAGTAAACTACGGAGGAACCAGCTGCGAAAACGATAATTTTGGTACTAATTTTCTGTTTGGCAGCAGGAGTGTTTGGCAGCAGGAGGGAAGAGGGGGCGTGGCTTTTTATAGGAAAAATTGGAGGCAATCACCGCTTTGGACAAAGGCGGTGAACCATCATCGCCTTAGTCAACAGCGGTGATGGCTAGGTAGCTGTTACCTACCTGTCCACCTACCAGGGCTGTGTAAAACGTGGGGGCAATCACTGCTGTGGACAACAGCGGTGATGGCTTCACTGTTGATGTCCAAAGCGGGGAACGTATCACCGCTTTTGACCACAGCGATGATGCATTCCCCGCTTTTGTCCAAGGCGGTGATGCGTACCCCGCTGCTTCACTGCTTTGGACAAAAGCGGTGATCAACATCACTGTCTTAGACAAAGACAGTGATGTTGAAACTGCTGTATTTTGGGAATTAGTTTTATAAGTACTGTATTTAGGGAATTTTTTTTAATAACTAGCGTATTCTGGGATTTTTTCCTCAAAAAGCGCGTTTCCACGTTGCTTCCTTCCTTCCCTTGTCCATCTCCCACCTTCTCCCCCGTCTCATCTCCATCACTCCCCCACCTTTATCTTTTTCTTCTTTTCTTTTCCCTTCCCTTCACCGGTCTCTCGCTCCTCCTCTCCTCTTTTCATGGTTTCTATTATTGTTAGCATACTACAATCACTAAATTCAGCTTCAGCTACTCCCCAGCTCCACTAAAGCACCAAAAAGGAAGAGAAAAAATGGCTGAGAACGGCGAAGAGAAGCTCATCGCCATGGCTCGCCACATTGCCAAGACCCTTGGCCACAACGAGTCCACTGCGGATGATATCCTCCAGATCTTCTCCAATTTCGATGGCCGCTTTTCCCGCGAGAATCTCTCCGACCACATCGCCGCCGCTGTTCCAGGCACCGATTCCAGGGCTCTCGACCACGCCATCAAATCCCTCGACCGCCAGATCTCTCAGTACGTCGTCGCTGACCAGCCCATCTGGTCCGACTCCGCCGACTCCGCCGCCTTCCTCGACACAATCGACGAGCTCACCGCCACGATTCGTGATTGGACCCCGATGGCCGCCGCTGATAAGGCCGTCGGCGCCTCCCTCGCACGCGCCGAGGACTTGATTCAGCAGGCCGTCTTCCGCCTCGAGGACGAGTTCCGGATGTTGATGGAGCGCGGCGGGGAGTCCTTCGAGCTCAACCGACGTCGCCGCCGTGACGGAGAATCCCCTGCTGGTAATCATTGGTTTGACTCCGACGAGGAGGAGGAGGATGAGGATGAAGACGAGGAAGAGGAAGAAGTGGTTGTTCCTTCGGCTAACGGTGAGTACCACGATTATATACCAGTCGCGCAGCCGCTCACGGACTACGACGTTGTGATCGATGCGCTTCCCTCCGGAACGATCAACGATCTCCACGAGATTGCTAAGCGGATGGTGGCGGCGGGGTTCGGGAAGGAGTGCTCCCACGTTTACAGTAGCTGCCGTAGGGACTTCCTCGAAGAGAGCGTTTCTAGGTTAGGGTTACAGCAGAAGCTGAGCAGCGAGGAGGTCCAGAAGATGCCGTGGCAAGATCTGGAGGACGAGATCGAGAAGTGGATCAAAGCGGCGAATGTCCTGCTTCGGATCCTCTTCCCCAGCGAGCGCCGCCTCTGCGACCGCGTCTTCTTCGGCTTATCCTCCGCCGCCGATTTGTCCTTTATGGAGGTATGTCGTGGATCGACGATCCAGATCTTGAACTTTGCCGACGCGGTGGCTATCGGTAGCAGGTCGCCCGAGCGGCTGTTCAAGATTCTGGATTTGTTCGAGACGCTGAGGGATTTGATCCCCGAGTTTGAATGCAATTTCTCTGATCAGTACTGCTTGGTTCTTAGAAACGAGGCAGTCGCCATTTGGAATAGGCTGAGGGAAGCTATTAGGGGGATGTTTATGGAATTAGAGAATTTAATCCGTCGAGACCCTGCTAAGGATCCAGTCCCTGGTGGCGGGCTTCATCCCATCACGAGGTATGTGATGAATTATCTGCTTGCTGCCTGTCGATCGAGAGAGACACTGGAGCAGGTGTTTGAGGACAGTGTTAATGGTGGGCTGGGAGCCAAGGATTCCTCAGCATCTCCATTGTCAGTTCAGATGGCGTGGATTATGGAGCTTCTAGAGAGCAATCTAGAGCAGAAGGCCAAGATCTATGGCGACCCTGCATTGTGCGCTGTGTTTATGATGAACAATGAGAAGTACATTGTGAAGAAGGTGAAGGACATTGACCCGAAGAACAGCCAATTGAGTGCCCTCTTAGGTGACGATTGGATTAGGAAACACACTGCTAAAGTCAAACAGTACCATTTGAACTACCAGAGAAGCTCCTGGAATAAGATTCTGGGAGTTTTGAAGGCCGATAATAGTAGCCCAGCGGCAACTGCAAATGCTGGAGGAAAGCCTATGTCTGCAAAGGAGAAGATTAAGCTATTCAACTCCCAATTCGAGGAGGTTTATAAAACTCAATCTCAGTGGGTTGTCTTTGACGAACAACTGAGAAAGGATATAAGGACCTCGTTAACTAACCTTCTATTGCCAGCTTATGGGAATTTTATTGGGAGATTCCAGAATTCCCCTGAAGCGGGGAGAAATGTGGACAAGTACATCAAGTACAGCTTGGAAGATGTCGAGTCTCGGATTAATCGGCTGTTCCAGGGAGGTAGTGGATCTGCAGGAGGTGGGAGGAAGTGAAGGTAAGCTTTCAACTCATGCATTTTGATTTAATAGACTAGGACAGTGATTCGGTTTTGCTTGTTTGGTTGTTTTATTGCTGGAGCTTTAGTTGCATTTATCTGTGTACCCAATTGGGCTGTGTCCATTAGGAATCTTAATTTTATCGATTGGTTTGTTGGTTTGGTGATAAGATACTTGCATATTTCCATGATCACATGTTTAGTTCTACATCCCGTACCTAGATTTTGCTGTCTGGCCAGGCAAGAATTTGTATCTGTCCCTTTGTGAATCTAATTTCTTTTGGTTTCATCACCAGGAACTCTCACAAATGGTATGGCAAGTTAGTTATTCCCCACAGCAAGTGTAAAGGAGAATTGATGCAGGAGGAGCACCAGTTGTTGGTAGCAGCAGTTCACAACGTGGTGCGGTGAGTGATGCAACGCTCTCGATAGTAGCCTCCTCGTCGCTTAAAGCGCACACATGATGCTGCCTCATGAGTCCGTGAACAGGCAAGTTGGTCCAGATGCTGTACATGTGTGAATAGAAAGTTGTCTGGAGGATGATCAAGGGTTTTGAGCCCAAGAGAAAGCTTCTTCTATTGCACTTGTTAGTTCCTCCAATTTTTGTACTCTGCTAGTCAAATGTTGCCATGTTGGTCTGTTGATTCATGGAAGGAAAGGTACTGCTTGGGAAAGTGATGCAATGACACAGGACCCTTGTTACCTCATGGTGATATGCTTGCATTGCATGGGCAGAGTTTTGCACGTTCAGTTCCCTGTTTTGTTCGAATGAAGAAAGACGATTAGTTGCAGTTTAAGGCTGTTGTGGGCAGTAACGTACTAATATGAATATCTTGCATATGTTCAAGATTTAGCTTTAATAAACCGTTGACAATTTAATTTATTTGAAAATGTGTAGAATTCATTCATTTGAATTCTTATGTCATGTTTAAATATTTAGAAACGAAATAAATTAAATTCTCAAATCATGTTTCACATATATTTGGAATTAAATTAAACTGAAACTTTTTAACTATATCCTTATTAATTTTCCTCAACTCGAAATATATATAGCTCAGATTATTAACATAATGTACAAGGAAATATTATAGTGTTACAGGGAAATGGAGTTTCATTTGGTTCCAATTTTCATTAGTTGTTCGATCCCTGAAGTGTGTGTTCTATTCTATATAATGTTGGCTTTGAGTTAAGATGGCGATCACCCATTCACCCTGCAACAACAGAGCCGTATTATGAAGAATCAGTAATCCAAATGAGATATAGAAAACAAACCAAAAACTTTTCCATGACATGGTTCCTTTTATTGCAATAACGACAATGAATGTGTGCAGGTTCCATTGCTTAGATCCAGACTGAAGGGATCAACATTGAGGTAAAGTGCTGAAAAGTTTATATATGAATAATTAGTAAAACAACTGGTTGAAGAAGTTATGCATAGGGATGGCAACTTTGCCCATACCCATGGGTTTCTTACTATCCAACCCAATTGGGTTGGGTATGAAATCCAAATAGATGGATATGGGTAAAGCTTGATGGGTTTGTACCCATACCCATTTACTTTGGGTTGAGTTGGGTTTATATCAAATGGATTTGGGTTTGTACCCATGCCCAAATACAAATTACAGTTTGGTACCCAAACTTAATAGACATGCATATTTAGTACCTAAATTAAATTTTTTTTCATATAAGTCCTCAAAATATCGATGGAAAATTACGTTTTGGTACCTAAATTTTTTTGGTCTTACATTTTGGTACCTAAACTTTTCAAGTTTTGCAAATAGGTCCAATTTTTGCATGTGTAGTTAAAACACCCTCAAGTAAAGGGATATCCATATCCAACCCAAACCCATTTAGATTATGGAAGCCCCAAACCCAAACCCATCTATAAACCCCCAAATCCATATGCACTTCACCCATACCCAACCCATTATCAATGGGTCTACTTGGATTTGGGTATAATTACCCATGAGTGGGTAATTTGCCATCCCTAGTTATGCATCTCCCTGGTTACTTCATAACTTGGGTGACTGATATTTTTATACCATTTGTGAGGTTATATGTATCGATCAAACTAGGATATGAAAAATGTAGTCCGACCCACAACCAAACCGAAATTGTGACAATCACATTCATCTGCATATATGAAACATTGAAAATCCATCTTCTAAAAAATGCAAGTGGCGGCGTTATTATCCAACCAAAACGACAAAACAAAAGGTTAAAAAAAAGCAGTAAATAATTTGAAACTCCATCTTCTAAAGACCTTTATTGTAACCCATTGTTCTCTTGAGCCAGAGTTTGATCTCCTCATCACAAGCAAAAAACCTTTCAACAAGATGCTCATTGTCCTTCAAAAAATCTAAGTGCCTCCATAACTTCCCATTTGTCTAACCCCATTTTTTTAACTCGGCTGAAAGCTCAGCATCACCATATATCCGTTGATTGCTTTTTATAGCACTACCAATTCTTTCATCAAAGATTTTACCTGCATAATATCTTCAACAATAGTACTGGACATAAATCTCTTTCTTTTGGTTCCTTTGATAGACTCTTTTCCCGATCGCGTTTTTACTTCAATATTAATTGGTGGCAGCACTACTCTTGGAAATTGGCTAGCTTCTGGCACTAATGATTCAAGGTGAATCTCGTCTTTCACCAGCATCCTATCAATATCATCAATTTCCAACTCCGGTTCAATATTGTGGTACTGGATAAATTTTTCCTTAGCACTCATGGTACCATCTCCATTTGCTTGATCTTTTTCAAAGAATTCTCGGGCATTCTCTAAAAAATAAAGTTCCTTATCATGAACCAAATTGTAATCAGGCTACAACTAACAAAACAAGTTGACAAAACAAGTTAAAAATGAACACATATATTAAACATAAACCTAACCTCATTATATACTAGCAGCAGCTTTACGTTTACATATTTTTATTATAAGCTACAATTTGTGTGAAAATTAACCTATCTTGTCATATTTTTATTTTGTGGTTTTCCTAGCCGAATATATACTTCAGATTAATATTTAGACGTAGATTTAATATAAGCTACAATTCACGTGATCTTTTTTTGTACAATTTTAGAATAACAAAATATTATGAATGTGTAGCTTATAATCACTTTACCTTATTTCGACAAATATTTATTGAAAAAACTAGACATATGTTGAAGTAAATTGCATTTCGTTAAAATCCAAACTACAATTATGGATGTTGATATTTTCGCCTCGATTTATTTGTTTAAAATTTTAATTAGTTATAAAATATTTTTGTTGTGTAAAATAGTTGTCTTTTTTGTGTTGGGTTTTAAATTAAAAGTATCTCCAACCCGATTCAACCTAATTATAAACAACCCATGAACTTCAACTCGAACGAATCCTCTGAAATTGTCGTCGAAAATCATTCTCCCATACAGTTTTATGGCAATTTGATTTAGTTCCAGGCTCAAATCAAAAACCAATACCCGGACTCCTCTCTTCTAGGTGCTCCTTCGCAGGGATTTTGAGGGGAGTTTGGCTTTGATTTTGTCACTGTCGATTTGCTCTTTCGGCTGCGAGCTTCAGGCGAAGCTCTAGCGATCCCCTCCGGTCATTTTTCGATCTTCTTGCCACCTCCTTACCTTCCTCTTCGATCCTACTTTGTTTCTCCATGTGTGTTTCCATCCTTTACTTGGTTAATTTTGGAGAATTGGATCTAGGGTTCTTAGCTTAGAAGAATTGGGAATTTTTGAAAATATGATGATGAATTGCATGTGGCTAAAGTGCTTGACTGGATGATTGAGCCTTGGTGAGCAAGATTTTGCATAATATGGTGTTTGAATTAGACATGCCCACCAAGTTTGTGCTTTGAATGTGTGACCTTGATACACTTTTGTTCATGTTGAATGGTGACCTTCAGGGCGTGATCTGAGCTCGGCATTTGCAATCTTGTTGATCTATGAAACACCTAGTTTCATGCCTCAGTGTTCTTGTGGGTTGATTAAGATTAAATGTTTGCCATCTGACCTTGTGAACTTCAATGACCTCGAGTCTCACTACGTGTTCGATAGGGTTTGCCTACCCCGGTACCGTCATGTTTGTTATGACCCTAATCATACCACGACAACGATGCTTGTCACGTCCTAATCCTTTTTAACCAAACATATGAAACTATTGCTCCGGAGCTTAGTAAAATTTATTAAAAATCAAAGCAAAGAAAACAAAAGTGAATCATTTCTTACAATTCAAATGTAAATCTCTAAATAGCCGGGGAACTTCAATTCGTGAATCATAAAACAGAGACTTTGAATCTCCAATTTATACTCATCATCATAAAACAACACAACTAAACCATTCCAGTTGCGGCTTCTTATTGTGATCCTTCCCGTGACATTTTCAATTATGATGCTACCGCTTGTCTCGCACTATCTTCTCTCGAGCAACTCACTCTATAACCTTTGCACTACCTGGTGAGGGAGAAGGGTCAGTATACGCCGCTACGAAAAACTTAATATTAAAATAAACTTAAATATTCTCTTTTACTTTGGAGGAGTTGTTCTTACTCCCTCCCTGCAATGTTGTCCTTTAAATGAATTTGTGAGAGTTGCTATTACTCACCACCCTTAAACTCTTTTTTTTAATGAAACCACCCTTAAACTCAAAACTAGACCACTCGTTAACATTTGATCACCTCGTTGATAATTTTGATGCGATGGAATGTTGTCTCGGCAAGGGAGATATAACTTTGAACGGAGAGTGACAGAATTATCGTTTTGACATTCGCTCAAATATTTGTTATCAATTTGTTACAAGTTAAAAATCTGTAACCGTTTTGTCTTTTGTGATAATTACATCGTGGTGGAAACAAATTTTAAAATGATTCTCCATTTTGAATTTCACGTTTCTTCTTTGATTTAAAATCAGATTGGATAATCTAAAAGGAATGGTCAACACTCAACAGACAAATTTCTTTCCAAGGAAGCATAAGCAATGTGGAAAAAAAAACTTTTATTTTTTTGCATTTTAAATGGCATACATGAGAAAAGGGAAGAAATCACACGAACATGACAAAATTACCCTCCAAAATACGAAAACCCTAAAATGTGGAAAATCCCCCTTTTCCCCTTTTCCGCTTTCCCCGTTCTCAAACTTCTGCTCTGACTCTCAACTCTCAAGTCTCGCCTTCCTTTTCTTCCCTCCCTCCCTTCTCTCTCTCCCTCTTCTCTGTTCCCTTCCTTCTCACATACGGAGCTGCTCGTTCCTTGAGGATCAAGAAGAAGAAGAATCAGCAAAACCTGAGCCGAAAACCGGAAAGAAGCAGGGCACAGTTTTTCCCCCGGCGAGGAAATGGGCAAGTACATGAAGAAAACCAAATCGCCGGTGGCTATGGAGCTCTCTCACTCTTCCTCTGCCACCTCCACCATCCGCACCCGTGCGAAAACCCTAGCCCTTCAGAGGCTTCAACAGTCTCTGTCCCCGCCCAAGACCACTACCGAGGTCGATGATTCGTCCTTATCCTACCTCCAGCTCCGGAGCCGCCGCCTCGAGAAACCTCCTTTACACTCCCGGAAGGACCCAGATGAAATTGGCGTTCCCAGAGAGGGTTTGAGGTGCAAAACCCCAGGTTCGAAGAAGGTTCGAGTGAGCACGGAGCCCAAGTCGTCCGGCGGGAAGATTCTCAGGGTGATGGAAGGGGAGTTGTTTCGTTCTAGCCCGCCTGAGGATTTTGGGGTTGAGGGCTCTTTTGGAGAGAACTGCTCGGAGTTCGAAACTAGAGAAAGGTATCAATCCATTTTCTTTTCTTGCTTCTCCTCCTCGTCTTGTTAGTTGGTTTGCTTTTTCGCTTTTTGTTGTTACCTTGTCGTTTCTAGTTTTCCTCCTTGTGGGTTATCTGTTTCTTCTGACTAATTGCTGTGAGTTTTGTGCTTTTTTTTTTTTTTACTGCTGGCCTTCCATGTATTAACTCTGAGTTTCAGTTGAACCTGCTCTGCCTTCTAGGTTTTCCTCCGAGCTCAGTTGGTTACTCTTTTGTTGCTCCTGTTTTCTTTTCTTATTTGCTAAAATGCAGAGTTCATTGTCTGCTGCATGATGGGGAGTTTCTCTTCTTTTTATTCCCTTTTTCATTTTCTTCAATATTTTGGTCAGCAAGGGTGATTTCTCCATTTTTTACAGTATTAAAAGTATAGGTGTATGCATCCCCCTGCTTGATTGTCTCCTTAAGAGCTGCAACTTCTTTTCTTCAGTTCCCTTGATAAAAAAATTATACTCGTTCTTCCTTTTCTCTTATGTGCCTTCAGAAACCAAAGGAAATTAGAAGTATGTCCCCATTTTGGATATTTCCACCATCAATATTCAATACCCTCTTTCTATTTTGTCCTTGATATGCAGAGTTACCTCTCCTCCATGAGTTATTTCAAGTGTTCGTTGTGCTGTCCATATCAGACTTGCCTCTGATATAGGGAACGGGCCACAGTCACAGCATGGGATTCTAAGTTATTATGTGACTTGAAAGAGTTTCTGATCATTGAATTGTTTATATTTGTTTTTATTTTTGCCTTTTTCCCCTTTTGATGCTGCGATGTGAAAATTGCATCGTCTCCTTTGTGTGGCTCTAAGTTGTTTCGGACTTCCCTTCATGTTCTAGTGATACACTAGTAATTAGTAAACATATTTCGCAGTCTGAGAGTTGCTTTCACAGACGGTAAAAGATGTCTGCCAACTTGTGAATGGCGTTCTTTAATGCTTATCACGCAACTAGTTCCAAATCTACTACATGGTGTACCTATCAACAGATTTATTAATGCCCCCTCCGTCTTATTTCTTTGTATTGAGGCAACTGATCCGCTGCTGTCAAATTTTTCGGTTAGGTACATTGAAAATGAAATGAAAACTAAATTTTCTGAGGCATCATTTAAGTGACCTCTACTGAAATGATTGTATTTTTGAGTGTGTATGACCTCCATATTGACTGTTTTTCCTTTGTGGGTGCTCGTGGTTGATTGAATCTGTTTGATTCTCAAAATGTATAGCTTTTTTAAGGGGGTGGATTTTTTGTTTTTTGGCATGACAGAAATGGGTGAAACTTGAAAGGTTGGTATCTACCCTCGCG
Source organism: Linum trigynum (assembly GCA_964030455.1). Lineage (NCBI taxonomy): Eukaryota > Viridiplantae > Streptophyta > Magnoliopsida > Malpighiales > Linaceae > Linum > Linum trigynum. The sequence continues at coordinate 28,563,641 of OZ034814.1, read as the reverse complement.
ATGGTGCAGGGTAGAGTGGTACAAAGATTATATTGCGGTCACTGACCTTGGGGATCTAGGTTGTGTTCATTGGTGGTCCTTTTTTAAACATTACTGGTGCAATAAGTTGCTGTGATCTTGACATTTGCAGATACTTGTGGGATAGTAGTGCCAACGATGTATTGCTTCTGTTTGGAGTTTTAGTGAAGAATATGCTAGTCTAGTCGCTCTGTTTCAGATAATGAATCTGTTGTTTCAGAATGCTAAACTAGTTTGATGAGCCAATTTCGTTATCGGAATTTTTGGTTTAGGAGGAGCACCAGAGAAAGCACACCATGTAGCTTGATAAGGCACTCTGATAGTGTGGGGACCCCTGGTTCAACAACAAGGCAGGGAGCTTCCATGGTTACTAGCAGGAGAGTTAGTAATGACACCCTGGGGAACTTCCCTACTACTCAAGAAATGGATGACTTTTTTGCCAGTCAAGAAGAGCAGCAGCGGAGACTATTCATAGACAAGTATGAACGCTCGCAGTTCCACTATATCGTTAGTTAAATTGCTGTTTTTTTCTTCTCTTAATTTACTTTTTTTCTTCTTCTTGAGGCTAGCTTGACAATTAGTTATGTGAAATGTCACAGGTACAACTTTGATGTGGTGAATGATATACCCCTCCCAGGGCGATACGAATGGGTTCAAGTTATTCGCTGACTTAGTATTTTGTCATTAGGAGGGGCATTTATCAACCCCCAACTTCTTGGTGACGAAGTGTTTTGTGTAGCGGCAGGTGTGGTGTTTAAACTAAGTTAGGTTCTGGAAAAGTTATATTCCGTCGCCCTTCGAAGCTCATGTAAAGGGAAATGGAGCTTTGGAAGGATGTCTAATTCAAAGAAGTGCAGCCTAACAGAGGTGATGTTGATGAATAATTTGGAGGAGGAGAATGAGGAAGAGTAGTTAGTATGTCAGAGGAGATTAGAACTCTAACTTTGTAACTTTGTAGGAGACTATTGTGTAATAGCTAGAGATGTTCTGTTCTCTTTTATTTTGCCAGTTAATGAAAAGCTAGGATTGCCTTTTGCTGTCTTGTTTCCTGATAATTTCAGCTGGTAGTCCATATAAGGGAAGAGCCATTATTGGTCTTATGGAGAACAATAACAGCCCATTTATCTGTTATGTTCATGTGGGTTTTTGTCTCTTCATATCATACTTTTCCTTTGTCCCTGCAAGGTTGGTTTTTGTCATCACATTTCTTTTGTAAGCAGGAGTAAACTACAACAGAAGGAGGGGCATCTCTTAATCCAGTTTCACTTGTGATGGTGATGTCTGTGAGGTTTGCAAATCTATAGATAGATTGTACTCTACTGGCCTTCTCATATTGGTCACATGCCCCAGCACTGTTCATAATTGGGGGGACAGTGAGTCTATTTTTGTGGAGGACAGCCAAATCTGTCTGCTTGTCTGGTGGACTGACTCTGGTTTGGATTGGTATGGTTCTCTTCTTTTTACTGGTTTTTACCCCCAGAAAATAATAAGTTGAAGACCCCATTTTCATGATTAAGTATTCAGTTTGTGGCAGAAGCAGTTGACAGTTTGCAGCTGAAGACGAAGAAGGAGACATTTACTTATTTACTCTTATGATGAATGTTTCTAGATGCTGAATGCTGATGGATGTCAAAACTCAAAACGACTTGTAACTTTGGTTGGTTACTGGGTTAGGTTGATATTCACTTTGCTTAGGGGGGCTTATTTAAGTGTCATATGATTGATGGTGGTGACAAACTGCAATTCGGTTAGAATGTTTACGCCTTTGACGTAAATAGGTGTGGTCAAATTGCATGCATTGGTGCCTGGCGTGTTACAATAGTGATGGATTTGTGGCGGATTTCTCTAAACTATTTTTATTGTTATTCTCATTTTTAAATATTCAAATTCATACATATTAGTATTCATGCGGAGAAGTTTTGTAATCCTATACGGTTGGTTTCGGGTACTCTTGGTAATACTTGTCCCTTATATCTAATATTGTTATACCTAGATTCAACATATGTAGATCTTCAAAGATACAATCATTCAAAGTAAACAAATCATTCTCTCTGACTCCAGCGTATCTACCAAGCAATATATCACTAACATAATCTTGTTAACAAAGGAGAAAGAAGTGAATGAGTGAGTGACGAATTGAGGGAAATAAATTAGTGTTTGGTTTGGATGGTTGATGCGACTTTAGTATATCACAAAGTAATTATCCTACAAATGCCTAGGTAGTACTCCACATGGTCTTCCAATAGCCACTACTTTGTAACTAATTGTTTATACTTTATACTCAAACAAAGATGCAAGCAAAGATAAAATCAATGGGTTGAGGTTCTCTATTTTTAGTAGGTTTTTCATATAAGACAAACAAGTAAAGATAGATAGACATATAGATAGGTAAGTAAATAAAGGATAGATAAGATATATAGGATAATCAATTGTTTAGGTAGCTTCATTTAGATGATCGTGCATACTATCTCATTAATAACATGCATCTACACATCATCTTCTATTATGATATTCTAACCCTTCCGCGAATACATTCCTACTCGAGCTTTCGTCACATGCATAAGGAACTACAACTAGCTAGTGCATACTATCTCATAGCATTGGCCTATGACATTGGTGTTCTAATGTATCAAACATCAATCATGCATTATAGAATAACAACATACCATCTAAGAGGAGTTTCATATCAACTTAAGATGATATTATAATCAACACCATGATAGCACATAATAGATGATAAAGATATAAAATGACTAAGGCATCTCATTAATAATAGAAAGCAATGCATAAAGCATCATAGAATTCACATCACTAACAACAAAATATTTAACTATACTTAAGAGAGAGAGATGATATCACCATCAATGATGAATGCATCTCCATGGCTGCACCCCTCCAATGGATGCTAACATGATTGATATGTGCAATGCAATATGCAATGCACTTCTCGGATAGTAAAGAAAGTGTATGGGTTTCGCAATTGTGTAGTGTGCACTCATGTCGTTTTTCTTGTACCTAAAACCTCTAGTCTAGCCTCTATTTATAATACATGAAAGAATTGGTATTTTAGACGTTTTTCCTCCATAAAATCGGACTCAAACATTCTTGTACGACTCGAACTTGGATCCCTTGACTTGGAAACGAGTAAAAACTTCCAGAAGGTTCCTTGGGCCTTAGGCAAGTGCCGGCCACATGCCAGTCGATGCGGTGGTTTTCCTCACAGGCTTGGGTTCCTTGGACCACAAGTAATCTCCTGGATGAATTTGGAATCGACTTGTCATGTTTGGCCTTGTGGCTAGACCCTCGAGGTTGCTTCCTCCGTTTGGGATGAATTTTCTATAGTAGACTCCTCTTTGACTTGTATGAAGACTTCATGCAAGGTTCCGCTCAATTTGACTTCATTTGATAGATGGATTCTTTCTTAATCTTCTAGTCATTATCCTTTTAGTCCTCCAACATGATACAATAGGTGATCCAAATCATCATTGATTGCATTTTACCTTGAAAAACACAAAATAATACCAAAATGGCATAATATAATACTAAAACACAATCAAGGTCTCAAGAAAACTCATTGATCAAATAGTTGTGAAATTCATAGAAACTATATAAGAAACAACTAAATGTGTATAAATAGAAAAATAAATTTATCAAATATAGGGAGATGAAAACTCTATAATTTGAGCGTTATCAGAAATCTCTCACACTTGAACTTTGTTTGCTTCCCAAGCTAACACTATTGATTATCATACAACTCAATGAAAACTGGAAAACCTCACTTGACTTCAATCTTAGGTAGTGAATCATAAGTGATATTACAAGGTCAACAATAGCACGAGAGAGCTCTAACCACAATAACATGCATGAATAATTAGAAATTTAATCCAATCATAAATAACCAACCATGCTCAAGTTTAAAACACATAGGGTGAAACTTTTGTAAAATGATATTTCTCGTAGAAATGCGTATACCAATCTTTTGACATATCCGTTTAGCACTTTATCTTTCAACATACTTGTTTCAATTTTTGTGAAAACTCATTGATCAAATAGTTGTGAAATTCATAGAAACTATATAAGAAACAACTAAATGTGTATAAATAGAAAAATAAATTTATCAAATATAGGGAGATGAAAACTCTATAATTTGAGCGTTATCAGAAATCTCTCACACTTGAACTTTGTTTGCTTCCCAAGCTAACACTATTGATTATCATACAACTCAATGAAAACTGGAAAACCTCACTTGACTTCAATCTTAGGTAGTGAATCATAAGTGATATTACAAGGTCAACAATAGCACGAGAGAGCTCTAACCACAATAACATGCATGAATAATTAGAAATTTAATCCAATCATAAACAACCAACCATGCTCAAGTTTAAAACACATAGGGTGAAACTTTTGTAAAATGATATTTCTCGTAGAAATGCGTATACCAATCTTTTGACATATCCGTTTAGCACTTTATCTTTCAACATACTTGTTTCAATTTTCTCATTTCCCCCCTTTTTCCGTGTGTCAGGAGTGATCTGGGCCATTCTATACATGTTTTGACCCCTTTTGTTGTGTCGTTTGCTCCTTGGTACAATAAGTTTTGGAATGTTTTAGTATGTTTCAGGCTATTGAGCGAGAAGATAGAAATTCGGACAAAAGGGATAAAAAAGGGACAAAGAGCTTGAAATTGCATGGATCACGGTTCAGAGGACATTGTCACAGATAGGAGATTGTGAAGATTGCAGCCAAACCGTGAAGTGTGAAAAGTTCCAGGAGCATTCGGAAGTCACACCGGTAGTGCAATGATCATGGGCTCAGGGCGTGAAATGTACAACAAAATTATGAAGTGTGTAAGTGAAAGGTGCATTTTGGGTTGAGATTATGGTTTCACTGCACACATTATGGTCATGAAGACATACCATGAAACATGCACTGTCAAGTATAAAAGGAGAAGGAGATCAGATTTCAATGGGAGAAAAGTTCTAGTGTGAGATGGGTTTCTTCTTCTTCCACAACTTAGAGAGACAATGAAGAACCAATGTAGATTGTAGAGGAATTTGACCTACCCAAGACCAAAGCAGTCCATATTGCATCTTCAACACCATTTCCAAGCAACTAGGAAGAAGGAGAATCAACTTTCTATGGGGTTTTCATTCTCTTTAGTTGTAGTTCTTTCTCTTATTATGGAGTAGATTTCCCTTATCACTTGGATTATGTAAACCCTATTCTAGGATTGTGGATTGATGGTTATGAACTCTACGTTGTGATTGACATGTTTGATTATATATTGCTTCAGTATTTATCATGAAAACTGAGTATCATTGATCATTCCCCCAATTTTGTGGCAAATTAACCTAAGAGAGAGAAGATCTCTTTATAGTAATTTGGGTCACTATTCAATCATCGTAGAGAGCCATGAACGAGGGTGATTGGGTTTTTTACGTCGTTCCGGGTCATCGTCTGAGGGAGTGGATTTGGTCCCCTAGTTTCCTAATTCGATAGTTTGGTACACCTCTCCAATTAGAGTAACTAGGCGGGTTAAGACAACTCGAATAGAGACTCCTAACTAGTTTTGATCTCCTAAATATATATATAACATGAAAATCACGCTATAGTATCATGTCATCATCTCACATACGGGACTAGGGGTATAATCATCCGAGTGATGCTTTCTCACTTTAATTCAACTTAATTTTGCTTGTTTGATTTAATAGCTTGAAACAACGTTTCTACTGCTAGATAATATGTAGTTTGCTGAAGTACGAATATATAAACTGCCCAGGTTTGATAAATTGAAAATACTTGTTCTATACTACACCCGATCATAGGTTATACTTGGCCTTTTAATGAGAGTGTGTAGTAGGACACGAGTCAAGTTTTCTGGCGTCGTTGCTAGGAACAAGACAATGGTTTATTATCTTGAAAATATGAACTACTGTTAATCCGAATTTTCTTTTCTTGCATTTCGTGCGTCGGACCTTGCTTGTTGGCTCTTTGTGTTGTTTGTAGTGTGTGCATGTGGTGTATGACCCAGAGCAATCCAACACTCTTAGAAACACTATAAAACCACATCAATCGAACTCTCCGGCTACTTGCTCATGAGAAGGAGCTAAGGGAAGCGAGGAAAGACTTGTATGGCGAACAAAGCCACACAAGATGGGGATGGAGCAAAGACCATGGAGTACTAAATGTCCCTGCAGGTGGCAGACATCCAACTTAGCATCCAGCATTCACTCGTGGAGGCCAACGACTTTGAGATCAAGACGAGTATCATCACCATGATCCATAGAAAAATCCAATTTCATCGTCTTGAAAATGAGTCACCAAGAGAACATATCATTCGATTCTACAAGTTGACAGATGGTCTAAAGATGAATGGAGTACCATAGGAAGCACTTAGGTTGAGGCTTTTCTCATACTCCCTAAGTGGCAAGACATGAACTTGACTCAACAATCGACCTCCTCTCTCAATTGTTTCTTGGGATGACTTGTTCACAAAGTTCATGGCTAGGACTTCCAGCCTTCCAAGACAATGGAGTTTAGAAGAAAGATCACTCGCTTTGCTCAAGAAGAAGTTTAAACCTTGAGAGATGCTTGGGAGCTCTATACCGACATCTTCCTTCAATGCCCACACCATGGTTTTGATGAATATTTCAAGATTGGAATCTCTTACAACGGTCTCTTCCAAGAAGACCATATGCCCATCGATTCCTTGTGCCAAGGGAACATGCTCAACGAGACACCCCCACAAATATCCGAGTTGTTTAAAGAAATGGCGTTGAAGAGGTATGATTGGGGCATGACAAGGAGACGAAGGAGGACTAGTGAGAGAATTCCATGCTATCGAGGCAAGTCCTTCACTTGAGGCAAAGACTGATGGGTTGATCAAGGTACTGTTGAAGGATAGAAGTCAAAGTAAAAGCCAACTGATGGTGTGCGAATGGTGTTCAAGCCCCAACCACAAGTTGAAGGAATGCCAAATTATGATGGAAGCCACCACCCGAGAGAACAAGTGAATTTTATCTCAAATGCTACACAAGTTATAACAACACATACAACCCGAGGTAGCGCAACCATTCAAACTTTTCATGGTAATCACTGCTAATCCGAGACCATCGGGTTTTCTAGGGCCTACCGGCAGATATCAACCAAGACCCTATTTCCTCAACCAAGGCCTCAATTTCAAGCAACAAACTTCTAACAACAACAATATCAACGACAAAGGTGGGCGTCAATAGCAACAAACTTCGTAATATAAATGACACTTTCACTAAAGGTTGATATTTTTACCTTTTTTTAGTGTTATTAGCAGTTTCTTTTTCAACCACAAACAACTAAGTGATTGCATCATTAAATAGACAGATCATGAATGTTCATTCGTAAGGTTCATAGTCATTCGGTCATTTATAAATAGAGATTTTAATCTAGAAATATTGAAATATAATTTCAATGTCGAATTAATGTTATATGAAATTATACATTTCAAATAACTTAAAAAAAAATACATGTCTTAAATTACGTTGTGTTACGTCAACAAATGAGTACCAAACTAGTTATTAAAATAAATTAAACCACATTTTACCAATAAAAATTTGAAATTAAACCATTGTTCAAACTTCAAACAGCCACGCCTAGGATGTCCATTGGGAAGAGGGTTCTAGAACGCAGTAGAAGAAGAGTTTTCGCTTTACCAAGCTCTCTCCTCTTCCTCTCGGACATTGTTTCGTAATTTCGTTCGGTAACCGAGGGCCCAAATTTCCCTCTCGCAGCTACTATAAAAACGTCTCTCTCCCAATTCTCATTCAGATACGACTATACCCTTCCCTGTTTCCGAGTTCTCCCGGGAGTTTCTTTCGTTCAGTAATCATAGGGCCTAAATTTATCGTCCACCGATAACCTCTTGGGACAGCCCCGGCTAAAGAACTTTCCGGCGCCGTTCCCCCGCATTTCCCAGGTACGCACAGCTTGATCTACGGTATTTTTTATTTTTTCCTGCGGGATTAGATCTGTAGTTATGGATGGGGGATTTTCTTCCCGGATTTATTGTGAATTTCGCCGGCGATTCTGCGATGTGCGTTGAAATGCGATCTTTCCAGACCCCGTATGTTCGGTCTGTGATGTTGGAAAGTGACTTTTGGGTTTCCGATTTCTCTGTGATCTCTCGGCAGGCGTAGCTGAAAAAGGATTAGGCTAGTTCGTTAATCTGTCGATTCGAAGCTCCCTCTTTTTCTGAATTTCTCGATTATGGCTGAGGTAAGCTGTGGTTTTTGCTTTGGAGTTGAGGCTGCTTCTCCTGTCGCTTGTTTGCGTATTATTTCCTTGGCTGGTTGACTAAGCTCAGAAATTGGTCGCAGGAAGGGCACAGGGTTACCTTGAACGTGTATGATCTCAGCCAGGGACTGGCACGTCAACTCTCCACAACCTTTCTTGGAAAAGCAATTGAGGGTATATGGTTAGTACATTAACTTTTGCTGATCTATGTGTATTTCTATTAGGTGCAGGGTACACTGTCCATGGTTGATAGTGTAAGCGCTTGGGAGAATTCTTTGTTTGGACTCAATGCTTGACGTTATTGGGCTTACTATCAGAAATTCAGAATGTATCTGGATCATTTGGTGCTTATTCTGCTCCCCCATTATTGGTTCATGGTGCTCTTATGCTCAATGTAGTAAAAATCGCGATTTAAGACTAAAAAGCTTACGTTTTTACACTTATAGGTTATTAATACGCTTCTAAATAGAATCTCAATTTTTACTTACAAATGTAGTCAAAATCTAAACTTTAAAGTTTAAAATCTTACTTTTTTACTTTTATGCTTCTAGGTTACCAAAACGGTTCTACGTAGAATTGTGATTTTGATTGCATTCTTAGGCTTAAGATCTTGAAATAGAGGTGAATATATAAGAGGCCTCTATAGGTTTAGAGGAATGCAAATGTTGGATGTCTTAATCTTAAGTAGATGCAAAAGTAGAAGATGGAAGCTTTGCATTCTTTGATGTGCAACTGCTTAGCTTGCTATGAGACACTCTTGTCTAAATCTAGCCATAGGTGATTGGTAGAGCCTATTCTGGACCTATTAGTGTGCTGAACGTGGTGTTAGTGTCTGTTTGAACCTCTTGCTTGGTTCATTATCCCTAATGTTAGCAAATATCGATAAGTGCGGCTCCAAATTTAAATCTCATTTGTTGACCATGCAGGCATACAGGAGTAGTGGTGTACGGCAATGAATACTACTTTGGCGGAGGCATACAGAAAGACGCTGCTGGAATGACTCCATATGGGACAGCTATCAAAGTAGTAGAGCTGGGAGTCACACATGTACCCCAGAATGTATTTGAAATGTATTTGGATGAGATTAGCTCTCGCTATACGGCCGAAACGTACAGTTTGCTCAAACACAATTGTAACAATTTTAGCAACGAGGTTGCACAATTTTTGGTTGGAGCATCCATTCCAGACTACATTCTTCAGCTTCCTAATGAAGTTATGAGCAGTCCAATGGGTTCCCTAATGTGTAAGTTGCTCTTGCTCATGTTTGACACCCCTCTTTGGCTGAGGAAGTGTGATATTCTTCCATTTCAGTTTGCATATGTTTGTGATATATAGATGATCTCACCTTGGGCAATGCAATCTGTGCATTGTCAAGTTGTTGTTCTAGTCTTTAACTGTGAAGCCTTTTTTTTTTGTTTGCTTAGTGCCCATGATTCAGAACCTAGAGTCGACACTGAGAGCAGGAGCTGTCCCTCGAGCACCACAGTTCAGGCCTACATCGTCTAGCCAGCAAGCACAAACTGCAAATAAATCCTCAGCTAATGGTGCTGTATCTTCTGCTGGACAAGCTTCATCTGAGGAGTCTGGAGATAAAGTCATGTCAGAAAACAAGGTCCCATCAGTTAGGTCTGACCCTCCTGCCATTGAGCCTTCCAAAAGCGAGCAGAAAGCCTCTGTTGCCGATCCACTTGGAGATGCGAGGAACAAAGTGCAGGACGAGATCAGTCAAGAATTTGCTACCATCATGGCTCAGGGCACAGTGCGTGCAAGCGAGGCTGCGGCTCTAGCAACTAGGAGAGTCATGCAGAGATATGGGAATCTGAACATTGCCTCACCACGTAGTTAAGGAAATTTATCGATTGGATTACCAGCTGCTATTGTGCAATGGTTGTTGGGAACACCCATTATAAGCGGGGTATTTTTATCATTATGATCTGTCTTTGAACGCCTATGGACATCAGCCTGAAAGTTGATGATGGCCGCAGAACTTTTAATGAGTATTCGAATTTCATAAGCGGATTCCTCTATTGCAATGGTTCTGTTCAGTTTTACATTCGACAAAAATTGTACAATGTGCTTACAAAGAGACGGATAAACAAAATTGTACAACATGAACGGAGAAGCTCTAATACGTTCGACTCAGAAGCCTTCCCAATGTATAATCTTTAAAAAGTGGTGGTAAATGGTTGGATACAGAAGACAAATGGTGTCCAATCAACATATGAAACAAGGCGCTGTAGTTACAGAGTCCGCCATATTCAAACATTGGCTTGTGTTGCTTCAAGTCTACCATCACAATCTTCCGGTTCTGCCCCCGCATCTTTTGATTCATTGGAAGGGATGTTGATTCCAGCAAATCCAATCATCACAGCTATGGCTCCTAGATAATCCATGAGACGAGGTGCATTGCCAGTGATGCTATCTACAATAGCTGCCAATGGGACCTGGATTGTAAGACCAGCAGTGGCTACTGTCGTGGTTGTTAACAACACAGCTTTCGCCCACAAGTAGTCACTCAGCACGTTGTCTAACAAACCTGTTTCCAAGTCAGAAGGGAGTCAGATTTCATAAGTTTGCTAAGAACAACTTACTTCCAGACCTACACGAGTAGTCTAATTGTTATGTCATATTCAAAAGATGCATCGTGTCATCACATCATCATCAGCAATGAATGCGTTTGTTTCAACTAAAATTTAAGTTCCTATGACTTAAATTGGAGAGCAAGGTCAAGTAGAAACATCTTTTCAGCCAAAATATTCTTACTCCACTTGCAGCCGGCATAAGAAAGTAATTTAATCAACTGGATTTAAAACAGTTGCTCAATACACCAGGAGTATTAATGGTGGAATCAGGAATGGGAAAAGGACATTAGAGCATTAAATCATCAAGGGAAACATTTCTTATCAATACACCAAATGGTTTGAACAGGGACAGTGAAAATACTCGAGGCATTCTCGGTCCAAAAAAATAACCTTCCGTAGCAATACTGTAAGTACTATCTAAAATAAATACACAGGAACGTTAGTGTGTATTCTGCTGAAACAACAATTCTTACAAGAAAAGATGGAAACCATAGTTTTGGGCATATACAAGAAGGGATGAAATTAATTACCTTTGCCAACAACAAGTCCAAGCTGCTTCCAGGTAAGTGCATTAAAAGGATCTAGCTTAGTAAGATGAAGCACAACTGCGACTGGAAGGAAAATGAAGAGGTTGAAAAGACCCAGAAATCCAAGGAACTGAGCCATACTGGCCCTTCCATTTTTCTCTTCATCATCTGGTAGCTTTATGCGGATCAGTGTAATGTAGACAGCGTAGAGTCCAGCTGATACCAGAGCGAAAATATCTCCAAGAAGAGGGCTTGAAGCAATTGCATTTAGTCCAGATTCTGAGTCACCCAAGCTGACAATAATTGTTCCAGCCATACATAGAAGAACACTTACAAACTTTACCCAGGTAAACTTCTCGCTCAGGAAAACTAGGGACACCAAAAAGGTAAATAGACTGGATGCACTGCTCAAAATTGTATTCGACTGCAGATAACAAAAATGGAAATTCTGTTACATTACCTCAAATGAATAACAGCCAGAAAGAGATTTGATTTTATGAACCCTCACATGCTTACCGTCACAGTCGTATACTTCAGGGACAGGTTGAACATCAGCTGTGCAGAAAACCAGAATGGGCAAATGAGCAAGCTGACCCATGCCACCCTTGTTCGTGTCCATCGCCCTTTGGAGTCAACTCCTTCATTGACACTGTCATCTTCAGGAAAGGGTGGTTCGACCTCGTAAGATATGACGGTATCCAATCTCGAATCAAGACCTTCACCACTTTCTTGCTCCTCCTCCACCAATTCGTCCTCCTCTACAAGCATAGATGGATTGGAAGTAGATCCATCGTACTCATATTCCTCGCTTAGTTCGGACTCGTCAAGAAGAATATCCCTCTCCGACTCTCTCAGTTCTAGTGAAGTCCCATTCTTCTTATCCCTCCAATCTTCTAAATAGCGAGCTATTTCAGCTATAGGAAGATACACCACGAACAATGAATTGCAGATATAGGTGATGAGGAACGGCGAAACGCCACCATCAACAACTGACTGCACCACGAAACTAGCACCTATCCAGATGATTGCGACAGCAAAAATGTACACCAAGCCCAGTACCCATTTCCAAACGTTACTTCGCATAGCTTAAAGACCCGAAAAGAGGGGAAGGGAGGGGGGGGAAGAACAGGAGAGGTCTTGCTTCCTCAGCAAAAATCACCGAGAGCCAGAGCCAATCCAATTTCAGAACATTCCATCAGCCACTTACAAGTCCAATCAGCAACAGATTCTGAGAAAGAAGGTAAGAGGAAAGGAAGGAGTTCAATCAAAGGCGCTAACCAGAAATTTTAGGCGGAACCCATAAGAAAGGCGATCAAATTCCGCCCATCAGCAACCTCATTAGGGCCGGGATTCCCACGTTTGTATTCGCTTCTTAGTGACGAATCAACCGTAGCACCATGAAAGGAAGGAATAATGAGCGCGGCAAGGCACTCTGAAAGGCGCGGATTGAATCGTCAAAATGGATGAGGCACCTGGTTCTTGATTGAACTCCGATCTCGGGAGTTCGTCACTGGGTCGTTGGTGAGGTAAAACAGCTCAATGAGTCGAGCCGTGCGATCTGTGGAAATCGCTGTGGGTCAGAACGGGCCGGGCTCATAGCCACATTCTCTCATGTCAGTCCAATGAAATATGGGTTTAGTTCAGTCTAGATGGTTCAAACTTCAAAGGGTCTTCCAATGTGGTTAAGACTTATGTAACTAGTTTGTGGAGTGAGAGCGTGAGCGGGAGTGTGAGAGCGTTCATTTTATAAGAATTTAATATTAAGAGCGTAATGATTATGTTAATGATTTTTTATTATGTTTAATATAATGAAGAGCAAAAGTACAAAATAATATATGATGTAGGTATTTTTAATGATGCCACTATTGATTATTATAATATATTAAATTCAATGATATGGAAAATACATGCTTGAAATCTCTTTTACATAAATGTTACTTTTATATCATATAGGAATTTTGTTTTATTCAAATACATTGTAGTACTTTTGTGTATACAATACATGTTGCTAAGTGCATGAACAATGTTACCGATTTGATTTTCAGTATTTACAAATAAATTGTTGATTCGGGTTTCGACATCGCGCTCTGTGTTCACGGACGCGTTGAAGAGTTCACGACCGTGAACTAAGGCCATGAACTGAAACGGATCCTGGTATAAAATGTGAGCTGAAAGGAAGAAAGAGGAGAGTTTCATTTTAGGTTAGGTTTTCATTTTCAGAATAAAGGGATTCTAGTGAGAGGTTATGGTTTTTTCTATAGTGAGAAAGTGCAAATCAAAGGAGGAAGAAGGAGCTTTGGGCCTGTTCCTAGCTACAGGATTGAAGATTTCTTCATCTCAAGGGAATCTCAAGCAACAAGGAGGAAAGATTGACATCACTTCATGGTTATGTCTTTTCTTTTTGTTGTTTTCTCTGGTTTAGCTATGAAATAGCCTACCTACTCACTTGGGTATTGTGAACCCTAGTCTCTCTATGTGTTAGGTTGCAAGAACATGAACCTATTGTGTTGATTGAGTGTTTTATATGTTATTTGAGGTATTATTCATAAATGATAGCTTTAACCCAATATTGGGTGAAATTAACCTAGAGGGTGAAAATCCCCTATTGGTCCAATTAGGAGCTAGACTCCTTAGCCACTTGGGTAACCTCCTTTAGGTCAATTTAAGATCAAAATCTCAAATATCGGAGTAGGGCCGTGATTCCACTGGGATAGGTCTCTCTGCCGACCGGATTAAGTTACGAGGGTTTGGTTTGCAATCCTTAGCCGGCTAGTTGAGAGGGTTAGGTTCCCTAGCCTATCGTTGTCACCCTTAGCCGAAAGGTTAAGTGAGTTAGCTTTCTAATTTGTTGCAACGACTCTCAATTAGCTAACTAAGAGAGAGTTAGGGATCTCCTTGGTTGATTGATAAAGAGGGATAGACTCTCTAGCTACAAATCACAATTCTTGACCTAACGGTTAAGAGAGCTAGTTCCCCTAGCTTATATTTGTTAATTTTCCTTCATTAATCGACTAAGGGAGTTTGACCCTAGCTAGTTGCACCACCTAGCGCTGTATGAACACGTCCTTCTCACTAGAGCTTTGTTTGTCGCTTCTTAGCACGAGACTAGGGGGAGCAATACCTGGGTGAAGTCCCCTCAAGCAGAATTCTCCTCGATTTACTTTCACTTTGTAGTTTTCTTAGTTTTAAACCCAAAAATGTTTTGCTAAATAACAACTTAAGTGATTGAAGTAGGGGGTACATGGACCGGCCCGGGTTGACAATTTAAATACTTTACCTATACTACACCCGGCTAGAGTTTAAAAACTTGGGATCTAGTCGGGATTAATTCGCAGTGTAGTTCCGTGCGAGTCAATATATTTGTTTGATGAGTTCTACGGTACCCAGAGTGGAATCAGAGGTACCACATAACTTGTGTATGAATATGCTATCTAGAACTCAAATTAGCATGATTTTTGGGCCTGATACTTGACTCGCTATGACACAAATCCTAACAATGGCCAAGTGTAACCAATGGAAGGGACTGCAGTATAGTGGCTCAGATAATAAATATCGAATCTACGGGTCTCTAGAGTTACTATTACTTAGCTTCAGTTCATTATTTAGCAAACCAGATTAATAAGGAAGAACTAAAACTACTCTAGCAAACTTCAGTTAAAGTTAATCTAATTACAGGTTGGGAACTCACTTAGGTATGATTCCCCCTAGCCACTAGCCAGACTAACGATTGATGATTTCTAACTTGTTTCACTTTCATTCACAATGCGGAGAATCCTTGACTAGACCTTGAGTCTCGACTAAAGGAACAAGGCCCTCTTGAGTCAATTGCCTAGAGGGACGTATCCTTCTCTAGAACAGCCGATCAAGGCGTTCTGAACTAGATTACCTCTATCGAATGAGGTTCTCAATCGATACAAAGCAGTGAATCAACCCTCGACTAAAGCAATCGATCCACTACTATCAATCTATGGTGCTCTATTGACCTAATCAGATATTCGCTCTCATAGGATCAAAACAGAATCAATAATCTCGACTAAAGCAGAATCGAATCATGAAAACATGCATAGATTGAATATGAACTCAAGATTATCAAGTCAGAGTACTCATACAATCATCCAATCAAACAAACATAGCTAGGGTTCCTCAAAACCTAAGTGAAGGGAAGTTACTCCATAGAGAAGAGAGAGACTGCAGTAAGAATCTTCAGATGATCAGTCTTCAAGTCCGGGCTTGTTCCTCGAGCTTCCAAGGCGAAGAAATCCTCCAATTCCACTCTTAGAATGCCCTCAAATCGCCCTCTCTCTCTCTTTGGTTCGTCCCTTGGGTGTTTGGGATCCAAAACCCAGCTCTCCCTTTCCTTTGGCTTCAATCTGCCTAAAAAACCCGATTCTGGGCAAAACACGCTCGAGGACACGGCCGTGTTTTACTTTTGACCGCCCGTGTTTTGCCCCCAGCAGCCTCGTCGGCCAAAACACGGTCGTGCCTAAATATGGACACGGCCGTGTTTTTCTTTAGGCGCGCCCGTGTTTTTACTGCCGAACCTGTTCCCCTATATTCAATGCTTCATTTCTCCCTCGTCCGGACTCCGAATCAGTCGTCGTTTGATCCCAGACGCTCGTAGTCTCGTCCTCTTTCTTTTCATGACAAGCTTGCATGATTATTTGTCCATAAAGTGAGGTAGAAATCCATTTTTCTTCAGGTCATGCCCAAGTTTCTTCTCCCGAATCGCCAATTGATCTCTGATTGACTTGAAACTTGCGCCTATGCTTCACTTTATGTGCTAGGACCTGAAATGTAACAAAGGAACACAACCTAGCATAAAATAGGCCAAAGAAGCGATAATGCTAGCTTAAACGATCAAAAAACAAAGGGGAAAACATGTGCAAATATCGAGTCATCAATACTATACCCTAACCCTTAATGGGCGAACCCTACGTCCTAATTATCTAAACCATAAAGTATAAACTATAAGATGGTGCATTCATTTCCCCCCCCCCCCCCCCTATATTTGGACGAATCGTAACCTTTGATTATGATTTCTATTTAAATTTGATATTGGGGTATAAGATTTGGAGAATTAAGACCCAACAAGTCTATTAAATTTGTCCATCTTATGTGGCTATCATTACTAGCTAACTTGGATGATGCAAAGAAGTATAGTTGGAGCGGAGCCTGCCTAGCTTACTTGTATAGAGGATTGTGTGGGTCATGTAACTTGAACGCTGAACAAATAGGTGGTGCCCATTTCATCCTCCAAATTGGGCATGTTGTCACTTTCCATACATTTGTCTGTGCCTCAGAATGCCATTATGGGAAGATGATGATCCTCTATGGGAGACAACTGCTGATGGCGTTAGGTAAATGACTTCCCAAAATATGTTTTTACAACTATATACTCTTACTTCTATTATTCATATTGACATACGCTTCTATTTTATCTATTAGGTGTATTTCAAGTCAAATCCCTTACTACAAGGTCGTACACAACATGCTGAGTTATTGCCTTTCTTTTGATGCATTGAGTCATAAAACTAAAATTTGATTATGCTATAATTGTTAGATTGGTGTTAAGTTCTAGAAATTTAATACAAGTGTGTTTCTTATGCTAGTATATTTGGATGTATGAGAATTTCCAAAGTTGGGATGCTAAGCTTCCTCTCATTTGCTTCCACATCGTTGAGTGGCACTACCAGATACGGACTTGTCCAAACTACTCCAAGGGATCCACCATCCACCCAAAATGGATTGCATGAAATTGATCTTTGTCGATGCGAGGATTGGCCCGAGTTTCATGCACCATACGTTACATTGTAGAATCCTATATGAACTTGCCGCATCAACGGTGTTTTGCTATTGAATCCAAACCAGTACCACGATGATTATATGCAATGGTACCGAATGATGATTTTTCGACCCACTCATCATACACTTCTGCAATGGATTTTTGTTTCCCATGCCTTGTTGTACTTGATTGTGAATGATAGGTGTGTTCGAATTTCTGCTTGTATTGTTTTGATGGTGATGTTTGGTTGTGCCTCCACCAAGTGTTTGATGTTATCAGCCACAAATTTTGAATCAAGTTGGTGGTGGTCTTGGCAAGTGTACCCAAACTGCAAGTATGATTGTTCTTGCATTAGTTTCTGCACCACCATGATATTACTGAGAGGATCCCACACCGCTGTCATATTGGTGGAAAGATCCAACAACATTGCCATACTGGTAGGAGGATCCAATACCACTATATAGTATTCACCCAAAGATTGATAATTTCTCCTACTCACATCGTCAAATTGCACATACACTTCAACCACTTTAATACCACGATTTTATTTCAAGAACTAAAACATCATATCCATTTTTTCATCATCTCCAAGTACGAATTCAACATATTAAAGGATGTTAAATACCACAATTGTCATGCAATAGGTCTTTATAGATATTTCTCGGTGCCCCTAATGCAAGTTTCCCCCTCTATTATGTTTCAGAGATCAAGCCATGTAATTTCCCTCTGATAGTAATTTTCTTGGATTGACACCTTGATAATCAATCCTTTTGTGGATTTTATGATTTCACCATCCCAATGGACACAAAATATGAATTTTCAAACCATATCTAAAATTCAAAATAACCAATTAGACTATAACGACATTGAATATGTATGATATTATTCCAGCCTCATTTTCATCTCTAAGTTGCTAAGTTCTACATAATATAAAATTACCAAGCATGCAATACTTATTTCTAATCTACAAAAATCGATAGAACTAACCTTCTCATTCTCCAATTTACGTCAGTTCATATGCGAAGATCATAAACTCATGTAGAATGAAAGAAAGTAGGGGGATGAGAGTAGAACGAGCTCAAGGGAGGAAGAGAAGCAGTAAGATGAAGAAATGTTTGGTGAATGATTTTTGTGAGTTGTGCACGTACTTATTGTGGGTTATGATGACAATATCTCGCCCATTTTCTCAGCTACATCACTATATCGTCAACAGGTTCAACGATAATATTATAACAAAAATTCTATCCTATCAATAGGAATCTGCGAGTGCCACATCAACAAAATGTTGCCTTAGGGAAAGGCGACATAGCAATATTGCTAGATTAGCAAGCGACATAGTTTATTTCGCTTCTTTATCCGACGATATTTGCTTCCCCCCGCCAGGTTAGCAAAAACACCACCATTTTGGGGAATAACCGTCAACTACCGCTATTTTGAGAATTGTTTTTTGATAATTGTCGAAAACAAATTGATTTCATGTGCTTAATGTGATTATTTCATGATACGTTTGAGACGTATAATGCTCGTTGTAATGCGAACTGACTCTGAAATGATTATAAGACCATTACCGACATGTGTTAGTATTGTGATATATTTAGGTGGAAAAGCGAAAGAGTATGGAAGCATGTGCAGCTGGCGAGTACGTATTGGATTTGAAGCCCAGCAAATGAAAAGGAGCTTTGGGCCGGAATTGAATTAATTGGCCAGGGGGAACTATTTTTTTGGACGGAAATTCTTTTGGGCCTGGGGCTTGGGCGGACAGAGACTTGGAGTGGGAGGACACAATTATTTGGGGGGTGGTGGAATAATTGGACGCAACAAAATTCTTTGAGGAGGCGGAATTAATTATAGGAGGGAAGTCTTGGAGGAGGCAATTTTTTGGGGAGATCTTCTAATTTGCTGGCGGGGAAACAAAAATTGGAGAGGAGGGATTTCTTTTGGGGGAAAACAGAATTCT
The DNA here is from genome assembly GCA_964030455.1 of Linum trigynum. NCBI lineage: Eukaryota > Viridiplantae > Streptophyta > Magnoliopsida > Malpighiales > Linaceae > Linum > Linum trigynum. The sequence continues at coordinate 28,544,507 of OZ034814.1, read as the reverse complement.
TTTGGCGAGAGAAGGGAATTAAAGAAAGACGAAAAAGCCAAGTCGGCAGCTATTATTGGGACGGAACAAAATTCTCTAGAAAGAGATTCTTTTGGGGGCGGAGCGACGAGGAAAGCAACGGGGAATAGTACTGGAAGTTGCGGACAAAATTCAGCAAGGCAGTTGATCGAACGAGTGTCGGCGAATTCGTTTCGCTCGAGTATTTTCGCTCCTTTTATATTTTATAGTACTATGATGATTATGAACATGATTGTGTGTTTTATTTTCGTCATGAACTAAACCCCAATTTCTGGGGGAAACACCATAGGACGTAGCTATTTCTAGAATTGAATGATTGATTCATATTTCTTTTCTTCCAATCTCTATTGCATGAAATTACTTAATGCTTTGTGTTGACTGGCCACCAATACAATGAATCGTAGTTAATTAGGTTATTAGCGACAGTGAAACCCTAATAACTGAACCTATTTCATGTGACATAGTAACTTATCGAAGCGACTGTGGATTAAATAAGGTACTATGCGGTCTTGATTGGGATATCGTTCTTCAGGCTAAATAGTTAATTCATTGAGCTACGACAATAGGATTTGAATGAATTGTTTAGTACGTAGTAATTCCCGACATGGATAGCTAGCACAGTAGTGATATCCTGGCTGTAGAGATATGGATTAAATTGATTGGAACATATGAATTAATTTTGATATGATAGGTAATGAGTCCCGGTGTTTCTCCTAGAGCTTTCTCCCATTGAATTTCCCTCGACAAGTTTACTTTGCTTAATTAGTTTAATTATTTTGCTATTAATTAATAATCTCATCAACCAAACCATTTTTCACCTATAGTTTGCTCCATAGAATCGGTAAATCATAAGGTTGTACCAGTCCCTGAGAGACGATACCCGGACTTTCCGGTTTACTACGAGATATGAAATTGGCATATACGCTTTTGCCATATCAAGTTTTTGGCGCCGTTGCCGGGGACTGCCATACCTTATTTTTGTTGATTTTTGTGAGTGAACTATTTTGATCTGGGTGTTAGTGTGCAGGTGATTTTTTCAGGTGTATCCTCCCCGTGCATGCCAAGGAGGACGACCGGCAATTTACTGCCACTTGATCCAGAGATAGAGAGGACCTGCCGACAGAACAGGAAGCAGGTCACGTTAGGGAAGCAGCCAACCACAACCACAACTCCTAGGCCTTCCCTAACCAAGAATCGTCAACAGAGAGGGCAGGCTTCATCACTTGTCGTCCCTACACCACCGACACCACCACCTCGTGACATTGAGCCTGTCATCATGGCAGACGATGATCGTTCGATTAGGGCTCGTTTAAATCGACGGACTGGAGCCCGAGCTTCATGTGTTGTCATTCCGGCTGGGGATGCAACCATGGAAATTATCCCCGCATTTATCAACATGATCACCAATGGATATACTTTCTCCGGGGCTAGCAATGAGGATCCTCACGAGCATCTCCGCCGGTTCGCGAGCATATGTGATACGATGAAGAGCCCAACTGTGTCTGATGATGCAATTCGTCTTCGGATGTTCTCATTCTCTCTGATAGGGAATGCCTCACACTAGTTTCAGAACTTAACACCACGTTCCATCACGACATGAGCTCAGCTTGAGAAGGTCTTTCTGGATAAATACTTCCCACCTGCCTTGGCAATGAAGAGGCAAGAAGAGATTGTTACTTTTAAGCAGGCTGATGATGAGAGTCTGACTGAGGCATGGGAGCGCTATAAGGGGCTATTGATGAGATGCCCAAGCCATGGTCTTGAAGATTGGAACGTGATCATTATTTTCTTCAATGGAATCAGAAGGGAGTTTCGGGATGCCCTAAATAATGCTTCTCGAAATGGTTTCACAAGGATGGAGGCTCCAGCAACATATGAACTGGTAGAGAAGATCTGTTTAGAAGCCACTGAATGGGGTAGTGAGACCAGCATTCGAAGGAGAGGAGTCTTGCATGAGATAGACAAAGTTGCAAGTTTAGAAGCAAAGATTGATGCTAAGCTAGATTCCAAGTTCGATGCACTCGAACGAAGGCTGGCCAAGATGGCTCTTGGTAGACAAGAGGAGGCTGCTTTTTGTGCTTTGCGAGGGTCCTCATCATAGGGATATGTGTCCACTGGGAGCTGCTCAGTTGGAAGATGTCCAATATATCAATAATCCGCGAAGTCAAGGCCAGGGTGGAATGTATTCAAATACATACAACCCTCAATGGAGACATCACCCCAATATGTCATGGTCAAATAATAATCCAGCTGGTGTTCAAAACATCCCACCTCCTGGTTTTTAACAGCAGCAGCCTCAACCAGAGAAGAAGTCCCAACTAGAAGAGTTGATTTTGGCTCATATGCAGAAAACAGACAATAATTTCAAGGGTCTTGATCAATTTGTCACTCAACAGCTAGCCATCAACGACAATATGCAATCATCTATGCTAGCTATGGAGAGGCAAATAGGCCAGATGGCTCAAACTTTGGCAGATATTCAAGTAAGGATTCCGGGAACTTTACCAGCAAATACCGAGAGGAATCCGAAGGATGCCATGGTTGTAGATGTCACATTGAGGAGTGGAAAGGCCTTGGAGGATCCAGAGAGTTCAAGGAAGTCAACAAAATCAGAAAAAGAAGGAGTTGCAGAGGTAGAGGATGAAGAAAGTGCAAAAGCTGAAAAAACTGACATGCACAGGCAAACTGCATGCAATCTACCTGTGCATGAGTATTCTGCATGTGCACCTCCAAAGGTGGAAATATTCAATAATGAAGAGGTAAAGCCTTATGAACCTCCCGCACCATTCCCTCAAAGGTTAATGAAGCCCATGGAAGACCCAAACTTCAAGAAATTTGTGAATATCTTCAAGCAACTTCATATCAACAAACCGTTGGCGGAGGCACTTGAACAGATGCTTACATATACTAAATTCTTAAGGGAGTTGCTGACTAAGAAGCGCAAATGGGCTGAGCTAGAGAAGGTAACCCTTACTTTTGAATGTAGTGCTGTGATTCAGAATAAATTACCAGAAAAGAGGGATGATCCAGGAAGCTTCACCATTCCATGTGTCATTGGAGGTACAGAGTTCAATAAATCACTTTGTGATCTTGGAGCAGGAATTAATTTGATGCCATACTCAGTCTACAAGAAATTGGGATTGAGAGATGTTCTTAAGCCTACTCGGATCACTCTCCAATTGGCTGATCGATCAGTGAAAATTCCAATAGGAGTGGTGGAGAATGTATTGGTGAAGGTGGGGAAGTTTATTCTCCCTACAGATTTTGTGATTCTGGAGATGGAAGAAGATCGGGGAGTGCCTCTCATTCTTGGGAGACCTTTTCTAGCAACTGGAGATGCACTCATCGATGTTGGGAGAGGCAAACTGACATTCCGAGTAGGTAAGGAGGAGGAAATTTTTAATGCCTTTCAAGTTGATCATAATCACGATGCATTTGATGACTTAGAAAGTGGAGCTCGAGAAAGGAAAAATTCCTCTTCCTGTGATAGTGGACCCCACCCGAACAACTATCACATGTCCTATCTACTCAGATTCTGAAATCAAAGCAAGGACAGAAATCCTTGCCAGATCACCTCAAGTATAGATATTTGGGTAAGGATTTCAATCTTCCTGTTATTATTCCTTCTTCACTGACATTGAAACAGGAAGAGTACTTGCTTGAGGCGTTGCAATACCACCTACGCCTCACTAAAGGGTCCAACATGGCAGCTAAGAAGGTCATACCGAATTTTCGCACACCTGGCCCTGCTGAGGTGACTCATATGTTAGATGGAGGCTATGCGTTCTATCATTGCTCGAGAGGGTATTCTGGATACCTTTCCATACCCATTGGTTGAAAGCTCCATGAACATCAGGCTGAGGACGTTAAACAAGCGCTTCTTGGGAGGCAACCCAAGGTAAGTTTTCTTTTCTTTATTTTTCTTTCTTTTTTAGTTGTGTCAAACCCGTGCATGTTTAGATTAGGAGTTGAACATTATGGACATTGTTCCTTCCTGAGTGTGGGGTGGTGAGTCTTAGTGTTTGTTTGTCCCTATTGCATGTGGTAAAAAAAACCAAAAAAAAAAATTCTGTCATTTGGCTATGCACAGCCAAACTGCATGCAGTCTACCTGTGCAGGTGCAGTCTGCCTGTGCTAACCTAATGGCTAAAAAAACACATAAAAATCAGAAAAATTAAAAACAAAACCTTGTACTCTTGTGGTAACATGATGTAAATGACTGTGATGCCTTCAAAATGAGTTTGTGCTTAAATGAAATCATCAAAATCACCCCACTAGTGTTGAATTGCATAGTTCTTCACAATGAGCTTAATAGTTTGACTGACTAGATATGCTTTGAATGAGCAAACTATTTTAGCAACACTCTATTTTATGAGGATAGTGTAATGACTTTTGGTGAATGGAGAACATTGACCATTCGACATGTTTGGATACCGTGCTTACTTGTATAATTTGTGAGCTTTTGATTTTGCAATGAGTCTCTCTGTTTTGAATGTTTTAGATGGGGTGAACTGTATCTTTATAAAAGAAAACACTACCTGACAAGTAAAATATAAGAAAGTTGCCATAACAATCTAAGTGTGGGTAAAAATGCCAAAATCGTGTGAGGTAATCACTCATTGCACATGGGGATTAGGAAAGATTCAATTGAGAATCGGTTCGCGACTGTACGATGTTGCTTATCAAGTACGATCCCCAGTTGAGTTGAAGTGCCATTAGAGGATGTGCAATGACCCTCCACACGGACCGATGAAAAGTAGTTGAAAGAAGCCCTTATGTGAGTGCTAAGAAGTAGAAATTGCTCTTGCTCGGTCACCGGTAGTAAGAAACAAATCCCACTTGTACTAAATACGACCACTCGGCAAGCAAAATCAGAAAGAGAGAAAGCCTCTCCTTGTCATAAAAGGTAGTTATGTGCTTAAAGTTAAAATCATGTTTGCGAAAGGCTTCCCCCATTAGTTTTTGAGACTCATGCTTAGTTAACTGCTTATGATTGGTTTGAGTAAGCCAGATTGTCCTCATGAGATATGCACCTCACTGATGTGGTTAGATTCTCCTAATAATTGTTGCACCATAAGTTGTTAATCACCCACTACCAACGATCGGAATTGAGTGTTGCTATTTGAGTTTTTGTGGATTGGAGTCAGTCAATGTTAAATGGTTGCAAAGACCTTGAGTGTGGGGTGAATGGTATGATCATTAAAGCACAGTTCATCCGTTGAGAAAGAAACTACCGATTACAACAAGAGTACACGAAAAAATTGTTTTGTGTCGAGTGTTTGATTGGTGAGTCTGTGATGTGTCATTGTTGTGGATGGTTATGTGTTTGTGTTGTTTGAGTCGTTGCATAGGGACAAGCAACAATTGATTTTTAATAATGGTTTATTATTGGAAAAAATCCTATAATTTGTCATTATTTAAAATTTGGCAGATAAGATAAGTGAAGTTTGAGATGGTGAACGTGAAAAATGAGAAACAAGAAATTTCTGAACATTGATCATTCTCAACCATATTAGACAATTTTGAATTTCCATTTTCTCAGTCTTCAAAATATGAACATAAAAGAAATATATATACTTGTGCTACTTAGAAATGAATATCAAATTATACAAGCTGCTCCACCCTGTCCTACCACTTGCAAAGTTGGCTCCCCATTCTATCACATCTACCACCACCCTTTGCCGCTCTTGTGGATTCACCACCTCTATTTTTTCTGTCGAAGCTCACTACCATTGTTATTATGTTATTTCATAGGAGAATCCAAACAATTGACCTTTGTTGATGAATTTTTTGTTTCCGTCCTAGGCCCCAAAAAGCTAAGAGCACTCACCACATTGCTCATCATTGGTCAAACTTCAGCTTCCTCCTGAAGACACATCGTTGCAGCTGCCACTGCTTGATTCAACCCTCTCACGGGAAACTCAGCGTTCAAAAGTGGATCTGCAAGTTCCACATACCTACTTGTATAGTTAAACACTGGTTGTGCCTATTGGGGAGAAAAATAAAATTAATTTAAGGTCAACTGAACTATAATAATATATACCATTTAGTCCCTAATACTTTTGTAAATGTAAGAATTAAACTACAAAATTATATCAAAAGATGGTGATGGTAAATAAAAATTAGAAAAAGAAATTAATCGTTGCATTACCCAAGTGACTAGGTTTTGTTCATTAGAAGGTAAGGTGGTGTCAATAACTCTTCTTCTAGAGATCAACTCCAACAAAACGACCTCAAGACTATAAACGTCAGATTTTATAGTCAACTGGCCAGTTCTTTGATACTCTGGTGCACAATATCCATAAGTACCCATTACACTAGACGAAACATGGGTCTTATCTCCTGTGGGTCCGAGTTTGGCAAGCCCAAAATCAGAGATCCTGGCATTAAGTTATTCGTCGAGGAGTATGTTTGATGATTTCAAATCTCGATATATCACCAGTGCATTAGCCTTATCATGCAAATACTCCAACCCTTTTGTCGCACCCAATGCTATCTTCATCCTCACGAACCAATCTAGTGGCTTTCTTCCTCGTGGAAGATCTACAGAAAAGGCACAAGAATAAAAGGAAAAAGGATATAATATCACAAAATAGGGAAACTAGAAGATGATCAAAGCAGTCAAAATCGAGATTTAAATTCTAAAATTCTACGATTTTACAATGTTAATTACCCGTTGCGATCCTGATTTAACTATAGAATCTATGGACCTTAAAATCTTACGATTTTATAATTCAAATCATTGGGTCAATTTGACTTATTTTCCCCTTAAGTTGCAAATTTGGGCCTCTTTTCCTTCACTTCCACCCTATTCATCTGCTTCTCTCACACTAACCACCATCGACCATCATCAATTCTAATTAAAGTATTAATCATCATCGATTCACCACTTCCCAACATTAACCTTGAGATATTATCACTGTAAGTGTTATGTGTTTTTGTTTTATTCATGAAATAATCATCTTCTCCTTTATTTGCACCCTTCTCTTTAATTCTTGGATGACTCCTCCTTTACAAGCTCCCTCAAGGTGTTTCTCTCACTAAGAACCCAAAAACTCTATTTGATCACTATAGACCGACATGTTTTTAATAAATGAGGGACTCATCATATTTATAGGCAACCATGGACAATGACTAGTTTGTGGCCTCATGCGGAAGATTGAGGTCATGAATAACGTTCCAAGCCCAAGATCTATAAACATACAGTTCCTAGTTGAGCAGGAGGTGATTCGCGGTCCCAAGATCATGACCGCAAACAAGAAGTCGCAGTTGCGATTTTAGTCACAGGCTCAAATGAAAAAAGCCGTGATATAGACCATAAAACCATCTACTTCTTCTTTGCGCATAGCCTCTTTGAGATAGAGACCTGGCGATAAGAGATTGCGGTTGCGAAAAACTGCCCAGACCATGAACACTTCGCGTCCTATGGAGATCTCGACCATGAACTTGATATCCCTAAACTTCAAACTTCTGCTTTTGCCTTCTTCCCTTTGCTCAATGAAATGTGAAATTTTTCAGATGATCTCCAATCCAATCTCCGATTGATTGTAGACAACTACAAGACCTAGAATATCATTAAAAAAATGCCAAGCAAACATAAAATATGACAAAGTGGGGATAAAACATGATGAACTGAGGCTATTTCCCTCTAGAAAAGCCTTCATAGCAAAATAAGTCTTGCTAAAACTTATGAATTATGAATAGGAACATAAATTAGCATATATTAGCTTGCAATGTGACCTAGACATTATGTTTTAGCACAAAAATGCCTCGATAATAAAGGTCAGATAACACCAATTTGGATGTTATTAGTTAATTGTTGGAAACTTCCTAGCAGTTTATGATATGATAAATCTCCATTTGGCAAGTCTAATTTCATTGTAAAGTACGAAGGAAAATGCATTCAAGTGAGAAGAGATATGTGCATGGTTCCTAAGTTGACTCTTGGTGTAGGTAGAAGGAATGGTTGTTTATCTTGTTCTTGTTTTTTTTCTTCTTTCCTAACATTTTTTTTTGTATTTATACTTTAGAGAAAGGGATAAGGCATCATACTAGATGATGCATAGATGCATCTTATTGAGGAGATTATATGCATGATCATCTAGGATCACTACCTGAACTTTACTTTTCTTGCTTGCATTGCTTTTCATTTACTTGCATTATTAGTCTGAGATCTTGAACTAGGGCACCTCAATCCATTTCGTTTTACTTTTCTTTGCATTACAACTTGAGCATATTAGGTTAGATTTGAGTAGTTACTATAAAACACCTTCTGAAATACGATCCTAGGAACTCCTAGGACTTTATCACTTGATTTACTTCATCAATTTTTTGGCACTGTTGTTGGGGATTTTTTTATAGTAATTGAAAGAATTTAATCTCTTGTGTTTGATTACTTTGGAAAGTTATTACCTCATTTTTTGTTTTGCAGGAATCGAACTAGAGGGAAGCATTAAAAGGCATCCAAGTACAATAATAGTTGCAGCATCACTCAAAGAAGAATGGGTGCCTTATCATTATTCGAGTGGTTTAGGCTAAAATCATCAAAGGACGAAGCAAGCAACATTGATCTTCCTCCATTATGCTACTCCCAACAAAGGGTATTCGTGTCAAGTGGGATTGTGAAGGAACATATCCAAAAGATGCGAAGCTACTAGGAGAGAAGTATGGAGATTACCCTACTATAGAGGAGATGGAACAATCTTTTGATGATCTTGATGCATTACGCCAGATCACGTCAAAACCTCCTAGGAGCTTCAATGCTAGCATCAAGGATGAAGGGCCAAAGCAATTGCTAATGGTTGCACCCCTTTAGGAGTGAAAGTAGTTTTGCCGCAATACCATACCTGCCTATCTTAAACGACGTTAGGACAATATTTTGAAAGGAGGTATAGTCTTAGAGTTGGACCCCAATGTAGGGAAGGTTTTGCTACATCCATCCTTCCACCCTTGTTCTACCCCACCCATCTTCGACCATGCATGCTTGCCTAGGAATGTCCCTATGCCAACCAATACAAGCTTTTCCATTATATACCTATGTTTGCTCACTCTACCTCCATTGTCCCGTTTCCACCCGCACCCCCCACCTCATGTCCTTATTCTTCATGATATCTTCTCCCAATATTTGTAGTATGAAACCTTGTGAATGCATGCGCGGTTCCATGTGTTCGCTTGCCTTTTGAATCCTTGAGCTTCATATGTCTATCCAATGCATTCTTATGATAGTTTAGAAGTTAAAACTCAATTGCAAGTGTTCTTATCATAGTTTCCACCCGTAAGGTTGGGAAATGAATTGACAAATTCTATGGCTCGTTAGAGATTGGATGGGACCAATCTGTATTTGCCGTGTTATAAGAACTGAATCGGGTCAACGTTCGCACTAGTAGAACCGTCAAACCAGTTACAATAGAGATTTAGTTTGTTTGGACAACTCTAGATGGACTGAACGGTTCCTAGCAGCTGGACATGAAACCAGATGAAGCATCCTGATTTGATTGGTTCGCTAGTCACTATTCTAACCCAAAATTAAGAAAGAAAATACTTTAACGTTAATTCAAGACCATCCAATCTGAATTCCTAATTTTATTTGTGCTTCCTCTTATTTATTTTCCCAACCTCCTTGCCGACTTTACTCGGTCCACTACAAATAGCCAATCCTAATTATTAACTTGAATTTATTGGACTTTTTTATGATTTCTTTTCTGAGACTATTTGAATGGTTTGTTCAAACTTTTGTTGATGGATGAATTTGAAATTGTTTATAGTTAGCTATGAATTCAATCCAAAAATTATTGTTTTATATTTATATATATATTTATATATTTGGGCAGTTCTAGGGTGCCCAGGGCAAAATCCAGGGTACGGGTAACCGGGGGCAAGGAAAATTACCAAAAGCATCACGAAGCGTTTAAGCGTTGTTCATTGGACTTCAACCTAACTGTACCCGGTTTAATTATATCGATTAAGAGGTTAAACCCTATGGATACGACCCGCCGCCCTAACCAATTTCTAGTCCCCAATTTCTAGTCCCTCATTCGTCTTGGAGGGGACGTCCCCTCTTAGTTCGAAGTTCGAACATAATCCTTTTATCATCGTTTCTGAAATCTTAAATCTCAAATCCTTTTATCATTTGATCGACATTCGATTTAGCTCCCAATCCAATATCAAATCCCCAACATCATCATGTTTTGAACCCCAAATCTATGTATCCACGTTCGAAGAGAAGATCCCTTTTCAATCTAAAATCCCCACATAATCATCATTATGAACCACAAATCCTTGTATCCACAATCGACGTTTTGTTCTTCGCCATTTTATTTCCGACCGGAATCTAAAATCTCCACATAATCATCGTTTCCTTGTATCCACAATCGACGTTTTGTTCTTCGCCGTTTTATTTCCGACTGGAATTTACACAAATTGAAGATGAAATAAGCAACACAGTCTTCGACCTAATTGAGGAAGAAGATGGAAGAAGACAGAATTTGATTCGAATCAGATGGAGAGGTCGCCTTAACTTGTGTTTATGTATTAACGGTGCGTTTAGGACAAAGTCTAGTTGGGCTTTTAAATTCCCTTCAAAAGTGGGCTTGTGTACATGATCCGGATTGTGAAGAGGTTGGGCTTTTATTTACATCTCCGTCTGCTTCTGCTTCTAAACGCTGATCATGTCTTGCGTTCACGCAATTTAAACACAATTATTATGTGTTCCATCTTTTTTTTGGGATTCGGTAAATGGTAGCGTGTCTATTTACACATTTATCGGTACGAGGTAAAAAACAATCCGCCCAATTTAACTCTTTATTAATTGCCCCTATTCCACTCTCTTACTGTTTGCCCCTCTTGACATAACAAACCTCTTGTAGACTAATTAGAGGCGTGTGGTTAGATACTTAGTGAGGACATTTTTTAAATTTATGTTTTGAAACGAAAGTTAGAATTTCGCTTTTGAAGTACTTGTGTACTTTACTTGGGCAAGTATTTTCAAAATGTAAAATTTTATCAGCGTATAGGTATGCGATTATTGTATAAGGTGTTTATGGTTAAGTTAATGATTACTGACTGGTTAGTGTATTAGGTTGTTGATGATTTAGTGTATATGGTATATGGTTTAGAGTATATGGTATATGGGATGGTTTATAAGGTGTTGAATTGTTGATGGTCCAGAGCATATTGTATTGATTGATTCGGCTGAGGGTAGGTGTTAATTTATTTTTCTCGATTTTATATTGTCTTAACATCTTCTTATAAATGCTGATCATGCCTTATTATCAGGAAATTTAGACATAATTATTGTAGCGTGGTAGAGTTCTTAACTTCATCTTTCTTCATTTATTCTTTGACTTGAACCAACACGTCTTTGCTCCGAAGGATTTTGGGTGGTAGTGGCGTGCTAAAGACAATCCGTCCAATTTAACTCTTCGTTAATTCCCCCTTTTCTTTTCTTTTTTGGTAGAATAATTACCCCTTTTCCACTCTCTCAGTCCCCGCCGAAGTTGAAACAATCCCCTGTGATATATTTATCGTTCATTTTAACCCTTCACTTAATAAGAAAGCGAAATTATGCAAAATGGTCATCAATGTGGTGTAGCTTAATTGGTTAATTGTTCGTTATTTGCTTAGTCAATAAAGTAGAGGTTTGTGGTTCGATACTTAGTGAGTATCAATTTTTAATTTATGTTTTGAAAAGCAAGTTATAATTTTAATTTATCAGCGTATAGGTATACGATATTGTATAAGGTGTTGATGGTTTAGAGTACATGGTATTGGGTTAGTGTATTGATCATCTCCATCCCTAAAATATGATATTGTATAAGGTGTTGATGGTTTAGAGTATATGGTATTGGGTTAGTGTATTGATCATCTTCATCCCTAAAATTGAACAACAATTTCTAAACGAGGTCCCTACCGCCACATCATCAATTTTAGCAATTCATCACTTATCAATTTCTATTCATCTACATCCCTAAATTATGCTAGCAATTGCCAAGGTGGGTTCCATTTTTTATTTCAAAGGAAAAACTTATTATAAATTGAAAGTTGGGGATGGAGATAGAAGAAGGTGTTGTTGGTATACAGTATAAGGTCTTGAAGGTTATGGTATAAGGGAGGAGCAAGGTGTTGATGGTTTAAAGTATATATGTTATTGATTGGTTACGGTATAAGCCTATAAGGTGTTGTTATTGTTGTAGAGTATATGGTATTGATTAGTTCGTGTATTAGGGTTTGGTTTAGGCTTTAGGGTTTAGGGTTTAGGGTTTAGGGTTATGATTCAAGCTAGAATAACATAAACCAGATCAATAGAGTAATGTTGGTAAACGAAAAAGTTGGTTAATCTACAAATTCAGACTATTTATAAAAGCACATCCCCATTTCCCACCGTCAATTCCTAAACTTTTCCCTTAATCCGATGGTGAAATACCTTCGATCCTTGTCGCGTGCGTGTCACCCAATCAGATATTGCCGAATTCGGAAAGTCGCTTTTGCCCATAACCAATGCTGGCGTTACCAAGGCCGAGGCAGTGGTAGGGAGTGTAATTTTCAGTAAATGTGAAGGGAGGGAAAGTAAAAGTAATTACGAGTCAATCTTTAAATTCGTTAATCAGTGAAGGAGAGACCGTGCTCCGAAACCCGAGTGGCACTCATCTCCTGCTGCTGTTCGTTCCTCCTCCTCTCAATCCCTGAAAAGAACCCTTTCTTCCATCTTCTCAATATGAAACTCCGAAAATCAACCCCATCCGCCTCTTCGTCCTCCTATCCCATGCTTTATTTTCGGGTGCAGTGGTAATGATGAGACTGCGTATTATTTTAGATCTCATTTCCTTTCATTATGTCATTGTTAGATCATGACTGTTAAACTAAATCCTTCGTTGTATTGTTTCTCCTTTGCTCTCCATGCAGGGTCTTTGTTAGAGGCAGGGAGGGGAGCAATGACAATAAGTCGCCGTCTGAATATCGCCGGAAGAATCATCATATGTTGTTACGATTCCATAATAGGTGTTGTGGAACCCTACGTCATATGGTGGTTCTTTTGTGCGATATTGACGCGTACTTGTTGATCATGCTCCGAAAATCAACCCCATCCGCCTCTTCGTCCTCCTATCCCATGCTTTATTTTCGGGTGCAGTGGTAATGATGAGACTGCGTATTATTTTAGATCTCATTTCCTTTCATTATGTCATTGTTAGATCATGACTGTTAAACTAAATCCTTCGTTGTATTGTTTCTCATTTTCTCTCCATGCAGGGTCTTTGTTAGAGGCAGGGAGGGGAGCAATGACAATAAGTCGCCGTCTGAATATCGCCGAAAGAATCATCACATGTTGTTACGATTCCATAATAGGTGTTGTGGAACCCTACTTCATGTGGTGATTCTTTTGGGCGACATTGACGCGTACTTGTTGATCATGCTCCCAAAATGTATACAAGATGGGAAAGTTGCCATATGTATAATAGGATAAAATAGGGAGGGAAAGTACAGCTTTTTGTTTTTGTTGGACTATATGTAACATTTGTTTATATTTGTATACTGTTTTGTTATTTTTTCTTCTGCTTCTCTCTTCGCTTCCATGGCGGCTTCCAAAAGTGTTTGAGATCTTCTAAATCTGCGAGGGATCCTCCACTCCCAATAAAAATACTGTACTTTGTACTATTAGCGTTTGAGATCTTCTAAATCTGCAGGGGATCCTACACTCCCAATAAAAATACTGTACTTTGTACTATTAGCATTTGAGATCTTCTAAATCTGCAGGGGATCCTACACTCCCAATAAAAATAATGTACTTTATTTGTTGACTACTGACTCCATTTTTAGAAGTCTTTACGATTGGGCCAACCGGATTTTTTGCCGGATTTCGAACTCTGCTCCTCTGTCGCCACATGCTCTACCCATTTAATGAGTGCTCAAAATTAGTGCAAAAAATACGATATAATAATTGAATAAAAAAAACTAGTTCTCAAGATTATTCAACTGAAATGTTGCACATGATTTATTTAGAGTGCTTAAAAATTGCCTTCAACTGACCATTAATGAGTACATAAATTAAACGACACCGCAAGAGCCAACAGTCTTCTTATATACCAAACGACTCGGCATAGGAGGACTTCCAGTTTCAGTTCAAGTTTCCAACACCGAGCAAATATATGGTCCCAATTGCCACTTCAGCAACTTTAACTATACATCAATTGTGACCGTGGGTCCTACTTAATTTTCAATGCAATTCAATATTAATTGGTGAGTGTGTTATATTAATTTGAGTTTTCTCTCAAGTTGTTTTTTGTTGTTGTGTTATTCGAATTATGTAAAGTATTATGATTGGAATTGTATATATGTGTGTGCTGCATGAAAATTTGCAACTGCATGAGAAAACATTCATCAGATGCAAATTTGCAACTTTTGTAATTGATCCCACATCAATGCAACTCACCATCCCACTTTCACTCCCTTGCCACATCAGGTTGCAATTCTCAAGAATTGCACCATTGGAGATGGTCTAAATAAGCAAGGTGTTGATGGTTTAGAGTATATATGGTATTGATTGGTTAGGGTATAAGCCTATAAGGTGTTGTTATTGTTGTAGAGTATATGGTATTGATTGGTTCGTGTATTAGGGTTTGGTTTAGGGTTTAGGGTTTGGTTTAGGGTTTAGGGTTATGATTCAAGTTAGAATAACATAAACCAGATCAATAGAGTAATGTTGGTAAACGAAAAAGTTGGTTAATCTACAAATAAGCAATGGGATGGATTGGTTCGGGTATAAGCCTATAAGGTGTTATTGTTGTAGAGTATATGGTATTGATTGGTTCGGGTTTAGGGTTCAGGGTTCAGGGTTTAGGGTTTAGGGTTACAATTACATGTACCAAATCAGTAGATTAATTTTGGTAAACGAAAAAGTTGGTTAATCTACAAAGCCAGTCTAAAAGCACATCCCCATCTCCCGCCGTCAATTCCTAAACTTTTCCTTTAATCCGATGGTGAAAGAGCTTCAATCCTAACCGCGGCGTGTCACCCAATCAGATATCGCCGTTTTCGGAAAGTCGCATTTGCCCCTAACCAGTGCTGACGTTACCAAGGCCGAGGCAGCGGTAGGGAGTGTGATTTTCAGTAAATGGGAAGGGCTGGAAAGGCAAAGTAAATTTATGAGCTCATTTATAAATTCTTTAATCAGAGAGGGAGAGACCATGCTCCGAAACCCGAGAGGCACTCATCTCCTGCTGTTGTTCGTTCCTCCTCTCAATCCCTGAAAAGACCCCTTTCTCCCATCTTCTCAACCCCGAAAATCAACCCCATCCGCCTCTTCGTCCTCCTGTCCCATGCTTTATTATCGGGTGCAGTAGTAATGATGAGACTGCTTATTATTTTAGATCTCAGTTCCTTTCATTATGTCATTGTTAGATCATGACTGTTAAACTAAATCCTTCATTGTATTGTTTCTCCTTTGCTCTCCATGCAGGGTCTTTGTTAGAGGCAGGGAGGGGAGCAATGACAATAAGTCGCCGTCTGAATATAGCCGGAAGAATCATCATATGTTGTTACGATTCCATAATAGGTGTTGTGGAACCCTACGTCATATGATGGTTTTTCTGGGCTACATTGACGCGTACTTGTTGATCATGCTCCGAAAATATATACAAGAGGGGAAAGTTGCCATATGTATAGTATAAAAGTGGGAGGAGGGAAAGTACAGCTTTTTGTTTTTCAAGATTTGTACTTTTAGTGTTTGAGATCTTAATAATATATCGGTGAGGGATCTTTCACTCAATAAAAATACTGTAGTTTATTTCTTGATTACTGCCTCCATTTTCAGAAGTCCTCTGTCGGCGCATGCTCTTGTCATTTCACGCCCAAATTACATTTCATAATTTTAGTAGCCAAAATTAAGTAACTTTATAAACAAGTAAAAAATCCGATTTAATAATTCAATAAAAAAAACGAGTGAGAAAATTAATTTAACTGAAATGTTGTACATGATTTATTTAGGGAGCAACATCCATATCGAATTCAATCAAATCCATCCGAACTAAATAAAACGACACCGTAGAAGGCAGTAGTCTTCTTATAAACCAAAGAGACACAATGACACATAAATAAAACTACACACAATTAAAACGACACCGCAGACGACAACAGTCTTCTTATAATTCAAACGACGCCGCTTCAAGCTGATACTGGCAGTCTTCACATAGTCCATTAGTCCTAATCCGAATAGGATAAGGACGTCCATCTTCGCTTCAAGTTTTCAACAATCCTTAGGTTGCTACTTCTTGTAACATGCCTCTTCTGCAAAATCGATAACGACGATTTTAGACGTACAAAAATATTGGATGCAACTGCATTGTGTAGACACGAACAATTATATCTTATTCTTACCCTAGGTTGCTCGTAATCGTCGTCATTGTCATTTTATCATCGTCATTTTCATCATCGGATGGCCCAGACCCAGTACACGTTCTTGCATTATGATTGGTAGAACCGCACTTACTGTAATGCTTTTGCCTTCTCTTCGGTACTGTTTCCGACTGATCTTGAGTGGTGGGAGGAAAAACATCGGTGTCATCGCCACCACCACCTTCTTTCGAAACACCATCATTCGGGGCATCACCGTTTGAGGTTGGCTTCACATAGCCAACAGGATGTTATTGGCAAGTTGAGAGTTCAGTCCTTCACATCTTGACTATCACAGTCTTTCGCATTAATGTTCACCTAGATTTTTATCCTTCTCGATATAATTGGCAAGTTGAGAGTTCAGTCCTTCACATCTTGATGTTGTACTCAAGCCAGCGAAGAACTTCGAACGCAAATATGCATACCCCCATTCATGTCTTTGATCAAATAAATTGGAGACCCAATTGTTGTGCTGAAGGGAGCATTCCTCAACCACTGATTTCCATTTTTCTTCGAATTCTGAAGGTTCCCAATCAGCTGACACAAAATGCTTCCATCGGGGCAAAAAAGTAGGATGATTCTTCACATTTCTGGTTATAGTCTTGTCTATATGCCAGGAACATAGACGATGTGTTGCATCGGGAAATACTTTCTGAATAGCATTACGCATTGCTCTATCCCCATCTGTAATAACAGTCTTGGGATCTACACCGCCTAGCCTTCTCTTCAAAGCTCCCAACACCCAAACATAATTTTCCTCTCTCTCGTTAGCCAAGAAAGCACATGCAAATACGCAAGTTTGCGAATGGTGGTTAACACCTAAAAAAGTTCAAACAAAGTTAGATATGCAAACTTCTAGGGTTATTTTAGCATGCTCGGGATAATTCTATGTGTGAAGGAAAAGTACCTGAAAAAATCACGAGAGGCATATGGTAAATGTTCCTTTTGTAAGTAGCATCGAATGACAGTAATTCTCCAAAGCATGCATAATCAGCAACAGAAATACTATCGGCCCAGAAAATGTTAATAAGCCGGTCGTCGTCATCCTTCGTTAGTTCAATAACGAAATGCTCGTCCGCGCTGCATTTAGCTTGCAGGTAGGCTAGGGATGTTGCGGCATCACCTTCACTGATTTGTTCTTTCCTCTCTTTGTCCACATAATTATATGCATCCTTCCTCGTGTACCCCAAATTGTCGTAGCCTCCTGCTTCTGATACGGCCAGATTCACAATTTGAGAAGTTTTCATACCTGCAGCTCTTCTAAAATTTATCGCTGCTTTGACTGCATCACTCATACGACGTTTCCCTTTCATGTAGTGTCTATATTCTCTGGGGATCGTTTCATGTGTGTGTACATCATCAAACTGGTGCACATACCACTTCCCATCGACATTGTCTTGTTTAACACGCATCTTGGCTCTGCAGTTAAATCTGGTCTCCCCTCTTGCTTCTCTCTTTCGTTCTGTGCTCTTCACGCGCCTCTTTCCCTCGCCAGAGCATACATAGTCACGCCATATCATAACTTTGTTCTTATCATGACCAATGTCTGATTTTCTGATGTCGAACCCGTAGTCCATGTAGAAATCATAGGCTTCTTCTGTATCATCGAACTTCATTTTTTTAATATCTTCAGGCTGTAGAAATATGAGATCGGCAACATTATCATCCTGGGTGGTGTCACTGGCTCCGGCACCAGCGTTTTCTTGGACTTCCTCCGACGTCAATACTAGGACTTCCTCCGACGTCAATGGTGAGTCTGCCGCCGACGTCATTGTCACTGCTGGAAATTTTGGGGAACCAAGGACGTAGATTACAAAACCCTACTGGGAATGATGGCCAAATTAATGCTTCAATGGGCCACTTAATAATTATCCCCATTAATAACACGATTTGTGATATCTTATATTTTTGGTAGGAACGAGTTGAACTTTCTGTTCTTTATCTTAGTGATTTCTTTACCATTTTCACAAATAACGAAAATATTTAAAATGAAAAACCTTTCTTAGTAAAGCCAAACGCCAGCTGACTCTAGTTGTGTACTACATGTATGGGGAAGGATCAAATATTAATATGAGCGAATATTTACTAATAGCACTCAATTCTTTATTCGATCGAAAAAAGTATATTTTTAATTTTAGGTTTAATAACTACCCATGTTTATCCCAAGTTCATGTACCTTAGACTAAACCCTAACTATTTTTCCGCGGGAAAAATATGGCGCCACAATTTATCCTAACCTTGTATATATAATTAACCT
This sequence comes from Linum trigynum, assembly GCA_964030455.1. Taxonomy (NCBI): domain Eukaryota; kingdom Viridiplantae; phylum Streptophyta; class Magnoliopsida; order Malpighiales; family Linaceae; genus Linum; species Linum trigynum. The sequence continues at coordinate 28,525,849 of OZ034814.1, read as the reverse complement.
TCATCGGTAGAGCAGTGGTTCCATATCCTTCTTTGCCGCGATTTTGAGTACAGAGTAAAGCTTAGATTAGAGGCACAACATGGAAAATAAGAGAATTACTCGCTCTTCGTCCAAGCTTGTGGTATGTATAATAGCTCTTTTTACCATTGAAATTCATTCTAGTTAATTTATTAATCGCAGGTTCACTGTCATTGTAGGAGACAGCCGAATTTGTGACTCCAACAAAGAAACCAAGGATACCCAAAGGTGTAAGCACTCCACCCACTCCTACTTCAGTCATCGTTTTTATTTCGGACGATGAATCTGACTCCGAGGTCACACCAAAGAAGCCAAATGGAAAAAGTATTTGTCTACCTTCTGTTGACAAGGTAATAAAGGTGTCATGTTTGCCATTGAAGTGTTCTTTGCCGTTATTCCGTCATAACGAATGCATTTCCACTCGTGTTTATTTGTGGCCCCTATTCCAGGTTGTTTTGAAGTTTAAGCTACCTACCGCTATGGAATACGATGATGAGCAAATCCAGCTTGCTCACTATATATTTTTAGCCCATCTGCCACCTGAGGAAGTATTGGTCAAAACCTCTAACAACTCTTGTACGAGGAAGTCATTGTGGTCCTTAAGCCCTCGCTCATTCGTAGATGCTGAAGTAATCAACGGAACTCCAAAATTTTGTTTTGTTTGTCCACTATCAATGCTTTCTACGTAGAATTATTTTATAACAACTCGATAGTATCATGAAGTGTTTTTTGTCCATGTTATATTAGGTTATAACAACGATGGCCTGCCACTTGACTCTAGAAGAGTTGTGGACAAATTCCAAGGACGGAAAAGGAGTGTGCTATCTGCCTGCTGAACTACAGGTTGTGGTCCGATTATACTTAATGACAATTTCCTCTCACCAAAAAATTACAACACATGTGTTTTTAACGTGAGTCATATTGTGTTGACAAAATTTCAATTGTGCAACTACCACATGGGCAGGAACTAGTGATTTCATGTGGAATAACACCCAAGAGGGCATTAGACCTATACGAATCAAAATTCCTTAGTCGAACCAATATGGTGAACAAGGTAAACTGTTCGTCTTAATAAGTATTACATGGTTTGCAGTTTATTTTTTTAATACGTGTTGACAATTTCCGCATATGTAGGTGTGTGTTCCGATGAGAGATAATGCCCATTGGTACTTGGATGTCATTAAGTTGGACAAGGAAGAAGTCCATATCTTGGATCCACAACCAAATGAAGACCGCAATTCCTTTCGACTACAATCTGTTCAAACAATGGTAAATTTGTGACATTGTGCCGTTATAATGCAAAAAAATGTAAATAACTCTTTCTAAGTACAAACGTTTCTTAATTTGTACAGATGAGATTTATGCAAGCCTTGTGGAAGATTCTCTATCGTGAACAAGGTCCGGGATTGTCGCCACCAAGGATTGCGGAGTTTTCGTACCCAAATCCTTCAAAGGATCAAGAACAACTTCGTCGGTAAGTATGCCCATTTTTTTGTGATATTAAACGCGACTTATCAACTTGGTTCTTATCACGCAATGCTTTTATTTTATGTAGGTCTGACAGTGGAGTATGGGTATGCATGTGGATGTATGGCGCAAGCTGAGACTCCTCTTATATTTGGGTAAAGACAATTCTAATTCGCATATTAGAAAACCACAATTGATTGTTATTTTTGAATCATGCGGTAAGCACCATGTTTGTTGATGTTGATAGCCATGCACTCAAGTGAGGAGGATGCAGATCGCTTTGTACCTTGTTCGAGAGCCCATGAACTACATAAGGCATATGGTGGTCACGGAAGCAAGAAGAGTTGCACCTCAAGTTGAAGCTGCAGTGGAAGAGTACAAGAAAACCCATGAAAGGAGGAAAAAGGAAAGAGAAGAGCACAAGGAAACCCACTCAACGAGCCCAAGAACAACCTGATTTTTCGTTTTAGTTTGCAAGATGATGGACAACAGTTATGTTTTTTTTTCTCAGGATGATGGACAACCGTTTTTTATTTGGTTCGGTGAATGCTTTTTATTTTTGGTTTTTATATTTTGTTTTTGGTTTGGTGAATGCTTTTTATATTTGGTTTTTGGTTTGGTGAATGCTTTTTATGTTTGGTTTTTGGTTTGGTTTTTGGTTTAGTGAATGCTTTCTATATTTGGTTTTTGGTCTTTGTGAATGCTTTCTATATTTGGTTTGGTTTGGTTTGTTTTTTCGTGGAAATGGCAAAGGGACTTCACCAAAATTCCAGCTTCCAACTTGTGAGTGAGGCTGCTTCTGTTCAAGGCTTCAAGCCATTGTATCTTGTAGAGAGGTTTAATTGGGATCATGTATAGTTAAACTTATTGGCTCCCAATCGTATAATTAAATTTGCATTCATGTATAGGTAACCCAAAAGGTACAACTGATTGGCTCCCAATCAGTATAATTAATGACCAAAACCCGTACAAGGCAGATAGAAAATTCTTATGTAATTAATTTAATGTTCCTAGGATATGGAAAGGCTTCCATTCCTTGAATTTCCACCAACGATGTTTTCACTCCCCTTTTAGTCAGAGAATTCATTGTAGTATTAAATACAATAAAAAGGCTTACATAATTAATGGATTCTTTATTGTGTATAATTAAAAGAATATTTTACTATAAACGAAGCATGATAGATTCACAGGGGGGTAAAAGAAGCATGAGTCTTGATGAAAAAGGGGAAAAAATCACCATAGATAAAAAATCATTATACTCAAGCCATATCCATACTATTCACGCCTATCATCGTCAATATACTTGTGACCAAATATAAATAAAACCATAATTTTCGAAAACCATTAAAAAATGAAGATTAAATAAGTAACACATTCTTCGACATAATTGGAACTGCTTAGAACAAAAGCGGATTAAAATCTCCCACAATGAAATTCATTTGCAATTTCATAGGTAGTCCCCTACTTCCACTTCTATAATTTTGAGAAAAGATTGCAATTTCATCAATGGTCCCCACTCGTGGGCCAATTTAAATTGCAAGCAAATTTGCACCCTTGCAATAGCTTCTCACATCATAGCAAGTGTAGGATGCAATTGCACCTCCTTGCTTAGGGATGACCATTACTGCATCTCGTCACCTGTCTTAGGAAAATTAGCCATGGCAAATTCACAAAATACTGCATGCATAGAAAAATATTTGTCTGGATAATTAAAAAAATGGGAGACTTTCCTAGTCAGATGATGTACTGGCTCCCCTCAGTACCTGACAGTTTTGAGTGCTGGAGAATAAGACTGGAAAAAAAAAACCAACAAAGCCTAAGTAAACTTATTAACAAAAGACATCCAATGCTGGCCCCTTTGCTGCTCCAATGCTCCACCCCGCCCTGCATCAATCGACTCTCATGTAAGCCGAGGACGTTTGCTTGAGGATGCCTCAGGGTTCTCTTCATGCTCCGTATGCCGAAGATCAATAAAAGTATTGGTCAATTCGACGATACGGTAGACTGGCAAATAGGCGCACTGGTCCTCCTTAGCATAAACCCCCATATCCATCCCAACCCTTTCAAGAAAGGTGGTCAAGAAGGTGGCATATGGAAAGGCAGTGTACCAGTTTTCCCCTCTAGGAGCAGCCTCAACCATGTTCAGGCACATGAGAGATGCGAGGTTAACAGGAACACCTCTTTGAGCTTGCACAAGGATAAACAGGTCAAGTTTACGAATAATCGAATGACCACGGTACCTTGGCATGAAGCAGTTGACGATCATCCAGTGGAGGAATCGAAGAGGATCTGGGAGGAAAGAAGCCTGGATGCGCCCCTTCGTCAGTTTCTCCAGTTCAACTTCAAACTCAAAATCGTACAGCCGCCCGCTTCTGCTATCAATGGGGTGTCCTGCGGCGGGGAGATCGAGGATCTCAGCAAACTGATGAGGCTGGAAGCAGACTCTATAACCCAGGAAGATCGACACGAGATGAGAATCGCAGGGACCAGACAGCTCTAAATTGTGGTAGAACTTCCTCACCACATGCGGGCAGTAACTGGTGCTTCCTCGACTCCGGAGATCAATGAACTTTTCCCAGCCAAGATTTTTAATTAACTTCTTCACTTCTGCAGGGAAAGGACTCAGGTGGATGAACTCGTACTCGGCCATAATTGATGTCTTGCTTGTGAATGAAAGATAGTCCCCGAGACTTGGGGTGGATCGGCAGTCATCGTTTGAAAGAGATAGTATCCCCATCTCCGCAAAAGATTTACCTTTGTTTGCCATGGAGTCAGAGGAAGAAGGAACAAGGGAAGGTGAAGATGAAGGAAAGAGAGAATGTAGGTGTAAGAAAAAGTGATCGTGGGGGTTGAGTGTGGAGACGTGAGTGTGATGGAGACGGTTGAGTCTGGAATGTCAAGAGTTAGAAGATTTTGGAAGATATGTAGTAATGATGATGTTAACTCGTGTAGCTTAAACTAGGGTAAGTAAAGCTAGTTAAACTAGGGTTGGCGCACAAATTGATACTGCAGGAGAAAACAAATGGGCTCGCACGTTCCAGGCCCACTTTTGAATATTGCATGGGTCATGTACAAGCCCACGTTTGAATCTTATTTAAAAGCCTGCAAAAATCAATGATCAGACCTAGTCCAACTAGAATTACTCCTAAACGCACCGTTAATACATAAACACAAACTAAGGAGACCTCTCCATCCGATTCGAATCAAATTATGTGTTCTTCATCTTCTTCCTCAATCCTCTGGGCGAGACGAACACTACATATCAGGAAACCTAAATTTCACCGAGAGATATAAGGTTCGAGAAAATCACAATAACGCTAAGACAAGATGACAAAGCACTAGCGACATGAACCCTAGGGTTAGCAAACCTCTTTCAAGGGTTCTTTTGAAAATGAAAAGTTCGATGAACAAAATAATAGACACGGTCGCCGTAATCGTGTTAGAAAGAGATAGGCGAGGGGAAATAAAATGGCGAAGAAGAAACAAGACAAAATAAATTCGGAAATTCAAGCTACGTCGAATGTGGATGCAAGTAATTGGGATTCAAAAAGATGATTAAGTTGGGGAGTTCAAATTGGATGGGGAGCGTCTCTTGGAACTGTGAAGGGGTGTCCCTCCAAGACGAGAGAGGGATCGTGTAATTGGTTAGGGAGACTGGAAATTGGTTAGGGCGGCAGTGGGTCTACCCAATTGGGTTTGCAGTCTTAATCAATTTAATTTAATCGGGTCAGTTAGTTGGACTAGGATGAAAAAAAACTTAACGCGGCAAGAGCCTTTTTGTAAATTGTTTAGTTATTTAGTGCGCAGGAAGGTTTAACAAACGTGAACCGTGGAGATTGAAAACGAATGGTTAAGATCGGCCAAGGTACCCGTACCCGGATTTTGCCCTGGGCACCGTAGAAGTCACCTTATATATTTATATATATTTTAGGGAAATACTTAGCTGGAATTTGGTTAGCAGCGTGCTCCTGCTGCCAACCCAGGTGTCTTTCAATCATTTGTTGTTTTCTTATTTTCAATTATATTCTTATTCTATTATCTGCAACTTTTCCATATTGAGGTATTAAAATATTTTGTTTCCGCTGGACTCTATCCATTGACTAGTCGTCATTGTGATTGCTTCGCTGCTGATGGCCTGAAATTTTTTGCCGCAGGCGCCTGAAACTTGAAATACAGATCAGATTAGTCATTCTGAATTTGAGGATTTGTAACCTCCGATCGATTGTCAGCGGCAGCAGTTGACTAACCGTTATGACGCCATTATAATGGTGACAGAGGAGATGCTATAATAACTTCATAAGAGATTATAATGGCAGATTGTCGGTCGCCGGAGGTAGGCTAATAGAAATAATGATGACAGAGGAGATGCTATCTTAGGAGTTGTGTCGCCGTAGAGATCTCGACAAGTCGGTTGTCAAAATTAAGCCAAAGCTGCAAATAAAAAAAGGTAATTAAAAACAAAAATATTAGCCAATGGTTGGAAGCCACCTGGATTGGCAGCAGGAGCACGCTGCTAACCGGGATGCATCTAAGTATTTCCCTATTTTTCTATACTAGCTTAGTGCTCGGCCTTTGGCCGGGTGTGCTGCGGGTTTTTGTGTGAGTGGCCCACAGGAAGTGTATTTGGTCGAGTGTGCTAATTTTAATGGTGTCTTATGAGTTAGTTGAAACTTGTGTTAGATTGCTGTTCAGAATATTAGTTACAGATGATGTTATCAAAAAGAAGAAATTGATGTATTAACTTAGTACTGAAGAGTTTGGTCTTTACATTAAGAGATAATAGATTGTTATTTATTAATTTATAATAATATGCTTACATGAGCCTTACAACTTATTTATATACAACTATAGGCTTTTGTTCTTGTACACAAGGAACTGATAAATTTCTTAAATAGTAAACATAATAGTATCCTATAGGTAGTTATATATGGTGGATGCTTATGTTGAATGCGGATGGTGTCCATGGGTTGAGTTGTTAGTCGGAATCTGATATCACCAAAGCCCCCTTGCGCCTTTTGTAGTACTTGACTTCTGTAAACTTGTTGTTGTGGGGCTCAACAATGGCTTTGTTTTTACCTTTTCGGTTATCCTTTGTAAGTTCTGGCTCTGGATGTATTGCTTCCATTAGGCTGGTGTCTATATCAGTGTCTTCTTGCTGATGCGATTGGTCGGTGCTGCTGCTAGCCTTGTCATTTGCAGGGGCTTAATTTCCGGTATTTGGCTGCAAGAAGTATGCAATTTGTTATAATTAATATAAACCCACTTGTGTTTTAATTATATATGGCGAGTTCTACGGTACTCTCGGTGAAATTCGGGGTACCACATACCTTGAGTATGAAAACACTATCTAGACCTTGAATTAACCGATCTTTCGGACATGATACTATACTCTAACACTTAAAGATCAAAATCTAGGTGTTAACTCTCCCAATCTTATACTCCAAGATCAATTTAATTAGAAATAATAATCGACGGTTATAATTCATCCAAATATAGGCACAAAAATGAATGCACCATCTTGGGGTTTATAGATTATGATTTAGATAATTATGACCTAGGGTTCACTCATTAAGGGTTAGGGTATAATATCAGACACAAAAATCCTGGTAATTCGAGGTCTAGATAGAGTTTACATACTCGAGGTATGCGGTACCCCGGATTTCACCCGGGGTACCATAGAAGCCACCATATATATATATATTAGTTGGGTTGTGACTTTAAGGAATCAATGATCAGCCAAATACCTTACTTTGGACATGGGAAGATGGTTCATTAAGCTTCATGTTGATTATAATTGTTAAGATTATATGTTAACGTCGTCCCTGTCTTGGGTTGTCCTTAATTGTGAGGATGGTCTGTTGATTGATTTCTGTCACTTTTGTGACTGTGTATGTGATTGAGGATTGCTGGATGTTGTAGCTGCTCAATTTGAGTTTAAACTTCTTTGTCTTACCAATGAGCAGTGATACATGTTTTGGTGGGTTTAGCATGTCATTGTTTTTGGCGTCAAGGAGTTGTTCTGCTGTGGTGTTGAAAATCTTTCTACCGGTATGATCAATAAGGACAAAGAATGATGTTCCTATTGTGTCCTTTACTGAAAGAACAATTCTAAACCTGGTACATAGTACTTTTCTCTGTTAGATGTAATATAGTTTGTGGAAAATAGAGTGAAGTGGATGTTGTGGTATTTCTATTGTACCTTGGAACTCCATGGATGGTAGTAATGTTGCACTGCGGACACCAGAATTCAAGCTGGCCAGATGGCATTTTCTTTGGGCAATTGGAGCAAATGTAGTAACACCAATCTTCCAAGACATCTTCAACTTTGGAAATCACCTCGTAGTTATTTCCCTAGTGGATATGAGATTCAATCAAGATATTGTTGCATTAAAATTAAGAATTGTGAATTTAAATGTGCAGTGTTGTTAAATGTACCTCATTGGCCATGATTTCTTTTGCTACTTCTATTTCTGCTATGGTCAGTTGGGGAGGGTATTCTTGGTCTGGAATATTATATTGATTGGGGGTTCAATAGGTGTTGCCATTGCCGGTGGTGGAGCATTTTCCGGCAGAATATTAGGAATATTCAGATTGCCATAGATTCGTGTTACTGTGGTGGATGAAAGGAACTTGTGACCTGCATAAAATGGTAATAATGTTTTTTAGTAAATTCTCTATTATATTGTCTAAATTTGAAATCATCTTATGTTTAGTGGAAGTAGAGGTCTGCTTCATACCTTTATACTCTTTGTCAACCACAGAAGTGATTATAAGAAGTATTGGTGCGTTAGGATTGGTGTCGATAATTTCATTGAATTGCTCAATAATTTCTCCCCATAATGTAACTTTTATTGTGTCTCCCCTGAAAGTCATTTTTCATAAAGTGCATCTTGTTTTATTCATTTTTTACAATATGATATCAACAAAAAAAGTAAGAGAGTTTGGTTTTACTCTGGGAGGCCAAGCTGAAGTTCTCTTCTAACTGTTCTATTTGTGCCGTTGGAATGACTTGCGGTTGTTGAGTACTCCATAAGGCGTCCAAAGGCATCTACATAACATTGTTCAAAACAATTACCACATGTTTTGCTTTATAATAATCCATATAGATTGCTAACGTAGACTCACCACTTACTATAGTCGTGTAGTTGCATTTGTGGGTCAATTCAGAATTCCTTAGGAAGCGAAATTTGTAGCGAGGCATGTCATCAAAACCTGTGGCTGGATGTATCATTGTTCTGGTGGTGAAGATGATTGTTAAAGGATTATCAGTTGGCTGATAGTCTCCCTTGCTTTTACTCACCGTAAAATCATTGATGAGATAAATGTTCTGTTCTTGTAGTTGAGGTTGTATTGTGGCTATGAGTGGTCTGGGCACTTGTGCTAAGATGTCATTTCCCTGTGGAGAGATGTAACGTGAATATCATGTTTCTAAGTTGTGCGTCTGCAGAGAATGTGTGTAAGTTGAAAGGTTAAAAAGTATTACCTTCTCATCAATTAAGATGATATCCAGGCGCATGAGTACTCTGGTTTTGATGTTAATGGCTTCCCACATTCTAGAGACCCTCGAACGAATTGTGCCGTGAAACGGTCCTTCTTGAAGGTTATCGAGCAAAGTAGAGCCCATTGCTCTGGAACATAACAGACAGTTTGAAGAGTTTGGAGTGTTCCTTGGTATAAAGGGAAGATGATTGGAGGGTTTGGGTTCGGCAATTTTGCAGGCAAAGAGTGGCAGAGTTTTTGTGGGTAATTGTTTCTGATATGACTCCGATGATTGAATTGTCGGGCACAATTCCTCGCCTCTGGGCAACTGGGACGACCCTTTAAATAGAATTTCATGGTTGGCGCAGTGATTATCTGGGTGCAGTTAATTTTTAGTTCCAAAAGGCAGAGAAGAAGCGTTGATCTAAGTTTTTTGAATATGATTCGTTTGAATGATGCGAGGGGGTGTCTTTGTTGGAAGGAGTGGATAAGGAGTAGCAGTTGATGCTGTGTTTGTGGAGATAGGGTTGGCCGCTTTTGCTTCTTGCGGGACGATGACTTAACTCCGATTTGTACTTTGTTGCTGATCGATAATTTTTGGTGGGTTGTGTATTGTCATACGAATTTGTCCCATCTGATAGTACAAAACGTTTTTTTAGGAAGATAATACAAAACGTTTGTAGCCAAATCATTTTCAATTTTGGTAAATAATACATACTTGGAAAATTTCAAAAAATTAGCATTGGCAAACCTAATACGCATTAGAAATTTATATAAATTTTCGCGGCAATTGGTGTGAAGGTTTGGTCACATTAAGACATGCATCTAAATTTTTCCCTTTTTTTAGGTTTTGGAATGCAAGTACCAAGTTAGCGTGTGGGTGGTTTCCTTTAAATGGAAAAAATGTATAGAACTCGTATAACACGTTTAGCACGCATATATATTCCATATTTGATGTTTCATGTTGTATAATATCTTAATTCAGATTTGAATTATTAAACTCCTAAAGCAATAAAACATACTGAAACTATATTTGTAACCATCTATAAACAATAGAGCTGTTTTTTTAATAAAGCAATCCAACTTATGATCATATGACTTGTATCATCGATAAGCATCCAACAACAAACATAGTGTTCAACATCAAATATAAGTGTATCCTTTATAAACAAACCATTGACGAAAGTCTGACCATAATTTATATGAATTAAATGACAACAGATTACATAAAACTAATAGACCAAAATATTCATAATAGACCAAATTACATGGATGCATTGTTCTCTATTAATGTTAGTTTCATTATAGGTTAAAAATTAGACCACCTAGAAACGAGAATGAAACTAACCTGAATAATTAAGAAGCATGCTAAACATCTATGTATGCAAAGTGCAGGGAACTATTAAACCATGGGCAGAATCAGTGGCGGACCCAGGATTGCCGGAGAGGTGTGTCGCCGATAAAATAAAATAATAATTAAATTAAAAATTAATTAAAAATTAAAAGAAATTAATTCATAAAGTTCATAATGTCATGTTTACAACGAACCGCGATGACTTTTCATCTGCTGAAATGTCTCTAAAATACATTCATCACTTATGCTGCAAAGCAAATCTTTTTCAATATACACAACTAAACAATCATTCATAAATTGGTCACTCACCCGATTTCGAAGATCATTCTTGATTATCTTCATAGCTGAAAATGCTCTTTCGCAGCTTGCAGTTGCCACAGGTAAGGTCAACACCAACTTTAACAGCAAGTAAACTAAAGGATAAAGAGTGTCATTTCCCCTTTCCACCAATTTCCTAGCTAGCTCGTCGATTCCTCGAAATCCATCAAAGCTCTTATCCTCCTTGACATGAGAAATGTAGCCCCCAATTGTTGATGAAGTCGTGAGAGCACATTGGATGGAAACTCCTCGGGATAAAACTAAGTAAGACTTATCAACTTTGCTTTATCAAAAGAAGCAAAAGAGTTAGCTGGACTAAAACAAGAAATGCAGTCCAACAATCGAGTGTTCACCTCACCAAATCGAGTATTCAATTCTTGCAGCTGCAAATCTATAACTGCATAGAATAAATCGACTTGATAGTAATGTATATTGTATGCGCGAAGAGTGTTTTTTTTTAATAGGAAGGATAGAATTATGCTTTATGAGTTATTTTAAACAAAATTAAAAAGGATTATGATTAAGATTGATTCATTTGGATAATTATTTCTTCGAGTATAATAAAGGTGTGTCGGCTATAATTATTGAGGGTGTGTCGGCTATCCCGAAGTAAAAAAATTTGTACCAAAAATATGTAGGTCCTTCGTAAAATTCTCGAGCGAGGGTGTGTCGGACGACACACCCTGGCATGCCTTAGGTCCGCCACTGGGCAGAATGTCTTGTCTTGTTATGATTCATCTATGATTCAAAACCTCTCTGTAAACTATGTTCTTCATTGTAAACAATTATTCCCCATCTTCATCGCAGCTAAGTATCTTAAAGCCTTGTCTACTTGTGACCCTCAAGATTGCAACATAGAGTTGACCATGACAAAACACTTGATGTTGAAGACATAACCCTACATGCTCTAGGGACTGCCCTTGACTCTTGTTGATGGTCATGGCGAAACACAATGTTATAGGATATTGTCTCCTTTTCAAAGTGAAGTTTAAATGTGGTACTTCTGATGTTAAGACCACCCGGGGCAAGAAAACTTGGTCTCCAACATTTGTCCCGGTAAGAATTTCTGCTTGAATACTCCATTGTCCCAATCTTCTAATAACCAATCTTGTACCATTGCACAATCCTGCTGTTTGGTCAATGTTCCTTAGCAAAAGAATTGGAACTCCCACTATAAGTACCAGTCCATGATTTGGAAGGCCCCCTGGTTTTATGGTGTTGAGAAACTTTATTGGATATTCAGTATTTGTTTTGCTCCCACTGCCATCTGCATTAGCTATTGAATCAGAGCTAGGATACAATGCTTCTTGTCCAGGAATTAAGTTAAGCATGTAGTTGTTTATTCTATCAACCATCTCGTTGTGAGGCGCCAAGATAGCTCTACCTTGTAAATATTTTATATCCTTATAGCTCTGATCCAAATTAGGATATGTTGCATTGACAATGTCTTCTATCGGTGAGCTATGTCGTTGAGCTAAGATGTCTTGTGGGATTGGGATTTGTGCATCTCCCAAAACAGAGCAGTGTTACCCATCTCCTATCACAAGTACCCAATCAGAAAAGGTTGATATCTCTTATGCCGCTTGGTCGGAGCAACCTGGTTGATTTAGTCGCATATTTTGAGTCAACTTTAGCACAATCATATTATCCCAGAGATAGGATTTCTTCAATGATGCCGTAACTGTTTTTGTTCTTGTTCCTTTATGAATAACAGGTAGGACTTGACGGAAATCACCACCAAATGGTTTATGTTGGCTATCGGGGAACTTTGTGCGAAGAATATCTCTCAATGTTTTGTCCAATGCCTCCATACAATGCTTATGAGCCAGTGGTGCTTCATCCCAAATAATTAGATCCGTGTGTTGGATCAACTCTGCTAAATCAGTCCCTTGTGCTATGTTGCAAGTTGTTGTTGGGGAGAGATTTAGTGGAATGCGAAAACAGGAATGTGTTGTTCGGCCGCCCTGCAATAGTAATGCAGCAATTCCTGATGATGCTACTGGCAGTACAATTCTACCATTGGACCTTAATTTTGCTAAGAGGACTTTCCATAAGAATGTCTTCCCAGTACCTCCATAGCCATCAATGAAAAAAAAATTCTTTCCTAAATCTCCATTGACTGATTCCATAATTTCTTCAAAGGCTACTCTTTGTTCATCGTTCAACATGGAGCTGTGATTGTGGTAGTAAGTACGTAGTTCTGCAATGTTGTAGCATAACTCATCGCCAATTAAACGGTTAGAGTGGTTGATCATGGAATCTTCACCAGGAACTGGAATTCCATGAAAATCGGCTAATGTTTTCCCTTTTTTTTGTAACAATTTTTCAATCTCAGTTAAGCCAAGCTGCTGAATTTGAGTTGCCGACAACTGTAAATTGGGTAAATCAAGGGCACGTCGATGCTTGAATAGAATATCTTCACATAGTAGCTCCCAATTATTCTCCCACAGATTTCTTGGATTGGAAACTTGTGAGCATGTAAGGAGAGTGACAAATAGTTTCCTTAATTCATATCCACTTGCCCATTGAGATGCTTCGATGATGCAATCATGCCATTCTTTGTCATCGTCTAAGAATCCCCTAGCATAACATGCTTCCTGGAAGCTTTCATAGACTACACTGTTGAATGTTTTTATGTCTTCAAAGCTCCGGCAACCTTTGACAACATTTAGCAGCATACGTAGATAAAATCGTTCTTCAGAAGACGGATGTGCTGAATACAATCTGCCAATTGTAAGTTTTGACTTGCGTGGCCTCCAAGTCCTTGTCTCTGCATCCCAAACATAATAAACTGGAAAATCCACAAAAGTATGTTGTCTCGCTTGTGGGTCATGAATGTTTATTTTCATCCATGCCAAAAGCATTGTATCTTGTTCTCCGTCTGCAACAACTTCTTCCATGGTTTTTTGTTCATTATATACAACCAAATTTTCTCCGGGAAGATGGAAATTCATTCGCAAAACTGAAGGTCTATGTCGATGTATATCAAACTTGAAAATGCGCCAACTTGATTCAGAAGCAGATATATAGAGACAGTCCAAGAATGCTTTTATCTCATCAGTTTCCTGAATAATAGTTTTTGAGCTTGAAGCAGCATTTGAGATATGCATTTCTGTGTCAACTAAAGCAACCATTGTTCGATCAGGACTCTTAGTGATGTATTTGAATAAGTATTTTATGGACCTGCATTCAATGACCAAGTCGAAACAACTTGCATGAAATTTTATATATATATATATATATATATATACCATGAGAATGTAACTAAACAAAATTATAGGGATCGAATGCGCCAGCTCAAAGTAAAGACAAAGGTTGTGATGTATTCTTTAAGGACTATTTGAAATTATTTAATGTCTAAACTACAATTTTAAAATAATATAAAAAATTAGCTTAATAGGTTAGTGGAAATGTATACCTTGATTTGTTGCACCACTCAACATTAATATGAGCTTGAAATCGTAGAAGGAGATATCTCTTGTATGGTACGACAAACCAATTATCTAATGGGAAGCCCTTTTTTGTGATTATGCGACCATCTTGACGAAGCCATCTTCATCAACTGTAGTTTCCGGTTGGAATTTTTTGGGAAAATGCTTAAGACATTTTCCTGCAACGGTGCAAGGAGCCTCCGGGAACATAGAACCGCAAGGGCCATGAAGCATATACTTTTTGACAGCATGAAAACATTGGGGTCAGTTTCTTTGTCCGGAATTTCAGCCGAGATAATGGAATCAATTTTGTTTGGACCTACAAACTTGTCCTCAGGGATCAAGAAAATGAGTATATGTGCATGAGGCAGTCCTCGTTTCTGGAATTCAATAGTGTATATTTCTGCAAAAATGGAATATGAAATCTAACCGTAAGAAATTCTGAGTTGCAGTTATTTTGGATCAAAATAATACTTAAATACTAAATTATAAGGAAAATAGTACCTACACATGTCCGCCCAAATATATGTTTGGATTTGATCTCATCAAGCAGTTGATGAAGTTTCATTTTGAAAACTCTAGCAATAATATCAGCACGATTGGGATCTGGTCTACCATTTGTATTGATGAGATATGTCATAAACTGTATTTCGGGCCAAGTTGCATTACAAGTGAATGTCAGAAATAAATCTGGATACCCAAACCATCTGCAAATGGCCATAGCATCTTGGAAGTTCTCATACATATACCTCGAGCTTCCAGTATGAGATGATGATAATATGATGTGTTTCCCTGTCAACTCAACATCGGTATCTCCGCTAAGGAATGCATCAAGAATACCAACATATAGGTTAGTACGAACCTTACGTTGATTATTGCGAATCCAGTCTAACCTCTCAGCTTCTATAAGTGTGTAGGCATTCACAAATCACAACATATTGCTGAAATAGTTTTCCATCCAGGAACAAAGTTGACGGCTTGCTTGGTCGTGTTTGAAGTCTGTATGCATAATATTGCCTTTGGGAGAGAAATCCTTTACTTATTTCAATGTCAGGCCGCCATCCATCTTCTCCATATGGGAATAACAATGGACATTGAAGTGCCATTAAGTTAGGGTGCCTCATGCTGACTCTAGATAGTTGTGAAGACTGGAGTTGAACTACTATATCCTGGTTGTATGTTTCAACTCCCGTATCATTGACCACTAATGAAGCTAACTCATTAATGCCGGTTGGCATATCATATTCACGACCATCTCTGGTTCGTTCAGCTAGTAGTCGCACCTCCATTTGTTGTACATCTTGATCTTGCAGTCTGTCACGCGCATATCTGAACAATTGTACCAATTGATTGTGCTGATCAAACATGTCTTTTAATGACTCAATGAGTGTATCTTGCAACTGGTTACTTCTATCATTGTTGTAAGCTTGCATTCTGTTGATAAGCTCATTACCAGTATCATGAATATATAGCTGGGCAAATTTTGGGGAATTCCCATTTTGCGGAAGTAATGAGCCAATATGGTGATATACCTGACCACAAATGGAGAACACATATACTCCTTGTCCCTGGTTAATTGTATGGTCCACTTTTCCGCCCATCAAAGTGAATGAGAAAACAACATCGTAAGCTCTGATAAATTCCCGAAAATGTTTGGGCAATGCGTCATTGGATTGTAGAAGCCATTTAAGGAAATCAGGCGGCTCTCTAAGTGAAGGCAACCTAATCTCCCCTTCTTTACAGCATAATGAGAATCTAGGCACCTGTCGATGTCTAGTAGGCTTTGTACTTTCTTCTATCCACATGAGAGCGCCACAAAATTGACAAATGCAATTAGGTGGGTCTAAGTTAAAGGGCTGGACAGTTGGAAGTCCTACATTTGTAATTGAAGGATTAAGAAAATACCGAGCTATGTTTGAAAGGTGGGTTAAAGGAATGAAGAATGCTACCTATATTAGAATAGAAGAACATACCTTGACGCATATGCCGACTTTTTAGTAGTTTGATCTTTCTTTCTAATCGATGAATCTTTGCTGCCAGCTTTCTTGTATAACATTCATAATCTGCAGTATGCAGAAAGTTGTTGAATGCATGCCAGGGTACATTTGCAATATTTAGGATGGAAGCTAATTAATTTAAGGAAACTAAATTTTAGCTTACTAGCTTTTATTGTAGAGTTGAAGCGTAAATTTTTTTCCCATCAATAAGTGTACCCTGCGTTGCGCCCTCATTGACTTTGAGAGGGATGCTTTTAAATTCTTGAGTAAGTCAGTGTAATGTTGAACTCCTATTTTGTAAAAAAGGTAAGCAAAATCAGCAGGCTGTTGTGGCTGGTGTGAAAATATGGGGTCTAAATGTTACCTGATGTATGATGTTCATGGGGATGATCAGATGGGATCGTTGAAGAAGTAGCGTCGCCTGGATCTGCACCTACACATTGAGGAAAAGAGATGGCTGCACGCGTACGCATACGTTTTCGCCGTGGTGCTTCTGGAAACATCATCGATCTTTTGCCATTTCGGTCCATCTGCAATAATTAGGTGATATGGTTCACATGAGATAAAAGTTAAAATATATAAATGGTTGATCCTATCTACATTGGTTCGGGTATGGAGTTATAAAACAACAAAGTGTTTGTAAGGGTATGAATAAAGATACCAAATAAAAGGGAAGTGATGACCGACTCTTCCAATGTATGAGGATCAATAAATTGTGAACTAAATCTGGGTACACAGTTGAATAATCTCGGTGCGTGTAATGAGTTTGAGGTTACATCTCAATACAGGGACTGACGGTAACATGGAAGATTAATTAACTGAAACAAATTAAAAACTCAATGAGAAATCACAGACCTATCAATTGAAGTACAATGGTTGCCAACCACAGGTTCCCCTGTTGCCACCACACGCGAAGAGGTAGGTCGTGGGGGTGGTGGTACTGGCGGCGGTATAAAATGAGAAGAGGAACGGCGGTTCAGCGGGCAAATGTTGGTGAATAAATGGGGCAAATATTGGAATCGGAAAAAGGAAATTGGCGGCCGATTGATTTGCCATTGTAGACGAATGGGGTGGTAAAACTACCGAAGGATGGCTGGGCAGTAAGGGGATTCAGGGGGGATGATGGCGTTAGGATCGTTGGCCGGAGAGGGCGGGAGACAAACCGGAAAGCGGCGGGTAAATGGGTGCAGGGGAGGCTAGGTATAATTGGGGAGGAGTGGGAAAGGGCTTTTGTCTGATTTGGGAACAAACGGAAGCGGGAAGGAGTTGGGAGGATCTCGATGGGGTGGAGAAAATTGTAGGTGATGACGTGGAAGCATGTACGGGTGCCAATTTTGAATCCATGGACTAAATAATGGGAATCTGCTTATATTATTTTTTAGATAGATTATACCATATGAACTGGTCTATCAACGGTTAACCAGCAATTCTATAATGGTTAACCACTGAACCATAAACTACTAACCTTTCCGATTCCACATCCGATATGGTTCTTAACACGAAGTTATTTTGGGAGTAACGTCCTCCTTGTTAGTAAGTGGTATAAGATTCATTATTGAACATCTCCAACAACTCGAGTCATTGGTATCAAGTATCAACTGGTTATTGACACTCCTATCCATTTGTTTTGGCTTGTGGCCCGTGAGTTTTTTAGCAAGACTGTCGAAACCCGATTTCATGGAGTTATTGAGATAAACTAATTCTTAACACTCCTATCCATTTGTTTGGGTTTGTAGACCGTGAGTTTGTTACCCAGGCTGTCGAGGCCCGATTTCATGGTTGAATGACACTCATTGAATTATCCAAAACAAAGGTGATGTTAATGGCTCATTGGGCCGAGAAACCTGGATGAATACAAATCCAGGGCTCCGTCTGTTTCCTTCTCTTCTCCCCTTCTAAAACCCTAGCAAAAAGAATAACACATCATCAAAACCGCCTTTCGCGGTCCTCAATCTCCAGCTCCTTTCAACTCTCTGAAGGGGAAGCTACAACCTTTCACCGTCCAGTTTCCTTTCCATCAGTCGTCTCTGTTCCCCCTCGCGTCCTTGCCGGTGAGCATCCATCATGGTGAAGAAGAGCAAAAGTAAGCGAGACCATATGTTGCACTACTTCGATTCTATATTTTTTTCTGTTCGAAAAAGCCTTGCAGCTTCAACTTTCGTCATGCAAATTTCTCGTTGCTTTACTTGTAGAGAGTAAGAGTAAGAGGGTGACGCTGAAGAAGAAGCACAAGGTTATCAGGAAGGTGAAGGAGCACCATAAGAAGAAGGCCAAGGAAGCTAAGAAGTTGGCTCGTACTGGTAAGAAGAAGGTCGAGAAGGACCCGGGGATTCCCAATGACTGGCCCTTTAAGGAACAGGAGCTCAAGGCCCTTGAAGTTCGGCGCGCTCGTGCTATAGAGGAATTGGAGCGGAAGAAAGCTGAGCGCAAGGAACGGGTAAATACATTAGCTTAGTTTTGAAGTACTGCGTTTGCTGTTTTCAGTCGAAACCAATATGGACTGTGAATATCTGTCATGTGGATGTAACCAGTTGCCATATTTTTCATTAATATCGTATGAATAATGAAATACCAATGTTGACTTTAGGCTCGAAAGAGGAAATTGGGCATACTGGAGGATGATTCTGCTGCTATGGAACTTGGGGCAGAGGAGGAGAAAGATAGGAAGCAGGTGGTTGAAGTCGCAAGAAATCGGGGTATGTTTGATATGGTGGAATGGTTTGGGAAATGAATCAAGGGGAAAAGAAATTTGTGAATGTGCCCATTTGACCATTTGCTGATGAGCTGATTGGGATTTCGTTTTTTTTTTTTCCCCACAGATAGTTCAGATAAGGTATTCTATAAGGAGTTGGTTAAAGTCATTGAAGTATCAGATGTCATTTTAGAAGTTCTTGATGCCAGAGATCCGTTAGGCACCCGTTGTATTGATATGGAAAAAATGGTGATGAAATCTGGTCCTGAGAAGCATCTCGTATTGCTTCTGAATAAAATTGGTAAGCTTTTTCGAGTCTCCCTTTTCTTGAATTAGCTCTTTTATGTTCTTCATTTCATAATGATATTGCCATTTAACTCTTCATCCCTCATCCATTTGATTTTTCTGCTTTGCTGAGGTTACTGTTACATTTGTTTCAGATCTTGTTCCCCGAGAAGCGGCTGAAAAATGGCTAAAGTACCTTAGGGAAGAGCTACCAGCAGTTGCCTTCAAGTGTAGTACTCAAGAGCAGAGGTCGAATTTGGGCTGGAAGAAATCTTCCTCTAAGACAGCAAAACCAAGCAATCTTCTGCAAACAAGTGATTGTCTTGGAGCTGACACTCTCATTAAGTTGCTGAAAAATTACTCTAGAAGTCACGATGTAAGAGCTAATTCATGTTTCCTAATATATATACCTTTCTGTTTAATGGGGTGGGTCTTATAGCATACAAATGAGTTTACGTTCCTTTTAATGCGTAATCTTTTGCAGATCAAGAAATCCATAACAGTAGGTATTATTGGTCTACCTAATGTTGGTAAGAGCAGTCTCATTAACAGTCTGAAGAGAAGCCATGTTGCTAATGTTGGTGCTACCCCTGGATTGACGAGATCATTGCAAGAGGTTCAATTGGATAAGAATGTTAAATTGGTAGACTGTCCGGGTGTTGTCATGCTTAAATCTCAGGAAGACGATGCATCTATTGCCCTTCGAAATTGCAAGCGTATCGAAAAGTTAGATGATCCCATTAGTCCAGGTAATTAGACCTTTTTTTTATGTTGATGCCGTTTGAAGAACTCTTTTGCATCAATATACTTATCAACATTGTAGTTTGTGAAGCTTAAATTTGAGAAATGTGTGGTATGATGTTTCATTTTGACATAAATAAGCATGCAAAAGCGTGCTTCACTAAACCTCATTTGCTACACTCTTATGTATTGCTTTTCATCATCTTGGATTACCGACATTTTGTTTTAAAAGGAAAACTAATGTGATAAAGGACCTTCAGTGGCATCAACAATTTCCCATTGTTTCTCTCCCAAACCATATGATTGTGAAGTACTTGTGTCAATGTTGTTGAGTTCGGATCAAAGATAGTTCATGTCATTTTATATCTGGATTCTGTACCTGCATCTTTAGAATTGGAGGTAGTGAATTTAGAATTCACTTCCTTGTTGAAAGTTGAATTGCTATTTACATTTTATTCATTTAAATGCAGTGAAAGAAATTATCAAGCGCTGTCCAGAAAGGCTGCTGGTGACACTGTACAAGATTCCAAGTTTTGATTCGGTCGATGATTTCCTGCAAAACTTAGCTACAGTCAGAGGACGGCTAAAAAAGGGTGGTATTGTTGATGTTGAAGCTGCTGCTAGAATTGTCCTGCATGATTGGAATACTGGTATGAAGATGTGGAAATAGTTGTCTGCTTCTTTTTAATGTATATGATCAGCTGTAGAATGGTCTGTGATTTAGGAAAACAGTCTCAACTCTGCCTTCAATTGACAAGTGGCATAATTTCTTTGGTCCTCAGGGAAGATTCCATATTACACAATGCCTCCAACGAGGAATCAGGAAGAAGCTTCAGAGGCAAAGATTGTTTCCGAGCTAGGCAAGGAGTTTAACATTGATGAAGTCTACAATAGTGAATCTTCATTTATTGGAAGTTTGAAGTCTGTCAATGACTTCATTCCTGTTGAAGTTCCTTCCAGCAGCCCACTCAATTTTGATGAGAGCATGTTAGAGGTTTGTGCACTAAATACCCCACTAGCATTTTTGGATTTCATAATTTTCTCTACTTTCATCCAGCAACCTCTGAATGCGTGGGAGATCTTACTTGCAAAGGGATTTGTTTCAAAAGTGTCCAAATCAATCAATACCTGTTCCCTGGAAGTTAAAATATATAAGAAAATGAAACGACTTCCATATATTTAGGGGCTTCGAACAAAGAGCCTCACTGTATCAATTCGAGAATCTACATCAGGCATTGATTATGTGCCCTTTTTCTGATCGCATTCATTCAGGAAAATATAAAACCTGAAGCATCAGGTAGAGCTGAAGAAGGCTCTGACGAAATGAAGGAAGCTGAAGAAGACCAAGATATGGGTACAGATGCTGGAGATACCAGCATGACCAAATCAAAGAACTCAACCACCAGACAGAATGAGAAGCTGTATGCTGTAGAAGGCATGGTGAACAACAAGATGAAAAAAGCCGAGAAGAAACGGAGGAAAAAGGCTGCTAAAGTGGATGCAATGGATGATGATTATGACTTTAAAGTGGATTTCAGGAAGGGTTCAGCCATGGATGCCGATGAAGAAGATGAGGACGGTGATGGAAGCCAGATAATAGGAAAGGTGCCGATGTCTGATGTTCAGTTTCCGGATGATGATTGATCGATTGAAGGAGAGAGCAACACTATAATCGCTAGAACCTCTCCTTTTTCATTTACTTTTAGATGGAAAGCACGGCAACAGTTCTGACATGAATGCCTACAGTTTTGAGTGTATTTGTACTAGCAGACTGCCATTTTGCGGCTATCGATCAATGAATGCCTACATATTTGTGACTGCAACTTGGTAAACCGATCAATGAATTTGTTCTTGCTTTTCCGGTGATCGATCTAATCCAGAAAGATTTGTTGATCTATTTTATTCCATATGAGAATGTGAATGAAGAAGGTACACAGGGTAGTAACACTAATATTCTCCCTTGCGATGATAGAACACCAAACTTAAAGAAAAACTGTAGAAAGAGAAGACTTTTTAAAAGGTAATGAGCCCGGCTGAAGATCCAATCCTGGGAGAAGTTCATGCGCCGGTCACCACCTCGACCTCTGAAATGTCGGTTTCAGGATCAGTTGATGCTTCGACTACTGAGGTAGTCTGTGCAGCTTCTTGCTTGGCCTTCTTGGCTCTCCCCACCACATCTTCCTGCCAGAAGAGAAATGAGAACAGAAAGTTTGCTTGACCAAGTTAAAATGGGAGGGAAATGAAATGGAGAGTGAAGAGTGGGAAGAAGAGAAAGAAAGTGACGCCACCTGGAAGCATTGTATATGCTTTTGCTGGTCAGATTGAAGCTTCCCAATGGTGCTCATAATCTCCCCAACAGCCGATTCAAGCCGCTCGTTCAGCACTTCCGCTAGAGCCTTCCCCAAGAAGAAGGCATCCAGTACGCTCTTGCTCTCATTCTCCTCTGCAAACTCTCAGAATAGGAAAACCTTCAGTTTTCATCGCAGAAACAAACAACCCAAAATTCTCCATGGAACCAAAATTTCCAGTACTGTTTCCAGTCAACCCAATTGGAAATTCAACAAAACCAAAGGAAACCCAGAAGAAAATTGAACATCTAAGAACAGAAAATGAAGTAAGAAAAGACAGTCTCTCTGGTAGTACCAGAAGTGGAGTCGGTGGAGTCGGTGCTGCTCCTGCATCTCAGGCTGGTTCCACGGCGCGCAGTGAGGACCAGCAGGGTACTGGGTTTTGCGAGTCCGGAGCAGGCAAGGCGACGGTTCTGCGGCGGGGTAAATGTGATTGCGGCGGACTTGAAGGTTGGTTTGGGCAGGGAATTGGTGGAGTGAGGCAGAAAGGCGTTCATCAGAATTTGCGGGGAAGCTGTAACCCCACTCATTCTTTTCTTTGTGAGTTTTCCTGTTCTCCCTCCCGAGTTGGTGTTTTGTCGTGGCTGCTCGCCAGTTTCCCCTCTTGCCTGCTATTTATATTATTTGTTTTAGTATTGGAAATTTGGAATGGTTGTTGTGGCAAAATTGGCAGGACGGTAAGCAGCAACTACCGGATTCTTCTGCCTGACAATTGGGCTTCGGGTTCTTGCCCAATTGCCGGATCCGATCCGGTTTCTGTTTGCTATTTGCATACCCAACAGGTTAGTTATGTATTTGTAGCTGTGGTCTTTTGGTTTTAAGTAGGATTAGATACTATGGTATATAATATGTATATTAAATGGTCTGTTTAGGAGTTTAACCATGGAGATTGTCCAAATTGAGGTTGATGTTTCAAAGTCAAGAAGGATGCAGAACATTCTACAATCGTAGAAGTGCGTGGAAGAGTAGGGAACCTTGTAGTGGGTGTATAGTCTGTGACGGGACAACAGCTGGTGCACCATGACGTGAGAATGGCGCCAGGCCTCCCTCTTTCTCTGCCAAACCGAGCCTCCAATCGGGAGTAATGGCCCTCCAAGGCAGTGAGTTGAGCATTAGTGAAAGAGGAAAGACCAGCTCCAGAGGATGGTGAAAAGGGCCCGGCTCTGGTCGGGGTGAAATGAGGTGGTGGCATATGAGCCGCCTCGATAGGAATGAGAATGCCCTGAATGTGGTGGATAGGCCCAACTGTCTTGATCAAGTTCATGGATGCCAACGTCTCCTCGAGGGAAGTTGACAGTGTGGCCTACGAGAGTGAAGTTGTTGGTCAACTTGGATGTGACCTAGCTAGCTTGGTAATTAGAGGCCTCATATGCATGGTGCAAACTCGATGGTTTCCAATCCCTCGAAAAAGGATGTTGTCAACACCAACCTGGGGTGGAGGGGCTCACGAGGTCTACCTATGGTATAAAAGACAAGCATCGCCCTCATGGTAAAATTGTCCAGAGACTTGTGACTAGGAAGGATGGAGTGGGCTAACAACATGTTGAGGATGCGCCACTGGGGGTGGAGCAAAGTAGTCGTCGTCCCCCCAGGTTGGAACCTGATATGGTGGTTCTAGGGTCAGCTGACAGTTTTGAAAACAACCTAAAAGTTCAGGTCCTTGGTTTCATCTATCTCGTTGGCATTCATGTTTCTAGTGTCCAGTCCCATGGCTTGGGCAAGCTGGTGGTAGGTCATGGTCTGAAGCGCACTGCCGAGTTAGAAAAACGACGTACATCTTGTAGCGGCGGGGAGGTTTGAGAGGCCGGATGTGAGTGTAGGAGCAATAAACTCAACACGGAGCTCCCTGTAGTTGTTGTCTTGGAGCTCGAGGAGTCGACGCCACTGAGGATGGGCAACGATGTTTGACATGTAAGCTCGACAGTGGAGAGCAACGAACTGATCAAAGTCAAGCCACCTGTGGGGTCTGATTGGGGTCATTCGCCAAACGTTAAATTCACAACATACTTATGGTGTCGACAAGATCACCTAGATATATAGATGAGACGGGTCAGGTATTTCCTGCATACAAGAACACAACCATGCACCATATAAAATGGAAAGTTTAGCAAAATACAAAGCACGGTATCCTGGTTGCATGGGTTCAAGCAAGCCCGAAATTTCAGAATGTTAGCTCAACTGGATCAAAAGCAATATGAGATATGAAACTAGGGGTTTCATAGACTAGTTAGGAAAACCCTAAATCATGCCTTGATACTCACCATTCAACATGCACAAAAGGATATGAAGCCTATACATTTTCACAGATACTTGGTGAGCATTAAGTTTAAACGAGCAAAATTAGGCAAAATATGCCCACCAAGGCATCCACACGCCGCCATAGACTTCTTAACATGTTCATACATGTACAATTTAACTAATCCCTAATTCAATCATTTCATTCAAAAGAACCAAATTCCTCGCCTAAGAACCCTAGAATCCAATTTTTTAAACAGACAACGCAAAAGAAAATTACATAGCTGGAAACTCAAGTAGCTAGGATCATAAGGGAAGGCAAGGAGAAAGTGAGGAGGCGAAAATGCATTAGGAAAACGGTCGAAGGAGCTCACCGAATCCTTGCCGTCGATGAAAAACCACCTCCAAACGACGCAAAATTGCAGGCGAAGGTGCGCCTTTAAGAGGGAGTCTAAGTATGTGCTTGGTTTTTATTTGGATGGCCGGAAGTGGGTGAAATTGTCAAAAAACTTTCAGAGGTGACTTTTTTTGCGAGATTTCAGAGGATTCCAGTGATCTGGGTGTGAATCACAGTCGAATAATGGTCACGACTTTATATACCTTCCCGTGCATGAGTCACGATTTTGGGTAGTAAGTTACCGGTCAGACCGTGACATAAACATAAAAAATGTGACATTGTCCAAAAACTGTATGAATTGGGTCGACTATCACATGCTTGTTTGATGTCAAAATCAGACCGAGACATCCGAAATTGTGGTCGTGACATAAACAAATGACTAGTGGCAAAAACATATGTCGCATCCTGTTGTTTATGTCATATTTGAAACCGTGACATAAATACAAAAATAATGACATTCACAGTTTCTCCTACTCGACCATTTTCCGATCCTTGTTCGACTCTTCCGTTCTCGGAACTCAAACACAACACATCTAAAGACATAATCATGACAACCAAGGGCACGTAACCAACTCCATACACACACAAGTAACTCAAACACACATCAATAGAAAAGAGGAAAAAGGGAAAAGAAATAACAACCGATGTAGGGTTGCCTCTAAGCTACTGCTTCTTTTACTTCTTAAGATGGACACAATCGGTGGATCTTAGGAAGATTCGAGCAAGATGCCACCAAGAGTGGATCCACTACACTCTTAGGTGATTTCTTCGCTTTGGGACATTTCTCATTCAACACACCGTCATCGAGCCAACACACACCTTCCTGTCCTTCATCTTAGTTCTCCACACCTTCTTGGACTTTGCCTTGGCCAACATGGGAGGTTCGGGAACCTGTTTCACATAAAACATAGGAAGCACACAAGACTTGTCTACACGATGGGTCAAATCATTAATTTAAGTATACTTAGCCTTAGAATACTTAGGTTCCTTTTCCACCTCATACTTAACACCAAAATCATGCATAGGTACTACTTCTCGTTGTTTGCAAAAGTGGTGATATTTTCAACACCTGTTCTTAGAATGGAGTACCTTCATTCACATTAATTAAATCCTTGGTGGTGGCAAGAAAGGTCCATCCTAGTATTAGGTTAACTTCTACATCCTCATGAATATCAAAGATAACAAAATTCGTAGGATAGTATTATTCTCCCAATTGGACTAGGAGGTCCTCCACAATACCTTTAGGGTAAAAAATGGATATGTCAACTAACTAGACACTGATTCTTGTTTTCTTAAGCTCACCTAATCCTAGGGAATCCAATGTTCCTTTTCCTCTTGATCATGAGGGAGAGATGCCAATTTGCAAAATTGCAAATGTTTGGTGCCAAGTGCGGCAATGTTTAAAAAAGGAGACCAAAAACAATAACTCCTACCTTGAAAAGAAAGAATAAAAAGCACCTTCAAGAGTCCATTGCTTTTATTGTTTTTTAAAGTCCCCCATTTCACACCTTGAATGTCTTGACCTACTTAATCGACATGGTCTTCATCCGGCAGTTTGTAGTTTCATAGTGACATGAGAGTAACGCTCACTCTAACCCAACTATTCTAACTAGAGCAACGAAGAACTATAGCTCGTACCAAGTTGATTTTCTATCAAGTTGTACTAGTTTGAGTAGGTTTGTTTGGGGACAAGCAAACACCTAAGTATGGGGGAGTTGATAATAGCAAAAATGGTGTCATTTAGAGCCCATATTTGGGTTTGTTTTGAGCCATTTCATGTTCTTCATGGTTAAAATATCGTTGATTATACTCTTTATTTGTTCCTCGGAAAAATCATTAGTATTTTAGGGTGTATTAGATGATATGAATGTTTTAGGTACAAAAAGAGGGCACAAGTGTAGAGAAATGTGCAAAAATTAAGGATCACAACCAAAGTATAGAAGATCACTACCGGGAACAGAGGACGCGAAGCTGGATAGCTAAATCGCGACCTCTAAAGCGATGATCACGACCGCAAAGAAGGCTTCTTGCTCAAACTTTTGGAGCAGCCAACAAGTAAGAATATAAATTTTGATAGTTGACTCACAAATTTTTGCATCATGAAGTCGGGCCACGAACTCTTCAGCCACCGAAGCACAAAACGGCAAAGCCCAATATCGCAGCCTCCCTTCCCAGATCAGGCCCGCGACCTTTGCCAGTTTGATAATGAACTTGGCCAAGTTCCTAAAATCTTTAAATAGGGGGCTCCTCCCCCTCATTTAGAGAGTGGAAATCAATTGTGAAATTTATGGTTTCAGAGAAAGAAGCTAAAGAAAAGAGGAGTCAAGGAGGAAGGGAGATCTCCCCAATTTAAGTCTTCTTCTATTTTCTCTACATGTATCTTCTTCCCTCCTTTATGGAGTAGTCCTCTAAGTACGAGGGGTTAAAACCTCCAAACCCTAGATTTAGGTTTTGAATATAGATGTAATTGTGTTAGTGTTTGTGAATGGATTTGTTTGTTTCCGTGATTATATGCTTCATTTATGCTTGATTATGGTGTGGCTTATCTTTCCACTCTCTTCTACTAGCCTACAACTTAGTCACAGAACTAGGTAGGAATTTTAGGGTTAGACTGGATATGAGCGCCTTAAGGCTAATTGGAGATAGATGAATGATCTTAGGATTCCTTTTAGTGGACGAGGCGGCAGATCCCCTGTCGGAGGAATGTGTTCCTGAGACAATGATATAGATTATGCAAGCGTCATCGATCCATCGCTTTAGTGTTCATGATAGTTTGAACCTATTGAGAGGAACTAACGGTTATTCCTTAGTATGTGAGCTTTGACTGAGGTAACAATGGGTCTTTGGGAGCATATGAAGAGGAGGCAGAGTAATCATTGAAACCCCTACTTTAGCGAGTTTCGCACCTCATCCTGCAAACCCAACATAGTTAGTCATGTGCATGAAGAACCTAGATGTAGGGAGAGGGAGTTACCCCAAATAACATGCTTTGTTTCCTTGCTTTCTCCACCAATATTGTCAATTGACCTAAAAAACCCAACTAAACAGATTGACTAGGTAACAAAAACGTGAGAAGTAGCCTAGAGTACCGAAACATGTGGAATACAACTTTGGTCACCACAATATTAGCAACACCATTTTGAGTTATACTTGGCTCGAGAAGTGTAGTTAGTTAGGTCATGCAAACAATTGACATAACCCACATGGGGGGTTTGACCACAAGACCATTATCACCGCAAGTTCACGGGCATCTACGATCTTCCAATCCTTTGCATAAGTTCCTGTCCCACAAATAAACACGAGGATGACATATACAGTTACATCAACGCTAACGCCGCTTCAGCTGCCGCCTTCTTCTCACCTTCCTCATGTCTGCGTTATTGCATTTTAACAAAGATAAAATAAGGCAAAGCTAAGGTTGAATTTTTGAAAGTATATATTATATCATAAGTATTCACGCCAATCAATCGGGTAATGGGTTAATTAGGTTTGGGTCAAATGGGTTACGGATTTAACCGAATTGCATGTCAATCGAGTTGTGGGTCAACCGGTTACGAGTCAGATGGGTTGCAGTCGGGTTGCGGGTTGGGTTGATTTGACGAGTTACTCGAGTCGAGTTCTTGACACCTCTACCTTTATTACCATCCTAAAAAATATTAACCCTAAATTATATAACGTAAATCCAAATATTCCCACCAATTGGGCGGGTCCCTTCCATAATAGCGGGTTATTCTTGGTTTTCATTCTATCATTTGTTTGACATCTTAAATTAGGCTCCATTTTATAGGTTTTAAGTCTTAATCAAGATAGGTCAGGGGTGTTTCCGAACGGTCGGTGGCTGCTTAGTCTCATATGAGAGTTTGACTGCTGGTGACTGGGTTTCTCTCCTTCTAGCCAGCTTTTGCTTCCTTGCCTTTGTGTCTTGTACGTGAATATGCCCTACTACCATCAGTATTTAACGATAAGCACTCCTAAGTTTGAAGCGGAAGAGCATGGGTTGGGGAGTTAGGAGAAGAAAGTGCATTGCGTGATTCATAAAGTTGTTGGGTGCTCTGAGTGTGCATTCAAAGCATTAGAAATAACTGGGCACTGGATGATCCTTTCAGGAAGAGGCATTGGATAGGCCGGGACAAGATTGAAAATAACTGGGCACTAGCTTTGTCATTGAATAAGCTTACCCTATGATATGAATTGAGGCTCAAAATACTAGATAAAGGTGATCAAAGTACGCAGCCAACGTCGATCTTCAAGCTTTTATGATTATCTTCTTCAACAAAAATAAAAATAAGGTGGAACACAATCAAGCCATCTCAACTTATGAGAAGGGCCAATCACTATCTGGGTAGAAGCTCGCCACAACTAGATGTGATCGTCTAGTTGATAAGAGACACGTACAATCTCCTGGAATCCTCAACATAAGTCTTGTACAAACATTCAATGATGAACATGAGATAACCTCTATATTGATAAACTTGTAATTGGATACAATGAAATTCAACCCCTTTAAATAGGCTAAAATCCACCAATCCAAAACTAACAATGAAAGCAAAACAATTTAAGAGAATAACACATACAATCTGAAAATCATAAATCCTTCTCCACAAATGACTTGACTAGGTCTTCCTTCCTTCTAGGCTAAGGAAATGTTAATCCTTTTGGGCTAAGGACTCCTCAAAAGCCCGTCCTTTACGCCATTGTCGCCAACCCTCTTCTTCACTCGGTCTCCCTTCTTCTCCAATCGATCTCCCAAGTCCTTCTCCATTTGATCTCAATCCTCGTACTGTAACACCATTATGGGCATTCCCTTGAGTAGATCCATGTCCATGCTAACAAAGTAGTTTCTCAAGTAGGTTGCATATTTTCCCCCTTACTTCTTAGCTTTTGAACGTGTGATTGGGCCTTCTTCTGGTGTAGTGTTCTTGGTCTTGATGACGTCATCATTCCCTCCCTCTTGAAAAGGATTTTTCCTCAAATCTGAGTTACCATATGGATGTGGTGCAAGATCAGAAACTTTGAATGTTGCACTTATCCCATACTCTCTTGGTAAGTCAATCTTGTAGACATTACTCCCAACTTTTGATGTAGAAAATAAATAAAACAAAACAATATTACTGGACGAAGGAAAACAATAAGGAAAGGCGCCGTATAGGCAAACTCACCTAGACTTTCCTTAGATGTGCTCTAGTATGATAAAGGACATATACATACGTGGTTGATAGAATCCACATTGATGTCTACATTCACTATGTTTTTATATCTTATCCTCCTTCTAGTGATTTATCTTTTGGAGATGGATTAGGGAGACACATGGGTCAACCACCTAATCATATATGCATGTCACGAGCATAGGATGCTGCCAAACATGTATTGCATATGAATTTATAAGTCAAGCAAGTCATGAGATTGGATATCGCACAGTGTGGATGACCCTCATGTCAAGCAAGTGTAAGTTACGTTAGGTTAAACAAATACATAATAAGCAAGATCATGTTTTTAACCTGACTTAACTAGCTATGCACGCGACCCTTCACTTATCAGAATGAGGAAGTCTCATTTATGTTACCCACTCCTTCATCTAAGGAGCTCTTAAACAAGTATGTTGGTACTAGAAGGTAGCTAGCGCTCGATTACCTTACCTCCCAGAGTGATGGAGGTTTATGTAATCACGTTTTGGTGAACGAGCGAGTTGGCACTAATTAAGCTGAACTTGAGGTCCCCTTTCAAGAAAATCATTTCAAGTCAAGTAAACTTTTTAATGCATGAGCATATGCATTTATGAGCGTTTTGGATTATTTTCTTGCCAAGTATAATGAACCTATGACTTAGGACCGACCATACGCCTGCATTCAAAAATAAACAGTTCATGAGTAAGATCAGTGGCTCGAAGAACTCCAGAAGAAATTTTGTTTATTTGGTATCTTAGTAGCACGAGGGACTTTATTGAATAAAATATTAGGCTAATACCACTGGGAAACCCGAACTATTAACTTTGTGACATTTGTGTCCTAAAGTATTCGATATGACATTTGTGTCACAACGTATGATAGTTGTGTGTCATTTATGTCCTAAGTCCTAACGATTTTGTTGACCGTTATAGATAACGGTTGACCAAACGAAAGTCAACATTAACATTGACTTTTGTTGACGTGGCTGCCACGTCAATGACACCTCATATTTTTAATTAAAAATTAAAAAAAATAGAGTATTATTAAAAAATAAATAAAATTAGCATCGTCCCAATTCGGTCTCTCGATCCTCGCTATGCTCCCGCACAGGGATGGCAAATTACCCACCCATGGGTAATTATACCCAAACCCAAGTAGACCCATTGATAATGGGTTGGGTATGGGTGAAGTGCATATGGTTTTGGGGGTTTATAGATGGGTTTGGATTTGGGGCTTTCATAATCTAAATGGGTATGGGTTGGATATGGATATCCATTTACTTGAGGGTGTTTTAACTACACATGCAAAAATTGGACCTATTTGCAAAACTTGAAAAGTTTAGGTACCAAAATATAAGATAAAAAAAATTTAGGTACCAAAACGTAATTTTCCATCGATATTTTGAGGACTTATATGCAAAAAAAATTAAATTTAGGTACTAAATATGCATGTCTATTAAGTTTGGGTACCAAACTGTAATTTGTATTTGGGCATGGGTACAAACCCAAATCCATTTGATATAAACTCAACTCAACCCAAAGTAAATGGGTATGGGTACATACCCATCAAACTCTACCCATATGCATCTATTTGGATTTCATACCCAACCCAATTAGGTTGGATAATAAGAAACCCATGGGTATGGGTAAAGTTGCCATCCCTACTCCCGCATTTGGATCAACTCGAATAGGATGCTGCTTTACCACAATTACTCCAGCGCCAGTTTCACGGTGGCGGGAACCGGCAGTGGAGGAGGAGAGGAGCGGGTGGCTTTGGACGAGTCGGCGTACAAGGCGTAGAGGTTGCGGCTGGATGCGTTGGCGCGAGA
Organism: Linum trigynum; assembly: GCA_964030455.1. Lineage (NCBI taxonomy): Eukaryota > Viridiplantae > Streptophyta > Magnoliopsida > Malpighiales > Linaceae > Linum > Linum trigynum. The sequence goes on along the minus strand of OZ034814.1, from coordinate 28,494,094 downwards.
ATCAATGGCCGAAGCTTTGGCGAGGGAGATGATGGAAGCCAACGGCGGGAGGCGGAGGATCCGAAAGCTTGGAAGTGGATAATCCGGAAGCGGGTCTGGGATTTGATGGAGGCCCGGAACTTCGCTCAGATTCCCCGACCCATTCACCACCGGATCCCCAATTTCGTCGGAGCTTCGACAGCCGCTCAAAAGGTTTGAACTTTGAAGTAAATTAGCTTGCCATAACTGGAATTTGTTTTTGTCTCCTCCTAAAGCTGTGAAACGCCACAACCACCCACAGCCACAGCTCGCCTCCCATCTGTGTTGGAGTTTCTGATTTCGTTGTGGTATTGAGATCTGGGTTGGGTTTCGGAGATGGAATTTGGGATGGATTTTTGGAGATGGTATTTGATATTGGTTTGTTCTTGTTTGTTGCAGGTGACGGCGTCAGAGGCGGCCAGGAGGAGGATGTGTTGTCGGCGGCGGAGGTGAGGATGAAGATGGGTTTGGGTTTTGGGATTTTTTTTGGATTTGGGTTTGGATTTTGGGATTTGGATATGGATTTAATTTTTTGTATTTTGTAATTTTCTTTTTGTTAGTTTATTTATTTTTTATAATAAAATAAATAAATAATAAATAATAATATTTCACGTCGGATGCCACATCAGCGCTGACTAGATTTTCAGTTAAAAACTAACGGTCAACGCAAGTCAACTCTAACAGACAAATAGTTTAGGACACAAATGTCATATCGAATACTTTAAGACACAAATGACACAAAGTTAATAGTTCTGGTTTATAATTGATATTAACCCTAAAATATTTGAGAATTATTCATGTTTTTTTAGTAATGTTAATATGCAACGTTTTCGCTTTCTTTTCAAGTATATAATGTTAAATATTTATAAGGGCATTTTTGGTAAAAATAGGTTTCAGAAGGATGTCACATTGATAGTGTAAAAAAAAATACCGCTCATATGTAAAAAAACAACTACCAGAGGACTCGATATTGGAAAATATAGAATTTCTCGTTCCCCTTTACAGCTCGGGGATCTCTCATCGACTATGGAAGGAGGAAGTGCGGCGCCGGAGGAGCTGCCGGAGATCATAACGAACAAAGACGAGATGAGGAAATGGTCACGGGCCATGAGATGCCGCGGCAAGACCATAGCCTTGGTACCCACAATGGGTTATCTCCACCAGGGCCATTTATCCCTCGTCGAGAAAGCTCAATCCCTAGCGGATGTCGTCGTCGTTTCAATCTACGTGAACCCAGGTCAATTCTCTCCCTCCGAAGACCTCTCCACTTATCCGTCCGACTTCCACGGCGATATCCTGAAGCTCGGGTCTGTTTCCGGGTGCCGCCGGGTCGACGCTGTTTTCCATCCCCACAATCTCTACGACTACGGGAACATTGGCCGAAAAGGGGAACGGGATATTGTCGAGGAATTGTCAGAGGAACGGGAAAAGGGGCCGCCGGCATCAGGGGTTTCGTCGTGTGTGGAAGAAATGGGTGCCGGGCACGAGACGTGGGTGAAAGTGGAGAGATTGGAGAGAGGGTTATGCGGGAAGAGCCGGCCGGTGTTCTTCAGGGGTGTTGCGACCGTGGTGGCCAAGCTGTTCAATATTGTGGACCCTGACATGGCTGTGTTTGGGAAGAAGGATTACCAGCAGTGGCGAGTTATTCAGAGAATGGTGGGCTCAATCTATAAGCTTCTTATGCCAATTCTTTTGTGTCCTTGTGGAAATGTCGATGTGTGCTCCTCTGATACAATAGGAGAACAATCATTTGCGGATACGGAGCTGGGTTTTGTCCCAGGAAGAGTTGCGTATGCATTTTACTTCCGTTTGATCGGGCCCTAGCATTAAGCTTTTCCCTTCTGCTAGTTTTGTTTACGCTCAAAAGCTTCTTACGGATGTTTGACCCATTCTAGAATGTTGATTTTCTGGGTTATCGCTGTCTCGAGTTACTGCCGATGATTTGATGGATCTCGCTTTGTTGAACTTCCTGCAGGTTAGAGATCTTGATTTTGGAATAAGAATAGTTGGGTCTGACATAACGCGTGAGCAAGATGGCCTGGCAATGAGTTCGCGCAACGTGCGCCTCTCCCCAGAGGATAGAGGAAAGGTTCTCCCACCCTCTCCACTCTCTTTAACAGCTTACCAGCTTTCTGATCTTCTATTTAACCCTAGCTTTCTTGTCTGATCTTTTCGGGTGGCTGCAGGCTCTGTCCATAAGCAGGTCTCTCTTCCAAGCTAAATCGTTGGTAGAGAGAGGCCAGACGACGAACTGCAGCGATTTGCGAGGGACTCTGGTCCAAGCAATATCTGGGGCTGGAGGGAAGATTGATTATGTGGAGGTGAGTCCTTGCATCTGAACAACAAGACAAGACCCTTTGATATTCATTTCGTGTTGCCGGCAAGCTGACCAGTTTGCCTTCATAAGTTGGCGTTGCCTTGTGCCGCAATGTACCAGCTCGCATTTCTGAGTCCCATTATTTTGTGTGTTTTACCAGATAGTGGATCAAGAGAGTTTGGAGACAGTGGGGGAAGTGGATAGGCCAGTTGTTATCTGCGTCGCAGCATGGTTCGGCAATGTTAGATTGATAGACAACATCGAGATCAGCGGATGAAGAACACCACAACAAGAACTGCGTGTTCTTCAATCTGTAGGCTCTCCCTTTTGGGAGTATATAGACACTGATTTCTAGTTATTTCATTTCCCCCCGTCAAATAATGCCAACTGCAGGGCGCTCTGCTTGCTTAACATAACAGGCGGGCAGTATCAACTTCGCCTGGGTTCATGTCACTTTCTGGTTCATTTTCCAGTTTCGGAGGTACCAGTTTCAAGGCACAACAAATAATTGACAGACAACTTCCAGGACGATCCAGCTCCTTCTGGGCAATTCAAGTTGGATATTACGATTCATCAATCAAATGGGGCAAACAACATGGAAGATCACGAGCATCCACTCTCAAAGAAACGTTACAATGACTTCTGAAACTTAAAAAAGGGGGGGAAGACTATACAAGCGCAAGTTCAGGGATATGGTAGCCCTCGTAATGAGCATGGCACCAGAAACTGATACTAATGACATTTGAAACCGCCGCAAACAGATAATACTATGATGAGAATCAATGCGATTATGATCCCCAGCACTATCAGCTTGATCTTCATGTTCTGCAACCACATCTTCCTCCTCATCTTGGTCCCTTGCTGCCTGAAATCTTGAGCCTGCAGTGAAGTAGACACTTAACACACCTTAAAAAGACTCACCAAGATGGAATAGTTAATAAAGAAGAGAGAGAGAGAGAGAGAGAGAGAGAGAGAGAGAGAGAGAGAGAGAGAGAGAGAGCAAGAAGGCGTTCTTTAGGAAATGTAAACTGTAAAGGCTTTCTATTTCTATGGAAAAGAGAGAACGAACAAGCACAGCTTTAAGAAAGACACGAGACAAATCAGAGAAGTGATAACTCATCTTTGAAAATCAAGAGAGAAAGAAACAGATAATAACACTATCAACAGTTTCATGACCTGGGTCTGACAATGTCAATCAGGTTTAAGGGCACAATTACTTGGTTCAGAAAATCTTGACCCTGTCTAGTGTCTACTAATTTCAAATCTAAACATGACCAACTCATGTCCGGGGAGAAAAGCATGGTAATCCGAACATACCTGAGATCTAAGGTTTTCGGTTTTGTCGACGAGAAGCTCAATTTTCTCCCCACGGTCAAGTACCTGTAGCAGCAAAGAAAATCAGTAAACAAACTGATACATGTTCCATCATTGCCCTTAACCAGTGCTAGACTTAGGAACAAAAAACCCAGTTATCAGAAAGATTTTCAACCATTAAGATAAGGAAACAATAGAAAAATAAGAAAGTCATTGTTGAAATTTCCATATGAAATTAACTGTTATATACCTTTTCTATGTTGTCCATCATAACTCCTTTAACTTCAGAAACCTGAGCTTTCACCTTAGCAAGTTTGCTAACCTCTTCTGGGTTATCAACACAGTATTGCATCTGCTCCTTCAACTTGGGCCTGCACAAGAACCAAGATGTGAACATGGCTTGCCAGAAAAGGCAAGACTAGCTCCGAAATTGCCAAGCATTAAAATAATTCACCCATATTCTTTGTTCAGGCTTTGGGCAACTGCTGTTGCAGCTTTTCCCCCACCATATCTCTTAGTGAAGTCCTCCTTAATCCTCTCAAGGAAAGCAATTGGAACCTGTCGCCCGATAGACTCCACAGCGACCACACAATAGGCTGAAAATTCACAGGTAGAGACTTAATCCTTCCATGAAACAGGAGAAGAATACACCAAGCACAGCACAACAGGATGGGAAGACTTTGGTTTTACTAAACAGGGTTCTCAATTCAACTCCTTGAGAGTTCTCCTCATTACATAGAATAACAAAACTACAAATGAGGGTGGAAAAAGAACTGCTGAAGGCACTATGCTTGGAAAAAAAGTAAAAGTGGCAGGGGTTTGTGGAAGTTAATTAATGAAGGTTGATTACACTCCCAGTAATTAAAAAATGACAACCTCCCATCAGATAATCTAACTTCAGGTTGATATATACTGGCTCAGTAGAAGAATGGAGATTCACACATAAACAGCCCACAACCATTTATTTGAGAAACAAATATAGGGCATCATCATCATCTCAGCGTCCATGTAATAATGTTTCAGGGCTCCAAGTTCAACAAATAGACTGCAATTAGGACGAGCTCCAATGATGGAAAATTAGAATCTGATCATGAGACGCATAATACCATTTATGGCCTCTAAACCTCATCCTTACACCCAAGTTCAACAAATAGATATGCCGTTAGGACGAGCTCCAATGACAGAATCAGAATCTGAACATCAGATAATCCTTACACCCAATACACCAGACTTGCAAGTGTAAACTTCAAAAACGAAAGAACAAAAAACTTACACATCCAAATCTACAAGGAAATTCAAAATTAGTCACACTTGGCAACAACCAAGCGAATCCAACAAATAATAACCAGCAAATGCAAACAAAGACTGTGTTTGTGATCTGAATAATTGGTAATCTGGAGTAACCTGAAACAGAACAAGATCGACAAACTGGAGGAAATAGCCAGTCAGAACCGATGATCGCTCCATCACAGACTCTACCAACAACTCAACCCACGGCACAGGTACAAACAGGATGAACAAGGACAAGCACAGATCAGTAGAACGCCGAAAGACAACAAGGAAAAGGAGAGAAACCAAAGAGGCGAGAGAAGGAAGGAGTGGGAGGTCGTTACTGAAGCCGTTGTCGACGAGATAGTTGAAGGTGTGGCCATCGCAGTTGTAAGTGAACTTGTTGTTGGAAGCGGGGAGTTTCTGGAGGCACTGAGCGGCTATGCTGGTGAAGTTGCCGGTGAACTCTGTGAACTCCGCCAGGACCACCGTTCCCCGAGCGACGAAGCTGTAGATCAGCGATTGCTGCCCCATCGCTGCTTGGGTCAAGGTCAACAAATAAACCCTAACCCCGAACAACGCACAGAGAGAGAAGACCAGCGGAGGAAAGGGACGGAAGACGGGAGAGTTGAGAAATGGATCGCAGAAAAATTAGCGAAGTTTTTCTTATTTATTTATTTTGGTCTGTAAGAGAGGAAGAGAAGTTTGATTTTCGGTTTATATAGTTCGCTATATCTTTCTTTTAAGATGGATAGGAATTAGGACGCAGAGATAGCGTAACGGAACGGGGAATGAGGTTTTGCGTGGAATAATAAAGAATTAGTTTAGTTGCCCTCGATGTTATAGGAATAACGAAAAATGCCATGGGTTGAATATTATCATTAATTTTCTCGGTTGAACCGTTTCTTGTTTGTTTGTTAGGTTGGTGTTTATTTGAATTTTAGGGTCCGAGAAGATTTGTTTGATTATTTGAAAGGTACGAGGTGTGCTGTGTGCCAGGCAAGGTTGTCAACCCGCGGATTGACCCGCGGTCGACCCACTTTGACTCTGATCCGGTGAGAAAAATGGACCGCACACACGCCGGGTCGACCGCTATAAGGTACTGGGTTGAAGGTCAAATTGTGTCATTTTTTTTTTGGTTTGCGAAATGCGCATATTTTCCGATTTTTTATTCGCCTAACGCAATCTTTGGAATCCTAAGTTGAATATTTGAATATTGATGTATATAAGTGTGTGTGAATTCACTTTATGCTAAATCTAAGTACGATATGTTATTTTGATGTAATATTATATGTTATAACTCATATGTTAGATAAGATTTGATATAATTTATAAGGAAAAGTACAATATAATGACTCTTTTCATATTTCCGGACCAAACTGGGTTAAAACGGTTGACCCATTAACCCTTGACCCACTAGCTCGACCGGGTCCGGGTCAACTCGCGGGTTGACAACCTTGATGCCAGGCCTGCTCTAGATTTTTTTTTTAATAAAAGATCCTGTATTATTTGATTTATTTCATTAGTGTGAAGAAATACAAGAATCAGAAACTAGTTGGTCTAATCAAGACTTTGGAAAGGAATTGTGGATATATGGCCGTCCATAAAAGAAAGGATTGTCTGGGACGTGCGGGAAGGCTGCAATGTCCAGTTTTGGAATGATCTATGGTTGGCGAGGGAGACTATTTTGCGAGAGCATGTCTTGAGCAATGGAGATAATATCAATTGGAATGCGACAGTGGCTGAAATGACCACGAGTGAAGGTGAGTGGTCGTGGACAGATATAAAACCTCATCTAACTCGGAATATGATTGCTTTGATTGCAGGAACTGACCCGTCGATTGCTGGTTCGGGCGAAGATATCACAGTTTGGGGAATGGAACCGGACGGCAAGTTCAAGCTCCGATCCGCCTACTTGGTAGCTGCAGAATGGCTAAGAGGAGAAGCAATTGAAGAGGCGAATGCAGAAAACAAAAGTCAATGGAAATGCCTTTGGAAATGGCCTGGTCCTAACCGGATTAAACACTTTTTATGGCTTGCTTTGCATGACAGGCTGATGACAAACGCGGAGCGGAAAAGAAGGAAGTTGACAAGCAATGACTCTTGTGCAGAGCATATAATGCGCCACTGCCCGAGCTCCCAACAAGTATGGAGGCTACTGGGTATTCAGGATAATATAGCGGTTTGGGATTTGCAGGCTGGTTGGAAGTACACCTAAGGAAGGAGGAGGGTCTTCTATTTGGAGCATGGTTCAAGAAATCGTACCGGACATCAAACCGGATTTTTTTAGGGTATTTTGTGGTACAACCGTGGTTCAATTGTTTCATACCGGTAAATATCGTTTTTGTAATAATAATATTTATTTTTTGTCAAAAAACCGTGCCGGCAAAATAAAGCTACCGTTTCGGAGTAATACCGGACTATACCGGAAATACCGAAGAATAAATACTAAATACTCATATAATGGATTGAAGTGGGGGCTAGCTAGGTAGGGGCTGCAAATGGAGAGTGGTCTGTCGTATATATAATTTAAAATCTTATAGGAAGAAGAGGGATGGTAAAAAGTAAAAAAAAAAAAGACATAGATTGTGTTTTTATGGCTATGAGCTATGGCAAATGGGGAGAGGAGACCCAAGCCATTAGGCTAATGGACTTCCTTAAGAAAAAGCCCACGAACACCTAGAACTAGAGAAACCCTAGGTGCGCTCCCCTTCCTACTGCAACAAAATTGGGAAGTCAAAGTTTCCCATATCTACCGAGAATGCCACAAGATGGCGGTTTTTCTCGCCAATAAAGGTCATCTCATGAGCTTAGGATACCATGATTTCTCGATTTCAGACATGCCTTTCTTTTTGGGTCTTGTATGATACGATGGGCATTGCCCAAACCCGTTTGATTTAAGTAACAGGCAGGGGCGCCCTTTTAGCGTCCCACTTTTCTACCCAAAAAAAAAAAAGAAACTAGTTGGTCCAATGAAAATAGGGGCTGAGGTCCAAACTTCAGTATCATCCCAGCTAGGGGTGTACAAACACACCCGCAAACCGACCCACCCGTCCAACCCGACCCAACCCACCCGTATTTATCGCTAAATCGAAGGTTTTGGGTTGGGTGAGGGTTTTCTTTTGTACAACCCACCTCTTTTGGGTTGGGTTTGGATTTTGGATTACACAACCGGTAGAACCCGACCCAACCCGTGTTCCAATTATGGGTATGAGTTCGTATCCAAAAAAATATTTATGTCGTATATAGTCATACTTATGAGAAAATTAAGATATTTCGCCATGTTTTTATCTTAAAGTCTCACTAATCTAATGCATTCTTCGACTTAAAGTTTAGACATATATTTAATATAGCTATGATTCACGTATTTTTTTTCTTGCGTACAATTTTAAAAGTTAGACATAAGTTGAAGTAAATCAAGTTTTATTAAAATTCAAACAATATTTGTGAATTTTGATACCTTTCGCCTCGGTTTATTCGTTTGAATTTTTAATTTGTTATAAAATATTTTTATGATGTAGAATAATTACATATTTTGTGTTGGGTTGGGTTTTTACTTAAAAATATCGCCAACCCGACCCAACCCAATTAAAAACAAACCGTAGGGTTTATATTTTTTTGGGTGGGTTTGGGTTTAATATTTCCCAAACCGTAGTGCATGGGTCGGGTGATTAAAATGCCTAAACCCGGACCACCCGACCCATGTACACCCCTAATCCCAGCCATATATTGCATCAAATCCGTAAAAGTTGATTTGATATTGACCCCGCCCTTAGCTCTATAACTATAAGTGACTTAGCTGTAGCGGCGAATGTAGGATCAGGTAAAGCATTGGACCATATATTGAAAAGAGGTAAAGTGGGTTGGGCCGTAACTCGACGAACACTTAAACAAATACCAAAAAATATATTTACAAGTACTATACTAGCTTTGATTCAGAGGAGTGTTGGGTCGCGGCCCGGAGGCGTCCCCCTAGATTCACCGCTGCCTAGCTGGGATCCATCTTTAAGACCATCTCCAACTAGAGAGTGCCAAAATGCTAGAATAGATGAATTTGGCACTTTGATTTCTCGAAATTGGATTTTGCTCCAACAAGGAATGGAAGAATGTCAAAGTGTTCAATTTTAATTAGATCATTTACACTAATTAATTAAAATGAACATTTTGATATAAATTTTTAATTTGAAATTTTTTCATATCATCAGTTAAGATAATAGATTAGTTTCATCCAATTTGACTGTTTTAAGTAAACGAGAACTTAATACGTAGATGAAAATTGATTAGGTTAATTTCTAAAGCATTAATTATGGGTGAAAATTGATAAATTAGGACCAAGCCAAATAATGCACAACAAGGTCAATTGTGGGTGGAATTGAGAATCTTCTTCCAAGACAAACATAATAGAGCAGGTGGGGTGGAAGAAAAAAAAAACAGGCGGCCAATACGGCTGGCTATTTGGTCCCGGACTGTTTGGTTTTACCCGAAACCAGATCGTATAACTCGGACTAGGACTGGATAGCAAACAATCAAATCTCATATTCGGGCTTAGATTTGAGGTAAAAAACCGGATAAAGATCGGATAAGAGATGGCCAACACCTAAAATCAAGATCAAATTGGGACCGGAGTGGGTCAAGACCGGACCGAATCAAGACCGGACTGTATCCAATCCAATATTTGGTCCTTATATTCCCGAAAAGACCGGACTGGGACCTGATCAATTTGGTCCAATTTAACCGGACCGGACCGTATAGCCACCCCTAGCGACCAATAGTATGTGCAGGACATGCTCTGGGGAAGAAAGTCGAAGCAACGGGTCGTGTGCGACTTTGGTAAGAAAGAAAAGTGGTGTCACCCATTTTTAGTATTTCTTTTGTGTTTATTGGAGGGAGACAAGAGCTAGACTTAAGCACTCTAGCTCTCTATTGGAGATGGCCTAAGAGAACCATCTCCCGATCACAAGAAGAAGTTCACCATGATGGGTATTTCTCTTTTTTCCTTCCGGAAATAATGAAATATATAGTGGACTATCCTTTTGTTGTGGCATGCTCTGTCAAAGTAGTGCGAGACATTTCTCTGGATTTGAACCCTAGCGGAAATAATTGATAACACAAGAGGTTCTTGGACGAGTTAAGGAATTCTGGAAGACTTCTTGAAGTTCTTTGAGAGTTCTTAGAAGCTTTCTTACGGTTCTTGATTTCTTGGAATGGAGAATTTGATGAAGCAATTGAAGGCCCAACACAAATTGAACAAGAGGCATGCTCGTTGGGTTGAGTTCATCGATTCCTTCCCATACGTGATCAAGTACAAACAAGGCAAGAAGAACGTAGTTGTTGATGCTTTAGCACTTCTTATTGTGTATCAGGCCAAAAATAGCCTCAAACTTTTTTTTTGTTTTTTTTACATTCTGGCACTTTTCGTGCTTATTGGAGGGAGATGAGAGCTTGGCTTTGGCACTCTAGCACTCTATTGAAGATGGCCGAAGGGAACCATCTCATCCCGATCACAAGGATAGGTTCACCATGATGTGTATTTCTTTTTTTTTCCTTCCGGATATAATGAAATACATAGTGGACTATCCTTTTGTTGTGGCATGCTCTGTTAAAGTAGTGCGAGATCTTTCTCTTGATTTGAACCCTAGCGAAAGAGAGCTCACTGCAGAAAGCAATTGACTACACAAGAGGTTCTTAGACCAGTGGAGGGATTCTTGAAGACTTCTTGAAGTTCTTCGAGAGTTCTTGGAAGCTTTCTTGTGGTTCTTGAAGAGGGTTCTTGATTTCCTGGAATGGAGGATTTGATGAAGCAATTGAAGGCCCAACACAAATTGAACAAGAGGCATGCTCGTTGGGTTGAGTTCACGAGTCCTTCCCATACTTGATCAAGTAAAAACAAGGCAAGAGATATGATCTCAATTGGCTCATCCTAAAAGTTTTTATTTCTTGATCGAGAAGCAATATCACCAACTAACAAGAACCCTCAAAATTAGTTAAGGGGTCGTTTGGATGGATCAATTGTAAAACGAGACAATTTGATCAACTGTTTCATTTTACAAAACGAGTCATTTAAAACGAGTCAATTCAGATTACCTGCCCCCACCCCAGACAATTGTAATTGGCTCAAAATGAGTCAATTCAGAATTCCCCAGCCCAAATTGCTTCATCCAAATTTTCTGCTGCCAAACTGATCAATGTAGCACAATTGACTCAAAACGAGACAATTGTGTCAGATTGATCCATTAGAATTCCTCATCCAAACGACCCCTAAGTGTTTATTCTGTTTCATGAAGCTTACTGTGCATGCCTGTTTCTCATGTTTTGCTCGATGGAAATGGGAGATTAGAGGTTTGTTTTGAAGATGGAAAGCTTCTCTACAGGCTAGAGTGCTTGGGGTGTTCGAGTGAATGCCAGGATGGACATTTTTCAAGCTTCTCAAAAGTTCAAGCCAAATTCGAAAAACTGCCAGGCGGTTCATGCTCACTGGATACAAGAAGCAGAAGGTCCATCGTCGTCAACAGCTCGGTGCCATCTCGCCGAAGCAGAATAGGAGAGAGAACGAATTGGGGGAACTCTGGAGCAAGAGTTAAACCAACCCAGTGACGCTCACACCTTCCAGGAGGCCCCAGTCATGTTTTTCCTTGCTCATATTGATTTGAATTCAGTGCCATTGATGGATCCAATTCGAGCAAAAACTCCTATGAAATTGGCCGAGCATGGGGAAAATCGAGTGCATGAGTTGTAATAATCGGGGATGATTCGACCCAAGTGGCTCTTGCAGAATCATCAAGGGAAGTCCCAGGATGCTCTAGGATCAATCGAATTAACCTAGAGGTACCTGAATAAAAAAAACTCCGAATTTCGGATTGGAATTTATGGGTTCTGCAAATTTAAAGTTTCACGATGGCGGGGAAAAAAGGATGGATGATTCGACGCCATTGATGATGTTTCGAAGCATGAGACCGGTCCAGAAAAGCAATTCGAAGTCTGACGAAACTCGTGGAGGCAGTGAATTGGACTGAGGATGCTTCAATATATATCTGTTGTATGGAATACAGGCTGTTAGTAGAGTGATTAGAGAGATCGCCGGGAAGAAAAGAAAAAGGCACAAAGATGTCTTGTGCGTTATATAGTTCTTTTGTGAGCTAGTTTATTTTAAGTGTTAACCATAAGGCAAATTATAAGGTTATAGTTGTTTTGAATGTTTTCTAAATTGAGTGATTAAATACCAAATATTTCATTTGTCTTGATCCATAATTAGCACTATTTTCACTAATAGCCAATAGGTTTGGCCAAGCACCTTTAGCACGAAAGCTGATTGCCATTGTCAAATCGATGGTAGCGTTGTTTCTCTATGGCTCTGAATGGGATAGTAGGGCACTTTGGTTCATCATTCTCTGGGATGATATTTTCCAGATCATCCTCTCTCGGACTCTCATCGCCGTGACACCGTCTTTCGAGATGGACTCTACCACACACCACTTATCCTTCATGAGCAACTCCATGTAAGATCTTTGTGGCTCAGGATTTTGTTATGCCTTCTTCGGAACACTCATTTGAATGGAGACCACAAACACATCAATAGGAGACTTCTCCATTGGTTGTTTTTGGGTTGTGACCTCGACCATCATGGTGCACCGTAGTTTGAACTGTCTCATCTCTTTCATCAAATAAGGACTTCCTCTTGGAAAAAAGTTGTTGCACTCGGTGGCTTATCATTTTTCTTTGGTTTCGTGGAGACGTGGACCCCCTTCCCGTCATTAAAATTAATCATATTTCATAGGCACCAATGTCTGGATAGAGCTTATAATAATTGATTAGGGCTAAGAAAATAGACAGGGCCTCTCAAAAATCGTGGACTAAATCGGACCACACAATTTGGTATGGATCGTAGACCGTTAAAAAAGGTTTGGTTTGATCCATGGTCGGTATTATGCAATGTTTTGATCTCTTGGTTCTTGTCTGGCCCAAAACGCGGTTCATCGGATCAAACCTTAGACTCCACTTCTCAATTCATGTTAGCAGCCACTCGACCAATCTACATACACTCCCCAACGAGATTCAAGTCTCAACCCAAAATTTTCGAATCGTGTCTCCTACATTCATAAATCACATTCCATAAGAGATTAGAAATGATCATGCTTTCATATAACATTATGTTAGTGTTAGTATTTAATTATTTATGACCTTATTGTGGAAGTTGGGTTGCTCTGACTTTGTGTTTTTGTTATTTATTTGAATTATATATGTATTAGAATTTATGTTTCAAGATAAAAAAAAAATTATCAATTTATTGGTGTGGACCAGACAAAACTTCTCTTTTTCGCTCAACATGAACTAACTTGTAGGTACCGAACCACATAGACGTGACCTGATCTAAACCGTATAGTTTGTCTGGTCCATAATCTGTACATCATGCCCTCAAGTCTGTACCATAGAAGCTACACCATATACATGATCCCGTCTAAGTTTAACTGTTTCCCAGCCCAAATAACAAAGTGACCAAATTATAGCTTGCAATTGCCACCCGGCGCAGGCTATGCCTATGCTAGTAAAGAAAGTAGCGAGCCAATCACACCAGCAAGCCATTAAGGAACTATCGAACAAATAATAATGATGGCACTAACAGATATATGAACAGGGTAAGGATTTCAGACTGAAGTGTGATTGTTTTTTACTCTACTTACATCTCACTTGAAACCACCTCCTCTTTGCTCTTTGGCTAAATGAAGAAAAAGAGGGACCAACCAACAGAAAATCAACCTTGCCTGTCCGTATTCATAAGCACTCGACGCATACAAGAGCTAAAACCAAATGCAGAAGACAACATGCAAGACCCAATTGCATGCTACTAAAACAGTACTTGGATAATAATGTAGCCCACCGGCCAAGGCAAAGCATTTTGCAAAATCAAACTGAAGAGCACGGTTCATCATCTTCCTTGTCATGCCTGGTCGTTGCCACCCCTTGCACGACCGCCCATCCTTCCACGCCCACGCCCATAGCCCCTGCCCCCTCCTCTCCCTCCACCCCTGCCTCCTTCATATCCACCATTTCTCCCACCTTCATAACCGCCACCCCTGCCTCCTTCATATCCACCAGTTCTCCCACCTTCATATCCGCCACCCCTGCCACCTTCATATCCACTGCCTCTCCTCCCTCCTCCACCCCTGCCTCCTTCATATCCGCCACCCCTGCCACCATATCCACCGCCTCTCGCACCTTCATATCCACCATCCCTGCCAACTTCATATCCGCCACCTCTCCCACCTTCATATCCGCCACCCCTGCCACCTTCATATCCACCACCACCTCTTCCTCCTTCGTATCCACCACCTCTGCCCCCTCCGTAACCAGCACCTTCATCCCAAGCCATCAAGTGCATGACAAGATTAGAGTCACTCAAACAAAACAAGAATCCAAGTCCAAAAAGACATGTAAGCAGAGAGACAACTGTTTGACACAGCAGGTGAAACACAGTCTTAGCACCAAAGTAATGACAGTCATTATATCTTTGTAATCCCGAAACAAAATCGAGCAAAATTGAAGAAAATATTACAACATAAAACCCTTAGCATGAGGTTACCTCGATATCCCCAATTTCTGCCTCTGCCACCACCCCGTCCCCAGTTCGAATAACCACCATTTTCTGATATAAGAAAGTCTAATAAGAAACTGGTCTCATTCGGGATAACCATCAGGACTAAAGTCACTAATTTGATGAGTAGACAATAGAAGTGGTACCTTCATAATTTCCCTGATAATTCCCCTGATACCCTCCCTGATAATTCCCTTCGTAGTTTCCCTGATAGTTTCCATACCCATATCCACCCCTGCCCCAGTTTCGCCCTCTTGCTCTCCCTCTCCCTCTGCCACGCCCACGTCCTCGACCATATGAATCTAAAGATAACATGATTAACATGTTAGGATGATGCAAATACTTCTACAATCACATTCAACTCCAAGTTACCTTCGTAATATGGATTCCGAGCTTGTCTAAGCTGTGACTGCTGCTGATATTGCTGTTTTGACTGTTCCACAGCTTGTGGTGCTTGATAACTATAAGCAAAGAATCACCAAGATCATACATTTTCAGTACGGTATCAAGAACACAAGGGTACGCAAAATTATATATAAGTAGCAGAAGATCACTTAAGTGGAACTTGAAAAAAAAAATCATAAAACTTACAGAAGCCAGCACATCATGTAGGGATTGCATTCTTAGCTCAATGAAAAAAAAAAAAGTTAAGCAAGCCATAGATTGCTAAACTAATCTGCTCACTTAACAAATCAGATATCTAAAGAAGTGAGATTACATGAACTTACCCAGGAGAGTTCTTATCTAGCTCTCTGAATGATAAGGTAATTGTGATCATAGAAACTTGGCGAGTCTGCTCCACACTGCATGGAATATTGAATACTTAGGATTAGACAATAAAGAATAGAAGACACAATCAGCAGATGAATGCCGCAAAATCAATATGAAGTCTACACCCATAACACAGAGAAAAAGTCGAATCTGCAAACCCATCAAATACTCACGGCAGAAGTCCTTCCTCAATAGGTTCCCAAACATCAGTAATGCTAACTGAGCTAATGCCAGTATCCTGATGCAAACGGGGATTTCTTCTCTGTGCCAAGACAGCAATCGCTAATCAGTCTGTAATACACAGAGGGACAGTTGAGGTGTGAAAGGAATACTACCAAAGTTTTTCGAAAGCCAAACAACCTTTATGCTCTCGGCAATGGACACGGTCTTGCTGATTGCCTGTCCCATCGCTTTCAAGACAATCTCTTTGGCATGTTTGTCCTGGCAAAATTCAACGAAAACACCGGACGCTCACTTACAAGACGATCAGAAACTGGACACGCAGTAACCCACATTCAACCGAAAACCTACAGGCATCCTATTCGTAATGCAGCGCAGCCCAACACCAAATGCGACAAATGGAAGGACCCGAAGAATCCCAAACAAATGCCAGCCATCACAAAATGAAAAAACGAACAGAACCGGGGCAAATCGTCACCCAAATCAGAAGCAAAATGTAATCGTCGAACTCGTGATAAAAGTTCAAAAACACAAGAGTAACAAAGCAAGTTAGTAATTCGTAGTACCTGGAGAAGGGAAGTAGCGTAGCTGATATAGTTTCTGACGGGACCAGCGGAGGTGATTCGGATCTCGTTCTCGTTAATCGGCGACTCCGGCTTCGGCTTCTCGACTCTCGTGTACATATCCATGGCGTTATCTATATCTCTAGCTCGCTCTCTTCTCTCTGTTTATGAAGGAGAGGAGGAGCGGGAAGGGCAGTGGTGGAGGGAGAGAAGGGTAGAAGTTAGAAACCCCTTATAAAACCCTAGAAGAAGACCACTACACCACTGCAGAGAATCTTCACAAGGCTTAATGATGTTAGTAGTTACCTTTATAAATGAAATCAAATTATTTTTCCTCAAAACCATTTTTTTTTTTGTTTTTGTGGGACGGTGCATCGCATTTCTTTTGGAAATTTTAAACGATTTTGGATGACGTGGCCGTTTACCAGTGGTGGATAAAGTTGACCCATCACTCGCGTACCCGGCGCGTGACCTCCAAAGTTGGTTGACATTGGTATCGTTTCGTTTCTACTTCCACGGTGTGTAATTCGCACGTGGATTGTCACCATAAGTTTATTCGATTGTTGCTCTCTTGCTGATAGGTAGGGAAACAGTTTTCACTATTTTTGCCTCCTCCACATTTTTATAACAGAAATCCAAGGTGAAAATTACATGCAGGAAGAAAACATATTATGGATTTTTAACCCCAACATGTATACCTTATCGACAAAAATTCCTTATATATACCTAATTACTGCTTAAAATATATCGAACTTTGAGCTGCGTTGCTAGACCAGACCATCAAGTTTTATAAACATATTCCGCTAGTATTGTACGGAATATAGACCGTTAAAAGTGATTTGGTTTGATCCATGGTCTGTATTATGAGATGTTTTGATCTCTTGGTCTGTTTTGGTCCAGATCGCGGTTTATAAAAGTAGACTGTAGACCGTAGACCAAACTCGCTTCCCAATTAGATTTACCAGCCAAGTCGACCACTCTCCATACTCGCCAATAACAATTCAAGTCTCAACCTTAATTTTGAAAATCCACCCTTTCTTCATTCATATATCACACTCTACATATGAATTAAGAAAATTTATGTTAGTGTTATATGACATTATGGTGGAAGGTGGTTTGCTCAGACCTTGTGTCTATGTTATTCACTTGGATTTAGTGTATCAAAATTGTCCATGCATGTTGAATTTAAGTTTTAAGACGAAAAAGTTGTTTTTTCTCGGTTGTTGGTTCAATTTCTTGAGTGTTGGATCAGATAAATTGTTGATTTTTTACTCAACGTGGTATGTGTGGTCTAAATCGTACCGGCCCACGAAACACGAGCATGGTTTGGTCTGGATCACATAATATTTGGTCGGACCCTTGGTCTGCGCTCCAGTATCCGGGTTCGAACTATAACCATATATATGGTATGATCTGGATCAAATTGCACCATATTCCAACTCTAATGAAACATAACATCCCAACCCACATGAAGTTTAATTTCCTCTAATTACCCTTCTTCAATTCATAATATTATCATCTAAAATCTAACCTTAAAACAAATCTTCTAGCTCATCCCTCTCCAACACATTTTAAGCTATGAGGTTGTTTGGAGCCTTTAATTTTGAACAAATGTTGGGAATATATACAAGGCTTCAAACAATCCTCTTCGCTTGGTGCCCTTCATTTTGAAAAAAGTTGGGAATATACATAAGGCTCCAAGCAATCACAACTCACAAGTATGTTAAATCATCATTCACAATCACCATATAAGGTATGTGCCCACCCGTTGGGCGGTGCATATTAGTGAGCTTTTTGTATTTTGCATCGCGAAGTCATATTATTTGTTATCGGTTTTCGGCATACGCAATGATACTTGTATTTTTATGTTTTTTTTTGTTTGCAATGTTGGTTCTTCATGTTTGAGTGTGCGATTTAAGATTGCGTTATTATTGAAATATGGTTCAGGCTAGCGTACAACTGTCTTGCGCTAACTTTATCATGCATCTATCGAATTTTGCTATTTTACACCATGAATTAACTGAAATTTGAGGCATGATCACCATAGAAGTCCTATCTTATCTTCTCAGCTCAGCAACCTCTTCATGAATTTGGCATCGTGTTGTCATATTATTTATTATTTGTTTTGGGTGTACGCAATGATACTTGTCTTTTTATATGTCCTTTTTTGTTTTGTTTTGGCAACAATTATTCTGATCTTTCTATTCATGCATTCGACTTTAGCATTTAGGTTAAAAAGTTAATAGTTGCAACCTGTAATATTGATTGGAGATTAGATTTTGAATCCATCCATAAAAACCAAAATATAGACCATTCCAAAATTAAGGTAACTTTTTTTTTACGAAAAAATTCAAGGTAATTTAAAATACCTCAAGTACCAGAATGCTGGTACAACCATTCTCTTTGAGTATAACACGATCCGTCGTTTCATTCTTGCTATTCTAATAACTAAGGACTTGATTGACCTTGATTGTGCTATAAAATCAGCTTTTGCTACATACACATCAGGAGCAATCAGTCTTAAAAACGGATACCCAAAAAAATGTTGATATATTGATATGGAGAAAAAGAATTTGGAAGAGCTACGACATAAAATCCATGAATGATCCAGGAACATACCGTCAGTCTGTTGCTACTAAATAAGTTGTGTTGGCGTGAGTGACATGATCGATGTTGTTGCCGATTACTTATGTTTAGTCCAGAAACGGGGACTTTTCCACGGGTAGCAGAGGGATACGAAGTGAACTTGTATCCAATTTTAGAAGGGGAAACTACATTTATCCAAACAATTTACTTGGCAATAATAATTATTCCTATATTGATGGGCAATTAATGGAGGCTGGCCAACCGAGGAAACACACTCGCCTATACAATTTTAGAAGGGCAAAATTTTTGGGAAAATGTACAATGACGTGTGAGAGGCATCAGCACTCCATGTGCTGATGTGGCGCTACTTTTGTTTTGAATAGCTATTATATTAAGTAAGGATGACCTATATGCAATCTATTTATTTATTTATAGCGACTCCGTAGGTTTTGTAGTCTGTATCATGTATCATACACTTTGTTCCATTTACGAAGTGCAAACAGCTTCGTTGTAAATAAAAAAAGCTAACACATAAAACATACAAACATTAGTATACAAGTACAAACTACATCAGCTCTACACTTATACAACACATTGTTCCCAATGTATGTAACACGAGGTAAAAGTATATAGAAATAAGTTTATCATATTGAAGAACCAATAGAGAAGGAAAAAAAGATCGATTTTGAATTCATTTTAATATTTTAAGGCGGGTTAAGGCACACAATATGAGAAAGACACACATTCAAGAGATATTTATTCAAACACTAATCTAGAAAACATAAGATAAACTGTAAAAGGAAGAAAAAAAACCAAATTTGAATTGCCTCTCTACTAGCCCTTTTTTACCGTCATAAACTGTTGGAGAAATTGGTGCTTGATTGAAGCAAATATGGAAAGCTCTCCACAATTTCAGGGATCTGATTCTTTGCAGGTCTTGGGCAAGTTTTCTCCAATATCAAAGGAGCTCTCCAACGGACAAATCATCTCCAACGGCTAGCAATCCCTGCATCTATTTAAAGGATGATAGCGCCTGGTTTGCTGCAACTTTGATAGGCTGAAATACTAGAGCGGGAAAGGGTTCTAGGGATCAAAGGGCTTGTGTAAATCAGAGGTATAGGATCTGATTACACAAGGTTGTATTTTGTGATTTCTGTTTGGAATCACGGCAGAAGGCTAAGCCTTAGCTTAGGTTGGTGTCTTTTATTTACAAAAATAAAATCTCCTGGAGTACAGCAGATGCTGATCTCTGGGATGTGGAAGTAGCCATTGCACTGGGTGAACCACATTAAAAAACTCTGTGCTTCTGTTCTTTCCTGCCTTTCATCGTTCTGCAAGTCTGGTGTTGGTTCATTTAGTTTCTGCTCCTGGAAACGTCCTTGCTGAAGAGGATTACATTAAGTTGTGTGGGCTTTGACTGGTTGTTCTTCAAGCCCATCCAACTGTGAGCAAAAGCCCGCTGGCCTAAGCCTTCTAGGCCCATCTAAGTTGAAAGACAGAAAGCAGAAGTCTGCTTTTCTATCTTCTTCTTCCTTTCCTTTCTCGATTCTGTTTCCTTTCCCCTCTTTCCCTGTTCTTCGAGAAAGCTTGAATACCTAGATCCATTTCTTTTTACAATTGGTATCAGAGCCTGCCCTTGAGGAGGTTAACTACTACCAAGGGTAAATCGATCCATGGCAACAAACTCTCAGTCCACGTTTGGTCCTACCTCCCACAATAATCCTCCTTGGTTCACCGGGTCAAATTACAATGCCTGGAAGAAACAAATGAAGACATTCATGTGGGGAATTGATGCGGATCTGTGGGGAATCAATCGTGATGGACCAGGAGAGATGGATATGGATCGTCAAAACGAATGGACTGATGCCCAGAAGAAAAGCGCTCAGCTAAACTGCAGAGCTATGCACATCTTACAGACTGCCATGTCGCCGGAAGAAATCGACAAGGTTGAACAGTGCGAAACCGCAAGGGAGATCCGGGCTACGCTAGAAGCAACCTATGAAGGAACTTCAAACATCAAAGAGACCAGAATTGATTTGCTTCTCCACGAGTACGAAGTCTTCGACATGATCCCAGGTGAGAGTATTCATGATATGTATTCGAGGTTTACTGGGCTCACTAATAAGCTGAAAGGGTTAGGGAAGATTTTTACTTCTAAGGAATTGGTTAGAAAAATCCTGCATTCCTTACCTAGAGAATGGCTGCCGAAAAGAACGGCTATAGAAGAAGCTAAAAATTTAAACACTTTAGCTGTAGATGAGCTAATTGGATCTCTGATGAGTCATGAGCATGTTATAAGACAGGTTGGGAAGGATGAAGATAGGCGCAAGAAAAATTTAGCGTTTCAGTCTCGATTCAATGAATATGAGTATGAAAATGATAGGAGAGTGCAAAAATTGGCGCTTATGTCACATGCTTATGAGTATGAGTCTGATGGAGAAGTGGATATCGAATTCGAAAAGGAGTTCGCCTTGATCACCAAGAAATATCAGCGTATGCTGAAATACAAGAATGATCAAAAGCGAAATTATCAAGATAGTCGAAATCGTCTAAACATGCCTAGTAAAGATCAGAATTACAGGTCGTCAAATGGTCCTATTCGTCATCAGAAGCAGAACTCTCGGTATAATGATCGATCTTATGATACTAACAGAACTAATCGTGT
Organism: Linum trigynum; assembly: GCA_964030455.1. Taxonomy (NCBI): domain Eukaryota; kingdom Viridiplantae; phylum Streptophyta; class Magnoliopsida; order Malpighiales; family Linaceae; genus Linum; species Linum trigynum. Next base: position 28,472,822 of record OZ034814.1, on the reverse strand, counting down.
TAGAAATGCTCCTTCAGAAACATTTGTTGGACAGGAAAAGGACCTGGAAGCGAATGAAAGGGAGCCACAAGCCTGTTACAAATGCGGTAAGATGGGTCATATTAGGGCTCACTGCCCTCAAACTATGAAAGCTAAAGAGAGAGCCATGAAGGCATCATGGAGCGATTATGAAAGCGATTCAGAGGAAGAACACAACCATGAGGTTGCTTACATGGCCAGGATGGAAGAAGGATCAGAAAGCTCTCAACAAAATATAAGTCTCCCAAAGATTTCCGACGAAGTTCAGCATGAATGGTATCTTGATAGTGGCTGTTCCCACCATATGACGGGTAATGCTTCTCTATTCTCAAATCTTGCGTTCAAAACAGAAGGAAAAGTATACTTTGGTGATGACAACTGTGGTATCATAGTTGGCAGAGGAACCATTGGGAAATCACCTCTTCCTTCCGTCAAGAATGTGTTGTTAGTTGATGGATTAAAGCATAATTTATTGTCAATTAGTCAACTATGTAGTAATGGAAACAGAGTCACCTTTGAAGCCTCACATTGTTTAGTGAAAAGGCTGAAAGATGACCAAATTATGTTCGTTGGAAAACGCACTAACAACATGTATGTGATAGATTTTCAAAATTTGAGTGCGTTTAATGAAAAATGTTTAGTGTCTTTAACCTGTTATCAAGAGATGTTGTGGCATAAGAAACTCGGCCATGTTAATCTTCAAAAACTGGCCAGTCTTTCAAAGTCTGATGCAGTTCGTGGTATTCCGCTTTTAAAAGACAGAAATGACTTTTTCTGCAAGGCATGTGCTGCTGGAAAGCATGCAAGAAAGCCATTTAAACCTAAATCGGATACTACTTCTCATCACCCATTTGAGTTGATCCATATGGATCTCTTCGGTCCCTGTAATGTGACTAGTCTTGGTGGTAAAAATTATGCCTTTGTAATTGTTGATGACTTTTCACGATTCACTTGGGTATACTTTCTTGCTCAAAAGGATGAAACCTTCTCTAAGTTCAGAACTTTTGTTAAATTGAACAATACTATTAAGACTGTGAGAAGTGACAATGGAGGAGAGTTCATATCAAATGAGTTTGCTGATTTTTGTGAGGAAAATGGGATCAACCATACTTTTTCTGCTCCTCGTACCCCACAACAAAACGGGGTAGTTGAGAGAAGGAACAGAATCCTCATAGAAACAGCTAGAACGATGCTTTTGGACTATGACCTTCCTAAATTTTTCTGGGCTGAGGCTGTCAGTACAGCCTGTTATGTTACCAACAGATTTTTGACCCGAAAAATCTTGAACAAAAATTCTTATGAACTTCTGAAGGGTAAGAAACCTAATATATCATACTTTCATCCTTTTGGTTGTCAGTGTTTTTCACTAAACACAAAGGACAATCTTGGTAAATTCGATGCCAAATCAGATGAATCTATCTTCTTGGGCTATTCCTTAAAAGGACAGGCATATAGAATTTACAACAAACGGACCAAAAGGGTTGAGGAATCTGTGCACGTTAAATTTGATGAAACTAACCCTTTATCTGATGGTCTAAGAACAGGAAGTGTGGTGGTCGACCTTACTGACTTACTCCATGACATCAGTCATTTAGCTCCTAATAACTGCTCTGAGGTTGAAAGCAATGCAAGAATCAACTATAGTGGAGAAAGCACTGAAGAAACCATAAATGAAGAGACAACTGCAGAAACCTCTCATGATAATTCTCAAGAAATCAGCCGCACAAATGCTGAAGCAAGCAAGCCTCAAGCACCTCCACATATTCAGAAGAGACATCCAGAAGCTCAAGTCATTGGAAGTATAAATGACAGTCGAAAAACCAGAGGTAAGTATACTCCTGGTCAATATGCTTTTGTTTCCAAAGTTGAGCCCAAAAATCTTAGAGAAGCATTGAATGATGAGAAGTGGAATCTTGCTATGCAAGAAGAACTTACTCAATTTAGCTACTTGAATGTTTGGGAACTTGTGCCTAGACCTAAAGGTAAAACTATAATAGGAACTAAATGGGTCTATAGAAATAAAACTGATGAGTTAGGAAATGTTATAAGGAACAAAGCTAGACTTGTAGCACAAGGCTATTGTCAAGAAGAAGGAATAGATTACGATGAAACGTTTGCACCTGTTGCTCGCATCGAATCTATCAGCTTGTTATGTGCCTTTGCTAGTCGTATGCAATTTCCTTTATATCAGATGGATGTCAAAAGTGCTTTCTTGAATGGGGTAATTCAAGAGTAAGTATATGTTGCTCAGCCTCCTGGATTCACTGACCACCAATTCCCAGATCACGTGTTTAAACTAAACAAAGCTCTTTACGGTTTAAAACAGGCCCCTAGAGCTTGGTATGACAGGCTGACCACTTTTCTCAAAGATCAGGATTTTACTCAAGGATCAGTAGACAAAACTCTTTTCATCAAAAAATCATCCTCAAACATCCTTATTGTTCAAATTTACGTGGATGACATTGTCTTTGGGTCAACTGATTCTAGGATGTGCTCTGAGTTTTGTAAGTCCATGCAATCTGTGTTTGAAATGAGCATGATGGGGGAATTACAATTTTTCCTTGGAATGCAATTCAAGCAATCTAGGCATGGTATTTTCATTAGTCAGTCGAAATATATTCATACCATGCTGCAAAAATTTGATATGTCTAATGCTAATTCTAGTCCCACTCCCATGGCTGTTAACTTAAAGTTAGATAGAGATGATCAAGAAAAGGTTGTTGATGAGAAAAAGTTTAGAGGTATGATAGGATCTTTGCTTTACTTGACTGCCAGCCGACCAGACATTCAACATAGTGTTTGTCTGTGTGCTCGGTTCCAAGCAAATCCTAAGGAAAGTCACCTAGCTGCGGTTAAACGCATCTTTAGGTATTTAAAGGGTACTCCTACTGTTGGTCTTTGGTATCCGCGTAATAACTCCTTCGAGTTGATAGGATACAGTGACTCCGACTTTGGTGGAAGTCTCACTGATAGAAAAAGTACGAGTGGGACTTGCCAATTCGTTGGGACATCATTGGTGTCTTGGTCCTGAAAGAAACAAGGGGCAGTGGCTTTGTCCACAGCAGAAGCCGAATATATTGCAGCAGGTAGCTGTTGCACTCAGCTGCTCTGGCTCAAAAACCAACTCAGTGATTATGGTATGTGTATGTCTGATATTCCTTTATTCTGTGATAACACCAGTGCTATATGCATGACCAAAAACCCTGTCCAACACTCTCGAACTAAGCATATAGAGGTTAAATTTCATTTTATTCGTGAACTTGTGCATGATCATATCATTTCTATCAGTCATGTTCCCACTGAATTTCAGCTTGCAGACCTGTTCACTAAACCGTTGTCTGCTGAACGATTTACTTTCCTATGTTATGAAATTGGGCTGCGATCTTTTGAAAATCTCGAAGATCTGCTTACTACTTAATTGCTGAGTTATTCTTCCCTGCGTAGTTTTAAGTAGTTTCCTTTTCTCTTGTTGTTTGATTTTTCTTAATTGATTGCCTTACCTAGTTGGTTCAGCTTCCTTGTTTATTTTCTTCTATTTATCTGTGTCTCTTCGTCGACCTCTCCTCATTCTCTCGTCCTAGTCTTCCTGCCTCAAATCATGAATCCAGTCTTTGCTCACTCCTTCACTGGCTCCATGTTCTTTGAGCCTATCGCTCGGAGTCATCATCGTCATGCGCTTGCGTATGCAGATCGTGATATTACCATTCCTGTTCAAGTCCCTCTTCCTGAGTTTGTGGATTATGGGCTGGACATAAGGGGTTTTATTCACAATCTTGGGTGGGATTCCCTCTTGATAGATCCTCCTACTCTCATCTGTCCTGAAATTGTCCGTTATTTTTATTCCAACCTTCGCTCTTTTGGACTCCATTCCCGCTGTTTCTCTACTGTCATGTTTGGCCACCTTGTGACCATTCCTGTTGCCGACCTGGGAAACTTTCTTGAGCTTCCCACAGAGGGGGAATCCTTAGCTCATGCCTCTGAATTCTGGCAGTTCAATTTTAACGTCGTTGATGAGTTTGTTCAACTCACTGGCCTTCATTCTGGTCCAGATATGTCCCTACCAGTTAACCTGGTCCTTCCCCAGATGCGTGTGCTTCATTTTGCTATCACCAGGATCTTTCTTCCTCGCTCTCAAGCTCTGGATCGCATTCTACCCCTTGATCTTTGGATCATGACGCATGCTGTGCATGGTGTGCCTCTCGACTATTCCCTTCTGGTGTTTGGTACTTTCCTTACATATGCAGACTCCTCCTATCCAGGTTCTCTGCCCCTAGGAGGACAGATCACTCGCTTGGCTATTCGTTTGGGCATCTCCATTGCTCCCTTCATTACCGAGTATCCTATGTTCCACTTACTGACAGATCAAGTTCTTGATCTTCTGGAGATTGCAATTGAAGGGGGGGTGGGCTGCAGCAGAAAGTGACTACGATTCCGATGACAGCGATGTTTTTGGTCCTGGTCCTGTTCCTTTGGTTGCCGCAGCTGTTGCTGGTCTGTTGGTGGACTACAGCTCTGATGAAGAATCTGTTTGAGGATTTGAATGTTAAGAGGGAGGTTTTGAGAGTTTGAATTTTCGGGGAGTTAGTGTTAAGAGGGAGGCTCTGTAAGCTTCTATGTTTTGCTGTTTTGAGGATTGGTTGTTTTTTTTGTTTTGACTGGTTGGTTGATTTTGAATGGTGCTTTTTGTGTGGATGGTTTGTTCTTTCTGCATTGTTGTTTTTGTGTGGAGTCTGTGTTTCTGTTTTTTTGGCTGCAGGATCTATTCACTTGCAATCACCAATTTAGAGGGAGATTGTTGGAGAAATTGGTGCTTGATTGAAGCAAATATGGAAAGCTCTCCACAATTTCAGGGATCTGATTCTTTGCAGGTCTTGGGCAAGTTTTCTCCAATATCAAAGGAGCTCTCCAACGGACAAATCATCTCCAACGGCTAGCAATCCCTGCATCTATTTAAAGGATGATAGCGCCTGGTTTACTGCAACTTTGATAGGCTGAAATACTAGAGCGGGAAAGGGTTCTAGGGATCAAAGGGCTTGTGTAAATAAGAGGTGTAGGATCTGATTACACAAGGTTGTATTTTGTGATTTCTGTTTGGAATCACGGCAGAAGGCTAAGCCTTAGCTTAGGTTGGTGTCTTTTATTTACAAAAATAAAATCTCTTGGAGTACATCAGATGCTGATCTCTGGGATGTGGAAGTAGCCATTGCACTGGGTGAACCACATTAAAAAACTCTGTGCTTCTGTTCTTTCCTGCCTTTCATCGTTCTGCAAGTCTGGTGTTGGTTCATTTAGTTTCTGCTCCTGGAAACGTCCTTGCTGAAGAGGATTACATTAAGTTGTGTGGGCTTTGACTGGTTGTTCTTCAAGCCCATCCAACTGTGAGCAAAAGCCCGCTGGCCTAAGCCTTCTAGGCCCATCGAAGTTGAAAGACAGAAAGCTGAAGTCTGCTTTTCTATCTTCTTCTTCCTTTCCTTTCTCGATTCTGTTTCCTTTCCCCTCTTTCCCTGTTCTTCGAGAAAGCTTGAATACCTAGATCCATTTCTTTTTACATAAACTAGATAATTACTTCTAAGACTCAGTCCATTCCAAGTTCTCATTAAATTTGAGGTTATCATCGATAACACGAAGTATAAGTCATCACATTTGATAAGATATTTGAGGAAGGTTCATTAACTGATATAGTTTGTGGTGCCGTCTTAGAGACCTATTCTTTCTTCTTTTTATCAAAATCAAATGAAACATCATAGACGACCATCAATACATCCATGAAGGGAGACCTTTGAAAATTTGGTTTTGCCTTGATAAAGAGACACGGCATAGAATTCATTTCAAGAAGTCTCATTGGTATCAAAGCCTCTTGCGTCCCACTTAAAAAATGATGGGGCAAATCTCAATAAAGACGTTGAATCCTAAAGAGGTGTAATGTAACATTCTAGGTAAATCTAATATCAACAAAGAACGAGAGAGTTCCATGAGCCATAAAAAAATAATCAAGCCTTAATTGATGAAATGCATTTTGAGGTGAAAGAATCTTTGTAAAAACTCTGAGATTCAATGTACTCAGTGTATATAGATAATAGATGGATGAACTTTTGAAAAAATCATCAGATGTAATTGTTGAGATGATTATGACAAAAAATTCTAATGACCCCTGAAGGTTAGGTGTGCACAAGTATTTGTGGGGGCCTGGGGTGTATGTTCTGTGTGCAATAAGCAAGGTTATCAAACCGGTTTAACTCGTTGACCCAGTCGAGAAAGTAGGTTGAAGGTTAATGGGTCGACCGCTTTAGCCCGGATATATGGTAAACCTCATTATATTGTTCATACATATATAAATAATATAAAATTTCATCAAACATATGAGTAATAACATATAACATTATTATTTGGATCCAACATATAGTGAAAATTCACACATACTTATATAACATTAATCTTCAAATGTTCAACTTAGAATCCCAAAGATTAGGTTAGGCGAAAAGAAAATTCTAAAAATAGGCACATTTCACAAACCAAAGGAAAGACGACGTCATTTGACCTCCAATTCGATACCTTACAGTGGGACGACCCGATGGATATGTACAGCCTGTTTTTCTCACTGGGTCAAAGAGCCAACCTGCGGGTCAACCTTGGCAATAAGGAAGGTTTTGCAAAGAAATTTCTATACGGGGCAAAGTTGCGAAGATCCAAGAAAATTGTGGACGGCGTGTATATTTGCCGGGGCGCCGCTGATACCTGCTCGGTTGATGATCAACCGAGGAAGTGAAAATCTGGGAGGGGCAGCGCAGCTGTAGCCAGAGCCAGAGCCGAAGATTACCCCCGAGGAAGACGCGAGGGAGAATGAGCTATCTACTGCCGAATCTGACGAAGAAGAAGCAGGTGGACTCCATCATCAGAGATACAATCGACAAGGTCCTCGTCCTCCGCTTCGGTCGCGCTTCCGATGCCCTTTGCCTCCAGCTCGACGACATTGTATGAATCCTCACAACATTCCTCTCTCTCTCCATCCATCGGCTGATCTTTTCGGTGAATGATCTTTTTTATTCCATGCTCCGGCAGCTGTCCAAATCTGCGCGCGAGGTCTCCAAATTCGCAACCGTCGCTGTTGTGGACATCGATTCTGAAGATGTCCAGGTCTACGTCAAGTACTTCGACATCACATTGGTTCCTTCCTCGGTTTTCTTCTTCAACGCTCACCACATGAAGATGGATTCTGGGTATCCTCCCTCCCCACTTTAAAATTTCTCTCCTCTGTGTGTGTATCTCTCGGTTCCTCTCGATTGTACAACATTTATGCGTTAAGTTTGGTCTGTTCTGTTCTTTGGGTTTTGCTGATTCAGGACTGCTGATCACACCAAATGGGTTGGTGCATTTCATACAAAACAAGACTTCATTGATGTCGTTGAGGTATGCCTTTTGTTTTCCCCTTTGTTTTTGCTCTCTGCATTTTGTCTCAGTTACTACTGTAAAACTGTTAGTCTCTTGAACCATTGAATGAAGAAAGATGGGAACTGTCAAGATTAAGTCTATAGCAATAGGTGGGGAAACTTAGATTCCCCTGATGTGGCAACTGATTGCACTTAGCATGGCAATAGATAACTTGTGAATTGTGATGTAGATGAAAAAGGCCTGTGTCTTATAATGTGTTAGGAATTGGGACGGATGGGCACATTCGTAGGGGAAGGAAGCTTCAAACTCAAGAAGCATAGATATCACATCATTCTACCTCTGCATTACTGTCTGACTCCTAAGTTTGAGTATTCAGTCGGCCAGTATTGGAGTGTGAAGAAAAACCATACTAGTTTTTAGAACATAATTCGGTACAGGAAACATTAGCAGTTAGATGAAGTTAGCTAGAAACGGCTTGCCAAGTTTAAATACTTTGAGAAAGAAACCTCTCTGCCTAACCAAATTTGAAAAAGGGTATGAAGTATGCTGTATATTGTTGTGAAAGTGGTAGTTGCAGGTCTTGTACGTCTGCTGTCTTGTGCATAGTATAGGGAAAATGTAATGGTTAGCTATTTGCTGACAAGAAACAAAGTGGCTGCTGTGGCTTTTAGCCTCGTAGTACAGAACTCATTGTGGATTATTTCTGTTTACTATGTTTCTGCATTTGCTATTGACGGTAGACACTCTTTCTGCTTCTCAGATCACCGCATGTAGTTGAAGCTGAACAAAAATATTGCTACTGTTTCTTGCAGGCTGTATTCAGAGGAGCCATGAAAGGCAAGCTGATAGTGAGCTGTCCCTTGCCTCCTGAGCGAATACCCAAGTATCAGCTGCTGTACAAGGAAATATAGGGTTGGCCTCATTCAGATTCATGCAATACTGGGCTTGTTTTGGAACCTCGTTATATAAATGATAATAATTTGGGTTCTTAGGGGGGGATAGAAGATGTGAAAAATAAATTTCAAGTCTCAAACCGACTGCTATATCTCAACATATTTCTGTATAGAGCGAAACATGGGATTGACCTTCGATGTGAATGAATATACTGTTCTCTGTTTCATGACGGCTCTTATTGGATTATCTATTTGATAGGGATGCAATTCAAACAACTAGAGCTGGAGCCAGAAAGTCATTGATCTTGTTGCTATGGAATCACTAAGCTCAAACATACTTCGAAATTGTCTTCATTTGTTTTCTTTCGTATTACCGACTTTGCAATAACAAGCTTGATACAACGAAGGGGAGGAATCAAGGCATTTTCGTCCTGAAAAACAACCACCTATCTACCTACATAACAGGCCACAATTGTAGTCTATAATTTGTATAACAAACTAAACTCTATACAATACCAATACTGTGTAAATCCTCTTGTAATGCTGCACTTGAAGTCCCTAGGAACGGCAGGTCTTGCTTTATTAGCTTGGCTGCCACTGGCACTGCTCTCCTCACCTCACCATGAGCACACCTATACCTTTCATGCCATATATAAGTGACAAACACATACCACAGCAAGCAACAGATTCTCCCTGATGCAAGGTTATGTCGAGAGATTTTGCAAGCTTATGCTAAAGTATTTGCCCATGACAACCTTCTGAGTTCTGAACATTGAAGAACTGCTCAAACTAGTTATCAAGTTGGCTGAATAAGAGCACTGAAAGTTTAAGTGCTCCCTAGTCTCAGGCATTGCATCACATAACCCACAAGTTGCATTTGATGTCTTCCCCCATTGGAGCAATTTAAACTTTGCAGTGATAGCTTCAAATACAACCAGCCAAATAACGAAACTAAACCTGGTGGACATCATTTGCTCCAAATCAGTCTATACCAAGAAACTTCTTCATTTTCGAGGGAGAAGAGTGTTACATACCTTATTGACATAGTATTTCAACATTATTTGAGTATCCTAGAAAACTAAGTCATTTCTGTTACAAAGAAATTGTTAGAAACACGTTTTCTAACAGAAACGGGTTTCTATATCATCATTATCATTATCATTATTATTAGGTTTTATTAAATATGGTTAGTAGTCTTTTAGTAGAATTAGGTTTAGTATTAGGTTTTCCTGTCTTTCGTTATAAATATGTACTTGGCGTTTTATTCATAATCAAGCAAGAACCATTATTCAGAAAAGTATCTCAAACCCTAATCTCTCTCAAATTCATCACCTATCCCTAGGCCGTCGGCCATTCTTCTCCTCGATCCCCAATTTCCTCTTCTAAATCCCTAATCCCCAATTCTGTTCTTCCCCAATTCTATCTCAATCCCTAAATATCTATCAATTCCCAATCTTATCACTCGATCGTTAGAACCCTAGAAATAGGTTTCTAACATTTGGTATCAGAGCCTGGTTCGAGAATTGAGTTTTTCACAACTCTCAACCGGGGACGAGTTCTACAACTGGTTCGATGATGAGCTCTTCAAGGCTCTCGGACCTGTCATGGGCGGAACTGCGGGAACAGGCCCGCCGCATCGGACGTCGTTGGATCCCCGAGGAGTTACCGATCGCACAAGAGGAAGTGATGCCCAAGGAGACTGACGGAGAACTACCTATGCAGCTCTCGAACTTGTCATGGGCAGAGCTGCGTGAACGGGCTCGGCGCATCGGCCGTCGCTGGAGCTCCGAGGAGCTGCCGACCGGTAATGCTTCCACAGGAGAAGAGCAACCGCCGGTTGTGCAGGTTGACTCACACGGTGACATTGAGAGGCGGGCAGAGCAACCAGACGTGGAGGAGGTTTTGACAATCGAGCCGCCAGCCACGAAAGAGCTTCCAAACGTCACCAACAAACAGCAGCAGCTTCCGACAACATTAGTCACCATGACTGCGACTTCATCATCAACATCACTTGCAGCGATTGAACAACCATCCAAGGCTACCGAGGCTACTGTCGCTATCGTGAGTGAAGAAGAAGGTGAGAGGACCAACGCCTCTAAGGAAGAACAATTCTCTGATCCTTACTTTCTGGAGTTTGAAAAGGAGGATGGAGAATCATTTGGACATGGTTGCGGCACAAGCCTTGTGGGTAAGGGAAAAGCCATGGGAGCCAAAGTTGCTGACATGAGATTCGTTCAAGTAGTGGAGCCCGATTGGAAGAAAAGGAAGCGCAAGACACGAAGCAATTGGCACACTGATAGCGCAAGAGAGGCGGAGACGTGGGTCGAGTCGCTCAACCTTGAGGGCAAGGTTGGTCTCAAGGGGAAGGGGATGTTAGAAACACGTTTTCTAACAGAAACGGGTTTCTATATCATCATTATCATTATCATTATTATTAGGTTTTATTAAATATGGTTAGTAGTCTTTTAGTAGAATTAGGTTTAGTATTAGGTTTTCCTGTCTTTCGTTATAAATATGTACTTGGCGTTTTATTCATAATCAAGCAAGAACCATTATTCAGAAAAGTATCTCAAACCCTAATCTCTCTCAAATTCGTCACCTATCCCTAGGCCGTCGGCCATTCTTCTCCTCGATCCCCAATTTCCTCTTCTAAATCCCTAATCCCCAATTCTGTTCTTCCCCAATTCTATCTCAATCCCTAAATATCTATCAATTCCCAATCTTATCACTCGATCGTTAGAACCCTAGAAATAGGTTTCTAACAGAAATGGTTTAACCAAGTCTCTAATCTTAAGGATCCTCCTTCATGCCCATGAACTACTCTGTGAAACCTTCGTTGGCCACAAATAAGTTCGCTTACATTTGTGAGCTTGCATACAAGCGATCCAAATTGCACCTGGCCTCCATTAGAAATAACCAAAGCAACCTGGTTGTACAATCCCCGTTCCACAAATCCAGGTCCTTCAATCCCAATCCCCTTTCCCTGTTAGGTCTAGCCAACCTATCTCATGCTACTTTTGCCTTCTCCACCTCGTCACCATGCCATAAGAAGTTTGAGCAAACTTGTGGTATCCTTTTAAGAACCTTCTTTGGCAAGATAAAGATATTGTAAGGAATAGGGATCGTTGTTTATTCCAGCAAAGGGAGGAGCAGAGTTTTACAGAGACGAGATACAAATGAATGTCTGTCTAACAAGCTATTCTAGAGACAATTTTGGGAAAATGTTCAGAGATAGCTATTACACGACTCCCCTCTTCCTATTTATACTTCCTGCCAGCTGTCATCCATTCACTCAGTAGTAGTCCTGGGTCATTACAGATATGCAACCAGTACTGAATTATCCCCATCAAGACTGCCAAGACTAGTTGTAATCGCCCTGCATACGACAACTTCTTTGCTCTCCAAGGCTGCACTTACTTTGTTAAGTTCTCTACTAGGGTGTCAGTTTTCTGCTGTGACAGTTCTACAGACATTAATCGCAATCCCAAATATCTAACAGACAGAGAGCCTTCATAGAATCCTCAATGTATCATAGCAGTCTTCTTGTACATAACAGATTCACCACCGGAGTATACTTCGGACTTTGTGGGCATGCAATTTAGACTCCCACTAAAAGATCAATGATCCAATAGGATATTTTAGTCCAATATCACACTCGATCAATTGACCCACAATGAATAATTGAGAATTGTTCTAATCACGCTAATTGGATATTCTCAACACAGGTCAATAGCCCCAAATTGGAGAGTGTGATCAACCCCACACAATTTCATGATAAAATGCCAATTCATTATATAATCAACAGTGAAATCATGCATAAGAATCATTCAAACATAATTTTCAATCACACAAAACTAGAACATGGCTACAATTCATCAAAACCTAAATGAAGGAGAACTATTCCATAGAGAAGAAGGAGAATACAATATAAGCCTCAAGATCTTTAATTTTCATCTCTAGACTTGATCTTCTCGCTCCAATAGGGACGAGTACCTCTAATTTCGCTCCAAGAGCACTCATAGGTTCCTCTCCCTCTCTTTGAAATGCCCCTTGGGTGTTTTAGGTAAAAAAACTAAACTCTCCCCTCTCAAAACCCACAGAAGCAGTCCGAACACACTCACGAAACACAGCCACAAAACGGTTGTGTTCATCATTGCTCGTCGTTCCTTGCAATCTACAAAACAAGCCTGCACACGACCGTGTTCTTCAATGCTCATCAATTCGCATCGTGCTGGGATGGAAGTCACGACTTTGATGGTGATATCACAGCTTCAAGCCGTGACATTTACAACAGCCCGCGATTTGAAGTTATCCTGCTGCTCCTCATTACTTGACACGAAGTTCGAGGAACGAAGCACAACCTAGCGTAAAATAGGCCAAGGAATACTAAACACAAAGTCAAATGATCACGCTATGAAGGGTAAAACATGCATACTTAAACCTGAATCAACCATTCTCTATGATCGAGTCACATGTAGCTTGTGTTGGCAATAATATCAACAACAAGCTATCACACAAGAGATACACATATTGGACCATCCCTACCTCAGATCTTGTTTTCCCATCTACGAAGTACAAACAGAGGTGGAGCATCCCTACCTCAGATCTTGTTTGTAGTCTATTCTGAGTTTTCTAGCGTTATTTATGATACTTGAGGTAAGTTTTATGAGTTTTATGGTCTGCTATATTAGTTTTGTGGCGTGGATAACTTCTTGTATGCATTATGAGCTTTCCATTCTAGTTTATATTTTTCTGGTGTGGTTTGCCCTGTTTTTGGTTTGGTTTATGATAATTATGTGCTATTAAATTTTATGGCGTCAAATATTTACTCCCGTAATAAATCAACTAAGGATTGTTTCGAGAAGTTTTTTGAAAAAAAAAACAAATTTTATAAGTAGAAAATAAAGATTAGAACGTAGAAGGCTGTGAAAACGTATAAGAGGGAATTTTCGCTCCGATATTTTAGGAGCGGCGATTTTCCGAGCGACGACGAGCAGCTTAGGGTTTTCTTGCACAACCTTGCCGACGGTGGCTACACTGCTGGCTAGGGACAACATGGACACCAATATGGCGCCTAAATCGATAGCAGGCCAACGTCGACCTCCCTCAGCGTCTTCGTCGCCAAACCGGAAAGGCGATCGTGAGACTCAGCATACTAAGAAAAAAGCGAAACAAACGTCGGACTGCTTGGAGACGGAAGATGGCGAGGATGCGGCTTCGACGAAGACGTCGCCGGTGACCCAAGGAACTAAGGCCCAGGCTATGCTGCAGTCGTGCATACTTTCTGGTGCGTTTTACGAGTGGAGTAGACTATGAAAGAGCTGTAACAGGCGGCCCATGGCTGGTTGGGGATAATTACCTCACGGTGCACCCCTGGACTGATGACTTTGACCCCTATAACCACGAGATTTCATCAACGCTTGTTTGGGCTCGGTTATTGGAAATGCCAATTCAGTACTTTCACCCTGTCGTGGTTATGAAAATCGTTCAGTGCATTGGGAAGCCCATTCGAGTTGATCATGCGACGAGCACGGGAGCACGTAGTGACTATGCTCGTGTTTGCGTCCAAGTGGACATTACGAAGCCTCTTTTGTCCCAGTTTACGATTCATGAAAAGAAGTATTTTATCCAATATGAGGGCTTGGAGAATATTTGTCTTCAATGTGGCACTTACTTTGCCCGAGCTCGGTGTTCGTGCTCGCTCCCGAAGGAAGCAATGCAAACTGAGGAGCCTGTAAATGCTCTGGCAGCTCCGGTTGTGGAGGAACTTGTTGGACTCTATGGTGAGTTGATGATCGCGAAACGAAGACCATGAACGAAAAAACAGGCTGTGGGACCTACCCAGGTGGGGATCAACATTGGTTCTGAGAAAAGACAGAAGAATGGTAACGTTTCAGGCTCCCGGTTCGACGTACTATCGGATGCGGAAATGGAACCTGCGAGGACTGCGGTGGATGTAGCTGAGGGAAAGGAGGTATCCATGGGTGTGAAAACGGTTGGGTTTCAGGGCAAGGGCACAGCTGCAGAGAAGCAATTCGCTGCCCCAACCTGGCTGGCGGATGGGGAAGGGAGGGCGGTGACCGTAACAGAGAAGACAGACAAGGCAAATTGCAGTCATACTGCATTGAGGGATGAAGGCTCTGCTTCTGCAGAAGATCGAAGAAATGAAGAAGAAGAAGAAGACAGAGCCTTATACGGTGACGTTTACAAGAAGAAGAAACAGGATGAAGTGCACCTTATACGGTGACGTTTACAAGAAGAAGAAACAGGATGAAGTGCACCGTTTTGCCTTGTAACTTACTTCCGTTTTTACTGTGTAAATATACACGTGTAGGCCATAGATAGGATTATTCGTTTATTAGTTATAGTTACCGTTAGGTTAATCAGTTCTGTATATAAACTTCTTTTCATCAATGGAAAAGCTCAGAGAGCATTTTCCCCAGAATCTCTGATTATTCTCATGGTATCAGAGCCTGGTTGCTCTCATTATTAGGGTTTCAGTCCCTCCTTACCTCATCGCCGCCTCTCTTCTTCTTGCTCACTTTCTACCTCACCTGCATCTTCTGATACCCACTGCTCATCTCTTGAGCAATGGCAGATGATGACGAAACCACCAAATCTGGATCTGGTAGTGCTGGGAAATCCCGAATAATGGATTTTCCACAGTACGAAGATCCATACCTAAACCCCTACTACCTACCCCCACAGGATGGTGCTTTGTCCACCATTGTTTCCATCAAGCTCGTGGAAGGCAACTACCACACATGGAGCCAAGTCATGCTGGTGGCTTTCGCTACAAAGAACAAGATCTCTTTCATTGATGGTAGCATTCCAGTCCCAGAGGTAACAAATCCCATCTATCAGTCCTGGCTCAGGTGTAATGGAACTATTCGTTGTTGGATCTATAATTCTCTTGCTGATGACATAGCGAATAGTGTGATGCGTTTGGATAATGCCAAGGATGTTTGGGATAACCTCAAAACCCGTTTTAGTCAAGAAGATAACATTAGGGTTTATGATCTGGAAGGACAGTTGGGTAAATGTGTTCAGGGTGACCAAACTGTCAGTCAATTTTTCACTGCTATCACTGTTGTGTGGGAGGAATATAAGAGATACAGACCCATTCCCTCATGTCCCTGCAATGGACCATATGAAGTGATGAAACGATATCAGGATAATGACTTTGTCATTAAATTTCTACAAGGATTGAATGACACCTATCAGTCAGCACGAACACAGGTGTTGATGAATCCTATTTTGCCTAGCATCGATGTGGTGTTCAAACAGATATTGCAGCTGGAAAGACAAATGAAAGGGGTTAACAAGCCCAAGGGTGTTGAGTCAGTGGCTCTAGCTGCAACATCTGGCCAAAACAACAATCAATCTCGTCATCCACAGACTAGTGATAGAGACTACAAGGATGGAAAGAAGTTTTGCAGATACTGCAAAAAGGACTATCACACTGTGTTTGAATGCATCAAGTTAAAGAACAAAAAGGCAAGGGAAGCTGGAGGAAGTGCATTTGCTGGGTCAGTTGAGACTGGACAAGAATCAGATGGTGCTCATGGTCCAATGGGAACAGTTGCAGCTGTTAGCAGGGGTCCTGAAGTCCAAACCAGAAATGACAGTCTGGCCAGTTTGCAATTAAGCAGTGAACAGTTAGAGAAGCTGAGAATGTTGCTGATGCACACACCATCATCATCACCTTCACCTCCAACCTCACCAAATATCAGACATTCTGCAAATGATGCTGTCACTGATCTTCCTTATCAACCAGTTCACCTGCCTTCCAGTTCAGGTACCACAGTTCTATCCACTCTTTCAAACAACACTACAAAACCACTGTGGGTGCTTGATACTGGAGCCACAGACCACATCATATGCCATCTCAAATACTACCTTAAGTACAAACCTCTAGAAGGTCTTTTTATTAATCTGCCTAATGGGAATGGAGTCAAGGCCACACACATAGGAATTGTCAAACTTCCATGTGACTTGTTTCTTTCACAAGTCCTGTTTGTCCCTAGCTTCAGTTACAATTTGGTTTCTGTTAGTAGACTCACCAAAACCAACCCAGTCTCACTCTTGTTTAAATCCTCTTTCTGTGTTATCCAGGACCTTATTACACAGAAGAGGATTGGTTTAGCCCAGGTCGATAAGGGTCTCTACTTGTTCAGCCATCCACAAGACAATCAGACTGCTATTCCTAAGTGCTTTGCAGCATCAAATTTCAACTCCCACCCACAGAATTTTGACCTTTGGCATGCTAGACTGGGCCATCCCTACATATCTAGAATAGAAACCATACACAAACAGTTTCCAAATGTTGTTCCTACACAAGTTGTTCATTGTGATGTATGCCATCTGGCAAAACAGAAAAGGCTGCCATTTCCTTCTAGTTCATCTGTCAATCCTTCCTTGTTTGGTCTGTTACATGTGGATATTTGGGGGCCTTTGAGCACCCAGTCATACAATGGTTTCCATTACTTTTTAACCATTGTTGATGATTTTAGTAGATGTGCGTGGACCTATTTGATGAAGTCTAAGGATGAGACTAGGAATCTGTTGCAATCTTTCTGTGTTATGGTGAAAAACCAGTTTAACAAATCAGTTCAGATCATCAGATCAGACCAAGGACTAGAATTCCATATGGATGACTTTTACAAGTTACATGGGATTGAGCACCAGATGAGTGTAGCATACACACCCCAACAGAATGGGAGAGTGGAAAGGAAACATCAGCATCTGCTGAATGTTGCAAGAGCACTCAAGTTTCAATTAGGGCTTCCCCTGACTTACTGGAGTGACTTTGTGTTGCATGCTGCATTCCTCATTAATCGCCTCCCAACTCCTGTTCTCCATAACAAATCACCCTATGAGATGCTATATGGTTTTCCCCCAGATTACAGTTCACTTAAAGTGTTTGGCTGTTTAGTATATGCTTCAACAGCAGGTCCTCACAAGACTAAGTTCACCCCCAGAGCTAAACAGTGTGTATTTTTGGGAATTTCAGTAGGAATCAAAGGGTTCAAGTTACTGGACCTTGAAACCAAAAGGGTCTTTTGTTCCAGAGATGTTCATTTCTATGAACAGATCATACCTTATGCTGCTACATCACCATCTCCCACTACCGATTCCACTACTGCTAATCCCACATCTAGTCCTCTTGATTTCTTTCCCCAGCCCTCCATTCCTCCATTCAACTCTGCTTATCCAAACCCTTCCTCTGATAACCTCCCTACATCCATGGATCACCAGTCTGCAGGGGGGGAACAACACACTCCCACTCCACAACACACTCCCACTACCACTCCCTCTCATCCTGTTGATCCATCACCCACTTTATCTCCCATTCCATTCTCTATCCCTCTCTCCCCAGTTTCTTCTTCTTCTTCTTCCCCTTCACAACACCACACTTCCAGTCCTTCTTCTTCCTCACCATCTCCACCACCTCCTCCTGTCATTCCCCTGAGAAAATCCACAAGAACAACCAAACCACCCAATTGGCACTCTGATTATGATGTCCAATATCCCATCAGTAAAGTCATGTCCTATTCCCAACTTCTACCTAAACACTTCATTAACAGCCTAGCCACCTTCACTGAACCAACCTCATATGAGGAAGCCATCAAAGATCCAAAGTGGAATCAGGCAGCTCAAGATGAGTTAAAAGCACTCTGTGATAATGGGACATGGGAGATCAAGTTTCCACCACCAGGAAAGAAAATCATTGGAAACAAATGGGTGTTCAAAATCAAACTACATTCAGATGGAACAATTGAAAGATATAAAGCAAGGGTTGTTGCTAAAGGTTTTACACAGATTTATGGGATTGACTACTGTGATACTTTCTCACCAGTAGCCAAGTTGAGTTCTGTGAAAACCATGCTGGCAGTTGCAGCAGCTCAGGGGTGGCATTTACATCAAATGGATGTAAGCAACGCTTTTCTAAATGGAGACTTAACTGAGGAAGTTTACATGGAAATACCACCTGGATTGGATGATCAAGCAGCTAAAGAAGGAAAGGCGTGTCATTTGAAGAAGTCAATTTATGGTTTGAAACAGGCAAGTAGGCAGTGGTACATGAAACTGACTGAAAGCCTACTCAGACATGGTTTTAAGCAGTCTGCTTGTGATTATTCCATTTTCACTGGTCAGATTCTTGGTCAGTTGGTAGTCCTGATTGTTTATGTTGATGATATACTAATTGGAAGTATCAGTCTGGATGCCATTCTTGAAACCAAGAGTTTGCTGAAAAGTGAATTCAAAATGAAGGACCTGGGGGAACTAAAGTATTTTCTTGGCTTGGAAGTTGTAAGGGGAGTTAAAGGGATCACTGTATCTCAGAGAAAGTACTGCCTTGATCTTTTGACAGAATCAGGGTTCCAAGACTGCAAGTCAGCTGCTACTCCAATCTATGTTAAAGAAGTTTTATCAGCAGATGGAGGTGTTCCTTTGGAGAACATTGGTGAGTATAAACACCTAGTAGGCCAGCTGCAGTATCTCACTACTACAAGACCAGATATATGTTTTGTTGTTCAGCAATTGTGTCAACATCAAGACAATCCTACCACACTACACCTCAGAGCTCTGCACAGATTTCTTAGGTACTTGAAAAACTCGCCAGGCCAAGGACTCCTATATCCAAAAGAAAACACACTGATACTCCAGGGGTATAGTGACTCAGACTGGGCCACTTGTCCAGACACCAGGAGGTCTATAACAGGTTATTGCACCTTCCTTGGTCCTAGCATTGTCACTTGGAAGAGCAAGAAGCAGAAGACAGTGTCAAGATCTTCTTCTGAACCCGAATACAGAGCACTGGCTAGCTTAAGCTGTGAGGTTGAATGGGTAACCAGGTTATTGAAAGACTTTGGAGTACAGCACGAGCAGCCAGTCAAAGTTTTCTGTGATAACCAATCGGCAATCCACATCACTGAAAATCCAGTCTTTCATGAAAGAACAAAGCACATCGATGTGGATTGCCATGTGATAAGGGAACGAGTACAATCTGGTTTAATATCTTTGCATCATGTTCCAACAGGTTCTCAGTTAGCTGATATCTTTACCAAAAGTTTATCAATTGACAGATTCAGCGAACTGTTATCCAAGCTGGGAGTATATGATCTATACTCGCCAGCTTGTGGGAGGGTAACAGAGAAGACAGACAAGGCAAGTTGCAGTCATACTGCATTGAGGGATGAAGGCTCTGCTTCTGCAAAAGATCGAAGAAATGAAGAAGAAGAAGACAGAGCCTTATACGGTGACGTTTACAAGAAGAAGAAACAGGATGAAGTGCACCTTATACGGTGACGTTTACAAGAAGAAGAAACAGGATGAAGTGCACCGTTTTGCCTTGTAACTTACTTCCGTTTTTACTGTGTAAATATACACGTGTAGGCCATAGATAGGATTATTCGTTTATTAGTTATAGTTACCGTTAGATTAATCAGTTCTGTATATAAACTTCTTTTCATCAATGGAAGAGCTCAGAGAGCATTTTCCCCAGAATCTCTGATTATTCTCAGACCGAGTTTGCCCATGAGCCCAATATTGGAATAGGAACAACAAAGAGTACAAGTAATGTAACACCTGCTCCACTTACTACCTCTACGCCGATCAATGGAAAGGATAGCACTAGCATGCACGACATGCAGAAGGCCCCAGTCATAAATGAGGTGGTTACGATAACACAAGTGCAAGAGGGTACACAGCAGAACAGGAGGGCCCAGCCTAAACCACCAGATATACAACTGAAGAATTCTTTGGAGGATAGAGACGGTCGAACAGAGAACACTGCGAATGAACAAATGAATGCGAGCAATTTGGAGAGCCCTGTGGTAAGCCTCGGATTCGAGGCTCCCATGGCCTAACCTCTTCCGCGCCGTCGGGTTCCCCTTTCCATTACGCTTTAATGGTCAAGATTTTTACATGGAACTGTAGAGGGGCAGGGAGCAAGCGCTTCTTGAGAGTTTATAAGGAATACAAACGACGGTATTCTCCGAATATTGTTATTATAGTTGATAACGATGTAATTGCACATATTTGCGCCCCTAGTTCTTATCCGTTTGAGGAGCATAGTCGTGTATTTTGGCCTATTTTACGCTGGGTTGTGCTATTTTGTCATATTTCAGGTCCCAGGCGTCAAAGGGAAGGCTAAGCACGAGTTTCGGGGCATTCGGAAGTCATTTCGGTGAAACTGAGCCAAAACACGGGCACACCTAAACCAGAACACGACCGTGTTCTCTCCAAAGCACGGCCGTGTTTCTCCCAACACATGGCCGTGTAATTAACACTAGCCAAAGCACGGGCGGGCTGAGGCATTACACCGCCGTGCCCTCGACCGTGCTTTGGCCACTAATGCCCTTTTAAGCAGATTTTCAGCCAAACAGAAGGGGATTCGAGTTTTAGAGAGAGAGATCAGTTCCTAGAGAGATAAAGCGACGAACAAGAGTCTCCAAGCGCCCTAGCTTGATCTTCAACACCATTGGAGGCCAGTTTGAGCTTGGAGAAGTGCCGATCAATGTCCAGGAGCAAGAATCCATCCTTCACAGTATGAATTCCGCGTCTGATTCTGCTTTTGCTTCTTTCTCCATGGAGTAGTTCTCCCATTCATCTGGGTTGGAGAACCCTAGATTTGTATGTTAGGCTTTGATTGTATGAACCCAAGTACTGATTCTATGATTTGATTATATTCGATTGAGGTTTGAATGATTGAATGACTTGAATCCTGATCAAATTCCTGTTGTTTCTGCTTTAACCTAGAATGAGAATATCTGCCTAGGTTGATAGAGCATCCTTGATTGAAGGTAGGGAGTTGGTGACTTTAGTCGAGGAGCCAACTCACTATTCTGTACCAGATTCACTCCGGTAGTGGAGGTTTTGTTTGTTAAGGCCTCAATCTGTTTACTCCGGTGGAGGTTAGTCGCCCGCTAGAGACTCAGATTGAGAGGGTCTGAAGACCTTTAGTCGAGACTTCAGGCTGTTTGAGAACCTTCCGCAGTATAACTATCATAGAAACTGAACTTGGTAATTACAATCCGGCTTAACTGCAGTCTAGGGGGGACCATATCCGGGTGACCTCTCTTAACCTGAATACAACAGTTTACTTGCTTTGTTAGTTTGATAGTTTAGACTTGCATTCCAGTTTCATTGCTAGATAACAAGAATTCACTGAGTAGTCATCAGATCTAGGACCCGGGTTGACATATAAACCTAACCCGCTATACTACGCTTTAGGAAGTGGTTTCACTTGGCCAATTCCTAGGGTGACAGTAGAAGTGAGTCAAGTTTTTGGCGCCGTTGCCGGGGACGGCTAGGTTGTTGAAGAAAAGTGATTTCTGTTAATTTAGCCTTTTCTTTTCGCTTTGTTTGCTTTGTCCCACTTGTGCCTTCACGGGTTTGCTTGCTTGAGTGTGTGCAGGTAGTGCATGACCCGTAGCCAGTCGGGAGGTTTACTGCCGTTGAATCTAGAGATTGACCGCACCTGTCGCCAGCTCAGGAGACAACAGCGAGCTAGACTGGCTACGGAAGAGCGCGTAGACGGCCACCTGAGTAGCGATTCTGAAGAAGAGTACGGGATGGACGGAGACTACAATCAGCACCAGGGGAATTCTCAGCAGGTTCCCCCGGTGAATCAGGTTCTGGGGAACAACCCCATACCCCAGGATCATGGAGTTCATCATCCACCGCAGCTGGGTCCCACCTTGGAGTACTACTACCCTCCGCGGATTGCTGACATCCGCCCGGTCATCCTCTACCCGCCTATTCCAGCAAACAACTTCGAGATCAAGCCATGCTGGATTCAGCTCATTACATCCTCTATCCAGTTCCATGGCTTGAAGGATGAGGAGGCCAGGGTACATCTTTCCCGTTTTTTGCAGCTGACAAACGGGTTCAAGCTGAATGGTGTCCTCGATGATGCAATCCGCCTTCATCTTTTCCCCCATTCTCTGGCGGGGAATGCTAAGAGGTGGTTGGAGACCCAGCCCCCATTGTCCATCACCTCTTGGGATGATCTGGCTGACAAATTCGTGCACAGGTACTATCCGGCATCGAAGACTACAGAGATACAGCGGGAGATCACTCACTTCCGCCAAGAGCCAGACGAGTCACTTCGTGATGCATGGGAGCGGTACATGGGATATTTCTGGCAGTGTCCCCATCATGGCTTTAGTGATGCATTCACAGTGGGGAACTTCTACAGTGCTCTCTCTCCAGATAGCTAGAGGGTGATTGAGTCTCTATGCCCAAGAGGGGATATTCTTACTAAGACTCCACCCGAGCTGAACCAGATGATCAATACCTTGGCTGCCAGAGATCATTCTTGGGGACAGAGTAGCAGAGGCAGAAATTCCCGGGACCGTGGTGTGCACGCCATGGAGACCAGATCCGGGCTCGAGCAGCAGGTAGCTGAGCTAGTGCAGACATTGAAGCAGCCCAACAGTCTGATTCCAGGCAGAGGTTTGGCTACACCTCCAGTAGCTCAATGTCAGTGGTGCGAGAGCTCCAATCACCTAGTGGAGGACTGCCAGGCTATGAGGGAGTCTACCACTCCCCAAGAGCAGTTGGACTTCATCGCCAATGCTCGGCGCCTCGACCCGTACAGTAACACATATAATGAGGGGTGGCGCCAGCATCCCAACTTCGCCTGGAGCAGCAACACCACTAAACCACCTGGTTTCCCAGCACCAGCAGGTGGTTTTCAGCAGAGGCAGCCCTTCCAGGCTCGACAGGGGCCAGCCCCACAGCGGCAGCCCTACCAGCCTAGGCAGGGGCAACCATTCCAGCAGCCCCAGCGCCAGTATATCGAGCCAGCAGCAGCCCCTGCCCAGATGATCGGATGACAAAGCTGGAAAATATTCTAGCTTCATTCATGACTAGCACTCAGGCTGCTATCACGTCACTGGAGGCAGGTCAGCGGAACCAGGGTGCCATTTTGCAAGATCTACAGACCCAGGTGGGCATCTTGGCCCGCCAAAACACTACCAGGGCACCGGGGACTCTGCCTGCCACCACTATCCCGAATCCTCGGGATCCTCACCAGCACCAGCAGCTGGATGCCATTTTTACCAGGAGCGGTAAAACCATATCTGTTGATCCTGTCCCGGCCAGACAGGAGGAACCACTACCTGCTTCAGCACTTCCAGCCGACGATGCAGAAGTGCGGGTGGAGAAGGAAGCCCCTACTCCCAAGCCACAACCAGTGGTTAAGGAGCATGTGCCCCAACTTCCCTTCCCCACTCGCCTACACAAAGACAAGCTGGAGACTGAGTTTGCCAAGTTTATGGCAATGTTGAAGCAGCTCAACATCAGCATACCGTTCGTGGAGGCACTGTCGAAGATGCCCAAGTATGCCAAGTTCATGAAAGACCTCCTCACCAACAAGAAGAAACTTGGGGATCTCTCGACAGTGTTGCTGAGCGAGGAGTGTTCTGCTATCCTGCAGAACAAGCTGCCCGAAAAGCGCAAGGATCCAGGGAGTTTTACTATCCCTCTTACTATTGGCAGCATGCATGTAGGCAATTCCTTGGCGGACCTAGGCGCTAGCATAAACGTCATGCCATATAAGTTGTATAAAAAGCTAGACCTATGTGAACTTAGCCCTACTAGGATGAGCATTCAGCTAGCTGATCGTTCCATTGTGCATCCTAGGGGAATCATAGAGGATCTGCTTGTTAGTGTTGGTGCATTCACATATCCTGTTGATTTTGTTATTCTTGATATACATGAGGATGTGGATGTGCCTTTGATTCTAGGTGTCGCAACCGTCCCGTCCGGGGGTCCGGATGTCGTCGCGTCGGCATTTTTGGGAGTCGCCATCGATCTTAGTTGGAGTGGATCGAACACTCTTAGGATCGGCTCTAACCTTAGGGTCAGAACCGAGATTTGGTCTGCGAAAATGAAGTTCTGGGTTCGGGAGTACGGTTACGTGTGGGGAAGTTAAGCAACACCCCCACAACGCCCTAAATTGGTACTACTTAAGTCGACAAGTTTTATTCGAGTTGGGTGTATTTTAGTAATAATTTGTAATTTTAGGGGTCCCACTGGACCATTTAATGATTTAATCATATTAGTTGTAATTTAATTATACGCCTACTGACGTAAAAATTTAAAGATAAAGTTAGTTGATTAATTGGACTCGAACCTTATCGGTTGCCTACGTACCCGTAAGACGGGATCAAAGTCCACGTAGTTCGCTTGAACTTTGATAGTTTAATTGTGACATTTTCATCACGTTCCACTGATCGTGATTTTCGTATTATAATTTATGTTAATAAAATTTAATTTGATTATTATGAAATTATGAAAAGAGAATATAATAATTTAAGTTATTAGGAAGAAGCTTGACTCGTATTGGAAAAGAAACGAGATAAACTTAATCCGCATTTACCATTTCGTATTAAGAACTATAAACAAATAAACTTAAGCGGGATGGTTAATTTAACATATTATTGTCGGCAGCCCAACTGGTCAAACCGCTAGCCTCTTCTGACCCCGAGACCACGGGTTCGAAACGAACAGAGTGCAATTTTTTGATTTTTTTCGTTTTAGTGTGGGGATGGGGGAAGGGTATTTTCGTAATTGCCCAAAAACGCGGTGGCAGGGCCGCGTAATAAGCTGAAAACCCTAGGGGCATTTTTGTCATTTGTGGGTGGGTATAAATTCATCGTTTGAGACCCAAAAATCAAACCCTAGCTCTACAAGCGGCCGCCCTCCTTTTCTCGATTCTTCTCCCCTCTCCTCTCTTCTCTCTCGGCCGATCCCTCTTCTTCTTCCTTCCCTTCTAGAGAAATCCAAAAACCCTAGCCTAAACAAACCCCGAACGGCCGCCGTCACTCTCTCCCCTCTCAACCGCCGATCCCTCTCTAATCCGAGAAAGGGAAATCGACAACCTAGCTCTCTCCTCTGCGCCGCCGTCTTCCCCCTTTCTCGGCTGGCCAGGGGAATCGCTCGTATCAAGTTAAATCGACCTAGAAGGTCTCGATCTAGGTAAGATTCTAGACCTGCATGCTCTTTTTAATTCGTTTTAGGCGATTTTGAGAAGTTTTAAAATTTTGAAATTATCTGTTTCCGGTACTTATGGGTTTCGACGGATGGGGAAAAAGGAAAGGAGGGTTGATGGAACTGGATCTCAGAAGAAGAAAAAAAAAAAACGGTGGCGACCCCAAATCGACTAGAAAATGAGTCGATCTAGGTATGGTTTTGACTATGCATGTGCGTTTTCTTTGGTTTTCTAGTAATAGAGGATTCTAATTTTTCTTGGGTTTCGATTTGTGCGAGGGGTGGAGGAAAAAGCTTGTCGCCAATTTGGTTACCGGCGGCGAGGTAGAAATTGACGGAGATTGCAGCTCCCTCCGCCGACGTGAACTTCATAGGGACGAAGGTGAGCTTTATTTCGTATTTGGTTTTCTATTGATATTAATTGATTCTGACTTCTATTCGTTTTGGTGCAGGATATGGGAGTGGACAAGTTTGGGTAAGGATCTCCTAAACTCGGCTTAGTGTGATTAGTTTAGGTTAAACTAAACAAATGGGTATGCGATTTTTAAGATAGCCAACAGATCTGGGTAATTTCTAAACTTCGAATTAGTATAACTAGGGATTTTCTTACTCGAAAGGTGGATTGTGCAGATCTGAACTTTTGAAAAGTGGTTGTTTATGCATGTTTTCTGCTCTTAGCACATGGATTGGATTTATCTCTTAAGAAATTGAGTAGTTAAAAAAAACTTGACTCCTTAATAATGATTGATCACCGCCACTGCTTGCGATCGACTGAAACTAGGAAAGTAAAGCAAACTAGGAAAGTAAAGCTTTCATTATGGTGGTTTAAAATTGGATTCCAAATATAGTTTTTTTTTTCAGAAAATATGGATGTGAGTATTTCGATTTTTATTATGCGATTAAAAATACGAAGTAATTTGAAGGATAGTTCTTTAATCAACACCGCCACTATTGGTTATTTGTTAGACTATGGACTGTACTATTTTTTATATGAAATCAGATTGTGTTTGGACGATTGAATCTGGATTCGGATTGATCTATGGACTTCTAAAAGTTTGTTTTTGCTTATTTCAAAAAATATGCTATTGAGTTGTA
The DNA here is from genome assembly GCA_964030455.1 of Linum trigynum. Classification (NCBI taxonomy): domain Eukaryota; kingdom Viridiplantae; phylum Streptophyta; class Magnoliopsida; order Malpighiales; family Linaceae; genus Linum; species Linum trigynum. The sequence continues at coordinate 28,446,423 of OZ034814.1, read as the reverse complement.
ATTTAACTTGCTTACATATATATGTGTGATCATAACTGCTTGCTTAATAAATCACTGATCGTGAGAAATTCTAAACATAATAGAAAATTAAAACAAAACATCCAACTTTGATCATAGTTATTTTAATTGGCATAATGGTGATGGAATATACAAAGCTGATAATACGAGAGGGGAAAAAGCTTCGATGAAAGAGCTTAATGAAACTGATATGATTAGATCTTATTACAAGTAAATACAGTTCTTGAACGTAAAGAATGCAGAAGTCTTTGTAAATTAAATTGCTTCAATACAAGTTGATGGATATTACAACTGTACAATGATCAAGACTGGATGAAACGAGCTGAAATGCTATCTATCAACATTAAAGCAGAGTCAAAAGTACCAACCTGATTGGGATTTCTGCTCCAAGAACACTTCCTTGTGCTCCACCCTTCAGATCTGGGCTCAGTTTGTTGTTGTAATGAAAAGATTAGTCTCTTGTTTTTAGAATTTTCTGTATGTCTATCTCCTTTTTCCCTTTTGTCCCCAAACAAAGAGCCTGAAGAGCTCATTTATAGCAAACCAAACCGCCACTTGTCACTATTTGATTCGTCCAATTTTTTAATATGAACTTTGAAAAGTGTGCCTGGTCGGTTGTAGATAGGATTTGGTTAGACCAAATTGGTCTGGGTCGGATTGTTGGGCTGGTCTCTGGATCGAACCAGTTGGCCGAGTTGGGCCTGTCGGGTTTGGGCCGATTTGGGTCCGATCTTATTTGTGTTTGGGCTTGAAAAGAAACTGGCTTTATACTTCTTGGACTTGAACTACTTTGGTTTGGGCTTAAATCGTGGACCTGGTGTATGGGTTTGAGAACTGACTAGTTCTTCTTTTCTATTGCAGGTCCACGGTTTATAAAGGAGTGGTCTTTTAATTGCATATATTTAATTACTGTCTTTCCTTTGTTATCTATGTAATTCTCGATCAAATGTATCATGGAAGAAATAAAATGGCGAAGTATGTTTTTTTTTGTATTTATTGATTTGTTCTTTTCTTCTATGCATTGTAAACCAACGCTCAAATTCAAACCCAAACCTCAAGCTTATTAAGCTTCAAAGTATTAATCTTCAAAATAGTACTTATCCTCGTGTCCATTCGAATTGATTCTTGGATTGTATATGAGAGGAAAAATGGTAATCATTGGTTCATATTGACTGGCCACTGCTAGTCTTAACCAAATTATTTCAAACTTTCTTTCCAAATATCATTGTGATGCTACAATTAGTTTTTTTTTATATACATATAACTAACATGAATGTTCCGGACAAAATGTGGTGTGACAAATTGTTTGTGACAAAAATCAAATCAAACAATGAGGAAGATGTCAGTGATAAAGATCAAACTAACAATTTTGTAAGGGACATTGTACTTAAATTGCTCGCGATAGGAATCGAATCAAGCAATGAGAAGATGCTAGTGATAAAGATCAAACTAACATTTTCGTAAGGAGATTTACTCAAATTGTCTATGATAGAAATCAAATAGCACAATGAGGAAAGTGTTAGCGATAAAGATCAAGCTAACGATTTGGTAAAGGATATTGTACTCAAATTGTCTATGATGGAAATCAAATAGAACAATGAGGACTATGTTAGCGATAAAGATCAAGCTAACGATTTGGTAAAGGATATTGTACTCAAATTGTCTATGATGGAAATCAAATAGAACAATGAGGACTATGTTAGCGATAAAGATCAAGCTAACGATTTGGTAAAGGATATTGTACTCAAATTGTCTATGATGGAAATCAAATAGAACAATGAGGAAAGCGTTAGCGATAAAGATCAAACTAACAATTTTGTAAAAGACATTGTACTCAAATTACTTGTGATAGGAATCAAATCAAGCAATGAGAAGATGTTAGTGATAAAGATCAAACTAACGATTTACTAAATAACGTTGTACTCAAATTGCTTGCGATAGGAATCAAATCAAGCAATGAGAAGATGTTAGTGATAAAGATCAAACTAACAATTTCGTAAAGGATATTGTATTCAAATTGTCTATGATAGAAATCAAATAGAACAATGAGAAGATGTTAGTGATAAAGATCAAACTAACAATTTTGTAAAAGATATTGTACTCAAATTGTCTATGATAGAAATCAAATAGAACAATGAGGACTATGTTAGCGATAAAGATCAAGCTAACGATTTGGTAAAGGATAATGTACTCAAATTGTCTATGATGGAAATCAAATAGAACAATGAGGACTATGTTAGCGATAAAGATCAAGCTAACGATTTGGTAAAGGATATTGTACTCAAATTGTCTATGATGGAAATCAAATAGAACAATGAGGAAAGCGTTAGCGATAAAGATCAAACTAACAATTTTGTAAAAGACATTGTACTCAAATTACTTGTGATAGGAATCAAATCAAGCAATGAGAAGATGTTAGCGATAAAGATCAAGCTAACGATTTGGTAAAGGATATTGTACTCAAATTGTCTATGATAGAAATCAAATAGAACAATGAGAAAGATGTTAGTGATAAAGATCAAACTAACAATTTTGTAAAAGATATTGTACTCAAATTGTCTATGATAGAAATCAAATAGAACAATGAGGACTATGTTAGCGATAAAGATCAAGCTAACGATTTGGTAAAGGATAATGTACTCAAATTGTCTATGATGGAAATCAAATAGAACAATGAGGACTATGTTAGCGATAAAGATCAAGCTAACGATTTGGTAAAGGATATTGTACTCAAATTGTCTATGATGGAAATCAAATAGAACAATGAGGAAAGCGTTAGCGATAAAGATCAAACTAACAATTTTGTAAAAGACATTGTACTCAAATTACTTGTGATAGGAATCAAATCAAGCAATGAGAAGATGTTAGCGATAAAGATCAAGCTAACGATTTGGTAAAGGATATTGTACTCAAATTGTCTATGATAGAAATCAAATAGAACAATGAGAAAGATGTTAGTGATAAAGATCAAACTAACAATTTTGTAAAGGATATTGTACTCAAATTGTCTATGATAGAAATCAAATAGAACAATGAGAAAATGTTAGTGATAAAGATGGTATGATGCATTAGACAATTGGTATGCAAATATGTTGTTTTGTTTTTGCTCGGGGTTCCTTTAAATTGCTCATCTACTAGGAACTGCCATTTCCTTTTGTTTAACTTGATCCTCAGGTTTTGCTTAGGTTGGAGAGACTTTCAGCTTGCTCTCTTGAAATTTATCTTTGTGGTGGTAGTTGTGTGAGGATATACTTTGTATGGTGAAGTGATGATGTATGCTCTTCATCCTTCTTCTCGGCCAGGTATGGGCCACATGTTTCAGAGTCATATAATTATCAGTCAGTGCGGTATAATAGGACTTCTTTCTTGCTATGCATTTGAAGCATAATCGATTGGCTGGTTGGCTTGATGAGATCTGAATGTTTTCAGACTCCTTGAGATTTTTCCATCAACTCATGCGTGAAAAGCTGATTAATCCGATTCTTGGGTATTCAGACTTCCCCTTCTTCCATGAAGCACCAATTTTGCCCCCGAAGATCCGTTACTCACTTTCTATTTTTCGGAACAAAGAGTGACTATATCAATCTTTACTTAAGACGAAAGCAAAAATGTCTGAAAAACGTTTATTAGAGAATTAAAATTGAAAGCCATGTCAAGACTTTGGTTTCGAGAAGTGTGTACAAACTGGAGAAAACCGTTTTTGTGTGATAGTTGTCACGTTGCCAAATTTGGTTTTCTTTTTAATAAGAGAAGTGGAAACCAAGCCATGAGAATATCAGTAAGCCCTCGCTCTCACTCTTGCTTTTGATTTTACTCGCTCTCACTCCCGCTTTGGATTTCGCTCATCACTCATTCCTATAGGTGATTTGAGTGTACGACACTTCAGCTACCATTAAGATTCTAGTCACCTTGAGACGTTGCCTATATGTTGTGACCAAATGTGTTCCTTATGATGATTTACTCAAATATGGAAGCCCTTGGTATGATTGATTTAGGAGACCTCCATATGGCTTCGTCACAGACGTTTTTAGTTTCCCATGAAAGAGGCCTTTATCCGATATGACTTTGAGGATACGAGTCTCCTTGTTCTTGAGGTGTAGTTTATCAACAATATCTGTATAAAGCTTCTTGTAGAGGGATTTTGGATTTTCCCCCAACGTATGGGATTGACTTGATGGATTAAGAACCACTTATTATCTGGATCTTTTTGCTGACAATGTCTTGTTCGAAAATACTGGTGGATTTTCTCAGAATGTATCCTCAACTGGATTTGCCCCCCCCCCCCCCCCCCCCCCCCCAGTATTTTACACTAGCCGAGGCTGTGATTTTCGTGAATGCAATCTGGCTTGAGACTTGTCGAGGTCCTTGTTTGGCCTCTAAATGTTGAATGTTGTGGATTTTCAGCTTCTGGCTTTCTCTCAAAATGATGAGTACTTTGGATGATGGGTTTTGGCTAGAACGACTTTCTTATCATCACAGTTTACTGTTTGAAGGTTCTTCTTGTTGTATTTGAGATTGATCGGGCAAGACTTTGGCTTGGTGCAGGTATTTGGTACTTCAAATGCTAAACCGGGGGCACCCAGATTGTAAGTCCCACGACACTTTGTTTGTTTTTCTTTTGTCTTTTTTCCTTTGCTCTTTGCTCTTTTTTTTTTTTTTTTTTTGCGTGTGGGACTTACTTGACTCTGTCATGCCCCCATATACGTTTCACATCTTTCCTGATCTAGCAATTGTAATTGGTAGGACGATTATCGAAAGGTAGAGTGTCTTCTTGATGATGTGAGAGCCACTTCTCAATAACTAAACTAAATTGGGTATTTTTGGTAAAAGTGGGGATGCTGACGTCATTTGCTTGCCGATATTTCGCAAATATCTCACAATCGGACTTTGATGCGTGAGTTTAATGGACGCTCCGTCCGTAAGGATGTACGCTCTCGAATCGAGGATAAGACTGCTTTGTTGGTGTGATTCCTTTGTATGATAAATTATATCCATGACCTTCCTCGATATTATAGTCATGAGACTCTGTGAGGATTTTCTTGGTATGATGCTAATCTTTTGGCTCCCTATGCATCGGGATTGACCATTTGACTTCTTGTAAACTGAATGTCAATCCGTTGGCGAAAGTCGACTATAGTGGTGTCGAGATTCTACAAGTAGCATGATGTCGTATACTCATTACACCTTTTTCCTATTAGCTCACATAATTTATGGACACCAGTAGGGTGTTTATCCCTTGATTTTAGCGAAACACGTACACTCTCAACGCAGTGGGTACTAAATTTATCGATGGTAGCATGGTGTTTATAATCGCTCGACACCAGTGGGGTGTCCCAAATCTCAGCACCAGTGGGGTGCTCACATTTTCTTTGCATGAAAATCTCATGGCTTAGCTTGAAAATAAAACTGGATTTTGATGGCTTTCATGTTTGAGAAAATAAATCTGTTTTAAAAAAAGAATCCGAAGTGGCATTCGTTATTTTGATAAAAACATTGATGCAAACTCTTAAATTTAGATTGATAGTGGTCACACAATGCTCCAAAGAGGTCGAAACGTGAGAGACCTTTTATTTATTATGATAAAAGCAGAAGTGATACATATTTTGCTAAGGCAAATTATCTCGATATTTTATTTACTATGTAGGATCAACATCATCCTTAAATCGAGCTTTGCCTTGTAGTATGTCTACTAATTCCCATGAGTTGGCAGTGGGTTATTGTTGACATCTGGACGCTTTGGCTCATCTTCGAACTTTAACCAGCCAGTATTCATCATTTGTTGGACCTTGATCTTGAGCGATCTGCAGTCCTCAGTCGAGTGTCCCGCTACTCCCGAGTGGTAAGCACAATGTTGGTCTGTTTTGTACCAATTTGGATAAGGAGGTTTCATAGGTTCACATGGTATTGGGGAGATTAGGTTACTTTGAATTAGCTGAGGGAAAAGTTCAGTGTATGTGATAGGGATAGGATCGATTTGGATGGGTTTCCTGAACCTCTCATAATTATTCTGGTTTTGGTTATTTGGTGGTGGTGCGACTCGTGTCGGGCTCTGGATGGCTCGTTGAGTAGGAAAATTTGGACGTTGATTAATTATTGCAGCATTTGCAACACATGGATGGGCTTGATTGGCTTGAGGTTGATGATCCCACCTTCTTCCTCTGGGTAATTCTGTTTGAGCATAATGGACATCTGCTTCTCCTCTTCGGGCTTGGTGTGGTTTCTTAGAGGCTTCTGGGGTTTCCATCCGACCTTGCTTCAAACCCTTTTCTATTCGCTCTCCGATTACAAGCAGATCTGCAAAGTTGGTTGTGGTAATTCCGACCATGTTGTTGTAGTATGGAGCCCTTAGTGTTCCGAAGAAGATTGACACCATCTCTTTTTCTGACAGAGGAGGTTGAACATCTGCAGCTTTCTCTCTCCACCTTTGAGCATATTCTCTGAAAGACTCTTTCTCATTCTTTTCCATATTCCTCAGATCTTCTCGGTCTGGAGCCAGATCCTGGTTATGCTTGTAGTGCCTCATGAATGCATCTGCGAGGTCTTGCCATCTTCTCACTTTTGTTTTCTCTAGTTGCATATACCATCGTAGGGCAGAACTACTCAGGCTGTTTTGGAAGCAATGTACCATTAGTCTTTCATCTCGAATATGGTTGGCCATTTTGTTACAGTACATGACCAGATGACTTTTTGGGCAAGTGGTGCCATTGTATCTTTCAAATTCTGGCATTTGAAATTTGTGAGGAATCACGACATCTGGGACCAGACATAGTTTTGATGCATCCATAGGCTCGTACGACTCAACTCCTTCTATGCTTCTTATTCGTTCATTCATGTGTTCTAATTTTTCTTCTAGCATAGCTTCAATTTTATGTTCCTCTTGCTTCTCGGGTTCTCCGGATTTGTCATGCTTTGATGACCCAATATCACCTTTTTCGCCTGTGTTCTTCGAAGGTATGAGAATGAATTTACTACCTGAGACGTTTCCCTGAGGTTGCTCATAGTGATCGTCGTCATCAAATACGATTTCTTCCTCGTTCGTTGCAACCTCCTTCCCTTTTCTGGACAATATGCTCACTATTGTGTTGAGCTGGCTTTTCATCTCATCGAAGCCCGTTAGTTTCTCATCGAACCCCACTAGCTTCTCGTCAAACCCGGTCAGCTTTCCTTTGATGTCGTTCAACTCTTTTTGAAATGCATCCATGACGACCTCGAGCTTGGATCTAGTTAAGTACTTGAAGTCTTGATTTTTTCCTTGTGGACGAGCAATTTTAAGGAACCCTGACCAATTACTTTTATTAAATTGACTTGAATGAACGATGGAGAGTATGTATGATGCTTATGCGATGCACAGATGCACAGATGATCCATTGGATGCACGTGCATTTTGAAAATGTCCACATGATTTATTTTGAATGCATAAGCGTAAACCCAAAATGATGCTTATGAGTTTCTTTTTTTTTTAAAAGAAGAAAAGAAAAATTCACATTGTTCTCAGAAATAAATATATCGCGATTGGTAAAACATACCACAAATTATCACGTCAGTAGAAAACATACGTATAGATAATAAGAACATAACCCTATTTGGGAAAAACTTAGGGCTTTCAGAGGGCATAATGACGCGGTTCTAGGGTTGTTTCGGGATTATTTTGGACGGTTTAGGGAGGCCTCGATGCTTACTATATGCTGGCAGAGGAATTCCTAAGGATTTGGCTCCCAAGTTGTATCCTACCATAGCCCTTACGAACTGGTTGGATACCTCAAGATCATCCTCGGATCTGAGTTCAACTTGGTTGGAAAGTTTTGCGTGACTACCACCACTGTGAAAGTCACGGTACTCCTTTTCCGTTTCTAATAGGATAGCTCGGGTATAGAGCTTTTATGCATGAATGCAGAATTAAATTGCGAAAACATAATTGCGCAAATAAGAAAGTAAACACCCAACACGTAATAGAAAATTAGAAAACTTATCAAACTTAGTTATGTAGCTCGACTCTCGAAGTCCCCAGCGGAGTCGCCAACTGTCGCAACCGTCCCGTCCGGGGGTCCGGATGTCGTCGCGTCGGCATTTTTGGGAGTCGCCATCGATCTTAGTTGGAGTGGATCGAACACTCTTAGGATCGGCTCTAACCTTAGGGTCAGAACCGAGATCTGGTCTGCGAAAATGAAGTTCTGGGTTCGGGAGTACGGTTACGTGTGGGGAAGTTAAGCAACACCCCCACAACGCCCTAAATCGGTACTACTTAAGTCGACAAGTTTTATACGAGTTGGGTGTATTTTAGTAATAATTTGTAATTTTAGGGGTCCCACTGGACCATTTAATGATTTAATCATATTAGTTGTAATTTAATTATACGCCTACTGACGTAAAAATTTAAAGATAAAGTTAGTTGATTAATTGGACTCGAACCTTATCGGTTGCCTACGTACCCGTAAGACGGGATCAAAGTCCACGTAGTTCGCTTGAACTTTGATAGTTTAATTGTGACATTTTCATCACGTTCCACTGATCGTGATTTTCGTATTATAATTTATGTTAATAAAATTTAATTTGATTATTATGAAATTATGAAAAGAGAATATAATAATTTAAGTTATTAGGAAGAAGCTTGACTCGTATTGGAAAAGAAACGAGATAAACTTAATCCGCATTTACCATTTCGTATTAAGAACTATAAACAAATAAAGTTAAGCGGGATGGTTAATTTAACATATTATTGTCGGCAGCCCAACTGGTCAAACCGCTAGCCTCTTCTGACCCCGAGACCACGGGTTTGAAACGAACAGAGTGCAATTTTTTGATTTTTTTCGTTTTAGTGTGGGGATGGGGGAAGGGTATTTTCGTAATTGCCCAAAAACGCGGTGGCAGGGCCGCGTAATAAGCTGAAAACCCTAGGGGCATTTTTGTCATTTGTGGGTGGGTATAAATTCATCGTTTGAGACCCAAAAATCAAACCCTAGCTCTACAAGCGGCCGCCCTCCTTTTCTCGATTCTTCTCCCCTCTCCTCTCTTCTCTCTCGGCCGATCCCTCTTCTTCTTCCTTCCCTTCTAGAGAAATCCAAAAACCCTAGCCTAAACAAACCCCGAACGGCCGCCATCACTCTCTCCCCTCTCAACCGCCGATCCCTCTCTAATCCGAGAAAGGGAAATCGACAACCTAGCTCTCTCCTCTGCGCCGCCGTCTTCCCCCTTTCTCGGCTGGCCAGGGGAATCGCTCGTATCAAGTTAAATCGACCTAGAAGGTCTCGATCTAGGTAAGATTCTAGACCTGCATGCTCTTTTTAATTCGTTTTAGGCGATTTTGAGAAGTTTTAAAATTTTGAAATTATCTGTTTCCGGTACTTATGGGTTTCGACGGATGGGGAAAAAGGAAAGGAGGGTTGATGGAACTGGATCTCAGAAGAAGAAAAAAAAAAAACGGTGGCGACCCCAAATCGACTAGAAAATGAGTCGATCTAGGTATGGTTTTGACTATGCATGTGCGTTTTCTTTGGTTTTCTAGTAATAGAGGATTCTAATTTTTCCTGGGTTTCGATTTGTGCGAGGGGTGGAGGAAAAAGCTTGTCGCCAATTTGGTTACCGGCGGCGAGGTAGAAATTGACGGAGATTGCAGCTCCCTCCGCCGACGTGAACTTCATAGGGACGAAGGTGAGCTTTATTTCGTATTTGGTTTTCTATTGATATTAATTGATTCTGACTTCTATTCGTTTTGGTGCAGGATATGGGAGTGGACAAGTTTGGGTAAGGATCTCCTAAACTCGGCTTAGTGTGATTAGTTTAGGTTAAACTAAACAAATGGGTATGCGATTTTTAAGATAGCCAACAGATCTGGGTAATTTCTAAACTTCGAATTAGTATAACTAGGGATTTTCTTACTCGAAAGGTGGATTGTGCAGATCTGAACTTTTGAAAAGTGGTTGTTTATGCATGTTTTCTGCTCTTAGCACATGGATTGGATTTATCTCTTAAGAAATTGAGTAGTTAAAAAAAACTTGACTCCTTAATAATGATTGATCACCGCCACTGCTTGCGATCGACTGAAACTAGGAAAGTAAAGCAAACTAGGAAAGTAAAGCTTTCATTATGGTGGTTTAAAATTGGATTCCAAATATAGTTTTTTTTTCCAGAAAATATGGATGTGAGTATTTCGATTTTTATTATGCGATTAAAAATACGAAGTAATTTGAAGGATAGTTCTTTAATCAACACCGCCACTATTGGTTATTTGTTAGACTATGGACTGTACTATTTTTTATATGAAATCAGATTGTGTTTGGACGATTGAATCTGGATTCGGATTGATCTATGGACTTCTAAAAGTTTGTTTTTGCTTATTTCAAAAAATATGCTATTGAGTTGTAATTTAACTTGCTTACATATATATGTGTGATCATAACTGCTTGCTTAATAAATCACTGATCGTGAGAAATTCTAAACATAATAGAAAATTAAAACAAAACATCCAACTTTGATCATAGTTATTTTAATTGGCATAATGGTGATGGAATATACAAAGCTGATAATACGAGAGGGGAAAAAGCTTCGATGAAAGAGCTTAATGAAACTGATATGATTAGATCTTATTACAAGTAAATACAGTTCTTGAACGTAAAGAATGCAGAAGTCTTTGTAAATTAAATTGCTTCAATACAAGTTGATGGATATTACAACTGTACAATGATCAAGACTGGATGAAACGAGCTGAAATGCTATCTATCAACATTAAAGCAGAGTCAAAAGTACCAACCTGATTGGGATTTCTGCTCCAAGAACACTTCCTTGTGCTCCACCCTTCAGATCTGGGCTCAGTTTGTTGTTGTAATGAAAAGATTAGTCTCTTGTTTTTAGAATTTTCTGTATGTCTATCTCCTTTTTCCCTTTTGTCCCCAAACAAAGAGCCTGAAGAGCTCATTTATAGCAAACCAAACCGCCACTTGTCACTATTTGATTCGTCCAATTTTTTAATATGAACTTTGAAAAGTGTGCCTGGTCGGTTGTAGATAGGATTTGGTTAGACCAAATTGGTCTGGGTCGGATTGTTGGGCTGGTCTCTGGATCGAACCAGTTGGCCGAGTTGGGCCTGTCGGGTTTGGGCCGATTTGGGTCCGATCTTATTTGTGTTTGGGCTTGAAAAGAAACTGGCTTTATACTTCTTGGACTTGAACTACTTTGGTTTGGGCTTAAATCGTGGACCTGGTGTATGGGTTTGAGAACTGACTAGTTCTTCTTTTCTATTGCAGGTCCACGGTTTATAAAGGAGTGGTCTTTTAATTGCATATATTTAATTACTGTCTTTCCTTTGTTATCTATGTAATTCTCGATCAAATGTATCATGGAAGAAATAAAATGGCGAAGTATGTTTTTTTTGTATTTATTGATTTGTTCTTTTCTTCTATGCATTGTAAACCAACGCTCAAATTCAAACCCAAACCTCAAGCTTATTAAGCTTCAAAGTATTAATCTTCAAAATAGTACTTATCCTCGTGTCCATTCGAATTGATTCTTGGATTGTATATGAGCGGAAAAATGGTAATCATTGGTTCATATTGACTGGCCACTGCTAGTCTTAACCAAATTATTTCAAACTTTCTTTCCAAATATCATTGTGATGCTACAATTAGTTTTTTTTTATATACATATAACTAACATGAATGTTCCGGACAAAATGTGGTGTCTACACTAGGTAGGCCATTTCTTGCCACCGCCAAGGCACTAATTGATGTGCATGATGGTAAACTGATCCTGCGTGTTGGGAATGAACAGGCTACTTTTTCTGTGACTGAGTTTGATCACTGTGCTATGATTGCTGTCACGCCTGTGCATGCCATTTCTGATCAGGTACACGAGCCTGTCGTGTACCCTTCTGCACCTCTTATTTTGCAGGACCCTCCTATTATTCCTTCGCCGCCACTCCATCCAGCCTCACCTCCGAACAAAAAGCTCAAGGAGGAGTGGCGGCCGAAGTAGCAGGTTGCTAAGCCTGCACGGAAGAAGAGTGGAGACCACTATGAGCTGGTCCCACCTCCGGCCCCACGACCACCATGGCCGTCCGGGTACTCACTCGCCTGCATCTTGCCGGATGGCCAGGTCGAGCTGACTGATGATGGTGGTCGCATCCGTCGGGTGCATGGCCACAACCTGAAGCTGTACCTCAAGAGCGACGTGGATCCGCTCTTCGAGGCACCTGTTCCTGCACCTCCCTGAGTATCCACCATGGGCGTCCAGCTAAATGACGGTAAAGAAGCGCTTGTGGGGAGGCAACCCCACCACGGTTTGACTTTCTTTCTTGTGTTTTGAGTCGGATTGTAAACCGGTTTGGTTTTGGTTTGTTTTCTTTTGTTTTTGGATGATGTATTATTGGGCTGACCATTGGACCTAACATATTGTGTTTGAGCTCTTTGGTTTCCTTTAGCTGTGCTTGGCTTGACTGATCCGCTTGCAGTCCCCTGCAGTCCGTGCATACCGGTAACATCGTTCCCCTTTTCCTTCCCTCTTCTCCATTGAGGGCAATGTCGATCTTAAGTGTGGGGGGATGTTTATCTTTTGACTGCATTAGATCTGTTTGTGTGCTTGGAGCCTAGTCCACTGTCCAAATTTTTAAATTTGAGGGCTCCAAGTACGTGTTTCCGTGCAATTGCCTGCTCAGTATGCTTTGAATTGACAGTCTTATAGTAATATGGAACCTAGGGAGGTAGTGTAGCACTATGGAGGATGTTGATGCATTTAAGAAGTCTCATTTCTTCTTCATATTGTGTTGGTTGATTGAGTGAATTAGTGATCTTAGGACCCTTGAATTGTGTGGTGTTGTGGATTCTCTACCTGTCATGGACTCTTGTATCATGTTTTGGGTTTAACAGGTGCTCAAAAATGTGCTTCAAAATAACGTCTCCCGTGCGAATAGGGCGAAAGTGTGTAAGGGGAGACGGGAATTCGTTCCCAATTTCCACCTACTACCTCCAGCCCCCTTACATGTCTTTCCCCCGCACGAGGCTCGTGACATCCGCTCCTGGCATGGCCGGTAAGAGCCGGTTGGGAACCTTGAAAAAAAGAAAGAAAAAAACAGAAAACAAGCAAAACAGAAAGAAAAGGGGTTCCAACCATCTTCAAAGAATATAGAGCACCTTGAAAAATGTGAGTCCATGATCTTTTGTTTTTGAGAATCTCTTCATCCACAATTTCATTTGTCCTCTGTTCACTATTTTCCATGATGCCGACTCGATACTAGTGCTCTCGCCGAAGAAGCTATGAGATGACTTGTGCGTCGGTTGACCTCGTAAGCTGCTAAATGATCTAGGAAGTCCTCTACCTACGATCTGGGTTGTTTGTTGCTATAGAGGTCTGGAGAGTTGCATTGGTTTGAGTTAGGTTTGCTTGGGGACAAGCAAACAATTAAGTGTGGGGGAGTTTGATAACGATGTAATTGCACATATTTGCGCCCCTAGTTCTTATCCGTTTGAGGAGCATAGTCGTGTATTTTGGCCTATTTTACGCCGGGTTGTGCTATTTTGTCATATTTCAGGTCCCAGGCGTCAAAGGGAAGGCTAAGCACGAGTTTCGGGGCATTCGGAAGTCATTTCGGTGAAACTGAGCCAAAACACGGGCACACCTAAACCAGAACACGGCCGTGTTCTCTCCAAAGCACGGCCGTGTTTCTCCCAACACATGGCCGTGTAATTAACACTAGCCAAAGCACGGGCGGGCTGAGGCATTACACGGCCGTGCCCTCGACCGTGCTTTGGCCACTGATGCCCTTTTAAGCAGATTTTCAGCCAAACAGAAGGGGATTCGAGTTTTAGAGAGAGAGATCAGTTCCTAGAGAGAGAAAGCGACGAACAAGAGTCTCCAAGCGCCCTAGCTTGATCTTCAACACCATTGGAGGCCAGTTTGAGCTTGGAGAAGTGCCGATCAACGTCCAGGAGCAGGAATCCATCCTTCACAGTATGAATTCCGCGTCTGATTCTGCTTTTGCTTCTTTCTCCATGGAGTAGTTCTCCCGTTCATCTGGGTATGGAGAACCCTAGATTTGTATGTTAGGCTTTGATTGTATGAACCCAAGTACTGATTCTATGATTTGATTATATTCGATTGAGGTTTGAATGATTGAATGACTTGAATCCTGATCAAATTTCTGTTGTTTCTGCTTTAACCTAGAATGAGAATATCTGCCTAGGTTGATAGAGCATCCTTGATTGAAGGTAGGGAGTTGGTGACTTTAGTCGAGGAGCCAACTCACTATTCTGTACCGGATTCACTCCGGTAGTGGAGGTTTTGTTTGTTAAGGCCTCAATCTGTTTACTCCGGTGGAGGTTAGTCGCCCGCTAGAGACTCAGATTTAGAGGGTCTGAAGACCTTTAGTCGAGACTTCAGGCTGTTTGAGATTCTTCCGCAGTATAACTATCATAGAAACTGAACTTGGTAATTACAATCCGGCTTAACTGCAGTCTAGGGGGAACCATATCCGGGTGACCTCTCTTAACCTGAATACAACAGTTTACTTGCTTTCTAGTTTGATAGTTTAGACTTGCATTCCAGTTTCATTGCTAGATAACAAGAATTCACTGAGTAGTCATCAGATCTAAGACCCGGGTTGACATATAAACCTAACCCGCTATACTACGCTTTAGGAAGTGGTTTCACTTGGCCAATTCCTAGGGTGACAGTAGAAGTGAGTCAATAGTGGAACCTAGGATCAGTGGTGATAGAGAGACTAAAGTTGTTGATAAGTTGGGGTATGATAAGTACCTCGTGGTAGATGCGGTGGGCTTCGCAGGGGTATCTGGCTAGTATGGGATTCTGGAACGATCACAATTATGGAATCCGATAGATACTCTCAGTTCCTCCATGTACAAGTCCAGCTTGGTCTACAGAGTTGGTTTCTTACAGCAGTTTATGCCAATCCGGCACTCATACAACGTCGGGAACTTTGGCACTCCATCCGATCTATAGCGGAGGATATGGTGGAGCCGTGGCTCCTGGCGAGCGATTTTAACTCCATTCTCCAGCCAAGTGATAAGTTTGGAGGAGCGTCTTTTGATGCTAGTTGTGCTAGTGAGTTCCAGGATTGTGTGCTTGATGTAGGGTTGGTGGACCTGGGATTCACGAGGCCGCCTTTTACTTGGTTTCGGGCAGGGGTGAAAGAACGTCTTGATAGAGGCCTTTCGAACGCAGCCTGGGCATCGATGTTCCGAGATACCACGGTCTGCCACCTACCTCGGGTAAGAAGTGACCATCGTCCACTCCTGCCGAAACTGTGTCCGAGCTACTAGGCTGCAGGACCGAAACCTTTCAAATTCTTAGCTGCATGGCTGACGCACGATGATTTTAAGGATATGGTAGCTCGTTCCTGGGGACGGGGGAATGATTTATTGTCATCCATTATGGAGTTCACCAAGGAAGCTAGGGAGTGGAATGCTAACGTGTATGGCCATATTTTAGAAAAGAAGAGCTTACTGTTGGCTAGGATCGAGCGAATCGAACAGAGAGTTGGAGGGGATTCCGACGACATGGGGCTGAAACATGCTAGAGAGGAGCTTGAAGACATCCTGTTGCAGGAAGAGTTACTTTGGTGTAAAAAATCTTGCTTGGATTGGATTGCTTCAGGGGATCGAAGCACAAAGTACTTTCATGCGAGAACAGTGGCTAGACGGCGACGGAACAGAATAACCTCTCTAAAAAATAGTCTGGGAGTTTGGGTGGAGGATCAGTCTATTTTACTTGAGATGGCTAGGCAATTCTTTGAAGCATTATACACTGATGACGGTGAGCCGATCCATCCTTTGCCGGCGTCTTTCCCGCCTCTCTCGCCAGATTGCTGGGTGCCACTTGAAAACGATATCACCATGGAAGAGCTCTCCTGGGCAGTCAAGGCGATGGGAGCGCTCAAGTCCCCGGGTTCGGATGGACTGAACCCCCTTTTCTTCCAGTGAAACGGGAGTTTGGTTGGGCCGACAGTTTTGAAATTTGTGGAAGCCTGCCGGACTAATCCCGCCAAGATTGGCGAGATGAATGCGACGGTTGTAGCACTGATCCCCAAAGTGGGGCGTCCATCAACTATTAAGTAGTTCCGTCCCATCAGCCTCTGCAACGTGACTTACAAGATGATCACCAAGTGTCTGGCAGAGCGGCTCAAGCCACTAATGCCCAGACTGGTTCACGAGACCCAGACCAGCTTTGTTCCGGGCCGCCACATTACTGACAACATTTGTGTTTTGCAGGATTTCATTCCATCCGTGCTAAGAAAGGAAAGAAGGGCTGGATGGTTCTTAAAATTGATCTAGCCAAAGCATATGATCGTATAAAGTGGAGCTTTGTAAGAGAGACTCTGGAGGCAGTGGGAGCGCCTCCAAGCTTTACGGAGGTTACTATGAAGTGTATTTCATATGCGACCATGCAAATTCAGTGGAACGGTGGCCTCACTGTAGCTTTCTCACCTTCGAGAGGACTAAGACAGGGTTGCCCGCTATCCCCTACATTTTCACCCTTTGTATGGAACGGCTGGGACATCTAATCACGACGACAGTAGAGCGGGGAGAGTGGAAACTGATTCAGCTTTCACACGAGGGACCACAGCTTTCACATCTCTTTTTTGCTGACGATTGATTTTATTTGGTGAGGCATCACTGTCGCAGTTGTAGGCTATTATAGCTTGTCTTGAGGAATTTGGAGCGGCATCAGGTCAGCAAGTGAATCGGGCGAAGTCGAGGGTTTACTTCTCGAAGAATGTCACAAGTACGAAGACCAGCACTTTAAGTGATGCCCTGGGTATACCAGCTACGTCTAATCTGGGAAGGTACTTGGGAGTACCAGCCATCCACGACCGCGTCTCCAAGGAAACATACACAGAGCTAATCGGCCGAATCGACACTAGATTGGCGGGCTGGAAGGTCAGATCCCTTTCCCTGGCGGGTCGTATTACTTTGGCACAGTCGGTACTTTCGTCCCTTTCAGCCTACACTATGCAGACATCCTGGCTCCCAGCAGCGGTTCGTGACTACATCGATAGAAAGATACGAGGATTTATATGGGGAAGTTCGGACCAGGGAAGGAAAATTCATCTCCTTGACTGGGACACTCTATGTGCACCAAAAGAGGAAGGAGGTCTGGGATTGCCAAGCGCCACTCATATGAATGAAGCTTTTATGATCAAGATTGCTTGGCGTTTATTTACGAAGCAGAATAGTCTTTGGACTCAAGTGATTAAAGGGAAGTATTTGAGGAAGACTGAAAATGGTTGGAGGGCCAGGGAAGAGGGTCGCCTGTCCAATTTGTGGAGAGGGATAATCCGTATCCTGCATCTCATTCCGGAGGGAACAATGTGGAATGTCAATAGTGGTCTGTAGGTACGCTTCTGGACTGACAGATGGCTCACTGATGGCCAACCCTTGGCCTCCGCTGCACACAGACTTCCAGATGCGGCTAGAGACTAGACTGTCGCTGAGATGGTGCTTAATGATGACCGGAACCTGCCTTTCATTCGATCTTTCCTCCCCGACGAAGTAGTGGCTCAGCTGTGCTTGCATCCTGTTCCCGTGGGAAATAACCCAGACACACCGTTTTGGCGCTATTCAGACTCGGGAATGTTCACTTTGAAAACAGCGTATGAGCTAACGAGAGCGGGTGCATATACTGCTCAGTCGCACCCTATTTGGAAGAAGGCCTGGAGGTTTCAGGGACCTCAGCGAACGAGGACGTTTCTGTGGTTACCGCTGCATGGGCGGCTTCTCACAAATGCATAGAGAACTCGACGCCATCTATCGCAGTCAAGCCACTGCCAAGTATGTGGCAGGGGACCTGAATCGGTCATCCATGTTTTACGAGATTGTCCCTATGCAAGAGGAGTTTGGTCATTTGTGCTGCAGGATGAGCCGGACTCGGATTTTTTCGAACAGGATAGCAGGCGTTGGTTCTTGCATTACCTCAGTGGGCGAGGGAAAGCGCTGGACGCATCTCTTTTCGGTATCCTCTGTTGGAAGTTGTGCCAGAATAGGAACGAGTTGGTCTTTGATGAAGTAATCTTCCCAATGGAGGGCCTGGCGGCGAGAGCAAAGTATGCGAGGGAGCAGTCGGACAAAGCTTTCACCAAAGCACAAGACGTCATGGAAGGGCCTAGAAGACGGACGATTCACATGATCAACTGGCAGCTTCCTCCATCGGGTTGGATCGCAGTTAACACGGATGGATCGGTGATCTCAGCTTTGGGTATTGCAACGGCCGGCGGAGTCATCCGAGACAGTGATGGAAGGTTTATCAAGGCTTTTTATGTTAAGTTGGGAGGAGGATCGATCACCCACGCTGAGCTTGCAGGGATCGCCCAAGGATTACGCATCGCGTGGGAGACATGAGCACGCAAAGTCAAGCCACAGACCGACTCGGCAGCAGCGATATCTCTTTTGCAGTCAGACCAAGTGAATCATCCCCATTACACTATGATGGCTGCTATTCGCAGATTATTGGCAAGGGACTGGGAGGTCAGTATTGATCATGTTTTTCGGGAGGGTAATTATGTTGCGGATTATATGGCTTCTGTTAGCCATGATTTACCGGTTGGAGTTCACCTGCTTGACTCTCCGAGCCCTCAGTTGAGTTATTGGTTGATGTATGATCTTATTGGGGTTCAGATGCCCCGTTCGATTAATATATAAGGGTTAAAGCGCCCCTGCGCTCTGCTTCTCAAAAAAAAAAAAAAAAAAGCTGTGAAAACGTCTCATAAATTTCACACGCAAAAGAAAAAAAGATGTCTAATAAAACGAAGGTGGGGATTGTTGCTAAATCCAGCTCAAACACACGAATTTATTCGGTGATATACTCTTTAGTACTGGCAGCTATCATTAGATGGCCACTAACGGTAGAGCTTATACTTGGCACTCTAAACAGCATCCTTGCATTACACGCAAGTCGCTGATGTTGTGGAGACAATTGGAACGTAACGAAAAGGCAAAAGAGCTTTCTTCCATACGAGGGTGCCACTAGTTGCCAACGCTTCGTGCATTATTAAGTTCGTCTACGCAGTCTCCTCGTTCGAGAACAGCTGCAGCTCCCATTCCTGAGCCTGCAGTTGCAGAAAAAGTCAGATTCGGAAATGAAAGTCATGCATTGGGAATGGAGAAGCCAAAATTCTGGAGACAAACCTATGCACATTGAGATGACTCCAAAACGAGCGTCCCTTCCTCGACGCTTCATCTCATGCAAAAGAGTGGCCACACAGCGAGCCCCTGTGGCGCCCAAAGGGTGCCCAAGAGCCATTGCACCGCCATTAACATTGACTTTCTCTGGATCGAGCTCTAGCTTCTTGCGACAGTAGACAAATTGAGATGCAAAGGCCTGGAAGGTAACCAAGGACAAAAATGATGTTTGGATATCAAACCATGCATTCTTTCTTTCTTTCTGCTACTACTCACCACTATCGCCTCAAAAGGAAAAAAAAAACAGAAAAAATAAGGGACTAAGAAATCCAAACCCAATTTCACCTCATTAATTTCGAAGAGGTCGATGTCAGCAAGCTCCAGTCCAGCTGCTTTCACCGCAGCTGGAATTGCAACAGCGGGACCTATCCCCATCACAGCAGGGTCCACACCTACAGCAGCAAAACTCCTGAACAGGGGAGAAACAAAGCAACATAGATGTGAGGTTCGTGCAATACCAGTTTCTTCTCCTTGATGGGAGTTTTGTTTTGGTTCAGCCTTGGGGCTGACATTTATTATGCAACTTTGTTGTTGGTAAGTGTTGAGATTTGGTTGTGGCGCGTTGTTGTT
Organism: Linum trigynum; assembly: GCA_964030455.1. Lineage (NCBI taxonomy): Eukaryota > Viridiplantae > Streptophyta > Magnoliopsida > Malpighiales > Linaceae > Linum > Linum trigynum. Next base: position 28,426,654 of record OZ034814.1, on the reverse strand, counting down.
CAGGGTTTTTGTTGTGTTCTCTATGCAGATGCAGTGGGTGATTCGGTTGACCTGGCTCTGCTCTTGCTTTCTCTCTTGTCTTGTTTTTATGTGACTGTGGTCAGCCAGGATCAGACCTTGTGATCCTGTGCTGTCCTTTTTTGTTTAACTTGTTTTTCATTATTAATAAGCACTTATCAAACCAAAAAAAAAAAAAAAAAACTTTAAGATCCTCGAGGGTTCGAAAACCAGGGAACGGATACCAGATATTTCTGGACTACCAAACTAGGCAACCAAGTGCATTAAACTGTACACACCACCTAGTCCAGAAAGATAGACGTGATAGGAATTAGGAACAACCAGGAAAAGATAAGTACCTGAAAACACCAAGAATGGGAAGTCCCTTCTGAACAGCCAAACTCCTTTTCATAAGGAGGACGGCTCCAGCACCATCACTCACTTGGCTAGCGTTACCTGACATAGATTTGGACAAGAACCATAAGTCCACCATTGCTGACACAGATAAGGAAAGTTGCTTTCAGACGTTGACAAGTACCTGCAGTTGTAGACCCATCCTTCTTGAATGCAGGCTTCAGCTTGGACAAGTCTGCAATGTTTGTGTTTGGCCGAATCCCATCATCCACCGAGATCATCACAGACATTTCCTTCCCAGTTTTAGGGTCAAGAATCTTAAACAACCACCATAAGTTCAGTCTACTTATTTAGAAGCCAGTGAACATAGAGAAGAATTCGGCAAACCCACTGAACTTGTACTGTTTTACCTTGGTGGAAACCGGGATAATCTCATCTTTAAATTTACCAGCGACTGTTGCAGCAGCAGCCTTTTGATGAGATTCAACCTAAGCAACAATCAACGAGAACATGTGAAGAGCACACTAATTAGAGCTGCACTAGGTAGTCATTGCATAAATTTTTGGCTTTAGGTAACTCACGGCAGCTTGGTCCTGCTCTAGCCTTGTCACCCCATACCGCTGGGCTACATTCTCAGAAGTGACACCCATTGGAAGAAGACAATCCCGGGCTTGAACAAAGCTCTCAATCTGTTGTCATCCATGTCAGCATTCGTTAAAAACCAACAAAAAGAAGAAAGGGGAAGAGATCAATGATTCCTCAAACTAGCAGGAGCCTAATTTACCCTGGGATTATATTTTTGAACTCCTCTGATGTTATCAATTGTCATGCACTCTAGACCAGCTCCGATGCCTGTGTTGGAAAAGAAGGGTCAAGTAGCAGTAAAAAGTATGAGTTGAGTGACCAAAAGAATGGAACGTCCCAAGTCTCCACCATTAGGCTTACCAATATCATAAAATCCAGCTTTGATGGAACCAGCAACATCAGCAACTGCCTGCAGGCCAGAAGAGCACTGCCGGTTGACTGTTCTGATAGGCACGGTATCTGGTGGAATAACAAAGCTAGATGAATAATTCCAACAGAAGATATGAAGATTCATCCTTGGGGCGCAAACAAGAAATATCCTCAAGTCTTCCTATGTGCAGCTGAAAGATCCCGTTAACTTTGAGGAAAAATTATAAGCAGATGATGAAGAATTGCGGCAAAGTTACCAGGGAAACCAGCATAAAAAGCGGCCATTCTGCACTCAATGGCCCTCTGGGAGCCGGGAGCAAGAACTGTACCCACCACTATATCCCCTACTTCACTTGGATCAACATTCGTTTTGTCTATTACTGCCTGCAAGTACGTTGCATAAGCTGTGTCAAAATGGAAAATGACTCGATTACGATTTTTTTTGCTTTACTCAAATGAAAAGAAGAGGACAGTCTAAAATATCAAAAGAAGTCGTCTTCGACAGACCTTCAGAACAGGGGCAAGTAAATCATCAGGATGGGTATCCTTGAACCCACCACGCTTGGATTTGCATATGGCAGTTCGATAAGCTCTGCGGACCAACGATCAAAACCCAGAAAATAAAACAGAAAAAAGGAAGTTCATTGAGACAATTTCACAAACAGGTAACAGGTCAGGCTATAAAAAATGAAAACCCGAATCTCACGCCACAATCACGACGTCATCCCCAAACGCAGCAGCTCGCTGGTACGCCGCGCTATCCCCAGCGCCGCAAGTTGAAGCCTTTGGTTCATAATAAAGCAACCCAGTGCAGACTACTTCAGAAACGGATTCCATCCCGTGGAGTAAAAGAAGAGGCCGAATCAGAAGGAAAAAAGCAGAGAGAAAACTCACGGATAGGATGGGCGATTCTCGGGTTTGACTTTGAGAGCTGGGTTGCAGATGGGCGAGCAGAACTTTCTGTCTATTGATTGCCTTCTCCATTGTTTCTCGATGATCAATAGACGATTCGCTCTCTTGCAAAAAGGGGGGAAAAGAAAACTTCCGTCGTCAAGAACTTGAGCTCTTCGACGAAGTCAGCGACCCTTTCTTAAGAACCAGAGAACTAAGCAGGCAAGATCCGACAATGAGTTGGAATTCAGGTATGTGTTGCTACGGAACTTTTAATACCAAGGAAAATGGAAGGAAGGAGAAGAAGAAATGAAGAGGATGGTGGAGGAGCGTTGCGTTGGAAATTTCGGAGAGAACTATGTCTATGAAGTATGAACAACGTTTCACACATGGAACAACATGCGCTTTGCCTTTGCTTCATTGCTTAGTCGCTTTCACACTGTTGCGAAATTCAGACCGGCCAATCCTAGCACGGCCTTATAGCCTCGGTGTGAATGTGAATACAACCATATTATAAATTTAGGAAGTGGTTTGGATGAGTTATTCTCATCAGTTATTTTGCTTCAAATAATTTATTGTAAGTTATTTGAATCAAAATAATTCGTTGAGATATGAAATTGGGTAATTGATCGTTTGGGTATGAGTTATTTCAAATAACTCGTCTTTGCGTTATTATGAAATAATGTGTTGTGCATTAATAGCCACCCATTACGCCCCCGCCTCTCTACTTTCGCCTTCCTTCTTCCTCTTTTCTTCTTCTTCTTCTTCTTCGATTTTTCTGCTCGAAAGCAAAATCGATTTAGTGGCGGTCGTTTCTTCTGCAACCTCTAGATTCCTCTTTAAATGCTTATCAGAATGAGTAGTTGGAGCCCTAGGTTGCAATGAAATGAGAAGACGGAGAGTTAGCCAAGGGCGGCGACGTCGAACGAAGGGGTGGAGAGATATTTTTGGCGGTAACCGCGACGGAGGTGGAGGACATGGGGCGACGACAAGGGGTACTTCTCCGTGTCTGGCGATTTCGTGATCGACAATACCATGGCACGATGGTGATCCTGTACCTATGAATCTGCACTAGGAGAGCCTCGACGTTGAACTTGGGCATAATCATGATCGTCGCCCTAACCAAGAGCCCGCACAAGTAGGAATGACAACGGGTCGGGTCAGGGGCGGATAGTGCATATCCGCTACCCTACCAAAGCTGTTCGGATTTTATCCATACCCATACCCACATAAGAATCGGGTAGAAAATAAATAAAAAATGTTCATATCCATTCGGGTTCGGGTATCCATGCCATTGGTAATATTTCTCTATATAACTTCAACAAAATGTTAACATTCACATGTATACTCACATTATAGAAGAGAAAAGGTATAATAATAAATCACTAGAATGAAGAAAATTAATAAAAACAACACAATTTCATGAAAATAATATATTTGTATGCTAAATATAAAATATATTGAGAAAAATAATGATCATTTCCAGACAAAATACATATTCATATGTATAATTAGGCGGGTTGGGGTTGGTAGTGAGAAAATCATGCCCACCCATTATCCACAAAATTCGGGTCGGGGTTTTACCCGTACTCGCCAAAAATCATTCGAGTTCCGGTTTTATCCTACCCAATAAGGTCGGATTTGGGCGAATATCCACGATATCGGATATTTTGCCATCCCTACTCATAACACGGTCGAGTTGAGTGCGTAGATGTTGGGTTGGATCCGGTCCTTAAGCCTCATTGCTTAAGGAGGGGAATGAGATGAGATGCTAACCCTTCACCGTGCTAACTGCGGTAATCTTCGTCCAATTCTTTTTAATGCTTTTTTCTACAATCTGACGGTTCTCATGAGGCAAGGGTGTAGTGGGTATTCCAAAATTAAGTGGTGTCTTCCAAACATGATATTAGGAGGACAAAGGGTGGGGTGGGCGAGATTAGGAGTTTTTTTTTTTACCAAAGGCAATGCTTTTCTATTAAGTGCGGCTGAAGCCAGTGAGTTACAGACTTGTCCATGGGCATTCGTGACTACGACGCCATAAGCCGCCTCCTGGGATGCTTCAAAGAAAGAACCATCACAGTGTATTTCAAACTCATGAATACTTGGCGGTGGAGTAGTATGATCCGGGGATGGAGCAGGCTGAATGGGCGGGGGAACCAATGGTGGTTTCCTAGGACACTCGTTCCATTGTTGGGCGGCCAGAATAGCTCGGGAGCTCATGGACGGGGGCCAAGGGGCATTGCCCCTGAAAATGAACTCATTTCTCGTTCTCCATGTCTGCCACATAAGGAAGATAAACTTTTGGATCAAGCCAGTATTGTACCTGGCCTGCACAGAGAAGAGCCAATCCAAAATGGGGGTGAGCAGGGGGGAGGATCAGTGAGGGCCAATCTTGCGACCATCCTGCTGCCGCGTGGGGGCAGAGGAAGAGGATATGATTGATCGATTCAGTACTATCCAAACAAATGGGGCAGGATTTGGTGACTGAGCAGCTTCGGGAGTACAGATTCTCTTTAGATGCCAGTGCCTCCCTCGTACATTTCCATACAAAGAACTTAAGCTTCGGAGGAAGGGAGAGGCTCCAAAGCCATTTCCAACTTTCTTTGCTAGATGTATCAACATCCTAATTATATTGATTCATCCGAACTTGATTGTGGAAGAGGTGGAATGCAGATTTCACCGAGAAATCTCCATTGTCTGTGAATCTCCATGCCCAGATATCCTCAAGGGAGTCCGGCCCAATCGGGGTGGCCGAGACCTAATGGAGCTCCATTGGGCTGAGGTAATCAGCGAGGAGGTCGAACCTCCAAGCTCTGTTGATCCCATCAATCCATTGGCCAACAGTCGAACCATCCGGCCATTCGAACTGGAGAAGAGGTCCTGGCCTATCAAACCTCCAAGGGTCTTGGAACATCCTAGTCGTTTTACCGTTACCAATCACCCTGATGATCCCCTGCTTCATCCACTTCTTCGCCTCTCATAAGCTAGCCCAGATCCAGGACGCTTTTCCACCTTTCTTTGCATTCAAAAAATCAGACTTCGGGTAATAGATGCTCTTCAGAACCTTCACCCACAGAACATCCGGGCTGGTGATAGCTCTCCAAGCCTGCTTGGCCAGCAAGGCAAGATTGACAGTATGGAAAGGTCGAAAACCGAGTCCTCCTTCCTCCTTCGGGGCATATAACACATGACCTGATCTCCAATGGATGGTTTTCTTGGTCATTGACTCACTCCAGAAAAAGTTCTTCAACATGGAGTCCATCCTCTTTGTTGTTGAGCGAGGTAGGAGAAAAAGGCACATGATAAAAGATGGAACAACTTGGAAGACTGCTTTTAGAAGTACCTCTTTTCCGCCAGGGGAGAGGAGGAGACTTTTCCACGATTCTCCTCTGGATTCCATACGCTGCAGGAGGAACTGGAATGTTTCTTTCTTTGAGCGCCCCCAGTCTGTGGGGACTCCAAGATACTTGGAGTGGCAAATATTAGCCGCAAATCCAGAACTTTGGGTAATTTGCTCTTGTTCATGATGGGGAACATTGGCACTGAAGAAAAAGGACGATTTATCCCTGTTGACCTCCTGCCCTGTAATCGATCCATAGTCGTTGAGAATATCCAGAATAACTTCAACTTCCCCAACTGACGCTTTACCAAAGATAACAGTGTCATCCGCGAAGAGGCAGTGCGTGAGGACTGGGCAAAACCTGTTCAATTTGATGCCTTTGATAATCTGTCTCTGTGCAGCTTTTTCAATCATGAACGACAGTGCATTAGACATTAGGATGAAAAGGAGGGGGGACAGGGGGTCTCCTTGACGGACGCCTCGCGAGGGATGGAACTCGGTCAATGGCTCTCCATTGAACAAAAGCCTGAAATTGTCTGTCGAGATACACGCTCTAACCCATCCACACCATTTGCAATGTTCAAGAAGACGCTAGGCGTCATCTAGGCGAGGAGGCACCGCCCAGCGCCCAGGCCAATTAGTCGCTGCCTAGGCGAGATTAAACATAAAAAAAAATGATATATATTTAAGTTTAGCATGCAAGATCAAACATAACAGTCATAAGTTCACTGCAATCACAAGACAACAGCCTTTAAACAAACGAAATTGAGAGGCATCACTCATATACATATAATTATATATCAATCCATTTCACCCTACAAACAGACAGCAGCCCTTGAACAAACATTGCACTCTACAAAGTACAAACAGATAACATCCCTTGAAGAAGCAGATATAATTATACCAATGGTCGCACCCAACTTTCCCCTTTCCCTCCCTCGAATTCGTTGTTCTTTCTTTTTAACTCTCTCATCCCTACCATCAATCAATCGAATATCCTCATATATAACCAACTTTTCCCTTTCCCTCCCTCGAATCCCAAACCACTCTCACTTGGCCGTCGACGGCGAACGACGACAGATGGAGAGACGAACGACGACGACCAACGAGGACGATGGGCGACGACGGCGCTAGTCGATGGCGATTCTGACGGTGAGGACGGTGGCGCTGGTCGCTCGCGTGGAGGATGGCGGCGCTGTTCGCTCGCTTGGAGAACGACGATGTCGTGGCTGCTGGTCTCTCTCTCGCGTGGCTGGCTGCTAGTGTCTCCTTTCCCAGAATTGTCGAATGAAATAAATGGGCTATGTAGGGTTATGGGTTTCGGGTTAAAAGCAGATAAACTTGCCCTTATTTTCCAACCCTGTGCGTCGCACAAAGGATGGGAAGCGAGCTTACCCGCGCAGAACCGCCGCCTAGGCGTTTTGCCGCTCGCTTCTGCGTTTTGTACGCCCAGCTCAATCGCCCATTCCAATACTCCACGTTTCCTCCATGCCCAGCAACTAATCGCGCCTAGGCGAGCGCCTAGGCGAGCGCCTAGGCGCGTCTTCTTGAACACTGACCATTTGTCATTGAATCCATAAGCTTTGAGGAGGTTAATGAGGAAATCCCATTCCACCAGATCATAGGCCTTCCTCATGTCGAGTTTCATCATCATCTCCTTGCTCTTTCTCATTTTATTCTTTTTGAAATGGTTGAGTACTTCATGCACAATTATAATGTTGTCTTGGATTTGTCTCCCCCCTGTGAATGCAGATTGGAGCTCATTAACCAGGCCGGGCAGCCACGGTTGCAATCTGTTGGTCATAATCTTCGTGATGACCTTATACCTGAAGTTACAGCAACTAATTGGTCTGAATTGGCCAATCATTTCAGGTTGGTCCACTTTGGGGAGAAGAGTGATAAACGTATCATTCCAACCATCCTTCATGATTCCTGTCCTGAAGAAGTCAAGAATCTCATTACTGAGAGTGTCCCCCAGGAAAGACCAGCCACTCCTAAAGAAGTGGCCTGGGAACCCATCAGGGCCTGGGGCTTTATTCGGTCCGAGCTGGAAAACAGCTTTGCGGATTTCTTCTCTAGTAACCTGTGCTGTTAGAGCTCCATTAATATCATCAGTAACCAAACCCGGGAAGCCTATCAATAATGATTGATCAAACATCCCTCCTTTACTGTGAAAGAGGTCCCTATAGAAACCATTGACGTGGTCATCAAGGTTCTGAGGACTATCAATCCAGTCTCCATTGGCATCCTTGAGTTTAAGAATTCTGTTCCTGTGTTTCCTTCGGATTGTAGAGGCATGGAAGAACCCAGTGTTTTGATCACCTTCCTGAAGCCAACAGTTTCTTGACCTTTGTGCCCAGAATGACTCTTCCGAGCTCCACAATTTATCCAGCTCGCGAAGGAGTACCATCTCCTCATCTACCTGAGCCTGATTCCTGCTGGGTCCTTTTAGCTCTTGAAGCCTTTGTCTTATTTCCTTTTCTCTTCTCAGTTTTTCGACCCTGTCCATTTTTGCCCAGGCAAGCACATCCCTTTGGCAGTCAGATAGGATTCCTTGCACAGTACCCCCAGCAGCCCACCTGTTCTTGATAATCTGCTTACACTCCTCACTTTCCTTCCATCGCTTATCAAAACGGAAGGGGGTGTAGTTGGAAGGTTTGAAGTGGTGGAGGTCCACCCTGATCGGACAATGATCGGAATCGACGAAGTCCTCATGGAATACCCTTGCTTTTACGAAGTATCTCATCCAAGTAGAAGTGCACAGAGCTCGATCGAGCCTTTCCCGTATCAAATCGTCTCCTTGTTGGTTATTGGACCACGTGAACACCTCCCCGGAGAAACCAATATCCACCAAACCATTATTGTCGATGAAATTCTTGAAAGGGACCACATTATCATTTATAAGGGGGCAACACCCCTGCTTTTCAAAAGGGAATAAGGCTACATTGAGGTCCCCAACAATTAACCAAGACTCCTCCTGGGCTGCCCTCAGGATCGTGAGTCGATCCCAAAGGGTCCTCCTCTCTACCGCCGTGGCAGGGGCATGGACCAGGGTACAAAAAAACACAACTCCATTCTGACTCACACTAATGGTCCATAAAGGACTTACAACAATCAAGTACACAGACCTCAACATCATCATTCCACCATAGCGCTAAACTAGAACCTTCAAAAGTTGGACTAACATATTCTGCATGATCAAACCTCATCGCTCTCCTCTTGTCCTCCATGAATGAGTCATCTTTTTTTGTTTCCATGAGGAAGAGGATTGAGGGGCCAAACTGGCGGCACAGCCTGCCGCAGTAACTCCTTGTAAGGGACTGGCCGAATCCCCTAAAATTCCAGCTTAGTATTCTCATTCATTGTTTGGTGGCTTGAGGCCTGCTGCCGACGCCCTCGGAGTGGCTGATTCCCCCTCTCCGGATTGGCTCCCCTCTGCTGTAATGTCTGCCAGGTTCTTTCTTCTGATTAGGTTCCTCCTCCTCTGGTAAGTCCTTCTGTTTTCTCATGTGGCAAAAAGAAAGTGAATCAAAAGAGAGGTTAGAAATTGGGTCTTGCTGGGGCAAGGAGGTGCAAGTTGGGCTTCTGCTCTCCGGTTTCCTCTTCTTCTCGGGCCTCGGCCTTTCTTCTTCTGCTGTGAGAACCATGTATGTTTCCGATATGGGGATAATAGGTTGGGTCGGAGGGGAGAACACCTGGGCCTGCTCATTAACTATGGTCGGGGTGAGGGTCGGGTCCGCCAAAGTGTAAGGTGGGCTCGCTAGAGACAAGCCGAGGCCCATCTCAACGAGGCCTGCACTCCTCTCCCTGCTCCTGTCTCCCTCCCTTAGATCCAGACCCCTTTGCATTGCTTTGGCCGCTGCTTCCATCTCCCTTTCCAGTAGGGTCGGCTGACCAGTTGATGGACATGTGTCTCCTCTGTAGACCCACTCAGAGCTCTGCACTGGCAAAGATAAAGCTGTAAACCTAGGCGGGTTTGACATAGTCCCTGGCACCGACCCTGGTACTGGATGGCCCATCAGTGTCAGGATGGAGGATTCCCCTCTGGCTCCTCGGTTTTGCTGTGATCCTGCTCCAGTGTTTGTCAGGCGGCGCATGCTCGCCAGTTTTTCCCGAAAGGACGCCGGCGGGATGTTCGCCGGAGAATCGTGCCCCGCCTTGAGGGCATCCGTATACACTTCAGAAGGGTCGGTGCAGAGGCCTTTCCTTCTGTGGTCTTCTCTCTCGAGGCAGTTGTGTATCAGATGGCCTAGCCTCCCGCAGAAGTAGCAGAGATCCATGATTCGTTCATACTTGAAACTAACCCAAATCTATCTTTCTCCAATCGGGTATTCGAACCCTATGGGAACAGGATCATCCAGGCTGACTTCCACTTTGGCCCTAATGAACTTCAACCATCCTCTGAACTCAAAGTTAGACTGGTCGATGCAATGGTATTGGGGAAAGATGAAAGAGGCCACTGCTTGAATTGCTTCTTCATCTTTCAGTGACTGGGGTAGGTCATGAATTTGTACCCAGAGGGTGACTGTGGGTATGTCTTCAATTTCGGCTTTCTGCTCTCCATCCCACTTCTTGAGAGCTATCAGTGTGTTACTCAAGTTCCATGGTCTGGCTTCCCAGACTGCATCTCTCTGCTTCACCAACTGGAATGAGTACACGAATAGGTTTTCAGCTTCCTTGGTTGCCTGAACTTCACCGTAGGCTCTCCATTTGTGCACCGCCGCATTCTTCGCTTTTTGGAGGTTGATGCTCGAGTCTGTGACCCACCTTCCAAGCAGCATCGTCATTCCGCTACCCCTGGCTCCCACCACTGTAGGTCGAACATTGAGCACCAGATGACTCTTGTCTCCTCGGAGGCTCCTAGAGTGCATTTCCATGGTGATTGGTTTGGTGTATATCTCTTGGCAGAGGAGGATGGATATTTTGGTTGACAGCGGGGGATGAGAGTGTTCACGTTCAGATTTGGAGTATGCCAGATGAGTGTGGAGAACAAGATCGGCCGGGACTCTCCTTAAATAGGCCAGGTCTCCCCTGCCCAGGTGCTCTTCGCTTCTCTCCTGAGTAATAAAAGCCCCTGGCATTAATGTGGTAGGCAGCAGCCTATTTCTGATCTTCCCTTATGTCAGTCTTTCTCTTAAAGGCCATTTGAGGTAGTATCTGTTCGCCTTTGTTCGATCAAACCAGCGGCCCTGGATCCTTTCTTTTACTTTCCGTAGGGTTTGCTTCCTGCAGCTGCAGTTAGCGCATTTACTCCTTCTTCTCCTTCCATTAGTTGCTCTTCCCCACTGCCTGTGCAAGCTGCCTCTCCTAATGATTGCCGGCTCCTTTCCCCGTAACTCCTCTCCGGTGACCCTCGGGTCATAAATGCCCTGTAGATCTCTGGCTTCTGGGGATTTCTTCACATATCCTGCATTTATTCTTTCTTCCCCAGTCTTCCAAGCTTTAAAACCCCCTGGGTCGCCTTTACTCCCGCCCTCCCACCCCTGTCCATCAATCAAGCTCATTTCAGGTGGTTTGGGCGGCGGATTAATGGCTGCCCTGATTTTTCCGTCTGTCTCAAGTCCTTCCTTACTGGTCGTAGAGGAGGCTGGGTAGGGGTATTCATCCCCATCGCAGGTCTTTGCATTAACCTCTCCATGATCTTTCGTGATCTTCGTGCTTTTATTGCATATAGATGATTGGGTGACGTTGATTGCTCCGCGAACGGCAGCTAGATATGATCTCAGAGGGAGATCTGGAAAAACTTTGGTGAGAGGAAGAGGAAGAGGAAGAGGAAGAGGAAGAGTAAGAGGGAGAGACATGTCGGATTTGTCGGATGTCATTAGTTAGCATGGTTAGCTTATAGAAGAAATTTTTTTTAAGATTAGGAGATTTGAAGAGTTTTAATCCATATCTTTCTCTCTTTCCTTTTTTCCCAATCTCTTTCTCTTCCTCTCTGAACTCCTCTTCACCAAATTCACCTCTACTTCTCTCTCCTTCACCGCTCTTGCACTCGCTCGCCCTCGCCTCCACGACGACACGTCGTCGTTGCCCTCGCTTTCGCCAACCTCCTCTATGTCGCCGCCTCCACCGCTCTCGCATTATTCCACCCTTGGCTTACCCTGTGCTGCCTCGTCTCCTCCACCGTTTCGCATTCGCCCGCCCTCCCCTTCGTCGGTGTGGCCGCCTTCGGATATTGTATTCTTTTGAGAGCATCCGACTCTTGATTCCCTCACCGGTGCAATTGCATGCAACCATCTCTTGTCTAACTTTTTGGGATTGCGTCAATGATTTTGTTGTTTCTTGAACATTAGTAGTGATTCATAATTGTGGGCGTAGGTAGTAGTGTTACTTCAGATGTAATAGTGTTTTCATTATTAGTAATGTTATAGGCGTTTACCTTGATAGTAATTTTCAATTTTAGTAGTGTTTTTCTTCTTACTTATACTCATATTAATTAGTAGTGTTTCTTTGTTATTGATTATGATTTTGAAGAACCCGAAGATTAGTAGTATTTCTGAATGCTTGAGACCCTTTGAAAATATTGTAGTAGTGTTTATTAGTGTTAGAAGTGGTTTTCTGTTAGTTATTCCCATACTAGTTGTATAATCCAAATCAATATGAACGATCACAAATTTAACGTGGTTCACTAACACAATGCGTGCTAGTTAATTCACGGGCATGGGAGAACAAATTTCACTGATTTGAGGAGAGCACAGGTTACAAACCAAATTCCAAACTGACAAACCAAACAAACTAACCTGACTGACCTTGACTACTGATTAGGGTGGTGAAAAGTATTTGTAGAACTCTTCTCCTAATCCCAAACAGAAAACCAAACACATTTTCCATACATGCACGGAAAATGGCAAAACAAAATCCAAACCCAAACAGAATAGGCCCAAAACACAAAATAAAGCTCAAATCAAATTCAACAAAGCAAAATTTCAGTCCAGCGCCAAATTCCCAAAACCGCAACCAAAGGCTCTAATACCTCTTGTCAGAACAGAAGCGTGGCAATCGATAATACAAATAAACACAAACGAACACAAATTTAACGTGGTTCACTAACACAATGCGTGCTAGTTAATCCACGGGCAGGAGAGAACAAATTTCACTGATTTGAGAAGAGTACAAGTAACAAACCAAATTCCAAACGGACAAACCAAACAAACTAACCTGACTGACCTTGACTACAGATTAGGGTGGTGAAAAGTATTTATAGAACTCTTCTCCTAATCCCAAACAGAAAACCAAACACCTTTTCCATACATGCAAGGAAAATGCCAAAACAAAACTAAAACTCAAACCCAAAAATAGGCCCAAAACACAAAATAAAGCCCAAATCAAATTCAAGTCATATTCTAACACAAGTAATGTTTTTTTTTTTTTTTATGGATTTGAAAGAATTGGTAGTGTTTATGAATGTTTGACATCCTTTCAAAATAGTGTAGTAGTGTTTAAGCTATTGTGTGATCCTGACAGATTACTAGTGAATTTTATTTTGGGAATGTGTAGTTAGTATTGTTTTTTTGTTCTTTTGGGATAGCAATTGCCTCCGACGAAAATCCCGTAAATTCGCGAGTGAACTTTCCCGTAAATCAACATTAATTTCATTTTCTCATTTTTTTCTTAGTTTTCGATTATACCCTTTATTAATATACAAGTAAATGTTTTAGATGTTAGTTAGGATGGTGCTAACCCTATCTTCTCCCTTAAGGAGGTTCTTAAACCATTTTTATTGGCTGATACTAGATTAGGTAGTTAATGAGGGTTAGTAGTTAATAGTTAGTTGAAATAAATAAGATATTATAAAAATATAATTAATATTACTCATAAATGATTCTCTTTCTCTCTCTCCCTTGATCTTCTCCATAATCCTCTCTCTCCACTACAATTAAAAGGAAATTCAAAATTAATTTAATTAAATATTATTATTTAATATTAATAATGCTCTCTCTCATTTTGAAATTAGTTTATTTTTTTATTTTTTAAAATGAAATTGAAAGTTAAAAATATATGCTCTATCTCACTTCGTGGCAACTTGCAATGTAGTATTAACATTTTGCAATGACATTATCAGTATTTATGAAATGAATCGTTATTATTATACCTCATCATTATAAGTTTATAATGATTTCAATATACTTATAAATTCTTTACAATTACATGATTAACAATTTTGGATCAATTGTTACCGTTTTATAGTTTCGTCATCAACGCCTATGAATGAATCGTTAAAGCTATGTAACATGGTCATTAACAGTTTGAATAACAATATCATTGCTTTACAACATCTTTAGTACTAATGATTCACATTTTCACATCATGTTTATAATTATCTAGTCATGGCCTCTTCCAATGATTTCCAATGACATTATTAACTTTTTATGATCAATTAATATTGCTTTACATTATCATTCTCAATGATCACAAAGCAGAATACTGATTTTCAACATCTTGAGTACTTGTGACATAGTGCACCTGTGTGATTCAATCAAACAAACATTGTCAAGAAAAATATTAGCTCAAGCAAACCAATAGTCACGCCTCAACACCAAACTTTTAATAACAATTCAATAAAGGGCTAATACCACTAGGAAACCCGAACTATTAACTTTGTGTCATTTGTGTCCTAAAGTATTCGATATGACATTTGCGTCCTGAGTCCTGACGTATGATAATTGTGTGTCATTTACGTCCTGACAATTTCGTTGACAGTTATAGATAACGGTTGACCAAACGGTCAACCATAAAATGTTGATTGTTGATTACATGGCACATATGTGGCAACCACGTATGTGACACTACAGTTGCCACATCAGGTTGTTATTTTTAAATTAAAATTAACAATTAAAATACAAAATAAAAAATTTAACCATTGAAATTAACAATTAAAATTATTTCCAGCCACATCCTCATCTCTTCATCGCGTCAATTTGCCCCTTCCATTTTCCGCTTTCTTGTTTCGTTTTCCTCCCCGATCTAGCCTGATTTCGAGCGATGAAAGGCCAGCTTGCTTCCGACAGCGGCGATTCCCGACAGAGAAGATTGCGGAGAAGGGGACCGGCTCGGGGGTTCCTCTGTCAATCGAAGAAGCAGCTGGTGGGAGGGTCTCTGTCAATCGAAGAAGAAGTTGCGTTGGTGGGTGGGTTTCGGAGCGAAAACCACTATTTGTTTCTCTCACAACGATTTTCCCAACCCAGAAAAATATGTGGCTGCCTTTGTTTCACTGCAGCGTTCTGCCGCCGTCGCATCGTTGTCTTCCACCGTCTCCTCCAGTACGATCGGAGTCGCACTCGCCGTGGTCCTCGCGAAGCCACCCCTGTTCTTCCCGGAGTAATATAACCGCTCCCAGGACTTTGATGATGATAGCAAGTAATGATTGTTAAGTACCTTATTAGATATTATTAATATCTAGTTTTTTCAAACATTGGTAATGCTTATACACGCCCATTAATAATGATATCAATTACGTTACTAACTTAGACTGAAATATTAATAACCATAGTTATATAATTAAACATAAATTCACTTTTGCTAATGTCGTAAACAAACGAATACCTAACATGTGTACTTCTTGGTAATGACATTTGACAAAGTTACAAACATAAACGAAAAAAATATTAATAATACAAATGTTACAAATGAAACAAATTGTTGCTAATGGTTGTATTGTGCTTGGAAAAAAATATTGATAATAGCACTTCAAATGATTATAAATCATTACGAACCAAATTGATAATACGATGTAATAGTAAATGAACTTCAAGTACCAACAAATTGAAAACACAATTTCACTTTTGCTAATGGTACAAACAAAACAAAACAAAACATAAAAAGTTAATAATGTCATATATAACATTATTAAAAAACTTGTCGAACATGATTAATAATAACACAAATGAATACCTAACAACGAAAAATCCTAAACCCATGTACGAAAAGCCCTAATGATGATTCAATTTATAAATACTGATAATGTTAATATCATTACAAAACGTTAATACTAATTGCAAGTTGCCAAGATGTGTGAGAGGCCATATATTTTAAATTTCAATTTTAGAAAAGGAAAATTATTAAATTCGGATTTTATTAAATATTAAATAAAATTAATTTCGAATTTTTTTTAATTATTATGTAGAGAGAGGGTTATGGAGAAAATCATGGGAGGAGAGAGGAAAAGAATCATTAATTAACAATATTAATTATATTTGCATAACCCCATTTACCCTTAACTACCTATTAACTACTAACCCCATCAACTAACTAATCCACTATAAGCCAATAAAAATGTTTAAGATTCTCCTTAATGAATGTGGCTTAAGGACTTAAACTCAAACACGTAGATGCGGAACATCGCAAGAAGCAGAGGATTACATCAATGGCTTGTTGCCGATGTTATTTGGTGAGGTGGATTGATGCTTTTATTTTGCAAAGAAGAAAGTAGTCGTAGGAATTGGGATGGGTTGCTGAGAAGTGATGGGAATTTGGGTGGGTACTAGGGAGCTGCTGGGAGTTGCGCCGGCGGCCAGCCATAGCGTGAGCTACTGGCAAAACTGGTAAAGCAGGGTAGGATATATATCCCTCTGTTTTCGAGCGGTGTAGTAGTTGATGGTAGGAAAAAGGAGCCCAAGAAGAAGGGCAATGAAATAATTATGGTTTTTCTAACGAAATACCACATACAAATAACCCTTTCAACAAACAAGATAATAAAAATCCAAATACCACATTTTAATCTCAAATAACTCTTAAATACCACAATATCCATGGTTCATAAGTAAGAAACCGACCTTAACTGACAATACGCGTTTTGGGGTGAAATGGAGGAGTTTTTGTGAGAACTCCGAAGTTAAATGTGCTCAATGTGGAATGCAACAAGGATGGGTGACCTTAAGGGAAGTCATCTTGAATTGCACCTGATAGACCCAGTTCTTAACCGACAAAATTTTAAAATATTAAACACGTGTCCTTTCATTAATACACTCGACAAATTGTTAATCATTGCGGTACCCGAAATACCCGAAAATTTGTATTATACCATCAGACTCCTTCATCTCCTATGATTGTTTTTTTCCTTTAACTATTGTTATTGTTTTTTCCTTTACCTTCATTCACTTTCTTATTTTTTCCTAAACTTCTTCTTTGTCTTTTTACTTTCCCTATCTTTTCATAACCATTATTTTTGTCCTTTCTTCCTTTCCTTCCCACGTACCAATTCCCTTATTCTTTCTTTCCTTCGCATGTTTCTCTCTCCCTCTATCTCATACAAAGCATATGATACAAACTTTTGTCTTTTTCTTTCCTTGTCTTTTCCACATCTCTTTTCCTTCATGTCATGTGAAGTGGCAGAAACCACTCATCTCCTTTCCTTCTCTCTCATTCTCTTTCTTTCATATTCCCCTTCCTTTCTCCTAATTTCCTTCACTAACCTACACATGCATGAAAAACCATTCCACTATCACGTCTACATACTACAATAATAAAGGAAAGACAAGAACATCATTCCTTCTTACACTCCTTTCTCATACATTCATGTTCATGCAATGCCATGCATACGTAGAGAACTAAAACCAATTCATTTACCCATTTTCCATATATTCATACTCCTTTATATACTTACACTTTCTCCTACTTACACATACACACTTGGACTTTCCCATATACAATAATGGATGAGGAATATTGGTGTATGATGGAGAATATTAACGAGTATAGGGGAATAATGGAGAATGTTGGTGAATGTTAACGTAAGTCGAGGAATTTAACTACTACTTTTTTCTATAAATAGGGAGCACCCCTCCCCCTTTATAAACAAGAACAAGTCACACACACACCACATAAATCGCTTACGACTAATTCACACAACACATCTCACACACAATATACACTCTCTCTACTTTCTCTCTCTAAAAACGTTTTCTCTCTCCTCCCGATCTCCCAAAAACGTGTTAAATCTCTTAACACTCAACACACTCTCAATTTGGCGGACTAAGCCATGGAATTGTGGATAGTCTTCACCGGGCGGTATTAAATAGCCGACGACGCTCAATTACGACCGTGGGACCGAACCAGGTCTAATGTCATCGTACTTATTTTATTCCACTCAGGTTACTAATTTGAGCGTCGGAGGAGGTTCCAACCAGGACCCCCCCCCCCCCGGTGGGACCTTTTTTTTCCAGGTATTCGCACGGAGCTGGAGGTGGTTAAAGGCTTTGGGAAATCAGCGTTCTCCGGACCTTAAACATATTGAAGCAAGCTGCTCTAAGCTTGGCATCAACAATTGGCGCCCACCGTGGGGCCCGGTGAGAAGAATATTTCCAAAGTTTTAACAAACCACCACCAAGCCGTGATGAATACCCAAGGTTCTCCCAGTATTCCTACCATTGAAGCAGTGCGTCGCTCTTTAAGAGTAATCGATACTGGGGGCAACCCAACCCCCCGTTCACCACTCAGCGATGCACCGAGTCAAAATACAGAGCCTCGAGTGGTGCCACTTGCACAGAATACCTCCATTCCAGCACCAGAAGCAATTCCCACCCCTACTCCGCCACAAGTACGTGAGATGCAGGTTGAGATTGAGCGACTTAGAGCTCAACTCAGGGCCAAAGAAGCCTCCCAGATTAATGCTCCTGGATCTTCCAGAGGACCCGTAACAAATAATCAGGAGAGAGTTGCAGCCCATGGCTCGGTTAACGAACCACCCAATGGGATGTCAGCACCTGTTGGATTAATTGCTCCGAGTCTCTCAGCCAATCTGCTCGAACCTTCCCCAGTACACGGAGTTGTCACTTCAACCGGAGTAGGAGGACCTCTATCCAGAATCGTGCATGATGAGCTCTACCCATCAAATCTTCATTTACCAAGCTTGCCAGAGTATTATGGCACCACAGATCCAGAAGACCACCTTTGCTCTTTTCAAATCCTAATGCCATTAATCGGAGCATCTGATGCAACAATGTGCAAAATCTTCCCCGCAACACTCCGTGGAGATGCCCGACGATGGTACTCAAAGTTACAAGATGGTATTATCTCCAGTTTCTTCGAATTTGCCACTCTCTTCAGATGCAAATTCTACGCACAAAAAAACAACCTATCAGCATCCATCAACTCCTCAGCATCAGGCAGCGTGATGATGAGACACTCAAGGCTTACTATACTCGATATAGTAACATCGCCATCGGACTAACATCCATTTCCACTGAGATCGCCACCAATGCCTTGATGCGAGGGACTATCAATACTGATTTATATGCTTCTCTTGCAAAACGGGCTCCCCACAGCACTATGGAGCTTCAAGAGTGAGTTTCAAAATATATTGATCTAGAAGAAACACTTCAGGAGGTTAGTCGGGCAGGATCCAAAAGAAAACAAGAGACTTCATCCCAAGATTCCTGCCGACAACGTCAAGCTCCTGCAACCGAGGGCCGAAAATCTTCCCAAAATTCCAGAAGGGAAGATACCCAGTTACAACAAAGCTATACTCCTCTCAATCGCTCTAGACAAGCCATTCTTCAGATCATTCGAGAGAAGAAAATTCCCATTACTCAACCTCCTCCAGTTATGAGGGTTTCAGGAAAGGGCCAACAATTCTACTGCGGATTTCACCGATGTACGGGACATGATACCGAAAGCTGTTACACCCTCAAGCACTCTATTGAAGGACTTATCCAACGAGGCTATCTTCGAGACTTTGTAAAGAATATTCGTCCCCCTATTCTCCCTTCACCTCCAATAATAGACAAAGGAAAAGCACCACAGGGAAGTGGATCGGTGTTGGGAAATGTTCCTGTCATTCATGGTGGGGTCAAATTATCCGAACAAGTTGGTTCTCGCTCAATCGGTGCCCCAAGGTTGGTCGGTTTCGCTTCTACCACACAAATTCCCATATCTTTTGACGATAGGGATCTTGAAGATATCGAGTATCCTCATGATACTGCCTTAGTCATTAAGGCAGTAATCACAAACTATTCTGTGCAACGAGTCCTCATCGATGGAGGAAGCTCTGCAGATCTTTTATTCTACCCAGCTTTCAAGTCCATGGGTCTTCAACTAAACAAATGTCACCCTCCTAGCATTTACCTCGTGGGCTTCTCCGGAAATCAAGTCCCAGTTCTGGGGATTCTCCCACTCCAAGTTCGTATTGGCAATGACCAACAAACCGTAGAGAACACAATCAACTTCCATGTTATTGATTGCCCTTCTGCGTACAACTGCATTCTCGGGCGGCCTTTTCTACATCAAGTTCGGGCTATACCCTCAACTCTGCACTTAAAATTGAAATTCCCAAATATTGCCGGAGTCGGGTGTGTGAAGGGAGATCAAGCTCTTGAACGACAGTGTTGTGAGTTCTCCCTTAAAGATGGCTTTGTGGCCACGATGGAAGCCAAAGACGAGGTCGCTCGTCCTGTTCCCGTTGACCCCGATGAAGAACATACATTAGAAGAAGGGCGAACCGTTCGTGTATCCATGGCATGGCCTAAAAATTATCTCCCACAACTTCTCAGTTTTATGATCGAGTACAAAGAGCTCTTTGCTCAAGGACCTGAGGATATGCCTGGTCTCGATTCAAAAGTTGCCGAGCATACACTAGGGATTATCCCAGGTAGCAAGCCCATCCAGCAAAAAAGAAGGAACTTTGCATGGGAACGTCGCCAGGCCATAGCAGAGGAGGTCATCAAGCTAGGGCAAGCCGGCTTCATTAGCGAGGTTCTCTTCCCAACATGGTTGGCTAATGTGGTCATGGTTAAAAAGGCCAATGGCCAGTGGAGAATGTGTGTTGACTTCACCGATCTCAACAAGGACCCGTATCCCCTGCCCAAGATTGATCTCCTTATTGATGCGACCGCCGGTCATCGCCACCTCTCTTTTCTTGATATGTTCTCAGGGTACCACCAGATCCCACTAAAGAAGGACGACCAAAAATATACTGCCTTCATGACTCCGGTAGGAAATTATTGCTACAAGGTGATGCCGTTCGGCCTCAAAAATGCCGGAGCTACCCATCAACGTATGGTGGATCGAGTCTTTGCCCGACAACTAGGTCGAAATGTTGAAGCCTATGTGGATGACATCTTAATCAAAAGTGCGGAGACACTTGCACATTTAGAAGATCTACGCGAGACTTTTGATACCCTACGAGAATACAACTTACGCCTTAATCCAAAAAAGTGCGTCTTCGGGGCCACCGCAGGGAAGTTTCTTGGATTCATGGTGACAAGACGTGGAATTGAGGTTAACCCTAGTCAAATTGAAGCGATTCTCTAGATGACATCACCTACAAGGCATAAAGAAGTACATGTTCTAACAGGAAGGACTGCGACACTCAATCGATTCATTTCACGAGCTGGGGATCGGTGTGCCTCTTTCTTCAACACCCTAAAAGGAGCTGGAAAAACCTTTCAATGGACTCCTGAATGTGAGAAAGCTTTCACAGAACTCAAGGAGTACTTGATGAGTCCCCCAATACTCTCATCTCCCGTCAACAACGAGACATTGTACATGTACTTTGTTGTCTCCTCCAAGGCTGTGAGTGTTGTACTCGTTCGCCGAGATACAGACAATACAGAGAATCCTATTTACTACACTTGTAAGACCCTGTTAGATGCTGAAACAAGATACTCTCCTGTGGAGAAAGCCGCCCTAGCTATGGTGGTTGCCACTCGAAAGCTGTGTCCGTACTTCCAAAGCCACCCCATATGTATACTCTCTCAACTGCCTTTACGTCGTCTACTTCAGCGGATGGATGTTGCTGGTAGAATGGTGAACTGGGCCATCGAGCTTAGTGAATACGATATCACTTTCCTCCCTCGCACCGCCATCAAGTCCCAGGTTTTAGCTGACTTTGTTGCAGAAGGTGTTCGAGCATGTCTCCCGCCAGAAACAGAGACTTGGAGATTGTACGTTGATGGTGCATCTAGTAAAACTGGATCAGGAGCAGGAGTTTTGCTCATCAGCCCTCTCGGAGTCACTCATGAATTGGCAATTCGCTTTGCCAGCACCATGACGAACAATGCCACCGTGTATGAAGCCCTCATAGCGGGACTGATTATGGCTCAAGAATTGGGCATTCAACGAATTAGGGTCCACTCCGACTCTGCCCTAGTTGTCAATCAAGTGCAGGGGGCATACGAGGTACGAGAGCCCGCGCTCGTACCATACACCAATGCCGCTCGTATGGCACTCTCTGAGTTTCCTCAAGCGGAGATAGTCCACATATCTCGTGAGGATAATCTTCATGCAGACGCATTATCAAAACTTGCAACAGCACAAGACTTCCTCAGCGAGAGACATGTGATCATTGAAAGGCGTCCAACAATGTTATGCGCCCAAGTTACCTCATTTCCAGCACAATCCGATTGGCGAACACCTCTCATCGAGTATCTAAAACATGGGCTCCTGCCCGCTGACCAGAAGGAAGCCATCCGCCTTAAGAGACGTGCTCCTCATTACCTCTTGATCGAGGGAGATTTATACAAGAAAGGCTTCACTGGACCCTACCTGCGGTGCTTTAGCATTGGCGAAGCACACTTTGCCGTACAGGAGGTACATGAAGGATCATGTGGGATGCATGCTGGTCCTCGTAGCTTGGAAAAAACCCTTCTACGACAAGGTTACTACTAGCCCACGATGTGGCGGGACACTCAAAAGTATGCTCAAGCATGCCCCAAATGTCAGGTGGCCGCGCAAACCACTCATGCACCTCCATAAAAAATGCAGGTTAACATCGAGCCATGGCCATTCGCTCAATGGGGGATGGACTTTTTGGGACCCTTTCCCACGGCTCCCGGACGAAAGAAATGGCTGATCGTAGCCATTGATTATTTTACCAAGTGGATTGAGGCTGAGGCGATCGCTAGCCTATCCACTCAGAGAGTTGAAAAGTTTTTATGGCTAAACATCTTATGCAGGTTCAGTCTCCCTCACACTCTAATCATGGATCAGGGGACACAATTCACAAGCAAAGATTTACAGGCCTACTGCGCCCAATATGGAATCTTACTTCGATATGCCTCGGTGGCCTATCCTCAAGCTAACGGTCAGGCTGAGGCTGCTAACAAAAGCATCCCATGGGGCCTAAAAACCAGATTAGGCCAGGCCAAGGGTCGATGGGTCGAGGAGCTGCCCCATGTGCTTTGGGCCCACCGGACAACTTACAAGACTTCCACTGGGGAGACACCATATGCCTTGACTTATGGCACCTAGGCTTGGCAACTGGGCCCGAATTCCGGGTACCCGCCCGGGCCCGATCCGTTAACTGGAGGGTTAAATCCGTTTGACCGGATAGTTGATGGTTTCCGGGGAACCCGATACCCGCTGTAGCCGGTTGACGGGCGGTGATGGATTTCATAAAATCCGCCCCGACAAGCCCCGCAACCCGCGTCTACAGAACCCTAGCCCCCCCCTTTCCCACTTCATTCGCGAAAACTCCTCTTCCTCTGATAAACCAATCTCCAAGCCCGACCCTTCCCCTTTTGCCTTCTCCTCAAATCTCGCAGTTTTCTCTTCGATTGCAGAGAAAAACGGCAATAATCCCTACACTGATTGCTCAAAAGATGAGATACCCAATCATTCTGTTGAAACCCCATCGATTTTTTCGAATCGAGCCTTTCCCGATGACGATTACAGCTGCACTTGCCCTTAATCGAATCTTTCTCTTCGTCTTGAGCTTTATCTTCTACTTCTTTATGCATGCCTTTAAAAATAGTCTAATTGATTGTTTTGGCAATTTTCCTCACAGATTCACAGAACTCAAAGTCGCAAACCACTCTCGAAGGCTCGAAGCTTCTAGCCGCATGTAATTCCTGTTGAGAATTCCATTATTCCAGTCACTGGAACTGCAAGGAGCACAACTGCACAAGTCGTAAGTCTCCCAACTCATCCCCCTGTTTTGTGATTTCTGTAGGGATTATTGCCGCGTGTAAATCCTGTTGCATACTTGCATGTTTAACTCATCCCCCTGTTTTGTGATTTCTGTAGAGTTGCAGGGTTACTGACTGCCCTGTTTCATTGATCATTAACTAATCAAGAAGGTAATTTAGTCGATTCTACAGTCTAGAGTCTTATTAATACTAGTCATTAGTTCTTAGTTTAAGTTTATTTAACCTTAGTTGTTTTCTTTTTCCTGATTGATGAACAGGTGAGGCAATGGAAGGTGTTGAATTCAACAACTCTCCCAACTCTCAATCCACACCCCCACTCATCAACCCTGAACCCGAGCAGCAGCAACCATTGATTGCTAGTGATGCACCAGCAGCTGCTGTGGATGATGGTAATGTAGTGGCTGCTGCTGGTGATGCACCAGTCAATGATGGTGAGCCTTCTCCGCTTCCATTTGGGGCCAAACGTCCATTAAAAAGCGATGTTTGGCCTCACTTTACTAGGTTTGTTGATAAGTCTGGTGTGATGAAAGCTAAGTGCAAATATTGCCGTAAGATTCTTGGTGGTGATACTAGCAATGGTACCTCTCATTTGAGGAATCATAAAAAAGTATGTGTTCAAAAACAGATTCATGATGGCCATCAGAAAAATATTGCCACTAATTTCCTTCCAAATGGTGTTCTTGGGAGGAAAGAAATATGCACTGGTCAGATTAATGCAGAGGTTTCTAGGAAGGAACTTGTTACTATGATTTTGATGCATGAGTATCCACTCAGTATGGTGGATCACTTGTACTTCAAAATATTTTGCAATTCTCTGCAACCCTTGTTCAAAGTTCCTTGTAGAAACACTTGTAAGAGTGACATTCTTGGTATGTATGGGATTGAGAGGAAAAAGATGCAAAAGTTGATTGATGGTAACAAAGGTCGAATTGCTGTCACTACTGACATGTGGACAGCAGGTAATCAAAAGAGAGCATACATGGCTGTAACTGCTCATTATGTTGACAATCAGTGGAACCTTAGGAGCCACTTGCTAAGGTATATGACATAATATGTGTTTGAATCTTTCATTTTTTTGTGTTTAACAATAACCACTAACTAATGGATGGTTCTGCCTCTTGTTTGATGTTGTGTATCACAGGTTTCTCTACGTTCCTGCTCCTCATACTAGTGAGAAATTAGCAAGTGTGCTTCGAGAGGCCCTTATGTCCTGGAATGTGGATTGTAAGTTATCCACTATCACTCTTGATAATTGTTCTACAAATGATGCCATGATTGATAAGATTAAGAGAAAGATGGTTCTTTCTGATTTCATAATGAATAGTTCATTGCTACAAATGAGATGCTCTGCTCATATTCTCAACTTAATTGTGAAAGATGGGCTTGAAATTATCAAAGATGGGATTGAAAAGATTAGGGAAAGTGTGGTATATTGGACTGCAACTCCATGGAGAGTTGAGTTCTTTGACGAGACTGCTAAGCAAAAAGATGTTGGTATTTCTACCAAACTTGCACTAGACTGCCCTACTAGGTGGAACTCAACACTCACTATGCTTGAATCTGCAATTCCTTACAAGGATGTGTTCACTCGTTTGAGTCAGAGAGAACCTAATTATACTTCTGTGCCTAGCAGTGATGATTGGAAGTTTGCCACTGTGATCTCTAAAAAACTGGAGGTTTTCAAAAAACTTTCGGATCTGTTTTCTGGAAGCAATTATCCTACTGCTAATTTGTTCTTTCCTAAGATCTGTGACTTGAAATTTGAACTGAATGAGTGGAGATATGGTCCTGATGAGATCATTGGTGCAATGGCTGAAAAAATGTGGATCAAGTTCAGCAAATACTGGACTGATATTCATGTGTTGCTTACTGTGGCTGTTGTGCTTGATCCTGCATACAAGCTTGAGTTGATTGGGTACTATTATGAAAAGTTTCAAAGCCTTGATCCTACTCTTGACCCTGCCACTGTTAAGACCACTGTTTATAATGTGGTACGTGAGTATCAGTTGAAACAGAGGGCTAGGGATGATCTTTCTGCCTCCTCTGGTTCTGGAAATGGTCTTGCTGTGCCTACCTCTAGTGACCTTGGCTTTGAGCTTTATCTAAGCCGAAGGAAAAGGTCTAAAACAACTTCATTGTGCTCTGAATTAGACCATTATCTGAGTGAGGGTGTCAGTCCTCGAGCTCCTAATGTTGGTGTATTGGATTGGTGGAGGGTGAATGCTGGAAAATACCCTCTGTTGCAAGAGGTAGCAAGAGATTTGCTTGCTGTACCAGTGACCTCTGTGGCCTCAGAATCAGCCTTCAGCTCCGGTGGTAGGCTACTGGATCCTCACCGGAGTAGGCTGCACTTTGAAACTGTTGAGGCAATCATGTGCACCCGTACCTGGATTAAGGATGATATTAGCAAAGGTAAGGGTTTATTTAATTGTTTCCAGCTCTGTTTGTGGTTGAATGTGAAATTAACTAACTCAATTCATTTTTCTTTTGTCTGCAGATGCTGGAAAGGAGGGGATTAACGGATTGGATAACTGTTTTTCTGCATTGACAATGGAGGATCCTAGTTGTGAAGACTTTAAGAAATGAGGTTAGTGAATACTGAAGAATTAGTTAGTAATTTCAATTTTAAAGTTGGTGAATACTGAACAAATATGTATGTGGTCACAGATTTTCAAGATCGTGCACTCCTGGACTTTGATGCTTGAAGATCAAGCATGTGACTGCTGCTGTTGAGTGCTTGTTGCTGCTGCTGCTGGAGAGACTTGCTGCTGTTGCCTGCTGGAGAGTTGAGACTGGAGAGTTGCTGTTGCTGCCTGTTGGAGAGTTGTTGCTGCCTACTGCTGGAGAGTTGCTGTTGTTTAATTTGAGCTTGATGGCTCATTTTCTTTAAGTTTGCCTTGCTGCACTTTGGTGGATTGAAGTTTTTCAACTTGCTACTCTGTTTTATTGCCTGGATTTAAGTTTATGAACTTCAAACTATAAATTGGATGCCTTGATCCTTTTGGATTTGTTTAGACAGTTCAGATTTTGGAAGATTAGAGTTGGAATGCCATTTGATTTTTCTCTAAGAATTTCCAGGTTGCATCCTTTGAATTTTGTTTGTTTTGTTTTTGTTTTTTCTAGGCTGACAATGGTAGCGGGTATACCCGATAAACCCGATTGGAGCCCGCTACCCGATGGATTCGGGGTTGGGCCTGAAAATGAGCCCGGGATGGCTAGTGGGGCGGATTCGGGGAAAGCCCGACAGGCTTTCGGGTGGGTGACGGATAGCCCTTCCCCGGCCCCGATCCGACCCGTTGCCAAGCCTAATGGCACCGATGTTGTGCTGCCAATTGAAATGGAGCTCTCCTCTTACAGAATCCAAGCATTCCACCCTGATGAAAATCAAATCGAGCTCACTCATGATCTACATCTCATCGAGGAGCGTCGAGAGGAAGCACTTTTGCGACTCGCCGCTTCCAAAGAGAGGATCGCGCGTTACTACAACGCCAAGGTGAGAAATCGACCCATCGGGGAAGGGGAGTGGGTTCTGAGGAGAAACTTCAAACACATTCCAAGTCAAGGAAAGTTCACCGCCCCAGTGAGAGGGTCCTTACAAAGTGCGTAAAGTGGTGGGACCAAATACTGTAAAACTATCACTCCCTGATGGTCAAGACATGTCAAGGACTTGGAACACTATGCATCTAAGGAGATACTTTACTCCATAAATATGGTATACCCTTGCTATCTTTTAAATAAACACCCCAGTGGATTTGTTCCCTAAATAAATACCATGGTAGGGTGAAAGATAGCTAGCAATAAGAGCAGCGTGTTTATTATTACAAAATTTTGGAAGCCCATCGTACATTACCTACTACAGGTGTTTATAAGCTAAGCTATACACATGACCGAGTATCTTACATAATATTTTACAATGTTATTTCAAGTTGGAATTTCATAAACTTTAGTTCTCAAAAAACTCTGGGCCGAGTAACTCGGTTGCAGCCAACAACATTGCCGTCGAGATATTAAAGTCTGAATGCACTGGGGTGCCAACCATTGGAGATGCTTCAGAAACAGCATCTAAAAGTGGCGAGACGCAGTGAAATTCAATCTCCACATTCGAAATCTGGCTTACTGCCTCCCTAGGCTCAGA
The DNA here is from genome assembly GCA_964030455.1 of Linum trigynum. Taxonomy (NCBI): domain Eukaryota; kingdom Viridiplantae; phylum Streptophyta; class Magnoliopsida; order Malpighiales; family Linaceae; genus Linum; species Linum trigynum. The sequence continues at coordinate 28,399,122 of OZ034814.1, read as the reverse complement.
AGCACCAGCGCATTCCTCAACGACATTCATAATTTGGGATGTCACCTCCTCAGGTTCCGAAGCAGTCGCACATCCCTCCACCACTTGACGAAGGCGAACGTTGTCAAGATCTCTTGCAGGATACATATAATAAATCGCTTTCCTAGCCAAACGATGGACATTATCCATCACTCCTGAAGCTGCCATCTGTAGCTGATGACGTAAAGTATTGTTCTCTGATCGGAGGGTGGTGTTTTCCGAGTGTAAATTAGTATTCTCCGACCGTAAAGACCTCCTAATTAGCCTCTCCTCACGCATACTGGCATGAAGTTGCTCAACTTTTTCACGAAGGCCAGCCTCAGCTGCTTCTGAGGTACGCAGCTCCTGTGTGGCTGCCTCAACATGTTATTGAGCCTCCACCATTTCTGCATTCCATTCATAAGACTTGGAAGAAAATTGCTCTTCTCTTGTCTTCATCTGGATTCTCATTTCATCCAAAAGGCGAGCTGCCTCCTCTCGGGCCTCAGTAACCCGAAGCTCTGCCATAGCTAGGCGACACTCCATGGCAACAACATACCTCGCCAGCTATTCGCAAAATAGCAACGTCAATATATCATATATAAGTTGAAGACCAAAAAACAAAGGAAGAACTAAAAGCACCTGACTCGACTCTACTGTCACTCCAGGAATTGGCCAAGTGAAACCATTTCCTAAAGCGTAGTATAGCGGGTTAGGTTTATATGTCAACCTGGGTCCTAGATCTGATGACTACTCAGTGAATTCTTGTTATCTAGCAATGAAACTGGAATGCAAGTCTAAACTATCAAACTAACAAAACAAGTAAACTGTTGTATTCAGGTTAAAGAGGTCACCCGGATATGGTTCCTCCTAGACTGCAGTTAAGTCGGATTGTAATTACCAAGTTCAGTTTCTAAGAAAGTTATACTGCGGAAGATTCTTAAACAGCCTGAAGTCTCGACTAAAGGTCTTCAGACCCTCTCAATCTGAATCTCTAGCGGGCGACTAACCTCCACCGGAGTAGACAGATTGAGGCCCTAAGAACAAAACCTCCACTACCGGAGTAAATCCGGTACAGAATAGTGAGTTGGTTCCTCGACTAAAGTCACCAACTCCCTACCTTCAATCAAGGATACTCTATTAACCTAGGCAGATATTCTCATTCTAGGTTAAAGCAGAAACAACAGGAATTTGATCAGGATTCAAGTCATTCAATCATTCAAACCTCAATCGAATATAATCAATCATAGAATCAGTACTTGGGTTCATACAATCAAAGCCTAACATACAAATCTAGGGTTCTCCATACCCAGATGAATGGGAGAACTACTCCATGGAGAAGAAAGCAAAAGCAGAATCATGCACGGAATTCATACTGTGAAGGATGGATTCCTGCTCCTGGACGTTGATTGGCACTCCTCCAAGCTCAAGCTGGCCTCCAATGGTGTTGAAGATCAATCTAGGGCACTTGGAGACTCTTGTTAGTCGCTTTCTCTCTCTAGGAATCGTTCTCTCTCTCAAAAACTCCAAATCTCCCTCTCTTTGGCTGAAAATCTGCTTAAAAAGGCATCAGTGGCCAAAACACGGTCGAGGACACGGCCGTGTAATGTTTCAGCCCGCCCGTGTTTGGCTAGGGTTAATTACACGGCCTGTGCAATGCGCGAAACACGGGCGTGTTTGATGGTGGACACAGCCGTGCTTTGTGGACACGGCCGTGCTTCTGCCGTGTTTTTAGCCAATGTCTGCCCAACTTGAATTTGCTCTCGGCAGTAAAAACACGGCCACAGAACACGGCCGTGTTCTGTTTTAGGTCTGCCCGTGTTTTGGCTCCAGCTTGACGAAATGACCTCCGAATGCCCCGAAACTCGTGCTTAGCCTTTCCTTTGACGCCTGGGACCTGAAATATGACAAAATAGCACAACCCGGCGTAAAATAGGCCAAAATACACGACTATGCCTCTCAAACGGATAAGAATTAGGGGTGCAAATACATGCAATTACATCGTTATCAAATTCCCCCACACTTAACCGTTTGCTTGTCCTCAAGCAAACCAAGTCAGACACAAGGTAAGCTCAAAACAACAAGGCATGATATATCGGCACAAAACACGTGGATCATACTGGCTTTCGATCAGTAACACATGAACAACTTCAATGACAACCTAGACAACCACCACAGATGACATTCGAATGCAGTAACATCGAGCAAAGGAAGAGTCTCCCTTCTGTTCACCAACCAACATAGACTTGACTCAACCACTTCTTCAAAACAGTCACATCATGCACAAAGTTCAAGATATCAGAATTAAGACCGAGCAATCTAGGTCCTCACCGGGATAAAGAGTATAGAGAATAAGAGAAAATGAATCGCTCACTCTCGACCAGTGGGGCCAGGACAATATGATGCGAAAAATGTGCATGCTTAATCTCTCAATCCCTAACATCTCTTCACCATGAATGCAGCCTCTAAGTGCTAGAGTTCACATATGGGGTGTCATCACTAACTAATCCGGAGGTCTTAGACACAGGTTCAGATGACTGGCTAGGGTCTTGGACATGGGGAAAAGGCCTTTTAGGTGGTGGAAGTATTCATACAGCACAAGGTTCCACAATTCCAAACCCAACAGATTCACAATCAATCGAACCAATAACTTTCTTTCTGCTATTCTGCATTACCCAAGTTCAAAGCACAAGAGCGAAGGAGGTTACATAAATGCTAGTATTTCTAAGCCAGACTGCTAAGAAACACTACTACATGGGCATTATTCAGATTTTTGGTGGTGGCTCTCTTTTGCTTTCATTTTTTTTCTTTGATTTTCTTTCATTATTTTTTCATTTCTTAAGAGAACCACCACCTCTGCACATTTTCAAATACCTGCCCAACTTTTAAGCACTACCTCCAACCCTCACATTACATTTAGCAGAAACAGCAGAGAACATGTAAAAATCACTCTGTGGAACCTTCTAAAAGATGCAAAAGGGTGTCTTTTCATTGAAGATCGAAAGAAAGGAAAACACACGGCTCAAAGGGGCTGACTAGGGGTATGACACACCAGGACAGTCAATTTGGTCGCGGGTTAATCCTATGCCTCCATCATCTTAGCTAATGACAACGTGAATGCTGCACATCATGGAAGAGGAAACTATCGCACAAGAAAGAAACGAGCAGGCTCAAATCTCACATGGCTACCTATATGCTCTATCTCTCGTTCTGATTCCCTGAACTAGATGCATAACTGACTGTCAAAAGCAAGTGATCAAACCAAATCACATTTGGTGGGCAGACAATTGAGAAACTGAACCCCTACACAATTCTACTGCACATCTCAGTCATCACAAATAAGTTGTCTAAGTCACACTCAAGTTGTCATGTATCAAGTCAAAAGCCATTCAGTTCACTAATCACATCCACAGTGCCAATACGATCAATCATCAAGCAAACAGCCATGCTTGGAGCACTCGAATCGAGCGATTTGGACAGTGGACTAGGCTCCAAGCACACATATATACGTTCCAATTCATACAAAGAACCCCCCGCCCAAGTAGGACATGATGTAGTGCTGCCCCGACATGAGACGACGCCCTCGGTCCCGCTCACGATCAAGGCGGGTGTGGATGAGCTCCTGGCCGGCCAGGATGCGCTCATTCTGCTGCGAGATCGCTGCCAACTGGTCGGAGATGGGGACCACCACCGGAGGAGGTGGTCCTGCAGATGGAGACCGGGGAGCAGGAGAGGGGCTCGCGGGAGCCTGGGCACGACGAGGAACGCGACTAACTCGGCGTCCACCAGCGGCGCTCGACTCGGCCTGGTCGCCCTCGGCAGGTATAGGTGGCTGAGGAAGGCCCTCAATCCAGCGCACACGCCCGTGTTGCGCAATCAAGTGCTGGTGGCGAAGATTAGCCTCGCTGAGTGGGCTCGGCCCTCGGACCAGTGTCATCTCTGTGAAGTCCACCCCGTAGATGCGGGCCAAGGCGGTGATCACCGGGCCACAAACGAGGGCGCGAGACGTGCTGATGGCTGGCTTAGTGAACGTCCGGGCAAGCACAGATCCCAGCTGGATGATGTCCTCGGAGCGACCCATCGCATGCATCAACCAGAGAGTCCGGAGTGTGACCCGATTGGACGAGCCGGCGCTGGGTGTGTAAGAAGTGCACATGAGGTGGTTGAGGATCCGCCACTCCAGACAGAGGAGAGCAGCCCGCGTCTGGCTGGCCACGTACTCTTCATCCACACTGTCCGGCAGGCAAATGGTCTGGAAGTACGCCTGGGAAGCGAAGTCCGTGGGATCAGAGAGATCCAAGCGGAGAGGAGGCCCGCCTGCTGTCCGGGAATTTAGACGAAGGGCATTGGCGAACTCCCAATAGCTGAGGGAGTGCTCCACCCCGCCGAGTGTGAACTGGACTGCATTAGAATGGTCGGAGTTCCCCCTCGAGTTGTGGTTGAAGGTGGCGTAGAACTCCAAGACGAGCTCCTTGTAGGTCGGCTCGGCAAGGGTGAGAAGACGCCGCCAAGCAGGGGAGCGGACCACGGCCTCCATCTGTGGCCTGGCATGAAGCTCTCCGAACACCTCCCACTCGAGGTGATGGTGCTCGTCGATGCTGCGGGTACGGAGGTTCCGCAGCTTGTGGCGCTGGACGATGTTCAGCTGGTCGAGGTAAGTCTCCATGATCCTGCAAAACACAATGAAGGACAAAGTGTGCACAAGCAAACGGGGTCAATGTTAGGCCAAACCCACACCGGGATCCCTCATATCGAAAGATATGGACAGTGGACTAGACTACCGGCGACATACACATACCCATCATACGAGAAACACACAGCAAAATATACCGGGACCCTCAAATCGAGCGATTCGGACAGTGGACTAGGCCCCCGGTAAAACAAGCATACCACAACTGTCCTAAATAGCGCCAAGCGAGGCCACAGAAAATGCACATAGCACGCATACCAGGCAACATGCAATCAGCACAATCACACCCCCAAACCCAAAATTTTCCCAAACCATGGATTCCACAATCAGAAGTTCTTCACCTAACTCTAGGTATCGATTCTCCATAAATATAGTAAAAGAAAAGGAGAACACACCTGGAGACGCAAGAAGAGACCACGAGAGAGGTGAAGAAAGTGGAAAGAAGCACCCAAAGTCGCCGGAAAACACACCGGAGACTCGCCGGAAAACTCACCGCCGGTGACCCAACCTCGGCCAAACCAGCCCAAATCTTTGGGGAATGTGCTCCTTGACGCCAGGAGCGTGGGGGCAGTCGCGGTTTGTGATTTGGAGGTCGGGAGAGGGAGTTATGGCCGGAAAATCGAGGGAGAAGGTGAAGGGGGCGATTTTCCGGTGAGGGGGGCTGGGGGGGTTTGAAAAAAAAATGGACTGATCTGATTTTTGGCTGAAAAAATCGCTTTTATAGGGGGAAGGCCGAAACACGGGCGTGCCATTACACGGCCGTGTTTCGGGTGCTCCGCGCCCGTGTTTAGCCCCATTAAAGCACGGGCGGGCTCTGGGCGAAACACGACCGTGTTTTCAGCCCGTGCTTTTTATGCCGAGAGCATAAAGCAAAACACGGGCGGGCTCAGGGCGAAACACGGCCGTGTTTTGGCCCCCTGCTGCCCGTGTTTTCATTGCCGAGCCTGAAATGCAATTTTTTTCAATTTTCAATCTCAAACCACCAAGATTCATTCGTGCCCCGGCTCTAAAATTTACCCAATCACACATCAAAACGAACCGCCCGAGGCACGAAAAACTTTCCAGACTGACTCCTAACTTACGCAAAGACTCAAAAAACCGACAAAGATGAAATAAATAAATAAAAACAAAGGTAGAAATGCAAACCGTGGTGGGGTTGCCTCCCCACAAGCGCTTCTTTACCGTCTTTTAGCTGGACGCCAATTGCGGAACTAAGGGTCCGCGAGCTCCACTGCTAACTCCGCACGTTCGACCTCGTCTCCCAGGTAGAGCTTGAGACGATGGCCATTCACTTTAAACGGCTCAGTTTGCGGGCTAGCAATCTCAATCGTGCCATACGGGAACACCTGTGTGACCGTGTACGGTCCAGACCACCGGGAACGGAGTTTTCCGGGAAAGAGTTTAAGGCGAGAGTTATAAAGGAGAACTCGATCACCAACCTGGAACTCTTTCGGACCCCGCAACCGTGCATCGTGGAGGCGCTTCGTGCGCTCCTTGTACAGCTTGGTGTTCTCATAGGCGTGATAACGCCACTCTTCCAGCTCCAACATCTGCATTTTTCGCTCATCACCTGCAACACTAACATCCAAGTTTAGCAGCTTAAGGGCCCAGAAGGCCTTATGCTCTAGCTCCACAAGCAGATGGCATGCCTTTCCATAGACAAGCCGGTACGGTGAGGTACCAATGGGCGTCTTGTAGGCAGTGCGATATGCCCACAGAGCATCATCGAGCTTGGTGGACCAATCCTTGCGGGATAGGTTCACCGTCTTCTCCAAGATCCGCTTGAGCTCCCGGTTCGTCAGCTCGGCCTGGCCACTGGTTTGAGGATGATAGGCCACGGACACCTTGTGACTTACACCATAGCGAGATAACAATTTATCGAATTGACCCTGGAAATGGGTACCGCGGTCGCTTATGATGGCTCTAGGTGTCCCGAACCGGGAGAATAGCTGCTTCAAAAAACCACAAACACGTCTAGCATCATTAGTGGGCAAAGCTTGCGCCTCAGCCCACCTAGAGACGTAGTCAACAGCAACAAGGATATATGTATTACCAAAGGATGGAGGGAAGGGGCCCATGAAGTCGATACCCCAGACATCAAAAATCTCACAAGTTATAAACACATTCTGGGGCATCTCATCACAGACAGAGATGTTACCTGACCTCTGGCATCGGTCGTACCTGCGTGCGAAGGCGTCTGCGTCCTTGAAGAGCGTGGGCCAGTAGAAGCCCGACTGGAGCACCTTCCTCGCCGTGCGGTTTCCTCCGTGGTGACCGCCAGCATGTCCTTCATGACAGTGAGATAGAATGCCCTCCATCTCACTCTCCATAACACATCGACGGATGATCCCGTCGGCTCCGATCCTGAAGAGATGGGGGTCATCCCAGAAGTAGTACTTCAAGTCGGAGAAGAACTTCCTCTTGGCGTGAGTGGTCATCCCCTTGGGCAGCTGCTGGCCCACAAGATAATTTTCAAAATCAGAATACCAGGGGGTGACACTCTCCACCAGGCACATCATCAACAGTCTCTCATCAGGAAAGGAGTCATTGATCTCCTCCTCCAGGTTGTCCGCAGGGGGTGCGTCCAACCGGGAGAGGTGATCAGCAGCAACATTCTCTGCTCCCTTCTTGTCCCGAATCTCAATGTCAAACTCCTGCAGCAGTAAGATCCATCGTATGAGCCGAGGCTTGGCATCAGCCTTGCTCATCAAGTATCGAATCGCGGAGTGATCAGTGTACACAATCACATGGGACAAGACCAGATAAGGACGAAATTTATCGAAGGCAAACACCACCGCGAGCAGCTCTTTCTTCGTGGTGGTGTAGTTCTCCTGGGCATCATTCAAGGTCTTCGAGGCGTAGTAGATAGGTCGGAAATGTTGATCACGCCTCTGCCCCAACACAGCTCCAACAGCAAAGTCATTGGCATCGCACATAATCTCAAATGGTAAGGACCAGTCAGGAACAACCATGATAGGAGCTTGTGTGAGCTTCTCCTTCAAAGTCGTGAAAGGCGCTGTGCATGCATCAGTGAACTGGAAGGGGGCATCCTTCGAGAAATCTTCGAGAAATCCTTGATGAACCGCCTGTAGAACCCTGCATGACCAAGAAAACTCCGGATCCCCTTAACAGATGTAGGAGGAGGCAGCTTGCTGATGGTCTCGATCTTCGCTCTGTCCACCTCAATCCCCATCTTGGAGATCTTATGCCCAAGAACTATGCCTTCCCGAACCATGAAGTGAAACTTCTCCCAACTCAGTGCCAGGTTCGTTTCTTCACACCGTTTAAGGACAAGTTCCAGGTTATGGAGACAGTGAGAGAATGAGTCTCCATAAACCGAGAAATCGTCCATAAACACCTCCATGATCTCGCCGACCAGACGGTCAAAGATAGCGAGCATGCATCGCTGAAAAGTAGCCGGGGCATTGCATAGCCCGAATGGGATCCTCCGGTATGCAAAGGTGCTGAAGGGGCAGGTGAAAGTGGTCTTCGCCTGGTCCTCCAGTGCAATCGGAATCTGGAAGTACCCGGACATCCCATCCAGGAAACAGTAGAACTCGTGCCCCGCCAATCTCTCCAGCATCTGATCAATGAATGGTAGCGGGAAGTGGTCCTTTCGAGTGGCGTCGTTGAGACGCCGATAGTCAATGCAGACACGGTACCCAATCACCGTGTGCATCGGAATCAGCTCATTCTTCTCGTTAGGCACCACAGTCATCCCACCCTTTTTGGGTACCACCTGGGTGGGACTGACCCACTCGCTGTCAGAAATGGCGAAGATGATCCCCGCGTCCAGCAGCTTCACGATCTCTGCCCGAACCACAGCCTCCAGGTTCGGTGTCAGTCTCCTCTGCGGCTATCTCACTGGCCGCATCTCATCCTCCATCAGTATCCGGTGGGAGCAGAAAGAAGGGCTGATCCCCCGGATGTCTGTGATCTTCCATGCAAGAGCTCGCTCGTATCGCTTCAGCAAGGTCACCAGTCTGGTCTTCTGCTCGGGTGTGAGGGTCGAGCTGATGATGACTGGCAGCTTATTCCCCTCCCGGAGAAATGCATACTCCAAATGAGGAGGGAGGGGCTTAAGCTCCAGCTCTGGTGGTTCCTCCAAGGAAGTGGCGATGCGGGTGGAGGATGAGATCGGTTTGAACAGCCTGTCGCCCTCCAAGAAGGGGCTACTCTCCAACTCGGCTAACTGCTCCGCCAGCTGCGGCTCCTGCGATGCCTGCTCACCTAGCAAAAGACAACGCTCAAGAACATCGTCAGTACCCGCACTCGTTATGGCGAGTGCGGTCTCAAAATCAGCAAGCATATCACAGTAATCTATGTCATCATGCAAATGAGGGTGTTTCCCATTCTCAGACACAGAAAAAGTAGCATGTTCATCACCAGCACGCAGAATCAATTTACCACTATGCACATCAATAAGCGCCTTGGCGGTGGCGAGAAACGGTCTACCTAAAATCAAAGGTACATCCACATCCTCATTTATATCCAAAATAACAAAGTCAACAGGATATGTGAATGCACCCACATTAACAAGCAAGTCCTCAATGATACCCCTAGGATGCACGATAGAACGATCAGCTAACTGAATGCTCATCCCAGTAGTTCTAGGTTCACCTAGGCCTAGCTTCTTAAACAGATTATAAGGCATGACATTTATGCTAGCGCCTAGGTCCGCCAAGGACTTTCCTACATGCATGCTGCCAATAACAAGAGGGATAGTGAAACTCCCTGGGTCTTTTCGCTTCTCAGGCAGCTTGTTCTGCAGGATGGCAGAACACTCCTCGCTCAGCATCACTGTCGAAAGATCCCCAAGTTTCTTCTTGTTGGTGAGGAGGTCCTTCATGAACTTGGCATACTTGGGCATCTTTGATAGTGCCTCCACGAATGGCATGCTGATGTTGACCTGCTTCAACATTGCCATGAACTTGGCAAACTCAGTCTCCAGCTTGTCTTTATGCAGGCGAGTGGGGAAGGGAAGCTGAGGTACATGCTCCTTAACCACTGGCTGTGACTTGGGAGCAGGCGTGGTTGTGTCTTCCCCCACTTCTGCAGTATCAGCTGGAAGTGTTGAAGCAGGCAGTGGCTCATCTCGACTGGGCTGAGCAGGAGCAGCTGATGTGGTCTTGCCACTCTTGGTAGTGATGGCATCAAGCTGCTAGAGCTGGTTAGGATCACGAGGATTCGGAACAGTGGTGGCAGGCAAAGTCCCCGGTGCCCTGGTGGTGTTCTGACGGGCCAAGATACCCACCTGATTCTGCAGATCTTGCAAGATGGCACCCTGGTTCCTCTGACCTGCCTCCAGTGACGTGATAACCGCCTGAGTACTAGTCATGAACGAAGCCAGAATATTTTCCAGCTTCTTCATCTGAGTATCTGGAACTGGGGCTGCTGCTGGCTCGGCAAACTGGCGTTGGGGCTGCTGGAATGATTGCCCCTGCCTAGGCTGGTAGGGCTGCTGCTGTGGTTGCCCCTGCCTAGGCTGGTAGGGCTGCTGCTGTGGAACTGGCCCCTGTCGAGCCTGATAGGGCTGCCTCTGCTGAAAGCCACCAGCTGGTGCTGGGAAACCAGGTGGCTTAGTGGTGTTGCTGCCCCAAGAGAAGTTAGGATGCTGGCGCCACCCCTCATTATATGTGTTGCTGTACGGGTCGAGGCGCCGAGCATTGGCGATGAAGTCCAACTGCTCTTGGGGAGTAGTAGACTCCCTCATAGCCTGGCAGTCTTCTACTAAGTGATTCGAGCTCTCACACCACTGACACTGAGCAACTGGAGGTGTAGCCATACCTCTGCCCGGAATAAGACTGTTGGGCTGCTTCAATGTCTGCACTAGCTCAGCTACCTGCTGCTCGAGTCCGGATCTGGACTCCATGGCGTGCACACCACGGTCTCGGGAATGTCTGCCTCTGCTGCTCTGCCCCCAAGAATGATCTCTGGCAGCCAAGGTATTAATCATCTGATTCAGCTCGGGTGGAGTCTTAGTGAGAACATCCCCTCCTGGGCATAGAGACTCAATCACCCTCTGGCTATCTAGAGAGAGAGCACTGTAGAAGTTCCCCACTGTGAAAGCATCACTAAAGCCATGATGGGGACACTGCCAGAAGTATCCCATGTACCGCCCCCAAGCATCACGAAGTGACTCATCTGGCTCTTGGCGGAAGTGAGTGATCTCCCGCTGAATCTCTGTAGTCTTCGATGCCGGATAGTACCTGTGCACGAACTTGTCCGCCAGATCGTCCCAAGAGGTGATGGACAATGGAGGCTGGGTCTCCAACCACCTCTTAGCATTCCCCGCCAGAGAATGGGGGAAGAGATGAAGGCAGATTGCATCATCCGGGACACCATTCAGCTTGAACCCGTTCGTCAGCTGCAGAAAACGGGAAAGATGTACCCTGGCCTCCTCATCCTTCAAGCCATGAAACTGGATAGAAGATGTGATGAGCTGAATCCAGCATGGCTTGATCTCGAAGTTGTTCGCTGGAATAGGCGGGTAGAGGATGACCGGGCAGATGTCAGCAATCCGCGGAGTGTAGTAGTACTCCAAGGTGGGACCCGGCTGCGGTGGATGATGAACTCCATGATCCTGGGGTATGGGGTTGTTCCCCAGGACCTGATTCACCGGGAGAGCCTGCTGAGGATTCCCCGGGTGTTGATTGTAGTCTTCCATCTCGTACTCCTCCTCAGAATCACTGCTCACGTGGCCGTCTATGCGCTCTTCCGTAGCCAGTCTAGCTCGCTGTTGTCTCCTGAGCTGGAGACAGGTGCGGTCAATCTCTGGATTCAACGGCAGTAAACCTCCTGACTGGCTACGGGTCATACACTACCTGCACACACTCAAGCAAGCAAACCCGTGAAGGCACAAGTGGGACAAAGCAAACAAAGCAAAAAGAAAAGCTAAATTAACAGAAATCACTTTTCTTCAACAACCTAGTCGTCCCCGGCAACGGCGCCAAAAACTTGACTCGACTCTACTGTCACTCCAGGAATTGGCCAAGTGAAACCATTTCCTAAAGCGTAGTATAGCGGGTTAGGTTTATATGTCAACCCGGGTCCTAGATCTGATGACTACTCAGTGAATTCTTGTTATCTAGCAATGAAACTGGAATGCAAGTCTAAACTATCAAACTAACAAAACAAGTAAACTGTTGTATTCAGGTTAAAGAGGTCACCCGGATATGGTTCCCCCTAGACTGCAGTTAAGCCGGATTGTAATTACCAAGTTCAGTTTCTATGAAAGTTATACTGCGGAAGATTCTTAAACAGCCTGAAGTCTCGACTAAAGGTCTTCAGACCCTCTCAATCTGAATCTCTAGCGGGCGACTAACCTCCACCGGAGTAGACAGATTGAGGCCCTAAGAACAAAACCTCCACTACCGGAGTAAATCCGGTACAGAATAGTGAGTTGGTTCCTCGACTAAAGTCACCAACTCCCTACCTTCAATCAAGGATACTCTATTAACCTAGGCAGATATTCTCATTCTAGGTTAAAGCAGAAACAACAGGAATTTGATCAGGATTCAAGTCATTCAATCATTCAAACCTCAATCGAATATAATCAATCATAGAATCAGTACTTGGGTTCATACAATCAAAGCCTAACATACAAATCTAGGGTTCTCCATACCCAGATGAATGGGAGAACTACTCCATGGAGAAGAAAGCAAAAGCAGAATCAGGCACGGAATTCATACTGTGAAGGATGGATTCCTGCTCCTGGACGTTGATTGGCACTCCTCCAAGCTCAAGCTGGCCTCCAATGGTGTTGAAGATCAATCTAGGGCACTTGGAGACTCTTGTTCGTCGCTTTCTCTCTCTAGGAATCGTTCTCTCTCTCAAAAACTCCAAATCTCCCTCTCTTTGGCTGAAAATCTGCTTAAAAAGGCATCAGTGGCCAAAACACGGTCGAGGACACGGCCGTGTAATGTTTCAGCCCGCCCGTGTTTTGGCTAGGGTTAATTACACGGCCTGTGCATTGCGCGAAACACGGGCGTGTTTGATGGTGGACACGGCCGTGCTTTGTGGACACGGCCGTGCTTCTGCCCGTGTTTTTAGCCAATGTCTGCCCAACTTGAATTTGCTCTCGGCAGTAAAAACACGGCCACAGAACACGGCCGTATTCTGTTTTAGGTCTGCCCGTGTTTTGGCTCCAGCTTGACGAAATGACCTCCGAATGCCCCGAAACTCGTGCTTAGCCTTTCCTTTGACGCCTGGGACCTGAAATATGACAAAATAGCACAACCCGGCGTAAAATAGGCCAAAATACACGACTATGCCTCTCAAACGGATAAGAATTAGGGGTGCAAATACAATCAATTACATCGTTATCAGCACCTCTGAAATGGAAGAAGCAAAATTCGATCCTGTGGCTACATCTTCTAAGACGGGGTAGTGTTTCCCCGCATCACACAAGCTGTCATACGTTATGACACCACCAGCCAAAATTCCGCTTTTGCTGGCTCTTGAAGACTCCCCCTGATGCTTCAGGGTTCCCCTACCGCCCACTGGGGTTTTTCCTTTGGCATCTCTGGCTCTCCCCTCAGAGCGACCCTTCCCAGTAGGTGAATCTCCTGATCCTCTCACCCAGGAACGAGTTCTCTTCGTCTGATCATGACGAACTCTCGACCGTCCACGCGGGGGATTATCTGGTCTCTCACGAATTGACACCCCGGCATACGAGTGAGGCACTGCTGGCACTTCCCTATTCTTCATACACCTCTGAAAGTGAGAGTAATCTGCAAGGAAGGATTACAGTTAGAAAATACGGTCACAAAAAGGGAAGTACTGTAAAAAATGAAGTACCTTTACCATAAACAGCAAGAAACAAGCTTGCTCGAGCACCAGGAGTACTTATATCAATGGGTCTCTCCCGGAGAATCCGAGCATGTTGTAAAGCAATTTCTCCCTCAATCACGGGATCCTGAAATCCACCTGTAACACCTTCACTCCAGTCAGCTGGAACCGTGATACCTCCGGAGGTAAACTCACTAGGCGGGGCAAGAAAATAAAAGAACTCCGTCTCCCACGACCCCTTCAGATGGCTAAGTGAAGTGCAAATGCTATTGGATGACTTGCGTTTGTGCAGTTCCCAAGCCACTCGATCATGACGAAAGAAAAAACAAGCATAAAATAACTCAGGGGATGGTGGAACCCCAGCTCGACGGCATGACAGGGTAAAGCAAGCTATTAAAGTCCAAAAACAAGGACTAATAGAATCAATTGAAAGTTTACTGCGCCGCATTACCGCACACAACCAGGCAGGCAACGGCAATCGAAAGCCGTACTCCAGAGAAGAACGGAAAAGTGATCGCCATGATGATGGGTGACTTGCAGCAGAAACAAATCTGTTGGGTATGGCATAGCTCCAATGATGAGGCATACCATACGACACCAACAATTCTCGCAACCACTTTTCACTTTGCGTAAAACCACGTCCCAGGCCACCCGCTGGGTACTCCGAAGGCACTCGACCAAGAGGATACATCACCTCCCAAGGGCAGACATTAAAACCCAGTGGGTTAGGTGCTATATTTTGAGACCCACTGGCATCCGATCCTCTTGCCACCACAACCGTGGAAGGCGGTATAATCATTGAATGTTGATTATCTCGTGATGATAAGGGTAAGCTTGCCATTTTTACGAAAGGTAAAATGAGAATTTACTTTAGGAATAGTGAAGCAAGAGTTTACTGTGGGTAGTGAACTGCTTTTTCCTTATGAGAAATAAAAAGACGGGAGGAAAACTACGAGAGCATGAAGCTGGGAAATGGAGAATTCAGTATTTATAGGAACAACGTTTGAAACTGGGTCTAATACCGACTTACCGTCAGAAAATGTCCGGACGAACTCCGAATTTTTCTATCGGTAAGGGGGCAATTGATAGACCCAGTTCTTAACCGACAAAATTATAAAATATTAAACACGTGTCCTTTCATTAATACACTCGATAAATTGTTAATCATTGCGGTACCTGAAATACCCAAAAATTTGTATTATACCATCAGACTCCTTCATCTCCTATGATTGTTTTTTTCCTTTAACTATTGTTATTGTTTTTTCCTTTACCTTCATTCACTTTCTTATTTTTTCCTAAACTTCTTCTTTGTCCTTTTACTTTCTCTATCTTTTCATAACCATTATTTTTGTCCTTTCTTCCTTTCCTTCCCACGTACCCATTCCCTTCTTCTTTCTTTCCTTGGCATGTTTCTCTCTCCCCCTATCTCATACAAAGCATATGATACAAACTTTTGTCTTTTTCTTTCCTTGTCTTTTCCACATCTCTTTTCCTTCATGTCATGTGAAGTGGCAGAAACCACTCATCTCTTTTCCTTCTCTCTCATTCTCTTTCTTTCATATTCCCCTTCCTTTCTCCTAATTTCCTTCACTAACCTACACATGCATGAAAAACCATTCCACTATCACGTCTACATACTACAATAATAAAGGAAAGACAAGAACATCATTCCTTCTTCCACTCCTTTCTCATACAATCATGTTCATGCAATGCCATGCATACGTAGAGAACCAAAACCAATTCATTTACCCATTTTCCATATATTCATACTCCTTTATATACTTACACTTTCTCCTACTTACACATACACACTTGGACTTTCCCATATACAATAATGGATGAGGAATATTGGTGTATGATGGAGAATATTAACGAGTATAGGGGAATAATGGAGAATGTTGGTGAATGTTAACGTAAGTCGAGGAATTTAACTACGACTTTTTTCTATAAATAGGGAGCACCCCTCCCCCTTTATAAACAACAACAAGTCACACACACACCACATAAATCGCTTACGACTAATTCACACAACACATCTCACACACAATATACACTCTCTCTACTTTCTCTCTCTAAAAACGTTTTCTCTCTCCTCCCGATCTCCCAAAAACGTGTTAAATCTCTTAACACTCAACACACTCTCAATTTGGCGGACTAAGCCATGGAATCGTGGATAGTCTCCACCGGGCGGCATTAAATAGCCGACGGCGCTCAATTACGACCGTGGGACCGAACCAGGTCTAACGTCATCGTATTTATATTATTCCACTCAGGTTACTATTTGAGCGTCGGAGGAAGTTCCAACCAGGACCCCCCCCTCCCGGTGGGACCTTTTTTTCAGGTATTCGCACGGAGCTGGAGGTGGTTAAAGGCTTTGGGAAATCAGCGCTCTCCGGACCTTAAACATATTGAAGCAAGCTGCTCTAAGCTTGGCATCAACAGCACCCCAAATCGAAAACCATGAGGGTCGAGACCAAGGTTGTTAAACCGGTTTATGCCGGTGTGCCGGTTTCGCAAGTGAAATGGTTCGACCGTGGCACAACCGGTATACATATCGGTTTATGCCGGTTTAACAAAAATATGTATAAGAATTGAGAACCATTCATTAAAAATCATCTGAAAAACTTCTCCATGCCCTGAGTGATTACCCTTCTTTCTTGCTTCTGTGGATGATTGATATGTGGTAGAAGGATAGTAGTAAGCAATAGTTTGGCGGTGGAAATCAAATTTGGTTTCATGGGTAGACAAAATAGGGGAATGTTCTCCGTTGGAACAGAGAAGGAGAATAATAGTTGTTAAAAAAAGAGAGGAGAAGAATGGTAATTCTAGCCCAAATCGACCAGAAAAGGAAGAGAGAAACAAATCTAAACAATGGAAAGAAAACCCAACTCCACCAAATCATCCCAATTAACTCCTCCATTAAACCCAATCCCCAATCATTCATTGTTTTCCTCTTTCCCCAGCAAAATCGGCAATCAATCCAAGCCCTGCTAAGGGCGCCATCTAGCCGCAATCGTCGAGTTCTCGTGACGAGTCGTCCCGCCCTCCGAGCCTCACTGCCCAGCCTCGCCGTCGTAAAGACTCACCGTCCCGCATCCCCGTCGTTGAGCTTGCTACGCCGCCAAGCTCTCTGGCCTCTGCACTTTATCCTTTAGAGCTCGGAGGAGGGGAAAGACAGAGATGGAAGGATGATGTATCAGTCTCACAAAACTGCAAAAGAAAACCCCACCCGACCTTTTTTTACATTCTAACCTTAAAGTGACGCCGCATTAGTTAGTTTCCGGAATTTAAACTTCCGGTTGAACCACCCAAAATTTCCGGTTTTGACCGACATTGACCAGAGCATCATGCCGGTGGCATTCCAGCCGGTTTCGTGACCGGCACCGGTTGAACCTGGTCCAACCGGCCGGCATGGCAGTGGCATGACAACCATGGTCGTGACCCAAAGCGGACAATATCTTCGTCGGAAAAATGTCCGGGATGTTACAAGTGGTATCAGAGCCTCTTCGCGTCCCTCTTGAACGATGGTGGGGCAAACCTCAACGAGGGCGTTGAGTCCCAAGGGGGGGTGGGGGTGTATGCAAAACCTAGGCAAATCCCACATCGACAAAGCACAGGAGAGATCCATGGTTCATAAATAAGTGGGTGTATGCAACACCTTAGGAAAATCCCACATCGACAAAGCACGAGAGAGATCCATGGTTCATAAATAAGAAACCGGCCTTAACTGACAAGACGCGTTTTGGGGTGAAATGGAGGAGTTCTTGTGAGAACTCTGAAGTTAAACATGCTCAATGTGGAGTACAACAAGGATGGGTGACCTTATGGAAAGTCACCTTGAATTGCACCCCAAGTCGAAAACCGTGAGGGTCGAGACCAAAAGCGAACAATATCTTCGTCGGAAAAAGGTCTGGGATGTTACAGATGAAAAAAGGGCTAATACCACTAGGAAACCCGAACTATCAAGAATGTGTTATTTGTGTTATAAAGTATCCAATATGACATTTGTGTCCCAACCTATTATAGTATTGTGTCATTTATGTCCCAACCTATTATAGTTTTGTGTCATTTATGTCCTAATCCGAACTATTAAGAATGTGCCATTTGTTAAATACTAACGGTCAGCGCCAGTCAACTCTAACGAAAAAATAGTTTAGGACACAAATGTCATATTGGATACTTTAGGACACAAATGACACATTCTTAATAGTTTTGGTAGTGTTTCATGTAATTTAAGGGCATAGCATCCTAATGGACCTCTTTGTACATGTTGAGGGAGATCAAGACGTGACTGCTAAGAGCAAAAATAGAAATTGGAGCGAAGTCATAAAAACGCGTTTTGGCAATTGTTTTTTAGGGGATCCATAATTCAATGCAAAAACTTATGTTTTGATTCTTTGCTTGAGTACAAGCAAAATGCTCAAGTTTGATGGTATTTGACAACACATAAATATACATATTTTACTCCACATTTGGTGTTGTTTTATCATTTCGGCTGGTTCTATATGTTTTGCCCATTTTATGCATAGTTTGTTATTTTAGTGTGTTTCGGGGGACTTTGAGTTAAACTTTATGATATTTGGTTAGGTGACTCGGTCGGATATACCGTGAAATAAATACCGACTAGAGCCCAACCTTTTAAACTCTAGCCGGATGCAGTATAGGGCAAGTATTTAAATTGTCAACCCGGGCCGGTCTATGTACCCTGACTTCAATCGCTTAGTTTGTTATCTAGCAAACGTTTTTGGGTTTAAAACTATGAAAACTACAAATGAAAACAAGTAAAGTAAATCGAGGTCGTCCCAGTGAGAGAAGAATTCACCCGGGTATTGCTCCCCCTATCTAAATATCAAGATCGACCAAATCAAATGCGAATGTGTGGAGGTGTGTTCATACACCATAGGAAGGCGCAACAAGTGAAGGAAACATCACTCTCTTAACCAATCGGTTAAGGAAAACAATTAAGCTAAGATTCTTAGCTCTCTCAATCAATGGATTACAGATTACTACAATAAACTAGGAAGTCTAGCTCTCTTAACCTTTCGGCTAAGGATTGCAACAATAAGCTAGGAGTCCTAGCTCTCTTAACCGATAAAACTAAGGGTTGCAAGAACCAATCCCTCAGAAATTAATCCGGATGGCAATGTAACACCCAAATAAAAGTGCTAAATCAAAGTTTGAGGATTTCCCTAATTTTCCCTAGGTAGGTAGCTCAATTGGCCAAGAAATCCAGCTCGTCAAAGCCTCCTAACAAAAAGGAGAATCCCCTCTACCTAGGTCAAATTGGCATAAAAATGAGAAATGAAGAACACAACCCAAGTATCATGAAAATACCTCAAACTTTGCATTAAACACAAACCCACACACATAGCATTCAATCCATACAATCTATCACATATTTCAAGCTAAGGTTCACAACACCCAAGTGAGTAGGTAGGCTATTCCATAGCTAGGCAAAGGAAATCAACAAAAAGGAGAGAAAGAACCATGAAGAGATGACAATCTTCCTTCCTCCTTGCTTGAATCTCCATCGAGAAGAAGAAACCTTCAATCCTCTAGCTTGAAATGAGCTCAAAAGCTCTCCTTTCTCTCTCCCAACACCCTTCTATTTATAGATCCCAAAAGTCACTCCTCACGGTCAGATGTCACGGCTGTGACATTGGAGCCTTGACCTTGATATTGGACCAAAACAAAGTCAGTGGTGTCATTTTGGTCCATCTTCACGGTCAATAGATGATTTTAACGGTCAACAGTACGTGAACCACTCGGGCGTCAGTAACATCTGAAAAGGTTCTGGAAGCAGACAATGTCACTCCCAAAGGGAGATTTTCACGGTCTTATGACTGTGACATTGGACCTCTGCCCGTGACAATTGATTCTCAAGCCCAGTGATCAATTGTCAAGGTCTGTTGACCGTGACATTTGACCTCTGCCCGTGACATTGGACTATTCTTCACTTTACTTCACTGTTTGGCGCTTTATCGACTCCAATTGTCCCTAGACTTGTTCTCGACCTTCCCGCACACGCTAGGACCTGAAATGTATAAAAAATAGCACAATTTACCGTATAATAGGTCGAGATATAACAAAATGCAAAGTCAAACTATCAAGAAATGAGGGATAAAGTGTGTATATTTATGCCCAAACTATTAGGGCTGGGAAATGGTGCGGTCTGGTCCATACCATATAGACGGTCTACGGTCCAGACCAAGAGGCTAAAGTATAAACCAGAGACCAGACCACATACTATACGGTCTAGACCATACCACGCATGTGCGGTCTGGTCCGGTACAGTCTGGTCCAGATAGACCACATTGAACGAAAAATGAACACTTTGTTAAGTCAACCACACTACATATTGAACCAATAATTGAGAAAACTATTGTTTTTTGCCTTAAAACATAAAATCCTACATGCATGAATAATTTTGACACTCTAAATCTTAGTAAATAACAAAGATACAAAGTCGAAGAATCCCAACTCGCACCATAACGTCACAAACATTAACATAATGTCATATGGAGACACGATCGTCTCTACTCTCTAGTGAAATGTGGTTGTGAATGAAGGAGGGGAAAAGATTCTCAAAATTAAGTTTGAGAGTTGAGTCTCGTTGGGGGAGTTGGGAGAGTGGTCGAGTGGGCTACTAACATGTATTCGAAAGTCGGCTAGATCCACAGTTTGTTATGGTAAACCACGGTCTACACCAGACCAGGCCAAGAAATCAAAACTTCATATAATCCATACCATGGTCCGGACCAAATTGTGTGGTCCGATTTGTTTCATGGTTTTTCAAACGGTCTCGTCTATTTTCTCAACCCTATATTTGGTCAGAAAACTCACAAAAGATGGAAGTTATGGAGTTCGGGATGATATGAAGATCATTTGGACATGATTTGAATATATTTTATGAGCCCAACACAGTCCAGGACATGACAGTTTTGCGGGCATGCTCCGAAATGATTCATCCTTGGAAAACTCGAAGAAAAGAAGGAAAAATATTAAATTCTAGCCAAAGATGGTCTAGAGCAATACTGTGGCCATTCTCCTGTTTGAAGTCGGATTTCTGCACTATTTAAGAAAACTTAAGATTTTTCTTAAATGGGGACGACCATACTCGACCAAAAACCTAAAATTCAATATATAGGGCAAAGTAAGAGGATTTTCCAGTAACTCATCACCATAGGAGTCTACTGGAAGCAATCAATCAAGGATTCTACCATGGAGAAATTTATAAGCAGATGATAAAGAAGCGCGACAAAGTTACCAAGGAAAACAACATACAAAGTGGCCATTCTGCACTCAATGGCCCTTTGGGAGTCTGGTGCAAGAACTATATGCACCACCAATGCAGTTAAAATGCACTTAAACACTTACGGTTTACGCTTCTACGTCATCAAAATGCTTTTGTTTCTATATAAAATATATTGTATAACTCCTAGTTACGTCATCAAAATATATTGTATAGCTACGTAGATGCTCTTAGATAAAACCACTGAAGCAAAGATAGAAAGAGGACAATACAAATCAAACACAGAACAACTCCGTCCAACTTTACATTTTTTTTTTGTAACTCCTAGTTGCAGACCTATCCTTCCATATATGATCTCCATAGACGTATCTGTACTCGTAGTCGCAGAGCTCTCTTGAGGAATCTTCATAGGAGTAGTCCTAATTTAACGTAGATTTCCAAAAACTCAAACATCCTCGTTCGAACCTTGTTTAAAGAGGTGAGAACCATATTATTGATCATCTTGATTTTTAGAAGTCATAGGTTTAATCATTCAATCAACACTATAAAGTTTCCACCGCGAAACAATTTGGCACACCTGGTGGGACACGTGTGTTTGATTCGAATAGGCTCTGCGGTGTGGACAATAAGAAGGTGGACTTCCACCAATCTCTATGATGGAGGAATACGTCGTTTTTGGCCATGAGATGTCAAGCAACAGTGGCAAAGTGAAGCAACTCTCAGGTTTGGCAAACATGGATGCCACTACTACATGCATGTTTCCCCAGCAGGTAATCCTCTAGTTTGATTCTCCTGCACAACATTCTAAAAGATACTTGGATCAAATTTTTAGAAGATGGTTCAATATATTCATGATTTTGATATTTTAAAATCTTAAATTTCATATGATTTGAATATGATCAAGTCCAAAATCATGTCTCTTGAATTTGTTTAACCGAAAATCATGTGACCCAAAAACTGAAAGGATAGATCTTCTATCACGCTTGGGTAACGAACAAGTTGGATATTTGCTAGTTTTTGTGGACATCCATAAACTTTGTTAGTGTTGTGGTCAGAGTAGTGATCAGTCAATCATTTGTTGTGCAACGGTGTTGAATCCAACTTGCAAGTCATGAATAGCAACAAAATGAAGGAAGTAAATTCCACAATTCTTGGAATCATTGGTGGTCGATCAATGTAAATCAAACTCTATTGTTAATTATGGCTACAAGAGTGTTGCCAAAAGCGAGCAAACCCAACGTGTTTTTTCTTGTGAACAACATTGTTCTTAAAGACACATAAGTTGGAGGTGGCTTGTGAAAGCCATTGCAAAGGGGTTTACATCATCGTAGTTCTAGTAAGAATGAAAACAAGAATCAGGGTGGACAACCTTATCACGAGCATGTTGATTATAGCAAGTTCACATGTAATGTGTTGTCAAACTAATATCGGTGGTGTTCAATCTAAGCCACTAGGGAGCATGAGATCCCACCACATAGCAGATTGAAGGAGAAACAACATCGCAAGTGGCATAGAAGTTTGCCACATCCACCGTGTTCTAGGAAAAATAAGACAATGATTGTCATGAATTATCCTCAATGCGGAGGTGGTGACCACATGAAAAATACCAATGTCATGAAGGCTGGATAACTCAATAGATTCCTCCGTGTAATTGTCCCAAAGACTCCACTAAGTACACAGGTGAGCGAACCCAACTAAACACCACATGAAGATGGAGTTGCCATATTGGTGTTCCTAAGGAGCAAGTTTGCCATGAATGGTGGACAGAGGGGCAATCCACTACACAGCAAATCCCAAACTCACATACTCACATGGAATCTCAAAACATGTAAATTTGTGGTCTGACAGGTGCAAAAATCATGATCTCGGCAAACCAAATACATGCATACATGTTGGTGATGCTCGTAAGCCTCGGTTCTCATACTCCCAACAACATGGAGAGAGTGTGGAGGCAAAGAAAGAGTCCTAACATGGTCAAAATGGTGCCACATGTTGGACTTGGCAAGACAAAAACACTCAAAAATTGTATGAAAATTGATTTGACTATCTAATTGCACTATATAAGTGGGTTTATTTCTCAAATTTTTTATTTAATCTGATCGCCACACGTTGAAGAAGCCTGGTAGGTTAGTGAAAGTAAATAATAGTCTTGTAGGTAAAAATTATGCAACGATACCAAATTTCTAACCTCAATTAATAATAATACCTTTCAATATTCATCCAAAATTAATTAATTCACAACTTACTCCTTCTTTACACAATTTATCATTTTTTTTGTTTAGGTTACAAAACATTAAGCTACAACAAACAATGAAGGGTTGTTGATGGATAAGCAAAGGAAGAAATTTAATGCCTAGGGGCAAAAATTAAGAATGATGATTAATCACATGATATGTAGGAAGCTCTTCTCTTAAATCCATGATCACACACACCAAAACACACTCTTTCTGTTATATATACATATACCTCACGTCGTCCTTATATCTAAGGAAATTTATGATGCTGATCCTTTGGATGGTCTAGTTTGATTACTTGATGCCTTGGCCAAAAGTGCCACGGACATAACTCGCAACCTATTTGCTATCTCGGTGAAGGACGGCCTAGAATCTGGATTAAGGGACCAACATTGCTCCATCAGTTCCCTCCAATCTTGATCGCAATCTTCCGGTACTGCAGGCCGCAGGGTATTCTTTACGATACCACCTTCATGCATATGGAAATGTAGAAAAAGAATGAGATAGGGAGATGACGAGAGAAAGAATAGAGAGAGATAAACGCTTACCAATGATTGCGCCACAGTGCATATCAGCATAAGGTTCCTCCCCTGTCAAGATCTCCCACATTGACACCCCAAACGAGAAAACATCAACCTACATATATCAACCATTCACATTTTTTTGTTAACTGCTTGTTCCATTTGGCTTCTTGCAGAGCTTTCATTAACGCTTTTGTGAAGCCAATCACGGAAATGGGGAAATGATGAAACAAAGACCTTTTCAGAAACTCGGCTGCTGCTTCCGTTTAATAGTTCGGGTGCCATCCATGGAAGAGTTCCCCGTACACCACCAGATACCAGAGTGTTCCTTTTGATTCTTGATAGCCCAAAATCTCCAACCTAATCAATAGTATGCAACACTCTGTTTTAGGTTGCAGTAGCTTGGAAGGAATACCATCATAGCTTAACAATTCCACAATATACCCTCCTACGTTTGTTTAGCACTAGTTTTCATATATTCCTCACATATGAATTTGATAAATTAAGCTAAATGCACTAATCAAATGACAAAGGTTCCCTAGTAAGTGATACTGGCATTTTATTACTTCATTATTGATTAAGAAATGAGCTATATACTACATCTTAGCTAAAAATTCATTGCTTACCTTGCATATTGGTCGGTGTGGATCCCTTAGATTTACCAACAGATTATCACACTTTAGATCAAAATGAACAATACTTTTTGAGTGCAAGTATTCCATGCCAAAAGCAGCATCCATTGCAATCATAAGCTTTTTACGATGATCGAGAGATCTAAATGAAGACAAAGACAAATATCTTATTAGTTTGATACTTATAACTATTCATGTACATTGTGCACTTTATTAATCACTAGCTATATGTTAAACTCACCTTTCCTTTTTGAGTAGGGCATGCCTAAGTGATCCGTTAACCATGAATTCAGTTACAGTAGCTAAGGTTCCTCCACTCGCATCAGGTACAATCCCATAAAATGCGACCACATTAGGATGGTGAAGAGTTGAGAGGATGTGTGCTTCTCTCCAAAAGTCTTTTGCCTAACGTAAAAAATGAATATTATAATAATGGATAAACTATTGTGTGAAGCTCCATCCCACTCATCAACTACTGTTTTTTTAATGAACACGGATCAACTACCTACTAAATGGTTTTAAAAACTAACATAGAATAGTATAGTCTCTTATATATATATATTCGCGCAACTCTTACCACACCTGGAAGTTATTAAAACTTGAATAGTAAGACATGCTATATCATCTCCTTTGTAGGTTGCATTATGTAAAATGTTACATTTTATGTAATGTATGCTAGTCTTACATAGCAGTTGTAGAATATTGTTACATAAGACTTCCGTAATATAATTTTACTTTATGTGACTGCATGGTGATACTCATTACGGATAAACTCATCTATTATGTAAGTCGTACGAAACACTATTTTACATGATTTTTGTAACTACAAATAGATTATGTAAATCGAATGTGATGGCAGTTATTTCTTTTGAACCGTTTAACAACTGTATTATGTAATTCAATGTTAATACTCATCACTTAAAGAGAAAATCTATTACATAAGGTTTACGTAACGCTATATTCTAAAATTGTTTATAAATACAAATAGATTACGTAGATGATGTTGGTTATTTGTTCTGTAACAACTTAACAGTTGTGTTACATGAGAAATGTGTGATAGAAACCCGGCCTCAGTTGATTTCTAATAATATTATTAGGATAATTAATGATAGGGTTAGTAGTAGTCGATTAGTATTATGATATATATCAGATTTATTCAAATATTTCCTATATATATGTACTTTGTGTCTTTCGTCAAATTATGAGAAATCAATAGACAGAGTATTATTGAGAAAATATCTCAAAACCCTGATCTCCCTATCCTCTGAAATCGGTCTTTACCATGCCTAAAGACTTCGGTCATTCTTCTCTATTATGCACAATTCTCCTTCTTACTCTTTGATCCCCAATTTTTTTCCTTACTATCTAAATATCTAATTATATAATCTCAATCCTTGAGTTTCTACCTGTTGCAAGTAGGTGTGGGTGTCTAAGATCCGTGTCGTGTTAATACTCATTGCTTAGATAGAACATCTATTATGTATGTCGTACACAATACCATTCTACAAGTGTTACGTCAAATAAAAATAGATTACGAAAATGTTACGTTATGTCCTTTATTTCTTTTGTAATAGTTTAACGTACATGTTATGTAGAACTTCTATAATTCCTTTAGACTTTATAAACTCCTTAATACGCGTTACATAAAAAGGAAATTTATTATGTAAGTATTATGTAACACTATTTACAATTGTTACACAAGATTCATAAACACTACGTAAACATTACATAATGAACATTATATTTTACGTCAAGTGACTCGTAAAACATGCTAGCAATTGGAAAAGTTATAATAACTTGAAGTATGAACATGAAATTTATACTTTGCTTTTAGTCCTAGATTTTTACGTATTTGGAGCACTACAACACTACTCTCTTAATCATGTGAAAATTGAGAAAGATAGAACAATGGATTGAATAAAAAGAAAACCATAAATCGAAGCAAGTCATAAGATTATGTGGGAGGACTCACCAATCGTTCTTGTTCTGATGACCTCCCAGCAAAGCAACTCTTTTTTATTCTTTTGATTGCGACATCTGTACCTCGCCATTTTCCGTGATACACAGTTCCATATGTACCAGATCCCAGCTCCCGTAATTCCTCAAGGTCTGAATTCTTTATGATCTACACATTAATCATCATGGGAAAGTCTAAGTTATAGGTAGGGCTGGGAATTCAGACCAAATCGTATGGGAAACCGCGGTCTAGACCGTATTGTATGGTTTGGTCTGGATCGTGAGACCAGAATTATGGTCTGGTTTGGTCTGCGGTCTCCTCCTTTAGTGCGTGGTCTGAAGTGGTTTGGACCGCGGTCTACCGCAGTAAACCGTAACAGACCGCGACACACTACCTACTACCTTGGACAAAAATATCACTAAATTGAACCTCCATATGTGTATTTGAAGAACAAAGTTAGTTGATTCTTCATCTAGTTGAGAGCCAACAAATTGCAAAATGATCGCTTATATGTTATCTCCTTATCAAAGTACCACACAAAAATTAGAAAGACTCATAAATAATATTCACAGATAATGTCTAGACTATGGAGTCGATAAAAATTAAACACTACAAAAAAATTCGTTCACCTTGATGAGATAATGAAAATGATTGAGAGATATGCGACCATCTTAGTGGTTCGAAATTCTTCGACGTCATCAAAAAGGTTATCAACTGGGAGAACCTTCGGATCACTCGAGAGATGAGAAGCGGTAGCACAAAGAGGAATAGGGAAATAAGGCTATTTGAAAATTGAATAAACCCACTTCTATCCTCATATTTCTTCTCATTTAATACGATCACAATTTTTTTGTTTCACTAGCATATTGGTCACTAGATTTTTTATAGATACCTGTGAAGGGTTGGAGGGCGAACTAAGAGTTAAGTTTTTTTTTAACATGGTCTGTCTGGTCCAGACCATACCGGACCGCACCGCACAGGTATGGTCTGGTCTGGACCGTATAGTATATGGTCTGGTCCATGGTCTGTGTTCCAACCTCTCGGTCTGGACCACAGACCGTATCTATGGTCTGGTCTGGACCGGACCGCACCGTTTTTCACCCCTAGTTATAGGTACTAACATACTTATTGTCATCCCATGTTTAATACTTTTCTTGTCTTTTTACCTATATATAAAGGTTAACATATGCTCCGCGTATAGTGATATACACCAACGTTCACACCTATCATATGTATTATTATAAACTAAGACAAATAATAAATATCAATTCTGATTTCTAATTAAATTGATTTTGCTAGATATTTATAGTTTAGAGTTCACGCATTAGAATTTAGGATATAGTATCATACACCAGAAAATGCATGTATTTGCACAAAAAAATCAAAATTTACATTGATGTGAAGGATTTAGGATTTATATATTTAGGGTTAGGATTTAGAATTTAGGATTTATGATTAGTGTTCATAATTTAAGGTTTAGAGCTTACGGTAAAGCTCTCAATCCAATCCATTCCACCAAACCAATTCACTTAAATATCCAACTAATATAATATATTTAAATCCGATCCATTTTATCCAAATTCAATCGGATTGGCAGATCATGGATCAGCTTCATGGATTGTTGATAAATTTGGAACCTATATTTTTATATGACATTTTAGTAACTAATCATTTCAAAATTTACATATTCTAATTTTTAGATATCACTTGGATCCATGATCCAATGCATTTGATCCAATCTATGAATCCTTCGATTCATTTAATCCATTGATTCACCAACTTATGAATCAAATCCATTTGTTGCCTTTAGCTTAGAGTAATGCATGGAGTAGTTGTAACTCTATGTTATATCATCATATTAAAATTGTGTTTGCAATTAAATTTTAAATTTGATATCTTAAAGCTAGTTTTAGAACTAGGTGTATAGTATGCACGCATTGTTGTGAGTGTGTCATAAAACCTACTTATATGTATATGTATAATTTCTCTATTTTGCTAAATTATGAAAGAAGCAGCATCTACTAATGTTCTACTTACCCATTGAAGTTTATCTTGTCAAAAGAAATTTTGAAGTTTATTTTCTCTACATAAATATTTCACCTAATTCAAATTATATAGTACATACATAAATTTGTTGAAAATAATAAATTTTAATTAAATAATTAAGCTGTGAAAAAAAAAATAGAATATGCTAGAAACGTGGGTAAGTATGGAATTGTGTAGAATTGTTTAGGTGTGTTAAATTAATGAGTTTGTTAAGTGTTGTAACCTTAAAAAATAAGGAAAAAAGAAAGACCACTAGAGTAAGGCGGTGGATGCAGATTTTTGTATGGAGCAAGGCCTATAAATAGTTTGGGCATTAGCTTTGTAGAAGTAGAGCCAAGAAGAGAGCAAAACCAAAAAAAAAAAAAAAAGAAATAAAAGCCTCCAAGTTTCCAAAACTCCTCTGCCCATTTCTCTCTTGTCCAATAAAAATAGTCTTCACCCATTATAGCTCATAAACGAGCTCATACCCACCAAAAGCCCACCATTAGCTTTTCAATTATAAGTAAATAATTAAATTATTTCCAACAAAGTGGTATCAGAGCCCGAGTTATTTCTAAGTATGCTATGTGGTTGTAGCGTAGTGTAAACTTCCACATCAGAAAAGAATTATTCGTGTTTTTATTATCACGATTGTACCATGACCGAAAAATCCACTTTCCCCATTCAATTCCCCCACCTTACCAAAACCAATTACAAAAATTGGTGCATCCGTATGAAAGCCTTGCTGGGATCCCAAGATGTTTGGGATATTGTTGAGAAAGGTTATGAGATTCCCGCAGAGGATTCTCGGTTATCTCATGCTGAAAAAAAGGTATTGAGAAAAAATAGAAAGAGTGATCAAAAGGCACTCACTCTAATTCATCAATGTCTTGATGAATCAATGTTTGATCAAATAGCAGATGCTACCACAGCTAAGGAAGCATGGGAAATTCTGCAAAAGGAAATGCAAGGCGTGGAACCAGTAAAGAAGGTTCGACTTCAGACACTCAAGGGAGATTTTGAATCTATGAAAATGAAGGAAGGCGAATCTGTTTCAGATTACACCGCCCGTGTGAAGTCTATCGCCAGCAAACTGAAGCAAATTGGGGAGAAAATTGAAGAGACCAAAGTGGTGGAGAAAATTCTACGGTCATTATTACCGAAGTTCGATTATGTGGTGGTGGCCATGGAGGAAGCTAAGGACGTGTCAAAAATGACAGTGGATGAAGTCATCGGCTCATTGCAAGCACGAGAGGAAAGACTAAATAAAAGAAATGAAGAATCGTCAGAGCAAGTGTTAGCTACAAAAGCTACCATTGAGGAGAAAGAAGGTGCTCGAGGAGGAGGTCGGTACAGAGGTCGAGGCAGAGGAAACTACAGAGGCAGAGGAAGAGGAAGAGCCCGAGGAGCATATCAAAGCAGAGACGGAGGAAATTTCACCACGAACAATTATGAAACGTCCACCAGAGGCAGAGGTCGTGGATGTGGAAGAGGAAGTTGGAGATCAAATGAAGGTCGTGATAAATCCAACATCCAATGCTATAATTGCTCGAAGTACGGGCATTATGCATCAGATTGTTGGAGTCCGCCTAAAGAAGTGGAGGAGACAGCAAACAACATGCAAGAAGAAGAAGTCAAAGGCACATTGATGCTGTCACATCAAGGAGATGAAAAACCGAGAGACAACATGTGGTATCTGGATAATGCAACAAGAAACCACACATTTGGAAAAAGAAACATGTTCGTGGATATAGATGAATTGGTGAAAGGAAATGTCGTATTTGGAGACTCCTCAAAGGTTCTATCAAAGGCAGAGGAGCTATACTCATCTGGTTAAAGAATGGCTCACAACAATTTATCAGTGATGTGTACTATGTCCCGAACATGACTAGTAACATCCTGAGTTTGGGTCAGCTGATGGAGAAAAATTATGAAGTTCATATGGTGAATCGTCAATTGGAGCTGTTAAACGAGAAGAAGCAGTTGCTAGCCAGAGTCCCAATGTCGAGAAACAGAATGTTGCTCAGTCAGAAGAAGATGGTGCATGGTCTGCCAGTGATCAATCATCCAGATCAGTTGTGTGGAGGATGCTTAGTTGGAAAGCAATTCAGGGCAAGTTTCCCGAAGGAGTCCCTGTCACGAGCTAAAGCACCACTTGAGCTCGTCCATGCAGATCTTTGTGGACCGATCACCCCAACATCGTTCGGAAAGAACAAATACTTCCTACTGTTCATTGACGACTACAGTAGAAAGACTTGGGTTTACTTCTTGAAGCAGAAGTCAGATAAATTTGAAGCTTTCAAGAAGTTTAAGATGCTCGTGGAGAATGAAAGTGGCCGCTACATCAAAGCAATGAGATCATATAGAGGTGGAGAATTTATGCTCAATAAGTTCAGAAGGTTCTGTGAATATCAAGGAATTCGCAGGTTTCTCACAGTCTCACGATCCCCTCAACAGAATGGAGTTGTTGAGAGGAAGAACAGAATTGTACTCAACATGGCGAGAAGCATGTTGAAGAGCAAGAACCTGCCAAAAGAGCTATGGGCTGAAGCTGTCGATTGTGCAATCTATCTGCTGAACAGGTCACCAACAAAGAGTGTTTGGAATCAAACACCCCAAGAAGCATGGAGCGGAAGGAAACCCACAGTCTCTCACCTCCGAGTCTTCAGAAGTGTCGGGTATGTGCACATACCTGATCAAGAAATGAAGAATTTGGATGACAAAAGCAAGAAGTACATATTCCTGGGATACTCAGAACACTCAAAAGGTTACAAAATGTTTGATCCCGTGGAAGAGAAGCTGATCATCAACAGAGATGTGGTAGTTGATGAAAAAGCAATATGGGACTGGACTACTGAAGCAAAGAAGAGTTACACTTTTTATCCATTCACTATGGATGAAAGTGATGAAGTACCAGATACAAATACACCTGTATCCAGTCCACCTAGTCATAGAGAGCCTGCTAGCCGAGAAGGAGAATCTAGTGAAAGTCCCCGAGAAAGGCCACAAAAGTATAGACGCCTTGAAGATCTTTACGAAGCTACAATTTGAAGGTGATGAATTGACTCTCTACTGTCATTTCATTGATGATGAACCGATGGATGCTGAAGAAGCCATGAAGGATGAAAAATGGAGAAAAGCCATGGATGAAGAAATTCAAGCAATTGATAAGAACAAGACTCGAGAGCTTGTGTCACTACCTAAGAACCAAAAGCACATCGGTGTGAAGTGGGTATTTAAAGCGAAGAAGAACACAAAAGGAGAAGTTGTCAGGTACAAAGCAAGATTGCTGGCTAAAGAATATAGTCAGTGACCAGGCATTGACTATAATGAAGTTTTTGCTCCCGTGGCGAGAATGGAGAGTATCAGGATGGTGATATCTCTCGCAACTCAAAATGGATGGAAGATACATTAGATGGGTGTGAAGTCATCTTTTCTAAATGGATATCTTGAGGAAGATATCTATGTGGAGCAACCTCCTGGATATATCATTAAAGGTCAAGAAGATAAGGAGTTGAAACTAAAGAAGGCATTGTATGGTCTGAAACAAGCACCAAAAGCTTGGAATAGCAGGATTGACAAGTACTTTCAGCAGAACGGATTCAGCAAATGCCCACATGAGCATGCACTATAATGCAAGGTGCAAGGGGGGAGCAATATTGATAGTTTGCCTATATGTTGATGATCTCGTCTTCACAGACAATAATCCTCAAATGTTTGAAGAGTTCAAGAAGACGATGGTTCGTGAGTTCGAGATGACAGACATTGGACTAATGTCATACTAACTCGGAATTGAAGTAAGTAAAAAAGAGGAAGGAATTTTCATCTCACAGGGTGGTTTTGCCAAGGAGGTACTGAAGAAGTTCAAAATGGAGAACTATAATCCTGTGAGTACACCAACTGCGTGTGGACTGAAGTTATCCAAGGATGACAAAGGAGAGAAGTTTAACTCAACGGAGTTTAGGAGTCTCGTGGGAAGTTTGAGATACCTGACTTGTACCAGACCAGATATTCTCTATGCAGTTGGATTAGTTAGCAGATACATGGAGGCGCCAACTATGTCACACTGGAATGCTGTCAAGAGGATACTGCGCTATATCAAAGGTACAATCGATCATGGTCTACTTTATATTAAGTCAGAAAATTTCAAATTGGTTAGATACTGCGATAGTGATTGGGCAGGAGATGTGGATGATCGCAAAAGCACTACAGGATTTGTGTTCTTTATGGGAGATACAGCTTTCACATGGAGTTCAAAGAAGCAAGCTATCGTGACATTATCTACTTGTGAAGCCGAGTATGTTGCTGCGACATCGTGTGCGTGTCATGCGATATGGTTGAGAAAGTTGCCGAAGGAGTTGAACATGGCACAAGAATAGTCAACTGAAATTTTTGTGGATAACAAATACGCCCTGGCGTTAGCGAAGAATCCAGTGTTTCATGATCGCAGTAAACATATTGATACGAGATATCATTTCTTACGAGAGTGCGTGGAGCAGAAAGAAGTTATGCTGAAGTATGTGAAGACTGAAGACCAGATTGCTGATATATTCACGAAGCCGTTGAAGCATGATGTGTTCGTCAAGATGAGGACGCTACTCGGAGTTACGACAAATTAAACTTTAAGGGGGAGTGTTGAAAATAATAAACTTTAAGCTGTGAAAAAAAATCAAAATATGCTAGAAACGTGGGTAAGTATGGAATTGTGTAGAATTGTTTAGGTGTGTCAAATTAATGAGTTTGTTAGGTGTTGTAACAATAAAAAAAAAGAAAAAAAGAAAGACCACTAGAGTAAGACGGTGGATGTAGATTTTTGTATGGAGCAAGGCCTATAAATAGCTTGGGCATTAGCTTTGTAGAAGTAGAGCCAAGAAGAGAGCAAAACCAAAAGAAAGAAAGAAAGAAAGAAATAAAAGCCTCCAGGTTTCCAAAACTCCTCTGTCCATTTCTCTCTTGTCCAATAAAAATAGTCTTCTCCCATTCTAGCTCATAAACGAGCTCATACCCACCAAAAGCCCACCATTAGCTTTTCAATTATAAGTAAATAATTAAATTTATTTCCAACAAAATGATTGTTTTCTAGAGAACTTTAGTGAATGCTCGCTTGAACCGCATAAATCAATTTTAGCTCCACCCCTAACACAATTGCATTTGATAGTCCTCTTTTATTTTCAATAATTTTAGTAGGTGAGAATATGTATGCGTTGAAGTTTATTTAAAATACCTGTAACCCATAGATGTTCGCTTCCATTTCGGCTATGGCCACATCACTTGTGCATCCATCTTTTTCTCCACTACTAGATTTTGTATCCTGTAAATATCCTACGTTCAAATCCTATTTACCTGAATAGAAAGAAAAATGAAAGAACTCCCGCTCCAAGCCATATAATTTATAGATATTATGGAACTTACCCCAAACTGCTCAAATTCTTGAACCACACTGTCAAGCCTCATTGTGGTAGGAGGTGCAAAATCTTTCTTTATTTGTTTGGCAGCAATTGGTTGTGCTTGTGAGAATGTCGTTTCAAATGATGTTAAAGTCGCAGAGGCAAAGCCACCACTAGTTGGAATCGTAACTTGACAAGACTCTGCACATGAAACTAGAATACTACTTGCAGATTCAATAGTGCTCACATCTTTCATAACAACTGGATTCTGCTCTACTAGTGTGCTTCTGTTATGTTCTTCAGTCGAGTTTCTTGTTTGCCCTAATAAAATATCTTCAGTATCTGATCTCTCATCTATGGCTTCTCCACAACTTGACTTGCCAAAACTTTGAGTGCGATGATATTTATCTTCTTCATCGTCAAGGAGACAAATTGGTTCTTGATAGTGTACATTTCTCATGTTATTGTTACATGATGCTCTCTGAAGATCATTCTCGCACAAGTTTACCATTGTAACAATATCATCATCAATGCATTTGGATGAATTTACAGACCTTATATGTGGATGCTCACTATTGCACTTATCTCTTTGACTTTCGAGAGGTTGAACTGCATTCCCATTGAGAAAATATGTGTTACTTGATTGTTGATGTCCATGATCAAGCAAAGAACTTCCAACGTTATGATGACTAGCTGTCATGAGACGACTCATCATAAGGACATTTGAGGGGGCACTTTCCATTTGATAATTTGAGAAATGCTCCGAGGTATTGATATGAGGTTTGTGATCTATGGTGGTAGAAAATCCTTCTATAGGCGTTTGAATGTTAGAATTTGACAGTTGTCTTTTAAAATGGATAGGTGGTTTCTCCCGGTAGCCCATTTTGCATTGCTGTGGAAATGGATCATTTTGGTCATATCTAATGGGAGTTTCCATAGCCAATGATGTTTCATTACTAAGGTTCGAGATCTGATATCTGTCATCCAGAATCTTGACACTTGCATGACGTGCTTCGCATACCTGCAACGGAAGAGGACGAGAAGTTACAGAAGAGGATATCCGTGTGTCAGAAACGTTTAGCTCGAGTAACGGACTTACCATTTCTTGTGAATGATAAGCAGACATTTCCCCACGCTCCTGAAGTTTGGAATCAGAAAATGCATGGGAAATGCCTTGTGGAGGATCAAAAGAGTCAGCGGAGCCAGTCAATACACCTCTCAAGTCTTCTAGGTGGGAAATAGGACATTCGGAGTGGAAATGGCGTCCCCTCTGCATAGGCCTTTCATGGTAGCAACCATCAAAATTCAAACTACCAGAAGGGCCACCAAGCTCATTGTTGAGATGAAAGTTGTGGTATTGATTATGGAGTTGGTGGTGAAACTTTGTGTTGAGGCCAACATTCTCTGTTGGTAATGGAGTTGTCATGAAAGAAGTATTGCTTTCGTCTGCAAACAAAGTAACGGGAGAGATAGGAGGAGAAGGATATGGAGACATCATATTCTGAAAAGAAGCAAGACCGCCATTGATTTCCAAAGGCATCATGGAAGGTGGAGCACGCTTGGAAAAACTTGGGTTACGACTGAACCTTATTGGCAGTGCACTTGCTGAAGACCTGTCAGTGGGGATTTTCCTAGGACTAGGGTCACTAATGCCATTCACGGCTGCCACATAATGGTAATCAGGACTGCTCTGTTGGATGGATGTTTTAGTGACCTCAAAAGATGACAAGTTTTCAACTTCACCCATTGGAATCAGAAAGATACGAAGCCTTGGAGAAGCACCAAGATTTTCAAGCCCGTAGTGTTCCTCAATCATATTCTGAAGGTCTTCATCGGAAGACACTGATATAAGAGCATCAAGATCCTCCCCCGGAAGCTGGTACTTAATATAGTGTGGTTGACTGCAAATATAAGAAGTTTTCCTCACAAGTTCAATCCATGACTGACTCTTACTAATGGAAATGATGCGGGTCTCTCCACCCACATACCTGAGCTTCCCATCCCCAGGCCTTGGCAAGATTTTTCCACCAGAACTACACAGAAGTTTCATTTTTCCTGCCTGAAGTATTCTATCTGAAATATTTGTGTTGTCACCTCGAGGAGATTCCAACCCGTAAAAAGTTGAACCCAAAGCAAGACCTCGATCATTGTTGTTCAGCTCACCCAAAGAATTCCTTGATCTATGTACATTATTCATGTTGTCCTCTGCACTAATCCAAGTCATCTTATCATAAAAGCATGAATGCTCGTTCTCCTTTGGGGACTCCATTGAAGAAGCGGAAACATTAGAGTCCATTCTCTTCAAAGTAATAACACGAGCAACATCCTCATAACCCAGATTGTAACTTAAGTCGCCATCAGATGAAGCTCTCCTGTCATAAATAGTAGTCGTGTTTGGAACAGGACGTGTCCCTCTGGTATTGAATCTGTCTTGGAGAAACTCTTCCCCTGTTTGCATAGATATGTT
The DNA here is from genome assembly GCA_964030455.1 of Linum trigynum. Taxonomy (NCBI): domain Eukaryota; kingdom Viridiplantae; phylum Streptophyta; class Magnoliopsida; order Malpighiales; family Linaceae; genus Linum; species Linum trigynum. The sequence goes on along the minus strand of OZ034814.1, from coordinate 28,363,170 downwards.
ATGTGCCTCTCTGCCTCCACCATTACCACCAAACCTAGATGTCAACTCGTGTTGTTGTTGTTGTTGTTGTTGCAACCACTGTGTGGAAAAATCCATTTTTGACAAACCATTCATTGCGATCTCGTTCAGCTTAATGATAAGAGGTCTCAATCCTTTATAAATTGAGCTTGTGAGAGAGAGGATCCATTATGCCTTCCCTTATTTACAATCTCTCTCCCACCATTGAAGTTTTTTTTTAATAAATTCCCAACAATGAAGTTTAAAAATCAAAACAACCAATGTTAATCATCTCATCCGCGAAATGAATTTAGAACTCCAGCCAAAAATGAAAAAAACAAATTCCTTCCCCCTATAAACAAATTTGTGTCCAACCTCATAATCCATTCCACATGACCTGCTCAATTGAATATGAATTGTGGGAACACCATATGTTAATCAAACAATCTATGAATAATCATGCAACGCGCTTGATTCCTTTCTTGTAGAACATTAATGTCCCTAAACCCTAAATGAATTAACAAAGGGGTGAAAATATAGGATAGGAAGATTTGAATCAAACCAATGGGAGAAAAAAAAATTTGTGAGAAATATTATAATGGATTATTTACATTAAAGAGGAACCTGAAGAGATATACGTCATAGTTCTCTAGGAAGAAAATCAAATTCCGTGTGCTTGCGGAGTCGTCATCACCAATGAAAATGGATGGATGAGATCAACAATTCTGGGTTTCATATTTGATTCAAAGATTCTGGGTTTCAGATTGGGGAAATTGAGAATAAGAGATGGAGGAGGAAAAAGGAATAATGCAAGAAAATGATAATTCTTCCTAGTTTTGGGATGGGGGAAGAGACAAAGCTATGTTATCGTTAAGCGAAATCTATGTCAAGAAAAAAATATTTTTTCTGGCAGAATAGTAGAACAACTTCTTTTACCAAAGCTAGAAAAATAATTTTATTTATATACTATTTAGGGTGAATACGAATACCCGAACTATGTACAAAGTTTAATTTTTAATACCAAATATCTTAACTGAAAATTTTCGAATATAGATATGACTTGTCATTTGCGTCCCCATGTTTTCCTTTGTCGTTGAAGTTAAAACCACATTAGACTATTGATTATGTCATTATGTGGCAACACATGACCTCCACTTATATGCCACGTCAGGACACATATAATTTTCAAAATATTTTTATTTTCTTAGAAATTTATTTCCCAATTATCTTACTATACAAAAAGGGCGATCGTTAGTGACAACATGTTTTTCACCGATAATAGTTAGATTTAGTCATAAATGGTTATTACTGACGACATATGGTCGTCGTCAAGAAAAGTCATACATATTTGGGGTATGTCGTACACCAGCAATTTTTCCTCGTGTACTATAGAAGCATCCATATATATATGGTGACTTCTATGGTACCCCGAGTGAAATCAGGGGTACCACATACCTTGTTTATCAAAACGTTATCTAAACCTCAAATTAGCAGGATTTTTGGACCTAATATTATACCCTAACACTTAATGAGTGAACCCTAGATCCTAATTATCTAAATCGTAAACTATAAACCTTAAGATGGTGCATTCAATTTTTTTTTTTTTTTTGCCTATATTTGGACGAACTCATAACCGTCGATTATTGTTTCTAATTAAATTGATCTTGGGGTATAAGATTTAGAGAATTAAGACCTAGATGTTAATCTTTAAGGGAGTATAATATCATTTCCGAAATATAAGTCAATTCAAGGTTTGCATAGCGTTTTCATACTCAAGGTATGGGGATTTCACCCTAGTGAGTTCTACAGTACCCAGGGTGAAATCCGGGGTACCGCATACCTTGAGTATGTAAACGCTATCCGAACCTTGAATTGATTGATCTTTCATACATGATACTATACTCTAACCCTTAAAGATCAAAATATAGGTATTAATTCTCTAAATCTTATACCCCAAGATCAATTAATTAGAAACAATAATCGACGGTTATGATTCGTCGAAATATAGGAAAAAAATGAATGCACCATCCTAGGATCTAGAGTTCACTCATTAAGGGTTAGGGTATAATATCAAACCCAAAAATCCTGCTAATTCGAGGTCTAGATAGCGTTTTCATACTCAAGGTATGTGATATCCCGGATTTCACCTTGGTACGTAGAAGCCACCGTATATATATAGTTGTGGGAGTCTTCGGAACGGCACCAAAATTCAAGATTATAGATTTATTTCAATTGAAAATTTTGTTTTTAATGCAATAAATTAATTTTTGTCAATGTAAAAAAAAAAAGATTTGTAATGTAGTGACATAACATTCTTAAACAATCTCTAGGATTTAGATTCAATCCTTGGCATAAGCATGCATAAGGGTATATAGTTTCTCCCCAAAAATTGGTAAATTACAAGTGTCCTATGAGAATACCTAGGAAGGCTGCCAGCCACGTAACTTGAACAATGAAAATAAAAATCTCTGATAGGATAACGTTGTTTCCTCGTATTTTCTCACACATATATATGGAGTTCTCCGGTACTCAGTGTAAAATTCTGGGTACCGCATACCTTGAGTAAGAAAACGCTATTAAGGACTTGAATTGACTGATCTTTCGGACATGATACTATACTCTAACCCTTAAAGATCAAAATCTAGGTCTTAATTCTCTAAATCTTATACCCCAAGATCAATTTAATTAGAAACAATAATCGATGGTTATGATTTCTCCAAAATAGCCAAAAAATTCAATGCATCATCTTAGGGTTTATAGTTTATGATTTACATAATTAGGACCAAGTGTTCATTTTTGTTGTCATTTTCATTAATGGCAACCGAATGACAAGGAAAAGAGGTAACTGACGAAAACGAAAAATTGGTTTTCCCGAAAGGTAGAGGACGGGTTTTCTTTCGTTTTCATTAATGAGATCAGGTCTTCGAGACCTAGCGACCGCATTTCTGTTTTTTTTTCCGTTTCAATTGAAATAACAAAACCCTACCATCTCTAAGTCCAACCGCATCCAGCATCTAGCAGCAACCATCTTCTCCTCAGCTGACGAGCTTCTTCGAGGCGGCCAGGATTCGTCGAGGCGGCCTCAGCTTTTCTCCCCTCGCCGAGCTTCTCCCCGCAGCTGCTCCTCTAGTCGTCGAGGCCCTGCATATCCGCTGCTTGCTTCTCCCCGCAATAGCTCCTCTCGGCGATACATCTCCCAGGTGAACAACGGCCGAGGCGACGCGCCCCTGCTCCTCCCCGCCGGCTGCTCCTCCCGCCAACCCAGCTTCTCTCCCCTACGGCCAGCAACTCCCCTCCAGCCACAACTCGACGAACCGATGAGTAAGTCCACTGTTCTTTTTTTCTTCTTCTATTTTTGCAATTTATTTTGGTAGCAGATGGTTTTATGTGGATTAGTTGAATTTATTTGTTGTGTGTTGTTAATTTGTTGTTTGGAATTTCATTTTATTATGGAGTATGGATAGTGATTGTAGGTGTTTGTTGTGGTTATCGATTGTTCTGTTTGTTGGTTATAATATCGTGATTGCTGTTTCTTGTATAGTTTCACTCATGGAGAATACAGAAGCTGTCAATGATAATGATTGTATGGTGGTAGAAGGAAAAGATGTATGGCCCGAACAAGTTAAGAATTTTATGATTGAATTGATGGTCGAGGAAGTGAAGAAGGGTAGCAAGATTACTACTACCTTCACAAAATTAGGATGGGCCAACATAAAAAATGGAATAATGAGTAAGTTTAACAGGGACTATAAGGATTATCAATTGAAGAATAAATTTAACCAACTTAGAAGAAGGCATAGGGATTTCAAGGGCATGATTAGTGAGACGGGAGTTAGTTACATTGCTGCAACGGGAAAGGTGAGCGCTTCTGAGGATCATTGGGAGAAATGGAGTAAGCAGGTAATTGAACATTTCGTTCAATTTCAATAAATATGTGTTTCGATTTTGAACTTAGAATTGATTAGAACGTTAATGTGTAGGGTCTAAAAGGTTGTATCGGGTTTAGGTAGTATGGTTGTCCAAAATACAACAGCCTTTGCATCATATTTGGTGACACTATTGCTTCTGGTGGCAATGCTTTTGTCTCTACTCAAGAAGTCTCAGATAGCAGTGGTGGACAAAGTAGAGAGGACAACGAGGAAGGTTTTGTTCTTGCTGATGATGCCACTGATCACGCCAAGGAAGCAAAGGGCAACTCAAAGGTCAAAGGCAAGAAGAGGAAAGCAAACAAATCTACCTATTCAACTGCGGTAGAGATGGCAATAATTAGCATGGCAGAGAGTGCTAAAAGGAAGAATGATAGGCATGATGCCAAGACGGTTGCATCTGCTGTGAAAGGACCTATGAATGAAGTATCTTGGTAGGACAAGGACCTATATATTATGACAGAGTGTATAAAGGTTTTAGATGAGATGGAGGTGGATGGTAGTGTGTTTGTCAAGGCTATTGATGTTCTCCATGATAATCCACTAAAGCGCGGTCTCTTTCTACGCATGACAGAGAAGAGAAAGAAAGAATGGCTGGAAGGTTTGGTGTGATTGTACAACGCCGACATTGTGTGTTTGTGTTTGAGCTATGTATGTTTTAGTTGAACAATTTTGTTGAGTTGAATGTTTGAGTGATTGTGGTTGTATGTTTTATTTGAACCATTATCTTATTATGGTGTAAGCACAATTTCAATAAAGTTTGATTGTAATTTATTATTCTGCAATGCAGACATATGGCTTCTGGTTCTGATACTGATTCTAATGATGATTTGGAGATCTTCATGATGCATTTGTGGTTGTTGGAGAAAGAGAGATCCAATGTGTCTAAAGTGCCATGTAGAACCTCAGACAAAACTGGGCATGCCTGGGTTAAAGAGCTTCTTCATGGTAATCCAACAAGGATATATGAGCAACTTCGGATGGACAAAGATACATTTCTTGCTCTTTGTGAGGAGTTGAAACAAAATGGAGGGTTAAAGTCCACTACGAGAGTCACAGTTGAAGAACAAGTTGCCATCTTCCTCAAGACTATAGGTCACGCTAATGACTTTCGCGATATTGCCGAAAGGTTTCAACATTCTACAGCCACCATCTCAAAGTACTTTGACAAAGTATTGAAAGCTGTGGTCAAGCTTGCAAACAAGATTATTGTTCCACCAAATTTTGATAACGTCCCTGACAAAATTGTTGGTTCTAGACATGATCCATATTTCAAGGTAAATAAATACTTACTCCATAGTTACTAGTACAATATTTACACATGTTTGTTGATCATGTCCACTTTTGTGATTACATAGGATTGCATTGGAGCTATATATGGAGTGCATATTGATGCATCTGTTCCTACTGCTGAACAAATTCCATAGTGGTGTGTGTATGCTCCTTCGATATGCTTTTTACTTTTGTGATGGCTGGATGGGAAGGCACGGCAAATGATGCTAGAATTCTCAGTGAAACAGTTTCAAATCCAGATAACAAGTTCCCGATGCCACCACGAGGTACTTATTATTGTTTGTACATAAATAAATCTCATGTAATTATATACTAATTGACTTGCTATATACAATGTAGGTAATTATTATGTTGTTGACTCCGGATTTGCGAACATGCCTGGGTTCCTAGCACCATATCGAACAAAGGAGCCTACTCATTTTCAAGAAATCAATCGAGGTGGTGGACCTAAAACTCTTAAACAACTATTCAACTATTATCACTCATCCCTACGCAATGTCATCGACCGTTGCTTTGGAGTTTTGAAGGCCAGGTTCCCAATTCTGAAACATATGCCTTCTTTTTCATTAAAGAAACAAGCACAAATTATTATTGCTACATGTGCTCTACATAACTTCATTAGGATTCACCTTGTGAAGATGTCCTATTTGAAGAATATCATAATTATTATATGGAGGAGGGAGTTAATGGAGTGCAAGGAGTTCTGGAAAGAGAGGAGTATCGTATGAGTTCTAGCCGAATGGAAATTCGACGTGACGGAATAGTGGACAAGTTGTGGGATGACTTCCAAGCTGGACTCCTTTGACATTTGTGATAGTACTTCTACTTATTTGATACTAAATTATGTACTAGTGTCAGGAAATTTGGCAAATTCTCATTTCCAGGTCTAGTAACCAACTAAACAGGTTTTCATTTTCAGTTTACAATTTCCGGTTTTACAAAAATCCCAGCTAAACAGGTTTTCAGGAATCGTTTTTCAGAAAATGGCAGTTTCCATTTCTCCAGATTTCGTTTTCCGTTGCCAAAATCACAGAAAAGCAAGGTTGTCAACCCGCGGGTTGACCCGGACCCGGTTGAGCTAGTGGGTCAAGGGTTAATGGGTCACCCGTTTTAGCTCGGTTTAGCCTGGTTTAGCCCGAAAATATGGAAAGCGTCATTATATTGTACTTATCCTGATAAATTATATCAAATCTCATCTAACATATGAGTTATAACATATAATATTACACCAAAATAACATTTCGTACTTAGATTCAACATATAGTGAAAATTCACACACACTTATATAACATTAATATTCAAATGTTCAACTTATGATTCCAAAGATTGAGTTAGGCGAAAAGAAAAATCGGAAAATAGGCGCATTTCGCAAAAAAAAGAAAAAAATGGCACAATTTGACCTCCAACCCGGTACCTTATAGCAGTCGACCCGGCGGGTGCGTGCGGCCTATTTTTCTCACCGGGTCAGAGTCAAAGTGGGTCAACCCGCGAGTCGACCCGCGGGTTGACAATTGTAGGATAAAGTTTTTCTCTATTTTTTTTACGTAGTCCGCCAGCTCTACTAAAATAGAGAAAAAGAAAAAAAGGGAAAAAAAGAAGAAAAAAAGAGAAAATCAGTGAGGAAGGAGGTCTTGAAAGTTGAAAGGGAATTTCCCCCACCCTCTCCGAATTGGCCTACTTACTCGGAGTGGGAAAAGCCTGGCTGTCGTTCTTTCGGAGAATGCACGCAGATCTGAATCGGGAGTCACCTGAATTGCCAGCACCAACTATGCAGGAGTCAGCGGTGATTGGCCGCAGCTCCTCCGCTTCCTCTTCTTCTTCATCGACTTCTGTTGAAGTTCAAGCCCCTAGTTCCAAGTCCGAAATTGGAACGGCAACCAGCGGCAGCAGCAGCGTAAATGGTGTCCAAGTCAAGGCCAGCGGGGAGGCTGCTGGTAGCAGTAGTAGCGGCGGCGGCGGGTCAGTGAACAACGGAGGTGCCTAATTGTTGGATTGTGTTTACTACTATTTCTTTTGCGGTTTGCTATTTTGGGAGAGGTCAACCGTTTTGTTTGCGATATAGGCGATTCTTCTATGGCTGTCGAAATTATTTTGCTCGAATCTGCTTTGTAGTTGGTTCGAGGGGGGGGATTGTTGTCCGGTTTTATGTGTCTCCATCTCTTCTTCTAAGCGAGGTAGTCCACTTCATAGTGAATGAAATGGTTCAGTTTTGGTCAATAGATGCTAATTTTGTTGCCATACGGCCATCTTGCTCGATCGGTTTGACTCGGCCTTCTGGATGTGGAAGCGAATTTCTGAAGAAGATAGGGAAGGTTTTTTGGACTCTCTGTTTGCCGCTGACAGTGCACTAGGTGGAAGGTTTGTTAATGGCATCAAGTAGGTTAGCTCGTCCCTGCATTTCGATTCCATGTAGAATTATTTAGTGCTCCATTGGTCAAGCGCTGGCATTATCAGTTTCAGTCGTCCGGATCACATCCAAGGTAGGTTGAGATGAAGACCTTACATCTCTTCCCACTGCAATCTAAAGTACAAGGTACACTGGTTAGTGCGACAAGTTTCACCTGTGCTGCAGAAGAATTCTTTGAGTTCGAGGTTTCGCCCGACTGTATGGCTGTTCAAATGGGAAATCTTTCTGCAGTACATAAACGTTTCTCCTATGGAACTTCGGGCATTAGTGTCCAACTTAGAAACATCTTTTATAGAGTTTGTCATGGTCCCTTGCTGTGTATTTCTCCAAATTTGTCAGTCTCGGGAATGGAAACAGTTAATTCCTAGTAATTGATTTGGATTCTAGAGTTTTCCAAGTTTAAAAAGACAGCTTATGTGGGGAGTACTGCTGTGATGGAAGGAAGGGAGAGATCTGGCTATAAGACGCTTTATTCCCTGTTTGCTTAAGACCTTTATTTCACTTGCTAGCTATGTTTCGGTCATTGATGAGACCACTAATGTACACAATCCTTGTGTGGGAACTATCTTTCTTCATTGAGTTTCCCACATTTCTTCATTGTTTGATTGATATTAATTGTTGCAGGCGCTGCCACACAGTCTACATCAAGTGTCAAAGGCTCGGAACCAACTTCAAATCATCTTAGGTTGGAAAGATCTAAGACTGAAAGGCAAAGACATCACAACATACTTGCTGAAGATGCAGCACAAATTTTTGATAACAAGATCCCTGTCCAGCAAAAGGTAATTCAAGTGGTTAACTTTATATACCTGTTTCATGTATACCTGTGGAACTTTCAGTCCTGTTAGAGTAGCTACTCAAAATAATGTTGATACATTGCTTGAGATTTTTATTTGTTTTATTAAAACTGTGCAGCTTCAATTGTTGAACAGAATTGCTACTGTCAAGGATAATGGAACTGTAGAATTTGAAGTTCCAGGAGATGTTGAGCCCCAAACTCTTGGTCTCAGAGGTGACGATATTTGCTCTGCAGCCACAGGGGATGAGCCTCTCGATGGAGCAGAACTTCAGTATATACCACCTTTGCAAATAGTGATGCTAATTGTTGGTACACGTGGGGATGTGCAACCATTTATTGCAATTGGTAAACGGTTGCAGGTTAATTTTCAACCCACTGTTTACTTCTTTGTTTTATTCATTAAATTGTTGTGCTTTATGTGTCCTCGTGATGTAGATGATGTCGTTAGTTGGTGCCTTGATTTGTAATCGTTTTGCTACCTTTTCTTCTTAAGTATCCTTGAAAGTCTTTGGTTATCGGTATATTCAAGATGAGGACTGCGAATTAAAGTTTCTCGTTGTAACAGCTCTTTTTGAATATTGGTGAATATGTATTCGTAGTTCTTGAGAAGAGGAACATTTTAAAGTTTGGTTTTATGTGCAGGATTATGGTCATCGCGTCAGACTAGCAACTCATTCAAATTTTAAGGAGTTTGTCTTAACAGCAGGGTTGGAGTTTTACCCTTTAGGAGGAGATCCCAAGATTCTTGCTGGTTGTAAGTACCTAATATTTTGCTTAGTTTACTTCGATATCGTTTCTTATCCATTATATGGTCCTAGTTGCTATCCCTGACATCTGCATATGTGCTTAAACTGAGGATGATAACTTACACCACATCATGGGTTCAAACTTTGGGTGATAACTTCACATATAATATAAAAGAAAAAAGAGAAAAAAAAAGAATGATAAGTCGGTGGTATACTGGTTCATTTTGCTTTATTAGTTGAACTTGCAAATTTTTTGGCCTTCAGAACTACAAAGTTTTAAAGGAGAGTATGAATTTCCTTAAATTGGTTTGTTGTTTTGAAGAATAAATATGTTGAAATCCAGACACTAAAATGCATAATTTTCTCTGAAATTCATTATCTGGGAAATTTAATGTGTTACGTGCTCGAGTATCGGCATTATGTTGTATCAAGGACTTGCACTTGTTTACATGGAGCTCAGGATCATCTCTTGTGATTTGTTTGCCTGTCTTCTGACCAGACATGGTGAAAAATAAAGGCTTCTTACCATCTGGGCCATCTGAGATACCGGTGCAGCGAAATCAATTGAAAGATATAATATGGTCATTGCTTCCTGCTTGTAAAGAACCTGATATAGATTCTGGCATCCCATTTAAGGCAGATGCGATGATTGCCAATCCTCCAGCCTATGGTGAGTTTGTTTCATTGGAAATACTATTCTGGTCTAACATTGATTAGAGTGAACTCCTCTTATGCATTTTAGAGAATCTTTCCTGTCACATTGACCATGTTTGTCTCTCATGGTTTTCTTAATTTTCATTGGCATATTCGATGTGTTACTATTAATATATATCTTGTTAAATGAGAAGTCCTAGTTAGTTTCATCTTCATCTGTTGCTTATTCTTATCTACCTGCTTTCCTGGGAATCCAACCTTCGGTTGAGTTGTTTTCTTTTTGGTTGGCTTTATTCTGTCTCCATTGTTGTGTTTGTAGTGACTGTTCCCAAACTAACCTTTTTCATACCTTTTTAGGGCATACTCATGTAGCAGAGGCACTGAAAATCCCAATCCACATATTTTTCACTATGCCTTGGACGTAAGTCTTTTCTGGGTAATGGTTCTGCTGGATAGATGTCGCCCATGGATAGCATCCTGGGTTTTTGTCTTTTGCTTTGTACTAGTCATCTTAAGGGACTTAAGAATATTTTCCCGCTCTCATCAGGCCAACAAGTGAGTTTCCGCATCCTTTGTCACGGGTCAAGCAACCAGCTGGGTATCGAGTGAGTCCATTGGTTCTCTCTTTCTCTTACATCCATAAAAGGGGAAAAACAAATTCATACTCTTTGTTCGACTTCTCTAAGTCATCTGACTTAATCTTTGCTCTCTGTTGTTTTGGTAGCTGTCTTATCAAATTGTCGACTCACTGATTTGGCTGGGAATACGGGATATGATAAATGACGTAAGGAAAAAGAAGCTCAAGCTACGGCCTGTTACCTATCTTAGTGGTTCACAGGGTTCTGAGTTTGATGTGCCACATGCATACATTTGGAGTCCTCACCTTGTCCCTAAGCCTAAAGGTACTTTAAGATATCGGGCTGTTAGCAACATCGTATTAGAGCAGCAAATATCTAGTTTGAGTAGAGTTTTCCCTTTGATGTTGTGCAAATGGTGTTATCATCTCTAGATAGAGAGTGCTAATGTATACTTTCTACTATTATTTGGTTTGTAGACTGGGGCCCAAGAGTAGATGTGGTTGGATTTTGCTTCCTTGATCTTGCGTCAAATTTTGAACCTCCTGAAGAACTCGTCAAATGGCTGAAGGCTGGTCCAAAACCTATCTATATTGGATTTGGTAGCCTTGTGAGTCTCCTTCCCTTGCTTTTTACCTGCTTCTGAAGGGTTTTTCTTTTCAGTCTGTCTAGGATGTTCGTAATTATTTGATGTTCTTTCAGCTAAATGTAAGTGTTTCCTATTTGAGATAGGACTGCAAACGTGAAGTTGAGAGTGATGTCTGTGTTTTGCTGGCCAAGTTAAAGCTCCATTCCCATGTGAAACGAAACACCCGTCAAAAACTTGTAGATGCTGTTTAAGTTTTTGACTGACAGAAAAATGTTAAAGTTTACCTTATCTTCCTTTTCCTCTGGTCGGTCGACCCTATCTTTTGCTACAGAAGATAGCAATTTGCTAGGGAAGAAAACTCTTCCACTTTGCAGTCTGGAAGGTGGTTCTGAATGAGTCTCTTCATTTTACTTCTTTTTCGAAGATCTCTTTTATGGATTTTGATCAACACGGATAAAGTCCAATGAACAAGAAGAGGCTGTAAAATCAATTCCTCTCATGGTATATATCTAGGTATCCGTGGTTCAAACGTGGCAGCCTATAACTGGTTTTCTCATTGATTAAGTTACCACATCCAGTGGATGGTGTTTGGATTTGAAATTATTATTGTACTTGGCTGTGCTGATAAGGAGGATGAGAGGGGTTACGTTTTTACTCCTTTTATTGTTTTGCAATCCATGAGTAATCTTTACTGGACTGCCTATAAAAATTACTACAGTTGGTTAGATTTCCAGATGTGCTGCTCGTCATATCCTTTGCTCTATCAAGGGTTTATCTTTTGAGTTCTGTGTCTGCTAGGAGGCTTTTCCCCCCTTGGTTTGAATGTGTGCCTTTCACTGTGAAATTTTCTTAGTACTTCCGAATTCTATTTCAGCCAGTTCAGGAACCTGAGAAGATGACGCAAATTATTGTAGAGGCATTGGAACAAACTGGGCAGAGGGGCATCATTAACAAAGGCTGGGGGGGCCTAGGCAATTGTAAGCTTAATGTTGCTATTGAATGCCTTTTCCCTAAACAATCTGTCTTTCCCTGGTCTCTCAGAAAGCAGCATTGTGTTTTACGTCTTAGTTGTTACTTTGTGAATCATCTCAGTGGCAGAACCAAAGGACTCCATATATCTCCTGGATAACATCCCTCATGACTGGCTATTCCTGCAATGCAAAGCAGTGGTAAGGCCCAAATAGTTAGCTTTTATATTTGCGAGTAAAGCCACCACCACCACCACCTTTATCCATCTTCCATACTCGTTGCTTTCTACCGTGAATACATATACATCATTAAAAAGATTTATAAAGACAGACTAGACTATTACAGGACTCGAGTAACTGATGCAATGTTGAGCATTTTTGTATAAATTTTCTTTTATTTGGTTAATAGTGAGGAAATGGCATATCCCTCACCATGTCCAGTATTGGCTGCCTTCAGGTTCATCATGGAGGTGCAGGGACAACAGCTGCTGGCCTGAAAGCTGCAGTATGAGCTCAAATAACTTCCTCCTCTCTGTTTTTATTTTTTGTATATGCCTTCTATCGTCTAGCATACTCTCTGTAATTTTCATTTTGCTTATTACTTCGTTATAGTGCCCAACTACAATTGTGCCCTTCTTTGGCGACCAACCCTTCTGGGGCGAGAGAGTACATGCTAGAGGAGTGGGCCCACCCCCTATTCAAGTTGAGGAGTTCTCACTTCCTAAATTGGTTGACGCAGTAAAGTTCATGCTAGATCCTCAGGTAATGTTGCTCTCTTCTACTGCCTCTATTAATGAAGTCGATCATTTTCTATCGAACAAAAGAACGTCCTATCGATTGGTTGTGCTAGAACAAAAGCCAGAAGGACTTGACAATCTCAAAGTTCTTTATTGTTGGGATACTTTCGGGGTAGATGGCAGTTGTGTTAACTTGTTGGAGTCTACCAAACTACGCACCGTAGCGCCATTATCTGTAGCCATTGTGAATTGGAGAGTTGCAATCATGTAGTACCTCAGGCTCAATTGAGGAGGGAGAGTTTAACTTGTGAAGATAGCATTGTTTTGTTCCAGGTTAAGGAGAGGGCAGTGGAGCTGGCCAAGGCCATGGAGAATGAAGATGGAGTGGATGGAGCAGTGAGAGCGTTCTTGAAGCATCTTCCCCGGAAAAAGAAGGGCGAGCCTGACCGAGTTGCAGAGCCATCTAGCGTATTCTCCTTCGGTAGATGCTTCGGTTGTTCGTGAAACGCCCGCTGGTTGGATCGTCATCAACATTTATGCAGGCGCCATTGCTGTTTGATTTGAATCATACCGTGTGTGATACCAAGATTTCATTCACATCTAGCATTATATACCTGGGCTGACGTAAAGTTCTTGTAATACAAGGGCGGTTCACAAATGACAAATCCATAGCTGCTACACTGTGTATTCAACTAAATTAATTAATGAAGTGGAAGACCGACTATGTTTCTTGTTTGTGAGAATGGACCATTCTGCCTCGACCGAAGTGTCAGTAGGGCTGGTTATTTGGTTCGTGTTATTTGATTTTACCCGAGTTGTATAACCCGAATTGGAATCAGATAGTAAACAATCTAATTCAATTTTCAGGTTTAGATTTGAGATAAAAAATCGTGGGATCGGATCGAAATCCTGATAAGAGTGCCCTACACTCAAAACTTAACCAATTTCTCACCCTTTGAGTCTTTAGGCCACTCAAATCCTCCCAAGTTTTATTCAAAATCAAGATCGAATTGGGACCGGACTGGGTCAAGATCAGACTGTATTCAATCAAATCTTTGGTCCTTATATTCCCGAAAAAACCGAACTGAGATCGAATCAATTCGAACCAATTTAACCGGACCGGATCGTATAGCCACTCCTATTGGTCAGGGCATTAATAATACCAAAATTTAAACCAAACGAATACAGAGGGAACCCATGCCTTCACTTGCCACATGTTGATGAACCAAGAAACGGAGGTGTCAGGAATTCTTCAGTTTGGGGAGTGAAAAGCGGGACATTGCATGGAAATTGGCGGTGGAGAATGAGCCACACCAATGACTATTCAGCCTCATACCCATAACTTTTGCAAAGAGCAGAAAATAACAAAGAAAAATATGTACTTAAGAATTGGCGAAAAAGAAGTAAAGATGTTGGGTAGAGATGACAATCAAATCCATTGATGCGGGTATTCGACCTTCCCGGCCAAGTTAGGTGAGAATCTGCATATTAACCGAATATGAATAAACCAGTTAAATGTTTGATGGAGATAGTGGATTTGGATTTGGATTTGGATTTGTGTTTCGGTTCCATACCCATACATATGTTCGTTGAACCTATTTTTTTTATTTTTTTATTATAAATTTAGGGATCATATGTCAATCTCTCAATGAATGGAAGTGTAATTAAAAAAAAAAGTTGAGATATAATTGAGTGACCATCCAAATTAAACACTAATTTGTTTTTCTCAATTCGCCCTTCATTAATTCACTTCTTTACCCCCTTTGTTAACAAGATTATTTTATTTATTTATTGGTTAGTAGATGTGTCAGATTCAGAGGCTAATGATTTAGATAGTATTGTACTTTGTCTTTTGGATATTTTAGGATTGGATGCTTTAATTTTGTATTGAGATTGATTGTATCTTCGTTGATTTCATGATTTATTAGGTCCGTTTAGTCTTATAATTGAAGATTCACACGTTGAATTCTATGTATAGTAATATTGGAAATACGAGACAGATACTACACACGGATCACCCGAAAACCGCGGAAATGAGATTGCAAAAACCTCACTCGCTTGCGTGTGGAATGGGTACGGGTTTGGATACTGAGGAATTTTACTATGCTATATAGCATTGGTGCTATAGGTTTTTCCCTTTATGGTATAACTTGAAGTTATACCTTTAACGTTATGGTACAATTTTAGATTGTACCTATACTCTTTTGTACAAATTCTTTCATGGTACAGCTTGAACTTGTACATTTATGTGATGGTACAACTTTAAGTTGTAAAGTTGTACCATAAAATAAGGGTACAAATTCTTTTATGGTACAACCTAAACTTATACATTTAACGTTATGGTACAAATTCAAGTTGTACATTAAAGCACCGAGCATAGTAAAATTGCTCATGGATACTTTAAAACAAAAATGAAGATGGTTTAACACAAATCCACTCCAAACCTACACATTGCCATCTTTGGTGTTTGAAAGTAGAGATCAGATTAGAGAGAGAGAGAGAGAGAGAGCAATGCATCAAGGAGAGGCAGCAGCCAGTTGCATGGTCCGAGTCAGAAATAAGCAGCAGAGGGGCTGAACTGAACACAAACAACAATAAAAGACCCACACCACAGCCGGTGAGTTCAGAACCAGAAGCAAGTGGACCTCATCTTCTTGCTTAGCTTTCTAAAGTCATCCAACCCAAACTTCCCACTGGACCTCATCTTCCATTCTCCCACTAGCTCTCTGGGGGCATCTTCCTGTTGGGTTTTCCAAAGTGAGAAAAAAGGCACCTTTCTTTTTTATCTTCCATTGAATGCAGCACTTCATCATATCATTGGTTAGTGCAGCAAGCAGCACCCATTTCCACCACCCCCAGTTTGAGGTTTTAGTTAATGGATCTCTGACCTCTGCCCTTTCTATCTCGAGTTCAGAGTGGGGACCTGACGAACCTCATTAATCAAGCCACACTTAAACTAGATGATTAGCATCTTTAATTAGCTTAACTTTGTCAGACACAGACAGACAGACAGACAGAGAGAGACTGTATGGCTTTGCTGAATGAATACTGGACTGGTGGCATCACTCGCCATTCCTTCCCACCAATAACTCCCTCTCTATCTCACCATGCATCAACCTACTCTGTCTTTCTCTCTGCCTCTGCCTCTGTCTTCCATCTTTCTCTTATCTCCTGTTCCCAAGCCCATACAGCACCTTGTCTCTCATATCATTCAATTACCACAGTCCACAGTTGAAGGGTGGGGAGGGAAGAGGAAAAACCCAAAAAGCTCTTCTTTCACATTTTCCAACTCCTACTACTCTAAACTCTTGTCTTTCCCACTCCCTCCTTCCTCTTTATTACTAGAAGCCACTTCTCTGCTCCTTTTTATTTCACTACGCCTCCTCTAAACTCTCGTCTCGTCTTTCCCAATCCCAAATTGCCATAATTCGTTCCATATATGGAGACTGAGCTAGACAAGAGGACTAATGCAGAGGAGGAAGCAGCAGCAGCAACAGCAGCCAGAGTCTTCCCCTGTCTCTTCTGTTCAAGAAAATTCTACAGCTCTCAGGCTCTGGGCGGCCACCAAAACGCTCACAAGAAGGAGAGGAACGCAGCCAGGAAGGCCAAAAGAGCATCATCGGAATACGCCACCGCCGCCGCCACGCCATCCCCGCCTTTGGTTTTCTCTCCGGCAGCCCACCACCTGGGAGTTCCGATGCTGCATCACCCAAATTCCCTCTACATAACTGCGCATGCAGCCAGCCTGCAGTGCTGTCCTACGACCACCGCCGCCCACCACCACCATCGCCAATTCGCGGGCCGTTTCGGAGCAAATGGGGGCGGGCCCAGGTTCGACGGCATGGTGCTTTACGGCGGGAGGCTGCACCGTCAGCAGCAGCAGCAGGAGGAAGACGAACAGAGCTTCGCGAATTGGCAGAGGAGCATAAGGTGCAGCAGCGAGGAGAGTAATTACGAGTTCAAGGGAGATCAACTGCGTAATCTGCCAATCGCTATCAGTGGCAATTCGAGTGCCAAGAAGAAGATTGAGAATAAGGATCAAAAGCTTGATTTGTCGCTCCATTTGTGAAGAGGGTTTCAATGGCCGCAAACATCCGTTTTTTTTTTTTTCACTCTTTTAAATGAGCTTTTCAACTTTTCTCATCTTTTTCCATTTTGTTACTCTGTAGCTCTTCTGCGGGCGTTTAAAGGATTGGCAGTGGCCTTTTTGGATTTTCCATTGCCGACTGAAGTCAGGGAAGTGAAGACTGTTAAACCAGTTTAAATAATTAAATCCCGGTTTAAAGTTTAATGATCAGATCACAGTTTGGAAAGTGAAAACTGTTCAACAAAGATATTGTCTAGCGATAAAATCATTAATTTTATATACAGAACTTAATAGTGAAAACAAATTTATATCACCTCTAATAAAAAAAAAGTTATTTTTAGCTACATTCGTTGTCCTTTGGGTTTTGATTTGGTAACGTAACTGATGAGAGTTTGTTAAATCGCTTTAAATTATTAATTTGGTAGCTCCACATTTGGTTGCTAGTTGCTACTGCATTTTATTTTTGAACCATCCGTAACTTCTGTCAATTATTATCTGCCTATGGCAAAACAAAAAAAGTTTGTTCAAAATTTTACTCATGAAATCATGATTCAACTACTTTAAGACCGCTTGGCCTATTTTTTTCTCCATTCATTAAGTTAAGTAAATGGGCCTAAGCCAACGTATAGATCCAACCATGTGTCCATGTTTACAACAAAAGTCTAGAAAACATGTTTCAAAGGCCCAAACAAGACAATTAGACATGGATACAACGACCAAACCAGAGGCCCAACCAAGATTCTAAGAACACAATTCCAAAAGTACAACATTTATAAAAATTTTTAAGGAAACTATTTGTATGTTTAGTTATGTGGTTTTGGACGGCTAATATTTTCATAAATGTTGTATTGTTGGAATTTATTTTTGCAATTCTTGTAGTTTATGATTTATTCCCAAAATTTCGTTGTAGCATAAGATCATTAACTACTTGTTATGCACTTATGTATAATCAGATCTGACCTCTTAATTTTAATAGGAGTCAGATCTAAGAGATTAGAGACATTTTCCCTACAATTTTTATTCAGTTTGTATCTTCCTTTAGTAACTTAGATTTCAAATTTGGTTTGCCCATATGAAACGAGTTTGTTGTAATCTACAAAATTATATATTATAAATATATTTTGAGAATAATTTTTTTTTGTACCACCCATATCTAACATTACAACACTTGTACCCCTTTCATTTTCACTCAAATTTTGAGAAATTTTGTCAGAAGGAACATATTCATCGTAATTTATTGAATTTACAAATTTTTGGAAAAAAATTTAGGACCAAAGATATGTCCTATACCACCATGATATAGGATGATAATTGGTGGTCGATGATGATGAAATGTGATCAATAACGGTTAATATATTCACACTATCATGCATACCACCATTATAAACTGCCATACAACCATATCACCTTGTTAAAGTTGAAAATTTTGACTAATAAACGACATTTACTCTATTTATTTCTATAATTTTGTTATATAATTTACCTGTAGATGCTCATTGAAACAGTACAAGTGATGGATCTGTGGATCTAAATTACGAATCTTATGGACCATCAAATGAGTTGTTCCGTTGCAAGCTCCTTTCGTGAAAACCCACTCAGTTGAGCCCAATCTCAGGCCTTTAGCTTCGAGTTCATTGCCCCAGTTGCCCAATCTTCTTTATGCAGCTTGTAAATTAAGCTATGGCAGTCACTTTCCATAAACACTGCGCCCTTTCTCGTCTAACAAGTAACAACCACCAATTTTCATATCCCTTGTTCATTATGCCACCCACATCAGTCGCGTAGCCAGACATTGAGTGTACTGGGGTCCTTTAAAATTTACTAACACTAATGCTTATGTATCTAATGAATTTTGAGTTAACCGGGGTCCTTGGTGAGCTAACATCGTTGAGAGTATGAGGTCCTAAATTTGAATTATCGTACTAAAACCTATGTATTTAAAGGGCTTTGTTGCCCAATTGTTTGCCAAGTGGGGTCCTAGGACCCCTCGCCTCCTTACCTCCCTCCGCCACTGACCCACACCAAAATCTCAGGCCCTATCATCGCCACATCAACATGGATCTTTGGTAAAAAAAAAACATGGATCTTTGTGTAGTCCGACCGACGATGGTTTCTAGGCAAGGATCTCTGCTCTTGGCTTCGCTCTATTAGATGATTAATCAAGGAACATTGAATTAAGCTAGAAAACTAGCTCTCTTGACTAATCGACTAAGGGTTGCTAAGATCACTCCCTCGGAAACTAATATCGATGACGAAAAACAACCAATCATGTTTGGTTCATGTCACTAAATTGATGTTTGAGACTTGCCCTCAATTGCCTTATGGGGTGACCCAAGTGGTCAAGAATTCGAGCTTCTTAAAGCCCAAAAGGGGATTTCCTCCACCTAGGTCAATTTGACCTAATGAGATATGAAGAACAATACTCAAGAATTCTGAAAATTAACTCAAACATTGTATTAAACACAAACTCACACACATAGCATTCAGTCCATACAATCTATCACATCTCTAGTCTAGGGTTCACAACACCATAGTGAATTCGAGAACTACTCCATGACTAAGAAGAGGAATACAACAAAGAAGAGTGAAAAACCATGGTAAGTTGCTTCTCTTCACCCCTAGTTGCTTGGATTGCCTCCTTGGAGGGGAAATCTCTACTCTTCAATCCTTGGGTAGGTCAAGAACTCCTTCTTCCTCCTTTGGTTTGTGACTTTCTATTTCTAGCTCAAGAAGAAGAAGCAAATGTCACTCTAGAAATCCTCTTTTCTTTGTTTGAGCTCCCTCCTCCTTTTATACTCCAGTCGAGCGATTGTCACGCTCGTGAACTTCGACTTGCCCTTGAGGTGTGCTCAAGATCCTGGATCCTATCAATCTTCATGGCCTGGGCACAATTGTCACGGTCTCCAGCCATGATAATGCTCCTCTGGCCATGAATTCTTCCTTTTTGTCAATTTCACTCCTTTTTCGCCCTCTTTCGTTCAACTTTCACTCCCGAGGTCAATTCCACATGCTAAGATCTGAAACATGCTAAAAACATGCACACCCTAGCATAAAATCGAACCTCATGCGATGTAAACGCCCCAAATATCTCCAGAATATGGGGTGGGAACATGTGTAATTAAGCGCGAATCAAACTCCCCCACATTTGGATGTTTGCTTGTCCACAAGCAAACCAATCTCAAACAAGATAATTTTTCAGCGTAAACATCATACCTTGGGGATATGTCAAAGGGCACAAAGCGAATGGATTTGAAATGTCTATTTGGCACCGATATATGGACAATAATAGGCCATCCTGGCAACCACCACAAATAAAATTCGAATGCATTAAGAACCCGAATCACACCCCTACACTTGAATGTTTACTTGTCCCCAAGCAAACCAAATACAAAACAAGCTAAGCTCACAACTTCTTTTTCAACAAAAAAAATTTAAGCATGTCATAGGGCACAAAACAAATGAATCACAATGGTTATTTTACACCGACCTATGGAAAAAAACAAAGTAATCATGGAAACCACAATAAATGACATTCAAATGTATTAAGATTGTGCAAATGAAGAGTTCTCATAGTATTCATCAACCAACACACAACCTGTCACGACGACTCACTAATCACAGTTACCCATGCATGAGGATCATATCATAGGAAAAAACGATCGAGCAACCTAGGTCCTCACCAGGGTACAAGATATGAATAAAAGCATGAAGAACGAATCACTCACACTCGACCACTGGGGCCAGGATCATTTGATGCAAAAGATGTGAATATTCACGCTCAATCCTGGCGTCCATTTAACATGATGATAGCCTCTAAATTCTAGAGCTCACAAGATGGGTTTCGTTGCTAGTTTGTCTGGAGGTTTTAGGCACAGTTTCAAATGACTAGCTAGGGTCTAGGACATGGTGAAAAGGATTTTTTGGGTGGTGGAAAACATAACATGAGGTTCCACATCTTCAACCTAAAAGCAAAACAAAATTCTATGGTTTTGACTAAAACCTTCTTCTACAAGCAAAGGCCACTAGCATCGGCCAAAACCCACACTTCTCTCCATTCCAAACCACAATCAATCACCAAACCATGTCACTAGTACTTCCTTTCTACATTTACTCCTACTTCAATCGCTTAAATTGTTATCTAGCAAACGATTTGGAGTTAAAAGCTAAAGAACTACAATTGTAAATAAACAAAGAAAGTAAATTGTGTTTGTTTTAATATGAGAAGGCTTCATTCGGGTATTGCTCTTCAATTACACATATTTTAGCCCTCATTTCTTGATTGTTTGACTTCGTTATCATCGTCCCATCATCGTCACTCCTCATCCTATATCGTCCAGGTGATCCCCGAAGGAGTCGATTCCACCAAACCCCCTCTTTTATTTAGTTTAATTAATTCCAATTTCCATTACCATTCCCAAAACCAAAATGAAAAAGTGATAGTTAAAAGTTTTAGTCTGGATGTTATTTTGAGTGATTTCAATAATCTCAAAGAACGTCGTGTACTTCTAAAATAATATAACTTTTTTATTTAATTATTTTCGTCCCCTGGTCTTGAAATCCTGGCTCGGCCCCTGCAAAGTAGTTTGAGAGTATTTTCCTAGATAGCTCATTGCAAAATAACGAACAAAAACAAATCATTAGTGTGAGTAACACATAAAAGTTATATAACCATAGATCTCTCCGGCCATTAAACCGAGCCTTATGCTAGTTTTACTAAGATACACGAAAATGATAATTTTGTTACAACTTCAAAATTGTACCACCATTCTGAATTTTTTTTATAGAAGTTTAGATGACCAGTTGGTACAAATGCAAAAGTTCTATGACCATTATAAATAATTATCTTATTATAAACTAACGACATCTATTGAGATAGTAGGACTAACATGGAGGAATCAAAATGATTTTCATTAGAATGGCTATTTATTATTACGTACGTAGCTAGCTAGAGTATTAACTATAATTTCTTTTATTCTGGTAAGTACGTAGTAAAGGTCCTTGTAGATGTGAATATGATCATACTGAGAATTTTCCACTCCCTAATTATAATAAACAGCCGAGACCCACGTTCCCTCTGCCCTCGCGGCAACATAATCCACAGCCTCTCGCCGTCTGGGATCCTAATTTATTAAATCATCCATGTTTTAACAGTCTAATTAGAGATGCGATTATTAGACATGTGTGTTTGTACCTGTATATGTATGTATGGCCATGTGGATTACTGGACTTGATGGGATCTTTCTTTATAGAAGAGACAATATAATGCCATGTACGTACGCAATTATTAGTCACCAATTAAAATAAACAATGAAATTATTTCCTTTAAGCTCTACGTGCTGGGATGAAATGTTGTTCGGTTTTCGCAGCAGCATTATCTTTTATATATATATTAACATGCAGAGGCATCAATATATTTGTATAAATAAAAAAAATATGAATCAGGGTCAACCTTTGGAAACAATTCTCTAAACTAAAACATCAGAATACTGATACCTAATACAAGGAAAGCATTTGCTGATGACACGTACATTGAAACACTAACAATAGAAGAGAACGGGAACGAATAGATACCATTTTTCCGGGCGATGAGCGCAAATGCATGCATTTATATATTTTTCTTACGCTGCGTGTTGCTGTATTTCAACTTTGTGGCATATTTGAAAGGTAAAATAGGCAAATTTTTATTTTTAAAAAAAAGTAAATTTTTTCGAAATTAATATAATAGTCAAACTGTTAACTTTACATTCAGTCAAATGTTAGTTGATACTAACGTGACAAATTATGCTGATATGGACACTGACTTGGATGTTGCATTTTGACATGTCAACAAAAATATAGAACCAAAACAAATTAATAACTAAACCTTTTAGTTTGTGCAAGATAATAGCCAAACCTTTTGAAATACATTTTAATAGCAATTTTTCCTCAAAGTTAGAACCAGAGTTAACGAAATCATACACAAGTCATTAAAATAGTCTTATTTGATTTGGAACATTTGATTAATAATTAAAAAAAATTAAACTAGCAAAAAATAATAATATAGAGGTTCATCCTCTTATGTCTAGGTATCGAAACACTTGCACCTACCTTAATTTTGTTAAATCTGGCATCAAATTTATAGGGAAATCCCTATTGAATTGTATTTCAAAAGGTTTGGTTATTATTTTGTACTAGATAAAAAGATTTGGCTATCTTTTGCATAAGATTAAAGGTTTGGCTATTAAATTATTTTAGTTCTATATTTTTGCTGACATGTCAAAATGTAACATCCATGTCCATTTCCACATCAACATAATTTGTCACGTCAATGTCAACTGACGATTAGATTGGATGGAAAGTTATCATTGGCTATTATATTGTTTTTAAGGAGTTTGGTTATATTACTTTATTCAAAATGAAAGGTTTGTATGTTATATTGTATTTACTCTATTTGAACAAAAAAAATAAAAGTTTGTGCAATGGTACGCTGACCTTTCTGTATACACATCGGATTTTAGTATTTAGACCATGAATTAATCAAAGTTTGGGGCATGATACTATACCCTAACCTCTAATGTGTGAAATCTAGTCTATGATTTTCTAACCCAAACCATAAGTTTCATTTAATCTAAAAATAATGTCCGACCATTGTGATTTGTCGAAATATATAAAAGTACATATAATTATTGTGAACATATGCATAGAACATACGTGAGCTGTACACTCGCTTTTGCCATATATATATTCGATTACGAGGAGAAATTTATCAAATTTGTCAAATTTTAAACCTCATGAACACCTAACAAACAAATGAAAAGCCACTAAATTAAATACTTTGGGAGTGAGCATTCAGGGCTATCTCATTACTGGTGAAAATATTGTAATAAACGTAAAAGAGGCTTGTTTAACGTGGTTATTCCTCCCCGTTGTACGTGGTGAGGCTTAGATCCGTGGAGAAGATGTGATGACATTATTTTGCGAGTGACCAATACAGTGCTATCACATTACTTGTGAAAATAGTGCAATAAACATAACAGAGGCTTGGTTAACATGGTTCTTCCTTCCCCCGTTGTGGTGAGACTTGCAACCATGGAGAAAATGTGATGATATTATTGATGATGGCGACTCAAAGGCGCATGCTTCCTTTTATACCCTATACAACAAGCTCCCAGGGTTACAATATCATTAATGAATGAGACATTATGAGTTTCCGTGTAAGAATTGGAAACCACATGAGATCCATATGGGCAGTGAAGCATGATTTGACGATGTGGGCTTGTTCTTAGCTGCTACTCTATCTCAGCCCAGAACTCCCACACAAGCTGGCACATGAAGATTACGGATGTTCAGCTTGAAGATCAGTATGTACCTTAACTGGCAAAATCTAACCTGATTGAATTCTTTCTCAGACAAAGTAATGGTCCATCTCTACGTGTTTAGTGCACTCATGAAAACAAGATTGTTTGCAATATGAAGCGCTGCTTAACTGTCTCAATGAAGAGGAGTGGGGTAATGTTGGGGAACACTAATTTCCTACAACAACCAACGCAACCAAAGAACTCCACTGACTGTGCTGAATATGGCTTGACACTCGACCTCTGCAGACAACCTGTCAACCACGCTTTGCTTTTTGGTTTGTCAGGAAATGGGAGCATCTCCCATACTGGTGAAATACTCGGACTTGGACCATCTGGTGCTCTTACAGCCCCAACTCTGCATCTTAGTAAAAACTAAGCTGTGGATTTCTGGTGGGAAAGAAGAGTCCATGACCAAGAGAGTTCTTTATGTACCAAAGAACTCAAAAAGTGGCATTTAAGTGCATTTGACTGGGAGCTTGAACATACCGGCTGAGGACATTAAATGCATAAGTAATGTTAGGTCGAGTAATGGTCAAATAGAATAACCTTCTAATTAGGCGACGATAAAGGGATGGGTCAACCAACTTGTCTTCAACGTTGTGTGCAACTGATGATTTTGTGTGATGGGAAATGTACTGGGACGCAAACCCTAAACACCAGTATATTCGAGAATGTCGAATACGTACTTTTGATGACTAAGAAACACACCATTAAGAGTCTCTGCTAGTTTGATAACCAAGAAAAAAGGAGCCACCCAATATCCATGATGTTGAAACAAGTATTTAGCAATAGTTTAACTTGTGTCATGAATGACAAGTCACTCCTAGTTAACAAGATGTCCTCAACATAAATTAAGGATGCAAAAAGGTATTCCCTTGCTTGTAGATGAAGAGCGATGCATTAGCAGGTGAGGAACAAAAACCAAACTCATACAAAGTTGCAGTGAACTATTTATATAAATTGAGAGAGACTTGTTGGAGACCATAAAGTGATTTATGGAGTCAACATATTCAGGTGTTACCTGTGTTGCGAGCCTTGAGTAATTTGTGAACCTCCTCGTCCAAATAGCAACCTAATTGTCAAAAACCTTAACTTCCATATATATGGTGTAATGATGAGGACATAAGATAAAGAGTCACATCCTCTAGCCACCATATACTCACATTCTCTTCTCTAACACCATTTAAAACATTAGTAGGCTAACACTCTCCTTTTTGAAACCTAAGTCCATCCTTGTTTTCTCATGCTCGTCCTCAAGTTGTCGCGTGTCTATAAGAAACACAACCCGTGGGGAAGCCTATCGCAACATCGATGTTAAATCATTAATTGCACATGTATTTCCCATTCTATGATAGTTATAGCTAAGAAGTCTCATTTGATGACCAAAGGAGATAGATTCTCCGCACCTTAAACATTAATTTTGTTTGGCATAGATCTCGAATCTAGCCCTTCCTACTTTTGATTTTTTAAGTTCCACCCATTGCTCTTGTTTATTACAGTGTGACTAAACTTTTGTTGCTTATCATTCATTTTATTATCTAGGTTAGTCTCTCGTTACTTTTGTTTCACTACTTAGTATCCTTTCCTGCTACATTGTTTCTCTTAGTCGACTGGTAGTTCTTTGTTGGGCTTTGCACATGGTTGTCTCCACTTGCCATTTCATCATCTTCATTCCCTCAAAGGTCATGAGGGTCTTTGGACTCTTTCCATCCTTTTGTGTAACTTCATCTCCATATTCTTCATTATTATACGCGATATCATACCGGTTTCGCTGGTGTGTACTTGGTTGTCGTCCTTAGCTATCTGATACTTTTGAGGCTTTTCTCATTTTGAAGGCCATCGTCACTCTTTTTTCTATTATCCATCCACCATAAATCTTACCATTCGTGCGGGCCATTGGATGTGTTGAAGTATTTATGTGCCCCTTCTTGACTTATGTTTCCTTACTAAGTCCTTGGCATGGGCATTCAGAAGTCATGGCTCCATACATCTCACATTCAAAGCATATTTATGTAATCTCTGGTCCTCTTTAAGGTACTCAATCCCTTCCACCTTGTATTTTAAGAGCAACAACTTTGTCAAGTCAACTTCAATGCAAACTCTATCATACTTTGTCCAGGCACCTTGATTTGTCAAGCTTCCTGTTCATCCCAACAATGCAACATATAGGTACAGGATGGTAAAGCTTGACTACAAGCTGAGGTAGTTGTCACTAACCATTATCTGACTTGATTTCCATCTTCCACAAATTGGAACCCATGCACCACAAGAAAAATGTATGTATGTGTCCCCAAACATCCATGACCCCCTAATGCAGCATACTCATATCCATCGCTTTTTTATTAAACAAAAAAGCATAAATTATGTAAATAAGAGATTCAAAGATACCCGTGATGTGCCCATATCCCGTAAAGATGCATGGATATCGAAGTATAAGGCACTGTCCGACAAAGGCCATTCACAACCAAAGTTGACCTCATTCATATCGTTTAAGTTATTTCTATACCGCTGTAAATATCACGAACATACACCTTGGATCTTCATTCTCTTTGTCCATCTCGTCGTCTTCTTCTCTCGTGGCCGCAACGACTCAACCACATCTTCTGAATTAGAATCAGAATCAGCCACGTACCATTCCTCATCTTGTAGGGCCATCATTAAACCGTTTCACAGTGCTACCATCCCAAAAACTCTCCCTTTTGGGGTTTCTTCATTGTCTCATCCTGAACTTTTGAACTCGATAATTACCGATCTAACTGTTGATCTTCAAAGACCACATCCTCCTTACCATCAACTCCAGTTAGATCCATAGCCCGAACCTTCTTCTTCACCTGTTGGGTTTCGCTATCTCCCTTAACATTAGGGGGATGATGATCCAGTCGGTGGACGTCTCATTCCAATGACAGGCTCGGGCAGCTTCGACGATATTGTAACGTCTTTGACAGCAAGGCCGCCGTCGCCCTGAAAAGAAACCTAAGCACTCGACCTTGGGATTCGGGAAATTCTTCTCCGAAAAATTTAGAGCCCATTATTATAATATCAGACATTTTAGATTGAACAAAAACTAAACATACGAACTTTTTACAACCCATATTACATGGAAACAATAATTTAGGAAATGAGTTTTGGCCTCGGGCTAATAGGCAATGGCCACGAAATCAGCCTACATTGGAGCTGAACTGACAACACATAGATCCATTGCTTATGTTGGTAATGATGATAGGAAAAATATTTATCATAAACTTATTAACAGCACACGATATATATTGATTGGAAATATTATAGAGTGAAATATGAAGCATATATGACATAGTAGTGTAGTAAGATCCACCAAGCCTAAGGAGTCAAAAGAGGATTACAAGTGTTAAGGTGATTATGGCAGCTAAAAAAATTAAGTTAGGTTTGTTGGAGTTAGTAAAACACTAACTCCCTCCAACTATAATGATTTTTCACTTAATTGATTGACTAACATCACAAACAAACCTAATAGCACGCTTGCAATTGCTCTATTAACTTCCACCCGGGGCGCTAGTCAACATTCCTACCCACCATATATATGCATGTCAAGATCCACAATGCGAGAGTGGTTGACTACCAAATTCGGGCATTGACACACATTCTCAACTTCCTCCATATATTACTTGTCAGTTGTCAATACTGATTTTTGCGTCCATTTTGCTTGAGAAATACCAAAAGGATAGTTAAAACAGTTGTAAGTGTGTAGTTAATTAATTAGTAGGGTTGGTTAAAGATTTATGAAGAAGCCGTGCGAGACTGCGAGTCCTTTTGGTATTTCTCAAGCAAAATGGACGCATAAAAATCAGTATTCATTAGAGTGCATCTACTATGCTCAAGTAATGGTGTGTATAAGCGCATGTTGAACTTTTATTATAAATTTATTACATTAAAGATAATAAAAGAATTTGTAGCAAAATGTATAGGTACAAACTGAACTTTTACTATAACGTTAAATTACAAGTTCAGCCTATAATTTAAAGAAATTTGTAATAAAAGATATATGTACAATATGAATTTGTACCATTGTACCATTGTGTACGTATAAAAATATTCAGCTTGTACCACATTGATTAATTATCAGAGATTCAAATGGATTTATAAGGCCAACTCAATATTAGTAATTAAATGAGCTAGCTGGGCCTTATTGAGTTGGGTTTTTGGGCCTAAATTGGTAAATTTTCTCTCCATGGACTAGGTGGTCATTCACCCCTATGGTCTCCATAATCAATGTCGCTTCTCCATTGTAACAAGCCCGGTGGTATGAAATATGACTCTAAAAATACTAAGTTTGGAAACAAGGCAGACTTGGTAGCTAGCCAAGAGGGTACCCGGCCAACAAGGCAGGCATGATACCAGTGACGGAGCCACTTGGTGGTCATTCACCCCTATGGTCTCCATAATCAATGTCGCTTCTCCATTGTAACAAGCTCGGTGGTATGAAATATGACTCTAAAAATACTAAGTTTGGAAACAAGGCAGACTTGGTAGCTAGCCAAGAGGGTACCCGGCCAACAAGGCAGGCATGATACCAGTGACGGAGCCACTTGGTGGTCATTCACCCCTATGGTCTCCATAATCAATGTCCGGTGGTATGAAATATGACTCTAAAAATACTAAGTTTGGAAACAAGGCAGACTTGGTAGCTAGCCAAGAGGGTACCCGGCCAACAAGGCAGGCATGATACCAGTGACGGAGCCACTTGGTGCCAAGGTGGATCATTTGCACCACCTTGGCCCAAAACATGTAGAGCAAATTTGTTTATTTGAGGTTAGATTGAATAAGATGTCCATATTATTATACATAATTTTACGAAAAATAATGTTTTGTGATTTCTATTTAATTTTTCATTCATATAATCTGTAAGTGAATTTAATATAAATAAAAACTTGAAACTTAGCCGTGTTTGTTGCTATTGGTTGCCATGCAAGTATTGAAAGAGCACTTACTGTAATAAGCAAAGTAAAGAAACCGTTCAGAATTAGGTTAGTTGTGGAATATGAATGGTTTTTCGTTGTGGTATATTCACATCCCTTGAAATTTGCATTATGAATGTATTTTAGAGAATTTTCTGAAAATAAACACATCCTAAAATTTATGTAATCTTCCCCTCCATATTTGACCTACCTTGGATGAATTTATGGCTACGCCACTACATGGTACCAAGATATGAAATCTGGCTAAGCATGGAGCCAACAGGGTACCAAGCCGATAGGGCGACAAGGTACCAACTTGATGATATTCTAAAAACTAAGTATAGATCCAAGAGGGTACCAAGCCGACAAGGCAGACCTGGTGATTGAAAGGATGAGACCTAACCAAATCTTTACGGTTGTTGCATTCACTTTCTCGTAATCGTCACTATGCCTTCTGTGATCTTCAACTTTTATGCTTGTAATTGTATTGGTTGTCAGATTTCAACTCTCATCCAAACTTTATCGTTGATTTTTTCCGTCTTCAAAGTTATATTGGAAATGAATAGCTTTTGAAAGTTATAATAAAGTCTAAAGTACCACATTGGTGAATAAGGCCCTGAAGAAGGTGAGTAAAGATAGATTCCCTCTCAAAAGGGTGTAGCCTTTGCGGTTGCCCAATTTTGTGGAAGAGCGAGGATCTAAGTGGACTTCAAACCACACATGCGTTTCATTCATCCGTTGTGCAAGCAGGTGGGTGGGTTGGTCGGCTTAAGATTATAATATTTTGGGAGAATGATGAATTTATTATTCATTATCTTTCCATATACGTAAGAGATAATTAATAAATGAACTTTTATCTTACTGCAGTTAATTAAGGATATAATTATCTTCTTTAACCGTGTGGTTGATTCCCCACGAAAGAGGAAAACCTAGGGGGTTTATGCCTCTATAAATAGCAGCCTCCCAGACACTTTAGATACACAATTCTGTGAGCAAAAAAAAAGTGATTATTCTTCAAAGAGCTCCGAACTTTGCACAAACATAGAGTCGAGAGAGTGGTTGTTTTATTTTGGAGGTGACTTGTTGATACTCTGTTGTGCACAATACAACGAAGTGTCGCAAATGTCTTAAAGAGAACGATCTAGTTCGCAATTCGAATCCCTTAAGTATCACTTTACTAAAAACAAACTAGAGATGACAATTAGTATCCAAATCCAGGAATCCAATCCAATCCGTCACTAAAATATCCAACTAATCGAATCCATTTTATCCAAATCCAATTGGATTGGTGGATTAATGGATTGTTAACAAATTGCAATTTATTACCTATATTTTTTATATTTTATATTTTGGTACCTGAAATTTATTGTTAAAAAAATGTCATTGAATGCTTTGGTAACTAAAATTTTTTGTTATGACATTTTAGTACATAATTTTTTTTCAAAATATACATATTGGTCCAAGTTTTGGATGTCATTTGGATCCATGGATCAAACCACCGAACCTTTTGATCCATGGATCCACCAATCAATGAATTACATCCATTTACCGCCTCTATTACGAAACCTATATCACCTTTATATAAATAAAAAAAGAGTGACTACTGTGTGACTCAGCCAGAACAGTGACCCTAATTAATTTGGTGAACCCTTCTTGGTAGATCTCGTGACACATTCGGATTTGGGTGGTTTTGTTGGAGAAATGTATCATAAAGCTTTGGAGCATGAAAAACTAGTCGGGGTCGTTTGGATTAGGGAATGTGTAAATGAGGGATTTGGATTAAAATCTCTCAATTAAAAACCCAGGTATTTTAAACGTGGGATTTGATCCAAATAACATGTTTGGGAATAGATGAAGGATTTTAATTAAAAATTAAAGTTACAATTATACCCATCCCTAATCCCTAAGGAAGAATAAGAAAGGAAGAACAAAAGGAGGGACAGAGTTTGGAAAAGAATGAGAAAAAATGAGTGATTGTGAAATAACTGATTCCCATCAGCTATTTTAAAAACTCTCATATGAGAGATTTAGAATTTCCTCATGCCCACAATCTCTCACCTTTCCAAACGCAGAATTGTTTTAAAATCCTGCATAATGAGAGATTGTTTTAAAATCACTCATAAATCCCTCATCACATTCACTAATCCAAACGACCCGTCAAAGTTTCCCACGAAAGTATTGACGTACAAGCGGAATTACACAATTCGTATGGGCATAATACTATGTATACGTATATGGACTCTGGAGACGTCGGGGAAAAAAGAGAGGCAAACATATCGAGATGCCTTTCTACTAAGTTGGGAAAAAAGCGGT
Organism: Linum trigynum; assembly: GCA_964030455.1. Lineage (NCBI taxonomy): Eukaryota > Viridiplantae > Streptophyta > Magnoliopsida > Malpighiales > Linaceae > Linum > Linum trigynum. Next base: position 28,331,811 of record OZ034814.1, on the reverse strand, counting down.
AGAACTTGAAGAACTCTATGTTGTGTGCAGCGTAGAATGCATTTTCGAGAGAGGGAGGACGAGAAACAAGGAAGTTATATGTGTTGCTAGCTATTCATTGCAAAATCAGAAGGAAATTACTTCTTGGAAAGAGGTAAGAGTTGTTACCTTCCTCGTGAGTCATTAATAAATAACAAATAAGAACTATACTCAATTTTGTGTAAGTTGGAGTACCTAAGTGATCATTGAACCACACACAAGCGTCGCACTTCCACTTGAGTGAATGGGTGGCTGAGTTGGTCGGCTTGAGATTATACTATTTTGGAGAAATTTAGAATTAATTATTTAGTATCTTTCAAGATACAGAAGGGATAATTAATAACTGAATATGTATCTTACTAGATTAGTTTGTGATTAATTAAGAGAATAATTATCTTCCTTAACTGTGTGACTTATTTCACACTAAAAAGAAAAACTAAAGTTTCTGCTCTTATAAATAGCATACCTCTCAAACTCTATAAAGACACAATTTAGAGAGCAGAAAAATGAAGTGAGTATTCTTCATAGAGCTCTAGTTTTTGCCAAAATCGAGAGTCGAGAAAGTTCATGTTTTTATCCTAGATGCGATTGAATGATAGTATGTGTGCGCAATATGAGGCAGTGCCGCAAATGTCTTATACATAGTGACCTAGTCCACAACTTAGTCAAACTGGTTACCCCAATTTTCAGTGTTCATCTTATAACAAGTTCGCCCATACCTAATAATATCTCGACATTCTCATGCAATTTCACCATGCAAGTTTATTATTGAGATTAAAATTGCATAATTAACCTCTTGCATCAATGTAATTGTTAATTACAACTCGCGCACCTCTATTATGTTCTAAAGTATTGGTGCTTCTAGGTACAAGTTGAGCTTGTACCATAATATAAATGTAATAGTTCTGTTTATACCATAAAAGAATTTGTAAATTTTGTTTAGTTAAAACTGAACTTGTACCATAATGTTAAAGGTACAAGTTTAGTTTGTACCATAAATGAATTTCTTCGGAAAGGTATAGGTACAAACTGAATTGGTACCATAACGTTAAAATGCCAAGTTCAGTTTGTACCATAAACAAATTTGTAAGAAAGATATAGGTAAAAGTTGAATTTGTATAAAATAAAAAATACAAGTTCAGTTCTACCATAATTTTTGTATTTTATGTACTTGTTATGAGATATTTCTATTCAGGCCAGTAAACCGAGTTTGGGGGTATGATGATATACCCTAACTTCAAATAGATAAACCCTAAGCCTGATTCTCTAAACCCAAACAAAAAATTCAATTTAATTTAAAATTATAATTGAGCGTTGAGATTGATCGGAGATCATCAAAATACAAGTCCATCTAATGGCCAGATCAAGTTAAGCATACAATACATTAATTGGGTTCGCAAGTTTCAATTGTATGTTGATGGCATTGAAATAAATTTGAGATAATTGTGTATGCTAAAAATGTAGACGTATATGAAATTAGGAATGAATAAATACATTAATAAAATAATAATTCTGACCGGAGAGCGGAAGAAATCAAGTAAGTTTGATTTGAAAAAAAAAAAAAGACTTTAAGTTTGAGAGAAAAAAAAATTTGATGAAAGAAATCATGGAAACAATCACACCCAAATTGTCCGGAAGATGCGGTGGAAGAAGAGGTCCGCACGACGTACAGCGGTTTACGGAATCCCGCCAAAGACACCTGTCAATTCTCGCCGGGGAATCCAGCTCCCCCCACGTGGCTTTCCCGCCAATCAGCGACGCAGAGCCGCCGAGTATTAAAATCTCCGGCGGCCACCACCGGCCCGAGCAGCAAAACAAACAGCATCCATCAAGGCTGAGATGGAGGCTGGGCCGGAAGAAGAAGAAAAAAAGGGGTCAAGCTGAGGTGTCAGATTGGAGATGGCATAGCATGTGATTGACCGCCCCACCCCACATGAGTCGTGGAATGGCAGAGTTGAAATTAAACTAAATAATAAAATCGAAAAACAAAGAGGGAAGTCAGTTAGTGGCGGTGACTTATGATTTCTACCTTAACCCAAGGGGTAAAATTCAGCGGGGGATGACTTGGCTTAGAAATAAATCCCACGTTAGGCGGGGGTAGTAATGCGCACCGGCAAAATTTCTTTTCTGCTATAAAACGGGTCTCTCTGCTTCAGCTTTTCTTTGACTCCTCTCATCTCCTCTCTTATTCTTTTCTTACCTAGATCCCCGTCGTACAAACTGAACTGAGGCAGAGAGAAAGCGAGAGGGAGAGAGGTCGCAAGGCAAGATTTGAGAGCCGTTCCTTTGGTGAAGGTTTTCTTGTAAAAAGTCGGAAGCAATGGCGTATTCGCTTCCACGGATAGCCACACTGCTAGTTTTGGCTCTGTTTTTCGTCGCAGCAGCTGCAGATGAGGAACAGCAGCCGCTCAATTTGAGGTACATTTCCCTTTCCGCTCTGTTCAGATTCCGGTGACTAGATTCAGTATCACCAACTTCCGATGTTCTGCTTCAAACGCCGCGCATATCCCTCCCTCGCGCTTCGTCTCTGTTTTGCTCTGTTTCTTAGTTCTAGTGGCGCTTGAGCATAAAATCAATCAGATGTCCCTTCTTTTCCTGGTTCACTGTATGAAATTATGTGATTTGGTATGAAAAAAAAAAACTCTTCAAGGTGATTAAATCCGTTTGGCAATCATATATGTGTGTCCATAGGAAGGAGGAATCGCTGGAGCTGCTGCAGAGCTGGAAGAAGAATTCCTCCATCGCTAGCAACAGGTCAGTTGCTTATTTATTTTTTTTTTTTTTTTGGATATGCTACGGTCTTGGGTGTTGAGAAATTCAAAAAAACTCCGTAGTGTTGTTTTGTGCTGTTGGCGCTAATTGCAAAACACACTTTAGGTTTAAACTTGAAGATTTAGGGTTGCTGCTCGCCCAATAGTAAACAGTATAAGGGATCAAACAGTAGAAATTTCTCATCAGTTTGAACTAAACAGTTGGGTCATCAGTTTGGCAGTTTGATTGTTGAATACTTGGAATTCAACGAGTCCATGAAACGAGAAAGATAGAACGAGTGAAGAAAAAGGAAAGAAAAAACATGGAATCCGGATACCCCTCCGCGTTAGTTGCGAACAAAATTGAGCTTTTTTCCCACTTGGCTTTTTTAACAAATTGAAAACTGCAGGGTGGAGAAGGAGGACGAGGTGCGAAATGAGCATGCTGTGGACAACCCGGAGGAGATTGCTGAATCAGTGAACCAGTGAGTAATTCTTTTTTTTTTTTTTCCTTCTTCTTTTTCATTTCTCTCTCTTTTTGGTTTGTGCCTTTTTCTCAATTGCGAACCAATCACATGCCAGATTTGACAGATAGGAGGAATTCTTTTATTAATTATGTGTTGGTCTGGTGAGGGGAGTTAATTTCCATGTGCTCAAGGCCGTGGTCCCTAGAGCTAAAAGAGAACACTCTAATGTGCTCACATGACCAATGGAAGAAACTAACAAAATTGGCAAAAATTAAAAAAAAAAAACAAACAAAGAGAATAAACTAACAAGACATGGCAGGGAAAGGAAAAGAAGAGAAAAGAAAATTTAGATGTCCTCACTCCTAATTAATCTTTCTTTCACTCTATCTAATCTAACTCTTAATTAACCAACTAACCTCTGTCCCAACTCCCAACCAAATTCTTTTTTCCAAATACGGGAGAGGAGGGTAGGAAAAACAAAATCAAAATGAAAGATAACGTACACAGAGTGTATGTAGTGCTTCATTTCATTTGAAATTTCCATTTCCACCCAGACCTTATAATGTCAAGTAGATGAAGAAGTGCCCAAGAATTGGAGGTTAGCGCAATTATCCAACCACCGAGTCCCATGTTTTACACTCTTCTGTTGCATTCACAACATACACTTTGTCTGTCTTTCCAGTTGTGCCCTCCTTTTTTTACAACTTAGGGATCGTTTGGAAGTTGCGACTCTGAGTGTTGTATTTATAGAATACATGCATTATCCATAATACAACGTTTGGAATTGTCAAAGTGCAAAACAATGCATGTATTGTTTTGTGTGGGTCCCACCTACAATAACAAAAAAAAAGTTATTATACAATCTCAACTAAAAGTAGGAAAAGAGTTACATGTATGTTAAAATAAAAGGTAAATGTGATATTTCCACAAAAAAGTTACTTTATACAAGTTAATCCCTATTCACTAACCTATAAACTCAACAACCAAACAATGTAATGTTAAATGCAACGGTTGTATCAATATATGTATTATATATTGCAATAATTCTTCACAATACAACGATTTAACATAGGCAACTTCGAAACGAACTGTTAGTCAATTAACAATTAGAAGCCCAGCATCCTTTTTTCTGCTACGTGCCTTTCTCCAGAGCTTAGCTTAACTGCTAGTGCACATGCCCATGTTGTGTGGGATCCGCATCTCACGGCTCTTTTACTTTGTAGTATTTGATATTATTTCATCTTGTATTCGCCAGCCCCCATCAGTTAATTGTCATTCTCTGCTCTATCCGAGCGAGCTCTTTTGGCATTTTTGGCAGATCTCGCACCAGCACCAGCACCAGCATCTGCCGATTCTGATAGTCACATATCTAAATAGTATTATAGACATTAATAAATGAGACCCATTTTTATTGTTACACCGACAGAGCGAGGAACAGAGAAGAGACAGGAATTAGTTCTCCTCCACCATCCCCTGTTGGAGTTAGAGGCTCCAACCTGCCATTTGTCAGCCCCATATTGGCCAACCAACCTTCCTTTTCCCTTATTTTAATTATTTTTTATCCTTTACCATTAATCAAATTATGAATTAAAAATGAAAAAAAAGCTTTGACGGAAACGACAGAGAGACGGAAGGAAGCTGGGAAGGCAACTTCTGGATTATAATTTTTATGTATGTTGTATAATTTTATTTACTACTATTTTAAATTGATGTCAATTTTTCTCTTTTTTGCATGAAGCAATAGCAAATCCTCATTTTGATGATGAAAATTTGTGATAAGATTTATGTTTCAACCGCCATGGATTATTGACTTCGTTTCTTTTATTCGGATATTCTATTTATGTTTATGTTGGCACTGTAATACTAAGTATGGTGTTGAAAAAAATTTTAAATTATTTATGACAATTTCACATTAATATGACCATTGTACAAAATACGGAAAAAATATCTCACAATATCATAAATAATTTAAAATTTTTTTCAACACCATACTTAGTATTACAGTGCCAACATAAACATAAATAGAATATCCGAATAAAAGAAACGAAGTCAATAATCCATGGCGGTTGAAACATAAATCTTATCACAAATTTTCATCATCAAAATGAGGATTTGCTATTGCTTCATGCAAAAAAGAGAAAAATTGACATCAATTTAAAATAGTAGTAAATAAAATTATACAACATACATAAAAATTATAATCCAGAAGTTGCCTTCCCAGCTTCCTTCCGTCTCTCTGTCGTTTCCGTCAAAGCTTTTTTTCATTTTTAATTCATAATTTGATTAATGGTAAAGGATAAAAAATAATTAAAATAAGGGAAAAGGAAGGTTGGTTGGCCAATATGGGGCTGACAAATGGCAGGTTGGAGCCTCTAACTCCAACAGGGGTTGGACGCAAGAATTTTCCATCCCCACCGTCGCATTTATGAAAGAAGCCATTATTATTGCAGCATTTCCTTCCTTCTTTCCTTCCGTATGGACCGTATTCAAGTATCCGTATCCATCTCCCACATGCCCTTCCATCTTTCTGCATGTGGCTCTGCCTGCACAAATTCTGCAACTGCCAACTAGACCAATATTAGTCCAAACACTCCAATCGCCTGCTCTTTCGTTTCATATTTTTAAGATTATCAATTAATTTGCGAACAATGAACTTTATTTTCCAGGAGCATTATGAACAGTACGGCCAGAAGGAACTTGGGATACTTCTCTTGCTCCACGGGCAATCCAATCGACGACTGCTGGCGGTGCGACCCCAACTGGCAATCCCACCGCAAGCGCCTCGCCAACTGCGCCATCGGCTTCGGCCGCAATGCCATCGGCGGCCGGGACGGCCGCTACTACGTGGTGTCGGACCCCGGCGACGACGACCCCGTGAGCCCGAGGCCGGGGACCCTCCGACACGCCGTGATTCAGGACAGGCCGCTCTGGATCGTGTTCAAGAGGGACATGGTGATCACGCTGAAGCAGGAGCTCATCATGAACAGCTTCAAGACCATCGACGGCAGGGGAGCCAACGTCCACATCGCCAACGGAGCCTGCATCACAATCCAGTTCGTCACCAACGTCATCATCCACGGCCTCCACATCCACGACTGCAAGCCCACCGGAAACGCCATGGTCCGCAGCTCCCCGGTCCACTACGGGTGGCGGACCATGGCGGATGGAGATGGGATTTCCATTTTCGGATCCAGCCACATTTGGGTCGACCACAATTCCCTCTCCAACTGCGCTGACGGCCTGGTGGATGCCATCATGGGGTCGACCGCCATTACCATTTCCAACAACTTCTTTACCCACCACAATGAGGTGATCCTATTGGGACATAGCGACTCCTACACGAGGGACAAACAAATGCAAGTGACGATTGCCTACAACCATTTTGGGGAAGGACTTATCCAGAGGATGCCAAGGTAAAAAACAAATGAGATATATATAGAACCAATTAAGAGATTCATGCTAGTCGTTGCAGGATTGGAAACAAACTTGATTGATTTTGGGTGGCAGGTGTCGGCACGGCTACTTCCACGTGGTGAACAACGACTACACACACTGGGAAATGTACGCAATTGGTGGAAGTGCGGATCCTACAATTAACAGCCAGGGCAACCGATACCTTGCTCCTGCAAACCCTTTTGCTAAGGAGGTATTAATTATACGTTGTACTTAACTTAATTACTACATTTCCCCCTCCTTTTCTGTTGTTGTTGTTGTTCTTGTTCTTGTTCTTGTTAATGATCAAGATGATGTGACTTTGGCAGGTGACAAAGAGAGTGGATTCAAACGGAGGGGTGTGGAAGAGTTGGAACTGGAGATCACAAGGGGATCTGCTTCTGAATGGAGCATACTTCACAGCATCAGGAGCAGGGGCAGGGGCCAGCTACGCCAGAGCTTCCAGCTTAGGGGCAAAGCCCTCGTCTTTGGTTGGCATGATGACCTCCACTGCCGGTGCTTTGGGCTGCCGCAGGGGCCGCTCATGCTGAGACACAAACCAGATCATAATTACACCAAACCAAAAGGAAAAGAAAAACAGGAAACTAATAAAAAAAACAAAAACAGAGAGAACTTCAGCTAAATTCCTCCTAGAGTGCGAGTTTGCCACCCCATATATTCTGTTCGAACCCCCTCTTTCTTCTTCTTCTTCTTCTTTCTTTCCTTGTCTTCTTAGTATATCTATCAATTCACCATTGCCATTACTCTCACCAGCAATGGGAATGGGAATGGGAATCACAACAAGCTAAGTGTAAATTAGGGAAATTCTTGGTACATGCTTGTGTGCCGTATTCACCCTTGAACTCTTCATCCAGTCATCCGCCGCCACCACCACCTGCTTTAAGATTTGGGTATGGAACGACCTCGGCCAATCTCTTGCACTTTTGCCTTAGACGTGCTGCAGTGTTGTTCTTCACTCACTTGTTTTTTTTTTTTTTTTTTTTTTGCCCCTTTTTGTAATTTCTTTCTCTTTTACTTCTTTTTTCACTTAATCATTTTTCTTGTACTATAATTGCACGAACTCTCCAATTTCTGGAGGAGTATTGCAAAAATATATTAAATCAAAATGCAATATTTCCTTCATGTAGTAATAGTTGTATTACGGTACACACTCGTTATCTCATCGTTATGTAATGGTTCTTATAAATCTCTAGTCTATAATCAGGTCGGGTATTATATTTTTTTCGATAATTAACAAATTTTGTTAAACTCTCTCAGCCAACATGACCAAATGCCTAGAAAAAACGCAGACAATTACACTGTCAACAAATGCAACCACATTTGGGTTTACCTTAAATAAAAGCTCTAAGCACATGCAACTTTTAAGCTCTGTACAAAAATTTGTATTTCCCATAACTACAAGTAAAACTTCTTAAAACTACCATAGTAGCGCAGACTAATCTAGCCCTTTACATAAAAAAATCCGGGTACAACTAAAAATCTTGTCAAAAGAGCATGCTTCCTTAACTCTGTTCTCCCACAAGCATGGCCAGGTATCCATCAAAACACCAAAAATAGAGATAGAAAGATTTTGGCTAACACACAATGCCCAAACAAGTGATCCCTGCTTTCATCTACAACTCAACATAGCACACAGGAAGAATATGAGATCCACTATTCATAACATTTCATGATCTAGTGATTGTTTCTGTGAGCCCTTTCTTGCAGCGACTGGTCCACTTTCCAGTCTGCCCGACGACTGGTCCTCCCTCTAGTCCCATGCAGTTTCTTTTCCTAGTAATATCATTCCCCTTATCTTTCCATCTACTCCATTGAGAGCGCTGTCAATCTTAAGTGGGGGGGGGGGGGGGGGGTGTGTATACAGCATAGATGTGTTTGTGTGTTTGGAGCCTAGTCCACTGTCCAAATTTTAAGATTTGAGGGCTCCAAGTATGTGTTCCTTGCAATTGTCTACTCAGTATGCTTTGAATTGAAGTCTTTATAGTACTATGCAACCTAGGGAGGTAGTGTATCACTATGGAGGATGTTGAAGTATAAGATCATTCCTATCTTTCTCTTTGTAGTGTCGGTTGATTGCGAGAACTAGTGGCTTTAGGACCTTTGATTCATGTGGTATCGATGAATCTCCTTGTGTTGTGGACTCGTGTATCAAAAGGGTGCCCAGTTGTGCTAAATAAGAAGCAGCTGGTCGTTCATGTAAAAAATTTGAAGCATGGGGTAAGCCCAACGTGTGTGGCACCGTTCATTGCACAAAATCGAGTTTTGCAAGAAATTTTAGTGATCCTTAGTGGGGTAAGCCTACAAGGTGAAGCTAAGTCGTCTCTAGTACAAGTAAAAATTCCACTTGTTGAACGAATCGCCTACTCGAGGATGTGTTTTTAAGGTCACGGATATAGCTTCCGACCATACTTAATTTCATTGACCCACCACACGAATTGAGGAAAGTGAGTTAAAAGAAGTACTCTAGCGAGCGACAGATGTACATAAATTGCTCTTGCTCAGCCAATAAGGGTCGACCGCGCAAAAAACTGCAGCTTGGAACCCCACCAATGTGTGAACGCAAAGAAAAAAATAGAAAGGAACAAAATAAGAAAAAGGGGTTCCACGAATGAAATGGAAAGGGCACCTGATACGAGGAGTCATTGGTTGATGTGTTGGAGTAGTCTATTCATCCATGAATTGTATGTCCTAGATCCACTATTTTGCATGATCCTGGCTTGAGTCTAGTACTCGCATTGATAGCAATAGGGGATGTCTTAGAAAACAGGTTGACCTCATAAGTTGCTAAATGACCTAGGAAGTCCTCTACCAACGATCGGGGTTGCATATTTCTGTAAAGGTCTAGAGAGTTGCATTTGTTTTAGTCAGGTTTGCTTGGGGACAAGCAAACCGTTAAACGTCGGAGAATTTGATAACACCGTATTTACACATGTTTTCCCCGACATTTCTCGACCGTTTGTCTTAGCCGTTGATTGATTTTTTGCCCATTTTACGCTAGGTAGAGCTTGTCAGTGATGTTTTGCGTCTTAGCACATAAATGGAGGTTGAGGAGCAAGTCTGGGTGCAACTGGAGAGTAGACGAGAACCACAGGCCAAAGTAGCAAAATCCATTGTCTGGTGCCTCAATTCCATGAATGGACCGTGCTTCTTGTCCAGGGGTAATCCCCGGTCTGGTGCCTCCATTCCATGATTGGGGATTTCAGGTGGCCAACCGTGGATTTGGTTCGAGAGCCACTTATCGTTGCACGCCGTTTTGAAAATTCACTGTCTGAATTCGAATTCCATGACCACGGATTTTGACCGCGCGTGGATTTCGACGTCGAGTCTTCTAAGCTGCAGACTTGGGATTCTGGTTAATAATTCCAGTTTTTCAAGTTCTAAAGAGAGAAAAAGAATCCTGGAGCATATTTTCATTCCTCACATGATGATTTCTCTTCCAAACTTGGTGTTTTCCCTTCTGTCCATGGAGTAAACTTCCTTTTCATCTGGGTATGGAGAACTCTAGTCTTGTATTTTAGGAACGTTTGTATAAACCCAGTTTATGGATGATTGATTCGATTAATCAGAATTGCTTGAGTTTTGATCAAACTTGTGTGATTCCTGCTTTAACCTATAACTATATTCTCTGCATAGGTTAATAGAGCAACCTTAAATTGGAAGTAGTGAATCGATTGTTTTAGTCAAGAAGTCAATTCGCTACTCTGTACTAGAATTTAAACCAGTAGAGGAAGTTTGGTGTTATTGTAGTGGTTGGTTTATGCCAGTGGAGGTTAGTCGTCCGCCGGGTATTCAAACTTAGAGGGTATAGATTACTTTAATCGAGATTCCAGACTTGCTAAGAACTTTTCATAGTATATCTATCAATCGGAAAAAATTGGGAACATATAATATGAACTAGCTACATACTAGGGGGACTCATATCTGGATGACCTTTTGCATACTTGAAACCATAACATTTCCTGCTTTCTGTTTAATTTGCTTTCAACACCTTACTACATTTCAACCGCTAAATAATAGAAACTCACGGAGTAGACAGTACACCTAGGGCTCGGGTTAACAAATAGAACCTGATTCCACTATACTGCATTTCCATTCTACGATTACACTTGGTCATAGTTTAGTGTTGTGTTTTAGCGAGTCAATGATTCCCGATAGATTTGCAAATTCTTGACAAAAACTCTTCTCTAGATTTGGCACCCTGAGAGCCATTATTAGTGATCGAGGCACACACTTTCAAGGCCAATTTGAGAAGCTACTTAGCAAGTATGGATTGCATCATCAAACTTCTATGTCCTACCATCCTCAAACAAGCGTGCAAGCATAACTAACCAATCGAGAGTTTAAGAGGATTCTAAAGAAAATTATTTCCCAAGCTAGCACTGATTGGGAAATGAAGTTGGATGATGTTTTATGGGCATACAAAACCGCCTATAAAACAAAAATCGGTACGTCTCGTAATCGGCTTGTTTATGGGAAGTCATCTCATCTTCCGGTGGAATTAGAACATCGATCATTTTGGGCAATTAAGTTCCTAAATTGTGATGAAAAATTAGTAGGAGAGAAACTCAAACTTCAAATGCTTGAGCTAAAGTAGTGGAGGTTCCATTCATATGAAAATACTAAGCTTTACAAGGAAAGGACTAAGAGATTTTGTGATTCGCGTCTCTATAGACCTAAGGAATTCAAGGAGGGCAATAAAGTTTTACTTTACAATTCTCGCATTAGATTGTTTCCGGGATAGCTCAAGTCAAGATGGTACGATCCTTTTGTAGTTACAAAGGTATTCCCCTATGGAGTTGTCCAGATCCACAATTTTCAGAGAGGGAGTTCAATGTTAATGATCATAAGCTTAAACATTATTTGGGAGGAATAATGGATCGTGATGAAGAAGTGCTCCATCTTGATGACCATTGACGAACACAGTACCACTGTGTAGCTTATGAGGTAAAAAGAAGCATATCGGTAGTATTTTTCTTTTAATATTTTATTTATCTAGTAGTAAAGTAAACCTTTTTTTATATTCATATATTATGTTTGTGCCCCATAACCTTCTATCTCTCTTTATCTATGGGCTTTATCATTGTATAACCACCAGGAAGAATAAGACCTACACTTGTGCACCTACTCCGTCCCATAAAACATCCTATGGTAATGCTTCATGAACCCACCTTTATCCTTCCACATTGAGAACAATGTGTCTCTCAAGTGTAGGGGGATGGACATGCATTTGAATGTTCATGATAAATCTGCCACAATCGTTTGTAGCCTCCCTATGATTGTGAATTTAAGATATTGATAGTTATGTGTAGGATTGTATGTTATCGACTGAATGCGTTTTGTGGTATTGAATGGCTTACAGGATATGTATGGAACCTTGATGATATACCAAAAAAATTTCAAATTTTAGGGTTCCAAACATATTGTTCCTTTCATCTACCTTATCATTGTACTTTGAATTTCTAGATGGCGATATGGTGTGCTTTCTAGGGAGTAGTGTGCATTTACAATAGTTAACGGTTTCTGAAGGGTTTTACTCCTATCTTCCTCTTCAGTGAGCTGATGATGTTTGCTACTTAGGTTAAGACATGTGTGAGGGGATCTCTCCCCAATTTTGGACTAAAAATGTTTGCAAAATTGTACTCAATTTGACAAAACTGTTTTGAAAACCAAGGTTTTCACTTGAGAGGAAACCGAGCGTAGTGTTTGAGTTAAGCAGTCGCAGGGATTTTCTCTCGGTCAGGAGTGCCATTTGAGGATGTGTTTGGGGACCCGATAGCTTTCTAACACTCCGATCATCATTTACTACATTACATCCCCCAAACATCTTTCTTGCTCACGGACTTATATGATGAGGAGAAAGTGTGCATTTAAGCAAGTCAAAGAGATCTCCGGCTATTGTTGGTACCTATATGTGTGGCAACTCGTCTATCGCTGAGACGAAGAGTGCATGCTGGGATGTGGTGCTTGTGGCAATGAACCCAACCACCATTTCCCACATGAGGCTTTGATGGACAAGGCAATGTACTTCTGCTCTTAGCCCGAGGGAGAGACGCCTATTTGCAAAATTTCAAATGTTTGGTGCCAAGTTCGTCAATGTTTAAAGGAGATTGAAAAAGATTGACGACTACCTTGAAAAGAAATAATAAATATCACCTTCAAAGAGTCCATTGTTTTTTTAGAGTCCCCCAATGCACACCATGAATGTCTAAACCTTTTTAGTTGGCATGGTCCTCATCCTAGAGTTTTTGTTTTCACAACGTGATTGTTTACCAAGTTGTACTGGTTTGAGTAGGTTTGCTTGGGAACAAGCAACCACCTAAGTTTTGGGGAGTTGATAACACCCAAAATGGTATCATTTAGCCCTCATATTTAGGGTCATTTTGAGTCATTTCGTTGTCTCATTGGTTGATATGTCATCAGATACATCATTAATTTGTTCCTCAAAGAGAATACTGTCATATTAAGTAATTTAGATGATACAAATTTTAGGTACAAAAAGGGTCACAAGTGTAGAATTAGGTATAAAAATGAGAGATCACGGCGAAGAGCATGACCGAAAATCAAGGCGTTAAGCTGAGCATTGAGATCGCAGCTGCAAAGATTAGATCCTTGGGCGCGAACTTCAGAAGTAGCCACCAAGGGACGACCAGAGAGTTTCGACTGTCGACTCGTGGCTCTCAGTGTCCATGCCCGCGATAAAGATCGCGGCCGTAACATCCTGGAACCCAAACTTGATGTCAGACCGCGAACTTCCAATCCACCAAGGCATAAAAGGAATCCTCCGAGATCGCGACTGCTCCTACAAAGATCACGCTCGCAATCTTCCCCTGTCCAACCGTGAACTTGTCCGATAGTTAGAACTCTATAAATAGGGGGATCCCTTGCCCTTCACAAGAGAGCTGAAATCGCTTTTTGAAACTCTAGTTTTGAGAGGGAAGTTACAGAGAGAAGTTGAAAGAAGGAAAATAAGAGAAGAAGAAGAAGCCAAGAAGCAAAGGAGCTCTTCCCCAACTCAAGTATTTTTCTAATTCTTCTTATGTATCTTCTTTCCCCCTTTATGTAGGGATGGCAATTTTGACCTGACTCGATTTATCCGACCTGTTTGGCCTGTTTTGGGGCAGGTCGGACCCGCCCCGTAGGCGGGGTGGGCATGGGTACCTCTCATCGACCCGACCTGCCCTGACCCGCCCCATTCTCGACCCGTTCTTGCCTAAATTACATGTAATCTTAGTAAAGTTACTTAAGATTTTCCTCTTATTATATTATATTGTAGCTATAATAAAGTTGTAAATAAGTGAAAACATCAATTTATTCAATAAATTAACTACATTTTATCATATTTTGGTTTATTTTTTGGTCTTTTAGTGAAAATAACGAATAGTTCTAATGTTTTTCGCATAAATTACGTACCCATTGGGTCAACCTGCCCCGACCCGCGCCCCATAATAAATTACCCGACCTGGACCCGACCTGCCATGGGGCGGGTATGGGTATCGAGAAACCCGCCCCGCACCTGCCCCATTGCCATTCCTATCTTTATGTAGTAGTAACCTAAGATACTAGGGGTTTAATCGCCAAATCCTATATTTAGATTTTTGAATTTACAAGGTATTTTGTTAGGGTTCATGTATGAAACTTGTTTATCTAATGATTATATGCTTCTATCAATGTTGAATATATTTGGGATTGTCTTTTCTTGTAATCTTCTTGTTTTCCTACATAGGGTTTGAATGAGATGGTATGGAATTGACTTGTTTGACATGATTGGGTAGATGAACAATTTAGGGAACCTATTGGTGGACGAGGTGACCATCCCTTACAAATCGGGTGGCCCTCCTAGGTAATGTTAGGGTGATGCATGCCTGATCATTAACATGTCGAACAAGCGTGCAGATGGATTAGATCCATTGGAAGGTTCTAGGCCGTATTCCTAGTATAGTGAACCCGATTCAGATGACATTGGGTCAGTGGATCATTCTAGGATTGGGGCTAGTTACTTGACCATTGAGCTAGTCCCCATTTAAGCGAGTCATACACCTTTTGAATGATAGACATATATTCTATGGTGAGGGTGATGCCCCAAGTACCTGCTTTCATCTCTATTTTCTTAAGCTAGTATTTACTATTTGTCCTCTAAAACAACTGCTCTCTAAAACACAATCCTAACAATGGCTAAGTGTAACCAATGAAAGGGACAACAGTATAGTGACACAAGTAATAAATATCAAATCCACGGGTCTCTAGAGTTACTATTACTCAGCTTTGGTTCATTATCTATAAAAAAAAATTAAGATAGAAGAACTATAACTACTCTAGCAAACTATAGTTAAAGTTAATCGAATTACAGGTTGGAAACTCACTCAAGTATGATTCCCCCTAGATCCTCAATTAGGTCCAAGTTGTAATTACCTTTGGTCCTTTTATTGTAGATTAGACTGCGGAAGATCCGAAAAAAACTTGGAATCTCTTAAGCTGACCAAGCCCTCTTTGACAGATTATCTTGCAGACGACTAGCCTTCAATGGGATAAACTGCTAGATCGATTCACACAGATCTCCACTACTTGGAACGAATTCCAGTACAAAGCAATGAATTGACTGAGTCTCGCAATAATCAATTCACTACTATCAATCAAGAAAGCTCTGTTGACCCAATCAGATTCTATCTATCATAGGTTAAAGCAGAAATCAAGAGAATATGATCAGGATTCAATTGACTCAACAAATCATGCCTCAATCAATTAAAATCAATAAGTATAGCATCCAAAAGTTCATAGAAGAAAGATCCTAACACATAGAACTAGGGTTCCTCAAAACCTAAGTGAAGGGAAGTTACTCCATAGAGAAGAGAGAGACTACAAAAAATCTTATATAGATCTTCAATCTCCATTTCCAAGCTTGATTCCCGAGCTCCAATGGTGAATAAATCCTCCAAAACAACTCAAAAAATGATCCCAAGTTGCTCTATCTCTCTCTAGGGTTCGTCCCTTGGATGTTTGGGTTCCAAAACTCATTCTCCCTCTCCAAAAATCGCAGAAACAGACTTATGCCCGAGCAGGGGTAGAAACACGACTGTGTTTCTTAGGTCGTGCTTTCGTCCGCCCCTGTTTTGACTAGATCATGTGTTTTTCTTTAGCTGGGGGACGACCAATTCCACAGTCGAATATGGGGAAACACGACCTTGTCCGTGTGAAACACGACCGTTGTCAAATCGGACTTGCCCGTGTTTTGCATCCCTTTAGCAGTCTTTACTAGCCATGCTAGCACTAAAAAGCACGGTCGAGGTGCTGGAGGAACACGTTCATGTTCTTATGGGAACCCGCCCGTGTTTAGCTCCAGGATCGTCACCAGGCTCGGCATAAAAAGCACTGGCGAGGTGCTGAGTGAAACACAATCATGTTTTTAGGGAAGGTTGCTCGTGTTTCTCCCTCAACTCTATGTTTGAGAGGCTTTTGAGTGACCAAACCACCTCCGATTGACCTGAAACTTGCGTGTATGCCTCCCTTTACTCGCTAGGACCTGAAATATGAAAAAATAATACAACCTAGCGTAAAATAGGCCAAGGAGGACACTAATCAAAGCCAAATTGATCAAGAACGAGGGTGTAAACATGTGTAAATATCGTGTAAAGAAAAAGTTACACAAGCTAGATTCGACAAAGGAGACGTAGCAATACTTTCCAAAGGGACTGATTTCATGTTCAGGTGAAAATTGTAGAAACACTTGTTGATCAAGGAGAATGTTGATGGACCGATATTCTGGGTGATACAAGGGTTGATAGAAACGGAAGTTCGACAAAGGCAAGATTATCACAACCAGGAGAAGATGCTTACACGGAGGGCCATAGTTAAACAAGCAATTCATTTAGCAGGATATAGATGATACCATAAAGATGAGAAATGCGGGGGTACCTCTAGTGCAACAGAAGAATACGATTAACAATCAAAAGGGGGACCGAGGCCATCATTACACCAGGAAATTTTACAACATGGGTTCCAAGATTAGAAGAGAATGCATGGCGAGATGAAAGTAATCCATTATGTGTTGCAAGCAACAAAAGATAAGAACTACCATATACACTATTTGAAAGATGATGACAATGTGCTTACCCATCTTTTCTTTGCCTATCCGACTTCCATCCATATTTGAGGGCTTGGTCGTACATTATTGTGTCGTAGGTGTTACTCATGTGGGGAACTTCAATATCTGTTGTGCTCTAATGAAGGAGACAAAAGAGGCCCACGATCATTATCGACAAAAGAGGCATACCATTGGTTTTTTATGTGCATAAAACTGTTGCTCGGTCCATGGGTGCCCACGATCATTATCGACAAAGGAGGTTGACTACGTGCTTCAATTCATGTGTTCGTCCCCTACGCCCCACATTTGATATGTGTTTGGCAAATCAACAATATGAGGGTAAAGTTTATGGATATATTAGGGAAGAACGAATTTGGATTTGGTCGAAGAAGTCTACAATGAACATTGGGTTCTTGTGTTTTATTCCTGGCAATTTAATAGGGGTATTAAAAAAAATATTTAAAGATATGAAACAATACAATTCTAGCCATTTGATAGGGATATAAAATAGTAGTTTATATGTATTATCAGAATATCATTGTAAAATAGACTTGAAGGTATCTAACAGGGATATAAAATAGTAGTTTCTATGGGTTGAATCTCATTTGCAAATAGACTTAAAGGTGAGATTTCAACAAATATAGTTTAATCAGAAACTGAACCAATCGTATCATGCATGGTTGTCATGTCAGTGGTATGTCGGGCGATGGAACCAGGTTCAACTGGTACTGGTGGAACCAGGTTCAACTTATCCTGATGGTGAAACCGGCTGGAATGTCACCGGTATAATATTTCAGTCAATTTCAGTCAAAACCGAAATTTTGGGTGGTCCAACCTGTTTCAAATTCCGCTCACTTACCAGAAACGCTGACGTTTTAAACTGATTGTCAAAAAAAAAATTAAAAATCAAAGCATCCCTCCCTCATTAGTGGGTTTTGGGTTTCCCACTTAGCTTGGTTCTTTTGATTGTGCTCTGAAGAAGACGATTGGTGCTTGTTATGAGGTTCATTTTATAGTGAAGGTTGGCTTAGTATATTCATGACTTGAAATTTAATAAAAACCGGCATAAACGGATTGTACCACTGATAGAATCATTTCATTTATGAAACCGGCATATCAGTATAAACCAGTTTGACAACCTTGATATCATGCAATACTAGCTCGTCACTGTCTAACACCAGTACACCATTATGTTTCGTGAATGTAACTCTTGGCATCCGAAACAAAGGGTTTAACAAGAAAAGAACCAACCAAAAGCCATGCACTTGCCATCCAACGTGCTTCAAAGTAACTCAAAACCGAATTGGCACATTGGATGCGGAAAGTGCTTGAAGCGATTGGGTATCCAAGTAACTTCACCATTTTTTTGTTTATAAACCCTATTCTCGTCCACTGTTTTCTCTGAATTTCTGTCGAAAACAAAGGCCACAAAGCACTCTGCCCTTCAATTGTTTCCAATAATCTCATGTGCTAAGATCATTGGTCTCTTCCCTTCCTGTGTGCTGAGACTCATCCTGGGTTTCCTGACAAGTGGACAATTAGGCGTACACTAATTGGCTGTGGGACAGTAAGGTTGACAATTTACTTCCTCTGACTCCTCCACCTGTCTTTTCTCCACGTATAAATTCAGTACCAACTATGTATCGTCGCATGATTAAAGCCTTACCGGTCTTTCACAACAATCAGTATAACAAGATCATCAGACAAGCTACAAGTAGTTGTGAGTTCTCTCCCCGTAAAACTCAAACTCTTGTTCCAGAGCCCACCATGTCCAGTTCTGTGGGCCTTATCATTCCCTGCAAAGGTACTTCTATTCTCTACCACAACAAAGCGCAGAGCTTTCTGCGCTCCCGGTGGCTTTTCCCACTTTCCCAGTTGGCCGGCCGGTGGTCGGCCCTCTGCTTTAACAAGGGTTTTCCTTTTGGTGTTTGTCTGATTGCAGCTGCAGTTGCATGGGAAGCAGGGAAACCGCTAGTGATGGAGCAGGTGGAAGTGGCTCCACCACAGGCATTGGAAGTGAGAATCCAGATTAAGTACACCTCCCTCTGCCACACTGATCTCTATTTCTGGGAAGCCAAGGTCAGTCACTCTAAACTTCGAGGAGTTTTTAC
Source organism: Linum trigynum (assembly GCA_964030455.1). NCBI lineage: Eukaryota > Viridiplantae > Streptophyta > Magnoliopsida > Malpighiales > Linaceae > Linum > Linum trigynum. The sequence goes on along the minus strand of OZ034814.1, from coordinate 28,312,934 downwards.
TGCAGATTTTTCTCAAGCATATCTGGTCCCTTCTAGTTAGCTTTCAAACTTAAGTTGCCATCATGTGGCTTCAATACAGCAGGAACATGTGAACCTGCCGCCATGCTCTTGTCTTCTTTATTGGCTTCGCGTCTTCTGCTTCTTTGAAATCGCTTTCCAAGCTCGATTCTTGATTATGTACATCCATGTCCTACGGACACAACATGTGTGTGAATGTGGCATGCTCAGGATCGTCTTGTATGGAACAGAACAGTGACACTTTTGGTGGTCCGAAATGAAAACGTCAAATCCATCATAAGTTCAGCCCTCAGAGTTGGCACTTCAGATAAAAAAAAATTACTAAGTTGAGCTCCCAATTTTTAACTCACTACATGAACCTGTTTCTCATCTGCTGTTTCAGGGCCAAACTCCACTCTTTCCCCGGATATTTGGCCATGAAGCTTCTGGGTATGCATTCCTCCTTTATCTTCTGCTACATGTGAATGAAACTTGCTATTTTTGGTAGTTTACTCTTAAAATGATTCCTGTTGCTGTACAGAATTGTCGAGAGCGTCGGAGAAGGGGTCAATGTTTTCCAGGTCGGAGACCATGTTCTTCCGGTATTCACAGGAGAATGTGGAGAGTGCAGGCACTGCAAGTCCGAGGAAAGCAACATGTGCGACCTGCTGAGGATAAACACTGACAGAGGTTTCATGCTCAACGACGGAAAATCCCGTTTTTCAATCGACGGACAGCCAATACATCACTTCCTCGGCACCTCTACCTTCAGTGAGTACACGGTTGTGCATTCAGGTAGTCTGGCAAAGATCAATCCACTGGCACCTCTGGACAAAGTGTGCGTTCTCAGTTGTGGCATTTCAACAGGTAACTCTTACCTCTCAATGAAGCTTTCCTCATAACCTCAGTCATCAAAACTGCAAAAATTCCTCAAATTGAACTATCCGTTTCAGGACTGGGTTCCACGTTGAATGTGGCGAAACCAAAACAGGGTTCAACAGTCGCCATCTTTGGTCTGGGAGCTGTTGGCCTAGCGGTAAGTTTCAACAATCAGTAAATGTGTCCTGCTGAGTAACATCTAAGAAGATACTGCAGATGGTGAGAATGTTACCTTGACATGCTAGCAAACCGTATTAATTTAGGCTGCTGAGGGCGCAAGAATTGCTGGAGCATCCAGAATCATTGGCATCGATTTGAATCCAAAGAGGTTTGACGAAGGTAAGCGTTGCTTGTTTGTTTGTCATTACAGAATCACGCTTCTGAAGTAAAGAGCACTGACCAGCTCACCTTCTTCCACCTGGACTTTTCAGCAAAAAAGTTTGGAGTTACAGAGTTTCTGAACCCGAAGGACCAGGACAGACCAATTCAAGAGGTCAGCATTTTCTTGCTGACTGCTTCATCACCATTCTGCACGAAATTGAACTTCTTATGAAATATTACCACCCATTTCCAGGTAATTGCAGAGATGACCGATGGCGGCGTTGACAGGAGCATAGAATGCACCGGCAACATCAATGCAATGATTTCAGCTTTTGAATGTGTTCATGATGTAAGTTAAATTTAAGACGAGCACAAAGAAGGCCTCTGCTGAATTTCATACTGTTTAAATGAATTGCTACGCATGTAGGGATGGGGAGTGGCAGTCCTTGTAGGAGTCCCTAACAAGGAGGCAGTGTTTATGACTAAACCCATCAACTTGCTTAGCGAGAGAACGTTGAAAGGCTCTTTCTTCGGGAACTATAAACCAAGAACCGACCTTCCATCTGTCATTGAAATGTATATGAACAAGGTAAGACTGTTCTTCGCTTCCTTCCAACCCCATGCTCGTTTCCCCTGCACTTAACTGAAGTGGATGAAGTTTTCCCTCTGCAGAAGCTGGATGTCGACAAGTTCATAACTCATCGGGTGCCTTTCTCAGAAATCAACAAGGCCTTTGACTTGATGCTGAAGGGGGAGGGCCTGCGATGTGTTATTGATATGGAGAAGTAAAATATAAGAAAAATAATGGACAGAACATCCTACTCGGTTATGTGATCAGCTTTATGCAATTTGTTCGTCTTGTGTGTCCTCAATCTGACAATGAAGGTGTGAGCAAACAAATACAAGGAAATAAATAGAAGCCCATTTCGAAGCAATGGTGAGTGTATTTTCAGGAGTGGCATTGACCCAAATCTGTAGAAGCACTTGTATTAGTAATATAAAGATGTAAGGAACAGCAAATCTATGATACACCTGATCTAATACCAAGAAGGAGCCTTTCAGATATTTGAGCTTCTAGGCTGATCATGAACCTCCAGTTAAAGATATGAGGCTGCTGCTAAGCCTGTGCCAGGACTATTTCTTGTACTTCTCCATTATTCTTCGAGCTTCCTTTACAGCTTCCTCCTCTGATGAAAAAGTCGGAGCGTCCGAATCTCTCCCTCCTTTGGGACCTTGATCTTTGTTGAAGGCAATGAACAGGAAATATACCAGCCCCATCGTAGCCTAAGCAGAAGACGAGAATACAGCGTTTATTCGATGCCCGTCATCAAAAGGACAGAAACTTCAGTACTTCAAACATGATTCTGCAACTTCAGAGTCCACATCGCAAAGGGAAAAGAGAGAGATACATTTATACATACCAGCGCAAAGAACGCTGTAGACAAGAATGATTTCAGCAGAATGAAAGAAACAGTGAGCAGAGCAACGGTCACTGAAACTCTGGCAATGGGCCTTGGAATGGAGACCTGTGAGGAAAGTCTAGCTCCATTAGAAAGAGTGATTCTCAATCGCTACCAATTGGGATAGGATGCAGGGGGAAACCTTACAGGCACTAGGCTGATTCCCGCATCGGTGCCATCCTTCCCAACCTTCCACACGGTTTGGATAGCTGTTCAGATTGTGAAAGACATAGATTAGAAGGGAGGAAAAGAAAGAAAATTAGCAATGCTGTTTAGAGCTCTGCCATTTGCATTTGCACCCAAATTTCCGATGTCGAGCAACAGGGTTTCAACTGGAAAGTCCCATTTGACCCACCAATTTCAAATAATTCTCGAAACTTGAAGATCGGAGTGCTAACCTCTCAAGAAATTAGACTGGGCAGCAACGACAGCCAGACCGGAAGGAGAGTTTCGAGTCTTAGGGTTGTGGAATTGCGAGCTCAGGGGGAGGAAACCTTGCTTTGTGAGCCTCAGTGCGACGGAGTTCGGGGAAACAAAACCAGAGGTACTGCTAGTGGTTGGAGTTAGGGTTATAAATGGGGAACATCGTGGAAAGGCTGGGGAAAGTGAGCATATGGCATGAGCAAGCACCGAAGCAGAAGCAGTCGCCATTAACGATACGATACTATTATCCCACTTGCTTGGAATGGGGAGAAATTGCAGAAATATTATGCCCGTAGGGTGTGGAACTCAATTAGCTTATGAATTATGATCATTTGTTTGTGAAGTGTTCATATAGGAGATATGTGCTGGAATCATGTTGCAGGGGCGCATTTATCCCAAGCTAGAAGATTGGAAAAGTGTGATTACATGGTGTGCGAGAAGCTGGAGTAAGAAAATGCAGAGGCTCGCCTTGGAAGGTTGATTTGGAGTACATGTGCAAGTCTAATTAGTAATTAGTAACAGTCTACTTGCTATCTTTTCGCGTATTAGAAAAATAAGTATTTTAAAGAGTAATAGCTTTAATGTTGACCCAAAAGTGAAAATTATTTATTTCATTCTTAATCATTCTTTTCATAGGTTTGTTATTTACAATAACATATGGTCGATAAACTTGCATAAGGTAAAAAGATCGTCGAATATATTATTTATGTTTAAACTTTTTTCATGACGCTATTGTTTCAATTTGTATGGCTAGTAGAACGCATTTTGTCGAAAGTATTTGGTTGGGGCAAGAAAAAAAAAAGAGATGCGAGGAGCTCTCTCCTCTCTCTCTCGCTGAGTGCCGCGATCGGCCGCTGTCTCTGGGCGATGCTAATCGCCTTCCTTACGACTAGCTTGAAGAATCAGTCACTCGGCTGCAACCTTCCTCCGCTTGATGATCACCAGATCCGTGTGGGAAGCTCCGGCCGTTACCGGTGTTCCATGACAGTTGCTCAGAGGCCATCGGTTGCAGATCCAAAAAGTGGTCGGACTGGTTGCACGATCCGCCGACGGGTCCTCTCGCACCGGAAACGAAAATTGGAGGCTCTAAGTGAAATTGTAGAGCTCACCGTTGTTGATTCAATTAAAAGATCCAGAAAATCGGCTTTGAAGGGGTGGAGATTCTGGCTCCCCCCTTCGTCTGTGTTGGACGAGGAGACCCTGTCTCCAAAACCAACGAATTCAAAACCAATTCCAATGGAGAAGAAGCGACACAATCAGCCCGGTATGGGGCCAAAGATACCTTCCCGTGGAAATAATTGCATGCAACCCTTCGGGGAAGATGGGCAAACGAAACCATCTTGCGAAAGTGATCGAGAATTCCCCGTCAGAGAAGGTGGGCCTGTACCGCCGGCATTAAGCCAAATGAACCCAGGCAACGACGCCGGTACCGGGTACGAATCGGAATCGTCGGATACCGGCAAAGATTTGCAATCCCGTAATGCTCGCTCGGTGCTAGCTACGGAGGTTGGGAGAAAATCTGGGCCAAATCCCCCTGCTTTTGGGGTTGGGAAGTTCCTCGGGCTTATCCTCCCGAAGAAACCGAACAATTCAAATAAAAAAAAAAAAAAGAGGATCTCTAGATCCTAGTTGATTTCGGGACTCATAGTCCGTTTAGAATTCTAAAAGAGCCAGGGAGCGGGCAGGTAGGGCGCTCTATAAAGGGAGCTCAGGCCTCTTCCTTCTCGATCACCTCCCTAACCCAAACCTGGTTCAGCTGTAGCTCGGATCTGCTGCGGGATAAAGAGCAACGAGAAGTGCCTCTCCAACCCCTATCTGCCAACAAGAATACTTCAGGTATGATGAATATACAAGCAAGTTCACCCCCCTGTTCTGTATCGCTCCCTAACCCCTCTTGGTTTTCAAAATTTGTTCCTGCTTCCCTCCCTGTGTCGCGTCCAAGTATTGACCAGGCAACCATTTTATTGGCTTCGTGTCATTTGCCTAATTCGCCTACGTCTCTGTTGCAGGGGATTTTGATAGCTCGGGTTGCTGACGACCAGGTAGTGGAATTCTCCCTATAAGAAGTCCAATCAACAAAGTTTCGTGCTTCCCGACTCTTTTGGGAAGAATGTTTACTGGTACCCAACTCACAAACGTGGAGCTTATGAACGAGATGAGTGAGGCGTGGCAGATGCGAGGTCACCTACGGGTAACCCGAACCAAATATGGGCTGATTGAGATTGTCATACCCAGTGAAGAAGCAAAAATATGGGTCTTGAAACGGACCCCATGGGTGATCAAAGATAAGCTGATTAACCTTCGATCCTTGACGTCTACGATCAGCAAGCAGATCTTTGACGATCTTGCTATCGCCCCTTTCCGCATCCAGCTCTGGGGCATGAAAGAGGATTGCTGTACCAAGTAATTTGGACAAAAAATTGTAGCTCCCACCATTGGCCAAGTCCTAGAGTCTGGGGTCTTCGCCTGCAAAGACACGGGAGAAAGCTTTGTGAAAGTTCGTGCTTTGGTGAATTTTTCAAAACCTTTGAGGTCTCAACTTATGGCAGTCAGTGAAGAAACCGGACGCTTTTGGATTCGGTTCAAATATGAATTCCTCCCAACCTTCTGCTACCATTGTGGCCGTCTGGACGATGCTCGTCCTGACTGTTCATTTGATCCTCCTAAGGGGAAAGAAAAGTTCGGCCCCCACATGTCTACAAGGAAGATGGGGCGTAAAATTTATGAGGATATGGAGGAAAATACTGGTTTTCGGGGTACTCGAAATACTGTTTGGATTAACAGACAGGTGCGACAGCAAGTGGCAGGAGCTGAACTTGGGAATAAAGGCCGCGGGCCGGGCTCACAAGCAGGGAAATTTGTTCCTCGAAGCCGGGCGCCAATCTATGATGCCGATCAGGTGCATTCTAGGCAGATGGGCAAATCCAGCCCGCCTAGGCCCATGACTAAGCCCAAGCCCAAGCTTGCTAGCCCAAGGGGCTTTCCGGTCCGGAAATCGCCTATAGCCCGCTTTGGGGGTGGATCGCGTAAATTGCGAAGGCTAAGCCCTGACCCCGATCCTACCCGACCACTGGAGAGTGGTAACGGAGGCAGGCCGAGACAGGCCCAGAGACGGGGAATCAATCTGGTCCAGCCCAATGACCAAAATCTTCCGACTGTGCATCCGGAAGTACAGACGATACTAGAGCAATCCAGGCGCCGTCGCTTGATCTTGGAAGAGGATTCGGATGATGATGATCTTGAGCTGCCCCATGCTACAGGTGCTAACCTGGCCAGGGAGGAGGAATTATCGCAACATTTGCCGGAGCGCGTGCCTGGCAGTGAGAAGGGGGTTCGTGCAGAGGTCGGAGGATTTTGACGGATGGCTTGAATGATGGAGCTGCTGGTAACCTCAACGAGGAGCAAATTTTTGTAAATTCGGAGTCGGAGGATGAGGTGCCCTGTTTTGAGTTTAAAAAGCGCACCCCTTTAAGGTGCGACACATAGCCAGCTCAGATCCCCTTCGGGAGTGTTAATAAAGTTGTGAAGGCCTTTGAAGCAGGCCTATGCTTGTCCCAGGACAGTAGCAGGGGAAGTCCTTGTGTTGAGAAGATCCCTAAAGAGTATGTTCCAGGAGAACGACGGGGTGGTGATGTTGGCGACAAGAGGTCGTGTCTAGATGAATATGGATTGAATTTGATGAACCCGACTATTGGGTGTCGAAAGCGCTCGCTGGAGCAGGTAGGAAGTGATCTTGGTATCCCCCGTCTCCCAAAAAGCAGTTTGTGGAAGATAATGATGTCTCTGAGCAGGTGGAGGAAGCCAGCCTTGAGTGGCCCCAGCCGGATAAATGAGGCTTTTGGCGTGGAATGTGAGAGGAATTGGCCCGTCCCTCACGTTCCAAACTGTTGTTGGTTTAGTTCATTCTAATAAACCGGATCTTGTGTTTTTTTCGGAAACACGTTCGAGACGGAGAGTAGTGTCCCGCCGTTTGCGTGGGTTAGGGTTTGAGTCTTCTTGTTGTTTTTTTGTTGATGCGGTTGATGCATCTGGTGGTTTAGTTGTCGCTTGGGCTCCCGAAGTTGCTGCTTCGGTGTTTTTTCATTCGGATTTTTGTGTTTGTGTTCAAGTTAATGAAATGAGTTTTTCGTATGTGGCGATCTTTGTTTACATTAGTTTCAATGTAACTCGTCGTGCTACTCAGTTAGACCAGCTCCACGAGATCTGTGTCGGTATCCAAGGCCCCTATGTTATTTTAGGCGATTTTAATACAACTCTCCATGAGAGTGAGAAGGATGGATAAAATCAATGGAATGTTGCGCAAGCCCTCAGCCTCCGTAATTTTGTCCAGAATTTGGGCCTTCTTGACCCTGGTTTTCAGGGGGACCAATTCACTTGGACCAATAAACGCATGGGGACGGCCTGTGTTAGAGAGAGACTGGATAGAGCCCTTTGTTCGCAATCTTGGCTTGACCACTTTCCTGATACCTTGGTCAAGCACTTTACGGATCAGGGATCGGATCATCGGGCGCTCCTCCTTTCTTATAAACCCTATGTTCGGAATAGTCGCCCTCTATTCCGTTTGATGCTCGATGGGCGGATAACCCTGAAGTGAAGGCCATGGTTTCTTATGTTTGGCAGGAAGATATCCAAGGCACCCCCATGTTTCGCCTGTGGGAGTGCCTTAAGAAGCTGCGGCATTTATTATATGATTGGAGTAGGGCAGGAACAACTCATTCCATGCGAAATATCAGAACTCTCCAAAGCGAAATTGAGCGGCTTAAGCTTATTCACCCAATTGATTGGGATGCGGTCCGTGGCCTGGAAGCTGAATTAACAAGACAGTGGGATGCGGAAGAAGTTTACTAGCAGCAAAAGTCTAGAGTTCACTGGTTGAAGAAGGGAGATAAAAACACATCTTACTTCTACACAGTGACTCGGACGCGTCGTAAACTGAATTTTGTGACGGGTCTGAGAGATGAGAATGGTGAGTGGATTACTGATGAAAAAGGGAAAGCAGATATTGCCACCAGTTTCTATGGCCATATGTTCACTTCGGAAAGTCAAGTTCCCAATATGGGGGAGAGAGTGGCTTCTCTACCTATTGCCCGCAGTGTGACTCCGGAAATGAATGCTGGCCTGGCGGCTGTCATCCTCCCGGAGGAAGTGCGGAAAACTGTCTTCGCGATGGGAGCTAAGCAAGCCCTTGGGTCTGATGGGTTCACGGGGAAATTTTTTAAAGCCTTTTGGGGTATTGTAGGTGATTCGGTGGTTGACGCAGTCTGCTCGTTCTTTACGACAGGTAGGATGCTCCGTAGCTTCAATCACACCTGGCTCACTTTGATCCCCAAAGTGGATAATGTTGAATCCATGAGGCAGTTGCGCCCAATCAGTTTATGCCAGTTTGTGTATAAAATCATAACTAAGATCATGGCTGAACGATTATCGGGCCTCTTACCTCACATTGTTTCTTCGGGACAAAACGCTTTCATTAGGGATCGCCAAATTGTGGAGAATATCCTCCTTGGACATGAGTTAATGCATTACTTGAAAATCAAAAAGCAAGGCAAGAAGGGGTACATGGCTCTTAAAGTTGACATGGAAAAGGCCTATGATAGAGTTGAATGGCCGTTTCTTCTTGCAATTTTGGACAAGATGGGTTTTAACTCAGTTTGGCAGGGTTGGATACATGAGTGCCTCCGGTCGTCATCTTTCTCTGTCCTGATGAATGGTACTCCATCGGGGTTCTTCAGACCATCGCGGGGCTTGTGGCAAGGAGATCCCTTATCACCTCTTCTTTTTGTGCTTTGCACTGAGGGATTTGTGGCACTCTTGCGTAAGGCGATCGGGGATAAGAGGCTGGCAGGGGTTAAGGTGGCCCGCGTGCCCCACGTAAACTCGCATTTATTTTTTGCCGATGACTCTTATCTATTCCTGCGGGGCACACTGCAGGAGTGTGAGAATTTAATTGCGGTACTAAATGAATACGAGGAACTCAGTGGGGCAGCGCGTCAATTTGGGTAAATCGGCGGTTTGTTTCAGTAAGAATATTGCTCTCCCTGACCAGGAGTTCTTAGCGGCGATTCTGGGAGTTGGAGCTGTTGGGGTGCATGATAAATATCTGGGTTTCCCCACTTTGATTGCTCGTTCTAAAATGGAGACCTTTCGGTATTTGGAGGAAAAGCTGTTGGAGAGGCTTCAGGGGTGGAAACGAAGGACCTTGTCCTGGGCAGCAAAGGAGACACTGATTAAGTCCATTGCCTTGGCTTTACCATTGCATGTCTTGTTTCAAGATGCCTCTCTCGTTGTGTCACCTATTGGACAAGCATGTTGCTCGCTTTTGGTGGGGCGATGATGAGGGACATTCGAGAATTAGGGGGATGGCCTAGCGGGATATGTGTAAGAGTAAACATGAGGGGGGAATGGGTTTCCGCCGTTTTGAGCATTTCAATCAAGCCCTTTTAGCCAAGATCGGTTGGCTTCTTTTGGTTGAGCCCCAATCTCTTCTAGCTCAGGTCTATAAGGGTAAGTACTTCCCCTCTGGGCATTTCCTCAATGCGAAAGCCAGGTCGCGTCCATCCTGGGGTTGGCAAAGCATTTTGTATGGTCGGGATTTGTTGGAAATGGGCCTTAGATGGAAAATTGGGAATGGGCGCTCGGCGTCCCTGCTTCGGTCCCCTTGGATTCCTCAGCTGCAGCTTGATCCCCCGAGATATAACCCGGTGGTTCTACCAGAGGGGGGGTGATCCTACTGTGGCTGATGTAATTTGTCAAGGGGAAGGGCGCTGGTGTGATCGCAAGCTCAGCCTGTGGTTTGATCCGCCTACTTGCCGTATTATAAAATCTATTCCCCTCCCCCGGCAGGACCTTGCAGATAAACTGATATGGCATTTTACTCCTGATGGGTTGTTCTCGGTGAAGTCAGCCTATCATCTGGCTGTCTCCTTTGATAGGAGGCGGGGGAGGTGAAAGGCGTCAGTTAGTTGGATGGATAGATCCAGTTGGATCCGGTTGTGGGAGGCGAATATTCCCCCTAAGCTGAAAGTCTTTGTTTGGCAACTTCTAAATCGAATACTCCCCACCACGGAGGCCCTTATTGCTCGCAAGGTCCCTGTCCTCCCTCGTTGCCCGGTCTGTTGGGGTGGCCCGGAAACCATGGAGCATCTGTTTCTGGATTGTCCGGTGGCGTGTGCGCTCTAGGGGCTCTCGGGCCTAAAGTACCTAGGGGAGGGTTTGCCTCGCCATACTTTTCCTCTGTTTCTTAAACGTTTATTGGCCTTAATTCAGCAGCCGACGCTCTTAATGGCAGTAGTCTCTGTCCTTTGGCGCATCTGGCGGTCGAGAAATTGGGTGGTGTTTGAAGGAAAGCAGTTTGGGTTCCCCGCGTTGATGAGGCAGTTTTCCCAGCAGTATGAGGAATGGGTGGGGTTTCCAGTGGATGTGACCTCCGTGCCTTCTCCCCCGATGGTTCCACGGATAGGTGGGCTGGGTCAGGCTGCAGGGTTTACTTGCCAGTGGGACGGGGCTACCAAGAAGGGGTCGCATTCAGCGGGTGGCATGGTTCTTCTGTCTCCCTCGAGGGATGTTCTTATGGCTCACGGGATTCAGTTTCAGGGGATTGATGACCCTGTGGTCGTGGAGTTGCTTGTGCTCCGGGAGGCCATTGCTTGGTGTGTGGGCCAGGGTTTCGCGGGGATGCGCTTCGAAGGGGATGCCAAGATTATCATTGATAAAATCAATTGCAAGGATGCTAGAGACAACCGGATGGGTGCTATTTTGGAAGAAGTCTTACACTATTTTGGTAGCAGCCCTGGGTTTAGTGTGCGGTTTATAGGTCGGAGTAGTAATAGGGTAGCCCATATGGTGGCTAGAAAAGCCCTCTCTTTGTACCCAACTATGAGTCGTTCCTTTGTTTTTCGAGCCTGGCTTAGTTCCAGGGTGTAACTGTCTATGTTTTGGTATCAATATATGATTATCTTTTGTCAATTTTTTTTTTTTTTTGTATGGCTAGTATCTTCCTGTAACTTTTGCAGAACTAAACAGCTTCTCTAATCTTTTCAAGAAGTATTTAAAAAAACAATTGAGTGTTTAGCTGAAAAACTATTAGAATTACTTACTGATATAAGAGGTAATGTAAAATGACTAAAAACGATTTTTAACATAAAATATGAATACAAATTATAAAATAAGAAATATTTAAATGGATCACATTATATTTATCTCATATTAAATAATAAAAATTTTCAATTTATTTTTTCATAATGATATACATGAAAGAAAATTAAGTTTTCTAGAAAACGAATAATATATGGTAAATACAATTTTGTATTTTTCAAATCGGAGCTTCTACTTTTAAGTTACGAAAAACTTCCGCTTTTTAAAAAGCAAAACTTTAGAGGTGTTTGGCTTGGTTTCAACTTTTGAAACATAGAACTTCTAAAATTTTGGCCAAACATAGTCGTACTCTTTTGGGGTTTTCTTTTTTGGTTTGAGGTAATCGTGGTTCTCCTTTATGAATTTTTTGGACTGATTGCATGTTTGAGGAGGTTCAGCTCTCATTGATTGAGTCAGATTAGATTGGCTACCCATGGATTTGGATTCAATAGTCTTTCTCAAACAAAAGGAAAAAACAAAATGAAACACACTAAGACTAAAACTCGCTACCGACTCAAAACTCGCCAACTTGTTTCAAGTTGCTTTGACCTGGTTGAACCGATTTTTGGGAAAATTTACACCTAACACAACCCCCAATCACACAAATAGATAAAACTCGCTCGTGTCAAAATTTGTAAAACCGGGTTCAAGTCGCTTTGGTCGGGTCGAATTAGGTTGGATACTCATGCGTTTGGACTTATTGTCATTCTCAACCAAAAGGAAAAAGATAAAAAAAAATACTAAAGTGGATACAACTCGCTTACGACCCCAAACTCTCAACACTGCGTTCAACTCGCTTTGACCGGGTCGATCCAGTTTTACAAATTCACAATTTACCCATATTGTCAATTACAAAAGCGGATAAAACTCGCTCTCGATAAGAAACGCGTCAACAATGGGTCAGAGTTCAATTGTCATTCTAAAAAAATAGAAATAAAAAAATATTAAAGCGTACAAAACTCGCTTTCTATCTAAAATTGGTTAGCAACGTATTCAACTCTTTTTAATCAAATTTTTAACAAATTAACACTTGGTCCAACCTGCCAACTACAAAGCGGATAAAACTCGCTCACAATACAACACTCGTCAATACCTTAGATTCGAGTACAATTGTCTTCCCAACCAAAAGAAAAGGAAGAAAAATTTATAAATACTAAAGTAGGTTTCAAGTCGCTTTGACCAGATCAAATTAGGTTGGATACCCATGGATTTTGGTTCAATTGTGATCATGCTCAATAGAAAGGAAAAAGTGAAACTAAAACAATACTAAAGTGGACGAAACTCGGTCTCGATACAAAACTCGCCAACATTGAGTAGATCTGGTTTGGATTTTCGGTAGCGGTATTGGGAAATAGTGGAGGAGGACAACTTAGGAATCTGTTGAGAGTGTTTTGAGAAGGTTGTGAATCGGTAAGTGATGTCGACGATTGTACAGAGAAAATCTATGGATCTTTGGTCGTGACCATGGTAAACGGTGGAAGAGGACAACTCAGGATTCCACCGACAGTGTTTCGAGTTGGGTTGCCAAATGATGCGAAAAGGCGATGATTTGGGTTCAAGTTAGGATACTCATGTGTTTGGGTTCAATTATAATCATGCTCAAAAAAAAAAAAGGAAAAAGAGAAAGAAAAAAACACTAAAGAGAATGAAACTCGGTCCCGATACAAAACTCGTGCTAGCGGCCTTGGGAAACGGTGGTGTGGAACAACTTATTATTCTGCCGACATTATTTCAAGATGGGCTGCGAAATGGTGGGCAAATGCGATGATTTGTGCAAAAAGCTATAGACGTAAACCTAGTGGATAGTTGTTGAAAGGGTACGAAAAGGCGATGATTTGGGTTCAAGTTAGTATACCCATGTGTTTGGGTTCAATTGTGATCATGCTCAACAAAAAGGAAAAAGAAAAAGAAAAGACACTAAAGAGGATGAAACTCGGTCCCTATACAAAACTCGTAGTAGCGGCCTTGGGAAACGGTGGTGTGGAACTACTTAGGATTCCACCGACAATATTTCGAGATGGGTTGAGAAATGGTGGACAAAGGCGATGATTTGTGCAAAAAGTCATAGACGAAAACCTAGTGGATAGTTGCTGTAATAGGGAGTTCGAAACCTAGTAGGCAATAATTGTTATGGGAAACACAATGGGCAATAGTTATAAACCTAGTGAACAATAGCTAAACATAATGGTTATAGAATGGAGAGTGAGGTAAAAGGAGGACTTGGAAATTTCCCACTTGCACTTAGAGGAGTGTGAGAGCCACTAATAAATAGTAACCTACAACCTTGGCTTTTATATATTAATTAATATATTAATATGGAGAGAGAGATGTAAGAAATGTGGCAATTTTCAATCCAATCCATCCACCAAATTATTCACCTAATCCAATCCATTTAAATCCAATCCATTTGATCCAAATCCAATTGGATTGGTGGATTCATGGATCCAAATGACAAATTAGAGTTTGGTACCTATAATTTTTATATTTTACATTTTGGTACTCAAAATTTAAATTTTCATACGAAAAATATCATTAGAAAAATATGTTTCGGTACCTAAAATTTTCATTGTGACATTTTAGTACCCAAACTTTTCAAAATTTACATATTGGTCTAAGACTTGGATGTCATTTGGATTCATGGATCAATCCACCAATCCACTTGATCCTATCCATCAATCCATTTGATCCAATCCACTTGATCCATGGATTCAATTCAATTTGCACCTCCAGGTAGGATGTATGGGGATTCAATTGCCACATCTCCAGTTGTCTCAAGTCGTGATGTGCGGAGCAATGTGAGATGTCGAGTGGCTACTGATAAGGTCTTGTGTGATGGTCTAGATAGGATTGGTTTTGGTTGGTAGATAGTGTTGTGGGTATAGCAGTATAGATAGTATAAACTTGGAGAGGGTTCTATTGGTTTAAGAGGAAGCTGGGGTTTCCAATGAGTCTGTTCTTAATGCAACTTTTTGATTTAACCATAAAAAAATGTTCAACATGAATGCCCTAAATAAATTAAGATCAGGATGTAACACTCTAACTTGATCAAGTACTACTTTTATCAAAATGTCTTTAATAAATTATAAAAGTTAAATACGTGAAAAATGCGGAAACGATACGTAGAAAGAACCTGAACTTCATAGTAGAGTCCTTGAAATCGTTGATCTTAAGATGTAATGCCGACTTTCTGAGCATACTTCTTGAGCTTCTACTATTCCTGAATGTGGGCGATGGGATCAGTACTAAACCTAAATTCGTTATCATATACCAACATACAAGCATGCACATGCCATGCTTTAGGTACACTATTGGGAACATTATTAGAAATTGTTGAGCTTGCAGTTCTTGTTTACTCTCTAAGTGTCTTGCATATTTTATCTTACAGTGGGGTCTGGACCTCGACTTAACTAGCACACTATCACGATCACCAACTTACATATAACATGGTTTCATCACCTGGGAAATAAGGTATCGCGCACTCTACATGTTTGTGGGGCACCAACTCCTTACATTCCTCGAGTGGGGATCCGTATATGATATAATCCCTCGGTAATTAAGATATACTTGCATACATAATTGAGTAAGCATGCTAATCTCCCACACAATGGGAAGACCTAAACTTATCACTTATTAACCTGATTAGCTTAGAAACGAACTAGTATTGCTTGCCTTATATGTAGTTTACTGATGCGTCATGATGTTATGCATACTTAGAGTAAGGATTAAACATTAATCAATTAATTTAACATAAAAGTGTATAAGGAATAACTGAAACATAAAGAAAGAACCGAAATGCATATCATGAACTAATTGCATAGCCTGATAATGAAAACTACTCTAACCCCCTTTAACCACACACCTTATTAACCCCACACACCCGACTAACCCGAACCTGTAACCCCCTTTAACCACACACCTTATTATACAATTGAAAGTACTTAATTGGGTCGACCAATTTGAAACAAGTTGACCCGCTTTAATTTTGTTCCGTAAAAAAGAAATTGCGGGAGAGTGCCAAAATATTAAAATGGTGGAGCCAAAGTTTTCACTGGAGGCAAAATTTAAGGATTGTGGAGACAAAATTTTCGATAGCCAAAATGAGAGGCGGGAAATATTTGCGGGCAACCAAAATGCATTTTGCTTTTCAAAATTAAGGGATTCTCATTTCAGTTCCAATTCTTGAGGTGTTTTTTGGAGCCCAACATTAAAGTCGTATGATCCAAACAAAATGAGGGAGTCCAATTTAATTATATAATTTATTTTTCATACACTTATCTATAACTAATTACGGTAAACTTTAATAATTGATGATATAATGATCAGATTTTAGTGAACTAGAATTTCAAATGTCAACTTTTGGTTTATCTTCATCGAATTCCTTCTATTATAGTCGGGTTGCGGGTTGGTCGTGTTACAGGTTCGGGTTAGTCGGGTTGCAGGTTGGTCGGGTTGCGGGTTAATAAGGTTGCAGGTCGATCGGGTTGCGGGTTGGTCGGGTTGCGGGTCGCGCGGGTTACGGGTCATTGACTTTTAGTCAAATCGGGTTGCGGGCAGGTTACGGGTTGTGTTGATCGGTCGGGTTACATTTTGACAGCTCTAGTTGGATATGGATATCCATTTACTTGAGTGTGTTTTAACTACACATACAAAAATTGGACCTATTTGTAAAACTTGAAAAGTTTAGGTACCAAAATGTAATACCCAAAAATTTAAGTATTGTAATTTTCCATCGATATTTTGAGGACTTATATGCAAGAAAAATTAAATTTAGGTACTAAATATGCATATCAATTAAGTTTAGGTACCAAACTGTAATTTACATTTGGGGATGGGTACAAACTACAAACCAAAATCCATTTGTTAAAAACCCAACCAAACTCAAGTAAATGAGTATGGGTACAAACCCATCAAACTCTACATATATCCATCTATTTGGATTTCATACCCAACCCAATTGAATTGGATAGTAAAATACCAATAGATATGAGTAAAATTGTCATCCCGGACAGCAGAGTCGGGCCATAACTAGTCATAACTCATAAGTAATTCACTAATTCCACTCTATTTGCTGTCTAATTGTTTCCAGGACACGAAATGAATTACCATAACAGTTTTCATGAATTATCCAATGATTGTTGTCGAGAAATACAAAATAAAAATATTTTCTTTTAAATACCGTTTGGTATAAATGAATATCATATTTTTTTTGAAGAATTATTATTCAAATAAATTTATTTTGTGTTTGTAAGATAAAGAATTTATTTATAATTCTAAATTTTGTACTCTAAAGAATTGGGACTAGGTTTAGCAATTCCAGGAAATTGATGTGAAATTTCCAAATAAATTCTACATGTATTTACTAATTACGATAAAATGATATAAATCACCCCATATTATATACAATTGCCACCAATATTCCAGATTTTTAGTTGTTATTATCTCTGTTCCTTTTTATTTGTTTGATATCAATAGACAATCGATGCAAAAAATTGTGTTGATGGTATTTTTTGTTTGATAGTGCCCTGCTTGATTCAAGCTCTCATTTTACATTCAAGTTTTCCTAGAAGATGATTTTCAAATTGTATACTACATTTTATGAACAATATTTTTTGTTTTGTTAGACTAGCTGCGTGATAATTTTGACACACTCATTTTTTGTTTTGTTAGATTAGTTGCATGATAGTTTTGACACTTGCGTTTGTAGGAGATGAATTTCCAATTGAGTAAAAAAATTGGTGTTTCATCTCTAAATTAATATACGTATAATTGAAAGTTTAATTTAATTTAGACCATATTCCAACATAATTTAGAAATTCAACTCAATTTTCTTATAACATTATATTTTTAATAATTTTTAATATGATAGATTTCAAAGGTAGCAATTCATTTTGACCAGATTTCCTATTTCCTATGCGTTTGGATCTGTTAAGTCTTTAAGAAAAGAATATGAAATAGCAGTTGATGCAAGCCCATGCTGAAACAATTAGAGACTTCTAAGAATAAAGATGAACATACACAAACATGTCCGACAATATATATATATATATATATGATTCTTCCATATGCTTCTCTTATTGGTCTCAAGAGCCTCCCATCACAACCCAACTAACTACAATTCCCAAAATCACATGAGATACACTAATAAATAAGTCTCCACCTCCAAGGAGAGCCAGTTGAAGCCAGCGTCGACATATTACAGCATCGTCATCTCTCCTTCGAATGATATATATATATTTTTATATGTACACACATAACACAAACTTCTGTTCTGTGACTCAGAAACAACCAAAACAGAGGCGAAATGTTTGGCCAACTTTTGAAAATGGCCCAATCAGGCAATCACCATCCATTTTTTTTTCTCGGCTCGCTAACCTATGTTTTGCGCATGAAGGAGAGAGAGAGAGAGAGAGCGGTTGTTAGAGGTCTGTCAGGCTGCGGATACCAGAAAGTTGGCTTTATCTGTATACATCAACAAAGGTTATTTTATTGGCTTTATTTACTTCACCGTCTGATGCTGCTAAGACTGATCCATGGGTAAAGCGTTAGCTGCTGCTGCTGCTGCTGCTGCTTGGGATGGAGAATTTGCATGGCCGTTTTTCTGAGATTTGCCAGTCGCCTTCTTGCTCTCCGGTTTGAACCCCGACTGCCTCACCTTCACTCCTCGTATCAACTGAAACATGAAAGCATTACAATACCACGGTTTTAGTAAATCCATTGCCTTGTATACAACTGATGTCGGGAACTGAATCGCGGTTACTGTGGTCGAACTACTACACGTACGTATTTGCCACATTTTAGGTCGGAGTAGATGACTATGAAATCGCCTTCCTGCAGTCCGTTGGCTCTCACGAAATCTCCTGAAAGTCGCGGTAGATACGAATGTATTAATCACCAGTTGTTCATCCTATATAGTTGATGCTATGGTGCAGATGCAAATGAATCAGAGATTGCAAAGAGCTACTAGCCTGTGTTTTCAAGGAGATACATCCTGCTTTTGTTGTTGGGCCAGAATCTGAGACTCCACAAAGGGTAAAAAAAAAAACAGAAGTAGGCATAATTAAGCCATAGGGTTTAGTTTAGTTTAGTTTTGCGAGAACAAGTAACATAAGCACACTAAACCAAAGAAATCCGGGGGAGTGCTTTCGACACTCCGTAATACCTGTAGCGCATGTTCCATACTCGAGAAGTCACGATATCTTCCATGGCGATCGAGATTCCGTCCCTTGCCTCCAGTTCAGGCAGATGGGTCTCAGCTTCCTTCTGCATTATCGCATCCACATTACACATGCAGTAAATCACAACATTAGGGTTCAAACAAAAATAATACTAAACGAACGAGTTATCCAATTAAATTGAACGATCATGTTGATCCATATATATATTTTACCTTGGGTAAAACTATCCTGCCAAGGTTGCCAACATCACTCTGCTTCAGCACCTTCTGCAACAGAAACCTCAAGTTCTTCTCTGGCTTCCATCCCTAATCACACCCGAAGCAAATAAAACGCAAACAAGAATCACAATCCTTTCTTCTGGCAACCATGATTACATCATAATAATTTAAGCCCTAGAAAATAGAAAAAAAGTTGCACATATTGTATTAATCTACGGGACTAAATTCAATTTCCAATTGTAACGCCACCACGAAAAACCAACCCATAATCCGCCACTGGGGCAATTCATCAAACACATCATAGGCACACACAAACCTGTCGTTTCTCAGACGCCCCTCCACCCTGCCTCTGTGTATTCTGATTCTGCATGGCCGGCCGATCCGCGTTTTGCACCGCCGATCCATCGGCCGGAGCTGGGCCAGATGCCGCCGCCACGAGGCCACTGCTGCCCTGGTGCGCCGGTGGCCAGTAGACCAAATTCCCCTGCTGATGCTGCTGCTGCTGCGATGTTGCGCCCACCTGATGCTCAACGAAGCCGCCGTGGTGCTGGCCTCCACCGGCGGCTTGATGCTGACTCTGGTGATGATGATGATTGCGGTGGTGGTGCGACAGAAACCTCCTCTGCCTTGCCATCCTCTTCTTCCTCGCCTCCTTCGTAGCAGAAGAACCCATCCTCACCAGGGTATTACTATTATCTCCTCCTCCCAGTCCCATCTGCTGCGCTGGAAGATACGGGTACCCGGGAAACGCATGCAGCTGCCCCGACCCGAGTTGACTCTCCGCGGCCGGAAACATAGCGAATTGGGAACCCGGCCACGACGGAGCCGGCTCAATTACCTGATTATAATCAGCAGCCGGGTAAGCACCGAAATTCGAACCCGTCCGCCTTGCAAACGGGTCGCCCGCTCCGTACCCGATATTCGGTGGATACCCGACCGAGACTCCTGCAGCCAGATCCGGGTACTGAGGTACTGGAGGCCCAACCCATGGGCCCTGAATCGGGTTCGGATCTGGGCTTGGTTCTTGAACTAATTGGTACACCTGCTGGTTGGTGTAACTCGGGGGTGGAGGTACGGGATCGGAACTTGCGGACACGTCAGCAGCAGCGGCGGTGGTGGTGCGGCGTTGGAGGTGATTGGTCTGCACCCACTCGAGCACCAGCTTGACGAGCTGCTTCATGGCTTCCCTCCCACCGCCCAAGCGCCTGGCAGCGGAGTCGATCGTCGATTTCTTGATCTTCACCCTCCTCAGGTCTTCGGCCGACACGTTCTCCTTGTTGTTCTTGAGCCACTCCAGAAACACCGACCCCAAGTCCTCCTCCTCCTCCTCCGCTCCCTCTGCGGCCGACTGGAGTAACTGCGTCGCGGCGGCGGTGGTGGTGGTCTCGTCGCCGTTGTTGTTGTTGTTCGGATTATCGTTATCCGTCGTCATCATCATCGTCATCATCCCTTGTTGTTCATGATCAGGATGCTGGGGTTGGAAATCGTCGGGGAGGAGGAGGAGGTTCTGGTGGTCACCTTGGAAGATGGAGGACGGATCGAAGAAATCGTTGGTGTCGAGGAGATCCATGTACCCCAACTCATCCATCACGTCCATGCAACAGTCCACTCCTTGCTCGGACGGAGGAGGAGGCGCCGCAGCGTGATGAGCCACCTCCATCGAGGCGGTGGAGGACAGAGCTCCACCACCGGAAGGAGTATCGACCTGCAGATCGGTGTTGTTGTTGTTGAGATGGTGGTAGTCGTAGCAGCAGTTGCTATCGTTGTTGTCGTTGTTGTTGCTGGCCATCTCAATCTCGATCTGGTGGTTCACAACTTGGTGGTCCTTGTTGTAGTAGCTCCGGCTGTTGTCGTGGTCTGCGTCGGACCTCAAGGCGGCCCAGGATGCCGCGGAGGAGGAGGCGGAGGATGAGGAGGAGCAGCTCATGGTGGCGGTGGTCTTGAGCGGGGCCGGAGTGGAGGAAGACGAGGAGGAGGAGGACATGCAAGGGAAGTCCGGAAGGAGCGGTGGGAAGTCAGCGCCTCCGCCGGTGTAGAAAATGGAGTCGTCGAGGAGAGCGTCGACCTGGGCGGCCTCAGGATCCCAGATCTGATGATGGGTTTCTTGTTGTTGTTGGTGATGGATGAGAGGATCATCATCTTCTTCCCCATGCAGGCTTGATGAATAGTGCCTCATATCGGTTCCCCAAAGAGAAACACGAACCAGAAAAGGGGAGCAGAATGCAAATAATTTACAAGGAAATAGAGGGGGAAAAAAAAGGGAAAAGAAATGGCAAGTTGGGTTGGGATAAGGGTGGTAGGGAAGGGAACAGATCCAGGTTCCTTTGATAGACAGATAGATAGTTGTGGTAGTGGAGTAGTGGTGAAGATATATATAGAGAAAATAGAAATTATTGTACGGAGAGAAGATCAGAGATCAGTCATGGAATGAATGAAGGAAGGAAGCAGCAACAAAAACCATCTGGGAAGGGTTTGTGTTCTCCCCGGCCGACCGCACAAATTAGGTTTAGGTATGGAGATAGAGAGATAACATTACCAAAACCCAACAGAAAGCGACCTCGCTCGCAAACCCTTTCTGTTTTTTTCTTTCTTTTTCTTTCCAGCTGATAGCTAGCAGACGTTAAACAAAACGCTCCCTTCTATCTTCCTCCGCTGGCAGAAACCCTAGAGGAAAACCAGAGAGCGGAGGGTTGAGGAAATTGGAGTGTTGGATGAAGGAAGATGATTGGGAGAAACCCCCACATGCGCAACTGCAAAGAGACTCTTGGTTTTGTTTTTCTCTCTCTCTCTGTTTTTTTGTTTGTTTTGGTTTAGGGTGCGGAAAACCTGTGGGTGGGGAGGTGAGGTGCGAGTGTACCTTTGTGCGCGTAAGCTAGTTAACTCGGAGAGGAAGGCGTTGTTTCTGGCATCTTCCAGGCCAGCAGGTCGGAAATTAATATTTCTCAGCAGGATCGTCGATCGGTATTTGCTTTTGGACTTTCCCTCCTCCGCTCTTCAATATCCCACCTCCCGCTGGGTTCCAAAAAACGGTGTTTTGGGTGTTTGTCAAGGTTCAATTCACTGCGCCAGGAAAGGCGAGAGCAAATTAAAACAAGACAGAGAGAGAGAGAGAGAGAGAGAGAGAGAGAGGATGAAGAAGAAGAAGAAGAAGACGAGGAGGGTTTGTTGTAGAGAGAGATAGAAAGGATATTGATGATGTAGAGGGGAAGATGGGACGAAAGAAGATAGAAAAAGGAGACGACGAATGAGGAGAGAAAGGGAAGCCCAGCAGCTCGTGGGAGAGGAAGAGGAAGAGAGAGTGTGAACTGTGGTGTTGGGATTACGTGCCTTCCGCCATTCGTTCCATCCTCACTGGTGCAACTTAGCGGCAAGCTAGCACCTCTCTTCTCTTCCCTTTCTCCTTTAACTTAAAAAACAAAAATGGTTTCCTTGCTATTTCTTTCCATTTTTTTTTTTCCTTTTAACAGGAAAAACTCGATTAATTTGAAGAAGCTCTGCTTATTTTTTATTTTATTTTATCTGCCCTATCCATTCCCCTTTCAATAATAATGGAAATAATAGTTAAATAAATGAATTAACTTGCTCTCTGCTGCAGCAAACTGCTTAGCGGTGGTGCCTCTTTTCTCACACTATCACCTGCACCGATCGACCTAATGTGAGCAAGTGCAAGGGGGAAGAGATTCCAGATCAGAGCTTATATCAATTAATAACATCTGTCTTTTTATGATTTGTTCTAAATTGCAAGTCAGTTGTATTTAGAGTCTGCCTGGTAAATCTTCTCCATCGATCAATCAACACACAAAATTTAGGTTAACACTAAAAAAAAGTCCGATAATCTTTTCTACAAATGGTTCATGGAAGGGACGAGCTAGAATACTAATAATTTTATAGGAGTTACCATCATGCTAGCTTCTCTATTCACTATTCATTAATTTTAAGGTGAATCTAAGCGTTTAGGAGTGGGGGAAAATTTGTTTGGGATCCAGGAAATTAATTAATTATGAAATTTCTCTCCTCTCTAAAAAATTACTAGTACTCAAATCAGTAGTGGTTTATAAATTATATTGTAGTGATTTTATTATTGTTTTTTATTTTATCACTATCCGTGATTTTGAATTTTACTACTTATAATTTTATTCACGAATTTTAGCAAGAATAAGTGATAATACTTGAAATGGTGGTATATCTTTCTTATCCTTATTTCTTGGATGTTTTCTTGCGATTAGAGCATTCATAGAACGTTTATCACTTGATTTGACCTAGAAATGCTAATTCTTGTTGGTCATGTTTTCAGTGTCATTTTAGGTTTTAAATGTTTTCGTCGAAGTTTCCGGGCTCAAGTGTAGGGAAAATGTGCAAAAAGGATCAAAACTAAAGATCACGGCCAGGGGGCGAAGTTAACGAACGTGAAAATGGAGGTCACGAAGAGTTCACGATTGAGGCGAATGTTTGCGGTCACAATCTCTGATCGCTGAAGCCATGAACTCTGATCGCCGAAGCCGCAAGCTTGGAGAAGCTACAAACAAAGAGTACAGAAAGTTCCACGATCCATCTCGTGGGATCTCTCGTCCAAGACCGTAAGAAACATCACGACCATGGCTTTAAGTTCACGAACTCAAAATCTAGGCCGTGGTCTCTCCACTTGAGTAGTTGGACACGTTGTTTCAACTTCGCGACCTGGAGAAGAGTTCCCAACCGCGATCTTCCATGAAGAGGCCAAGAACTCATTTGTCCCACCGACCTTCTATAAGTAGAGGGATATTCCCCTCATTCCAGTAGACTTTGCAAAAACCCTATAGAGACGAAGTATAGAGAGTAGATGCTACTTTGGAGAAGAAGATGAGAAGAAGGAGAGAAGGAAGAGCGTGGATGAGGATTCTCCGCACAAGAAGGAGCCTCTTATTCATGTTTTCTTCCCTTATTTCTATGTCTTTCCTCCCCCCTTTCATGGGGTAGTTTCCTAAGATACTCGGGGCTTTGTCCCCCAAACCCTAACTAGGGTATGATATGTAATTGAATGGGAATTGTGAATTTATGGTTAATATGAGTTTACATAGATTTCTTAATGCCTCTTCATGAGTTTGAGTGTTTGATTACATGTATGCTATGTTCTAACCTAGGTTAATTTAGGTTAGGACTTATTGTATGTGAATGATTGTCCTTAGCTTGGTTAGTTGATCTTGAGTCCTAGTTGGTGGACGAGGTGACCATCCTCTGAAAACTAGAAGATCGCCTAGGAATGCTCGAGGCTCCCGTGCGTGACCATCGACCCGAGGACCTTGTGTATGGACGGGTAGAACTCGGTTTGAGGAGATAGGGCGATATCCCTTGTTACGGAAAGCAGTTGTGTTGACATTGGGTCGACAGATGTTGGTAGGAGGGGAATTGGTAGCTTGACAATTGCATCGGTTCACAGTTTAGTCATCTCCGCACCTCAATTAACATAAATTCTTTACTTGTTGATTGCATGTCATGCTTTATGTTAGGGTAGGGGTGGCTAACCCCAAGTAACAATCTCTCCATTCTTGTTTCTATCGTTAAACAATTCTTTAGTACTTGCCCTATATTGCACCTGGTTAAGGATTATACTCGAGCCTTAATCGGAATTTTTATTGTGATATTCGGGACAAGTCAAATTTTTTTGGCGTCGTTGCAAAATCTCGGTGCAATGCGTGTCAACGTTGTAAAAGGAGACCAATAAACGACAACTCCTAAATCTAAAGAGAGAATAAAGAGCACATTCGAAAGTTCTTGTTTTATGTGGTGTCTGAGAATTCCCCGGTGCAGACCTTGAATGTTCGAGCTACGGTAGTAAGTGTGATCCTCACCCGGGAGTTTGTGCTTGCACACTAAGATGATAGTAATGTTCATTCATCTCCTTCTACTCTTCTTTATGCAATGAAGAACGAGAGTGCATTCCACATTATTTTGTATATCATGTTGCATTGGTTTGAGTAGGTTTGTCTGGGGACAATCAAATGCTTAAGTGTGGGGGAGTTTGATAACACCTAAATTGGTTTTATTTACCCTTTATATTAAGGTTTATTTCGTACAAATTCATGTGCATAATTGTTTGAACTGTGTCAATTGCATCCCTATTTCCTTCCTATTTGATTTCATCATGATTTTACGGTGTTTTAGACAATACATGCGAATTAGGTATAAAATAAGGTCACAAGTGTTGCAAATGAGGCAGAAGACTGAAGATCGCAGCCTGTAGCTAGAGATCACGACCAAGAACCATACATGCAAAGACAAACCAAAGATCGCGGCCTGGAATCCTAAGATCGCGATATGGAGGGCTCAAGGCGCGAACTTTGTGAGGAAGCAACCAAGGAGAAATAGAGAGTTTTCCCATGCAGAACATCGATATCGAGATCGCGGCCTCCATGCAGAAGATTGCGCCTGCGATCTTTACCCTTCTTGCCAGCGATTTTCTTCATCCTCTGATTCCTATAAATAGAAGCCCCCTTACCCCATTCAAGAGAGTTGATTTTGAGATAAAATTTATGGTTTTGGAGAGAGAGAAGAGAGAGAAGCTGAAGGAAGGAGAAGAGGAGGAGAAGGAGTTAGAAGAAGAAGAGGCATCTTCCTCAACATAAAGTCTTCTTCCACCTCTTCCATGTATCTTCTTCCATCCTTTATAGAGTAGTCCTCTAAGGTACTAGGGGTTCTAGACCCCTGAATCATAATTTTAGGGTTACTATGTATGTATGAATATTTTAGGGTTTTAATGAATGAATGTGTTTATCTAGTCGATTCTTAAGCTTTTCTAGCTTTGATTGTATTTGGGTAAGTCTGCATAATCTTCTCTACTAGCCTACTTGAGATACTACGCTGGGTATGGAGTTTTAGGGTTAGACAAGTATGTGACATCAAACAAATTAAGGTTAGATGTATGAATAGGATCCTACAGATGGGTAGTGTTCATTAAAATAGGAATTCCTTCCTAGATAGAACCGAGATGAAACCTCGGTGTGGACGGTGGGTAGTACCCATTGAAAGGAGCTACGAGCTTAATGCCCCAGATACGATAGCCTAGATCGAGGTGACTATAAATGGGTTTAGGGGAGGCGTACTCGGAGGTGTGTGGATAACCACGCAAGCCCACCGAAAAGAGCTCACTCACCACATTCGACAAACCCTAAGTTTCTAGACATTGCATAGTAGTCCTAAGCTAGAGTGAGGGATAGTTCCCCGAAATATCTGCTTTTATCTTTATTTATGCTCTTAATTAGTAGTTCAATCATATCCTCCACACAAAACTCGATTGTCTAGATAACAACAACGTGAGAAGTAGGCTAGGGTACTAAGACCCAAGTAAAATATGATCTTGATTGCCACTATACGATAACACCATTTTAGGTTAAATTTGGCCAAGGATGGGGTAGTTGTTCACAGTTGTTAATCATTGACAATACCTTGCATGAAATTGATCAAGTCATGACCATGGTCGTGAATTAATCACTCATCCTGTGATGTTCAATAGACTTCCATGGAGGTTTTCATGTCACGGTGGGCAATTACAAGTCACGACCATGGCCGCGACATTTTACCCCTGTCTGTGACTTCTACATTTTAGCGAGACGAAGTGACACATTTTTTATTGATTTCACGACCATGACATGAGACCCTAAGTAAGCCAAATTGCTTGATAAGTGGATTTGGACAGACATTTTGCAAGGATATTATATTTTTATACAAAGAATGAATAGAGAACAATCATAGAGATAGAAGTGACAAATAACTTCCTCTTGGTGCTTCCTACCTACCAATCACCATTGGAGCTTGACTGAAGCATCTAGGAGTGACGATTAACGAAGAGAAGTTGGTTTACAGCCTTTTTATTAAGATGACAGTTGATTCTCTTGGGTTTTCCTTCTTTCTTATGGAGTAGTTTCTTCCTCGTTTGTGTGTGAGGGAACCTAATTCCATGTGTGAGGATGATTCTTGCTAGAACCCTATGATTGTGAAGTCATACTATCTATTTGATTGATATTTATATATAATGAATTGCATGAGTATTCATCACACTCCTCCAATTGTGCTTTGATCAATAGAGCATATGATTAATTGATCGTTGTGAGTCAATAACACGAGAGTGAGTAAAATCATAGCGGTGTATTGGGTCTTGTCTCAATAGTAGAGTCTATATTGTTTGCCTTCAGTATTCTATATTGGTTGAGGAAACTCTTCCTCCGGCCAGTTCATCTAAATGGGTTTGGATAACTCAATAGGAAGCCCAAACTAGCTAAGGACTCTCCGTAGTAGAAGTACCGCATGAATCAATCTAGGGTAGTAAGCAAAATCAACCTAATGAGGAATTAGGGGGAATTATCCCCGAGTGGGTTCTCAATCTTGAATTCGAATCTATTTACTTTACTTTGCTTTATTTATTTAATCGACATATTTCATTGTTAGCTACATAATGGTCCAGTTCATGAAGTAATAGTAGATCTAGCAACCCAAGTTGACATTTTATTACTTACTTCCTTATACTACACTCGACCAGTGGTTGCCCTTGGCCATCGATTGAGAGAGTATATTATATCAAATGAACCAACAAACACACAACTTTGCTTGCGTTGTATTTACCGAGTTAGATTTGCACTATATGATCATATATTGTGGTGAAAAACGGATGCACTCCCGTATTTTTTAGTTTATACATTTTTTTGTTTAAAATCATTTAAAAGTCGCAATAAAAACCAATCAAGGATGGCTTACCCATCCATGAGTATTTTTGCTCAAACCCAATTATACCCATCTACTATGGGTAGGGTATGGATTAATTTTATATGAGTTTGGTTAGTACTTGGGTAGGTGGAGTTGGGTTTAGATTTTGTTTTTGGGTTAATTGCATGATTGGTCATTGAGATTACAAAACACATTCATATTTGGTCATTCGAAATATTTAAATTCATTGGTGGTACTTCAGTTTACTGAAACCATTCACGTTTGGTCACTCTCCGTTAGTCGCCGTCCATCTCTGTTAAAGAAGTCCATTAAGTGATGACGTGGCAGACAGAATCTTCTAATGAGCCCTATTTAACCCGAAAATAGTGCGGCCCGACTCGCCACGTCATTAAAAACAACCCAACTTCTAACCAGACCAGACCCAACCCGACCCTTAAACTAAATTATCCACATAGATTAAATCCCTAAATTCTAAAGTAGATCTCCACCCTCATGCTGTCACTCTTCTCCATCTTGTAGTAGTAATACTGCTCCTCGCCGGCGACCACAAAAGTAGAAGCCTTCTTCCTGTAGCTGTGCGTTACCTTCATCAACCTCGACTTCAACCTCACCACCAGCTTCTGCAACCCCATCATCATCCTAGCTAATCAAGTACTACTGCAACCACAAACAACAACACAAGAAACCAATTACTTAGACCTAAGAAGAAGAAGATGGGAGAGTCTGTTACTAACCGCTTTGCGGCCCTGAGGGGAACCTTTGATGGAGAGCGAGAGAGGAGTGAGATGGAAATGGTGAGTGGTTGAGATTGTAACTTCCGCAGATTGTGTGAGGCTATTATATACAATGAGAGAGAAGGGTTGCAACTTGCAACTCAAAGATTTTCCCACTCTGTACGTAGCCTTTCCCAATAAATTTCCCAAACTCAAAGAGTATTTCGATTGTCACCGTAATTCGTCGCCGGCAACTAGGACACGGCCATACCGATGCGTTTCGCGTAGGACTGAGGCCGCACAAGATGTTTCTGGACGTGGTTAAGCGGTTGGGGGGTGTGGGGATGGCGGAGTCGGTGGCGATTTTCGGCTGATGAAGGAGTTGAATCAGGAGGCTGGTAGTGGGCCGGAGGAGAATAGTGGTGGTGGCGGTGGTCAAACACTATCAAGAAGGTGGATATCTGTTTTAGAAATTAGGGATTCGTGGGTAGTTTAGTTTAAGGGTAGGTTGGGTTGGTTTAGATGATATGACATGTTTCAGTGATGTGGCGGGTTGGGTCTTACTATGTTTGGGTTAAATAGGGCTGATCAGACGATTCCGTCAGCCACGTCATCACTTAACGGACTTCGTTAACGGAGAGTGACCAAACGTGAACGGTTTAAGTTAACTGAAGTACCACCAATGGATTTAAATATTTTGAGTGACCAAACATGAATGTTTTTTGTAATCTTAGTGACCAACCATGCAATTAACCCTTTTGTTTTCTATGTGAAAATGGATGTGTTGGATATGGGTACGCATCACTTTGGATATGCTTGTTAATGTTTATTTTTCTATGTACTATATGTAAAACAAAAGTTTGAAAGGTATCAAATTATAAGTTTTCATACATAATGTTGAACCTGTTTGCACCGCTTTATAAAGTTCAGCTACTAAATAATAATTTTTTGGATAATGACTAAACCTTTTTCAGATTCTTTTTTATTAACAAAACCTATTGAATTACTAATAATTAGCCAAATGTTAACCTCGAGTTAACAATTTTGTTAGTAATATTGACTTGACAACATGATATTGCCTTGGAAGAGACACATGGAGGTTAACATTCCAAAATTTTTGTATTTTAACTAAGAAAAGAGTTACAAAATTATTAACGATAACGTAAAAATGGCTAATATTTTGACTTGTTACAAAATGTTTAGCAAATTTTTAGTACTTCAATAAATTTGGCTAAAATAAAAGAATCCTAAAAATGTTTGGGTAATAAATAGACATTACCCTAATTTTTATATGGTAATTTTAGCAGTGAAACATGCCATCAGAATATGCTCCGTCGACCGTCTCCACCTGTTTGTCGGGCGCCGGAAAACGTCGCTGATGGAGCTGAGACCAAGTTCACGGGTGAACTCGGAGCAGTGTATTAGAATGTAGGACCTGAATCTAATTCGTACTTAGTTAGATGATCATATTGTAAATATACATAGGTTAGTTAAGAGTTAGTTAGATAGTTAGACTATATAAGCTGTAATAATCTGCAGTCTTCCTTACGTTTTTTCATTCAATCAAGAAAGTTTTCAATCTTAATCCGAAACTCTAGCATGGTATCAGAGCTCTTCTGAGCTGCCTCACTCGTCTTCTCACTTCCCCAAACTCATCTTCTTCTAATTACTTCACAAAGCTTTCTTCGCGTCCTCCTATGGCGTCAAATTTCTCTGCTCCTTCTGGCTTCGAAGCCAAAAATCCTCACAATGGAGGTCTCCAGCATGGATCTGGTGGAGTTTCTTACCTCGGCATCGCGATTTCTGATTCGGCTTCTCCCTTTTTCATTCATCATTCGGAGAATTGGGGGCAATGCCTGGTATCGCAGCCGCTTAGTGAAAATAACTTCTCCAGCTGGGAGAGATCGATGATTATGGTCATCGATGGCAAGAACAAGCTCGGGTTCTTGAACGGCAAGATTCCGCAGCCACCAGACGATTCTCCTCTTCTTGAGCCATGGAATCTCAACAACAAACTTATGCTAAGCTGGACTCAGAGATCCGTGAATCCTACCATCGCCGAGAGCATTATGTATGTTACAACGACGATTGGTGCCTGGAACGAGCTGAGATAGCAATTTTATCAAGGGAATTCGTTCAGAATTGCTGATCTTCAGGAGTCCATCTTCATGCTTAAGCAAGGTACTCTGAGTATCTCGTAATACTACTCTAAACAAAGAGCTCTATGGGATCAATTGGCTAACTTTAGGTCTGTCCCTGATTGTGAGTGTGGCGTTGCTTGTCACTGCATTCTTGCTTCTCTTTGGAAAGATCATATGAATGATAAAGTGATCAGATTCTTAAGAAACCCGAATGATAGTTTCAATGCCCCTAGATCAACAATCATGCTCTTTGATCCCTTGCCTCCCATCAACAAGGTTTTTGCCATGATGGTGCAATATGAACGCGAGAACAATCTGTTGCCTAAACCTAATTCGGATTCCCAGTCTACCTCCAATCCTACTAGTGATAGTATGGCCTTCTTTACCAGATCTGCTTGTACTAATCTTGGGGTTCAGGGAGCTGGCCAAGGGTTCAAGAAGCAGGGCAAGAAGCCTGTTTGCACTTATTGTGGCTATAATGGTCACACGGAGGATATATGCTACAAAAAGAATGGCTATCCCCCTGGTTATCAACCAAAGAAAAAGAACCCTCCAAGACAAGCCAACAACATTACTGTTGAGCATGGAGAATCTTCCTCTAGTGGTGCAGTAATGGTTAATCCAGCTGACTAGATTAGTTTTCAGCAGTAGTACCAGAAGATTATGCAATTCATGCAATCTCATACTTCTGCTCCTCCACAAGCATCCTAGCAACCTGCATCTCCTAGTTTTGCTGATGTTTTCATGGGAAATCAAGTCTCTCACCCAACACAGTCTGCTGAAAATGATGGTTCTGGATCACATCCCATTGTCAGCAGATCCAACTCAGTGGCTTCTCATGTCTCACATGCTACTACTACACAGGGTAAATTCAGTTTAGCCCTTTCTATTACTTTTTCTCTTACTAGCAAATGGATTATTGATACATGCGCTACTGATCATATCATTTGCTATATAAAACACTTTATTACTCATAAACCAGTTCTTAACACTTATGTGCATTTGCCCAATGGTGATAAAGTAGCAGTAACTGCTATTGGTACGGTCCAATATTCAGCAGAATTAGGATTAACAGATGTTTTACTTGTGCCTAGTTTTACTTTCAATCTGGTTTCTGTGAGCCAGTTAGTTAAAACTAAAACCATTAGCTTATGGTTTCACTCATCTTTCTGTTTAATTCAGGAACTCCATTCCCTGAAAACATTTGGTACAGCTAGCTTAGTAGATAGCCTGTATATTCTGCATTCTCCACACCAGACAACCCACTTAAAGCAGCTTCTATCTCCTACTCTTCCTTTCCAGTCTTCCACTCATTCAGCTGCAGCCTTTTCCACAACAAAACAAAAGATCAACATCTGGCACTACAGACTTGGTCATGTTCCTCACAACAAATTGTTGTCTCTAGATCTTACTAAACCCAATGTATCCAGTTTAGATGATTCTCATTGTTCTGTTTGTCCTCTAGCAAAATAGAAGAGGGTACCCTTTCCATCTAGCCTTAGTCAATCTAAAGCACATTTTCATTTGTTACACATAGACATATGGGGAAATGCCCCTACTCAATCTCTCAATGGTCATTCCTATTTTTTGACAATTGTAGAAAAATTTTCCAGGCATACCTGGTTATTCCTAATGAAACATAAGTCAGAGGTTAGGAATATCATCATCACCTTCTTTGACTATGTTTCCATACAATTCAATGCTAAAATCAGAACAGTAAGAATAGATAGTGGACTGGAATTTCAAATACCAGACTTTTACAAATCCAAAGGAGTTGTTCATCAAACCACTTGTGTATATACATCTCAACAAAATGGCATTGTTGAGAGAAAACATCAGCATATACTAGCAGTCACCAGATCTCTTCTATTTCAAGCATCCTTACCTTCTCATATCTGGCATTTTGGTGCAATGCATGCTGTGCATCTCATAAATAGAACTCCTACTC
This sequence comes from Linum trigynum, assembly GCA_964030455.1. Classification (NCBI taxonomy): domain Eukaryota; kingdom Viridiplantae; phylum Streptophyta; class Magnoliopsida; order Malpighiales; family Linaceae; genus Linum; species Linum trigynum. The sequence continues at coordinate 28,280,829 of OZ034814.1, read as the reverse complement.
CACTCCTTCAGAATTCCACTCCTTACGAGAAACTCTATGGTCACAAGGCTGATCTGAGTTACATAAAGGTTTTTGGGTGCCTTACCTATGCATCTACTATAAAAGCACTCAGAACTAAACTACATCCTAGAGCAACACCTAGTGTGTTTCTGGGTTTCCCTAATGGTACTAAGGGTTACAGATTGTACAATCTGACTACACATGCAATCTTTATCTCAAGAGATGTTGTGTTTCATGAGGACATCTTTCCATTTTATAAGGAAATTCCTCAAAACAATACTCCAGTTCCTTTTCCTGTTTTTTCTGAATCCTTACCTCAACTGGATTCTTCCATTGATGTTCCTTCAATCCCAGCTGACACTGTTCCAGTTGTCTCTGCTCCTCTTCCTGAATCAACCATTGGTTCCTAGAACAGTTTGATGTAAACACAGCCTTTCTTCATGGCGATTTAAATGAAGAAGTCTATATGGCTTTACCACCTGGTCTTCAAGTCAGTGATGCTGATAAAAATAAGGTATGCAAACTCACTAAGTCCCTTTATGGACTAAAACAGGAAAGTCGCCAATGGTTTGCCAAGCTATCTGCTACACTAGAAGAACTAGGTTATAAGAAGTCAAATTGTGATTATTCACCCTTTACTAAACATGAAAACAAAAACTTTACTGCTCTCCTTGTCTATGTAGACGATATTATCCTAAATGGAAATTGCCTTCCTGAGATTCAAAGAGTCACAGTTTTTAGATGACAAGTTTACAATCAAAGATCTTGGGAATCTTAAATACTTCCTTGGCATGGAAGTATCCAGATCAGATTCTGGTATTCATCTTTGCCAAAGGAAATATGTATTAGATCTCTTGTTTGATACTGGTTTTCTTGCTTCTAAACCAACCACAACTCCCTCTATCCCAACCACTCATCTATCTAGCAATGATGGAGAACCACTTGATTCTGTTGCACATAGCAGTTACATAACCGTAATAGGACGATTACAATACCTCTGCAATACCTGACCCGACATATGCTACACTGTTAACCAGTTGAGTAGGTATATTGATTCACCAAGAACAATTCATGAACAAGCTACTCATAGACTTTTACGATACTTAAAAACTAATCCTGTTAAAGGACTTTTCTTCCCTTCTAATTCAAACATCAAGCTCACTGCTTTTTCTGACTCAGATTGGGCAAGGTGTTCTGATACACGAAGATCAGCGACTGGTTTCTATATTTTTCTAGGTTCTTCACTAATCAGCTGGAGGTCCAAGAAGCAGCAAACAGTCTCACGATCTTCAGCAAAAGCAGAGTACATAGCCCTCGCTGACACCTCACAGGAGCTTCAGTGGATGACGTCCCTCTTCCAGCAACTTCCTGTGAAGCCTCAGTAGCCTTACTTCATCTACTGCGACAGTCTATCAGCTATAAAGATGACAGAAAACCCAGTTCAGCATGAAAGAACTAAGCACATTGAAGTGGACTGCCATTTCAGACGAGATCAAGCCCTTGCCAATAAGCTCAAAGTTCAACACGTTTCAACTACATTACAGCTTGTTGATCCATTTACAAAGGAGGAATTTTACAATGCTATATAGTATTGGTGCTATAGGTTTTTACCTTTATGGTACAACTTGAAATTGTACCTCTAATGTTATGGTACAACTTCAGATTGTACCTATACTTTTTGTACAAATTCTTTTATGGTACAACTTAAACTTGTACCTTATGTGATGGTACAACTTCAAGTTGTAAAATTGTACCGTAACATAATGATACAAATTCCTTTATGGTACAACCTAAACTTATACATTTAATGTTATGGTACAACTTCAAGTTATACATTAAAACACCAATACTATATAGCATAGTAGAAGTGCTCTTTACAAAGGCCTTATCAGTTCATACTTTTGTAGATCTCATCTCCAAGCTCAACATGAAATCAATACATGTTTAGCTTGCGGGGGTATTAGAATATAGGACCTGAATGTAATTCGTACTTAGTTAGATGATCATATTGTAAATCTACATAGGTTAGTTAAGAGTTAGTTAGATAGTTAGACTATGTTAGGTGTAATAATCTGCAGTCTTCCTTACGTTTTTTCATTGAATCAAGAAAGTTTTCAGTCTTAATCCGAAACTCTAGCACAGTGCTTCAACTTCATGATGGATTGATGGTGGCTTATACCCATCAAGAAGTTGCCGTTCCGACGAAGACCGTCGAACGACTATTTTCAAGTTGATTGGCGAGAAGATTGCCTCTATTGTTCCCATCGGCCATCAGCGACGTCTTCCGAAGAAACGAGAAGGTTGAGCTTTGGAAGGAGAAACCAGAGGTCTTGAATGACACTACTTGAAAGCCGAAAACTCTCTACCTAACATTGAACAACATTAGTCTTGAAATTGGAACTCGTCGGAATGAAAAATGACACAATTGATGGAGTTTCGCACGAGGACGCTGAAGGTGGGTCCAAAAGGGTGGTGGAATCTTGCGGTAGATGGAGAAGATTGTTAATCAGCTATGGCTTATCCTATTTAATCAAACTCAATTTGAATTCCACTGATTTATATAAATGTATCTAAAGCAAGCTTCATATTTGTTATAAAAGCGCTGCTACGGATCGGGAAATCACCGGAATCGATAAAACAAGAATACGAAAGCGAGAATCAAAAAATATAGGCACACGATTTACGTGATTCACTAACACGATGTGTATAGCTAGTCCACGGGCGAGAGAGAGCCAGTTTCACTATATCGAGGAGATTACAGATTACAGAGGAGTATGAAAAGTATTTATAGTACTTCTCAATGTGGGTCTAAACCTAATCCAATCTAGCAAAGGAAATGGTCTACGACTTCTCCACGTGGGTCTAAACCTAATCCAATATGGCAAAGGAAACGGTTACAATCGTAGCGATTAATCCAGTCGTAGCGACTGATAGTCCGATTCAAGTCACATCAACAATATTATATTAGAAGAGAAGCAAGTATCGAAAAGCTGTCTCTGTTCAGAATCAATCATGTACTAAAACAGTTCAGAATAATAAACAGCAGGATGAATTAAATAAAAGCTAATCCTCAATCTACTAGCATTCCTGGCTGCATGCTCCAACACTAGAGATTGAGACACTTTGAGAATTCTCCCAAGCTAATCGAACTAGAGAGAGAATTAAATGAAACAAGAAAAGAAGGCTCCTTGATCGAATTGAGTTCCTAGATGAAATCCCCAACTCAATTGATCAAGATAAGAAACTTCGAACCCATCGCTGAATTCTCCCAAAGGACTTCCCTGTTCATACTGAGAATTGGAAACCGTTACCCGATTCTGAAGGAGATGGGACTTTATATAGACTTTTCTTGGACTCTGCCTCCTCTGTCTTCTTCAATTATGTATCCGTTGCTTGGTGGAATCAGAGTGTTACCATTTGATTGAGCTTTTCCAGACCGAAACTTCAATGGGGATTGTTTCTGTATGAAGAACGGAAGTGAAGGAGATTGAATGGTGAAGACGCAATGAGTGCAGGGATTTCCAAAGTTAATTTGGGCTTGACCGATGTGGAAAGTGAAGGCAGATTTCTTGGGCTTTGAGTCCAAATCGTTTGTTTTGAGTGAGGCCCAACAAAGATCACAAGAAGGAGAGTAAAACCATTTGTTCCTCTTCCTTTCCCTTCACCAATTACACCGAGAAATTTCCTCTTCCTATTGGGACTTGTGATTGATCCGGTTTTTGGTTGCGGACTCTCTTTCCGGGTTGTGGTTGGAGGAGGTAACCATCAACAACTACAAGGTGTCGGGTGATTTCTCTTTTCTACTTTCAAATTGGGTAAACATTCATAGATTGAAGATGTTGTGGATATTGTTCACGTATACTAAATCTTGCAAAACAAGTAACATGTAAGATCACGAAAAAAATCATGCAGAGACACATATAACCGTCCTAGCCGATATAATTTACTTTCTCTCCTTAAAGAATCTTATTCCACTCTAGTACCCAAGGTTATGGAATGATTCCTCCCATGATAGAAAGGACGTACATTTCCGGCGTAGCGGTACCTCAAACCCCGAAAACCATCGCACGCAGCGAACCGGCGAGAACCACACTTGACTCGATTTTCTCTTTGAAAAGAATGCAGAAAAACTAGTTTTGGATTTTAGCAGATTTTTGGTACCATAAAAACATCGATATCTCATAGTCAAACCAGAGGGGGTATGGTGCTATTTATAGAAAATGAAGGGGTGCATGTTAAGGGAGGCAACTCTTCATGTGGATGGTTACACCCCAACCAACGCATTGGTTCGTTTTAAAATAATGAACCATTGCATTGGTTCGGCCCATGGTAGTTGGACCGATTTGGTTATTCCAATCGCCATATCGGTTCGGTTTGATTTGGTTCAACTCGGTTTGGTTTGGTTGGTTAAACAAACCAATATTACCGATTACCAACATATTACATCAAATTGATCGAATTTGAAATAGTGCCTTTCCACATCTTACCAACATGGTACATCAAGATACTCTCTTAAATTCTTCTCCTTTCATTTCCATTCACACTACTAAAAATCCCAACAGAAGTTGGGGTCGTAGAAATCAAAGCAAAGCACACAAGTTCAGTGGGATTAGGGACTTGATATAAGAATCAAGTTGCTTTCACTAGGGAGAAAATATTGCTAATGACTATACCTGCAAAATAATAAAATTATTATAACTAAGAGTTGTAAGGAGAAAAAGATAGTTCAATGTTGTTTATACTGATTAGCAAAAGTCCGCTCGCAATCGATTCGCGTATCATAAAAAGAAATATTTTAAAGAGTAATAATTTTAATGTAACATAGTCGTACTCTTTGTTTTTTTTTTGGGTTTGAGGTAATCGTGGTTCGTTTATAAAATTTTGGGACTGATTGCAAGTTTGAGGAGATTCAACTCGTATTGGTGTGGTCAAATTAGGTTGGATGCCCATGGATTTTGGTACAATTGTATTTCTCAAACAAAAGGAAAAGGCGAAATGAAAAACACTAAAGTTAAAACTCGCTACCGACTCAAAAGTTGTCAACAACAAGTTCAAGTCGCTTTGACCTGGTGGAACCGAGTTTCAAGCAAATTCACACCTAACACAACCCGCCAATTATAAAAACAGACGCTCCCGCCGAAAACTTGTAAACACCAGTTTCAAGTCGTTTTGGTCGAGTCGAATTAGGTTGGATACTCATGCATTTGGACTCAATTGCCATTCTCAACCAAAAGGAAAAAGATAAAAAAAATACTAAAGTGGATAAAACTAACTCACGACCCTAAACTCTCAACACTGTGTTCAACTCACTTTGATTGGGTCGACCCAGTTTTAACAAATTCACAATTTACCCAACATGTCAATTACAAAAGCGGATAAAACTCGCTCTCGATATGAAACTCGTCAATAATGGGTCAGAGTTCAATTGTCATTCTCACAGAAACGAAAAATGAGAAATAAATAAAAAAACATTAAAGCGTACAAACCTCGCTTTCGATCTAAAACTGGTCAACAATGTGTTCAACTCGCTTTGACCAATTTTTTAACAAATTATCACTTGGTTCTACTTGCCAACTACAAAAGCAGATAAAACTCTCTCGCAATACAACACTCATTAATACCTTAGATTCGGGTTTAATTGTCTTCCCAACCAACACAAAAAAAGAAAAAGAAAAATTCATAAACACTAAAGTCAGTTTCAAGTCGCTTTGATTAGGGGTGGGCATTCAGTCGGTTCGGTCGAAATCGAACCAAAATTATGAATACCTGGTCCCCGAATTCTCCCAAACCTCAAACCGATTTCAAATCGAATTATAATTCGGTTCGATCGGTTTAAACCGAATTATAATTCGATTCGGTTCTGTTTTTCACACAAAACCAAATTTGTGAAGCTACTTGTATTTTCTCACTTTTAAATTATTTTTCACACCTAATATAAACAATAAATATCAATTATATGCATCATCAATGATAAAACCAAACTTTTCAACACATAAGTCTTAAAACATTTCAAATATTTAAGTCTAAAAACAACTACAAACATAAAAATCCATTATTTAGAGCTTGCATTATATAGTATTTCGGTTTTCTGGTCGGAAATTCAGAAATTCGGTTCGGTTGAAAGAGCCCTGATTTTCGAACTATCCATATTTTCCTTCCAAATTCCGAACCAAATAGCATTAATTAGGTTTCGGTTCGGGTTTACCGAACCATTCGCCCACCCCTAGCTTTGACCAAATCGAAAGACTTTTATATATTAATTAATACTTGGGTTCAATTGTGATGATGATAAAGGAAAAGGAAAAGAAAAAAAACACTAAAGAGGATTAAACTCGATCTCGATACAAAACTCGTGGTAGCGGCCTTGGGTTCAAGTTAGGATAACCTTGTGTTTGGGTTCAATATATGTAAACCTAGTGAACAATAGCTAAACACAAAGGTTATAAAATGGAGAGTGGGGTAAAAGAAGCAACTTAGAACTTCTCCACTTGCAATTGGAGGAGTGTGAGAGCCACTAATGAGCAGTAACTCAATCCTAGGCTTTTATATATTAAACAAAAAGGAAAAGAAAAAAAAACAATAAAGAGGATGAAACTCGATCCCGATACAAAACTCGTGGTAGCGACCTTGGGTTCAAGTTAGGATACCCTTGTGTTTGGGTTCAATATATATAAACCTAGTGAACAATAGCTGAACACAAAGTTTATAAAATGGAGAGCGGGGTAAAAGAAGCAACTTGGAACTTTCCAACCAAAAGAAAGAAAAAAGAAAAATTCATAAATACTAAAGTCAGTTTCAAGTCACTTTGACCAAATCGAAAGACTTTTATATATTAATTAATGATTAAGTTCAATTGTGATGATGGTAAACAAAAAGGAAAAGAAAAAAAAACACTAAAGAGGATGAAACTCGGTCCCGATACAAAACTCATGGTAGCGGCCTTGGGTTCAAGTTAGGATACCCTTGTGTTTGGGTTCAATATATGTAAACCTAGTGAACAATAGCTAAACACAAAGGTTATAAAATGAAGAGTGGAGTAAAAGAAGCAACTTGGAACTTTCCCACATGCAATTGGAAGAGTGTGAGAGCCACTAATGAATAGTAACTCACCACCTAGTCTTTAATTAATTAATGATGGTAAACAAAAAGGAAAAGAAAAAAAACACTAAAGAGGATGAAACTCGGTCCCGATACAAAACTCGTGGTAGCCCTTGGGTTCAAATTAGGATATCCTTGTGTTTGGGTTCAATATATGTAAACGTAGTGAACAATAGCTAAAGACAAAGGTTATAAAATGAAGAGTGTGGTAAAAGAAGTAGATTGGAACTTCCCCACTTGCAATTGGAGGAGTGTGAGAGCCACTAATGAATAGTAACTCACCACCTAGGCTTTTATTAATCAGGATATCCTTGTGTTTGGGTTCAATATATGTAAACGTAGTGAACAATAGCTAACACAAAGGTTATAAAATGAAGAGTGTGGTAAAAGAAGCAGCTTGGAAGTTCCCCACTTGCAATTGGAGGAATGTGAGAACCACTAATGAATAGTAACTCACCACCTAGGCTTTTATTATTTAATTAATGATTTAATGTAAACCTAGTGAACAATAGCTAAACACAAAGGTTATAAAATGAAGAGTGGGTAAAAGAAGCAACTTAGAACTTCCTCACTTGCAATTGGAAGAGTGTGAGAGCAACTAATGAATAGTAACTCACAACCTAGGCTTTTATTAATTAATTAATTGTGCAATACACAATGCACTTGTCCAATGCTTTCCGGTTCTCTCTTCACTGGACATTTCTACTGTCTTTAAGCTTGTAACTAGTTCAATAAGAACTAGTTACCTGGATTAGCTTTTCTCTTCAGTGCCCTTTTCCTCAGTATTTGTAAAGGTTTAGAAGCTGCTACTAGGGGAAAATACTCTTGGGTGTGTTTGGATAGGTATCTCAAATGTAAAGTATTTGAAAAATAAGGATTTAAAATGCATGTGTTTGAAATATTAGAATTTGAAATACATGTAATTCAAATTTATTATTTGGATACTCATTTGTAATTTGTTTGTATTTTAAATTGTGTAATTTTTTATTTTAATTTTGAATTTTCTGGGCACTACTACAAATTTTGGTAAATAATAGTTTGATACCCAAATTTAATTTTTTTGCAATTTAAAACCTAAATTTTTAAAATTCTACAAAAAATCGAGAAATTTTGATGGTAAAATTATATTTTGGTACTTTTATATCTTTTGTCTCACATTATAGTAACTAAACTTTTAATATTTTTTAAATAGGTTCAATCTTTTGTTAAAAGGTATTTTAAATCACAAGTTTTGTAAATGTATTTGAAGTTGACAAGGAATACACTAGACATGCATTTGTAAATCATCTCATGAATTTGGCACAAATCAAAATACCAAATGTAATTAATATCAAAACACATGATTTGACATTTATATATCCAAATCACAAATCACAAATACCAAATCCAAATCATTCTTTCCAGACACACCCTAATCAGCTCTAAATATAAAAAAGAACAGTACCCGTAAATAGTAGTTGGAAACCATCTGCAGACAAATAAGGATCCGAGCAAACGAAGAGAAACCATATGGGGATCAGATTATTCAAACGTTTCCTACTCGAGACTATTGCAGATGCAAGTTTTCGTTTACCAAATAATCAACGTACAAATGTCAGTTATCTCTCAAAAGAATGGCCTACTTTGAACTAGGAGTGAAAGCTTGACCCGGAAGACCCACTGACCCGTCCCGTCCCTAAGGGTCAGGACGGGTAAGTTTGTCTACATGGTCAGATTAGAGACGGGTCATTTGTTGACCCTGTAAGAGTCGGGACGGGTCGGGACAATTTAGGGACGGGTCACTTTTTGACCATGTGACCCTTAGCAACAACAAATATCTCACACCACATTGGACCTTTTTTAAAGTTTTAAAAGTTTAGGTATTAACTTGTGAAAATAAAAAATTTTGGGTACCAAAAAGTAATTTTACCATCAAATTTTATGGACTTATTTGTAGAAAAAATAAATTTTAGGTACTAAATTGTAAGAAAAAATAATTTTGGGTACCAAAACGTAATTTGTAAAAAAGTAGTGTGTTAATTAGGGTCGACCCACTGACCCGGCCCTTCACGACCCGCCCCAACCCTTGAGGATCAGACAGGGTAAAAAAGGAGACAGGGACGGGACGGGTTAGTTATACATCTTGACTATTTAGGGACGAGTCAGACATGATCAGGAACAGATCAGGGACGGGACAGACAAATTTTCAGCCCAACTTTGAACTGGTAAAGAATGATTGGCAAGCTCCATAGTCCATACAAATAAGTATCCGAGCAAACGTTTCCTACTGGGTTCTTACCGTTTGTGAATCTTGGTTATGCGTGAAACCAGTGAGGGGGAGGAAGATCAATTGGATGAAGGCAAGATCATAGAATAATACACAATGGACCCTGAAATGGATGTTAAAGAATGGAATCCTTCTAGTGACAAGTTCATCGATTTCAAATGAGATAAAACTACTGTAAGATGTTGAAAGGCATTCAGTTACCTGTTCCATTTTTTGGTTTCTTTCATATGGTTCTACAGCGTAGGTTTCCTACTATGTGTTGTCTTCCTCACAAGAAGTCTCGGCTCTAGCCTTCACCTCGAATCGCTGTGCTCTCTTCTTTGAAGAGACAAGTGGAGGCAGGGGGTTCCAGTAGGGATGACAATGGGCCGAGTTGGGTTGGTTTTTATGAAACCCGAAGCCAAACCCATAGGTATACCCACACACAAAAAAAAAAAAAACTCGAGGTAAAACCCATTGGGTTTGAAAAACTCAAACCCAACCCAACCCGCTGGGTATCCGCGGGTTTATGGACACCCATGGGTTATGTGATAAAAAATGCACAACAACAAGTTCCTACCAAAATAAAAGTCGTTAATCATTCTTCCCATACAAATTATCTAAACAAAAAACACCAGTATAAAGCATACAAGCAAACCACAAAGTATCCATACAAATTGTTCAAAATTAAAGATAAACATCTATAAACAACACGATTAATTGAAACCTTCTTCCTCCTAGTCAACTAAACTTCTTCACTCTCCACTCCAAAATATCAACTTAATTCTACACAATTAGGAATAAAAAACTAGACATGTCTCCACAAATATAAGGAAGATTATTTGCTTAAGGAAGATTAGTATGGGGCAATGCCCAATGTGAAGTGGATAAGGGAATTGTGGTTGGGGACGTGTACGGATTGGAGCGGGTTGGATATAGCTAAACCTGAACCCAATCCAACCCGCAAAATAGTAAACGGGTTTAAACCCGAACCCGACCCATAATCCTTTAATGTGGGTTCAGGTTATGTTGCCATCCCTAGGTTCTAGGGCTTGAGCTGGATCTTGGAGGAAGGGAATCTGAGGAAATAGATCTCTAGTGAGTCACAAATCAACTAGGTTTCATCTCGACTGCAAGCGTGGGTTTGATCGGGTCCAAATGTACACATTTTACCCCTCATTTATTGAGAGTTTGACTTTGCATTTCATCGCCTCTCGACCTATTTTACGCTAGGTTGTGCTTGTTTTGTTACATTTCAGGTCCTAGGACGTGTGGGAAGGTTGAGGATGAGTTTCGGGTTGATTAGAGGACAAAAAGCGCGAAAAAGTGAAGAAAAGTCACTATGACAATTGCATCGTGACTGTGAAGCACCGAAGTTCCAGAACAGTTTGCACATCTCATTGGAGTCCAACCATTTCATTGTCGCAAGACCGTGAACTCCATCCCCAGACCGTGAAGTGACTTAGTGAAATTGTGCAACTCTGCTCGACTTCACGGTCCAAGACGAATGTTCACGGCCGTGAACTGGGACCTTGAACATGCCTCAATCTGGTTATAAAAGGGGAAGTGGGCTGAAGGAAAAAGGAGAGCTCTTGGTAGGTTTTTAGTGTGTGGAATAAAAGAGGGTTTCTAGTGAGCGATTAAGGTTTCCTCCTCCTATTCTAGAGAGAAATTGCCATTCAAAAAAGTAAGAAGGAGATATGGGCTTGCCCTAAACTAGAGGGTTGAAGGTTTCTTATTCTCAAGGGAAATTCAAGCAACAAGGATAGAAGATTGTCATCTCTTCATGGTTCTTTCTCTTCTTTTTGTTGTTTTTCTTTGCCTAGATATGAAATAGGCTACCTACTCACTTGGGTATTGTGAATCCTAGTCTAGATGTGTGTTAGGATGTCAGAACTTGATTATATTGTGTTAATTGTGTGTTCTATGTAATATTTGAAGAATTAATCATGAATGATTGAGTGTTGCTTGCATTATCTCATTATTGGGTCAAATTAACCTAGAATGTGGAAATCCCCATTTGGCCCATAGAGAGTTTGATCTCCTAGCCACTTGGGTAACCCCTTTTGGGTTGATCTAGGGCCAAAACCTCTAGTATCGGAGTAGTATCATGACTTTGACGTGATTGGTCGCTCTCTGCCATCCAGATTAAGTTCTGAGGGATTGGTTTGCAATCCTTATTCAACCGGTTTAGAGGGGGCTAGATTGTCTAGCCTATTGTTATCATCCCTAGCCGAAAGGTAAGAGAGTTAGTCTACTAACATAATGAAACAATCCTAAATTGGTCAACTAAGAGAGTTGGAGTTTCCTTGGTTGATCGGTTAAGAGAGCTAGGTTCACTAGCTTTTTGTTGCGATCCTTAATCGATCGACTAAGAGAGTTTGTCTCTAACTAGTTGCACCCGCCTCACGGTATATGAACACATCCTTCACACTAGAGTTGTGTTCATTGTTTCTTAATACGATACTAGGAGAAGCATTACCCAGGTGAAGTCCTCTCAAGTAGAAGTCTCCGCAATTTACTTTCCTTGTTTGTTTATTTTGTAGTTTTCTTAGTTTTAAACCGAAAATCTATTGCTAGATAACAACTTAAAGGGGTACATGGACCGGGCGGGTTTGATAATTAAAACATGCTTGCCCTATACTGCACCCGACTAGAGTTTATACTTGTGCTCTAATCGGGTTTTATTTCGCGGTGTATCCGTGGCGAGTCAGGGTTTCAGATTGACTACTGGAGTGGGTTTCTGCTAGATCAACTGGCCCAGTGGGTGCGTTCTAGCTCCAGCGGATCCGAGGTGATAACGAGGGCGACGACATTGCTCTGTCACTGTCCGCTCTCCGATCGCCAAGATATAGGCGGCCTCCGACGAAGGGTGGAGAGACAGAAGAGACAATGCCGAATGTCTTGATTGTCGATTGAGATGAAGTGAAGAGAGTCTTCTACTTTTTTTATTTTGTTTTTTATTTAATTATTTGGGTTTGGATTTTTTAACCCAAGTAGATCCAAGATAATGGGTATAAGTATTGACCCATCTAAGTACTTCACCCATTTATATTTGACTTGGATTTTAATAATCCAATAGGGTTGGATTATTAAAATTCATGTGTATGGGTAAAGTTGTCATCCCTAATTTCAATATTTGTTAAAATTTAATATGGCGATTGGGAACGGATCTCATGCATAACCTTGTGCTGCATACCATGCATAATTTGGTTACTCATGTTAAGTACTATAAGGTTATACACTATAAATTAAGCGCGGCGAGTGTCAGTAGGTTTCTATTAACTACTTTTGACTTTGTCTGCTGCCAATTTTCACTAGACAAATATTCTAAAATTATCAATTTATTCATGATTACTAGTATTTACTTGCTCAACTACTAGACCGGTACCATAACTTTTGTAGTTGAACACGTTATGGGGGAAGTGAATTTCTTATTTGCTATTTTTATTTGTATCAATACTGAGTGAATTTATTGTAACGTGCAGGTGAGGACTTAGGGTCATACCGATTCCATGCATGATATTGCCCCGTGGCCATGCCGTTTCTTGGTGTCAAGCTGTAAATGTCATTCTCAATAATGCTTTTTCACGAAGGAAAACATCTCTTGTCAAGTTAGAACAGAATACCTAACACCAGTTTATTTATGTAATTTTGTGTTCATTCACCTAATAATACAGTGATTTACGTAAGAGTATAAATTTTTCACGTAAATGGAAATTCATACTTTTCTCCCTAATAATTTGTATTGGCTATATTTTATGAAATTAAATTTGAATTATTATTTAATCTGTAAAAATATGTTGCATTGATGCTTGCATGAATAATCAACAATCTCTTACACGAATATCGCAAATATGACGTGAATAACCAAAATTAGCTATTTTGTCTAACAAGAGACTTCACTCTCATGAATTTCATGAGGTAAGGAGGCCATTACGTATATAAAATACATCATGCAAGCCTACAACTGAGTCAGGAAAGGCGGGTTGGATGATATTTTTAAAAATACTCACTTTTTATTTATTAGTAAGTTGATATAATTGTGATCCACTATTTATTAATTTTTTTTATTGGTTAGGTGGATGGCGAATGCAGGGGCGGAGCTAGGGGATTTTATGAGGTGTTTCAGGACTCTTCTAAAATTAGAAAAACTCGCACATCAATCCTTCAATTAGTTGTTAAAGAAGTTTATTAACATTTATAAGAAATTCTCGTAAAGTAGTAAGACTGTAGCAATTTAGAGACCATGCACTCTGTTTTCTAGGGATCCATGTAGTATTCGTATAAAATTGTTATTACTATATATATATATCAACCAGTTGTATAGATGAAATTGACAAAATTGTGAACTTGGATAAAATTAGTATTTATAATTTGCATCCCAATATCTATTGGACATTCCACAACATAATAACCAACAATAGTAGTTCAAAGGCATTATTTATTCTCTACCTGTAGAAGTCAACAGTCGGTGTGTAGTGCGGTAAGGAAACATGAAAGTTGTTCGATAATATAAACACGTCACATTTTTTCATGTCAATATAAACCCTGATCATTCGGGTGATCTGCAATCCACCTACCACCCACTCGAATAAGTACGTACGTGTAGTAGATTTATCAATTCACAATCTACTCACATCAATCACCCACCCATTTCGATTCGAATTATTTGCCTGTGGATCAGCAGAAGGATTAACCACCATGTGCCCAACCCCTACCTACAAGGCTACACAACCATGTGGTGACATTGAATTCCCGCGTTAAATTCCAAAACCAGAGCTGTGCCCTGCCGATTAAATTCCTTCCATCCGTCCCTTTGTATTTATACCCGCATCCGATGCCTCCCCGATCCAAACCAAAAATACATTCCCCTTCTTCTTTGTTTAGTTTCCTCCTCTCCTTCTTCCAAAGAGACCATAATAACATGACGAAACGAGCCTCCATTATGCTTTCTCTAGCTCTATTGCTCATGGTTTCCCAACATTACCCTGCTGCAACTGCAAGAGACGCCCCCAAGGAAATCCCATCATCATCAGCCGGGGCCGGCCTCGACGACCAAAAGAACTTCGTCGGTTTCGGTGGCGTCGGTGGGTTTGCCGGCGTTGGGGGTGCAGGTGGGCTGGGTGGAGCTGGCGGACTAGGTGGGCTTGGTGGCGATGGGCTTGGAGGTGGCGATGGGCTTGGTGGAGGACTGGGTGGTGGCGGTCTACCTGCCGGAGGTCTTGGTGGCGGCATTGGCGGCCTCGGCGGAACGATAGGCGGTGGAGGTCTCGGCAGCGGCATTGGTGCTGGCAACGGTGGAGGCGGCTGCGTCGGTGGCGCCGACACTAACGTTGTTCAGCCCTGATCGTGTTGTTTCTCGTGCACGGGAGGGCTCTTTTGTAGCTGCCAACTGCGGTAGTGGCGGTCAAACTTAGTTGCGTTGTATTTTTCCTTTTTTTAATCTGGTGCATCTGTTTCTGTTTCGTATCACTGAGTAATATGTGTTACGTTGGGCTTTTCTCGTGTTAATTAAGCATGTACTACTATTTCACTTATGTTAGTTTTTCCGTTCCTGGCAGTTCATTCAATTATGTATCCTTGTCATGACTCGTTAACGAAGACTGACATATCAAAAGCTTTTTGTTTGTTTTTTTAAGGTCAAAGCTTAAAAAAAATTGTTTTTTTACTAATTAATTAAGAATTTTGTAAAATCAATGTTCACGAATCCGTCCTAAGAGATTTGATAATGACTCGTTCAATCATCACTAACCCTTAAAACATAAGTTGATAATGACTCATTCAATCAGCTCACTGAATAGTAACTAATGAATGTAGACTAACCTCATAATGTTTACGTATCCACCGGATAATTAGTAATTCAAGAATCAATATCATTACCACTATTGTTAAAGGCTTAAAGCCGACGCGGACCGGTCGGTCGGACCGATAAAACCGGCACCCAGTCACCAGTCCGGTCTGAATCACCCTTAGAATCGTGGCGGCCAGAAAGATCGGTCGGTGAGCAATTGCGTTGGTTAACGGCTGGAACCGTTCAAATCGTCTGATCGATTCTTGACTTCTGATCATCTGGTTAAAAAAATATAAAAAAAATATTGAATTTAGGGTTGAGTCGAGTGGGGCTTCTCATTTTAGCCATTAAATTGTTAAATTACTACCTTATATGTCTTCTACTTATAATATTATTGTTTATAAGATACTGATTTTCTAACGATTTTTGAATGGTCTAATACCGATCAGACCACTAAAATGTGAGCGTCACATTGCCGGGTAATGCTCCGGTTTGGTTCTAACTTCTAACTACATTCACCAACTAGCAACAACTATAACCCAATCTACTACAAATCCAACTCATAATTTGAAAGATTTAGAGAAAGTTAGATAAACTCTTGCGATCTAGTCACCTAATCATGCTCTCTATCATATGAGTTTCTTCTCAACAGCTATTCACATGTTGACGGAGAGCAATGAAGCGAGGCAAAGATAGCAAACTTTATCTGGATAGTATAAAAACAATGACGTACAAGGATAACATGATCCCCAATCCACTACCCTTAAGAAATTTATATATTTGTGGATACGTGGCTTGCATCTGGCTTCTTGAGTCTGATGGTGGCCAAAAGGAGAGTATGATTTGATTCGATCACGGGGTATAAAAATTTTAAGCATCAATCTTATGAATATCGATCTAATTTGGTTCACTTGGATAGTTCTAATCTCTGAGTTTATTCACTCGTAACATTAGTAGCGTGTGCGTTGTAAACTGGGTCAACTCGAATAATACTCTAAATGTCGTTTGAATGAGGTATTTGAATGAGTGATTTGAGCATAATATCACAAACAAAAAGAATAAATATCATGGGCGCGATCTTAACTTGTAGCTGTGATCCCTCTGTTTATTGCCACGAAATATCACAAACAAAAGAGGTGGTTCATGGTTGCCGTCTCCAAGTTGTTTAATAGTCAACTTTAGAACACGGTTCATGATCATGATCTTTAAGGTCTAGTCGTGAACTTCTGAAATTTCTCACTTTATCATTTACAATTACTGACTCGTTTCTACTAGCACTACTATCCCAACCGTGGCCAAGTGAAACCACGTTCGAGTGTAGTGTAGTGGAATTGAATTTAATTATCAACCTGGTGGCAAATATCTATTGCTTCATGGACTAACTTTTTTATCTAGTATATAAATCGAAGTGCAAATTAACGAATCAACTACAAAAACAAATAAAATAAGTTTGATTGAAAACTATAGTGAGATAGTCACTTGGGTGTTGTTTCCTTTAAGTTGCAGGATAGACCGAAAAATAATGATCCAAGTTTGTCAACTCATGATTGAGTTACTCAAAGACGTCACATTGAATGGACTATCTGGAGGAGAGTTGCCACATCCGACGAAATAGAACGTCTAGGGCGTGCCACATAGGATTCCCTCTATTGGAATACGATCCAATATGCCATTATATTGAAACCCAATTCAGGCTTGATCCATTGACCCACAATGAAGAATAAGGTAAGTGATCTAATTTACCTAATTTGATATATTCTACGTCAGGTTAATAGTCATAATTGAAAGGATTTGATCAATACCCAACATAATTCATGAAGTAACTCAAATCTATATATAATCAAGAGTCAATCAGAGAAGGAAATCAACCATTCATCTAATCTAATCTAATATAATCGGGTTAATTGCACTGCATACCACATAAGTATTGATTTCGTTGCATGCTAACCACTCAAGTTTTTTCAGTTGCAACTAAACCACACAAGTTGGCTTTCGGTTGTATCATCACATTTTCCGTCTTTAAACTTAACAGCGGTGACTAAGTTGTAAATTTCCATTCCACATAAGCATCCCAACTCAACGGTGAGTCAGATAGTGGGCGGGAACATGACACTAAAACCTCTATTTTCTTGTTCTTCCTACTCTTGTCCCGTAAAAATCCCACAAGCAACCACTATCTTCCTCCATCTTCACCCGCATCACACCAGCAGCCCTCTAATATCCCTTCGCTCCCCATTGTATTGGTTCTCCTTCCCTCCTAATATCACCCACCCAGCAACCCTTCGATTGTTTGCGTATCAAATTTTAGTGTCTGATAGCCTCTTTATGAATCATCATTATCCATATGTAATTGACAGTACTTGTACAAAAACTTAGCAGACATTAATATGTATAGATTTAGTGTTATAGAGAGCTAACTAACAAAGGTGCATTGCTTTTATTGAAACAATTAAAGTTTGATTCAGAAATCAGGAGAGCTAAAAAGATGGTTCCATGATTCATCAAAGTAAAGCTTTGATCCAACTTCACAACCCCAATTCATTCTGATAACCCTTACAACAATTAATGCTTGAAAACTACCTATTTCAACAATTGATGCCTGTGCATGAACAAACAGGAACAACGACTAAATTACACGTTTGGTCACTCGAATTACACATATCTTTCACGTTTGCCACCCAAATTACTTTTCTTTCTTATTCGCCACTAACTTTACAAATCGTTTTAGCCGAATTACTTTTCTTTCTTATTCGCCACTAACTTCACCTCCATCATTGACATTGTCGTTGCCCACGAAATGATTCGTAAAGTTAGTGGCGAATAAGAAAGAAAAGTAATTCGGGTGGCAAACGTGAAAGATATGTGTAATTCGAGTGACCAATAGTGTAATTTAACCCAGGAACAACAAAAGAATTGAACAAAAACAAAGCAATACTTTATCAAACGCAAAACAGAGCAATACTTAGCCATCAAAAGAAAGCACAACTTTGCTTACTTATTTCTTCATCAACCCGTCTACAAGCTATCTTCGTCAACCTTCACTTTTGAAGCTCTAAGAAGAAGAATAAAAAATAACCAAGCAATCAAGAATCATAGGAAAAATGGAAATAATAAATCATTAATGCAGCTGCAAGTTTGAGTGAATTGCCAGAAACAATGAAGGTGTTGTTTTTCTTCTTCTTCAGCAATACTCCGATAGCTTTTTGTTTTTGTTTCCCTTGTTAGTTTTGCTTTGTTATTTGACCAGGGGTTGAGTTTCATGTATTTTCAATTATTGTATTAGGAAGTAGGAAAAAAGGAAGGGGAAGATTATGAAGATCAACTCTTTTATTGCTCTGATAAAAAATTCTTCCATTTGTGGGCCCTAGTGAATTTGGTGACTCACAATCTGACTCAGCAATCAGATTGAGTTGGAATGACACCTGGCATAAAAAAGTTACAATTTGGTACCCACTGTTATGTTTAAGGACGGAAAAGGTGATGATACCAACAGAAGCTGACATAAATGGTTTAGTTGTAACCAAAGAAATGTAAGTGGTAAGTATACAACGAAAGCAATACTTGTGTGGTATGTCATGCATTTAACCCTAATATAATCTAACACATACAATCAGAATTCCAAAACACCCAAGTGATAGAAATTTTAGCTCGTGATGAGACAGAAATGCACCAAATCAAGATAAGAAAACATCCTAAAAAGTTGGATTCTTGCTTTTGCACTTTAATCTCCAACCCTTGGTGATGGATTAATTGAACTAAAATGATGATTTGAAGCTCCAATTCTCCACCTAGGGATCTTCTTCATCACTTTCTCTCCCTACCCAGCATATGAACTTTACTCTAGAATTCTCTCCTCAAAATCTAATTTCTTCTTCTTTATATAGCCTAGAAGTGCAAAATTCACGATCACCCATCATGGCCGTGAGATTTGCAGCCAAACCGTGATGAGGTTAACTGAGTTCTCACTGTATCACTTACATATATACTTCACGATTTTGGTGCAATTCTCACAGTTTTGCAGTGGTGAGGTTTACATGCAGCCCCGAGATGAAAGATGCCTATTAGAAGTGTGGGATCTTCACAGTTTGTAATTTTCATGGTTGGCAAACTCTGACATCTTCAAATGCCTACGAGATGCATCTGGCCTCCTGGAACATATGTAATCCTCGCGATTTTAGTGTGAATGTCACGGCTTGCCCGTGAGAATTAAGAAAATGGAAAAAGGCCATCATTTGAAAATGGTGACATGAGAAGAGCCCGCAGGAAGCCCCTACAGTCTGTGTTGTATGTAAATATTATTCATAGTATATTAGGCAAACACTCAACTATATTTATGAAAGGAATTATGTAGAAGATCCAACAAAAAAGGAAATTTTGTATAAAAAAAGAACACTTTGTGCGAAAGAAATGACATATACCTCTCTTATATTTATTTAAATAACAGAGAAAAAGTTTGATTCCATTACGAAACGAAATTTTGAGTTGACTATGGTATTGCATGATTTCATCGATGAAATTGATGTGATTATATAAAAAATCTTTTGATTGGTTAATTGAATTGTGTGAATAGATAGGTTATATCTGGGAATTCAGTTGCAGTTTTGCGGTTAAAGCGCTAATCGCACCGAAACCGCGCGGTTAGTGGCTAACTGCAAACCGAAAAATGGTGTATTTTGCTGTCGCGGTTAGCAATATTGAATGTTTTGTGGTTTGCGGGTTAACCGAAACTGCAACTGAACAATATGTAACCTTATTTTAACCGATTACTAACGCGATTACCTACAGTCAACCACGGTTATTGCGGTTAACCGTGACACAACCATAGACCAAAATGTCCCCAAACCATAAGAATGTTAAGTAATGCGGTTAAACGCGGTTAACTATTAATCGCACTTTGCGGTTAGTGGTTAACCGCAAACCGTTTGCGGTGCAGTCGCTGTTGGCGTATATGACTAGGTTTCGGTTGCGGTTAACCGCAAATTTTAGTGCGTTTAACCGAAACCGCACCGATTCCCAGCCCTATGACGAACTATGGTTGGTTTAGTGGTAATACCACTAACCTAGAAGTTTGAGATCTTAGGCTTGAATTCCTTAAGTAATAGTACTTTAATCACAAAAAGGTAAAATCTATATCACCATTATAAAAAAAAATAATGACGAACATGCGCGAAATTACTTTTCCGGTGAAACCGAGCAAGCGAGTGAAGCGAGGGAAATTCGACGGCGAGACATTACTTCTTTATTCCGTCGAATCTCTTTGCCGGTGGATTGGGTGACGGTGATTGGGGAGGACACTCAGCTTCTGATGGGAATGAAGCATGAATACCCATGTCAATCCTCCCACGAAACGAACATGTTAAACTCCATATGCATCAGCTTAGGGAAAGCAATCTTGCTCAGTTACTTTTATTACTTGATGATGATAATCTCTGCTTGATGTCCAGAAACTCGACTCCTATATTCTTCGGGGTTTAGAGATTTTAGTTTTAAGGGTGTTTGTTTTGTTGGTTTTCGATTAATTTATTAAGGTTAATCTAGTAGTTTTATATTTTAATTTAGGACGATAATAGTAAAATTAGGGCGACGTTTAGCCATTCAGAAAAAAAAAATTACATATAAAAAACCATATTTGATAGGGGTAAACGAAGAAAACTTTGAACGGTAGAGAAGTTTGCAATCTACTGAATACAGCGTGGAAAGCTGAGGAATTGAGAAAGAAAAAAAAAATACATATATAACAGGTTGCAGGAATGGAGTAAGAAAACAGTAAAGAAACTCCTCCTACATATTCGTGCTTCGTTTATTGAGAAGAATAGTTTTGGGCCACACTATCAATGCATGGACGAGAGAAGACGTCGGACACCGCAGCAGTCGGCTTTTATTTCTACAGCCTTTCTTGCGCCATTAGGTCTGCATCTCTCCCTCTATAAATTCAACCCATCCTTCATTTCTCATCTGAATGTTAAATTAATAAAGAGCTATATAAGGTAAATACGTACGTAGTTTATCCAAATTAATAAAAATTTTTGAGGAAAGGAAGTAAATGGCGACCCAAGCTTTGATTAGGAGGACCTCGAGGGCTGCTTTTGTCTCCAGGCACATTCAGGTACCATCCATATCACCCATGTACGTACTTTCAATTAAAAAAATGAGCCTACGTAAAAAAAAATGTGTGCTTCAGTTAATAATGATATACAACTCGTGTGTGTGTGTTTTTTGTGATTTTAGTTGTGGTTGTTTGCATCCACATTTATTTCGTTCACCATGGATGAACAAACACTGTAACTCATTCTTCACATAGTATATTTAGTGATGACAATGTGACGGTGTGGGTATCTCAATTTTCATACCCCACCCCATACTACTGGTCGGGGTGGGTAAAAACTGCGCGGAGGCCGGGCGGGTCGACCACCCACACTTATATGTTATTCGGGAAAAAATGCAAATTTTACTTTTTACGAATAAATGAAGGGAAAAACACTTTATGAATGATAAAACAGTGATAATAGAATGGGTAATTGAGTCTAACATGTTGAAAAAATGACTCTAACTAGAACGGGACGGGGCAGAGACGTGTCGGAAGTAGATACTCATACCCTGCCCCATGCTACTGCGGCGCCCCATCACGGGTCAGGTCGGCAAATACCCACAGGCCGCGTTCAAATTCCCATCACTACTGTATATTACCAATTTCAATTACTAGGAGACCCGTTATACTAATTTTGTGTTTTCATCACAAGTTGTGGGAAGTTTTTACTTCGCTAGGAAAGGAAAGAAGCATCACTCCGTTTCAATCCAATATTGTCATTTCTTGCAGACGAGTGCACGCCGGGATGCGGCCTCTACAATCGACTCGGCCGCTCAGGCGACCAAGAAGGGAGCTGCAGAGGCAAAGAAGGTTGGGGAGGAAGTGAAAGACAAGGCCGCCTGTGCTGCTGGAGATGTATTTCTCTACCGTTAACCTATGTTCATCACCACTTACTCGTCGTATATATGCACGAGTACGATTGAGATATGCATCACAAAACAAATAATCGACCTTTCACAAATTTACATGATGGATGGACAGATGTCCCAGAAAGGCAAGGAAGTGGCGGGAGACGCAGCAAATGTGGCCCAGAACGTGACCGAAAAGGCAAAACAGACGGTCCAAGGAGCGTGGGGAACGATGAAGGACACGACACAGAAGATCAAAGAAAGCGTCATGAACAAAGCAGGCGAGTCCAAAGAATGCGTCAAGGAAAACGCAGATGCTGTGAAGCGTAACATAAACTCCAAGAAGTCGGATCTCTCATAATAATCAAACTAATTAAATAACACATCGTCCCCATTATTATTCTATATATTTCAAACATATACATATATACATGGAGACGTAATTCCTTTTTTTCACAGAATATACATATCGAGTTATTTATACAATTAAAGTACGAGCTAGGCATGGTTTTTTTAATTTTATTGAAACGTATTGAACAATTAGATCCAATACGGTCCAATAAAATTCCTATCAGATTGTTTTGAAATTTTGTTCGAGTTCTTTACACTGCATTACAAGTATTTAGAAATTACTTGCAAGCGATGACAACAAATAAGTATGTACTATTTTCTCTACTATGAATTGTAAATAAAAAAGGTTACCATTTGGTTGAATAAAAAAACCAATTTGTCATGATTAAGTTTCTGCAAAAGTTTTTAGAGCATTTGTTGAATGGCTTCCAACTACGAGCAATACTTAGGTTTAATACACTTGTATATCCAAAATTTTCACGATTGTGCCAATAATATCCAAATTTCCCAAAATACCACTTATATCCATGTTTTAAAATTGTTCTTTGACAAATCTATCCATTTCCCAATATATTTTTTGGTTAAATACACTTGTATATCCAAAAACACCGTTAAAGAATGTGAAGGAATTGAATATAAGTGGTATTTCGAAAAATTTGGATATTATTGGCACAACCGTGAAAGTTTTGGATATACAAGTGTATTTAACCCAATACTTATCACATATAATCAGTAGATCGTATACAAAGTTTGAGAAATATTATTCATCCAATTTAACTTAGGTGGGAGGAGGGTAACGAGGTGAAGTTGAAATACCAAGCTAGTTATTTTGTGTTGGGAATTTGTTTGAATTGGACCAATTGGTCAAACCGGTTTGGATCAAAAATATCAAAATGGTTTGGGGTTAATCGGCTAGATCATATATTATAATTCCACGAAATGATACGTCCCTCTGTTTAGTGACGATTGCATTGTCATGGCTAAGGCTAACATTTCATAAAACAATGTTTCATGGATATATACAAACTTTAGCGGAACAAATCATTGTGTTTTTATAGATAAAAATAACTTTTCATGAAACAAAGCATTGCATTTTCATGAATAATGACAAGTTTTATGAATTAATGTATTTCAATTTCATGAATAAAGGCAAGCTTTCATCAAAAAATGCAAAGGTTTCAAGTTGAAAATAGTGCATGAATCTGGTCCTTATACATATATGTGTGGGGAGAATGATACAACTACACCATCAAAACTTATTCGTCTAATTGCACATGTTTTCACCTTGTGCTCTTGTGGTGTTTGAGGCATTTTCGTCGCTTGATGTTCGATTTTACGCTAAGGTTGTGCATGTTTCCAGTATGTTTCAGGTTCTAGCATGTGAGATTGGCCTTGGAAGCGAAAGCTGAACGAAAGAGGGCGAAAACGGATCAAAAAGGGAAAATAAGCGAAGATCACGATTAGAATAACTTTATTACGGTCAGCTGACCGTGAAGAAGAGGGATAGACCGTGAAGCTCACTGACGACTAGAGAGTTTTGCGCACCTCGTGGGCTTAAAAGTTGTCACCGTCACCAGACCGTGATAATCTTATCCAAATCATGAATGTCGTAAATGAAACGGTACGTTTTGACCCGACATCAAGGTCCAAGCCTCAAGATCACGCCTATGATAATTGACCGTGATGTGCGCCGACTTGGGTATAAAAGGAGAAGGAAGCTAAAACTTGAAGGGGGTCCTAGTAATAGAATATCTCAGCAGAACGTCGTATGATTCTCAGCTAGATTCGAGAATCCACTTCTGCAAAAATTAGGAAAACCATTCTTTCTAGCAAAACGGCCTTGGAAGCATGAAAAAGTTTACAAATCTCATCCGGATTGCTGAACTTGAAAAAGCACCGTCATCTCTCCAGCAAGGTAACCAACCCACCACTGAATATTATGCTAACAATTAAACTAAATATTTTTGTCAAATAGTAGTGTAAACCTCAAGAACCCGTGAACCAAAGAACGAAACCACCCATACCACCACGATGGCGACCAAAATGGCTGTATGCCACCTTTTTTTACCCCTTTGACCAGCCATCTCTTTCCCACTTCCCCACTACTTTTGCACACATCCTCACGTATTAACTCCGTTTCTGTTGACCTCAACCCCTCCAAAACCTCCAAAATTTATTTCAACCCTTCACCGAAACTACTCCATTCTCTATCACCACCAGTCCACTTCCCCAACCTTAACATCACCTTACCCAACCATTTCCCCACATAAATCTCAACACAGCTTTACCATTTCAAAAATTGGCGCCCAAAAGCACCCTTCTAGTCGTCCCTTTTCATCCATTTTGCTTCGATTATTACCTTGCTTCAAGGTTAATTTTATTGATTTTAAGATCCGTTTAAAAATGGCTAGTGTAGTGGCTATAAAAATTGTTGTTCTCGTATAAGCAAAATGTTCTTGTTGTGCGGACGAAGAGTTACTATATCCAAATTTTGTACAATTATTAGTACGTTGTGGTAGTTGTCCGTTGCAAAATTCAAATTTTTTTTTTTTTTTTTTTAACAAGGAACCGGGTGCATCAATGAATCTGTGTTGTCGATAAGAGCGAGCGCAGAGCAATAATGAAAGGCTCCCAGTCCCCAGCTAGCTAGCTAGCTAGCTCTCGTTCTGGCCTCGAAAAATTGCGCCATACCATACGTACACACACAGATGACAGAAACATAAATATCCGAACCAGCATTTAACCTAACCCCATATTTACTTCTGCCAACCACCACCCACCGCTCCACTTTCCCCCGCCTTTAAAAGGGCTCGGCCTCAGCAGCAACACCAACGCCCAACATTCACTCAAAAACTAAAATGGCGAAGTCGGCAGTTGCTCTCTATTTCCTTGTTGCTATTCTCGCCGCGGTGCCTAGCCACGCCGGCAGGCACGTCCCAGGCCCAGCTGGCACTACGAACGAAGTGGTCGCCGGAGCCGGTCCCGCTGGCGCTGGCGCTGGTGTGGGTGACGAGAAGAACTTCATGACGTACGGAGGAGTTGGCGGCGTGAGTGGGGTTGGCGGCAACGGGCTTCCCTTCGGCGGCGTGGGTGGACTCGGTGGCGTCACCGGACTCGGCGGTGCTGGTGCTGGAATCGGAGGTGGAATCGGTGGCGGCTTCCCGGTCGGCGGCGACGGAAGCGGGCTTGGTGGGTTGGGTGGACTTGGTGGGCTGGGTGGCCTTGGCGGCGGCGGTCTCGGAGGCTTGGGTGGCGTCGGCGGTGGCGTGGCTGGAGGCGTGGGAGGTGGCGCTGGTGCCGGCGGTGGAGTTGGTGGCGGAACCGGAGCTGGGGTCCTCCCTTACCCTTGAGAGACTTTAGCTAGCGCATGCATGCATGCATGCATGGATGTAGTAACATTATTGTCACGCTGTCGAAATATGAAGTAGTGTTATTTCTGTTGTCGGTTTTTTCTTTCCTTGTAGTCTGTTGTGTCTCTGTGTCTTGCTTTATTATTGTGTATCTTTCTTTAGATGTATGTCGGAGTCATGTGTATCTTCAGCTTGTGTTTGAGCTGGTATTATTGACTATTGCGGGGGGTTTAATGTCAATGTGTAATTCTCTCGTCGTGTTGTCGCTACATTTGACTTCGAATGTTTCTTACAAATGGAGTGAGTTAATTAATTTATTAACTAACAATCTTGATTAAGGAGATGAATCATAATTCATAACTGCGTATATAATTAGCTGAAACAGAAATAACGTACATCCATCGAAAACGTGTAGTATTCCCACCTCGAAAATACTTCTCCCTCCACGTATAAAAAGCAGAAAATTATTAATCCACCTCCGTACGGTCGGCAGGTGGAACTTTTTTTAGCTTCTATAAGGTTTAGGCTTGATAACTACTAATATAGTATAGTTTTGGGTAACCCTTAATTATCATCAGGATGTTTGGGTTTGGCAGATAGATCATAAATAAAATACGGAGGGAAACTGACTGACTGCCCTAAGCCGGCCAGCTGGTTTCTCATCTCCGAAACAAGGAAAAGCATGGTCAAGTGGAGACTGGCCAACCAGCTAGATGCCTGACATATTTATTACGTTTGGTAAAACCTCCCATTTATGACTTCAACCAACGCTACTGTTGCCCAACTGATAGCTGCTTCCCTTTACTACTACACCAAACCAAAATTTCCTTAATTAAACAGGAATGTCTCAAGGAGTTAGTGGCTGGCGCATACAAAGAGATCAAAGTCGTGATCTTGAAGCTCAGGTCGTGAACCCTAGCAAGTGTTTCCCCGGGAAAACCAAATGCCACCGCCGGTGCCGAATTCGTTTCCGGCAATGTTGATTTGATGTTTCGGGGTGGAAACTTTTGCGGTGCCGTTTGATCGAATGCACCGCTGATTGCAGAAATCGAGACGACCGTCAAATATCCGCCGCCGAATGTCGGCGCCGTTGATTTGATCGATGCACCTCTAAATGGTGAAATCAACGTGATCGTCAAATATCCACCGCCGGGCGGTGTTGATTTGATCGATGCACCTCTGACTTCTAACCAAGAACGACCGTCACTACGGTTCGCACCTCTCCAAACTACGTTCGAACGAGGGTGTTTGAGTTTTGAGGAATCTACACTACCGCTACTCCTATGGAGATTCCTGTGGAGAGCTCCGCGACTACGACTAACACTACAACTATGGAGATCCTTCCTGGAAGGAGAGCTCCGCGAAGGAGTTACAGAGAAAAGGTAAAGTTTTGACAGAGTTGTTCTGTGTTGATTTGGTTGTCCTCTTTCTCTCTCCTTGCTCCGCTGCTTTTATTTGAAATCACTTGCGTAATCTTCACGCTAGGTGGAACCGCTTCCTCAACTGCTCCGTCCTGAAATCCCACGTGTCTCAACTGCCTTGATCTCCTCTTTCTGCTTTGCGTAAAAGTCACGTGCACTCGAAACCGCTCCTGTTTGCATAAACTTGGCGAAACGACGTTGAGCCAAATCCTACAACCTTGTCCATGTAACGATGTCGTTTCACCAATACCGCGACATCACCTTTCACTAATCGATACCGTTTCATAATCACCACTCAATTGTCTCGACCCGGTTTGACCAACAACACCGTTAGCCTATTATACAACGTCGTTTTCCAGTCTTGCGCTGTCGTTGGGCTTGGCGAGCCGCCTTTGGCCGAACTCTGACGCGGTGTCGTTTTACCTTTCTGCGGCCTCGCTTTTCAAACGATGCTGTCAAACAATGTCGTTTTCCATTCCGCGACATTGTTTTGTTTTTCAACCAAACCGTACCGTTGGTCTTTCCGCGGCATCGCTAAAAGCGGTACTGTTGTTCTCATCTTGCAGTGCAGTTTGTCTTGCCGGGACTCGCCAAAATCCAACCCGTCGTGGTATGGTCTCGAACGCCTAGCAATATCGCGGCGTTGTTGATGCTTTAAGCGGTGTCGTTTTGATATTAAACGACTCCGCTTCCAGCCTTGCGGTGTAGTTTTCTTCCCCAACCAGCCGTTTGTTTTTTTTTTCTTCCGCGACACTGTTTATTAGTAAACACTGTCGTTTGCTAGTATAGCGGTACCGTTTTAAATTCTGCGGCACCGTTTTAGTTCTCCGCGGTGCCGCTTCTCCCTATCCAACAAGGAATAAAAAATAATAATAATTAATTAGAGTAAACAAAACTCCTTCCCCAACTACGACTAAATGCGCGGCCCCTCTTTTGTTTTTTGGTGACCGGTGCCGTTTCCAGTGTCGCGGTACCGCTGAGCTTCCTTGCAGTACCGTTTTTTGTTCCGCGGTATCGCTTAATTTCAAACGACGCCGTCTTTTACCCACGGTATCGAATTAAATGCCGAGACTAATTAATGCTGCATTTAATTTCGGCCGAATTAATTTTTAGGTGTCAACAAATGCCCCCCACAATTTGCTTTATAAGGATTATGAACCAAATTGTTGACCAAATATTATAACACCTAAAATACTTGGCTCAAAGTGTTTAAACGAACTGAACACGTAGGCCAACGTTGGCAATGAAGTCTTTAATTACCAATTATATAATCCTCATGCATGGCGAAATGATTTTGGCCGCCAGTATTGCGGCTAATCGCACCAATTCGGCCACGCGGCCAAACTTCTCTTTTTTCCCTCTACCAGCGCTGGCATCATTAATTAATACAATAATATATTTTTTTTTCTTCCCGCCAGAGCTGTTTGAAAATAGCGGCAGTGCTGAGACCCCTTTTTTCCTTAATTGTCATCAGGGCTGTTAGCGGCCCGCGCTGCATGCATAATATATATATATATTTTTTTTATTTTTGGCCGAACAGTGTTGGCCACAACATCTCCCTTTTATTAATTTTTTTTTATTATTATTTTTCATCTAACAGGGCTGTAAAACAACCCACAGAGACTTTCTTTTTTTTTTTTTCATCAGCGCTGTTGTTAGCTCACAGCGGCAGCTCTGCCAAATTTTTTTTTTTCAGGCCTGTATGGCCGCCCCTCTCCCTCTTTCTTTATTTTTTTTTTAATCACCGGCACCGTTAGCAACAGCAGCACTACATGCAAAATTTTTTTTATTTTTTTTATATTTTTTTTTCAGGTCTGTTTGTGCCGCTCTTCCCTTTGCCCCTTTTTTTTTAATTTTTTTTTCCAGGGCTGCTTGGAAACAGCCGCAGCGCTGAGAAGCACTCTTTTTTTTTTCTCTCTTCACGGCTGCTTGGCCGCAACTGAGAAAAAAGGTTTTTTTTTTTTTGTAACAATGTAGCAGACCTGTCGGCCTCTTTCTGTCAACCACCAAATTTTTATCTTCAGGGCTGCTTGGCGCAACTGAGAAAAAAAATTGTTTTTTTTTACAGCATTGTGCATCCTTCCAACGATGTTGAAAAAAAGAGAAAACAACATTGCTTGACGTTTTGAATTATTGTCAACGATATTGTGGCTTCTTCTTAGCAATGCCGCTTGATTCTATTGTATAATATTTTCTCTATAACACATTAGGTGGCCTAATTTAGCCACGTTATTTATTAACAGTTAAATAAGAAACAAACTAGACTTTGGCATAAACCATCATGCCAAAAGTCCACACCCACTGCCAACTCCATGGATCAAACCAAACAAGCCATCCGTAAAGTCCATGATTCATCACAGATGGCTTCACACGCGTTGGTTTTGATGTTTTGGAATCAATGTTGGCTTGCAAATCCCCAGTTCGTCTAGCTAGAACATCTTTGTTAGAAACTCCATGATCCTGATTTGGCCTAATCTTAGCTTCGCGGACTAGAAAACCATAAGCATTCTTGTGTCTAGACAGGACATTCCCGTTTTTTGGCACCTTTGTCTTGCCAATTCGATCATGCGACATCGCTTGCCTAGACTGGTCTAGTTTTGTCAGCTTCGCACTCTCACCATGTGGTTGGTAGCATGAGCGCCGAGACTTTTCATCAACCGGTACGTTGGTACTTTGCTTAGCACAAACATGACTTTTGCACCTATCACACAACAACGTTGCTCCTTTTAAAATTCCACGTGAGTTTGGAATTTGTTTGGCATTGGCCTTGCGCCCCTGGCCACCACTCATAGCAGACTTGTTCCTCATAAGCACTGGTGTTGCAACTCCCTGTCGTGCTTGACCGAACTTGCCCCCCCTGTCCACTCAATAAAAACTTCGGGGATGATTTACGTGAATGATCATGTTGAGTCATGCCAACTTTGTTGGCATTAGATTTTTCTACGTGGTTAACATCCCCACACCGAAGAGTATTTGAGGAAACCATTGTTAGATTTTTCCTCGAGCAGGGTGGGTGTGGCAAACTTCTTTGCCACCCACGATGTTGTTTCTCCTTCAATCTACCACGAGCTGGGATGGCATGCCCCCCTAGCGGCTTAGATTGAAGAATGTGGTAAAATTTGTCATCTTTCAAGACTTCACACTTGTTTTTCTTAATTTTCTGAAACTTATTATGAACACGTTTAAATTTTGTTCTTAGTTGTGACTTTCGCAAGACCGCTCTAACTTTCCTGTCCTTCAAAACAATAGTGTTCACAGGAGAACCAACATGAGATTTGTTGGCCCCTAACGCCACTGTTTTAGCCACAAGTTTAAGTGAATCCTTATTGGCAATACCGGAAACATGTTCATCTATCATCTCAAAAAAATTATCCATATGTCTTCCAAGAGAATCACACGGCTTATTTAAAGAGATAAAATAGAGATTTACCTGCTGGTAATACTCCTCCACGGCTCGACGAAGAGACAAGAGTGCAACATGCCCGTCAGTGCTCGACATGGATTGAGGCCACTCCTTCATCCGACCGATATGTCCATCCGCCTCGTCCGCCTGACCAACTTCAATATTGGTCCTTTGCTCGTCCAGAAATTGTTGTGGAAGATCGCAATCTTGTTTTTCTCGCCGCAGAGCCATTTCAAACACACGTGTCCCACCAGGTGTGCCAAAATGTTTCCCCGGGAAAACCAAATGCCACCGCCGGTGCCGAATTCGTTTCCGGCGATGTTGATTTGATGTTTCGCGGTGGAAACTCTTGCGGTGCCGTTTGATCGAATGCACCGCTGATTGCAGAAATCGAGACGACCGTCAAATATCCGCCGCCGAATGTCGGCGCCGTTGATTTGATCGATGCACCTCTAAATGGTGAAATCAACGTGACCGTCAAATATCCACCGCCGGGTGGTATTGATTTGATCGATGCACCTCTGACTTCTAACCAAGAACGACCGTCACTACGGTTCGCACCTCTCCAAACTACGTTCGAACGAGGGTGTTTAAGTTTTGAGGAATCTACAACTATGGAGATCCTTCCTGGAAGGAGAGCTCCGCGAAGGAGTTACAGAGAAAAGGTAAAGTTTTGACAGAGTTGTTCTGTGTTGATTTGGTTGTCCTCTTTCTCTCTCCTTGCTCCGCTGCTTTTATTTGAAATCACTTGCGTAATCTTCACGCTAGGTGGAACCGCTTCCTCAACTGCTCCGTCCTGAAATCCCACGTGTCTCAACTGCCTTGATCTCCTGTTTGCATAAACTTGGCGAAACGTTGTTGAGCCAAATCCTACAACCTTGTCCATGTAACGATGTCGTTTCACCAATACCGCGACATCACCTTTCACTAATCGATACCGTTTTATAATCACCACTCAATTGTCTCTATCCGGTTTGACCAACAACACCGTTAGCCTATTATACAACGTCGTTTTCCAGTCTTGCGCTGTCGTTGGGCTTGGCGGGCCGTCTTTGGCCGAACTCTGACGCGGTGTCGTTTTACCTTTCTGCGGCCTCGCTTTTCAAACGATGCTGTCAAACAATGTCGTTTTCCATTCCGCGACATTGTTTTGTTTTTCAACCAAACCGTACCGTTGGTCTTTCCGCGGCATCGCTAAAAACGGTACTGTTGTTCTCATCTTGCAGTGCCGTTGGTCTTGCCGGGACTCGCCAAAATCCAACCCGCCGTGGTATGGTCTCGAACGCCTAGCAATATCGCGGCGTTGTTGATGCTTTAAGCGGTGTCGTTTTGATATTAAACGACTCCGCTTCCAGCCTTGCGGTGTAGTTTTCTTCCCCAACCAGCCGTTTGTTTTTTTTTCTTCCGCGACACTGTTTATTATTAAACACTGTCGTTTGCTAGTATAGCGGTACCGTTTTAGTTCTCCGCGGTGCCGCTTCTCCCTATCCAACAAGGAATAAAAAATAATAATAATTAATTAGAGTAAACAAAACTCCTTCCCCAACTACGACTAAACGCGCGGCCCCTCTTTTGTTTTTTGGTGACCGGTGCCGTTTCCAGTGTCGCGGTACCGCTGAGCTTCCTTGCAGTACCGTTTTTTGTTCCGCGGTATCGCTTAATTTCAAACGACGCCGTCTTTTACCCACAGTATCGAATTAAATGCCGAGACTAATTAATTCGGCATTTAATTTCGGCCGAATTAATTTTTAGGTGTCAACAGCAAGAAATTACGCATATAAGCAAAAGTTTTTACGGTCAGAGTCAAGAGAAAGGAATGCGATCATGATTCAAAAATCGGGAAAAAATCCAAAAGTACCACTGTTTAAAATAAAAATTTCAAAAATACCACCCAACCCCTAAAAATTCCAAAAATACCACCATTTTCAAAAACCGCCACCCCGCCCTGCGGTTTACACGAAAACCGTTTGTCGGAGGCGCGGTTTTCTATGCAAACCGCGGGCCTAGGGGGCGGTTATAAAAAAAAAATTTTTTTGACCAAACCGCTGGGTGGGGTGGCGGTTTGGGTCAAACCGCCACCCCACCCAGCAGTTGGTCCAATTTTTTTTTTTTTTCGATCAACTCCTTACTTCGGCCGAAACTTCAAACGAACGTAACTTTTCACTCGGGTATCCGATCGTAGCGAATTTTTTTTTCATTTCGCATAACTTTTCAAGATCTACAACTTTTACTAGGATGAAATTTTCAAAACAGGAACTATTTGTGGATATACGGGACCTTGGGAATAACTTTACCTTTACTTTTCACAAATCCATGTATATTTTGAAATTATGATTATATTAAAAGCTGTAGATCTTGAAAAGTTATGTGGAATCAAAAAAAATTCATGAAATTCGGATTTTGGAGCACAAAGTTATGGCCGCCTAAAGTTTGACGAAATCAAAAAAAGGCTCGTTCGGGGTGGCAATGACGTTTTTTCGAGACGAAGGCGGGACCCAGCGATTTGTGGCTTGCAAGATCTCAAAAAGTTATTCGGATTCAAAAAATGGAGGCCCCAAAGTTTGACGAAATGCGAACTCAATGAATAGGTTGCGAACTCAACCCATGATTACTTGTATGTCCCCTGAACCTATATGTATTAGAGTCGCTAAACAGAGGAGAGTCTGAATTTTCCAATTTTCCAGCACACTTATAGAGAAAAGAGCAACGATTTCCGGGATGAGAAGGATTATGGGGAAGATCTCACCAACTTGAGAGCTTTGAAGCTCATTTCAACAATTGAAGCACTCAATGAGGAGGAATTTTACAATGCTTTATATTATTGGTGTTTTAGTTTTTCCTTTTATAGTACAACTTGAAGTTGTACTTTTAACGTTATGGTACAACTTTAGGTTGTACCTATATATACTTTTTAATTCTTTTATAATACAAATTAAAATTTTAAATTTATGTTATGATACAACTTCAACATAAAGATCAAATTCTCTTATGATATAACTTTAAATTATACTTCAGAGAACCAATATTTAAAACATAATAGAATTGCTCCTCGAGAAGATGATTTTCTCCTCCTTTTGTGCTTGTTGTTCCCCTATCATGGGGTTATTCCTTAGGTCATCGCCAATAAGGGACCATAATGCTAAAGTCTAGCGTAAGGGGAGATTGAGCCGCACACATAGAAGGGAATGATTCCTTTTCTGCGGGTGGCCGCCACCATCAATCCCTACGGCTGGTCTGCTCCGGCTTGGGATAGGGTCAGTAACCACTGATTAGTGGCCTATCAATAACCACACGGGAGCCGTAGATATGGGGGATGGAGCAATCGTGTGGCAGGGCTGGACGCGGGGGTGGGGAGGGGCACTTTTGTTCGTTTTTGTATTTTTAATTTTTATTTATTTATTCCACATTTCAATGAAAGAGAGAGAATAATCTTTTCTATGCAACTCTACTTTCTTCCTTCTCTCTTCCTTTTTCCCAATCTCTTTCCAGATCTTTTCTCTTTTTCTATTCCTTCTCTCTTACTTTTTCTCTCACAATCTTCTTTTCAAATCTAGATCTACTCTCTTCCTTCTTTAATTTTTTTCTCTAGCAATCGACGAATAAAAATTGAAGTAACCCTTTTTTATTGTGTTTCTTCTCTTCATCAACTCGTTGGCTTTAATTTCGATCTTTCTCCTTTTTTTGGCGTTTGGTGTTCTTTGGTTGCGGATGAAATGAGATGAGACAGAAGACAAGTTTTTTTTTCTCCCTCCTTTTGTTTTTTTTTCCCTTTCTTTTAGGTAATATATATTGGTAATACCACACTATGCCATATGGTATTGTGTGGTAACGAAATATATATTGATATTACCACTCTATACCATATGGTATTGTGTGGTAACGAAATATATATTGGTATTACCACACTATACCATATGATATTGGGTGGTAATGAAATATATATTGATATTACCACACTATACCATATGGTATTGGGTGGTAACGAAATATATATTTATGTGGCAAAATTTTTCATACCATATGGTATGCTCTTATTTAATACCAGTCATTACCATATGGTATAGACTGGTAATAACTGACAAATTTTTTTGTGTCCAAAAATTATTAAAGTGGATATCATTTTGAAGAGCACAATTAATCTGATCTAACTGTGCAAAAAAAATTAAATTTCGACTTAAAACGAGTGATAAATCGTCCGTTAAAGATCATAGGAAGGAAAATTAAATGTTTTCCGAGGAGAGAGAAGGAGGTGCTGATGTGGTCCGATCAAAAGTCAGCGTCAGCAATAAATAGGAGTAAGTGCGATTTTACCGTACTGCCCTTTCATATTTAATTTAAATAAAAAAGTGACTGACACATGGAGACCAAGGAAGGGGGTTACTGATGGGTTACTGACCCATTAGATACTGACCCGATCTGGACCCGTCTGCCCTGTCTTCAATCTTGAAAATTAAACCCCCACCATAAATTATCCCATTTTTTTAGGGAATAAATTACCCCATTTAAATATGTATTATGTGTTTCTTTCCCCTTTTAGATTATGTTATGCTATAAAATATAAAGACAAACAATAGAGAGTAGAGTAAGAAGTAGAAGTGGCAAATGAATTGTATTGGTGGATCCATGGATCAAATGGATTTTATCCAATGGATTGGTGGATTGATTCATTAATCCAAAGGACATCCAATTCGTGGACTAAAATGTAAATTTTGAAAAGTTAATGTACTAAAATGTCATAATGAAAAATTTTAGGTACCAAAACGTAATTTTCCAATAATATTTTCATATACAAATATAAATTTTAGGTATCAAAATGTAAAATATAAAAATTTATAAGTACTAAATCATAATTTGCCATTTGGATCAAATGGATTGTATTTAAATGGATTGGATTAGGTGGATAATTTGGTGAAGGGATTGGATTGGATTTATGGATTTGAATCCTAATTGCCACCTCTAATAAGAAGTAATTTGAGATTAAAAGGGTTATTGTTTGACAACAAAATTAAGATTCGTCTAACTTTGCTAATTTTCAACAAGGGTTAATGACTAAAGACACCCCTGTACTCTGGTGTTTTTAACAAACACAACCCTCTATTATTATACTTAACAAACACATCCCTCAATTATTTCAGAGTTAACACACTCACCCTTCTGTCAATAATTTCGTCTTCTAACCGTTAGATGTGGGCCCACCATCCCAGTCAGCAAGATTTTGCATTGAATGTACTATTTTACCCCTTCCTTAATAGACAAAACCCAATTTCATTTCATTTTCTCCCTTCTCGTTTTCACCAGAAGCAAACTTCTTTTATGAAACTCTTACTTTTCCTTCTTCAATTTTCTTTCTTCCCAACTAGGGTTCGAGGAAGGGCAATACGTATTCCACCAACCTCCCCAAATCAAAGATGGGTGGTGGCTTCCACAAATCCTTTTATCCAAGAATCCTTTTATACAACGGTAGCTTACGGCGGCGAAGGGTTGTGGTCGGAGCTACGACGACGTAAATTTGTTTCAAATTTGGGGCAGGGAATTCACATGACGAGATTGAATTGATGCATATGAGATTTGAGAGATTGTTCCTTCTCTCACGTTTTCGCTCTGTTTATTTAGACTAATGTCTGAGGAGAAGTCCGTAGAGTGGGTCTCTTTCCAGGTTCACCTCGGCAGAGTGGGTCTCTTCCGGATGTATTGAATTGTATTGTGAAAGCCCGACAGGCGGCAGATATCGGGAAATCGTTTTGGGATGCTTGCTTGACCAGCCAAAGGATGTTATATTGATGAAGATTGATTCCTTTGTGCTTTGGTTACCTAATGTGAATGTAATCGGGTTTCCGTCTCTGCCAAACTTGAAGATGCAGAGAATCAAGCATAGGTTTTCTTATATATAGTTGGTTTAAGGATTGTTATTGGTATTCCATGGATCTCTTTGAACAATTTGATTCAATTCTGAAATTATATGTTTCCCGGAGATATTTAGAGCTTCATAGTAGAGGCATGAAGTTTGACAGGATCTGAGGAGAAAGATTTATAGGAATAATGTATAGTTTTGTATCTTCATTTAATTTTTCGAAAGAGCTGTATATGACTCTCTTCTATATCTTGTTGTGTGTTATGTCAATTTATTAGTTCCTGCAGAAGATTGGTACGCCTCCTCCCTTGCTGAGTTAAATCCTTCAGTGTCCTTTGTCAAGTAAAATTGTTAGTCTTTTTGGGTTTTAGGTTAAACGAGAATTGGCAAGGGGAAAAAGAATATTAAATTGGTTGATTTTGTCTTGAACTTATTAAGGGAATATAAGTGTATCGTCAATGGGGTATGCCTCTTGGGAAGGGTAAAATAGTACATTCAAAGCAAAAGCTTGCTGACTGGGATGGTGCGGCCCACATCTAATGGCTAGAAGACGAAATTATTAACAGAAGGGTGAGTATGTTTACTCCAAAATAATTGAGGGGTGTGTTTGTTAAGCATAATAGTAGAGGGTTGTGTTTATTAAAAACACCATAGTACAGGGTGTCTTCAGTCATTAACCCTTTCAACAAAGATTTGTTTCGTTGAGGTGTCATGTTTAATAATTACTAGCGTGGGCCTCGACCAGTTGGCCGGAGAAAGGTGAGGTATGAAATTTGATAATGGAATGGGGTGTATAGCTTATTGTTGTATAGTTTTTTTTTTTTGGGAAACACGTGATAAAAATAGTGAATTTTAGCAGGAAAGAGACATGAATGATGCAACGAATCAAAAATCGGTCTTATGAACCAAAATCAAGTACCTGTTACCTTGTGAAACAATATTGTTTCTGGTAATATGATGAGGTGGAGTAAGTTTTATAGAAACCAAATTCCAGAAAATCGAATAAAAAATCGTCTATCCCGTCGGTTTTCGGGAAATGAGCATCTCACAATCGTTGCTAGCTTTCACTCGTCCCGTTGGGCGATTAATTTGCTTTATAAAACTTTCATATTGTCGTCATTGTGTTTTCCAGTTTTTGTAAGGCCATGATAAAATCTAAGAAAATCAAGAACGAACAACACGATTTGGGATAGGAACCGCAGTTATTGTATCCCTAGAAAATGGTGGTAAACACAGACTCACTTGCCAAACTGGTTTGGATTGAGATTTTTATCGGGTATCAGGGAACCATGTGGTTATAAATTAGACTTGATCAAAACGGGCCAAAACTTTAAATTCAGCCTGTTTGACCGACCCATGCCAAATTCTAATTAGTCTTTACTTTTAAACTTTCTATTTGAAAATAAAAAATTGTGAAAGAAAAGAGATGACAGCAATTCGCCATTTGCACATCACTTATTCAGGAATAAAACCATTGAAATTCAAAAGGAAATGAAAATGTTTAGGATCGTTTTAATGTTTAAAATAACCAAATAAATCTTTCTGTTTAGTTTTTTACTTACAAATACCAAACGATTCCCTATAAAATACACTATAATTTTTTGGGAAACACGTGATAAAAATAGTGAATTTTAGCAGGAAAGAGACATGAATGATGCAACGAATCAAAAATCGGCCTTATGAACCAAAATCAAGTACCTGTTACCTTGTGAAATAATATTTTTCTGGTAATATGATGAGGTGGAGTAAGTTTTATAGAAACCAAATTCCATAAAATCGAATAGAAAATCGCCTATCCCGTCGGTTTTAGGGAAATGAGCATCTCACAATCGTTACTAGCTTTTACTCGGCCCGTTGGCTGATTAATTTGCTTTATAAAACTTTCATCTTGTCATCATTGTGCTTTCCAGTTTTTGTAAGGCCATGATAAAATCTAAGAAAATCAAGAACGAACAACACGATTTGGGATAGGAACCGCGGTTATTGTATCCCTAGAAAATGGTGGTAAACACAGACTCACTTGCCAAACTGGTTTGGATTGAGATTTTTATCGGGTATCAGGGAACCATGTGGTTATAAATTAGACTTGATCAAAACGGGCCAAAACTTGAAATTCAGCCTGTTTGACCGACCCATGCCAAATTCTAATTAGTCTTTACTTTTAAACTTTCTATTTGAAAATAAAAAATTGTGAAAGAAAAGAGATGACAGCAATTCGCCATTTGCACATCACTTATTCAGGAATAAAACCATTGAAATTCAAAAGGAAATGAAAATGTTTAGGATCGTTTTAATGTTTAAAATAACCAAATAAATCTTTCTGTTTAGTTTTTTACTTACAAATACCAAACGATTCCCTATAAAATACACTATAATTTTTTGGGAAACACGTGATAAAAATAGTGAATTTTAGCAGGAAAGAGACATGAATGATGCAACGAATCAAAAATCGGCCTTATGAACCAAAATCAAGTACCTGTTACCTTGTGAAACAATATTTTTTCTGGTAATATGATGAGGTGGAGTAAGTTTTATAGAAACCAAATTCCATAAAATCGAATAAAAAATCCCCTATCCCGTCGGTTTTAGGGAAATGAGCATCTCACAATCGTTGCTAGCTTTTACTCGGCCCGTTGGCTGATTAATTTGCTTTATAAAACTTTCATCTTGTCGTCATTGTGCTTTCCAGTTTTTTGTCAGGCCATGATAAAATCTAAGAAAATCACGAACGAACAACACGATTTGGGATAGGAACCGCAGTTGTTGTATCCCTAGAAAATGGTGGTAAACACGGACTCACCTGCCAAACTGGTTTGGATTGAGATTTTTATCG
Organism: Linum trigynum; assembly: GCA_964030455.1. Lineage (NCBI taxonomy): Eukaryota > Viridiplantae > Streptophyta > Magnoliopsida > Malpighiales > Linaceae > Linum > Linum trigynum. Next base: position 28,241,547 of record OZ034814.1, on the reverse strand, counting down.
GGTATCAGGAAACCATGTGATTATAAATTAGACTTGATCAAAACGGGCCAAAACTTGAAATTCAACATGTTTGACCGACCCATGCCAAATTATAACTATTCTTTACTTTTAAACTTTCTATTTGAAAATAAAAAATAGTGAAAGAAAAGAGATGACTGCAATTCGCCATTTGCACATCACTTATTCGGGAATAAAACCATAGAAATTCAAAAGGAACTGAAAATGTTTATGATCGTTTTAATGTTTAAAATAACCAAATAGATCTTTCTGTTTAGTATTTTACTTACAAATACCAAACGATTCCCTATAAAATACACTATAGTTTTGTCATTAGGATATCAAATAATTATATAATATATATTTGAAATGATAAAAATTGGACTAATTGGGTTGGTCGAGGTTGAACCATTGAATAACTTTAAAATACATTATATTTTAGCCACTAAGATACAAAATAATAGCATGATATATATTATGCCAGAGAAAATAGCTTGTTTTAGAATGACAAACCAATGATTTTCATTTGTTTTACTTGATGGCCAAATCCCGTGTAGGTTAGACCCATTCAATTCTTTTATTTTATGGTTAGCGGTTAGCCCATTAGATACCATGCATTAGTTTATTGTTAAATTTTTTTTAGCAATAAAAAGGAGTATTGTTTTTGCCTTTTCATATATATTTTATCACCACGGAGAAATAAAAGGGCTTAAAAAAAAAATTGACACTCCATGACCCATTTAAATCCGCATGTGTACGATAAGTTGGCCCGTTCCACAGGGGAAAAAGAAAAAAATTGACACTCCCTATTCTACCCTTCCTACAAATGCTCATGGAGCATGGAATTTGGAATGGGGGAAGTGTTTTTTCCTCCCTGCTATTGTATGTTTTTAATTTAAAAAGATACAACAAATGTACTTAGTGTGATTGGTCATGATCCTTGCTTTTCTTTAAAATGGTCATGGTTCGAATCCCAATACGTGTTTTTTTAATGAATAAAAAAAAGTAATTGTGAATACCAAAATGTCCTTCCTACTTTCACTCTCGTTGCAGGAAATTTGAAATGGAGCTCCCGTTTTTCCCTTCGAAATATTATATTATGTGTAGATTTTTTTGCCCAAATAAAAAAAAATTACATCAAAATGTTCGTATCTACACATTATTTGACACATTAGAACTCTAACACTCCTTATTGGAGCAAAACCCACCTTTGGTAATTGAAATGTCAAATTATTCTAGCACACTGCACTTTAGCTTCACCTTAATGGAGATTATCTTAGGTGCTTTGGGCTCCAGGTCAGTATGAGTAACCAAATCTCAGCCATCAAATTTAAGTGTGCTCAGAAAATTCAGATATAAGGGTGGAGATTAAAGATACTTTTATTTTTTCTTGTTTTATCAATCGACTCATAACTTCTTCGTTTTAACTCGGATTTCAATTTTTTTTCCGCACAGATGGAACGAGTTCGTTATGCTCTACAAAATGAGATCCACTTTCAATATTTTTTGGAAAAAAAATTCTTGCCCCTCATTACCAACTGCATACCATATGATATCTTCTTCGTTTTTAAGTCATTTTTGAAAAAATTTGCACCGAATGAACGAGTTCATCATGATATATTGGATCTACAATTTTTTGGGTGAACAAAATACAAGATAAAAAATACCACACAATACCACCCTGGTATGGGGTGGTATCTTGCGGTACACAATGTTGAAAGTCGTAAATGACAATTAGTATACTTCTACTATCATGTATTCAATCGTTCTAAAGTCTTGGTATGTTCATACCCCCATGGTAAGTTTTTTCATACCATATGGTATGCTCTTATTTCATACCAGTCAATACCATATGGTATATACTAGTAAAAAATGGATCAATTTTTTTTGTTAAAAAAATATAGCAAAGTGGATAACATTTTGAAGAGAACAATTAATCTGATCTAATTGTGCAAAAAAAAAAAATTAAATTTCGACTTAAACGAGTTAGAAATCGTCCGTTAAAAATTAGGGGGGGGGGGGGAATTGAAATCTTTTCAAGAGAAAAAAGGGTGCTAATGTGGCGGACGGTGATTGAGTTACGCATGATTACTCATCAGAAGATTATGCACAGAACTACTACATAATGTAGAGATTTGGGCAAGAACCCCTACATAATGTAGGGCTTTGTGGTATGTAATGAATGCGTTTGTTGAATTCCTTGTGATCATGTCTATTTGGTTGAATTTATTGCTATTTTATGCATTTGTACATGGTGATATGGTGTTTAACCAATGAAAGTGATCGTACAGTTGGGTCAAGTCTAGACCTAAAACCAAGTAGAATAGTTAAGGCTCTCCACAATGTAGGTGGGTTTAGGGTGAAAAGTGAGAAAATAACCCACAATTTGGTGGGAAAAGTGGAAAAGATGGAGAAATGGGGAAAATTGGGTGGGAATACCCACCACTAGCAAATAAATGGTGGATGCAAGGGAAGGAGGAGGAGGCCCCACTGTCGGGCCCGCATATTATTTATTATTTATTATTTTTTTAATTTATTTTTTAATGGTTTTCTTTTATTGTGAGGTATTTTTATTGGTTTTATCTGCAACGGACAAAATTAATGACGTTATATTTAATTAGTGATGAAAAAAATTATCTCCAAATTTTAAAAAAATTTGATCGAAATATTTGTATTAATTAATTATCACTAACTACGTAAAAATAAAGATCATTATATAAAAGTAAATTGAGAAAATCAACTGGAGATTGATTTTAACAACAAAGTGCTAAACCAATTACCCATTTTTCACACCCCTCACATTGTGATCTAAACATCTTTTTTTCCCTATTTTCCCACTTTTCCCTCCGCCACATTGTGGATGGTCTTTAGGTGTCTAAATGAGGCTTGATTTACATAGCTATGTGATTGATGGGATTGTCCCTAATTCAAGAAGTGTGCAAGAATATTAAATTCTTGCTATGGTGGTCAATTACATGACCATTGAGTTGATAACCATAGCTAGAAGAGAAATTGGATGCATGACCATTGTCCAATTGCCTTATTAGACATTCTTGCACCACAGATGGATTTCAAGATTATTTATCACATTCCCACAAGTCATGTTAAGGGGCAAATAACTTCAATTACTCTCTCTCTCTCTCTCTTGACTTCAATTGGTTTGCAATTTTAGAGTGCTTAGCTTAAACATCATTAATCGATGTACTAGATAAAGGTTAATTCGATAGTTGTAGCAGTTTCACGGTGAAACTTTCACCCATTCTCTAGGAACTACGACGTAGGAAGGGTCTCCTCCACTGTACTCTTTTTTGAACCTAGGATATTATTGACCTATATTGGAGTTGCTACGTGCTAGAATAAACCAAACCAAGACTTCTATTACTTGGTGCATTTGTAACGAGTCACATGTCCTGCAAAACATGGGTCCTCTCATACAACGTCGAACAAAGTCAAAGCTGAAAGAGGGTACTTAAATCTAATTTTCTAGCTCGATCAAACGTCTGTCAAACTCCAAATCTTTAAAATCGAACTTCGGCAATTCAATTACGACAGGAACTAAGGAAATGACGCTTGGGATATTGCGTTCTTGGCAATAGCATAAACAGTTTCCAAATATAGAAGAACAATAAAAGAAAAACACAAATATAGCTAGAATGCACCCCATTTTCCGCACGCAGGAGTCAACTGTGTATGGAGGCTACTCGCGCGACAGTAACAAACTAGTAGTGTCCTTCCGGTGCTTCACATGTAGAGTCCTTCAGGCACCCCTTCTTTCTTCTTGTACATCACCTTTTCTTTCGCCTTCTTGAAGTCGATATGCGTCACCTACAAACACAAACACACAACAATTTGCGTTTTAGAATGACAACTGCGTACGTAAAGCCTCCCCTCATAACAACAGAAACTGCCTGCCACTGCCAGTCCTTACCTTCATACGACGCTCCCGTAAGGCAAGCAAACCAGCTTCCGTACAGATCGCCTTTATGTCAGCTCCCGAGAACTCATCCTTTGTCATGACAAACTCTTCCAAGTTCACGTCATCAGCCAATGTCATTCTTGATGTGTGTATCTGCAGTTGACAAAGTTACACATGAGGTTTCTATACACACTAGGTCACAACTCATAAGTCAACAAAGTTCAATTAGTATTCAGAATGGTATGATGTGGTACGGAAGCAGCAAATTCACTTACCAGGAAAATACGCCTCCTTGTTTTGATATCAGGGAGCGGGAATTCAATTTTCCTATCTATTCGACCAGGCCGGAGCAGAGCAGGGTCGAGACTTTCGATCCGGTTTGTTGCAAGAATTACTTTGACGTCTGCTCTTGAATCAAAACCATCTAACTGATTCAGCAACTCCAACATGGTCCTCTGAATCTCACGTTCACCACCTGAGTTGGCATCATACCTACAGAAGCATTCGAGCTGGTTACGAATTCCGTTTAATTTTTTGGTTCCTAGAAAGTAATGACAACATTCTCAAATCTCACCTTTTTGTACCAACTGCATCGATTTCATCAATAAAGACAATTGATGGAGAGAGATCATCTGCCACTCTGAAAAGTTCCCTCACCAGCTTTGGTCCATCTCCCAAGTACTTCTGGATCAGTTCACTGCCGACTACCCTCAAGAAGGTTGCTGATGTTGAATTTGCAACTGCCTGGAGAAAAAAAAAAACAAAGAGGGCAGCAAGCTTGTTGGAATTGATAATTCAAACAAGAAGAAGCAGATTGCAGAAGTACAAAAAAGATATGAAACCGAGGACTGGATTTCAGGCCCAGCATTTGCTATTGACAAGGAAACATATACCTCTCGTTTAGAGGAGTAACACAGTAAATATATCATGTTTCCTTATTTCCTTTAAGCTAATAAACAAACCACCCTTCAAAATGGAGAAGGATCTAACTGGAGAACATTTTAGTTCACAGCACGGAGACACAGTAAATAATGTTCTTTTTACTAGTTAGTTACCACACACAGAATACAGACATCAAATAGAAAGAAAGATTAGGCTCACACCTTCGCTAGCAAGGTCTTCCCGGTCCCAGGCTCTCCATACAATATGACACCCTTTGGTGGTTTGATGCCAATATCTTCATATAGTTCAGGATGAGTCAAGGGAAGCTCAACTGCTTCTTTTATCTCCTGTATCTGAGCATCTAAACCACCAATATCCGCGTATGATTCCAGCGGAGCCTTCTCTACTTTCATCACGGACACCATTGGATCAACTTCATCTTGAAGAAGACCAACCACAGAGAGAACCTAACAATATGCCATTACATCATAGAGTGAAAGGAGAAAACCTCTTGTTCCCTGAGCTAACATACATAAACTGACACATTAGTTGCAGAAGGATCAGAGGGCACTATCATTTCAATTCAACAGCAGTCGAGGAAGCATCAAGTATACTGGTTTCTAGAAACAATCGCGATTCAGTTCAATTTCATTCATATCACCCTGCTGTAAGAACAGTAACATTCACTATAGGACTTCAAATTGTATAAGACTTCCCAGCCACTAAAGCACAATTTGAACTAATTAATAGCAATCAACCATTTCTAGCAACCTCTCCAAAGGTCAGTAAGTGACAGAAGTTCAAAATCCCCAGAGTCGAATCAAAATCAATGCCCAAACACTAACAAGACGAAATCATCAGCAGCATTTCACATCCCACGGAGATCTCTCAGCTGCGGAAATCGGAATTCTCATTACCTTATTATGCATCAAGATAGAGCACCCAGGCTCCAGCTGATCCTTATCAACAAAGGACAAAATCCCCACATAGTACTCCGGGCCAACCGAGGAGGAAACGATGGCGTGATTCTCGTCAATCAATTCCTCCAAGTTCCCCACGCTCATGGGGGAGCCCCTCAAGTCGTCGACCTTCGATCGGTCCTCCTCGGCCTTCTCCTCCTGAGGCTTCAATCTCTCTTGGTTGGCTACGAACTCCTCCTCCATCAACAGATAATCTTTCACGCGCTCCAACTTCAGCAATCTCAGCTTGCACTTTGTTACGGGGGTAACGGTGGGCAGGCGGGCAGCAGCCTCCGAACCTTTCTGCTTCCTCTGTTTTCGTCCGACGCGCGACGGTGGAGCGGCAGGCTCAAATTTCTTCTCCTTCTTGTCTCCGCCGTCTTGTTTCCGGTCTCCAGGTGAGCCCTGCCGGTTCATTCCGCTGGACGGTCCCTGACCCATTGCTTCGTAGAGAGAGAGAGACGGAGAGAGGGAGGGGAAAGTGTTTGCTCTGAGTTTTGGCTTTGAGAACAAGTTAAGCTTATTCTCATCAAATGAATTGAAATATATAAATCCGAGGACAAACGGTGTAACGGGCGGAGACTCTACTAGCCCATAAAAGCTCAACACCAACCTCGACTTCTTCAAAAGCCCATTCATATGGGTCGCGGATCTGATCGTTACTGAAACGGAGCCAGTGATGGCAATTTCAACCCGCCCCGCGGGTATTACCCGATTTGACCCACGATGGGACATGTATTACTCGATCCGTCGTAGCGGGGCATGGGTATCTACTTCCGACCTGTCCTGTCCCGCCCCGCCCCGTTTTAGACTCATTTATCTCAATTTCTTCAACTAGTTAGAGTCGATCTTTCAACTTGTTAGGCTCAATTATCCATTCTATTATCAATATTTTTTGTTCTTAAAGTGTTTTTCCTACGTTTTATTGTAAAAAGTAAAATTTACTTGTATTTTTTTTTTGAACAACATGTAAGAGTGGGTCGACCCGCCCTGACCCGTAGCAGCGTGGGGCGGGGCATGAGAATTGAGGTACCCGCCCCGCCCCTCCCCATTGCCATCACTAAACGGAGCGTGTATAACATTTTTCTAATTTTATTTAACGGGCTATATAGTTTTTTTTTTGTCAATAGCTCACTTTCATTATCAAGAAAAAATATATAGAATGTACAGTATAGGGTTCGTCCAATCGCAAAACTCAAAACTCGACAAAATCACAGGAAACAAAGAAAGAGTTTTTTTAGCCAAGCCACAAAACAACACACTCGATTCCCGACCTCCCCCTGCAACTCGTCCAACCAATGTACCATAAGCACAGAACCAGTGTATTGAATATCCTCGAAAACCGCTCAATTTCTTGATTTCCAAATTCGCCAAAGTAAAAATATTAGTTGCTTAATACGAGTAGCAGAATCATTTCATTTAATCCACCTTCTGAAGAACAATGCGAAGTTAAGTTAATTTCCAGTAATCCTTGTCGAGTAACCAAAAGGCCAGACTCTCGCCATAGATCTTCCGCGACCCGACAGTGAAGGTGAGGAGCATATGCCCCAACGTTTCCTCATAATCCCTACACACTAGACAACGAGCTTAAAACGCTACACCCTTACTTGTGCAGTGCTTCAATAGCCGAAGGATTCTTCGCATAATCTGCCATAGAAAATACTTCAGCTTTAGCGCTATTGGAAAATCCCAAGCTTTCTTCCAAAATGACATACCAAACCAAGGTACATCGTCCTTCCACCCTCACAACTACCTATTGATTCTCACCACTAGATGATATCCTGATTTCATGGAGTATGTCCCATCGGCTACTTTTGTCCAAACCAGTTGATTCGCACTTGGCTCGCACGGTAACGTAATCTGCAATACTCTGCTAACAGTAGCCGGTGGAAAGCAATAATGTAGACAGTCCACACCAAGACCCATTTTTCGTATCAATAAGCGTTTCTACCTTCTGGTTTGGTTGCAGAGTTGTTGTGGCAAAAATGTTATTGGAGCACAAGTCGCTTGGGATCCTCACAAAAGCGAACCTTGTCCCCTTATCCAATTTTCCATTTTAAACCACCAACAAGGAGAGACCACCCATGCAAGATACTCTGCCACCCCCATGATGGATGAGATCTGCTAGTAGTTTCAAGAAAAAAGTATGCGAGAAATATTTACCTTTCAACACTCGGGCCAGCAGATAGTCAGGATAAAACAACAGCCGCCAACCGATCTTAGCGAGTAGTGTCTGATTAACCATCTCAAAACTCCAAAAACCCAACCCACCATCGAATTTACTACGACATAAGTTCCTCCAGGAAACCCATTTGATTCGTCTTATATTTTCCTAGCCTCCCATCAGAACCTTGCCATATGCCTATCAAGTTTTCTATAAACTATAACAGGTAGCAGAAAACAGGCCATCACGTACAATGGTAAAGGCACCGTTGCTTACTTTAACAATGTTTCTTTGGCCGCCCAGGATAAATGTCACTGTTTCAAGCCTTGCAACCTGCTCAAAAGTCGTTCCTCAACAAAACAAAAAGTTTCCATTTTTGATCGATGAAGTAAAGAAGGCAGTCCCAGATATTTATCATGTATACCTACGACATCGTCTCCAAGGGTCCCAACCATTGCCCGCACATCCTGCTTAAGGGCATTCATACTATAATAAACCACAGACTTAGTGAGGTTGACTTTCTGCCCACTGAGAAGTTGATACTCCAAGAGAATGTCTACCAATGTGTCACACTCCCGTTGTGAATATTTAAGGAACAAATATGGATAATAATAATAAAAAATAGATGGAATATACTCGGGCATCGTGGGTTAACACGAATTCCAAATAATCTTCCTCGATCAATAGAATGGCGAAGTAATGCAACAAACCCTTCAGTACACACTGCAAAAAGCATAGAAGACAGGGGGTCACCTTGACGGAGACCACGAGAGAACCTAAAATAGCCCGCTGGTTTGCCATTCATCATCATAGAGAACGTGGAAGTGGATATTAGTTCCCTCACCCAACCAATGCATTGCTTATTAAATCCCAACTTTGACAGGATAGCAAACAAGAACGACCACTCTACTCTATTATAGGTCTTCTCCATATCAACCTTAAGAGCCATGTAGTCTTTCTTCCCTTGCTTCTTGTTCCTGAGGTAATGCATAATCTCGCGACTAATCAACACATTATTCACAATTTGACGATCTCGAACGAATCCATTTTGCTCTGCTGAGATAATATTCAGAAAATGACTTGGCATTCGTTCTTTAAAAATCTTAGAAATAATTTTATAAAAAACCTGACAAAGACTGATTGGCGGAATCTGCCTCATCGTTTATGGAACATCCACTTTGGGAATGAGAGTCAACAAAGCGTGTTTGAAACTTTTCAACAAACGTGCAGACACAAAGAAAGATATGACAACTTTCGTGATTGAAGTACCAATGATATCCCAATATGTCTGATTAAATTTGCTGGTAAACCCATCGGACCCTAGGGATTGGGTCGGACCAATGGATGGTGGCTTTTCGGAAGGGATGCAATGCGTGCCTCCAAGTCCTGAACCGAAGCTTATGAGCGAAACAGGTCCTCGTAAAAGCGCACTGCAAGCTCTGATATTTTCAATTCTCTATAGAGGGGCTGACCAGACTCATCCCACAGACTCTCTATAGTATTCTTTCTCAGCCTAGTCCGGGTCATAGCATGGAATTAAGCCGTGTTTCTATCACCTTTCGCCGACCTTCATACCCTCAACTTTTGACTCCAATAAAGCTCCTATGCAGCCAATTGCCTTGCAAGCTCCTACTCCATTTTATTGATTTGCTCCCAATCTATTGTATCGGTCCTCTTCAAAGCTTCAATCTCATCCTGCAAGGCACGAATATTCCTGGCGGAGTTATTCACCCTAGCTCGACTCCAATAATATAGGAGATGACAGAGTTTCTTTAATCGGGACCATAACTAAAACATCGGTGATCCTGTCATTTCTTTTTTCCAGACGTACCTGATCATCAATCGAACCTTAGGATTACACGCCCATCTAGCATCAAATTGAACTACCCGGAGGGCACGGTGATCTGACCCTAAGCTAGTACAGTGTTGAATAAAGGATTGGGGGAATTTGTCCAGCCAAGACTGAGAGACCAAAACTCGATCCAGTCTCTCTTTAATACAGGTCGTCCCCAATCTTCTATTAGACCAAGTGTAAGGATTTCCTCAAAAACTCAAGTCTTGTCGTTCCAATAAATCCATGGAATCAAGAAGGACATATGATGACGTTGGACTCCAAGGAAGTCCACCATCTTTCTCTGCAGAAGTAAGGGTACAGTTCATATCACCTATCAACGCAAAAGGAAAAGAAAGATCATTACATATCAAATTCACAACCTCAAGCTACTGAGCATGGACTGCAACATTACTATCCAAATACACACACAACCACATAATATGAATGGCCAATTCATTATTCCAAAATGGACAGCGACATAAAAACTAGAACTATGTAACACTGTTACATTCAATCCAAGGACCCAACCTATAGCCAACCCCCCTGAAGAATTAACAACATCGACTAAGAAATAGGAATAAAACCTAAACCCCGCATACGCCCGAAAACTACTCTCCTACACGATCTTGTCTCAGAAAAGAGAACAAAATATGGATTATCAGACCTACAAAGACCTAAGATATACTTGGAATTTGTTTTTTAAAAATATAAATTGCCATATTCAAAATTACATTTACTTTTATATGTTTTGGAACAAAAAAAAAAAAAATTTTGGCACATATATTATCAGTCTATATCAAAATTCAAGAAAGTGATAGGAGTAAGACAGACATTGGGGTCTTGTCTAGCTCTTAGGTCGCCTGGGCGCTGTCTAAGTGTGCCTAGACTTTTGAATCAAAAATAGCCTTTTGTATTATATGATGAATGAAATAGTTGTTTTACGAACTTCGACTTCACTTCAAATGATTAATACTTATTTAATACTTAACAATAAGAAAAAGGGACAATTCTACTAGGAAACCCAAAGTATTAAAAACTTGTCATTTGTGTTCTAAACTATTCAATATGAAAAATCTTGCACGAACTATTTTTCCGTTAATGTTTACCTGCGTTTACCATTTGTATTTAACAAAAATTCTAGTCAACATCTATGTGGTTTGTGCAAGATTTGTCATGTTGAATGGTTTAGGACACAAATGTCATAAAATGCATATAGTTTGTGCCAGATTTGTCATATTGAATAGTTTAGTACACAAATAACACTTTAAGTTAGTTTGGGCTTCCTAGTGGAATTAGCCCTAAGAAAAATGGCACAATAGTTCATAAAATCATAGGTCAACGGTGTTCAAAATTCTTGAGCTATTGAAGAAATTGAGATTGTAGATGATGTTACTTTCTCCCTTTTTATTTTGGTTGTCTAGCTCCGCCTAGTTACACCTAAGCGACACCTAGGTGTGGTTGAAATGTCCGGCCGCGTTCGAAATTTCTAACCTATTGCGAAACCTCTAGACGAGGCGTTTTAGCTTTGTCTAGCGACTTGGCATAAGGTTTAGCGTGCATTTTTGAACTATGGTCTATACCACGATGGTAGTGTTTGCTAGTGTATAATCTCAAAACTGTTGTCAAAATTGTGTTCCTTGTTTATGAATCTCAAAACTGTATCTTTCACTCAATTATGTAAGAAGTTTAGTGTTAATCTCAGCTTTTGATGGGTTCTAGGATACAACATCCATTAGAAAGTTTGGATCATAAACTGATTCAATCAAGAAGTTTGGATTGACTCCTCTTTTTGCTGTTAACTTCCATTGTTCTTGGGGAAGTCTGGATTCACAGGCTCCTCTTTTTGTTTTCTCCATTCTTTTGCTACAGAACTGTTGTTAACTTCCATTGTTTGCTCAAGAGGAATGTCACATTGTATGTTGTAGGTTTTGTTAGAACTCGAACCAACAAGCTTATTGATGGGGCTGGGTTTTCATGCAGCATGTTCACTGTTACAGAAATCAATAGAAGAGTATTTGGCTCACTAACACCGCTAGAAATGCATGCATCAGCTGTATCATAGGCAAGATGTTTACTGTGGAGATTGATATTTCGGTTTTTGAGGTGAGTGCCATATGGTATCAACTTGCCTTTCTCATCTTGACGTTTAAAACCCTGTTTGTCCCTTTATGATGTCAAAGATATTGCTTTGTTGGGGTTGTAATCCAGAACATATTTTGCTTCATCAATTCTCTGCATGTACTATGTTTATGTATACTTTGCGTTGTATAGCTATTCGTAAAGACATGTAGAATGATTGGCGATTAGTGTTTCTTGACAATGCATATGCTTTTTACTTTTGTTTTCAGAATGCAGACATCATGTTGGTTAGGAGGGTAAAATACCTCGAGTACCACTTAAGTTTGAGAATTTGGGTAGTCATACCACTTAAGTTTGAATAAGGCGTCAGGTACCATTAAAGTCGCCAAAAGGTGCATCCGTCTAGTTTTCCATCCAACCCAAAACTTTAATTACCTTTTGGTACCCAAAAAATTTTAAAACATCAAAAACTATATTCAACAAGTATTATCTAATATAAAAATTAAAAAACCTTCTAAACATAGTATTACTAGAATGACTAATGAAATTTTTTCAATATAATAGATAACTTAGTAAAAATAATCAACGAATATCAAGAAATAATAATAAATATACTAGAAGATCTATTTAAACCCTTAATACAATTTTTTTTTTGACAAAAACCCTTAATACAATTAGAAGCACCAATAAAAACAGTTAAAATAGAACCTAATCGACCGTCAATACATCAAGACTAAAGAAGATCTAGGAAAAAAATGACTATAGGAAGAGAATTACAATTAGTAAATTTAACTTATATGAAATATATACATAATATTAGAAAATTACAAGGAGATTTAATATAGAAAATTAGACAAGACCGGCATGATGTAAGAGAACTAAATATAACACTCAGATTATTTTTATCGAGACAGAATTTACATGATACATTTGTTAAAGTCAATCATTCAATTATTAGAATACATAATGATAATTGAAATTGAAAATGTTTATAATGATAATTGATTCTAAATTTTTTTATTCAATAATTGGTGTGGTATAAAAGAGTCTTCAAAAGATTATTCCAACTAAACAATAAAAAATGATGTTTTTCATAAGTCCAAAGGATTTCTTACAATAACAAAAATTGGAAAGACCAATTTTGAAATTTAGAAAACGGAATATTTCAATAATATTCTGTCAATTTTAATGGAATGCACTTGATAGTAAACTTAAGTGATACCGGGTGCATAGATAATAAAGTTTAGTGGCACGCGATGCCCTATTCTTACTTAAGTAGTATAGCTCCACCAATTCTCATACTTTAGTGATACCCTAGCTATTTTACCCCGGTTAGGAAGGGTTGCACATTGATATGTACCTCTCCCGACCTTTATTTACCTTCGCAAATATGTCCTTTGATAGATGCGGCATGTTGATTACCTATGAAGCACAAAATACAAAGTGTCATGCACAATTTCAAAACTTTGAATCCACAATGTGGCCAATAGCGCAACTACCCCCAATTTGCTGCCATTTAAATTGGTTACAATCAAGGATTGAAAATACGGTACCGGAGGTCGTACCGGAAAAGTCACCGATAGGATATTTTATGCTAAAATCGTGGTTTAACCATGGTTCAACTGTATTATACCGCTAAATACCGCCTACCGAGTTTGCTTCTGATAAGAGATTTTTCAGATCGAACCGCCGATACAGTACGATATTTTTAATCCTTGATTACAGTACGATCATGTTGCTGCAACTTTAGTCGCTGCAGGTATCGCTTCTAATATATATTATTATCACAAAGTGGAAAAGAATAATAGTAGCATATAAATATATTGGATGCAGGATGGGAACGGATCCAAACAGGTAAGGTTTCTAGGTTCGAATTCTATAGGTTTGTAATAATTACATGTTAGCTTTAGGTTTGTTTTTGGGTGGGGTATAAGACAGTTGCCAGAGCTGCTCTTTCTTTGTTATACACTCGACTCAACTTGAACACTAAACTACAAAACTTCCTAGGGCCTTGCCGGATCTGATGCATATCCACCCAAGGAACCAAACTTCAACCTGCAAATTACATGAAATCCAACACCTTCACTATCGCTGTCTAATTCTCCTGCTGGCAGAATTATCGCCACTCCTAGCCAAAGCATTCCCGGGACAATTGCGAGGATCACCACCAATTGCATTACAATTCTGGACGAGACTCGCTCCGACTATACAACATACTGCTGCTAGGTGAAAACATTGGTCTGTCTCTCATTCACTTCAATATTCTGATCATCATGTGCCTAGCAAAAAATAACAAGAGAATTCTTCAGAAGAATGAAAGGGCCAGCATTTGGAATCACAGATAACGAGATACACTAGACAAAAGAATAGGAATATGGTTTGCGACACCTAAGTCATCAAAATCTATATGTTGAGACTTTCATTGGGGGCAGAACAGGGAGAAAGAAAAGAAGATGTGCATTGCGAAAAGTCCCGGTGTCCGAAATGAAGGAAGTTGAAAATTGGAAAAATGCAGAAAAACACCTCCCCTCCTATGAACCATTGGAGATTAAGAATTGGTCTGATTGAGAGATATGATACTGTCTAAACCAACCATCTTCTATGTTAGTTCCCTCCAATAATTATTAAGTAGTGGTGATCCAAACAATCACAGTAAATTGAAGTGAGACGAGATGAAAGAACGTACCAGACTGATGACCATCACCGTGTTCACCTCCAGGACTTGAACTGGGCTTGCTCGTACTTGGCTGGGGTATTAGTTGATTCTGAGAATACAAGTCAGCATTAGGATACAATCAGCAGATACAACAAAGGCTGGGTGGGATTTACAAAGAGGAAGCAAAGAACCTTAGGGGACATGTCAAAGGGATTATATATATGCTTATGAACGCAAGTTCGCAGTTACAACCAATACATGCAGGACTGATAAATAGGGAGAGTGCTTTGACTCGTTAAGTGGACAAAGATTGATGGTCAGGTATTGACCCCGACATGAAAGTCTCAGTAATTACACACAAATACCTGTGGCATTGGTATTGGCATCTGCATCTGGTGGAGACCAAGGAATTGCTGATAGGGATCAGGAAAGTTTGGAGGCCTTTGTTGGCCCAGGGTCGATGCGCCTAGTGTGCTTAGCATGGGATCTGACTGGTTTGCAACTTGAATTCGGGATGCATCAGGATGCAAGACAGGCGGCATCTGAAAGGCTGGCACAGGAAACCTCTGGCCCAAATGAGCAGCTGCTGACTGCAAGGATCCACCAGCCAAAACATTTGGAAATGGCATCATTGGCCGGTTCATTCCCATCTCCATTCCCATCCCCATACCCATCCCCATACCCATAGGTGGCATGTATTGCTGGACGCCAGGAAACATCATAGGAACCATGCTGCATCCCATGGACATCATCTGCAGGAATTAATCACATTCTAACTTTTGTCATAGACGATGTGTGCATCCAAAATTATTGTTGATTCAAATATGAACAGCAACGTATAACACACACACAAGCACAGATAAAGAATCCTTCATCCTATGCGAAACAACCAATTCTTAATATTGCATTAGTCTGAAAATGATGGATGTGGAAGAGGACAGTATTAGTTAGTTGCTTCTTCAACAAATGCCCCATCCTTATCATTAAAGGTTTTTTAGCAGAACCAGAAAAATTAATAATGAGCAACCTGTAGAAATCGATACACGAACAACATTGACAGACCTCTCTTTGGTTTCAATGTGTCAGGTTTGAACTAGTGTGGGAAACGGCAGTTACATGATGAATAGATGATGGAAACATGATATTTGGTTATGGGAATTTTGTTAAGTTAGTAGGTTGGCCGATTATCGTTTCTGGGTGAGTCTCTATAAATTGTTGGCTCGATCGATTAACCAATCAAAGAACTCAATTTGCCCACTCCTCTCAAAACTCTAATCCCTATTTTGTTCTTAATCTTTTCCCGGTCAAGGGAACAAGTTGATTGAGCTGTATTGAGTTCAACACTATTTGATCTAGACGTGGTTTGCAGAACGAGGTGACTAATCTAGATAGCCAACACAAGACCATCAAATGATACAAGCAATACATACCTGTACTTGCAATTGAAGAGACTTCAAGTATTCAATCGCCTCATCCAGCATAGAAGCTTTGTCTGACTGCACATTGACAGAAATAAAACAGAAGTTCACCGACTGGTTGACAAATGCCAACGGGATAGGGAGAATGATTCTTATATATACTATTAAAGACTACAACGAGAACACATATATCTATAACGGAAACCTTGTTGCAACGTGGTATAAGTTCTTGCAAGGCCCTCATCTTTTCGTTGATCCGATCTCTACGCCTCTGCAATAACAAAGTAACACAATCTCTCAACCATAGTCATAGTGCACGAACCAATTCACCAACTCCAACAGAAGGGTAGTTGGAAAATACACACCCTTTCAGAGAGGTTGTGAACCTCAGCAGCGCGAGACCGCTTATTGGATGAAGTTGATCCGCGAGCTTGTTTCTTCACTTCCACAGATTCAAACTCAGCATCCTTCAATGTCAAAGCAGGGGTAACAATTGAATCAAGTAAACATGTAGAAAGTAGCACGGAATTCTAATTTCTACGCGCAAATAATCAGCTTAACAGACCAAACTTAGCCCCTCAAGCATCACTCAGCATGTAGAAACATATACTAATATCTGCAGACGAGATTCATTGGGAAAAAATTGCAGTATGAGATTTGTGACATATAAAGTAAGCACATGCGATTATCACAGTACTCATCGTCAGGGCGGATCCTCTAAGAACTTCACCGCTGTAAAATCCAGCAGAGTGGCCCGGTTGCACAATTTCGGAAAAGGGTTGAATCGGTGGTCAAGTGCTGCTCCTTGCCTTGTCATGAATATAATAACATCCTCATTTTTCTCTTAACCAAAAAATGGACCACATCAGGTCCATCAAATGCACCCGCACAGAGAAGATCATCACAGACAGAACGCCCCATAACTTTGAGAGGAGCACACACGGCATATCTGAAGGCAGGGTATGAAAAGCAACAAAAAGAAAAAAAGAAAACAAGGACCGATCTGCCAGGGTGGACAGACATCAGGCAGCGCAGATATTTGGAAATGTGGCCACAAAAAAATTGTACATCCCGGAGTTGCATAATAATCCTACAACGTGCGCATGCAGTCTAATCTATAGCCCCCAAACAACTTCTCTCCGGTCTGTAGAAGGAGAAAAAAAAAATGTACTCTCCCGACCAAGGTTGTCACCCCGGTTTAGTTCGTTAGCTCGGTAAGACAAGTGATTCAACTCTTATAGTCCAGATTAGTCTGGATATAAATCAATATTTTCATACATTTATAAATTTTATCAAATCTCATTTAACATATAAACAATAACATATAACATTACACCAAAATAATAGATCGTCTTTGGATCCAACATACTGTGAAGATTCACACACTTATATAACATCAAATACTTAAATATTCAGTTTAACAATACCAAAAACAGGGTTAGGAGAGGAGGAAAACTGGAAAAAGGGCATTTCACGAATTAAAGGGGAAAAGATGCTTTGTAACTTTACAATAAGTGGAATAACGAATGTGTAACGTATTTTTCTCACCGAATCAGATCAAAATGTATCAATCAACGGATCAATCAACGGATCGACCCGCGGATTGACAACCTAACAGCAGACAGAGAACGGGAGGGCAGATAATTGTTTTTTTAAAGGCGAAAGAAAAATCTACCGGGAATCGGTGCTCGCGTTTATCAAGGTCACACTGCCAGCGCACGATGGGCAGGAGAGGATAAAACGTGCTCCCTGTTTTTCTAATTAATGATAATATTAATAATAATATATTATCATCTCTATTATTTTAATTTAATAATCCCTAGAATTGGAATTCCCTTTAATTGAGCTTGTGCTTAATTTAATGATATTTTAATTTAATAATCCCTAGAATTGGAATTCCCTTTAATTGAGCTTGTGCTTAATTTAATGATAGCAGATTGAGTTGGTTAGTGTTAACTGATAACTGATAACCACCTCTGCTTAACTCAGTAATTGCGATTTGCAAGAGACTCACCTCGCTGTGATACTCGCCCTCCTCCTCCCTCCCCTTCCGCTTCCTATCCTCCGTCCGCTGACTCTGAGTCGCCGGCACCGCGCTCGAGCTGGAGCCGCCGGGAGATGACGTCACCGTCATCTCGCAGGTCATCACGTCCTTAGTCGTCTTGGTGGAGGTCGAGGGACCCGCCGCCATCGCTCCGTGCCCAGCGCCGCCGCTCACGCCAGCTGCCGACACGCTCAGGGTTCCGCCAAGATTGTCGCTGATCGAAGCGGCCACAAAAGCCTCCGAGACTCGAGAATTAAGCCGCAGCGCCGGGGTATCGCTTGAGTCAACGACCGTGGATTCCCTCACCACCGTCTTGGAATTAGAAGGTCCTGATTCAGCCATGTTTCCCCTGACCGCGGCCGCTCTGTGCCTGGAGAAGTGCGCGAAGTTCTGAACCACATCAGGCTTCCTAGGGGGAGGAATCGGCGGCCTGGCGACGGCCAAGTGCTGATTCTGCAAGGGGCGAACAGGAGGACCGCCGACGTTGGTCGTCGCTGAGGCGGTGCCTGTGGCGGCGGTGAGAGCGGCGGTGATGCAGGGGGCAGCTGGATAGAGGAGATCGGCGCAGAGGTCCTGATCAAAATTGGGTTCGTGGATGGGGTAATGAAGCCAGGAGGCCATCTCGTCCTCTTGCATAAACAGGTGGGGAGCAGGCAGAGCAGGATGGTCATGGAAAGACGGCCGGATCTCCTTGAACGCTGAGTGGTCGGCTGGGTTCAGGCCGCCGCCGCCGTCGTGTTTGGGGGATCTCTTGAGAGATCTCTGCGTTTGGCTCTGGACAACAACTTGGCCGTTCTGCCAGAGTAGCTCCATGATGTCGTCCTCAGACCTGCTAAACAAGTTGAAAGCCACCATATAAACAAACAATCAAGTTGAAACCCAAGAGTCAGTCGGTCGAAGAATCTGAATCGGAGAGATGAACTAGGGATTGGAATCTAAGAAGGAAGTTAGGGGGGGCCGGGAGTCTTACGCGGATGATTTCTTGAGGCCATTGAAGGCCGAAGAAGAAGGGATTCCATCGTCGTCCTCCATTTCGAAGACGGGAACAAAATGGTTCATTCTGTCTTCAAAAAAGGGCAAAGCTGAGGAGGAAGTGAAAAGTAGAAAGAAACAGAGCAGGAGAAAGGGGTGAGTTGAGGAAAGAGAAAAAGGAGAAGGGCTGCTTGGCAACTGAACGGTGACAAAACGCAACCGACTCAGGCTGAGAAGAGAAGAGAATGTCCATAAATGGCAATCAAATGGCCGCCATGGCCGAGAGATGCAGGCCAATTGTCAAATTCTGCCATCTCAAATTCCTAAAAGCTCTATCAGCACGCGATTCCTAACCCAAAGCCTTCTCTCATGCCCCTCTTCTTTGGGATTCACAGTTCAGACATCTCTGAAATTGAGAGTGGGTGGAAATGGAGAAAATTTTGTAGAGAATTTATCGCCAGAAGATTTTCTGTTGGCTGTTCTATTTTCGGTGGTTATATCTTTGTTTGCTTCCCCGTTTTCCTCTTTTTTGGCGATTGCTTGGCTTTAAAAGGCTAGATGTTTCCAGCTGCAGAGCCAAGAGGCCAAGGAGGGCCTCAAAGATAAGGGTCCCCTTATGCTCTCCACTCCAGTCACTAGTTACCTCTTCTTCTTCTCTCTCTCTCTCTCTCCTAATAATGCCGAAGAGAAAGGGGACGAAATAGATTTTTGACGCTATGTCCTCAACGCCATGTATCCTCCCTTTCGCCGTAATTCGGCAATGAACGACTGCAATTCCGCTTGGTATAAAGCGCCCAATTCTGCTACGGCGCTTTAACAAGTAGGGTGGAAATCAGCACGGCTATTCTAGTACCAAATACCGAATAGTGTTTTCAACTTAATTTCAATTCTGTTTGAGACCCGTTACCCTTGTAAGACTCTCCTGAATTCTCTATCGCCAGGCGTCGATCTGCACACACGAACAAGGAGGGGGCGCCTGGGCCCGTTAATCCTCCGACGCTCAAGTCAGTTTCTATGAAGAGAGAAGTGTCTCAAAGCTAGAGTTCGTGGGAGAGAGTCCAACCTGTGTAAATGCTACCAACTGCCCCTATTTATACTTACCAGAGTTCGACGTTGATCCTCTCTACCTCCCTGCCTTCATTCAATGCTTTGTCTCTTTCTGACCAGACATCCCAACCACCTTGTCAGACTCCTGGCATGTGACAGGCGCCCGCAGGCACTGGACCACATGACAGTCTGGCCTCTTTTGGCTTCTTGTGACTTGTCTTCATGTGGCCTCCCTTTTACTTGGGCTTTGCCCCCCACTTGGGCTGTTTGGGAGCCCAAGTTGCCGCTCATTGGGCTTTGCTCATAATACCCCCAACAATTGCCCCCCCAGCTAGGTGCTCATTGCTCTGCTGCTGAGCGCCTAGCTGACTCGGTGGTTGCCTTGTCCCTCCTTAGGCGCCCGGTTCCCTGAGCGCCTCGGCTTTCTTGTTTTGCCTTTTTTTTGCCTTCTTTCTCTTTTCCCTTTTTTATAAGGCGCCCTGATCCCTGCGCGCCCTCATTCGGCTTCTTTTCGGGCGCCAGATTTAAGGCGCCTCAATCCCTTATGCCCCCCTCATGGGTGGGCGTTTGACATTGGCCCCCACGTTTTCCTTGTTTGAATTTTGGCCATTTTTTTTTTTGCCAAAATTCCAACAAAAAGGAAAAGGTGGGGGGGAAGTTCAAAAGCCCGCCATTGATGATGACACGTGGCACGCTACGCGCATCTATCCTCCTGCTCCTCCTTTCCTTTAAATACCCCCTCCCCATCAGTCCTTGTCACTTTCCACATTCTCGCCTCTCTCTAAGATTGTTGCTCTGACTTCTCTCTAGATTCTCTCTGACATCTCTCTAGATTCTTCTGCTTTCGTCAGCCTTTCTGTCCATTCGTCCGAAAATGACTTCACAAGGAGACAAAGTTGTCGGCCAGGGCGCCTCCACTGCGGGTGAAGAGGCTAGACCAGGCGCCTCGAACGCTGGCGGCGAGGCAAGGCGCCCCAGTCGAAGCGGTAAGGAATTTCCTTGCTCTACTAGTTGCGTTCCTTATTTTTATTCTAGCTCTCTAGGGTAGGGCGTCACTTACTCTGCGGCCGTATTGCGCCTGGGTCATTTATTGGTTTAGAGAGGGCGCCTGCGTCGACGTCCGCGGGTCCATCAAGCGCCTCCACTCCGGGCTTCATGCCCGCCGATGGGTCCTACAAGATATCTGTGTGGGAGAATTCGTTTCCGCCCGATCACCTCCCGACGGAGACGGAATCGTTGTCTTTCGACGTAGCGGGCCCACAGCACACTTCTACCGTCACCTTGGCTCGTGTTCATGAGCTGGTGACCAGCTTCCAACTGCCCCGTGACTGGTGGTATGCGCCTCCTTCCCCTATCTCACGAGTGGGCGTCTGCGGGCCTAAGTGGATAGGGGTGTATCAAGAATACTTCCGCTTCGGGCTGCGGTTCCCCCTTGACCAAATAATGGAGGGTATTATGACGACCTGTGGCTGCCCATTGGGGCGCCTGTCTCCCTCGGTGATCATGGTGGTCATCCTTTTCAAGCTGCGTTGCCGCGAACATAACGTGGAGCCTACCTTCAACCTTTTTCGATACTTCTTCAAGATGGCGCCTCTGGATAACTGCTTGTCGCTTCAAAAGAGGAAGGGGCGCCCTTATCACTTTGTGGAGAAGTGCCCGAAGTTGGGGCGCAGCTAGTTTAACGGGTTCTTCTTCATGAAGGCTTATCAAGACTCGTTTTTCGAGAGTGGGGGCGCCTTCCTGAGAGAGTGGAAGCTGGGGAGTGTAGAAGAGTTTAATACAGACGTGGAGTTGTCCCCCACAGAAAAGGCAGGCGCCCCGCTGATTTGCGAGACGCACGTAAACTTGCGCAAGACCGAGAATCGCCCTCCTATTTTGGAGGCGTATTATAATGATGGTCCGTAGGCGCCCATATGTTGCGTCAATGTCTTTATTGCCTTGTCCTGTTGTTAATGAATGTTGCTTTGGTGCTAACTTACTTAGCGATGTGCAGGGTCAGATTTCACGAGCATTGCGAAGCTCATGAAGAGCAGCCTTGCTGCCATGGCTGGAGGAGCGCCCCCACCACCAAGGCCCAAGGCGCCTGTTGCGGCCGCTCCGGAACCGCAAGCGCCTACTGCTGCCCCCAAGAAGAAGAAGAAGAGGGCGGTGAAGGAGGGTACCACGAAGACCGCCAGCGTGGCGTCTTCGGCACCGGAGGAGGAGGAGGAGGCGCCCCACGTTGAGGCGCCCGCTACAGAGCCCATGGAGCAGGAGGGGAACTCCGGGGAAGAGGAACCCGAGCCCCCGGTTAGACGTGGGCAATGTCAGCAAGAAGGCTGACAAGGGGAAGGAGAAGGTAGGTGCCAGCGCCCGAAGTGGGGGAGGGGGCGCCTTCGAGTACCATCTTACTGAAGAGGGGCAGTGGGTAGGCCCCGATGGGCGCCCCCCCATATTCCAGCCCACACGCGCCGATGTTGGGCGCATCGAGCTGCCATGTTCCCCATTGGTAGCTGTTGACAGAGACTGTGCCATGGGCATGGCAATTACGGCTGCCAAAATGTGGCAAGTGCCGTTGGAGGTGAATGGGGATCACCTCTTTGCTGAACTGGCAAAAGTGGGCGCCAAGGTACGTTCCCCGTTGTTTGTGTTCTTGATTTTTGGGTTTCTTTTAACTTTGCATAAGTACTAACTCTTTGTATCTTGTGTGTGTAGATTCTTCTTTTTGCTGAGAGAGGCGCCCGGCGCCTTTCTGAAACGAAAAGAGAGGCGCTCGAAGCCTCTTCTTCTGCCTCACAGTTGCAACGTGACCTTGACAACGCGACGGAGCGTCGCGAGCAACTTGTGAAGGAATGCGACGAGGCGCAAATGAATGCGGCCTTGCAAGTGTCGCAGCTTCAGGGCGCCCTCGACGAGGAGCGCAATAAGTCAGCCACCCTTCAGGCTGAGAAGGAGGCGCTGGCACAGGAGGCGGGCGCCCAGGCTAGCGAGATTGACATCCTAAAAGAGGAGAAGAAGAGGTGGCAGGACGCCTACAAGGAATGCAAGAAGGATCTGAAGGAGGCTCGGAAGGAGATCACCAACTTGCGCCACTCTTTGGATACCTTCGAGGAGTCCGAGACTAGGAGGAACATGAGCGCCAGTGCTATTCTGTCTGGCCTGCAGATCTTTCACGGCAAACTGGTGAGGGATCACCTTGATCTTACTTGGGATTTTACCGAAATCGCCGAGTATGTGATCGGGGAGTTGGAGACTCCACTGGAAGCGGGGAATGCGCCCCAACCATCCAATGCGTAGGAGCCTCCACATGACTCTGTTCCTGTCTCTCCTTCTCCTAAGGCGCCTAGTGCTGGTGACGCCAACTCAGGCGCTGAGTGAGTGCAGATGGGCGCCCCATTTTACTCTGTATTTTTTTTTCGTATAATAAAAATGTTCTTTTTGATATTGCGACCATACTTGTTGGACTTATTTACTTATCGTGTTGTCGTTGTGTTTGGGCGCGAGTAGTGTGGGCGCTTTTAAACTTTGGGGGCAAATTTCCTTTATCACTGATTGCCATGTCTCGAGGGCGCAAATGTGGGCGCATTAATTGTTCTGACGTTGGGCGCAGAGTTGTGGGCGCTTTGGCTTTGGCGGGCGCAAAATTGGGCGCTTTACTTACTCACGTACCAATTGACAACACACGATCGAGCGCCAGTTTAGGGCGCTTTGTATTACACAAAATTTCCGGGCGCGAAATTAGGGCGCTTTTACTGCTTACGAAAGAGGAATTGAAAACATTAAGTCTCAATCGAGCGCTGCAACACGGAGCGCTTTTGGACACAACACAGCGCTACTTTTACGAGCGCTTTTGGACACAACACGGCGCCTTACACAATTGTCTCTAACACTAACAATGCTCTTGACTACGACCACCTTTTGCCTTCTTGGCCCTTATCGAACGGAGGCGCCCTCCCGGTAAACTCGCAGGTTCTGCGCATTCCAAGTTCGTTTTACGCCTTTGCCGCTGGTATGCTCTAGCTTGAACGTACTTGGTCCCACCACCTCTCGAACTCGATATGGCCCTTTCCATTTCGGTGCTAACTTCCCTTCACGGGCGTCCGGGCGGAAGTCACGCTTGAGAACGAGGGCGCCCTCGGTGATTCCATGCGCCCGCATTTCTTGTTGTAGTACCGAGCCACTTGGCGCTTCATCTTTTCCAGCCGGATGGCCGCTACTTCCCTCACCTCATCTGTCATGTCCAGTTCATCGATTCTTGCTTCGCCATTGCTGGTTGGGTCATACTGGCCAACGCGGTAGCTTGGGGTGTTGACTTCCACCGGGATGACCGCCTCACTTCCGTAAGTTAGGGCGAAGGGTGTTTCTCCCGTGGCTGTTTTGTAGGTTGTGCGATGCGCCCACAGCACGCTTGGCAGTTCCTCCACCCACTTGCCCTTGGCGCCTGCTAATCGAGTGTGCAACCCGTGGAGAATACTCTTGTTGGCCGCTTCCGCTTGACCATTTGCCTGAGGGTATGCCACCGAAGAGAACCGCAGGACGACCCCGTTGTCATCGCAAAACTCCACAAATTTCTTGCAATCGAACTGCTTTCCATGGTCTGCGACAATGGACTCAGGTAGGCCGAACTGGGTGAATATGTTTTTCTTGGTGAACTTTCGCACCTGCGCTTCTGTAACAGTGGCCAAAGGCTCAGCTTCAATCCATTTGGAAAAGTAGTCGACTGCCACGATCAAGTATTTCATTTGCCCGGGCGCCTTGGGAAAAGGGCCTAACAGGTCCATGCCCCATTGGGCGAAAGGCCAGGCTCCCACATTACCCTGCATGGGCGCCGCCGGGACATGAATGTCATTTGCATGAATTTGGCACTGGTGGCAGGCGCCCACGTGTGCCCTCGCGTCCCGTCTCATCGTTGGCCAGTAATAACCTTGTCGCAGCAGCGTTTTTTCCAAACTGCGCGCCCCTGCGTGCATTCCGCACGTCCCGCTGTGCACCTCTTCGATTGCTCCTCTGCTTTCCTCCTCATTCAGACACCTCAAATATGCTCCCGAACGAGACCTCTTGTATAACGATCCTTCGATTATGGAGCACCGGGCCGCCTTTCGACGGAGGCGCCAGGATTCCTTTGGGTCATCCGGCACCGTTCCTTGGGTCAAGAATAATATGATTGGTGCCATCCACCCGGAGTCGGCGCCTTCGTGCCCCAAGGTTGCGACCAAATATTGGCGGGGTACTTCCGCAGTGACAATGACTTTCCGATCTTCTGCAAACTCTACTGCGGTGGCCAATTTGGATAGGGCATCTGCATGCGCATTTTCCTCACGCGGGATGTGAATGAAGGAGATTTCCCCAAACCAGGCTCCCAGCTCTCTGATCCTTTGCACGTACACTTCTAGCGCTTCCTCCTTTACTTCGAATGCTCCGTTAAGTTGGTTGACAACGAGGGCCGAGTCGGACTTGACCTAGATTTTGTGGGCGCCCAGCTCTTTAGCCATGGTCATGCCGGCAATCACCGCCTCGTACTCTGCAGCATTGTTTGTTTTCAAGGTGGCGAATCGCAGCGCTACCTCGTGCATCGCACCTCCCGGGCTTATCATCACAATTCCTTCTCCGGCGCCCGTACGGCTGGCCTCCCCATCGACTTGGACTTGCCAGCAATCATCTGTCCCCTTTTCTGCCTCAGCTATTCCTTCCGCGACGAAGTCGGCCAGGACTTGGGCCTTGATGGCTGGTCGAGGCGCATACCTGACATCGAACTCGCTTAGCTGGACTGCCCACTTGACGAGGAGCCCGGCCACGTCCATTGATCCCAACGTGGATTTCAGAGGGAGGTTGGTAAGGACTATGACGGTGTGAGCTTGGAAGTAAGGTCTCAGCTTGGTTGCGGCCATCACAACCGCCAGCGCGGCTTTCTCAATGGGCGCGTATCGCTTTTCGTGGGGAACCATGGTGCGACTGACATAGTACACCGGTCTGTCTTCTCCAGAGTGGGCTTCTCTTGCAACGAGCACGGCACTTACCGACACCTCCGACACAGCAATGTAAAGGTATAGTGGTTCTCCCACCTTAGGCGCCGTCATCACGGTCGGGGCGCTTAAGAGTTGCTTCAACTCTTCGAATGCTCCGTCACACTCAGTGGTCCATTGGAAACGGGCCGCCTTCTTAAGCGTTCGAAAGAAAGGAGCGGCCTTGTCTGCGGACCGGGGGATGAAGCGCCCCAACGCTGCCAGCCTGCCCGCCAGGCCTTGCACTTCTTTGGGCGTCTTCGGGGGGGTTAGCTTAAGAATCGCGTCCACCTGTTTCGGGTTGGCCTCTATACCTCTTTTAGTGATCATGAATCCCAGAAATTTTCCCGCTTCGGCGCCGAATACACATTTGAGGGGGTTTAGTCGGAGCCTATGCGCCCTCATGGCCTGGAATGTCTCTCGCAAGTCTTCAATGTGGTCTTCCCGTTTCCGACTCTTGACTATGAGGTCATCCACATAAGCTTCCACATTCCGGCCAATTTGCTACCGGAAGACGTTGTTAACCATCCTTTGGTATGTGGCGCCCGCGTTCTTGAGCCCGAAGGCCATGACCCGATAGCAGAAGTTTCCAAAAGGCGTCATGAAAGCTGTCTTGGGCCGGTCTTCCTCTGCCATGGGGATTTGATGGTATCCTGAAAACATGTCCACGAAGCTCAGCACTCGTGGTATGCCGTGGAGTCCACCAGCAAGTCTATCCGGGGCATTGGGTAGGCGTCCGTTGGGCACGCCTTGTTGAGGCTTGTGTAATCCACGCACATCCTCTAGTCGCCCGACGGCTTGGGCACAAACACCACATTTGACAGCCAGGTAACATAAGAAGTTTCCTCCACCAAATTGGCGCCCATAAGCTTGTCCACCTCGAGCCTAAGGGCTGCCTCTTTTTCCGGCGATAAGTTCCTGCGCTTTTGTTGCACAGGGCGCCTCCCTTCCTCAACCGCTAACCTGTGCACTGCTGTTTTAGGTTTGATGCCCGGCATTTCCATGGCACTCCACGCGAAAAGCTCTGCGAACTCTTTTAGAAGCGCGATGAGTTGTTCCATCATCTCGGCAGGCGCCTCTGCCGAGATCCTAGCGCACCTTTCTGGGTGCCCTTCCTCCAGCGCTATCAAAAGGTCCTCATCGGCCGCCTCGGCTTGAGGCGCCTCGTCTTCCCCCACCTCCATCACATTGACTCTTGCCTCAACGTGTTTTCGCTTGCGCCCTATCTCCTTCGCGTAACGCGGGGCGCCTCGTCCTCTGGCCACGCCCACCCCTTGCGGGGCGATGAACTTCAAGGTCTGATGACAAGTGGAGGCCACCCCATTAAACAAAGCCAGGAGCAGCCTCCCAAGGATCGCATTGTACGGTGAAGGACAGTCTACTATCCCAAAGTCTATGGCGCGCGTCACCCTTTGCTCCCCATCTCCCAACGTGACGGGCAGGCATACCCACCCTATCACTCTTGCGGGCGCCCCGGAAAAGCCTACTAGTACCGACTCCGATGGTCTGATCATCTCTGGTGATAGTTGCATGCGAACCACCGTATCCTTGAACAGCACATCCATGGAGCTTCCCGTATCGACCATCATTCTCCTTACCCTGCATCCGGCTACTACCCCTTGTATCTCCAAGGCGTCCATGGACGGGAGCATACACGCCTCCTCCGGCGCCTTGTTGAAGCTAATGTCGATCGACTCCTGCTCATCCGCCGACGCTGCCCTCAACCGGCGCTTCGCTTCTATCTTCTCCCTCAAATCCATTGTCCCTGAAATGGCTTCGATCGTCAGGCGCACGCGGTCAGGCGCCTTTTCTTGGTCCAAGTCATAGGGTGGTGGTGGCAGCTCCTCCTCTGTTCTCACCACTCCAGCCACACATGCCCTATGCACTCTTTCCTCGGGTTTTCTGATGAAGTCATTGAGCATTCCTCTGTCCGCAAGACCCTGTAGCTCTGTCTTAAGTTGGTAGCAATCAGCCGTGTAGTGCCCAATTTCACGGTGGAAATCGCAGTATCGGTCCAAGTTCCGCTCGTTGGGTTGCCCCCGCATTGGGCCTGGCCACCTGATGTGGTATCCCTTCTCCTTGACGTGCTGGAGCATGTTCTTCAGGGTGTCGTTATACTCGGCGAAGGGCCCAGCCCCTTTAGGCGCCTGGCGCCCCATATCGTTCCTCCTTGGCGGGGGCTGGCTTGTGGGCGCATAGCCCGAACCGCTCGTTGGGTATTGCCTCCTCGGCACCTCGGCCTCCTCCACTCGTGCCTTCCTCCGATCTGCCCTCCTAGCTGCTAATGTCTCCTCCAGCACAATTACCTTTTGCACTCTATGATCCAGGTCCTCTGTGGACACCACATCTCTCTTCGCAAGCGCCCTGCATAGCTCCTCACTGGAGGTGCACTCATTCAGACACACCCCCAGCACCGACGGCTGGGCGTCCTTTACTGCTAAGGCCACGGATAGCCACCTCTCGTAAAATTCCCGTAACGCCTCTCCCTCTTTCTGCTTGACCTTAAACAGGGCGCCTATGGTCAAAGAGCGCCTTTTTCTGCTGGCAAACTTCGCCAAGAACATCGCTGCGAACTGTTCGAAGCAGTCGATACGCCCTTCACCGATCTGATGATACCAATCGAGAACCACGCCCGAAAAGGTGGACGGAAACACCTTGCACAGGGTGGCGTCTGTGCTGTTATAGAGTTGCATTTTGGTGAAATATCCGTTGTGGTGGTCCTCGGGGTCTCCAGTTCCGTCATAGGCTGGGAGTGGGGGAATGTTGGTTCCGGCTGGCTCCGACAATATGCAACGCGCCAGAGGCTGCCTCACAGGGCAGTGGCGTGAAAGGCGCCCCAATATTCCTCCATTCCATCCACTAGCGTCCGGCGCCCCGTGATCACGTGGGCGCCATAGACCAGGACGCCACGGGCACCCCGATTCACTCTCCGTCTCTTCCATCCTTTCTCTTTTTTTTGTCGGGCTGGGCGTCATCCCTTCACTCCTTCTTAAGGCGTCCACTTCACGCCGCAGCGCCTCGATCGCCTCGTCTTGATCCTCAATGATCCGGAACAATTCTTTTTTCGTGACTGAGGCGCCCTCGGATCCCCGCAACGCGCCCTCACTTTCTTCACCTTCTTCCTCCTCGGGCGTCTGCCCTCTCATTCGCTCCGACTGTTCTTCCGTAATTTCTTCCCTTTCTTCATTCATCGGCGCCTCTTCACTCATGACTCCTGGCTATATTACCCTTCCTGGCGCGCCAATTGTTTGAGACCCGTTACCCTTGTAAGACTCTCCTGAATCCTCTATCGCCAGGCGCCGATCTGCACACACGAACAAGGAGGGGGCGCCTGGGCCCGTTAATCCTCCGACGCCCAAGTCAGTTTCTATGAAGAGAGAAGTGTCTCAAAGCTAGAGTTCGTGGGAGAGAGTCCAACCTGTGTAAATGCTACCAACTGCCCCTATTTATACTTACCAGAGTTCGAGGTTGATCCTCTCTACCTCCCTGCCTTCATTCAATGCTTTGTCTCTTTCTGACCAGACATCCCAACCACCTTGTCAGACTCCTGGCACGTGACAGGCGCCCGCAGGCACTGGACCACATGACAGTCTGGCCTCTTTTGGCTTCTTGTGACTTGTCTTCATGTGGCCTCCCTTTTACTTGGGCCTTGCCCCCCACTTGGGCTGTTTGGGAGCCCAAGTTGCCGCTCATTGGGCTTTGCTCATAATACCCCCAACAAATTCCAAACTAGAAAAATGTGGTGTCTAATAAGAACATTAACAAAATAAAGCAAAAAACTGAAAAAGTGAACGATTTACCTATAAACATACTATAAATAATAAATATATTTCGGTATGGGTTGCCAAATAGTGAGGAAATGAACTGTGTAGAACTAAGTGACCATCTTGGAGGTTGAGGGTCTGATAGTAGTGAGTGAGGGAGACTAGTTGAGAGGGGATTAAGCACACACTAGCTTATAGGGGTGGACAAGTGGGTGGTTAATCTGCGGGTTGATATAGATCAACCCGCAAATAACCCGAACTGCAGGCAGCGGGTGATTGATGTGGGTGGATTGCGGATTGATAAATCTCATACCCGCACTTATGTGGGTGGGTGGTGGGTGGATTGCGGGTCACCCGAATGACCAGCTCATATATGCACATGAAAATGTTATTTCTTATACTGTCGAATATTCACCACATTTTCTAACCGCACTACACACTAACTATCTACTTCTAAAAGTAGAGAATAAAGAATAGTTTTGGACTACTATTATTGGTTATTGTGTGTGTAATATCCATTAGATATTAGGATACAAATTATAAACTATTAATTGTATCATATTCGCAAAGTGCGCCAACTTTACAATTGGTTGATAGAGTATTAAAATTATTATTCAACATGAGACAAAATGAGAAGCGTCTAATTGATACGGTCTTACAAATTTGTTAGGAACTTAAAAGTTAGTAAACTTTCTTAATGCTAGTTGGAGAATTGCTTTTGCGACATAACCCACAACACAACCGCGCATCCATTCGCCATCCATCCAATCCAACCTGGAAAAGAATGTGTGTGTGGGTGGGGGAGGGGGGGGGGGGGTATATTGATGCTTATGTTTTTGGTATAATCCAAATACCAGTACCAAACTTCCAGCCCTACTAACAAGAGAAAGGATTGTTTAAATTGATGCTTATGGGGAGTTGCAATGGACGCCTCAATTGTGACTTTCTTAAGCAGAAACCCCAATTGGAGCGCGAACGCTCCATTTAACCTTAAAGGTAGTTGAAAATGAATTGGGACACGTCCTATTGCCTAGATGCTCTTTAAATCCACCGTCTTCACCAGACGCGATCATCCTTCTTCATCCTTCCCTCCCGACCAAACAACCGACTGAGCCGACCATTCTTACTCTTTTCGGTGATGATGGAAGATGAAGAAATTGACGGTGGTGGAGGGAACAATGACGAAAAATTGTGGTCGTGGTGGTCAAAGGAGAGGCAGAGGTGGCGGTCGGTTGCTCACAGTAAGTATGTTTTTTCTTTCCCCACCTTGCTTTGCCAACAACGTGACTCCAGCCAGTCTGCCGGTGACCGACAATGACGCTCCGGAGAGGCTGCTGGTCGCCGACGACTTTGTTTATTATTATCTTTTAATTATGCTTTTAAATTTTGTTTTGCAGCTCTT
Organism: Linum trigynum; assembly: GCA_964030455.1. Taxonomy (NCBI): domain Eukaryota; kingdom Viridiplantae; phylum Streptophyta; class Magnoliopsida; order Malpighiales; family Linaceae; genus Linum; species Linum trigynum. The sequence continues at coordinate 28,210,432 of OZ034814.1, read as the reverse complement.
ACGATGTATGATCAATATGCTTTGATGTTGCCACCGAGAACGTTAAATCTAGCTCCATTAGACAACAAATTATTATGGGTTGATGGTGAACATTGAGCATATTTGGTTTAATCGAATGAGGTAGGTAATTTTGATTTGAACCATTCTGTATTTTTTTTATCCATTTGACTGTGTCATTTTGACTTGTATAGCATCGTCCTCAGATCCATTACTCTAGGTTTTGGAATGTTTCAGGCTATAACATGAGAAATAGGCGAAAGGGAGCGAAAACGGACAACGTGCTGGAAATAGCATAGATAACAGATCAGGGCATATGTTAACCAGCAAGAGGGCGTAAAGAGCACATTAAAATTGTGAAGTATGCAAGTTCACAGGAGCATTTGAAAGTCTTGCGGGCATCACACATATCACGAGCTGAAGGAGTGAAGTTTTAAACAAAACCTCGAAGTGTGCAAGTGAAACGATGCATTTTGTGTCGGTGCCACGGTTTCTTTGCACACATCGCGGTCGTGATGCGTGGCTGTGAAGATTGTTGCGGGTATAAATTCATGAGTGAGCATTGTTCAAAGGGAAGAAGAGTTTTAAAGTGAGATTTGGGTCTTCTTCTTCATTTTAGAGAGAGAAAGCGATGAACCAAGGAAGACTGAAGAGGAATTTGATCTACCTAAGACCAAAAGAAGTCAGATTTCACCTTCAACACCTTCTCAAACAACTAGGAAGGAGATTAACCTTTTCATGAGTTTTTCGTTTTCTTTAGTTATAGTTCTTTCTTAGAGATGGAGTAGATTTTCCATTCACTTGGATGATGTGAACCCTAGTCTAGGATGTTGTAATGTGATGATTGTGTACTCTATGTTGTGATTGCCATGTTTGATTAATATTGATAGAGTATTTATAATGATAATTGAGGCTAGTTAACGTAAGAGAGAGAAGATCTCATTGGGTCACTATTCAATTATCACAAGGAAGCCATGAACGAGGGTGACTGGTATCTTTACGCTCGGGTCATCGCCCGATGGAGTGGATTTGGTTACTTAATTTCCTAATCCGGTAGTTCAATATGCCTCTATGGTTAGAGCAACTAGGCGGGTTAGGACAAGTCGAATAGATACTCCTAATTATCTATGATATCTTAGCCGTATATATAATATGCAAATCACGTTAAAGTATGACATCATCAACTCAACATGGGGCTAAAGGGATATTCATCCTAGTGAAAATTTCTCCCGTGAATTAAACCTTGTTTTATTTGCTTGTTTGTTTAGTTAAATAGCTTAAAACAACATTTCTACCGCAAGATAATTTTTAGTTTGCTAAAGTAAGGATACATAGACCACCCGAGTTTGATACTTTGAAATATACTTGCTCTATAGCACCTCGGTTGAAGGTTCCACTTTGCCTTCGATTGGGATTGTGTAGTTAGGCTGAGTCAAGTTTCTAGCACATTTGTTGGGGAACACGGTTTATTATTCGAAAAAAGTAAACTACGGTTGATCTAGCATCTTTTTGTATTTTGTGTTGGACATTGCTTGTTTGTTCTTTAATATGTTGTTTGGAGTGAGTGTAGGTGGTGTTTGACTCGGGGCAATTCGACACCCTTGGAGCCACTAGACAACAACATCAACTAAACTCTCTGGATACTTGCCCGTGAGAGGTAGCTAAGGTTAACAAGGGAGAGATTGTTTAATCGGGCTCAACTTGAGGTTGAAGAAGAAGTTGAAGTTAAAGAAGAGATGCTTGTGATTGGAGATATGACAAACAAACCCGCACAAGATTGTGATGAAGCAAGGACCATGGGGGTACTACATGTCTCCATGGGTGATGGACATCCAACTTAGCATCCGACATCCGTTTATGGCGACCAACAATTTTGAGATCAAGACTGATCTCATCACTATGATCTAAAGCAAAATTCAATTTCATGGTCTTGAAAAAGAGTTGCCAAGAGAACATATCAATCGGTTCCGTGAGTTGACAAATGGTCAGAAGATGAATGGAATGGTGCAAGAAGCACTTAGGTCGAGGCTTTTCCCATACTCCCTAAGTGGTAAGGCACGAAGCTGGCTCAACAATGGATCTCCTCTTCCAATTGTTTCTTGGGATGACTTGTTGACTAAGTTTGTGTACTTTCCACCTTCCAAGAAGGCAGAGTTTCGAAGAAAGATCACCCACTTTGCTTGAGAAGAAGATGAAACCTTGAGAGATGCTTGGGAGCGCTATAATGACCTCTTACTTAAATGGCCTCACCATGGTTTTGATGAAGATTTCAGAGTGGAACCTTTTTCAACGGTCTTTTCCATGAGGACGGTATGCTCATCGACTCCTTGTGTAAAGGGGACATGCTTAACAAGACACCCTTGCAAATGACCATGTTATTCGAGGAAATGGAGGCAAGGGGTATGATTGGGGCATGACAAGGAGTGGGATAATGACTCGAAAGAAATGAGTTCATGCTATCGAAGCAAGCTCTTCACTTAAATTAAAGATCGATGGGTTGATTAAGGTATTATTGAAGGATAGAAGTCAAGGGAAGAGCCAAGTGATGGTGTGTAAATGGTGTTCAAGCCCCAACCATGTGTTGGAGGAATGCCAAATTATGATGGAAGCAAGTACCACAGAAGAGCAAGTCAATTTCATCTCAAAAGCTATGGGTCAAACAACAACCCCTATAGCAACACATACAACACGTGGTGGCGCAACCATCCCAAGTTTTCATGGGCAACACCATCTGACCAAAGGCCTCAGTTCTAAACCACAAAATTTCAATCTCAACAATATCAATGATAAGATGAGCAAGGGTTTCAAAACCAAAACAACCCAACAAGATCTCTAAGCTCGAAGATCTTGTGTCCACCTTTTTTAGTTCGAGCTCTCAGAAGTTTGAGAAGATTGAAAATTTCATGGATGACACTTTTGGGAAATTTTCATCCATTGAAACAGGGTTGGAAAGTCATCAATCATCTTTGGTGACCTTCTCAACTCAAATGGAAATCATCACTCAAGCTGTCATTTCTTAGAATCAAGCTAAAGAGACAAACTTGAAGGGTGTAACACTCCAGAGCGGAAAAGAGGCCAAGGAGGTCCCTCCCCCAAAGAAGAAAGTTGAGAAATCGAGCCAAATTGAGAAACCAGCTCCCTTCGAGCAACCAAAGACAACAATCGACCCGGAGAAGGGAGTAGAGGAGCCGACTTCTAATCCGAAACCACTGATGAAGGAGTTTGTTCCTAACTTCCCTATCCCACTCGACTCCACAAGGATTGACTGGAGGCCGAAATTTTCCAAGTTCATGAAATTGATGAAACAACTCCACCTTAACATTTCCTTCATGGAGGCCCTTGCTCAGATGCCAAAGTATGCAAAGCATCTGAAGGACCTCCTCACCAAAAAAAGAGGCTCGAGAGCATGTCCATCGTGTCTCTCAATAAAGAATGTTATGCTATCCTGCAGAACCAACTTCCCATGAAGCAGAAAGATTTAGGAAGTTTCACTATTCTTTGCTTTATTGGCGGTATGTGTAGAAAAGTCCTTGGTGGACCTAGGAGCTAGTATAAACGTGAGGCCATATAGGATGAACATAAAATTGGTCGATAGAACTGTAGTGCATCCTAAGAGGATAGTCAAATATCTTTTTTCCAAGGTCGGAACACTCATTTATCCATTTGATTTAGTCATTCTTGACATTAACGAGGATGTTGACGTTCCCCTTGTTTTGGGTAGACCATTTTTGGCTTACCGCCAAGGCTCTTATAGATGTGCATGAAAGGAAATTGACATTACGGGTGGGGGACGTTCTTTACATTTATCCAGTTGATTTAGTCATTCATCTTCTTCATCTTCTAGTCTTGAATTTTTGTCTCCAAGATCACCGATGTTTAATTAAGCTCCAAGATCACTTTAGAACTCACTCTATCCCTCTCTAGAACTCCTCTTTGGTGTTTTGGGTCAAAACCCCAGAGAGAGAACCAAGTTCTTCTCCAAAAACAGGCTCTCATTTCTCTCTCCCCACTGATGTCTTTTTATATAGGTTGACAGTCAAAGTCACGGTCTATTGTCACGGCCGTGACTTTTGAAGCCCGACCTTGTTCTCGGACGAAAACATAGCCATTTCGTCACAATTAACACAGTCTGGTGACCGTGACAACTTTTATGCACGTGAGGCGTGCTAACTCTTTTGATCCTCGCAAATGTCACACCCTGTGCTCATTTGTCACGACCCAGAGACCGTGACAATTACCCCCAGTCGTGACTTTGGTATTTTCTTCTCTTTTGGGCGCTTTTCAACCTCCAATCGTCTCGAAACTCATCTTTGACCTTCCCACACGTACTAGGACCTGAAATGTCACAAAAAAAAAAACAACCTAGCATAAAATAGGTCGAGGGACGACGATTTACCAAGTCAAAAAATCCAGAAATGACGGGTAAAATATGTGTAATTAGGCACGAATCAAACTCCCCCCCCCACTGGAACGTTTGCTTGTCCCCAAGCAAACCAAGTACAAAACAAGGTACGCTTACAACTTCTTTCTTGAAATCTTTGGAGCACGTCATAGGGAACAAAACAAATGAATCTCAATTCCTATTAGACATCAACATATGGACAACATCAACAAAAATCCTAACAACCACCACAAACTAATTTAGAAAGCATTAAGGACGTGCAAATGAAGAGGTCTCACCTTGTCCTCAAACCAAAACGTATCTTGGAATGACGACTCAACAACACAGTTATCCATGCATAAAGATCAAGTCATAGGAACAAATGATTAAGCAAACAAGGTTCTCACCAGGATACATGATAAGAACAAAACATGATGAATGAATCACTCACTCTCGAACACTGGGGTCAGGACCATTTTGATGCAAAAGATGTCCATACTCAAACGCTCAGCCCTAACGCCTTTTAACCATGACGGTAGCCTCAAAATGCTAGAGTTCACAAGAAGGGTTTCATCACTAGCTTGTCCAAAGGTCTTAGACACGGGTTCAAATGACTGGCTAGTGTATGAGACATGGGGAAAAGGCTTATTTGGGTGGTGGCACATAAAGCATGAGGTTCCACAACTCCAACCTAGAACCAAAGTACAAGGTTTCATAGTTTTGATCTAGAACCTTCATTAACAAACAATGACCACTAACAACTCCCGAAAACCACACTTCCCTTAATTCCAAACCATAACCAAACACCAAACCATTCACAACATACTTTCTTTGATAGACTTGTCATCAATATTTTCAAGCACAAGAGTGAAGGAGGTAAACAAACATGTAAGTTTCTTAGTAGCTTGCATGCCACAAAACACATTTTAAGAGCACAAACGCATTTGATGCCAACTCTCTTTTCTTCCTCACACCTTTTCTTACTTTCTTTTTCACTTTCTTTTTCTTGAGGGATAGTAGAGAGCTAAACATGCCACATTCTTTAAACTTTATAACAAATGCTCACTTTTTAAGAACTACCTTCAACACTCACTTTTCATTCTTAGCTAAACCATGCACAAAGCATTCATGTGGAACCTCAATTAAGCTCAAATGATATGGTGGGAGCTTCCTAACACAAGGGTGAGTCGATAATGGTGTAGAAAAGAATAAAGTAAGGTCGCTCTATCTCAATCATTCATTCCAACTTCCAAATTTTGATGCATAGCAATTGTGATCAATGAGTAATCAATCTAAAACATCCATTGATTTGCAAACACATGAGAACTGAACATTTACATAACCCTAATGCATAGCTCAGTCTTCATCATAGGTTGATCTCAATCACAAACAAGTCATCCATACATCAACGCTGATAGCCACGAGATTCAAAACAAAACACCAAAAGTGCCACTATGATCATGCGAATGCAGAAGTTGCTATGCTTGGAGCCCTCAAATTTTTACAACTTGGGCATACAACTAGGCTCCAAGCTCTTAAAATCATACCAATCATTCACACACATAAGCATAATAGAATACCCCCCACACTAAAGCTCGACATTACCCTCAATGGCGTAAAATAAGGAGGTAAAACGATGTTACCAGATAAGGTGTGAATGTTGGTGGATGGGAGCGGAGGATGGGAAAGATCCAAAAAATCAAGGCCACGACCAAACACCAAAATCTCCCCAAAGGTTGTCTTATTGAAAGGAAAAGAAATGCAAACCAATGGAATGGGTTGCCTCCCACCAAGCACTTCTTTAGCGTTGTGAGCTGGACGGTTACTCTTCAAGTTTCAATGCATCCAAGAACCTTCTTGAAGTTGGGGTTGTCGTCGGTGATGTGGTGTCTCAAGTCAAGATCTTCCTCCTGTTCTATGCTCTCTTTTTCTCTTCTACCTCTCCTCGCACCTTCCCATTCATGCTTCAAAGTTCTTCACGGGAAAGGGAATGGTGTGAAAATCATCAATGTAACCCTCTTGTTCATCCTCACCACGGGAACTCTCTGGGGTGAGTTCCACTTGCTCCACAAGCTTGTGCCACCTTATCTTGCAATTTCAAACCAGGAGGAGGGAGGGGGCCGGAAATCCGTGTTGGAGCATGTCTTTCAAAGTTCTTCATTGTAAGCTCCAATTTGGACTTCACTTCGGGTTGTGGGAGATCTAAGTTCGAGCATCCTTCATTGATGCCTCAAGCAAACCGCTCCACCACGAGCTCCAATTCCCTATTTAGCTCCGGGGTTGGAGTAGCACATGGTCTTGAGAAATGCCCCATGAAGGCCTCCATTACCAACTCCAACTTTGATTTCTCCTCGTTTTTACTGGAGGGAAATCTTCTTGGCATGGGGAAGCTTTTTGATATCCCCATTGGTATGGTTGTTTTTCTTGGAAGGGAGGTTGATCGTAGAACCCGGTTCCTTGGCTTCTACCATCTTGATTACTCCATGAATCTCCATGAAGCATCGAGGTATCCTCATTGGGTGGTTGTGGATACCCCACATTTTGTAGAAAGCATTGTGGGTCCATGATTCAACCTACAAACAAAAAAACACAAAAAGAAAATAAAAAAACACAAACCACCCTTCTAAGCGAAGAGTGGGCCAACAAACACAAAAGAAAACACAAAACAGCTAAAGTAATGACCTAAGTCTTTTTTCGATAACCTAGAATGTGTTCCCCGACAACAACGCCAAAAACATGGCTTGCTCTAACTACAATATTCTCAATCGACGGCCAAGTATAATCGGCAACCGGGTGTAGTATAGGGTAAGAAACCAATAGTATTTATCGTACCATGGGGATCTAAGCTTACCTTACTTCAAGTTTAGGGTTGGTTATCTAGTCAACCTAGGATAGTGATTAAGAAAACTAAACTAACTAACCTAGCTAATCACTAACCTATCTAATTAAAAGTTTGTGGAGCTCTTTTATGTTTGAATCCCACTAGTTTCATCAATTGTAACGATGTTGAGTACTATCCTAGCTCGATTGACTCACTGTCCTACTGTTAGGAGATAGACTCCTTCGGGATTGACCCGGAACGACAAATTGATGGATATGATGGGTAGGTGCTATATTCAACCTAGGGGTTCATATATCGCTAGGAGGTCGATCGAATCAACTCCATCGGGGATTAGCTAGACAATAAACGATAGGTGTGACCCGAAGACACCTATAATGGGCTCTAAGGGGATTTTCTCCCTCCTAGGTCAAAAGCTCAATACATGAAATGGAATCCAAACTCATGAAATCCATAAAAACCATCCATCAAATAGTTAAAATCATCAATCAAACATAGAATATGTCATATACATAAACTTCAAACCAAAATCTAGACCTAAGGTTCATCTACCTAAGAGAAAGAGGTCTAGTTCATATAGAAGATAGAGATATTACAAAATTGCTCAAGATCTTCATCTTGTAGGCTTTAATCCTTGTCTGTTGTCTCCAAGATCAATCCAAACCTTCAATTAAGCTACAACATCACTTTAGAACTCACTCTCTCCAGAACTCCTCTTTGGTGTTTTGGGTCGAAACCCTAGAGAGAGAACCAAGTTCGTCTCGAAAAACCAGTTCTCATTTCTCTCTCCCCGCTGCTATCTTTTTATACATCCCGACAGTCAAAGTCACGGTCTAATGTCACGGTCGTGACTTTGGAAACCCAGTCGTGATCTCAAGCAAAAACGTGGTTGTTTCAGTCAAAGGTCACGACCTCTTCATAATTGTTACAGTCTGGTGGACATGGCACCTTTTATGCCCACGAGGCATGCAAACTCTTCTGATCCTTGCAAATGTGACGCCCTGGGCTCATTTGCCACGGCACAAATATCGTGACAATTACCCCAGCCCGTGACTTTGGCCTTTTCTTCACTTTTTGGTGCTTTTCGACCTGCAATTTTCACGAAACTCGTCTTCGATCTTCCCACACGTACTAGGACTTGAAATGTAACAAAAAAACACATCCTAGCTTAAAACTGGTCGAGGGACGATGATTTACGAAGTAAAATGATCGAGAAATGATGGGTAAAATATGTGTAATTAGACCCGAGTCACCCATACAATATTCTAGGATATTTAGCCCTGAAAATGCATGAAACCCTACAAGAGTGCAACAAAATAGTAAAAGTATTCCTAGGGATATTAAAATACATATTGAACAATTATCAAGCGAATTCAAGGTATTATGACGATAAATATATGTAAACCATGAAGTTTTGGTCATAATATGAAAGCGTAAAATCGTACTTTCTACATGTCATCAAATAACCCCACACTTGAACTTTGCTTATCCCCAAGAAAATATAAATTCAGAATCCTATAACTCACTTAGACATGGACATTAACACGTGACTTTTTATCTTAGGTGGTGGATCATAAGAAGCTTAAAAGGTTAACCCTTGCACTTAAAAACTTTTGATCCTTGCAATGATGTTCTAAATGTACTTTGTAAGGACGAAAAAGTTCATCTTTCACGAGAAGGAGTTCACTTCCTCTTACTCGAGTCCTTTGTTACAAATATTGGGGTGGAGCTTATGTAGCGTGATTAGAAAGTATTCATATCTCAACCCGCATAAGAGTTTTGAATAGTGTTTGTACGAAGATGAGCTTGCCTAGACTTTTTATAAACATTGTGCTCTTTTATGCCCTAGTGGGTTTATTTTGCTTTGTACTTTGGTACTTAGCAAGCCTTGATCAAGCAAGAGAAGTTTAGCTCCCTTTCCGTGATCATGCGGAGGGTCAATTAGTCAAGGGGGTGTCAGAAGCTTTACCCGTGCCCTTGACAACACATCCTCAAGTTGGCAATCCTATTATACGGATGGAAATTTTACTTATACTAAAGACGAACTAGCGTCATCTCGTAGGACTACCCCACGGAGACTCAACATGTATCCCTTCCAAAACCTGGTTTTTCCAAGGATAGGATGCCTCACACTTGGCTTTTACCCCACACTTTATTGTGGCCGTAGAATATTATAATTTGTACTTGTCGTGGTATGATTTCGAATGTATAAAGCTACATATCGACCCCTGTTTAGCTTTAAGCGTTGCAGACTCCTTAATTTGAGGAGTTTGCGAACTTGAAAAGGATGGTAGGAAGAACCAATCCATATGTTTTAAAGATGGATCCAAGTATGATGACAAAGACGTCCTTCATAGCCCCTACACATACCTCCCTAAGTCACGTATCGACGAAGAGACTAGCAATTCTCTCAACCTTCCCACGCATGCTAAGACCTAAAATATATAAAAAATAGCACAACCTAGTGTATAATAGGTCAAGAGATGATGAAATGCAAAGTCAAACTATCAAGAAATGAAGGGTAAAATGTGTACAATTGGACCCGATTCACTTCTTAATATGAATTCACCACAAATTTACTTTGCTTGCTTGCTTGCTTTCCACTGTAGTTCCTTAGATTTCACCACAAACAGTTAGCTAGATAATATATAAACGATTGAAGTAGGGGTACATAAGCTGCCTCTGGTTGATAGTTAAACCTTGACCTTTTATGCAACCGATCGTTGTTTATACTTGGCCATCGATTGGGAATTGTGTAGCTAGGTTCGAGTCAAGTTTTTGGTGTTGATGCCGGAGAATATTTACGATCTATTATTCAGAAAAAGTCATTTATTGTTACTCTAGCTTTTCATTTCTTGAATTGTGTAGTGTGAATCTTGCTTTCCGTGGCTTGTGTTGTGTTTAGTAAAGTGTGTGTACGGGGTGCATGACCCGGAATGATCCGACACCTTTGACGCCACTAGACAAAAACATTTACTGAACTCTCCCACTCTTTGCTTGGGAGAGAGAGTCGAGGGAGGTAAGATATAGATTGGCATATCAGGGACAACCACAAGTTGCTCCTAAAGATGAAGTAGAAGAAGAAGTTGGTTTTAAAGAGGAGTTTGGAGTTGAGGACATTGAGATGGTGGAAGTAAACGTCCAACAAGATGGCGGACTAAAGAAAAACACTCAAGATCATGAAAAATATCTCAAACATTATATTAAACACAATCCCAACACACATACACCATGGTAAAGGAAACCGTATCGGAGGTCATACCGGATCCGTTAGCGGTAGGGTATTTTGTGGTACGACCGTGGTTCAACCATTGTGTACTGGCAAAATACCGTTTCTTGTAATTAAAAAATATTTTTGGTTAATAAACCATACCGACAGATTCAGGATACTGTTTCGGAGTAATACCGGAATATACCGGATAACAAACCTGAATAAACTAAATAGGCATATGTAATATAACAATCAACAAACTGCAACATTACTGAATTAACTACATAATTGTTCAAATGCATGTTTAGGATCGAGTACAAAACAACCAAACAACATTCTCAAACCACAAGTTCAAATAACATTCTCAAACCAAACAACATTTCCTTTTCGTTCAAAGTACTAAACAATCAAACAATATTCTCAAACCACAAGTTCACAACTACCACAAACTCAAACTCACAAGCACTACAACGTTCACGAACAACGCTCCATATCTTCAAACAACACCAAATGTAGAGAGGTCTACATTCTACAAGTCGTCCCCTTCATCTTCGTCATCACCAACTACAATACAAGAGAAAACAAGTAAGAATTATTATCAATTATTAGTATTAGAATTCATATCATACATAATTGATTTACAAACAAACCTTCCTCTTCTAATCTCATTCCAGCTCATCAATATCCAATTCTTTGTCCCTAGAAGATGGCTTTCTTCCCCTTCTGACAACCAGTGACTAGTAACAGTAGAATCAATGCTTTCAAGACTTATGTGATCATATGATTCTTTGTTGTTCTTGGTATAATACTCCCTAATAAAAGTAGAAAACATAAAATAATTCAATTCAATAGTAAGCATAGAAAGTATGAATTCAACACACAAGTTCTATAATTCAAATCATTATCTATTTTGCAATCACAAGTTGTAATTCACAAACACCAAGGTACTAAGCACTTTATGCTGCAATTTGTTTCTTCTTTTGGTGTGCACACGTTTAAAGACACTCCAATTACGTTCACAACCAGAAGAAGCAGCAGTTTGGCTAAGAATTCGAATAGCCAACTTCTGAATATTTGGAGCATCAATGCCAAACCATTTCCACCACTTATCTACATATAAAACATACATGTTAGTTTCTTAAATATTGTAATAAATAGAATAACTTCAATGCAAGTGATATCAATTACCTGGTTGTTGTTTCGTGTAGAATCTATTGTCATGTTCCTCCCAAACTTTCCTGACCGTTCAACATACAAATTCATCTCCGCCACCACCACACTATTATCAGGACATAAAGACGAGTTCTCAATAAGATTAAGAAGTCCAAATGTAACCTCCCTATCCTCTGTCCAATCATCATCATACTTAATAGCCGGATTAAGATAGTGAGCTGCCATAAACAAATCACGGCTCAAGTGCTTATCCCATCTCCTATTAACGATATCCATGTATGGCTTGTGCATTCCGCCTTATCTCCACAAACAGTCATAATAGCATTTGACACCCTAGTCATCCCATCATACACATACCCCATTGATGGGTTACTATCTGAATCCACAACTCAAAGCAACTTAACAATTGGAGATGTCAACTTAACAATGAATTCACAATCAGCCCAAAACTGTTGATCGAGTACAATTGCCTTCACATCCTTTCCATCCTTAGTACTTGAAAGATCATTTTCTCTAAAGAACTCACTAATTACCAGTTCCTCCAAATCATGCATGTGCTCAAAAGTACTTTGCAAACTCAGAAATGTAGTAGCAAATCTAATAGCACCAGGTCTCACTATTTCTTTCCAATTCTCTTTTGTCTTCAACCAGAAATAAATTGGACCATGATTGTAAACAAATTTGGAGACCTTGGTAGCTCGATAGGCAAGCTTCTTAACATGAGGAATAGATCCAATGTCACTCAAGATCAACTTAAGGGTATGCGCAACACAAGGAGTCCAATATATATTACCATAATGCTCATGTATCATTGTCCCTGCCAATTTATAGTTGGATGCATTATCGGTCACCACATGAACAACATTCTCCGCTCCAACCTAATCAATGACCTCACAAAATAACTTAAACAAGTTCCTTCCACTCTTGACCAAATCAGAAGCATCAATGGACTTCACAAAGCATGTTCCAGCAGGAGAATAAACAAGAAAATTGATTAAGGATCTTTGCCTATTATCCGTCCAACCATCCGCCATAATAGTGCATCCAGATTCCTTCCAATGAGACCTCAAATTCTCAATCAATAGCTGACATTCTTTCACAATGCTATCCAACAAAGTAAACCTCAAAGCATAATATGTAGGACCGCCATAACCAGGACCATGAGTCATAGAAGCATCCAATGTTATTTTAAATTGTGGAGATTTAATTGCTTCTAAAGGAACACATGCATCATAAAACCATCTAGTCCATGCTCGATCCACATACAATACAGCTTCTTTAGTTGCTAAGGCACTCTTTATTCCCGGTTGACTACCAGAAGATGACCGTGGAGCAAAGAAAGTGTCAACCGAACCGGTAGACACATTAGGAGCAACTCTTTTAGCACTATTAACATTATCTTGTGCACTAGAAGAATTTGTATCACGAGGTTCTTTAGATCCAGCTTTGACAACTTCATATTTCTTCTTATTAGTTTCATAATTAGTCAATAGCTTCTGCATGTTTTGGCTCACCTCTTCCGAAACCATTGAGCATATTGCATTATCCCCACTAACACCAGCTAGATGTTTTTTCATTCTAGTGATTCCTCCGCCTCTAAATTATTTTTGACAATAGAGACAAGTGAGTACCTCCACTTTTCCATCCTGATGCAAGGAACAATGAGCCCAAGTTGGATCACTTTTGCTTCGTACACCCTTTGCGGTAACCTTCGAATTACTAGGAGTTTCTCCTTTATCAACCGATCGGGATTCTTCTCCACTAGCCATTGTTGCCAAAACAATGAAACATCCAAATTATAATCAGAATACTAGAATAGAGATACCAATAACCAAGCAGAGTCACCAAACATTATTCATTGCCAAACACTTTTCAATGCACAATAGATTTACCAAATTTCATTCCACTCTCCTTACCTAATTGAAAACCAAATTAAGTGATCGTGTGACTCCAACCGACGGCAGGCTTGGCACGGCGGAGAGGCAGGCTCGGCGCGGCAGAGAGGGAGGCTCGGCATGGCGGAAAGGGAGGCTCGGCGCGCGGCGATAGGCTCGTCCTCTGCCCTTCTCGCCGGTCGCCAGAGGCAAAGGAGGTAGAGCACAGGAGGGAGAAGAAGAAGGGCAGGCGGCCGACATCGTTCTCCTATTCACGAGCTATCGAGCAGGCGGTCTCCGACTCGCTGGACTGCTAGATAACTGGAGAAGACGAAGTGCGATCAAGGAGGGGGAGGGGTAGGTTGCACTGGAGTCTGGAGATCACTCGGCGGGCGACGTCGACCTCTTCTTTACGTCACGAGCAGGCAGACTGGTAAAGCATGCATGTGGCATTCTGGAGAAAGGAGGAGCGGCAGGGGAAGTGAAATTTGGAGACCGAAGGCCGAAAAATCGATTATGGTTAGCACATTTAGTCCATTAATCGTTTTTTTTATTTTGTCGCATGAAACGACAACTTTCTTCATATTTGCCTACCGCCTGTCTGATTTAAACCGGACGGGATACCAAAACATGTCGGTCACACCGATAATACCGGCCAGCGTGGTAGAACAAGCGCTAGTAGGGTGTCGTTTTGCCACTGGCCTGATTCACGGTTTTACCGGTTGAACCGGCCAGTACGATCTGGTTTCCTTTACCATGACATAGAGTTCGATTCTTACTATCTAACACATCATAGGCTAGGGTTCCAATACCCAAGTGAATTGATGATACAACCCTAGATTGCTTCACTTCCAAGCTAGAATTACTTGTCCAAGAAGCTTTCCCAACTAATTTGAATAATATGGATTTTTTGCTAAGCATATTGACGTGTTCAAGTGGTCTACTTTGGGGGCTTGGTTCTTCCATTTGGGTTGATGGAAATATGAGTTTAGGGTCTCATTTTGAATCTAGATTTCTCCTCTACAGGTTGGGGTTTCTGGAAGCTCGAGGAAAAACTCAGAAGACCATTTCAAGGATCAACAAAATGCTTCCTCAACACAGGAAAATTGTCAGAATCTGCCTAAGTATAAAACTGTGTTCTAGAAGGCTACTTTGAAGCTCTATTGTAGGAAGATGATTTCAAATCAAGACATGAGCTTCATACTACATGAAAGTATGCATGTTATTCTATAGAGAAGAGGCATTGAATGATTTATTTCGTACATGGAAGTCATCGGTCAAGAGCCTCAAAAATTGCCTCAAGGGTTGTTTAGTGACTTGGAGTTGAAGGTAGAGTTTCTTTCCTTATTTGATTTGGATTAGTATTCCTTTTATGTTTAAGCTTAGTTTTTCGAGTTCTAATTTAGTTAGGAAGTTCTTGGTCGATTGTAAACCTAGCTAGCTATTTAAACACTTGGCCATATCTTTGTAAAAGGAAGCTTTTTTATAGTTATTGAAGAACCTTATTCATAGAGTTTCCTATCTTTAATTGACCTTGTTGAGTGGATTGAATTCAAGCAACGAGCGAGCTCAACATCGATTGATTTACCACATCAATCGTGGATTTGCTACCCTATTTGGATCGAGCCTCTTCCCCAAAATTGGTGTTGAAGTTGCACCTTCCAACTCCATCATTTACCCTATTCTTTTCCTTCTCTGCAGTTTTCATATAACAAGCTTGGAGGTTTATATTTTGTATGCTCTGATCATCAAGCTTCAAGGGTTGGAGCTTATCAAGTGGTATCAGTAGCCTTGGTTCGACATAGTGCCCAAATAAAAAGACCTTAGTGCTTCGCGATGGTGAATACGTCTCAGAAGACGAAAAAGAGGAGACAGAGATGACAAGCTTGATTCTGATTCTGACGTTGACGAATCTATTGAGGCAGAAATCCCTCCTGGTAAGTTTCTCGGGGTGAATCGACGAGTTCTTACCCTGAACTCTCGAGCTGAAGAAGAACATCGGGACATTCTGCTTCACACCTGTTGCACAGTTGAAGGAAAATTGCTCTCCGTTGTAATCGATGGAGGTAGGTGCACACACGTTATTAGCCTTGACGTTGTTAAAAGGCTCGGGTTAGGAACGATCAAACACTCTCAGCCTTACAATCTACATTGGGTGAACGAATATGACACCCTCAAAGTGAATAAGTAGGCTAAATTTCGTTTCAAAATCGGTGACTACGAGGATGAGTTATGGTGTGATGTAGCTCCGATGCAGGCAGCCCATATTGTGCTCGGACGACTATGGTAGTATGATCGAAGGGTCATTCACGAGGGACGAGAAAACTGTTAACGATTTAGGTACGGGGATCGCAAATTCCTACTTAAACCGCTATCTCCGGCAGAGGTCCGAGCCGATCAGCAGCAGATGACGGTGAAGCGGAGCAAGGACAAGGATGACTCTGATCGTTTGAAGACTGGAACGAGCAATGAAACCCATTTGTTGGTTTGAAGGTTTATGCTTACAACTCTAAGGCGAGGAGAGCTTCATCTGTCGCTAGTAGGGGTGGAAATCGCTACAGTATCGGTATCCCAATACCAAATACCGAAATCCCGAATACCGAATTACACCCTAAAATGAATCTCAATCCCAATCCCTAAATAATTTCGGTATCCCAATCCCTAAATAATTTTGGTATCCCAATCGGTATTATCGAATACATAATTAATTACCTTTGAAATTAATAATTAAATATATAAATTAGATTTTATTGTTTAATTTAGGGCAAAGAGACTAAGCAAATAGTATTGAGTTGCCTAGAGCTAACATCTCAAGTTCTTGTAATTGGTAATATTTAATTTGACGAATTTGAGGTTGAGAGACGACTAATACTCGTGTGAAATAGTGATGTAAGATCTATGTATAATTAAATGACACTTTTGGTGGTTGAGGGTTGCGTAGTAGTGAATGAGAGAGTCTAGTTGAGATGATAAAAGACACACTAGCTTATATTTCGGTATTGATCGGTATTTCGGTATATACCGATCCCAATCCCATCATCCCTAATATCGAATAACAATTGACAGTCAATCCCAATCCCACAAAATAATACGTGTATTCGGTAATACCAAATATAGACAAATTCGGTACGGTATTCGGTATATCTCAAATACCGATACCAAACTTCCAGCCCTAGCTAACGAGATGGTTGCTCTGTCCTTCGACGGCAGGACATGGAAAAGAGAGAATGAACTGGTCGTTCCACTGGGGAATGAGTCGAGACTCGCCGTCGACGATGGTCCATTCTTCCCGACCCTGGGAACATCACCAGTAGCTCTAACGAAAGAGGACTTGCTTGCAATTGCAACTTTGAATTCGCCGAAAGCACCTCTGTTTGTGACGAAGAAGGGCAACCAAGACCCCTTCTTGTGCGGGGTCCTCCAACTCGATTCAAGTCGCATTCGTTCTGCAGAACCATCAAAGGAGTTATTGGGAAGGTGTAGGTACACTCAATTCGATTCGATGATTAATAAATTAAAAACACCCAAAATTGAATGGGTATCCTGGTTGTCGAAAGTTTGAAAGTGAACAATGGCTGGAAACAACAAGGAGATGGTTCGACACGAATTATGATGATTCGAGATGAAGGGCTACTTCAGAAAGTCGATTGGGGGTATGGAGAACCTTGTAGGAGGAATGAATTAGCCTGGAACTCTCTAAATCCAAAAGCGCCAATTTCGTTGATGAAGAACACTACCTTAATTTTGTAGAAATTGGAGTTTGAGCAGCCATCTTTCGATCCAATTTGGGATCAGTTCCTGTGACAATTTTGAGAAGACGAAGGAGCCAACTTTGAGGACAAAGCTTTTTGAAGAGGGGGAGCCTGATACGACCCTGGATTGCTTTATTTCCAAGCTAGAATTACTTGTCCAATAATCTTCCCCAACTCATTTGACAATATGGATTTTTGGCTAAGTATATTGATATGTTCAGTTGGTCTACTTTGGGGCTTGGTTCTTCCAATTGGGTTGATGGGAATGTGAGTTTAGGGTCTTGTTTTGAATTTAGTGTTCTCCTCTACAAGTTGGGGTGTCTCGAAGCTCGAGGAGAAACTCAGAAGACCATTTTCAAGGATCGGCAAAATGCTTCCTTAACATAGGAAAATTGTCAGAATCTGCCAAAGTATAAAACTGTGTTGAGGAAGGTTACTTGAAAGCTCTATTCCAGGAAGTTGATTTCGAATCAAGACAGGAGCTTCATACTACATGAAATTATGCATGTTAATCTATAGAGAAGAGGCAGTGGATGATTTGTTTCGTACCTGGAAATCATCGATCGAGAGCCTCAAAGATTGCGTCAAGGGCTGCTTGGTGACTTGGAGTTGAAGGCAGAGTTTCTTTCCTTATTTGATTCGGATTAGTATTCCTTTTTATGTTTAAGTTTAGTTTTTCGAGTTCGAATGTAATTAAAATTTTCTTGGTCGATTGTAAACCTAGCTAACTATTTTAACACTCGGCCATTGCTTTGTAAAAGGAAGTTTTTGATAGTTATTGAATAACCTTGTTCATAGAGTTTCCTGCTCTTGAATTGACCTCGTTGAGTGGTTTGAATTCCACCAATGAGTGATCTCAACATCGATTGATTTACCACATCAATCATGGACTAGTTGCTATCCTATTTGGATAGAGCCTCTTCCTCAAAATTGGTGTTGAAGTTGCACCTTCCAACTCTATTGTTTACCCTGTACTTTTCCTTCTCTGCCGTTTTCATACAACAAGCTTGGAGGTTTGTATTTTGGGTGCTCTGATCATCAAGCTTCGAGGGTTGGAGCTTATCAATTGAGGAACGACTCCATGACTAAGAAGAGGAATACAACAAAGATGGAGCAAACAACCATGGTAAGATGCTTCTCTTCCCTCCCAAGTGCTTGGATTGCCTCATTGGAGGAGAAATCTTCATTCTTCAAGCATTGGAAAAGTCAAAACCTTTTTCTTTCTCCGTTTGTTTGTCACTTTCTCTCTCTAAATGAAGAAGAAGAACACTATCTCACTCTTGAAATCCTCCTTTAGGTTTCAGCTCTCTTGTCTTTATATACTCTAGTTGGGCACTTATCAAGGTCAATTGTCATGCTCGTGATGTTGGAAGCTTGCCCGTAATCTTGTCCCAAAATGCGCTATTTCATTAATAGACTTCACGGCTAGATGAAAATTGTCACGGACATCTGACTTGCTCGCGAGACGTGCAAAGTCTTCTTGAAGTTGTCTATCTTCATGGTCTGGGCTCCATCTTCTCGGTCAACTGACTAGTGACCCACAACCAACGAACGAAAGTTGTATAGTATTTTGGGAGTCTAGTGAGTTGCACTAGTTTGAGACAGGTTTGCTTGGGGTCAAGCAAACGGTTAAGTATGGGGAAGTTTGATACTGTTATTTTTACATGTTTACACCCTCGTTTTTTAATCTAATTGTCTTTGATTACTATGTTCCTTGGCCAATTTTACTCTAGGTTGTGTTCATTTGTCATATTTAAGATCCTAGCAAGCGAAGAGAGGCATATGTACAAGTTTTGGGTTAATCAAAGGTCATTTGGTAACCCAGAAGCGAGGCAGAAGATTAACATGGGCAAGCTTAGAGGGAACATGGGCATTTTCCATGTGCATGTTTTGTCCAGAAAACCCGACTAGCCATCTAACCTAACCACGTGCCATGCAAGTGTTGTCGAGAAGAACACAGTCAGGGCAGAAGTAAAACACGGTCGCGTTCCATAAAGCAGACATGCCGTGAAATTGGTTATGAGATGAAACACGGCCAGCGAATCCACAAAACAGGATTGTGTTTCATACAAAAGACAGGTCGTGTAATTACTTTCGAGAGGAAACACGTCTAGGAAAAGGGAAAACATGGCCGATTTCATATAGAGGACTAACCATGTTTTACCCTTAAGTCCCTTTAATGAAACGGTGCTTTCCTAAGAATCAGGGACACATGCTAGAACATGGTTGTCTTCGTGCCGGTGTTCTGCCCAATTGCGGAATCCACAAAACATGACCAGTTTCATAAAAAGGACTGACCATTTTTTACCCTCAATCCACCATTGGAGCTCGAATTTTGTCCCTCTCACAGTGAAGATTAACATCTCGGAGCATATTCTTATCATCTTCATGAGCATGACTGCTTTAATCGTTGTTTTCCTCTCTCTCTCTCTCTCTCTCTCTCTCTCTCTCTCTCTAGAGTAATCCACCCTCCCACTTGGGTATGATAACCCTAGTTCCATGTGTTAGGATTTGTTTGGATTGCTCTTTGTTTTGTAAAACTTGATACTATTTATCCTATTGAATTTTTGTTCATGTAATTGTTTGAATCTGGATACTTCTCTAGAACTTCTAGTTATCTAGGAGACGTAAAGCTATGTTAAGTAAAAGAGGAAAAGGTCGTTGAATCTTGATCACATTCTTCAATTCCTACTTTGACATAGGAGAGGGCATATCTAATTAGGTTGATAGAGTGCCTTCAACTGGTGGTAGTGAATCGATTGCACAATTAGTGAATCGATTCAGTGCTATGTATTGGATTTCAATCCGGTAGAGGGAGTCTTTTCTGTATTGCCTTGATTTTCTATTATGGTTGAGGATCATCTCCCCGGTTAATCAATTCAAGAGGGTTCAGTCTTCTCTAATTGTGATTCTAGACTTATTCCAGACTTTCTGCAGTAAGAGTATCAAGTGAAACAAATGGGGAGTAAACACCACTGACTTAACTAAGGACTAGAGGAAACATACATGTGTGATCTTTTCGCATCCAAATTCAAATCGACACTACAACCTGTTACTATAACATATAGTTTGTTGAGTAATAGTACATCTAAGGCCATGTGTTGACATTTAAGACTTAATTCCACTATACTACTTTCTGATCTGTGGTTGCACATGGCCACTGATTAGAGTGTTAGTAAAACAGAGTCAACATATTTAATAATTTTTGGAAAAAAATTCACATAGATAACATAACTACTATAATTGGATAATTTTTTGAAATTGCACAAAAACATATAGCATTTTAAAGCATAATGAAGTAGCACATAACACAAAATTCCACCCCACACTTTAAAATGGACATCATCTACAGTGGACTAAATAATTGCGAGTGTCGTACTAATTTTGAGAGATTAATGGATAATATCTAATGCAACCCCCTCAATCGCATAGAAAGACTCAAAATAAGACTTCAAAACATATAAAAAAATAGATAATGGATAAAAGCTAGAGCTTATTATCCAAATTAGTATCCGTAATTCAAACAAAAGAAAGTAAAAATAAAAAATAAACATAGTGCACATATGGATAGATATCCCTACTGATGGCCACTTCCTTGCCTTGAGAGGAAAATGTCAAAATTATGACCACACTCATGCATCCAATCATGACTCCACTGCTGGTGTCTCTCTATTTGGCCAAAATAATGCATGAACCTCAAAAAATGGTAGGCAGATGGTGGTAGGTCTAGCATAACTAGAAAAAAAACGCTGCCTCGGAGTTCTTCGTAATGCTCTTCCACAAAAATGTGAAGTTTCCTTTATGTGGTGATGAGTACCATTAACCTCCCAGGATAGCATCAGAGAGAGCACCTCTCGTGTGGTATGGGGGAATCTCTAGCTTATTTGCGAAGCTATTATAACTTTTGGTGCGGTGCCTGCCTACCAACTTATGGGTGATGCATGTCTGACTGGAGCTTATTGTTGGTGATACCTAGAGTGTTGCAAGGAACTCTCTAGTCAGAACATCAATGGTCTCTCCATCGATGTTGAAGAGTTCCAGAAGACCGGCATGATCAAGTCTTTGCCTCAGCTCTACACCCCATCCCTAGTATTAGCAAAAGCTATCCCAATCTATCTCTCCTTCGAACTCCACATGAACATTTCTCCACTTATCCACTCTTCTCCTCGTTATGTTTCTAATGGGAAATTGAGAAGAGGAAATAGGGGCACTTGTGCTGGCTTGAGAATTTTAAGCTCATCGTTAATTTCTTGCACCTCTAGTCCCCGGTGCATCTATCCACTGCGACTCCTCAATCTCCTCCTATCCAAGGATAGTCGTACACTACTAGTGTTGGAGGGAATCCGAGCAAATTGATATTGAGAAGTGTAGTTCCTTGAATCAAACTACTCATAGAATGGGCTCCTTCTATTGATCCAAGCTGATCTCGCATGAACTCCTAAAGGGATCATCTACCTCCGGTTCTGTTGTGGTGGACTTAATCTCATGGATCATGTATAAGATGATGCAACATCATCCTTCTTCTCCTTGTGATATGCTAAGAATCCTGGGAAAGGGTTCTTCTTTATGAATTATAGAAAAATAACCAAATGAAATCGATATATAGGGGATTAACCCCACACTTAAGAGCGTGGCTTCTTCTATCACCTAATTTTGCACCGTCCATAGAGCTAGTTTATATGGGGCTTGTTCGTGTTTCGCCATGTTTCATACCCGAGCAGGTAATCTTGGCACCAGAATCGAAAAGTCAGATGAAAAAGGGCAAAAAGGGGAGCAAAATGGTAAAAAAATCGAATATCACGGCCAGGCGAAGATTATCCGAAGTTGCAGACCATGATGTCAACACTCAGACTGTGAAGATGGCATGGATCCAGGAGGGTTTATACAGCTCGCGGGCACTACAAATGTCACGGTCTCCCGACCATGAAGTAAATAAGAGGACCGTGAAGTTTGGTAGTGAAAAGACACATTTTATGTTGAGATCACGGTTTACTGCATGCTTCATATGGTGTGAAGTTGGACCGTGATTTTGACAGTCAGGAGCTATAACAGGAGAGTGAGCTAAAGAAAGAGAGGGGGAGTCTTGGAGAGAGATTGAAGCTTCTTCTTCAAGGTTTAGAGAGAGCGTGAGAGAGGGAGCGAGAGCTATGAGCTAAGAAAGAAGGAAGGAGAATTTTACCTACCCAAGGCTTGAGGAAAGTTTATTTCTTCTCCAAAGATTGAATCAAACATCTAAGAAGAAGGAAGATCAGCTTGTAATGGAGTTTCTTCTATATTATTTGTATTTTCTCCTCTAGCTATGGAGTAGTCTAGGAAGTGTTAGATTGCAGGAATTGAACTCTATGTGTGTTGGGTTTATCATTTATATAATGATTGAGTTATTATTCATGAAATTTGTGTGCCATGAAATTTGTTGATCATATCTCTCAAATTAGGGACAAATAGATATAGAAGGAGAAAATCCCTATAAAGTCCAATCTTGGAAATTTGGGTAACCTTCTCTAGGCCAATTAGGGTCATCCTTGATCATCAAAGTAGTGCCATGATTTCTTCTTAATTGGTTACTTTTTCTTCGTTTTGGATTAACTTCTGAGGCAGTGGTTTTGCAATCTTTAATCAATCGATTAAGAGAGTTAGGGTTTCCTTACTAATTGTAACCTCCTCACAGTATATGATCCTACTTATCACACTAGAGTTTCATTCGTTGTATCTTGACCACATTATGCTTGAGTGATTCTTTCTCAATCGAATTCACCAAAGTTTAATTGCTTGCTTGTTTAATTAGCTTAGTTTCCTTAGCTTTAACCACAAATCGATCACTAGATAACGTGCGAACAATTGAAGGGTAGATAGACCACCCGGGTTGATATTGAAATACTTATACTATCCTACACCCTTCTATAGGTTGCACTTGGCCTATAGTTGGGATTGTGTGTAGTGGTAGTGAATAAAGTTTTTCTGGCGCCGTTTCTGGGGACAACATTCTAGGTTGTCGGGAAAAGGCTTGGATGTGTTACTTTAGCCGTTTTTTTTTTTTTTGTTTTTGTGTTTTATTAGCCCACTCTATGCCATGAAGGGTGGTTTTTGTTTGATTGATTTCCTTTTTGTGTTTTTGTGTTTGTAGGTTGAATAATGGATCCCAATGGCTTCTACAACATGTGGGGGTATCCACACCACTCGAATGGGGGTAACCCAAAGGTTTATGGAACAATCAAGAGGGGTGGAAGCCATGGAACCGGTTTATATGATCAACCTACATTCCAAGAAGAAGAACCATACAATTGGGGACAACATTCTAGGTTGTCAGGAAAAGGCTTGGATTTGCTAGTTTAACCGTTTTTATTTCTGTGTTTTGTATACCCACTCTTTGCCTTAAGGGTGGTTTGTGTTTGATTGATTTCCTCTTTTTTTTTTTTGTTTGTAGGTTGAATCATGGATCCCAATGGCTTCTACAACATGTGGGGGTATCCACAATCACTCGAATGGGGGTAACCCGGATGTTCATGGAACAATCAAGAGGGGTGGAAGCCAAGGAACCGGTTTCTATGATACACCTCCCTTCCAAGAAGAACAACCATAGTGTTGGGGATTGGAAGAAGCTTCCCCATACCAAGAAAACTTCCCTCCACAAACCGAGGAGAAATTCAAGTTGGAATTGGCAATGTAGGCCTTCGTGGGGCGTTCCTCAAGACCATGTGTATAATCTTCTTTGGAATGTCAATATTCATTCCAAGGGGCGA
Organism: Linum trigynum; assembly: GCA_964030455.1. Classification (NCBI taxonomy): domain Eukaryota; kingdom Viridiplantae; phylum Streptophyta; class Magnoliopsida; order Malpighiales; family Linaceae; genus Linum; species Linum trigynum. Next base: position 28,186,465 of record OZ034814.1, on the reverse strand, counting down.
AATGCAAGCTTCAATGGTGAAAACCCAACTCAAATTGGCTCCTAGGTCTTGCTCTTCATCACTTTCTCTCTCCGGAACTCTGTATTTGCGTCCAAAGTCGGATCTCCTTCAGAACATGAGCTCCTCTATTATAAAAACCTGCACAGGGGTAAAAACACGACCTCTAGCCTCGAAATTCCGGTCGTGTTCTAATTAGAATAAGTCATATTTCAAAACAACAATTTTGTAAAGTGTAGAGGGAAAACATGGCCTATAGGCCATGTTCTTCACAATAGAGGGCGGGTTTGAGGGAAAGTTTTTCATCAGCTCTGCTGCTCGATTTTTGTGATCGGCCTTTTTTCACCTTCAAATTTCCCAAAACTTGTCCCTAACTCATATTTACGTACTAGGACCTGAAATATGGCAAAAGAACACAACCTAGCATAAAATTGGCCTTAGATGCAAGAAACCAAAGTCAAATGATAAAGAATTGAGGGAATAAACATGTGTAATTACGACGTTATCACTTATCCTAAGAGATTGTTCGAAAGTGATCTACAACATGAATGTTCTCAAAGGAAGGATACTCCTAAGAAACTTAAGGTAACTGTTCCTTTCTTGAAATAAATCTTATCGGGAAATAAAATAATGGAGGAAGTTGTTATGGTTTCTATGAGTGAGGTCATTTCTACAACTATTGGTTGTGAAGGTATGCCACCAAAGATGAGAGATTAGGGAGTGTTCACTATCCCATGTACCTTTGGTGTCAAGACCTTTTGAAACCCTTTAGACGACTTGGGTTCGACTATTAACATTATGCCTATGAGGATTTGCAAAGAGCTTGACCTCGGGCCAGTCACTTGATATTTTAAATGTACTCATTCTTTATTAGAAAGAAGTGAATAAGTTTAAAATAAACCAGAGGACAATGGTTCCTTTTCAGCAACAACCAGCTTTGTACCTTCTTGAGGGAGGCTTTTTATAATTTGTGGTGGTTGTTGACAGATAATAAAAATATTCCATGCACTTCACGGCACACCAAAAAAAGAGCTTTGCCACCTTTATCTAAAGGAGCCTTCCTACGCTGAGGAATGCCTCCTTTTTCTTATCTGAAGTCTACAACAAAAAAGTGGGCTAGCAAATCAAGGATTATCTGGATCACAAATTTAGCATCAAGGACTTCGGACCATTGAAATATTTCCTGGTTCATCCGACGTGATCTGGGAAGGTATCTCATATCAATGACTAAAAAAGAAGACTTCTTCAACCACCACATCGACCGGTGTAGCGAACTCTTTAGTTGTTGATACCACGTTTCTGGGTCTATTGCTACGCCTTGTGGATAAATCAAGAACGTATTGGTGAGATGTGCTCATTTTGTCTACCCCGTGGATTTTGTTATCTTAGACACGGAAGGATGTATCAACACACCAATTAGTCTTGGTAGACCTTTCCTAGCTACAACAAGAACTATTATCAATGTTAGTGAGAGCCGAATCATCCTAAGATTTGGTGAGGAGGATTTTCGATACAAGATGACTCCACTTCCCAATTTCCACAATATTACAACTGGTAAGATGTGGAGAAAGATTGCGGACCATTCACGCCTCCTCCAACATCACCTTCAAGCCCCAAAATTGAATGGTTCAACTTGGTGTCTCACGAAGATCATATGGATCCAAAGAATGAAGAGACGGATAACTCTAAGAAACAATGGAATAGTTGGGAGAGACAAGTCCTCCCCACAACAAAAAGATGGAAAAGTTACTCCTCATCTCTAATCAAGCCAAGTTAGAACGGAGGGAACTTCTAAAGTTTAATTTGAAACAAGGTATCCTGAGTATAAAATGCGGGATGAAAGGAAGAAGAATGATGGAAAAAAGCTTTATTCCATTGATGAAAAAGAAGAATCCGGGGAGTGCTAAAGCCACTCATGGATGAAGATTTCGGAGTAAGGAAGCTTGGTCTCTACAATCATCATCAACCGTCCGAGCAATGCTTTGAGTCACTAGCCACAGAGGAGGCCCCCGAGAGACTTCATGGTCTCCACCTTGAACTTCATCACAAGTTTTATTATTACGAAGCACCAAGAGTGGAGGATGAAAATCCTCTCGCTTAGATTCTCAAGTGATAGTTCGGAGAAAAGACTTCAAAGACGCGCTAGTTGAGAGTCAACCCAACAATTTTGGTTTGCGTATCTTTCTCTTTTATTTTGAATAAGTTGTTAAAGTATGGATTGATTAGCTTAGATGATGAATGATAGGGCCTTAGCCCTTTCCATGTCTCATTTAGTTGAATGAATTTTTCATTTAGATGTTTGCAATCCTTAGGTGTGGTGAGATGATATTTTATCCTTGCCTGTAAAGGGCAAGATCACGGTTGTGAAGCCAAAGATCGCGACCGAGATCTTTTGACCCCAGGCTGCAATCTTGCTCGCTCCTATTAAAGGGGTGGTGCACTCTTTATTCATGTGCTCTCTTCCCCAAGGATTTTCAAATCTAAAAAATCATGTTCCCAAAGCTCTTTTGAACCCTATTTTTTTACCATACTTCATCTCATTTCATTTGTTAAGTATCATTATTGAAGTATTACATAATCTCTTGGATTAATATCATGTCCCCAAGCAAGCTAAGTTACTATTTTCCATTTTTCTATCACTTAGGTAGCTTAGCTAGGTCAACATGTGTTCGAGCGCAAGGTGAATTTTGGTACTTTCTTAGGTTATGGCATGATTTCTTTTGACAATGGGATTGATGTTTATGTGTTATTGATGTCTTATCTGAGTCGGGAGTCCTTGGTGGGTCAATTTTGCATGATTTTAATGGTTCTTAAAGTCCGCCCACCTAGTGTTCGAAGAAATTCCCCAATCATATAACTTTCATTTTCTTTGAACCTATGCTTTACATTTGAACTTGTATGCTTACGATTGAACCTTGCATGAATAATTTATGCTTATTTTAGGAGAATGAATGTTGTTTTATGTTGAATGAGCCATTTTTATCCATCTATGCTTCCCTCTTTTCATTCATTTGTCTCACTTAAGTGCGGGGGTGCATGGATGATGTTAAGGTTGATTTTAAAAGTTCAATTGTAATCTTGAGTGGATTGATGGTGTTCGTGTATCTTTTGTGCTACAAGCAAGCATAAGGGCATGTTCCAAGGAGAGAATTCACAAAGCATGGAGAACTCTCACTCTCCTAGAACCCGCCATCATTAAAAAAAAGAAGCGTAAATCCCGACAAATAGAAGTTTTAATTGAACAATCCATTGCCTATTGGTTCATATTTTCCTACGAGATGGGTAGCCCTTTTGCGACGCCAAATATTATTTGTCGATGAAATATCCCATCGAAATACAATGGCTAAGATGTGGCGACGGATTTGTATCCTCGTAGAAATGTTACTTTATTTGCGATGATGATTTGGTCGCCAAAGAATGAGAAAACGTTGTCGTTTTTTGTATTTAAAGGGAGCAACTCCGTCACTATAAACCCAGGCATAAACTTTATGGGCATGAGCACGAACATGGCACAGTATGTAAATGGGCCGTGTCGGGCCTAATATTTTCAAGACCTTGTTGAGTATAAGAACGAACATGGCATGTAAATAATATTTATTTGATAGAAAATAAATATAAAAAGGATTATAGATCCAAATCTTAAAAAATACAAGTACAATAAAAATTATTTACTATTATTAGAAGTGATCATAAATATATATACCTAATTACTACCATAAGTAAAAATAGACGAATTAGTAAACAAAAACAAATCACACCCGCTATACTTTCAATTTTCTTTTCCCCCTTATTTGTTGCATTTGTTACATTCTCGGTTAATACTTTCATTCTCCGCCCAATTTGTTCCTTCTTTTTTATTCCCTCTTTTATTTTCTTACTTTTCATTAAACATGAATATAAGCACGACATGAGCACGAATAAGCACGACAGTGTCCAAGCCTGGACTGGGCCTAGCAAAATTAACAAATGGACTGACAGGCCGTGTCAAGCACGAAACGAAATAAATGGGCTCGAAACGTGCCTGTGCCATCCCGGCCCAAGCACAGCCCAGCGACTAAATCAGCGACGAGCTCCCTCCTTCTCCCAAACCATCGAGAAAAGCCCTAGCTAGTGCGTGACAAAATCCTTCTGCCAGTAAGCTCCCTGCAGATTATTCTCTGGTTATAAACATGGAGATGTGTACATCCTTCTCCCGAATCGAGAAAATCCCTAGCTAGCGAGCGGCGAACTCTTCATCTTAGCGAATCAGACTACTACAGAACTTCATAAACCTTCTTCGTTAGTTGACTCGTAAGCTCACATTAATCCTTCACTCGCCGGTTACGACGTACAGGTTCTGTTATAAACAAAGAACCACAAACAACAAGTAAATCTGCAGAATTTAGAACTTGTACGCAAGTTTTTTTGGGGCTGAATTCTTGATCATTATTGACTCATAGACCAAGCCTTTTATAGGCAGGTAAACCCTACAACGTTACTCCTAGGACTCAGGAGAATTTACAGCTCATGATTCAACTCCACTAACCCACAAACAGCTAACAAACTCTAGTGGGCTGACTCTACTAACAAACTACCTGAAAAACATGAACTGACTCCAAAGACTAACATAACGAATATCCAAGAATCCCTCCCTTAAACTGATGTTTGCCAACAACAGTTTATGGTTAAGGTTTTACAATCATTCCCAGCATTCCTCTGAGTTTCTCAAACTGTCCAATCTTCAAAGCTTTGGTGAACATATCTGCAACTTGATCTTCACTTCTGCAGTATTCCAAACCAAGTTGTCCTTCCTTACACAAATCCCTCAAAAAGTGATACTTGACGTCAATGTGCTTACTTCTTCCATGTAGAACTGGGTTCTTGGACAGCTTGATTATGGATTGATTGTCACACCGAATTGTGGTAGCCTCTTCTTGCTTGTTCTGCAACTCTTCTAACAACCTTCTCAACCAAACAGCTTGACAAGCACAAGCTGTAGCAGCAACAAGTTCACCTTCAATGCTTGATAACGTAACTATTGGTTGCTTCTTTGAAGACCAAGCTACAACTCCTGATCCCATTATGAAAACATAGCCAGAAGTGCTCTTCCTGTCATCCATATCTCCTGCAAAATCACTATCTGTGAAACCCAACAGAGGTGTTTTGCCTTCTTTCTTGTAGAACATTCCCAAACTTCTTTTTCCTTGCAAATAACGAAGAATTCTCTTGGCTTCCAGCAAATGCAACTCTATAGGATTCTCCATGTACCTGCTAATCAAACTCATAGCATACATAATGTCAGGTCTTGTGGCAGTCAAATACATCAAACTTCCCACAATTTGCTTGTACATAGTGCTGTCAACAAGCTTCCCTCCTTGATCCTTGTGTAGCTTCAACCCAACTACTGCAGGTGTAGCTGCTGGATTGTTTTGATGCATCTGAAACATCTCCAAGACTTCACCCACATACTTCTTCTGACAGAGGAAAATTCCAGCTTCTGTTTGTGCTACTTCTATGCCCAGAAAGTAATGCATCAAACCCAAGTCTGTCATCTCAAACTCGGAATTCATAGACTTCTTAAACTCATCAAACATGGCAGTACAATTTCCAGTGAAGATCAGATCATCCACGTACAAACAAGCAACCAACATTTTGTACTCTTCTACTTTAACAAACAAAGTATGTTCATAAGGACGCTTAGAGAACCCAGACTTGAGAAAATAGGACTCAATCCTACTGTACCATGCTCTTGGTGCTTGCTTTAATCCATAAAGTGTCAATTTCAACTTATAAACTATGTTCACTACCATGTTTGACAAAACCAGGGGGTTTCTCAATAAATACCTCTTCTTCTAGGTAGACATTCAAAAAGGCTGACTTGACATCCATTTGATGAATTGGCCAGGAATTCTGAGCTGCTAGTTCCACCACCAATCTGATTGTGTCATGTCCTGCTACTGGAGAGAAAACTTCATGATAATCGACACCATATTCTTGCTTGTAACCTTTTGCAACTAACCTTGCTCTGATATCATGTCATAAACCAGTTGGTTCCAATAACTCGAGTTGTTTGGAGAAGGTTATGTTGGGTCTTATTCCACTCTCTAACAGGTTCTACTAGCTCTAGCCTCAGGTTTTTCTCTCCTTCTCTTCAGTCTTGATTTATTGTTCTTCCGTTCTGCAACTCGTGCCCTCATTTCCCTAATTTCATAGCAAAAGCGAGTGGAGTCAAGCTTGAACGGTTCGGGTGCTCGTCGATTTCAAGAAAAGAGAGCTCCAATGGTGTCTTGTCTCTACTAAAGCTAGCCTTTATGCTAGAAAATTTAGGAAATTCCCTCCCTTGTCAAGTCTCCCCTGCAAATTAGAATCCCTGTTAGTTATTTACTTCTCTATTTCGTTTGGCACAGAATGACCAGTTCATGAAAACGGCATAGCGGTGTTGATTTTGAACTGGTTCTTATTTTACATTGAATGAGTTGGATTTGAAGTGGTTAGTAGGTGGATTTTGTGATTGTATATAGGTTTTTTGATGTTTTATGGGGTCGTTTGGATAAGGGATGGTAACGAGAGATTTGTAAGGGATTTTAAAGCAATCCCTTATTCTGCACGATTTTAAAACAATCACTTATTTGGGAAAGATGAGAGTTTTTACAATTAGGAATTTTAAAAACTCTCAAATGTGGGTTTCTGAAGTAGCTGTGGGGATCAGCTATTTCTAAATTCCTCGTTCTTGTTTTATTTTTCCAAAAACTACCCTCCCCCATTACTTCATTTCTCCGTTAGCCTTCTTCTCCAATCACTGCACTGTCCTCCTAATGTGCCACCAGTCTTGAACACAACTGCTGATGTGGCTTATCCGGAGAAGCTTCCAGGTTTTCCCGGAGACGAAGAAGGGAGAGGACGAGAGGAGGAAGGAGAGAAAGTCACCGAAGATGAAGATTCGAGCGGGACATTCATCGAGAGGAAGATTGGATCTCTGTGATCAAATTCACTCCTTCTCGTCGACGTATTGGGCTAGTTCTCCACCAGAAGCAAGTCGCCGTCTTCTTCTCCCTCTCCTCCGATTGACGACGATTCCTGGTCAAAGGTCGTCGATTGAGACGTTTCTTTGGCGATGGATGACACTTCTGGGCTTCTTGAAGTATACAACATCATCTTCCTCTTCCTTTCCTCCCGATTGTCGGCGATATCCACATGAAGGCCATCAATTGAGATGTTTATGGGCTAGGCAACTGACGACGCTTCTGGTCTTCATGAAGCAAACTGCCACCATTGTTTTCTTCTCCCTCTCCACTCGACGTGAAGAGGAATCCTTGAATCAAGCCGCCGCCGTCGTTTGTGAATAGCTAAAGGGTAGACAGAAACATACAACGTAGAAGGAGATGCCGAGATGGGTATGGTCTTAGGAGTTTGGATAAACGGGGCACGTCAGAATGAATGTTAGATTTGGAGGCAACGACGACGAGATGTTCTGGGTTAATAGATGAGAGCAAGGGGGAAGGAGATAGGTTAAAGATGAGGTTAAGATTGTAATTTGATTTTTCTTATTAAAATCCTTTGTTTATATCCAAACAAGTGATATATTAAAATTCCTCATATTAAAAACCTAGGTTTTAAACTGTGGGATTGTGGGCAAAAACCTGGGTTTTAGAAAACCCTTATCCAAACGACCCCATTAGGTTTTGTTGGCGAGCTTGCAGGGTAGGTGTGATGGAATTGAGCTTTTACACCGTTGTCTTGTCCCTTTGTGTTGTCTGTTGCAATTTTTGCAGATTTCGTGACTTTGCTTCACTAATATCTAGTCTACTAATTGTATTTGTTTGGAGTCAGGAGAGCAAAAGCAATAGTACTTTTATGCAACGGCTGGACCTTCAAGCTTGTTTTGTTGCTTTCAAGTTATATTTAGATCCCTCTGTGGGGAGAGCAGAGGATGTTGTTAGCCTTAGGTATCCCATTTTTAATTTAAGAGTCAGATTGGTTGACAATAGAGATGACAAATGGATTGGATTTATGGATTGGTGGATTGAATTTATGGATTGGATCCAATGGATTGGTGGATTCATGGATTGGAACAAATGATATTTGGTGCTCTGATACCAGTAAGGACGAAAATGAGACAGCCAATAAGAGATTAACTTGAAAATAGTTTGTAAAGTAAATGATACTGGAAATGACCAGATTAGCAAAATGTAAATACTGGAGATGACCAGTTTTGCATAAAATAAAAGCAAAAAGTAAATACTGGAGATGACCAGATTAGCAGAAGATAAATACTGGAGATGACCGGTTTTGCATAAAATAAATACTGGAGATGACCAGTTATGCACGAAATAAATAAAAGTTGAAGATGATTTGAAAAAGATGAAGTAAAACTTGATAATTTGATAGACTTCTTACACAGGAAATCTTGAGAGAAGATGATGGGAGGAAGTTTTGCAAGAGAGCAATTCCCACTCAAAACAACTCTCCTTACAACAAGTGAAGGGAGTCTCCTTTTATAGAGAAATGGAGTCCCCTTTTGGTAAATAAATTGAAAAACATAATGATGACAATGTGGACACTTATATGATTATGTCACATGTCATAACAAAATTACATTTTTAATAAAAAGAAAAATAGGTAATTTAAGTTCTTCTATCCATAACCAAATTGAATGGATTGGAAGTGGAGTCACTTCTTCTTTGTCTTTAGGATAGTGGGTTGGAAGTGGAGTCACTTCTTCTTTGTCTTTGTGGTAGTGGAAGAAGCAATGGGGTCACTTCTTCTTTGTTTTCAACTTAGTGCTCTTTGTTGGCAAAGGACCAAGCACTTCTTCATCCGGGTCATGGTTTTGGAACGTGGAATCTGCGTCAGATGTTGAGCTAGACGCCACATCTTTGAGAATTTGGAAGTATTCTTCTTCAGTCTTGGCGCCAGCTAAGAGAGCGCTGATTGAGGATTTTGTTTGCAAAAATTGCGTTGAGGATTTTTCGATAACTTTGGACAATTCAGGATTGTTATTGAACCATTGGAGGACTTGAGGTTTGTAGGCCTGTTCTGGGCGAGGATTTGCAGCCCAATATTTGGTTTTGAAGCTGCGGCCTAACATGGGTACCTTTGTGACAGCACATGTTTGGTAACTGAATTCCCAAGCAGTAATCCAAGGAACTTTGATGTAGTAACAAAATTTGAGGAGGGGGAATCCTGGACCAGAATATTTTTGACAGAAGGTTTGATATCCCTCTTGTATCTCAGTTGGATAGATATTTTCAGTTGGCCCAAAAAGATCCCACAAGTGCATAAACCAGTTGGGGAAAATAATGGGAGTTTTGTAATCCCAGAAAAACTCCAGGAGTGTCGGTACATATGGTTTTGCTTGAAGAAGGCATTAATCCAAGCTTCATGGTAATCCCAGTAATTGAAGGATTGGCAGATTTGCGGGTGGTTAAGAGCAATAGTAGCAGGGAATTTTTGGTTGGTGTTTGGGCTAGTAGGCCATTGGCGAGGGTGGATAATTTGGTGGATTTTGCAGGTTGAGTGGGTATTGAGTGTTTTGTCTGAAGGATCAAATTTGTGGGAAAAGGTGACTGATTCAGTTTCCAGTTTTTTGTTCAATCAGACGTCGAATATCTTCTCCTTTTACATGGTCACTATTTTCTCGTCCTAATTTAAAAGGAGAAGCTTGAACTGCTGTTCCATAATAAGAAAAATTAACAGGAGCATTAGGGGGGTGAATAGATTGGATCTTAGAGTTATTAGTAGTTGACCAAGTTATAGGCTTGGTTTGAACATTTATCGAAGATTGAGAAAAGACTTGTTCGAACCAATTAAAGAAAGAATGGTGTTCTCGTATATTATTGAGATAATCATAGAAAGAGTTTTGTATAAGTACACGTTCTTCTTTAGAGTAATCAGTAAAAAATTGCTCGCGTTTAAAACGGTTTCGTTGGGAATAGAAATCATGGCGAAGAAATTCTTTGTTGATTTTGAACTCTTGTGTAATGACATCAAGAGCAGAAGGGATTTCTTCTTCAGGAAATGCAGCTTGTGAGGCAGTAGAAGTACATGTAATTTTCCAATGATACTTTTTTATAAAAATATAAATTTTGAGTTCTATCATATAAAATATAAAATTTGTAGGTACTAAATCGTAATTTGTCATTTGGACCAATCCAATTGGATTTAGATCAAATGGATTGGATTAAATGGATGGATTGGATTGTATTCATGGATTTAGATCCTGATTGCCACCTCTAGTTGACAAGGAAATCGGGTTAAAAAGTGTTTAAATTACATGCCCTGACTTGGTCTAGTTTTTGACTTTTTGTGCCTGCTAATGAAAGCAAAACAATGTTTGTGTAATTTGTAGTATGGCACTTCTGCAATTTTTTTCATTAGGTCCTTGCTTTTTACATGTACACTCAGTATAGTAAACCTGCAATTGTTCTTTTCTCATTATATTCCCATTACTCTTCACTTTCCATCAAAGAGAAACAAAATGCTGATTGTGGTGATTGATGATATGGATAAGGAAACATGAGATATGACGGGTTGCCGGAGGAACTGACGACCCAAATCCTGTCCAAGCTGCCGACACCCTCCGCCGCCTGTCGAACCGCTGAGTCAACAAATCGTGGCGGCGCATCCTTTCCGACCCCGAAATCATCAAGAAATCCATCACGTAGTCGCCTACATACGCAGCCAGGGTCATGATCGATCGCCCACTCCGCCTCGTACACCGTCGGCTCCTCCGACATTTGGTTGAGAAGATAGGTTGGGTCTTGTTCTTCTGAATCGGCCAACGGCGGTGGGTTTCAAATTTGAAGAGAGAAGGGAAAAGGGAGAGTGTTGACGGCGGAGGTTGGCGGGGATGGTGGTTGATGATGGGGTGAGTGGAAGAGAAGCCATGGGATGGCGTTGATTATGACATTTTTTGTTTTAATTATTTTTTTAATTTATTGTAATAATAAGGTAGAAATTATTAAAAATTAAATTTTTTAATTATTTTTTTAATTACCACGTCATTTATTTAACGGATAATTATAAGATTTGACCGCCACATCATCAAAAGTTAAGGGCAACTAATGGCTAGTGACCAAACTTTAACTGCTAACCTAATCTAAGTGACTAAGGATGAAATAAAGTAATTCTAGTGGCTAACGTGTACTTTACTAGTAATTCAAGTAACCAAACTTGCAATTTATACGAAAATAAGAAAGATAATTAATAAAAAAGAATATTCTGGAGATAATCCGAGTTAATTATCTCAGCAGAATGCATTTTAATTATAGAAGTAATTGTCTTCCTAATTAAACGTGACTTATTCCCTACGAAAGAGGCAATATTCTAGAGTTTTTACTCCTATAAATAGAGCACTCCCCAGACTCCCTAAATAGAATTTACAGAGCAGAAACACGAGAGAGAGTGTATTCAGAGAGCTCCTATTTTCACACAAAACCGTCGAGCACCATAGATGAACAGTTTCATCCTGGAGGTGACATGTTGATAGTTTGTCGTGCACAACGAGGGCAGTGCCGTGAACGTCTTAAAGAGAGCAATCTAGTCCTCGACTCAACTCCAGATCGGTAACCCTAATTTTTCATTTTTCAATTTTTAACAATTTTAAAACGTTTGGTTTGTTATCATGTGTACCGAACTGATTTAATACATCGATTACAACATCAGGCTGCGTCTGCCACAACTCGCAAGAACCACTCCGCCACTATGACCCCATTGTCATCGACCACCCGATTCAACTAGTATGAGTTCACAGAAAGTTGAACACTCTACACAGTTAGAGTTGTAGTCTATCCGTTAATTAATTCCTTCTCCCCTGCGGTTTTAATTTGTTGTTAGGAGATTAATCGTTGGGGAGAGAAAGAGGTGCATGTACTTAGTGAAGTGTAACAATTGGGATTTGCTTGTTAGAATAGTTTACTTTAGGTATCATTTTGTAATTTTCCTATCCTATAAAACAGAAAAGATTGTTGTAATGAATGGTTAACGAATAAGAGATTGAGATTTCCTTCTCCTCTCTATTCTCTTTCCTTCATTTTCTTCCCCAATCTCCCCTTCTCTTCTCCTTTAAGCCTATTTCTGTTATCCAATAACAAGCTCAACTCCAATTCCTTTCTCTGTAAACTCGCCGGGAAGATCCAGAGTGTAACAACTTGGTATCAGAGCCCTTCTTAGCACTCACGATGGGTATGGTTTCCATGGAAGAACGGCTTGTTGGTGGGGTTTGTCGTCCGACAAATTGGGCGGATCAAGTGGCGGCCTTGCACTCTCGAATGGAGGAGCTAAGCCGCAAGCACAAAACAATATTGGCCCAATTGACTGCATTCAGCAACCGGAGCGAGGCTCATGAGCAGCGACGAACGGGAGCTTATGCCCACCCACAACACGTTCCACCAGCTATTCGACAAAATGCCGAGTTGGAGGATAATCACTTTCCAGCGATGGTTCTTTCCTTTGCCCGAGATTCTTCCAGCAAGAATAGCTCTTTAGTTCATCCTACTTCCACCAACGCAGAGTGTTTTATTGAATACTCGTTGCTTCCTTTGGCAGCAACTCTGGCTTGTGATTGTGCTTCCAATCATTCCCCTACTGCAACCAAAATTCAGGGCCAAACTGACGGTAATCCCACTTCTACTCTGCCCTTGGAAATTCCATTTTTCACTGGTGAGAACCCCAGAGAATGGATTCGGCTGTGTGAGAACTAGTTTAGATTGTATGGTATTCCTGAACATGAGAAAGTGGAGGTGGTGGTTGTCCACTTCGAGCGTAGGCGTAGACTAGGGGGTCATTCTCCTACTCGAAACCAGAACATTCATTGCTTTCTGTTTACTTTTGCTTACAATAAACTTCACTTCACTTCAACCGGCAGATAATAGATTTGCGGGGTGTAACCAGTAGACCTAGGACCCGGGTTGACAATTAAAACTTGAACCACTATATTGCATTCCTGAACTGCGAGTACACTTGGTCGTAGTTTAATTGTGTATGTTTTAGCGAGTCAAGGGTTCCAAACAACTTGTCCCTAGCATCTACCTTCTCAATGTGCTTTGAATTGCTAGATAGTCGATATGACGTGCTTTATAGGGAGTAGTTTGTATTTACAAGAGTTGTTGGTGTCTGAGGGATTTTTAGACCTACCAAATTACAACCCGACTCCTTGACACGAACCGAACCCCCCGAAAAGTAAAAGTTTTTATAACCCAAATGACCCGAACTCGATAACCCAGGATATTTGGGTCGGGTTGGGTGGGTTAGCGGGTCGACCCGCTAGATCCATTTCTCTTTATATATCACTCCCAAAATGATAAAACCACTCATAAATTAGTGAGATGTTTAAACTAATTCACAAGGATTTGAATGACATGTTTGGAGTTTAAGGATAATCAAATATCATGTGCTTCTTGTAGTAGTATTACTCTTATGATTGTTTTTTTAACAATTTGCGCGATTTGTATTTCATTTCATTAGCATGGGAGGATTTGAGAATATGCTAATTGACATGTGTTAGGTAAACTATTGTCATGCATATGTGAAAATTTGTGTTCTTTAAGAAAATATGAAGCATGTTTTATATTGTTTCTTAGAGCGCTCATAACCTTAAACGATCTGTAACCCGACCCAAAATTGAATGGGTTGGGTCAATATTTGACCCAAAATCAGCCAACCCAACATGACCCGACCTGTAACTTGAGGCCCCAACCTGAAATTACCCAACGCGACCCGATTGCCAAGTCTAGGGATTTTACTCTTATCTTCCTCTTTGGTGACTCGCTAAAACACAACACCAAACTACGACCAAGTATAATCGTAGAATGGAAATACAATATAGTGGGTTCAGGTTCTAATTGTCAACCCGGGTCCTAGATGTACTGTCTACTCCGTGAATCTCTATTATTTAGCGGTTGAAATGTAGTGAGGTGTTCAAAAGTAAAGTAACAGAAAGCAGGAAATGTTCTGGTTTCAAGTATGCAAAAGGTCATCCAGATATGAGTACCCCTAGTCTGCAGCTAGTTCAGATTATAATTTCCCATTTTGTTTCAATCGATAATACACTGTGGAAAGTTCTTGACAAGTCTGGAATCTCGACTAAAGTAATCAAGACCCTCTCAGTGCGAATACCCGGCGGGCAACTGACCTCCACCGCCATAGACTAACCGAGGGAATAACACACCAAACTTCCACTACTAGTTTCAATTCCGGTACAAAGCAGTGAATTGATTTCTGAACTAAAGAAATCGATCCACTACTTCCAATTAAAGTTGCTCTGTTAACCCATGCAGAGACTATTGTTCTAGGTTAAAGCAGGAATCACAGAAGTTTGATCAGGATTCGTGCAATTCTGATTAATGCCTCAATTGAATATATCGAATCAATCATTCACAAAAGTGATTCATACAACCATTCCTAACATACAAAACTAGGGTTCTTCATACACAGATGAAAAGAGAGTTTACTCAATGGAGAGAAGAGAAAACGACAAGTTTTGAAGAGAAATCATCATGTGCAAAATGAAAATCTGCTACAAGCTAGAAATTGGAACTCCGAGGGTGAAAGATCGAACTCCAATGTCATTAGATCGCTCATATTCATTCCTAAGGTTGTTCTTAGTCACTTTCTCTCTCTAGGGCTCTATCTAGCTGTTTCTCAACTTGAAAAACTGGATCCTCTCCAATTTGCCCGAGCTAGCCTTTTATTTGTCGGGGATTCGCGAGTTACAGCCAAGAGTTACGGTCTTCTGAGGAAAGTTACGGGCCAGACCATAACTTCTGGAGGGAGGCCATAACTTTCAAAGTTTGTTTGGGTCCCTAGCCTCATTGACCCTCAAAGTTACGGGCTTGATCGGAAAGTTAGGGTCCAAAAACTCGCTTCTTCGCACCCATTCACGTACTAGGACCTGAAACAACATGAACCAACACAACCTAGCGACAATAGGCCACGAGAGCGAAAATATTAAGCTTAAATGATCAAGAAATGACAAGAAAAACATGTCCAAATACAGTATCATAAAAAACGTTTGCAAAAAATGCTCACCTTTGAAAAATCTTTTTAAAATGGAGGTTCTCACGTGAGAGGCAACCTAGAAAAGTGATTACTTTACATTATTATCGTAATAAAATTTATCGTACCACAAGGATCTAGGCTTACCTTACTTCGGGTTTAGATTTCGTTATCTCGCCAACCTAGAATAGTGATTAGGAAAACTACTCTAACTAAACTAGCTAATTACAAGTTGAGAGCTCTATTAGGTTTGAATCCCCCCTAGTTCCTTCATTTGACTGATGTTAAACACCATCCTAGCTTGATCGACTCACTACCCTAACATTAGGAGGTTGACTCCCTCTAAATGGACAAGGAACAACAAAGTGATGGATAGCTGGTTCTCTATTTAACCTAGGCCAAACCTATATCGTAGGAGATCAATCCAATCGACTCCCTCGGTGATTACCCGGACGATATAGGATGAAGATTAGATTATCTTCCTCATGGGTCAAAAACTCAATTGACATGATAAGGAATCCAAACTTACGCAATTCATGAAAACCATCCATCGATTAGATAATAAACTCAATCAAACATAGTATTTGACACACACATTAACATTAACCCAAAATCTAGATCTAGAGTTCATCAACCTAAGAGAAAAGGTCTAATTCATTAAGAGAGAAGAGAGATTAAAAAAAAAGCTCAAGATCTTCTTCATCTTCTAGGCTTGGATCCTTGTCTCTATGATCAACCCAAGACTTCAATTAATCTAAAAAAACACACACTCTCTCTAGAACTCCTCTTTGGTGTTTTGGGTCAAAACACTAGAGAGAGAACCAAGTTCTCCTCCAAAAATCAGCTCCCCCTTTCTTCCTTCTGGTGTAAATTTTATAGTCTATAGATTTCAGCTCGAATACAGTCCCTAACACGACCGTGTTAAATCCCAAGTGCGGCTTTTTGATCGCGAGCTGAGGAAACGTCAAGTCAGCCCTAGCACGGCCAGAGAACACGAGCGTGTTCAGGTCGTGTTCTTCAGTCCTCATTGATGCACATCGTTTTTCGGCAAATGTCACATCCTCTTTCTTGATTATAACGGTCTGGGAGACCGTGATCCCTGCATGTGTCCGCAAGGCATGCGAAGGCTCTTGTGATTTTCAGCTAACACGGGCTTTTCAACACGGTCGTGTTTGTCGAATGGCAAAAAATCTTTCCTCACTTGAAATGGTGTCATGTCCAGGCTGATGGTGTGGAACACGGGCAGGGAACACTTCCGTGTTATAGGTCGTGTTTTCTCTATTTTCTTCCTTCCTTGGCATTCTTGCATCCATTCGTCCCGAAACTTGTCCTCGACCTTTTCACACGTACTAGAACCTGAAATGTGTCAAAAGAAGCACAACCTAGTGTAAAATAGATCGAGTAACGATGATCTACCAAGTCAAATGAACAAGAAATGAGGGATAAAATATGTGTAACTATGCCCGAATCAGAGCAATATATAAGAAGATACCACTTCTTCCTCTGAAGTGATTTCCTTACCTTAATTTTGAGTAGAAAACATATATATATAGTTTCCATCTTTGGAGTTTCACTGCTACTGTGAATAACCTTCATTGTCCAAATCTTTCTTTTCCAATGGAGTCAAAATCGTGCTTTAAAACTCAAAAGCTTACGCTTTTACCTTTTAGGTAACCAAAACGCTTCTATGTAGAATCTTGATTTTCCCTTACAAATGTAGTCAAAATCTGCGCTTTAAAACTTAAAAACTTACGATTTTACGCTCCTAGGTCACCCAACCGCTTTTAGGTAGAATCGCGCTTTTGACTACATTGTTATTTTCCCCCTTTTCTTAGTACGACTATGATTAGTCACTTTCATATTTCTCACAAATCAATGATAAATTGCAGTATTCGATATCCATCAGAAAGTCTAGATCATCATAAGGGTAAAGCTTATTTTGCATTTAATTCCACTCGACGAGTGGTATTAGAGAGGAAGTCCCCAAATCTTCATCCAAATTGCACGAGTCTCTGTAATCGATGACATTGGCTAAATACTCGGGTTCAAGATGATGGAATAACATGACGAAGAGCAAAAGATAAAGATAAATCTTTTAACAATTTTGACCAACCTATGGTGACGTTGATGTGAACTTCTAGCCACTATATGCTTTATTTGAGTCATGGTTTGGTGAAATTTACTTATACTTGGGGAAAGTATGACAAAGAAAGGATGTTTATGAAAAATGTTGTCCCAACCGAACCAGTTAGTGAATGGTTCACATTTTACTTGTTAATTGTAATCAAACCGTTAAAAACAGGTTTACAAGAGAAATGTAATTCGATTTAACCTTTGGTTGGGTTGGACCGATGTTTAATATCGAGGCCATCAAAAAATGAAATTCGTCTGGCCAAATAAGTGGTGCAAAACGAAGGTATGAAAACTGCTACTGAATAATAATAAAATAAAAACCTGGAGTGAATGTGATAGTGATCGAGGTAGTTGGGACAGCAGAGGTAAGGCCCCCACAATGATTCTCCTTTAATTTGCTAAAATCATGCTAGTTGATTTTGATCTGACAGTTAGAAGATAAGGCAAGAGTGGGAGATCACACAGTATTGGACTATTGGATTTTGTTCCTTCTATCTATTTCCTTCATCTGTTTTTCTTCTCGACGAGCATTCCTTGCTCCTCTTTCTATTATTGGCAACCAAATATAAAGTTGGATAGAGAGAAGAAAGATGGCAAGTCGCCACACCTGCTGCCAGGCCACACATGTTCTCTTTATTTTAGCAACCTAGAGAATTGTCGGTCTTGTTCAGCTCTTCTCATGTAGGAAGCCCATCCCCATTTCCAAGCTGGAGCAACAATGGTAACTTGAGGTTTCATTTTCAGGATTTATCCTTGGATCCATAGGTGGAGCCTTGAGGTGGTATGTTTCATCGTAACACATCTAAAAGATTTTAAAAATATTATTGATGAAGGTGTCAATCAACGGGTTCGGGTTGAATTCGGGTTACGGGTTAATCAGACTTGGGGTTCATTGGGTTACATGTCAGTTGGGATGGGGTTAATCGGGTTGTGGGTCTCTCGAGTTGCGGGTTAGTTGGGTTACGATCAATCGGGTTCTGGAGTTATTTGGATTACAGGTCCAGCGGGTTGCAAGCGGATTGGGTTGCAGGTTGTTTGTGTTCATGAATTGTGTTACTTACTCTTTACTCATTATAGCTTTACATATTATTTATTGCACTAATTTAAAAAAAAAATCAACTTTTTAGACAACTTCTTTGTACCTTGTATAAATACTTATAAAAGTTCAATAAACTTGTCAAAGAGTTGAATTAATTTTAGGGTTAATACCCTAGTTTGGTCCGAAGTTTAGCGTTAGTGACCGTTCTGGCCTCATTTTTCAATTAAGACATTTATGGCATACTTTTGAAATTATTGGACAAATTTGGCCTATAATTTAAATTGACCGTCAAAATTGACGGTCAACTATTATCTCCGTTAGTAACTCAACATACTGTGCTAACTGGACGTGTACACATCATTATTATTTTTTACCAAAACAAGTCATTATTATTTAAAATAAAATAAAAAGCAAAAAAAAGAGAGAGAGAGAAGGGGCACGAACCACTCTTCCCCTTCCACATCTTCTTTCTCCATCATCCTCCCCAAGTACACATAACACTAAATAATCAGAGACCCACCACCAGCCCCTCCCCAGGCCAAATCACCGCTAACAAAACCCAGTGCCGCCGTCTTCTTCTCCCCTCGCCAAATCGACGCCCTAAACAAAATCCAGCGCCGCCGTGCTCTTGCCAAACCCGCCGCCGCCGGTTCGAGACAATCCCCAACGTTGACGCCACCCAGGACGCGTCGGTGCTGTCAAAGCTAGCTCGCCTCTGTCGCCATAATCTCCGGTTGTTTCTTATTCCCTTGGATCACGCCTACTGGTTCGACAACGAGATCGGCAGATCTGGGACAGGGAGATCCGACAATCTGTCCCCTTCCCTCTCTTCTTTCTCTCCATCATCGAACCGAACACGCGCGTTGCACCGCCAGCGCTCCCCATCGCCTCCGCGGAAGAGGAACCGTCATGAGCCCGACGAGGAGAGAAATAAGGATAGACAGAGAGCATCGGCTTGTGATCTTGTGGACGGGATCTCGAGTGAGCAGCAACAGAAGCGGACGGACAAAAAGAAGGACAGTGAAGATGGAATGGAGGTTGCTAGAGATGGAAATGGTGGTGAGATGGGTAGGGAGGATGGGTGAAGATTGGATTTTGGTTTTTTTGTTTTGTTTTAAGATTTTGTTTTTGAATTTTTTCAACCTAAAAAAATGAAGTGGCAGTTATCTCGGATCCACCTCAGCATTTTTATGCTCAGTCACTGACGAAAAAACAGTTGACCGTTAATTTTGACGGTCAATTAAAATCATAGGCCAAATTTGTCCAATAATTTCAAAAGTAGGCCATAAATGTCTTATTTGAAAAATGGGGCAAGAACGGTCACTAACGCTAAACTTCGGGTTAAACTAGGGTATTAACCCTTAATTTATATTTTTTACATAATTGAGTTATTACAATCAAATGACTTAAAAACTTGCTATGTAACTAATCGTAATTGGTATATTACATTAGTTAATAGTTATGGTTAGATCAACATATCCATCCAACAATCTTATTACAACATATTGTTGACTAACTCAAGTAATCAAACGTAAGTTTTGTTTTTCAAACCCTAATCATGGATTTGCATGCAAATAACCTAGCTTATCTAAATCAACAACATTCCATTTGCTTCTACTACAATTCACAATACCACAATTAACAAGAAATTCAATATCTTTGTTAGTGTGATGTTTACAAAATATGAGCATGCATAAATATAAGATACTACACACAATTCATATATGCAATTAATATTTAGTCATGTACAAAAAGTCTCAAACCACATTGAGTTGAAAAATATATAGTATAACCAACATACGCTAATCAAGTTGGTTTGCGAGCCATATCATCAATTTGAGCTCCGAGTTGCTCGCGAGCCGTACTTACATAGCCAATGTCTGGCCTCCACATAAAAATTCAAGATTTATATTTGAAAAACTAAAATTTTGAAACATAAAAGAAGTTGAACGCACAAATTTTGTATCTTCTTTCTTTTTTCGAAAATTTGAAAACATCACCTACTTTATATTCCCATAAACTAAAAGCATTCAAATTTTCCTTTTCTTTCTTTTCCAAAAAATTAAAAGCAACAAATTTTCCGTCGTTCTCTTCCAAAATATAAAAAGAACACCAAATTTCTTTCTTTATTTATTTATTTTTCCGTACATCAAAAGTATCAAAATTCTCCATTCTTTCTTTTCCCAAAAATTGAAAGCACAAAATTTACTTCTTTCTCTTCCCAAAAAATTGAAAACACCAAAATTTCCTCTTCTTTTAAAATTATTAAATTATCAAATACATTACTTTAATATATTTACATTTAATTGATATCTTTGTTGAATAACTAAATTAACCATAAATTTAATGTATATATGCTATATTAAAGATATTCATTGTCTCAATTGTTAAATATTTATTAACAATATTGAAATGATGCTAATTTCATATTTTATATTTATTTATTTTTAACTTTGTATCATACTTATTAAAAATGTATATTATATAATTTTTTAATTATTCATGTTAATACAGCAAGATCGGGTCAATCGACTTGAGGGTTAATAAGGTTACGGGTTTAATCGAATTGTGGGTCAATCAACTTACGGGTCGAGCGAGTTACGAGTCATTGACTTTTAGTCAATTCGGATTTCGGATCGGATTGAACAGGCGGATTACTTAGTTCATATTTTCTTTTGACACATGTAATTATTAATTCCAATTAGTAATGTATAGAAATCAAACCTCCGCATTAGTTTTATCTGGTATACTACATCTTTTTGGGTTATGCCTACTATGACATGCATGTCATCGTGACATGGACTTTTCGGTCGATCTAATCTTGAAGGCGGTCGACCGAATTGACTAATTTGGGCAGCACGAGAAAGCATTGCGGTCGACCTCAACGACCACCTGGTCGACCGCACTTAGTTTAAGTTGTTATTTTTTGTCGACCAGAATAAAACGCCGGTCGGCCATTTCGTTGGCATCAAAAACAACATGGTCGACCGTAAAGGTATATAGGTCGACCACTTGATGACAGTCATTAACAAAATGGTCGACCAGATAAAGAAAGAGGTCGACCAGATAGAAGATAAGTGTTCTATCAATGTGTCCAATCATTTGACGTAAAATGAAGATCAAGTGTTGGTTTCGAGGTCGACCTAATCTGGTACGAGGTTGACCGAATACAAGAAAGTCAACCTATGCCCCGTGTCTTTTTTGCTTATGTATGTCGATTTGTGTGGTTCTTTTGCTCGTATAAATTATGTTTAAAACAATCACAAATAGTCATAAGTAATGATAACAAAGACTCATAAATTTATAGCATAACAACTAAACAAACTAACAAGAAATACAATAAAACAGAAATCATAATTGTTCACACATAAAAAAAAACTAAAACAACAGAATAACAATCAACAATCATTTTGACCACTTAACAATAAAAACACACAATCTAAAATCTTCGAGTTCCTACTCATGTCCCCTCTCTCCCTCATCCACATTTTCTTCATTGGTGTTGCAAGCATGATGGTGGTCGGATGTGGTGGGATGCATGTATCTTCCGCTGAAAGATCGCCACTCATCTCGCATCTCATTCCGCTGAAAGGTCACCTGCATAGTGCTAATCTGGGCAGTCATTTGCGCCGTGTAGTCGTACATGCCAGTCATCTGGCTAGAAATCTGGCCCATGTACTCGTACATGCCATCCATGCGCTCCCACACACGCTCTAAGGTGACCGATGGAGTTAAACTCTGTGCCTGCGGCATTTGCTCGTCTCCGGCTCCTTCATCACCATCACCATCATCATCCTCATCATCACCACCATGGGCACCATGAGCATTGTTTATTCGGACATACTCACCATTACGCAGCTCAAAGCCCATCATTTTCAGAGATGAAACTGTATAGAACTCCTGCCTTGAGATTCTTAACCCCACCTCACCACTTAAATCCACATTAAAATGCTCAAATAGCAAAGACAGGATCATCCCATAGGGAAGATTCCTGTTTGAACTCTCTGCAGCAGTAAGCATGTGGTTAAAGATCAAGTATGGCAAGTTCACCTTCTCGTCTAACGGTAGGTTGGTGAGGAGCTCCATGTCGAAGTAGGTGATTGTCTCCTGATGTCCACCCTTTGGCAGAATGTTGTAGGAAAGCATGTGGTGAAGAACTCTGGCTTGAACTGTCAGGTGGTTACTCGTTGGCCTACTGCGACCCTGAGCATCTTCCTCTTTATCAAGACCACATACCGTCTGGATTTGCTTGGTTCTCGTGAAATGAGTTTCATTCCAAGCAGTGTAAGAATGGATTCTCTTCCCCTCGTTTGGAGCCTCTAGTACTTGCGCCAACACATTCTTGCTCGACAAAGGGTCCTAGAAACCCGTAATTCTCGAAATGAGAATACGCATCCGTCGCCAATGGCCTTCCAGAAGCCACCCTGCGGTATTGCATTCTCTTCTCTTCATAGTTGTCACTTTGCTCCTTGGTCTGGAACAGAGTGGGATTGAACTCTTCCCATTCCGAACTTGAGGCAACAGCTTTTTGTGACTTTCTTTTCTTTTTGTTGCCAAACATCCTGCGATCAAACAAGCGAGAATACACGTTAGTCACATTTTCGAAACGAACAAAACTCGGTCGACCACTCCATAAAGCGGTCGACCTAAAACTGCACGTATAGATAAAACAGAACAACGTTAGGTCGACCTCTAAAACATCATAGGTCGACCTAATACACACCAATTGTCGAACAGAGAAAATCAAGCACAAATATGGTTCGAAGATGTACAAAATTAGAGTGCAAAACATCATAGGTCGACCTCAAAATCAGAAACGGTCGACCTCAGTTAATTATAAACGAGAATGGGTAGACCTCAAATGAATCATAGGTCGACCTCGACAAAAATACAACGAGTCTGAATAGGCCTAAATGCTTATGATATTGAGTGCGAAACAGATTAGGTCGACCTCATAATCACAACAGGTCGACCTTAGTTAGTTTCGCACAAATACTTCGTACAAGAATGTCAAAACTCGTATTTTTGCCGTCATAGGTCGACCTCAGACACATCACAGGTCGACCTCGACAAAAATGAAACGAGTCTAAATAGGCCTAAATGCTTAAGATGGACAAAATTAGAGTGCAAAAAATCAGAGGTCGACCTCAAAATCAGAAACGGTCGACCTCAGTATATTATAAACGAGAATGGGTCGACCTCGACAAAAATACAACGAGTCTGAATATGCCTAAATGCTTATGATATTGAGTGTGAAATAGATTAGGTCGACCTCATAATCACAACAGGTCGACCTTAGTTAGTTTCGCACAAATACTTCGTACAAGAATGTCAAACTCGTATTTTTGCCGTCATAGGTCGACCTCAGACACATCATAGGTTGACCTCGGGAAAAATACAACGAGTCTGAATAGGCCCAAATTCTTAAGATTTGGATTGCAAAATGAATTAGGTCGACCTCAGTAATATCATAGGTCGACCTCAGATCCGGTAGACCACTAAGAAGATTAGGTCGACCGAATCTGACGAACAGAACTAAAAAACTTTCATTTCCCAGCGTCATAACTATTTAAAACCCAACAACGCGTATAATTTTGCAAGCAAAACGTCACAGGTCGACCTCAAGAACATCATAGGTCGACCTCAATCCATGAAAAACGAGAATAGATCAAACACATACGCGAAATCCTTGGATTGCAAAATGAATTAGGTCGACCTCAATAATATCACAGGTCGACCTCAGATCCGGTCGACCACGAAGATAATTAGGTCGACCGAATCTGACGAACAGAACTAAAAAAAACTTTCATTTTCCAACGTCATAACTATTTAAAAACCAACAAGGCGTATAATTTTGCGAGCAAAACATCACATGTCGACCTCAAGAACATCACAGGTCGACCTCAGTCCATGAAAAATGAGAATAGATCAAACACATACGCGAAATCTTTGGATTGCAAAATGAATTAGGTCGACCTCAGTAATATCACAGGTCGACCTCGGATCCGGTCCACCGCGAAGTAGATTACGTCGACCGAATCTGACGAACAGAAATGAAAATCCCTCTTTTCCATCTTTAGATTTAAAAAAAAACTCTAATCTACCAATGAAGAACATAAAACTGGAATCAAATGAAATAAAGATTGAAATACCCACCTTATTTTTCTTCTTAGTAGATGAGGATGAAAAAGGATGGAGGTTTGGTTCTTCTCCTATGGGATTTTTGAAATTGGAGAAGAAGAAGAAGAAGAAGAAGGTGATATGATCCAAATTGGACACTTCTACAAGTCACAATTACTTGCCAAAGAAGCTATCAAGGTTGGAAAGAAGAAAGGCAGAATTTGGCTAAGTCAAAATCCGTGTTCAGGGTACATACTTTGGAGGCATGGTTCTCTCAATTGGCTTTGTGGAAATTCAAGGTTAAGAGTTTATTTTGCAGATAAATTTGTCATGTTTCCAATGGTATGCTTTTTGGATCCAGATGATGTCATTAAGGTTGTTTTCCAAGGTCTCAAAGTTGCTACCTCAAAACTGGAGAACTGCCAGAAAATGGTTAAGTCTGGAAACTGTTTTGTGAAGCCTACTTTGGAGCTTAATTCGAAGAGTATGGATCTTATTCAAGTCCAAAGGCTTCCACAACATGAAACTAGGTATGTTTATCTACCAAGGAAAGGAATCGGAAGAAAGATTGGAGTTTGGGAAGGCCTCGAACGAAAGGCGCAAAGTTAGTACGAAAGCTGCCTTTTGACTGTTTTGCAGGCAGCTTACTTGTGCTTCAAGAAAGGAAGTTTAAACCCGAATTTTGTGTCCTTTTTAGTGTAGAAGTTTACCTTAATTGTTTCCTAGTTATACTATGATTGTATTAGGTTTTATTTGCCTTTAAATACCGTTCTATTTCGTTGTAAAATTCAGACTTTGTTGAATAGAAAAGAAACCGTTTGGTTTGTGCAAGTTGCGACTTGTTTTGGGTTTGGTGGATTCCAAACTTGCTGAGCTTGTGTATCGATTGAATAGTCACTTCAATCGTGGTCGAGCAACTACCCTTTTATACCAATCGAGCTATCCCCAGGTGTGGATTTGTCCTTTTGGTTCCGTTTTATCCAAGTTCGTATTAAGAACGCTTCGTTCTTGATTCGAGCTCAATGGATTCTTCGATTGAGTCGTTTGCTGCGTGACTTTCATAACATACACCCCCCAGGGGCGTATCAAGTGGTATCAGAGCCTGGTTCTACACGAGGGCGAAGAAGAAGGCGAAAACGTGCTGATTCGTACAAGCAGAAGTCGTAAACCAAAAAAAAAAAAACAGGGCAGCCATGGGGGGTCGAATTGGAGCAAGCTAATTTGACGTCGTACACGCGCTGTTTGGTGGGAGAGAAGGTGTGTTCCGTGTACGTCAATGGTGAGAGCAAATCAAACCTGATTAGCTCTCGTGCAGTGGCTAAATTGGGGCTGTCGACTCGAAAACATCCAGCTCCTCATTCAGTGTCATTGCTGGAAACAGGAAGCTCTATTTTCGTAACAGAGGAGGTGACCTTACCTTTCAAAATTGGAAGCTACGAGGATGAGGTTCGGTGTGACGTGGTTCCTCTAAAAATAACTCATATAGTGCTGGGTAATCCTTGGCACGTCGATCGCGGAGCTCGACGGAGCAGAAGAACAAACCACATCAGGTTGCGCCATTGTGGGACAAGTTTTGCTTTGAAGTTTCTCTCGCCGGAAGAAGCGGCTGACGATCAAGCCACGTTGCTGAAACAAGTACGTGGCGAGGAGGAACTGCTGCTGGCGATGGAGGTTTCAAATAAGGAGCAGCAGCCGGAGATCAAGCTCGCTGAGGAAGAGCTGTCCGATGGAGTTGTGCGCCTCTGTTTTCCGTCAACAAAGCAGAGTATGAGAGAGGGAGAGTTGGCTGGCAATCTGGGAAGCGAGTTGATCACAGACCCGCAACCCAACACCTTTCCTCCTGCAGTGGGAAGCTCTTCCCTTGAACTGGCGGGCTCGAGTTCAACCGATTTGCAGAAGCCTGATCGAGCTCCAACACCTCTGCAACTGTCCGAACATGATGAACAATTGTGTGATCTGGTCGGAGAAATAGGGGCACAGTCGAACTCGACCAACGCAGCCGATTCCGTCCACACAACCCCAGGAATGACAACAATGAAAGAGCTCGACCCAAAGCCAGCTGATTCGCAGAATTCGATTTGGAGCAAAACTCCCCTGGAAACGGCAGAACTGGACGTGAAATTGCTTGAATGGGTTGGGGAGTTTGGAGCTGATTCGACACAATCGGATGATGCGAAACCATCAAGGTTGATCCTAGGAAGCTGTAGGAAGGAGCAATTCGACTTGGAGCTCCTTGAGTCAGAAACGCCCAATTCTGAAATCAAAATTCTGGTTTCCCGGAATTTGAGTTCCTACGACGGCGGGAAAAACCCAGATGACGATTCGACGCGTTCCAGAAACAATCGAGGCTGGGAATCGATCGGGAAGTATAATTCAATGGTGGAGCAAGCTGATTCGAGTAGTAGATTGCAGATTGGAGGCTCGAATCCTTGCCGTTCAACTTTTGACGACTTCCCCGAGTTCGTCGCAAAGCTGGGGAGTATCGTGAAGGTTCTGGCCGCGTTTCCAACGTTGATCATCGTCGATATGGATCAGGGAAGCAAATTTGAGGAGCAAATGGCCTTGTTTCTGGTGAAATCATCGACCACAGGAAGTCAAGATGAATGCAGTGAGAGTTTGAAGGCCATTGAGGCATGTTTGACATCCGATCTTGATGATCCAATTTGGTATCCTTCTGATCGTTTTCTAGCTTGCAGAATCATACCAGCTTTGAGGTCAAAGCTTTTTGAAGAGTGGGATCCTGATATGATCCAAATTGGACACTTCTACAAGTCACAATTACTTGCCAAAGAAGCTATCAAGGTTGGAAAGAAGAAAGGCAGAATTTGGCTAAGTCAAAATCCGTGTTCAGGGTACATACTTTGGAGGCATGGTTCTCTCAATTGGCTTTGTGGAAATTCAAGGTTAAGAGTTTGTTTTGCAGATAAAGTTGTCATGTTTCCAATGGTATGCTTTTTGGATCCAGATGATGTCATTAAGGTTGTTTTCCAAGGTCTCAAAGTTGCTAGTCTGGAAACTGTTTTGTGAAGCCTACTTTGGAGCTTAATTCGAGGAGTATGGATCTTATTCAAGTCCAAAGGCTTCCACAACATGAAACTAGGTATGTTTATCTACCAAGGGAAGGAATCGGATGAAAGATTGGAGTTCGGGAAGGCCTCGAACGAAAGGCGCAAAGTTAGTACAAAAGCTGCCTTTTGACTGTTTTGCAGGCAGCTTACTTGTGCTTCAAGAAAGGAAGTTTAAACCCGAATTTTGTGTCCTTTTTAGTGTAGAAGTTTACCTTAATTGTTTCCTAGTTATACTATGATTGTATTAGGTTTTATTTG
Organism: Linum trigynum; assembly: GCA_964030455.1. Taxonomy (NCBI): domain Eukaryota; kingdom Viridiplantae; phylum Streptophyta; class Magnoliopsida; order Malpighiales; family Linaceae; genus Linum; species Linum trigynum. The sequence continues at coordinate 28,158,877 of OZ034814.1, read as the reverse complement.
CCTTTAAATACCGTTCTATTTCGTTGTAAAATTCAGACTTTGTTGAATAGAATAGAAAAGAAACCGTTTGGTTTGTGCAAGTTGCGACTTGTTTTGGGTTTGGTGGATTCCAAACTTGCTGAGCTTGTGTATCGATTGAATAGTCACTTCAATCGTGGTCGAGCAACTACCCTTTTATACCAATCGAGCTATCCCCAGGTGTGGATTTGTCCTTTTGGTTCCGTTTTATCCAAGTTCGTATTAAGAACGCTTCGTTCTTGATTCGAGCTCAATGGATTCTTCGATTGAGTCGTTTGCTGCGTGACTTTGATAACATACACCCCCCCAGGGGCGTATCAGAAGGAAAAAGAGAGGAAGAATGGGGGATGTGGTGGATAGGGTTCTGATTGTGGTGAAGAATGGGTGGAGGAGGTTTCTTAAATAGAGGATTGAAGGATAGGGTTTGGGTGGATGTTAACATACAAACTGGTTTGGTCGGCCGAATTAAATACGCGGTCGACCGCGCATTGAAAAGGGTCGACCGCGTTTGGTCAGGTCGACCATTGTTTTTATGAGGTCGACCGTGATTTGTGTTTTGTTTATTTAAACCAATAATCAACTAACTCATAAATTATTAAGATAATTCGAAAAAAACAATGCAATCATAGTTACAAAAAAATAAACTCCTAAAAAACAAAAGAAATTTAAGAATTTTTTTGGGGACTTTTTTTCGGGCACTTAGGCCAAAAATGACCATATGTCCCACATTTCGAACACTTTCTTACGCTTTTGCCCGATGCACTTCGTGCTGACTTGAATGTCCCCTTGGTCTTCCCAATTTTTGGATCTTTCACACTGTGAAGGGGTGCTGGAGGGTTTGCAGGTGTCGTGTTGTCCGTTCTCTCCTTCGCGAACTCAATTTACACCAACCATTATAAGAAATGGTCGATTGTACTTGTTGTGCTTGTAGCATGCATCGAATGCCAAGACATCCCCAAAAAAATGGTAATTTGCTCTAGATGTGGAGTCCGACCAGAAGAGATTGCCTAATTCACCTTCATTGTTGGTTGTGTACTTGAAGAAGTTGTCCGCATCAGAGGTATGTTTACTTTGCAAGTAACCCAATGTTCGGTTAACATCTCCTATTAGATAGTCGTCAACTGTTCGGGATTTCTGAACAGCGTTATCCAAATCCTTTAGAGTGTACCCCAAATTCTCATATCCTCCAACTTTATTCTTCATGAACTGAACGATGTTGCGTTGTTTTATTCCTAACTATCGCATCCCTATCGTCAGAGCCTTGTCTCCTTCACTCACATTTTGATGAGACCAAAGGAATTGAGTTTCTTCTTCATTGCAGCAACGATGTGAGTGCTTCCTCTCAAACTTAGAAACAACCCACATTTTCTTATTCCAATCAAAGCGTATAGTATAAGATGCCTTGCAAGAATGTCTTGTCACCTTATGATGTTGTCGAGTCCGACCTTCTTTATCTATATGCATATTCTCTCTAGTCCCCTCTCTCGAACATACCATTGTCCTCCCAATTGCTACTCCTCAACGACTCATCCGAAGATCTCTACGTTGAACGCTAAACCCTTTCGCTTTAGCATTGGCATCGTAAAATTTCTCTACATCTTCTAATGTTTGGAACTCCATGGAAGGAATTTGTTGTTCATATTCAGTAGCTTCTTCATCATCCAGAAATTCTTCTTTAGCACCCTCGGTTTCCTTATCATCCCCAACCACTTTATCATCCGTATCATCTGTATCATCTGAATTATCCATAGATCCTCCTCTAGTATCCTTAGGTTCCTTATCGAAGTTAACCTCGTTACCATCTCTATCATCTGTAGCATCTCTATTATTCATCCTGCAACGATTGGAATACGAATTGAATGTCAAATACACACAAAATTAGCTCTCGTCAGGTCGACCTGAATGAACTGTACGGTCGACCTTATTACTAAATAACAAAGATGAGGTCGACCAGAATTTACTGTATGGTCGACCTTATCATATAATTACACAGATACGGTCGACCTGATGGTTGAGGTGGTCAACCTAATTAGGGAAAATTTAACCGCATACAACCTTTAACTAGTACATACGACACATACCTTAGCAAACACGGTCGACCACTTATTGCTACGGTCTACCGGAATAAGAATAAACCGCCACCAACACACGATCACAATAAGAGCGATGAGATTACAACTTCACTTCAACAAATTGCATAAATCAAAGTACGAATAAAGTCTTAAGACTTCCATCTATCTATAGAGAATGTAGACGAATTCCTTATCCTCACTAGTATGGGGAACACTTATCCCAATTGGTGAAGGATATATAAAATCATAATTCGACAAGGACAAAGTACACAAAATCCTAATTGGACTAGGACAAGACTCATTTCGGTCGACTTCGTTGCACGAATGGTCGACCGTGTTTGATAAATGTGAAACAGGTCGACCCCTTTACACAAATGGTCGACCGTTTTTTATAAATGTGAAACAAGTCGACCTCTTTACATGAATGGTTGATCGTATTTTATTAAGGATAAACAGACGAGACTCCATCCTTATTCCACATGGTTTTGGACTTTGCTACGGTATCATAGGTCGACCTTAAGCGTCACGAGGTCGACCTGTGCTCTGCCTACAGGTTTGCCCTGTTTGAGTATGTGGTCGACCATTTGTTCTAGACGATTGAAATCGTAAATTCCTTCACATCCATAATTGTATAGCAAATCTAATAAACGATAAATATTCAAAATCCAAAATGAAACAACCTCGCAAATACAAATTCAACGTATTGTCTAAATAATGCAACATTGTAACTTAATGACTTCATTTCTTTGCTTTTTTTGTTTGAACTCTGTCTCTCTTTGCCTCGTTCCATGCATTCATCTACTACATTCTTGAAAATATTTTCTCGTGCACGGTTTTCAAAATGTGTAGCCAGATACCATAGAATCTCCTTCGAGCTGGTAATTTGTGTTTTTCTCCTATCTGCATTATGGCATGTAAGACTTCGTTACAACTAAAAAAAGTAATATTAAACAAGTTATTTGTTTGACGATATACTCACCACTCTATCCAGATCCTTGGATCCATAGCGCATCCAATACATGACGTGCACACCACACTCGGTACTATTCCTTTGCCCTTGAACCCGTAGCTCTTCAAATTTGAAATCTCCAAAATTTGGTATTGCTACATTGCTCATGCGCTCCAGTTTGAAGATATAATCCAAATTGGACAACTACACACAAATAACGAATATTTTAAGCTTCTAGCATAATACGTGACACTTAGTAGTCAGAAAATTATAGGAAACACTTACCAATTTCTTGCATAGTGCTGATTTACGCTTATGATTTGCCTTACTAGTTGAAGGTAGAATGTCAAGCAAAAATGCAGTTTTTTGCTGGACATTGACGAGATACAGAAACCAATGACGTGCTTCATTGTCAAGAACTGGCATAAATATCTAGCAACGAAACACTCACTATATGTTATAAAAAGCGAATACAAACAAATGCACTTTCGAAATTTAATGATATAGGGACATTGAATAACCTTCTGGCATGCACTAACATTTGGCATATACACCACGCCATCATTCATCAACTTGTTACGAATTTGTCTAGTAATCATGTTAGCGCGTACCATTTTCTGCACCATGTTTTAATTGAGATGAATTGACATGGTACAATATAAATAACTAGGTTATGAAAAATAATTTAACATTACGGCTCTTACCGAAAACATATTTGGCAAATACCACACATTTGGCTCTTTAACATCATATTTTTCAGACATTGTTAGTGCCCTTGCACACAAATCCACTACCTACCATCCAACAATCAAACACAAAATCCTCATAAATCGTAACATAAATAGTGCACAATTCATACGAAAGTCGTAGTAGTATAGTACTTACGGATGAGCAAACCCAGCTATTCTCGCTAATGACCGAGCTCAAATAATTTCGTTTCACGTTTTCAGAAAAAAGTCAACAACGGTCAAACTGCAAAAATCAAAATAATATAAATATCAATTGTGATTTGCAACGTACAGGTCGAACTGTTCACAGTCAAGGTCGACCTTATTGGCTAAACGGTCGACCTCATGACCTAAACGGTGGACCACATGTACTAAAAAAAGTCTTACTTGTCCCAATTCTTGTCCCCAGCCTTCTCATTAGTAACAACATAATACAAGTCTTCAACTGGATGTTGAAGATTTTTTGTGAATCCTTCTAGACCCTCCACTTTCATGACCTACAAATCATAATTAAAATTAAAGTAACATATGAACACAAACACACATTATAGATGAATATGTAACGTACACTTACCCCGTGCTTTTCGAAAGGACTCTTAGATTCATCTTCATCGCTGTCAACACTAAATAATCTTTTTCTTACAAAATGATCCTTCTGTGGAGTGGTGTAGGAGTCACTTTCATATCGAGGTCTCTTGTACTTAGGAGAGGAACCCTTGCTGCCATTCGTTGTTTCACTCTGTCAAACATATAAACAAAACAAATTAGCACTAATGATAGTAATACTAATATCTTCAATCACATATGAATATAGTTGGCTACCTTTAAATTGTGCTCTTTCAATAAATCGTCTATGCTCTGGTAGCAATTTGCAGAGTCATCATGGTCTTCCTTCTCTTTATCAAAGTCAAATTTCTTTCATGTACCATCTCTTCCGCCATTCTCCATTCATTATGCACTCTTTGATAGCACCTTCTAGCCACTCAAACCCATCATGCATCATCCCAGTCACATATGTCAGTTGAACTGACAATTGCTTCACTCTATCACGCATGGACTTCTGAAAGTCATTGACTTGTGTTTGACACACCACCAGCTTCTCTTATGTGGCTTTCAACAATTTCATGATTTCACCCAAATCTTGATGCAGTCTCTCATCATGCGTCATCGTCTAAACAATTTAAAGAAAAATTAAAATCATAATTCAACTTCAAATTTCTACAATTGACCAAAAAACAGAGACGTGGTCGACCTGACAAATTATTCGGTCGACCTGGAAGACAAATAGTGACTACCACAACCATTAAGGTCGACCTCCGTTCTTCCTAGGTCGACCTATCCAGCAGGAAAATAACAATTAACCAACAAAATTAAGTGCAATATTAAATCGAAAAAGGATAGGTCGACCAGATATCTGGAGAGGTCGACCTTTTGGAAGCACAACATAGTCGTACAAACAAAGCCAAAGTCGATATTCAGGTTGAATAACCAAAACAAACAGAAACAGTCGACCTTGAAACACATTAGGTCGACCAATTGGGTTGATCTTCGTTACCTCGCAAGTACGGAAGTCCAAGTGTTGTGCCCTAAATTCAATTCCGAAGAATTGTCTCGTCAGGTCGACCTGGTTGATGTCAAGGTCAACCGAATGGTATTTTGCACGCAACAATATATCAAATTAGACGGTAGAAATCACGCATTAGAGAAGTGATGGCGAATGCTACATTAGGTTGACCTCACCTTCGACGTGGTCGACCAATTTCAACACGTACAACAGCAATCGCGAACGATCTTCTTCACAAAGGCTCTAAATTGGAAAGAACCTAATTCACACTTGGTGGCGTTGAAGGGGACTTATATTGGTATTTATAGAGATTTAGGATGTGAATGAGTCGACCCAATTCGTTTTCTTGTCCAATTGTGGAACCTTTCTGGTGTTGGAATCCTTATCCAATACGGATACGGTGTGAAGGCGGTCGACCTTTTAGGTGCACAAGGGTCGGCCTATGAGGTATTTTGGTCAACCTTTCATTCTGTTAGACCACCAAAGAGGTCGACCATATTATGTAAGAGGTCGATCGCGTCTCGGAACCTCACATAACTAAATTAGTCAATTTGGTCGACCACCTTTTGGATTAGGTCGACCGAAAAGTCCATGTCACGGCGACATGCATGTCACCGTAGCAAAATCCTAATATTTTAAAATTGCTTGATTTCTAAAGTAAATGACGAATATAATCAATTTTTTCAGAAACACCCATTCTAACATAGACCTAATGGCCATAAATACTAATTTGGCCCAAGACGTGAGTTGGTTGTTAAATTGGACGGTTAATCGTGAGTGAGCCAACGAAAATGTTGATTTGGATGCCACGTGGTATGAAGAAATTAATAAAAAAAATAATTTAAATAAAATTATAAAAAACTAATTCTTTGCCATTTATTTCAAATTAACAAATAAAAATGTTCAAATCCCCTAGCCGCCGAACTAATCTCCTCATCACTCTATCCTCTCCACTCTTGCCAAAATCCCCTATCGTCCCTGCCAGAATCCCAAAATTCCAAACCCATAATCCCTAGCCACATGTCGCTGAGAATCCTAAAATCTTCATTCGTCCATGCCAAGAATCCCCGCCCAGAAGACATCGGGAATGAAGGATGGAGCAAGGAATCGACGACCGAGATCGATGATGGCTATATGTGGCGGGTTGTTGTTGCTTGCATCGGCGGAGACGGAGTGGGGAAATCAACAGATTGTATCTCCTTTTTTGGAGACAATTTCAGCATGAAATGAATAAGGAGAATCGGAGACCAACATTCAATTCGAGATTATCCTGCGGTACCAATCCGATGCGATGAGGAGCAACATACATAGGGCGGCGGCATCAAAATCCTTGCCCTCTCTCTCTCTCTCTCTCTCTCTCTACACATGGCAACATGCGGTTGCTTGTTCTTCCCGATTTTGGTTGAGTCAATGTCGATGCAGACGCAGACGATTGTAGCTCGGTTGGCAAAGATTTTGACTTTCCAAGTGACACGGTAGTTGAATCGGACTTTGAGTCCCCATGACCGTGATGGCTATCGGAATTCCAGAAAAATTTAGGAATCTTTGAAGTCCATTGCAGAAGTGCAAACTCCAGTTGTATGTCATCCTTCATTCTTCTTTGACTTGATGGCCGCCACGAAGAAGATACCCCCTAGTCTCCACCTTGCATCTTTTACCCCACACTTTAATTATGGCTTTTGGACTTCGTAGGGGCAGTGGGTCTAGATAGAACTCATATTTATGCAGTCATCAAGACCAAGCCTACTCAAGAAGAAGTTCCAATGACTCGTGCTAAGGCTAAGGCTCTAAGGGATCAAGTTGCAAGCTATTTGGGTTCTCAATTGAAGATCATGGACGAAGGAATGCTAGAGAAGAAACCCATCACAATGTTACGATATATGGACCAGAATGAAGAGAAGATGAGCTTAGAAGAGGGAGGAGTGGATTCGGCCTAGAAGGAATAAAGATCTCCCATGGTGTGAAAGGAATACAAGTGTGAAAGTAATCATAGGTGTGAAAACATGGAAGTGGGCGGATTTGAAGGAGTGATTCTAGGGTGGTTGTTGATTTAGTCTTTACTTGTTTGTTAAGGATTTGTTTTTCCTTTTAATTGTAGGATTTTGTCATTTTTTTGCTTTCTTTTTATATTTTGGATTAGTGTTAGAGAGTCTATAAATAAGGGGCTGAGTTCCTCATTGTAATCATCAACTTTATTCAATCAAATACAAGTGAGTGTTTCGTGTCTTAGCGAATGTGTTTGCTTAAATTCTCATTTGAAGATTCGGGGGGTTTGAATGTCTCTTATCAACTAGAAGATCACATCTAGTTGTGGCGAGTTCGAATCTATCAGTTGACCCTTCTCATAGGTTCGAGATTGTTTGATTGATATCCCTGACTGTCTTTATTTTCGTGTTAAAGAAGAAAGAAGACAACCCCTACAAAAGATTGACGTTTGCAACTCTGGGAGGATTTTCCAATTATGGTCATGTCAAGTGGTATCAAGAGCCGGGTTCAAACACAGTGGAGAAGATGAAGGTTTTGGTGATTCTTGGCGTGACCTTGAAGCAATCTTGAGGATTCTTGTGCATCAAGAAGACTATCTTAAGGAGAGGAATTCATGAAGCTTTGGAAGGTCGACAATGGCGGAAAATCAAGCAATTCAAGACGCCAACGTAGCAGCATCCCTACAACAAATTTCCGCCCAAAGGCAACCTTTACAATGAGGTTGGAAGCATTGGAGAGACGTGATCAAGATCAGCCTCAACTACGAGATCAAGAGCCACCCCAACAAATTGAGAATGCAAACCCTAACCCTAGGGAACAACGAGAGAAAAGGAGGGTTGGATGAGCCATTCAATGTCCTTTGTATGAGCATGTTATTCGACATAGGCCATTGGGAGGGTAGGAGGGTTCAAGGAGAGAATTTCCTTTCTATGACGAAGAAGGTTATGAAGAGTACGAGTATGATGGAGACGCTTACCTACGTGTAGATGATAATGATCTACGAGGCCTTAAGGTGACGTTCCAATGTTTAGAGGTACAATTGATCCGGAAGCATATCCAGATTGGGAGTGCAAGATGGAGTTGATCTTTGACAACCAAAATTACTGGGAAAAGAGGAAGATGGCGATGGCTTGTATTGAGTTTACGGACTATCCATTGGCTTCGTGGGATCAATTGTGCATGAAGAAGAGAAGAGAAAGGCGCAGGACTATTAAAACATGGGATGATATGAAGGGCATAATGAGAGATTGATTTGTGCTAAGCTATCATCAACGGGAGATGCACCAATCATTGCAACTTCTTCGACAAGGCAACAAGAGTGTCGAGGATTACTATCAAGAGATGGAGCTGCTAATGATTCAAGATAATGTTCGTGAAGATAGGGAGGCTACCATAGCTCGATTTCTACATGGTCTTAATTGGGAGATCCATAATATTTTGGAGGATCAACAGTTTGTGGAGATAGAGGACTTGGTGGCTATGGCCAGCAAGGTGGAGAGGCAACAAAAGAATAGGAGGTTTCTACCTCTACAAGTACTCCGAGGGCTACTGACTCGCACGAAACTACACCGTGAATTAATCCCGACTAGAGCCCAAGTTTTTAAACTCTAGTCGAGTGCAGTATAGGGCAAGTATTTAAATTATCAACCCGGGTCGGTCCATGTACCCCTACTTCAATCGCTTAAATTGTTATCTAGCAAAACGGTTTTGGGTTTTAAACTATGAAAACTACAAATGAAAACAAGGAAAGTAAATGGAGGAGAATTCTACTTGAGAGAGCTTCACCCGGGTATTGCTCCCCCTAGGCTCATGCCAAGAAGCGAAAAACAAAGCTCTAGTATGAAGGACGTGTTCATACACCGCTAGGTGGCCGCAACTAGCTAGGGACAAACTCCCTTAGTCGATCAATGAAGGAAAATCAACAAATGTAAGCTAGGAGAACTAGCTCTCTTAATCGTTAGGTCAAGGATTGCGATTCATAGCTAGAGAGTATAGCCCGCTTTATCGATCAACCAAGCAGATCCCTAACTCTCTCTTAGTTAGCTAATTGAGAATCGTTGCAACAAGTTAGAAAGCTAACTCACTTAACCTTTCGACTAAGAGTGACAACGATGGGCTAGGAAACCTAACCCTCTCAACTAGCTAGCTAAGGATGGAAAACCAAACCCTCGGAACTTCATCAGGTCGGCGGAGAGAGCTAACTCGGTGGAATCACGGACCTACTCCGATATTTGATATTTTTGTCTTAATTGACCTAAAGGAGGTTACCCAAGTGGCTAAGGAGTCTAGATCCTAATTGTACCAAGAGGAGATTTCCACCCTCTAGGTTAATTTCACCCAATATTGAGTTAAAGCTAGCACACTCAATCATTCATGAATGATACCTCAAATATTATATAAAACACTCAATCAACACAAAAGGTTCATGTTCTTACATCCTAACACATAGAGAGACTAGGATTCACAATACTCAAGTGTTAGGTAGGCTATTTCCATAGCTAAACAAGATACAACAACAAAAAGGAGAGAAACAACCATGAAGTGATGTCAATCTTTCCTCCTTGTTGCTTGAGACACCCTTGAGCTGAAGAAATCTTCAATCCTCTAGGTAGGAACAAGCCCAAAGCTCAATCTTCCTCCTTTAATTTGCACTTTCTCACTCTAGAAGAAACCCTAAACTCTAACTAGAATCCTCTTTATTCTGAAAAATGAAAACCTAACCTAAATGAAGCTCTTCCTTTCTTCTTCCTTTCAACTCACATTTTATACCAGGATCGGGCTCAGCTCACGGCCTCAGTTCACGACCATGAACTCTTCAACGCTTCCATGAACACAGAGCGTTGTGTCGAAACGCATCGCTTCACTTGCATGAGTTCACGGTTTGCACTCAATGTTCACGGTCTTGTTGACGGTGAACTCGCCTTGCGCTAGTAACTGCAAAAATCGCCCTGGGCGCTTCGCAGTTCATGGTTTATGGCTTCAGTTCACAGCCTTAGGAGACCGTGAACTCCAATGAGAAACCGTGAACATGGCCTGAAACCTGGACTCTTGCACTTCACTATTTCTTCGATTTTGCGCTTTTTGACCTCCAATTATCCCAAAATTCGACCTCGACCCTTCCACACGTGCTAGGAACTGAAATGTATCAAAACAAGCATAACCTAGCATGAAATATGTTGAGGAACGATGATCTACTAAGCTAAGCGAATAAGAAATGAGGGGTAAATGTGTACATTTGGGCCCGAATCACCTACTCCGAGTATTCCTCCAAAGGTGGAGGCTCCAAGCCCTAGTACCAAACAAGGGACATCATCTGGTGGGATTCAATGCTTTAAGTGTCATGGATGTGGGGCATATTGAGAGCCAATGCATCAACAAGGAGAGCATTGATACTATTGGAGAATTGTGAGTATGTGTCCGATGGTGAAGAAGTTGAAATAGAAGAAAAAGATTCATCTGATTATGAAGTAGATGGAGACACCTCTGGGCAAATTGTTTGTAGCTTGAAGGGTATTAAACATCCAATCAAAGGAAGAGCTTGAGAAACGAGAGAACCGCTTCCATACGATGTGCGTGGTGAATGGGAAGACCCTTTCGGTTGTGATTGATGGAGGAAGGTGCACCAATGTGGTTAGCGCAAGTTGTGTGAAGAAGTTGGGGTTGAAAACATCGATTCATCCAAAACCCTACACTCTTCAATGGCTCGATGAAGATGGTTTGATCAAGGTAGCAAAGCAAGCCTTATTGAAGTTTACCATTTACAAGATAAAGTGAAGTGTGATGTGGTGCCTATGAAAGAAACTCATATCCTACTTGGGAGGCCGTGACAATTTGATTGATGTGCACAATATGATGGTGTCGCCAAAAAGTACACGTTGTTGCACCAAGGTAAAAGGATTGTATTGAAACCTCTTTCTCCTGGGGAAGTTTATGAAGATCAATTGCAAATGAAATAAATACGAGAGGAGAAGAAGAAAGCTCAACCCACATAAGGTGCAAAGAAGGGTTCGAGTGGCTTGGAGTCCAAGGCATTAACAATGTTGAAGGATCGGTTGGAAGGAGAATGCACCAAGTTCATTGCAATGTTGAAGCAGGTGCACATCAACTTACCATTCATGGAGGCCCTTGCCCAAATGCCTAAATGTGCCAAGTTCTTGAAGGACATCATTAGAAACAAGAAAAGGTTGGGGATCTATCCACGGTGATGCTCGATGAAGAGTGTTCTGCCATTATGAAGAACAAGCTGCCAAAAAATGTAAAGACCCAGGAAGTTTTACTATCCCTTGCACTATTGGACCCATACATACTGAAAATTACATGGCTGGCCTAGGGGCTAGTATTAATTTAGTTCCATAATATTTTTCTTTTTTTTTGTAGAAAACTAGGCCTAGGTGAACCCTCTACCACTAGGATGAGCATTCAAATAGCAGATGGTTCTATTATGCATCCTATGGGAATTATGGAGAAGTTACTTGTTAAAGTATGTACATTCATATATTCTGCTGATTTTGTGATCTTGGACATATATGAGAATGTGAATGTACCACTAATCCTAGGTAGACCCCTTTTTGGACAGCGCCAAAGCCTTGATCGATGTGAATGATGGTAAACTTATCCTGAAAGACAGGGAGGAACAAATCACCTTTTTCCATTTCTGATAGCATTAAACACTTAGATGTGCATGATGATATGGTGGACCTCACACCCGAGCAGAAGAAAAGAATGGATGATCTATAGAGCTGTTTGTGATCTTTTGGCATACTATGATTGACGTTATTCTTTCTATCTTTTGTTTGTTTATGCCTTTATGTTTACTTTTGTACGATAAAATGAGTTCCTAAGTTGAGATTTCACCCCTTCGTGGTGCAAACATTGAAATCCTAGTCGCATAGATAGACCTTAACTATTAGGATTAATCAAACGAATCACACTTTTATCAGTTTTTTGAGAATTCCCTTTCAGATAATGGAACTCTATTATAAGTGCATTTAACATGCATTACTTTCTTCCAATCCTTAAAATCTTGGGACCAACGGAGATGATAGTTTTATACGATCGACCCTCGATTTGATCAATCATCGTGATGCTTTAAGAGAGAAATGCGAAGGGTCCTTGTTGCCTGCCAGACCTAGGCAAGAATCCTTGGCACAAGGTTGGATTAGATCACATAATAATCAAGCAACTCATACTTTTCCACGATCAAGATTTGAGTCAAGGAACTCTAGGGGGAGCTTTGCTTGTGCAACGCCTCGTCCTCCTGCGTTCTACACTCGCATAGTTATAGATTTCCTTTTACCTATCACTTTTACTTTAGATTTCTATAAACCCAAGGGAAACTTCTAACCCGGAGGAACCACAACCTCCAAATTCATTTTAAGAGATCCTAGAACTCGTCCCTAATCATAGGGGTGGGCATACAGTTCGGTAAACCCGAACTGAACCAAGCCGAAACCGATTTATACCGAACCGAAACCAAAATATTGTTATTCGGTTTGGAGTTCGGAAAGGAAATGTGCCTAATTCAGAAACCAAGGTTCTTTCAACCGAACCGAGATTTCGAATTCCGAACCGAAAAACCAAAATAGGCTGCCCAAATGTCCCATGCCCAGCCCAATAACCCTCCTCTCAGAAACCACCCACAGCCCAACTGAAGCCAAACCCTCCCCCAAACCCAAATCTCCCCGCAACCCAACTGAGCCCAAAATCTCACAACTCACAACCCTAGCCCCCAGGAAGCTCGTCCCCTTCCCTAATTCCCTTCCCCACTCATCGGTCGCCGCTCCTCTCCATAGCCGTCTTCTCGAGGACCTCGACTTCGACTGCTCTCCATCACCAACATTCATGCAACACAATCACCTCCGTCCCATGCAGAGCACAACGGACTGAGCTAGGCATCCCCATCCGCTCTAGTCCCGTAACCAAAAAACCTGCACAATCCATAAAAATATCCCAAATCGAATAAGCAAAACGAGGGAGACTGAAATCGAAAACAGAGAAGATCAAGTGAAGCTCGAAGGAGAAATGCAAACCCCAAAAAAGGCCATGCATGCTTGTATCTGCTAACCTCTAAGCTCTAACCTTCATCGTCGAAGTCGTCACCATCGCCGGCGTCAATCGCCATTGCAGCCTGCCGTCCTCGGTCGATTTCTTTTCTTCCCTTAAAGATCTATGTCGCTTCGAGATCAACAATGGATGAGAGATCTCTACCACTGCAGCACCGCTGCTTTGAGCATTGCGTGATGCTCGTCGGCCGCCTCTTTGTTTATTGGTTGGGTAGAGAAACAGAAAGAGGGAGAGGGAGAGAGAGAGAGAGAGCGAAAGTGAGGGCCAGAGAGGGGAGAGAGAGTTTTTGGAAATCAAATCAGTAAAATGCTAAGAGAGGGTAAAGTAAAAGAGAGAGATGGCGTCTTTTGCTATAGAAATCCGGGTTTGGCCGAAATTCCGAACCGAATTGGAATTAAATTGGGTTCGGTATATTTCGATTCGAAATCGGTTTCAAGTATGGAGGATTCGGGTGATCCGGTATGCATATTTCAGTTCAAACCGAACCGAATCGATGCCCACCCCTACCTGGTCACATGAGCAAGTGGTGAGAGACCCTAGAGAATTAGAATCCTAGTGCTAATTTGGAACACTAGTACAAGTGGATCAAAGAGGAAGATCACCTAGATCACGGAGGTGATCTGAGAAGGTTTCCCATGATCTCCAAAATGGCGTCGCAATGATTAGTTGCACTATTGACTTTGATAATCATGAGACCGGAGATTATGTGCATGAACTCAGGTTCACGGTCGTGATCTTGAGTTAATGAACTATAGAGTTGCTTGTGATCTACCTCATTTTGGTCGTGATCCTCTTTGTTTCTTGTCAATAAAGATCATGAAGAAAATAGGGTGGTTCACTGTCGTGATCTTCAAACTGCATGGGCGTGAACTTCACGGCCAGAGATCACGGTCGTGATTTTCAAGGTCTGCCTGCGATCTTCTGGATTTTCCGTCATTATCTTCTACACTTGTTCTCCAAGACTCGAATCATGCCCAAATCTTTACATTTCTTGGTAAGACCTAAAAATGTAGTAAAGAAATCACCATAGCCTAAAATGGAGCAACTGTGGACACAATTATGGTAAATAAGCATGATAACACCTAATAATGGAGTATTTAGTGCTTATTTAGGTGAGATCAATTTTAGAGTCACTATAGAAAAAAATATTGTTTATGTTGTCGATATTCATAGTCGAACAATTTATAGTTTACTACAGTTTCATGAAGATGCAACTCATAGAGTGCTTATATATTTGAAGAGTGAAGCGCCAAGGTCTTTTTTCTTCCATGGGTAGGTTCACTAAACATATTGCACTTTGTGATGCCGACTGGGGAGGTTACTTTATCTAGCTAGGTGCAAATCTCATTTCTTGGCATACAAATAAGCAAACTACTAATGCACGATCATCGGCTGAAGCAGGGTATTGATTCATGGTGAGTACATTAAGTGAATTCATCCGGCTTTGGTGGTTGTTGCATTAGTTAGGAGCAGCACAAATTGTCACCATGATCCTTCATTGTGATAATCAATCAACACATGTGGCAACGAATTGTTACTTTTGTGCATGAACATTGTGACATCTCAAAAGAAATCATAGATCAAGGAGTTGATCTCTTTAACTTCTCCTATTTGACTTCCAAGTTTGGGAAGTTACATGTCATCTTATTGTGCATGGTGTCGCAGGCGCATGGATTAAGTTGCCCCCTTTGTTTAATTTGGTGATTTGTGTACATTTATTCTTAGCCCAAGCCGAGATCCCTAGTCTGCAGTAAAAGGGTTCGGCCATATAAGCCCTAGGCTATGTATTGTTAAGCACAAGAAGAAAATATCAACAACACCTGAAAGCTCTACATCTTCATCAAGTAATCCCGTTCATACCTAACTAGGAAAGCACGCAGTGTTCCACTTCCCAGTACATAGCTAGTTTAAGGGGTTTCGAACCGAAATTTTGCAAGTAAAACCGAGAAGATGGCAGGAAGATACCACGAAGGGGAAAGGGAATACTACAACAGTCGGCTCAGACGTTTGATTCGCGGCAAGGTGCGATGACTGATGACATCGCAATAGAAGGTGTGGAAGGGATGTGCTGTGTTTAGCTTTAGGCGAAGAAATAAGAGAGAACTTTGAGACACCCGACTGTTCAAAATTACAATAGCAGAGAAGAAGTAAAAATATACAACACTAATAGTAATACAATCATTCCATCACGACATGTATGAAGCTCATTTAACTTCTTCGATTTCGTCCAAAGCATAGTTGTTCGTAGATACATTTGCGTAGTTAACTTTGTCGAATCGAACCACAACTGGGTAGCGAGTCTTGGGGTCCTGCGCAACCAGCAAACAGTTTGAGTGGATGATTAAAACCCACCAAAACAAGTAACAAAGTTTACAACTTGCAAATTTTATTTCTCACCTGATCAACAGCTACTACGGATCCAATCCCATTGAACCAGTAGGATTCCCTCCTCATAATCTTCACCTGTTGAACATGTTTTTAAAAACCCAGATACGTCAAACCTTACTGAACACAGAAAACGACTAATTAGCTTGCCTTGAAGGCCAGTAGTATATAGGGTTCTGTATCTGTAGAAACTAATCAGACGGGCTGGTTTTGGAATAGGAAGTCTAAAGTAGACCAAACAAATTTGAGAGCGGTCGTGCGCCTTTTAGACGGACTGGAATTCCAAATCAGTACTGCTCTTTTTTGGTCCCCTGTTTCTTGCTGTATGTTCAGTGAAAACCCAGTAGGGGGAAAATGGGAATGAGAAGCTAACCTTGGTTCCTCTCTTGGGTCCAATCGGTGGCGGCTTGACCTTAGCCTTAGGAGCTTCACCCTCAGCAGGAGCTGGAGTTGTAGCAGTAGCAGCAGGTGGCGCCGCTCCCTCGTCCGCGGCCGCCCTCACAACGAGCTGCAGCCGGGAACCGCTGCTGCTGTTCTTGGGTGCGAAAAACAAGAAGCTGCTGCCGCTGGTCTTTGAGGTTGTTGTGACGTTAGGTGTGAAGACGAACCCTGAAGCGGCCGATGCCATGTTGCAGCTAGCCATGATTCAGGGTGTGAAGCAGATAAATTGAAAACAGCAGAAGTTGCAGTTGGGGAGTGTGGCTTTTGAGTTTGAGCAATTTGTGTGGCCGGTTTTTTCCTTTTTTTTCCAGGGCTGGTGGCAAGTTAGAATTATCTCTATCTTGGAAGGTAAAGTTAAGGGGAAGATCGTTTCATCCACTGAGATAGTGCCACTTGGTCACCATATCTGGTTCCTATGGATAATGTGATTACAAGTCATCTCGTCTCCCCACCAACTTTAATAATTCGGATGCTCTCCACTCAACCCCAGCTGCGAGACGAGATCTAATGCCAATTTCAGAATTTCTCATGGGGCCAGTCTGTTACATTTTGGTGGAGTTTCGCTGCGTAATTAAAATTCTCCTCACTGTATTTGCTAGGCGGCTGAGATCTTGTGACTAAGGGTAGCTTAGTCAAATGATTAAATGAATCTCCACTCTTGTATCTCATTAAAATTTAATGGTCCAGATTAATTTCATTTAATAAAGGACAAGATAATAATTACACAAATTAATTAATTAATAATTAAATTAAAAATAAAAATTGGGCTGAATTAGCTGTCCCTTCCGCCGGCCGCCTGTTTCCTGAGACCTGCCGCCGACCACCCTGGGAATTCCGGTAGCTTTTCCGGCGATGGCCGAGGAGTCCGACGACTAGACATGGCAGAGATGGATTTTCCGACGACAGTGCTGGATTCGTGATGTTTGTCGACCTATTATGTAATGTTTATCATTCCAGTTTGTAATGTTTATATCACTTCGGTTTGTATCGTTTATCATTCTAGTTTGTTATTTTTATCTATTATGTTTGTAATGTTTATATGACGATTTTGTACATATTGTAAAATGTAATGTTTGTTTGTCTATTTTTTATATTTTAATGCTATGATTTGTATACTTTGTATTAATTTTTTTTTTAGGAAAGGAGGGAGCGCACCATCACAGATTTCGGGCGTTTTTCTAGATTGGCCACTTTTCTTGGATTTTGAAGGCGACGGATCACAGATTCGTCCTTAGGGTACTCTCCACCAATGATGAAGTCTACTCATCGCCGGTTTGGGCATAAATTTGGTCGAACTTTTGCGGATGGCATTTTGGTAATTTTCTTCGATTTTTTTGAAAGGCCGTTTTCCATGGATTTTGAAGGCTACAGATCACGTATTCATGCTGAGGCTATTCTTTAGGGATGAATGAGTCTATTAGACACCGATTTGGGCAAAATATTTCCGGGGCCATTTTTGGCAGATTCCAAAGGGGTACCATCACCGATTTCGGGCGATTTTTTGGAAAGACCATCCTTGGATTTTGAAGGCAACGGATCACAGCTTCGTCCATAGGGTACTCTCCACCAATGATGAAGTCTACTAATCGCCGATTTGGGCAAAAATTTGGTCGAACTGCCCCGCTGTCTCCGATATAGACCCGGTGAAATTGAATTCTCCGTCAAGATGCGGAGTACCAACGGCAAGACGGTAAGACCCCGTGCACCTGAACCATTTGCGGAGGGCATTTTGGTAATTTTCTTCAATTTTTTTGAAAGGTCGTTTTTCATGGATTTTGAAAACTGCAGATCACGAATTCAAGCTGAGGCTATTCTTTAGGGATGAATGAGTCTATTAAACACTGATTCAGACGAAATATTTCCAAGACCATTTTTGGCAGATTCCAAAGGGGTACCATCACTGATTTTGGACGATATTTTGGAAAGATCATTTTTCTTGGATTTTGAAGGCGACTGATCACATATTCGTCCTTAGGGTACTCTCCTCCAATGATGAAGTCTATTAATCGCCGATTTGGAAAGAAATTTGGTCAAACTTTTTCGGAGTGCATTTAGGTAATTTTTCGGCGCTTTATTTGAAACGCTGTTTTCCATAGATTTTAAAGGCTGCAGATCACTGATTCATGTTGAGGCTATTCTTTAGGAATGAATAAGTCTATTAAACACCATTTTTGGCAAAATATCTCCGGGGCCATTTTTGGCAGATTCCAAAGGGGTACCCATCACCAATTTCAGGCGATTTTTTGGAAATGTCATTTTCCTTGGATTTTGAAGGTGACGGAGCATAGATTCGTCCTTAGGGTACTCTCCACCAATGATAAAGTCTACTAATCACCGAATTGGGCACAAATTTGGTTGAAATTTTCTGATGTCATTTTGGTAATTTTTGGGCGAATTTTTCGAAAGGTCGTTTTTCATGGATTTTGAAGACTGTAGATCACGAATTCAGGCTGAGACTATTCTTTATGGATGAATAAGAATATTAAACACCATTTCGGGAGGAATATTTTTGGGTCCATTTTTGGCAGATTACAAAGGGTACCATCACTGATTTCGGGCGATTATTAGGAAAGGTCATTTTTCGTGGATTTTGAAGGCGACGGATCACAGATTCGTCCTTAGGGTACTCTCCACCAATTAGGGAGGGCATTTTGGTAATTTTCGGTGATTTTTTTTGAAACGCTGTTTCCATGGATTTTGAAGGATGCAGATCAAGGATTCAGGCTGAGGCTATTCTTTAGGGATGAATAAGTTTATTAAAACTATTTTAGGCGAAATATTTCCGTGACCATTTTTGGCAGATTCCAAAGGTGTACATCACCGATTTCAGGCGATTTTTTGGAAATGCCATTTTCCTTTGATTTTGAGGGCGACGGATAATAGATTCGTCCTTATGGTACTCTCCTCTAATGATGAAGTCTACTAATCGCCGATTTGGGCAAAAAATTGGTTGAACTTTTGCTAAGGGCATTTTGGTAATTTTTCTTCAATTTTTTTGAAAGGTTGTTTTCCATGGATTTTGAAAGATGCAGATCACGGATTCAAGCTGAGGCTATTCTTTAGGGATGAATGAGTCTATTAAACACCGATTTGGGCAGAATATACCCGTTGACATTTTTGGCATATTACAAAGGTGTACCATCAACGATTTCAGACGAATTTTTGGAAATGCCATTTTCCTTGGATTTTGAATGCGACGGATCACATAATCGTCCTTAGTCAGAAATTTGGTCGTACTTCTTCAGAGGGCATTTGGATAATTTTTCGGTGATTTTTTTGAATCACGATTTTCCATGGATTTGAAGCCTGCGATCAAGCATTCATGCTGAGGCTATTCTTTTGGGATGAATAAGTCTCTTAAACACCGTTTTGGGTAGGGGTGGCTATACGTTCCGGTCCGGTTAAATTGGCCCGAACTGATCCGGTCCAGTCCGGTCTTTTTGAAAATATAGGGACCAAAGCTTGGATTGAGTACAGTCCGGTTTTGACCCAGTCCGGTCCCAATCCAGTTTTGACCTGTTTTGACCCATTTTGACCATGTTGCAGAAAATTCAGCAGCATATACCCATTTTCCTGGAATATAGACAACTTGTTTGTAGCAAAAATCAAGCCAAACATGGTACAATACAAAATCACAACCATCATTGATGTCTATTACAAACTCAAAGTCCAATTCAAACTTCAAAATAAAAATAAAGTGCATCACAAGTTCACAACCAAAGTTTAGATATCAAACACCAAATTCACTCCAATTTAAGAAATCCACCAAACCATTTCTACTCATCAGGTTCAAGAGAAACAAATGAAGCATTAGATCCACCTCCTTGATTCGTTCCACTCCTCGAACCAAACACATCACTCCCTCCGACATTGCTCGTACTTGTACCTTCATGTCCACTCACATGCTCACGCCTTTCCGCCTCATCCACCATAATAGCATTGTAAACTAAATGACATGGATCAAAAAAACATAATTGTTAGCAATAGCATTTACATGGCCAAAACTAAAAACTACAAAGTAATTTACTTACCACTCACGAAGTCTTCTTAATCCTCATAGTCATCATCATCACCATCAAGATGCTCCACAAACTCACTAGAACTTGATCTAAGCCAATCTTGAGTGCATATGAGAGCTTCCACAATCTTAGGATGCAAAGAGCTCCTAAATTCATCTAAAACACGCCCACTTGTGCTAAAAACAGACTCAGAAGGAACGGTTGACATAGGAATAGCAAACAGATCCTTTGCCATCTCACTCAAGATGGGATACCTCATAGCATTCGTCTTCCACCACTTCAACACATCAAACTCTTCTTCAGCATCATCATATTCCCGAGGATGAGCAAGATACTTCTCCAACTCACTCTTAGTATGACCAACTTGAGGTTTTCCATAATCATCATCAGGATCATAATCATCATAAGATTCATCAGAATCACTAGCTGACCTCGGTGAACTTGAAGTGGCAACTTGTACTCGACGTTTTGGAGGAGGAGAAGAAGCTGGAGGAGGCATCTTACTCTGATAATATTCAAAGAAACTTCTCGAGTTCATCATTCAACTCTTTCACCAAGACTTTTGCCCTTTCCTCTCCACACATCTTCTTGAAAATATGATCCGGATAATTCATCTTATGCCTCGGATCAAACACCACAGCCATGTAAACCAACCAGTTCAATCTGAAGTTGACACAATCCTTCTCCGACCAATATTTGTCAACTTTAGCCTTCATCTTCATACCCATCCTAACTATGTCATCATCCCTGCTATTCATCATTTTCTCAACATGATAGAATACCTTACCAAACTCTCTCAAGAATCGATGAGCAGTCACAACAGAAGTAGTGGATGCAATCAAAGTCAGATCATGAAAGAATTTCAAATACTTCATCAAAACTTTTGCATTCTTCCAATCTTCATATTGAGGGACACCAATTTCTTGATTCTTGTACCTCTTTGCCTTGAGCTTGGGCTTGTAATCCTTATCCTTCCTCTCAAGACTAGAGAATGCATCTTCAAACTCCACAGCAGCTTCAAGCATGTAGTAGGTGGAATTCCACCTTGTAGGCACATCTAGGCTCAACATCTTCTTGGATTCAATGTTTTGAAATTCCACACACTCCTTGAACTTTGCCAATCTAGATGGTGATGATCTAACCCATCTCACAGCCTCTCTCACCCTCCTTATTGACATGCCCATCTCTTCTAAACCATCGCTCACAACCAAATTCACTATATGAGCGATACACCGCATGTGAAGGTACTTTCCACCAACTATATTAGTACCCCATTCTTCAAGTCGATCTCTCAAATGAAGAAGTGTCGTGTCATTTGCACTTGCATTGTCAACTGTGACTGTGAAAATATTTTGCAAACCCCAATGCTCCAAACAATCAGCTATTGCATCACCTAGATCAATCCCCTTATGACTTGTAATCTTGCAAAAACTGATCACCTTCTTGTATAGCTTCCAATCCTTCCCAACAAAGTGTGCAGTAATGCACATATAGTTGAAATTTTGACAAGAAGTCCAACTATCTGTAGTTATGGACACCCTTCCTCCACACTTGATCTTGAAGTAATCTCTCAACTTGCCCTTCTGTTCAAGAAACAATCTAAAACAATCTTCTCTAATTGCTTTTCTGCCTGGAATCTTAAACATCGGACAAGCACGAGCCATGAAGCGCTTAAAACCTTCTTTCTCCACACTCTTAAAAGGCATTTCATCCAGAATTATCATTTCAACTAACCTGGCTCTGATAGAAGTTTGATCAAATTTCCAAGTCCTCAAAACTCCTTGCCCTTCAACAGAACTTGGATTGAGTTCTAAATTCAACTGCTTCCCCTTTTCTTGTAGTTTCTTTAAGCACCTTATAGTATGCCTACCCAAAGAACTTGTACCATTTCCCGAGGGATCCCCAGCCAATGCCTTTCCACAGTAATGACACTTTGCCTTCTTCTTGCCTTTATCATCTTTGTAACAATCATAATGATTCCATACAGGTGATCTTAACGTGTACTCCCTACTGCTCTTATCTGTTACAGGTGTTGTTGTGGTGTTGATAGCTGCTGGTTGTTCTTGTTCTTGAGTTGTAGCAGCTTGAACATTAACATTACCACTGTTATTCCCACTTTCAACGGCTGCCTTTGAAGCTTGCGGTTGTGATCGCTTCTTACTAGGAAGAGGAGGCAAATTATCACCTTCTCTTGCTGTCGGTACTCGCTTCTTAGTACCCTGCACAAAACAGTTCAATCTATATAAGAAAATGCACTTTTTTGCCTTCTCCATTGAAGAACAAACAACCTAGCTGCTACTCACTAATCCCCTCTATCTTTCACCATTCAATTCATCACATTCCACCAATCAATCAATCACTAAAATTAAGCAACAATAAACTACAACTAATTGCAAATAATATTAGTAGTAACTTACCCAACTGCTGCTCCCCTCCATATTTCTGACTTTGGAGGCTGCTGCCGGCTGCTAGTCGGATGTTGCCGGATGTTGGAGTGGACTCAGTGGAGGGCGGAGGCTGCTGGATGTGTATGTTCGTCGAGGGTGGGGTTGCGACTTGCGACGGCCGACGGGATGGAGGCTGGTGGAGGAGTGGAACGGCGAGCCGGTGACTGGTGGAGGCGTGGAGCGGGGAGCGGCGAGCCGGCGACTGTGGAGCCGGTGAGTCGGCGACTACTTTGAGTGTGCCTCGCACTCGGTCGCCTGTTGGCGTGTTGGGGGAGGATGGACAACAGGACGAGGAGTCAACGAGGTGACAAGGACGAGGAGCCGACGAGGAGAGGACGACCGACGATGGATTGGACTTTGGAGGGTGGAGCAGTGGAGCGGCCGAGCGGGTGAGGCGGTGAACGGCTGCTGCTGCGGGCTGCCTCCTTTGCAAATTGGAAAAGCGCAAAAGCCAACCCTAGTAGCCGCTGCCTGCCAAAATGCAAACCAAACAAAATGCAAACCCTACCTTACCTTTGGGCTTTGACACTTGACTCGGCTGGGCCTGGGAGGGAGGGAAAAATGGGCCTGAGTTGCAGACTTGTAGTGGGTGGGCTTAGCCTGCCTCTGGGCTTATTTTAATTATCCGGTCTTCCGGTTTTAACACGGTTTTTACCCGGATTGGATTGGTCCGGTTTTTTTGCTATTTCTAAGACCAAAGACGGGATTGGATTGTTTTAAATCCGGTCCCGGTCTTAAATGGTCCGGGTTATACGGTGGTTTTTAATCCGGTCCCGGTCCAAATAGCCACCCCTAGTTTTGGGCGAAATATTTCCAAGACCATTTTTTGCAGATTCCAAAGGGGTACCATCAACGATTTCAGGGGATTTTTTGGAAATGCCATTTTCCTTGATTTAAAGGCGACGGATCACAAATTCGTCCTTAGGGTACTCTCCTCCAATGATGAAGTCTATTAATCGCCGATTTGGGCAGAAATTTGGCCGAACTTTTTCAAAGGGCATTTTGATAATTTTTCCTCTATTTTTTTGAAACGCCATTTTCCATGGATTTTGAAGACTGCAGATCACGGATTCAGGCTGAGGCTATTGTTTATGAATGAATAAGTCTCTTAAACACCGTTTCGGGAGGAATATTTTCGGGGCCATTTTTGGTAGATTCCAAAAGGGTACCATCACAGATTTTGGGCGATATTTTGGAAAGGCCATTTTCCATGGATTTTGACGGCGGCAGATCACGGATTCATGCTGAGCCTATT
Organism: Linum trigynum; assembly: GCA_964030455.1. Taxonomy (NCBI): domain Eukaryota; kingdom Viridiplantae; phylum Streptophyta; class Magnoliopsida; order Malpighiales; family Linaceae; genus Linum; species Linum trigynum. The sequence continues at coordinate 28,134,950 of OZ034814.1, read as the reverse complement.
CATTAAGGATGAATGATTCTATTAAACACCGATTCGAGCGGAATATTTCTGTGGCCATTTTTGGCAGATTCCAAAGGGGTACCATCACCGATTTCGGGCAATTTTTTTGGAAAGGCCATTACCCTTTGATTTTGAAAGCGACGGATCACAAATTCGTCCTTAGGGTACTCTCCACCAATGATTAAGTTTACTAATCGCCGATTTGGGCAGAATTTTGGTCGAACCTTTTTGGAGGGCATTTTGGTAAACTTTCGGCTATTTTTTCAAAAGGTCGTTTTCCATGGATATAGAAGGCTGCAGATCACGGATTCAGTCTAGGCTATTCTTTAGGGATGAATAAGTCTATCAAACACCGTTTCGGGCGGAATATTTCCGAGACAATTTTTGATAGATTTCAAAGTGGTACAATCAACGATTTCGGGCGAGTTTTTGGAAATGTCATTTTTCGTGAATTTTGAAGGCGACGGATCACAGATTCGTCCTTAGGGTACTCTCCACCAATGATGAAGTCTACTAATGTCTGATTTTTGGCAGAATTTTAATCGAACTTTTTGGGATGGCATTTTGATAATTTTTTGGCGATTTTTTCGAAAGCCCGCTTGCAATGGATTTTGAAGGCTGCATATCACGAATTCAGGCTGGGCTATTCTTTAGGGATGAATAAGTCTATTAAACACCGTTTCGGGCGGTATATTTCCGGGGCTATTTTTGGCAGATTCCATAGGGGTACCATCACCGATTTCAGGCGATTTTTTAGAAAGACCATTTTTCTTGGATTCTGAAGGCGATGGATCACAGATTCGTTCATAGGGTACTCTCCACCAATGATGAAGTCTACTAATCCACGATTTGGGCCAAAATTTGTTCGAAATTTTTCGGTTGCTTTTTTGGTAAGTTTTTGGTGATTTTTTCAAAAGGTCGTTTTCCATGGATTTTGAAGGCTGCATATCAGGGATTTAGGCTGACACTATTCTTTAGGGATGAATATGAATATTAAACCCCGTTTCGGGCGGAATATTTCCGGGGCTATTTTTAACAGATTCCAAAAGGGTATCATCACCGATTTCAGGCGATTTTTTGGAAATGCCATTTTCCTTGGATTTTGAAGGCGACGGATCACATATTCGTCCTTAGGGTAATCTCTACCAATGATGAAGTCTACTAATCGCCGATTTGGGCCGAAATTTGGTCGAACTTTTTCAGAGGGCATTTTGGTAAATTTCGGCAATTTTTTCAAAAGTGTTTTTTCCATGAATTTTGAAGGCTGCAGATCACATATTCAAGCTGGCTATTCTTGAGGGATGAATAAGTCTATTAAACACCGTTTCCGGAGGAATATTTCCGGGGCCATTTTTAGCAGATTCCGAAGGGGTACCATCATTGATTTCGGGCGATTTTTTGGAAAGACCATTACCCTTGGATTTTGAAGGCGACGGATCACAGATTCATCCTTAGGGTACTCTCCACCGATGATTAAGTTTACTAATCGCCAATTTTGAGCAGAATTTTGGTCGAACTTTTTTAAAGGGCATTTTGGTGATTTTTCAAAAGGTCGTTTTCCATGGATTTTGAAGGCTGCAGATCACGGATTCAGGCTGAGGCTATTCTTTAGGGATGAATAAGACTATTAAACACCGTTTCGGCAGAATATTTTCGAGGACATTTTTAGTCGATTCCAAAGGGGTACCATCACCGATTTCGGGCGATTTTTTGGAAAGGCATTTTCCTCTGATTTTGAAGGCGACTGATCACTGATTCGTCCTTAGGGTACTCTCCATCAATGATGAGTCTCCTAATCGCCGATTTGGCAGAAATTTGGTCGAACTTTTTCGGAGGGCATTTTGGTAGTTTTTTTACGATTTTTTTTGAAAACCCGTTCTCCATGTATTTTGAAGGTTGCAGATCACTTATTCAGACTGGGCTATTCTTTAAGGATGAATAAGTCTATTAAATACCCTTTCGGGCTGAATATTTCCTATTTTTGGCAGATTCCAAAGGGGTACCATGTCCGATTTCGCGTGATTTTTTGGAAAGGCCATTGTCCTTGGATTTTGAAAGCGACGGATCACATATTCGTCCTTATGGTACTTGACTCGCTATGACACAACACCTAACAATGGCCAAGTGTAACCAATGGAAGGGACTGCAGTATAGTGGCTCAAGTGATAAATATCGAATCCACGGGTCTCTAGAGTTACTATTACTCAGCTTCAGTTTATTATTTAGCAAACCATATCAAAATGAAAGAACTAAAACTACTCTAGCAAACTACAGTTAAAGTTAATCTAATTACAGGTTGGGAACTCACTTAGGTATGATTCCCCCTAGCCACTAGCCAGACTAACGATTGATGATTTCTAACTTGTTTCACTTTCATTCACAATGCGGAGAATCCTTGACTAGACCTTGAGTCTCGACTAAAGGAACAAGGCCCTCTTGAGTCAATTGCCTAGAGGGACGTATCCTTCTCTAGAACAACTGATCAAGACATTCTGAACTAGACTCACTCTATCGAAAGAGGTCCTCAATCGATACAAAGCAGTGAATCAACCCTCGACTAAAGCAATCGATCCACTACTATCAATCTATGGTGCTCTATTGACCTAATTAGGTATTCCCTCTCATAGGATCAAAGCAGAATCAATAATCTTGACTAAAGCAGAATTGAATCATGAAAACATGCATAGATTGAATATGAACTCAAGATTATCAAGTCAGAGTAATCATACAATCATCCAATCAAACAAACATAGCTAGGGTTCCTCAAAACCTAAGTGAAGGGAAGTTACTCCATAGAGAAGAGAGAGACTGCAGTAAGAATCTTCAGATGATCAGTCTTCAAGTCCGGGCTTGTTCCTCGAGCTTCCAAGGCGAAGAAATCCTCCAACTCCACTCCAAGAATGCCCTCAAATCGCCCTCTCTCTCTTTGGTTCGTCCCTTGGGTGTTTGGGATCCAAAACCCAGCTCTCCTCTTCTCCTTTGGCTGAAAATTGGGTTTTAAGCAGAAAATCCCGACTCACACGGGCAGTGTGGCACGGCCGTGTGGCTTACCCAGTTGCCCGTGTGAGTCAAAACGCTGCGTTCCAATTAGTTTGAATTCCAGGCTCTTTGCACGGCCAGAGTGGCACGGCCGTGTGAACTTCCTTTTTGACCGTGTTTGCTCACGCAGAATTCCACACGGCCAGACTGGCCTCTTGCACGGCCGTGTGGATGTCCTGCTCTGCCCGTGTTTGCTCTCGGCGAAACTCGCACGGCCAGACTACTCCTTCACACGGCCGTGTGATCATTAGGGCAGCCCGTGTGACCTCCTTTGTGACTTGTCTCGCACCCGATCTTCACCCAATCGACCCCGAACTCGCTCCTAAACCTTCATTCACTTGCCAGGACCTGAAATATCACAAACAAGCACAACCTAGCGTGAAATCGGTCTAAAACACGAGAAACCACCTCTCAAACGGTGTAAGAACAGGGGTGAAAACATGTGTAACTAACGGTCTATCAAACTCCCCCACACTTAACCGTTTGCTTGTCCCCAAGCAAACCTAACTCAAACCAATGCAACTCTCCAGACCTCTATAGCAACAAACAACCCAGATCGTAGGTAGAGGACTTCCTAGATCATTTAGCAACTTACGAGGTCAACCAACGCACAAGTCATCTCATAACTTCTTCGGCGAGTCGGCATCATGGCAAATAGTGAACAGAGGACAAATGAATTGTGGATGAAGAGATTCTCAAAAACAACAGATCATGGACTCACATTTTTCAAGGTGCTCTATTTTCTGCTTAAGGATGGTTGGAACCCCTTTTCTTTCTATTATGCTTGTTTTCTGTTATTTTTCTTTTCTTTTTTCTTTTTCAAGGGTCCCAACCTGCTCTTACCGGCCATGCCAGGAGCGGATGTCTCGAGCCTCGTGCGGGGGAAAGACATGTAAGGGGGCTGGAGGTAGTAGGTGGAACTTGGGAACGAATTCCCGTCTCCCCTTACACACTTTCGCCCTATTCGCACGGGAGACGTTTATTTTGAAGCACATTTTCGAGCACCTGTTATTTTCAAAACATGATACAAGAGTCCATGACAGGCAGAGAATCCACAACACCACACAATTCAAGGGTCCTAAGATCACTAATTCACTCAATCAACCAACTCAATATGAAGAAGAAATGAGACTTCTTAAATGCATCAACATCCTCCATAGTGCTACACTACCTCCCTAGGTTGCATATCACTATAAAGACTGTCAATTCAAAGCATACTGAGCAGGCAATTGCAAGGAAACACGTACTTGGAGCCCTCAAATTTAAAAATTTGGACAGTGGACTAGGCTCCAAGCACACAAACAACCAAACATTCACCCGCATACATAATCGAACATCCCCCCACACTTAAGCACGACATTGTCCTCAACGGAGGAAAGATAAGGAGGGTAGAACGAAGTTACCAGATCAAGGGTGAATGATGATGAACGGGTCAGGCGGTGCCATCCAGAAAGAGAGTAATCAGAACACAAACACCACACAAAATCTCACAAAGGTTGAGTTATTGACTCTAAAATCAAATAGCAAACTGACTCAACCGAGGAGAAATAGAGAAAGAAATGCAAACCGACTGGTTGGGTTGCCTCCCAACAAGTGCTTCTTTCACGTCGTGAGCCGGACGATGGCTCCTAAGTTTCGGTCCATGCTAGAACCTCCTTGAAGTTGAGGTTCTCGTCGATGAGGTGGAGTCTCAAGTCATGAGCATGTGGTGTGGCAGGTGATGAAGGCTCATGTACTTGATGCAGATGAAGTCTCCACCCTCGAGACCTCTCCTTCTCTTCTCTCGTCTCATTGCCCCAAACCAGATATGACAGCATCGATTGGCCACCATCGCGTCCACCAAGAGGGACCGATGTCGAGGTGGCCTTGGTCTGGCAAAGAGACACTGCAAATGGGTCCTTGCTAAGCAGTTCCTCGAAGTTTGGTGGAGATATCACATGTAACTCATGGCCGGTGCATGCCTCTTCCACCTCAACTTCATCCTCAGCCTGGACGCCAATTGCTTCTTCAACCCCCCTTTCTTCTTCATGTGGTATCACCCCTGGGAAATGATCAAGAACTCCTCCTGCTTCACTTTCGTCATCCTCCACAACTTCTTTCTGCACCCTTTGTTGCTCTTCTTCTTCTAGCACGGATTGGAGAGCAAGTTGCCAAGCAATTTCTTTCATGAGATCTTCTTGCAACTCCTCACTCATGCCCGCCTCTTCAAAGCGCAGTTTGGGGTGTGGGAAGGTGTGGTCGGCTACGACAGGACACTCCTGATCATGATCATCACGGGAGCTCTCCGTGACAACTTCAGTGTGCTCCACAATGTCCTTGTAGCCTTCTTCTTCCTCCTCCTCTTCTTGTATGGTAGCAGAAGGGTGATCTGGAGCAGGCTGTGCCCAAGATCGCTCAAGATCATCGACGCTCTTCTTAAGGCTCAGGAGGATCTCCTCTGTTTCACGATAGGCCTGGACACAATGATCCATCCTGGAGCATGTTCTATCACAGTCTCGAGCAAACTGCTCCATGAGAAGTCTCAATTCATAGTGTGGATCTGGCTGTGGAGTGTAGCATGGCTCTGCAGAATGGCCCGTGAAGGCCGCCATGGGTAACTCCAGCTCCAATGGCCCCTCTGGTTGTGGGAAAAATTCTTCTTGGTAATGAGGTTGTTCTTGATATGCCCAGGGATCCGGTTGTTCTCCGTAGTAAGGGGGTTGGTACTGGAACCCAAATCCATAGTCTTCTCCGCCTTGATTGCTCCACGGAGTCTCGGGGTAATACCAACCAGATGGTGGTGGATACCCCCAATGATTGGAGAAGCCATTAGGATCCATGATTCAGATCTGCACCAACAAAAACACCCAAGTGAAAAGCAAGGGTGGAAAAGAAAAGAAACGAAAACGCTAAAGTAACAAACTTCTGCCTTTCCTAATACTCTAGAAAGTCCCCGGCAACGGCGCCAAAAACTTGACTCGCTATGACACAACACCTAACAATGGCCAAGTGTAACCAATGGAAGGGACTGCAGTATAGTGGCTCAAGTGATAAATATCGAATCCACGGGTCTCTAGAGTTACTATTACTCAGCTTCAGTTTATTATTTAGCAAACCATATCAAGATGAAAGAACTAAAACTACTCTAGCAAACTACAGTTAAAGTTAATCTAATTACAGGTTGGGAACCCACTTAGGTATGATTCCCCCTAGCCACTAGCCAGACTAACGATTGATGATTTCTAACTTGTTTCACTTTCATTCACAATGCGGAGAATCCTTGACTAGACCTTGAGTCTCGACTAAAGGAACAAGGCCCTCTTGAGTCAATTGCCTAGAGGGACGTATCCTTCTCTAGAACAACTTATCAAGGCGTTCTGAACTAGACTCCCTCTATCGAAAGAGGTTCTCAATCGATACAAAGCAGTGAATCAACCCTCGACTAAAGCAATCGATCCACTACTATCAATCTATGGTGCTCTATTGACCTAATCAGGTATTCCCTCTCATAGGATCAAAGCAGAATCAATAATCTTGACTAAAGCAGAATTGAATCATGAAAACATGCATAGATTGAATATGAACTCAAGATTATCAAGTCAGAGTAATCATACAATCATCCAATCAAACAAACATAGCTAGGGTTCCTCAAAACCTAAGTGAAGGGAAGTTACTCCATAGAGAAGAGAGAGACTGCAGTAAGAATCTTCAGATGATCAGTCTTCAAGTCCGGGCTTGTTCCTCGAGCTTCCAAGGCGAAGAAATCCTCCAACTCCACTCCAAGAATGCCCTCAAATCGCCCTCTCTCTCTTTGGTTCGTCCCTTGGGTGTTTGGGATCCAAAACCCAGCTCTCCTCTTCTCCTTTGGCTGAAAATCGGGTTTTAAGCAGAAAATCCCGACTCACACGGGCAGGGTGGCACGGCCGTGTGGCTTACCCAGTTGCCCGTGTGCGTCAAAACGTTGCGTTCCAATTAGTTCGAATTCCAGGCTCTTTGCACTGCCAGAGTGGCACGGCCGTGTGAACTTCCTTTTTGCCCATGTTTGCTCACGCAGAATTCCACACGGCCAGACTGGCCTCTTGCACGGCCGTGTGGATGTCCAGCTCTGCCCGTGTTTGCTCTCGGCGAAACTCGCACGGCCAGACTACTCCTTCACACGGCCGTGTGATCATCAGGGCAGCCCGTGTGACCTCCTTTGTGACTTGTCTCGCACCCGATCTTCACCCAATCGACCCCGAACTCGCTCCTAAACCTTCATTCACTTGCCAGGACCTGAAATATCACAAACAAGCACAACCTAGCGTGAAATCGGTCTAAAACACGAGAAACCACCTCTCAAACGGTGTAAGAACAGGGGTGAAAACATGTGTAACTAACGGTCTATCAGTACTCTCTACCCATGATGAAGTCTACTAATCGCCGATTTGGGCTAAAATTTGGTCGGACTTTTTTGGAGGACATTTTGGTAATTTTACGATGATTTTTTCAAAAGACTGTTTCCAATGGATTTTGAAGGCTGCAGATCACGGATTCAGGTTGAGGCTATTCTTTAGGGATGAATAAGTCTATTAAACACCGTTTCAGGCGGAATATTTCCGTGGGCTTTTTTGGCAGATTCCAAAGGGTACCATCACCGATTTCAAACGATTTTTTGGAAAGGCATTTTCCTTTGATTTTGAATACGACGGTGCACTGATTCGTCCTTACGGTACTCTCCACCAATGATGAAATATACTAATCGCCGATTTATGCTGAAATTTGGTTGAACTTTTTCGGAGGGCACTTTGGAAATTTTTCGATGATTTTTTCAAAAGGATGTTTTCCTTTGATTTTGAAGGCTGCTAATCACGGATTCAGGCTGAGCTTATTCTTTTTGGATGAATAAGTCTATTAAACACCGTTTCGGGCGGATTATTTCCAGGGCCTTTATTTGCATATTCCAAATGGGTACCATCACCGATTCCGGCGATTTTTTCGTTTTTGGATGAATAAGTCTATTAAACACCGTTTCGGGCGGAATATTTTCAGGGCCTTTATTAGCATATTCCAAATGGGTACCATCACCGATTCGACGATTTTTTCGTAAGGCCGTTTTCCATTGATTCTGAGGGCTGCAGATCACGGATTCAGGCTATGCTATTCTTTAGAGATGAATAAGTCTATTAAACACTGTTTCGGGGGGAATATTTCCGGGCCAATCTTTGGCATGTTCTAAAAGGGTGCCATCACCGATTTCGTGCGATTTTTTCAAAAGTCTGTTTTCCATAGATTTTGAAGGCTGCAGATCACAGATTTAGGCTAAGGCTATTCTTTAGGGATGAATAAGTCTATTAAACCCCGTTTCGGGCGGAATATGTCCAGGGCAATTTTTGGCAGATTCCAAAGGGGCACCATCATCGATTTCGTGCGATTTTTTCAAAAGTCCCTTTTCCAAGGATTTTGAAGGCTGCAGATCACAGATTTAGGCTGAGGCTATTCTTTAGGGATGAATAAGTCTATTAAACACCGTTTTAGGCCATTCCAAAGTGGGTACCATCACCGATTTCAGGCGATTGTTTGTAAAGGCCATTTCCCTTGGATTTTAAAGGCGACGAATCACATATTCATCCTTAGGGTACTCTCCACCAATGATGAAGTCTACTAATCGCCGATTTAGGCATAAATTTGCTCTAACTTTTTCGGAGTGCATTTTGGTAATTTTTTGGAGATTTTTCGACAAGATGTTTTCCATGGATTTTGAATGCTGCAGATCACGGGTTCAGGCCGAGGCTATTCTTTAGGGATGAATAAGTCTATTAAACACAGTTTCGGGCAGAAATTTTCCGGGACCATTTTTGGGAGATTCCAAAGGGGTACCATCCCCGATTTCGGGAGATTTTATAGAAAGTCATTTTCCTTTGATTTTGAAGGCAACGGCTCACTGATTCGTCATTAGGGTACTCTCCACCAACGATGAAGTCTACTAATCGCTGATTTGGGCTAAAAAATTGTCTTACTTTTTCGGAGGGCATTTAGGTAATTTTTTTGGTGATTTTTTCGAAAGGCTGTTTTTCATGGATTTTCAATGTCGCAAATCACGGATTCAGGCTGAGGCTATTCTTTAGGGATGAATAAATCTATTTAACACCGATTCAGACGGAATATTAAAGAGGCCGTTTTTGGCAAATTCCAAAGGGATACATCACCGATTTCGGGCGATATTTTAGAAAGAACATTTTACTTGTGTTTACTCCAAAAATTAACCTTGTACCACATCGGTTAAAAAACAAGTAATTAAATGGCTTTATAAGGCCAACTTAATCATATTAGTTTAAATCAGTTGAGTGGGCCATGAGGATTGGGTTTTTTGGGCCCATTACTCCGTGCTACTACGCGCGACATGCATCTCCAAATTTGCCTAAGTATGGGAGCCACCCCCATGACACGCAGAGGGGGTGGGCGCTAGACAGCTAGCCCCAGGACATGCCAAGGGGGGTGACCACCATCATACCACCCCCAAGACGTGGTGAGGGGGGTGATGGCCGAATTTGGCTAAGGAAAGGAGTATGGTAGCCATCCCCAGGAGATACCAAGGGGGGTGGCCACCATCATACCACCCCCAGGACGTGGCAAGGGGGGGTGGGCATCATACCACCACCCCCAGGAGGTACCAAGGGAGGTGGCCATCATACCACCACCCCAGGACGTGGCAGGGGGGGGGGGACATCATACTGCCACCCCCAATTTGGCTAAGGCAAGGAGTATGGTAGCCACCCCCAATGGTTGGCCACCATCATACCACCCCCAGGACGTGGCAAGGGGGGTGGGCATCATACCACCACCCCCAGGACGTGGCAAGGGGGTGTACATCATACTGCCACCCCCATAACATGATGACGGGGGTGATGCCGAATTTAGCTAAGGCGAGGGGAGAAGATGTAAAATGTGGCTAAGTATGGAAGATGATGAGGGTGGAAGGAGCCCCCCCCCCCCATGAGGTGGTCTGGGGGCCACCAACATAGCACCCCCATGGTATGATCAGGGGGGTGAGGGTTCACCAACGCCAGCTCCCATGAGGATGATATAGTGGTGGGATGATCCATATGACCCCATGGGGGATGCCCCCAATGGTATGGTGAGGGGGTCACCAACGTACATCCCCATGGTATTTACAAGGCAAGGGGGTCATGTGAGCACGTGGTCTCTTAACTCTCCTATTGGTGAAGTATTTTTGGCATTTTTAATTCATGTGATTCAAATACCCACCCATATGTGGCACGTGGTATTCCATCATGCCTTAGCCATTTTTTCTCTATAGACAAGCGAAGCTATGGAGGAGATACCAAGAGCAGGGAGTGAGATCTCAAGAGGAGGGGGACAGGGCTGAAGAAGGTGGCACATCCAACGTCAGGGTAACCGTCAAAGCAGTTGAGAGGGTAACCGCCACTCCACATCGGCAGAGCAGTTTCTCGAAGCAGTTACTTCTGGTGGCTATAAATAGGAGGTGAAGATGACGGAGAAAGGGTTCGCAAAAATCACAACTCGACACCACTTGTCAAGTTTTATCTTTTTATCTTTTCCTCTGCAGATTTTAGCCATAGTCGTAGTTTTTGGAGCTCTCACTGAACCTCCATAGGAGTAGGGCTAATTTAATGTAGATTTTCCTCGTAGTTCATCAAAACATTGAACACCCTTGTTTGAAATTTGTTCGAAGTGGTGTGAACTGTGTTTTTTGATCGTTTGTTTGGAAGTCAAAGGTGCAAAATCGAATTATGTTCATCTAGTTTTTTTCGCCGGGAAAACACCTTGGATTTTGAAGGAGACGGATCACAGATTCATCCTTAGAATACTCTCCACCAATGATGAAGTTTACTAATCGCCGGTTTAGGCAGAAATTTTGTCGAACTTTTTCGGGGGTATTTTGGTAATTTTCCGATAATTTTTTTAAAGGTCGTTTTCCGTGGCTTTTGAAGGCTGCAGATCACGGATTCAGGCTGAGGCTATTATTTAGGGATGAATAAGTCTATTAAACACCTTTTCGGGCGGAATATTTTCGGGGCCATTTTTGGCAAATTCCAAAAACGTACCATCACCGATTTCGGGCGATTTTTTGAAAATGTCATTTTTCCTTGGATTTTGAAGGCGACGGATCACATATTTGTTCTAAGGGTAATCTCCACCAATGATGAAGTCTACTAATCGCCGATTTGGGCAGAAATTTGGTCGAACTTTTTCGGAGGGCATTTTGGTATTTTTTTGACGATTTTTTTGAAATGCAATTTTCCATGGAATTTGAAGGTTGCAGATCACTGATACAGGCTGAGACTATTCTTTAGGGTTGAATAAGTCTATTAAACACTGTTTCGGGCAAAATATTGATGGGGCCATTTTTGGCAGATTCCAAAGGGGTACCATCACCGAATTCGGGCGATTTTTTGGAAAGACATTTTCCTTTGTTTTTGAAGGCGACGGATCACTAATTCGTCCTTATGGTACTCTCCACCCATAATGAAGTCTACTAATCGCCGATTTGGGCTAAAATTTGGTCAGCCTTTTTTGGAGGGCATTTTGGTAATTTTATGATTATTTTTTCAAAAGACTGTTTCCAATGAATTTTGAAGGCTTCTGATCACGGATTCAGGCTGAGGCTATACTTTAGGGATGAATAAGTCTATTAAACACTGTTTCGGGCGGAATATTTCCGGGGACATTTTTGGCATATTCCAAAGAGGTACCATCACTGATTTCGGGCGATATTTTGGAAAGTCATTTTCCTTTGATTTTGAATACGACGGTGCACTGATTCATCCTTACGGTACTCTCCACCAATGATGAAGTACACTAATCGCCGATTTAGGGTGAAATTTGGTTGAACTTTTTCGGAGGGCACTTTGGAAAATTTTCGATGATTTTTTCAAAAGGATGTTATGTATTGATTTTGAAGGCTGCTAATCACGAATTCAGGTTGAGGCTATTCTTTTCGGATGAATAAGTCTATTAAATACCGTTTCGGGCGGAATATTTCCAGGGCCTTTATTGGCAGATTCCAAATGCGTACCATCACCGATTCCGATGATTTTTTCGTAAGGTCGTTTTCCTTTGATTTCTGAGGGCTGCAGATCACTGATTCAGGCTAGGCTATTATTTAGGGATGAATAAGTCTATTAAACACCGTTTCGGGCGGAATATTTCCGGGGTAATTTTTGGCAGATTCTAACCGATTTAGTGCGATTTTTTCAAAAGACCGTTTTCCATAGATTTTGAAGGCTGCAGATCACAGATTTAGGCTGAGGCCATTCTTTAGGGACGAATAAGTCTATTAAACCCCGTTTTGGGCGGAATATGTCCAGGTCAATTTTTGGCAGATTCCAAAGGGGCACCATCATCGATTTCGTGCGATTTTTTCAAAAGTCCCTTTTCCATGGATTTTGAAGGTTGCAGATCACGGATTTAGGCTGAGGCTATTCTTTAGGGATGAATAAGTCTATTAAACACCGTTTTAGGCGGAATATTTCCAGGGCCATTTTTGGCATATTCCAAAGGGGGTACGATCACCGATTTCGGGCTATTTTTAAGAAAGACCATTTCCCTTGGATTTTGAAGGCGACGAATCATATATCCATCCTTAGGGTACTCTCCATCAATGATGATTTCTACTAATCGCCGATTTAGGCATAAATTTGCTCTAACTTTTTCGGAGTGCATTTTGGTAAATTTTTGGAGATTTTTTCGACAAGCCGTTTTCCATGGATTTTGAATGCTGCAGATCACGGGTTCAGGCCGAGGCTATTCTTTAGGGATGAATAAGTCTATTAAACACAGTTTCGGTCAGAAAATTTCCGGGGCCATTTTTGAGAGATTCCAAAGGGGGTACCATCCCCGATTTCAGGAGATTTTATAGAAAGACATTTTCCTTTGATTTTGAAGGCGACGGCTCACTGATTCGTCCTTTTTGTACTCTCCACCAACGTAAAGTCTACTAATCGCCGATTTGGCTAAAAAATTGTCTTACTTTTTTGGAGGGCATTTTGGTAATTTTTCAGTAATTTTTTTGAAAAGCCTTTTTTCATGGATTTTCAATGTCGCAGATCACGGATTCTGGCTGAGGCTATTCTTTAGGGATGAATAAATCTATTTAACACCGATTCGGACGGAATATTAACGGGGCCATTTTTGGCAAATTCCAAAGGGATACATCACCGATTTCGGGCGATTTTTTGGAAAGAACATTTTCCTTGGATTTTGAAGGAGACGGATCAAAGATTCGTCCTTAGAATAATCTCCGCCAATGATGAAGTTTACTAATCGCCGATTTAGGCAGAAATTTTGTCGAACTTTTTCAGGGGTATTTTGGTAATTTTCTGATAATTTTTTTAAAGGTCGTTTTCCATGGCTTTTGAAGGCTGCAGATCACGGATTCAGGCTATTATTTAGGGATGATTAAGTCTATTAAACACCTTTTCGGGCGGAATATTTCCGGAGCCATTTTTGGCAAATTCCAAAAGCGTACCATCACCGATTTCGGGTGATTTTTTGTAAATGCCATTTTCCTTGGATTTTGAAGGCGACAGATCACATATTCGTCCTTAGGGTGATCTCCACCAATGATGAAGTCTACTAATCGCCGATTTGGGCAGAAATTTGTGCCAACTTTTTCCCAGTGCATTTTGGTAAATTTTCAACAATTTTTTCAAAAGGTGGTTATCCATGTATTTTGAATGCTTGACATCACTGATTCAAGATGAGGCTATTCTTTAGGGATAAATAAGTCTTTTAAACACCGTTTCCGAAGGAAATATTTTCGGGCTCATTTTTTGGCAGATTCCAAAGGGCAAAGGGGTACCATCACCACTTTGAGGCGATTGTTTAGAAAAGCCATTTTCCTTGGATTTTGAAGGCGACGGATAACAGATTCGTCCTTAGGGTACTTTCCACTAATGATGAAGTCTACTAATTGCCGATTTGGGCAAAAATTTTGTCAAACTTTTTTGGAGGGCATTTTGGTAAATTTTCAGATATTTTTTCGAAATGCCTTTTTCCATCAATTTTGAAGTCTTTAGATCAAGGATTCAGGCTGAGGATATTCTTTAGGGATGTATAATTCTATTAAACACCGTTTTGGGCAGAATATTTCCGGGGCTATTTTTGGGAGATTTCAAAGGGGTACCATCACCGATTTCGGGCGATTTTTTGGAAAGGTCATTTTCCTTGGATTTTGAAGGAGACGGATCACAGATTCGCCCTTAGGGTACTCTCCACCAATGATTAAGTATACTAATCCCCAATTGGGGCAAAAATTTGGGCGAACTTTTTCGGAGGGCATTTTGGTAATTTTGGTGATTTTTTCGTAAGCCTGTTTTTCCATGGATTTTGATGGCTACAGATCGCGGATTCAGGCTGAGGCTATTCTTTAGGGATGAATAAGTCTATTAAACACCGTTTCAGGCGAAATATTTCTGGAGCCATTTTTGGCAAATTCCTAAGGGGTACCATCAATGATTAATGATGATTTTTTGGAAAGGCCATTTTTCTTGGATTTTGAAGGCGACTGATCACAGATTCATCCTTACGGTACTCTACACCAATGATGAAGTCTAATAATCGCCGTTTTGGATAAAAAAAATTGTCGAACTTTTTCGAAGGTCATTTTGGTAATTTTTTGGTGATTTTTTCGTAAGGTCGTTTTCCATTGAATTTGAAAATTGCATATCACGGATTCAGGTTGAGGCTATTCTTTAGGAATGAATATGTCTATTAAACATCGTTTCGGGCGGAATATTTACAGGTACTTTTTTGGGAGATTCCAAAGGGGTACATCACCTGATTTCAGGCGATTTTTTGAAATGCCGTTTTCCTTGGATTTTGAAGTTGACGGATCACAGATTCGTTCTTAGGGTACTCTCCACCAATGATGAAGTCTACGAATCGCTAATTTGTGCAGAAATTTGGGGGAACTTTTCCGGAGGGAATTTTGTTAATTTTTCGGCGATTTTTTCGAAAGATCCTTTTTCATGAATTTTGAATGATGTAGATCACGGATTCAGGATGAGGCTATTCTTTAGGGATGAATAATTCTATTAAACACCGTTTCATATTGAATATTTCCGAGGCTTTTTTTTTTGCAGATTCTAAAGGGGCTACCATCACAGATTTCAGGCAATTTTTTTTAAGACCATTTTCCTTGGATTTTGAAGGTGACGGATCACAGACTCGTCCTTAGGGTACTCTCCACCAATGATAAAGTCTACTAATCGCCGATTTGGGCAGAAATTTGGTCGAACTTTTTCGGAGGGCATTTTGGTAATTTTTTGAAGAGTTTTTTTGAAATGCTATTTTCCATGGATTTTGAAGGCTGCAGATCACTGTTTCAGGCTGAGGCTATTCTTTAAGGATGAATAAGTCTATTAAACACCGTTTCGGACAAAATATTTTCGGGCCCTTTATTGGCATATTCCAAATGGGTCTATACCCGATTTCAGGGGATTTTTTGGAAATGCCATTTTCCTTGGATTTTGAAGGCGACGCATAAATGATTCGTACTTAGGGTACTCTCCACCAGTGACGAAGTCTACTAATCGCCAATTTGGGCAGAAATTTGGTCGTTCTTTTCGGAGGGCATTTTGGTAAATTTTCTGTGATTTTTTTCAATAGGCCATTTTCCAATGATATTGAAGGCTGCAGATCACGGATTCAGGCTGAGGCTATTCTTTAGGGATGAATAAGTCAATTAAACGTCGTTTCGGATGGAATATTTCCGGAGCCATTTTTGGCAAATTCCAAAGGGGTACCTTCACCGATTGCAGGCTTTTTTTTCAAAGGCCATTTTCCTTGGATTTTGAAAGCTACGGATCACAGATTCGTCCCTAGGGTACTCTCCACCAATGATGAAGTCTACTAATCGCCGATTCAGACAGAAATTTGGTCCTTCTTTTTCGAAGGGTATTTTGGAAAATTTTATGTTTTTTTTCTCGAAATGTCGTTTTCCATGGATTTTGAAGGCTGTAGATCACGAATTCAGGCTGAGGCTATTCTTTAGGGATGAATAAGTCAATTAAACACCGTTTCTTGCGGAATATTTCCGGGGAATGAGATATGGTCACTTCCACTTAGGGGGTTGTGAGATTCACAACCAAGGGTAATTTGGATATAACTAAAAAAAATTTATTAATTAATTTTTTCGTATTAATTACATATTGGGAAATAAAACCCATATTAAATTACATATTGATAAATAAATTTATCTCTCTCTACTTTTTCCAGGTGCGTCTTCGCTCCTACCGCCAAACTTACTCTAACTGGCAGACTTTTTTTCGGTGAGAACCTTCAGTCAGACTCACTCAGGCGACCTACAGAAAAGTACAACTTCGTGTGCGCTAGTGGTAGTGATTTTCATCTAGCGTACTAGTAAATTACCAATGGCACTGGTACGATACCAGTGAGTAGTGGTAGCGTACCAGTACCACTGGTAGCGTATCACTGGTAGCGTACCACTACCCCTACTGATTGGTGGTGCTACCACTAGCACTAGTAGCCTACCACTAGCACTGTAGTGTACCACTAGCACTGGTTGCATACCAATAGCACTGTAAGTGTACCACTAGAGACTAAGAAAGAAAAACCATATCTGAAATATGAAAAATCCCAGATCCGAAAAAAATTAGGGGATGAGGGAAGGGGAAGGCAGAGGAGAGGTGGTTACCTCGTGGTGGCGGCGACGGCAGTGTGAAGACAGGTGGTGGATGGAGGCGGAGGACGAATGGAAGGGGGAGGCAGAGGCGACTTTGGTGATGGTGGCGGGAGGCGGTTGCAGCGACAGAGGGCAGCGAGAGGGCTGCGACCTGGAGAGGCTGTGATGGTGGTGGCGCCGACGACAGGGGGTGGCGTCGGAGGGCGGCTAGAGGGCTGGATGGTGGTGGCTCTGACGCTAGGGGCAGATGTGATGAAGAAGAAGAGGAAGAAGAAGGGATAACTACGGTGGTGGCTGCAGAAAAGAGGGATCTGATTAGGGTTTTTAGAGAAAGGAAAGGATGTGGAAATTAATAGTGATAGTAATCCTATATGGTTAGTTTTTTCCATTCCAAAAATACCCTTCGAGTAATCCTAACCATCGATTTACAAAAAGAAGAAAGAGACAGGAGAGAGAATGTATCCAATGGCTAAAAAGTGAGTTGTGAATCTCACAACCCCCTTAGGGTTGTGACTTGTGACGGTATCTCATCCCTATTTCCGGGGCCATTTTTGGCAAATTCCAAAGGGTACCATCACCGATTTCAGGCGATTTTTTGGGAAGGCCATTTTCCTTAGATTTTGAAGGCGACAGATCACAGATTCATCCTTAGGGTACTCTCCACCAATGATGAAGTCTACTAACTGCCGATTTGGGTAGAAATTTGGTCGAACTTTTTCAGAGGGCATTTTATTAAATTTTCGACGATTTTTTTGAAATATCGTTTTTCATGGATTTTGAAGGCTGCAGATCATGGATTCAGGCTGAGACCATTCTTTAGGGATGAATAAGTCTATTAAACACCGTTTCGGGCGGAATATTATCGGGGCCATTTTTGGCATATTCCAAAGGGGTACCATTACCGATTTCGAGCGATTTTTTGGAAATGCCATTTTCCTTGGATTTAGAAGCGACCCATAAAAGATTCGTACTTAGGGTACTCTCCACCAATGACGAAGTCTACTAATCGCCGATTTGGGCATAGATTTTGTCGTTCTTTTTCGGAGGGCATTTTGGTAATTTTTTGGTGATTTTTTCGAAAGTCCGTTTTCAATGGATTTTGAAGGCTGCAGATCACAGATTCAGGGTGAGGCTATTCGTTTGGGATGAATAAATTTATCAAACACCGTTCCGGGCGGAATATTTCTTGGGCCTTTATTGGCAGATTCCAAAGGGGTATCAGCGATTTCAGGCGATTTTTTGGAAATGTCATTTTCTTGGATTTTGAAGGCGATGCATAAAAGATTCGTACTTATGGTACTCCCCAACAATGACGAAATCTACTAATCGCCGATTTGGGCAGAAATTTGGTCGTTCTTTTTCGGAAAGCATTTTGGTAATTTTTCTGTGGTTTTTTCGAAAGGCCATTTTCTATGGATTTTGAAGGCTGCAGATCACGGATTCAGGCTGAGGCTATTCTTTAGGGATGAATAATTCAATTAAACACCGTTTCGGGCGGCATATTTTCGGGGCCATTTTTCGCAAATTCCAAAGGGGTACCATCACCGATTTCAGACGATTTTTTGGAAAGGCCATTTTCCTTGCATTTTGAAGGTGACGGATCATAGATTCGTCCTCAGGGTACTCTCCATCAATGACGAAGTCTACTAATCGCCGATTTGGGCAGAAATTTGTTCGTTCTTTATCGGAGGGCATTTTGGTAAATTTTCGCCGATTTTTTCGAAAGTCCGTTTTCCATGGATTTTGAAGGCTGCAGATCACAAATTCGGGGTGAGGGTATCCATTTGGGATGAATAAGTTTATCAAACACCGTTTCCGGCGGAATATTTCCGGGGCCTTTATTGGCAGATTCCAAAGGGGTATCACCGATTTCAGGCGATTTTTTGGAAATGCCATTTTCCTTGGATTTTGAAGGCGACGCATAAAAGATTCGTATTTAGGGTACTCTCCACCAATGATGAAATCTACTAATCGCCGATTTGGGCAGAAATTTGGTCGTTCTTTTTCGGAGGGCATTTTGGTAATTTTCTGTGATTTTTTCGAAAGGCCGTTTTCTATGGATTTTGAAGGCTGCAGATCACCGTTTGGGGCGGCCTATTTTCGGGTCCATTTTTGGCAAATTCCAAATGGGTACCATCACCGATTTCAGGCGAATTTTGGGAAAGGCCATTTTCCTTGCATTTTGAAGGTGACGGATAACAAATTTTTCATTAGGGTACTCTCCACCATTGACGAAGTCTACTAGTCTCCAATTTGGGCAGAAATTTGGTCGTTCTTTATCGGATGGCATTTTGGTAATTTTTTGCGATCACAGATTTTGAAGGCTGCAGATCACAGATTCGGGGTGAGGGTATTCGTTAGGGATGGAAAACTCGATTAAACACCGTTTCGAGCGGAATATTTCCGGACACCGTTTTGGCATATTCCAAATGAGTACCATCACCGATTTCAAACGACGGATCACCTATGAGGAAGTCTACTAATCGTCAATTTTGGCAAAGTTTTGGTCGATCTTTTTCAGAGGGCATTTTGGTAATTTTTCGGCTATTTTTTTCGAAAGGCTGTTTTCCATCGTTTTTGAAGTCTATAGATCAAGGATTCAAGCTGAGGCTATTCTTTAGGGATGAATAAGTCTATTAAACACCGTTTCGGGCGGAATATTGTCGGGGCCATTTTTGGCATATTCCAAAGGGATACCATTACCGATTTCGAGCGATTTTTTTGAAAGGCCATTTTCCTTCGATTTTGAAGGCGACAGATCAGGGATTCGTCATTAGGGTACTCTCCACCAACAATGAAGTCTATTAATCACAAATTCGGACAAAAATTTGGGCGAACTTTTTCGGAGGGCATTTCATAATTTCGGCGATTTTTTCGAAAGACCGTTTTCCATGGATTTTGAAGGCTACAGATCGCGGATTCAGGCTAAGACTATTCTTTAGGGATGAATAAGTCAATTAAACACCGTTTCAGGCGAAATATTTTCGGAGCCATTTTTGGCAAATTCCAAAGGAAGTACCATTACCGATTAAAGGCGGTTTTTTGGAAATGCCATTTTCCTTGGATTTTGAAGGTGACCGATCTCATATTCGTCCTTACGTTACTCTCCACCAATGATGAAGTCTAATAATCGCCGATTTGGGCAAAATTTGGTTGAACTTTTTCTGAAGGTATTTTGGTAAATTTTTGGTGATTTTTTCGAAAGGCAGTTTTCCATGGAATTTGAAAGTTGCATATCACGGATTCAGGCTAAGGCTATTCTTTAGGAATGAATAAATATTTTAAACACCGATTCGGGCCGAATATTTCCCCTGCCATTTTTGGCAGATTCCAAAGTGGTACACCATCATTGATTTCGGGTGATTTTTTAGAAATGCCATTTTCCTTGGATTTTTAAGGCGACGGATCACAAATTCGTCCTTAGGGTACCCTCCACCAACGATGAAGTCTACTAATCGCCGATTTGGGCAAAAATTTGGTCGAAATTTTCAGAGGGCATTTTGGTAATTTTTCGGCTTTTTTTTAAGTGTCGTTTTTCATGGATTTTGAAGGCTGCAGATTACAGATTAAGGCTGAGGCTATTCTTTAGGGATGAATAATTCTAGTAAACACCGTATTGGGCGGAATTTTTCCAGGCCATTTTTGGCAAATTCCAAAGGAGTAACATCACCGATTTTAGGCGATTTTTGGGAAAGACCATTTTCTTTGGATTTTGAAGGCGACAGATCACATATTCGTCCTTAGGGTACTCTCCACCAATGATGATGTCTATTAATCAACGAATTGGGCATAAATTTGGGCGAACTTTTTCAGAGGGCATTTTGGTAATTTTTTGCGATTTTTTCGAAACTCTGTTTTCTATTGATTTTGAAGGCTATAGATCAAGGATTTAGACTGAGGCTATTCTTTAGGGATGAATAAGTCTATTAAACACCATTTCAGGCGGAATATTTTCGGGGCCATTTTTGGTATATTCCAAAGGGGCCTCTCTCTGGCTGGCATCTTATGGTCTTCTCTCTGGCTGGCATCTTGTGGCCTGAGATAATTCGGTATGGCTGGGACCCTAATAAGAAGAAATTGTTTAGTGCTTTTGATTTCAGGCGATTTTTTAGAAAGACCATTTTCCTTGGATTTTGAACGCGACAGATCATAGATTCGTCCTTAGGATACTCTCCACCAATGATGAAGTCTACTAATCGCCGATTTGGGCAAAATTGTGGTCGATGTTTTTCTGGGTGCATTTTGGTAATTTTTTGGCGATTTTTTCGAAAGGCCATTTTCCATCGATTTTGAAGGCTACAGATCAAGGATTCAGACAGAGGTTATTCTTTAGGGATGAATAAGTCTATTAAACACCATTTCAGGCGGAATATTAACGGGGATTTTTGGCAGATTCTAAAGGGGTACCATCACCGATTTTGGGCGATTTTTTTGGAATGACCATTTTCCTTGGATTTTGAAGGCGACGGATCACAGATTCTTCCTTAGGGTACTCTCCACCAATGATGAAGTCTATAAATCGCCGATTTGGGCAAAAATTTGGTCAAACTTTTTCGGAGGGCATTTTGGTAATTTTTTGGCAATTTTTTCGAAAGGCTGTTTTTCCATGATTTTGAAGGTTGTAGATTGCGGATTCAGGCTGAGGCTATTCCTTAGGGATGAATAAGTCTATTAAACACCGTTTCGGGCGAAATATTTTCGGAAGCCATTTTTGGCAAATTCCAAAGTGGTACCATCACCGATTAAAGGAGATTTTTTGGAAAGGCCATTTTCCTTGGATTTTGAAGGTGACTGATCACAAATTCGTCCTTATGGTACTCTCCACCAATGATGAAGTCTACTAATCGCCGATTTGGGCAGAAATTTGGTCGAACATTTTTGGAGGGCATCTTGGTAATTTTTTGACGATTTTTTTGAAATGTCGTTTTCCATGGATTTTGAGGGCTGCAGATCACGGATTCAGGCTGAGGCTATTCTTTAGGGATGAATAAGTCTATTAAACACCGTTTCGGGCGTAATATTTCCGGGGCCTTTATTGGCAGATTCCAAAGGGGTACCATCACCGATTTCAGGCGATTTTTTTGAAATGCCATTTTCCTTGGATTTTGATGGCGACAGATCACAAATTTTTCCACAGGGCACTCTTTAGCAATAATGAAGTCTACTTATCGCCAATTTGGGCATGATTTTGGTCGAACTTTTTCGGAGGGAACTTTGGTGATTTTCGGCAATTTTTTCGAAAGACTGTTTTCCATGGATTTTGAAGACTGCAGATCACGTATTCAGGCTGAGGCTATACTTTTGAGACCCTTACGTGCATTAAGTTAGGGAAATTACATAGAAACTAATTTTGTGGATGTATGAGACATAGTTCTAATGAGGTTACCATTTGTAGACCATTTTTGACATTTTTATTCTCATCCAACTCTATAGATTGGAGACTTTTCATAAATTTCCCTCAATACGCTCTTAACATTGCATAATTAGCTAAACGCACCAAAATACAAAGGCTAGCACATTTCATATCAATTTAAAATATTTGTATAAATACACTTAAATACTGCCTTTTTTTTTGTAATAATTGAAATTCCATATTGAGTTAATAGGCATCTATCTTCCATACATGACCATAATAACGAACTGTTTTCGGGCGAGAAAACCTATGTTGAATTGAGATAGATTGCACATTTGACTTCTTTGGACAACGATTTCTAAACACGGTTCAAACCTCTTCAAACATAGTTCAAACGAGGTTGCTTGATTGATGATTTTTGGGAATAGAACAAAATTAAATTTCTTCTACTCCTATAGTGGTTCGGTGAGAGCTCCAAACTAAAAACTACATCCATGGCTACATGATAGAGAAAGAAAAAGGATAAACTTGAAATGTGTGTCAGAGTGTTGGTTTTTGGGAACCTCTCTCTCTGTCGACCCTTCCTCCTATTTATAGCAATGGAGAGATAACTATCGCAAAAAATTTCCTCTGAGATAAGTCCCAAAAGAACCGCTCAGTGCTTCCTCGGAGTGGTTATTACTCCTTCAATCGCTTAGGTGCTTCTCTTGGAAACTCCGTGGGTCTTGGAGTGTAGCTTGCCTAGCCTGGTCTTGTTCCAAGTCTCGTGCCATGCTAGTTTTTTTATAAGCATGTGATGTCTCACAAATGGGGTCGTGGTCCTCTTGCCAGGAGGCCATGGACATCTTACTCATGTCCATGGTTCTCTTGGGACTTAGTCATTAGTGATATAATGCTCAACCGTCCACCACGTCCTTCACATTCGTGTCCATGGTCCCTCTCGTGAGGCGGCATGTCCTTCCTAGACTTAGTATATTTTGGGTCATTCAGTCTTGGTCATGAGGCAGCATGACCTCTTCATTCGCGGCCACGCACTTCTCAGTCATGTTCGTGGCCCTTCTCGTGCACGACATGACCTTCTCATACTTATTATTTTTCAATCATGCCTAGGACCACACGCCTCTTTTCCTCCATGGGACCTGACTCCCCATACATCAATTTTTAATTTTCTAGTTTACCAGTGGGTGGCACATGGTCGGCATGTCTAGCCTTGGTGGCCTTGCATGGGGTCCCATGCTCATATGCCTTAGCCACATCACCTGACACGTCAATACGACCATGAGTTTTCCTCTGCCTTTGGTTCCTCGTGGTTAAGACATGCTTACTCCCCTCATTGTTTGGAGACAATGTCTAGGCTTGACAAGTCGACTACCACTCATGTGGTCCATTTGACTTTGTCTTTCAACATCTGAACCTTGTTGGCCTCTACACTTTGCACACAACCACCCGCGGTTCTTTGTGAGGTCATGTTTGATTTGTTTGTATTGTGACTTCTTATACATGCCCCCGTGTCCACCCTTCGAGGTTAGTGACAAGTAACTATTACTCATGGACATGGACTCCCCCCCTCCCCCCCCCCACCGGTCCGTACTTTGCCAAATTTCCATACTCGTCACAAGCATGTGTGACTTGGACTTCTTTTAGCTTCTTGTGTCTCCTACTCCATTATTCATGGTGGGTGATGACATGCCTCCTTGCCCATACTTAGCTAAATTTTCAAGACTACAAGAACTCTTTTTGGCTTTCCCGCGACTTTTCTTGCTGGACTCAGTGGCGGAGCCAGAAAATTTCCCCACTATCCAGACTGAGCCATATTCGTATGCTTATCACAAGCATGTGTGACTTACCTCTTCTACACCACATGCCCCCAGATGGACTTCTCGGTTTCATGTGTGGAGTGGTAAACTTTCGTGCCCCCCCTTGTTGGGATCTAGGTGGTTTGAGTCCATTAGAATCCGCTCCTTGCCTACTCACTATGGGTGGGCGAGCAGAAGGTGGTACTTGGTCTAATTTCAATGAAATGCCACCACCTACGTCATCGACAAGGTGTCCTAGATGGTCTTATATCTAGAATTGGCGGTTGAACTCAACTAAGTACCGACAAATCCCCATCGTGGTTCTTGAACGTGAAGGCCAAATTTTGGCCACAACTCCCATGTTGAGAAGGTAGCTGGCTTGTCAACGGTGTGGGCGAGGTTCCTTGCCATGGCCGAACATTTTGACAAACAGTGGAATGAAGATTCTTACGCCATGTAACACTGTTTAGTGGAGGATCTTTGTTATTTATTGGCAAAATCCTTGATTGAACCACATATGTGTTCGAGACACGTCTAGACTCATAAAAATGGCTTTGAGTCTTGCTCAAGTTGCCAAACCAATTATATAGACATGTATTAATCCATGAAATGAGAGAAACATGGCGTTCAATGAGCGAATCATAACATTCAATAAAAGACTTGTGGCGTTTAATGTAAGATGTTAAACGTAGGTTTACATGTTGGGGTTCAACCACACCCTTCTCCATGGATTGATGGAGTGATGTGATGGCAATTGCTTCATCCAGACTTGTCGTCGGTGGTGGAAGAGCCCCCATTCCGCCATTTTTTCCGACAATAACATCCATTCGTCCACCACCGACGACACTTGTAGAAGATGGCGGGATGGGGGCTCTTCCACCACCGACGACAAGTCTGGACGACAAGCCATCACATCGTCGGTGGTGGAAGAGCCCCCATCCCGCCATTTTTTCCGACATAACATCCATTTCCACAAACACTTGTAGAAGATCGTCTTCTTGTTGTCTAAGTCGTGGAGCCATCAAATCAAACACAATATCCCACCTGGTGTGCCAATTTCATTTTCCAACGAGAAAACCTGCTTTGAATTGAGATTAATTGCACCTTTGACTTTTTTGGACAACAATTTCTAAACACGGTTCAAACCTCTTCAAACATAGTTCGAACGAGGGTTTTTGATAGATGGTTTTTGGGAACAAAACTAAAATAAATGACTTATACTCCTATGGAGGTTCGGTGAGAGCTCCAAACTAAAAACTACGTCTATGGCTACATGACAGAGAAACGAAAAAAGATAAACTTGACATGTATGTCAGAGTGCTGGTTTTTGTGAACCACTCTCTCTGTCGACCCTTCCTCCTATTTATAGCATTGGAGAGATAATTGTCGTAGAAAATAGCCTCTTGGGTAACTCCCAAAAGAACCGCTCCCTGCTTCCTCGGAGTGGTGATTACTCTTTCAATCGCTTAGGTGCTTCTCTTGGAACCGCCGTGGGTCTTGGAGTGTAGCTTGCCTCGCCTGGTTTTGTTCCAAATCTCGTGCCATGCTAGTCTATTGATAAGCATTTGATGTCTCACAAAGGGGGTTGTGATCCTCTTGATAGGCGGCCATGGACTTCTTACTCATGTCCATGGTCCTCTTGTGACTTAGTCATTAGTGATGTAATGCTCAACCACCAAGCCCTTCACATTCGTGCATGGTCCCTCTCGTGAGGCGGCACGCCGTTCGACTCAAAACAAAGCAGATGGCATCGATCGATAGCTCTCACAAGGAAGACAACAACAACATTTCGCTCGTCGAGTCGTATAGCCAAAACAACTCCCCGTCTTCGTCTTCCGCATCTCACCTCGACCTCTCGCCTCTTATCTTCATCTTCATTGCTAACCTAGAAAATCGTAAGCAAAGAAATGAAACCGATGGTGTAGTCCCCCTTGTTTGTTTGCTTTTTGTCTAATTGACACAACTAATGTGAGAGAGGGGCGGAAATAGATTATCGTAGACCTTATGTGTAATAAAGGAGGGATCACCAAAATATGTGTTTGAGTTCGGCGATTTTAGAGAAGGAGTAATGCCTCTCTTCAGTCGGATCTCGAGTCTTCTTCCGTTCATCTTCAGAGAAGGGAACGTCGACTTTTATCGATGATTCATTCCCTGAAATAAAGGACAGAGAGACATGAAAGAGGAGAGGTCATCCCATTATTTAAAATCTCTAAATGATAGTTTTTTAAAATTCATAATGACCAAAATACATAAATTGTTTATCCTTTCCATTTTCCAAACACATAAATATACTAAATTCTGGGTAGTACAAGAATTGTCCAAAATTACTCCCCAAATTTCCTAATCCAAAGTCCAAAGCACCAATCTAGTGTTGGCTCCGAGTAAATACGGAGAACCATGAGCGTGTGGTTGTTTTTTTTTTTTTTCCCCCGTCCAAGACATGTCAAAAAGGTGAGCATGTGGACTGTGGTTGTTGAATTCACCAAAACATGAAGAAGCGCTAAACAATTTTAAAGGACAATATTTTCTTTTGCTCAATTTATCAAAATAAACATTTAAAGCAAAATAATCAATATTATCTGCATCGCTTTCTTAGTTATTAATTTTTCCTCCCACCACGTAATCAGTAATCCGACGAAACACAAAATCAGCCAACCAAAATCTCAATAAAGAAACTGATTAGTTGATAACGAAATAAATAAAAAAAAACATCTTAATTATTTATTAATTAACACTAAAATTTTCGATGCTCCCTTTTCATGTCCGACACTCTGTCGGTGAACGTCAACTGACTACCAAATACACCCCCATCTCCTTCCTCACTCCTTCTCTCCCTCTTCTCTCTCTCTCTCTTTCTCTCTCTCCACCGCCATTTAATCCCCGGCGAAGAATTTACAGGAATGTTAGGTTCTACCGGCCAGGTAACTGCTATTTCTTCATCCCTTCTCTTCCTCCGGCGCCTCCGCCTTCGTCTCGTTATTTCCCCGCACAAGCTCTGTCTGTTTTTCGGCTTCTTTCACTTTCAAGTCAGTAGCAGTTCTTTTCACCTTTTTCTCTGAATCGTTTTGTTCAATCTTTTGAACTATACAGCCGGCTTCTCCTTCTTCCCTCTTTTGCCCTTCTCGTCCGAGCTCTCTACTTTCGGCTTCTGCTTTCTCTTCGGATCTCTTCCCCCCATTTTTTGCCCCACTTTTGGCTTACTTTTTCGCCTCTTTTGGAACCACTGGGTCTTTGTGTCCTCTTTCACTCGGAATCTAATTTTCGCTCAGTGGATTCGGGCTTTCTGTTGCGATGCAATTGCCGCAGACATTTTCCCCTGCTGCCGTTTCTACTTTTCTCCAACCTCTTACCCTTTTGGCTTTTTGTTGCGTAATAGCGTTAGTTGCCAGTCTCTCGGTTCTCTCTCTCTCTCTCTCTCCGTTACAGCTCAAGATGCTCCTTCACTGTTTTTTGTAAAAAAAAAATTTTGATCTAATTGAGTTGGGGCGTGGGTTTCAATCAGGGCCAGCACTGAACAGCGACGGATGATGTGAAATGTTATCGAGAGAATATTGTCGATTACTGGGTTGTGCAGTAAGTATCGTCTCCATTAATTCTCCCTTTCTGCATTCCTTTCTTTATCCAAGGACGAAAGGTCTTTGTTCTGATTTTGACTATGCTGTTTTCCTTACAAAAAGCTACCCATCCTTTCTCTCTAGCTACTCGCTCCCGACCTGTCTCTCCGCTAGTTCGGCCAGATTTCACTCGGAATCCGCAACGTTCACCTATCTAATTGGTGGGTTTTACTTAGAAAATCAGTTCAGAATGGCTAACACTCGGACTTCGGTTGCTCAATTGATTTGAAGCCTATGTGCAGTTTGACAGCGTTGCCTTCTTCTTGCATTTCTTCTCTGTTTACCTTGCCATCGTTGCTGGTGCTGGTTTTCTGCTGTGGGTTAGATGAGAAAGCATGGAGTAATTAATTGTCTTGACTTGTTCCAAAACAGGTGCTGAGATGAATCGGGTACAGAATACCAAGACACACTCCTTAGAGAAGCATTTCCCTGGATGCTTGGGCAGAATGGTGAATCTTTTTGATCTAGCCAATAATGTGAGTGGGAACAGGCTGCTGACCAGTAAACCGCACAATGGTGGGTGATTACATATTTCTCACCTCATCTGTGAGATTCTTAGAGATACAACGATTTTCTTGTTACTACACCCTGTGGTTTACTGAGTTCTTGGAAAGATTGAAATTTCCTTCAATGTTTTGGCATCTTGGCTACCACTTTCCTACCGCATAATTGGTTGATTTTGCTGTTGGATATCGTGCTTCTGATGCTGGTACAAGTATCTGTAGTGGAGTTGTGTTATATTAGATTTATGGTATGAAGCCAGCTGTTGCTGACACGGGGGTAATGGTTTGGCAGGTTCTTCACTGTCAAGGAGTCAGTCAGACGTAGTGAGGATGATGGGTGCACCCTTTGGAGATCAGATCGAGGACAAAATGGTAAGTAAGGAGGATTCTTTGTTTATTGGTGATTCTGGCTACAGATCAGTGTGCACCTTGTTTTGCAGACATTGTCTCTAATCTGCACACTCAAACACCTCTCCATTATTATATAACTTTTTCTTGTCTTGATCTGCATTGCTCTTTGTACCGGACATGCAGATAGTGTCGGAGTTTCAGAGAAGCTCCTCAAATAAAAAGGCAAGTGGAACACCGATGAAAACCCTTATAGCTCAAGAGTTGTCCAGAGAAGTAGATAGCAATCAAAAGCCACCAAATCTGGTTGCTAAGTTGATGGGCCTTGATGCCCTTCCACATCAGCAGCCTGACTCGGGAGCACTAACAAGTCACACAAAGGGTTACTCGAGACGGTCATTGAGTCACTCGGGAATTCTACTGGAATGTTGGGAGTCAGATCAGAATTTTTCGGACAAGGAAATGCAATGTTCGGCCCACCATTGTCCTGAACAGAATGAGTGCAAAGATACTACATATGAAGTGTGGCAGCAGTGTCTGACCAAAAAACTCAGAGATGGCTCACCACAGAAGAGAAGGCCAGATGGAAATATGAATGACAGAAAGATGGCTCTCATTCGGCAGAAATTCATGGAACTCAAATTTCTGGCTACTGATGAAAAGGGCCGTAAGTCCAAAGAATTTCAAGAAGCATTGGACATCTTAAGCTCCAACAGAGATTTATTACTGAAGTTTTTCCAGGAACCAAATTCAATTTTCTCTCAACATCTCTATGATATGCTGTCTGTTCCTCCACCTCCTGAGACAAAGCGCATAACTGTTCTTAGACCGTCTTCCAAGGTGGCTGCAAGTGATAAAATGGCAGGGTTAGAAAAGAAGGGTGATAAGAAGACCACAGAACCTGCACAGATGAATCAGGCCACTGCTGCTTGGGACAATAAAAACTTTGGATGCTCTCCCACACTTTCAAATGATGAATATTCTTCTGTGCAACCAACCCGGATAGTAGTACTGAAGCCTAGTCCAGCAAGGACTTACGATATTAAAGCCGTAATTTCACCGCCATCGCCAACACCAAGGGGAGAAGAGCTTAATGGTGAAGCTGAAGATCACGGGGCACAAGAATCTAGGGATGTTGCAAGTGAAATCGCAATGCAGATGTGCAAAGATCTGGTGGGTCGTCAGAGGGATGAAACACTCTTGTCGTCTGATGTATTCTCAAATGGTTACATTGGCGATGACAGTTCATTCAACAAATCAGAAATTGAGGACCCAACTGGAAATCTTAGCGATTCAGAAATAGCTTCCCCTATTTCAAGACATTCATGGGACTATGTAAATAGGTTTGGTAGCCCATACTCTTCCTCATCATTCAGTCGTGCATCTTGCACTCCAGAGTCATCTGTTTGCAGGGAAGCAAAGAAGCGGCTGTCTGAAAGATGGGCCCTGATGTCCTCAAATATGAGTTTACAGCAGGAGAACAACGCACGAAGAAGCTCAAGTACTTTGGGTGAGATGCTTGCTCTCTCTGATACAAAAAAACCAGTGGTGTCTAAGGAAGAGCCTGATAAAAATGAACAAGAGCTCGAGGCATCAACTTCCTCTTTAGCTTGTAACCAGACTAGGGAAGACGGCATCGACCAGTCTCCTAGAAGTCTTCTGAGATCTAAATCTCTTCCTGTCTCGTCTTCAATATATGGTGTCCGGCTCAATGTTGAAATTTCTGATTCTGAGGCCGTCAAAGTTGAAGTCCCCAAGGAGTTGACCAGGACAAAGAGTATGAAATCATCCTTAAAAGGAAAAGTTTCCAGCTTATTTTTCTCGAAGAACAAGAAACCAAAAGATCAAAACAGTGCATCTCAATCTGTCACCGCAGAAGTGCCATTGCCTCGTCCTGGACAAACTGGCAGCCATCGATCTTCATGCATTGACAAAACTGGCATGGAAGAGTGTTGCTCTCCCAGTTTAGATGGATCATGTGAGAGTTTGAAACAAGGCATTGCTTCTCATGAGGTAATAACAATCTGCTTTCTATTTACTTGTTGTGCAGTTTGGTTTGGTGCTCATTGTACCCCCAAATCAATTTGCTGGGGGTGCTACTTTGAAGTTTTTTTGTCACATTTGAAACTCCTAGCAAGTCTACTCAATTGAATTCATCATTGGTTAAATCGCTTCCCTAATAAGCTTTGCTTTTATGTTCTTCACATAGTTACAAAGGCTATTGCCTTGGAGGAATCTTATTGCCGCAAATGCTAAATTCTTCAAAATTCACCATTCTCCTTAACATGTGAAATCAATGAATCTTGATGTAACATGTAACCGTGGAATTGCAGGGAGTCTTGACAGTTGCTAAGCCAGAAATCGCAGGGAGTACGAGCGAGAACCAAGATCAGCCCAGCCCAATCTCAGTATTGGAAGCACAATTTGACGAGGATGACCTCAACATTCCAGAGCTTTGTGCTAGCATAAAGCTAGACCGGCGGGGTAAATTCTCTCAAATCTTATACTGTACCAGGCTCCCCCCGCTTTTGTCCTTCCAGCTGAAACCCGTTGCACCATTTTGGGAATGTGGCAGGACCAGAACTTCTCTCCAAGTCTTACTTGATCGACAAGTCACCACCCATTGAATCGATCGCTCGGACGCTCTCCTGGGATGACTCCTCCTGTGCAGAGACTACTGCATCATCATCATCCTCCTACTCACTAAAACCCTCGAGCGCTGAGGAAGAAGAAAGGGATTTGCTTTCCTTCATGGACACGCTACTGTCGGTAGCTGGCTTGGGCAGGCAGTCTCAGATGGAAATGGAGGACTCGAATTTCCCAAGATGGCATTCGCCGCAGAGCCCACTGGACCCATCGCTGAGAGACAAGCTTGCCAGCGAGACGGATAAGGAAGTTGCAGTCATGCATGAAGCAAAGAGGAGACAGATAAGATCAAGCAGGAAACTTGTGTTTGACTGTCTCAACTTGGCACTCAGTGACATTATTATCACGAGTCATGGGCCCACTGCTGCTGGGCGTGAGTCACTACCGGCCATGGAGGCGGTGGAGAATGTGTTGTGCCGGCTGAGGGAGTGGGTCGGGAGGAGGGATGATGAGGAGGAAGGCGACAGCGGGAGCAGTGTGGTGGAGAGGGTGGTAAGGAAGGAGGTGGCGGGGAAAGGGTGGATGGATGGGCTGGCGGCGGAGGTGGAGAGTGTAGGGAAGGAAATAGAAGGGAAGTTGCTGGAAGAGCTGGTGGAGGAGGCGGTGGTTGATCTGGCAAGCAGTTAGCGATGGTGGGACTGATAATGAGGTTTCTTCTGCTTCTTATTATTCCTCCTCTCTGTAGTGGGGCTATTGATTTCTTTTAACATATATATAAATGTGCGCCTGTTCTCTCTGTGACTGGCTGTCGCATACTTCTACTACTACCCCTATTTGTTTAAATTGTTGGGGGAAATTGGTGTGGTAGTGTTTCCGATTGATAATTGTGTAGCCATTGTATGGTTTTATATGTATTACTGGAATTATTATTGGTAGGTGAGATGTTAAATTCTGATGGTAGCTTGTACTAAGCACTAACCCTCTATGGACATTTTGCTTGTTTTCATCACAACCTGGTTAACAAAGGATGAAGAAAACCTCTTTGTATATAGGGTGGCATTGGCAATGAGGGAAACAATTGTTTGCTAGACCCGTGAATATGTTTGTATTGTTGGAACTGACGTACGAGTGTATTATATATAAATGAGTTGGCAGTGTGAAATATTTGTTGTGGTTTGAAATCGGAAGGTATTGTATAGTAAATGGGTATTTGGTGAGCACTTCTACTATGCTATATAGTATTGGTGCTTTAATGTATAACTTAAAGTTGTACCATAACATTAAATGTATAAGTTTAGGTTGTACCATAAAGCAATTTGTACCATTATGTTATGGTACAACTTTACAACTTGAAGTTGTACCATCACATAAAAGTACAGGTTCAAGTTGTACCATAAAAGAATTTGTACAAAAAGTATAGGTACAATCTGAAGTTGTACCATAACGTAAATGTACAATTTTAAGTTGTACCATAAAGGCAAAATCCTATAGCACCAATACTATATATCATTGTAAAATTTCTCGTATTTGGTATGGTAAATTCGAATCAAATCGAAATGGTCACTTTCTCAGGTTGGAATTCATCAAATCAGAGATATAGTTGTAGAGTGCTATATAGCATTGGTGCTATAGGTTTTTTCCTTTATGGTACAATTTGAAGTTGTACCGTTAACTTTATAGTAAAACTTTATATAGTACCTATACTCTTTTGTCAAATTGTTTTATGGTATAACTTAAACGTGTGCTTTCATTTGATGGTACAAGATTAAGTTATAAAGTTGTACCATAACATAAGAGCACAAATTCCTTTATGGTACAACCTGAAATTATACATTTAACGTTATGGTACAACTTTAAGTTGTACATTAAAGCACCAATACTTTATAGCATAGTAGAAGTGCTCTTGTGTTGTAAGTTGAGGATCTGTTCAAAACATATCAAACTGATAAAAAATTAGCCGAAATGGGAAAGTTTGACTTATTTGGAGCGAGGGCTTCAAACTTTACGCTCATCTGACCACGCGGATGTTCAGGCAATCCGTCTTGATTATTTTGTTTCATTATTCTGTATAGTATAATACAACCCTTCACTTAAGTAGATTTTGTGCATTTCGAGATTCATTGGTAAATAGACTTTGACTCTCTATCAACCACTAACGTGTCACTATTTTATTAACATGGTTACAACTAAATCGTTTGAAATCCAAACACAAGAAGAACAATGTGTTGTACTCTTTCTACTAATATATTAATTATATTAATACATAAATGGGGTGTCATATCGCTTGGAAACCTTAAACTTCAACCTATAAGCTAGAAGAAAGCTTTGACTTCGAACCCGATGTGCCAGTAGCCGCGATAATACAGAGGATGCAAGCGTTATCCGAAATGATTGGGCGTAAAGCGTCTATAGGTGCATGAAAACCCGAGCCGGTCGCTCCTCCATTAATCCGACCGGGGGTGTGGATAACGAGGCCACCTTCACAACCTTCTCCCTTTTGTCCCTATGTTGTAGTAAGGTAGGAATTTTAGACAAAGCTTCATATAAACTTTGATTTTCAGTTAATCCGACACCAACTCTTCAATATATTTCTTGCTGAAAATATCCTTGATCCCATTGGTAACGAGTGGGACTATGTCTGGTGATCATCTTTTCTTTGCCACTTGTGTATTTTCTAATTCTGAAGCTGATAGAATAGTTCTCTATAAGTAATCCTATTGCACTACGCGTACACAAGGATTTTGTAAATTTGGAGTGGCTGGATAAGCTCCCAGGGGAAAAGTTAATCTGCTAACTTGAAGATTCGTTAGCAGATACTAACTTATATCCAAAATACATGAACTAGTATCCAAGTACTAAAATATCAAGAGAGCACAAACTAGTATTCAAAGTTTGCTAACTGATATCCACCATGAATCAACTATTATCCCAAAGTCACAAACTAATATCTAGACAACACAGAATAGTATCCATATAGCACATAATTAGTATCCAGATAACACATAAGAGTATCCAGATAACATATAAGAGTATCCATATTGAATACTAGTTGGTTGTTTGTGGATATTAGTTGGTATCTGCTATTTGGATACTAGTTTGTGATGTTTTGAATACTAGTCTGTGCTATCTAGATACTCAGCAGACTTGGATATTAGTTCATACATTTTGGATATTAGTTAGTATATACTAACGAATCTTCTAGTTAGCAGAATAACTAGGCTGCCCACATAGTAAGGTTAGTCTGCTTGACCTTGATGTCTCGGTTCATTGTTCGATTCAGGTCCAACCAGCTGAGAATGTGAAATCTCTTTTGAAGCCTTTCAAATTCTTCAAGTTTTGGCTTCCACATCCATAGTTTGAGGAGTTGCTAAAAGAATGGATTACTAGAGTTGGAGGGTCTCCAATGGTTGGGATTTGTAAGTAATTATGTGTCCTCAAAAGTATGTTGAAGAAACTTAATGCAGAAGAATACTCATGCTAAGGTGATTCAATTCCCTGTCAATCGTGATCTCAGAACCCTTGACGGAAGACGCCTAGATCCAAGATTTCTTACCGTTGGCCATACATTGGCATGTAATAATAATTATTATTGCAGTTGGATTAGAAACATCCAAGATCATCCTTTCCCTGAGATCTAACTAGGATTTTTTTACGTTGGATTATAGTCATTATTATTTTGATATTTATCGTCAACGTCTATTGGGGTAAGAAACGGGTATACCAAATGGAGAAGCTACTGCTCCATTTCTCATTCGCGCAAAGTGAAACAATTATTTATGAACTAAACCGTCTCCTCAATTAATGTTGTCATAACCGAACCGGAGCATGACCCGATAATGCGAACGGCTCGCACTTTAGTGGTCCAACCGGTATTAGACCGTTTAAAAACCGTTAGAGAACCGATACCTAATAAACGTTATCAGTATAAATAGTGGACATTTATTCAGAGCTCATCTCTTTTCTTCGAAATTGTGAAATGGAAATAAGGATTCAGTTTGAGAGCCCTACGTTTTTTGTTTATTTCACTTTTCAATTTTCTGCAATTTTTTTAATTAAATTTAGTGGCTGAATGGCAAAAATCGGACCAGCGACTCAATCGGCTCAAACGGTTAACCGCCTCGGCCGCTCGCCAACCGCTACATAAAACCGGAGCAGCTTTTAGACTTTTTCGAGCCGGTTTTATGACCGGGTGGCGGTTTTACCGGTCGGGCCGAGCGGCTCGGCTTTAATAACACTGTCCTCAATACTATAATTTGGTGGTTGCAGCTTCGGGACAATAAACTCAAGACTGCAAAGACAAATAACTAGCAAATCACAAAGAACTGAAGGAAAACAACAGGAATGCAAATTATTGATACAGACTCACACCCACACACATCAGAGTAACATATGTAGAGAATGTCGCCACTCGAATTATCGACTGCCTTACCCACAGATACATTCGTAGACAAGAACGTAGACAAACAAAGAAACGATCAACTTCTGCAATTTACAGCAGAAACAAACACCCAATCAGCAGACAGCAAAACTAATCAGACAAGATCCTAAAATCTTCCATCCGTTTATATACAACACACAACTTACTCCGCCACAAAAAGGCAAACATATACCTTACTCGCAGAGAGACTCGACAAACTCACAAATCATAGCAACAGTCACTTCCTTTGGCCTGCAGGAATGCGACAGCTTTCCTCACTTGGATTTCATGCTCATTGACGTATTTAAACCAGGTTTGTCATTGCTGTTCAGTCCATACTGCAAGTACAAAGGGAGAAGCACGAGTTTAAAACATGGAATGGAAGATCAAAGACCTTAGAACTAACAAGAACAAGACGCAAATAAATGTTCGCATTCAGCATGATAGAAACCACAGAACTTGCAATAAGTGAAATAATCCTAAATGGTTCATCTTTCCAACACTCTATGGATGATTTCCAGAGGAATGAACACTAATTCTTCGTCTTCAATCAAGAATACCAACCAAGATTACCACCGGTTTTTGACAGTCAAGAATATTTCTTGAGTAGGACAAAGTCGCAATGTAGGCTGGTAAAATCACCGAGATGGACAACAAACTATAAGTGCACAAATATCCATATGCCAAGGTTCTGAATTCCATAGGCACCTTAATAGGGAAGTAAAAACCCTTTCAAAACTTAGCCTGGAAAGGCGGAAGTTAAGCATGGCTCGTATCTTAACCAGCTTTCGGAGTTGAATGTCAAATAAGTTTAATTTACATCCGTTTATTTACATTCAGATGTCACCATATATTCTAATTTGGGTACATGTTTAATCTCTGCAGATCATGCATTCTCTGACCATTTCAGGATACTATTAGTTGATTCAAGAGGGTATTCTAATTTTTTCAATCTGTTCCCACCATAAAGAGAGACCTAAGCTTATCAGTACTGGAATTTTT
Source organism: Linum trigynum (assembly GCA_964030455.1). Taxonomy (NCBI): domain Eukaryota; kingdom Viridiplantae; phylum Streptophyta; class Magnoliopsida; order Malpighiales; family Linaceae; genus Linum; species Linum trigynum. The sequence goes on along the minus strand of OZ034814.1, from coordinate 28,098,647 downwards.
CTTGGCACAAGTTAGGCAGTGTCCTTCAACATACCTTTTCCCTCATTCTCGAGCTCCAAATGTCTGATCCGTTCCCTGATCCAGATGTTTGACCTGGTTGACCCAAGAGTGGTTCCCACCTTCTACTTCTACCACTCTCGTAATCATCCTCGCCATCAATATCACTCTTTGGAGTGGAAACCAAACCACGCAGAACCATGGCAAGCAGTAGAGACACAGCCTGAAAGTAGTGAAACAAAGACCAATAAGATAGAGGTCCAAGATGACTGGTTTATGTTAATCTAAGCACTGCTTCACAAAATCATTCACAATTCTGGAATTGACAAAAGCCAAATCGAGATGTCATCTAGCAAGATCTCATAATGCCTTGTTCTTTCATATTTTTAAAAAAGAGTCAGTTATATAGATAAATTTTCAGTAAAAGTGGCCGGAAGGAAATTACAAAATAACTGGAGAAAGATTAGAGTTTATGGCTTCCTGCAGACTTTCTTACATCAAGTGGTCACAACTTTATCGCTTCACAGTGGAAAAGAGAAGTAACATGTTCCAAAATTTCCATATCTCGGTCAACGAAAACCTTGTTAACTATAAGAATCCATTAAAGTTGAGGTCATCTGATACCTGAATTACAAGGACTGCTATGCCAACCCATTTACATATCTCAATGTTGTCCTCAATAAAAGCTCGCATGCTTTGAACTTCTCCAGTTGGATCAAATGGAATATCCTGTCAAGAATAGATACAGTTACTTTTTTTAGTTCAAAGAAAACCTCTGATAAAACATGAAGGCCAAAGCAAACACTCGAAATCATCACAAGAGCAGTGAAGTAACTAGTACTACCTTTTCCCAATGACGATCAATTGCAATGAAAGCAATCAAAGCTGCTTCCACCAGAATGAGTACAACTTTGAGGACAGTATACTAATGGTATTACGTTAAGGATACTATGTACAGAAACAGCTGTTAAAGAAACATATAATTTAAGTGTCATCGATTTGCTGCAGATACAGATAAAAATTCGATGCCCCCCTGTGGCCGAGGGATGGATTTACCACCAGATAAGAGATCGCAACTTACAAATTAGATCCTATAAGCGGCAAACGAGAAGAAGAAGGCAAAAAGAAAAAAGAAAAAAAAACAGATAAAGCCTCATGTAGCTAGGATACAAAGCACAGGCAACAACCGTTGATGGCTTCAGCTGCAATGCAACCGATGAAAGTGGTGCAACATAAAATGGCGCCGACTCCCATAAAAGAGTAGATGAACCTGCAATTCGAAACCACTTCACTTTTTAATGCTCTATGGAGTACCACAAGTTCTTGTAACTTGAAAGCCCCATAATCACAAATATTCAACAAGAAACTGAAGGCATGGAAGAAAAGAAAAACTCTATCACGCGATTATACAAAAAAAAATTAATTTAGGAATCCATGGAGTCGCAGGCCATCAACCAAACCAAAACAAGGACAAGAACCGTGACCCCAACTCAAAGATCAGAGCAATTAATGAAGGGAAAATATAAGAATTCAACTTTGAACTACTACCCATCACCGATAGAAACATGCAAATCACTGTGATTGTGGAATTTTCGTTTTCTCTCCTCCCTCTCTTGAAAAGGAAGTGTATTTCCAATCTCGGAAAAAAGCATAAGATATCGGAAGCGTTCAATCACGGCCTTTTACCATCAAAAGTCATATTTACATGGAAAATTAACTATATTGAAGCAACTAATTAATTTGCAGGTCAACCCGTAATTAGACTGGAAGAAGAGAAGACGAGGGATGGGGCGAAAAATTCAATTACCAAGGGGCAGGGAGGTCGACGGAATTCAAGTAAAACCCGAGGCCGGCGTCCATCTGAGAGGCCACATCGGTGGCGAGATTAAGAGTACTAACTGAATGAGATCGGGAATAGACGATAGAGGAAGAGGAGGAGGAGGAGGGAGCAGGGAACGGCGGCGGGGAGGCGGGAAGGTGATGGTTCCATTGATCGAGCATCCAGGCGGAATAGAGAATGATGGAGATGCCGATGAAGGCAAGGAGGAAATTGAAGAACTTGAGCAGAAATGCAATGGATACATGACAGCAATTGGGCCGCATCTCTTCCGGTGAATAAAAAAACTGAAACTGAAAACCCTAGCAGAAGATTGGAAATTAGGCAGAGAATGATGTGATTGTTATCAATTGTAGTGAAGATCAGCTGGAGACTCTCCCTTTTCGTTTCACTTCTTTCCCCCTTTTCAATTTTGTTTTCTATTTTCTCTGTCCAACTTTTTCCCTTTTCAGGGTTAGTGTGATGGTTAGGGCCGGAAGTTTGGTACCGGTATTTAAGATATACCGAATATCATACCGAATATGTCTATATTTTGTATTATCGAATACATGTATTATTTTTTGGAATTGAGATTGTGATTGAATTTCAATTGTGATTAGGTATTAGGGATTACGGGATTGGGATCGGTATATACCGATCCCAATCTCGTAATCCCTAATCCCTAATGGTCGGTATATACCGAAATATCGATCAATACCGAAATATAAGCTAGTGTATATTTTATCTTCTCAACTAGACTCTCTCATTCACTACTACACGAACCTAAACCACCAATAGTGACATTTGATTATACATAGATCATTCTATCACTATTAATAATCGCCTCTCAACCTCCAATTCGTCAAATTAACGATTACCAATGACAAGAACTTGAGATGTCTCCTCTCCTCCATTCTCCTTAATAATATCCTAATTCAAGACACTTTACTTAGTCTTTTCCCCCCTAAATTAAACAATAAAATCTAATTGATATATTTAATTATTAATTGCAAAGATAATTAATTTTATATTCGATAATACCGATTGGGATACCGAAGTACCGATTGGGATACCGAAATATTTAGGGATTGGGATTGGGATACCGAAATTATTTAAAGATTAGGATTGTGATTGACTTTAGAATCTAATGCGGTATTCGAGATTTCGGTGTTTGGTATTGGGATACCGATACCGTACCAATTTCCATCCCTAGTCATGGTTGTCAAGTCGTTGACATATTGAGCGGTACATCCAATAGTACTAGTATTGATTACAAAATCAGCTAGAATGCACTAATATAAACTACATGATCAAATTTTCAAATCTTAACAAGATGATGTTGTTTTGCTGATTTTAATTAATCATTTTTTTTATAATTTGAATATAAATTTGTAGATATTTATGTTATTTGATGGATTTGATTATAAACGCTTGGATGTTGGCATTAAATGTTATATTTAAATATGAGAATTTTCTTAATTTGTTCGAAAAATTGTATTTTATTTAAATTTGGATGTAGTTTTTAGAGAAATTGTCTTCAATTGGGGTTGAGGTTGAGGGTATAGTAAAAAAAAATCTCTAATCCTCTCTTCTTTCTCTATCGGTGATGTTTAAATTTGCATGCCGACGAAGAAAACACCAGGACGGGGGAAGAATTGCCTCATCGAATAGTTAATCAGGCCGATTCCAAAGGTTATAGTCTTCACCAATGGGCGACTGCTCTTTAGGGTCATGATTGTGTAGTTAGGGCTCTCCAGGTTTGATCCGAGACTCCTAGTTTTTCACTTTCCCTCTACTTCTACCAGCATATGGTTTTTCAATATGCTCCTTGGCACTATCAAGGAAATCATATTTTCTTTCATAAGTGAGCGATGGGGATTCAACTGGTTGCCCCCAGTAGTTGAAACCCTTCCTATTTGGGTGAGGATTTGGGGGTATACCTATGGAGTATCACTCTTTCGAAGGTTTGGAGTGGCTCATAAGTATGTTGGGGCCTCCGTTATGGATGGATAATTCGATAAAAGTAGGTGCTCGACTCGGGTATGCTAAGGTCTATGTAGACCAAGCTGTAGATTGTGGGTTTCTATCTCAAGTTAGGTTATACCCAGATGATGACCCTTGTTTTTTGGTAGATATATTAAATACCTAAATAAACCTTTTACATGTCTTGCTTGTAAGGTTTATGGGCACGATTCTGAGAGGCTGGCAGAAAATAGGAGAGACTGGAAGGCTAAACCAAAAGCAAGGCAAATTATAATATTGTTAGTGATACAAATGTTAGTGCTATTGAGGGTGAGAAGTTATCCTCTAAAGTGTTTGCCCCCGAATCTTCTGAGGGGTCGTTGGATGAAGGTTTTGTGTGAGTGTTTTGGGCACAATTCCTCACAGTGAGAGATTTTAAACATTAGGGATTTCATAAACCCACATTTGTAGGATTGGAAACCATTTGTAAGATTGAAATCCCACAATATTTTATCAATTTGTTCAATATATGCCCCTACTCCTTTTATGTTAATCCAAGTTTGCCCTCTCTTAAGTTAGCTCCTATGGAGCAAGGGGAGGAAATCAATGATTAATGTAAGTCTCAAATTGTTTATACGGCTACTCTTGAGAAGGGGGGGGGGGGGTCAAACAAATCAGGGTGATGGTGCAGCTACTATTAGTTTTGCTCAAGTGGTTATGGATCACCAACAATTGTCGGGAGACCTCAACCTACTAAGAAATTGACTGCCTCGGCTAGTTTATCAGCTTTGTCTAGGAAGCTACCTGATCAGTCAACTACAGTAATGAATTCGAGCAACAACCAACATATGAAGGGTATTTGAGTGAAGAGAAAAACTTATACCCCTTTCTTAGTTCCTAAGGTGAAAGGGGTGGTCATGGTGGTAAAAAGAAATGAAGGTCCTTATATGGAATACAAGGGGATTCAAAGCCCAAAAAAGAATAAAACTATAAAAAAGTTAGTCAATAAATTTAATGTAGATATCATTGCTATATTAGAGCCAAGAGTTAGAGTAGGGAAGGCAAAGAAGCTAATAAATGACAGGTTTCCAGATTGGGAGCATAAAGTTGCTAACAATGAAAATAAGTTGGGGAAGAATTGGTTAATTTGGAGAAAAGACATTCAGTTTAGAGTTCTGCATCAGTCAGATCAGTTTATGCATGCTATTGTGAGTACATGTATCCCTTAGCTTTCTTCAGCACTCTAAACTATGCATCAAATGAAGAGGCTAGTAGAAGAAAATTATATGTTGATTTTGAAGGTATTAAACTGGTAAATGAGCCATGGATTTTACTAGGAGATTTTAATGCGATTGTTCACACTAGTGAATCCTCGAACTCTCCTGCTTCCTCATCTAGTATGATGATTTCTTGCAATGGCAGTATAACCTAGAAATTGAGGAACATAAGACTACTAGTCCTTTGTTCACATGGATCAGTAAGCAGGAAGGCAACCCCATGCAAGGAGGCTTGATAGGGCCTTTGCTAATATAGGTTAGTTGGAAAGTTTTGGCTCTGGCAAAGTTGATTTACTGGATTCTTCGGTCTTTGACAACTGCCCCATAATGTTGGAAACAAATAGCTCTATCAAGTATCTTCCAAAGACTTTTTAAGTTTTTAAAGTTTTGGATGGGTCATCTTTAGTTTATGGATCTTGTTCAAACTCTTTGATCTAGGGAAGTTGAGGGGTATCCACTTGCGAGAGTTGCAAGAAGCTTAAAATCGTTAAGGGATTGTAGAAGAAGCTCGGTAGAGAGGAGTACTCAGATTACAGAGGGAGAGTCAGGTCAAAGGAAGATGACTTGGTGTTGTCTCAAGCAAAAACTTTATCTTATCCTTAAGAAGTTTCTTTTGAAAAAGAGAAGATGGTCTTCATCGAGTTAAAGGAGTTAAGGGAGGTAGAAAAGACTTTTATGAGGCAAAATTTTAGGGAGATATGGTTGAAGGAGGATGATGCAAATACTGCATATTTCCATAGATCGATGAAGATTAAACAAAAAAAATGATTTGTTCCCTCATTAATGGTGGGGGTAGAACAGTAACTTATACTGAGTCAATGAGTAGTATTACAGTTAAATTCTACGAAGGTTTATTGGGTAAAGTGGATTCAGAAGTCTTGGCAGAATGAGTTGAGTATTTCAGAAGCATTATAGTGAAAACATTAAGTCAAGATCAACCAGAGTTATGCAGGCAAATATCTTATGAAGAAAGTGAAAGATAAAACGTTTGCTTTCATATAGGAGATAAAAGTCTTAGACCATACATGTATATAGCAACAAAAAAAAATCAAGCTATAGGGCATATGGTAGGGGCTAAGCTGACCTCTGCTATTAGGTTTTGTTTTATTCATTCTGAGGTAAACTCCACACTCCTCACTCTTATTCCGAAGATTCAGAACCCATTGGAGATAAAATATTTTAGAACAATTTCATATTTTGCATGTTGATGCTTATCTCGGTGAGGGCCTATGTTGCCCATTCGTTTGTTCCTTAGACTTGAACTCTAAGCATGGTTAGTTTTGGTTGGTGAGTAGTCCCGTCGAGACTTGTATTGATTTGTGAACAGGATGAGAACTTTTTGTTTGCATGTTCTTAATGTATTCGAATGTCGTTTGTGGTGGATGTCGATATTGCCTGTAATAGTTCATGTGTTGATGCCCAATAGCCATTGGGATTCACCCTCTTTGAGCCCTTTGATATGTCCCCAAGTTATCTTGTTAGGTTGAGATATTACCTTGTTTGGAATTGGTTATTGGGGACAAGCAAACGTCTAAGTGTAGAGGAGTGATTCGGGTCTAATTGTACACTTTTTATCCCGTTTTCCTTAGATGTTTGAGGCACTTTAACTCTGTAAGGTTCAGTTTTACGCTAGGTTGTAGTTGTTTTTAGTACGTTTCAAATCCTAGCAAGTGAAATCAACCCCTTGAATGAAAGTTGGACGAAAAGGGGGGAAAACCGGTCAAAAGGGAACAAACAGTTGTTCTCAGGGGAGGCCAGTAGATCATGATCAGCCCGACTGTGAAGAAGGGGAGCAGACCGCTAAGCGCATGGAGTCCAGGATAGTTTTGCACACCTCGCGGGCGTTCAGCATTTCACGACCAACCGACTGTGAAAAACCGCTCTAAACCGTGAAGCGCCTAAGTGAAATGACGTGCTTTTGCTTGACATCACGGTCCAAGCCCTATGTTCACATCCGTGAACTAGGACCGGGGAATTCCGTCAATCTGGGTATATAAGGAGGGTTGAGCTGAAAGAGAAAAAGGAGAGAACCTAGTGTGAGAGACTTCTTCTTCTTCTTCAGATTTCTAGAGTGAGAAATTGACGAACAAGAGAAGGAGGAGAAGTTAGGGTTTCATCAAAGAGAAAAGTTTTGGGAATTTCTTCCTCCAAGGTTGATCTCCACACCACAAGGAAGAAGGCAAACATCATCAAGATGGTTTTCACTCTTCTCCTTTGTGAATTCCCTCTACTTAGAATAGAGTAGTCCTTTCTTTCACTTGGTATTTGTAAACCCTAGCTATAATTATGTGAATGTTTGTATGGATTTAATGACTTGTGTGTGCTTGTGTTTTAATACAAGTTATGAAGTATTTTCATAAACGTTGTGTTGTGTTTTTGCATTTCCAACTCTTATGTCATTTTGACCTAGGTAGAGGAAAATCCACTTCTTGATAAGATGCTTGTAAAAGCTGGAATTCCTTGGCCTAATTGTGTCACCTGCTTAGGTTCAATTAGGGGGAACCTCTCAATACGTATTAGCACCTTGGGTAGGTTTTGTTTTGGTCGTCCGGACTACGGTTCGAGGGAGAATCCCAAGCAACCCTTAGTCGATTGGCCAAGAGAGCTACCTTGGTAGCTTGATTCCAAATCCCTTGGCCTAGTGACCGAGAGAGTGACGCTTGTTCACTTGTTGCACTTTCCTACGATTTACAACCGCCTTTACCACACATTTGCATTTGATCCGACAACGGCGACAAGTCATGATTACTAGCTAGGGGGAGCAACACCCGAGTGAAGCCTTCTCAATTAGTGTTCAAACCATTTACTTTATCAATTGCTTTAGCTTTAAACCATAGTTTTAACCAAAACCATTTGCTAGATAATCTTTCAAACAATTGAAGTAGTGGTACATGGACCGACCTGGGTTTGACTTTTAAAACATACTTGCCCTATCTTGCACCCGGTTAAGGTTTATACTTGGGCCTTAATCGGGATTTTTATTGTGATATTCGGGACGATTCATTCATCAATATACATACCGATGGAGCCTTACAAACTAGATGGAAGAGTATCAACTATTTATGTGGAAAGTGAAATGTGTCTTGGATGAGGGAAAATGTTGTACCAACAAGCGGTTCTACCATACTTAACATGGTTAGTCGACTTTTTATATGTATTCATCAAAATGATTACGTAAGTGTCATAATTACGGATTTTTAATTGAAATATTCAATACATAATCAATTACTTAACATCATCAATTACTAAGACATAGACAGTATAGTGTCGTATTGTTCCTAGACCCATTTTATGTTAGGTTGTGCTTCTTTTGTTATGTTTCAGGTCTTAGTGCACACTACACTATCTGAGGGAGTGAAAATAACACCTAAACCATGAAATGTTTTCTTCATTGCCGTGAAATCAACCCAAGGGTGTGATCCTTGCACTGCTACGTACGGGTATACATTGACAGCAAGGGTTTTGAGCAAGAAGAGCTGGGTTTTTTACCCTAAAACACCCAAAGGGGTAATTGTAGAGAGAGAGAGAGTGGCCAAGAGGGTTCATGGTGCTATTTTGGGGGTGCAAATCACCTTATATTGTTCTCTCTCTCTTCTTCTCTATGAGTTAGCTTCCTTCACTTAGGTTGATTAATTCTAGTTTTAGATTTTGGTTTCATTATATTTTTTATATATGTGACAAAAGACAAATCCTATATATTATCTATTTGATTGATGTTTATGAGGAATTGCATGAGTCTTGATCCCATTACATGTCAATTGAGCTTTTGACCTAGGAGAGAGAATATCGTTCTAGGTTGAATAGAGCACCTTCAATCATTCACTATGGGTCTTTGAATGAGTGTGATAGGATCCACAGTTTCGTATTCGGTTTTCTCCAATCGTGGGAATCGGTTATGAACACCTCAATCGCCTATGTCGGTTGTATGGTATGCCTCGCCGGGTAAAGCAATTGAGCGGGAGTCCAACCTAATCTAGAATTATTGGCAGTAGAAGTACCGAGTCAATCAATCTATGGTAGTACACACCATCGGTCCAAATGACAGAATTAGGGGGATTCATGCCTATGTGAGCTCCCAACCTTGTAATTAGTTAGGGTAGTGGTTAGATTATTTAGCTAGCTTAGTATTAATTAATCACTATTATTGTTTGGCTAGATAACATACTGAAGTTGAAGTAACATTACATCTAGAGATTCGTGGATCGATAATTGTATTACTTTGCTCACCCTATGCTACACCCGATCGTCAGTTATGTTTGACCCTCGATGGATTGGGAATGTGTAGTTAGTGCGAGTCAGATAACTCTAGAATTAACTTCAATTTTTAACAATGTTATACTGATAATATTATAATTAATATGACAATGATATAATGTCATCAAATTATTTTTTCCAAACATAAGACTTCATACCAACATCATATCACTATCATATTGTGATGATGGTTTGATGGCCTGAAAATTTTTTGTTAAAAAAAATATCAAAATTGATATCATCTTGTAGAACACAAAAAATATTGATTTTTCTATGTAAAAAATTTCGAATTCCGAAGTAAAACGAATAAGATAAGTTTTGCTATTTTTTTGGTGCGATTTGACAAATATTTTACCAACAATCTGAAAATTTGTGTCAGCCAAAAAATCTGGTCAACTGCCCACGAAATCTGGTCACTTGTCTTGTCTCCACAAACCCCTACTTTTCCTCTTTACTTCTCTACAAAGACGACCATTAGATCACATTTTCTCCAATCTCAACCATTTACGTATTATGATTTTTTTTTAAACTAGAAAATAAGAGGGTTTTTTTTTCCAAAACCAAGTCAAACTTTTGAAATAAATGCAGGCATGTAGCTCTGTAAAAGTAACCGCAAAAAAGATTGCATGTAACCGAAGTGGAAGACGAAAAAGTTAATATATGTGCATGGGAGTAATTAACTGGTGATGGTAGAACCTTCTTAAATAAGCACCTCTGTCTTTTTCCTCCAAGTTAGATAGCCACATTTATTAGTGCTTCAACCAATTGCTAACACATTTTAGGGAAAGTTTTACCCAAACAGATGCTCAGTCGTTCTCTTTATAAACAAGCAAAGTCCCACAACCAGAAGAACAGCACATCAAGCCGTGATAAAAAGTTGCCAATTCTACACCATCGTGCGCAAACCATATATTCCGAAAGAAATTATATAATGCTCTTCTCGTCTCCTATGAGAATCTCTGCGGCGGCCACTTCGCTCCTGGCTGCCGTGACGGTACTAGTATTAGCCGCACGGGTTTCGACGACAACACCGGCACCAGCCCCAGCAACGGCACCAGCGTCGGCGCCGGCTCCGGGACCGTCTGCTCAGGAGTCCGTGCCAGCCAGAGCGTTTCTAGTGTTTGGGGACTCCCTGGTGGACAGTGGGAATAATAACTACTTAATTACGACGGCACGTGCGGATTCGCCGCCCAACGGCATAGACTATCCCCACCAGCAACCCACGGGCCGCTTCTCCAATGGCCTCAACTTCCCTGACCTCATTGGTACGTGTATATATATGTAATATGTTGCGGCTCGCGTACTCGTAAATTTTATGCTGTAATTTTGGGTGTTTCTTCCCTCTCATTGGACGTTGTCACGCGCGTCACATGCACGCAGCGGAGGCGCTTGAGTTGGAGTCACCGCTTCCGTTCTTAAATCCGGATCTTAAGGGAAAGAAACTACTGGCTGGCGCCAACTTTGCCTCTGCTGGGATCGGAGTCCTCAATGACACCGGCTTTCAGTTCGTAAGTTGCCAGATCCAATTGTCTCTCCCTTTAATATGTTTATATATATATGGCGAGTTCTACGGTATTCATGGTGAAATCCATGGTACTGCATACCTTGACTATGAAAATGCTATCTAGACTTTGAATTGACTGATTTTTCGGACATAATACTATACTCTAACCCTTAAAGATCAAAATCTAGGTCTTAATTCTCTAAATCTTATACCCAAAATCAATTTAATTAGAAACAATAATCGACGGTTATGATTCGTCCAAATATATGGGGAAAAAATGAATGCTATATTTTAGAGTTTATAGTTTATGATTTAGATAATTAGGACCTAGGGTTCACTCATTAAAATGTGGTGGAGAGGCTGCAGGTTACGGTGTTGAAGATGTACGAGCAACTGGGGATGTTCCTGGAGTACAAGCACCGGCTGGCGGCGCTTTTGGGCCCGGCCAAGGCCCAAGAGGTGGTGAGCAACGCCGTGATCCTCATAACCTGCGGCGGGAACGACTTCGTGAACAACTACTTCCTCACCCCCGTGGCTCCCCGGCGGAAGCAGTACACCCTCCCGGATTTCTGCAGCTACGTGATGTCGGAGTACAAGAAGCACCTCCTGGCGCTCTACGGGCTGGGCGCCAGGAGGATCGTGGTGACCGGAACGGGCCCACTGGGCTGCATACCGGCCGAGCTGGCCTTCTACGGGAGCATGAACGGCGAGTGCGCCGACGAGCCCCAGGAGGCGGCCAAGATGTTCAACCCCAAGCTGTTCGATCTCGTGGACGAGCTCAACAGGGATATCGGCGAGGACGTCTTCATCTCCGCCAACGCATTCTCCTTGAAGATGGACATGATCGAAAAGCCGGAGCAATACGGTGCGCACGGCACCTGTGTGTGTGTGAAAGTTTTACCATTTTTTAATTTTGCTGTACTTATGGTTCTTCTTAATTTAATTAATTACGGATGCAGGGTTTAAGACGTCGAAGGTAGCTTGCTGCGGGCAGGGGATGTACAACGGGCTGGGGATGTGCACAGAGATGTCGAACCTGTGCAGCAACAGGGAGGAGTACGTTTTCTGGGACCCGTACCACCCCACAGAGAAGGCGCTGCGGATCATGGTGAAGAAGCTGATGAATGCTTCAACAGACCACATCCGACCCATGAACCTTAGCACCATGATGGCTGTTGATGCTGCTGCAGCTGCCGATAGAGCCATTAATTAATTACCAACTGGTTGCTATAGCTGGTTAAAGACATTAATTATGTTGGTATTGCATGAATTGCTTTCCTGCTAATAGTAACTGCCGTGGACCTTGAGCTCCGGTTTGGTTATGTGGTGTTGTTGTTATGAAGAAGAAGGAGACTATAATCCAGTCTAATTATATATGTTTTTTACATTGGTTTTTCATTTTTCCTGCGAATAATTCGTGGTGTGTAGAATTTCGTGCGTTGATTTTGACTGAATGCACGTCTTTAATATGCTCGGGGTCAGAATATGTTGTGAGTTGTACTTCAGATCTGCACTTGTTTTGCATGCCCGTTGAGGACTCATTTGGCTTTTCTGGTCGTGGCGCGCGAGAAGAATCTGTTGGGCGCAGCGGGTGAGAATAGCGGGTAAATATATTGGATTAAAAAATCACACGCTTGTAAAAAGTTCACAGGTAAGTTGGACCTGGTGGCAGAGCCTCCAGAATTACGGTAACCAACTTACTTAGATCAATTTACTTCGGTAATTTAATAACGCAATATACTACGACTATTCTCAAAATGACAACAAGCATAGACAATAATAAATGTCACAGAGGATTTACGTGGTATACCCTGATTTAGGGCCAGTCCACGGGAACAACAGCTCCAGAGTATTTCTTCACTATTGCAACAGTAGGTTACAGAGAATTTCAAGATACAAGGAAATAGAACACTCGGTGTTTCCCGGAACAACCTCACTATTTCACTCACAAGAATTCTCCTATCTACCCGTGGTAGTGAAAACGTTTCACTACCAAAACCCACAAAAGAAATACGAACAGAAGCAGAGCAAATGAATTGGAAAAGTATGAAATGGTGAAGGATGATTTTGAAAAAGGGAGAACCATGTTCCCTTTTATAGCAGAGGAAATGGGGAACCAATTGATTGCAATTGGTTGGATCTATCTGCTATCCATCTCCCCAACTGCATTTAAGTTTTTTTTTTTTATTTCCACCGCTTGGCTCGTTGGCTATTGTTGAGCCACATGAGGCGGGCCAACAATTCTCCCCCGCCCGACTACATGGGCGACTTCATTATTCCTGCAGCTGATCGACAGAACTCAAACTTTTCTCTTGGAAGAGTCTTGGTACACATGTCAGATCCATTTTCGTCAGTATGGATCTTCTCCAGTTGTAGTTGCTTCATTTCAAGTACATCACGAATCCAGTGATATCGAACATCGATATGTTTTGATCGAGCATGAAATGAAGCATTCTTCGCAAGATGAATAGCACTCTGACTGTCACAGAACAGCTGCGGTTGTTCCTGTAGGAACCCAAGTTCATTCAGGAACTTCTTCATCCATATCATCTCCTTGCATGCTTCCGTTACTGCTATATACTCAGCTTCTGTTGTGGAAAGAGCTACACACTTTTGTAGCCTTGACTGCCACGATATTGCTCCCCCTGATAAGGTAATCAGGTACCCAGAAGTGGACCTCCTCGAATCAACATCGCCTGCCATGTCAGCATCTGTATAGCCAACAAGGACAGGTTCACCATCTCCAAAACATAGACTCATTTTGGAGCTACCTCGAAGGTATCTGAGGATCCACTTCACAGCTTCCCAATGTTCCTTTCCTGGTTTGGAAAGAAACCGACTGACAACTCCAACTGCATGAGCAATATCTGGCCTTGTACACACCATGGCGTACATCAAACTTCCCACTGCTGAAGCATATGGAATTTTATCCATCTCCGCCTTTTCCTTCTCAGTAGACGGGCTCTGTTTGGATGTCAATGTAAAGTGGTTAGCAAGAGGACAGCTAACCGCCTTAGCATTATCCATGTGGAAACGTTGAAGCACTTTCTCAATGTACTTCTCTTGTGACAACCATATCTTCTTGGCACCTCGATCTCGAACGATCCTCACGCCAAGAATTTGCTTTGCTGGTCCCAAGTCTTTCATGGCAAAAGACTTGCTCAACTCCTTCTTCAAATCATTGATCTTTGAGACGTTCTGCCCAGCAATTAGCATATCATCCACATAGAGCAAAAGTATGATGAAATCTCCATCAGGAAATTTCTTCATGAACACGCAGTGGTCTGAAGTAGTCTTCATGTAGCCTTGCTCCCCCATAACAGACTCAAACTTCTTATACCATTGTCTTGGTGCCTGCTTCAAGCCATACAAGCTCTTACGGAGCCTGCACACATAGTCCTCATTTTTCTCTTTCTTGAAGCCTTCTGGCTGCTCCATGTAAATCTCTTCCTCCAAATCACCATGAAGGAAAGCAGTTTTCACATCCATTTGTTCAACCTCCAGGTTAAGACTTGCTGCTAGTCCCAACACAGTACGAATGGATGTCATCTTCACCACAGGTGAAAATATCTCGTCAAAGTCAATGCCTTTCCTTTGACTGAAGCCTTTCACGACTAGTCTGGCTTTGAAGCGTGGCTGACGGTTGTGTTCATCATGCTTGATCTTAAACACCCACTTGTTCTTCAAAGCTCTCTTGCCTTTTGGCAACTTCACCAACTCAAATGTGTTGTTATCATACAAGGAATCCATCTCGTCTTGCATGGCTTCTATCCACCTTTGCTTGTCTTCATCATTCATAGCTTCTGTGAAGCTTTCTGGTTCTCCGCCGTCAGTAAGTGAGACATATTCAGTCTCGGGATATCTGGTAGACGGTCGTGAAATTCTACCAGATCTTGTTGTTCGAACAGGAGAACCTTCTATGGCTGGTGGTTGACCATCATCATCAGCATCTTCTGGTTGAACCTCCACATGGGCATTTGGTTCAACTATCTCAGGCTGATCATGTTGTACTTCTTCTCCAACTTCTGTAGGCGCTGGTGTTGGAGGCACTAGCTCAAGGTTTGGCTGGCTAGCATCAGTACTAGGAACTTCTTTCCTAGCAACAACATCTTCGATGGTCTCATTCTCGATGAAAACAGCATCACGGCTTCTGATAAGCTTCTTCTGGATTGGATCAAAGAATCTATAGCCAAACTCATTTTGACCATAGCCAATGAATACACACGGTCGCGTCTTTGAATCCAACTTTGACCTTTCATCCTTTGGAATATGGACAAAGGCCTTGCAACCAAACACCCGCAAATGTTTGTAGGAAACTTCTTTTCCTGTCCACACCTTCTCTGGGGCGTCATACTTCAGTGGCACACTAGGTGACCTGTTCCACACATAAACTGCTGCAAGCAGTGCCTCCCCCCAGAAAGATTGTGGTAGCTTCGAGTGTGATAACAAGCACCTGACTCTCTCTAGCAGGGTCCTGTTCATCCTCTCAGCTAGCCCATTCAATTGCGGCGTCTTTGGTGGTGTGAATTGCTGCCGAATTCCATGTTCCTTGCAGAAGGTAGCAAACGGACCTCTGTACTCTCCACCATTGTCAGTCCGGATGCACTTCAGCTTCTTGCCAGTTTCCCTCTCCACCAGGGCCAAGAATTGTTTGAAAACGTCTAGGGCCTGATCCTTGGTCTTCAAGGTATACACCCAAGTCTTCCGTGAATGGTCATCAATGAATGTCACGAAATATCTGGCACCTCCAAGTGATTTGACGTTGACATCGGGTTCACAGAGATCTGAGTGAACTAGATCCAACACGTTCTTTGCTCTTGAAGGGATGGAACTTTTGAAAGCAACTCGATTTTGCTTTCCCGCAAGGCAATCGACACACTTCTTTAGATGAACTTGATCCAACCCAACTATGACCTTCTTCTGGGCCAACTTTGCCATGGACTTCTCACTCATGTGACCGAGCCGTTTGTGCCACAATTCAATTGTGTCACCATTCTCCGCTGAGTTGACAATCTCTGGGGAGATCTTGGCTTCCGTCACATACAGCTTTGACAGCTTCTTGCCCTTGGCCAACACCAAGGAGCCTCTGGTGAGTTTCCACTGGCCATTGTGAAAGGTGTTGCAGTAACCTTCCTCATCCAACTTGTCTACAGAGATGAGATTCAGGCGCATTTCTGGAACATGCCTGACATCCTTCAGCAGTAGCTTCGTACCATTCATCGTCTCCAAGCAGACTTCTCCTTTTCCGATAACTTTAGAAAGATTACCATTTCCCATTCTTACCACACCAAAGTCACCTGGTGTGTAAGATGAGAAAAATTCTCTCTTGGACGTCACGTGGATGGTAGCACCACTATCAACCACCCAGCTTGTCTCCTGGGTTGTCAGGTTGACAACATCTTCCTCGTAGACAATATTGAACTCATCTACAGAGTTTGCACCATCATCATCACTGTTCTCATCTCGTTTGCCCTTCTTTCTCTCATTTCTGAACTTTGGGCAAAATCTTCTGATGTGGCCCTTTTCCTTGCAGTGATGACATTGGATGTTGGCAAACTTGTTGGACTTCCCTCGACTCTTGCCTCTTTGCTTTGAGCCTCTAGCTTCACTTCTTCCTCTGCTTCTGGAATCCACTATCAGAAGGTCTGACTGGGAAGATGATGAGGATGCACCTTGTGATCTTTTTCGCATCTCTTCGTTCAGGACTCCGCTTTTGACAATCTCCATGTTTATAACTCCATCTTTTGCAGAGTTGGTAAGTGAAATTTTTAGCGTCTCCCAAGATTCTGGAAGGGAAGCCAGAACGAGGAGAGCGACCACCTCATCTTCCATCTTTATGCCCATACCGGACAACTGATCCACGATCCCTTGAATTTCGTTCAAGTGATCCGCCAAGGATTTGCCTTCCTTGTATTTCATCTGGACCAACTTGGTCAGATAAAATAATTTGTTGTTGCCGGTCTTTGATGCATAAAGTGCCTCCAGCTTGTTCCACAGAGTTCTGGCATGAGTTTCTCCGCTAATGTGGTTGTATACATTATCGTCGACGAACTGTCGAATGTAGCCACATACTTGCTCATGCTTGAACTCCCATTCCTCTTCAGTTTTGCCATCAGGTTTAGTTGGGCTAAACACCGGCAAATGCAACTCCGTCACGAGTAGGAGATCCTTCATCTTGTTTCTCCATATGTGATAGTTGGAGCCATTCAGACTTATCATCTTGCTTGTTTTTGCCTCCATTGGACGTGGCTCTGATACCACTTGTTGGGCGCAGCGGGTGAGAATAGCGGGTAAATATATTGGATTAAAAAATCACACGCTTGTAAAAAGTTCACAGGTAAGTTGGACCTGGTGGCAGAGCCTCCAGAATTACGGTAACCAACTTACTTAGATCAATTTACTTCGGTAATTTAATAACGCAATATACTACGACTATTCTCAAAATGACAACAAGCATAGACAATAATAAATGTCACAGAGGATTTACGTGGTATACCCTGATTTAGGGCCAGTCCACGGGAACAACAGCTCCAGAGTATTTCTTCACTATTGCAACAGTAGGTTACAGAGAATTTCAAGATACAAGGAAATAGAACACTCGGTGTTTCCCGGAACAACCTCACTATTTCACTCACAAGAATTCTCCTATCTACCCGTGGTAGTGAAAACGTTTCACTACCAAAACCCACAAAAGAAATACGAACAGAAGCAGAGCAAATGAATTGGAAAAGTATGAAATGGTGAAGGATGATTTTGAAAAAGGGAGAACCATGTTCCCTTTTATAGCAGAGGAAATGGGGAACCAATTGATTGCAATTGGTTGGATCTATCTGCTATCCATCTCCCCAACTGCATTTAAGTTTTTTTTTTTTTTATTTCCACCGCTTGGCTCGTTGGCTATTGTTGAGCCACATGAGGCGGGCCAACAGAATCTTTCCCTTTGCTTGGGGTAAAATAGATCACAAAAAATATGGGAGAGTTATAGGATGGCAGCGCGGGTTGGTCTATAGCCACTTTTTCTGTACAAGTATACATCATTCGCAACCACGCTTTTAAATTTGGTAATTTTTTTGAAAGTAAAGTTAAGCAGAAATGTGAAATTGCATTATCAAAATTTACTCGTGTTTGGTTCGAGAAAATACATCCGCACCATCCCGAATAATTATATATAATTTTTTCTATATAAAGTGAAAATTTTCTTAAAATGCCGATGTTGCTTTAAGTTTTGTTACGATATTGTTTAGGAAAGCGAGAGAAAGTGAGTTAGAGTTTTCTACGAGATAATTATAATACTTGGATGATATGAATGACCGAAATGCTAAATACAGTGAGTCTAACCCATAGTTGTGGCACATATTGAGGTGAGTTTGGTATGGATACTTAAAATACCAAACTCAGTACCCTCTTTATTGGATTCCGTAGAAAATCCAAAACAAAATAATTTATGATATTTTCTCCAACCAAATCGATTCATATTCGGTTGAATACCAATGGTAATAGGGCTCAAGTTAGGGTGAGTAACCTTAAGGTGGTTAACAATCAAATCTGGAACCTTTTTTTTTAAGTGGGCTGCAAATCTAAGGGTTGGGAATTAAAGGTTTTTTTTTTAATTTTTTCTAGTTTTTTTAATCGGCTCTTATCTTCTTCGTTCTAACTCGGATTTCAAATTTTTTTGCACAGATGGAACGAGTTGGTTATGCTCTAAAAAATAAGATATATATTTCAATAATTTTTTAGTAAAAGAATTTCATACCCTCGTTACCAACTCCATACCATATGGTATCTCCTTCGTTTTAAGTCATTTTCGAAAGTTTTTGCACAGGAGTAACAAGTTAATTATGATCTATTGGATCTAAAAAAATTATGGGTGAAAAAAATACAGGACAAAAAAATATCATACTATACCACCCTGGTATGTGGTGGTGTGGTATAATGTGGTACACGATGTTGAAAATCATAAATGCCAGTTAGTATACTCCTACTATCTTGTATTCAACCATCCTACAGTCTTGATATGTTCATACCACCATGGTATCCTTTCATACCATATGGTATGCTCTTATGTTAATATCAATTGAAGAGCACAATTAATCTGATTTATTTGTGCAAAAAAATTTAAATTTTGACTTAAAACGAGAGAGAAATCATCCATTAAAGATTAAAAAAAAGATTAAATACTTTCCAGGAGAGAGGGTGTGCGCTGATATGGCGGCTGATGGTTGGGTTATGTACAATTACTGACCTATGGGTTACTGCCATATTTTTGCGGTCCCATAAAATAGATAAAAATATGGTAGATTTATAGGATGGCAGCGGGTTGGTGTACAGCTTTTTCTATACATCATTCCCAACCACGATTTTAAATTGGTACTTTATTCGAAATTAAAGTTAGGCAAGATGTAAAGTTGCATTATCAAAATCTACTCATGTTTGGTTCGAGAAAATCCATCTTCACCATCCCGAATAATTATACATAATCTTTTTTATATAAAGTGAAAATTTTCTTAAAATGCCAATGTTACTTTACGTTTTATTACAATATTGTTTATGAAAGCGAGAGAAATTGAGTTGTAATTTTCTACAAGATAAATATAATACTTGGATTATAGAAGCACAATCAACATAAACAAAGAATAATCCAAACCTATTCCACGCGTAGGGAACATGGCCAAGTATACAATATTGTCGGGTTCCTTCTTGCTGAATCGATTCCATGATCAAGAAAAAATTAGTTTCAAAAGAATTAGTTCAGCCTCTTATATAGGTTTCATAAGTATAGGCCCAAAATAACATGGAAAACCCGTCTCTTAAGTATTGAGAAACCTAATCCCAAAAGTAAAGGAAAAACATATCAGCGGAAGCAGCCCCCCGATCCCTGCTAGACCTCTCAATTCCCCGGTCGGGGTTTTAGTCTTCACGCTCGGGAGTGACTCATCCCGAATATCACAATAAAATTTCATATTAAGGCCCAAGTATAAACCTTAACCGGGTGCAATATAGGGCAAGTATGTTTTAAAAGTCAAACCCGGGCCGACCCATGTACCCCTACTTCAATTATTTGAAACATTATCTAGCAATTGGTTTTTGGTTAAAACTATGGTTTATAACTAAAGCGATTGGAAAAGTAAACAGTTTGAACACTAATTGAGAAGGCTTCACCCGGGTGTTGCCCCCCAGCTTGTAATCATGATTTGTTGGATCGAATGAAAATGTGTGATAAAGGCGGTTGTATACCGTAGGAAGCGCAATAAGTGAACAACCATCACTCTCTCGGTCACTAGGCCAAGGGATTTCGAATCAAGCTACCAAAGTAGCTCTCTTGGCCAATCGACTAAGGATTGCTTGGGGTTCTCCCTCGAACCGTAGTCCGGACGGCCAAAACACAACTTACCCAATGCGCTAATACGTATTAAGAGGTTTTCCTAATTCAACCTAAGTAGGTGACACAATTAGGCCAAAGAATTCCAGCTTTTACAAGCGTCTTAGCAAGAAGAGGATTTCCCTCTATATATGTCAAAAATGGCATAAGAGTTGGGAATGCAAAAACATAACATAACCTTCATGAAAATAACTCATAACTTGTATTAAAACAAAATCACACACAAGACATTCAATCCATAAAAGCATTCATATAATTTTAGCTACGGTTTACAAACACCCAAATGAAAGAAAGGACTACTCCATGCTAAGTAGAGGAAATACACAAACGAGAAGAGAGAAAACCATCATGATGATGTTTGCCTTTTTCATTGTGGTGTGGAGATCAACCTTGGAGGAAGAAATTCTCAAACCTTTGCTCTTGGATGAAACCTTAACTTCTCCTTTTCTCTTATTCATCACTTTCTCACTTTAGAAATCTGAAGAAGAAGTTTCTCTCACTAGGTTCTCCCCCCTTTTCTCATTCAGCTCAGCCCTCCTTGTACACCCATATCGACAACTTTTCACGACACACTTGCGGTCGTGAACATTTGGCTTGGACAGTGATGGTGAGGATCATCCAAGAAGTAGTATCGGAAGTCGGCAAAGAACCTCCTTTTCTTGTTGGTATTCAACCCTTTTGGCAATTGCTTTCCGACCAGATAATTGGCAAATTTGGCAAACCAAGGGGTGTCACTCTCCACTACTGCAAGCACGAACAACCTTTCACCGGGGAAAGTGTCATTTATCTCGCTTTCGAAGTTTCTTCCACCAAGACCTTTGAGTCAGGAGAGGTGGTCCGCCGCAAGGTTCTTGACTCCTTTCTTGTCTTTGATCTCCATATCGAACTTTTGGAGAAGCAGGATCCAGCTGATCAAGTCGGGCCGGTTCATGTACCCCTGCTTCAATTGTTTGAAACATTATCCAGCAATCGGTTTTTGGTTAAAACTATGGTTTATAACTAAAGCTATTGGAAATTAAATGGTTTGAACAATAATAGCGAAGGTTTCACCCGGATCGAATACAAATGTGTGATAAAGGCAGTTGTATACCGTAGGGAAGCGCAACAAGTGAACAACCATCACTCTCTCGGTCACTAGGCCAAGGGATTTCGAATCAAGCTACCAAAGTAGCTCTCTTGGTCAATCTACTTAGGGTTGCTTGGGGTTCTCCCTCGAACCATAGTCCGGACGACCAAAACACGACCTAACCAAGGTGCTAATACGTAGTAAGAGGTTTGCGCTAATTCAACCTAAGTATGTGAAGAAGAAGAAGTTTCTCTCACTAGGTTCTCCCCCCTTTTCTTTTTCAGCTCAACCCTCCTTATATACCCAGATCGACTGCGTTTCACGGTCCCAGTTCACGGTCGTGAACATTTGGCTTGGATCATGATGTTGTGCAAAAGTGCACCGTTTCATTAAGGTGCTTCACGATCTGGTGCCGGTTTTGACGTTCGGGAGACCATGAAGTGATGAATGCCTGCGAGGCAGACAAAACCCTCTTGGACTCCCTGGGCTTCATGGCCCGAGCCTCTTCTTCATGGTCTGGCCGACCGTGATCTTTTGGCCCCCACCGTGAGCTGTTGCTGTTTGCTCCTTTTGACTGATTTTCGCCCCTTTTCGTCCACCTTTCGTTCCATGGTTTGATTTCACCTGCTAGGATCTGAAACATACTAAAAACAACCACAACCTATCGTAAAACCGAACCCCACGGAGTAACATTGCTTCAAACATCTAAGAAAAATAGAGGTAAAATGTGTTCAATTGGACCGGAATCAAGGGGTCTTTCTGGACGAGATCCCCCTGGTCCCCATTCCCTGATCGGGGTTGCCTGCCTCCTCGGCCAGGGATTCAGCCAAATCCATCTCAACGCGGATTAAGACTAAATTGGGACCCACAAACAACTAGGCCTCCATATTTTCGAAGTTCTTAGCCAAATAATCTTGAAGTTGACTCTTGAATGCCTTGGCTCGACTTCTAGTGATCGGACCTTGACCTTGAACACTTTGAACATCTCCCTCTCGCACCAAAGTTGAACTTGTGAACGCCTTGGTATTGATGCCATTATCATTCCACTCCACTCGAAAATGATTTGCCCTCAAATCTGAGTCGTCTTCAAGGAAAGGTGCTAAGTCAATAACATTGAAAGTAGCATTCAAGCTTGTAAGCATTTTCATTGATGTGTTTGATGACTTGAAAGGGACCATCTCCACGAGGCAGCAGTTTAGAACGTCACTGATGGGGGAAACGTTCCTTCCTCGTGTGCACCCAGACCCAATCTCATGGCTTGAACATTTGAGGACGTCGATGCTTGTTCATATTCTTCAAAATCTGCTCAGTCCTTCTCTCTATGTTCAGTCGCGCCTTCTCATGAAAACCTCGAACAATCTCTGCTTACTTCACATCATCTAAATTCACACACTTATTGACAAGTAAGGGAGATAAATTCAGTGTGGTTAAAAGATTAAATCCATACAATATCTCAAATGGTGAAAACTTAGTGGTTGAATGAACAACCCTATTATATGCAAACTCTACATGAGGTAAGCATTCTTCCAAAGTCTTGATATTACTTTTAGTGACAGCGCTAAGCATTTGAGACAAAGTTATATTAACCACTTCAGTTTGACCATCCATTTGAGGGTGGCAAGTAGTAGAAACAACAACTTAGTACCAAGCTTACTCCACAGAGTTTTTCAAAAGTAACTCAATAACTTGACATCACAGTTAGAGACTATAGTACGAGGCATACCATGCAACCTAACAATTTCTCGAAAGAACAGTTCAGCTACATTAGATGCGTCATTAGTTTGTGACATGGGATAGAGTGTACCATTTTTTAAAACCGGTCAACCACAACAAACACAAAATATCTACCATTCTTACTCCTAGGCAATCCAAGAACGAAATCCATAGAAAAATCAATCCAATGAGTAGTAGGAATAGGGAGAGGAATATATAACCCATTTGGTTGAACCCTTGATTTGGCTTGGCGACACTTAAGACCCCTTGCACACACCTTCTCCATGTCACTTCTCATGTGTGTCCAATAGAAATGTTCCTAGAGGCAATCCAAAGTCTTGGATACCCTAAAGTGCGCCATGAGGCCTCCACCATGAGCCTCTCTAACCAATAACTCTTGAATTGAAGCACGAGGCACATAAAGTTGGTTAGCACTTAGCACGAAACAAATAACCATCAACTCGATAATACTTTCCCTCACCATGTTCCTCACAAGCCGCATAAAGCTCACCAAAGTCACGATATTGACATATAACTCTTTAATGTGCTCAAACCCAATGAATCAAGCATGAAGAGATGAGACAAAGCATACCTTTGAGAAAGAGCATCGGCAACCACATTCTCCTTACCTTGCTTGTAGAGAATCACATAGGGGAAGGATTCAATGAACTCCACCAATCAAGCATGTCTCTTGTTCAGCTTATGTTTTTCCTTCAAGTACTTCAAGGATTCATGATCGGTGTGGATCACAAAATTTTTAGGCCAAGGGTAGTGTTGCCACGTTTCTATAGCTCAAACAAGAGCATATAGCTCTTTGCCATATGTGGGATTATTCAAGGCATCCCCACTCAACTTTTTGCTAAAGAAAGCCATTGTCCTCTTCTCATGCATCAAAACAGCACCTATGCCTACTCCAAAGGCATCACATTCAATCTCGAATGTCTTAGAAAAGTCAAGAAACATTAGCAGAGGGGCATGGTTTAGTTTATATTTCAAAAGCATGAAACAGCATGTTCTTCTTAATAGTCGCGGTTAAAGGGGAAGCAATGGTGCTGAAATCATTTACAAACTGTCTGTGAAACCCTGCAAGACCATGAAAGCTTCGAATCTCATTAACATTAGTTGGGTCTGGCATGCCTTAATTGCCTCAATCTTTTCCTCGTCCACCATGATCCCTTCCAAACTCACCACAAATCCAAGAAACACAAATTTATCGGTGCAAAACATGCATTTCTTAAGATTTTCATACAACTAGTCCTTTTGAAGAGCACCTAAAATAGCCTTAAGGTGATTCGCGTGGCCATCTAAGTTCCTAGAATAAATCAGAATGCCATCAAAATAAACAACCACGAATTTTCCAATAAAAGATCTCAAAACATGGTTCATTAATCTCATGAAGGTGTTGGATGCATCAGTCAAACCAAATGGCATAACTAACCACTCATATAAACCATGTTTCATCTTAAAGGCAGTTTTCCACTCATCACCTTCTTTCATGTGAATTTGATGGTATCCAGATTTTAAATCTATCTTATAAAACACACTAGACCCATGCAATTCATCAAACATATCATCCAATCTAGGAATAGGATGTCGATACTTTACCGTGATGTTGTTGATGGCTCGGAAATCAACACACATAAGCCAAGTTTTATCCTTCTTAGGTTCGAGAATGACGAGTACATCACAAGGACTCATGCTCTTTTGGACATGGCCCTTCTCCATCAAATCGTCCACCTGTCTCTTAAACTCTTTGGTTTCCTCCTGATTGGTTCAATATGTAGGTTTGTTTGGAATGGAGGCACCCGTAACAAAATCGATCTAGTGCTCAATCCCTCTAATGGGCGGCAACCCTTTTGGAACTTCCTTAGGGAAGACATCCTCGAATTCCTTCAAAACAAGTTGAACACTACTAGGCGAAGCCTGAATGTCGTTAGAGATAAAAAAAAATCTCCTTGTAAAGGAGCATGATCATCGGCTCTTGGGTGTTTAAAGCTTGCTTAATCTCACCTCCACTCGCAAAGAAATTCTCTCTTTTCGTCGGAGCTTCAGTCGTCGTTCTTTTCTTTTCGAAGTTGAGATTTCTGTTTTTCTTTCGTGGTGACTCACAGGGGTAGGGTTACTCGGATTTTCTCTCTGTTCTTCTCTCAAATCGAGTTTTTATCCTCTCTTGCTCACATAGTTGTCGCAGCTGCACTTGGTCTTCATAAACCTCATTGGGAGTCATTGGCACCAAGGTATGTGTCCGCCCCTTGCACGATAAGGTGTACTTGTTGGTCTTTTCTTTTCGAAGTTGAGATTTCTGTTTTTCTTTCGTGGTGACTCACAGGGGTAGGGTTACTCGGATTTTCTCTGTGTTCTTCTCTCAAATCGAGTTTTTATCCCTCTCTTGCTCACATAGTTGTCACAGCTACACTTGGTCTTCATAAACCTCCTTGGGAGTCATTGGCACCAAGGTATGTGTCCGCCCCTTGCACGACAAGGTGTACTTGTTGGTCTTGCCATCATGTTGGGCAGCTCGATCAAATTGCCATGGACGTCCCAATATAATGTGGGAAGCTTGCATAGGCACCACATCGCAAAGCACTTCATCCTTGTATCTCCCAATTTCAAACCCCAGAAGTACCTGTCGTCTCACCTTAATGGAGCCATCCTCGTTCAGCCACTGCAAAGTGTAGGGACGATGTTTGATGGTCTTCAATCCTTACTTTGCCACCATATGAGAACTAACGAAATTGGTGCAGCTTCTTCCATCTATGCCTTGAAGACACACGAAATAGTACCAAGAAGGCATCAAATTGATAAAAGCAAGCCTAGTGCTACTAGTATGCACTTTGATCACGTAGCAAATCAAGGATATTATGATGTCAAAAGTATGAAAATCATGAAGTTATGATAAAACTTTACTCACAGTCATACAACTCACTCGATCTTCACGATGACAAGTGACTTTCGATCGTAGAAAGAGAATCAAAGTAGCATACAAAGTCAACCCTCGCACTTAAAGACTGTACTATATCTGTGAAGCGCATGTCATGTAAGAAAATCTTGGCTTATCCTTACCAATCGTAAGTTCCCTTCTCCTTCGAGTGTGTCAAGATTTTTAGGGCAAAGCTTTGTATATCCTAAAGCAGAATTGGGGAAGAGAATCAAATTTCACCTTGGCTATAAAGCTACCTTTGGAAGGATCCACATGGGCGATAGAGACTTCATCCGGAAGAGGGTTTTGGATATCCAGAGTAACCTTTGCCGTAATATAGAGGCCACCGGAGGTGAGAGATCTGTGTGTGGTCGCAGGATCCGTTGGGCCCATGGCCGCCCCAAGCAAAGATCCCAACTTCTCCGTGCAACACTAGTACGACACCCCCCCCCCAGATTTTGCGCCACGAGTGGAACTCTAATTAGTTCTGCCGCCAACTCCGCCATCGGGGTCTTCCATTTTCGCACCTGGATGAGAAACTTTTCAAAGATCCACGGAGAGCCGGTGATAGGCGATGGGTTGTTTCCAGATCGGGGAGAACGAATTGGAGAAGACCCCACTCCACCATCACGATTGAGATATCACACTTCCAGACTCTGTTGACAATCGGTCGCAGCGTGGGTAAAGGTGCCACAAAGTCGACCAATCAAACTCTGATCAACCCTTTGGTAACCCACAGCAACATCAACATCGTTGAATTGAATGGCCACCTTTCGGACTTGCAGAGGAAGTTGCGATTGGAACCTTATGTACGAGGGGGAAAACAATTTCAGCAAGTCAGGTATGGGAAGAACCGAGCGGGTGAAGGCTGGTCTTGCTTTTATCCATGTCCCGATTGGAAAGTGTCGGACTCGACAGGCCAAGAAAACAAATACCATTATCGGCATCGTCGCACGAAAGCGAAAAGCCTTACCCTCTCACCCGTCGTGGGAGAGAGGAGGGAGGATTTGCTTTTTTCGTCTTTTTCTCAACCAACCGTCCGTTTTCCTTACTAGCTTATAACCCGGCCCATTGGCCGGAATGTTCTTATTTGATTATTTATATTTTTATATTATGTTTAATCCAATCAAGTGGTTTAATTTTATTGACAATCCTTCGATCGAGATGATACATAAAGAAAGAATATGTGGGTCTAACATTCAGAGAAATACCATTTTCATAATGATAAAATACCATTTTCATCATTTAAGAATATAAAATGATTGACAATCCTTCGATCGAGATGATACATAAAGAAAGAATATGTAGGTCTAACATTCGGAGAAATACCATTTTCATAATGATAAAATACCATTTTCATCATTTAAGAATATAAAATATAAAATGTATCATTAATTCCATTTTCATAATGATAATTAAGCCCTCGTTAAAATACTATTGGTTAGTTGATTGTCAAGAAAGAGGGTATAAAAGCTCAGTGAAATTCCACACGACCATTAGATAGTTTGAAACTAAATCACCTCACAATCCAGCATAAGGATTTAATGCGCTCCATTAATGAACAATATGCCACTAATCAAAAAGAAATGGAGAGTTGTTGATTCAACTCAGCTAAGAGGGGACCATCAAAACTTGAGAGCAAACGACAAAATTAGGGTTATCTCATACTAATAGACTCAATCAAAGTAATAATGCACAAAATGGCACACTCCTTGTCTATCAGTTCCAGTAGCTTGAATAAAGAATCGACCTACTTCAATAAATCAATCAATGATTCCTCGTTTTAAGATAGAAATAGGTTGCGATAGATGTAAAAACCATAAACATAAAAATCCAATAGCCACCACTCTTTGTTGTACAACTAAATTTTTATCTCAAGAGACATATATTTCAACCGTAAATTCAATTTCGAATCCTCCTTCTGCAACTCCATTATTGATTAAACTCTTTTACTTGCCCAACTTAAATCCCCAACAATAAAATCACGTGCCAAGAGATACCGGATGATCGATTTTCAAAGGTGGCCTTGTACTGGGAAGTGAAAGGGGCGCAAACTATCGTACGATGAAGGAAATTTTCGAGGAAGTTAAAAAGAGATTAAAACAAAGATAAAAATCACAAAATTTAAATTGAAAAATGCAAAGACACACACGTAGTGACAAAATTAGTTTTTTCCATGGTAGCCAATTATCAATTTACCTTTAGCAAAAATTAAGGAGAGAGAAAGAATTTTAAAATTGAGAAAATTACATGAAACTCTACTATGAAAATTGAAGTATCAAGTACCATAAGAATACATACGGTATACTTAGTGGGCTTGCTAATCATGATGGAAAGTCCTGCGATTTTCAGAGAGTTGAACTTCGTGTATATTTTGTATTCAAAATGACACAACAAATTTGTTCAGTGTAAATGGTTGTGATTGTTGTCTTTGTTTGAAGAGACTCGGGTTCAAATCTTGATGTTGATATTTTTAATGTGAGATAAATAATTAATTGTAAAGACAAAAATGTCCTCCCTACTTTCACTCTAGTTGCAGGAAATTTGAAATAGAGGAAAGTACACAAAAGTGTACTATATATTATTGGGATGGTAGTCGAAATGGTTTATAACATTTTTGTCATCACTAGTTCTAATCCTTCAAGTTCAAACAGAACGGACGATATCTTGATAACTCCTCTCCGTGTGTTTTGTCTGTTTTTGGTGGGTGACCACGTGTCTATTAGGAAAATGTGGCAGGGAGATTGATAACCCACCTCCGTTCCCCGTAAACCCTAGTCCCAGCATTTCCTGCCTTCCATATTCCATTCCATTATTGTATCAGCCCGCCACCTACTGTCAATCCTACTTCCCCACAATGGCTGCCACAGCCGCCTCGTCTGCCGCCGCTCTCACTCCGTCCGTCCCGTCGCCGTCCTCTTCTCTAAAACCCAAGGCTCCGGTGTCAAGCTCCCTCGGGTTCCTATCCTCTTCATCTCGGTCGCTGAAGCCCCTAATCTC
The DNA here is from genome assembly GCA_964030455.1 of Linum trigynum. Taxonomy (NCBI): domain Eukaryota; kingdom Viridiplantae; phylum Streptophyta; class Magnoliopsida; order Malpighiales; family Linaceae; genus Linum; species Linum trigynum. The sequence continues at coordinate 28,069,759 of OZ034814.1, read as the reverse complement.
TCGGATTGCCGCCCAGCCATGCCCCAATGCAAGATCGCCGCTTTCGGTCGCCATGGTGTCGGCTCCGGCCGTCGCTCCCACGACATCTCTTGATTTCCAGACATCTGTTTTCAAGAAGGAGAAGGTCACTCTCGCCGGCCATGACGAGGTGGGCAGTAACCTCCTTTCGATTTTGGAGATTTTTCTCTATTGTCCCTGTCCATATTTTGTCACTGAAGTTGTTCTATTTTATTATATCTTTTGTAGTACATTGTGAGAGGAGGGAGAGATTTGTTTCCCCTGTTGCCCGATGCTTTCAAGGGTATCAAGCAGATTGGAGTTATTGGATGGGGATCTCAGGTTCTCATTTGGTTATATGCTGGCTTATTAACTTCCCTGTTTTTCTTTTTCTTTTTGTGGCGTTTCGACTAAAGTGAAATGATCGTCTCAGGCCCCTGCGCAAGCTCAGAACCTGAAGGATTCTCTTGCAGAGGCCAAATCTGATATTGTTGTGAAGGTCGGTGCTGTCTTTTCATTGCTTTAACTCATCTCTGAGCCTCGCAGCTGTTGATTTCGCTTGAAGTGCGTTTCTGCCTCCATTGCAGATTGGTCTGAGGAAGGGTTCTCGCTCTTTTGCCGAGGCTCGTGCTGCTGGGTTCTCTGAAGAGGATGGAACTCTCGGAGACATGTGGGAAACCATCTCTGGAAGCGATCTTGTCATGCTACTGATTTCAGATTCAGCGCAGGTTCGTTAATTCTCCATGGGCCCTCTAATGTTTATACGTTAATGTTCATGCAAGTTAAGCGAGAGCGATGGCAGACACTCTTGTAACTTTTTTTTTTTTTTTGCAGGCTGATAACTTTGAGAAGATCTTCTCTCATATGAAGCCAAACAGCATCCTTGGTCTTTCCCATGGGTTTCTCTTGGGGCATCTGCAGAGCTTAGGTATTGATTTCCCTAAAAATATTAGTGTTATTGCCGTTTGCCCCAAAGGAATGGGCCCTTCTGTGAGGAGACTCTACGTGCAGGGGAAAGACATAAATGGAGCCGGTATCAACTCCAGTTTTGCTGTTCACCAGGTATCTTTACATCTTCATGATGGCTTATGTTTAAATCTATTTATCCTAGTATTTTCAGTTGTTGAACAGTCGCTTATTGTTCTCTGTCTCCCACAGGATGTTGATGGTAGAGCAACAGATGTGGCCTTGGGTTGGTCCGTTGCTCTTGGCTCTCCTTTCACATTCGCCACCACATTGGAGCAGGAGTATAAGAGTGATATTTTTGGGGAGCGTGGTAAGTTTCTCGCTTCAATTGATTGCATCAATCTGCTGCTAGAAAGTTTGCTGCAAGTGTCTCATTGTCTCTTGCTCCCTTGCAGGTATACTGCTTGGTGCTGTTCATGGTGCTGTTGAATGCTTGTTTAGAAGATACACAGAAAATGGTATGGATGAGGATTCGGCTTACAAGAACACTGTTGAGTGCATAACGGGTATTGTGTCAAAGACCATCTCAACGAAGGTTGGTATCACTCTTTTTATCTCTCTAGTCTCTAATATGACCAGACATGCTTGAACTGTCTCTTTCTGTGCTAATGTACTACAATACTTCTTTTTGGTTTTCATTTTGTTATGGTGTATTTGTTTGGCAGGGCATGTTGTCAGTTTACAACTCCTTATCCGAAGACGAGAAGAGAGAGTTTGAGCTTGCTTATAGCTCCTCTTACTATCCTTGCATGGATATATTATACGAGTGCTATGAGGATGTGGCTAGTGGCAGTGAAATCCGTAGCGTTGTTCTGGCTGGGCGTCGATTCTATGTAAAGCTCTGCTAAATTTTCATCTTGATATCTAAGATCGCTCTGTTGTGAACTTCATCTTTCCACTTGTCTTACTGTTTAACAGGAAAAGGAAGGCCTCCCAGCTTTCCCAATGGGCAAGATCGATCAAACCCGGATGTGGAAGGTGGGGGAGCGTGTGCGTTCAACACGGCCAAGGGGAGACTTGGGACCAATGCATCCTTTCACTGCTGGTGTTTTTGTGGCATTGATGATGGCTCAGGTACGTCCATCAATGTTGTTATTGTGAAATCAGGCATTTTGTGTGCTTCCTGAAAGCACCTACAAATGCATTCCTGAAGGCCCTTTTTCTATCTAACATTTGTCTGTTGAAATTTCCAGATTGAGGTGTTGAGGAAGAAGGGTCATTCTTATTCTGAGATCATTAATGAAAGTCTGATTGAGGCTGTAGATTCACTGAACCCTTTCATGCACGCTCGAGGAGTTTCCTTCATGGTGGACAACTGCTCCACCACGGCACGTTTGGGATCAAGAAAATGGGCCCCTCGATTTGATTACATCCTTACACAGCAGGCCTTTGTAGCTGTGGATGCTGCTGGGGCTTCTGTGAACAGGGATCTCATCAGCAACTTCCTCTCTGACCCGGTCCATGCAGCTGTTGAAGTGTGTGCCCAGCTAAGACCAACCGTAGACATTTCTGTGACTGCAGATGCAGACTTCGTCCGCCCTGAGTTGCGTCAGTAGCTATCCAGTCCCCAGTGGATGTTTTGCTGTGATGGAATAATTTTTAAGACCCTCCGAGTTTTGTTTGCGATGTTTCTGTTGTCGAACTCATAATTTCTATATGCCGAGTGTCTGTTCCCCTGTTTTTAGCAACTCTTCCCGTCGCTTCAATGGTGTAGTAACTCGTGAGTTCTATAGATGAGAGCTTCTTCAGTCGTGGTGTCCACCTGCGCATTCTGTCTCAGTTTTGGTGTCCACTGTCCAGTGGATGTAATTGTTGGTTCCACAACTCAAATTTGTACGATTTGGAGGATGTTTTTGTTTTCATGTTAGATATTGTCAGGGCATGACAAATAATAATAATAATAATAATAATGTTATTGCAAGAACTGAACTAAGCCGCGTATTAGAAATTGTAAATCAAGTAACACAATTTAAGCAACCCAGCTCATAAATCCAAGAGGATGGAAGCTGGCTTTTCAGTGTATTTCGCACCTGCCACAAGATCTGACTGAGGATGGAGGACGCAATTGGATGGGTCTCCCAGTTTTAATAGTCACTAGAATCAATATCCATTGGTACTCAGCAGGTTATCGACGGGAAGGCTGAGAGATTCTTTTGTTCTTCTCCGTTATAAGCGGAATAGTTTGCGATTCTTAATGCAGTTATCTGTGCAGCCCAGGATCCTGTCCCAACGTGTATCCTTCTGATTGTCAGAGATTGACGAATGCGTTGAGACAGGATCCGAGCCTTTGGCCCTGGCAGTGTCGGGCTTCTCTTGCTCGGGTGGTCTCCATTCTCTGTGCTTCTCCTTGGATCTCGATTGAGTTTGTTCCTCGTCAATTCAATAAGTTGGCTGATTGGATCGCTAGAAACTCTCGTCTTGATCTCCTTCCTCCAGAATGAATTGTCATTGCCGACCTTGTCGCTCCATTATTGTAATCGTTGTGCTTCCTATTGTTTGGGTTTGGAATGAAATGAATGATGTTTGTTGTAAAAAAAAAAGACTAAACTTGCAGCAAAATCTCCTAAAGTACATAGCAAGGAAGTGGTCACCACTCTTAAAACCACTATGAACTTGTATATATGTTAGTGTTGACAATCCATGCCTGGAAGCAAGTTCAAATTACTGTTGCATACGACAAAGTAGCAACAAACCCTATTTTATCGCAAACACTAATCCGGGTTACTGTTCACAATGAAAGGAATTATATTATACACTCCCCTTCATACTACACCCGAGTCTCCGGGCTCCAGTTCTTCCTATTTCGTATCCATCATCATACCTGGAAAATTCCAATCTACCGCGTATGCGGTTACCCAAGTGGGTGTGTGGCCGCCAATTATTTTTTCTCCCGCTAGGCATTGTTATTTAGCTAGATTTCCATGGGAGGGGAGTTGGAAGAAAACATTAGAGAATATAGCTAGGCTCCCATCAAGAATAAGGTTTGATAGTATTTTTCAATGGTAGCTTAATCAAATGTAAGAACATTCTATAATTTGATTATTATTAGATCACACACGATAAATGATTTACATAATATCATTTTGTAATAAGAAACAAATTATATAGGGATAGTTATTTCTTATATATCATTTAAGCAAGCATATTATATAAGAGTTTCACGATATAAGCGATGTCTTCAATTTTATTGTACAAAGGTTTTGTTAGGTAAGTTATTTGTTACATAATAATAATTTAATCATAGGTGATACTTTTCAAAACTTAATTCACTAATTATTAACTAAAATTTGTGTAATACTATCTACTATATTACACATCTACTAAATTTTCCTTACACACAACTAAAGCTTCTACAAGCATCTTACATAATAGTTTAATCAAATGTGAGACTTATAAGTAACTTGATTTTATTACTAGACCACATGTTACGGATGATTACATAACACCGTTCTATAACAATTATTAAAATACATTACGTAAAACTTATGAAGGTTGAATGGATTACTATTTTTTATGTATCAATCAAACAAACGTGTTACCTAAGCCTTCCTCAATAATTAAGACTGTATATAAAAATTATGAAAGTGTCTTACGAAAAACATTTTTTAAATAGTTTTATTTCACTAAATTATTAAATGAATTAATAAAATTTTAACACCAAAAGAAATTATTAGTTGATTACCGCAGCGAAGCGCGGGTTAAAAAACTAGTTAAATAAAATAAAGACTATGTATCATAATGAAAGAAGAGAATTTGACGAGCTTGATCCAAGAGAATACTTTATGTGAATTATGAACTGGACCACCTAAAGCTTTAAACAAAAACTAACCGAGAGCTGGGTTGCCACAGATACACCGAGATTTAAATCCCGACTAGAGTTCAAGCATAAACTCTAGCCGGTTGCAGTATAGGGCCAGTATATTTTAATTATCAAATCCGGACCGGTCCATGTACCCCTATTTCAGTCGCTTAGGTTGTTATCTAGCAAATGGTTTTAGGTTTAAAAGCTAAGAAAACTACAAAAGGAAAACAAGCAAAAAAGTAAATCGAGGTTGTCCCAATGAGAGAATAATTCACCCGGTTATTGCTCCCCCTAGCCTTGTATCAAGATCCACCAAATCAAATGCAAATGTGTGAGGTGTGTTCATACACCGTTAGGAGGGCACAATAAGTGAAGGAAACCTCACTCTCTTAATCAATCGGTTAAGGAAAACAATTAAGCTAGGAACCTTAGCTCTCTCAATCAATGGATTAAGGATTGCTACAATAAACTAGGAAGTCTAGCTCTCTTAACCTTTCGGCTTGGGATTGCAACAATAAGCTAGGAGTCCTAGCTCTCTTAACCGATAAAACTAAGGGTTGCAAGAACGAATCCCTCGAAACTTAATCTGGACGACAAAGTAACACCCAAGTAAAAGTGTTAAATCGAAGTTTGAGGTTTGCCCTAATTTTCCCTTGGTAGGTGACTCAATTGGCAAGGAATCCAGCTTATCAAAGCCTTCTAACAAAAATGGGAATTCCCTCTACCTAGGTCAAATTGACATAGTAATGAGAAATGAAGAACACAACCCAAACATCATGAAAATACCTCAAACTTTGCATTAAACACAAACCCACACACAAAACATTCAATTAATACAATCTATCACATATTTCAAGCTAGGGTTCACAACACCCAAGTGAGTAGGTAGGCTATTCCATAGCTAGGCAAAAGAAAACAAGAAAGAGGAGAGAAAGAACCATGAAGAGATGACAATCTTCCTTCCTCCTTACTTGAATATCCCTTGAGAGATAAGAATCTTCACTCCTCTAACTTAGGGCAAGCCCAATCTCCATCTTCCTCCTTTGAATGACACTTTCTCTCTCTAGAAGAGGAAGAGGAAACTCTAATCTCTCACTAGAAATCCTCATTTATTACGAAAACTAAAACCCTAGAAAAAGCTATGCCCTTCTCCTTCAGCTTACTTCCCCTTTTATACCCAGATCGACGCCTGTTCACGGTCTCAGTTCACGGTCGTGATCATTCGTCCTGGACCGTGAAGTCGAGTAGATTCACACCATTTTACTAAGTCACTTCACAGTCTGGGGCTGGAGTTCACGGTCTTACGACCGTGAACTAACTGGGATCCCCCGAGGTGTGCAAATTGTTCTAGAGCTTTGGCACTTCACGGTCACGATGCAATTGTCACGGTTTTTCTTCACTTTTCCGCGCTTTTTGACCTCCAATTGACCCAAAGCTCGTCCTCGACTAGGGATGGCAATGGGTCGGGTTGGGGCGGGTTTTGTCAAACCCAAACCCAAACTCATGGGTTTATCCGCCAAAAAAACCGGGGTAAAACCCGCTGGGTTTGAAAAACTCAAACTCAACCCAACCCGCTGGGTACCCGTGGGTTTTTGTGGTAAAAAATTTACAATAACAAGTTTCTTTCAAAATAAAAGTTTATCATCAATTTTCTCATACAAATTATTCATACAAAAAACATCAATCTATAGCATACAAGCAAACCGCAAATGATCAATACAAATTGTTCAAAATTAAAGATAAACATCTATAAACAATAAGATTAATTGAAAGCTTCTTCCTCGTCAACTAAGTTTCTTCACTCTCCACTTCATAATATCAACTTCATTCTAAACAATTAGAAAGAACAAATTATACATTTCTCCACAAACATAAAGAATATTAGTTGTTTAAGGAAGATATATTATTTAGAATAATAAATATATCGAAAAATTAATTATATGTGTGTGGGCGGGTACCCATGGGGCGGGTTTACCTAAACCCAAACCCAACCCGACCCGATGAATAGTGTAGCGGGTTTAAACCCAAACCCGGCCCAAAACCCGTCAACACGGATTTTACCCGCGTTGACCGGGTTGGGTCGAGTGGGTACCCGTGGGTTCGGGTTTTGTTGCCATCCCTATCCTCGACCTTCCCACACATGCTAGGACCTGAAATGTAAAGTCAAACTATCAAGAAATGAGGGGTAAAATGTGAACTATTGGACCCGAATCACACCCCACACTTGAACGTTTGCTTGTCCCCAAGCAAACCAATCTCAAACAAGGTAATATTTCAACCTAACAACAACAACTTGGGGACATATCAAAGGCACAAAATGGATGAATCTCAATGTTTATTTGGCAACGATACATGGACAATTCACAAGCAATACCGGCAATCCACCACAAACGACATTCGAATGCATTAAGAACGTGCAAACGAAAAGTTCTCAGCATGTTCACAAATCAATACAAGTCTCGACCTGACTACTCATCAACCAAAACTAACCATTCATAGAACTCAAGTCCAAGGAACAAACGAAGGGGCGATAAAGGTCCTCGCCGGGATAAGATGTGAACATGCAAAATGTGAATGAATCACTCACTCTCGACCAGTGGGGTCAGGACCTTTTGGTGCAAAAGATGTGCACAATCATCAACACTCAACCCTATCGTCTCTCCACTACGGCGACAACCTCTAAATTAGAGTTCACGGGATGGTTGTCGTTGCTAGCTTGTCCAGAGGTCTTAGACACGAGTTCAAATGACTGGTAAGGGTCTTGGACATGGGGAAAATGTCTTTTGGGTGGTGGCAAGCAAAGCATGATGTTCTACATCTTCAACCTAAAACCAAAGGTTCAAGGGTTTCAACTAGAACCTTTCCTACAAACAAAGGTCAGTAGCATCGGCCAAAAACCACACTTCCCTACCAATCACGAACTATATTCAAACACACTTCTTCGGCCTATCTTCCTAATTCTGTGCAATTATGTTCTTCAATCTCTACTCCCAAATTCTATTCTATCTTCCCAGTCGTTAATCCTCTCTCAGAATCCCTAAATACCTTCTTTCACATCTTGTCATGAGAATTGCCAGAATCCCTAAATACCTTCTTTCACATCTTGTCATGAGAATTGCATGTGCTCAAACAAGTGTGTTTCTTACACCCCGGGACTATTCGATCGACCTTTCAAATACAATCACAAGATTCATTATCTTTACAACACTCTCCTTGACATAGGCTTGAGCTAAGATGATTAGCTCTAACTAGTCAGCCTTTCCATGGTGTTATTGACCAATTTATTTTTAAACATCGACAATTTTATTGTCATATCAACCACAACATATACGTTGTCTACTGTTCTTTTCATTTTGTAATGGTTGGGTCTCATTATTAATGTATCATTCGACCGAGCACTTAGACCATTTTGTACAAATAAAGCCACCATATTCCATACACAAACGTTTCGCTTAACAGATAGACCAAAGCCGTAGGGTAAAATTCGACTTGAAAAATGGGCAAAAAACAAAAGAAAAGGCGCAACAAAATGTAAACTAAGCAAAATTTGACGGTAGGGAAGGGCAAACAACGGGCAGCCACAAATTTACAGAATCTACCCCGAAAAGAAAAGGAGAGCTATGTACACTACCAAGCAAGTAGCACACTCGAGCTCGGAAGCTTCTATTTTGAATGGCTGTTGCCCTTACTTGGTCCCCATATCCGAACTGTACCATCATCACTCGCAGATGCCAACATTCGATGCCTTCTCGGGTTCCAGCTCACGCAATTCACTGTCATCAGATGGCCGCTTAAGATCTCAATCGGTTTTGGATCTCTTCGATTCCATATGTAAACCTGTTATCAGTTTCAGCATAGCATAAGAGGTTTCTCATTTCCTACAACCTCAGGACTTAACAGCAAACAAACTAATGGGATAAATGCTGCCGAGGGGGGCAGGGGGCCGGCCAATACAACAACAGTGTGCATGCTACAGGGTACATATATAGAAGAAGAGAGGTGAATCTAGAAGAGGCGAACCTGGGAATCTTCGCTGCCACTTGCGATGAATGAGCTATTCAACCCACCAAAGCAGGAGCGTATGACATACTTGTCTTGCTTGTGGCCCACAAACCTAAGTGGTTTATCCCATTTGCAGGCAACATCCCATAGATGGATCTCCTGGCTGTTGAGATTGACGATGAAGTAGTCGCCATTGGTGGACACTGAAAGGGATGTGATTGAATGCGCCTCCAAGATCAATTGTTCAGTACTTGTCTCCACATTAAACTTGCGGATTTCTTTATCAGAGACAACTATAAGATGCTCCCCATCTGGTGTCACGGCAAGATCTGAAACCTTTGGCATCCTTCTTCCCTTCCATGATTTTATTTCTTTTCCATCACAGTCCCACACGTAGATGCCCTTCCCAGGCTCCGAACTGCCACACACGAGTTGCTTTGAGTCCGGAAACCAAGCACATGAGCTGACAATGAAGCCATGACCTCCAAATGTACTCAAGCATGTACCTGTTTCCACATCCCACAGCTTGAGGACTTCTCCATTCCCACATGTCAGCAATCTGGTATCATCAGGACTCCAGGCCACTAAAGATACCGGTTTGTGGTGACTGCTTAACACGTGTTTAAATGCCAATTGCCCATCTTCCATTACCTACTAAGATCATTACGAAATCAGAACAATAAGAAGTAACATATTTCCGTTCAATGCTGAATAAATTTCAGATCCAGATGCCAAGCAAAAGTTCCGAGGATCACTTGCATCAATTTAGGTATAATTAGATCTGGAAAACCCAGCATATATATAGAGTCAAATGACAGGATTTGCTGCATTGAAGAGACATAAATAAGAAACTCCAGTCCTAAAAAACAAATAAATAAAACTCACTGTCCTACAAACAATTAACCATGGAAAGTTATCCTAATACAGTACCAAAAACAAAAAAGTAGAGCAAAGGCAGACGGATTCAAAATATTAGCTTAAGCCTTAAAGGCCTCAGCTCACCAAATTAAAATCATTACATTTCTTGACAACTTTTTTGGGGAACCATCTACCAGCTTCAATACTAATAAGAAATGAATTTGTTCGGCCTTAAGAGATCCAATGGAGTCAATGTTACCATTTGCAGAAAATGCAACAGAAATTTGGACTCAAATTCTCTAACCAACCTCTCATATATCATTACTAACAAGTTGGAACCGAGCTTTTTATAAGGAAAAAGGAACAGTTTGGTGTTCCCTAAGCAATTGCATAAGTTACATCTCGATCAAGTACCTTCCACACAATTGCTGTACAGTCACTTGAAGACGAGGCCAAATACTCTCCATTATTTGAGAACTGTACAAACCAAACTTCATTCTTGTGCTCTGTTAAAATCTGTAAAAATAACAGACATCAGAATGGATTTTCTATCAGGAACAAACTCACCAGTTTGTATTTAAGAATTAACTAACAGCAAGAAGATAATGTTATTAAGAAAAAAATATATTAACTATTAGAATGAGCGAGTGGTTGAGGAAAAGCTCAAAATTGACTCTACAAAACCCAACTTAGGGATTTCCTGGACTATAAAATACAATTCCAGTGAGTTGGTTGCCTTTAAATGTGATTATTCTTCGGTTCTCGCATGGCTTTTAAGTATCTGCCATTTAACCCATTGACTTTCATCCTAAATGCACTACTTTTCTACCTTAAAAAAGAAGAGACTATCTAAGAAGAATGAGAGACCATTGAAACATGTTTGATTAGGATATGAGAGCATAACACCTTGTGCACAATTAATAATCTGTGCTCAAAGCAACTGTCTAACAAACATCTTCTTTACCTAGCCAGGATATTTGCTCAGTTCTAACAAACAAACTCTATAACAAACTACACCAATACTCTAAACATACACGCTAGAGCTGCAGGCTTCGGGGACAAGATTGATATATAATAAACTAAATTCTTACAAGGATGAAAAATATTTAATTGCCAGCTAATAGTTCCAATGATCAAGATTCTCTATCTTGCTTCCCAGTTCCCTACTTTTGTTTCAGTAAAAATATAAGCAGCAGCAATGAAATTTCAGACAAGATTATCATTATGAAGATATCTCATGAAAGACATCTCAGACTCATTCAACTTGAGCAATCAAAGTATGCAAGAATGACCACCACATAGAAGGTTTACAAAGCTTGCACAAACAAAGAATTACTTGCCAAAGACAGTAGCAAAAGATTGATAGAACGCAATAAACAGGTTAAAAACTGAGAGTGATAACTGTATTATCAGGTCATAAAATTTTCAAATGTCAAACAAAATAAAGCCAAAAAATGAAACCAAGTAGTGGAGCGTGTGATGCACTGCTATTCTCACTTACACCAGAATGCACACCTGAAAGGTCTCTGTGGGTATCTGATCTCTGGAACAGCAGTGATCCTGATAAAGAGAAACTCCCGCATCTGTATTGTGATACTTGCAACAATCAATTTGGGCAATGATAGCCTTTTCAACCAGATATACCAGCCTTCCTTCAGCCAGAAGAATAGGAGGAGGAAGCAATTTTTCCATCTCACATAAGCAGCTTTTTCGCAGATCATGGATTTCTTCATTGTTTCTGAAACCTATCTCCTTTAAGGAAAATATACCACGAGCAAGATTGCACACCTTCTCTCTAACCAGTAAGGCAGGAACCTGATTCCGTAAAATATGCAGTGCCAACGAGATGTTGCCACAATTCAAACATTCTGACAAAAACTGTTTAAAGAGAAGAAACAATGCTGAAGATCGTGCTTCCTCCACCAAATCCTCCATCGAGTTAATGATGTCTATGCAGGCATCCCAATTACCCTGAAGAATCTGGGACTCTAGCAACTCAAGCTGTGAAGATTTCCCAGAAATACTGGATTCTGATTCCAAAGTCAAAGCGGACTTTCTGTAACCCAATGAATAGAGGCTTTGGATAATCAGCCTGACGAATTCGTGCCTCATTATCAGACCCTTCGGACCAATTGCTGTACATAAATTATCCATGGCATCAGGTCAAAGTCCAGTAAGAATTTCTGAGCTTTCTCAGAGTTCCTGTGATCTCAATTATTGCAGTCTCCTAGTACCTAGCTATAAACTCACGCCAATGAACCAACTGTTTTTCCAGCCAATTGTCAGCAGAACGACTCCCCACTTGCAACTTCACAAGAATGCCAAAAACATATTTCAAGTACCTGAATTCAAAATATCAAAGGGGCCAGAAGGAACATAAGCAAAGGAGGAGGGGAAGACAAGAAAGGAAAATCCATCAAAGCGCGATCTTTGAACCGCTCAATAGTGTGATCATTTTCCATGCGAAGAGGAAGGAACAAAGTCACAGAACTGAATATAGCGTTGAAGTAACTGTTCTGAGCACACAGCTGAAAGGAGGGAAAATTCAAAATAGCAAGAAAGTAAAAAAATACAGAAAACAAAAGGAAGAGCTGGCTCCACGATGCATAAGCCGAAACAAAAAGTGACTTCCCAGAAGCTGTGGAACTCGATAGAGTTGTCGCAAAAAACTAAAACCACGTATACAGACGGGGAAGGAATCAAGAAGCTATTGGGAACTAGGAGAATCATTTTCCCCACCAATGGGCAACTGAATTGAAAGTGAAGACAGCAAATTGTAAGGGGAAAGGGAGAGAGAAAGGAACTGACCAGAAACGGGAAATCACACTGGCGGAGGGGAAGATTTTCGCGGCGGAGAAACGGAAAACTTCGGCAGCCTGATTCGCCCGTCTAGGGTGTCGAAATGGAATCAGTCCGTACAGAAGATATCGGAACAGATGGGAGAGGAGGAGAGGGGGTGTTTCGGCGTCAGGCGATGATTTTATTTGATTCCAAGTTTTGTAAATTTACTAAGAATAGTAGGAGGAGGTGCAATAAAATCTTTCAGGGGGTCGACAAGGTGCAAGGTTACTGCAATACTATAGTCTCCACTCTCCACTGTTCCACGGTTAGTAAAATCTTACTGGAACTTGTACCAAATAAGTCATGTGTTGGATACTAGATAGGTTAGGTATTATGAGCTTTAAATATCACCATCAATAACAACACTAACAACCCGAGTTCAAACCAAGTAAAAAGACGATGTATCCTAGATTGCTTTCTCGCGATCTCCTGGCTGAAAGACGAAGACTCTAGCTGTTATACCTTTTGTCTTCTTCGTCAGTTGCCTCTCCAAGATCACGGTCGAGGGATCTGAGATCCTGGTTGTGATCTCCTGCGTAGCCCGTGATCTAGTTCGCGGTCTAGGAGTTTATTGTCTTTTTTTAGCGTTTACATGTGAACTCAAATTAAACTCTTTTTTTTTGGGTAAGAAGACGGATGCAAAGCATCCCAACCTTAGATTAAAACATCACGTTCTTGGGAGGTCTCCCTTACATCATAATTAAGCCAATACATGAAGTTCGGATCGCACGTATCAAGGTGATGCGTGCCAAAAGGAACCTCGTGACCCTTGCAAGCCAAGATATCAGCTGCATCATTACACTCTCTATAAACATGATTAATTTTCATAATCCAATCGCGTCTCAAAAGCTCTTTCGCTTGGAGGATGAGAAGGCCGTGTCTACTGTTGGGATCGCCTTCTCCTTTCAAAATGCCCACCGCAGTTGTAGAATTCATGTTGACTTCTACCTTCCTCAAGCCCATTCCCCATGTGATCTTTAAACCCTCAACTACACCTTTAAGCTCTGCCTAGTAATGGTGCAGGCTCCCAGTTTGCACATAAACGCTGCCAAGCACTTCCCTAAGTTGTCTCTAAGAAGACCTCCCGTAACAACATTGTTGTTAGAGCTCTGAAAGCTTCCATCATTTTGAAGTTGGATCCAATCTTCTGGTGGTGACTTCCAAGATATGAACCTCCTTTCTCTAATGGTTCTCGTTCCTTGTTCAACAAAGGCAACATTCGCCACAACATTGGTGTTAATGGAAAAGCAAGCCTCAATTCTTTTGATCAGGCCCACTTCGGAGAAAATTTTCCCGTCCATTGCTTCCTCATTCCGTTGTTTCCATATACACCATCATATGATACCGAACTCCGTTCCTTTACTCTCATCTTTCATGTTTTTGACCAGCCAGGTCTTGAAGTCTTGGCTGGGGGTATGGTCCGAAACTCGATCTTTGAAGTGTCCCATGACACCTTTGATCTTCTTTCAGTTTTGGAGAATATGCTCCACAGTTTCCTTAGTATTGCTGCAGTGAGGGCAGCTGCTGTTGGTGGTGAACCCTCTCTTCGATTTTTCCTTGTTAGTCATCAGTCTGTTGTGTGTCATCAGCCACAGGAAGTGTTTAATCTTGCTAGGGCCTTTCCATTTCTAGATGCCTTTCTAGATAACATCATCCTCCCTCCCCAAAGCATCAGAGGCAAGGCTGTAGGCAGATTTAAGTCTGAACTTCCCATCCTTTTCCACTCTCCAAATGTGCTTGTCCTCCCCCGAGCCAGGAACATGAACATTTGTACCTGCAATCAGCGACAAGATCTCATCAGGTAGTAGATTATTGAGTCTACTCCAGTCCAAGTTACCATCCTCCATGGTCTAGTCAGCAACTGTAGAGCTCCTCTCTTCCTCACTAATATCATGTTACAGGAAGTCAACAAGGATGATGTCATGATCAATCCATGGGTGGGTCTAGAAACCAGTGGAAGTTCCATCACAAACACTCCGGCCTATGGCACTCTTATTAGTGGCATTGCTTTAAGGACAACTTTCCATAGACTTGAGTGATTGCTCTTCTTCATAGAGACAAGCATTCCATCTTTATGGTTAAAATACTTCCCCTATAAGACCTGCACCCAAAGAGCTTTTTCATCATTGAAAATGGGTCACGCAATCTTAATCATGTAAGCCACGTTGAGACATCTAGCATATTTAAGGCCGAGGTCACCCTGGCTTTTAGGTTTGCAGATAGTATCCCACGAGACGAGGTGAACTTTTCTCCTCCCTTCCTGGGACCCCACACAAACCACCTAACCTTTCTATCAATTGCATCACAAATAGAAACAGGGAGGTTGCAGTTTGCATGACATATGTAGGTATAACATTCAAAACAGAGAGAGCAAGGGTAACTCTCCCTGCAAGGGAAAGCGTTTTCTCTTTCCAAGCAGTCAGTCTTTTATCAATCTCATCTAGGATATACCTATAAGTGTTCGTAGTAATCCTACCATGTAGAACTGGAACCCCAAATTAACCTCTTTTCCTTCACTCGACTTCATCATTCTTCATCATAAGTGTCCGAAGCTCACGATGCCATCTAATATTTCAATACCTGATGCAAGAAAGCAATATAGGATACATCATAAGTGTTTGAAGCTCACGGTGCCAACTAAACATGATTTTTATTCTCCATTTCCATAATTTTAAGATAACACCAAAAAGCATAAACAACCAACCATACTAAACCGAAACTCAGAGTGAATACAAGGTCATTTGGCTGTGGTAATTTAACGCAATAATTGGACCCAAATCCCACGAAATGCATATATTTGGTGGTTCTCCGATGAGAGGAGCTCTTCCTCAGCCGTCCCATCTTCTCCACCGCTGCCTCCAAATTCCCTTTCTGTGTCGCCCAACAACTCCAATCACCAACTCACTATTTTTATTTGCCGCTATCGCAATCCCATTATCTCTTTCATCTTCGTTTTGAGCTTCAATTAACGGATGTGAGCTTCAAAGGGGTTCGATTAGTAGCTACCACTATAATTGAAATTAAATTTAGCATCCCTAGTTAGAAGGGGGTTCATTGCTTACAAGCTCTGTGCATGAGAGATTAATCAGTTGACTTGCGATCTCCTATATTGCTGAATTTTGTTGTTGTGTTGTTGCTTTTGCTATACTGTTGAATTGTCGTTGCTATTGGATCCCTTCCCTATGTTATTTGTACCATGATCAATATGTTTGGTTTCTTTGAATAATATGATATCCTTTAATAAGATCCTAAAGCTATTGTGGATGGCTAGTGTTTAAGTCAGTGTGGTGCAAGTTTTCTATTTGGTGGCAGCAAAAGCAATGGCAACAAGAACAACTAGCAACAAAATCAGTTACTAGCACAAGCAACAAGGAGTGATTGGATTCTTTCATTAGAGAGTAATTGTATTTGTCACTAGCAGTCGCATACTTCACATACACAATATAGTGGTTAGATTGTTGCTACGGTTTTATTCAATAGTTCAAAAGTTCAAGGATTGAGAATAATGCATTGTGAGATGAGTGAAGAAAGGCTTTAAAGAGAGTACAAAAACACTTAACATGGAAAGGGGTTTATATGTCCTAAATGGCTCAATCTATGAATCAAAATTGCTTCGCAAAGAGGCAATTTCAACTAGCATGAAGAACATCGAAAATTGGCTAAGTGTTGAGATTGTTTCAGGGGACCAACTTTGCAGACTTGGTTCTCACAAATGGCTCGATGAAAATTCAAGATTAGGGGTTTGTTTTGAAGTTGGAGTGCTCCTCTACAAGCTGGGATGCGTGGGAGCTCGAGGAGAGTTAGGAAGGTAATTTTCGAAGCTGCTCAAAAACCTCGGCCAAAACCGAGAAACTGCCTGAAAATGGCTAAGTCTGAAAACGTGATTGTGAAGCCTACATTGGAGCTCCATTCGAGGAAGAGGATTGAAAATCTAGTAAGGAGCTTCATACCACATGAAAGTACGTATGTTAATCTACAAAGACACGACATTGGATGATCGATTTGATACCTAGAAGGCTTTGAACGAAAGAGGGCAATATCGTTTGGAGCCTGCCGAAATTGTCTTGCTTACCAAGGAATCCAAATCCTTCTCGGATTAGGATTACTTTACCTTTTCTGTTTTGCACTTTGATTTCGAGTTTGTTTGTGTTTAAAACTTCTCGTGTTAGTTTTTTTTTTTTTTACCTAGCCTAGCTCTATTTAAGCCTTTCAATTGCATTGTAATAGATAGATTTTGTTTAATTGAATATAAACGTCAAGTTTTGGTTCATAAGCTTTCGTCTTGTGAGTTGATTAAATAGCTTGGTGGAGTCAGAGTGATTCGTGTGCTTGTATCAAACAAGTTTTGAGAGATTGCTCGAAATTGACCATCCAAAACACACCAAACATGGCCCTATTGTTCGTGTGTTCTTGTCCGAGGTTCAATTCAATCCCATTGAATTGATCAAGCTGCTCACTCTAATCGAAAGAGACCCACCTAGGGCTCATCAAGTGGCATCAAGACTCAGGAGCCTGGTTCAACACAGTGGCAACAACGAAGAAGTAAAACTTACTCGCCGCTGCAAGAACGAGGCACAAAGATCCAATTGCCCTGCGGAAACCAGAAGAGTCAGAGTATGACGACGAGACTCAATTAGACCAACAAACAATGAGAGAATCGTCTCTCAGTGCGACCGAGCACGGCCACAGTGATGGAGCGCATTCACAATTTGGAACGAAGGATGATCACAATGGAGCACGACCACCGTGAATGCCGTCACGACGATCGAAAGAGACCCACCTAGGGCTCCTCAGGGGCAAATTGATATTCTAACGAAATCTCACACCATCTATTTCCATATTCTTGATCTCAATCCAAACATGTGATTTTAGTCAATTTTCATTTAGCAATTCCCGGGTTTTGTATAACATAGAAATACCACCCAACCCCTACAATCTAGGAAAAAATCCGAAAGTACCACTGTTTAAAAAAAGAATTCCAAAAATACCACCCAACCCCAAAAAATTCCAAAAATACCACCCTTTTTCAAAATCTGCCACCCCACCATGCGGTTTACACGAAAACCGCTGGGCGTGGGCCCGGTTTTCTATCCAAACCGCTGGGCTAAGGGGCGGTTATAAAAACCGCTGGGTGGGGCGGCGGTTTGGGCCAAACCGCCACCCCACCCAGCGGTTTGGTCCAATTTTTTTTTCCCGATCAACTCCTAACTTCGGCCGAAACTTCAAACGAACGTAACTTTGCACTCAGGTATCAGATCGTAGCGATTTTTTTTTAATCCGAATAACTTTTCGAGATCTTGCAAGCCGCAAACGCCATAGGCGGTTTGATCCCGCCTTCGTCTCGAAAAAACGTCATTTGCTACCCCGAACGAGCCTTTTTTTTTATTTCGTCAAACTTTGGTCGGCCTTAACTTTGTGCTCCAAAATATGAACGTCATGAATTTTTTTTTTATTCCGCATAACTTTTCAAGATCTACAACTTTTAAGATAATCATGATTTTGAATGTACATGGATTTGTGAAAAGTAAAGGTAAAGTTATTCCCAATGTCCCGTATATCCACAACTAATTCATGTTTTAAAAATTTCATCCTAGTAAAAGTTGTAGATCTCGAAAAGTTATTCGAATTAAAAAAAAATCGCTACGATCGGATACCCGAGTGCAAAGTTACGTTCGTTTGGAGTTTCGGCCGAAGTTAGGAGTTGATCGAAAAAAAAAATTTGGATCAAACTGCTGGGTGGGGTGGCGGTTTGGCCCAAAACCGCCGCCCCACCCAGCGGTTTTTATAACCGCCCCTTAGCCCAGCGGTTTGCATAGAAAATCGCGCCCCACACAGCGATTTTCGTGTAAACCGCAGGGTGGGGTGACGATTTTTGAAAAATAATGGTATTTTTGGAATTTTTTGAGATTGGGTGGTATTTTTGAAATTGTTTTTTAAACAATAGTATTTCTGGAAAAGTCCTACAATCTACATGTGATAACAGACGACCGAGTTGGAAATTACTGGTCTAACCTCAGCGCGTCATTACACGCATTCCAATTATTACGGTCTAGGCGCGTGGAGCAGACAGCCATCATCATCGTTTCCCGCAAACAGCGTAATGCTGTAGCAAATGCACTCTCCTCCACTGTACTATTACTATACTGCTCTCTCTCCGTAACGCCTCCGCAATAAAAGCTTCCCTTTCCCTTTCCCTCTTTCACTTTTGCTTCAACTAACTCTTCTTCAATCTACTCCGCTCGCAACAAATATACGCTGCCATCACAGCTGGAAATTCCGGCGTCCATTCACCCGCTCGTGGCCGTCTTGTCTTCCCCTTCTCCGACGGAGCTTCTGAACGACGGCGACGACTTGTCTCCCTAGATTTTCGGGACCGCATTTCATGGATCTGCAGCTCGGCCCACGGGCATTGTGTCCTACTCTTTCTTCTCTGCCTTGAAGCATCAGTTGTTCGTGCGGGCTGTTGGAGCCTTTCTTTTGCTTTTATTTTTTTTCCCACTTGAGCTATGCGGTCAGCTGCTTTGGTGGCCGCGGAGTTTGAGGCAGTGGATTGTTGGTGGCGGAGAAGGAACCCTAGGGATATTTACTGCTCATTCACTTGGATCTTGGGCGGAGACGCTGTAGAGCTTGACGGTGTTCTGTGAGCAATGGTGTTTGGTTTGGCTTCCTGAGAAGAAGATGCGAACCTTGGTGCTGCTGCTTTGCTTGCTTCGCCTTGTTTTTACTTGTTCAGGTAAATTGACGAGTTGCACTCTTTCCGCCTTTTATTTTGAATGGCGGCTTCCTCTGGATTTCCCGCTATTAGGTATTGTTGGGATGAATAGCTTTGAAAAGACAGGGTTTGAGATAGTAGAATAAGGAATTTGTACCAAAACTTCACTTGCTGCTTGCCACTGATTATTCCGTCCTCTTCTATCACAGGCGCCTTTAGGAATGGATTATGGGAGACGAAATTAGTTAGATTTATAATCTTCAGGTTTCTAATGCTAGCTCAATTTACTGCGGGGAGAGTTTTTAGGATTAGGGAAGACTTCCCCAGTATCTGCAGTCTGCGTCCCTCTTATTCAGGTTGATGCTTGGATGTCCAATACAGGGGGATGCCCTGAATCATGGCGGCTATGCCTACATTTCTAGTTAGAAACTTGTGGTGCAATCTTCCATGGGTGCCGACTCTGTGTGCATGCTTGTGTAGGAGACCTGGTTGCCATGAGCCGTTACTGAATGTAGAGAACTTCTAAGTTGGATAACATCTTTCAAATTGGTTTCCTGCTAGATTTTGACTCATGCAAACATCTTCTGCTTATTGTCTCTGGGATAAAGGTGCTTAAATCCTTCATTATTTCAATATGTTCATGTATCTACTTTGCTCTCGCAGGGAACTCATTATATCACATGTTTTTAACTCCTGAACAAACTACTCAGCGTGTACCTACAAGCGGAATTTCGGTGAAACAAGGTAGGAAATCGAGCAATTTAGGTTATTTCTTGTGGTATAGTTGCTGCCAATGGATCCATGATTAACATGTTTCCTTTATTGCTTGCAGCAAGGAAAACTTCGAAGGATGTTCAATTTGGTCATTCGCAGCCACCTCAGAAGCATCTGTTTAGACCTGCTCATAACCCATCTTCTGCACCTGCCCCTGCCCCTATCCCACTGAATAAGGGTATTACAAGTAAATGCAATCTGGCAATGGTTCCAATTGCTTTTAACAATCTTTTGGTATTATCTTACTGATAACCTCTGTTTTACCAGTCTCCTCTAGTCCTAGAATTGCTCCCATACCAAGACGTCATGGCCATCATCGAAATCACCATCCAAAAGCAGCTGTAGTCCCTCCACCCCCTTCAGAAACAACGAGTAATACTTGGATCTAAAATTCTTATCTTCCTCATATTTGTACTAGTATGGGCTTTCTGATAGAGGCGTCTTTGGCAGGCTGTGACCAAACTTGTGTGGATCCACTTACGGCTACTCCATTCGGTTCACCTTGTGGCTGTGTTTTCCCTATGAAAGTCAGACTTCTTCTTACTGTGGCTCCTTACACCGTTTTCCCAGTGATGAATGAACTAGAGGTTGAGGTCGCAACAGGGACTTATTTGGAACAGAGCCAGGTAAAGATAATGGGTGCCACCGCTGAGAGTGAAAATCAGGGAGAAACGGTGGTGGACATTAACTTGGTTCCACTGGGAGACAAATTTGATAATACCACGGCTAGTCTAATTAATCAAAGATTCTGGCATAAGAAAGTGCCTCTAAATACGACTATCTTTGGTAGTTATGAAGTGGTGTATATTGTTTATCCAGGTAATTATTTCAGTCATACCAGATGTTTTGCTATCTCTTGTTATTTTCTTATCTTCGAGATGACCATCGAGTTTCCATCAGGCGTTCCTTCTTCGCCGCCATATCCAAGTTATACTGCCGGCGGTCCATCGGGTAGTGGTGGAGGTCTACCAATCACAGCCAATCCAGTGAAGAAGGACAAAGGGATCAACTTTAGGACCTTAATAATCATCGCATTATCAGCATTGGTGCTCTTGTTGGTCTTAATTGGGGCAGTGTCCATTTTCATAAAATGGAAAAAGTTTGGGAAACAGTCAAATGCTGTTGGTCCTGCATTCCCACAATCTATCAATAAAAGATCTGGTATGAGCTTATATGATTTCAGTTTTTTTTTTTATTATGCACTGCTTGGGAATGTGCCCCCATACATTTTACCGGGGTTATGTTCTGTAATCCTTTTAGGCCAGGCAGCATTATCTTTGCATACTTTTTTTCTTTTCATTTTACTTAATCTGAGCACTGGTTTCTCCGAAGGGTAGCATGACACTGCTACTTTCTGTCATGCAATCCCAGCATTGATGTTTCCACTTCTCCTCTTGTACATTGTCTATAATGGCTCATTTTGTTCCAACTTAGATTGTCACTATCTAAAATAGCTTCTTGACCAATTTCATGCTCCTGAATCCTTCTGTCCCGTGGAATGTATTGGTTGATTGAATTTGTCAAACATGACAACTACAAAATATAATCTTAATACTTAATAGACGATGGTTCTGTTTTACTACTTACGCTGAATTTTTCTGAGCTAGGATGTGTAATTGCAGGTTTTGGATCCTTCTTAACAAATAGTATTGCGAGCTCAACATCAGTATCCCTCATTTTTAACATGGCTCCTTGCATGTTATCTGTGAAAGCATTTAGTTATCTGGACCTTGAGAGGGCTACAGACAAGTTCAGTTCAAAGAGGATCCTGGGGGAAGGAGGGTTTGGACGTGTTTATCATGGTCTAATGGAGGACAGGACTGAAGTTGCAGTGAAGATGCTTACTAGGGCCAATCAGAATGGAGACCGTGAGTTTATTGCAGAAGTGGAGATGCTGAGTCGTTTGCATCACCGTAATCTCGTCAAACTGATTGGTATATGCATTGAAGGGCGTACACGCTGTTTGGTTTATGAACTTGTTCATAATGGCAGTGTTGAATCTCATTTGCATGGTATGTGCCATCATCATATTTATCGTTCAATACTATATGCTATTTGTTTCAGACAGTACTTCCTTGATTGTATATTCTTCTAGTGAAAATGAGACTGCCTATACTGTTGAACTCATGAGTAAAAGTTCCTTCTGCAGTATGGAACTCTTTCCGGCGGAAACACTGGTTGGAGTATATACAATTCAGTTTAGCATATTTAGCTGTGTTTCAGGTGTTGATAAACAAGGATACCTTGACTGGGATGCACGGTTGAAGATTGCTCTTGGAGCAGCTAGAGGACTTGCCTATCTACATGAAGATTCTAATCCTCGCGTGATTCATCGAGATTTCAAAGCTAGTAATGTTTTGCTGGAAGATGATTTCACTCCTAAAGTATCTGATTTTGGCTTGGCAAGGGAAGCAACTGAAGGGAGCCAACATATCTCTACAAGGGTCATGGGAACCTTCGGGTAATCATTCATGTCCTTTTCTTCTAATTTCTTCATCTTGCATAACACTGAACTGTCTGTACACCATTCCCGAGGGCTGTGATATTACTGGTCTTGTGGTGACACAAGTCTGACACTCAGGAATGATTACGAAACCTGCTTCAATTGGCTGTCTAACGTCCACCAATTCCTGATTTGGCAGGTATGTAGCTCCTGAATATGCAATGACAGGGCATCTGCTTGTCAAAAGTGATGTCTACAGCTACGGGGTTGTGTTACTCGAGCTTCTGTCAGGGAGAAAACCTGTGGATATGTCCCAACCTCCAGGACAAGAAAACTTGGTAACTTGGGCACGTCCGCTTCTGACAACCAGAGAAGGGTTGGAGCAGCTAGTTGATCCTTCCTTGGCTGGAAGTTACGACTTTGACGACATGGCCAAGGTGGCAGCCATCGCCTCGATGTGTGTCCACCCGGAAGTAACTAACAGACCGTTTATGGGAGAAGTTGTGCAGGCTCTCAAACTGATCTACAATGACACTGATGAGACATGTGCGGAGGACAACTGCAGCCAAAATGAGTCTTCTGCCCTGGATGACTCGGACTGCAAAGGTGATTTTGTTCCATCAGAAAGTAGTTGGTGGAATGCAGGTGCAGTCTCCCCTCGCATAACGTATGGGCAAGCCTCATCTTTCATTACCATGGAGTACAGTTCAGGCACACTCGAAGGGTTGGAAAACCGACCAGTCTCAGCCTCGAGTTTGCTTGGAGAACGATTGTCATCACCAATCAGGCATGGCAATAGGTCTGGTCCTTTGAGAACGGTGAGAAGTAAGCCATCCTTTTACAGATTGAGAGGGAGTATGAGTGATCATGGGAACCTCCCGGTGAGACGAACCGGGAATGATGAATATTGGGCATAAGGTGGGTTTGGTCATTCAAAGGGAGTGTACAGTCTTCTGCAAAGGACTACCTGTAAGCTTTTTGAATTGTTATTTATGGGGCTACAGGAGAGGTTTTCGGTTCTCAAATGTCTGGGGTAGAGGGTCTGGAGAACCCAGTTTCATTGCTTATGAATCCTCAGCTTCTGATTTGGAGAACCTCAGATTCATTTAACTATACAAGGTTTCACAATGAAAGATGCATACCTGAAATGGTGTACGTACTTATGTCTTTGTTTTATAGCTTTAATCTTGCCAACTTTTTTCCCTTGTTCTATTTCTGAGTTTTGACACCGAAATACCTCGCCCCAAACGATCAATAATTCAATATAGTCTAGTCTTGTTGGACCTATTGCAAAGAATTAAATCTATTTTATGTGTATGTACAGATCAAGTTAGACTGAATAAAGAATATCCAATCAAACAGCCGCCTGACTAAAGACACCTTCGATACAAATCTCTCTTTCTCTAGACATTACTTTACTTCCAGGTACGCAGTCACGCAGACAAGCCAAGGCCAAAAGGAGGACACGGGAAACGTGGAAATTGAGTTGGGGACGAACTTTTTGCTTTTCCCAAGTAAAACTCTTATTAGTTGAGAATAATACACTGAAAATCTTATCTTCCTCCTCAAATATTGGGAGGTTGCCAACTTCATTCCTTCAGAGGATACCACAAGCAAGGAAGGGGCAAAAGAAAAAAGACACAGAAACTGAGAAAGGGAGATGCAGAGGACGAGGAACGGAGATAGAAGGTTAACTATAAACAAAGAGAGAAAAAAACGGGGAGCAACATACGGGACTTGTAGGAACTTGGTATTACACCAGTTAGTGCAAACTATTTTACATTCCGGGCTGTGTCCATAGGCATACATTCTTCCTTGGTTAACACTGTTTCCATTCTCAGCAACAGAGTGTTTTCTTCCTTCGACGACAACGGAATGTATTCGCCAGCAGCAACCATTAAAAGTAGGACCCAGTTAGTCACATTGAAGATTCCTGCCATCGTTCATACAGAGTAAACCACTTAATATACTTGACCAAAAAACAAAAGCAGATTGCACAAGGGAAAGAGAAGCAGACACAAGGTATTCTAATTTGAACGGTGTGCAGTCGCCAAAAGCATGCGCTTAAAGTAGAGGTTTCGACATTATACCATCCAGAGAGACTTGCACTGCACTGATCACACAGTAACTACGCAGGTCATGGGTGGATTCCTAACCTTCTAGAGCATACGTCCCAACCTTCAACCAACAAGCGCAGAGAAACAACAAATAAACGTAGAGACAGAAATTAATGGTTCTTCGCAACAGTGATACTGAAAGCTTTGAATGTGTACCTAGTAAAGCCTATCATCTGATAAAAAGGATGCGGAACTTAAAAGTTGAAACCATTTCAGAGTTACAAATATCAGAATGAACAAACAGATGGACATTACAGAGTAATCCGACATCTAAGCACCCTAACATAACAACCGACTAGTTTTTACAAACTAAAACACCATACATAAAAAGGCAACTCATTCACCCATTTGTTCTTTTATGGAACGTAAGAGTGACAAAGTAAGAAGTTCAGTCCAAATGAGCGTAGAATAAAAGGAATGAAGATAGATCATTGGCACAAACATTTTTCAGATGTTGTATTGTTCCCACCTCATTGTTTAATCATTTGTCAACGAGGAAGGGATGCAAAAACTATGGAACAGGAATCTGGCAGTGGTATATAAATGGAAGAACCACTTCTAACAAGGATACCAAATACAAGTAGAAACGGATAACCTTTGCATTAGTCTACCTCAGCCAAGTTCTCAGCGACATAGTTCAGTGTCGAGCAATTTGACCCATGAGCACTGTCATACTGCAAGACCCTAAGTCGTCCCTCCTACATTTTACAGAAAGCAGTTATTAGTTCAGAAGACAGAGCCCCCTTACATATGAAAAAGAACAATCATGGACCAAAAGCAAGTGATTTGTCTAAGACATGCACACACCTTGGTTCCATAGACTAGACCTCCCCCGGCAAATGGATGAAAGCAAGCAACATTAACCTCGTCCTCTGCACTAGGAAGTACTCTGACAAGTTCCATATCTGAAACTCGGTAGACCTATATGGCAAAATTATCATATCATTGTTGTAATTTTGTAGTTAATTAGAAACAGCAGATGTACTAGGAAGTACTCCGGCAAGTTCCATTAAAGATAATCAACAGAATGCTGCCACCATAAATTAAATTGTGCAGATTTCCCCTTGGGGAGAAACGAATTTTCTCGTGGAATATGAGGCACCAAACATAAGTACTCTTGGACTTCAATATGTCGATCAAAATGACTATCTTCCTAAAATTTCAGAGGAAAAAATCCTGTATCCTAATTAACACAGTAGTACAACATGGAATCCAAAATACAACAGTAGGCAAACTAGAAAATTCACCTCTAAAACCGTGTAAATGAGTGAAGTTGTCTCCCCGTCAATAACAACGCTCTTAAGAAGAGACCCATGACGTCGCCCATAAGCCAGTAATATGTGCTCAGACGTCGGAGAGAACTGCATTTAGCAGCATAATTGTAATCCAGATAAACATGAAAGGACATCCAAACAAACTACAGGCATCAAACTGAACTAAATCAAAACAAGCGAGAACATCTATCTGACCTGTTTTAAACACATACGAGGAGAAATTAACAGACTCATATTTTTGGAGAATCAATTACCCTATCACTCCCAATATGAACTAGATCAAAACAAGCGAGAACATGAATTCGGGCTACGGATTTACACAAGCACGAGGAGAAATTAACAGATACTAATATTTTTGCCCCCCCCCCCCCCCACACACACACACACACACAAAATGTAGACGAACAAAAGACTTTAACACAATTATTGCTCGGCCTGTGTGCTATGGAAATGACAGTCGTGATATCCAAAACAGGCAAAAGCCAACAGTTCTCTACAGGTAACAAGCTACAAGAAAACCTAGAATAGAACACCTGGAATGCATGCAATTAGCATCATTTAACCTCCAATCATCAAATGTGAATCCATCATTATTAAAGCAACATAACAGTAGATAAAACGGCATATCACCATGGAGGACACAGAAATTATCAGTTGGTCCATGACAGCTTGTTCATCCCCCTTATCTGATCACATTTGGTATAATGCGGGAACAACACAACACCCAGTATACTCCAAGGAAGATTAAATACTAGTAAGGAAAAGCTGTGAACCTGTATAGAAGTCAAACAGTGTGCAGCTCTAATTGCACGGGAAACAAGCACTGAGCCAAAGCTGCACACACAAAAGCCCTTGATGGATCACAATATATTACCAGACTAGGAGCAAATGAAAGGAATGCATAAACAAAGAGAACTTACGTTGCTTCCTCCAAGGAATATATACGAAGCTCATACATAACTTGATGTGCAGAGATTGGGTGTCTAGTAGGAGACGTTGCAACCCCAGCATCATGATGAACTAATGCTTGTAATCCAGGATCAGCTTCCATTTGTGGAAGGGTGCATGCAACACAGGCAGCTAAATATCTTCCACAAGGCGAAAAGTGCGCACCCATTTCACTGCAGGTACAAGAAAAGCTCACAGTGATGCAACAAGACCTTAAACGACATGTATGCTAGACATACAATTTCAGCACCAAGGTTTAAGACAACAAATAGTCTCAAACGTCACAAACTGCATACCTACAAAGAACAGCATGTGGTATGGTTAAGCGGCATGTTTCAGCATTTAATTGTGAACATGGATTTTGTATATCATGTGACCACACTCTCAGCCTCACTGTACAAGGTAGTTCTGCAGCAGCTGCAGCTGTTGTTGCCAGTTCAGACTGAATTCTGTTTAAAAGTGGCTGAGCATCAATATCATTTTGCGTATTGAGAAGACCTACAACTTCACCAGATTCGGGTTCTAAGAAGCGAGAGCGTGAAATGTGATACCGCAGACCAGATCTCCCAGAACCCCCAGATAAAAAGGAACTACCAGACAGCGCCAAAGATGCTACCGCAGCCTCCGCACTGGAACTAGAGAAATGAGGTGCCACAGAAGGAAGACCTGAAAGCTGAGCATTGTGTTCACTGCCAACACCATTTAGCGGAAGTATCGAAGGAAGACCAGCTTGGCTTTGACCCATTAACCATCCTTGCAAAAAGGGTACCTCCCACCAAACCGGATCTCTTGGTGGCAAAAGCTGGTGAACTTGGGCAAACTCTGTCGGCTGCTGCCGAATTGAGCCATGCCTAGGGCCTCCATCAGCTGTACTATTACCTTCACTGAAAGCATTTATTTCTTGATGGTTTGGCCTCATATGTGGTGGTTCATCTGTGTCCATGGCATCTTCAGCTATGCCAGGAGTACGAGCTGCAGTATGAAAATAGTTACTGGCTGCGCTGCTTATTGCTGGGCATGAGCCTGAAACAATGTCTGAATGTGTCTCCATAGGTGCAGTTGTTTCCGTTTGTATCTGCATACGCATAGAAGACTCCACTTGCATTGAGCTTGAACTTGAACTAACATCTCTATTATCATTTACTCTAGTATCATCTACAGGGATTGAAGGCATGACTAGTAAAGGTAGGGACATCAAAGGTAGTTCAGCAGCAACATTTACACGCTCACTGGACTGAACATTTGCCACAAAAACAGCAGGAGGTGGATATCTCAGATAGCCTGGCGATGTTGCCCGTGACATTGTAGAATCTGAGGAGTCGAGATCATTGACCTGCATATCAGTCCAACAATGTAATCCATAGAGTAGCATTGAGATAATAACCAATTGAACATTCTTAGGAGTACTAACCTCTGCCGTCAAGAGAAACGGGGCAGCGTGAGGGTGAAAATGCACTGCACGAAGAGAACGTTTTGTCCTCAAAACAACGGTAGGTGAAGACGCCTCCCCTCTCTTATTGTAATGCCATATGTACAACTGCGTCATGAAACCAAATGTTAATACTGCTCAGATATGTTATTACTTATTAGTACCCCCATACTACTTGAAAGCAGAGAAAACAGAAAATTTAAGCAACGCTACACCACATATAAAGTAAAGGATTCTACACCTTGTGCCCTGATGCAACAGCCAGCAATTGACCCTCAGCATGGAAAGCAATGGAAGCAATAGGGCGATCTGCACAAGTCGGGAAAGGCACAAGGATAAACTGAGCAACAATCCCACCAACTTTGCATACAACCAGTGCAGAAAGAATGAAATTTCTAACAATAACTAAAAGGTGCGCACAGTCAACTTACTAAAATCACGAGATCCAACACATTCTGCAGTATTAGCATCCCACAAACGTACTTCATAATCCAAGCTACCACTGGCAAGAATCTCCGGGTGGAGGGGATGAAACCTAACCTGAAAAGGTTAACTTCAATAATAAATAAATAAAACAGCTAGTCCAGCAATTGGAAAAACAGATGGGCGCAATGCAACAGTTCCAAGTGCTGAAACACTGAACATCACATAACTTCATCCAAAGAACCATAGGCGGCCTTTCAATGAGATAAGAAACAAATGGTTAGGAAAAGGACTACTCAGCACTGAATATTCTGAATGATAGCAACCACAAGAAACTAAAATATCTTAATCCCAGGAAGCCTAACACATGTTTTCATCCAAAGAACCATATCAAGCTACACAGCCTTGTCATGAGGTATATGACACAAATGGTTTGAAAAAGAACAACTACACACAAAACATTCTGAACGATAGGTACCACAAGAAAATAGAATAACTACCACTAAGAGATAAAGACATTCCATTTTTGCAGTCACAACTACAACAGAGACAACTAGTACTACCTAGCAACTGTAAAGCCAATCAATCGTTTCATAACAGTGCCTGTGCAAGTTACACATCAAGTAGACCAGTTGACTGATAAACAAACACTCATTGGTTTCTCGGGAACTCGAATAAACATCCTATATATGAACAGTGCACACAATGCAAATAAATATAACAAGTCACAAACTACCGAATGGGGTGGGTGGGGGGGGGGGGCGATTACAAAGATAATAAGAAAAGTAAAGTAAAGTAGTTTAATACGGCCGAACAGGGTTTAATTCCATAGAATAAGATCAAAATTTCATCCGTTGCTGAAAAGCGAAAAATCAGATCACCAAACTTCCCTCTCTCAGTAGAAAGATCAGGTAACGATCGCAAACCTGAGACTTTCAACCAATACCTAAAAAGATTTCTGGCAGCTAAAGTAATAATAGCAGTAAACTGGAAGCAGTGCACATAAAAGCATAGATACGGATAAAACAGCAGCATATATACATTGAAAACTAATTCTCTGCCAAACAACTAGTTGAAAATACTCCTTGGCCCCAAAAAAACAGGAGCAGCTTATAAGAAACAATCAGATTTGAATGCAGATATCCAAAAGTGTATAAACGAGCGAGCCATTTACTGCACATAGATGGAAATGGATAACA
The DNA here is from genome assembly GCA_964030455.1 of Linum trigynum. Taxonomy (NCBI): domain Eukaryota; kingdom Viridiplantae; phylum Streptophyta; class Magnoliopsida; order Malpighiales; family Linaceae; genus Linum; species Linum trigynum. Next base: position 28,039,974 of record OZ034814.1, on the reverse strand, counting down.
TCCTAATTCCAACTCACCACCCAAGGAGTTCTCCGATGACCACTCAATACCTTCAAGCACTTCCCAGTTTGGCAATCAATAATCTTGACAGTGTGGTCACCGCTGAGTACAGAAAACAGACCTCAAAGTGAAATAAGAGATTGATTCACAACTAAAAGACAACAGCGTGCGGTAAAACTTACTGCGTGGAAGCAAGTGTTTTCCCATCCGGACTAAATGCAGCGGCAATGGTCGACCTTGGAGGTGGCATCAGGGGACAATATTTGGCCGATAGATGTCGGAGTGATTCTGCCTCAACCCTAATGTGGGAACAAATACATATATTATCGAATGAACCAAAACAAGAATACGATGCAACATGATAACTTAATCCGAAGTATTTCCATACCATGAAATAAGACCTCGTTTGGGATCTCTTGCTGGTTCACTTTTAGCCTCAGATGGTGAATTGACATTCACATGAGAAGCCTCTCCCCATCCCTTCTTGGGAACATGCTTCCCTCTGGGGCATATCTCCCTCTGCACTAACAGCCGAAGAGCGTTTTTTCTACTACTGAAATCAAGAAGAGGAAGAAACCAAACAATTAACATAATCGAAACAAAGAGTTGTAATCCATATCAAACCAACTAGACTGGGGAAACCCAAAACCATAATTAAATCAGAATTGCGTCCCCAATAGAGGTAGCGAACCAATTTACAGTCAGAGATTTGACTGCTGCCCCCCACCCAGAACTACAAAATTGAAATAACTAAACAGAACTATCTACATTTACCAATTGAAGGCCATTAAACAGTTGACCAGAATTCAAACGACAAACAAGCGGCGCAATAACCAGCGGAAACCCTTCACATTCAAGAAAGAAAATGCTTCAAACATAGGCATGGGCAATCAATCTAACCTTTGGGCAGAATTACTGGACTGAGCAGATTGGAGGGAATTCTGATCTGGCGGCGGTAGACGGGCGGACATATCCTTGGCAGAGCGATTAAGGCTCATGGGGGAGGGCTTCTATAGCCGAATTCCAGTCAATTGAGGGGGGGAAATCAATAGGAAGAATTAGAATCTCCGAAACCCTAGTTCTTGGATTTCAATCTCGCTGCCCGGCGGTGGTGGATATGGCTCCTCTAGCAGCCCATCACAATCCGATGGACGGACGGATGCGATCAAGTCGGCAGAAGAGGAACGGGTCGGCGGATCGGAGCGTTTCGGCGTTTGTTTGATGAGAGAGAAATCGTTCTGATTCTAAAATGGCGACCACACCTAAAAAAACAGGAGCTGAGACTAGACACAGAGAGAGAGAAGAGAGATCGAACAGAAACGGTAATTATTTTAAGGCTAAATACTAAATACTAAATATTCAAATAAACAACTTTGTTTTACAGTATAATAAAAACCAATGTTGTCAAAGCCGAGCCGGAGTATGACCCGGTAACGTAAACGGCTCGGTCATTAGTGGTTCAACTGGCATTAGACCGTTTAAAAACCGTTTGAGAACCGGTAGCTTATAAATAATAATATCATAAGTAAAAGACACATAATGTAGCAATTTAATAGTTTAATGACTAAAACGAAATTTACCTTTCAAGTACCAATTAGTAAGTTTGCCATTTATATATATTAATTAACTAAGACAACAAACCCTAACCCCCACCCACTTGGGATGGCAATCATACCCACCGCCGCGGGTACCCGACCGCCTCCGACCCAGTCAACGCGGAGAATCCCCGCTTTGACTGGGTATGGGGCGGGTATGGGTAAAACCCGCGAAGAATCTGATGGGTATGGGGCGGGTATGGTTTTAGGTGCCCCCGCCCCATACCCATACCCAACCCGCCAACTTTATTTGTTATATGCTAAAAATACAAGTACCTGTTTGTAAATTTTTAATGACATAAAGGGTAAATGAAATAAATATAGATGACTAAAAGATAATTTCTCTTATCAAAACCCTAAAGGAAACATTAGCTCATTCCATTCTAATTTCTCACAGCCGCAGCCGCTCATTCTCCCAATTCCCAAATTCTTTGCTGCTGCTCGTCGTTCGTCGACTCCCGCAGCCGGCCAGCCGTCCCACAATCGATTCCTCCAACAGCCTCCGCCGCCGGTTCTGAATCGGGACTCCGTCGAAGTCGCCGTCGTCGGTGGCCGCTCCATCTCCACCTTCACGAGGCCGCACTTCCCAGGCCACAATCGATTTCCCTGGCTGGCTGGCTCCACGGCCCACGCACGGACGCACAGCGGCACGTTTCTTCCTCTTGACAGCTACACGCAAAGGTCAGATCCACGCCGCCAGCTCCATGCACAGCTCCACGCAAAGGTCAGCCACGTTTCTTCCTTTGGGCAATAGATTTTCATTGATTCTCCTGAGGCTTGAAAAATCAAACTGAACCCCAGACCAAAACCAAGTCCCCCACCGATCAAATTTCGTCAGTGAAAGGTGCATTTTTTATGGAGTACTATGAGAAAACGAAATGGTCAAATCTGGATTTGAGGTTGCAAAGGAAGCTTTTTTTTTTCTTTTAAGAACAAATATTGAAAATCAGTTTTCAATTTTATCTCTTGCTCAATTCAAGCGTAAGAATAAAATTTCTTAAAATCAGCTTTTGTTTTCAGTTTTATTCATCAGAATCAGCTTTTGTAACTCTCGTGGTTTCAAAAGCAAGCAAATGTCTTGTGACTTGAAGTGCATCTAAATCTATTTTGTTTTGTTGTAGGTCTTGCACTTGATTCAGATTATGATTCAGAAGATGAATGATGTCCAAATTTGTCTCGACTCTTGAGTTTAAAGTATGACCATATAAGGACTATTTCTCAGTGCTTTGTTTTCAATTACTCTTTTCATGTGTCTAATGCTTGATGATTTATTTTGTGTTTGTAGATATGGAGAAATGAAGAAGGGATTTATGTAATGCTTTTGGGAGAGGCAATGCGACTTTGTGTGTTTGAACTTTGAAGTAGTCTAGTAGACTTTGATCTTTTAGAGACAATTAAACAAAGGATTGGATGTTTTTTCGCATTAAGAACGATTGTACCTTGTTGATTTTATAATTTATTTGGTTGTTTTAGTGTTATAATTGAAGAATGCATGTTGTTTATTAGGTGTAGAAGTAATGCATACATGGGGATGGGTATTACCCATGGGTACCCGAAACCCGCGGGTATGGGGATGGGTATGCAAATCCTCCACCCGCATGGGTATGGGGCGGGGATGGGTATGGGTATATGGAAATGGGGATGGGGATGGTTTAGGCAAACCCGCCCCATTGCCATCCCTACCACCCACCCACTCCCTAGAAGCAGCGCCGCTTCCCCCACCCCCCTCTCTATCTTTTTTCAACTTCTTCCTTTCTTCCCCCCCCCCCCTCCCCCCTCTCTCTCTCTCAAAGGGAACAAGAAAGAAGACGACCGCGATGAAGGGGCGGGATGCAGGACAGAGAGGCTCGTTGGCGGCACCTCTTCTCTGCTTGAGAGTGAGCGCCGGATGGGAACCAACAGCGCCAACACTGCCATCGGAAGGGGCTGCCACGCTTCGACTGTCGGAGAAGAAGTTGGTGAGAGGAGGAGTTCGATTGCGCTGGCGAAATCCCAGAAGACGATGGGTTCGCCGGCAATGGTGTGTCCTCGGGAAATCGGCAGATTGAACCCATAATTTTTTTGTTTAATTTTTTTTATTTCCAAACGGTCAAAGTTCAAAAACCGGTCAAGCGGTTCAAGCGGCTCGAATGGTTAACCATTTTGGCCGCTCAAAAACCGATCTTTCTGGCCGTTACGGCTATTGGAGAGTTCCGACCCGAGCTAGCGTCCGGGTGCCGGTTTTACCGGTCCGACCGACCGGCTCGGGTCGGCTTTGACAGCATTGATAAAAACCCTTTTTTACAGTATAATAATTAATAAACAACCTTGTTCCCAACTTTTCCGATAATAGACAACTTTTTTCTAGTTTTTGAGTTGATAGTCGAGACTAACTTAGGTAAGATAGTCTAACGATAAAATTGTCGCGATAATAAATATTTGGGAGTTGTAGATCTCAGGTTCAAATCTAAACGAGACTCATTGATGTTTCCAGAGGTATAAGACTGCTGGGGGCGAAACCACGTTGGCATCGAATTGAGTCTCCACGGATTTGCAAATCCCACATTTTATTTGGGATTTGACAATTGAAAGAAAAAAATATGAAATCAAATATCAAACAATGTACTATTCCAAATTCATCATAAATCCAAAGGTTTTAAAAACTCAAAACCCTCATTTTCAATCCATCAAGCAAGATTTCTAAATAATACAAAGATTGTAACTCTACGAATAGTTGAAAAAAGATTTTAAAATGTTTGTTGTCTTGGTAACTGTGATTGTTAATATTTCTTGAAAAATAAAAATTCTAATTTTTTTTATCAAATTACATGTTTACCCTCAACCAAGTGAATCAGAGTGACTCGAGAAATTTTAAAAATGGGTTCGGATATTCCGTGAGATAAATAATGAAAAATAAAGAGAACAAATAGAATAAAAAATCTTAAAAATCAAGATGTAAAATCTCTCTAATTAGAAGAGATTTGATATATCTAGATTTTAGAGATTTAATTTTTTTGAAGTTAAAATCCATGATACAAAAGCACAAAAAAATATAACTCTCTACTGAACCTAAGAATTCAATGAATCCATGACCCACATTTTTTTATCAAAAGGCCAACTCATTTAACCGCTAATGACTCAACATAATTTGCTGACGTGGTTGTCATTTATTTTCCATGTCACCAAATAATGTGCCCATATTTTTTTTTTATAAAAAAATTCTTTTTCTGGGGATTTTTTAAATTAAAAAAATCAAATACAATTTTATGTGTGATATGGCAGCCACATCATCAAAGCACCGATCCATGGATGTTCTAATTAGGCTAACCACGTAGGAAAATAGAAAAACAATGATCTATTTTTTCCTCAATTTATTTATTTTTGTTTGTTCTATTATTTTATTTTTGATGCGGTTTGCTAATTATAATTGCAAGTAAATTGCATTGATATAGATGCAATGAAATTAACATTAGTGTAATCACAGTAATTGTTGAGGTAACAATAGGCTCCATGTATGAAATTGTTTTTGCAATTGCATTTGTGAATGACCTATTTATAAAATTTTGGATCATTTGTAGTATTATTGAAAGCTAGGGCTAAATCTTTATATTTGTACAATGTAAGCGAGCTGACTTTGCGGTCGCAGTCCATGAGTCGCGGCCGCGATCTTCCTCGCACTCAAATAATGTTGTGGCCCTGATACAACTGGGAAAAGTCTTTGTTTCTCCCTGACTTCTTCCTCGTGAAGTTCGCATCCTGAGCCCTCCAATTCGCAGTCGCGATCTGGGGCTTCTGGGCCGTGATCTTCAACTTTAGTTCGCGGTCTATGTTCCCGGACGTGATCTTTAGCTTCCAGGCCACGATCTTTAGCTTCATGTCCCCTTGCTACACTTGTAACAGTGTTTTGTACCTAATTCGCACATATCGTCTAATACACCCTAAAATCACATAGGATTCACATAGGAACGAAAGATGGATGCAATCGACGATGTTCAAGCAATTATGCACATGAATTGGCACGAAACACACCTTAATATGGGGGTTAAATAACGCTAATTTAGGTGTTATCAATTGTAAACTTTCCCCGGCAACGGCGCCAAAAATGTTGACTCGTTCCTAACTACACAAATAAAATCTCGACTAGAGCCCAAGTATAAACTCTAGTAGGGTGTAGTATAGTGCAAGTGTTTTAAAATGTCAACCTGAGTCGGTCCATGTACTCCTACTTCAACTGTTTAAAACGTTATCTAGCTATCAGTTTTGAGTGAGAACTAAAAGCTAGAATTTAAAGCAAGCAAGAAATTAAATTGTTGTAGATTCTATATGAGAAAACTTCACCCCAATGTTGCTCCCCTCACGTAGCAATAATTAGAACTTTAGTGCGAAACAGTGTGTTCTTATACCGCGAGATTGGCGCAACTAGTGGAAGATTCTTACTCTCTTAGGCAACTGATTATGGAAAAGCAATTAAGGTAGGACACCTAGATCTCTTAATCAATCGGCTAAGGATTGTTAACCAATCCCTCATATGTTAATTTGAAACGGAGACAAAGCAATAAAACACAATTAAATTGTTACGCTTAAGCGATGCTTGGGGAGTGTCCCTAATTACCCTAGAAGGGGTTACCCAATTTGCCAAGAAGTGGCAAGGATGAAATTTCCTCCTTCTAGTTCAATTTGACCCAAATGAGATATGGAACCCAACACTCACAATCATGAAAATACCTCAAACATTATATTAAAACACACAATCAACACACATAGAGTTCAAATCCAACAACCTATCACATTTCTAGGCTAGGGTTCACAATACCCAAGTGAAAAACAGAACTACACCATAGTTAAACTAGGGATTGCAACAAAGAGGAGAGGAAGAACCATGGTGTGGTGTTTGACTTCCTTCCTTGTGGTTGCAATCACCCTTGGGAGTTGAAAATCTTCAATCCTCTTGCTAGGAGCAAACCCTAGACCTCTTATTCTCTCCTTGTTCGTCAGTTTCTCTCTCTAAAATCAGAAGTTGAAGAAGAAGAAGAAGAAGACAATCTCTCATTTGGATCCCCCTTTCAAGTTTCAGCTCCCTTCTCCTTTTATACTCTAGTCGCACGCTCATCACGGTCAATTATCACGGGCGTATCTCGAGGCCTCGCCCGTGATCTCGGGCAAAATGCACTGTTTCATTTAAGGCCTTCACGAACTAGATGGCACTATCACGGTCTGGTGACCGTGATAACTTTTAGGACCACGCGGTGTACCTAACTTTCTTGATGTTGATGCTCTTCACGGTCTAGACCTCTTCTTCACGGTCGGCTAACCATGATAAAGTTGCTCAAATTTTGATCATCGCCTTTTTGCCTTTTTCAATCCGCTTTCGCCCTCTTTTGTTCAGCTTTCGCTTCCAAGGCCAATTTCACCTGTTAGAACCTAAAACATGATGGAAAAATGCACAATCTAGAGTAAAATCAAGCCTGAAGCGATGTAAACGCTCCAAACACCACAAGAATACAGGGTGACATGTGCAGTTATACCCGAATCAATTATCCCAACCGAAAACTGCATTTTGCAAAGAGAGATGATGTTGAATACGAGGATGAAACTTAAGTGAATGCCTACATATCTAGGAGGCTTGAGCTGGACAAGGAAGAGACCACATGTTATGATATGATCTCAAATAGGGAGACACTAGCAGAAAGACGATAAAGAAGTGTTTGTGACCTAATCAAAGCACGAGCGGACACGGGCAGAGCACGGTCGTGTTCCCGTCCGTGTTTCGCCCAGTGTCGGGTTAACAGTACAAAAAAGGGAGACAGTTGTGACGAAAACTTACTGACGACTCAGAAATTGCATCGAACAAGATCCGTAATTCCGAAGACAAAATTTTTTTGTCAGTAATAATTAAATTATCACTAACAGAGGTGAATTTTCGTCAATAATTGTATTTTTTTCGTCAGTAAAATGTATTTTTGACCAGTTTCAATTTCCTACATTCATTATTTTTTACGATTTCATTTTTCGCTTTAGAAATAATCATCATTACCGACCAGTACAAAACAGTTCTCAGAAAAAAATGATTATTAGTGATGACAAAATATCGAGTGTAATTTTTTTTATTAATTTTGACGAAATAAACAGTTCGTCAGCGCTAATTGATAAAAAAAATATTTTTGACACTATAAAAGTTCATCAGTACTAATTGGTCAGGAAAAAAGTATTTTTGACGGCATACAAATTTTCTCACTACTATTTGGTCAGGAAAAAAAAAATTTACACCATGTAAATTTCGTCAGTACTATTTGGTCAGGAAGAAATAAATTTTTACGCCATAAACATTTCGTCAACATTAAATGTTCAGAAAAATTGTTTCTCACACAATTAAAAGTTCGTATGTACTATTATTGTAACATCCCGAACCTTCCCCGAGCAAGATATTGTCCGCTTGGGGCCTCGACCCTCACGGATTTTGACTTGGGGTGCAATTCAAGGTGACTTCCCATAAGGTCGCGTCATCCTTGTTGTACTCCACACTGAGCACATTTAACTTCGGAGTTCTCACAAGAACTACTCCATTTCACCCCAAAACGCTTCTTGTCAGTTAAGGTCGGTTTCTTACTTATGAACCATGGATCTCTATCGTGCTTTGTCGATGTGGGATTCGCCTAAAGTGTTACAATTATGGTAAGAACAAATCATTTTTACGCCATACACAATTCTTCGGTACTGTTTGGTTACAAAATTGGAATCTTTGTTACAAAATTAATTACCGTAGACATTTTTTTTCTTCAGAAGAAATTATTGGGAGGCAGTTATGAAAATCGGACGAGCATGACATTTACTAGAAATGGTTATTCAATCGATAAAAAAACACATCTTCTTTAAGTAATTATAATAAACACTATTATATAAATAATAGAAATTAGGTAATATATATCCCGATCTACAATGACCAAATTAGTCCTACTTAATCTTCGAATCCTGCTATAGTTGAGTTTATGAGATCATCTCCCGCAGTTTGGAGTACCCCAGGATCATCAATTAAAATATTATCTTCTTGATAGACTTCTTCTAATGCTCCTTCTCCTTTCATATTAGAAGGCATAGCAAACAAATTTCTTCATCGCGTTTCAACCACAATTTTCCAATTTGTATCTCTCAAAGACTTCACATAATAAACTTGAATTGCTTGACTAGCCAAAACAAATGGTTCATCTGTTCTAAGCCTTCGCGTTGTGTTGATGATAATAACCTTTCCAAGAACACATGACAATCATGAGTTTTCATCCCGTATATCTTTCGATCATCAACATTGACACAACATGCCAAATTTGCGGAGTAAGCATTTGGTACCTTCACTTTTACTAGCAACTGGCACAAAGATTTCTTCTCTGCCGCCGTCAAGCTATATGCAGCTCTAGGTAACTCTGTTTTCCCGTTTCTCTCAATAGGATGAAGTTCTTTTCTTATACCCATTTCCTCCAAATCACGACGGGCACTTAGACCATCCTTTGTTTTGGTTGGAGGGGGAGAGAGAGAGAGGGGGGGGGAGGGAGTATCTGAGGAGTGAAAAGGAGAAATGGCCAAATGAGAAGATAGGGAGGCCTTCCTCGGTTTTGCCTAGCAGCAAGCGTCCAATACGCAGGAGTTAAAAGGGGCCAAAACGCATGCAGCCCACATTTTCGGTTTTGAGGGGGAAACTGAATCGAACCGAATTATAATTCGGTTCGGACAGACCAAACCGAATTATAATTTGGTTCGAATTCGGTTTGGCTTGTGGGTGTAATCGGAACTCCGGTATTGGTCTGTTCGGTTCGGTTTGAACCGAACCGTCCGAATGCCCACCCCTACTTTGATTGGTGCCTGAAGGTCAATTACTATGTTATGGAGAATTTTTGTGGATCAATTTTGTCTCTGATGCATCATTGGTTCATTCTTGCTGCTTTTTCTGAATCGACCATTCATGTATGCAATCTGTTCATTCCCCATGCTTTGTTAATTGTCATGTCTAATATCATTAGGTCATATAATTGCGTATCGTTACCCGATTCCCTAAACTAATCCTTAATTTCAAAAAAAATAATAATTAAGTTTTAGGAGATTAATATGAAAATAGGGATCTTCGGTTGTATAATACCAACACGATTTACTAAAAAAAGAACCAAAAACCTCTTTGTATCCTGATTTCTCTTCGTTTGGCTAAAAATAAGGCGGGATTGTTTTTACCCGTTTCCCACCACAATAACTACACAACCACTACTCATTATTAAACCCTACTTTCTATAATCACGCTTCAGCAGAGGCAGAGACAAAGTAACCCAAAAGACTAGTCATTTCTTCTCTGCCATTCTTCTCCCCCCATTCACAAAATCTACTTTCACTTGATGACAAAGCAAAAGAAATGCCCCCGTTCTCAGAGCTAGAGGGAAGATTCTACACCACGTGACCCTGAGCAGAGCAACTCTCCACCTCTTGTTCCAGAGATTCAGGAAGAAGGACAAGAAGGCAGGAGCACCAATCCTGTTCCTGTTACTGAAACTCAAAGAACGGAGGAAATGACCCCTATTCCTTAATTGGAAGAAGAACCAGTGTAGGTTGATTCCAATGCTCATCAATCATCTGCAGATCTTTCGTCGGATCTGTGGTTGTTTTTGTTTAGTTTGATTTGCAAAGTATGAGTATTAGCTGACTTTTGTTAACTTGTGATAAGTACCACACAAAAAAAAAAAGGAAGAGGTCCAGAAAAGTAGGGGTGAGCATTGGGTGGTTAAACCCACAAATCCACCCAAATCCACCCGCGATCGACCCACCCACTATTATGTGGGTGGTTCCTATCGTTGGGTGTGGGTTGTAAAATAGGTGACCCACAAAAGATTGGGTGGGTTTGGGTGAACTTTGGTTGACCCACGACCCACCACCCTTGTTAACCTCAAATCATCAAAGCTCTAACATATAACTTTACCAGAAATGATAGCCTCAAAATCACTAAAATTCCTGTCAATTTCGATCAAAGGATCATGTTGTGAGGTGTGTTATGACAATTGGAGGTACACTTAAGCATAACTAGTAGACAAATGGCAGAAAAAGACAATTGTCTTTCCCAAAATGACACCATCTCAAACTACCACCTTCTTCTTCCGTCAATTTGTAATTTTAATTTGTGACTATGGGTTAAAAAGCTATATTTACGATCCCAACACTTAGGCAAATGAGACACTAGGCAAGACCAAAATGTTTGCTTTATGTCTAGTGCCTTCTTGAACCTTGGTCTTATCAGGATAAGACTATATTTATCAGTCGAATATTTTGCAATTGTGGACAATTACCAATACCAATGTTGTATAATAAATTATTCAATTGATTTATGGATTAAGAGTTAATAAGTTTGAACATTTCTTTCATTTTTAATTTAAAAATATTGAAATTATGTAATCATATGGAATATATGTTGTAAACCCACCGAATCCACCCAACCACCCATCATCTGCAATCACCCAACCCACCCACGTGTAATGTTTGGTTGGGTGTGGGTCATGTTCTTCTTCACCCACAACATAGTGGGTGGTTCTAAACTCACCCACTGCTCACCCCTACAGGAAAGGGAGTCAAACTTGGGCACAACCTATCCCTGGAATTTCACGACAACAAGTCAGTAAACCCTATACGACACTACTAATGCCTGCTTATTTATTTAGGTTGTAATCAAAATCTGTAAGTCACTTAATCATTTTTCATGCTTCTTTATATGGCTTGTGCATGATAATCAGCACTCAACCAGGCCGCGAGATTTCAACCATATTCAAAAAGAGCATCACTGGGCCTTGGATTACATTCTCAGAGTATCCGGCATCAGAGCTGCAGACTCTGATAGCTCATTTCAAGGAGTCAAGATTCACTTACATTGGTTCAGAAGAGACGTTCAACAAATGGTCAAACAACACATAAAGAGAAACTATCCCCAGTGGATGCATGGTATCTGAGACCCGATATTCACGAAGTAAAAAGATCTTAATGATAGAATGAACCATCCACCACCCCAGATAACTCCATCAATATGGAGGGAAATGGTTGAGAAATGGGCTAACCCGAATTGGTTGGTAAGTTCTTGTATGCAATATTCTGTTCTTTCTTAGTAATCTGTTTTGCAAAGTGAGTTGAATGTTGGTTTATTTCACTGTGCAGGAAATAAGTGATAAGAACAAAAAGAATCGGGAGAAGAGTGAGCTTGCAACCACTAGCGATTCAGCACCTTTGGCCAAGTACAGATATGAGGAGGTAAGCTGTTGCACTTGTAAATGTTTATGTTATGCTTCAATTATAATAAGTTTACATGTTTTGAACGCAATATTTTGGAGTTAATTGTTTGGTAGATAAAAAAACTGGAAAAGAACCTGATCCGATCGAAATGTTCAGACGTTTCCATATGAAGGACAAAAATTGGGCTAGCTCAAAAGCAAAAGACCTGCATGTAAGTTCAATACTGTTGGCTACTTTTTGCAACACTACCTACTGTCTTTTTTATATCGATGTTAGATGTATATACCAAATCATTAGGCTGTTGTTTGTACTAGTTTTTGCTGTCTTTTTTTTATCGATATTAATGTTATTTACCATATGATTAGGATGGTATAATAGAAGCAGATGCTGCAAAGGTATCCCAAGGGGAAGAACCAAATAGATTTTCCATCTATCAAGAAGTGATAGGACCACAACACCACAAGCGTGTTCTAGGGATGGGCCATGGAATGAGCTCGGTTGATGTCTTCGGTCCCCCATCGAGTCAGGGTTGCAGCAAGCGTTGTCATGGGGATCGAACCAAAGAAAGGGAAAAAGTGATGGCAAAATGAAGAAGTTGGAGAATGAGATCGTAGATGTGAGGAATGTGGTGCCTCACATCGTTGAATCTGTGTTGCAGAGACTTGGAGTGCGGCTGCTAGAGTCATTCGACATGGTAACTACTTTGCAGCCATGTTTTCTTTGTGTACTCCTTACATAATTTTTGAAGCTATGAAATATGGGCTTTTAAGTTAATATACTTGTTATATTCTCTATAGGATATCAACAGTGAAGCCAATGGGTAACATGGTCGAGTTGGTGAAACTCAGGATAACGATGAGTCTGACGAGGAGACTACCGACGAGACTAATGCTGCATGAATTTCTTTTAATGGTATCGTAAGATTCTAAGTATGGCTTGAATTTTGGGTTATTTTGATTTTCTGAGGATATTAAGTCTTTTGAATTTTGGATGTTTGGTCGTAGCTATGGCTACTTATAAGACAGTTAATCTAAGTCAATTTCGGAATATTATCATCTATGCATAACTTCGTTTAGATGAACTTTTTTGTGTGATCATCACACGAAGTGTAATGGCGTCACAAATGAAATTTGGTCACGCTATTTGCTACAAATGTATCATTGTCAGTAGATATAATTTCACTATTGACAATAAGTAAGCGTCATTAGTATATATAATTTCTCCGATGACACGTTGGAAAAGCTTATTTTTGACGATAAATAGTTGTCCTTAGTAAATATAATTTCTCCGACGACATGTTGGAATTTTTTTTTTTGACGATGAACATTTGTCCTCGGAAATACTAATTTCTCCAACGACAAGTTGAATTTTTTTTTGTTTTAACGAAAACTTGTTGGTATCAGTAAAAATAATATTTCTGACTATCCGTAAAAAACACTACATTATTGACGCACAAACAAACTCACAAATGTATGTACAATGTATAAAAAAAGCGGCCTCAAATTCTAGTCCCAAATATTTATTTCGACGAATTGTGGACGTTAGTATAACTAGTATTTATGACTGCTAGTCAGAACTTCTTGTTTACTTACAAAGATAAATCATCCAAAATAAATAAATTTGGCGTCGAACCCCCCCCCCCCCCCCCCGGCGGCCGTCAAATTCATCTATCATGAGTGATTTCATTTGTGACGTTGCTTATTTTATTACTAACAAATTTATGTTGTCGATAATATTTTTTTGGGACGACTGGTCAGTAATATTTTATTAGCGACGGGACAATTCCTGACGACGTCCGATGACTGTATGTCGTTTGAAAAGGTATTTTCCGATGCAAATTTATTAATTTCGACTTAAAACGTTTTGTCGGTAATGACTGCCTTTTTTGTAGTGTAAACTGGCGGATTCGAGCCAAAGGAGGGGGATTCGACTTTTTGGAGCAAAAACAATGTTCTGGAGAGAGAAAGTGACGAAGAACAAAACCTAGGAGCTATTTGGAGTGGATTAGTGACCATTGAAGCCCAGATTGCATCTCCAAGAGTGAAGATAGACATCCCAGAGCAGATTATTCCTATCTTTATGAGTATGACTGCTTTGATTTCTGTTTTCCTCTATCTCTATGGAGTAGAGCTTTCTCTCACTTGGGTATGAAAAATCGGATGAAATCCAATAATGCACATGTTTTTAAAAAAAATTCCCAAAATACACAAGTAATTAAAAAAATACACATATTTGGGCATCACCGCTATTGTCAACCGCAGTGAATGCATTCACCGCGGCAGACCAAAGCGGTGAATGCATCACTGCGGTTGACAGCCGCTGTGAATGCCTGACGTACACTGAAACTTCAAACAAACGTAACTTTGCGCTGGGTTATCCGATTGTAGCGAAAACAATTTTATTCCATATAACTTTTCAAGATTTTTCAATATGCAATAAGACTTAATCTAAAAAAAATGTCGTTTGTTACCCTGAACGAGCAATTTTTCAATTTTTCCAAACTTTGGAAGGCCATAACTTTTAGATCCTCAATCCCAACGTTGTAAAGTTTTTTTTTATTGCGAATAAATTTTTAAGAACTACAACTTTTACTAGGAAAGAATTTTTTAAAAAAGAAATATTTTTGGGTATACGGGATTTTGGTAATAACTTTGCCTTTACTTTTCACAAATCCACATACTTTCCAAAATTATGGATATAGTCAAAGTTGTAGTCCTTCAAAAGTTATGCGAAATCAAAAAAAGTTTCATGACATTCGGATTGTGGAGCACAAAGTTATGGTCTTCCAAAGTTTGTCAAAATCGAAAATTGCTCGTTCGGAGTAGCAAACGAATTTTTTTTGGGATGAAGGCTTGTTGCAGATTGAAAGATTTTGAAAAGTTATGTGGAATAAAAAAAAAATGCCGCTACAATCGGATAACTGAGCGCAAAGTTACATTTGTTTGAAGTTTTAGTGTTACGTTAGGCATTCACCGCGGCCGTCAACCGCGGTGATACATTCACCGCTTTGGTCTGCCGCGGTGAATGCATTCACTGCGGTTGACAACAGCGGTGATGCCCAAACATGGGAATTTTGGAAAAAAAATTTATAACGGTGTATTTTGGGAATTTTTTTTAAAAACATGTGTATTTTAGGATTTTTTCCATGAAGAATCCTAGTTCCATGTGTTAGGGATCTTGCTCGTAATGACTTTTAGGATGAAATGCTGATTGGTTTTAATCGATTGAAGGGTGTTTATTGCGTCAATTGTATCCTGATCAACTTCTCTTGATTTATGCTTCAACCTATGATAGATAGAATATGATCAGGTCGTTAGAGCTTCTTCAATTGATTAAGAGTGAATTGACTGTATGAGAGTCGCTCAATTCACTGCTTTGTACTGGAATCCATTTCTAGTAGTGGAATCTGTGTGAATTGTCTTAGCATTCTATCCTGGTGAAGGCTAGTCGTCTGCCAGATAGTCTGTCTAAGAGGGCTTGGTCAGCTTAAGAGATTCCAAGCTACTTTCGGATCTTCGACAGTTTAATCAATAGTGAATCAACCAAATGGAATAAAAACTTGAACCTAATTAAGGATCTAGGGGGACTCATTCCCGAGTGACTCTTCTCTTGCTTCAGAAACCGAACAGTTTACTGCTTTCTTTTTTCGTTAGTTTAAACTCATTCTTATTAAACTTTCCCCGCTAGATAATAGATAATCATGGAGTAGGCAGTACATCTAGGCCCTGACTTGACTTTATTACTTGATCCCACTATACTGCATTTCCATTCTGCGATTACACTTGGTCGCAGTTTGGTGTTGTGTCATAGCGAGTCACGTACACTTGTGTACCTTCACCAACCCACAGCCAGAACCTATGGTAACCCTCACGATCTTCTCTTATAAAACTCCCACATTGAGGACAATGTGTTGCTGAAGTGTGGGGGGATGTGTATGAATGTTTGAATGAATATCATGATTGGTTGAACCATATATTGCTAGAATCCTCCCTTGTTTATAAATGTAAGACATTTGTAAGACATTGGTGAATACTTATGGGAGTGTGTTCTAGTGATTGTGTTTGTGTTGTGGTGATCAATAGTCGAATGATAGTGTTTTGGAACCTTGAATACTATTACCCAATTTTTTTCAAATTGGAGGGTTCCAAAACACCTTGTTCCTTGGAACTCCCTACTCAATATGTTTTGATTTGTTAGATGATTGATGTGGTGTGTTCGCTAGGTGATAGTTGCATGATTAGAGTACCGGTGTGTGTAATTTTATTATCTTCTTCCTCTTTTGTGAGTCGATAATAAGTGCTATTTTAGGAAGAACATGTGTGCGAGATTCTGTTTTGTGTATAGTGAACTCAAAACATTTACAAGTTTGTGCGTATTAGAAAAGAGTGAAACATCTTTTGAAATTGAGGCTCACGTGTGAGGCAACCAATCCTCACGGATTCGGAGTTCCTTTGAGGATATGCTTGGGGATTGGATAGCTTTACCGCGTCCCGACCATCTTTCACTACTTACCATCCACCAAGTATCTTTCTTCTTTAAGGAATCTTATGCCAAGGTACAAAATACCTTTTAGTGATTCATGAGACCTCATAGCTCTCGTTTGTACCCGACATGTGTGGGGGAGAGCTAGGTACAAAATACCTTTTAGTGATTCATCTCCGTCTACTCTCCTTTATGCAATGAAGAACTAGAGTGCATTCCCATTGATTTGTCTATCATGTTGCATTAGGTCTGAGTAGGTTTCCTTGGGGACAAGCAAACGCCTAAGTGTGGGGGAGTTTGATAACACCTAAATTAATGTTTTGATACTTGCAAACGCCTAAGTGTCGGAGAGTTCTAGTTCTCCCGTGTACTAGTCCCGATCTTGGAGAAACCACGTAAAACCTCGTGTCTTGTTTTCTTCTTTGTTTTCGTATACATTGGTTGAGAGTGTTTCGATACTTGCTAACAGCTTCTTGTTTCTTTTGATTCACAAGCATACAAACTCCTTCCCACCAAGTGTTCTGAAATGAAAACAATCAGCAAAGACATGTAACATGTTTCCCGATGCGTGCGTGCATACATCAACTTACATCTGCAATAAACATATGTAAATAATCACGAGACTATACAGGAGCTTCGAAATGTCTGAGTCTGATGTTTCTTGTCATAAGTTTTGTCTAGAAGTAACATGCATTCCGCCTTGTGATGGAACTTGGGCCGAATAATGTTGGACACAACCCGGAAGTAAGAGCTTAGCCTCACTCTTACCACTATCGGCAACCCTCTCCCTGACTCCATCAAATCCTGCATGTTTCTTCCAGCTCCATACATTGGTTTGCTCCTCGTCCCAACATAAAGTCGAAAGGACGTCGAATCATGGTTTTCAGCGTAAAATTTGGAGCCCTGGTGAGAATTAATAATGTGGTGTATGCAGTAGAGATTGATGAGTAAATCAATAACAATAAGGCTGGTTAATAAATATGGTTATACTTACCCTACAAGAAATCACAATGATAATAATAGGGTATATAATGATTGAATTTTATGCTAATAAGGTGGTTAATCAATCATTTAATTGATTCCTTACGCGAGACATGGCGACGAGGAGATGTCCAAATGACAATTCAAGAATCGGGGGATGAACATGAAGACCAAAGAGTTTGGACTTGTTCTTTATTAATACATCCAGCGAACAATTGCAGGTGAGGATCTTAGTTGTCACACCAGTTGAGTCCACTCCTTCTGCTAGCTGAAATTCACTCATTCCTGCTACCTATCATCACAATTTCACCCACAGCGAAAGTATAAGAAGTAACGGCGCAGTGGTAAATTCAGAAATTTTTAAGAGGTGTATCAAATAAAGAAAAAATAATAAATAAATAAATATTATGATTAAAAAAAAAAGACAATTCCGTTCTAAAAGGGTTGGAAAAGGCAAGACAATATTTTGTTACTGGAAATGGGCAGTTTTAATATAAAAAGAAGAAGAATGTATGAATAACTAATTACCAAATATTTTATGAAAAATAAAATAATATGGCAAAGGCTAGCGTACTTCCGTTGAGTTTTGCTATTTAGACAATGAATTAACCAGAGCTTTGTGCCTGATACTATACCCTAACTTCTAATGCATGAATCCCAGTTCCCAAGTCACTAACCCAAAGCATGAGATTCGTTTAATCTTGAAATGAAAATCAACGATTCCGATTCGTCGAAATTATCAATGATTTTCATTTTATAGATTAAACGAATCTCATGGTTTGAGTTAGAAAATTAGGGATTGGGGTTCACCCATTATAGGTTAGGATATAGTATCATGCCCCAAACCCCGGTTAATTCATTATCTAAATCGCAAAACTCAAAGGGACGTACGGTAGATTAGCGTACGCTCGGGCGTATGCTAGCCTGAACCAATATATATAGTGGTGTATTCAGTGCATCCACTTTTTTGGGTGCGTTTAATGCACTCGCCTTATCATCGTCAAAACGATATCAATCGTCACTTATTGCATTTGGGATTTACTTGAATTTGAAGGATATAGGATTTAGGGAATTAGGGTTAGGGTTTAGGTTTATAATTTATGGTTTTGGGTTGGGATTCAAATTTGAAGGTTTAAGGATTTAGGGTAATAGATTGATTAGTTGTGAGTTTATATTTTATCATCATATTAGACTAATACTACCAATTAAAGTTCAAAATTCGATGTATTATGACCACTTTAAGATTCAATGCACCCAAAAAAAAATTGGTGTACCAACACAAGCACCTATATATATTAGATATGTCACTTATAACTTTTACCACTCTAATAAATTATGATACCAAAATGAAAAAGGGTTTGCTCTTGTTGTAATATCATTAGCATTGAACCTGGAGGTTAGGGGCAAAGCTAGGTTAGAGATGAGGGGGCCCCGACCCCTCGAGAATTTTGAAAGTTGCGTAGGAATTTGTCGTTAATTGTCATAATTACGAATAAACTAAAAGTATGTATAAATGGGCGAATGTGATACATAATATCACGACTTTGCCGCAGCTCGGCGGTCATAACCTCTGCTCCTTGCAAAGACGGTATGGGTTCCATTCCCCGGCCCTACAATTTCTTTAAATTTTTAAGTTACCTTTTGGGGTCGTTTGGATTAAGAATTTAACTAATGTGGAATTTGGCTCACAATCATTCACAATTAAAAACCTGGTATTTTAAACCCATAATTTGGATGAAATATATTGTTTGTTTAGGGATGGGAGATTTATTAGTTAGGGAATTTAATTCTAAAGTAATTGCATAAATTACAATTATGTCCTTTGGAGCCAACATCTGATTCTTCCTTACCACTTACCGTTAGGGGTGTCAATTCGGGTTCGGTTTTTTGAGTTTACCCGAAACCGACCCGATTATATACATTTTCGGTTTTTCGGGTTCGTTTCGGATTTTTCGGGTTCGGTTTTGCTTATCAGTTTTTCGGGTTCCGGCTAAAAACCTCCAATGAATAGAACTCAGCCCGTATTTTTAGGCGTTCGGGTTTTGGTTTTGCTTTAACCGAACCCGATAAGGAATTTTTGGGTTTCGGGTAACCGGAACCCGCAAGTCCTTATCGGGTTCGGTTTTAGTGATTTTCGGTTTCGAGTTTTCGGGTTTTTTTGGGTTTCGGTTTGGGTAACGGAACCCGATCCGAACTGACACCCCTACTTACCGTCGACTTCACCAGATTCTTCCCCTCCGTTGAGTCCTCCGAATCCATGGGTTTCGAGACCCACCACCCAGAGACGGTGGTGGGAACTCTAGACGGCGCATAAGTTTGAACCCCCAAAACCGACACTTGAAATTTCAGGAGGCGCTCTTGAAATTACCCTTCACAGCCACGCAAGAACCCTCCATCGGAGACTCTCAGCACAATTTCCTGGCTTCTCCGCCCTACAATTTCTGTAAATTTTAAGTTACCTTTTGGGGTCGTTTGGATTAAGAATTTAGCTAATGAGAAATTTGGCTCACAATCGTTCAATTAAAAACCTGGTATTTTAAACCCATAATTTGGGTTAAATATATTGTTTATTTAGGGATGGGAGATTTATTAGTTAGGGAATTTAATTCTAAAGTAATTGCCTAAATTACAATTATGTCCTTTGGAGCCAACATCTGATTCTTCCCTGCCACTTACCGTCGACTTCACGGGATTCTTCCTCGTCGTTGCGTCCTCCGAATCCATGGGTTTCGAGACCCACCACCCAGAGACGGCAGTGGGAACTCTAGACGGCGCATAAGTTTGAAAAACCCCCAAAACCGACACTTGAAATTTCAGGAGGCGCTCTTGAAATTACCCTCCGCAGCCACGCAAGAATCCTCCATCGGAGACTCTCAGCACAATTTCCTGGCTTCTCCGCTGGCAATTCGTTGGAAGATTACCCTTCCGATTTTGATTTGGGATTCTCCTTCGCATCAACCATCAGGCAGTAGAAGAGATCCAACAAATGCTTCGAGAATTGTCTTTCAGATCCGGGTCGGGTAATCCCAATTCCAGAGGGGAGACCCGCTTGCAGAAATCAACCGACACGAAAATCAAATCCCTACCCGTCAGAGCAATCACCCCATCAGTATTGCCGGTGAACTTCCCCAAAACCTCCGTCAACATCAACATCGGTATGATTCTCCAACAATAGGACGTCTCTCCCGAGACCCTCCTCCTTCAGATCTCCGACGAAGTAGAGCAAATGGAGGAGGAATAGCCCATCGACGGCCATGATCCATCGCCATGCTCGGTTCCAACCCAGCCTGGGCCGCCAACGCCGCCGTCGCGGGGTTTTTTCGTGGAGCGCGCAACTGCAGTTGCGGTGGTAGGGCCGACGCTCGATCCCGTGGTGGACGCCCGACAGCGAGCCTTCGAAGACCCAGTTCCAGAAGAACCCGTCTACCACAGCCGATCCCGCAGCCATTGACGTGAAGCTACTGTTGTTGCTTCCTTCTTAATTCCCTCTTTATTTATCCTCCTTTCCGAATCGGAGAAAGGGAGATCGGCGATCGAAAACGGAGGAAAACACAGGAAGACATTGAGGAGGATTTGGATTCGGAGCTGAGGGTCTCGGGTTAGGACAAGGATGGAGGATCTGGATTTGAAGACGGCGAGGAGGAATACGAGAGGTTTCGGGGTGTAGAGGGAGGGGTACGCCGAAGAATGGTCGAGAAGAGGGATCTGGAGTAGGGTGATAGCAGGGGTACGTTTGGCAGAAACAAAAATTTTGGGGCCTGATTTTAAAATACTTGGGGGTTGGCGGATATTTCTAATTCCTGTGTGGGCCGAATTTAAAATTTCCGAAGGCCCAAATCCTGCATTTTTTTAGAGTTATCCAAACAAAGGAATGTGTTAAATTCCTGGACGGGCCAGAAATTGTGCCAAATCCCTGCCCAATTTCCCTAATCCAAACGACCCCTTTGAGTTTTGACCCTTTTTCATTTCCTTTACCGTTACTAATTAATTTGGCTGAAAAGTATTTTAGATAATAATTTGTGTGATTGTATTTCTTTATGTATAACCTAACACACGGTAAACAAATTATTTTAGATAATAGTTTGCGTCAGTATATATATTTATAAGATAGTTATAATAATAATGTGTTTACTTTTATTATCATTTTGTTTTACAATAAATCTCAGTCCCCCATCCTCCATTCGTTGCTCCGCCCCTGTTGGAGGTCCCAGATTCGAATACGTATTTCACAAGATATACCTTAAATTGTACTTAAACAACAAAAACTAAACCTATATCTTCATTATATAAAAAGCAAGTTACAATAGCCAAGCCTCACGTATAACTGTTATCTAACTCTAAATTAATATGAATTTGTCGTTTGGGTATCATAAAGGGATCAAAAGTAAAGAAGTGAGTTATTTATGAGGCAAGCATTCTTCTTATGTCCAGATCCATCTCTAAGTCCCTGTGGAAATGAAAAAGAATTTCACATTCTCCTTCTTACCTTCGCTCTCATGTATGATAAACCTTTTTGAGAAGAAAAAATAAGTGAACCACAGTCTTTAATTTTTCTCCAAATAATATATTAGTGATGATTTTGATTTCTCCAAATTTATCTAACCAACATATCACAAAAATATGTTACACTTTAGTGTAAGCTTATCAACACTCAACTATATATAAAAAGAAAATTCAGGATTGGCAGAGAATTAAACATATTCAAAGAAACTTACTTCGACTGAAACCTTGGGAGGAGGTGGCTTGGTAGCAATGTAGAACACAAGGAGAGCCAGCCCGAAACTAACCAAAAACCTCCATAATAACTGCACCGAAATCCATGAACAGGAAGAACTCCTACTGAAGGAAAAACACCTCCTCCAAACGCCGCCGCCTTGGTCGGAAGATGGTCTCATCTTTTCATAGTAATACTCCTCCTCTCCACCACCATCACCATCATGTTCATCTTCCTCGTCGGAAGCTTTGACGGCGACGTCGTCGAGGGTCGATGATAATGGACTCTGGACGTAGTAGGGACATGATTGCATTGATGAGGAGTAGCCATCGCCGGCTGCGATAGAGTGGTGATGCAAAATCCAAGCCGTCCCTAGTCGTTGTTGCTCTACTTCCCGATCTGCACTCGTACTGCTGCTGTCCATCCTTCGAAATGATTAAGTGTGTGCATATACGATGTTCAGGCTGGCTCTCTCTCTCTCTCTCTCTATATATAAGCACGCAGCAACCTGACGTGCCCCGATGACAGATATGATTAGCTTTATTAGAGTATTGTTATCTCGATCTGTAGCTCTTTATCATTTTCTGGGTGGAGTTGTAATTATATATATTAGATGTGCAGTAACTGCGGTGGCGTAATTCATCCGTTAAGCTTCCTTTTTTTCCCCCTTCTTTGCTTTCTTTTTTGCTAATGTTTCCTTCACTTGGTTTAGGTAGCCTAATGATGTTGTGTATGTAGCCTATGATGATGGTGTATCTATATAGCATAATATGATTGTGGCTTTATTATAATTCTGTCGATTTCCAGGAACCGATTCTCTTTCTTATTATGCACAATTATTATGCTACCCAGGTACATAAAGCAATGCATTTGTTTCGGGCTTTTTGTTACTTTTACAACACTCCAAATTAAAGCAACCTTGATTATTCTATAAAAATATCGACTAAATTGGAAGGTTGATTACTGAGAATTGAGATTACTAAAAACGTTAATGTTTGGTCACTACAAATATTTAATTTTATTCGTAATCACTAGAATTAAGCGAACAATACAAGTTTGGCCATTCTCTGTTACCTTCCATCAACCTCCGTTAACACGGTTAGTTTTTTTGCTGACGTGGCTAATAGAAGTGCCTAATCAGCTAACTTTAACAACAAAAAACAAAAAACCTAACCCACCACATCATTCAAACCAACCACATAAGATACCCAATCCAACCCAACTCTTGATCCGACCTGTCATCTTCTCCCTCTAATTAACCGAACTAGGAAAAAATCCCTACCTCCCAAATCAGATTGCAAGCATACGCAGGTCTTTTCCCCAAAATCTACATCTTCCTCTGGTTCTCATTGCTTCCTCTCAATCTTATCCTTTCTCATCCACTACCTAAGCCTTTACCTCCCTCTGCACTCCTCAATTATGAGACAAGTCGAGGGATACAAACTTCGCCCGGCTCGTCACACTGGGAGAGGTTTTCAATGGCATATTTGACTCCCCTTCTCCTCATGCGGTGACTCAATGGAATCCGGCGAGAGATTGGGAGGCAGTGAGATACAGAGACTCTGCAGAGAGATTGAGAGATCCGACGACTCTGGCGAGGGCTCATGGTCGTTGTCGCTTTGCAGAAGACGGGGACTTGATGCCGGCGTCAGTGACATTCACATCCGGCTCATCTTCAATGGTGTCTATCATGTGCTTCAAGGTTTGGAGGAGTGGGTAGTCGAATCCCACAGATAGGAGATTCATTGCTTTTTTCCCCCCAGATTGCTGCTAAGATTGTTGCTTGGGTCTGATCTAAAATTCCTTGATTATGAGGAATGGATAGACATGGGAGTAGTTTATATAGGGATGAGTAGTTTATATAGGGATGGATAGACATGGGAGTAGACATGGATAGACATGGGAGTAGTCTAAACTTCCTTGATTATGAGGAATGGATAGACATGGGAGTAGTTTATATAGGGATGAGAACAAGATGTTTGGGAAATCTTTGGGAATTTCTAGATTGAAAATTGGAAGGGCCCTCCTTAGTCCTTGCAAACCTTTGTAACCTTCAAGCAGAGGGAGTTCGATTGGAGTTGGTGAGCATGAAGATGCTAGAAGAGAGGGAGAAGTAGAAGGCAAGGGTCGAGGAGGCGGAGGAGAAGGATGAAAGAGGCAGAAGGGTGTTTTTTTTTGAATTTGAGAATAAGGGGGTTTTTCAATCTGGTCATACAGAGGAAGAAGATGAAGGGTTGGGTTTGGGTATCTTATATGGCAGGTTTAATAGCGTGGCGGGTTGGGTTTAGAGTTTTTTCGTGTTTAAAATTGGGTGACTTGACACTTCTATTAGCCACGTCAGCGAAAATTGACGCCGTTAACGGAGAGTGACCAAACTTGGACGGTTTAAATAATTTCAGTGACCACTAATGGAATTAAAATTAAATATTTCTAGTGACCAAATATGAACGTTTTTAGTAATCTCAGTGACAAATCTTGCAATTTACCCAAAATATATATTAAAGCAAGCTTGTAAACACCGGTTTCAACGGTTAGTTTGCTACTAAGATTAATTTATTCCATCCGTAGTCACTTAAATTTGTTGAGCATTCCAAATTTGATCACTAGTCGTTAGTCTCCGTTAATTTTTATTAATGTGGCGGTCAATTGGCATAGTTGACCGCTAAATAAGTGACGTGACAATTAGAAATATTAAAAATTAATATTTTATAATTTTCCCCTCATTATAATAATAAATTATTTTTTATGGATATTATATCGCCAAATTAAAGTAAATAAAACAAAAATAATATAACAACCAAAATTGAAACCAACCTTTTTCGTTATTCTTTCCAGATCTCCAAATCCAAAATCATCTTCCTTGCACGACCGAAAGTGATTCCATCGACCGCCACACTGTTGGCAATGCAGGTGGTCGCAAGGAGAATATAGGTCACGCCCGTGGCGGTGCAAGTGCCAATTCCCTCGTCGCCAGTTCTTTCAATCCCTCGAGTTAAATCGCCAACTTGATCGGATACGTCGTCGTCTCCAACGATGATACCACCAAAACCCTCGGTCGCCGGGACTTCATAATCGCGTGGTGCGGGATCGTCACACGACTGGAATGCATTGTGGCTTTAAAAGGCTTTCGGAGATCGTCAACCCAGCTCAGGACCCGACCGTCAGAGTAATGAGACCCATCTCTCGTGAGATCGTCCATATCAGCTCCCACCTTGTAATTAGCTAAAATAGTGGTTTGAGTATCTTAGTTAGGTTTGTTTCTTAATTACTATGGTTGTTTGGCTAGATAACGAATCAAAGCAAAGTATACATCTAGAGCTGTGGATTTAATAATTGTATTACTTTACTTACCCTTTTTATTACACTCGGTCGCTAGTTATTCTTGGCTATCGATTGGGAATGTATAGTTAGGTCGAGTCAATTGGTTGGATGACGCCTAAAGGCTGAGTTCTCCTCCTTCTCATACAACCTAATCCAAGGCATATAAATACTTTTCTAGGGCTAGGGTTAAAGAACTTGGTATGCACTGATAGAAGGATGTAGCGGGTTGGTACTCTGCCGACAAAGTCACACTCCTGACTTAGGTGAAACTCACTACGAGTGAGAAAGTAACGTATGATGATACGTGAAATATGATATTTTTAACCCTCGTATTATGATCAAAAGTGAGTTTATTTCTCATATTTATCGTCATAATACCTTGGAGTTGATGTGAGAATGCTAAAAGTGTGTTTGAGACTGCTTTTGTTATCTTGATAAGTCTTCGGTAACGTTTTGCATATATTCAGGTCAAAGCATGCTAAATCCGCAGTTTGAATCACTGAGTGACATCGAGGCTCGACTGTTGCAGCTAGGGCTGGTAAACGGTTATCCCGTTAATGGTGTAACCGATAACTGAATTGGAACTGATGCTTAACGGTTACACCGATATCCGATTATATGGTAAATGGTCGGTTCCTGGTAGACAAATTTAGCTAATAACTAATCGATGGTTAAACGATTATTAATAGATAGTTAAACGTTAAACGACTAAGCGATTACGACAATCCTCATAGTAAGAGCCAAAAATAATAGACCTCCATGAGCTGCAAACATAGACAAAAAATAATGCGGTGTTTGAAGTCTTACAAGACCTCTTGCATATCTTAGTTGTAATAGTGACTTAGACTCAAATGAGAATAGTTTAAAAGAAGAGTTTTAGAAGGAACATAGTAGAAAGTCAGGCTTGCGCACAGTTGCTCGACAACAATCAGTAACATTAAGCTTACATGTAATTTGGTGGGGTTTACGAGTTGAGTAGTAGTTGTTAGGTCTCTTATCGTTGATTCAACGACATATTATTGAAGTGCAAATAACAAGTGTGAACACATGCATATAACGTATGACAGTCGTATGCTAGCCTTTTCCATATATATATAGTATCATGCCCAAACTCCGGTTAATTCGTCCTTTAAATAGTAAAACTCGATAGGCGTACAATGTATGCCTGACGTACGCTAGCCTGAACCATATATATATATATATATATTTGATCCATTACTTTCATTATATACATAGAGGGATAGTTCTATCATACACCAGACAAAACCTGGTGTATGTCATACACCAAGCAATCCCCACAGTTCGCGTCTATCTCAACGACTAGCATAAATGAGGTAATTTACTTTTTGATCTCATAAAAAAGAACCCCCATTAACCATGGCCGTTGAGATGGACGTGGACGGTGTAGATTATAGGTGCACGACATGCCCCAATATATATATGATGTACGATAGAAGTCACCATACATAGAGTTCATAAACATCTACTGTTAGTTGATTATTAACCATGATTCATCATTTCTCTAGTAACATTACAATTGATCTCTATATGCTCTACTTGTTCGAATGGTTCTCAACAATGTGTATCACACATCACAATAAACTAGAATAAAAAGAAGTATATATATATGGTGCCTTCTATGGTACCCCGGGTAAAATCTAGGGTACCGCATACCTTGAGTATGAAAATACTATCTAGAACTCGAATTAGCAGGATTTTTGAACCTGATACTATACCCTAACCCTTAATGAGTGAACCCTAGGTCCTAATTATCTAAATTATAAACTATAAACCCTAAGATGGTGCATTCATTTTTGGCCTTTATTTGGACGAATCACAACCGTCGATTATTATTCTAATTAAATTGATCTTAGAGTATTAATTTTAGAGAACTAAGACCTAGATTTTGATCTTTAAGGGTTAGAGTATAGTATTATGTCCGAAAGATCAGTCAATTTATGGTCTGAATAGCATTTTCATACTCAGGGTATGTGGTACCATGGATTTCACCCTGTGTACCGTAGAACTCGCATATGTATGTATGTATGTATGTATGTATGTATGTATGTATGCACAATTCACTCGTGTAAGAAGCTTTCAGATACCAAATCTCACAAATAAGATAAGCCAGGGTTTAATTGTTGATATAAGCCGAGGCTCTAACTCCTGGGCTTAAACAATCAGAAACTCAGCAAAGATCAATTAGAAGCACAACGATCACCAAACAGATAATAACCCGAACCAAATCCATACGTCGGGAAGAGGGTCAGGTATACAAATGACTATTCAGTTAGGGTGATGAGCTAGCAGAAAACATCATCTTCTTCTTGTTGAACCGATTCCACGATCTAGAAAGAAGAATAAGAGAAGTTGGTGTTTGAACAACCAATTCTAGGGTTTAATTTTTGAATAAAATTGTTAATTACCCTCTCAAAGACTTAGTTCATCCCCTCATATAGGCTACAAAGGTTTTGGGCCAAAAATAACATAGAAATCTGAGTTTTTGTGTAAAAATCACATAATCCGCAAAGTAGACAAAAAAACTCGTCGGTAGTAGCTGACCCAAAATACACGACCTCCCCCTCTCAAATACGCGGTCGGGTATTTAAGCTTCTCGGTCGGGGGGCCTCCTAGACACAATCTCTGATCCCCCTTTCAATTACCCGATCGGGTTTTACACCTCCATGGTCGGGGATTTGGCCTGAAGCAGCCTCAACTCCGATGATCATCACTTATCGTCCCACGAACAACTCGGCCTCCATATTTTTGAAATTTTGGGCCAAATAAGCTTGAAGTCGTCCCTTGAATGCCTTGTCTTGACTTCTACTGGCCGGACCACGTTCCTCTCGCACAAGAGTTGGACTTGAGATTGCCTTGGTGTTGATGCCCTCATCAACCCCCTCCACTTAAAAATGATTTGCCCTCAAATCTGAGTCATCTTCAAGGAAATGATCTAAGTCAGCAACATTCAATGTAACACTCACACCATACTCGCTCGGCAGATCAATCTTGTAGGCATTGTCATTGATGCAGGCAAGGACTTGAAAGGGACCATTGCCACGAGGCAGAAACTTAGAACATCGTTGATGGGGAAAACGTTCCTTCCTCATCTGCACCAAGACCCAATCTCCATAGAGTTTTCCTAAAGTAACTCAAGAACTTGATATCACGAGACGACTTGATGGGTTCAGCCCAGTGGCAGTTGGCACCATTGCAAGGCCGCTATGGGTTTATGTGTAGGCTTGAGTTGAAATTTCTCCAGTAGACTTCTCTTGGGATTTTATGAGGATATCATGAAGCCTTCCCCTCCATTTGACTTAATTTAATGGATGAATCACCTTGATCTTCTAGTAATGGTCTCTTTTGAACCTCCAACTTAATCCAATTGCTTATCCAAATCATCCTACAAACGTGTTTGACCTTGGAGTGCACAAAATAATAGCAAAAAAGCATAAAATGATAATAAAACACATAATAAGTCTATTAAAAGCATATTAATCACATGGTTACGATTTTCACTTAAAATATAGCAAAATATATTAAAGATGCATTAATAAATGTGTAAAATATGAGTGTGATAGACACTATAATTTCAGTTTCATGAATCATCCCCTTCCATGTGATAGGATGTGCGTTGCACCCTTATGCTCCTCCAGTGTTTCCTGCAATTAACAAAAAAATCAACTTTTCACTCCCATTGTAGTTAGGGAATTATAGTTGGGCTAGTTTGGGCTTAAATAACCCTCTCCTCTCCTCTCCTCTCCTCTCCTCAACTGAACCCACGCGGCCCTTCTCTTTCATAAAGCCCAGAAACTTCGTCCACAAATCCAGGAGTCAACCCATTTCTTCCACCTAGCATCGGCCATGGCCCTAGCCCTAGTCTCACGCTCCGGTCAGCCCTACGCTAAAGCGCATGGGCCACTTACCAATTCTCTACAGTTCTCCCTTCCACTTGGCAACAAAACTCAAACCCATGAGTAACCTTCCTGATCTAATCCAGTCAACGCAGGTAAAATTCGTGTTGACAGGTTTTAGGCTGGGTTTGGGTTCAAACACGTTCATTATTTACCGGGTTGGATTAGGTTTGGGTTTAGGTAAATTCGCCCAACGGGTACCCCGCCCACACCTATATAATTAATTTTCCCGGCATATTTAATATTCTAAATAATTAGTCTTCTTTATGTTTGTGGAGACATGTCTAATTTGTTCTTTCTAATTGTCTAGAATGAAGTTGATATTATCGAGTGGAGAGTGAAGAATCTTAATTGACAAGGAGGAAGAAGTTTTCAATTAATCATGTTGTTTATGGATAATTTATGATTTTGTTCAATTTTTTTGAGTTTTCTAGATTGGTGTTGAACAATTTGTATGATTAATTTGTGATTTGCTTGAATTTTCTAGAATGATGTTTTATATATGGATAATTTGTATTGAGAGATTGATATTTGACTTTTATTTTAATAGGAACTTGTTATTGTAAATTTTTTACGACGAAACCCATGGGTACCCATCAAACTGCGGATACCCAGCGCCCAACAGGTTGGGTTTCAGTTTTTCAAACCCAATGAGTTTTACTCCTGATTTTTTTCATAGATAAATCCATAGATTTGGATTTGGGAAAACCCGATCCATTGTCATCTCTAAAGGAAAATCCCGCATCAAGATACACACCAGTAGGAGAAAAAAAAAATTGCGAAAACTACAAATACGTGCAATAGTAAAGCTAGCAATTTAAACTTTTGAAAGAATGGAGTCCACTATCCAAGAACTGATATAATGGAATCCACTTTCGTGTGGAAGCCACACTCCACCACACCATCACCATTGATAACGTCCAAAACAGAAATGCTAAAGTAAAATTGACGATTTATATTATATCAATTTTTGGGTATTATATACTTTGTAACCTGATCGTGGCTCAAGCACTACATGAATTAAGGTTTATTAAGGCCCTAGTTTAGAGTGTGTACCAAATTTTTTGGAAATTTATTAATACCTCAAAAAGTAGTGGACAGAATGTGTTCACAACATCGTTAAAGTGTTAGAGGAAGTATAACATACTATATACTAATTTACTGCTTAAATTATTTTATGTCTTCATTTTTAAGTTGTTTTAATTTACTTCTTAATTTTTTGTGTATATCTCTTATTAGAAGAAAAAAAACAGAATTATTTTATTTATAGAGCTATATATGTATATCAGAATGAAACGTTTGGCATAAAACTTAGGGTGCGCCTATGGTGTCTTGCAAGTCAACGTAACTTGCACAATTCGGCCGTCCTATTCATAACTGCGGTCGACCGAATCCCCTAAGGTGGTCACTAATTTTGTACAAATGACCAACAACAGAGAAGTGGTCGACCTGAAATATTATTAGGTCGAGATTAAAGACGTAAGTTGTCACTACCAAAACCAATTAGGTCGACCTTTGCTCTTCCTAGGTCGACCTATCCAGCAGAATAATATCAATTTAACTACAAAAACATGTGTAATACTACCACGAACAATTGGTAGGTCGACCAGACACATAGACCGGTCGACCTTTTAAACACAACATAGTCTTACAAACAAAGCCAAAGTCGACATTCTAGATAAACAAGCAAAACAAACAGAAACGGTCGACAATGATAAGAATTAGGTCGACCTATTTGGTTTGATCTTCCTAACCTCGCAAGTACAAAAGTCCGAGTGTTCGCTTCCCAAAGAAGTCGGTCATTTGCTGTAAAAGGTCAACCGCGTCGTTGAGCCTCACAAAACTGAAGCAGCAGATTAGGTCGACCTAATCCTATTCGAGGTCGACCAAAAGTACAAGTCAAGTCACCGTAGCAAAGTCCAAAAACTTAAATTCGGAGAATTTGAAATTTTGGTTCTCTCTATTAGAGCAAATAAGCTATTTTTATGGAGTTAGAGTGTGAAATCTGGAAATTTTAGCATTTTAATTATAACGATGGTTTAAGATTTTACATTTGCATTTACCAACTGCACATACGTGTATATATATTGTCGAAATCGAGAGTGCTCCATTAGTACAATATTGTTCGCTTTGGGCGAAATCCGCACGGATTTACTTTTGGGTGTCCTTCCCAAAAGGCCTCGTACTAATTGGGCTAGGTGGACACTGATATACAAGGGTTCCTTCTCTTGTATTTCTGATGTGGTACTTGGATTGTCCCATAACAATCCTCTCCTTAAGACAAGGACCACGAACTTCATGTCCTCACCCCAACAATTATCTTGATCCGCCCCTTGTATCGATGGGCTTCTTAGTACAAGGACTTTACCAGAAACAAAACTCTCTTTGATCTGCTTCCCAAATGCGGAACTTTCTTTGATCCGCTAAGCCCAAACGTGGATCTCTCCTGGATCCACCAAACATACGCAGATCTCAAATCTCGAGGTCATCGAATGAGGGTCCCTCACCAAACTTACGTACACCGCCCACACCGAACCAGGCTCTGATACTACTTATTGAAATTAGAGGTGCTCCATTAGTACAATATTGTCCGCTTTGGATCAAACCCGCACGGATTTACTTTTGAGTGTCCTCCCCAAAAAGTCTCGTACTAATTAAACTAGGTAGATACAGATATACTAGAATTCCTTCCTTTGTATTTCTGATATGGTACTTGGATTGTCCCATAACATATATCCATAACATATATGACTGTAGGTGGAATTCCACCTTTCGCAGCCAACTACACTTCCGAATTCCGATTAGAAGAGATTGTCAGAATCCATAAATAACTCAGTCCAACCACTCTTTGCAAATCCCAATTAATTTGTGGACAAGGTTCAAGTGCTATGCTATAAAAAAGATTTGTTAAACTAATTCTTCTTTATAAGTATGTTCTGGGAATGGTGATCTATTTTAATATGTTTCCTTAATTCTATATAAAATATAAATATTTCATACATCTGCGAATTCTAACGTCAAGTGCATTCTGTTGATAAGTACTGCAGAAATGATATGTTTAATTAAGTATGCCAAAAAGTACATTATAAAAAAAATTATATATGTGTCAAAAGCCACTCCATTTTTAGTACATTGAGTTGCTAGAGAAAGTCGAACTACAGTCCACCATGCATAATCTTTAATATCTCCTATATATGTCTGATCAAGTGAATGCTCCATTAACATAAGTCTTTATAGTTAAATCTACAACCACAACTTTGATTACCCAAACTGAATTATCAAACTTTTCATCAACAAAATATATTCTAATGCCAATAATAAGTGGATCTAGGGGTTGTTTGGATGAAGAATTCTAATGGATCAATCTGACACAATTGTCTCGTTTTGTGACAATTGTGCCATATTGATTCGTTTGGTAGTAGAAAATTTGGATGAAGCAATTTGACTGGGAAAATCTGAATTGACTCATTTTGAGCCAATTACAATTGTCTGGGATGGGGGCAGATAATCTGAATTGACTCGTTTTGTAAAATGAAATAATTGGTCAAATTGTCTCGTTTTACAATTGCTCAAAGATACCATAAGTTTGAGGACATTCCTATGCGCCCCGCATTCAAGTTGCAACAATAATACATTGTTCGTAGTGACTACTAATATTGTACGGCATAAAGTCGCAAGTCATTACACAAAGCATACGTTTACGAGTTTATGAATTACTTTCTAAATAAGAAATAAATGTTGCTATGTAATATGTACTTATTATGTATATATTTTACCAAATCATTGTATAAAATGATGTTACGTAAGTTTTTATGTTATGAATGATGGATTTGTATGTAACACGTATACCAATTGTAGAGATCATTTAATTGTAATTAGTTGTTTTAATTACTTTGGGTGTTGCACCAGTCCGATAACCCCAGCAATCTGTTTTTGGAGGAGCTTCTTAGCGACGTTAATTATGGTGAATGGATCGTCGACATCACCGATTCTCTTATTGCAAAGAACAAACTTTGTTTTGTTGATGGGACTCTTCCGGATCCTCAGACTGCCGCGGAGAAGGAAGCGTGGAGGCAGTGTAACGCCATGGTGAAGGGCTGGCTCAAAACCTCTATGACAAAAGAGGTCAGGAGCAGCGTCCGATTCGCGGCTACGGCGCGCGAAATATGGCTTGACCTGCAGTCCCGTTTTGGTCAAGGTAGTGCTTCGCGTTTATATGATCTTAAACGCAAAATCAATGGGCTTCAACAAGAGAAGTCCTCTGTCTCGGCATTCTACACCAAGTTGCGTGGATATTGGGACGAGAAGGAGTCGCTCACGCCGTCTCTTGAATGCACGTGCACAGGCTGCCATTGTGACGTGAAAAGGAGGCATCGCGAGGTACGTGAAAGTGAGCGTCTATTCGATTTTTTGATGGGTTTAGATGATGTCTTTGGCACAGTCAAATCCCAAATCCTAGCTATGAGGCCAGTTCCGAGCATTGCGGAGGCTTACCAGATGGTAATCAACGACGAGCAACAAAGGCAGATTGCTCAAAGTCGTCGTCCTCGGCCAGAAGCGGCGGCCTTCCAAACTCAGGGGGAGCAGCGTTCGGATCGCCCCTCCAGTCGTGCTGATCGTGATGACAACGACAAGCCTCGCTGCTCCCACTGTAATCGACTCGGCCATCTAAAGGAGACTTGTTACAGGCTCATCGGGTTTCCGAATCGAGGAAATGAGAAGGATGATCGCGGAAGTGACAGGGGAGACCGCAATCGTCGCTCAAGGTCTGATCGTCAGTCTCGGACGTCGCCGAGAGCAGCTCAGGTGGACACGGCTGATAGTCCCCTCCCCGGCTTGACCGCGAGCCAATTCGCGCAACTCAAGGCGCTGTTGGCCTCCGATTTGCAGCAGCCTTCTTCCTCGTCGCACGAGCCCTCTTCAAACATGGCTGGTACGTATTCCTCTTCTTCTTCTCAGTCATCCACTTGGGTCATCGACTCGGG
The DNA here is from genome assembly GCA_964030455.1 of Linum trigynum. Lineage (NCBI taxonomy): Eukaryota > Viridiplantae > Streptophyta > Magnoliopsida > Malpighiales > Linaceae > Linum > Linum trigynum. Next base: position 28,005,758 of record OZ034814.1, on the reverse strand, counting down.
GTGTAATGAACACATCGTTAATCATGTTTCCATGTTGGATGCCGAGTTGGATACGTCCCCGGCTTTACAGGTGAAAATCCCGAATGGCACAGGGGTTAAAGTTCATAGTATTGGCACAACGCGATTATCTAAAAATCTATTACTGCGCCGTGTACTTCATGTGCCTGCTTTTCAGTGCAACCTTCTCTCGGTTAGTCGTTTTACAGCGGATCTACCGGTTGCGTTGATTTTTTTGCGTGACTTCTGTGTGATTCAGGACTTACCCTCCAAGAGGCTGATTGGGATGGGTAAGCATGCAAACGGTTTATACTATCTCAGAATGTTGGACGACGATCATCCCATGGCGCATTCGGTGAGACGTTCTTTGGTCAGTTCGGAGTTGTGGCATGCTCGACTCGGGCATCCATCAGTGGCGAAACTGGACTTGTTGCAGAAATATCTTGATTGTTCTTTTGTTCAAACTAAGGAACCTTGTCGGTCTTGTTTGCGTGCTAAGCAAACTCGGGATTCTTTTGTTCCTAGTAGCATCAAGACCACTTCTTGTTTTGAATTAATTCATGTGGACATCTGGGGCGGTTATAAAACTCCGTCCACTTCCGAAGCTTATTATTTCTTGACTGTTGTTGACGATTTTAGCCGAGCAGTCTGGGTTTTCTTGTTACGTTACAAATCTGATGTTGGCAAACATTTATTATATTTTTGCAACATGGTGGCGACACAGTTTGGGGGGCAGGTGCGCCGTATTCAAACTGACAATGGGGCTGAATTTTCTAGCAATGTGCTGCTCGATTACTATGCAGAGAAAGGGATCATTCTGCAAACCTCTTGTACCGACACTCCTCAGCAGAATGGAGTGGTGGAACGCAAGCATCGGCATCTTCTTGACACTGCTCGTGCTTTGCGGTTTCATGCTAATTTGCCTATCAAGTTCTGGGGAGAGTGTGTACTCACAGCTGCTTATCTTATCAATAGGATGCCTCTGGTCTCTATTGAGCAGAAGTCGCCGTTCCAGGTCTTGTTTAAGAAGGATCCCACATATGATCATCTCCGGAGTTTCGGTTGTCTTGTTTATGCTCGTGACACTCATCATGGGTTACATAAGTTTGGTGACAGGGGTCGGGCTGGCATTTTTCTTGGCTATCCTTCTGCACAACGTGGCTATCGCATTTATGACATCGAAAAGAAGCAGATATACACTTCTCGTGATGTCAAGTTCCTGGAGCATGTTTTCCCATATCGGGATCTTGAGGACTCTAAGCTCAATCCCGCTGCTGTTTCTATTTCGCGGCCTCGAGCACCTCCACCCATTCATGCCGACGATGATGATGATCCTTTCATTGTCCCTGTGGTCCCACAGCCAGACCACGCCTCGCCTATTCCCCTGCATGGTTCCGTAGCGTCCCCTTCTTCGCCCATGCAGGACGTGACGCCAACCCAGCCAGCTTCTACCTTGGAAGCTTCCTCTTCTTCCAGTGCCGAGGCGACTTCACCAGCACACCCACCCGACTGCAGCTCTGCTTCGCCGCCAGCTCAACTTCCAAGGCGAGGAGAGCGTGTCCGTCGGCCTTCCACTCGGCTCGCAGGATACGACGTTCAGCTGCCTGGCGCTGCCCACTCAGCCCAAGCACTGTATCCCCTTGATGATTATCTTAGCTATCACAGGCTCTCTGTTGCTCATCATGCCTTTGTTGCTGCTATCACGGCCATTGATGAGCCTGCTCACTTTTTCCAAGCCGTGCGTTTTAAGCATTGGCGAGATGCTATGCAGCTCGAGATCACTGCTTTGGAAGCTAATGGCACGTGGTCCTTAGTCCACCTACCTCCAGGCAAGCGCGCTATATCTTGTAAATGGGTGTTTAAAATCAAATTTCGCCCAGACGGTTCCATCAAGCGTTACAAAGCGCGCTTAGTCGCCAAGGGTTTCACTCAGGTGGAGGGCGTCGACTTTCATGATACCTATGCTCCGGTGGCCAAGTTGGTCACAGTTCGATGCGTTCTTGCAGTTGCTGTTACCCGTGGTTGGCATATTCACCAACTGGATGTGAATAATGCGTTTCTTCACCGTGATTTGGATGAGGAAGTCTATATGACAGTTCCTCAAGGTTTCTCTCGCCCTGGCGATACCCGGGTTTGCCGCCTGCACAAATCCATCTATGGTTTGCGTCAGGCTTCTCGCAACTGGTATCAGAAGTTCACCCAGGCTTTGTTGGAGTTCCACTTTGTACAGAGTCAGGCGGGTCATGCTCTGTTTGCCTACCGCCGCGGCTCTACCTTTGTGCTAGCCCTCATATATGTTGATGACGTCATCCTTACTGGTAATGACCTGCCGTTCATCCAGCAAGTTAAATCTTTTCTTCATGATCGTTTCACTATCAAGGATCTCGGTCCTCTTAAATACTTTCTTGGAATCGAAGTTGCTCGGTCGCCTGCAGGTCTTGTCCTCAATCAGCGCAAATACGTGCTTGATATCTTGGCTGACACTGGTTTAGAGGCAGCTCGTCCTTGTTCCACTCCCATCGAGCAGCAGCACCATTTAGGGCGCCACCCTTCGCCTCCTGCTCGGGACCCGTCTGCCTATCGTCGTCTTGTTGGTCGTCTTCTTTACTTGACTGTGACTCGTCCCGACATTGCTTATGCTGTGAACATCCTCAGCCAAGCTATGCAGTCTCCCACTCAAGCACATGAAGCAGCTACTGTTCGTGTCTTGCGTTACCTCAAGGGTTCTCCGGGCCGTGGTCTTTTCTTCTCTTCCTCGACTCCCCTTGTCTTAAAGGGTTATTGTGATGCTGATTGGGGAGGTTGTCCACTTACTCGTCGATCTACGACAGGCTTCTTCATCACGCTTGGTGATTCTCCCATTTCTTGGCGTACCAAGAAGCAGACTGTGGTTTCCCCATCTTCTGCTGAGGCTGAATACCGGTCTATGGCTAGCACTGTTAGTGAGATTATTTGGTTACGTTGGCTCCTTAGCGATCTGGATGTCCCTACTGATCGTCCCACTGTCTTATTTTGTGACAACCAGGCCGCACTCCACATTGCTGCTAATCCGGTGTTCCATGAGCGTACTAAGCATGTCGAGATGGATTGTTATTTCGTCCGTGAACGTGTTCAGTCGTCAGAGATCGCCCCGGTCAAGATAGCTACCACCGATCAGCCTGCCGATATTTTCACGAAGGGTTTGAGTGTTGATCAGTTTCATCATCTCTTCGTCAAGCTCGGACTTCTCGACATTCACTCCTTCGCTTGAGGGGGAGTGTAGAGATCATTTAATTGTAATTAGTTGTTTTAATTACTTTGGGGACCATTCTGTTATTTGTCCCAAGCTCCGCGTGTATTGAGGATAGGAGCTAGGGTTAGTTTTCTATTTATGCTTCTCGGCAGCCTCTGTAGCCGATCAAGCAAGTGAGACACACACATATTAGTTTTTCTGCTCCGAGAGCTTCTAGCTCTCCGTGGATTAGTCCCGTTCACATTGAACGGGGATACCACGTAAATCTGGTGTTCTGCGTCCTTTACTTTCCGCGTTCTATCGACTTTTACACCAATACCAAGTTATGTAAAATGTTAAATCATTGTAGAAAGTTTGTCTCATTTAACTAGTATGTAAGAAGTAAGAAATGTGTTGTGAGCTTTATAGGATGATATGTATAGACGTCCAAGTGTATGTATTAGGTAAGTGTGTTGACCATGGTAAATTTTATGTGAATGCGAAATTAGTACTAGATATTCTTTAATGATTTTCTGGTATCTGAATATATAAGAAAGGTGAAACCAGATTTGATGAAGAGATCGGAAGAATATAGGTGAACGGCTGAATCTATAGGTGTAAATCGATCGCGTTACAGTGGGTTTGGGTGAGGTTCATTGCGTTATAGGTTAGTCGGGTTACGGGTTTAAACTTTAGTAGGATCCAGAACATAGTAGAGCACTAGGCCGCATTTGAATAAAATATTAGATATCGTAAACAAAAATATATAATAACTATAGTTGTCATCCATTACAATGTCAATTGAACTAGAAGGTCTTTAAATTTGGCAAATCCATCAATAATAGAATCTCCATTCATACCTATAGCTATAGCATATATACTCTCTTTCAAAGAAAATAACTAAGCAATTAATGAGAAATTCATCGCTCTTTTTGTTGCGCAATTTAGTTTTCACATGTTTCATTGCTGAAAATGTTATCTCCATGGTAGACATTGAAACAAGTAAGGTCAACACTAGACGAATCAACCAACGAAACAATATTTATTGTGTGTCCATCTATGTTTTCGCTAGCTTCTTTAGTAATATTGAAAGGGAAGAAACTTCATATTCCTGACTAGGAATCACATGTGAAGCATAATATCATAGCTCATTCTTAAAATAATGCATCTCATAGCATTCAAAGTTTCTAGTGTAAACTCTTTAGCAAGTCTGTAAATATTTTCTTTATCAAAAGACTGGAAAGAACTGTTAAACTGGCGGAAGATGACTCAGAAAGTTTGTAAATATTTTCTTAATCAAAAGGCTAGAAAGAAAACCAACTCCCGACAGACTGGCAGATGAATCCATTTTTGGTTCGTTCTTCTCCTCGTTCTTGTTCTTGAGGGATTGGAGAAGTTTTTTTTTAGTTTTAACAAAGAAGAAGGGTGAGTTTTAGTTTAGATGTTTTTATTTATTTAAAAGAAACTTTATACTTAGTCGTTTAGGTTTGAGACTTTTAGATTTTTTTTTTTAAATAAAAATCATTGGGACTAGAATTTCTATATTAAATTTAGAGTAGTGATTTGAATATGTTCATCTATATCATTTTCCTAGTTACACAAAATTCTATTATCAAATAACGCACGACCTACTTTTAAATAACATTGGGCCAATTACCTAAAATCGAAAAATATTTATAAGCACGATACTAGCTCTGTATTCGCAGGAGGGCTGGATCGTGGCCCGGGGTAGCCCACCCCCTAGATCCGCCACTACTGATCTTGTTGCGGGTCAATCGAGTTGCAGATCAGCAGGGTTACGGAATAGGTGAGTTACGGGTCAGTGACTTTTAGTCAACTCGAATTGCAGTTGGGTGAATCAGATCAGGTTTTGTTTTCACACCTTTTTTTTCAATTCCATTGGTTCTTTCAGCTTTCATTGATTATTTGGGAAAATTTTAATCAGTGGTTGAAAATGATGAGGAGAGTGGGTAGCTAGAGTTATAAGAGTGGATAGTTATCTCTCGTAACCTAAATTATTATATATAAAGAAGAAGCAAAGTTACTGTTGCCTAATTATTTGCATTTTGATACCCCAAATTTAACTAAATCATAATTTAGTAATTATAATGTACATTTTACATTTTGATACCCAAATTTAATTTTATTGTAAAATCATTGAAAAATTATGTTTTTTATCTAAATTTTATGATATTTTCATACCTACAATTTATTTTAGATTTACATATTGGTCCAATGTTTATATTTCACTTGAATCCATGAATCCAATCCACCAATCCTTTTGAACCAATTAAATCCAATCCACCAGAACATAAAAGTATAAATTTAGTTTGTATAATACAAGATGTTGTATCACTCAATCGTAGGAGAGATTCGACCATTTTATATTTGCTAATTACATGAATCATTAAATAAATGATTAAAGAGAGACGACTCTAAAACATTAAAAGAGCGAATTTATAAAATCATTTAGTACATTTACGGGGTACTAAACAAACTTCTATTGACTACATGTAACAAAATATGTCACATCTACATAAGCAAGTGTCAATAAATTGCTACGGTGAAAAGGATTGATTGTTGTATATATTGGCGTTCAACTAAATGAAATTGTCAAAACCTTTCTATCATCTACTTTTTCTTCGGTTCATTTTTCACTCGCCCTCCATAACCCTTTCTTTATTTCTTTCTTTGCCTTCTTCGTCTAACCCTAATTAGTATACTATTTTTATGTATTCTAATCACAAGTATAAACGGGTCCATACACGACTCACCAACAGTCTAGAGAACTAATAATTGAACCATGAACCACTAACTTTTTCAACTCAATGTCCATTCCACTAAAACATAAATAAATATGGTTATTACTTATTAGAAAGTCATCATTTTTCACTATGAGATTTGAGGGCGTGAAATTTTGAGCGAGTTCCGGTTTGTGTTCATTTTGCTTCTCTATATAGTTTTTCTTTTCCACCCGGGCTAGAATTTTCAACAATTATACATGTAATGTTTGTCTAGGTATCTACACATATCAAATAAATAGTCTTATTTTTCTATAAAAAAAGTGAATGACTATCATCTTAAATACATCACCATAAAAAGAATTAAATCTCAACTATGCAAATCACAATTCTGTAACTAAACTTCATAGATCTTTAGATTTATAACCTAAATTTATTTTTTTGCATATAAGTCCTCAAAATGTTGATGAAACATCATTTTAGTACCTAATTTTTTTGTGTTACATTTTGGTACCTAAACTTTTAAAGTTCTACAAATAGGTTTAAATTTTGTATGTGTAATTAAACGCCCTTGAATAAATGGGTATCCATACCCAATTCATACACATTTAGATTATCAAAGTAAATATCCAAACCCTACCCAAACCCATCTACAAACTTCCAAACCCATATATACGTCACCCATTACCTACATATAATCAATGGATCTACTTGGGTTTAGGTAAATATCATTTACAAGCCAAAAAATTTTAAATTGGATGTTGACCGTCATATTTCTCTTCTCAGTCAATATCATATGGTCAAGCCAATATTACTAACAAAACTGCTAACAAAAAATTATTTTTACGCTAATAATACTAACAAAACATCATAACGGGACACATAATACATGCTCATAGGTCATCTCCGTCCGCGACAAGGCGCGGCATCGCTACCTAGTTAATATGAAATCCAAGTTAGCCTAGGAGATTACCAACTTGGGAATAAAGTTTGTGATAATAGTCGCCGTGTGTATATATATATTTTTTGATCATCTGTCACTAGCAAAGAAGAGTGAGAGATAAAAAGTTTCACGCCTCCACTCCACTACATATACTTTTGGCCATCTCTCTCGCTCGTTCGTATACTCTAATAATATGCAAGTAAGACAAACCATGTGGGTGGAGTGATAGTGATTTTGCTTTATCAGCCTTTATAAGTAGTGTAGTGATAGTGTAGCAGCTTCAAGTTGCAAATCAAAGGGAGCTCCATCCATCGCTAGCTATCTATCTCGCAGGCCCGGCCAGCAGCAGAAATAATTAACAGAGACGACAATAATAAGGAAAGAGATCGATTGGCGGCCGTTGTCATTGTTACGATTTAATTTAGGTACGCGTACTTACGAACCAACTTCTTCCAGCAAAAACTCTTTCCAGTCCTTTTCAGTTAGGTCATTCGAGTCTCCATTTGGTTTCTTAAACCCTACGTTTTCTCTTTTTTTTTTCTTCTTCTTCCCTTCTTGCCTTTCGCTGAACTCTTTGCCGCCTTGCTCTACCTAATTACTTGTGCGCTTGCGCATGCATGTATTTGCTTACGTGTCCAAATTAAGCTGCTGGAGATTACAACATTACATTGCTTAGCTTATTAATTCTCCGAGTTCTGTTTATTTATTAAGAAAGTAATTAAGTGTGGTCTGTGGAAGTGAGAGTGTGAGTAGTGCGTGTTTTACCCGTGTATGTATGGATCGCCTGTAAGCTAAACTTATGTATGAGAGTGTATTTCTGAGGCAGGCTCGGGCGTTCGCGTGTCAGATCTCGGCAATAACTATTTTCATCTTATAATTCTCTCCCACAGAAGTAAGATTTGTCAATTTCGGTTTATCTATCCAAATAACGGTTGTTTCAATGATTTTCTTAATTCGAAAGATCTTATTATGTTCCATATAAAGAAATAAACTGGGAACATAAAGTTAATCATTCAATTCAATGTATGCCATGTTTCTTACTTCTTTTGTAACTGAAAAATGAAATGCCCACTAATTTTACTAGTTAATAAAACAATTCATTTTATTCACTACATCTCCAAAATTAACCTACCAATGCAAATTTGTAAGTTTGCGAGTTTTATTTATATGACTCGAGATTGAGGACGTAAACAATGCTATATGAAATCGAAATCACTAAATTAACTCCTAACTTGGGTCCGGAAAACATGAAAATTCGTTTATTTTGATTTAAAATATTTAAAGAAAAAAAAATATGAAAGTTAAATGACCAAATTCACTTTTTAGCCAGAGTAAAATTGAAAATGGAAAGATAAATACTAGTGACTATATATATACTGGACACTGAAAACTTTTTTTTTATTTCATATGTAATTTCCCAAAATTTTCAAGGATATCTAAAATTTTTCGAGTTAACTATAGTGCCATATCCTTGCATGCATGTCACAACTTAGATAATCTTTCAATTCTAAATTGTTAGATAAAAAAAAAAGAATCATCTAGCAACAAACGAGTTAAAGCAACATACTGTGTGTACCGATAATTTGATATTGCCACAATATTTAAAGTAAAAGTGAAAGTTAGGTATTTGTGCTTTTTTTTTCCGAAAGATATTGCATCTTTCTATTGTTATTTTGTCTATTCATGTTGCCTAATGGTCAACCTGTAAATTGAGATTATACTATTTATGGTTATTATATCATTTACGTCGGATTTACTAGTTTCTTTTTATGAACATAATACTACATAAGTTTTTTTCATTATCCGTCGCCCAAGAATGAAAAGGGCGATCTCGTTGTTCTTCGTCTGTGAAGATACGTTGTTGGCATGCTCTATTTTATTTTCGCATTGAAGCCAAACCTGAACATCTCCCCTTTATTAGGAGGTCTAGGAGTGGTATTACTTACCAATACAATTTATTCTGCATTTTCTTCGGAATTGGTTCTTGTTTGTATATCTTTATTCTATATTTTATCAAAATCCAATACACAGACACTGTGATGATAATCTAAACTATGTAACTAAAAGTTTGTGAATCTTATAAATACCTGTTTACAAATCGTTTTTCAATGCGTACAAATTGTTTATAACAATTACAAATAACAAGGAGACAAACAATACACCCAAAATTAGGTATGCATCCTTGAAGCTATGGAATCATAGGGAGGACCATTGAAAAGGAGGCTTTCCTTGGGGAAGTTTTACTGGCCCGGCTTCCTCTCGGTATTCAAACAAACGCAGCTGGCCAAATTTGTTTCTGTATTTTAAGCATCTTAAGTGTAAACATTCTAAGATAATATAAAATCAATAATTGGAATTTTTATAATATTTCATATTATTTGGATCAATTTGCCTTGAATTAAGAATGAATTTTTGTTATCAAGAGCTGTTATATTCGTATAAAACTTGTTAGTGCGCTAATTAGTGCCATCAAAATTTTATATTGTCCAGTCGGTGGCATGTAGCTCCTTCCCCCAGCAGTCTTGATTTCTATACTTCGAAGCAAACATCTTTCACACTTAGTTTTTCGCATTATTAAAGGGTAATTTTTAACTTTCTTTCCAAATGTTAATGTTAAGGGACATTCATTGTCTAGTCATCATCAGAATGCCAGATTAGCAAGATTAATTAGTTTTTTCGTTTGTAGTTTGCATCTTTATATTGTGATTAATTCCTATTTTATAACTTATTTTGTAAGATTCTATTTAATCCAATGGTCTTGTGCGTTGAAATACAAAAAATAAATATTATTTTGAAATTTATTTATAATTATATTTCGTCAATATTTTATTAATTTATGCTTTTATAATTAAATTATGTTTTGTAATCTAAAATTAACTCACCCATAGTTTCAGCGGATGGGTAAAAAATAACATAATCCATTTGCTACCCATTTGTACAATTAGGGTGGTTTGGAAAGTTGATTGCGGATGGTGGGTGCATTTAGCTGTTTTGATGGATATGCATACAAATTTAAATGATAAGATAATTGTCGGTTGTAAAATCTTACAAAAATATAATTGTATATTATTAGATAATGAAAAGCTTCACAGTTTGAGAAAATCTATACCATATTATGCCGATTTTATCGCATAATTTAACACCATTAATCTTATTTGTGAAAAAAAAATATTTTATGGATCATTATTATAGCTTAGTTTGGCCCTGCTATAGCTTTTACAGAAGCAGCTTCTGGCTAGAACTTTTTTAGATAAGTACTTTTCAAAAAAAGTAATTTATTGTTTGGCTGTAAAATTATTAGAAGTGCTTTTAATATGAGCGGTTGTGTAAAATGACTATAAAGGACTTATAATATAAAATATGAATAAAAATTCTAAACAATAAAAAGTAATAAAAATGGGTCTTGTTAGATTTCTTTTATATTAAATAATATGATTTTATAATTTATTTTATTTTTAAATTGATATAAATGAAGAAAAATTATATTTTATGAAATAAAATTAAAATATGGTAAGGATAATCTTGTATTTTCAAAACAGCTTTTCGCAGAAACTCCAAATAGGAGCTTCTGCTTTTATGTTATACAAAAGCACTTTTCGACTTTTCAAAAGCCGAGCTTTTAGAGGTGTTTGACCTTGCTTCAGCTTTTGAAGCCGAAAAGCACTTCTAAAAGCCGGGCCAAATATAGGCTATATGTTTTAAATAATCTACCCACAGTTTATGTTGCAAGTCAAGAAAAAATTATGAAAAATACTAAATTAATTAAGACACATAATTTGAGCCAGAAAAAAAAACATGTGTACTATATTATAGAATGTATATTAGTGACATAATAATATATTGGGTGGTCTTGTGGATCACCTAACACAATCTTCACCCACCCAAGATTTCTGGATATAAGCAAGACTTACGTTCACCCGGCCGGATATCCAATGAAATACATATATAATTAGATGAATTCGGACGGATTTGAAAAGTGGTCCGTCTTTTTCCAATTCATACTCTATATTATGATGATTATTTAAAGGAAGAAAATTTGGGCGCCTTTGGTTCCACCCAAATAAGACCGTCCCTAATCTTGTGTCCATCCGATCCCCACCAAACTCACTTTTTATTTTTATTTTTATTTTCCAAAAGAATAAAGGAAAAAAAAAATATGTATATCGGAGATGGTGAACCCAGGAAGGCTCATCTCATCCCATGAGACTGACAACCCAAATGGCGTCTTTCGGAGTGCTTATTTCCTTCCTTCCTTCCTTCCTTCCTACATTCATTTTAATTAATTAATTAATTAATAGTAATAATGCCGATACGTCGTACGACTACATGGTCCAAAGTGTGTCTCGATTCCTTCTAGATCCGAGGTACTTTAATCGGCTCATCAAAGGTCCGTCCGAGGTACGATATATATCCTAAACTTTTGAGACGTGCTAAATTAGTATACTAGGCGAAAGATTATACCTTAAGATTAGCGGTACGCAATATAATCACGCGTGCATGCATGTACGTAAAAATAAAATATATAATTAATCAATCTTACGAATCGATCCATGGAGATTCATTCCACCTGAAGACATCAGAGTGCTGAATTTTCTCCGTTGTAAGGGACATGTGATTAATTAGTCTTGAAACTTGCGAGCGGAAAGCAATCATCGAGAAAGAAAGGGGAACTAAAACAAGTTAAAAGCTGCATATGCTACTGAGGAAGGTGTCAACTGCAGTCCAGTCCAGTCCAGTCCTAGTTAATTTGTCTTTTAGCTTGGAAAGATCAAACTCCCAAACGGACGGGTTTCATATACCTATAAATATAATGCTATTGCATTGCCGGCCATCACACTAACTAAACAGTCATTGGGCCTTGGCTTTTGCTTTCGCATTTTGGTTGCAGCTGGCTGAAAGGAAACGCACCCACTTAGCTTCCCTCATCATATCGCACGCAGTTGTTGAGTCGCCAGAAGATCAGTTTCGAGAGTTTTGACTTGCGTTATCGATGGCTGACGAAGCTGCTGCTGATGCTGCTTCACGACCTGCTACTAGCGTCGACGCTCCACATATTCCTATTGGTAATATTGCTGAGAAAAAGTGCAACTTCCCAATGCTGGTGTTCTTCCGTGACGCAAGGTCCCGTCTCTGTCCACCTACCTATTCCTTAATCATCATCAACGCTTAATTAATCCTTGTTAATTATTTGGGCTCTATGCAGATGTGTATTTAAGATGGACGCGCTGGGTTCGGAGATACTAAGGATTGCTATCCCGGCGGCAATGGCCTTAGCAGCCGATCCCGTCGCTTCTTTGATCGACACGGCTTTCATTGGTCACTTAGGTACGTAAATTATTATATGATCGATCTATGCATGGACGGCGTTAATTCATTCCGTTGGACCACGTAAATAAATAAATAGGACCCGTGGAGATAGCTGCAGTCGGGGTGGCGATTGCAATATTCAACCAAGCTTCTAAAGTGACAATCTTCCCATTGGTGAGCATCACAACTTCCTTCGTCGCTGAGGAGGAAACCGTGCAGCGGTTCCAAGCCGAGAAACGTGAGCTTTATTCAGGGAAAGCGGTGGTGGTGGTGGAAGCAGATGGCGAGTCGACGACGACAGACTTGGAGAAAGGCTCTTCTCCTCCTCCACAGAATGACGATGATGATGATGAAGAGGGCAAAAAGAAGGAGGCCGCCGTGGGAATGGAATCCAGTGGCTGCGCATTAGATGGATCGGATGTCGGGGGGAATCATAATAATAAAAAGGAAGTGACAAAGAAGAAGAGACATATCCCGTCAGCATCCACGGCAATAGTTGTTGGTGGAATGCTTGGTGTTCTTCAAGCTGTTGTCCTTATTTTCACTGCAACGCCGCTCTTGAACATCATGGGTGTCAAATCTGTGAGTGGCTCTTCCTTTTCATTTGCTTGCCTTTTTATGCTTTTTTTTTCCCTCTTCTTTCCCACTCAATCGAGTTTTATTATTTGTACAATGAATTAACTTGAGTTTGGACGAGATACTATACCTTAATTTCTAATTGATTCGTTCAATCTCGAAATAATAACCGACGCGGTTCTGATTCGTTAAAATATATTAAAGTACAAGTAATAAATATCGACGTGGGCGTGTATCATACACTGGCGTACGCTACATTTTGTCATATTCGATATTTATTTCAGACAATCAAAGTACAAATGGTATCATTTTAATTTTTTTTGTTTTATTGTTTCGTGTGATTATTTGGTGTATATATAATAAATATTCTTATAGCACATTAAAATTTTATAACTTCAAAATTCTATAATATATAAGTACGATTTTTCAGTATCTTTCCTATTCGATGCAAAATCTCGAGATTGACGATTTTGAGTGGACAAATCAAACTTGCTGCTGCCCATTGTACATATTTTCACCTTCTTCTGTGTACCCTTGAAATTAATTAATTAGTTAATTAATTAATTAGTTATTATAAGTTAATGTTTTGGACATGGTATTTGATCAATAGGGTTCGGCAATGCTTGTCCCGGCACAAAAGTATTTAGTACTGAGGTCATTCGGTTCACCAGCAGTTCTTCTGTCATTAGCAATGCAAGGAGTTTTCCGTGGCTTAAAGGACACTAAGACTCCCTTATATGCCACAGGTGAGCAACTCCCTTCATCACCTATTTATTAATTCAAGATTATATATGGTCTAATTAATATGAACAACCCACACTAATTAATCATGATCTAATCTTGAATTCACAACATAAATATGTACAGTTGCTGGAGATGTAGCAAATATCATTCTGGACCCAATATTCATCTTTGTGTGCAAGTGGGGAGTCAGCGGTGCAGCCATTGCTCATGTTATTTCGCAGTAAGCATTCCTCATTTCCTTAAACACGCCTGCTATATATCTGGGTTTTTTTAGTATACGTTAAAATAATTAGTTTTTTTGCCTGCGTTCCGTCACGGTAGAAACTAATATTTTGTTTAAATCAAATAATTTACGAAATTATTCAGATAAGATAAATATGTAAGTTTAACGTGATGTTTTAATCATTACGAAGAACATACGTGATTCATTGGGTTAAGTGATACATTGTAAATAACTGTTTCTACTTAAAGTTTACGTAGTGTTTAATTATTATAGAAAACTTATATATTCTTTTTTTAATTGATACATAAATGATTATTTGTCCATAGACTTTACGTAGTGTCTTAATCATTAAGTAAAAACTCATGTAACAATTATAGAACGTTATTACATAAATTTCTCATGATGTGTGGTCTAATAGTATAATCAAGTTATAGTAAGTAACATCGACGGATTTTGAATTTAAGTAACTTTTATTGAATTTTGTTACATAAATATTTCATAATATGTAGTCTAATAATAATTGCTTATGAATTTTACACTTATCGTTGAAGTGGTTGTAAAGAATAAAACTCATATAATTGCTTATGAATTTTAGACTTATCGTAATTCGTAGAAGTGGTTGTAGCGAATAAAAATCATATGAATAATATTGCAAAAAAGGAGGAAAAAATACTTATGGTAAAATTGGGTATACGGGATAGAACCCTATTGTGAACAATACCCGTGGAGAAAAAAATAGCCTATTTTTTCTTAATGAACCATGAAAAGTGCTTGTTAATTATATAATTTTTTTAATGGACAGTGAAAAGTGTTTGTGCTTTTATAATAATAATAATAATAATAACAATGTTGTGGTGATTTTTTCCTTCTTGCAGGTACTTGATTTCACTGATCCTGCTTCTGAAACTCATGAAAATGATCAATCTCATGCCTCCAAGCGTAAAAGACTTGCAATTCAACCGCTTCCTAAAGAATGGTAAGGGTCAAAGCCGGCAGAAGTTGAGAACTGAACATTTCCTTGACATGTGATTAATGTTAATTATAATAAATTTGATTACTTACTGTGAATCCCTTAGGTTTTGTACTGTTAGCTAAAGTGATAGCAGCAACAATATGCGTGACCTTCGCCGCATCAAGGGCTGCCCGCCTCGGATCAACCCCTATGGCTGCTTTCCAGATATGCCTACAAGTCTGGCTCACGTCTTCACTTCTTGCCGATGGCTTGGCCATTGCCGGACAGGTTTCTTTCTAATAATCACAAACTTGCATGCAGCTCTCGATCGATTCGCGTTTTCAATAGCCAACTCGCGGTTTCTACATGTACACAGGCCATCATTGCTACTGCATTTGCTGAGAAGGATTATCACAAGGCGACGAGTGCCGCGACCAGGGTCTTGCAGATGAGCTTCTTCCTCGGGATAGGGCTGGCGGCGGTTGTCGGGGCTGGTTTGTACTTCGGAGACACCATCTTCACTAAAGATCCTAACGTTCTCCGTGTCATAAGCATTGGAATCCCGGTAACTAACTAACTAAAATCGAATTCGAAACATTTTTCAGAACGGTAGTAGTTAGCATTTTTGTTTGGCAAACTTATCGTTCTTCGGGTCTATCTATGCAGTTCGTTGCAGCGACACAACCAATCAACTCCATTGCCTTTGTGTTTGATGGAGTCAACTTCGGCGCATCGGATTTCAAGTTCTCTTCCTATTCCATGGTAAGTTTTAATTAATTATATTACTATTACTACTAGCCAACAATTACAATTACGATATCTATTACCCTTTTCATAAAATTATGATTTCATATATATATATATATATATATAGCTTCGTACTAATTTCATTTCGCCTCGTTAATTAACAGGTTTTGGTAGCCGCAGCAACCCTGCCAACAGTCTATTTTCTGTCGAAATCAGGAGGATTTGTTGGAATTTGGGTTGCTCTAACCATGTTTATGGGGTTAAGAACTGTTGCTGGGATTTGGAGGTAACCTTTCGCATGCAATTAATGCGTACTTTCACATAATTAATTATCCCTACAAAAAAACAGTGATAATGACAAAAAAATGCATTATATATGAATCATCATCGATTCATCGTGGCTTATATATGTTTTTATTTCCTTATTTTACTCTTACAGGATGGGCACTGCAACCGGTCCTTGGCGATTTCTCAAAGGCTCACTTAAATTATAGGATTAATTTCCCACGTACCCAAATTGCACGCATGCATGCCCATATTTACTGTGATTTGGGCTCTTCTTATGTCTATTTTCTGGCTAGATAAAGAAGAAGGGGAAAAAAAGACAAAGACCGGAACTTGTAGGTCAACTTCACAGTCTTTCTAGGTCAACTTCTTTGCATGTATTACATTGTAATTAAAGACCCTCAGGCAAAATAAATACTAGGAGAACCACTGGATCGTATACGTATGCTTTCTAAAATTTTGATGGAAATAAAATTTAGAGCTTTACTGTGTGAAATTTGATATTGGCGTGACAGGAACAAGACCATATATTTGGTTCAAACTTCACTGTGTGAAGTCTAATCCACGGTGAAATAGAGGTGCAGTCTAATTTAGGATATTACAATAAAAAAAATAGAGATAACTATAAAGATAATATATTCCAATAGATAAATATATAGAAAAGGAGATAAAATATCTCTAATATGCACTTCTCAAGGAAATAAAGTAAGTTGTAGTGGAATGATGAGTGAGATGATGACACCCACCTCAATCAACATATATAACAAAAAGGACACAACCCTGTGAAAA
Source organism: Linum trigynum (assembly GCA_964030455.1). NCBI lineage: Eukaryota > Viridiplantae > Streptophyta > Magnoliopsida > Malpighiales > Linaceae > Linum > Linum trigynum. The sequence continues at coordinate 27,989,243 of OZ034814.1, read as the reverse complement.
GAAGATACATTGACCTGAGCCCATTTGAGATTAGCAAGACCCATTTAGGTCTCATATTATGAACATGAGCTGGAGCATTGATCAACTGACTCGGAACTTTGTCAACATAAGCAATGTCTAGTAACAGATGATTCGCACATAATTACACATATTTTGATTGTTTGACTTGGTTATCGTTGTTCCTCAACTTATTTTATGCTAGGTTGTGCTTCTTTTGTCACATTTCATGTCCTAGTACATGTGGGAAGGTCCGAAACAAGTTTCGGATCATTCAGAGGTCAAAATGAAACAAAAAGTGGAGATTGTGCAATGTTCACGGGCGGCACTCATTTGTCACGCCATGAGAGGGTGAAAATCTCCCCCAGGGAGTGAAGAGCAAGACTTCACGGGAAGCACTCAATTGTCACCCCCTGAGGGTGCGAAAATCACCTTCAGATCGCTAAGTTTGCAAATTCCAACAACTATTGTGCGTCTCGCGAGCCTAAAAGTTGTCACGGTCCCGTGCTCGTGAAAATAGCCCAAACCAAGAAATAGTATGGTGTTCCATGTTCATTTGGAGAGGCTTTTGTAGAGTGGTTCACTTTCAAGCTCGACATGTTTGAAATTCATGTTTTCACTTGAGAGGAAGTGTTGTGGTTGTTTGTATTTCGTGGGATGATAAGCAACTGCGTCTATTCATGCCTGGTATGTGTCCTTTAATTAGTCGACAACTACCATACTTTTCCTTATATAAGTCGAGGCTCCTACGCCTGGACTTAAGCAATCAGAAACGCAACAATTAGTAGCACAGCAAACACAAAGATGGAAACAACTCGGACCTAAACCACGGCTAGAAATAGTGTCAAGTATTCGAAGTGACTCCACAAGTAGGGTTATTGACTAGTTGATGATGTCGGGCTCTCCTTGCTAGCTCGATTCCACGAATGAACAAAAAAGAAAACAAGAATTCGATGTTGAACACTCAAAAACTAGGGTTTCAATTGATAATAACTTGTTCAGCATGTAGGCAAATCCTCCTCTATTTATAGAGGTTACAAAACAATGTTTCTACCCTTAATTAACTCAAAAGTCTGACTCTGAGTAGCTATATAATCCAAGTACCAAAAGGAAAAGGACATTCAACAATAAATTCGCCCCACAAGGTTCCTTTTCACACCTTGTATTCACACCAAGGATGAATCCGCCCAAAAAGTACCATTCACATCTTGTGTTCGCACCAAGGATGCTTTAACCATCAAGTAAGTTGTTTCCTTCCTTCTGTCGTGTTGGGCTCTTCTTCGTGGACGTGGATTATGGTGATCTCTTGGCACACGAACAATTCACACTACAATAATGCGAAACTCTTAGCCAAATAAGCTTGTAGTTGTGTCTTCAATGCTTTGGTTTGACTTCAAGTGATTGGACATCCACTTTGAGCAGCCTCCTCTCACACCAATGTTAGGGTTGTAATAGCTTTGGTGTTGATTCCCTCATGTACATGGGCGCTGGGCCGTGCTTGGGCCGGCACGGAACGGGCACGCTTCGGGCCTATTTATTCGTGTCGTGCTTGGCATGGCCCGTCAGTTTTCGTGTCGTGCCATGCAAGCCCATTTGTTAACTTTGCTAGGCCCGGCCCAGGCCCGGGCACGGTTCGATTCGTGCCGTGCCTATTCGTGCTCGTGCCATGCTCGTATTCGTGTTTAATGAAAAGGACGAAAACAAAAGAGAGAATGAAAAATAAGGTGAAATGGGACGGAGGAAGATAGTATTAATCGATAATGTTTGAGAAAAGTAACAAATCAGGGGGAAAAGAAATTTGGAAGTATAGCGAGTGTGATTTGGCTTTGTTTAATTCTTTATCCATTTTTACTTATGTTAGCAATTACGTATATATCTTTATGACATTTCTTACAACAAAAATTAATTATTCTTGTACTTGTGTTTTGTAATATTTGAACCTATAATTCTTTTTATATTTATTTTCTATCAGATAAATATTATTTCCGTGTCATGTTCGTTCTTATACTCAATAAAGTCTCGAAAATATTAGGCCCGACACTGCCCACTCATATACCGTGCCTTGCCCGTGCTCGTGCCCATGAAGTTTAGGCCCGACACGACCCATAAACTATCCGTTCTCGTGTCGGGCTGACCCATTTATTTCGTGCCCGTACTCGTGTCGTGCTCTAACCGTGCCGTGTCGTGCTAGCCCATGAGCGGCACGGCCTGGTACCCACGTACATTCCCTCATCATGTCCTAATTGAAACAGGTCGTTCATGTGTAAAAGGATTTGTTGATTTGCCCATTATAAGAGCTTAGATATCGTTCTTATTGTGAACGTAAGCAATAACATGCAATCCTCTATTCAATGTGGTCAGCCTGTGAGCTCTTTCGAGCTTACCATGGATTTTTCTGGTTCATTCTGAACAAGAATACCACGTAAAAAATATCATGTCTTGTGATTTTCGATTTTTGTGTTGTTTATTTCTTCAAAATGTAAATTTGGCTTTTGATTTTTCATGGTACAAAATGGCGAGAATGAGAAATGTTACTTAGAGGGAAATTTTGGGAAGGTGAACACAAGGGGGGGACTTTAAACTTTCCCTCTCGAGATTGACGAGAAAAGAGTAGAAAAAAATTTGACAACAGTTTTTTTAAATAAAGTACATCATCTTCACATTATTCACGGTAATTTAAGGGTGATTACTCGTTTATCATGGGGATGAAATTTTGAAAATGAGTGAACTAATTCCCGTGACTAAAATAAAACAATTAACTACTGAAATTGTTCCCGTGATTATTGATCTACTTCTTAATACGAGGAAACCCCCCATTAATAAATATTCATTATTCATGTTCACTAGTTATTTTAAGTTATATCATATGATTTCATTTAGGCTAGCTCCAACCCATGGTGTCAAATTGCTATAAAGCCATATTTGGCTTTTTTTCTTCCTCCAACCCACAAAAAAATGGGAAGCCAAAAATGGGTATTGGGTTTTTGGAAGGGAAATATGGCTGGGTTTTGGGGTGGGGAGTGATATTTGGCTGCCAAAAAGTGGGGAGGTTGTCAGCTGGCGGAGAAGGGCGCCGGACGCGCGCCTGGGGCGCACGCGCGCGTCCGGCGCCCTTCTCCGCCAGCTGACCTGTTATCCTTTTTTTTTTCTTTTAACTTTTGTTGGTTGGGAATTTGGGGAGCCAATTTGTTTTGGATTTTTTTCCTCTATTCTCATTGGTGGTTTGTGATTCAATTTGAAATATAAATTTGAAATAATTGATGTAGTGACGAAAAAACGGTCATATTTTAACGGCCATAAAAAAACGGTCATATTTTAACGGCCATATTTTTTCTTATATATTACAGCACTCTTCACTCATTCTCAGAGCATAAATCGCATTCTCTCAAAATTCAATTGTTATCGTCTCTCAAAATAGGAATATGACAGGCAAGAGAGGACCTAATTGGCGTCCGAATGAAGATGAAATCTTGTGCAGAGCTTGGGTGTCGATATCAGAAGATGGAGCGGTTGGCACCAACCAGAAGTATACAAGGTTGTGGGAAAGAGTGGCGGCAGAACATCAAAAATGGGATCCTACTACAATTCGTACTGCTGTTGCAATGGAATCCCGAATGAGGATTATTTGCTATCACTGCAATGCTTGGAAGGGAGTTTTGCAAAGAGCACAAAGGCATCAATCGAGTGGCACGAACCAGTTTGATGTGGTATTCTTTCGGACCCTCAACTTGTGTATTTTCTTATTTTTATATGTGTCAATATAAACTTCTCTAACCCATGTATTACATATTTTATTAGGAAAAGGAGGCAAGAGCAATATATAAGCAAGAGAATGGGAACAAGGCTTTTGATTTTGAGCATTGTTTCGAAATTCTCCGAAATTGTCCAAAGTGGTACTCCAATCCTGACCTGCTTGTTAGTCCCATTCCACCTATGGGGCAAGGTTCCCAAAGTTCTCCCACAGGTTTTGGTTCTCAATCATCTCCCGTGGAAGGCCTTGATGACTTACCAGATGAAGGAGCTACGCCTTTCGTGTTGACTCGCCCTGAAGGACGCGACAAACAAAAGGCAGCAAAGAAGAAAGGTAAGGTAGTTGCTGAATCGTCAGACATATACACTACTCAACTGCTAGAGTTTGGTAATGATATGAGAGAGAGACAAAAGTCGAGGATGGAGTATGAAAACAGAAAAATGAATGTTCAAGAGAGGAGACTAGAGCAGGAGAAAGAGGAATGGGCATACAAGAGGCAAGTGAGGGAGCGTGAAGCGGAAAAGTGGGCTGTGGAGAAGAAAGAGAGGGAAGCTGCAATACTTCAACAAAATGTAGCTATTCTAGAGAAGGATTTGTCAAAGATGACACCAAAGAAAGCATGCCATATCCATGTGTTGTAGGAGGCCACCGCCTCCAGAATGATTGTTGGCCTATGCATGTGGCCGGTGTATTGTCCTGCCCAACCACTTGGACAATTCCTCCATTCCCAATGCATGCAGTCAATTGATCCAATCATTCCAGGAAAGCCACGACTTGAGGCTTTACGGAGTAAGATCCTTAAATCAGCAGGAGTAGGTGCGCGAAGGTATGTGGCCCCGTACATGTTGATAATGTTGTTGCAAAACTTTCTGAAGACCTCCATCAAAGTGCTCTCACCCATACGAACATACTCATCAAGTTGATCAGCTGGAGAACCATATGCTAGCATGCGCATCGCACCAGTAAGCTTCTGCTCTGGAGATAGTGACAATTGACCAAAGCTATCACGCCTTAGAGCAAATGAGGGGTCAAACCTCACAATGTCGCCCATAATGCGATGGAATAATCTTGGCTGCATCCGATAGCGCCTTCTGAATATGCGAGCATTGTATACTGGATTTGGATCGAAGTAATCCCTCATAAGACGTCGATTACATTCGACCCTCTCACGATCAATGTGACGTCGGCTTGTAGTTTGACGGCGACTTGATGCACCTTCAGCCAGCCTCCGACCGATCAAACTCAAACGTAGGTGGTGAAACCTTTCGTACTCTTCGTTTTCTTCTTCTCCAAACGATGAGCTATCTGAGATACTCATGATGAATGTGTTTGTTTTAGAAATGGGAAGAAGTTTTAGTTGAGTTGATGAAAATGAAGAACTGTCATTTATAAAGACATTTGGTGCAAAAAATGACAAAAAAACAGTGGTAAAGTAACGGATACAAAAAAACGGTCATATTTGGAGTGGTCCCGAAGTTTTAACGGTAATATTTTAACGACTAATTTTTGAAAAAAAAATTACATCGAAAAATTTGTGTTCAAAACTAATAACGAGGTATGAAAAAATTAAAGTGAAATATAAAAATTAGAGGTCAAATAAGTATGGTTTATTGAAATAAATTGAAAAAGGGAAATGGGAAGCTAAATTTAGCTTTTTATAGGGTTGGAGTGAAAAGTGGGTTTGGGGAGCTAAAAAGCCATATTTGGCCATTTGGGGAGCTAAATTCCCCTTTATGGGTTGGAGTAGTCTTAGTTAATTGTATTTAAATTTGTTGGGGCATCCTGTCCATTGATTGCATCTCCTATGGGATTTTAGGTACTATATTGATATGAGATGTCATTTTGTCAATTGTGTTTATAACTTTCTGTGCTAGCCTATCATTTGCTTAGTTCTTGAAAGTTTGGGTGTTTAACCCCATTTCTTCCTCAGATAAGAATTCTGCTGGGTGTATTGTGAGTGTTCCTAAAAACCATTGATTGTATAGAGAACTAGAGAAGTGCTTTTATCAGCCAAGTCAAGTTGGGATTCTGGTCCAAGTTGGAAGATAGCTAGCCGTTACAGAGAGTTTGGATTTGGTTGGGGGGAGCATATGAAAATGAGCTTTCATTTACCATATTGGGATACCACTGGAATCTGGATAGCTCAGGCTATTTATCTAGTATTAGTATTATATTACACAATGGAGAACCCTCCTGGCATACACTTGATCAGTGTCCTCGCTGCAATACATATCACATTTTCACACACACATATTATACCACTACGCATATATAATATACCTAATTAACAAAAGCCAACGCAGCCTTTGGCTCCTATCATTTTCTGCCTCGCTTAACAATTGATCCCACACTGATGAACATCAGGGCCAGTAACCCTGGTGGTAAAGGGATCGATCCTCACCCACAGAAGAGAGAAAATGGAAGCCAGCAGAATGGACCACACCACCACGATGGTTGGAGTCCGATTCTGGCGGCCCATCAGTCCTTTCAGGAAAGGATAGAGATGGATGATGACCCAGAATGCGAAGAAGAGCTTCCCGAACAGTGGCCCCCACGACTGGTAACCGCTGTTGATGGCGTACGAGACCCCTGCCACCACTCCCACCAAGTTGATGACGAGGAGCGTGGTCGGCGGGATGAGGAGAGTCGTCCATTTGAAGACGTAGAGCTCCGCGAAATCGCCATCCTCGTCCGATGCCTTGGATGTCACGGTGAAGTTGGTGTCGATCTTGGCGAGGACCTTGAGGAGGCCCTGGAACACGGCAAACAGATGGGACGAGACTCCCCCGATGACCCAGAACTGCTCGTTCCTCCACCACTCGTCGATCCCGACCCCGCTCCACCTCATTTCCAGGATCCCCGTGGCAAAGATGGACAGGAAGAGAGATATGAACCATATGCTCGCGATGTTGCTGATCTGAGGGATGATGAACTTGTTTGTGAAGAGGCACACCGCTGGCAGCGTACAGTACATGAGAAGAGGTATTGCTGTGATGGGATAGATCGTGGTGTTCACGTATGCGAGCCTCTCCAGCGCTTTCAGCCTTCCACCGTACCCATACCATATGGGACAATGCCTGCTGAACAGGATCTCCACCGATCCTAAGGCCCATCGAAGCACTTGGTTCAGACGATCCGACAGATTGATCGGTGCAGACCCTTTGAATGCTGGGCGGTGAGGCATGCAATAGATTGATCGCCACCCACGGGCATGCATCTTGAACCCGGTAAGGATATCTTCCGTCACAGAGCCATAGATCCAACCAATCTGGAGAGAGCGAGCTAACTAGTTAGGAGGAAATCCCATTTCTTAGCTTAAAGAGATGCCATACGCATGACTCATACACGGAAAGATAGAAGCAACAGTTACCTCACTCCCCCAGTCCGACTTGTCCTCATAGCCACAGCTAATGACATGGATGGCTTCCTTGAGTAGTGTTTCAGGAGTTGCAGACTGAGGAACACCACCATTCTCCATCAGTGTAGAGGCAACAAAAACAGCAGACTGGCCGAACCTCTTTTCGAGGCTCATTTGTGACATGAGCAATGACTTCTCGTCATCGAATCCAGCACCTGATATTTTGAGGAAGGAGATGTGGCAGGTTTTTAGTTAAAAAGTGTCGTTTCAAGATTGTTTGAAAGCTTTAGAAGGAGTCAAGGAGCAGAATGTAAGAAATGGGAGAAAGATACAAGTAAAATCTTACCTTCAACACCCTCTTCAATGTCTTCCAGGCTGAAAACTGGTACAGTAGGATCCACATCCTTACTTGATTTTTTCTTGCCTGCACCCTTTTTACTTGACTTCGAACCCTTCTTTCGAGGTCCACCACAAAGTAGAGACAGAAAACCTTCCTTTTTGCGCTTGGGCTTCAGAGGAGGTTCATAACCATACAAGGCGGTTCTGTTGAAAACACATCCTGTTCCAACATATACGGGACCTTGAATGCCATCTAAACCCCTCAAGTTCATCTGAAAAGTTTCAACATGAAGAATGTCACAGGCTGTTCACAAAACCATAGAAGGCACAGAAAGAAGTTCTTTTATAAAGTTCATGAAAAGAGAGAATGTACAGCAACAATTACTTGATACAGTATCATGATAAAAGAAGGCAATGGTGAGGCAAAATGTGAAATATATACAACACTCAAATAAAATCCGGACTTACGTCAAAGAAAACTGTATTTCGGTTAGCATATCGATCACTCTTATCAATCCCATCGAACCTCTGAGGAAACTGAACATAACAGACATGTTTCCCGAGGTTGGGATCCATCAGGAAGCACATAGCTTCTCTTAAAGCCTTGCTGTTGTTTATGTAATGATCACAATCAAGATTCAGCAAGAAAGGCCCGTTTGTCAGCACAGCTGATACACGAACCTGCACCAGTTGGATTATCCACACAGTGAGATGAGCCCATGGAATGAAGAAAAAAGTAAAAGGAGGAACTATTAGCTCCTCGTAGACACTACTCACAAGAGCATTCATGGCACCAGCTTTCTTGTGGTGTGAAGAGGCAGGACGCTTTTCACGAGAAACATAAACTAATCTAGGCAACTCATTACCCTCAGTATCAAGACCTCCACTTTGACCTAAGAAAACCTGAAGTAATAAACACCATAAGATTCCTTCAAAAAGGAAAATTGACAAGTTCAGAAAGTATATGCTACAAAGAGCAGATCCACTTCATTTATCAGAAGCTGAACATTGGTGAAATTCAGTTTTTGTCCACCTGGATCATTCCAGGATGGTCTCTGGTGTTATTTCCAGGCCACGGGGTACCATCTTGCATAATCCATCCTTCTTCAGGAACTTTTGTTGCCTTGGCCACCAGTCCGTTGATGCGGACTTTAAACTCTTCATATTCTCTCTGTCCACAAGAGGAAGAGGAGATGCAATTAAAATTGCTCTGCTTCTATTCATGCAAAGCTTATGCAGCAGATGAAAAAAATGAGACTGCTTAGCAAGCTACCTTCATTGCTCTGCGATCCTTGACAAATGAAGGATGAACTTTATCCTTCAAGTAATCAATCTTCTGTGCAAAGTACCACTCTGGAGCTCGTGGCTCAATGCTGTATTTCTTGCTGAAAGGTACCCATTTCCTTGCAAATTCTGCAGTCTCCGATAAAGCTTCAAATGTCAGCATCGCAGCACCATCATCGGACACATAGCAAGAAACCTTGTCAACTGGGTAGTCAACAGAAAGAATGGATAACACAGTATTGGCAGTGACAAGAGGAGGCTCCTTCAGGGGGTCCACAGTACTGACAAAGATATCAACAGCAGCTAACTGTGATGGCTCTCCTTCACGGTCGTATCTGTAACCCAGACAGTTAGCAATCAGATTAAAATGGTTCAGCCGCTCTTTCAAATTCTAATTGTAGATAAAGATAAAGATAAACAAAAAACAAGAACAAAAAGTATCATACCTAAGAGCCAGCCTGTCAAGGTATGTTTCACGGTTTACAGGTGTCCATTTAGGGAACTGATCCAATATCCAAGATATTGCAAACCAGATCTCACATATTACTGACACTAGCCACAGAGGAAAGGCATTCTTCACCGGATTTGTAATTCGGTAGTGCAGGAAAATACAGAGGATGATAAGCCGCAAAACTATGACCATCCTGTATGGGTTAATCTTAGAAGATGAAATGGAAACCTTCCTTGACAAAGGTTGGCGGGCTTCATCGTTGCTGAAAGGAAACAAGAGACAAGGAAATAGGCATTCGACATTATTGTGCTTTGCAAAAAATTTACAGATATTGATAGGTGGGTGCGGCCATCAAAATCCCTCAGAATAACTAGCATAATGGGTGATGTAAAAGCCACCCGAACACAGTAGGAAATTTTCCCCAGCAAATGAAAACCATTATGCACACTTCCAACATGCTTAACAATGGGCTACACCATGATAAACAGTAGATATGGCATGATTCACCAGAACTTACAGCAGAGACTCATCCACCATAATATCCGTGCTAGCATCGATATCTCCAACACCTCTTTCTGAAGGAGCTTGGCTACTGCTCATAGGAACAACAGTCTTTTCCTGCTTCATCTTCCAGCCATCAACTCGCTCTTTCCATGCTACGTTGCCCAATCCTGGGGAAGGGAACTCCCTGGACTGCTCAGCACTCCTGATATTAGCTGCGAAAGTAGGATGATCCAAAATGTAAACAGTTGCGATCCGATTTACAGGCATTACACGGAAACAGCAGGAAAGCTACAATATAAAGGGCGCTCACGTGATTGATTGACATCTGCTGCATAAGACAGAGTATGGATGTGCTTTCCATTACCATGTCCAGGCGATGCCATAGACGCATGCTCAGGTGATGCAGCAGAAAATTCACCAGACACCTAAAGTTAGAAGGGTATGAACATTAAATCAGAATCACCGTGAAAATAGAGACAGCACCTTCAGGCACTCGTATAAGTAGTGGTATGACCTACCTCCTGCCCACGGGTTAACAGAGGAACACGGGTGGCAGGAGCTTCTTTATCATAACTCGGTGACCCGGCATCCTCTCCCCGTCCAATGCGCCAGCTCAGCATGTGCTCTGACATCTTCTGTTTCTGGTTCTGCTTTTCAGAAGAGTAGTTGATGTCACTAGCACTTTCATCAGCATCGTCGGCGTACTCATCTCTGTCACCAGCAATGGCAGGACTACCTGAAAGCGTCAAGAAAATTCATCCTAGAGCGGCTCAGTATCAACAGCATCATCAACCAAAAGAGAAGTACAACACATGTTGATTATGAAATTGAGGCATAATGATAGACCTCTGTGTCTCTTGTATCTAGTTTTGCATTGAGGGCAAGCCTTAGTCCCGTGATTCCTCTCATACTCGTAGCATAGTCTACACACCGGAAGTCCACAAACATCACAGGCAACAAATGGATCACCACTCACAGTCTTGCCAATATTGTCGCCACAAATCTGGCAGACCCCAGCAACATTCTTCATGGGATTTACCTGCGTAACCAGCCATCGTCAGAAACTCAACAAACAAATAAATAAAAACTCTTCAAACAGCATCCTTCGTCTATCAACGTACTAGAGAAACCAATCTACTTGGATAAGTAAAAACATTCCTTCATATGTGAAAAAAGCACTAGGAAGTGAATTACACAGTAGAGGTTAGTTACTCCGCAAACCAAAATTGAACATACATCCATTCCTTGAAATACACGCTTACCCCACTTTCATCCTCGGATTCCATCGAAACCTACTCTTGGTTGCCCTGATGTGCCCAATGGACTGAGGCTCACCAAAACACAAGCATGCCGAGTTACAACAGAGGACACGGAGAATAATGTTCTTCTGGTAAAAGATCTGCAGAAGAGTAGGGGAGAGAGAGCATAGATCAGTCTCCTCTTCTACAAAAAAAACTGTCACCACTTACTATACAGGAAACCTAGAGCGACAAACACCGCTACATGTGAAAATTTTCTTATTTTATCTATCAGCAGTTCAGCATGCACATGTCAGAGGTTTTAAAGGTACACACAAAGCCAGATTGCTCTCCTCGTGTTTCCTCAGTAGCCCGAACAAAGTCGCATAGTAAATTCCACCCATCTACTCAACCAATGGCTCATCGATTTCACATCATAATCTTTCAACACAAGAATTGGTCATTGGTAAAACGCGGAAAGATACAATCCAGAGAAAATAAGATAATCCCACACGGGAACAACTTATCGGCTACCCAAGACACCATAACAACACCCATTTACTTTCAGGAAACAAGAGCGAAGCGGGGACATCCAGCCTCCTTTTCATCGCAAAAACACTACAACAGATAGGCCAAACAAAAAGTGGAACTTACGGCGAGGACCCAAAACCGGAAGCTCGACGTGAAGGGAGAAAAAGGGTTGTGAGGGCCGAAAGGGAGTGATCGGAAGCAGGGGAGAGCAATGGAGGCCAGATAGGCTGTCGCTTTCCCCTTCCTCCGGCTGGCGTGAGAGTGAAGAAGGAAGGAGAAGCAGACAAGTATAAATGAAGGCGCAATAACAATAATGAAGAGTCGACTGGCCGGGAGGGAAGAGTGTATAGCTGGAGATGAGTGAGCATACCAAAAAACGGAGAAAAGAAGGGAAAGTTTGTCTGGCCTGGTTGAGACGAAAATGACACACCAACAATGGACGACACCTGGTGTTTGAGTTGAGTAGGATTGAAATGTGGGAGAAAGAGAAGAAATCTATTCTCTCCTCCTCCACCGCGTCTCAGGAAACAATGTGGTAGATATTTTATTTTCTCTTCTGTTGGGTCGCGGGCGGCTCTATCTAGGAGAACATAAACAGGTAGTCTTTTTTTTTTTCTTCTTCTTCTTTATAATGATAAACAGGTAATCTTGGATCATACATTCACCCATATCCCAATCATTTCTGCGCTCTGGATATGCGTAAATTAGAAGGGAAGGAAATGAAAAGTCGTGAGTTTTTAATAATACAAAGGGGTTTCTAAACTGAAGGGTTAAAGGTCGTCCTAAAAATTACTAATCGTCGTCCTAACTTGATACGTAAATTACTTAATTACCCTTTTTAAAATTAAAAAGGAAACCCTACCCAAACACTCCCCTAACACTCTCCTTCCTCTTCGACCAAACACTCCGCACGCAGCAGAGTCGTCCGCCGCTGCCCCTCGCCCCCGCCGGCGACCCGCCACGCTGCCACGCCGTCGCCGACCTTCCCCCGTCCCCGTCGCCGTCGCCGACCTTCCCCCTCGTCGTCCGCCGCGCCTCCTCCAGTCGCCGTCGTCCGCCGCGCCTCCTCCAGTCGCCGTCGTCAGCCGCGCCTCCTCCAGCCGCTGTCCGTGCTCGCCGGAGAAGTCGTCCGCCGCGCCTCCTCCAGCCGCTGTCCGTGCTCGCCGGAGAAGAAGGTAAGCCGTCCGCCTCGCCCTTCACCGACCGAAGCCGTCGTTCGGTTGGCCCTCGGTCAAACCGAGGTCAACGTTCGGTTGGCCTTCGGTCAAAACACAGTCAACCTTCGGTTGAGCCATGGTCAAACCGAAGTCAACATTCGGTTGGTTGCTTTTTTTTTTTTTTGAGAAAACAAATATTGTAAATTAATAAAAATTGTTGGTTGATTTTTAAATGCAATTAATTAATAAAAATTGTTATTAAATATTGTAAATTATGTAATAATTAGAAATAATTGTATTTAATTAGAAATAAGTTGTAGTACGGTTTATAATTTATTATAAAAATTAAATTCGAATATTTTTATGAATTCAATTATGAAAAAAATATTAGAATAATGGGAAAAATATTGTGAATAATGTAATAAAAATTATTAAAAATTATCTGAAATTTTTAAAAAGTATCAAAATTTAGAAATATAATCTGTAAATTTGTAATTAATGTTAAAAAATATTAGAATAATGGGAAAATTAAAAAGTAGTTAAAATTAGACAAAAAGACTAAGAAAGTTGTAATTAATGTAGATAATAAATTATCAAAAAGTTACAAAAAATTAGAGAAAATTATCAAAAAATGTTAATGCATTTGATTATCATTAATTGTAAATCTTTTTTTTTTTTTTTTTGAAGATGTCTGGACATGGAATAGGCAAACCGTACATGAATAAGAAAAGAATGGAAGAAAAAACGGAAGGAAGAATGGAAGGTCGTGCTTGTAGACTTACAGCGACCGGTAGAAAAGAAAATGAAGAAAAAAATCCACGTAAGGTTAAGGGGAAGAAGAAGAAGGCGGAAATAGTGCGTCCCGACGCTCGCCCTACTATGGGACAGTTATCTCTTAGTCGAGGTACTACCTCCACCCCTACTCCTGAGGATGCGACGCCGTGGGAGGCTAATTGGAGTGATTCAGTTTCTATGGACGACGACGATGATGATGATGATGATGATGATGTGGCTGTCGATGAGGTTGGGGATGCCCCACCTGAATCTGATGTAGGCATCGGTAAGAAGAGACGAGTTGGGACATCTTCTACAGCTTCTTCGCACTTTCCACAGCGTGGGCTAGATGGACGCTACGTTGCGAGACGTAGTAGTGAGGAAGACGGTGATGGTAAGAAGAGGAAGAAGGGAGTAAGGGGGGACATGTCGTGGCGTCTGACATCGGAGTCTCAGATGTGTTCAGGTGGACCTGTGATTCCCGATGTGATCCCTAGCTTTGGAGGTCACATTGCCTTTGCACTGTGGACTTCCCCAGCACAGGATCGTGGGTTGTTGGATTGTTGTCATAGATCTGGTACTGTGGAGTCTTTGAGGAGGTATGAGTGGAGTTCAGAGGGTTCTCAGAAGGTGGTTGAGGGCACAGGATTGTCCCACTTGGCAGGCTGTATGATGCAGCATTTAGATACAGCTTTGATAACGGCATTTGTGGAGAGATGGCAGCCGGACACGAACACCTTCCATATGCCATTTGGAGAGATGTCGATTCTTCTCCACGACGTGCATCACATTCTTCGTATTCCAGTTGAGGGGGAGCTGATGAGAGATGATCCGGATCCAGATGTTCTTAAGTTAGACATGCATGATCTAGTTCGGGTCCCGGTGGATGGTCCTGTTGGTGGTAAGTGGAAGTCGAAGTGGTTCCTTAATTGGCGGTGAAGGACAAGGATCACTATGTGGAGCATGCATCTGAGTACTACGATATGATGAGTGAGGCTCGCGAGTTGTATGAACAGTTAGTCGGAAAGACTCCTTAGTGGAGTGTGGCATTTCTAGATTGTTATCCTTGTACTTTATTTTTATTTGGAATTGCTAGTTTGTTTATTTTTATTTGGAATTGCTAGTTTGTCTTTGCCCTTGAGATGATCTAACTTTTGGAATTTTCAGATGATTGGACTTTGTTTCTTTTGCATTTCTAAAATAGTAAATCAAGAGTTGCATCAAATACAATAACTACAACTACATCTAACCATCAACCGGCTGGGTTTAATCTATCATAAAATTGGCGTTCTTGTGAGAAGAATTGGTCCCAACCATGGACACTAGGATCGTGATAAATAGGCCAAAGCCCATTAATCGGAGGCAATGGCACTTGACCAGGTCGAAAGTCAAGACGCACCCAATGACATCCTGTAAAATGTAGTGATACGATCCCACGTGGTCTTGTTACTCCTGGTGGGGCAATCACAGGTAGCACGGTATAACGACCGCCTTGACTATAGACAGCAATTACCCATGAATGCAATGTGGCAAAGACGAAAAGATCCACATTATCCATCCAGTGGGTAACGCCACAACCACGATTTTGAGTCCACCTGCAACGCCGAAGCCCATTATCTATTCCGTCGGCAATTCCATCATAGTATGGTCTGTAAAGCTCAGGTCGGGCTTCAAGCTCTTCTACAACCTCGCGTCTCATCTGCAACCAATTGTTTTGGGACCCGGTAAGTGCTTGTGATATTGCTCGAAATCCGCAATGTCCATCCGGTTCTGGGTTGAACCAACCACGAATGTATGGTTGCACGTATGTTTCCAAACAATACAACCATGGGTAACTCCGCCAACCAGTATTGGGAGTTCTGATAACCCTCCAAGGGGCACCATCTGTCCCAAAATACACAACACAATGAATTAATACAAGAGGTATACAACATCTAATCATCTAAAATAGGGATACTACTTCTAACCTGTATCATTATGAGTATCCGGCTCCGTCTCATTCGTATTTGTGGACTCGAAGTTGGTGTGTGCATCAGGGATACCACCTAATATCATTTACAAAAATAAGTTAGTTGTACATCATATTCTACACAATTGCACATAAATTTCCCAAAAAAGTACAACCTACCTGTCCTCTGGTCATTGTCCGGTGTTGTGGTCGAAGGTATCGAACTTCTCCTCCCCCGTCTCCTCTCCACATGCTCGAAGTGAGAAAGGTTTCGCGTGGTGGATGTCCTCGGGCGACCGGGTCGGGGCTGCCCCCCATGCGGCTCATCGATGCCATCATTTTCAGGATGAAGATGACTCCGAAGTAGGCCAATAGCCCCTCGAATGGTCTCATCTCCCCTATCAAGAACCTCCTGTACTAGACCTTGGAAGACATCACGATGGTAAAGACTATCGTCATCCCACTCTGCCCGAGTAGGAGGTTCACGATAGTTCATAATGGTCCAAAAAGCTAACACCTCAGATGGGGCAATGTCCCTCTTTTCAGAACGTGCTAACTGCATTGCACATCTACATGGAAGACCAAAGGTAGCAGGAAACGTACATGTACAACTTGCTCCTTCCACTGATACCTCAATGAGCATCAACCTCATAGCCTGTAGAGTGACGTTTGTATGCAACTCCCGAAATGGTCTTCCGTCAGCTAGTAACATCTTCTTTAATCTAGAATCCTCTAGAAGCTTTTGGATTTGAAGATGTTGAGCCTCAATATAATCATGGTTCTTCTTATAAACCTACAAACAAAGAAAGAAAATTAGGATACTAGATTAAGTAAAAATTCTAAAGAAGACATAAATGAAAATTTATTAAGAGACTAACCGTGTCGATTGCACCAGTTGCTGATTGAAGCCACTTCTTGAAGGATGAATGAGCAGATTCAACCCGATTTGAGCTTGTATTACCCAAATGTCGCACTTGGTTTGTATAACATGTTGCCCACATGTGCTTGTTTGGTAACCACTCATCTGACAAGTACCTCCAAAGACGTGGATACTGTACTCCCCAGCTACGCCTGAAACTGTCTAAAGCTCTATTCATGCCTTCCTCACTGCCGGCATATACAATCCTTTTCCAAGACGCCATGATCAGATCCACTGTCGGTTGGGCTGCATCTATCCCACAATGAGACGTCCTCCTCACCTCCGTTAGACACCGTGCTCTCACATTCCTGTCTACATGCCAAAGGCATAGTATATGAGTCGATGATGGAAACATTACCCCCACGGTCTCAACCAATCCTCCTGCTTTGTCACTAACAAATACATCTGGAGTGATAGGGCCAAGCAAATGTTGCAGATGCGTGAGAAGCCACTGGTACGACTCTTTTGTCTCGTCATACACTAGCGCAGATGCAATGACAAAGTTCAATCACACCGGTGTCATGCCAACAATCTCAACCCATGGAAACTCATACTTGTTGGTCTTGTATGTTGCATCTATCACAATGACATGGTGCCAAGCTCGCAACATCAATATTGACTCAGGGTGGGCTAGGAACAAGTGTGTAAGCACGTTACGGTCATCCACATACTGCACATAGTAACCCTTCTCCAGAGCATCTTGAAAAGTGTACTGTAAGGCCGTCCTCTGACCAAGCTCTTCTTTTCTTATCTTATACAATGCGTTAGAAATCTGTCTTTTGTTCACCTTTCCATGCTCCCCTTTTCTCTCGTTCACTGCCTTGTGGATATTCCTTGGGGCGACACCGGCTAATCTCAGTTGTCTGATGTATTGCTTATCATCTTCGGTCAAAACATTCCTCTTACTTGATCCATTCGGAAATAGCTCCAGCGGATGATTGTGAAAACCCAAATTAGCACCAGGATTCTTTCTATTAGCCACTGCTAGTATCAACCAATATCCATCATCTGACCGCTCAATCTTGATCTGAAATTCACACCCCAACTTTCCATAAGAAGTAAGAGGCCTCCTTTCCTTAGCCGGATCAGAATCAGGAGCCTTCGAATTTTTCTTCCTACCATGAGTGCACTTCAAGTATCGTCGCCTACTATCTTCACTTGGATTTTTTTTATTTGATGCCTTCACCAAATAAAACCCAAAACCCTTGGCAATCTCAGTAGCTGCTGCATATGCAATCAAATCTGTATCGTATTTTACTCCATTGACGAATTCTGAGGTGTAATCTTTGCCATCCCCTCCGTAATCATCAATATCCTACAATGTTAGATCTCATGATATAAGTAGGACTCCACAATAATAGAAAATTTAACGACTACATTTAATTTAATAATTATCACAAATAATTTAGCATTCTCTATATTATCCTAAGCAAAATCCAACATTTAACACGACAAAATTTAGCATTCTCTATTATTTACATACTATACATCTAATGTAAGAATCATATTAATCACATTCTATAATTTTTTTATTGCGTATTATGCATCTAATCTTAATTTTGTATACAAAAACAATCAATTTCACAAATAATTAGGCTCATAAATTTTAAAAATAATATAAACTAAAATTCAATAAACAATCTTATAGACCAAACTATAAATGATAACAATAAAATAGAAATATTTGATATAAACTTAAAAAAACCCAAAAACCACCAATAGAAGCAAATTTTCGGTTCAACCATGGCTAAACCTAACCAAATTTTTGGTTTCACCATGGCCAAACCGAAATAAAAGTTCGGTGCCACCGTGGACCAACCGAAAAAATTTTTCGTTTCACCCATGGCATAAACGAAGCAGATTTTCGGTTCATCCATGGCTCAACCGAATGTGATTTTCGGTTGGTCCATGGTTCAACCGAAACCGAATTTCGGTTGGACCATGGATCAACCGAAAATCACATTCGGTTGGGTTTTTTTTTTTTTTAAAAACGAGATTTTTACCTCGTCGGAGTCGCTACTCATTGTTCGGACGTATGCTCGACGATTTTGGCTTCCAAATGTCGATGATGAATTCGAGAGTGTGGGAGAATGAGTGTTTTTTGTTTTCTAAGTGAATGTGGTGTTTGTTTGCTAAAGGAAAGGTAAAGATGTCAAAAGGTTAAAAGTGTAACTTTGTTGTTTTTTAGGACGATCATTAGTAATTGTTAGGACGACCTTTATCAACTCCCTTTCTAAAGGATATACATTCTATTAGTAAAATATACTTATATAGTCAAAAATTTCGTGTTTGTTATGATTATAGTCAATTTTGGAGAAATACCACTTAGGAGTCGTTTGGATGTGGAAATATAATGCAGTAATTGGACCCAATTACTACATAATGCAGTAATTGGGTTAAAAATCCACGTTTGGGAGAGCAAAATGGTATGGAAATTGGTTTCAATTATCACATTTATGGTAATTGAGAATACTACACCTCCCCCTAGTAATTTGACATTACCACGTTTTCTTACTTCCTTTTTCAAATTCCACACCATCAATTCCCACAAAACCATGGTTGTCAAACCGATTTCATGCCGGCTGGTTCAACCGGGTTCAACCGGTACCGGTCAGCAAACCGGCTGGAAAGGGGCCGGTATTTTACTGTGGTCAAATCCGGTCAATGCCGGTCAGATCCGGTCAAATCCGGAAATTCCGGCCGGTTAGACCAGAAATCGGAATTTAATGTTACACACATTATATCCAAAAATAAACATCTTCCATAGGATTTGAACTAAGGACCTCTTGTTCATTTTAGTTTTACTTATACACCAGTAGGCTACAAGCAATTTTGTTGTCTATATTAACCTTATATGTTATATATCTAATACTAAATTTTACACAAATCATTATAAACATTAATAAATTTTATTTTTAAGCGTCTAATTGTTTAGTATTAGTTACCAATTCTTAGCTATAAATTATTTTGTGTGAAATCATTCTACTAATTGCTTTTTTATGACTAATTTATTTGGAATTGAGGATTTCCATTTTCCTCATGTATTTTATTAAAACCAGCACAACCGGCATGAATACTGGTTGTACCACGGTCAGACCATTCCACTTACAAAACCGGCACACCGGCATAAACCGGTTTGACAACCTTGCACAAAACTAAACCCTATCTAAACATGAAATTTTTTTCAATTTCCACAAGTCAATTCCTTGATTTTGTAAAACATGGAAATTCAGACAAATTTCAACGTTTTAAAATTTCCACATCCAAACGACCCTCTTAAAGACATATTTTCTTGTTGTTATATGATAAATTTAACCATTTCCTTTAAATATTTTAACGGTGTTAGTAACACCATCAACTTTTTTGACAGTTTGTTGACTAGGCTTCCACTCAGCGTACACATAAGCGCCAACTCAGCCGCATGTAACAAGTAGATGCCATGTCATATTTTACTTTAAAATTATGTTTTTATTTTTTATTGTTTTCATCTTATACCCCACTTTAACTTTGAGTTTGGCCACAGTGCTTCTTCTCCCCTGTATTTTCCAATTTCATTCTACAGCTCCGTCCTACGCTCCTCCTTCAATTTCTTTTCCCAAAACACCTTCTATCGTCCATAGCATTGGAATTCCACCTCCTATCTTTCCACGACGGATGGGTCCAGAATTTGGATAAGCTCGCTTAGGATTTCTCACTGATGAAGGAGGCCCGCCAGTGAAATGGAAGACATCGAACACCACATGGGAATGCGTCCTCGGTAATCTGCGCCCTCATCTTTGTATGTCGCGGTGTCAGATGTGGAAATCGCTCCCATGCCCGGAGCTGCAGTTTGGGGACTCATCCACCAAGGTCACCTCCCAGGGAAGAGGAATGCATAATGTGCAAAACCGACCTACCCATCTCTCGGTATAGGTAGACTAAAACAGCTGCTCCCCAAACGAACCGTCCAGCTCTTTGTCAATCCTCCACCAAAAGTAGGTACTGTAGATGCACCGTAGCTCCAGACCGATCCGGGAACAATACACCTCCCATCAAAGATACAACATAGGCTCGTGCAAACTGCTTTGTAGTGATGCATTTTCTGAAAGATGATTGAATTCGTCCCAGAGCCAACCAATCCTAACGACACCGCCGGGAAAGATCATCAGGAACCCGTCCTAACAGTCTCACACATATCTCCGACCACTCCTCATCTGGTATGTCTACTACGATGGCATCATCGTCGATCGCTAGACCGATCAGTGTCACAACGTCCTCTAAAGTAATTGTGACTTCACCAAACGACAAGTGGAAGGTCGACATCTCGGGTCGCCAACGCTCTACGAGCGTAGTAATCAAACTTGCATCAGCACTCATAGGGACCAGGGGCAGAACACTAGACAAGCCCGCCTCTCTGAGATACGTCAGATAATGTTCATGGTACGTGACTAAATTGGTTATACCTCGAACATGGTAAGGTCGATCACCAACCTATAGTGCACAAAACTAATATTAATTTAATTGCATGTGTAATTCTAATTTCACCTAGTAAAATCTATCAAATCTAAAAATCTATCTAATATAGACTTATACCTACATAGTTGGGAGGAGAAGAGTGGGGATCGGTTAGCTTGCTAACCCCTCTATGTGGTTGGAAAAATGACACCCCCTATTAATTATAGTTAATTATGGTATTTTGCATTTAATAATCTTTGAGAATTAAAAACTCATATTAATTACATTCCTTTTTGTTGAACTACCAATGCACTAATACAACTATTATTACATTGATACAACTATCATTGCACTTATACACTGAAGTAATATTGATTACATTTCTTTTTTTGAATTACCATTGCACTTATACAACTACCATTGCATCTGTACACTGATATCATTGCACTGGTAGAACTACCATTGCACTGAAAAAAGGAAAGTAATTAATATGAGTTTTAATTCATATAGATTATTAATTGCAACACAAATCAATTACCTTAAAAGTCTATCTATCTATCTATCTATCTATACTAAATATTATGGCTATTCAAAAATAACTTCTTGCCACATAAGCATTTGGTGAATGCACAAGTTGCCAAGGTGGACAATTTTTTACAAACAAAAAGCTATTTATTTATCTATTTATGAAGCTATCTCTCTCTACTTTTAATAATTCTACTCATTTTTACTAAAATTAAAATTAGTTAATTTTATAGGAAACATTTAAACAAACAAACACATACATAAGTAATAATCTTTTTTTCAATTAAACAAACTATAAAGATGGAAACAGAGAGTGACATATATCGTATTTGTTTAACCCAAGCTGATTAAATCTGATTAAGTAAATTTTCTACTCATTTATAAATATTAAGTTACATTTTGATGAAGAAAAAAAAACAAGCACACACATAAATAATAATAATTTTCGATTAAACAAAATATAAACGATGGTCTAAGAGAAAACAAGCGTTTGATAATCAATCGACTTTGAGAAATGAACGATATGACTATATGTTTTTTGCTATCAAACACTCACTTCTTTCTAATGTATATACCAGTGTTATTAAAGCCGGACCGGGCCGGTTGGTCCGACCGGTGAAACCGTCACCCGGCCATCAATCCGGTCAGGCTATTTAGCCGCCCCGGCTGGAACTCATTTTCAAGTGAACCGACCGGTTCAACCGCCGAACCGTTTCATCGGTTTTACCGGTCAGAATCTTGGTGACAAAAATATACAACTATTATTACATTGATACAACTATCATTGCACTTATACACTGAAGTAATATTGATTACATTTCTTTTTTTGAATTACCATTGCACTTATACAACTACCATTGCACCTGTACACTGATATCATTGCACTGGTAGAACTACCATTGCACTGAAAAAAGGAAGGTAATTAATATGAGTTTTAATTCATATAGATTATTAATTGCAACACAAATCAATTACCTTAAAAGTCTATCTATCTATCTATCTATCTATACTAAATATTATGGCTATTCAAAAATAACTTCTTGCCACATAAGCATTTGGTGAATGCACAAGTTGCCAAGGTGGACAATTTTTTACAAACAAAAAGCTATTTATTTATCTATTTATGAAGCTATCTCTCTCTACTTTTAATAATTCTACTCATTTTTACTAAAATTAAAATTAGTTAATTTTATAGGAAACATTTAAACAAACAAACACATACATAAGTAATAATCTTTTTTTCAATTAAACAAACTATAAAGATGGAAACAGAGAGTGACATATATCGTATTTGTTTAACCCAAGCTGATTAAATCTGATTAAGTAAATTTTCTACTCATTTATAAATATTAAGTTACATTTTGATGAAGAAAAAAAAACAAGCACACACATAAATAATAATAATTTTCGATTAAACAAAATATAAACGATGGTCTAAGAGAAAACAAGCGTTTGATAATCAATCGACTTTGAGAAATGAACGATATGACTATATGTTTTTTGCTATCAAACACTCACTTCTTTCTAATGTATATACCAGTGTTATTAAAGCCGGACCGGGCCGGTTGGTCCGACCGGTGAAACCGTCACCCGGCCATCAATCCGGTCAGGCTATTTAGCCGTCCCGGCTGGAACACCTCATTTTCAAGTGAACCGACTGGTTCAACCGCCGAACCGCTTCATCGGTTTTACCGGTCAGAATCTTGGTGACAAAAATATACAACCAAATGGAGAGGGTGGGATTCGAACCCAGCACCTCTTGGTGCAAAGTTAAATGTTGATCCAGTTGTGCTACTACCAATTTGTGTAATAGGAGCTACAAGTCTCATTATTAAACACTTTTGTAGTGTTTAGTTTTGAAACTAATCATTAAATAATGTTCATAATTATTAAAAATCACTCGTATTATAATTAAATAATTTATATTTCTGTACAATAATATTCTTTACTTGTTATATATAATTTTTTGTTTGAATACATTAGAATAAATATATAATTATAATACCATTAATGGTTTCTATTTATAATAATTCTATTTCTTAGACACCGGTTCGATAACGGGTTTATAACGGCTTGATAGCGGTTAAACCAATAAAGTGCGAGCCGCTTATAATACCGGTTCATATGGCAGTTTGGTTCTGACAACATTGGTATATACCTATAAAATAAAACAAGTATAAATTTTATAGTAAAATGTTTGAATATAAACTTGACAGAACAATAATTGTTATTTTTAAAAACTTCTTATTTATTCAGATTAAATGCAAACATATAAATTATTAATGCAAACTTTTAATTTTTTTCAGTCCCTTTCCCCATTTTGATTGTCTCACTAGAAATAAAATCCAACTTTGAAAATAAGAAATCAAGAAAGTATGTGAACCACCATAAAAATAAACAAAGCCCTCTTATTAGTTGCTAATTTTTTTGAGATTTCTAATATTTGTATTCTCATAATTTATAGAGAAGGAAATAGTAATGCATATGATTTATTTTTCTTTGTATGAGAATAGGAGGCAGGAGTTACATGAGGCAAAGATTAGATGACAAAATTTTGAGCAGTTGTAACATATTTTTGCCTGTTAATGAAAAAAGTTCATATGATCACTATGAAGATGAGGTGAACCAAGCCGAGGGTTGTCGACTGCTACCTCTTCCTCCTTGATCTGAAGCTGGCAACTAGTCTCACTTTCTCAGCGAATGTTATTGTTTGCGGTTGACTGGCCAAGTTATACTCCTCTTCCCATTCTTTTCTTAATTTCTTCCAAATTACGACTGATGGATGGTAAATTTTTCCACTCTTGATGAGTGAATGTATTTCTTCTTTGTTTTTACGGAGAAGGGTCACCATATACTTTTATTTTAATATATAAAATATAAACAGATGAGTTAATTGGTTGGACTTAGGGCATACCTCCTTTGGTTGAATAATTGATCATTTTTCTTGAATTCCTATTGCAACCTGATTTCTTGAATGTTGAAATGAAAATCAGAGTTGTGATGGTTGTTTATTATATTTTATGTTCATGATTGACATGCTACTAGCTAGCAAATCTGTATTTTAGTAATTAGTAGGTAGCAAAGAAGTTATAACTAAAAGGGAATATAATTAGGGTTTTATAAAGGTCGCGAAGAAGAAAGAAATGATAATGGTGGTTTCTCGGTTGTCTGTTTCGGTGTTTTTTTTTAATTTCTGCAGGTTTGCAGTGACATTTG
Source organism: Linum trigynum (assembly GCA_964030455.1). Taxonomy (NCBI): domain Eukaryota; kingdom Viridiplantae; phylum Streptophyta; class Magnoliopsida; order Malpighiales; family Linaceae; genus Linum; species Linum trigynum. The sequence goes on along the minus strand of OZ034814.1, from coordinate 27,964,817 downwards.
TTTGTTTCATAAAGGTGAATTTTTCCGTATTGAATCCCTTACTAAAGCTTGATTTTGACATGATTGTTTTCTTACAAACTACTATTTGGATTGATGCATATATTCAGTTCACAAATGAGGAATCTGCATGATAAAATGAGTTGAGTTGTATTAAAGACTGCTCCTTTCATTATTTGTCTATGTTGTTGTTACGTAAAAAATCACAATTCTTTTCTGCAGGAGATATGTAGCTCTCTACAAAATATAATTTGTGTTTAAGTATATGCAGTTTAATTTGCTGAAAATATTGCTTTAATAAGTTAGTGACAACTGATAGTTTTGTTTGTGGTTGGTTTTGCTAGAACATTTCAAAGTAATTAAACAAGTACGTGGAAGATTGATGGACGTGGATGCTAATGAGTTTCCGCATTATTCCAAAGTTGTATGTGTAAGTGATAATACACGATATTCATGAGATTTAGATCGGAATATTCTCTATTATCATATACATACATATGAGAAGGAAGAGGGGAAAAAAGCTCTTCGCTTATTTTTTTATTAATTGAAGCATATTTTCTTATTCTAACTTCTTCTTTTATGGTTGTAAATTTTTTTAACTTCTTTTTCACAATTGTGTGCTAAAGAATGAATAACTCTTATGTTTATAATCTTAAAGGGCGAGTTAGATAAAAAAAATTCTAAATCAATAAAGAACAGTCTACAAAGAGCTCAGTTAATAAAATTAAAATGTTCATAAATAAACAAAAGGTATAAAGGTATGAAACAATATCTGAAATAAGGTAAACGGGATTTACAATTCCATGTATATTACCTTAACAAATATATATAATAATAACAATTAGAATACTATAACGAATTATAAAATAACCAAACAAAATACACCGCCCAACGGGCGGGTAAAAAACTAGTAATTAATAGGAGATGTCATTTTTTTCAACCCATTTAAGGTAGTCATGCTATCTCATCCCAGAAGAGTGCGTTGGACTTGTTGGAGGGTATTTTTCTTCTTTTTATAATATTTAATTTCTAAATCGACAATGGTGCTTCAATTATAGTTGATTTTTTAATTTTTTTATGTTTTATAATTATAAATCGAAAGTGGTCCAATTTTTTAGTTCTTTTATTTTTTAAAATTATAAATCGAAAGTGGTCCAACATGACTTGTGATGTGACCAATAACTATAACGGACTATTAGCCATATCTTGACCCCCAACAATAGTTTGGCTAATAAATAGTATTTTCATAATTATGGCTACTACTTAATAATTTATTGCATTTATTTACCCTAAATTCTTTGCCACGGCAGTCTGCATCAGCAATTGTCTATAAGAAAATACCGAGGGTTTGTTACTTCTACCATCCATGATACATAAATGATAAAACATTGGCGGCAAATTTTACATAGGCCAACGAAATCCTCCATTAATATATAGTAGAGTTTTGTAAACTTTTCTCCATTTCAAATTTCCTGCCATGAGAGTGAAAGTAGGAAGGATATTTTTGTCTTTACAATTAATTATTTATTTCATAAAAAATATCAATATCAAGACTCAAACCCGGGTCTCTTCAGAGAAAGATAGCAATCATAACCAATTATACTAAATGTATTTGTTGTTCCTTTTGTAATACAAAACATACATGTATTTCAACTGTGAAAAGCAGAGAACTTTTCCATCATGATTAACAAGTGCACTAAGTCTACTATATGTATTTTCATGGTGCTTAATACTTCAATTTTTATAGTACAGTTTCATTTAATTTTATCAATTTTAGAATTCATGCTCTCTCTTTAATTTTCGCTAAAGGTAAATTGGTAATTGGCTAACATGGAAGAAACTATTTCCTTTACTATGTGTTGTGTCCTTGCATTTTTCAATATAAATTTAAATTTTGTGCCTTTTTTTATCTTTGTTCTTATCTCTTTCTAATTTTCTCCGAAATTCCCTCCATCGTGCAATAGTTTGCGTGCTTTCACTTCCCAGTATAAGGAGCATTTGAAAATCAACATTCCGGTATCTTTTGGCACTGCAATTTTATTCTTGGAGATTTAAGCTGGACAAGTAGAAGATTTCAACTCTCATATCAATCCATGGCCAATAGAATGGAGTTCAATCAAGTAGTTATGGCATGGCCCTGATTATCTCGCTCGATTCCTCTGCACTGGCATCACCCAATAGTTCTGTCTCTCCCCGATGTACTATCAGAAGAACTATTTTGCTGCTTCTATTGATGAAGCCAATGTTTGATCAGTTATACCTTTCGCCTTTACTCCTCTTCCTATACCAGACATTGACCTTTAATAGGTTTTCGATTTCCGATCAAGGTTAATCGCTTTACACATGTAAGTTATTCGTTTCTTCTCTATGTCTCATGGTTTTATCTTTCTGATTAATAACAAAGCGACTTTTATTTTCATGTTGTCTCATGAGCACAACATGCATAATATCTATTTATTTTGATCTTATTGCCTGAAACGATGCTTAAAGCTCGGTGGATCTCCTGCGTGATTTCTCCTCTTTCAGTTATTAGGTTTCAACTTCAATGTGTTTCTATCTTCATATTAGGTTCATCGAATTGAACTGGCAGGCTATTATTTCCTTCCCGGTTTATCTAAGTTTTTTGTTTATGAATGATTTATTAAATATAGAAAATGAATTTGAACGATGGTTTGGGTACTATATTTGTTTGTAAGCAAAAGAGATGTTTGTGTAGAACATGGCAGTTGTACTTTGCTAGAGCCCTGTCCACTTTGTTGTGTGTTTCCTGTACTTTATTTTTGTTCTTTGCTTAGCTATTGAAATAATAAAATAAGATCAAAATGAGAAAAAAGGTTTCTTTTCAATTACAATATCTCCGCTCATATTTGATTTTGTGATAACTAATGTTCTCCGCAACCATAATTTTCCTCATTAATTTTTATTCTTATCTCACTAATCAAATTTTGATATTGTTTTAGAATTATTTAGAAATTTAGCTTTCATGCAACAATCTAGGAGTTTGAGGTGTTGAACTTGGAGTAGAAGAGTTAGGATTGAGTTTGAAAATGAGAGTGGTGGGGGGAAGAAAAATTCAATTGTAGCATGTTAAGGCAGAGAAGAGGGAGTTACCGAGGGTTGTGATCGAATTGAGGAGGGTGTTGAAAGACGCGAAAGCAAAACTGGAGCAGTTAAAGAGAGAGAAGTGAGAGATGATGAGGATATTAATAAAAATGGAGAGGGTATTGAAGGACATGGAAGTGTACTGAAGCATGTGAAGGCATACAAGGGGGGAGATGAGCATATTGATGGAATTGGACTATTGGAGATGAGTTTTGGTTTTAGCGAACTTATTATAACTGGCCTTGAGGAAGATGAGTTGGCAAAACACAGGAAGAGGATTGAGGAGTTGAAGAGCGAGTTGACAAAAACCCTAATTGGAAGAGAAATTGAGGGTCGCAGAGAGAAGGTCCATCAAAGTAGCAGAAATGGAGTTGCAGAAGGAGGATTAGAAAGTGAATGTTTGGTTGAAACATATGCTTCTTGAGATTGAAGACAGAGTAGATAAAAATTTGGTCGTTCAATGGAGAGTGGTCGCTATTGGATCATTAGGTTTATAGTTTTTGCAGCTACCACAACCTATTTCTATCTTAAAACGAGTAATCATTGATTGATTTAATGAAGTAGGTTGATTCTTTATTCAACCTAATGGAACTGATAGATAAGGACTGTCTAATTTTGCGTCATATTACTTTGATCGAGTCTATTAGTATATTGGAGGTAACCCAATTTACTTTGATCGTTTGCTCTCAAGTTTTGATGGTCCACTCTTAGCCGAGTTGTTAGTATATAGTTGACTTGAACCTACAACTATCCATTTCTTTTTTATTAGTGGCATATTGCCCCCAAAATGAGAGAATTGAACCATTTACGTAGGATTGTGAGGTTTTAGATTCAGTTTCAAACTATCTATGGGTCGTGTGGGAATTCCAGTGAGCTTTTATACTCTATCTTTCTTAACAATCAACTAACCAATAACATATTAACTGGGCTTAATTATCATTATGAAAATGAGATCAATCATACATTTTTATGTTTTATTTTCTCAAATGATGATGATATTTCTCTGAATGTTCGACCTATATATTCTTTCTTTATGTATCATCTCGATCGAAAGATTGCCAATAAAATTAAACAGGTTGATAGACTTTAACGTAACATAAAAAGTAGAAAAAATAAAATATAAACATTCCGGCCAACGGGCCGGATTATAAACTAGTTAGAAATATTACACTCTTTCTATAGCGTTGCTTCTTTCCAGAGCCTTACTTCTCACATCACGAAGGTTCTCTAATCCAATGAAATTAGCAGCTATGAAAACAAGGTTTTCGTTGTGGACGCATCATGCACAAGGGTGGCTATAGAAACAATCCGTCAAGGAACTCATTAAAGCTGTCATCATCGTCATGGTCGATCCTTGAAGCAGAGGCCTTGTTACCTGATTGTGAAAACAGAGGCTTTTATTAGTTCAATGGTTCTCGGTTAAACGTTAAGTTGAACATGTAGAATATTTTTTCCTTTTCAGAAATGGTTGGACCCATCAAAGACCATTGTATTCTATTTCTTCTTTACCCTACCTTTTCTCCTCTTCTCTTTGCTACGATCCTCGTCGTCGCTGCCTGAATGGTCGTCATTACGGTATCGTTCCCTGAGATCATGGGTCAGTTAGACGCCCAACATACAGGTGGAAGGGAGTTGGTGGGCAGAATTGAGAGAGCTTTGACAAGAGGACTGCTAATACATAGAAGATTTGAGGGGGGAGAGAGACTTTGTACAATTTATACCTCTTTCTTTTCTGCTCTTCTTTCTCCTTCTCCAGTTTTCCTTTTTCTTTTCTGTTTCTGTAATTAAGCTTCCCTGCACACCTGAAACCCAGAGAACCAAAATGGAAAATCAATAAGCCCAGGCCTCCAATTCTACCAGTTGCACTCCCGGACATCAAAATAATAAGGTGCAGCCTAACATCCCTAGTACTCTTCTTTTCTTCCGTCTTCTATCTCATTTTCGCTTGGCGCTTAATTAGTCATGGCAATCTATAGAGGCAACTCTTTGCTTGATCTTAGATTGTAAACTAGTCTGCAATCCTCTCAGAGTAAGATTGATATACAGGGTACTGTGCAAGCAGTAGACATTCTTCATGTATACTTACTTTTCACATGCCACCAACTTCACAAGCGCCTGCTTATTTTCTCCAGCTTCAAAATAAGAAAAGTTCACCTGCAATATTTCAGCCAAAATAAGTACACACGGAACTGATAAACTGTAAACAAGTGTAAGTAGACATAAGAAACAACATTATGATATCAATATATCAAGCATCATGGATTTTACTACAACCAAGACAGGAGAACAAATGCTAGCAAAGCCTGTTTCAGAACTGATTATAGGAAGGCTTTATGCAAGTACCACCAAACAATCATTAAGTTTATATGCTACAATCACACTCACATGGCACCACCAGCAGCTTAGCATCGAAATACTTGCCTCATAGCTCGCCAGGACCTTTTCCTCATTACAATGTTTGCTACCACATTTGAACTGCCCTGACAGTTTTAAAACAAAGTCAAATTCTCTTTTCTGAACAAATAAGTTGTAAGGAGTAACTACAATGGGCAGAAGAAAAGGGATGCAGAATGCAGAGATTTCTTGGAAGAAAGTTGGATAAGATAAGCCAATAATATTACCTTTACCAGAAATGACTTCCTTTTCAGTTCTCCATCTCAAACCAATCTAAAACAAGAACTTCAAAAGTTATAAACAACGAACTGAATTTAGGAAAATTCTGAATTGAGTCTGCAGTTTTCCAAACAGTGAGCAGAAGGGCATACATGTCTTGAAAATGATAGTCAAACATATAAGTATGACAAACCAATTCATAGAAATCCTAGAGGCGAGGAAGGAATAACCAGAAGAGAAGATTACTCCTGTAGATCAAAATATCTAAAACATGTAACTAGCTTCACCTCGAAAGCAGTGTCCATACTTCTATGCAGACTCTACAAACATACCTTGCCACTCTTGTAAAACGACATGTCAGCTATGCAGTATCTTCAAAATGGAATTAAGGAAATCAATAATGCCTTATGATAATTTCAGATAATCTTGAAACAAGAAATAAAAATCTATTTCAGTCAACTCAATAACTAAATTTATTGAAACGAATTACAATCTTTTTATCCAAGGATACTCCTTGAAAAGCTTGTCATAATAACGCTTCACCAGCCTTTGCTCCCAGGACGTATCCATGTCATCTTCCTCACTACGTATAAACCTAAGTGTGTCGAATACATAAAAGTTGGAAAAATATCAAATAGAGACTGGAGAAAAGAAAAACCATATAATGGTTAAAACTGATCTTCATCGCCAATTAGAGGATAGTGGGAAAATTGGAAAATGGAATAACTGCACAATGCATTTCCTTCCTTCTCAAGTAAGTATTGTAATACAAACAAATGAAATATAGCACAGCCAGGAAATGCATATTTTACATCTTTCTTCACCGAAGTATCCCAGAAACTATGCCAACTTCTTGTGCACTTATTTAGTAATCAAGTACCAAGATAACATTCCCCCCCTTAGCAGTGGGGAAGAAATTTTCAAGTGGTGCGGTCTTCTTCAATACAGTTCATTTTAATCTTAAGAAACAAGAATGCAGGAAAGAAAGAACAGTTGAAAACAAAGAGCAACCACAGATGATCGAAAGAAGGAAAATCTCTAATTTAAATGCATACAATCAACATGCAAAGTCAGATCAAGCATTTAAAGTAACCCAGCTAGTGTGTTACATGTAAACCATACTAAGACCTACTCGTATACCAAAAATGACGTGGGGAGGAAAGAACATACCGGTAACCTTCTCTTATAGTGTCCTGATCCGTCTTAACAGGCAAGTTGACATTGTCGGACCTTTCTTTCCCGTAGAATCTGACTGCAAACAATAAACACCGGCTTTAAAATAATCAAACCGAAGACTAACAAGAAGACTATCAAAGCACACAGCAGGATCCACCGGCAACAGAAAAGTAATGTAAGGATGACTGTAGCCTCCTTCCTTTCTTAGAGGAGGAGAATGTTCATCATCCTAACTTTTGCTTTAGGACATAAGTATAGTACACATGTAGCTCTTAAATCTGCATATTTTCAGCTTATGTCCACATCAAACCCAGAAGCATAAGGGGGAAATAAGAAAGAGTGAAGAAGTACCAAAACGAGTGGAAAAGGTTTTGTGTTCAGGGAGGCCCTTGCTTCATCCCCTCGAACAAATCCCATTTTGCAGGAGCAAGATAATACCCAATCTCCAAATCCGCAAATGCAATTTCCGCACTAAAACCCTAACCCTAATTTGAAATGCACGAAAGGGGCGAAAGCAAGAGGTCTGCTCAGAAGTGCAAAGGGAAAATCCTACCGTAATCATTCAGGAACTTCTTGTGCCGATCGTAGGCGTTGAGACCTCGGACATGAGCTTGGTATTGCCTGCAACGGAGGGATTATCAGGGGGAAATCTCAAAACTTTCTAGGAAAAAGACAGCGGTAACAGAGGGAAAGAAAAGGAGGAGGAGAACATACTGTTTTCGAGCTTCCCGATCGAAGATTTCAGTTTTCAGAGAGCCAAACGAAGCCATAACGATGAAAATTGCTGCTGCGACTGGCTCCTCAAAACCCAAAAACCAACGAGTATTGCCGGATCCTAAGACCAGGAGCGATGAGTTTGTAATGCGTATGATTTCAAAAGAATAATGGTTAACCTCTCTACTATTGTCATTTGCCCGTTAATAAACGTACCGTACCTCTATTAATTTTTTTGCACGAATATACCCTTTTAATGTTAAAACATAACAATTATATCCTTATGTTAAAGAAAGGGAAGAAGAAGATGTATAGTGCCTCTTGTGAGAGATACTTTGGGTTTGGATGCGAGATGACGAGGAGAAGGTAAACATGCTGGAAGGTTGGTTTGTTTTCTGATAGATAGGCGGTTTGATTTCTCTGGTGGAGAGTCGTCGAGTCGGGGACTAGAGGAAGAAGAAACGTCTGCCGAAAAAGAGGCGTTCCTAGATTTTGATTACTAATTAAATTGGTTTAGGAATAAACATTAATTAAATCGAAATTAGAAGTTATTGAGGGGCAATAAGGTCATTTTACAACCCATTAAACAGCCTTTTAACAGAAAATTGTATGGAAGGGTACAATCGTTACATTTTAATATTAGAAGGGTATGTTCGTGCAAAAAATTAATAGAGGGGCACGTTTGTTAATTGGTAATAATAGAGGGGTCGGAAATGCTATTAACCGAAGGAATAATAATAATAATACTGAATCGCTATTCGTCGCCCTAAAACTTAAATATTTTCGCCCTAAACCATACCAAACTGACAATTTTATCCCAGATTTAATACTAACAAAACTAGAACCCCCAACCCGACCCTGGCGGCCGCCGCCCTTTCTTACGTTCCGACAAAAATATATTAATGGATCTGTTTCCATCCACGCCTGGCGCCTCTCTAAGGAGGGTATATATATATATATATATATATATATATATGGTGGCTTCTATGGTACCCCGGGTGAAATCCGGGGTACCGCATACCTCGAGTATGGAAACTCTATCTAGACCTCGAATTACCAGGATTTTTGTGTCTGATATTATACCCTAACCCTTAATGAGTGAACCCTAGGTCATAATTATCTAAATCATAATCTATAAACCCTAAGATGGTGCATTCCTTTTTGTGCCTATATTTGGATGAATCATAACCGTCGATTATTATTTCTAATTAAATTGATCTTGGAGTATAATTTGGGAGAGTTAACACCTAGCTTTTGATCTTTAAGTGTTAGAGTATAGTATCATGTCCGAAAGATCGGTCAATTCAAGGTCTAGATAGTGTTTTCATACTCAGGGTATGCGGTACCCCAGATTTCACCCAGGGTACCGTAGAACTCGCCATATATATATATATATATATATATATATATATATATATATATATATATAGAGAGAGAGAGAGAGAGAGAGAGAGAGAGAGAGAGACTTCGGCTCAGGAGGATCTGGGGCGTTATTCGTTGCGTTCACCACCGTCGTCGTGGCCAATGGCGACGTTAGCCCTTGATGAAGCCTTCCATCCGTCTTCTGTTGGTTCCTAGGATCTAGTAAAAGCAGCTAAAGTGAAGGGAGAGTGTGAAGTCTGTAGAGCCGTGATCTGGATCGAATTGTGAGGATGAGAGATGAGGAGAAGAAATTGATAAGTCAGAAGGGAAGCGAGAATGGCGGGTAATGGCAGTTTTAGTAATTAGTTGCGTTGCCGACAAATCTAACGGATGGAATCGTCGCCGGTCATCGCTGAGTAATTCCATTTTCTTCCTCCGCAGAGGTCGGCGACGATAGGCTGACATGGTGGTTGGGACGGAGGTGTTGTTGTGAGGTTGGATTGAGAATGGAGGAGGGTAATTGGTCAACTGGAAATTAATGATAAATGTGTAATTTCGTGTGTTTTAGGGCGATAAATTTAATTTTTTAGGGCGACCAATAGCAATGCCCTAATAATAACCAATTTGTTCGTGCAAAAAAGTAATAGAGGGGTACGTTTGTTAATTGGTAATAATAGAGGTGTACGAAATGCTATTAACCCAATGAATAATAATAATAATAATAATAATAATAATAATAATAATAATAATAATAATAATAACCAATTTGTTTTGTTGCTGCGACGTTAAGGTTTAACAAGTGGATTGGTTGATCAGTAGTAGGTTAACCATATATAAAATATAAGACAATTTACTTATAATCCATATTTATATTTATATAAAATTTCAAATTCAAATGAAATAACAAATACTTATATTTAAATACGACATTTAACGTCAATATCTAAACGTTTATATTAGTTAAATTCATTTAAAAAATGTCATTTTACTTAGAGGTTGTAATCTGATCGTGTCGGTCATATCAGTGTTGTTCACGCTGATTTCATGACCGGTAACGCTTAAATCAGGTTCAACCGATCGACAATCAACCGGAGCCACAACCATTATAATAACACTAGAACTGCGAAATTTTAAAACAGGTGTAACATCGGTTATAGTATTCAATATGACACTTTTTTTTTGGAATTCTAGTTTCCATTAATTTATTTTATTAGTGTTAAATCGGAATCGATCAAAAAACTGGGTGGAATACCACCAATATGAAATGGTAGTCAAAGTCTGTCAAAAACTCAAAATCGAAAAAAACCGCTCAAAATCGGAAAACCAGTTGTCCAACCGATATATCCAATTTTCTTCCTCTAAAAAATTACATTGTTTTGGTGAATTTAGTTAACAAAAAATTGTATTTAAAATATGAGTATTTGTAATAATGTTTGTAATATATTTTATTTAAATATAGATATTGATGTTATTTGTTGGATTCAAATATAAACGTTTCGATAATGATCATAAACATTGTATTTAAATATGGATGTAAATTGAAGGGAGATTGTCTTTAGATAGATTTTATATATGCGTAATTCATTTGCTTTTAATAGTTTCCTTCTTTCTCTACATATTTTGCTAAAACTAACATAAGCTGTTTGTACCCTAATTAGATCATTACACTTACTAAATCGGAGTAACGTTATAAACCGGTTTGACAACCTTTGTGCTAACAAAAAAAATTGATAACCCAAGTTTTTTCATGTCTCCTAAGAAAATTATCGATGTCGTGTCGTAATCGAATTGAGAGGGAGAGAGGGATGGATATAGAGAGAGAGAGAGCGCCAAACTGCGAGGTGGAGATAGTCAAGTAGAGAGGGAGGGAGGAAGAAAGATTTTTCGTGGCGAGAGGGAGGATGGAGGCGGGCAATGGGGAAGCAAACAGAAGATGGACGTGGGTGGTGATTATAGATTATGTTTAGGTTTTCTAATTCCCTATAAGCTGTTATATGTGTAAGGTAAACTATTGTATGTCAATAAAAAAATTGATAATTAATATGCATATGAATTACTCAACTCGTCATAGGCCTAGGTTACAATATGCTAAAAGAGTGGGAAAAGAAAGACATTGAGTCTTTGGGTCTAGATCTGTTCCTCCTCCCATCTACAAAGCTTATGGGCCATTAGTTGGGCCGGCTTGTTGCATTGGTGGCACACATAGTTGAAAGTGATTGATCCAATTTGCCTTGCTAGCTGAGACATCTCCCAACTTATACCTCCAATCTTCAGCACATTTTTCTCTTCTGTTTCTACCCTCTACACCAAACAAACAGTCAATTTCCACCTCTCCGGGTAGGAAATGATGGCGTTGAGCTATCTCGATCCCAAATCTCATTGCATGAGCTTCCACCATCTCCAGCGGCCATTGTCGTTGAGCTCTTCTTACCGCAATCAAACAAAATTCTCCTTTCTAGTCTCGAATTACCACCCCGTAACATGTTCCTTGACCAGAGAGTAACGCGACGTCCACATTGATTTTGAAGATCGTAGCCGCTTGTGTCGCCAACTCATGGATTGTACTTTCTGGTAGGATTTGGTAGCTATTTGATTTTGTTTGTACTATATGTGCCAATCGATTTCCCTTGCGATGATCTCATTCTCTTCTTTTTTTTGTTATGTTCCACATTTGCGAGTTTCACTCGTCCTAATGAACCAAAGAGCTAGCTACCTCCAGCAACTCAATTGCGTCTTCAGATTCTTGCTCCTACAATTCACATGGTCATTCCTCACAAGGATTCCCCTGCACCTTTCTCGAATAGGGATTTCATATAGGTAGGTTGCTAGACTCTTCTTGTCCAAACGCAATCCTAAAAAATATGTAGTTGGGTTTCTGTCAATCCACAAAATGGGCACCCTTCACTACCTCTGGTGGTTCTAGCTGAGATGTTGCCTCCTGTTGGCAGTATGTTGTGCACCCTCGAACCTTAGGGTGGTCTTCAGACTCCAAATCTAATCCAATTTACTGGGATGTATCTCTCTCCCACTGCATCGTCTCTACTAGTTTGCCAAGCAAAATCGACACTTTTGACTATGTACTTCCCTGTCTTCTCAAGTGTCCAAACCCTAACTTCTTCCTGTTGTAGTCTTGGAATTGGTACTCATTATTCGGTGTCGATAAGATGGCTCAAAATGTGACTGTACTACATCCTGTCTCCAACTTCTTGTCTGAAAATCAATCAGGTCTGACACTTTTAGGGGAGGATTATATGTAGCTGGGCTATCTCTAATACAATGGTTCCCCTCGTCCATTAGCCATTTATTAAACCATATATGGATCTTTGTACCATTGCTTAGCTTCCATCTTAGCTCTGCAACAACCGACTCCTTAGCTTCCATTATGCTCCTCCAAGCATAGCTAGGATTATGAGGAATCTGTGCTTCCAACACATCATTATTTGGGTGGTATCTAGCCTTTAGTACCTGTCCTACCAATGATGAGGGTATTTTGGGATGGTTCCACACCTGCTTACCCAACAGGGCCAAGTTGAAACCTTCCCAGACCATAAATCCCGTTCCACTCTCTTTCGTGGTTCTGCATATATCTTACCAACTTTTCTAATGGGTTACTCACTCTAGCTGCTTTTGACCTCACCATAAATTGGCCAGGATTCTCTGTATTCTAGTATCCCCAAAGGAATTTTAAATATCAACATAACATATGTGGCATGTGCCTGTGCTACTGATTTAATCAGCACCTCTTTGGCTGCACTAGAAATAAGTCGACATTTCCAAAGTTTGACAATGCTTTTGATTCTGTCGACAATGTAGGTGAAAATCAATCTCTTTTCCCTGCCTATTATAGTTGCCAAGCTTAGTACTTTGCATGGAAATCCACCTGTTTCATCCCTATAATCCTAGTCGGTTCTCATCTTCTTGATTTAGGCAAATTAGGCGAGAAGGATAATTCAGACTTTGAAAGATTTACCTGCTTACTTGTTTCCTGTTCATAAGTAGATAGAATTTCTTTTAATTTCGTACAAGTTGTCTGGGTTGCACGAATGAAAATATACTATCATCCGCAAATAGTAGATGAGACACATATGAAGCATTCCCCACAATCCTAATCCCTTCTATCTATCCTTCTTATTCTGCTTTCGATGTAAGAGCAGATAACCCTTCAGCTACTATAAGAAAAAGATAGGGGGATATGCGGTCCCCCTGTATGAGTACTTGACTCGCTCCGACCATCACAATAAAATCCCACCTAAGGCCCAAGTATAAACCTTAGATGGGTGCAATATAGCGCAAGTATGTTTAAATATCAACTAGGCCGGCCTATGTACCCATACTTCGATTGTTTGAAACATTATCTAGTGGAATGTTGTTTGTTGAAATCTCTACAATCTACTATTTAAAAGCAAGACTTGAAAAGTAAATGGGTGGAAACTCTTGGTGAGAAGCTTCACTCGGGTGTTGCTTCCCTCTAAGTAACTACCATGAACAGTGGATCGAATGAACCGGTGTGTGACAAGGCAATTGTGACCCATAGGAGGTGCAACAATGGTTAGAAACCATCCTCTCAATTGCTAGGCCAAGGGAACATTAGAGGCTACAATTGTAGCCCTCTTGGCACAAGTACTGAGGGTTGACTTACCTTCTCCCTCAAAACAAGGCTTGGACGGTATAATCACAATTAACAGAGGTGTCTAATTCAAGTTAGACGTTTGCCCTTTAATAACCTAGTTAGGAGACATGGAATGCCTAAGAAAACCCAGCTCAATTAGAGCCTCTTAAAATAAGGGGGCTTCTCTCTAAGCTAGGTTACAATAGCACAATAGATTGATAGGGGGTTACGGTCGAGTTGTGGGTCGGGTTGATCGGACGGGTTAGTCGGGTCGGGTTCTGTTTTGACATCTATAGTGTTATCACCATATCCCCTCCCACTCACATGTCACCCACAAGTATAAAAAAAAAGTCATAGAAATTAGGGCTAATACCACTAGGAAACCCGAAATATTAATTTTGTGTCATTTGTGTCCTAAAGTATTCGATATGACATTTGTGTCCTAAACTATTTTTTTGTTAGAGTTGACCGTTAGTTTTTAACAGAAAGTCTAGTCAGCACTTATGTGGCATCTGACGTGGAACTTTTATTATTATTTATTTATTTTTCCTATAGCTTAAACAAAATAATTAAAATGAACATAATTGGGAAATTGAAAGCCACCGCCTCCGCCACCACAAAAATCCTCCTCCTCTGCGATAATCCTCTCCTCTTCTTCCCGAGCCGCCAGGAACTCCGGTCAGCTCTCCCCTTCGCTGCCTCCTCACCTCCGCTCCAATCCACTCCATTACGCAATCCTTCTTCACCCTCCCCGATTTCGATTCCACTCCGCTATCCTGTTTCCACCACCAAATCTCGCCCAAATCTCGCTCGCTTTCCATGCTCGCCCTGTCAAACCCTAACTGCGACACGCTCGCTTTATCCGCCCCCACGGCCTCCAGCGACGTATCTGAATCCAAGATCTTACTCACCTGCGAGTGATCGACAGCTGCTCCGGAGTCTTCGTAGCCTCCGGTCGCGATGCTCTCCGCCTCCTCCAGGATGGATCTGTTGTCCTCTCCGGCGGCACACTAGGCGATCTCCCCCGTCTTCAATCTAGAGAGTCCGAAGTGGTGGGAGCGGTGCGGTTGCTGGAGAGCTTCCGGTAGAGTTGGAACCAGATATTTCCCCCACCGCCGGTTTCGTTCTCTCTCTCTGCTACACTGCCCCCGCCTCCAGTCTTGAGTCGCCGCAAACCTCTCACCTCCCACCTCCGCATCTCAGTCAACTGGCTCCCTGACAACCTCATTTGTTCTGACCGGCGGCAATCAAAAGGGTTTCCCCAATCAGCTCTCCCTATCTCACCCTGCTTTCTTCCCCGGAAGTTGCTTTCAGTTTGGGCTAAGCAGAAAAGGCATATTTGCTTGCAATTGGGAGGAAGAGATATGGTCGGCGATGGCGAATTCTGAACTAATTGCAGCTGCTTCTTCGATTGACAGAGACCCACCCACCAGCTGCTTCTTTGATTGACAGAGGAACCCCCGAGCCGGTCCCCTTCTCCGCAATCTTCTTCGTCGCTCGAAATCAGGCTAGAAGCCAAAAATGGAAGGGGCAAATTGACGGGATGAAGATATGAGGATATGTGGCTGAAAATAATTTTAATTGTTAATTCAATTGTTAAAATTTTTATTTTTTATTTTGTATTTTAATTGTTAATTTTTATTTGAAAATAACAACCTGATGTGGTAGTAGACGTGGCGCTTACGTGGCTGCCACATATGTGCCATGTAATCAATAGTCAACATTTTATGGTTGACCGTTTGGTCAACCGTTATCTATAATGGTCAACGAAATTGTCAGGACGTAAATGACACACAACTATCATACGTCAGGACACAAATGTCATATCGAATACTTTAGGACACAAATGACACAAAGTTAATAGTTCGGGTTTCCTAGTGGTATTAACCCTAGAAATTAAAAGGGCGTGCATGCCATGCCAGGCATGGAAAGGAATGAGAAGATCCTGCGCGTGTGGCTCAATATCACTGTTTGATGAGTGTGTTGAAAGGGAAAGTGGGTGACTGAAATTTTCACTTTTTATTTGTATTCGAGCCGAATTTAGGTACCAAAATTTTCAACTTTTACAGGTCGTTTGTTTCGTGGATTTTAAAAATGAAAATTTTGGTAAAACTTGGGTTTTGTATAACCATAAATATATGAGAGTTTTGGGTTCATCATGGACTTGAAAAATATCATTGTTTGTTTCACATTATGGAATTGGTTAATTAAATTTGTATGTATGAAGTGAAATTTACCTTTTATTGCGCTCATTGGTATGAAAATGGAAATTAAATAAGAGGGCAGTTTGGTATTAAATGATAGACTTCAAAGTCCATGATCACTTTCCTAAATAGGTGGAACTTTGAAGTCCATGTGGTCCATGGATTTGAGTCCTTAAAATTTGTGGGACCCACGGATTTGTTGTCCCTAAATATATGAAGCAACCAATGGATTTTGGACAAAGTCCATGATGGATCCAAATCCATCACAAAATCCATCAAGCAAACGACCCCTTAAATCTTGGGCATTTTGGAACTCTTTATTAGAGATAAATAAATTATTTTGTTTGTCTTTCTATTTTTCCACTATCTCTTATGTTCCTATTCTTCTCGGAAGTGCCTTCATGTGATTCTTTTAGTTGCTAGCATTTTGTAGCAACTCGTGTATATTAGGGGAAGATTAACTCAATGTAAATCATGTTAGTTATCAATATCAAATCTGTTAACGATACATCTTTCATGGTATCCGAGCCAGCAATGCTCAGCTAGCCCCGATCCATCTATTCTTCCTTCTCTCTCGTTTACCTGTGATCATCTTATTCCTTCCGCTGCATCATGTCTGGCAATAACTCCACTGTGACTGAAGAGGCAATCATCACCTTCAACCCTGCAGCTCAACTTCCTCTGAAGCTCACATCTACCAACTTCAATTCTTGGAGGTCTCAATTGGAAACCCTTCTCATGGGTCTTGACCTCATCCACTTCATTGACGGTACCGGCGTCGCACCCACAACCACCGTTTCTGTCAACAATGTCAAGAGCCCTAACCTAGTTTATCGTTGGTGGTTTAGACAAGATAAGCTTATTCTTCATGCCCTTCGCTGCTCTATTTCCGAATCTCTGTATTCCTATGTTTCTGCCGCTGTAACTTCTCATGAAGCGTGGTTGATCCTTGAGAAATTGTATGCTTGTCGCTCTCAATCTCGTATTATTAATCTGAAGGGTAAATTGGCTCGCACAAGCAAAGGCAACTGTGATATTGTCACCTATGTCAATGATCTAAAGCTCATTGCAGCCGAGCTTGCACTGGTTGATGCTCCAGTGTCTGATTTAGATATGGTTGTCCACTGTCTTCGCGTGCTTGGAGCTGATTACAATCAATTTGCGGCGACGGTCCGTGCCAGAGGCACCACAGTCAACATCGAATAACTTTTGGATTCCCTCATTGAGTACGAGGCTAACCTCAAAGAGCAGGCTCGCCTCTCTACAGTGTCGACGACTTTCTATTCCCATGGTGTGCCTCTTCGTGGTGGGAATGTGGCCTCCTTCAGCAGCGGTGGCGGAGGCTCTTCCACTCCCGCTCGTCCTCAACAATGCCACCAACAGTATGTTTTTGGTGTGGATTCACACTCTTCGCAGGCCCACCTGCCTCATTATTCAGGCAACCCACTTTCCCCTCAGGAGCCCATCTGCCCAAGCAAAGCCCAAGTTGTATGTCAGTATTGTAAGAAGCCCGGACATTCAGTCTGTCAATGCTTCACATTATTCCCTCAGGCCCGCCAGTCTTTTATTCAATCCCGTCAGGCCCAAGCACACCATACAGCCCATGCTTTGGGTACTTCTTCTTCCGGGCCTTGGCTTATGGACTCAGCAACATCTCATCATGTGACATCTAATTTAGGCAATCCATCTCTATATTTTGATTATACCAGCCCGGGTGAGATTCTTGTTGGGCATGGCACAGGTTTGGCAATATCCCATATTGGTTCCTCTACTGTTTCTATTGGTGCTCATCACTTTAATTTAAGTGACATCTTATATGTTCCGAATATCAAGCGACGTCTTATTTCCGTCACAAAATTGCGTCAAACTAATAATGTCTCTGTGAGATTTTTTGCCACTCATTTTGTTGTGAAGGATCTTCGCACGGGGGCGCACTTGCTGAGGATTTTCTTGCTGAAACAACAGTGATGTTTATGAATTACCTCGAGTTGTGGAAAAGGTTAAAATCGCCCTGGTCACCACTCTAACGTTAGTCGCTTCCTGGCAAGCTCGACTCAGTCACCCTTTGCATCAATCTCTCACAACTCTCATTCGGTCGTACTCTCTTCCAGTTTCGTCATCACTAGCTCTTTCTTCTTGTGATGCTTGTCTTTCTAATAAAAGTTATAAACTGCCATTTTTCAGTCTCTTGTCTTTCTAGTACTCGGCCATTTGATCTTTTGTATAATGATGTTTGTAGCCATGCTCATGTTCCTTCTATTGATGGTTTTTGCTATTACTTGGTTATTATTGATCATTTTACTCGTTATACCTGGTATTATCCATTGCGCAAAAAATCTTATGCTCTCCGCGGTTTTCTCGACTTTTCGCAAAATTGTTGAGAATTATTTTACTACAACTATCCGTCACCTCTACACGGATGGTGGAGGTGAATTCCAAAAATTGCGTTATGATCTTATTAACCATGGCATCACTCATCTTCTTACTCCTCCTCGTACTCCTGAACATAATGGTCTGGCTGAAAGAAAACATCGTCATCTCGTTGAAACGGGTATCACTTTGCTGCATCATGCTAAGCACCCTACTTCTTTTTGGCCCTTTGCTTTCTCCACTACTATCTATCTTATTAATCGCCTACCTTCCTCCGCCTTACGTGGTAAAACTCCCTACACTCTCCTCTTCAGCTTGCCTCCTAACTATCACAAACTTCGAGTTTTTGGTTGTTTATGCTATCCTTGACTCCGTCCTTATTCTTCTCACAAGCTCAATCCCCGGTCTCGTCCATGTCTCTTTCTAGGTTATTGTCCTCAACGCAATGCCTATCGTTGTTTCAATCCCACCACTCACCGCCTTTTCTGTCCCGTCACGTTGTCTTTGTTGAGAATGAATTTCTAGGTTGTCTCCCTACCACTTCGACCGAGCCGCCACAACTAGCCACTTGGCTACTCGACCAGTCGCCTACCATTTCCCTTTTGCCGAGCTGCTCTACTCCCGTTTCCACCAGTGGGCTTCCACCGGCCCATTCCTCCTCAACGCAAGATGCTTCCCCAGCGCAAGATGCCTCTCTGTCGGGCCCTTCCCATTCGCCCACTCCTGCTGGGCTGGTTACTCCACCATCTGGGCCACCTCTCTCTTCTGGTCCCCCGCCACCCATCATGAGGTCTCATCTCATGCAAACTCTGGCTCATAGGAGTATTTTACGTCCCAAGAAGCGACTATTTACTGCCCAACTCCAACCTGGGCCGCCTCCTCTTTATCCCCACACTATCAAGGAGGCTCTCTAATACAATGAGCGGTCCACTGCCCTCGGCAGAAAATGAAGCTTTATTGGTCAATCACACATGGGATTTCGTGCCCCACCTGCCTCATTATAATGTTCTTGGGAACCGTTAGGTCTATCGTGTCAAGCATCATTCTGATGGCTCTATTTCTCGGTTTAAGACTTGCCTTGTTGCCAAGGTATTTCATCAGCGTCCCCGACTAGACTTCACCGACACATTCAGTCCCGTTGTAAAACCTGTCACAGTTCGCACTGTCTTTACATTGGCTCTCTCTCACAACTGGCCTATTGCTCAGTTTAATGTTAACAATGCTTTTCTACAGGGGCCTTTACAGGAAGAGGTTTATATGGAGCAACCCCCCGGTTTTGTCGATCCCACTCGTCATCATCATGTATGGCGCCTCCGGCGTGCTATTTATGGACTTCTTCAGGCGCCTCATGCTTGGTATACTGCTTTGAGTACTTTTCTTCACGACTTTGGCTTCATGAAGACACATTCTGATGCCTCTCTCTTTGTGTATTCTCGCGGCAACAATCTTCTCTACTTCCTGGTGTATGTTGATGATTTACTGCTCACCGGCAACAATCCTGCTCTCCTCTCCATATTTCAGCAGGCTCTCTCTAGTTTTTTTATCTCTCAAAGCACTTGGTGACGTAAACTATTTCTTGGGCATTGAGGTTATTCCTACTTCCTCTGGCTATATTCTGTCTCAGCATCAGTACATGGTCGACCTGCTCCGCCGCTTTCTCATGACTGACTCCAAGGCTGTCGATACTCCCTTGGTCTCCTCAGCCACTCTCACTCTTAAGGATGGCATGATGCAATCCTAGAAGGTTGGCCTGATCAGAATGCACACAACTTCTCAACTCAGCGACGAAATTGAATCAAAACTAAAGGAAAAACAAACAGGGGCAGATTTGGTTATGGTTTGATGGTCACTTTCGTGCAACCTCGCACAAGGAAGGAGGCTCAAAAGAGATAGGTAGACGCTCGTCCACGAACAATGTGGGTAATTGCTCGATAGAAGACCTCGAATTGCTCAGGATCCTCTAAGAAACTCACTCAAAACTCACGAAGCAAAACTTAATGAATCAAGACTCAAATTGAATTCAATCTCTTGGTAATCTCTCTTACAATACAATGTCCAGCCTTTAAATAATAACCTAGCTACGTTTATCTACTCATAAGGATATCCTAATTAGCTTATAATACGAATAGAAACTCCAAACAAACAAGGAAACTGAATCTGAATCAAACAAGGAAAGAAACTTTGTTTTTACAACACATAAATTTGTGACGTCGTACTAACTTTGAGACCTTGGTTCGAAGCCTTCTAGGTATCTCTTCATTCAGCCAATCTCTTCCCTTTGTAGACAAGAATACTCACTTTCGTGTGATAGAAACCCCTTGAACCAACTCTGCTCCATGCTCCCTGAATTGAGCTCCAACGTAGGCTTCCTAATCACTTTTCCAGACTTGGCTATTTCCTTGCAGTTTTCCAGTGTTGGCATAGCCTTTTGATCAGCTTCGAAAATGGCCTTCTGAAGTTTCTCTCGAGCTTCCAAGCATACCCTCGTGTAGAACAAGTTCCCATCTTCAATATGAGCCACTAAACTCGAATTTCCAGTGAACCAATTGTAAGGAACAAGTTCCAGTGAATCAATTGTAAGAAACAAGCATCCCAACCCGGCTTCTATACTTAGCCAAAATTGATTTCTTCTTTTCCAAACCATGGTTACTTCTTGGCCAAGCAAAACATACTCCTGAATCCTGCAAACTGGGATTCATCATGGTAGTCCCCGACGGATGCGACCCGTTTTCGTCAAGTTATTGGTGCTCTCCATTATCTTCTCTACACTCATCCTGACCTTGTCTTCTCCGTCAACAAGCTTTCCAAGTAAATGCATGCCCAGACCGCTTACATTAGCAGTGCGTCAAGCGGCTACTACGCTATATCTCTGGTACTCTAACGTATGGCCTCACCATTTGTCGTACATCTGGCTCCATCTCTTTGTCTGTCTTTGCTGACTCCGATTGGGCAGGGACCCTTGACGACCGCTCCTCCACTACTGGGTATCTTGTCTATCTTGGTACTACTCTCATCTCATGGCGTTCTCAAACAAACAACGCACAGTTGTTCGCTCTAGTACCGAGGCCGAGTACCGGGCCATTGCCAGTGTCACTGCGAAGCTGGAATGGGTCCAAAATCTTCTCCTTGAGCTGCTCCACCCACAATCTTCTCATACAACCTTGGTGCCACTTACTTTAGCGCCAATCCCGTTTTTCACTCTCGCATGAAACATCTAGGCTCTGGATTATCACTTTGTTCGGCAACTCGTTCAGGATGGTCGACTCCGCGTGGCCTACATTCCCACTTCTCATCAGTTGGCTGACGACGTTCTCACCAAGTCGCTTCCCTCGACTTGGTTTCTACTTCTTCGATCCAAGATCGGCGTCGTCGATACCTCCTCCATCTTGCGGGGGGCACCCGCGTATTAGAGATAAATAAATTATTTTATTTGTCTTTCTATTTTCCCACTCTCTCTTTTGTTCCTATTCTTTGGGGAAGTGCCTTCGTGGGACTCTTTTAGTTGCTAGCATTCCTTAGCAACTCATGTATATTAGGAGAAGATTAACTCTATGTAAATCATGTTAGTTATCAATACCAAATCTGTTAGTGATACATCTTTCACTCTTGTTGGAGGTGATTATTTGGAACTTATGATTTTTTCATGTTATTGTTGAAAATGTTCTAAGGAACAATATAGAGGAAGTGGTAACGTAATTAGTAGTTACTATAATACTTTTATAATAAGTGTTAGAATCTATCTCCTCTCGTAGTTAGAGGCACCGGATCAGGACTCTCCTTATGCACGAAGAATGGTTTGGGAGAAGAAGTGAGGCATGCTAGATTAGGTATCGTTGCTAACTTCAATCGCGGGCAAAGAGGTCGTGCAATGGCCAAGCGTCGTATACTCCCAACCAATAACATTGGAAATTTTAAGTCGATCGCTCAGCCAACTCCGACACCACCTGAGCAACCAGTGGACCATCCACAGCACCAACCGCGGCGGCTGGCCACCCGCAAACCCCATCCTGCGGTGACGTCAGTTGAGGTGGCGCAAGGCAATGGAAGGAGTCCAGTGCTGTCCTAGCAAATCAAACATGGAGCTTTGAGAAGCAGCTCAAGCCATAAATACAAGACCAAGAGATCATGCGGATACAGATAGGACGATCTCAGGAGTGCCATGCTGGTAAAGGGTTGGTTCATCAACTTAAAAGAGAGACGAGGATATGAACTAATGGGACTCTTTTTTGGTCCATTCAGGATTAGAGAAGTGAGTCATAGGAACCAACTTCACAGCAATATTGTTACAGCCTATTACAGAGGTTGAAGATTTCGATAAGTTTTGTTACAAGGTTAAGATTCTCAGAATTCTATTGGCATAGATCCAACAGGCAACAGCTGTAGTTTGCTGCAGGCAGCCCCAATGGGTAATTCTGTGAATCTAGACGCATCAAACATACATGGTAGCACAAGGAGGAGCTATGACAAACCAACGAAGGTCTCAAAAACACTTTCGGTGAACGACGGATGGTCCAGTTTCATCATATTCTCCCTTAGTAACGTGCTGATTTTGAGGAAACACAACTTTGGCAAGTATAGCACCTCCCACCCATGCTGAAAACTCTGTCAGCTTGTCCGGCATATACTCTGGAGGCTGCAATCGCCACATAGAATAACAGTGCATACCAGATCAGAATTCGAAGGAGCTAAGATCTGTCTAACTAGATCAATAGCCACCAATAAATGTCCCTTAACTACTGTTTTAATCAAACACATCCACAAAGTCAACTTCATCCATAACATGTTTTGATGAGCATCATTTTATTTGGCCAGCCAATATCAAATTAGTCATGATCCTCAAGGCCAAACCGGGATAGTAGATAGAGAAGACTCCCAGTTGCACATTTACAGACAAAAAAAGGAACAAAGATGGAAACTACGACAGTCACAAGCTAAGAAAAATTACTATGCATAAGCTCCATGGCATGATCTTTAAGAGAAATAGGCAGAAGGTACACCTCTGAAAAGATATGCAGGAATAGTTTTATCTCCAACAATAATAGAGCCTAGTAGTACCTTGACAAGTGAAGGACGAATAGCTGAAGAGCATAATCCAGCTTCTTTCTGAAATCTATCTTCGAATCCTGCAAAAGACCAACATTATAATTTCATCCGCAACTCCATACTAATGGTGTCTCTTCATCAAGCGAGCTGACTGAACAAATATCACACAGGCATCCATTCTGGGAAGAGATTGGGCATACCAAAGTAGACACCACAACATGTATAAAATCCCTCTAATCCATCATTCATGGTAAGTAACAAATGTTGAGTCCAACGATTATGAAAATGTGACATATTAATCTTTCAGTGAGGTAAGAGAAACTATTGATGACAACTCTTATTCCTATCAAGGACACAAATCACCAATGTTCATAATACTCACGTGACATATTAATCTTTCAGTGAGGTAAGAGAAACTATTGATGACAACTCTTATTCCTATCAAGGACACAAATCACCAATGTTCATAATACTCACAACGAGGTCAATGTATGATTTTCATGAGAAATAAGAATGTGAATAACCGATTCCTGGATGAATCAGCCACTCACCAGGCATAGCAGTTATGCCACCACAAAGCACAGTATTTTCCAGAAGCTGCCGATGATTATCAGAAGAAACTGTCGAAATACAACGGACAAGTTGCTCAACAATTCCATGTGCCTCAAGCCCCAATATGACAGGTTGGAACAAGGCCTCGCCAATAGTATATCTTTCTTTTCCAATACTTATCACCTGAAAGAATAATAGCCACATAATTTAGAATCCTAATTTCTTTCCTTTTTCTTGTTTCTGTAGAATAAACAGAGCACCGTGTTTGTCAGAACATTATTCACATCCCATTTCTACGGCTATGAAAAACCAGAACAGAAACACAATCAAGGATTTTTTCGTGATAAGTTTACATTTGAAAAGCAACTCCAAATGAACTGCATTCATAATCAGAATGTCACAATGAAGAATGAACACTAAAAATGCCACCTTAAGTTGAATATAGCTCATTTTTCTATAATCATACCAGCAAGCGAAATCTAAGGGAAATGCTTGGCTGCTTAGCTGTTAATGAAAATATGTCTTGACGTTCAATGAACATGTCAGTATTTTCTTTATTTTTTTGATTTCCTGTGTCAGCTTTATCTAGTGTAGGAAAAAAGGCAGACCTGGCCATCAGGAAGTGTATGCTGCTCTATCTCATTCGTTTCTTGTGTTTTCCTGTAAGCAAACTCATCTTCGGCACAACAAGAGTACTTTTCTTTAATTTTCTCAACATCAGAAATATTGAGATTAACCGTGGGATTCGACTTGGCCAATTCTTGAGCCAGTAACTTCGTCAAGTCAAGTCCCCCAATTTCAAACCTTTTGGAGGATATCTGCTGCACAGCACCTTCAAGTACAGGTGCAATATCTGGAAACGAAGGGGATCAGACATGTAGGACCAATCAATTAAAGCCAAACTGAATTTATTGACTAAAAACGAGGATTAAAAAATGCAATATGGTTTATATACCTATTTTCCCATGACCAATGTCAACTGTGCATCCAGAGATACGCCCAACTGCATAGAGAGACAAGACTGCTTGTTCAGATGCATAGAATCCAGACACATTAAATGTTTCAAACATCAACTGGACCAATTGCTCTTTAACAGCCTGCAAAAAAAGAAAGGGGTTCTCTTCAGATAAATATAGACCCAGAAGTACATTCTATGTTAAATACTAGACAGAGGCACACAATCTAAGATAGTGGCATAAGAATCTTGATCAAATATCTAGTTTAACTAATGTTTGAACATCTGCTACACCAACTGCTGATCTGAAAAAGAGACACCACCATTTTCCTCCAACCCTAACTGTACACCCAAAATTAGTTGACACTGAGCAACCTACTAACAAAGAAGTCTAATAAAACTTAAGAAGTTAGTTCATGTGTAGCAAACAAATTAATAAAAGAGATCGCTCTCTTTCAATAACTTTACATCTTCAGTTGAGATCCAAGAAAAAGGAATCTCAGCCAACTCAAGATCAGAGTTACACTGCTAAGACTTTCTTATTTCAATTGCATCTAGCAAAGATGCTACGACCTCATTTTTTTTTATGACAACAGCAAGCCTCCAATGCTAGCAAGGATGCATCATATTCCAAGTTTTAGTATATAATGAAAGCTTCGGCTAACCTTGGGTGTGAAAAGCGGATCAGTAAACAAAACCTGTCCTTCATTTCCTTCTTCCCATTCAAGACCTGTGTACAGAACATATTGCAGCAAATCCTCCATAGCATCCCAATCTTTTATGCAACCTCGAACCACTGGGTCAACTGTAAAATCCTCAACTACTGGACTATCAGCTGCTGATCCTTCCTCGAGCATGCGCTTCATTTGCGTGGGAATTATCTGTTTAGACAAGAAAGAAGTTGGATTCCCTCTCCCAATATGCAACTCACTTGACCAAGGTGGTCATCTTCTGCTAGGGAACATTTCAACTTCATACTAGGAAAAATAATTGCCTTCGGTCTCTCCTTCATTCAGGTTATGAGCTCCCAGAAAGGATATATAATCTACTTGGTTCACTTTATTGAAACATTCATACAAAATGACATTTTGATCACAAAATCAACTTATACATGACATAAAAGGAAAATTAAAAGTCGTAAATTCAATACATTCGGTAGTTTATTAATACCCAAAGGACTAAGGACTATAGAGAGCACACTTGTTAGCGATTCAGAGCTAAAGGAAAAGGTAAAAATCACCGTGTGCTTATTTTCCCGCAATGTTTTCTCATGCAAAGAAGGCGAAAGGATGATAAAGACGCAGAAATGACAAACAAGCTAGTCATTTCTATGACACTGAGTTATCACTTACCCCATTGACAGAGAGAAAATAAAAAGGGACAAAATTCCGAACGGAAGATAGAGCGAGGTTAATTACCATTGGCGGAGCTTGGTCCGGGACGGCGGTACCGGCTTTCAGGAGCTTGGATCCAGCGTCTATCACCACCGCCTCCATGGATGACGGAGAACCCAAAACCCTAGCTTCACTATGCTTATGAAATCGAGATTACGGGGTGAAAGTCCACAGCTCTGAGAGGTCGAGAGAATTCTGCTGCAAAGCCGTAACCAAGAAGCGGAAACTTCAATTAGTTGGTTTAAGCTCTCGCAGCCCAGAAGCTCCCAAACTCAGTCCACAGGCAGTCAAGCTCCGCTAGGTTATTTTATCTTTAGCGGGCTGCCCTCATTTCAAACTGCCACAAGTTTTTTGAGATATTTACAGCCGTTTCGGGTGAGACCTGCTCACATAGTGTTTGCAAGTAAAAATTAAATTGTACCAGATGGTTTACTTATTTATAAAGTCAAATCTAATTAAATCAATTAATATTGTTAATGTGGGCCTGATGGTATTAGGTTTAAAAGCCCAAACAATTAAGTAGTATGGGAGTAGGAATGACAATGTGGCAGATTCGGCGCAGGTTCGGGATAGGTTTTTTGGTACCCAAACTCGTCTCGTGACAGGTCGGGTAATTTATCACGAGTGGCGGGTTGGGGCAGGTCAACCCAATGGGTATGCAATTTATATGAAAAACATTAGAAATATTCGTTATATATATTATAAGACCAAGAAAACAAACAATATTATGATAAATGTAGTTAAATTATTGGAAAAATTGAGGTTTTCATTAATTTACACCTTTATTATAGCTAAAGTATGATGTAATAAAAGGAAAGTCCTAAGTAATTTGACTAAAATTACATGTAATTTAGGCAAGAACGGGTCGAGAATGGGGCGGGTCAAGGCAGGTCGGGTCGATAAGAGTACCCATGCCCGCCCCGCCCCAAAACAGGCCAAACAGGTCGGGTAAAACGGGTTAGGTCGAAATTGTCATTCTTATATGGGAGCATGAACATGAGTGGATGGGTTCATGCTTCTCGTCGAAGGGTCATGCCACGAGATCACGACGCACTCATGGTCACAACTCACAAGACCGCATGCAAAAGAAATAGACTAAGTCTGGAGAAGTCTATAGTCGCAAGACAAGAGGGTCATGGGCACGCATGACTAAGAAGTTCATAGCCATGTAGCGAGAGGGTCATTGGCGTGAGACAGAATTCCATGGTTGCGAATGGAACGTCCATGGTCGTGTAGCAAGAGGTCATGCCGCGAGATCATGCCTCATAGCCGCGAGGTTGTATGCCCAAAAATATACTAAGCTCTGAGAAAGATCAGGCCATGAGATCATGTCTCGTGACCATATGGTCGTGAGAAGACTTGGACTTCAACAAGAGAAATGTACCTAGGCTGTTGAGGGAGCAACTTTCAATCATCCGATATTTGAAGACACGTCAACCACGTTCAATAAAGATGAGAGAAATTCTTTGTAGCAGTTATAAGGTAAACTGTTCTCCAAGGCATTTACCATTACATGCCTATAATAAAGAGATGGGGTCGCCTTAGACAATGATTCCCAAAATCATAAAACCGATGCTTACATCAAATTTTATCATTTTCTCTGCAAGTATCCATATTCATAGTTTGGAGCTCTTAGTGAAACTCTATATGAGTGTAAGTAATTTAATGCAGTATTATACAAAAAAAAAAAACATTAATCAAACACCCCTTGTTTGAACTGTGTTTAAATAGGTGTAAATCGTGTCTTAGAATCGATGTCCAAAGAAGTCAAGACACACTTAATTCAACTCAACACGGGTTTGGAAAAAAATTGGCACGCCTAGTGGGACCATGTGTTGACTTGATTACTCCACAACATAGGCAACAAAAGGACAATCTTCTACAAGTCTTTGTGGAGGAGGATCAAGTGACTAGCTTCAAAGTCGGCCAAATGGATGTTGTGCCGAAAACAATGGTGGGATGGGGGCTCTGCCGAAATTGATGACAAGTCTAGATGAAGGAAAGATAGTCACATCACTCCATCGATCCATGAAGGAGGTTGTTGTTGAACTTAATCAAGGTACCTAACATGTAAACCTCCATTTTACTTCGCTCATTGAATGCCAAGATTCACTTATTTCTTTGATGGATAAGCGTGTATATAAGTGTCGAAGGTTAGGTTGCTAAGACCCAATTTGTTAGCACGGTGCGAACACTAGTTTCGCCAATAAGAATATTTCATTTTGACAAATTTTTTATTCCATAGGATCGACCACTTATGTGAAGTTTATAAATCGATGCTCACTCACTCTAACACTAGCAATGACAAGCTTACAAACATGAGACTTGTAGTAAAGTGACTTCAGTCATACTCCAAGAGAACTTAGATGTATTATTACTTCTCTCAAAACTACTACTCAATCTAGCGGAAAGGTTGGTTACAAACTAACTAACCTAACTAAGAAAAATAACCAACTAAGTAGTTGGGAGGTCGGTAGAGATTAGCCTGTTTCCTAGGATTGAATCCTTCTAGTAGTATGATAGGTAGTTGATTTGTGGAAGCCCTAGTCCGACTTGCCTATCTTTATGTTGTGAGTAGTCGTCTAATCTCGTGGTTGATGCGATGGTTATGACTCACAACCACACTTCGAAGCCCTTGACTAGATCAATGGTCATGCACCTAGCTAGGTACATGGAGCTTTAGGGTTAGACTCTAAATAAAAAATTATCCCTATGCAAATGGAACTTCGACCCCTCGGTCACACAATCCAAATCCCACAATATTTGATGGGTGTTCTAGCCTAACTTAGGGGGATGGCCACCTCAACCTAAGTCAAGAACCATTCAATAGCCACCTCTACTGAAGCATGAAAATAACATGATTAAACATCAAATAAACATAGATAGATAAGAATCAAGGCTAGGTTTACATTCAATCAATAATACCTAGCTACATACTACAATTCATCTCCCCCAAGTAATCATAGGGTTTCAATTCATAGAGAGAAAGGAAATACAAACTATAGAGAGAGGACAAGCTTGAAGTCATCTTCTTCACCTTAGATTGCACCCTTCTCCTTGGTTCTTGGATATATTGTTCCTTCGTTAGCTCCTCCAACGCGCTTTATCTCACTAAAAACTACCCAAAACCACTTTACTTACTCTAGGTTGGCTCTCCCTCTTCATTTGAAGAAAATGGTCTATTTATGGAGGTTGTGGTGCACATCACGGCCTCAGGGCATGACCCGCACTTGACAAAACGACATGCATGAAGTCGCGACCGTGATCTTACTCGCAGTTGGGGTCCTCCTTGGTCGTCAGTCTAGGCATGCAACTTTTTGTCCATTTCTATGTTGGAAGGTGCATCACGGCCTGGAGGTCACAACCATGACCTGTGTAATTTCTCCCTTCCTTGCTCATATGCGATGCAAACATGCTCAGATTCTCCCGAAAATATACCCTCAATTGATCATAGATGAGTTTAAGACCTAGAATATCATCACAAACACAAAGCAATCATAAAATACAACGAAGTGGAGGTAATTTAGCCACGAAAACCCTTCATTGCAACCTAACTCATGATCAATGTATAGAAACGCATATTGGCATAAACTAGCTTGCAATGTGGCCGAGCCACGCTGATTTAGCACAAAAATTCCTAGATAATAGAGATTAATAACACCGATTTAGGTGTTATCGGTGTTATCAAATGTCCCTACACTTTAGCTTTTGCTTGTCCAGCCAAGCATACAAATAAACCATGCAATCCGAGGCATCTAAATCCCGTCCACACTTGATATGAATCATCGAATGTGGAACACAAATGACTAGGGGGGTCTTGACCATCTATAGTCACATTTAACCTACTCGAACATCCTTGAAAGAATTGATCGAGTGAAAAGGGGTAGGCGCAAGATATAAATCAAGACTCCTAGTTGTAGGTAAGAAGGGTGAATGCTCTTGACGATTCTATTCTACACTTTCATCACAACCGCCTTTTTGGTTTTTCTTTCTTTGGGAGTGTAGCATCTTGATTATTTTTTCGGTTTCAAACCAATCAAGTAGGGGAGTCATTTTTTGCGCTCTTTCCCCCTACCTATACCTCGGCACATGGAGGACCACACCATGAGGATTGACTGACCTTCAAGCACTAGCAATCTGAAACTAAGTGGGGTCCCATGTGAATCACCCTCTAATTGGCATGCATAGGAGTAGTTGTTTTTGCATTACTACTACTAAGGATTCTTTGAAAACATCTGAAAGATGCCTCACATGTAAACCTTTGAAGAACAAGCTAAAAACCACTTTGTTTTGCGTAAAAATTTGGTTGCGAGAAAGCACGTAACCGAGCATCATCCAATCGACCTACAACTAAGAATCAAGCTTCACATTCAAACAAACCTACCACACATTCACGAGTGAAAATCCAACATAAGGAAACATCAAGAAGTCAAATTAACTACTTCAATTCGAAACTCCCCACGTACTACACTCTCCTCTACATTGGTTGAGATCGTAGGAAAGCAAGATTCATGATTCAAAGAAATTAATCGTATTGTAGCCAACTTGGAGCCTCAAATTTTTTTTGGGGGGGGGGGGGGGGGGGGGGGGGGGGATGAACATGCATACAAGACTCCAAATGGTCAAATCATGCTAAAACACCATCCACAATCACTCAAAAAGCACGCTTTCTCCCTCAATCATTCATAACACAAGAGAGAAAATTTGATACATTCGAGACAAATATTCATGCAACACCCCCTCCCTCCACACACACTTTTAAGAACCACATTGTCCTCAATGTGACCACAAGTGAAGGATAGCGGAACTATGTTACCGAAATGACTATGTCAAGTTTTTTTTTACATCATAGTCAGATAAAATAGTAGACATATATATATTTATAATGAGTAAAAAATGAACAAGGGATTGGTCTAGTGGTAATACTACTAGCCTTGAACCTGGAGGTCCCAGGTTCGAATCCTTTCAGTAGTATCTAATTACAAAAAAATAACCTATAACAACCTTTTCTTAAAAAAAAAAAAAGACAGTCAATACTAATCGACCTGTCGGTAAAATAGCCGTTTAAGCCACTAAATGACTATGTCAAGTTGATTGTGGTAGATTTGAAGACTTGAACGACATGACTACCCAGAGATGAATGATGGAATGTATCTTGCTTCGATCTCCAATATCCCAGAAAATTCCAGTTCTTGATATTCAAATTCAAAATCTTTCTATATGCCTATTACCCACTTACAGCCCCCAATCTAAGGGCAATTTGTACCCTAAAACTAGATAGATACAACATAAATTCATGGACCTGTTGCCTGAAGTTACTAATACATATTAAGAAGACCAATTGCTAACTCAAAGAATACAATGTTCGTATGCGGATAGGGTTAATCTTGAACCACAAGTGCTGTAAATCGTAAGCATGAGGTAACTTTTAAGCATACACCAGCTCCTCTTCTCTAGTCTCGTACGGTGGTGGGAGGATACCTTCGACATTAGCAAAAAGATCTTCACGGCCCATCGGTGCTTCAGTAATAGTGGAATCCAGGACTCGGTCAGGAATTGCTACAAGGGCTTCCTCGAAAAAGGATTTAACTGTCTGCAAAGTTTTCAAATGCGTGACCATTAAATGCAACAAACACAGATACACAAAGCCAGAGAACATACGGCTTGGAAAATATTCATCTATTAAGGTTAGGCCAGCAGCCGTTTCATTTCATCTAAATCTAAGCTGAGAAAAACCATTTAGCGTGGTTGGGACACTTGATAGATGCAATAAATAGATGCAGAAGGAAGCTGGTCCATGGAACACTCTTCTCTGTTCCCACAACACCAATGCATTTGTAAACCAAGTTGACTCCCCACCATCAAGCCAATTATCGTATTCATCTAGTTGTATGCCTAAGCTGTAGTTTTCGATATGGTAAGCAGAGATGATTACGAGGAAGCCCAAAACACAAGATGAAGCTCAAACTATATCATCCTACCGATATCAGATAGTGAGACACAATCAGCAATATGCTAAATCATCCAGTAAATCTCAAGCCAGGGAATTATGATTACTGGTTCCTAGTTACTCATACCCAAGTAGAATTGTAAGTATCAAAATACCTTGCAGCGCAGGAATGCAGCATCAGCTTTGCGTTTCCAGAGGCTGTTCCCAGGCTCAAAATAAAAGAATCCAAGTATTGGCTGCACCACATTTTGAATATATTAGCATGGAGGACCAGAGAGAATATGTTCATGCGGAGAGCATAAAACAAGAAACTAAATTAGATACAAGAATGGTGATCCAGATTGAAGGGTTCAAACAGGAACAATGTATATTATTCTATAATCTTTTGGTACTTAATAACAACAATAGAATAAATTTGGTGCTAAGCAGTAACCCAAACGAGTGCTTTACCTTTATCACATCACGTACATTGGGCCTATCATTTCCATAGGTCCCAAGAATAGCATCACCATACACTTGATACTTCTCCAGGATCTAGAAAAAACCAATTTAAATTAAGTTTATCATTAGAATATACCCAAGCAGATACATGAAGAGGAACGAAGATAAGGGATTGCACCTGACGACGAGTGAGACCACTTGCTGGTGCCCCATAAATTGCAGTATCAACATGTCCCAGAACATTCCAAGGACTGCGGGAACATAATAGGTTTCAACCTAAGCATTAGCTTACACAAATACTAAGCCATGTGGACAGAAAAAACAGAAACTAGAAGGCCAGAGAAGGTAGAAAAGCTTAGTTGAGAGGACTAGGAACTCGGATTCACTTCATACTAATAGCTTCAAGACATGCTTTCTCTTAAGTGCCATAGAAGCACTATAAGGTTGCCATCCCTTGCAAACAAAATCTCCTTTTTACCTCTTCTGAAGTAACCTCAAGGATACGGTCCAAATTATTATAAAAAGAAATAGAAACCTCCGAAATTTTACAGTTCTCTGCATATCTGTATGCTTGCCCACAAAATCCTGTTCCCCATCCCTAAACAAGGTCATACTTTTCAATAGAGGTTGCTGGGAAATGAGTCACATTTCACCTTCTCCTGATAAAATATATAATAATAATAATAATGACACTTCACCAACCTAAACATGTGAGCATGACCCAAGTCATTAAAAAGACAAATCTATCTGATGTCAATTAGCTTCACATATATAAGTGCACCACTAAGAAGTAACCGATGTAGCTAACAACATCAAACTAAAAATCATACTTGTGATAAGCAGCACGCCCAACCATTACACCATGTGCTCCTGCCTTCAGTGCTGCATTTGCCTATCAGATAGGAATGATAGATAATACCCATCAGGAACCCCAATAATGAATGTCACTGGCAGTTCTCGGCAAGCACTTCAACAGCAAGCTAAGAACATTTTCCAAGTATAAATACAGATAACACAAACAAATAGGTATATTCACACCCTTAACAAAACTAACCTCATCAACACAGTTAATGCCTCCATTAATTGTGAATTTCAAGTCAGGAAAATCGCGCAAAAGAGCGAAATAGTACTCATATCTGCACCAATAGACAGTAATCATCAATTCTGATGGCACACATAAAGTTGTCTCGCAATCATGCTAAAGTCATGATCAGTACGGTGTTCTTTTCACTCAATGTTTTGTCCAATGGTGATTTTTCATTGAGTTGCATCAGTAATATATTGGTTTCGTGCTCATATGTATCATATACAGAACTCAGCAGGGAAACTTAAGTTACAAAGACCATACTTCAGTGGAGGAATTTTTCTATTGTCAGCAGGGCTGATCCCATTGAGTAAAGCCTTCCGTGAATGTATTATAAAATGCCTAGTGGGAGACAGAGCTGAAACTTTATATATAAAATCACCTGGAATGAAAATTAAGCAACACAGCGAACAGCTCATCAGTCCAAGAAGATAAAATCAACAAACATGAGGTTCTTGACATAGGAACTAAGTTTAACACAAGCTCATGAACTTACAAAGCTCATTGTACGAATCATGATCATCTACACCAATTCTGCATTTAACACTGACAGGGACGTCAGTATTGGCAGCAATTACCGACATAGCCTCGCCAACAAACTTCCCTTATGAACACGAAAGTTACAGTCAGAAAATTGAGATAAGTAAAAATTTCTTGTAAACTCTGACAAGGAAGACAAGATTGTGGAAGATGCATACAGAAGAATGTGTCTTATGGTATTATAAGAGGAACCAGTAAGAATAATCAAACCTTTGGATCAAGCATAAGACGGACTCCAAAACACCCATGTCCAGCAACCCTTGGACTAGGACAACCACAACTGTACATTGATAAATAAAAAAAAATTTGAATCAGTTCAAGTAGAAAAGGAAACTTCATTACGAAGATGCACAAGGAAACAGGATTCTGCATACTTGAAATTAATCTCGTCATAGTTATATGCATTAGCAAGTTTTGTTGCTTTTGCAATGTTATCCAAATTATTTCCTCCAATCTGAAGTACAATGGGATGCTGCTCAGGTGGGAAAGCCAAAAATCTGTCCTGAACAACATAAGCAGAAACAGCGAGAATAAGCAACATTCAACCAAAGCATACCATTACAGAACATCTCATCAGTGAATGAGTAACACTGACTCTGTTTAGCAAACATGCGATGGGGAGTTTGAACCTAAAACATAGCTACGTTTGTGTTCATTTAGAGCAAAAAAAACTTAAATTTGTCTCAAAAGCTAAAAGTTATTAAGTTCCTAGGCATCATTAAAGGAAAGCACATTCTTTTTTTCCCAATTGCATTGATAAAAAAAATTCCCTTGGACAACAATTCACCTACATACCAGATTTGCCTCTTGGTAGACAATTGTTTCGGCTGCCAGCATCTCTGTATAAAGCCATGCATGTTTTGATATGAGCCTAGCAAGAGTCCTGTAATGGACGTCTGTCCACTCCATCATTGGTGCAACACTAAACCCAAGAAATTGACCTTGTTCAGTAAGAGAGGATACAGTGGACCAAGGAGTTGAATACTTTTAAGTGTATACCCACCTAAAAAGAGGAGGAGGATATTTTGCAACAACCATCTCAGCCTTGCAATGATTTTGTTGCTTCTGATTATATGTGGACAGTCTTCTAATCTTCGATGCAGTCTTGAAATTTATATCTAGAGGTAATCTGCGAGGTTTTTTGAGAGGAATACAATGAAATGGAGTAAATGAAGATATCAAAGTATAACCCGAAAACTTCATCGCCTCTCAAGTCAGACAATGCCTGC
Organism: Linum trigynum; assembly: GCA_964030455.1. Lineage (NCBI taxonomy): Eukaryota > Viridiplantae > Streptophyta > Magnoliopsida > Malpighiales > Linaceae > Linum > Linum trigynum. The sequence goes on along the minus strand of OZ034814.1, from coordinate 27,929,482 downwards.
TCCTTTAGGTACCTATGCATTGAATAAGACTGCATCATACATAAGATCGTAGACAAACTACATGACTTGGACTAGCACAACTAGCAATGGCCAATTCAATGATCTTGTATCTTCTCCCCAATCACTCAATTGCGGCAAAGGAAAGACATTTCATCTATTTTCTCCTGAGCTAACGGCAATGGGCAACCATCAACTCAACTCGTAAGTTACTCCACAACTTAAAAAGGCTCAAGTCAAAATCGTTTACCCAACAGTGATCCAGCACTGGGGAGTGGGGATCTCTTTTTCAAAAGACACAAACGATGTAAGAAATTGCTCGTAAACCAAGGAGAAAGGAGACCCGAAGGCAGTTCTGAACTTAAAAACTGCAAGCGGATGAGAACAACACAGCTTGACTGGCATTCAATCGAACAAAAAGCAAGCACAAAGCTTTCATGAGTTATCACAAAGTATCAGAGCTTTACAGCGACTAGGAGGAGAGGCTGGGAGAGAGATAGACCTAAAAGAGAGCTATCTTTCACGGCGACCCTTCCCTTCCTCGGAAATTGAGGGAGCTTCCACCGGGAAGAGAATTGAAAGCTGCGTGAAACGAAACCTCTCCCACGAATCCTTTGCCTAGTCGATTTTATCCGCGCAAAGAGAATTCATAGGGAGCGGCAGAAACCGCAAGTGTTGGACTGGCCTCCGAATGGAAACTAAATCCCGGACCCCGGTCCAAGCCCATTACCATTAGCATGTAATGTCTTTTTTTAGGAAGACGGACGCGAGGGCGTCCTAAATCGTATTAACAATAGAACGATCCATGGAGATTGTCATGGAATCATACAAGAGCCAGTTATACAAAGTTGGGTTGTACACATTAAAAGGATGTTTACCAAAAGTGGCCTCGTGGCCTTTGCTTGCCAAATAATTGGCAGCAAAAGTCCCCTCCCTATAAACATGGGATACAGAAACATCCCAATCCAAATCAAAAAACTTTCCGATCCGAACAGCAATAAGACTGTGGCGATGGTCTTGGTCCAGGTGGTTCTTCATGATGGTGACGGCTGTAGATGAATCCAACTTGAGTTCCACCCTTGCGGAATCCCATCTCCCACGCTCGATGAAGGCCAATCTCAGCTCCCTTCAGCTCAACCATGGTGATTGTGCAGTGTCCAAGGTTGCACACAAAGTCCTCCGGGCTGTGCCCAAGGTTGTCGCGAATTAACCCCCCTACAACAACATTGCCTGACTCGGATCGGACCGACCCATCAGTCTGGATTTGCATCCAACCCTCACGAGGGTATGCTCAGTATGCTCATTTTGTCATTGATTCTTGCTTGTTCATACACACGAACCCACGAGCAGATTATGCTAATGAGGATGGCTTCATAGTATCTTTTTCCATCCATCACCTCTTCGTTTCTCTACTTCCAGATCAGCCAGCAAGCAATGCCAAATCTGAAACCCCCCCCCCCCCCATTCTCTTCTCTGAGATTGTCCATCATCCATTGATTGAAGTTCCTCAATCCTGTGGCTGATGGTCAATCTTCAGGAATCGCCTTACTCCTTCTGTCTTCCTGCAATGTCCGAGAATATGTTCAGTAGTTTCAATCTCACCATCACAAGCTTTGCAGTTTGCGTCCGATGTCATGTTTCTGGTTGCTCTTTCATGGTTGGTGAGAAGCCTGTTGTGCAGAATGAGCCAGAGGAAATGTTTCACTCTGCTTGGTCCCTTCCATTTCCAGAGCTCTTTCCATCCCAGTTCAGGATCGTTCCCAGTCTCATCGGCAGCGAGGAGGTAGCCTGACTTGAACCTGAACTTGCCATCCCTTTCCAGTCCCCAAATCGCCGTGTCCTCTCCCAAATCTCGAGCTAGTGTCTCCATTCCTGCAATATAGCAAAGGATATCATTAGGAAAGAAAGATTCGAGGCGTCTCCAGTCCCACTCACCTTTGTCATCAACCATTTCAGCCACAGTCATTGATGCTCCTCCTCTGTCAACGCTCTCGGGCAGTGTTCTCCCAAGACAGTTTCATGATCGATCCAAAGATGATTCCAGAAATCGGTTGTTCTGCCATCTCTAATGCTCCACACTGTGGCTTGTTGCATCAGTGGGAATGCTTTATGAATGCCCCTCCATAAACTGGAGTGATTGCTGCTCTTCATTCCCATAATCCTCCCTTTCCGTTGTTGGAAATACTTCCGCTGCATCACTCTCACCCATAGCTCATCCTTGTTGTTGAGGATCCTCCATGCCAGTTTCACCATGCAGGCAGGGTTGAGGCTTTGAGCTGACCACAAACCAAGCTCTCCTTGCTGTTTTGGTCTACAAACCTTTTCCCAGGAAACCAGATGGACCTTCCTCTTTCCTTCCTGTGATCCCCAAACAAACCATCGAATCCTGCGATCAATCTCATCACAGATAGAAGCAGGTAACATGGTCGTTTGCATAGCATAGGTTGGGAGCGCATTTAAAACAGATAAAGCAAGAGTAACTCTCCCATCGAGGGAGAGGGTCTTAGCCTTCCACATGGTCGTTTGTAACTATTTGTCTAGCTTTTAGAGACGGAGGGATAAGGGCATAAGGCAAAAAAGTAAAAAATAAAAACACGATGGGAAATATGCCGCATCTCTACGATCTTCAATTTTCCAATTTTGTAGCTGCTGTCGAGGATTATGGGTTCCAGACAATCATGATTCGTGAGTGTCCCTCGTGTAGAGGGCCCGGATAGGGTGAGTAAACTGTGCTTAATATTAGTAACCAAGTAGTTTGCAAATAAGAGTTGGCAGTCCAAGACATTTTATTGGGTTAATATCTTATTTAACTCGAATTATACTCTAATAGTCTACTTTGGCCCATGATTTAGGGATGACAATGGATCGGGTTGGGTCGGGTTTTGTCAAACCCAAACCCAAATCCATGGGTTTATCTGTGAAAAAAATCCGGGGTAAAACCCACTGGATTTGAAAAACTCAAACCCAACCCGCCGGGTATCCGCGGGTTGATGGGTACCCATGGGTTTTTGTCGTAAAAAATTTACAGTAACAAGTTTCTATAAATAAAAAAAGTCAAATATCAATATTTCAATACAAATTATCCATATACAAAACACCATTCTAAAACATTCAAACAAATCACAAATTAACCATACAAATTGTTCAACATCAATCTAGAAAACTCAAGAAAATTTAAGCAAATCACAAATTATTCATAAACAACATGATTAATTGAAATCTTCTTCCTCCTTGTCAATTAAGTTTCTTCACTCTCCACTCGATAATATCAACTCTACACAATTAGAAAAAAAAAATTAGACATGTCTTCACAAACATAAAGAAGATTAGTTGTTAAAATATTAAATATACGGGAAAAATTAGTTATATGGGTGTGGGCGGGTACCCATGGGACGGGTTTACCTAAACTCAAATCCAACCCAACCCGGTGAATAGTAAACGGATTTAAACCCGAATCCGGCCCAAAACCCATCAACACGGGTTGGGACGGGTAGGATACCCGTGGGTTCGGGTTTTGTTGTCATCTCTACAATGATTTTAGAAATTGCTATTCTGGTCTCAACTATATACCATATAGTCTAGTTTGGTCTGATACGTGGGTTGACCATTAAGTTGGATGGTCAACAACATTGACTAACGGTCAATGAAACATGTCATTGCCTCGTCAGCCCAAAAATTATTAAAAAATTCGAATTCAAATTATATTTTGTAATTTTTGGACTTATTACGTTTAACAAAAATAATCCATAAAAAATAACAAAAATAATCTACAAAATATATAAAGGCAAAACATGGGTTGGAATTCTCCCATTTCAAATTTCGTGGCCTGAGAGTGATTCTAGAAAGGTCATTTTTGTCATTGCACTTGGTTCATGTTTATATATTAAAAATGTTATCATTGGAGTTCAAACCTTGGTCACTTAAATGGAGAAAAAGCATTATATTTATAACCAACTAAATTACATTTTATTTATTGTTATTTCTTTGATTAAACTCTAGAAATATGTTTGGTGATGATGCTTCTATATTTATATTTTATCTTAAGTTATTTATATTTCTACATAATATATAAAGGCAAGACATGAGTTGAAATTTCAGGGATTAGGATTTCTAGGCCCGTGAGAGTTTCACGGAAGGGTAATTTGGACAATTTACCTGTCATTTTAATGAAACTTTGTGTTTTGATCTCTTCCCAGACTTAGTATATTTCGTGACATCCCTCTCCCCACGTAGCTTTCCTTCTCATGTCCAACTCGTTGGTTTAGATCTCACGATCAACGTAATCTAGCAGACTTGCGGCGAACGTGGTCTAGATCTCACGACCAACGAGGTCTACCAAACTCCACACAACAATGTCCACTTGTGACCCTCATGGTCTGATTTCGCGGCCAAAGCCTTCTTGATCTCAAACCAGCGTGGTCTAATGAACTCACGACGAACGTGGTCTAGCAGACTTAGCTTCCTCACGATGAAAATAGTACCCTCTTAGAAATTTTGCCATTTGGGTTTAAAATCTTGTAACACAAGGCCCAGTTTAAATATAATTAATTGTTATAATTGATCTGGTCTTATAAAGACAATAAATGTCTTGTGAATAATTAATGTGATACAAAATTATTTTTTTAGCGGTAAACAGTTGCTCATGAGGCCGATCTCAGTCTATGGCTTTACTCACTTCTATGACTTTTTCAGTAACTTCAAAAGCTGGACAATGAACATATGTATTTGGAGGGACAGATGTGCTGCAATATTCGGCAACCAAGTAAAGGGAATGGCAGAAGTGGTTTAGCACGTCAAAAAAGATGTTGAGTTTATCTGTAATAGCAATGAGACTTATATGTTTTCTAAGTTCTCAAATTACTGTACTTGTGCATGGCTTAGTATGCAGTTTGTAATCACTATAGATATATTATCATAGTTTACTTAGTGACAAGGGGTGTTTGCCATATTAACTGTTGTTTTTTTATGAAATATGATTCAACAATTCATTAAAAGAAAGCAAGCCACAAGACTTAAAAACTTTAACTGAGCTGACAAAGAGTAGCTCAAGTGTTTAATGAATAAGATTTGGCACTGTATACTTATTGCCCACTATTTTGAAAAATAACATCCAAAATAAGATTCATTGTACATTGAGTATGAAAATGCATATAATTGGATAAAACTAAAAAGTTATATTTTCTTACCCTAACTTGGCTACCCACTTAGAAAGACAATAATGTATCAAATTAACCAATAATCATATATATCACATCTGTAAAAAATAATAATAATAATAATAGGCTTTTATATTATTTTGAATAAAGACATTGTAGATTCTTGGTTTTTAGTGAATTTTCACTAAAATAATTGAATGGAACTAATGTTAATGTCCATCCATTATTTGTCTTTTTATTTTTTTGTCATAAATATAATTGCAGATAAGTTGGATAATAACGAAGTACCACGAACACTACGGTACATTGGCTTACTAAAAACGCGACAAGTTATATGAAATCGTAAAGATCATTATGTAGACCATGATAACGTAGGGCACGACGTGCAACTAAATGGGTAGCCCAAGTTGCTTCTCGTGGTGTAAAAGCGAAATGAACTAATGATAATTGGCGTAGAAGAGTGTGCAACTCCCGCAAGATCGCTCCTCCTTTAGCATCATAAGTCGCATCAGACACCAACTGCAATAGCACCATATGAGCATCACCTGTGATCTGAATTTACTGGCTTATATTTTATCCCTTATTTCAAATGAATAAATCATCATGATAGTAATAATTAGATTTGAAATAGAAAGTTAAGATAAATCATCAAAATTACTAGCAAGAGGTCAATTGATAAATTAAATATTCATATTCTTATTGTTTAGTATATTACTAAGGCAATAAAAATATTTAACCTTCTTAATATTAATAGTATACGAAAGTAAAATTGTTAAAATTTGCTTTTATCCGGCCAACGGTCAAGACGATTAGTTAATAGTAGAGTATGATCACCTTCTTTTTTAGGGGATCACATCAAGTAGTTTCTATTTTCTTTTTAATTATTCTGTTTTTTAATTGGACGTTAGCAATTGATAATATCGAGTTTGCCTTTTTTACTCGCTTTCAACTATCTAGATTATTCTAACGGCTACAATGAGTTTAAACTATGATTGAAAAGTCAATGATAGGGTCTTTTATGTTGAAATCGTGGTTTAGTCATAGTTCAACCATTTCATACCGTTAAATGCCGCTTACTAGTTTAGCCTACGATAAGAGGTTTTTCTGGTCGAACCGCCGGTGCAGTACGATTTTTCATTCCTTTGTTTAAACATAAAGAAAAAACGGGTTGTATCCATGGTTCACTCCAGCCATTCAAAGAGGTTAAATCAAATTAGGGATGACAAGAAATCGGCTCGCCTTCAGATAGTCTATATCCATTCCTACTCGAAAATAGTTTGGGTTTTACATATACCTATACCCATACAATAATCTAGTAGAATATCATAATCATGCATGCCCATACCCCGTTGAATTTTGAGATCCACAATTATTCATGAATAATAATGTTTCTTTTATAATTTCAACCAACATGTTATCAAGTACATGTATACTGATAGTACATAAGTGAAAATATACAAGAATTAATTATTAGAACGATGAAAATTAGTTAAAAACCATACAATTCCATGAAAATCTTAAAAATGCAGGTTAAATCTCCAATATCAATATATTGAGAAAAGTAAAGATCATTTACAAATAAAATACATATGCAATTGAGCGAGTTCGGGTTTGAGTTGGATAATGAAGAACCATGCATATCATCTACAATATTCGGGTTCGAATTTTATTCGCGTCTTACTCACCGTTCCCGATTATGTAGAATTGAAATGGGTATTTACGAATATGGTTATTTTTGTCAAAAGCGAAATTGTAACAAATTAGACTGGTGTTTTAATTGTTTAAGAAATAAAATTTTGAGGCCTAAAATGACATGTATATGCAAATCTGGTGATCAAATTGGTACCTGGCCGTTCGAGTGGTGGTCATGTAAGGACCAAACTTACCACACTTATCAACTTCGTTTCGCTTCCGCCCTGGGAGCTTCTTTGCCAATTCGCCATGGCCACTCTGAGCTTCAACCCCACCAGAATTCCTCGAACCCCCAAAACCAAAACAGCCTCTTTTCGGAAACCAACTTCCAGAGTGTCCTTCTCCGTCCAGCCAAATGCCTCAAGCGGCCGAAAACTTGCCCACGGGTTCCCCAAGCTCCGGGTTTCGACGCAGGAGGAAGCAGGGGTGGAGGAGTACGAGGAAGACGACCCGACCGTGGAGATGAGCTACCTGGACCCGGAAACCGACCCGGAGAGCATCTTGGAGTGGGAGCTGGATTTCTGTTCAAGGCCGATGCTGGACATCCGAGGGAAGAAAGTGTGGGAGCTGGTCGTGTGTGACGAGTCCTTGGCGCTGCAGTTCACCAAGTACTTCCCCAATAATGCGATCAACAGCATCACCCTGAGAGACGCTCTTGGTTCCATCTCTGAGGATCTGGGTGTCCCTTTGCCCCAGAAGATACGCTTCTTCAGGTGATTCGTAGGGTTTTTACATCCAATGTTCTTGCGGTGTCGGTTGATTGGTCTTTTTTTTTTTTTCTATATAATTTTTCTGGAGATACTCATTTCAGGTCGCAGATGCAGACTATCATAACAAAGGCGTGCCGAGAGCTGGGGATAAAGCCTATTCCGAGCAAACGGGTACGTGCTTCCTCAAGCCAAGCATCTTTAAACCATAGAGCCCTTTCCATTTCCCGGTTCTTTGTCTGTTTTTGTTGTGCATTGTTGATGTGCTCTGTGATCCTAGTTGAGACAGATCTATCAAGACAATTGTTTTAATCAATCCACAAGGTTCATCTCAGAGACGATGACAAAAGCATTGCTTGACTCAACTGTGTTGAGACTGAAACCATGTCCATGTTGAATCACTACTTTAGGAGTTCCTCACTCTTCCCTTTCATGGCTACCTTCATTGTGCAGTGTCTATCACTACAGCTGTGGCTGGGAGAACGATACGAGACGGTATACAAACGCCACCCTGGGTTTCAGAAGGGATCCAAACCCCTCCTTGCATTAGACAATCCATTCCCAATAGACCTCCCAGAGAATCTCTACGGAGATAAGTGGGCTTTCGTCCAGTTACCATTTTCAGGTACACACAGCAGCCGAGCAGCTGCATTTCCAAGGTTTCCTTTTGCCACAGTGATCCGTTTGCTAAATCTCTCTGTGCTCCACAGCTATCCGAGAAGAAATCGCATCAATGGATACAAGATTTATGTTCGGTTCGAGTCTAGATCTGGATCTCCTTGGCATTGCAGTGGATGACGAAACACTAATTCCAGGGCTGTCTGTTGCTTCATCACGAGCCAAACCATTGGCAGGTAGGTGGTCTTTCACTATGATGTTGCTACCAACAGTGGATCCAGATTGCCTTCCCCTGCCTGCAGTAATTACTTGCTCTTTGGAGTGACGTGTCTTCCCCACTCTTGCAGCTTGGATGAATGGACTGGAAGTTTGCGCAGTCGAATCGGACACAAGCAAAGGCTGCTTGATCCTCTCTGTTGGAGTCTCCACTCGCTACATCTACGCCACCTACAACAAAAGTCCTGTGACAACAGCTGAAGCTGAATCGTGGGAGGCTGCAAAAAAGACGTGCGGAGGTCTCCATTTCCTTGCTGTACAAGAAGACTTGGATTCAGATGACTGTGTCGGATTCTGGCTGTTGTTAGACTTGCCACCACCACCTGTCTGATTTTGCAGCCTTCAGATCCTGACTTCTGTTTCTCAAAATGCCACAATCTCAATATTTTCTGAATAGCTATTCGTCGCCCTAAAATTCAAATTTTATAGCCCTAAAATGTATCAAATTGACATATTTATCCTCAATCCAATTGCAATTCAACCGTCTCCGCCACGTTGTTGAAGCAGCAGCGACGGGCCAGCATGATTGCAGAAGCAACGACGGCGGTGATGCGGGAGGCGGATTTGTGAATGTAATTCCCATTTTTGGTATGATTAGTTATTACTCTTCATTTGTTCTATGGATGATAACAATGGAGGTGGGTGGCATAATAGCAGGGCGACAGAGGCCAGTTTGAGGTGAGTGGCTTGATTCCTTCTTCCGACTGAAGCTTCGCCAGATTCTTCTCCCTCCTCAAGCGGCAGCAAAGTCGGCAGCTGGGGTCTAGTTTGGCTTGGGGATTGCGAGGTTTAGGTTTCCCCCTGCTCGTTTTTGTTTTGTTCGGTTTGCGATTTAAGTGTTTGAAAGACAAATAAATAAACTAAGGACATTAAAGTAAATTTAATTTAATTTAATTTAATTAGGGCGACGAATAAGGAATTTTAGGGCGACGAATAGCAATCCCAATATTTTTGGGGGTTAATTGCATGATTGGTCACTGAAATTACAAAAAACCAAAAAACGTTTAACTTTGGTCACTCGAAATATTTAAATCCATTGGTGATACTTCACTTTACAAAAACCGTTTACGTTTGGTCACTCTCCGTTAGCTGCCGTCCATCTTTGTTAACGAAGTCCGTTAAGTGATGAAGTGGTGGGCGGAATCGTCTAATCAGCACTATTTAACCCGAAAATAGTCTGGCTCGACCCGCCACGTCATTGAAACCCGCCAGCTCATCTAAACCGACCCAACCCTCTAACCAAACTATACCGACCCACCAAGATTAAATCCCTACCCTTCTCCATCCCGCTCCGCCTTCCTCACTCCCGTTTTTCTTCCTCTCCACATCTGAGAATCGATCAAGCACTCAATTGAAAAGTGAAGCACAAGTAGAAGCAGCACCAAATAGAGCAAGTACTTTGAATTCCTATATATAGACACGACACACATGGAAGAGGCAACCATGGTGAACAAGGAGGAAATGCTGGATTTGCCACAAGGATTTCGCTTCCACCCCACCGACGAAGAGATCATCACCCACTACCTCACCGAGAAGGTCAAGGACGACGCCTTCGCCGCAATCGCCGTGGGTGAACCCGACCTTAACAAGTCTGAGCCCTTGGACCCCCCCAGGAATTAACCCAACTCTTCTCCTTCTCCTTCTCCTCTCTATGAAAAAAAAAATGAATTATTAATTCTAAAAGGTTTCTGTCCGCTGACTGTTTAAGCAAGGCGAAGATCAATCTAGTTATGCTCCTAACATGCCATTTTGTTAGGAGATACTGACAGGGTAGGATAGATGGCCACGTCGCCAAGCCGCCATCCATCGGTGGAGGAGAAAACGCGCCAAACCCACTCCGGCTTGCGGGGCCCGCCGGGCCCACTAATTCAAAAACCCAAAAAATACCCTAAACCCTACCCCTTTTCACGTTCTTCCCCAAATCACTTTCCCCCTCTCTCTCTCTCCCCCCCCTTTCTCTCTCCCTTTCCTCTCCCTTTCTTCTTCTCCCGAACGCAGACGAAGCGCCGCGCGGTGTAGCGAACTCGGCGGCGACGACGATCTAGGCGGCGGCGGCGACCTTGCAGCGAAGGCGGAGATCTCGGCGACGGCGACCTTGCTGCGGAGTCGGAGATCTCGGCGGCGGCGGTGAAGCAGCGAAGTCGGAGATCTCGACGGCGGCAACCTTGCAGCGAACTCGGAGATCTCGACGGCGACGACTTTGCAGCAAACTCGGCGGCGGCAATCTCGGCGGCAGCGATCTTGTCGGCGGCGACGAAGCAGCGATCTCGGCGACGGCGGTTTGCAGGGAACTCGGGTTCTTGATCAAGTAAGTTTTCAAGCATAGTTTCGTGGATATTAGGTTTCGTTTGGACAGATTTGAGTTAGGGTTGCATGATTCGTTCTTTTGTTGATTTTATTTTTGGGTTTTGTGGAATGGCTTTCTGTTTGTGTCGATATTAGTTTTGTTCGAGCATGATATCAGTTGTTACTTTCCTGGATAGTTGTTTTATAGGATCTGGGTATTTGTCTTTGCAGGTGATTTATCAATGGCAAAGACTAAAACGAGCGGGAAGAGAGCTCCACCGACTTCACCCCCTCCTCCACCACCACCGCGACAACGATAGGAAGATGAGGAAAAAGATGATGCTGAAGTCGAAGCAGAAACAACTGCACAAGAAGATGCTGAAGTCGAAGCAGAAACAACTGCACAAGGAGCAGCTCTAGGTCAGGAAAAATCTGAGGTACAGATTTCAGACATTATATTATTTATTTTGCTTGGATTGTTTGTTTGATATATCTGGATATTGGTTTTGGCAAGCATGATATCAGTTGTAACTTGCTTGGATAGTTGTTTGATATATGTGGATATTTGTTTGACATTTCGGGATGTTTGTTTGATTTATCTGAATATTTGTTTGACATATCTGGATATTTTTTTGATTTATCTGGATATTTTTTTGACCAATCTAGATATTTGTTTGATATATCTGTATATTTGTTTGTGCATGGATTTATCAATGACAAGAAATAAAAGGACCGCGAAGAGAGCGCGACGGAATCCACCGCCATTGCGAGAGGAGGATGAGGAAGAAGATGCTGAAGTTGCTGCACAAGGAGCTGCACAAAGAAATAATATTCTAGGACAAGGCAAGCCGTGGTACAGATTTCGGTGCTATACCAAATCTCTGCTAGATGTTATTAATTACTGGAAGGAAGAGCCAAGGTACTATGAAGCATGCAAGAAAGAGTTGGAGAAGGCTGGATTTGGAGGGTTATTGGAGCTTCGATTGGCAAATTTTCCTAAGAAGTTGTTCGATACCTTGATGGCACAGTACGACTTGTTCACCAGTTCATTCATTTTCGGTGAAGGGGAGAACAAGAAGGTGCTTACAATCGAAGCTGAGGATGTTGCCCGTGTTTACGGCCTTCCTATTGGTGGAGCTGAGATTGATGTCGTTAGGTCTAACGACAAGATGCTTGATATGTTCATGGAGGAGCTCAATATCGAGTGTAATCGAAGTCGAAATGTCGAAGTCATGGATCTTAGAGAGGCAGCCTGTGGTGGTCCCGATGACGCACCGAAAAGGAGACCACCTGTTGCAGCCGCAGTGAAGCAGTTTTTGTTGCTGGCTATGGGTTCGATGCTCGTCCCAAAGATGTCACGACTTTGTGATCTCGATTATGCTGAGTACCTTGTAGGAAGGGTGGAAGACATTGCCACTTTTAATTGGAGTGGTTTTGTTGCCCGCAATCTGAAGTTTGAGTTGTCTCATGCTAAGGAAAACGAAGCTGAAGCTAGGCATTATGGTAGACAGCAATGGCCTCTCGGAGATATCCACTTCTTAATGGTAACTTCTCCTTTAACATTGTTGATATTGTTTATTTGATTTGCTTAGGATATTAGTTTTCTATGCCTTTGATGTTAGTATCGCTGCTTAGGATATTAGTTCGTTTTATTTCTGATATCTGTTTTCTTTGCCTTTGATATAAGTATCGCTGCTTAGGATATTAGTTCTTTTTATTTATGATATTTGTTTTCTTTGCCTTTGATATTAGTATCGCTGCTTAGGATATTAGTTCTTTTCATTCGTGATATCTGTTTTGTGTGCTAGTGATATTAATAATCGTGCATGGGATAATAGTTGTTTCATTTCTGATATTTGTTTTGAACTTTTTTTTATAGATCCATTTACTGGACTTCCTTAATGTGAGAGGGTTTGCCACAAAAACCATCCCTACCTGCAGCTATTGGTTCGACCCTAGGGTGGACAAGGTGTGCTTGAATATCCCCAAGGAAGCTGACAAATATCTTCTTGGTCTGATGCTGTTCTCAAGAGAAGAAGTCAAATCCCGCTTCCGTCCTGAACGTGTCAGGAGGGATTGGGAATCTGGATCAAGCAGCTTGACTTCTACTACTGAATGGTGGAAGGATGTTGACTTGGAAACCCTTGATGATGATGAGGTATGTATATATTCTCTCTGCAACTCAAAATAATGGGTTAGTGGCCATGGGTGTTTGTAGTGAACTAAATTTGTTTTCAATATATGTGTAGCTTAAGGCATTGGAGTCCATGACTGAAAAAATGATGGATGTATGGGAGTCAAGGCGGGATAGTGTTTGGAGAGTTGTCATTTTGCGCCATCAAGAAAGCAAATGATCTTGGCAAATTTTCTCTCTTTAATTGGATGTAGAGGTGGCAATTGGATCGGATTCGTGGATTCGCGGATTGGATTGGTGGATCCATGGATCAAATGGATTGGATCCAATGGATTGGTGGATTCATGGATTGGATCAAATGGATTGGTGGATTGATCCATGAATCCAAAATGACATCCAAGGCTTGGACCAAAATGTAAATTTCGAAAAGTTTAGGTACTAAAATGTCATAATGAAAAATTTTAGGTACCAAAATGTAATTTTCCAATGATATTTTTCGTATAAAAATATAAATTTTAGGTACCAAAATGTAAAATATAAAAAATATAGGTACCAAATTGTAATTTGCCATTTGGATCAAATGGATTGGATTTAAATGGATTGGATTAGGTGGATAATTTGGTGGATGGATTGGATTGGATTCATGGATTTGGATCATAATTGCCACCTCTAATTGGATGTAATGTGCTTGTTGGGATTTTATCTTTGCCATGTTGGAATGGCTTAAACATTCAGATTTCTGTTTCTTGTTGGGATTTTATCTTTGCCAAGTTGGAATGGCTTGAACATTCAGATATCTGTTTCTTGTTGGGATTTTATCTTTGCCATGTTGGAATGGCTTGAACATTCAGATTTCTGTTTATTGTTGGGATTTTATCTTTGCCATGTTGGAATGGCTTGAACAAATTGTAGATTCTGGATATTATTTCTTTTCATGATTGCATCGAACAGGTGCTGTATGTTTGGATATTACTCTGTGTTGTCAGGGTAATTGATGCAAATTATGTTTGGATATTGTTCTGTGCGGTCTGGATAACAGCTCCTTCATGATTGGATATTACTTTGTGATGTCTGGATATTACTCTAGCAGTTTGGATAATAATTTAGTGTGCCTGTACGTGTTTTTCCAGCGACCAAAACAAAGAAGGAAAAGGGGCAAAGTGGCGAAATCTTCTTCGACTTTGGTCTCTGTGACCAAAGCGAGGATGAAAAAGGAGGGAGACGGGAAAGGCAAGAACATTTGCAGCCGCTTCTACTCTCGGAGAATACGTGAGAAGACAGTGTTGTCTATTGTCGAGCCTGAGGTCGACATGCCTGTTGATAAGTCCACTACTGAGATGGAGGTGGAGTCAGAGTCAGTTGTCGCTACTGAGCTGGTTCGGGAGCCAGAATCAGTTGTCGAGCCTGAGGTCAGGATGCCTATTGTTAAGTCCACTACTGAGATGGAGGTGGAGTCAGAGTCAGTTGTCGCTACTGAGCTAGTTCGGGAGCCAGAGTCAGTTGTCGAGCCTGATGTCAGGATGCCTGTTGTTAAGTCCACTACTGAGATGGAGGTGGAGTCAGAGTCTGTTGTCGCTACTGAGCTGGTTCGGGAGCCAGAGTCAGTTGTCGAGCCTGAGGTCGACATGCCTGTTGTTAAGTCCACTACTGAGATGGAGGTGGAGTCAGAGTCAGTTGTTAGGACTGAGCTGGTTCGGGAGCCAGAGTCTGTTTGTGTCGAGTCTGAGGTGGAGGTCTCTGTTGTTAAGTCGGGGGAGCCAATCGAGCAGAGTATGGGTACATCTCCGACTATGGTAATATTTCTCTTACCATTAGCCTCTAGTATGAGTTTTTTGGATATTTGTTTCTTTATGAGTAGATACTGGCCATGTTTTGCAGATACCTGTCGAGTCAACTGCTGCTGCCCAGGAGAGTATCATAATGGTCCCGACTAAGGTTCTAACTCAAGGATTAGCAGGACCATCAGAGGAGGAGCTTATAGCAGCAGCATGTGAGCTGATGGATGATAGAGACCCGGATACGACATTCGCGAATGTGATGCAGATTGGTTTCCAAGCCACTGCTACCGCTGAAGAGAGTATCAAGACGTCTCTGACTACGGTAATATTTCTCTTACCAATAGCCTCTAGTATGGGATTGCTGGATATTAGTTTCTTTTTGTATGGATACTATCCTGGGCTGCCAGGATATTGTTTTCGTATTGAGTGGATACTATCCTGGGCGTTTATGATAATGGTTTCTTTTGTTATGGATACTAGCTTGGGCTTGCTGGATATTTGTTTCTATATGAGTAGATACTGGCCATGTTTTGCAGACACCTGTTGAGTCAACTGCTGCTGCCCAGGAGAGTATCACAATGGTCCCGACTGAGGTTCTAACTCAAGGATTAGCAGGACCATCAGAGGAGGAGCTTATAGCAGCAGCATGTGAGCTGATGGAGGATAGAGACCCGGATACGACATTCGCGAATGTGATGCAGATTGGTTTCCAAGCCACTGCTACCGCTGAAGAGAGTATCAAGACATCTCCGACTACGGTAATATTTCTCTTACCAATAGCCTCTAGTATGGGATTGCTGGATATTAGTTTCTTTTTGTATGGATACTATCCTGGGCTGCCAGGATATTGTTTTCGTATTGAGTGGATACTATCTTGGGCGTTTATGATAATGGTTTCTTTTGTTATGGATACTAGCTTGGGCTTGTTGGATATTTGTTTCTATATGAGTAGATACTGGCCATGTTTTGCAGACACCTGTCGAGTCAACTGCTGCTGCTCAGGAGGATAGCGACGATGATATTATCATCTCTGAGTGCATTAAGAGTGCGGAGGAGGCAGAGTATTTGTACTCTATCACACCGGAAGCCTGGAAAGCAACCCTAAAAACTCCAGAGTTTGATAGGTCAAAACACCACCCCTTCGGCGAATCAATGTACGTTCTGCCAAAGACTATGTCGACGTTACAGCTATGCAAGTGGTTGACTTCATATTCAGTACTACTGCTCCAGCAGAGTAAGTTGATTGAGGAGTTATTTAATCACCAATTTCAATTTGTCCAACACACATTTCTAAACTGGTTTTCATTTGTGTTTTACAGTGAGAAATTTCTAGTGGATACTCCAACCGGTACCCTTACCCGTGAGCAGCTACATTCATTGAAGGTTAGAAGTTGGTTGCATACCCAAGTACTTGTACTATACGGGAAATTGCTAAATTACAAAGAAGTAGGCAAGGAGGTGGTGCAGAGAATTGTCTTCCCATGGAGTTATGTAGTAAGTATTATCTTCACTGCTTAGATACTATTTATATTGAAAATATCTAATTTCATATTGTTGTCTCTTCTAAATAGCAACATGCCGTCACTAATGCTTATTCGAACCAACCCATGGACAAGGCGAGACTAGCTGCATATATTTCTATGCACAAAGACAATCCAATGCTAAAACGGGAAAAATTGGAAAGATGTGATTACGTAAGCGACTATGCTAGTTTGGATTTTTTTAATTTTCCTAGATATTGGTATGGGTTTATAGGATATTATTCTGGTTTGTTGAGATATTAATTTGGGTTATTAGGATATTAGTCAATGATAAACTCACAAACTGCTTTGTGTTTCAGATATTTTTTCCAATGTATCGAAATGATCACTACCGGGTGTACGTGGCTGACATGAAGAATATGAGGACTTTCGTACTTGACAGCATAAAGCCCAATGCCCAAGTGGCTAAGGAGGATCATGGACCAGTTGGGAGCATGATTTTTGGGTATGCAGCGGCGTTCCTCAAACAGCAGGGGGTCGATTGTGCAATGGATGAGTGGCCATTCAACATTGCCGACGTTCCTCAGCAAGAAGGAAACCATGATTGCGGTGTATTTGTATAACGCAAGTTGGCACAAGCAGCCACATGTGCAGGAACAGCGAACACGGATTGCAGCCAACCTCATTTTATGGGAGTATAACCGCCGCAAAGATGAAATAGTTGAAGGTGCAATAAAATGGCATGCGCAGAAGGAGAAAGAGAAAGGGAGAAGGAAGAGAAGGTGATTTTAGATTTTAGTTTGTAAAACTGAACTTAGGCTTGGATGGAGGATATTTTGCCAGATGTTGGATACAATTACAATGTTTAATATTTAATGCTTATTTAAATAAATAACTGCAAAGTGACAGACAAATATCCTTACAGCCCAGACAAATATCATGTTTATTTAAACAAATATCAGCAAACAAATAGACTAATACCCTTACAGCCCAGACAAATACCATGTTTAGTTAAACAAATATCTGCAAAGTGACAGACAAATATCCGAAAGACCCAAACAGATATCCGATAGATCCAGACAGATATCCGAAAGATCCAGACAGATATCCTTCTTTTGTAGACTAATATCCTTGGAGCCCAGACTTATAGTAAATCTACATTTGTACATGTGAATAGTGAAAGAAGTAATCATTGATACTATTGTACTTGCTTCGAAAATACTGATATCCAGGAAGCCCAGAATAATATCTGTACATATTACCACACATATCAAGTTTGCCCAGACAAGTATCCTAAGCAAGTGGATTAATATCCAGTGCAAAACAAAAACGTATCCTGGAATCACATGTCAATATCATATCACAATAGACCACTCTCGAACCACCCTACATTCTATTCATAACCATTGAGCAATATTATCATCCAAATCACTAAGATGGCCATCCGAGTGAGCAGTGTCGTCCGGCGTGACCACTTCAATGGATTTCATTCTCTTCCTATATTCACGTTTCTTTCGACGACGTTCCTTTTCATTCGTAGACTGGTAACGTTCCTTACCGTGACTCCTTGGATTACTCTTCTCCTTCAAAGTCAGCCCAGTTATCGGTACAGATCATCCTACAATGTTAGAGAATTTAGTAAATGCAATGATATTAAGCTCTAACAATTTACAAATGTTATTAGTGAATATACTTACTGTCCTTGCTAGTTATAGTCTTTGACAATGCCTTGTTTGCCTCATTGCACAGTTTATTGAGTACTCCCATCCACTTATTGTAGTCTTTCTCATCGGCCATCGACATATTCATTGCTAGCTGATTCAACATTGCAGTGGTTTCCCGGTACCGCATTGCTATACCTTTTCCCGCATCATTCTCACTGGCAGCTGAAGGACCAACAGAACCATTGACATCAACAACCTCTCTCTCTCTCTCGCCTCCAACGTCCATCGCTTGTGTATGTAATGATCTGGAATACTTCTCATACTTGCTTCCCCAAAATCTCCAAGAAGCCGCATCAACTTAATCATGTGGCGGCATAACACTCCTAAAGTTCTGAACATTCTGCATTCGCATACCAAGGTCGTCGTAGAAATATCGACGAGAACGACACGCTCATCACTACGCTCACCATCCCCATCATATATATGAGGTAGCCAATCATGCCATCATCCTTATTATCTGAGAGCTTCTTTATTATATAGGATTCAGCCACCAAATACTGCTTCTGTATCCGATCGAAAATGTTAGGAGTAAAGATCTTTGCCGCATGTTGGAGGATCGGGCTATTCTCCAACATTATATAAGGAACCGATTGTTTTGCATTCTAGTCTGACTCTGTTTCCTTACGTCTTTTGTCAGCCAACAAACTACAATTAGGAAGCAAGAGAAAAGACTTCAGTGCCCATACTAATATCCTCACGGACCCGTACTAATACCCAGAAAAGATAAACAAATATTTAACCATAGCAGAGAAATATCCAAACTGACAATAAAAATATCCAACCCTAACAGACTAATATCAAAGAAGGGAAAAGTCATATTGCGCGTGTGTACCTGCTAAAGTGAATGAAAAACAAGTCCAAATCATGCCTCGGCTTCAAGAAAAGTCGCACTTGTGCATTGCACGACTCGTTGGCTTGCGTAGGCAACATCTCGGCTGTGAATTGATCTCTCAACCATAAAGAACACCATCAATGACGAAATTTCTTCAAACGTTCCAACCATTGATGGCCATCCGCAATGTCGCTATTTGGGAAACAATCAGAAACCATGGTGCTCCATGCCACGTCGAACTCTTCCTCGCTGTCGACGTCGTAGAAAATAAAAGAAATATGATGTTGGAACTTCTTCCAAAATGCCTTGTCCTTGCGAAGATGCTTCTTAGCATTCATGAGGATGTGCCAAGTATAGAGGGCATGGAACACAGTAGGCCACTCATTTCTAAGGGCAGCTGCCATGGCTGCATCCTGATCAGTAAATATAGTGATTGAGAGCTTATTCTTCATGCATCGACTAAATGCAACAAACAACCATTCAAACGACGGAGTAGTCTCGTCATATCAAACAAGGACCAAACACACAAGTTTGGCGGTGGTGATTGAAACCTACAAACATCCCTGCACAAGACAACTATTAATGACAATGCATAACCGAACAAGTGTCGAAAAAACTCAAACGAATTAGGTCATGAATAGTAAACAACATATAATACCCATACTGGTATAAAAACATACCCTAATTCCTCTCCTACTATTATTAGTTCATGGGCCTTCGGCCCATGGGCCCTCGGCGGGCAGCCCTAACTAAGGTTGCAAGCCTATGTGTTAGGTCTTGATAGTGTCACAGTATATGCCAATCAATATCAGTAAAGCAAGACTAATATCGTATGAAAGGTTACCAATACCCGTCGTGTCACAAACAAATATCCTGGCATCACATGTCAATATCAGACCACCAAGGACCAATTCTATTCATAACCATTTCTGTAATATAATTAAAAATATCCATGCGAAAGAACTCAAGGGAATTAGGGGATTCACGTACCCAGTGGACGGAAGTATTTATTGGTTCGGAAGGTGATATCAAAGGAGACCGAATCTCCAAAAAGCGCATAATCTTCACGCATCCTACTGTCCGCCAAAAATATATTAGCAACTCTCTCATCGGAATCCACCTCTACAGCATAAAAGAAGCCAGGATGCTTGTCCTTTTGGTCCTCAAAGTAGTCCAGCAAATAAGTCGCTTCACCACGAGCCATTGTCCTTTGCCTTTTAGTGTTCAAGTGGTTCTTCTGATCGGATTTGGTAAATCTCAGATTTTGATACCCACCAGCACAATCAGCCAATAACTGATACGATGCACTAAGACTCATCCCGGCATCGCGATTAGCTTCAGCCATCTTTTTCTGAGCATCACTCATGCACTTGTTAGACTTGTGCAAGTGCATATGCTCGGTAGAGTGCAAACCATGACTGTGGGCTTCTACGAATTCATACACCACAAATCCCTCCCTAGCAGCATCCCATCCAAAACAAACACGGGCGGGACATCCATCCCTAACTCGAGGCCTCTTTATTTTGCAAACCATTCTCTCCTCAACCTTGTCTTCCGGCTGTATCTGATTATCCACATTGACTTTGCTTGTGGAAGTCCAGCCTTCCTTATTACAAAAGTAATAAAGGTATGCATAATTTTTCTCCACCACTCCTTTAGAATTCTTGATCTTTCTTATGTGTTCCCCATCTATTCGAACACCAAACCCTTTTTTGTGAGCGTAGCGCTTATAGAAATCAAAACACTCATCCTTAGTGCGATAAAAGATGTTCTTCCTCGCTTTCTCATCTTCTAGATCCAACGTCTTATGAGCTGCGAGTTAATGGTATGAGGCATGTTATTATCCATATTGTCCTAAACAAATGAAATCAATATGCCCAGACTATTAACTATCCAACATAGCTCGAATTCTTACCCACAAACTGTTAGAATACATAGGCTTCAACAAATATCCAGACTTTAAATAAATAATATCTATAACTACCAGACTAGTATCAAACAATGCATTAAATAGTGGGTCACACACCACGTCCAGACCAATATCAAACATTCAAGAATATCGTATCCAAAACCCACGTATCAGTACCCCATAACAACAATATCATGCTTATTTAAACAAATAACTGCAAAGTGGCAGACACATATCCTTACAGCCCAGACAAATATAATGTATAGTTAAACAAATACCGGCAAGCTAATAGACAAATATCCTTACAGCCCAGACAAATACCATGTTTAAGTTAAACAAATATCTGCAAAGTAACAGACAAATATCCGAAAGATCCAGACAGATATGTCATTCTCACAACAATTTCAACATCAAACACCCATAACAACATCAACATCATTCAATGCTATTCTCACAACAATCTCAACATCAAACATTCAATGCAACCAACCAATCTCACAACAACACAAACATATAAAGAACTCAATCAACCTTTATCTTCTTCTTCTTCTTCTTCTTCTTCATTGAGGGCAGGAGCACCACTTGAATCTTCATCAACAAACTCATATGATGTAGGATAGAGTTCTTCTTCACTATTTTGTGCGATCGATTTACCCTTCTTCATTGGAGAAGATCCTTGATCATCCAACTCCCCATTGTCGTCGATCGGCATCGTAGAAGGTCGCCGGAAAGGAAAGATGGTCGCCGGAAAAGAAAGATGGTCGCCGGAAAAGACAGTTGGGCGGCGGCTCTCTTCCTTTGGAAGAGAAGGAAAACAGAGAAAAATTGAAGAGAGAGAGGCAATTTTCGGGTTTGGGTGTTTTGGAGCATTAAATTCAACCACTTTCTTTGAATTTCTACTTTTTGATTTTTGTTTCCCCAAATAAATCACCCACTTGGGCCCCTTCTTTCCATTTCTCCCGCCCTTGCCACCTAAACCCTACCAAGCCGCCACCATAAGCTCCATCTCTTATCTCGGCTGGGCTAAAAAACCCACAAAACTCCACTTAAATGAGCCCATCTCTTGCACCCGTTGGATCTCGGCTGGGCTTGCGTGGAGACCATCTGGGTCGTGTCAGTATCTCCTAACAAAGACATCAGTTAGGAGACTAACTTTTTCGGGCGAAGATGGGGGAGAAAGAGTGGTACTTCTTCTGCCAAAGGGACAAGAAGTACCCTACAGGGATGAGGACGAATCGCACCACCGAGGCTGGCTACTGGAAGGCCACCGGAAAAGACAATGAGATATTCCGAGGGAGAGGGTGATCCATACAATTGAATCGACTGCCGACACCGATTCTTTGGAGTCGACTGAAAGTTTTCGCCTTTTTGTTGCAATCCCTTCTTACGGCCTAGGTGGAAATGAGCAAGATCGTGACCCAGGGATTGTAAAGGCAAAGCCTTTTACCCCTTCAATTGTATGAAGATTTGGTGCTGCTTCTGCTTGTGCTTCACTTTTCAATTGAGTGCTTGATCGATTCTCAGAGGTGGAGACTGGAGATGAAGAAAAACGGTAGGGAGGAAGGCGGCGCGGGATGGAGAAGGGTAGGGTTTTAATCTTGGTGGGTAGATGAGTTGGTGGGTTAGGTCTGGTTTGGTTAGAGGATTAGGTCAGTTTAGATGAGCAGGCGGGTCAAGTCAAACTATTTTCGAGTTAAATAGTGCTGATCAGACGATTCCGTCCGCCACGTCATAACTTAACGGACTCTGTTAACGGAAATAGATGGCAACTAACGGAGAGTGACCAAACGTGAACGGTTTTTATAATGTGAAGTACCATCATTGGATTTTAATATTTCAAGTGACCAAACTTGAACGTTTTTTGTAATATCATTGACCAACCATGCAATTAACCCATATTTTTGGAAACAAAAAAAAGCAATGCTGTCAAAACCGAACCGGAGTTTGACCCGGTAATGAGAACGGCTCGCACTTTAGTGGTCTAACCGCTATTAGACCGTTAAAAAACCGTTAGAGAACCGGTACCTTATAAATGATAATATCATAAATAGATGATATATAAAATAGTAATTTAATGGCTAAAATGAAATTTACCCTTCATATACCAATTAGTAATTTTACATTTTATATATTTACCCACAAAACCCTACCCCATTCCCTGCTACCGCCGCCCCACTCTTCCCCTTTTTCCTTTCCTTCCCCATTCCCAGCTACCGCCGCCCCATTCTTCCCCCTTTCCCTTTCCTTCTTCTTCTTCTTCTTTAATTTCTTCGTATTTTTTCAATTACTCTACTGCGACTCTCCTCCATCACCATATTCGACTCTCCTCCATCGTCCCTATCACTCTGTTGGAGACCAAGCAACGGCGGAGCTGCTCTGCGGTACTGCCTTTACTCGCGGCCAGAACAGGGGAAGGGAAGCAATCAACGGACGGATGGACAAGGAGAAGCTATTGTGGCTTCATCGACATCGGGCGTCCGGCGTCGCTGGGAAGAGCTGTTGCGGTGCTGCTTCGCGTCTTCAACAGTTCAACCCTGCATTTTTCATTTTTTTAATTTTTTTTAATAGCAGACGGACGGTTCATGTGTTAAAAACCGGTCGGGCGGTTCAAGCGGTTAACCGCTCCGACCGGTCAAAAACCGACCTTCCCAGCCGCTGCGGTTAATTGAGTGTACCGAGCCGGACTGGTGGTCGGGTGACGGTTTTACCAGTCCGACCGGCCAGCTCGGCTCGGTTTTGACAGCACTGAAAAAAAAGAAATGCAGAGTCTGATTTTGATGCTGACTAAAATTGTACCAACTGTGATAGTCTTGCTTAGGAAAGAGTTGTTTGTGAGATGTGAGCCCTTAAGCTCAATTCAATTAACAAGTCATGTGCCAAGCAGTGGCATATAATATGATGCCTAACTACTAAATACAAATTACACGCTAAAGTTTATTACTACAAACATTGGATTCCTAAATGGGGTTTAGGCGTTTCGGTTCCAATACAGGCAGTAATTACTACAAAGGAAAATCAGTCATCGAGATCATATCTAGCTTCATATGGACATGGTAACAATTGATGAAGAGCCTGGAGCCTGAGATTTGGCAGGCACCCAGAAGAAAATCGACTTGATGATCTGGCCAATGGAGGTAGTATCTTCAGCAATAATAAGAGCTGCTCATTTCCCGTCTTGGACCACCAAGAACTTGTGCTGAAGGGAGTTTGATGCTCCATATTCACCTCTTTTGCTTTTGTGGAACAAATCTAACAGCCTGCTTTCCGAGCTCAACAGTGAGGACTCTGCCATCATCCAAGGTCACAGATAACTTTGATGTTCCTTCAATTACGTCAGAAACTGCTCCCTTGTTCCTGGATTCACGGGACATCAAACTAAATGAGGCGATCTCCAATGGAGTCGAACCAACTCTGTTGAAAAAAGCTAATATGCTTGCTAAAATTATATGTGGTGCACGAAGGCAGCCACATAACTAAGGTACCTCCAACCACATCATTCATCTCAATCCCAAGCTTGAAACACACAGCAAGATGAGTCTCCATGGTTGCAGAAGCTAAATCGAAGACAGGAAATGACCCAAGTAATGACCAATATATGCATTATGCAGCACTTCTACTGTTAATTCCACACCTTCGAGTACCCAAGAGACGTGGGAGACTGATGAGGGACTCACCAGGAGCTTTCGGATGGCTGGTGGACTTCAATTCGCTTCCCAATTGCATCTTTCCCCAATTTTTTCAGTATCCAGCTAGCTTCTAACATCTCGCTGTCTTGTACAACAGTTTCATCTTCATTCAATGGCGCCTTCTCTGCAAAGGCTGATGATCTCTTCCTTTTTGATCTCTGCCCTCTTATGGCAGTCTTTTCTTCAGGTGGAGCATTTTGAGAGCTTTGATTCTCCAGGCTAGGTTTCTTAATCTTTAACTTCAGAGAGTACTTTGAATCTTTGGCCAAAGAAAGGGATGCAGTTGTACCACCACAATCATCATTGGTTTCAGTATTTGTATCTGGCGTTGCAGATTCTTTCCCCTGCGGCGCCTTGTCACTTCTTAATACTGGAACTTCGCTTACACGTCCGAGTGTAGCTGTGGCAGTACCACTGCTTCTGGCCACTGACGAAGCACTCGTATGTGTGCTATTATCTCGCTCGAGTTTTGGATTCCCTTCAGATGTTTCTTTCACTTTCCCAAGTTTAATCAAACTACTCCCTCTTCGAGCAAACTTCAGAAGCCTTACTTGGCCAGATTGATCAAATCTGCCTCCTGTGTATTGTAAAGATGAAAGGCATTAGTATACACAACTATTAGTTCTTCAGAACTGCCAGCGTAGCCTTGTTGGAGCACATGTAAAGCACTGAATTAATCTCAAACTGAAAGAGAATCCATTATATTACCATTTCCAGGTTTAGCAGCCCCACTATCTTTGTCCACCAGATTGTCGCCAATTTTAGGATTGCCAGTATCTTCACGTCCTAATTAATATCAAAGAGATTAGGCAGTGGCAAAGTTTCACAGTATCATAGTCATGCAAATAAAAATGTCCATCAAAACATAGACGTACCATTGGAATGTGGCAAATCTTGCTCTTTTTGGCAACTTGAAACATCAGATTTTGGGGAATTAGTAACATTTATCTTTCGTGCACCTAGATTTATTACTAGCTTCTTGGTTTTCACAGATATCATCTTGTTGCCATGCTTATCTTTATCATCTCCACTATCAATATCAGGAGGCTTGTTGCTCTTAATTTTAACAATCCTCGTCCCCTTATCACCATCACTAACCATCACCTCATCAACGGACTTCTGTTTTAGATCCCCTGGCCGCCCAACAGAGTTTGTTGGATTAGAGTGATTTACAGCAGCAGCAGCAGGAGACGGAAGTCCAACCAATCCTGCATTCTTATGAGAATGAGACACGTAGTCCTTTCTCTCCTCAGAACTGTGTCCATGAGATCGTTTCTCACGTTGATCCACATCTGCTTCTGTCTTACTCATTAAGTTCACATCAGAGCTCTTCTTGTTGCTCGATTTTTTATTAAAATACTTCTTTCCATAATCTTTGGTCTTCTTTGGTGACTTATCCATGATACCTTTGAGAGAAAACTTCAAAGAACGCCCAAACTCATTCTTTGAAGTCATGTGTCCATTACCTTCGTCATCAGAGGAAGGTGATATAGAGAAAATATCTTCTTGAGTTGGCAATCCTGCAGCAGCCCTCAAGCTGACAATCAAATCATGATCAGCTTTATCCCGTCTTCTCCACATCTCTTGAACAGCATCCTCAAGATCCTTAACCTGAACACAGAGTGGAGTTCAGTGGAAATATAGGAATCACGGACTACAGGAATACCAAAGGTAAAAAAAATATTACTCGTAGAAAGCAAACCTGATAGCACTCTCCACGACATGTTGCACATACATATTGGAGATTACCATCAACCTGATACTTCATATATTTCTCATCACTGCAAAAGGTATTTTTCATATGTAAACTATTCATCCATATCAAGCGAATAAAAGAAGCTGTGAGTAGGACCTCAAAAATCAATTTATCAACCAGTTACTCCCAAGAAAAGGAAAACATAAACGCAAAGAACTGTTGAAATTAAACTCCCCATGAACCACAGAAACAAACCTTATGCCATCACAATGACAGTGCACCCAACGTTGGCAAATATCACAACAGACCATTGGTGTTGATTCTGAATCTCTATAAACCTACAGGATAAAGCACATAAGGGACTCAACTCAAAATCTTGAGCACCAGTTGCAGATTCTAAAATTATGTAGAAGAATAAGAGTAATTTCAGTAAACCTGCATGCAAATGGACCTAAAGTCGAATACAAATGAAATTTTATCCCAAGAAAGAGCTGCTAGAGTTTCGAATTCAGCAATATCAAACAAACTACGAATCTAAGATTGCTAAGAAAGTAGTACCTTTAAACAAACTGGGCAGTAATTCCCCTTCACAAACAATCGTCCACAAGCATCACAGCATGTGAACCCAAGAAACCACCTGAAAGATTTCAAGGGAGATTAAAACAGAAGGCAAGGATAGACAGGAAAACCAGGAACACAAACATACAGCTACCAGGAACAACTCCAATATTCTCTGGGTATATGGGCTTCTCACTTTTTTTGTTTTATCAGATGCCCAAACGGACATTTTTTATGAAAAACAAATTAAGTAAATGCTCAGCTGAACTTGTGCATCCTCAAACCAGTACTCAGGAACATGATCTTCCCAAAAACATCCACCATAATGTGTCAAAAATCAGTTATGGAGACTAGAGATAGGTAAAACTGCTCTAGGACTCCCTAAGCTGGTTATTGTTGAGAATTGATTGCATAGGCATAACTAATTTACTCCAAGAAGCAGCAGTCATTGAAGGCACATATAAAGCCCATAAATTAGCACTATTTTTATTTCCTTCAAAGAAGGGAATGTTGCCCCCGAGAATTGGCCAAAGGATGAGATGGGCATCGGTCACATATCTAATATCTTTCTAACATGCAATGTTAGAATTCCTAAATTAGACGTTTCAAAGCAACATCTGTGTGGAATGTATGTCATAGTAAAGGGAGCACGTCGAAAGCCAACCTGATACGAAACTATATTATCATATTGGCAAAGACCTTTGTTGACTACAATCCTCCTCAAAAATACCATGATTCACTTGGAAAAAAAGCAATCATTTACCATCAATCAGCTCGTCACTTGGCATAATTGTGCACAAAAGAAAGCAGTACTTGACCCACAGATTACCTCACACTTAAACCATTTCCAGGGACGGTAGATGCACAACTGTGGCACCTTGTATGTTTGGAGCACAAATATGGTCCTGAGCTGACATTCTGCATGGTTAAGAAATACAAATTACTAATTTATACTGCTACTGCAATCTGCACGACATAAAGCAACTAGGGGAATACCTTGTGTGGAGGATGCTGGCAGTAACAATGGTAAGCACCATCACACCTTTTGCAGAACATAAACTTATTTGGATCTCCAGTTCTTCGGCATATCTGAGTGAGATAGATAAGATTTAATGCACAAGACCAAACTTCTTTTGGATAAATGAAATAGCTTATTTCAACAGTAGTCAAATGCCTTCAAACCTTTAAACATCTACCAAATTTAATCTCTCTCTCTCTCTCTCTCTCTCTCTCTCTCTCTCTCTCTCTCTCTCTCTCTCCCTGTCTGCCAAATTGTTTCACTTAAAATTTCAATTCATTAAGATAAATTTTTTCAAAGAAATACAGTCAGTTCTGTCACTAAAATCAACTGTTCTTTCCTTTGCCTGAACCGTCAATAGAAAAACACTAAAAAATAGTACACATTATTTGGCGTTAGCTAGCAGCTCTTTCTGCGGCATGTTTTGCCTAATTGAGCACCTTGCAGCTTAGAACACCCCGGGGAGTTCCAATAATTATACTTCTGACGAAGTGATATTTGAACCAAGCTTTTGGACAGATGCAGGGGTACCATAGAAAGGAATAAATAATCACTTCCCTACATACTTGACACTCTGGGTTTGTTGTAAGAACATAAACATGATTGCACCATGGAGCCAACTAGTAAAAGGAAGCAGTACCTCACACGTCCGGCAAGATGGACAGGACCATGAACTCCAGTGAAATAAATCTGCAAATTGCAAATCAGAACATGCAGAAGTTGGAACCTGAGGAACAGAATTGAAGTTACTGACTAGTACCTCTATGTTGTGCCCAGGCTTTCAAACAGCCCCTATGATACTTCTTGCCACAACTTCTGCAAGAAAGCATCTTTTTTGCTCTGTCGCTACCATCTGTTTCACCTGAGAAGCACATTCGACACATCACCTTTGAGGTTGTGTTGGTAAGTGCTTGCTCATCTGCATTGGTGTCTCTTGAGACCGCCTGGGAGATTTTAAGGAAAATCAAAACATAACTAAACAGAAGGTTGTCAAAACAGTGACCTTTGCTAAGTTAGACAGCTCGATGATATAACAGCCACATTGTCCCCATCTCCGGAATTAGTTTAAGCATTGTAATGATGACAGATCTCACAAAAAGATATCACGAAGCCTATAACCAACCCACTATTGCCACTAAACAAACACGCAAGACTCGCCACTAATTCAAAATCATAGCGTTCAGCGATAACAAATGCGAATTCACGGAAACCACTTAGAGGCTAGAAATCTAGACCGTACTCAACATACACTCAGCAAGACCGCAAAAGCAGCACTCTTGGCATGTAGCAAAAGCATAAGCGGCAGATGGAGCAGCAGCAATTCACTCCGAAATAACTCACCGCAGCGTCACCAGACTCGAATCTTCGAGCGAAATCCTCAGCAGCAACCACAGTAGCAGCAGCCTTCTTCTGAAGCGCCACACGCTTGGTGTGTGCAGAAGCGGACAAAGCCGCGGAATCCTCTCCACCAAGATCAGCATCCCCATCGACTTCCCCAACAACAACCGGCTGAGGAGCTAGAATGGGAACCGAAACCGGGATGGAAGCAGCAGAAGCAGGGATAGGAGGTGGAGGAGCAGGCACAATCTTCGGAACCAAAACCTGAACGGTAGCCCCGTTGGAAGCCCTAATTCGCGAGGGATCCCTCCATAGCTCCTCGAT
The DNA here is from genome assembly GCA_964030455.1 of Linum trigynum. Taxonomy (NCBI): domain Eukaryota; kingdom Viridiplantae; phylum Streptophyta; class Magnoliopsida; order Malpighiales; family Linaceae; genus Linum; species Linum trigynum. Next base: position 27,900,272 of record OZ034814.1, on the reverse strand, counting down.
TCTGGAAACGTCGAGCAGGAAATCGGACTTTGATGCCTCCCCGTGCAGATCCCGCGGAAACCCTAGCTTGCAGGAGCATATTCGAAGGCTGCAAAACAACAACAAGAGAGAGAAACAACGGAGGGAGCGCAGAATGAGATTAGGGGATAGAGAAACAAAAGAGGAAGGACAGGAAGTCTTCCGGAGAGTGTCAACAGGAGTAATACAACAAAGAGACTGACCATGTAATTGGGCAAGCTACGTGAAAGGCCATAGAGCCAGTGAGTAGTGAGAAGGCGGGGGCAAAAAAAAAAATTTGGGGGGGGCAGAAAAATCGTTTTCTTTTTTTGTCGACGCGAGTTAGTTGAGTGATGAGTCGTGGAGGGAGCGAGGGAGAGAGAAAGAACGGTAGGCAGAACGCTGAGACGGGATGGGTGGAGATTAGGGATGGCAATAGGTCGCAGTTTTGGTCAGGTCGGGTCAGGTCAAATTCAAACTCATGGATTTATCCATAAAAAATATGGGGTGAAATTTATTGGGTTTGGAAAATTCAAACTCAATCAGTGGTGAATTCATAAATTCTAAATAGTGGTGTCTCCTCAAAAAAATAAATTAAATTAAATAATTCTTAAATATGAAAATATCTGACTAGTAATTAGTAAAAGTTACATTAAAAGTTCAAACGTGTTTCATAAAATACATTCGGTGTCTATACTGCTCAACAAAAATCTCTCGGCATATCCTACTAGACAAGGGTATCCCGAAATTGGGTTTAATCGTTAGGTTTTGAAAATAATTTGTTATAAGAATGACATTTTACTATTATAACTTAAATATTATTTGTACCAATACGCAAACTACTACTGGAGATTGAATAATCATTTTTCCAAATTTTAAGGGTGTTCCACTACCACTTAAACATTATTTTTTGCTCATATGCAAACTATTATCGGAGGTTGAATAATCGTGTTTTCAAATTTTAGGGGTGTCCACTAAACTCAACCCAACCCGCTGGGTACCCATGGGTTTTCGTCGTAAAAAATAACAAGTTCCTATCAAAATAAAAGTCAACTATTAATCTCTCAATACAAATTATCCATATATAAAACACCATTCAAGAAAATTCAAGCAAATCACAAATTAACCATATAAATTGTTCAACACCAATCTGGAAAACTCAAGAAAATTGAAGCAGTCATGCAGATTGCTGCGTTAATCGAGAATCTAGTTAGGATGGACAAAGCAACGGAGCTGGGAGTAAGAGCAAAGTTTGGTAGAGTTTGAGTGGAAGTTGACCTTACCCTGCCGCTGCTAGGGCAATATTAAGTTGAAGGAGTCAAATACCTCATTGAGTATGAAGGCCTGCAATATATTTGTAGCAATTGTGGAAAGTACGGAAAACAGACAAATATGTGTGACTGCACGAAATCATCACCAATGGGAGAGAGGAGGAAGAGGTAATGGAGGCTCCTAAAACTCAAGCAGAAGATCCCGCAATGGGACAAACCTTTGGGGTCTGGATGACGGTTCAAAAGAAGTTACGTAGATCGATAAGGAGGGAGATGCATGGGGCTAGGGTGAATGAAGGATAAAGGAAGGGGAGAAGTAGCGAGGAGAAGAGCAATCGATTTAATATTTTGGGGGAGGATGGTATCGTGAAGGACCAAGAAACATGGAGGGAGGAAAGAAGGAAGAATGAAGCAGAGGTGGACCTGTGGAATGATGTGGGTAATGAAAGCCATGCACACGTGAAGATGACAAAACAAGACAAGATTCCAGCAAAGGGATCAAAGCCAATGAACTCCGGGGCTAAATCGAAGACAACGCCGAGACGGGTGCATACTCATACCACACAGAAGGGACCAAGTCAATTACCGATAAAACAAACCAAGGGTGGGCAAAAAGGAGGTAACATCGAGAGCTTGAAGGGAGGAAAAGAAGGAGAAAGAGACCTAACAAAAGACTCTACAGGATCACTACAGGGGAAAAGGTGATAGAAGGAAAAATGTTGATGGTGCAGGGAACCTATCCCCTTTGGGTAATAAATGAGAATTCTGAGTTATAACTGTCGCTGTCTGGGGAGTAAGCGTTCAGTTAGAGCCCCCCGGTCGTTGTTTCGGTGTACCTCTCCCCATATAGTTTTAATGGAAATGAAACAAACTAGAGAAGAGAATAATAGCACATGGAAAGAGCTGGGATTTGCGAGTGGTGAAAGCTGGCCTTGTGATGGTTCGGGAAGGGGAAGAGCAGGTGGTCTCTGAGTATGGTGAAAAGAGGAAGTCAAGTTGACTATGATGGGAGCTGATTTACATAATATGGATATGAAGGTTGAGAGTGATCGGGATGAATATGGCAGTTTACAGGGGTTTATGGCTGGCCGAAAAGCAAAGATAAATATAAAACCTGGGAAATGCTATGATGGCTCGGGCATTTGGGATGGCCCGTGGTTGTGTGCGGGAGATTTCAACCAGGTACTTACGACAACTGAGAAGAGGAGTGGTAGAGAGGTAAACATTGAGAGATGGAAGCGTTCGCAGACTGTATTGGCAATATTGAGCTTCATGATCTTGGCTTCTCAGGTTATCAATTTATGTGGGAGAAAAACAAGCAAGGAGGCGGATTCATAGAAGAGAGATTGGACTGTTTCCTTGCCTCGATTAGATGGGGCGATCGGTTCAAGGAAGCAAGGATGCGTCATATGGACAAGAGGAGATCAGAACATCGTCCCATTATTGGCAAGACATGTGGTGATGAGGATGAGGAACCAAAGTGGGGATGGAACTTTCGTTTTGACCCATTCTGGACTAACCACGCTGAGTGTGCAGGTGTGATCAAGGAAGCGTGGAATGAAGAGAGCGGTGTTGATGTTGTGTCAAAAATCAACACTGTAGGACAAAATTAGACACTTGGAGTCGAAGGACGTTCCCAAACTTCAAAAAGAAAAGTGTCCGGATTGGAAGAGCTCTTAAGGCTTTGGAGAGATCAGTGAAAACTGAAGCAATTTTGCAATAGCATAAGGAACTGGAAACTAAACTTGAGCAGCTTGAGGAAGAAGAAGAACAATACTGGCAACAGAGGTCACAGACGCATTGGTTGAAGAGTGGGGATAAGGACACAAATTTCTTTCATAGGAAAGCTTCTGACCGTAGAAAAAGAAACACAATTAAGCGGCTGCGTGATGAAGAGGGGCATTGGTTCTTGGGAACCAAGAATGCTACTGATTGTCTCTAATACTATTTTGTGCCACGTTTTCCGCTGGCGAGGTGCCAAATGAAACGATGGTCCGAGACTCTATACAAAAATTGGTTGGAACAGAAGATAATGTCGAGCTGATAAAGCAGGTTACTAGAGAGGAAGTGGGGGCAGCGTTGAAGCAAATGGGAGCTCGGAAGGCGCCTGGGGCAGACGGTTTACCGGTACTCTTATTTCGGACATATTGGGAGGTGGTGGCGGATGATGTAGTTGCTACGGTCAAGGGAATTATCGAGGAAGGGGTTATGCCGTCGGGAATAAATCATACGCTTATAGCATTAATATCTAAAGTAAAAACTCCTTTCTCACAAAAGGAGTTCCGACCGATTAGTTTGTGCAATGTAATTTACAAGATGGCATCGAAGGTGCTAGCTAATCGGTTGAAAGGTCTCTGGATAAGATAATCTCACTAGCGCAGAGCGCTTTTGTGCCGAGAAGGTATATTACCGAAAACGTGATAACGGCCTTTGAATGCTTCCATATGATGAAGAAGAGGACAAAATGAAGGGTTGGCTACTTCTCCGCAAAGATTGATATGGCAAAGGCGTATGACCGGGTTGAATGACATTTCTTGGAAGGAGTTATGAGAAAGATGGGGTTTGATGAGACATGGATTCAACAGGTTATGTTGTGTGTGCGTTTAGTAACATACTTTGTTCTAGAAAAATGGACATCAGTCGCAATAGTTCACACCAAGCAGAGGGTTACAGGCTTACGGCAAGGGGACCCAGTTTCCCCATATCTTTTTCCTTCTTTGCGCGGAAGGTTTGCCAGCATACACAAAGAAAGCTATTAAGGAGAAACGCTTACATGGACCGAGGCCAGTTGTAGGGGCGCTTGTTTTTCGCTAATGACTGCATTTTCTTTGGTAGGGCGACACAGCATGAATGCAGTACGTTGAAGGGATTTTGGCCGACTATGAACGAGAATCCGGGCAACTGGTGAGTTATCAGAAGTCCAAAGTGTCTTTTAGCAAGAGCGTATTACTACGGAATAGATTGATAGTCGGAGGAACGTTGGGAATGACTATGGTAGAGAAGCACGAAAATTACCTGGGTGTAGCGGCCACAACTAGTAGATCGAAGAAAGAACTCTTTAAGGAATTAGTAGATCGGGTTTGCAAGAAGATGAAAGGTGGAAGGAACAAGTTATGTCGGTTGCGGCGAGAGAAGTTCTGATAAAGTCAGTTTTCCAGGCTCAATTATCGTACGCTATGTCGGTTTTCAAGATCTCGGATGGTATCATCGACCAGGTATATAGTCTGATTACGACATTCTTGTGGGGGCAGCAAGGTTCAGAAAGAAGGGTCCACTGGATTAGAAGGGAGGAACTGGTCTGTCCTAAGATGGAAGGTGGAATGGGTTTCCGGTAGAGCTGCAAATGAGCCGAGTCGAATCGAGTTTTTGCTTAGCTTGAGCTCTCCTCATTTGTAAATTTTTCAGCTCGAGCTCGAGCTCGGCTCGAACTTGAATTTTGATAATCTAGCTCAAGCTCGAGTTTGGCTCGATTAAAAATAATCTATTTAGAGATCGACTTGGTAGAGCTCGGTAAATGCTCATTAACACAACTTGGCAAACTGAGTACAAGCTCGGCTCAAAATGAGATAGATTTGAAATCATTCTTGCTGAAAAATGTGTACAAAATAAGAATTTACATGATAAAAAGAACACTAGAAACTAAAAATAACAGCTAAATTCCATACACATCCTATTAACAAGATAATGTTCATATTCAGAAGAGTAATTAATCCTTCCACAAGCTCTAAACAAGCCAGCTTGTGAGCTTAGCTCAACAAGCCACCGAGTCAAGCTAGCTCACGAGCTTATCAAGCTGAGCATGGTCTAGCTCAAGCTTGGCTCGTTCACTAACGAGTCGGCTCACGAGTCGGCTTGTTAAATAACGAGTCGAGTATCGAACGAGTTTTTTCTGATTTGAACCCTGAGTTGCTCGCGAGCGGCTTGACTCATTTGCAGCCCTAGTTTCCGGGATTTGCGTGGCTTTAATGTGGCTCTCCTTGCAAAACAGATGTCAAATCTATATCAACGACCCAAGTCACCGATTGCTAGAATCATTCGGGCTAATTACCATAAGAATTCTTCTATCTTGGAGGCAAGCATCAGATACAAACCTAGTTTTATATGGGGAAGTTTGATGTCGGTACAAGATTTTCTCCATAGTGAGTTGCGCTGGCGAATAGGAAATGGGGAGATGGTGAGAATCTGCGGGGATAAATGGCTACCTAATAGTCCTAAAGGTTTTGTTACGTCGCCGCCTAGAGGGATGCCAGTTGATTATTATGTTAGTGAGTTAATAGATCCAATCACGGAGGGTTGGGACAAGGCGCTGCTGGAAAGCTGCTTCACAAGTGATGTAGTCCAGTCACTAGTGTATTTTACAGATCCCACTATGTGGCATTCAGGAACTTGATCGGCTCATTTGGAGCTCGAGTGTTAATGGGGGATACTTTGCGCGTGAAAGATACTACCACTGGCTGCAGGTACAGACGGAGGAGATGGAGATAGAACCGACAGGAGAAGAATTGGTGTGGAAGAAGTTGTGGTCAATGGAAGTTGCACTGAAGAATAAACACTTTCTATGGAAGTTTGCGAAGGATGTGCTCCCAACAGGTGACCATATCAGCCTTAAAAGTAAAAAACGTGGAGATAAGTGTCCGTTTTGCGATCTACTGGAGACACAATTTCTTTTGTTTGGGGACTATTCTTGGACATGCCGCATCTAGAGGGGGTTTGAGGTTTCTGAATACTTAACTATTGCCCAACACAAGATTGCTTTCAATGGTTGAAGAACGTAATGGCTTATGGGAATGAAGAAAAGCTGGAAATTTGGAGTGTGCTTATGTGGTTTTTGTGGAACGAGAGGAATGCCCAATTATTCAATGGGAAGAAGCTGAATGAGGACCAGATTGTGATGCGAGCAAGAAACTACCTTGATGATTACAAAAAACACCAGGCTAGGCAGCAAATAGAGTCAAGGAACCAGGAGAATGAGGTGTGGAAGGAGCCATATCATGTGTGTTTTAAGGTAAACACTAATGTCAGCTTCAATACGATTGATGGAGTGAGCCTAGGCGTTGTAACATCCCGTTCTGGCAAAACCCATATTTCGATCGCTAGAAAGTTCGCGATTTAAAATCGAGCGTTTTGATAGTATTTCGATGAAAATCGGATTATCGATCGATCGAATAAGTATATGTATTAATTATAAATATATAATATATAATATATTATATATATAATCAAATCAGTCGGCCATATATACATATATAACTCCTCACCGTCATCTTTTTCTCCATTTTCATTCTGTTCTTTCTTTACCATTCACGGGCCGAGAGAAACCGAGAAGCAGGGCGCGCAGGGGAGGAACAGAAAAATCCTCGGAGCTCAATTCTTGAGAATAAGTGATCCAAAAATCCCGTAAGTAATGCCTAATTCATCTATTCATCGTGATTTATCGATTTAGAGCTTTAAAACGAGTTTTTGGTTCAAGAATTTCTTGAATTCCCGATCTGCCAAATTAGGGTTTCGGAGTATCCGGAAGCCGGATTGAGCCCAAATTTCAGATACGAGCTTCTTGCAGCGAGGTAATCAATCCTCTAGTTCTAATTCATGAATTTCGGCAATTATTTAGGTCGGGGTCCGAATCGCTGAATTTAGCTCCGACCGGGGCTTGATGTGTTTTTATTCGAGAATTTGACCCGAAGCCTAGAACTAATATTGACGGGGATACTGCAGGGGGTATTAGGACGGTCTCGGATTTTAATTCGGGGTTCGTTCATGAAATTGACGTTTTAGCACGTGAAGGTTAAACCGGTATTTGAACGACCAGAACTGGTGAGGGATTAGCACGGCATACCGGGTTTGTCGTATCACGATAATTATATTGATGCTTAGAATTGATCTAGGTGAACTAGAATGGCATGATTAGGGGTGTATGAGCTTTTGTGCTATATGTTGAACCCTGGATTGCTGTATGATATTATTGACTTGCCCTAATCGATATGAACCTTGTTTATGCTGATGATTGTGTATATATTGCAAATTGTGGGCTTGACTGTTAATATGCTTTACGATGGTTCGAGAAGGTGATTAGGTATGATTTTTCATGATTGTTGTATTTGGATGCACAAGTGGGAAAATATATATTCCTTGGTGATATTATGATGTTTAAGGAGGATGACTTGCACGAGGGTTTATCCCGAGGAAGTGCAATTATACGACTCCTGATTTACCTATGTTGAGCCAATTATGGCCAGGGCAAGTACATGTGTAAGTAATGAATTATGATTAAGCAAGATGAGATATGAATCATGTACAAGGATACCAAATATGAGTGTTGTGGTCTCACGGTCAACTACATAGTAATTAGGGCTCCCTATGCTATTACTCTATTATGATATGTATGATAGTCACACCTCTCATGTGGTGGTGACTGAAGAATTCTTATGAGATATGACCACACCCAGAGCGGTGTCGGGGTATGACTACACCCATAGTGGTGTGGGGTATGTATGACCACATCCGACGGGATGTTGGGGTATGTATGACTACATCCGACGGGATGTGGGGTATGTTTCCCGGGAGAGTTATTAGCATGGGAGTAGCCAGGCGCCTATAAGTAAAACATGATAAGATGCATTTGCATAAGTCAAGGTGGTTGAGTCTTTTGCCTATTGGGATGTCGGAGGGCTGATATCTGATCCTAGTGCTTTGGCTTGATTGTTAGATGTATGGTAGGGGTATGCTGGTTATGAACTCACTATGCGATGATTATCTCACTCAGCTATGAGCTGACCCTCTTTTATTCTTCTTCTCTGCTTATGCTATGTGTAAGCAGATCATCAGCAGCAGTAGATAGGTGTATAGGTGGGAGGTGAGCAAGAGTTGAAGGCAAGATGAGGTATGGTCTTCAACCATTCTGTGCTTGGACTACTACTCGGGATTTTGGCCAGTGATCCACACCTTATTGTAAAAATGTTTTGAGAACGTTTTTCATGTGCATACTAGCTTCTGATGTAGTGTGAGATATCCACAGGTGTGGAAAGTTAATGATATGTGTATATTTATGTGGTTGTGTAAGTTATGACGATTATGGTACGTATAAGTATGGTATGCAGTTGTGGAGTATGAAACTGTGACTATGGCTATGAAAGTCCATGTATATGGTTGTTAGTATATGTTTGTCATTGAATGCATGGATTCAGATAAATTAGTTTGCAGGTTTTAGTTACAAGAACTGTTAGCCCATTACGCGAGTAATTCATGTCGAAATTTTATTTGGGTAAATTTTTGGTAATTAATGTAACACCCGGGATTAATTCCGCTGCAATTGTATGAACAATATCATTAGGCAAAACGTATAGGGTAGGGTGTTACAGTTTGGTATCAGAGCCCGGTTCCCTCTTTTTGCTGTTATGGCGTACTACACCCTATGGGAGTTTAAACACTCCTAAGGAGGGGAGTACCCCATAATGACTTAAACTGGGAATTGAGTTTGACATGATTATGTGTATTGGTATATTGGATGAAATTACCTGCATCATGGTTTTCAAAATTGAGTTTTGAACTTATTTGTTTTCAAGTAATTATTTTGGAAATTTTTTGTTTTAACCAAGTGAGAGATTCGGTGAAGAATGAATTTTGGGTGGATCAATCTAAGGCCAATATTTCCTTGTAGTTCGCACGGAAGTTGTGAAAATGTTCCTACTGACCAGTCGAGAGGAGTGGGGGCGGTTGATGCAAGACCGCCAGTATTAGACTATGCAAAGATGAAGAGTTTGGGTGGTAGGGACTTCAAGGGAGATGTGAGTCCAGATGCTGTAGTAGAGTGGTTGAGAGAGATGGAAGATGTGTTTGAATATCTTTATGCAACCCCAGAGGAAAAAGTGCAATATGTTGTTTTTCTCCTAAAGGGGTACGCGAGGAGCTGGTGGTCCTCAGTCTCTAGAGTTAATGGTGAACGAGTTCAGTTCACCTGGGAGGAGTTCCTGAAGGCCTTTAAGACAGAGTTTCTTCCCGACGCTTTTATCAGGGCAAAGAACAATGAATTTGCCAACCTTAAGCAGGAGAATATGACAGTTACTAAGTACACCATCAAGTTTGTTCGACTGCTTTACTTTGAGGATGGGTTGGCGGATACTGAGCATAAGAAGGAGAGGTCCTAGCAGTTTTGGGAGAACACCGAGTCAATCTATGTCAGGAACATCATACAGGGCACCAATTTCCTCAGCTACACAATTTCCATTTTGTCAAGTTTGTCAGAAGAGGCATCTTGGAGAGTGTAGGAGATTTTCTGGTGTATGCTTTCACTGTGGCCAACCTGGGCACATCATGAGGGACTGTCCGCATTTGAGAGAAGTAAGAGCTACACAGTCCGAGCCTTTAGTACAATTTAGTAGAGCCCCATTCAGGGGTGGTTACCAGGGAGGCCGTAGTGGATTTCAGAGTGGTCGTGGTGGTTCACAGGGTGGTAGAGGTGGTGGTCGAAATCAACCATCAGGAAGTGGTACGCAGGGTACCAGAGCACAAGGAGCACCGAGGGTTTATGCAATGACTCGAGGTGAGGCAGAAGTGGCACCAGAAGTTGTGACTGGTATGCTTTCTATCCTTGGCAAGCAATTATATGCTTTGATCGATACTGGTTCCTCTCACTCATTCATGTCATATACGTTTGCACATATGCTACGTTTAGTTCCAGATAAGCTAGGCTATACCTTATGTGTTAAAACACCTGTGGGAGATACCTTGAAGGTAGACTCAGTTATTAGAAGTTCCTTCATTTGTGTGGAAGGATATTTCCTAGCAGCAGATTTAATTCTGCTACCTTTTGATGAATTTGATGTCATCCTTGGAATGGACTTTCTGGCAACCCATGGAGCTGTTGTGGATTGTCAAAAGAAAGAAGTGTTATTCAACACACCAGATAAAGGTCCTGTTGTATTCCGAGGTATTAAGAAAAAGGAGACTCATGGTTTTCTTTCTGCCTTGGAAGCTTTTCGGTTAGTGAAGGAAGGTTGTGAAGCCTTTCTTGCTCAAGTTACTGTAGTAAATGATAAGAAGGTTGAGGATGTAGAGGTGGTAAGGGAGTTTCCTGATGTATTCCCCGAAGAACTTCCCGGCCTTCCACCAGAAAGGGAAGTAGAGTTTGATATTGAATTGGTACCTGGCACAACACCAATTTCAATGGCACCATATAGAATGGCACCAATTGAGCTGAAGGAGCTTAAAGAACAATTGCAAGAATTGTTAGACAAGGGGTTTATTCGACCTAGCATCTCACCTTGGGGTGCACCGGTTTTGTTTGTCAAGAAGAAAGATGGCTCCATGAGAATGTGCATTGACTACCGGAGGTTGAATAAGGCGACAGTGAAGAATCGTTATCCCCTCCCAAGAATAGATGACTTGTTTGATCAATTGCAGGGTGCATTGGTCTTTTCTAAGATTGATTTGAGGTCTGGATACCATCAATTGAAAGTGGCAGATGGAGCAACCTCAAAGACAGCTTTTAGAACAAGATATGGGCATTATGAGTTCCTGGTAATGCCTTTTGGACTCACTAATGCGCCAGCGGTATTTATGGCTCTTATGAACAGAGTGTTCCATGAATATCTTGATAAGTTTGTGATTGTGTTCATAGATGATATTCTCATCTATTCTAAAAGCGAGGAGGAGCACAAAACTCACCTTAGAATTGTGTTGCAAATGCTAAGGGAGAAACAATTATATGCAAAATTCTCAAAATGTGAGTTTTGGCTGAAGGAGGTAATATTTATGGGACATGTAATTTCTGGAAGAGGTGTCGAGGTGGATCCAAAAAAGGTGGAAGCAGTGGTGAGTTGGGCTCCACCAAAAGATGTGTCGGAGTTGAGAAGTTTTCTTGGCATGGCTGGTTATTATCGGCGGTTTGTCGAAGGATTTTCCAAAATTGTTGCACCATTGACCAAACTGTTGAGGAAGAATACCAAGTATGTTTGGGATGAATCATGTCAAAAGAGTTTTGATGAACTGAAAAAGAGATTGACCACAGCACCAGTACTTGCACTACCTTCAAGTCAGGGAGAGTTTGTGGTGTATATTGATGCCTCATATCAAGGACTGGGTTGTGTGTTAATGCAAGATGGAAGAGTTATCGCATATGCCTCTAGGCAATTGCGTCCTCATGAAGTAAATTATCCCACTCATGATTTGGAGTTGGCAGCGGTGGTATTTGCTCTCAAGATTTGGCGACATTATTTGTATGGTGAGACTTTTAAAATCCTAACTGATCACAAAAGCTTGAAGTATATCATGGATCAGAAGGATTTAAATAGTCGCCGGAGGAGATGGATAGAGTTGTTGAAAGATTATGATTGTACCATTGATTACCATCCAGGTAAAGCTAATGTAGTTGCTGATGCTCTGAGCAGAAAAGGCAAGAAGAATATAATGGATCTGGTTGATTTGAGGGCAATGAATGTTGATTTGGAAGTGGATGGTGTAACAGGGTTACTAGCTCGGTTAAACATTCGACCTTTGTTGCATGACAAAATTCGTGAGAAGCAGAAGGAGGACCCAGAGTTGGAAAAAAAATCATTCAAGACATTGGGGAAGGAAAAGAAAGCCCATTTGAAATGGTAGATGGCATGTTGAAGATGAATGGAAGAGCATGTGTTCCTAATGTTGATAACTTGAGGAAAGAGATCCTAGATGAAGTTCATTCTTCTGCTTATGCTATGCACCCAGGAGCAACTAAAATGTATCACACGATCAAACCATAATTTTGGTGGCGTGGGATGAAAAAGGAAGCGGCTGAACATGTTTTCACATGTCTGGTATGTCAGAAAGTTAAGGCAGAACATCAAGCTCCTGTGGGAAAACTGCAACCACTTCCAATTCCAGAATGGAAGTGGGAAAGAATCACAATGGATTTTGTATATGGTCTCCCATCATCAAGGGGAAAAGATGCAGTATGGGTTATTGTGGACCGACTGACCAAATCGGCTCACTTTTTACCCATTAGATGGAAACCATCACTGGAGACATTGTCTCAACTATATATTAAGGAGATCGTTAGATTGCATGGTGTGCCAATTTCTATTGTCTCTGATCGAGACCCGAGCTTCACATCTCGGTTTTGGCAAAGTTTACATGATGCCTTGGGAACTAAATTACATTTTACTTCAGCTTATCATCCTCAAACAGATGGGCAGAGTGAACGAACCATCCTAACTTTGGAGGAATTACTTCGATCATGTGTAATGCAATGGGAAGAATCATGGATTGACCATTTGCCCTTAATAGAGTTTGCTTACAACAACCAATACCATAGTAGCTTGGGTGTTCCACCATATGAAGCACTTTATGGGAGGAAATGCAGGACACCATTATGTTGGGATGTAGAAGGAGCAAGGCAAATCTCAGGACCAGAGATAGTTCAGATCACAGTTGACAAGGTCAGGGAAATCAGGGAGCGGTTGAGGGTGGCTCAAGATCGACAGAAAGTTTACGTTGACACGAATAGGCGTGAAGTTAATTTCGAAGTGGGTGAGAAAGTATTTCTCAAAGTGTCACCATGGAAAGGGGTGATGAGATTTGGTAAGAAAGGGAAACTTGCACCTCGGTATATTGGACCCTATGAAATCACAGAGAAGATTGAACCCGTGGCATATAAACTAGCATTGCCTCCAGAGTTATCCCAAATCCACAATGTATTTCATGTTAGTATGCTGAAGAGGTACAAAGTGGATCCTTCCCATGTTATACAACCAGAAGAGATCGAGTTGGGTTCAGATTTGACTTTTGAGGAGGTTCCAGTTGAGATTGTTGATTTTCAGATTAAGAATCTTCGTAGGAAGGAAATCCCAATGTTGAAAGTGGTTTGGAGAAATCAAGAAAGTGAGAGTGCTACCTGGGAAACTGAAGCAAGTATGCGAGAGAAGTACCCTGAGTTGGTAGCAACCTACTTTGCAGGTTAACAATCTTGCCTAATAAGATATGTTTTGAACTTGCTGATGTGCTTTTGTTGTGATAGCCCAGTATAGGTTTTTGAAACCTAAACGTGGGAACTTGAGGTGTTATGTGTTACTTTCTATGTTATGAATTGCCTAACCTAAGAGTTAGGTAATGACTTTATGTATGATAGATCATGTTAAGGGTTAGTAAGAGGAGTTAGAGTACGACTCAAGGTTAGATTTCGGGGACGAAATCTTTTAAGGAGGGGAGAATTGTAACATCCCCTTCTGGCAAAACCCATATTTCGATCGCTAGAAAGTTCGCGATTTAAAATCGAGCGTTTTGATAGTATTTCGATGAAAATCGGATTATCGATCGATCGGATAAGTATATGTATTAATTATATATATATAATATATTATATATTATATATATAATCAAATCAGTCGCCATATATACATATATAACTCCTCACCGTCATCTTTTTCTCCATTTTCATTCTGTTCTTTCTTTACCATTCACGGGCCGAGAGAAACCGAGAAGCAGGGCGCGCAGGGGAGGAACAGAAAAATCCTCGGAGCTCAATTCTTGAGAATAAGTGATCCAAAAATCCCGTAAGTAATGCCTAATTCATCTATTCATCGTGATTTATCGATTTAGAGCTTTAAAACGAATTTTTGGTTCAAGAATTTCTTGAATTCCCGATCTGCCAAATTAGGGTTTCGGAGTATCCGGAAGCCGGATTGAGCCCAAATTTCAGATACGAGCTTCTTGCAGCGAGGTAATCAATCCTCTAGCTCTAATTCATGAATTTCGGCAATTATTTAGGTCGGGGTCCGAATCGCTGAATTTAGCTCCGACCGGGGTTTGAGGTGTTTTTATCGAGAATTTGACCCGAAGCCTAGAACTAATATTGACGGGGATACTGCAGGGGGTATTAGGACGGTCTCGGATTTTAATTCGGGGTTCGTTCATGAAATTGACGTTTTAGCACGTGAAGGTTAAACCGGTATTTGAACGACCAGAACTGGTGAGGGATTAGCACGGCATACCGGGTTTGTCGTATCACGATAATTATATTGATGCTTAGAATTGATCTAGGTGAACTAGAATGGCATGATTAGGGGTGTATGAGCTTTTGTGCTATATGTTGAACCCTGGATTGCTATATGATATTATTGACTTGCCCTAATCGATATGAACCTTGTTTATGCTGATGATTGTGTATATATTGCAAATTGTGGGCTTGACTGTTAATATGCTTTACGATGGTTCGAGAAGGTGATTAGGTATGATTTTTCATGATTGTTGTATTTGGATGCACAAGTGGGAAAATATATATTCCTTGGTGATATTATGATGTTTAAGGAGGATGACTTGCACGAGGGTTTATCCCGAGGAAGTGCAATTATACGACTCCTGATTTACCTATGTTGAGCCAATTATGGCCAGGGCAAGTACATGTGTAAGTAATGAATTATGATTAAGCAAGATGAGATATGAATCATGTACAAGGATACCAAATATGAGTGTTGTGGTCTCACGGTCAACTACATAGTAATTAGGGCTCCCTATGCTATTACTCTATTATGATATGTATGATAGTCACACCTCTCATGTGGTGGTGACTGAAGAATTCTTATGAGATATGACCACACCCAGAGCGGTGTCGGGGTATGACTACACCCATAGTGGTGTGGGGTATGTATGACCACATCCGACGGGATGTTGGGGTATGTATGACTACATCCGACGGGATGTGGGGTATGTTTCCCGGGAGAGTTATTAGCATGGGAGTAGCCAGGCGCCTATAAGTAAAACATGATAAGATGCATTTGCATAAGTCAAGGTGGTTGAGTCTTTTGCCTATTGGGATGTCGGAGGGCTGATATCTGATCCTAGTGCTTTGGCTTGATTGTTAGATGTATGGTAGGGGTATGCTGGTTATGAACTCACTATGCGATGATTATCTCACTCAGCTATGAGCTGACCCTCTTTTATTCTTCTTCTCTGCTTATGCTATGTGTAAGCAGATCATCAGCAGCAGTAGATAGGTGTATAGGTGGGAGGTGAGCAAGAGTTGAAGGCAAGATGAGGTATGGTCTTCAACCATTCTGTGCTTGGACTACTACTCGGGATTTTGGCCAGTGATCCACACCTTATTGTAAAAATGTTTTGAGAACGTTTTTCATGTGCATACTAGCTTCTGATGTAGTGTGAGATATCCACAGGTGTGGAAAGTTAATGATATGTGTATATTTATGTGGTTGTGTAAGTTATGACGATTATGGTACGTATAAGTATGGTATGCAGTTGTGGAGTATGAAACTGTGACTATGGCTATGAAAGTCCATGTATATGGTTGTTAGTATATGTTTGTCATTGAATGCATGGATTCAGATAAATTATTTTGCAGGTTTTAGTTACAAGAACTGTTAGCCCATTACGCGAGTAATTCATGTCGAAATTTTATTTGGGTAAATTTTTGGTAATTAATGTAACACCCGGAATTAATTCCGCTGCAATTGTATGAACAATATCATTAGGCAAAACGTATAGGGTAGGGTGTTACAGGCGTTGTCATCCGAGGCCAAGGTGGGACGTTTTTTTCTTGCAACAGCAAAGAAAATTGCTGGGAACAAGGATGTGGAAATGGGTGAGGTATTGGCGGCGGAGTACGGGTTGCAGCTAACGAAACAGTTTAGTGTGGCACAACCAATCCTTGAGTCAGATTGCTTACCCCTTATTCAAAAGATCCAAGAGGTGAATACAATTCAAACATAAATTGGAGTAGTATGCATAAACAGGAGATTATTGCAAGAGATGGGTGGTGGTTCGTGGACAGCAAATGAAGCAGCACATCTTATGACACAATCTCGGACTAGAGTTAATGAAACAAATGTTTGGGTAGATCAACCCCCTATTGTTGGTTAATCAGTTACAGCTCGATAATGTAATGGCCAATGCTGAATAATAAAGAGTCCACAAGTTTTCTGTAAAAAAAATTATATCTACAAATCATACCCAATAAACGACAAACCTTACAAACTAAGACTAATACCACTGGGAAACCCGAATTATCAAGAAAATGTCATTTGTGTCCCGAACTATTCGATATTTTATTTATGTCTTGAACTATTTTTCTGTTAGTGTTCAGCAAGTTTGACCGTCAATATTTAACAGAAAATTCATTAAGTATCAGTGTCATCTGACATGAATTTTTAATATTATAAAAAATACAAAAAATCAAAACAAAAAAAAATTTCTTCTCTTCTTCTTTGTCATCTTCCTCTGCCGTTGTCTATAGCTATCCTTCGGGTATTTCTTTACCGTCATTGAGCTCTCCTACAAACTTATTCAAAGAGAGGCGATCTCACGCGAATCCGTGATTTTTTTATTTGGAGGGTGAATCTCGGCATCTTGTCGCTCGCGTGCCTCGTGAAGGATTTGCTCTGCCTTGATTTAAATGGGAACAAGGGGTCTTGTTTTTGTCCCGATTAGGGCAACAGAGCTTCACTTCAGTGTCCTTCCTGGTCGGGTAGCCTCCTTTGGGCTGAGACTTTGGGTGGAGGAGATGGGAGTGGCAGTGAATCTGGTGGGGCTACAGTTTATAGAGCTGCCAACATCAAATCCACCCGCAATAAAACATCAAATTGACATAAAAGAGCTCCACGTTACCCTTTCTCTAGCTCCTCTCTCGAATAGTTGGACATGGCAGTTGTGGGAGCGGAAGCAAAGGAGCAAGGTCTTACCCTAATATGGTCGGTGAGAGGTTTCCGGCGGTGATGAGTGGAAATGGTGGAGACGTCGTGAGCGGAGAAGAAAGTGGGAGATGCGAATTGGCAACGGTGAAGAAACGGGGGTAGAACTCAACTAAGCTATCGTAGTATCTCCGATCTAGATGTCGGTTGAAGTGAGGAGGAGAGAAGAGGAAGAAGCAGCAAGAGAGTTTTTTATGTTTTATTTATTTGTTTTAGTTTGTATTTAATTTTGAATTAAAAATATGATGTGTCAATGTCGTGACATCTACGTGGCTGCCACGTTTTTGCCAGGTCAGCAAAAGTCAATGCTAAGTGACCATCGTCTGGTCAACCATTATTTATAACGATCAACGAATCGTCAAGATATAAATGACACACAACTATAATAGGTTGGGGAATTTTTGGAATATTGAATAAGTTGGGATACAAGTGGCGTCCTCTCTTTGTAGAGGCGAGTTCTCTCGTAAGCATGGTAGCGCCACTCCTCCAACTCCAATTTGCAACTTACGCTCATTGCCACAAACATTTGCATCCATATTAAGTATTTTAATTTCCCAAAAGGCCTTGTGCGCTAGCTCTACTGGTAGGTGACACAATTCGCCATAGACAAGCATGTAGGGTGATGTACCCATGGGCGTCTTATAGGCGGTGTAGTACGCCCAAAGAGCATCATCGAGCTTAGTGGACCAATCCTTTCGGGATTGATCCACTATCTTTTCAAGTATCCTCTTCCATTCTTGTTTAGTTATCTCGGGTTGACCACTTGTTTGTGGGTGGTAAACCATGGATACCCTATGAGTCACACCATAGTGACTCAATTTTTTTTCAAAGTGACCCTGAAAGTGAGTCCCTCGTTCACTAATGATAGCTCTAGGGGTCCCAAATATGGTGAAAATTTATTGAGAAACATGCAAACACGTCGTACATCATTGGTGGGCATAACTAGTGCCTCCACCCACCAAGAGACATAATCCACTGTTACCAAGATTTATTTGTTTCCAAATGAAGAGGTGAATGACCCCATGAAGTCGATGCCCCAAACATAAAAAAATCTCACAAGTGATATAAAAAGTCCGGGGCATCTCATTCCGGTCAGAGATGTTACCTGAGCGTTGCCAGTTGTCGCAACACTGAACAAACTCATCAGCGTCCTTGAATAGCAAGGGCCATAAAAAAACTCAATTGGAGCACCTTCCTGGCAGTTCGGTTACCCCGGTGGTGTCCCCCAGTCGGTCCTTCATGGAATTGGACAAGGATAGCTTGCATCTCTCCCTCTGGGATGCAACACATGATGACACCGTCGGCTCCTACCCGAAAAATATGGGGATCATACCAGAAGTAGAAATGATGGTCAGAGAAGAAGTTCCTCCTCACTTGAGTGCTCATTCATCTAAGAAATTGTCTTCTCACCAAATAATTGGTAAAATCGGCGAACCAAGACGTAGTGCTCTCCATCATAGCCAACACAAACAATCTCTCATTGGGGAATAATTAATTGATCTCCCTATGAGAGGGATCCACCGAGGGTCCTTCAAGTCGGGAGAGATGATCCACGACCAAATTCTCGACCCCTTTCTTAATCTCAATGTCAAACTCTTGCAAAAGTAGTATCCATCGAGTGAGTCGGGGTATGACATCGGCTTTGCTCATCAAAAACCAAATGGTTGAATGGTCAGTGTAGATGATCACCTTTGATACCACAAGGTGGGACAGAAAGTTATTAAATGCAAAGATGGCTGCCAAAAGTTCTTTCTCAGTGGTGTAGTTCTCTTGTGGCCCTTTCAAGGTCTTTGAAGTATAACATATAGGCCGAAAGTATTTGCCTCTCCTTTGTCCTAACACCGCTCCTACTGTATAGTCATTTGCATTGCACATCAATTTGAATGGGAGTTTCTAATCCGGTGAGACCATGATTGAGGCATTAGTGAGCTTTGTCTTCAAGATGTCAAATGCCTCGAAGCACTGATACAAATAGTGCATCCTTCTCGAGAAGTTTTGTCAACGGCAAAGCATAAAGTTCTCAATAAATTGTCGATAAAACCTTGCATGCCCAAGGAAGCTCCGGATCCCCTTTACGGACATTGGAGGTGGAAGCTTGCTAATGGTATCAACCTTTTCCCTATTAACTTCAATACCTCTCTTTGAAATCTTGTGTCCCAATACAAAGCCTTCGCGCACCAAAAAATGAGACTTTTCCCTACTAAGATCCAAATTCGTCTCTTCACACCTCTTTAGAATCTTCTTCAAATTGGCAAGGCATTGGGAAAAAGATTCCCCAAAAACCAGGAAGTCATCCATGAAGACTTCCAAATTTCTCCTACAAATTTTTCAAAAATCGCCACCATGAATCTTAGGAATGTGGCCGAGTAATTACACAAGCCGAATGGTATGCGCCGATACACAAAGGTATGGAAAGGGAAAGTGAAGGTTGTCTTAGCTTGATCTTCTGGGGATATTGGAATATGGAAGTACATCCTGTCCAATAAACAATAGAAGTCTTGTCCCGCTAGCCTTTCAAGAATTTGATTTATAAAAGGTAAGGGGAAATGATCCTTCCTAATTGCATCATTCAACCTTCGATAATCAATACACACTCTCCACCCTGTTACGGTCCTTGTAGGAATTAACTCAATTGGTCGATGGTGGTCGGTTGTTCAACTTGTTTTGGCTTCTCCACCTTCATCTTCGGGAAAGGTGCTTCTCTAGCCTCCTTTCCACTATGGAGTGTCACAGCTTTCATTTTGGATTTTGTAACTCGTTTCCCAGAAATGGTAGCTTGCATGATGATGCCCATTAGAGTGGATAAGTTCATCAAAGATTATTGGCGACTTTGCTACCCTGATTCAATGGATGAAAATTTCACAGATTCTTCTTTCATAAACTTTTCAATCTTCTCGAACATTTGTGACCTTGTAGTCACAAAATCTTTAGGTTTGGAAATTCTGCCATGTTGCGATTGATAAGAAAGAGAGGTCATGGCTTAAATCAGAGGCTCTTGATTATTTGGTGCTACCCATGCTTGGACCGAGTGAACATTCCACCCCAGATTATGCAACTCGCCACATGGATTATTGTCACTAACAGATCCCCTAGCACCCGTTATGGCATAAACTTGCT
This sequence comes from Linum trigynum, assembly GCA_964030455.1. Taxonomy (NCBI): domain Eukaryota; kingdom Viridiplantae; phylum Streptophyta; class Magnoliopsida; order Malpighiales; family Linaceae; genus Linum; species Linum trigynum. Next base: position 27,880,216 of record OZ034814.1, on the reverse strand, counting down.
CTTCCGTGGTGCTTGTCTCCCTCATGAGTTGACATTCTTCAACTTCATGGTTAGGACTTGAACACCAATCACAAACCATAACCGAGCTCTTCGCTTGCTTGTTATCACGCAAGATCACCTAAATCAACTCATTAATCTTTGCAAAAGTGAAGAAGTTGATTCAGTGGAGTGCACTCCCCTCTCTCGGATCTTCCTTCCATGCCTTGTCATCTCCCAATCAAGAGCCCTTAGTATCCATTTCTTCAAACAATGTTGTCATTTCGGTGGAGTCTTGTTAAGCATATTCCCTTGGCATAAAGAATCAATAAGTGCCTGATCTTCTTCGCAGAGACCATTGTAGAATGCCTCAATCCAGAATTTATCTCCAAAACCATGGTGTGAACATTGGTCAAATAGTTCAGAGTAATGCTCCCACGCATCCCTTAAAGTCTCGTCATCCTCTTGAGTAAAGTGAGTGATCTTCTTCTTAAACTCCACCATTTTAGATGGCGAGCAATAACGATTCATGAACTTGGTTACCAAATATCCCCATGATGTTATCGAGAGCAGAGGCCTGTTATTGAGCCAACTCTGTGCCTTGCCACTAAGTGATTAGGGAAAGAGTCTCAGTCTAATGGCAACTTGAGGCACCCCATTGATCTTAAAGCCATCCATCAAATCGTAAAATCGGTTGATGTGCTCCTTGGGGGTTCGTCTTCAAGTCCAATGAATTGGATATTGTTCTGAATCATGGTGATGAGGCCCATCTTGATTTCTACGTTACTGGCTTCCACGGGCGGGTGAAGAATGCTCAACTGGATGTCGGCCACCAGTGGAGACATGTAATAGTCCATCGTCCTGTCTGCATCATCTCCTTGCTAAGCTTCGTTCATCATCTCAAGGTTTTCAACTTGTGGTCGTCCCCGAACCACGAGCCTTTCTCTTGCTTCCCTCAAATCCCTCTCCCGAACTAGGAGTCGGAGAGTACGATTGATGTTATCGTCGAGCGGTGCCAAAGGTGTCGAGTTGCTCAGGGTCATACACCTCCTGCACACACTTCCAAAATACCACACAAGACAAGACAAGCAAGAGCCAAACTCCAAAAACCTTGACTCGACTACCACTACACTTAATCTTAACTATACGCCAAGTGCAACCTATTGACGGGTTTAGGATAGGGCAAGTATTTCAATATCAACCCGAGCAGTCTATCTATTCTTACTTTAATTGTTCACGCGTTATTTAGCGATCTTTTTGTGGTTAAAGCTAGAAGACTAAACAAATTAAACAAGCAAGTAAACTTTGAAAAGTTAGATTGAGAAAGAATCACTCGAATATTGCTCCCCCTAGTCTCGTGTCAAGATATAACGATTGAAACTCTAGTGTGATAAGTAGGATCACATACCATGAGGAGGTTGCAATTAGCTAGGGAAACCCTAAGCCTCTCAATCGATCGATTAAGGATTATCACAATTGTCTAGGAAACCCTAAGCTCTTAATCGATTGACCAAAGATTGCAAAATGGTCCCTCGGAAGATAAACTGGAACGACGAAAAAGTAACCAATCAAGACGATATCATGGCACTACTTGGATGAATGAGGAATGACCCGAATTGCCCTAGAGAAGGTTATGTAAATTGCCAAGATTGGGCTATAAGGGGATTTCCTCCTTCTAGGTCAACTAGTCCCAAAATTGAGATATGAACAATCAACATCCAAATTCCATAAATGATACCTAAAACATTATATTAATCACAAACCCAACACACATAGAGTTTAATTCCTACAATCTAACACAAATTAGGGTTCACAATATCAAAGTGAAATTTGAGACTACTCCATAGCTAGAGAAGAAAACACAGATAAGAGAGAAGAAAAACCCATGTCAAGATGATCTTCATTCCTCTTAGATGCTTGATTAAAACTTCGGAGAAGAAATCAACCTTCCTCTAGCCTTGGGTAGGTGAAGTTCTCTTTCCTTCTTCCTTACCTCGTAGCTCTCTCTCTCTCTCTAGGACTCCTCCCGTTTGAATTCAGCCAACTCTCCCTTATATAGGTCCGGAGTCCATAAATCACGGTCTCACATCACACCCATAAAGTCGATAGTGAAAACGTGATCCTGGCGCAAAACGCACCGTTTCACTAACGAACTTCACAGACAGTTGTTGACCACATGGTTTTTAGACCGTGATCTTGACACTGCCCCCGAGCATAATGAAACCTCCTAGAACCTCGAGAACTTTGCTATGGGAGTGTTGACATCACGGTCTGAGCCCGTAATAATTGCTCCGCACCAGTGATCTCTGCACTTTCAGCCAATTTTCTCCATTTTCACCTCTTCTATCCGAATTTTGAACTTGGTGCCAAGATTACCTGCTTAGGTCTGAAACATGACAAAAAATGAAGAAACCCTGTGTAGACTAGCTCCAAGGATGGCGCAAACACATCCAACGTCATAAGTTAAATTGGCGCAAAAGTGTGTAATCTAACCAGAATCAAATTCCATGGAAATGACCCCAAAATTTTATATGTTATATATAAAGAGGGTCAAATCTCTCTGGTTAACCATAACCATACCCCTTAGGTACTTTGGAATCCCAATGTTGGTGAGGATCTTATTCTTAGTTTGAAAATCGAGTTTGGGTTTGGGGTTCTCTGATCTTTGTAAACGTTTTGTAAAATAAAAGGAGGCAGAAAACAAAATTACAAGACCCTAAAAGAGGAAGGCAATAAAGGGAGGAACTATATAGACAAAGCTCCCCATAGAGTTTTATTAAATGCATATTAGAGGGATGTGAGACATATAGCCACCATATATATATATATATATATATATATATATATATATATATAACTAAACGAATTCACGCATATTCACCTACTCAATATTCTCCATTGTCATACCATTGACTGTGGATGTCTGACTCGCTATGACACAACTCCTAACAATGGCCAAGTGTAACCAATGAAAGGGACTGCAATATAGTGGCTCAAGTAATAAATATCGAATCCACGGGTCTCTAGAGTTACTATTACTCAGCTTTAGTTCATTATCTAGCAAACTAGATTAAGATGGAAGAACTAAAACTACTCTAACAAACTACAGTTAAAGTTAATCTAATTACAGGTTGGGAACTCACTTAGGTATGATTCCCCCAAGCCACTAGCCAGATTAATGATTGATGATCTCTAACTTGTTTCACTTTCATTCACAATGCGGAGAATCCTTGACTAAAACTTGAATCTCGACTAAAGGATCAAGGCCTTCTTGAGTCAATTGCCTAGAGGGACGTATCCTTCTCTAGAACAACCGATCAAGGCGTTCTGAACTAGATTCCCTCTATTGAATGAGGTTCTCAATCGATACAAAGCATTGAATCAACCCTCGACTAAAGCAATCGATCCAATACTATCAATCTATGGTGCTCTATTGACCTAATCAGGTATTCGCTCTCATAGGATCAAAGCAGAATCAATAATCTCGACTAAAGCATAATTGAATCATGAAAACATGCATAGATTGAATATGAACTCAAGATTATCAAGTAAGAGTACTCATACAATCATCCAATCAAACAAACATAACTAGGGTTCCTCAAAACCTAAGCGAAGGGAAGTTACTCCATAGAGAAGAGAGAGACTGCAGTAAGAATCTTCAGATGATCAGTCTTCAGGTCCGAGCTTGTTCCTCGAGCTTCCAAGGCGAAGAAATCCTCCAATTACACTCCAAGAATGCCCTCAAATCACCCTCTCTCTCTTTGGTTCGTCCCTTGGGTGTTTGGGATCCAAAACCCAGCTCCCTCTCTGCAAAAATGCACAAAACAGGCTTTTAACAGCCTGCGTTCGCGATCCCCGGTCATAATCCCTGGTCGCGTATTTCGGGTGCCCAGCCGGGGATTTCGAAACGCAGCGCAGCGTTACAGGGGATAATACTGATGACTCGGTATTTGCACATGTTTTCCCCTTTGTTTCTTGATTGTTTGAGCTTGAATTATTGCGTCTTTGGCCTATTTTATGCTAGGTTGTGTTCCTTTGTCCCATTTCAGGTCCTAGCACATAAAGTGAAGCATAGGCGCAAGTTTCAAGTCAATCAGAGATCAATTGACGATTCGAGAGAAGAAACTCGGGCATGACTTGAAGAAGAATGGATTTCTACCTCACTTTATGGACAAAGAATCATGCAAGCTTGTAATGAAACGAAATAGGACGAGACTACGAGCGTCTGGGATCAAACGGCGATTGATTCGGAGTCCGGACGAGGGAGAAACGAAGCATTAAACAGAGGCTGAGCAAGCTGCACGGGCAGACCAGCGTGGCCACGCACGGCCGTGCAAGTGACCAGTTTGGCCGTGCGGGATTGTGCGTGGGCACGCACGGGATTGTGCGTGGCCACGCACGGCCGTGCAACATACAATTCTGGCCGTGCGAGTTGGCTGAGGTTCAACTAATTGATACGCCGCGTTTTGAGGTGCACGGCCAGAATGGTGATGTGCACGGCCGTGCACCCTGGCCGTGCGAGTCGGGATTTCCTGGTTTTAAGCCAAATTCCGAACCAAAGACGAGAGAGCTGGGTTTTGGATCCCAAACACCCAAGGGACGAACCCTAGAGAGAGAGAGCGACTTGGGAACATTCTTGGAGCTATTTTGGAGGATTTCTTCGCCATTGGAGCTCGGGAATCAAGCTTGGAGATGGAGATTGAAGATCTAGATCAGATTTCTGCAGTCTCTCTCTTCTCTATGGAGTAACTTCCCTTCACTTAGGTTTTGAGGAACCCTAGTTCCATGAGTTAGGATCTTTCTTGTATGAAGTTTTGGATGCTATATTGTTTGATTATAATCGAATGATGCATGTTTATTGAGTCAATTGAAGTCTGATCAACTTTTCCTGATTTCTGCTGCAATCTGAGATAGATAGAATCTGATTAGGTTGCTAGAGTCTCATCATTCGGTAGTAGGAGATTGGCTATACGAGAGTTAGCCAGTTTACTGCTTTGTACTGGAATCCAATTCCAGTAGTGGAGTTCTGTGCTTATTGCTTCAGCTTTCTATCCCGGTGAAGACTAGTCGTCTGCCGGATAGTTAGACTGAGAGGGCTTGGTCGGCTTAAGAGATTCCAAGCTACTGTCGGATCTTCCGCAGTTTAATCAACAGTAAATCAACCAAAATGAATTACAACTTGGACCTAATTGAGGAGCTAGGGGGAATCATACCTAAGTGAGTTCCCAAACTGTAATTAGTAGTTTTACTTAGTTTAGTTAGTAGAGTAGTTTAGTTAATCAATCCTTAATCTAGTTTGCTAGATAATGAACTGAAGCTGAGTAATAGTAACTCTAGAGACCTGTGGATTCGATATTTATTACTTGTGCCACTATACTGCAGTCCCTTTCATTGGTTACACTTGGCCATTGTTAGGTGTTGTGTTTTGGCGTGTCAAGTTTTTGGCGCCGTTGCCGGGGACTTTCTAGAGTATTAGGAAAGGCAGAAGTTTGTTACTTTAGCGTTTTTTTCTTTTCTTTTCTTTTCCACCCTTGCTTTTCACTTGGGTGTTTTTGTTTTTTTTGTTGGTGCAGATCTGAATCATGGATCCTAATGGCTTCTCCAACCAGTGGGGGTATCCACCACCATCCGGGTGGTATTACCCCGCGACCCCCTACAGCAATCAAGGAGGAGAAGACTATGGATTCGGGTTCCAGTACCAACCCCCTTTCTACGGAGAACAACCAGACCCCTGGGCATATCAAGAACAATCTCCTTATCAAGAAGAATTCCTCCCACAACAAGAAGGGCCATCGGATCTGGAGTTACCCATGGCGGCCTTCACGGGCCATTCTGCAGAGCCATGCTACACTCCACAGCCAGATCCAAACTATGAATTGAGGCTTCTCGTGGAGCAGATTGCTCGAGTACCTGAGAGATCTTTTCCCGAGATGGATCCTCATATCCAGGCCATTGCCCAAACTGACTTTTCCTTCCCCCGTGAAACAGAGGATACCATCCGGAGCATAAAGAAGCACCTAGAGGTCATTGAGAAAGCTTGTTCACAGTTTTCTCAAGACAACCTTTATGATGCCATACAAGTAGAGGAGGAGGAAGAAAAAGGCAATCATGAGGATGTTGAGGAGCATACAGAAGTTGTCACAGAAAGCTCCCATGATAATCATGATCAAGTGTATCCTTTGGTGGTAGATCACAACTTTCACCATTTCCGCTCTGACATGCTGGGCTCGAGTAAGGAGATGCAAGCTGAACTTATCGAGAACCTTGCATGGAGACTTGCTCTCCAATTCGTGCTGGAAGAAGAAGAGCAAGAAAGGGTGCAGAAAGAAGTTGTGGAGGATGACAAAAGTGAAGCAGAAGGAGTTCTTGATCTTTTCTCAGGGGTGATACCACATGAAGAAGAAAGGGGGGTTGAAAAAGCAATTGGCGTCCAGGCTGAGGATGAAGTTGAGGTGGAAGAGGCATGCACCGGCCATGAGTTGCAAGTAATATCCCCACCAAACTTTGAGGAACTGCTTGGCAAGGACCCATTTGCAGTGTCTCTTTGCCAGACCAAGGCCACATCGACATCGGCCCCTCTTGGTGGACGCGATGGTGGCCAATCGATGCTGTCATATCTGGTTTGGGGCAATGAGACGAGAGAAGAGAAGAAGAGGTCTCGAGGGTGGAGACTTCATCTGCATCAAGTACATGAGCCTTCATCACCTGCCACACCACATGCTCATGACTTGCGACTCCACCTCATCGACGAGAACCTCAACTTCAAGGAGGTTCTAGCATGGACCGAAACTTAGGAGCCATCGTCCGGCTCACGACGTGAAAGAAGCGCTTGTTGGGAGGCAACCCAACCAGTCGGTTTGCATTTTTTTCTCTATTTCTCTTCGGTTGAGTCAGTTTTGTTCTTTGATTTCAGAATCAATAACTCAACCTTTGTGAGATTTTGTGTGGTGTTTGTGTTCTGATTACTCTCTCTTCCTGGAATGCACTGCCTGACCCGTACATCATCATTCACCCTTGATCTGGTAACTTCGTTCTACCCTCCTTATCTTTCCTCCATTGAGGACAATGTCGTGCTTAAGTGTGGGGGGGTGTTCGATTATGTATGCGGGTGAATGTTTGGCTGTTTGTGTGCTTGGAGCCTAGTCCACTGTCCAAATTTTTAAATTTGAGGGCTCCAAGTACGTGTTTCCATGCAATTGCCTGCTCAGTATGCTTTGAATTGACAGTCTTTACAGTAATATGCAACCTAGGGAGGTAGTGTAGCACTATGGAGGATGTTGATGCATTTAAGAAGTCTCATTTCTTCTTCATATAAAGTTGGTTGATTGAGTGAATTAGTGATCTTAGGACCCTTGAATTGTGTGATGTTGTGGATTTTTTACCTGTCATGGACTCTTGTATCATGTTTTGAAAATAGCAGGTGCTCGAAAATGTGCTTCAAAATAACGTCTCCCGTGCGAATAGGGCGAAAGTGTGTAAGGGGAGACGGGAATTCGTTCCCAATTTCCACCTACTACCTCCAGCCCCCTTACATGTCTTTCCCCCGCACGAGGCTCGAGACATCCGCTCCTGGCATGGCCGGTAAGAGCAGGTTGGGACCCTTGAAAAAGAAAAGAAAAGAAAAATATCAGAAAACAAGCAAAACAAAAAAAAAGGGGTCTCAACCATCTTCAAGAAGCAGAAAATAGAGCACCTTGAAAAATGTGAGTCCATGATCTGTTGTTTTTGAGAATCTCCTCATCCACAATTCATTTGTCCTCTGTTCACTATTTGCCATGATGCCGACTCGCCGAAGAAGTTATGAGATGACTTGTGCGTCGGTTGACCTCGTAAGCTGCTAAATGATCTAGGAAGTCCTCTACCTACAATCTGGGTTGTTTGTTGCTATAGAGGTCTGGAGAGTTGCATTGGTTTGAGTTAGGTTTGCTTGGGGACAAGCAAACAGTTAAGTGTGGGGGGATTTGATGACTCGGTATTTGCACATGTTTTCCCCTTTGTTTCTTGATTGTTTGAGCTTGAATTATTGCGTCTTTGGCCTATTTTATGCTAGGTTGTGTTCCTTTGTCCCATTTCAGGTCCTAGCACATAAAGTGAAGCATAGGCGCAAGTTTCAAGTCAATCAGAGATCAATTGACGATTCGAGAGAAGAAACTCGGGCATGACTTGAAGAAGAATGGATTTCTACCTCACTTTATGGACAAAGAATCATGCAAGCTTGTAATGAAACGAAATAGGACGAGACTACGAGCGTCTGGGATCAAACGGCGATTGATTCGGAGTCCGGACGAGGGAGAAACGAAGCATTAAACAGAGGCTGAGCAAGCTGCACGGGCAGACCAGCGTGGCCACGCACGGCCGTGCAAGTGACCAGTTTGGCCGTGCGGGATTGTGCGTGGGCACGCACGGGATTGTGCGTGGCCACGCACGGCCGTGCAACATACAATTCTGGCCGTGCGAGTTGGCTGAGGTTCAACTAATTGATACGCCGCGTTTTGAGGTGCACGGCCAGAATGGTGATGTGCACGGCCGTGCACCCTGGCCGTGCGAGTCGGGATTTCCTGGTTTTAAGCCAAATTCCGAACCAAAGACGAGAGAGCTGGGTTTTGGATCCCAAACACCCAAGGGACGAACCCTAGAGAGAGAGAGCGACTTGGGAACATTCTTGGAGCTATTTTGGAGGATTTCTTCGCCATTGGAGCTCGGGAATCAAGCTTGGAGATGGAGATTGAAGATCTAGATCAGATTTCTGCAGTCTCTCTCTTCTCTATGGAGTAACTTCCCTTCACTTAGGTTTTGAGGAACCCTAGTTCCATGAGTTAGGATCTTTCTTGTATGAAGTTTTGGATGCTATATTGTTTGATTATAATCGAATGATGCATGTTTATTGAGTCAATTGAAGTCTGATCAACTTTTCCTGATTTCTGCTGCAATCTGAGATAGATAGAATCTGATTAGGTTGCTAGAGTCTCATCATTCGGTAGTAGGAGATTGGCTATACGAGAGTTAGCCAGTTTACTGCTTTGTACTGGAATCCAATTCCAGTAGTGGAGTTCTGTGCTTATTGCTTCAGCTTTCTATCCCGGTGAAGACTAGTCGTCTGCCGGATAGTTAGACTGAGAGGGCTTGGTCGGCTTAAGAGATTCCAAGCTACTGTCGGATCTTCCGCAGTTTAATCAACAGTAAATCAACCAAAATGAATTACAACTTGGACCTAATTGAGGAGCTAGGGGGAATCATACCTAAGTGAGTTCCCAAACTGTAATTAGTAGTTTTACTTAGTTTAGTTAGTAGAGTAGTTTAGTTAATCAATCCTTAATCTAGTTTGCTAGATAATGAACTGAAGCTGAGTAATAGTAACTCTAGAGACCCGTGGATTCGATATTTATTACTTGTGCCACTATACTGCAGTCCCTTTCATTGGTTACACTTGGCCATTGTTAGGTGTTGTGTTTTGGCGTGTCAAATACCCGAAAGACATCAAGAATACCCGATCGAGTATTTTTGCTCTCTGGCCGGGACCCCTTCTGTTTCTAGACGTCCAAAATCGATTTTCCCTGGCCTCTCTTAGCGATTTACCCGGTCGGGTATCATTACTCATGGATGGGTATTTTGCTCCTCCAGCCCCCTTCAATTCAAACGTCCTCCTTTTGATCCGAAACTCGTTTCCTCGCCTTAATGTCAATGCCAAGCCCTAAAATATGACATAAACACACAACCTAGCGTGAAATCTGCTTAAAACACAAGAATCTCTTCTCCAACGGCTCAAGAATAGGGGTATAAACATGTGTAATTATTGGTCTATCAAATTTCCCCACACTTAACCGTTTGCTCGTCCCCAAGCAAACCTAACTCAAACCAATGCAGCTCTCCGTACCTCTATAGCAACACACAACCATAATAGTCGGTAGAGGATTTCCTAGATCATATAGCAGCTTACGAGGTCAACTGGTATTCTAAGACGTCCCCTATCTCTCTCAATGCGAGTACTAGACTCAAACCAGGATCATGAGAAGAAATGGAAGTAAGACAACCAGTTCTTGGATAAAGGGACTCACACCATTCACAACCAAGGAATCATTGTACCGGGGGTGCTCTTTCACTTCATTTCACCGTTGGAACCCCTTTTTCACTTTCATTTTACTTTTCTTTTTTTGTTTCTTTTCATTCACTTGGAGAGGGTTCCAACTGCAGTCTTTTGCTCGGTCAACCCTTATTAGTCGAGCAAGAGCAATTTTTGTACATCTGGTGCTCGCCAGATTACTTCTTTTAACTCCTTTTCCTCAACTCGTGTGGAGGGTCAATGAAATTAAGGGGGGTCAGAAGCTCTATCCGTGCCCTTAAAAAACACATCCTCGAGTAGGCAAACCGTTCAACAGGTGAAAATTTTACTTGTACTAGAGACAGCTTAGCTTCACCTTGTAGGAGTACCCCACTAAAGATCAGTAAAATCTCTTCCAAAACCCGATTTTGTGCAATGAACGGTGCCACACACGTTAGGCTTACCCCATGTTTAAGATTTCAATGTTTTCGACATGGAGGACCAACTGCTTTTCATTTCGCACATGAGCACCCTGTTCGATACACGAGCCCATAACACAATTCAAACAGAGTCACCATTACTACATGAATTCAACGGTCTTAACTCCACTAATTCCCAAAATCAACCAGCACAGCAGAGAGCTAGATAGGAAAATCTTATACTTCAACATCCTCCATAGTGATACACTACCTCCCTAGGTTGCATATTACTATCGATACTGTCAATTCAAAGCATACTGAGCAGGAAATTTGCAAGGAAACACGTACTTGGAGCCCTCAAATCGAAATTTGGACAGTGGACTAGGCTCCAAGCACACAAACAGCCAAACATTCACACACATACATAATCGAACATCCCCCCACACTTAAGCACGACATTGTCCTCAATGGAGGAAAGATAAGGAGGGTAGAACGAAGTTACCAGATCAAGGGTGAATGATGGTGGATGGGGCAGGCGGTGTATTCCAGGAGGAGAGAGTAGTCGGAACACAAACACCACACAAAATCTCACAAAGGTTGAGTTATTGACTCTAAAATCAAAGAACAAAACTGACTCAACCGAGGAGAAATAGAGAAAGAAATGCAAACTGACTAGTTGGGTTACCTCCCAACAAGCGCTTCTTTCATGTCGTGAGCCGGACGATTGCTCCTAAGTTTCGGTCCACCCAAAACCCCCCTTAAAGTTGAGGTTCTCGTCAATGAGGTGGAGTCTCAAGTCACGAGCATGTGGTATGACAAGTGAAGGAAGTGATAGACCGTTAATTACACATGTTTTCACCCCTGTTCTTACACCGTTTGAGATGTGGTTTCTCGTGTTTTAGACCGATTTCATGCTAGGTTGTGCTTGTTTGTGATATTTTAGGTCCTGGCAAGTGAATGAAGGTTTAGGAGCGAGTTCGGGGTCGACTGGGCAAAGATCGGGCGTGAGAGAAGTCACAAAGGAAGTCACACGGGCACACCCACAACTCACACGGCCGTGCAAGTGACCACTTTGGCCGTGTGAGATTGTGCGAGAGCAAACATGGCTTGCCCTGATGTTCACACGGCCGTGTGAAGGAGTGGTTTGGCCGTGCGAGTTTCGCCGAAAGCAAACACGGGCAGATGGAAATCTCACACGGCCGTGCGACCCTGGCCGTGTGAGAAGCCTGAAGATTGAACTAATTGGAACGTAGCGTTTTGACTCACACGGGCAACTGGGTAAGCCACACGGCCGTGCCACCCTGGCCGTGTGAGTCAGGATTTTCTGCTTTTAAGAAGATTTTCAGCCACAAGTAGAGGGATTCGAGTTTTTGAGAGAGAGAACGATTCCTAGAGAGAAAGCGACAAACAAGAGTCTCCAAGTGCCCTAGATTGATCTTCATCACCATTGGAGGTCAGTTTGAGCTTGGAGAAGTGCCGATCAACATCCAGGAGCAGGAATCCATCATTCACAGTATGAATTCCGCGTCTGATTCTGCTTTTGCTTCTTTCTCCATGGAGTAGTTCTCCCATTCATCTGGGTATGGAGAACCCTAGATTTGTATGTTAGGCTTTGATTGTATGAACCCAAGTATTGATTCTATGATTTGATTATATTCGATTGAGGTTTGAATGGTTGAATGACTTGAATCCTGATCAAATTCCTGTTGTTTCTGCTTTAACCTAGAACGAGAATATCTGCCTAGGTTGATAGAGTATCCTTGATTGAAGGTAGGGAGTTGGTGACTTTAGTCGAGGAGCCAACTCATTATTCTGTACCGGATTTACTCCGGTAGTGGAGGTTTTGTTTGTTAAGGCCTCAATCTGTTTACTCCGGTGGAGGTTAGTCGCCCGCTAGAGACTCAGATTGAGAGGGTCTGAAGACCTTTAGTCGAGACTTCAGGCTGTTTAAGAACCTTCCGCAGTATAACTATCATAGAAACTGAACTTGGTAATTACAATCCGGCTTAACTGCAGTCTAGGGGGAACCATATCCGGGTGACCTCTCTTAACCTGAATACAACCGTTTGTTTGCTTTGTTAGTTTGTTAGTTTAGACTTGCATTCCAGTTTCATTGCTAGATAACAAGAATTCACCGAGTAGTCATCAAATCTAGGACCCGGGTTGATAATTAAACCTAAACCCGCTATACTACGCTTTAGGAAGTGGTTTCACTTGGCCAATACCTAGGGTGACAGTAGAAGTGAGTCAAGTTTTTGGCGCCGTTGCCGGGGACGGCTAGGTTGTTGAAGAAAAGTGATTTCTGTTAATTTAGCTCTTCTTTTTGCTTTGTTTGCTTTGTCCCACTTGTGCCTTCACGAGTTTGCTTGCTTGATTGTGTGCAGGTAGTGCATGACCCGTAGCCAGTCGGGAGGTTTACTGCCGTTGAATCCAGAGATTGAACACACCTGTCGCCAACTCAGAAGACAATAGCGGGCTAGACTGGCTACGGAAGAGCGCATAGACGGCCACGTGAGCAGTGATTCTGAGGAGGAGTACGAGATGGAAGGCTACAATCAACACCAGGGGAATCCTCAGCAGGCTCCCCCGGTGAATCAGGTCCTGGGGAACAACCCCATACCCCAGGATCATGGGGTTCATCATCATCACCCGCCGCCGGGTCCCACCTTGGAGTACTACTACACTCCGCGGATTGCTGACATCCGCCAGGTCATCCTCTACCCACCTATTCCAGCAAACAACTTCGAGATCAAGCCATGCTGGATTCAGCTCATTACATCCTCTATCCAGTTCCATGGCTTGAAGGATGAGGAGGCCAGGGTACATCTTTCCCGTTTTCTGCAGCTGACGAACGGGTTCAAGCTGAATGGTGTCCCGGATGATGCAATCCGCCTTCATCTCTTCCCCCATTCTCTGGCGGGGAATGCTAAGAGGTGGTTGGAGACCCAGCCCCCATTGTCCATCACCTCTTGGGACGATCTGGCTGACAAGTTCGTGCACAGGTACTATCCGGCATCGAAGACTACAGAGATCCAGCGGGAGGTCACTCACTTCCGCCAAGAGCCAGATGAGTCACTTCGTGATGCATGGGAGCGATACATGGGATATTTCTGGCAGTGTCCCCATCATGGCTTTAGTGATGCATTCACAATGGGGAACTTCTACAGTGCTCTCTCCCCAGATAGCCAGAGGGTGATTGAGTCTCTATGCCCAGGGGGGGAGATTCTTACTAAGACTCCACCCGAGCTGAACCAGATGATCAGTACTTTGGCTGCCAGAGATCATTCTTGGGGACAGGTTAGCCGAGGCAGACAGTCCCGGGACCGTGGTGTGCACGCCATGGAGACCAGATCTGGGCTCGAGCAGCAGGTAGCTGAGCTAGTGCAGACGTTGAAGCAGCCCAACAGTCTTATTCCGGGCAGAGGTTTGGCTACACCTCCAGTTGCTCAATGCCAGTGGTGTGAGAGCTCGAATCACCTAGTGGAGGACTGCCAGGCTATGAGGGAGTCTACCACTCCCTAAGAGCAGTTGGACTTCATCGCCAATGCTCGGCGCCTTGACCCGTACAACAGCTCATATAATGAGGGGTGGCGCGAGCATCCCAACTTCGCCTGGAGCAGCAACACCACTAAACCACCTGGTTTCCCAGCACCAGCAGGTGGTTTTCAGCAGAGGCAGCCCTTCCAGGCTCGACAGGGGCCAGCCCCACAGCAGCAGCCCTACCAGCCTAGGCAGGGGCAACCATTCCAGCAGCCCCAGCGCCAGTTTGCCGAGCCAGCAGCAGCTCCAGCCCCAGATGACCGGATGACAAAGCTGGAAAATATTCTAGCTTCATTCATGACTAGCACTCAGGCTGCTATCACGTCACTGGAGGCAGGTCAGGGGAACCAGGGTGCCATTTTGCAGGATCTGCAGACCCAGGTGGGCATCTTGGCCCGCCAAAACACCACCAGGGCGCCGGGGACTCTGCCTGCCACCACTATCCCGAATCCTCGGGATCCTCACCAGCTCCAGCAGCTGGATGCCATTTTTACCAGGAGCGGTAAGACCATATCTGCTGATCCTGTCTCGGCCAGACAGGAGGAACCACTACCTGCTTCAGCACTTTCAGCCGACGATGCAGAAGTGCGGGTGGAGAAGGAAGCCCCTGCTCCCAAGCCACAACCAGTGGTTAAGGAGCATGTACCTCAGCTTCCCTTCCCCACTCGCCTACACAAAGACAAGCTGGAGACTAAGTTTGCCAAGTTTATGGCAATGTTGAAGCAGCTCAACATCAGCATACCGTTCGTGGAGGCACTGTCGAAGATGCCCAAGTATGCCAAGTTCATGAAAGATCTCCTCTCCAACAAGAAGAAACTTGGGGATCTCTCGACAGTGTTGCTGAGCGAGGAGTGTTCTGCTATCCTGCAGAACAAGCTGCCCGAGAAGCGCAAGGATCCAAGGAGTTTTACTATCCCTCTTACTATTGGCAGCATGCATGTAGGCAAGTCCTTGGTGGACCTAGGCGCTAGCATAAATGTCATGCCATATACGTTGTATAAAAAGCTAGACCTAAGTGAACTTAGCCCTATTAGGATGAGCATTCAGCTAGCTGATCGTTCCATTGTGCATCCTAGGGGAATCATAGAGGATCTACTTGTCAGTGTCGGTGCATTCACATATCTGGTTGACTTTGTTATTCTTGATATACATGAGGATGTGGATGTGCCTTTGATTCTAGGTAGACCATTTCTTGCCACCGCCAAGGCACTTATTGATGTGCATGATGGTAAACTGATCTTGCGTGCTGGGAATGAACAGGCTACTTTTTCTGTGACTGAATTTGATCACTGTGTTATGATTGCTGTCACGCTTGTACATGCCATTTCTGATCAGGTACACGAGCCTGTCGTGTATCCTTCTGCACCTCTTATTTTGCAGGACCCTCCTATCATTCCTTTGCCGCCACTCCATCCAGCCTCACCTCCGAACAAAAAGATCAAGGAGGAGTGGCGGCCGAAGCCGCATGTTGCTAAGCCTGCACGGAAGAAGGGTGGAGACCACTACGAGCTGGTCCCACCTCCTGCACCACGACCACCCTGGCCGTCCGGGTACTCACTCGCCTGCATCTTGCCGGATGGCCAGGTCAAGCTGACCGATGATGGTGGTCGCATCCGTCGGGTGCATGGTCACAACCTGAAGCTGTACCTCAAGAGCGACGTGGATCCGCTCTTGGAGGCACCTGTTCCTGCACCTCCCTGAGTATCCACCATGGGCGTCCAGCTAAACGACGGTAAAGAAGCGCTTGTGGGGAGGCAACCCCACCACGGTTTGACTTTCTTTCTTGTGTTTTGAGTCGGATTGTAAACCAGTTTGGTTTTGGTTTGTTTTCTTTTGTTTTGGATGATGTCTTATTGGGCTGACCATTGGACCTAACATACTGTGTTTGAGCTCTTTGGTTTCCTTTGGCTGTGCTTGTCTTGACTGGTACTCTCTCCAGTCCGCTTCCACCTACTACCTCCAGCCCCCTTACATGTCTTTCCCCCGCACGAGGCTCGAGACATCCGCTCCTGGCATGGCCGGTAAGAGCAGGTTGGGACCCATGAAAGAAAAAAAAAAGAAAAAAATAACAAAAAACAAGCAAAACAGAAAGAAAAGGGGTTCCAACCATCTCCAAGAAGAAAATAGAGCACCTTGAAAAATGTGAGTCCATGATCCTTTGTTTTTGAGAATCTCTTCATCCACAATTCATTTGTCCTCTGTTCACTGTTTGCCATGATGCCGACTCGATACTAGTGCTCTCGCCGAAGAAGCTATGAGATGACTTATCCGTCGGTTGACCTCGTAAGCTACTAAATGATCTAGGAAGTCCTCTGCCTACGATCTGGGTTGTTTGTTGCTATAGAGGTCTGGAGAGTTGCATTGGTTTGAGTTAGGTTTGCTTGGGGACAAGCAAACGGTTAAGTGTGGGGGAGTTTGATAGACTGTTAATTACACATGTTTTCACCCCTGTTCTTACACCGTTTGAGATCTGGTTTCTCGTGTTTTAGACCGATTTCACGCTAGGTTGTGCTTGTTTGTGATATTTCAAGTCCTGGCAAGTGAATGAAGGTTTAGGAGCGATTTCGGGGTCGATTGGGCGAAGATCGGGCGCGAGACAAGTCACAAAGGAAGTCACACGGGCACACCCACAACTCACACGGCCGTGCAAGTGACCACTTTGGCCGTGTGAGATTGTGCGAGAGCAAACACGGCTTGCCCTGATGTTCACACGGCCGTGTGAAGGAGTGGTTTGGCTGTGCGAGTTTCGCCGAGAGCAAACACGGGCAGATGGAAATCTCACACGGCCGTGCGACCCTGGCCGTGTGAGAAGCCTTAAGATCGAACTAATTGGAACGCAGCGTTTTGACTCACACGGGCAACTGGGTAAGCCACACGGTCGTGCCACCCTGGCCGTGTGAGTCGGGATTTTCTGCTTTTAAGCAGATTTTCAGCCACAAGTCGAGGGATTCGAGTTTTTGAGAGAGAGAACGATTCCTAGAGAGAGAAAGCGACGAACAAGAGTCTCCAAGTGCCCTAGATTGATCTTCATCACCATTGGAGGTCAGTTTGAGCTTGGAGAAGTGCCGATCAACATCCAGGAGCAGGAATCCATCCTTCACAGTATGAATTCCGCGTCTGATTTTGCTTTTGCTTCTTTCTCCATGGAGTAGTTCTCCCATTCATCTGGGTATGGAGAACCCTAGATTTGTATGTTAGGCGTTGATTGTATGAACCCAAGTACTGATTCTATGATTTGATTATATTCGATTGAGGTTTGAATGATTGAATGACTTGAATCCTGATCAAATTCCTGTTGTTTCTGCTTTAACCTAGAATGAGAATATCTGCCTAGGTTGATAGAGCATCCTTGATTGAAGGTAGGGAGTTGGTGACTTTAGTCGAGGAGCCAACTCACTATTCTGTACCGGATTTACTCCGGTAGTGGAGGTTTTGTTTGTTAAGGCCTCAATCTGTTTACTCCGGTGGAGGTTAGTCGCCCGCTAGAGACTCAGATTGAGAGGGTCTGAAGATCTTTAGTCGAGACTTCAGGCTATTTAAGAACCTTCCGCAGTATAACTATCATAGAAACTGAACTTGGTAATTACAATCCGGCTTAACTGCAGTCTAGGGGGAACCATATCCGGGTGACCTCTCTTAACCTGAATACAACCGTTTGTTTGCTTTGTTAGTTTGTTAGTTTAGACTTGCATTCCAGTTTCATTGCTAGATAACAAGAATTCACCGAGTAGTCATCAAATCTAGGACCCGGGTTGATAATTAAACCTAAACCCGCTATACTACGCTTTAGGAAGTGGTTTCACTTGGCCAATACCTAGGGTGACAGTAGAAGTGAGTCAGGAAGCTCGTGCACTTGATGCGGATGAAGTCTCCACCCTAAAGACCTCTTCTTCTCTTCTCTCTTTTCATTGCCCCAAACCAGATATGACAACATCGATTGACCACCATCGCGCCCACCAAGAGGGACCAATGTCGATGTGGCCTTGATTTGGCAAAGAGACACTGCAAATGGGTCCTTGCTAAGAAGTTCCTCGAAGTTTGGTGGAGATATCACATGTAACTCATGGTTGGTGCAAGCCTCTTCCACCTCAAATTCGTCCTCGACCTAGACGCCAATTGCTTCTTCAAACCCTTTTCCTTCTTCATGTGGTATCACCCCTGGGAAAAGATCAAGAACTCCTTCTGCTTCACTTTCGTCATCCTCCACAACTTCTTTCTGAACCCTTTCTTGCTCTTCTTCTTCCAACACGGATTGGAGGGCAAGTCGCCAAGCAATTTCTTTGATGTGATCATCTTGAATTTCCTCACTCATGCCCTCCTCTTCAAAGCTCAGTGTGGGATTTGGGAAGGTGTGGTGGGCTACGACAGGACATTCCTAATCATGATCATCACGCGAGCTCTCCGTGACAACTTCTGTCTGCTCCACAATGTCTTTGTAGCCTTCATCTTCGTCTTCCTCTTCTAGTATAGTAGCAGAAGGGTGATCTTGAGAAGGCTGTGCATAAGATTTCTCAAGATCATCGAGGCTCTTCTTAATGCTTAGGAGGATCTCCTTTGTTTCACGATAGGCCTAGGTACAAAGATCCATCTTGGTGCATGATCTCTCAGTGTCTCGAGCAAACTGCTCCATGAGAAGCCTCAATTCATAGTTTGGATATGGTTGTGGTGTGTAGCATGGCTCTGCAGAATGGCCCGTGAAAGGCCGACATGGCTATCTCCAGCTCTGATGGCCCTTCTAGTTGTGGGAGAAATTCTTCTTGATAACGAGGTTGTTCTTGATATGCCCAGGGTTCTGATTGTTCTTCGTAGTAAGGGGATTTGTACTGGAACCCGAATCCATAGTCTTCTCCTCCTTGATTGCTCCAGGGAGTCTCGGGGTAATACCACTCGGACGATGGTGGATACCCCCAATGGTTGGAGAAGCCATGAGGATCCATGATTCAAATCTGCACCAACAAAAACAAAAACACCAAGTGAAAAGCAAGGGTGGAAAAGAAAAGAAAAACTCTAAAGCAACAAACTTGCCTTTCCTAATAATCTAGAAAGTCCCAGGCAACGACGTCAAAAACTTGACTCGCTATGACACAACTCCTAACAATGGCCAAGTGTAACTAATGAAAGGGATTGTAGTATAGTGGCTCAAGTAATAAATATCGAATCCACGGGTCTATAGAGTTACTATTACTCAACTTCAGTTCATTATCTAGCAAACCAGATTAAGATGGAAGAACTAAAACTACTCTAACAAACTACAGTTAAAGTTAATCTAATTACAGGTTGGGAACTCACTTAGGTATGATTCCCCTAGCCACTAGCCAGATTAATGATTGATGATCTCTAACTTGTTTCACTTTCATTCACAATGTGGAGAATCCTTGACTAAACCTTGAATCTCGACTAAAGGATCAAGGCCCACTTGAGTCAATTGCCTAGAGGGACGTATCCTTCTCTAGAACAACCGATCAAGGCGTTCTGAACTAGATTCCCTCTATTGAATGAGGTTCTCAATCGATACAAAGCATTGAATCAACCCTCGACTAAAGAAATTGATCCAATACTATCAATCTATGGTGCTCTATTGACCTAATCATGTATTCGCTCTCATAGGATCAAAGGAGAATCAATAATCTCGACTAAAGTAGAATTGAATCATGAAAACATGCATAGATTGAATATGAACTCAAGATTATCAAGTAAGAGTACTCATACAATCATCCAATCAAACAAACATAGCTAGGGTTCCTCAAAACCTAAGTGAAGGGAAGTTACTCCATAGAGAAGAGAGAGAATGCAGTAAGAATCTTCAGATGATTAGTCTTCAAGTCCGGGCTTGTTCCTCGAGCTTCCAAGGCGAAGAAATCCTCCAATTCCACTCCAAGAATGCCCTCAAATCGCCCTCTCTCTCTTTGGTTCGTCCCTTGGGTGTTTGGGATCCAAAACCCAGCTCCCTCTCTGCAAAAACACACAAAACAGGATTTTAACAACCTGCGTTCGCGATCCCCGGTCATAATCCCCGGTCGGGTATTTCGGGTGCCCGGTCGGGTATTTCGGGTGCCCGGCCGCGGATTTCGAAATGCAGCGCAGCGGTACAGGGGATAATACCCTATCGAGGTCATGAATACCCGATCGGGTATTTTTGCTCTCTGGTCGGGACCCCTTCTATTTCTAGACGTCCAAAATCGATTTTCCCCGGCCTCTCTTAGCGATTTACCCGGCCGGGTATTATTACTCATGGTCGGGTATATTGCTCCTCCAGCCCCCTTCAACTCAAACGTCCTCCTTTTGACCCGAAACTCGTTTCCTCGCCTTAACGTCAACGACAAGCCCTGAAATATGACATAAACACACAACCTAGCGTGAAATCGGCTTAAAACACGAGAATCTCTTCTCCAACGGCTCAAGAATAGGGGTATAAACATGTGTAATTATTGGTCTATCAATGGCTCATTTGGAGATGGACTAGGGGCGACTTGTCATGATTACCGGCTTATTGCATATGTTGGCTACAAAGCCATGTATCAAGAATCAACTAATACGTTGTCTAAGGAACCTCTAGAGCTCACAAACCTATAAAACCATCGAACTAGCCACTAATACGGATAGGATACAAAGAGTGCAGCGATCAAAAGATGAGTCCACCTAGATTCTGTAAATGGCGACCTAAAGGCGAAAATGACACCTGACACTTGAGCTTTTGACCAATTTGTGGTTCTAGTAAGTTGCTCTGGAGGCTGAGTAAACCCCCTATTCAAAGTAGTCATCAAATGAGGATCGAAGGGGTCTATTTTAGGCCTTTCCATCAAGTTTTTCCAAGTGATTTAGTATGCATTATAGCATCAACAGGTCTACCGAACGAGTTAGGGAGAGTATTTTGGTCTTTTTTATTGCAATTTTCGATGGAGTTTATTATTATTATTATTATTAATTTCTTAGTTAATACATAACAAGTAGTTGAGTCCTAGATGGAGTGGGTTGGTAGACAGTCAGGAATGGGTAGGATTAGGGTTTGTGTCTTTTTGTTAATAATAAGTACATTTATGTACATTTGAGACCACTTCCAAGACCTGGAGAGTTTGGCCGCAAGAGTTAGAGCTACGAAAGCTACCAATTTCCAATACCCCGCAACTAATCACGCCAATCTCAAGATCTATGCTTGTAGTTCCATTATGAAGAATTTATGCAGCCGCAAATCCCTTCACCACAGTTGTACCAACACCCTCTTTTTTGTAAATCCCATTCACCAACCATTAGTGTGTGGTGCGTCTGAGGGACACGGGATTTTTGCTTCTTCAATTACATGTAACATTTCCTCATGACCATGAGTTTTACTACTTGGTGGCGAATCAGTACCCAACTCATTATCTTGTTGTTACGAGGTTGTGAAGAAAGGAGTAAGGAAAGAAGGAATCATAGCCACCAATGATTAGCGACCTAGAGCGGAGGTCTTCACCATAACAGGTTTTCCATTGGACGTCACGAAAAGCTAAGAACTAGTAAACATCGCTGGACTAGCCGTGGAGCTGTCTCCCAAATGGAAGAGTATTTTTCCAAATACAAGCAACCTCTTATGATTATCGGTTCTGGCTAGCCAATGACCACTATCACATCCGAGGTCGTCACAAAGAATGGCAATCTTGAGAGCTCCAAAATGTAGAAACTTTCTTATGTTTCCAGGGAAGAATCGACCGCTAAGGGGTGAGGCCACACAAAAAAGCACTTTATCGACACATTTTTTTATACGGAGGAGACGGACGTTGTTGATTTAATTTATATGGCTCAAGGTTTGATGGTGGCCAATGAGATGGCTGTTGACGGTTCCCCAACGAGAGATGTGGCCTCCATGAAGCTAATTTCATGCTAAGTGAAGGGTGTGAATCCCATTATTTTCATGGGACAACTACTCCCGTTGATGCTTGTGACAACATAGGGGAG
Organism: Linum trigynum; assembly: GCA_964030455.1. NCBI lineage: Eukaryota > Viridiplantae > Streptophyta > Magnoliopsida > Malpighiales > Linaceae > Linum > Linum trigynum. Next base: position 27,858,310 of record OZ034814.1, on the reverse strand, counting down.
AGTCTCTACAGGAACTGGATACATAGGAAGACACGGGGAAAGAAGTTAGTAGGAATCTTTGTATTGCCAGAAGTAGATATGCACATAAGCAGAGTCGTGCCAAGATTGGATGGCTCAATCCAATCCATGTGATTGGATCAGTGCGTGGGTGTGTTGGGAATTGAATGGGAGGTTTGATCGGGGGTCTACTATACAATTTTGATCCAACGCGTTCTAAAGTTAATTTTCTAGGTGGAAAGACGACCAACTCTCCCTTCAATTGCTTCAAGTGTGGTGGAAATATGAAGGTAGATTCACAAAAAACCAACCATCAATGATAGCATGAAGAGGTTTGAGTCGCATGGGTCCAACGAAAATAATGCAAATGGAGTTGAGGAAAAAGAAGACAAAATCTACAAACATGAGACAAATAATGCCCTGAGCCGCCAACTTGGGTTACGATAAACAATTTGGAACAGCGTTTCTGGAAAATGATGTCCGAGTTAGAATCCCTTTATGTTTTCTTGTTAATTTGTTGAAGAGAATGGATGGGTTGGCTTTATGTTGAATTCTCTTTGTGAAAAGTTTAGTTCTCAACCATCCTCACCCATAATACTCACCTTCATTTTTATTGATAGTTGGTTGATAAATTTTTGTTTGATGGTGGATGACCTTCATGTCGTGTTCAACAAATTTAGGGCTATAATTAACCAACTCGATGTTGTTTGTAGATTTATATTACTAGTGAGTCATCACCAATGCATGCATATAACCTAGCCATCAATTATCTTGACGAGTAACTTGAGTGCTTGATATCCACATCTGTGGTATGGAATATTATTCGATTCTTTTGAATTTTTAATCACCAAGCATGTGTGAAGAAAATACTTGTAGTTGTTATGTCTATTATGGAGTATGCTTGAGCTCTTTTACTTCGTTAGCAGCTATTGTGCATCACGCTTTGACTAATCAATTTAAAATAAAACCGAATTCCTTGGTCTTTGTACTTCCTAGTTGTAATTTATATTGCAAATTGCAGATCACATTTGTATCTTTATGATTTTCTTGTGGATGCTTTGTACCATCTATATTTTACCGACTAGGAGTAATTCGATGCTTTACAGTAACCGATGGGTTCTTACAATTTTGTTCGTTTTTCCTCTATCTCACTTTACATGATATTGAAATCATCATCTACACCATGCAATTCTCCTTTTAGATTGTGTTGTTGGATTATCAAAACTGAGGTCTTGTGTGAGAGATCTGAACCTGAAAGAACATCCCCAACTGGCCCTAATTCTGGGCATTGTTGCCAGTCATTCATTCCAATTGTCAATATCGAGTCCACCCTTCCTCCTCTTCCTACAATAATAAGCGCATACTGCCCTTCCAACGACCTCAATGTTGAATAAGTTGCAGCTGAATTAGCTAAATGCTTCTCCATATATGCAACATACCCAGCAGCAACATGGGTCTCGTAGAATTGAGCAAAACATTCATCGTCGAGCTTCACTTCTTCTTCCTTCTCTGCCATGTTCACTCTGTAATTACCTCTCCTAGAGGCCTCTGAACTGTCATCTAGCAAGAACCTTAACACTGTGAGCTTTACTCCTGAGTGCCTTGCTACCCTGCCTGCATATGCCAGTGCTTCTCTGTCATCTCTCCCGCCAATGAAAATAACAGCCACAAGAACTGACTTAGACATCTTTGATATGCTATCTAGAGCTCCAAATCCTCTGTCTACTAGGATCCCAACAGAACATGGAGCATTCCTCAGCACCTATTAAAAAAAGAATAGAAATGACATGCCATCCATTAGCTAATACATATTTGGAAATACACCTTCAAGTATAGGGGAAATGAGGATACACAGGTTTTTTTGTTTCTCAATTGTATACCTTACGGTTCACATATCTGAATCCAGGATTGCCATTATCTAGTGATCCATCTGGTTTTTGTGTTTTATGAAAAGGAAGTATAATTAGGGTGGCCATCAAGTCCTCCCCTAATAGGAAAATGTCTTGAGCCATTCCATTGAATGTCGAGAGAGCAAGCATTCTTCTAATCGTGATGCCTTCACCACTTTCATCTACATAAGCTTGTATATTGGAGGAGATGAGATCTCTCATCTCTGTCACATTTTTGTCCGTTACAGTCACAGTGTCTAATCCATCACTCTGCACTAATGTGGCTGCAATTTGGTCTGTGAGTTCAACCATGTCGGTCACAAAGACCATCATCCCAGGGTCAGGTGACCCTCGACTTATCTCCATGAAGTTGATTGATGAGTCAATGTTATGTGGACCATGAAGGCACAATAAGACTCGAATCTCATTCACGGGTTCAAGCATTTGAAGCGCTCTCTGATGTGTTGGAGCACGCTTTCTGGCACGTGTGATGATTTGCATTACGACTGATGGAGCTTGCACAATTGTGAGGAAGATTGCAAAAAGGATCATAATGCTTGTGGAAGTAGGTATGACTTTGTACTGTTTTAACGTATAAGCCAGTGTAACAAAACCAAAGGGAATCATAAAAGAGAAACAAAACACAACTTTAAGTTACTTGCATTATGAGAAAAATTGACATTAGTCTGAAATTAATGAAAATATGAGGAGATATACTATGACTTACCACTCGACCAATAACAGCAAGAAACACATGGAAATGACCTTTTACTGTCAATAGGAGCCCAAGTTCTGTGGATTCACGCCAATGAAAACCTAGCATTGCTCCGCAAATAACTGTTCCAATAAGCTTCCCAAACAATGCTATTGCTATAAGAAGAGAGAGGCGTGCCCAAGTCATCCAATGGCTGACATGAAACTCACTAAAATCAGCATGAATCCCCATCCAGAAGAAGAACACCGGATAGAAAACTGTTGTGAGCAAATAGTTAATCTTCCCAACTGCCCATTTGGACACCCTGCCTTCATTTGGAAGAAAAATTCCAGCCATAAATGCACTGAGGATGGGGCTATACCCATACATAGGGGAGGCACTACAAACCATAACCATGAATGCAATGGTAAGCACTAAATGCGAACCCTTCATAGGTTTCCCTTCAGGGTTCTCATTGTTGACCCAATTCATGAATATTGGTGAAATTTTGGCTGCAAAGATGGTTTGGAGAAGTAGTGCAGCACCCATAGTTAAGGCTTTAGTTATCCGAGTCGGCATATCCATTTGATATGTAGGTGCAAAGAGATAGCCAAAGCAGAGGAGGAACATAGAGACCAGGTCAGAATGAAGCCCGGCTGCAATCACAAGCTTTCCAATGTCTGATTTTCCTATTTTAAGGTTGGTTATAATCCGTGTTAGTATAGAAGAGCCGGTCCCAGATAGTGACAAAGATAAGGTAACAGTGAAACCAAGGGTGGCATTTTTGTTTGTGTAATGCAAAAATGGGGTCGTCCCACAAACCAAAAGGAAAGTTGAGACCATCCCTGCATAGGCCACCATGGCATCTTGAGATGGTGATTTGAAAATCATATATGGGTTCATCTCTAATCCTAGAGCAAAGACATGACATATCATGCCAAACTCAGCTATGAAATTCAATGTCTCGATGAACTTTGGATCGAATGCGTTGCGTATCCACTGTATGTTACCAATGATCAGACCTATCTGCAATTTAACATATGCAGTTTCTTAGGATCCAAACACAAGCATAAAGAAAAAAGATTGAACATGAAAAAATAGAACCAATTTTAAGCCCTTGTGAACATGTCCTTACAGCAATATCAGAGGCTATTCGGGGTTGGGAGAGAGGCTTGAGAATGAGGTGCATGAGGTAACTCAAAACGTAGGTCATAATGAGGCCAATGACCTTTCCGGGCTCATTTTTCACTGTATACGTGATAAAGTTTTGGCAATTTGTTTCTTCTGTGGCAGCATTATTCTTGGCGGTGGTGGTAACATTGTTGAAAGATAGATTGTCATCCATTTTAGAAACAGGGAGGAAAAAGAAAAGAATTTCTTTTTGTCCAAAGAAGTTGGGTTGTTTGATGTTTTACTTGATTTCAACAGACTTCGTGTTCTTTTCTCTTTTACTTTTCTTTGTTTTTTTCTTCTAAGGATTTTCTTTCTGTTCTTCCTCAAATTTTTGCGGTATTTAGTGGTGGGAGATTTATTTGGCTTAGCATTGTGGAGAGAACTTGAAGGAGCAAATTGAGGAGATTCAACCATGCAGATGGTGGGTTATCTAAGTGACGAGTCCCATGAAAAGAGCATAATTAAAATGAAAAAGAAAGAATAAAGACAAATATAATAGATTTTTTTTATGGCGGGACATCAAATTTCTGTTTTGAAGGATGTCAACTTTATTTATGAAGAAACAAAAGGAAATGACTCTAAATAAAAGGGAAATGAATAACATTATCACTAAATTTAATTTGTGACGGAGATGATCAGATGGAGACTTAAATCTTTTCATAGTGTTTTTTACTTAAAAACATTAAAAGGTAACACTCTAGTTTGGCGAGTCACTACTTTTACTAAAATACACATACCAAAAACGTTAAACATAAAAATAATCTTAAAGGCTTGAAAAAATAGCAATTTTTTCCCATAAATAGAATACTATTATTACAAAATTGAAAACCAACTCATATAATGTTTCAATGAAACTTGCATCACCGGACATTGTAAACATCACAAATAAATGAACATAAAGTCTCTAATACTACTAAATACATGAGATCTAAAATCTTCATACCGGAAGTCCTATGAAGCCACCAATGCTCATCTTGATCTGGCTTCATCTCCTATTATGCTTAGGTTCTTCTATCAATCCTAAGTGTTAGTGTGGGATCAGTCATAATCCTAGGGGGAGTAGAGTTGTGACTAGCACGAACTACACCGCGAATTAAACTCCCAACTATATCCCAAGCATAAACTCTAGCTGGGTGCAGTATAGGGTAAGCGTTTTAAATGTCAAACTCGGGTCGGTCCATGTAATCCTACTTCAACCATTTGTAACATTATCTAGCAATCGATTTTTAGGGAAAACTACGGGTTACAATTGAAAGTAAGTGAAAAAGGTAAATGGTTTTGAAAACTATATGAGAAAACTTCACCCGGGTGTTGCTCCCCTAGCTATATATCAAGATTAGTTGAAAAGAATGCAAGTGTGTGGAAAAGTGGCTGTAAACCATAGGAGAGCGCACCTAGTGAAGAAGCTTCACTCTCTCGGTCGATGGGCCAAGGAATGTCCAATTAAGCTAACGAATTAGATCTCTTGGTCAATCAACTAAGGGTTGCCAAGGCTACTCCCTCAGACCTTAACCCGGATGGAAAAACAACAACCAATTCAAAGCGCTAAAACAAAGTTTTAGATTTGCCCTAATTTAGCTAAGTAGGTGGCTCAATCGGCCAAGGAATTCCAGCTTTTAAAAACCTCGTAACAAGAAGGGGATTTCCCTCTATCTAGGTTAAATTGGCATAATAATGAGAAATGGAGAACACAACTCAAACCTTCACCTCAATACTTGCATTAAAACACAACCACACACAAAACATTCAATTCATACAACCTATCACATAGTTCTAGCTAGGGTTTACAACACCCAAGTGAAAGAAGGGAACTAGACCATGCATAGACTAAGGAATACAACAAAGAAGGGAGAAAATACCATGAGATTCCCAAATCTTAAAGCTTGGAGCCAACCCTAGCTTTCTTCTCCTCTCTTGTTCTTCACTATCTCTCTCTAGAATATGAGGAAGAAGATGTAATTCTCTCACTAGGCTCTCTCCTCTTATTTTAGCTCCCTTCTCCTTAAATATCCAGATCAAGCGCGTTTTACGGTCCCAGTTCACAGTCGTGAACTTGAAGCTTGGACCATGATCTCGAACAAAAACACGTTGTATCATTTAAGGACTTCACGGGGGTGGATTATCATGATCGCGTGACCTTGATGTCATTTAGGCCCACGGGCACAAAACCTGCTCTGGTCTCCTTGTGCTTCACGATAAGGGCTCCATTATCATGGTCGGCGTGACAGTGAAAAACTGGCTTCCACCGTGATCCTTGCTTGTTTGCTCCCTCCGAAACATGCTAGAAACACGCACAACCTTGCGCAAAATCGAACCTCACGGGACGAAAAATGCCTCAAACACCTAAAGAACATGGATAGAAAACATGTGCAATTGGACTAGAATAAAGCTCAGGCAATTTTCCATGCTTTAAGATGCCTATTACTTGGCAATGAAGGTCGAATAACAGCTTAAGGCATCATTTGGAAGAAACATGTATCCTTCTGCCAACTCAGGAGCTTCTTGTCCAAAACTAGAACCTGCAGTTCAAGTTCCAGCTCGTAGTGAAATGGATAAAACTCAAAGTGCACCCAGGAATAACACTAATGAGAAGATGGACTTGATTACCTGTTTCAAGTGTAGAGGGAAGGGTCACAAAGCTGACCAATGCCCCCAACAAGCGAGCTCTTGTGTTGCTTGATGATGGAGAGTACGGGTTCAACGAAGAGGAAGAAGTAGAAGAACAAAAGAAAGATGATGATGATGATGATGATACTGACGTGGATGAGAATATTGAGAAGTGAGTACCCATTTGGCTTCAATGAACGAGCACTCACCATCACTGCCATTGAAGAGGCAAATCAGATGCTAAATATTTTTCACACTCATTGCAAAGTGAGTACCCATTTGGCTTCAATGATTACTGATGGAGGTAGATGTGTGTATGTAGTTAGTGCTAAAGCAGTGAAGCATTACGGATTGAAGACTGAAAAGCATCCAGAGCCCTACAATCTGAGATAGTTGAATGACTACAGATTAGTAAAGACGAATGCCCGAGGTTGTGGTTCCGTTTGAGATTGGAACTTACAAGGAATTTTCCATTTGCGATGTTTTTCCAATGCAAGCCAACCACCTTCTCATTGAGAGGCCATGGCAGTACGAAAAGAAAGCTATGCACAACGAACATACCAACTTGTATGTCTTCAAGCACAAACGAAGAACACTAGAGCTTTTGTCATTGTCTCCAACTGAGGTAGTAGGAGACTAATGGAAGCTTTCCAAAAGCTTTGTAGAGCCTGGAAGTAGCTCAAATCACTCCAAGAAGCAGTCCGAACAAATTTTAATGGCCCAAAGATATATGCTGACAAGTTTGCAAGGGGCATAATATCAAAGTTCGTCGACGGAAAGAGCTGCCCTGTTCTGACGCACCCCTGAAGCAACCCACCTGACTTGGAGCACTAGAGCCCACTATTGAAATCACGGAGGGAGTGGAAAAACCACAAATCTACCCAACAAGCTTGAGTGAACTAAATAAGGGAACTATGTCTTCGACAGCTTTGATCCTGGAGTTGAGTTCTTCGTGCCCATAAAAGACGTTCTTCGACTTATAGAACTCAAGGTCGGATTCAGAGTTCCGGGAAGAATTGGACCAATTGAGAAGCGCAATACGGATAAAAATCAATCCAGAAAGAAATCCCCAATTTCAATTTTTAGGTTACCGGAGCTAGGCGACAGAAAATGCAGGAAAGATTCCAAGAGATCGTCAATCTATTTGAAGCATCGACGAACTTCTAGAGTGTGTGGAAATGATACTTGGGAGCCTGGCAAATCTCGTGGACACAAAGAGTTGGACGCTCGAAGTATGTATGAAGAATTCCTAATTTTGGAAGTTCCGCTGAAACTCAATTGATGGTCGATTCAAAGGAGCACAAATTCGACTTATGGGATCCTATTAGGGAAGCTACTTTGCTTCATTTTCATTGTGACTCACTAACTCAAAACACCAAACTACGAACAAGTGTAATCGCCGTCTGGAAATGGAGTATAGTGGGTTCATAATTACTTGTCAACCCGAGGCCTAGATTTACTGTCTACTCCGTGAATATCTATTATTTAGCGGTTCAGTTCGAGTGAAGTGTTCAAAAGTAAATTAAACAGAAAGCAGGAGTTCAGATTATAATTCCCCAATCGGTTTCAAATGATAGATATACCGCGGAACGTTCTTGACAAGTCTGGAATCTTGACTAAAGAATTCCAGACCCTCTTAGTTTGAATACCCGGCGGGCGACTAACCTCCACCAGCGTAAACTAACCGAGACAATAACACACCAAACTTCCACCACTGGTTTCAATTCCAGTAAAGAGAAGTGAACCGATTCCTTGACTAAAGTAATAGATCCACTAATTCCAATTAAGGTTTCTATATTAACTTATGCAGAGACTATCGTTCTAGGTTAAAGCAAGAATCACAAAAGTTTGATCAGGACTCATGCGATTTTGATTAATGCCTCAATTAATTATATCAAATCAATCATTTACAAAACTGGGTTCATACAACCATTCCTAACATCCAAGACTAGGGTTCTTCATACCCAGATGAAAATGGAGTTTACTCCATAAAGAGAAGAGAAATCACAAAGCTTGGAAGACAAATCATCATGTGAGGATGAGAATCTGCTTCAGGCTAGAAATTGACACTCCGGGGGTGAAAGATCGAGCTTCAATGTCCTTAGATCACTCCAATCCTTTCCCAAGGTTGTCTTTGTCACTTTCTCTCTCTAGGACTATCTCTAATTGTTTTCAAACTTGCAAAAACGAATAATGAATCAAATTCCCAAACTGTATCTTAGAAGACTAGACGCTGAAATCCACAATCGTGGAAATGGCATCCACACAGTGAATTTCCAAAATGGCGTGTGGAACTAAGTGGTTCTCAAGCCAATTTCCAAGGACAAGCACTTGAAATCCCCGATCATGGAATTATGACTCCAGATCGGGGAATATCTGGCTAGAATCCACGGTCGTGGATTTGGGCTTCCAGACCATGGATTTTTCTGCTTTGGCCTCTGATTCCCGTATGCTCTCTAGTTGCACTCATACTTGCTCCTCAGTCTTAATTCACGTGTTAGGACCTGAATCATCATCAACAAGGAAACACCTAGCGTACAATGGTCCTAAAATCAATAAAAGGCTAAGCCAAATGTCCAAGAAATGATGGGAAAACATGTGTAAATACGGTGTTATCAAATTTCTCCACACTTAACTATTTGCTTGTCCCCAAGCAAACCTGACTCAAACCAATGCAACTCTCCAGACCTTTACAACAACATGAACCCCGATCGTTGGTAGAGGATTTCCTAGATCATTTAGTAGCTTACAAGGTTAACTAGTCTTCTAAAGCATTCCCTATTTCTCTCAATGTGAGTACTAGACTCAAGCCAGGATCATGCCAATTAGTTGATGAGCCAAAGGTAGGGGATTTCCTCTCTCGCTGATGTGATAAAATAAAAAAAAATAGCGGCCTTTCTTCTGTCCGACATCCACCCAATGGAAACAAACCAGACGACAGAAGCAATCCACTACCAGCCAATAACCATAGATCCTCCCACCTACTTGCACCTTCCCCAATCCAAGATAAACCCCCATTTTCACATCACACAGGACAACAAAAGAAGGAAAGAGTAGATTTGTACTCTCCAAAGAAACCATAAATCAAACCCATTCCCCCCGCAGCTTGCATCATCACCAGCCACGATCTCATCCACTGGCGTCGCTGCCGCATCACGGTCATCCCTCTGCATATCATCAACAATGTTCAAACAATCCACTACCAGGCGGCTCTCAGCAAAACCCCAAACACAAGAGCATCCTCCATAAGCACCCACTCTACACCCCGCTCCTCCACAACAACGTCTCCTTCCCAAATAAAAAAGAAAGTCCTCTACCTCAAAATCAGCCCCAGTCGTTCTTCGGCGGTGCGACTGACCCAGATCGGAGGACGGTATTCGTGGTGGGAGTCGGGAGGATACGACCGGGAGATTTTTTTTAATTATAGAAAATTAAGTTTTATCTTTTAATAGTTGTGAAAATGAGGTGGAAAGTTTAAATATTAAATTGTATGTTTAATTTATTTTCTAATTGCCACATCACATATTTAACGGTCAACTATGAGAGTTGACTGCCACGTCAGTCAAAGTTAACGGAGTTGGACGGAGAGTGGCCAAACTTGAAATCTTTAAGTAATTCTAGTGACCACGAATGGAATTAAATATTTCTAGTGACCTAACGTGAACTTTTTTAGTAAATTTAGTGACCAAACCTGCAATTAACCCTATTATGGCATTATCGGATTCAAATTTGACCCTTTGAAAGCTCCTTGAATTTTGTTGATGTGATCTTCAACGTGGCCACATTCTAGAGTGTGTTGCCTTGAACGTGATATGTGAACATGACCATATTGCTGCCCACGTTGGTCCTTTTGACAGCTTTTCCTTATATTTAGCAGGAGGCAGTTTGACTCTTCAGTTTGCGGTTTGACTCTGCATTGTTAACTAGCTGATATGATCCATTTTTACCCATCTTACAAGCCACCATTGCTTGAACAAGAAGCAGGTTCAATTAGCCAAGAAAAACACCAAATGCGACTAAGTGTTTGTTCATGTGCAGGGTACTCACTTTGCAAGGATGATTCTCTCCAAAGCTTCATTGAAAATGGACGAAGGAAGGCTTGTCTTAAAGGTTGGGAGTTGCCCTACAAGAGGGAGTGCTTGGGAGTTCAAGGTGAGACTAGAAGGGTCGTTTTTAATGCCTCTCAAAAGGCTAGGTCGAAACTGGAAGATGGCCAGAAAACGGGTAAGTGTCAAAGTCAGTTCGAGGTCCTTACTTTGAAGGGCTGCTCGAAGCGCATAGAAGAGAGTCGAAGCTGGAAGGTTGGACAACATCCAAGTACAAGTTTTACTCTACAACGACAAGGCATTGGGTGATTGGATTGATGATTGGGAGAGCTCGAACGAATAGTCCAAAGTTCGTATCGAAGCTGGAAGTCTACTTGCAAATCCGAATCCTATTCGGATTAGGATTAAAAGTCTGTTTTCAATTTGATTCCGTTTTAATGTTTGTTTTGGATTCCTTTCCGAGGTAGAATGTAATTGGAACTTCAAGAGTCCTTAGGATTCATTAGGTCTATTTAAGCTAGTTGTTTCGTTGTAATTGACAGTTTCATGCCGAATCGAATAAACCAAGTGGTTTGAGTTCCATAGCATCTTGCTTTGTGAATTTGGAGATCGTCCTAGGGTTTTATATGCTCTATCTTGAGCTTGTATCGCTCAGGTAATCACCTTGATCGTGGCCAAGCCTCTACCTAAGTCTTCGACCCTCTTTCCCCACGAGAAGGTTGCACGAACGTCACCATCCCAAACATGGGTTTCAAGCTCTGTTTGAGTTTGTTGCCTTGAATTCAATCTGTGATTGAATTCGTTGTTGTGCGTACTTTGATCCAAGCTACCCAGTTAGGGGATTATTACTAGCGCTCTCTCCCTCTCTTTGATTCAACACCATAATACACATTGGGCTTCGTATATTGACACCAAAAGGGAACGCGGCCGGAGTGGTACGGCTCTTTTCCTCGCCTGGGACGTTGCGGGCTCGAGTTCCACTGATGACAGATTTTGAACCATAACCATCTTTTTGTTGAATTGGCTCATTCTTTCGTTCTTATTGGATAGAATACCCTGAAACATGACTCAAACACAAAACCAAGCATAAAATCGGGAAATCGAATGAACTTGGTACAATTTAGGTTATTTTAGGATGTAAAAGTGTAGGTGAATATATGTATACTTTAGGTGTTATCAACACCCTTTCTCGAGCTCCGACTATGCTAGAGTCGACTGGTATCGCGACACGACGAGTTCCTGCCACCGGGGAATTTAAATTTCCCATATTTCGGCGAAACGATTCCAGATTTCGGCGAGCCAATTCGAAAATTGAGCATTTCTATTTCAGGTATCATCGAGCCAATTTCTCGTTTCCTACACCTTCCCTGAGACTCCAACAAGCTTTCCCTAGTGTCGGATTAGATCACATCACTCCCAATCTCCACAACCACTGCACCCATTTTTGACTCGTCGAACTTCGTATTTGGGGCCAAAAATCCGACTTCTGGATTCTTCGTTTGGACTTGCTTCGGATGAGTCTCCTAAATCTTACACGTTCTTGGGTGATCACTGAACGTGTCAGCATCGTTCTTTTGTTTTGGCTTGGCTCCCGTCCTCCCACCCAATTAGGCTTCGACGGGTAACTGTCTTACCAGAGAGAATAGTCAGCAGATAACGACGAGCCATCAATTTCTTTCTTTGGGCTTCCCTGAAGGTGTTGCACTCGACTCCACTCCATCCTTAACTCGACTCCTCGACATGTGGCGCTGGTCATCTTGAACTTCTTTGAGGATCAGTTTTTTCCCTCCGTGCTCAAAAGTGTAGCAACATGAAACCCCGATCGTCGGTAAATGATTTCCTAGATCATTTAGTAGCTTAAGAGGTTAACTAGTCTTCTAAGACATTTCCTATTTCTCTCAATGTGAGTACTAGACTCAAGCCAAGATCATGCCAAGTAGTTGATGAGCCCAAGGTAGGTCTAGATTCAGAATCACACAGCTTAGGTAACTTGGTGGACGAGTTTTGGTGTGTAAGGTGGAATCTTAGTAAAAACAAGGTCATGGTTTTGATGAAGGAAAAGAACCAAGCTAGCAACTTCAATAGGAAAGGAAAGAGGCTGGTTTTGCTAGGGTTACACCACAAGATCAATGGTGATGAGATTGATCTCAAGCTCTGCAAGTCTGGGAAGAGATCCAAGACCAAATATCAAGCTCAAGAAAAAAATCCTTGGAGTAACTTTTCTGGTTAAACTAAAATGTGGTTTACAACTAAAAGGAAAGGCTATTTATAGCCAAATATAAACCTAATACAATCCTACATGAACAATGAAATGAATTAAAACTAAACAAGGTAAGGAATACTTGTAAAACAAGGAAACTTGCAATCTAAGTATCAATCTTCTCTTACAAGTAAACTGTCTAGGAAATAGTCCCGCGCACCAACTCCGAGCTCCTGGAAAATGGACTTCTGGATCGATTTGATCTCAACCAATGCATTCAGGAGGTTTAGGAAATTGCACACTTTCATCTCCAACTCGCAACTTCCTTTGATTGTATCAAATGGTATCAGAGCTCAAGCAGTGGAAAAGAAAGACGTTCTTGAGGGGTTTTTTTCCCTCATTCATGTTAGTAGTATTTCTTTTGATTTTTTTATATTTAAGTTGTTACGTGAGTAGCAAAGAAACAGGGTAAAAAAATAGAGAAGAGTTGTAACATGAGAAAAGAGGGAGTTGTGTTTTCTTATTACTAATTCTGTTTTTTTATTTTCGTATACTGTTGAAATGAAAGAAAAGGTAGTGAAAAAAAAAGAGAACAAAGAGTTTAAGGCCACAAAGCCTCGGCAGTAGGAAGAAAAAAAATTGTTGTGTGTTTTGGTTTGTGTATTTGTGGTTCTTGATCGAGACAACATCATGATTCATGAAGCAAAAGGAGAAGATGATGATCGTGATTACATTTGACAATGAGGAAGAGCAATCATTTGAGTCTACCATGGAGGTAAAAGAGAAGAGGCAAGAATTCTTTGACGTGATGGATTATTACAACGAGATGGTGAGTCAAGTAGAGAAGCCACAAGATATTCGAAATTTCATACAAGCAACACAACATCAAAATCAAATTACGAGGAGAAGGAAAGTGCTTTTGTTGATGTGCCAGTCTTGGATGCACTTGAATTTGAGCAATACCATGGGGAACAAGAATCCGATCGAGGAGATGAAGCTATGAAAATTATGGAGCATTTACCAATCGTTCCCGAGTATGCTCATATTGATTTTGTGATGGGAGATACAATTTCTGAAGAGGAAGCTCACTTGATAAATCGACGAGAAGTGGAGAGCTACGTAGAGATTTTTCATCAGAATGATGTCTCTACAATTCATGGACGAATTATTCTTAAGAAGGGGTGAATAATAGGATCCTCACTACCAAGACGATTTCGTTGGAAGGCCAAGAAGACGAGGGCTGATCAGAGATCAAAGTTCTATAAAGATTCGAGGGTGAATCTTCTTCAAGAGAGAGGGAATGATATGATATCAACTAGAACAATTTTCAATTCTCGTGGTCCAAAAATGAAGATTTGAATTCGGCGATATAAAGATCAATTGGGGCGTTCATGATGAATAAATGGGCTCCTACCTACTCAAAATTGGGCACCCTTTCATGATACGATATCGACTAGCACAACTGAGCACCCTTTCATGATACATGAGTCTGAAACACAAGGAGAGTCATCGATACCACATGAACCAAAGGTCCTACATCCACTAGTTCACACAATCAACCAGCACAACAAGGAGAAAGATAGGAGTACTTCAGCATCCTCCATAGTACTACAACTACCTCCTAGGTTGCATGGTACTATAAAGACTGTCAATTCAAAGCATACTGAACAGACAATTTCAAGGAACACATACTTGAACCCCTCAAATGTTAAAATTTGGACAGTGGACTAGACTCTAAGCACATAAATGCATATAAGTAGTCAAAGATAAACACCCCCCACATTTAAGATCGACATTGCCCTCAATGGAAAAGGGGAAAGGATAAGGGGAACGATGTTACCGCAAAAATGGGCTGCATCAGGACTGAAAAATGGACCGGTCGATGGGGTACACTGGAAAGTGGACCAGTCACTGCAAGAAGGGTTCACAAAAACAACCACTAGATCATGAATCGTTAGGAACAGTTGCCACCCAAATAGGCTCCAAAAATAAAAAATAATGAAAACAAACGACTCAGATCACGCTCCCACACATATGGAGCAAGACACAAAAAAAAAACACGGAAGCAGCTGGCAAGTACAACCTACTCGTTGTCATCGACGTGGAAGTTTATGTCCACCATGAAGTCGTCGTCGCCCCACAGTTGTAGTGGTGGGGAATCAACCCAGGGAGTCTGCCAAGCCGGCAGCTGCTGAACCTCCTGCATCTGGCAACTGTGGTCACGCTTACGCTCTATATGGGCACGAAGCAAGTCCTTCTCAGACTTGAGGCGATCCATGCGGGCATCAAACTGGTCTAGACGGCTAGATTATTGCGCCTGATGAGCCCAATACTACTCCTGTAACTAGAAATGTTGAGTCTGGATCTGCCGGTTTTGGATGGCCAACAGTTGGAAATGGGAGGTGAAGAACACCATCGACGAAACAGAAAGATCGGATGAGGACTCGCCTCGATCCAATCTCCCTCATGGAGGCAGATCCTTCGATGGGAAAAGGGGCTCCTCGGGGATCGGTTCATCTAAGGAGGATGTATCATCATCATCATTAGCAACAACATCATCCTAGTGGATCTTATTAGGAGGGAGAGAGAGAACCTCGACCCACTCGCACCCATCAACCTCCATCAACAGTCCTTGGTGGAAGATGACGTCCCTGGTGAGTTAGAAGGAGCCGAGAGTGGTAGAGACGTTTGTGAGGCCCTTGAGTCTGACCTCTAGCTTCTTCCCCATAATGGTGATCAGAGCGCCGCAGAAAAGATGTCGAGGGTGCTTCGCCGACTTGGCAAAGGTCTTCGCCACCATAGATCCCAAGTGCAGCTTCTCATCCTCCCGGGGCATCGAATACATGTGATAGAGCACCCGCTTGGTGATCTTGTGCAAGAAGGTGACACTAGGGCAGAATGAGTGGGTGAGGATGAGATGGATGATCCTCCACTGTGGTTGAAGGATGGTGGCATTGCTCTGTCCCGGGTCGAACCACACCGCCCGGTACTCGAGTAAGCAGAACGTGGTGTAGAGGCCGAGGAGGTCGATGCCCTAGGGCGTGGGCCTCTTGAAGATTTGGTAATAAAGAGGTCGTAAGCTCATGCCCAACGCCTCCATGAGCTACTCGAAGCTCTCATCTCCTATTCTACACCCTCGTGGCAGAACTAGAGGCCATCAACACGACCCAGGTGGGTACGATCCGCTGCCATGCGGAAGGTAGCGTAGAATTCCCACACCAGTTCGGTGTAGGTGGTAGCAAACAAGAGGAGGATTCGCCTCCACTGGCGGTTGTCAATGGCATGCCAGATTTCCCCCGCACTGTGAAAGTTCTGGAGGACGAAGTTGTTGTTGTACCAGTGCTTCTCCATGGTCCCCGCTGGAACAACATCAAAGTCAGACCGCGAGGAAGATCGTGGTCGTGACTAGTGTTTCGAAACCGCGAAGTCAGCCTGCGATCTCCTCATTTCCGAAGGCCATGACAAAACCGTTCCAAGATCCCAGTCTCACTTTGGAAGATCCCGATCGCGATCTCTATGCTTCTGGCCGCGAACTTCTCTATCCCCAGATTGCCTATAAATAGAAGACCCCTTTCCTCCTTTTAGATGAGCTGATTTTGAGGGGAAAAAATTGATTTGAGAGAGAGATAAGAGAGAGAAGTTGAAGGAAGAAGAAGAAGGAAGAAGGAGCTAGAAGAGAGGGAGCATCTTCCTCAACCCAAGTCTTCTTCAGTTTATGCTATGTTTCTTCTTTCCTCCTTTATGGAGTAGTCCTCTAAGGTACTAGGGGTTCTAACCCCCAAACCCTAGCTTTATGGTTTGAATGAATCAATGTGTTTATCTAGTTGATTCCATTGCTATTCTATTATTGATTGTGTTTAGGGAAGTCGCCCTGATCTTCTCTATTAGCCTACTTTATGCTTCTATGTTGGGTATGAAGTTCTAGGGTTAGACGGACATACGTCATCAAGCAAATCGTGGTAGATGTATGAATAGGGACCTATGGTGGTCGAGGAGACCAAACCACTTCCGTAGGTTATCCTTCCTAGATAGAATCCTGGATAAAACATCGGTGTCGACGGTGGATAGTGTCCATTGAAATGCGCCATAAGTTTAATGCCATAGATAATAGCCTATATCGAGGTGACTATATATGGGTTTAGGAGAGGCGTACTCGGAGGTGTGTGGATAACTATGAAAGCTCTTGGAAAAGAGCTCACTCACCACATTCGATAACCCTAGGTATTTATACATGCATAGTGACCCTAAGATAGGGGGAGGATTAGTTCCCCGAAGTACCTGCTTTTAGCTTTGATCAATCTCTAGTCTAGTTATCTCCTCAAGTCCTCCACTCAAACCTCCAAAACCGATTAACTAATTAGCAACTAGGTGGGAAGTAGGCTAGGGTACCAGGACCTGAGTAAAATACGACCTTGATTGCTACTATACGACAATGCCATCTTAAGTTAAACTTGGCTTAGGATGGGGTAGTTGTTGGCATGTGCTACCCATTAACAATAACTTGCATGGATTGAACCGATCAAGATTCTCACGTGGGAGGCAACCAATCCTCATGGATTCAGAGTGCCCTTTGAGAATATGTTTGGGGATCAGATATCTTTACTGCATCCCGAGCATCTTTTACTACTTACTATCTCCCATGCATCTTTCCTCAAGAAATCGTATGCTAATGTACAAAGTAATTTTTAGCGATTCATGATACCTCAAAGCTCTCGTTTGTACCCAACATGTGTGGCAACCCAATGTAGAGTGCGGCTGGGAAGTGGTGCTCGGGATAAGATGAATCTGCCCATCAACTTCCCCACATGTGACCTTGAATGGGAAGGCTATGATTCATCAGCTCTTGGTCAATGAGGGAGAGATGTTTATTTGTAAAGGTTTGGTGCAATGCGCGTCAACTTCAAAAAAGGAGACCAATAAATGAAATATCCTAAATCAAAAGAGAGAATAAAGAGCACCATCGAGAGTTCTTGTGCTTATTTATTGTTTGAGAAATCCCCCGGTGCACACTTTGAATGTTCTGCCTAAGATAGTAAGTATTGTTCTCACCCCGAGAGTTTGTGCTTTCACAGTAGGATGATAGTAACGTTCATTCGTCTCCATCTACTCTTATTTATGCAATAAAAAACTAGAGTGCATTCCCCATTAATTTATCTATCATGTTGCATTGGTTTGAGTAGGTTTGCTTGGGTACAAGCAAATGCCTAAGTGTTGGGGAGTTTGATAACACCTAAATTGGTGTTATTTACCCTTCATAATAAGGTTTGTTTCGTGCCAATTCATATGCATAATTGTTTGAATAGCGTCAATTGGATCCCTATTTCGTTCTTATTTGATTTTGACGTAATTTTAGGGTGCTTTAGACAATACATGTGAATTAGGTACAAAATAAGGTCACAAGTGTAGCAAAAGGGGGCAGAAGATCGAAGATCGTGGCCTGGAGATAGGGATTACGGCCGAAAACCCTGCCTGTGAAGCAAAGTTGAAGATCGCGGTCAGGAAGCCCTAGATCGCGACCACGAATTGGAAGGCTCAGGGCCCGAACTTCGTGAAGAAGCAGTCGAGGAGACACAAAGAGTTTCCCAAAAGAGAACATGACCATAGTGCAAACTTACTGCGAGGAAGTTCACGGCCACGACTTGTGGATCGCGACCGCAAAGTCAGCTCGCGAACTCCTTGTCCCTGAAGGCTAAAACAGCATCATCACAAGATCGCAACCTCCATGAAGAAGATCGCGCTCGCGATCTCTGCCCTGCCTGCCCGCGAATTTCTCCATCCTCTTATGCCTATAAATAGAAAACCCCTTTTTCCCATTCAAGGGAGCTGATTTAGATAGAAATTCTGGTTTTAGAGAGAGAAAGTGAATGAAGGAAAAGAAGGAGAAAGAGCTAGAAGAGATGAGCCATCTTTCTAAACCCCAAACCTAGTTTTAGGGTTACTATGCCATGGAAAAGGCGCAAGCTTGAGGGAAATTCTAGGACTTACCTCATTGAAATTTTGGGCCAAAGGAAATGGAAAAATTAGTTAAACAAATTTAAACATCTGGTATTTTCCCAAAAGCGGATATTTATGATTATTCAAATGCGTGTAGCCAAATAAAATTTCAAACGGGAAAATATTAGCTACTTTTAAAATTATTTTAATTTTTCTTAGTTGAAGAAACAATAACAAATAATCAAACAAAGCAAAATGTACAAATAGAGTCAAATATTCTCAAAAGAGAGTGAGAGAGAGTGATGGAAACGGAGAATATATCTATAAAAATAGACGTGACAACAAGCATGAAGCTATAAATATAAATTTTGGTTGATTCTTTTTCGTTTTCTTTATCTTTTAGCTCTACAACAATATTACAATTGATTCTTTCTTAGTTTCTATCTTCCTCTCCCTCAATTCATCATCCGTGGAGAAATCATCTCATTTCTTGTTTCTTTTCCTCCACGGATTTGATAATTTTGTTTCTTTTCTTTTTCAAGTCTGCGAGACAACAATATCTTTATGCTTCTTCCAATTACATCATTCCTTCTATATTTTGCATCTTTTTGTCTTATTTTTTCCCCTCTCAAAACCTCTTCGGGGCATGATTTACATGTTTCCTGTAAAGTTTTGAGAAAGGAAATTAATTTGTTTGCACAAATTTGGAGGTTGAGGAATACAAACAATTTCTGATTGTTGAGGGGGTTTTAGAAGATGCATTTTATTGTTTCTTGTGATGTACATATAGTTGTGAATGAGAATATTTTCTTATGACCATATTTTCATGGTTAGAGAAGCAATTATAAGAGACAAGCAGAAACTCTTTATTTTGCATAAAATTGTAGGTTATGGGTGGATATAGACATTTATCTGGAATGAGATATTGACATTATATTGTACATAGACAGGAAGGAAACAAAAAAACTTGAGTTACCATTTTTCTTGATAGGGCTCGTATAACATTTCAAGGATTTTCGAAAGATGGGTGCCATTTCGAGGACTATTTTTCCTGCATGTGAAAGCTTGTGTTTCTTTTGTCCTTCATTGAGGGCAAGGTCAAGACATCCTCTTAAGCGCTACAAGAAATTGCTTTCTGATATATTTCCCCGATCCCCAGTAAGTTTCTCTCATTTGTTTCTTTATATTTGTATTTGTTGGTATCTTCATTTGAACATAAGATTCATCTCACTAAGTAGATATCTAGCTACCCAATTAAATTGGTGCGGTTATATTAACCTGATAAAGCATATGAGATGTTTTTTTTTCCTTTTAGTTAATTATATTTTATTTGTTTGGTAAGTTATTTTCGTATTTCTTATTTGTTGAATTTTGAAATATGTATCCATCAGTGAATGCAACTTCATACAACTCCAATCTATCTCGTTTTTGTTTGTGATGCTTCTCTCACATATTTTGGCAGGATGAGCAACCAAATGATAGAAAAATTGGTAAACTATGTGAATATGCTTCAAAAAACCCTCTTCGAATACCAAAGGTACAAGCTAGATATGGCATTGTCGTTGGTTAGGAGCTATTACTTGTGTAATTAAGCTAAAATGGAAAATCTAGTCAACTAATATGCTTTTCTACTCCTTTGTTTTTCAATAAGGATGACATATTGGGATAACATTAGACATTCAAATTCGGAAGCACTCAAACATTTGAATATGATAATATAGCTATAGAAAATGCCGAATTCATTCTACATGTCTTTGTTTGAATAATGTAGGTGATGAAAATAACTAGACTTGTCTTCTACTCACAGAAAGAAGAAGAAAAAAAAAGAATTGTGAAAATTTGTGAGCATCTTCATTTTGCTTGACTCGTGTTTTGAAAGCTAATTGCTCGATAAAATAAATCATACTAGTGAATGACAAACAATAAGAAGAGTCATATTTACTGGACTCTATTAAGTAGAAGCATGTAAATGAGTTCTCCAGCTTTCATATTTCACTAATATGGATATCATAGTTAGAATATATTGTTGTATTGTCTAACTCCTCTCTTATGCCTTGATTTGCTTCACTTTGGAAGTAAACTTTGAAACATTCATTTAGTAATCCCAATCATGATGCTCATGACAAATTCTTTTGATAGATAACAACCTCGTTGGAGCAAAGATGCTACAAGGATCTGAGAAATGAGCAATTTCATTCTGTCAAAGTTGTATTATGCATATACAGGAAGTTATTGGTTTCTTGTAGGGAACAAATGTGAGTTATTTTTCATTGCATGAGATCAAATGTTGTACAATACATGCTTAAAGGTCTTTCCTGTTTAATCCTCAAAATACATAATATTGTGTACCTAAAGAAAAAAATTTCAAAGTCAATGGATAACACATTTTCATTGTAAAATCATGTAAAACTCACATTGCATGATTTCAAAAGTAACTCCATCACTGACAATATTTTTTGGAGCCAATATTTCCTCTATTTAATATATTATTTTTTAAACAAAAATATTTAACAATATTTCTCTAACATTATGAAAGTGAAAAAAGTGGCAACGGTTAAGCTAACAAATTATGCACTTGAAATATAAACAAAAAATATTTTTGATTTTTGAAAAAGAAATGTTATATTTTGGAGTTCTTGTTTACATGAATTCATGATTAGTGATTGCAAATTGACAGGCCATTGTTTGCAAGTAGCTTACTTGGAATTGTTCACATTCTATTGGATCAAACACGGCATAATGAGATACGGACTTTAGGATGTCAAGCTCTATTTGACTTTGTAAATAATCAGGTGGGAGAGTTCATTGATGTATCTTTCTAGATGTGTTCATTATGCTCATCCTTTATTATGAATAATTATATTTTTGATTATCTTTGTTAAGTATTTTGAGTTTGAGCTAGCATGTAGAAACGAATCCTAAGCTAATTTGGTATCAAATTTGTTTTTATAGATAGATGGCACTTATGTCTTCAATTTAGATGGTTTAGTTCCAAAACTTTGTGCTTTAGTGCAAGAGATGGGCGAAGATGAGAAGATAAATGAACTTCGATCAGCAGGGCTTCAAGCTCTTTCAGCAATGGTACTAAAACAACATTCCAATAACTTAATATATCTAGTTTTCCCACTTATATGTCCTTATTTATACATATTTTTCAACTTCATGCTGTGAAATTATATGAAAACGGTTACAAAACTGCCTTATATCTCATTCATAATTACAAACTTCTTTAACAATGATACTCTTACCAAACTTTATTTAACTCAAATAAACTGAACAGTTTAACCAAATTATGTTGGTTGTCATTCTTTCCACACAAAAACTTATCACTCGAGTACTTATCTCCCATGTCTACCATAAGTTGCAATCTTTTTTTTTTTTTGTATAATAGGTGTGGTTCATGGGTGAATTCTCTCATATTTCAGCAGATTTTGACAATGTAAGTGAATTTTTTCACTGTTCTTTATCTTATAGCTTACTAGTTTGTGTTTTAAGGCTGCTCTTTGCATGAATGTAAGGGATTTTGTAAACCATCTATATCAAGAAAATTACTAACTAAAACTTGCACCAATCTCGAATTATCAAATTCTCAACTTAACTACCTCTATTTCTATCTTCTGTCTATGCTAGACTTGGTACGTAAACACTTTGCTCTTATGAAATCTTTCACTTTATCTCATCATCTTACATGTTGAATTCTTCCTCATACATAGGTTGTTTCTGTTGTCTTGGAAAATTATGAAGCACAAAAAGGATCAGACAATAAAATGGTGAACACAAATGTTGAACAAAGTTCCTCTTCTACAAACTCTATGACAACAATCCCCTCGTGGAGAAGCATTATTAGTGAGAATGGAGAACTAATTAACATATCTATGTAATTCCTCTTTTACATTATTATCTACTTCTTGCACTTAGGATAAGCTCGTTTATGTTATCTACATCGTACTTTATCTTCCTAGATCTTACTTTAACCTAATTTATTTTCTTTTCATTTTAAAATAAAAACAAAGGGAAGAGTCCAAAGATCCCTCATTTTGGTCTAGAGTTTGCTTGCGGAATATGGCTCAACTAGCAAAGGAAGCTACAACTATGCGGCGTGTACTTGAATCTTTGTTTCGCTACTTTGACAGTGGTGATCTATGGGCTCCTGATGATGGCCTTGCTCTCTCTGTACTACTGGATATGCAATCAATAGTGGAGAATTCAGGTATTATCTAAAAACCTTTTCTTAGACATTTTCTCTTCTTGAAGCTTATTGTTTTGGAACCATTTGCAGGACATAACACACATTTTGTGTTGGCCATCTTAATCAAGCATCTTGACCACAAGAATGTTCTAAAGAAGCCTAGCATGCAGCTTGATATTGTCAGCATTTCCACTTGTCTTGCTCAAGCAACCAAGGCCCAACAGTCTTTAGCTATTGTGGGTGCATTGAGTGATATGATGAGGCACCTAAGAAAAAGCATACACTGCTCTCTGGATGATTCTGATCTGGGCAATGAAGTCATAGAGTGGAATCGTAAATTTCAAGAGGCAGTAGATGAGTGCCTTGTACAATTATCACAAAAGGTAATTAACCTCATCTTCCCAAGATCGACAATTTAGGGTCATTTTCTACTAGTAAAAACTTAGGTAAATACATATTTATTTTTAATTTCATTGATGTTGTATGTCTTCAACATATTTCCTCCTTGCACATGCCCAAATGCATATGACACTCAATTCTTTCAAATGATAGGTCGGAGATGCAGATCCTATTCTTGACGTGATGGCTGGAATGTTGGAGAATATGTCAGCCATTACAGTCATGGCAAGAACCTTAATTGCAACTGTTTACCGAACTGCTCAAATTGTTGCAGCCATTCCAAATTTGTCCTACCATGATAAGGCAACATAACTTCATCATTTACTTCCTCGCTGATCAACTTAAATAATTTCTACAAGTTTCACTTACTTAATATTTCTTCCTATTAGGCATTTCCCGAAGCATTGTTCTTTCAGTTACTTCGAGCTATGGTCTATGATGATCATGAAACACGGGTGGGTGCACATCGTGTATTCTCTATCGTTCTTGTCCCGTCCTCTGTTTGTCCCCGTACCAACAATGGTTCTACGGTATCCAATAAATCGGCCGATATCCAAAGAATGCTTTCAAGAACAGTGTCTGTGTTTTCTTCCTCAGCTGCACTCTTCGAAAAGCTAAAACGAGAATCAAATTCCTCTCAAAAAAAGATGAAAGATGATAGAAAGGTTAAATATGTTGACTGTAATGATGGTCAAATGAAAAATTCTCCTTCGATGATGAATAGATTGAAGTCCTCATACAGTCGAGCTTATAGCATAAAAGAGCCAGCTCCAGCTTTGCCAACGGATCTGAGTAATATGAGTGTTGCCGAGAAAGAACAGGTACGGCTTGATAGTCTTGGCATCAGTGAATTTAGTTAGAGTTACCACTTCAATCTAACCTTTGTTTCTTTTGTGAAATGCTTCATGATTGCAGATTGTATCCCTTAGGTTAAGTAGTCGGCAAATAGGACTTTTGCTTTCTTCGATTTGGGCACAATCCTTGTCACCTCTTAATGAACCTTCAAATTATGAAGCAATCGCTCATACTTACAGCCTGACATTGTTATTTGCAAGAACCAAGGTTAGTTATGCCCTTCCTTTTATATCATGATGTCGATCATATTCCTAATTGTTATATTTTTAATAGATTATGAAGAACCCTAATATGTTGCCTATTTGTTCTAGTTCTATTATGCCCACAAAGCATATTGGAAAATATCATTATTTTTATTTTGGCATTATGAGAATATTTGTATTTTAATTAATTTTTGAGAAAATATTAGTTTTTATAGGAATCGTATTAAATATTATAGTGTTTACCCTGTTTCTTTAGGAGTAAGTTAATAAATTCATGTCAGATTGATGAGGGATTAGGTTTTCCAAGTTCACTTAAAATTCTTCTCATATCTTCATCTATCAAACTCTATCACAAGTTCTGCCTTTCGTATTCTTTCCACAAACTACATTTCTCTATCAAGGTGCATGTAAATTTATATGCATCATTATATATTCATATTTTGATACTGCCTATGACGTAAATGTAATCATTTTAATGTCGTGGAGCCACTCTCTTAGTCACACCATAAAAAAAAATCAAGTCACAAGTAGGGATGTGCAAACCGAACTAGACCATGAGAATCGCTGTCCAATAATAAAAGATATCTTCGGAAAAAATATCGGATAATCTTTGCATTTGATCGAATTTGGTCTGGTCCAAATATAAATCCTATCTATTTTTTTATATTTATAAAATTCACGGGATCAAGTTCATTTGTTCTAGTGCAGACTAACTATTGCACACCCTACTCACAAGCTTGAAGTTTTGCACATTCTCATCATAATTTGTTCTTAAATCAAGTGTTAATATTGGGGGTCATGGAGATTTGAACACATGAATGCTTTGTAAAACCAACTCTAATACCAAGTCATAAATTTCTTCATAGCAATAACTCGGGTTATCAGGACAGGTCTATATATGAATCTTATACCAAACACTCAAAGATGCTAAATCCAATTTAAGGACTTAATTATAGGTTATAATTTGATGAGAATTTTGTTTTCTTCCTTGTATGGTTAAGTATGGTGATACTTATTGTTAACTTTATTCACTTAACAATGTACCATGCAGAACTCTTCCAATGAGACTCTAATTCGGAGCTTTCAGCTTGCGTTCTCACTAAGGAGCTTTGCTCTTGCAGGAGAAGGAGGTAAAATTTAATTACTCTTACAATTTATATAAGAAGAAAATATTTCCTTGTAAATAATTCTACATATAGTCAATGTTCTGTCTTAATGTGTGCTCACACCCTTTAAACCATGCTCATATTTTGAGTGAGTTTCGTATTTTATCTTTGTGGCTAACAAGATTTCATAATCGTTCGTTGTAGGGAGATTAAAGTCATCCCGTCGTAGATCATTGTTTACCCTGGCATCATCTATGATCATTTTTACATCCAAAGCATACAACATCCCTCCACTTGTTTCTAGTACTAAAGCTACAATGACAGAGAAAACGGTATTTCTTTACCTATCTTTACTTTTTTCACTTCCACTTCATATGGGCAGGATATTGTAGATTCTACATCTTGACAACATTTTTTATTCTTCATACTCTCTACCTTTCAAAAGTGGGGTTGAGAGTTAGTAAAGTTAGAATAATAAGACAACTATTTTTTTCCTGTATCTTTTATTATTTAAACACTTTTTATAGGCCGATCCATTTCTTCATTTGGTTGATGATAACAAGTTACAAGCGGGTAACATGGATATAAATCAACCAAACAAAGCTTATGGCTCTAAGGAAGATGATGAGCAAGCAAAGAAGTCGCTTTCAGCAATCGTAACATCAGAGAGTCAATCTACAGAAGCATTGGCATCGATGATAATGAAGTTTATTAAACTACCGTCAAACGTACTCCTCATAACTATGTCAACAAAAATGGTTTCCATTAGAACTTACTTTTTTATCATGAAAATTTTGTTCTAACATTGAAGTCTTGCATAGGAAGAGCTATCCATGCGACAACAGTTGCTTAGTGAATTTATTCCACATGATTCATGTCCTCTGGGAGCTGAATTGTTCATGGATGTACAAGAGAACAAGTCGGCAAGGAAAGGAAAGGAAAATGAACTTTCTAACAAGGTTGATACTTCCTTTCAATTTTAGTTGCTCTCTCATGTCCCCTCACC
Organism: Linum trigynum; assembly: GCA_964030455.1. NCBI lineage: Eukaryota > Viridiplantae > Streptophyta > Magnoliopsida > Malpighiales > Linaceae > Linum > Linum trigynum. Next base: position 27,832,012 of record OZ034814.1, on the reverse strand, counting down.
GCTTGTTTTGTGATGGTACTTTTTTATATATATGTAGGAGACATCTTCATTGTTCACAATTGATGACAATGCACCATCAACAGCTGAGGGTCACGCAGAAGCTGATAAGCAGCAAGCTATTGAAAGTCCAAGCCTCATTAGTGTTGTTGACCTTCTAACTGCAGTAAGCTAGAAAAGCACAAGTGATGTTACATGCATAAAAACTTATATAATATTAATTTTTCTCATCTACGCACGCAGGTGTCTGAAACAACGAATCAAGTTGGAAGATCTTCGGTCTCAACGCCGCCCCACATTCCTTACATGGAAATGGCTGGCCATTGTGAAGCTCTTTCTGCTGGAAAGCAACAAAAGATGTCTGTTGTATTAACTGTCAATCAAAGGCAAGAAAGCGCAATCAAAAAATCGGTTATTGAGCAAAACAAACCAAAACAGAACCCATTTGATCTTCCCATTGAGCAGGTCTTCTCTTTCAAACTTATTTTTCCATAAATAATGACATCTATTTTAGAAATATCTGTTTCCTCTCAAAGTATTTGGTCATCTCCATGTGAAACTAGAGATATAAGAGTGAGAACTTTTTAGATATCTTACGAGCTTTTACCTCACAATAAAACCTATCTTAATTTGTAAACTGCAGAGTGGAAACCCATTCATCAGCCAAAACTTCTTCACGAATATGCAAAATGCACCTAGCTCGAGTGGCACAATGCTATGTGGAACCGAGTACCAGCATCACCAATACTTCCAGTTGCCAGCATCGAGTCCATATGATAATTTTCTTAAGGCGGCTGGATGTTGAAACCCAAAGGAGTGCTTGCATCTCATAAGGTTGTTGATCGACCAGAAATTATGTTTTGTTGTTGTTGTTGTTGTGTTAAAACAAGAAATGATGCTTTGAGATAAAGCTATATACATAGGTCAGATAACAGAAAGATTTGCAACATTGGAAAATAGTATCTTTCTAAACTAAAAAGAATGTGCTAATATCGAGGAATAAATAGGAAAAAGAAGAAAACATTCATCTGTAGAGGAAGAGGATCTAGAGAGGTTTTCATCCAAAATAAAAATCCTCTCAAGTCATTACAGATTGTAGATCAATGATCTAGGGTGGTTTTCGTGATTATTCTGATGTTATAGCCATAGCTTTACGTAATATCACGATGACATTATTTAGAAGGGGAAGTGATATTCTTCTATAGTCACTGATGTTTCAAGATGTTACTATTTTTGTTGCTTATGCTTCGCGATGATAAGAAACTATTTACATTTAAAAACTTCATAAATTCATATAATGATTATTTGAAATCAAATAATTTATAAAATAGATCAGGTAAGATTCATCCACAATCTTTACATAATGTCTTAATCATTACGGAAGACTTACGTAATTTGTTTGTTTACTTGATAGATACGAAATAACTATCCATTCACAAGTTTTACATAATGTATTTTTAATTTATATAAATGATATATATTGATGTTATGTAATCTTCCATAATGTCTGGTCTAATAATAAAATCAAAATTTATAGACCACACATTATGCGTGATCTAATAATAAAATCAAAGCATATCATATTGTTTGCTCAAACATTCTTTGGCATTAAGGAAATTAGGGTAGAGCAAATGTAAGTTAGGAAAGGGTAGTCAAGCCACGAAAGGAAGGGGTTTAGGGCTTCTATAACTATCACAATGTAATCCCTAATAAAATATCAGTCTTGAGCGCGTTCCAAACTCACCATGGATTAGTCTCGATCAATCAATCGAACGAGAATACCACATAAAATCTTGTGTTATGTGTTCTATTTCAATTCCGCGTTATTAAATTCTTCACGGTCTACCCTCTATTGGGATGGGAAAGCTATGAACAAGTTCAAATTCGCAGTTGTGTGGGCAACCTTGATAACTAAGAACTCAGAGGTAGAGAGATGATTTTTTTTAGCACAGTTACTTAATATATAGAAATGAATATAATGTAGGCTTTACTAGTGGTTCCCTTGTAGAGTTTCTAGTTTGGTTTTATCTTTTGGGGATACTCACTTTGATTTTTTCCCTTCGTTTTAATCAATCTTCTCTGTATCATTCCCATTTTATCGGATGTCTCCGAAGGGACGTTTTAATCAATCTTCTAGCTATGCATCTTGCATATGTTTTGAGGAATAAAATGAAAATAATTAAACCAATGATAATAATAATAATAATAATAATATCAAGTTACGCAAAAATATCACATTTGATTCAATTATTATATAAATATGAACTTAACTTACGGAACCTTTTTGTCACTCTAATTGATGAGATGGTGAATATTGTATGTAATAAAAAAAAATCAATAATTCTTTTTTAGAGGTACAGGTTACTCCTCCTGCAAATTCGATTCATATGGGTACAATGGATGCATATGGCTTTACTCTCATGGAGAATAGAAAACAAAAGTTTTTTTTTGTCAAAAGATATCATGTATTGATCAAAAAATAGACAGTTACACTCTGGAAACCAGCCAGGACTGGAAATCAAAGAAGCGACTCATAGTCGGCTACAAAGAAAGGGCTTTCCTAGCTACCAAATGAGCTACCCTATTGTTCTCCCGACCTACAAAATGCACACTAAAACCAGACTGGGTATGAAAATAATGACCAATCTCTTCCAGAACAGCACCCAACCGGCTATCTCTCGTGTCGGCTTGATTAATTTTTTCAATAATCACCTTTGCATCGCCCTCAAACCGGACCTCCGACAAGCCTTGCTCCATACACCAAATGATAGCTTCCCTAAGCACGAGCAATTCCACCATCCCCGGGTCATCCATTTGAGAAAACTGAACCCCTCGAGCCAGAAGGAGTGTCAGCGCTGGGTCAAAGAGAACCATCCCACCAGCCGAGTGCGACCCATCCTTAGTAGCCTCATCCCACATGCAAACCAAATGGGAATCACCCACTTGCGCTTGTAGTTGCACCATCGGGATAGTCCTTCCCGGGGCTTGATCCGTTGGGAGACCCACCCATTCCTCATACTGTTGGTGAAATTGCTGCATGAGCGTCGGGATCCCAAATTGTTTGCCCTCAAAGACAACCCAATTCCGAGAACGCCAGATCCTCCAAATGACGGTAACAACAGCCATAACCACTGACGGCTGATGAATCAGCACCAACAAACATTTGAAAAACAAAGGAAAAGTGTGCTGAGGCAAACCCTCCCCCAGGTATTCCAGCCCTGAACAGTCCCAGAGAGCCTGCGCAACCGGACAATATAGGAATAGATGTTCCATTGTCTCCGGACCATCCCAACAAACTGGACACCGAGGGAGAACCTGAACCTTTTTCTCAATAAGCTCCTCCATAGTGAAAACAAAAGATTAAAACAACATCAGGTTGTAGAATTAGCTCATGGGCTCATACCGATGGGATGCAAGCTCCCCTAGAGCAGCAACCTTTACTTGATGCAGGTGATTTCCCTTCACTTGAAGCTTAAATCGATTGGCAGGTGTTTGGCTCCTTCTCCTCCTAAGGGCATGGGGAGAAAAGGCATTTTTATAAGAACCGAATCAACGGTTGTGCCAATAGAACCACCAAACCAGTTACGATAGCGGTATGGTTCATTGTTTGAACGATTATTGATGGACCAAAAGGTTCAACATAAAACCACATGAACCACCACGATTTAACTGGTCCAGTGGTTCACTATTTTAATCATAAAAATTTTTTTAAAAAAATAATTTTTCATAAACTAAGACCACCAAACTATAATTATTAATTTTATATATGCTTCCTCTTCTCATTTTCCAACTTTGTTGTCGACTTTACATTGTCCACTACCGACTCGCACCGTAAATTAATAAATTTTAATTTGAATTAAAAAAATTATGATTTTTTTGCGAGACGGTTTGAATGATTTACTAAATAGTTTGGTGATGATATGAATTTGAAATTGTTTATGGGCAATGATAACTTCATTTTTAAATTAGTGTAATATACAAGTCTTATATGTTATAGCATGAATGATTCTATCAACGGTTTACCAACGATTTTGTAACGATTAACCACCGAACACTAAACCACTATCTTTTCCGGTTCAACTTCTAGTATGTTTCTAAAAAACAAAGAGAGAAAAAGGTAACTGTACGTATTTTTTTTGAATATCAGGGGTTCAACTCCCCTGTCAAACACACTGTTATGCTAAAGAAGTTGAGGGTACTACAAAGGTTGCTATAAAAAATAGTGAGAGAGCACTTCTACTATGCTCTAAAGTCTGGATGCTTTAATATACAATTTGAAGTTGTACCTCAACGTTAAATGTATAAGTTTAGGTTGTACCATAAAGGAATTTGTACCCTTATGTTATGGTACAACTTTACAACTTAAAATTGTACCATCACATAAATGTACAAGTTCAAGTTGTACCATGAAAGAATTTGTACAAAAGAGTATAGGTACAATCTAAAGTTGTACCATAACGTTAAAGATATAACTTCAAGTTATACCATAAAGACAAAAACCTATAGCACCAATGCTATATAGCATAGTAAAATTCCTAACAGTGAGAATGCAGTAAATAACACTTTTACAACAGGGAAGCATGAAAATAAGTACAAGAATTCTCAAGTTGGTTATGTGTGGTTGTTCTGGAAGCCTCATTTACAAGTTACTAAGAGGACATGAGGGGATCATTTTGTGATAGTACAAGTGGTGGTCATCATCGATAGCTTTTACATTAGTTTATAGCCCTAACAGAGCAGGATAGTTGTCAACTATATAAGGAGTTGCTATATTGTCCAGAACTTCGTAAATCTCAGTCTATAATGACATATTTCAATGAAGTGGTGGAAATGAAAGAAGCCTCAAATCCAATTAGTATTTCAAAGAGTATGCAGGATTTTCGAAACTAGATTAAAGATATGAAATTATTAAAATACACAACTCCCTTAGTTTAGGTGTCTTATTCTAACTAAAGAGATCTTGAGCCAAGGGACGTTGTTGTGATTCTTCTCTTCTATTAATTGAAAAAGGGGAGCAGGTGACCCCAGCTGTACATGGGCGTTGGCCTTGCTTGGGCCAGTAAGGCACAGGCATGCTTCGGGTCCATTTATTTTGTGTCGTGTTTGGCACGCCTTGTCAGTTTTCATGTTGCGTCGTGCCAACTCATTTATTAATTTTGCTAGGTCAGGCCCGGACACGGTTTAAATCATGTCGTGCCTATTCGTGCTCATGTCGTGCTCATATTCGTGTTTAATCTTTTTTGGTAAGAAACAGAGCGCAGAGGGGCGCTCTAACCCTTAATTATTAACGGAACACAGGGTTTGAACCCTAACTGAATCAAAGTACAACCAATAGAATAGGCTAGGACTCAGGTGCTCAACCAAATGCACTCCCACAGGCAGAAAGTGGCCTACTGATGCCAAATGATCTGCTACAAAATTAGCTTCTCTGAAAACATATTCGTGTTTAATGAAAAGGAAGAAAATAAAAGAGGGAATGAAAAAGAAGGAACAAATAGGACGGATAATGAAATTATTAACCGAGAATGTTTGAGAAATATAACAAATAAGGGAGGAAAAGAAAATTAGAAGTATGGCGGGTGTAATTTGACTTTGTTTAATACTTCGTCAATTTTTACTTGTTGTAGTAATTAGGTATATATATTTATGATCACTTCTAATAACAGTAAATAATTTTTATTGTACTTATATTTTGTAATATTTGAACCTATAATCATTTTTATATTTATTTTCTAGCAAATAAATATTCTTTTCATGCCATGTTCGCTATTATACTCAAGAAGGTCTCAATAATATTAGGCCCAGCACGGCCCACTAATATATTGTGTCGTGCCCGTGCTCGTGCTAGCTCTTGGGCGGCCCAGCCCGTTGCCCACATACAACCCTAGCACACGGTGTATATATGTATCTCCTGTTATATTAAGTTCAATAAGAGTGACTTGAGAGCGCAGTCTATCCAGTGGACTAGTCTTGACATTCAGGGAAATCACGTAAAACTCGAGTGTATGTGTCTTTTCATTTTCAAATTCGCTAAAATTTCATCACGGTATCAGAACCCCTTACCAATGTAGTCAAAGGCGTGTTTCTACATAGAAGCGTTTTGGTGATCTATAAACATAAAATCATAAGTTCTTAAACTTTAGAGCGCGATTTTGACTACATTGCTTTAAGAAGTTTGGTAGTGTTCTCCTGTAATCAAATGCTAGGTTTTAGTGAGTCTTCGTTTATTTTTTAGTTCAATGTTGGCTTGTGGTTTTGGTCTATTTCATATCTGACACTCCTGTGATTCTGTATGAACTAGTTATTTCTTCATGGGTTTTACGTCATCTATTTCAGTTAAGCGTTCAATGAAAGCTATTAAGGTGGATCAGGTTACAACACGATTTGATGGACGAAATTTCCCTTTATGGGAATTTCAATTCCACATTTTTGTCTGCGGTAAGAAATTACTTCCAATTTTTTAAGGACTCGAAAAAACCTGATGAATCTAATCAGACAATTGACTCCCTTCATAGCTCTATAGATGGTGTTGTTGCCTTTGCTACAACGGCTTACAAGTCACAATATGCTTAATTGTTTCATCCTGTTATACTTGTAGGTGCTTAAGAAAGTGTGGAATAAGGATCCAGTTGCTTATGAGCAATTAGATAAGATTGATTTTTGGATTATGGAAGAAGAACCACATGCATATATAAATTATGAGGAGATTGAAAGAACTCTTTATGAGGGGGAGCAGGAGGAGGAAGAAGAGGAATCATCATCATCCTCAAGAAAGCGACATCGTGTACAAGGTTGGCTTATAAGTTATATTATTATATTTTAAAAGCAAATATATTCTTCATACAATAATGAACTTGTCATTGATCATGAATATTTGGTTTGATGGTTTTGGTGCAGAGGAATTTGATTATAATGTGCTTTATGAGATTGATTTTCGACATTTCTTAGGATGTTTGACTTTGAAGCAATAGTGATGGAGATTGATGACTTTATTTTTTAGTAAAATAATTAATTTTATATACTTTTTAACTCTTGATGTACTAGTAAATGTACTATTAATTTAGAAATGAAATAAAATACTCTTACTTATTTTATATGTAACTTACTCACATCGTATTTTAGTAACAAGATGTCAAAAAAAAATCATATTTTAGTAACAATGCATACTATACTTAACCCATTCACATATCATCCAACAAAGTTAACCGTAAGGGGTCGTTTGGATTGGGGAATCTATGCAGGGATTCTACCACAATTTCTAGTCATTAGGGATTTTATCATAATCCTTCGTTTGGATAGGAATAAAAGAATTAGGTATTTTAGCAATAGGAATTTTGAAAACCCTGATGTTAAGAAATTTGAAATAGCTAATTACCCCCAAGTATTTCTAAATCCCTCATCTTATTTAATTTTTTCCCAATCTATGCCCCTCTTATCCCAGTTCCTCTTTACGATCCTTCCCTTCTCCCTTTCTGTCCCTATACGAGATCAAGCAAGCTCGCAAGGCTACGACGCGCATCTCGTTGGCTATTTCAATGGAGTTTGACTAGCTCCGATCTACAACAACAATGGCGGTCTGATTTGGGGGATCTCCTCAAATCGATAGAGGGATTTTCTAGGTGGGCTGTTTCGGGTATTTCATCATGGGCATCTCGCAAAAACTGCCGCAGACTCCAAGCTCCTGCCGAAGCCGACATCGATTTCTGGGTCCCATCGACGACGAAGAGAGGGGAAGGGAGGCAGATCTAGAGCTAGCGGCGCAGCCACATCTTTCATCTCTGGTTCTTTGCGACGATGAGAGTCGAGAAAGAGGAGAGTGAGCGAACATCTCCCATATCTGATTCTCACCGGCCGCTCTACGTCTCTAGTTCTGATGCTCACTGGCGCCGCTCTCCGTCAAATGGGTTCAAGGTGTTCCTCTACCGGATTGAGTGAGTTCACCAGCCTTAGCATAGTCGCCGGTCCTCCGCGAGTTCACTGGCAATTAACGAAGCCACCGGCGATCGCCAAATTATCAAGGTCGCCGGCCTTCCAATCAATGTTTTGTTCAGGAAGCAGATATCGGGAGAGGAGGAAGAAGATAAGTGGGTAAAATGGTCTTTACACATTTTGAGCCCAAATTCCTCATGTATTACCAAACAAGTTAACTGGCCCAAATTCCTCATTAAAATTATCTAGGTTTTTAAGTCAGAGATTTGATATCAAATCCTTGAAAAATCTCTCAAAATCAATTTCCTGATCCAAACGACCCCTAAAAGTCAGTATTGGTTGCCGCTAATTGCCTTGGTTTGGATGGAAAGGAAGAAAAAATGGGTCGCCCAAGTGAAGTACGCTCCCATTATACAAAGTGGAAAGGGTTTGTTGGAATTGTCGACAAATTATATCTACAGTATAATTTATAGTGGAAACTTAAAACTGCCACCACCATTCAAAAATCCCTGTACGTAGAGTGATTTGTGGAAGCTGACGTGGCCGGGTATTCACGGGCTCCGGCTACCGCTTCAATTTCTCCTCAAGTTCTTTTCAGTCGCAAAATTGCTTTTTGTCATTTAAGTATTATGCTATCTCAAATCTCCTCCATTAACCGTACCTCCAACGCCACCCGACAGAAGCTTGCCGTCGAAATCGTCCTGCAACTCTCCTCCCTCCTCCACCCGCCCTATAGCCAGAGTTGCCTTCCCCTGCCTCTGAATCCCCAACTGCTTTACCCTCGGCCCCCGTTAACCACCCATCGTCGATTCCCATTTCTTCTTGAATTGAACTTGAGGACGGTAACCACACAGCGACCCCCTTACCGTTCCACCGTCGTCACGTTCCCAAATTTGGATTTCAGAGTCTTTGTTCCGCATCATAGTCTTTCATCGTCGGCGATACCTAGCCTCCTCCTTCCGTCAACTGGATTTGGGGTCGCTGCTCTTTGTTCCTTCCAACTGGGTTTGAGAGATACGTGGGGGTTCGTCACCATTGGGTTACCGTTGGGATGATAATAATTAATAGGTAATCCTCATATCCAATCTCGCACTCTTTTCTCTATCCCTTGCTTCCATATCATCTTCTCTATCGACTTACTTAGGTTTCGTCGCAGTTGTTGTGTTTATTAGCCTTTCTCTCGCGACATATTGCTCTGTTCAAGTTGCTTGCATGTCAGTGGCCATGGCTTGCTTCATATGCCTTCTAATCGGGATCTACATTTTGTTTGCTTCTGTTTGTTCAGGTTATCTATTGGCATTTACCTCCGGCTTCAATTTGGCGTTCAATCTATTAAGCTAATGTGAACGAAATTTCAGAACTGTACTTTCAGGACTGAAAGAGAACAAGAGTGTGTCGAAGTGTGTGTCAAGTCTTAAGATTGTGGTAGGATTCCACGACTTGCATTTCAGCTGTGAAGTTAGTTGTCAGTGGGTGGAGTCAAGCGTTCATCTTCAAATGCATAGTTTTTTGAAACCATTGTGGTGGGATTTCAGATGGGGTGTTGTTGGTTGAGCAAGATGGTACCTTCCAGTTTCATAGAGGTGACATTCCAAGTAAGCTCTCCTTTGCCATTTTCATGTTTTGACATAGTAAGTTCTCATCTTCCTATTGTCATTTCTTCATAAGCCAATTTCATATATCACAGGCGACAAAGAAGATACTCTTTTCAATTTTTTCCCAGACTATGCTTTTCACTAATCCCATTCCATTTGTTGATTTTTCGATTTCGCAGTCTCGCTTGGTTATGGCGAAATATTGAAGAGCGTCATTGCCTTTCTTTTGGTACCTATCTTCTCTGTTCTCCTTTCTTCTTTGTCGAATAGATTGATAGTTTTTTTTAGATATTGATAGATGGAACCGATCATGCTTGCTTTCAGTTCAGTTTCGAATTTAATAGCAATGGTTAATGCTTTATGGTGTCTCCAATAATGGCTTATGATAGACCAGAAACTTAATTTGCCGGTGTGGAGATTCTTGTTTTTCTCTTCATGGTAAAAGCATCGACTTATAACCACTACTTCATTCCTGTGACATTATGTTCTTATAACGAGGGGTTCATGTCGAAGCTATATTGTGGCGAGTCGCTACTGCTGCTTACCACATCATATGTTAGTTTGGATTACTCTACCTTCCTTTTAAATGTCAAAACCATGCATGATCCTTCATCATTACCAACCCATTAACATACCCTTTTTTCTTTTGGTTTCTTTGCATTTTGCATAATAGGCTGGTCTTTACAATCTCATGATCCTTCCATCTATTTGACTGATGTTTTACAAGTATATTGTAGTCATTTATTCACATATTAACCATTTAATGACCTGTCATTCTCAAGCTGATTGGGTCCTCATCCACTGATACCACAACTGCCCTTTTTAGTAGTATAAGCAAATTGTGTGTCTCTATAGCTTCTTATCATGGATCTGTTTGTCGATCTTCAGAGGCTAAGCATATCAGGGTCATGTATGATAGTTAGGAGGATGATTGTGCAATTACTCAGACAAGACCTCTCACTTTTAGCAGCAAAGATCCTTAATTAATTTACTTGAACAATAGTCATTACTCTTGGCATGTGCTTCTAAGCATTTTCAGTTTATTTATATGCCCATAACTACTACACTTACTTTATCATTTCAAGTTTTACTTGCTAGAATTTTAGCATACAGATCAAATTAATCTATTGAAATATTTGACACTTAGCTCTCAATTCTCCATACATTAGTTTCTATTCTATTGAAGAAAAGAATGTAATATGAACTGGTTTTTGTTGTAATTTCGAGGGAACCGATTGAGGTTTACTTTTTGTCGTTTCACAGGTTCCGTTCTGTTTATTGTAGGAATTAGTTATGTGTGCTGACCAAATATTTTTTGAACCTCTGCTTTACCCGATTACAGCTTATTAGTGAAGCGAGCTCATCTCCAATGCAAGGGCAATGGAGATTGGAGAACATTAGTTTGCTCTTTCCTCTTCTAGGTTTACCTATTTTGCTTTTTATATGTTTTGCGACTGAATTAGTTTCTCTCAGGGCATGCTTGGTGAATCAATGTACATAAAGGGCATCAAATCTACACCATTGTGAGTATTCTATTCATCCAACCATTCGTTTCCTGCCTGTTTTCTAAACAAATAATAGTTGACATTAGGATGAAAGTGTTGGTTTTTTATTTGAAGATTTTTATTGGTTGCATACTTTTGATCAGTGGTGTCAAGGCCAGAACAACATAAGGTAGAGTGACCCAAAAAAGAATCTCATGGATTTGTTAAAAGAGGTAGCTCCAGTCTATATTTTCAATCTCTTTTTGTCCCATCTTTCTTTGTACTTAATTGCTATTATGCATACTCCCCTTATTGCTAAGGAGTTGACAGTTGAGCATTAAGATAAATGAGCAAACGGCCTTTGTTGTTGCAGAAGTTATGTTGATGGAGATGTAGATTCATCTGCTTTCCTTCTGGATAGAGTTAACACTCCAAGCCCAACAGAGATTAACATATTGAATCGTTTTTATTTTTACTCACTACACAGCATTTAGATTTATTAGTATAGGGATTGATTTGATGGCTTGATGACACCATCACTCAGAAGCACCGTGTGGTTACAACTTAGACTGTTTGACTTTATTTTGTTTCTCATTTAACATGTGTTGCGTACATGGTCATGGATCACGATTATTCAAAGTTGTGAATTAGGTACTCTAGGAAGGTAAAGAGTCTTATACCAAATTGTAATTACCATTATGATGCTCTATTATTTCTACTTCTGTTTGAGGAGCTCGAGCTCTATCTGGATACAGGTTAGTTTTTCTGCTTATAGAGATAAGCTTTCGTGGCAATTAGATTAAAAATGTTAGAAGATTTTAGATTTATGACAAGTATAATTGGCTTAAACTGTTGTTGTCAGCCCTTAACAATCCCAATTGTTTTAAGATATATATTAGTTATTAATCAATTAGAATAATATAATTTATGTGTTCTTAATTATTATTATTATCATTTCAATTGATCATTGACCATAAATTTTGAATCATTAGATGATGAAATATCCTTATATATTAGCATTGGGCTAATCCTTGAAGTTCCTAATTACTATTTTAATACATAATTGTCTTAGTTTCATTTGGATTTATAGAGAAAAAAAAATAATAATATAGGTATGAATAAATATTTTAAGCATTTTATGCTAACAATAAGGAGTGCAAATTGTTTTTATCATGAAACATATATAGTTAGTGATGGCAATGGGCGGGGCGGGGCGGGTACCTCAATACCCATGCTTTTATGGGTCTGGACTGGTAAAAGGGTCGACCCACTCTTATATGTTAACACACACAAATTTTACTTTTTACTATAAATGAAGGGGAAAACACTTTATGCATGAAAAATAGCGATAATAAAATGAGCAATTGAGTAAATATGTATAGATATTGTAAGAAATTAAAATAGAAGGAGCCAATAACAGGGTAGAGCAGGTCAGAAGTAAATACCCATGCCCTGCCCCTTGCTATTGTTGGTCGGGTAATACCAGCCCATCACGGGTTAGGTCGGTAATACCCACGGGGCTTTCAAATTGCCATCACTACAGACAGTAGTGAGTTAGGATAATTCTATCGACAAAAATACATATAAACTAATTATTACCAATCTCACAAGTAGTAAGTAGTACAAAGATTACATTCAATTCTTTAATATAAACTATTAAGAATGTTCCAAATCAATTTAAAATATAAATGAAGTGATTATCACGAAGTAATAACAAATAAGATATATTCATCCGACCAACGGGTCGGGTAAAAGCTAGTTGCAATTCATAGTAGATCACTCTTGTTTTCAGCGATTTCATTAGTGGTTCGATAAACAGGTTAGGTAAACCTCAATCGGACTATTGAATCTCAAATCACTTTCCAAACCGATCCAGTCGCTGCCTAAACAGGTTAGATAAACTTGCTACATTGGTTCGGTTGTCTTGTCACAACGTTGGGGGAAAAAATTGAAAAAACAATTCTCCACTATCTTTGAAAAACAGCGTTGACTGGTGGAAAGCAACGACACATCCAATTTATTCCTTCCTTCCTTCCGTTTTCCACCCAACCATCCATTACCTCATATTTTTCTCCGTTCTTCCTCGTTCCTCCCCCAATCTCCACGCCTTCTCCTTCTTCTTCTTCTTCTTCTTCTTCTTCTTTTCTTCACCTGCCACGCCGGCAGGCTCCTCCTTCACTCACCGCCTCGCCAAACCTGGGTATTCTCCAATTCCTGCTCTGTGTCTAGGAGCACTTCGGGATTGCAGCTCGAAGCCGTGTCTTCCCTTAAATGGTCTCGCTCGAAACATACACCAGATTTACCTTCTCGGGCTTCGTGTAAGAAAAGCAGTCGCCTGCTTTTGAAGTTGGGTTGTTCGAATTCGTAAATCTATTGGTGTGAAGTTTTGGTCAAAAAGCGTCTGCTTTGCTTGAGGAGTTGGTGGGTTATATTCTTTACACTGTCTTTGTTTAAAGGGATGCCGATGGACCATAGTTTCTCTGAAGTCCACATGGGATTTAGTCTGCCCTGTTTCCAGATTCAAAATTTGTTGCAATTTCAAAACCCTAGCCTTTGTTCTATGTAGTGTGTGTATATAGTTGGTGGTGGCGGCGTTATTGTTGCTGTGTTGAAAGCTGCATAGCTACTTGCAATTTCAAAACCATAGTTTTCTCAAGACCTCAAGTTCGGGCTTTGTTGAAAGCTGCATAGCTACTTGTTTGGATATTGGAGTCTGTAACAAGGAAATGATTGGAAAACTTGGCCCCAATTTTTAGGGTTTCAAAGCTCCATACTTGCCGTTTCAAGTATTCGTCGTTGTTGTTGTGGAAGCGATTTATGTTCTCTCTTCTCCGGGAGGAAGAGAGTCATTTCAAGTCGAAGAGGCAGAGATCAAGTGATATTGATTTCTACGGTGAAAAGAGCCCCCTCAAAGATTCGAGCATGAGTCAATCCTCTTCGCGAAGCGATTACTACAAACCCGATGGTGTAAGGAAGCGGTTGGTGCCAGCTTCATCTCCCTCCAGCAGTTGTGATCGGGATAAATCTGTTGATGCTGATGGTCGAGACAGCTTGAGGTTGGTGCGCAAGCGTACTGATTATGATTTTGATAGCTTCGATAGGAGGAAAGGATTGGGCTCTGGGTTTGATAGGTACGCTGGTAGAGAAGGTTACAACAGTGGAGGAGGTGGTAGCAGTAGTGGTGGAGTTAGTGCTGATCGAGTCATTCATCGATCGGAGAGTTTCTCAGGGTCGCGGAGGGAGTTCCCTAAAGGATATAGGTCGGAGAGGGACCGCTCCAGAAGAGCAGGGAGTGTGTCTTCATGGAGGAGATTAGGCAGTGGGATCAAGGATTTTGAGGAGGGAAAAGGGAGCAGAACCGGGAATGAGGAGAGAATGGCTGCTGCAGCTAGGTTTTCTCCTAAAGGGCTGAGGGAGGTCAAGTCGCCAACTTGGTCCCGGGATTCAGGTAGCAATCAGTCAAAGATATTCAGGGGCAGGGATAGGGATGAAGGAAAGGGCAGGTCTTCAACTTCAAAGTCGAGGTCTTCACCTACATGGTCAAAAGAGTCGGGCAGTGAACAATCAAGAATTGTGGAGGTGGGGAAGAGGAGTGTTGAAGGTGAGGCAATACGTCTTGAAGTTAGGACACAGACTGTTGAAATGGAAGTAAAGAGTATCCAGAGTCTCAGCAGCAGTGAGATGGAGGAAGGTGAGCTTGAGCAAGAGCCTGACCAGAATCAGGAGGTTGTACATGAAGATGAGAATGGTGTTGAAAAGCTTGGAGTAAAAGAGGCCAAGTCTGTCGTGGAGGTTGCCACTGGAGTGAATGAACGAGAGGATGAAGTGGCCAATACTGATGGGCCTCATAAAGCTATCATGTCTGAGACGAATGAGGTGGATAAGGCAGGTATTGAGATGTCAAATTGCGAAAGCAATGTGAAGAAGGAAATCAGCCTGTATGTTAATGCACTCAACGATAGGGTTTCTGTAGGAACTGAGGAGGTCAAGAATTTGGAGGAGCAGAGTGAATGCAAGGAGGGGAATCGTCAAGCTAAGTCCATGAAGAAAGCTGATGACTTGGATGGAAGGAGTACACAGGGGAATGGATTCAATCTAGATCCTAGCATGGCAGAAGCTGGTGTACAGGAGTCAAAAATGGAAGTGGTGGAGGATAATGCAGGGGCCGAACTGAATGCCAATTTGGTCACACAGAATTTGGCTCAGAACTTGAAGGGTAAAGGTAAGAGTGTGGTTGTTTCACCTGACCATGTGACGGCTGCTCCTTGGACAGAAACAGAACCAAGAGGTGCCCCTTCTTCTGGGGGTAGGGATGATGATTTGGGGGAACCAAGTATTCGGGGCTTTGAGCTGTTCGGTAGCTCTCCTATTCGGAGAGTGGGGAAAGAGGAGCATTCTGGTGCTAGCAAACAGAAAGACGAAAGACTAGTTTTAGAGCCACTTGATCTCTCTCTCAGCTTGCCCAATGTATTGTTACCAATTGGTGCTCCCAAAGATACTACGCAAGCCCCTGGCTCTCCAAGCCAGGCAAGAAGTTTTCAGTCTTTCAGCACATTCCGAACAAACTCTGATGGGTTTACTGCATCAATGTCTTGTTCAGGCTCGCAGTCATTTTTTCACAACCCAAGCTGTTCGCTAACTCATAATTCATTGGATCTCGATAATTATGAACAATCTGTTCACAGTCGCCCCCTATTTCAGGGGATTGATTGGCAGGCCCAGAGTCAAAATGATTCAAAGCACAAGGAGACTTCCTTATACCAGAAAATTTTGATGAATGGAAATGGATCGCTACATCAGAGTGTGCCGAATGATCAAGCAGTGAATGAAAGCTTCAAAACATCAAATGGAAATGGTCTTGGACCACAGATGAGTCTGCATAAGCAGTTATCTGGGGTCTCGGCTAGAAACATTGATGACACTAGATGCCATTCCCAGACCCTTGGTTGTCAAGATATGGTCCCTACCTATAGCTATGACAAGAAGCAGGCAGCAAGGGAGAAGCATTCCAGTAGCCTGTACAGAAGTAATAGTCAGCAAGAAGAGCGGTTTCTGATAGGTGGTGCTGATTTTGTGGAGACTGTCATCAGCAGGATAGTGTCTGATCCCATCCATGTTATGGCTAGAAAGTTCCATGAAATGACAGCACAGTCTGCATCATGTTTGAAGGAGAGCATCTGTGAGATCATGCTTAATGCTGAAAGGCAGGGTCAGTTATGTGCATTTCAGACCGCTCTCCACAACAGGTCAGACTTGACACTGGATACCCTATTAAAGTCCCATAAAGCACAGCTGGAGATCCTGGTTGCTTTGAGAACTGGACTGGTGGAATATCTTAAAGTGGACAACGGTGTTGTTTCATCCTCTGACTTGGCCGAGGTTTTCTTGAACCTAAGATGCCGAAATCTCACTTGTAGGAGTTCTTTGCCTGTAGACGAGTGTGACTGCAAAGTTTGTTCAAAGAAGAATGGGTTTTGCAGCACGTGCATGTGTCTGGTATGCTCAAAGTTTGACATGGCATCCAATACTTGTAGCTGGGTGGGTTGTGACGTTTGTCTTCATTGGTGTCATACTGACTGTGCATTGCGGGAGTCTTGCATTAGAAATGGAAGGAGCCCAACAATTGGGGAAGCTCAGGGGGATACTACTGAGATGCAGTTCCACTGTGTTGCTTGTGATCATCCCTCCGAGATGTTTGGTTTTGTGAAGGAGGTTTTTCAGAACTTTGCCAAAGAATGGACAGCAGAAACATTGTGCAAGGAACTCGAGTATGTGAAAAGAATTTTTCGTCGTAGCAAGGATGTGAGAGGGAGACAGTTGCATGAGATTGCTGATCAGATGCTGGGAAAAATGGCAAACAAATCTAACCTTAGACAAGTTTATAACTACATCTTAGCCTTCCTAACTGGTAGGTGTTGCCTTGCCGTTGTATTAATAACACCTTTCTATTTTCACTCTTAGTTCTTGCTGACCATATGTTTTCTATTTGGTGATCTC
Organism: Linum trigynum; assembly: GCA_964030455.1. NCBI lineage: Eukaryota > Viridiplantae > Streptophyta > Magnoliopsida > Malpighiales > Linaceae > Linum > Linum trigynum. The sequence continues at coordinate 27,815,010 of OZ034814.1, read as the reverse complement.
AGATGGTGATTCTTCCAAGTTTGCAAGTGCTGCTGTTTATACAACGACTAGTAAGGAACGAGGGAACGGTAGTATTAGCACTGGGCCTAATCAGGATGGCCATTGGCGAAAGTCTACTACTTTGGAGAAAGGTCCTAAACTGGAGAGATCCTCTAGTCTTCTGCTTCCTACTACCTTCCCTAGTGATTTGAATGATAAACGCCCACTTGAGTCTTCTGAGTTGCGTAGTAGTAGCATGAAGGAGCCAGTTTTTGATGAGCTGGAAGGCATAGTGAGAATCAAATTAGCAGAAGCACTAATGTTCCAAGCAAGAGCAGACGATGCAAGAAGAGAAGCAGAGGGCTTGAAACGGATCGCTACTGCAAAGAAGGAAAAGATTGAAGAGGAGTACGCAAGTAGGATTGCCAAACTGCGGGTAATCGAGACTGAAGAAGTGCGGAAGCAGAAGGTCGAGGAATGGGAGGCCCTAGAAAGAGCTCACAGGGAGTATTTTGGCATGAAGGTGAGGATGGAAGCGGATATCAAGGACCTTTTGTTGAAAATGGAAGCTACCAAACGGAACCTTGCCATGTGATGTGATGAAGGAAGCAGCAGAGTGTTTGCAGCCAAGTTTTGCAGTATCAATAATCACAGGTAAAGAGAAGCAAGGCAAGCACTGTTTAGAGATGGATGAGCATGGCTTTGTCGGAATTGTGTTGCATGTTGACACACCAAGTGGACTGCAGTAGCTAGCTTTAATATGAAGATGTAGCAGGTATATTATTTTCCTTTGCCAATTTTCTAGTCATGTTGTTGTTCCTACCCCCCCCCCCCCCCCCCCCCCCCCCCCTCCCTCCTAACTGTAACCTGTACAGAATCTGCAATTTATCTCTGCTCTGCTCTGCAGAATAGCATTGAATGAATCGGATGAAAGCAGCTCGTTCAAAAGGGGAACAAGTGAAACATAGAAGCAACCTTTTCCTGTTCTTTTGTTTCCATTTTACGTCAAGTTCAATGTGATCTCTCAATAGGGTACTTCACATCTAAGCGCTTCCAAAAACCTCATTGTTTGCTTTTCCCATTGCTGCGAGGATGGAAGGAGGCTGTAGTCGTTCATGAAATGGTTCTCTTCAGGCACAGACTCTGCTTTTCGCTCTGGATCCCGGCAACAAGTCAAACTGGGATTTGAACTACTTGGTTCATCGCTCGATTCCTTGCCTTCTTTCTAATTCAGAGGAGCCAGGCAATCTTGTTAGATCAACAACACTTTTACTCAAAATCAATCTCTAGTTAGCGCTCCACAAGTAGTTAAGATCAAGCCCTGCCTATAGATACCACAAGTAGAATGGTAGCCTGGTAAATGAATTATTATTTTTTGCATATAAGTCCGAATAATATCATTGAAAATTATATCGTAGTACCTAAATTTTTGTTTCCATACATGTTAGATAGCTAAAATTTTACAAATAGGTCCAATTTCGTGGGTGTAGTTAAAACAATCTCAAGTAGATGGTCGTCCATATGAATGACAACGGATCGAGTTTGGGATGGTTTCTACTAAACTCGCGCCCTACCCACACCCTCAAAATTAGTGACTCACCCCACATCCTACGACGGGGCGACATCTTTTGTCCCAAACTTTGTGTCAGACTACGCGAGTAATACCCGCCTTGTCCTATCTTCAACGGTATAAAGTTATCTTGACCAACCATCGTAGAAACTTTTCTTCAAATGATACACGCCTCGTCCTATCTTCGATTGTCTAAAATTATCTTGACCAACCACCATACAAACTTTTCTTCAAATGATATTGCCTACGTTTGGCCCTGTTTTTAGAAGCGGTTTTCTGCTCTAAAAGTTTAAGTCGAGCCAAACACCTCTAAAAACTTGACTTTTAAAAAGCTGAAAAGTGATTATGTATAACATAAAAGCATAAGCTCCGATTTACAGCTTCTGCAAAAAACTGTTGTGAAAATAATAGATTATCCTTATTATTTGGAAAATATAAATTTTCTTTCATTTATATCATTTTAAAAATTAAATATATTCGAAAGTAATATTATTTAATATAAAAGAAATCTAACAAGATCCATTTTGACTACTTTTTAATTTAAATTTTTTTATTCATATTACGTATTAAAAAATCATTTTTAGTAATTTTACATGACCTCTTATATTAAAAGCACTTTTAATAATTTTTCATGCAAACACTCAACTATTTTTTTTATAAGTACTTTTATAAAATCTCAAACCAGAAGCTACTTTTACAACAGTTACAGCAAAGCCAAACTAGATCATTATAAAGTTATGTCTAAAATCTCGACCAACCATCCAAGCAAAGCACAAATAGTTTGACATCTTCAAATTAGACGCTTAAAGTTTAGCAATAGATGTTCAAAACTGAAATAACACAATGAAGTAAAGCAAAAGCATAATTATAAAGAAGTAGAGGACATCCATAAAAAGAAATCGACTGTTGTATCTTCATTCGTTGTTTGGACATTAACCATTTCTCTGCTCAAGCCTGCGTAGGAAACTTTGAATTTGTATATGAGTTAGCAATACATATAAGTTAATCTCATTGATCACACGTTTAGATGAAATAATGAAACATTTCCGTATAAAAAAATAGTTTCCAAGTTACTATTCATTAAACGGTTAATTTGTAAATAATATCAACTTTAGAAGTATTCATTAAGCGGTTATATCTAGGCATGTCAAATGGGTCTTAGGGTATGAGTTTTACCCAAACCCAATAGAATTTGGATCAAATTAGGTTTTGGGTTTTTCTGTTTTGGAGCAGACCCATACCCATCCAATTAAATTGGGTCCAACATAGGCCCAGAAAATTAATAAAAAAAAAATAATTCTACAGAACCAAACGGGTCTCTTCATCCTTCGACCTAATTGCTTTGCTTCTTCACCATCGTATCCCGTCGCCGCCCGCCTGCATCCAGGGTCTTCTCGTGCTGGTCTCGATCTCCAGGGTATATTGGTTCTGGGTTTGCGTCGGCAACGGCGAGAGGAAGCTTCGCGGCACAATCTTCGCGGCGAGAGGAAGCTTCGCTGCACAATCTGGGTCGGACACGGCCTTCCTTTCTCTCTGTCTTCACCTCCAGCATCCTTTGTTTGCACAAGAGCTCACAGGCCACCACATTCTCTTCCGCCTTCAGTTACAAATCCCTCACTCGCTTCAGGCAACGACGAACTCATAATCCCTAACTCGCTTCAGGCTTACAAATCTTTGCTGCTTAGCGCCTTAAACGAGACTTGTAGGAGAGCTTAGGTACTGGCTAGCTGGCTTTTAATGCTCTGCTTTTTAGTTTTTACCAATAATTGCTTTAATTTGTTCTCTTCAAATCTTGAGGAGTTAAATTCATTCTTTTGGGTAATTTGTGGTGGGAATGCAGGCTTTTTCAGATCAGGATCGGCTTTTCTGAACTTGCTGCTGCCAACACTGAAAATTGTGGCCGATTACTACCCAGCCAGGCTGCACAGAGCTTTTCTCATCGACGTATATTTCACAGAGCCTTTCTTCACTCGTTCCCACGTTCTGATTTCCTTTGGCTGCTTCCATTGTTTTCCTTGCCTTCGCGCTTCTGCCTATGCTTTCTCGCGGACTCGCACATTCATCTTGACATCTCATTGCAAAGCCCGCAGGTTTTTCTCTCTTTCTCGCCTATAGTACTACGTACCTTGATGGATTGAATGATGGGTTCTTTATTTCTTCACTTCTCATGGAGCTTGGTATCGTTTGTGCAATGAATTGTGGAATTCCCATTTTGCTTTTAGTGTCACTATTGAGTATTTAGGGTTTACATTTGCTAGTGCAGCTGGCCGCCATTGGTAAATATTTGATTCTTTGAGGTTGGGTTTCATGTGTTGATTGTGCGTAGTATCTCTCTGCTACACAATGAAGCAGCCCTGCAAATCAGGTGCTTATAGCATTAGCAACCTTCCTGTAGAAGTGATAGAACTTATTCTGAACTTCTTACCCATCAAAGACGCAGCCAGAACAAGGGTTTACATTTGCTGGGAATGAGTTATTTTACTTGATTTGATAGAGTTTGAGTCCAATGGGTGGTTAGGGTCGTGTTGCAATTAATTTCCTGCGAGTTTTAGAAGTGTTGGTTGTCGAGCTTTGTTCCCTGAATCTTGTCCTACTGTCCTTTACTGAGTATAATGCGTTAGTTTCTCTTTTCCATTAGAAAAAGTGTTCATTTCCTGGTTTCTGTGGAGTTATATATGTCACTTGCAAATTTAGCAGGGGGGAGTTGATGCAATGGAGGAATGCAGCAGCACTAGCAGCAAATATTACGATCATGAAAAGCTGCTTGATTGCAGGCGGCCAAGCCCGATCTCAGTTCTTGATCACTCCTTCTCAACTGAAAGCAGCTGCACATTGGAGAGCATGGACAGTAGCAGTACAGAAGGTAAATTTGTACACTGTGTGTTTTCACTGTCTGCAACTTGTTGGTACAAATGTTTGCAACTTGTAGACAGGTTTACTCACTCTGACTTCCATAAGTGTTCTCATCTTTTTTCCTCCTTGTATGACTTTTCATCTAAACAGGCCAGCAGTGCTCGTCCTCTATTCAAACACTTTGTTCCCTGAGCTTTATATCTAGAACCGGACTTGTGAAGGCAAAATTTGCAAGAAGAGCTGCATTAGTTTCTGTAAGAAGCGAGCAAAGCACCCAGGATAGCGGATTGGACGTATGGCTAGGACGGATTGGGATGGTAGGCTTTGCTGTGGCCATTACGGTTGAAATTTCGACAGGGAAAGGCCATCACTGTTTTAACTTATACCCAAATGGACTCATTTGGGTCGGCCCAAATATACAGGCCCATTCTGGAGCCAATCTAAACCCAACCCAACCCAAAAAAAGTAAATAGAAATTTGGGTCCATTTGGGTCCCAAATCCATATGGGTCAAGGTATTTGGGTCAAAAAACCCAATAGGCCCACCCGTTGACAAGCCTACTTATATCGTCCAATTTACACGAAGTACAAAAGGTGACTTTAAAATCTCAATTTCAACACTAATTTAAGTATTTAACGTTCTCAAACTTGTCTAATCAAATGATCTCTCTGGTCCAATAATAACGCCCCAATCAAACAACATCTAAGCAAAAAGGATTCAACTAAAATTTATCAATTGAAAATGCAACCAACTAGGATGGCAATGGGTCGGGACCGTCGGGTTGGGTTGGGTTGGGTTTTGCCAAACCCAAACGTAAATTCACGGGTTTATCCATTAAAAAAATTCGTGGTAAAATTCACTGGGTTTGAAAAACTCAAACCCAACCCATTAGGTATCCGCGGGTTCATGGGTTTTTGTCGTAAAAAATTTACAATAACAAGTTCCTATCAAAATAAAAGTCAAATATCAATCTCTCAATACTCAATACAAATTATCCATATATAAAACACCATTCTAGAAAATTCATGCAAATCACAAATTAACCATACAAATTGTTCAACACCAATCTAGAAAACTAAAGAAAAATTGAAACAAATCACAAATTATCTATAAACAACATGATTAATTGAACACTTCTTCCTCCTTGTCAATTAAGCTTCTTCACTCTCCACTCGATAATATCAACTTCGTTCTTTCTAGACAATTAGAAAGAAAAAATTAGACATTTCTCCACAAACATAAAGAGGATTAGTTATTTAAAATATTAAATATATCGAAAAAATTAATTATATTGGTGTGAGCGAGCACCCACGGGACAGATTTACCTAAACCCAAACCCAACCCGATGAATAATGAAAGAGTTTAAACCCAAACCCGGCCCAAAATCCATCAACACAAATTTTCCCCCGCATTAACCGAATTGTATCGAATAGGATCCCTTTGGATCCGAGTTTTGTTGCCATCCCTAAACCCAACCAAACCAATTGCGCACACGCCTACACATCGGAAAAGAGAACCCGTAGTAGCTGATGTCCAGTTTTCCACTGTGATTAAGTTTCGTCCACTTATCGATTCTCCGTTCAAAATATTTGGTACAGGGAACTACTGTGTTATATAGTGATTACTACTCAAAGACAGTTTAGAACAAAGGATCTCAACGCCACGGATTAAAGGCGCGGCCACATTGCAGAATCCCACGAGTTCACTCTGACAAGTACTGAAACAGGGAAACGAGACTTGTGTTTACCACCAGTACCAGCCCAAAACAATCTGATCTTAGTCATCACTTCCGTCGAACTCACTGTCAGAGCCAGAATCCTCCTCTGTTTCCGGTTCCTCGTCGTCGCTCTCAGAATCGCTCAACACGTACGAGGCCAGACGGCGGTTGTCCCTCTGCGGCCGAGCTCTTGACGGCTGAACATTTTCAGCAGCAGTCTCTGATGATTCAGAAGCCGGTGAGATCTCGTCAATTGCACTCAGAGAAGCTTCACTAGAAACACCCTTGCCCAACACGGAGCCACTCTTCTTGTTGAAAGGCGACTCCCTCATCTTCCTCACCTTCTTCTCTGGCGAAATTCCTTCACTCTCCGCAGGCTTCAACGAGTCGGGCAGAAGCTTCTGTTGGGTCTGCTTTGCCGCTGGGCCTCTCTTCTTTGCGGGGGCTTTGGTTGCTTTTGCATTTGCAGCAGCAGCAGCAGCTGGTTTTCGTCCTCCTTTCTTGGCTGGTGCAACTGCCACCACTTGTTCATCAGAGTCATCATTCAGGTCTACCACCTCCGCCACGGCAACCTTCCTAGCTCCGCCTCTCTTCTTGGGCTCTTTCTTTGTTGCTGCCGGTACATCAGCTTCCATGGCTGCAGGGTGTGTATGACCAGCAAGCATTAGCACTATCCACAACATCGTACATCTAAAGAAGCCCTTCAGATTCCAGACTGATCACAAACACACATAGCTCACCTGACGAGTTTTCTGGGGAAGAATCAATCCTGTAAGCTTTTAAACGATCCTTCAGTGACTCTACATCATCCTCGTCACTGTCAACTAAAGCCTGTTGCTTTCCCTGTTGTTGGCAAAGAACCAGATCAATTTTATGAGAGAAACGTCGGTGACGATGATACGTATGTATGGCTCAGTAGAGTGGCTTGAAAGAGAAGTTTACCTTCTTAGCAGGAGCTTTCTTTGTGGCTGCCTTCGCTTTTGGTTTCACAACCGGAACAGATTCTTCTGACAAAAAAAGTACATATGGTAAACATTAGTGTTAAGTACCATCTGCAACGGAGGAATCAGAGGGAGTTCAAAATCCTTATCCCACCAGGCTGCTCACTTGTGTCCATTGCGGAACTGGACAGATTCAGCCTTTCCAGATCTTCTTCCACGCTCTTATTAGGCTTCGGGTTGTTCTTAACAATCTTCCTCGCCGCGGCTTTGGGGGCAACAACACGAGTCTGTTTCCCTTTGGGTCGTAGCTTTCTGTCCATCTCTTCTTGTGCCTCAACCTCCTGAACATTTATAATTACACGCATCCAAAAGTGAGAGGAAAGGTAGAACGAGATTAGAGAGAAATTTAAAAATAGAGTTGTCTACAAACTTACGTTGAGTTTATTGTCAAAAGCATCTAGGTCATGCAACCACAAGTCCTTTACTGACATCTTTCTCAGCGTATCAACTTCCCCATTGAGTTTGTCTCTGTCTTCAAGAAGCTTCTGAACCTTCTCATATGTCAAAGTTGCAATAGCCATTGACAATAAGTAGTCATAATCACTTGCTCGGATTCCAGAAGCATTCACAGGATCGGAGTCATCATTTTCCTCGCTTTCTTCACTTGTCTCGGAAGCCACGGCTGATTTAGACTTTATAGGAATAGGAGTGAAACCCTTCTGGTGCAGCTCCACTATCAGCTCAGCTTTCTTCCTATTGTTCACTATGATCTCACCACTCACCACTGCCAGGATAAACCTGACCTTATTTTCCAATCTCAGTAACTCCATCTCAAGAGCAGCCAACTTCGCTTTCTACATTCATAACAAAGTAGCAACAGGTGTTAAGCAAACCCAGAACTGTGCGGTGATTCATTCTGCTGGATAGTTAGGGCATATAGAAGCTGTTTATGATATATGGCTTTACCTTCCTCTTGTCGTAGTAATCAAGCCTCAAATGGAAGAATTCCTCGATCACTGTGGACAGTGAAACAAGCAAGAATTCTATGAGATCATATTTGTACGTTAGGAAGAAGAAATCCACCCATACTGAAATTATAGGACTACCTTGTTCAGGATTATCGTACTTCTTGATCTTGCCTGCCGGGTCAAAAAGGTGCATGTTACTCGTGTTAATAGAGCTTGTCAATTTAAATTTCTTCAGCAAACCCTCACTCCGGGCAACTTGCATCTTCTCTTCCGACAATGTAATGTCAAACTCAAATGCGTAGTCATCGCCTTGCTCCTTGAATCCCTGCCAACGTCACTAGGAATTAGCAAACCGGAAAGCAAATACAACAAGTTCTCTCTGTATCTCATAGAGCACAAACCTTTATCAACGGATCCTTGGGAAGATTTCCGTTCTCATCTTTAAGCCCTTCTGTGACTGATTTCAGAAACTCTCTGAAATTCTCAGTCCAAGTACGGATTGGCAGCTCTGTTACTTGGACAGTTGTCTCATCAATTTCTTCAATGACTCCATTAGATATGTAGCTGACTGCATTCTCCTTTGTTGAACCTCTTACAATTGTGCCTCTGAACCCTTTGTACCAAGGCTCCATGGGCTCCATCATTTCATCATTCAGCAACCTCCTTATATTGGCCACAATATCTCTTGGATTATAATTAGGGACGAAGGTGCTCCACCCAGTGCCAATTCCTTCACTTCCGTTCACCAGAACCATAGGTAATATCGGCATGTACCTGAAAGAGAAGGTGTCAGCAAGCTAATAATCCCGGAGTCATTTATAAATGTTGATTTCACTTGTCTGCATAATAGATGCAAATTTACCATGTTGGTTCAATGGATTGCCCATCATCTTCCAGGAAGTCCAGAATGCAGTCGTCGTCCTTGGGGAAAAGGAACCTTGTTAAAAGTGAAAGGCAAGTATGGATGTACCTTGCACTAGCAGCATTCTTTCCACCCTGCGAAGACGCATGAAAAACACGGTTGGTTGTAACTGCGGGTAACTATTTCTATTTTGTTTAATCCCAACTTTGATATGGAGGAAATGACTTACACTGGCTCGAGTACCAAAATTTCCAGCTGGTACGAATAGGTTGATGTTGTTGCTGCCAACAAAATTCTGCGCCATCCCAACAATCGTACTGTAGAGACTCTGCTCCCCATGATGGTAAGCACTTTGCTCAGACACATAACCAATAAACTGTGAAAGCTTCAATTCTTTGACAAGATTCTTCTTGAAAGCAGCATAAAGGATCTTCCTTTGCCCTGGTTTCAGGCCATCAACCATGGAAGGTATAGACCTTTGAAGATCGGCAACAGAAAACAATATTAGCTCTTTGTTAATGAAATCGCTGTACTTTATGAGCGGGGATGTCTGATCAAGGTGAGTTCCGGGCTGCAAAAGAATAGCACATCATGAACAGAGGAAAGTAAAACAATTACACGAGAATGACGGAAAAGGAAAAGCAGCAAGCCAGCACAACTAATATGCACGGAAGTCCAACCTCATATTGCCTAATCCAGTCTTTCCTGGCTTCAATCTTCTTCTTGCTGAAAGCAAGCTCTATAGCGTTTCCATCATTGTCATCCTCCCACTTAAAATCTTTCTTGTGCTTACCAAGATCACTGAAGTACTCCTTCCCTTCCTTATCCGTACTCGTTCCCAACCCCTGTAACCAATAGCAGCATTATTGAAGCAGAACGAGAAGATTCAGTGAGGCATGCAACTTAAGGCAGCCAAGTAATGGACCTTATAATACTTAATGCTCCAGCTGCTTTTTGCAGCTCCAAGGTTCTCAACCCAGGACTTGTACTGAGGCATCGTATAGAAAGCCAAAACATGGCCTCTTTTGTTAGTTGCCTGCAGAGAAATACCCTCATCATCAGGAATTCAGGAATCTATCGGAGGGAAAAGAAAACAAAAAATCTCCAACTAATCGGCTTGCATGCTCTTTCTTTATGCACTATTATATTTAACCCACCTTCACGATGGGCGTTATAAACTCAACCATGAAGGAAGGAACTTTAAGCAATGACGGCCAGAAAGAGTGTATGAAGTTGATCAGCAAGCCTTTAATATGGGAACCATCATGATCCTGTACAACATAAGGTAAACAGGTAAAGCCTCTTGTCAGCATGTGTCAGCTGTAAGCATCTCCAAACTGGCGTGCTGATGAACAGACAAATAATTAACTATAGGAAATGTACAATGCGGCACGAAACCTGATCTGTCATAATCATCATATGACCGTATCTCAACGACTTAACATCCTCGTATTGTTTATCTTGTCTCAACCCCAGTATCTTTTTTAGGTGCTGAATTTCCTTGTTTTCATTGAGCTGCTTAACCGTGGCTTCCCGCACATTGAGCAACTTACCCCGCAATGGGAACACACCGTAGTAGTCCCGACCAACTATAGAGAGTCCAGCAACCTGCGAATCATACAGAACTGTTAAAAGGAAGAGGTTCGCTCATCCACACAATGTCACAGATTAATCAAAACTTACGGCCAAGCCCTTTGCTGAATCTCCTTCTGTCAAGATCAGTGTGCACTTATGGGAGTTTTTCCCACCAGCCTCGTTAGCATCTTCTAGCTTTGGAACATTGATCCGGGAAGTTTTAGCTCCATCAGTTTTCTTGAGCTCTTTTTGCTGCTTAAACTGCGCCCAGCTAAGGAGATTCTCCACAATCTCAGACTTCACCACTGACAAAGTGGATCAAACCATGACAGATAATTAGCTACCACAGCAGGAGGATAAGTAAAAAGTAATTGTGGAATGTGGCATCAACTACGAACCCTTCTTCAAAAGGTCTTCAGAAACTACACAAGTAGACCCGAAACTGCTCTGGCGCAATGTGAGAGTTTCCTTCGTTTGAGAATCGAAGGCAGGATTATCAATAAGAGCATTCACGAAGACCCATAGATAATTCTTCACATTATGGGCTTTAACGTGAGCATTCTTGTGCTTCTTATTTACAACTTCGGTCACATAGCCTGTGATCTGATTAGTGACATAATCAACATGGGTACCACCTTTGATGGTGGCAATAGAATTGACGAAGCTGACCTGAAAAGAAAGACCAGAATAATGAGATTACGAACAGCAGTAGTGTATGATATATGCTTATTCCGGGAACCAATCACTGTTCAAAACAAAAGTACACGTTCAAAGAAGCATAATTTGCTAATGTGGCAATAACCTGCTGGAATTGCCCCTCGGTAATGCTAACACAAAATTCCCACCTGTCTCCACTCTTCTCATAGAAGCTGCAAAAAGTAGGCTGCAGATTAGTCTACACTCGAATGAAAACACATGTAGATAAGATGACGAGGCTGGCAATCTAGATCATATAATCATGAGATACGTAGAGGATCACCATTGACGACGTGTTCCAGATTCAGAGACAGAATCCAGATAGAGATTGACGTAATCCAGAAAAGACTTGACCGGAATTAGGCTACCATTTAACTCAACATTGACGCCTTTTCCCAGGCAGCCAGCTATATCAACTACCCTTTTCATCATCAGTGCAACCACGTCATCTTCAAGATGGCTCATGTTGAACTTGGCTAAATCAGGCTTGAATGAGACCTTTGTCCAATTTTCGCCTGCCTTACACTTGGTTATTACAGGCTCCGATTTCGTCCCCATGTTGTCAGTGAAAACCTATCCATTCAGGAGAAACGCAATATGAAGAATCCAACTGCCCAATCAAGAAAGAAATCACAAATTTTCATTTCGCTAGCCTAGTTGATAACAGCTCAAGGATACTCAAAACCCTAACTCGCAATCTATATGAATGGCTACAGCCCGTGAAATTTCTTCCAACACAATTCCCCCGATTGGACATAAAGATCTTTTGTCAATCAACATCGCATTTTGTGTTAATCGAGCAGCCAAATAAAATAACCAGAAGATCTGGAACACCAAATTGAAAATCGTAATCAACGGAGCTCAGTAAGACGACGAACCTGCTTATACTTCTTCAGCCTCTTCCCATCGGCTGTCTCAATCACGAACTCAGTGGAGAATATGTTGGTTAGCTTTGCTCCGTATCCATTTCTCCCACCAGTCGTCTTCTTCTCCGTGTCGTCGTAGTTGCTGCTTGTCAACAAGTGGCCAAATATCAGCTCCGGCACATATACACCTTCCTCCTTGTGAACCTCGACCGGAACACCGTCCCCGTTGTTGCAAACGCTGATAAGGTTGTTCTCCACGTCAATCGCGACCTTCAACGAGTTCATCTTGGGATCCCTCTGCTTGTTATCCGCCGCATTCACCAGGATCTCGTCGAAGATCTTGTACAACCCAGGCACGTAGGAGACGGAACGATTCACCATGCGGCCGTCTTCGTAGACCCAGAGAGTCTGAGTATGCTTCTCGATTGAGCCGATGTAGGTGTCCGGCCGGAGCAGGATGTGCTCCAGTTGCGTTTTCTTCTGATACATCTCTTCGATGGTCTTCTGCGGCTCCGCCGGAAGATTCGCGTTGTTGCTGGTCATCAGCGGCCCTTTCTTGCTCCCCGCCATGATTCCGGCTTCTGAAGAAGCTGACGGATCTCGGAGGAGAGATTTTAGGGTTTGATGTGAACCGATTACCAGGAGAGGGTAAGATCGACGGTCTCTGGGGTTACTTACAGTTGCAGATAGATGAGATTAAAGGGTTTGGTTGAAGCTGGGAGGGGAGAGGATTATTAGAGAGACACAGAGATAGTGTCCAGCGCAAGGAGTGTTGCAGAGCCAAAAGGCAAGACGAGAAATGAATGAAGACTAGAAGAGATATGAAGAGGGAAGAAATGGGGAACGGTCAAGGTCAAGAGCGACTGGATTTTTTTTTGAATTTGAACTGTTGAGCGGCAACATTGAAATTTCAAATGGACGGTGGAGATGTCTCGGTTTTTTGGACTGCCCCGAAATTGGTAGACTGATGCGGGGAACTAGTAGGAAGTGCCGTGACCAATCTTTGTCTGCCTCTGCCCCCAATTTAATAGGATTAATATATTCGCCTATCCCAAATTTTGGACACACTATCGTCCGAATCAAAAATTTTAACTATAATATTGTGATCTAAAGTGATGGCTATACAGTCCGATCCTGCTAAATTAGTTCGAATTGATCCGGTTTCTGTCCGATCTTTTTCGGAATATAAGGACCAAAGATTAGATTGTATACAGTCCGATCTTGATCCGGTCTGGTTTTGACTCGGTCTGGTCCCAATTCGATCTTGATTTTATATTGAGTTTGTGGGGATTTGAGTGGCCTGAGGACTCAAAGGGTGAGGAGTTGGTTAAGTTTTGGGTGTTGGGCTCTCTTATCCGGTCTTTATCCGGTCTTTTACCTCAAAACTAAGCCCAAAGATTGGATTGGATTGTTTGCTATCCGGTTTCGGTACAATCCGGGTTATACGGTCAGGTTTCGGATAAAACCAAATAGCCAGACCAAATAGTCAGCCCTAACCTCAACTATACATCAAATTTGCTAAATTGGCCAAATCCAAAAATTAATTGTTATGTTAGATAGTCAAGATCGTGAACTAACGGTCAACCCGTCACGTCACCGCACAATTAGCACAAATAAACTTTAAAAATTCTTTTTTTCGTTGAATAACTTAAGAAATTCATAAATTACACATAATCTATAATTTTGAATTATTATATAATTAAATTAAATAAATAAAGTATTTTTAAAAAAAAAGTATCAATGCTCCTTCTCTCTCCTGTGCATCCCTCTCTGCTCCTCCAAAATCCCCACTCCCAATCCATTCTTACTAGAGATGGCAATCAAACCTATCGCCGCTTTGATTGGGTATGGGGCGGGTATGGGTAAAACTCGCAAAAAGTTTGATGGGTATGAGGCGGGTATGGTTTTAGCCTCCCCCGCCCCATACCCATCCCCATACCCGCCCCACCAAGATAATTTCTTCATATATAAAAAAAATATGTGTGTCAAATTATAATCTATCAATGATTATGCGGATAACTTGAGAAAATAAATAGTAGAAATGCAATTGAGTGGACACCTTAATCAAAACCTAATTCATTTCTCTCAATTCTCATTTCACTCTTTCACTTTCCTCTTGTCAACAAGATTATATTAGTTAATTATTATTTAGTAGATGTATCAGAGTTAGAACATAATAATTTGAAAAATATTATATTCTATATTATGTATTAATGGATATTTTAGGATCATATTCTTTGAACCATATTAAAGAAATGACCGTGTTTTGTTGACTTCATGATATAATATATTCGTTTAGAGTTATAATTAAAACTTTTCTTGTAAGTTTTAAGTATAATAATGTTGGATGTACGAGTATGAGTATTACCCATGGGTACCCGAAACCCACGGGTATGGGGATGGGTTTGCAAAACATTCCGCGCATGGGTACGGTGCAAGTATGGGTTTGGATATTTGAAAATGGGTATAGGAATGGTTTAAACAAACCCGCCCCAAACCCACCCCAAACCCGCCCATTTTCATCCCTAATTCTTACTCTTGCTGCGTTTTGGAGCAGGGAAATCAGAGCTTCTTCCTTGGCCCAATTCAATGGCCTCCTCCCAATTGACTATATTCAACTCGCCATTTCTCTCACTATTCCTCATGTCTTCCTCGCAAGTCAAGGGGAACGGCGAGGGTGATGGCGTTACCGGCGGTTTCGGTTCCGAAAAGGGAGAAGGATCCGAAGAAGAGATTGGTGATAACGGGCCATGAATCCGCTAGGTAAATTAACGAGAACTCAAGTCTTATCTCCGGTGGTGCAACCACATATATCGTTGCACGACATTGTTCCCCTTCGTAAAGCTTTTGATGTTTCTAGTGCTTGACGGGGAAGGAATGAAAGCATGATTGGAGAAGCAGAGACGGTTAGTAGATCGACGCTGATGCGGTGCAATATGATTCGAGGAAGATGAGGAGGAACCGACAGCCGTGTGCTTCGATTCCAGCGACAGGTTTTCCCCCAATTCTTAGTTAGAGATTTGAGCTTGTAGAGCGTCGAAGGTTTTTCTCCCTGTGCCCCAACAATGGCGATAACGGCCAGGGAGGGTCGAGGTTTGCTGCCACTTATGGGGTTGCCACCACCGTGGCACCGTCCTCTCTCGGATTAATTCCCTAAATACACATAAAACTAAAACAAATTCCTAAACTACCACACTTTTAAAAAAATGTCTCAAAATACTTAAGTTTGGAGTGGTTCGAGTTTGAGAAACTCGAACTACTAACCGGTTCGAGTGTAGGAGACTCGATCTAGTCGTAGATCGGTGATAAAAGTCTCGAACCATGTGGGGCTGAAGTGGTTCGAGTTCAGTGAACTCGAACCACTCATTTGAAATTTCCAACCACCTTAACTTTGTGCTCGGTTATTCGATCGTAGCAAAAAAAATTTTCATTTCGCATAACTTTTCGAGGACTACAACTTTTATAATAGAAATATTTTCAGAATATATGTGAAAATGTGAAAATTAAAGTTAAAGTTACTCTCAAAACCCCTTATATTAAAAATTATTCCTATTTTGAAAAATTTATCCTAGTAAATGTGGTAGTACTCAAAAAATTATGCAAAATAAAAAAAAATATTGCGACGTTTGGATTACGGAGCACAAAGTTATGATCCTCTAAAGTTTGACAAAATCGAAAAATTGCTCGTTTAGGGGTAACAAATGACTTTTTCTCGAGGCGAAGGCACATGAAATTTTTTTAAATATAGGAAATTTCTGCCAAAAGAGCAATAGTTTTCCAAACGAGAAATTTTTGGATGGCTATCTTCCTTGAAAACATCATTTGCTACCCATAAACGAGCAAATTTTCGAATTTGTCAAATTTTGGAGGATCATAACTTTGTGCTCCGCAATCCGAACGTCGCAAAGTTTTTTATATTTTGCATAACTTTTTGAGTACTACAACATTTACTAGGAATAAATTTTCAAAATAGGAATAGTTTTTAATATAAAGGGGTTTTGGGAGTAACTTTAACTTTAATTTTCACATTTTCACATATATTCTGAAAATATTTCTATTATAAAAGTTGTAGTCCTCGAAAAGTTATGCGAAATGAAAAATTTTTTTGTTACGATCGGATAACCGAGCACAAAGTTAAGGTGGTTGGAAATTTCAAAGGAGTGGTTCGAGTTCAGTTCGAGACTTACATCATCGATCTACGACTAGATCGAGTCTCCTACACTCGAAACGGTTAGTAGTTCGAGTTTCTCAAACTCGAACCACTCCAAACTTAGGTATTTTGGGAAATTTTTTTTAAAGTGTGGTAGTTTAGGAATTTGTTTTAGTTTTATGTGTATTTAGGGAATTATCCCTCCTCTCTCTAATGGGCTGAAAAAAGGAGGAGAGAAAGATTAGACGAAGTGGGGATGTGCTAATTCTTTTTGGGGCAAAAATAGGAAATTATGAAATTGGAGATTATGTGGGTTTTTTTGAATTTTTAATATTATTTGGACTGATTGGGCGGTGACGTGGCGGGTTGATTATTAGTGAACGGTTTTGACCGTCCAACATAATGGTCAACTCTAGAGTTTGGCCAATTTAGTAATTTGATGCATAGTTGAGACCACAATGTTATAGATTTAAAAGATAGGCAGGGTGTTGAATATATGTAAAGTTGGGCAGGTGAAAATATTAACCCAAATTAATTTAGCTTAGAATTCGGTCGATTAGTCGAAACAATCTTTCCTCGAAACACTTTCTACATGAATTGCTTCCTCTTGTCAATTATTAGCTGTGAGAGTTTCGCTGGGAAATTTTTTAGACATATTTAGTCATAATTTTCACCTGATTCGTTTTATCTTATTTGTTTGACCAATTTTTTGTGGTGAGTCATATCCGCTTCGTAGGTGGGACGGATTTCGAGCGTGAAATCGAGCTTCAATGTCGTATTGAATTGCATTCCAATAGAGGGAATCTATTCGGCACGCACTAGACGTTCTATTTAGCCGGATGTGGAAACTCTCCCTCTTGAGTCTGGATAGTCCTCTATAGGTGAGGTTGAGTAACTCGAAAAGGAGCTCAACCAAAACAAAGGATTTGTCGCGATATAAATCATGAGTTAACAAATTTGGAATATCATTCGTCGATCTATTTTGCAACTAGAAGGATACAACACCAGAGTGACTTTCTCACTATAGTTTTCTACCAAACTTTCCATTGCTTTGTTTTCATAGTAATTAGTTAATTCAAACTTTTGATTCACTAGATAACAAGGTAGTCTGTGAAGTGATAGTAAATTTGTCATCCGGTAGTGGCGTAGCCAGAAATTTGTCTAAGATAGGTCAAACGTATATAACATAAATTTTAGGATATGTTCATGTTATGAAAATTTTATAAAAATACATTCACAAATTATGAGAGATGTGAAAATACCACAACAATAAAAATGTTCATGATTCAACAACTCATCTTATTTTGAAGTGTTTAGACTTACTTATTGTAATAAGTGTTCTTTCAACACTTAGTAATATTATATATTATATAATATATGGACTAAATTTATTTATATTAAACTCACTGACAAAATATATTACCCATTCGGCGCGAGCGCATCACCCCCATTTCATCATAGTGTCCCTAATATGTAGTTGGCTAGGGAGAGAATGGGAAGTTCAGATTGCACATGTTTTTCGAGAGAGTAATTTTGTAGCGGATTATCTGCAGCTGTTGGTCATTCATTGTCTTATGGGGTATCATTTTTTGATAACCCCAGTCCGACGTTGCAGTACTGACTGTACTTGACACTATTGGGGTCTATACCCCTCGTCTGATTAATACTTAAGGGTTAGAGCGCCCCTTGCGCTCTATTTCTTACAAAAGAAAAGATATTGTATTCTATCCACAATCGTATAAGCAAATTTACTCTACATTTTCTGGACCAATGTGGTGCAAATGACTTACATTGGCCTCAAGTGGTTCCGCCCCTGCCATTTAGGTTTATAATTAAACTTCACTTCCAATATACTACACCCGATCGTGATTGCACTTTAACCTGGAATAGTAGTAACAATAGAAATAAGTTAGTGGTCACATATCATTAGCAGATCGTATGGCAGTCGGTGAAGGGTTGGTTTCCGCGGGTCGTGAACAATGGTGGGAGGGAGGTTCCGCACGGGGTGGTTGCCGTACGGCTGATGGGTTCGTCGGGCCGCAGTCATTGAAGAGTGGAAGTTCCCATCAGTAACCCCATGGTTACTCACCATGAGTAACCAAATCTCAGCCATCATATTTAAGTGGGCCCAAAAAATCCAGATATAATGGTGGAGAATTAAAGACATTTTTATTTCCCTTGTTTTTTTAATCGACTCATACCTTCTTCGTTTTAACTCGAATTTCAATTTTTTTTCCACAGATGGAACGAGTTCGTTGTGCTCTACAAAATGAGATCCATTTTCAACTGCATATCATGTGGTATCTTCTTCATTTTTATGTCGTTTTTTGAAAATTTTTGCACATAATGAACGAGTTCATCATGATCTATTTTGATCTACAAATTTCTGGGTGAACAAAATACATGACCAAAAAATATCATACAATACCACCCTGCTATGTGGTGGTATCTTGTGGTACACAATGTTGAAAGTCGTAAATGACAGTTAGTATATAGCTACTATCATGTATTCAATTATCCTACAGTATTGATATGTTCATACCACCATGGTAAACTTTTTCATACCATCTGGTATGTTCTTATTTGATACCAGTCAAATACCATATGGTATATACTGGTAAAAATGGCTCAATTTTTTTTGTTCAAAACATATATCAAAGCGAATATCATTTTAAAGAATACATTTAATCTGATCTAATTGTGTAAAAATTTAAATTCCGACTTAAAACGAGTAAGAAATCATCCGTTAAATTTTAGGAGGGAAAAAATTAAAGGTTTTTCAAGAAAGAAAATTGGCGCTGATGTGACAAATGGTGATTGAGTTATGTATGGTTATTCACCTAAAATTAGAAATAGGCCTGGTTTTTGGCTCAAACACAATGTACATAGTCCCCTTTATCATTTTTCGGCCTCTACGGAGTAGAAGGGAAAATAAACCGAGTGCTTTCGGTAGTTACAACTTACAACGCCTAACGAGCGTCAATGGCCCAGAGATTGGGGTTCTAATGAACAACTATCATCTTTCGACTTTCGTGCAGTCGACAATTTCGCAGCTTCTCTTAGGTATGTTAATGTCTTGTCAGTGGCCAATGGATACGTAGCAACAATAAGGCTTGTTATCATCATTCTGTGACTGGGGATGCCGGGAACCCGTTCGATGAAATGCCTCACCGAACTATTTTCAACTTGGAAGAAAGACGATGGGATATTAATTCCCTATACCTGCTTGGTCGTATTTGAAAGTTCAGCTGAAAACTGGAGAAATGTCGATCAAGTCATCAATAGGTTCAGCAAGAACGCAAGTTGATGTTGGGACTGAAATAGAGGGAATTGAGGATAGAAGTACTGCACTGACTCTTTTGCCTTTCATCCTGCCACTGCCATGGACTCATCCCCATGTCTGTTAGGAACAGAGAAGCTTAACAGTAATATATGCATCTTGGAAACTACAAGTTCTTGCTATGATGACAATTCTTTGGTAGAGGATGTTCCAGCTGCTGCTACAAGAAGATGCATGAGTTAAATCAGGTCTTCACTTAACTTACATTATGTTCTTTGTACATATCTGAAACCATATCGTCCGAAAATTTCATAATTTACACGAGAAAAATGATATAAAATCTGCAGTAGAAACCCGTGGCATTTCTTTCACCTCCCTTTTCTGTGCAAGTATACATATATGTGTTCTTTGTTTGTGCTGAAATTAACTTCAGCTCTCACTAACTCTTGTTCTGATCTCTCAGTGAGCCTACGGTCTTCAGCCAATCTACAACCTCCTGGATGGTAGGTCTCTTCATCGGGTTGTGGTTGACACACATGCAGGCCACATCCAACACTTTCACCATTTCTTGTTCATAGCCCTTTCCTCGCAGGATCGGGTCAAATATCTGTTCTTGTTTTCCCTCGTTCCTCATATGATGCACCCATCCAACCAATTCTCTTGACATCTTTGGCTTGAAGACTTCGACAGGTCTTTTCCCACTGAGCAACTCTAGCATAACAACTCCGAAGCTGTACACATCTCCTCGCAAAGTGGCTACCCATGCTTGACCATATTCTGGAGGAATGTAGCCAAGAGTACCAACAAGCTCGGTTGTAACATGAGTGCGATACGGAAGAATCAACCTGGACAACCCGAAATCTGCCACGTGTGCTTCAAACTTCTCATCGAGGAGAATGTTGCTGGACTTGATATCCCGGTGCACTATGTGTGGCTCGCATATCTGGTGCATGTAAGCCACACCACAACTTGCACCTCTTAAGATCTTCAGTCGAGTAGGCCAGTCCAGTTGGGATGCACCTTCAGTCTTCTCATGTAACCAGTAATCCAGACTTCCATTCTCCATATATGAATAAATTAGCAGCCGGAAGCCATTGTGGACACAGTAACCTTGCAGGGACACCAGGTTCTCATGTTGCGCTGTTGACAGCACCTCTACCTCTGCTTTGAACTCTCTCTCCATCATCCCGAAGTCTCCTGAGAGCTTCTTGACAGCCAGCTTTGTCCCATTTGCTAATGTTGCTTTATAGACCAGTCCAAAACCCCCGCAGCCAACAATGTTAGCCTGACTAAAGTTGTCGGTTGCCTTCAAGAGTTCTGATATGGTGAAGTTTTTTATCTCGCTAGCGTTGTTGGGAAACAACATAACTAGGCTGGTGTCTTTGTCAGAGTCTGGAGAGATTCTGGGGTAGGAGTTACTGGAAAATGTCTCCATTTCAATCTTGTCGCTATCTCCTCCTGGGATGATCCTTCTCTTAGACAGTACGCACAGTGCCACAACAGCAATCAATAAACCAGTGCCAAAACAGATGCCTAGAACAAGCCCAACAACAACTTTAGCATTTGCAGCTTTCTTTTTGCGAGGCGAAGTCGGACGTGCATCTTCTGGTGAACCAGGACAAGAGCGCTGCAAAACTGGACCGCACAATCCCGGGTTTCCTGCAAAGCTGGAGCTGGAGAAAGTGTCAAACTGACCTCCAGTAGGGATTGAGCCCTGAAGGTTGTTACCTGCGACGTCGAACCACGACAAGAAATGCAGCCCTTTTAGTTCTGCAGGAATTTCTCCAGATAGGTGATTCCCAGAAAGGTCCAACTTTTCTAGATTAGTGAGGTTGGATATCTCATCTGGGATGATCCCAGTGAAGTTGTTTGAGCTGAGATCCAGAACATGAAGGCCCTTGAGGTGCCCAACCTGTTCTGGAATGCTCCCACTAAGGCTGTTGTTGCCCAGGTATATTGCTGGTGGGAGGCTGGCAAGTTGGTTGTACTGCAGATTGGTAATGGTAGCGTTATTCGGGTTAACAAACACGGGCAGCTCCAGATTAGTCTTCTCCACTGATTGAACCAACTGCGGTGGTACGAGGGCTTGTAGCTCCATTAGTTCCACAGGAACGTCCCCTGAGAGTCGATTATTGGACAAGTCCATGTAGAAAAGACTTGGCAGACTACCAAACCAACTGGGAATGGAGCCCGTGATTTGGTTGAAGGACAAATCCAGGACCCCGAGGCTCTTGAGGTTGGCCAGCCAAGCAGGTACCTGGCCAGAGAATTTGCATCCACCCAAGGCCAAAACCCGGATATTCTGAAAACGAGTTGGGTCTACTATGTTTCCCTCCTGTGGTATGGCCTCAAAGTAAAAGTTCTTGGAGAGAATGAGAGTAGAGAGGTTCTTGCAACCCGTCAAAAATTTCAGAGCACCAGTGAAGTTGCTGAGGTTATTGTTGGAAATGGAAAGGAAAGCAAGAGACTGCAAGGCTTGTATGTCGGTTGATATCTGGCCAGAGAGCTGATTGCTGGCAAATCTAATGGCAGTTAGCGACGTGCAGGAGAAAAGGCTGGAGGGAAGGTTACCTGTGAAGGCATTGTTACCAAGATCAAGGGTGGTAAGGCGCTGGAGGGTGGAGAAGTTGAAGTCGTCAAGCTGGCCTGCGAGGGAGTTGACCCGCAAATTCAGGATGACCAGATTGGTACAGTTGGCCAGCGACGAGGGCAGGAAGCCGGTCAGATTGTTGACATGGAGCTGCAAAGTTTCCAACTTGGGCAGCCTGCCTATTTCTTCAGGTATTGGACCAACCAGCTGATTGGAAAAGAGCTCCAGGGTCTTGAGGCGGCCGAGGTTGACCGTCGCGTTGCTGATGGGGCCGGTAAGGTGGTTGACGGACAAGGAGAGCTCCTCCAGCGACTTAATCGTGTAGATGTCGTCAGGGATGGAGCCCGACAGATTGTTGAATCCGGCCCGCAGAACCCGCAGCTGCGAACACGTACCGAAGCCCGGAGGGATAGGGCCGCTGAAATCATTCAAGGAGAAGTCGAGAGCAGCCAGCGAGGATGAAGAGGAGCAGATAGTGGACGGAATGGTGCCGGTGAAGGTGTTGTTGCTGACGTTGAAGATGGTCAGATTCCTGGCTGGCCGAATGAACAGGGTCCGAGGAAGTAATTCCCCGTGGAAATTGTTGCTGGACAAATCCACAATCCGGGTGGCAAGAGCAGCGGTACTGTTGTTGCTAGCATCGGATGGCAATTCACCGGAGAGGCGATTGTAGCTGAGATCAAGAATCTGGAGGGTGGGCAGAGAAGAGAAGAAGAAGGCAGGTGGGATGACTCCATAGAGGCGATTGTGGGAGAGGTTGAGATGAGAGAGGCGGGTGAGGTTGGCGAGCGACGGGGAGAGGGTGCCGACGAGGCCTCTAAAGGGCAGCTCCAGATGGGTCACGCGGCCACTGATTGCATCGCACCCAATTCCTTCCCATCTGCAGCACTCAGCAGAGGACCAATTT
This sequence comes from Linum trigynum, assembly GCA_964030455.1. Lineage (NCBI taxonomy): Eukaryota > Viridiplantae > Streptophyta > Magnoliopsida > Malpighiales > Linaceae > Linum > Linum trigynum. Next base: position 27,792,056 of record OZ034814.1, on the reverse strand, counting down.
AATGGAGGAGATGACGTGGAGGAGATGTTGGAGAAGAAGGACAGGAGGGAAGCTCGATCAATTGGGCTGCACAGGGTTGGAGGTTGAGCTTGGCATGGAGGAAGCAGCTGCAGAAATTGGATCAGCAGAGTAACCCACAAAACTCCAATCAAAGAAGAAGAGGAAAATGATGGTGGGGATGGACAGGAAGAAGCCGAGAAAGACAGAGAAGCAAGCTTGTCTCTTTTAGCTACTACCATGGTCGCTATTCATTCATTAACAGGAGAATGGTGGTGGGCAAGAGGGAAAGAGCTGGAGGAAGAAGAAGAAGAAGGAGAGGAATAGGATGGAGAGATGGTGATGGTGGTGGTGGAGGACAAGGTAGGAGGAGCAAAGTACATGATTACCAGGTCTAAGGGCGACCAGCAAGGAATTGAGGACTGCAATGAAGCCCCCATTGACCTTGAGTAGAAAAACAATATAACAAAATGTGGGGGGAGAGGAGAAAGAGGGGAGAAAGGGATGTTGTTTGTGGATGTATGACGTCTGGTTGTTGATATGATAATGGCAACTACACTATGGAGGAAAAAGATAACAAGAAAGAAAAAAAGGAAAATCACAGAGAGAGAAACTCAGATTAATTTGTTTTCATGATTATTATTATTATTGTGAAAAATGAACAGCGAAGGGAAGGCTGTACGAACTGATGGGTGGATGCTGAGGAGAAACAAAACGAATAAAAAGCTTCCTGTGAATATGATTATTGTTTTGAGTGAATATGATCTAATATCTAATCCCATTTGCCCGTGGAGCGTTTACTTTTAGGGCGGCTGGTAGTGGCTGGTGGTGCTTTGGTGGAGCTGTGACTTCCCTTTTTTTGTTTTTTTTTTTTGTGGCTTCAGATTATGATTGATTGATGACTATAAATAAATTATAAATATAAACATTAAGCCCACTAAAGAAAGGCAATAAACATACTTATATTATTCTCTAAAACTAATCACACCGCCGTTTACTTTCCTTCAAACGAAGGTAATTGTTTTAATCGTTTGTAAATTGATAGTTTGGTTTGATTAATTTGAATGATTGGTTTGATTAATTTGGATAATTGGTTTGGATTGGTTAACTTTTTTAGCTTGTTTTGTTTACGTAATTTGCTTTGGTTTCAGACACTGCTAACCAATCAAATCAAATTAACCGGTTAAGTAACTAGCCATATATCTAGTATATATTATATACACACACTTAATACTAGGGATGGCAAAAATATCCGTAACCGTGGATATCCGCCCGAATCCGACATAATCGGGTAGGGTAAAATCCGAACCCGAAAGACTTTTAGTGGGTACGGGTAAACCCGAACCCGAATATTGCGGGTAATGGGTGGGCATGGGTTTCTCACTATCCAATCCGAACCCGCTCGATTATACACATTCATATGTATTTTGCAGTGTTATTAAAGCCAAACCGAGTCGTCCGGCCCGACCGGTAAAACCGCCACCTGGTCACCAAAGCGGCTCAAAAAGTCTAAAAACCGCTTCGGTTTTATGTATCGGCTGGCAAGCGGCCGAGGCGGTTAACCGCTCGAGCCGCTCGTCTGGTTTTTCCCATTAAGCCATTAAGTTTAATTAAAAAAATTCAGAAAATAAAAAATTGATAAAAATAAAAAACATCGGGCTCTCAAACTGAAACCTAATTTCTATTTCAACATTTTGAAAGAAAGAGACGAACTCTGATTAAGAAGGGTCACCTATTTATATGATGACGTTTATTAGGTACCGGTTCTCTAACGGTTTTTAAACGGTCTAATGGCGGTTGGACCATTAAAGTACGAGTTGTCCAAATTATCGAGTCATGCTCCGGTTCGGTTATGACAACATTGGTATTTTGTCTAGAAATGATCATTATTTTTCTCTAACATATTTAATATTTAGCATATAAATATAGTATAATCTTGAAATTGTATGGTTTTAATTAATTTTCTTCATTCTAGTGAATTATTGTTGCATTTTCCTCTTACAAAATATGAGAATACGCGGGATTGTTAACATATTGGTTGGAGTTATGAAGAAAAATTATTACCCATGGATAACCGTGGATACCCGAAACCCGAACGAGTATTGACATGGTTTTGATCTTCTACTCGTTTCTTATGTGGGTATGGATAAAACCCGAACTACTTTGGGTAGGGTAACAGATATGCACTATCCGCACCCGACACGACCCATTGCCATCCCTACTTAATACTTTCCATAGCCACTCAAGAGTCAAATGTTCCTCCTTTTTAGTCTCATAAAAAATAAAGCTCGATATTGTTTCTATATCGTATATTTGTATTTGTAGAGTGTAAACCACAACATATGGACGCTTAATTTAGATAAAACTCATACATTATGTTGGATGCAAACTTGAAAGAAAGGTCTTTTCCAGCCTATGATAATTGATAGGAGGCTAATTAAGTCAATTAATACAAACACAACAATTCATTAACCTCATACCATTGTCATATATTTTTGTTAGGTGAAAACTTCTATTGACTGTATGATAATTGTATTAGTTGCATATAATATAATATAATATAATATAATATAATATAATATATATATGGTGGCTACTTCGGTGCACTCACTTTTTTGGGTGCAATCAGTGCACCCAACTCTAAAAGCGTCCATAATACATCAAATTTTGAACTTTGATTAGTACTCTCAATGTAATATGATGATATGACATAGAATCATAACAAATCAATCCATTACCCTAACCCCTTAACATTCAATTTTGAATCCCAACCCAAAATCTCAAATTGTAAACCTAAACCCTAACCCTAAATCCCTAAATCCTAAATCCTCCGAATTAAAGTAAATTTTGAATGAATATTTTTCAAATTCATGTGCTTCTTGTTCATAATATCATAAGCAACAATTGATACTGTTTTGACATGAATCGCATGGTCAAAATGACAATTATGAGGCGGGTGCACTGAGTGCACCCGAAAAGGTGGGTGTACCGAATACGGCACCATATATATATATATATATATATATATATATATATATATATGTATGTATGTTAAGGGTTAACTATTATTATGTGTTGTTATTCATGATATAAATTATGAATTGATGAATTAACCTAGAATTTTTCTCATTTATTGATAAATATGATGTTATATTGATTAATTTGGTTAACCAATTAACCAAATCGATTAAAATTTAATTTGGTAAATTTGGTGGTTGTATTAGTTTGGACGGTTTGGTTATGATATTGTATTCCATAATTAATAGACTTTAGGCTTATTTGGTTTGGTAATTACAATGGTAACTATTTGAACACTCCCAGTTGGCTCGGTCGAGCAAGTGGGTGGAGGGTTAATGGGCTGACCGTATTAGCTCGAATTAGCTTGTTTTTGCACATTTCAAAAGTTAAAGATACCAATGTCATAGTTTGATATTTGAAGGACTAAAAATATAATTTAATTTTAGCTATAAGTATATAACGTATTATTTTGAAAGGCTAAATTGCAAGTTTGGTCACTTGAATTATTAGTAAATTTCACGTTAGCAATTAAAATTACTGTATTCCATCCATAGTCACTTAAATTAGGTTAACATTTCAAGTTTGATCACTAACCGTTAGTCTCCGTTAACTTTTGCTGATGTGGCCGTCAACTCTTATAGTTGACCGTTAAATGAGTGACGTGGCAATTAAAAAATTAATAAAATAATAAAAATTATTTATAATAATTTCCACCTCATTATTACAATAAATTAAAAAAAGGATTAAAACAAAAAAATGTCACAAACAACGGCGTGAGGGGCATACATATGCACGTGCACGTGACCACCGCCGCCGCCATCCATCGCCTCAAGATCGTCACCGTCGTTCTTCTAAAACTTTAAGGGTTTTGGTTTTGGTGGGTGTGGAAGTGGAATTGAGCTGCTTCTTGTCTTTCTTCTTGATGAGCTAAGGAGTATCAGCTGTGCAATTGGTGAGCTTTTCTTCGTGGTAAGTAGAGAATCACTACTACGGCTGGCCTTGGACTTGGTGGGTGATGTTGATTTAGTAGAATTAAAGTATTTGGAGGTAACAAGTTTGTCCTAGTTCTTCTTACCGCTCGAAGAAGAAGTAGACAGAGCATCTCCAATTGTAGCCGAGTTGGTAGTAGTCTTCTCGGTGAGTTTCATGGTTTGGTTCTTGTTAGCCGAGGATATGGTAGATTTGGAAAGCTTGGTGCCTGGTGTTGCTTGTGACGATGATAGGCTGTTGCTGTTGCTCTTTTTCTTGGGCAGTTGTGGTTGCTCATCGTCATCGTTGTTTAAGGAAGCGGTAGAGAGGAAGAGAGGGGACGTGAACAAGAAGACGAAGAAGGAGAGCAAAAGTAGCTTCCTGAATCTCGCCATTGCTGGTGGCTTCTAAAATGCATGGCAAGTAGTCGAATTGAAAATGGGATTGAATGAAATCTGGGTTTTGGGGCTGGGAATGAAATAAGAAAAGAAGATCCAATATCTAGGTATCTGGGAATGAAATTTGGATTGTTTCTATATTATACCTCCATCGCCTCAGCAGCAGACGCATCAGCTTCTCGTTCACCCTCGCCTTCTCCCTCCTCAGCAGTCCACCGTCTCCTGCCGCCGGCCGCGACTCGATCTCCCCTGCCTCGGCCTCCACAATCGAGATCGTGCGGTAGAGCGTGCTGACCGCACCGGCCCGATACGCCGCCTGGATCTTCGTCGCCGCGGCGACGGATCTGGTGTCGGTGGATGATGGTTTGTCGGAGGGAGTAGCGATGGAGTGGATGGAAATTTGCTCAGATCTAACTCATTTTTTAATTATTGTGAAATTATTAAAAAATGTGATATTTATTTGTTTTAATTATTTTTTAATTTATTGTAATAATGAGATGGAAATTATTAAAAATTAAATTTTATTAATTTATTATTTTTTAATTGCCACGTCACTCATTTAACGGTTAACTATATGAGTTGAGCGCCATCAGCAAAAGTTAACGAAGACTAACTGCCAGTGACCAAACTTGAACAGTTAACCTAATTTATGTGACTACAGATGGAATAAAGTAATTCTAGTGGCTAACGTGAAATTTAGTAGTAATTCAAGTGACCAAACTTGCAATTTAGCCTATTTTGAAACTTCAAGAACTACAAATACAATTTAATTTAAAGTATCATTCAGTAAATATCCGCTCCATTGAACACAGACCCTACCCTACCTACCGATACCTCACCTTGAACCCACCCCACCCCACTTCTTCTCTTCTTTCCCTTTTCTTTTTCTGAAAAATGGAGATCAGAATAAAAAGGGGAAAAACCCAATCCCCTTCCATATCTCACGTGCAAAATAGGGGGGAGGGGGGAATCCTCCTTTGTAATCGCCTTCCACGTCTCTCGTGCAATCATCCTGCAACCATGCCTACAACCACTCAACTCTCTCAGTCAATCGACCATCGTCGAATTCATTTATTTTTCAACTCGCCATGCAATCTCTCTCTGATTATCGTCGATATCTTTTGTCGCCATCCAGATCTCCTCATTCATCATCGGGATTCCAGGTCTCCAACCTATAATTTCTTATTTTTTTTTCTTTTATATGCTTCTTTTCGGCAAAGGGTTGGAGCCAAAGGATTAAGGGTCACATTCGAGTGAAGGCGAATTGGGCGCGGAAGGAGGCGACGCTAGCGACATGGAGCTCCGGTGAATGGAAAGTAGAGGCTGTGGGTGGGAAGAGCATCACGACTGCTCCGCTGAGAGACAATCCCGCTGACCCGCTACGTCAGGCCAACCGTCCGGGTTGGACTAGATCCGGGCGGATGGTCCAATGGGTTACTGTAGCCCATTTTTGTGGACGGGTCCAAGTCAAACCGGGTTGATAACCTTGATTACTAGATTCCAGTCTACCATGCGGTGTTCTCTGGGACGATCTTGGTATTCCTGATTCTTAGGGAGGTAGTTATGCCATCATCCTACATCCAAACTTCCCTCTCGCTCTCTGCCATTGGCATATACTTATCTTCTAGAGTTGCTCTTGTTGACTTCGTGCCTTCAGACTCGAGCTTTTGGAGAATGTATGATTTTTGGGGCGGGATCATGCGCTTCTTTCTTCCTTTCTTCATCATGCTTCCTTGCTTTGGATCTCCATTATTCTTCCAATGTCAAGGCTTCTTCTAATGAGATAGCCTGCCTTACTAACTTGTCCGGATTTGGTCATATTGGTAAGTTGTATTTATTCTTTATCAAAGCTCACCTCAACTCTCTAATATGTGTGGACATTCTCAATTTTCCTGTCGCTACTTCAGAAAATATGCCTTGTATTTTGCAGGCTTTCGCATTTCATCTGTCAAAGAATTTGGAGAGGGGTTCTTCTCTTCCTTGATGGTAGTTGATCAATGCCGACACATTGAGTTTACGACGCCATTGTGACACGAACTTAGAGGAGAATAATACTATTAATCACTCAAACATTTTGATAACGGCTTCATGAAGAGATGTATACCACATCTGGCACTAGCCACCAAAAGTCACAGGAAATGCCTTACACAGACCAACATCAAACACATTGATGAGCTGCATTTTCAACACGAATGCACTTAAATGGTCTGATGGGTTAGTGGTGCCATCGTAGGTTGGAAGTCCCATAGACGAGAAGTTCGAAGTGGGAACTTGAACAAGCCTTGGGACAAGGGGTTATGCAGCAGCACACTGGGCCCTTAATGCGCTCATAAGTGGGACCAAGGTGCATATCTAAGAACTGAGGTATGGCTCATTCCTTGCCTCTTATTTCTCCTCCCCAGACAGGTCTGGGACATTGATGGCGACCATATCCTTGTTCTTTGCTTTGGCATATTCTTTAATGAATCGGGAGCCTATGGTCTGGCTTTCGTCGATTCCTTCTCCTTGACGAGAGACAATACTTGACTAAGGTTGCTTTGCATACTTTATATCGGTCAACCTTGGATCCTGACTTGATCTTCAATCACCACTTTTTAACAGAGTTATAGAGGTGTCCTCCATAAAAAACGTGATTTAGTACACGACCCCATGATGGGTGCCAAATTGCTTAGGCGTAGATTGGTTATTGTGCTTGCAACAAGAGAAGCAGAGTCAAAGTGTATTCTTTCCTTCGTCTTCTAGGATAAACGCCTTCGAAACCTGCACAAAGGTCCTTAGGTATGTGGAGCCTGGGACATTCTCTAATGGTCTAGTTAGAGAGAGAAAATGTGCAATTCTTAGCGAGAGAATGGATAGTTCAGAGTTATGATATATGACGTTCGAGTGCTCGATTTATATCTATGACTATTGCTTAGGAGCATTAAATGTTGTGTTAGGCGTCCCATCTAATCTCTCCAATAAGGAGATATGACATCCTCTTTAGCATTTAATGTCGATCTCGAGATTCATAAGAGATCTGGGACACCTCTATGAGAACCCGAGGTGTTCCCATATAGCGTGTCCTGATACGCGCCATGTGTAGCTCTGATGCTTTGTCACTTCCCTAGATGTGGGTGTGGGATTTCAGTTACTTATTGAGCTTTTGGACTCATTGATGGACCGTGTGTCAGATCCTTATGTGGATTTTGAAACACTTGAGGCTTTTTGGCCCAACACCTCTGACATCTCTTATAACTCCTTACATACCAATCCCTAAAGACCCAATCAACCCGACATATGCATTTAGTAACGTCCTGTTGGCGGCCTTTCCCATGTAGCCTTAGTAACCGAAGCTGAACCCACATCTTGATTTTCCTTCCTCTGAGCCTCAAGGTAATCATGAAACTAGGTCATTGCGCTTGGAGATATTTCTCACTCATCCAATTTTTTATTGTTAGGGTAATAATTATTTCTTTTCTTTCATAGAAACCATAACAACACAAAAAACTTTTTTCCATAAGGAACGACTAAAAAACATACATACATTCATCGCATCTCCTTCCTTCTCCTTATTTAAAGAGTATGCTTCCGGACTTGGTCTCCAAGCTCATCCCGCCCAATTGCATTCATGAAGAATACGCATTTGTGTCTCCGGAAGGTTGCAGAAAGGGCATTCATTATGATCTTCCTCAGTTCTACTTTCTATGTAGCCCATGTGGGTAAAATTCCTTTGGCCACCCTCCACAGGAAAATTTAACCTTTGGTTGAACTTGTATTTTCCAAATTTTCTTTCCAAAATTTGGTTCAAGGACCAGATTATCCCCACTCTGGCTCCTGGTTTGATGTCATGCCTTGATTTTCTTGTATAACAAGCATTCGCTTTCAACTGTGTAATTTTCATTGTTTGTTTTCGTCCAAACCAATGTTGCCAGAACCGAACCGAAGTATAACCCGGTAACGTGAACGACTCGCACTTTAGTGGTTCAACCGATATCGAGTCGTTAAAAAACCGACACCTTATAAACAATAATATCATATGTAGAAGACACATAAGTAGGGATGGCAACGAAACCCGAACCCATGGGTACCCATCCGACCCAACCCAGTCAACGCAGGTAAAATCCGTGTTAGCAGGTTTTGGGCCGGGTTTGGGTTTAAATCCGTTCACTATTCACCAGGTTGGGTTGGGTTTGGGTTTAGGTAAACCCGGGCCATGGGTACCCACCCACACCCATATAATTAATTTTCTCGGTATATTTAATATTCTAAACAACTAATCTTATTTATGTTTGTGGAGACATGCCTAATTTTTTCTTTCTAATTGTGTAGAATGAAGTTGATGTTATCGAGTGGAGAGTGAAGAAACTTAATTGAAAGGAAGAGGCTTTCAATTAATCATGTTATTTATGGATAATTTGTGATTTGCTTCAATTTTTTGAGTTTTCTAGATTGGTGCTAAACAATTTGTATAGTTAATTTGTGATTTGCTTGAATTTTATAGAATGTTGTTTTATATATGGATAATTTGTATTGAGAGTTTGATATTTTACTTTAATTTTGATAGGAACTTGTTATTGTAAATTTTTTACGACAAAAACCCGTGGGTACTCATGAACCCGCGGATACCCAGCGGGTTGGGTTTGAGTTTTTCAAACCCAGTGAGTTTTACCCCGATTTTTTTTCACGGATAAACCCATGGGCTTGGATTTGGGTTTGGCAAAACCCGACCCAACTCGAACCATTGCCATCCCTACACATAAGGTAGTAATTTAACGATTTTATAACTAAAATGCAATTTACTTTGCAGGTATCATTTAGTAATTTTACCATATATATATATATATATATATATATATATCTTAAAATATATTAAAGCAGTTTTAGGATTAAGCCTATGCCAAATCAGCCTAAAACAAATTCTGTGCGTCCACGTCATTAGTCTCTAAAACAAGGCCTACAATCTCTCTCCTAAAAACCGCCAATAGAACTCTTTTTTTGTTGTTGTGCTTTTTTACGCTAGAAAGAGGAGAGAGATAGATTATAGGAGAGTTTGAATTTTGTTTATAATTAGTCGTCGAAAAAAATTATGGGAGAGAGAGTGATTACGGATTTAAAAAAAAATCTTTCATAGTGATATAAAAACTTGGACAATCCATCATAAAAAAAATTGGTTAACCATTTTATTTTCCTCCAATAGTAACATTTTATTATTTTATTGCTCGAATTTATTTTTTTCCTATCTAACAAGATTATTCAGTACTATAACTGTTTTCCAATGCACCATTTGCCACCACGCAGAGCTGTCACGACCTTATTCTCGATCGTGCGGCCCTAGCTCTCAATTCCGTTAGAGCGCTAGGCAGCCTTTCTCTCAAACTCACAAGCAAGCAAAGAACAAGAACAAGACAAAGGATTGGGAGAACTCTCTAGTGTGTATTACTCTAAAAAATGATGGAATGAGTTACAAGTGAGGGAGATGGCTCCTTATATAGGCCTCTCCTCATACAAGGCATCAATGCCCCTCATAATGGTCCCTCTACATCAATACACCCCATAAAGTCCCCCCATAATGCACTCTAATAATGCTACCCATAATGTAGCCCATAAGTGCACCATTAAGCTCTCATTTAGGTGGAGAATCCTAGGAGCATCTCTATGCTAAGCAGTCCCTTGATGGAATGCCTCGATCAAGTCCTTGTTCTTCCAAAGCGTGAGCTCTTTTTCCCATGTTGCTTCACTCTCTGGAAGGTTGCGCCACTTGACTAAGTACTCCACAAAGCTTGGATGTACGCCACGACGAGGAATGACACGACGCGCCATGATTTCTTCGACTTCATGGTCGTGTGTCTTGGTGACGAGTGTTGGTGCGCGCTGCGGCTCCCTTCGCTGCTCGTCCTCCTTGTCTTCGTAGTAAGGTTTGAGTTGTCTCACATGAAAGACCGGATGGATCTCCAAGTGCGTCGGCAGCTCTACCTTGTATACCACATTGCCAATCCTCTTCACGATGGGGAATGGCCTTTCATAGCAGCGAAGCAGTCCCTTGTGCACGTTCTTGAGATGCTTGAAGCGATGAGGATAGAACTTGACCATCACCATGTCTCCCTTTTCAAACTCCAAGTGCCGCCGCTTCTTGTGCGCCCATTTCTTCATCTTCTTACTAGCGCGGGCTAAGTAAGACTTGGCCATCTCCATCTTCTCGTGCCAACCTTTAGCGAACTTGTAGGCCGCCGGACTGTTGCCTCTATACCCCGTTGCCACCGTCGTAGGTGTCAAAGGTTGTTGCCCCGTCGCCAACTCGAATGGACTTGTGTTGGTCGACTCGCTGCGGTGCAAGTTGTAGGAGAACTGTGCCGTGTCCATCCACTTCACCCAATCTCGTTGGTTTGCACTCACGTAGTGCCGCAAGTACACCTCCAACAAGGCATTCACCCGCTCCGTCTGTCCGTCGCGTTGAGGATGAAATGCTGTCGAGAAGTTCAAGTTTGAGCCCATGATCTTGAACAACTCTCGCCAAAATCTGCCCTTGAAGCGCCCATCTCTGTCGCTCACGATGCTGCTAGGAATGCCCCAATACTTGACCACGTTCTTGAAGAATAGCCGTGCCGCATCCTCCGCCGTTAAGTCTTTTGGCCCAGGAATGAACACTCCATACTTCGAGAATCTGTCCACCACAACCATGATGCAACCGCATCCATCGACTTTGGGAAGTCCGATGATGAAGTCCATGCTCACACTCTCCCATGGTCGTTGAGGCGTGGGCAAGGGCTCTAGCAAGCCTGCCGGGCTTCTCTGCTCCATCTTGTCTTGTTGGCACACAAGACAAGTCTTCACATACATCTCCACGTCGTCTCTCATACGCGGTCAGAAGTATGCTTCTTCGATGAGCGCTTGCGTTCTCTCGATGCCGGGATGGCCCGCCCACTTGGAATCATGGCATTCTTCATGATCTCCTTCCTCAAGTTGGCCCATCTTGGCACGAACACCCGCTCTCCCTTGGTCATGATGAGCCCATCCTTCATCCAAAACCGTCGAGTTTTACCTTGCTCGATGTACTCCACTACGGTTTTGGCGAAGGGGTCATGGCCAAGGCCTTCGACGATCCGCTCCTTCAAAGGAAACGTGGGCTGGCTGATGCTTGCGGCTGCACTCTTGCGGCTAAGAGCATCGGCAACGGAATTCGCTTTGCCTGGATTGTACTCCATAACGAAGTCGAACTCGGCCAAAAAGTCTTGCCACCTCGCTTGCTTAGGGGTGAGCTTCTTCTGCGTCAGAAAGTAGCTCGTTGCCACGTTGTCCGTCTTCACAACGAACTTTGACCCCAACAAGTAGTGCCTCCATGTGCGCAAGCAATACACCACGGCCGTCATTTCCTTCTCTTGAACGGTGTATCGCCTCTCCGTCTCGCTGAGCTTCCGACTCTCGAAGGCAATGGGATGCCCATCTTGCGTCAACACTCCTCCAATCGCGAAGTCGGACGCATCGGTCTGCACTTCGTAGGCCAACGTCGGGTTGGGGAGCACGAGCACGGGCTCCTTTGTCAGCGCTGCTTTCAAGGCCTCGAATGCTTCTTGGCACCTTTCCGACCAATCCCACGCCTTGTTCTTCTTCAAGTGATCCGTCAAGGGTGCTGCAATGTTGGAGTAGCCCTTGATAAACCTCCGATAGTAGTTGGCAAGGCTGAGGAATGACCGCAATTCCGGCACCTTCGTCAGCGGCTCCCATTCTTGGATTGCCTGCACCTTCGCTCCATCCATCTTCAACTTGCCTCCACCAATGACGTTCCCCAAGAATGGAACCTCCGTGGCGGCAAATGTGCACTTTTCCCTCTTGACGTACAACTCGTTGTCGCGAAGGACTTGGAAGACTTGTCGTAGATGCTCGGCATGCTCATCGAGTGTTTTGCTATACACAACGATGTCATCCAAGTAGACCACGACAAACCGGTCCAAGAATGGCTCGAACACTTGATTCATCAAAGTGCAAAACGTGGCTGGTGCGTTGGTGAGACCGAATGGCATCACAAGAAACTCGTAAGAGCCGTACCTCGTCACACAAGCCGTCTTTGGCTTGTCGCCCTCTGCTATCCGCACTTGATAGTAGCCCGAGCGAAGATCTAGCTTGGTGAACCACATCGCATCTCCAAGCTGGTCGAACAAGTCGGCAATGTTGGGAATCGGCCACTTGTTCTTCACCGTCAACTTGTTGATGGCCCGATAGTTGATGCACATCCGCAACGACCCTTCCTTCTTCTTTTGGAACAGCACCGGTGCTCCAAAAGGTGACTTTGATGGCCGCATGTAGCCTGCTTCCACCAAGTCTTTGAGCTGCCTCCGCAATTCTTCTAACTCCGGTGGCGACATGCGGTATGGTGCTCGCGAAGGGGGCTTCGCTCCTGGCTCCAACTCGATCTTGTGATCCACCTCTCTTCTTGGTGGCAGCTTCTTGGGCAACTCCGATGGCATCACGTCATCGAACTCTTCGAGGACGCCTTCGATGATGGGAGTTGGGATTCCCGTTGAGCCTCCTTCTTCCTCCATTTTCAAGGACACAAGAAAGGTTGGTTCATTCTTCTTGAACCCCTTCACCACTTGCATAGCGGATAGAGCACTATGGGGACCATCTTCTCTCAAGAGATGTACCGCATGAAACTCCCCTTCCTTCTCCAAGCACATTGTGTTGGAGTTGGGCTTCAAGAGCACTCCCTCCTTGTCGAGGAAGTGGATGCCGAGGATGACTGGGTGATCGTCCATGGTGACGACGGAAAAGTCGATGAGGCCTTTCCACTCACCAAGCTTCATTGGTACGTTGTGAGCAACTCCATGGATTGGGATGGACTCCGAATTGATCGTCTTGAGCCTCCCTTGCCCCTTCCCGTAGGCAATACCCAGCCGGTTTGCCTCCTCGACGCGAAGAAAGTTGTCCGTGGCACCGGTATCCACCAAGGCTTTTGACTCGCCCTGCATGAATTGCGCCAGAACATAGCACCTCCCCCGTTTGCTCTCCTTGACGTCGGTCTTCACCGCGCAAAGCTTGCGGATTGAGCCAATCTTGGCCTCCGCTGCCTTGGGCTCCTCATCTTGAGCTTCCATAGCCGTCAATCTTGCCTTCCTTGGGCAATCTCGCACTCGATGTGGCCCGTCGCAAAGGAAACAAGTCATGGGTTTTGGCTCGTACTTACCCCCTTTGCTCGAACCACCTTGGTGTTGTTGAGTGCGAGAACCCTCCTTGAAAGGCTTCTGCTGTTCTCCACCCTTGTTGGGCTTCGAGCTCTTCTCTTTGCGCTGCTCTCTTGTCGTTTGTACTCGAAAAAAGACTCCGCCGTGGACATGGCAGTTGCAAGGTCTTGCACTCCTCGACGTTGCATCTCCATCTTGGCCCATGGTTGCAGCCCATCAAGAAAACCGTGCATGGCCTCCTTGTCCGTGATGTCCGGGATCTCTAGAAGCAGCTCCGAGAATTCTTTCACGTATTCTCGAACTCCACCCCTCTGGGTGAGTCTTCTTAACTTCGAACGGGCTTCAAACTCCACGTTCTCTCGGTAGAACTGCCTCTTGATTTCTCTCTTGAAATCTTCCCACGTTACCATCACACAAGTACCTCTTTCGACGTCCGCTTCACGCCGCCTCCACCACACCATGGCAACATCAACCAAGTAGAGTGGAGCAGTACGGATTTTTACCTCATCCTCTTGGATGCCAGACGCCTTGAAGTACTGCTCAAGACTCCAAAGGAAGTTCTCTAACTCCCTTGCATTCCTTGAACCTCCGAAGCTCTTCGGTCTAGGAATATCAGCACGTGGGACGGATTGCACCGTGGCTGGTCCGCTAGCCATGGCTCTCTTCACGAGAGTGACCTCACTCTTGAGATCTGCAATCTCCTCCTTCACGCCGACCAGCTCAGCCTAGACGTGCTCTTTCACAACTTCAATGGCGTTGTTCAAGGATGTGTTGATGGTGTTGTTGATGAGGGCGACAAGCTCTTCTCGTAAGCCATCATTACCAATCTCCAAGCTCGACAAACGAGCATTCATACCTTGAAAATCGCTTTCGACTTGGGCGAAGTTAGCTCCCAAATCCTCAATGGCAGTGATGTCTTCCGCCACCTTCCCTTCCACTCTAGAGACTCGCCTCTCTAGAGACTTGAGAGGATCACGAATGCTCGACTTGTCTTTTGGCCTCCCGGTTGGGGTAGGCTCTCGGCCACGATGCTTCTCAACATCGTCATTGACTTCTGATCCCGACATTTTTGGTGAGGTTCTTCCTTTCCTTCTGGCTCTAGGTTCAACTTTGCTAGCACAAAGCCGAACCAGGCTCTGATACCACTTGTCACGACCTTACTCTCGATCGTGCGGCCCTAGCTCTAAATTCCGTTAGAGCGCTAGGCAGCCTTTCTCTCAAACTCACAAGCAAGCAAAGAACAAGAACAAGAACAAGACAAAGGATTGGGAGAACTCTCTAGTGTGTATTACTCCAAAAAATGATGGAATGAGTTACAAGTGAGGGAGATGGCTCCTTATATAGGCCTCTCCTCATACAAGGCATCAATGCCCCCATAATGGTCCCTCTACATCAATACACCCCATAAAGTCCCCCCATAATGCACTCTAATAATGCTACCCATAATGTAGCCCATAAGTGCACCATTAAGCTCTCATTTAGGTGGAGAATCCTAGGAGCATCTCTATGCTACTAGTCTTCCATGCATGCCACATGTGCAGCCGCCTTGTTGTCACCTTGTTGGCGCCATGTCATCTGCCACATGTGACAGAGCCCACCGGGAACTCGATCCCAAACCAAACCAACCACCAGGCTGTCTCCATTCCATCATCTCCATCGTCTTTCCTCCCCCAAATGCCAATGGTGTTGCCAGCAAGTAATTTAATTTTTCCAGTTAATCATTCCTTTTTTCGTTTGTTAGCAAGCCGGGGTGCCGATAGACAGGATAATTATGAAACCCAGTGATATGTCAATTGACATTGTTAATTAGATTAACACTTAATAGGACTAATTTTGTTTCCTGAGTTCTTTTCCGAATTTCAATTTACTAAGTTAATGCCATTGTCATCTCTTCCAGTATCACACTGCCTGAGTTTTTCAATCCCTTTAACTTCCTTTTTATGTATGTGCTTTTATTTGTCTTTGTGATTTAATTGCAACAACACAGGTATGGAGATCTGTTGGTTGATGAGTGGCTCACCATTAATGTTTTTTTTATAAAGGGCTCACCTTTAATTAAATTCAGAATGTGTAAATCGATCATACCGGTCATGCCGGTAGTGTCATGTCGGTTTCATGACCAGCACAAGTTGAATCAGGTTCAACCGGGTGACATGCCACCGACATGACAACCAGAGATAGAGAAGAAAAATAAACCCGACCATGGGCCGGGCTCAAAGCTAGTATATATATATAACAACCAACAAACCCTAATTATAATCCCCACCCACCCACCTCAATTTAGCGTCGCTCACCCCTACTCTCTCTCTCTCTCTTCAATTTTTTCATCTCTCTATTTCATCTCTTCCAAAAATCCTCCCTGCATCTCTTCCCAACGAAAAAAAGGAAGATCGATCAGGTCCCATCTCTATTTCGTCTCTTTTCAAGGGACGGGTTGGAGGACAGAGATCGGTTGCCAGGAGCCCAACAACGGCACTGCCCCCGTGGGAAGGACTACCGTGCTTCAGTCGGAGTTTGATGTCTCTAGTTAAGCTACAGAGGACGATGGGAGATGAAGATTGAATTAGAGAGTTTGGGTTTTTTTCCATCCCGATGATTTTGCCTTTCTTTTTCAATTTTTGATTTTTTTATCAAACAGAACGACCGGAAGGGGTAAAATCGAGCGACCGGCTAAAATGGCTCGAGCGGTTAACCGGCTGAGCCGCTCACCGGCCGCTCCATTTTGATTGTTCCGAGCCGGTTTTGAGACCGGGTGGCGGTTTTAGCGGTCCGACATAGGTATAGGAATTTTTGAGATAATCTCATTCTTTCATCCACTAGTAGTTATGTTTGTGTATTCACCAAACAAAGAGTAGCAACGGGTCCAGATGTATAAGGAGATGTTGGTTGTGGGGAAAGTCAGTTTCCATGAACGATTTTAGGCGATTTTAATGCCATAATAAAACTGAATGAAGCTTCCAATAGTCAAGTAATCACTCAAAGCCTGCAAGATTTTAGAGAGTGGATTAAGGCTATGCAGTTGGTGGACCATAAAGTAGCAGAGACTTGGTTCACATGATGGAACAAGAAGCAAGCGAACCCAATAGCTCAAAGAATAGATAGGATGTTGGTTGATGAATCCCCACCTCTGGCCTCCCTTCCCAAACCTTTTAAATATTTTTGATTTTGGAAGCAACATCCTTTATATTTGGATATTATCAAAGAGGCTTGGAAGAAAGAAGTCAGGGGATACCCACATTATGTGTACCATGGTAGGCTGAGGAAGGTAAAGAAGGGTTGAGAAAGCTAAACACAGAAGAGTATTCAACAATATCTGAAAGGGCAAGGGTGGATGAGATAGCCTTGAAGCAAATTCAGTGTGAAATGTTGAATAGTCCTACTCCAAAGTTAATAGAAGAAGAGAAAAGGGAGGGGGGGGGGGGGGGGGGGGGGGGGGGGAGTGTTCAGAAGCTAGACAAGCAGAAGATTTTTTTTAATAAATAAGAGTCTAGGACCAACTGGATTCAAGAGGGGGGGGGGGGGTGCTAATACCTCTTTTATCCATAAAACTGTCAAAATCAGTTTTCAGAAGCAACATATTACAAGACTAATTGATCCTCAAGGTAATGTAGTTACAAATGTGAAGGGTATATGAGAATTTGCAGTGAATTTCTATAAAAACCTTATAGATACAGTGGGCAGTGGAGTAAAGAAGCTGCATGAGGAATTTTTTGACCACCTTCTCTTGGATCATTGGGATGTGGTGGTAAAAGATGTGGAAGAGGTTATATGCCTCAGATTATTAATTCTAACACTCATTCCAAAACTACATACCTATGAAAATATGAAGGACTTTCGTCCAATTTCACGTTTCAATGTACTGTATAAGGGAATCTCCAAACTGCTAGCAAATACGACTGCATTAGTTCTACCTAAGATTATAAGTAGTTCCTAAACGGGTTTTTATTATAGGGAGAGCTATTAGTGACCATATCCTGTTGGTTTATGAACTAGTGATAGATTATCATAAAGCATCCATTTCCTCTAGCTGTGTGGTTAAAGCTTTAGACTATGTGAATTGGGAATTTCTATTTGATGTGATGAAAACTATAAAGTTTCCTACTGGTTTTGTGGATTTAGTTAGAGAGTGTATCACAACACCCTGCATGAGTGTGGCGATTAATGGAGGGCTATGTGAAAAATTTACAACATGTAGAGGGTTGAGACAGGGGAGCCTCTATGCCCTTACATCTTCACAATTGCTATGGAAGTGTTTGAGTGTCTAATCAAGAAAGCAGCTAGGGATAATCATATTCCTTTTCACCCTCGCTGTAAACCTCTCATGATCACTCGCATGTTTTGTTGACGATCTTATGGTCTTTACTAATGGTTCCACTCGTGGGGTAGCTGGAGTGAGGAGGCTGTTAGATGAACTCTATAAAATCTAAGGTTTTAAATGCAATCCAGCAGAAAGCCAATTATTTTGTGTAGGGATACGAAAAGAGGAAACAATCACAATTTCAAAATAGTCAGGTTTCCCAAACGGGACTCTCCCTGTGAGATATCTGGGGGGTTCTTATGATCAAAGGTAAGCTCACTAGGAAGGACTGTCAGGTTTTGATTAACAATATCACACAAAAGTTGAAAAGCTAGAGATAAAGTTTGCTAAGTTATGCGGGGAAAATCCAAATGGTCTCGACAGTGGTGTCCAGTATTCTCCATTACTGGATGAATCTATTTCTTCTCCCTAGGTATGTAATTGAAGAGGTGTAAAAGAAGTGTAATGAATTCTTCTGGAATTTTGATGATACGGTGGAAGGACAAAAGCAGTGATGGCCTATGATAAACTGGCAAAACCTAAGGCTAAGAGAGGTCCAAGAGTGAGAAATGTTAGAATAAAGAACCTTGCTTGCGTAGTATGTTACTTGTGGGAAATCTTAGTTGCAGGAGGTTCCCTCTAGGTAGCACGGATAGCAAGATACAGACTGAAACAACAATCTGTATGGTTTATTTTAGTAACATCAGCAGGATCTTGGATATGAAAATGAATCTTAAACTTTCACGTTTGTGCCACTTATAGCCACTCTGGCACGCAACATCTTTAAAAAAGGCTATAAGTGGTATTTCGTCAAAAGTGGTTATAAGTGGCACAAACGTGAAAGTTTTGGCTACACAAGTGTATTTTGCTTAACTAGATTTGTATATATGAAGTGAAATTTACCTTTATTGCCCTCATTGATACGAGAAGAGAAATGAAACAAAAGGGGTAGTTTGGTCTTAAATGATAGACTTCAAAGTCCATGATCAATTCTCACCTACATAGGTGGATCTTTCAAGTCCGTGGGGTCCACTGATTTGGATCCTTAAAAGTTCGTGGGACCCACAAATTTGTTGCCCTTAAATGCATGAAGCAAACAATGGATTTTGGAGAAAGCCCTAAATTTCTCCCCCTTAATCTTTAACGATGATTTCTCACTCGTTTTAAGTCGGAATTTAATATTTTTTGCATAGTTAGATCAGATTAAATATGCTCTTCAAAATGATATCCATTTTGATATATTTTTGAAACAAAAAAATGAGTCATTTTTTTACCAGTATATACCATATGGTATTGACTGTTATTGAATAAGAGCATACAATATGGTATGAAAAAGCTTACCATGATGGTATGAGCATACTAAGATTGTAGGATGATTGAATATGGGAGGAGAAAGGGAGGAGGAGGAAATGCGATGAGAGTTATGGGAGAGAGAGGGGAGGGGAGAGAGAGAGGAGGAGGGGAATGTAGGAGGTGGGCAGAAGGGGGGGGGGGGGGGAGAGAGAGAGAGAGAGAGAGAGAGAGAGAGATAGGGGTGTGGAGGAGGGCAAGGGAGGGGTGAGAGACGAAAGTAGAGGGGGAGTGGAGGCGGCCGCCAACCGACAGTTGGTGACAGTCGTTTGGCTAGAGGGAGGGGAGGTAGAGTAGGATTTGGTTAAATATATAGAATAATCAAGTGTCAACTTTTTTTTGTTTTCAAAGTTACTCAGAAACAATATTAACCGTGAGATTAAATAAATAGAAAAAAATAAAAATGATTGGCGGATAGTGAAGTAGCCACGGTGGCTACTAAAATTTTAGTTGTCACCCTAACGCATTCCTACTTGGTAACGAGATGTAAATTTATTTTTCTCAAAAAATATTGAAATGGATATAGTTTTGTAGAGCACAACAAACTCGTTCCATTTGTGCAAAAAAATTGAAATCCGAGTTAAAACGAAGAAGATATGAGCTGATTAAGAAAACAAGGAAAAATAAAAATGTCTTTAATTTTACACCCTTAGATCTGGATTTTCTGGGCCCACTTAAATATGATGAGAGAGATTTAGTTACTCATGGTGAGTAACCATGGGGTCACTGATAAGAACTTAAGGCCATAAAAAAATACCACCCTGGCTAGAGGTGATATTGTGTTACACAATGTTTAAAGTCGTAAATGACAGTTAGTATACTACTACTATCATATATTTAATCATCCTATAGTCTTGGTATGCTCATACCACCATGGTAAGTTTTTTCATACCATATGACGTGCTCTTATTCAATACCAGTCAATACCATATGGTATATACTAGTAAAAAATGACTCAATTTTTTTTTTGTTCAAAAAATATATCAAAGTGGATATCATTTTAAGAGCACAATTAATTTGATACAACTGTAAAAAAAAATAATTAAATTTTGACTTTAAACAAAGAGAGATCGTCTGTTAAAGATTAAGGGAAAAAAATCAAAGACTTTCCAAGAGAGAGAAGGGGCGCTGATGTGACGGATGGTGATTGAGTTATGCATGGTTTGTAACACCTTAGCCAAATCCCACATCGACAAAGCAAGGGAGAGATCAATGGTTCATAAGTAGGAAACCGACCTTAGAGAAGAGAAGAGAGACAGATTCAGAGGATTAGAGAATATGGTTTAAAGAGATATTTTTCTTAATAATTCTCTTATTGATTATGATGCAAACATAAAGTATATATTTATAGCAAAAAAACTAGAATAAACCTCATAAATAACGTAATTCGACTCCAATACTACTAACCCTGATAATAATTATCCTACCATAATTAATAATAGAAACCTCGTAGAAAAGTGTTGCCATCACACCATTGACTGAACTACAATGTAAAGTTCACATACCATGGAAGCCATTACACCAGTCTCCATACTACTCTGTTGCTTACTTCCTTAGCATTTAGCAACACTGTCGTCATTCTCATGATTCAAGGCTGCAAGATATAAAACCCCACAATGAGTCCAGGGTGCAATATAAAATGTCTGAATACCCGACGACATATATACAAAGTCTGAATACCCTTTAGAAAGTTGGACAACAATTATGGAGGAAGTATATACACTCTCTAGGTTATTGTTTGTCGTAGTTCCTAGTCAAAATGCCTCTAAATCTACCTTTCCGAGTCAGTAGCTCTAAACAGAGCATTTAAATTTGTAGCAGAAAAAATGGCAGTTTGAATAAGAATTAATGAGTGCATCATCCCTTTCACGGAGGCAATGAGACTACTACTGCCTCTCCATCCATTAGGCTCACTCAATTCCTCTGCATAACCAAGGAAAAGGAAAAACACAAATATTCAGTAGTCTCCTAGATGCCATAGTATTGAGTAATAGATAACCAAAGATATGGCCCCAAATGTTTAGATAGTATATGTAATGGCTAAACTGCATAAGGTCAACTGCTGAAAAATGCAGCCAGCAATAAATGTGAAAGTATGAAGCAAAAATTTCCCATACCAAAAGATCCAAAGAATACACAGGACAAAGGTTTCATCCTCAACAAAGAAACTCCAATAGAATAACATGGTATCTTGTCCATAAAACAATAAAGCACAGATCACACAGTAAAGGCAAACCAACTATTTCAATAATTAAGGGGCATTATACAATCACTTTTTTAAGAATCAAAGATTCATGTGAAGGAAGGAAGAACATGAGTAAATCATGTTGAAGTGACAGACAGACAGACCTGAGAGCTAATGGAACCATTTTCCACAACCCCAACCAAGGAAATCAAGAATTGCATGACCAGATGCTGCAATTTCCTTACCTCCCCTAGTTCTAGGCAATGAATTAAATGGAAGAGATTGCACTAAGAACCACTTGAAGGCATCGATATTCAATTCAATTCAATTTATGAGTCGAACCCAAGAACTGATGGAGGCATCCATTTCAATTAAGGAGCTTAACTTGGAATCCAGAATTTCAAACGACTTACAGAGCTGACGGATATGTCATATTTGGGAACGACTACGGTGCTAATTGTACAATAGTTAGCACCGTCCTAATCAAGGGTAAAACTACTACTAATTTGAATTAGTAGTGATTTAGCTTAGATGTTGTATTGATTTTATAATAATCCGTAGTGATTTTTGATAGTTATCACGGTGCTAACTCCTATAAAGGTTAGCACCTAATCCCATCCCGTCATATTTGTTCAAGGGTGTCGCTTTAGTTTGTTCTTTTTATTTTATTTTTTTGACGCCGCTTCTGTTGGCCAGTGATTTGGTTCACAATTTATCTAGAAGCAACCGGAAATCAATCCATTTTCCTCATCTGCAACGGGAACTGTACCTGAAAAGTAAAAGCAATGGTGTTAGCTTCTATTTTTGGAACTTTCATCAACTCTAATGCTATGTTTGGCAACAATGATACAAATTCTAGTATGGTGTAAATTGAGGTGCAAATTGTCAGTGAGTAGATTTAAGAGAGGTGCAAATTGGAGTGCAAATTGCTGCTTAAAAGAAAAAGTAGGGGTGTATAAAGTGGGTCTAAAACAAAATATTAAAAAAATAATAATAAAAACACTAGATCAACCCACATTTTCCCACTACTTAGACCCCACCTAACACTAATAAGAACTATAATCCGGGCCCACCGCTCACTTCCCCTAGACCTGGCAAATTACAATCCGACCCATTCACCCGACCCGAACTCGCCCGAAAAGTAGAAGTTTTTATAACCCGAAACCCTAATGAATCGAATTCGATAATCCGTGATTTTTTTGGGTCGAGTTGGTTGGGTTAGCGGATCGACCCGTTCTATTTTATATATCACTACCAAAATGATACAATCCCTCATAAATTGGTGAGATGTTTAAGAAAATTCACAAAGATTTGAAGACATGTTTGTAGTTTAAGGATAATCAAATATAATGTGTATCTTGTAGTAGTATTAATCTTGGGATTGTTTTTTGATGATTTGCGCAATTTTAATTTCATTTCTTAGCAAGGGAAGATTTGACAATATGTTAATTGACATGTGTTAGGTAAACTATTGTCATGCATATGTGAAAATTTGTGTTCTTTAAGAAAATATGAAGCACGTTTGATATTGTTTCTGAGAGCGCTCTTAACCCGAAACGACTTGTAACCCGAACCGAAACCGAATGGGATTGGATCAATATTTAACCCGAAATCAGCCAACCCAACATGACCCGATCCTTAACCGGAGATCCCAACCCAAAATTACCCAACCCGACCCGATTGCCAAGTCTACTTCTCCCTTCTCTCCTTCACATTTGCACCCAAAATTGAGGGAAGGCAAAATAGTGAAATTGCTCCCCCTTGGTCCCCCATTCTTCTCTTGCAGCATATCCAAACATGTGCATTTGCTTAGAAATTTGCATTTTGCACCTTGTTTTTCTCCCCCTCCCTTTTGCACCCAATCCAAACGGAGTGTAAAAAAAACTATAGAAAGAATATGCAAAAGGTATCAATGACGCAACTAGACAGTAAAGAACACCAGAAGACCATAAGTATGCTAGTACAAAAGTTAAATGGCAAATAATAAACCGAATCACTATTCGTCGACCTAAAATTCAAATTTTATTGCCCTAAAACGCATCAAATTGGCACTTATATCCTCTTACCCCAATTTCTAACCGAAACATTAAACAAACAATTCCATACCTACTAGGCCGCCGCAGAGCTCCACTGTCCTTCGAGCGCTGTTGCCGTTGTCGGATTCTTCTCGCCGGAAGCTGCCCACCTCAAACTGACTGTAGCCATTGTTCTGCTTCTACTGTCGGAGTCGATCCAAGTAGGAGGAGGAAGAAGACAAAGAAAAAGCCGCTGCCCACCTCCTCTCCCTACTGCTGTCAGATTCTTCACTCCGGCCCACTGCCCTCCTTTTGTCAAGAGCTGTTATAAACCTTCTCTCCAACAACATGACCCATTCTCAGTGAGAAATGCCTTGAACTTCATTTTCTTCTTCTTAGCTTACTTCAAAAGGTTTAGAGTAAGAGTTTCCAATTGAAATCAACTAAACACAATCCATATAATTTTTCATAAAGAGTTCCAAATTGGCCCCTTGACAATTGATATGACAATTTGTTCTAGTAAACTCAGACATACTTGTGAATTTGAGGGATCATGATTTCTAGAGAGAAAGCCAATGAAGAACATTCAAGGGAGAAATGTATCTCCCTCCCACTCAATGATATGGGCAGCCAGACATTACAAATATTAAACGAAGGATATTTTAGTCATTTTCACAAAAGTTAGGGCGCCGAATAAAGTAGTTTAGGGCGACGAATAGTAATGGGTAAATTGCAAGTATGGTCATTGGGATTACTAAAAAATTCACATTTGATCATTAAAAATATTTTATTCCATTGTGGTTACTAAAATAGTAAAATTAATTTAATAGTTTAAGCTTGGTCACTCTCCGTTAGTCTCTGTTAGTCTCCATTAATGGCGTTAGTTATTTGTTGATATGGCTAACAAAAATGCATAGTCAGCCTAATTTAACCCAAAAAAAAATTTATACTCGACCCGCCACATCATATAACCCAACCTAACCCATGATCTAACCATGCTCATTGACTCGCCCAACCAAAAAACCTCAATAGCACAAATTAAAGCCCCCTTCCGACCCAACCCTACCTTCTTCTAATACGCCATTAACCCCTGATCCCCGCCATAGCCATCAAATCGCAACAATGACTAAAAAAAGACTTCACATGAAATTGATGTGTTGTCTGTAGCCATTATTACCAGCCATGAAATTTGAGAGCTTAGCGATGAAAAAACCGTCATCATCCTCGTCGACCTCCAACGGCAAGTACCTGGTCGCCATCATCCAATTCACTATAAGGATTCATAAGTTTCCTCAATTGAAAGCTGAAGGAAACATTGCGAAGCTAGTAGCTCATAGACTGCGTTTTCTAGTAAGAAACCCTAATACTAATTGTTGGAAGTGCTTGACTGCAGTAACACAACCTCTCCCCAAGAACAAAAAAATCACAATTCCTATTATCTGCTGCCTCCTCTTTTTGGGACACAAAATTTACCCAGAACCAAATCTTAGAACCCCAACCCCGTAACCCTAATTTCATCTTCGGAATGAGAAGAATCAGAGGTAGCAATGCGGTTTGAGGATTGGGGATTTTTTTGGTGGGGGGGGGGGGGGGGGGGGGGGGAGGGGGAGAGAAGAAGAAGACTGATAGGGGAATTGTTTGGATAGAAGAAATCCTCCCCGCTCGGCCAACCTCTTCGCGTCGCCAAGGTAATCCAATTTCCCTCCTATTCACTTCTATTTACCGCCAGTAGTTCTTGAGGGATCTTTGGGACTTGGTGGCCAACGATTTTGGTGGGTCGGTCATTAGGGAGAATCATGGTTTTGTCAAAGTGAGGCGAGAGTAAAGAGAAATAAGGGTTAACAAGAGAGGGTCAGTCGTCCAGGTGGTTAAATTGGGTTGGGTTATGCAATCGGTCTAATGTGGCGGGTTTTATGACGTGATGGGTTAAAATTGGGCGTATCAGCATTTCTATTAGCCAAGTAAGAAAATAATCGATGCATTAATGAAGACTGATAGAGACTAACAGAGAGTGACCAAAACTGGATGCTCTGCAGAATCACATTTCCATAACGCTTTGATATGATCAACCAGATTTTAATTATTACGGCCTTCAAAGTGTCTGACATTCCAGACCGTATGGATCGCTGATGTTCTTAGCTCGAATATAGGTCCAATAATTGGAGGCAAGATGATAACAATCAAATTATAATAGTATTTGAAAGTTACTAACTATCGTGTTCCTTTTATTTCTATTTCTATTTTATTGTTTTGTATATGTTGGTTTATGAGTCCTGTTTAAACTAGAAATGAAAAAGAAAAAGATAACCAAAGGATTGTTGAGCAGATGATCAAAGAAGGAGGAGCATTGAGTTAAGCCTTGTTGAGATCAAAGGAAAAAGCATATAGCTCAGAAGAAGAGGATACTTCAAGTAACACCCATATCAACTTGAACTCGAATAGGGAGAAGAAAATAGACAAATTTAGCAGCTTTTGTCCAGAAGACGAAGGATCCTCTATTTGATCTTCTACCTCATCTAGGATGGGTGAAAAATACAGTGTGACTATTCGACCAACTCCTTATGAGTACTCAAGACCAAAATCCTCGAACATTAGTTCGAGCATTGTTGCATCACCAACTACCATCGAGATTAAAACATCTTTCATGCAGATGTTGCCACAAGTGGAGAGATTTATGAGGAGGAATGATGATGATCCAATGCAACATCTAAAGATTTTCTTGGAGATTGTTGATTCTGTTCATGAAGATGAAGAACCAAATATGCTATTCAGCTACGTGTGTTTCCTTTCTCATTGACTAGGAAAGTGAAATAGCGGCTTGACTAACATCCACCAAACACCTTTACCACATAGAAGACCCTTTCTCAAGCGTTCATAAAAGAATTCTTTCCACAATAGAAGATGAAGGAGTTTAAAAATGACATATTCCAATTTCAACAGAAGGAAGGAGAAACACTCAATTACGCTTGGAGGAGATTCCAAGGATATTTCAAGACATGCTCCCACCATAGACTCAAGCTAGAGCAAACAACCATTTACTTTGCCAAACAATTAGATCAAGATACCATGATGTTGGTGAATCAATCTGCCGATGGTGATTTCTCCCAGATGACCAAAATCCAACGCCAAGAGCATTTCACCACCCTCGTAAGGAAGTCAAAGGTCTGGTCCAAGAAATCAATGCTAAAATCATTGAAATCCATTCAACCAAATGATGGCATAGCTGTCACAATCCACGAGCAGATGAAGGAGCTCTCATAGAAACTGAAGCACATTGTTGTAAAGTCAGAGAATGGACCAGTGACATCCTTGTATAAGTGTGATATCTTTGGAGAAGAAGGCCATGATGGTCAAGATTGTTGCAAATTTGGAGGGAGAGAACATGTTGATGCCAATTTAGCCCAAGGTTACCAATATCGAGAACAAGGATGTTACAACCCTTATCGAAGCTGCAGTCCACCCAAAATACCTTATGGTCAATGGCCAACCCCTGGAGGATTGAAGCCAGAAGATTATCTAAAGATAAACTCTTCCAATGCACCTTATATTCATGAGCCACAATGGAGCAAGAGCCCAGTCCCCCAAAGTTCTTCAATGCTTAATCAATTCTTCCGTAGGTTTCTTTATACCTTCATAATCATAAAAAAAAAACATACCCTGAAGGAACCAAAGAATACAAGAAAATTGCCTAGATATATTAAAAGCTCATTGATCAAATAATTGTGATTTAGACAATAAATATAATTGAAATGACTAAACATGCTTCAAAAGAAGGGAAAATGTATCAAGAATGGGCGTGACAAACACTATAAACAAAGTTTCATTAGATATGCTTCTCTTGGTACATATTGAGTGCTTCCTAGAGGCGGCTATGTTCATACCATAGCTAACTAAATCAATAGTCATCAAGAAAAGTATGAGTATGCTCTTTGAGACTCATTAGCGGTCTATGGCCAAATCTTTAGACAACCGACTTACATCTTTGGAGTCACGAGGGTAACACCAGTGGGATTTGACCTAGCTTAGGATGTATGCCCTGTGCATTCTACTTGGGTGACTGCAGCGAAGTAAACTGTACGACTTGTTATAGGAAGAGATCTAACTCCAGGTCAATCAATTTATCATTTAATAATCCGTAAAAATCTAGGTTTCCACCGACCCGAATAATCTAGGGTTTTAGCTCAACATAAATGTGAAGAAGATTACAATTACAAAGGGAAAAGAATAAACAATCTTGTGGATGATCTCTTCTAAACTCTAATGGAATCTCCTAAAAATGAGATTGAGTTTCCTCTTTGTCTTTATCTGTTGCAGAGCTTTCCATAGTGAATTTTTTGTGATTATACCTCATATGGGAGGAGTAAAATGTTGTGGTCGATTCTCTGGTTTTTTTTTTAATATTCGTCAATAAAGGGAAGATGGGCCACGGTGGGGTGTTAGACGGTCAACCAAACCCATCATGAGCCGGTCCACTCGTATTGGGCCAGACTCCACTATTGGGCCTACCTGGCCCACTACTAGGGTCCATTGTAAAGTTCCAACATTATGGACCCTTACTTCTTCTCCTTCATGGTTCTGATCCACTCATGCATCCTTCCTTTGGAGTACTAAGGCATGTATACCATGTAAAATATCCAATTGGCATCGAAAGCATACAAACTCTCTTAGAAACGGTTAAATGCATGTCAGAACGAATATGAGATACAATCGTGGTACAAACAGAGTGTATAGATTCTCAGTCAAGGAAGTTTGGATTGATCTCCAAACTTGTAGTCCAGGATTAGCAGGCTTCTTAATTTGGACTATTTACTCAATTTTCCAACATAGTGTTTGTTAGTCGAAACCGCATTACCACTGTGGGATACGCTAAATTAGTGGGGGGCAAAGTAGGATTTGGAGACTTGGGTCGCATATCATTTTTCACCTTCCATGCTCCTCCGATGCTCTTGAACAAAGTATGAAGTTTCCCGCCCATCGGTCTGGACTCTGATCGAGGCCACGAGGGTTACTTGAATTGGGTCGTAAGTCACTTCGCAGGAAAGAACATGAAGAAACACATATCGTGATATTAGCACAGGGAGAGAGCAACTATGGCGCGTGACAAGTGCATGAAATACGCTGACACAGCAAACTGGAGATTTGATGAGCTGCGCCCATGCCGACGCCATGGTGGCACGAATAGCGGAGAGGAAGTAAAGTAAGTGGTGCATTATCTGTTGACTTTTGATGACTCTCGAGGAAGTTTCCCCATCCCATGATCAGAAAGAAGCTTACTGTTATTACTACGCATTAATTAATAAAATAAAATAAAGATTAATGAAAGCTATTACGTTCTTCTTGTCGGTCGATTTTCTGATTATATATAAGTACAAGAGCCATTTCCTCCTCTCCCCTCCCACAAATTTCATGCTCTAGCTCTCGAGAAAAGAGATCGATCGAGAAGCAAACTGAAAAAATGGCGAGTTCCCGCTCCTACTGCCTTCTTCTTCTGTTGCTAATCGCCTTGGACTCCTTCAGTTGCCACGTACTGGGAGCTAAGAAGCACTTGGATGGTAATTTACAAAAAAAAAAAAAACCCTTGAATACATTGGTCGCTGTTTTCCCTGCACCTAATTGATTCCCCCACTTGTTTACATTCTTAATTAACAGGGTTCCTGAACAACGGGAACTTCGAGGAGAGCCCAAAGCCCAGCAACATGAAGAAAACGGTGATCAAGGGCACCAGGTCGCTTCCAGGGTGGGAAACAAAGGGCCTGGTGGAGTTCATCGCTGGTGGGCCGCAGCCCGGCGGGATGTACTTCCCCGTAGCCCACGGGGTCCACGCGGTGAGGCTGGGCAACGAGGCGGCCATCTCCCAGACCGTGGCCGTGAAGCCAGGCTCGCTCTACGCCCTGTCCTTCGTCGCCTCCCGAACCTGCGCTCAAAATGAGGTGCTCACCGTCTCCGTCCCGCCGCAGTCCGGAGATCTGCCGCTCCAGACATTGTACTGCAGCAACGGCGGCGACACGTATGCCTGGGGATTCAAACCGAACACAACCCTCGTCAAGATCACATTCCACAACCCTGGTGCTCAAGAAGATCCCGCCTGTGGCCCTCTCATCGACGCTGTCCACCTTAAGGAGCTCCACCCTCCATTTCCCACCCGAGGTACGTGACGCGTGTACAAATTGTTTGTCTTTTGCAACCTATAGTTTAGTAGATGGTGATACTTGTGTGATTAGATTATGGACGATTGTTCGTATGTTATAGGAGGATGGTGTTAGCATATGGTATATGATGAACGATTGAATCTCTCTCAACAACTCTAGTTATTAGAATCAATTGGTTCTTGACATGGTATCAGAGCCTTCTCTGTAACCGAAATGTCTTATGTTCGAATCCCGGTTAACCCTCATTTGTTAGCACATGGTGTCTGATGTCTGTGCAAACTTCAAGACCATATATGGTGGCGCTTTCGTTTGAGGGCAGGGGTGTGTTAGTATGTGGTATATATGATCCACGATTGAACCTCTCCCAACAACTCGAGTTATTGGGATCAACTGGTTCTTAACAGATGGAATGTTCTACATGATCTGGTCGTTTGATTTACATCGATAAGTTTCGACCAATTATCTTTTTTAAATTGAATTTTGGATTTGGATTTATAAAATTGGACCTGCAATTTATCCATTAGAAATTAGAGTATAGTATCATACACCAAACTCAGTTTAATTTATGATTAAGAGATCCTTTTGAGGAACACGGAGACTAGCTAGTTGAAGTAACGAGCCTCCCATATATATATATAAGAGACTCATGACTTCAATTACGATTTAAACTAATGAAAAATCATTTCATTTTTTATTTATTTTTTAGTTGGAATTTTAGGCTGTTCTCGAAAAAAAATAGCGAAAACAATTATTTCTAGAGTCGAGATATGGACAATTCCAATAAGATTTTTTTCTTAAACAAAAACCTATTTTTTTATTTCTTTCATCTATTCCAGGATCGGAACGTGAAGGGTACACGTAACTCCACGATTTTGAATCAGAAGAGATATATGAAGCATATTAATCTGATCCATATATATGCAGACAATTTGGTGAAGAATCCAGGGTTTGAGGAAGGCCCCCGCAGGCCTTTGACCCACAGCGGCAACGGGATCCTCCTCCCGCCAAAGCAAGACGACAAAGTCTCCCCACTCCCCGGCTGGATCATCGAGTCCCTCAAATCCGTCAAGTACATCGACGCGCAGCACTACAACGTCCCCGTCGGAAAGTCGGCGGTGGAGCTGGTGGCCGGTCGAGAGAGCGCCATCGCTCAGATCATCAGGACCGTTCCGGGGAAGCTCTACGGCCTCACATTCGCCGTCGGAGATGCCAAAAACGAGTGCCACGGCTCAATGGCCGTCGTCGCCTTCGCCGCCAAGGACAGCTTCACGGTTCCCTTCCAATCCAGCGGGACCGGCAAGTTCAAGAACGCCAGCTTCAAGTTCAGAGCCGTCTCTGCAAGGACGAGGCTCACTTTCTTCAGCTCCAATTACCATACCAGGAAAGACGATTACGTCTCCCTTTGCGGTCCGGTTATTGATCAAGTCAGGGTTGTTCCAATTAAGGCCTAGTTACATTGGGTAGATCAATAGTTAATGCATGTAACGTTTTCGTTGCTTAACCAGTTGCACTTGGGATTAATTAAACTACACACGATGATAGTCAAATTGGAAACTCGGAACACGCAGCTCTATTTTATATGTGATACATTTGATGATGTTTTTTCTAGTCACGACAACGTTATCGGAATCAGTGTCAAGTTTTTTCCCCCACTATTGCATGTAATTTAACTTGTGGTGTGGAGATCAACCTTGAAGTAAGAAATTTCCAATACTTTGCTCTTGAATGAAACCCTAACTTTTCCTCCTTCTTGATCTTGTTCATCACTTTCTCAATTTGGAAATTTGAAGAAGAAGAAGTCTCTCTCACTAGGTTCTCCCCCCCCCCCCCTCCCCTTCCCTTTCAGCTCAGCCCTCCTTATATACCCAGATCGACGACATTTCACGGTCCCTCCCAGTTCACGGTCGTGAATATTGGGCTTGGACCGTGATGTCAAGCAAAAGCATGTCGTTTCGCTTAGGCGCTTCCCGGTCTGGAGCGGCCGCGAGGTATGCAAAACCCTCCTGGACTCCATGTGCTTAACGGTCTGCGCCAACCGATGTTGTCAGAACCGAAGCGGAGCATGACCCGGTAATGCGAACGACTCGCACTTTAACGGTCAAACCGGCATTAGACCGTTTAAAAACCGTTAGAGAACTGGTATCTAATAAACGTTATTAGTATAAATAGTGGACATTTCTTAATCAGAGCTCATCTCTTTCCTTCGAAATTGTGAAATGGAAATAAGGATTCAATTTGAGAGCCCGACGTTTTTGGTTTATTTCAATTTTCAATTTTCTACAATTTTTTTAATTAAATTTAGTGGCTGAATGAAAAAAACCGGACAAGCGGCTCGATCGGCTCGAACGGTTAACCACCTCGGCCGCTCGCCAACCGCTACATAAAACCGGAGCGGCTTTTAGATTGTTCCGAGCCGGTTTTGTGACCGGGTGGCGGTTTTACCGGTCGGGCCGAGCGGCTTGGCTCGGCTTTAATAACACTGGCGCCAACCACAAAAAACATTCGAATGCATTAAGAACGTGAAAATGAAAAGTTCTCACCCTGTTCACAAATCAATACCAGTCTCGACATGACTAATCACCAACCACAACTAACCATGCATAGAGTTCAAGTCCAAGAAACAAATGAATTGACGACATAGGTATTGCTTCATGTTGCTTCATATTGCTTGTGGTTAGAGATGACAACAAAACCCGAACGCACGGGTACCCACCCGACCCAACCCGGTCAACGCGGGTAAAATCCGTGTTGACGGGTTTCGGGCCAGATTTGGGTTTAAACTTGTTCACTATTCATCGTGTTTTGTTGGGTTTGGGTGTACCCGACCCATGGGTACCCGCCCACACGCATATAATCAATTTTCCCGGTATATTAAATATTATAAGCAATTAATCTTCTTTATGTTTGTGGAGACATATCTAATTTT
This sequence comes from Linum trigynum, assembly GCA_964030455.1. Classification (NCBI taxonomy): domain Eukaryota; kingdom Viridiplantae; phylum Streptophyta; class Magnoliopsida; order Malpighiales; family Linaceae; genus Linum; species Linum trigynum. Next base: position 27,759,597 of record OZ034814.1, on the reverse strand, counting down.
TTCTTTCTAATTGTGTAGAATGAAGTTGATATTGAGTGTAGAGTGAAGGAGCTTAATTGATGAGGAAGAAACTTTCAATTAATCATGTTGTTTATGTATAATTTTTGATTTGCTTCAATTTTCTCTAGTTTTCTAGATTGGTGTCGAACAATTTGTATGGTTAATTTGTGATTTGCTTGAATTTTCTAGAATGGTGTTTTATATATGGATTATTTGTATTGAAATATTGATATTTGACGGTTATTTTGATAAAAACTTGTTATTGTAAATTTTTTACGACAAACCCATGGGTACCCATGAACCCGTGGATACCCAGCGGGTTGGGTTGGGTTTGAGTTTTCCAAACCCAGTGGGTTTTACCCCGGGTTTTTTTTCACGGATAAACCCATGGGTTTGGGTTTGGCAAAACCCGACCCATTGCCATCCCTACTTGTGGTGTGCTTTTATAAACTTGTGGTATGCTTTTTGAGACTTATGGTTTACTTTAATCAACTTGTGGTGGGTTTTTATAAACTTTGTGGTGTGATGAGATTGTGGTATGCTTCTTGGGCCTTGCGATATATTTTATGATATTTATGATATGATTTAAAAATTTGTGATCTGCTTTAATAAACATGCAATCAACTTTATGGGATTTCTAATATGTTTCAAGGGACTTGTGGTGCGTTTTAAGAAACTTATGGTTAGCTTTAGAGAACTTGTGATATGTTTTATGAGATTTATGGTTACACCACAAAAAAGACAAATCACATCACAAAACTATAAATGCAAATCATAAAATATAAAAATTCATAAATATATTTATATATATTAGCCTTCTCTCCCACCAACCACCATCATGTCCATCACAATGCCCACTCCTACACCTCACTACCATTGCTAGTGAGGACTTCATAACCCGACCATGCATGTACATGAATTCAGTGACTCCTCAATCTCCAAGCAGCATCGCTCCATCACCCCTATAAATTAATAAATACTTTAATTTTCCCCCAACCCTTATATACACCATCGTCCCTTTCGAAGTGAGAGATGGAGAAGTTAACCGGCGGTGGTCTCCCTCCAATCTTCACAGCTTCCCCCATCAATCTTGTAACAACATCCTAAATCAAAACTACAAGAAATCTCATCAAACCAAAATATATTGTCTGGATCTCTTCCATCGTCGATACCAACACCATTGAAATCCTCCATAGCTTCTTACCCGACTCAATTAACTCCGGATTCAATTCGGCGAGATGCAGTTGTACGTTGTTCTCCGGGAGGCCTTCCACGACACTTGGTCCTTAATTCGAATTAGCTAGCTTCGAGTTTCTCACCAACGACGAAGGTGGTTGCGACCCTCTCACCAGCAAAACTGGAGTCGTCGATCCACCAAATGGCGGCGCCGATAGTGGAGGAGGAGCCTCCTTCTGGTGCTCAATTCTCTTTCGGCTCTCCTTAGAAGAATGTTTCGGAGAACATAATGATTTGCTTGCAGCCCTATTTTTATCATGCTTTGATGAGGACGGTGGCGAAAGTGCAGATGGTGGCGGCAACAACAATAGCAGGTATTTGGGGATTCTAGAGCCACATGTATTCTTTGGGGGATTTATGGATCTGGATCTGACATAGCGTTGCGGAATGATGAGGATGCCAAGCAACGAAGAACGGGAAGGAGGCGGCAGCGGTTGTGGATTTGTATATGACGGAAGCTAGTCGGTGAGCAGATGTAGGTTGAAAGGTAATAATCAAATTAATGTTGAGAAAGAAAATGGTGACGAGAGGAGGGATCGTGGTGGTTCTGCCAGGAGCAAGTCGGTGGGGTGCTCATGGTGATTCTGGCGAGAGGAAGCCGATAGGGGGTGAGAACTGAGAAGAGGATAAGGAAAGCGAGGAAGAAGACGAAGGCAAGGGTCGGTGGGTGGGTGGGTACACGAAGGGAATACAAAGAGAGGCAAATCGTCAAAAGTTTTTTTTTATGTTTTTAATTTATTTTTGTTTTAATTTTTCATTAATCTATGTGGCATTGTTTGTTGATGCAATATCGCCAAGCCAGATTTTCCTTTTGTCCAGTCAATTTGTTGGATGCACCGTTAAAGTATTGGACGGAAGTGGCTATAAATTGTATTTCTTCCAAAATTGGCTATTATTGACAAAAAATGTGAAACTTTTGACCATACATATGTGTTTTGCATAAATGATATTCGTCACAATCTTGGAGTGTCCAACTTCTTCAAAACTTTGTCGATGGGATAAGAGATGAGAGAGGGAGAGATGAGAGATGACAAACATGTCCTTTTCTTTAATAATTTTGTAGTTAATTGTCGTCAATCCTTAAAAATTAGAAAATTATCAAAATAAAATGTTTTTATTGGCTGGAGTTAGAGTGAGTATCATGCTAACAAAAATAGTGTTAGCACACCAGGTTTTTCTAATTGGGAAGCGCTATTATCAAATAGTAGATTTGAAAATATTTTCGTAAATGGTGTAATATGAATAATAAATTTTAGAAGCATTATTTTTGGGTAAAAAAACCCAACTTTGAGATGGGCATGGTTGTTACGCCGGTCGGCGTGCCACCGGTTGTACTGTGTTCAACTTTACCGGTCATAAAACCGGCGTGACACCACTGGTATGGCCGGCATGATCAATATACAAATCTCTAAGTAAAATGACCTTATTTTAGAGAATTTAATTGATAAAAATTATTTTGTTATTTATTTTATGAGTATAAAAGTTAAATATTGATGTTATTGGTTGGATTTAAGTATAAATGTTTCAGTATTGACGTTAAATGGCATGTTTAAATATGAGTATTTATAATTTTATTTGTAATATTGACATGTATGAATCGGTACAAACTGGTATGTGCCACGATTGAACCATTCCACTTGCTAAACCGGCACAATGGGATAAACCGATTTGACAATCTTGTAGATGGGCTACAAAGGGAAAAGAAAACTCTGAGGCGGGGCCACATAGGCTCCGTTGGTGTCCGTCCTACCTGTTAACTCTCTTTCTCTTCTCTCTCTCTCTCTCCCTGTCCGTTACCTACAACAAATCAATTCCGCCTATTCCTCGCTCTTCCTCTGACGCTTCAAAAAGACAAGGATTCGCGTCCAACTCGTAGCACCATTATAATACTCCATCGCGGTAGGCTCCTTGTTTCGCATCTCCACTTTCCTTGCCCCCAAGAAGATTCGTCGTCCCCGGCATCCTGTTACCTCTCTCGTTTTCTCTTGTAATCACCATTGCCAATCACTCTGCCTCTCCTCTTTACTGCATTGTTAATCCTCCATTCCATTAGGGAACCTTTACACTCACCCACTTTCCAGTTCCCCCTCCTCTTTGTTGAAGGACTTGGGAAAGTGTCTTCCCTTTATTGGATTCTGAATCTGGGTTTCTGGAGATCTCTCTCTGTCTTGGGTTTAGTCCAGAAATCTGATATTAAATCTGTATCTTTTTTTTTTCCATCTCTTGGCTTTACTGGGTTCCAAAGCAGAGGAAGGAGGAGTCGAAAGGGTGTTTTTCTTTTTCGGAGAAAACGAAGATGTCGAAAGCTGGTGCATTGGATCTTGCTTCTGGTCTTGGTGGGAAGATCGAGAAGAAGGAAGTTCTTTCCGCGGTCGAGCAGTATGTCTTCTTCCTCCTCTTTGATTATTTGTCCTTCATGCATCAACAATGTAGGTGGTCATAATGAAACCCCCTGCATCTTTCTTCAATGTCCATTCCGCTTCAGTTATGCGCTTTAATCTCTTCACTTGGATGGATTAACCCAAAACGATGCAATTTCTCACTTGGGATTGTTGTTTGGATCCATAACTCTGTTCATTCACTCTGTATCTGACAATTTGATGACTAGATTCGTACCTTTATTGAAGTCCAATTGGTCCCATCCAATGCACGGTTACTACTTGGATTTTCTTATTTTTCTCTCTTCACTGTAATGATGAAAGTGTATTTAATTTAATTCTTCTCCCTCTCCCTCTCTCTCTCTAGTAATTCACTTGTTCTTCTCACTGCGCTGCCCTTTCTCTGTGATAGATTCTGCTTGAATGATTAACCTCTGTTCAAATTTGTTTGCATGAATTCTATTGGATTGTACATGCATGATGCATCCATTACCCTCTTGTCACGGATGGATCTAGTACCCTTTATTTCTTACTCCATGTCAAACAAACCATTAACACTTCAGTTCCTCTTTACATTAGTTGATTGGTCTCTAAAAGTAGTAAAAGCCTCTTTGTGTGTAAGGTATAATGATTTTTGTGAAGTGCGAGGACTCTTTTGGTAGTAGTGACAAAGGCCTCATGCGCCTAGCTATTATTGAGAACAGGTGTCTTTGACTGTTCAGTTGGAACTTTGTTCCTCAGCTGGCCCAAGCCTTTGTGGGCAGAGTTAGTGTAGATATTGGCTCCTGCTTCTGGTTCTTTTTTCCTTTTTTCCTTTTTCAACTTTGAAACTTCAGTTGTTCGTTCTTCCTTCCTCCTATCAAGCTTGTCCTGATCTGGAAAGCGGTGGGGCGGGTCCCTGGCCACGTTGGTCTTCTCCTTGTTCTTTTCTTGCTGCTTCCCTTTGTATTTAAATTGAAGACTTTTACATGCTAGAGTAGTGTTTCTTTTCCTTTTCACCGCCATACTTAATCTAGCTCGGCCCGGTTGCTGCAAAGAGTTTATTGAAATGAACAAAGGTGAGAAGGGGCCACCACGTCTCACCTGTGCTGCAAGCCTGTAAACAAAGTATGGCCATACATACACCTAGATGTGATACTATTGTCCATTGGCCGGATCCAACGTAGTCAATGCATATGGAATGTCCAATTACAGTAACTTGGTTGGTATCACTATCATGGTCCACGAAACCTGTGGTCTTTTCTGTGATTTTTGTCTTCTTGGTCCCCCTTTAAACGTCTATTTTCTCTTCACAGCTTTGTATGTCATGCGCAAGTGGTGGTTGTAATTACAGGCAGCCCTCTGATGATCTTAATAGTTTGGTTTTGTCTGTTTCCCTAACAGCCGCTACCATGGCTTTGTGGTTCAGGTATGAAAAGTACCACAACCTATATGGAGGTGCTGATGAAGAGAGGAAATCAAACTACACTGACATGGTAAACTGTGAATCTAATGGGATACGTAGCATACGGCTGTTCTTGTTCTAACCAAGTTAATTGTTTTATCATTAAATCATCCTTGGCTTGGCTTCCAGGTTAATAAATATTATGACCTTGCAACTAGCTTTTACGAGTTTGGCTGGGGAGAATCTTTCCATTTTGCTCACAGGTGAAGCTCTTTTCTTCGTTTTCTGGCCTTCATGCTGAAGCATGCACCACTTCCTTCTCTAAGACTGGAACCCACATATTTTCTTACCTCAATTACTATGTCAGGTTCAATGGTGAATCTCTTCGGGAGAGCATCAAGCGGCATGAGCACTTCCTCGGATTGCAACTTGCCCTGAAACCTGGACAAAAGGTTGGCTACCCTATTTTTTTTTTTTTTATATATATATATTTTTAACTATGCAAGGAACGTGGAATATCCAATTTCGTTCATTTAATTGGTCTTGGTTGTTTGTTTTCCCCTTCTTGGCGTTAGGTGTTGGATGTTGGATGTGGAATTGGTGGACCACTGAGAGAAATTGCTAGGTTCAGGTTAGTGGAATCGAGTTTGGTTTAGTTTATCCTGGCTACTCCACGCTTGGAAGGTATTTTAAGCTTTTCGTGCAATCTCTTGCAGCTTAGTATCAGTGACAGGGTTGAACAACAACGAATATCAGATATCAAGAGGAAAGGTGAGTACAGACTCTTCTTTCTACTCTGTGTCAAGCAACATGATTTGGTTTACTAGACTTCCTGTCAACAAAGTCAACATTGCTCTAGCATGCTTTTGTCTTTGATTAATCCGCTGCTTCTGCCATTTAGGAACTAAATCGTATTGCAGGAGTGGACAAGACATGTGATTTTGTTAAGGTATGTTGCTGTTTCCTCCAGAATCTACCCTCTATACATATAAATAAAAGATCTTTGGGCCCAAGAATCCCAGCGTTGTTTTCTCTTGATTGCTTATACAGGCTGACTTCATGAAAATGCCAATCCCAGACAACAGCTATGATGCCGTGTATGCCATTGAAGCCACCTGCCATGCACCTGATGCGGTATGCAAAAAGTTATCCATTCATATCAAGGATATTCTACTTGCTGAATTATAATTTGTAATCCTTCCGTTTTGTTATATTTATGATTTCCATCATCCACTTTTTCATTGTTGTTTTGAGCAGTATGGATGCTACAGCGAGATCTACAGAGTATTGAAACCTGGCCAGTGTTTTGCTGCTTATGAATGGTGCATGACGGATGCTTATAATCCCGAAAACAGAGAACACAACAAAATTAAGGTTAAATATTGGCTCCATCTCTAATGCTAACCCCAACCACAAAGCTCTTGCCTGAAGATGGAAAATGTTGCATTTACAGGCAGAAATAGAGATTGGTGATGGTCTTCCTGACATTAGGTCGACGACACAGTGCATTGAGGCTCTGCAGAAGGCCGGTTTTGAGGCAAGTCATACATCTTCTCCCGAAACCCTTATCCATCCTTATTCTTCTGTATTGTGATTGTCTTTTTGGAGACTCTTCTGATTCAGTTATGACCATCCATGTGAAGGTTATATGGTCGAAGGATCTTGCGAAAGACTCACCTGTCCCGTGGTACTTGCCACTGGACAAAAGTCACTTCTCGCTGAGCAGCTTCCGTTTGACTGCTGCTGGAAGATTCTTTACTAAAAATCTGGTAAGCATTGCTCGAACTTTGATTTATCCTCGCTTCTGTGGTATTGTTGTTGCTTTCTCTGAACAACATGCTTTATTCGTTCCGATTAAGACGTGCATTCACCATCAATCCTTAAGCTGTTCACATCGCTTACTAACTGATTGACATTCTTTTGCCTTGCAGGTGAAGGCCCTCGAGTATGTAGGACTTGCTCCAAAAGGAAGTCAAAGGGTTCAAGATTTTCTTGAAAAGGCTGCTGAGGGATTAGTCGATGGTGGGAAGTAAGTGACTGTTCTCTTGTTTACAACTTAACTACACTCTGACTTGTTCATCTCGACATACATTGGTCGGGTAAATTACTAAAAGATGGGCTGCATTGTGTTTGTGTCAACCCGCTTCCAAACAAATGGAATCCGGCTCTACCAAATTACCAACTGAATCGTATTGCATTCTTCCTTTACTGCAGGAAGGAGATATTCACACCAATGTTTTTCTTCTTGGCTCGTAAGCCGCTCTAGGAGAGTCAAAGGAAAAAGGTGGTAGCTGTATGTGCTCGGCTTGCTCTGTTCTGCAATGAACAGAAACTCATTCCGAGTTTTGTTTTTCTCACTCTCTTTGGAACAGTTTCAGCGTACTGTGTGTATCAGCATTGTTCAGTTTGTGAACGTTGTGAGACTCATCAGTTTTGGTTCTCAAGTAACGTAGACTGTTAGCTGGTTTTTAGTAATCGGTCATTCTAATCTATTTTAGCATGTGCTGGTTAAGATTAAACTGCCTCAATACTCTTCCGAAGCCATGAAGTATTTCAGTTGTTGAGAGTCATATTGATGGGAGCGGATATGGTGATAACACCATATTTGTTTTTATAGTGACAACAAATTAGGGCAACCAATAGAAAGTCACCATTGCACATAGTCAAGTGTAGATGAGTAATCAATCCATTTCATAAACGCTTAAGATAATAACATATCACATATGTTGGGTTTTCCATGCAACATACAATGACATTATAAGCAATACTATAATAGAACATAATAGTTGGTGTAGACATCACAATTCACATGACTGAAGTATTGTATAACTAAGGCATTCGAATATCATAAGCATGACATGACAAAGACATCCTTAACAAAAAGATGCTATAAGCCTTAATAAAATTCACATCCTTAACAACGAAGTTGAACTAATAAGTCTAACCGAACATACTCTTTTCTTTTTTCCTTCTCCCTTCTGTCTCTTTTCCTTTATTCCTGTTCATCCTTTCGTCGCCAGATTCCCGTGGCTTGTGTCACCGCTCCATCGTTAGTTCAGTCCTCACGTCACTAGGTTATGAGGTTGGTCACTGGCATTCGACGGGAGTAGAAGATTTCTTCTATGGGGCTGGTCGATGAAAGTTGACTGGAGAGGGGATTTCTTTGATTTGGTTATGGGTTTTGGGGGCCTCACTAACTCGATTTGGGTTCTTCGATCCAAAATTGCTTCTCAAATCTGGGTTTGGATTGATCTGACGAGAGTGTAAATTGTCTGATTTCCAACCTGATTACGGATATGGGTTCTTGCGCGAAGTGAAGTGAATGATTACTTATTTTACCTTTTTCTTTTTTGTTGGTTTTCGAAGTGAATTGAGTCTTTTCTTTTTTTGCCTTTTCTTCGACGTGACGGTTGAGTTGGCGGCGTGCTATTGTCTCTCTTGCAGATTGGTTTTGTTGAGAAACGCATTTAGCAATTAGTAAGTTTCTTTTGTTCACTGCGAAAGCCCAAATGAATTGGGGAAGCATGGTCGTTTAGTATCGAACCACTCCTGTTGAATCCGGTAGCAATGGCTTAATGTTTACTTGAATTCGTCCATTTCTTCAATTTGTAACCATAGATTCCTCTTCGCATTGGTGTGATGTTTCAATTCAAACTCTTCGATGTATGAGTTTATAATGTCTATGTGCTAAATAATAATAATGGACAAAGGTACAGGCTGTGTGTTGTATTTATATATTAAACCTATTCTCAAAGACCTAGGCCTGATCTTGGGAAACTGCTGGCTGCTACTGTTGTTTTTTCAGCCCCTTCCTACTCTATTTTTCTGCCTTCAGTCCTATCACTAACTGTGTTTATCTTTGATAAAATATCTCAAAAACAGAGTTTTTGTCATAGACCGTTATTAGGGAGATCTCCATGTCTGGCTGAGCAGACGCCGCGAGACGCAGAGGTCATCGTTATTGGCGAGTTCTCCAACTCCAGCTAAGTAGCGAGGAAGAAGCGAGACGGCGTGAGGGAGGGAAAGTGAGAGGGACGTGAGGAAGAGTGGGCAGAGGGAGAAAGGGAGGCGTGAAGGATGGGTAGAAAGAGAAAATTAATTGTAAATTTTTATATTCTAATTGATTTAAGTTAAAATTTTAATATACCGTTGGATGTGAAATTAAAAGGTGAAGGGTGATTAATGGGGTTAATATGCCGCTAACTATTCGAAGGTTAGCATGCCATCCCATTGCGGGGATGTCTCTTCTTCCACCGCAAGCTCTAGCCACCAAAATCGATTGCCACCTTGGAGAGGAATAAATCATGAATTCATCAATGACCTGCTCCAAATGGATCGAGGTTTTGAAGTTCTCTGAATCCCTTCTTCTCAAAACACTTCCTCCCGTCACCGATGGTCATTTTCCTCCATTTATCGATGACAATTACGATTTCAAATTCAATTTCAGTGGTTAGTTCGCCAAGAGCTCGTCATCTACTGTATACGAGCTTCCAGGGAAGTAAGATCCGATTGTTGAAACCCTCTCCCGAATACGATTCAGGCATCCCATCATCTGGTACTTCTTCAAAGTGCCCGTGGTGGCCTGAGAAAAACAGACATTGATCATTTTCAAACATCGATTGTGGCTGATTTCAGGGTGCCGATTATGGCTAAAGAATCCATCTTGTAGACCCCAACTAGAAAGGATGCTAAGAAGATCTTTCGATTATCTCAATCCCTCAACAATTGACAACGAGAGGGGATTTAGCCAATATGTGTTTCTGGGTTTCATACTTTTATAGACTCCGATTCTGTGTCTCTGAGTTTGCAATTTGGAATTTTAGGTGGGACGATAGGGGATTTTTGACAAGATGGGAGTGGGTGGAGGGAGGAGGTGGAGGAGGGATGGAGGTCACTATCACTCTCTCCAATGATGCTCGAATATCGGCTGCAAGCGGAGGGAAGGGATATTCAGTTCCTTGCGAAAAACATTGTGGCGGTGGTTAGCATCTTGGGTGACGGTGGTTGTAGGAAAATTTGAGGAAAAGAACTGTGGGATTTTGTGAGCTCGAAGTATATGATTTGAGGACAAGTATCTGGTGAAAAATTGAGGGGCGATAGAGGGCGAGGAATGAAGACTAAGTAGGTGAGGCGGAGCCGGGAGGGGAATAAGGATTTGAGTTTTTTTTTGTTGTTGTTTTTTAATTGTAATAATTTGAAATTAGAGAATATATGAATTTGATTTATTTTTAAGCTTGTTTATGTTAACAAGGCAGATATGACAAGTTGACCATTAGTCAATGGTATTGCTTGTCCAATTTAATAGACACATTGGCAAGTTAGACCAAATCAGTAATTTTTGGTGACCGTTAAAACAATGATAAACATTTTATAAAAAGAATGGTAATAATAGAAATTTAAAACAAATTTGAAGCCAATACCAAATATTAACCTTATTAAAATTATAAAATTTCCGGATCACAAGTGGCATGTGCGATATAAAATCCAGAAGTGCACCTGTCTGTATCAAATCCGCGTCGGCCAACTCCGATCAACTTGGGAGGTGCACTTGTTCGCACATCGAAAAATTACAAATAAATACAACGCGAAACAGCCGAATTCCAGAAATTTATTACCGAAACGGAAAAGAAATAATAATTAATAAAGCGAATACCGTAAATAAAAGGAGCAGGGAAAAACGAGTTGTCACCTCAGCTATATATAAAACCGACTCCCGCCTCTTCTGCTTCTCTCGCCAGACGGAACACGAAAACCATCATCATCGCCACCGCTACCGCCGCCATCACCACCACAAACTAGTCAATGGATTCCCCTCGCCGTTCCTCCGCCATTGTAGTAGGCGCCGGCATCTCCGGTAACCGCCGGACCTCTATTCTCTTGAACTTATGAACGATTTCTTCTGTTTTGACCGCACAATTCGACGATTCTACGCCGCCGTTCTTCCTTTTATTTGTTGATTCCTTATTTTTTTTGTTGATTCTTTTGCTTCTCGAAATTTGCTGGGGATAAGGTATTTCCGCGGCGAAGGTTTTAGCCGAAAATGGGATTGAGGACTTGGTGATTTTGGAAGCTACGGATCGTATCGGCGGAAGGATCCGGAAAGAAAATTTCGACGGCGTTTGCGTCGAGCTTGGAGCCGGCTGGATTGCCGGCGTTGGCGGCAAAGAGGCTAACCCTGTTTGGGAGCTGGCTGCTAATTTGGGGCTCCGCACTTGCTTTTCGGATTACAGCAATGCCCGTTATAATATTTATGATCGAAGGTAATTACAATGCCTGCCTCTGCTGAAACGAAAAGGAGAAATATTATCGTCATCTCGATTGCCTTGTTTGTGTTTGTGAAAAGTTCTGAGACGTCGTCCTTTGGTTGTTTGCAGCGGGAAGATATTTCCCAGCGGTTTGGCCGCTGATTCTTACAAGAAAGCCGTGGAATCGGCTATGGAGAAGCTGAGGAAACTACAAGCCAATCAAGCTGGCGAATTAATCGAACCAACTTGGTGGTAAATTAATCAATATCATGATCCATCCTTGTTTCATTTATTGTTTTCTCCTTTTCCTTGAATTCGTGGTTGATGGCTCTTGCTGCTGCGAAAGTAATATAATAAATATTAGCTCCGAAAACGATGTAATGAAGTTGAATTGTCTTTCTTGTTGGTGTTTTCTGCTCGTCCAGCACACCAAAGACGCCTATTGAGCTCGCCATTGACTTCATCCTCCATGATTTTGAGATGGCAGGTTGGTTTTGTGGTGAATTCTCTTATTTATCTCACCGTTTCTGCCTGCCTGCCTGACTTATGTGCAATATGCTTTCTATTTTTTGCAGAGGTAGAACCGATATCAACATTTGTCGATTTTGGAGAGAGAGAATTCCTAGTTGCAGACGAAAGAGGGTATGACTATTTGCTGTACAAAATGGCCGAGGAGTTTCTTTTAACATCAGAGGGTAAAATCTTGGACACTCGCCTCAAACTCAACGAGGTACAAGAAGCTCATTCTTTGTCCATCCACCCTCTTTTAATACTGAAAATTGAACCAGCTTTGATCTTTCTTGTCTGCGACCGATCTTTTTGGTCGCTTCTGTGTTGTTTTGCTCTCTGTTGCGTACCTAATCATAAACAAAATACAAGGAATTGGATGTGTGAGTAAGGGCTGAGGGGACTGGCTGTGGCTGGTAGATGGAGAAGTATGTATGTGAGTTCATTTAAACCCATAAGGCAAATGAAATCTATGTTTTTCTAATGCTTCACTGCTTTCTTTTTCTCTAAACTGTGAGCTTTGTGGGAGCCGCCGTGGTTGGAGTTTGTGGATAAGGAAGTTGAACAAAGTCATAACGTTTTGCTTCTCTTTTATTGTATTAGTATTACCCACCCACCAACGCAATCCTTTTCTCCCTTTTTAACACTTTTGTGCTCTCTTCATATTCCTCTAGGGTCTTTTCCAGATATTTCCTTTCTCTGGCATTTTGTGCTACCATGTAGATGTGATGCAATTCTCCAACTGTAGATGAAGTAGACTTTTCCCCTCCGTGGATTCTTCACATTAGCTACTGGACTTGATTTGTGGTAGCCGTGAATAAACCCTTTAGCCTTCCTACCCAATGAATTTGAATATTTGATTAACCCTTTCTAGTAACTAATGGTTCTACACTCTACTAATGTATGACTTAATTAACTGGTATGGCCTAAGGCCCTGAGTATTAAATGTGCACATCACTCTGTCGTCTGTCCTAACCTTTTTCGTTTTACCTTTCCTCTGCAATAGCTACAATACCACTAATTTCTTCTGCTGTATGGTCAATTCAGTATTTTTCTTTCCATAAAAAGCGGAAAGGTGCTGGTTACTTTGCCCAGATTCTTCTTCAAGAGATTCCTCTCGTCTACTCGTTTCCCCATTCCTAAACAATGAAATAGAACTACGATGAATACAGCACATATTTCTTGATCTGACTTCACAGAATCCTATGTGGGTAGTTGGCTTCTTGAACAGTGCAATTGGTTCTCACGCTCTCTCATGCTATCTGGGTAGTTGGTGATTTGTTTGAAGGGTTATTCACTTTTTGAATGGATGATGATTTCTTGCATGGATTTGGAACAGGTTGTCAGGGAAATACAGCACTCGAGAAACGGCGTTATTGTTAAAACAGAGGATGGTCGCATCTACGAAGCCAATTATGTGATTGTGTCAGCTAGTATTGGTGTTCTCCAAAGCAATCTCATCTCGTTTTCGCCTCCCTTGCCCGTATGTCTTCTCTTCCTTTATTCATTTATATTCCATACCTTCCTAATTGCCAATCACCATGCATGGCCGGCTTGGTCCCGCCTAAACTAACACGGAGAAGTTCCATTTTATGTTTGTTTTAGTCGTTGGGTTTCTCCCATTTAGATCTCCATAGTAAAATGAAAAGAATGTGTGTCACAATTTGTACAATTGAACATGTCTTCGAAACAAGAACAGTAGGCAACAGTCATGTTGAATTTAAAACTAGCAGAGGAGAAATTGATAATGATTGCGTAATATGCTTTTCGCCTTGCTTACATTTGAGGTACTTTGCAATTTGTTGGTTATAATATTAACACATATATTTATTTATTTATATAATGAATGAATGAATGAATGAATGATGCAGAGGTGGAAAACAGAGGCTATAGAGAAGTGTGCTGTAATGGTATACACCAAGATTTTCCTCAAGTTTCCTTACAAGTTCTGGCCATGCGGCCCCGAGAAAGAATTTTTTATCTATGCTCACGAGCGGAGGGGATACTACACATTTTGGCAGGTTGGTATCAGTCTACTTGTTCTCCCTGGCAAGTTGATCCAATTGCTGGGATGGACGCACGGATGTGCCATATGCATCTATCTTTGATGTGTTCTAGTTGTTGTGATTCCTTTCTTTCGAAAATCTTTTTTTTTTAATCAAGTTAGGTTAATATTCTTTGACATCTCAAGCGATAGTTGTCTCCTTGTGCAGCTTACATAAACGCCTTCTGGCACGAATAAAGAATGAGCTTCCATGTTCTTTGCCAGATGCATTATTTTTGCGAATTCTTTATTTTATTCCCAAGGACCATAAATCTTTCATTACCCAACTTCCAGATGCATTATTTTATCCCTACCTGATCAAACTCTTTCTGACTGTCTGGTTGCTGTGTGTGTTATCATCAGCATATGGAGAATGCATACCCAGGTTCCAATACCCTGGTTGTAACCCTGACAAACGGCGAGTCCAAACGTGTGGAGGCGCAATCAGATGAAGAGACGATGAAAGAAGCCATGGGAGTACTCAGGGACATGTTTGGGACCGACATTCCAGATGCCACAGATATACTAGTCCCTCGATGGTATACCAACAGATTCCAACGTGGCTGCTATAGTGATTACCCTATGATTTCCAACAACCATGAAGTCCAGAAGATTAAGGTGCCGTGCCCTATTGCTGCTAACCATTACTAAAATAGCTCATATCTCAAACTGTTGATTACCTAAAACGCTTGGCTTTGGCTTTGACCATTCAGGCCCCGGTAGGACGAGTCTTCTTCACAGGTGAACATACTAGTGAAAGGTTTAGTGGTTATGTTCATGGTGCATACCTTGCAGGTAATGAACTGAACGAAGGGATTCCCTCTGATGTAACAAATCCTTTTGGGTCGGATGATCTCGGAAATGATATTTTTCTTCTTGTTGTTTCAATTTTTGACAGGTATTGAAACGAGTCGGTCAGTACTAGAAGATATCCGATTAGTCAAAGAAAGGGAAACAGAGAACCAAACATTCTTGTTAGAGCCTTTTCTTGCTTCCTTAACTCTCTCACAGACGGAAGCAGTCTCAAATATGCACAAATGTGACATCCCGGCACAACTTTGTATCAGCAGCAATCTCGGCTTGTCGGAAGCGATATTATGACTATATGGACAGACCAAAACCTTGCAAGTTGATAATGATGATGAGACGGAAAACAGAATGACCGATCAAATAGGTGGCCGGAAAGCTGCTTCATCAGATGCACATGCAGCTGAGGCACTGCAAACTATCACGAGTCAGATGGAGAAGCCACCAGTGTTGGGATGCTTCCAAAACTCTTCACAAACTTGATGCCTGCCAGATAACAAAGTGAGCGGTCGCTTATAATGCTTGCTTGGGATGTATTTGCCTCTGCTAAATTGTCAATCCGACGAAGTTGGTTATTGATCTTGGGGCTTTGGGAAGCTGTTTTGAGGATGTACTTCGACATTTTGTTATAAAAATGCTAAAACGTTGATATAGCGCCCCTCAGAGGTATTGCACAGCGATCATATTTGTTCTCCGTTACTTGTTCATTATAAACAGAACCTGATATGTCTAATATTGAAGCGATTTCTTATTAGTCTGTATCTATGACATCAATGTTTTGTTTTGAGAGATCAAACTGTGAGCATTCTCCAATGCGTAAGCCGAACAAGATTAGGACTGTGATTAGTAATTCCATTCAAGTAGGTCTAGTTTAGAAGTCTTGGCACATTGAAAGTACATGGATATTACCCGTGCAAGATCCAAGCATTTGTGAGAAATGTTGTTATCAATTTATTTGGTTGAGTTCTGTATTCTTCAACTTATATCAGTTCAGTTGGTTATCATCTCAGGTACTTTTCATACAGCGCTCTAGAGATCGAAAGAGCATCCCCTTGTGCCTTCACTGGATAGAGATTTGAACCCTGCTTGCCATTTGTTTGATAATGCTAATCCATTTCGACCCTCCAATCCATCAGCATGAACTGTTCCTTCTTCTCCAAGCTGTTTATCAGCTGGCTAAAGAAGGTTGAAGCTCGGGGAAGATAATAGTCTTCCAGCAACCCGCTCCATAATATTTTGGCTGCATCAAGGGTTCAGGGAAATGCAAGTTCAGTGTCAAAGCTTACAAAATTTGAATATTGATGTAGAAAAGGAGGGTTAGATAGAGTTTCTTAGTTACCATAATCATGAAGCTTGCTCTGAAGAGCTGCTGAGTGCTGATGTATCATACCACATTGTTACTTGTGTTCTCGCTTTCCACTAAAACAAAGAAATATAGCCAAAATCACTCGTCACAAAATTGTCTCAAGCAGAAAATGATCATCAGAAGCAAGAAGCACATCATTGTCCTTGATAAGCTCTAGGTCCACCAAGTCATATCTGTAACATTGTAATCTACGAGCAAGTACAGAAACATAACTAGTGGTTCCAAGATGCATAGGACACGAGGCTCCAAAATAATGACCTTGTAAGTGAGACTGCCATTTTACTCCGTCTCCCCCTTTAAGGAATAGTTGCAAGGCTTTCGTTGTATCACGATTCGAGTACCACAAGCGTGCCTCTGGGAAATCGGAACTCCTCTGTTGTTGGAATAGTTGCAAGGCTCTCATTTCATCTCCAAGGAAGGTATGTAGCTCGTCCTGTTTCGATATGCTCTGCCTGGGATTCGCCCATGGATCCCAGTCTGGAAATTTTACTATGAAGTCTGTGTTATGGTCCTGCAAAGACATTTATCAAGTCCGGGTAGGATAAAGTAATGTTAAATAGTACGTAGTGAGGTAATCATGTTAAGACCGGGAATGTACAGCAATTCCGTCTGTGCACTGCAGTTGTATACAGTGTGATAGAGGATGTCCCAAGTTGCCTCAATCCGAGGAACTGATTTACCATATCGTCTGCGAGCATAAGCCTTTAACCATTCATGCATTAGCACCAATGCTATGTATGTTCACGTTCAGATCCCAACTTCTAACTTATGGGATTTTTTTGACAGAACATTTATAACATTTCGGACCTTTTTTCTTACCAAGATATAATTCGCTTTGGGCCTTGATACTCACGGTTTTTTACTTAGGGTACAATTCAAGGTGACTTCCCATAAGATCACCCATCCTTGTTGTACTCCACACTGAACACATTTAACTTCGGAGTTCTCATATGAATTCATCCATTTCACCCCAAAATGCGTTTTGTCGGTTAAGACCGATTTTTCAATTATGAACCATGGATCTCTCCCGTGCTTTGTCGATGTGGGATTTGCCTAAGGTGTTACATACACCCCCCTTGGGACTCAACGTCCTCGTTGACGTATGCCCCACCATCGTTCAAGAGGGACGCAGAGAGGCTCTGATACCACTCGTAACATCCCGAACCTTTTCCTAACGAAGATATTGTCCACTTTGGGCCTCGACCCTCACGGTTTTTGACTTGGGTGCAACTGAAGCCGACTTCCCATAAGGTCACCCATCCTTGTTGTACTCCACACTGAACATGTTTAACTTCGGAGTTCTCACAAGGATTCCTCCATTTCACCCCAAAACCCGTCTGTAACTTTATCATTTTTGTCTGTAACTGAGGCCTTGGGAGGCAGAATCGATTCAAGAGGTTACGACCGTAACTTGGCATCTACTGCATGTATAAATGCATTTTTGCGGATTTTAGACGAACAGAGCTAGGTTTTGGATCCCAAACACCCAAGGGACGAAGCCTAGAGTGAGAGAGCAATTTGAGGGCAATATTGGAGCAAAATTGGAGGATCTCTTTACCTTGAAAGCTCGAAGAACAAGCCCATATATGAATATTGAAGATATGAAAAGTAACACTGCATGTTCTCTCTTCTCTATGGAATAACTTCCCTTAACTAGGTTTTGAGGAATCCTAGCTATGTTTTTTCGATTGAATGATTCTATGAGTACTCGTACTTGATTATCTTGAGTTCATATTCAATCTAATGTTTGATTGGATGTTCAATTCTGCTTTAGTTGATATTAGAGATTCGTCTTTGATTCTAATTCTATGAGAGGGAATACTTGATTAGGTTAGGATAGCACCATAGGTTGATAGTAGCCGATTGATTGCTTGAATAGTAAATTGATTCCTGCTATGTATCGATTGAGAATCTCATTTTATAGAGGGAGTCTAGTGTAGAACACCTTGATCAGTTGTTCTAGAGAAGGATTCGTTCCTCTAGGCAGTCGACTCAAGAGGGCCTTGATTGATTTAGTCGAGATTCAAGTTTAGTCAAGGATTATTCGCATTTTGAAAGAAAGTGAATCAAGTTAGAGATCATTCGATCATTAATCCGGCTAGTGGTTAGAGGGAATCATACCTAAGTGAGTTCTCAACTTGTAATTAGTAGTGTATACTAGTTTAGTTTGTAGAGTAGTTTAGTTAATCAAACCTTAATATGATTTTCTAGATAATGAACTAAAGCATAGTAATAGTAACTCTAGAGACTCATGGATTCGATATTTATTAATTATTCCACTATACTACAATCTCTTTCATTGATTACACTTGGCCATTGTTAGAAGTTGTGTTTTAGCGAGTCAAGATCCCTTCAACTTGGAAGACTTGGAGCTATTTGCCAGCATTTAAGATGATGATTCCCGATTTCTCCTCTCATGGGGTTATTTTTTGGTGCTTGGTCTAAGCCCTTCAATTAGATGTAGGGATTTGTGGATTGCAATGAACAATTTTATTGAATTTCTAGTGACCTATGTCTATTTTATTGATTTCTTGCTTGTTCATGTCTTTATTTTGTATGAACGATCAGTTGGTGCTTGACCCATGAAGGAGACCATCCAATTGGATCAAGTTTTTACCTAAAATCAAGTAGAATAATTAGGTATCTACACAACCGTTGATTTACCTAGTTATGTTATTATGGGCTTGTTTATATGACAATAATTGTACATATTCCTAACTATAGTGGTCAATTGCATGACTATTGGGTTGATTACCATAGTTAGAAGGAAAATTGGGAGTATCACCATTAACTCAATTGCCTTATTAGAAATTCTTGCACATCAAATCCTGTAAAGGAAACAAATGAAGTTCATTATCACATTCCCATGAATTAGGTTAGGGGGAAAATTCCTAGGTACTCTCTCTTTCTATAGACTTTAAGATTGTAGGTTGGTAGTTAATAACTATGTCAGTTGCTAGACTACATAACAATACTCCATCACCAATCCGGGGCTTTATATGGGGTTCACAGCAGGGGAGATGCCGCATGCACTTGATTGATTGGGACACCATCTGTCGGCCCAAGGATCAGGGTGGGCTGGGCTTGCGGAGTGCTCGGGATCTCAACACAGCGTACCTCATCAAACTTGCTTGGACCATCCTGAAGAACCCAGATGAATTGTGGGTACGCATCCTCACGGAAAAGTACCTGAAGGAGGGTTCTAACGGGGAGATTAGTGCACGCAGGAAAACGGGCTGCTCATCCCTTTGGCGAGGCATCCGTCGGGTGTGGGCTATAATGGACGGCGGTGCACGGTGGAGTATCCGGGATGGCAAGGCGACCTCCTTATGGAACGCGGGGTGGCTAGATAGCGGAGAGTGCTTGGCGGATCATGTCACCAGCATTGATGAACACTTCCCAGGGGACGCGAGTGTGGCGGATATGGTTTCGACGGAAGGTGAGTGGGACCTGAACCGTTTTGAACGCTACTTACCCCGTGATCTTAATTTGCAGGTGGCAGGTACCCCCACCCCGAAGGAGAACCTTGGTCAGGACGAGCTTGTTTGGGGACTGGAGCCAGAGGGGCAATTCTCCCTCAAATCGGCTTACAACCTGGTGGCGGAGATCAACAAGAGCGAGGAAGCCAGCCCGTGGAGGTCTATTTGGAAGTGGCCAGGACCGAGCCGAGTGCGCCATTTCCTGTGGCTTGCGGTACATGATCGGTTGTTGACAAATGCTGAGCGCGCCCGCCGCCACATCGCCGACAGCTCAGGTTGCCAACGCTGCAGAGGTGACTCGGAGACCTTGGATCACGTCCTCCGGCAGTGCCCTTTTGCTAAGGAAGTGTGGGCGGAGGTGCTCCCCGAAGCGCTCCGTCCGGATGACAGCCGCGACATCAAAACTTGGCTAACAGAGTCTCTCAAGTGCCCCCCCAAGCCAGGTTCGTTTTGGCTTCACGTGTTGGTTCCTTTGGCGTGCTCGGAATGGTTTCATTTTCTCAGACATCGTAGAAGCCCCTAACAAGTTATCGCAAAGGATCCTCGCCTGGGAGGTCGTCGCTCAGCAGAGTAAGCAAGCGGATCAAAATCTTTCACTGGGGATGTCGGGGTCGCGTCGAGACGTGGCTGTGGGGTGGAGACCGGCCCCGACAGGGTGGATCACAGTGAACTCTGATGGGTCGCTCCTGCGGCCCTCGGGGTCTACCGCTGCAGGAGGAGCGCTTAGAGACTGGCAGGGTCGCTTGTTAGGGGCCTATACGATGAACCTGGGGAAGTGTACCATCACCCGTGCAGAGATTTGGGGGGCATTGAAGGGTCTAGAGCTTGCTTGGGAAGCAGGGCATCGACAAGTGGAGCTCCAGCTCGATTCTCGTACGGCGATGTCGCTTCTCAAGGATTCGGGACAGCATAACCACCAGCATGCCAACCTCACATTATCGTTCCAGGCCTTGCTCCGCAGGGATTGGATTGTGCGTATCACTCACATCTATAGGGAGGCCAACTTTTTGGCCGACTGTCTTGCTCACAAGGGGCATTCTCTGACCCCGGGCTTTCACTTTGTTCCCGTTTCGGATCCTGATGTTTGTCATTGGACCTTATTTGACTCTGTTGGCGGTTTTACCGTTCGATCGGTTTATGAATAAGAGGTAGTGGTGCTTGCACCCGTTTCATAAAAAAAAAAAAAAATACTCCATCACCAATCCAGGATATATTTGTCCTAGATTGGACTTGCAAGTAGAATGTACCAACCAAGTCTCTTTTAATACTTCCTACAATACCTTGAAGTTATTGTAACTTGATGTTTTTGACGTGCTATAACAGGTTTCACAAGTCGCATTATGTAAAATACAATAGACCTAACGTAAATGTTACGTAATGTGTGTTTATCTTACGTAATAGTTGAAAAATGTAATCACGGAAACCTTACGTAACAGACCCTTATTTTACGTAATGAATATTAACCTTTCGTTACGTAATCTGTCAAATCATGCAGGTCAAAAGGTTCAAGTTATAGTAACTTCAATGCATGGTAGGAGTCCCTCAAATATAACCTATTTTATTGGCTAAATATATTAAATGGTAATAATTTGGGTCTAATACGTCATTTATTTTAATCTTCGTAATAAATATTGCATACATGTATTTAGTTTTAGCTTAGTAGAATTTATAAATTATAAATAAAAATTAAATTATGAATATAATGTAGTAAATTATGGAGCTTTCTAAGTCATACATGCCAAAATTTTCTTAACAAACTTCATTATTTAAGTTAGGATTTGGAACTTCCTCCTCATCTCACTCACAACAACAACAAAAAAAGAGAAGCTACTATTACGTTGAACTCCAAAATTCATAGAAACAAGGGAGCGGTTACGGTGCTAATTGTACAATAGTTAGCACCGTCCTAACCAAGGGAAAAACTACTACTAGTTTGAATTAGTAGTGATTTAGCTTAAGTGTTGTATTGATTTTATAATAATCCGTAGTGATTTCGTTATTTTTAGTAGCGTTTTTTGCTAGTTATCACGGTGCTAACCCTTATAGGGTTAGCACCTAATCCCATCCCTAGAAACAACCTAAAGAAACTGATGGACAGACAAAGAGAGAGAGATTACAACTAATATGTGGGCTCTTAACACAAATAAGTTTGTATGTGCTTTCTCCACCAACAAATCTAGGAAGAGGACGGGAGAGAAAAAGAAAGAACTTGACTAGTATCTCTAAGTTAGGAAACTTCTAAAAATGACAGGAAAAACATTAACCACAACTTTATAAAACCCTTCTCATTTCCTCTCCCAAATTTTATTGTGAGTACACATTTTCTTTCTAGCGCAAGAACTCGAAGTCCCCCTCTCTCTTTTTAAAATTTTTTTCTTTTCCCTTCTTTGCTTTACCCTTTTCATTTTCCTTTGCCATTTTTTGGAAAGCTAATAATTCTTTCCAAGAAATAGCATAATCAACCATGGGCAAGTACATGGAGATCTTAGACGTCGGTGTCAGGATGGTCGCGAGATTTCACTCTCATTGTCCTCAGACTGCTCGGTTGTACTACCACCCG
The DNA here is from genome assembly GCA_964030455.1 of Linum trigynum. NCBI lineage: Eukaryota > Viridiplantae > Streptophyta > Magnoliopsida > Malpighiales > Linaceae > Linum > Linum trigynum. The sequence continues at coordinate 27,737,591 of OZ034814.1, read as the reverse complement.
CCCATTGATAACCATCACGAGCAAGATCGAATCAGTGTCGATTCTTTTGGAGGAGCGACCATTAACAATGCGTGTGTAGCCCCATCAAGTTCTAGTGTTGCATCCAATGGGGCACATAATATTGTTCTGGATGTCAAAGAGTTTGTTTTCCATTGTCCTATTTAATTGGAAGGAAAATGAGGGTAAAAGTGAAAATTGGGAAAAGGAAAATGGAAAAAGGGTGAAAAGAGGAGTTCAATATGTATAATTACTTTTTTTCATATATTATTGGAATATTTTTTTGAAGTGTATGCGTTAGAAAACTTTTTTAAATATTTTACAATGTAGGATTTATATTTTAAATATTTAGTAATTAATCCAATGATACTATTCACAATTATATTTTAATGTGATATAACTATCATGTTATCCATGTTTGATTGTGTATTGCAGATTTTAGAAAATTAATAGGGCTAATTTTACTAGATCATCCCAATTATCAAATAAATGTCATTTATATCATCGAGTATTCAATATGACAATGCTAGCACAAACTTTTTTTTTTTGTTTGGGTTGACCATCAATAGTTAATGATCAAGGAGTTAATCGGTGATGTGTTAGTTGGCATTGTTTTAAAAGTGATGATGTGGTCGTGAGATGCAATTATATTCACATATGATTTAAAATAAAGAGAATTTTATTTATAAAAAATAATTTGAAGTCGGTCTTGGCAAAAGGGAGGGGATGGGATAGCGTCACTTCCCCTATGAGGGTTGTGATTTTCGCTTTCCCCTTCTAAGCCGTAGATTCTCCTTCTGCATCCAATGGTTCAGAAAACAACAATGGCTTTGGTGTAATTAAGTTATTGGAGTGAATTTGAAAATAAAAAATAAATGGAAGGGGAAAATATCATGCAGCGTGATTTGTGGGATAGATTACCACTAACCATAACCGCCCGCATCTCTTCCCTTTCCATTCTCAGATTTTTTTCCTTCCATAATCGCTTGCGTCACTTCGCTGAAAATACCGAGTCGGTGCCACCGGTATACAATGGACAGCTACATGAGCCACGTCGATGGCATATATGGGGTGGGAGCTGAATAACCTTGTTTCATTGGGTTCAAAGCTTCAAACCAAATGTCCCATACACAAGAAAAGACGATGTGGTAGTTGAAGTGGCGGAGAATGGTGGTGATGTTTTCATGCTTGATGATGCCGACGATTTGGACATCGACGACCTGCTCAATGAAGATATGGTGCAACTAAGGAGATGTTCATCATCGATGATGGTACCCTCCTTCTCTTCTATGTATAGCTAGTTCGAAATTGAGTGTTCTGAGAATGTTAACTGGTTTATCTGAGTATGTATTGATGTTATGATTTCATATGATCCTTGTGTTTATGCATATGAATTTTGATGTTTATGATCTATGCATGGATGCTTTGGTTTCGATGCTTACGTGATGAACATAATTATTTATCCAATATTAACGCTTTCTTATCATTGATTCTTATTATTCTATAGTGTGCTACTATATACATTGTGCTTAGTATCATTTAGGTTGTTAAGAAATTACTCTATATTGATACCTCATTCATGCTACACGAGTATAGAGGGAATGATCAATCATTTTGTCTCGAGTAGTATCAATGTTTGATGTTAGATCATTAATTATATAGACCATCGATAATGGCTCAAGAGGCCCACGCTTCTCTGCTCTTCATTGAGTAAGTGATGGCATGAAGTGAAAACACGCATTAGCTAGTCAAGTTCCTATTGCATGTGGCAAAAGCTTGAGTATGATGGTCTTAATAACTCATTTTGAGTTATTTGGGTGCAATAACCCGTTTGTCTACAAAAGTTGGTAATGAGTTATTTGTACTTGAGTTAATTTGAAATAACTCATTAATGAGTTAATTTGTCTACAAAAGTTGGTAATGAGTTATTTGTACTTGAGTTAATTTGAAATAACTCATTAATGAGTTATTGTCAATACCTCACAAGGGTAGTTATTGTGAAATAACTCACAAATACCACATTCTCATTTTGTGAGGAATTCCACTTTTATATTAACTCGTTACACAACAACTCATCCAAACGACCCCTTAGTATGAGTATTGATATATGTAATAGTACTAAAGTGTACTTTCTTGTTCAATAACGTATCTTTACTTCCCCAAACAATTTTACTCTTCTTACTTTGTGTCACTTTGCTTGGTTTACTTGAATAAAAATTCCAAGTCTTTATTATTCCTATACGAGCATAGATGATTCCAAGTCTTTATTATTCCTATACGAGCATAGATGATATGGTGTGAGTAGTTATGCATTAGAAGATCTTGTGAAATACTACCCTAGAACATCCTATGATGTGAGTAGTATTATTGTTATTATTATTATTATTGTTATTAGTTATAGTTGGGAATTGGGCTGCATAATTAGGTTTTAGTGTGGTTGATGGCCAGGTTTAGCTAATTAAGTATAGGTTTGTTTATTAGTATTTCGATTTATTTCCTACATATATATGTACTTCACATATGTAATCATTAATCAAGAAAAGTGTTATCAAAATATGTTGTCTAAACCCTATTCTTCTCATCTCTCTTTTCTCTCTATTCAGGCCGCTGGCCATCTATCTTCTTCTTCCCCAATTCTTCTAATCTCTAAATCCCAATTATGTTATTCCAATCACAATTTTCCATTCTATTTGAAACCCTAAATACTCATACGTCTTTCACAATATATACTGATCCCTTAATATTCAGACCAACAGGGACTACCAGTTAGTTCATACAAGTCGACTACAGTTTGCATACAGGTACAGATTGTTTCAATTGTTCATCAAAAAGCATTCAAAGCATAACAAAAGAAAGAAAGACGCTTGGAATTGGAGGGAGGCCACCATAATAGAACTCATTCCCAAGCTTATTGACAGGCTGCATCTAAAGCACATCAAAAGAACTTTTTCTCCTTCAAGCTTTCGACTGTATCTTTTAAGCTAACCTCAAGAGGAGTGTATTTGATACCTAGGGCTTCGACTCTCTGTTTGGAAACCTGATATTTCGGCATTGGAGGCTTGTCATCTGCGCATCTGCCATGAATCAAACATTGAAACACATCAGTTCCAAAGCCCAATAAAGAAGAAAAAAACACAAATGCACATCAACAATCATAAAAAAAAAAAAAGTGGAAATTGGCAAGTTCTTGTCTCAACCAAAAAAGATCAAGTATTATCCTAACTACATATCCTGCAGAAAACAAAGGAAATTACTCTTGAGGGATCTTAAGGTCTGGGAAAAGCCCATGTAAAGTCGCCACAACTTCAGAAGAGTGAACAACTGCTCCAACTAAACAGTATCTCCCACTAGCCGAGGGATTCTCAAACGCGCAAATATGTGCATATGCAACATCTCTAACATCAACCCACCGGTAGGTTGTATTTGGATACTTCTCTGACCCTGCGACAAGATAATCCAAGTTTTACACGAGATCATGTATAGGAATAAGATCAAAATGGAAGAGGGCACAAACCACAAATATGAATAAACAGCTATCCCAACACTAGAGATTAGGTAATACTTTTTTTCTTATGGAAGAGATTAGTTAATACTTAAATGTAATTGGAACGACAGCAAAATCTGATGTTGTCGTGTACAAACATTTTAAAGCCTTGGGAAAAGGCATGAATTACCATTAGAATTACTACAACCAAATAAAACAACTTAGGTCCTTCTTCATGTATGAACTCATAAGCAATGACTTGGCAAAAGATGATTACCCTTCACAAGGTTGAGAATTGACTCTGCACTTGTGTTCAGAGTGGGTTGTAAGAGAGGACCGATTACCAAACCCGGATTTAATGAAACCATGTCGAATCCAACCTCTTTTGTGAACTTCCAAGCTAGTTCTTCAGCCAATGTTTTGGAGAGCATGTACCAAAGCTGGTACAGAAATAAACCACTGGTCAACATAGGGCAGACACACAAACTTCCAACCATATCCACAAAGAAATGGGACAATGATGTCACCATCTGTGTCATATATCGCATCAAAACGAGAGATAGCATACAGACATGGAAGCATCCGTGTACCTTTGATTTTTCACAAAACTGGGCATCTGAAAACCAAGTCTCATCAACAACCACATCAGGAGCGAGAGTTCTGCCATTGAACACAACTGCTGCCATGGATGAGGTGATGACCACTCTCTTGATGGACGGAACTTTCATACATGATCTGAGCACATTAAGAGTTCCCTTCACAGCAGGGTCAACAAGTTCAACCTAAAATTAACGAAACATAAAACATCACCGAGAAGAAAACAGCGAGGGATCTTCGAAACATGGGAGAAAAGCATTAACATTGTTGGACTCAAGTACTACGCTCACAATGTCGCAAGGTAATTGGAGATGCTTCAAGAAAGAGAAAGTACCTGGGGATCAGTCACATTGAAATAAAATGGGGATGCTGTGTGGAAAACACATTCGCATTCCTCGACAATAGGATCAAACGAGCCTTCATCCAGCAAATTAGCCTTGAACAGCTTCAGTCTTTCCTTGGCCCCATCAAGTGCAAGCAAATGTTGGGTCTTCTTGGCATCATCTGCAACAAACAAAGACTTCAAATCCATGACCATAACTACCTGCAAATAGCTAGGGTTCTTAATTTTTTAATCTCTTTCGTGCCACCAAAATGGGGGGATAAGAACTAGCTCCCTAACTAGCTCACTTTCATCAACATTCCAAGGAAGTTATATTCCGCCTTAACAAAACTTTGTCCGCAACCATACAATCAAGTTGAAGAGAAGCAAAGTCACGTGTAGCAATTCAAAGCAGAAGTTTGATTGACCACAATCATAGAGCGACAGAAAAAACTCGACTTTGACCTCACATGATAAATACCGAAGAAAAAGTTCGCTGGAGAAAAAAGGATGAATCAGCTGAAGATGAAGCTCCAAATTGCCAAACAAATTACAGCAAACAAAGAAGAAAAGAGTGATTCTCTCTTGTTCAAGACTCACTTGGGTCACGCACCGAAGCTTTCACAGTGTATCCACGTTGAAGCAGTAACTTCACCAGCCATGAAGCGATGTAACCCGAAGCTCCAGTTACACAGACCACCTTCCCTTCTCCGCTCATCGTTTTCACCCTTTCAGACTTACAAGAGTCGAGACAGTTCAATGTCCGGACAGGATCGGCCGAGTCTCCGACAAGTCGATTTCAAGGGAGAAAGAAATTGGATGAGAAGAGAAAATGAGACGAGAAGGAAAGAGAAGAACGGTAAGATACCGAGAAAGAGGGAGAGAGAGATAATTGATTTTAATATTAACAGCGAACATGTGATTATTATATTATTTTTAATTAATTTTTTATTGTTACAATGTACTCAATAACAAAATAGTATATAACATAATGAGCGTTACACTTTAAATACTAAAAAAAATTCATGATGTTTCGAGTGCGGAGCACAAAGTTATGGTCATCCAAAATTTGGCGAAATAACGAAAAAGTTCGTTCGGAGTAGCAAACGACGATTTTTCGAGACGAAGGCGGGACCAAACCGCCTGTGACTTGCAAGATCTCGAAAAATTATGCGGAATAAAAAAAAAATTCGCTAGGATCATATACCCGAGCTTAAAGTTAAGTTTGTTTGGAAAATTGAAAAAGCATTAACATATAATAAAACAGAAAGGGAAATTAAAAAAGCATCCATCCACTAGGCTATCTAGATTTATTGTTTTGTATACGCGAAAAAACACATAACAAGCGTCCATCCACTAGACTATCTAGATTTATTGTTTTGTATTAGCGGGAAAAAAAATTATATACATACAAACAGTAGGGGGCATGCGGTTTGTATGTGAACTGCTGCTTCCCGACGCGCTTTATCATACCGCTCCCTCCCAATGCGATTTTCATCAAAAATCGCGCCCTCACCAAGTGGTTTTCGGAAAATGTGGTATTTTTGAAAATTTTCGAGAATGAGTGGTATTTTTGGAATTTTTTTCTTTTTAGTGGTATTTCTGGGGGAAAAAATCCGGTTTTAGACGAACATTGTAACATCCTGAACCTTTTCCCGATGAAGATATTGTCTGCTTTGGGCCTCGATCCTCACGATTTCCGACTTGGGGTGCAATTCAAGGTGACTTCTCATAAGGTCACCCATCCTTGTTGTGCTCCACAATGAGCACGTTTAACTTTGAAGTTCTCATAAGAACTCCTCCATTTCACCCCAAAACGCATCTTGTCATTTAAGGTCGATTTCTTACTTATGAACCATGGATCTCTCCCGTGCTTTGTCTATGTGGGATTCACTAAAGGTGTTACATATAAAATAGTATCGTGACATGTGCTGTGAGATACGAACTCGCGCGGGGAACCCCCACTTACTTAGTAGGCAAGCGCCTTAACCACTCGGCCAAAGTTATGTTTGTTATAATGCTCTTTCATCATTCAAGTGACCAAGGTTCGATCTCCAATGATAACATTTCATTTGTAACATCCCGAACCTTTTCTCGACGAAGATATTGTCCGCTTTGGGTCTCGACCCTCACGGTTTTCGACTTGGATGCAATTCAAGGTGATTTCCCATAAGGTCAACCATCCTTGTTGTGCTCCACACTGAACACGTTTAACTTCGGAGTTCTCACAAGAACTCCTTCATTTCACCCCAAAACGCGTCTTGTCATTTAAGGTCGGTTTCTTATTTATGAATCTCTCTCGTACTTTATCAATGTGGGATTCGCCTAAGGTGTTACATACCCCCCCTCCCCCTTGGGACTCAACGTCCTCGTTGAGGTTTTCCCCACCATTGTTCAAGAGGGACGTGGGAGATCCATGGTTCACAAGTAAGAAACCGACCTTAAATGATAAGACGCGTTTTGGGGTGAAATGGAGTTCTTGTGAGAACTCCGAAGTTAAACGTGCTCAGTGTGAAGCACAACAAGGATGGGCGACCTTATGGAAAGTCACTTTGAATTGCACTCCAAGTCGGAAATCGTGAGAATCGAGGCCCAAAGCGGACAATATCTTCGTCGGGAAAATGTTCGGGATGTTACAAATGTTAAGTAAAATTGAAGCAAAGAATGGGCACCACAAGTGTGGGTAGGGCTGGAAGTTTGGTACCGGTATTTGGGATATACCGAATACCGTACCGAATTTGTCTATATTTGGTATTACCGAATACACGTATTATTTCTTTGGATTGGGATTGGGATTGGGATTGAGATTCAATTTCAATTGTTATTCGGTATTAGGGATTATGGGATTGGGATCGGTATATACCGAAATATCGAACAATACCGAAAATAAAAATAGTGCAGATTTTATCCTCTCAACTAGACTCTCTCATTTACTACTACACAACCCTCAACCACCAAGAGTGTCATTTAGTTATACATAGATCATTTCATCACTACTTCGCAACTTAGAGAAGTTCTCATCCAACTCAATTTTGACTTTCCAATTTAAGCCACTCTCGTCTCTCACTAATCTCTTGTTATTTTCATAACACCAAAAAGCATACACTAGTATTAGTCATCTCTCAGCATCCGATTGGTCAAATTAAAGCTTACCAATGAAAGAACTTGAGATGTCACCTCTCCACCATTCTCCTTATCGATATCCTAGCTGTAGGAAAATTCAAAACTCTTTGCTTAGTTTCTTTACCCTATATTAAACAATCTAATCTAATTTCTTATTTAATTATTAATTACAAAAGTAATTAATTTCGTATTCGATAATACCGATTGGGATACCAAAATATTTAGAGATTGAGATTGAGATACCGAAATTATTTAGGGATTAAGATTGATTTTAGGGTGTAATTCAGTATTCGGGATTTCGGTATTTGGTATTGGATACCGTATCAACTTCCACCCTAAGTGTGGGAGAGGAACTGAAAGGGATTTCCACCCCTAAGTGTGGGAGAGGAACTAAAAGGGAGTTCACGATCTCCAAGCAATGCTTAAAGCTGCTGCCTTTTCGGAAAAATGAAGCTCTTTACAAGAGAGCTATTGCAAGAGATGCTCGATTTTTAGAATGCCAACAGCATTCCGGTCTCTCGATTCTGTAGCAGCCATATCTGGACAAGTTGCAATAGAGAAAGGTGAACGAAATCAATTCATATTTCATGGTCCAATGAGAGGAACTGCATCATATTGAATAAATTCAATAGGCAAGAGGAACAAAAACAAAAACATGTGCCTAGAGTTTGAAGATGAGACTACAACATCCAGAGGAAAGAGCAACATACTTCAGATGAAGCTGTTGTCTTTGATTAGCTAAATAGAAGTCTCCGAGAAGAATGGAAGTTGATACTAATGATTCATCCACATTGTTCATCCCTGTATTTCTAGTCCAACGTTGAAAAGATAGGAACATAGAAGGCTCCAAGTAACAAGTTCATTTCTACCAATGTTTCAATCCTTTCTAAGCTTGTTCCTGGTTTAGTAGGTAATTCTCTGTCGAGCTTCCGAAGTCCCTATGCTTCAGAAAGAAAATCAAGTCCTAAAGAAGCTGACTGGAAACCCCAAAAGCTTGAAAAGGTATCGCAAAAGAGCAGAGTCAGGTAGACTAAATCTACGAATCACGTACTCAGAGATTCAAAGACGGTACAATATATAACAACTTTAAAGACGGTATGTATCACCAAACAAGTCCTTCCTGGAGCCTCATTTCACCACCCAACTATTCCTTGTTCCCAGAGTTAGAGGCTTCTGCCTTGACAACACTGAGCTGACCACCTTCTTTGTTTGCCATAGTTGCTGCTTTCACCTCATTACATCGGTTAATGAACTTGGTCAGCTCCTGCCATTCATTCACATTACAAAAAAAATTAGTTTTTTTACATGCAGACAGAATGCAGAGCGGTCTAAGCGTGGAATCAGAACAACAAGGGGGATAGATAATGAACATTGGGGAAATAGAACGAAAAATTGGATAGTATAGTCATCGTCGACCATCTGGGAAAATAATCACCCAGTTCATCTCCGTAGGAACCAAAGGAGCTTTACAGCAATGAAAAATAGTTCCTTTTAAGACACCCTCCCTCCCATTTTCAAAGGCTGTGCAGCTGAGATTCCAATACTTTCTTTGCAGCATAATGAATAACCCAGCTCTAGTATTTCTCAAATCAAACCACCATATCCATATTTAACAACGTCAAATGAAAACCAAAAAAATCCACTGAATGATACTGAATCTAACTGTAGCAATCAAAACATTAATCATAAAAAAAATTTCCCCCATACCCGCACAATGTGGGCAAGCCAACAATTAACATTCCGGCAGGCAGGCCCTGCTTGTTTGAAGCGGATACAGGAACAATTATAGCGTCAGCTCATACTCAACGTCTACTTTCAGTAATCAGACGGCGGTAATCAGTTTATTGACGCAAAATTGAAATGGCCAAGCAAGTTGCCAAAAAAAAAAAAAAAAAGACGGGATGAACTCAGGGCTGTGATGCGACTTACTCTGTCCGCATCCATCTCCGACGTCATCTTTGACGGCTTCACAACTCTCTTTCCTGCAGAAGAAAAAACCCTATCGAAGAGATGAGAAATCCCCACACTTTTAACGGATAGTCTGGGGAACGAAGATAATCAATTAGGTTGAAATAAAACGGAAAGCGAACCTTTGCGATTCTTTGGAGCCTTGCCATGGCGGCTGGGAGGAATGGTTTTCTTCTTCTGTTGGCCTTTGAAGAGGCCAGCCTTTTGAGTCATTATCCTACTCTCGGAGCGAATGGTTAGGGTTTACCACTGCAGTTTCTTGGCGTCTGTTCTAATTCTATGGTGATATCTAGGGTTTGGGGCTGCGGCTTACCCTGTCCGGGTTCGGACTTCGGAGACGAGCACTACCTGTTAATATATAAGTTTTTTTTTGGGAACATCGAGGGTAAATTGCAAGTTTGGTCACTGGATTATTAAATGTTTAAGCGTTTGCTATTAAAAATATTTTATTCTATTTGTGATATTTTGGTTATTGGATGTTATATTTCATCACTCTCCGTTAATAGTGTCATCTTTTTGTCAACGTGGCTAATGAAAATGCATAATCACCTAATTTTAACCCAAAAAATTAAAATTCGACTCGCAACTTCATAAAAACCAACCAAATCAAATACCCCTAACCCAACCTATAACATAATAACCCAAGGACATTCATTTCTCTTATCATCCTATCGCTAACGTTTTCTAAAGCTACTCTAATTTCATCTCATTGGCATCCCTCTTTCCGTAGTTCTCATATTCGCTCACACAACCTACTCCGAGATTCGTCGATGTAGAACCCCGTCGTTTCTAGGGTTCCATTGTGTTTGTTTCTCCGCCGCTCGTGTTTCATAAGAAGATTTTCCCCCAACTTCTTTGCCGCCTGATTTCTAAGTAGGCGATGAATATAAGTGTTTACAAACAAATTAGAGTTCCGCATATGAAAGCTAGTAGTTGTGAGAGTGATTGTCACTACTAGCAACAAGGAATGTGCAACCGAAACCATTGCAAGTTTGCTCACAGCAGAGAACTATTAGGGATAAGATTTTAGCCGTGTAGTATTTAGTTACCTTGTCTATGTATAATTGTATTTTCTTCTCCTACTGATAAACATATAATCCAGTGAGTACAAATACTCTATACATCAATACAAACACACAAGTTCATAATCCTTACATGGTATCAGAGCCTCTTGTTTCACGACTTTGAATCCAGAACCCTAACCTGTTCGTGGGTCTCGGCAGCTTGGCGCCTACGATAAGCATCGATCCTCCTGCCCTTTGTTCTTGTGAGATCTATCATGTCTGACTCCAGCTATATCATGTCTGGAAACCCTTCTGGTGATCAACCTCCCTCATTGGCCACCATCAATCCTGCAGCTAGCCTTCCTCTGAAACTCACGCCCACCAATTTTCCATCGTGGTGTGTGCAGCTGTTGTCTCTTCTACAAGGCCTAGACCTTGTCAGCTACCTTAATGGCTCGACTGTCCCACCCACCGAGAAGATTCAGGTCGATGGCGCTGAAGTCCCAAACCTAGCCTACATTAATTGGTTTTGCCAGGATAAGCTCCTCTTCAACAGTCTTCTCGCCTCGGTGTCTGAAGGAGTCAACCCTTTCATCACTGCAGCTCCCACTATGGCCAGTGCTTGGAAAACCCTAGTTTGGATGTATGCCAACTCTTCTCGCTCACGCATCATGACTCTCTGTGACCGTCTCTTAGCGGAGAAGAAAGGCGATCGTGACGTCTCAGCCTTTGTTCAATCCCTTCGCTCTACAACAACTGAGATGGTGATTGTTGTCATGGTCATTCATGATGATGAACTCGTCTCCCTCTATCTTTGTGGCCTCAACGATGACTACACTGAGTTTGTTATTGGCGTTAGGGCACGAGAGACTCCTCCCACGATTGAAGACCTACTTGACCGCCCCTTGTCTTTGGAAGCTGACATCAAGGCTCGACGTACCTCTCACATGTCCCTCGTGACTGCCTACAACACTCAACGCGATAGTGGTGGCCGTCATGGTGTCGGTCATGGAAGGGGGCAGCGGTTGAGGATCTTCCTTCTGTTACAACGACTCCACTATTGCCTGGATTTTTCTCGATCGCATGATGAAGGAGAATCTCGTTGCCCCTCCGTGTTGAATGCCAATAGTGTGAAAAACGGACATACCGCAAAACAATGCTTTCAACTTCACCATTAGACAGACACTCAGGCTCATCACACCTAATCCATCTCCTCGACGCGTGATGGCTCATGGCTGATGGACTCGACTGCTACTCATCGCGTGACTAATGAACTCGATAACCTTGCTATCTACTATGACTATAATGGTCGAAACAAGGTCTATCTTGGTGATGGCTCAGGTTTCCGCATCACCCACATTGGTTCTCCTCCTTATCTTCCTATGTTAGATCTCTTGCTCTCAAAGATGTCTTATATGTTCCTGCCATCAAGTAGTGGTAAATATATGTTGCTAAACTTTGTTGCACTAACCCCATCTCGGTTTAATTCTTCTCTAGGTTTTTTCTTGTGAATGACCTCTGCACGAGGGTGTCGCTCCTGAGAGGAAGAAACAAGGGTGATACTTACGAACTTCGCGGAGGAGCCTTAGTTGTTCGCTTGCCGTTGGTGACCACTCGAAATTCTGCGTAGTCATGTCATCAACGTCTCGACCACCCCTCACCCAGGGTCAAATACCCGGTCGGACACTAAAATTACCCGGATGGGTTTTTAATGCCACTGCCCGGGGTTGCTTCTGCCTGTGATCCCCGGTCCACTTTTCAATTCCCCGATCAGGTAATTACTTCCCTCCAGCTAGGGGTCTTGTGCGGCAAAATTGCATTAGTCCTTCCCCGTTGGAAAAGCTTTGCCTCTAAAGCACGAGTGTTCCTGCAAGAGAAAACATCACCAAAACTTCCAAACGAAATCCTCCTTAGTGAAGTTAACATGTGTCTTCGAACAAGAAGATGCGTTCCACCTCTGTCTTCTAACTTCATTCCTGACTTGGATGACTGGGGTCGCGTTCCTAGCAGCTGGCTTGTAACCTTCTTGCTTAATGAGATTCATGGTAGCCTCATGAATGTTTTTTGCAATAGTTTTGGACGAAGGTGGATACGTTTTTCCCGAGCTCATCTTCAGCTGCCTCTCCATCTTCATGGCCAAATGCACCATGACTCTCTAAAAAACAACACCAAACTACGACCAAGTGTAATGGTAGAATGGAAATACTGTATAGTGAGACAAGTAATAAAAGTCAACCCGGGACCTAGATGTACTGCCTACTCCGTGATTATTTATTATCTAGCGGGAAAGGTAGAGTGTAGGTGGATTTAAACTAAAGCAAAAAAAAGCAGCAAGTTGTTCAATTTACTTAAGCAATAGAAGAGTCACTTGGGATTGAGTCCCCCTAGCTCCTCAGTTAGGTTCAAGTTGTAATTCCTTTGGTTGTTTTTACTGTTGATTAGACCGCGGAAGATCCAAAAATAGCTTGGAATCTCTTAAACTGACCAAGCCCTCTTTGACAGAATACCCGACAGGCACCTAGCCTTCACCGGTATAGATTGTTAAGGCCATTCACATAGATCTTCTCTACTTGGAACGAATTCCAGTACAAAGTAGTGAATTGTCTGACTCTCGTACAATTAATTCACTACTATTAATTGAAGACGCTCTTATAACCTAATAAGATTCTATCTATCCTAGGTTAAAGCAGAAATCAAGAGAATTTGATCAGTATCCAATTGACTCAATAAACCTGCCTCAATCGCTTAAAATCATCCAGTATAGCATCAAAATGTCATTACAATCAAGATTCCTAACACATGGAACTAGGGTCTTCATACCCAAGTGAGAGAAAGGTTTACTCCATATATATATAGAGAGAGAGAGAGGAAAACATAAATTAAAGCAGTCATACTCATACTAATGTGTATAATCTACTATAGGATGTCGATCTTCACCCCTTGGGATGCAATATGGGCTTCAATGGTGAGAAATCCACTTCAAATAGCTCTAAGGGTTTGTTCTTCGTCACTTTCTCTCTCTAGAACTCTGTTTTTGCTCAGAAAACTCAAATTCCCTTCCAAAAACCCAAAATTGGGTTAAAACCCAGCTTTGCTCGATTACACGGCCAACACACGACCGTGTGAATCTCGTGTCTGCTCGTGTAACTCCAAAACACCGTGATCCACTTAATTGGTCAAAGGGGGCCACCTTTCTCTCTCTACCACTTAGTTGTTGGTAGTAAGTAGAAACTCAGAGCAGAATTCAAGAATCATAAAATGAGCCGCAAATCGAAAAAAAATCAAGCCATATCGAAACTGTGGGGAGAGGGGTAAGCTATTAAGGTGCATAATGGTATTTTAGTTTATATGTGGTAGAATACCACATGTTAAATAACTCGTTTGGACTCTTCAGCCAAACGAGTTATTTGAAATCAATTAACACACAAATACCACAATCATAAATAATGAGTTATTTTGTACCAAATACCACACCTCAACAAATAATCCGTCCAAGCGCCCCCAAAGTGTTATGCACTCTATTTATGGACCAATATGATGACATGAGTAGGGCTAGAAGTTTGGTACCGGTATTTGAGATATACCGAATATCATACCGAATTTATCACTATTTGGTATTACCGAATACCGAGTTATTTTTTAGGGATTGAGATTCATTTTGGAGTGTTATTTGGTATTCGGGATTGAGATAGTTATATACCAAAATACTGAGAAACAACAAAAATTGAAAATTAATGAAATATAGCACACTAACCTTTGGTCATTCTTTACTCTTCCACATTTCACAAGCCCCCATCCAACTCAATTTTGGCTTTTCAATTTAAGTCACTCTCGTTTCTCACTAATCTCTTGTTATTTTCATTGCTAAAAAAGCAAACACTAGTATTAGTCATCTGTCAACTTCGAATCCGTCGAATTAAAGATAATCAATGACAAGAACTTGAAATGTCACCTCTCCTTCCTTCTCCGTATCCATGTCCTAACTCTATGCAAACTCAAGACCCTTTACCTAGTTTTTTGCCCTAAATTAGACAATCAAATATAATTTATATATTTAATTATTAATTACAAACATAATTAATTTCGTATTCAATAATACCAATTGCGATAACGAAATAATTGGGGATTGAGATTGGAATACCAAAATTATTTAGTATTGAAATTAAAATTAATTTTAACGTGTACTTTAATATTCAAAATTTTGATATTTGAAAACAGAATACCAATACTGAACCGATTTTCAACATATGCACGAGTAATCCGCGTGTTTGGTAGACCGTGAATTTCTATTTGAAATTTTTTTGGGTGTGATTTTCTATTTGAATTTAATTTAATTATTAGTATTTCTGGAACTGCCTGCTATCCACAAACTCGGTTCGGCGTCGGCCTAAGAGTAAGAGTTGCCTCTTATCTCCATTTCCAAGTTCTTATGGATAGACTCCCATAAATATCAATCCAGAAAAGAAACTCGTTCTCCCTCCGTCCCTCCCCAATCGACTGAGTCGAGAGCCTCTAATCACACGGAAGAACAGAAGGACGCACAAACAGGATAAAGCAAATCCCTTGGACAAGAAATAGGAAATGGCTACAACATGTAGCACGCGAGCATCATCTCTGATGTTAACCTACGCCACCTCTGCCACGCACCCACAAGATCTCAGTCAATCCCTTATCTGTTTCAAGCCCAAAGCTCCGTCTTTCTACTCCTTGGCTTTGAATTCTTGTGCGGTCGGGGAGAGAACATCAGGCAAATGGGTCAATTTCGATGCTCGCAGAGACACCAAGTTTGGAGGTTTCCGAGTGGTTGTGGCTGCTGTGGCCGCGGAGGCGGAGGTGGCTGACGGAGCGGTGGCAGAAGCTGAGGTGGCGGGAGAGGGAACTGGTGGTGTGCCCAATGCCACTGTAGCTACTACGAAGCCCAAGACCGGAAAGGCTGCATTGCCTTTGAAGAGAGACAGAGTAGGATCCTGTTTACCTTGATATTTCGTCTGCGGATGTTGTTGAATCTTGGTTCCCTATGCCAAAAGAATCCTCCCTGACGTGTGGAAATTCTTGGAATTTGAGTTGTGATCATCAGCTGGAGTTACTCTCTGGTTTTGATATATAATTGGGTTTGGTTACGTTCGTGGATTAGCTTTAGTTGCTACTAGAAGTTCTTCCAGCTGTGGGAGAAGGTTTCAGCTGATATATTTTTTGTTTGTGTCTTCCGTTTGATGGTTTAGTCTGTGATGTGATTTGAGATGTTTTCTTGAAGAGGGTTGCAACTTCGGGGTCGTTCAAAGTTTTATCTTGTAATGACAGACTGGTTCAGTGAATTACATGGTCACGACTACACGTCTGTTGTCTGTGTAGGACTGCTTTCTTACCCACATCATGCTGCTTGTTTTATCAGAGTATTTGATTGTTGGGGTTAGAAGACGTTGCTGTTAAAACTGCTTTTCCACCTTAGACTTGAAATTTCTTGTTTAATCCAGTTAGTACTGATTGTGTGTTAAACCATCTACTTGGTGTACTTTTTTGTTGTTGTTGCTTTCAACATATGACATGACCCCCCTTTTGTTGGAAACTGCAGACAAGGTCTAAAAGGTTCTTGGAAATTCAGAAACTGAGGCAGAACAAACAGGAGTATGATGTAAAAACAGCAATATCTTTGCTGATGCAAATGACAAGCACAAAATTTGTAGAAACAGCCGAAGCGCATTTTCGGCTCAACATTGATCCAAAATACAATGATCAACAGCTAAGGGCAACAGTAAGTTTCATTCTCTCTGCTATTTTTTCTCTGGCTTTCAATATGAGTAAATATTGGGGCAGCCTGTAACTCCACTGTTCCTTTGCAGGTAAACTTGCCTAAAGGAACTGGACAGCCAGTGAAAGTTGCTGTCCTTACACAAGGTTGTTATTCCACACATCTCTATTAGTTATGCTGAAACTTAATGCTGTATTATTGGCTGTGATTTGTCTTTATCAGAGGTTCCTAAGAACTATTGGATTGGACAGTTAAGGAGAGAATGGTCAAGAAATGGATCAGCTATGTTCATCAATAACATATTCTTGACAATAGTGCTCTCTGGCTTTCCTTGTGATGTTATGGACTGAGTTATCATGTGATGCATTTCAGTTTTGCTTCTTCGCTATCAAGGTTTATTTATCGATTCCTTACTTCAATTCTGCTGGCCAGGTGATGTTAGTTGGTCTATGTTATCTAATTTGCTTTTTGAGGTAATGCAAAATTAGTTTCTTGCTGCCATAGCCCTTATTTGGAGATGGATAGCCCTTTAATGGGACCAGAAATTACGCTGAGTACTGATCCAAGTTAAGGGCTACAGAGATGAGTGTTGTTGTAGGAAAGGAAAATAATGGCTTCACATGTGGCAAGCTGGAAAATTCTAGATAACTAGCTTTCAAGTTGCAGAATTTTTTAATTTTGATTTTTTAAACAGAGAAACATATCATTCTAGGTGTCACTAACTGATGATGCTTTTTTGAGAGCATATGGAGCAATTTCCTACCATACTAAGCATCGCTGGCAGTCAGATTTAGAGCATTTTAATGCTGTCTTGTTTATGATGACACACAATTCTGACCTGAGGACATTGTGGTTCTCGAAGAGCGTGATGACGGGTTGCTAATTCCAATACTCTCAATACTTAGTAGGGTGAGGGATGATTTGGATATCTTACAAGCAATCCTCAAGGCGTGTCTTTGAAATGGATGAGTATACCTATAGCAGTTATTCAGGGTTGCGAACCTGTCATTTTCTAGCAATGGTGATGATAAGTGTGGCAGGATGGGGGTGGTGAAGAAACTCCAGTGTCTGGTTATTAGTGCAATGGCGACTTGTACGAGAAGCTTTGTCCTAGCTGCATAGTTTTGGAAATTGGAATGCTTGATGCCTTCTGTCTTGGACCTGGAAACTGTCCTTGATTCTTTATGCGCTTCAACGTCCATACCCCAGATAAAGTGATAAGCTAAAGCAATTTGTTTCTGTGGCACTCATACGTGTAACTTAAACTGTCTGCAGGTGAGAAGTTCGACGAAGCAAAAAATGCAGGAGCAGATTTGGTTGGCGGGGAAGATCTGATAGAACAAATCAAGGGAGGATTCATGGAATTTGACAAATTGATAGCATCTCCAGATATGATGCCTAAGGTTTTAGTTACTTTATTCATTCAAGGATGATTATAGTTTACTTGCTGTTGTTAAATCTCGGCTGTTTTCTCAATTCACCTCTATGCGGTGTTATCTTGTCTTGTTCCCTATCATCGCTACTTGCATCAGGTTGCTAGCCTTGGTAGGATCCTGGGACCTAGAGGACTCATGCCAAACCCCAAAGCTGGTACTGTCAGCACCAATATACCTCAGGTACACTCGGCATCCACTTTTTCCTCAACAGACGACTCTTGTTCTTAGTATGCTTGTCCTTGGGTTCTGAACTATCATGCAACTCATTTGATTTTCATTTCTTAACTGGTGCAAATGGAAGATAAAAATAATAATTGGATAAAATCAATGTATCTGGTCGTGATTGTCAACTGGCGACTGGGTACATGTTGAACTTATCTGCTGTACTTTATTCAGGCAATAGCTGAATTCAAGAAGGGGAAAGTGGAATATCGAGCAGATAAAACCGGGATTGTTCACATACCATTTGGAAAAGCAGATTTCTCTGAAGATGACCTCCTTGTAAACTTGGTTTCTGCTATTGTAAGTCGCATGATCTCATCCTCATTCCCCCCACTTTCATGCAAGTATTTTCTCTTCATGGGTTGTCGAGGGGTTGACTTATTCTCTACGTCAACCATCTTTTTGCCAGAAATCTGTAGAAGCAAACAAGCCATCGGGTGCAAAAGGAGTGTACTGGAAGAGTGCTCACATATGCTCATCCATGGGTCCTTCCATCAGATTAAACATACGGGACATGCTTGATTACAAGCTTCCATCGAGTGTCTGATCACTGATGAACACCTGTAAATGGTGCGATCAAAACATCTCTTTATGGGGCTTGAGCTTTGCCAGTTAACGGTTGTTAGAGATGGCAGGTAGAAAAGTGAAGCGGCTAGGTAGGCAAAGCAAAGAAACAGTTCACAAAAGAAAGCGTCAGATTGGAGGCTGTTGTGTCTTCACTATGCAAGCTACTTGGTCGCTTTCAATCTGCCCCATAGGGAGAGAGCCTTGTGCCTGTTGCTAGTCATATAGGTTATCAGTACTTCATGCACTCCGATTCTTGTGTGATAAATCTTTGATCATGGCACTGTTTCTCATTTGTTGAATTATATCCCATGTTTCAAAAAAGGCTCATCTTACCTGCTGGTTATGGTTTATGTCGTTGCATATTTATGTTGAGTTCATAACTAAAGCTTTGCTGTTGTGCTCAGAATGGTAAAATACCTCACATTTGACAATTGGGGTGTACATATCACTTAAAGTTTAGAATAGGATGTTGGGTAAACTATCAATTGTTTTCCTATCAATTGGGACAGACATACCACTTAAATTAGAAATCATTCGAACTCACCACAAGCTCGCAGGGGCGGTGCTAGAATTTGAGTTTGGGGGGGGGGGGGGGGGGGGGGAGGTGAGGAGGGGGGAATTGTTGTGTCATAATAGCGCGATTAATTTGTTATCATAAAGGCACAAATATTATTAGAAATAATCAAATCACTCTAATCTAAAGTTTATACTATGTTATGTTTAATATAAACTAGAAAACTACGAATAAAAATAAATCATGCAATTCAATGTGTAGCATGTTTTTCCCCAATATTCCATGTTTGGAAAGTGACTGTCTATCTATCGTTGTAAAAAGATTGCTCCTTCATTTGCTAATCGTTCTCATGTACAACACATGATCTAGTTCCTCCTAAATTATTATTGAAAATTTTAATTAAATGTATGACCAAAAGACTAGTTCCTCTTCAATTATTGTTGAAAATTTTAAAAGAGAATGTCGCCTGGCATCCTGTTCTCGAGTGAGCTGGGAAGACACACCAGCAAACTAGTGCTCGAGGGCCGAGACTCGGATCTCAAGGGTACCCGAGGAAGAATAGGGGTCGGCTCCGGTTGATGATGATGATGCCCCGTGGTAGACTCGGCGGCGTGATGGTGCTATCCATGATGGCTCTGCCTCAAGTTCCTCCTCCACCACGGGTCGGAGCAAGGCAGAAGGTCTGATACCATCATTGTACTTGATGCCCCACTCAACTCGGACAAACCTCATATTCTGGAGTCTCCGCCAAGAAGATTTATGTTCGGCCCACCACTAGGAAGCGGGTTAGTGTGGGCATTCGGTCGGTTCGGTTCAAACCGAACTGAAATTATTCATACCGGGTCCCCGAATTCTATCAAACCTCAAACCGAATTCGAACCGAATTATAATTCGGTTCGGTCGGTTCAAACCGAATTATAATTCGGTTCGGTTTTTTATACAAAATCGAAATAGTGAGGTTAGCTTGTATTTTCTCTTTTTTAAATGATTTTTCACGCTAATGTAAACAATAAATATGTATCATCAATGATAAAATCAAACATTTCAACACATAAGTCATATGATTCAAATATTTAAGTCTCATAATAAGTAGAAACATAAAAATCCACCATTTAGAGCTTGCACTTATAATAATTCGGTTTTTCGGTTCGGAAATTCGGTTCGGTCGAAAGGACCCTGATTTCCGAAATATGCCCTTTTCTCTTTCGAATTCCGAACCGAATAACATTAATTCGATTTCGGTTCGGTTTATATTCGGTTCAGTTCGGTTAGGTTCGGTTTTACCGAATCGTATGCCCACCCCTAAAGCGGGTGGTGTCCATCCTGAAGTATCGGGCTAGTCTGGTGATGATGGTACCAAGGTGCATGGTGGAAACTCATGGTCGACCAATGGAGTAGAGTACCATCATCCCACTAAGAGTGACCTGACCACTAGCAAGGAGACTCGGTATTACAGAGTGAGTAAGCAGAATGTGGATAATTATCCACCGGGCCTGAACTAAGTCACCCTGATGTGAGATGCATAATATCAATGGTGTCTCTCATCCGGAAGGCAGATAACCTCATACAGCTACTGGGGATTAAAATTCCTAGTGTATGCCTTCCCCGACATCGTTATGATCCCGGTATGGAGACCCAGAGCTCCAGCCAAAGTGTCATAACCGATGGAATGATGGATTCCTCCCAACATGAACTACACAAATGGTGAGTTGAGTCGCCCCTTAGGTTGCTCATGCATGAACGTGGAGTAGAACTTCAAGTACAGCTCCTGGTAAATAAGCTCGTCAATGTTGAGAAGTATGCGCTACTGAGGATGGGAAACAACTGCAGAGATTTCCATTCAGCAGTGGAAGTGATCGAACATGTCCAAATCAAGGCGCCAATGGGGACCAACATCCACATTCTGCCATGATTTGTACTGGTCTCCGTAGACCGGATAATTCACCAACTGATGGATGTACGGGTGCATCAGATTAACCATCCTGCAAAAATTCCAAGCAAACATGCACCACACATGAAAACATTTATCATACAAAGCTCTACGGGGAGAAAATAAACTCCCCCGCACTTAAGTTCCAACATATTCAACATGCCTCTATAGGATTTTCACAAGGTCAAAGGGCCATTATTTAACCTCGAACATCCATAAGGCACACTAAGGCATGATAATAGGTGTTTCATAGATCATATAGGTTGCAATTGCAAGCCTAGATCATGCCTCGATGACCACAACCCATCATGCACAAAAGTGAATCAAGACATTCATTCAAAGAATGTTCTTGGTGGGCATTTTTCAATTCAAACACCAAATCAAGCCCACAAAGGCTCAATTATCTCAACAATCACGTCAAGCATTATTCAATCAACATAGTTCAACAAACCCCTCCCCCAATATCATCATTGAAGCAAAAGTTCACAAATCTCCCTACCTAAGAACTCTAGCTCTGATTTTCCAAAATTGACCAAGTAAAAGATGAAAACACACATGGAGACTAAAGTAGGATCGAAGAGGAAGATAGAGAAATGGCGAGGGTATAAAAAAATGCCGCAAAAGTGATCGACCAAGGTCGCTTGAGCTTTGCCTGAAACTCGTCAGAGCCTCGCCGAAAAAGATCGTCGGACTGAAAAACGAATCTTACCACAAGCTCGGCGAAGGTTCGCCTGGGCTAGGGAAGATTGGATATGTGCTTGGTTTCTAATTTGGAAGGCCGGAAGTAGATCGACTCGTTGAAAATTGACAGGGGCAACGCTTTCCAGTGAGCATTTCAAAGGATTCCGTCGGTTAATGTTCACTTGAAGAGGGAGGGATCACAGACTATTTATATATCCCGAGGTTCGAGATCAAATGCGGAGTCTTATTTTCACGGTCAGCTAACAACGGTAATAACTCGCTGGTCGTGATCTAGGCCGAAAACGGTGAGTTTTATGCCGATATCACAAGAGGTTTGATATCACGGGCTATTGACCGTGATAATCTCAAGCTGACCGTAATGTTTGCAAATCACGAGAAATGCATGGCGACATCACGGTCTGGGAAAAATTATCATGGTCGGCTGACCGTAATAATGTTACTAAAACCATGATATGTACCAAAAACAGGGCAAACCCATAGTTCTCAATACTCAATCGTATCAACCGTGCATCTAACTCAAACACGACACATTCAAATAGTCAAACACATAAACCATGACACGATGATCATTCAAAACTCACCCATTTGACTCAAACACTTAAACAGAAAGAGAAAATAAGGAAAAGAAATACGAACCTACGTTGGGTTGCCTCCCAACCAATGCTTGTTTAACGACCGCATCTCCTCATTTATCACATCATAATCAAATAAGAAGGAAATATGGATGCAATCGACGCTATTCAAACTATTATGCACATGAATTGATACGAAATAAACTTCAATAGGAAGGATAAATAACACCAATTTAGGTTTTATCAATTAAAAAAAATAAAGTGGGCTCGCTGGAATTTTTCCCTTGCTCCAACGACTTTGTAATATTTGTTCTTTTTGAATGTTTTTATGTTTGTCATTTTTGTCTACCATGTTTGTAAGTTTTTATTTTTGTATACCATGTTAGTAATGTTTATATGACTAAAAATAACCTGGTTGTTTTTTCTTAATGTATGGTTTGTAAATCCATTATGAATGGTTTGTCATTTTTGTCCATGTTTGTAATGTTGACTTTGGACAAAACTCCTTTATATATAAAACAGAGCCTCCAAAGTCGGTCAACTTGTTTCCATTTTGTATTGTTTGTTGGTCTAGTTTGTATAGTTTCTAAGTTTTGTATTGTTTGTATGTCTTGTTTTATATAGTTTATATAGTTTTATCATCGTGTTTGTATATACAAGGTAAAAAAAACTGGTAAAAAAAGGACAAATGAGAGAAAAATAAATTAAATAAAATTTGAAATAAAATCACTTTTTAATAATACCAAAAGTACCCCTATAACTAATTAAAAAATCATTCCTACTTTTTAACCGTTAAATTAGTGTATGTAGATATAAAGGCGAGGAGGGGCTTAGTCAAGTGGCTAAGAACCTCCTCCTTAGTCACTTGATCTGGACTCTGTAAGGACCTCGCCAAAACCGACAAGTGGCGACACAGATCATGCGAGGACGAAGGCCTCCACGAGGATCTGCTGCGACAAGGGACGACGATCATATGTCATCCACCCAACCAACCGAACAAACCATTGCACTATCTAACTTTCGGTATCATTGGACGATAGTATTAAAAAACTCATACGATAACCAATAAGCAAAAAACTCATACAGATAACCGCCGATAAGCCTTATCAGTTAACCGCTCTTATCGGTTCGGTTAGCGGTTAGTTTGACGATCAACCAATAATCACTAACATACGTTCCAATAAGTACGAATATACCTAATCAAACCAAATATCAAACAAATAACTTCTATTTTCTTTCACAAAATATCATAAAGTGAAGCAATAACCACTTGCAATTCACAAATCATCATCCAATTAAGTTTAAAAAGTATCAGTTAATCCTAACTACTTGTCCAACAATTTAACTACACTTCTACATTATTAACAGAGAATACTATCAATAAGAAATAACATCAATAAAACATCCATCGTGAATTCATAACTAGGTTCAAGAAAGCGCTAGGCGTAAGGCGGGCGTTGAGGCTTTGCCTAGCGCCTAGCTCGCCTAGGCGTTGGAAGAAAAATAGCTATTCACATTGCATAATGAATGAAATAATAATCCGCAACACTTCCTCACTTCAGTTAGAATGATTAATAACTTACTCAACACTTAATGACAAGAACATAGCTCACGAAATCATAGCTCAATAGCTCAGAAAGTTCTTAATCTTTTGAAAATATTGATATCAAATTAATTTCGTATGACATTAACTTCCTCCTTTAATATTGACTTCCTAGTTCCATCTAGTTATGTTTAGGAGAAAATTAGATGTCGCCTTACTCCATTGACGTGTTCCAGTATCTAACTAGGCGCGAAACCCCTAGACGAGGTGTTTTGTCATTGCCTTGCACCTAGTAGTGCCTAAGCGTAAGGTTAAGCATACTTTTTTGAACCGCGGTTCATAATCAAAATTCAAATTTCATTATATAAAATTAAAAAGAATCAAACGTCTTCATTCATTAGTGAATAATAACTATCGAGACATCAAAGACAAGAAACACAAGATCAACATCATTCACAAACATCTAAGAAACAAAGACTACTAGGGTGCGATGTTTGCTTTGTCGATTAAAAAGGGGAGTCACAGAGAACGGCTTTTGGGTTATGACTCTTAAACACATTTAAGACTTTGGGTGGAGGGTTGTTTGCAATAAGTGGAAATAGGGATGTATGAAATTGCGACTTTGGTTTGTTTTGAACCTTGAGACTTTTTCTCTTAGTCAAAGACAAAAATTATGTGGTTATGCTAGTAGGCGGTTATCGGTTAACCACTAACCGATTAGTCGGTTAGCGATTAACTACTTCGGTAAAAAAAATGGGTGCATACAATGCACCCAATTCTAAAAATAACCTTAAGACATCGCATTTTGGATTTTAATTGGTAGCATTAGTTTGATATGATGATATAACATATGATCACAACTAATCAACCTATTACCCTATACCTTAAACCTTCAATTTTGAACACAAACCCAAAACCCCAAATTAGAAACCCTAACCCTACATTGCTAAATCCTTAACCCTTCAAATTGAAGTAAATCTTAGATGAGTTTTTTTTTTAAATTCATGTGTTTCTTGTTCATCGCATCGCAATTGATTATCGATACCGTTTTGACATGAATCGCATGCTCGGAATGCCAATTACGAAGTGAGTGCATTGAATGCAACCAAAAAAATAAGTGCATCGAACTGGAAGTTGTGGTTTTGCTCCTGCCCTTGCCCGTTGGCCACTTTTACTGTTTACTTATGTCATTTTTACTTGCTTAAGTGTCACGACTTGATTATGATTTAAGGTGCTCTTTGCTATGTTTATCTATTTGGTTGTTTGGTCTGCCCGACTAGGGACAACTTTGTTTGCTTTTTTGCAGGTGACATTTCAGCGTTGGCTACCAAGGATGGAGTTCTTTTGACTGCAACTTCAACTTGGCCAAGTCTAGTTGGGGCGTCGTTTGGTGCTTCGTGCTACTTGTGTATTTGATGGGGTGATTTCTAGTGGTAGTTGGGCGTGCTCTCTGTATTAGAGTTTGATACTCTCAAGGATGTGATGCATGGCGGTCTTCTTTCAGTTAGGGCTCAGTTCTCAAAGTTGTATATTCATTGAACTGCTTCAGTTTCAATGGACTCGATCCTTGACTCTCTCCCGCAAAGAGTAGAAGTTTGGTTAGGGATTAGATCCATGCCAAAAAGGTATCAAAGAGCTGCCCATATCGTGGCAAATCAAGCTATCTTATCGTTGATCGGTAGTTGGTCGACTAGCGTCCCCTCTTTCTATTTTAGGTAAGCCTGCAAAGGCTTTACTTTTGTATCCCATATCTGTTGTTTCCCTTTTGGGAATATCTATGGAAAAAAAATTCGGATGGTGAAACAGGTCGGGTAGCTGGAGGCTTGAGCAGTCTGGTACTGGTAGTAACTGGTGTACTGCGTTGTTGCGGAAAGAACGCTGCAAAACTTTAACAGGCCATTATCACTAGCTTAAAACCAACACGAGTTGTTGAAACAAACGAACTTGTCTAATCATTTTCGTGAACAACTAGCAACATGTGTGTTGGCCTTAGAGCACATTCTTAAGATGAAGGGTGATCCCACACAAATGTCCCTACTAATATATATAACAAATCCTCCCAAAATTCCAAGATTCATGTCCCGCAAAACTCGACCTTCCCCTCTCCCTCTACCTAGAAGAAAACAAATCCCCATTCCCTCTCTGAATTCACACATCACTGATCTGGATTGACGCCACACTTACCTTCTGCAACACAATTATCATCATCATCGTCATCGTCATTCTTTCACATCTTCATTCGCAACCTCCACTTTGGCGGCCGTATTGACACCATTGGGGTTCTCCACCTTCTTCTCTCCCCCCTCCTTTGGACCTTCATTTGAGTAGTGATTCTTCAAAACCATAGCAATGTCAGCTTCTGAAGCACCAGCCAGCCTGAATCGCTCCACTGCTGCATCCAGGTTTTTCCTCCAATCACCGGTCCCTAGCTTGCATTCAACTTGAGACCGCTCGAAAAGCATGTTGCCCCAGAAGAGATGTATCTGTGATCTCATCACTGCTGCTTGCTCAGCTGCTTCTTCTGGTGTCAGCTCACCATGACCACCGCCACCATTCACCACAACAGCCTCACCTTCAGCGGTGTTGCTTCCGTGTTTCTTTTTCTTTCTCAACCATTCCTCTTTCTTGCTTGAAGTTGGATCCTTTAGCTCCTTCGCTCTCTGTTCCTCCATCTTTTCCCACATTTCAGTGGCTGCTTTCATCTTCTGCTCTGCACTATCAAACAGCTCAAGTGTCTCCATCGAGTCCCAGCCAGAGAGATCCATTTTCTTGGCAAGTGCAAAAGACCAGTGGAGCTTAGCCATTTCAAACTGTTGTTGCCCCAGGGCAAGCAGACCTTCATAAAAGTCTGGCTTGATCACCAATGCTTCCTCATATTTCTGCCTTGCTGAACAATATTTCTCCTTCACCCAGTCATAAGCCGTCTGAAGCTGAGTAGCCACCACGTCTTCCCCAGCAGAAGACTCATCCAAGGGAATCCGTTTCCTAGCAGCACACATGTGGACATTGCCCCAGTTGAAGAATGCCAAGGCAGCCACCTCCTGGAACTTTTGGGCAGCTTTGTCAAACAGAGCTTGAGCTTCCTCACTTGTCACCGTCTCCTCGAGAGCCTCTGTGCATAGCTCCATCCCAAATTCATGCAAATCAACATGTGCATCAGGGTCAATGCCAACGTGAGTGCGGAAGAGCTGAGCAAAGTCAAACAGCCAGTCATCCATTTCTATTTCCTTGCTGCTCTCTGGATCCTCTGCAATTCCTGCTTTCTCCTTTGGAGCTTCTTTCTCAGTGTTATTATCCATTTCACTATCAGGTGCCTCCAATACAGATTCTTCGCTGAGTGATGAGTGAGTTATGCTTTCATCCCCCTTATTACCTTCGCTCTCAACAAGCTTCTCCTCCTCTTCTAGTAAAGATGGCTCTTGCTCAGGTGAAACTTCAACGATATGCAACCTCAACATCCCAACGGCATCCACCATCTCTGGATCACCATTCTTGGTCAGAAGACTGTCTGCAGCTGATTCTGCTGACTTGAGCTCAGATGTTGACGTGACAGTAATTAAGTCCCCATCGTTATCTTTGTACTTGATCAGAACTGACTTTGAGAATGGCAAACGGTTGCTTACAATCTCCCTTAATGCCTTGAAGGAACAATTGACAGGCATCTGCACAAGCCTTATGTCATGGTCATAAACAAGTTTCACCGGCCTCCACCTAACTGCGACCTCGGATCCCTGTGCACGTGAAAGCATTGATCTTGATGAGGAAGATAATGACGGTTTCTGTGCATGGGGATCCTTACCTGAATCAGCAGTCACTTTTGCGGAACCAGTTGAAGGGTTCAAGACAAGTTTTGGTTGCTGCTGCGTTTTACTCTCCTGACCATTTTCAGTCACAGCTGCTGCTGTCACTTGTTGCTTTTCAGATTTGTTGCCTGGTGACACAGATGGTGCAACTGGAGCAGTTAGTCCCTTCTTCGACATGGGACGAGCAGGCAAACATGGTCCCAGGCCTGCAATGGGGGCACCACGAACTGCAGAAGCTCCAAGAGCAGCAGGGGATGGGCGGCTATGGAGGTCCTGCTGAGCCTCCTGTCGTTGCCCCAATGCAGTCCTCAACCTGCGAGCAATTTCTAAAGCATCTCGGTGATTGGAGTCTGCATCCAACAACACCTGAACATCCTGCATAGCCATTTCAAACTTGCCAACAGCCTCAAAAGCACGGGCCCTTCTGAGAAGAGCCCTGATGAAGCGAGGTTGGACCTGGATGGCCATAGAGCACTCTGCAATGACTGAGTCGTAGTCAATAGGCTTCATTTGCATCAAACAAGCAGCCCTGTTGCTGTGAAACACAGCACGTTCAGGGTGGGATTTGGGGGTCAAGCGAAGAGCACTCTCATACTGTTCTAAGGCACCCACATAATCTTTGTTCTGGAACCTCTTATTTCCTTCCTCTTTCAGCTCGTGGGCTTTCTTTAAGAGAATTGAGGAGTCCAGTTCAATCCCACCACCACCATTGCCGTGTCCCACAACACCATTGCCCGTGGCGGTAACTGTTGAATTGGCGTTAGCATGATTACGATGATCAGTAAGCGGGACATGATTTGAATTCGAAACGCCGCCGCTGCCGGCACCGCTGCCCTTCTTCTTCTTCCCCCCAGATTTCCCCATTCGACTCTCTCTCTCTCTCTCTCTCTCTCTCTCTCTCTCTCTCTCTCTCCAATTGACTAAAACCTCTTCGGAAAATCAAACAGCTATCAACTTAGTCTCCTACCCTTTTCTAACTGGAAAAGAACCAACGAAAGAATTTCGAGAAAGAAGGAAAGGAGGATCCAAATCCACCTGCCACAGTTGGACAATAACTTCAAAGACCGAAACTTTAAACTAAACCCCAGAAATGAAAATGTAAAAAGCAGAGAAGTGAAGAGCACTTACAGGGGAGGACTGGGAGCTGGAGCGTCCTTAGATTGGCAAGGTTCTTGTGTACTTGGATATGGGGGTTGTTGTAGCAGAGAAATTATATGCTCGCTCAGATAGAGAGAATCGGGTCGGGGCGGAGTTCGGATTGGGAGAATAGAAAAAGGTGCAAACTTCCTTTCGAAAACCCTACCGCCTCCGCTCTTCTAGACCAGCAGTAACTACTAAGTATTCCACCCCGATGGCAAAAATAGAGGGAACAAGACAAACCGAAAATTGATCCACCCGTTCGAATCCATTCAAACCTAAACCTACAAACAATATTAATTTTAGGACTTTGCTATGGTGATTTGCAAGTCACCCAAGTCACCGTAACTTACACTTTTTGATAGATCGAAGACAAAAATGGTCGATCAAATTTGTTGTTTCAGTTTTGTGACGCTCAACGACGCGATTGACCTTTTACAGCAAATGATCGACCTATTTGGCAAGTGAACAATATAGTAGGTCGACCCCATTATCTCAAAGGCCGACCATTTTGCTATTAAAAGGTCGCCCTCATAAATGAAAAAGGTCGACCTCTGTTTCATTAACTGATCAACATCAAAGTCGGAATTATTTAGGAAAATAGTAGAAAATGTCGACCTTGTTCCAAGAGGTTGACCTATTTCCTTTAATTTTGTCAATGTTAGAGTGAACAAGACAAACTGAAAATCGATCCACCCGTTCAACCCCAAATCTACAACCCATTCAAACCCAAGCCTACAAAGAATACTAATTTTATGGGTATGGGTGTCAATTTTTAAAAGCAGAAGCATTATGGTTAAAATGTGAGTTCCGATTGTTACAATTCGATAATATCCAAACGGATCTGTGATACTATATTATGCATCAAAATCTTATATATTTAATATATATTTCTTAATCAGAAAACCCTTACTTTAATTAGTAGTCATCATATAATTTGTTTATGGAGCTTTCAAGTAGTCTTTCAGCCCACTTATTCTAATTAGATTGAAAAAATAAAAGTCAATTATTTATCAAAGTGTTTCCTTAACATTTATATCAATACTTATTTTTGCATCCTCTCTTTATGTTTAATTTTTTAGTTTACTACAACGTATTAATAAGTAAAATATTTTTAATTTTTTTCTTTTTCTAGTAGGAATGCAATATGTTACTACAATAACTTACTTGTTTCATATAGTGTCACATATGTATTTTTTGTCATATTATATTATTAGAAGTATAAATCTTATTCTCATGTAATGGATCAGATTTTCATCCAACCCAGCTCAAATTGTGAGTCAAAAATCTGTAGGATCTTGAAATTTATGGGTGATTTAGGGTCACCATCATTTGACTCAAGACTCATTGGTTGGGCGGTTAAAAATGGTTTAAAATCGACCCAGTCAACCCATATACCTCTAGGCAAAATAACCCATCATATATTCATAGTGGTCCAACTAAACCCCATTTGGTTGGAGAAATTATAACTAATATTACTTTGGCTGAGTTTTTCCTTATCTAACAAAGAGTATGATGATTTTGATCGTAGATTTGGTATTTTAAGTATTCTCATCAAATTCATTTGAATATGTACTACAATATTAACGGTTTAGATTCGTTAATTTCAACAATTCGATCATCTGTATCCCTCAAATATTATAACCATCTCGTAAATAAATATCTTGCTCATTTCCTATAACTTTTATAAAGAATATCTTAAGAAAATTTGAAAGTAACATCGATTTTCTAAAATTTCACTTAGGGGTCGTTTGGAAGTTGCGATTGTTTTGTTGAGATTGTCATTATGCATGTATTGTTTACAATGCATCATTTTTTTGTTTTTTTAGCAGAAACAATACATGGATTGTTTCTATGAAATGACAGAAACTATCACTCATTTTGAGTGATTGTTATATCTCAACTTTTAGTTGTGATTGTTGAGATAGTTGAATTGAGATTGTTTTGTCTTAGCTTTTAGCTGATGCGACATACACAATCACACATACCAAACGTTGTATTCTACAATGCATCAAATTCGACAATACATGTATAATATTATACATGCATTCTCAACAATATATCTATTTAACAATCGCAACTTCCAAACGACACATTAGAATTAGAACTTTACATGGATGATTTAGAGAAGATGAGGATGACTTTTACCGGAATCACAAGCTAGTAGGTTTTGATATTTCATTTTACATCTCCATAGACTTTTGGTTTCATGGATAGCTATGATTTTAAAAGACTAACTTTATGATTGTATATTTAAAACCTGACCCTTCCAAATACGTTATCATCCCATACCATAAATGCACCTAGATGCAGTTAGTGGTGGTAATATGTTAGGCAATAACGGTTTAACCAGTTATCAAATTGGTAACTGCGATTAACGATACAATCGATAATTGTACATATTGGTATAATCGGTAACCAACAATATTGGTGGGGAGTAACTGATAGACTGCATTCGGTATATCGGGCCGTATCCAGTTATTAACCGGGGATTAGTCGGATAAATCCATAGCACCCACCCTTCCCTTCCTCTGCATGCTGCAATTTTGCGACCCTTCTCTTACCCTTCAGCTGGAGTTTCGCGACGAGGGGCTTTGAGGCCCGGCAAGCAGCAGCTTCTCACCATCTCATTCCCATGTTGATTATACTAAGTTTGGGTACCAATATGTAATTATGTAGTTAGAGTTTGTGTTAGCAAACCTATATATAGTCTGCTGTACATGTTGAGATGGTTAACGAAAATAAGAAAGCGTAAAACCTGTGAGGGAGATCCTCACCGTGGACTAGGGTCATATTGACGAAACCACGTTAAAAAAATTTGTGTATTATTTCGATCCAGCTATGCTTTGAATAATTGTCATCGTAACAGAGCTTGCGGTCTAATTCTTGTCCGTGGGAACGTTTCTGCCGTTGTGGGTCTGCTGCCCGCCGCTTTGCTTATTATCTTAGGATTTCTCGATTCCGGCCGGTTGATTCTTCGTTGGTAGGTCTTGGTATTGTGGCTTATTTGTTTCTTTCTTTTCCGGCCTGCTACCTCTTGTCTGCGGGTCTTCTCTAAGTCATTAGCTCAGGAATTCTTCTCTGGCCTACTGTCCATCTTCTGCGCACGGGTCTTCTCCAAATCATCTTCTCCGGCTTGTTGTCCATAATCTGCAGGTCTTCTTCACATCACCAAGCGCAGGTTTGACCTTGGTAAGGGGCGTGAGTAATATTGGGGCCGCCTCTATTTATTTGTCTTGAGCTATTTATTTGTCTTGAGTAATGGATTCCAATTGTATTGATACTTTAACGACTAAGCTAGATGGTACCAATTTTCCCTTATGGGAATTTCAATTCAGAAGTTTTGTTGAAGGACGGAGGTTGCTGCGAATTTTGGATGGGTCTCTTCCTAAACTGGCCGATAGCTCTCCCGCCAAAGATATTGAGGATTGGGCTGCTAGGAATGCCCAATTGGTTTACTGGTTGTTGCCTACGGTTGATGTTGGGACAGCCTTGAGTCTTCCACGGTTCTCACTGGCCTCTGAGATGTGGGTTCATCTTCGTATGACCTAATCTCAAAATAATGCTGCTAGACAATTTGAGCTCGAAACCGAGCTATCTTTTTTTCATCAGGGTGACCATGACGTCCGCATTTATTATCAAGCTCTCATGACTCGTTGGACTGAGTACGACATGCTCACGACTTCTCTGGTTTCTTCAGCTTCCTCTGCCGAAGTTGTCAATGAACGGTCTCGTAGCCGTTTTATGCAGTTTCTTGCAAAACTTCATCCTGAGTTTGAGCCCATCCGTGCCTCTCTTCTTCATCGTCAAGTGAGTATAATGGATGAGGCGCTTGCTGAACTCATTTGCAAGGAAACACGACTTCGAAATCAGGCCAAGTTGGATCACTCTCAAGAAGGCGGTGGGGCCTTTGTTGCCGCCAAGTCTGTCTCTTCTGAAGGTGGTTCGGCCTATGTTATTGGTAAAATATCTTCTGACCACTCCCCAGTTTCAGCCTCTCGGCAATACTAGTCAGCTGATTTGTCACTTTTGTAATGAGTCGGGCCACATTCAACCACTGTAAGCGCATGAATCTTTGTATCTATTGCAAGCAGACTGGTCATATCATTGTTGATTGTAAGGTTCTTGCGAAGAAGGGTGGTTATCTCCCTAATCACAGGCCATCTGGGGCGGCTGGTTCTTCTAGTCCTGGATATGTCGTGGCTGCCTCCTCGGCTCCTCCTTCGGCTTTGACTACTTCTGGTGCTACTCTCACTCCTGAGGGAGTGTGTCGCATGATTTCTGATGCCTTGCAAGAGGCTATTCCCCAGCTCTTGAATTCTGCCTTTGCAACTGGGACTACGCCAGGTAATTCTCCTCGTTGGTTGGTTGATTCTGCAGTATTTAATCATATGACTAATTCATCCCAGAGTTTCACTTCCATTAATCCTACTTCTATGCAATCCTTACAAGTTGCGAATGGAGCTCATTTGTCTGTTCCTGATAATATACGTCTGGACGATATGTTATACGTTTCTCAGCTTGTTCCAAGTCTGGTATCAATTGGACAGTTGGCAGATGATGGCTGTGCCGTAACTTTTAATGATCACGTCTGTATTGTTCTGGAAGTGTGTAAGAAGGATGGACGTGTGTATGTTCTGGATCAGTTTCAGCCTGTGCCGATGGTGGTTCAGGACGCGAAGCTGGAGGATCGACAAGCTGCTTGTTCTTCCCATGTTGCTGCCGCACATTCTTTTCCTTCGTTGCATAAGGATGTTATGTCACATTCATTGGATATTTCTCAGTTGTTTAGTTATTTGGTTAAGGATTTGGATTCTGGTGGTTGTAACTCGGCCAAGTCGGTTTCTCTATGGGATTTATGGCATTATCGCTTATGCCATCTTCACACTGCTCGGTTATTACAATTGTTTTGACGTAATTTATTTCCCGACTCTGTTGATCCGAAATTTCATCCCTCTCATTCCTGCGTTAGTTGTATTGAAGCTAAGGCCACTCAGTCCTCATTTACAGCTAGTGAAATGCAGTATGATTCCCCTTTTGATAGATCTCTAGGGCCCGTCCCCTGTTACTTCTAGGATGGGATTTTGCTATTTTGCTCTCTTTGTGGATCATAAGACCCGGTATGCTTGGATATATTTCTTGCATCAGACATCAGAGTTTGTTTATCATGCTAAATCATTTGTTCAGATAGTGGAGACTCAATTTGGTCTCAAGGTGAAGATTATCAAGTCTGATTCAGGCGGGGAGTTTATTGCTTCTCCCTTACAGGAATTCTATGCTACCGGTGGTATTCTCCCTCAACAGTCATGTCCTGGAGTCTCTCAACAGAACGGACTTGTTGAGCGAAAACATCGTCACGTCCTGGAATTGACTCGTGCTATCCTCTTCCATTCACATGTCCCTACCGATTTTTGGGTGGAGGATGTGGGTACAGTGGTGTATCTTATTAATCGCCAAATTACGTCAGTCTTGGTTGATCGCTCTCCTTACCATTACTTGTATTCCAAGCTCCTTGATTATTCACTTATTCCGTGTTTTTGGCTGTGTTTGCTTCGTTCTCCGCTCGAAGAAGGCTCGTCATAAGCTTTCCCCTAAAGTGGCTCGATGTGTTTTTATGGGGTACAGTTCTCAACATAAAGGTTATCTCTGTTACGATCGTGGTGAACGTCGAATGAGGATCTCTTGTCACGTTACCTTCTTGAAGAATGTCATGTACTATGCCGCCTCCTCCGAAAATGCCTTGCCTTCTTTTGATTTTCTTATCCCACTGCTGCCATTTAACTCTCCTCATGCGGGTGAGAATCCTCATTGTCCGCCCCTTGGTGGCAATAATGCTCCTCTTGTTGACAATGATAATAATCATCACCTATCACCGCCAGGCACTCCCTCCGTTTTGCAGGGGTCTGTGACGTCGTCTTCTGGTGACTCCATTCCTAGTGGGTCTTCTATGGGTGGCTCCTCTCCCGCCACCACTAGTTCTTCCCAAAGCTCCTCCTCTGCCACTCCTTATGCCAGCCAGGAAATGGCTTCCCCACCACCTCTTCCTGCCCCACGTTGTCTAATCGCTCCACCATGGGTAATCTACCTGTTCGTCTTCTGGATTATGTTGGCTACTCTACTGATCAGGCTATTTCTATTCCCACTCATTATCGCTTTGCTAAAGACTATCCCCGGTGGAATGCGGCTATGACTGAAGAGATTAATGTATTGGAAGCTCAGCATACGTGGGATGTGGTTCCCCGTTTTCCCGGTGTGTCAATCATTGGAAGTCGTTGGGTTATGCACTTACATTGGTACCAAATAAATTGAGAATTCATTTCATTGTAAAATGAATTATCGTATAGAATTCATTATCAAATGAAATCCTATGTTGGGTATGTTATATTCAAATCATTAGAAATAAAATGAAGTGTCGTGTAGAATTCATTGTCAAATAAATTTCTGTGTTTGGTGTGTCATATGTATACGTAATTTAGTTAATAAAAGAGGATCATCATGCCATTCTATTATAATTAGTATATTAATGATCTTTCTGCCACCGATTATCATTCTCGTCAACCGTGTAGTACTCCTATGTAGTAGAATTTGAAGCTTAATAGGGAAGATGGTGTTGTCGCAAGAACAACACATCTGGATGCAGTTCACTGACTTCAATTACTGGTGTATCATCATAGATGGTACACCAGTAATTGAAACATTTGCATGATGTCAAGATACGAGACAATCTACTTCCGGATGGTGCATTCAATTTGGGAGATCATTTGTGTCGTGGAGATGCCGGAAGCAGGATAAAGTATCTAAGTCTTCTACAGAAGCAGAGTACCGGTCAATGTCCGAAGTGAATTCTGAGATGGTCTGGTTAGAGAGACTATTTCAAGAGTTAGGTGTGAAGTGCGAGCAACCTATGTGCATATATGGAGATAATACGAGTGCTATTCAGATAGCTAACAATCCAGTCTTGCATGATCGAACGAAGCATATAGAAGTACATGCGCACTACATTCGCCAACTTGTTTCGGAAGGGATTGTTCAGCTAAGTTATTTGGCGACAGAGGAACAAACTGTTAATTTGCTGACAAAGGTTGTTTCCTCTAGTAGACATTGGTATCTATCTTCCAAATTGATGTTGAGAGACCAACATTAATTTGAGGGAGGGTGTTGATTATACTAAGTTTGGATACCAATATGTAATTATGTAGTTATATATAGCCTGTTGTACATGTTGAGATGGTTAACGAAAACAAGAAAGCCTAAAACCGTGAGGGAGATCCTCACCGGGGACTAGTGTCATATTGACGAAACCACGTTAAAAAACCTTGTGTGTTATTTCGATTCACCTATGCTTCGAATAATTGTCACCCCAACCCACCGCGAATCTAGTAGCTGATGCTCCTGCGATTTTTTCCTGTAAGAGTAGGTGACAATAGTTTGGCATTAATCGGCACACCGATAACCAACCAATTACCACCCCTAGCTGCAAGTTGATCTTCGTCGTCTGTGCAGGTGGGCGACTCCACATCGTTGCATGGGCTATTGCTTCCATGTTGTTCTCGTAGTCCTGATGATCTTGGTAATCCTTTAAGAAAGATTCAGCTCTCACCGCAATCTGATTCTCCTCCATCTTTTGTCCATTATGTACTTGTGCGTTACGTTTCTTCCAAAGGAACCACATAAGCACAAGCCATTTCTCAGGATCACTCGAGACCGCTAGCCCAGCGCGCTTGCGGATACCAGTCCACACAACTATCATTGTTACGGCTTTCAAATAGTTACGCCAAACTTGTTTGCCTCCAAATTCTACTCGTCCACTCGCACTCCCCGAACAGATGCACCTGTGTTTCAGGAAGGTTGCAGAACGGACAATGATGGTCACCTGTCTCATCCTTTTTACAATAATTAGCTCCTGTGGGCAATGCATTTTTCGAATGAATCCCCAAGCAAAAATACTTTACTTTCGGCGAGATATTTAATCCCCATAAGCTTTTCCAGCTCTGTGCATCTCCAATCGTGGCCACCTGGTTGGCCGTTCTCTTCATGCAGAGCCACATCTGGTAGCCCGTCTTGACTGTGTACTGACCATTCTTCGAATCCACCCACACCATTCTGTCTTGGTCATTTGAATGCCGAATAGGAACTTGAACGATTGTCGCAGCAATCTCCAGTGGGAAGCACCTTTCCAGTAGCTCCTCATCCCATACTTCCTCTTCCTCACGAACCAAATCCCGGAGTTTAGCATTCACCGGCAGAACCCAGGGAGCTGATGGGACGAAGAAACCTGGTATCGATGGAATCCATCTATCTCCCCACACCCCAATTGAAGCTACATTCCCCACATCCCAGCAGAGCCCTTGTCGAAGAAAATCCTGCGCACTCATAAGTGATCTGCAGCATCCAGAATCTCGTGGTGTATTTTGTCATTATTTTCATTGAAGTTACGGTTTTTCCATTTTTGCCAAGTCTGGTTATGATTTACGGTAAGCCTGTTTATGATTGTTGGTCACCTAACAAACCACTGTTCGCAACTTCTTGTGCCAAGATGCACACTTGATGTTTCGAGGAGAATCACAGGCTCACAGCACCAGCGACCAGCACCGTGAGCACAGGTTGGCAATGGGCTTACTTGGATCCTTTCGGTGAAGCAAATAAACTGACGGTCTGTATGATGGGACGTAAGGTATGTTAATGCATCCGTTTCTGCGACTTCCCAAATGGCCCAAGGAAAAGATGAAAGACAGGCCGGCCTTGAATATCATGAAAACTAGGACCTGGTACGCCAAATTGTAAGAGTGAGGTAGGAAAACAAACATCAGTGCAAGTACGAAGAACTAATTTGGTAATCTTCTTGGTTCTGCCTAATTTCCCAAGAATGAAAATGCACATCTCAGTTCCCTTCAATCTCAAGCAATAATGATTATTGCATCACATTCTTCTCCCAAGCTTGAGACTATTATAATAAATGTGATCTCATACTGCTCATCAGTAGCCTCTGTTGAACTGCTCGTTAGTGTCAGCTGTCATTTCCTCCTTCAGTCTCCTCACAATCTCAAATATTCTGGGTTTACGAGAATGCCACCTTTCTTCTGCCAGCGTCTCCCTCTTCTTCGATTTTGGATATGGTCTAGCTGGAGGCTCTTTGCCCTGAAGACGGGCATTTTCTTTTAGCCGAGCATATGCCGCCCTCTTTGCTTGATATTCCTTCTGCAGAGACAGAAATGAAGTTGTGGTTAGCACAAGGACATCCAAGTTAGGGTTAAGAGGTTTCACACTTGTGGTGTAAGTTCCAGCTTCAGAAACAGAGAACGCACCTCAGCTGCAGAAATGGCTGCTTTTCCATCCACTCCTTGTTCCTTCAACTCGAGCACCCGTTGAGCAAAGACTCGGGCTGGAGGTGGATCTATAGTAGACATCCTGCAAAAGCATAAATCATAGTGATTGACTCATCAGGCGTGAAGCACAATTAGTTCACCTGACAGCTGAGAGAAATAAAAGAGTACTAGCATATACCTCCACACTTGGCGGGGAGATTGTTAATTTTATTTTTTTTATTTATTCTATTTGGAGGAACACTAGGAAAAATTATTAACGTAAAACCAAAAGACAAGATACCATGTAACCACGCAGGCTGAAGCATTCTAGACATGGTAAGAATTTGCTGAGTTTGCTTGTTCCACGAATATTCAAATAAAGACCTCAGCCAGAAACTAGCTGCTCGTAATGCAGACATATCTACGATCAAATTGGCTCTAAACTTGGCTTAAAATGAGAAGTCTGACCAACAAGCTGCTCATAATGTCAAGTCAACCACAAGCTGCTTATACGTGCAGCATTATGTATATAAATCTGCTAGGACCCATTCCAAGATCCTGCTTTGCTTCTTTATCTAACAAATCACTGGATCCTATATTCTGATTACCAGACTCCATCGACAAATCAAGCACAGAACAC
Organism: Linum trigynum; assembly: GCA_964030455.1. NCBI lineage: Eukaryota > Viridiplantae > Streptophyta > Magnoliopsida > Malpighiales > Linaceae > Linum > Linum trigynum. The sequence goes on along the minus strand of OZ034814.1, from coordinate 27,698,976 downwards.
TTATAAGACGCCCAAACTTGACCAGAGGAGTAAAGAGCATGAAAGAATAAAACAAACTTGACAGGATCTTCAGGTTGTAAAGCTCGGTGCTTCCGGAAGAACATCTTTATATAAGGATCTTCAGGGACATTGATCTTCTGAATCTTTCCATTAGAAAGAGGAAATGTTGCAGGAGGTGCCCTGGAGGCTCCGATCAAATGAGAACTTTCATTAGGCCAAAAGAAAGGTTTTGGTAGAAAACTTTAGTACGATGGGCTACCAACAAATAGAAAACAGCAATGCACACAATTTTCAGCTGTAACATTTTGGAGCTTATTAGCTGAAAAGATAAAGAAACAAGAAGATAGTCTATTGTGGATGCAGTAGCAGGAAGAGGAGAGAAGTAATCATCCTCTTACACAATCTACTATGCTTATAGGCGACCAAGTAAGTCATGTCAATGTTAAGATGAAAACTTCTAACTTAACTTACCGAATAAACACAGTTCCAGTTTCCAATTCTTAAAGACTATAAATCCATCTCGATTCAAAACTTCCATGACTAAAGTTTCTATTTTTTAGTGATCATTCCGTCTCTCTGAATCTCTACCCTAAATGAATTCAACAACCCAAATGATTAAAGCACTGGCAAGTTCCGAATTTCGCAAACAAGCCAACAGCGAATCTTCATATGCATGACTTAACTCTTAGCCTTCTCTAAAATTGAACGCTAGGAAGTAAGCCATCAGACTGTGAACAAAGTGCGAGTAAGAGAGCGACTTACTGCTCCATAGCCTTGAGCCAAACAGGCTCGGCTTTAGCCATGCCCTTGACGAGCCTCCTGGTTCTCGATAGCAAATCCCCCTTCATAAACGACATGGTTGCACTTCACAAGCTTCCCACCCTCTTAACTAAAAAACGAATTCGAATTTTTTTGGATTAGAGATCAATTAGTAAAGCTGATTGTTCCGTCCGCAAGGACTAAACTGAACAAAAGCCCCGCCAAAGACCGAGTCCAACAGCTGCAAGCAATTCCGCTCACCAGCCAATTCACCAGATTCACAAGGATCCGGAATTCTTTTCACATCCAAACTAGAGAGAAAGAAAGGAAGAGAGAGGAAAGTAATTGATCGTGTACCTAAACTTTAATCGCTCGGCGATGGGGAAACCAGAAGAGGAGGAGGAGAAGAAAGAGATCCAGAGAAGAGCACCTTCGGTGCGGTGGGAGATGAGAGAGCGAGAAAGGGCTTGTGACTTGTGAGAGTTCCTGCGGTATAGGAGAGAGAGAAACAAAACGGCTCTGTGTGAGTATGTGTGGAGTGTACATGGCCGTCCTTTGGGCCGCGCGGCACGAGATAATGACGTTTCGAGCCCGTTTATTTTGTCTTGTGCTTGATTAGTGATGGGTAGGGCGGAGTGGATACCTCAATACTCGTGATCCATTCCACATTATTATTGCTCAGGCGGACAAACCCGCGAGAATATCGGGTGGGACGGACCGACCCACTCTTACATGTTATTTCTTAAGTGAAAAAAATACACGCAAATTTAACTTTTTACGATAAAACAAAGAAGAAAATACTTTTATGAAAGAAAATAGTGATAATAGAATGAGTAAATAAGTCTAACAAGTTGAAAGATCGACTCTAACTAGTTGAATAAAAGTGAAAATATGAAAAATATGTGTAGATATAGTAAGAAATTGAGATAGAATTTGCCAAAAACGGGGCGGGGCAGGACAGATCGGAAGTACATACCCATGCCCCGCCCCACGCTACTCCGGGTCGGGTATACTGACTCGACTCTACTGTCACCCTAGGAACTGGCCAAGTGCAACCACTCCCTAAAGCGTAGTATAGCGGGTTTAGGTTTATATGTCAACCCGGGTCCTAGATTTGCTGACTACTCAGTGATTTCTTGTTATCTAGCAATAAAACTGGAGTGCAAGTCTAAACTACCAAACAAACAAAGCAAGTAAACTGGTTGTATTCAGGTTAAAGAGGTCACCCGGATATGGTTCCCCCTAGACTGCAGTTAAGCCGGATTGTAATTACCAAGTTCAGTTTCTATGATAGTTATACTGCGGAAGGTTCTTAAACAGCCTGAAGTCTCGACTAAAGGTCTTCAGACCCTCTCAATCTGACTCTCTAGCGGGCGACTAACCTCCACCGGAGTCGACAGATTGAGGCCCTAAGAACAAAACCTCCACTACCGGAGTAAATCCGGTACAGAATAGTGAGTTGGCTCCTCGACTAAAGTCACCAACTCCCTACCTTCAATCAAGGATACTCTATTAACCTAGGCAGATATTCTCATTCTAGGTTAAAGCAGAAACAACAGGAATTTGATCAGGATTCAAGTCATTCAATCATTAAAACCTCAATCGAATATAATCAATCACAGAATCAGTACTTGGGTTCATACAATCAAAGCCTAACATACAAATCTAGGGTTCTCCATACCCAGATGAATGGGAGAACTACTCCATGGAGAAGAAAGCAAAAGCAGAATCAGACACGGAATTCATACTGCAAAGGATGGATTCCTGCTTCTGGACGTTGATTGGCACTTCTCCAAGCTCAAGCTGGCCTCCAATGGTGTTGAAGATCAATCTAGGGCACTTGGGAACTCTTGCTCGTCACTTTCTCTCTCTAGGAACTGATCTCTCTCTCAAAAACTCGAATCCCATCGAATTGTGGCCGAAATTCTGCTTAAAAGGAGAAAATCCCGACTCGCACGGCCAGGGTGCACGGCCGTGCACCTTACCATTCTGGCCGTGCACCTCAAAACGCGGCGTATCAATAAGTTGAACCTCGGGCTTCTCGCACGGCCAGGATTGCACTTCGCACGGCCGTGCGGATTTCACTTGTGCCCGTGCAAGCTCTCGCACAATCCCGCACGGCCAGACTGGTTACATGCACGGCCGTGCGGGTTTTCTGCTCTGCCCGTGCGTCTTCTCGCATAATGTCGCACGGCCATAATTGTATACTGCACGGCCGTGCGACCCCCTGGTCTGGCCGTGCAGCCTCCTTGGAATCTCGCCATGCGTCCGATCCGCGTCCAATCGACATCAAACTCGCTCCCAAGCCTCCATTCACGTACTAGGACCTGAAATATCATAAACAAGCACCACCTAGCGTGAAATCGGCCTAAAACACGAGAATCAATACCTCAAACAGAGTAAGAGCAGGGGTAAAAGCATGTGTAACTAACGGTCTATCAAACTCCCCCACACTTAACCGTTTGCTTGTCCCCAAGCAAACCTAACTCAAACCAATGCAGCTCTCCAGACCTCTATAGCAACAAACAACCCAGATCGTAGGTAGAGGACTTCCCAGATCATTTAGCAACTTACGAGGTCAACCGACGCACAAGTCATCTCAAAGCTTCTTATCGAGTTGGCATCATGGCAAACAGTGAACAGAGAACAAATGAATTGTGGATGGAGAGATTCTCAAAAACAAAGGATCATGGACTCACATTTTTCGAGGTGCTCGATTTTCTTTGAAGATGGTTGGAACCCTTTTCTTTCTGTTTTGCTTGTTTTCTGTTATTGTTCTTTTCTTTTTCTTTTCAAGGGTCCCAACCTGCTCTTACCGGCCATGCCAGGAGCGGATGTCTCGAGCCTCGTGCGGGGGAAAGACATGTAAGGGGGCTGGAGGTAGTAGGTGGAAATTGGGAACGAATTCCCGTCTCCCCTTACACACTTTCGCCCTATTCGCACGGGAGACGTTTATTTTGAAGCACATTTTCGAGCACCTGTTATTTTCAAAACATGATACAAGAGTCCATGACAAGGGTCCTAAGATCACTAATTCACTCAATCAACCAACACAATATGAAGAAGAAATGAGACTTCTTAAATGCATCAACATCCTCCATAGTGCTACACTACCTCCCTAGGTTGCATATTACCATAAAGACTGTCAATTCAAAGCATACTGAGCAGGCAATTGCACGGAAACACTTACTTGGAGCCCTCAAATTTAAAAATTTGGACAGTGGACTAGGCTCCAAGCACACAAACAGATCTAATGCAGTCAAAGATAAACACCCCCCCACACTTAAGATCGACATTGCCCTCAATGGAGAAGAGGGAAGGATAAGGGAAAGATGTTACCGGTATGCACGGACTGCAGGAGACTGGAGGCGGGCCAGTCGGGGCAAGCACAGCCAAAGGAAAACACAGAGCTCAAACACAGTATGCTAGGTCCGATGGTCAGCCCAATAAAATATCATCCAAACCAAAAGAAACAGACCAAACCCAAACCGGGTCTACAAACCGACTCAAAACTCAAGAAAGAAAAACAAACCGTGGTGGGGTTGCCTCCCCAGAAGCGCTTCTTTACCGTCGTATTAGCTGGACGCCCATGGTGGATACTCAGGGCGGTGCAGGAACAGGTGCCCCCAAGAGCGGATCCACGTCGCTCTTGAGGTACAGCTTCAGGTTGTGGCCATGCACCCGACGGATGCGACCACCATCATCGGTCAGCTCGACCTGCCCATCTGGCAAGATGCAGGCGAGTGAGTACCCGGACGGCCACGGTGGTCGTGGTGCAGGAGGTGGGACCAGCTCATAGTGGTCTCCACTCTTCTTACGTGCAGGCTTAGCAACCTGCGGCTTCGGCCGCCTCTCCTCCTTGAGCTTTTTGTTCAGAGGCGTGGCTGGATGGAGTGGCGGCGAAGGAGTGATAGGAGGGTCCTGCAAAATGCGAGGAGCAGCAGGATACACGACAGGCTCGTGTACCTGATCAGACATAGCATGCACAGGCGTGACATCAATCATAGCACAGTGATCAAACTCAGTCACAGAAAAAGTAGCCTGTTCATCCCCAGCACGCAAGATCAACTTACCATCATGCACATCAATTAGTGCCTTGGCGGTGGCAAGAAATGGCCTACCTAGAATCAACGGCACATCCACATCCTCATGTATATCAAGAATAACAAAATCAACAGGATATGTGAATGCACCAACACCAACAAGCAGATCCTCTATGATTCCCCTAGGATGCACAACAGAACGATCAGCTAATTGAATGCTCATCCTAGTGGGGCTAAGTTCACCTAGGTCTAGCATTTTATACAACTTATATGGCATGACGTTAATGCTAGCGCCTAGGTCCGCCAAGGACTTGCCTACATGCATGCTGCCAATAGTAAGAGGGATAGTAAAACTCCCTGGATCCTTGCGCTTCTCGGGCAGCTTGTTCTGTAGGATAGCAGAACACTCTTCACTGAGCATCACTGTCGAAAGATCCCCAAGTTTCTTCTTGTTGGTGCAGATATCTTTCATGAACTTGGCATACTTGGGCATCTTTGACAGTGCCTCCATGAACGGTATGCTGATGTTGAGCTGCTTCAACATTGCCATGAACTTGGCAAACTCAGTCTCCAGCTTGTCCTTGTGTAGGCGAGTGGGGAAGGGAAGCTGGGGCACATGCTCCTTAACCACTGGTTGTGGCTTGGGAGCAGGGGCTTCCTTCTCCACCCGCACTTCTGCATCGTCGGCTGGAAGTGCTGAAGCAGGTAGTGGTTCCTCCTGTCTGGCCGGGGCAGGATCAGCAGATATCACCTTACCGCTCCTGGTAAAAATGGCATCTAGCTGCTGATGCTGGTGAGGATCTCGAGGATTCGGGACAGTGGTGGCAGGCAGAGTCCCCGGTGCCCTTGTAGTGTTCTGGCGAGCTAAGCTCCCTATCTGGTGCTGGAGATCCTGCAGAATGGCACCTTGGTTTCTCTGGCCTGCCTCCAGGGTTCTCTGGCCTGCCTCCAGTGAAGCTATGGTCTGATCCATCCTCGTGATACTTGCCTGGGTGGTGGTCATGAATGCTGCCAAAATGTTCTTCAGCTCGGTCATCTGATTATCGGGAGCTGGTGCTGCTGCTGGTTCGGCGTACTGACGCTGAGGCTGCTGGAATGGCTGCCCTTGCCTTGGCTGGTAAGGCTGCTGCTGTGGTGGTAGCCCCTGCCTAGCCTGGAAGGGCTGCCTCTGCTGGAGACCACCTGCTGGTGCTGGGAAACCAGGTGGCTTGTTGGCGTTGCTGCTCCAGGCAAAGTTGGGATGCTGGCGCCATCCCTCATTATAGGTACTGCTGTATGGATCCAGGCGCCGAGCATTTGCTATGAAGTCCACCTGCTCTTGGGGAGTAGAAGACTCCCTCATAGACTGACAATCTTCCACCAGGTGGTTTGGGCTCTCACACCACTGACACTGAGCGACTGGAGGCGGAGTTACACCTCGGCCCGGTAGGAGACTGTTGGGCTGCTTCAATGTCTGCACCAACTCAGCCACCTGCTGCTCTAACCCGGATCTGGTCTCCATGGCATGCACACCACGGTCCCGGGAATGCCTGCCTCTGCTGCTCTGCCCCCAGGAATGATCTCTGGCAGCTAATGTATTAATCATCTGGTTCAGCTCGGGTGGAGTCTTAGTGAGAATATCCCCTCCTGGGCATAGAGATTCAATCACCCTCTGGCTATCTGGGGAGAGAGCGCTGTAGAAGTTCCCTACCGTGAAAGCATCGCTGAAGCCATGATGGGGACACTGCCAGAAGTATCCCATGTACCGCTCCCATGCATCACGAAGTGACTCATCTGGCTCCTGGCGGAAGTGAGTGATCTCCCGCTGAATCTCTGTAGTCTTCGATGCAGGGTAGTACCTGTGCACGAACTTGTCTGCCAGATCGTCCCAAGAGGTGATGGACAATGGTGGCTGGGTCTCCAACCACCTCTTGGCATTCCCCGCCAGAGAATGGGGGAAGAGATGAAGGCGGATCGCATCATCCGGGACACCATTCAGCTTGAACCCGTTCGTCAGCTGCAGAAAACGGGACAAGTGCACCCTGGCCTCCTCATCCTTCAAGCCATGGAACTGGATAGAAGATGTGATGAGCTGAATCCAGCATGGCTTGATCTCGAAGTTGTTTGCTGGGATCGGCGGGTAGAGGATGACCGGGCGGATGTCAGCAATCCGAGGAGTGTAATAGTACTCCAAGGTGGGACCCGGCTGCGGTGGATGATGAGCTCCATGATCCTGGGGTATGGGGTTGTTCCCCAGGACCTGATTCACCGGGGGATTCCCCTGGTGCTGATTGTAGTCTCCGTCCATTCCGTGCTCTTCTTCAGAATCGCTGCTCAGGTGGCCGTCTATGCGCTCTTCCGTAGCCAGTCTAGCTCGCTGTTGTCTCCTGAGCTGGCGACAGGTGCGGTCAATCTCTGGATTCAACGGCAGTAAACCTCCCGACTGGCTACGGGTCATGCACTACCTGCACACACTCAAGCAACAAACCCGTGAAGGCACAAGTGGGACAAAGAAAACAAAGCAAAAAGAAAAGCTAAATTAACAGAAATCACTTTTCTTCAACAACCTAGCCGTCCCCGGCAACGGCGCCAAAAACTTGACTCGACTCTACTGTCACCCTAGGAACTGGCCAAGTGCAACCACTCCCTAAAGCGTAGTATAGCGGGTTTAGGTTTATATGTCAACCCGGGTCCTAGATTTGCTGACTACTCAGTGATTTCTTGTTATCTAGCAATAAAACTGGAGTGCAAGTCTAAACTACCAAACAAACAAAGCAAGTAAACTGGTTGTATTCAGGTTAAAGAGGTCACCCGGATATGGTTCCCCCTAGACTGCAGTTAAGCCGGATTGTAATTACCAAGTTCAGTTTCTATGATAGTTATACTGCGGAAGGTTCTTAAACAGCCTGAAGTCTCGACTAAAGGTCTTCAGACCCTCTCAATCTGACTCTCTAGCGGGCGACTAACCTCCACCGGAGTCGACAGATTGAGGCCCTAAGAACAAAACCTCCACTACCGGAGTAAATCCGGTACAGAATAGTGAGTTGGCTCCTCGACTAAAGTCACCAACTCCCTACCTTCAATCAAGGATACTCTATTAACCTAGGCAGATATTCTCATTCTAGGTTAAAGCAGAAACAACAGGAATTTGATCAGGATTCAAGTCATTCAATCATTAAAACCTCAATCGAATATAATCAATCACAGAATCAGTACTTGGGTTCATACAATCAAAGCCTAACATACAAATCTAGGGTTCTCCATACCCAGATGAATGGGAGAACTACTCCATGGAGAAGAAAGCAAAAGCAGAATCAGACACGGAATTCATACTGCAAAGGATGGATTCCTGCTTCTGGACGTTGATTGGCACTTCTCCAAGCTCAAGCTGGCCTCCAATGGTGTTGAAGATCAATCTAGGGCACTTGGGAACTCTTGCTCGTCACTTTCTCTCTCTAGGAACTGATCTCTCTCTCAAAAACTCGAATCCCATCGAATTGTGGCCGAAATTCTGCTTAAAAGGAGAAAATCCCGACTCGCACGGCCAGGGTGCACGGCCGTGCACCTTACCATTCTGGCCGTGCACCTCAAAACGCGGCGTATCAATAAGTTGAACCTCGGGCTTCTCGCACGGCCAGGATTGCACTTCGCACGGCCGTGCGGATTTCACTTGTGCCCGTGCAAGCTCTCGCACAATCCCGCACGGCCAGACTGGTTACATGCACGGCCGTGCGGGTTTTCTGCTCTGCCCGTGCGTCTTCTCGCATAATGTCGCACGGCCATAATTGTATACTGCACGGCCGTGCGACCCCCTGGTCTGGCCGTGCAGCCTCCTTGGAATCTCGCCATGCGTCCGATCCGCGTCCAATCGACATCAAACTCGCTCCCAAGCCTCCATTCACGTACTAGGACCTGAAATATCATAAACAAGCACCACCTAGCGTGAAATCGGCCTAAAACACGAGAATCAATACCTCAAACAGAGTAAGAGCAGGGGTAAAAGCATGTGTAACTAACGGTCTATCATATACCTGTCCATTCACGGGTCGGGTCAGGTAATACCCACGACCGCAGGGGGGGGGGGGGTCAAATTGTCATCACTAACCCTAGGCAACTATCTCATCTCTAGCTATCTCCCAACCACTTGGTTGGTTGTTTAGGAGTAGGTTAGATTAGATTCTTTACCCAAACCTTTGGTTCGATTATATAATAGTTCGGGCGAAGTAATAGTAAGCTTAGGGATACCTTGGAATACGAACGAGCCACTTTACTACAAACCTACGTAGGTTATGTTTGGCTTAGTTAGGATTGAATAGAGAGCGTGCATCAACTTATAGATTTAAAGCTCGATCAAGCAAGCGGATAAAGGTACTACTATTAAGTATTAATCTTTTATCTAGACATCAGATTCGAGTGATAGCAATTAAAAACTAAGAGAGCAGTAAGAAAGTGATTCGAGTTTCAGTTATCTAAAAGGTCACTCTGGTATTGATTTCCACTAGTCTCTAGGCAGACTAATGATTGTTGATTCCCTAATTTGTTTCACTCGATAATTATATGGGAAAGTCCTCGATTGCTCTCTCCGTTTTTCTTTTCATTTTCTTTTTATTAAGGGCCAAAATAGAGAGGGAGTAGCCAATTGTTCATGAATCATTTCGACAATCAAGGTAATTTCATTATATACCGACTTGATTGGGCCAATGAGGACATTGTCTTATCTAAAGTGCGGGGTGGTTTAGACTGCACTTAATGTACCACCTCGGTAGATGTTCATGCATATGAGGGATGATTTGTGCGTGCATTTGAGCATAAAGTTTCAAAATTTTTGAATAACGCAACACTCCCCAGAGCAATTTCAAAGCTCATCTTACTTTGAATTGTCAGTATATGCGTTAAGATGTGATCTAGGGAGGCTAGTATAGTGCCTATGAAAGATGTCCTCATCATGAGATTAAAAACATTCGAAATGTTTGGATACAGTGTTTATCACTATCTTTTGTGAGTTCTTATACTCCTCCAAACATGTCATCTGCTCTTAAAAAATGGTCGAATTGTATCTCTATACATTCGAAAATCCTACCATGACAAAGAGAAATAAAGACGATGCGGTCATAAATAAATTGTGGGGTAAAGCCACGTATGAGTCCATCACTCATTGAACAGAGGGAATATGAACGGTTCAAATGAGCATCGATTCATGGCCGTAAAATGTTGCTTATCTAATAGAATCCCTCGATGAGTGAAGTGTCATTTTATACTTTTGCTTGGAGGTCACATATAAAGCTTCCAACACCCTCGTTTGCATTGCATCTCCACACGGATCGAGGAAAAGGAGTTAAGTGAAGCCCGTACGCGAGTGCTAAGGCGCATAAATTGTTTTTGCTTCATAAGGGCTATGTATAAACTCACTTGTGGTACAAAATGTTCAAAATCGGTATGCTACATATAAAAGAGAGCACATCTAAAAACTCTCAATTGTTAAAAGGTAGAGATGTGCTTAAACATCTAAATAAAGCTACAAAGAGCTTCGCCCTAAATATTTGTGAAACTCTCAAGTCGAGATAGGAGGTTATGATTGGTAGAGATAAGCCTAATTGTCCTTATGATATATGCACCTCATGGGTGTGGTCTAGTTCTCTAATTGGGAGTGTTGACCTTGTAAGCTGCTTATGATCCATCACCTACAATCGAAAGTAACGTGTCATTATAGAGATCTAGTGAGCTATACGGTCATGAGGTTTGCTTGGGCAAGCAAAGTCCAAATGTGGCGTTATTTGATGAGACTTAGAAGTAGAAACTACTCTTTTAGACCCCAAATTATGACTAGAACTTCATAGTTTTTGACAAAATAATATTTGAGTTGCGATTTCAAAATCAATCACCATTTATGAGATATATCGGTGTACCAGTTAAAATAAAAGTGTTGAAAATCACAAGTTGCAAGTTAACACAATAAATTGTCACGTCAGCGAGTTCATTGTATTTGTCACAAAAATGACTATATTAGTTACAAATGTCCAAGTTTTGGTTATACATATATATTTTGTGTAAACTAAACCTCACATATAATTCAGTAATTAATGTTTGAGTCATTGCTAATTGAGTTTCGATTTCTCTCTTTATATAAGATATAAATAAATTCAGGTCAAATATAAATGTCAAAGTATGAAACCAATTATGTTTCTAAAGTTCAATAAAATAAATTGCAATATATACAACAGCCTAGTTGGACATAGTTTTATGTCTTCATTTTAGTGACCTACTTTCAAATCCAAATAATAAAAATTTTAATATATAAAGATAAATTGGATGTATTTACGAAAATAACCTTCCTAAAATCACTCTCGGACCATAAAATTTAAAATGGGAGCTGCAATTTCCCCAGTCCACTATAAGTAGATGTGTAGATATATTAGACAAACTAGTTAAAATTTATGAATTAGTTAATTTGACACGAACATAGTATATAAACATGAATCAATTAACGAATAATTTTTCTTAACCAAGATAAGTCCAAATGACATGGTCGAGCAACTCAAACATACCAGTAAAACCACATGCAGTAGTTCGTATGCAACTGGACTGCCGATGGAAGAGCATGTTAAGCCACTATACGGGCAACTCTAAGAAAGTTCCGAAGAGCAAAATGACTCGAACGAAATAAGAAAGACCCATAAAGGAGACAAACTTCACCGAGAAGAACTTCCATAAAATAAATAGTGTAGCACTCCGAGACATGAGTACAATGGCTCTCTTGAGAACCCATCGTGAAAGTGCGCTAAGACGAAAGCAAAGGAATAAGTCCCTATTTTTTTGTACTTACAGCCTCTACGAGAAAAAAAAATGAATGAGGACAGTGCGTGGCAAACACAACGCTCGAAGGCGGAGAACGAAATTTTGTTTATCTGCATCAAACTTTCGCGAGGCTCATTCAAGCTTAGACAAGAAATGCTGGTCCTAGAAGTATAACATTAATTGCTTGACGTCCTTTTGACAAGAGGTGGAAATCGGTACGGTATTGATATCCCCATACCGAATATCGAAATATCGACTACCGAATTACGTCATAAAATTAATCACAATTCCAATCCCAAAATAATTTCGGTATCCCAATCTCAATCCCTAATATTTTGGTTCGGTATCGGTATATACCACATTAATTTTTTCGTAAATTTTTTTCCACCACAATACACCAAAGTTGTATGCAAAAAGGGGATAAACAATTGTGTCTCATTAAATATTAAAAATATAAAACTTAACAATTAATTAAGACAAACTATCCCTTCAACCCTTCCCATGCCTCATTCAAATCACAATCCACCTAAAAGCCGCCAGTACTAAAGTGGTTTTGAGAATCTCAATTACATGAATCCAACTGCAATAACAAACAAAATCATGGAAATATTTTGAGACTATACAAGTATACAACCCATATATTAACCATGATGACGAACTAAAGTAGGATAAACATGGTGCAACTAAGTAGCAAAACATGATGAGACGAATTGAAGAGGACTACGCTAGGATTTTTTGGTTATGGGCCGAGTATAACTACCTGCAAAAGGAAGTGATGGACTTAGTTTGGGTTGTCAAATTATAAAGGAGGAAAGGATAAGGGTGGTAATCGGTTGGTTAATGGTTTAACTGGTTACTGACTGATTTGTTTTCGATATACCGTTCAAGGCGAGATAGAGTCCGAATATCGGTACCGGTATATAACCGATAAACTGGATAGCCGGTTCACGATTACAAACTGATTATATTGATTTACCGCAAAGGAGAGGGAGAAGCAGATTTCCGATTCGGTTAATCGAGAAATAACCACTCCGAATCTAGGCAGTGGGCAGGCTGTCCAATTTTAGATAATATGATTTTTTTGGCATTCTTATGTAATTAATATTTTAATTCTTAACTCATATTTACAATATCTTTAATTTTTATACTTCCATAATTCCATTCATGTACTATGATTCTATGAATAATGGAATATGTTAATGACTATTGTCAAACATTAAACCGATTAGTCCTTACTCACCAATTAACACCATTGCAAATGAGATAACATAACAATCTGTCTCAATATCTCATCATTCATCCAACATCATCAAATTCAAAGGGACAACAATCAACATAATTGTCAATCGACTAAAGTGCACAATGACAATTTATAAATTCAACATAAGTTCAAACTTAAGAAATTAAAATAGATTTTAGAAGTTCCCAAATTTAACACAAACATCAACTCATCAAGTACAACCACTAGCTCATGCTCCTCCATCTGTGGTAGAACTTGTACCACCAACATTAGCACAACCTTGTTACTTCAAAGTCCTGAGAAGAGTATCATCGGGATCGTCATCGTCATATAGGATAATGTCCTCGTCGTTGGAATCTTCATCATCACCATCCTCCTCCTCCTCATCATCATCATCAACCCCAACAGGTAAGCTATGTGTTACACTTGGCATATCACTTGCAGTTTCCACTCGAGCTTGTAAAATATTAGTGACTAGTGCAAAGAAAAAACACAAATGTTAATAATGAAATAGTTTAATAGTAAAGAGTATAGACAAATTAGAATAATGAATTGAGTTCTTACCACTTTCATAGTCAATTGTCTCTTGATCTTCTTCCTTATCATCCAGTCCATCTGCAGTCTTTCCACTTTCACACCTTATCCAATCTTTAACACAAATTCTACAATGGTTGGGTTCAAAGAAGATCTGAAAGGAATAAGAACTCGACCTCCACAACTGAAAGCGAACTCCAAGGAAATAGAGGAGACTGGAAATGCTAAGATATCCCTAACCATCTCTGAAAGAATGGGATATCTAACATAGTTCCGAGACCACCACTTAAGCGAACTCTGTTGCTGCTCGATTCACTGATGGCTGCTCCTGCTCTGTTCTCTTCCACAAAGCAAAGCAAAGACAGGTCAGAGATAAATAAGCAAGCTAGAGACGAGGAGGAGAGAATCAGGGGCAGGGGATTCAGGTTTACAAATCGGGCAGGCCATCTGGACTGGAGCTTAACGACAACAAAGATGACCGAGGGAAGAGAAGTTCATCGCCGCTGACTGGGGATGAGGGAGACACGCTTCTTCGGCCCTTCTGGAGCTTTGTCGGCCAAGGAATCGTCGATGTCCTCCTCTCCTCTTGTCGATACTTCTTGTCGAGCGGCGGAGAGGGGAGGCAGAGTCAGAGAGGGAAGGCGGCGGCGGATAGGGAAGGGGGAAACTTGACAGGTAAGAGGGAAGCTGCGATGCGAACTGGGTGAAGGAAGGTTGGTCGATCGAATTCGAATGGGGGTGGCTGGGTGAAGGGGGAAACTGTATTAGGGTTTCTCCTTCAAATGCCTAGTTTGAAGGCTCCTTCTTCCGCGTGTTTCCCTTCCTTCCCGGTATCTAGTTTAACGGATAACCGCCGGTATTTACTGACAAGGGGTCCGGTATACCGAGGCATTATTTGTGGTCGCCGACAACCAAAACAAGTCGGTTAACACTATACCGGTAACTATCGGTTATCGGTTCAACCGGATACCGGGAACCGATTGTCAGCCCTAGGAAAGGAATTAGGTAATGGGTTGAACAACTAATTCCGCATTTTAATGGTTGAGGGCCCGTAAAAGTGAGTGAGGTAGCCTGGATAAGGCGGTGAAAATGGACACTAGTTTACATTTTGGTATTTTCGGTATTTCGATATAATACTGATTCCAATCCCGTAATCCCTAATACCGAATTACACTAAAAATCGACTCTCAATTCCAATGCCATAAAATAATACGTGTATTCAATAATACCAAATATTGACAAGTTCGATATAATATTCGATCATCTCAAAATCTCGATATCAAATTTCCAACCCTACTTGTCACTCCTCGATTATAATTAGCTCGTATCCCTTTTTCATATAAAATTTTGCTTGCTATCTATGCCCGCTAACATTACAAACTGAACAATCTTTAGCATCACATCATCCAACAAAGAAACTCGGAGCCGTTGATCACCGTCACGGCGAGTACACGAGAGAAGTGGTGCACCTCAGAGCACAGAGTCCAATACTTATCCGCAGCGTCTGCTGTCCTTATCCGACACGTCCACATTACACCTAGCTCTCATTAGTACGTGTCGTTCACTCTCGGTCCCGCGGCTGGGGTCCTGAATACGATATTGTATATAGACTAAATACAATTTAATATCCAAACATTTCATTTTAAACAATATAATAGCCAAAAATTTTCGAAAACAATCTAATATTCAAATTGTCAACTTTCCGTTCATTTGACCGTTAGTTGACACTTCAAAAAAGCTTTGTTTAGGGGAAATTGTCACAATACAACTTTATTTTCTTGATTTGGCATTGCAGATGACTGAATATTTAGATATTCTATACCATCATGGCGGAGTCATGGACTTCTCGGGTTTGGAACCACGATATGTTGGTGGTTTTTCAGAGAAGATATCGATGGATATTGATGAAGCGTCGTACTTAGAACTTTTTTGAAGTGTAAACTAACGGTCAAACGAACAGAAAGTTGACGATTGGATTTTAGATTGTTTTCGAAAATTTTTTACTATTATATTGTTTAAAACGTAAGATTTGGATATTAAATTGTATTTATCATGATATATATACAATATATACATAGAGGTTAGGTTCGCTAAAGAAAACAGAAATAAACACATACAAAATTACAACATAAAAAAAATGGCTTAAAAGCGCCTAGCCGCCTACCAAATGACACCACCACCTAACTTGAATACAAAGAAGAAAAAGGAGAAACGCCAGCAGCAAAACCCAAAAATCTAACATCAATTTTTCAGACATCAGTCCACCATCAGCAGCCGCCAGCCAGCGGAGACTCTAGCCGTCGCCGGAGGATTGATTCGACGTCAGCTGGAACCTCCGCCGGAGAAATGGGCGCCACGGACCATGTAAGAGAAAGCATAGTTTGATGACAAGTGGATACATCAAAGTTCAGCAAATGAAAAGCCTGTTGAGATTGTTTTCATTTTCCTTTCACGAATTTCGTGTCCAAGTTGACAGAGTTGACGACTCTGTGATTTTCAGGAGGTTGAGAGGGACAGAGAAGAGAGAAATGAAGGAGAAGAACAAGGAAGGGAAGGAGGGGGAATGGGCGAGAGAGATGTGGAGAAAGGAGAAACAGTGAATGGCGGAGGGGGAGATGGAGATGGAGACGGAGGAGAGCACGGGAGAGAGTTTCATATGTCAATGATGCAGAGGTTGAATCCCACGAATCCTTTGAGGATTCATGTCATCAGTCAAGTTCCCAGCAAAGCAGCTACTCCTTCCCCTGCGCAGCCTCCCCTCCAGCCTCGATCCACTCCAACCCCACAAGTATGTGCCTTTTTGTTTCTGATTTCAGCTGATTCATTCGTGCTTTACTGCCTGCCTGGGTTGCTTTGGATTAAAACTTCTCTTTCTGGGTTGCGTTTGAAGTTGGGGTAAAAGTTTGGTTGTTTCTATTGAGTTTCGTTACGCCAGTGTCCGTCAATGAAAGAGCTTTAAATTCCTGGAGTTACGTTTGTTTTCAGAAAGTTCGAAAGAACCTAACCTATATATTGCAAGTAATTTAGTGTTTTGGGTTTCTATCTCTGTTCGCCTTTAGTTCTCTCTTAGCAGAGTTATGCACTTACTAATCCTGGAAACTTGGTTTCTTTTTTTGGGAACTTTCACCTGTTTGTGTTCAACAGCAATCACTCATAACGCTGAACTCGAGAAAGTACACCAACAAGATGTCGCTGTTTCTGTTTTGCCTGCATTTCGTTCTGGCGATTGGGCTAGTGGGTTTTCTGGTATTCAAGGGGGTTCAAGGACTAATTCAAGCATCGGATAGAGTGAAAAGGAAGGAAATGAGGGTCTTGAAGTTTTTCCTGCCACAGGTGGAAGCGGCGTCTCTGTTGAGCATCACTCTTGCATTCGCATGGCAAAAGGCTTTTAGGGTGTGGCCTAACTTCATGGTTCATTTCATAATGTGGTGTTCTTTCTTGACGTCGTTATCTGCTGGGATTCTCTTAATCTGCTTCCAGAAGGCTTCCACAGACGGGGTTGGAGTTTGCCTCATGGGTTTTGCGATTGGTAATGGCTTGTATGCGTGCTGGGTTACTCAAAGAATAGGTTTCTGCACAAAGGTGTTGGTCAAATCGCTGGAACCGGTTTCCAAATTTCCTGACTTGAATCAACCCACTTATTGGATGCTTGGTGTGGGGTTCTTGTGGATGTCTCTGTGGATCATAGCAGTGCTTGGAGCCTTGAATTTCTACTTCCCACCTCTGACCATTATAGCCTTGGTGCTGAGCTTGGCCTGGACTGCTGAAGTGCAGAGGAATGTGGTTAATCTGACTGTAAGTAGGGTGATTTCTCTGTATTACTTGCGAGGGATGCAATCCAGCACCAAGTTCTGCTTCCAAAGAGCCTTGACTAAGAACCTCGGTAGCGCTTGTCTTGGTTCTCTATTTGTTCCAGCAATCGAGGCTCTCAGAATCGTTGCACGCGGTTTGAATTTGCTAGAGGGAGAGGATGAGTTCATGTTCTCGTGTGCTCACTGTTGCCTCAATGTCATGCAGTTCATCTTCAGCTGTGGAAATGGCTGGGCCTTTGTTCAGGTAACACAACTCTCTTATAACCGAATAAATAAAGAGAAGGAGCTCCGTCGTTGGTTATGAAGCATCTGAAAATGATGGATTGTTATTTTCAAGTTGCTTGTGGAGTAATCCCTAAGCAACGGTCCTCAGCCTCACCTTTTGACCATTCTCACTCACCTTCCTTATATAGCCTTGTCAACTAACAAAGATATTCTAATGTCTTTGCGCTTCAATTATATTCTCCTAGCACCATCACTGATTGATTGATTAGCTGTTGCGTGTATTAACATATTATAGTGTTCAATTTTTAAAAAAAAGATGGTGGTGGTGATTAGTCGATGACAGAAGCAATGATGCGGTGCTGATGCTGCTGAAATAAATAAGTAAAGGAGAGCTAATTTGTGATATGCTGTGCAGATAGCTGCATACGGGAAAGGGTTTGTGAAGGCATCAAAGGACACTTGGTCACTGTTCAAGAGCCAAGAAATGGAGGAGATTGTGGATTCAGACATAACAAGCTCCATCTGCTTCCTGACTGGAGTATGCAGCGGCTCAATCTGTGTCATCATGGTGGCGGCCTGGACCTTCAAAGTCCATCAGCCCTTTACAGCAACTATCTCCCTCTTGGCATTCTTTATTGGCTATCTCATGGTACACTTTATCTACTTGCACACCAATATCGATCACGTGGTCAAGTTGCTGCCATCTTTTTCTTGTTTTATCCTGGTGGGGGAATCTCCTTTTGATTTGTTGCTTGATTGGATCCTGTTGGGTTCTTTCTTTATTCTTTTGCAGACAAGGATTGCCATGGCATTGCCTCATGCCTGTGTGAGTTGTTACTATGTTTGCTACGCAGAGAATCCTGACAACAGATTGTTTGATAAAACAATCAAAGACCGTCAGAGCTTGATCAAATCTGGCAGGGATGTCGTCGTGCCAACGCCTCGAGTGCCACGTCGGTTCACCACGTAGATGCCATTCTCCACAGGAAAGCTCGGCCTCCTCTGGCTCAAACCCTGGAGCTTAAAAGATTGTACATATGACTTTTGAGGTAGCTGCGTCTTATCAAAAGAGAAACCAAGACTTGTAAGAAAGGCCAAGCTCAAGCTGATCAAAAGATATGGTGAGGGGAAGGGAAGCAAATGTATCTTCTCTTCTCCAGATAAGATGGGCTTTGCTTGCATTTGGAAGCAACAAAGGCAGAAATGAGCGCTAGTATCGCCATAAGTAGACCCTTTTAGCTGGCTCTATTCTTTGTAGGAGATACAGATACCATTCTTGGGTCAATTGGAGCGACAGCTGATCAGGAAAATGTTCATTTTCCTCTTGCTGGGAGATGTGGTGGGGGCATTTTGCATATACTCTTTAGGATATTCCTTTCGGTAGTAGGGAGCACAATCACATGGAGCACTTCTACCATTTTAATAATAATAACTAAGTTTTTGACCCGCACTTCGTGGCTGGATGCTTGTCGACATTTGCTATTTAATTTGAATTTGTATCTTAATCGAATAATCTAAAGACCGGATAATTTAAAAAAAGTATAGCAGTCTTTGTTTAAAAAAATTAGTTCACTCTAATGGTTTGAATTGTTGAAAGAGATTTAAATGTGCATATATATAAATTTTTCCATAATTTCACAAACCAAAGTAAACTCATAAATGAAAAGTTTATATAGATATATCATACAAAATGTTCAAGTCAAACCTTAATATTACGGAATTGCCATGATATGAACTAGGGGTGGTAGTTAATCGAAAACCGGTTATCGGTTAAATCGAGCCACTGACCGTGAGGGGCACCACGGCTAGCTGATCACTGGTTAACGATTTTGGTTCGGTTAGCCGCATACCCGAAAAACCCTCCCTTCTCTCCTAAAAATTCATTAAAAATTGTTTATGAAAAAAAAAAGCGAAAATTACCATCACTCAATCCTTATCTCCTTCCTTCCTCCATTTCACGCCCACTAGACCACTTCTCCTTCTCTCTCCTTCCTTCCTCCATGGATGGATAGATCTGCAGAGACGAACTGAGAGGTAGTGGATGGACAGATCTACAGGGGCGGATGGTGGTGGGTGGGTGGGGGGGGGGGGGGGGGGCATGGGTGCCGCCTGACTGTCTCTGCTCAGTATGCTGGCTCGACGGAGGAAGGCGGGGATGGCGATGGGAGACACGCGGAGGCCTGGGGTCGTCGGGGATGGGAGATGGCGATGGCCTGGCCTTTGTAGGAGGACGAAGAAGAAATAATTAGGGTTGGGGTTTGGCTGGAGGAGGGGGTCGTTTTCAGTGATGGTGAACGTCGGGGAGAGGGCGAGCAGGGCGGAGGCCGGTGAGGGTCGGGGGAGAGATGCGGAGACCGACGGGGGGTCGGGGGAGGTTTCTGTTCTCTGGTGGATCTGGCAGTGCGGAAGAGAAGAGAGATGGATTTTGGTTGAGGAGGGAGATGGGGGCAAATGGATTATTAGGGTTGAGTTTAGTTTTGGGTGGTAAGCAAAGCTGCATCATTTTGGGGCGGGAAGCGGAAGTGAGGTCGGTTATCTTTGGTTAGAACTGGTTACTCGGCTAACCGAAGCACCACTCACTCCTTCCGACAACCGACCGTGACAAGTGACTGGACGGTTTTCGGTTACCGGTGAGCCGCTAACCAGCAACCGAACTGCCACCCCTAATATGAACACACAAACAATCATGGAACCTATTGCAATGGAAGACCATGAAAGTTATAAAAAATAGAATATGTCTAATGATTAACCCTAGTATGTCTAAACGACTACTAATATCAATAATAATAATAAAAAAAAAATAGAATAATACTGCTAATAGATTATTTGGGTCCTCCAAAGATAGAATTTCTAACAATCTACCCCACTTAAAAGCGACTTTGTCCTTAAGGTTGTAGTCAACTTCAGCTCTCCACTTCAGTTGTCCTTGATAATGTTTCAGTTGTTGCTCGCGCTTCCTCCTCTTCCACTTACCTTCAAACTCTCGAACACGATTTCTAAATTCTAACACAAGCAACTCCAACAAAAATGATTTGTTTTTCATTGGTGTTCGTGCAATCACATTTCCCCTTCCATGTGCAGCCAAAGAACACCAAATCCCAACATGAGGTGATCATTTCCGCCGTCTTCCCAAAATCTAAGCAACCCTGAGGCACATCCTTATACTGGACGCCCATGATTGGAAGGGAATGAACATCGTTTATGCATCCAATAATCATGATGCTAGGAACTGAACAAGCCCCCCCTTCTATTGTTCATCGCAGCCCATATTATGTCAATGACATCTAGAACTGGATTCCAGCAAACCCACTCCTCCACGGGCATGTCATCGAAAAGAATTACGAATTTCGTCATACTCGCCACGCCTAGTCCCTATGGCCACCAAACCTCCACTTCCATTACCCCAGTTTCGACTCAATGCCTCAGCAATTCCATGCTCCTTCTTTTGCAGCACCACATGATCATTGTAGGAGCTTGGAACCCGCAAGGTGCCTCCAACTGTGGTCTTTACATCAACAACCCTTGAAGATGAAACATAAGTGGTCCGCATTGATCTCGAGTTCGTCATGGGTAGGTTTGCCACGGTAACGCCCGATGAGCTGTTATGAGACGTGCTAGCGTGACAATTCCGGTAATTTTGGGCTTATTTATTTTTAGTCATTAGTTGGTATTTTGTTATTAATATGGGATATTAGTATTCATTATTATTAGTAGTTGTTCTACTTAGATTAGGAGATGTGTTAGTTCTTGCATAGTATTTAATTAATGTTTCTTATAAGGGAAAAAATGAATTCTCGTAGGAAAAGATAAGGAGAGAGCTAAAGCCTTGGGTGATAAGGAAATGGATTTGATTGGGTAAGTCTATAAATAGAGAAATTGTCTATGAATAATGGTATGAGAAGATTGGAACTAAATTTATGTTTGGTTATTTATTCGTTAAGTTTAATAGTATTTTTGGGTAGTTCTCACCATTAAGGAGATCTTCTACTCGAGAGCGTCGAGCAACGTATCTAAAAGTTCGGAGAATAAAAAAAATTCACGTAACAATTGGTATCAGAGCCTGATTCTCCGGCATCTCTTCATCTCAAAGTCATAAGCTTTCCCATCTTCATCCTTTGCCGCCAATGTATTCGTACCAGCAAGAATATGAACAAGAAAAAAGATGGCATTACCACAAATGTCCAACTAACACGCCAATGTGAAAGATTTTATGACACAAGAAATCTACCCACAAATCCTTGAGCAGCCAATCATCATGGTACCAGCCACAAGTCTTGTCAAACTACTATAACACCTAAAATATACATGTGTTCACCAACACTTTTATATTATAAAACGACCTAAGTTGTACCAGGGACGGAACCAGGAATTCGGTTGAGGGGGACCGGTAAAAAAATTATGAGAAAGATTAAGTAAAGTCTTTAGAATTTGAAACTATCATATATATATATATATAAATTAGTAATGCGAGCTTAATTTCATATTAGATACTAAGTAATACGATTTATTACTATTCTTCAGAAATTTACCATTATAACTTGAATAATTAAAGTTACTAGTTTGGCGTACGATTTGGCTTTACAAAAGTGTATATTTGATGAGATTTGTCCATCCACTTTGAATATATGAATGATAATTAAGAGCCTATATTTATCTCCATTTTACCTATAAAAATGGATCATATTTATTTTCACATGCATCCATGAAATTGAAATATGGTTTTGATTATATTATGTTCCCCTTGGTAGGTTAATAAATATTTGTGAGAATTATGTATAGTACATCCTAATTAGATTCTAGGTGCATATATCTTCACATTCTTATATTGTATAAGAAATAATTTTTAGATTTATCAAATGAATTGATGATATTTATCAATAAATCATTGAAACACTAGCTTCCTTATAGGGAAACGCAAAAAGAAAAATTGGGGAAGGACTAAAAAAACTAGAAGGAAAAGGGCTGAAAAACGCCACAGCTGGGCAAAATAGCTTATGATGGGTGGTCGAACTCCCCACCTCTGAAAAAGAAAATGCTAAGTTCAACCAATGAACTACAAGGAAAATATTGTTTTGTATGTTTCATGAAATCATTTAATAATCTAGAGGGGGGGAGGGGGGCATGGCCCCCCTGCCATAAGGTTGGCTCCGTCCCTGAGTTGTACTAAGTTCACTCAATTTTCTAGTTTTACCCTTGGGTTTGTGTTTGAGTGATGTTTCAGGATATTATATCCAATAAGAACGAAAGAATGACTCACTTCAGCAAAAATATATAAGAAGGAAAGAATGAGCCAATTCAACAAAAAGATGGTTACGGTTAGGGCTGCTAACCAGTTTTGCGGTAGCCGGTTTAACCGGTAACCGTACCGGTAACCGACGGTTACCGGTTAAACCGGTTACCGAACATAACGGTATTCGGATGGGGAAGTGTTTGCTGGCGGTATGCCGTTACCGATGGAGCATATTACCGTCGGCGGATCGGTAATCCGACAACGATTAAGAAACCACAAAAATCAAACGCCAAGCCCAGCTGGCAACTTCCCAGGACCAATAATAATTAAACGTTGGGCGTCGGCAGCAAGGCAACCCTAGAAAGTAAAAACTAAAAACTAAAAAAATCCCTACGAGCTACGACGAACGATCTCTATCTAATCGATTGCATCCCCTGCGCCTGAGTGACTGTTGCACGGCTGCACCGTGCACGACCGCCGTCTTCCGATCCCTCCTCCTCCGTTCATCGAAGTCAACCTCCACGCATCCACCCAGGGGCACGAGTGCACGACGACAGGCGACAGCAGCAGCCCTCATCATCGTTGACTATGTTTCCATCATCGTTTTCGTTGGCGGTTGGGTTGGTCGTTGCTCTGTTTCCTTGAAAGGCAGTCGTCGCCGTCGAACCCCTTCGTCTCCTTGTCACTTGTCTCATCATCGTTGGCACGTTGGTCGTTGCTTTGTTTCCGTCGAAGCCAGTCGTCGCCGTCGAACCCTGTCGTCTCCGTCGCTAGCGTCCCTGTCGTCTCCGGCTGTCGTCTCCGGCAAGCGTCCCTGTCACGGAGCGGAGTCACGGAGCGGAGGGGACTTTCTTTAAAACAAATCTAATAACAATTAATGAAAACAAAAAAGAACAATGCATAGGATAGAAGTGACAGGCCAGCAGCTACAGCCTACAGGCCTACAGGCTACAGCCGACATGTGCTTGCGGGACAGGACAGCGGACACGGACAGCCGGACAGGGACTGGCCGCCTTTCTCGGTCGGTAAATTCGGGACACCGCTCCTTACCGATACCGTAGCGTCCCGGTAAACGGCTTACCGCGTCCAGGTCGGCAACGGCTTCCGACGGATATTTTGGTGCTCTCGGTATTACCGAAACCGGTAAAACGGTAAACGGTAAACTGGATACCGTACCGGTTAGCATCCCTAGTTACGGTTCGAAATCTGACGTTAGTGGAACTCGAGTCTGCAACGTCCCTGGCGAGGCAAAGAGCCGTACCACTCTGCCTGCGTCTCCTTTTGGTACTATATACGAAACCCACCGTGTATTATGGTGACAAATCACGGAGAGAGAGGTGATTGACAATGTCGAGTCAAACTGCAAAGTGCAGAGTTAAATTGCCTCCTGCTAAGCTGAAGGAAAAGCTGTCAAAAGGGCCAACGTGAGGATCAACATGGTCATGTTAACAAACCACATCAACATCAACATAGTCTACAACAGACCCATGTTCAAGACCACGTCAACAAAAGTAAAAAAGATATCAAAAGGGCTAACGTCAGTGGCAAAACACGGATTATCGAGAAATCGTGCAAAATTTACGATTTTCTTTTCATTGGAGTGCGAATTGTGTTGAAAAAATTGCAAGCTCTAAAGGCAACATTTGACCTTTGCCTCCGTTGACACCAGAACCACCACCATGTTTGTCGACTGTCGCCAGTAAGGTTCTCTCCAACCGACGATCCTTTTTCTTCTCCCTTCGTTTCATCCAGATCAAAACCCAAAATAAAAAGGGGCCAAAACCCTAAAATTAACCTAAATTAGAATCTAATAAAAAAGACGGACATGCATGGCTCGAAAAGCCTATTTGAATCACGATTATCTCGTCATTTGTGCCACTAACAAGAGGAGAAGAAGTAGATTCGAAGCTTCCTTTCATCGTCTTCATTCACTGTTGATGGGAAGAGAGTCAAGAATATATAGGTAGATGACGAAGGCAAGAGAGAAGGAGATTGGAATTGTTTGGCTGCCGAACATTGGCATCATTTCTTTTTTAGTTCTGTTTTGCCTGGTTTCTAGAATGAAAGAAGGCGAGGGAGGTTGAAGTTGGGAGAGAAGAGGGTTGGTAAGGGGGCGACCTAAAAAAATGAAAGAGCTAGGTTAAATTTTTAGTCGCTAAAAGCAATTATATATCATCGTGCTATTGTCCTTTTTGCCCCTTGTATGCCTGTAAAACCTCACTTCGTGCCACTATTCTCTAAAAAGGTAAAAATGAAAAACAAATAGAGTATGTATGGTGAATTAAACTGTTGGCCTCCAACTATTGCAACTTTCAAACGACCCATATGTCTTTAGCTTTAGCCCAATTGGGCTTCCTGTCCGTTCAAAGAAAGGCTTTGGGCTTCCTCTCATGTTCAGTCCAAAGTCTAGACGGGCCGGATCGTCAGAAGAAGAAGAACAAAAAAAATACGAGTCGGAGAATTTGGGCGGGCTTTCGGAACTCGGTTCATTTCAGTTTTCAGCTCCGTTCTACTTCTATTCTTCCCATCAGCCGTCCTGGTCGAAACTCTCCTCCGATCACGATTCACCAGAGGTGAGCTAAATCCAACCGCTCCAAAATCTCGCATTCAAAAACCCAAACTAGAAAACGCAAACTCGTCCGTTCCCGGAGCGCGCAAAAATGTCGGCCTTCTCCTTCCCCTCGTCGTCTTCGATGTCCTCTCCTTCCTCTTCGCCCTTGGCATTCGGCTCCACCGCTGCCCCCTTCGGATCCACCACCACTTCCTCCTCCTCCACCGCCGCCCCCGGCTTCACCTTCGGCTCATCTCCTTTCTCCTCCTCCTCCGTCGCTAACCCTAGCTCTTCCGCTCCGGCTGCATCTCCGTTCAACTTCGGCCTCACTGCTGCCTCCGCCGCCGTTAACCCTAGCCCCGCCCCTTCCACCTCTCCCTTCGGCTTCTCGAATTCTTCCTCCGCGGCTCCAGCTCCGGCTACTTCTGCCCCTTCCTTTGGGTTCGGGTTGGCGACTCCCACTTCTTCTTCTGCCGCTCCTTCCCTCTCGTTTCCCTTCGCCTCAGCCACATCCTCCGCCGCCCCCGCCACAGCCACCGCTCCGTCTATCTTTGGCTCAGGTGCTACCTCTTCGCCATCCCCTTTCTCAACAGCTTCTTCATCCGCAATTTCAGGATCCTCACTGTTTGGTTCAGCCTCTTCCGCCCTCGGTACCGCTTCAACCTTGTTCGGCGCAGCTTCTGCTTCCGCTTCCGCGACTCCATCGTCACTGTTTAGCGCGGCTTCATCTGCGCCTGCAAGTTCCCCTGCCCTGCCCTTGTTTGGTGCTGGTGCGACTTCGTCTGCCCCAGTATTTGGAGCAGCTGCATCAGCTGGTTCGCCTCTATTTGCGGCAGCTCCCGCAGCATCAAGTTCTGCTTCGCCTCTATTTGGGGCAGCTTCCGCAGCATCAAGTTTTGCTTCGCCTCACTTTGGGGCAGGCTCGGCTGCAGCAAGTACTGCCCCATCTTTGTTCGCGGCAGCTACCTCAATACCGTCTCCGTTTTCGGCTCCCTCCTCCGCCGCAGCAAGTTCAGCTTCACCTCAAATTGGAGGACTATCAGCGGCCAGTGCTGCTTCCCCCCTATTTGGATCGTCTACTACTTCAGTCACCAACATCAATTCTAGCTTGTTTGGCTCGTCTACTCCAGCTACTGCT
Source organism: Linum trigynum (assembly GCA_964030455.1). Classification (NCBI taxonomy): domain Eukaryota; kingdom Viridiplantae; phylum Streptophyta; class Magnoliopsida; order Malpighiales; family Linaceae; genus Linum; species Linum trigynum. Next base: position 27,672,670 of record OZ034814.1, on the reverse strand, counting down.
ACCGGCTTCTCTGCCGCCTTTTCCTTCACCAAGAGCACTCCAGTCTCTACAGCCGCAGCAACTCCACCTGCAACAAAAGCATCATCTGAAAGCAGTTCAAGTTTCTCGTTCGGGACACCAGCTGCTGCATCTTCTTCACAACCTTCTTTTGGGTTTGGCAATGCGGCTTCAACTTCTCAAGTTTTCTCCACCACAACCACTGCCAAACCTACATCTTCCTCTCCATTGTTCTCCACAATCACAACAACGACTGCATCAACCACCGTAGGTGGCACGGCTGTGAGCTCCGCGGCTGCAGCTTCAGTGCCATCTCTATCTACCAGTAGCAGTATTCCATCTTCTTCGGCAGCTGCTGCTACTTCTGGGATTACTCCATCAACTGGATTTGGAGTTTCTAGCACAGCGGCGTCGTCTGGAACTACTAGCCCCTTCACTGCATTTTCTCTGCCTGGTAAAACAACCGCGATCGTCGTTTATCATCACAGCTTCTACAACCTTATTCAGTTAGTTTGTGGATCTCTTGCTTTTTTGTTATTTAGAAGTATGTCCCGATATGTACTAGATGAATATTCTTTTCGCCTATGAGTATGATTAGAGTTAAGATTGGAGAACACTGAGATTGTCTGAGGCAGCTGAGATGGATTCCTGCAAAGGCTGCAATATTTGCTTTTCTTCATTACCTCCAGCATACTGTTTTTCTATTCTCTTAAGATGGGCATCGTATGCAGATGAACCACTTGGTTCTCCGAAATTGTGTGAACAATTATAGCTTGTGTGAACAATTATAGCTGATCCTTGTGTACTGACTGCATTCTTATCATCAAGTCTTCGATGCCAAGTTTGTTACTGTTCCTGCCATGCTGCCAAGTTTGTCACTTTGAAGTTTGCAGTGCTAGCTGTATAGATGAAGCAGTTACTGGTTACAAACAGTAGGACTAAGATTTCTGCTAATGTATCCTGCAGGTGTCTCTACTTCATCTTCAACAGCCCTAACAACTCCCAGCTCGACAACCACAACTGCCCCTACACAATTGGCCCTTGTGCACTCCAGCAGTGGGTTCGTGCAGCTTTCTTTCTTGGTTTCTTAGTGTCTCTGTATCTTTAAAAGTTAGCGTTTACATTTTAACTTTGTGGAATGTCCTTGTTTGTTCCCTTTTAGATAATTGATTCAAATTTTCATTTTAGTACTGAATATGATATCACTTATTTGTAGGAAGAATCTTTTCTTAAAACTTTTTTATGGTGTGGAGATATATACGGTCATGGTTTTCGTCTCACATCATGGTTGTCTGTAGGACCAGTACTAGTGCTGCCACTACTGTAACAGCTACACCAAAGATGCCTTCTGAGATTACTGGGAAAACTGTTGAGGAGGTCATATTACATGCTAACTACTCTTTATAATGCTGGTGTCTGTACTTTTCAACTTCTTATTTTACTGACACCCTAAACCCGTTTTCTTTTGGTAGTTATGATTTGCCTCCTTACTATTCTTATCTGACTCCGATGTTCCTTTTACTGTTAAAGATCATCAAAGAGTGGAATTCAGAGCTACAAGAGCGCACTGGAAAATTTCGGAAGCAAGCCACTGCGATAGCTGAGTGGGACAAAAGGATCTTGCAAAACCGTGATGCTCTTCTGAGGCTTGAGGTACTTTGTACGGCTTAGCAATAGAAATCCTATGTTCCGATGATACAGTGCTATAATTGTATTTTACAGTGGGTTATCGTTAGTGGATTGTTTTTATGTATTTGAGTTGTGAATCTGATGGACAATGTTCCTTACCAGATTGAAGTGGCAAAAGTGGTCGAGACTCAAGCCAGCTTGGAAAGACAATTAGAGTTAATTGAGACTCATCAACAAGAGGTATTTTCACCATTGCACTCTGCAGTGTCGATAGTTATTATTTCTGTGATTTAAGTACATAATTGCCATTAGGTGCCAGAATTTTTGGTTCTACCTTCAGGGATGCTTATTTATTTAGTGGTTAAGATTTATGCCATAATCTACTTTATTACTTATTAAAGTCTACCTTGATATCATGTCTTTTCACTAATTTCATCCTACTTGAGGCGTTTTTTCCGTGCTATTCATAACATCAGACTTCCTATCGTTTGTTGCATAGCAAGGATGAAACATGATGACTGTTTATAACATGATTTTCTTCGGCTAGCTTCACTAGTTCTCTCAACGAGGGAACACTTCATGGAAATGTGGAGTGAACCATCTAGTGCCTGAATAGTTACTACAATATCTTATATGATTCGTATGGTTGCCAAAAGTGATTCATCTTGATAGTGTGAGAAATAACTAGAATTTGCATTAGACGCTCTTTTTTATTTATTTTTATATATAAGAATTATATTTAGAAAGCTTCATATTAGATGGTTGCTTGAGCTTTTGTTAGTAGGATTTCAACCTTCTGTGAAGGTTCGCTGAAACTTTTGGATTGTCAGGTTGACAAGGCCTTGCAGAGCATCGAAGATGAAACTGAGCGTATATACAAGGACGAGCGCGGGCTGCTTCTCAGTGATGAAGCTGCTTCTACAAGAGATGCAATGTGAGGGGGGTCCTATGGGTCCATTGGTTTGTGTGCTAGAAGTGCCGTGCTTGTGTTGCTATACCCATTCACCGTAACTATGTGTTTTTGCTAATTTAGGTACGAGCAAGCTGAGGTTGTAGAGAGGGAGCTGGAGCAGATGACAGAACAGATCAAGTCGGTTATAGAGCACCTAAATGCTAACCAGGTTAGTTTGAATTTGGATGTCAGCTGTAATTTATTCACTTAAATCTTAGTAGATGATAGCAGTGTGACGATGGTTGTCATGTACTGTTCAGGGTGGGGAGCTTGATCCGATTGATGGGATGACTCCATTGGATGTTGTTGTTCGCATCTTGAACAATCAATTAAGTTCCTTAATGTGGATTGACGAGAAGGTCAGTGTTGTGCATACACCCTACTTGAACCCCCTACCTATGGATCCTTGAAAGCTTCAAAACCTGCATCTTGTGTGATACCCTGATGATAGACAGCTAACTGTATATTGGAAGCTTAACAAAAGGAACAGCAAAGCTATTTCTATTACTACTACTATAACTGCCCTAGGTGGTAACTAGTTTGTATGTTATGAACAGGCAGAAGAGTTCTCTTCCCGTATCCAAAACATTGCTTCACAAGGTGGTTCTGCAGCAGATCGTGAACCAGTTGGTCCCAGGTTGTGGTTATCTTAAGACTTCTGTCTCGAGTATCTTCTTCACATCGCCTGTCATCTCCATGCTAGCCTAAGCCTTGCCGTCATTTTCCACCCTGAACCAGTGCAAGATGTCTTCTTTTAGGCGGGATGGACCATGTAATAGTAGTAGGACAACCTGAGCTCATTTCTGGTTATTGTTTTCTCTTTTGGCAATCAGTTTTCAGTGACTAAAGAGATTGTGAATGCGCAAGTGGGGTGGGTGGGTCAGACACATGAATTCAATGGAAGGAAGAGTGTTGGCTCTGTGAGTCAGATTTCGTTCCGCTTGATTTCACCGGTACTGGTACAAAGATAATTGGACTTGAGGACTATGTAATCACAATCTGCATTGTGCCGTTTGTGGGTACGACAGTTTGTTGTTAAACTTCTTGCAATAGAGCTGAGAAAAACAGAGTCTAGTTTTGTCTAGCTCGGACTTGGCTTCTTAACGAGCTGTGGCTTGTTAAAAATGGCTCCTTTATTAATGGTGTCTTAATTGCAAGTTTGGTCACTTGAATTGCTACAAAACTTCACGTTTGGTCACTAAAATTGGTTTATTCCATTAGTAGTCACTTAAATTAGTTGAACAGTTCAAGTTTGGTTACTCTCCGTTAACCTCCGTTAGACTCCGTTAATGACGACCGTTAAGTGATGACGTGGCTAACAGAAAATCATAGTCAGCATATTTTAACCCTAAAAAATGACTACCCGACCCGCCACGTCAGATTTGCCCGCCATGTCACCCTTCCCTACCCAACCTGCAAACCAACCCAATAATCGACCCCACCCCAAACCCGACCCCCTGAATCTGAAGAAGAAGACTATGGTGCTGCTTCCGCAATTCCAACCCCCAATCTCCATTTCCCTTCCAGTTACAACGATCCCTCCTCTCAATATTCTTCTTCTTCTGCTGCTGCATCTCCTTCCGCTATCTAGTACCGAAACTTCCTCCCTCAACACCACCACCACCACGCCGTCACCGCCCCGTCCTCCGTGGCCTTCAATTTCAACAACCGGCGGCTCGACTTCGTGGACCTGTCCCTCGGGAGCTCGAGCGATGCGGATCCCGATCTCCACCGCGGAGCCGGACCGTCTTCGACGGCGATGCCGATAGAGAAGGAGCATGTTTGACAAAGTGGTGACGCCGAGCGACGTCGGGAAGCTGAACCGGCTGGTGATACCGAAGCAACACGCAGAGATGTGAAACTGATCGACGCCTAGGCGAGCCCTTACGTAATGAGGCCTAGAATCGCGCTCAACGTCAAATCCGTCGAGTACGAGTTCCTCCAGGAGCAGTTCGGATCCAAGTGCGAGCTCCTCCTCAAATCAAACCCTGTCCTTCTGCACAACGGCAAACCCATCTGCGTATCCGTAGCGGCGGAGGTAGGTTTTGACTCCGGCGATGGCCGGGTGGCGGCAACCGATTTTGGGGGCTTCGGTGAATGGTCGAGGAAGGAGGTGGGCGTTTGATGAGGAGGGGAGGGTTTGGAGGAGGAGGAGGAGGAGAAGAAAGAAGGAAGTCGATTTTACTTTTCAGATTCAGGGGGGTCGGGTTTGGGGTTGGGTCGATTATTGGGTTGGTTTGCGGGTTGGGTAGGGAAGGGTGATATGGTGGGCAAATCTTACGTGGCGGGTCGGGTAGTCATTTTTTAGGGTTAAAAAATGCTGACTGTGATTTTCTGTTAGCCACGTCATCACTTAACGGTCGCCATTAACGGAGTCTAACGGAGGTTAACGGAGAGTGACCGAACTTGGACTGTTCAACTAATTTAAGTGACTACTAATGGAATAAACCAATTTTAGTGACCAAACGTGAAATTTTGTAGCAATTGGAGTGACCAAACTTGCAATTAAGCCTTTATTAATGTGTTGAGTTAGAGTTCTACTCGTTAACTAAAATGTTGATTCCTGTTTGTTTTTATTTAACTCATCAATAAAATGAGGAACTCGAGCTGAACTCAAGTATCCTAAATAGTTGAATTCTTTAAATTAAACTCTAAATAATTTATAAATTAAATACTCTAATACTTGATGAAAATAGAATAATAATACAATTTTTATTGTTAACCTATCTCATGTTTTATATACTCTATCGGCATCATATTATTTAGTCGATACATTTTAACTAGTTTATCTATAGCGATTAGTATCTAAGAAATTTATGATACATAATCTCACTTTTAAATTATAAATGCCCCATATTCGCTCACATACTGAAAGCCTAAAAAATCATATGAGGTGAGATATATAATTTAACATCCTATGAATTATCAACATGTCAACTCATATTATGTAGATCGATTCGCCCATAAGCTGATAGTCGAGTTGGCTTGCTAGCCACAATGTTGAGACATCTCATGAGCTCAAAACGAGTTAGCCCACGAGTTGAGCTCAACAAGCTACCGAGTCGAGTTGGCTTGGAAGCCTCGCAGGCTGAACATGGGTTAGTTCAAACTCAGACCATTAATAAACGAGTCAAGTTTCGACCAAATTTTTTCAAAGACAAACATCGGGCCGCTGGTGAGTAGTTAAACTCATTTGAAGCCCTATTTTACAGCAACTACAATCAAGAGTGTTACAACAGTGAGTATCAATGGTGACCCGATTTTTTGGCGGAGTAGATTTTCTATCGGGTTTCGGATTGAGTATTATATTAAGGAATTGATAAATATTTCGGGATTGAGAATGAGAATTAGAGATCAGAATAGAGATTTGGAGAAGAATTAGGGAGGAACAGAGATAGATGGCTGACGGCCTTAAGGGAGAAAGAGAGGTTGAGAGTTAGGGTTTGCTTCATATTCTTCTTGATTGATTAATAATGAATCCCAAAGTACATATTTATAGGTAGATATTGGAATATCCTAATCATTAACCTAATTCTAATTGACTACTAATAACCCGAATAATAATTATTCTTATAGTTTTTTTGTACAATAATTATTCTTATATGAAAACAACAACAACAACAATAGAAACCACATGTTTCTATCATACCTTCCCCTTGAGACCAACCTTGCCCTCACTGTTGATTGACTTGAGCCACTCCTACGTGTCTCTCGCGTAATCTGCGCTTTTGCTCCTCCATCTCTTGCGCTTCCTTTTCTTCCAATTATGCTCCATCTCATGACTTAAGCTTCTTGCTTTGACCTTCTTGTGCTTATCAAAAGCTTTAATTTTCATTTGTGAGGGCCCAATCTTTGCGTCTTTGAGGAATTCCAACGTTAATAACTCATCTTTCGTTGGCATCATACTCCAGCAGCTTAAGGAAACTACTCTCATGTGATGTTCTATTGCCTTGCCTATAGCATTAGATGCTTTAGTCGTGTGATCTTATATCATTCAAATGATTTAGTTATCTAATGCTTTAATCATTCTTTGCTTATATCATTCTATTATGTACTACTATGATATTGTTTATAATGTCATGAATCATGATAAGTTATTAGGAAACTACTCTCATGTGATTCTGGGTTGCAAAAGAAATTGAAGAGTTGAAGAAAGCTAAAGAGAGTCTTAATTGAAAGAAATCAAGAATTAATTGATTGTCTTTGGGTGATAGAAGCACTTAATTTTTTCAACAGGCAGTCAAAATCAGAATACCCAAAATGACACTAAAAAAGGTGGTTGTCAAAGGTGGTACAAGAGATAACATACATAGACAAAATAGTTGAAGAATAAGTGAGTTCTTATAAGTCTTTGTTTGGCAAAGTAATTAAAGCGTTAATTCAAATTGAAATATAGAGTGTCTTGTTACAAAAAGATTTGGTGATGCAGACAAGAGCTTTCTTTCTTTTCCTATTATAGCTTATTAAATCTAGAGACACTTTCCCATATGAATTCACATATAGCACCTGACCTTGATAGGTTCTCGACAGGATTCTATAGGAAGACTTTGCACATTATTGAGGTTGAGGTGACGACTGGAGTGCTTGATTTCTTTGCTCCTGGAAGACTGCCAAGTAGTGTAAATGCCACTATTGTGTTTCTTTGTCCTAAGATTTTATTTGCCCGTACTTTAAAATATTTTAGACTCATATCATATATCAACTTGCTCTATAAAATCTTTGCATTTGCTAGTTTTTTTTTTTAACAAGGATGAGAAATTGCATTAAGAAGAAACATAGAGGCCACAGGTACCAAAAAAAAAAAAAACAAATGAAGAGTAGAGGAAGTGACCCTCACAAGAGGTGAGAGGTCATTGAAATAGCTACAAGAAAGAAAAAAGAACAACAAAGAGAAAAAGTACGTGCAAAGACCCTCCACGAACCCAAAGCAAAGCATGATACCAGGTGCAAGAAGCCAAACAAAACAGACGACCCAACCCAAAACGAGAAGGAGCAAAACCAAAGCAACATCGAAGCAGCATCTACTGGCCTAAAACACGCCTTGCTCTCAACCATTTGATTCCTTAATTTCTGTCAATCTTCCCCGCACCAACGAGCCAGTCCATTGCAGATTTGATTACATTGATAGTTATTGCACTATGTGGGAAACTTGTGTCTCTAAATGTTCTCTCATTCCTCTCGCGCCAAACCTGCCAGCAAATCGCGTGGAGCAAACAATAAACAACGCAACCATTCAAATTATCGGGTTTCTTGCTACTCCATCTTTGAATAAGGTCTCGAACACCACCCTGCGACTGAGGAAAGTTGAAGCAGAGAGATTTGACTTCCTTCCACACGCCTTGTGTGAATGCACAATCCACGAATACATGATCAATCGTCTCAGCATCTTTGATACACAAGTTGCATATGTTTGCAAGATATCATCCTTTCTTCTGCAGGTTATCCAAAGTTAGGATTTTCATATGGGTGATGGTCCACACGAAATCACAAACCTTGAAGGGGATGACCTTCCTCCACACGGATTCAACAGGAAAATCAGCTAGCCTAGGGAACTCGATGGTGGCCAAGAACCTGTAAAGAGAAGTCATAGAGAATGATGACTTGGGTTGAGGCGATCAGACAAGCCGACTCGGACACCCGAGAAGAATCGATAGAATTAAGTGTCAAGAACCAGTTGGTCCCAATAACTCGAGTTGTTGGGAGAGATTCAATCGTGGATCATATATCACAACACTAACACGCCCCCTCAAACGAAAGCCACTCACAAGGGCTTGAAATTTGCACAGGTCTCAAGACAAGAATACCATGTGCTTAACAAATGGGGGTCACCGAGAATCGAACACAAGACCTCTCGATGACAGAAGGCTCTGATATCATGTCAAGAACCAGTTAGTCCCAATAACTCGAGTTGTTGGGAGAGATTCAATCGTGGATCATATATCACAACACTAACATTAAGGGTATTCAAGAAAGGAACACGCTCTCTCTCAGCCCCCCTCTCAAAACAACATCCAGATCAATAAACCGCTCAATGTTCTTACCTCTGCGATTGGCGATGTCCGAGATCCAAGCATCAGGATGGGAAGCGGCTGCAACAACTCTTAGAAACTCCTTAGTGAGAATCGTGTTCAATAACCATCAATCGTACCAAAAGGATGTACCAGTTCCACTCCGGAATTAATTACAGTGACCTTCCAAAACACCTCAAACATTACTAAATTAATTACAATTTAGTAATGTTTGTCCTAATGGATCCACCAAACCCACCTCCACATCGCTGACTCAGCCACTGGGAAGAAGAAGAAGAAGAAGGATGTTTGATTTTGATGAGCGTCCTCCACCAACTCAAACTCTCAGAGGCGAATCTCCACACAAACTTGATTAGTAATGCCTTGTTGAAGCAATTGAGAACTTTGATGCCCAAACCGCCATTTTCAATAGGAGCCTTATAGAGATCCCACCGGGCTAAAGGAATTTTGTGAATGTCACTAGCCACGCTCCACACAAATCTTCTTTGTATCTTCTCAATTCTGTTAACCACAGTCGCAAGGGCGCGGAGCAAAGAAAAGTAGTAGACATGCCGGCTATTCAAAACAACATTGTTAAGGATAAGGCGGGCACCAAAGGACAAGTGCCTACCTTTCCATCCCTCAAGGTGCCTCTGATATTTGTCAACGATCGAGTCCCAAATAGATATGAAGTTCACCTTCGTGCCCAAAGGAAAACCAAGGTACTTTGATGGATCCTTCAATTGCACCCAAAAAAAAAACAACAAAATATTCATATTAACATCCCCACCGTGAACATCAATGACTTTTCCAGATTGATCTTAAGTCCGGCGACTGTCTGTAAATACACGATTGTAGCCAGCAGATTCAACACTTGTTCATAATCACATAAGGCCAAATTGTCATCAGCAAAGAGTAGATGGGTAACTTCCCCTCTACCATGTTAGTTATTTTAGAACCTTATGTTCCTATGTTCTCTACGGTGATGATTGTTTTAACATTTTGCTTTAATTTTATAGCATTCCTTCTCCTTTTTAAGAGGTTTGTAGTGTACTCACGTTTTAATAACATCATCATTTCTTAATTATAGGATTTAACATTTATTTTTGTTTAAATTAGCTTTTATTCCCCTTTCTTAGGGGCTCCTTATTAATTTTTAATATATACTATTTTGCTTCATCATTATTTAATTCACTTTCCATTATTAAATTAGATTTTTTTCTTTATTATGTAAAACAAATTACTTTACATGAGATAAATCACACTTTTTACTCGTGGCTCCACCACTTGTAAACTTCTTTCGGTGTTGCATATTCGATAATTCCGACTAATTTCTAAGGGTACGTTATAATCTCTCGAGTTAGAGATTGTTAGTACTATAGTGGTTGCCATTCTGGCTTACCACTTTGCAGGGGTATTATAGTGTTATGAAGATCAATCAAGGAAGTGCAGTCAATTACATTTGTTTGTATCAAATTTGATGATGGTCCTATAGGCCTTTGTTAGCGAGATGATGTGTAATGCATTTATTTCTATGTGACTTGTGACAAAGACTCGGAAATGGTCATCTAACAAGCTCTGCCTGAGGAAGCTACGCGTTTGCTGGCTGGAACGATCTTAGAGGAGTTTGTTTTCTTCTTATGTCCTTTGTGTCTTTTCAATGTTTTCTTCTCATTATTCGACTCATTGTCGCGTCTTTTACTCTTCATAAATTTTCCAGAGCTGCCCATGTAGTGGCATAACGGGCTCTTTCTTCGGTAGTTTATTTGCCTACAAACTACCGCGCTTATTCTGAATCAGTTTTGTTATTGAGTCTTGAGTCGAGTCATTGTCGCATACCCTTTGGGCTTGCCTTGAAAAAAAAAAGAAGGTTTGGAGCTAGTTCATGGCATTTGTTCAAAATTTCTTTAGCATGATGGTGGTGAAGGCAAGGAAAAATTGGATGAGAAAGAGTAGCCATAAGTCATAAAGAAGGGGTCTAGGGCTCAAAGATTTATTCTTATGGAACCAAACCTACACTACTATAAGTGGGATCATTTTTGTAGCTTGGATGTTTAAATAAAAGGTGAAAACGGGTAGCATCTGGACTGAAAGTTCCAGTCGGTGTAGATCATGGGCTTGGAGGTGGGTAGTCAAAATTAGGGCTGCAAACGATCCGAGTCGATTTGACTTTGTCAAGTTGAGTACAAGCTAGGCTCATGATGATTTCGATTTGAAATCATTCTTGGTGAAATATGTGTACAAGTAAGAGTTTAAATGATAGAAAGAACACTAAAAACTATAAATAACTGCTAACTTCCATATACATCCGTATTTAGAAGATAATGTTCATGTTCATAAGAGTAATTACTCCTTCCACAAGCTCTAAACAAGTCAGCTCGCGAGCTTAGCTCAACAAGCCACCGAGTCAAGTTAGTTCACGAGCTTATCAACCTAGCATGGTCTAGCTCAAGCTTGGCTTGTTTACTAATGAGTTGGTTCACGAACCAACTTTTTAAATAACGAGCCGAGTGTCGAACGTGTTTTTTCCGATTCGAATGCCGAGTTGCTCGCGAACGATTTGACTCATTTGCGGCCCTACTCAAAATGAGGCCACTTTTTCAAAGGCATTTCAGTCAGCATGGTACTGTGTGGTGTTGGGACTGTGGGCCTATGGAAAACTATTAAGGTTGTTGTGGTTTTGAAAGTTTGAAACCTAAGTGGCCTGAGGTTGAGTAGTCGGCAATGTTGTGGAGTAAAAGGCACATCCCTCGATTTAGCTTTATAGTTTGGATGGTTATGTTAGATGGAATCGTTACTAGAGACAACCTGAAGGTGTGGTGAAAGATCATGGTAGGGCACTGTTTGTTGTGTGATTATACTATGGAATCCGGGCAACATATTTTCTTTCCGTGTGTTCATATTTCAGGAAGTTATTGGACTATATATGCTGTCGTAGATTGCTTATCCTAAGGATCATGTCCTGATTATGTTGTAGGCTGTCATCTCATCTCATCTCATCTCATCTCAGCAAGAAGATGCATGTTGGATGCATTTTTATGGTGTATGTTCTGATTATGTTCTTGCATACTAGTTTTGGCAATAAAAATGGAATAGATTCAACAAACAAATCTTTGGTTTAATGCCCTCCCTCAATTAATTCATTGTGACACATTTTATTCGACGGTACTCTGGATGGTAAATACGATTTGATGGGTTACTTTTTATTGGCATTGGAAACACATCAACCTCAATTAATCAATGGATGATATAATTTTTGTTTTTATTTAAATTTAAAAAATTTGGATCAAATCTCATTCTTTTTTTTTTTTTTTTGGATCAAATCTTATTCTTAGAAGAAGCAACATAATTCATTAGATGGTCCTGATGTTGGTCTTTATGAGATCATGAGCTTACCTGTCATCAAACTGCTAGCCTGATCGGTACACTTGTCGTAGATGCCAAATAATTAAAAGACTTAAAACAATTTCATGTTGATAAACTAAAAGCATGTTCAGTTCTGAAAGTGTTCCAAATATAGGATTCGTCCAAATTGGCATTGGTTCCTTCCTCTTACGAGAAACAAGAAGGCTTTCGATCTCTCATTTTTTTCAGATCCATTTCCTGTTTGTTGTTTCATCTTTCTTGATTTCAATCGTGGGAGATGGGAGACGCGAGTGGTCAATCGAGGTACGTGAAGTTAACAAAGGAACAAGGTCCAGCCGAAGACATCACTCCCGGCGAACTCAATCAGCCCATCCAAGTCCCTCAGGTCAGGTCATTCTTCCTTCTTTGTAATTACTAAACAATCACTCTTTCAACACATGGTATGGTTTATTCGTTTGCGGAGATCTTAACGTTCATTATGATGATTACTATTACCACCACCAGCTGATCATCCACCGATGCCATGAATGTGGGCAACCTCTGCCGGAGAGCTACGAGCCTCCCGCCGACGAGGACTGGACTACCGGCCTCTTCTCTTGTGCTCAAGATCCCGATAGCTGTACGTAAATAAAAATTTTCTCACTTTCACCTTCATCATTCGAATGGACTAACGAATGAATGAATGAATCTAGGCCGAAGGGGTCTGCTGTGCCCGTGCGTGCTGTTCGGCGAAAACGTCGAGACGGTGAGGGGTGAAGAGTACTGTCCATGGAGGCACGCCTGCGTGTGTCACGCCATATGCGTGGAAGGAGGCATCGCCGCGGCGGCACTCACGGCCGTCCTCGGCGGGATTGATGTACAGACGTCTCTCCTGGTGTGCGAGGGATTGCTGTTCGCGTGGTGGATGTGCGGAATCCACACGGGACTCTTCCGGGAGTCGCTGCAGAAGAAATATCATCTCAAGGAATCGCCATGCGACGCATGCCTCGTCCACTGCTGCTTCCACTGGTGTGCCATCTGCCAGGAGCACAGGGAGATGAGGAACCATCTCTCCTATGATTCCTCTATGCAAGTCACCGTCGTCAACCCTCCTCCTATTCAGCAAATGACCGTCATTCATCACGACGCCTCGACAATTTCGTCGTTGCCATCCGTTGCTACTGCAGCCCAGCCGGTTGTATCGGACACTGGCCATGTCAGGCTAGAGATACAGCCTGTGTAGTACATACATACAAACAATTGCCAAGTATTTCTTTAAATGCTGTGGCCAACTCCAGTGTCACCAAATAATTTTCACCCTCTTGAGTTCCTGCTGTACTACGATGTTTGGAAAAGTTCTCTAGCTTACGGGCCAGTCTTTCTTCTTTCCCTTGTTTTCTTGATCATCATCATAGAACACAGAGCGTTATTTTACTGGAGATAATCTATGGACAAGTTTAAGTTTATCTGCCCATGAACTCATTCAGAGGTTTATTTTGCAGAGTCTAGTTACCGCGATAAAACAGATGTAGAATCTATCAAGATACGACATATTAATATCAGTCTCCCGTACTCACTGTTTATCACTACATTGTTGAGCCTGCACATTTACGTGTAACAGGTACGACCCAACCGTTTGCTCGCCAAAGCATATTATCTCAAGGGCACTCACTTCTGAGAGATGAGAGCTCCAACCTAAGTAACAATAAATAGAAAAGTAAAGAGTCAAAAAACCCAATTGAACACAGACAATCATTTGCAGCAGTTTAGAACAAGAGATTTGGTATGAGCGTTTGTAGGGCTTTGTTGTAAACAAGTAGTTGGAAAGGAAGGCGCTAGCAAAGTAGTTTTCTCTTGTGTTTCGATTTCAGTTCTACTGTTAGCGAGTTACCTTGAGAGCTATTTTTGTGGAATTAACTGGAGCTAGATGGAGGAGCGTCTGGCTGACTTTCAGGCATAGCATCCTGAATAGATGGTAGCTCACTGTATGCCTCGTGAAGCCTTAGCAGAAGAGGGAACTGGGTCTGCATAAAAATTTGATAAATAGTATGTCGTCAAAATATGCATGCTTTTCAGAGCAGTGCAACATGGGGAAAACCATAAAAGAAACACACAAGCAGAGGCCTGTTGCTCCCTATCACATATTGCTTCTTTGATTGAGAGGAAATGTAACTACTTCAGAAGGCCCTGTCAAAACATGTCCATGTTAATTGAATTACCATGTCAACTTTGAATCTCCTAATTGCTCCATCAACTTGCGGTGCTACAAACAAATCTGCCTGCAAGTTAACAGAACAACAAAGGCGGTTATCCCTTCATATTGCACATTATACCACTTTATGAACTTCAGCTTCACCAGCTGTCGTTACAAGTAGATTAAACAGGCATAATAACCTGCAAGTAAATGATAGGGTCAACTCATTATAAAAAAAAATGATAGGGTCAACTGCTTTGTCCATTCAGTGCTTCCAACAAAACTATGCCCCACAAAAGTTTGAAAAAAAAAGGCGTCGGTTGAAACCACGAAATGTAGATTACAAAATTACCATGAAAACCTCGTCTCCTGTTGCGTATTTTCCAGCATGGTCTTTAAGGAGCTTCTCAAGAGCTGACACTCACAAAAGCAGCAATCAGATGGGAGACATAAGAAACCATGCATAAGGAAAAGCTGAAATTGAATAGATAATCTCCATCAAATCTCGCCTTGCCAAGATTCAGTAAATCTTAAACTTCACTGCCCAGGGCCAGTATTGAAATTAGACGTCATTGCTCCAATCCACCAAATATACTGTTAACCCTTTTCATGTATCAACAGCAACACTTTACTATAACTTACCTGCAAAGCCCCTTTCAATATGGTGCCGAGCCCATGTTTGTGGATCAATTTTACCTTCCACAAATTTCTGTAATAGAAAAGTGAACATCAAATAGAAGCATCAGGTAACCCATTCCGATTTCATCTAACCTTCATCAAACTCAAGGAGATGGTGAGCCTCCTGTTAATCATCCACACCAAGACATACTCACCAGCACAACTAAATTCTGGAATGGCTGTATGCTTGAGGAAACAATATTTGCAACCTACAGGTTCGGTAAACCAACATAAGATATTAGTGGCAGATATCTACACTAATTAATGAAGTGAATTCATAAGCAGACACTCTGCCAAGAAGACAAGAGCACGAGAATGAACGCCCAGTCTTTGTTCATGGCACATGGCATCACAAGAAAATGTGCAAGTAAAGCAGGAAGTTGGCAAGACCGCAAGAGAAGAACGAAAGCAAGGACAAACCAACGACATTGCTTGAAATGAGCAGCGTGTTGACTCGTAATAAAATAAAAATAAAAAAATAGGATGGAAGGCAGTGCAGTTCAAGTTCAACCTGGTAATTGAGGGCTCTCTTAGCAAGATCACTTGGCAACAGTGGATGCTGGGGATACTTATCTTCAAGATACTGACCACAGGAATTATGTGCCCATGAGGAACAAATGCTATTATTATTATTATTCGTAACGTAATTAAATTTCAAGCAAACTGACTAACCCCATTATTGATTGAACAAATCCGGAAATGAAGATCCAAAGAATAAAAGGGAAGGGAAGGAAACGCACCATTAAAATGGCAAAAGAATCAGAAACCACAACCTCTCCATCCACCAGCACCGGCACAAAACCAAGAGGATTAAGCTTCAAAAACTCTACAAAATGAAGGCAACCAAAAGAATGGCCCGGTAAAATGGTGAATTGAATAGCTCGATCGAAAATCTCACGCCACCTTTCAGAAAATAGTCAACAAACTGCTTCTAAACCCTAAAGCACCGCTTGATCAAACGATGCACTTGGAATCAGAATTTCGCTCTGTTGGATCAGGTCTCCGTCATATTCCGGATTCAGAAGTTCAGAACTCCAAAGGAGAAACAAAACAAAGAAAACATACAATACGAGCAACAAGCAGTACAAATCCGGTGGGACGGGGGAACCGTAGGCTACTCACCAGAGTTGGATTGCTCTCCCTTGGCCAAGTTGACTGCCACATATTCGTACTTAATCCCTGCAGTGCAGACCCAAACATTTACAGAAGAATTCTCAAAACAAATCATTTTACTTGGCGAGTTGAATTCGATGATAACAGTAACAGCAACTCGATGGGGTGGGTTCAGATTAGATGAGGAAGAAGAAAAAGGAAGGAAGGGAACCTTTGAGGTTGAGCGCGATTCGGACGCGGCAGGAGCAAGAGCTCCGCCAGTAGGAGTAGAGCTTCAGCTGACTTCCTTCCGCTTCCATTTGATTTGAACACGCACGAAGAAGACGAGTTTCTTCTTCTTCCTTCCCTTCTTTGTTCTTCTAGTTTTGCAGGTATGGGGAGGGGCTTTAGCGGTTCGTTTTTTTTTTTTTTTGTCAAAGTTTAGCGGTTCGCTTTCTTCTTGGTCGCTTTCTTCTAGTAGTTTGACACGTAAACCACAGCCAAGTTGTCAGCTATATCACACGGATAAATTTCTTTTCGTTTGGAATGCTCCAAATGGACGAGGAATTCTAACTTTCTAAGTTTAATCAATCAATTGCAATTGTCTGATAATTGAACTAAATTGACCTGTCTAACAGTAAAAATTTGGACCAACTGATTTGAATTGGAAAATTTGAAATGGATCCAGTCAATTCCAATTATCTATGGACAATTCGAATTGACTTATTATAATTGAACTGGATGATAATTTTAAAATCACAACTCAAATATTATTAATTCAAGTATTGTATATTTAGTTGCAGCATTGAATGTGTAGAAGTGATTTATAATTATTAATTTAATATTAATTTTTAGAACAATGGCCTCAGGGACTGGGAGGGGTTTCTTGGCAGTACTTGTGCAAAAGTGTAGAAGGTCATTCATGGATATTATATTTAGTCCAGCTATCTTGTTAATATTTGGGTTAAAATTTGATTTACATTCTTATACAATCTTATGATACATGAAGGTTTTGTAAAATAATATTTTACTTTTGATAGTCACAAGAAAATTTTGCTCATGTAGTAGCAATATGCATGAAAGAATTTTTATGGTTTTATGTGTGCCATCATTTCTGAATTTATGCGTATCACCAAATCCTTATTAATTTCTACATTGACATGTAGAGAAATGAAAGTTCCGTACCTCATATTTTTATGGCTTTATGCGTGCCATCTGTTGGATAAGTATGGATGAACCCATGGGGGACATGGGTTCAAGAGACTTGGTTGGGCCTAAACCTAATTGAGGGCATGAGTGACAAAGCAGGAGTTGGGCCCAAATGTGGAGGAGTGTAACGACAAAGAAGACGCGGGGACCACGATGCTTCGGGACCAAGAGGCTGAGAGCGTGCCACCTGGAAGTGTGGTCCTGCCAGGCGCCTGGGCGCCAGGGTCCGGGAGCTGCCACGTGTAGGTGCCCGACTGTTGGGCCGTATCAGGCATTTAATGACGCGCTGACGTGGAGTTGGATTCCAGGAGCCTGGTTGGAACCTCGACGAGTATAAATAGTACTAGGTAGGTAGCATTTAAGCATGTTGGCTTCTCTCACTAAAAACCCTCAGATTACTTATCTCTCTAAAAGCAGGCTCTGACTTAAGCGTCGGAGTGCTAACGGGCAGTTCCAAACCCATTAGGCGTTTACCTGTGCAGGATCTGTGCGCCTGACAGGAAGTGCTTTTGTTAAGGAGGAGAAGCAAGGTTCGGAGGATCGTGGCTTCAACACCATCATTTCTGAATTTATGCGAATCACCAAATCCTTATCAATTTTAATAGAAGGGCATGTTTGGTAATGTTTTCAAAGTACAAAGACATGTTTGATGTAAAAAAAATAGTAGAGGGACCTGTTTAACATCATAGTAGAGGGACATATTATACCTATAACCCTATTATATTTTATTTAATTATTGAATTTTTTATTAACTTTTATTTCCACGTGGCATCCACATCAACATAGCATGTTGATTCACTAACGGTCAACATCAATTTGAGGCTATGATGGCGATTTCTAAAACACGAGCCAAAGTTGATTACTTGTGTTGTGTATAGTTCGAACCAAAATAAGTTATTAACCTATGATTTTACAATCACTATCCAAGCCGACCAGTACTTTCCTAACTCTGGAACAGATCTAGTCAGTAACCTTGTGATGCAATAACCTCATGCATAAACCAATAAGAATCCGCCACATCAGCGCCTTCTTCTCTCTCCTCGAAAAAGCTTTAATTTTCCTTCTCTTAATCTTTAACGGGTGATTTCTCACACGTTTTAAGTCAGAATTGAATTTTTTTGCACTGTTATATCAGATTAATTGTGTTATTCAAAATGATATCCACTTTGATATTTTTTGGAACAAAAAAATTTGCCAGTTATTACCACTCTATATCATACTTATTGACTGGTATTAAATAAGAGCATACCATATGGTATGAAAAATACCACCCCATACCAGGGTGGTATAGTATGTTATAGAGTTGGTAACGAGAGGTATGAAATTTTTTCACCCATAAATTTTTGAAATCCAATGGATCATGATTAAATCGTTCCTTCTGTGCAAAAATTTCCGAAAACAACTAAAAACGGAGGAGATACCATATGGTATAGACTTGGTAACGAGAGGTATGAAAAAAAATTCTCATAAAATATTGAAAATGCATATCATTTTGTAGAGCACAACGAACTCGTTCCATCTATGCAAAAATAATTGAAATCTGAGTTAGAATGAAGAATATATGATCCAATCAGGAAAACTAGCGAAAATAAATTTCTTTAATTCTCCACCCCTAAATCTGCAACCATGATAGGGCAAAAGCGTATAGCTTCAATTCCTATCTTGTAGTAAACCGGAAAGTCCGGGTATCGTCTCTCAGGGACTGGTACAACCTTAAGATTTAGCGATTTAATAGAGCAAACTATAGGTGAAAATGATTTAATGAGATTATTAACTACTAGCAAAATTAACTAAACAAGCAAATTAAAGTGTCGGGTTTAATTCAATGGGAGAAGCTCTGGGAGAAGCTCTGGGAGAAACACCGGGATTCACTACCTATCCTATCCAGATTAATTCACATATTCCAATCAATTTAATCCATATCTCTACAGCCAGGATATCACTACTGTGCTAGCTATCCCTGTCGGGAATTACTACGTACTAAACAATTAAATCAAATCCTACTGTCGTAGCTCAATGACTTAATTATTCAGCCTGAAGAACGATATCCTATTTAAGACCGCATAGCACATTATTTAATCCACTGTCGCTTCGATAAGTTACTATGTCACATGAAATAGGTTCAGTTATTAGGGTTTCACTGTCGCTAATAACCTAATTAACTACAAATCATTGTATTGGTGGTCAGTCAACACAAAGCATTAAGTAATTTCATGCAATAGAGATTGGAAGAAAAGAATTCTAAATCAATCCATCAAATCAAGAAATAGCTACATCCTATGGTGTTTCCCCCAGAAATTGGGGTTTAGTTCATGACGAAATTAAGATAAATCGATAGGGTTTTGTTCATCATGTTCTAAAACAACAAGAAACAACTAATTCGGTTTAGAAAATCCAACCAACTAATCGCTCTCGTTGAATTCAGCTCAAGCCTTGGAAAAACTGCTCGTTAATTGCTCAATCGCTCTCTGATTTCCGCTTGTCCAAAGCCTTGCGCTGCCTGTGTGCCGCTGTCCTTCTTTTCCCAAAGAATTTTTCGTTCTCCCCGAAAATAAAGTGCCCCTGCTTCGCTTTTCTTCTCCCCAGGAAATCCGCCCAGCCAATTAAATTGCCTTCGTCCCAAAAATATTCCTCTGGCCCAATCCGCTCCAAAAATAAAAGTAAAAGTCAAAGAGTCCTCTCTCCAATTAAAATTGCCTCCCTTTACCCCGTTAAACCACTTCCTGTTGCCTTCCTTTTCTAATTAAATTGCATCCCGAGACTCCCAATATAATTCCGCCTCTGGAATCTCTTGTCCCCCATCAAATCAATTCGCCAAATCCCCTTGGCCCGTCCCAAAAGTGAAGTCTCCTCTCCTCCCCGGTCCAAGTCATTAATTCCCGTCCAGCTGGGCTTTAAGCCCATCATTCAAGAATTGTTTGCCGATGCAACTTATTTTTCGTGTTTTCTTCACCTGTAATACATCAAACTCATGGCACTAGGCAGTAATGGTTTTTCAACCATTCCCGGGTTAGCGAGCCCTAAAATAGCACAAATTGGCTAAAACATACCATGGATAATCACTAAAGTCCTAAAATTCAATATGTTAAAGCCGATTATCACAACCCCACACTCAATTGTTGCTTGTCCCTAAGCAACGACTCAAAAGACACAAAATGGTAACCATCCAAAACAAAGACACCACAGACTCACTAATCAAACACTCAAAGCAAAACACAAAATTTCCTTGTACTCTTGTTGTAATCAGTAGTTTTTTTCTCAACGGACAAGTTGTGCTTTAATGGTCATACCTTTCACCCCACACTCAAGTTCTTTGCAACCATTATCATTGACTGACTCAAATCCCTCAAAAACTCAAATAGCAACACTCAATTTCGATCGTCGGTAGTTGGTGGTTAACAACTTATGGTGCAACAATTATTAGGAGAATCTAACCACATCAGTGAGGTGCATATCTCGTGAGGACAATCTGGCTTACTCACACCAATCATAAGCAATTAATTAAGCACGAGTCTAAAAACAAATGGGGGAAGCTTTTGGCAAACTTGGTTTTAACTTTAAGAACATCACTACCTTTCTGACAAGGAGAGGCTTTCTCTCTTTCTAATTTTGCTTGCCGAGTGGTTGTATTTAGTACAAGTGGGATTTGCTTCTTACTACCGGTGACCGAGCAAGAGCAATTTCTGCTTCTTAGCACTCGCATAAGGGCTTCTTTTAACTCCTTTTCCTCGGTCCGTGTGGAGGGTCATTGTACATCCTCTAATGGCACTTCACTCTACTGGGGATCGTACTTGATAAGCAACATCGTACGGTCGCGAACCGATTCTCAATTGAATCTTTCCTCATCCCCATGTGCAATGAGTGATTGCCTCACACGATTTTGGCATTTTTACCCACACTTTAATTGTTATGGCAACTTTCTTATCTTTTACTTGTCAGGTACTGTTTTCTTTTATGAAGATACAGTTCACCCCATCATAAAACATTCAAAACAGAGAAACTCGTTGCCAAATCAAAACTCACAATTGATGCAAGTAAGCACGGTATCCAAACATGTCGAATGGTCAATGTTCTCCACCTAACTACTTCACCAAAAGTCATTACACTATCCTCACAAAAGAGAATGTTGCTAAAAGAGTTGCTCATTCAAAGCATATCAAGTCAGTCAAAACATTTAAGCCATTGTGAAGAACCATGCAACTCAACACTAGTGGGGTGATTTTGATGATTTCCTTCAAGCACAAACTCATTTTCAAAGCATCACGGTCATTTACATAATGTTACCACAAGAGTACAAGGTTTTGTTTTTATTTTTTCTGATTTTTAGGTGTTTTTTAGCCATTAGATTAACACAGGCAGCCTGCTTTTTACACAGGCAAACTGCATGCAGTTTGGCTGTGCTCAACCTAATGGCAAATTTTTTTTTTTTTGGATTTTTTTTTACCGACCACATGACAAAAGGAACAAACAAACACTAAGACTCGCCACCCCACACTCAGGATGGAACATTGTCCCTAATGTTCAACTCCTAATCTAAACATGCACGGTTTGACACAACGAAAAAGAAAAATAAAGAAAAGAAAACTTACCTTGGGTTGCCTCCCAAGAAGCGCTTGTTTAACATCCTCAGCCTGACGTTCATGGAGCTTTCAACCAATGGGTATGGAAAGGTATCCAGAATACCCTCCCGAGCAATGATAGAACGCATAACCTCCATCCAGCATATGAGTCACCTCTGCAGGGCCAGGTGTGCGAAAATTGGGTATGACATTCTTAGCTGGCATGTTAGACCTTTAGTGAGGCGTAGGTGGTACTGCAGCGCCTCAAGCAGGTACTCTTCCTGTTTCAATGTCAGTGAAGAAGGAATAATAACAGGAAGATTGAAATCCTTACCCAAATATCTATACTTGAGGTGATCTGGCAAGGATTTCTGTCCTTGCTTTGATTTCAGAATCTGAGCAGATAGGACATGTGATAGTTCTTCAGGTTGTCCACTATCCCAGGAGAATGAATTTTTCCTTTCTCGAGCTCCACTTTCAAAGTCATCAAATGCATCGTGATTATGGTCAACTTGAAAGACATTAAAAATTTCCTCCTTCTTACCTACTCGGAATGTCAACTTGCCTCTACCAACATCGATGAGTGCATCACCAGTGGCTAGAAAGGTCTCCCAAGAATGAGAGGCACTCCCCGATCTTCTTCCATCTCCAGAATCACAAAATCTGTAGGGAGAATAAACTTCCCCACCTTCACCAATACATTCTCCACCACTCCTTTTGGAATTTTCACTGATCGATCAGCCAATTGGAGAGTGATCCGAGTAGGCTTAAGAACATCTCCCAATCCCAATTTCTTGTAGACTGAGTATGGCATCAAATTAATTCCTGCTCCAAGATCACAAAGTGATTTATCGAACTCTCTACCTCCAATGACACATGGAATGGTGAAGCTGCCCGGATCATCCCTCTTTTCTGGTAATTTATTCTGAATCACAGCACTACATTCAGAAGTAAGGGTTACCTTCTCCAGATCAACCCATTTGCGCTTCTTTGTCAGCAACTCCCTTAAGAATTTAGCATATGTAGGCATCTGTTCAAGTGCCTCCGCCAATGGTATGTTGATATGAAGTTGCTTGAAGATATTCACAAATTTCTTGAAGTTTGGGTCTTCCATGGGCTTCATTAACCTTGAGGGAATGGTGCGGGAGGTTCATAAGGCTTTACCTCTTCCTTCTTCAATTTTTCCACTTTTCGAGGTACACGGGCAGATTGCTTTTGCACAGGCAGATTGCATGCAGTTTGCCTGTGCAAGTCAGATTTTTCAAATTTTGCACTTTCTTCATCCTCTACCTCTGCAACTCCTTCTTTTTCAGATTTTGTTGACTTCCTTGAACTCTCTGGATCCTCCAAGGCCTTTCCACTCCTCAAGGTGACGGCTACAACCATGGCGTCCTTTGCATTTCTCTCAGTATTTGCTGGTAAAGTCCCAGGAATCCTACCTTGAATATCTGCCAAAGTTTGAGCCATCTGTCCTATTTGCCTCTCCATAGCTAGCATAGATGATTGCATATTATTGTTGATGGCTAGCTGTTGAGTGA
Organism: Linum trigynum; assembly: GCA_964030455.1. Classification (NCBI taxonomy): domain Eukaryota; kingdom Viridiplantae; phylum Streptophyta; class Magnoliopsida; order Malpighiales; family Linaceae; genus Linum; species Linum trigynum. Next base: position 27,649,469 of record OZ034814.1, on the reverse strand, counting down.
CAAATTGACCAAGACCCTTGAAATTATTGTCTGTTTTCTGCATATGAGCCAAAATCAACTCCTCCAGCTGGGGCTTCTTCTCTGGTTGAGGCTGCTGCTGTTGAAAACCAGGAGGTGGGATGTTTCGAACACCAGCTAGATTATTGTTTGACCATGACATATTGGGGTGATGTCTCCAGTGAGAGTTGTATGTATTTGAATGCATACCACCCTGGCCTTGACTTCGCGGATTGTTGATATAGTGCACATCTTCCACCTGATCAGCCACCAGTGGACATAGATCCCTATGATGAGCACCTTCACATAATTCGCAATAAGCAACCTCCTCTTGTCTACCAAGAGCCAACTTAGCCAGCCTTCGTTCGAGTGCATCGAACTTGGAATCCAACTTAGCATCAATCTTTGCTTCTAAGCTTGCAACTCTGTCTATCTCATGCAAGCCTCCTCTCATTCGAATGCCGGTCTCACTACCCCATTCAGTATCTTCAGAGCATATCTTCTCCACCAGTTCATATGCTTCTGGTGCTTCCATTCTTGTGAAACCATTCCGGGAAGCATTATTCAGAGCATCTCGGTATTGTCTTCTGATTCCGTTGAAGAAAATGGAGATCACGTTCCAGTCTTCAAGACCGTGGCTCGGGCATCTCATCAACAACCCCTTGTAGCGCTCCCATGCCTCAGTCAGACTCTCATCATCAGCCTGCTTAAAAGTAACAATCTCTTCTTGCCTCTTCATTGCCAAGGCAGGTGGGAAGTATTTATCCAGAAAGACCTTCTCAAGCTGACCCCATGTCGTGATGGAACGGGATGTTAAGTTCTGGAACCAGTGTGATGCATTCCCTAGCAGAGAAAATGAGAACATCCGAAGACGGATTGCATCATCAGACACAGCCGGGCTCTTCATTGTGTCACAAATGCTTGCAAACCGGCGAAGATGTTCATGAGGATCCTCGGTGCTGGCCCCTGAGAAGGTGTACCCATTCGTGATCATATTGATGAAGGCTGGGGCAATCTCCATGTTTGCATCCCCAGTCGGAATGACAACACATGAAGCTCGGGCTCCAGTCCTCCGATTCAGACGAGCCCTGATCGAACGATCCTGTTCAGCCATGATGATAGGCTCGATGACGCGTGGCGGTGGTGTAGGTGGTGTAGGGATGACAGGTGGTGACACCTGCCTTCTCGGTTGACGATTCTGAGTTAGGGAAGGCCTAGGAGTTGTGGATGTGGTAGGCTGCTTCCCTAACTTGACCTGCTTCCTGTTCTGTCGGCAGGTCCTCTCGATCTCGGGATCTAGTGGCAGTAAATTGCCAGTCGTCCTCCTTGGCATGCACGAGGAGGATTAACCTGAAAAATTCACCTGCACACTAACACCCAGATCAAAATAGTTCACTCACAAAAAATCAACAAAAAATAAGGTATGGCAGTCCCCAGCAACGGCGCCAAAAACTTGATAGGGCAAAAGCGTATAGCTTCAATTCCTATCTTGTAGTAAACCGGAAAGTCCGGGTATCGTCTCTCAGGGACTGGTACAACCTTAAGATTTATCGATTTAATAGAGCAAACTATAGGTGAAAATGATTTAATGAGATTATTAACTACTAGCAAAATTAACTAAACAAGCAAATTAAAGTGTCGGGTTTAATTCAATGGGAGAAAGCTCTGGGAGAAACACCAGGATTCACTACCTATCCAGATTAATTCACATATTCCAATCAATTTAATCCATATCTCTACAGCCAGGATATCACTACTGTGCTAGCTATCCCTGTCGGGAATTACTACGTACTAAACAATTAAATCAAATCCTACTGTCGTAGCTCAATGACTTAATTATTCAGCCTGAAGAACGATATCCTATTTAAGACCGCATAGCACATTATTTAATCCACTGTCGCTTCGATAATTACTATGTCACATGAAATAGGTTCAGTTATTAGGGTTTCACTGTCGCTAATAACCTAATTAACTACAAATCATTGTATTGGTGGCCAGTCAACACAAAGCATTAAGTAATTTCATGCAATAGAGATTGGAAGAAAAGAATTCTAAATCAATCCATCAAATCAAGAAATAGCTACATCCTATGGTGTTTCCCCCAGAAATTGGGGTTTAGTTCATGACGAAATTAAGATAAATCGATAGGGTTTTGTTCATCATGTTCTAAAACAACAAGAAACAACTAATTCGGTTTAGAAAATCCAACCAACTAATCGCTCTCATTGAATTCAGCTCAAGCCTTGGAAAAACTGCTCGCTAATTGCTCAATCGCTCTCTGCTTTCCGCTCGTCCAAAGCCTTGCGCTGCCTGTGTGCCGCTGTCCTTCTTTTCCCAAAGAATTTTTCGTTCTCCCCGAAAATAAAGTGCCCCTGCTTCGCTTTTCTTCTCCCCAGGAAATCCGCCCAGCCAATTAAATTGCCTTCGTCCCAAAAATATTCCTCTGGCACAATCCGCTCCAAAAATAAAAGTAAAAGTCAAAGAGTCCTCTCTCCAATTAAAATTGCCTCCCTTTACCCCGTTAAGCCACTTCCTGCTGCCTTCCTTTTCTAATTAAATTGCGTCCCGAGACTCCCAATATAATTCCGCCTCTGGAATCTCTTGTCCCCCATCAAATCAATTCGCCAAATCCCCTTGGCCCGTCCCAAAAGTGAAGTCTCCTCTCCTCCCCGGTCCAAGTCATTAATCCCCGTCCAGCTGGGCTTTAAGCTCAGCATTCCAGAATTGTTTGCCGATGCAACTTCTTTTTCGTGTTTTTTTCATCTGTAATACATCAAACTCATGGCACTAGGCAGTAATGGTTTTTCAACCATTCCCGGGTTAGCGAGCCCTAAAATAGCTCCAATTGGCTAAAACATACCACGGATAATCACATAAAGTCCAAAAGTTCAATATGTTAAAGCTGATTATCAAACCACTTAAAAAAAAGTTTCAGATTTGGTTACTAATAGTTAGGGTAAATTGCAAGGTTGGTCACTGAAATTACTAAAAAGTGTCACGTTTAGTCACTAGAATTATTTAATTCCAATGTTAGTCACTCAAATTAGTCAAACAGTTCACATTTGGTCACTCGAATTAATCAAACATTTCACGTTTGATCACTCTCCGTTAGCCTCTGTTAACGGCGTCAGTTTTTTGCCGACGTGGCTAACAGAAATGCCTAATAAGCTTTTTTCAACCCAAAAAAATTTACATCCAGACCCGCCATGTCATAAAAAATTGCCACATCATCAAAATGAACCAACCTGTAACCCGGCCCTTCCCAAACTATGACTCGACCCTATTCTCTATCCCACCAACACGCTATCCTTTCTTCTCCACTTCCCCGTGCCGCTGAACGAAACGTTGGTCTTGAAGGGTAAACGATTCCTAGCTTCGTTTTCTCCTCTAGTCTCCAGATCCATCATTCACATCTACAGCTCGCCACCTCCGTTGCTACTGCTCCTCATCGACTCGTCACCTTCATCAATATTTTTTTTGGTAGGAGCCTTCATCAATCTTTAATTGCACACTTCACATCCATGAATCCTCGAATGTCGCTTGCATTATCGGCATCTCCTTATCCAGCTTCCTCACTCCACCATCGACGCATCTTTTCCCCTCAGCCGTCCGAATCCAGGTGTTGGCTTCCACCTAGATCGATCCCAGTTTCATTGGCCCTCCCCCTGCCCATCCCCTCTCCTCTCAATTGGTTCTTATTGGCAGGTGAAGACGGAGAACGGAAACCACTTTTTTCCAGCTACAGACAATGACGATGTTTCAGGGGAGCAAATAAGATCGACAATGGCCGACGAGGATTGGGATTGTCGACAATGAGCTCTCCGGATCTGGATCAACGATTGGGTAAATCCCCCTGCCCACCGGGAAAAGTAAAAAAATCTCAGATTCTCCTTCCCCTGAAAACACAGTCACAGAGGATTCAGATCTATCATTTTCTCTTTCTTACTTCACTTCTTGTTGTGGTTGTAAATTTTTAGGGTTTTGGATTGTGATTATCGTCCTCTTCTCGTCCATCGTCTTTTGGTTCAGGATCATCGTCCTCTACCTCGTTTTCCTACTTGATTCACTTGCGTCGGTCCTATTCGTTGTTAAAATTGGAGCTCCAGTGAGAAGATGGAGTTGACGATGCTCTTGCGAAAGAGAGAAAAAATCCGAATGAGTAATCACGTTGGAGAGAGAGATAGAGAAGCTATCCGGTCCGAGCCTTCCTTCAACCATAATAATGGAAGCGTGAGGCAGAATAAGAACACAAATCAACGGCAGAAGAGATAGCCGGCAGCAATAACGACGAAGCGGAATTTGGGGATGACAAAGAGGATTCCGGACTGGGATTGAAGTGTCTTGGGCTTTCCTATCTCCGGGCGTCGTCTTCTCGTCGGAAAGTTTCATATCCAGGGGGCGGGTGAGATGAGAGATGGAGTAGATTTAGAGAGGTGGGGCGGCCTAGGGTTTGTTCATGGGTTGGGTTCAAGGGTTAGATTGGGCAAGATGACGTGGCGGGTCGGGTTTGGTGATGTGGCCGGTTTAAATAGGGTGAGTCAGCATTTTTGTTAGTCACGTCAGCAAATGACTGACGGTGTTAACGGAAATTGACGGAGACTAATGGAGAGTGACCAGATATGAATTGTGTGACTAATTTGAGTGACCAACACTGGAATTAATTATTTTTAGTGACTAAACATGACATTTTTTAGTAATCCTAGTGACCAAATTTGTAATTTGCCCCTAATAGTTATGTACACTTTAGGTTATTCACCCTATCTTTAGCCCCTAATTCCCACTCTTTGGCGGACCATGTGACGACAAAACAAGTGACAGGCCATTTGATATTTATCAGACCTGGCACGACCGTTGTCCATAGCATGCAAAGTAATAATAAAATAAGTTCAGAATGGGATAAAGGAACTTGCTTGAAAAAAACTATATAATGTAGGTGCTAAAATAAAAATAAAAAATACTATTAATTGACTTACCGAAGACGAAGAATCATGACATGGACGCTCTATCCGTTACTTTTTTTTTTTTTGCCTGTTTCTTTCTTTAAGACGGCTCTATCCGTTCCCTTAGTGGGGAGTTACGTGAGTTTTATTGCTTTGGTTTTGTGTGGTCACTGTGGTAGGAAAGAAACACAGAAAACTGCAAAGCGCCGGAAAAGGCGATATGAAAGGCTGGAAAGTAGCAGCGGCGGTTCTATCCCGGCGAGCGAAGGCGGGTTATCGCCACGTGAGCAGAGGCGTCGGCTCTCTGGCGAGCAGTAAGAGTAACCCTGTCGACGTTTATGATCACAACGAGGTTTGGAATGAATTCATGCAATGGCTGTTTCGTTTTCCCCCCAAAATTCCCCACTTTTGGCCCCAATCGGCTGTCTTGACGATGGGAATTGCAGGTGCTGGTGGAAGGCAGAGCTCATTCCCGAACTGCGGTTCTCAACCGGCCTTCTTCACTCAATGCCCTCAACACGACGATGGTGGTGGCTTTTTTCTCTTTCCAAGTTTTCTCTTGGATTATGTTTGGACCCGAATTGGGGACTGAGGGGTTTCTTCTTTCTCTTTCGGAATTGGCTGATTATTTCGTCGTAGGGCGCTAGATTAAACAGTTTGTACAAATCGTGGGAGGATGATCCAGATGTTGGATTTGTCGCTATGAAGGTACTGCTTCCTGTTCGTATCTGCTTTACCTTTCTGTTCCAAGTAAGAGGTGGTTTGGATGTTGGATTTTGGTGTGGAATTTGGTAGCCAAATACTTCCATTTTGTCCGAAACTGTGATCTGATGGCGAAATATTTTAGATACTAAGTTCTTAGGCCTCAGATTTTTTGGAACTCTTTGAAATATAAAATCCGTGCGTCTTACAAACTTGGGAAACCCACACATCGAGATGTGATTTGGCAAATCCTACTACCACTCAGACCAATCTCTGCTCCAGATTGGAGTATTTTGTTTACGGTGTGATTTATTTGTTGTGTCAATGAAGGGCAGCGGCAGGGCATTTTGTGCTGGTGGAGATATTGTTGCTCTGTATCACCTCATAAACCAGGGTAACGCCTTACTTACAGCTTGCCCTTTGCTTCTTATCCAGTGAAAGTATGAAATGCTTTACAGTGATGCTAATTACTACTGTTTGATCGTCTGTTTTTTTTCCCCTGCAGGGAAGTTGGGTCATTGTAAGGAATTCTTTTCCACATTGTACAGTTATATATACCTCTTAGGTACATACTTGAAGCCAAATGTGAGTACTTACGCAATTCACAGACTTCTACCCATTTTGACTAGGAAATGATACAAATCATGTTGATGGTAATGAACCATGTTCTTGTAGGTAGCTCTTCTGAATGGCATCACCATGGGTGGTGGAGCTGGAGTTTCAGTCCCTGGGATGTTTAGAGTTGCAACAGAAAGAACTGTATGCCACAGTGAAAGCCATTAGAGATATTGTTTTGTTTCCAATACTCTAATGCAGTGTAGTTTCTTTTCTTGTTATCTTCTTCCAGTCATTTGCTTGTCGTAATGGAAACAATCAATGGGTTGTAATATTTTGCAGAGGTTTGCTACCCCTGAAACCCTAATTGGTTTTCATCCTGATGCTGGTGCATCCTTCTACCTTTCACATTTACCTGGTCATTTAGGTACTGTTGAATCTCTCTTCTGGTTTTTGCTCATCGCTGTCCCTTTAGAAGAAAAAAAAAACGGATATTAGTGTTTTGTTTGCAACTGTCTTGTTTGTAGGGGAATATCTTGGTCTTACGGGGGAGACAATAAATGGAGCTGAAATGATTGCTTGTGGCTTAGCTACTCATTACACCCATAGTACAGTTAATGGCTCATTATTAACTTTTTCTCCTCTCTTCGCATACTGTTTTCCAACTAAAATACTGAACAGTCTTCTCTCTTGCTTGGATTGGTACTTAAACAGAAGCTTCGATTAGTAGACCAACAGCTTGGTAATCTGGACACAGATGACCCTTCTGTTATTGAAGCTTCATTGGAAGAGTATGGTGACCATGTCCATCCAGATCACATGAGTGTATTTCACAGGTTTGTTCATTGTTTTGGTATTAAATTGTACAATCAGCTTAGCGAACTTTAATGAAGATGTTATCTAAGTTGATTTCTGACTGGCTCCTCTATCCAGGATTGATATGGTTGATAAATGTTTCAGTAAGGAGACAGTTGAAGAGATCATAGATGCTTTGGTAAGATTTTGCAACTCTAGTTGCTTGCTCCTTTGGTGGTGGTAGGAATCTTTCCTTTGAAGTTAGGATATGCACTTGGAATTTATAGATGCACAGTGTGTCTTCTGTTTTATCATGCATTTTGATAAGGAATTTTCTAATCAGGAAACTGAGGCATCTGAAACGAATGATCTGTGGTGCAACTCTACACTGAGAAGACTGAAAGAATGCTCCCCATTGAGCTTAAAGGTTTCCTTGAGATCTGTAAGTACCTGCTACCCTTAACCACTGTGACTGCCTCCTGCAAGGGCTTCCTGATCTGTCCCATATATTGACTGTTTCAGATACGAGAAGGAAGATTTCAGACACTTGATCAGTGCTTAGTCCGAGAATACAGAATGTCTCTACAGGGGATGTCTCAGCGTGACTTCAGCGAGGTAAAACTCAAGTTCAATTTGTGTTATCTGGACTATGCAAACGATCCTTTACGCATCACTTACTCTGCTTCTATGTCCAGGGTGTTAGGGCTCGGATGGTGGACAAGGACTTGGCTGCACAGGTACACCACCTACTTGAGTTTACGAAGTTGCTGTTTGCATGATATTTGCACGTATACCATGTATGCTATGGAACTCATTATGACAAAAAAGGCTTGAATTTGGCAGTGGAATCCTCCAAGGTTGGAACAAGTGACTGAGGACATGGTGGATCATTATTTCAGTCCTCTGAGTGAATCAGAGCCAGATCTACAACTTCCGACACAGCAGCGGGAAGCATTTGCCTCGTAATTTCAGAGGAAGCAACTGCTTGTGTAAAGGGCACAGCTCTAGGGAAGGCAATGGGTCGGGTTGGGCGTGGATGTGCGTATCCGTTACCCTATCCAAAGTAGTTTGGGTTTTACCCATACCCACATAAGAAATGGGTAGAAATCAAAACCATGTCCATACCCGTTCGGGTTTCGGGTATCCACTGTTATCCATGGATACTAATTTCTCTTTATAACTTCAACCATCAACCAATATGTTAACATTCACACGTATTCTCACATTACATAAGAGGAAAAGTACGATCATAATTCACTAGAATGAAGAAAATTAATCAAAACGACACAACTTCATGAAAATATTATATTTATATGCTAAATAGAAAATATGTTAGAAAAAAATAACGTTTATTTATATACAAAATATATATGCATGTGTATAATCAAGCGGGTTCGGAGTGGATAGTGAGAAATTCATGTCCATCCATTATCCGCAATATTTGGGTTCGAGTTTTACCCGTACCTACAAAAATTCCTTCGGGTTCGGGTTTTACCCTACCCAATTAAGTCGGATTCGGGTGAATATCCACGGTTACATATATTTTTGTCATTTTTACACAGCTCAGATCCTTGGGAACCATCTGGGAAGTAAGAATTATTCAATAACTTGTACAGATAAGATCGGGCATCCTTGCTCCCATAGTTTGATCAATAAATGGCAAGATCTCATCTCCCTGCCTAAGGTAGAGCTGTAAAGGTGATACATTTTTTTTTTAAGTAGGATTCATTTTGGAGATGGTTTTTGCCCAGTCATCTTTTTTTTGGTAGAAATTTGCTGAGTCATCTTGGTCCCGTTGTATGAAAATTTTAAGTTTATTCTAGTTGTGACTTGTGAGGTGGCTTTTCAATTTTAATATTCTGTGGGGTGGTTTATGCCATTTTTTTCTCAAACTGTCCAAAATTTTACAATGCTATGCTGTATTGTATTGGTGTTATAGATTTTTGCTTTTATAATTTAAAGGGTTAATATTTTCGTATGGCCTGAACTTTGACCAAAATAAACATCCTGGCCAATCTTTTCGATCTATAACATCCTGGCCCGAACTATACACCAAAATAAACAATTTGGCCAAATCCAACTTTTGACCGTTAACTTGGACGGTCAAACGCGTTGACCGTTAGTCAACACGCCATGTCACTGCCAAGTCAGCATAAAATATTTAAAATAATTCACAATTTCCACACATTCCCTAATTTTAAATTATTATAAATTAAAAAAAATCATCTAATACCTTAGTTAAACCAAAAATAAAAAACGAAAAAAATTAAATATTTATCAGATCTTCTGACTTGGCACTGACGTGGCGCGTTGACCGTTAGTCAACGCGTTTGACCGTCCAAGTTAAAGGTCAAACATCGGGTTTGGCCAAATTGTTTATTTTGGTGTATAGTTCGGGCCATGATGTTATAGATCGAAAAGATTGGCCAGGATGTTTATTTTGGTCAAAGTTAAGGTCATACGAAAATATTAACCCTAATTTAAAATTGTACACTTAACGTTATGATACAACATTAGATTGTAGCTATATTTTTGTACAAATTCTTTTATAGTACAACTTGAACTTGTACCTTTATGTGATGGTACAAATTTAAGTTGTAAAGTTCTACAAATTCCTTTATGGTACGATCTGAACATATACATTTAACGTTATGATACAACTTCAAGTTGTACATTAAAGCACCAATGCTTTATAGCATAGTAGAAGTGCATCACAACTAGACAATTTTTTCAATAATCTAAATTTGGATTAAAATGTTCTCCCTATCATTGTTTTTGTCAAAAAAAAAAAAAATTGTGTCAACGTTATCACGAAAAAGTTAGTACAACGAGCAATAAATTGAACGAAGCTGACTCGCTCGGACTACACCGCAGATTTATAATCCTGACTAAAACTCAAGTATAAACTCTAGTCGGATGAAGTATAGTGCAAGTATGTTATCTAGCAAACGATTTTGGGTTTAAAACTAATAAAACTACCAAATAAACAAACAAGTAAAGTAAATCGAGGTTGTCCCAATGAGAGAAGAATTAATCCGGGTATTGCTCCCCCTAGCCATATATCAAGATCGATAAAAAAGAATGCAATTGTGTGAAGGTGTGTTCATACACCGTTAGGAGGGTACAACAAGTGAAGGAAACCTCACTCTCTTAATCAATCGGTTAAGGAAAATACTTAAGCTAGAAACCCTAGCTCTCTCAATCAATGGATTAAGGATTGCTACAATAAACTAGCAAGTCTAGCTCTCTTAACCTTTCGGCTAAGAATTGCAACAATAAGTTAGGAGTCCTAACTCTCTTAACCGATCAACTAAGGGTTGCAAGACCCAATCCCTCGGAACTTCCGGACGACAAAGTAACAACCAATCAAGGTGCTAAATCGAGATTTGAGACTTGTCCTAATTCGCCCTACTAGGTGACTGAATTGGCCAAGGCTTGCCCTAAACAGTGATAACCCTTACGCTCGCGAGACGCGCAAAATTGTTCTAGATCCCATGATTTTCACGCCCTCGGGGAAATTGTCACGGTTGCCATCCAAATCGTGACTTTGGACTTTTCTTCATTTGTGGCGCTTTTCGACCTCCAATTGTTCTGAAACTCATCCTCGACCCTTTCACACGTGCTAGGACGTGTAATGTATAAAAAATAGCACAATTTAGCGTAAAATAGGTCGATGGATGATGAAATGCAAAGTCAAATTATCAAGAAATGAGGGGTAAATGTGTACAACTGGACCCGAACAACACCCCCACAGTTGAACGTTTGCTTGTTCCCAAGCAAACCAATCTCAAACAAGGTAATATTTCAACCTAACAAAAATAACCTGGGGACACATCAAAGGGCACAAAATGGATGAATCTCAAAGTTTATTTGGCACCGACACATGGACAATCACAAGCGATACTGGCAACCACCACAAATGACATAAGAATGCATTAGGTTTCGAATAGAACCATCCCTACAAGCAACGACCACTAGCATCGGCCAAAAACCAAACTTCCCTTGTTCCAAATCACTACCAATCAACTACATTCAAACATACTTTCTCAGCTACACCTACTATCCAACTTTCGAGCATAGTAGTGAAGGAGGTCCTACCTTAAATAGGGCCACTATAAAAGAGACGAGAAGAAGAATGGACAAACATTAAAAGAAACTAATCCACATATTCATAGGCCGTGCAACTCCAAAAATATAAGTCAACTGGTTTAAGTTTTTTTTTTTAAGTTGTGGCTTACAGTTTTCGTGGCTTCTTAAAACTAGATCAGAGCCCGCCGTTCGGCGGATGAATTTCATCAATGATACACATAAGATACTTTTTATTTCTTAACTAAAAAATTTAAAATTATTTAGTTAATGGAAATATGAAAAAGTATCATACACGTAAAATTTCCAACGTGCTAACATATTTATTAATAAAGTTCCTTACCCTAAGTAAACAACATCAATAATTATCCCAAATAAGACATATTTTATTTGATACCATAAAAATTCAAATTATTTAATTATTAAAAATATAAAAAAGTACCATACTCGTTAAATTTTTCGGTATGCCAATAGATACACCGACAAAAGTCCTTACCCAAACTAAACAACAAAAGTCGTGCAATGGAATCGGCTTTAGAAAACTTAATCAAACCACACTATTTGCACCTCATTGTCAAGAAAAAGTGCAAATTTCATTTTTGATTTCTTGGTGATCGCTTTGCCATTAAAAAAATCATCATCTCCACCAGTATTAATGTTTTTGTCTTCGTTAATGAAACATTTATCTTCACAACAGCTCTTCCTTCTTTTTAAACATTTCATTGGAAGTCAATCTTTAATGGTAAAATGTTTGGAATATGAAACATCATTTTCACAAAGCAGAATTTATGTTGTTAGTCATTATCATTTTTTTAGATTTATTTTTTTCTCTCTAACACTTTAAGCTACCTAGTGCTAACAAATTTTGATAACCTATAGATTGAAAGCTTAATGAATTACCCATAGGAGTGTTGAAAATTCTCCAACAGGTACCATTTTCTATATAAAGAACATATTTTCTTCTTCATTGAAAATTCTCTTCAACTCTGTCTTATGTGAGTTAATATATGAAATGCAAATAATATAGATCGGACACTATAATAGGAAAATTGATAATTCAAGAATGTTATTATGTATGATGTTATAGGACTCTCGATTGACATATATATTTTTTATTTCAAAATATTTCAGTGAATATAATTTTTTAGAGCATAATTAATTTAATTTTTATGTCAAAAATTGATTATTAAAATTAAATTGAATGATATATGATTCATTAAAAACTAATAACGAATGGTTATGTGAGCTTTCGAATTTTACACCTGATATGAATTACCTAGATGGATACAAGAAAGCAAGGATTACGAAACTGTACTGAAGGTTGAAAAGAGCCAACAATAGTGTATTTTATGTTGAACCATTGATATGATACAGTTTCAAAAACATTGTAATAAAATAACAACCGCTAATAATCTATACTATATATTATGGCAATTCAAAAGTAACTTCTTGCCACATAAGCACTTGGACAATTCACAAGTTGCCAAGGTGGACAACTTTTTTTGCAAACAAAAAATTCATTATTGATCTATTTATGGAGCTATCTCTCTCTTCTTTTAATATTTCTACTCATTTTTACTAAATATTAATAATAAATTACATTTTTATGAGAATGTAAACAAACACACAAAAGTATAATATTTTTGTCAATTAAAAAAAATAAAGATGGAAATAGAGAGTGACTATATCGAATTTGTTTAAATAAAAAATATATGATTAAATTTTATCAAGTAAATTTTCTACTCATTTTCAACCAAAACTTAATAATAAGTTACATTTTGAAAAAAATTTAAAAAAGTACACATATATAATAATATTTTTATCAATTAAACAAAATATTACAATAGAAACATTGAAAACAAATTACTAAAAAATTACACACATATATAATAATATCTTTATCAATCGACTTTGAAAATGAAATATATGAATTTATATTTTTTGTATTAACAACTCTCTTATTTCTAATGTATTTTTTTGTCGAATTATTTATAATATATATTTCTATCAAACAAAACAAGTATTATATAGTAAAAGGTCTGAATATAAATTTGGCTAAGCAATAATAGTTCTTTCTTTAAAAAACTTTTTATTCATCATGATTAAGTGAAAACATATATTCATGTTCTATCTTCTGTTTCTCAAATTAAGAAGAATCAGGTGTGCAATACTTTATAATTTGTCCTAGGGTTCATATAAAAATATTCACTCTATATCATATTAATTGAACAATCTCTATTGAAGTCATAAGTCGAATGCTAAGTAATTTCTTTTCAGATTGACTGGCCGAGTTATAGTCTTCTTCCCATTCTTTTCTTAATATCTTCCAGATTACGACGGCTGGATAGTAAATTTCCCTTTTCGATTCAATGGTTGTATTTCTTCTTCGTTATTCATGTAGTTGTTTTATGGTTCTCTGTTATCCTGTATACTTTGATGTACACATGTAACATATAATTCAAAGGGTTCGTTGCTTGGACTTGGAGCATCTCTCCTTTGGTTGAAGAATTGATCGTTTTTCTTGGAGGCCTATTGCAACTCGATTCCTTGGATGTAAAGATGGAAAGCATAGTTGTGAGGGTTGTTCATTATGTTTATTATGTTCACGAGTGACATGCTACTAGCTAGCTATGTGACGATGATCTGATCAAGTAAATAGTATGTAAGAGGGGGTTATAAGTAGGAGGGAACATATTTGAGATTTTATAAAGGGCGCGAAGAAGAAATAAAATGGTAGTAAATGTCGATGTTTTCCCCCATTTCTAGACGTTTGTAATGACATTGGTTTGTTTCCTTAGCTTGAATTTTGCCTAATTAAATCCCTAACTAAAGCTTGATTTTGGCCTGATTATTTCTTAATAACTACTATTTGGATTGATGCATCAATTCGATTCACAATGGGGACTCTGCAAGATATAAGGACTTGAGTTATATTGAAGTATACAACTTTTACTATTCATTTATGTTATTATTAGGTAGAAAAACATGATCCTTTTGGCGGGGTATGTAGGTCTCTACAAAATATAAATAATGATTATATGCAGTTTAGTTTACTGAAAACATAGTTTTAATAAATTAGTTACAAACAATAGTTTTATTTGTGGTTGGTTTTGCTAGAATATTTTCAAGGTAAATTCAATGAATAAGCGGAAGATTGATAATGTGGATGCCAATGTGGTTTCTCATTCTTCCAAAATTACACGAGTAACTGATACTACACGATATTTGTGGGAACTAGATCGCGATATTCTCTATTATCATATACCAACATACGAGAAGGGTGAGAAAATGAAAGTTCTTCACTTTTTTTTATTAATTGAAATATATTTGCAAATTTTAACTTCTTCTTTTGTGTCCTTCAAAATTTTAACTTTTTTGTCACTTTGTGTGCTAAAAAATTAATAATCTCTTAGTTTATATCTTAAATGGTGGATTCGATACATAATTATAAATCAATAAAGAAAGTACTACAGAGAGCTCATTTAATAAAATTAAATTTTCATAAATAAATGAAAGATATAAAAATATTAAATTTGGTAAGTGAGATTAACAATTCAATGTATAATAGTTTAACATAATGAATCATAAATAAAATTATAATACTAGGACGAAAAATATAATAACCAATCAAAATTTGCCGCACAACGGGCGGGTATAAAGCTAGTATTAATATATAAATATAGGATAACATAGCAACTAAAAAACAATGCAAGTTTTTCAATTGAAGTCCAATCCTTTCTCTAATTAATGAGTTTGGTGATTTAAGCCCACCAAAATAACCTGCTTACCGGATCAATCAAAAAGACCAAATAACCCTCCCTTGCTTTGCGCAGGAGCTCGAAAAAAACAAATTAGATGGGTTGCTAAGAAGAAACTCTATATATTGTTTGGAGGAGGATTGGAGGAAGGAAGGAGGAGGAAGGACTTGGACAACTAACCTTCTTTAATTAGTGTCCACAAGCTTCCACACATAGCGCACACATATAGTTGTAGTCAGTTCTGAATTTTCACAAAGATTGGGAAAAACTTCATTATTTTCAACAACCAGATCTGGCTTGACTGGTGGTGGTGAAGCTGCTGCATCCTACAACTATGGCTGGCTTGCTAAAAGAAAGGCGAGGCCATGGGGAAGATTTTGACTAGTCACACTATCAGAATCTGGTTTCTGTATCGAGATCCATTTTCCCGTTTTTGGGACCCTAAACTTAGTCACCATTCTATAACCAAACAATCCCTCTGCATCGAGCTTATTAATTACTACTAAACTTGTGACTACTCGTACAAACTACCCCCATTAATTCTCAAATCATCCTCCATACTTAAATTATCACATACTTTTTTCTACACAGTTCAATCTTGCGCGCAGGAAAAAAGGAAACAGAAATGAGCAAAGATCCAGTAAGGGTTCTCGTCACTGGAGCTGCTGGTTGGTACCAACTGATCATCCATCTCAGTACTCTCCCTTTTGCAATTTCAAATGGACTTGGTAAACTTAATTTTTAGGGTTACGTTCCTCCTCTTCTGTGTACGCACAGGGCAAATTGGGTACGCAATTGTCCCCATGGTTGCAAGAGGAGTCATGCTCGGCCCTGACCAGCCCGTAATCCTTCACTTGCTCGACATTGAGCCTGCTGCCGAGGCTCTCAAGGGTGTGCAGATGGAACTGCTCGATGCCGCTTTCCCGCTCCTCAAAGGTCAAAATAAAGTATCAGCGATTCAGCGTTGTAGATCATACGTACATGCAATGCAGTTAAAAGCGTGATTCTAGATAGAAACAACAAATGGGTAAAATCGTAAAGCGTAGAAACAGTAAGTTTTTTATGCATATGGTAAAAAATAGTTTAAAATTTGTCAAGTACGACATATATACTATGTAAAATATGAGTATATATAATTTTAGATAAGTTAATAAATACATGCAATTCATGCATGTCTAAAGCAGAACAACTCATAGCACATTAACAATAAGTTCGTAAACATAGGTCTTAACAATAAGCCACCTTCCCTTCTATGCTAATGAATTTGGAAAAAGGGTCTAGCTGGTGAACTAGATTACTCTATTGAAGCTTAGGATGCATGGAAGTACCTGGTATGTATCTTTTCATCTCAAATTTATCACATTGCCCTTGATTTACGTTTAAAATAAAACTTTTAATAATTAATTTCATGAAAAGAATACTCGTTTAGTGAACTAGAAGTATAAAGCGATTTGACAAACTAGAAGCGTAAAAAAATCAGAAGATTTTAAGTTTTAAAGCGCAATTTAGTCCGATTTTATACGCTAAAGATTTTATATGAAAACAAAAGCGTTTTTGGTGATCTAGAAGAGTAAAATCGTAAGCTTTTAAGTTTTAAATCGCGATTTTGACCGCATTGCATACGCATGCAGTCACTTTTTCTCTGTCTATATATTAGGGGTGTGCAACGGTTCGGTTCGGTCCGGACCGGACCAAACTCATGAGAACCGCGGTCCATTAGTGAAAGACATGTTAGGACCAAGGACCAGACCATTCTTGCATTTGGTCCATTTGATCCGGTTCGGTCCGGTCCAAATATAAAAAAAACCTCACTAAAAAACCATTAATAAAATGCGATGAATCAGGTGTGGTGGCTACGACGGACGTGGTGGAAGCGTGCAAAGGAGTGAAGGTGGCGGTGATGGTTGGCGGGTTCCCGAGGAAAGAAGGCATGGAGCGGAAAGACGTGATGTCGAAGAACGTTTCCATCTACAAGGCGCAGGCCTCCGCGCTAGAAAAGAACGCGGCCCAGGGCTGCAAAGTCGTGGTGGTGGCGAACCCGGCCAACACCAACGCGCTCATCCTCAAGGAGTTCGCGCCTTCCATCCCGCCGGACAACATCACATGCCTCACCCGCCTCGACCACAACCGGGCGCTGGGACAGATCGCGTGGAGGGTGAAGGCGCAGGTGAGCGACGTGAAGAACGTGATCATCTGGGGGAACCATTCCTCCACCCAGTACCCGGACGTGAATCATGCCACGGTTCGAACAAGCTGCAACGGTGAGGATAAATCGGTGAGGGAGCTTGTGGGCGACGACCAGTGGCTGAACGGTGATTTCATCGCCACCGTCCAGCAACGCGGCGCGGCGATCATCAAGGCTCGCAAGTTGTCCAGCGCGCTCTCTGCTGCCAGCTCCGCTTGTGATCACATCAGGGATTGGCTCCTTGGGACACCCAAGGTAGTATGTGCACACTGGCACTACCAATATAGTCAGAATCGCGTTTTGAAACTTAAAAAACTTACAAGATTTTACGTTTTTAGGTCACTAAAGCACTTCTACACAAAATCTCAGTTTTTTTTAACTTATATAGTTAAAAACTCCGCTTTAAAACTTGAAAACTTATAATTTTACGCTTCTAAATTACAAAAAACGTTTAAATACGTAGAAACTCGCTTTTGACTACCTTGCACCGTGCTAGCTAGCCTGCAGCGCTCACGATATATTATTATTGATTGTTGATTTGGTGGGAATGATTTGAATTAATATTCTTTTTCTCTTCTGATCTGGGCAACCTACCTGAAAATATAACAAACAAGGGGACATGGGTTTCAATGGGAGTGTACTCGGATGGATCCTATGGAGTTCCAGCGGGTCTTATGTACTCCTTCCCTGTCACCTGCGACAATGGGAACTGGTCCATAGTCCAAGGTGAAAGAAATTCCAAATCTAGTTGCTGACATGTATGATTTTTTTTTTTTTAATAATGATCATAAGTATAAGTGGTGCCATGTTTTTAGGATTGCGGATTGACGACTTCTCGAGGGAAAAGATGGATGCCACTGCAAAGGAGCTCAGTGAGGAGAAGGCATTAGCCTACTCTTGTCTCGATTGATCTAATGAATTCCTTTCCTTTCTTGTAGTAACCACTCACTCCTTTTGGTACTCTTTATCTTAGAGGAATAATAAGATAGTTCACTTAGTTAGATAGGGTCCTCTTCCGATCCCACCTCTCTCGAGCTCTCTCCTATGTAATAATCTAAAGCTCATTCGCCAGCCCTCTTTAGCCTTCTATATCTATATACATTTCGTATATTATATCATAGATAATGATTCACTAAAACTGGATTTTATAATGACTATAAGGCTGAGTATGATTATCATCATCATCATCACATTATATTACTTTCGATGCCCGAACTATGATGTTTTCCCTATTTCAACACTTGAATTAATTTCACTCCTAATTTGATCCTTAATTTTTCTGCAATTTTCTAACTTAGCGCTTTCTGTTCATACATGGTTAGACAACTGTTAAATATATTAGGCAGAATACACCTCCATGGCCACAACTTTCAAAGTTTATAACAGTTATAACAACAACTTTTGGCCACAAAATCCAATCTCTTTCACAGAAGATGCTCTCCCAATCCCATATGCCAACTGTGTGGGGATCATCCAGTAGTGGCCCAACCGCCTGAGGGTTCATTACTTAACATCATCCATACATTAAAAACATACATTCTCATACATAGCACAACGTGTGCCTCTACCTTAAGTAGGCGGTGGGATGCCTCACACACATAATCGTGCATTACTCAAAATTAACTAAATAATAACTTGAAACGAAAAGCATAAACTAAAAAGACCTCGACAGAGATTTTACCCCCTTTACACTCACCTTGAAAAGATGACTTCTCGATTCCTTACTCGTAGCCGAATTATCTCATGAAACCTATTAATAAGAGGCTCATTTCCTTAAACGACCTTTCTCGATTTTAAACCCCTTTTGAAATACTAAAACGTCATCTCCTCAAGATCTAGTCCTCCAGCCTCATCTAAAAGATCCCTTAACCCCCTTTAAAAATTTTCTAGAAATAATCCTTTCAAAACCAACCATTTTTCCTAATTAATTTTGCATTGGATGAATTTTTCACCTAACTTGTTCCTCCTTAAAAATTTAGATAATAAACTTCTCTTGCCAACCATGAGAACATATATCCTGAAAAATTATCAAACCCTTCAAAAAACCTTGGCATGATTTTTATTTAATTAAAATCAACATTCAGCCAATTTATAAAAATAGTATTTCATCTTCAAAAATTCCCAAATTAAATCACATGCATCTCCTATAACTACTTCAGTTTATAAAATTTCTAAATCCAGAATCAATTACCTACAGAGGTTTAGTGACCGCTCAAAATCTGTCACTAAATGCCTGTAAAGTCCGTCACTAGAACCCAGAATTGCACACTCAAGAAAAATCACCAAAACCACCAATCTAAAACGAAGGGATCGAGTTTCCTTCATGGATTAGTGTGAAGGCCCTTACTGCCGAAATTAGGCCCCCAGGAATCAATTTCATCGTCCCCTTGAACAGAGATGTGCCCTTGCCTTCAATTTCGAGACTGACTTCCTTCGTATAGCAATCCACCTTCGCCCGGTTCTTGGACAACCATTCCCTGGCAAAATGACCCGGCTCGTTGCAGTAGTAGCAGACCCCTAAGTGTTGCTTGCACACCCCTGAGTGGTCTCGCTCGTACTGGTTGCAGGGAACCCTATTGCTGAAAGTTCGACCGGGTCGAACTGAGCCGCTCTGGCTCTAAGTACCCCAAAAAGTAAAGATGCCACTCGGCCTCCTCTTGAACTTACTAGAATGACCAGCTCCCTCAGGCATGCTATTCGCCTTCCTCTTACTACCCTCTCGTTGCATCCCTTCCGCATGTGAGGTTGCCTCATCCCTCTCTATCCGGAGAGACGCCTGATAAATTAAATTTCCTCCATGTTGTTCCACATCAGCATACTCAACTGCTTCTTAAGGGCAGGCTTCAGACTCGCTAAATAGTGGACATGCTTGGCCGACTCCCCTTGGAATTGGGGTCCTCCGTAGGGCAGTAGCTTCTCGAACCGCAAAGTATACTCCACAATGTCCTCCTTGCCTTCATTGACGCAGCTCTACTTGATCAATATGAACTCCCTCTTCTTGCCGAGACGGTAGGCCTCGGGCACAAAATGATCGCGGAATATGCACACCAGCTCTGGCCAGGTGATGCCTGGTGGGTCCACTCGGCTGGATGGGTGGTCCACCAATTGTATGTCGCATCTTGCAGTAGGGATACCATTAGCAGTACCATATCCTCATCATCTTCCCTCATTTCGGTCAACATGCGCATAACCTTTGCTAGCCATTTCTCCACTTCACTTGTAAATCGGTACGGTATCGATACGGTACGGTATTGATATCCCAATACCAAATCCCGAATATCAAATTACACCCTAAACTCAATCCCAATCCCTAAATAATTTCGATATCCCGGCCCAATCCCAATCCCCAAATATTTTGATATCCCAATACGGTACGGTCTACTACTCCTCTCCTTCGAAAAGCTATGTAATCCGGGGGTTGCTTGGCTGCCGCTTGATTGACAGGTGCGTTATTTTCTTTGCAAGCAAGTAGATTAGAACCACATTTATTTGTCTAATCATGCTTGAGTATACTAGGGACTCTATAAACCTTTTCAAATCGGTTGGCCAACCCTTTTTTCTTGAAATTCCTCTTTTTCTTTTAAAAACTTAATCTTTTGAAAACCCAGATTGTCACTCCAGTATTCCTTGGAGACCAAGAGATAGAGAAATGTCGGATCTGATACCAAAATGAAACAACCCGATCTTTTTTTGACAAACCAAACCATAATCTAAAACAAAAACCGGTTACTCCAGAGCAACCCAAATCATACTTTAAAGTCAAATAAAAAATCATTGCCCCGACGACATTCAGAAATCTCAAACGAAAGCCCTAAACACTTGGGCAAAATCTCAATCCCAAACACTTAAACATAAACCTTGAGTTTCCCAGTATACTCATTAGAAACGAAATAAAGACAAATATGACAACGGGTCCCTTCTAATTACCCTGAGTCTTCTGACATCTTCAAGCTTGACACGGTTGACCTCCTCGATTAACCTCCTCGTGCTGGTTACGTAATCTTCCCCTTTCCACACCTGATGAGTGAGAAGGGGTCCGTCTCGTCGTTACTTTCTAAGGTATTTGCCTAAGCAAATCCTTACTAACACATTATTCGAACATTCCTATCTTAGATGAAAGTCGTTCTCACTTTCATCCTTAACACTTTAGTCCTTAATAGCTTATAGAAGTTCTCTACTTCTATCTTAACTTGTATACTTATTACTAGGGTTCACCGCATTACGTATCGTCGTCCGGTGTCCCTATCCTCAAGGTAATGGTACTGCGTTACGTATCGTCATCCAGTCCATGCCTGGTCAACTACTGCTTTACGTATCGCCCGCCAGTAGTAACCCGACCATCTACCGCGTCCAGTAGTGACCTAATTGCCCGGGGGTTCATTACTTAACATCATCCATACATTACAAACATACATTCTCATACATAGTAAAACGCGTGCCTCCACCTAAAATAGGCGGTGGGATGCCTCACACACATAATCGTGCATTACTCAAAAATTAACTACATAATAACTTGACAAGAAAAGCATAAACTAAAAATACCTCGACTGAGATTTTACCCCCTTCACACTCACCTTGAAAAGATGACTCCTCAATTCCTTACTCGAAGAAATTCCTCCGTAGCCGCATTATCTCGGGAAACCTATTAATAAGAAGCTCATTTCCTTAGACAACCTTAAAACCTCTTTTGAAACACTAGAACATCCTTTCCTCAAGATCCTGTCCTCGAGCCTCATCCCAAAGATCCCTTAACCTACTTTAAAAATTTTCTAGAAATAATTCCTTCAAAATCGACCATTTTTCCTAATTAATTTTGTCTTGGATAAAATTTTCATCTAACTTGAACCTCCTTAAAAATTAAGATAATAATTTTTCCAAGTCCACCATGAGAACGTTTATCCTAGAATATTATCAAACCCTTTGATTTTGTTCAATTAAAATCAACATTCAACCAATTTCTAAAAATAGTAGTTCATCTTCAAAAATTCTCAAATTAAATCACACGCATCTCCTAGACCACCTTCAATTTATACAAATTTCTAACCCCAAAATTAACTACCTACAGAGGTTCAAAACAATTAAAACAACTTAAGTAACGTTTCTTGAAATTTCCTGCAGCTTTAGTGACCACTCAAAATCTGTCACTAAATGCCTGTAAAGTCCGCCGCTAGAACCCAGAATTGCATTCTCACGAAAAATCACCAAAACTACAAATCTAAAACGAAGGGATCGAGTTCCCTTACCTCTAGGATGTGTCTTGGTTTAAACTTGATGACTAAGGCGTCGATTTTCCTTGATCAACCACCGATTAAACCTCGATCCCTTGCCTTCACGCTAGGGTTCATGATTGACGAGTTTGGGTTGGTTTGATTGATCAAGAAACATGGAAAACAACTTGGGATTATCGTCCTTACCTTTTGGACGATTGCAATTGTGGCTGGTCGAAGGAAACAGGGAGAGCGACTACTAGGGAGAGGGCGCCGACAACGGTTGCTGCTCTTCTTACGAGAGCTGAGAGATGGAGAAGGGATTAAGGGAGTCGGGGTGGGGTGGGTTTCTTGTGCATCTATGGGGGGTTTGTGACGCTTGTCGCTGCTGTATAATAAAAGGGGGTGGGGATTTGCACTGGGGAAGGGTTTTGTGATGGGGGAAATAATTGAGATGGGGTCGGGGGAATTACAAGAGGGCCGAGCGGCTCTCCCCTCTTATATAATATTTTTTGGTAAATAATAATAATAATATAGTTGTTATTATTATTATTCATAATCCGCGGTTGCATCCCTTCGTATGTAACCATTAACCCAACCGTTCACGTAATTTGGTCAAACTTGAACACACAATATCAGGGTGTTACAAAGGTTGTTTGTTGGATCTAACCGTGGTGCACTACAAGAGAACCCACGTATAGCGACTAATTGTTGAGGCTAATATTGTATTTGCTGCTAAAAAGATATTATAAACAACACATATATAATTGGCCTCAATAGGCACTATTATGTGCCTCTAAAAGTATTACATATGCAACACATATAAATTTGCCTCGATAAGCATAATTATGTGCTTCTAAAAGTATTAGATTTACTACACATACATAATTTGCCTCTATAGCAATTAAGTTTTGAAACTCCAAAAGCTTTATAACTACTAATGATTCCTTTGCCGCAATAGGTATTATATATTTTTTTCTATAACTATTTCATTTTTTCATTTTGGACTGGCGGGCTTAGTTCCCACTTCCCACTCCCATTTCAAATTTTTTCATTTTCATCTCCCACTCCCAGACCTCTTCCTTAAAAAGTTCCAATTAGAGGGAAAGAGAGCATATCATCCATACCCCAAATCAATATATCTTCACACCCCAAACCCTTCTCCCCGTTAGTCATCGCTAGCCCAAACCCTAGATTTCTCCCACCGCCCTCCCAACCATGCCGTACAATCCGGCCGAGAGTCTCTTCCTCCAGGCGCAAGAACCAGAAGACCGCATCTTCTTCTTGCCGGCGGCCTCTGCATTAATCGCTCGCCAACTATGTAAGTCTAATGTTCTGCTGTGCCTCTCACACACCCATTCCTTTCCCTCGAGTTTCACCCAGTCTCCTGTTTCCTGTCCAGCGCTGGCCCCTATTGACGGTATTGATTTCTTTTACCAGTTCACAGGTTCTGAGCTAAATATTGGGTTGGGGAAGGGGGTTCAGTTCATTGAAAGGGACTTAGCGTATAACCTTATAGCAAAAAAATTACACATATAAAGTATTCTTATTCCCAGTTTGATGGGTTATTTGTGGTTGGCTGGTTCAACTATTGCATTAGCTTGTTTTTATTGTTTGGTTTCTCCATTGTTAGTCCTGGAGCTTGTTCCATTTTTCTCATCTAGTTTGGATTTGTGACAGTGGCTGTTTGAAGATGTGATTGGGTGGTGCTGTTGTCGGCTTTGTCATCTGGAGAAGCAGTTTGTAAAGGGATTAACGATGGCAACTTGATGTCTCTCCTGAGAGCTTAGAGTAATGGTGGGTGATGTTAAGTTTGAGTAGCTTAGGAAGCTTGGCTAGTTGTATTTATATTATGTTTTTTTTTTGCATTCATTTTGAAGGAACTAAGTTGATTGCTTGGAAATGTTTTATGTTTGATACTGTAATTTTTTCAAAGTCACTGCTGCAATTCGCTGAGCAATCTTGTAGCTTAGCAAACTTAGCTAGTTGATTGCACACCAGGTTGTGTCATAGTGTTGTGTGATTGTGTCTCACTAGTTCTGTTTTCCCTTGTCATACTCTTTTTCTTTGGTTTCTCTGTTTCAGGTAATGCTGCTTGAAGTGTTCTGTGCAGGCTGCAATCTCAGGGTGCTCTACCAGATTGTGCAGCTCTATTTCTACTAACCCATAGCAAGTATGTGAATTATTTTCTCTTTCCCTAACTCTGTTTATGTATGGAAATTTGCTCTTTTGAAATTTGGTTGCTGCGTGCTTTGTTTTTGGACAGAATAGGGGGAGCTTGTTATTTCAAGTTTATGATGTCCCCCCTGCTCAGGCTTATGTAAATTGCTTTGATTCAAGCTTATGTAGACTGTTATGTTCATATTAAAGTTCTTATATGAATGAGTCATGAGTTGCATCAGTTTCTTTTCCTTTTTTACAACTTTATGAACTAGTTTGCATGCTTGTGATAGATGTATTCTGCTCAATAATCATTATAATCATAGTCTAATAGTGAGTTAGTTTGCCCATATGTTTTTTTGAATGCCGGAGCTGCTACTGTAATGAAATTTGGTCCATCAAGCACCACCTTGTGAATGAATGAATGAATAGACCATGGAATTTGTCAATTCTTAACACAATGAACCTGCAGAATTACAGATTGTAATGAACTTAAAAGTTTGTTAGTTTGTTTTCTTGAATGGAGTTTTCAAAATATGAGTAAGCTGACCTTTTGTTTGTAATTTGCAGTTACACCATTATCCTTGCAACTATAACAACATATGGTGGGAGGTTTGGAAACTTTGGCAGGTTGTAATTTACGAGCTATTTGCCACATGAATTAGCTTACATCAAGGTTGTCAAACCGGTTTATGCCAGTGTGCCGGTTTAGCAAGTGGAATGGTTCAATCGGTGGCACATACCGGTCAATATTACTATTAAAATTATAAATGCTCATATTTAAACATGACATTTAACGTCAATACCTAAGCATTTATACTTGAATCGAACAAATAACATCAATATTTAATTTTTATACTCATAAAATAAATAATAAAATAATTTTATCAATTAAATTCTCTAAAATAAATTCATTTACTTAGAGATTCGTATATCGATCATGCCGATCATACCGGTGGTGTCATGCCGGTACCGGTTGAACCCGGTACAACTAGTGGCACGCCGGCCGGCGTGACAACCGTGGCTTACATCATTTTTGTAGCAGTAAAGTAGGATTTTATATTCAAGCAGGTGTTGTAGTGAAATGGCAATAAAGAAATATATATTATTCCATTGTGATTGATAGTAGCTTGTCAGAAACTAGCTTTGTTTTTTTGTCAGTTAGAAGCTAGGATGTACACCAGGAAACTCAGGTATATATGTATATTAAAAATCCTTGGTCGAAGTTGTTTATTGTAACATAACGATGGAATTCCATGTCCCTCAGCTCGTCATTGCTATATAGATTAGTGTTATTGTTATCAATGACGATAATAATTCGTTGTTAACAGTACTAAAAATGGACCATTGTCCATTGTTAACAACTATCAACGACGGAATTTGGCTCGTAAACAACAGATTTTTCTGTCTTTAATGACTGTTTTTCTTGTAGTGTGTATTAGCCTCAATAGATTAATTTCACAAGCAAATCTATTTGCCTCTAAAGATAATATTAGAGGAAAATATTTATGTCTTTAATAGAGAATACAAGGCAAAATAAAAGTGACATTAGCAGCTAAAATATTAGCTACAAAATCTCTAATCAGCAACAGATAATATATGCCGCTATATTTGCCTCTGTAGGGCTAAAGCCACTCGAGTATTTGAGGCAAATAATGGTTGTATAGAGGCAAATTTTCATAGTCGCTAATAGAAGAGCTACTGGAGTGAAAAAGGAGAGCCACCTTGGGGTGAGAAAATTAGGGCTTGAGAGAGCTTCATTGAAGATCCATTCAACCCAAGGAGCAAAAGAAGGTGCAAGCAAAGGAGAAGAAGCTTGATTTCATCATTCCCCTCTTCTAGTTTGTATTTTCTTCTTCTCTCTAATAACTTGAATCTCTAGTGGTTGTTTAGGGTAGATGAATCCTAGTTGTAGGTTGTGAATGTTTGTGTTCTGAATGAATGATTGTGTTTGTCTAGTTGATTTTAATGTCAATCTCTCCTAAATGATGACGCTTGGGTAATTTGCCCTAATCTTCCCTCTTAGCCTACTTTATGCTACCGCGCTGGGTACAAAGTTATAGGGTTAGACGGGTATGCGCCAAATGGCGAGTTTAGGTTAGATCTGCCAATGGGAGCCTATAGTGGTCGAGGCGACCAAACCCTTGCTATAGGTAGCCTTTATAGATGAAACCCGAGATGAAACCTCTGTGTGGACGGTGGATAGTGTCCATTGAAATGAGCCATAATTTTAATGTCCCAGATACGATAGCCTAGATCTCGGTGACTGGAACAAGGGTTTAAGGAATGCGTAGTCGGAGGCATGTGGATAACCAATAAAGCCCACGGAAAAGAGCTCACTCACCACATTCGATTAACCCTACTTTAAAAACTTAGCTAAGAGGATTCGACCCTAGGAAACCATTTCATCTCTAGAGTTCTCCCAACCACTTGGTTGGTTGTTTATTTTGCCTTAGGAGTAGGTTAATTTAGCTAAAACCACTCACCAAACTTCCATCCCGATTAGGTAGTAGTTCGGAGCGAAGTAATAATTAATACACTTAGGGCTCCCTTGGGATACGACCGAGCCACTTTAGTACAACCGTAGCTAGGTTAGACTTGGGTTAGTTAGGATTGATAGAGAGTGTGTTTCGACTTTATAAATTTAAAGCTCGATCGCGCACCGGAGCACGATCAACTATGGATTTTGGCTCAATGTCGTTTGGCCAAGTTTCTGCGTAGCGGGAGCGATTTCTTGTGCACGTGAGTATCACACAACAAGGTGGAGGTTTACTTGCATAGTTGAGAATTGGAGAACGAAGGAGACAAAGACGCGAATGTGGTTACTGCGACTACGAGCAGAAGATTGGGGTATAAATATCAGGAAGAGAGAGAAGGTGTGGACGGCAAAATCAAATCACAAACTGCACCGTCGCAGACTTAACCTTTTTTCTCTCTAGTTCGTAGAACCGCTCTGTCAAAGATCTCCTTTGCAGAGTCATAGATCGTAGACGTAGTCGTACTCGCGGAGCTCTTCAGAGGAACCTCAACAGGAGTAGAAGTAACGTAGCTTAGAAATCCTCCTCGTTTCCTCGTTGTTCGTAGAACACCCTCGTTCGAACATTGTTTGAAGAGGTGTGAACCGAGTAACGGTCTTTTGGTTCTTTAATCTTGTGTTCTTGTTTTATTTGAAAGCATAGCGCATTAAACACGCTAGTTTCCACAGCGAAACAAGAACTTTAGACGATGATTCACATAATATATGGACTTGCTGGCATGTGTACCATGTACAGCAAACGAATAATGGATATTGAATTCAGGGAAGAGATTTGATTCCAGAGCATCAAACAACGCAACGTAACTTTCTTCTGTGGCCAGGCCAGGCCATGATCAGTATTCAGTAGTTCAGTAGTTCAACCCAAGAGATTTGCTTACCAGTTCTCTCTCTCTCTCTCTCTCTCTCTCTCTCTCTCTCTCTCTCTCTCTCTCTCTCTCGTCATTTTTGTTGTTTGCATCAATTTTGAGTCATATGACAAGTCCCAGTCGAAAATGTGGAGCCCATAGCTCAGTGGAGAAGTTCAACTAAAGAAAGAAAAGCACTGAATACACCAAGTATTACGCCTACTGTTCACTGCTAGCTGACGCTGACATACATAGCCCTCATGCCTCCTCCTGGCCTCTTCGCTTGGCTTAACTTGTTCATAAATCATGACTCCCCTCGCTCAACTCAACTACCTCCCACTTCCCACGTTAAATGCTATCTCTATTTTCAACCTTTACCAACCTACCTAGCATGGTAACAACTATAATCCATCTGCTAGCACAGCGTTATGAATGTTGATGCCAATTTGTGAATACGATGAATCAAGTTCAACTACTGGCTAGTATTACATGTTGCTCTTGGCCTGGTAAAAACCCTCTACGGGTCGTTTGTTTCATGTTGCTTGTTGTATTTGATTATGAATTTTGTTTGATTAGCTTTGTGGATATGAAATATAAATGGTTGGCGAGGAGGCGATGAACAGTGGACCAGTGGAGGAGGATCGTGGATATGAAATGGTGGAACAGGTTCTTTAGGTTTTGCCGACAATGACGGCGGCGCGGCGCGATGAAGGGCTGGAGAAGCGGGGGTCGAGTGAGGAGAGAGGAGACCAAGAGATTTTTGTTTCTTATAATTTCTGTTAGTTTATTCATTTTTATGTAAAAATAAATAATAAAATTCCACGTCAGATGCCACATCAACGCTGACTAGGCTTTCTGTTAACAACTAACGGTCAACGGCAGTCAACTCTAACGGAAAAATAGTTTAAGACACAAATGTAATGTCGAATACTTTATGACACAAATGACACATTCTTAATAGTTCGGGTTTCCTAGTGGTATTAGCCCTAGATTTTAATCCATCACTCAAATCCCACTTCAAGAGGTGGAACTTCCGAATTCGTGAAGTCCACGGATTTGGACCCCCAAAGTCTGTGGGCCTCACAGACTCCATCTTCCTAATTCTCTAAGACAAACAATGAATTTCAGTTCAAGTCCATGATAGATAGATTTTCATGATCAAATCTATCGTCAAAATCCTAAGCACACTACCTGTAAACCAAAGCGTGCAGATGAACAAGCATTATTGAATAGGCACATGGTGAATCACTTTACTTCAACACTTTTAACAAATTAACCATAAGGATCTTATCAACTTCCCCTAGATAATAATAGTAAATTACAATACAAGAAAACTTAGCTAGATTAGATAGTTGCATCGAAATTTTAAATGTAACGCTTAGAGGGGGATGATATATAATACCCGTTCTTAGATGGGGTTTGGTACTCATCAGTGAGAAAGGCTAATAATTATTAATTAAAAGATGATTAGTAAAATTAACGCTAATTGAGGAGGATTAACTGCATGCATGCATGCAAGCATATGTTTAATTCACCATAATTAAACCAATTGCCTTCCACAACAATATAATAATAATAATTAATACAGATGCTTGCTTTGGGGTGACATAAAACTTGTCCTTAATTTTTGTGGACTTCGATAAGTTCACCCACTTAAGAAGAAGAGTGAGCTTGACGATGCTGAAGAAGAAGACGAGGCAGCCGTGCCTTGATGATACGGCCTTTGCTTGAAGCAGTCCAGAAACATCCTGGGAGGCGACACAGCCACCGTCACCGACGACGAAGATTGAACACCGGAGTCCGACGGCGACCCTGCGCCAGCAAAGATTTTTCAAAACGCAGGGAAGTAATAAGATAGCTAGCTTAATTAATTATGGATTCTGTTGATGATTATCCTCACTTGCAGTAGTGAGGTTATGAGAAGGAGAGTCGTCGGCGGGCCCGGTTTCCTTGAGTGCCGCTGCTGCCTCCTGGCTCTGCTGCAGGGTGTTAACGGCGTTCTGGTGCGACTTTCGCCTGCGACGGTTGTGATCAGCGAGTCTCTTTCTGCAGCTCCGCTTCCCGTTGTCAAACTCCGTCAGAACATGGAATCTGACCAATCCAAAAAGGGCGTTGGTTAACTTGAACAAATAATTAATATATTAGCTAAAGATCATAATTTTCATTATTACTATAATTAAGATATTATTAGATATGGTTAGTAGTCATTGAGTCGTATTAGAATAGTCTATTAGGTTGTTCCTTCATTTATAATGAATCAAGAACATACCTGTTATCTCAATCCTCTTAATTCCAGATCTCAATCCTTCTAAAAACCTAGACCGATTCACTATCCTTCTCTTCTCAAATCCCTAATTCTAGAAATCGGCTCTATGTCATCGTTATGATTCTGAGTTATAATAACTCGTGTTGTGGGAGACAAATGCCCTTGGTACGGCCCCCGAATAGATGTGGAGGGTGTTTCCGTCATTTCGTTTCGCGCTAGCTAGAAGGCAGGAAGATATGATCTCCCGACGATGCGAATAATTAACTGATGAACGGAGCGGATAGTTACAAGCAAACAAACAAACAAACAAACAAGGAGACTCTGACTGGACTGGGCTGGGCTTGGGAGCAAAATCCACTAAGCAACAAAATAGTACGTACGGTACGTTAGTTGTGTATTGATTTTGTTTGGAGTAGGAGAAAAAAAAAATCAATTTCAATTATTTTGTTTTAATAAAGTAAAATTCAAACAAATAAGGAAGAGAGAGAAGATTGGTATACGGGACGGACACAAATGCCCTCGGGATTGCTCCCCGTACGGAGGCCACCACCAAACCAGACCAAATCAATTTTGGCTGCTCTGCTCTCTCAGATTCGCCAATTAGTATCTCTGTCATCTCAAGACTAGCAACAATATTAAGCTTCCTAGAATTTGAAGATGAAGGGAAAGAAGTGGGAGGGGATAGCTACCTGCTACACTGCTGACAGAAGCGCTGGGTGAGGCCGGCGGCGACCACCGTGGAGGCCTTGGAGTGGAACTCGCAGACTTTGTGGCGG
This sequence comes from Linum trigynum, assembly GCA_964030455.1. Classification (NCBI taxonomy): domain Eukaryota; kingdom Viridiplantae; phylum Streptophyta; class Magnoliopsida; order Malpighiales; family Linaceae; genus Linum; species Linum trigynum. The sequence goes on along the minus strand of OZ034814.1, from coordinate 27,618,661 downwards.
CGGTGGTAGTGCTTGGCGTGGGTGAGATCGGCGGTGCATCCCTCCGCCTGGCACCTGGGAGGGTTGCTGGCTCCACCTCCGCCGCCCGGGTCCAGCGACCTGCGGTACAGCCGGCTCACGAAATCGTCTTCCGCGGAGGAGAAGTAGGTCCGCCCGCCCAAATTGAGGCCCATCCTGGAGCTGAGATGATGCGGGTCTCCTACTTCCTCGGACTTGGGCACCAGGCCGAAATAGGGGTTATTATTATTGGCGGAGGAGATCTGGTCTAAGGAGAGGAAGGAGTGATGATGAGGCGGGTAGGTGGCACCACGTGGGTCGAAGAAGGAAGTGGTTTGGCTGCAGGGGAACAAGGCGGAGGAGGAGTGCGGCTGCGGAGGAAGCTGCAGCTGGTGGTGATGCGCAGCGGCCGAGTAATGATCGAAAACCTGGCGGGTCGGGTAGTCGGGCTGGGCCGGGGCGGCTTCCTCTGATCCCTCCTGATCAAGCATCATCGCCGATGGGTTCGCCGCCCATTCGTACTCCAACATTGTTCGGACCCGGCAGCAGTCAGTTCAGTCACAAATAATCTGGAAAGAGAGAAAGCAGAGGAGTTAGTGTAAGGTAAGAGAAAGATATCAGTGGAGGAGAGGAGCTAGCTAGTAGGGGAGGGTGCGGGGAAGGTGTTTGATAATATGCCACAGAGAGAGAGAAGTAGTGTTGAGTGCAGAGATGATGAGTTTGAAGTTAAACCCACCACTGATACACAAACACAGGGTGCAGTTAGGGAGGCAAAAGCAGTTGTGAAAAGTGGCCGCCGGGAGAGGGGAGCAGATTTCGAGGAACCGTATTAATCTCTCTCTAGATCTATATATAGTGTGTAGGGAAGGGAGGAGGCAGGATGGATCAGAAAGTTTTGGAGTTGCAAGCTATAGTAAGTGTGCTTTTCACACAAACAACATAGAAGGAGAATGTCGCTGTAGCTGGCCTTTGCTTTTGGGAAGGCCAGCTGCTTGTTGATGGACGCTGGGTGGGTGGGTTTTTTGTGTTTCAGGAATTGGATGCACACATTATTGACCCCCTTTTATTCAAGGTAAGATAGGGTGGAGACTAGAGTTGTTGAGGAAGTTAAACGATAGATGACAAGAGTTCACTTCTCTCTCTCTCTGTGAGAGTTTAGGGAGGGAGGGGCAGTACTACCCGCAGTAGCGTCTTTACCTTGGCTGCTGATCGACGAGTCACTCTTTTCTGGTTGCTTTTTAATTGGCCAGCAGACGGAGGCTCTGAAATAGGCGGGGAATTGGATATTTCAGCTGCTTCCGGCTGTTTTCTTTGGCTAATTTAAGAAGATTTTAGAAAGTAGTAGGATGAGTTTATTAGTCCCCCTACGTCCAAATTTATGGTTACTTGTCACATGGGATGTGCGAAACTTAAAATAAAGAAGATAATAGCTCATTAAAAACAAGAAGAATTATAAAAGGACTTTAGTCTCATCTTTTAGATTTGACAGCACTTAAAATCAAGCATCCAAATGTAGTTATCCAATGGTTATGCACCCTATGGTTACGAAACCAATCTTGGACCTCGTATATGCACTGGATTGGGGAGAACTACAAAAATATTATGAAAATTAAAAAAGTTACCATGAATTTGGTGTTAAAATTGTGTTTACATGAAATATTATTCTATTGAGATGCATATGTGTGGACCTATGCATATCGAGCGAAAGTATGACTGTTTAACTCTATTTGCACATCTTCGTGATTATCAAACAAAACATATTACTTTTAGTTTAGTATCGAGCGAAACATAATACTTTTAACGCCATATGAATCTACATATGATAGCTCGTCATCATCTTCATTAGCTTCAAAATAATAATCCGGAGGATCATTAGACTCTTCTATTTGCTCTTGTTCCTCATTTCTTTGATGGTCACCATCCCCTCCCCTCCCCCCACCCCTTCCTTCTTTTCTTCTATATCATCGTAGTCATGGCACGAATTTCATTTTTTAGGAAAAGAAAAGGCTTGGGGGAAAGATTGGTAGTAGGAGGAGACAAGAGAAAGCATCGGAGATGGGAAAGTGAATGAGTTTTTTATTTTAATTTTGAATAAAAATAATATAAAAAAATTTCATATAAGATGCTATGTCAATGCTAACTGAATTTTTTTTATAAATACTTACCGTCAATACTGATAACACTAAACGGAAAAATAATTCATGCTAGAATTGTCAATTTGAATACTTTAGAATAAGTAACATTTTTGTGATAGTTGTAATGTTTTAGTGGAATTAGCTCTTCACTTTTTTATGTTTGATTTGAATATATGTGTGATTGTTATGGGTTTTTAGTGTTTTGGAATTATTCATGGATAATCGAAAGTGTTTAAAATAATTGCTTATCAAATTTTGTGTCTTGGACTTGTGGCTCATGGAAAAAACAAATTTGCTATTAAATTATCAAGACAGGTCGAACATGATCTAAAACACGAGCGTGCTCTCGACCCATTACAACCGAAACTAAGCTCGGAATTCTTCTGTTTTGAGTTTTGTCGGGTGGCAAACTCTGTGTGAATAATGCACGATAAAGTAGGTGAATAGTAAAGGTTAAAAAAAATAACAATTTGGTAGCTATGCTATACTGTTCATACCCGACTCAGTCGTCTATGTGTGGCTGGCAAATGCAAATCAGCAAAGTAAGGAAAATCATGCAAATCCAGAGGAAAGTATATCAAAATCTAATATAACTTGCCTAATAAAACAAACTGAAATTTTAACCGTCAACCAAAAGAAGAAGAAAAAAATACCAAATAAAAGAATACACAGAAAAATACCCGCATTGCTTTAAGAATTGGGGTAATTTCTGTGTGGGCGCACACATGCATGTTTTTTTTTTTTGTGTTTGTCTTTTTGGTGGTGCAGAAGAGAAAGGGAAGAGAGGGATAAATAGTGGACGGTCAGGAGGGAAGAAAGGAAGTTTCTCATAATTGACCACTCAAAACAATAAAAAGACAAACCAAGCTTTCAACCAAACCTCCATCTTCCAGAAAGACTCAGCTCAGCAGCTCCCTCCCTCCCTCCTGCCTTTTCCTCGTTAGCTTCCTCAATCGCTCTGTTGTTTTGTAATGTGCACTCTCATCTCATCTCATAATCAACTCTCAGTGGGTTTAAGAAAAATTTTACGGAATGTAAATTCAAAGAGGGCAGATATAATCAGCGACGACTAGTTTTGGTGATCATTATTCACCATGCAATTAACGTCAGGATCACAAGCTGACGCGCGAGGCAACAAAACAGAAAGAAAACAGTGGGAAACTAAAAGGGAAGGAAGGAAGGAGGGTTGGCCGGTTGGGTTTTGTTTGTTTCTTTCTTTCTTTTCCAATGGGCTGCTTGTATCTGTAATCTGTATGTAAACCATGTGGGGAACTTGCAGGTGAAGAAAAAGAGAAAGGAAAGCAAAATATTATCAATCAATGAATGACCCAAAGGGCCCGGGCCGGACCTGACCACAAAACAAAATGGGTTACTTGCGTTACATTAATAAATGGTATCTACTGGACCCACGCCCGAAACTTGGTGTCCTTTTAAGTGAAAAAGCCTTCAATTCAGATGGTCCCTCCACTCCATGAAACTAACACCATTATTCACTGACATCGCCAATTCCCTGTGGGGAAGAAAACAACAACAACAGCTACATCAGATTGTGAAACCCTCACACACACACACACCATGACCAAGCAAAACCAAACTCTCCCTGTAACGCAACAACACATGCCTTCACACACATAAACCTCCCTCGGCTTACTTGTCAATTGAATCAATTGTTTAGACTAATAAGTAAGGTTGCTGAGTAAATGATATATTCGATACTGGCAAAGTATTCTTAGTGAGATTTCTCTATCTAAAGTATAAGTTAAACCCAATTTTGTCAACTTGAACGTAGATCGGTTGAAGGTATGGTTGTTAGGCTCTCGCCACAGAAACCAGAGGAGAGCACCAAAATTCTACAGCTACTCTTTAGGGAACAATTTGACTTTAAAGTGTGGTTTGGGTTGCTCCGGAGTAACCAATTTTTGTTTTAAATTGTGGTTTGGTTTTTCGAAAAAAGATCGGGTTGTTTCAACCTTGTCCACAAAATAAACAACGACGTTTTTCTTGCCTAAGCAACGTTGCTCCATAGTATTGCGGCATTGTTTTGCCTTGCAGCTTTGCTCATTCGTTAAACCAAAGTGGTTTTGAATTGGAACGTGTTTGCAACGTCGTTAGGGCCAAATTAACTTAGGCAAAATGACATTGTTGCTTACCCAATCGAACTTGCAACGTCATTCACGTCATTGAGCTTGCAACCTCGCTTAGTCATGACATGACCACTCCTGGTTATCTCACGGCCCTGTTCAGTTTCTAGGACGAGTTGATGTTGTAGAAATCACGACATTGTTTGGACCGAACTACGTCTTTTCACAGAATCTCAAGCTCGTCAAGCTCGCGGCATCCCCAAACACATGCCACTACTGAACTCTCGCTACTGCGACGTTGTTTTAAGCTAAACAACGTTGCTTCCTAACCTCGCGGTGTCGTTGAACTTGATAGTAACTCGGCGAAACTTGTAAAATCACGGTACGGTCTTAGTGGGCGCACATATGGCCCCTGACTTGTGATGTTGATTTCTACCAAACAACATCGTTTCATGTATCACGAAGTTGTTTTTGTATTAAACCATGTCACTCTTGGTTTTCTGACCAAGACTCACCCGCTTGGCTTGTCTAAACGAATTTGTTTGCCAGTATCGCGACATTGTTGTAATATTAAACGACATCATTTTCAGTCTCGCGGTGTTGTTGGGATTATGACAATGTCATCGCCCTCCGCGATATTACTTGTCACTAAACAATGTTGTTTCTCTCCTCTGGCAACATGGTCAAGGTCGTAGTTGAGATACGACCTTGGCCTAATCTTCTCCTTCTCCGGTAAGGAATAAAAAGCACTCCTTTTCCAACCCCAACATCGACTTTGCAAATCCTCGCGACGTTACTTTCTATTAAACAATGTCGTTTCAACTATCGTGACATGTTTGGCTCTCTCCAGCTTTGTGGTGTCGTTTTAGCTCTCCACGGTGTTGCTTGGTACTAAACGAAGTCATTTGATATCATGCAACATCGAATTAAATGCCGAGACTAATTAATGCGGTATTTAATTGAATCCTCTCTTTCCCATAATCAATACACCCACCATCTTTTATTTTTATTTTTAATTTTTATTGATCGAGTTACCCGCTATTACTACGACTGTCAAACCGGTTTAAATCGTTGAGTCGATCAAACAAGTGATTTGATATTTAATGGTATGATCGCGATCTATTCTGTTTGATCCGTTTTGTACATTTTCTAAATATATATACATATAAGATAATAATTTAAAACTTTAATGATTGAACTCAAATTACCTTAAATATAACTATTAAAAACTTGCCTTACATTAAAAAAAAGCTACATAACCCCATTACCACCAACCATCGTCCTTCCCTCTCTCTTCGTATCCCTTTCTAGGGAACAAATACCGACAGGGTATTATTCAGTCGAGACTAATCACACTAGGAGAACCCAGGAGGCCCCTCGGTCGTGAACCATAAATACCCTACCATGTATTTCACCCAAAGGTTAGGTATTTACCTTCGCGTGAGAAGCTGATACGTGTAGTTTTTCTATACCTGGTTTGATCCCCTAATACTCGACCGGGTATACCCACCTAGGGTTGTTACAAGCAGAATGCGGGTTTTGGTCTACGGGGGGAGTTTGGAAGTTAAGAACAGAGGTTTAGAGAGAGAAAGTGACGAACAAAGACCCTTGAGTGCCATAGATCAAGTTTTTCGATCATTGGAGCTCGATTCAAGTCTCGAGCAGTGACGATTGACGACCCGGAGCATACTTCTTCCATATGCATGATGATTTCTACTTCCAGCATAGCTTTCCTCTCTCTCTCTCTCTCTCTCTCTCTCTCTCTATATATATATATATATATATATATATATATATATATATATATATATATGGATTATGGAGTAATCCCCTCTATCACTTGGGTATGTAAGAACCCTAGATTCTATGTTAGGAAGAGTTGTATGAACCCTTTGCCATGAATGCTTGATTGATTTATATCCAGTTGAAGTACTTATTCACAATTGCTTGATTCTTGATCAAATTCTAGTGATCCCTACTTTGACCTAGAAAGATAATCTTTGCATAGGTCAATAGAGCATCTTGAATTGGAAGTAGTGAACTAGCGACTTTAGTCAAGAATTCGATTCACTGCTCTGTACTGGGGTAGAACCTAGTAGAGTAAGTTTGAATATTATTACCTCGATTAGCTTACGCCGGTGAAGGTTAGTTGTCCGCCGGGTATTCAAACTGAGAGGGTCTGGATCACTTTAGTCGAGACTCCAGACTGTTTATGAACTTTCCGCATTTTAAACCTCAATGTCTTGGGTGAATTACAACTTGGCCTAACTACAATCTAGGGGGACTCATACCTGAGTGAGCCTTCTTAATCTGAATATAACTGTTCCCTGCTTTCTGTTTGTTTTGTTTTTGGACATTTCACTCAATTTTTCCCGGCTAGATATTAGATAATAGATAATCACAGAGTAGGAAGTACATCGAGGCATCGGGTTGATAAGTAAAACTTATCCACTATATTGCATTTCCAAACTGCGATTACACTTTGTTGTAGTTTGGTTGGGGATCTCTAGGTTAATGTAAAAACGTGAATATCTGTTACTTTAGCATTTACCTTTCTGCATTTGTTTCCTATACCTGTTTGCCTTACCGGGTTGTGTCTACAGTCTTTGTGCAGGTAGTGCATGATCCGTAGCCAGTCGGGAGATCTACATCCATTAGACCACGAGCTAGAATAGACTTGTAGTCAGTTTAAGAGAGCACTAAAGGCGCGATTGGCTGCAGACAATGTAGTCAAAAGCGAGTTTCTACGTAGAAACGTTTTGGTGATCTAGAAACATAAAATCCTAAGTTTTTAAGCGGAGTTTTTAACTACATAACTTATAAAAACTGAGATTTTGTGTAGAAGCGTTTTAGTGATCTAGAAACATAAAATCGTAAGTTTTTAAGTTTTAAAGCGCGATTTTTACTACATTGGCTGTGGAGGAAGCTTTGTCTCAATTGGATATCGCAGGGGAAGGAGAAATGAGTGAGCCCAATAATGGAACTAGTGACGTGGAAGATCAGGTCGAGGAGTGGACCATGGGATACTACTGAACTGCCAGGGCCGCATACATGAGGTCAAGAATCCAACTCCCTCAAGTTGCTGCCAACAACTTTGAGATGAATACCTCTGTTATTACAATGTTGAGGGGTTTAGTGATTTTCCATGGGAAGACAGGGGAGTGTCCCCGCGCACACCTAGATTGATTCCATGAGCTGATTGATGAGATCAAGACCAATGGGGTCCCTCAAGACGCCATCCAACTATGCTACTTTCCATTTAATCTGGAGGGACATGCCAAGCTATGGTTGGACAACCGGCATCCGGGGTCAATCACGACATTCACCGACTTGGCCAACAAATTCCTGACCCGCTACCATCAGCCTTCTAAAACAACGGACATGCATAATGAGATTACCCATTTTCGCCAAGAGGAGGAAAAGACTATCCGGGACGCTTGGGGAGAGATATTAAGGTCTCTTCTTGAAGTGTCCCAACCACGATTTTAATGATGCCTTCAAAGTGGGTACCTTCTATCGGTCTCTCTTTCCTAAAGATAAGAGTTGATCAACTCGGTTTGTGGCAGGAACAAGCTAATTAAGACACCACCGCAGTTGAACCAGCTCTTTGAAGACATGGCTGAGCAGGGTTATGATTGGGGGTCCTCGAGGAGGTCTCGGCGAGCACCGGGCATGGTGTTCATGCTATGGACATCCAGTCATCCGACCTGGTGTGGTGACTATTCTGGTCACGGTAATTGATCGGAACAGGATGTTTTCAGGTGCAGGGTAGCATCATGCAATGTACTGCCTGTGGTGTCAGAGCATCAACCACATGGTAGAGGATTGTCAGGCGATGAGAGAGTCTACCGCACCTCAGGACCAACTGAATTTCATCAGCAACGCCAGTCGCATAGACCGCTACAATGAGGTAATACGATGACTCACTCCTATTGTTATTTTAGAAAATGGCCAAGTGCAACCACTTCCTAAAGCGTAGTATAAGCGGGTTTGGGTTTTAATGTCAACCCGGGTCCTGGATGTGATAACTACTCAGCGAATTCTTATTATTTAGCGATGAAACTTTAGTGCAGGTTCAAACAAGCAAGCAATTAAACAGTTGTTTTCAAGTCGAGAGAGGTCACCCGGATATGGTTCCCCCTAGATTGCAGTTAAACCGGATTGCAATTTACCAAGTTCAGTTTCAATGATAGTTATACTGCGGGAGGTTCTTAAGCAGTCTGAAGTCTCGACTAAAGGTCTCCAGACCCTCTCAATCTGAGTCCCCAGCGGGCGACTAACCTCCACTGGAGTAAACTGATTGAGGCCCTAACAAACCAAACCTCCACTACCGAAGTAAATTCGGTACAGAATAGTGAATTGGCTCCTCGACTAAAGTCGCCAATTCACTACCTTCAATTAAGGGTGCTCTATCAACCTAGGAAGATATTCTCTTTCTAGGCTAAAGCAGAAATAACAGGAATTTGATCAGGATTCATGCTATTCAATCATTCAAACCTCAATTGAATATAATCAAATCATAGAATCTGTATTTGGGTTCATACAATCAGACCTAACATACAAATCTAGGGTTTTCCATACCTAGATGAATAAGAAAACTACTCCATAGAGAGAGATGGAAAATCTAGCTCAGATGCGGAAACCATACTGTGAAGGATGATAATCTGCTTTTGGCGCTCAATCGGATCTTCTCTAAGCTCAAGTCGGGCTCCCGTGGTGATGGAGATCGATCAAAGACACTTGAAGAATAAGTTTCGTCACTTTCTCTCTCTAGGTATTGCTCTGTCTCTCTAAAACTCGGAACCCCTTCTCCTTTGGCTCAAATCTGCCTAAAAGGCCGACCCTGGGCAAAACACGGTCGAGGGCACGGCCGTGCTTTGGTTTTGGCCAGCCCGTGCTTTGGCCCCAGCTCGACCGAATGACTTCCAAATTTCCCGAAACTCGTGCTTAGCCTTTCCTTCGACGTCTGGGACCTGAAATATACAAAGTAGCACAACCCGACATAAAATAGGCCAAAAATACACGACTACGCCCCGCAAACGGATAAGAACTAGGGGTGCAAACATGTGCAATTACATCGTTATCAAATTCCCCCCCACTTAACCGTTTGCTTGTCCCCAAGCAAACCAAGTTAGACACAAGGTAAGCTCAAAACGTTTCAATCAAGCAGGCTTTAGGGCATATCATATTGGCACAAAACACGTGAATCATACTGGCTTTTGATCATTAACACATGGACAACCTCAACGACAACCTAGACAACCACCACAGATGACATTCGAATGCAGTAAAGTCGAGCAAAGGAAGAGTCTCCCTTGCGTTCACCAACCAACATAGACTTGACTCAACCACTTATTCCAGACAGTCACTTCATGCATAAAGCTCAAGATATCAGAATTAAGACCGAGCAATCTAGGTCCTCACCGGGATAAAGAGTATAGAGAATATGAGAAAATGAATCGCTCACTCTCGACCAGTGGGGTCAGGACAATTTGATGCGCAAAATGCGCATGCTTATTCTCTCAAACCCTAAAGTCTCTTCACCATGAAGGCAGCCTCTAAATGCTAGAGTTCACATATGGGGTGTCATCACTAACTGATCCGGAGGTCTTAGACACATGTTCAGATGACTAATTAGGGTCTTGGATATGGGGAAAATTCCTTTTAGGTGGTGGAAGTATTCATAGCACAAGGTTCCACAATTCCAAACCCAACACACTCACAGTCAATCAAACCACTCTTTCTATCTGCCATTCTGCATTCCTCACATTCTTTAGAGCACAAGAGCGAAGGAGGTCACCTAAAACTTAGTATTTCCAAGCCACACTGCTAAGAAACACTACTCATGGGCGCTATTCAGACTTTGTGGTGGTGGCTCTCTTTTGCTTTCATTCACTTTTTTTTTTCATTTCTTGAGAGAACCACCACCTATGCACATTTTGCAAACACATGCCCTTTTTATTTCTTTCAAGAACTACCTCCAACTCTCACATTTTATTTAGCAGAAACAATAGAGACCATGGAGAAACCACTCTGTGGAACCTTCTAAAAGATGGAAAGGGGTGATTTTCCATTGTAGACCGAAAGAAAGGATAACACACGGCTCAAAGGGCTGACTAGGGGGTATGACACATCAGGACAGTCAATTTGGTCGTGGGCTAATCTTATGCCTCCATCATCTTAGCTAATGACAACGTGAATGCTGCACATCATGGAAGAGGGAACTATCGCACAAGAAAGAAACGAGCAGGCTCAAGTCTCACATGGCTACCTATATGCTTTATCTCTCATTCTGATTCCCTGAACTAGATGCATAAATGACTGTCAAGAGCAGGTGATCAATCCAAGTCACAGTTGGTAAGCAAACAGTTGAAAAACTGAACCCCTACACAGTTCTACTGCACATCTCAGTCATCATAATAAGCTGTCTTAGTCACACTCCAGTTGTCATGCATTAAGTCAAATGCCATTCAATTCACCAATCACATCCATAGTGCCAATACGATCAAACATCAAGCAAACAACAGTACTTGGAGCCCTCAAATCTCGAGATTTGGACAGTGGACTAGGCTCCAAGCACACATATATACGTTCCAATTAATACAAAGAACCCCCACACTTAAATGGGATAGTATCCTCAATGGAGCAGAGGGAAGGGGAACGATGTTACCATGAAATGAGATCAGGAACGGGGACTGGAAGGCAGACCAGTCAATAGCAGGGCACTTGAAGGGGAACCAGTCCAAGGCACAGAGCTAAAGTCAACAGAAGACACACACTGGGTGAAAGAACCGGAGTTCCAAGTCTACAATCCAAAAAAAAAAAAAAAAGAAACAACAAAAACATGGAGTCTCAGTCTGGAAAAGAAATGAAGTGCAGAACCAGCCACTCGCCACTAGAACGCATCGCCTGTGGGTGGGTGGTACTCGTCCTCATACCCCGGTGACTGCACGAAGGGGTAGTGGACTGCGTTCGGGTCCAAGTGCAGGTACGACATGATGTAGTGCTGGCCGGACATAAGACGACGGCCGCGGTCCCGCTCACGATCGAGGCGGGTGTGAATGCTCTCCTGGCCGGCCAGAATGCGCTAGTTCTGCTGAGCGATGGCCGCCAACTGGTCAGAAATGGGCACCACGGGAGCAGGATACCCGGGAGCAGGAGACTTGGGAGCAACGGAGGGGCTCGCATGAGTCTGGGCATGACGAATAGTACGGCGGGGAACTTGGCGTCCCCCAGCTGCACTCGACTCTGGTTGGTCGCCCTCTGCAGGTTCAGGTGGTCGGGGGAGAGCCACAATCTAGTGCACATGCCCTTGTCGAGCAATCATATGCTGATGGCGGAGGACGGCTTCGCTGAATGGGGTCGGTGCTCGGACCATGGTCATCCCAGTGGTGTCGACCCCGTAGTAGCGGGCTAAGGCGGTGATCACCGGGCCACAGACAAGGTGGCGATCGTGGTTGGCGGAGGCTTTGGTGAAAGTCTGGGCGAGCACAGAGCCCAGCTCGATGGTGTCCTCAGAATGACCCATCGCATGCATGAAGAACAGGGTCCGGAAGGTGACCCGGTTGGACGAGCCTCGGCTGGGGGTGTAAGACTGGGTGAGCAAATGGTTGAGGATCCGCCACTCCGGATGGAGGAGAGTGGCCCGCGTCTGGCTGACAATATATTGCTCATCCACATGGTTCGGCAGGCAGATGAGCTGGAAGTAGGCCTGGGAAGCAAAGTCGGCGGGATCGGTCACCTCCACGTACAGGGGCCGGTCGCTGGGGTGCGGGGAGTTGAGCCGAAGTGCAGAGGCCAACTCCCAGTAACTGATGGAGTGCTCCACCCCGCCGAGCATGAAATGAACCGCATCAAAATGGTCGGTTGACCCCCTCGGGGAGTGGCGGAAGGATGTGTAGAACTCCCAGACGAGCTCCTGGTAGGTCGGCTCGGCGAGGCAGAGAAGGCGCCGCCAACCATAGGGGCGAACAACTGTCTCCATCTGCGGCCTGGCATGAAGCGCCTCTAACACCTCAAAGTCGAGATGCAGGTGCTCGGCGATATGGCGGGTACGGATGGTCCGCAGGATATGGCGTTGTGTGATGCTCAACTGGTCGAGGTAGGCTTCCATGATCCTACAAAGCACAAGGATGTACAAATGGCACACAAGCGAACAGGGTCAATGTTAGCCAAAAACCACACTAGGAGCCCTCATATCGAAAGATATGGACAGTGGACTAGCCTCCCGGTGAAACAAGCATACCAATCACACGAGAATCACACAAACAAACACACCGGGGACCCTCAAATCGAGCGATTTGGACAGTGGACTAGGCCCCCGGTGGAACAAACACAAAATCCATACCAAATATTCACTAATCGATCCACCACATATAAGCCACACAAGCACGCATACAATGCCAACATGCAAATGGTAGGTCGAAGAACTGAATTCTCGGGACAAAAATACAACAAGCAAAGAGCGCCATCGGCCTACCAAATCATTCTCAAATCATGCCACAATCCCAAATTCTTCACCTAAATCTAGGTATCGATTCTCCAAAAATAAAATGGGAGGATGTGAAAACACACCTGGAGACGCAAGTAGATACCGCAAGGGAGGTGAAGAAAAGGGAGGAAAACACCCCAAAGTCGCAGGAAGACCCATCGGAGACTCGCCGGAGAACTCGCCGCCGGCGACCCAACCTCGGCCAAACAAGCCCAAACCTTTGGGGATTGTGCTCCTCGACACCAGGAGCATGGGAGCGGTCGCGGTTTGTGATTTGGAGGTCGGGAGGGAAAGTTATGGCCGAAAAATCGGAGGAGAAGGGGAGAAAAACAAAAATCTGGCCGGGGGGGGGGGGGGGGGGTGTGGAAATTTGAAAAAATGAATCTGGGGGGAGGGAGGGGCCAAAAATCGATTTTTATAGGGGGGATTAAAACACGAGCGGGCTGGAACACGATCGTGTTTTCCATGCTCCGCGCCCGTGTTTTTACTGCCGAGGGCGTGCTCCCCCCCTTTGAAAACACGGGCGGGCTGGGTTCAAAATACGGCCGTGATTTTGAACCCCAGCGCCGGTGTTTTTATTGCCGAGAGCACTTCTGGCCACTTTTGAAAACACGGGCGGGCAGGAGAGAAAACACGGTCGTGTTTTTCTCCCCTAGCGCCTGTGTTTTTACTGCCGAGCCCACCTTTGCATTTTTTCAAAATTCCAATTTCAAACCACCAAAACTCATTCGTGCACCGGCTCTAAAAATTACCCAGTCACATATTATAACGAAACGCCCAAGGCACGAAATACTTTCCAGAAAGACTCCAGACAGACTCAAAGACTCAAAAACCGACAAAAATGAAAAAGAAAAAGGGTAGAAATGCAAACCATGGTGGGGTTGCCTCCCCACAAGCGCTTCTTTACCGTCTTTTAGCTGGACGCCCATGGCGGAACTAAGGGTCTGCGAATTCCACTGCCAACTCCGCACGTTCGACCTCGCCTCCCAAGTAGGACTTGAGACGATGGCATTCACTTTAAATGGTTCAGTCTGCGGGTTGGCAATCTCAATCATGCCATAAGAAAACACCTGTGTGACCGTGTACGGTCCAGACCACTGGGAACGGAGTTTTCCGCACGTTCGACCTCGCCTCCCAAGGAGAACTCGATCACCAACCTGGAACTCTTTCGGAACCCGCAACCGTGCATCGTGCAGGCTCTTAGTGCGCTCCTTGTACAACTTGGTGTTCTCATAGGCGTGATAACGCCACTCCTCCAGCTCCAGCATCTGCATTTTGCGCTCAACACTTGCAACGCTAACATCCAAGTTGAGCATCTTAAGGGCCCAAAAGGCCTTGTGCTCTAGCTCCACGGGAAAATGGCATGCCTTTCCATAGACAAGCCGGTACGGTGAAGTACCAATGGGCGTCTTGTAGGCAGTGCGGTATGCCCATAGAGCATCATTGAGCTTGGTGGACCAATCCTTGCGGGATTGATCCATCGTCTTCTCCAAGATACGCTTGAGCTCCCGGTTCGTCAGCTCGGCCTGGCCACTTGTTTGAGGGTGGTAGGCCATAGACACCTTATGAGTTACACCATAGCGAGACAGTAACTTATCGAACTGGCCCTGGAAATGGGTGCCTCGATCGCTTATGATGGCTCTAGGTGTCCCGAACCGGGAGAATAGCTGCTTCAAAAAACCACAAACACGTCTAACATCATTAGTGGGGAAAGCTTGCGCCTCGGCCCACATAGAGACGTAGTCAACAGCAACCAGGATATAGGTATTACCAAGGGATGGAGGGAAGGGGCCCATGAAGTCGATACCCCAGACATCAAAAATCTCACAAGTTATAAACACATTATGGGGCATCTCATCACGGGTAGAGATGTTACCTGACCTCTAGCATCGGTCGCACTTGCGTGCGAAGGTGTCTGCGTCCTTGAAGAGCGTGGGTCAGTAGAAGCCCGACTGTAGCACCTTCCTCGCTGTGCGGTTTCCTCTGTGGTGACCGCCAGTAGGTCCTTCATGACAGTGAGATAGAATGCCCTCCATCTCACTCTCCATAACACAGTGACGGATGATCCCGTCGGCTCCGATCCTGAAGAGATGAGGGTCATCTCAGAAGTAATGCTTCAGGTCGGAGAAGAATTTCCTCTTGGTGTGAGTTGTCATCCCTTTGGGCAGCTGCTGGCCCACCAGATAGTTCTCAAAATCGGAGTACCAAGGGGTGACACTCTCCACCAAGTACATCATCATCAGTCTCTCATCTTGGAAGGAGTCGTTGATCTCCTCCTCGAGGTTGTCCGCAAGAGGTGCGTCCAACCGGGAGAGGTGATCGGCTGCAACATTCTCCGCTCCCTTCTTGTCCCGAATCTCGATGTCGAACTCCTGCAATAGAAAGATCCATCGTATGAGCCTAGTCTTGGCATCGGCCTTGCTCATCAGGTATCGAATCACGGAGTGATCTGTATACACGGTCACATGGGACAAGACCATATAAGGACGAAATTTAGGGTCTTCGAGGCGTAGTTCTAGCAAGACCAGATAAACTAGCAAGACCAGATAAACTAGCCCTTGAAACCCGTGAAATTCGCCTGGCTGGTAGTCATAAATGCCGCTAGAATGTTTTTTAGCTCCATCATCTGATTATCTGGAGCCGGAGCTGCTGCTGGCTCGGCATACTGACGCTTGGGCTGCTGGAATGGTTGCCCCTGCCTAGGCTGGTAGGGCTGCTGCTGTGGCACTGGCCCGTGTCTAGCTTGGAAAGGCTGCCTCTACTAAAAACCACCAGCTGGTGCTGGGAAACCAGGTGGTTTAGTGGTGTTGCTACTCCAAGAGAAATTGGGATGCTGGCGCCACCCCTCATTGTATGTATTGCTGTACGGGTCGAGGCGCCGAGCATTGGCGATGAAGTCCAACTGCTCTTGGGGAGTAGAAGACTCCCGCATAGCCTGACAGTCTTCCACCAGATGATTTGAGCTCTCACACCACTGACATTGAGCTACTGGAGGTGTAGCCAAACCTCTGCCCGGAATAAGACTGTTGGGCTGCTTCAATGTCTGCACTAACTCAGCCACCTACTGCTCGAGCCCGGACCTGGCCTCCATGGCGTGCACACCACGATCCCGGGAATTCCTGCCTCTGGTTCTCTGCCCCCAGGAATGATCTCTGGCAGCCAAGGTACTGATCATCTGGTTTAGTTCGGGTGGAGTCTTAGTAAGAATATCCCCTCCTGGGCATAGAGACTCAATCACCCTCTGGCTGTCCAGAGATAGCACTGTAGAAGTTCCCCACTTTGAATGCATCACTGAAGCCATGATGGGGACACTGCCAGAATTATCCCATGTACCGCTCCCATGCATCACGAAGTGACTCGTCTGGCTCTTGGCGGAAGTGAGTGATCTCCCGCTGGATCTCTGTGGTCTTCGATGCTGGATAGTACCTGTGCACGAACTTGTCGGCCAGATCGTCCCAAGAAGTGATGGACAATGGGGGCTGGGTCTCCAACCACCTCTTAGCATTCCCCGCCAGAGAATGGAGGAAGAGGTGAAGGCGGATTGTGTCATCAGGGACACTGTTTAGCTTGAACCCGTTCGTCAGCTGCAGAAAACGGGAAAGATGCACCCTTGCCTCCTCATCCTTCAAGCCATGGAACTGGATAGAGGATGTAATGAGTTGAATCCAGCATGGCTTGATCTCGAAGTTGTTCGCTGGAATGGGCGGGTAGAGGATGACAGGGCGGATATCAGCAATCCGTGGAGTGTAGTAGTACTCCAAGGTTGGGTCCCCGACAACGGCGCCAAAAACTTGACTCACTCCTACTGTCACTCTAGAAAATGGCCAAGTGCAACCGCTTCCTAAAGCGTAGTATAGCGGGTTTGGGTTTTAATGTCGACCCGGGTCCTAGATGTGATGACTACTAAGCGAATTCTTATTATTTAGCGATGAAACTTTAGTGCAGGTTCAAACAAGCAAACAATTAAACGGTTGTTTTCAAGTCGAGAGAGGTCACCCGGATATGGTTGCCCCTAGACTGCAGTTAAGCCGGATTGCAATTTACCAAGTTCAGTTTCAATGATAGTTATACTGCGGGAGGTTCTTAAGCAGTCTGAAGTCTCGACTAAAGGTCTCCAGACCCTCTCAATCTGAGTCCCCAACGGGCGAATAACCTCCACCGGAGTAAACTGATTGAGGCCCTAACGAACCAAACCTCCACTACCGAAGTAAATTCGGTACAGAATAATGAATTGGCTCCTCGACTAAAGTCGCCAATTCACTACCTTCAATTAAGGGTGCTCTATCAACCTAGGCAGATATTCTCTTTCTAGGCTAAATAAGAAATAACAGGAATTTGATCAGGATTCATGCCATTCAATCATTCAAACCTCAATTGAATATAGTCAAATCATAGAATCTGTACTTGGGTTCATACAATCAGACCTAACATACAAATCTAGGGTTCTCCATACCCAGATGAATAAGAAAACTACTCCATAGAGAGAGATGGAAAATCTAGCTCAGATACAGAAACCATACTATGAAGGATGATAATCTGCTTCTGGCGCTCAATCGGATCTTCTCCAAGCTCAAGTCGGGCTCCCGTGGTGATGAAGATCGATCAAAGACACTTGAAGAATAAGTTTCGTCACTTTCTCTCTCTATGTATTGCTCTGTCTCTCTAAAACTCGGAACCCCTTCTCCTTTGGCTCAAATCTGCCTAAAAGGCCGACCCTAGGCAAAACACGGTCGAGGGCACGACCGTGCTTTGGTTTTGGCCAGCCCGTGCTTTGACCCCAGCTCGACCGAATGACTTCCAAATGTCCCAAAACTCGTGCTTAGCCTTTCCTTTGATGTCTGGGACCTGAAATATGACAAAGTAGTACAACCCGGCGTAAAATAGGCTAAAAATACACGACTACGCCCCGCAAATGGATAAGAACTAGGGGTGCAAACATGTGCAATTACATCGTTATCATACGACCCTGGGGGTGTATATTATCAAAGTCACGCAGCTAACTACTCAATCGAATGATCGATTGAGCTCGAATTAAGAACAAAAAGTTCTTAATACAAACTTTGATAAAACGGAACCAAAAGTGTAGTTCCACACCTGGGGAAAGGCTCGATTGGTATAATGATAGATGCCCGACCACTATTGAAGTGACTATTCAATCGATACATAGCTCAACGAGCTTGGAATCCACCAAAGCTCACACAAGTATGCAAACTTGCAAAACGCAAAGGTTTCAATTTAATTCATCAAAGTCTAAGTTCTTACAACGTAAATAGAAATTATTTAAAGGCAATAAAAACCTAATACAAACCTAATAGAACTAGGTAACAATTAAGGTAAAATTTTACTCTAAAAATGACACTAAATTCGGAACCAAACTTCCTTTCTTGAAGCACAAGTAAGCCGCCAGCAAACAGTCCAAAAACAGCTTTCGTACTAACTTCGCGCCTTTCGTTCGAGGCCTTCCAAAACTCCATTCCTTCATCCAATTCCTTCCCTTGGTAGATAAACATAACTATTTTCATGTTGTATAAGACTTTGGTCTCGAATCAGATCCATGCTCCTTGAATTGAGCTCCAAAGTAGGCTTCACGATCACAGATTTATAAACATTTTGGCAGTTTTCCTGTTTTGCGGTAGCAACTTTGAGGCCCTGGAAAACAACATTAATGACTTCTTCTGGATCCAAAAAGCATACCATTGGAAATATGGCAGATTTATCTTAAAAACAAGCCCTTGAAATCCTATTTTCAGTGAGCCAATTGTGAGAACAAGCCTCCAAAGTAGGCATGTCGAAACTGTTCCAACACTTAAACCAAATTCTGTCTTTCTTCTTTCCAACTTCGATAGCTTATTCGTCAAGTAATTAAAACGTGTAGAGTTGGCCATTTGGGATCATATCAGGCTCCTCCTCTTCAAAAAACTTTGCCCTCAAAGCTTGATCCTTCCTCATGTAAAAAACTTCATAGAATTGATCCCAAATTGGATCGAAAGAGGGCTGCTCGAACATGTTCTTTTGCAGAATTTCGTTACCCAGAATCTTCAATTCGAAATTGGGCGTTTCTTGTTCAAGCATTGTGGTGACGAATTGATTTCTGCTACACCTTCCGAACACTTCATGGAACTCGTCTATAGTTATCGTTTGGGTCGAATCAGTCTCCATTGCTCCGACGAGAGCAGTAGCTTTGGAGTCACATTCCGGCATCTGCAGAAGCAATTTTGCATAATTGATAACTTGGATTTGAAGCTTCTTGGCCTCGATTGTTGTTAGGGAATTCATTTATGGGGTATTTTGGAGCGCATCTGCAGTGGTGAAATCCTTTGAATCTTCCCCTAGCTCCACGTCGATGTCGTGAGAACACGGACACTGTTTTGCCGGAGAATAACAGGGGTTGTCGAGCTTCTATTATTTCTGCAGCTCCTGGACACCTTCAACAACGTCAATGGAAGACGTAGAAGTCTCCTCTGCCTGTGTTTGTCGAACAAAAGATCGATCCCGAGCTGATTCTTCCGGAAGCAGAACCTTCAAAGCATAGCTACGCTCTCGAGTGTAGATTCGAGCTTTAGGGCCTGCTCCTGTTACTGCAACCTGGCGTTCATCTGTTCAAGGCTCCCCTAGCACCATGTGGATCCTTTGCAGAGGCAAAACATCACAACAAATCGATTGTATAAGCGAACCAATGGAAACTTGGAAATAGATTTGCTTCATTACCAAATAAGGGAGTTCTTCTTGCGGATTTCCCCACCAATAAGGAGAGGGATGTCTCCCTGTGCTTATCCCTAGCTTGGACACGGCATAAGCGCTCACGAAGTTGTACTTGCTGTCTTCATCAATCACCGTCAGCAGCAGTTTCTCATGAACTTTACAGCGGCAATAGATAAGGTCTTGTTTTTCCATTGCTCGCTCTTCTTCTTTCCTGTGTTGAACGGGGCTCTGATACCACTTAATACTACCCTGGGGGTGTATATTATCAAAGTCACGCAGCTAACGACTCAATCGAAGGATCGATTGAGCTCGAATCAAGAAAAAAACTTTCTTAATACGAACTTGGATAAAATATAACCAAAAGTGCAATAACACACCTGGGGAAAGGCTCGATTAGTATAATGATAGATGCCCGACCACGATTGAAGTGACTATTCAATCGATACAGAGCTCAACGAGCTTGGAATCCACCAACGCTCACATAAGTACGCAAATTTGCAAAAACCAAAGGTTTCAATTTAATTCATAAAGTCTTAAGTTTTTACAACGTAAATAGAAGCTTTTTAAAGGCAATACAAACCTAATAGAACTAGGAAACCATTAAGGTAAAATTATACTCTAAAAAGGACACAAAATTCGGACCCAAACTTCCTTTCTTGAAGCACAAGTTGTCAGCAAACAGTCCAAAAACAGATTTCGTACAAACTTCACGCCTTTCGTTCGAGACCTTGCATAGCTCCATTCCTTCATCCAATTCATTCCCTTGATAGATAAACATACTTATTTTCATGTTGTAGAAGCCTTGGGTCTCGAATCAGATCCATGCTCCTTAAATTGAGCTCCAAAGTAGGCTTCACGATCACAGATTTATACTTAACAATTTCCTGGTAGTTTTTCAGTTTGAGGTAGTAACTTTGAGGCCTTGGAAAACAACCTTAATGACTTCTTCTGGATCCAAAAATCATACCATTGGAAAGATGACAGCTTTATCTTTAGAACAAGCCCTTGAACTCTAAATTTCAGTGAGTTAATTGCGAGAACCATGCCTCTAAAGTAGGCATCTCGAAATTTTTCCAACACTTAACCAAATTCTGCCTTTCTTCTTTCTAACTTCGATAGCTTCTTCATCAAGTAATAAAAATGAGTAGAGTTTTCCACCTGGCTTTCAAGCTCCTACCGGCGGGCGACCGGACCAGAGACAGTAGTATCAGCCTCGCCCAGTCCAGTTCAAGCAGAAGCTTCCTTACCAACCTAGACAGGGACAGACTCTCCCTCAGTAGTTGCAGAGGCAGTTCCAGCCACCGGGTGAAGCCCCAGTAATCCCGAAACCGGGTGTTTCGGTGACTGAGTTGAGAGACTTAGTAGGCACCTTTGCCAGCTCGTGCATCAAGAAGTTCAGCAAGATAGACCAGTTCATGGAAGTGACAGTAGGAAGGTTCCTAGAACTTGTAGCGGGCCAAAGAAACCACCAAGTTATTTTGCAGGACATTCAGACCCAGATCGGGAGAACGGCTCAATTTATGACTCACAGAGCCCCGGGTACCTTGCCCGCCACCATAGAGCCCTAGAGGCCGTGAGAATTGACCTGATAACCTGATATTTGCAAATATTTTTCCCACTACTCTTGTATCGTTTGAGGGTTGATTCTCGTATTTTAAGCCGATTTCACGCTATGTTTTGCTTTTATGTCATATTTCAGGACCTGGAGCAAAAATGGAGGTTTGGAATCGAGTTTCAGGTCAAAAGCGGAGAGATGGAGAAAAGTGGAGCTGGAAGGCCAAATACCCGGTCAGGTCACCCAAATACCCGACCGAGTATATTTAGTCGAGACCGGTTAATCACACCAGGAGAACCTAGGAGGCGCCTCGTTCGTGAACCAAAAATACCCGACCAGGTATTTCACCCAGAGGTCGGGTATTTTCCTCCGACGGAGAAGATGCTCGGTTTTGCTTAAAAATCCGGTCTGATCCCCTAATACCCGACCGGGTATTCAGAACGGGTATGCCCAGCTCGGGCTGTTACAAGCGGAACACGGGTTGTTGATTTGACTTGAATCAGACTATCAGCCGCGACGACTTGAATAGTCGATGGTCTCGCTAACACACATTGTAATCTGTAATCTGCAATCTCCTCGATATAGTGAAACTGGCTCTCTTGCCCGTGGAGTAGCTAACACACATTGTGTTAGTGAACCACCTAAAATCATGTGTCGTGTGCTTTCGGTTTTTGTGTTCTTATTTTGTTAATTCTGACAATTTTCTGATCAGCAGCAGAGCAGTTATAACAAGTGGTATCAGAGTCGCGGCTGGAAATCAAGCTAGGGTTTCGATTCTGAAGAATGACGTCGGTGAACATGAAGATTGAGAAGTTCACGGAGAAGAACAACTTTGCTATATGGGAGATCAAGATGCATGCTTTATTGAAACAACAAGAGGGTTGTGGGGGCCGCTGTCTGTGAAACAGAAGAAGGCAGCGGTCGATGACGATGAGTGGAATACCCTGGAGGAGAAGGCCCGCTCGACCATCATGCTATCGTTGTCTGATGACGTCATCATTGAAGTCGCCGCTGAGAAGATTGTCACGGGCTTGTGGTTAAACTTGGAGAGTCTGTATATGACGAAGTCCTTAACCAACAAGCTGCATCTCAAGCAACGGTTGTTCAGCTTGAGGATGCAAGAAGGTACGCCTTTGAAGGATCATATGGAAAAACTTAATTATATTTGCTAGACTTACGCAATATAGATGTTAAGGTTGACGATGAAGATGCTGTCCTTATCATGCTTGTGTCTTTGCCGAGTTCATATCAGAATTTTGTGGATTCTTTTATTGCTGGTAAAGATAGCTAGTCATTGAAGGATGTCAGATCTGCTCTTCACACAGGTGGTGAAGCATCTGGTTTGGCTGTTACAGGTGGAAAGGGAAAGAAGAAATCTAGTAAAGCGAATTTGAGCAGGAATTCTAAGGGTCCCGGTTCACAGCCAGGTGATGCTTGTCACAACTGTAAGGAAGTGGGGCATTGGAAGTACAACTTTCCCAGGAGAAGAGGGAAAGAGAAGAACCACGGTTCAGTTGCCGTGGCAGAAGTGGACAACAGTTCTGAAGACGATCTTGTCTTGGATGTAGATGAGAAGGCACATCGTGGTGATGTGTGGTTTCTGGATACTGCAACCTCATACCATATGTCTCCAAACAGGGATTGCTTCACAACCTACGAGAAGATAGATGGTGGTAACATGGTCATGGCAAATGGAGTTGTTTGCAAGATTGTTGGAATCAGGTCCATAAAGGTTAGGACACACGATGGTTCGTTCTGTACCGTGAATGATGTCAGGCATGTTCCACGAATGACAAAGAACCTGATCTCCTTGAGTCTACTCGACATCAAGGGTTTCAGTTTCAAAGGATAAGGTGGATTTGTGTATGTCGGCAAGGGTTAGAGGAAGGTACTGAAAGGCGTGAATTGTGGTACCTTGTATGCATTACAAGGAAATGTGTTGTCAGGTTCTGCTGCATTTGCATCGTCTCAGGTTCATTAGGAAGATATGACCACTCTCTGGCACATGAGAATGAGTCATATGAGTGAACGGGGGATGCAAGTTCTATCGAAGAGGGATCTTCTTTGTGGGCAAAAGGTTCAGAATTTGGAATTCTATGAGCATTGTGTGTTTGGGAAGCTTCATCGCAGCAATTTTCCCAAGAAGGGTATCCACCGGACGAAGGGGATACTGGATTACCTCCACTCTGACTGTTAGGGTCCTTCACGAGTTGAATCCATTAGAGGCAGCATGTGTTTTCTGTCTATTATTGATGATTATTCGAGATTTACTTGGATTTTCATGACGAAGCAGAAAAGTGAGGCTTTCACGAAGTTCAAGCAGTGGATGACATTGGTGGAGAATCAGACCGGGAAGAAGATCAAGAAGCTGCGAACGGACAATGGTCTGGAGTTCTGCAGTTCTGAGTTCAACTAATTCTGTAAGGATGAAGGGATTGTCCGTCATCGAACCGTTAGAGATACACCCCAGCAGAATGCCGTTGCAGAAAGGATGAACCAGACATTGTTGGAGAGAAGCAATAAACATGGCGTGCTTCCTGATCAACCGTGGACCTCACACAGGTATCGAGTGTAAGACTCCTTATGAAGTGTGGTATGGTAAGCCTGCCGATTACTCTTGATTGAAAGTTTTTGGGTGTCCTGTTTATTATCTTGTGGATAAGGGTAAATTGAACCCAAGGGCAAAGAAGGGTGTATTTGTGGGTTACGAAGATGGAGTAAAGGGATTTTGAGTCTGGTCACCTTCTGAGCATCGAGTTATACTTAGTAGAAATGTGATGTTTGATGAGAAGTCTATGTTTAACCCCATGTTGAAGGTTAGTATTGTTGAAGGTAGCAGGAATGTTGATAAGCAGGTGGAGCTGCAAACTCTCAAAGAGAGTGATTTTGAGCACCAAGGTGGAGAAGATCAACATGAGGTTGTTTCTGCAAAGCCAGAAACTTCAGAGTCCAGTGCACGAGCTCAACAGCCTATGGCTTCCAGTAGACTGAAGAGAGCGAATGCAGGAATACCTCAAGAGAGGTATGGCTTTGAGGATATGGTGGCGTATTCATTTCAGGCTGCTGAAGAAGTGAATGCAGGTGAACCACAGTCCTATAGAGAAATCATTTCGTGTGGCGAAGCTGATCAGTGCCTTGTCGCAATGGGAGATGAGATGGAATCCCATGACAGGAATCAGACTTGGGAGCTAGTCAAGCGACCACAGGGAATGAAGATTGTTACAAACAAGTGGATCTACAAGAAGAAGGGATCACTTATGAAGAGGGCATTAAGTTTAAAGCTCGGGTGGTTGCACGAGGCTTCTCGCAGAGGGAAGGAGTTGACTACTATTAGATTTTCTCACCAGTGGTTAGACATACTTCGATCAGGGTGCTACTAGCAATAGTGACACATTATGACTTGGAGCTCGAGCAGCTAGACATGAAGACAACATTCCTACATGGATATTTGGAGGAAGAAATTTATATGACTCGGCCAGAAGGATTCCAGGTTCCAGGAAAGGAAGACTATGTTTGTAAGCTGAAAAGTCCTTGTATAGACTTAAGCAATCTCCAAGGCAGTGGTACAAGAGATTTGACAATTACATGCTTGAGCTTAGGGGTGGGTATCGGTGCGGTTCGGACCGCATCGCACCGCATTGATATAAACCGCACCGCACCGCATCTTAATCGAGCCGCACCGCATTTTGACTGCTAAGTTATCGGTGCGGTCAAATCAAACCGCATAAATTAACGGTTTGATACGGTTTAAACCGCACCACATCTAGACCGCAATTCATTATGGTTTGTACATAATTAAATAAAAATTACTCAATTGTCCTGGTCATCAACATCATCGCCGCTGGCGCCGGGATGAGCAGTAGCAGACGGATCGTTAGGAGGCATGGGAACAGGATACATCTCTCTCTCCCTCTCCCTCATCATCATCTTCTTCTTCTGTTTGAACTTGTTTCTGTTACTGCTGAATTATTTGGCCTTTTTCCCTCTGAAATAAGCCAAATCAGGACGCAACCAGCCACATAGAGAGATGACGGCAAAGAGGTCAAACTCAAACCCACCCAACTGAAACTAAGTTCCACAGAGTAGCTCTCCATTAACATCTCATTACGAAAGACCAACACTTCCTACTAGTTCATAGGGAAATAAGTTCCACAGACCGCTATCATTATTTGACCTTTTTACAAAAGTTAATGATCAATGGATTAAGGCATGACAAAGCGTGAAAGTATGAAAGGGACTGTTAATGGAATGATTAGTGCTAAAGCACGGAAAAACATGTAGTTAGAAATGCTGCTGCAACTATATATCCCATCAACTAAAACAAAATTCATAACGAAAGACCACCTCATCAAACATTCCAGTTTGAAGATCAAGCACACATAGTTCTGTGAAACCGAAGGCAACAACTCAGATACTTCAACTATATATCCATCAACACTACAATTTGAATCAAACATTCTGCTTGTGAAAAATTCAACATCAACGATCCAACATGGCTTTCAAACAGATAACGGTTTTCAAACAGCCTTCTTCTGGCATAGCCTTCTTCTGCCACAGCCTGTCTAGAGCACTGTCTCCATCACCCTACAAATTTGCCAAGTTGAAACAAAAGATTAACAATACATCTGAAGCCAAGCAAACTTAACAGTTTTTTAATCTAATGCAAACACTATAGAACAATATTAATAATATATATGCCAAAGTAAGGACAAAAAGTGGGGGTGGATCCTTGATGCTCTAAAACACAACACCTAACAATGGCCAAGTGTAACCAATGAAAGGGACTGCAGTATAGTGGCACAAGTAATAAATATCGAATCCACGGGTCTCTAGAGTTACTATTACTCAGCTTCAGTTCATTATCTAGCAAACTAGATTAAGGATTGATTAACTAAACTACTCTACTAACTAACTAAGTAAAACTACTAATTACAGTTTGGGAACTCACTTAGGTATGATTCCCCCTAGCTCCTCAATTAGGTCCAAGTTGTAATTCCTTTTGGTTGATTTACTGTTGATTAAACTGCGGAAGATCCGACAGTAGTTTGGAATCTCTTAAGCTGACCAAACCCTCTCAGTCTAACTATCGGCAGACGACTAGTCTTCACCGGGATAGAAAGCTGAAGCAATAAGCACAGAACTCCACTACTGGAATTGGATTCCAGTACAAAGCAGTAAACTGGCTAACTCTCGTATAGCCAATCTCCTACTACCGAATGATGAGACTCTAGCAACCTAATCAGATTCTATCTATCTCAGATTGCAGCAGGAATCAGGAAAAGTTGATCAGACTTCAATTGACTCAATAAACATGCATCATTCGATTATAATCAAACAATATAGCATCCAAAACTTCATACAAGAAAGATCCTAACTCATGGAACTAAGGTTCCTCAAAACCTAAGTGAAGGGAAGTTACTCCATAGAGAAGAGAGAGACTGCAGAAATCTGATCTAGATCTTCAATCTCCATCTCCAAGCTTGATTCCCGAGCTCCAATGGCGAAGAAATCCTCCAAAATAGCTCCAAGAATGTTCCCAAGTCGCTCTATCTCTCTAGGGTTCGTCCCTTGGGTGTTTGGGATCCAAAACCCAGCTCTGCCCCTTTCCTTTTGCTGAAAATCGGGTTTTAAACAGCAATTCCCGACTCACACGGCCAGGCCACACGGTCGTGTGGCTTTCCCAGCTTCCCGTATAAAGGCTCGGTGATTTCCACACGGCCACATGGCCAGGTCACACGGCCGTGTGGGTTGTGCCCGTGTGGCTTGCTCAACCTCTGTTTAATGCTTCGTTTCTCCCTCGTCCGGACTCCGAATCAGTCGCCGTTTGATCCCAGACGCTCGTAGTCTCGTCTTCTTTCTTTTAATGACAAGCTTGCATGATTCTTTGTCCATAAACTGAGGTAGAAATCCATTCTTCTTCAGGTCATACCCGAGTTTCTTCTCCCGAATCGTCAATTGATCTCTGATTGACTTGAAACTTGCGCCTATGCTTCACTTTATGTGCTAGGACCTGAAATGTGACAAAGGAACACAACCTAGCGTAAAATAGGCCAAAGACACGATAATTCAAGCTCAAACAATCAAGAAACAAAGGGGAAAACATGTGCAAATACCGAGTCATCAAATCCCCCCACACTTAACTGTTTGCTTGTCCCCAAGCAAACCTAACTCAAACCAATGCAGCTCTCCAGATCTCTATAGCAACATACAACCCCGATCTTCGGTAGAGGATTTCCTAGATCATATAGCAGCTTACGAGGTCAACTGGTCTTCTAAGACGTTCCCTATCTCTCTCAATGCGAGTACTAGACTCAAGCCAGGATCATGAGAAAAAGTAGAAGTAAGACAGTCAGTTCATGGATAAAGGGACTCACACTATTCACAACCAAAGATTCGTTGTACCGGGGTGCTCTTTCACTTCATTTCACCGTTGGAACCCCTTTTTCTCACTTTCATTTACATTTTTTCTTTCATTTGGTGGGGTTCCAACTGCAGTCTTTTGCACGGTCGACCCTTATTAGTCGAGCAAGAGCAATTTCTGTACATCTGGAGCTCGCCAGAGTACTTCTTTTAACTCCTTTTCCTCAACTCTTGTGGAGGGTCAATGAAATTAAGGGGGGTCGGAAGCTCTATCCGTGCCCTTAAAAACACATCCTCAAGTAGGCAAACCGTTCAGCGGTGGAAGTTTTACTTGTACTAGAGACAACTTAGCTTCACCTTGTAGGAGTACCCCACTAAGGATCACTAAAATCTCTTCCAAAATCCGATTTTGTGCAATGAACGGTGCCGCACACGTTGGGCTTACCCCATGTTTAAGATTTAATGATTTTGACATGGAGGACCAACTGCTTCCCATTTTCCATATGAGCACCCTGTTCGATACACGAGTCCATAACATAATCCAAACAGAGTCACCATTACCACATGAATTCAACGGTCTTAGCTCCACTAATTCACAAAATCAACTGGCACAACAGAGAGCTAGATAGGAAAAATCTTATACTTCAACATCCTCCATAGTGCTACACTACCTCCCTAGGTTGCACATTACTATAGAGACTGTCAATTCAAAGCATACTGAGCAGGCAATTTGCAAGGAAACACATACTTGGAGCCCTCAAATTTAAAAATTTGGACAGTGAACTAGGCTCCAAGCACACAAACAGCCAAACATTCACCCGCATACATAATCGAACACCCCCCCACACTTAAGCACGACATTGTCCTCAATGGAGGAAAGATAAGGAGGGTAGAACGAATTTACCAGATCAAGGGTGAATGATGATGTACGGGTCAGGCAGTGCATTCCAGGAAGAGAGAGTAATCAGAACACAAACACCACACAAAATCTCACAAAGGTTGAGTTATTGACTCTAAAATCAAATAATAAAACTGACTCAACCGAGGAGAAATAGAGAAAGAAATGCAAACCGACTGGTTGGGTTGCCTCCCAACAAGCGCTTCTTTCACGTCGTGAGCCGGACGATGGCTCATAAGTTTCGGTCCATGCTAGAACCTCCTTGAAGTTGAGGTTCTCGTCGATGAGGTGGAGTCTCAAGTCACGAGCATGTGGTGTGGCAGGTGATGAAGGCTCATGTACTTGATGCAGATGAAGTCTCCACCCTCGAGACCTCTTCTTCTCTTCTCTCGTCTCATTGCCCCAAACCAGATATGACAGCATCGATTGGCCACCATCGCGTCCACCAAGAGGGACCGATGTTGATGTGGCCTTGGTCTGGCAAAAAGACACTGCAAATGGGTCCTTGCCAAGCAGCTCCTCGAAGTTTGGTGGAGATATCAAATGTAACATAGGGCCGGTGCAAGCCTCTTCCACCTCAACTTCATCCTCAGCCTGGACGCCAATTGCTTCCTCAACCCCCCCTTTCTTCTTCAAAATGTGGTCTCTCCCCTGGGAAAAGATCAAGAACCACCTCTTCTTTTCTTTCTTCCTCATCATCCACAACTTCCTTCCTCATCCTTGCTCGCTCTTCTTCTTCTAGAACAGATTGGAGAGCAAGTCGCCAAGCAATTTCTTCAATGGGATCATCTTGCATCTCCTTGCACGGGCCCAGCATGTTAGAGCATAATGAGGAAAGGTGTGGTCTGCAACCAAAGGACTTTCCTGATCATGATTATCATAAGATTTCTCTGTGATAACTTCTGTATGCTCCTCAACGCTCCCATAGCCTTTGTCATCCTCCACCTCTTCTAGCGTGGTAGCAGAAAGGTGATCTTGGGCAAGATGCGAGCAAACTTGCTTCACCCACTCTGTTTGCTTCGCTGAGCGCTGAACAGTCTCCTCCATATCATGGAGAAATGAGGGATCGGAAGTGGCAAGGGCTTTGATTTGAAGATCCATCTTGGAGCATGATTTCTCAGTGTCTCGAGCAAACTGCTCCACGAGAAGCCTTAATTGTTTGTTCGGATCTTCCAGTGAAGTGTAGCATGGCTCTGCAGAGTGGCCCGTGAAGGCCGCCATGGGTAACTCAAGATCTGATGGCCCTTCTTGTTGTGGGAGGAATTCTTCTTGATAAGGAGATTGTTCTTGATATGCCCAGGGGTCTAGTTGTTCTCCGTAGAAAGGGGGTTGGTACTGGAACCCGAATCCATAGTCTTCTCCTCCTTGATTGCTCCAGGGAGTCTCGGGGTAATACCACTCGGATGGTGGTGGATACCCCCACTAGTTGGAGAAGCCATGCGGATCCATGATTCAGATCTGCACCAACAAAAACAAAAAACACCCAAGTGAAAAGCAAGGGTGGAAAAGAAAAGAAAAACGCTAAAGTAACAAACTTCTGCCTTTCCTAATACTCTAGAAAGTCCCCGGCAACGGCGCCAAAAACTTGATGCTCTAAAACACAACACCTAACAATGGCCAAGTGTAACCAATGAAAGGGACTGCAGTATAGTGGCACAAGTAATAAATATCGAATCCACGGGTCTCTAGAGTTACTATTACTCAGCTTCAGTTCATTATCTAGCAAACTAGATTAAGGATTGATTAACTAAACTACTCTACTAACTAACTAAGTAAAACTACTAATTACAGTTTGGGAACTCACTTAGGTATGATTCCCCCTAGCTCCTCAATTAGGTCCAAGTTGTAATTCCTTTTGGTTGATTTACTGTTGATTAAACTGCGGAAGATCCGACAGTAGTTTGGAATCTCTTAAGCTGACCAAACCCTCTCAGTCTAACTATCCGGCAGACGACTAGTCTTCACCGGGATAGAAAGCTGAAGCAATAAGCACAGAACTCCACTACTGGAATTGGATTCCAGTACAAAGCAGTAAACTGGCTAACTCTCGTATAGCCAATCTCCTACTACCGAATGATGAGACTCTAGCAACCTAATCAGATTCTATCTATCTCAGATTACAGCAGGAATCAGGAAAAGTTGATCAGACTTCAATTGACTCAATAAACATGCATCATTCGATTATAATCAAACAATATAGCATCCAAAACTTCATACAAGAAAGATCCTAACTCATGGAACTAAGGTTCCTCAAAACCTAAGTGAAGGGAAGTTACTCCATAGAGAAGAGAGAGACTGCAGAAATCTGATCTAGATCTTCAATCTCCATCTCCAAGCTTGATTCCCGAGCTCCAATGGCGAAGAAATCCTCCAAAATAGCTCCAAGAATGTTCCCAAGTCGCTCTCTCTCTCTAGGGTTCGTCCCTTGGGTGTTTGGGATCCAAAACCCAGCTCTGCCCCTTTCCTTTTGCTGAAAATTGGGTTTTAAACAGCAATTCCTGACTCACACAGCCAGGCCACACGGCCGTGTGGCTTTCCCAGCTGCCCGTGTGAAGGTTCGGTGATTTCCACACGGCCACATGGCCAGGTCACACGGCCGTGTGGATTGTGCCCGTGTGGCTTGCTCAGCCTCTGTTTAATGCTTCGTTTCTCCCTCGTCCGGACTCCGAATCAGTCGCCGTTTGATCCCAGACACTCGTAGTCTCGTCCTCTTTCTTTTCATGACAAGCTTGCATGATTCTTTGTCCATAAACTGAGGTAGAAATCCATTCTTCTTCAGGTCATACCCGAGTTTCTTCTCCCGAATCGTCAATTGATCTCTGATTGACTTGAAACTTGCGCCTATGCTTCACTTTATGTGCTAGGACCTGAAATGTGACAAAGGAACACAACCTAGCGTAAAATAGGCCAAAGACACGATAATTCAAGCTCAAACAATCAAGAAACAAAGGGGAAAACATGTGCAAATACCGAGTCATCAATCCTCATTCTGTTTGGATCCATGAACCAAATAAAAGGAAGAAGCTTTTCCCAGATCCAAAGCAGGCAGCAGAGTATTCATATGGGTTGCATTCAGATTAGATCCAGCAGTTATGATCATGCTAGTTACTGCTTTTTCACAACAGTTTTCACCTGTCTATTGCAATAATGATAAGGTTCATATGCTACCTTTTGTGTTTGTGCTTGCCTCTACATTAGGACTCATACGAGGAGTATTGATATGAGGAAGTGGAACATCGGAGATGCCAATAGCCTTCATCACCATGCTCAACTCTAAAATTCATAAAAAGAGAGTTTAACTACGAGATAAAACGTATATGGTAAATAAACAGTAGCCTTTTCTAGGTTACTCACCTTCATCGATATTATCAATCTCCACTGAATCTTCTTCAACTAGACACAGACTAGAGTCTGCTCGGAGCCATTCCTGAGTACAAATAAGAGCCTCAACAATCCTAGGAGTCAAAGAGCTTCTGAAATCATTCAGCACTCTACCTCCAGTGCTAAAAGCTGCTTCGGATGAAACTGTAGAAATAGGGACAGCCAAGACATCCTTTGCCATCCGAGACAAAGTTGGAAACCTGTGACTGTTTACTTTCCACCATCCTAGCACATTAAACTTGGGATCCATTGATTTTTCAACATCCTCCTTCAAATACCTATCCAACTCAGTTTTGTTCACTACACCTCTCTCTTTTTGCAATTGCTTCATATACTCGGCAACTAAATCCACATTCCCACCATCGTCATCTAATTCTGTTTGAGAGGAGGATGAACCTTCACCTACTTCCATTTGATTCTCATAATGAGCATATAACTCGTAAGTAGCAAGCTCAACGTCTTCTGTCAAAGCAGAAACTGCTTTCTCATCATCATACATCCAGTTCAGTGTGAACCAATAAACTGCAACTTCAGCCCTGGATCT
Source organism: Linum trigynum (assembly GCA_964030455.1). Classification (NCBI taxonomy): domain Eukaryota; kingdom Viridiplantae; phylum Streptophyta; class Magnoliopsida; order Malpighiales; family Linaceae; genus Linum; species Linum trigynum. The sequence continues at coordinate 27,586,517 of OZ034814.1, read as the reverse complement.
AACACGGCAGCTATATACAATAACTTGTTCATCTTATCTACAGCTCCCCAATATTTATCATATTTCTGTTTCATCTTTGTTGCCATGAAACTTAATTGGTAATCCTCCTTGTCTGGAATTACCCAATTCCTCAACAAACGATATAAGTTCCCAACTGCAGGAAAGAATAAGTTGGAGGTGATATACTGTGAACCGGAAACTTTTAAGGTGAACTGATAAAACTGTTCCAAGAACTTCATCATTCTTCTAGCACTATCTCAATCGTAGCTATCAGGTACTCCACTCTTCATTTCGAGTTCATTTTGAAATTGCTTATCTGACAATCGATAAAGATTAAAAGCATGCTCATGCTTCATAGCCGATTGCAACATCAAATAGGTTGAGTTCCACCTCGTCGGAACGTCAAGACACAACCCACTCTTGCTTGTATTATCAAGAGCAACAAAATTATTGAACTTCTGAATTCTTGCAGGTGACTGCCTAACAAATCTTACTGCCTCTCTGATTCTTTTTACAGCCACAGATATCTCAGATAATCCATCCGTCACAACTAGATTCATTATATGAGCCACACACCTAATGTGAAGAAATTTGCCATCACACATGCCAATCTTTCTATCATCAAATATGCTCTTCAATTCTTCTATTGCAGTATCATTTGAACTAGCATTGTCAACGGTGATTGTGAAAATTTTATCTATTCCCCATTCATCCAAACAAGACATAACTGCACTTGCAATATCCACCCCCTTATGACTAAAGATTTGGCGAAAACCAATTATCCTTTTCCTTAATATCCAATTTCTATCAATAAAATGAGCTGTCACACACATGAAGTTCAATTGTTTGTTGGAAGTCCATGAATCTGTAGTCAGACAAACTCTACCTTCACAGTTGCTAAAGACATCCTTCAACTTTTGTTTCAACTCAAGATAAAAATTCCAACAATCACTAGTCACTGTTCTTCTAGAAGGTATGCAGAATCTAGGACAAGCAAGTGACATAAAGTATTTGAAACCCAAATATTCAACAAATCGGAAAGGCAATTCATCCACAGTGATCATATAAGTCAATCCTTTCCTTATAGCTGCTTGATCAAACTTCCAACTCCCTAACACAGATCCATCCCCCTCATCTAATTCACCTCTAATAGTATTCAATAGTTGTTGAGCCGTACCTTTTCCATCACCGCACGGTTTACTCATATGATGGCGGAGTGCACTAGTTCCATTTGTATGTGATTTAGATGCATAAGTCTTCCCGCATTTGATGCATGATGCCTTGAATAAGACGTCTTTCTTATACCTCCTGAATTGGACCCAAACTTTTGATCTAAGCCGCCTCCCTTTTGGCATTGGTGACTCAATATGAGTCGAAGCTGAACCAATATGATCACTAGCAGCCACCTTGCTCGTACTTCCATCATTTTCGATTTCCATCTCTTCCCCACTTGAGGAATCCATTCCAACATCATCACACTCGGCCTAAACAATAATAGAGTAAATGAGAACAGGGCATACAAATTTAGAATCATGTTAGCATAAACAAGTATGTATAGCTCTGCAGCAAACACTGAAGCAAAGCCTCGTCTAAGTATAAATTAGTTGTACTACTCATTAAAATGAAAACCCAATCATTAAGCAGTGATTAAAAGTAGAGGATTGGCAGCTGCAGAATGACATCACATTCCTTCCATTAATGTCAGCTGGAGGGAGTGGTGGGCTCTTCACGTGAGGTGATCAAGCTCATATGTAGCTGTTAGTGGGAATCTTAACTGTTAAAGCCTCCAAACAACTTGTTTTGTTTCCCACTAACCACAGACACCAGTACACATAAGCTCATTTGACTCTTGCTATTCCCGTTAGCATAAACAATTGAACATGTATATACTACTTGGGGTTGTAGTGGGGTGGGCTGATTAGGAAGGGTAATCCCTTCCATTTTGGGACCTACTGCCCTCCCTTCCCCAGTAATAGTCACAGGCAACTAGGGGCGGGCATCCGGTTCGGTAAACCCGAACCGAACCTAACCGAACCGACTTCAAACCGAACCGAACCCGAAATTATGTTGTTCGGTTCGAAAATTGGAAACATAAAACGCATAGTTCGGGAGCCAGGGTTGTATTGGCCGAACCGACATTCCGAACACCGAACCGAAAAACCGAAATTACTATACACATAGGCCATACCCACACAACCTAACTTCCCACCCCTAACCCAATTGAGCCCAAACCCTCCCCTTACAGCCCAACTCTCCCCACAACCCTACTGAGCCCAAACCCTCCCCTTACAGCCCAACTCTCCCCAACTCTCCCCACAACCCTACTGAGCCCAAACCCTCCCCTTACAGCCCAACTCTCCCCACAACCCTACTGAGCCCCCTTTCCCACTCACGGCCGCCGCCGCTCTACTCCGCCGCCATCTTCTCGAGGACCTCGATTCCTCTTGCTCTCAATAGACTTCGTCCCATACAGAGCACAACCGACTAGCCCTCATCACCACTCGTTGACTAACCCCTTCCCATTCCCTCCACCCGCTCCGGTCTCACAACCAAAAACCTGCAAAGCAAAGAACGAAACACATTCATAGAAAAAACAGAGGGAAAATCCATAAAAAAACCCCTGATTGAAGAAGCAAATGAGGAGACAGAGAAGAATTGAAGATCGACAACATGCAAAGCACGAAGAAAGCAGTAGTAGGTGGGGAAACTAGATCTACGATCTGGATTTGGGACTCTCCGTGAGAGATGTAGATGCGCACCGAAATAAAAAAACAGAGACAGAGAAAAATCAAACCAAAATTAACATGCAATCGCTGCCGCCGCCTGCCGCTGGGTTGTCCTCTCCGTCGATGGCCATCGTCGCCTGAGTTGTTGTCGTTGCCGTCGATTGCATGCCGCTGTCGGGTTGTCCTCTCCGTCACTCGCCATCGCCACCTGAGTTGTTGTCGTAGCCATCGATTGCATGACGCTGCCTGCCGCTAGGTTGTCTTCTCCGTCGATCGCCATCGCCGCCTGAGTTGTTGCCGTCGCCGTCGAGTCCAGAGAGGGGAGGAGCAATCGCCGCTTTCGTTATGCTCTGAGGAGTGAGAGAGACAGAGAGAAAAGGAGAGCACAGAAATGAAAAATGGGGAGATAGATTAGGGTAAATGGGAAAGTTCGACAGTGTCTTAAACCCGAACCGAGATATATTTCGGTTCGGATGAACCGAACCGAGATATATATCGGTTCGAATTCGGTTTGCCTCTTACACTACTTTGGGGACTCGGTATTACTCTATTCGGTTCGGTTCAAACCAAACCGACCGAATGCCCACCCCTACATGCAACCAGCTCTGGATCAGTGGTTTGCCTTTGACAATTATGGTGTCATGTTGGTTTCACCCAGCCTGTTGTCCTTCCCTGTAGATTGATTCCCTAGCTACCTGCTTTCTGACCAGGCACCACCACCCCTTCCTTCAATAAACAACAATATTAAAAGGCAAAAATAAGAAGAGGGTATCATTTTGGTTCTTCTTCTGATTCTGGACAACCACCAATCCATATACCTTTGGAAACCTTCCTTTCTGTTGGTACATTATTGTTATTGTTGTTGTTACGATCAGAAAGTAGAGGATTGGTAGCTAGTGATCATAACTCACCTCACTGACATTAGGCACATTGCTGCTAGATATCGGTGCTTGAGCTCGTTTTCCCTTCGAGCCTTTTGATTTCATTTTGCCCTGCAAGCATATGAAATAAAACAGTTAGAACATTGAACTGTCATTAACACTAATCTGCACACATTCATCTGGTCCCAGCAGAGTCTCCCTCCACAAGCTTAATCTGTATATTCACCTTCCCAAACAGATACTTGCTCTTAGACTGGAACCCAGATCCTGAAAAACAACAAAAGAAGGAGATAATGAACCCATTAGCATCATCCTGATATCAACATAACCAGGCGCAAATGGATGAAACCCAGAACAGTAAAGTTGCAGACGAGAAAAGACAATGTGACCCAGGAGGAATCGAGGGTTGATTAGGTGGCGTAAGAACCCTTCGACCCAAGAACAATAGTGAGATTCAGAATTGAGTGCGACCCTGGATTTGAAGAGGGCAAAGAGCTTGACGGACGACGATCTCGATGAGCTGAAAGGGTGTTTGGATCTTGGATTCGGTGGGTTTAGCTACGACGAGATCCTCGAGCTTTGCAATACGTTGCCTGCTCTCGAGCTTTGTTACTCCATGAGCCAGAAGTTTCTTGATAATACTGCGCAGAAATCTTCTTCTGCTGCCGAGGGAATGGATTCTTCTTCTGACGGAGTTGCTGCTTCGGATCAGGCTGCGTCTAGTCCTATTGCTAACTGGAAGATCTCCAGTCTTGGTGAGTTTAATTTTGATTCTTGTTTATTGCTGGATTGCATTATTTATTGCTTGAATTTCAAATATAGAACCAAAGGATAAAAGCATACCTAATCTCGCCGGTACTGGTGTTTTTGATAGCCGGCCAAAGCACCGGAGTCTCCCGCCTCTTGGTGTATTTGACAGTCCGCCAAAGCTGGGGAAGATGGCGCCGTGGAGAGAAGATGGCGGAACGAGAGAATGGTCAGATCTGGTGCTGCCGCCTGCCGGAGAGAAGATAGCGTCGACTCTACCGCCGCCGCCCTCCAAGCTTTGTCGGTGGCGCTGCTTCTAGCGGAGAAGAAGCTGGAGGAAGGGCTTCAGGAAGTTGAGCGGAAGAAGAAGGATGTGGAGAAGGAGGTCGTGTGTTGAGAAGAGGCGTACTCAATCTTAGAGGATTGTGGTTTCAACTTCTCAGTTCTCACTTCTGCGTACTCGATCTTAGCGGATTGTGGTTTCAAACCGCAACCGCGCGGTTTGGGTCAATCCGAACCGTGAACCGCCAAGCACTTAACGATCAGACCGCAAATGAAACCGTTAGTTTAATGATGCGGTTTGGATTGACCGCATAAGCGGTTTGGGGCGATTTGGAGCGGTTTGGTCAAACCAATACCCACCCCTACTTGAGCTGGGCTACAATAGAATTCCAAATGATTGTTGTGTATATCACAACAAGGCAGAGGATGGTTCGATGATATATCTAGTTCTGTATGTGGATGATATGCTCATAGCTGCGAGGTTGAAGTCTGATATCTTGAAGTTAAAGGGACTTCTCAGTGCTGAGTTTGAGATGAAGGATTTGGGAGCTGCTTAGAAGATCTTGGGTATGGAGATTTATAGGGACAGGTCAAAGAAGAAGCTTTTCTTCAACAAAGCCCTTAAATACTCCTGGTGCATCAATATTCATCTATCCTCAGCTTGTGCACCGCAGTCAGAGGCTGAGAAGGAGTACATGTCGAGAGTCTCATATGCTAGTGCAGTAGGTAGCTTAATGTACGCTATGGTATGCACTAGACCTGATCTTGCAGGTTGTCAGCAGGTTCATGATACAACTTGGGAAGGAGCATTGGCAGGCTGTGAAGAGGATCTTTCGGTACCTTAAGGGTACATATGATGTGGGGATTAGCTTCGGAAGTGATACAAAGTGCTTGGTGTCTGGGTATTCTGACTCAGACTATGCTGAAGATGTTGACACGAGGAGATCGATGAGCGGTTATGTATTCACTCTTGGGAGTTATGTAGTAAGCTGGAAGGCAACTTTGCAGTCGGCGATGACATTGTCTACTGCCAAGGAAGAGTATATGGCGTTGACAGAAGCTGCTAAGGAGGGAATATGGTTGAAGGGACTGGTTGGTGATCTGGGTCTACAACATGATCAGACAATGGTGTATTGCGACAGTTTGAGTGCAATATGCTTGGCCAGGGATCAAGTCCACCATGAGAGGATTAAGCACATCGACGTGAGGTACCATTTCTTGACGACAGAGAAGAGGATTAAGGTGAAGCAGGTTGGCACCGCGGATAATCTTGCTGACATGTTCACGAAGCCGGATTCATATGGCAAGTTCCAACACTGCTTGGACTTGCTGAATGTCTTGAGTGGGTGACTCCGCCCTACGGGGCATTGATGGGAGGAGAGAGAGAAAGAGCAGAGTACATCAGAGATTTCAGAGGAAGAGGATTCAAGTCAAGGTGGAGATTTGTTGATGTGACTTGAATCGGACTATAAGCGTACGACTGGAATAGTCGGGGGTCTTGCTAACACACATTGTAATCTCCTCGATATAGTGAAAATGGCTCTCCTGTCCGTGGACTAGCTAGCACACATTGTGTTAGTGAACCACGTAAATTCGTATGTTGTGTGATTTCTGTTTTCGTGTTCTTGCTTTGTCGATTCTGACGATTTCCCAATCCACAGCAGCGCAGTTATAACACGGGTTTTGCTCTACGAGGGAGTTTGGAAGCTGAAAATAGAAGTTTGGAGAGAGAAAGTGACGAACAAAGACCCTTGAGTGCCATAGATCAAGTTTTCCGATCATTGGAGCTTGTTTCAAGCCTCGATGAGTGACGATTGAAGACCCGGAGCTGATTTCTTCCGTCTACATGATGATTTCTGTAACACCCTACCCTATACGTTTTTCCTAATCATATTTTTCATACAATTGCAGCGGAATTAATCTCGGGTGTTACATTAATTATCAAAATTTACCTAAATAAAATTTCGACATAAATTACTCGCGTAATGGGCTAACAGTTCTTGCAACTTAACCTGCAAAATAATTCATCACAAACATATATACTCACAACCATATGCATTGGCTTTTCTTAGCCATAGTCACACTTTTCATACTTCCTAACTGCATACCATACTTATACATACCATAATCGTCACAACTTACAGAGTTACACAACATATACACATATCATTAACTTTCCACACCTGTGGATATCTCACACTACATCAGAAGTTAGTATGCACATGAAAAAAGTTCTCAAAACATTTTTACAAAAAGGTGTGCATCACTGGCCAAAATCCCGAGTAGTAGTCCAAGCACAGAATAGTTGAAGACCATACCTCATCCTGGCTTCAACTCTAGCTCCTCTCCCACCTAACACTTATCTACTGCTGCTGCTGATGATCTGCTTACACATAGCATAAGCAGAGAAGAAGAATAAAAGAGGGTCAGCTCATAGCTGAGTGAGATAATCATAGCATCGTGAGTTCATAACAGAGCATACTCCTATCATACATCTAACAATCAAGCCAAAACACTAGGATCGGACCTCAGCCATCCTCATATCCCAATAGGCAAAAGACTCAACCACCTTGACTTATGCATATGCATCTTATTATGTTTTACTCATAGGCGCCTGGCTACTCCCATGCTAATAACTCTCCTGGGAAACATACCCCACATCCCGTCGGATGTAGTCATACATACCCCAACATCCCGTCGGATGTGGTCATACATACCCCACACCACTATGGGTGTAGTCATACCCCGACACCACTCTGGGTGTGGTCATATCTCGTAAGAATTCTTCAGTCACCACCACATGAGAGGTGTGACTATCATACATATCATAATAGAGTAATAGCATAAGGAGCCCTAATTACTATGTAGTTGACCGTGAGACCACAACACTCATATTTGGTATCCTTATACATTATTCATATCTCATCTTGCTTAATCATAATTCATTACTTGCACATGTACTTGACCTAGCCATAATTGGCTCAACATAGGTAAATTAGGAGTCGTATAATTGCACTTCCTCGGGATAAACCCTCGTGCAAGTCATCCTCCTTAAAAATCATAATATCAACCTAGGAAGTTTATTTCCCCCACTTGTGAATCCAAATAGAACCACAATATCGCATCATGTCAAAACACCTGATCGAACAACCATGAAGTCATATCAACAGTTAAGCCACAAATGGCAACATGTATGCAATCATCAGCATAAACAAGGTCCATATCGATTAGGACAAGTCAATAATATCATACAGCAGTCCAGGGTTCAACATATAGCACAAAAGTTCATACACCCCTAATCATGCCATTCTAGTTCACCTAGGTCAATTCTAAGCATCAATATAATTATCGTGATACGACAAACCCGGTATGCCGTGCTAATCCCTCACCAGTTCTGGTCGTTCAAACACCGGTTTAACCTTCCCGTACTAAAACGTCAATTTCTCGAACGAACCCCGAATTAAAATCCGAGACCGTCCTAATATCCCCTGCAGTATCCCCGTCAATATTAGTTCTAGGCTCCGGGTCAAATTCTCGATAAAAACACATCAAACCCTGGCCGGAGCTAAATTCAGCGATCCCGGCTCCGATCTAAAGAATAGCCGAAATTCAGGGATTAGAACTAGGGGATTGATTACCTCGCGGCAGGAAGCTCGTATATGAAATTTGGGCTCAATCCGGCTTCCGGATACTCCGAAACCCTAATTTGGCTTATCGGGAATTCAAGAAATTCCTGAACCAAAAACTCGTTTTAAAGCTCTAAATTGATAAATCACGATGTATGGATGAATTAGGCATTACTTACGGGATTTTTGGATCACTGTAGCTCAAGAATTGAGCTCTGAGGATTTTCCCCCGACGTTCCCCTGCACTTTCGCTTGCTCTGCTTCTCTCTCGGTGGAAAATGAGAAAAGTGATGTTGATGAGAATTGAAAATGGACGGGGAATTGTTTATATACGCCCCGTCCGCTTTTTATATAATATATATATATATATATATAATTAATACGTATACTTATCCGATCGATCGATAATCCGATTTTCGCCGAAATAGTGTCGAAATGCTCGATTTTAAATCGCGAACTTTCTAGCGATCGAAATATGGGTTTTGCCAGAAGGGGATGTTACAATTCTCCCCTCCTTAAAAGATTTCGTCCCCGAAATCTAACCTTGAGTCGTACTCTAACTCCTCTTACTAACCCTTAACATGATCTATCATACATAAAGTCATTACCTAACTCTTAGGTTAGGCAATTCATAACATAGAAAGTAACACATAACACCTCAAGTTCCCATGTTTAGGTTTCAAAAACCTATACTGGGCTATCACAACAAAAGCACATCAGCAAGTTCAAAACATATCTTATTAGGCAAGATTGTTAACCTGCAAAGTAGGTTGCTACCAACTCAGGGTACTTCTCTCGCATACTTGCTTCAGTTTCCCAGGTAGCACTCTCACTTTCTTGATTTCTCCAAACCACTTTCAACATTGGGATTTCCTTCCTACGAAGATTCTTAATCTGGTAATCAACAATCTCAACTGGAACCTCTTCAAATGTCAAATCTGAACCCAACTCGATCTCTTCTGGTTGTATAACATGGGAAGGATCCACTTTGTACCTCTTCAGCATACTAACATGAAATACATTGTGGATTTGAGATATTTCTGGAGGCAATGCTAACTTATAAGCCACTGGTCCAATCTTCTCTGTGATTTCATATGGCCCAATATATCGAGGTGCAAGCTTTCCTTTCTTACCAAATCTCATCACCCCTTTCCATGGTGACACTTTGAGAAATACTTTCTCACCCACTTCGAAATGAACTTCACGCCTATTCGTGTCAACATAAACTTTCTGTCGATCTTGAGCCACCCTCATACGCTCCCTGATTTCCTTGACCTTATCAACTGTGATCTGAACTATCTCTGGCCCTGAGATTTGCCTTGCTCCTTCTACATCCCAACATAATGGTGTTCTACATTTTCTCCCATAAAGTGCTTCATATGGTGGAACACCCAAACTACTATGGTACTGATTGTTGTAAGCAAACTCAATTAAGGGCAAATGGTCAATCCATGATTCCTCCCATTGCATTACACATGATCGAAGTAATTCCTCCAAAGTTAGGATGGTTCGTTCACTCTGCCCATCTGTTTGAGGATGATAAGCTGAAGTAAAATGTAATTTAGTTCCCAAGGCATCATGTAAACTTTGCCAAAACCGAGATGTGAAGCTCGGGTCTCGATCAGAGACAATAGAAATTGGCACACCATGCAATCTAACGATCTCCTTAATATATAGTTGAGACAAAGTCTCCAGTGATGGTTTCCATCTGATGGGTAAAAAGTGAGCCGATTTGGTCAGTCGGTCCACTATAACCCATACTGCATCTTTTCCCCTTGATGATGGGAGACCATATACAAAATCCATTGTGATTCTTTCCCACTTCCATTCTGGAATTGGAAGTGTTTGCAGTTTCCCTACAGGAGCTTGATGTTCTGCCTTAACTTTCTGACATACCAGACATGTGAAAACATGTTCAGCCGCTTCCTTTTTCATCCCACGCCACCAAAAATATGGTTTGATCGTGTGATAGATTTTAGTTGCTCCTGGGTGCATAGCATAAGCAGAAGAATGAGCTTCATCTAGGATCTCTTTCCTCAAGTTATCAACATTAGGAACACATGCTCTTCCATTAATCTTCAACCTGCCATCTACCATTTCAAATGGGCTTTCTTTTCCTTCCTCAATGTCCTTAATGATTTTTGCCAACTCTGGGTCCTCCTTCTGCTTCTCACGAATTTTGTCGTGCAACAAAGGTCGAATGTTCAACCGAGCTAGTAACCCTGTTACACCATCCACTTCCAAATCAACATTCATTGCCCTCAAATCAACCAGATCATTTATATTCTTCTTCCCCTTTCTGCTCAGAGCATCAGCAACTACATTAGCTTTACCTGGATGGTAATCAATGGTACAATCATAATCTTTCAACAACTCTATCCATCTCCTCTGACGACTATTTAAATCCTTCTGATCCATAATATACTTCAAGCTTTTGTGATCAGTTAGAATTTTAAAAGTCTCACCATACAAATAATGTCGCCAAATCTTGAGAGCAAATACCACCGCTGCCAATTCTAAGTCATGAGTGGGATAATTTACTTCATGAGGACGCAATTGCCTAGAGGCATATGCAATAACTCTTCCATCTTGCATTAACACACAACCCAATCCTTGATACGAGGCATCACTATACACCACAAACTCTCCCTGACTTGAAGGTAGTGCAAGTACTGGTGCTGTGGTCAATCTCTTTTTCAGTTCATCAAAATTCTTTTGACATGATTCATCCCAAACATACTTGGCATTCTTCCTCAACAGTTTAGTCAATGGTGCAGCAATTTTGGAAAATCCTTCGACAAACCGCCGATAATAACCAGCCATGCCAAGAAAACTTCTCAACTCCGACACATCTTTTGGTGGAGCCCAACTCACCACTGCTTCCACCTTTTTCGGATCCACCTCCACTCCTCTTCCAGAAATTACATGTCCTAGAAATATTACCTCCTTCAGCCAAAACTCACATTTTGAGAATTTTGCATATAATTGTTTCTCCCTTAGAATTTGCAACACAATTCTAAGGTGAGTTTTGTGCTCCTCCTCGCTTTTAGAATAGATGAGAATATCATCTATGAACACAATCACAAACTTATCAAGATATTCATGAAAAACTCTGTTCATAAGAGCCATAAATACCGCTGGTGCATTAGTGAGTCCAAAAGGCATTACCAGGAACTCATAATGCCCATATCTTGTTCTAAAAGCTGTCTTTGAGGTTGCTCCATCTGCCACTTTCAATTGATGGACCCTGCATATCCAGATCTCAAATCAATCTTAGAAAAGACTGATGCACCCTGCAATTGATCAAACAAATCATCTATTCTTGGAAGGGGATAACGATTCTTCACTGTCGCCTTATTCAACCTCCGGTAGTCAATGCACATTCTCATGGAACCATCTTTCTTCTTGACAAACAAAACTGGTACACCCCAAGGTGAGATGCTAGGTCGAATAAACTCCTTGTCTAACAATTCTTGCAATTGTTCTTTAAGCTCCTTCAGCTCAATTGGTGCCATTCTATATGGTGCCATTGAAATTGGTGTTGTGCCAGGTACCAATTCAATATCAAACTCTACTTCCCTTTCTGGTGGAAGGCCGGGAAGTTCTTCGGGGAATACATCAGGAAACTCCCTTACCACCTCTACATCCTCAACCTTCTTATCATTAACTACAGTAACTTGAGCAAGAAAGGCTTCACAACCTTCCTTCACTAATCGAAAAGCTTCCAAGGCAGAAAGAAAACCATGAGTCTCCTTTTTCTTAATGCCTCGGAATACAACAGGACCTTTATCTGGTGTGTTAAATAACACTTCTTTCTTCTGACAATCCACAACAGCTCCATGTGTTGCCAGAAAGTCCATTCCAAGGATGACATCGAATTCATCAAAAGGTAGCAGAATTAAATCTGCTGCTAGGAAAGCTCCTTCCACACAAATGAAGGAACTTCTAATAACTGAGTCTACCTTCAAGGTATCTCCCACAGGTGTTTTAACACATAAGGTATAACCTAGCTTATCTGGAACTAAGCGTAGCATATGTGCAAACGTATATGACATGAATGAGTGGGAGGAACCAGTATCGATCAAAGCATATAATTGCTTGCCAAGGATAGAAAGCATACCAGTTACAACTTCTGGTGCCACTTCTGCCTCACCTCGAGTCATTGCATAAACCCTCGGTGCTCCCTGTGCTCTGGTACCCTGCGTACCACTTCCTGATGGTTGATTTCGACCACCACCTCTACCACCCTGTGAACCACCACGACCACTCTGAAATCCACAACGGCCTCCCTGGTAACCACCCCTGAATGGGGCTCTACTAAATTGCATTGAAGGCTCGGACTGTGTAGCTCTTACTTCTCTCGAATGCGGGCAATCCCTCATGATGTGCCCAACTTGGCCACACTGAAAGCATACACCAGAAAATCTCCTACACTCTCCAAGATGCCTCTTCTGACAAACTTGACAAAATGGAAATTGTGTGGCTGAGGAAATTGGTGCCCTGTATGATGTTCCCGACATAGATTGACTCTGTGTTCTCCCAAAACTGCTAGGACCTCTCCTGGGTGGGTAACGAGGTCCAGCATAATTTACTCCAAACTTCCTCTTCTTCTCCTCTTCTTTGGCCTTGTGTTCCTCTCGGCTCTCAACTTCATAGGCTTCATACTTAAGTGCTGCCTCCTTGATTGTGGCCATACTCTCTTCATCAACCATGTGGACCTTTTCTTTCAACCCTATGCGCAGACCATGCAAGTATCTCATCTTCTTCTTATGCTCAGTATCCGCCAACCCATCCTCAAAGTAAAGCAGTCGAACAAACTTGATGGTGTACTCAGTAACTGTCATATTCTCCTGCTTAAGGTTGGCAAATTCATTGTTCTTTGCCCTGATAAAAGCTTCGGGAAGAAACTCTGTCTTAAAGGCCTTCAGGAACTCCTCCCAGGTGAACTGAACTCGTTCACCATTAACTCTAGAGACTGAAGACCACCAGCTCCTCGCGTACCCCTTTAGGAGAAAAACAACATATTGTACTTTTTCCTCTGGGGTCGCATAAAGATATTCAAACACATCTTCCATCTCTCTCAACCACTCTACTACAGCATCTGGGCTCACATCTCCCTTGAAGTCCCTACCACCCAAACTCTTCATCTTTGCATAGTCTAATACTGGCGGTCTTGCATCAACCGCCCCCACTCCTCTCGACTGGTTAGTAGGAACATTTTCACAACTTCCGTGCGAGCTACAAGGAAATATTGGCCTTAGATTGATCCACACAAAATTCATTCTTCACCAAATCTCTCACTTGTTAAAACAAAATTTTCCCTAAATAATTACTTGAAAACAAATACATTCAAAACTCAATTTTGAAAACCATGATGCAGATAATTTCATCCAATATACCAATACACATAATCATGTCAAACTCAATTCCCAGTTTAAGTCATTATGGGGCACTCCCCTCCTTAGGAGTGTTTAACCTCCCATAGGGTATAGTACGCCATAACAGCAAAAAGAGGGAACCGGGCTCTGATACCAAACTGTAACACCCTACCCTAAATGTTTTTCCTAATCATATTTTTCATACAATTGCAGCGGAATTAATCTCGGGTGTTACATTAATTATCAAAATTTACCTAAATAAAATTTCGACATGAATTACTCGCGTAATGGGCTAACAGTTCTTGCAACTTAACCTGCAAAATAATTCATCACAAACATATATACTCACAACCATATGCATTGGCTTTTCTTAGCCATAGTCACACTTTTCATACTTCCTAACTGCATACCATACTTATACATACCATAATCGTCACAACTTACACAGTTACACAACATATACACATATCATTAACTTTCCACACCTGTGGATATCTCACACTACATCAGAAGCTAGTATGCACATGAAAAACGTTCTCAAAACATTTTTACAAAAAGGTGTGGATCACTGGCCAAAATCCCGAGTAGTAGTCCAAGCACAGAATAGTTGAAGACCATACCTCATCCTGGCTTCAACTCTAGCTCCTCTCCCACCTAACACTTATCTACTGCTGCTGCTGATGATCTGCTTACACATAGCATAAGCAGAGAAGAAGAATAAAAGAGGGTCAGCTCATAGCTGAGTGAGATAATCATAGCATCGTGAGTTCATAACAGATCATACTCCTATCATACATCTAACAATCAAGCCAAAACACTAGGATCGGACCTCAGCCATCCTCATATCCCAATAGGCAAAAGACTCAACCACCTTGACTTATGCATATGCATCTTATTATGTTTTACTCATAGGCGCCTGGCTACTCCCATGCTAATAACTCTCTCGGGAAACATACCCCACATCCCGTCGGATGTAGTCATACATACCCCAACATCCCGTCGGATGTGGTCATACATACCCCACACCACTATGGGTGTAGTCATACCCCGACACCACTCTGGGTGTGGTCATATCTCGTGAGAATTCTTCAGTCACCACCACATGAGAGGTGTGACTATCATACATATCATAATAGAGTAATAGCATAGGGAGCCCTAATTACTATGTAGTTGACCGTGAGACCACAACACTCATATTTGGTATCCTTATACATGATTCATATCTCATCTTGCTTAATCATAATTCATTACTTGCACATGTACTTGACCTAGCCATAATTGGCTCAACATAGGTAAATTAGGAGTCGTATAATTGCACTTCCTCGGGATAAACCCTCGTGCAAGTCATCCTCCTTAAAAATCATAATATCAACCTGGGAAGTTTATTTCCCCCACTTGTGAATCCAAATAGAACCACAATATCACATCATGTCAAAACACCTGATCGAACAACCATGAAGTCATATCAACAGTTAAGCCACAAATGGCAACATGTATGCAATCATCAGCATAAACAAGGTCCATATCGATTAGGACAAGTCAATAATATCATACAGCAGTCTAGGGTTCAACATATAGCACAAAAGTTCATACACCCCTAATCATGCCATTCTAGTTCACCTAGGTCAATTCTAAGCATCAATATAATTATCGTGATACGACAAACCCGGTATGTCGTGCTAATCCCTCACCAGTTCTGGTCGTTCAAACACCGGTTTAACCTTCCCGTACTAAAACGTCAATTTCTCGAATGAACCCCGAATTAAAATCCGAGACCGTCCTAATATCCCCTGCAGTATCCCCGTCAATATTAGTTCTAGGCTCCGGGTCAAATTCTCGATAAAAACACATCAAACCCTGGCCGGAGCTAAATTCAGCGATCCCGGCTCCGATCTAAATAATAGCCGAAATTCAGGGATTAGAACTAGGGGATTGATTACCTCGCTGCAGGAAGCTCGTATATGAAATTTGGGCTCAATCCGGCTTCCGGATACTCCGAAACCCTAATTTGGCTTATCGGGAATTCAAGAAATTCCTGAACCAAAAACTCGTTTTAAAGCTCTAAATCGATAAATCACGATGTATGGTTGAATTAGGCATTACTTACGGGATTTTTGGATCACTGTAGCTCAAGAATTGAGCTCTGAGGATTTTCCCCCGACGTTCCCCTACACTTTCGCTTGCTCTGTTTCTCTCTCGGTGGAAAATGAGAAAAGTGATGTTGATGAGAATTGAAAATGGACGGGGAATTGTTTATATACGCCCCGTCCGCTTTTTATATAATATATATAATTAATACGTATACTTATCCGATCGATCGATAATCCGATTTTCGCCGAAATAGTGTCGAAATGCTCGATTTTAAATCGCGAACTTTCTAGCGATCGAATTATGGGTTTTGCCAGAACGGGATGTTACAATTTCTACATCCAGCTTAGCTTTCCTCTCTTTCTCTCTTTGGAGTAATCTGCCCTATCACTTGGGTATGTAAGAACCCTAGATTGTATATTAGGAATAGTTGTATGAACCCTTTGCCATGAATGATCGATTGATTTATATCTAGTTGAAGTACTTATTAAGAACTGCTTGAGTCTTGATCAAATTCTAGTGATCCCTGCTTTGACCTAGAAAGATAATCTTTGCATAGGTCAATAGAGCATCTTAAATTGGAATTAGTGAATTGACGACTTTAGCCGAGAAGTCGATTCACTGCTCTGTACTGGGATAGAACCCATTATAGGATATTTGAATCTTATTGCCTCGGTTAGCTTACGCCGGTAGAGGTTAGTCCCTTCCTAGGTATTCAAACTGAGAGGGCTTGAAGTACTTTAGTCTAGACTCCAGACTATTTATGAACTTTCCGCAGTTTAAACCTCAATCAACATGACTTGGGTGAATTACAACTTCGCCTAACTGCAATCTAGGGGGACTCATACCTGAGCGAGCCTTCTTAATCTGAATACAACCGTTTCCTGCTTTTCGTTTATTACTTCACTCAATTTTCCTGCTAGGTAATAGATAATCACGGAGTAGGCAGTACATTTAGTTTAGGTTTTAGTTTAATTTCTGGATGATGGTATTGGGGTTGATTGCCTTCGTTTTTCATTCTCTTCTTTTTGAATCTGAATACTAGTCAGTAGATGTAGTGATGAACATGTTGTATGGTTTTGGATGGTGGGAAATTGGTTGCAGGAGCTTGTTTGCTTGCTGCAATCTATCACTTTTGTTTGAACTATGAAGATCTGAGAGTTGGGGGTGGGATATGGGTTACAACCCCAGATCTCCTTTTTTTTGTTTTGGATTCTGTGGCTTGAACAACAAGCTACTTCGAATTTTAGAAATTTGAGTGTTTTAGTCATTTTTCAGGTTTTTTCTTCTGTACTTTTTTGTTATCAGGATCCGTGGTGATCCGCAGGTTACCCGGATCCGGTTGGGAACGAGGACGGTAAGCAGATTCCCAGCTTTTAGCCTGCAGGGACGGGGAAATCTGTCAGCCTTGAGCCCTTGACAAATGGATAACGGGAGATAATTACCCGTCCCAGATCCGCCCTGTTGCCACCCCTATCTAGATCCCATGTACAACCTTTTGGTCAGTAACAGTGCACAACCTACCACATCAGCGCCACATACCATTTATGGAAGGCCTCTAACATTTTCCCTTTTATTTTTTAATGAATGATTACTCTCTTATTTTAAGTTGTAATTTAAATTTTTTGCATAGATAAATCATATTTATTGTGCTCTTCAAAATGAAATCCAATTTTATATATTTTTGGAACCAAAAAAATTGAGACATTTATTATCAGTCTATATCATATGGTATTGATTAATATTAAATAAGAGCATATCATATGGTATGAAAGTGTATTACAGTTAAATACACAATAGTATGAATATACTAACTGTCATTTACGACTTTCAGCATTGTGTACCACAAGATACCAACCATATATCAGGGTTGTATGAGGTGGTATTTTTTGGTCCTGTATTTTTTTCCCAATAAATTTGTAGATCCAATAGATTATGATGAACTTGTTCCTTCCGTGCAAATATTTTAAAAAACGACTTAAAAACGAATGTGTACCATATGGTATTGAGTTGGTATATGAAATTTTTTTTCTAAAAATATATTGAAAATGGATCTCATTTTGTAGATCACAACAAACTCACTCCATCTACACAAATTTTTTAAATTCAAATTAAAAGGAAGAAGATAAGCTAATTGATAAAACTAGAGAAACTTTAAAAAATCTTTAATTTCCATCTAGGATCCACTTAAAATGAAGAAATGATATGTTGTTATGCAAGTTATGCAGGTTATGCAACATAAGATTACTCATCCTATTCTTAACCAATTTAGTGAAGTTGATCTGTGTCTCTAATTCGCAATCATAGTTATTAGTTAAATTGTTGGTTACTACTGGGCTCTTTACTGACTTTCTCTTCATGTGGTTTTGATTCTTGCTTTGGAAGTCGACATAAACCTATCATGGTGAGTGGTGACTTCACTTTCTCATATGCGTAACCTAGCTTCTCACTTCTCGGTCCTCTTTTGGTAAAGATAGGAAGCAAACCACTCATCATTTTAAACTCCTAGTTCCTAACCACTATGAGCTAATAAATTATCAATTATTATCCTATTTCGTTTTTCGATAGTAAAATAGAAACAACCAAATCAGTCTATGGATAGCCTTATTATAATGTACTAGTTGATCCAATTGTAAACAACGTTTATCACCTATCATCATAGCTAATATGTTACACAAATATTATGAAAATTATGCGTTGAATAATTGTTAATGTTTAAAATTGACATGTAATATAAAAAGTTGGACTTTGTTAACTTGCACTTTTAGGTCGACCTCATCTAGGATTAGGTCGACCTAATCTGTCGTTTCAGTCTTGTACTAGAAAGCAACTTAATTCGTAGCAACTTCAAACCTTTGGTTTGAAGCCTTCCAGATATCCAATATTTCATCCAATGCCTTAACTTTGTAGACAAACATACCTACTTTCATGTGGTAGAGGCCCCTGAACTCGAATCTCATCAATGCTTATAGAATTGAGCTCCAAAGTAGGCTTCACAAACACTTTCCCAGACTTGGCCATTTTCAGGCAGTTTCCCAGTTTTGGTATAGCCTTTTGATCAGGTTCGAAAATGGTATTTTGGACTTCCTATCGAGCTCCCAAGCACTTCAATGTGTAGATGGACACTCCAGCTTCAAAATAAGTTATTAATCTCCAATTTTCATCGAGCCAATTGTAAGATATGAATCTCCAAAGTAGTCAATATGAAACTGTTTTTACACTGAAACAACATATTAAGTCGAATACATTTATTTAGTATTATAATTATAATAAAATCAATAACAGATGATATCGTTTATAACACCCTTTTTAGGGCGCACCTATAATGACATGCATGTCACCGTAACTTACACTTTTATAACACCCCTTTTTAGGGTACGCATGTCACTATAGACGCACCCTAAAAAGAATGTTATAAATGATATCATCTGTTATTTATTTTATAATAATAATAATAATACTAAATAAATGTATTATTGATTGAAGGATTTCGTAAGCAATGCAAATTACTCGCTTAGAAAAGCCGAAAAAGAAAGGTAGGAGAGGAACCTAATCCATTATATTGAAAACTACCACTTCCCCTTTTTTTTCCATTCTTTCTTTTTTGAGTGGATCGCTTGCTTTCTAATAAAGCTTCATCCCATCCTTCGCAGTAAACTGGAAAACAAAGAGTCCAATCTCCCGCATCTCCCGCTCAAAAAGGAAACGACCCCAAAAGAAAAGGCCATGCTTCTCTTCTTCTTCTTCTTCCTTCACCTGCCCTTCACTTCTTCCTTCCTCCCGCCATGTCTCGCCTCTAGGCCATCGCCAAAATCAAAAACCAATTCCAGCCGCGTGGTGTTCAGGTGCGGAGATGGAGAACAATCATCACTCAGCTCATCCAGAAACTTCGAGTACTTCCCCGGGAAGCCGCGGTGGCGGAGGCAGGAGGCCCCGGCGAGGCTTTCGTATGCGTTCTCGCCGGACAACACGATCGACTACCTCTCCCCGTCCGACGTCCGTCAATCCTTCCGCCGCGCCTTCGGGCGCTGGAGCGCGGTGATCCCGGTGAGCTTCGCGGAGGCGGAGGAGTACGGCTACGCCGACATCAAAATCGGGTTCTACAGCGGGGACCACGGCGACGGGGAGCCCTTCGACGGCGTCCTGGGGGTGCTGGCCCACTCTTTCTCGCCGGAGAGCGGGCGGTTCCACCTCGACGCGGCGGAGAGGTGGGCCGTGGATTTTCGAGCGGAGAAGTCAAAGGTTGCTGTTGACTTGGAATCGGTGGCGGTCCATGAAATTGGACACGTGTTGGGCCTGGCCCACTCGTGGGCCCGGGATGCCGTGATGTTTCCGAGCTTGAAGCCCAGGAAGAGGAAAGTGGAGCTCAGCCTCGACGACATACGGGGCGTTCAGGCGCTCTATGGCTCCAACCCCAACTTCACCGTCGGATCTTTGTCCGAGTCCGATATTTCCACCAATCGTGCCGTTGGCGTTGCTTGGCTCGGTTCCTCTCAACGGCTGCGATTGCTTGCTCTCTGCTCTTCCTTTCTGTTGCTTTCTCTGCAACTGTGATATTGTGACTCGTCATCATTATCATTCACCAGATTTCTTTCTTTTTTTTATTTTTGCTTTCTTTCTCAATTTTTTGGAAGCATAGATAATTTGAAAGGTATACTGACCCACGTAAAGAATGGCAAGTGGAAACCTCAGATGTGGCCAACAAAGATTGTAGATGATTATTCATCAAATGAAGAAAAAAAATTAATATTGTAAATGATCAATCGTTTCTTTTTTTTTAATTTGTTATCTCTAACTAGATTCTACTAGATTAGTTATTAAACTATCTGACCAACCAATTTTTTTTTTGACAATCTATCTGACCAACCAAGCTATAGAGATTTTATTGTTATGTTTCAATTGTTTCGAAATGTAACTTGTGAGAATCCTCCTCCACGCTTCTCTTTTAGCCTCTTCATGGAGGCGTCTACACGTTTTCAGCCAAATGTAATTACTCACAATCATGCACCAAATCAGCCTACAAACTCTCCCTGTCACAGAATTTCCTGCTACAATGTGATAGACTACTGTCGGTGAATCGTTCCATGATGATCTGCATACTTAAGCAAACCCAAGTTGACTAACAACTTATTTGCAAAATTACTTTGAAAAAGCAAATGGTAACCTAAAACTAGCGGTGGAAGTTTGGTTTGTGGGATGCGGGTAACCCGCACACTTTGTGGATACCCATACCCACAATTTATGGATAGTGGGTTGGGTGTGGGTAGCAATATATATATATATGGTGACTACTTCGGTGCACTCACAAAAATGAGTGCGTTCAATGCACCCAACTCAAAAACTAGTCTTAAGGTGTCGGATTTTGAATTTTAATTTGTAGAATTAGTGTAATATGATGATATACCATATGATACCAACTAATTAGCGGATTGCCCTAAGGCCTAGACCTCCAATTTTGAGTTCTATCTGACTCGACTCTACTGTCACCCTAGGAACTGGCCAAGTGCAACCACTCCCTAAAGCGTAGTATAGCGGGTTTAGGTTTATATGTCAACCCGGGTCCTAGATTTGCTGACTACTCAGTGATTTCTTGTTATCTAGCAATAAAACTGGAGTGCAAGTCTAAACTACCAAACAAACAAAGCAAGTAAACTGGTTGTATTCAGGTTAAAGAGGTCACCCGGATATGGTTCCCCCTAGACTGCAGTTAAGCCGGATTGTAATTACCAAGTTCAGTTTCTATGACAGTTATACTGCGGAAGGTTCTTAAACAGCCTGAAGTCTTGACTAAAGGTCTTCAGACCCTCTCAATCTGACTCTCTAGCGGGCGACTAACCTCCACCGGAGTCGACAGATTGAGGCCCTAAGAACAAAACCTCCACTACCGGAGTAAATCCGGTACAGAATAGTGAGTTGGCTCCTCGACTAAAGTCACCAACTCCCTACCTTCAATCAAGGATACTCTATTAACCTAGGCAGATATTCTCATTCTAGGTTAAAGCAGAAACAACAGGAATTTGATCAGGATTCAAGTCATTCAATCATTAAAACCTCAATCGAATATAATCAATCACAGAATCAGTACTTGGGTTCATACAATCAAAGCCTAACATACAAATCTAGGGTTCTCCATACCCAGATGAATGGGAGAACTACTCCATGGAGAAGAAAGCAAAAGCAGAATCAGACACGGAATTCATACTGCAAAGGATGGATTCCTGCTTCTGGACGTTGATTGGCACTTCTCCAAGCTCAAGCTGGCCTCCAATGGTGTTGAAGATCAATCTAGGGCACTTGGGAACTCTTGCTCGTCACTTTCTCTCTCTAGGAACTGATCTCTCTCTCAAAAACTCGAATCCCCCCGAATTGTGGCTGAAATTCTGCTTAAAAGGAGAAAATCCCGACTCGCACGGCCAGGGTGCACGGCCGTGCACCTCACCATTCTGGCCGTGCACCTCAAAACGCGGCGTATCAATAAGTTGAACCTCGGGCTTCTCGCACGGCCAGGATTGCACTTCGCACGGCCGTGCGGATTTCACTTGTGCCCGTGCAAGCTCTCGCACAATCCCGCACGGCCAGACTGGTTACATGCACGGCCGTGCGGGTTTTCTGCTCTGCCCGTGCGTCTTCTCGCATAATGTCGCACGGCCATAATTGTATACTGCACGGCCGTGCGACTCCCTGGTCTGGCCGTGCAGCCTCCTTGGAATCTCGCCATGCGTCCGATCCGCGTCCAATCGACATCAAACTCGCTCCCAAGCCTCCATTCACGTACTAGGACCTGAAATATCATAAACAAGCACCACCTAGCGTGAAATCGGCCTAAAACACGAGAATCAATACCTCAAACAGAGTAAGAGCAGGGGTAAAAGCATGTGTAACTAACGGTCTATCAAACTCCCCCACACTTAACCGTTTGCTTGTCCCCAAGCAAACCTAACTCAAACCAATGCAGCTCTCCAGACCTCTATAGCAACAAACAACCCAGATCGTAGGTAGAGGACTTCCCAGATCATTTAGCAACTTACGAGGTCAACCGACGCACAAGTCATCTCAAAGCTTCTTATCGAGTTGGCATCATGGCAAACAGTGAACAGAGAACAAATGAATTGTGGATGGAGAGATTCTCAAAAACAAAGGATCATGGACTCACATTTTTCGAGGTGCTCGATTTTCTTTGAAGATGGTTGGAACCCTTTTCTTTCTGTTTTGCTTGTTTTCTGTTATTGTTCTTTTCTTTTTCTTTTCAAGGGTCCCAACCTGCTCTTACCGGCCATGCCAGGAGCGGATGTCTCGAGCCTCGTGCGGGGGAAAGACATGTAAGGGGGCTGGAGGTAGTAGGTGGAAATTGGGAACGAATTCCCGTCTCCCCTTACACACTTTCGCCCTATTCGCACGGGAGACGTTTATTTTGAAGCACATTTTCGAGCACCTGTTATTTTCAAAACATGATACAAGAGTCCATGACAGGCAGAGAGTCCACAACACCACACAATTCCAGGGTCCTAAGATCACTAATTCACTCAATCAACCAACTCAATATGAAGAAGAAATGAGACTTCTTAAATGCATCAACATCCTCCATAGTGCTACACTACCTCCCTAGGTTGCATATTACCATAAAGACTGTCAATTCAAAGCATACTGAGCAGGCAATTGCACGGAAACACTTACTTGGAGCCCTCAAATTTAAAAATTTGGACAGTGGACTAGGCTCCAAGCACACAAACAGATCTAATGCAGTCAAAGATAAACACCCCCCCACACTTAAGATCGACATTGCCCTCAATGGAGAAGAGGGAAGGATAAGGGAAAGATGTTACCGGTATGCACGGACTGCAGGAGACTGGAGGCGGGCCAGTCGGGGCAAGCACAGCCAAAGGAAAACACAGAGCTCAAACACAGTATGTTAGGTCCGATGGTCAGCCCAATAAAATATCATCCAAACCAAAAGAAACAGACCAAACCCAAACCGGGTCTACAAACCGACTCAAAACTCAAGAAAGAAAAACAAACCGTGGTGGGGTTGCCTCCCCAGAAGCGCTTCTTTACCGTCGTATTAGCTGGACGCCCATGGTGGATACTCAGGGCGGTGCAGGAACAGGTGCCCCCAAGAGCGGATCCACGTCGCTCTTGAGGTACAGCTTCAGGTTGTGGCCATGCACCCGACGGATGCGACCACCATCATCGGTCAGCTCGACCTGCCCATCTGGCAAGATGCAGGCGAGTGAGTACCCGGACGGCCACGGTGGTCGTGGTGCAGGAGGTGGGACCAGCTCATAGTGGTCTCCACTCTTCTTACGTGCAGGCTTAGCAACCTGCGGCTTCGGCCGCCTCTCCTCCTTGAGCTTTTTGTTCAGAGGCGTGGCTGGATGGAGTGGCGGCGAAGGAGTGATAGGAGGGTCCTGCAAAATGCGAGGAGCAGCAGGATACACGACAGGCTCGTGTACCTGATCAGACATAGCATGCACAGGCGTGACATCAATCATAGCACAGTGATCAAACTCAGTCACAGAAAAAGTAGCCTGTTCATCCCCAGCACGCAAGATCAACTTACCATCATGCACATCAATTAGTGCCTTGGCGGTGGCAAGAAATGGCCTACCTAGAATCAACGGCACATCCACATCCTCATGTATATCAAGAATAACAAAATCAACAGGATATGTGAATGCACCAACACCAACAAGCAGATCCTCTATGATTCCCCTAGGATGCACAACAGAACGATCAGCTAATTGAATGCTCATCCTAGTGGGGCTAAGTTCACCTAGGTCTAGCATTTTATACAACTTATATGGCATGACGTTAATGCTAGCGCCTAGGTCCGCCAAGGACTTGCCTACATGCATGCTGCCAATAGTAAGAGGGATAGTAAAACTCCCTGGATCCTTGCGCTTCTCGGGCAGCTTGTTCTGTAGGATAGCAGAACACTCTTCACTGAGCATCACTGTCGAAAGATCCCCAAGTTTCTTCTTGTTGGTGCAGATATCTTTCATGAACTTGGCATACTTGGGCATCTTTGACAGTGCCTCCATGAACGGTATGCTGATGTTGAGCTGCTTCAACATTGCCATGAACTTGGCAAACTCAGTCTCCAGCTTGTCCTTGTGTAGGCGAGTGGGGAAGGGAAGCTGGGGCACATGCTCCTTAACCACTGGTTGTGGCTTGGGAGCAGGGGCTTCCTTCTCCACCCGCACTTCTGCATCGTCGGCTGGAAGTGCTGAAGCAGGTAGTGGTTCCTCCTGTCTGGCCGGGGCAGGATCAGCAGATATCACCTTACCGCTCCTGGTAAAAATGGCATCCAGCTGCTGATGCTGGTGAGGATCTCGAGGATTCGGGACAGTGGTGGCAGGCAGAGTCCCCGGTGCCCTTGTAGTGTTCTGGCGAGCTAAGCTCCCTATCTGGTGCTGGAGATCCTGCAGAATGGCACCTTGGTTTCTCTGGCCTGCCTCCAGGGTTCTCTGGCCTGCCTCCAGTGAAGCTATGGTCTGATCCATCCTCGTGATACTTGCCTGGGTGGTGGTCATGAATGCTGCCAAAATGTTCTTCAGCTCGGTCATCTGATTATCGGGAGCTGGTGCTGCTGCTGGTTCGGCGTACTGACGCTGAGGCTGCTGGAATGGCTGCCCTTGCCTAGGCTGGTAAGGCTGCTGCTGTGGTGGTAGCCCCTGCCTAGCCTGGAAGGGCTGCCTCTGCTGGAGACCACCTGCTGGTGCTGGGAAACCAGGTGGCTTGTTGGCGTTGCTGCTCCAGGCAAAGTTGGGATGCTGGCGCCATCCCTCATTATAGGTACTGCTGTATGGATCCAGGCGCCGAGCATTTGCTATGAAGTCCACCTGCTCTTGGGGAGTAGAAGACTCCCTCATAGACTGACAATCTTCCACCAGGTGGTTTGGGCTCTCACACCACTGACACTGAGCGACTGGAGGCGGAGTTACACCTCGGCCCGGTAGGAGACTGTTGGGCTGCTTCAATGTCTGCACCAACTCAGCCACCTGCTGCTCTAACCCGGATCTGGTCTCCATGGCATGCACACCACGGTCCCGGGAATGCCTGCCTCTGCTGCTCTGCCCCCAGGAATGATCTCTGGCAGCTAATGTATTAATCATCTGGTTCAGCTCGGGTGGAGTCTTAGTGAGAATATCCCCTCCTGGGCATAGAGATTCAATCACCCTCTGGCTATCTGGGGAGAGAGCGCTGTAGAAGTTCCCTACCGTGAAAGCATCGCTGAAGCCATGATGGGGACACTGCCAGAAGTATCCCATGTACCGCTCCCATGCATCACGAAGTGACTCATCTGGCTCCTGGCGGAAGTGAGTGATCTCCCGCTGAATCTCTGTAGTCTTCGATGCAGGGTAGTACCTGTGCACGAACTTGTCTGCCAGATCGTCCCAAGAGGTGATGGACAATGGTGGCTGGGTCTCCAACCACCTCTTGGCATTCCCCGCCAGAGAATGGGGGAAGAGATGAAGGCGGATCGCATCATCCGGGACACCATTCAGCTTGAACCCGTTCGTCAGCTGCAGAAAACGGGACAAGTGCACCCTGGCCTCCTCATCCTTCAAGCCATGGAACTGGATAGAAGATGTGATGAGCTGAATCCAGCATGGCTTGATCTCGAAGTTGTTTGCTGGGATCGGCGGGTAGAGGATGACCGGGCGGATGTCAGCAATCCGAGGAGTGTAATAGTACTCCAAGGTGGGACCCGGCTGCGGTGGATGATGAGCTCCATGATCCTGGGGTATGGGGTTGTTCCCCAGGACCTGATTCACCGGGGGATTCCCCTGGTGCTGATTGTAGTCTCCGTCCATTCCGTGCTCTTCTTCAGAATCGCTGCTCAGGTGGCCGTCTATGCGCTCTTCCGTAGCCAGTCTAGCTCGCTGTTGTCTCCTGAGCTGGCGACAGGTGCGGTCAATCTCTGGATTCAACGGCAGTAAACCTCCCGACTGGCTACGGGTCATGCACTACCTGCACACACTCAAGCAACAAACCCGTGAAGGCACAAGTGGGACAAAGAAAACAAAGCAAAAAGAAAAGCTAAATTAACAGAAATCACTTTT
This sequence comes from Linum trigynum, assembly GCA_964030455.1. Taxonomy (NCBI): domain Eukaryota; kingdom Viridiplantae; phylum Streptophyta; class Magnoliopsida; order Malpighiales; family Linaceae; genus Linum; species Linum trigynum. The sequence continues at coordinate 27,559,726 of OZ034814.1, read as the reverse complement.
CTTCAACAACCTAGCCGTCCCCGGCAACGGCGCCAAAAACTTGACTCGACTCTACTGTCACCCTAGGAACTGGCCAAGTGCAACCACTCCCTAAAGCGTAGTATAGCGGGTTTAGGTTTATATGTCAACCCGGGTCCTAGATTTGCTGACTACTCAGTGATTTCTTGTTATCTAGCAATAAAACTGGAGTGCAAGTCTAAACTACCAAACAAACAAAGCAAGTAAACTGGTTGTATTCAGGTTAAAGAGGTCACCCGGATATGGTTCCCCCTAGACTGCAGTTAAGCCGGATTGTAATTACCAAGTTCAGTTTCTATGACAGTTATACTGCGGAAGGTTCTTAAACAGCCTGAAGTCTTGACTAAAGGTCTTCAGACCCTCTCAATCTGACTCTCTAGCGGGCGACTAACCTCCACCGGAGTCGACAGATTGAGGCCCTAAGAACAAAACCTCCACTACCGGAGTAAATCCGGTACAGAATAGTGAGTTGGCTCCTCGACTAAAGTCACCAACTCCCTACCTTCAATCAAGGATACTCTATTAACCTAGGCAGATATTCTCATTCTAGGTTAAAGCAGAAACAACAGGAATTTGATCAGGATTCAAGTCATTCAATCATTAAAACCTCAATCGAATATAATCAATCACAGAATCAGTACTTGGGTTCATACAATCAAAGCCTAACATACAAATCTAGGGTTCTCCATACCCAGATGAATGGGAGAACTACTCCATGGAGAAGAAAGCAAAAGCAGAATCAGACACGGAATTCATACTGCAAAGGATGGATTCCTGCTTCTGGACGTTGATTGGCACTTCTCCAAGCTCAAGCTGGCCTCCAATGGTGTTGAAGATCAATCTAGGGCACTTGGGAACTCTTGCTCGTCACTTTCTCTCTCTAGGAACTGATCTCTCTCTCAAAAACTCGAATCCCCCCGAATTGTGGCTGAAATTCTGCTTAAAAGGAGAAAATCCCGACTCGCACGGCCAGGGTGCACGGCCGTGCACCTCACCATTCTGGCCGTGCACCTCAAAACGCGGCGTATCAATAAGTTGAACCTCGGGCTTCTCGCACGGCCAGGATTGCACTTCGCACGGCCGTGCGGATTTCACTTGTGCCCGTGCAAGCTCTCGCACAATCCCGCACGGCCAGACTGGTTACATGCACGGCCGTGCGGGTTTTCTGCTCTGCCCGTGCGTCTTCTCGCATAATGTCGCACGGCCATAATTGTATACTGCACGGCCGTGCGACTCCCTGGTCTGGCCGTGCAGCCTCCTTGGAATCTCGCCATGCGTCCGATCCGCGTCCAATCGACATCAAACTCGCTCCCAAGCCTCCATTCACGTACTAGGACCTGAAATATCATAAACAAGCACCACCTAGCGTGAAATCGGCCTAAAACACGAGAATCAATACCTCAAACAGAGTAAGAGCAGGGGTAAAAGCATGTGTAACTAACGGTCTATCACTATCCCTAAATCCCAAATTATTAACCCTAACTCTAACCCTAAATCTCTAAACTCTAAATCCTTCCAATCAAAGTAAATCTTAATGGTTTTTGTGCAAATTCATGTGCGTTATTGTTCATCACATCATAAGTGATGATTGACATCATTTTGACATAAATCGCATGTTTAAAATGACGGTTACGAAGCGGGTGCACTGAATGCACCCAAAAAAGTGAGTGCACTGAAGACGCCACTATATATATATATATATATATATATATATATATATATATTGTGGTTAGTGGTTAACCACTACCCACAACGGTTTACTCACATTAACCACATTATTTATATTAGTTTGTGAAACTTGGAAGACTAAGAATTAAGGTAACTACGAAAATCAAATACATACTTATTCTATAAAACAAAACCAAGTCCATACAAACTCGTGGCCATTTCTCCATGAACTCACGAACAACACAACATGCAACTAGCTACCAACAATACAAGACTATAATCGAGAGTGGAGAATAATCAATTCATTAAAAGCAGGTGCATCCACTTATGAAGCCACTATTTTGTTTTGTTGTTGTTGCATCGGAGGAGCCGTGACATGCAACGATGTTTGTCTGGTGACATGCAACCGCTATCTTCAAATCTTTTTCCAAATACATCTCTTCTGAATTTACACTAACTAACCTCTTGTATTCGAGATTTATAATTTATTTAACACTTTATTAACTTTCTTTTATGTATGTTTTTGTGTGAGAAGAAACGCAACTTCACTATTTAATTACCATATTATTTTATTTAATGATAAAATTTTTGTGGGTATCCACAACCAACCCGCACCAACCCGCAGCGGATAGTGGTTAACCACTACCCACCACGGGACGGATTGTAGGTAGCATAATTCTATATTTTGTGGGTGTGATTACCCGCAAATTGTGGGGTGGGTAACCACACCCACCCCAATTTCCACCCCACCTAAAACCACACCTCTATACATTACACAAGATCCATCTACCACCTTACCACAAACATTTATTCGATCCTTCGCCAGAATACATCCTAAAACCACAAGCAATGTTAGCATGCTAAACCGCGAAATTCAGTTCTTTCCACATAGGAAATTATACCACATCTTCTCAATGTTCCTGGACATTCATGATTCCCAAGAATATTAACCGAGTACCTTGGCATGACAGCATCATACCATAATACCATGTTACCTTGGTTTTTTAGATGAGTTTGTGCTACTCGTTGATAAAACCTAAATTGGCGTTATCAAGCTCTCATTTATGGGTGTTTGCTTACGGGTTAGAGCGCTCATAGAGCATTTTGTCAAATAGTACGAAACTAGAAGAACGACACACGATTTTAACGTGGTATCCCTGAATCTCAGGACTAATCCACGGGAGAGACTGTCCTCTCCAAAAGCTTCACTATAAACAATATGACTTCAGTACAAGGGTTTAGCGGTGATCGGCTTAATATAGGGGAAACATAAACCTAGACAATTTAGTGGCTAATTACATAATGGTACCTCAACAATACAAATCAACACCCTCCCTCAAATTGATGTGCGGTACGCAACATCAATTTGGAAGACAGGTACCAATGCCTACTTGAAGCAACCGCCTTCGTAAGCAAATCTGCAGTCTGATCTTCAGTTGAGAGATACCCAATCTGAATAACCAATGCTGTCAAAGCCGAGCCGGAGTATGACCCGGTAACGTGAACGGCTCGGTTATTAGTGGTCCAGCCGGCATTAGACCGTTTAAAAACCGTTTGAGAACCGGTACCTAATAAACAGTCATCTATAATAGTAGACACTTCTTAATCATGGTAAACCACAAGTAAATTACTCTCTTAAACCATTCTAGAACATCAGTACTGAAAGATCTAAAATTCAATTCCAAACCACCACATTCTAGAACATCAGTACAGAAACAAACTTCTTTAAGTCTCAGTGAGCAACATAAGCTAGATTAACAAAAATGCACTTAAGGGATCCACAGTTTGCTAGCACTCAGCAACTGATTGAAGGAAAATGGCAGTCACCGCATTCCAAATCAGCAAATAAAATGAGATTAACGTTTCCTTCACTTACCTCTGGGATTTTGTAAGTAATTTATAGCTCAACCCTAGATAGGTAGCTAGCTACCTTCTTCTACTAATTGCTAATTAAATTAGTGAAAATGCCAATTACTGTCCATTTTACCTCGGCAGCGATGGGGAATCGGATGGGGAATCGGCGGGCAGGTGAGAACGAGAAGGAGCTAGCTACCTTCTTCTAACGTCTTCCTCCTCGGCAGCGAGAACGAGAAGGAACGGCGACGAGAAGGACGGCGACGGGGAAGACGACGATGGAGACGGCGCTGGGGAAGATGGCGATGGCGACGAGGAGGAACGGCGTTGGGGAAGATGGCGATGGCGACGACGACGGGGAGGACGACGATGGAGACGGGGAACGGCGACGAGGAGGAACGGCGGCAATGGAGACGGGGAACGGCGGCAATGGAGACGAATTTGGAGTCGGAAGCGGCGCTTCCTTGTCTCCACGAAGAAGAATGAAAAAAATTAGGGTTCTGCTTAGAACAGCCCGACCCCGACCCCCTTTAATTTTTGAACTTTTTTTTTAATTAAACCAACCGGTCGAATGTAAAAAACCGGACGACCGGCTCGAGCGGTTCGAGCGGTTAACCGCTTCGGCCGCTCGCCGGCCGCCCCAAAGAACCAGTCCGGCTAAATAGCTCATCCGAGCCGGTTTTGTGCCCGATTGGCGGTTTTGGCGGCTCGGCCGGCTCGGCTCGGTTTTCACAGCACTGTGAATAACTCCTTCAGCCACTAATTGTCTAATATAATGAACATGCACCTCGATGTGCTTAGTTCTATCATGCAGCACCGGATTAACAGCAATCTGGATTGCACTCGTGTTATCCCCATATATTCTCATTGGGACTCGACAAGCAACACCCAATTCTCCAAGTAATCGATGAAGCCATACCATTTCAGAACTCACCTCAGACATAGACTGGTACTCTGCTTCTGTTGACGACTTCAAGACTCGATCCTGTTTCTTACACCTCCAGGAAACAAAAGATTGCCCAATGCGGATACACCAGCCAGATGTCGACCGTCGAGTATCCATACAACCTGCATAATCTGCATCAGCAAAAGCCTCTACCACAGGGTCGCCTGTTGCCGGAAAATATAATCCTACATCTTGCGTCTGCTTTAGGTACCTCAAGAGACGACGAACAGCCGCTAAATGTAGATTAGTTGCTATCCCCATAAACTGACTTACGACCTGCACCGCATATGCAATGTCAGGGCGTGTATGAGTTAAGTAAATAAGGCTGCCAACAAGACTACGATACAATGACTGATCTTCCAGTTGTTCTCCCCCATCCCTGCTCAATTTAAGATTCTGTTCCATAGGTGTAGAACACGGAACACAATCTGTAAACTGAGCCGACTCCAAAAGATCCAAAATATACTTGCGCTGGCTAACAAATAGGCCTTGAGGTGATCGACTAACCTCCAAACCGAGAAAATAGGAGACCTCCCCCATTTCCTTCAGATTGAATGCTTGCCGTAGAGTCTGAGTCACGTCCCGAATCCCTCCCTGATCACTACCAGTGATAATCATATCATCCACATAGATTAACAGAATCACAATCCCATCAACAGTTTCACGAGTGAACAACGAGGGATCATTCTGACTTTGTGAGAAGCCAGCTTGACTTATAGTACCATGAAATTTATCAAACCAGGCGCGAGGTGCCTGTTTCAACCCATACAGCGACCGAATCAACTTGTACACCATCGTCGAATCACCTTTCTCATATCCCGGAGGGCGTTCCATATAGATCGTTTTCTTCAAGTCGCCGTGAAGGAAGGCATTCTTCACGTCAAGCTGCAGAAGAGCCCATCCACGCATAGCAGCCACTACAAACACACACCGGACTGTCTGCATCTTCACCACCGGCGCAAATGTTTCATCGTAGTCAATACCATACTCTTGCTTAAATCCCTGAGCTACCACTCTTGATTTGAAACGCTCGATAGACCCATCGGGATTCATCTTCACATTATACACCCACCTGCTTCCAATGACTGACATCCAATCCTGTCGAGGCACCAGCTCCCAAGTTCCATTCTCTTCTAATGCGTCCATTTCAACCTTCATCGAAGCATTCCAGCGAGGGTCCTTGGAAGCCTCAGAATAGCTAGTGGGAATAATCACCGGAGCAACGGAAAACCCCACAAAGTCCTGCATGCGAACTGGTGGTTTACCCAACGTCGCCCGAGTGGATCGACGTAAAGGCACAAGAGCTTGAACAGGTGAAGGCGCATTCCCAGCCACCGACGAACCCATTAAGTCCCCCTCCGAGGATGATTGCGACGCAGAAGAGGAACGAGAGGTAGAAGATGAGGAGGAGGCCGAAGAAGAAGAGCTGCCAGGCGATATGGAGCTGCTGGACGAGTTACCATCTGTTGAGCTAGTGGTCGAAGGACTGCCCGGAGATGAAGAGCCACTGTCCGAACTTGACCCAACAGATACAATGATGTCATTCTGCGAAGGAGAGAGCTGCACTGGCTCGAATGTTGGCAGAGAGGTCAAAAATTCGAGCGAAGCAGCAGTGCTAGCCTCGGCATGAGTGTCCCGATAGTACATTTCCTTCTCAAAAAACTTGACGTGATGAGCAATGCGCATACGACGACCAATGGGATCATAACACATGTAACCCTTGTGCTTGTCGCTGTAGCCAACAAACACACTACGAACGACTTTAGGAGCTAGTTTGTGACGTTCCTTTCGCTGGAGTAGAACAAAACAGGTACATCCAAAAACCCGGAGAAAGGAATAGTCTGGAGACTTCAAGTACAGCAGCTGATATGGAGACTTTTGGCCCAAAACTGACGTGATTTGACGATTAATCAAATACACGACTGTGTGAACAGCCTCTACCCAGAAGCTAATAGGAACACGAGAGTGAAAAAGAATGGCACGGGTCAGCTCTAACACGTGACGATTCTTACGTTCCACTACGCCATTTTGTTGTGACACACCGGGACAGGACTGTTGCGGCAGAATTCCCTCTGTCTTGAAGATCCCAGAGAGTTCATTAGAAGAGAACTCCCCTCCAGGATCAGACCAAAGCACTTTTATCGTCTTACCAAACTGAGTTTTGACCATGGCAATGAACTCACGAGCTAGAGAGGTTAACTCAGATTTTTGCTTCAGAAAGTATACCCATGTAAACGGAGTAGTGTGATCAATAAATAAGGCAAAATATATGTACCCCAACCGAGAAAGAACGGGAGACAGCCCCCAGAGATCTGTATGAATCAAGTCAAATGGTTCTGCATATTCAGTATCACTCGAAGAGAAAGATGACTGCGAGGCTTTGGCCTCTATACAACTCACACAATCAGAAATCCCATCAAACTTTGACAAATTCAACTGATCTGGTAATAAATTCTGCTTAAACATAACTTTCAACCTCTCTGAATGAGGATGACCAAGCCGACTGTGCCACAAATCCCATACCGAATGACCAACAGAAATATCCGAACTTAAAGCTGAAAAACCATTACACAAATCCTTATGACAAAATTTCCCTTCCCCCACACTTGCATGAGACCCCAGCGAGAGGGCACCACCCTCACTGTCACTCCCGAACGGCGAGGTAGACACCCTAGCAGCCTTCACGTCCCGCCCCGTCAAGGCATCAAGTACAAATGTTCGGCCATGCTTACTGCCTCTCCCGATCACCCTCCCCGACTTCTGCTCCTGCACAACACAACCAGTAGAGTCAAACTTGACACTACATCCTTCATCAGCCAATTGACCCACCGAGATCAGATTAGGATGCAGCTTAGGAACATATAAAGTGTCGGGAAGATCAATGGAGGTTGTATGAACCGTGCCTGACCCATAAATAGGAATCTGTGCCCCATTGGCCACTTGCAGATTCATAGTGGAAACGGGACATAAAGACTTAAACACCGTACGATCAGGGGTCATATGGTTAAACGCTGCGGAGTCTAAAAGCCAACGCAAAGACTTACCAGACGAAGTACCCGCGGCAAATGCAGAAGAAAGGACAACCTGTAGAGCCTCCTGGACCATCCGCTGGATCTGCTCCGCCATCATGGGAGTTGCAGTACTCGCACCAGGAGGGGCAGCAGTAGGAATCGAACCTAGAGTAACTGGGTAAGCGGTACCACGAGGAGCAGCAACACTCCCTGGGGCTGGGCGCAGACGTCCCTTCCTGCTCAACGTCGGGCAAGCGAGCACGATATGACCTGACCGCTTACAGTAATTACAATAGTTCCGCTTCTTACAGTGGATTTGAACATGTCCAGCCTCTTTACAATAGTGACAAATGACATCACCCGAACTAGGAGGAGCAAACTGCGGGCGAGATGCCGCGGCAGGGCGGCCAACAGCAAAGGCCGACTCGGTGAAGGAAGCTGAGTTATCAAGTTGTGACTGACTCTTCAGGCGTGTCTCCTCTCGCATAAGTTCAGCCACAACATCATCAATACTCGTGACACCCCGATGGATCAACGAGGCCCGAATGGGCTCATATTCTGATCGAAGTTGAGCTAAAAACCGGAAAACACGCGTACGAGCACGTTCCGCAGTCACAGCCGCAGATGCTGCATCGGGAACCAAAGACGCAGTTAACAGATCATACTCAGTCCAGAGATGGAGACAAGCCTGATAATAGCCACGAATATCCTTATCTCCCTGTGCCAGTCTAGAAATTGCAGTCTCCAACTCGAACTGCCGAGACGCATTAGTCTGAGCATAAGTACGACAAATGTGAGTCCACATATCATGCGCTTTAGTGAATCGACGTAGACTGAGGGCAGTGGGAACGTCAACACAATCAACCAGCCATGTGATAAGTTGAGCAATAGCCGCATCCAGTCCTCCACTACCTTCTCATCTGCAGTAGCAGCCGGTTCCTTAAGCTCACCTATCAACACAGGAAGAAGACGTTTCCCGGCGACAAAATTCCGAAACTGGAATTCCCATAAGGCAAAGTTAGTGCCATCAAATCTGATCGAGACCGAATCCCCACGAGAAGAAGCCATGGAACGTAGCAGCAAAAAAGGATCCAAGCAACCAACAGGTGCACCAAACCGGACAGAGATAAGAACAATCACCCGCTGCAAGAAGCCAAAAAACAAACACCCTGCCACAAACCAAGCACCCTGCAGTCGAAACACAAAAAACAAGCCCTGCTAACCCAAGAATGTACCCACGCAGCAAAGGAACCCCACGCAGCAGACGAACCAAATTGGTGCTGCCAAACCAACGCTGCCACAAATAACAAAACCGAACGCAGCCACAACCCAAAACGAACGCAGCCAATGAACAAAACCCTACGCAGCCGTATTCCAATCCGCCGAACGGAACAAACGAAGAGAAGAACCAACCTTTTAGAGCAGAGGCTCTGATACCATGTCAAATAGTACGAAACTAGAAGAACGACACACGATTTTAACGTGGTATCCCTGAATCTCAGGACTAATCCACGGGAGAGACTGTCCTCTCCAAAAGCTTCACTATAAACAATATGACTTCAGTACAAGGGTTTAGCTGTGATCGGCTTAATATAGGGGAAACATAAACCTAGACAATTTAGTGGCTAATTACATAATGGTACCTCAACAATACAAATCAACACCCTCCCTCAAATTGATGTGCGGTACGCAACATCAATTTGGAAGACAGGTACCAATGCCTACTTTAAGCAACCGCCTTCGTAAGCAAATCTGCAGTCTGATCTTCAGTTGAGAGATACCCAATCTGAATAACTCCTTCAGCCACTAATTGTCTAATATAATGAACATGCACCTCGATGTGCTTAGTTCTATCATGCAGCACCGGATTAACAGCAATCTGGATTGCACTCGTGTTATCCCCATATATTCTCATTGGGACTCGACAAGCAACACCCAATTCTCCAAGTAATCGATGAAGCCATACCATTTCAGAACTCACCTCAGACATAGACCGGTACTCTGCTTCTGTTGACGACTTCGGGACTCGATCCTGTTTCTTAATTAACTCTTGATTTGTCCTAGAAATGCTTCTTCTTGTGTTTTGGTAGTGTTTTAAGTGTCATTTCAAGTTTTAAGTGTTTACGTCAAAGAACCCAAGCTCAAGTGTAGAGAAAGTGTGCAAAAAGGGGTCAAAACAGAAGATCACAATCAGAGCACCGGGCAAGTTCACGGCTGAGAAGACGAAGGCCATGAAGAGTTCATGGTTGAAGCGTGAAGTTCAAGGCCGTGATTTCTAATTGTTGGAGCTGCTAACTTGAAGAAGATGGGACAAGAACACATCATGGGCCCCTTTTTTCTTTCTTATGTGTTTTCTTTAGGGTAATGTCTATTCTTTTATCCAAACTTTTTTCAGATTTTTTTTATATTATCCAAACCTATCGAAATGCTAAGAATTATCAAATGTTAACTTTCAGTTAGCAATTTTGTTAGTAATATTGACTTGGTAACATGATACTAACTTGGAAGCATGGTAAAGGAAACCGTACCGGACATCAAACCGGATTCCTTTCTGGTAGGGTATTTTGTGGTACGACCGTGGTTCAACCGTTTCATACCGGTAAATACCGTTTTTGTAATAATCATTAAAACACATGCCTAAAATGCAATGAGTAAGGAATTTGATGACTGGTGTATAATTCAATTTTGAGTACCATATAGTAATTGACCTTTAATATATATATATATATTAGTATAAAAATCCTAAACCTAAATCACTATCACAGACAACACGTGAGCCCCCATCTTCTCCCTTTCTTTTCCACCGCCCCTCTGTCTTTCCATCAATCACCAGAAAATTAATCCCCTTTCTCTCTGGGTTGGGAGAGCTTTGTAGCTAAAAGCTTTAGCCTTCCAAATAAACCCAGATCTCAACTTCTTTTCTATTACAACTGTGAATTCCAAACACTTCCAATCAGGTCGGTGGTGACTTGTACGCCGAGCGACAATCTTGGTTTCTTCCCGGGGAGAGGACTCTCCACTTCTTCGTTTTCTACTACTCCGTCGATCCTCCGGGAAGGTTTCTGAACCACGCTGCCGCCGCCGATGGCCAATCCCAGATCAGGGCTGGCCGGCAGATTCAAATCGAAGTCAAATCCAAACCCACCACCGCCGCGGCTTTGACTCTGACTCTGGCTCTGGCTCTTCGCCGCCGCCCCTGTCCCAATGGTGCTCTCCGACGACTCGCGTGCAGCCCCGCCGCCACCGCCGTTGTTGTTGTCTTTGAGGGTGCCTTCATAGTGGCAGCCCCGCCGGTCTGATTTAAACCGGACGGTATACCGGTTCATGCCGGTTAAGCCGATTAAATCGGCCGGCGCGATAGAAAGGTGGCTGGTAGGGTATCGTTTCGCTGTTGGTCGGATTCCCGGTTTTACCGGTTGAACCGGCCGGTACGATCCGGTTTCCTTTACCATGCTTGGAAGAGACACATGAAGGTCAACATTCCAAAATTTTAGTATTTTAATTAAGTAAAGAGTTCGAAATTTATTAAAGATAACGTAAAAATGGCTAATATTTTTATGCATTACGAAAGATTTGGCTAATTAATAGCATTTTAATAGGTTTGAATAATATAAAAGAATTCGAAAAATGTTTGGATAAAAAATAGACATTACCCTTTTCTTTATTTCAACTTGAAGTTTGTTATAATAATTAGACCATTGTACATACTACATAGTGTTATTTTGGTGTTCATGTTTTTTATTCTCTTTCAGTTACTTAACTATGTTTTTTTAATAACTCAACCCTTCTGAGTGTGTTTTGTGAGTGCACCTTATTTATAGATACATTTACTTCTCTCAATATCTCCCCCTTCTTCGCCATGCTTCATAATGGAGAATTCATTCCACCCTTCTCCCTGCTTGAATTGTTTGGCGTATGTTAATGATGTATTATGAATTCTTTCTTAGAGCATCGTTGTGTTTCCAAATTTCCCAAAAATTTAACTTTTTGAACACACCATAAGGCATCACGTTAATTCTAGCCTCTATGTCCGCCAAAGACTTCCCTATGCACATGTTGACAATAAAACAAGGGATAGTGAAACTCTCTGGATCTTTGCAGGAAGATGGTTCTGCAGGATGGTTGAGCACTCTTCATTTAGTGTCATGGTGTTCGTCCCTTCCAGCTTCTTCTTGTTGGTGATGGGGTCGACTCACTCCGTCATCTTGGTAGGCTTCCTCTGGACGGGCACTTCTCGGGTTTCTCTCCCACTACGGAGGGTCACAGCTCCTAACTCAGATTCATCAAGTTGATTCCGAGAAAGATCCACTTGTGAGATAATTATCCCCATCCTTGTGGTCAAGGTCGTCAAGATTGATTGATGACTTTGCAACCCCGCCTCTATGGATGAGAACTTCACCGTTGCCTCCCCCCATAAACCTTTCTATTTTCTCAAACTTGTTCGAGTTGGAACTAGCGAAGGTAGTTACTAGCTTCTCCAAAGAAGACATCCTATCAAAACATGTGGAAGAGATGGAATGCAGTTGCTCATAAGGAGCGTCCGCTTCGTTCATCAAGTGGCACTCCGCTATCTCATGGTTGGTACTTGAACACCAATCACATGCCATCAACGGATTTCTCCCTTGCTTCTTATCTTCAAGAAGTGCATTGATCAATTGATCAATATTTACGGCAAGCGGAGGACTCGCCTCTGGGGAGTGTACTCATCTCTTGGCATCCCTTCCACCACGTCTCATCAAGCCCCAATCATACCCTTTTGTCGCCATATCTTCAAGCAATTTGCTCATCTCAGTTGGAGTCTTGTTCATCAACTTCCCTTGACCTAGAGAGCCAATGAGAATCTTGTCTTCATGGAGGAGACCGCCTTAGAAGCTCTCAGTCCGAAACTACTCTCCAAATTCGTGATGTGGGTATTGGAGGAAAAAGTCTGAGTACCTCTCACATGCGTTCCTCAATGTCTCGTCCTCCTCTTGAGCGAAATGGGTGATCTTCTTATGCCACCCCGCCGTCTTGGAAGGCGGACAATATCGGGCCATGAACTTGTTGAGCAAGTCTTCTCATTAGGTAATCGAGAGGGGTGATCTATTGTTGAGCCACCTGAGTGCATTCCTCGCAAGAGAGTAGGGGAATAGCCTCTTCGGGCACTCCATTGATCTTTAAACTTCCTGCAATCTCGATGAACCTCTGGATATGCTCCTTCGGAGACTCGTCCTTAAGCCCATGGAACTGCACATTGTTTTGGATCATTGTGATGAGATCGGGCTTGATCTAGAAATTGTTGGTGGCCACGGGGGGGATGCAAAATGGTCGGTTGGATATCTGCCCGTGCAACCATATAGTAGCCCATGGTCCTCGGTTCCTCATCTCCATCTAGAGCATTTTGATTATCTGCCATCTCAGCTTCACTTCCTTCCTTTTCTGATTCTAAATCTTCCTCAACTACAACTCCTTCAACTTTGGGACCAAATTGAGGTTGTCCCCTCTCCTCTATCCTTCTCTTTGCTTCTACCAGCTCCCTCTCACGAGCCAAGAGTCGGAGAGTGGGGTTGAGATTCTCGTCTAGTGACGCCAAAGTTGTGGGATTACTCCGGGTCAGCACCCTCCTGCACACACTTCAAAGAAACACAACTCGTCTAACACAAGTAAGATTCACACTCACAAAACAAAAAGTAAACGCTAGATTAGCACCAAACAATCTTTTCAAAATAATGGACCGAAGTTCCCCGGCAATGGCTCCAAAAACTTGACTCATCCCAAATATCATAATAAGAATCCCGATTAAGGCCCAAGTATAAACCTTAACCGGGTTCACTATAGGGAAATTATGTTTTAAAAGTCAAACTCGGGCAGGCCATGTACCCTTACTTCAATTGTTTGAAACAATATCTAGCAATTGGTTTTTGGTTCTAGCAATTGGTTTTTGGTTAAAACTATGGTTTATAACTAAAGCGATTGGAATAGTAAATGGTTTGAATACTAATAGAGAAGACTTCACCCGGGTGTTGCTCCCATTAGCTAGTAATCATGATTTTTCGGATCGAATGAAAATGTGTGGTAAAAGCGGTTGTAAACCGTAGGGAAGTGCAACAAATGGCCAAACTTCACTCTCTCGGTCACAAGGCCAAGGGATTTGGAATCAAACTACCAAGTTATCTCTCTTGACCAATCGACTATGGGTTGCTTGGGGTTCACCCTCAAATTGTAGTTCGAACGATCAAAATACAACCTACTCAAGGTGCTAATACGCATTAAAAGGTTTGCCCTAATTCAAACTAAGTAGGTGACACAATTTTGCCAAGGAATTCCATCTTTTACAAGCCTCTTAGCAAGAGGAGATTTCTCTTTACCTAGGTCAAATTGGTATAAGAGTTGGAAATGAAAAAACACAACACAAGCTTCATGAAAATACCTCAAAACTTGTATTAAAATGCAACCACACACAAGTCATTCGATCCATACAAGCATTCACATAATTCTAGCTAGGGTTTACAAACACCCAAGTGAAAGAAAGGACTACTCCATGCTATGTAGAGGGATACGCGAGGGAGAAGAGAGAAAACCATCTTGATGATGTTTTCCTTCTTCCTTGTGGTGTGGAGATCAACCTTGGAGGAAGAAATTTCCAAAACTTTGCTCTTAATGAAATCCTAACTTCTCCTCTACTCTTGTTCATCAGTTTCTCATTCTAGAAGTCTGAAGAAGAAGTTCTCACACTAGGTTCTCTCCCCTTCCTCTTTCAGCTCATCCCTTCTTATATACCGTGATCAACGACATTTCACGGTCCCAGTTGACTGCCATGAACATTTCGCTTGTACCGTGATGTCGAGCAAAAGCGCGTCGTTTCATTATGGTGCTTCGTGGTTTGGAGCTATTAGATAATAGTTTGCTCACTCAAACTATTTTCACCTATAGTTTGCTCCATAGAATTCATAGAACATAAGGTTGTACTAATTCCTGAGAGACGATACCTAGACTTTCAGTTTACTACAAGATATGAATTGAAGCATTACGCTTTTTCTCCCCACTAGCTAGTAATCATGATTTGTCGGATCGAATCAAAATGTGTGGTAAAAGCGGTTGTAAACCGTAGGGAAGTGCAACAAATGGCCAAACTTCACTCTCTCGGTCGCAAGGCCAAGGGATTTTGAATCAAACTACCAAGTTATCTCTCTTGGCCAATCAACTATGGGTTGCTTGGGCTTCACCCTCAAATCGTAGTTCGGACGACCAAAATACAACCTACTCAAGGTGCTAATACGCATTAAGAGGTTTGCCCTAATTCAAACTAAGTAGGTGACACAATTTTGCCAAGGAATTCCATCTTTTACAAGCCTCTTAGCAAGAGGAGATTTCCCTTTACCTAGGTCAAATTGGTATAAGAGTTGGAAATGAAAAAACACAACACAAGCTTCATGAAAATACCTCAAAACTTGTATTAAAATGCAACCACACACAAGTCATTCGATCCATACAAATATTCACATAATTCTAGCTAGGGTTTACAAACACCCAAGTGAAAGAAAGGACTACTCCATGCTAAGTAGATGGATACACGAGGGAGAAGAGAGAAAACCATCTGATGATGTTTGCCTTCTTCCTTGTGGTGTGGATATCAACCTTGGAGGAAGAAATTTCCAAAACTTTGCTCTTAATGAAATCCTAACTTCTCCTCTACTCTTGTTCATCAGTTTCTCATTCTAGAAATCAGAAGAAGAAGTTTCTCACACTAGGTTCTCTCCTCATTCTCTTTTAGCTCAGCCCTTCTTATATACCCTGATCGACGACATTTTATGGTCCCAGTTGACGGCCATGAACATTTCGCTTGTACCGTGATGTCGAGCAAAAGTTCGTCGTTTCATTATGGTGCTTCGCGGTTTGGAGCTATTAGATAATAGTTTGCTCACTCAAACTATTTTCACCTATAGTTTGCTCCATAGAATTCATAGAGCATAAGGTTGTACTAATTCCTGAGAGACGATACCCGGACTTTCAGTTTACTACAAGATATGAATTGAAGCATTACGCTTTTGCTCCCCACTAGCTAGTAATCATGATTTGTCGGATCGAATGAAAATGTGTGGTAAAAGCGGTTGTAAACCGTAGGGAAGTGCAACAAATGGCCAAACTTCACTCTCTCGGTCGCAAGGCCAAGGGATTTCGAATCAAACTACAAAGTTATCTCTCTTGGCCAATCGACTATGGGTTGCTTGGGCTTCACCCTCAAATCATAGTTCAGACGACCAAAATACAACCTACTCAAGGTGCTAATACGCATTAAGAGGTTTGCCCTAATTCAAACTAAGTAGGTGACACAATTTTGCCAAGGAATTCCATCTTTTACAAGCCTCTTAGCAAGAGGAGATTTCTCTTTACCTAGGTCAAATTGGTATAAGAGTTGGAAATGAAAAAACACAACACAAGCTTCATGAAAATACCTCAAAACTTGTATTAAAATGCAACCACACACAAGTCATTCGATCCATACAAGCATTCACATAATTCTAGCTAGGGTTTACAAACACCCAAGTGAAAGAAAGGACTACTCCATGCTATGTAGAGGGATACACGAGGGAGAAGAGAAAAAACCATCTTGATTTTGTTTGCCTTCTTCCTGGTGGTGTGGAGATCAACCTTGGAGGAAGAAATTTCCAAAACTTTGCTCTTAATGAAATCCTAACTTCTCCTCTACTCTTGTTCATCAGTTTCTCATTCTAGAAATCTGAAGAAGAAGTTCTCACACTAGGTTCTCTCCCCTTTCTCTTTCAGCTCAGCCCTTCTTATATACCCTGATCGACGACATTTCACGTTCCCAGTTGACAGCCATGAACATTTCGCTTGTACCGTGATGTCGAGCAAAAGCGCGTCGTTTCATTATGGTGCTTCGTGGTTTGGAGCTATTAGATAATAGTTTGCTCACTCAAACTATTTTCACCTATAGTTTGCTCCATAGAATTCATAGAACATAAGGTTGTACTAATTCCTGAGAGACAATACCTGGACTTTCAGTTTACTACAAGATATGAATTGAAGCATTACGCTTTTGCTCCCCACTAGCTAGTAATCGTGATTTGTCGGATCGAATGAAAATTTGTGGTAAAAGCGGTTGTAAATTGTAGGGAAGTGCAACAAATGGCCAAACTTCACTCTCTCGGTCGCAAGGCCAAGGGATTTCGAATCAAACTACCAAGTTATCTCTCTTGGCCAATCGACTATGGGTTGCTTGGGCTTCACCCTCAAATCGTAGTTCGGACGACCAAAATACAACCTACTCAAGGTGCTAATACGCATTAAGTGGTTTGCCCTAATTCAAACTAAGTAGGTGACACAATTTTGCCAAGGAATTCCATCTTTTACAAGCCTCTTAACAAGAGGAGATTCCCTTTACCTAGGTCAAATTGGTATAAGAGTTGGAAATGAAAAAACACAACACAAGCTTCATGAAAATACCTCAAAACGTGTATTAAAATGCAACCACACACAAGTCATTCAATCCATACAAGCATTCACATAGTTCTAGCTAGGGTTTACAAACACCCAAGTGAAAGAAAGGACTACTCCATGCTAAGTAGAGGGATACACGAGGGAGAAGAGAGAAACCCATCTTAATGATGTTTGCCTTCTTCTTGTGGTGTGGAGATCTACCTTGGAGGAAGAAATTTCCAAAACTTTGCTCTTAATGAAATCCTAACTTCTCCTCTACTCTTGTTCATCAGTTTCTCATTCTAGAAATCTGAAGAAGAAGTTTCTCACACTAGGTTCTCTCCCCTTTCTCTTTCAGCTCAGCCCTTCTTATATACCCTGATCGACGACATTTCACGGTCCCATTTGACGGCCATGAACATTTGGCTTGTACCGTGATGTCGAGCAAAAGTGCGTCGTTTCATTATGGTGCTTCGCGGTTTGGAGCTATTAGAAAATAGTTTGCTCACTCAAACTATTTTCACCTATAGTTTGCTCCATAGAATTCATAGAAAATAAAGTTGTACTAATTCCTGAGAGACGATACCCGGACTTTCAGTTTACTATAAGATATGAATTGAAGCATTACGCTTTTGCCCCTATCAATAATGTGACTGCTAAACCAAAAAGTTATTCCAACTTTACTCTTTGGTCCGAATATGGTCAACAAAATTTTCTTCATCAAATTTATTTATAATATATTTTTCTTTTTAGTTTTGAATTTATACTTTTCACACAAAAAATTAGATTAATCGTACTCTTAAAAATTATACACCTTAATTATTTTTTCAAGGAATATATTACCACTGCCTATATAAGATTTACCCGAGTGGGATCAAAGTGTACCATGGTGTAAAATGATTGTACACATAACCATATGAATATACTAATCATTATATGTTAGCTTTCATCACAGTCTACAATCATTTACCATTCTGATAGCCAGTTGTTTGTGATCGGACAGTATTGCTCTTATTTATGAGGTTCATTGGTTAATGGTTTTGCGAAAATATAACCCAAAAATAAAATACTATTGAAGTCGTAAACATGACAAGCTAAATAATTACCAAAATATTATTTTGTACTTTCTCTTTGTTTCATTATTCGGTTGTTCGTTATCTCCCTTTCTTTATTTCCATGTTTGATTCTCTCATCCAATTCTAATCGATCTATATATCTTATATTATTGTTGCTTTATAACAATCTCTTGCCACATAGGATTCAAGAACCTCCAAAATTTTGCATCTCATCTTTATCATTTTAGTTTTTATATAAATTTTTATGTTACTCTAAGCTAAAAATAGTAAAGATATATATAATCATCACTGAGACTCGAACCTACAACCTCCGAGACCCAAATTAATATCCTTTAGAGTGTTTAACTAATGGGATAAAATCTAGTTTATGCTATCAACAACAAAAAGATTACTACTCATCTTATGAAACAGTTTAACACCTGACCTTTTAATGTGATCTTTTGCTTTACCAGTTGACCTTCGACTCAGGTATAAAAGCATTTGACATAAATTAAAGCAATAAAAATGTCTATTATATTTTATATTTATCGTACTAAATTATTAATAAATAAAATTAATGGATAAATTGGCCAGATTAAATTTTCTCATCCAAAACCCTGATGGACACCCAAACACATAATTGACCCAAATCCCGTTTGGATCAAGGATTTTAATTCGAGGGATTCATGTACACTTAAATTTTTAGATTATATTTGTTTGATTTTTTATGTAAAAAAATATGAAATCCAAGTTCAAAAGAATAAGATATATTATGTTAAAATTTAATGTATGAGTGGTTACGCATTTGTGTTTAATTTTACGGTTATGCACATAAAGTGTTCGAGACAAGTTTCACAACTATGACATTTTGTCTTTCGAAAAAATTGAAGTGGACTTCGGTTATCTTTTTTACATTTCTACTTTGCTCAAGTCAGCATTGTTCGCAAAATTCCCTTTTCTTTTCCGCCCTTTTTCCCACAAACATAACTCCTTTTTTAAGACATTTGTATGTCGGCTCTGCTCAAACTCTGTCATTTGTAAATACATTAACATTAAATCATCCTCCGCATTTTGCTTCTTCTTCATTGTTGGTTAGTGAATGATTAGAACATCCTAGGTCAGCACATTTTCACATACATTTGTAGACTTCACTTAAGTCGCTTTCTGATAGGGCAAAAGCGTGTATGCCAATTTCCTATCTTGTAGTAAAACCGGAAATCCGGGTATCGTCTCTCAGGGACTGGTACAACCTTATGATTTATCAATTCTTTCGAGCAAACTATACGTGAAAATGTTTAAGAGATGAAATTATTAACTATTAGCAAAATAATTAAACTAATTAAGCAAAGTAAACTTGTCGAGGAAAATTCAATGGGAGAAAGCTCTGGGAGAAACACCGGGATTCACTACCTATCCTATCCAGATTAATTCACATCTTCCAATCAATTTAATCCATACCTCTACAGCCAGGATATCACTACTGTGCTAGCTATCCCTGTCGGGAATTACTACGTACTAAATGATCAATTCAAATCCTACTGTCGTAGCTCAATGAATTAATTATACAGTCTTAGCACCTTATTTAATCCACTGTCGCTTCGATAAGTTACTATGTCACATGAAATAAGTTCAGTTAATAGGGTTTCACTGTCGCTAATAACCTAATTAACTACGATTCATTGTATTGGTGGCCAGTCAACACAAAGCATTAAGTAATTTCATGCAATAGAGATTGGAAGAAAAGAATCATAAATCAATCCATCAAATCAAGCAATAGCTACATCCTATGGTGTTTCCCCCAGAAATTGGGGTTTAGTTCATGACGAAACTGAGATAAATCGATAGGGTTTTGTTCATCATGTTCTAAATCAACAAGAAACAACTAATTCGATTTAGAAAATCCAACCAACTAATCGCTCTCGTTGAACTCAGCTCAGGTAGCCTTGGAAATCTCAATCGCCGATGGAAGTCGACTGATCGCCTTTTTGCTCTGCTGCCTTGCGCTTTCTTTCTCTCTCAAATAATTCTACCCGCGACCCCTTTTGTCCAATCGCTGCTTCCTTCCTTTCTTTTTTGTTCCAAGACTTTTTTCGTCCCCTTCTCCCAAAAGGAATCCGCTCCTCCTTAATTTGCCTGGCCGCCAGCTCCTTTCCATTCTCCCAGAGAATTCCGGCCCAAAAACAATAAATCCAGTCCGCCCTCTGCTCTACAATAATTCTCCTCCTCCACGAAAAGCCAGCCGCTCCCTGTCCCAAAACAGTGCCCGGCCCAATTCCAAATTTAATTTGCAGCCAATGCTTCCTTCAATAATAGGCTCGGTCCACAAATAATCCTCCTAGCCCAAGTGATTAGTCCACCAGTAGTTCGAGCCCGATTTATTGCTCATGCACTCGCTCCTTTTTCGTGCTTTCTCCACCTGTAACATATCAAACTCACGGCACTAGGCAGTAATGGTTTTTCAACCATTTCCGGGTTAGCGAGCCCTAAAATAGCACCAATTGGCTAAAACATACCACGGATAATCACATAAAGTCAAAGAATCCTATATATTAAAGCCGAATATAACTTTCGTTCCTAAATTCCTTCTCCATACCTATCTAGGTTGGGATTTCACGATCTCTCATCTAATAAATTCTAAATAGTAAAGCTTCCTTTTTCAATAAAAATTCAGCAATTACTTTACGCTAGCCATTAATTAATTCATGTAAGTTGTTCCTTAGAATGTTAATGAGGGAACTCAATTGCATGATGCAAAGATAGAACTTGATTTTTTTGTATATATAATGATGACGGGGAGTAAACTATACGGGGAATATTACAACTGTGGTCACTACTAATTAGATCTTCAATTATAGAATTAATATTGTATGGTATTGTAAAGTGGAGGCGGAGTGTCTATATGGCTAGTTATGGGTGTATAAGACTAACTCCAACCCATAAAGCCAAATTTAGCTCCACAAATAGTCAAATATGGCTTTTTAGCTTCCAAAATCTCATTTTCACTCCAACCCTACAAAAACCTAAATTTAGCTTCTCACCTTCCTTTTTCAATTTATTTGAATAAAACATACTTATTTGGTCTCTAATTTTTATAATTCACTTTAATTTTTTTTATAGTTCGCTTAATACTTTTGAAAACAATTTTTTTGATGAATTTTTTATTAAATTTCAAGACAAATTTTTTTGGAAGATTAGTCATTAATTTGTTAGCATTAAGTTGGAGATTATCCATTAATTTGCTTCGTTGGGCTTAATCTTTATTATAGCCCAAATCAGCCTCCAAATTTAAGGTCCACGTTATTGCAATTGTGAGTTGAGCAAAGAAGAAGAAAACAAGTAGTTGTGGCGGACAGATGTCGGACGTGTGTTTAGCGGGGCCACCACTTTTTGTCCAGCCAAATTTGGCATTTCAACCCAAGAGAAAGCTAAATTTAGCTCCTTAAACCAACTTACCCAAATTTGGCAGCCAACTTTTTTGTGGGTTGGAGCTTGAAAAAGAGCCAAATTTGGCTTTTTAGCATTTTAGCTCCTTGGGTTGGAGCCAACCTAAGTGTTAAAAAGTTAAAGGTAATACACAATTATATATGTATAGATTGGTGGTATAAGATTACAACTACACCTTAATTGCATGCTCATGATATGCAATAGTCTCTCACTTTTTTTTTTGTCAAAAGATATCATATATTGATCAAAACAGAAGATAGTTACACCCTGGAACCCAGCCAGGTCTGGAAATAAAAAAAACGACTCATGGTCGGGTACAAAGAGAGGGCTTTCCTAGCTACCAAATGAGCTACCCTATTGTTCTCTCGTCCTACAAAACGCACTCTAAAGCCAGGCTGAACACGAAAGTAATGAACAATCTCTTCAAGAACAGCACCCAACCGGCTATCGCTTGTGTTGGCCTGATTAATTTTGTCAATTATCACCTTCGCGTTGCCCTCAAAGCAGACCTCCGACAAACCTTGCTCTAATAGCTTCCCTCAGCACAAGCAATTCAACCACCGCAGGATCATCCATGTGCGCGAACTGGACCCCTCTAGCCAGCAACAGAGCCCGAGCTGGGTCAAAAAGAACCATCCCACCAGTCGAATGAGACCCACTCTTAGTAGCCCCGTCCCACATGCAAACCCAATGGGCACCATCCAAATGTGAAGTTGCGCGCATTATCGGGAGCTGAACCCTAGGCGCCTGATCCGCCGGAAGACCCATCCATTCCTCAACCTGCTGGTTAAACTGTCGCATGAGCGCCGGAATCCCAAATTGCTTGCCTTCAAAGACCACCCAATTCCGAGATCTCCAGATCCGCCAAAGGATGGCAACAACAGCCATAACCATCTCAGAATGATGGATCAAACCCAACAGACGTTTGAGAAACAAAGGGAAAGTCTGCCGAGGCAAACCCTCTCCCAAGTATTCCAGCCCCGAATAATCCCAGAGGGCCCGCGCCACCGAACAATAAAGGAACAAATGTTCCATTGTCTCCGGGCCTTCTGATGACTCGGTATTTGCACATGTTTTCCCCTTTGTTTCTTGATTGTTTGAGCTTGAATTATTGCGTCTTTGGCCTATTTTATGCTAGGTTGTATTCCTTTGTCCCATTTCAGGTCCTAGCACATAAAGTGAAGCATAGGCGCAAGTTTCAAGTCAATCAGAGATCAATTGACGATTCGAGAGAAGAAACTCGGGCATGACCTGAAGAAGAATGGATTTCTACCTCACTTTATGGACAAAGAATCATGCAAGCTTGTTATGAAACGAAAGAGGACGAGACTACGAGCGTCTGGGATCAAACGGCGATTGATTCGGAGTCCGGACGAGGGAGAAACGAAGCATTAAACAGAGGCTGAGCAAGTTGCACGGCCAGAATGGTGATATGCACGGCCGTGCACCCTGGCCGTGCGAGAGGGCTGAAGTTCGACTAAATGACACGCTGCGTTTTGAGTTGCACGGCCAGAATGGTGATATGCACGGCCGTGCACCCTGGCCGTGCGAGTCGGGATTTCCTGGTTTTAAGCCAAATTTCGAACCAAAGAGGAGGGAGAGCTGGGTTTTGGATCCCAAACACCCAAGGGACGAACCCTAGAGAGAGAGGGCGATTTGAGGGCATTCTTGGAGTAGAGAAGGAGGATTTCTTCGCCTTGGGAGCTCGAGGAACAAGCCCGGACTTGAAGACTGATCATCTGAAGATTCTTACTGCAGTCTCTCTCTTCTCTATGGAGTAACTTCCCTTCACTTAGGTTTTGAGGAACCCTAGCTATGTTTGTTTGATTGGATGATTGTATGAGTACTCTGACTGGATAATCTTGAGTTCATATTCAATCTATGCATGTTTTCATGATTCAATTCTGCTTTAGTCGAGATTATTGATTCTGCTTTGATCCTATGAGAGGGAATACCTGATTAGGTCAATAGAGCACCATAGATTGATAGTAGCGGATCAATTGCTTTAGTCGAGGGTTGATTCACTGCTTTGTATCGATTGAGAACCTCTTTCGATAGAGGGAGTCTAGTTCAGAACGCCTTGATCAGTTGTTCTAGAGAAGGATACGTCCCTCTAGGCAATTGACTCAAGAGGGCCTTGTTCCTTTAGTCGAGACTCAAGGTCTACTCAAGGATTCTCCGCATTGTGAATGAAAGTGAAACAAGTTGGAAATCATCAATCGTTAGTCTGGCTAGTGGCTAGGGGGAATCATACCTAAGTGAGTTCCCAACCTGTAATTAGATTAACTTTAACTGTAGTTTGCTAGAGTAGTTTTAGTTCTTTTATCTTAATTTGGTTTGCTAAATAATAAACTGAAGCTGAGTAATAGTAACTCTAGAGACCCGTGAATTCGATATTTATCACTTGAGCCACTATACTGCAGTCCCTTCCATTGGTTACACTTGGCCTTTGTTAGGTGTTGTGTTTTTGGAGTATCACCTTCCCAACAAA
The DNA here is from genome assembly GCA_964030455.1 of Linum trigynum. Lineage (NCBI taxonomy): Eukaryota > Viridiplantae > Streptophyta > Magnoliopsida > Malpighiales > Linaceae > Linum > Linum trigynum. The sequence continues at coordinate 27,535,819 of OZ034814.1, read as the reverse complement.
CTGGACACCGGGCAATAGTCTCTCACTTTCATTGATCTAAAGTATGTTTATTTATTAGGTGCTTATTTACAAAATATGTGAATTTTTCTGCACAACATTGATATCTTTTGACTTTAGTTATATGAGCGACAAGATAGATCATTATTTGTATGATGGACATGGATTATACATATCAATCATGGACCAATTTACCATCGATTGAGCATTCTACTACCACAAGGATGTTCAATTACTAAGTTTGTTCGGGTATACACTCATCAAGTGGGAAATATTAAAATATCGTTGAATCTATCATTACATATGATAATTTGAATTATTTGCGTGAATTTGTATCACGGGGCTGAAAGAAATGTTAGACGTTAATAAATATTTGACCCAAACATATAGATGCAGGAAAATCAAAATCAATGAAAAATTATGAACAATATATGAAGTTGAAAATTGTTGGTCAGTCAAAGAGTATATGATCGTGAATAATGATCTTCAAAATGGTGATGAAAGAGTGACTCTTATTGGTTTGCATGATCACTACTCCTATCCACAATCAAACTAAATGTGGCAGCCCTCCTATCAGACAAAGATTGAATAATAAATCATCTTAATAAGTATATACAAAGAGAAATAGTAGCCTATCATTATTGTGAAAATGAGAAAAATAAAATGTACGCCCATCGGGCGGACACAGAACTAGTAACTATATTATATATGTATTCTGATTAACAAGTATGAATGGTTCCATAAACGATTCACCACTGAGTCTAAAGATAACTAATTGAATTATGAGCCACTTACTTTTTAAATTTAATATCCAGTATAATTAAAAGGGAGTTCTTTTCCACTTATTAATAGATCGTTGTTTTTTCGAGTATGGAGAGGACCACGAGTGCAAGAAAATAAGACGATGCCGAGAGACAAATATACTCGACATTTGCGAGAGAAATAAATATACTTGAACTTTGTGAGAGTTCAAAAGACAAGGTTTTAGGATTTGAAAGAGTGGAATTTCATACTTCAGTTCCACATTTTGTTCATTTTTATTTTTTCTTTAGAGCTTTCCTTTCTTTCTTAGCTAGAATTTTTTCTAATTATACATGAAATTTCATATTAGATATATACATATCAACAGTGGCGGAACCAGAATTATTGAAGAGGGGTATCGCCGATAAAAAATTATAATAAATAAAATAATTAAATAAAAATTATAAGAAATTACTGGAAATTTATTTATAAGTTCACAACGTCATGTTTACTACGAATTATGACGATTTTTCATATCTTGAGATTTTTTTAAAATACATTCATCGTTTATGTTGCAAATCAAACATTTTTCGACATACACAACTACATGACCATTCATAAATTAGTCACTCAACCAAAGAGAATCAACATACGTCTAAAATCAAATTAAGTTAAAATAAATTAGTTTACGATCAATATATGGCAAAGGAAAAATACACTTGTATAGCCAAAACTTTCGTGTTTGTGACAATAATAGCCAAATTTGGAGAAATACCACTTATAGCCATATTTTGTAAAAGGTGTTGGACAAATATAGTCATTTCCGTTAGATACTTTAACACCGTCAACTTCTTTTATTGTTAGCTGAATAGGCGCCAACTCAGCTTACACGTCAGTGCCAAATAAGTCATAAGTGACACGTCAGATATTAAAAAAATAAATTACAATTTTTTTTGTAATTTAATTAAAAAACTAATTAATTTTATTTTAATTAAAAAACCTCATAAATCTCCCATGTCTACTGTCGTTCCCTTTGTCATAGGAACCCTAATTCCCCTTTGCTATCACACCGCTGCCGCCGACAACAAATTGCTTTGCCCTCTCTGACCCCCTCCATTTCCAACATCCATCCCCCTCTGCCATCAACGCCCTATTCCACCGTTCATCCTCCTTCAACACCTCCACCGCCGCCATACCAGGTCGCTTCTCTGCCGTCGACCGCTAGCACCTTGCCGCCAATACGTCCAAGCTCTGAATGGTGCGGTGATTATGCATGATGCATCGATCGCTAGAGGAGTTTCTCTGATTCGTCCGCTTGGGGAATCAATTAGATCGATGATGCGTCGTGGTAACCAGAGGCACCGAAATAGCGAAAGCCCAAGCTAGAGCTGGTGACAAGTCAGATTAATCAGATCTGGGTTGGGTGAAAGAAATTTGACGGCGGCAGAATGTACGAGGAGGATTACCATGGTTGCCTGGCATCGATGGGGGAGAAAATTCTCCTCTGCTTGCCTGCTGGAGCTGGAATTGTGCTTGGATCTGGAGCATTTGAGACTGGGTAATCTGGTTTAGGCCGAGGGAAGAAGAAGGGAAGGAGACTTGGGGGTTGTAGATCGAGTACCCTTTTGAAATAAATTTGTATAGCGCGACTGAGATTTAGGGGGGATTGGATCTGGAGGTTGTTATCTGGAAATGGCGATTTGGGGAAGATGAATTGTTGGAAGTTTGGCTTGGTGGAATCTTCAGTCGCCAGGGCTTCAATCGCCGCCAGTCGATGGAACCAACCTCCATTTTCATAGACAAAATTTGAAGGCGGCAGCAACCCAGTTCGGCCTTTCCTTAGCCGCCAGTTCTTGGATGCGCGGCTCTGTGTAGTAGTAGGGACGGCGGAGTTTCGACATTTGTTCTCAATATCTACTCCATGCTAGTACACTATTGCCGCTTCTCCAGCTCTGTGACCATTGATAGGCCTCTTGTTGTCTGATTCATCCTTCAGGCTAGAATGATCTTCGTGATGAACTCTTACATTGAGTTTCTGATTCAATTCCAAATGCTCCTTGTTGCCAACACCATTTTACCCTCCGGGCTCTCTGTTCATACACAGAGAAGAAAATGTAGCTGATTTTTGTTCAGCTCTGCAACCTCTATTATTCATTTTTTTCTTCATTCCCTAAACCCACGTGGATTTTCATAGACAAAATTGGCTGAAAGTGCACGCCACGTCAGCATCTCCGTTTGTCCGGTCAGACTTAAAACTAGCACCATCTCCGTTTGTCCGGTCAGATTTAAAACTAACACCGTTAAAGAATTGAGTGGAAATGGCTATAAGTGGTATTTCTCCAAATTTGGCTATTATTGTCACAAACGTGAAAGTTTTGGCTATACAAGTGTATTTTGCCTATAGTAAACTACAATCTACCAATCGGCAATTTAAGAAAAAACAAAGTATGCCTAAAGTAATATCATTAGCATTTTTTCTCTAGTTCTACCAATTAAATTAACCAAAATCAAATCACAATCTCCCATAAATATACGCTTTTCGCCTATTAACTACAAATTGACAAGTTAAATTGGGTTGTGGGTTACTTAAAACAAGCATGCTTATTTGATTTTACTTATTATTGTTAATTACTAATTATGATGAATAAATTTATAACATTAAAACTATTGTCGTATAATGAAAGTGTGTCGCTTATAATTATTAGAGAGGTGTCGGAAGTCCCAAATTAAAAAATTATGTATCAAAAAAATAAAGATCATTCATAAAATTTTCGGGCGGACGGATATCGGACGACACCCCTCTCCATGCTCTAGATTCGCTCCTGCATATCAGATAAAGAATCATCAATAAACAATTACCATTCGCACAAAATTAATTACCGTCGCCAATATACCAACATATAAAGGAATAAAATCTAACAACAACTCAATAGTCAAATATCTCGGAGCAATTTGCGATCTCAACCTCTAGTATAGATGTATATGATCAGATTACAACTCTGCATATAATACATGTGAATGAAAGAGGCCGAATTGAATTGAAGGTCTGTTTTGCGATAAAAGGGCAGGACATGCAGACTGAAGGGACGGGAGCTTGTCAGTTGTCATCCATTTTCCTTGTTTATCTTGCTTTGCAAAAGGTGCTATTGCTATAGCTACCTATAGGAGTCAAAACATAGCTCGACCCGATTAACCCGCCCGATCAATCCGACCCGCAACCCCACCGCAATTTGAATTGACTAAAAGTCAACAACCCGTAACCCGCCCGACCCGCAACCCGACTAACCTGTAACCTTATTAATCTAAACTCGATTGATCCGCAACCCGATTGATCCGCAACCCAAACCCGATTGACCCGAATTCGACTAACCCGTATCCCGACCGACTCAAACCAAACTTCACCTAGTCCACTTGAATAATTATTATAATATACCTGTTGGGGGTATAGCTAAGAAGGCCCAAAGAGAGGCCCATCGAAGCTCCAATGGGCCAAAAATGGGCCCAGGCAGACACACAGCGGGAAAGGCCCATAGGTGGGCCTGCCATGACAGGGTGAGCGGCACATGAGGACAAAGCGCTACAGGCCAAGGAAGTCCAGTCTGTCAAGTGGTCCTCCCCTGCAGGCGCCTGACAGACGCCATAGGCCTGACAAAACAGTTGGAGTGTCTGACAGAGGTACGACATTAAATGTCACTATGACGTGGAGGAGATCAGCCTCGAAATCGGGTGAGTATAAATAGGGGCAGTTGCTAGCATTTACACAGGTTGGACTCTCTCACTAAACTCTTGCTCTAGAAGCACTTCTCTCTCTAAGACACTGACTTGATCGTCGGAGGGCTAACGGGCATGGGCGCCCCCCTCTGTGTTCGTGTGTGTAGGCAGGCGCCAGTCAGAAGGAACGTGGGCGTGTTGGCGAGGCGTCGAGACTCAAACAATTGGCGCTTCAGGATAGGGGAATATAACAAAAAATCATGAGTGAAGAGGGGCCTATGAGCGGAGAGAGAGAGAGGAGATTACGGAAGAGCAGTCTGGGCAGATGAGAGGGTTGACGCTCGAGATGGACGAGGGTGAGGAGAGTGATGGCATGTTTCAAGGGTCGGAAGGCGCCTCGGTCACAAAAAAGAGCTATTTATGATCAACGAAGATCAGGAAGAGGCGATCGAGGCGCTTCGACGAGAGGTTGACGCCTTGAAGAGAGGTGAAGGGATGACGCCCAACCCAACTTCGAAGAAGAGGGAAAGAGTGGCGGAGACGGAAAGCGAGTCAGGACATATGAGGCGCCCAAGCCTGTGGCGCCCACATGAGCGCAATGGTCCGGACATCAATGGATGGAACGGGGGAATCCTGGGGCGCCTATCACGCCACTGCTCCGTAAGGCATCCCCTGGCGCGGAACATACTGATGTAGCCCGTGGGAACCAACATTCCCCCCTCCCAAATTATGACGGGACAGCGGACCCGGATGATCACTTGAATGGATACTTCACCAAGATGCATATTTACAATAGCTCAGATGCTACCCTGTGGAAAGTGTTCCCATCGACCTTCGCGGGCGGTGTCCTTGACTGGTACCACCAAATTGAAGAGGGACGCATTGACTGCTTTGAGCAGTTTGCGGCGATGTTTTGGCAAAGTTCGCCAGTAGGAAGCGCCGCTCCCTGACCATAGGCGCCCTTTACAAGGTCAAGCAAAAGGAAGGGGAGGCGTTGAGAGAATTCTACGAAAGGTGGCTCTCAGTAGCCTTGGCGATAAAAGACGCCCAACCGTCAGTATTGAGAGTGTGCCTGAACGAGTGTACCAACAGCGAGGAGCTATGCAGGGCGCTCGCCAAAAGGGACGTGGTATCCACGAAAGACTTGGATCACCGAGTGCAGAAGGTGATCATGCTTGAAGAAACTTTGGCGGCCAGAAGGGCAGATAGGCGAAGGACGAGGGGAGAGGAAGTTGAGATGATAAGGAGACCACACCCCCAGAGCGGGTCGGGATATGCACCCGTAAACCACCCCCAGCAGAGAAGAATGGATATCGGGCGCCCGACGCCCAGGGGGACGGGAGCCTTTGTAGAGTACAATGACACGCTGAAGAACATACTGCAACACATCAAGGAGAAAGGCTATCACATCCGATGGTCATGCCCCATGAGGGGACAGCCCAACGAACGGAACTTGGACCGATATTGTGATTTCCACCGGGAGGTGGGGCACCATACGACCGACTGCTACCAATTGAAAACTGAGCTGCAAGGCCTGACGGATAGATGGATGCTCAATGATTTTGTCAAGAAGCCTGAAGAGAGGGTGCATTGCGCGTGTGTGGCTGGCACAGAGAGAGGAGCGGCGGAACTGCCACCCCCACCCTACGTTCTCGACCAAGAGAAGGCTCCTGAGCGAATACGACTTATCATCGAGTCCATTTCAGGAACGGTGGATCTGAGAGAAAAGTTGGAGGCAAACCGCCGGCTAATAGCCACCACTGCCGATGTTCAGGAGGCCATCGACATCAGCTTCAACAGGGCGCCAGAGGAGGCGTGCATGCTCCCATCCATGGACGCCTTGGAGATACAAGGAGTTGTGGCAGGATGCAAAGTGAGGAGGATGCTGGTGGACACGGGGAGCTCCATGGACGTGTTGTTCAAGGACACGGTGACCCGCATGCAATTAGCGCCTGAGTTTATCAGACCATTTGAGTCTGTGCTAGTCAGATTTTCCGGGGCACCCGCCAGGGTGATTGGGCGAGTGCCCCTGCCATTGACTTTGGAATAGTGGACTGCCCATCATCGTAGCTCTCAGACGGGGCGCCTCGCGTTACGCAAGAGAGACTGAACGAAAGCGACGACGCTCCGAAGCAAGGGTCGACGTAATGGAGACAGTGGCGCAGGAGGCACCTCGAGCCGAAGCTGCTGACGAAGAACTTTTGGTAGCGTTGGACGAAGGGCGCCCGGAAAGACAGGTGAGGATATCGGCAGAGGCGCCAGGCGAAATGAAAGAGCGCCTGATTGCCATTCTAAAGGAGTTCGCGGAGCTTTTCGCGTGGAGTGCTCTGGAGATGCCGGGCGTCGCACCCGAAATGGTCGTACATAAGTTTGCAGTCGAAGAAGGAAGGCTCTCTGTGCAACAAAAGCGCAGGAACCTATCATTAGAGAAGGAGGCGGTCGGCCCTTAGGGTCGAAGTGGACAAGCTCCTGGGCGCCAATTTGGTCGAGGAAACCGCCTATGTCAATTGGTTGTCGATGTGGTCTTCGTGCTGAAGCCGTCAGGAGATTAGAGGATGTGCGTGGATTACACGAGCCTCAACAGAGCATGCCCCACGGATGCCTACACGATGCCCCGAATAGACCAATTTGGTGGATTCCACGGCATATCATGAGATGCTAAACTTTGTAGACATGTTCTCCGGGTACCATCAGATTCCCATGGCAGAGGAAGACAGACCAAAACCAGCTTTCATGACACCCTTCGGGAACTTTTGCTACCGGGTCATGGGGTTCAGACTCAAAAATGCGGGCGCCACCTATCAGAGAATGGTCAACAACGTCTTCCGCAAACAAATCGGTCGTAATGTGGAGTCCTACGTGGACGACTTGATAGTCAAAAGTAGTAGGCGTGAGGATCACTTGGAGGACTTGCGGGAAACGTTCCAGGCCATGCGGGCGCACAAGCTTCGTCTCAACCCCCTCAAATGTGTGTTCGGCGCCGAAGCAGGGAAATTTTTAGTATTCATGATCACCAAGCGAGGCATTGAGTCCAACTCAAAGCAGGTGGACGCTATCCTCAGACTTACACCCCCCAAAGACGCCCAAGGAGGTGCAAGGCTTGGCAAGAAGGTTAGCAGCCTTGGTGCGCTTCATCCCACGGTTCGCAGATACGGCCGCTCCCTTTTTCCGGACGCTCAAGAAGGGGGTGCGTTTTCAATGGAATGCTAAGTACGATGGGGCGTTCGAAGAATTGAAACAACTCCTAGCCGCCCCGACCGTAATGATGGCGCCCAGAGCGGGCGAGACGATGTACCTCTATATCGCCGTATCAGAAGTCTCAGTAAGTGCAGTCCTCGTCTCAGTAAGTGCAGTCCTCTGGAGAAGACAAACCAATATACTATGTCAGTCGTACCATGGTCGCCCAGGAAAGGCGATATGCACCCATTGAGAATGCCGCATTGGCGGTTGTGATGGCCGCGACCAAGCTGAGGCCCTACTTCCAGGCGCACACCATCATAGTGCTCACCAACCTACCGTTGAAATCTACGTTAGAGTTAATGGACGTGGCTGGGCGCCTCGTCAAATGGGCGGTTCAACTAAGTGAGTTTGACATTCGGTATGCGCTACGACCAGCGATAAAGGCCCAGGTCTTGGCGGATTTCATTGCGGAAGGAGTAGCAAAGGCAGAACAAGGGGTCGATGACTATTGGCAAGTTCAGGTCGACGGGGCGGCCAGTCGCACTGGCGCCGGGGCAGGTATCGTGATTATAAGCCCAGGTGGCGCAATACATGAAGTTACGTTGCGATTTGCGGCCCTGAAGACAAAAAAAACGTCGCGGAATATGAAGCAGTTATCGCAAGCATGAGTATGGCCAAGGAGTTGGGAGCCCACAAGATCCAAGTCAGGTCCGATTCCGCCCTCGTCATTAATCAACTCAATGGAGTCTTCGAAGTAAAGGAAGAGGCGCTTGAAGGCTATGTACGAAGAGTAAGAGAGATGGGAGCCTGGTTCGGGGAAATCTCCTTCGTTCACGTCCCCCGAGAGGAGAACACCCATGCAGACGCCTTATCTAAGCTAGCAACCGCAGTGGATTTCGTGGAAGAGAGGAAAGTCATAGTCACCGCCGAGGCGCCCCATGAACATCTGATCGCTGCCCTCTGTGGTGCGGGCGCCACCTCAGGATGGATGGCGCCAATTGCGTTGTTTTTTATCCAGGGAATGGTGCCCGATGACCCGAAAGAAGCCTGGCGGCTCCGCCGAAAGGCATCACGGTGCTCCATAATCGAGGAAAACTGTACAAAAGATCTCACGCGAGGACATACTTGAGGTGCCTGAATGAAGAGGAAAGCAAGGAGGCAATTGAGGAAGTCCATAGCGGAACGTGCGACATGCATGCAGGGGCGCGAAGTCTGGAGAAGACGTTGCTAAGGCAGGGATTTTACTGGCCAACAATGAGAAGGGATGCAAAGGCACATATGTACGCTTGCCACCAATGCCAAGTGCACGCCAATGACATTCACATCCCGGCGGCGCCCATGCAGGGCAATGTGGGAGCCTGACCCTTCGCTCAATGGGGCATGGATCTCCTGGGCCCTTTTCCCAAGGCGCCAGGCCAAATGAAGTACTTGATAGTGATAGTGGACTACTTCTCCAAATGGATCGAAGTAGAACCTTTGGCCACAGTCACAGAAGCCCAGGTGCGAAAGTTCACCAAGAAGAATATATTCACCTACTTTGGCTTGCCCGCGTCCATTATCACAGATCATGGAAAACAGTTTGACTGCAAGAAATTGTAGAGTTTTGCGACGACAATGGCGTGGTGCTAAGATTCTCATCGGTGGCTTACCGACAAGCGAATGGGCAAGTCGAGGCGGCCAACAAAAGCATTCTCCACGGATTGCACACCAGGTTGGCCGGTGCCAAAGGAAGATGGGTTGAGGAGCTGCCAAACGTGTTGTGGGCTCACCGCACGACTTACAAGACAACCACCGAGGAAACACCCTTCGCCTTAACCTACGGCAGCGAGGCTGTAATCCCAGTTGAGGTCAGCCTCCTAAGTTACCGTGTTGTCAATTACGACCCAAACGGCAACGACGAGGCGCGAGTCATCGACTTGGACATGGTGGACGAGTCAAGAGAGGTGGCGACAATTCGCCTGGAGACAATGAAGTGACAAGTGGCCCGGTACTACAACAAGAAGATGCGTGCCCATGGCATTACTGAAGGCGCCCTGGTTCTTAAGCGTGATTTTCGCCAGACGCCCGCGAGGGAAAGTTGGCACCGAAATGGAAAGGCTCATATCGAGTCCGGGAGGTGGTAGGTCCCGGAACGTTCAAGCTAGAGCATACAGACGGCAAGGTGGTGAATTGAACATGGAACGCGCAAAACTTGCAACTTTACCGGGAGGGCGCCGCAGCATGGGAGTGCGCCTCCACTTGACCACGGGCAGTAATGATTTAAAAGAGTAGTTGTAGTAAGTGTTTCTTTATGTAAGTGCGCTAGTATTGTGACTAAAGCGCCCCTGGTAATAGCGTCGTATTGTGTCAAAAAGCGCCCAGTGTTATAGCGCACCAACCACGACTATGTTTTCTCTACAAAGTTATATCAGTTAAAGCGCCCAACTTCGCGCCCCAATGAATCAGAATGGTTGTGAAAATTCATCGCACCTATGTTAGAACGTCTAAAGCGCCCAGCCTTGCGCCCTTCGCCGTTTCATGTGTGCAATTTTGTGCCAAGTACAACGCCCAATTTTGCGTCCAAGATCACAACCTTCGATCGGATGAGTTTTGTGCGAATGTCTTATTAAAGCGCCAAAACATGCGCCCACCGACCGAAAAGCGCCCCTAATTTCGCGCCCTAGTATATTCGTCAAAAATGCAATGTCATGTCACACTTCTCAACGAGTTATGCGCCCCTAAGGTGCCCAAACACACGCCCCTCAACCAAAAAGCGCCAAGAACTAAGTTAGCATCCTCGCATGCAGAGCTAAAAAGAGAGAAATTAAGGAACTGTCATTATCAAAGATAGCGCAACCGTGCACAAGATACATTTAAAAAAAAATTAAATTATGATACAGGATAAGGCGCCCCCAAACGCTACTCTGCTCCGGAGGTAGCATCGCCAGCACTAGGGGCCCTCTCTCCGGGACAATGGCGGCACATCTGCTGCTGGTGGAGTGGGCGCCTTCTCCCCCTTGCTATACCCAAGCATTTCCCCAATCACGAAGTCGGCCATGTCCGACAAGTCCCAGGCTTGGTTGGGGAAATCTTTCTCCAGCTTGTTCTTCAATATGCTCAGGCTGGTTAGACAGGCGTTGGCGAAGAGACTTTTGCCAGCCTCGGAGTCCTCGAAATTATCCAAGGAGTGTTGCAAGGCATAAACCTCTCTCTGTGCAGCCTTCAAGGACTTTTTCAAGTCCTTCTGGCCATCGCGCAGCCTCTTCTTCTCCTCCTTAAGGAGGTCAATGTCGCTGGCCTGGGCGCCTACTTCCTTCTCCAGCTCCTCCTTCTGGTTCTCTAACAGGGCCACCTTCTCCACCAGGCCTTTGCGTTCCTCCTCGTACTCGGCTCGCATCTGCGGCGCTCGTCCTCCAAGGCGCCCTGGAGCCGCGATACTTCCATGGCCGCCTTCAGCTGGGCGTCTTCGCACTCCTTCACCAGCTGTTCGTGGCGCATGGCCGCCGTGTCCAAATCGTCCTTGAGGGCGGACGCGGAGGAAGAGGCAGCTAGTGCCTCCTGTTTGGACTCGAGTAGGCGCCTGCCGCCCCTCTCCGCAAAAAGCAGTATCTGCAGATAACAAGTCAAATTGTCAGTACCCGCAAAAAGAAGTGTCTGCATAAGGTTAGCAATTGAGGCACACGCCTTGGCGCCCACTTGGGCCAGCTCCGAGAAGAGGTGATCCTATTCACCTCTGAAGACACCTGCCACATTTTGGCCGCCGTCATCGCCAACCCCATTGCGCAACCCCAGTCGACGGCAGATAAGGGTGAGCAAGGAAGATCGATGCGCCCAAGCTTAGTGCGACGCGGCCGCAACACAGGCGGGCGCCCATCAGGGCCCACAAATAGTCCCTCCTCGTCCAGGTGAACCTGGGCGCCTTGATCTGCGCCCGGGCCCGAGGCAGTTGCCTTTCCCTTCCCTCGGTCAGCTTTTTTGTGCGCACGAGGTAAGGGAGAGCCTGCCCTCTTCTCTCGCCGAACCAAGAAAGGCTCCTCTTCCTCGGACTCTTCGTCGGGAATTAAGGGGTCAAAGTCGGGCGCCCCCTCCTGCTCCTCTGCGGGTGAGGAAGACGCCACGCTGGTCGTCTTAGCATGAGTGGGCGCCTTCAGGGACGTCGCGACGGTCTTTGTTTTTACAACCCTTTTTATTTTGGGCTGGAGGAGGCGGCGCCTGAGATTGGGCAGCAGCAAAAGCAGGCGCCTTCGTTGGGGCAGTGGCAGGCGCCCCAGCGGCAATCGCGGCAAGCCGGCTCTTCATTAACTTAGCGATGGTGGAGAAGTCTGATCCTGCACAAGAGCATAATAGTAAGCACAGACAACGAAAGATAAGAAAAAAGCAGTCATTATCAGGCGCCCACACACCATCATTGTATATGCCTCCAAAATAGGAGCATGGTTAGCGGTGGGGCGCAAGTTCACGCGAGTGGCACTAATTAAGAGGGCGCCTATGGCTTCATCCTCCGATAGGTCAACCCCCGAGTTAAAGGCTTCAACGATGCCCAGCTCCCACTCCCTCACAAAGGGACCCCCACTCTCAAAGAAAGAGTCCTGGTAAGCCTTCATAAAGAAGAACCCGTTAAACCAACTCCTCCCCAGCTTTGGGCACTTGGTTACGAAGTGGTAAGGGAGCCTCTTTCGCCTCTGAAGCGACAGACAGTTGTCGAGTGGCGCAACAGTAAAAAAATACCGAAACAGGTTGAAAGTGGGCTTCATGTTGTGCAATCGTCACTTTAGTTTGAACAGCACCACCACAACCATAACAGACGGAGAAAGGCGCCAAGCAAGCACCCGCATGTCTTCAGGATTACCTCCAAAATGGGATCAATCGCAAATCGCAACCCAAAACGGAAGTACTCTTGATAGACCCCGGTCCATTTGGGGCCGCATACACCAACTCGGGAGATAGCCGAGGGAGGCGCATACCACCAATCGCGCGGAAACTGGAGGCTTGTTACTAGCTCGTGGACGCGCGCCAGCGTTACAATAGACTGATGATCTGGGCCGGCCACGTCAAAAGGCAAAGCGGACGTCTCAACTGGCACGTAGTCGGGAGGGAAAGACTTCTCCCACGTCGTGATCTTATATGACCCATCCGCGGGCATGAAGCCCGGAGTGGAGGCGCTTGAAGGTCCAGCAGAGGCAGGTTCGGGCGCCCTCTCTAAACCAAAAATCGAACCAGGCGCACAACCGGGACACGGGGTAAGCGACGCCCACGCCTAAATGTTGAAAGAAAAGGAAACCAAAAAGGAAGAAGCTTAGTGAAATTACTTACCAGACTGAGCATGGCGATCAGAAGGGCCTGCACCATGAACACCTGCATTAGAGGCGCCTGCACCATGAGCACCTGCACTTGAGGCGCCTGCATCAGCAGTCTTGTCCTGAGGGGATGCAATGAACGTTGCGCGAAGAGAGAAGGGTCTTGGCGACGTAAAAGCAGCTAGAGAGAGGTCAGAGCAAAAAAAATTTAGAGAGAGGTCAGAGCAAGCAACTTAGAGGGAGATATATTTGTGGAAAATGACAGGACTAAGGGAGGCGAGAGTATTTAAAGGGGGGAGGGGCGCGCCTCGGAGCCTGCGCCACCTGCCACGTGTCAACATCACGGGCGGGCTTTTAATCTTTCCCCCACCTTTTTTGAAATTTCGAAATATTTTTTGAATTAAAAAAAAACCCGCCCGTGAGGGGGGAAAGGGGGCACCGAGTAGATGCGAGGGGCCGGAGCGCCTCCTGGTACATGCACGAGCCTGGAAGCAACCTAGGCGCCCATACGTGAAAGGGAACGAAGCGGTTCAAACGAGCACTGGGCGCCCTCGAGAGGGGGGCATGAATCCTAGCAGGTGGCCTAATCTGCAGGCGCCCGGACAAATGAATAAGATAGAGGTGAAGAGTTCATGCGCCGAGAACCTGGGCACTGTTGGAAAGTCAAACGCCCGCCTATAAATCGCGACGTAAACAAGTCATCGGACCAGGGAATATAGTTAGGCACTCAATGAAGGGGCATGAGCGCCTAACTGAGGGGCAATTGTTGGGGGTATAGCTAAGAAGGCCCAAAGAGAGGCCCATCGAAGCCCCAATGGGCCAAAAATGGGCCCAGGCAGACACACAACGGGGAAGGCCCATAGGTGGGCCTGCCATGACAGGGTGAGGGGCACATAAGGACAAAGCGCTGCAGACCAAGGAAGTCCAGTATGTCAAGTGGTCCTCCCCTGCAGGCGCCTGACAGACGCCAGAGGCCTGACAAAACAGTTGGAGCGTCTGACAGAGGTACGTTGCATTAAATGTAACGATGACGTGGAGGAGATCAGCCTCGAAGTCGGATGAGTATAAATAGGGGCAGTTGCTAGCATTTACACAGGTTGGACTCTCTCACTAAACTCTTTCTCTAGAAGCACTTCTCTCTCTAAGACACTGACTTGATCGTCGGAGGGCTAACGGGCCCGGGCGCCCCCCTCTGTGTTCGTGTATGTAGGTAGGCGCAAGTCAGAAGGAACGTGGGCGTGTTGGCGAGGCGTCGAGGCTCAAACAATACCATACATAGTTTTTCAAAATAAAGTTTTTCATTCTAAACTTAGGTAAAATTATTTTTTCATTTCATATTGGGAATTTAAAAAATATAAAAGTCACTAGATATTATGTAGTTTAAGAAAATTATAAAAATTGAAACATGAAGGTCACTTGAACACTAAGTTCTTTAACAAAATTAAAAAATTAAATATAAAAAATAAAATCAACATAATGTCAATATTAATAATGAAGAATTAATAATTGAGATCATGAAAAATATTAATATAATATATAAATTAAAATTTTGGTTAATTTACCTATTCGATAAAATTATCAATTAAATATAAATAAAGTAAAGTAATGTATTTGATAAATTGATGTTTTTAAAAGAAGAGGAAAATTTTGGTGTATTCAACTTTTTCGGAAGAGAAAGAAAAGGGAAATTTGATTCTTTGAATTTTTTAGAAAAAACAAGTGAAAATTTTGTTGATTTTGATTTGTGGGAAGAGAAAGAAGTGATAAAGTTTGGTTCTTTTGACTATGAAAGAGAAATAAGGTGTGAAATTTGAGTTTTCAACTTTTTGTGGAAAAAATGAAAGAAGAGGTAATTTTTTTTTCCAATTTTATGGCAGAGAAAGAGGAGGGAAAATTGAGTGTTTCTAATTTATGGAAGGAGAAAGAAAGAGGGAAATTTTAGTTGTTTTTTTTTTTGTGAAAATAAAGAATGAAACAAATTTGGTGTTTACAACTTTTTGGTTTTTCAAAATTTTAGCCCTTGAAATATGAATCTTTAATTTTTAGGGTGTGCCTATGGTGACTTGCACTTTCCGGTCGACCTCAGTTAGGATTATGTCGACCTCATTTAGAATTCGGTCGACCTCATATAGGATTCGGTCGACCTAATCTGTTGTTTCAGTGTAAAATAAGTTCATGGTGCCTACTTTGGATATTCATATCATACAATTGGCTAGATGGAAATTGAAGACTAATGACTTGTTTTGAAGCTGGAGTGTCCCTCTACATATTGAAGTGGAAGAGAGCTCGATAGGAAGTCCAGAAGACCATTTTTGAACCTCATCAAAAGGCTATGCCAAAACTGGGAAACTGCCTGGAAATGGCTAAGTCTGAAAACGTGTTTGTGAAGCTTATTTTGGAGCTCAATTCGAGAAGCATGAATGCGAGTCGAGTCCAGGAGCCTCTACCACGTTAAATCATGTATGTTTTTATACAAAGGCAATGCATTAGATGAAAGATTGGATATCTAAAAGGCTTCAAACAAAAGGCTCGAAGTTTCTACGAAGACTGTTTTTCTGGCAGAAAGTTTATAGAGCATATTAATCGGCCAACGGTCCGAGTAAAAGCTAGTAACGATTATTGTGAGATGCTCATTTCCCGAAAATCGGCCCGGTCCCGAACGGTTTTTTACCTCAAATTTAAGCCCAGAGATTGGATTGAATTGTTTACTATTCGGTCCGATCCGATCTCATTCCCGGTTATAGGGTCCGGTTTCGGGTAAAACCAAAAAACCCTGATCAAATAGCCAGCCATTACATTAGCAAATTTTATACCTTACCTTCCTCCGGCCACACTAGTTGATAATTGTAAGTAGAAATAATGGAAGGAAGGGGGGGCAGCGGGTATTAAATAATAATAATAATAATAATAATAATAAAAAAGGAGCAAGGCAGTTATTGTTAATGAATGAATTTCTGGAAAAAGGATATTGCTGCTGGGACGGGTGTGTGTGGGCGGGTTTAGCTTTTTAGGTACAAAAAGACACCACTAGCAAAGCTATAGGCTAGGGTAGAGAAATATCTTTACTTTCTTCTGTTCCTTTACCCCAAAGCATTCAATTCTCCTTAATCCACTCAACACCACCAGCACCAGCGGCAGCAAAATGAAAAGCCCCCATGATGATGATCATCAGGTGCTAGCTCGCCTCTTCTGCAAAACCCACACCCGCCCAGCTCTGCCATTTTGCATATATAAAATAAACCCAACCAACCAACCTTCTCATAGTCATCTGGTCATCATATCTCCATCTTCCAACAGCAACCAACAAAACCCTACCCATCCACAGCTTTTGCTCACTTCCCCTTCGCCCATTCAATAACCTGTTTCTACTTCTACTAGCTAGCCATTTTGTGAGTGTGAGTGTGATTATCATCATTCAACCTTTATTTTGTATAAATTAAGCAAGCAGCAAGTCATTCCATATATTTATGTGAGAGTAGGTGCATGGTAATGGTAGACAACTGATCAAGGTTGTCAACCCACGGGTCGACCCGCGGGTTGACCCACTTTGTCCCTGATCCGGTGAGGAAAACGGGTCGCACGCACCCGCCAGGTCGACCTTGGGTTGGAGTCAAATTGTGTCATTTTTTTCTTTGTTTTGCGAAATTCGCCTATTTTCTGATTTTTCTTTTCGCCTAACTCAATCTTTGGAATCCTAAGTTGAACATTTGAATATTAATGTTATATAAGTGTGTGTGAATTTTCACTATATGTTGAATCTAAGTACGGAATTTTATTTTGGTGTATTATTATATGTTATAACTCATATGTTAGATGAGATTTGATATAATTTATCAGGATAAGTACAATACAATGACGCTATCCATATTTCCGGGCTAAACCGGACTAAAACGGGTGACCCATTAACCCTTAACCCACTGGATCAACCGGATCCGGGTCAATCCGCGGATTGACAACCTTGCAACTGATTCATCAATCCCATAGTAACCTAAACAAATGTACGAATTAAATTAGGGCGTGTTTCATATAAAAATTTTTTTCCCTTTATTGTTCTTTGCAAGTTTGGTCGAGGTGCTCATTTGAGCAAATTAAGGAACTTGAGAAATTGTGCCACCGATCAGTCGTACAGTAAAAATCCACCACCACCTCCACCTCCACCTCCACAGCCACACAGCAACTGAACTCAAGAGAGACGAGAGATTTTTGCTCCACCATAACTATATTTTATTATTATTATATTCATTTTATTAAGAGAACAGACAAACAGAGAGCAGGCAGAGCAGAGTAGAACAGAACCCCAAAAAGGCTACCCAGTTCTTCTCATCTCTAATTAAACAGCTAGCCACAGCCTCACCCACTCCTCCCTAATCACTAAAAGAAAGTATGATTATCTATATATATAATTATATATAACATGACATATCACACTAGAGTCTAGAGAAAGCGAAAACAAAGCGACCTAACTAACTAACACATGACGTCCTTAAGTAGCTTGTATCTCCGAGTTGAAGGCTTGGGAGATGGCAGCCCGCCGTGATTCCTCGCCGCCGGCGACGGCCTCGTCCCATCATCCCTGCTTGTACTTTCCTCCTCCTGCTGCTGCTGCTTTATCTTCAGCCCGGAGTAGTGGGATCGGCTACCGCCGTCCAGCGATTTCCTCCAAGGCGCCGCCCTCCTCTCCTCGCTCCGGCACCAATCGCACTGCTCCACCGCCTCCGAAAACTGGTTGTAGTAGTTGCTGCAGTACCTGATAATAACCCACCGCCCACCCACATCAATTCACAACAACAACAACAACAACAACAACAGAAGAAGAAAACATCGATCGGAATATCAGAATACTGAAACGCCGTACGAGTGCTGGAAACGGTGGCGGCATTTGTGGCAGCGGAACAGCTTCTCCGAGAACCCCACATCGCCGCACATGCAGCACACCACTACTGCCGCCGCCTGCAAATCATTATCATCTTCATCATCCACCATTTTTCTTCTTCTTCTTGGTGTTAAAAGAGATGAACGAGAACGACACGTACGGGGGAAATTAAAGGGAGAGAAAACAGACAGAAATCAGAGAGAGGGGGAGAGAGAAAAAGGAGGGCAAGAAAGAAAGCAGCAGGCAAATCGCATAGGGAGTCTCTCTCACTTTATTATGTATTGCCTTTCTCTTCTTTTTCCCCCCTCTACCCAATGGAAAGAAATTAAATATAAATATATATTAAGGGAGGAAATTAATACGTTCATTTTTTTCTTTTCTTTTTTGGTAATAACGTTCATTTTTTTCTGAATATTTATTTCACTATCGGTTTGTAAATCCCACGAAGGAAATGCTTTTATGAACTGATTAGCTATAATGATCCAAATTTTAGGAGAGCCCCAAGAACAAATCAAGAAAAATAAATTAAATGAAAAAAAGGTAGCACAACACAGGTACACCACAAGTTACTTGCAGTCGCTTTCAGTTGGGGTTGGGGTTGGGGTGAGCCCAATCAATAATTCTAAACTGGTTTAGGCCCACTCTCTCTCTATATATATATACGAACCTTAAGAAATTAGATAGGAAAATGACAGTTGCATCCCGGCTGTGCCATCCTCTTTTACGAAACTCTACTTTTTACCATTTTCCGTTTTATGAGTTAATTGTCAAAATATAGTTTTTTTCTTCTTCTTTATCATAGTCGTTTTAAAAGTATTGACATGGATATTGTTTTTTTGGGTTAATTGCAAGTTTGGTCACTAGGTTTACTAAAAACGTTCATGTTTGATCACTAGAAATATTTAATTTCATTCGTGGTCCCTAGAATTAGTTAAACATTCCAAGTTTGGTCACTCTCTCTGTCCAACTCCTTTAACTTCGACTGACATGGCAGTTAAATTTCATAGTTGACCGTTAAATATGTGACGTGGCAATTAAAAATAAATAATAAAATTTAATCATTTAAACTTTCCACCTCATTTTCACAGCTATTCAAAAATAAAAATTAATTTTATATAATTTAAAACAATAAGTTTTTCTCCCGATTGTGTTCTCCCACCATGAATCCCGTCCTCCGATCTGGGTCAGTCGCACAGCCGAAGAACGACCGGTCTCTTTCAGCACCATCTTTTCTTCTCCTTCCCTCTTTTATATATCATAAATCCTGCTCAAATCCCATCCCATCCCATCCTAAACCCAATTCCACAATTTCCAAATACGATCCTTCCCCCTAGTTAACCATTCAAAAATCCATGTCGACGCCGTCGACGCAGCTTATTCGGGGCATCCCCGACAACCTCAGCAGCGATTTCCTCTCTCGCTGATGTGATAAAATCGAAAAAGAATAGCGGCCTTTCTTCTATCCGACATCCACCCGATGGAAACAAACCAGATGACAGAAGCAATCCACTACCAGCCAATAACCATAGATCCTCCCACCTACTTGCACCTTCCCCAATCCAAGATAAACTCCCATTTTCACATCACACAGGTCAACAAAAGAAGCAAAGAGTAGATTTATACTCTCCGAAGAAACCATAAATCAAACCCATTCCCCCGCAGCTTGCATCATCACCAGCCACGATCTCATCCACTAGCGTCGCTGCCGCAGCACAGTCATCCCTCTGCATATCATCAACACCATCCCCTTCTGATTCACTGCAGCAGTAGCTCAACAATCCACTACCAGGCGGCTTTCAGCAAAACCCCAAACACAAGAGCATCCTCCATAAGCACCCACTCTACACCCCGCTCCTCCACAACAACGTCTCCTTCCCAAATAAAAAAGAAAGTCCTCTGCCTCAAAATCATGGGTGTCGACTATGGGAAAGCCCTCTGCCAAAACCCGTCTCTCCACACCGCCACCGTAGACTTCATCAATGTCGTCGTCTCGTTCCGATCAGCCACGCTCGTTCTTCGGCGGTGCGACTGACCCAGATCGGAGGATGGTATTCGTGGTGGGAGCCGGGAGGATACGACCGGGAGATTTTTTTTTAATTTTAGAAAATTAAGTTTTATCTTTTAATAGTTGTGAAAATGAGGTGGAAAGTTTATAGATTAAATTTTATATTTAATTTATTTTCAAATTGCCACATCACATATTTAACGGTCAACTATGAGAGTTGACTGCCACGTCAGTCAAAGTTAACGGAGTTGGACGGAGAGTGGCCAAACTTGAAATCTTTAAGTAATTCTAGTGACCATGAATGAAATTAAATATTTCTAGTGACCTAACGTGAACGTTTTTAGTAAATCTAGTGACTAAACTTGCAATTAACCCATTTTTTTTGGAGAGGGACAATGAAGTCGCCTTACACTCAGGCGAATCCGTTTTTTGAGATTTTTAGTTTGGATTATGCGGACCCGCTCGAGTATGAGGTGAATGTGTTGAACGATCTGTGAGGCACTTGAGACTCGAGTGGACGCGCCTTCCCCTCCTTTTTTTTTATTTCCCCGCCCCTTCTTATCTTTTTCTTCTCCAAACAAACCACCACCACCCGCATCTCCTACCTCCTTCCAGCAACGGACCCGCCTGACCTCTAGCGCACACGTCGAAGACAAAGGCGGCTTCGCCTCCACCTCAAGAGGACCCGTCGGAGACAGGGCCCCATTCGCCTCAGTCCCAAGCGGACCCGCCACCGGCAATTTTCTTGTTCCCTCGCGTGGAGACTTGCAGATCTGGTTTGTTTTGGTTTCGGCAGAAGGATGTCCGACACCGACAAGGAAGCAGCCGCCGACAGAGGAAGGGGGAGAGGGCGGCAAGCAGCTCACGGCGGCGGTGGCCGGTATCGAGGTGAGGATTTCACCGGTGGCAAGATTTATTATGTTTGATTTTTTGTTTTTTTTTTCCAGGTCCTAGACTTATGGACAGTTATTCCATGAGACTACCACCTATGAAAATTGATCATGCTCCAGTCAATTCCGTACTTCTTTGGGCACATGGTCAACATCGTGTCGACTCATTTTGGGCAAACGAGGTAAGTCTTTCATAACAACTACTTCTTTAAAGTTCATTAGCTAGTTAGATAAGACTATTATAGATTTTTACTAGGTGAACTGAACTGAAATTAGAATAGAATTACGTATTAATTTTTTTTGAAATTAGTATAAGTTTACTTTAGATGGATATTTAGATTAGATAAATTTAACTAGGTGAACTGAAATTAGAATTACACATGAAACTGAATTAATATAAGTTTGTGCACTATAGGATGGTGATCGAGTTTACCATATTCGACGTACGACCTATATAGTCATGTACCATCCACATTATTAGACGTACCTCGTCGAAGCGGGCTTGATTAGTGTTATGGAATTGGTCCCTATGACTATTGATGCAAGTTTGATTACTCCACTCGTAGAGCGTTGGCGACCCAAGACATCGACCTTCCATTTGTCGTTTGGTGAGGTTACAATCACTTTAGAGGACGTTGTAACACTGACCGGTCTAGCGATCGACGATGATGTCGTCATAGTACACATACCAGATGAGGAGTGGTCAGAGACCTGTGCGAGATTGTTAGGACGGGTTCCTAATGATCTTTCCGGGGGCGGTGCCGTTAGGATTAGTTGGCTCAGGGGGAATTCAATAATATGCCGGCAAATGCATAACCCGAGACTACAGAGCAGTTTGCACGAGCATATGCTCTATCTTTAATGGGAGGTGTACTGTTCCCCTATCGGACTGGAGCTACGGTTCATCTACAGTACCTACTCTTGGTGGAGGATTGGCAGAGAGTTGGACGGTTTGCCTGGGGAGCAGCTGTTTTAGATACCTGTATTGCACTCGTAGAGCGTTGGCGACCCAAGACATCGACCTTCCATTTGCCGTTTGGTGAGGTTACAATCACTTTAGAGGATGTTGTAACACTGACCGGTCTAGCGATCGACGATGATGCAATCATAGTAGACATACCTATTGAGGAGTGGTCGGATACCTGTGTGAGATTGTTAGGACGGGTTCCTAATGATCTTTCCAGGGGCGGTGCCGTTAGGATTAGTTGGCTCAGGGGGGATTCAATAATCTGCCGGCAAATGCATCACCCGAGACTATAGAGCAATTTGCACAAGCATATGCTCTATCTCTAATGGGAGGTGTACTGTTCCCCTATCGGACTGGAGCTACGGTTCATCTACAGTACCTACTCTTGGTGGAGGATTGGCAGAGAGTTGGACAGTTTGCCTGGGGAGCAGCTGTTTTAGCTACATGTACCATGAGATGGGTAGGTCATAGGGCTGGCTATTTGGTCCTAGTTTTTTGGTTTTACCCGAAATCAGACCCTATAACCCGGACCGAGACCGGGCCGGGACCGAATAGTAAACAATCCAATCCAATTTTTGGGCTTAGATTTGAGGTAAAAAACCATTTGGGACCGGATCAAAAACTGGATAAAGACCGGATAAGAGAGTTCAACACCCAAAATTTAAGAGTAATTAGCATAAACGGTCACAAACATTTGCACTTAGTACAAATCTTAACCAACTCCTCACCCTTTCAAGCCTTAGGCCACTCAAATCCCCACAAGCTCAATATAAAATTAAGATCGAATTGGGACCAGACTGGGTCAAGACCGGAATGTATCCAATCCAATCTTTGGTCCTTATATTTTTGAAAAAACCGGACTGGACTGGATCAATTTGGGCAAATTTAACCGGATCGGACCGTATAGCCACCCCTAGTAGGTCAGTTTTGCACATGACACACTCCTTTTCCCTAGGAGGTGACCTTGGTGGATGGCTCCCCTTACTACAGCTCTGGCGTGGGAGCGATTTACACGTTTAGCACCACAAAATACAGAGTCGAGGGCATAGATTACCGAGGACTAATTCCCACGTGGTGTTCGATGATTTTCAACCAACATCCGTCAGCACGTCGACCAGTTCTACCAGTACAAGTTGTGATTTGACGAGATGTCAACCATCGTGGTTAGTATATAACATTTCGTTTTATAGAATAGTTTTCATTGGTTTGTTTTAGAAGCTTTGTACGGACGAATGGAAATTGTTTCAATTTTTGCTCGATATACATATATTCCCTTCGATCTCCATGAAATGACTCTTTTCCCCAGCTCAATGATGCAAGTGTAGTAATGCATCAAATTAATAATTTCTCGATATGTTTAGGATCGTATTTCTCAAGGTCTTCTAATAACAACTACTCATAAGTAATCACTTATGATCAAATAAAGACATAACAATAACAACAATCGAAGGGTTAAGGTTCTCTATGTTTAGTTCATTTTCGAGATAGGAATAGATAAATAAAACATAAAGTAAATGACAAGATAAGTAAAGGATACACATTTGTTAAGAAAGTTCATTCTAGATGATCATCCATCTCAATCCCAATAATAACATACATCGATGCATCTTCTACTATGTTAATCTATCCCTTCCACTAAAACATTCCTGATCGAGTTTTCGCCGCATGCATAAGTAACTACTACTAGCTAATGCGCACTTTCGCTTCATGTCCATAAACTAATCTATGAAACAAAGAAGTAAGGATATCACATTAATAGATCTAGAAAATTACAACCCGACCCATTGACCTGACCCAAAGCCACCTGAAAAATAGGGATTTGTATAAACCAAAACCAGAATGACCCGAACCTGATTAACCCGTGTTTTTTGTGTCGGGGTGGGTGGGTTAGTGGGTTGACCCGTTCTATTTCATATGTTACTCCCAAAATGATAAAATCACTCATAAATTGGTGAGATGTTTAAAACAATATAATTCACAAGAATTTGGAAGACATGTTTGGAGTTTAAGAATAATTAAATATCATGTGTTTCTTATAGTAGTATTACTCTTGTAATTGTTTTTTGATGATTTGTGCAATTTGTATTTCATTTCATTAGCATGGGATGATTTGAGAAGGAATTAATTGACATGTGTTAGGTAAACTATTCCCATGCATATTTGAAAATTTGTGTTCTTTAAAAAAATATGAAGTATGTTTGATAGTGTTTCTGAGTGTGCACATAACCCGAAACGACCCGTAACCCGATTTGAAATCTGATGGGTTGGGTCAATATTTGACCCAAAATCAGCCACCCAACATGACCCGACCCATAATCCGAGACCTCAACCCAACCCGATTGTCAGGTTTAACATTAACTACTTAAGGTATTTATCAACCATTGCAATGCTTTATAGCATTTATGATCTATGGTACAAGCATTTAACTCATACAAGCATGAATGATTGATCATTGCACTCCATACATGCATAAGACAATAACACATCACATAAGAGTCGTTTCCTAAAAACTTATCATTACATTAAAAACAATACTATTGTTTACCCATAAAATTAACCTTGTACCACATCGGTTAAAAACAAGGAATGAAATGGTTTTATAAGACCAACTTAATTATAACAATTAAAATCAATTAAGATGGGCCACGTGGATTGGAATTTTGGGCCCATGGCACCATGCCAAAGCCACTCTACACGGCACTCTTGTCATCTATTCCAAAATTTAGCTAAGTGTTGAAGCCACCCCCAGGACGTGGCAAGGGGAGGACGTGGTAAGGGGGATGGTCACCATACGTCCCCCTAGGACGTGGTAAGGGAGTGGCCACCATACGTCCGCCCCCAGTAGGTACCGAGTGGGATGGCCACCATACTGGGGCGGGTACCATACTGCCACCCCTAGGACATAGTGAGGGGGTGAGAGGTCATGGAGTGAAATATGACTAAGTATGGAGAATGATGGTACCCCATGGTGTGATCCTAGAGTGAGGAGGAGGGTGGTATGGCGGAGTTGGATGGTCGAATTCGGCCAAGGCAAGGGGCCCCATGCTATGATTACCATACCCCTTAGTGTGGTGAGTTGGGTTGAAAATTTGGTTAAGTATGGAAGATTATGAGGATGGCAAAGAGCAACCCCTTTGAGGTGGTCAGGGGGCCACCAACATACCAACCCCCTGTGTTATGATCAGGAGGTGAGGATCGGGGGAGGGGGTCACCCCCTAGTATGACGAGAACCAGTGAAATTTGGCTAAGTATAACCCCCTTGAGGATGAAATTTGGCCAAGTATGTCGCTCTCGTAGTGGTGAACTATTTTTGCTATTTTTACTATGTGATCCCAATACCCACCCACGTGTAGCAAGGGGGTCTTCACGCCTTCTTCATTTTTCTCAACTGGCATAACTATTAAGGTGAGGGGGCCAAGACTGAAGAAGATACAACCACCAATGGCAGGGCATAATCGAAGCAATTGAGAGGGTAACCACCACTCCACGCCAGCAGAGCAGTTTCTCGAGGCAGTTACTTCTGGTGGCTATAAATAGGAGGTGAAGATTACGAAGAAAGGCTTCGCAAAAATCACAACTCGACACCACTTGTCAAGTTTTATCTTTTTCTCATTTCCTCTGCAACTTTAGCCATAGTCGTAGTTTTGGAGCTCTCACTGAACCTCCATAGAAGTAGGGCTAATTTAATGTAGATTTGCCTCGTAGTTCATCAAAACATTGAACACCAGTGTTTGAACTTTGTTCAAAGAGGTTTGAACTGTTTTTGTTAATCGTTTGTTTGGAAGTCAAAGGTGCATTCAATTCTGTTCCACCTAAATTTTCTCGTCGGGAAAACAACTATAGTAGCACATAATGTATTATATAAGCATCGAATGGTCTAAATATCACGATAAGTTGAAAATTTAAAGAATCTTTCATGGCGCTATGCATAATATAGAACCTATCCAGATTTCATGATTCGTTAGAACTATAGCTGAAAAGGTATTAAAAATAGTAGAGGAATGAAGAATGTTGATGGTAAAGAGGCTATACGGTTATTTAGGAGTACCTATATGTTTAATTTCAACAAAAATATATAAAGAAAGCCCTAATTATAATGTTAATAATGTTTATGATGTTATTTAGGAGTACCTATATGTTTAATTTCAACAAAAATATATAAAGAAAGCCCTAATTATAATGTTAATAATGTTTATGATGGATGCTCAATTTCTATTTTTCCCGCAATTGAATAATTTGACTTTCTTTATGGTAAAAACTAATTAACTAGCTTGCTATTTTATAAAATTGATACTATCATTTCTTGAATTGCATGACATTGACATATAATCATTGCAAGGATATAATAGGAGATTAATGAAATGTGAACTTTGAACCTTTGTCAATTACTATAATCATAATTCATATTGCAACCGCCAACGGGCCGGGTACAATCAATTGATTGAAATTGGCGTTTGTTAAAACAATATATCTTTTAACAGTATCTTAATTTTTAAGTTAGGTCTAAAAACAATATAAGTCTGGTCTGCTAAGCTCTTTCCGGAGCATGGAGAAGAGGACAGAAACTTGAATCGGAAAAAGGCTGTGTTTAAGAAGAAAATGGAATCGATCATGAAGAAGCAGCAGCACAAAGAAAACGAAGAGGATTAGAAACTGTAAGTGTAAGTACGCCCGTATGAAACCACGCCAATCGTTTTGTGTTCATGAGCTTATTGTTGAAAAAATATCAACACCACCGTCATAAAGCCAAAAAGAAAAAAACGCCGGGTAAATCATACTGAGATGCCAAAGTTGCTGATCTTCGTCACCTCCTTGGTCAATACATGCTTCTCTTTCTTCACCTCAGAAGTGAGGTCATTAACCTGGACGTGCCCAACACCCCAAATTAGATGCGCTCGACAATTACACAGAGCAACTTAAAAAGAATATAGATGCTCGGCCTTTTGCACTGGCCATGTGTAATTGAAATGAAGCCATGAGATTCTCAATTATCAGAATGCAACAGCGCGTCAATGTTGCATCCATCCATGATGACAACAGTTGTGCAGCATCGCAGCAAGATTGAAGGATACAGTAGCGAGCGTACTACTTTGAGTGTATACATACAGCTACTTACATGTGACAGAAACCGATATGCTTCTCTGCCTGGCAGTTCCCGGAGAACATCCTTCAAGCCTGATTAAAAAAATGCAACTAACTTTATAAAGGAAACACGAGATATGGGAACGGCGGCTAGAGGAAGTATCGGATACCTGCAGCTTGCCTTTCAATCTTATAGGCTGAACGAATCATACCCTGGATCCGCTTCCCTGCATCTCTGTACCATAAGATGAACAAAATTTAAGTTGTATGTTTTCTGAAAACAAAGAAAAGGAAAAAAAAAACCTTACTTGTTGCGCCCCATTTATATATAGTATTAGAAAGCAAACCTGAGTTTCACCCTTCCGTTAATGAACTGTTCTTCAGCTAGTGATGTTGTTCGCTGAAAGGAAGAATCGTGTTTCAAGTATTTTATCCAAAAAAGCAAATATTAAAGTTCAATAAGAGCTTAATCCATCAAAAGCTACTCAGTAAAATGCCAAGTCATGGTGGTTTAAGTGATTCAGAAATCTTCTACCAATTTATGTTTTTTCCCAGTTTGGCTATGTTTCCTTTATCTTGTTTACTTTATGGTGCAAAGAGGAAAGTGAAAGATGGCCTATGGGACAACTAAGCACTGAAACTGTGGTAAAGAAAATGGACCTAATGCAAATTTCCTATCTTGCAGTTAGATGTTGCTACCATCAGAAAATGGAACTTGATATATATAGTCATTAAACAAGCAAAACATTCAAATCCAAATTCCATTCACTGAAGCAGCAGACTAGATTAATGTTACATTGGAAAGTAACCCGTCAAAGAAATGCTTATTACCTCCAGTTTTTCACTCTCAGCCTTGAGGCGACTAATAGACTGGCGCAAGTCTTTTACTTTAGCATCAGCATGAGAAAGCAATGTCTGGATTCAGAAGGCACAAAGTTATGCCCAAAACTCGATAAGATAGACCTTCAGTGGGGTGACAAATGAGAACAACTAAGAGATAGTAGTGAAGTAGCACAAGTTACATACTTAATGGTATTGCCAATGGGTACAGCCAAAGACAAACCTTATAGGAAGGCAGAGGAATAGCCAATCAATGTACAGACTGAAGCGGTTAGGTACTAGCTAGAAACAGATAGGGTTTGACTTGCTTTCTGAGCTTTAGTGAAGTTACCAACGTAAATGGGAACTAATCATACCATTGCTATCAATTCTCAGTAGTGCAACTGATAGATAACTAACTAACAAGCTGCATAACAGTGGCCAGAGTTGTTAACTGGTAAGAACAGTGCTGTACAACTACAGGTCGATATTGTTGTCATTAGGTAATCGTTTTCTGATTCAAGATCAACCTAATTTAACTACTGAATCGGAACATGGTAAGTGCATTTTGACATTATGCCTAGTGGGTTGAGCAATCGCCAAGAACTGACAGTATCATACAGCTTTAGCTGCCAAGCTCACTACCAACATAAGAAAAAACGGAGAACGATGGTTCTCACCTCTTCGCTCGAAAAAAGGCGTACGCCTTTGTAGTAAATATATCGCCTTGGTCCTGCATTTGATGGATAAGAACGAACTCTTCGTCAATTCTAATTCCAGTTATTCAACACTGAGCAAGGGAGGAAAGCATCATTCAAGAGTCATACTCTTAAGCAGCACAAGCCCCAAGCCGGAAGTAACCCCAGTTGTGATAAGTGGATGTGAAGCTGCAATCTTAACACCCTCTGCGACGAAAATGTCCGAGACATGAACATCAATCCACCATTGAATCGCAGAAAGAAAAAGAAAAAACGAAAGCGGGAATTCCTCATCGACGGATTGAAAATGTACCGTTAAGCTTTGCAAACGCCAAGGCCTCGTAAACACCAAGCTCCGACACGGCAGATTGTATAGAGTACTGCATCATTAACCAATTGCGTCAATGTGAAATTCTCAAGAACCTGCTCTTATCCAGGAGAAAAAAAAAATCAGCAATTTTCCAATTCGGAACCAATTTTGAGGAGGTATTAGAGAGTACGATTGTCTGATCAAGGTGGGCGGAACCAGTGGAGCGAATTTCAGAGATGCGGGATCTGGAGGTTTCAATGAAAGCGTCGAGCTTCTCTTCTGCGATCTTTTGGTAACTTAGAGCTTGTTGCACGGCGCTGTCGATCCATGGAGTGGCTTCCGCTAGTGCTTTCGACGTGATTTCCGCCGGCATACTGCTGGGCGTCGATGGCCTGGATTTCTCCTCCGGCGATGTATCTGCGATGGTGCTCATAGTCATAGGGTTACGTTGTTGAACTCGTCTCAGGCAAGCTCTTGTTTACGTTTTTGACTCGTTGGAGGAAAAGTACTGGACTCTGATCGGTGGATGATTAAGCCCATGCGAATTCTTCTATAAACTTGTCTTTGTGTCCGGCCCATTGGCCGCGCTGTTTTTACATTCATAATCAATTATGAATCACAATGATTAAAAACTTTTCATTACCAAATGATGGCAATTAGGAAGGCAATGGCCGGGTTTGCCTACACCATTTATATCCCGTTTTCAAATATTCAGACTCATACCCGCACTATACTCATGTGGGAAGATTTTGTAAAACCATACTCGTGGGTTTTGGATACCTATGGGTAAAACACACTCCGTACATCCAACATTATCATATCTAAGTTTTACATGTAAATTTTCAATTATAACATTAAACGCACCTAGTATATCATGAAGTTGACAAAGGGACAATCATTCTTAACACGATTCAAAGCATATTATCCTAAAACATTAATTAATCCATAAGATAGAGTATAATATAATCCAAATCATTATTTAATGACTCTAATACATCTACTAAGTAATAACTAACATAATCTTGTTAACATGAGGAAAAAGTGAAAGAGTAAAGGGATTGAGTCAGTGGCGGTCGGCTACTCGTGGTCATGGTTTAAATGTCACCCCTAATGACAACTAAACTACATTCGAACATGACTAAGTTTAAATCTGGCTCATTTCGTTCATTCCCCTATAATTAAGGTGGCTAAATTTCTTTTGAATAATGGTATTCGGACCTAGATTAGGGAACCAGATCATTAAAGTAGAGAGATGGCATATGGAAAGTAGAGAGTTAAGAGTTCATAGAGAGGATCAAATATATGGTGAATGTGTGGTAAGGGAAGAGAGGATTCACTAGGTTGACTCGCTTGAGTCTGGGGCTTTTTTCTTGAGATGTCTAAGGTGAGGTGCCTTATAATAATCTGGAGCGCTCAAGTGATTTAGTCATTTTTGGTATTAGGCTTAGGCATATAATACAATATTCCAACATTTGCTCCTTTACTTCTTATATCTTGTATTGGAAGGAGTAATCATAATGAATTATTTTGTATTCAGTTGTCTTACATGTGAGTCCAAAAATTGCGCCTTTTCCCTTTACGCGAGCTGCAAGTTGATTGATTTGTCATTTGTGTTGATTTCGTGTGAGTCGTTAAGTTTGTGTTGTTGTTAGCCTTTTGTTGTCAGTTAGGGATGACAATTTCGATCTAACCCGTTTCACCCGATCTGTTTGGTCTGTTTTGGGCGGGTCCGTAGATGGGGTGGGGCGTGCATGGGTACTCTCATCGTCCCGACATGCCCTAACCCGCCTCCTTCTCGACCCATTCTTGCCTAAATTACTTGTAATCTTAGTCAAATTACTTATAATCTTAGTCAAATTACTTAGAATTTTCCTTTTATTACATAATATTTTAGCTATAATAAAATTGTAAATTAGTGAAAACCTCAATTTCCCCAATAATTTAACTGCATTTATCATAATATTGTTTGTTTTCTTGGTCTTACAATAAAAATTATGAATATTTCTAATGTTTTTCATATAAATGGCATACCCATTGAGTCGACCTGCACCGACTCACGACCCGTAATAAATTACCCGACTTGTACCCAACCTACCACGAAGCGGGTCTGGGTACCAAGAAACCCGCCACGAACCTACCCATTGACATTCCTATTGTCAGCGCTAATACGTCTTAACTATTAGATGTGTATGCTCGAGCCTCGAGCTGTTGGGTTGTATGATGGGCGTAAGCTATTGGCATGTTAGAGCTAATTTGTCGGCTAAATTTTATGTGATTGGCAAAGAGGTCTTGGGCAAGATGTTGTGACTCCATCTTTTAATAGCGTTACGCTAATTTGATCTTCAAAATGCTAGCAAAGTCTTAAATTAAAAACTCACGTGTTGAGATTTCACTCACTAGCCTTATCTATTAGCACCAATAGGCTCTAACTGTTGGTTGTGTATACTCAAACTTTTGGACAACGTGATGGGCTTGAGTTGTAGGGTTGTTCAAACGGATTGGTTAGACTAACTCCAACCCAAAAGGTTATATTTAGCCTCTCAAGCTCTCAAATGTGCATTTTTACCTTTCAAAAACACATTTTTGCTCCAACCCTAAACCTTCTAAATTTACCTTCCCAACTCATAACCAACCAATCAAAAATTAAGAAAGTAAAAATAAAAATAAAAAAAAGATGTTGGAAAGTGGAGGGCCCCAGCGTGTGGGCTTGGGTTCCATGGTTTGTCCCCCACCTTCTCCTTGCATTTTTCCATATGAGCTTCTATCTATCCACCCCCAAGCCCACTTCTCCAAATTTGCAAGCCAAATAATTGGTGAGTTGGAGATGAAAAAAGCCAAAAACCTCCCTTTCTCCAAATTTGCATGCTTGGGTTGGAGATAGTCTTACCGTGGTAACCAACTAACCATATTAACCGGTAGCATTCGGTTAATTTGGTTTGGTTAATATGAATAATTGGTTTGGTTTGGTTAAACAATTTAGCTTATTTGGTTTAGGTGGTTTGGTTTGGTTTCAACACTGCTAACCAATGAAACCAATTAACCAATTAATGATACACCTAATATACGAAATCATTTATACTTCCATGCAACCAACCAAACCAAACTTTCGTGATTCCTTATTTTATCTTCATGCATAACAAACCAAAGCATTATGGGTAAAAAAATTAAATGGACTGCCTATTTACTAAATCAAAACATTTTGGACAGCTACTAAACTTTAGGATTACGTACAATACCATGACAACCACCTCAAACTATGTGTAGTTTAAGTGTTTTGTAGAAGAGTTTTAACTTCCTGATGAGTGATATTGGTATATATTTGATATTTATGTTAAGAGTTTGTTGTAAGCTAACTATATTAGGTGCAGAGATGATAAATGATATATTAACTCGAATGATGATGATAATCATGGATGATTAGTCTTATTATCATTGCTTATGATAATTGTTTATGATAGTTTATGATGGTAATAACATATGATTATGTTTTATTGAGTTGTTGCCTTGTTGGTATATTAACGCTAGTTGTTGACTTACTATTAGGCCTTAACTATGTGTTATACAAGAGTGGTCCCACAAATTGAGAGTTTTTAACTTGAGATAATTTAATGTTGTGAAGATTAAATGTACCCATGACATATGTGAATGTCATGAGTCCCCAATATATTTAGAGTGTATGGCTGGGACTAAACTACACACTCCCAATTGAAGGTCAAGTATCACCAACGATCGGGTGTAGTATAGGATAAGCAAAGTAATAAAATTATCGAACCACGGGTCTCTAGATGTACCGTTACTTCAATTTAAGTTTTTTATATAATCAAACAAGAATAGTGATTAATAAACTAAGCTACTCTAACCACTTAATTACAAGGTTGGGAGATCACTTAGGCACGAACCCCCTAGCTTCTTAATTGGACCGATGCTGAGTACTAGCCTAGATTGATCGACTCGATATTTTCATCACAGATGCTTCTAGACTAGGTTGGACCCCCCTATTCGAGTGCATCCAACCCTGCTCAATTGCTCTACCCTAAGAGGCGTACCGTATAACATGTGTAGGCAATTGAGTTGCTCACAACCAATTCCAACTATTATAGATTCTATCACACTCATTCAAAGATCTATAGTGAGTGATTGAAAGCGCTCTATTCAACCTAAGGGGATATTCTCCCTCCTAGGTCAAAAGTTCAATTGACATATAGTGAGATCAAGACTCATGCAATTCATCATAAATATCAATCAAATAGATAATAGGAGTAGTCAAACATAGGATTTGTCACATACATCAACATCAAACCAAAATCAAGAACTAGGGTTCATCTGCCTTAGTGAAGAAAAGTTGATTCATAGAGAAGAATGGAGAGAATCCAATATAAGCTTATAATCTTCAATCTTCATCTGCTAGGGGATGTTCTTCAACCTTCAATGGTGATTTGATCGTCCAAAATAGCTCCTAGAGCACTCATAGGTCACTATCGCTATCTAGAACCGCCCCTTCGGTGTTTGGAGTAAAAAAAATCTAGTTCCCCTTACTCAAAACCCATTGTTATAAATTTATACCTGTAGCAGCGCAAGAATAACGATTTTGGTGTGTACTCCAAGGCCGTGAGCAGTGCAAAACGTGATCTCATATGAAAACTCAGGCTCAACTTTTTGTATGCTAAATATAAGATATGTTAGAGAAAAATAATAATTATTTCTAGACAAAATACATGTGCATGTGTATAATCGGGCGGTTCGGGTTGGATAGTGAGAAAACCATACCCACCCAATATTCGCAATATTCAGGCTCGGGTTTTATCCTTCCCGATTAGGTCGAATATCCACGGTTACAGATATTTTTGTCATTCCTAAATATTTGTTTTTATATTTAAAATGTTATATTTTTATTTAATATAAATATATATTATAAGTAAATTATCTTCAAATATGTTTTTATATATACTTAAACTCAATTGAATTATATGAATCGCTAAACCGGCGTAACAGTACTATAAACTGGTTTCAGACGCTTTCACTACAAAAAGTACCAAAGCTTTTAACAAGGAAAATAGGGGCGGAAAAAAAACAGTGAAGACTGCATTTGGGATCACAGACCAAAGCAGAGAAAAGAAGGAAGTAGTAGAAGAAGAAGGGAGCCGTTGAAATAGGGAGACAAAAGCTCGCAGGATCCGGCGTCCGCTCTGCAATATGACAGATTCAAGTTTGGAACTGCAGGAATCAGGTTGGGAAGAGCTGAGGCGAGAGGCTCGTAAGATCGAGGGAGATCTCGACGTCAAGCTCTCTTCTTATGCTAAGCTAGGCGCCCGCTTCACCCAAGCAGGTAATCGCCCTTCTACTTTCCTTGTTTCAGTTGCATCAGTTTTCCAAATTATGTGACCTATTGTAACTGCCTTAATGCGTTTCCACTCTTTGGTTATGGCGGATTGCAATGCAATCGCTTGGCATTACTGGATCCACTAAATTCTGGGCCTTCAATTGGTTCCTGGAAAATAATTGTTGTGATTCCCTGTTTATAGAGTCGCGAACAGAAAGTGAAAATGGGGGTTTTTGCCTAGTTTAAGTTCTAGATCAATTGGCTTGGGTTGAACTGAAATTCAGCAGGATGGTCCGTTATATTTCACTGCAGCGGCTCTCCGACAATTGATCTTTTGATTCTGTGCCATTTTATTCCGATTACATTGACTATATGGATCATAGGACTGGAAGCAGAATACTAAATCTAGAAAGGGCTAGGATTCCTACATGAAAAAAGAGCTAGGATCCGAATTTCACTTATCACTCAACAACATTCACATGACCAGAAGGCTCATTTGGCAATATTTTTAAATAGGATATCTGATCTGGGTCCTTTCTATTATACTCACCAACTGGATAAAGTCACGTTCTTGAATCGCTGTGCTGTTGCTTCCCATTTGGAGGCTTACTTCACGCACTTGAATGGTCCCAATATTGGGGATTAGCATATTGCTGCTTCATGGATTTGCTCTGTTCGACATGGCTGGAAGCGTAATGCTTCTGCTACTTCTGTTAGTTCTTTGACTTTTGAGTTATTTTTTAAGTTGGTGCTTCTAGAGAAAC
The DNA here is from genome assembly GCA_964030455.1 of Linum trigynum. Taxonomy (NCBI): domain Eukaryota; kingdom Viridiplantae; phylum Streptophyta; class Magnoliopsida; order Malpighiales; family Linaceae; genus Linum; species Linum trigynum. The sequence continues at coordinate 27,501,186 of OZ034814.1, read as the reverse complement.
TAGATGTGCGTAATTAGCTAGATTGCTGTGATGTTCCTCTGATCTTTGGTGATTCTTTTCTGTAGTTGTTTGTGCTCATGGTAACATTTCGGTTCAGGTAGTGTAGAGTCTAGTTCACCAACTGTTGGGTCAGGTAGATCATGGAAGTCTACGGAGATGGAAATCCAATCGCTCCTTGAGAAGCTATTAGATATTAATGATTCCATGAGTAGATGCGCAGCATCTGCAGCTTCAACTACTTCAGTGACCCAAAAGCTTGCAAGACATAGAGACATACTCCATGAGTGTACTCAGGTTGGCCATTCCTTTTCTGCCTCTTCTTGTTTCTGCTGTTTAGCTGCCTTTTTCTTAAAAGATGAACTACATTTGCAAGCCTAGAATGGAAAATTCACCTGATTCTTATTTCTTTGGTATCTCATTTTGAATTTTTGTACTGCTGCATTGTGTTCCCATCTATTTCAATAAGGACTAGCATATGAGTGTTATTATCTGGGCAGATACCATCTAAATGAATATTTACTTAGCTCTTGGAGAAACAGTTGTCACGTCGTTTTTATTAATATATCGCCGAGCACTGTTTCATGCTCTGTTCTTGGGTATTGGTTGTGTCTATAATAACTTGAGTGAACAATTTCCTCACCGAAATTTTTGTTGGTTATTGGTTGGGCTGTTTCATAGATTATATGATTTCTCAGATGCATTTTTTATCTTCTCCTTGTTTCTGAATCTGCTTGGATTTTGTGGATGACCACATCAAATTCTGCAATTGGTTTATATCTTCGGAAACTAAAGAGTCATTATTTCACTTTAGGAATTCAGACGAATCAAGGGAAACATTAACTCAATGAAGGAACATGCTGAATTACTTAGTTCAGTCAGAGAGGATATAAGCGAGTACAAGGTGAGATTAATAAAACATCTTCGTTGTTTTCTGGCTCTTCTAATCATTACGGAAAGAAATAAAAGCATCATCTGTTCTGAAAGTAGAGGTCTCCTTCCCTTTGTGCAGGCTTCTGGAAGCATGTCGCCAAGAATGCAACTATTACGTGAAAGAGCTGCCATACATGGAAACATTTCCCATGTAATGTGTGTTTTTTTTTTATTAATCACGGCTTAGAACGTGAACTCTCATAATTTACTGGGAAGTGTATGAATATTCTATCTGATTGTGAGCTACTGGGACAAAGGCTGTACACTAGCTGTGGTATGATTATCGTGCTGTGAAAGCACAAACTTGAGGGTGTGAATTTGTTTTCAGCCGTAATCAGCTACAGCTTCTTTGGACCTTCTAGCCGTCTACTGATTAACAAGGTTCTGTGCTCTCCTGTATGCAGATAGATGATGTTATTAGTCAAGCTCAGGCAACCAGAGCAGTCTTGGGGACTCAAAGGTCCATGTTTGGAGATGTTCAAGGGAAAGTGAAACTGCTAAGCGACAAATTCCCAATCATACGTGGTTTACTTGGTATTTTATCCATCTCCACGGATGAAGTTTCTCTATTTCTGGATACTAGTTCTGTCCTTTTTTCTTTTTGTTAACGCATTTACCCATTTCTTTCTCTTTGAAGGTTCTATCAGGAGGCGCCGTTCGAGAGACACTCTTATTCTCTCAGCTGTAATTGCCGCTTGTACATTGTTTCTCATCATCTATTGGCTCTCGAAATGAAGATTGCAAAATTCCCAAATGGTGGTTCGCTTGAAAGGAATTTTGCTTTAATTGGTAATTAGGAGCCGTAAGATCTTATGTATTGAAACCTTCTGTGTACCTTAGATGACATTTCAGTTGCAAATATATGTCAAATTCTTTTCGCTTTCATGCTGCTACAGTTCCAAACGGGTAAGGAAGAACACGAAGAGAACGATTGGGGAATTTGCAGGTTGAAAGAATTCCTACTCGGCAAGCAAATAGACAACATGGATTACACAATCAATTCTGAATAATTGCAAGCCTAATGAGAGCCCTCTTGTTGCACTAAGAATACACAGGTGTTTCATTCTACCCTAGCATTCTGCTCAACAGTTTCAACATAAGGCTGGCGTTAAATGCCATTGGCAGCATACAACCCAGCATATAGAATTCCTATCCTCGACCACTTCTAACAACTTAATACATTTACAAAAATGATTATGCACCATCACCCAAAAACTTTACAGAAAAGCATTAGTTTAAATACGTATTGCATTATTAGAAAGGCCCCTACACCTCTAGAGAAGTCATCTACTGTGGTAAAAAAAAGCTCCCAAATGTGTGCATAAATCGAAACAAAATATTTCGTGCTCTACTAACTCTATTAGGAAAGTGATTCTTTGTTTTGCGAAACAACGACCCCAAACTGCACTCCTATTTACGGCTCCAGATACGGTCAGTATGAGTAACCAAATTTCAGTCATAAGATTTAATTGGCCCAAAAAATTCAGATCTAAATATAGAGAATTTTCGGATCATTTTCCACAAATCGTCGATGAGTTGCGTTGAGAAAGAACGAAATGGGAAAATAATAAAAAGTTATTGGATCTGTCCTCCTATCTTTGCTTTTATTAATATTTGTTCTTTATTATTATTTGTCCTTTTTCTTATTTGAGTTTATTGAAAACAATTCTATCAATCCAAGCTAGCAAAATCAGTGCAAAAACTCCACGTGAACATATTCTTTAGTACAGTCAGCAGTATTAACTATGGGCTAAGATCAGGTGACTAGGTGGGTTCCTTAATCATGTGACTAAGTGAATATCGACTCTTTCATCTCATTAAAATCCAATGGTCCTGATTAATCCAATATAATGAAAGGCAATGTAGTAATTTGATTATTTAATTTTTATTTACCAATTAATATAAATAAAAATACAGCCCGACGCTTGACTACCGCCGCGGTAGCTGGCATCCGCTTCCTTCTCCGGCGGCCTGGCCATTTTTTCCAGAGAGGTTCGACCCACTCCCGCCGGCCGATCCTTCTCTTCGATGGCGTGGAAATAATTTGCAGGCATCGTGACCATTTCCCAGGGGGAGGGTGGCAATTTTTTCCCAAGGAATTCTCCCAACTAGAGAGAGAGAGATCTTTTCCGACGCCGGCAATAATTCCTCGGCGCCGACGAGATTTTCCGACGGCAGCGGGAGTTTTGTAATGTTTGTCGTTCTATTTTGTAATATTTGTAAGTCTGGTTTGTAATGTATACAGACAACTCGGTTTGTATTGTTTGTCATTTTTGTCTATTATGTTTTGTACTGTTTTTATGTTTGTATGGTTTGTACTGATTGCAAGTCCGGTTTGTATGCTTCGTAATTTTCCATAATACCCAAATTACCCCTGTCATTAATTAAATAGGTCTTTCCACTTTTTAACCTTTAGATTGTTGTATTCAGATCTAAGGGCTGAGAGGGGGTTAGTCAAGTGAATAAGCACCCCTTAGTCACCGGATCCTCATCTGTTAACTATTAACTGCTCCATTAATTGACAGATATTATGGATAAAATGACTAGATTTTTCATTATGAACAAAAATAGCCATGATTTTCACAATGGTAAAAGATTTGACTTATTATTGTAATTTGTATGCATAGGTGATAGGTGACAGAAAAGAATATTTATTTATGTAGATCAAAACACAATTACACCCGATGAGCTGTTAGAAAGAAAGAAAGAAAGAAAGCTACTTTTTTCCCCAGCCAGTATATGCTGTAATAACAAGTTCTACGTATGTTAAAAGAAGCCAAAGCTTTTCGGAGAACCTCAATTCAAACAAACACAAAAAGAAGCAGAGTAGCTAGCCACAAGTGTTGAGATGGATTGCCGGGATGTTCTAAGGATGTCGGTTGAAGACGAGGCCAGCTCCATACCTAGCCGCAACGAAGCGCTGAAACAGCGCCAAGGCATTGCTAGCAGTCTCGGCCACATTCATAACCTTCGCCTTAATCGTCGCCCTTAGTTTGCTCATCTTCTTCCCACGAAACTCATCCAAGCACGTATACGCGTCCGTCTGGGCAGCGCTGATCCAGCTCTCGATGTTCCTGACGTGCCAATACGCTTCCCCTCTCCCTCTCCACAAGCCACGGAGCTCCAAGATGGACCTGCTGAGCTGATTCACCCCATCGGCTAACTGCTCCAGGCAGTCCTGCACCACCAGATGCTCCCTGCTGGGTCTCAGCGACTTGAGCTCCTGCACCACTTTGATGAGGAAGGATCTCGTGACCCTCGCCCTGTAGAGGCTCACTGATAGAGCGATCCGTGCCAGGTGCTCAGGGGTCTGATGAGCTGTTGAGTTTGCAAAGGTCGACAGGCACTGGACGCAAAGGGTTGGATAGCGAGTGGCGTCGCATTGTTTCTCGATGTAAGACTTGGGGGGCACTGGCTCGACGGAGAGTACTGGAAATGGAGCAGAGAGGAGCGTGGGAAGGAGGAGGATTAGGAAGGGAATGGGGAGATGGGTTGTCATTGTAGTGTACAAGATCTCTATTTCGTAGGAGATGGATGTATTTAAGGAAGAGAGATTCACATGGGTTGAGGGGCATTAAATTGAGTCACGGGTAAGATGCATACAATAATCATATTTTGTGGCCGATCAGCAAAGCAAAGCAAGCAACTAAGAAAGATACGATCTGAGATTATTTGTTTATTCTAAAACAGATAATAAACTAAGAACGGCTTCAAGAGATGGGAAGATAATGCTTAGCTTTGCTTGTTCCAAGGAAAGAGCAGAGAGCATCCTTGGAGGTGCAGCCACTGAGGTCAACTGTTTAAGCCGTTGCCATTTGAATTGGAGGGAGGGTGGGTGGGTGATGAATCAATGGCCTTTGCCTGCGGGTTAGCAAACCAAGTGCCAGAAATCAAGGTGCTAAGAATTCTCGACAATCATGTGGCCGGAAAGGAGAGTACTCTTCCAGCAAACTGTTCCAAGTCGTCACCTTTCAGAGGTCACACCCGCAAATTATGCTTAGTTTACCGCATTCTGGACAAGCTTGAAAAGGAAGCCAGGGATGATTTTCATTTCATCTCGATTACAGAAGATTCAACAGATACAAACTATGTAGAAACAAGGGAAGCAACTACACCACTGCTGCCTTTACCCGCCGACATGGGTGGAGTACCAAGTTGCAGACAGAAAACGCAGACCAGCTAGAGGCCACAAGGGATAGCAATACCAAGGACAATAACCATATGCCTATGATCATTCAGCAACCTTCATGCCTGTAAGATACACACGGCTCTGAATCACGGTCCCTCCTACCCAGAAACCAGGCATCACCATGAGACCAACTTTGGGTTTCTGGCTGCCCTCGTCTAGTATCAGATTCTTCACAACGCTTTCCATGTAGACCTCGGTGAACTCGCTCCCTCGCTTGACTTGAAAGACCTTCACGTTGGCATCAAAGGAGTAAGCCAGCCTGTGCAGAAGCCAGATCGACTTGGCTAATTTTAGAAACACTTGGTAAAAGGCAGTCCTTGGATGTCCTCCACCCATCACGTAGTTTCTCTGATCCAGGTTCCCGAAGAAAGAAGCCTCCATCTTTGGATGAACCACCGCCAAATACTTGCTCCTGCAAAATCTCCCAAATAAGGAGTCTGGATTCTGACCCACCACATCCAATGGATCCATCTCCCTCAGTGCGAGAAACTGGTGGAAGAAACTCTCCTTTGAGACCGTTATATCGTTGACATTAATAGCAAAGTTCTCCTGCTGGAAACCACTGAACATCTTCTGACATATATGAGATTCAAATGCATACTTCTTGTGCGCTCTCCTTGCATAAACGACACTCGGCTCGATGGACCCAGCTGCAGCATCGAGATCCCACCCTGCTGCTTTCATCATGTTAATCAGCGGCTTGGAGAAATCATGAATGGCTTTATAAGCAGCTTCTACTGCAGATGTGAATAGTTCTGGGGTTAGATCCACGTGGAAGAACCCGTTTTCTTCTTCAGAACCTTTGGTAGTCGATGATGATAAGCCTCTGAGCTTGAGGTTTTTCTCCAATTTCGATCTCTTCTGATTTGCCTCCTCTATCTGCTGCTGCAACTGATGAAGCTCAGAATCCTTGTTGTGGATTTCCGATTGGAATTTCTTTACCATTACCTCATAGGTTTTCAAGAGAGACTGCTGTTCTTGAATTTCAGCCGCTAAGCGGGAGTCCTGAGGGGAGACACTCAGCGGCCTGGGATTGTTTTCTCTGTAGTAATGCTTCAGTTCAGACAGGTTCTTCAGCTCAGCAATAACAAGTTTATCAGCAGCTTGGATCTTATCAGGGTCATACGGAGTATGAGCAGCTTGGAGTTGGATGTAAGCTGACTTGAGAGAAGATATGTTTTGAAAGATTTTAGATATCAAGGTTTCAAGGGCTTCTGGATTTTGATGCACAGAATCTTCCATTGGTTGAGGGTGGACCTTCTGGCTGTTGCTCTCGCGGAGTTGATTATCTTTCGAACCAGAGTGTAGCATAGCTGCTACCAAGCGAATCTGGAGGTACGGACCACTCTTTCAGAAGAAACACTAGTGTTGCACAACCTGCAAGCTCCCGAGAAAAGTGTTAGCTAAGTGTACAAGTATCACAAGAATAGTTGAGTGCAACTCACATATATTTGGTACAAACATCTCAACCAGGTCTGCAGAGACATACTGGATAGCAAGCTAAAGGTGAAACAGCACATGACAGGTGACCTTCCAAACATTAGAAGTTGACAATTAGAGGGATGCATATATCAATTCTCTTCATTCTGTTAAGATGAGACATAAATTTCCAGTGGGGAAATGAAACTGCGGGGTACTACTGCTAATGGTTAAATTTAGACACAGATCAAACTAAAAGCTTTCCTGTCATGCAACAAAGGAGCATATCGATCCTCCGGAGTAACCATTGTTCAAAAGTTCTCCAAGGAGAGGCCCTGAAGATCTACTGATAGAGCAACTTGGCAATTTATTCACCTGTCAAGCGGACAAACTCCTCCTGAAGTACATCTAGCAAACATAATAGTCTTCCACCTGCAAAAGAAAAGAAAAAATGCAAAAGAAGCAATTAGACTACTATGCCTTGTATGACACAATCTCTAGTGCACAAATCTGTAACGCAATAGGAGATGGCCAGTGTATCTCAATCGTTTCACAATGCCATGGATTGCCCTAAAGTGTAGTAAAGACATCTATTTCTATCAAGAAACTTGAAAACCAACTGTCATATCTTGAAAGATTCAGAGCCACCTCCAGAAATTTTGAAACGAAAAGCAGGGAGGGAAAGTTCACTCTGGCCACCTACCAAGTCGAGAAAAGATCTCTGGGACACCAAAAAGCAAGCATGAATCATCCAGTAAAGCGAAGATCACAATAGTCAATACATAGAACTATGTATATCTCAACGACCCCCAAACACAAACAGGACTTCGGCTGGCTTCACTAAAAGTCCAGCGATAACATTTATAAGGAAACACCCGGCTGGTTACCAACCTCCTACTCCAAAAGAATCATTCTGACAGTACAAATCAAGTTCATCACTTGAAGAATCGCAATTCAGATCAAAGCACCCATTGACACATTCAGACAAAGATGACCCACTCAATCAATTACTAAGTGTACCCACTCTTTCAACACATCTCGGAACATTGAAACGAAATAACATCAAGCAATTGGGAAAGAACTCCGAAAATTCGCACCAAGGAATCGAGGAAATCAAAACGCAACAAAAGAAAAAGAGAAATGCGACGAAGCCAAATACAATCTAGGGAGCTGAAAGAAATTAGGCCTCAGATTCTTCGCAGAAAACAGAACGGAGGAGATCGAGAAGCATACCTGATTGGAGAAGATGCCAGTAGAGTGTTTGTGCGGATGGATGGATGGATGGATGGATGATAATGCAACTTGCGACTTGCGAGGTCGAAGAAGAATTGTTTTGGTAAAGTTATGTTTGCAATCGACAAAAATAAGAATAAACCCTAACTAGGGGACACGGCTCCCAGATTTTGTATATTAGTAAAAAAAACATGGGGTTTTTTCATAAATATTGTAAATTTGTAATTAAAAAAAATCTGAATATTATGGTTCATAAAATATTTCTCGATTTACTACCATAAGAAATTGATTGGGGCGCGGTTTAAGAAAAATAAAAAATCGAATTGAGGATTGAAGAGCATTTAGAAAAGATATAAAGTCGAATTGTGGCATACACCTTATTTGTGTATCTCTTTTTCATAAAAGAAATTTGAAACTAGAATAAGCCCAAGTGGCTCGATTTCATTATATTTCATCCATATTCCAATTTTATTGATTTAATATCCTCTTTCTTTTGGTGTCATTGACGGATTGACATTAAAGATGTCGTTTCTACTCTATCTATTTCTATTTCTATTTTCATATTCTAACGAAAGAACACACATTTGAGCGTATCTATTTATTTATTTTTTATCGTAATATCTATTTATTTTATTAGGGAATAATCTCCTTGTCTAAGGTATCAAGAAGGAAAAGAGGAGGCCTGATAACCTAACACTCTTGGGCTTTCTAGTTACAATTTATGTGGGCCATAATATGGGCTACTGAGCTACACGCTCTTTTGGCAAAATGCAACTGTATAGACCCCATCCTATCTGCTTCTTCTTTCAGCTCTCGAACAAAAACTCAACTCTCCATTCTTGTTTGCTCCGACTTCTGTAACGCAAGGAATGTGGGTTGGCAGTCTGTTGTTGGGACTTTTTAGGGACGAGGGTATACGTACGATAGCCCGAGACCGGGTGACTAGGATTATGATAGAGTCGTGAACAACGTTCACTTTCCGTAAAGAATATTTCCACCCTCAACAAGTCTAGGGTTGCAGGAAATTTCTTCGTACGATAAAACTATCACCAATGTGTAATATAAATGGTTATCCTACTGTCATTTTTGTATAAAAATATAAATGGTAGGTTGGGTAATTCAAATCTAGAACACTATTATTATTAATAAACTTAATTTTCGTTGAGCTACAACTCATTTGGTGTTCGATTTTGAACAATGTGTAATAGTAAAAAGTCATTCCCTATCTCTAATTATTTCAATCTAAACTAATTTCAATCTACCCTTAATTTGTATTGATTTTATGATTGTACGACAAGTTTTTCGAAGAGTCTTTCAGCTTTGGGTTACATCAAGAACAAGTTTACAAATCGAATATGCGATAAGTTCCTGAATGATTGTCTAGTAGGGTATATAGAGAATTTTTTTTTTTTGACACAATAAACACCAAGTGTATTCTACAATTATTTACGATTTTATTTTTATTAATTATTTTTATTTTTATTAAATTTATTTTTTAAAAGAGGACACCCCTATGAAAAATTTCTGGGTCCGCCACTGCATATGTATACTATATTAGTATTATACATTGTCTCAATTTTTAGTTATTCATTATCAATGTTTGTTAACTTGCAATAGTCGTGGAGTATAAATATTATTAACTCTAAAGAAAAATAAGATTAATAGTTTATAATTCGGGTAGTTTTCTCATTTCGCCTCCCACTTAACAAAAATTGGATGGTTATTGGACGAAAGGGTATTATTTTTTACATTGTGGGAATAGAATGGCATGATGGTGCAAAAAATAGGATATGTGTATGTTTATTAACTTGCAATAGTACAAGGGCATAACATGCTATTCACCCTTTACGAAATGAAAAAATTGCTTTGCATAGATTTAGAACGAAAAACTTTTTCTTAAAAGACTATATATATTATAATATAGTAATTATTCAGGTCAATCAGGCGGGTTCGGGTTAGTCAGATTTGGGTCAATCAGGTTAGGGGTTAATCGACTTGCTGGTTAGTCGGGTTACGGGTCGGGCGAGTTGCGGGTCATTGACTTTTAGTAAATTCGGGTTGTAGGCGGTTGCGGGTCGGGTTTATCGGATGGGTTACACGGGTCGGGTTCTGTTTTGACATCTATACTTAGCATCCGATATCCACCTATGGAGGCTTACACTTTTGAAATCAAGACCAGTCTCATCACCATGATCTAAAGCAACATCTAGTTTCATGGACTTGAAAATTAGTCACCAAGAAAACATATCAACGGTTCTATGAGTGGACGGATGGTATAAAGATGAATGAAGTGCCACAAGAAGCACTTAGGTTGAGCCTTTTTTTTTTTTGGTAGAAGGTTGAGCCTTTTTTTAATACTCCTTAAGTGACAAGGCAAAAAGTTGTCTCAATAAGCGACCTCATCTCTCGATTGTCTTTTGGGATGACTTGTCGATAAAGTTCATGGTAAGGTACTTCTCGCATTCCAAGATAGCGGAGTTTTGAAGGAAGACCACTCACTTTGTTCAAGAGGAATATGAAACCTTGAGAGATCCTTAAGAGTGCTATACTGACCTCTTCCTTTAATTCCCTCACCACGGTTACGATGGAGATTTCAAGAATGGAACCTTTTACAACGGTCTCTTCCAAGAAGATCATATGATCATCGATTCCTTGTGTCAAGGGAACATGCTCAATAAGAAACTCCTGCAAATGATCGAGTTATTCGAAGAAATAGCCCGAAGGGGTATGATTGGGGCATGACAAGGAGAGGAAGGCGGACTCATAGGAAAGGAGTGCATGCTACCGAGGCAAGACCTTCACTTGAGGCAAAGACGGATGGGTTGATCAAGGTATTGTTGAAGGATAGAAGTCAAGGCAAGAGACTAGTGATGGTTTGTGAATGGTGCGCAAGTCCCAACCACACGTTGGAGGAATTCCAAGTTACGATGGAGGCGAATACCCTGGAGGAGCAAGTTAACTTCATTGTGAATGCTAGGGGAAACAACAACAAATCCCCCTATAGCAACACAACCAACCCAGGATGGCACAACCATGCGAACTTTTCATGGGCATCACCGGCTACTCTGAGATCCCCATGTTTTGAAGGGCCTAGTGGTGGATATCAACCAAGACTCCCATTTTCTCAACCAAGGTATCAATTTCAAGAAACATACTTTCATTTGCAACAATATCAACCACAAAGCGGGAAAGGGTATCAACAACCCGATAAGATCTCCAAGCTCGAAGATTTTGTGACCCAGGCCATTAAGACTGCTCTGCTCTTATGGTGGAGATAGGTTCAGGAAGGATAATATAAGATTAATCACCTCTTCCATCACAAGCTTCACAGACTCGTTTATGACATTCATTAACCTGTCATCATTCACACCACAATCTATGATCTCTTGTACATGAGCATCACCAAGATCAGTTAGAACTCATGGGACATGTAATTATTTCCTTGCATTTAGCCCACACACCACATCATATCATATGAACATTTCTAACCAACCAACAAACATATTACAACACTTCCCAGATGAGAAATTCACTTGTGAGGTACCATTCCCTAATTAATTCTGACCCATATGAGAGTATGGGATGAGTAATAAAAGCAGTCACACGAATATATGTAATTAAGGGGAGACAAGGGCAAGCAAAAATTCAGATCCCACTTGATTTCCACAATCTTGGATAGGAGATTTAGACATCACATAATTGCCAAATTGCTATAGGGAAAAGGATTTTCTTTAGCAGCAGAAGGAAAGGTAAGAGGGAGTTGAACTACCTACCTTTTTCTGTAGTTGAGTTAGTCCGATCACACCATATGGCCTCCCTTATTCGAGGAGGAGAAAAATTTGGGCCTTGAAGGAATGAAGAGTTATGCCTCAATAACACTCCAATCAGAGATGCAGATGCTACGACCCCTCCCAAAGCACACAAAAGCTCTGCCTGTACCAAAATCTAGCATTCAAACGTTACAAACCCTATAACATGGTTATAAGTTAGTACTAATATCTCTTAATTCACACAAGAGCAAGATCTTCTTCTTCTCCTTCCACCATCTTTAGCCTGCCTCTCGACCAACAGAACGAAAATGTCATCGTTCGGAGTGTACCTTGAGCTTGGCTCTCTCGCGAATCAAAATGAGGGAAGAATCTATGACTCGACTTTGGCCGTTCTCGACCAACTCATTGGGAATATTGGCGGCTTTCAGTCACTCAAGCTAGTGCACCCCTCTCCGGCAAATTGTCGACATTTTTGAAGCTTGGAAATAAAAATGCACGACATGAAAAACAAATTGTTATATTGATATATATAATATACACAATATAATACATTCAATTTCTGCAGCGCAGACATTAAGGTAAGGAAAATATAAATGGAAGGAAAAACATCCATATCTCTTACCTCGAGAAGAAGAAATCTTGGAAGAGGAGATTGCTAGAGTATTGATTGAGGGAGCAGAGAGCAGATGATTCTTAAAAATGGTCATCAAGGAACAACTCGCTGGACATAGCAGTCGACAACAGGGGCAGCGAGCGACCAGTAAATTAGGTTCGTGGAAGCAGAAAAAGCCAAGCCCCAACCGAAACGACAACAGTCTCTCAGTCACCGTTCCACTATTAGCTAAAATAAATGAAGCAGTATTGTGTTGTCTAGGCTAGACTATTGGCATTACCATGTGAAAAGGACGACACTGTCAGTCAGTCGCACGAAACAATGCTGACTTGGTGATCACTCACGGAGCGTCGGGTGGAAAACTTAAAACAAGAATGATAATAATAATTGCCCACTCAGTATTCAGCTTTCCAAAGTGGGCAAGGTAGTGTTTACGCACATCGATGTGAGTGTCTTGTTAGTGTGGGTCAAGTGACCGAGTCGGGATTTGAAGCGACCAATCAACACATAACCCAAACCGTTCCAACTACAATAAGGGATGGTAGTATGCGGTCAGGGCCTCAGGAGTTCCATAAGAAGAATGAGAATATGGGCTAAATATGGTTTGTGAAATCATATTGGAATTTGTTATCATTTTGTGTATAGTATGTTGTTGTTATACAATGAGCAATCCAATTGAACCAACACCAAACGGTATTTCACAGTTCGATCGAAAATACAAGCCGACATGACATTTGAGGGAGGCTGAGCATATCGTCCCGAAAAAGACTCCAGTATTTTATGTGAAAATCTGACAATAAACCATTACACATATTTAGAAAAAACTTCAAATCTCGACACCACAACTCAGTTACCACGTCTGCTGATTTGGGTGCCTCTCTAGGAGATCTTCGACATCTTTCCTTCCAGATAAAAGTAATCAAAGAAAACCATAGCAGAGCAATGATTCACCCCATTGTTGAATTCTGTTGTGACTACACTTCAGCTTAAAACCAATTTGAGATCCTAGTTTGAGCTGCAAAATAGATTTCCCATTTTATTCACTAGGGATCTAGAACAATAAGATTCAAAGAAAAAATGATCCCTCATGTCAGTCCTAGAGCTACAAAACACACACATGTATCTTCACTTATCTTCCCCCACGAACCAACTTTGCTTTTGTAGCCATTGCATCCATCACCGTTATCATACTTGGTCAAATTCCCATGCGGGTCGTGTCAATTGTTTGCACGGCCTAACTAACTACCCCATTCCGAGCTAAGTATAACTTGAAATCGCGTTGCTAATAAAGTGGTGGCCGATGTCGTATTCCATGGGTTTCGATACCCTAGACTACTTCTCACGTTTTTTTGTTGTTGTTATCTAGCCAATATGTTTAGTTGGGTTTTTGGAGGTCATTTGAAAATACTAGTGGAGAAAGCAAGGATACAAAGCAGGTACTTTGGGGTAACTTAGGTTTGTCATAAAAATGGCTAACTATTTTGGGTTAGCATGATAAGGTGCGAAACTCGCTAAGTTGAGGGTTTCAATGATTATTTCGCCTCCTCCTAGTACGCTCCCAGAGGCCCATTGTCACCTCAGTCAAATATCACATCCTAAGGAATGATCAGTAGTTCCTCTCAATAGGTTCAACCTATCAAGCACACTAAATTGATGGATTGATGACGCTTGCATCATCTCTAGCATTTTTCAGGAAGGCATTTCTCTAGCAGGGGTTCGGTCGCATTGTCCACTAAAAGGAACCCTAAGAACATTCATCTACCTCCAATTAGCCTTAAGGCGCTCAAATCCAGTCTAACCCTAAGATTCCCCACCTAGTTCTCAGACTCGGTTGTAGGCTAGTAGGGAAGAGTTGGAGAGACAAGACATAGCATAATCAAGCATAAATGAAGCATATTAATCACTGAAACAAACAAATCCACACACAAACCCTAACACAATTACATCTACATTCAAAACCTAACTCTAGGGTTTGAGGTTTTTACCCTAGTACCTTAGAGGACTACTCCATAAAGGTGGGAACAAGATACATGTAAAGAAATAGAAGAAGATTTGAATTGGGAGAGCTCCCTTCCTCCTTGACTCATCCTTCTTCTTCGTCCTTCAACTTCTCTCTCTCAAACCAAAATTTTCACAATTGATTTCTGCTCGTTGTCAGCAATCTTCAACACGGGCACCACTACTGCTTGTTGCATCTGTGATATCAAACGTTGGTGTTGATCCACACGTCATTCATGCAACTCAATCTTCGATACTAGATCGCGTACGCCAAGATGTGATAGATATGAATAGAGAGCTGGACAAGTGGACAATTGATGTTTGATTTTTTTAAATGACAAGCGTGCCCTTCCCTCCAATAAGGTTTGAATTGTGGTCAACTACTTAAGTAAAGAAGTCAGCTAATTCGAGACTTCCTATTTATTGGAGGATGTTGTCAACACCATATTTAAAAATTGGGTGTTAGCACACTAACCCCCTCTTATGCCATACACAATCGGGGTATATATGGGTCTGGTGATCCGGGTTTAACCATTTTAATCACCCGGCCCATGCACTACGATTTTGAAAATATTAAATACGAATCCATCCTTAAAAATTAGAACTCTACGATTTGTTTATAATTGAGTTGGGTCGGGTTGGCCATACTTTTAAGCAAAAACCCAAGCTAACACGAAGAAAAAAAAAATTATTCTACACCACACAAATATTATCAAAGTAATTAAATTTAAGTTGAATAAAGCGAGGTTAAAAGTATAAAATGAATAGGTGTTATTTGGTTTTTAATAAAATGTGATTTGCTTCAACATAAGTCTAGTCCAAAATAAGCTAAAGAGGTTATAAATGAACGCATCAATAATATGTTATTCTCTTAAAATTGTACACAAGAGAAAAGATTATGTGAATCATAGTCTATATTAAATCTACGACTAAATTTTAAGTCGAATAATGCATTAAGAATATGACAAAATGCCTTTTAGGGGTCGTTTGGATGCGGAATTCTAATTGATCAATCTGGTACAATTGTCTCATAAATATATGTTTTGGATAAGAACACTCATGTCAATAGCCGAAGCACGGGTTGACTTCTATGGCTTGTGTAACCCAAAATCCACACCCAACCCAAAAGAGCCGAGCTGTACAAAAGAAAACTCTCATCCAACATTAAATCCTAATTTGGTGATAATACGAGTGAGTTGAATCGGTTTGAACGGGTGAGTCGGCTTGCTATTTTTGTTCAACCCTAATACAGAACATGAGGATTTGAAGCTGGCCCATGTCGTGCCAGCCCAAACATGACACAACGGCCAGTTACATCGCATCCCTTCGTTGCCCTGAGCTGGATCAGTAACCGAATCGCCGTCGTCTAGGATTATTCCGGTTGGGCCTGGACCAGTTGAGCTTGACCCGAACTCAATCGACCTCTCCGTTGGCCTCTGTCTGAGATATATCAGCTATTGACGCCAAAAGGCGCTCATTTGCCAGCGCCCGGTGAGCCGCACGAAAAGAGAGAACGAGATATGGATCCATGGAAGCTTCCCATATCGTCGGCGATCCAGAGGAAGAGGCTACTATCACAAAGCTACACCTCCCACGCTTCTGCCTCTCCGTCAGATCTTGCTTGCGGTAGTTTAATTTCCTTTCAGCAATGCAACCCTCTTTTTCGTTCAATTTTGAATCTCCAGTTATCAATTGCCGCTCGATTTAGAAACGCACCTGCCAAGTGTTCGATGTTATTTCCCTGTGGCTTGGGCCGCGATAATACACAACACTCGATTTTTATAGCTGACCAATACACTATTTCCTCAACCATTTTACGAGTTACCCTATATTTTCTCTTGTGTGTTCTCCCATTGTAACAACTTAGAAGAGCCTGCTGGTGGCAATGGGGGTTGTCGAGTTGGATGAATCTTGAAAGCCCTATCTGTAGCTGACAGAGCCTCCGATGTTATTTACCTCCTATTGATTGAACCTCAAGTGATAACATCTAAATTTAGTGTTTTCTCTTTTTTGTTTGTGATAGGTGCACAGAATGCCTGGGATATTCTTCTGGAAGAGGAATCAATGACCCGCATTACCACATCTTGTGCAGAACTTGACAAAATTCTTGGTGGAGGAATAAGCTGCAAAGAAGTTACAGAAATTGGTTAGCAGCCTCTTAAGTTAATGTGGACGCCAATACTAAAGATATATGTTGCTGTATCTTCTATGGGTGAGAAACGTGTTTTCCTGCCTGGTCTCTGCAGGTGGCGTACCAGGCATTGGTAAAACACAGCTCGGGTACATAACGCTTTCCTTCCTTGTTATCACTTCAGCTTCAGGGGATATGTTGCGAAAGTGAATCAGAATTCTTTGTACATTAGATTGATATTTGGAATTGACAGGATTCAACTAGCCGTCAATGTTCAGATTCCATGCTATTATGGTGGTCTTGGGGGAAAAGCCATCTATATAGGTGAGTTAGGGCATTCAGATGTTCTCTGCTCTACTTCTGTAGCACCTGAAATAATGATGGTGTGCTTTTTAGTACTGCTTAGATACGGAAGGAAGTTTCATGGTGGAACGCGTACTACAAATTGCTGAAGCATGCACAGAGGACATGGCAGAATATGGGAGGTTCTTAGGAAAAAGTATTCAAGCTCGCCAAGTGGAGATGGGACCCAAGGATTTCCTGGAGAACATATACTACTTCCGTGTCTGCAGTTACACGGAGCAAATTGGGTTGGAAAATTACCTGGACAAGTTTATCTCAGAGCACCGAGATGTAAGTATGACTTCTTCATTACCGCACATTTAGGAAATTTTGCTATCTAGCTATGACGCTGAACTGGGTGGCGTCAGCTTAAATTGCACTCCAGCATGATCTCTGTCCATCTCATATTTCTATTTTAATTATGAACTTTCGCTTTAGTTAGTTTGCGAGCCGTCGGCTGAGGAGTATTTGCCGATAGGCTCAAGGGAGCCGGTAGGGCAGTTGAGGAAACAACTATTCGGCCAGGGTTAGCCGACCTGAATTAGTGCTAGGACTATGCATACGCGTGACAGCAGTATTAACTCGACTCGTGACTGACGAGTCTCTCTCAATCTCTGCCAACCGCTTGGTGACAATTTGTTAAATAACGTCACCTTAGGTAATGAAGAACTGAAATTACGTGTGGAATCATTCAAAGACGTCAGCTTATATTCAGCTTCCACTTCTTTTCCTTCAGCCTTAAAATCGGTTGACATTTAGGAGTCCCTATGTGGGTTGATGCTTCCTTGTGTGCATGCCTTTATCTTCTGTCTTCTTCTTGGAAATTAGTCCCATGTCTTTGGATCTTATCCAGTGATCCAGTCTGAAATATGTTGTATGTCGTCTAGCATACTGCTCTCTGTCTGGAAATTTCACCCGCTTGGAAAGTTTTGCATACTGCTTTGGTGTTCCTCTACTTCATTGCCTCTCACAGTCACAATGGCATTTGGCTTACTGATTGTCAGCTGTGACTAACAGGTTAAGATCATTGTCATAGACAGTGTTGCTTTCCAGTTCCGTCAAGATTTTGATGACTTAGCTCAGAGAACGAGGGTACTTAGTGCAATGGCATTGAAGCTGATGAAACTTGCCAAAAAGTTCAGTTTAGCGGTATGCAATTCCTGGGTTAAGTTTCCATTCAAACCATGAATCAAGACATAGAGTTACATATTCTCAATTGCAAGAGACTGAGGCAAAATGCAAAGGCAATCTGCCTACTAGCTTTTCTGGTTTCCTTATGCAACTAATTGGTGGCATTTTGTTTACAGGTTGTTTTGCTGAATCAGGTGACGACGAAAGTCATAGAAGGTTCATTCCAATTAGCTCTTGCACTAGGTATATGTGTTGGTTCTCCCAACTCCGAGATGTAGTAATTGGTTTATGTTTCCCTTGTTCACGAAGCCCTCTTAGCGCTGAAGTTGTGGTGATGGTGAGCAGGTGATAGCTGGTCACATTCTTGTACCAATCGCCTAATCCTTTACTGGAACGGGGACGAAAGGTATGCCTACATCGACAAGTCACCTTCTCTAAGGTCAGCATCAGCTCCATATTCTGTCACCAGCAGAGGAATCCGGAATTCCTCTTCCAACAGCTAGCGTACTAGGTCAATGTGATGTTTACTTACGCGCATCTTTTGGTGGTGTTGAGACTGAAGTAATTGAAATGGCCCTTCAGTTTTCATTTTGGCTTAAACAGCTTCTACGTAAGGAAGGTGTTACGAGCAAGGAGCCTATTTCTAGGTGCCTGTGTTTTGCTTTGCCTGTTTGGTTTCCTCAAGAGGTGATTCGTTAATTGTTACCGTTGCCTCAAACATGGTATCCAGAATTATTTATGTACTGTAAGTGGCGCAAGCAGCCCCTCTACAAATATAATATGTGTAGTTTGGACGAGTGTTTTGAATGAGTTATTTTGACCCAAATAACTTATTAATAACTCGTTTGGCAATTGATTTGACTGATGTAGTATGGTGAGCTGCAAATAACGCATAAACGCGGTAATCTAAATAGCACCAAGTAGAGGTGTTCAAACGGATTGGTTACCGTGGTAACCATATTAACCAGTAGTATTCGGTTAATTTGATATGGTTAATTTGGATAATTGGTTTGATTTGGTTAAATAATTTAGCTTGTTTGGTTTAGGTTGTTTGGTTTGGTTTCAATTTTGCTAACCAATGAAACCAATTAACCAAATAAATAATTAATGATAATCTCCACTTTTCAGTCTCCACTACCATCAAGTGGGCCTCTCTCAACACCAAACAAAACCAAACGTTTGGTTTCCCTCTGTCATCAATCCCCATTTCCAATTCCCACTCCCCAGAACATTGAACCCTAGATTGAGAGGGAGAGAGAGACAATCAAATACAAATATTTCCATTCATAACTCTTCTATAATGGTATCTGAATCAAAATTCAAATGAATACATGATGCCTTCTTGATTTTATTTGAGTGGTATTTGTTAATCTTATTCTTGTTTCTGTCAAGTGCTATATGTAATGATAACTAATTATGTTTATTTTGTTGATTTTTCAAGCAGATGGGAACTAACTAACGTAGGCATGGCATTGCATATTGGCAGTAGCTCTTTTTGTACAGGTTTTTTAACAGCTACTAGACTTTTTTTTGGATCACGTATAATACCATGACAGCCAGCTCATCTCAAACTATGTATAGTTTAAGTGTTTTGTAGGAAGAGATTTTAACTTCCTGATGAGGGGTATCTGTATGAATTTATGTTAAGGGTTTGTTGTAAGTTAACTATACTAGGTGCAGATATGATGAATGATATATTAACTCGAATGATAATGATATGTTTTCATGTAATGTTATGTTATTTGGTTAATCCGATTATCTGATTAACCAAACCAATTAAACTTTGGTTTGGTTAATTTGGTTTTCGTGTTAATTTGGACGGTTTGGTTAAGACATTTTATTCCATGGTTAATGAAGTTTAGGCTTAATTGGTTTGGTTATAACCACGGTAACCATTTGAACACCCCTAGTACCTAGGGGCTGTTATTTGGAAATAACGGGTTCTACATGTTTCTCTTTCCAACTCTGTCCCTACTTTTTCTCTTACTTCGTCTACTTTTTATTCATCTCCTCCATCGATGCATACCACTCTAGACTCTACCTCTCTTTTCTTCTCCTCTTCCCTTTCCTCCACAATTTGCCGGGATTTTTCCAATAATGGCATCTATTAAAAAAAATTACAAAAATAGCACCCATCCCACAACATTTACAAAAATAGCACCATTTTTATCAAACTGCACCTCCAAGGTGCGTTTTATAAATAAACCGCACCTTGGAGGTGCGTTTTAGTCCACCTCATACTGAAAACCGCACCTTGGAGGTACGATCAATGTTTGGTGGGCAGCGGCCTTGCGGACCGTAGGATGAAGAAGCGATCCAGTGGCAGACCACTTGCTAGGTCAGCGATCCTTGCCACGGATCGAAGACCGCTGCGCCGAGGTGCGGTCAAGTATCAGGGAGCGTAAACCGCCTCGCCAAGGAGCGGTTTTGGCTGGGGCAAAATTACCAGACCGCTCCTGGAGGGTGCGGTCTGATGGGTATAAATACCCCTCCCCCCTCTCATTTTTTCACACCACAATCATTCTCCACTCTCTCTCTCTCTCTTTAGAATTATCTCTCTAACCCCTCCCCTCCCCTCCCAAAAGCCTAGGAAATAGTGGTCTGTTGGTTGCGACTAAGTCCGATCTGCCATCAGAAAACATTTCTTTGGTTTTTTCCTCAAAACCCGCCGAGCCGAGCCGAATTTCTGTCCGAATTTTGATTTTTTCCTCAAAACCCGCCGAGCCTAGCCGAATCTCTCTCCGAATTTCCCGAAAAAATGAGCGATTGGTGGCAAGGAGAGGGAGTTTATGTTGATGAATTTCTAGCGGTACGTACTCATTATTCTGGTTTAATTTTTGTTGTTGTTATAAGCTTTTTAATTAATCTATGTACTAACCTCGTTGTTATTTTCTCGTAGGTTGGGGACGACCTGGATATAAACAACCAACGGTATTATCTCGAGCAAGGACCGTTGGATCCAACCGACTTGTACGACCAACCCAACCATCGGTCAAGGGAAGTTTGGAACGATCACCCGGTACATACAATTCTTCATCATTTGTCTTTCCTTTATTTTGCTAATGTATTTTGTGGAATATAAAATAAATTTATGTTGAATTTTTAATCGTGTTGGTTGTTTTCAATAATTTAATCGAATACATAGCGCCACTTACTTGGACTCTTTATAAAGAGATGCACGTCTAAGGAAATGGGGTTTTTAGCGATTATCATATCCTCCCATTCCCTGGGAAAATCAGGTATTAAGAGATCCTCGGATCCCCCCTTGTTCTCTCCTTCTTCATCGGAGGGGTCACTAACTGGTGGTGGCAGGGCAGCTTCCATCTGATCCAGCTCATGAAAGACACCTTCATCAGCTCCATAATGGTAGTTGTGAAAACTACCGCTGCCTGATTGGAAGTTGTACTGAGGTTGGTTGGGGAGGTCCGGTTGAACTTCTTCTTCATATGACGGGAAATATTGATGATTACCTTCACCTTACTCTTGGTACTGAAAATAGGAATGAGGATCATGGTAATTTTGGTAGGGATTATCGCCATATAATTCACCTCCACCATGAATACAAGATGTTTGACCGTGTCCAGAATGAGTACCAACGCCAACGGCCGCCTCGGTGTAAACGAACATCTCGGCCTTGGAAAGATTGTTGGACCTCAAGAATTCGAGCATGGAATCTACTTCATCCTGAGTGGTTATGAGATATTCCTCATGCCACAATGACCCACTTTCTCTATTTGGATATCGGTACACCATACGATCAACTCTTCTCGTGCCATCCATGCAAGTAACGTTAGTGCACATTTGATGGAGGTCTTCAAGCAGCGGTCTGGTAGCGACATTTATTTTCTGAAAATTGCCACCGACGTAGGTGACCCCCTTTCCGGTCTTTTCCGTGTAACCATTCCACCTTAAGCCAAGCGTGAACTTTTGGAATGTAATCTGCAAAAAAATTGTAGTTCAGTTAATATCATAAAAATCACAAATCACAAATAACAATAAAAAGTAATATAAAATAAACTTACGAGTTAACGTTAATCGCAAAAACACTAAAGAAATATAGAGCTAGAACAGAAAATTGAAAAGGGAGAAGGAGAGGTGTGAAGAGAAGATGTTTTCCGTGTAGTCTTTTATAGGCAAAATCACTGATGAAAACCGCACCTTAAAGATGCGGTTTTCGTCTGCCATGTAGCCCCACGTCTGTTATTCTGCATGGCTATATGTCGGGTGTCGGAAAATAATTGACACACAAACCGCACTGGGGGTGCGGTTTTGTTTTGGAGAAGCAAACCTCATCTCCAAGGTGCGGTTTTGATAGGTCAGGCCAAAACCGCACCTCGGCCATGCGGTTGCGGTTTTGGCCCAGGATAATCAACCGCACCTTAGAGGTGCGGTTTATATATAAAACGCACCCTCCAGGTGCGGTTTACATATAAAACGCACCTTGGAGGTGCGGTCCATAAAAAATGGTGCTATTTTTGTAAATATTTTCGGGTGGGTGCTATTTTTGTAATTTCTTTTAAAAGGTGCTATTTCTGGAAAAATTCCCAATTTGCCTCCCCATCTCTATCTCTTCTCTCCAATGCCATCATTAGTTATCTCACCTATATCGTTGCCGATTACTTGGAATCTAACAAGACCCTAGTTTTTGGAATCGTTTGAGCTCAGCGGAGGCGCTGGTGTTGAGAATCAATATTGTCCATCTCTGTCTCTTCTCTTCCCCGCCATCATCAATACCTTCCTCTTCTCCCAGATTGTTTCGATTTTGGGAACAATGGCGAAGCTGAGAGTTGCATGCGATGGCAAGATTCTGAAAAACAACCACCATAGAGAAGTACTCACGATGATTGCCAGAGGGTCCTTTTCCTCATTCACCAACAGCAGAAGCAACAACGATAATTTTCACCCTGAGGTCTTTTGATTATTCGGGCGCGCCATCGTCGCGTCACCTTCACCAGACGCAACGACAATTGGATGGGCCAGTGTCCTCTCGTCTCCCCTGAGCCTCAGAATTTGGTAAACCGTCGACTCCTTTTAGATGTTGTAATCGGCTAGAGTCCTCCCACTCCCAGTTCCTTCCCGGCGAAAATCGGGCGAAGATTTGCATCTTTCCGGCGATTGATTTCTTCTTCAGATATGTTAGTGAGCAGCGGCAATTGGATGGGCTAGAGGGTCCTTTTACAACAGAAGCAACAACAGTGGATCGATTCATCTTGGATTGAATATGAATTGGGAGAGGTCGTGCACCTCTGTTTCTAATACTAGGATTGCTCTACCCATGGATCTAGAATTTGCAGAAGTTTTATGTTGGTTATTGCTTTTTATTTTCTTTTCTTCCGGCTTGAGTGTAGATTTGAAGGCTTGTATGAGAGAGGATGAATGGTGAAAAAAGGATACAAAGATGGAGATCATTTGGGTTTGATTCATGCTTTATTTTCTCAGGCAATTAGTATGTAGCTGGGAATTGGGATGAATTTTTGGACAAAAAGAGGGGCTTTGGAAGAAGATTAGGGAAAGTGTAATATGGTACTTTTTCGTTTTTCTAATGAAATACCATATATAAATTAACTTCTCAAACATACAAGACAATTGAAGTTAAAATACCACATTGCAATCTCAAATAACTCTCAAATACCACAAGGTAAAAAAATGCATTATTTGTTCACAAATACCACACCTCAAACAATCATCCATCCAAATGACCCCTATGTGTATATGTCGGTGGGCAGGCTTGTTTGAATGTATAATTTGATTGATTTTTGTAAATATATGTCTACATTCCCTACCCTACCCCTAACTTCAAACAAAGAGTACGAAAACTTTTGTCTATAGTCCAACATTACCTTCCATTTTGATGAGAGGATAGTACTTTTTACAGTATTTTTTTTAAGCAGAGACCCCCCGATAAGTGGGCAGTCCTATTAAAGCAACTAATCACAAAAGCACAATAAAAAAGAAAACAGTATCAAGTCGCTGAACATCATTCAGAAGAGCACCACTAGTTAGATCAATACTGTGCGAGATTGTCTTGCACTTTACGTTCAACCCTACATAGGACAAGTATACCCTAAACAAACATGAAGTATAGTAGTGACCTCTTGTTAATCAATGTCATAATCCACAAGAATGGGAAGTCCTACGGGTACTTAAAGGGTTCGATTGTTATCTAGTTGACAGTTTAAGGTTGTTTTTAGCTGAAAAACTAAAAGGAATTAAGTTAAACTAACCCAAGAGAGAGAAAGTATTTGGGGATTTCGATTCCCCCCCCCCCCCCCAACCCTAGGTTAATGGGGAATACAAGATAATATACATCGATTATTGTAATCAAGGTGCAAGAGTGTCTGAAGAGATGATTGGGTCAATGGTCATGCACCCAACTGTCCTTCTAGTTGTGGTGACCAACTCAATGACCATGTAATTGACCACCATAGCTAGGGATATGATCAATTCTTTAAATTAAGATAAGCCCACAACCACACAATCAGACAATTCAATGGTCATACAATCACCTATTTGCTCTACTTAATAGTAGCCCTAACTTTACCTAAGTGGATGTTCACCTACTTAGGTCAAGCCTCTAAATCATCATTTGCATACAATTGAGAAATGGATAAGCAATTAACACCATCAAGTAGACAAGATATACTATAATCTCAACCAATCATTCATTACATACACTAATCATACATCGGCTAAATACCAAAAGTGATACCCCATGAATAAAGAAAGAAAAACATACGGAAAGAAGAAGAATCAACATCCTAGATGTCATGATTTTGGAATAATTTAGCTCCAAACTCCAATAATTGCTCATCCTCTTCTCTCTCCTCTTGGGTGTTAGAATTTGAAAACTAATCTCCTTTGCCTTTGAAAATTAACCCACAAAAGATAATGAATATGGATCTTTCACAATATAGTCATCGAACTAGAGGTTGATATCAGGCACAAAAGATGTGATTGTGGCATGTACCATATTTTCTCAAGTTCAACTCTAGGAAGATCAAGCTATAGCTCATATGATAACACTTGTTCCCCAACATGTAATTATTTAAGTATTATGATATATGGTTGATGTATGTACTATTTTTATTGTATTTATTCCATTATTGATGCAACTATTTACTATATTATGACACACCAAAGGGAAAATAAATAAATATAACATAGGAAATGCATTAATAAAAATGCACAAAAGACATAAAGCAAAATTTGCACACAAATCAAATTCTTCTAACTAAAGTGTATAAATTAAACATAAGAGACAACACATTTTTACTTTTAGCCATATTTTTTCCAAATATGCTCAACTAAATAATGTGTTAGTGAGTAATGTGTTAGACGATCATGAATCTTTTTCTATCTTGTCATGTACTCTACAAAAGTCAAAATCTCATGATTGGGTGGTTCCCTTTTGACATCTAGATTAGATATTCAACTTTCGTTACTGGTTCCTATCGAAACTCGTATAATTGATGTTCAACTATCATATTGAACATAATAATATAAGTTAACATAATATGTTTGCGCATCCCAAAATTGCCTCGACCTTCTAACAATGACGCATATTTACTATGGTATGCCAAAAAACCCTCACAACGTCATTGTGGTATGCCTTTGGTACTTTGAAAACCATTTCTTTTTTTGACTTCTTAGTTTGCTAATAGTCACCATAAATTTGACCCATTCATGATAAATTCCGTCAACCAAGTAATGACATTGATTATACATGCTACCATTACCTCATACTCAAATTTTGGAATAAGTCATATGCCTGCTTGATCAAGAAGTGGGAATACTCCAGAGTGTTAAGCCATTGTTCAATCTAGGTGTTTCAAAGAAGGTATGCCAAATCCAACTAGTATATGACACTACAACTTCAAGAATAATGGTTGGTTTTTTCTTATATCCTGTATATTAGCCTCACCAAGTTGACATACATGCTCTCATTGCCTATCATCGGCTTACGTTCGCCTCTCATAAGCTTCTCTGCTAGAGAAGCCATGATGGATAAAGAGTTGGTATATAGAGACAGATAAGGGGTGAATGATGGGATGAGTAGTATGATCAAGTTAAGGGCTCATTTATAAAAATATGAAAAGATTCTTTATACAACAATATGACTAAAGTTGGATGAACAATTGATGACATTGACTCACTACCACTATAAAACTATCCCACTATAGGCCAAGTGGAACCTATAATAAGGTGTAACATAGAGTAAGCATTTCAAATATCAACACGGGAGGACTATCTACCTTACTTCAACCGTCTACACGTTATCTAGTGATCAAATTGTGGTTAAAATTAACACTAACAAGCAAGCAACTAAAACGATTGTGAATTCAATTGAGAAAAGATCACTCGGACGATATTCCCCCTAGTCCCATGTTGTGATGATATCGTGATACTCTAAAGTTATAGGTAAACATTCATATGCCATTAGGAGCGCTAAAGTATCTAGGACCCCTATTCGAGTGCATCCTAGCCAGCTTGATCGAACTAATAGGAGGGACACACCTCATACCCACAAAAGTCGATAAAGGCAATAGATTCTACTCCCTCAAGATTAACCTGAAACAACGTAGAGTCACCAATCACAAGGATTCATGGCACTCTATGCTAATTGAGGATTGACCGAATTGCCTAAGGGGATTATCTCCCTCTTAAGTCAATTGTCACAAAATTGTGAGATTTTATCAAGAACACCCAATTTGCATAAAATTACATCAATTAATATATAAATCACAAAACCCATTCACAATAGAGTTCACAAACTAGAACTACAACTTTCTAAGACTATGGTTCCTGTGATTCAAGTGACAAGGAGGACTACTCCATAACTAGAATAGAAATAACAACTAAGATAGAGGAAAATCCCATAGCAAAGTGATTCTCCCTCTTCCTAGATGCTTGAAATGATCCTTGGAGTAGAAATCTGCCCACCAATTGACTTTGGTAGGTCAATTCCACCTTCTTCCCTTCTTTTCTCAAAGTTATCTCTTACTAACTTCGAAGAAGAACCCTTCACTTTCTCTATAACTCTCTCATTTCCTTATAACTCACTCTCCTTTAGATAAACCCCGAGTACTCATATCAAGGTCTCACTTCATGCTCGTGAAGTATGTACTGAAACAATGATCTCAACACAAAAGGCACAATTTCAGTAACATCATTCACAATATGGTTGTTGTCTTCACGGTCTTGAGACCATGATAATTACAATGCCCGCAAACTTCTCTAAGGGCCCTGGACAATTGTAGGCCTCACGGTTGGAGTGTTGACATCACGGTATGTAGATCGTGATCCTGACACTGTCTGCGAACTGCACAAAGTCTCTTGGAAGTGTGCAGTCTTCACGGTTTGGACGTTCACTTCATGGTTGCTCCCCGTGATAATCTCCGTCTGGCCATGATCCATGCACTTTTGTCAATTTCTCTCCCTTTTGCCGTCTTTTGTCCAACTTTTGATCCCGATGCCAATTTTACTTGCTAAGGTTTGAAACATGACAAAACAAGCACAAACCGAGCGTAAAATAGTTCGAAGGACGGTACAAACACATCAATCGTCGCAAGGCAAAGGGGTATAAATATCTGTAATCTATCCTGAATCAGACACAAATCATTCTAATTAATTTAGGATGAATAATTGATGGTACTCATTATGATTAGATTTGGATAAACAATTGATGAAACAGCTCAATCCATCAAATCTATAACCATCCAAACCAGCAATTGTGTTTTCATCATCGAATGCATCACATTTAGTGACATAAAAATACCTCAACATTAAAAAATACAACAAAATATCTGTCTTAATTAATTAGTACTAATTTTATAAAAATAAAGAATAAATTATCTAAATAAAATAACAAAATTAGCACTAAATTATATTCGAACAATAAAATAAGGTAACAATGCCATATTGTTAGAACTAAAAAAGGGCCAAAGTTCCAAAATCCTAAAACAAGTGCTCTAATGGCATGATCGAAGTCTAAAAACAAGTCAAACTTTTGGGGTCAAATTTTGCACGCAAGAAGACGGAAGTGTCAAAATGTGAGAGCTCCCCTCTTGATCATGTGACCAAGTGCAACTCTTCCCTCCAACTCTAATTATAACAAAGAAGTTTCTTTTTCAGCCCCCAATTTCACCCGATCAACTTCTCTTTTACTCCGAGAGCTATTCTTTAAAAAATTCACTATGAAACCTCTCTTCAATTCTTCATGTATATAAGAATGCTTGAGACACCTCCAATGAAACATCTTTTCAAATCTTCCTTGTTTCTCTTTGCCCCGAACCAAATCAAGCATTTTCAAAGGGTCATCACCGGATCCACCAAGAGGGATTAGTGATGTTGCGGCCTCGTCTTGGCAAAGAGAATTCCTAAAAGGATCCTTCTCTAAAAGTGTATCAAGGTGGGGTGAAAAGTTTGAGGAGTACGCGTAACTCGTGGAAGCTTCATCCACTTCGACCTTGTCCATTGGTTAGAATCCAAATGCGTCTTCAACATCCTCTCTTTCTTGTTTATTCATTTCTTCCCAATATTGAATATCAAGCTCGTTCTCTTCCTTAAGTTCGCTTCCACCACATCAAGGCTCTCTTGTAAATCCACTCTTTGTTGGTCGGGAGCTATGAGGTGTCTCCAATCAAGTTCTTCACTAGATTGATCTTCGATGTCCTCTTGCTCGCCCATCGTGGAGACTTCTTCCTCTTCCTCTCTTTCCTCTTCATCTTTATCGTCCAAGAGGTGTACTTGTTGGAGTCTCGAACGAATTCGTTCGAGCTCTTTCCTCTTGTCCAATTCTCTTTATTCATTGAGGAACTTTTGAAAGGAAGGGTTGGATGTCCCTATAGTCTCCACCTTTTCCTCTTCGATCTTCTTCTCTTCTTTGACGGGTGAGAGTCGATTGTGAGCAAGTTGTGCACATGCTTGCCCAACAACCTCTCCTAGTCTCTCCGTTTTCTGGAGGGTCTCCTCTGATGCCCTTAGAAGAGATGTTGTTGCTTAATTATACGCCTACTTACATACAATTTAAAGATAAAGTTAATTAGTTATTTTTAGGGCCCTACTGGATTGCTAAAATTATATCGTATTAGCTTAAGATATAATTATACGCCCACTGGCGTACAATTTAGAGATAAAATTAATTAGTTAGTTGGACTTGAACTTT
Organism: Linum trigynum; assembly: GCA_964030455.1. Classification (NCBI taxonomy): domain Eukaryota; kingdom Viridiplantae; phylum Streptophyta; class Magnoliopsida; order Malpighiales; family Linaceae; genus Linum; species Linum trigynum. The sequence goes on along the minus strand of OZ034814.1, from coordinate 27,472,266 downwards.
TTCGGTTGTCTATGTACCCGTTATACAAGATCAACGTCCACTTAGTTCGTTCAAAATTTGGGTGTTTTAGTTATAACCACGCTCCATTGATCCTGATTATCGAATATATGATTTTTATTAGAGAAACATATATATATATATAAAGAGAATAATATTTTTAATTTTGAAACTTCAAAAGAGGGTTTGCGTAATTGAAAAAGTTGGAATCGACTGAATTTAGAGATTTGTAAAATTTCGTATTAAGGAAAAAAAAAACAATAATATACTATACTTTCATGGATAGAACGATTTCAAGCTTGATGTTCGCCTAGCCCTCTTGCTAAAACGTCGGTCGTATTAGGGATGACAATGGGTCGGGTTTTCCCAAACCCAAACTCAAATCCATGGGTTTATTCGTGAAAAATCCGGGGTAAAACCCACTGGGTTTGAAAAACTCAAACCCAACCCAACCCGTTAGGTATCCGCGGGTTCATGGGTACTCACGGGTTTTTATCGTAAAAAATTTACAATAACAAGTTCCTATCAAAATTAAAGTCAAATATCAATCTCTCAATACAAATTTTTCATATATAAAACACCATTCTAAAAAATTCAAACAAATCATAAATTAACTATACAAATTGTTCAACACCAATATAGAAACTCAAGAAAATTGAAGCAAATCACAAATTATTTATAAATAACATGATTAATTGAAAACTTCTTCTTCCTTGTCAATTAAGTTTTTTCACTCTCCATTCAATAACATCAATTTCATTCTACACAATTAGAAAAAAAAATTAGACATGTCTCCACAAACATAAATAAGATTAGTTGTTTAAAATATTAAATATACCAAAAAAATTAATTATATGAGTGTGGACGGGTACCCATGGGGCGAGTTTACCTAAATCCAACTCAATAAATAGTGAACGAGTTTAAACCCAAACCAAAACCCATCAATACGGATTTTACCCACGTTGACCGAGTTGGGTAACCATAAATTCTAGTTGTTGCCATCCCAAGGTGGTATATACATCTGAGTCCCGACCCGAGAATCCAGTTTCTAATCTCGGGTTACACTATTTAGGTGATTGTCATTTTTAACTGAATTGCTATTCGTCGCCCTAAAATTTGAATTTTATCGCCCTAAATCAGACCAAAATGACAAAGAAACCCCTATCCCCAATTCAAACCTAAATCCTAAAAACAAACTCAGTAACTCACGCTCCGAAAACCTACAGCCGCCTAACCAAGAACACTCCCGCCGGCATACCCACCTCCCTCATGCCGCCTAACCCCCAATCCCTCCCTCCGCCGCCTAACCCACCTCCCTCACGCCGGCAAGCCCAGAACCGGCAATCCCTCCCTCCCACCGCCTAACCTTCCAGATGCTAGCCTCTCGCTTTCTCAATTCCATGCGAGATGCAAGAGAATTCCTCTTTGGGGGTTCTGATTTTGTTTGAGTGTTTGATGAGAGAGAGGTTGGTGCCTTGGTACGTGGTAGAAAGATAGAGAGGTGGAAAATAATAAGATTTCAAAAAAAAAAATTATTTCACATGTTAATTTAACGGTCAAAGATTATGGTTGACTGCCATCTAAGATGAAGGTGACAGAGTTTAACGGTCTGTGATCAATTATGAAATAATGATGTAAAGTTAGTGATCAATAAGTAAGGAAAATTTTTTGAGTAGCAAAAGTGAAACAAATTGATTAACCGAGTGACCAAACATGAAATTCATCTGAACTAAGGACATATAAGTAAATTTGACTTAATTAGGGCGACGAATAAGAAATTTTAGGGCGACGAATAGCAATGCCCATTTTTAAAACAGAGAAAAATCGGGGTGCATTTCGGTAATTAGGCAAAAAACGCGGTGGCAGGGATAGTAAATACAACGAAACCATAGGGGACAGTTTAGTCATTTTAAACTAGGCGGCCGCCGGTCAGCTCACTCTCTCACTCCTTCGCCTCTCTCTCGTTCTTTCTCTTCTCTAAGCCTCCCCTGAGACAGACGAGAAAAAGGAAAAGAAAACCCTTCCTCTGACATGCGAACAAACGCCACAAAACGAAACCCCTCTTCCTCTTCTTGATTCTGCAGACGACGATAATAAAAACGGAAGGCATACCCCGCCGGCGACGACAAGGTAGACATCGTCGGAGACTACAACGACGGTGACTAGGAGGGAATTCGAAGGTTCGTTCTTTAATTTTTTTTGTATTTTTGTCTTTGCATGTCGATTCTTAGGCTTGAGATTCTGATTTGAATCTTTGTTTATTTTGGACTTGCATTTTGAATCCTTGTTCTCGCATTTTGCTTTCCAGTTCAGATTTGCTTTCGTTACTTTTGAAGAATGTAGCTGGTGATTTCGAGGGACGCCAAGGCTACTCAATGGTCTCTGAATTTCAGTGTGTGTTTTGTTTTGTTATAATCTTGCTAATTTGAATCTCAAAGACTTAAAACTAAAACTATGAGATCTATTGTAGCCTCGGACCTCAGTGGTTGTGATGTTTGTTTCTTCCAATAAGTAACAAAGACGAAAGGAATTTGCATAGCTTTTTGTGTTCTCACGTGAATAAGCTCAATGGGCTGGGGTTATCTTCTGCACTGGGCAATCGAATGCCGTAATTAGCTCCTGTTTGTTGATATGCATGCAGAACAAAAAGCTCCTAGGTGACTTGGGATTGGAGGGTCCCTGCATTTTCAATTGCTCTTGGTTGATCAATAGATAGATTGCATAGGCATGAGAATATGCAGTGGATGGCGCCGTTTCCTCATTTTTCTTCCTATTCTTTTCATCCTTTCTCATCTGCTCTATGGTAATCATCTCTTGAATATTTGGAACATTATTTGTTTTTCAGTCAAGTTGTAGTAATGTTGTGACCGATTCTTTTTGCAGTTTTTGAGTTACACCCAGAGGCTGTCGAAAATCGGTCCAGGAAGGAAAACAAAAAATCTGATCATCTGGTTCTTGGGCCTGCTGCAGGTCAAGGCTTTCCTAATCGTTTGCAATGCCAAGGTTGTTTGTTGGATACTCTTGAAAATCAGAACTGTGGTCTCATTAATAACATATTATCTACCACCAGGATTCCGGATGGCTTTTCACTTTTAGGCTTTAGGTTTGCTGCCTTATGTGTTACTTGACTTCATTCCCCCTTTTTTTGTACATGCAGGCTATCGAGCGCTGAACAAGACGCATGTACAAACATCTTCTTTTCCTTCCAATTTAGGGGTTGGAGTATCTTTCGTCACCGTATTCACCATTTATAACTCTTCAGTGGGTGTTCATGCTGAGAGTCGATCATCAAATTTGGTTACCGTTGGAAGTGCTTCATATACAAAGACTGAGAGGTCACTGGCCATTCTGAATGTCTACATTAACTTCATTCAGGTACTTTTTCCACTCAAGTCAAGGGACTAGTTACTTTCGTACACGTAGAATGAGGAGTAACTTGTCTGGATACTGTTGAGGTTTAACTGCCATTGCATTTAAGTTTCTCTGGTAAATATATTATTATTTTTGCAGGTGGCAATGCCTCGGAGCAATGTTGTCATTCTGACTGATCCAGCATCTGATCTCTCGATTCATCGGAACCATGTCAGTGTATATCCAGTTAAGGGTGAATATTCCCGGGACAACCTGATGCTCCAACGGATCAGATCTTACATTGTAAGGGCTCATCAAATTGATAGGTAGAACATTTTTGTTATCGTCTTAGTTACATCGCTTTTCTTCACAGAAAATTCCTTCCTTAAATTGACTTCCGCTGGTTGTTCCTGTTTATTTCATTTTTGTTATGATTGTGGAACTTTTTCTTCCTTCGACAACTGTATCCAAAGTGATGTGGGAAACAACTCATGAAAAATGACGCCTATCAATTCAGAAAGTTGGATTTTCTTTTCCCCCCTTTTCAGGCTTTTCTAGACATCAAGCTGAAGGACCCGGTGAAAGAGCCTGGGCGTATAAATCACTACATCTTCACCGACTCGGATATAGCTGTAGTTGGTGACCTAGGTCACATGTTCCGTGACTACCCGAATTTTCATCTGGCTCTCACCTTTCGCAACAATAAGGGCCAGCCTCTTAATTCAGGGTTCATAGCTGTTAGAGGAACTCGTGATGGAATCTTTAGGTAAATGTGAAGGATTCTTTGAATTAGGGACCTTGAACTGTGCTTTTGGGCTGAGTTGTGGGGGCAAAGGGATTCACTTGGACTTTTTTCCTACAGGTCAAAGATATTCCTTGAGAAGGTACTTCAAGTATACAGTTCCAAGTACATGACTGCTTCTAGAATGCTTGGAGACCAGTTAGCTCTTGCATGGGTGGTGAGGTCTCATCCTGCTTTTGACTCGGGGAGATTTAGCAAATCACGGGCTTTTCAAGAAGACATAGACGGTGCATCGGTGCTGTTTCTACCGTGTGCTACACACAATTGGACACCACCAGAAGGTGCAGGGCAGTTCCATGGTATGCCGTTGGATGTCAAGGTATATATAGCCCAGTTGTGTCCTTTCCCCCCGGGAACTTTGTTTTTCCTTTGTTTTTGCCCGGTAACAATCAAGTCAACTATGGTAAGTGGGGGGAGATCTTTGTGTTTGTGGTTTTGCTTGCAGGTGGTTCATTTTAAGGGTTCGAGGAAGCGACTAATGCTGGAGTCTTGGAACTTCTTCAATTCCTCGTCTACTGTGAGCGTATCCGACATGTTGTGCCTCGTTTTAATGAGCGGGAGAACTAAGTATGACTTTTGAATCATGTAAACAGTTGGGAGAAACAGATAGCAACCAGTGGCCTGGTCATGGCGGGAAAAACCTTGGGTTAATTTTGAGGGGAAAAGAAGGGATGTTTTTCTTTTCTTTTTATGGGGCAATCATTGCATAATCGAAATACTCTGCTGTGCATTTGTTTTCTGAACTTTGCTCGAAGTTCTAGTTCACATCTGATGCTTGGCTCGCTCATGGAAACAAACCCCACAGATATGACACACTAGTCGTTATCTTTGTAGTATAGGGTACGGGGCAAAAGTCAAAACGATACGATGTGCTACTCGGGGTGAATTTAGCGTTATTGTATAATAATGTCTTGGGGTTTTGGGGAAATTGTAAAGTTGATCACTGAAATTATTAAAAACATTTATGTTTGGTTACTAAAAATATTTAATTTCATTTGTGGTCACATTTTAGTTAAATGTTTCAAGTTTGGTCACTTTCCGTCCAACTCCGTTAACTTTTGCTTATGTGGCAGTCAACTCTTATAGTTGACCGTTAAATGTGTGACATGTCAATTAAAAAATAATAAAATAAATTTTAATTATTTATAATTTCCAACTCATTTCCAACTGTTAAAAAAATAAAATAAAATAATTTGTATTTCCCTCCGATTCACCTCTCTTCTCTCTCCACGCAGTCGTCGTTCACTCTTTCCCCGGCAAGATAGCCGCCGACTCCTCTAAATCCCTAGCCGTCGTCCCATAGTTAAATATTTCCAAATCCCTAATTGTCCCACAGTTCACTCTTATAACCGGCGGCGGCGATCGAGGCTGTATGCGTGCCGTGACCAATGATTCCCAGTTTAGCCACACTTTGGGAACCCTCCGGTGATTCGATTCCTGCTCAGTCCAAGTAAGAAATTTCATATGGGACGACTAGGGATTTGGAAAAGTTGGTGGCTATTTTGCCGGCGAATGAGTGAACGACGCCTCGTGCAGAGAGGAGAGGGATGTGAATCGGAGGGAAATATAAATATGAAAATTTTATTTGTTAGTTAGAAATGAGGTGGAAATATAAATAATTAAAATTTATTTATTTTATTAGTTTTTAATTGCCAAGTCACACATTTAACGGTCAACTATAAGAGTTGACTGTCACATAAGCAAAAGTTAACGGAGTTGGAAGGAGAGTGAACAAACTTGAAACATTTAACTAATTTTAGTGACCACCAATGGAATTAAATATTTTTAGTGACCAAAAGTGAACGATTTTAGTAATCCTAATGACCAGCCTTGCAATTTACCCTAATATCTTGAATTGATAAAATTTTGGGGTAAGGAGGAATTATACTCTAATCCTTAATAGTAAGCCTCATATTTCTCTTAAATCTTAAACCATCAGATGATAAATCTAGCTGAAAATTTTACGTGCAAATTATTAGCTGAAAATTAGGGATTTTTAATTGGGTTGTTGGTAGTGGGATAGTGCTCTGTAGCTAGTTTTTAGGAGTAGTAGGTTTGAGCTTTGCCTATATAATTTAGTTTGAATGGTTGTAATTGGGAGCTCAGAAGATTAATCAAAGGAACACATTAGTGTTAAGGAGGTCGGCTTTGCCTCGAAGAAGCCATTCTCAACTCTTCTTCCCTTCCCTTCTCTTCGTTTCCCTCTTTCTCTTGTTCTTAACCCCTCTATTCCCTTCTTAGAAAACAGAGTCCCAAATCCTTCTTGAAACCTATCGAGAAGAAAGGCACACAACATCTTGTTGAACCTGAACCTTGTTCGTTGGCGGAGGGTAGACCTAGAGGATGAAGCTGGACGGAGGGAGGAGCAATCATGATCGAGGAAGAAGCTAGGCTAAGTCGGAGGGAGAAGCAGCTGGATAGAGGTTCTGATTTATGCTTAGACGGAGGAAGACATATTCGGACTTGCAGGTAGAGGTGGCAATTCTCAATCCAATCCACCAGTCCATTAAAAATATCCACCTAATCCAATCCATTTAAATCCAATTCATTTGATCCAAATCCAATTGGATTGGTGGATTCATGGATCAATCCATGGATCCAAATGGCAAATTACGGTTTGGTACCTATAATTTTCATATTTTACATTTTGGTACCTGAAATTTAATTTTTTATACAAAAAATATCATTGGAAAATTACGTTTTGATACCTAAATTTTTTCATTATGACATTTTAGTACCTAAACTTTTTACATTTTACATATTGGTCCTTGGTTGAGGATGTCATTTGGATTCATGGATAATCCACCAATCCACTTGATCCAATCCATGAATCCACCAATCCATTGAATCCAATCCATTTAATCCATGGATCCACCAATCCAATCCACCAATCCATGGATCCAATCCATTTGCCACCTCTACTTGCAGGGCCACTGGAGGGATTTTCTCGATGCAGACTGTGGCTTCCTCGTCCAGAAGTATGGATTGAAGTGTGGGGTTTTCGACAGTCGAACGAAGAAGGGATAATGGGAGTAATAGAAAATAATTGATTTTAATTTTTTAATTCGGTTCGGGAAAAGGAAAAAGGAATTGCTTAAAAAGCCATGGGCTATTTGGTCATTTTACACCCCTTTAAATAACTAGTTAGCATATTTTTTAACGGGAAGGTATGTTTATTACGTTTGAATAATAGAGGGGTATGTTTGTGCAAAAAAATAGTATAAAGTTACGTTTGTTAATTTGCAATAATTAGGGGTGACTATACTATACGGTCCGGTCCGGTTAAATTGGACCAAATTGATCCGGTCCCAATCCGGTCTTTTCGGGAATATAAGGACCAAAGATTGGATTGGATACACTCCGGTCTTGATCCGGTCTGGTCTTGACCAGGTCCGGTCCCAATTTGATTTTGATTTTAGATTGAGTTTGTGGAATTTGAGTGTTGGGGTCTCTTATCTGGTCTTTATCCGAGTTTTTTTTACCTCAAATCTAAGCCCGAATATGAGATTGGATTGTTTGCTATCCGGTCCCGGTCTGGGTTATACGGTCCGGTTTCGGGTAAAACCAAACAGTCCTAGACCAAATTGCCAGCCCTAGCAATAATAGAGGGGTATGAAATGCTATTAACGCATTGTTATATTGTTAGATATATTATTAGCTATTAGGACTATACTTAGTTATTGTCATATATCTTTTTAGCTTAGTTATTTTAAATCTAGCAAAACTTTAAAATTTTGGAAAAACTTATAATTATATAGTAAGGATAAGACTGGTGTACTTCTGGAGTATACTATACTATGGGTACTCATAGTGAGATATCTCTATTTGGACCATGAATTAAACTGAGTTTGATGTATGATCTATACACTAACCTGTATTGGACAACTCAGACCCTGATTCTATAAACCCAAATCCGAAGACTAATTTAATAAAAAGAATCGCCCCATTATGAATTTTCGAACTACAACAAAGTAGATTCAATGGTCAAATCACTTGAAATATTATATACTCCAGAAGTATATCGGTTGTTACCATAGTAATATATATGATTTTAGATATATGTACTTGAAATCAATCCAAAAGAACTATTGATTTCCAAACCTCATGAATTTTCTGGCATGACCTTTCACCTGTGTATTTGGCTCAACTACACATCCCCATCGACGGCGAAGTATAACCGAAAAATAGGTGGAACATAGGGTAAACAAGCAATAAATTTTTTGAACCATGGGTCTCCTTGGTGTACCTTACTTCGGCTTGAGGTTTCGTTATCTAGCCAATCTAGAATAGTGATTAAGAAACTAACCTAGCTACACTAACCTAACCACTACCTTACAAGTGGTGGAGCTCTCTTAGCTTGAATCACCCTAGTTCTATCATTTGGATCGATATTGTGTACTATCCTAGGTCGATCGATTCAATTCATCTACTATTTAGGAGCTATACTCCCTTGAGAATTGGCCCGAACGGCGTAGCGGTGGATGGTAGTGTTCTATTCAACCCAGAGTTTCATGTACCATCAAGATATCAACTCTATCGATTCCCTCGGGGATTTCCCGGGAAGATATAAGATAGGAGTGACCCGAAGACGCCAATAATGGGCTGTAAGGGGATCTCCTTCCTAGGTCAAAAGCTCAATTGACATAAAATGGGAACCAAACTCATGCAATCCATGAAAACCATCCATCAAATAAATAAATTCATCAATCAAACATAAAATCTGTCACATATATCAACATCAAACCAAAATCTAGACCTAGTGTTCATCTACCTAAGAGAAAGAGGTCTAGGTCATAGAGAGAAGAGAGATTACAAAAATAGCTCAAGATCTTCATCTTCTAGACTTGATTTCCTGACTCCAAGATCAACCCAAACCTCCAATTAAGCTCCAAGATCACTCAAGGTCACTCTCTCTCTCTCTCTCTCTCTCTCTCTCTCTCTCTCTCTCTCTAAAAACTCCTCTTTGGTGTTTTGGGTCAACATCCTAGAGAGAGAAACAAGTTCTTCTCCAAAAACCAACCCCTTCTTTCTACCAGCTACTGTCTTTTTATATGCCCGACAGTGCCGACTTCACGGTAACTGTTCACGGGGGTGGTAATAGCAAGCAGACGATGATCTCAGTAAAAAATGCACAATTTTGGACTAACTTCACGATCTCAGGGCAATTTTCGGGCCCACAGCCAGTGAAGTCTGACCATGACCGCGAAATTTGCAAAGGTTGCTAGAAGTTGCACACACTCCACGGTCTGGGGGGAGATTTTCACCCCATCAGGGAGTGATAATTGCCTCCTGCCCCGTGAAGTATTGCACTTCACGGTTTGGGGGAGATGTTCACTCCCCTAGGGGGTGATTAGTACTTCAACATAAGGGTTGTATTCCACACGAAGAAGAATTGAATTACAATTCTGAAGAATAGCCAAAGGGAGTGGCAGAAGACCCAATCCAACTACATGCTAGCTAGAATTACATTTTTGACGAATAGCCAAAGGGAGTGGCAGAAGACCCAATCCAACTGCATGCTAGCTTGAGACTTCTTCTTTGGCTTTTACTCAGATGAGATGTGGTCCACTTGCTCCTATGGTCACGACTTTACAACACCTGAGGCAACTAAATGGATGGCAACATGCACTAAATTCGCATAAGAAGAAATATGTAAGACAATTAATGGGATGAAGGCTTTGTGGGCACTGGAAATGAAATGCTTATTCTTACGCGACCGGACCGGTTAGTATAACAACACTAGTCTCCAACCAATAGGAAGCTAGGATTGTGATGACTTTTTATTAGATTAGTTGACCTAGTGTAAAATCAAAGCAGGGGTATAATTGTCATTATGAAAAATCTGTTTAAATAATAAAAAAATAAAAAATAAAAATAAAAAAATATTTTTTTATTTTCTGCCCAAAAATTTGGTCGTCGGAATCCGACCACCGGTCGCCGGAATCTGGCCGCCGGTCACCGGAATATGCTTTTTTGTCGCCGGAATATGCTATTTTGTCATCGGAATATGCTCACGGTCGCCGAAATATGCTTACCGGCGTCGGAATATGCTTACCGGCATCGGAATCTAGTCACCAGGGCCGGAATATGCTTATCGGCGCCGGAATCCGGTCACTGACGGTCATCGGAGTTTGGTCAACGAACTTCGTTGACCGGTCAACGGTCAACGACCACCGGATGTATGGTCTACATTGTGAGATTTATGGTTTGGTTTCTTACATTTTTGTATGCCTTTTGTGGTTTGCTTTATCGCGTTTGTGGTTTGCATTACGAAGTTCCTGGTTTGCTTTATCGTGTTTGTGGTTTGCATTGAAAAGTTTCTGGTTTGCTTTCAAAAACTTTGTGGTTTGCATTGTGGGGTTTTTGGTTTGTTTTAGGAGATTTGTGGTATGCATTAGGAGGTTTCTGGTTTGTTTTTGTGGTTTGCTTTATCGTGTTTGTGGTTTGCATTGAGAAGTTTCCGGTTTGCTTTCAAAAACTTTGTGGTTTGCATTGTGAGGTTTCTGGTTTGTTTTAATATATTTGTGGTATGCATTCGGACATTTATGATTTGCTTTTTTATGGTTTGATTTACTGTGTTTGTGGTTTGCATTAGGAGGTGTCTGGTGTGCTTTCGCAAATGTTGTGGTTTGCTTTGTGAGGTTTCTAGTTTGTTTTAGGAGATTTCTGGTATGCATTAGGAGGTTTCTGGTTTGCTTTATTGTGTTTCTGGTTTGCATTAGGAAGTTTATGGTGTGCTTTCGAAAAAATTATGGTTTGATTTGTGGGGTTTCTGGTTTGTTTAAATGGATTTGTTTTAATAATATGTTTCGAAAGATTTGAGGTATGCATTAAATGATTTTTTTGCCATATTTTGTGGCCAGATGCAGAAACACACCACCAAAATTTGTAGCATCATCACTTGAGTTGCTACTTGCAAGTTACTACTTACATCCATATAACTAAAAGAAGCATATGTAGTTCCCTCAAGTACCACTACACAACCGACATGTATCCAAATGACATAATCCTAATAAAATCCAATCAATAGACAAGCAATGTAAGCAGACAGGGTTATTTATATAGTGATGAAGAAGGCTTGACAATCAAAATGAAATGCAACATATGAAACTAACAGAAAGCATAGGGTAATGGCAAATTCTCTACATCCCACGCTACACATTTAGGTTTGACTAATAAATCCATGACCATGGAGGACATACAGAAGCATTTGATCAACCATGCACTGCTCTCCCAACTCCAAGAACGTCTCTGAAATCCTAATTGCAACACGAAACCCAGATTGTGATTTTAGATCACAAATCCAATTCCCACGAAGCACAGAGACTAAGAATCGAGTAGAAGAAATAGAATTGAACCAATGCATTGATCCTCCCCCAGGCCCCCGTGAGCGCTTCTCGTACAATGATGAATCCAAAAGTTTCCGCGGTGGCGAAACTACGTCTTCTGGTGAAGAATCGGCCAAACAATCGAGCATTGATCGGCGAATCCGCCGTTAATTCCTCTTCTCCGGTGCAACAATTCATTGACCCAGGAGAACGCCGTCCCGGCTCTATAGAATCCCTCCCTCCACGAAGGCAACAAGGACCGCCGGAGCTATCAAATCTCTGGTCTACGTGTTGAAGACAAGGACGGAGACATCACGGCCGGCAGAAGAGCTGCCTCAAATCGCCGCGGCCACATATTACGACTCCAGATCTGAGATGATGTGGCTATGGATTCGACGATTTCTGATTGGATGGTGGAATCCAAGTCTCGAAGACGGCGGATGAAAGGGGCCTTCTACTAGTAGCACACCAGCGCCACCGCAGCGCTCTCCGTATCCATCACCGTCGCATTGAACTCGTCGGCGGCGGTGTGGTTATGGTCGGGAGAGAGTCGATTGGTGCGATGGCGCCGACGATGGGAAAGGATTGGCGCTGGAGAAGAACAAAAAATTGGTGTTCAAAGGTATAGATCTGGCCGCTGCTGCTGAGAGAGAGATAAAACGCGCTTAGATATTTAGTTTTTGTTTATTTATTACTTATTGTTATTTTACTATTATGCCCTTGTTGTTAGTATAACAACAATTAGACTGTTGTTATACTATCCACACCCTTACGCGACCATTGGCCATGTGCTATTAGAGTTTGCAATGCATTCTTATGATAATCCATGCACAGTGTCGAAGTTCAATGCAACAGTTTTAGTTTGCATACCGAAGATCCCACATCCTACCATCATTGAACAGTTCATGACGATTAGCTTTGTAACGTAGCTTTCAAGGCAATAACCTAAGAAACTTAAGCCTCTTATGCCAACTTTGATCCACGAGACACAATTTGATTTTGTCCCAGGTAGACATATCAGGAATTGCATCTTGTATGAAGTGGTTCACTGCATGAGATATAATCATGACCAATTGGCATGGATGGTATTGAAAATCGACCTGGTTAATTGGATTAGATGGGAGTTTGTGAGGGAAAAATTTCAGGCTGTGAGTACCTCTTGTGGCCTTCGAAAGGGATGCCCTCTGTCACCTAACTTATTAACTCTTTGCATGGAATGGTTAAGTCATTTAATTACTAACACTATGAGTGATGGCCGATGACAACCCTTAAAGTTGATTTGGCAAAGTCCATTCATTTCTCATATCTTCTTTGCAGATGACCTCATTCTTTTATGGGAGGCAACGATGAAACATGTTCAAGTTAGTAATAACTGCTTTGAGCTCCTTGAAACACCTTTCGGGAAACAAGTTAATAGGTCCAAGTCTAAAGTTTTCTTCTCGGGTGACATCAACAACAATCAAACACATAACTTAAGCATGTCATTGGACATCCCTCAAATCACCTACCTTGTGAGATACGTCGAAGTCCGATTATTCATGATTGCGTCTCAAAAGAAACTAACGTTGAGCTAATTAACATGATTGATTCTCGTCTTGCTAGATGGAAGGCTTCAACAATGTCCTTAGTGGCATGGATCTTCTTTTATACTGTAGGGATAGGCTCATCACTTGCTAAAACATTGTTTGAAGGAACTTGCTGGCTATTGTGCAATAACCGGAATAACGATGTGTTCCATCGTAAGTTTGAGACTTATGCACAACTGCAGCTTAACACCAAACAACCAAGGCATCACATCATCACATCTTTTGGGAAGGAGAGCACAATTTTTGGAATTGGGAGAGCTCGAGAACGATGACTTATATAATGGAGACCTCCCTAGTAGGATTGGACATGCCTCAATACATATGGGTATATCGTTCACTCTCCTTCTAGCAAGATAGTTGACGACGTTGTAAGGGAAGACAATGACCGCTTTCTTAGTGCTTCTTCGGTAAAGTTTGGAGGGGGTTCCATTACCAGTGCAGAGATAGCTGGTATTGTGCATTATCTCAAAATTGCCTAGGAATTGGGTGTTATGAAAGTTCTTCTACAAGCTGACTCATAACCAAACACCCAATCGAGACCGCAAAAGCTACATTATTCGACAATTGCAGAGATGAGGTGATTTATGTCTTTGCAGGTTAGTTTATAACATTTTAGATCATGTTTATCGAGAAGCCACCTTGTACCCGACTACCTTGCTATCTTAGGTCATTGTATGCATGTAAGAGAACACAATTTTTCTTCACCTTGTCACTCCCTTAGTTATTGGTTGTTATGCATAAAAGTTGTGGCGCCCTTTAAACGCTCTATTTTCTAAAAAAAAACAATTACCTAAAAATATATAATCATTCAAATAAATCAAGTAGAAAGTCAAACTAGAATTCACAGACATGGTATTTTTCATCTTAAATCATGTTTTAAGTAAATCTAATTGTCTTAAAAAAATTGGCTTGGGCAATTATGACAATTAAAAGTATTAGTTTTCATAACTTTGATACATTATTTTTTAGTTTGTTTTTCTTTTTCAACAATACGAACAGAAATATTTCGGCCTCCAAAAGCTTGAATCCTGGCTCCGCCATTATAATGAGCTGGGACATCAATCATCAGCTCATATGTTTGCCATTCGCATCGTTCAGAAAGCCACAGAAAAGAGAAGAAAGATACATCACCTTCAAAATCAACAACCATGACCATGACTGACGGGCCGGGCTGTGCAGACTTTGCTTTGCATAGAAACAAGAACATTGCTTTCCATAGTTGTAGTAATTATCTCCACAAGCAAGCTTTCCAGGGGAAAGTACATAAAAAGGACAAAGTTTCTTGCCTTCTGCTGTTCTGAAGTCATGAATTCGTGAAGGAGAAAAAACAACTCAGTAACAGGATTAAGTGATTAACCTTGCAGATGCACGGTGGACTGGCTGGTAACTACAATGATTCAAACCGGAACTCAACAAAACAATGATTTATTCAACACGCTCGCACAGCTTCTAATGAACATAAGCAGCAACTAAATTGGACTCTATTAGCGGCCGCAGCATCTGCAAGCAAACGACAGTAAAGAACACGACAACAAATGATGGTTCCAGCAGTAAGCTAAGAAACATGAACTACTTGTCAATTCATCCTCTAGAACAAGTCAGGCAGATCAACATCAATAAGGCCCCGAAAGGGAAATCAGGTGAAGCAGATGAAGATAAAGAAGAACAATGACAGAATGACAACACTTCTTACCATTTATCAGCACCAAACCATCACTCTTTTCCCTTTTGTCAACACAACAGGTCTTTGAGAACTACCAAACAAACCCAGATATCTACTACTTCAGTATTTATATGCAAGTAATCATCCTTTTATGATGTAGGACCACATGTTGTAAGAACTACTACCACTCCTTTCCATGATTGCCAAAATCCAGTACCTCCAGCCTCGTATATGTCCCAGCTATTCAGGAACCACCTGATGCAGATAGTGCAAATCGTTAACCATCCTACCAAAAGCAATCAACCATGATATGTTTCATACTAAGGTATCTTCATTTCCAAGTATCGGATAATTCGGAGGCAAATGGGAAAATGAATTCATATGAAAATGACCATGGTTCCATGTACAGATATCAAATTTCTCTGACCACAAGCAGAAACAAACCGTTGATCAATTCTTCAATGCCAAATCCATCCAGACTGACGACGGACAAAGCATGAACATGGAAGTTACAAGGCCAAGCAACAACTTCAGACATCAATTCTTAAACCAGAAACTAATATGAAGCTTATTGCCTAACATCAATCTAGTGGGAAAGGAACACATTAACTCGACATAGAGTAATGCCTGTTACAGCTTTTAGCTAATACTAGTATAGGATTCTGCACAATTTGTAACTTGTAAGGGCTATGCCTTTGCAGGGATGGAAAGTACCAAGGTATCACGAAATAAAACTCCAAACAAGTCCAGCCTGTGACAGGCAATGTATAATTCTGTAAGATTATCTGATGTTTACCATCAGATTATCAAAAGACTGTTACGGCAAGCAACAGATGAAATTCAGAAAGGAGCAATACAACACTGACGGTAAGTCAAATGAAAGTGTAGCATGCAAAAATTTCTTCAAGTAAAACACTGATCGAGACAGGACATCATTGACTTCTCTATCAATCACAGACTGGTAAGAACGACACAAATACACTAGAAATGATAACAAAATAACAATAGTTTTCTTGTTGTATTCACTATTTACCAGAATGGTGATCTCACAGACTTGTTACTTATGCACCAACTGTTTAAGAGTAACAAAAGAGTTAATTGAAAGCTATACATGAGTAAGGAGGGTCAAACTCCATACCTCAAGTTCTTATATACTCAGCTAGAGTTGCATATGACAAGTAAAGGATTCAAAGAAACAAAAGTTGACCTCACGATAATATCCAACAAGAATCTGGAAGAGCTAAATCATCGTGTGCTATTTTATTGAACTTGTCTAGAAATGATACATGTACCACCGATCAGCATGTGCTCTACAGTAATCGATTCTACAAAGCCGAAACTACAACAATTACAAGTCCAAAAAAATCAAAAACAAAGAAAAAAATTATGATTCAGGGTTTGAATTTTGATACACAGCTCAGGAGTGCCAGCGAAACAATATCCGCAAATTTTCACAAATCTTTCTTCAACATATTGATCAAAAGATATATATCCTTCCCTAATATATCAACAATTAGACACATGTGGAAGAGACAATAGAATTGGTGCAATGAAGCGGACAAGAACTGTTTTTAGGAAAACAATCATAAGAATGATATTGAAGAAGAAATTCTCTTTAGTACCCGGCAACACATCCCGAAAAGGAAAAATAAAAAAGAATTCAAGTCATCGTGCATCAGCCTTCTTCCCTGCAGCAGAATAGTAATTGAGATACCATCGAACAAATTTCTTCAACCCTGTTTGAAGATTTGTGGTGGGCTTATAACCAAGCTCCCTGTGAGCCAAACTAATATTAGCATGTGTAAACTGCACATCCCCATTCCTAGGCAACTTCATAACGTTCCTCTTGGCCTTCACCTTCAAAAGCCTTTCAAGAATGGTGACCAGATTGGTAACAGGAATAGGGGAAGTGTTCCCCAAGTTGAAAACTCTCAATTGGGCAGGCCCCTTTTTCTTTCCTCCACTGCCTGTACTCTTTTGTGCAGTATCCAAAGCACCTAAGCACCCCTTAACAATATCATCAATGTAGGTAAAGTCTCGAGCAACCGTCCCATGATTCTCACCTTCAAAAATGGGTATGCTCTTCCCATTCAAGATATCCTTGGTGAAGAAGAAATACGCCATATCAGGCCGTCCCCATGGCCCATACACGGTAAAGAACCTCAACCCAGTAAGGGATAGGCCATAGATATGATTATATGTATGAGCAATTTCCTCCCCAGCCTTTTTGGTAGCAGCATACAAGCTAGCAGGTTGGTCAGTTCTGTCTTTCTCAGAGAAGGGAACTTTTGTATTAAGGCCATAGACAGAACTAGAAGATGCCCACACAATGGCAGGTTGCGGGGTGGCCTCTTTGCAAACCTCTAGCAAGCTAACAAATCCGGCAATGTTGCTGTGGACATAAGAGCCAGGGTTCTGCATTGCGTACCTAACCCCAGCCTGGGCGGCCAAGTGCATTACATGGGTGAATGGCACAACTTCGAACAGCTTCTTCAGCAATGCGGCGTCGTTGATATCTCCTTCTACGATGAACACCCCAGCGCGCTCCAGAAGCGCTTGCCTAGCCCGCTTAAGAGTTGGATCATAGTAATCGTTGAAATTATCGAGGCCCAGAACGCCATCCCCGCGGCGCTTCAAGGCCGACGAGACGTGGGTCCCAACGAAACCGGCAGCGCCGGTGACGAGGACGGAGAAGCCATTGCGGGACCGGATGCGGGCAGAGGTGCGGACTTTCTTCTCCCAGGCGGGTCCGCCCCAAGAAGAGGTGCGTAGGGAACGGCGCGACGGATCAGAATGGAAGCGACTGGAGGAGGACGATGTGGTGGCGGCGGCGGAGGAAGAGGATGAAGACGAAGGGGATCGATAGAAGAAGATGAAGATGACACCAATGAATACAAAGGACCAAAATGTGAGCTTTGCCAAAGAAGAGTGCCACCTCAACCTGCCGCCATGGTAAGGGTAAGCGGATTTGTCCATCTTGAATTTGCCAGGGGTTGAAGGGGTGTGATCAAGATGAGACATTTGCTTCATCTGCGGGGAGCAATGGCGATGGTGGTGGTGGGAAAGAATGGGGAGGGAAAGGGGGAGGCTTGGAAGGAAGGAGTTGATTTTCTTATATTTTGGGGATTCGGGAAAGCTAGAGTTAGGGTTTGCAGCAAATTATTTAGCAGATTGCAGGAAAATGGATCGGATGGAAGGGAAGGACGGGGGTGGGGAAATTGATGGTGCTGAGCAAGATAAGGAGGGAGAGATGCAGTAATGTAGAAATGGTATGGAGTCCCTCTGTTTCTCTATCTATCTCTCTCTCTATATTTTCTCTCGGAGGATCTGCTTTTTTAGCTCTCCGCCATTTTCTTTCTTCGTTGTTTGTTCTTTGTTGTTGGTGCTGCCTGCCTGGTGGTGGTGGTGTGGAGGAGAGGAGACGAGAGGTGTAAGGAATCTTTTTCTTTTCTTTTGTTTCATTTTTCTGTTTAATAAATATGGTTAATTATTAATTTTTTATATTTTTTATTTTCTGGGTTGTTGGAGAGGATGGATCCGTGATGTTATTGTTCTATTGTTTGGGGGGTTTTGGAATTATTATGACTTTTTTTTTTTTACAAGGTGAAATTTTGGAATTTTCTCTTGTTTGTTTTGCCTTTGTTTTTATACTCAATTGATTTTTGGATTGAAACTCCATCTTTTGTGGCAAAATTAGTTGGCAGGGAGAGAAAAAGGAGTCAAAATGAAGGCTGTGATCAAGTAAAGTTAGCCTCATCAGTTGAGTTTGTTTAATGATTCGTTATTGACCCAAAAACATTTCTTCATTGATAAGTAATTTAATTTTGAGAACCCAATGGTGGTTAGGTTATGAAATATGAAATTTAAGAGAGTAGGGGAGGGAAGTCCTTGATTTTTGGAAAACACTCTATTCGAATCTCAAATTGATAGCTACACTTTTTAGGATTTTAGTTTGGCATCGCTTTAGGCGATTAACTATTCTCCTTTTCTCTGTAGATTAATTTTTACCATCTAAATTAATTTTCTAACTGATAGAGGTGGTTGTTTCTTTCATTTTCTTGTTGTTGAGATTACCAACTTACTTGGATAGTTTTACAAAGCTAGGACAACTACTATGGTACCGTTATTAAAAGTGTTGAACTAGTGGTGTTGGTTCTTATTGATATAGGCAGTTATAAGGTGATGCGGCACTATTTTGATTTACTAAAGTTCAGTCCTAACTCAGTAGCTACAAGGCGACTAGGGATGGCAATCAAACCCATGGCCGCGGGTATCCGACCGCCCCCGACCCAGTCAACGCGGGGAATCCCCGCTTTGACCGGGTATGGGGCGGGTATGGGTAAAACCCGCAAAAAGTTTGATGGGTATGGGGCGGGTATGGTTTTTGCCTCCCCGGCCCCATACCCGCCCCACCGAGAGCATTTCTTCACATATAAAAAAATATGTGGATTAAATTGTAATCTATCAATGATGATGATGATAACTCGAGAAAATAAATAGTAGAAATGCAATTGAGTAACCACCTTAATCAAAACCTAATTCATTTCCCTCAGTTCTCCTTCCACTCTTTCACTTCCCCCCTTGTCAACAAGATTATGTTAGTTAATTATTACTTAGTAAATGTATCAAGAGTTAGAGCATAATAATTTAAAATATATTGTAATCTATATTATGTATTAATGGATGTTTTAGGATCATATTCTTTGAATCGTATTTAGAAAATGACCGTGTTTTGTTGACTTCATGATATAATAGGTTTGTTTATGGTTATAATTAAAACTTTTCTTGTAAGTTTTAGGTATAATAATGTTGGATGTATACCCGAAATCCACGGGTATGGGGATGGGTTTGCAAAACATTCCCCCACATGGGTATGGGGCGGGTATGGGTTTGGGTATTTGAAGATGGGGATGGGGATGGTTTAGGCAAACCCACCCCAAACCCGCCCCATTGCCATCCCTAAAGGCGACCCCAAAAAGGCCATTCTTCCAGAGTGACGGAGAATTATTTTGATTTCGTTTCCTCTTGAGTTCGAGTTCGATGAACCAGTGACCTCTCTTCCCTTTGGCCTCATTTATACCCCCTTCGTTTAGGTTCACAAACTATTGGGCCAACCATCTTTCTATCAATATGCTCACCTCCATGGAGCCCTAGATGGATCTCTTGACTCAGAATCACACAACAACGAATTGAATTTGAAGTCAATTCGCTATCTTGAACTAGAACATGGTGAATTTAGGATGGTGGTGGATGGATCTCTCGTGCAATCGTTCACAAGGAAGAAGGCTCGAAAAAAATAGGTTAGAAGCCAACCACGATCAATGGTGAATAGCTTGATCGATACAGCAAACGAGCTACCTAGAACTCGTTCTAAGCAACTCACACACTCATGTAGCAAAGCTTGTGAATCAAACTCGATGTTTGTATGCAATTCAATGAAATCTAACTATTACAATGCAATTGAAAGACTTAAATAGAGCTAGGCTAGGTAAACAAACTAATACGAGAGTTCTAAACACAAACAAACTCGGAATCAAAGTGCAAAACATAAAAGGCAAAGTAATCCTAATCCGAAGAGGATTCGAATTTTGTAGTAAGCAAGACAGTTTAGGGCGACTTTCGATGAAAGTAATCAATTGTCGTTCCACCTTGATTGCAAGGTGAACTGCCTCCTCTAGCTCGACGAAGGATCAAAGATCAGTTCGTGGCGGATGTCACGATTCAATCCATGGAAAAATTGTGAAATTGTGGCCTCCTTATCCTCCCTGACATAAGCTCGCATCATGAGAAACTTAAATTCCTTGAAGTAATCATCAATAGATCGAGTTCCTTGACGAATTCCTTGAAGTGCTTCGTGCAATTCTCGTTGGTAGTAGTCTGGCACAAACCTGTTCTTGATGAGGCCTCTTAATTCGGCCTAGGATCGACTTCGGGCTGTAAATTATGCCGTCGCCGGAGTCGAATATGCTCCCAGGGATATTCATAATGATGGAGATTGCTTCTTGTTCAAGCTTGTAGAGTGAGCCAAAGGGAATCATATCACTCCGTCGGTTGCGCAAACACGTAATCCAGTTTGTTTAGTGAAGCAAAGTGTGAACCCCTCTTATGCTATGTGTGATGATTTACACCTCATGTTCTTCACATGTTCTTGCCCCATATTATATTACTATATGCAATCCAAATGTCTACCAAAATTTCTCCTAATTGTTGTTTTTCTCATGCTTGGTTGTTATGAAGTGTTATCTCTTGAACATTGATGATGTTCCAACGCACACTAACAATCCTAACTTAGGTAATGTATTCCCTAAGTTGAGGAAGTGATGTAATCGAAACCTCAAGGTGGGATTTCATAGGAACATGAGACTATTTCTACTTTGGAGGCTCATTGTCATCTAGTCGAACAATTATTGGTAGATTAATTATGACAAACAAGGAAATTAACTACTCAAAGTACTACTCCAGAGAATGTGGTACTTGGGGTTGACACCCCCGTCTTCTAACTCCAATTATGTGAATTAAGTGAAATGAAACTTCCTTGTATCTTCCCTAGCCATCTATGATCTAAGAATCCCTCATGTAACAATTGGGTCAATGGTCATACCCAATTGTACCTGACTAAGTAATTGACCCAATTATCATGCAATGAACCACCTCGCTTGGGCTTTAAGGGTGGATTCTTGACACAACCCAATGAGAAAATAGGCAAACAATGCAATGGTCATGCAATTATCCACATGTACCATTTGATTCAAGGTTTTAGACTGATTCGAGCCTATTTGTACACATGTATAACCTTTTTCTTTCCCATTTGACTTGTGTAGTATCGTCCTTGGAGCCATTTTATGCTAGGTTTTTGCATGTTTTAGTATTTTTCAGATTCTAGCAAGTGAAATTGGCCAAAGGGTAAAAAGTCGGACAAAAGAGCCAATATAGGGCATTTGTTCACGGGCTCATTGTGTGAAGATTTCACCCAAACTGTGAGCATCTCAGGATTCCAGGAAGACCAAGATGACTCACGCGCAATTGCAGACATCATGATCTCAGGCATGAAGATTTCAACCAGACCGTGAAGTTTGTTATTGAAACGGTGTGCGGAGACAAACAGGGCAACGGCGTCGGCTCAGGCCAGGATAGTGGCGGCGCTTATCCAGGCGGCTGCCACATTGGAGCAGATGCGCGGGGTGGCGATGGCGCCGGTGGGAGCGGACGCGGAGAGCGAGACACTTGGCAACCCTTGTCGTGCGGGCCAAGCTTCAGGCAAACAAGAGAGCAGACCGAGATTACTGCCTACCCCGCCTGGGCTGGGCCTGATGGAGGCCCGCGTTAAAGGGAAGGCTCCCGGCTATGAAGGGGAGCCCATGTTCGGGGATTCCAGAGGCGGATGAACCGGCTTATTTGAGCCCAACCGCACCAGAACAGAGGAGGAGTTTAACTTTGGGGGCCTAGAGGACACATGGATGAACCCAGGGCCACCAGGTACAAATTGGGGTTGGGTTTCTAACCCGAACCGAGATAGATGGGTCCGGCCAGAAACACTCGGGCGAACTAGAACCGATCCACTCTGTACCTACTTGAATCGAAGCGATCATGAACCGATCGGGGCGTACAACAACACAGGAGGTCGACAGTGATGTGAATGATGCTATCAACCTCCCAGCCCGAGGTACTCACCGATGCCCGATGGTCACACCCAGCGCTGATACCGGCAAGGCTGGACACATGGTGGAGCCAGGACAAGGGTCTGGAGCCAGTATGGGGGACTCCAGAGGATACATGAAGGAGAGAGGCGGCTGGTCTCTTCCTCAAACATTCCAGTATGAGCCAGAGTCGGGGTTCAGGGGAGGCGCGAGTTAGTTTCACCCGGGAATGGAGAGGTATGGAGGACACCACCCACTCCATGGTATGACTGATAACATGGTATTTTGAGTTAAACCGCCTGTTATAGAGTTTCCTAAGTTTGATCTTCATGGCGATATGGGATTATGGTTGTATGCAGCGGAGAGGTGGTTCAGGAACCTAGAGGGAGATGCACTGCAGTGGTGGGAATGGATGGGGCGGTCGTATGCCACAGTGGACGCGATTATTACTTAGCAGATGTTCCAAGAGGAGCTTAGGTACAAGTTTAGTAAAGTAGAGGGGTGGGCACCAGAGCAGTTGGTCAAACTGAAGCAAACAGGTATGGTGGAGGAGTATAGGGCCGAATTCCTGAAGTTAGGGAACCAGTGCAGGGGAAGGGCAGAAGAGACCATCATGGAGTTGCGTATGGCGGGATTGAAGTCGTAGCTGGCAGCCTCGGTCCGTGTGTTTGAACCTAATTATTTACGGGTTGCGTTTAAGTTTGCAGGTCATAAGGAGGAGGAACTTGCTAGCTGGAAGGGGAGTGTGGGGCGCTTTTCGAGGAGCGCAGGCGGATCTGGAGGGGGACTCTCCTCTGCACCAACCTCTGGTGGACAGACTGCACTGGGAACTGCAAAGTCGGTAGATACAGGAGTCACGCCTGGCGGCGTATTCCAGCTCGTTGACTCACTTCTACTGTCACTCCAGGAATTGGCCAAGTGAAACCACTTCCTAAAGCGTAGTATAGCGGGTTTGGGTTTAAATGTCAACCCGGGTCCTAGATTTGATGACTACTCGGTGAATTCTTGTTATCTAGCAATGAAACTTTAATGCAAGTCTAAACTAACAAACTAACAAAGCAAGTAAATTGTTGTATTCAGGTTAAGAGAGGTCACCCGGATATGGTTCCCCCTAGACTGCAGTTAAGCCGGATTGTAATTACCAAGTTCAGTTTCTATGATAGTTATACTGCGGAAGGTTCTTAAACAGCCTGAAGTCTCGACTAAAGGTCTTCAGACCCTCTCAATCTGAGTCTCTAGCGGGCGACTAACCTCCACCGGAGTAAACAGATTGAGGCCTTAACAAACAAAACCTCCACTACCGGAGTAAATCCGGTACAGAATAGTGAGTTGGCTCCTCGACTAAAGTCACCAACTCCCTACCTTCAATCAAGGATGCTCTATCAACCTAGGCAGATATTCTCATTCTAGGTTAAAGCAGAAACAACAGGAATTTGATCAGGATTCATGCCATTCAATCAATCAAACCTCAATTGAATATAATCAAATCATAGAATCAGTACTTGGGTTCATACAATCAAACCTAACATACAAATCTAGGGTTCTCCATACCCAGATGAATGGGAGAACTACTCCATGGAGAAAGAAGCAAAAGCAGAATCAGACGCGGAATTCATACTGTGAAAGATGGATTCCTGCTCCTGGACATTAATTGGCACTCCTCCAAGCTCAAGCCAAGCTCCAATGGTGATGAAGATCAAGCTAGGGCACTTGGAGACTCTTGTTCGTCGCTTTCTCTCTCTAGGAATCGCTCTGTCTCTCTAAAACTCTAATCCCCTTCTGTTTTGGCTGAAATCTGCTTAAAAGGGCATCAGTAACCAAAGCACGGTCGAGGGCACGGCCGTGCTTTGCCTCAGCCCGCCCGTGCTTTGGCTAGGGTTAATTACACTGCCATTGTGTTGGGAGAAACACGGCCGTGCTTTTGGGAGGACACGGCCGTGCTTTGGTGGACACGACCGTGCTTTCAGCCCGTGTTTGCAGCTTGAATTTTCCAAACTCAATTAGCTCTCGGCAGTAAAAGCACGGCCACAGAACACGGCCGTGTTCTGTTTTAGGTGTGCCCGTGTTTTGGCTCCAGCTTGACGAAATGACTTCCGAATGCCCCGAAACTCGTGCTTAGCCTTTCCTTTGACGCCTGGGACCTGAAATATGACAAAATAGCACAACCCGGTGTAAAATAGGCAAAAAATACACGACTATGCCCCTCAAACGGATAAGAACTAGGGGCGCAAATATGTGCAATTACATCGTTATCAAACTCCCCCACACTTAACCGTTTTCTTGTCCCCAAGCAAACCTAACTCAAACCAATGCAGCTCTCCAGACCTCTATAGCAACAAACAACCCAGATCGTAGGTAGAGGACTTCCTAGATCATTTAGCAGCTTACGAGGTCAACCGACGCACAAGTTATCTCATAGCTTCTTCGGCGAGAGCACTAGTATCGAGTCGGCATCATGGCAAATAGTGAACAGAGGACAAATGAATTGTGGATGAAGAGATTCTCAAAAACAAAGGATCATGGACTCACATTTTTCAAGGTGCTCTATTTTCTTCTTGAAGATGGTTGGAACCCCTTTTCTTTCTGTTTTGCTTGTTTTCTGTTATTTTATTTTATCAAGGGTCCCAACCTGCTTTTCAGAAAATGGGGGCTCCCACCTAGCAGAGGTTTTTCGGGAGCCCGGCTCTTACCGGCCATGCCAGGAGCGGGTGTCTCGAGCCTCGTGCAGGGGAAAGACATGTAAGGGGGCTGGAGGTAGTAGGTGGAAATTGGGAACGAATTCCCGTCTCCCCTTACACAGTTTCGCCCTATTCGCACGGGAGACGTTATTTCAAAGCACATTTTCGAGCACCTGTTATTTTCAAAACATGATACAAGAGTCCATGACAGGTAGAGAGTCCACAACACCACACAATTCAAGGGTCCTAAGATCACTAATTCACTCAATCAACCAATACAATATGAAGAAGAAATGAGACTTCTTAAATGCATCAACATCCTCCATAGTGCTACACTACCTCCCTAGGTTGCATATTACTATAAAGACTGTCAATTCAAAGCATACTGAGCAGGCAATTGCAAGGAACACGTACTTGGAGCCCTCAAATTTAAAAATTTGGACAGTGGACTAGGCTCCAAGCACACAAACAGATCTAATGCAGTCAAAAGTCAAAAGATAAACATCCCCCCATACTTAAGATCGACATTGCCCTCAATGGAGAAGAGGGAAGGAAAAGGGGAACGATGTTACCGGTATGCACGGACTGCAGGGGACTGGAAGCGGACCAGTCGGAGTGAAGCGGACGGGAGAGAGGACCGGTCAAGACAAGCACAGCTAAAGGAAACCAAAGAGCTCAAACACAATATGTTAGGTTCAATGGTCAGCCCAATAATATATCATTCAAAACAAAAGAAAACAAACCAAACCCAAACCGGTTTACAATCCGACTCAAAACACAAGAAAGACAGTCAAACCGTGGTGGGGTTGCCTCCCCACAAGCGCTTCTTTACCGTCTTTTAGCTGGACGCCCATGGTGGATACTCAGGGAGGTGCAAGAACAGGTGCCTCCAAGAGCGGATCCACGTCGCTCTTGAGGTACAGCTTCAGGTTGTGGCCATGCACCCGACGGATGCGACCACCATCATCGGTCAGCTCGACCTGGCCATCCGGCAAGATGCAGGCGAGTGAGTACCCGGACGGCCAGGGTGGTCGTGGTGCAGGAGGTGGGACTAGCTCATAGTGGTCTCCACCCTTCTTCCGTGCAGGCTTAGCAACCTGCTGCTTCGGCCGCCACTCCTCCTTGAGCTTTTTGTTCGGAGGCGAGGCTGGATGGAGTGGCGGCGAAGGAATGATAGGAGGATCCTGCAAAATAAGAGGTGCAGAAGGGTACACGACAGGCTCGTGTACCTGATCAGAAATGGCATGCACAGGTGTGACAGCAATCATAGCACAGTGATCAAATTCAGTCACAGAAAAAGTAGCCTGTTCATTCCCAGCACGCAGGATCAGTTTACCATCATGCACATCAATAAGTGCCTTGGCGGTGGCAAGAAATGGTCTACCCAGAATCAAAGGCACATCCACCTCCTCATGTATATCAAGAATAACAAAATCAACAGGATATGTGAATGGACCGACATTAACAAGCAGATCCTCTATGATTCCCCTAGGATGCACAATGGAACGATCAGCTAGCTGAATGCTCATCCTAGTAGGGCTAAGTTCACCTAGGTCTAGCTTTTTATACAACTTATATGGCATGACATTTATGCTAGCGCCTAGGTCCGCCAAGGACTTGCCTACATGCATGCTGCCAATAGTAAGAGGGATAGTAAAACTCCCTGGATCCTTGCGCTTTTCGGGCAGCTTGTTCTGCAGGATAGCAGAACACTCCTCGCTCAGCAACACTGTCGAGAGATCCCCAAGTTTCTTCTTGTTGGTGAGGAGATCTTTCATGAACTTGGCATACTTGGGCATCTTCGACAATGCCTCCACGAACGGTATGCTAATGTTGAGCTGCTTCAACATTGCCATAAACTTGGCAAACTCAGTCTCCAACTTGTCTTTGTGTAGGCGAGTGGGGAAGGGAAGCTGGGGTACATGCTCCTTAACCACTAGTTGTGGCTTGGTAGTAGGGGCTTCCTTCTCCACCCGCACTTCTGCATCGTCGGCTGGAAGTGCTGAAGCAGGTAGTGGTTCCTCCTGCCTGGCCGGGACAGGATCAGCAAATATGGTCTTACCGCTCCTGGTAAAAATGGCATCCAGCTGCTGGAGCTGGTGAGGATCCCGAGGATTCGGGATAGTGGTGGCAGGCAGAGTCCCCGGTGCCCTGGTAGTGTTTTGGCGGGCCAAGATACCCACCTGGGTCTGCAGATCTTGCAAAATGGCACCCTGGTTCCGCTGACCTGCCTCCAGTGACGTGATAGCAGCCTGAGTGCTAGTCATGAATGAAGCTAGAATATTTTCCAGCTTTGTCATCGGGTCATCTGGGGCAAGGGTTGCTGCTGGCTCGACAAACTGGCGCTGGGGCTGTTGGAATGGTTGCCCCTGCCTAGGCTGGTAGGGCTGTTGCTGTGGGGCTGGCCCCTGTCGAGCCTGGAAGGGCTGCCTCTGCTGAAAACCACCTGCTGGTGCTGGCAAACCAGGTGGTTTAGTGGTGTTGCTGCTCCAGGCGAAGTTGGGATGCTGGCGCCACCCCTCATTATATGTGTTGCTGTACGGGTCGAGGCGCCGAGCATTGGCGATGAAGTCCAACTGCTCTTGGGGAGTGGTATACTCCTCATAGCCTGGCAGTCCTCCACTAGGTGATTGGAGCTCTCGCACCACTGACATTGAGCTACTGGAGGTGTAGCCAAACCTCTGCCCGGAATAAGACTGTTGGGCTGCTTCAATGTCTGCACTAGCTCAGCTACCTGCTGCTCGAGCCCGGATCTGGTCGCCATGGCGTGCACACCACGGTCCCGGGACTGTCTTCCTCGGCTACCCTGTCCCCAAGAATGATCTCTGGCAGCCAAAGTACTGATCATCTGGTTCAGCTCGGGTGGAGTCTTAGTAAGAATATCCCCTCCTGGGCATAGAGACTCAATCACCCTCTGGCTGTCTGGAGAGAGAGCACTGTAGAAGTTCCCCACTGTGAATGCATCACTAAAGCCATGATGGGGACACTGCCAGAAATATCCCATGTACCGCTCCCATGCATCACGAAGTGACTCATCTGGCTCTTGGCGGAAGTGAGTGATCTCCCGCTGGATCTCTGTAGTCTTCGATGCCGGATAGTGCCTGTGCACAAATTTGTCAGCCAGATCGTCCCAAGAGGTGATGGACAATGGGGGCTGGGTCTCCAACCATCTCTTAGCATTCCCCGCCAGAGAATGGGGGAAGAGGTGAAGACGGATTGCATCATCAGGGACACCATTCAGCTTGAACCCGTTCGTCAGCTGCAGAAAACGGGAAAGATGTATCCTGGCCTCCTCATCCTTCAAGCCATGGAACTGGATAGAGGATGTAATGAGCTGAATCCAGCATGGCTTGATCTGGAAGTTGTTCGCTGGAATAGGTGGGTAGAGGATGACCGGGCGGATGTCAGCAATCTGTGGAGTGTAGTAGTACTCCAATGTGGTACCCGGCGATGGTGGATGATGAACCCCATGATCCTGGGGTATGGGGTTGTTCCCCAGGACCTGATTCACCGGGGGAACCTACTGCGGATTCCCTTGGTGTGGATTGTATTCTCCGTCCATCCCGTACTCTTCCTCAGAATCGCTGCTCAGGTTGCCGTCTATGCTCTCTTCCGTAGCCAGTCTAGCTCGTTGTTGTCTCCTGAGTTGGCGGCAGGTGCGGTCAATCTCTGGATTCAACGACAGTAAACCTCCTGACTGGCTATGGGTCATGCACTACTTGCACACACTCAAGCAAGCAAACCCGTGAAGGCACAAGTGGGACAAAGCAAACAATGCGAAAAGAAAAGCTAAATTAACAGAAATCACTTTTCTTCAACAACCTAGCCGTCCCCGGCAACGGCGCCAAAAACTTGACTCACTTCTACTGTCACTCCAGGAATTGGCCAAGTGAAACCACTTCCTAAAGCGTAGTATAGCAGGTTTGGGTTTAAATGTCAACCCGAGTCCTAGATTTGATGACTACTCGGTGAATTCTCGTTATCTAGCAATGAAACTTTAATGCAATTCTAAACTAACAAACTAACAAAGCAAGTAAATTGTTGTATTCAGGTTAAGAGAGGTCACCCGGATATGGTTCCCCCTAGACTGCAGTTAAGCCGGATTATAATTACCAAGTTCAGTTTCTATGATAGTTATACTGCGGAAGGTTCTTAAACAGCCTGAAGTCTCGACTAAAGGTCTTCAGACCCTCTCAATCTGAGTCTCTAGCGGGCGACTAACCTCCACCGGAGTAAACAGATTGAGGCCTTAACAAACAAAACCTCCACTACCGGAGTAAATCCGGTACAGAATAGTGAGTTGGCTCCTCGACTAAAGTCACCAACTCCCTACCTTCAATCAAGGATGCTCTATCAACCTAGGCAGATATTCTCATTCTAGATTAAAGCAGAAACAACAGGAATTTGATCAGGATTCATGCCATTCAATCAATCAAACCTCAATTGAATATAATCAAATCATAGAATCAGTACTTGGGTTCATATAATCAAACCTAACATACAAATCTAGGGTTCTCCATACCCAGATGAATGGGAGAACTACTCCATGGAGAAAGAAGCAAAAGCAGAATCAGACGCGGAATTCATACTGTGAAAGATGGATTCCTGCTCCTGGACGTTTATTCGCACTCCTCCAAGCTCAAGCCAAGCTCCAATGGTGATGAAGATCAAGCTAGGGCACTTGGAGACTCTTGTTCGTCGCTTTCTCTCTCTAGGAATCGCTCTGTCTCTCTAAAACTCGAATCCCCTTCTGTTTTGGCTGAAATCTGCTTAAAAGGGCATCAGTGGCCAAAGCATGGTCGAGGGCACGGCCGTGCTTTGCCTCAGCCCGCCCGTGCTTTGGCTAGGGTTAATTACACTGCCATTGTGTTGGGAGAAACACGGCCGTGCTTTTGGGAGGACACGGCCGTGCTTTGGTGGACACGGCCGTGCTTTCAGCCCGTGTTTGCAGCTTGAATTTTCCAAACTCAATTAGCTCTCGGCAGTAAAAGCACGGCCACAGAACACGGCCGTGTTCTGTTTTAGGTGTGCCCATGTTTTGTCTCCAGCTTGACGAAATGACTTCCAAATGCCCCGAAACTCGTGCTTAGCCTTTCTTTTGACGCCTGGGACCTGAAATATGACAAAATAGCACAACCCGGCGTAAAATAGGCCAAAAATACACGACTATGACCCTCAAACGGATAAGAACTAGGGGCGCAAATATGTGCAATTACATCGTTATCACTCGTCTACCGCCAAAGGGATTTGTAAAGTTGACTCTGGCAGAGATGGAACAGAAGCGCATGGAAGGGCGATGCTTTAACTGCGATGAGAGATACACTGTGGGACACCCGTGCGCCAAGGGGCATCTCATGTTGCTCGTGGGTAACTAGGAGGATGAAGGAGAGGAGGCCGTGAATGTAGATGCTAAGGAACCAAGGAAGGAGGCGGACCAACCTTGACGGCAAGGTTGGTCTCAAGTAGGGGTGGCTATACGGTCCGGTCCGGTTAAATTGGACCAAATTGATCCGGTCCCAGTCCGGACTTTTCGGGAATATAAGGACCAAAGATTGGATTGGATACAGTCCAGTCTTGATCCGGTCCGGTCTTGACCCGGTCCGGTCCCAATTATTCCCTAAACACTAAATCTCTCTCTCCCTCTCTTCCTTCCCCTGTAGCTGTCAGCTCTCCTCTTCCTTGTGGAGACCGATTTCCTTCTTCTTCCTCAAGCTTCTCCTTCCAATCCCCAATTCCTACATCAATTCTCAATTCTATGAGTCCGTTCATCGATACACGAACCCTAGACATTCACGCCTAGATCCGTGTTTCTTACAATTTCCTTCACTCCATCAGTACTGATGCATATGTTATCGACTAATTTAGATTTTCACTTGTCTTTATCATCATATTTTGGCACAACCCACTCTTGCACCATGCTTTGTTGGATGATCCATACAAAGAGGCATCCTAATCCGACTCGCAACCTTACCAAGATCCTCCTTTAATAATAACTCCGCTCATAATCTTGTTAGTTTGACCCAATCAAGAATGGCTGAGTTATCAATATCGTGAGCTTGAATATTTGGAACCCAACACCTTAAACACAACATGTTATTGCGATACCGCCATGATCCTCGTTCAAACACCCATTGACAGCTAGCCTCAGAGGGAAATTGAAATAATACCACGAACCAAGAAATCTTCTCCTCTCCTCGCCCCTATAGCCAATTATCCCATCGACAGCTCGTCCCTCCTTAATGAATGATTTGGGAATACGAAGGGATCCATTCATGAGCTCCGACTAATAATACTCTAATTTGTTATCTTCCAAAGCACAGAAAAGGGAAGTCCAAATCTGACTACCATCAACGATGTCTGGTAAGGCTCCTTCAGCGGCGACCGCCATCCTTTTTAATTATAAATATAGTTTTCATAATTTCACGTACCCATATAGATAGTCTAGCTGGCTATTAGCAGTTAAGTTAAGACAAAAAAAAAGTGGTATATTATTAATGAATTGAATAAAGAAGGAATTTAAAATCCACAATGTCAGATAAATCTAAAACGGTATCCTAGAAATGATAAATGATAAATTTGGTTATAAGAGATGGATTACTTATTGTGACAAAAACAAAATACAATAGAAGTGGAGGACATTGGAAAGTGACATGATCTACATATTCACATGCACCATTGTGCTAGTGTAATTCATATCTTCTACTTTTGTATTAATGTTATCTATAATATTAACATACTTGTTAGACCTTTATATGTTGAGTAGCATATTCTTTCCTAACAAGTAATGATACATTTGTTATATTATTAAAATTTTTTATATAAAATATAAAGAAAAATCAATGGATTGAACTATAAGCTATATTAATATTAGCTAAATTCTCAAATTGAACACAAAACAAGGTTAGCTTTACAAGGTCTTGGTGCATGCTTGCCCTTGCTATAGAATTGCTATTAAACGGAGAAGAAAAGGAGGAAAACTCAAACGACATAAAAGGAGAAGCCATATACCGTTTGGGGAGATGAAAAATGACATGAGTTTCAGTGGCTCAAAATGGAGGGCAAGTATGAGAGAATTAATATGACCCAATGATATGAATAGCCTATTGCAGTTAAAGCCAAGTACCACACCCTTTTCCCTTTATCCTTTTGTCCTTTTTTTTCTCCTTCCCCTCGCTGGTTTATACGTACTCTAACCACATATATTATTCTAGTCCACATAACAAAACTTCATAATGTACGTACGAACCTCCATAATCATATTTTTTCTTCTTCTTATAGACGTACGTGCGGCGGCGCCACCATATCTCTCTCACAATGACATTGCAATCAGAAACACGTACATAAAACCCCATAATTTTATTTTATTATACCGTGGAAAAAGTCTCGATCATATAATCTGGTTCCTTCATCCCACCACGTATCATCCAAACTCCTGGCACGTTGTCCTTTAGTCTCTCATCTATGTCTGTCTCTCTCTATCTCATCTCGCATCATTCTCATTTTCCAATAACCATTACTTAGGCTAAAAACAAGGTCACTCCCTCAAAAACTCACCATTCTCCCTCTTCACTTTCACTACAAGAAGAAACAAACATACATCCGCCTCCCACAATTCCCCTTTGTGTTTTTCTTACATTGCATTGACTCATTTTCTTTGTTCATCCCCTTCTTTGTTCATCTCTTTTTTTCTTCACCCTTTATAGTATTACCTAAATTTTATCAATCGTCAATTCCTTGTTCTGAGATTTTGCAAGCCTCTTTCTCATTGTATGGCACTAATTGTGGATCAACAATCAGGATTCAAACATTATTGCAAGATTTGCAAGAAGGGGTTTGGATGCGGGAGAGCCCTTGGGGGCCACATGAGAGCTCATGGGATTGGAGACGATATTGCAGATCACATGGAAGAGGAAGATCCCACAAGTGATTGGGAAGACAAATTACCAAATGAAGATAATAATGTGGCCCCCACGAATAAGAGAATGTATGCATTAAGAACAAACCCTAATCGCCTAAAGAGCACTCGCGCTTGTGAGAATTGTGGAAAAGAGTTCTTCTCTTGGAAATCATTCCTTGAGCATGAAAATGGAAAATGCACCTCCGAAGATGTCGATTCCTTAATCTCTTCCCCTCCTTCTGACGAAGGTGAAGAGTATGGCCCCACAATGAGGGGAAGCAGTGGTGGTGGTTGGTCCAAAAGGAAGAGGTCCTTCAGAGCTAAGGTTGGCATTGGTAATAACAACAACAATAACAACTCCATTTGCGCATCAAGCGAGGAAGAGGATCTAGCCAATTGTCTCATGATGTTATCCAATGCCACAAACACAGTGGATCATCCTCCTTTGATGGTCGAACCAGAGGAGTCATGTGCATCGGCGAGTAAAGATGAGGATCGAAGAAATTCCAACAACTTAATCGCTCCAGTTACTAACATTATGTATCAGCCTGCGATGGCGCCAACCGTTGACAAGGCCAAGGCAAGTAAAGGGTTGTTTGAATGTAAGGCTTGCAAGAAAGTTTTCAATTCACACCAAGCACTTGGAGGGCATAGGGCTAGTCACAAGAAAGTTAAAGGTTGTTTCGCTGCCAGACTTGATAACCACCATAATAACCAAGCTTCTGTCATTGGTGATAGCATGGCTGATGATGATGCCATCACCATGCAACAGGATGACACGTCAATGAAAGTGGCATCGTCGAGCTTTCAGTTCGACCATGGGTCTCAACCTATTGCTTCACCCTCAAAGAGGAAATCTAAAGTTCATGAGTGTTCCATTTGCCACCGGGTGTTCTCTTCCGGCCAAGCATTGGGCGGTCACAAACGTTGTCATTGGATTACATCCAATTTGCCCACAGCCGATGCCTCATCGTTGGCCACAAAATTTCACCAATTTCAAGATCATCTAGAGCAAATTCAACACAGATCTCCCAAGTTTATTAGGACGATAAGTAATTCTGAGCCCTTGGATCTCACGCTTGATCTTAATCTTCCAGTTACTTCCATGGTGGTCGCCAACAATACAAACCAAGCTACAAGGCAAGGCCATCCTCGTAATCATCCTTCTCCTAACAACTTTGCAATGGCTGCTGAGGTTTACTTACAGTCGTGGATGGGAAAAGAGAAAAAGATAGACCAAAATGATGAGGAGAGTATTAAGAAGAGTCATGACAAGAATAACGAAAATGGCAATGTTTCTTCGTCGACGCAGACGGTGGATGACGAAGCAGACAGTAAAGTGAAATTAGCAAAGCTTAGTGAACTTAAGGACGTACATATCAACGGGAATTCATCACCATGGTTGCAGGTGGGAATCGGTTCCACCGCCAATGTGGGCGCAGACCATTGACCTAAACCAAAATCGGTCTTTTCTTCTTTATTTTTTTGTGTGAAAAAGATATACCTTTTTTCCATTTGAGAATTCCATCTCTTGTGAATTTTTTTAACTGAATTTTGTATTTACAAACTGTAATTACAGAATTGAACACGAGATGATTAGCATAAATTATAAACATACAGAATACTCATGTAATAGCTTATGTACTTTTTATTTTCCATTTTACACCTTTTGTTTCTGGAACAGGAAATTGAATCCAATCTAGTATTTCTTATGTGGATGATATTTCTCATAGAAACCTGTAATTTTTTCAAAAGAAACATAAAAAACATGATACTCAACATATTTGAGAGTACATACAGTATATTTTTCCCTTATCAATAACTTTTTGATTTCGTTATTAATTAGCATCCTAATTTTGGGATCATTTATTGTATGGTAAGTCCATTAATTATTTTATCATTTTATATGATTTGTTTTTTTTTTGTTGTGTTATTGATTTGATCCATTTTATACATGTTTACACCCCTTTATCTTTGTCGTTTGACTTGTGTATCATCGTTCTTGGAGCCATTTTATGCTAGGTTTTGTCATGTTTTAGTGTGTTTCAAGCTCTAGCAAGTGAAATGGGCGAAAGGATCGAAAGTCAGTCAAACAAGAGCCAAAATGGGACTAAGTGATGGAGATGTCAATGTTCAAGGTTCAGGACAGATCATCACTGTCTCAGACCGTGAAGATTACCTCAAAACCATGATCGATATAAGTTCCCTGGAGGCTTTGGACATCTTGTGGGTATGAAGAATGCAAGGAAATCATGAAGTTTGTAAGTGAAATAGTGAGTTTTGTGTCGACATCACAGTTTCAGTGCACACATCACGGGCATGATGCATGACCGTGAAGATTACTAACGGGTATAAATATGAAGAGAGAGAAGATTTAAAAGGAAATGGAACCATGGTCCACGAAACCAGATCGGACCGGCCGGTTGAACTAGTAATATAGGAAATTGGACCAAATTTGAAATGGTACAGCCAAGTGCTCCAATTTAGAGTGTCAGATGGTTTTATAGTCTGAATCGCAAAACCGCGAAATACCGGACGGTTTTGATCTGACCGGCCGGTAAAGGAAAAAGGGAGGATTTGATCGAGAATCCGGCGAACTCCTCGTCGATGGGAAGGAGAAAGGGAGACAAGATCTTTGAGAATGACCAAGGATTCGGCGAAATGCCCATCGACAGAGAAGGAGAAAGGGTAGCTACATCACCGACATATTTCTTCAGATCTCTTAGTCCGAACCCGAGCTATCCCCTTCCCCTCCTGCCCTGTGTCCAACTCCGGCCTCCGACGGTCCCTTCCTGCACGGTCTCTTCTCAGCCTCCACTCTATTTGATTTGGTGCTCGGTTTGTTTGGCAGTCAGAGAATGGGGAATTGGTGATGAAGGGTGTGGAAAATTGATTTTGATGGTGAGGCCGTCGTACAAGAAGGAGGGAGATAGAGATAAAGATATATATAGAGAGGGGGGGGGGGGGGGGGGGGGTAGAATATGGGGTATGGGAAATAGTAATTGATTTCTGATAGGTTTTGTGCCGTGGATAGTGGGATATGGGGTAATGGGAAATAATAACTGATTTCTGATAGGTTTTGGGTCGTGATTAGAGGGATAATTAAGTAAAATTATACAATCAGCCATCCATCTACCGATTATTTCACAATTAGTTCTAATTTAATTAATTATCTATCGTTGCATACTTCTATTACAATCTTACAACCTCATTCCTATACTTCTATTGATGTACACATTGGTGTATGATTATATTTATATATTTTATGATTTTCTATCCGGTATATTTCGGTTTTATTCCGGTATTATTCAAAATGGTACTATATTCTGGTTGGCATGGTATTTTGACAAAACAATATTTTATTATTATAAAAATGGTATTTATCGGTTCAAAATGGTTGAACCACGATCGTACCACAAAATACCCTACCACAAAGGAATCCGGTATGACGTCTGGTACGGTTTCCTGAACCATGATTGGAACTAGTGAGAGAATTGGAGATTTCCTTCAACCTAGAGAGAGTGACGAAAAAGTTGATTTGTGCTCTCAAATAGAGATTTGGAGGCTTGATTCCACCTTCAACACCATCCTAAGCAACCAAAGAGGAGGAACATGACATTTTTGTGGTGGTTTTTTTCCTATTTGGTGGTGTTTCTCACTCTAGGCATGGAGTAGTACTCCTAGTCAATTGGATGATGTAGAACCCTAGTCTATTATGTTGTAGTTGAATGATTGGAACCCTATGAGTTGATTTGCATGATTGATTATATATTGATTTGTGCATTATAAAGGAAAATTGGAGGTTCTTTATCACCTCCCCCAATTTGGTGCTAATTGATCTAAGTGAGAGAATATCTTGCGAGGGCTAATTTAGAGCATTTCCTAATAAACCTTTTGGGGTCTATGAACGAGTGTGATTAGACTCCTACCGAACTTCCCAGTCTTTACCCAATTGAGGAGTCGATTTGGTTTTCCCACTTGCCGAGGTCGGGGTTCGTATGCCTCTCTGAGTAGAACAATTGCACGGGTCAAGACAACTCGATTGGAGACTCCTAACTAGCTTGGAACTCCTACAATACATGCTAAGTGTGAATCCCACTAGGATATCAAAATATTGACTGAACATAGGATAGGGGGAAGCTCATCCTTGAGGTTTTTCCAATTTGAATCCACTCACAATTTACTTGCATTTGTTTAGTTTGTAATTTAAAACAACAAATCAATCTCTAGATAATGCTAGGTTGATGAAGTAAAGGTAGATAGACCGCCCGGGTTTGATAATTCGAAAATACTTGCTCTATACTACACCCGATTGAAGGTTGCACTTGGCCTTCAATTACGATAGGTATAGTCAGTAGTGAGCCAAGTTTTTCTGGCACCATTGTCGGGGACAACGGTCTATTATCCAGAAAAGGGATCTATTGTTAATCTAGCTTTTCTTTTCTTAATTTTGTGTCGGACCTTGGTTTTGTTTTCTACGCTTGCGTCATTTGAAGTGGTTTGAGATGGTGTATGACTCAGAGCAACCCGGATCACTTGGTGCCACTAGACGACAACATTAATTTGACTCTCCAACTACTTGCTCGTGACAGGGAGTTAAAGGAAGCAAGGGAGAGACTCGTGATTTGGGCTCAACCCAAAGAAGAAGAGATAGTTGAAGAGGAGGAGTGTGTGGTTCCCAACATGGCCAACCAAGTTGCTCTACAAGGTGATGAGGAGAGGACCATGAGATATTACATGTCCCAATGGGTGGAGGATATCCAACAAAGAATCCAACATCCCACCATGGCGGCAAAAAATTTTGAGATCAAGACCAGTCTTGTCTTAATGATCCAAAATACCAATGATAACACAGTATTTGCACATGTTTTCCTCCTCATTTTTGGACGGTTTGGGATAGGTTTGTTGCAACAAAAGGCCGATTTTACGCTAGGTTGTGTTCGTTTTTAAAATTTCAGGGCCTAGTTTGTGGAAGAAGTCTTTGGGGCAACATATTGATCAAATGGAGCAGAGATAGATCGAGAGTTGCATAGCAAATTGCGGAGAACGGCCAAGTAATAACATCATATTTACACATGTTTTTCCAACATTTCTTGATCGTTTGACTTGTAAGTTGGTTGATTTGTGGCCCATTTTATGCTAGGTAGTGCTTCTAGTTGGTGTTTCAGGTCCTAGTATGTGAATGGAGGCTTAAGAGCAAGTCTAGCTGCAACTGGAGAGAAGACGGGATCTAGAACAAATAAGCAAAATCCACGGTCTTGGAGTCCAAATCCACGATCATGGAATTGACGTTGGACCGTGCTTTTTGGGCAGTAATTTCCCCCGACCTGGTGTTTGCATTCCACGACCAGGGATTTATCTGGGGAGACGGTGGATTTCTGCCGAGGATCACTAATGAGAGACACGTCGTTTTGGAATTCCATGATCTGGAGGCCATTTCCATAACCGTGGATTCTGCTCGTGGATTCCAATCACGAGGCTACTAAGGTGAAACTCGGGCTTTTTTGTCCATGTAATCCGGTTTTGCAAGTTCTGAAACAACAA
Organism: Linum trigynum; assembly: GCA_964030455.1. Taxonomy (NCBI): domain Eukaryota; kingdom Viridiplantae; phylum Streptophyta; class Magnoliopsida; order Malpighiales; family Linaceae; genus Linum; species Linum trigynum. Next base: position 27,433,783 of record OZ034814.1, on the reverse strand, counting down.
GAGAGAACCCTATAGAGAGAAAGTGATGAAGAAAAACCTTGGGAAGGGATTGGAGCGATCTAAGGACAATGGAGCTCGATCTATCACCCATAGAGTGCCGATTTCCAGCTTGGAGCATAATTTCATCCCTCACATGATGATTTCTCCTTCAAGCTTTGTGTTTTCTCTTCTCACCATGGAGTAAACTATCTTTTCAATTGGGTATGAAGAACCCTAGTCGTGTCTGTTAGGAATGGTTTTATGAACCCAATATCGTGAATGATTAACTTGATATATTCAATTGAGGCATTATCCAGAATTACATGAGTCCTGATCAAATTTTTGTTATTCCTGCTTTAACCTAGAATGATAGTCTCTACATAGTTTAATAGAGAAACTTTAATTGGAAGTAGTGAATCGATTAATTTAGTCGAGGAATCAATTCACCGTTCTGTACTAGATTTAAAAACTAGTAGTGGAAGTTTGGTGTGTTAGTGCCTCGGTTAGCTTATTCCGATGGAGGTTAGTCGCCCGCTGGGTATTCGAACTGATAGGGTATGTAATTCTTTATTCGAGATTCCAGACTTATCAAGAACTTTACGCAGTATATCTTTCAATTGAAATGAATTTGGGAAATTACAATCTGAATTAACTGCAGGCTAGGGGGCCGCATACCTGGGTGATCTTTCTCATACTTGAAACCAGAACATTTACTGCTTCTATTTACTTTGCTTGTGAACACTTCACTCGAACTCAACTGCTAAATAATATATTTGCATGGAGCAACCACTAGACCTAGGACTCGGCTGGACAAATAGAACCTGAACCACTATACTGCATTCCTAGAATGCAATTATGTAAAACCCATATATACTTTAAAACATTCACAAGATCATACCGATTAAAGCCTTTTACAATTTCGTTTAATTTACAAACAAAACCATAATTTACATTAACTTTTAAAACTTCAGAACACATGATAGTAGAGAAGATCATTTCTCTCAAAATACTATAAACAAGTCATGTCAGAGTCCTAGTCCACCATCCCACCTCATTGATGCCGAGCTGAGCCTTGCTGAGTTCCCTCGACTTCTAGTTCAAAACTTCTAATCTGGGGAATTTTTTTGACGGGGTGAGACGTCATCTCAATGCGTAAAATCTAACCTACCAACAGTATCAACACAAACATAGCATCTGGTGAAGTCAAACCCCATTCTTGTTTCCTTTCCCCCAACATGAGCGATCATTCAGATTCACTTTGTTCTTTCGTCCCATACGGAAAATAATCACGATTCAGTAACCAATTGAGAACATATCACTACACATACACATACAATGGTGTTAGCCAAATTACGTGTATTTTAGCCTTTAGGTTGCCACGTCATGTACTTCCCCGGGTATTTCGCAGCTTTCGGCATCCAATGTCGGGTCGTTTGGACCCTATATCATCTTGCAGCTTTTGACACCATGTGTCGGGCCAGTCGGACCCGATATCCCTTCGCAGCTTTTGGCATCAAGTGTTGGTCCGGTCGGACCCTATATCACTTCGGAGCTTTTGGCATCAATTGTCGGGTCGGTCGGACCCTATATCACTTTGCAGCTTTTGACATCAAGTATCGGGCCGGTCAGACCCTCATATCATACAGTACATAAAGGGCCCCTTTTAATTTAATTTAAGTGCTCAAACTATTCTTATAAGTTAGTCCATCAAGCAGCATCATCAATCATGTAACACATATCCATTTACGAAATCATAACATTCACATAGTCACATTTATCATCTCATATAAGCATATCGTCGTCTTATAAACTTCCCATCATCACATTTTCGCCTTACAAGCTTTCCAGTATAACACGATAGCCAGTTAGACTATCCTAATATCATCGCATAGCCACTCTGGCTATACTCCCCTCATCGCTTCATAAGCTTTCTAATACTGTAACATTGCCTTCCAGGCCCATCGCTCATAATAATCATTTATCACGTATCACACATACCTCGTCACATAATCATTACACACATCACATTTATTCCTCATTCATCACATATCATTTAATTCACACACATAATCATAGCCACATATAAATCTCACCTTTCATATTACATATTCGGGCCGCTTCATTACCTGAATACCATATTTGTATCCATACGGTTAATAGGTTAGAATTTACTCACTGTTTGATCGTTACTCTGCTATTCCGTTGCCTTTCGATGATTCCGCGACTCTCTTTACCTTTAATAAAGTAACATAATCACATTCAATACCATAGAAATTTACAGGTTAATAATAACATGCTAACTTATATCTCTCAAGCATGTAAGGAGTTTTCTATGGTATCGTGACGGTACGATGTCGTCGTATTTTTCTGACCGGTTCAAATAGCATAGCTGTGATTTAGAATGGTTGATACAAGCTGGTTGGGTTATGATTTTTGCGTGGCGGAGCCAATGCCAACAGCCAGAATCCCCGATGAGATCCTTCATCCTCGATTCTCCCAAGTTCACTATTGGATGTTCGAATGTCGGCCGCCGAAATAATCCTGGGCATCGAAAACGAAGTTGGATGCAGGAATTTGGCCCGGTTCATCTTTGAACGGAGGGAAAGAGACCAATAAATTCTTCCATTTCGTTCTTCTGCTATGAGAATCTAACGGAAGATCCTGTTGCTAGAACCCGTGTACATCGTCGCAGCCTGGTGGGTAGTGATGGTGGTTGACGGCGGCGGCCATGCAGCGGGAGAGGAGCATGCAGAGGGCTTGCGGCGGTGGAGGTGGATGACTAGGCTGGTGGTGGGGCTCCCCGATGACGCTCCGCACTTTGAAGAAAAATGTATAAATCTTCACAGCGTCGCCATTTTGGGGGGGGGGGGGGGGGTAAAGTAATGATGAGATGAAAGGCAGAAGAAGAAGATGAGGGATTAAGTTTTTGGTTCACGGAGAAATCTGATTACCGAAGATTGCAGCTATTATGTGAAGGATTTAAATATAAAATAAAATAGGTTTAACTAAAGATAATAGGTTCAACCTATTCAAGTTAAGTAGTGGTGGTTAACAATCAATAGTGCTCATTAAATACAATAAATCCAACTGCTGAAAATCAGGCCACTAGTGGAGTGCTGCATCACAGAATCCGCCAGCATGTAATCAAAATGAATGATGTCCGAATATTCCAACTAATACCACACGTACTTATCCCACTGATTATAGTACAATCCACTTGGTTCCCCAGATAAATTATGCGATGCAGTAATTCATGAATGTTCAAATTATATAAGTCACCTAACCCACCTTCCCAAGATATTATTCACATGGATAAAAGGACTTAATTAACATCCTTAACTCCCTCTATATATAATTATATAAATCCAGTTATCACTTCTTAACCTGAACAACGCTTGAAATCACTCAAAACCCAACTAATCATATCCCACGCATATAACCCAACTAGTTTTTTTACCTGTGCCGAGAAGTTCATTTTATTATTTATATTAGTTAACTTATCTACATGTTTGAATTTTTTGGATCTTGTATACATTTTCTGCTCTCGTTTCATAAGTGAATATGTGGTATGCCTATATCGAAAATTCTTATTATTTAATAGTTAGCACACTCGCTTGTGATGTTTTTATTCTCTGATCATAAATCATGTCGTAAAGATTTATCACGTCCCATTTAGGATCGTATATAAAAAACTTTCCACCAAGACGCTCAAATTTATTATCTTATACAACAAATATCAATTCATGATTCTCGAGTTTGTACGAACTCTCAGCCAATTAATCAGAGTTCAAAATATTGGAAAAAGATACTTGATTACTGGATAAATTATGTTTATCCCAATTGAAATTTGACACACATCGTATCCCTTATAATGATTAAATTCTCTAACCTCACTCATTTTTATTGTTGATGTTCATGAAGTTTTTGTATAACAACTTATGACAATATTCTATCAAGATACAAATTATTATTATCTTACAATATATATCAATTGCTAATATTTTAAGTTTGGACTAACCCTCAACACATGTCTTTTGTCTAGATGTTCGTTTAGAATCTGAATCCAAGGCATTCATATACACTATCGAAGGTTCTCATCTTAACATGTTCCTTCTATGTATAATTTTTCAACTATTTGAATGTCCATTCGCTAAAATTTCTTTATATTTGATGTTTGTTCTAGAACAAAAATTTCGTTACTTATATTAATAATTGGTAAAGTGTGTATACGACAGCCAAATATTTCAGGTGCATTCAAAATTATGTATTCCTTGAATAATTAACTTATCATTTTTTTTAAAAATATTTTGTAGCAAATTTTAAAAGTTCATACAAACATTGTGGCTTTTCACATGTATTTAAATTATTGGATCTATTATAGACACATCTATTCTTAATATCTAAACATATATATACAGAGAGTTTATTTTACTTTCAACACTAATTAATACCTTTGAACTCAACTCCTTGGGTGGAATATCATATCAATTTTTTTTGTTATTGCCAAATTTTGGTACGAAATCCCAGGCTCATAACTATATAGGCTTGTTACAATTTTCTTACTAAACTCATATTTATTAAATATTCTTCTTTTGACCCAATAGCTCGGTTTACACTATTGTAACTATAATTTTTTATATATATGTGAAGTAAAACATTAATGTTTATTTATTACCTCAATCGTCTAATTTAGATTTTTCTTAACATGAAATGTGATGTTAATCGTACATTCTTAAGAAAGATTTCTCTAAATTTGACACATTTCATTTTTCAAGGGATCTCGTGTCTCATCCTAGAATATGACATCAAAGTTCATCAACTATTATACTCAAGTCATTTTGGAAACTTCAATTTATAATCTTTAACAATAAATAAGTTCAATAGAGCTTGCTCAATCAACATGACCTAGAGAAAATATTAGGAATGTGAACTTAGGGTACATTATAAATACTGCACATGCGATTCATATGTTTTCACTTGATCAGAATGAATAAGAAGCTTTTTTAATAAATAACTATTATTTCTTGGTAAAGTTTCTTTCAGACCTTATTGACATAATATTATTATTATTTTTTTTTTGTTTACATTATTCATTAAAATGTAAATTATTATTAATTTTTTTGTAAAAATGAGCAAAAATTTACATAGTAATCTTTAATCATATTTTTGTTTGTTTAAAAAGTGTGATATATATGTCACTCTACATACATTAGTATACTATTGCGTACATCGATATAATGCAAAAACAAAATGTGATATATGTCACTCTCCATCATGATTGTCACGTCGGTCGGCATGCCACCGGTTGAACAATTCAACCGGTACCGGTCATGAAATCGACATGACACCATCTCCATCGGTATGACCGGTATGATCGTTTTACGAATTTCTTAGTATAATACGTAGTTTTAGTGAATTTAAGTATGAGTACATGTAATTTTATTTGAAATATCATATTTTATTCAAATATCAATATGAATTGTACGTAAATTGTCTTCAATAAATATGGTTTATATAGGATTAAATTCATTTGATATGAATGATTAAACCGGTTGTACCACTGGTAAATCCATTCCACTTGCAAACCGGTTTGATAACCTTTCTCTCCATATATTATTTATAGATATAATGCAAAAACAAAAGCAAAATAATTATTGGATAAAAGATAATTAAATATTAAATGAAGAGAGAGGGACAACTCCATAAATAGATCAATAACTATTTTTTTGGTAAAAACATTGTCCACCTTGGCCATTTGAAATCTCTCCAAGTGCTTATCTGACAAAAATATAATTTTGAATTGCCATAATATTATGTATAAATAGATAGATACCCAACTCCCCCGCAATCTATCATTTGTATCCAGTATCATGTAATTCAATCATCTGGCTCTCTCTCCAGCTAAGGCCTTCCGTCACAGCTCATGAAAAAGGTTTGATTGAGAATGAACTCAGTATCCCTGTCCCACCTAATTTCCTCTTCCCAAACGAGTGTTACACACTTGCATATACATATTTATAGCTATGAGATTATTTACTAATTGGGATTTTATAGCAAATTGCGATGGGATCCCACCATTTGGTATCGTATGTTATATGATTAGTTCGGTGAAGAAATTTCTCGACATATATCTAGTCTATTTAAATGACAACTCATTCTTAATAGTTACCTGCAACGCATTTCATAACCTAAGCACATAAAAAGTGCGAGGGTGTCACAAATTACAATTGGTCGTAGTTTGGTTGTGTTGGTTTTAGCTAGTCACAATAGCAATCAAAACACGGCCACGGTCATGACTTCTCAGCTCTAGCCATGACTTCTCAACCTCAGTCATGACTTCCTCAGTGTGCCCATGACTCGAACACGGGGAGACAAAGGGTTGATCGTGTTTGTGGGCGCGAGCTTTAAATTTATAAAGTCGAACCACACTCTCTATTCAATCCTAACTAAGACAAGCATAACCTAGCTAGGGTTGTAGTAAATTGGCTCGGTCATATTCCTAGGGATCCCAAAGTTTATTATTACTTTGCTCCGAACTACTATCTAATCGGGTAGGAAATTTGGTGAGGGGTTTGAACTAATTTAACCTACTCCTAAGGAAAAATAAAAACCAACCAGGTGTTTGGGAGATCGCTAGAGATGAGACGGTTTCCTAGGGTCAAATCCTCCTAGCTACGGTTGTGTAGTAGAGTTAATCGAATGTGGCGAGTGAGCTCTTTTCTGTGAACTTTCGTGGTGATCCACAGGCCTCTGAGTACGCCTCCCCTAAACCCATATATAGTCACCTCGATCTAGGCTATCGTGGCATTAAACTTATGGCTCATTTCAATGGACACTATCCACCGTCCACACCGAGGTTTTATCACGGGCTCTATCTAGGAAGGCTACCTATAGGCATGGTTTCGGTCGCCTCAACCACTATAGGCCCCCATTCATACATCTAACTCGATTTGCTTGATGGCGCATACCCGTCTAACTCTAAAACTCCAAACCCAGTGTAGAAGCGTTAAGTACGCTAGTAGAGAAGATTAGGACGACTTACCCAAACACAATCAAAGCTAGAATAACAATAAAATCAAATAGATAAACAAATTCATTCATAAATCCATTCATACACAACCTATAAACTAGGTTTCATCTTCCCCAAACAACCATTAGATATTCAAGTCACTAGAGAGGATGAAAAAGCAAACTAGAAAAGGGAAGTGGTGGAATTAAGCTTCTTCTCATTGCTTGCACCTTCTCCTTGCTTGTTAGGTTGATTGGATCTTCAATGAAACTCTCCCAATGTGTTTCTCTCTCTAAAAAAAATCCAAAACCCTAACTTTCTCACTCTAAGGTGGCTCTCCTCTTTCTCTCCAACAGCTCCACCATTTGTATGCGCTGGAAATCTCGGACTAGTTCACGACCTGAAGACGGAAGATTGTGGCCGTGCACTTGTGTGTCGCGGGCGTGATCATTTTCCTCAGTCTGGATCAAGGTTGCCCACGAAGAGAGTGGGGAAACTCTCTGCTATCCCAGCGAAGACTCCTTCCAGAGTTCGCGGTCAGGATGCTCTACTTCGCGGTCGGGATCTCTTGACCTTGGCCCGCGATCTTCTGGAAGACTTTGCGGTCGGGAACTTGAGCCCTTCAGCTGCGATCTTTTTCTTGTCTGGTTCTTCTCCTTGTTTCTACACATTCTTGCCTATTTCCTCCCCATCTTTGCTCGTAATATCAAATGCCTCCCAAAACAGTATCATAAACGAAAATGAACGAAATGAGCATGCAAATGACATTTTTAAAACAATTGAAGATCATTTTAACACAATTTCACCAAATAAATGCAAGGTAAATAATACCATTTCGGTGTTATCAAGGGTACAAGTACAACTCACAGTCACGCCCATGACTCGCAACCCACAGTCATGACTTGAATAAATGATGTTTTTTTTTTTGCAATTCACTAGCACAACGACTTAGTCACGGTTGTGACTTGGGCCGTGACTTGAAAAACTTCAAGGAAACAGAAAGATAGGGCATCCGATTTTTACTTCAAGAAAAGACCTAAGAGAGCCCTAGAGAGAGAAAGTGACGAAGAACAAGACCTTGGAGCTAATTGGAGCTTAGATTGGATGATTGAATCTTGTAGTTCAACCATTAGAGAGCATACCAACATCTTGGAGTTGATTATACACATCTTCATAAGTATCACCACTTTGGTTGTATTTTCTTCTTTCTCTATGGAGTACACCTCTTTCTACCGCTTGGGTATGAAGAACCCTAGTTTTGTATGTTAGGATCATATTGTATGAACCCATATTCATGAGTGTTGATTGTTATATTTTAATTTGAGGAATTATTTAGAAACCTATGATTCATGATCAACCTTGTATGTTTCCTAATTTAACCTAGAACGATAGTCTTGAATAGGTCAATAGAGCAACCTGAATAAGAAGTAGTAAATCGATTGTACAAGAGTCAATCAATTCATTGCTCTGTACTGGAATCAAAACCTAGTAGAGGGATTCTATTTGCATATTGCCTTGGGTATATTCCAGTGAAGGATAGTATCACGTCGAGTATTCTATTCAAGAGATCAAGAGCACTTTAGTCGAAACTTCAAATTACCTAAGGACTTTCCGTAGTATAAATATCAATTGAACTAGATTGGGGTGAATTACAATGTGGCCTAACTACAAACTAAGGGGATGTTTACCTGAGTAGTGTTTCTCAAACTTGGAAATCAACACAATTACCTGCTTTTATTACTCTTTGCATGCAACAAATTTCCCTACAATTTGATCGCTAGTTAATAGTAAGTTCACTGAGTACTTAGTATATCTAGGACTCAGGTTGAAAAATAGAACTCAATCCACTTTATTGCAGTCCCTTTCAATGGCTATACTTGGCCTATGTTAGGAGTGTTAAGTTTTAGTGACTCAAGTTTTTGGCGCAGTTGCTGGGGACGGCTAGGTTATTGAAGAAAAGTGAATTTATGTTGCTTTAGCTTTACTTTTCTGCATTTTCTTTCTTCCCCTTTTGTCTTCATGGGTTTTGTTTCCAGCTTGTGTGCAGGTAGTGCGTGACCCGTAGCCAGCCAGGTGATCTATTGACCACAAACTTGAATGGACTCTTCGTCAGTTTAAGAAAGCACTGAAGGAAAGATTGGTTATGGAGGACCTGGATGTGGTTGTTCTCATACGAGATAGAGAGTGACAAAGAGATCTCCTCTAAAGCACTAATGGGGGATCCCAAAAATCAAGTAAGGGATATGAATGTGTGTCAATCGCAGCCAGAGGCCCGGACCATGGGGTATTTCCTTTCCCTTGGGGCTGAGGACCTTAGATTAAGTATTCATCATCCTCAGTCAGTGGAAAATTTGAAGGTGAAGACTTTTGTGATGCAGATATTGAAGACCTGAGTGAGAAAATTCATAGCCCACAATCATCCCCCCTTCCAAGACCGCGAATCTGCAAAAGCAGATCACCCATTTACACAGGAAGATGACGAGACTCTTCGGGATGCCTGGGAGAGGTACTTTGGTCTGTTTACGAAGTGCCCCCACCATGGTTTTAACGACTCCTTCAAAGTGGGTAACTTCTACTCGGCCATCCTTCCCGAAGATCGCCAACAAATTTAAGCTTTGAATGCTTTCTACCATCAACTTGATATTTTTGCCTTATTCAAATTCAAATTCATACTCTTTTATGGATTTTTGAATTTTTTCACCCTTTTAAAATATTTTTCTAGTTTTTTCTTGTATGGAGGGTTCTTTACTTACTAGAACCTTATACCCTTATTGATTGAGGAAGAGTTTAGAAGCTTGTGTACCTCAACTCATGTGGTGGGTCAATGAAGTTAATGGATTTTGGAAGCTCTATATGTGCTCTTAAAAACACATCCTCAAATTTTCAATTAATTCGAAGGATGGAAATTTCAATTGTACTAGAGAGGAACTAGCATCCCTTCCAGGACTTCCCGACTAAAGTTCAACTCGTATCTCTTCCAAAAATCGATTTTGTGCAATGAAAATATGCCTCACATGTTGAGCTTACCCCACACTTTATTTCTCAAAACAACATGGCATTTCCGAATGAAACAATGTCTTTATAGATAGATTTTTTTTTTCATTTTTTTACAGATACAGTTCAACCTTTGAAAACTTCTGAAAGCAAGAGACTCTTCTGCATGGTCAGAAATTTTTAATAGATCAAATAACATGACATCCAAACACATCAAATGGTCATTATATTCCATTCATAGCCACTACAGTATCACATCCTTTATAGCCACTACACTATCTTTCCGAGATCAAGTGATGATTACTAGACTCATCGATTCCAAGTAAGATGAGAAGTGATCATCCTTGTAGGGGATGACTAAAGTCATTAGATGGAAAAAAAAACTTTAATACTTTCAAAAATCATTTAAGCACATGTTATAATCATTTTAGCATTGAAATTTTTTCAAAATTTGAACGACTAATCATGTAGCAAGTAGTAAGAACATCAAGACAAATGATATAAACCATTCCCACCCCACACTTTAAAATGGACATTGTCCTCAATGGACTAGAAAATTAGTGTGATGTGGTAAGGTTGGAACGAGTTACCTTGATTGTCATTCAAAATCCGAATTCATAGTTCCTAATAACTAATTCTCCATGATTGTTTGAAAAGACTCGAAATATCAAACAAAAGAAAAAGAAAAGATAGCTCCCTCAAATTCCTGATCTCCTAACTATTGGGTCCTCCTAGTGATGTCCCACTACCTGGAAGAGGGTCCTGAATGACCTCCCAAAGTCCTCCATCCATAATAACTTCACTGCTTCTCCGCCTCCTGTCTCTGGTTCCAGGCTCGAGTTTCCTTAAGCTCCATTTGTATCGCCTACTCTAAGGGATCCCAGCGTTGACGTTTACAACTCAAATCGAAAGATGTTATGCTAAAATTTTGAAAATTTTGGCATATGACCTTTGCTAAAACTTATCAATCTATCCAAGCACACATTCAATTAAGATCACCATAAAAACTATGCAATCTCATTTCTAAGCATACTAGCTTTCATTAATTATTCACAAACATTAATTGCGCCTAATAGGGATAAAAAATTAGCAACAGAAATCCCTACATAACTCAAGCAATTTTAAACGTTAAATCTTCAATCAAAGTCCTAAATTCATGAACAATATGCTAAATTCATCTAAATAACATGGATACTTACTTAGATTGATGAAAAGTGCACAAAATGGAAGGAGAATTGAAGAACGAAGAGAGAGAAAGGGGGGTAGAGGTGCGGTGGATCGAGCCGCCGCGTGTACTCCGGTGAGGGTTTTGGAGTCATAATTTCAAATTTTGCTACAAATTCAACCCCTATCCAAGGGATACCATGATTACCTCCGTTGAGTAACTCAAAATTCCAAGCTAAAAAAAACTATAAAAATTTAACTACGAAACGAGAAATCCAGGTTGTCTCCTCTATAGCACTATTGTTTAACGTCATTAAGCTTTCCTACATATAAAGTGATTGGCTTTTTTTGATTGGATTCTCCACTATGCACATGAGCTTTCCTACATATAAAGTGATTTCTCCGATGACAACATCAACTCTATCTCTAGCAGTGGCAAGAAATGGTCTTCCAAATAGGATTGCATACTCTTTGCTTGTCTTCATGTCTAATATGAGGTATTCGGGGAAGAATATGAATGCGCCAACTTGGGTGCTTAGGCATCGAACAATTCCAAGAGCTCAACAATGGGTGTTGTTGGCTAGCGCGATCTCGACTTTGATGTATTCTATGTCAGCTGGTCCCATCTCTTCATATAGATTCATTGCCCTGGATCCTCCTTATGTCATTGACTAGGATGAATTCGTTGTAACCCCAAGGAGTTTTCTTGATCTTTGTCTCCTTTTCTTCAAATCGGTCATCTTCTTCTGTAAAAATCTCGAGCTTCCGTTTTAGATTTTCTATGAAAACCATTTTCTCCAATATTGTCACTGCCACTTTTTCTCCTCCAAAAGCTTCTATCATATTTCTAAAGAGGGATGGATACTCGGCTGCTTTCTTCCCTTCTTCATTTTTCATGCTCGGGAAACTTTTGGTTGTTCCCATCCTTGTTGAGATGACTTTGACCTCCTCCTTCTTTTGATTTTTCTCTGTGTTTCTTCGTAGATTTCCTTGAGGCTTCAAAGGTTGAGCATCAATGAAGAGTGCAAGTTCTCTTTCGATGTTTTTGTAGCTTGTTAGCAATTCTATCACTTTTGCCTCCGCCTTCTCAAATCTGATTGGTTGCTGATTTGAGATACCTTTCCTTGCACTTTGTATTGAGTTTGATTGCTAAATCTTGGTGAACTTGGTTTCTTATGCAATTTTGCTTTATAAGGTGCATTGGTACACGTGATGTTGGGGGATGCCTCGAGCATCGTTCCTCCTAGAGGCAGGCTATCGACCATGATATGCGAGGTTGAGTGAAACTTTGGTATGAAGGATGACTTCCTTGTTGAGATCTTGCTTGATAATATTAGTTAATATAATTGACATAAGCATGTCATTGCCCTTCATGGCTATATCACTCAAAACCTTCATGGCTTTCTTCTCCACATGATTCTCAAACGAATAGGGATACCGTTGGTCCATGCCTTGACTCTATTCGGGCTTTCTTTAATTATTGGTTCAGCTCCTTCACATGTGTACAAAGGGTGGTGACTTCATCCTCCTTTCCTTGGGCAGCTTTCAATGGTTTGCTCGTTGATGGATGCTAGGATCAGTTCTTTGACTTCCTTGCTAGTGTGTCAAAATGTTATTAGCATTGTATCCCATAATTGTTGTGAAATCATCGTTGGCCAACTAGTTCACCATCATCATGGTATCTTGATCTAAGTCTTTGCCAAAGTACTTTGCAATCTGCTCCGATGTGAATACATGATGGGGGCATGCCTTGATGTACTCCTGGAATATCCTCCAAGCATCATAGAGTGACTCTCCTTCCTTCTGTTGAAATTGAGTAATCTCATCTTTAAGCTCCTCCATCTTCCATGGTAGAAAGTACTCCTCGATGAATGCTTGAGCAAGGTTCTCCGATGTAGTGAAGGTGCTTGGTGGATGATAATCGAGCTACTACTTTGCCCTTCCTCCAAGAGAGAATGGGAAGAGTCATAGTCGAATCTCATCTTTCATAGCTTCATCTCTCGGTATACAATCAACGATCTCCAAGAATATCTTCAAGTGTTGCACAAGATTATCGTCACTCAACCCTGCAAATTCTACAGCTTATTGCGCCATTTGGATTAGTTGAGTGCAGATCTCGATGTTGGTTGGTGGTGCAGTAATGCTTGAGGTGATTTTTGATGCATTTGGGCTTGAATTCTCATAAAGAGTATGTGGGATGGCATTTGTCTTATTTTTCTAGCCATTGATGGTGTTGAAGATGTTAAAGAGGCTTTTTCTTCTTCCGAATCAAAATTGTGAACTTTATCATTGTTCTCCTCCTCCCCAAGCTTGGCTCGAGATTGGTGTGGCTTAAAGGATCCTCTTCTCCTGAGCTAGATGCTCTTTCCATAGTTCTCAAGATGGGTGAACTCGATGCTCCTCCTTCTGGATGATTTCACGATCTTTAGGTTTTTGTTTTTACTTCTAGTGCTTACTGAACTCATATGACAACCTGCAAAACAAAATAATCTTAAAACTAAACATAATATGGTTAAATGTTTTTATATATTATAGAATTTCCTGGCAAAGGCGCCCAAAACTGCATATATCGTATTATAATCCTTGGGTTGCCTTGAATCGTATTCCATAAGGGCTTCTAATGCACAACTACTCACACCATACCATCTACAATATGAAAAATTGACAAACATCTTTAGGGGTCCACCCAATCATAAGTAAAGGAAAGGGAAGCGAGGAAAAGTAAAGTTGTTTAGGGTTTTTCAATTTATAGATGCATAAAAGTAAAGATACGTTATTGTATAACAAGGTAAATCTCGATCAACACCAGCCATACTAAGTCTCAATCATATCATGCATCAATGACTCATATCTATCATCACTCTACCCCTTTCACTAAAGCCACTCTCTACCAGTGCATGTGCCTCTTGCAACAGAGATCTAACTAGCTAATGCGGGCTTTCACTTCATGTCATTACCTAATTAATGAAGAACAAGGAAGTTAAGATATCACATGATTAAGTGTGGGCATCTATAATTCATAATGGATATTCTATAGCATCAATGATCTAACAATCAAGAATTTATACTACTCGAGGTATAGATGGTTGATTGTTCCTTCTATACTCGAGTAACATAAATGGGTTCACTAGAGGGTAATTTCTTAACAAGCTAGATGATACTAAGCCCAATGCATACAGTAGCACACTATAGAGTCTTAAGCATCGATGACAAGAAGGCATTCATACTAGATAAACAACAATGATCATCACATATGCATCAAAATCAAGCATCCATACACACATAACAAGCATCAAAATTAATATGCATAAACTCAAGCATCATATGAAATCATATCATCAATATGCAGAAAGATAAACGAGTTCACATCTTCATACAATCAATTTAAACTAGCTATACATAGAAGAGAATGAGAGTACTACCATCGATGATGAAAGCATCTACACGACGGCACCCTCTCCTATGAATGCTAAATTAATACTCAAGTGGAGTGTTTACAGAATTTTAGTGAATTTGTGCAGCCTACTGAACTAATGAGTCGAGCCCTCTATTTACACGGGTAAAACACAACCAAAATCCTCCTAAACTGACCAGGACAAGGTTTCTTTGACTTAGGGAAAAAGTCGTGGCCCAAAGATCTAATTTTGGGCTTGGGCCTCTTGGTGGCGGCTAAGTAGCGGTTGGGACCGCCCCTTTTCTTCTTGGGCTGGTCTTCTTGGCCCATGGACAACCTCTCATGAATATTTGGGCACGGTTTATGCAGGTTTCCATGAGCGACAATTGGACCCTATGTTGGGTTGTCATTGGTTCTTGCTTCTGCTTGAGCTTCTCTTGGGCTTTACTTGTGGTTAATAGTAGGATTCTTTGTCATCGGACCTCGTCTTTATCATGAAAAATACATATACTTCTCTTTATAGCTCCTTTGGTCCTCTAGAGTTTCCAATGCTTGATCCTAATTCTCCTAGGTCATATTGTACATTGAAAATCAATAAAAACATACCAAGAAGGCATGAAAGAGTACAAAAACACATCCTAGGTCTATCAAAGGCTCATTGATCAAATAGTTATAATTGAGATATGAAATACAAGAGAAAGGAGTAGAGTAGGGCATCCAAGGATTTACTATTCCTAGGTCCACTAAAAGTCTTTACTATTCTAGTTCGAGCATAGATGGTGTGGTGTGAGTAGTTATACATTAGAAAATCTTGTGGAATACGAACCTAAGGCATCCAAGGATTTTTATCACTTGCACAGTGGCGTAGCCAGATTTGAACTTGACTGGGGTCCTAAGTGGTGGGTTATATAGAAACTAAGGTGAAGATACATGAGAAGCTCTTAATATGTTGAGTGAGATGATTTATTATGGGGTCCTAAGTCCAATTTACAGCAATTATCTAAGCATTTTTTACTCATAATTGTTCCCAAGTGGGGTCCTGGGACCCCATTCCCTTGACTGTGGCTCCGCCACTGCACTTGCATGTTATATGTGCATCAGTGATGTTGGTTCCTCTCTAGTACAAGCAAAATTTACACCCGTTGAATTGATAGTCAACTTGAGAATGTGTTCTAAAGGCATGGATAAAGCTTCAGACACGATCTAGTTTCATTGACCCTCCACATGAATTGAGGTATAGGAGATTCTAGCTTTTTTTCAACTAATAAGGGTCTAATGCTCCAGTAACAAGGAATAACAATTTGGGGCTAGTACGTATGGGCATTGTTTCAAGGAATAACAAGAAAAGAAGGAGGCCGGGAAGGTGGTCTCGATCGAGCAGGTCTCGATCCCGATCGATGTCACAACCAGAAGAGTTAATCGGCTGACCTTTTACTGTGGAAACTGCTAACTAATCTTGCCAACTTTCATAGCCATAAGAGAAAAATCGTGATCACGACAATAATCGTGGCAGGAAGACATCCCTCATGACATTGATCAAAGTCAAACCACAATTGAAGACCTTCAAAAGTGACATCGTATTACAGGTCATGCCCAAGGTAAAGTTGTGACCTAAGACATGACTCATCTGCTGTTGCACGTTTTTAATGATGGTTCTGGTTCGAAGTCATGACAGAATGGTGGTCATTGCCCTTGTCATGTGCATGATGTAACCTATAGATCACTATAAGATCCCATTTTCTTTATTTGACGAAAGGGAGTCGACTTTAGAGTGAAAATTCTGATTTAAGACCTTGAACCTCTATACTACCACGTCCAACTAAAGCTCACTTTTCTTGGTTAAACGTAGAGTTAATTAAAGGATCTGAGTTATTTATATAACATGACTCATTTCAAATGCCGTCGTCACGATCACCCTCTCATCCTCTAATTCGTCTACGAACATCATCACGTCGAGCGTGGTGCGAGCGTGCGTTGGCCGCATAACACAATGCCAAAGTTTGGAAACACAATTGGAACATAGAAATCCAAGTTAGATGACACATCATGGATTCATACGTTCATCCTAAATAAATAAATAAATAAATGAAGCAAGTCATGCGAACACACGTTGACGAAGGTTTAATGATGAGTGGCACGATAATCCTGTCCGGGCTTCCAATCCTTGGGCAAGACGTCGTTGACGGTGACGACCCGTTTGGTTTCGTCCGTGGTAATGCGGAAAGAGATGGGCCCACACAGAGGAGAGCTACAGCTGTGTTGCCACAGCGCTCCCCATGAGGGTTTCATCTGAACCCACTCGTTGGAGTTTGCTGCTCTCAACTCCACGGAGCAGATGGTGCCGTCTCCCTCCACGAACTCCACCAGCACCTCCAAATAGTACGGGTTGGAGCCGGCGTCGACGTGGAACGTCATCGGGGTCCCATAAAACTTGCATGGATGCCTGATATAAAAAAAAAAAAATTGCACGTGATGAATCGGCCTGGCCGGCCTCATGCATGCATGTTGAATTACGTAACGTACGCACGTACCTCCTGTATTTGACGGTGAGCTTCCCGGCGGAGCGGAGAAGGTCTTCCTTGCCGGGGCGGGCCATGGCTCCGAAGGCGTGGCCGCTCAAGTCGAAGTGCTGGTTGGTGCCGGGGCAGTGGTCGGTGATGACGATGTTGACCGGGCGCTTGGAGCAGTCGGGATGGGATTTGCATTTCACCTTGTAGCACCCTCCGCACCCTTTCCCGGACTTGTAAAACGCATCCCCGCCGGCGGCTACCAGCTTGTGGAATGGGGGCTTCTCAACGCTGTCGGTGTAACCGCAAGCTCCACCTGAATTATAACAAAGAGAATTACTATTGTATTTGTACGTGTTCTTTCCGTCAAATTTCCTATATATATGTGTGATCAATTGATTATTATTACCGGTGGTTCCGGCGCCGGTGGGAGGACCGTACCATGTCGCTTGTGCTTCCAACCATTGGTGGTGGGTCTTATTTGTATGGCAGAAACAGTAATTCAAGGAAGCAAGAAGCTGTAACGAAAGAAACGAAAAGGTCCATCCCGACCATGATCTCGACGAGATAGGACCCATATGATCGGGATCGATAGATGGAGATTGCGATTAATATTGCGTACGTACGTACGTACTTACTGCCAATTTAGATATCGAGTATGTACGTACGTACAGATCATGAAGAAGACAAAACGAAATTAGCTGCTAATTGCACTCATATATCGAATGCTGACATGCATGCATCCAGATTGCTTTCGTCCACTCATAAATTTGTCTTATCGTATATTGATTTGCTAAAATTGTCAACCTCATTTAATTAGCTTCGCTTAGAAAAGTTGCCGAAACATGCGGGATTCCAATATATTTGCTACGGTGGCGGTTACTCGTCTCATAATCGTCATTCTGAGCGGGCGATTCATATAGAAACGATTACAATCACCATTTGTGATATGATGAACAAGAAAATACATGAATTTGTACAAAAACTATTCAAGAGTTACTTTAATTTGAATGGTTTAGGGTTTAGAGATTTAGGCTTAAGGTTTAGGTTTACAATTTGGAGATTTTCAAAATTGAGGGTTAAGGGGTTAGGGTAATGGATGGAATAGTTATAAATAATTCTATGTTATATCATCATACAAGACTAATGCTACCAATTAAAATTTAAAATTCGGTGTATTATGGTCACTTTTAGAGTTGAGTACATTGAATGCACTAAAAAGGTGAGTGCACCGAAGTAGCCACCATATATATATATATATATATGCCAAAGGCTATCCAGGAGATGGAAGATGATCAGGGACCGCCACTCATCCTTGGTAGACCTTTTCTAGCCACTAGAGATGAACTCATTGATGTCGGGAGAGGCAAGTTGACATTCCAAGTAGAGTAGGTAAGGAGGAGGAAATTTTTTTATGTCTTTCAAGTTGATCATTATATTCACGAATCATTTTATGACTTTGAAAGCGTTGCTCGAGAAAGAAATAGTTCCTCTTCCAGTGATGGTGTACCACCCGAAGAACTATCACATGTCCTATCATCTCAGATTCTGAAATCAAAGCAAGGACATAATTACTTACCAGGTCATCTCAAGTATAGATATTTGGGTATGGATTTCAATCTTCCTGTTATTATTCCTTCTTCACTGACATTGAAACAGGAAGAATACTTGCTTGAGGCGTTGCTGCAATACCACCTACGCCTCAATAAAGGGTCTAACATGCAAGCTAAGAAGGTCATATCGAATTTTCGCACACCTGGCCCTGTGAAGGTAACTCATATGTTGGATGGAGGTTATGTGTTCTATCATTGTTCTGGAGGGTATTCAGGATACCTTTCTATACCCATTGTTGAAATCTCCATGAACGTCAAGTTGAGGACGCTAAACAAGCGCTTCTTAGGAGGCAACCCAAGGTTAGTTTTCTTTTCTTTATTTTTTTTTTTAGTTGTGTCAAACTCATGCATGTTTAGATTAGGAGTTGGACATTAGCGGCAATGTTCCATCCTGAGTGTGGGGTGGTGAGTTTTAGTGTTTCGTTTTGTTCCTTTTGTCATGTGATGTGGTCAGTTAAAAAACTGCAGTAGGTTGTGCACAGGAAAACTGCATGTAGTCTGAATGTGCAGGTTCAAATGCTTGTGCTAAACCTAAAGGCTAAAAAACACCTAAAAAAACATTGTACTCTTGTGGTAACATGATGTAAATGATTTTGGTGCCTTTTGAACGAGCTTGTGCATGTTTGGAATCATCAAAATCACCCCACAAGTGTTGAATGTCAAAGATCTTCACAATTAGCTTGATGTTTTTGACTGGCTTAATGTGTTTTGAATTAGCAAACTCCTTTAGCAACATTCTCTTTTGAGAGGATAGTGTAATGCCTTTTGGTGAAGTGGTTAGGTGGAGAGCATTGACCATTCGATACGTTGGATACCTTGCTTAGTTGCATCTCTTTTGAGTTTCTGACTTTGCCAATGAGTCTCTCTGTTTTAAATGTTTTATATGGGGTAAACAGTATCTTTATAAATAAGAAAATCCTACTTGACAAGTAGAATATAAGAAATTTGCCATAACAATTAAAGTGTGGGTAAAGTACCAAGATCTTGTGAGGCAATTACTCTTTGCATAGGGGAATTAGGAAAAGTTCAATTGAGCATCGGTTTGTGATCGTACGATGTTGCTTATCAAATACAATCCCCTGCCGTGTTAAGTGTCATTTAAGAATGTGCTTAGAGGGCACAGATAAAGCTTCCGACACCCCTCTGTTGCATTGACCCTCCACACGGACCGAGGAAAAGAAGTTGAAAGAAGCCCTTATGCGAGTGCGAAGAAGCAGAAATTGCTCTTGCTCGGTCACCAGTAGTAAGAAACAAAACTCACTTGTACTAAATACGGTTACTCGGCAAGCAAAATCGGAAAGAGAGAAAGCCTCTCATTGTCAAGAAAGGTAGTGATGTTCTTAAAGTTAAAACCAAATTTACTAAAAGCTTCCCCATGCACTTTTTAGACTTTCATGCTTAGTTGGATGCTAATGGTTGGTGTAAGTAAGCTAGATTGTCCTCACGAGATATGCACCTCACTGATGTGGTTAGATTCTCCTAATAACTAATTAACTATTGCACCATAAGTTGTTAATTACCCACTATTGATGATCGGAATTGAGTGTTGCTAATTGAATTGAATTGTGATAAGTCGTACAATGTTTGAGTCTATCAACAGTAAAGGGTTGCAAAGACATTGAGTATGGGGTGAAAGGTATGATCATTAAAGCACAACTCATCCAGTGAGAAAGAAACTACTGATAATCACAAGCGTACAAGGATAAATTTCTGGTGTTAATGTTGTTTTCTGTGTGTCGTGGGTCTTGTGTTTTGAGCACGGTTGTCACTTAATGGGGTCTGTGTTTTGTTTCCTCAATTTACCTTTCTCTTGCTTAGTCATTACTTAGGGACAAGCAAGTATTGAGTTTGGGGTTCTGATCTTTGTTGAAAACATATTGATTATATGTGTTTAATGTGATTATTTCATTATAGGCTAAATGCCACATTTTGTCACTGAAATTACTAAATTGTGTGATGTTTAGTCACTAGAAAATTTTAATATCAATTTTGGTCACTCGAATTACTGAAACAGATCGCATTTAGTCACTGTCCCGTTAGTTTCCGTCCAACTTCATTAACGGAGTTGGACGGAAACTAACAGGAGAGTGACTAAATGTGACATGTTTCAGTAATTCGAGTGATTAAATGTGACATGTTTCAGTAATTTGAGTGACTGGAGTTGGACGGAGGCTAACAGGAGAGTGACTAAATGTGACCCTTTCATTATATGTTTGAGACATATAATGCTTATTTGAATGTCAATTGACTATGGAATGCTTGCAAAGCCATTACCATCCTATATTAGAGTTTTTTTTTTTTTTTGGTGTACTAAGCAAGAATACAAGGACATGAAAGCACAAGCAAACGACAAAGAAGGACAAGCAGACAAAAAAATGAGCCATTCTCTCCTCACTCTAATAGAGCTTCGGCAAATTTGAGTTGTAAAACAGTACTTTAGATCTACAGTCTAAGAACCTATTTATAGTACAACAGAGGGGGTACAAAAGGTATTTTTCTCCTAAAGTCGACCTAATCCTTCCTAATCCGACTTGAAGTCGGTCTTCATCCACTTCTTGACGAAGTAACTTGCAGAAGAAGCTTCCTTGTGGCCTAAAGAGAGTAGCGATATAGCAAAGATTGGGCCGTGCAGCTCCGTTTGTTCGTGGGTTGGGCTCTTTGGTCCATGGACTTCATCTCCTAACGATTTGGGCGCAACTTGTGGCAGCAGTGGTTGGACCCGTTGCTCAATTTTCCGCTCTTTCTTTCACCATAATGGACTGAGTCTTCTTCCTACACGCTTGTCTTGACATAATCTTGTAACTTGTAGTTGACTTCCCCGTCATTGGACCACTTCTTTCTCTTGAAATCTCCTTAAACTTTTCTTTACAACTCATTTGGTCCTTCGGGGTTCTTAAATGTTTGATCCAATCTTTCTTAGGTTGCTTTGTACTTACATAACCATCAATAATGTACCAATAAGGCATCAAACAATACAGAACATTGCCTAGTTCTATTTCAAACTCATTGATCAAATAGTTGTGATTTAGACTAGAATATCATTAAAATGACTAAAGATGCTTCCATAGAAGAGAAAATGTATTAAGATTGTGAGTGACAAACACTATAAACAAAAGGAGAAATGATTTTATTTTATTTCATTCTAGATGGTAGTCGATAGGGATGGCGATTACCCACCCAGGTAGACCCATTGATAATGAGTAGGGTATGGATGATGTTTATTAATCCTTGTTATGAAAACCGGGCCAGAACGAATAACCGTTTGAGCCGCTCGAACCAGACCTCCGGGTTTTCCGGTTTTTTGCCCCTGTCCCTTAAAAAAGGAAATTAAAAATTTGGAACCTAATCAACTATGCATCGGATTCGATTGAAAACCCCTAAACTTGGAAACATAAAACAACCAGCCGCCACAACTCTTCCCTCTTCCCGATCTTCGTCCAACTCTAGCCTCCATTGTTTCCATTTTCCTTTGTCGGTCGCCGATGGAACGCTGACTTCCCAGCCCTCTGTCCTCCTATCTAGGGGTGAACAAACACACCCGCAAACCGACCAAACCGTCCAACCCGACCCAATCCACCCGTATTTATTGCTAAAACGAAGGTTTTGGGTTGGGTGAGGATTTTCTTTTGTACAACCTGCCTCATTTGGGTTGGATTTGGATTTTGGATTACACAACCCGTAGAACCCGACCCAACCCGTGTTCCAATTATTGGTATGAGTTCAAATCTAAAAAAATATTTATGTTGTATATAGCCATACTTATGAGAAAATTAAGATATTTTGTCATGTTTTTCTCTTAAGGTCCGCCTAATCTAATGCATTCTCTGGCTTAAAATTTAGACATAAATTTAATATAGCTATGATTCACATAATTCTTTTTCTTGTGTACAATTTTAATAGAATAAAATATTATGGATGCACTCATTTGTAACCTTTTTAGCCTATTTTAACAAATGTCGTGAAAAAAACTAGACATAAGTTGAAGTAAATCAAATTTAATTAAAATTCAAACAACATTTGTGAATTTTGATACCTTTCACCTCGGTTTATTCGTTTGAATTTTTAATTAGTTATAAAATATTTTTATGGTGTAGAATAATTACATATTTTGGGTTGGGTTGGGTTTTTACTTTAAAATATCGTCAACCCGACCCAACCCAATTAGAAACAAACCGTAGGGTTTAAATTTTTTTGGGTGTGTTTGGGTTTAATATTTCCCAAACCGTAGTGCATGAGTCGGGTGATTAAAATGTCTAAACCCGGACCACCCGACCCATATACACCCCTACTCCTATCGCCTGCCTACTCCCTCCGACTCCTGTAATCCTCTACTTCTCCGATCCCTCACCTTCGTCCGATCTCCCCCCATCGCCGAAAACTCTTCGGCAACTCCAGTGGTAGCCGATGACACTTCAGCAGCCGCAACAAGTTCCACGAAGGATAAGCATCGGCGACGTCACTGGAGGACAGGCCCGGCCCAGACCCTGTGCTGGTCTGACCCACAGCACAGGGCCTCAAAATATTTAGGGCCTCAAAGCCCATACCTAATACATATATATAATTTTTTTTTAGGAAACGAGACGCATAGGCCTCTACTTTGCTCCGCCTTTTAATATCCCCTTCCCTTCCCAAAATCATCAATCATCAATCATTTCCCCAGAAATCTCCGCCTCTTAATCTTCCCTTCCCTTCCCAAAATAATCAATCATTAATCCTTTCCACAAAAATCTCACCTTCCCCAAAAATCTCACCTTCCCAAAAGATACCAACGTTTCAATTCATAATCAATGTTTATTGCTTAACGTCTCTATTCTCTAATTCCTTCTCCTTAAAAACCGCTCAGCCCAGATTCTTCCTCGCATTTTCATTCCTTTACGAAATCAATCACCTCCTGAAGCAGCCGATTAGCCGAAAATCAAAATCAATACGACTATCCTTTATTCCGCTCGCCTTCCCCTGGTTTCGACTTGGCGTCTTGGTGACTTCAGTCTTTACGCCGTCGTTCGGTAATTGCCAATCCGTAAAAATTCCTCTTGTCTTTTGTTGATTTTAGCGTGCTGCCTCTGGAGAGTCTGTTCTCCGACGTCCCACCTTGATACTCTGTTTCTGCTTGAGAATGGCGAGTTTGGAGTCATGGAGTTGGAGAAGGAGAAGCAATGGGGCCGCCGGGCCAGACCAAAATCCGAATGGGCCTGGAGGTTGAAATTTGGAATGAATCCGAATGGGCTTGCACTGTAACCATTAACCAAATTTGTGTTTATTTTTTTGCAGGGTTTCGTTTTTGGCAGATTGGTCATTTGGGCGAGTGAATCTGCCTAATTTGTTTTGGGAAGAGTGGTCCTGTATTCTAACCAAATTTTTGTTTATTTTTTTAGGGATTTTGCTTGGAAATTTGGATTAGTACTATTTGATTTTCGAGTGGTTATTGCCGAGTGTAATCATTAATTTTTTATAACAACTTTAATTATGTCAACTAGAAAATTTGAATCGGGTAGTTCTAACTTCTAAGCGTAAAAAAAACAGAGGATTGAGTTGTTAACTCATTTTTTGAATTTATGTATTTTTTTATTTAATAAAGTTTATTTTTAATAAATTTTACGGAAAATAATTTTAGGGCCACATTTTTAATTTTGGAACAGGGCCTCCGAATATTATGGGACGGCCCTGCTGGAGGTAGTGATGGCAATTTCAACCCGCCCCGCGGGTATTACCCGCCCTGACCCGCGATGGGGCGGGTATAACCCGACCCGCAGTAGCGTGGGGCGGGGCATGGGTATCTACTTCCGACCCGCCCTGCCCTGTCCCGCCCTGTTCTAGACTCATTTTATCTCAATTTCTTACAATATCTATATATATTTCTCATATTTTGACTTTTCTTCAACAAGTTAGAGTCGATCTTTCAACTTGTTAGGCTCAATTATCTATTCTATTATCAATATTTTTCATTCTTAAAGTGTTTTTCCCTACGTTTTATTGTGAAAAGTAAAATTTACTTGTATTTTTTCTGAACAACATGTAAGAGTGGGTCGACTCGCCCCGCCCCGTACCCGCGCGGGTTTTACCCGCCCCGACCCGTAGTAGCATGGGGCGGGGCATGAGAATTGAGGTACCCGCCCGCCCCATTGCCATCACTAGCTGGAGGATCCTCAACGCAGTAGCTCTTCCCCTGCTCTGCCTCTCCTGCCGCCAACTACTCCTCTGCACAGCGTCCCTTGCCCTGCCTCCCCTGCCGTCAATTTTTGGAGCGCAAGGTAAGGGATTGATGTTCGAGACTTTGGTTTCATGTATGGACTCTTGTACAAGTGGTTTTTATTTAGGTGAACAGTGTTGTTTATGTGAGATTTCAAATTTGGATTTTAGAACTTATGGTATTTATTAATTTATGTAAGGTTTGGATTAGAACTTAAGGAATATGCTCACGGGTTATTGTGTTTAATCAGTGTGTATCACTTATACTCTTCATTTATTAAGTAAAGGGTCAATAACGATTTTTTGCCAGCTCAATACCGGTTAGACCACTAAAGTGTGGGCCGTTCACAATATAAGCTCATGCTTTGGTTCGGACCCGACAACATTGCACCCAACCCAATTCATTTAATCTACACAATAAATAAAAGCCAAATGAGAAAACTTGAAGGCCCATTTCAAATTTCCTGCATCCAGAGTGAAAGTAGGAAGGACGTTTTGGTCTTCACAATTACGTTTTGTTTATTCATTAAAAAGACACTTACTAGCCAAATGAGAAAACTTGAAGCCCATTTCAAATTTCCTGCATCCAGAGTGAAAGTAGGAAGGACGTTTTGGTCTTCACAATTACGTTTTTTTTTATTCATTTAAAAGACACTTACTAGGATTCGAACCATGACCACTTTAAAGAAAAGCAAAGATCATAACCAATCACACTAAGTACATTTGTTGTATCTTTTTAAATTAAAACATATAATCGCCGAGAAGAAAAAACCCTTCCTCCATTTCAAATTTCCTGCTCCATCGGCGTTTGTAGGAAGGGTAGAATAGGGAGTGTCAATTTTTTTTCTTTTTCCTCTGTGGAACGGGCCAAATTACCGTACACATGCGGATTTAAACGGGTCCAGGAGTGTCAATTTTTTTCTTTAAGTCCTTTTATTTCTCCGTGGTGTTAAAATATATATGAAAAGGAAAAAATAACACTCCTTTTATTGCTAAAAAGAAAAAAAATTTAACAATAAACTGATGCATGGATTCCAATGGGCTAACCGCTAATCATAAAAAAAAAGAGTTGAATGAGTCTGACCTACACGGGATTTGCCTATCAAGTAAAACAAATGAACATTATGGGTTTGTCATTCTAAAACAAACTATTTTCTCTAGCGTAATATATATTATGCTATTATTTCATATCTTAGTGGCTAAAATATAATGTATTTTAAAGTTATTCAATGGTTCAACCTCGACAACCCAATTAGTCCAATTTTTAGCATTTCAAATATATATTATGTAATTATTTGATATCATAATGATTAAATTATAGGGAATCGTTTGGTATTTGTTAGTAAAAAACTAAACAGAAAGATCTATTTGATTAGTTTTAACATTAAAACGATCCTAAACTTTTTCAGTTTCCTTTCGAAATTGTATAGTTTTATTCCCGAATCAGTGATGTGCAAATGGCGAATTGCAGTCATCTCTTTTCTTTCTTTATTTTTTATTTTCAAATAGAAAGTTTAAAAATAAAGAATAATTAGAGTTTGGCATGGGTCGGTCAAACAGGCTGAATTTCAAGTTTTAGTCCGTTTTGATCAAGTCTAATTTATAATCACATGGTTCCCTGATACCCGATAAAAATCCAATTCAAACTGGCAGGTGAGTTCGTGTTTACTACCATTTTCTAGAGATACAGGAACGATGGTTCCTATCCCAAATCGTGTTGTTCATTCTTGATTTCTTTAGATTTTATCATGGCTTGACAAAAAACCAGAAAGCACAATGATGACAAGATGAAAGTTTTATAAAGCAAATTAATCGGCCAACGGGCCGAGTAAAAGCTAGCAACGATTGTGAGATGCTCATTTCCCGAAAACTGACGGGATAGGCAATTTTTTATTCGATTTTCTGGAATTCGGTTTCTATAAAACTTACTCCACCTCATCATATTACCAGAAACAATATTGTTTCACAAGGTAACAAGTACTTGATTTTGGTTCATAAGACTGATTTTTGATTCGTTGCATCATTCATGTCTCTTTCCTATTAAAATTCACTATTTTTATAACGTGTTTCCAAAAAAAAACTATACAACAATAAGCTATACATCTCATTACATTAACAAATTTCATACCTCACCTTCCTCCGGCCAATGACCGGGGCCTAGACTAGTAATTATTAAAGGAACTTTTATTCGATTTCGCTGTTTCTCTCTCTTGCACTAATAAAATGGAACAAGGGCTTGCTTTCGTTTCCACTCTTCGGGAAAAAAACTGAAACTTTCAATCAGAGAACCGGAAACGAAAATGTCCCATCACGGTGGATATGGTAATTCTAGCTTCCGAATTTCTGCAAATTGGATCTTTTTCACAAATTTTGTTGCCGTTAACTCCGATTAACCGATGATTTCCTCAGGCGATAAGGGACGCCCGCCGAAGAAGTACAAGGCTGCCGCCGCCAAGGTTTGTTCGTTACTGTGACTCGGTTTCATTGGGATTTCTTATTCGGTAAGGTTTCTTTCCCTCTTTTCTTGCAGGATGACGACGACGATGGTTATTACGGCAATGAAGCTGGTGGGCGAGGGGATGATGATTATGGAGACGGTATTCAGTTTTGTGAACTCGTTTTGAAGATTCTATAGTCTGATTTTGATTTGTGCAGCTGGTGACGTATTAGTTTGTGTTTCCGTTGGTGATGATTGGGTTTTGAAGGTGAGAAAGAGGTGAAAAAGAGGGATTTCACCAAATTAGAGCTGAAGCCTGACCATATCAATCGCCCACTTTGGGCTTGTGCGGATGGTCGGATATTTCTCGAGACTTTCTCTCCATTGTACAAACAAGCATATGATTT
This sequence comes from Linum trigynum, assembly GCA_964030455.1. NCBI lineage: Eukaryota > Viridiplantae > Streptophyta > Magnoliopsida > Malpighiales > Linaceae > Linum > Linum trigynum. The sequence goes on along the minus strand of OZ034814.1, from coordinate 27,406,090 downwards.
CCTCATTGCCATTGCAGAGCCTGTTTGCAGGTTTGGTTTCCTTGATTCTATACTCCCCATGTACTGAACATGGGAATCAGAGAATGGAAAAAATTTGTGGCGTTTCTGGATTGGATTTGTTTGGTTTTTATTAATGTTGTGCGGTTTTAGGCCAGAGTCAATGCACGAGTACAATTTGACTCCGCATTCATTGTATGCCGCGGTTTCTGTGGGTCTGGAGACTGAAACTATAATAGCCGTTCTAAATAAGCTGTCCAAGACTAAACTGCCCAAGGAGATGATTGATTTCATACATGAATCTACTGCTAATTATGGCAAAGTGAAGCTTGTTCTTAAGAAGAATAAATACTTCATCGAGTCTCCATTTCCAGAGGTGACTTGTCTTTGGTTCGCTTCGATGGAGGTATTTGAATTTGAATTAGAATAATTGCTGATTTCCCCTATGGCATTTACAGGTGCTAAAGAAGTTGCTCAAAGATGAAGTCATAGGTCGAGCCAGGATTCAGTCTGAGGTTTAGTTACTTTGTTTGCATTTGCCTTGTTGTTTCAAACATTCAGTTGTTCCTTTTTACGTTTATTTCCAAGATTTCTGCGGACTTAATTGTCTTATCTACTTCTCCTGTGTTGTGCTTTATTGGTATTATCCTTAACAGAATGAGCATGGACATGATGGATTCACAAAAAGCAAGACTGCAGGAGAAATTGGCGGCAGTCATGATGGGTTGTTGAATGAAGCAGAATTGGCTGCTGCTGCTGAAGATAAAGAAACTCACTCTTTCCAGATTGACCCCTCTCAGGTTGTTTATATTAATAATTTTTCCAGTGACTATATTTTTACTAGTTGTCTCTATTGATGATTGACCGTTCATCTTTGCACCTTTGAACAGGTAGAAAATGTAAAGCAACGGTGCTTGCCTAATGCTCTGAATTATCCGATGTTGGAGGAATATGATTTCAGAAATGATCCTGTAAGTCTACATTTGGCTGCCCATTCTTTCCTATCTTCACTGATAGCATGTATGCTTGTCTAAACATTAAGGAACTTCATGAAAGCCAGCTGAGGAAGTGATAGTATGACCATTTTGATTACTCTTGACTGTCGGTTCTGTTGAATATGGGTGTTTATGTTGGTGAGCAGACATCAGAATTTTAGTGTGAGCTTGTGTGCCTGGCTTTAAGTTTATTAGCTGTTCTTGTCTTGTTGCAGGTAAATCCAGACATCAACATGGAATTGAAGCCTCATGCACAACCACGTCCGTACCAGGAGAAGAGCCTCAGTAAAATGTTTGGAAATGGTATTTATGGTTTGAGCTTTCTGTTATATATTGCAATATCATAATGTGGTGAAGTAGTCATTATATAGATGTTGATGGTTTGGGAATAACTAGGACTGATTTTTGAAGTTACATCAGTGTAGCATTTCCTTCTAATTCCATCTCGGTTAAAGGGAAATCACTATCTAAATTGTTAAATTATATTTTTTTGGTTGGATCATATCAGTGGGTACTGGATTGTTATGTCAGCCACAGGTAGATGCGTAGAGTTGTCCTGCTTCCACTTTTTCTGGAAGACAGTAGAAGGCTTGTTGGGGAGCTCTCTGGACTCTTTCGCACTCAAAATAGCAGTTCAATAATTAGTTTCATGTTTCTAGGCTATTTATTACATAGCTTACTGTACATTGGGAACTCTGCCGTACTAGCTACTGAGACCCATAGGCCAATCTTTTTGCTCCTGTTGTGTCCCCCCGATGCCCGTTAGGTGGCCTAACTTCTTGTATTGATGATCAGCAGGGTCAGAGCACCTTCTTATTATGAGTGCTGTCTGACCTAGCACTTAGGAAACCAACAGTACCTCTGACATACTAAGTCCTATGAGCTCTGATAATGTGCAAAGGTTATTTCAAGATTTACATGAACCCCCGATAATTTGGATATGATGATTGCATTTGTAGGTAGAGCAAGATCAGGCATCATTGTGTTACCTTGTGGTGCTGGAAAGTCTCTAGTTGGTGTATCGGCTGCATCCCGGATTAGAAAAAGTTGCCTTTGTTTAGCAACAAATGCTGTCTCAGTTGATCAGTGGCACTTCCAGTTTAGGCTATGGTCAACAATCCCGGATGAGCAAATTTGTCGTTTCACTTCTGACAGTAAGGAGAGGCTCCAGGGTAATGCTGGAGTTGTTGTGACAACCTATAACATGGTTGCATTTGGGGGTAAAAGATCAGAAGAATCTGAAAAGATTATTGAAGAAATAAGGAATAGGGAATGGGGGCTTCTTTTGATGGACGAGGTAATTATTCAGTATATTATCTGATAGGTTTATCTTGTGAAAATCACAAAATTGTTGAAGAGGTTCTGTGACTTTTATCTGATTCAGGTCCATGTGGTTCCTGCACACATGTTCCGTAAAGTTATCAGTTTGACTAAATCTCACTGCAAACTTGGGCTTACTGGTAAGTAGTTTGATTTTAGGTATAATGTTATCCCTGGGTCAGGAATAGTTTTTATCCGTTTAATCTTATTATTGGTTCAATTGTAGCAACACTTGTCAGAGAGGATGAAAGGATCACAGATCTGAACTTCCTCATTGGTCCTAAACTGTATGAAGCCAACTGGTTGGATCTTGTGAAAGGTGGATTTATTGCAAATGTCCAATGTGCTGAAGTATGGTGCCCGATGACAAAGGAATTCTTTGCAGAATATCTGAGGAGGGAAAACTCAAAGAGGAAGCAGGTTCGGTTTTCAATCGCTCTTCGTGGCATATCTTCGTAATGCCTAAGAATGATTGTTGTTTCTTGTGACTTTGTAAGTTGAATTTGTTTTGATTTCAGGCGCTGTATGTGATGAACCCTAACAAGTTCAGAGCATGTGAATTTCTGATACGGTTCCATGAACAACAGCGTGGCGATAAGATAATTGTGTTTGCTGATAACCTTTTTGCTCTTGTTGAGTATGCAATGAAGCTACGTAAACCTATGATCTATGGTGCTACTAGGTGAGTTATACCGAGAGTTTCCCTTTGATCAAAGGGTTTGATCAAAGGGTGCTAAGCTTGCTATAAGTTCACATATGTTAACTATAGACCATTGTTTGTATTTGCAGCCATGCTGAGAGAACAAAGATTCTCCAGGCCTTCAAGACTAGCAAAGATGTGAATACGATATTTTTGTCGAAGGTATTTCATCTTTTGATGTCTACCCGTATTTCTTTGGTGTATTACCCTTTCAGGGGGCAATTGAACCCTTGACCTTCTCAATGGAAGTGTGGCTGATTGACCAGTAGACAATATGGGTTCCGTATTATTATTTTTACTATATCACTCAACTATTTGTTATAATCTACAGGTTGGTGATAATTCTATAGATATTCCTGAGGCCAATGTGATTATTCAGATCTCATCACACGCTGGTTCAAGACGGCAAGAAGCTCAACGGCTGGGTCGTATTCTTAGGGCAAAAGTAAGACACTAGTCCATTCAAGACTAATTTCATCCCTTTCCTTTGAAAGCAAGAGTAACTTCAGCAAATTGTATTTGTTTCTTATGTACCATTTTTGTTTAATGCCGAAACTTCGTAATCCGCTCATGTACTGTAATCATTTTGCTTAGGCTTCACTTCTCATGCATGTCCATATGGATTGCTTTTACATGATGAAGAGTGCGGTCAACAGTTGTTGACTGGATAAGTTAGTGTTGACTTTTGGTTAACAGGGAAAACTTGAAGATAGGATGGCAGGAGGGAAGGAAGAGTACAATGCATTCTTTTACTCTCTTGTATCTACGGATACACAGGTACAACTTTACCTTTTACCTCTGCCTTTGATTTAAAGATATTCTGATTAGGACCGTCTCTTGGGTACAGGAGATGTATTACTCAACCAAACGGCAACAGTTCCTAATCGATCAGGGTTACAGTTTCAAGGTTCTTTCCCAGTCCATAGTTTTCTTTAATTCTACCCTCGATATAGTTTATGCTTGATGTACAAGATGTGGAATCTATGGCCCAAGGCCACTCAAGACTTGCCTCTGGTTAGGATTACTATAGCAATGTGTTGAAGAGTTATTTTGTGGTGTGTATCTGAGTGAGGCATTAGATAACTTGTTAATTGGTCATTGCCGCAGTCTCAATCTAATTTATAGCCTCATTCTGGGGCATGTGTATCTTCTAGTATGAAGGTTTTGATGATCTGGCAATTGAACAGGTTATAACAAGCTTGCCTCCACCTGATTCAGGAGCTGAGTTGAGCTACCACAGCCAGGATGAGCAATTGGCTCTTCTGAGAAAGGTTTGCCTTTGTAGCTCTGCTGTGTTTGTGGACTTCAGTACAACAAAGTTAAGGGGGAATTTTTCTTGACATTGGCATATCTATCAGGTTTTGACTGCTAAAGATGACATGGTGGGTTTAGAGCAGCTGGAAGAAGATGCTGATGATATTGCTCTTCATAAGGCACGCAGGTTTGCAGGATCAATGAGTCACATGTCTGGTGCTAATGGAATGGTTTACATGGAGTATAGGTAAGGGGAAAAAATTCCAATTCTGTTTCGTGTATTCCCCTCCCTTTTCTCTGCTCACCTTCCATATTTTGTTTGGTGTGCAGTACTGGACGAAAACTTCCACCAGGTTCGAAGCCCAAGCCAAAAGATCCAAACAAGCGCCATAACCTGTTCAGAAAGCGTTATGGCTGAGATGAGAAATCAAAACTTTCACTTTCAGCTCAGTTCATTTTGACAACCCAGATGAGTGAAAGTTCATTGTGGTTATCTTGCACTACCGCTCGCGCTGAATGTTCTTAAACAGAGTTGTAAAAGTCGAGTGATATTGAGCATTATGAAGTGGTGTGATGAAAGAAAGTTTCATGTCTCATTGCAGAGGGCTGAAAGTCGAGAAACAATTCATATGCTGCGTCTCTGGCTGCGAGGAAATGATGTTAGAATAGCACCCCCCACTAAAAGATGAGATACATGTATCTTTAGTAGCCAGAATAAACCAGTGTTCAAGAAGATGCGATTAATCTCTCGCCTAGGCGCGATTAATAGCTGGGCAAGAGGAAATCGCCCCGTCTACCCCTGGGCGATTGATCTAGGCACCTAGGCATTCGGAGGCGAGTTATCACTCTGGTGGGCGACGCCCAGAACAACTAATAAAGGGGGAAAGGAAAGTGTAGCTTTTTTGTGAAATCCCAATTCCTATTCTATTTCTCATTTTCATTCGACCAGCCGATCCCACTCATTGATCAGCAGCGAGATACCTCCTCATGATTGGCGACTTGAGATGTTTGGGATAATTGAGATACCTCCTCATGGTTGGCGACTTGGGATGTTTGGGATAATGGAAAAGGGTTGTATGTGTATATGAATGGATGAATAATGATATGGCAACTTCGGTTTTGTGGAATATGACTTATCTATCATATTTTTTTAACGTTTAATTTCGCCTAGGCAGCGACTAATCGGCCTGGGTTGGGCGGTGTCTCCTCGCCTAGATAGCGCCTAGTGTCTTCTTGAACATTGGAATAAACTGGGAATGTTGTTAATGTATGTGGTTGTTTGTGTTAGAAACCGATTTCTTTCGGGTTTCTATCTTTATTAATATAATTATTATTAGGGAAATAATCGTAGGATTGTTTTCCTGTTTAAAAAATTTTACAAAAATAGCTCTCATTCTTTAAAATTTTCAAAAATAGCATCTTTTCTCAAAAATCGCTGGGTGGGAGCGCGATTCTCAACCAAAATTGCTTTGGTTTGAGGCAGGTTGGTTGATAGCAGCGGGTAGGGAGCGGTTTGGTCCTATAATTTTTTTTTTCTCGATTATTCCTAACCTAGGTGAAAATTTCAAACGAACGTATTTTTGTGCTCCGGTATTCGATTGTGGCGAATTTTTTTTGATTTCTCAAAACCTTTCGAAATCTTGCAAGTCGCAAACTTTCGGTTCCACCTTCGTCGCGAAAAACGTCGTTTGCTACCCCGAACGGGCTTTTTCCGATTTCGTCAAACTTTGAACGGCCATAACTTTGTGCTACAAAATCCGAACATAATTATTTTTATTTTTTTCATTTCGTGTAACTTTTCAAGAACTATAATTTTTATCATCGACATAATTTCGATATCTACGTGGATTTGTAAAAAGAAAATGTAAAGTTATTCCCAAAACACTGTACCTCCAAAAATAATTCCTATTTTGAAAATATTAGCTTTCGAGAAAGCCCACGAGTTGTGCTCATATATGGGCTCCTTATAAACAAGAAGACACCGGACTAGCTCCTGAGTGAAGAAAGCCCACGAGCTGTACTCCGATACGATCCATGATTTCAGCTTTCTGTATTTACACGTGGCAGGCAGTAAGTGGTGGGAAGTGCGTGGAGCTCCATCCTGAACCGTAATAGAACCTTACCAAACCCATTTGGCATTCGGGTATATATATATAATCCGACGAGTCGCGCTGCCTGTGTTTGTTTGAGATCGCGAAATTTCAGTTAAATATCAAGAAACGATTTCTGCTTCACGCGTCGGTTGCCATCTCTGATCTGATCGAGCCTCTCCGCACCGCCGAAGTGAGTTTCATGATCTATTGCTTCTTGCACTATTCCTTTATATCGTCTGGGTCTCTTTAATCATAGATCTGGTGTTCTTGCATTCTCGATCCATTTGATAGGAGGTTAGGGGTTATGGATCGAGTTTCGCGATTTGTATGCGGTTCAATTGGGTTGTTCTTCAAATATGATTCATGTCGGATTCAAGTTTATAGCGAAATTAGGGCATGAATTTGGCGCGTTCTGAACGAACGGATCTCAGATAAAGCTGTTTTGTTCCTCGGGGATGGATCTAATATGAGCAGTGTTCCTAAGCAATAGGAATTCTCCGTGTAACTGCTAATCTGTTTATGGGCGTGTGGAGATGCCGGCGTCGATTGGAATTTTGATTGGATCATGTGGAACTTGACATCGCACCTCTTATGCATAATTTGGATGGAGTATATGGCTAATTTCTGGCTTGTTATGCATAATTTGAAAAATAGATGTGAACTTAGTGGATGCATCTTCAGATTGGGGATGTCTCTTACATTATTTCATGATCGAGCATTGTGCTCATGTGAGTAGTTCTAATTGATTGGGTTGGAATGACTAATAATTCTAGGTGTGGCGTACTTGAATGGAACTAGGTGGTGCCAAAAACTGGCTATGCCCCGTATTGCGTGCTGTCTGTTTGCTTTTGAGTGTGATGCTAAACCCTAAACTCATTTGGTCAGTTGCAGAAATGGCACTAGGTGGAACAGCTCCCCCGCGAGGAAGTGCAGCTGCTGCTGCAAGCATGCGCAGGAGAAGAACCACTGGTGGTGCTGCTGGTGCTGGTGGTGGTGCTGCAGGAGGAGGGGCCGCTGGGACCATGCTCCAGTTCTATACCGATGATGCCCCGGGCCTCAAGATATCGCCCAATGTCGTCCTGTTTATGAGCATCGGCTTCATCGCTTTCGTTGCCGTTCTTCACGTTGTGGGTAAGATATACCTTGTTCGAAGGGAGGCTTGAAAGACTCGCGCGATATACGCCTTGTGAGTTGATGCCAGCGGAGCAGCTAGCTAACTCTTGTGCTGTTCATTTTCTTTTTCTCGGGGATTCAGTGTAACAGCCGTATAGACAGTTTTTATGCATCAATCGCGTGCCAGCGTTAGATCAAACCTTGTCTCATCTCTGCCTACTCTTTGATCAGTTGAATTTTGCTAGAGATTTGGTTTTATATATGCGCACAGGATCAGTTTTGCTGCCTTTTCTGTGGTGCTTCTTCACTTTGGACAAGTCTTGTGGTAGGTGAATGGATTTTCTAGAAGCTTAGGACAAAGAGTCGCACTCGGCAGCACAATCAGAAGATTCTATTGGGAATTTAGGGTAAATCGCTAGCTTGGTCCATTATCTTAAAAATAAAAAAAAATCGCAAGCTTGGTCACTAGAATAACTATAAAAAACTTACTTTTGCTAGTAAAATTATTTTTTTCAATTCTTGGTCCCATCAGCAGTTGCATCCACCTTTGTGGCGCCACGATGATACTGTAGTTATGTAGCACAAATATAGATGAAATCCATACCCTGCCCATATAGATGGGTATAATTGGCTTTGGGCAAAAATACCTATGGGTGGGTAAATTGTCATCCCTAATTGAGGCTAAAGAGAGAATGTAGAGTCTGATTTTTGGATGGTCTGATATCGAAATTTCAATTTTGGTTTGCTTATAATTATTTGGGTTTGGATTTTTAACCCAAGTAGATTCAACAAAATGGGTATGAGAACGCCTAGCAAGACGAGGACCCAAATCAACTCCGTATTCTACAATAATTATGTGCCCTCCGTCGAGACATGCATCATCATTTTACAAGTTCATAGTCGTATTAGTTATCTTCACGTTTGGGTACCTATTCCATCTCTTTGCTCGATCGAAATGAAAGATAACTGAGCGACTCACGATACTTTGGTAGGGGCTATGCCCGTGTTCTTATTAGTTTGAGTAGATGTGCTATGCACCCATTTGGATAGAAAATAAATTTCGTCGAGTTAATAATGATCGTTACGATAATTTTAAAGAGGGCACAAAGTAGTTTGTCTCGGGCAGGAATTTAGCGTTTGATCACGACCATTTAAAGAAGCTTGAGGATTTCTCTAAGAACAAGGAAATTCACAGGAAGTTTCTTAGTGTGCGCCCTCGGAAGCCCAATTAGTACCAGAGACCATACTCTCATCCATAGGCTTCAAACCCCCACAAGATCTTGCAACCGATTCAAACAGCTTCTCAATCTCCGGAGCGCATCTTATGAAAGTTCGGTTCCAGAAATTGTACCTCGGATTCTGCACATGAAAGTCGACCCCCAAATGGGGAGTTAATACTCCAGTTCAGACTGCAAGTTGACCCAAGACAAGAAGAGGATCGTGAAAGCAGTCCATGAACAAGGATTACCTTGATTAGCTCAATGAAAGTTATCAAAAGGCCCCACGGATGGGGTCTGTTAACGATCAGGCGTTCCAACAGGACTCTGGTAATCTGCTCCTGGATAATTTCCTATAATTTCACAAAGAGGATTTCCATTCTTTAAGATCCAAGGGGATCGATCGTGAAGATAGATGCAAGAAAAGACTAAGCTCGAGTAAATAATCAGGAATACCCACCTGATTTGACTCGGCAAATAAGTAGAGCAGAACAAAGGAGAAGTAATGTGTGTGGTTGTTGGGATAGCGCAGTTGGTTCGCAACAGCATTGAGGAAGAGGTATCGACCTTCATTGTCTAGCTCAACTACTAGGGTCTGGTAAATATCCAAAGCAGCATCCACTAAGAAACCAAGAGGGCCTGTATTCCCAGGTGCCTGTGCATGAGGTGTTCTTGCCTGGAGCTGCTGGATGGCCTGAATACAACAATTAACTCTTAGCAAAAGCAAAAGCAAAAGCAAAAACACAGGCATTGACCCAGAACGACTAAAGAAGGAACTGCTGCAAACTTAGAAAAGCCACCCAAGCGCCTACCTGCATCCCTGTGTAAAGGACGAGAGAATTTACGAGTGCTACATTGTAATGAGACCCGGCAGTTGAAGCCTCGCTTGGCATAAGAAGCAGCCTCTGCTTCAAGTTGGCGAGGAACAAGGAACCCTGTTGTCTTGTCTGCAATAAGCATGCACGCAACAGTTCCAACAGGATACCAGAAAACTGAAGCAAATAGCCAAAGCAGTTAAAGAACGCAGCAAATTAGGTTACCTTCAGATACTCATCCACATCAGCCTTCATGTTCTTTGCTCTAAGAGCAGCATCAACTTCAGACAGGATGTGCGGTGGTTCTCTAATTTCAGGAAGCAAATCAATCTGTTGACCAAGAAGATGCATTTCCAATCAGCTTTATTAATAAGAAAAAAGAATAGTGCCCAAATTGCACCACAATTTCAGCATCCATCAAACAGAACCTTTAAATTTGGAGTAGACGGATCTGGAAGCCTCATATTGCGAGGAAAAGCACTCAGAATGATATTGCGCATTTGTATGCAACTTGAAGGTATGACATCGCAGAAGGTGAAATGATAGTCGCACAGGAACTCAGGAAAATCGTGCAGTAGAACTAGCAGCACTCTAAGTGTACCTTTGTAGAGAAAGGAGATCTGCAGGAAATAGGACAATGAATATAGAGGGGAAGTCATTTTACACCCAAAATGGTTTACGACAAAAGAAAACCAACAGAGTTCAGAATGCATACTGGTCCTCGTAATTCAGCATTTCTTAAAAAAGGCTCTAGGAACTGAAACAGGTCCACCAGCAACCGTTGAACATAGGGCCAACCCTTTTGAGCATTTCCAGTAAGTAATTTTGGCATGAAGCTCCTGTGACTTACTAACTCAAGCCACGCATAGCTGTAGATACATAAACAGCATTTATTGGCTTAACAGGCAATCACTCTAGAGAGAGAGAGAGAGAGAGAGAGAGAGAGAGAGAGAGAGAGAGAGAGAGATGCGTTATAGAGGGGTTGTCTATGTGGAGTGATACTTCTAGGCTGAACAGAGATAAGCCTGCAGCCTTGTTTCGCATCAATACAGGTTTAGAAACTAAATTGCAGCCAGAAACTGCTCTATGAACTTGGTGTATATTAAAGTTGGGTACAAGGAGCACAACAGAACTAGAACAGGCTAGACTACCAGGGGCTGTTGGATCAACCAAGGAACAGGTTCCTGGTTCAGTTTGCCTAGGCTATACGGGTACCTCTAAATAATAATCAGCATTACTCAAGAGCTATCTAAATTTCGAACAAGGGGGAAGATCAACTCCATCCTCAAGATGAAAAAAGTCAAAAAACTAAACATGTAACAGATACTTCCACAGCCCGACACAAATTGTAGAACCTGCTCGAAGGACGTGTACATTTGTATCACTTGAGAAAGTTACTGATGTTCTACCTGAAAGTAGGAATTTTAAGAGGTTGCAAAAGATGGAACGCCTGAGCAAAGGAAGTCAGCATCTGCAGAGAGCCAATGTCTCGTTAGACAATGCGGTTGACAAAAAATGATAATGAACTGAAATAGATAAAAGAACTTTCATGCAAAGATTAACAATAAAACGAAAAGCAGATCAAAGGATAACAATGATAAAAAGAAGCATAAGGATATACCTGAAAATTTCCACCATCATTTACTGGCTCAAGAGTAACAAGATCTAGCAATAAGTTTATAAACAATCTGAAATATGGCCTTGGATTAAAAGATGGTTTCTTCTCCTCAGAATCCTTCTGTATATATCTTACAGTAACAGCCAGCATCTGTAGACCATAATGTGTAAGACAAATATTGGGTTCGGAGTCCGTGAAACCGGAAATAAGAAAAGGTCCACTCAGTTTACCTTTGACAGAAGAAAATGTTTACTTGATCCCTGCTCGGCCTGATAACACTAACAATTCTTAGAAGAATACAAAAGTGGAAAAGCAACGGAAGGGTCACATAACAAGCGCTAACGGTTACCTTTAGAATTGCAAACACGAGTTTTGCAAATATATCAATGGCAAGGAACGACATATTCTGCCCCTGTTGAGGCCCTTGCATCCCACCTGAATTCACCACCTCAGAAGATAGACAATGGTCGACCGAGAGTTCCTAATAACACCAGTGAAGTATGCTTACCATTATAATTGCTACTTACTTCTAGTGAACCACCAGTAACGAGATAGAAAATTTGACAAAGATTAATCACCATAAGAATGCGGAAAAACTGGTCGGTCAAATCATCACCCTTGAGGAACCCATTCTGGTGCAATTGTAAGAGGTAATGGTTATATGTGGTCTCATTCGAGCCTGGTAGTTCACATATCCGGTACCATTCGCGGAATAGAGCAGTAATCTACAACCAGTATCAGGGATGAGAAAAACAAAAAATGGACACAACAAGGACATGCTGTGAGTAAACTACCTCATTGACCAAATCAGAAACCACATGTAAATTCAATTGAACTAATATCAAGCTCAACACACCTGATCCCGGAATCCAGCAGGGTCAGGTTCGACAGACTCCACATTGTTGAAGTCGTCACGGCTAATTGAAGGCTGACTGGGAGCCTGCTAGAAACAGGCAGATATAATTTCAGATAGTCCCATTGGGAGAGAGAACATGAACCCACCAAATTAACACCGACCTTTCTCTGTCTAGTTTTATCATCTTTACCAACAGCAAAAGCTGATATAGCAGCGGCATTAGCTGTAGGATTCCTCACAATCTCAATAAGCTGTTGCAGCGATTCAGAAGATCCAGGTTTTGCAGCAATCTGCATGCCAAAATCATTAAGAAACCACAGTGGGACCAGACAATCTAACAAACAGAGAAATGAATCAAACCTTTGCCAACGCTTCAACAAGATTATGGAGTTCGGAAATGGCATTGTACTCATCGACAACCAAAGCCTGGATAAGTGAAACAGAGAATTCCGTCGCAGCCTCTGCAATTAAGTTGGAATAGTTAATAAGTAGTGAAATATCAACCAAAATAAACATCAAAACACTGTGATTCTGGGACCATACTATTCCTTCCACCGTCAATAAGCTTTGCAATATGAACATTGTACTCAGCAAGATTGAGCAATTCACTGTGTATAAGACCCATAGTAATATCTTTATTGAACTTCCGCTCCTCATCCGAGTAAATGACCTGGAAAATGTATTGAAAAATGACAATTTGTCTGCGAACTATAGTCAAAGAATGAACAAGAAAACAATGTTCTGAATAAGTTAATTGGACAAGTCAACCAAAAAGAAACTACAAAACATGCCTGAAAGAATTAAGCCAGACAATGCATACACTGGAACATAATTAAAAAGATTAGAAGGGCAAGCGTACATACCCAGCTTGTGAGTTCTTTAACCACAAGCTTGCAAACATCACGAATCGCAACCAAAATTGCAAGGCAAGCACTAACATGAAAAGTATTTGAGGTGTTCTCATACAATCCCTTGAAAACCTGCACAAAAAATAAAACGTAAACAAAATCGCGAAACTTGAGAACATGCAATAACAGCCAAACACTTGAATCAATACATGGCACAACAACAGGGAAAAAGCAAACCTTTTGAGCAACAGCTAGGGCAGCCTCATCTCGACTTATGCAGCGAAGTATGATCTCGGGCACCTCAGCAATCACTCCCTGAGCATGTACAGAAGATGATAAAGGAAGAAAAGTCAGGAGCTGCCACTAAACACTACTAGATCATAATGTAGTTGTAGAAAGAAGACGATAATGTAGATTGAAGGCTTGTCTTATCATTTGGCCAAAATACTCGAGTAGAAAACAGGGATAAACAGAAGAAACCTGTAGCTCTGCTTCTTTGCCATCACCAGTGACCAACGCCTCCAACTAAAATCATTTAATAAGTGGGATTAATGTACATAAAAATGTTATTGTACTATAACAAATTCAATGAACCAAGAAAATTATGGATCCATGCCATCATAACCATTTGTTGCCCAAGCAATGACACAGGTGACAAGAAGCTGAAGCACTTAAGAGAAACAGACCTTTTGGGCAACGACTTGGTACTTATCCAGTGCATCTCTTGTACTTAGGGAAGGTTCAGTAACACTATTCCCCACACGCTCAGAAGCAGTGGATGACGAGATTGGCTGAGAGGAAGCACCAGGTTCCTTTACAAAACATGAAAAAATATTACTAACCATGCTCAAAACAAATACAGCATACAAAAACAAGTAAATATACAAACACTGGGTTGTTGTCTAACCTTCATACTGTCAGAAGAATCTATGAGAGGAGGTTCAGTAGCGGGACCAGCAACGGAAAATGAAGATGAAATGGCATTCTTTTCAGAATTTTGCCGCATAACAGCATCTGCTCCGATATTTATCGAGGACGAGCTGAATGACATCAAGGGAATAATAATAATAAATCAGTTATGTCTCAGAATGGGTAGTACAAGACCGGCCATACCATAAAATAAAATAAAAAGATACCTTGGCAACAGTGCTGGACTTGAGTCAAGTGCCTCAGAACCCAGATACAACGTCTGAGATGCTGCATCAAATCCCAGGCCACCAACACTCGACGAATATCCTGTGCTGAGTTGACCCGACAAAGATCCATATGAACTTGTCAAACCACTGGCGGCAAAAGCAGCAGAAGTTGAACTACCAGCAGCAATAGATTGTGAACCCTGGGAAGATTGATTTTGCCAAGGAAGCCGTACAAAGTCCTGAATCAACAAGAAAAACAACAAAGAAGACAGGCTTTCATTCCCTTTATCACCAGTATACACTGAAGGCCAGGGATCAGCCACTGCTAAATGTAACTACATGCAAATTGCAATTAAGTGAATACCTCATAAACTCGCTGCTGAGACAAGGATAAGTGGCCAGGCTTCGGACGGAGGGCTTCAGGTAGCACACCTAAGGAAGCCTGGGTATACATGTTCGTCTCAAATAATGTTTGGCCAACACTGTCTCTATGTTTCCTTCTCAACTGTAGCTGATGGGCTATTTCACCATTAATAGTTTGTATGGCCTTCAGCAAATGAGAGAAAGATAAGCATCAGAATTTGGCAGTCAATAGAACTGCATTATCACGACAAGCTCAGTCCCACCAAAAATACACAAAAAACCACCTGGCTAGATTAATCACTACAACACAAGAAAGTCCTCATCCAAATACATATATCCAACATGATAACCAGCTGATATTGATAAATGATTTTCAATTGCTCAATGTCCAGCGGATTACCCGCAAATGTGTGACCAGAAATGGATCACCAACATAACTCCTACAGAAGGGAATGAAAGGGAAGAGGAACAATTAAATCTTAAAAGCGGAACCTTCTCTGTAGCAGCTTGTTCAATCAGGGCACAGCCCAAATCAAGGTTATCATTGGTAGCAAGCAGCACGGCATGTTCAAGGAGCTCATTTGTGATGCTCAAACCATGAAGTGAACTCCTCAGTTGGTTTGATATCGAAGTACGTAGAGGTTCCTGAAAGAAAAATTAGCATAGCTGATGATCAATTCTCAGAAGTTGAAAGTACTGGACATTGACTAAACTAACAATTGAGTAATATATTTAGACTATGTGATGGCAAAACCTTGCAAGTGACATGAGCTAGGCTTCCAGCCAGGCTAGCAACCATCAGATGCGCCGCATGGTATATTCGTGTCTCATCCGTTTCCATGGCATAGTCCTGTTAACCAGCCAATCATTTATATTGAAAGAAAATGGCATTAAACAAGCTACAACCACAACCTAGGAGCATCTTGCAGTAGTAAAAGGACCAAGGCTGCATGTTTCTAAAAGATGATAGATGCAGGACGAAAGAAAAAAGACAAGACAGCATGTTACAGAAAGAACACAATGGGCATGTTCAAGTGGTAACCTTTAATACAAGCTCCTTCGTCGTCTGAGTAGCAATGGAAACACTACGCTGAACAATACTGGCTACAATGTCCTTGACGGCTCTTTCAATTGCATGTGGAACCACTCTAAACATGTGAATGAGATTAAATTAGTATATAATGCATTGTCCTTTAAACACCAAGTATGGAAATCATAACATGAACCCCACCTTTGAAAATGCAAATGTAGACTCCAGCCCTGAAGCTTCTGGTTAATGATAACATGTGGAGCAATGTTGGCCATCGACACAGCAGAAAGCTGCAAATAGTAAAATATCTTGTTAAACACTAAAACTAATTATCATTTTCATCGAAAAGAGCTGCAGAAAGCACAACTGGGACCTGATTAACAGCATAAAGAGACTGTGCAGGAGTAGCTTGGAACAGTGCTTGTCCAGAAGGAAGCTGGTCAGACAAACTCAACACAGCTAATTTCTCATCCTCCATCATTGTGCCAGAAGAAAGGAGGACCGGAGCTGGAAACTAGGAGCACCAAAATCAAGTAGTTCAAGCTAAAGGGAGCATATCTCCTAGAAACAAAAGAATAATATTAAACAGCCAAATGAACAAACCTGAGGGAGCAATGTAGAACTAGGAGGACTAGCAACCTCAAGAGGTAGCTCCCCAGGGTTCAATGGAGACATCATTCCAGATTTGACTTCCGGGACAATTTGCGATTGAGACGGTGCAACATCTTTATTAGAAAAATCAGGGTTACCTTCAATCTCCCTTTTCCTATCTTTCAGAAGTGAAGTAGGAGTTATGTCCTTCATGTCTACACTAAGGTTCTTAAATAGGACCTAGAATGTCAGTAAAAAGAGTTAGTAATTGACAACTAAGTATAACCTAAGGCACAAAAAGACATTTAAATTCGCAATGCATTTCACCTCTATGTCAAACTTGAGATTCATTTTCAAATTTGGCATTGAGTAAATCTCAGCAAGCAAGCCCAGGATTCCCATTGTCCAAGGGTTGGGGGGCTGATATGCCAGACTGCTTTGACATGGTTCAAGAACCTAGATCAATGGAAATAAAGAAGACATGAAAGTCGGAATCGCAGCAATCAAGAGCATCTACTAGTGTTGCTAGATGATTGTACCTTTGATGTGAATGGAATAACAGCAATCATTAAGCCTTTCTCATATGCCTGCCAAAGAAAAGAAAGCAGACATACATGATCCCCAAAGGTCATCGTTTTCAAACGTACTTAAAAGACAAATCAAAGTAGGCATGCAGCATGTAGCACATTTATACGATCAGCTACCTCTATGATTAGAGATTTTGGATCTATCTCACGGGCCCTTAAGACCTGGTTCCTGCCAATTGTCAATTTCCCAAGCCAACTTCCCAAGTTCTTTAGCAATGAACGCTCCTCTGAACTCGATTTTATAAGCTCTGATCCTAACAGAACCTGAAATTGCAAGCAGTTGACACAAATTATTGACATGACCCGACGAGAAGTCAATGCCCCATGTTTTGCGAAGCTTAAAATCGGACTAACCTTGCAATTTTCATATGTGGCTTGAACAATGTCCCTATTCAGAGCCTTTAGATTAATTTTGTCAAGAAACTTCAAGTACAAGTCATGGAAATTCGGCTCAATGCTAGCTCTGTTCAGATATAAACAGAAATAGAGTAAGGAAAACCAACGGGAAAACTATACTGAACAGCAAATCATGAGAATGGAAACATGATGCATATAGTACAATCTGAGATCCCAACCTTTTCATGACCATATACTGAGCAAACCAGGGATAATATTGTTCCGTCAGTACTTCACTGAATTCTCTACCTTTTACCTCAATATTGGCAGTAGAAATATTGTTAATAATGAATGATATTTTATCTTGAATTTCAGAAGCAGGAGCCTGCAAGCACAAAGCACCAGGTCAGTACCAGAATCACAAGAACATAGTGCTGGCAATAATACCTTCACCAAAGCAAACAAATCATACCCAGGTGACCATTCTAATTATCAGCTAATGACTATTCGCTAACCAGATATGGAAGATCTTAAATGCATTAAAGAATGTTAACCCAACTCAGACAAGACACAAGTTACAACCACACCGGACAGTCACGTGAAAACTCAGATTTAACAGGCCAGAAAACAAGCAACTTTTCAAATTTGAAGTCATCCACAAGATCAATTGGGATTGAGACATCCTGAAACCTCCAGTAACTTAGTTAATAGACTAGGCCACCTTGCCAATAGATTCAAAATCGTAAGAATTGTTACATGTCCAGACTGACAATATAGATGAGCACCATGCATCACATTCTCCCGATTCCCAAACGCACCCTTCACAATGTTGCAGACAAACTGAATATTGTACCTCTATTGGTGTTTCTCTTCTCTCAGCAGCTGTTACTAGTGTTTCAATGTTCAGTGCTGAGCCGAACCCTGCATTGTTGAATAGCTGTAAGAAACAGTGGTGCAGGAATATATACTGAAAAAACCAGATTTAAATGATAACAAAAAGAAAAATGATAATGATAAGAAAGATACTGGTAGAGGTGACACTACGAGAAGGACGCAGGAAACCAGTTGAAGAGGCCGGCATAGCCTGGGTGCTAGAAACACTCTGCAAACAAACTCCAATTATAAAACAGAACAAAAAACTTTGGAAACAACAGTATCCCAAGTACCAAATGCAAAGCATACTCTCTGAGCTGCAGACAAGTCGGCTAGGGAGCCAACAGAAGGTTGTCCTCCAGTAGATAATAGCGGTTTCGAGTCATTAGATGAGGCTACAGGTAATTTGTGGCGGTCATCGAGGCGACCTTCAAGCCTCTGGTGAATGTTTGTAGAAGAGGAGGATTGTGGTGAAGCTGCTGTGGCATTAACGGCATTTAACTGCATATATAGATAAAAGCAAAAGATCTGATGTCAGGTATCACTCAAGTGACCCGGAGAATGATGAGGTTTTCATGCTGCTCTCTAAACAAAGCTGATTAAATTATTAGGTTTTCAAGTGAACCTTGGAACTAACTAATCAAGGCAGCTCAAGGAGTTATACAACAAGCTTATCACAGCAAACACGAGTGGATTTGCATGAAATGCATGTGGGAAGAGCTGAATTATTCTTGATGAACCATGGGCATCCCCCCCACAGAAATCAAATTACTATTACTTCAGTTTTGGGGTTCAATCATTCAGACCCTCAAAATCAAGAAGAGGACTAATGAATCTATCACAAATAGGGGAGCCGTCATGGAAATCATTACCAGCACTTATCCGAAGATGCTTTTTACCCCAGAATATATAGCATAGAAAGAAAAACGAAAAAAATCCTTACCTCACCAGGTGTAGCTTGCGGTAAAACATGTTGATGAGTAGCAGAAGTATTACTACTTTCTGATTCCAAATTCCCAGATGAAATTCTGGCTAGAGCTCGTTCAATGAAAGCAACAAGTTCTGAATGGGCTCCACGAAGATGAGATATTTGCAAGATATGATTGCAATACTGCGGCCACTCAATCAAACGATCCACGAACTGTTCCAGTGCATTGGTGCCAAACACAAACATCTACAGGTAGCACTTCTCTGAGCCAGACTACACAACGAGGTATCAAAGGAAATTCAGTCAGCAAGAATAATACATACTTTAGAATCTGGAGGTTTCCGCAGGGCGTCTAGGACACCACGTAAGGCAATCCCGAGAGTCAAATGAGTAACAAGTTGGTGCTTGATAACCGAACCTGAAATGGAAAAGCGAACGGAGATCAGAATTCTACCACAAGTCCAGAACCACAACCAGAGAGATGGAACAGTATTCCCAATCGCAAGTGTTACAAAAGATGCAGGAACTCTCAAGGATAAAGTGAGATCAGATAATCAAAATAATTGAGGAAGTCTGCAGGCACAAACATAAGCAACAAACTGAAGCGAAAATGCCAAAAGTACCAGAAAAACAGAGCAAACGAGCTAAAGTAATTGCCTAAACACTTTCCAATAAGAAAAAACTATAAAAGAGTAAAATATAGAAGATGACCATCTACACAAATAATAAGTGACTCACCAAATAGAACAGCCGCAATTCTAAGCTGCCTTTCAGGATACTTGGGGAAGAACCTGTATTCCTCAAATAGATTGCCAATCATGCACTCAAAAATTGACTGTTCCCTGTTGATGATTGTTGCATTACAATTATAGATTACATACCCATAACAATAAGGCTATGAAATTGCTCAAAAGGCTGCAACAAACATAAACAACCTTGCAACAAAAAAGAGTTCGAACATCCCCCGCCAGCTACACACACTAAAAACTCAAAATAGCCTTTGTACATTCACTCCTAGGCAACAGACGTTACCGTTATCCAATGAAACCACCGTTTGGAAAAAGGCCATCCTCCTATCTACAGTGACTCAAACCTACTGTACTAATTCATCTTTTAAATTTTAGTACAATTTGAGAAGATTATGAATTCGACCAAAGATTTATTTAAAGCCATTTGTCTTACTCCAAATAGGCCAATTCAGGAGTGAAATGGGATTCAGAAGTGGTATAGAAGTCCCCATACTGACATTTAACAGAATGACAAAAGAACAATACCTCGCAAGAGATGATTCCTTGAATCTGGCAAGCATTTGAACCATTGCATCAATTGTCAACTCGCCAGAGAACATTTGATGGAAATAAGAGTTTGCCTCTGCCTCAACATCCTCTGAATATCCATCAGGGGCAGATAACTCAGCAGAGCCACCATTCTGCAGCCTAGGATTTGAATCCACAATTGTTGCCTCCAACTTTTCCACTTCCTCGGGAAGTTTGATATTGAGAATCAAGGGACTGTGAGCCTTAAGAGCCTACAATATCATATCTCAATTAAGGAAAATTCATCATACGGCAACAAATTCAAGAGGAAACTTGTAGATTTGAACCTTCAATATGGTGGAGATAGTATTGAAATCAAAATTCCCAGCAGCATTCCCATGATGAAAAGGTTTTCTAGAAAAATCTTGGGAAGCGCCAAGCTGAGATTCCTTTAGAAACTTGAGGCACTCCTGAGTTACACCATAGAGTATAAATTAGAACCAAAAATTTATCTATAGAGCTGAGCATTGACCCACTGTGGGCAACTGTAACAGCAACTAAATAAATTACCTCAAAAAATGAATCCTTGAATGTAACTAAATTACTAGTCAGCCAGCTCTCAAGGTCCAAAAACTCCTTTCGCGAAGCTAGGGCAGCCAGTCTTATGCCTACGCGGAAAGGAATCAACTCCAACAATGATGACAGGATCTATAATTGGAAGAAGAAAGAAAATGTGGGCATCAGTACAGGATCTACAAAAGGTAGAACCAAATAATGGAAGCATATGAATTAGTTAATAATATCTATGAAACAACTTCATGTCAAGTTGAATCCCTTTCAACATTTTCAAGAGAAACAAGTGATAGCATCATCAGTACAAGATTTTACATGTGACTGCTAGTCAGAAATAAAGTCTAGAATCCAAATATACTCGAGAATTGAAGATGTAAAATAAACAGTTACCTTAAGTTCCTGGGACAGATCTACAAGTTTGCCCATGATCTCTGGATCCTCATTTTGAACATCCACAAAGCCCCTAACAACAAGGCCAGGATTTACATGCCATAGGTACAGGATCATGCCAGCACAGCTGGAGCTTTTGACGATCACAGGGAATACGGTAAAAGACACCTCATATTGGAGCAGGTTATAGGCAGTCTGCATGCAAGTACAATTGATCAACCAAAAGGGATATCACCAGAACCAAAAGAAGAGACCATGAATTAGTCCAGGAGCTAACATTGACATGAGACATTCCCAAAAGTAAGATTTCTGGGCAGTGCTCAAGAGGATATTCCAGCAATGCTCGCACATAGCTGGCATGACCCTTCTCAGATAACTGACAAAGAACGTCTAAAAGGTCAAGACACAGCCATGCGTGATTGGCACATCCAGCTTGAAGCTTGTGACCATTAACTGCATCCATGTAAGCCTGCAACAAACAGCTGGTAAAGGTTACAACCCTGGCAGAAAATTCAGCAAGAATGCAAGAAGTAGCACAAAGAGACGGCTCCACCAGCTGCCTTCCAGAGTGAGCAAAAGTTAACACTTCAGGCGGTGCCAAAACTGCATATTTGAGAAGGGACAGCTGGCCCTCAGTATTCTTCCAGGGAGACCCACAGATAGCATGAAGAGGAAATGGATCCTAAACCAAACAGTAAGGAGAATTAGAGCGTGCAAAGAGAATAGATCGAAGGACAGGCTAACAAATACATATACCCATATATATACACATATCACTGAAAAACAAATACCTGGCATGCACATCCATAGACAGACATAAGAAAAGAAAAGGCCTCTTCATTTGGAACATAGAATCCCTCATGATCCAAGCCTTCAATTACTTTAATCCAGTTCGTATCTGGTGCCTGCATCCACAGCATAGAGTTAGCAACTGATGTAAGAATCTCATATAGTTTATATCTAATGAAGAGCACATGTGTAGATATGCACTCACCAGCTGGTTGATTGTTCTTACAAAGACTCCAACATTCCAGGAGCTGACAGTTGCT
Source organism: Linum trigynum (assembly GCA_964030455.1). Classification (NCBI taxonomy): domain Eukaryota; kingdom Viridiplantae; phylum Streptophyta; class Magnoliopsida; order Malpighiales; family Linaceae; genus Linum; species Linum trigynum. The sequence goes on along the minus strand of OZ034814.1, from coordinate 27,384,152 downwards.
AGATCATTTGAAATATTGTAGCCCAGAGCAGTACTGAAGGTTGAAAATGTACTCTGGTTATCCTCCAGCCCAGCCTGGTTGCATACAATTTTTCCAAGAATCTTAGATATGGTAATCTCAATCAGTGGCTGAAAAAGGGTCAATATCTCTTGGCAATGTGTGGCATCCGACGTGCATCCATATCCTAATTCCTTCACAATATCTCCCACACTCATTTCCTTCTCCATATCAGCTAAAATTGCATCAAATTCACTTTCTTTGCTTTCATATAACCTGTCAATGGTTCTGCAGAAAACACACAGAACAAGCATAAGACTAAAAATAATCAGGAAGCAGAGAACAGCCGTGAAGTAGATGACACATTGTCAGGGAAACAAAGATGGGAAATAGAACCTTAAAAAGTTTGCTTCGCGTAATTCTTCTGAAAGTAGTGGAGATAAGACAAATGGTACAACATCTTTTGTTTGCAACAGTGATAGCATTTGCATAAATTGATCAACATGCTTCGAGAGACCCTCTGAACGCTGGAGGAACATAACGATTTTCTGGATCTGCTCCGTGGAGGTTATAGAAACAGGATCGGCACAGAGTTCCTCAATCAGAGACATGCAGAACTTTTTTGCTGCAAAGCGATAATTTTAAGAGCCATGCGACAAAGTATAACAGAACTTAAATTTATGAGAGGAAAAAGAAAGGTCATACAAAAGGTACTTCAAGCTTACGCACCATGCATCCTAGAATCAAGATTATCTGAATCAGACAAAGCAAGGCCAACACCAATCTTTTCATGTACAGTTAAGTGCAGGGCAGTAGATAGATTCTCCAGCAGTTCCTCACTTATATCTACACTACGTACAGACTGACAAAACACTGTAGAGAAATTTGGTGAGTCCATCAGAAACTTGAAAGTGGACTCAAGAACTGGTTCAAGATGGACGTTCTGCAGATCTGTCTTGCGAAAGTAAAGTTGTTCAAAGCATATCTGAAGCATTAGAATGCTTCCTTCAACACCATAATCACTGAACTGCCATGAAAGAAACCATAGGAGAGCAAATTAGTCAGAAGAATAAAGCCCTGAAACTTTTTTCGCCAAACAGAGAGAAACCACCTTAATTAACCATTGGGTAAATCAACATTTCACCAGGAACAAGAAAAAAAGGATATCAACAAAAAAAATAGGTTCACGAATGAACTGCAATTCCATGCCCCCCAAGCTGAATGGGAGTGTACAACCAAGTAATTCAATTCATTGTGAAGATCAGATGAACCTTTCATTACCATAACAACGTGCAAGAATTACAACGAAATTATAATGCTCACTGAACCGAAAGGGACAAACAACTCCGAGAAGTTCATATATCTCTGCTCGAGAGAGAAGAAAGGCAAGACGTGAACATACCCCCAGGATTGATATCGATCTTAGCCCGAAGTAAACAAACTCGGTAAATAACTAGCGGGAATGGGAAAAAGAACCCTCTAGGGTTTGCATATGTACGAATTGCACAGTGAATCAAGGATGAGTGCAGGAATTAGGATCGGGGAGAGGACTTGAGAGCAGAAGAAGTGAGGCCTGGAGTGCATAGGGAGGTACCTGACATAGCTCCCGGAAAACAAAGTCGACGTTCGTTCCATTCAAGCTCTGCAACAAGGACCGAATCTGGTTGGGAACGGTAGGAGATAACTTAGGCATCGAGGACGAACTGGGAAGGCAACCAAAGATTCCGCTAGGGTCTCTTGCTGGAAGCGGCGAAATGCGGGAGAATGGGGTTACGATGGGGAGGGTTTCGAAGATTTTGCCGATACGAAGAGCTGTGAGCGATAGAGACGGACAGAGACTGGATACAAGAGAGATTTTCTTCTATTTCTCACTGCGGAACAACGAGTGACTTCCCTTTCTTCATTGGGCTTTTAAAATTTTCGTTTCTCGCCTTCTCGGCAGTGGTGCGGGAGGGCATGAGATTAGTTGCTAACTTCTAAGGGGTGCAAGAGGGATGTTAACGAAGAGTCGAGTCGAGTCGAGCTAAGCTTAATTTTGTCATAGATTGGGTTCGGCTCATTAAAATATTTCCAATTTGAGTTTGGCTCGAGTTCGTCGCGATTTTTATATACAAGGTCGAGTTCGGCTCGTTTATGAAAATGAAATCTCGAGTTCGGCTCGCCAAATAAATTTTAACGAGTCCAAATTTGAGTTCAACTCTTAAAATGTTCATATTAGCTCAAAATTCAGCTACAACTGAGCACAAAATTACAACATGTAGAAAAGTCTCTAACGAAACAAAACACAATATTTATCGCAATTTTAATACATAAAGTCCATGAATTTCAATTCTTTATGATGTCAAACCGTTAAAAGAGCTTGTTCGCGAGCTTTCGAGTTGAACATGGTATCGTTCAAATTCGGCTCGTTTAATTAACGAGCTTGTTCGTGATCCAGCTCGATTAAGACGAATCGAGTGTCTGACAACACCTAAATTAGTGTTATTTAACCCTCATATCAAGGTTTGTTTTTATGTCAATTCATGAGTATAATTGTTCGAACATTGTCGATTACTTCCCTATTTCGTTCCTATGTGAATTCGATGTGATTTTAGGGTGTATTAGACGATATGTACGAATTAGGTGCAAAACAAGGTCACAAGTGTAGCAAGGGGGCAGGAAGCTGAAGATCGTGGCCTAGAAACTAAAGATCACGGGCGGGAACATAGACCGTGAGCTCAAGCTGAAGATCGCGACCAGGAAGCCCCAGATTGCGTCCACGTATTGGAGGGCTCAAGGCACAAAATTTGCGAGGAAGATCGTGCACGCAACTCGTGGATCGCTATCGTGAAGTCAGCCCGCGATCTCCTCATTTCTGAAGGCCAGGACGACAACGTTTCAAAATTGCAGCCTCGCTTCCGAAGATCACGACCGCAATCTCTGTGCTTCTGGCCGCGAACTTCTTCGTCCCCAGATTGCCTATAAATAGAAGACTTATTTTTCCCTTTTAGAATAGCTGATTTTGAGAGAAATTTATGATATTATAGAGAGAGAAAATAGAGAACCTGAAGGAAGGAGAAGGAACTAGAAGAGAGGGAGCATCATCCTCAACCCAAGCCTTATTCAATTTCTTCTATGTTTCTTCTTCTCTCCTTTATGGAGTAGTCCTCTAAGATACTAGGGGTTCTAAACCTCCAACCCTAGTTTTAGGGTTTATTATGTATGTATGAATATTTTAGGGTTTGAATTAATGAATGTGTTTATCTAGTTGATTCTATTGTTATTCTATCCTTGTTTCTATTTGGGTAAGTCTCCCTAATCTTCTCTATTAGCCTACTTTATGTTTCTACGCTGGGTATAGAGTTCTAGGGTTAGACGGGTATGCGTCATCAAGCAAATCGAGATAGATGTATGAATAGGGACCTATGGTGGTCGAGGTGACCGAACCCCTGTCGTAGGTTAGCCTTACTAGATAGAACTCGGGATGAAACCTTGGTGTGGACGATGGATAGTATCCATTGAAATTAGCCATGAGCTTAATGCCCCAGATACAATAGCCTAGATCGAGGTGACTATATATGGGTTTAGGGGAGGCGTACTCGGAGGCGTGTGGATAACCAAGAAAGCCCACGAAAAAGAGCTCACTCACCACATTCGATAAGCCTATGTATTTATGCATGTGTACTAACCTAAGCTAGGGGGAGGATTAGTTCCTCGAAGTACCTGCTTTTAACTTTGATCAATCTCTAATCTAGTTATCTCCTCAAGTCCTCCACTCAAACCTCCAAAACCGATTATCTAATTAGCAACTAAGTGGGAAGTAGGCTGGGGTACCAGCACCCAAATAAATTACGACTTTGATCACCACTATACGATAATGTCATCTTAAGTTAAACTTGGCTTAGGATGGGGTAGTTGTTGACACGTGAAAACCATTGACAATAATCTGCATGGATTGAATCGATCAATGTCGAACAAGTTTTTCTCGAGTCGGACGTTGAGTCGTTCATGAGCGATTTGGTTCATTAACAGCTTACCGTGCAAATAATTTCGCTATGGTTCTCATAGCGATTTTTGTGAGTACGTACTCACACGGTCAGGATTGAACCATGTCACACAAGCCGAGAATTGAGGGTTGGGGAGTTGGCTGGAGGATGGGCTTGGGAATGGGGAGGAGTTGAGGAAACAAAGTTGGCTGAGCGACTTAGATGAGAGAAGCGGGCCCACCAAGTAAAAGAGAGGAAATTCAAACTCTCCAATAGTCCCGTCCAACAGACCCCTCCTTCTTTCTCCTTTTTTTCTTCTAACTCTCTTCATCTTTCTCTCTTCATCTTTCTTCTTTTTCTCTTTTCTTACCTTCCCCCAACCCATAGCTGCCCAGCCTAAAAACCCCTATTCTCTAATGAGAAACGCGGAAGGTTTAATCATGGAAGGCGACGACGACAGGCTAAGCTTCGATGACCAACCATTTCGACTACCCAGGCTTCGACGAGGAAGAGTTGGACTAGGAAGTTTATGACAAGTAGTGCTTTCGATTTCGACCTTTGAGTTCTGCCTATTCGACCGAAGAACGATCGATTATCACCACGAGGAAGAATCTGCCACTATATTTAACTTTCATGTGGGGCTCTTTCCCTTTGATTGATGTTTCATCCTTCTTGTGTCTTGTTTAGGGTTTCGAGAATACGACTTTGGGTATGGTGGTAAGAGTTACTGTTTGGGAATACGAGTCAAAATGAAGTGTCTTATTCACAATACTAGTTTGTGTTCTATTGATGATATAGTTTATGTAATACCGGCCTAGGTTTTGAGAATATGTGTCCGTTTTTTTAGAATATGAGTTTGATTCGTTGGGAATACTAGTTCGTTGTTTGTGGAAGACTATTGCTATTATTTGAAGTTGAATACTAGGTAATACTATGGACCTTGAGAATATGACTTTGAAGAATTGTGAATACTAGTCTGTTTTTTGAGGATATGGGTATTGATTCATTGTCAAACTAGTATGCTTTTTTATAATATGAGTATCGATTTATTGTCAATACTAGTTTATTGTTGATAAAGTTTAAGTCATACTAGTCTTGTGGTTTGAGAATACAAATGAGACATTGTGAATGCAAGTTCTGTGTTTTGAGAATACGACTTTGGTTCATTGTGAATACAAGTTTTCTATTGTGAGAATATGAGTAATGCTTCATGTCTATTTTTTAGGCCTTTGGAATAATGGGTCGTACTAAAAAAAGGTTGTCAAACGTAAGAGTCCAGAGCTAGTTACTAATGTTGAAATTGTTGCCATTGAGGCTACTATTAATGAGGCTATTGCTCTTAAAGCTGTTGCTGCTGAAGGTGATACTACTGAGGCTTCTGCTGCTACGGGTAACAAACCACAAGCAGGAAGGAAAGTATATAACACTCAACATCGTTGCCATCCATCAACAATATTGGGTGTTGGAAAGTTCTGAAGCATGATCCGAATTATTATTAGGCAAGTCGCAAGAAAGTGCAGGAGGCTGGATTTGATGGCTTGTTGGAGATAAGGATGAGTGGATTTGAGAAGGTGTTGTTGTCCACACAGGTAAAACACTATGACCCTCCTTTCAGTACCTTCATTTTTGGAGTGGGAGCAAAGAACAAGGTTTTTATCCTGGAAAGACGAGGACATGGCTCTTGTATACGGGCCTACTCAAACCGGGGAGGAAGTAGTGTTGGGAAAATGCGAGGACAAAGAGATGTTGATTCAAAGTAAAATGACGCAACGACAACCGTTTTGTGAAGAAATTAGGCGGCCACGACGTCATTCTAGGAGAGTCGTCCACTTTATCAAGAATTTATCCCAGAGTATATTGATCCATTAACAACGTGTTTAGAGTGCTCTGATTGGCCGAATGATGCATAAAGGGTGAGTTTTCCTCCTCAGAAAGTCGAATCAAAGATCTATAAATAGGGCTCTAGAGGTAGAGTTCAGAGAGGGAGACGAGAGGTCAAGGAAGAGTCATTACTTTGCCAACAGAGCAACCCTCCCGACTTAGAACAAGACCACCCTAAGAGGAAGAATCGACGGCAAAAATGGTGCCTATGGCCTGTGTTCTCTGTTTCAGCCGACAATTACCGTGGCTTCTTGGTGTCTTTGTTTCCACAGATGAACATCTAGGAATCCCTCCCTATGTCAGGCTAAGTACCTTAGTTGCATAGGTATGTGAACCCTAGGGGCTATAACCATGTAAGCTTGATTATTTGGTTTAATACGATTGTTTGATTTTCATATGCGTGATGCTTGATTTCCTCTATTTCGTTGTTTGTTGATTTGAATGATTGCATAGTCGATCTTTCACTCCTTCGAGGTGCAAGGATTGAAATTCTATTCTTTTAGGATGGGCTTAGAAATAGCAGTCCTACTCGATCGAACATCATTCAATCGAATGGCATGATGCCTCAAGGCAAGGGAGAAATTCGAAGGGTCCTTGTCTCCCATTAGTTTGGGTAAATGCTTCGACACAAGGTGGGATCTAACAAAACAAGAAATCTGCAGCTCGTATGCTACGATCATCGAGGGCGTGTGCTTAGGAGACCAAGGGGGAACATCTAGGAATCCCTCCCCATGGTAGGCTAAGTACCTTAGTTTCATAGGTATGTGAACCCTAGGGGTTATAACAATGTAAGCTTGATGATTTGGTTTAATACGATTGTTTGATTTTCATATGTGTGATGCATGATTTCCTCTATTTCGTTGTTTGCTGACTTGAATGATTGCTTAGTTGGTCTTTCTCGCCATCGAGGTGCAAGGATTGACATTCTATCCGTTTAGGATGGGCCTAGAAATAGCAATCCTACTCGATCGAACCTCATTCGATCAAATGGCGTGATGCCTCAAGAGGGAAATCTGAAGGTTCCTTGTCTCCCATTAGTTTGGGTAAATGCTTTGACACAATGTGGGATCTAACAAAATAAGAAATCGATAGTTCGTATGCTACGATCATCGAGGGCATGTCCTTAGGAGGCCTAGGGGGAACATTGCCTATGCAACGTTTTCCTTCTCTACTCTCTCAATTCTCTAGTAGCTTAGGATTTACTTTTCTGTATCGCTTTACTTTCTGAACTCTTATGTTCTACAAAACTGGAGGAACCACAACCTCCCAAATCAACCTCTTCTTCTATAGAGCAGTACCTTGCATATAAAGGAAGGGTTTTGTGAGAGGACCGAGTGAATAGGGTCTTGGCATTAGGGCGAGGTAAATTTGGTAGCGGCACTATAGTCGACAACAAATTTTTGCGTCATTGTCGGGGACATCTCGCAAACTTCGAAAAAGGAAAATGGGTAAGATTTTATTCCTTTTTTGTACGTGTTTATTTTTTAGTTTTGAGTCAGCAATAGTCTTGGTAGAACCGGCGGCCGAAGCGCGAATTTTTCTCCATAAAACGGCTGCTAGAGCTCTGATTCTTCCTTGGTGTTTTTATTTCATTTTTCTTTAATTTTCTTTTCGTGTTTTGTTTTTGTGTTCTCTATGTGTGTGGCTATTTTCCGAGGACCAAGCACAGTGATCCCAAAAATGGTGGTCGGCCTCTCTTCTGTGCATGAACCCTTACAAACCAGGGCCAAAGTAAAAAAGCTTCTTAAATGAAGTCCTTAAATGAAATGGTGCACTTCTGTCCGAAACCTTGATAATCTCCCCCAGACCATGAAGTCCTTAAATGAAAAGGTGCACTTGTGTCTGAAATCACGGTCTGAGCTTCCAGATCATGACCGTGATCTGAGACCGTGAAGTGCGCGCGATCTGGGTATAAAAGAAGGATGAAGCGGAAACTTTGAGGGAGAGTCGAGTGAGAGATTGTCGTCTTCTCAAATTTTTGAGAGATATGTCATAGATTGTATGGATTAAGCGCTATGTGTGTGGGTTTGTGTTTAATGCAAAGTTTGAGGTATTTTCAGAATTCTTGAGTTGTGTTCTTCATTTCTTATTATCATGCCAATTTGATCTAGGTGGAGAGAAACCCCCTTGTTGGCTAGAGGCTTTGTGAAGCAGGGCTTTTTGGCCATTTGTGTCACCTACGTAGGGAAATTTAGGACAAGCCTCAAGGTTCGATTTAACACTTTGATTTGGTTGTTATTTTGTCGTTCGAATTAAGTTTAGCAACCCTTGGTTCAGCAGCCAAGAGAACTAGTATCTTTACTAGTTGCGCTCTCCTCATGGTGTATGAGCACATTCCTACACATTGGCATTCTATTCGGTCGATCTTGATATATAGCTACGAGGAGCAATACACGGGTGAAACTTTCTCATATAGATTCTAAAACCATTTACCTTCTTGCTTATTTCAAATTGTAGACCTTACGTTTCACTAAAAACCGATTGGTAGATAATATTTTAAATGGTTGAATTAGGAGTACATGGACCGACCTGGGTTGACATTTTAAAATGCTTACCCTATATTACACCCTACTAGAGTTTTTACTTGGCCTGTAGTCTGGATTTTATTGTGGTAGTTGGAGTGAGTCAAGTTTTTGGCGTTGTTGCGGTGGAAAGGTTATTGTCTATTATTAAGAAAAAGTCATTTGGTGTTAATCTAGTCTTTAATTTTTGCATTATTGATTGTGAATCTTGCTTGCCTTGGCTTGAGTTATGTTTCGTGAAGTGTGTGCAGGAGGTGTATGACCCGAAGTGATCCAACACCTTTGGAGCCACTTGACGAAAACATCAACCGAATTCTCAAACTCTTGGCTCAGGAGAGGGAGTAGTGGGAATCAAGGGAAGCATTGGTGAATCGGGGACAACCACACGTTGATCCTGACGAAGAAGTTGAAGTTGGAATAGAGGAGGAATTTGAATCGGAAGAAGTTGATTTTGAGATGGCAGATAATCAACATGGCCACGAAGAGAATGAAGAACCGAGGACCATGGGCTACTACATGGCTCCACGGGCGGTGGATATCCAACCAAGTATCTTGCATCCACCTGTGGCCGCCAACAATTTCGAGATTACGCCCTCCCTTGTTACAATGATCCACAACAACATTCAGTTCCATGGACTTAAGGATGAGTCCCCAATGAAGCATGTCTAGAGATTCCTTGAGAGAGCGGGAAGTTTGAAGATCGATGGGGTATCCAAAGAGGCTCTTAAGCTGAGGCTTTTCCCCTACTCTCTTGTGGGGAAAGCGCTCCAATGGCTCAACAATAGGCCACCCCCTTGATTACCTCATGGGGCAACTTTCTCAACAAATTCATGACCCGATATTGTCCACCTTCCAAGATGGCGGAATGACATAAGAAGATTACTCACTTCGCCCAAAAGGAGGAAAAGACTATGAGGGATGCACGAGAGAGGTACTCTGACTTTTTCCTCCAATGTCCACATCGCGGGTTTGGAGAGAAGTTCCAGATTGAAACCTTCTACGACGATCTTCATCGAGAAGATAAGATTCTTATTGACTCTTTGTGTCAAGGGAACCTGATGAACAAGACCCCACCCGAGATGACCACTTTGTTTGAGGATATGGCGACAAAGGGGTATGATTAGTGTTTGACGAGACGTGGTAGAAGGAAAGTCGGTAATGGAGTGCACTCCACGGAGGTCAATACTTCGCTCGCCAAAAAGATTGATGAGTCGATATCAACGCTTCTATAAGATAAGAAGCAACGCAAGAGGTCGTTGATGGCGTGTGACTTGCAAACATATCTGGGGGGGATTAAATATATGACGGGGTTACCCGATATTGTAATAATCCTTGATCAACAAGATTTTTTTGATTTCTTTCATCTATTCCATGATCGAAACGTGGGAGGATACAACACCTTGTTCTTGCTGCGTCTGGATTTCAAACGGTTTAGAAGCAAAAGCGATTCCCGTAGTAGTGGCGAGCATAATGGGAGCAGCCTAAACCGTGGACCTTTTCATTTTTATCATATTGAAAAACTAATAAGAATGAGGGGTGTTAAGCTTTTTATCATCCTGGCGTCGAGGATCCACACAAGGAAAAGCACTTGCCATTCGTTGGTTATTAGGGCGCTCTTAGTTCAGTTCGCTAGAACGTGGGTCTCCAAAATCCAATGTCGTAGGTTCAAATTTTCTCAATCTTTTCGACCTCTTGGTTCCGTAGGAACAAGTCCCCCAGATATCGTCATTGCTTCTTCTTTGGGAAAAGAAGTTCACGTTGGATCTTATTGATAATACAGAGAATGGGTCTCTCATCTTGATAGAGATGTGCCAATGATTCGTTATTGGAGCAAATAGCAACAACCACCATTTCATCTGACATACAGAAAAAAATTCCACGATTGAACTACCAAAATAAAATAGAATTGGAGTGGGCTAAAAAAAATATGAGACCTACTTTATGCCGATACGAACTCAATTTATTTTTACGGGATAGAAAAGGAAACCCAAAGATCCGAGATCTCTTATTGAATTGCTCATTCAATGAGCATTCTCAATATTATGCCTACCAACGTGTTACATAAGGCAAATATTGTATAATTGTTCGGTTTTCCCCAATTTTTTCCATTCCTCTGTGTAAATAACCTAATATCGGTTCATAGTTAGTGTTCAAGTCCCAAGCACGGCATTGTAGAGTGCCAATTGATGAAACAAGCAAGCACTCTGGAAGAGCAAGTGAGTTTCATCGCCAATTCTAGGGGGACCAACAACAATAACTCATATAGCAACACTTACAATCCGGGTTGGAGCAACCATCCCAACTTGTCATGGTCTTCCCCAAACAATCTAAGACCTCCTGGTTTCCAAGGACCAACACTATCAACCAAGGGTTCTTTTCATTCAAAAAGGCCACAATTTCAAGGCTCGAACTTCCGACAAAAAATAATTTCAACCGCAAAGTGGTCAAAGGTTCCAACAACAACAACTCGAAAAGTTCACAAAACTAGAAGACGTAGCCACCACCTTTGTGAGTACAAGTTCTCAGAAGTTCAAGAAGATTGAGCAATTCATGGAGGTAGAGACAAACCATTTTACTTCGGTTGAGGCGGGTCTAAGAATTCATTAAACTAATCTTTAAAACTTGGAGACCCAAATCAACAATCTTGCCCGAATCCTCAACGAAAGACCTAGAGGAGCCCTACATTCCCAAACTATTGTCAACCCCAAGGATCAAAATGTTTGGTTGAATTCTATTCTCTTGAGGAGCGGGAAGGTAACTTAACTCCAGAAGTTGTTGCTAAGGAGACAATTGAAGAGAAGGAAGCCCCTCCAAAGGTCGATGAACTAGAGCTCTCATAAGAAGAGGGTGGAGAGGCTAAGAAGGCACCACCAACGCCACCTCTAGTGGCTGAGTACAAGTCGTGGCTGAGTACAAGTCTCCTCTCCCTTTCCCTACCAGGGTGCACAAGGACCGTTTGAAGGTGGAATGCGACAAATTTATGGAGATGCTCAATATCTCAATTCCTTTCTTGGAAGCGATGGCGTACATGCCAAAGTATGCCAAGTATCTCAAAGGGCTTCTTGCGAAGAAGCGAAAGCATGAAGACCTCACCACGGTTACCTTGGGCAAGGAGTGCTCGGCCTTCATCCAGACAAGTTTCCTAAAAAGCAACAAGATCCAGGTAGCTTCACTATCCCTCTAGAACAAGTTTCTTAAAAAGCAACAAGATCCAGGTAGCTTCACTATCCCTCTTTGCATTGGAACATTGCACTTCCAGCCTGTCGATAGAGCAACCTTCCTGACTTAGAACGAGACTACCCTAAGAGGGAGAATTGGCAGCAAAAATGGGGCCCAAGGGCCAAACTTTTATGTTCCATGCGCCAATTCTTGTGGCCCATAGTGTCTTTGTTTCCACAGATGAGCATCTAGGAATCCCTCCCCATGGATGGCTAAGTTCCTTAGTTGCGTAGGTGTGTGAACCCTAGAGGTCCTAACCATTTAAACTCAATGATTTGGTTTAATATGATTATTTTATTTTCATATGTGTGATGATTGATTTCCTCTATTTTGTTATTTATTGATTCGAATGATTGCTTACTCAATCTTGCACTCCTTGTAGGTGCAAGGATCAAAATCTTAGTCGTTTAGGATGAGTCTAGAAATAACAGTCCTACTAGATCGAACCTCATTCGATCAAACGGTGTGAAGCCTCAAGGGATAAATCTGAAGGGTCCATGTCCCCCATTAGTTCAGGTAAATGCTTTGACACAAGGTGTAATCTAACGAAATAAGAAATCGACAACTGGTATGCTCTGATCATTGAGGGCGCATGGTTAGGAGACGTAGGGGAAATATTGCCTATGCAACGCTTTCCTTCTATGCTCTCTCACTTCTCCAGTAGCTTAGGATTTGCTTTTATGCACCACTTAACTTTAAGAACTCTTATGTACTGCAAAACCGGAGGAACCTCAAACCCCTAAATCGACCTCTTCTTCAATAGAACCGTAACTCGTTTACGAAGTAAGGGTTATGCGAGAGGCCTTAGGGATTACGATCCTAGATTTGGGGCCAGGTAAATTTGGTAGCGACACTACATTCGACATCAAACTTCGAATGCCTTTGGTGGGGAAATCTATCTTTCCTCATATGCACCTAAACCCAATCACTAGGTTTGAATCTTGATAGACCATTGATTGCACATGTTTTTACCCCTATTCTTGATCCGTTTGAGATGTTGATTCTCGTGTTTTAAGCCGATTTCACGCTAGGTTGTGCATTTATGTCATATTTCAGGGCTTAGCGTTGGCATCGAGGCGAAGAAACGAGTTTCAGGTCAAAAGGAGCATGTTTGGGTTGAAGTGTGATGGAGGAGCAAAAATACCCGACCATGAGCAGAAATACCCGGCCGAGTATTATTTGGAGCAGACTAGGGAAAATGTGTTTTGGGCGTCTGAGAAGCAGAAGGGGGCCCGAGCAGTAAGCAGAAATCCCCGGTCGGGTATTCTTGACCCTGACCGGGGATTAACCCCTGTTCCCCGACGGTGCGTTTTGAAGATACCCGATCTCCACCTAAAATACCCTACCGGGTATTCAGGCCGGGGATCACGATAGACAGCTTCTTAAGGGAAAAGAAGGGCAAAAGTGAAGGGTTCCGAGTTTTAGAGAGAAAAGGCAATACCTAGAGAGAGAAAGTGACGAACCTGATTCTGCAAGTGTCCTTGATCGATCTCCATCACCATTGGAGCCCGACTTGAGCTTGGAGAAGAGTTGATTGAGTGCCAGAAGCAGATTCTCATCCTTCACAGTATGGTTTCCGCATCTGAACTAGATTTCCCATCTCTCTCTATGGAGTAACTTTCTTATTCACCTGGGTATGAAGAACCCTAGATTTGTATGTTAGGTCTGATTGTATGAACCCAAGTACAGATTCAGTGGTATGATTATGTTCAATTGAGGTTTGATTTGTCGAATGGCATGAATCCTGATCAAATTCCTGTTGTTTCTGCTTTAACCTAGAAAGAGAATATCTGCCTAGGTTGATAGAGCACCCTTGATTGAAGGTAGTGAATTGGCGACTTTAGTCGAGGAGTCAATTCACTATTCTGTACCGAATTTACTTCGGTAGTGGAGGTTTGGTTCGTTAGGGCCTCAATCTGTTTACTCCGCTGGAGACTCAGATTGAGAGGGTCTGGAGACCTTTAGTCGAGACTGCAGACTGTTTAAGAACCTCCCGCAGTATAACTATCATTGAAATTGAACTTGGTAAATTACAATCCTGCTTAACTGCAGTCTAGGGGGAACCCTATTTGGGTGACCTCTCTCGACTTGAAAACAAACTTTTAACTGCTTTGCTTGTTTGCTTGTTTGGATCTTCACTAAAGTTTCACTGCTAAATAATAAGAACTCACGGAGTAGTCATCACACTTAGGACCCGGGTTGACATTAAAACCCAAACCCGCTATACTACGCTTTAAGAGGTGGTTACACTTGGTCATTTTCTAGAGTGACGGTAGAAGCTAGTCAAATCTCTGAAATTTCCTATGCTTGTTGACATTCTTCAAGATATGTGACTCGCCACGGATTACACCGTGGATTATGAACTTGACTAGATCCCAAGTATAAACTCTAGCCAGGTGCAGTATAGGGAAAGTATGTTTTAATTGTCAAACACTCAAACCCGGTCGGTCCACATATCCTACTTCAATCGCTTAAGTTGTTATCTAACAAACGATTTTGGGTTTAAGAAACTAGGAAAATTACAAAATAAACAAACAAGTAAAGTAAGTCGAGTTTGACCCAATAAGAGAAGAATTCACCCTGGTATTGCTCCCCCTAGTCTCGTGTTAAGAACCAGTGAATGAAACCCAAGTGTGAGGGATGTTTTCCTATACCTTGAGACGGGCACAACTAGCTAGGAACCCTAACTCTCTTAGTTGACCAATTAAGGATTGTTGCATTAATTTAGTATACTAAGTCTCTTAACCTTTCGACTAAGGATGACAATAATAGGCTAGGCAATCTAGCCCTCTTAACTTATCAACTAAAGTGTGCAACTCAACTCTCGAAAGTTAATCCGGACGATGAAGAGCGACCAATCATAAAATAATCATGGTACCACTATGATACTTGAGGTTTTGGCGATAGATCAACCCAAAGGGGGTTACCCAAGTGGCTAGGAGATCAAGCTCCCTATGGGCCAAATGGGGATTTTCACCTTCTAGGTTAATTTGACCCAATAATGAGATAATGCAAGCAACGCTCAATTATTTATGATTAATACCTTAAATATGATATAAAACACACAATTAACACAATAGAATCATGTTCTTACATCCTAACACACATCTAGACTAGGGTTCACAATACCCAAGTGAAGAGGAACTCTACTCCATAGCTAGGCAAAGGAAAACAACAAAGATGAAAGAAAGAACCATGGCGGATGCTTGTCTTCCCTCCTTGTTGATGAGAATTCTCTTGAGAGGTGAGAATCTTCATTCTTCTAGCTTGAAGAAAGCTCAAATCTTCTTCCTCTCTCCTTGTTTATCACTTTCTCTCTCTAGATTTTGAAGAAGACCTTTCTCTCACTAGGGTTTCCCCTTGGAGTTTCTCTAGTTGGAACCCTAGAAGGGAACCAAAAAATGTAAAATCAACCCAAGATCCAACCTTCTTCTCTCTCTCCTAGCAACCTTTTATTTATAAAGCCTGACAGTCACTTTCACGGTCTGCACTTCATGGCCGTGACATTGAAGCTCAAACCGTGACATCAGACAAAAACGCAGCTCATTGGTGTTGTTTTGGTCTGACATCATGATCACTGGACATTTATCACAGTCAGGCGACCGTGATAATCTTCAAGCCCGTGAGACGCCAAAATTCTTCTATTTTCGGCAAACTTCACGCCCGTCATACAATTGTCACGGTCTCATTTCTTCACTTTTTGGCGCTTTTCGACTTCCAATCGTCCCAAAACTCGTCCTCGATCTTCTGCACGTGCTAGGACCTGAAATATAACAAAAGAAGCACAACCTAGCGTAAAATAGGTCGAGGGACGATGATTCAAAAAGTCAAACAAACAAGAAATGAGAGGTAAAATATGTGTAATTAGCCACAAATCAATATGTTCAGTGCATCTTTCGATGTTCAACCTTGCCTTCTCAACAAATTCTTCACAAATTCTGCCTTGTTACACCATCTAAGTTCACCCGTTCATTAGTAGGTAACGGAGTTAAATCCAAAGGAGTCAAAGGATTAAAACCATACACGAGTTCAATATGTGAAAACTTAGTAGTACAATGAATAGCCATATTATATGCAAATTCTACATGAGGTATACATTCTTCCCAAGTCTTAATAGTACTCTTATTGATAACCTTAAGCATTTGAGACAATGTTCTATTAACTACTTCAGTTTAACCATCAGTTTGCGTATGACAAGTAGAAGAAACAGTAATTTAGTCTCAAGCTTACCCCATAACGATTTCCAAAAGTAACTTAAGAACTTAGCATCACGATCAGACACAATAGTACGAGGCATTCCACGCAATTTAACAATTTCTCTAAAGAACAATTAAGCTACATGAGATGCATCATCAGTTATATGACATGGTATGAAATGTGTCATTTTCGAAAACATATCAACCACCACACATATTCGTTTAGGGCAATCCCAACACATAATCTATAGAAATATCAATCCAATGAGTAGTAGAGATAGGAAGTAGAGATAGTATGTCTATAGTTATAGAATACATAAAATTAAATATTTTAATAATTAACTAATATTTTAATAATAAACTAATATGTAAATATTAGTTTTATACTGTCCACGTCCCATAAATTAAACATAATGGTTAGATAAGAATAAAATTTTTTGTACAAGCAAAAGAATGTAAAATTCAAATCACAAAAAAAAATCAAAACGATTCGATTTCGGGTTCACTCGAACCGAACCAAACCCGCCAGCATAAATTTCGGGTTCCAGTAACCGAAACCCACAAAGTACAGTTCGGGTTCGGTTTCGGGTCGTGTGGCTCGGGTTCGGGTTTTCGGGTTTTCACGGGTTTCGGGTTCGGTTACCCGACCCGAACCGACAGGCCTACTTGAGATTGGAGATAGAGGGGATAAAAAGTTGGTTTTACAACGAATAGTGGTGGCTATTGGTCTTTAGGTTTATGGTTGTGCAGCTACCACAACCTATGTCTATCTTAAAATGAGGAATCATTTATTGATTTATTAAAATTAAGGTCGACTCTCTATTCAAACTAATGGGAGATAAGTAGTGTCTAATTTTGTGTCTTATTAGTTTGATCGAGTCATTAGTATATTGGAGGTAACCTTCATTTTGTCATTTGCGCTCAACTTTTGATGATTCCCTTTTAGTTGAGTTGTTAGTATATGGTTGACTTGAATCAACAACGCTTCATTTCTTTTTAATTAGTGGCATGTGGTTCCTAAAAGGAGAGCATTGAACCCTTTTATGTAGGATTATGATATTTTAGTTTTCAATTATCTATGGGTCGTGTGGGAATTCCAACGAGCTTTTATACTCTATATTTACTGACAATTAATTAACCAATAGCATTTTAACGGGAGCTTAACTATAATTATGAAATTGGATTAATGATACATTTTTGTATTTTATATACTTAAATGCTGATGGTATTTCTTCAAATATTCAACCTATACATTCATTGTTTATGTATCAGCTCGATCGAAAGGATTGTTAATAAAATTAAACGGATTAATAAAGTTAAACATACCATAAGATATAAATACTCAAATACAAACATTCTGGCCAACGGGTCGGGTTATAAGCTAGTTGTTTATAAGGTATTGGTTCTCTAACGATTTTTAAATGGCTCAATATCAATTGGATCACTAAAGTACGAGCCGTTTACAATATCGGATTATGCTCTGGTTCAGTTTTGACAACATTGGTTAAGAGTTTAGACAAACCCACCTCAATCCGGGATTTTTTCCTATAGGCGTTCACCGCTTTCGACGGTTGTAGTGATTAGTGAAGTACAAACATATATAGTTTTTTTGTGTATTTTGTGAATTCATTAAAAAATATGTACTTTAGGAAAAGTTTCTCAAATCCGCCCATTGGTTGGCATCCTATAAGCATGTGTACTGTGTAGTATGTAAACGGTGAGTAACCTAATTCGAATTCCCAGAATATTTCCCACCAATAGTCCGATTTCCCTCATTCGAATATCCATTTCACTTCCCCAGTTCACCAAACCAACCTAGCAATGGCGCAGAAGGAAGCTGGTTCGTCTCTTGATACCCTGATATTGCGTTTCAATGCCAAAACCACCGAGCTTCAGGATCTCGTAGTCGCCCGAAACAGTGAGAGTCACTCCTTTTCAAACTTTCATCGCAAGCTGCCTGCCTCCCGCTCATGCTCGTCTCTGTCTTTGTTTTCGCAGTGTACCCAGCGAGTAGCGTCACTGATCTGTCAGCAGTTGACACAGCGCTGAAAGCTATGGAGCTTCAGGTTCACGCAATCAAGGGCCGGCTGCGAGAGGAAACAGATGCCATCCCTAAAGCTAAGGTGCGATTCTTCTACGTTTCACATATTGATTTCCCTTTTCATTTCGATTAGGGTTCCCGACTTACGCTAGTTGAAATTTGGAGTTTCTTAACAAATTCGAGTCCCAATTATTCGCAATGGACTTGATCGAATCGCTTCAATTTAGCTGATCCTTAATTTAGGAATTGTTAGGTTTGGTTTGGGTTGGAATTCAGATTTTGTTCTTTTAAGCCGCTTTGTGTGATCGACGGTAGCTTTTGCCTTAAGTGTCGCAGAAGCTCATCGATGCATCACTGCGGCAGCAGAAGAAGCTGCAGGGTATGTCAGCCTATGTGCCGGTGTATCTGCCTGAAAGACCAACCATGTCTAATTTGGAATGTGAACGAGGGTAGGCGGATTGTTTGATGCCTTCTATCGATTTTGTTCACCAAAAATTCCTGTAGCTTGTCATTCTCACAATTCCCTTTTTCTTTATTTACCAGCGCGTCGCGGGAAACTTCTGATCAACCAACCAGTTACCGGTCTGTGATAGTTGAGGAGGAGCCTGCAGCGTTACCTAGGGTACTTTATTGTTGTTCAAAGCAAGCAAATAAACCCTTCAATCTCTTAAGCTTATCTACTTGTGCACCCTTTGCTGGAAACTTACAGCTCCGTTATATAGAAGAAACATACCTAGTTTCGTATTGTGGGTAGCTATGAAGTTCCTTGTCATTTAGCTCTGAACTGACTATAGAAAAGTGTATCCTTTCTGTCACGAACACCCTAGTTTTCCTTAGTAATGCCTAGAGAATAATAGTCTCTTGAAGTGCACGGAGTGCATGATTATTCAGCTACCCTTATTTTATTTATTTATTGCACTTTGTGATATGAGGAACCCACTCTGTAGTTGATATTCAAATCTTTTTTTGTTTTGATTACAGGAGAAAAAGGGTCGTGGATCTCCACCTTTGT
Source organism: Linum trigynum (assembly GCA_964030455.1). Classification (NCBI taxonomy): domain Eukaryota; kingdom Viridiplantae; phylum Streptophyta; class Magnoliopsida; order Malpighiales; family Linaceae; genus Linum; species Linum trigynum. The sequence continues at coordinate 27,365,319 of OZ034814.1, read as the reverse complement.
GGTATATAACTTCCGAAGAGCTCGATTCATTAAGCTCGTGAGTTAAATCGTTTCTTTCTCTTCTAGACCTTTGTCTTAGTTCATCCCCCCTAGACTATGTTGTTGAACTTTCAGGTGTTAGAAAATATGACACTGAAACAGGTTGAATGAAGTCATCCAATAGTTTCAGGCATTTCTTCTGATGGGCATTTGAAAGTTCTACCTTCCTACTGCAGATACATGAGAGGAAGACTCACTCTAGATAAGATCAATGCAGCTGTCAATGACATTGCAGCTTACGCTGAAGCTAATGTCCAACTTCTTGCAGCTCCAAAAAAGAAGGTTTAAGTTGACTGTTGTTGTTACATTCATTCCAGACCATTTGATTAGGTCAATATACTGAGCTACCTTATTTTGTTTGAACTTTGTGAAGATATCAGAAAATCTATGGGAAAAAGCTTTGGTAAGTGCAAAAAGTCAGAGGGATTTCCTTCTATCCAGGCACTCATGCTCTAAGATGGAGCGTATTTGAGCAAATGTTTCTTGTTTATTTTCTATTGGACGATGAAATGTGCAGGAGCTGAGGGATATTGCAATGACTGACGCTGCCAAGGGGAAACACTTCTTTGTTGAAACTGACGTGAAGGGACCAAACCTGAAGCTTGACAACAGTGGAAAAGCAATCTTGACTGTAAGTAGTCCATCAGCTTGGTTCCTGGTTGATCACACAGTCAATAGTTGACTGCTACTCATTTGGGCAAAGCATGTGTATCGGATAAGTTCTAGGAATCTGAAGAAATGAACACATCACAGCACATGGCTTTCAGTTGATGTCATCTTTCCTTTGCTTGGGTGGCTTGACAGATTCTACGCCACCTTGGACGCATCACGGAAACTCGTATTGGTCATCATCGGGTGATCATTCTCTTGAAGAAGCCGTAGTGAGCGGGCAGCTTAAAACATTGGGAAGCTTAAAACTTGAGAGAAGCTTAGAGATAAGGAGGTAAGTTTGGATGTATGGCAACCATCTGTGTGCATTGAATGAAGCTTAGCGAACCCAAAATGAGTGGATCTCAGGCTACTTCGATTCCTATGAAGACCATGAAGATGATCAGTCGGATTGCAATTTACTGGTATGATATTGAGAAACCATGATTTTGACTTGTCAGTGTAGGTAGATAGATTCTCTACTTGTAGCTGCCAAAACAAGTGAAGGGGGTGATAGTTGATACTATTGGCTTGAAGTTGCTTACACTTGTATGGTATCTCCCAAAATTCTAGACGACCATCTAACTAGTAACGTCAGAGTCCCCAACATCAATTTTGACAGTATGGAATCTCTATCCTCTAGGCCTAGGAGAGTCTTAATCCGATAGTCCCTGCCTACTACTTCAGTATAGTAACATTCCTAGGAAACTATGTGGGTAAAGAGTTTTTATGTTTTTTTTGTTGTTGTTAATTGCAACCACCAAAAATCGGAAGTGGACAGGAGTTGGGTTTATTATTTTGGGTTGGGTCACTGGTTGAGTGAGTCAGTTTTCTGAAGTGGCAAATCCGGTTTCAATTTTTGTGGGTTAAAATATGCTGATTTGGCGCTTTTGTTAGCCACATCAGTAAAAAACTGACGTCGTCAACAAAGACTAATGGAAGGTCACGGTCAGTTACCAAATTTGAATTATAAACCAATTTAATAATCCTAGTGACAATGCTTACAATGTACCCTTTTTCAATAATGGTCAATGATAAGGAGGAAGCTGGGCTCTTCTACTTCTTTTTTTTTTATTTCTTTTTTTACTATAGAATTTTTGTGTGTACATAACTGGATTAGTTTTTAATTAGTGCCAAACTATGATCTGTTCTTTCTATTAGTGGATTTGTTGGATTCTTTTTTAATGGGAAAGTTGAATTGTAATAGAAATAATTAAATAAGAGTAACGTAGTAATTTGTGTTTCATACTCACAAATATAATCAAGCCAAATCTATAGTCAAAATCAATAGGCAAACCATAGACTCTTTTAAATTCATAATGCTCACAAATTCATCACAAACCTAGAATTTTCCAAAACCTCAATTTTCAAATCTAGTTGTGGTGAACTTGGGATAAAGATTAGAACAACGGGGCCTCCGGCTTACCCCAACAAGTGAAGAAGGAAAACCTATAAGTTAGAAGCATGAGGCATAAGTAGTACCGTTGGGATTAATAAATGTCATCATAGAAATTACCATATGTCGTCTTAAAAATGGTTAAATATATTCTCTTACGCTTTTGACTATTTTTCCAAATTTATTACTAACAAACAATTTCGCGTTGTCACCGTGGTTTTCTTGTCACTAATGAAATGTTATTTTCCGATAAATTCATTAACACAACAAAAAAACGAAGAAATGAACAACAAATCAAACCCAATATAATCTCATTATTGTTGGGTTCAATCATGTCAGATAGGGATGGCAACCCTGCTTGACCTGTCCGGTACCCATCCAAAAGTACCCTAGACGGGGTCAAAATAACCGTCCGTCATGGCTAACGGGCGGATTTGGGTATGCCCGAAACCTGACAGTAGCGGACAACGAGTGAGGATGGATCTCGTAGTATCCTCCCCAAAACGACGTCGTTTTGGACTGTAGGTATACAACTGAAAGGAAGGATCCAAAAACTCAAATGCAGCCCTAGGAAACTTCACTTCACACACACAACCAAACTTCACTTCACACACGCAGAAAGTTTCGTGGCCACTTCAAATTTTTCACTAGCCATCACAGTTTCGTTATCGCCGCAATCTCTAATCGCCCACCACCCAATTCCACCGCAAACGGAATAATCCCCTGCTTCTTCTACTCAAAATAGCGGGTGTCGGCTGTCGACTTCGCCCTGGAAGTTGCTACGCCACCTATTCGCTCTTCACCAAACTCAGCTGCAAGAGGAAAACAACCAGGAGGAGTGCGTTCGGGGGACGAAGGAGTTGAATTCTCTGTACGGAGGCAACATCTATATTATCGGCAACAGTGCGCTCGGGGGTGGCGACCATATCACCGACATTAGTGTATTTGTGGGGCATTTTCTAAATTGTGTTCCTCGCAAGGTCCACCCTAACTTTTCCTCTCAATAGCAGACGTCGACCGTGGGTTCCTCGCAAGGTCCACCCTATTGTGAGCTTCTGATCCCGCCATCGTTGGTGGGTAGGGGTGGGCATCCAGTTCGGTAAGCCCGAACCAATCCGGGCCGAAACCGAATTGATACGAACCAAAACTGAACTATCCTTATCCGGTTCGGAATTCGGAAGTCAAAACTTAATATTTCGGAAATCAGGGTCTGTCGGACTGAACCCGATTTCCGAATACTGAACCGACCAACCGAACATACACTTATAATGCACAACCCAAACCCAAAGCCCACAACTGACAACCCCAAACCCACACAACTCTTGTGAAACCCTAGCCCAATATCTGCCCACCTCCAACATCACTGTGACCACCATCTCCTGCTTCATTCTCTCCCCCAGCCGACCCAACAACCAAAATTCTCAGCTCTGCTCCCTCCCCCAGCCGACCCACCTACCAAAACTCTCACCGGTGGAATACAAGATTTGCCAGCTCCGACGGCCGACACCATCGCCCCAACCCAGGATCTGCTCGACGCCATCATCCCAACCCGGGATCTGCAGTGCTCGACGCCATCGCCAACCCAAGACCTGCTCGACTCCTTCGCTTCCCTTCTTCGTCGGAGTCGTCACAATCATCGATGTCAATCGTCACCGTCGCTGTCGCCGATGGGTTGTTCTCTCCGTTAATCGCCATCGTCGCCTACCCACTGAGTTGTAATCTCCGTCAATCGCCGTTGCCGCCGAGTCCAGATATGGGAGGAGAAACCGATGCTTCTTTGTGCTCTTAGGAGAGAGAGAGAAAGAGAGAGAGAGAGAGAGAAAACTTGTTATGGGTAGAAATGATAAGTGGGGGATAATGGTAAGTGGGGGAGGGAGAGAGACCGAGAGTGGATTCTGCAATTTCGGGTGGAGTCTCAAAATCGAATCGAACCGAGATATATTTCGGTTCGAACTTGGTTTGCTCCTTGAACTACTTTGGGGACTCGGTAATCATCTGTTTGGTTCAGTTTGAACCGAACCGACCGAATGCCCACCCCTATTGGTGGGGCTCTAGGTCTTTCTTCTCTTCTTCCTTCTTGGGGAGCAAGGACACCGATTCTTCTTTAGAACCATGTTTTGATACCGATTGTCACGGGCCTAAATCTCGATCGTGCAACCTTAACTCTCAATTTTGTTAGGGATGCTAAGTCACCCTTCTCACTCACTCAAACTCACTCAACTCACAAGAAGAAGAATACAAGAAGATGAGAGAAATTCTCTTGAGTGTATTGCTCATAAAATGATGGATGATTACAAAATGAGGAGGATGTGTTCCTTATATAGGCCCTCCTCTCTTACAAGGTGCTAATATCCCTCATAATGTTCTTCCCCATTACTACACCCTTTTAATTGTCCCCCATAATGCACACCATTATACAACCTCATACTGTGGCTCTTTATGTGCACTATTAAACTCATCTTTAAGATGAGAAATCCTGGGAGCATCCTATGCTACTAGGTCTTCTATAACGCCACACGTGCTTAACTCGATCATGACCCGCCACATCACTCGCCATGTCACCCCGCGACGCGACATTCTCCCTCACCTATTCTCACGACGCCCTCGCCGCGTCTTTGCTATGGAATGTCTCGATCGACCTCCAACAATCTTTCCCGACTCTAGAGCCTCGGTCGTGACAATACCTTCCTAGGATCTTGAAAAGTTATGTGGAATAGAAAATTTTTCGCAGCGATCGGATACCCGAGTGCAAAGTTACGTTCGTTTGAAGTTTCAGCTTAAGTTAGGAGTTGATCGGAAAATAAAGTTTGGACCAAACCGCTGGGTAGGGGGCGATTTTAGACCAAACCGCTCCAAACCCAAGCGGTTTTCAAAACCGCCCCATAACCATGCGATTTTCAAATAATTGTCGTATTTTTGGAATTTTTCGGAGTTAGGTGGTATTTTTATAATTTTTTTTAAACAATGGTATTTATGAAAAAATTCCATTATGTCTTTGGGATTTGCCAAATGAAATCGAAAAGGGTCACTACTCGCTAGTCTTAGGTAACGTTTGCTTGTGGGATTTGGGTGATAGTTTTGGCACCTAAATCCCAAACATCAAGGACTTGGCACAAATCCATTGTTTGCTAAGAGACACAAATCCGTGAAAAAATGGTTTAAATCCGTGGGCCCCCATTTTTTTATATCCAAATCCATGGACCTTACCGATTTCCAAATCTCACATGTCACGTGGGATTTAATAATGAAAGTCAAAGTTGTGAAACAAATCCATCATAAATTCATGATAAAAATGAACTAAACAAATAATAGACTTTTCCAAAGGTTTTCAAAACTCAAAATCCTCGTTTTCAATTCCACCAAGCAAACGAGCCCTAGTCTCCCTTACACCGACGACGCCATGACGCGGCTGACTCGAACCATCATCCAGCGATGAGGGAACATATCGAAGTTCGAAACACGGAGGAGGAGAAATAGAGTGACAGACTGCGCCAAGGCGAAACCCTAAAACCGAAAATCATCCAATCATCCGGTTTCAGGGTTCCCTTAGATTCCCCCGGATCCGGACGGGGAGCGGAGCGGAAGAACCAGGGAGCTCGAACAGAGGAAGATTCGTCTGTGCAGGCCGAAGGGAGAAGAAATAGCTGAGAGGCGGCTGCCGGGGAGATGGGGAAGAAGAAGAAGAGAGTGTCTTCCAAGGTCTGGTGCTACTACTGCGATCGCGAATTCGACGACGAGAAGATCCTAGTCCAGCACCAAAAAGCCAAGCACTTCAAGTGCCACGTCTGCCACAAGAAGCTCTCCACCGCTGGCGGAATGTCCATCCACGTCCTTCAGGTCCACAAGGAGTCCGTCACCAAGTACACACCCCCTGCCTCGCTCACTGTTTTGCCATTGTTCAGATTCATACGTGTGAAGAATTTACCTTCTGACTAAGATATGTCTAAGGTTCTTTTCTAGTGCATTTTTTTTCCACGTAAGTAATGCCCTTTCCGCTCTCGCTAGTTGCTCCAAGTGATTGCGTTTTCTGTGGTTACACAGACCACTGCTAATAGTACTAGGTTCTCTTTCAAAGGGAAGTCAGAATTTTTTATATAGCAGAGTGCTAGGAATCTCGGTGTATTGATACCTCATGGGTGGCACACCACTAGAAACAAGTTATTGGAGATGGAAGGGCTAGAAATAGGGTTCGTCTTCTGTGAAGAGCAATGCTGTGTTCTTATGACTTTCTGTGAAGAGCAATGCTGTGTTCTTATGACTTTTGGGTTTGTTGGCAGTTTGAACTTTGAACTATTCAATTATGATGTTGCCTGTGTACAACAGATATTTCTAAAGGTTTTGCCTTTAGCTGTGTATCGTTTATGTGAATAATGTTCTTCTTGTCCTAATGTGCTTTTCGCATTTGATCCAGAGTTCCTAATGCAAAACCTGGAAGAGAAGCAACTGATAGTGAAATTTATGGAATGCAAGGAATTCCGCCTGATGTATTGGCTGCTCACTATGGGGAAGATGGTAAGATTTTGGCTGCACTTCTTTCAAATTTAGAAATGCCAAATTCTCAAGATGATTTACTTGGTATGCCTCCACTTGTGGAGTTGCTAATCTGCTGTTAGAGATGTAATTTCTGATAACCATTAAATCTCATACAGATGATGAAGCTCCATCTAAAACTGCCAAGGTGGATACCCCTTCTACTCCATATGTAGTTCCAGGTTCATTGCCTCTTGGATATCCTCCACGACCTTTACGCCCGGTGCCCCCAGTGTAAGTTTCATACTTCTGTTGTCTTTCACTTTTACATATTCATACTTTTATGATTTGGATGCTAGCCTTGCTGTTTCCATCTTCATCAGTATTTCTGGGGTTGAATGGATCTTTTGGAACTCTGTACAGGAAGGATGCTAGTTTAATAAGTTTCCAGTCAAGTGTGTTACTTTGTTTGACGGAATCCATCTCATGTAGCTCTCTAGTCATGGGTCGACTTAGGGCTCTCTATAACTCACATTCATAAGGTTCATTAGGCAAATGGAATGGAAGATGGTGTTCTGCCTCTGAATAGTTTCTGGAATTTCCCAAAAAATTGGTAGTAATTATGAGCTATAGGGCTGGCCGTCCAATCCACAGCAGGGTTGCGTGTTAGAATCCACTCGAAGAAAACAAGTAAAAAACTTAATTAACCAATTCAAAACTGCTCAGGATCCATTTGTAACTGTTTAGATTGGCCCTTTATGTTGAAACACTCTTCTTCCAAAAGGAGCCTGTTATCTTTCGAATAACATGTCTGGTGACATCCTCGGTTGTTATGAACTTAATTTTGTAGCATTCCATTTCGAGAATCTTTTAAAGTTAAGAGTAGCGAAATGACGATACAGTAGAAGATGTGAGTAACTTATGTGTTTTTTACATCTTTCTCTTTTACTGCAGTTACAGTTCTGGTGTGTCTGGTGGTTGGCCAGTTCCTCCACGTCCCCAGACTTGGTATCCGCAGAATCCTACTGTTTCGGTTCCTCCTCCAACTCCTGCAGGATACGGTCATCAGCCATTGTTCCCTGTGCAAAATGTGAGGGCTTCTTTAGGCCTATCGGCACCGGCACATGTACTTCCTGCTCAAGTGGCTCCTCCTGGACTGCCTTCATCCATACCTCCAGTTCCTGTGTCGCAGCCTAAGTTTCCTGTAGTTAACAACAATTTACCTCAAAGCCAACCATTTTCTGCTCCTTTGCCACCCCCTAGTATACCACCTGGAACTTCTGCAGAACCGAGAGGACAAGCAGATATGCACTCTGGAATTAACAGTTATACCATTCCAGCTGGATACCAGGCTTCTAGTGTGCTAGGTTGGTTCTTTTTCTGCCATTGCTTCTATCTCTGTTTTTGCAACTAGCTCCTATTTTTTAATTGAATGAATCCATCTAAGAAGGTAAAGAGTAGAAGCCTGCTGCGAAGAGTGAACCAACTGTCTAGGAAGGCTGATTTTTTGGCAATTTTTGTGGTCTACCTCATGGAATCTGGCCTGTCAATGTAACAAGATAGTATGTCGCTATTTTCATGCATAGTAATTTCTGTTTGTGTCAGACATCATTATGATTTTGGTGGTCAAACTATTATATTATACACTATCCATGCTAACTATTTAGTCTGCCCATGTTTATTGTAGGTTCGGCATTTCCTAGTTCACATTCCTATGCCTCTGGTCCAAATACTGCGGGTCCATCTATTGGACCTCCTCCAGTAATAGCTAACAAAGCTCCTGCTAACCAGCCGAGTGAAGTGTATTTAGTTTGGGATGATGAGGCCATGTCCATGGTAAGTCAGCTGGTCCCTTTATGTAAAACCTTCATGTGTGTCTATAAAATATTTTAGAAGTTCAAATTCTTTTCTCCTAATACTGTGATTTCCTTGCAGGAGGAAAGAAGAATATCCTTACCAAAGTATCAGGTGCATATTGAAACTAGCCAGGTAAGTGATGACTACCTCTTTAGTATTTGGGAAATGTTTCCTCATCTGACGAGTTCGGTACGCTTTACATTCTGTGTTTTCTGATAAAACATTTTTATGAATTGTTTCCTATTCATATGGTGTTTCTGTGTGCCTATGAATTCCCTTCAATCAAGAAATCCATAGTTAACAAATTATGTCTTCTGATTGGCAACCTGTTGGTTGAGCGGCGCAAGGTCGTGTGCTTGGCTTCTATTGACGTGTTTTGCTTGCCTATCCTACTCAACATGTAGTTATGGCCTTATGGGAGATATGAGTATATACATATTTATTAATGCTGGTAGTTAGTAATTACCCTTTTGGCAAAGCTTGCTGGAACAAATCAAAGGTTCTACATCCTAATCCTATCATCATTCTCGGTTGAGCAGCGTGTATGTATTTATTGCTTATTCGAATTGAATTTTATGTATTTTCCTTTTATTGTTTTCCCTCCCTATGCTTCACTTTGTGGGTGTTGTGTGTGGAACAAAGATGGTATCCAACGGAATTTTCTCCATGCATAAGATCATTACAATTACAATTTACTTTTACGGCCGAACAGTGAATTCAGACTTTGGCCCAGGTCAGCTTCTTTTGCAAAGTTCGGTATCTTTTGCAGAGGCAAAGCATTCAGATATACGGGACCATCAATTGTCTTCCTGGTGTTTCATTAAGTGATCATTCTTTTCTGTTGTGTGTTACAGATGAGTTCCATTGATGCAGCTATTGACCGAAGAATTCTGGAGAGCCGGCTGGCTGGCAAAATGGCATTCTAGACTCAGACTTTTGCCATTCATGGAAAACTCTAAGCCAGAGAATTCCTTTTTGTTGAGAATGCATAACCCTTAATGAACTGCTAGGGGATTACTCTTTTGATGCCAAACCAGTCTTCCTCAAACGAAGCAGCCGATGGTGTATATTGTTGTATTCCTTACAAGAACATACGGAAGAAGAGCTATTCTTTGGAGTATAACCAGGAGTCCAGGATACAGCAACTTGGCCGATAATAGATTAAGTTATACGCATTTATGTTATTCTAGTACTGATATAGATTTGAGTTTTGGTTTGAATGATGCTGCATTTTTTTGTTTGTTAGGGTAACCTTTGTTGCTTAGAAAAGAGTGTTCAACTGTAACGTTATGTGGGAATATTACATTGATTTATGTGTCTAAGCTCTCAAATAATTTAGTTGTAGATGGCAATTTCAACCCGCCGTGGGTATTACCCGACATAACCCGTGATGGAGCGGGACATGAGTATCTACTTCCGACTTGCTCTGTCCACCTCGTCTTGTTCTTGGCTCATTTTATCTCAATTTCTTATGATATCTATACATATTTCTCTTACTTTGACTTTTTTCAACTAGTTAGAGTCGATTCCAACATGTTAGACTTAATCATCTATTCTATTATCACTACTTTTCATTAATACTGTGTTTTCCCCTTCGTTTTATCTTAAAGTAAAATTTGTGTGTATTTTTTTCAAATAACATATAAGAGTTGGTTGACCCGCCCAGTCCCGTGCCAGCGCGGGTTTTAACCCTCTCCTCCCGACCCGCAGTAGCACGGGCGGGGAATGCGTATTAAGGTACCCGCCCCTCACCATTGCCATCACTACCCCAAATGCTTCTTAAATGTATTAATGGATATGTGACTGGTCGGGGTGGGGACGGGCCGGGGCTGAGGTGCTACCCAAGCTTGACCCCACCCGTGAGCGGGTCTGGTTGCACGACCCGAATCGTCAATGTGCAGGTCGGGTTTGACCTGCCCTAAAACAGGCTAGTTCAGGTCAACCCGCCTGGTTGGGCCCTAATTGCCATTCCTAGGTATCCATGGCATTAAATAGTAAAGATAGACAAAAAAAAAAAGAAAGCCAAGAAAAAAAAACTTCGAAACGTAAGAAACAAAAAAAACCCCTCAGCAAGACAAGAAATCCAAAAAAATAAAACAGCAACATCATATCTCCATTAGAGCCACTCCAAGCTCCAATGATCCAAAGATGAGCAAGAGCAAATCATATCTAAATTCTTAGGGAGAAAGGAGAGCAGACTTTTCAAAATAAAAAGAGAGAGGATTTCTTAACACATATGGATATTAGTATTTTCATTTTGGATACTAGTATTTTCATTTTGGATACTGATTCTCTTGGCTGGCTTGACTTCCAGCCAAGAAGCCATAAAAATCCACTTAAATGAGCCATTTCTTAAGCCATTGAGTTCCAACCCTTTGATCTCAGCTTCGCCTACGTGGCCATCAATTTGGTCGTGTGAGTATATACCATGGTTCAAATTTCAAAAAGGCACACTTAACCTTATGCTTAGGAATACCTAGGCGTAAGGCAATGACAAAACATCTCGCCTAGGGATTTTGCGCCTAATTAGATATTGGAACATGTCAATGGAGTAAGGCGACATATAAGTCTTTCCAAAACATTACTAGATGGAGCTAGGAAGTCAATATTAAAGGAGAAAGTTAATATCAACTATGAAATTAATTTTCTATATCAATATTTTCAATAGCTCAAAAACTTTGTGAGCCATTGAGCTATGATTCTATGAATTCTTGAGCTATGTTCTTGTGGTTAAGTATTGAGTACATTATTAATCACTTTAACTGAAGTGAGAAAGTGTTGTAGATTATTATTTCATTCATCATGTAGTGCGGATAGCTATTTTTCTTCCCGCGTCTAGACATGCTTAGTCTACACGAGCTAGGTACTAGGCAAAGGCTCAAAACCCGCCTTAGACCTAACACCTTTTTGAACCTTGTTATATACTAAAAAAAAAACTTGTTAGCCGATTAACTTTTTCCCTTTTGTTGAACAACCACCACCCAAATCGCAAGCCTATAATCAAAAGGTATTGTTGTTGCTTCTTCCTTAGCAAAAGGCACTACTTGCAAGCCCTAAAATCAAAAGGCGTTGCTTCGTCGACAAAAAGGATTGTTGTTGCTTCCTATGTCTACGACGACGATAGGGGTCCTCTATACCTTGTTGTGCCACTGCAGCGCTGATGGAGGACAATGATCGATTTGGCCTCTGGGGCGACTGGAATCTTGTGGAATTCATCAGATGGGGTATGTGGCTTTCGAGTAAGAGTTGAGAATGAGAGAACTATAGCTACTGCAGACTATTCGAATGCACGAAGAAAGGGAATTGTCTATGTTCGACATCAATTAACCACAAGGGCCTCGACTGTGGAGTGTGAAGGGTGGATTGAAATGGTCGTGGCCTCAAAATAAAAAATTGAATACCTTTTCTTTTTCAATGGTTTGAGTTTTGGCTTTGTACCGTTAGTTATTCGGTTTGGTTTGCGGTTAGTCCACAAACTTCAAAATAAAAAATTCTGCTAGCCGAGACTGAATAAAATCCTCTTAAACGGTTTGAGGTGAATTGCTAACTGCGCTTCTTCGATGCGGCTTGGTTTAATCGCAAAACCGCATCAATTTGGAGCTCGTCTACTATTAATTAGAATTTAAGAAATTTTTGTGTTTGAAAAGGAAAAAGACAAAGAGATGATTGATTATGCACATGCTTTAGCCCAACAAACAAAAAATTCTATCAAATTGATCGAGAATCTCATCATCTGTAAGGTGGGCCAACCGACCGATCGAGTTGGGTTGGGCGTAAACCTCGGTCCTGTGTAATATATTTTTGTTGTTGTTGTGGTTGTAATAGAGTTGCAACAAGTATGCAAATAGAAAACAAAAATAGTTCGTAATTAAGAGAAATCATGAAAGTTCACAACAACAAACATAATATATAAAAATAATAGGAGGAATAATATGACATGAGGAGTTATGAGAACTTTGAGGGACAAAATACATAAAAATGATATTGACAATGAGGTTTCGGGAAGAGTCATTTGAAAATGGGGAAAATAACATATGTAGAAAGTGGGTCTAATGTATTTGATCATAGATTCCATTGAATGAAATTTATTCCGACAATTGATAAGATCCACAAGATAACTTTCGGAAACAATAAAAATCTAATTAAAGTGGTTGCATTGATTTTATCTAATTTCTATGGTGTTGCCAATTCTTGTTGCCACAACAACTGATAATAGCATAAGTAAAGATGTTTTAATATATGTTTTCACATGTGAAAACACAAAACAGAAAATATAAATGATACTGAACAAGGTCTTAGAACTGACCCTGTGCTGAGACGGAAAATAGAAGCAAAATATATAAAAAATCAACGAACACTTAATAAAAAGATGGAAGAACGTTGAATCTGGTTTCGCCAGTTCCTTGGTCACTTTCGTCTTTTTCGATGGAAAGTGTGAGATTTCTCCATTGTCTGCCTCTTCGCTCTTTAGCAAGAGAGATGAGTAAAGATGCATAACCAAATATGTACAAAGAGGCAAGTTTCAAAAAAAAAAGAAAAAAACAAAGCGATATAATAAAAGAAAAAGAAAACCACTGAAAGGTTCCCTTATGTCATCTTGGAAGATCACTTTCTTAGGAGACGAAGCTGAGAACATAAATGATTTCTTACCGTACATTTGGTGTGAACAACCACTATCTAAATATCAGTTTGATCATCTTCAAAGTGGAATTATTTAAAGGAGAGTTCAACTTCTGATATTAAGAACTTGCTTCAAACGCTTCATACTCATGAAAAACAATTACAAGCATTAAAACGAGTATACATATCATGAATGCTTTCACCTTATGGCATGTCAAACGCTTCATACTCACGAAAAAGAAGATATATGCGAGTTTCCTTATGTTTAACGTCCCTTCGTAGGTATTTAGGAGAGCAGTCTAGGTCTCCCCCATTGGCTTATATTGTTCAGCTCAATGAACTTCATCAAAGCCCATGGCAGATTGCATTCTTTGAATGGTCTTGCATTGCTAACGAAAATAACGGGCATTAGGCACCCGACAGTAGGAAGCTCCTTTTCTCTGAATTCTCTCTAGCCTTTCATATTCCATCTCTCGCCGGCTCTAGCCCTTCGTTCTTTTTATTTGCATGTCTTCCCTTCTATACACTTTGTTTCTCTGCTTTTGATTTCGGTTCCATTTTCTCTTCTTCCAGCCTCTTACTTATGTTTGCTGTTCTAATCCGAATCTTTAAATCTAGAAAGCCTTTTTCTTGTTGTGGCAAAGGGAGGATGGTGTTGGCTCCATGATCAGCTTGTTTTCTCATCTTCTCGTCTCTCGTCTACGCCCTTACTTCACTGTAGCAGATCTCGGTGTTTCGAATATGTAGTTGCCCTCTTTTGTGTGCCGGTTCAAACGTGGCTGAAATTTTTTGAGGGCAGAGATGGTCCTTGTGATTTCAAGTTGTTTGGGCATTCAAACGCTAGAAATGTGTTTTTGGTTATGTGAGTACGTACGTAAACCAAAGTTCATTCCTTGCACACAGCAAATTCACTTGTACTCCATTGAAAAACAAAGAGAGGAAACAACATTATTGCACTAATTATTCATTAGTGCAAATACCCAAGACGTAAAAACACACACTTGAAAAGCAAATTACAACACCTCATCCCACTCTCTTGCTTGACACTCGCAACTCCAATTAAAAGACAATTAAGCAAGTACGTATGGAAAGAGAAATACATAGCACAATTCCATCCCATTCCCTCTTTCGTTCACTCGGAAAGATTTAGCCTCGGGCATATCATTCGTCGTTGAGCAAGTTATCATATAGGCTTTGTTATTTCAGGGTTTGGCCGTACCACATGGTGCAAACATCGTTAGTGAAGGAGCCGGACGTGACCGATTTGCACTCGTCCAGTGAGGTCTTGGCCGTGGAAAGACACTTCTTGCAATTCTCGACGTTGGTCCCGGGGACGCAACTGGCCGAGCCCGTAACGCCTCCGATGACGCCCTTTGGGTACGACTTGGAGTCGAACAAACCCTCCTTCTTCGGCGTCGTGTCCCACAGTCCCGCGACAACTTCGTCTATGCAGAGGGCGTAGCGATTCAGACAGGGCGCCATTGCCGGATTGGGTGCAATATGGCCGCATTCCGCTTCGACGACGACGACTCGAGCAGCAAACCCTACCACCGCAACCATCGCTATCGCCGCGACAAATTTACGAGCATCTGATGCATAGTTATGGTGCGCCATGGGTTAGCTAGCGAGTCTATAAGCTTTCTGTGGTACTGTGATTATGTGGTTAGGTTTTGGTCTTTTTTATACAGGCTTAATGTATATGAAGTTGCAACAATATTATTCCCATTCTGCGGCAGTCTCGTAGGTACGTTGTTGTCGTATTTAATTTCTTCTATTCTAGTGACATAGTCATATAACCAAATAAAGGGTCTATCTGGCCACATTTTATGCCCTTTTCTGCACTTTTTTTACATTTTGTTTCTCTCTATAGTTTGTAGGAGATCCAACTCTTGCACCTTTAGTATTTTTTAGTTAATGGGGTCAACACTCAACACATTGATTTTGGACGTTGATGGCTTGAAGTTTTTGGAATGCGTGAATATGAGGGGACGTGAGTGGGAGGAGGATAGGATTTGAAAATGGGGTAAATTGCAAGTTTGGTCACTGAATTTATTAAAACAGTTTGTTTGCTACTAAATTTTTTTATTTCATTTGTGATCAGTTAAATTAGTTTAATAGAACAGAATAACAGATCTTTCTAGATGTAAAAGTAAATAACGAAAAGTGAGAGAAAGTAGATAGAGAAAATGCATTATTCCTCTCTGGTTAGCTGAGTTTCCGACCCTTGGGCTTAGCTAGCTGCGTCGGCACTTGCACCGGCGCAACTCCTTTTTCTCCTCTTTGTCTTTTCTAATGAGCGATTCACCACCGGTGAGCACTGTTCTGCAATCGGAGATTTCGGCCCTCACCCCTCAAGAGCCGTCAAAGCCTTTGGCCAAATATGTTCGGAATCTCTGAAGCAAATCGTCTAATGTATATTAAATCTTAGATTGTCAATAGAGGGCTTCGTATGCCGAAGTTTGTTTGAGAGGAAGGTGCAGCAAGATGTAAGTTTTGTCTCGTAGGTCAGTTTTTGAATTCAGCTCCGTCGTTTTTTATTTGAGGACATGGATGAATCATATTTGGCGTAGAGATGGGATTGTTAGGGTCTCCTTTCTGGGTAATCAGTTGCTTCTCATTCAGTTGCCGTCACAGTCTACTTGTGAGTGGATTTTGGAGAGTGGCTCGTGGTTCTACTATGAGAATCTGTTGTACCCAGGGGCGGAGGGAGAAGGTTAGAGGGTGGATCCCGGGAGATAAAATGATATATTAAGTATAATCAATGCATTCAAAAGCGCGATTCTACCTAGAAGCGGAAAATAGGTAAAATCGTAAGCCGTAGAATCAAAGCGTAAAAACGTAAGTTTTTGACGCATACTGTAAAATAACGGAAAATGTGTTAAGTATGGCATATACTATGTAAAATATGAGTACACATAGTTTAGATAATTTAATAAATACCTGTAATTCATGTCTAAAGTTGAGAAACTCATAACATTTTAACAATAAGTTCATAAACATATATCTTAACCATAAACTACCTTCCCCTCTAAGCAAGTGATTTTGGGAAGGCTTTAGTTGGTGAATTAGATTACTCTATTGAAACTAAGAATGCACCCAAGTACTTGATATGTATCTTTTAATCTTAAATATATCATATTTTTTTTGTGATTTACTTGTAAAATATAAGTATTTTCGTGAATAGAATACTCATTTAGTCAACTAGAAGCGTAAAAGCGTAAAGCGTTTTGGTGAACCAGAAGCGTAAAAGCGTAAGCTTTTATGCTTTAAAGCGCATTTCAGTCCCGATTTTATACACTTAAGATTTTATATGGAAACGAAAGCGTTTTAGTGTTCTAGAAGCGTAAAACCGTAAGTTTTTAAGTTTTAAAGCGCGATTTTGACTGCATTGAATATAATAGTTAATTGGATATGAAAAATAACACGTATTTAAATGAGAATGGTTGACCTTTGAAATAATGTATGAGTTATAAATTGTGTACTGGCATATTCAATATTTTATAACGAGCTACCAACAAATCACAATGGTGCATATGATCGATCAAAATTAAAGATGTACTTATTTAATATCTACATCAAATTTCCACCAAATCATAGCTAGTTTGTAAAAATAATTTTATTTAAATAAGGGATAGTGAGAGTGTAACGGGTGGCTCCAAAAGACAAAAATGAAGAAATTAGGATAATAGTTAATTAAGAATGAAATTCAGGACACTTCTAAATGAGAATGGTTGACCGAGAGATCATGTGTTCCGAATCTTGGCGACCCAATTTGTAAAGCACATCTTATTCGGATTCGCGAAAATTTTAAACACGTATAAGTTGGTTTTGGTTAGCAGGGAACCCGTTAGTAAGTACTAAATACTATAAGATCCATTATTAAATTTAACCCAACAACTCGAGTTATTGATATACTAAACCGTCTTGATAAAAAACATCATTCAAAAGAAAATGTCTAACTAGTTAGATCATAAATAATTGTTTGATACACATGAAGTGATATTCTTGATAGTTTGGATATATATTTAAAAAACTACAACATTATATCATGAATTGTTTAAAAAGCTTTTAAAGCTATTTAATCGTAAATATTTTTTTATAAATGGACCCACCCTAAAAAAAATTCTGGCTACGCCCTGGGTTGTACCTTCGTCCTTGGTTTATTGGCGTTAGTGATGAAGATATGGGGCGACAGATGTTGCCCATTTGGGTTCGCCTCTCAAATGTTCCATTAGAATATGTGAATTTTCAGGGGTTGAGTCGAATTGGGAGTTGGGTTGGTTTTCTATTAGGTGTTGATCATTCTACTAGGGTGGGTGGAAGGTTTGGTCATGCTAAGGTCTTAGTTGAATTGCAGTATACTGGTGAGTTCCCGGATCATGTAACAATATGGCCTGATGAAGAGGGTCCGCTCAAGGTGAGAGTGGAATACTATCGTCTTCCTCCAATATGTAAGGAATGAAATTGTTTGGGGTTAAATGTGGGTGTATGAGAGATAAGGAAGATACTTATGGAGTTAAAGGGAAGGCAGTGCTGGTAGATACGGATACAACAGGGCAACCAGTAAGAGAGGTCAAGGCCTAGTAGGCAGAATCATCAACTGTCGTTAACCTCTCCTAGTAGTACAGTAGTTAAGGAAGAGGTTGTGATGGAGACTCATTCTCCACGCCATAAGACTTTCAAAGGGTGGTTAGTGGTGAAGCTGGTGAAGTTAATACTTCCTCCTGCCCCAAAAATCTCTCAATTTATCAAATGCTCCATGTAGCCTCTTGCTTTTTTCACTTCTTTTTCTCAATTTGATTTCTACTTGAGCTTATCTAAAGCCATTCTCCCCCAGGGGCAGAGCTACATTGGTGCTTGCCCCCCCCGCCCCCCCCCCCCCCCCCCCCCCCCCCCCCCCCCGAATTTTGAAGATCGCATATATATTGTCAAGAATTTTGGTATTTATGAATAATTTAAAGGTATTATAAATATAATAGCGTGCAATAATTACAATAAAATTGCTTGTAGTTCAGCAGACTAGTTACTTCTATTTTATCCCATGTACTAGTGTTCGATTCCCCGTGGAAGTAGTTTGCTTTTTTCTACACTTTTTCGTTTAACAAATTTTAATAACTGCTCAAAATTTATAATAATTACTTCATTAGTTCAATTTTGTCTCCTCCTTTTTAGTTTAATAATTGCTCAAAATTTAAGATAGCAATTCAATGAAAAATTCGAGAAAGAATATACATTCTCCTAATTTATATTGAACATTTATAGATTAAAGTTTTTGGATCTCTTGTAACGATCATCATTAAGTTGTAACAGTGTGTGCAAGCTTTTTGGGGTATCTGGGTCATGTGCAGCTCATCATGGGAAACAGTGGGTGCCAAGGGTGCAGAAAGTGCAGGATGTCTCTTCTCCAGTTCAAGTAGCAACAGAGTTGGTGGTGCAGAATATTCCAGTTGCCAAGCTAAGAGAAAGTGATAAGGGTAAAGAGGTGCTGGAGAGTGTAGATCCTCAATTACAGGTCATTTTTACTAGTCCTTCAATGGTAGACGATGGGAGGATTGCTCCTCAGAACTTGGAGAAATTATTCTTAGCAGTGGCTGGTTCTTCCTCTCCTAAGTTGCCAACAAAGGATGAGTTTCAAAGAGTAGTCAATGGTGCTAAACCTCTGGTCTGGTCACAAGACAGGGCTAAAGGTTCTATTCAAGCAACGTCTTCTTCTTTCAGTGTGTTGAGTCAACTGGGTGATAAAGAAACAAGTAGGGTTCTGGATGCTCCAAAGAAAAATGATACAAGGAGGGATAAGTGGAAGGGGGGAGGGGGCAAACCCCCAACTTCTAAATGATTATACTATTTTGGAATGTGAGGGGGTTTAATAACCTCCAAGCAAAGGGACTTGATGCAAGTCCTTCATAGAAATAAGGTTGATGTGGTTGCTGTACTTGAAACTCGTATAAAAGCAGAAAAAGCTAAAGAGGCTGTAGAAGAGGTGTTTGCAGGTTGGGACTTGGGAGAGATGTATTGATTGTGTTGATTCAAACTTAGGCCGAGTATGGTTATTCTGGGTTCCAGAGATTAGAATTCAAGTGCTTAAACCGGGGAAAATTTTTGTTCACTGCTTGGTGGAGGATGTCAACAAGGACAGTTTTTTTTCTGACTGCTGTGTATGCTTCAAATGATGAATCTGAATGTCTAGCAACATATAAAGAGATAGCTAAATACAAGGTTGCAGGTTATCCGTGGATTATTGGTGGCAGTGGCGGACCCAGGATTGTCGGAGAGGTGTGTCGCCAATAAAATCCAATAATAATTAAATTAAATAAAAAAATTAAGTAGAAATTAAAAGAAATAATTCATAAAGTTCACAGTGTCATGTTTACAACGAACTGCGACGACTTTTCACATGTTGAAATGTCTCTAAAATACATTCATCACTTATGCTACAAAGAAAATCTTTTTCAATATACACACCTAAACAATCATTCATAAATTGTTCACTCAACCGATTTGAAGATCGTTCTTGATTATCTTCATAGCTGAAAATGCTCTTTCGCAGCTTGCAGTTGCAACAGGTAAAGTCAACACCAACTTCAACATCAAGTAAACTAAAGAATAAAGAGTGTATGCCTGGGCCATTGGCTATTTGGCCTATGGGTTATTTTTCTATTTTAATTATAGGCCCAGACCCAACATACATCACACATATATATTGTATGGGCTGAGAGTCTGTTGTTGTTGTTTTTTTTAATAGGAAGTGATAGGATTATGATTTATGAGTTATTTTAAACAAAATTAATAAGGATTATGATTAAGATTGATTTATTTGGATAATAAATTATTCGACTATAATGAAGGTGCGTTGGCTATAATTATTGAAGGTATGCGGCTATCCTGAAGTAAAAAAATTTGTACAAAAAATATGGAGGTTCTTCGTAAAATTCTCGAGCGAGGGTGTGTCGGATGACACACCCTTACTAGCCTTAGGTCCGCCACTGATTGGTGGGGATTTCAACACGATACGTGTTCCCGAGGAGACATCGAATCAAAGGAATCCTACTGCAAGTATGGCTGGCTTCAACTCTTGAATTGGAGATATGGAGTTACTGGATTACAGGTCAACTGGGCCTCATTTCACCTAGACCAACAGACAGGTTAATCGGCCTATTGCTAGGAAACTGGATAGAGCACTAGTTAAACTTGAATGGATTGAGAAATTTAAGAACTGTGTTGTTGAGGTGCTCCCTGCCAACTTTTCTGATCATTGTGAGGTGCAAGTAAGCACAACAGGCCCTATCAAATCTATGCCTAAACCGTTTAAATACTTTGAATTTTGGGCTGAGCATCCTAGGTTCCTGGAAATTGTCGAGAAGGCTTGGAAGATTGAAGTCACATGGAATCCAGGGCAAATCATTTAAAGGAAAATGCGTGAGATTAAGCTGGCTCTAAAAAAGTTTAACAAGGAGGTGTATGGGAATCTTCAGGATCAAGTAAAGGAGGCTGCTGATGCTTTACAAAGTGCTAATATCAAGGCTTTTTCGACTCCCACAGCAGAGCATTTTGAATCTGTCATACATGCTAAGGATAGATATGATCAAATATCAAAGGCCTATGAGAGTTTTTGCTGGCAGAAATCCAGAGTGTCATGGTTAACAATTGGGGATAAGTGCTCTAATTTCTTTTATCAAGCAGTGAAAATACGCAATTCCAAAAGGGCGATTAGGAAGCTGGTGAAGGAATCAGGGGAAGAGGTTTATCAAACTGACCTGATTGTTGAAGAAGTGATTGGTTTCTATAAGAAGCTTTTAGGAGAGACAAATTTAGAGATTAACCCTAGTGAGGAGGAGGTGCAACAACTTGTTCAGCATAAAATCCCCCAGGCTGAGTGTGCTGATTTGATTAAGACGATTACAGTTGAGGAAATAAGAAACGTGATTTTCGGTATGAGCTCTCAAAAGGCCCCAGGCCCTGATGGGTTCTCTGCAGGATTTTTCAAGAAGACTTGGGGTATTATAGGAGATGATGTGTCCAAAGGGATTTTATTCTTCTTCAATTCAGGTAATCTTCCTAGTGGTATTAACTCCACAGCGGTTTCTTTACTGCCCAAAGTTCCAAATGCAGATTCCCTTAAGAATTTTAGACCTATTTCTTGTATAAACTTCCTTACAAGATAATAGCTAAGATTCTGGCTAATAGAATTAGGGGGATAATGCCTCTGATTATAAGTAATTCCCAGTCTGCATTTATTCAAGGAAGAAGTATCATGGATAATATACTTTTGGCTCAGGAGTTAGTAAGTGGGTATAACAGAAAGTGTCTCTCATCTCGTTGTGCTATCAAAATAGACATAATGAAGGCTTTCAACTCAGTTAGCTGGAGGTATCTATTCATCATGATGAGAACTATGGGGTTCCCTGAGAAATTTTTACTGTGGATCAGGAGCTGTTTGCAAACTGCTCATTATAGCATCAATATAATTGGCAGTCTCTGTGGATTTTTTCGTGCTAGGAAGGGTGTTCGTCAGGGTTAGAGTAGTCAAAATCCCGATTTAAATCCTAAAATCCTACGGTTTTACGATTTTACTTACCTATTCCGATTCTGATTTCACTATAAAATCTACGGACCTTATAATCCTACACTATTCACGATTTAAATCCTTAAAATCTTCAAAATCTTACGATTTTACGATTCAAATCTTAGAGTCAATTTTACATATTTCCCCCAGAATTTGCAAAATTACGCCTCTTTTTCTTCTCCTTCACCAACATCATCTAGTTCTCTCACACTAATCACCATTGATAATAATCAATTCACATCAACGTATTAGTCATCATCGATTCACCACCTCTTAACATTAACCTTGAAAATTTATCATTCTAAGTGTTATGTGCTTTTGTGTTATTCATGATTTTCCTTACTAATATTATTTCGTCTTCATTTTTATATGGACCTTAAAATCCTACGATTTTACGATTCGATTTTATGATTCCGATTTTACCCCATTTTTGATTTTACGTAAAATCTAGATTTTGACTGCTTTGGTCAGGGTGATCCATTATCACCATATCTCTTTACAATAGCTATGGAAGGACTGTCTACAATGTTGAAGGAAGCTAGTCTGACAGGGGGTTACCATTCCATCCCCAATGTAAGAAGGTTGCTCTTAATCACTTGTGTTTCGCTGACGATCTGCTTATCTTTACTAAGGGCTCTGCACATGCAATACTGCAGGTCAAAACTATTCTGCAACAATTTTATAGGATCTCGGGTCTTAAGTGCAACCCAGCCAAATGTGAAGTCTACTTTGGGGGTGAATCAGTGCTGTACAAAAGTAATGCCCTTGCTCTTCCTGGTTTCCAGGAGGGGAAATTGCCAGTTAGGTATTTGGGATTGCCTCTACTGGCTGGTAAACTCTCGTCCACTGAAATTGATATACTGGTTGAGAAGATTACCAAGCGCATCAGACCCTGGCGTGCTAGAGAACTTACCTACGCAGGGAGGCTTCAACTGCTGAATTCTGTGCTCCTAGGCATAGTTCAGTATTGGATGCAGCTGTTTATTTTACCTAAGCAAGCACTAAAGAGGATTCAAAAGATCTGTTCTCAATTCCTATGGCATGCATGCTCCATCCGCTTGCTCTGGCTTTTTCTAATGAACTCTGAGACTCTATGGGTTGCGTGGATGAATGAGTATAAATGTAGACACCATGATCTTTGGTCGTTCCGAGTGCAATACAGTAGTTCATGGGCTTGGAGGAAACTTCTGAAATTGAGGGATATGATTTCTCCTTGGATGAAGAAGCAAAATGGCATTGTTTTCCGGGGATCAAAGGAGATGACGGTTTACTCAGTTCATAGGGTATGGGAAACCTTGAGAAACAGGGCTCCTACAGTCTCTTGGTATAAACTTGTCTGGGGAAGGAATTGCCCTCCACGCTTTAGCTTGATTGTCTGGCTTATCATGAGAAAAGCCATTGTGACAAGAGACAAGTTGCTGAAGTGGGGTAAAATCAGGGATGCTTCCTGCCCACTCTGTGGTTTGGCAGTAGAGAACAGAGACCACCTCTTTGTTCAATGCCCGTTTTCACGTCGTCTTGCTGCTGCACTGAAGTGTCATCTCCTGCTGCACTCAGATTGGGAGGCAATGGCAAGCTCAATGATCCAGGTTGGCAATGCTCGAACAAGAGATTGGCATGCCCTGATTTGGTGTCTGTTAATGACATTCATCTGGAAGGAACGGTGCGGAGTGACTCATGGATCTCCCTGTCTTTCCCCAGAGCAGGTTGCAGAGTTGATTAGGATGGATTTGTTGTTTATCTCTTGTGGGAACAGAGGGATCCGGGATGCACTTGTGGGGTTGGGTTACCTATAGGTTTCTATTTGTTGGTAGTCATATAGTACACATACTTACAGATAGCAGTGGGAGTTAGTTTGTTTGTTCCTCTCGGGATTGTTATCTTTACTCGTTGTATCGGTTTCTTCTCGGAATAAAAGCAACTGATTCAACGAAGAAAAAAAAATTATTAGTTTTTGTTGGTTGTTTAATTATTTATCTTAA
This sequence comes from Linum trigynum, assembly GCA_964030455.1. Taxonomy (NCBI): domain Eukaryota; kingdom Viridiplantae; phylum Streptophyta; class Magnoliopsida; order Malpighiales; family Linaceae; genus Linum; species Linum trigynum. Next base: position 27,341,744 of record OZ034814.1, on the reverse strand, counting down.
ACATATTGTACTATAAATTTTAGTTTAGACCATATTTTTATGTCTTTTCATCCTTTTATGTTATTACATTTTTTTTAATTCTTATGATAATACGTAAAAAAAAATGTCGCCCCCCGACTCACGAATCCTGGCTCCGCCCCTGTTAGTGGCATGTCAAAATTTCCGAATGTCTTCTGCAAAGCCCTTATAGGGTTCTTTCATTAGCCTGATTAAGGGGAATTTGGGATTATTCCTTGCCATCTGCATCTCCTGAAAAGATTTGTAGCCATCTTTGCCTCTTTATTTTTCTAGTTTTTCATAATGAATTGGTTCTGACATTGCTCTTTTCTCCTTCAATCTTGCTTTACAATCATAACTCCCTATCGAACTTTACTCGTAAGGCAATTCATATCTTCCTCTGTTTTTCCTTCTCAACTTTTAACCTCCAGGTTTTTTTTGGCAGGGGTCCAACACGAGGTTGGGGTTATACAAGTTGTGGTTTGCACCAATTGGAATGTTGCAGTCTACCTGTGGATGACCCATTCAACCACAATTAAAATAGAACAAAGGTAACTTCTCATACTTCACTTCAAACCCCCTATATCATCCTGTCCTTTAAGCTTGGGCTTAGGTTTCAAAGGTGTATTAGATGACACTTTATTTATAGTGTTTGTCACTTGGATTCTTGATACATTTTCCCCTCTCACCAAAACATCTTTAGTCATTTCTCTGGTATTTCTTATCTAAATCACAACATTTGATCAATGAGCCTTTAATAGACCTATAATATTTTTTTGTACTCTTTGATGCCTTCTTGGTATATTTTTTTAAAATGGTTTTGAAGGTACAAAGCAACCTAAGGAGATTTGGATCAAGCTTTGAAAAACTATGGAGGACCAAAAGAGCTATAAAGAAAAGGATATGGAGATTTCATGACAAAGATAAGGTCCAATAACTAAGAAGACTACTAGAAGTCGTTATACAAGCCTAATAGATGAAGACCCGGAGCAAGTTGAAGAAGAAACCAGTGGTGCCCCAACATCGGATCCAACCCCGCTGGAGGAGACTTGGTCATCAGTGGCAGATTTAGGGGGGGGGGGGCATCCCCGAGCCACGACCCAGCCCTCCATTGGATCCAGAGCTAGTATAGCACTTGTAAATTTTCAATTTTAGGTACTCATTTTAGTGCTTGTCGGGTTACAGCCCAACCCTTTCCGGCTCTTTCAAATGTAGCCCAGTGCTCTACCTTATCCTGGATCCGCAGCTGGTAATCCGTGGACTAAGGAAATGGATGGTGGTCGCATCCATCACCCTACAGCAGCTCAAGCCCAAGCCTTCTTTGAGAAGTTACGAAGCCTACAAAGACTAAAAAACCCTTTCTTAGTCGGTTGAAGAGAATTTTAGCCGAGTTCTTCCCCGATAAATAGAGGGTATGGCTCATTAGTTAATTAAGGCTGCATAATCACACAAATACTTCGAGTATAATTACCCCATTAATGCTACATGAGTATAGAGGCAATGACCAACCATATATACATTGAGTAGTATCAATGCTTGATTGTTAGATCATTAATACTTTAGACTATTGATTATGGCTCATAGAGGCCCACACTTAATCACGTCTATTCGTACTTCCTTGTTCTTCACCAATTAGTTGATGGCATGCATGAAGCGAAATAACGCATTAGCTAGTTAAATTTATATATCAAGAGGCGCATGCACGGATAAAAAATCACCTGAGTGGAAGGGATAGAGTGATGCTATAGATGAATCATTGATGCATGATGTGATTGAATATTAGTATGTATGATGGTATTTGAAGCTTACCTTCTTATAGAATAACGTATCTTTACTTTTATGCATCTATAGTTTTTGTGTAAGTCGATGATGGTTTGGCGTGAGTAGTTATTATGCATTAGAAGAGCTTGTGGAATACAACCCTAGGCGCATCTAGGATTATCACTTACATGTTTGGTGGATCAGTTCCTATCTCCTTTTCTATTCATAACCCTTAGAAAATCGTCCCAAAATACAGTCACTACGATTATCCACCCGGACTATCTTCCCAAAAAGCTCTCATATCTTGTGTGCCATCTTAGTATTTTTGAGGGCTACAAATAGTAGTAGATAGATTCTAATCCAAATATCTATAGTGTTGAACTTCTTAGCTTTTGGCTTGTGAAAAATATCAGTAGTCGCGAGGAGATTATTGTCATAATGCCAAGGGCATCCAAAAAATTACCATATTTCTGTCACTTTGGTCCAAGAACAGGAAAACAAACAACTGTTCGCCTAGTTCCGTGATTTGAAAACTTTGCTCTAAGTTCCATGCTTTAGTTAAATCTATCTTCGTGGATTTGACATAGCATTTTTCCGTAGCTACCAAACGTACCACTAAACCCAACATCCTTACCGCTCGCACCTGATCTGAGTCGAAATCTCGTTACTTCAACAATCAAAGGTTCTTCCTCTTCAATTATAACATTATGGATTTTAGGAGGCAAGTCCCTCTAGGGTTCTCTCTGTTTCAGCCACAACTTTCTCTTGGTAATTAGACACAGTTTTCATAGGCACAACCTCTTGCCCCTTAAGCGGGTCATGAACCAGTTATGTAAGTTTAAATATCTTTTTTGGAGAGGTAGACCGTTCTTGCTCCATCTTTATTAAGCTACACGTATCGTTGTAACAACTGCTGTGATATTGAAAATAAAATTAATAAACGTAACTCTCCAATAGCCTAAGCGGAGAAGGCAGAATAGGGTGTCTACAGATCTGTCAAAGACCCTTTGATTAGAAAACTCTTATCTCAGGAAAATTGTCTCTCATGAACCCTAAAACATAGAAGGCAGAGCTGGAGTTATAAACTTTGTCACACAAAGGTCTCGCGCAAACTAAGAGACTATTTAGTATCATTGTTGGTTTTTTTGGTCTATTGCATCTATCAAATTAAATGAATTGAGGATTTAAGAAATATGTTTAGTATGGTTATCATTTTTTGGGGGCGGGATATGGTCACTTCCCTTAAGGGGGTTGTGAGATTCACAACCAAGGGTATTTTGGGTATGAAAAAAATGAATTTATTAATTATTTTTTTGTATTAATTATAAATTGAGAATTAAAAACTCATATTAAATACATACTTTTTTTAAACTATAATAAATACAACTCTCTCTTCCTATCTCTCTCTTCCTTTTCATGCAGCCACTCCACTCCGACCGGCTGACTTTCCGACCGACAGACTTTCTCCGACGAAATCCTTGAATCAGACTCGCCCCGTCCACCTGCAAAAAATTACCACTTCGTCAGTGCGCTAGTGGTACGACCACTGCCACTGGTACCACTACCAGTACATCGCTATCACTATCATCTAGTATCTGGTAGTGGTATCGTACCACTATAATTTGGTACCATTACCATCTGGTATCAGGTAGTAGTAGCGTACCACTATCATTTGGTACCACTAACATTTGGTACCTGGTAGTGGTACGCGTACCACTCCACATAGTACCACTACCACTAGAAAAAAAACCAGATATGAAAATCCAAAAATCTCAGATCTGAAAAACGAAGGGGAGGAGAAGAGATGAGGCACGGAGAGGCAGAGGGACTCACACAAAGAAGAGATATGAAAAACGAAGAGATGAGGTAACGACAAGGGTGGAGGGCGGCAGAGGCTGTGGAGGGTGGAGGGAGGTAAAGGCCGACAGCAGTTGTGGATGGAGGCGGAGGCCGGCGGCGGTTGTGGTGGGCGGAGACAGTAGTGGAAGCCAGCAGCAACAGTCACGTCTGATGGAGAGACGGAGGAGGCAGAGAGGGAGGAGATGGTTAGGGAGGAGTTAGGTTTTTTCTTTATTTATACGGGAGGGAGAATAATTGGGTGTGGTAACATTTTTCCATTCCAAAAATATCCTTCTTTTAATCCTAACCATAGATTTGAAAAAAACAAGAAAGAGACAGGAGGGAGAGCGTATCCAATGGCTAAAAAGTGGGTTGTGAATCTCACAACCCCCAAAAGGGGCTGTGACCGTATCCCATCCCCATTTTTTGTTGTCCAATAGGTTGTGAATCGATAACTCACAACCCGATCCAAATCAAGGAAACCCGATTTCAAACCCACCCACTCTTCAAATCCCATGGATGTCAATATTTTGGCTTTCTTTATTCCAGTTTGTTAAGACAAACCCGGACCGTTCGATCGAACCGATAAACCAGTAGTTGATCTCCAAATCGGAAATTCAAAATAAAAAAAATAAAAAAACACATAAGCAACGAAGCAGTCATTGAACCTACCTCTGCTTTTCCGAAGGATTTGTCAGATCTTCGATAGCCGTCGGACAGCCGCTTCCCGTCCTAAACGTCCCAGATCTGCGGCACTCCGCCGCCTCTACGTTCTAGCAAATGAAAAGGAAAGAAGAAGAATCGCAGAAGAATGAAAATTAAATTTGAGAGTTTAAGAGAGAAAGAGAAAGACAGAGACAGAGAGGGGATGAGGCGATGAGCAACGCTGCCAGGGGTGGGTGGAAGAAAATCGAAAAAAAAAAAGAAGAAGGAAGAAAATAAAAAAATGAGAGTTTGAGAGAGAGAGAGAGGCAGTGAGTGTCGGCGCTTAGGGTGAGGATGTGGTTAGGGTTTTCTGTTTCCCTTTATTAGGATTTTTTGGTAAATAATTAATTTTACTTTAGTCATTAAATTGTTAAATTATTACCTTATTGGTCGCTCTAAAATTCTTCATTCGTCGCCTTAACTAAATTAATTTTATTCTGATGCGCTTAATTCATTTATTTGTATTTTAAACACTTAAATTATTAAATTATTATTTTATATGTCTTTTATTTACCATATTATTATTTATTTAAGATATCGATTTTATAACGGTTTCTTAACAACTCAATACCGGTTGGACCACTGAAATGTGAGTTGTTCAGGATACGGGTCATGCTCGGTTTAGAGGACATTGCTTTTTTTCCCCTCAAATCCATCAGAGCTCACTTCGTCTTCTTTAAACCGCCAACGACACTCGACCTCTACCTCATCTGCTCCGTCGAGCAGCCAGGTGACTGTGATTCCTATCGTCCTCGCTGCTCCGGCCTCGACCTCGACCTCGCTTCTCAGGCTCGACTTTGCTGCTTCCCGCCTAGTCTGCACTGCTACGGTCGACATTTCTGCTCCCGCTCGACGTCGCTGCTCCCGGCTCGGCCACCCAGCTCAAGCATCCCCGCCGTGTCCAGCTTCCGCCAGTAGTGGCGATTCTTTCCTTTTTAAAAAAACCATCAACGATTCTTTGTCGAGAACACTCCCCTAAACAAGAGAAATTTGTTTCTGGGATACAATTCTTGATGCTATCGCTTCGTTGTGTAACTTAGCCAGCTTAAGTTTGGGAGGTATCCTCTTGTGAAGTGCGAAGCAGTGCAGGTAAAGCCACTCTATTGTCAAGCACGAAGGTGTTTGATAAAATGTGCAGCTGAATAACTTAATAGGTCTTGACCACTCCTTTGTTTTTTTTTCTTTTTCCAGCCTTCTTTCTGCTTTATCATCAAGAATTTGAATATGGTGATTCGTTCTTTTATTGGGGATTCGCCCTTAGGAGTTCTTCCAATTTTAAACATATATTACACTCATCCGTTAGCTGAAATAGCTTGCTGAAGAAACAATTGAAGTCGTGTCTCATTACAATGTTAAGGGCATGATAAATATAAGTGGCCGGCTATGCTACTTTTGTACTAAAAGAAATTACTTCAGTGCCTTGCGGCCAATTGCTTGTCTTGGGTTAATTATGAGTCTTCGTGGGTTGGTGGCGTTTAGGTATCTGATATATGCTCACTGATTCCTTCTTTATGTTTCCATAGGTGGGTTCATGGTAATTTCTGGAGCTACTATGAAGAACGAAGAAAAGACTGAGCTTGCTGGGTTTCTGAAAACTCTACCGCCTGTTCAGTTTTGCTGTGTGTATGGTTCCACGCTCCATCCAAATAATTCTGACAAGGTTCTTCTTGTGTTCCTTGTTATGTGACATTTGCCTAAGAGGTTTCTAGATGTGGCTGTTCCCTTCTTTCGAATTTATAACTTGAAATGCAAATTATATTTGCTGACCTTGTAGTCTTCAATGGTGGATTATATACTTGGTGTGGCAGATCCCCTGAAATGGCATTCAGAGGTAAGAAAAATAGATTGCAAAGATATTCTGTTCTGCTTTATATTACATTCTAGTTGCCTGAACATCTAATATCCACTTCTGTTATTTATTTTTTTCAGAATCTGAAATTGAATAGAAGCCATTATGCCTCGTGGATGGTTCACCTAGGGGGAGCAAAACTGGTGTCACTTCCTCTCTCCTTATCTTTCTCCGTCGAATCTCAAGTATTTATTTCTTCAGTCCCAAGATATGATTTAGTGATTTTACTAGGTCACTAAGGTTGCAGATGGCATCGGTGTTGGAGTTCACTTCAACCCCTTTGTTACTTGGAATGACAAGGTATTCTAATTCATCGGAGATGTTTAACTCTAACAGCGCTCTGGCTTGAGCTATCTCATACAGATCAATGTTATTTTGTGTTTTTAGTGTGTTTCTTGTTCCAGTAATGAGTGGTAGTTTCTCATGCTCAGGAAATTTATGACAGATGCTCAAATATGGGGTTGTTAGAATGCATGATCTGGTTGAAGACATTCTAAATTGGCAGAGATTTTACATAAGTGGTCGTTTGCAGAAACCAGTATGTTTTCCTCTCTTTCATTGTCGTTTTACGAGTTTGTTGTTGGAGCATTCTCTAAAATCCGCTTTGCACTATGTTTGCACGAGTCTATTATGAGCCGAACCACAATTGAAAGACTTTGATTTAATTTTTTTGGAAGATATGTATAAAGTGTCAATGATAAGGCCAGTTGATATTTGTTAACAATCCCACCAACAAATGCCGTTCCTTTATATTTTTCCTTGTTCTTCCATCATTTTTTATTTGTTCTTCCCGGATTTCGAGTCAATTCTTGTGCAATACAATTGATTTACCATTGCTTGGGGTTTGTCGAATGTAGGTTCGTGTGCTTCTGGACAATTTGGATGTTGAAAATTTAAATGCTACTAACCTCAGGGCTGCCATCGCTGCTGCTCTCCTCATTTTGCCATCCAAATTCAACGAGGTTTGAGCGTATTACAGATTTCGACCCTTGAAGTGTTTAAGCAATCTGGAAGAAGAAATGAAAGAATAAAGATAAATATGCATAGAATTAATGGTGCTATATGCTTGTGCAGGAAGATCTCTATTCCACGATATGTAGCCTGTCCTACATGGGTGACTTGCGTATGATTTTCGCGGAGGACAAAAACAAGGTTTGCCTGACTCTAATTTACACTGTTCAAGTTTGTTATGTTAATACAATATTAAAAAAAAATGTTTGATGCTGTGATGATAGTCAACATATGGTTTTACCTCTGAAGGTTTAGCCTCAACCCTTGCTAAGGTTTAGATATGAGTCAAGACAAGAATTTGGGATGTGAGTTTATTGCTTGAGGAGGTTCAGATTGCAGAGCCACATTCTAATGCTATTTCTCGATAAACCCCTGGTCTCTTGCAGGCTACTGTTGTTTGCTGCCATTTTTCGCCCCATTAATAATATCGTTTTCTTTTATCTTTTAAGTTGCAGTTACTGTTCTGCTGTAGCTATAACATAGACGAATAAAACTCCTCGTTCCAGTCTTTCTGAATGACATGGTGATGATTCTAAGCTATTGCAAACATTCCTCAGGTGAAGAAAATTGTGCAAGGGCAATTCAATTTGTTCCGGTCAATGTATAAGCCATTCATTGAAGAATACGAGGCGAAGGATGTACTAAGAGTCTCCTCATTTGGTGGGCAACAAGCAAATTTCTCTCAGGTGCATTTGCAATGTCCTACTGATCTAACATCTGGTCATGATTTGTGTGTTTGGAATTAAAGCCGAACTCGAGAAAGAACGTTTCCCTTTATAGCTGTCAAGTGTTGTACGAGACTGTCATAGTATCCTTCTTATGTTCAAATTACATGCCTTATCCCCTGCCCCCTGCTCTGTGATGAATGTACTTGCTTCCTTAGTCTTACGTTCAAAGAATCCTTAGTTCCCGTGGATGGTCTTCATGTTTGCATTTGCAGCTATTCCAGAAATATTCCTTTTTCACATAACAAGTGCTCATTTATTGGTTTTATAGACTAACATGTTCCAAATCTCAAATAACTGCAGAACTGTTGTCTGCCAGCGACACGTTCTCTCGTTTGCTCTCTACCTCTGCTGGTCAGAAATAAAATGGGGACAGGACTAGGAGGATTGGGCGATTCGGGTAGGATAGGCCTACTTCAAATGGGGTTGCTAGTTAAATGGTTGGCACTAAATTCCAGAGTGCTAGTGGTCTATATTCTAACCCTCCTCATCGCCCATTTTGTGTAGGTCAGGTTGTACGGGAAGTAGTCTTCAGTTCAAGAGAAGAGGCTGCTAGAAGCATGCAGAAGGCGGTGAGGTGTACAGTAATGGTTTCCAGCTTAAGGCAGGCAGTCTCTGGCTTCGTGGCTGCTGGAGGAATGAATGCTGGTAGATACCTAGCTAATAAAGTGCGCAAGGCATGGAAATCATGGACATAGTCATGTGCTTTGTGGCCTCTGTATCGTGATCGCACTTTGGATCTGCTTGAGAGTTCAGCGACATGGCTGAAACCTGATGTGCAAGAGGATTGTCCTGATACGAGAGATTCAACCGATGATAACGTTTGATTGCTCAGGTGTGTGGCAAACATGTCCGGTTCCCCTGACATATCACCGAAAAAGAAGGCAGTACATCACCACATCATTGATCCAGTTTCCCTTGTTCCTCCCTAGATTTTTGATATCTTGGTAGCTTTTTCAGTTTCTTTGCTGCGAACTTATGCAGTAAGTTAGGTGGCTGGAATATTGAGAATGAGCATTAAGAGAACACAACTGCACAACAGTTGCCTACTTGTATCTGCAGTTTACTGGCCATTTTTCATTTTGTTAGCAGTTCATTGTATATGTACGACATTTCGGCTCCAGCTCCAATTAATTCATTAAGTCACCAGAGCAAGTTGAACTTCTGCAAGTTAATTAGTTTCTACCGTCTGCTACTAAGATATAGTTGATGCCTCAACTGTATCAGAATTGATATATTACCATTACATGGAAGATCCATTGACAAGGCCACATGCTTAAATTGTTGTCTTTGAATACTGGTAAACAATTGTTGCCTGTGACGGTAAGGCGACAACCACTGTTAACCTGGTAAGGGCTCTTGTGCATCCAAAAACTAGGACACCAATAATCTGTTAACCTGGTAAGGGCTCTTGTGCATCCAAAAACTAGGACACCAATAATAGCCACGCTTCTCGCGGTCACCATTTCAAGCGCATTCATTGCTTTCTTCTCAACCCTAGATGTCTTTACTGGCTTGATGAAAGACGAGAAAGATACACTAATATAACAGAACAATGAGAAACTGGGAATAGCTTCTGCCATCCTCAAAATACCCCACAGGAACTATCATTACAGTAATCACTAACCAAGAACATTCAAGCTTATTGCAATGTCTGTGTCACAGTAATGCTGCCTCGAAGTACATTTCACAGATCACGGAGAACTGGTTCTCATCACCTTACCGATGGAAACATGTTCTTGACAATCTCGGAGCACCGGATTCTCAACTCTTGCTATACTGTATGATAAGATGTGCATGAACAGTAACATTCGATGAAGAAGAATCGAAAGCTGTAGATAATTTTACGATTCGAGAATACCGGATACACGACCTTTCATTTCGAGAGACAGCAATATCCTCTTCCAGATAGATGGCCAAAATTCGAAGCCATCAACAAAGCAAACACAAATTCTGGGTTCTTACAAACTAGAACAAACCCTGAGAATCTAATATGAAGTATGCATCAACGGATCTATTTCCCTTTGTTACGCTTGGCGGCACCCTTTCCTTGTCCCTTCTTAGGGGGCCCTTTCCCTCGACGTTTCAACATCTCGAGCTTGGACAGCCGCCTGGAAAAAAAAAAAACGAAAACAAAAAGTTGCAGGGAACAATGAACATTGAACAAGAGCATTTCAGGGTTTCATTGCATATGCATCACTACAGTTTGCACCTATATCTACAAACAGATTATTGACTCCGTTCTTCAGGAGGCAGCACAAAGTTCTTTTCTTTCTTCAATAGAAGGCACAAACTAGCAGCAGGCATTTCGTCGAGCACATGGTGGGCAAAAATACTAAAGAGCGTGGGGAATAGAAGAGGGAAGGGGGGTCATACTCCTGTTCTCGAGCGGCCATAACAAGAGGGTCGTCCTTAGTGACGTCGTGAGGGTACCACTGGGAGACCTTGTCGCCGATGAGCTTCTTCCGGAGTAATTTGTGGGGAGATCTTTGCCCTGTTGGGTTTAGAACATGCCCAAATATCCTCGCTCTAGCTTCTGTCACCCCTTGGGTTACCGCTGTTTCCAGGAGCCTCCTCAGCCCCACGCCGCTCATCTTGGACTTCGGAGGATCTGCAATATACCGGCGTTGGAGACGGTGAGTGGAGGTTATGACGGCGACGGCGACGGGCACTGAAGAGGAGGCTGAGACGGACGGCTGTTAAAGAACGCATTACGCATTTTAAGTTTTGTAGGTGTATTTATTCGGGCTGAAGACGAAACGACAGCGTTTGGATGCTGGAACTTTTATTATTGATATAAAATGAATTTACGAAATCAGTTAAATTATTTTCTTATCTGCTCTTCTTCTTTCCCCGCCAATATCATCCTCCCGTCCAGTCCGACCTTCCTTCTTCTTCTTTTCTTCCGAACGGCGACTTGAATCATAATTCCGTCAACAATATATATGCATTCCGTCAACGATTGGACGAATTTCACTTCCGCCGGGAGATTATCGGTCATTCTCCGGAAATTCATTGCGATTGAGAATGTCTTCCTCCTACATTCTACAGCCTCTGGCCTCTATCTCCCTTCCCTCGCCGGCGTCGTCTCTTCAAGCTCAGCAACCCGCGTTATCGGTCCATCAGTACTCGTCTCCTCACCCTCTTCTCTCCACTTCAAAACCTTCCATGTCCACCTCCCGGTCTCAAGACTGGTGGGTCGAATCCCTGCGCGCCAAAACCGGCTCCAATCAGTTCCATGAAGCAGTTTCCGTATACATCGACATGATTCTTTCGGGAGCTAATCCAGATAACTTCATCTTCCCTCCGGTTCTCAAGGCTGTGGCCGGACTTCATGACTTGAGCTTGGGGAAACAGGTTCATGCCCACGCTATCAAATTCGGGCATGAAGGGTCCGTTCGCAGCGTAGCTAATGCGCTCGTCAATGTTTATGGAAAGTGCGGGGAATTATCTGATGCGTACAAGATGTTTGATGGAATTACTGAGAGAGACTCTGTTTCGTGGAACTCGATGATTTCGGCGTTATGCAGGGCTGAGGAGTGGGAGACTGCGCTGGAGTCGTTTCGACTAATGCTGGCGGAGGATCTGGAGCCTAGTTCATTCACGTTGGTGAGCGTGGCGCTAGCTTGTTCTAATTTGGACAAGCATCAGGGCTTGCGGCTCGGGAAGCAACTTCATGGGTACAGTCTCAGAACAGGCCACTGGATGAAAACGTTCACAAACAACGCTTTGATGTCAATGTACGCAAGGATGGGCAGGGTGGATGAGGCAAAAGGTTTGTTTAAGTTATTCGATCACCGTAACTTGGTTTCGTGGAACACCATGATAAGCTCCTTGTCGCAGAACGAAAGATTCATGGAAGCTCTTGTTTTCCTGCAGCGTATGGTCCGCGAAGGAATCAAACCAGATGGGGTGACATTCGCAAGTGTGCTTCCAGCCTGCTCTTGTTTGGAGATGCTATCTGCTGGGAAGCAAATTCACGCTTATGCACTGAGAAATGGAGAGCTCATCGATAACTCTTTCGTTGGTAGCGCTTTAGTTGACATGTATTGCAACTGCGGACAGGTAGAAAGTGGGCATCGAGTCTTCGAACGTATCTTGGACAAAAGAATCGGGCTTTGGAATGCCATGATTGCTGGGTATGCACAAAATGAGCACGATGAACAGGCATTGATGCTCTTCCTTCGTATGGAAACTGATGCGGGACTTCATCCCAATGCAACTACAATGGCAAGTGTTGTTCCTGCTTGTGTGCGGTGTGAAGCATTTTCCAGCAAAGAAAGTATACACGGATATGTTATAAAGATAGGCTTCGAGACAAATAGGTACGTACAGAATGCACTTATGGATATGTACAGCAGAATGGGGAAAATGGAGATTTCAAAGTCGATATTTGATAGCATGGAGGTGAGAGATGTAGTTTCTTGGAACACTATAATCACTGGATACGTCATTAGTGGATGCTTTGACCAAGCACTAGAGATGCTACAAGGGATGCAAAAAACAGATCGTGATGATGGGAGACTCGCTGGTTTTAAGCCTAATTCAGTAACATTGATGACAATACTCCCAGGATGTGCTTGGATGGCAGCACTAGCCAAAGGGAAAGAGATCCATACTTATGCGATTCGAAATGGCTTGGCTTCAGATGTTACTGTTGGAAGTGCACTAGTCGACATGTATGCAAAATGTGGATGCTTAAACTTATCAAGGCGAGTGTTCACCGGGATGACGAATAAAAACATCATCACATGGAACGTCATCATCATGGCCTATGGAATGCATGGGCAAGGAGATGAAGCATTGAAACTTTTCCAAGACATGGCGTCTCGAGCCAAGTTTGGAGGAGTGAAGCCCAATGAAATCACTTTGATTTCAGTATTCGCTGCATGCAGTCACTCAGGTTTTGTAGATGAGGGACTCCGCATATTTCACAGCATGAAAGCTGATTATGGGATTGAAGTTACAGCAGATCACTATGCTTGTGTAGTTGACTTACTTGGTCGAGCTGGCCAAGTGGAGCAAGCCTATGAATTACTGAACTCAATGCCTTCTGGGTTTGATAAGATTGGGGCTTGGAGTAGCTTGCTTGGAGCTTGTAGGCTGCACCAGAAGGTCGAAATTGGGGAAATTGCAGCAGAGAGTCTGATTCAGTTGCAACCAGATGTGGATAGCCACTATGTCTTGCTCTCCAATATATATGCATCCGTAGGAATGTGGGAAAAGGCAATGGGTGTTAGGAAGAGGATGGAGGAACTAGGAGTGAAGAAAGAAGCTGGATGCAGTTGGATTGAGTATGGTGATGAAGTCCACAAGTTTTTGGCTGGGGACATGTCTCACCCACAAAGCGAGAAGCTCCACGGATTTCTCGAGCTGTTGTATGAGAGAATGAAGAAGGAAGGGTATGTCCCTGATACTTCTTGTGTCCTCCATAATGTTGGTGAAGATGAGAAAGAGATATTGCTATGTGGGCATAGCGAGAAACTGGCAATAGCTTTTGGCATTCTCAACACCCCTCCTGGAACTACCATTAGGGTAGCCAAGAACCTTAGGGTTTGTAATGATTGCCATACTGCCTCGAAATACATTTCGAAAATCGAGGAGAGGGATATTGTGCTACGAGATGTGAAGAGATTTCATCACTTCAGGAATGGGACTTGTTCTTGTGGGGATTATTGGTAAGGGGAAGGGGGTTCAGATCAGCTTTTGCTGGGAGACCAAGTTCTTGACAATTTCTGAGGTAGGGGTTTCCTACACTTTCGACCTGTATCATATTATTCATAACATGTGGATGAACAGTATATTTGATAAACAGAAGTCCATGGTCCTTTCGGGGACATCCGATGAACATAAGTGTAAAGCTGTAACACCAAGACGATTTCTGTCCATGAATATCAAACACTGAGTTCTTGTTATAAAATCCGTTGAAACCATGATTGTGTGACTCGATTCTGGAATTGGGGAGAGCAGTGCTCGTATAATTTCTCCCACAAACATATGGAAAATTTCAAGTTAAAACTGGGTTAATCCATCTTAACTAAAAAAAAACAAGCAATCCTGATACATGTCCAGATCCTGGATGAACATTTACCCGTTTAGTCGGTACCTGTAGTGTTGCAGGGTTAAAAAATGGTCAAATCTGCCAAGTATAGACTCACATGATAGCTGATTTCAGGACGTTTGACAGCAAATAAAAAAAATTGTAGATAATTACTACAAGAAGAAGAGTTTACTTGATTGCAGCTTCAAGCGCTCTCCAGGGTTCTGTCATTCAATCTGTTTTGCTCAATGTAAGCAAACAACATCAGAAAACAGAAGCAGCACAAGAAAAAGACACTGCCTACTAGAACCTGTTCTGCATCTTCAAAATTTTTTCAGTTTACATATCGTCGTCGTCGGGTTTGTTTCTGTTGAATGTATCCGCCGTCGTTTGCTGGAGCTGCAAGGAAGAAAACATGAGCTTAGCTGCCGATCCCAAGCAGAAGTGCCGTTATCCGCCATCATGGAGGTAGACCAACAGAAGGAAGGAAGATAAAGTGCTGCCGGAGGAAGAAGTATATGCAGCAGTAGCACACGCAGGAAACTTAAGATATCGAAATCCCTAATCGTATTTTTTTCTATTTTCTCTTTACTTAAAAATGTAATTATGATAGTTTAATATAATTTGTTCATGTTAATTTTTATAATGGAGAAATTTTACAATGCTATATAGCATTGGTGCTATAGGTTTTTGCATTTATGGTACAACTTCAATTTGTACTTTTAACGTTATGGTATAACTTCAGCTTGTACCTATACTATTTTACAAATTCTTTTATGGTACAATTTGAACTTGTACCCTTATGTGATGGTACAACTTAAAGTTGTGAAATTGTACCATAACATAAGAGTACGAATTTCTTTATGGTACAAACCAAACTTATACATTTTAACGTTATGGTACAACTTTAAGTGGTACATTAAAGCACCCATGCTTTATAGTATAATAGAAGTGCTCTTTATATTGTTCGTCATCATTTTTAAATATAAATTTTTCGTTAGAGTTTTTTTTCCAGATTTCGAGACCTAACTTTTTCTGGCAAAAAATGATTGACATAATTTGGGTTTACACACAATAGTTGAAAATGATAAAGCTAATTATTTATTTTCTGAATGTGCTCGCTAAAGGGCTGTTTCTTGCTTTTTTCTCTAAGTTTTCCAGCAGGGTCCCTTCTGATACTTGGGAGACTGAAATGCAGTGGGCAATATCATCCTTTTCGGGTTCAGCTCGCCACTCTTCAGTGGGTCGATTGCTTTGGCAGATTCTAATCAGCAGCATCTGAAGAGATAGGTGTGCTGCGAGACATGGCCGTTTGATTCGAAGTGTTGCAGATAGGTACAATTTTTAGTTGTACCATAAAGGGATTTGTTAGAAAGTGTAGGTACAACTTAAAGTTGTACCATGGTATAGGTATAAGTTTGGGTTGTACCATAGCTGGATTTGGAGAAAGTGTAGGTACAACTTAAGGTTGTACCATTAGTATAGGTACAATTTTGGGTTGTACCATAAAGGGATTTATTAGAAAGTGTAGGTACAACTTAAAGTTGTACCATAGTATAGGTACAAGTTTGGGTTGTACCATAGAAGGATTTTTAGAAAGTGTAGGTACAAATTAAAGTTGTACCATTCGTATAGGTACAAGTTTGGGTTGTACCATAAAGGGATTTATTAGAAAGTGTAGGTACAACTTAAGGTTGTACCATTAGTATAGGTACAATTTTTAGTTGTACCATAAAGGGATTTGTTAGAAAGTGTAGAATGTTGTACCATAGTGTATAGGTACAATTGTGAATTGTACCAGAGAAGATTTTTAGGAAAGTGTAGGTACAACTTTAAGTTTAGTGTAAAGGTACAACTCTAGAATGTGAGATTTTGACGGGCGTGACAATGTCAAGTAGTAGCCGTGAAATTTCCTGGGATAGTGAGAACTGCTCTTTGCATCTCACGGGACATCTCACGGCCGTGATATTTGCCTGAGGAATGAAGCACTGCTTTTTACATCTCACTTGAGTATTTTACGGTCGTGAGATTACCAGTATAAGGTGTCAGATTTCCAGTAGGAGACTTTCACCTGTTGAACTATCCCGTGTACTTATTATAATGGTGTTTCAAACAGAATGGACTTTTTTCCAGAACTTCAAACTTATGAAAAAGATGATTCATAATGTTCTCTAAACCTTGACACGAGCATTACATAGATCCATTCACAATGTTCTCTAGTAACTGTACATCATATCAGATGAGATACCCTGTTAACAAAAAGTAAAACGCAGTCAAAGCATTACATTTGTCTAATAAAACAAGCATCCATAACACGATTAAATATGTCTAATTAATGCTTAAGTTTAGCTGCATGTAGCCCACACTAGTGCATCATCATATTCTAATTGGAAAACATACAAGCACAAACGCAAACACACATAGCTAAGTACTAAGGACTTTTGTTGGGTCATCTTCACTGCCCATCTTCCTCGTCAGTGCTCTCGTCCTCGTCTTCGTTTTGCTGGATTTGCTCATCTTCATTGTCCTCGCTAGAGTCACTGCCCTCTTCCTCAATGGTCCCTTTGTCCTCTTGATTTCTTTCCTTGTTTTGTTCATTGCCATTGTCCTCGTCGTCCTCTTCACTGCCCTCTTCCTCATTGGTCTCTTTGTCCTCTTGATTTCTTTCCTTGTTTTGTTCATTGCCATTGCCCTCGTCGTCCTCCTCTTCACTGCCATTTTCCTCATTGGTCCCTTTGTCCTCTTGATTTCTTTCCTTGTTTTGATCATCGCCATTGCCCTCGTCTTCCTCTTCACTGCCCTCTTCCTCCTCTTCACTGCCCTCTTCCTCATTGGTCCCTTTGTCCTCTTGATTTGTTTCCTTATTTTGTTCATCGTTGTTGCCCTCGTCGTCCTCCTCTTCACTTCCCTTTTCCTCATTGGTCCCTTTGTCCTCTTGATTTATTGCGTTGTTTTGTTCATCGCCGTTGCCCTCGTCGTCCTCTTCACTGCCCTCTTCCTCATCGGTCCCTTTGTCCTCTTGATTTATTTCCTTGTTTTGTTCATCGTCGTTGCCCTCGTCGTCCTCTTCACTTCCCTCTTCATTGCTTTCCTCGGTTGGCCTAGGAGATAGTTCCCAAGGTGTTGAGAATTTTTTGTAGTCAATCCTCAAGGACCTCATGATGTGATGGTTGCATTTGATGATGTAGCGTCGAGCTTCCTTTTCTCGATCGAGGCGGGAGAGAATGAGTGCATTTTGCTCGAGAATTTGGGCATTCTGCCGACCCAATGCCTCAAAATGGGAAATGTATCTGTCGGTGCATGGTCCGGCTTGAGTCGTAGTTTGGTGATGTTGTGCAGGTTGTTGCGGAGACTCCTCGACCATTTGCTGAACAACATGCTCCGATGCGTTTGCCTCATCTGTTGCAAGAGGTGGAGCAGGATGAGGGAGGCCAACAATGCCTACCACACCATTCTCCTTAACCACCAAACACAGACATGATCAATATCAGAAGCATTAGTTACATTTGCTCAATGTTCAAAAGGAACTAGATTAGTAGGCAATCCAAAACTTGCACAAAATCAATCCTAGATTGTTTGAATCCCGACTAGTTCTGTTTTAGCATTCACTGTGAAAAGGAAAGTGTTGGTTGGAACATTTACCTTTGACAACAAATATAGATCCGCAAGGTTTTTTTGGGAGATTGGTTGAGTGGACTGGGCAATGGTGCAATGAGAACCCACCGGATCAATGCCAAAATGCCGAGCTAGCCTTGTGATGTAGGCACCTCCATGGATGGTCTTGATTTGTTTGTTGGAGGTCATCTTCTGTAGGGTTTTCAGTATGACTAAACCAAGATGAATTGGGGGATCTTTTACCATAGAGAGGAAAAAGTTCAAATCCCGCTTGGTCACACTCCCCGGGCTCCCCTCCCTAGCTGCCACAGAATGAGCGATAATGTTGTGGATGATACGCCATGGGGGAAGAAGATCATTCCCTTTATAGTGGGCAGTGTCAGACTTGTCCACATGGTTTTATTTTACCCTTTTCCACATAGCATCGACCAATTGTGCTCTTGGTGAATATACTTTCTCTGAAATCAAACCATGACCTGTAGTGAGAAATCCTGGTGGGTATATCTGGAGTGCCTCTGTGAACTCAGTGATGCTCATCTGTCTCGCCTGTCCTCCAAGGCGAAAAGTTATGTTGTCTTCGGGCTTGTCGAGGTGAAATTCGCACATAAACTTGATGGAGAGAGTGCTGAGGAACTCAATGGTAAGCTCTCGGTAGATGACCTCATTGATGGAGAGAACCTCACACCATGCCGGGAGACGGAGGCATGTGCGAACGGGGTCCGCTGCTCCGAGGCGCTCTAGGAGATCCCAATCAATGCATCTTTGCTGCCCAAATGGGAGGGGAAGGAAGCGCTCTAAAGCCCTCCTATGTTTGTCGGGTAATTGGAGGAAGCCGTGAAGTCCCCCTCCTCCAAGTTGAGCCTCCGTTTGTGGTGGTGGAGATGGTTGACGTGCTCGTCCTTGGTTGTTTTTGCGTTGTCGTTTGGGGGGAGTGTCTCGTTCTTGGGTTTGGCGGCGACGACGATAAGTAGCCTTCACTTTAGCAGGTGAGGCTGATGGTTGCGTGGTTTTTTGTTTAGCTTTCCCCATTCCTACAAAAACCAACTAAGCACATTAAGTCTTTAGTGAATGAGAGGGAAAAGAATTATGTATAAGCATATGCAATTCACAAAGAGACGTCTACACCCTAAAAAAATGCAACAAACCAGGAGCATTCTAATCCCAGGAGCATTCTAATCACAATTAGGAATTCAAAACCCTAATTCAGACCAACCAGGAGCATTCTAATCCCAGGAGCATTCTAATCACAATTAGGAATTCAAAACCCTATAAACAGAACAATAACATAATATACTGTTTGTGAAAACTACAAGCTTATGAAAAGATACTGGAAGATATAGACTTACAGACTTCTCCCTTGACGTCTCTTTGAGTATTCCATCCTCTTCGATCTCCACGTTTGTAACTCCCCTTGGAGCTGGGGTGATACCGGACAGATCAAACTTTCCTAGCTAGATGCAACCTTGGTCAGGGGTTTTGCATCCCCTTCACTTCTGCGACAAACCAACCATTCACAAATGAAAGAAACCATAGCCTAAACCGTACTCCATACCAAGAAGAACCCATAAGTCCCTGATTTCTCAAAAGAACCCAAAGTCCGGCGAAACCCATAAGTTTCCCAAGAGAACCCGTGAGTGCAAATAGAAATCGAAAATGAAGCAACTAGAACCGCACAAATCTGGACGAAAACCAACAATTTCCCAAAAAACCCCGTGGAACCCTAAATTCGCAAGACTCAGACTCGAAATATGAGGCTACTAGAAGCGCAAAACACACAGGTAAAGCAGGAAAAGAGGTTATCGTACTTGACGGAGAGTGATGGAGAGCGGTCTGCGGGTCTTCGGCGGCTGACGAAGGATGGGCGAATAAAGGAGAATGGAAAATCGATGGTTGCGTAGAGAAGGGAATACGAAGGAAGGGAGATAGGAAGCAGGAAGGAAGAAATCGACAGGGAGGGAAGCAGGAAGGAAGAAATCGATGGTTTCGTAATATTGGTGGATAAGAGCCGACTAAGGAGGGAAGCAGGAAGGAAGAAGTCGACAGGGAGGAACCGAGGATCAGTCCTCTGGCGCCGACGAAGGAGGAGAAGGAAGAAACGGCATCACGACGGTGAGGGTTTAGGAACTAGGAATTTCTTCATTATGACCGACCCAAAAATTCATCGGTTTACAATTACATGGGTTGAACCCAATAACCATAATCAAATACTCACTAAACCATATATCACCAACCAATCTCACTAAACCATCGGTTTACAATTACATGGGTTCAACCCAAAACTGATAACCAAACGCTCATTCAACCATATACCTAACCTCAATCTCACATCGGTTTACAATTACAGGGGTTGAACCCAAAACCGATAATCAAACACTCATTCAACCATATATCACCAACCAATCTCACATCGGTTCACAATTACATGGAGTTCAACCCAAAAACCGTAAACAAACACTCACTAAACCATATATCATCAACCAATCTCACATCGGTTCACAATTACATGGAGTTCAACCCAAAAACCGTAATCAAACACTCACTAAACCATATATCATCAACCAATCTCACATCGGTTCACAATTACATGGGGTTCAACCCAAAAACCGTAATCAAACACTCACTAAACCATATATCATCAACCAATCTCACATCGGTTCACAATTACATGGGTTCAACCCAAAACTGATAACCAAACACTCATTCAACCATATACCTAACCTCAATCTCACATCGGTTTACAATTACATGGGGTTCAACCCAATAACCGTAATCAAACACTCACTAAACCATATATCATCAACCAATCTCACATCGGGCCACAATTACATGGGTTCAACCCAAAACCGATAACCAAACGCTCAATCAACCATATACCTAACCTCAATCTCACATCGGTTTACAATTACAGGGGTTGAACCCAAAACCGATAATCAAACACTCATTCAACCATATACATAACCTCAATCTCACATCGGTTCACAATTACATGGGTTCAACCCAAAACTGATAACCAAACGCTCATTCAACCATATACATAACCTCAATCTCACATCGGTTCACAATTACAGGGGTTGAACCCAAAACCGATAATCAAACACTCATTCAACCATATACCTAACATCAATCTCACATTGGGCCACAATTACATGGGTTCAACCCAAAACCGATAACCAAACGCTCATTCAACCATATACCTAACATCAATCTCACATCGGTACACAATTACAGGGGTTGAACCCAAAACCGATAATCAAACACTCATTCAACCATATACCTAACATCAATCTCACATCGGGCCACAATTACATGGGTTCAACCCAAAACCGATAACCAAACACTCATTCAACCATATACCTAACATCAATCTCACATCGGTTCACAATTACAGGGGTTGAACCCAAAACCGATAATCAAACGCTCATTCAACCATATACCTAACATCAATCTCACATCGGTTCACAATTACATGGGTTCAACCCAAAATTGATAACCAAACGCTCATTCAACCATATACCTAACATCAATCTCACATCGGTTTACAATTACATGGGTTGAACCCAAAACCGATAATCAAACGCTCATTCAACCATATACCTAAACTCAATCTCACATTGGTTTACAATTACATGGGTTGAACCAAAAACCGATAATCAAACGCTCATTCAACCATATGTACTAAAAGGGAAACGGACAATCAATTTTACAAAATATGTTAAGTAGTCTGACTGGTTAGTGAGCTGAATTATTATGCCAAGTGCTCGGGTTCGAACCTTCCAAATGACGTTTTTTTCACTAACTCACAGCAGCCCACAATCTCACGGGTGTGAGATTGTTCTCTCAAGACCGTGAGGTTCTCTGGACATTAGGGAATGATTTGTTGATTCTCACGGCCCAGTCTCACGGGCGTGAGATTGCCATCATTAAGGTGTCACAGAAATCCCATCTCACGTCCCAGTCTCACGGGCGTGAAAGATTCATCCTGCATCAGAGACACTGAGAAATTACCATCTCACGGCCGTGAAAATGAATTATTGAGGCCGTGAAAAAGCCTGCTGGCAGGGTGAATAAGGTCCATTTTCAACCATTTTTCGTTATATGATCATTCATAACTTCTTCCTTGTGGACACATTAAACATAATATAGAGAAAAGATAACATCACTGAATAATGCTTCATTCATAACTTCATTGTAATTTCAACAGTTTCCTAAACTTCAATCAGCATCTACATTCAGTAAAATTCATTCAAACATCTACATTTTCCTAAACTTCAAAAAAAACATCCACATTAACTAAACTCTACATTAACATCACAACTCTCAATGCTTCTTAGACTTTCTACCCTTTTTCTCCCCATGCGCGTGCAACGGCTTTCTTCCTCGATTGAGTAAGTTCGTCTTGAAATTCACCTTCTCAGTCTCAATTTGGGCAGGTCTCACATGACTGTCAAAATATTCTTCTGATTGTGTCGTAATTGTAGCTTTCACCTCATTCAAATGCGTCGTGAGCAAGTACATTGTAAGTTGTGCCCGTTCATAGTCACTGTCGAACTGGTCAAGCTTCTTGGAATATCGATCTGGATCCAGCAAGTAATTGGAGACAAATAGTCCACAATCAAACCTGTAATATAACAAATAATTACCATGGTCATGATGCGAACAAATAATTATCGAACTTAATTAGAACAGTGCACGATTGAACAACAACAAAGGGTACCCATTTGGTTGGCAAGCAACATCCCAGCGATATCTAACCACAAAGTCCACAAATGAAAACGTCCCGCATATATCATCCTTAAGCAACCAGTCTAGACCCAATTTCTGCAAATGAAAACATCCCCCTCATCGATATTTAATGACAAAGACGGCAAATGAAAAACGACTAACAACTAAGCAATAAGTCAAGTTTGAAAACTTGAAGAACAAGAAGCAAACCAGTTTATGCATCCTTGCATCATATTCTAGGTTATGAATTCCTGGTATTGAGTCCCAGATTTCAATTTCTTTGGCTTCCATGTTAAAGACCGCCAGATAGAAGTGGGACACCGTGAGGTTGAAAATTGGGACATGAATCTGAAATAATGCACAAACAAACAATAATTATCAATTTAACATAGGAGTGTGAATCCATTTCCTTTTAGAAAACAACATTACAACATACCTTACTGCAGTAAAGTAGCTCACTTATACGGTATCGCTCAAGTATCTTATATGAACGCATGTTTTCCATAAATTGCTCCTCGTTTTTGCAATGATACGCACGATCCTAGAAAAATAAAACACAGTTACCCACACAAGCTACATGTAACAAACAAATAGATTAATTTCATGACAAGAATAGACAAAGCAGACAACTGTACCGAAACTGAAGGTGGAAAGAACCAAGACACGCCACCACTGCGACCGCAACTTCGTTCTTCTAGTGTCTTGCACAGACATGCCATTTCTATAATCTAATGCATCATCATCACATATACCAAAGTCAGCAATACAAGTTTAATCTACTAAATTACACACATAAAGGAACTCACCCTTGTTGAAATTTTGGTCCTGGGCAAAAACTCGACCAAATCTTCACGTAACAACTCAAGAGCCCCGCCATCAAGACGAACCAATACGTCCCTGTTATACAAGACCAAGTTCAAACACCACAACATTAGAATAAGGCAAATACCAAAAATTTCCTACAGATATGATCCAATCTTACTTGTAATGATTTCGGGAGGTACCTTTCGGGAAGCGAACTACTAAAAGCAAATTGAATCATCTTTACTGCCTCCAGAGTCAATGGTGTCTGAACAACAAAGGGAGGAGCACGGTACAAAGGTTGTCCTTTCTTAGCTCTGGGATTTGCACGTTCGAATGGAGAGACCACATACAAACTAGGCTTCAATTTAGATACACTACGTAGTCCACCTCCCTTTCGCCCCTTTATTGTTCAAAAACATAAAAACAAAACAAGTTCATTAGTAACCACACCATAAGTACAAATAATTAGAAAACTTAATAAAGTGTAATACCTTCACAGTCTTGGCACAACCATCATTAGCAGCAACACTTTCATCACTCAACAATATGAATTTCTCAACTTTAGACGCTTTCGCCTGCTTGCAAGGAGACTTTTTCACAACTTTGACAGAAGGAGATTCAGAACCGCAGTCATCTCCACTTTCCCCCTCAGCTTCTCCCCAATTCTTAACACCTAACCCTTGAGTCTTGACAGATTCGGAGGTAGGAGAAATGGGTTCACTTGGTTTTTCAACCTCAGCCTTCTGATTGCCCTTTTCCCCTCTGATAAGCTGCTCCGTTGACAACAAAACAGCTGCAGAAGCTTTCACATTATCAGCCTCATCCTTCTGATCGTTCTTTTTCAACTCAGTAGGCTGCTCCCTTGACAACGGATCACCTATAGTTGCTTTCACTGCCTCTATAATGGACTTCACTTGACTACCAATTTCGTCTCTAAAAGCCCGAAATTCGTTCTCCATATTCACAACCCGACTCATTAGCTCATTCTCTCTGGAAGCAGCATCACCCATTGCAACTCTAAATTCTTGCCTAAAGTTGTCAATTCTACCCTCCATGGTAGTAAACCGAGCGTCAATACGCTCACAGAGAAGCAGCTCATCACCGTCGGGTTTTTGCCGTTTCCCATCTCTTTTTTCCCGTTTCCTTGCAGGTGATTTCAAACCTGCATCCTCAGCTGATCTTTTACCGGAACTGCTGGAAACCTACAAATTAATTAAAAAGGGAACCAAATGTACCATTAGCATGCTCCAACTCGTCAAAAGAATCAAATATACTATCAGTCTTACCACTTCTGTTAACAATAACTCCACGTCTCCGCTCCCCCAGCTCAACAAATCCAAACTCCTATCAATAGTTTCGAAAATACCATTTGCATGCTCCAAGAATATTAACTACAAAAAAAAAATACTATAATCAACATGATGATTAATCATTACAAATATGTAGAAAGTAGGGATTAGCAATTATTTACCTCCAAGAACAGCAAGCAACCCGGTATATACTTTCTCCCCTCAGCATTATGGTCGCAGATGCATTTGACCAATTCATTGAAGCAAAACGATGCCCAATTCTTCTTCGGAATATCGGCAACATCGAGGACAGCGTATACCGAAGATAACGAAAAGTCATCTCTTCTAGTTGGTACTAATAGCACCCCCATTACGTACAAAATAAACGTTTGAAGAAATAGATCGCCGCTATCTTTCATCTCCGACAAAGCCTTCCGCATTAAGCTTGTCGAAATCGCCTGTCGGGCACAATCAACTGTCGAATACACTCTAAATGGATTCAATTCCTCGGATCTTCGTCCCACTTCTTCACCATTCAAGATGATATCAGTACCTCCCTCAGGCACGCCCATAATTCGCTCGAAATCTTTGGCCGAAATATGGACTTTCAACCCATAAGCCTGAATTGAGCTTTCTTCCACATTAAAGCTCTTCAAAAGGATCTCCAACAACTCACGTTGGAGCATTCTTCCTTTGACTTCAAGCATACGACCAAAGCCACATCTCTTAATGGCCTCTGATTGACAAGCCTCTAAATTTGAGACTACTGAGAATACTTTCCTAGGAGAACAGCGGGTGCTAAAAATTTCATGACTCTTCGTCTTCATTATAGAACAATTTTAGCAAACTGCAAAATTAAAACAACAAAAAAATTATAAGCATGCCTTGAAACACGAATTATAAGCATGCCGAAGAGTACTAACAAAATACACAAAGCCAGAGTCGTCCACCACTGATCTAAAGAAGCAACTTTCAGTTTTCACACTTAAACACATTCGAGAAAACGTGGTTATGACAAAGTTTCATTCAAGAAAAGGATCATTTAATCATTCGGTAAACACATTCTCCAGGTAATGAGTTCAATCCTGGTTTTCAATATATGGCTTTAATCAATATTGAACAAATACAAGACTATACCAGAGCTCACAAGCACACTTGCCTCGATATCAAGTTCTAACTACCAGAAGAAATGAAAACCCCCTACATCAACACCTGAGTACACTAATTAACCATGAAATCCGCCATTGGCATATATAAATTTCACCCAAAACACCCAGCTTCCATTAAATTTCACCCAAAATGCAAATTCTCACGGTCGTGACATGACCCGTGAGAAGCAAAGAGTAGTTTTCATATCCCAGACAATCTCACGGCTTTGGTTTCAAAAATCACGGTCGTTAAACTAAGCCGTGAAACTAAAAACACCCTGATTTTTCAGTACTTCAAAGCTACTAGAGGAGTCACTTATCAGTACATCAAAGCTACTATTCTAACCTCCCAAAGCTCGATCCACCTATGAAATGATGCATCTGCATTTTTCAGCATTTGAAATACCACACCAGTACCTACCAATCCTAGTCCCATTTTCGCTCAAATGGATGTTTCGAGTGATATGACAAACGTAGCTGTTGCAGTAGCCTTGTCTAATCCGAATGCAGTAAATAGGAAACCAAACAGCTTCTTGCATGCTTAAACAAAAGGTGATCAAGTACATACTTTTGTTTTATAGAAGAGTGGACAGCAAGATCCAGAATATTCAGACACAAGATCATTGTACAGAGAGAAGAAAGGGCATCATCTCTTGACTATTTCAGGTCTCCTACATCTATGCTAATCGGTCAATCTTTATCGATGTACTTCATAATGATTTGGAGATCAGCAAGCAAGCAGATCAGTTGACAAAATATATCCCACACAACTAACCATCGCAAGATATTCGAATTAGCAACCCCCTCCAAAAAATTTAACAATATGAGAAGCAACAAGGACAAACTTTGAGCAATAGCTTAATGACTAGAGACCTCACAGAATTGAGAATGCTTCATTTCTCTTGCGTTTCCTCCTCAAGTCACCCTGATTTCATGAACTAATTCTTGACTAACACACTCAATTGCACCTTTCATGCAGCCAAGCAAGACCCTTCAATTAACAGTCCAAAATGTAATCAACAAGCAACGGTAACGACACTACAATACCAACAAGACCAAATCAACTCTTCCAAAATTTTCTCTGCAGACTCAGTTTGAAGGCAAACAACAATCCAACTTGTCTCAAGCCAAACTGAAAAGAATCAAACTTTGAGTATGAACTTTCCTATTCGATTTGCCTCCATAAAACACAAATCAAGTCTCTCCAATCAAAAAGCTAATACTGGCATGCATAAAGGAAGGAACACAATCGCTAGCTAGGTCAGATTGGAGCAACTTTTTTTGAGATCACGCATGGTTGGGAACAATAATACTGGAATGCAAGGTTCACTAGGTGAATCACGCCAAAACCAGCTGTGACCATCTCACGGGTTAATCTCACGCCCGTGAGATTAACAGATGAGCCGTGAGAAGTCCAGCATTTCAATTACACAAACACGGCTCATCTCACGGCCGTGATACTGTCGAACCCAACCCGTGAAAACCCCTGGAACTCCCCCCCTTTTTTAAAAAAATCTAACGGTACATCTCCCGGCCGTGAGATTTTCATATGTGAGGCGTGTTTTTGAGTTTCAGCTGTGACCATATCACGGGTTAATCTCACGCCCGTGATATTTACAGATGAGCCGTGAGAAGTGCATTTTTACAGATGAATCTCTAATCAGAAAAATAATACTAGAATGCATAAAAGAATGAACTAATGATTAAGCATGAGGAGAAGAAGTCCAAGGTTCACTTGATGAATCACGGCATAACCTATCAATTGCATCACAATCTTGCTCTAATAGTAAACCGAAGTACTAATCACATAAACGTAGACGGAGCCAGCATTCAAACGAAATAAAAAGCTCAAATGAATGCAAAGAATCACATAAGACTAATGCAAAGCTCATGCAAAGAATCACAGAAGACAAATGCTTCGATTACCCTTTTCTAGAATACATCCACACAACAACCATACTACAAATAGTTGCTAGCTTAACCACAATGGGAACATGATTAGGACTCCTCTCCCAGCGCTCACAAAGACAAGATGAATCGCATGCTTGGAATGACGATTATGTAACTCAACAAGGCAATAGCTCTCTCGACACGTGCAACTCACACCGGTTTTCCAAGTGAAATGGAGTTTCACTTGATGAATCTCTAATCAGACAAACAATCTTGAATAACAATTCACGGCTGAAGTTAAAAGGGCAAGATTTCAGTAACTTGCCTGGAATTGAAGACTAAGATTGCAGCTCTATCACAAGAGAAATTGAATTCTGAATCCAACGTGTAGTATCTGAAAGAGTTACCAGATCAAAGTCCCTACACATAATACAAAAAGTGAAAGTGAACTCACGTAAACAGCAAAAATCATAGACAGGTTACGATTAAGGTGATGCTAATACTGCAGCTCCTTGTGGCAGTACAAAAGCATCCTAGAAGAAAGAAAGGATTCCTACTGTATTAACCATTACGTACTACGGATGGGGCATTAAGTAATTCAGGCTAGCTTTTTGCCTAGTTCATCTTCCATTATCCGCGAATCCGAGACTCAACACTTCACCTGGGATTTCACTAGCTAAATGAACTTTCCGTGGAGCACTTTTGAACTAGAATCCCCAGAAAATTGACCAAGATCCAACATTTAGATGGCTAGCAATTCTATTGTTCAGAGTCTACAAAGTTTCCAATATCTATTTGATCCTAATTACTGCTCAATATCATCAAGGATCTCTAAATTCAGCACAATAACAATCCATAGTTTGCCCATCGCTTTTCCCCAACTAAAAACAATCAAATCCCTAACCCACCACAGAAATCCAAAAGCCACGCTCAAAAAGTTCAGAAAAGAGAAGAAGAATAGCAAAAACCACCAAACGAATTTTCAAAACCCAGAAAGTCAATCGTCTTTTTTTACCTGAAGAGCGGACAATCGCTCGGTGTAGAACTGCTCGACGGTATCGGAAAGGCAAGTCTCGTTGAACTTGGAGCAGACTTTACCCTCAATCAAGCAGCTCTGAATCTTGTTCCAATTCTTCCCTCCGGTGACCCGCTAATCAACCCCTTCGCTATTGACAATGAGACCCACCGCGAAAGAGCACAATCAGCAGAGACCCGCCGCGAACCCAATCTCACCGTTCCCGTCGCCGATGCTCAACCACTTCAATATCGTCAAAGAGACCCACCGCGGAAGAGCATAGTCCACAATCGCGGAAGAGGAAACTTGAAACCCCAAATCTCTTTCTTCTCACAGCGTCGCCGTCGCAATTACCCCTTGATGCAGGCTCTCGACGAGCTCAATCGTTTGCAATCGACGAAGAGATGCTCGCTCTCGTCGTCCCTTGCTCGCCGCCTTCACTGTCGTTGTCGGAATCCGGCTCGCCGCAGCCAAAGAGATGCTGCAATCGACAAGCTTCTTCTACTCGTCGTCACCCACTGCTCGCCGTCTTCACTGTCGCCGTCTTCACTGCTCGCTAGCTGCGTGGAGAGGATCGAAGGAAGAGGATAGAAGGAAGAATGGTTTCGGCGGTGAGAAGAGGTGAGAAGAATGGTTTCGGCCGTGAGAAGAGGTGTGAACCCAAATAATTTCAAGCAACCGGTTGTACCGGTTGTCCCAAACAAATAAAATAATATATTAATAATTTAAATAAAATCTAATGGTTGATAAAGGTTGAACATGATCTAATGGCTGTAAATGTTTTATAGCACCAATACTATAAAGCACACTAAAATGCCTCGGTTTATGTAGGTGTGTAGGTTTTACAAGTGAAATAATTCGATTGTGGTACAACAGTTATACATACCGGTTTATATTGATTTAACAAAATATAAATAAAAAAATAAGAAAACATTTATTAAAATATATCTTAATATATAATGAACGACATTCCCCTAAAGTCCCAATCCCTCCCAATCTTTATCTATTTTAGGCTGCACTCAGCAAAGATTATATACAAACAGATTATGCCTTATTCATCATCACCTAATTCACTTCAACCGCAATAGATTATATGCAAAGTGCAAACAGATTATATAAAAAATTTGTTCGCGAAAAACTAGATTTTTGTTGTGTTGGTTGTGCCAAAATCCCTATTTCCTATAAATAAGAACTAGAAAGTTTGAGCCACGCAATGCAGCGATTGTGCCTGGTTCAAGCTGCAAGGAAAAATAGCATATAGTTTAGCTATTGAGATTTTTTTTAAATGTATTCATTTAGTTTCAATGGAACCTTTTTATTATTTACAATTGAACTTTAGAAAGAGAAAGAAGAAATTTACCAAAGGAGTATGATTGTCTTCTTTTAATTTTAATATTTAGTTTTATGATTGTCTTCCTTTAAATTTACCAAAGGGGAAACCACGTAAATGGCGTGTCGTGTTCAACTTCTTACCTTCCGTTCATCGAATTTACATGGTATATGCAGAAACTTTTGCTCCGGTGGCAAAAACACAAACAGTTCGGAGTTTACTAGCGGTGGCAGCAATGAAAGAATGTCCACTTTGTCAGTTAGACGTGAAAATGTCTTTATTCACGGCGACCTCAAAGAGGAAATATACATGGAACGCCCGCCCAGATATGCGAAAGGGGATAGTTCCATGGTTTGTCATCTGCGACGATCTCTTTACACTTTGAAACAGGCGCCTCAGGCCTGGTTTGAAAAGCTTCAGGACACTATTATGCAGACTGGGTTTGTGCAAAGTACGAGTGATTCCTCTCTCTTCCTTCGTTCTACTACTCGTGTTCTCATGGTAATCTTAATCTATGTGGATGATATGTTGGTCAGTGGGGATGACAATGAGGGTATTCGTGAACTCACACATGTTCTGCGTTCAGCCTTTCATCTTAAGGAATTAGGAGATCTTTCCTATTTCCTTGGGTTAGAAATCCATAGATCTCAAGGGAAGTATGTTGTGGATCTACTCGAGGAGGCGCAAATGGAAGACTGTATACCTTGCTCAACGCCTATGGAACAAAATCTCAAACTGTGTCAAACAGATGACGAGCTTCTTCCAAATGGTTCAGTGTATCAAGGCATTGTGGGTAGCCTCATATATCTTACACATACACGACCAGATATTTCATATGATATCCGTGTGGTAAGCCAGTTCATGACTGCTCCAAGGACTTCCCACTGGACAGTAGTGCAACGGATTTTGAGGTACCTTTGAGGCACACAGGATGTGGGATTATTATTCCTAGTGCCAGGAGAGGCAGTGATGGAAGCCTATGCAGATGCAGACTAGGTAGGATGTCTTGATACACGGCGATCTACATACTGTTGGTGTGTGAAGGTGGGCAACTCGTTTATTTCATGGCGTAGCAAGAAGCAGTATCGTGTATCGAAATCTTCTGCTGAAGCTGAGTATCGTTGCATGAGTGAAGTGGCGCCTGAAATTGTGTGGCTCAAGAGATTACTGGTCGAACTGGGAGTGGTTGTTCAGCCTCCAATTCGGTTACATGTGGACAACACCAGTGCTATTCGTATGGCTACTAACCCGATATTTCATTACAGGACAAGCACATTAAAGTTCATGTGCACTATATTAGACAATTGATGGTTGAAGGAGAGAGGCAGAGAAGGAGAGTTAGATAGATAAAAGAGATTCATCATCTAGAGAGACCGATAAAAGATAGAGGGAGAAAGGGAGATCCATCCAAGAATCGGTTAAAGTCATTGAGTCGGTCAAGTAAGGAGTTTGAGGGTTAATGGTCTGATCGTGGTCCGGCCGGTTTGAACCGTTTTAGACGTTTTCTAAAAAAAATACAAATAAGGTATTAATTAAAGATTTAATGACTGAAATAACATTTATCTTACATATCTATATTAAATTCTTATTTTCCACAAAATAAATATACCTAACCTCTATGACCCTCCTACCATCTTCCTTTCTTCGTTCCTTTCCCTTTCTTCCCCCTCTTTTCTTCTCTCTCTTCAGGGGGTCAGACCGAAAAGTTTTCTGAACACCGTTTTAAAGTCCGACCCCGGTCGGACCGGATCCATCCCATTCCATGCACATATCTTTCTGTTTTCCATTTTTTGGTAACAACAATATCTATCTAGTTTAAATTTGAAGTGCATTTTTTCACACACACACCTCATTCAGACAGACACTGACCCGCAGCTAAAGTAGTACTATAGCACTCTCGCTAGCCCCACCAGTCCACCCCCCACAAATTCATTTCCTTTCTCCCCTTTCCTTTCCTTTCCTTTGTTTTGTTTTTCCTCCATAGCGCTCTTTCCCTCTCCCATCAAAAACCCATTCTGAACCAGCAGCTTGCCTCCTCCCATCCAATCCAATCGCCACCTCAAGTTTGATCTTCCCATATATGTTCCTAATTTCCTCCTCTTTCACCAACTAATCACCTCTCTCTTTCTCTCCCCTTTTGTTAGATGTTATACTATACATACACTCTCCATTTTTTGCATGGCTAGAGATGGTCACCGTGGCGATATTGTAGATCATCATCATCATTCACCACTCCTCATTCCTTCTTCTCACCACCACCATACTAAATATCTCCTCCCAAGATTAACCCTCCTCCTCCTTCTTTCCTTTCTCCTTCTCTTCTCCATGGTGGCTCACAAAGACATTACCATGGCGGCAGCAGCAGCAGCAGCTGGGGATCATGATGAGGTGTCCCGACGACATGTCGTCGGACACCACGAAGAAGAAGAAGGTGGAGGCAGCAGTACTACTAGCCACAGCCGGAGGAGAGGAAGGAGATTACCGTGGCAACAACAACAACAACAACAAGCAGCAGGGTCGTCGGCGTCGACGAGGTTCAATGCCAGTGCGCATGAGGTTCCTAGCGGTCCCAATCCCATTTCCAACAGGTGAATTATCAAGCTAGAGAGCTAGATTAGCTAGCTATAACTGGATTTTGGGTACATTGGTTTTGATTTATATTAATATACAGAATTTTGTATGTATACAGCTAGAAGGCCATTTAGGCAGTAATTATAATTAGTACAGATTTTAGGTCTCAATTATTATTAGTATTTGTGTGTGTGTGTGTTGGTTTTTCTTTTTGGAGGAAGAGTTTGTGTTGTGTTGTGGCTCAATTATTGGGGTCATCAGTTCAAACGAACAACGGGGGGACCCCTACCTACGAAAATCATTGAATTTTAACCATGTGCAAAAGAGGATGTGTCTGATTTTATTTTATCATACGTATATAAAAAATTATATTGTGAATTAATTATTTATTTAGATAGTGTTTGCTTTACTTTAACTGAACTTTTGCATAGACCCCTTGACTTTTCTTAATTTTATGGGCACAAATTTCTTTTGCTCGTGTCGTGATTAGCTAGAACCAGCGTATATGTAATCACAGTCATAACATATGTTTTTCCTGGAGCCGATGAATATAATGCGTGGGAAGGAAGAGCCGGGAGAGGGTGGTTTGACCAATTGCGCTGCGTTGTAGGATAGTCAAAAAAGCAGCTAGGGTTCCTTTAATTAATAACTAATCAGCTTTCTCCTGTGCATAAAGTCCAAACAAAACAAAACAAAGAAGAAAAAAAATTCACCAACATGCAATGCAAGAGGGAAGAATAGACCACAGAGAGCATAGTTTTGCGTGCGGATAGACACAGACACACTACATAATGACGCGGACCGGATCTGGGTCGGAGCATGTTCGGGTCCATCGGAAAAAGTTAATCCGCTAACATGAAGATTCGTTAGCAGTCCTAACTGATATTCAAAATACATGATCTAATATCCAAGTACTAAAGTATCTAGAGATACAGATTAATATTCAAAGTTTGCTAACTGATATCCACTATGAATCAACTATTATCTCGAATTCACAAAATAATATATAGACAACATAGAATAGGCACCAAACAGCACATAATTAGTATCCAGATAACACATAAGAGTATCCAGATAACCCATAAGAGTATCCTTATTGAATACTAGTTGGTTGATTGTGGATATTAGTTGGTATATGCTATCTGGATACTAGTTTGTGATGTTTTGAATACTAGCATGTGCTATCTAGATACTTAACAGACTTGGATATTAGTTCATCCATTTTGGATATTAATTAGTATATAGTAACGAATTTTCAAGTTAGCAGAATAACTAGCCTGGGGCCATCGGGTTTAAGGCCGAAGCTGCTTTTCGTGTCCATTTATGTTTCCTAAATTTCCCGAAATAGCCTTTGTTAGGGGTGGCATTTCGGTTATTTTGGTTATAACCGATAATCGATCGTTATCGGTTAACCGAAATAACCATTCCCCCTACCGAAAACCGCCCGAAATAGACTTCGGTTTCTCGGTTATCGATTAACCGACCCACTTTTAAGACCAAAAACTATTTCGTCTAGCCTCTGAAAACCGACCGAAGTTCGATTACTTCGGTTACCGGTTTTTGGATAACCGGCCGGTTAACCAGTAACCGAACTACCACCCCTAGCTTTTGTCCTCTCTCTTCTTCTGTGCAGTCCAACTGTTCTGTGGCGCCTTCTTCTACTCCCAGCTTGTTAAGCTGTTTCTTCTCTCTTTTTTTTTCCTTTTGCTGTGATTTTTCTGGGTTCTCTGTTTGTACAGTGTTTGTCGGGTTGCTGATGGAAGTTTCTGTTGGTTTGTTTGTTACGGTGGCGTCTCCCTTACTTTCCATTACATGAATCGCATTAAATGTCGACGTCTCTTTCACAGTTTGGGAACTCAGATTGATCGATCGAATCATGTCCCGCAACATGACCAAGATACGGATCTGCCTGCATGTCTTCATCTTATTACCCTTCGGCTTCTTCTGTTCTGTGTAGTCAGTAGTGTCAGTGTGGGCTTTGGCTCTCTGTTCTCGTTTTTAGACTAGCAAAACCCAATTAACTTAATTTCAACTCAATCAGCGAGTTGGAGTGCATGTTAATTGTTGACTATCTGTGACGATAGGAAAACAATTGCGTACACCTCGTCTTCCACCACTCTAGGTGGCAAGTATACGTGGATATGTTAGTAACGGATGGGATAATCGACAATGGAAGAAAGTAAACAATACAAAGATTTACGTAGTTCATAAACAAAATGTGTATTTCGAGAATTTATTTAAACTATAACATTTAATATTCTTTAAATGAAATTTTTTCATGAATGACAATTAAATGTCTGTCTTAGTATATTACAATGGATGAATATATGAATGCAAACGATATCAGTAATGATTGAACCCATCTACTCAAATGAATATCTCAAGATAATATACTTATAAATTGTATTAATTTCTAAGTAGCCCTAGCACCATTGACAACTATATTTGCTAATGATCCGAGTAGAGTTGAGCTTAGTCATGTTCAGACTCGACTCGTTAATAAATAAGTTGGGCTTGAGACGGCTCATTTATTAAGGCCTTGGCACATCAATCAGATCGCAAATATTGCACGAGCTCAGCTCATTTATTCTAAATAATTGAATGTTTAGACTAAATACTAAAATAATTTATAAATTAAATATCCTAATATTTATATATCATGTATTATACATGTGATTAACTTATACCAAGTTTATATATTCTATTGGCATCATATTATTTCAGTTAATAAATTATAACTAGTTCATATCATGTCTCTTCATAGTAATTAGTATTTAATTAATTTATGATACATAATTTCTCTTTTAAACAATAAATGAGACATAATTGCTCACATTCAGATTCTTAAATATCATATTTGGTGAAATATACAATTCAGGGCTAATACTACTACAAAACTTGAACTATTCAAAAAATGTCATTTTTGTCCTAAACTATTCAACATCACAATCTTACCAGAAACTATTTTCCGTCAGATTTGACCGTTGTTGATCGTTAGTATTTAACAGAAAATCGATTAGCTCCAATCAAGGTTCTAAAAGGCGCTAGGCGTAAGGCGGGCGCTCGGCTCCTGACTTGCGCCTTGCCCGATTAGGCGTAGCCTAGGCGCGCCTAGGCGTTCAGAGCATAAATGGAAAAATTCTCAAATATTTCATGTTTTCTGGAATAATTCATATAATCCAAGTGCATATAAAATTAGCAATGTCTAGTTCTTAACAGTAAACACTTAACATAACAAATAACAAGCAAATAGTGACCAATCATCTGCTAATAGGTGCTTATAGAGGCAAGAAGCTTGTGCTACGTACCGAGGAGAAGGAAGGAGCAAGAATTGGCGAGTTTTGACTTTATTTCCCACTATCGCATCGGAGCGGTGTGAAGGCGAGAAGAGTGATCGATGACTTTCTCCTACGGCGGCAGAGAGCAGCAAATGGGGCGAGAGCTAGGGCAGCAGGCGGTAGCAGATGGGGCGAGAGCTAGGGCTGCAGGCGGCCGCAGATGTTACTTCCCGTGTTTCTGATTTTCTAGGGCAAGAGGCAAGTTTCTGATTTTCTAGGACAAAACAAAGAGTATTGGGTTTAACCGCCTAAGCTCGCCCAGGAACGCCCAGGCACGCCTTCTCTCCACTAGGCGCAAACTAAGTGCTATTCCTACCTACTAAGCGCTACCATCGCCTTTTACAACGCTTATGGCCAAGTCAAGGTGATCCTCCACCACCTAGCGCCTAATTGAGCCTAGGCGTGCGCCTAGGCGCGCCTTCTTGAATCCTGGCTCCAATATGACATCTGACATGGAGTTTATTATTCAATTTTATTTACAAAATTTCAAAAACCTGCCTCTTCTTCTCTTCGTCGCCACTCTACAACCTACTATCCCCTCTTCCATCTCCGCGTTCTCCTCGGTGGTTGAACCAGCTGCCCCCGCCATCTCATCTACACGCCTCCTCTGTTTCCTTTGTCGTCGCCGAGATCGCAGGCCAACTCTTCTTGTCGGGGTGCTGTAGGCAAAGTGTGTTTCCTTTGCAATCGAACGGTAGGCACTCCTCTTTGTCGCAATAACTCAAGTTGTTGGGTGAAGGTTAATTATGGATCATATCCCACTCTCTTACAAGCTAAACTAGCATCAATGTTGAGACATCTCATTAGCTCAAAACGAGATAGCTAACGAGTCAACATGCCACCAACTCACCAAGTTGAGCTGCTCGCGAGCTTAACAATGCTCAACTCCACCTCGACTTGTTAGTAAACAAGTAGAGATTTAAACAAGTTTTTCTCGAGTCAAACAACGAGCCGCTCGTGAACAGATCAACTCATTAGCAACCATATTGACATCCATGTGTCTCAACCTTTCTCAAGAGCGCACATAAAACCAAAATCCAAGTACCATGAAAGCAGTCGCACTTCATACTCACGTAGGTTAAATTTTATATGTGTACCTGTAAAATATCTTTGTCAAAAAATCAATTATGTAATTATTAAACTTAATCCTCTTTTTACATATAGGATAACAAGCATACACATCGAGAGATGATGCATTGTGTGCTTTTTCTCAATGAACTTAATTTCTAACATTCTATTATGTTGGAATATGGTGTCCCATGATGACAAGGTTTAAGATTATTGCATCGACAACTGAAGTTGTTTAGTGAAGTACATGATTGTGTTTCTTACTCATTCTTTCACACACATTCCTCAAATGAAAGCCAACTCTTTCGACTCATAATTCGAAAGTTTGTAGAATTTTGCCCATATATATGGTGATTAATCAACTATTAATACCTGAAATTATCACAACTGGAGCACGACATCTCTCCCGACGTTTCTTCTAATTATGCTTACCGGATATAAAAACCATAAGGATAATTTCTTATCCATGAGTTTCCATATGACGCAAGCGCTCTTGGATGGGCTAGACCATTCCATCAAATCTTTGAGAGAGATGCATGATGCATCAAATCTTTTACTCTTTAACTAATCAAATCAAGCTCCTACACTTTTCTCTTTTCATTGGAGTAAGATGCTCGCAGTCTCTTACACAGTTATTATTAATCAAGTTGTTAGGCAGAGCGCCCTGCAGGAGCAGGTGCAATGGCAATGGCAGTCTGCGTTATAATTGGGATGATGACATTTACAGCAAACTGGATTGGTTACTGTTTCTTCCCATGAAGGTGAGGCCAATTATGCAGCACCAAGTCCAAGGTTGGAGTTCGACCAGGTTGCACGTGAAGATTGCAACAGAGGGTTTCATTAGGGTTAGTGGTGTGGGATTGAAATTGATCCTTCTGCCAGCTTCATGCAAATGCTTGACAAGACACCATTGAGAGAAAAACAAGATAAATATTCCCCCGCTCATTAGAACTTTCCATCATTACAAGAATTGAGGCAAGTTCTTTTTCTTCACTAAAAACCCTTTTTCCCAACCTTCTCAAAAGCAGCTCCTAACTTTTTAATCCCCTTCGGTTTTCATCTCAAGTCGAGCAATAATGGAACAGAGCCGGTGGTCTAAAACTTCAGCAAACAATCATGAATTCACGCAGATTCATATAAGGATTTGAAAAATGAAAGTTTGTTTGAAAAATAAGGATTTTGGGTAACAAAAGTTATTTGGATTTATAATGAATTTTGTTGCATTATGAATTAAAAAAGTCTAATATTGTTTGCATAATAAATTCGATACTATATTTATGATGGATTTGTTACAAATATCAATTGTCATCAAGAATTTTTTCCACTTCTATCGAATCTCAATATAATATTGTGATTTACAAGTCCGACCAAATTTTATGGATCTCACGGACTTGACACTCATCAATAGGGATGCCAATTTCGACATGACCCGTTTTGCCCTAACCCGCCATTCTCGATCTGTTCTTACCTAAATTACATGTAACGTTAGTCAAATTACTTAGGTTTCTCATTTCATTACCTCATATTTTAGCAATAATAAAGTTGTAAATAAGTGAACCTAAATTTCTCAAATAATTTAACTACGTTTATCATATTATGCTTTGTTTCTTGATCTTTTAATAAACAATGAATATTTCTAATTTTTTCATACAAATTACACACACATTGGGTCAACCTGCCCGACTCGCGTCCCCATGATAAATTACCATACCTGAACCCGACCTGCCACAAAGAAGATATGGATATCGATATACCTCCACCAGACCTGGCTCATAGTCATTCCTACGCCTACCCATCAACAAACAATAGATATGGGTAAAATCCATCAAACTTAAAATTTGATCATCATCATATCCATGACCCAAATCCAACAAGCAAACGACTATCCGCTCTACAATCCAAAGGGAATAACTTTTGGATTAGAAGTTAAGCAGATTCCAATCACCTTTTGCTTTCCATCAGCTGTCCCATTTTTGAACGTTAATTACTCGAGTCTGACTCCACTCAGCCTTCAGACCCATGCAACCAACGCGTTCTAGCTATGCTAAAACCCTCTAAACAGTAGCATACTGTGCCTTCAAAAGACTTGCTAGACTAGTCATAGTCATTCTCTCAAAGACCAAAAAAATAAAAAACTTCAGAAACTTTAATCTGTCTTCTCTTCTCCCACGAAATTAAAAGGCTAAAGCTTGTATAGTGTATGTCGTAGCTTTTTCCTACTTTACCAAAATGCAGGAGAGGAGCATCTGACGGCCAACCCCGCAACAGCAAGAACAGCCTCGCAACAGTTCCATTAGACCAAAGACCATCATCATCATTAGATTTGCAAAATTTTCTGGAGCAAAGGCTCCTCCCCAATAGATGCTTACAGTTCGGCTTACTGTTCACCATTCTTGTAGTTGTGGCCTATAAGCTGCAGCACAAAAGTTAAAAAGAACACCTGTACCATAACCATAACCTTGTTGGCGGGAGATTGCTGAAGGCGGAAAAGTTGGAAATCAATCATGGGAAATCAATCAAGAAACTTACCTTGTCAAGAAACTTACCTTCGCTGCATCAATTCAAAGACAACGGTCACAAGGTCTCAAGGCTATAAATTCCTCTTTCAGCAGTTGATCAATTATCTTTTGTAAGTGGGCGGTACAGGGCTTTTTACATTAGAGGGTTAATCGGAACAGAGGAATAGGATCTGTTCGATTAACGGTGTAACGGGTCTGGAATTGGGACCTGGGCTGAAGCTTTCTTCTGTGCTTTTGTTGTTCGTTGTGTCTGCAAGTTTGCTTTCTTCTTTTTGCTTGATAGGATTAAATCAAATAAAAACAGAGTCTCCTAGACCTCAGTGTGGTACTGAGTCTAGGACGAGAACTGACCCGGTAGTTTGGGGAACCTCGTTAAAAATCCTTGTGTTCTTCTTTGCTTTCAGTTCTTCCCTTCTTCGCTCCCCTGTTCTGAACTTCTCCCCTGCTTCTGATTCTCTTCTCTGCGAAGAAGAAGAAGACTTGGTTAAGAAACTGAAGCCAGTGGGCTTTAAGTTCGGGCTTAAGCTATTTGCTTTTGGGTGGATCTGTCTGATCTCCTTTGGGCTTATTTGGTCTTAAGCCCAACTTCTCATTTCAAGAGAACCAAGAGTTTCTTCGATCAGATCAAAGACTCCCTTCCTTCTTCTTCGATCTTCGCTTTTCATTTCCAATTCCCAAATTTTCGAAACCCTAATTTCTACGCCATTCACAGGATAACAAACCTGTATAGCAAAAACCTGCTACGATTTTGGCACAAACTATATGTGTTTCGTGACATTTGTGTCATAAACTATTCAATATAACAAATCTGGCACAAACCACATAGATGCTGACTAGATTTTCTGTTAAATCCTAACGGTCAACTCGTGGTCAACATTAACGGAAAAATAGTTCGTGCCAGATTTGTCATATTGAATAGTTCAAGGTACAAATTACACTTTTTAAATAGTTTGGGCTTTCTAGTGGAATTAGCACTTTATACATTCAAGTAATGGGTGGTAAGAACTCATTTACAGATTTGCAATTCGGTATTAGGAATTAGATCTTTAAGCATTATAACAAGTACTTAAGGACTTAGCCAAAAGAAAGAAAAAATATATGTGCATTGCTATAGTAACAGAACCCTATTTTCCAAATGAGCAATAAAATATTGACAAGAATATTCAGTAACCATGAAAATCTAATATAGAAGCACCTTGAAAATGTTTTTTTTATAAATGCACGCATTCAATAGAACCAATCATTCTTGAATAGCCATGTTGTGCACCATGATCAAGGAGGCGACTAGCATCATCCGAAAAATGAAAACTAATACCAATTACATTAATTAAAAGGTGAAACTGGAAAAAACCGCCGGACGGATAATGGTTTTCCGTTAGTTTGAGAGAGGTGGATTGGGCCACTTCTAATGTGCCACTAGGTTTGAGTTGGGATTTTATGAATTATGTCACTGTCACATTAGCCATGTGAACCAATTAAAAGTTACGTTATCGGTACCGCAGGTTTTATAGCAACATCTTATTACTCCCCTTTATTCTCTCAAAGAACAAATGAATCATAGTCCCCCGCCCCCCTTTGTGCATATGCCCTTGGCTGCTTATAAATGGGTGTTAAAAAATAACGTGTGGTTATATTCGTGAATCCATGGTACTCGTACATTCATTCGTGTGTTAAGTTTGAATTTCTCTTTCAAGATCTTGTAGATATTTTCTTCCTTTTTTTATGGATGCGCCCTTTCTATTGAATTTGAGTTTAGAGAAACCCGACCTATTGTCCTAATGGAGAATGCATTTAATCTACTAGAAAACAAAATTTTCTATTTATATTTACAAAAATATCATGGTGAATTCTTTTTATAGTTGTAAAATAGGATAAAATGGAAATATGATAAGATTATATTTACAAAAATATATGAAGGGCCCAACCGGGTTCGAACCGATGACCTCTTGATCTGCAGTCAAATGCTCTACCACTGAGCTATGGACCCTGAATGTATATTATGTAATTTTATTATTTATTATTGCGTATTAACAAAAAAGTGATTTAACATATTTTGATTATCTCAGACTCAGAGCATAGTTAGTAAATACCCGTATATGTATCCGTACGTATTTTATCCGTTAAAAAATTCTGTATCCGTATTATTATCAAGCCGTTTCATTTCCCCCCGTTTATTTGATGGCTCACGTACTAAACACATATAAAACCCGTATAACACGTTTAATATATGTATTTAATGAATTAAATTGTTAACTTTACTATTATTTATATATATTTTTTTATTTTTAAAATAATTAATTTTATATATTTATGACTATTAACGTACTATTAAACATAATATTAACTTAGAGACGAAGTAAAATACCCGTTTGTATTATATACGTAGCTCAGAGTGCGATCTTAATGAAAGTCACAAAAATGTAATATTGAGAGAATCTTTAATAATTTAATAGTGTTTCATTTTCTGAAAAATGGGATATTAAAAGACCAAGAGTCAAGAGTATTAAGCATTGTATCTCAGAGTATCACTCCTTGCGGGATTAAATATACTAACATAGCATACAAAGTTTGTGCTTAATTGATGACTTTTATCAGTACTTCCTTTGTCACATTCGAAAGTAATTTACTCTTACGTATTTTTATCTTCTTTCGTATGGTATCAATGAGTTGTGAGAATACTTCCTTTTCGATTAATTTCCATTATATTTTTTTTTTCTCCAAACATAATTTAAGAAAATATAAAATCATGAATGTCCAACACAAGTATAGTTATACACCCTACTATACATTCTCTACGTATTCTATATGGCCTCATTATCAATATTAGTATGATCAAAAGATGACCAAAACCTTGGTACTCTTATCTCTATCAATTTATATTCTTTGGTTCCATTCAAGAAAAAGCTCCATCCTTGGGCTTACTTACATTATTGTAGAAGAGTAATCAACCGCTCACACTTTTTTATAGTTAATGTGGTTAGGATATAACCATTCTTAGCTAACACACTAATGCAAGCAAACCAACAACTAAAAGTGAACACTTGTCCCCCTCCCCCCTACATTCCATAACTAGCTCCTACCCTTTTGCTCTTCCTAACCACTCTTCTTCCCCTTTCTTTCTTCTCTTCTCACCTCTTTCAATATTGAATGCATGCTCTGTCTCTCTACCATAGTTATCAACTTATCATACCGATATTCTATTGGCGGGCTCAACTGGTATCGGTCACCAAATTAGCTGGAAAATGGACCGTTTTTCAATTTTGATCAAATCAATCAATGCCTTTCGAATTTGGAAAAACCAATCAGTCGATTAGAAACTGGATTTCAACACTGCCACACATGTTCTCCAAAAACAAACACAAACCATGAAATTTGAACCAATTACCTTATGTTGACTAATTTCAATTATACACCAGTATGCTACAAGAAATTTCGTAATATATATCAATCTTATATATATTATATATAAAGCAACACAAACATTATTAAAATTAACTTTATATTTGTTATTTGTTGCATATCTAGTTGTGAACTATGAGTTAACATTTCCTCACCACAAATTATATTGTGTGAATTAACTTTTCTAACTGCTTCATGCTAACTAATTTATTTGATGTTAATGATTTTCTATGTTACTTGTGCATTATATTACAACCGACATAAACAAAGTGTACCGTGTAACTTACTCTACTGACACACTGGTTTAAACTGGTTTAACATCTTTGCCTTTTGACATGTGTCCCAATTAATAATACTTCACCTGCTTGCTACGTATTCACTAGTAATATATTCTCTCTCCGCCTCTGACCCAAGTTTGACCCTGCTTCTCCCCTCAAATCGACCCAATCCACTCCCCAATCCCCATGCCACCTCCCCTGCTTTCCAATGTGCTCCTCGATTCTGACATGGAAGCACATCTCGGGGATTTCGGGCTCGCCAAGTCTGTGGTGGAGTTTTACGACACCACCACTACCACTGAATCGAATTCCTTGTTTGCTTTGCTGGATCTTATGGCTATATTGCTTCGCTGGTTATCGAAAAGTGCCTGTTCAATTTGGGTAAGAGTATTACCACTATGTTGAAAATAAGATCCGCAATTGTAGTAGTATTAGTCATAATCTTCAGTGATTGTTATTGTGACAGATCATCAGTGAAACTCAACATTCGACATGTTCCAGAGATCCCCATAATCTTCATGAATAGATTACAAGCTACAATCATATCACAACTACAATACATCATTCCATGGCTTTCGTTATTTCATGAAATGCAAACGTGCATTTGGACAATCGGGCTTAATCATACTGCTGTGCAGCGTCAAAAACTACAGAAGCAGAAGAAAAGAAAGGCATGAAAATGAATCTGATACAGCTATGTGGATATTCTAATCGTTGCCTCTCTTTATTCACAGAAAATGCGAAATTCACCAGTCCGGCTTGAGGAATGAGGGAAACATTGGAACTGTAAAACTTAACAATCTTAAAACTACAACAGCACAGATACATTATTAAAGCTGACACAGCCATGCATGGACATCTGTTCGAGCCAGAATTCTTTAGGAAAATAGAAATACCGCTTGAAGGAAGGAAACTCGAGGACATCGAAGCAAAAAAACATTAATCATCGTCTCCCTCTGCAAGAATAAAGGTACTTGTAAGCCTATATAAGGTGTATGCTTAATAGAGAATATATAGATCAAACTGGAGAAGCACTTCCAAGTTCCAAGTAATATATCAGTCAGTAAAAGACACCTCTTATAGTGGCATGAATCAACATGCAGAAAACCATGGATTAGGAATGAAAGAGACTGAACATCTATCAAATACATTCTGGTTTCAATGATTGGATCCAATAAAACGTCGATCAATTACATCTCCATGACATGTCTGGGGAAGTAAAATGAAGCATAACTTTACTAGTGATATAGATAAATGATTTTAAGTAAATGGCTAAGCTAGCGAGATGGACACTTTAGAAAACATCAAATCCAAATCCATTAGTAAGGGGGGGCATAAAGGGGCTAGACCAAAACCTTCCTATAACCAAATGTCT
The DNA here is from genome assembly GCA_964030455.1 of Linum trigynum. Classification (NCBI taxonomy): domain Eukaryota; kingdom Viridiplantae; phylum Streptophyta; class Magnoliopsida; order Malpighiales; family Linaceae; genus Linum; species Linum trigynum. The sequence continues at coordinate 27,297,456 of OZ034814.1, read as the reverse complement.
CCCGACAGGCGATAACTGAGGAACAGAAAAGGTAATTTAGAAATAAAATTGAACATTCAACACTACAATCAGACCATTGAAGGAGAATCAAACATCAACTATCAAATTGGAATCAATCAACTTCCCCTTTGTTACACGTCTATTCATCTTTCTTGTACCTAATCTTACGAATAATTCACTAACTCAGTGATAGATACATGATTCCAGTTACTGGCTAAGTTTGTGAAATGGACTCTATAGACAGCACTAATAGCAATTCCATTAATCCAGGAATCTGCGAAAATCTTCCTATCACCAAAATGGTCTCGATTAAGAAGGCAAAAGGGTAAGTGCAGATGAAAAGGCACCTGCTAAGATCTAAGTTTGTGATGGGAATAGTTAAAGAGAACAAAAGAAGCAGGCTGTCAAAACGCCACAAGCATGATCGTCCTTTCAGCTGATACCCAGCACGTTAAGTTTATTGAATGAGACCAGTACGTTTATGTTCTACATTGCCCTACAGCTCCATGAATGCATACACAGTCTTGCTCTCATGTCATTCAAAAACCAAACCATAAACTCGGTATTAACACCTCTAATTAGAAACCCAACAGCATAAAGGACGAACATATTCAACGAACGACCCACTTCGACCTCTGACAGAAAACCTAATTCCTCAATTGAAAAAGTAGTGAATTCCCAAGAGGCGTGCAAGAGAGTAAAAATGTTGAGAAATTGCTGAAAGGGATAGAGATGGAGAGAAAGAAGATAGAAATGGTACCCAGGTAGCGGCGCTCGTTGGCAGCTTTAGCCTTCTCGAGCATCTTGTCGAGGTCCTGCTGAAGTTTTTCGTCCCATTTCACAAGCTGGTTCACAAACACCACCCCCAATCCCATTCCGACGACATGCTCCCATGGATCTACAAGGCTCGAGAAAGCAGTAGCGAATTCAATCCCCCGCAAGCAAGGTAGAAAAGGGAAATTGTAAAATGGAGCGCCCAAACTCTCAAAATTAAACAGACGAGACAATCAACACATACGGCGCATATAGGGTAGCTTTCGCAGGGCGTTGGAGTACATCTGGGTGCCCAATCCCAGCAGGGCACCGATCATCGTCGCGCTCCACGCCATCGTCTTCTTCTTCTTCTTCGTCTCCCCTTTTCCCACTCCTCGCTGCCGGCAGAGCTCTCTGTTCTTGTTCAGTGATTCCTTTACATTTTCTTCTTCGTATCGACGCACATCAAAGGGACAAAACACCCCTTGATCTTGCCACGGCAGTGGTCTTTTGCTGTGGGCTTCCCTTTCGATGCTGAAATAAAAAAGCCCAATTGAAAATTGTACTACTCGCTGCCGCTGGGTAGAAGCTGATATCCGGCCTGTCTTTTTTTTTTTTCATAGATATTTTAAAAAACTGCAGATATAGTATACAAAAATGAAGCTTTTTCAGGCTGAAACGGAAAAGAAGGGACGTCAATCGACCAACCATTGATCAACATAATAGTGTTGATCAGTATCAAAACACTAAACGTATACGAAAACAAAGAAGAAAACTCGACACACGATTTACGTGGTTTCCCCGATATCGGGACTAGTCCACGGGAGAGCTAGAACTCTCCGAGCTATAAGTCTTATTAGGTTTTCTTGGTTTCCACCGTACATTCTCTATACATATATATAGTCTCTTAACCCTAGCATTCACAATCCACTAGTAGGGCTTAAACACCATCGGCCATTCTCACTTAATGACCGATTTACACATGGGCTTAAAAGCCCAAGGCACAACTCGCTAACAGCCTCCCCCAAATTGATGCTGATCCCTAAGCATCAATTTGTTCGAAAGAAATGAATGGCGGGCACGATGAAAAGGTTTAGTAAACATGTCAGCAAGCTGAGCAGCAGAAGCAACATGGCGGACAACAAGCACCCCCTCCTGAACCAAATCCCTGACATAATGAATATGAATCTCGATATGTTTCGTTCTATCGTGCAGGACCGGGTTGACCGCAATCTGAATAGCGCTCGTATTATCCACATGAAGGGTGACAGGGGAAGGACAATGAACACCCAAATCAGCCAGTAACCGCTGCATCCAAACAAGTTCTGAAGCAACATCAGACATTGCTCTATACTCAGCCTCAATAGAGGACTTTGATACTTTATCCTGCTTTCTGCAGCGCCAGTTGATAAAAGTGCCACCAAACTGAACACACCAGCCCGTAGTAGAATGACGGGTATCCACACAACCCGCATAATCGGAGTCCGAATATGCCTGCAACCGAAAATCACCAGTAGATGGGAGAAAAAGACCAACATCCCTAGTACCCTGAAGATAGCGAAGAATCCGATGGACAGCGGCTAAATGATCAACCCGAGGATCAGACATAAACTGACTGACGACGTGAACTGCAAACGAAATATCAGGGCGAGTATGCGTCAAATAAATTAAGCTGCCAACAATGTGACGGTACTGAGATGGATTAACCAGAGGAACCCCAGATTCCCGGCCTAGATGTAAGTTAACTTCCATGGGAGTAGAGACAGGAATACAATCACCAAACTGAGTCGAGGATAACAGATCAGAGACATACTTGCATTGGCTCAAGAGGATACCCTTGGGGGAACGTGTAATTTCTAGGCCAAGAAAATATGACAATGCGCCCAACTCCTTGAGAGTAAACGAGGCATGAAGACCCTCCTTTAGCCGCAGAATACCAGTCCGATCATCTCCCGTAATTATCATGTCGTCAACATACAAGAAAAGGGCAGTAAGACCCGCTGAAGTGGACCGGAAGAATAACGAAGGATCATTCCTGCTCTGCTGAAAACCCAGAGCCAACACAGTAGACTGAAATTTCTCAAACCAAGCACGTGGTGCTTGTTTGAGGCCATAGAGAGAACGTTTAAGCCGGCAAACCTGATCAGCACGACCAACAGTGTATCCCGGTGGCCGTTTCATATACACCACCTTCTTCAAGTTGCCGTGAAGAAAGGCGTTCTTTACGTCTAACTGAAACAACGGCCACCCTCGAATAGCAGCAACAGCGAGAAGAGTCCGAACCTTCTGCATTTTTGCAACAGGCGCAAAAGTTTCATCGTAATCGAGACCGTATTCCTGGCCGAACCCCTGAACAACCAGTCGAGCACGAAACCGCTCAAGACTGCCATCAGCGCGAACCTTCACTGCATAGACCCATCTATTGCCAAGAATAGTGACGGGTTCAGGAGGGTGATCAACCACCTCCCACGTGTCCGTAGCATGCAATGCATCGAACTCAGTTAGCATAGCGTTGTTCCAATTGGGATCTAGCATGGCCTGTTTATATGATGTAGGAATAGCAATGGCATCCACATGATAAGAGACAAAATCATTATTCCAGACAGGAGGCTGCCCTTTGGTGGTGCGAAGTGAACGCCGAAGAACCGAAGGAGATGCAACAGGGGTTGCGGACGAGCTGGCAGAGGAAGAAGACCCACCGGATACAGTACCATAAAAATCAGCGGAACCCTCGCTACTGGAGGAAGCGGGGGAACTGGCGCCAGGTGTCGAGGGGGCAGGCGAGTCGGGGGGGGGGGGGGGGGGGGAGTATGGGGTCTTCGGGCTCCTCTTCATCATCATCAAACACAGGTAACCTAGTCATCTCGGACACAAAGGACGATTCCTCCGAAGGAGTGGAGAAAAACATGAGACGTTCGAAGAAAACAACGTCACAAGAGATACGAAGACGCTGAAGAGACTGGTCATAGCAAAGATAACCCTTATGGATGTCACTGTAGCCGAGAAAAACACAGCGAGAAGTTTTGGATGACAATTTAGAACGCTCCTTATGAGGAAGAAGAACAAAACAAGTACATCCAAAAACTTTAAGACGAGAATAATCAGGATGCTTTTTGAACAAGACATAGTGAGGACTAAGCTGACCAAGGACGGGAGTGATCTGGTAATTAATCAAACGAACAGCTGTGGCCACCGCTTCAGGCCAAAACCGAGCTGGAACACGAGAAGCTAAAAGCAGGGCTCTAGTGAGTTCAACCACATGACGATTCTTACGCTCTACAAGACCATTTTGCTAGGAGACACCAGGACAAGATTTCTGAGTTAGGATCCCCTGAGAACGGAACAAACGGTCTAAAGGATTGGAACTAAATTCCCCCCAGGATCCGATCGGATAACACGAACAGTAGTACCGAATTGGGTCTGAATCATTTTCAAAAAATCGGTGGCAACCGAGAGAAGATCAGATTTAAGCCAAAGAAAATAGACCCAGGTAAAACGAGTGGCATGATCAACGAACAAAGCAAAGTATTCGTAACCATGACGGGAATCCGTAGGTGACGGTCCCCATAGATCAGTATGGACCAGCTGAAATGGTTCGGGAATAACGGTAGCACTAGAAGGAAAGGAGCTACGAGTTGATTTAGCTTCAACACAACTTGTGCACTGAAATTTACTCGAAGAAAAATCAACCTTTTTATTGCCGAAAAGTTGTTGCTTAAACATGGTTACAAGCCGACTCGAGTGGGGATGACCTAACCTAGAATACCACAAATCAAACTCACTAGATTCTAAGCTAGAAAATACTGGAGAACTATCCGACGAACTAGACTGAAACCGACATGACAAAGAAGAAGGAGGTTGACCCGACAATTCTTCAAGCTCGAACACACGCCCATGTTTACTCCCCCTTCCGATCTGCCTCCCCGTCTTCAGATCCTGAATAACACACCCCGAGGGGTCAAACACAACACGAAAATTCTGCTCAGTAAGCTGGCCAACCGAGACTAAATTAGGCACAAGTTGCGGAATGCATAGAGTATGAGACAATTGCATATGGGAGTCAACAACATCACCAATCCCACGCACAGATAAACGGGCCATTCGCAACCTGTATGGAACTAGATGGAACCGATTAGATTGCCTTGAATTTTTGAGAATTTCCCGTCATATGGTTAAAGCAGGCCGAATCTAAAAGCCAAGGAGGAGTGGACGTACCATCATTATGAAGGGTGGCGAATGCACTAGTGATGGAAGTCGGCAACGAACGCTGGAGAGCGGCCTGGACCAACTGCTCCACAGCATCAGCGGTCATATATTGACCGGGAGGAATCGCGGCAGGGGCTGGGGGAGCTTGCTGGGCAGCATATGCGCCGCCTGTTGTTGGCGCTCGAGAAGCTGATGACGATCCAGCGGTGCGAGGTTGAATTAGACGACAGTCTGAAATTATATGTCCTTTCTTTTTGCAATACACGCAAAAATTGCGTTGTTTGCAGAACTTGATCAAGTGACCAGCCTAATGACAATGATGGCACACAATGTCCGAGATACGACGCTGATACTGAGGCCGATTAACAGCAAAGGCTTCGTCGGCACTAGGAGGAGCTGGGTTGGGATGGTGGACAGGTCCAGCAGATGCTCTCGGAGAATTCGTCACGGCGAAGACTGCCTCTCCTGTGCCGGGACGCACATCCAGCTGAGCTTGCATCCGAAGAAGCGTTTCTTCCCGAACCAAAGTGGCGAGAATGCCATCCAGCTTGAGGTGCTCGCGTTGCAACAGATTTGCCCGAACAGACTCAAACTCAGGTTTGAGGCGACTAAAGAACTGCATCAGGCGAGTTCGTTGGCGGTCATGAATAACTTCGGCCGAGGCGATAGCGGAACATAAGGCGGCTGTAACATCCCGAACCTCGGATAATTTTTTTTCCGAAGTGGCGGACGTATATTGCACGATTCGAGACTGGAAAAAAAATCGAGAAGTTATCCTATACGAGGTAGGATCAACCAAACCACTTGAAAACTCCCCAAAACATCAAAAAGTGCAAAAAAAAAAAAAAAATAAACTGCTAGCTATAGGAATTGAACCACTGACATGTTACTTATAAAGGAAGGGTTCAACAACCTAACCAGTTGAACTATGCTGTTTTCAGTGATACAAAAGGAGCCGAGTCATTATTGAGTTAATGACGTAGGCATTGCACCAGCAGCTAGCTTGTTTATGGAGCCGGCTTTGGAACTTGAGTTTCTTCCTTTCAAAGATACTGCTCCTTAGAAGGCCGCCCCAGGCCTTTACTCCATCTGCTGGAAAGTAAATGAAGAGGTAAGAGCATGAATCAAAGAGCTCTATAATACCGGTAAGCTAGCTCTCCATTTTTGCCTTCGTACAAACACCAAGAAGAGAAAAGAAAGGAAATAATATGAAACCAAAGCCTAGCATAACCTCTGTATGCCCAGCAAAGGTTTAGAATCCATACAAATCCCATTACGAAGCCAAAATCGTCCAACCAACTCAACGGAAATTCTTCGCCGAAACTTTTGCCGTAACCTTTTCGTCAGCCAAACCAGCACCATTAAAGGTAGTATCAGCTACGAAGCTTGATACCGTTGCGAAGAGAAAGTCTCCACGAGCATCACAGATTTTACGGAATTGAATTCCGAGCTAAGACGAGGGAGAAACAAGGCCCGGAAGTTGGTACGTGAGGTAAAGGAATTTCCAGTTTTCTACAGATTTTGGACAGCAGAAAATTCAAAATTAATCCCTAATTTCGTACTAACGATGATCAGCTCGCATTTTCTTCATTTGACGTCCAAACGACGAACCGTGTTCGCCTACAGGACCGTAGAAACAAGGAGAATATTTAGGAGCCAATCTCTGGAATTTTAGAACTTAATTCCCGACTTGGAATCAGCTAAATTAAGGTGTGTTGGGATTAAGAGGACCTTAATTATTGCATAGATTATTTATGCTTGATTTGCATACTTGGATGGATGGATTACTGTGGGTGATGACTTATTTGTTGATATGATGATTTGGTGATTATTCTTGATTTTTATGGATTTTACGGTGTAAATATCGGTATTTGACAAGTTTCACCGTAAAAATGGATAGTTGGGTTTATTGAGTTTAAAACTGATCTAAGATATTTTTGCTCTTCTAAAACTATATTGGGGCAGATTGAGCAGAAGATTTCATTTGGAAATGGGTTCCGGATTAAAAACTGCATAACGCTGAATTTTACGGAAAGCTAGGTAAAAACGTGTTTTATTTACCTTTAAGATTTTGATCACTTTAAAATGGTCAGTATGGATTGTTAAATGGGTTTTGGTCTGGAGATGGTAAATTAGACATTTGGTGTAGTTTTTATCTTTAAAACGGTAAAAGTGAGCTTAATACGGGATTTGTGACAAATACCGAGTGTAATATTATTTTCATGGTTTTGAGCCGTTGAAAAATATAAAAACTGGACAGACCTGTTTTATGTTGATAAATGGAGGTTCGTGTATTTTTGGGAGATTTTTCGGATTTACCGTTTTGTTGGAATTTAAGTTAACGTAAAATAATGGTTAATACGAGATTTTTAATATTTTATTGTCTAAATTGATTTTTATGACCAGAACTGGATTAAATGGATTTTTGTGTCAATAAATTTATTTACATAAATTTGGTGAGGATTTTAATGAAGGAAAGTGAATTTTGAGATAAGGATATTTTTAACCGCAACCGAGTTATTTATAATTCTTTGCGTTGGCGCTATTTCGTGAAATTGTTGATGAATTTTGGATGAGTAATGGTGACATGGTACTGCTGAGTAGCTTTACTGGAGAATGAAATGATTTATGTGAAACGTCGAGTTGATAATCGACGGGAAATATATATATGGACTGGTTAATCCGTGAGACTACATTGATTCCGGATTGATTGTGATGGATGATAAAAATGGAAATGGTTTGATTCGTGATCATATTAATTCACGTAGATGTAGAAAGGGCCTGCACTTACCCTCACCCCTTGAGAGTGGGTAGATTTAGCTCGCTTATGCAATTGAGTGTTGTGGTTGCATGAGCACCACGGATGAGTGTTGTGGTTAAAAACCACGGATTGAGTGTTGTGGTTGCATGAGCACCACGGATGATGATTTGCTCGAGCGAGGGTAAGTGTATGGTGACCTTGGCGCCATTAATAATTAACCGGAATTTTCATATCATGCATTGATTATGTGTTCGTGAAATTATGTGATTATCATATTGGATAAATTTATTTGGTGATGATGAGTTGGTGGATTCGATAATTTGATCGGTAATTTATATATGATGATTTAAGATGGCATCTAGAGTACTAAATTATGATTGATTACGATTGTTTGATTAGCTTATTGCGGTCCCAAAATTAGGTCGTGGGAGAGATCCGCACACACAGCTTAGTTGCTGACCCACGTCTGTTTTCAGGCTCGCAGGTGCAACTAGGATCGGACTACTGAGGCTGCCCTATCCTTCTGTACTACCATCATGAGGTAGTTTGGAACACTGTCTGTCATGGTCACCTAGGATTTTTGCTCTGAGTGTTTTCAATAATAACCCACATTTTGTAAAATTCAATAAGTGGGTTGGGGATCGAATAATTAGTTTGTATGATAACGCTTTATGGTTGTGTTTAATAATCGGATATGATATTTGAGATGATTGAGTTCAACCAGTAACACCAAGGATTTGGCTGCGCGGTTGAACCACGGGTTCAACCATAGAGATTCTGGGTGGGGTGTTACAGCGGCAGTCAATAAATCCTGTTCGGTCCATAGCAATTGCGCCGCGTTGTAGTAAGATGTCACGTCGAGGTCTCCTTGTTCGAGTCGAGGCAGCTCGAACGTGATCTCAAACTGTCGAGCAGGGTCGGCTGTGGTGTATGTATTGGCGAGATGGACCCAGATGTCTCTCGCAGTACGCAGCAGACGTAACCCCAAGCAAATGGTAGGGTCAATCGTGCCAAGGAGGTAGGACTTCACCTTAGCATCCATTTGCGTCCATTTAGCAAGCTCTTCAGCAGACGATGGCGGAACAGTAGGACGCGACAACATCCCATCTAGAAACGAAAGAAGGCCCTTGCCTTCAATGAATATCCGGAACTGGAACTCCCAGAGTGCATAGTTCTTGGAGTTCAATCGAATCGAAACCCTGTCAGAGTCCAAAGACGATAGCTCTGATACCATGTTGATCAGTATCAAAACACTAAACGTATACGAAAACAAAGAAGAAAACTCAACACACAATTTACGTGGTTTCCCCGATATCGGGACTAGTCCACGGGAGAGCTAGAACTCTCCGAGCTATAAGTCTTATTAGGTTTTCTTGGTTTCCACCGTACATTCTCTATACATATATATAGTCTCTTAACCCTAGCATTCACAATCCACTACTAGGGCTTAAACACCATCGGCCATTCTCACCTAATGACCGATTTACACATGGGCTTAAAAGCCCAAGACACAACTTGCTAACAAATAGAGCATTCTAGCCACGATATGAGCAGCTCTTTAATACCTATTTGGTAAAGGCTAAGTGCTTAGCTTAATTTCCAACCTTTGTAGGGCGGAAGTCAAGGACCAAGCCCCTGTGGCTTTTCAGATGACTGCAATGCAGCAAACCCTGCAAATCTATGTTGTTGACACTAATCATTGATCAATTTGAAGCTCTCCCGATTGCCGCTAGGGGTGCCAAAGCGACAATGTCAATTGCTTGTGAATTTGTTGTGGAAGAGCAAGGAAAGACACAAAAAATGCACACTAAGCTAGGAAGTCCCTACAAAACAAGCATCTTGTAACACCATAACCCGGCCGGGTAATAATTTTACCAAAATACCCTTGATAAACTGAAAAAATACTCAAGAACCATAAACGTAAAAGTAGTGGAAAAATTTTCATAAATCAAATCATGTTCTTGTAGTTCAAAGCAACGTCCTAACACTTGGGCAAACTTAATCCCTAAAATCTGAACTCTTAAGCATAAAATATAATAACTGAACAGTCTCTAATGCTACTGCTTACTGAAAGTCTTGACTAGGCATCCCTAATGACGCTTGTATTGCCCTCCTCTAGCTGGCTGCCCTCGAACTATTTCTCTCGAACTCGCTGCCCTCTAACTACTCATTTAGCTCCTCCTCTTCCTCTTCAAACTGGTGAGTGAGTTGGGGTCAGTCTACGCCTTTACGTTTAAAATCTCTAGTACTTGAGCACTTTACTTAAAACATTTATATTAAACTGGTGGGAATTGATCTTAGTTACCCTTTTTACTTAGCGTTAAACTCTTTTTTTAAGCATCTTACAACCTTTAACATATAATAGGCCTCTACCTCGACTTAGTTGGTGCCACCACTTGCCTTACTTACTTAACCATGACTACCCTCACAATGGGGTGCCCCTTAATATGAGTTTTGACTACCGCTTTACGTATCACCGTTCGGTGTCAAAACTAATGTATGTCAACCGCGTTATGTATCGCCGTTCGGTTTCATAGTGAAAACTTGGCAATGGAAACTGTGTTATGTATCGTCGTCCATTCCATGTCCGATCAACTACTGTGTTACGTATCACCGTCCAGTAGTGATCCCTCATGAACGTGGCTAGCTAAGCGAGGTTACTTATCTAGTTCTTACTTATACTTTATCTTACTCTCTTCACGTTAACTTATTTAAGGTGCTCTTAGACGTCGTAAACACTTAAATAGCAAGACGGAAACTTAAATGCTTAACGTAAATACTGATATCCTCAAAACAATAACTCAATCGAAGCATGCATAGTCATAGATAATCATAAATCAAATACTGCACATACTTTACGTAAAACAAACACTTAAAATACCGTAAGAAGTACATGCAAATTAAAGTATATAAAGTACTTTGTTTGATTTATGGCATAGTTGATTATCTCATGTTAACTTTAAGACTAAAAAATATATGTAAAGAAATGGTCTTGTAGTTTGTAGTGATAACAATATAGATGGATGTGAAATCTGTTTGCAAGCCAAGATGAAGAGAAAGCCATTTCCTAAGTTAGTTGACATAAATTCAAATTTACTGGAATTGGTACATTATCATATATGTGAATATCACAGTCAGATAACTAGAGGGGGATTTAGGTAATTCATTACTTTCATTCAGGATGGTATTCAATTTATCTTTTTTGATTTAATGCGAACAAAAGATGAAGCTTATGATAACCGTAAGATGCATAAATCTATTGTCGAAACTAAAAAGGGCAGGAAAATACAAATCCTTAAAGTGATAGAGTAGGGGAGTATTTTTCCAACAGCTTTAATAATTTTTATGAGCTACATAGTTTGGTACATCAAAGAACTTCTCCATACACCCCACAACAGAATGGAGTGGCAAAAAAAAAAAAAAAGAATGGAGTTCAATCTGACATGATAATGCCATAGTTAGTAGCATGCAATACGGGTAAGTTACGTATAAAATACGTATGAGTATTTTACTTTGTCTTTAAACTAATAGTATGTTTAATAGTACGTCAATAATTGTAAAATATATAAATTTAATTATTTTAAAATAAATAAATATAAATAATAGATAAATTGGCAACTTAATTCATTAAATACAAATATTAAACGTGTTATGTGGGTTTTATACGTGTTTAGTACGAGAGCTATCAAATCAATGGGGAAAAATTAAACGACTTGACAATGATACGGATACAAAAATTTTAAACGAATAAAATACATACGGTTATATATACATGTGTTAAACAAGTATTTACTAACTATGGAGGGCTTTGCTAATGATATGTTGATTAATGCAAGTGCTCCAATCAATTTGTGGGGGTAGGGCTTTGCTAACAGCCTGTCATGTAAACAATAGAATTCCGTCTAAGAAGCTAAAGGAATCTCCTTATGATTGTGGAAGGGAAGGAAACCAAACTTACCCTATCTTAGAGTTCAAGGTTGTCTTGCTTTTATAAAGTCCTAGACCCCAAGAGAACTAAGTTGGATTCTCGAGCTTTCAAAGATGTTTTCTTGGATATCCAGAAAATCGGAAAGCCTATAGGATTCTAGATTTAGAGTCTAATGTGGTTTTGAAATCAAAGGATGCAGAGCTATTTGAGAACAAATTCCGACGTAATCATGCAAATGTAGAACCATGTGGAGTTACTTCTACGGATTCCACATGTGTATCTATTTTTATTCTCACTTTTGATATTTGTTCTAGTAGTAAAAGTTCTTTAGATGATCCATGCTATTGAATCAAGAAGAAGTCAGATGACTAGGAAAGAAAATAGTTTTGGTCAAGAATTTATTGATCCTCAAGTTTATCTTTCTTGTAGTGGGAGATAGGTTATATAAGGTTACATTGGGGTCGTTTGCTTCAAGGATTTGGTACATGGATTTGGTACCAAAAAACCAACTATCAAGGATTTAGGTACAATCCATTGTTTGCTTGCACCTTTTTTGGAGACCAAATCCGTGGGGCCCACGAATTTTAATGATCCAAATCCGTGGACCCCACGGACTTATAAATCCCACATGTTGATGTGGGATTTGGAATATGGTATAAATCCTTGATGAGATTTTACCCATATACCCTCATGCACTTTTAATATTCCAAGGTTGCCCTCAAATTTAACTATTATACATTATAATTAACAATAAATGAATAATATAAACGTTCAATTAATGTGCAAAAATGAGTTAGATTTTTTATATAATTTCTTGTATTCTAGTTTTCTTTGACCTTTTCATGGAACGTGTAATTCTTTGTTCTCCCGATTCTAATATCATAAACATGTCAAACGTATAGAAAAGGGCAGTAATGTAATTTTTGAATTCAAGTAGTAAATCCCACACCTTTAAATCCATAATAAAAACATCCCAACAAACAAAGGATTGTTACAAATCCATGATGCTTCAAATCCTTGATAAATCCTTGGGTTTTTAAATTACAAAACCCTCATTTTTAAATCCATGAAGCAAACGACCCCTAAGAATACCCATTTTTTTGCATGTGCAAAATGATTCAAAATATTATCAAGTAGCAATGGCTTTTACAGATTCATCTTTCTAGGTTGAGATTGCTAATGATGAGATGGATTTGTTGTTGATTAACAAGACTTGGTTTCTTTTGGATCTACCTCAAGGATCTAATGCCATTGGAAATAATGGGTACTTCGGACTAAAGTGTCGTTTGCTTCATGGATTTTAAAAATGAAGGTTTTGATTAAAATCTTGATTTTATAAAACCATGGATATATGATGGAATTGCCCCATTTGGTTTTTGGTTCAACCCATTATTTGCTTGTTGGACTTCATGATGGATTTGGCATTGTTATATTTGTGGTTGTATTAGGAATTTACCTTAGTGCCCTTCTTGAGTATTATTTATTTTTACATTATAATTTTTGTTATAAAGCTACTTTCATCCAATAGCTTCGTCCCACTACCATATTCAGAACAAATGAACATCATTAATCAATAACAACTTCATATTATACACTTAATTAGACAATTCCCTAAGGTTTTCAATATTGCAAAGTAAGCTTTGGGATCAATCATGTAGTGTTTGAGTGCAATGAATAATAATGAATATTGAATGCGAAATTAATATGCACTAAAGTTGATCATTGGTAAATGAAAGAGGATAAGTGGTGATTAGTGAAATAAGTAGGGTTAAAATTATCAAAAGTCACCATGGACTTGTACCCCAACATAAATCCCACCTCTTGGGGTGGAATTCTCAAATCCGTGGGGTCCACAGATTAGAACCCTCAAAGTCCGTGGTCCCCACGGATTTATTCCTGCTAAATCCATCAAGCAAACGCCGGATTGTGTATAAAGTCCATGATACTTAGTTTTTACATACCAATTTCATGACGAATTCCATGAAGCAAACAATGCTTAAGTATAACACTGATGTTTTCAATACATACTTTGGAAGCTAGATTGGTTGCAAAAGGGTTTAGGCAAAAGGCCGGAGTAGATTCCTTTGATACCTATACACCAATTGAAAGAATCACTTTCATGAGAGTCCTTTTAGCTTTGTCTTCTAATTACAATATGTTTGTACACCAAATGGATGTTAAGATGACATTTCTAAATGATGAGTTAGATGAAGAAGTATACATTGAACAATCAAAAGAGTTCATTTTGCCTATAAATGAAGGAAAGGTGTGTAAGTTGCTTAAGTCTTTGTATGGTCTAAATCAAACACATAAGCAATGGATAGAGAAATTTGATTACATTGTCTTGGCTAATGAATTTTTTCATGACTGGTGACAAGTGCATTTACTCAAAGTGCACGAAATAGTATGTTGTCATTATACGCCTTTGTGTGGATGATATGTTAATGATATGAACTAACATGAAGGGAATAATTTACAAAAAGTATCTAACTTCATGTTTCCAAATGAAAGATCTTGGAGATTCGATACTATCATATGCATCAAAGTAAATAAACATAGTGGGGGTCTTGTTTTGTATCAGTCACATTATGTTGAGAAGATGCTTAAGAAATTTGAGTATTTTGATATAAAAGAGGCTAACACCCGTTATGATGCTTATTTTAAGCTTTAAGAAAGTACTAGATACTTTCATCAATTTGTAAAGATAACAAATACTTGGAAGGCAATAAGGAGACTCGTCATTGATAATGGAAAGGAAATAACATAGATAAATTAGATTGTGGATGAGGTTGTGCTATTTTACAAAGGTTTGTTTGGTTTAGTGGATGCTCAAGTTTTTCCCTGTTGTAAACAACTCGAGACTCTAGTGGTCAATAAATTGAATTAGGTAGAGCATGAGATGCTTTGGAGAACCATAATTGTTGTTGAAGTAAGGGGTTCTCAAAGGGGAATGAGAGATTATTAGTGAGGATGTCACAACAGGTGTTCTTGTATTTTTCAAGTTTGGCGGCTGCCAGGTAGTGTAAATTCAAAGGATGTCACTTTAATACCTAAAGTCCCTTCTGCTTTTCATCTTAAGGAGTTTAGGCATATCTCTTGTGTCAACATTCTTTATAAAATCATTGTTAAACTCCTTGCCGACAAGCTCGAAAGTGTCTTGCCTATTGTTATTAGTGGAAATCAATCTGCATTCATAGCACGGAGGAAGATTATTGATAACATACTTATGGCTCAGGAACTTGTTATTGGATACAACAGGAAAAATCTTTCTTCTCGATGTGCTATAGAAGTAGAAACCATGAAAGCTTTTGAATTGGTCAATTGGGAATACTTATTATTGATGACTGATAGTGATGGGGTTTCCAAACAGATTTCTTTATTGGACAATTAAGATAGCTAGAATTAGAATTAACATCAATGGTGGTATTTGTGGTTTCTTTGGGGCATAGAGGGGAGTGAGGTAAGGTGACCCCCTTTCACCATATCTCTTCACTATTGCCATGGAGGGCCAATCTGTTTTATTAAATAGTGTTGCAGCTAAAAGGCAATTGACATTCCATCCTCTGTGGAAGAGTGTAGCTTTTACTCATCTGTGTTTTGCATATGATATACTCATCTTCACTAAGGGATCCACACAAGTTATTAGTAAAGTCCAAGATATCTTGACTGATTGCTACACACTTTCTTGTCTCAAATGCAATCAACAAATATGTGAAGTATATTTTGGTGGGGATGTACAAGAATAATGCTTTAAGCATTTCAGGGTGCTAGGAGGGTAACCTGCTTGTTCGTAACCTTGGGATACCTCTACTAGTTGGTAAGCTCTCCTCGGTAGACACAAATAAACTTGTTGAAAGAATTACACAAAGGATCAGCTCCTGGCGTTCCAAAAAGCTTAGCTATGCAAGTAGACCATAGATTATTTCATTAGTTCTTATGGTTGTGCTTCAGTATTGGACGCAATTCTTCCTCTTGCCAAAGAAAGTGTTGAAGAAAATTCAGGATGTATGTTCACAATTCCTCTTGCATGGGGGTGTAGAAGGTAGACCCAAAGTAGGTTGGGATAGAATGGCACAACCTCAAAATGAAGGGGGTTTAGGGCTACCCGATATGTATACACGAAAGCTGGCGTATTCAGCTTGACTACTTTGGTTGTTACTGATGCAAAGTGGATCTATATTGGTAGCATGGTTAAAGCAGTATAAGGTAAGGACAAGTTGTATCTAGACTATAACAGTGAGTACAAGCAGTTCTTTGGTCTGGCGACGAGTTCTCAAAATAAGGTAAGTGTTACAGCCTAATTTCATAGTATATAATTCTATAGTGTATTGGGATGACAACTCTATGCTTTGATACAGAGTTGCAGCAGTTTGGGAAGCTTTAAGGCTTAAGAGTAGTACAGTTGATTGGGCAAGACTTGTTTGGCATAAGGGGTTTATACCACGAAACAGTTTCATCTCCTAGTTAATCATTATGGATGGTGTAGTTATGAAAGCAAAGTTGTTAAAATGGGAAAGCATGTGGATGGTTTGTGCTAGTTCCGCGACAGAAGGTGGAGAATAGGGAGAACCTATTTCTTCAGTGTTCCTTCTCTCAACATGTATTGGAAGCTTAGGGGTTCATAAAAGGCACATGGGAGGAAACTCTAAAGGCTAGATCTGATCTATTTAGGAGGAAAACCGCAGTGGGGAGACTTGCCAATGTGATGTGGTGCTCTAGTAGTGCTACATTATGGAAATAACGTTGTCACTAAGTGCATGAGGAACCACCTAGGTCTGTTGATGGCATTATACAACGGCTTGTTAGAGATTTGGTGAGTTTGAGTATGAACAATATGCAGTTGCAAGTAGGGATGGCAACTTTGCCCATACCCATGGGTTTCTTACTATCCAACCCAATTGGGTTGGGTATGAAATCCAAATAGATGGATATGGGTAGAGTTTGATGGGTTTGTACCCATACCCATTTACTTTGGGTTGAGTTGGATTTATATCAAATGGATTTGGTTTTGTACCCATGCCCAAATACAAATCACTGTTTGGTACCCAAACTTAATAGACATGCATATTTAGTACCTAAATTTAATTTTTTTTGCATATAAGTCCTCAAAATATCTATGGAAAATTACGTTTTGGTACCTAAATTTTTTTGGTCTTACATTTTGGTACCTAAACTTTTCAAGTTTTGCAAATAGGTCCAATTTTTGCATGTGTAGTTAAAACACTCTCAAGTAAATGGATATCCATATCCAACCCATACCCATTTAGATTATGGAAGCCCCAAACCCAAACCCATCTATAACCCCCCAAATCCATATGCACTTCACCCATACCCAACCCATTATCAATGGGTCTACTTGGGTTTGGGTATAATTACCCATGGATGGGTAATTTGCCATCCCTAGTTGCAAGCACATATAAGGAATGTGAGAATTGTAGAGGATTAGCGGTAGCTTGTAATACTTTTTTTTTTCTTTTTAATTGTAGCCCTCGGGGCTGCTCACCTTGGGCTTTCCCTTTTCGTTGTAATTGGATTACATTTGCAACTTGCAAATAGTTTGAGAAAAGAGAAGAAACTGATTCCACGGACAAATTATATTAATTAAGTTTATTCATAACATGTGTTTAACATCTAATATTACAGCATAATTATGGAATATCACGTAGCTATAGTAACAATATTTACCAAAATTCATATCGATAATCAATCAATATACTCAAATACGGCTAAATTGCAAGTTTGGTCACTAGAATTACTTAAAAAGTTCATGTTTGCCACTAAAATTAATTTATTCCATCCGTAGTCACTTAAATTAGGTTAAAAGTTCAAGTTTGGTCATTGGCCATTAGCCTCTGTTAACGTTTGCAATGTAGCGGTTAACTCTTATTGTTGATCGTTAAATGAGTGATGTTGCAATTAAAAATTAAAAAATAAAAATATTTTTTTATTTTTCACCAAATTATTATAATAATTAAAAAAATAAAACCTAATTCATTTAATCATTATTTTCCACCGTCATCGTTCCTCTCCCCTCTGCCGCGAATACTGGTATCGATTCCCTTCATCAACCGGTAGCCGCCTAAACCGGATCCCAGCACCACCACTCTCGACCTCTCGCCGCCTTTGGTGGGCCCTCAAGTTCCGAAATGAGGGCAGCATCAGAGACGCGAAGGCTACTCGGGTAGTGGGTATGGTTCGGAGTAGCGAAGGCTGAGACGAAGGCAACCAAGATTTGGCGGTGGCGGACATTCGGGTGAGGATACGAAACCAGGCCATGATTGATCTGGAAAAAGGGGTCAAGTTAGGGACTCGGGATCCTGGGATTTTGGACATAGATGAAGATATGTTCCTTTAATTATTATTATAATGAAGAAGAAGAAGAAAACGCGGGAGGGATTGAATAAAGACTCAGAGATTGGCGGCAGAGGGGAGAGGAATGACGACGGTGGAAATTAAGAATTAAAGGAATTAAGATTTTTTAATTTTTATAATAATTAGGTGAAACACAAATTCTATTTATTCACAAACACAAATTCCATAACCTTTACCATTTTCACCTTCTGAATCATCTGTTTCAATTTGTTCCAAAATGTACGTTGTCACTAAATCAGTTCCCCCTAATTATGTTTCATTCCATTCTTGATAAATGTAGAAGAATTTGTCTCCTAAGAATAGGAAATTGTTGGACAACAAATTGTGGTAGTCTAAATAAAACATCATTCCACTGTTATTTCATTTGATGGGAATTTTGTGTGGCTATGTTTTTCCTCCTTCATTGTTACTCATTTCTTATGTTTTTTTTATTGTCTGAAATAGAGGGTAGGTTATCTTGTTTTAGATTCTTCTGTGAGGTGATTGATTTTCTCACCAATCTTCTCCACCCTCAAATTTTTTGGTTTCCCAAACGAATCATGCCAGTAGCGAACAATTCTTCTAACCCCATTTTTCGAGTTTCTTGAAAGGAGGAACATTACAACAAAGGGTAAAAAAAAAAAAAAGAAAAGAGAGAAAGAGTTTGGATGGCGTCATCACAAGTTGAGAGGGTTGCATCGTCTTCTCCATTCGGTTGTGTTCTTCGCGACAGGAATCGGCCTGACCGATGCAATAGGGAGGCAAGCAACGCCAATTCCTCCAGAGCCGCTACTATCCAGAAGAATCTCAAGGTTTTGGTCAGAGACCATCTTCATAATTGCATCTCTGTATCTCCTGATGAGAATTCCCTATCACAACAAAATAGTGATAACTTGGGTTCCGTCACCATTCCGAGCAACAGTCGTAATAGCCCATCAAAAAATGAAATAGGAAATAACAACAACTCTTCTTCTTCTTGTTCTTCTTCAACCCGCATGAGCAGCCGACAGGCAAGGAATTTGGACCGTTGGGCAGCGAAGCAGGCAGAGCAAATGGTATCAACGATCGAGAGGCAGAATCAGGAGGCAGAGCTTTGGGTTGTGGCGTCAAGCAATCCATGCTCTTCTTCCAATTCGAAGGAGCCCGAGAATCGTGTAATCTCTTCCCAAAACTCAATAGCCGAGAGTGAGTGTTCCTCTAAGAGCCAGATTGGGGCTTCTTCTCTCGTACAAATATGGGAGGCAAGGCTGAACCAACCTAAATCCAATCATCAAATGTCACAACATAGCAGAACTAGCTCTGTTTCCAGCCTCGACAATCTTAATCTTATCGAAGAGCCTTCTAGGCATTCCGATGTTTTCGACTCGGTTTCTAACAACGATTTGCTCGCCGACTGGGACTCGACAGCTCAAAGCACAACTTCAACCATAAACCGCCGTCATTCTGATGCTGGTTTGGACAAGGAAAAAGTCAGGATTGCGGATATCATACGACGTTTGACGTGTGATGTGCACGATCATCATCATGATCCTGGGAATGGCAACAATTGTGATACCCCTAGAAGGACTTCCACCAGTTCAGAACCTTCCTTTGAGCATAGAGGAGGATGGCCGCTAATTGTGAACTCACCAAGAATTCGAGGTCGGCAAGCATTTCATGATTTGCTTCTCCACATTGAGCAGGACCGCCATAAAGAGCTTGGTTCCCTCGCTGAGCGCCAAGCTGTCTCAAAATTTTGTTACCGTGGTCGCATTCAGGTAAATCCCCTAAATTCTAATTCAAAGATATATTTAAAATAATAATTTTTTTTACTACTTCATAAAATCTTAATTTCAGTGAGATATATAAATTATATTCATTAACATTTTCACAACTCTCAAAATACAAAATTTTCCAAATATAACATAAATGATTTATGTTATTATGAATTGTTGCAGTCTTTATTGAAGTTGAGATTTCTAAGGCGTGATGTGGGGGTTCAAACTCGACCAGTACCAGTACCACCAACATGTAAACCACCACAACATAGTTCTAGCATTATGCAGCTCAGGTAAATTAACTTCTTTTTTTTTTTAATGTGAATGAAGGTTTTTCTTTAAAAGTTGAGGGAGTTACTAATGAGAGATATTTTATGGTGCAATAACAAAGGGAGAGATTGAAGGCATTTCTTGAGCAAGAAAAAAGTGGCCGAAAAGAAGCTATTGCCCCAAAAAAGTCATCTAGACCAGAGAAGCATTGTAGACAAGTAGACAATTTTTTGACCCAGCATCAATCCATTTCTGAGGGCCAGTCCCAAGAAAAGGCCCCACACACTGATTTGATGAGTACATTCGTCTCGGTAGAGCATCTAGAGAAACAAGAAAAGAAGCCAAGTGAGTCCCTTGAGCATAGTGAACTACCAGTAGAGGAATCTATTTTCCAAGAAAGTAAGCCTTTGCTGGAAAATCATGATACAGAACATGAAGCTATACTTGTGACAAGGAATCAGGTCGAGGAGAAAAGAAACAAAATTGAAGGCCAATTGAAAGAGGAGGAAAATAAATTTTCCTTGGAGAAAAAAGAATTAAAGCAAAACAATGAATTAGATGATATCCCCATTCTTGACAATATTGCAATTCACAGCTCGATAGACGCATGGCAAGAAAGAAACTTGGAGTGTGAAATGGAGTTAGAATCGATGAAGAACACAAGCATACAACAAACCGAGGATTTGCATCATATTCCCATTCGACAAGATAATACAGTTCAAAGCTCGGTAGAAGCATGGAAGGAAAGAAACTTAGAGTTTGCAATGGAGGAAGATCAAGAGGTAGAAGCAAGTGATGATGAAGAAGAAGAAGAGTATTTTGAGGAAGCTCCATATGATTGGTTTAGTGATATAGCTAAACCGCGTAGCTATTGGGAAGACATGAGACGATCTTGGTATGACGAGATGCTAAGCAGTGGTTGTGGAAATCGAGACATAAAGGAACTTCTCGAGAGGTACGAATGAAACTTCACCTTATGACAAGATTCATATAAATTTCTCTTGTTGTTAATAAATTTTGAAAAAAATAAATAAACTGGAATGCAGGAAAACAGTGTCAAGCTTTCTTTCTAGTGAATTTCGGGAAAGGATTGATAGGTTGATGTTGTCTCGAGCCCGGATTCAAGCTAACCAAGAACAACAGAGATCAGAGGCTGATGAAAACCAAGAGAAGATGGCACAACTAGCATTATCATACTTCCACAGAGAGGTTAATGAAGAAGATGATGATGTGTTTCAAGAAAAACAAAGTGATCGTGTTGAAAACACTGAAGAACGAGAAGAGGTCGATGAAGAGGCAGAAGAAGAGGAATCAGAAAACGAAGAAGACGAAGAAGAAGAAGAAGAATATATGGATCAGGAAGAACATCAACAAGAGAGCTTAACAAGTCGACAGTTTGTCGAAGCCAATGATCTTTTTGACCAGTCCTCCCAATCACTCTTTTCACCTTCTCCATTTAGATCATGGAATTATGGTGAAAGGCAAGAGATGGAAGAGTATGATAGATTCTCAAATGCCGCTTCTCAGCTACATAATCAACCATTCCGAAGCAGCAGTCAGGATAGAAGAAGATGCTCGTGCTCTACAAGTCATGCATTAATTGTAAGTTTAGTCTTTATTCACTTATTATATTTTTTTTTTATGTTGTTGGGGTATTAAAAATTTTCTAACTCATTGTACGAACATGTTCTCTTTCCTTTGATAGGAGGTCGATGTGGTGAATGAACTAAGAGGAAACATGGAACAAATAAGGAGTGAAATGACAGATCTTAGAAAGCTAGTGCAAAGTTGTATGGAAATGCAAATGAATTTCATGAGTTTGGTCAAGCACGAAATTAAACCAGATGAAGTGGGCACAGGAATGAACTCAACAAACTTTCAACAAGAATGAATGATGACTTTATGGCACAAAATGTGAAGCTAACAGAATGTGAATTATTTATTATCTGCAATGTACATGAGTCACATAAAGGGTTTTCCCATGGCCATAACCAGAGATGGTAGTGTTGGACATTGAAGAATCCCACTTTCTTTCTATGTTACGAGGAGATAGAAGTGGATTCAATTTTGTATAGAAAAAAAGATTGCTCCTGATTCCTTAAGAAGGGAATTACAAACTAGATGTATATGAATGTTTGTTCTAGTTGGCAAAGGGTCAAATGGTTTGTGGGTAGCTAGATGCAATCACATTGGGAAGTGCACAATTTGTCGAGCTCTAATTTTAGGGTGAAGTAAAAGCTGACTCATACTCCTACAAAATTTTAAGTAAGAGAAGAAGGAAGTGGATATGTATCATATAAGTCTGCTCATAAAGGAAACGAGTTCCTATCTCAGAGGACCTTCTGAATTTGGTTTGAAGGGATTCCAAAAACTCCATATTGGCTTATATATCATCTTCTAACATTAGTCGTAGCTATTTGACTTCAGAAACCTCTCAATTGTATTTATTTTTACGCCATTCAAATTGATAACTCCTCTTGTATATATTCAAAGGAAACCAAAAATTATATTAACTTGACAGAAGATAAATGAGATTAGGAAAACCAACTTACTTGTTTGTGTTCCCTTGTATGTGTATCATATGCGATATAAATACTTGAATTTAGGCGGACAACAAATTTATGATGAAATCTCTCGTTCTTTCTCTTATAATTTTTGAATCCTTTTGAATGCGAACATAATCGTACAAATATTAATGTACATACTTTAAATATTTTATAAAAGTTAACCATCCAGGATAGCTAAGATAATTGAGTTGAGTGCTTAGAAAGGTTTTCCCATATCTTCAACATCAACAATCTTCCATGTGGAGAATACTCTTGCGGTGCATATATGAATGTATTCTATGCTTTTGGTAGCAAGAGTTTGCTCATCTTGTTTTGCCCTGCTGGAACTTCATAGAAGGATTTTCCTCTTTCGTTAGTGGAAGATGGACACAATTGAGGCCAAAGCCGGAGGAACCAACATGCATATCATTACCTTGCCTTAATAGGGTTACGTAATAATGGATGTATTTGTTGGGATGGAGGTGGGTTATGGTATTCAAAAATGCCGCCTAAGATAACTCGATGACCGTAGAAGGATGGTATTCAAGCCACTATGAGAACAAAGTTACCAAGGGTGGGAACCAGACTTATGAACCAACTAAGGTCTATACAGAGTAGAATAATTAAGACTCCATAACCAAATATGGGCACTCATGACCCACTAACTGGTAGAGATGGGATAATTTACAAGCAATGAGTGACAAAACTCCAATGGGTTATCATGTTAGATTCCCATGTTGAGAAGAATAAATTTTAGTAAAGACCAAATTTTGCAGATAAAGTTGTTATAAGAGTAGACCTTAAGGCAACTCGTTGATCATATGATGATCCTAGAAGCCATTACAATGTTGAAGTCGTCAATGAAAGAAGAATTCAATAAGCCACATCGACCAAGTAAGCAAGATGAGGGTTGAGAGAGGGGATATCTAACAGGTGTATAGAATTTAGAAAGCTAGACATACAATGAAGGCATCAAGGGGAAAGAAATGGGTGAACCACTAGTCTACAAGGACCACATATGATTAGATGGAAGGATTTATAGGTCATGGCGTACAAGTTAAAGGAGGTTCAAATCCTCGTGGTAAAAAAAGAGGGTTCATCAAAAGCAGGGCTTGGAGTAGTCACAATGGACAAATTTTGAGGTTGAAATTTCTATAAGTGGGGAGGAAATGTGGTACCTTGATTTTGATTTAGGTTCCCTACAACAACTATTGAAGGAGTTGAACCAAGAAATCAAACTGAATTGGAATTGTGTTCCATCACACAATTGGCCAAGTTGCAAAATTAAAAAGGACAATGAGTCACTTAAAGTTACACAATGCGGCAAAGCTAGGTGAGGATACATGTTGTGGTCAAGAGGAAGTATAAGAAGTACAGTGAACTATACAAGATAAGTAAAGGACACCATTGAATTTCACATAGTGACAGGGACGAAGCAGGGATTTGGCGTTCGAGTGGGCCGAATTTTTTTTGTACCGTTACCGCATTAAGGCAATAAAAATCAATCAAGAAAATAAAAGAAAATTACTTTTAGTATTATTATTAGTAGTTTTTTTAGATGAATAAAGTCAAAATAATGAAGTAGAGTAACTTATGAAAATCAAAATGACTAATTTTTCAGCCATATAAAACTGAAGATTGGTAAAAAAAACTTATTTTGAAATTAAATGAGTCAAGAAACAATATTGAATTTAACGGAATTAAGAAACCATAACATGAATGAAACACGAAAGAGTAATTCTTTGAAAAAAAGCCTAAATTTGAAATTAAATGAGTAAAGAAACAATATTGAATTTAATGGAATTTAACATGAAACATGAAAGAGTAGTTATTTAGATATGTTAAACTGAATGTAAAATTAAACTAAAATAATTGCAGAGGGATTGGGTATCAAACCATTCACTAATTGTCCCCAGTATATAGTTCCCACCCATTGTACTAAATTGAATTTCTTTGTTCAAATGCGCACACTAAACATATTTGCATTTATTTTTAGTTTACGCGAAATTTCCATAATACCGATATAGTTTATACGTAAGTTTCACAATGCCACCCCCCCCCCCCACCCCCGAGACCAACTGTAGCTCCGCCCCTACATAGTAAGAATAACTTCTCGAGGCAAGAAAGTACAAAAATGGTAATGACAGAGGAACGAGTTTCGAGCAAATTTCAAGGATGAATATTTTCCAACAGAGGGAGAAATGTTACACCTCATCCTTTTCTAAGCCAAAATGACAATTATGCCCTTGTTCAAACTTTGTCAAATTTCACCTCAATATCGATGAGGGCTAAAATTTGAACTCTCGGTTTAAACTGTGTTGAATTTCGACATAAAATGAGTAAGTTACGTACGTTAACTGAGTTTTGGATTAAACTCACCCATAATTGTAAAGTTTCGAAAATATCCTTAGACTAATTAAAAGCTTAGTTTGGCCCTGCTGTTGTTTTTGCATAAGTAGCTTCTGGCTGGAGCTTTTAGATAAGTACTTAAAAAAAACCTGTTTAGTGTTTGGTTGTAAAACTATTAGAAGTGTTTTTTAATATGAGCGGTTGTGTAAAATGACTATAAAGGACTTATAATATAAAATATGAATAAAAATTCCAAACAATAAAATGTAGTCAAAATGGATCTTGTTAGATTTCTTTTATATTAAATAATATGATTTTATTATTTATTTTATTTTTAAAATGATATAAATGAAGGAAAATTATATTTTATGAAATAAAATTAAAATATGGTAAGGATAATCTTGTATTTTCAAAACAGCTTTCGCAGAAGCTCCAAATTGGAGCTTCTGCTTTTATGTTATACAAAAGTGCTTTTCGGCTTTTCAAAAGCCGAGCTTTTAGAGGTGTTTGGCCCTGCTTCAGCTTTTGAAGCCGAAAAACACTTCTAAAAGTCGGGCCAAAAATAGACAAAACCCTAGATCTCTTATCCACTCGGTCTCATCACTAAAAGTAATAAAACCCTCGAGTTTATTCCCCCACCCGATGGAAACCTTTCGACCGAAGAAACAAGCAGGGAGCTAGTTTTTCCCCAGCAGCTCTCAGCCAAGCAGCACTGCTGCTTGGAAACCTTCCCAAATCCCTATGATTGCCTCGTCTCCAAGAGGCTTGTCTGCTTGCATCAAAAGTGGCGGTTATGATTTAGAGAAACAGTGGTGAATGATGGAGCTCGCAATTAGGGCTGGCTATTTGGTTCGGACTATTTGGTTTTACCCGAAATCGGACCGTATAACTCGAATCTGGATAGCAAACAATCCAATCCAATCGTCGGGCTTAGATTAGAGGTAAGAAACATTTTGGGACCGGATCGATAACCGGATCAGAGACCCCAACATCCAAAACTTAACTAACTCCTCACCCTTTGAGTCCTCAGGCCACTCAAATCCCCACAAGCCCAATCTAAAATCAAGACCGAATTGGGACCGGACCGGGTCAAGACCGGCCCGGATCAAGACTGGATTGTATCCAATCCACTCTTTGGTCCTTATATTCCCGAAAAGACCGGACTGGGATTGGATCAATTCGGGCCATTTAACCGAACCGGACCGTATAGCCACCCCTACTCGCAATTTCCAATGGTATGGAAACCAGGCAATCCAAAAAGGTAACCTTCTATTCTATTATAATTGGAGTTGGAGTTTATTACTCTTTTTGTTCAAGGCCGTGATCAGTGAGTGTCTTCTAATGGACTCGGTACGAATTAATTGGGGTTACACTCGATATTTGCACATGTTTTGCCCATCATTCTTGTACAATTTTGGGATTGATTTTCGTGATTTAATCCGATTTCACGCAAGGTTGTGCTTTTATGTCGTATTTCCTATTTCTAGACCTGGAACACAGATGGAGGCTTGGGAGCGAGTTTTCGGTCAAAAGAGGAAAGTGGGCGAAAAGTGGAGCTGGAAAAAAGAAAACACAGTCAGGCCATCCAAATACCCCAACCGAGAATACTCGGGTAAACCCAATTTAGTCAGAAGCGCGTTTCTACGTAGATGCGTTTTGGTGATCTAGAAGCGTAAAACCGTAAGTTTTCAAGGTTTAAAGTGCGTTTAGAAGCGTAAAAGCATTAGTTTTTAAACTTTAAAGCGCGATTTTGACTACATTGGGTAAATTATCCAGGAAACCCCCCCCCCCCCCCCGGCGGTCGTGGAGCTCAAATTCTCGATCAGGTATTTTCCCTCGTTGACCATGTGTTGCAAACTGTTTTGGATAAAACCCGGTCGGACCTCCAGATACCCGACCGGGTATGCCGAACTCAGGTTGTTATAAGCGGAACACGGGAATTTGGTTTCCATTCGATCCTTAGAGTTGAAAATAAAGGTTTAGAGAGAGAAAGTAACGAAGAGAGAACCTAGAGTGCCCTAGATCAAGTCTCCCCACCATAGGAGCTCGATTCAAGCCTCGAGGAGTGACGATTGACGACCTAGAGCATATTTCTTCCGACTACACGATGATTTCTACTTTCGGCATAGCTTTCCACTCTCCCTTTATGGAGTAATCCCCTCTATCATTTGGGTATATTAAAACCCTAGATTGTATGTTAGGAAGAGTTGTATGAACCCTTTGCCATGAATGATTGACTGATTTACATCCAATTGAAGTATTGATTTAGAATTGCTTGAGTCTTGATTAAATTCTAGTGATTCATGCTTTGACGTAGTATGATAATCTCTACATAGGTCAATAGAATATCTTGAATTGGAGGTAGTGAATCGGCGACTTTAATCGAGAAGTCGATTCACTACTTTGTACTGGTGTATAACCCAATAGAGAAAGTTTGAATCTTATTGCCTCAGTTAGCTTACGCGAGTGGAGGTTAGTCGCCCGCTGGGAATTCAAACTGAGAGGGTCTAGAGAACTTTATTAGTCGAGACTCTAGAATGTTTGAGAACTTTTCACAGTTTAAACAAAATCGATCTGACTTAGGTGAATTACAACTTGGCCTAACTGCGATCTAGGGGGACTTATACCTGAGTTAGCCTTCTTGATCAGAATACAACCGTTACTTGCTTTCTGTTTGCTTTTGCTTTTGATAAACTTCACTCGAACTGAACCGCTAGATAATAGATATTCACAGAGTAGACAGTAAATCTAGGACCCGGGTTGACAAGTAAACTGTGCCCACTATACTGCATTTCCATACTACAATTACACTTGGTCGTAGTTTGTAGTTGTGTTTTAGCAAGCCAAATACCTATGAATTTAGAATACCATTAAACTACAAGAGGTGAGAAGCATCTCCTGCAAAAGCCCCATGAATCAAGTAAAAACCAAGGACCAGGAAACCGGATCGTACCAGTCGGTTTAACCGGTTCAACTGGGAATTGGACAAAAAACGGAACGACATGCATTTAGTGGCAGAATTATCGTATCGGCCGGTTTTTTTGGTTGAACCGGCTTGAAACAAAATTACGCCCGGTTTTGTTCCAACCGGCGGTAGGCTATTCACAATGAAACGCGATTGTTTTTGCAAAAATGAAGAAAATAAAAAATAAAAACCCCACTGCGAAACCCTAATCCCTAGTCGAACTATCGAAGCGGCCGGTTCTTATCCAGTTTCACGCCCTGCCTTGTCGCTCTTCTTCTATTCTCTAGCTGACCCCTGGCTCTAGCGACGAGCTCCACTTCTTAAAAACACTGCCGCATCGAGTTCTGTACCCTACTCGAGTTTCCTTCTCCTGTCGAGTCTCCTCCCTTGCTCGAGATCGACCAGATCTATGAGATCGATCAAGAATCCGGCGAAATCTCCGGCGACGGCGAAGGAAAAATGGAGGATTCGGTAAGATTTGTGAGATCGACCAAGGATCCGAGGCCCGAGCTATCCCCTTCCTCTCCGTCCTTCGACAGTCCCTTTCCGCGCAGTCACTCTTGAGCCTCCATTCTTATTATTGATTTGGCGCTCCATTTGTTTGGAAGGCAGAGGATGGTGAATTACTGAGTTGGTGATGAAGGGGGGTATGGAATTGATTTTGATTATGAGAGCGTGCAGGGAGAAGGAGCCGAGACCCGAGAGAGGGAGATAGAATGGGTGTGTGAAATTGATTGATGGTGAGGGCGGTGGGAGAAAGAAGGAGAGAGAGGAGGTAGAATATGGGAAATCGATGTCACTATGGGGCATGGGGAGTCCTTTTTTTTTAGAAGGGGATGGGGATTTCTGGTGAGTTTGGATGGTGGGATAATCTATTTTGGGAAAATTATATAATGTTTTGTTTGGTATAACTTAGGAATATATGTTGATATTTTATGATTTTTTATTCGCCATTTTGTATATTTTGGTTGTATTACGGTATTACTCCGAGACAGTACTATGTTTTGGTCGGTACGGGTTTTGACAAAAAAATATTAAAAGGTATTTACCGGTACAAAACGGTTGAACCACTGTCGTACCACAAAATACCATACCGGAGGGGAATCCAGTATGATGTCCGGTACGGTTTCTTGAACCATGGTAAAAACATGAAATTAGCCCAACCTCCTTGATGAGATCGTAAACAATAAGGGAGTGGACCTCAATAGTTAGGGCTGAAAATTGGCATGACCCGTTCCTAAAGGGTCAAAATGTATAACTGACTCGTCCCATCACTGTCTCCTTCTCGACCCTATCTGACCCTCAAGGGTTGGGACGGATCAGGAAGGGATGGTCAGTGGGTCGATCCTAATCAACACACTAGTTTTTTACAAATTACGTTTTTGGTACCCAAAAATTTCTTATCTTACAATTTAGTACCTGGCATATATTTTTTTACAAATAAGTCCATAAATTTTATTGTAAAATTACGTTCTGATATCCAATTTTTTTTACAAATTAGTACCTAAACTTTTAAAATATTACAAAGAGGTCCAATGTGGTATGAGATATTTGTTATTGCTAAGGGTCATAGAGTTAAAAAGTGACCCGTCGCTAAGTTGTCCCTACCGGTCCCAACCCTTACGTGGTCAACAAATGACTCATCCCTAATATGACCCTATAGACAAACTGACCCGTCTCGACCCTAAAGAAGGGGACGAGTCGAGACGGATCATTGGATCTTTCGGGTCAAACTTACACCCTATCAACAGTGATAATAAACTGAAAGGGAGGTAAGGGCTATCCTTGCTGGAGCACTCTTTGATTGCTGAAGTATCCTTTGGATTCTTAGTCGAGGAGAATTAAGAGATAAGCAATGGAAGTACAAGTCATAGGATTCATGAAATCCATTTGTACCAAAACTTTTCACAAAAAAGAACATACGAAAATTCGCAAATGTGTTTACGAAATCGAACTTGACAAGGGAAAAAAATTGTGGTTCCCACGTGTGATTCTTGACTCGATCATGCACATGTCTTGGACTTCATGATCATAAAGAAAGAAAGATTGAGTTACGATATTTGTAAGACCAACTCACCCCAAATTTGGAATGATTACCATTTTCATCATGTTTCTCCAAGGCTATCATCTCTAAGTTTAGGATGATTTTCATTTTCATCATTTTTCTTTATTTAAAAATGTACTTATTACTATCTTAATATAATTTGTTCATTTTAATTTTTGTATAGTTCATCGATCAAATTTTTTTAAATTTCGAAACCATTTTTTTGGCAAAAAATAATTGACCTAAATTTTCTTTTCACACAACATTTGAAAATTATTAATCTAATTAAACCCTAATAAATCCCCTAAATAGTTAGTAAATACTCCGTTTAATATACGTATATGTACCCATACATATTTTATCCATTTAAAACTTCCGTATCCGTATTATTGTCAAGACGTTTCATTTTTTCCGTTCATTTGATGGCTCCCATACTAAACACGTATAAAATCCGTATAACATGTTTAATATCCATATTTAATAAATTAAATTGTTAACCTTACTATTATGTATATATTTAAGTATTTTAAAAATAGTTAAATTTATGGTAATGACTGCTATACTCCGGGAGTATACCATACTCCATGTGATATGACCATTAGATCTCCTTTTCTTAGCTCCGACCAATCTCAACGATGAATTAATATTTTCTATTAAATTGAACTTCGGGTTTGAGTTTATATAATCGGGACCTGAGGTTTATCCATTAGAGGTTAGGGTATAGTATCATACACAAACCTCGATTTAATTCAAAGTTTAGATAGAGATATCTCACTATGAGTACCTGTAGTATAGTATACTCCAAGAGTACACCAGTCCGACCCATTTATATATATTAACGTACTATTAAACGTAAAATTAACTTAAAAACGAAGTAAAATACCCGTACGTATTTTATACGTAACTTTCTCGTGTCGAATTTTACTAACTATACAAATTAAACCTCTAATCAATCCTCTAAATAAACCTCAATTAACCCCTAACATCTCAGGAAGAAGAAAAAAGTCAGGTGACGGGCTGACGGTTGTCCCTCCCACCAGCACACCCCTCCCCATTTTTGAGGGAATCCACATTTCCATCCCAATTTTGGGATCCTTTTGCAGATTTTCCCCAAATATGGAGACTCTCTCCATTTATGGGGATGCATTGGAGATCACACTACTCCATTTATGAAGACTTCCCTATTTATAGGGACTCCATTAGAGTTGGCCTAAAAGCCTTTATTCTGTCAAGAACCAGTTCCTGATCTCAATAATTTGAATTGTTGTGAGAGATTCTATTGTGGATTATATATATGATATATCATTCACTAACACACCCTCTCAAACGAAAATCAACTCATATAAGTTTGAAGTTTGCATAATTCTTGATACCATGTGCTTAATAAAAAATATAAGCTCATCGAAATTCGAGCAGAAGACATCACAATCACAAAATACTCTAAAACCATATCAATAACCATTACTTCCAAAAAAAAAAAATTATAAAAGATAATCATACATTGATTCAAAAGATAGGTAATTAGATCCCGAAGTTCAGCCAGGCCTGAAAGTCAAACACACGACTCATAGTCGCGTACAAAGAAAGAGCTTTTCGAGTCACCAAGTGGGCTACCCTATTGCTACGTCGACCTACAAATCGCACAGCAAACCCACTCTGATTGGCAAAATACTGTACAGTTTCTTCTAGAATTGCTCCCATCCGATTATCGCTGATATCTGCCCGATTGATCTTCTCAATGCCTACTTTCGCATCACCTTCAAATCATATATTCGTGAAGCCATGAGCCAGACACCATAAGAAATAGCCATTACTTCCAATAACGAGATATTGAAAAAAATTCTATTATTATTTATAGTTATTGGAAAAATTCTATTATCTACACAATATATAATAGCAGGAAGGGGGAAACTGTTGCTCCATTTCAAATTTCTTGCAACGAGAGTGAAAGTAGGAAGGACATTTTGGTCATCACAATTACTTTTATTTATTTATTAAAAATGACACGTACTGGGATTCAAACCATGACCACTTTAAAGAAAAGCAATGATCATAACCAATCACACTAAATACATTTGTTGTATCTTTTTAATTAAAAACATATAATAGCAGCGAGGAAAAAACTCTTCCCCCATTTCAAATTCATTGCTCCAGAAGGGTTAGTAGGAAGGGTAGAATAGGGATCGCAATTTTTTTCTTCTTTCCTCTGTGGAACGGGCCAACTTACCGTACA
Source organism: Linum trigynum (assembly GCA_964030455.1). Lineage (NCBI taxonomy): Eukaryota > Viridiplantae > Streptophyta > Magnoliopsida > Malpighiales > Linaceae > Linum > Linum trigynum. The sequence goes on along the minus strand of OZ034814.1, from coordinate 27,265,293 downwards.
CATGCGGATTTAAACGGGTCCAGGAGTGCCAATTTTTTTCTTTAAGCCCTTTTATTTCTCGCTGGTGGTAAAATATATATGAAAAGGCAAAAATAATACTCCGTTTTATTGCTAAAAAGAAAAAAATTAACAATAAACTAATGCATGGATTCTAATGGGTTAACCGCTAACCATAAAATAAAAGAGTTGAATGCGCCTGACCTACACGGGATTTGGCCATCAAGTAAAACAAATAAGGGTGGTAATCGGTAAACTGACATTCGGTATTACAGGATACCGTACCGTATACCGACAATATCGGTATTCGATGGCGTGATTTGGCATAAAGGTATACCGGATAATACCCGGTAATATACCGACGGCAATCCGGTATACCGGAATACCAAAATATCATATATGAAATAAGGACAAAGGACGCTCTTCTGCTTTCAGAACGTCAACCCGTGGTAATTGGAGCATATCACATTCCTGGACAGTGAAAGTGTTGATTTTGGGATTTGATCTAGGCATTTCGTGTTGTTTGTTTAATTGGTGGGATGTATAATTGGATGATAATTGGACAATTGATTTTGGAAATGAAATTGGAGGGAGCAGGGAGTGCTTGCGGCAGGCAGAGAGAAGAACAAGAGAGTAAGGTTTTTTTTCTTTTTATTCTTTCTTACACAACAATGCATCCACGTCCAGGCTTTATATAAGCCTTTAATCAATCAAAAGAATAAAAAGGACCAAACCTCGCATGCAATGAGAATGCATCATCACTATCTAAACTTCACAAGGTGTAGAGAGAGCATACAAGCTCTACATATTCCATCTTTGGATATTTCTCTGCATGTTAAAAAATATTACAATCCGAAAGGTTTATTTTCACTGAATTTAGAACTCACAATTCAATGTTAGCAATTTTGGAAGAAAACGGTCTATCCGGTATCCGGTATACCGGTTAAAATACTGGTAATTGACTATCCGGTATCCGGTATTGGGGATAACTTTCGGTATCGGTATTCGGCAGTAAAATTTCAATTGTCGGTATACCGAATACCGGCTACTCGGTATCCAGTATACCAGATACCGACCGATTGCCACCCCTAAAAACAAATGAACATCATGGGTTTGGCATTCTAAAACAAGCTATCTTCTCTAGCATAATATATATTATGCTATTATTTTATTTCTTAGTGACTAAAATATAATATATTTTAAAGTTATACAATGGTTCAACCTCAACCAACCGAACTAGTCCAATTTTTATCAATTCAAATATATATTATGTAATTATTTGATATCATAATGATTAAATTATAGTGTATTTTAAAGGGAATCATTTGGTATTTGTTAGTAAAAAACTAAACAGAAAGATCTATTTGGTTATTTTTAACATTAAAACGATCCTAAACATTTTCAGTTTCCTTTCGAATTTCTATGGTTTTATTCCCGAATCGGTGATGTGCAAATGGTGAATTGTAGTCATCTCTTTTCTTTCGCTATTTTTTATTTTCAAATAGAAAGTTTAAAAGTAAAGAATAATTAGAGTTTGGCATGGGTCGGTCAAACAGAGTGAATTTCAAGTTTTGGCTCGTTTTGATCAAGTCTAATTTATAATCACATGGTTCCCTGATAGCCTATAAAAATCTCAATCCAAACCAGTTTGGCAGGTGAGTCCGTGTTTACCACCATCTTTTAGAGATACAGGAACGACGCTTCCTATCCCAAATCGTGTTGTTCGTTCTTAATTTCTTTAGATTTTATCATGGCCTGGGAAAAATGAGAAAGCGCAAAGACGACAAGATGAAAGTTTTATAAAGCAAATTAATCGGCCAACGGGCCGAGTAAAAGCTAGCAGCGATTGTGAGATGCTCATTTCCCGAAAACCGGTGGGATAGGCGATTTTTTATTCGATTTTCTTGAATTTGGTTTCTATAAACTTACTACACCTCATCATATTACCAGAAATAATATTGTTTCACAAGGTGACAGGTACTTGATTTTGGTTAATAAGGCTGATTTTTGATTCGTTGTATCATTCATGTCTTTTTCCTGCTAAAATTCACTATCTTTATCACGTGTTTCCAAAAAAACTATATAACAATAAGTTATACACCCCATAATATTATCAAATTTCATACCTCACCTTCCTCCGACCAACTGGCCGAGACCCACGCTAGTTATTCATATATAATTCACTTACACATTTACCTTATCGGAGTTTTACACTACGTAGGAGTTTTTACATTCCTGGTCGACTCACTCACGTGTTTTATAAATTAAAGCTGTTAGCACAATCGACAAATGAAACTAATGAGCAAGAAATGTAGGATTCCAAATGTACGTTCCATAATGGCAATCGACGAAGGATCGTGAATGATACAGTTGAAAAAATAACTAATCAATCGAAGGTTGATGGCTACTGATTAAAAGAATACGCCGACTGATAGAAAAGGACTAGCTCTAGCTAATTAAGAGAATCTCAATCTGGGTGGTATATATATACATCACCAACGCGAAGCAGCAACGACGTCCCACCAACACATATTATTAACAAACTAAATATAAAGCCAACGTCGACATGGTTTGCTAGCCCAGCTAGAACCACAAACTAAAAATCAGAGGGTGATAGCAAAAGGCCGAGGGTCCTCCTCGATCGGCCATGGCTTTGCTCACAGACAGATGCATAGTACTGTAGTATCCTAACATTTCTTTTTCCTGGTGAAATATCCTAACATTCTGATGCATTCACTAAACCAACTAGATTAGGGGTTACTCTTCTTCATTGATGAATAAAACGTAAAGAAAAAGTACGTAAATATTTATAGGAATAATCCTATAAACTCTTTCTCCCCGAACAAGGTAAACTAATCCTAGACCAACTACTAAACAAAAACTTCCTTAACAAGAAATAATAATCCCAAATACACTAATAAATCAACCGAAATAATCCATAAATAGAATAAAAATTATTATTGAAATAACCATGTCGATTGACTAATGCATAAATGCATCCTTCAAAAACAGACGAGTGACTGTGTTTCCTCTCCAACTCACGGATTCTCCTGTTCAAAGCATGAATTACTTGTTTCACATGTTCATCAAGTGCTGGAACTGCCCAACGAAAGTAGTTGCATGCATTTGAACCCTAGAAATTGAAAATAAAGAAAAACACAACGACGTCAAAACCACCAAAGCTTTCTCAAAATATTTCGACTAGATTGGAAGATCAATCTTTCAGCTTACACCATATTTTCTGCACCCGTAAAACTGACGTTCAGGATAGGCCTCCGTCCAAGAAGTTCGCAGTACTGCTACTTCACCACAAAGAAAATTTGGGGTTATCGTCCCCGAGGATGATATAACGAGAGAAGAAGAAAAATAATGAGAGAGAAAAAACAAAGTCTAATGGAGAGTGTATGAACTTGTAAAGGAGAAGAAGATGCAAATGTATGATTTTAATGGGCGGAGAAGAGAAGCTACGGCTGAATGTGAAGATAAACTTTGCTTGGCAGGAGGAGGATATAATGGGTAGTTCAGTGTTGAGGATCCTATTTTGCGCCAATTTTTCCTCCATAAGTGACTCAAAAATTCCAGCCCATGTGGGTATAATCTCTTTTTTCCTCTTCTCTCTCCCTTTTTTTCCTCTGACCTCTCTTTAAAGGGTCTTTCTTAGGCAACCGAGTGGGCTGCTGTCGGCGCCTCTCCGGCGACCGACATCAGCTCTCCACCCCCCTTTTCATTTTCCCTGCTTTTTCCTCCTTTTCTTCTGCTATTTCTAGCTATTGTGGCTTTGCTTTCATGCATGTGTCTCTCCCCCTTTGTGGGTTGATTTCCTTCCCCTGTGTTGGGTTGATTTTTCCCCCTCTGTTCTGATGATTCAGAACTGGAGATGTTGTCATTTCTAAGATGCAAGGAGGCTAGATCTTGTTCAGATTTGGCTTGTCTTCTCCGGAAAAAATCCAAAATTACCACTGTTTTAAAAAAATTACACAAATACCACCCATTTCCAACAATTTTCAAAAATACCACCGGTTATTAAAAACCGGGCCTCTAAGAGGCGGTTAATATATAAACCGCACCACCAGGCCGCGGTTTACCTTAGAACCGCCTGGTCAACAGGCGGTTTTCCTTTCCAAGTAAAACCGCTCTTCGAAGGCGCGGTTTTTATGGCTACCCTACGACAAAACGCTTCCTCAGGGAGCGGTTATATGTCGGCATAGTAAAATGCTCCACAGAGAAGCGGTTTACCATGTGGACACATAAACCGTTTCTCCCACCGGCGGTTTGTGCCACGTAAACCACTGCCCCCAACGGCGGTTTGTGCCTAGTCACCCGACATCCGACATGTCGGCATGCAGGAGGTGGGGCTGCATGGCAGACTAAACCCCCCCCCCCCCCCCCCCCCCCCCCCCCCCCCGCGCAGTTTGTAGTGTAAAATATAAAAGGCCGCTCCAGAGAACTCAAAATCTTCACTCCATTCCTCCTTCTTCTTCAAATTTCAGTTGTTCACCTTTAAATTATTTAGTATTTGCGATTAACGTTAATTCGTAAGTTTGTTTTGTATTACTTTTCATTGTCCTTTGTGATTTTTATGTTAGTAACTTAATTACAGTTTTATTGCAGATGGCATTCCAAAGGTTCACGCTTGGGTTGCGGTGGAATGGTTACACGGAAGAGACCGAAAAGGGTGTAAGTTACGTGGGTGGAAATTTTCATAAAATGAAGGTTCGTACGAGACCGATGCTTGAAGACCTCTATCAAATGTGCACTTAGATTACCTGCATGGATGACACTAGAAGAGTTGATCAAATGGTGTATTGATATCCAAACAGACATGGCAGGTCGCTATGGAATGAGGAATTTCTCCTTACCACTCAAGAGGACGTTGATGCGATGGTCTAATTTTTGACCACCAATAAATTAAGCAAGCGAAGATGTTCGTTTACACCGAGGTCGTCGAAGGTGGTGTAGGTCATTCTAGAGATGGCCAAACATCTGGTATCCACGGTGGGAGTGTATTATACGAAGATCATCCCCACCAGGAGTACGAAGACTCGAGCTGGAGGCAGGAGTATCATGATGGAACTAGAGGTCATCATCAATCCTTCCCATCATATGAAGAAGAAGCTCAACAGGCGCATGAGAACCAATAAGCATGCTACCAGTACCCACCCGACTTCTACCAAAGAGGTGTTAGTTACCACAACTACCATTACGGAGCTGGTGAAGGTGAAGGTGCCTTTCATGATGATCATCAGATGGAAGAAGAGGTCAATCCAAGTCCAGTTAGTGACCCTGAGGTTGAAGAAGAGGAAGGTGATGTTAGTGCAGACAACTTCGATCCTTTGGAAGGTGTTGATGATTCAGGTCCAGATTCAGACGCAGACGGTGATGAGGTACCTCACGACCGTGTACCTATCATGTACTACAATCACATTCCAAATGAAGATTGGTATGTTGATGCCGACATGGACCCGCCAGAGGTGCCAGTATGGAGTCCACTCACTGGCTTTACAAAGGGCCAACAATTTGCAACGAAGAATGAGGTGCGACACGCTATTTCCACTGAAGCAATGACTCGGAGTTTTGAATGGCACACAACCCATACCAACAAGAAGAGGTTGATGGTTAGATGAAATAATTAAAATGAGGGATGCAAAGCTAGGGTCCGGACCATCAAGAGCAAGAGAGTCGGACATTGGGTCATATATCCCGAGCGGTGAACACACACACATGTGTGTCATCAATAACATCCCAATGCCATCGACAGTTGAAATCAAGGGTGGTTGTCGCGGCTATCAAACATCTAATTGAGGAGCAGCCCGACCTGAAGGTGAAAACCATCATCGCCGACATTTCTAGTCGTTATGGTTATATCATTAACTACAAGAAGGCGTGGCATGCGAAACAGAAAGCAATGACCGCCGTGTTTGGTGACTGGGAAGAATCATATGCATTCCTTCCCAAATTGATTTTGGCGTTGGAGGTGTCTAACCCTGGCACCATTTTCTCTCCTCACTACCAAGATGAAGAAATTCAGCCGTCGGTGCCTGGTAACAAGCGCCATTTCAAGCGTCTTTTCTGGGAATTCAATCCATGTATTGATGGTTTTTCATTCTGTGTTCATGTGATTCAAGTTAATGGAACATTCCTTACCGGCAAGTACAAGGGTACTCTACTGATCGCCAGTGGAGCAGATGCAAATAGAGCAGTATATTCATTAGCCTTTGCCATTGTGGAGGGAGAGAATACCGATAACTATGGATGGTTCTTCAGAAAAATTCAACTCCATGTCACCAGGTAGACGAACCTAACTATCATCTCAGATCGCCACTTCGGTATACGGGTTGCTATCTTAGGCTTGGATCCAACCTGGAACTGGTCACAGAGATGGTTCATACGGCATTTCAAGAGAAACTGGAACCATCATTTCAAATGAAAGAATGGTGATGTCCTTAAGTGTGATGGTGCAGTCGCCTTCACGAAAATTGAAGCAGTGTGTCTCCTTTCGCCATCTCTCTACCAATGTTGTGATGAGTTGGCGGCCGATCTTGATTCCATTAAAGTGCCTAATTGAATCCAATCTTGCCCTTTTTAGAAAGGGCAAGATGACTTCGTTACATTCAAGCACATTCGTCGTACCCCTATAGCGGACTATATGGTATGCGTCCTAGAGAAGAATTTAACTTTCACTATAAGTTGATGATTTATACACATATAAATCTATTATAACAAACAATATTAATTAAATCAGGTTTTTTTAGAGAAATATACATTATCTAATAAACATTAATTTTAACATAACTAAAATAATTTTCGAAATTTAAGTACAATTATTTTTTGTACACATAGACATAAAATCAAATATATTATTTTTTTATTCATATTGGTTTTTTTCAATAATTTAAAGCAATACAAGTACACTCGTAAGACTCTTAGGAGAGGTATACATCTCCTTAGAAACACAGTCTTTTTGACAGAAAAAGCGGGGATCCGAGGATCGCTTAGAACCCGATTTTTCCAGGTCATGGGGGGATCATGATGATCGCTTAAGACCTCATTTACTTAGACATGCATTTCTTTATAAAGAGTCTAAATAAGTGTTGTATTGTATTGATTTAAATTATTAGAAATAATCAATACAATTAACAATTAAGTAAATTATTGTACAAACAAATAAATTACGTTAAAAAAATAAAAATTACAAATGATGATAAATAATATGTACCTTGTGGTCGTTCTAAACGTCTCTTGAACGATGATTGGCTTGATCGTATAAAATAGTCGGATCAATCGGTCCTTGATCAACATAATATCGTTGATTGTATATATCAACATCCGACCCAACCTACAATAGCATTACAACAACATAAATCAATTAGTATATAAATTAAATAAGTCATTATAACAACAACAAAAATTGGGTAAAATGTGTACGTACTGCTTGATAATCATCATAGTAAATACCCTCTTCTTGGATAAAATCGGCCATTTTTTTCATAATCCGAAGAGAGATTCGACGGTTTTTTAGTGAAAACCAAAGAAAATTTTTTTTTAAGGCAGATCGGACTTACCGGCAACCAACAAAACACTACTTCTAAGGTTTGTGGGTGGGGAGGGGGGTGGGTAGAGTGAGGAACTTAGAGAGAGGGGGAATAGGGGTTTGGTGTGCATAAAATGGGAGGAGGGTGGGGGGTTTATTTAGGGACGAAACCGCGTGATGGAGGGGCGGTTTGGTCTTTTTTTCCCCACGCAAAACCGCGCCTCCAGCACGCGGTTTACGTTCCCCAACATGCAAACCGTGCCTCAGGGCAACGGTTTGACTGAGCGACGCGGATCGCTGCGCTGGCTGGCGGTTTGTCCGTCAGATCGTCTGCCCATCGCGCGGTAGCATGGGCCGCCACGTGGCGACGCATTTTGACAGCTACGAAGGGTCAAACCGCCCCTTGCCCACGCGGTCTGACTGTGAACCGCGCCTTCGAGGCGTGTTCTGTCTTAGAACCGCGCCTTCGAGGCGCGTTTTGTGTGGAAGGGTGGTATTTTTGGAAACTGTTGAGAATGAGTGGTATTTTTGTAAACTCTTTTAACAGTGGTAGTTTTGGATTTTTTCCGTCTTCTCCTTTCCATTCCATAGCCTACCTTCTTGCTCTCACCTTGCAGATCTTGGTGGTTCGGAGTTGCAACCTTGTCAACGGATGCGGATTTGGAGAGCTTGTAAACAGAAGATCGTCTCCCCTTTGTTTCCTCCGTCGGCCACCGATCGTGTCTGGGTTTCCATGGTTTCGAGTGGCGGGAGGCAGACGGTCGATTGGCTCGGGGTGGTTTGTTTGAAGACTTGTCTTCCTCATCCTGCCATCCGGGTTGGTGGAAACCCCTTCGCCTACCTGACGAACGGTGGCGATGTCCTCGGAGAGAGGCAGTGTCGCATGGAGTCGAGTGTGTGGCGGCGGCGGTTTTCGATCACGGCGGCGGGGATCCAGAGTGGGGTAATAGTGGCTAGGGTTGGGAGTTGGGGGATTGGTTTTGGTCCATGGCTTTGGGACCTATTGTGGTTCCAGGTTTTCGATGGGACTTATTTCTTTTCTGATTTTCAGCCATTGTCTGTATATTGTGTGTATCTTTTCCTTTGAGCCCAACCCATTGCATTCTTAATGAACCACTCATTAAAAAAAAAATCCAGCTCATGTCGCAAGGCTAATGTGCTAGAATAATAATAATATTTAATTTGTGTCATTAGTGGACTGGACGAAAATATCGACGAACGCACTTTAATCGGACTTATGTGGTATCCGATGCACCAAATTGAGTTAAGTGGTATGGATTCACCAAAAGCCAAACATAAATGACAGGCAACGCATTTTCCCAACACGGAATTAATGCACTGCCACTCGCATGTGCTCCTAATTTTTAATAACGACAAGTGTGCCCCTTTTATAAATCTGCATTAATTATGGTCAAACCATTAGAATAAAAACCAATCAAAACAAAATATTCATATTGATTGGAGGTAGTATTATGATCATGCTAACAAATTGGATCGGCGGGTTCTGTTTTAACATATGTGAATGTTCGGCTCTGTAGGCTGAGTTGTGGGCTTTTGAGAAAGGCTGGAGATGGCCTAGGGACATGGACACATGCTGCTTATCGTGGAATCAAACTTGCATGTAGCTATTGAGCTCATCCGACTCAGAACTGATAGAGTTCACCCGTATGCTGCTCTGCTGAATTCATGTAGGCGGCTTTTGGCCCAAGACTGGTTGGTTGACTTGGTTCATACATACCAAGAAGGGAATAGAATCGCTGACTGGTTCTCGAAACACAGTATCGTCTATCCTTACGTTATGCATGTTCTAGTTAACCCGCCGACATAACTTATGGACATCCTGAATGATGATGATCGGGGGCTAGTTATTCCCCTCAATGCAATTCCCCCCTCCCCCATCCTACGCTGTAACTCCTTCTCCTACTTTCTTGGTGCGTGCCTCCCACAAATCAAAGAAAAAAAAGACAAATTAGATGTTAGCATCCAAACCTTTACCTTCTAATTTTTTTGTACAGTCTGTTTATTTACCAATTTTTTCCTTATATTTTGACTATTCTTTCAATATGGTCTCTTTATTACAAAAAAGAACTTATCATTAATCTATAGTGACTAAGGGATCGTTTGGTAGTTACGATTGTTTTGGTGTGATTGTTACTATACATGTATTGTTTAGAATGCATCGTTGTTTTGATTTTTTTTGCAGAAACACTACATGGATTATTTTTGTGATGTGACAGAAACTATCACTCAAAATGAGGGATTGTTATATCTCAGCTTTTAGATGTGATTATTGAGATTGTTTTGTTTCAATTTTTAGATGATGTGATATACACAATCACAAGGTAAAATACCTCGGGTACCACTAAAGTTTCAGAATTGGTGGAGCTATACCACTTAACTAAAAATAGGGTATTGGGTTCCACTGAACTCTATTATATGTGCACCCGGTATCACTTAAGTTTACTGCTAATTGCATTCCGTTAAAGTTGACATAATATTCTTAGAATATTCCGTTTTCTAAATTTTATAATTGGTCCTTCAACTTTTCTTATTGTAAAAAAAAAACATTTGGACTTATGAAAATCATCATTTGTTAATTTTTAGTTGGATTCTAATAATTGAATAGTTCTTTGAAGCAAATATATTATATGAATTATATCTCAATATAAATAATCCGAGGATGTTATATTAAGTTCTCTTACATCATGTTGATGTTGTCTAATTTTCCATATTAAATGAGAGAGTCTAGTTGAGAGGATAAAATACACACTAGCTTATATTTCGGTATTGATCGGTATTTCGGTATATACCGATTCCAATCCCGTAATCCCTAATATTGAATAACAATTAAAATTCAATCCCAATCCCACGAAATAATACGTGTATTCGGTAATACCAAATATAGACAAATTCGGTACGGTATTCGGTATATCCCAAATACCGATACCAAACTTCCAGCTCTAATTCTAGCAATACTATGTTTAGAAGGTTATTTAATTTTTATATTATATAAAACTTGTTGAAATCTAGTTGTGGATGTTTTTAAAAAATTTGGGTACCAAAAAGTATTTAAAATTTTGGGTTGGATGGAAAACTAGACAGATGCACATTTTAACGACTTTAATGGTATATTGCGCCCTATTCAAATTTAAGTGGTATTTAAACCCCCAATTCTCAAACTTAAGTGGTCTCGAGGTATTTTATCTCACAATCACACATACCAAATGTTGTATTTTACAATACATCAAATTCGACAATACACATATAATATTATACATACATTCACAACAATACACCTATTTAACAATAATCACAACTTCCAAACGAAACATTTTAATTTTGTGGCACACCTTCTAAAGAATATTTTTCCTACCATCAATTTGTTTCCATTGTTTTTATGGTACAATAATCAACTTATTCCAAAATTAAAATAACCTCTTTCACCAAATACACATTCTAACACCAAATGTCAATCTTGCTATAAAAAATAAAAACGAGTGAAGACAGAAGGCAAAAGACATTGCATCCCCTCCCCCACCTTTATTAGGGGAAATGAAATGAAATGAGAAGAAAGAAGGAAAAAGGAAACCACAACTCATTACGAAAATCTAATTCCAACCCATATGCTTAATCAAGAGTGACCCCGAACCCACGACATTCCAGCCTCAAGAAAATTCAGGCGCCCTGAGTCTGATCTTCACCACCCACTACACCACTGCTCTTTCTCCCCCTTTTCATCTTTCAACCATGGTCGAGTTCCAGTCCGAAATCGTTTATAATACGTACAACGTCATTTATCGTTCGATCGAACATTGAACGCTCCATAATCGTCGAATGAATGCGTGACATATTTGTTCCATCCCCTTTATTAGATTGAAAAACAAGAAAAGCCGCCCTCTTTACTTACATTCACAGCACAGCAAAGCCAAACAAACTGGACACATCCCCTCTCCTTCTCTCCCTCATTAAAAACAGAATTTTTCCTCCCTCTCTCTTCTGCTTCTCCTTCTCCTTCCTCATTCACCATCGTCCCCACTTCCATTCGTACTTTTCTCTGCCTCCACAGCAGGATTAATTAAGAACAAACCCCGAAAAAGCAGAGGAGGCTCTCTGTTCTCGCCTCCCTCCTGTCATCTATCACAATGAAAATGGCCAAGGAGAGGGAGAAAGCAGTAGCAGCCGGCGGTGAGAAGAAGGTGTTTCTGGGAGTCGTGTGGAACTGCGCCGCAGAGCTCAAGCTCCTCTTAACCGCTCTCCTCATCCTCTGCTCCGTCGCCACCGTCCTCCAGTTCCTCCCTTCCCGCTTCACCATCTCCACCTCCGATCTACGCTTCTGCATCTCCCGAATCACCACCACTACCACCACCACCATCTCCACCGCCGCCGCCCTCTCCTCTCTCAATTCCTCCTCCTCCTCCGCCGCCGCTCACGCCGCTTCGCGTCTCGTCGTTAATCCGCCGCCGCCCCTCCCCGCTTCTCCCCCCGCCGTCGACAGGGATAGGGTGCTTGAAAACGGCGTAATCAAGCGCGTATTCAACCCGTACGGCTCCGCCGCCTACAATTTCATCACAATGGGGACTTACAGAGGCGGACTTAACACCTTCGCCATTAACGGTCTCGCTTCCAAGCCTCTCCACCTTTACTCCAAACCCACTTACCGGTGCGAGTGGGTACCCGAACCGTCGCCGCCGTCCAATTCCTCCAAGCCGATAACCACCGTCGGTTACAAGATGCTCCCCGATTGGGGGTACGGACGGGTCTACACCACCGTCATAGTTAACTGTACTTTCTCCGAGCCAATCAACGCCGGCAATTCCGGGGGCAAGCTCTACCTCCTCGCCTCCACTTCCGGCGGCGGCGACACCAAATTCGACGCCACCGACCGAATCCAGGTGCTGGAAGAGCCGAAAGGGAGCGTCGATTTCGAGGCTTTCGATCCCAATTCCAAGCCCAAGTACGACTACCTCTACTGCGGCTCGTCGCTGTACGGCAACCTGAGCCCGCAGAGGGTGAGGGAGTGGATCGCCTACCACGTGAGGCTGTTCGGGGAGAGATCCCACTTCGTCATCCACGACGCCGGCGGCGTCTACGACGAGGTGTTTGAGGTTCTGAAGCCGTGGATGGAATTGGGGTACGTGACGCTGCAGGACATCAGGGACCAAGAGAGGTTCGATGGATACTACCACAATCAGTTCATGGTGGTGAACGATTGCCTTCACCGCTACAAGTTCATGGCCAAGTGGATGTTCTTCTTCGATGTGGACGAGTTCATCTACGTCCCGCCTAAAAGCACCATCAAAACCGCCCTGGATTCGCTCTCTGAGTATTCCCAGTTCACCATTGAGCAGATGCCCATGAACAGCAAGCTCTGCCTCACCGCCGACTACGGCAGATACTACAGGTAACCCATTTCTCAATTTCGAGTTACCCTTTTTTCTATAACGCCATTACTTGAATTGGGTTTTGCCCTTTTCCTAATTTGTCTGCAATTATACATGTGACACCTTCACCGCCATTAATTTTGTGATTGACCGTCAATCCAGTCATAGATACATGCTAGTCATTGTGGTATAAACATAAAACTAGTGTTTATTTGCGCACAAATTGAAGAGATTCTCATTCTAGTCTGGAATTATTGTCGGTTTCCATAACATGGGGTTTGGAAGACTGTGATGGTGGGTGGTTGCTTGAATTCTACATTTGCCGGACTGTGGGGAAACGAAACAGAACAGCCCACAGGGGAATAATAATAAAGTATGCATTGAAAATGAATAAAGAAAGCATCCAAGAAGAAAGGAAGGAGAGGAGAGGAGAAATCCAGTGACCAGTGGTGGGTTGGAACTATTCTCATTCATTCCATTGACATGAAGGCCTCTTTCGTTGTCCTGTTCTGGTGTCCATGATCGAGACCCTTCTCTTACTTTGTCTGGGATTAGCTCTCTCTTTTTCCATTGTCCTTTTTCTCTTGTTGAGGAAGAATCCCCAAATGATCTCCAACTGCCATGAGAAAACTTCACACAAGCATTTTGATGAAATCAAGCGACCATCTTTCACTGGCATGGTTGGAATTCGGTTGAATTGAGAAAAGGGTTCTGCACAATGTGTGAATTAGAGTGGTGGGTTGATCTTAATCGCAGTTTTTTTGGGATGTAATTTTGGTTGCAGGAAATGGGGGATGGAGAAGCTGGTGTACAAAGATGTGAAGAGAGGGGTGAGGAGGGACCGGAAGTACGCGATCCAGCCGAGGAACGTGTACGCGACGGGGGTGCACATGTCGCAGAACCTGGTGGGGAAGACGAACCACAGGACGAACGGGAAGGTGAAGTACTACCATTACCACGGCTCCATCGCGCAGAGGAGAGAGCCGTGCAAGACGCTGCTGAACGTCAGCGAGACCTACTTCGAGAAGACGCCGTACGTGCTGGACACCACGATGAGGGACGTCGCCTGGGCGGTCAAGAAGTTCGAGCTCAAAATGATCGGAAACAGGCTGCAGAACACCCGGCAGTGAATCCGGCCGTCTCCGCCGGCCGGCCGGGCCAGACAGAAAGATTTTTTTACCGGGCGGCAAAAAGAAAAAAAGAAAAGAAGAATAACTAATTGTTTTGTTTTTGTCGTTTTGGGTTCTTTTCATAAATTAGGTTCCCTTCCTCTCCTTCTCTTCTCTTCTTTTTGGTTTAATTTATTTTTCTTCTTTTTTTATACATATGCCGACTCCCTCACTTTTATATATTTTTTGGTACATTATTTTATTGGACTTACAGGAGGATTCATATATAAATTACGGGGGAGTTTCTTCTTCTGCTTCCTCTTTCTTGGGCTGTATAAAATAATTGATGAATAATTTAAATAATTTAATAGAATCGAGTACAGGTAAATAGGTGTTTTTTTCGCCATTCCTTTCCTTTCTAAGATTCTGATGCCTAATTTATATATATATATATATATATGGTGACTTCTACGGTACCCCGGCTGAAATTCGGGGTATCGCATACCTTGAGTATGAAAACACTATCTAAACCTTGAATTAGCAGGATTTTTGGACATGATACTATATCCTAACCCTCAATGAGTGAACCCTATGTCATAATTATCTAAATCATAAACTATAAACTCTAAGATGGTGCATTGATTTTTTTGCGTATATTTGGAGGAATCATGACCGTCGATTATTATTTCTAATTAAATTGATATTGGGGTATTAGGGATGGCAAATTACCCACCCATGGGTAAATATACCCAAACCCAAGTAGACCCATTGATAATGGGTTGGTTATGGGTGAAGTGCATATGGATTTGGGGGTTTATAGATGGGTTTGGGTTTGGGGCTTCCATAATCTAAATGGGTATGGGTTGGATATGGATATCCATTTACTTGAGGGTGTTTTAACTACACATGCAAAAATTGGACCTATTTGCAAAACTTGAAAAGTCTAGGTACCAAAATGTAAGACCAAAAAAAATTAGGTACCAAAACGTAATTTTCCATCGAAATTTTGAGGACTTATATGCAAAAAAAATTAAATTTAGGTACTAAATATGCATGTCTGTTAAGTTTGGGTACCAAACTGGAATTTGTATTTGGACATAGGTACAAACCCAAATCCATTTGATATAAACCCAACTCAACCCAAAGTAAATGGGTATGGGTACAAACCCATCAAACTCTACCCATATCCATCTATTTGAATTTCATACCCAACCCAATTGGGTTGGATAGTAAGAAACCCATGGGTATGGGCAAAGTTGCCATCCCTATGGGGTATAATATTAAGAGAACTAAGACCTAGATTTTGATCTTTAAGAGTTAGAGTCTTTCCTGTGTAAGTGTAAGGAAATAGAAACCCATGTCCGAAAGATCAGTCAATTCAAGTTCTGGATAACATTTTCTTACTCAAGGTATACGATACCCCGGATTTCACCCTGGGTACCATAGAACTCCCCACATATACATATATATAGCTTTCTTTACATCATAGCTAGCCAATCCAGCTACGATGTTAACACTTAACAGGCGTTTTGCAATTGGATTTAATCGCGCACAACTATAGTCCATAAAACCGTACCGGTATCGGAATAGTCAGAGAAATAATATTTTATGATAAAATCGTGGTTTAATCGTAGTTCAATCGTTAGTATAAATATCACTTACTGGTTTAGCCTCCGATATTGATATTTCGTGGTTGCACCACTGGTACAGTACGGTTTCACCGACGATGCGCACAACTTCTGTGAGAATGTACTAATAGATTGTGTTGTTAGTATTATATTCGAATTCGTAGCTAGTCATCGAGCTGCTTATCTTCTATTGGGCTCTATGACCATTGTATACTAACATGGCTTTATTTCTCTAATGATTATATTGCATATGGACATATGGTCTCGTTGCTATCACCGAAATGGGTTTCACAAACTCTTTACCAAAGAAAATGGGGTACATACACTAATGATGTTTTATAAAAGCAAGATCTTATTTTTATCGTTACGTTTACTTTTAGGTAAAGTTATCGTTTTTTTTTTTGCCAAGTAGTTTGATCCATAGATGATTGCTGACAAGGGATAATTTAGTTAAATATAGTATTAATATTTAAAATTGTGGAGCCTCTTGATGATAGTAAGCTCTTATTTTGTGCGAAGACCTAATTCATCTCACTCATTCAATTTAGGGCAAATACAATATAATCGGCAAAATTTTCTTTTTGAACAAAATAATAGATACACATTTCCGAAAATAAATTAATAATCAAACCGTCAACTTTTCATCTGATTGACTTGTAGTTGACTCTGACATTGTAAAATTTTAGATGAGCTGGATGAATTTTGCTAATGTGGCAAAAAGTCAAACATTTGACCATGCTGCATGGATATTACATAATTTTATAAAATAATTTGGTTTTCCAGTAAAAAAAAATATGGGAATTTCTCATAAGTAATTTAAAAAATTGAGCAGGAGAGCCAAATGAATCAAAAGATTCATGTTTGGTTTGGGAAGGGGTCATGGATGAATGAAGCATTCATGATTCAAATTGCTTGGTTGGTTGACTGTGACAGCCCAGAAGGGACGAAATTTGTCTAGATGAAACGAGTTCATCATGATCTATTATATCGAGAAAAAAATTGGGGGAAAAATTTTCAAGACCAAATATACCACTTTATACCACCCTAGTATAGAGTGGTAATTTGTGGTAAACGGTGTTGAAATGTGATAAATGAAGATTAGTATATTCCTGTTATCATGTATGCAACCATTTTACTCTCTGCTATGTTCATACTATCATGATACACTTTCATACCATGTTGTATAATCTTATGCAGTACAAAACATTATCACATGGTATAAACTGATAATAAATGTCATAATTTTTTTTATTTTAAAATATATCAAAACGAATGTCATCTTTAAGAACACAATTAATTTAAAAAATTTACCGGTGAAAATAAAATATAAACTTAAAACAAAATAATACAATCCACTAAAATTATTTGAAAAAATTAGTTACCTTTCTATAAATAATAATTTTAGAATTGCACATGATTACAGATTACTTACCATAAAGTTATCAACAATATCGTCTCCCTCAGATTGAATGGTCGATTCCTTGATTTGGTGTGGTGTCGACGAGAGAGGGAGGAACCGGAACGGTGGCCGGAGGCAATAGGAGATGGGGTCCAGGTTGTTCAATTTTGGGCAATATATATATATGGTGCCTTCTACGGTACTCCGGGTGAAATCCGGGGTACCGGATACCTTGAGTATAAACACGCTATCTAGATCTAGAATTAGCAGGATTTTTTGGCATGATACTATACCCTGACCCTTAATGAGCGAACCCTAGGTCCTAATTATCTAAAATCATAAACTATAAACCTTCATATGGTGCATTGATTTTTTTGCCTATATTTGGACGAATCATAACCGTCGATTATTGTTTCTAATTAAATTGATCTTGGGGTATAAGATTTAGAGAATTAAGACCTAGATTTTGATCTTTAAGGGTTAGAGTATAGTATCATGTCCGAAAGATCAGGCAATTCAAGTTTTGGATAGCGTTTTCTTACTCAAGGTACGCGGTACCCCGGATATATATATATATATATATATGGTGACTACTTCGGTGCACTCACAAAAATGAGTGCGTTCAATGCACCCAACTCAAAAACTAGTCTTAAGGAGTCGGATTTTGAATTTTAATTTGTAGAATTAGTATAATATGATGATATAACATATGATAACAACTAATTAGCGGATTACCCTAAGCCCTAGACCTCCAATTTTGAGTTCTATCCCTAAACCCCAAATTGTAAACCCTAACCCTAACCCTAAATCTCTAAACTGTAAATCCTTCAAATTAAAGTAAATCTTTAATGGTTTTTGTGCAAATTCATGTGCGTTATTGTTCATCACATCATAAGTGATGATTGACATCATTTTGACATGAATCGCATATTTAAAATGACGGTTATGAAGTGGGTGCACTGAATGCACCCAAAAAAGTGGGTGCACCGAAGACGTCACCATATATATATATATATATATATATATATCTCTTTTTCTTCTCCAATCTCCACTTTGGCCGTCGTCAATCGTGGTCAATGCATGTGGGGGATTATGATGGTTGTTTCGTTGTTGCCAATGATCACACTTTCTCCTTTTCTGTTTCTTTAGCTACTGATAGCAACAGATTCTGTCATTTCTGCCTGTTTTTAGGTTTGGTTTCATTCCCTCCTCCGACAATCTTAATTATTAATTTATTATGCACTGTAATTGAATATTCTAATAAATTTTTTCATATGAATTTATGATTTATCAGCTATAAAAGAAATTTCAAGGCAGTTCATGTTTGCATAAAAATGCTAAGATTGTGTTTGGATAAGGTGCTCAATGAAGTGAAGACGTATGCTCGTGATGGGTGCATTTTAGATGGCATTTCTCAACTTATAAATTGTTTCCGCCATGTAAGCTTGAGATTTGTAGGTCATGAAAGAAACAAGATTGCTCATTTGGTGCCAAAAGAAACTCCTTTAGAGTTCCCTTATTTAGTAGTAGGGTTCTTTATTTGTTGTTGGATTCATTCAGTTTTGTGATTCTTCGTGCTTTTCTTGTATACTTCTCATTGTAAATTCTGACTTGCTCATTGTTGTACTTGTACTTTCATTCATAATACCTCCATAAACTATGTTGCTTGAAGAATTTTTTTTGTTTTTTTGTTTTACTAGCACTTAGGTTCTTCACTTCTACCTCCTCCTTCCAATCTTTCTGTGCTCTTGCTATTTACTTTCCCAATTCATTATATGCTTTCTTTCTAAGATGGCTTTCTTTGGTTTAGGGTGGTTATGCATGTGTATAAGTAGATCCAATCCTTTAATTTTGAGTGATGACATATTAAGAGATGATATTAAAAGATTTTTATATTTCTAATTAATTTTTATAATCTTTTTCTGACTCAAATTTTGATTTTTTTTTACACAAATGAAACAGATTCATTGCGATATACAAAATCACATTCATTTTCTATCAATTAAAAAAAATTACTAAACTGATACCACTTCGTATCACTTCACTTTTAACTCAAATTTAAAATTTGTTTGCACATAAGGAATGGTCACATCATGATTTATTATAATCTAAAAATTCTTGGAATTTTTTTATATGCCATATATACCACCTTATAACATCCTGGTATAGGGTGGTAATTGAAGATAGACAGTGGTGAAAGGTGAGAAACGTTGGTTAATATATTTCTATTGTCGTGCATATAACCATTATATATTATGATATATTCATACCATTATGGCACACTTGCATACCATTATAGTATGATTTTATATATTATCAAACAGTACTATCATGGTATCGACTGATAATTTATTTCAAAATATATCGAAGTGAATGTCATTTTTAAGAATGAATAATTTATTTATTTTATTTTTTTGTAAAAATTTGAACTTCAATTTAAAACAAAAAAATATAGTACGATATATTAAATTAGAGGTTTGTCTGGTCCCATTGTAGTTTGGGTAGGCAGAGTTTTTGCTAGCGTATTTATTTATAGATAAAGGAGGGAGACAATAGGATGGAAGAGCATGCAAATGCAATATGGAGAAGTGAGAAGCGGCACAGTTGCCTTTTGTTTTGTGATTTTGTCTCAGCTAAATTTAGTTTTGCCATCACGGGGGACATAGACTGCACTTGATATCTTACAACATTACTATTTCCCAGATAAAAAGAAAAAGAAGGATTTCTATTTTTATTTAATGTACATGTGGCAATGCTAATTTCGAGTCTGTGCTGCCTGCGTACCTTAGTTCTTCCTTCCCTAACACCAGGAGGAGGCGGCAATATTCCACTTCCAAGTCCAGTTTTCATTTTCAACCTTAGTGGGTCATGCTCTTCATGCATCATAACCCAAAATGCCTTTCATAGATAATGCCTAATAAAGAAATACAAACTAATACAATCATTGTTTTTATAAAAAAAAGCCGCGACAAATTTTCATATTGTGAAATAAACGGAAAATACATTGTCTACACTATTAATTAAGTACTTTTCAATGCATCCCACTAAACAATCACTAGCAAACCGGTCACTAATTCCAATTCGAAACTTGTTCTCAATATAACTCAAAATTGAAAACCAGATGTTCTTTCCACACTTGCAGTTGCAACGACTAGAATCAGAACTAGTTTCAGAAGCAAATAAATTAATGGATATGCTGGCGAGGTTGAACAGGCGCGACCGCCGACGAGGAAAGAGAGAATGTGGAATCGTCGTTGTCGCATTTCTTCAGGGACGGTTGCTGAGCAGAATCGAATAGACCTAACGATAAAAGGGATCGATCGTGATTGATTAGGGATTTATTCCGATTGAGGATTTTGTTCAAGTGTAATAAATTAATTTCATGCTAAGTCGATAAACAAAAAAAATGAGTCGTTGTAATGTAGCTTCCTCCATTCATTTCCAGGTCGCATAGATGTAGGAAAATGAACCATTTATTATTTTGGCCTTAATTGTTTACTCATATTCTCGTGTGGGAAAGGAAGGGATGAATATGCTGAGTCGAGAGTTAACAGCATGTGAGAAAACAGAGTGATGAGCCTGGAAGGTGAAGGGGATGAATATGCTGTCTTTGTGGATTTCAAATAATTTGGCTGGATTCGCAGCTAATTAAGCTAGGCTGTGTATTATATGAATACAGATGTCATGATGCGTAACATTGCTGGTCTCAAGCTTGTCCTTTTACTTCATCCCTGCATGCTCCGTATCTGATCTCCAGATCATGCTGTCAACCAAGGATGATACATTTTCCATCCCAAGTAGAGATATATAGGAGGCAGTTTTGCTTTCCGGTGACGAAATCGTGTTTGCTTCTACTTTCTAGAGAGAGGGTTTGGATTTTAGTTTTTACCCTTTCCGCTTAGTACCGAATGATGATCTCACATTTGATAACACATTCAAGTTATCGGGTTAATTTCAAGAATATTTTTTATGCAAAATACACTTGTATAGTCAAAATTTTCGCGTTTTTGCCAATAATAGTCAAATTTGAAGATACCACTTATAGCCACTTCCGTCCAATACTTTAACGGTGTCATCTAACAGGCTGACTGGACTAACGGAAATTCTGATTTGGCGACGTTTCATTACCAACAATACCTCGTAGATTAATAATAAATAAATAAATATAAAATTTAATGAAAATAAAAAATAAATTGACGAAAACAAAAATAATGAAAAGGAAACCAATTTAATAAAAAAGACTCCCAATCCCTAGACCTACCCTCTCCGCCGTCCCCATTCTCCATTGCCCATCATCTTCCAAAACCTACCCGGACTCCCCAATCCCTCCGCCTACCCAGACTCTTCTTCTCTCTTTCAAATTCCTTCACCTACCCTCTCTGCCAGACCCTTCTTCTCACCCACTGATAGACCTGGCAAATTACAACCCGACCCATTGACCCGGCCCGAAACCGCCCGAAAACTAGAAGTTTTTGTAACCCAAAATCCGAATGGCCCGAACCCGATAACCCGTGAATTTTTGGGTCGGGTTGGGTGGTTTAGCGTGTCTACCCGTTAGATCCGTTCCATTTTATATAACACTCTCAAAATGATAAAATCACTAATAAATTGGTGAGATGTTTAAAAAAATCACAAGGATTTGAATGACATGTTTGGAGTTTACGGATAATCAAATATCATGTGTTTCTTGTAGTAGTATTACTCTTGTGATTGTTTTTTGACGATTTGCGCAATTTGTATTTCATTTAATTGGCGTGAGAGGATTTGAGAATATGCTAATTGACATGTGTTAGGTAAACTATTGTCATGCATATGTGAAAATTTGTGTTCTTTAAAAAAAATATGAAGCATGTTTGATATTGTTTCTGAGAAGGCTCATAACCCGAAATGACCTGTAACCCGACCCGAAACCGAATGGGTTGGATCAATATTTGACTCGAAATCAGCCAACCAAATATGACCCGACCCGTAACCAAAGTCCCCGACCCGGATTGCCAAGTCTACCCACTGAGCATGGCGCCACCCATAAATAAATCCCCACCCCTAAATAAATCCCCACCCAAAACTCTCCACCTCGCCATTGCTCTCTATGTCGACGAGGCTCGAAGACCCATCGGAGGATTCTCGGCGCCGCGCATCTCCCCTGCCATGCCGGGATTGAAGAAGATGCAAGAGGTGGAGAGGTTGAAGAATCTATGGAGGCACCGGAAAAGTGCAGTTAACGTCGGGCGCCGAACGAGCAGACACAGCTTCACCGCCGTAGATTGCTTCACGGCCAGCAAACGCTGATCTTGACTGTCTGCTCTCCCAGCTTCTCCTTTGTTGCCTTCCGGGTTGTTCATCGTCGAATCTCGTCAATTTGGGTCAAATCTCAGCATCCAGAAGGAAGGATTTGGCCATAATAAGAATTCGTCTCATCTCGGATTGGGGCAAGCGCATCACCCATGACGAGGAATGATGGCTGGTTGCTGATAAACTCATTTCGGGAGCAGATCTAAAACGGTGGATGTGAGCAGATCGGCGAGAGAGAGAGAGCAATGTTTATGTATCCTATATTTTATCTTTTTTTTTCCAATTAGTGGGAAGTAAAATGAAAGAGAACGGTTGGACTCATATGAGGGTGGGGAAAATAAATTAATTTTTTTATTAATTGATGATGTGTAAATATTGAATAATTTTAATATATGACGTGTCACTTTTGGCTTATTTGGCGCCGACGTGTCCGTTGAGTTGGTGTCTAGTCACCAAACTGTCAAAGTATCTAACGGATATGACTATATTTGTCCTACAAGAAGTTTAAAATCTGGCTATAAGTGGTATTTCTCCAAATTTGGCTATTATTGACACAAGCTCGAAAGTTTTGGCTATACAAGTGTATTTTGCCTATTTAAAAAAAAATATCATGAATATGGTTGTTTAGAAAGTATTTACACAAATATTGTGTTTTGAAGTAATGAGAATGCGAATTCGCGAGAGTTGGAAAAATAAACCCAGCTAAAGCGAATCCGCCCCAGCTCACGCGGATCCACTGAGAGAGTTCTTTCCTTTACTCCATATGTGTTTGCGTAAGCTCGCGCGAATTCGTGGTTCTGCTTTCTCCTTTTCGTGCACTCTGACAGGGAACCACCCATGCCAATACCCGTGAGCTCCCTTTATCCCCCTTTCTTACCACCATATAAGCCGGTTTAAGATTCAGTATTGCTCACCACAAAAAAACATATGTTACGGAGCAGATGAAAGAGCTCTCCTGGTTGTTGCAAAGATGGCTAATAGGTAACACAATTTACTTTGATTCTTGAAATTCTATTATGATTTTGTTTAGTTAGTAATTAGTGAATTTATTTTTTTTAGTGATTTTAGACGATTTGAACTAATCGTTCGGTGAAAATCGGAAAAAGTAGAGAACAATTTGAGCTTTCATTTCGTTGGTGGTAGAAGCTTTTAATTGACAGTTCCATGCATGGTGACATATCACTAATTTTGTGAGAATCTAGTTTTGAGGATACGGTGTAATGACGAAGCAGTACAATATAGTGATATGATCACAGGTTTCACTTACAAACTTCAAGAATGGTGTTCTATTTCATCGTGTGATTCCTATTGTGGATGATGATAGCTTGAATATGCTTTTCAATTTAATGGTACAAAATCCTAATTGTTTGGGTGCTGAGATTAGTCAGGGTCAAGGTGAAGATGATACATGGAGTGTGCCATCTAATGATGAATATGATGACAGAGAGGAGGAAGAAGAAAAAGAATAGCCTAATTATCCTCCAGAATTTTACTTGCAGGATAATGAAGAGTACAATGAATTATCATATGTTGATTCATATGCCGTAATTCCAATTCCTATTGTTGTTGGTTTCGAAAGAAAATTCTACAAGGGACAGATATTTCACTCCAAACAAGCTGCAAAGTTGACGATTATATATCACGTACTACAACGCAACTTTCAGTATGTCGTGGTAGAGTCGACACCTTCAATCTGGAAGGTCAAATGCTTGAAGCACAAAGATGACAATTGTGCTTGGATGGTGCGGTTTGGATGTCAAGATGTTGAAAGCAAATGCACTGTGAGAAAGGCCCAATTGATGCATTCGCGTAGCAGTACCACTCAACCGACGGATCATCATCATCTTGATGTCGACGTTATATCTGAGTCTGTCAAGCGTTTGGTACGTGCCCAACCAAATCTTAGTGTTCTAACTATGCAGGCCGAGTTGAAAGATAAGTTTCATATGGAAGTTACTTTCAAGAAGGCTTGGTGTGGGAAACAAATAGCATTAGAGAAGTTGCATGGAAATTGGGAAGAATCTTACGATTATTTGCAAACGTTCTTGTGGGTGCCAAACGTTTTTTACTGGATAACACTCCTCATCTGGTATATCTACTATGACAGGATCACTTTCGATCAGTAGACCGGCCAGTGTCGCAACGTCCTCTAAAGTGATCGTAACCTCACCAAAAGACAAGTGGAAAATCGGTGACTCTCGCAATGCTCAACGAGCGTAGTGATCAAACATGGATCAGCGGTCGTAGGGACCAATGACAAAACACTAATCAAGCCCCCTCGATCAAGTATGACTGATAATGTGGATGGTACGTGACTATACACTACAGGTTGTACCTCGAATCTGGTAAACTCGATCACCAGCCTATAGTGCACAAAACTGATATTAATTCAATATCTTTCGTAATTCTAATTTCAGTTCACATAGTAAAATCTATCTAATATAAACTTATACTAATTTCAAGACATTTCATACGCAATTATAATTTCAGTTCAGCTAGTAAAATATATCTAATCTAAACATCTATCTAATCTAACTTATACTAATTTCAAAAAAATTCATACGTATTATTATTTCAGCTCACCTAGTAAAATCTATCTAATCTAAATATCTAATCTAACTAGCTAATGAACTTTAAAGAAAATTTGTTATGAAAGACTTACCTCATTTGCCCAAACTGTGTCGGCACCTTGTTGACCATGTGCCCAAAGAAGTACCGAATCGACCGGAGTTGTATCAATTGTCGCAGAGGGTCGCCTCATTGAATAATTATCCAAAACTCTAGGAGCTGAAAAACAACAAACAAAACAAAATTAATAAAAATAAACAGAATAGTAACAACTCGCTGCCGGCAAGAATCTAGCCCCCGCCGGCGAGGAACTTTACCTCGGTACCGGCCGCCGCCGCCACGAGATCGCCAACCTTTTCCACGACCCTTCCTCTTTCGGCGACCTCTTCGTCGGAATGGTCAGAATCTGACATCCTCCTCTGAATCTGGTGCTGGGAGACTCGCGTGAGAAAATGGAAGATAGGAGGAGGTTCTGGCAGGTTCGCGTAAGCTGTGGGTAGGAGGAGTAATCGTTACGCGGGTCCGCGTTAGCTGGTGGAGGGAGGAGAAAGGGTGTGGCGGGTCCGCTGTGGCTAGAAGAAAGAGGAGGAAGGGGGAGGCGTGTACGCGCAAGGTGGATATAAGTGGTGGTGGGTTGGTCTGTGTGGGTAAGGTAGGTGGGAGAGTGTTTAAAACGATCAAAAAGCAGCAAGAGTATATCCGCATGAGCCCACGCGGATTCGCCGGGGAAGGATTATCTTATCCGCACTTCCGACAGCCCATCGATAATTATAGCCGACACACCTTCATTAGATTGAAAGAACTTTATTATTGAAACAAATCAATCTTAAATTTAATTAACAATAACTCCTTTATAATTTGTTTAAAAAACTCATAATCCTATTAATTGCTATTAAAAAACCCCGCAGACCCATGCCAATGTACATGTGTGATGGGCCTAGTCCTTTCATTAAGAGAGAAACAAAAAAACCACCAAGCTCAAGCGGCCATAGCCGAGATCCACCAGAATATTTGCTTCTGAAGTTGGTGTTGACTTTATCTGTTGCAACTGCAAGCTGCGAAAAAATATTTTCTATGAAGATAATCAAGAACGATCTTCGAAATCGATTGAGTGTCCAATTTATGAATGATTGTTTAGTTATGTATATCGAAAAAGATTTACTTTGCAACATAAGTGATGAATGTATTTTAGATACATTTCAATAGATGAAAAGTCGTCGTGATTCATTGTAAACATAACATTGTGAACATAATAAATTAATTTCTATTTAATTTATTAATTATTATTATATTTTAGGGTGCGCCTATGGTGACATGCCTGTCACCGTAACTTGCACTTTTCGGTCAACCTCAGTTAGGATTAGGTCGACCTAATATGTTGTTTCGGTGTAAAAATAGTTTCATAGTGCGTACTTTGGAGATTCATATCTTACAATTGGCTCGATGAAAATTGGAGATTAATGGCTTATTTTGAAGCTGGAGTGTCCCTCTACAGATTGAAGTGCTGGGAGATCGATAGGAAGTCTAGAAGACCATTTTTGAACCTAATCAAAAGGCTATGCCAAACTGGGAAAATGGCTGAAAATGGGTAAGTTTTGGAAAGTGTTTGTGAAGTCTACTTTGGAGCTCAATTCGAGAAGCATGGATGAGATTCGAGTCCAGGGGCCTCTACCACATGAAAGTAACAAAGTCAAGGCATGGGATGAAATATTGGTTATCTAGAAGGATTCAAACAAAAAGCTCGAAGTTGCTACGAAGTAAGTTGCCTTCTAGCACAAGACTGAAATGGCAGATTAGGTCGACCTAATCCTATATGAGGTCGACCTAAAAGTGCAAGTTGCGGTGACATGCATGGCACCGTAGTAAAGTCCTATATTTTATCAGCGACACACCTATGAGACAATCCCGGGTCCGCCACTGGTTCACGTAGGTTGGGTAGATTATCTCTGCTCGCGCGGACTTGCCTTTTCTCGTCTTCAAGACACTATATATATAATTTTTAATCCGCCATATTGGTGGTAAATTTTTTAAAAAACAATATTTTGAAAATTTACCTAACTTATCTGGCAGATATTGTCTATAGACTAAAACTTAATGATATTTTTATGCTTTTGGGGGAAGCCTTTGCAATGTGTACAACTACAAGTGTGAAGTGCCACTTCTGGCTTTGACATTTACACGCAACCTGCTTCACTAAAACCCTTGATATTTTGGGAATATCATAGCTACAAATATATATACTGAATCTGTCGACCTAGGTCAGCAGCCAAATCAGATGGTGTCCATGCATCCTCCTCTGTTAGATCGAACCTAACCTAGATACATCTAAACAGCTGTACAGCCAGCCTACACGATGAACAAATTGATTAGTAGGACCAATTTTAATGTCCTCCGCTATCTCCCTTATTCTTTTTTTTTTCTTTTTAATTTCCTCGTCTAACAAGGTAGCATGTGTTGTGTAAACCGTCCTAATCAAATAATATAATTCGATTTGAAAACAATTGATATATACTTAATCATAAGCCACCAGCAAACAAAAGTTGCAGGCCCAGTAGTAAAGCATTGCTTTCAGGAGGCTGGCTGGCTACCTCTTTGCTGCTTCTCAAATCAATGCTTTTCAACTCCATAGAAAGATAAAGTTTTGCTTGCCTTACTAGTTTCCTTCCTTCGTTTCCTTTCTGCCCTTTTCGTTGTCAAACAAAACAATGGATGGGAAGTGAGTGCTTGGCTTTTCCCTTGCCAGTTGCCATTTGCCAAGTTTCTCTCATTTAATAACAAGGTCAGCTTTTCTTCCTTTTGGGAGCTATGGGCTGGGTGGGTGCCGAATTTTGATGCTTGAGGATGAGGTTTACGATGGAAGAAAGGAACAAAAACCAGAGAGAAATGGGGTAGTAGTTGCTCCTCCTATCCATCTTTTCGCTATATAAATAATGGCTAAATTCCAAGTTTGGCCACTAGTTTTACTAAATCGTGTCATATTTAGTCATTGAAGAAAATTAATATCAATAATGGTCACTCGAATTACTGAAACAGTTCACATATAGGCACTCTCCGTTAGTCTCCGTCCAACTCCATTAATAGAGTATGCTATGTGCTGATATAGCTAACGGAATAGCCTAGTCATCGTCATTTTGGGATGGGGAATGCGTTAGCCTGGTTTCTTTTTTTTAAGTAGCCACCATGGCTACCTCCTTTTTGGCCATACAGATTAGGGAAATTCAATCTGAGGGCCCATATTGTTGAAGGGTGTTTTGGGAAGGGACCACAGGATCATTACTGGGCCCGAAATCAAAGCCTTGCCCCACGCTTCCTTGTTTCTTTCCTTCTCAACGCATTCCCCCAAAACCCTTTTCCCTTTTGCAGAGAGCAGAAGGTTCTTTTCCGCCGCCTCTGATAACACGTTCGCCCCGTCCTCGATCAAGGGTTCGGAGCCACCATCCGTGCGATTAACGGCATCGAGTGTAACGGCGGCAACGCGCACGCCGTCCAGGCGAGGGTGGGATTCTACAACACGTACTGCCAGAGGTTTTCTGTCCGCCGCCGCATTGGAGAACCCTTTTCCGTTGTATTCTCTGTCCGTCGCCGTGCACTCTCTCTGGCGCCGTGGTCTCTCTCCGGCGGCGTGGTATCTTCTGGCGTCGTTGTAGTGTTATGCTCGAATGGTATTCTTTATTGTTGTTTTCTTTCATGCATTGGTAGTTTTCTGCATTGATGTGGATTGGTAGTCTTCATTTGGATTGGTAGTTTTTTACTGTTTTCATTCCTGCATTGGTAGTTTTCTGCATACATGTGAAACCGTGCTTTTTGATGTGGATTGGTACTGTTCTGTTCGAATGGTAGTTTTTTAGTTTTTTGAATGGTAGTTTCCTTTCATGCATTGGTAGTTTTCTCCATACATGTGAATCTGGTAGTTTGATGTGGATTGGTAGTCTTCATTTGGATTGGTAGTTTTATTACTGTTTTGAATTGTTGTGTCATGTTGGATTGGTATCTTCATTTGGATTGGTAGTTTTTTACTGTTTTCATTCATGCATTGGTAGTTTTCTGCATACATGCGAAATCGTGCATTTTGATGTGGATTGGTACTGTTCTGTTCGAATGGTAGTTTTTTTGAATGGTGGTTTCCTTTCATGCATTGGTAGTTTCCTCCATACATGTGAATCTGGTGTTTGATGTGGACTGGTAGTCTTCATTTGGATTGGTAGTTTTTTCCCATGCAATGTTTGTGATGCTTGATTAATGTTAAACGACTTACCTCCCATTTTCCCAATTTTAGGAATGGCAAGAACCAAGAACCCCAGTCGTAGGGGCTCAAAACACAAGGAACCTGTTACCTACAGCAGTCGTCAGGTTCAAGTTGGAAGTGGGCAACCCTCTGCCCTTGATGAACCTGTGCCGCAGAAGGATATGGGTAAATCTAAACCACCTGGGAAGAAGTGCAGCCCCGCATCGATTATATCAATTGTCGAGAATGGTATAACAAATGCAAGGATAGAACTAATAAAGAAGCTCGGATTGGATTTTGTTTTCCATTTGAAGATGAAAAGGTTTGACAGCGAGCTGCTTATCTGGTTGGTTGACCATTTCAATGGGGACAGCATGCCGATTCAGCTTTACATCCAAACCGAGTCTCGCCCCTCTTCCTCTTCTTATTAGGTTCTGTGTCTACCACAACACCGACATTCTTTGGATCCAGCGTGCTCCCTGTTTTGAACCCTTCTTTATTGCACCGTGCTCCAAAGTAAAACACCTTCCGTTCCTTAAGATATTTGGGTTTTCGAGTCTGTTCTCCAATACGTCTTACTCCAAAACCCCTCCAGTGTGCGAAGTCTTTATAGAACTTGACAAATGCTTCCCTATTTTCAAATCTCAAATGCTGCCATGTCGATTTGTCGGCCGGGACAACTTTATACACCTGATCTGCAATTTGTAAAATAACAATTAATCACTACCATTCCAATAAATCATACTACAACTAACAAAGCACTACCATTGTAGTAGCTAATACAAAAGTCAGAACCAATACCAATCCAATCAAACGAATACCAATGCGATAGGAACTACCAATAACAATCCAACCTATACCAATGTAAGGACTACCATTATTCCTAAACAAGTACGTAACAATACCAATCCGAAACATGTATGCAGAAAACTACCACTGCATGAAAGGACTACCACTGCATGGAAAACTTCACCTTCACCTCCGTCAGAACTGTCACAATCGTCCCCTACAAAGCCTTCTTCCACAGATTGATCTCTGACGATACCAGACCCTTTGCAAGGATTTCCGACCAAAAGGGATGTTAACTTTTTGCCGTTCAAGCAAAAGCATACAATCATGAATGGGTTACATACTTACCGTCGTCGCTTTGGATCGCCATATCGTCTTCCTCGCCACCAGAAATAGGACTTTCTCCGAACAACACTTCCATTGCTAGCCTTCTACGCTCTACCACATCCGGCGATGATGCAACGTCGGTGGTCGCCATTGATGCAACGTCGGCGATGATGCAACGCCGGCAAAAAAAGTGGACTTGGCAGTGTACACGGCGGCAGAAATAGGGCCGGCCAAAAAACGTGGCCTTTGAAAAGCCCTACTCTGATTAAACTACCTAATAATTAAATACCGTAATTATCTCTTCCTAATTAATTGCGTAATTAAAATGGTAGTTTGAATTAGGATGGAAGCAAAATACCCTTCTTATCCCTAGTAACCACCGTGATTACTATCAGTAAGTATCCATCATAACTGGAAATGGTGAAAATCGATGCACGTCCTATGCCCAACCCATTAACCCAACCTGACCCATGAACCAAACCCTAAAATGCAAAATAGATTTGGTTAAGGGACCATTTTCAGTGATTTCTTTCTCCTTCCTCACGATCCCTAGTTTGTACCTCTTTCATTTTTAGCAACGGTCCCCAAGACTTGCTATAATATGCTCGAAAGAAGGAAAAGCAGTATTGGCGCCGGTAATCTCAGATTGAACGGCGTCGTCGTTGTTGTTGCTGCCCTTGTGATGGGTTAGGGGGAGGAGCAGATGAACTTTGCCCATATTCAGAGAGTCTCTTTTTGATGTGCAGATAGGAACTCGCGGGGTGGGTTTCTCGAGGGAGGCGAATTGGATCTGACCTGGGTTGGGTTTTGCGGCCGCCACATCTCTTCTTTGTGCTTGAGACTCTCCCTGACATCTTTGAGGAATGAGGTGGGTAAGGGCCTGGTTTCAGTAGTAGGCTGGGATCCGAGAAGGGACCGTTGTCATCGGGAGGAGCGTTGGAAAGGGAGAAGAAGAACCAAAACCCCTCTTTTAGTCCCGCTGACTACGACTCCGACCGCCACGCTGCCTCCGCCTCCACGACTGCTCTCCAACTTTGGCGATGTCGTGGAGGAGATTTGTGGCTCTATGAAGCAGATGCGACAAATGGTTGCCACGGGGACGACATTAGAGGAGGCAAATTAGAGGAGGCAAATCGAGTTTTGGGTTCTTCAATTGATTGCTTGGGTTTCAACTTCGGGATTTTTAGATGGAGCAAGAGAAGGAGAAGTAGAAGGTGGCGTAGGCGAATGAGAAGGATGAGAGAGGCGGAGAAGGGTCAAGATCATATGATCTTTTTGGGTTGAGTTAGGGTTTTAATAATGTGGTGGGTCGGGTTTAGTATTTTTCGGCTTAAATGCGGATTAGGCAATTCTGTTTGCCACATAAGCACTTAACTGGCTCCATTAACGGAGTTGGACGGAGAATGAACAAACATGACATGTTTTACTAAACTCAGTGACCATTATTGATATTAATATATTTTTTTTTTTGGCAAAGTCAGATAATAAATCCATAGTCATAAGCCAGAAGAAAGTAAAGCGCGGGAGTCGACAAATAGTCGAACTCCCAATGGAAGGGCCTGTTGTGCCACATGATGGGCAGCCCTATTAAGTTGTCGAGAAACAAAAACGAAAGAAACATCGAGGAAGGAAGATGCCAAGCTCCTAACGTCTTCCAAAATAGCGCCACCCCGAACATGATGCATATCACCTCCAATCATCCGGCGGATCAAGAGTTGAGAATCCCCATGAAAGCAAACAGAAAGAAAGGAATGAGTTAAACACCAGTGTATAGCATCCCGTAGGGCTAAACATTCCATGAGAAAAGGGTCCTGAATACCCTCATAAAATTTCCCAAAAGCAAACAGAACATTACCTGCCGTATGATAGCCGACAAAGCCAATACTGCCTCCATGTCCACCCTTGGTAGCACCATCAAACCATACATTGATTAAAGATGGGGAACTTGGAGTCGTAGGTGCGTTACCGGGAGTGCGAGAAGGGCCTGGAGCCGCAGAAACAGTGCCACCGAGAGGTTGAATCGAGGAATTGGGCCCTAACGTCCTCCATTCACCCACCTGGCGTTGAAACTGCCGAAACAGAGCTGAGGGGAGATATTGGATGCCCTCGTGGACCGACCAACACCTCCCCTTCCAAAGCCGCCAGAGAATGAAAACAATATTAGCTATCTCGATTTTCGAAAGGTTCATTGAAAAGAATAGATGACACCAGGCCTCATCAGGGCTCATTCCTCCAAGAGTAATGCGTACACCTTCAAGGTCCGCCAGCCTCCACGGTCCTTGAGCGACCCTGCAAGAGAAGAAAAAATGGGAAAAGGATTCTGGTTCCCTAGAGCATATAGGACAAATCGTGTCAGACACAAGAGTTTTAGTAAACAAAACTATCTGCAGGGGCAAGAAGCCACGGACAGCTCTCCAAAAAAAGAACTTTAGCTTAGGAGGGACAGGAATACTCCAAAGAAATTTCCAAAAACGAGTGTCAAACGGGAGGACCGTGGGAGGATGATGAAGATCGTACTCAGATGCCAAAAGATGATATCCTGTCTTAACAGTGTAAAGACCAGAGGAAGAATAATGCCATATCAAACGATCAGTCGACACCGAAGTAGGGAGAGGAATAGACAAAATGAGATCAACACTCTCCAGAGTGAACAGAGAGAGTAAGAGATCCTTCCTCCACGAGTGAGAAGTATGGCAAATGAGATCTGAGACTAAAGGAGGGCAATCATTCAAACCTGGCTTTAACACAGGAGGTGAAGGAGGAGAAGAGGGAAGCCAATTATCCGTTAAAGTATGAATCTGATTCCCGCTTCCCACTTGCCACCTTAAACCCCGACGTAGAAGATCTCTCCCTGTCAGGATGCCTTGCCACGCCCACGAAGGATGGGGGCCTGCTGTCGCCTCCAAGAAGCTCCGGTGGGGATGATACCTTGCTTGATAAATCCGAGCCAGAGTGCTAGTGGGGTTGTCAAGAATGCGCCAAGCCTGCTTAGCTAACAAAGCAACATTAAAAAGATTAAAATCTCTAAAACCGAGGCCTCCTACAAACTTACTCTGACAGATCGCCGACCAAGAGATCCAATGAATGCCCCTCTCCTTATCCTGATTTGCCCACCAAAACTTCGATAGCAGACTGTTACAGCGTC
The DNA here is from genome assembly GCA_964030455.1 of Linum trigynum. Taxonomy (NCBI): domain Eukaryota; kingdom Viridiplantae; phylum Streptophyta; class Magnoliopsida; order Malpighiales; family Linaceae; genus Linum; species Linum trigynum. The sequence goes on along the minus strand of OZ034814.1, from coordinate 27,231,902 downwards.
TACATGTTTCTTGGGGAAGTCTGAACGCCGACATAGCATAGATAGGCCCCGCAGCCCCAATCGACTTGATAACCACTTCCTTTGCCGCTAGAGACAACGCCTTGGTCTTCCCACTCCGGATCCGTGCAGCCAGATCCTCTTCAATAAATTGAAAGTTCAATGATTTAGACCGACGGAGCTGGGACAGGAGGCCCAAGTACTTGTCATCAGGAGACATGGTCGCAACTCCTAGGAACGAACTGAGTGAAAGTAACTCCTGTTCTGAAACATTCGCACTCCCACACATAGCAGATTTATGAAGATTAACCCGCTGACCACTATACCTTTCATATTCCGCTAAAAGATGAAGGAGGTTAGCACATTCAGGCACAGAAGCACGTAGGAACAGATAAGAGTCGTCTGCATAAAAAAGATGAGAAAGGGGGGGAGCAGACCTGTGCACTTTTAAATCGTGAAGCGTAGAGGTAGCAACAGCTTGGCTAATCATAGCCGCAAAGGCCTCCGTATAAATGGCAAAGAGAAGAGGAGACAAAGGGTCCCCTTGACGGATGCCCCGTTGAGGCTGGAAGTAGCCATACTCATTACCATTAAGGAGCATCGAGAAGCGGACAGTCGTTACACAAGCCTTAACCCATTTCATCCACTGGGTACAGAACCCCATTGACTCCATGATATGAAACAGGAACCCCCATTCCACCCGATCATATGCTTTCTCCATATCTAGTTTAAGGGCCATCCACTTGTCCTGCCCAAACACCTTGGTTTTAAGAAACTGCATCACTTCTTGACCAATAAGAATATTATCAGAAATGCAACGACCCTTGATAAAGCCATTCTGAAAAGGGCTAATAATATGAGGAAGGATGGTACTAAGTCTATTCGAGAGGATCTTGGAGATAGCTTTATACATAACCTGGCAGAGACCAATCGGACGCAACTGTTGCATAGAGTCGGCATTTGCAACTTTCGGTATAAGTACCAGCCACGTGTGGTTGATACTATGTAAGAGGCGTCCTGTAGAAAAGAAAGAAAGGATGGCCTCTGACACATCCGCTCCAATTTGGTCCCAAAATCGCTGAAAGAAGCTACCGGTGAATCCATCTGATCCAGGGGCTTGATATTTCCCAATGTTGAAGAAGGCCTGCTTGATTTCTGCTCTAGTAATCTGCGCAGTGAGCACAACATTCATGTCCGAAGATATCAGAGTCGGGATATTCAAGTTACGAACAAACTCCAAAGAATCACGGCCATTAGAGGAGAAAATATTCAGGAAGTAGGAGACAAAGACTTCCCCTTTCTGTTGCTCGTCAGAGTGTACCATTCCGTGCTCATCCCGGAGACGTGCGATGATATTCGAACGTCGACGTTGCATGGTAGCTAAGTGGAAAAAACGGGTATTAGCATCCCCTCCATGCAGCCAACCAACTCGGGACTTTTGTTGCCAATATAGTTCCTCTTGACGGTATGCCTCTGTAAGCTGAGCTTCCAAACTTCCAATCAGAGTCCAATTAACACCACCTGCATCCCTGGCTTAATCAAGTGCTTCACGGGTCTCGCGGATCCGTCGGGCAGAGTTCGAGGTACCTGCCTTAGCCCAATCAAGCAATTCGTGGCGCACCTGTTTGAGCTTAGATTGAACCCTAAATAGAGGGGTACCTGCAACAGGTTTAACCCAAGCATTATGAATGATAAGAGGGACATCAGGGTTGAAATCCCAACGGTTGTCATAATGAAAATGACGACGTCGCCGAGCCACCGGTTTCACAAACCGAATTAGAAGCATCCTATGGTCAGAACCCCTGTCTGTGAGATGGTGAACCTGCACATCTGGCCACAAAGAGAGGACAAGGTGATTAGCAAGGCAGCGATCCAATCTCGACTGAATATGATCTCCGTCAGATTGTCTATTGGACCAAGTAAAAGGAGGGCCAATAAAACCCAAATCCTGAAGACCTCCTGCGGATAAAAACAGGTTCAGTTGTTCTAAAGATGCAAGAGTGGGAGTTCTCCCCCCCCCCCCTGTTTCTCTGAGCTAGAAAGAAGACAATTGAAATCACCCATCACAAAAACAGGATCCTCATACGACGAAACAAGAAATGAAATTTCATTAAGCTGGAATTGACGGGAGGCAACATCACAATGTAAATGCACAAAGACAACAACAAATCGACCCAACGACTGGTGCTCACACTCAAGGAACAAGAAACCAGATGACTCAACCGAAATAGAACACACAAGACACGAGGACCAAGCGACAGCAAGTCCACTCCCATTATTCGACACACTATGTACACGGTCCTCAGGAAAACCAAGTCTACCCAATTGCTGAACAACGAAATCATCATCCCGCCTAGTCTCACTCAAACAAACTAGAAAAGGGGAATCCCGAGAAACAGCTTCCCGGAGAACAGGAATTGTCAGGGGAGCCCCCAAGCCCCGACAATTCCAAATAAGAATACTCATTTATCAACTGGGGACCGATTTGGGCCGGCTGCCTCCACCCTGTTGAACTCCATAGAAATCATACCATCCTCCTGATTGGCCAAACGAGACCGCTTAGACCTGGGTTCAGCCACATCCACCATTTCTAAATCACCTTCCTGGAACGAAGCAGCGACCCGAGCGGACTGCCCCACCTAGTCCGCATCAGCGATCTGCAACAATTGGAGGTGCGCCGCCATCTGCTGCTGGGCAGAATTCCGGCCAGAAGGAAGGGCAGCCAGATGGCCAGAATCCGCACCAGATGAACCCTCCGAGCACCCAGCAGAGGTATTCCCTGCCAAAGTCCAGACGAACCGTTTGCGGCGACGGGCGAGAGTCATAGCATGGACTCGGGGACCAAATTCCTTGGCAATCAAATGTTTGCCATAGCGGGGAGGAGCTCTAGCCAAATCATCCTTCTGTGGGCAAAGTCGACTCACATGGCCAATGATGCCACAGAGAAAACAAAACTGGGGGATAGATTCGAACTTCACCTGCGCCAGGAAACTCCCTTTGGATGGATCCACATGAGAAGCAGAAACTTCATACGGGAGAGGAGACAGGAGATCAATCGCCACCTTTGCTCGGATGTAAAGGCCGCCCGATGACGACGAGCGATGAATCGAAGCCTGCCCTGTGCCTCCCAAGGACGCTCCAAGCAGGGAGTCTAATTCCTCAGTGCAGCAGGCATAAGGAATGCCCCAAAATTGTGCCACAAGAGGCACTCTGGCCAAACCCGCCGCCAACTCCGCCGTAGGAGTAGCCCAGCGCCGAACATGAATGATGAATTTCTCGAAGATCCAGGAGGGAGTACGGACAATTCGGTCGGCGGTTGCAGAGTCGGAGAAAACAAATTGGAGGAGATCCCACTCCACCATAGCAACTGAAACGTCACACTTCCATACCCTGCCGATAATGGAGCGGAGCGTCGGGAGCGGGGGAAGCGGGCCATACAGGCGGCCAATCAAGGTTTGGTCGAGACGCAAGGCACCAACAGCAACGTCGGCGTCATCAAACTGCACAGCCGCCATAGGAGCGAATCGACACAGAGGCAGGCGAGAACAGGTCCTCAAGGAAACCGGAGACTGATCGCAGCCACGGAGCACAAATGAGCAATCGAAGGCGACCGGGATGCGATTTATCGCAATCGAGGGCCTGAACGGCCAGAAACGGCGGAAATAGGAAGGGGTAGCCGTTTCCGGCATCATCGCACGAAGGCGAAAGGCCCTACCAACTCGTCCGGTGAGAGGAGAGAGGAGGGAGCGTTTCGGGGCTTTTTTTTTTTCAAACGTATTACCGAGCTGATATTAATATTTTCCAATGACTAAACATAACACGTTTTAGTAAACCCAGACGACTAGTGATGAAACTTGGAATTTACCTTAGAAATAACGTATCAATGCATTGCATCCACACAACATATCTAAGAGGTATACATGTACCGTCAAGCACTCAAGGTAGTATATATTCGGGAATTTGTCCTTGCAGCTTGAAACTACAAGTTTCTTTTTTACGAAAAATAACCCGTTGCTACTACTACAAATGGTCTGCTTGCTTGCTCCTGGATATAACTATAAAAGCAGAAGAAAAATTACAAAGTTGTTGTGAGAGAGTTTTATAGCAATTTGTATCCGTTGGTCAATAAGAATGTGGATCGGATAAGGACGATCTACATAGTATTGAGTAAAAACTATTTAATTTGGAGCTTCAAAACTATTAATTAGAGAATTTTAGGTCTGGGAAACGGTGTGCGGTCTATGGTTCAGACAGAGAGGCTGAATTACAAACCAGACCAAATACAAACGAGAATTAACAGCATGTGAGAAAACAGAGTGATGAGCCTGGAAGGTGAAGGAAAGAGAGATGTCATTGCGTCATCATATGGAACTGTCTTTGTGGACTTCAAATAATTTGGCTGGATTAACATTGCTGGTCTCTAGCTTGTCCTTTTACTTCATCCCTGCATGCAGTTTGGCCTCTCTATCTGATCTCCAGATCATGATGTCAACCAAGGATGATACATTTTCCATCCAAAGTAGAGATAGGAGGCAGTTTTCTTTCCGGTGACGAAATCCTAATTGTGGATGATGATAGCGTGATGTACAAAACCCTAATTGTTTGGGTGTTGAGATATGAGATTAGTCAAGATCAGGGTGAAGATGATACATGAAGTGTGCCATCAATTTAGTATTATAAAATATACAAACTAGATGATAAAAGAAAACAAACAATTGTTTTAAAGTATACAAACTAAAAGATAAAAGTATATAGACCATACCATAAACTATACCAACCAAACATAAGATATGCAATTAAATATTATACAAACTATATAATAGAAGTATACAAATTTGCAAAGTGAGGCCCTGTTTGAAAATAGAAATGTGTTCAATTTTTTTATGTATAATAAAATAAAAATGGTCTTATCATGGTGATTCAAAATATAAAATTGAAATAGGAATTTAATGAATATACATGCCTCATGTATGGGGAGTTCTACAGTATCCAGGGTGAAATCTGGGGTACCACATACCTTGACTAAGAAAACGCTATCCAGAACTTGAATTGACTGATCTTTCGGACATGATATTATAATCTAACAATTAAAGATCAAAATCTAGGTCTTAATTCTCTAAATCTAATACCCCAAGATCAATTTAATTAGAAACAATAATCGACAGTTATGATTCGTCCAAATAGAGGCAAAAAAATCAATGCACCATCTTAGGGTTTATAGTTTATTATTTAGATAATTAGGACCTAGGGTTCACTCATTAAAGGTAAGGGTATAGTATCATGCCCAAAAATCCTGCTAATTCGATGTCTAGATAGCGTTTTCATACTCAAGATAGCGTTATATGTATAATCATGTATATTAGCAAATAACTAGCTCTAATAATAATTTTCGGATTTAAATTCATCATCGTACCCATAATCAATTCATAGGTCTTATGTTGGAGGGCCTCCTAACACACCTCATTGGTCGGACCTGCATATCATATTGACTTTGTGTACAAAGCATAATAAGAGTATAAAATACCACTGCATACAATACAAACAACAAGACTTGCATTACGAACTAATAAGGGCAATGTCTATTTTTTACCCAAATCTTTTCAAAATTCTTTTATTTTATCAAAACCTATCGGAATTCTATTTATTATCCAAACGTATTTAACTAATCAAAGTTTGGGCATTCATTCTGTTACCTTTAATTTTTTACTAACGGATCTCCATGTCAGCGTCCACATCAGCATCCACATCATAAATTAAAAAAAAATCATAAAAATGGCAAAATCTCTCCTCCCCGGCGCTGCAACCGCTTTCTTCATCTAAAAATCAGAATCAGTAAACAAATTAAAACCCATTAAAGCAAAGAATAGGTTGCAGAGGTCGATTACGACGAGGGCAGGGAGATATACCCATCTTTTTTTTGCAAAAGCATAGGATGGGGGAGAAAGTCGAGGCGGCGGCGTGTGCGAATGGATCTATTGGGGGAGATGGAGAATCGGTGAGTATCAATTTATCAATTGAGATCTGGGCATCAATTAAACAAGGGAGTATTTGGAGGGTTTAGTTTGAGATATGGGCATCAATTTATCAATTGGTTCGCAGCAATCCAACGGAGCGACAACACGATCCCAAAGCTTCCCGCTCCGCCTCCTCTAATCGCACAGAAAACCTCTTCTCCTATGGCCTTTCTGTTCATAATCCTGCTGCGAGAATCCATGAGGTAATCATCGATCACATAATCTGTGGCCAGGCCGTACTTTCTGACCAGAGTTCCGAATCCGCCGCCGAAGTGGCCTCCGACTCCCACCATGGGGCAGAGTCTCGCCGGGAACGCAAGGTGGGTGCTCAGCCTCGCGATCGCGTAGAAGAGCTCTCCAAGCTGAGCGCCGCTTTGGACCCACGCCATCTCTTTCTTGACTGTTTGTTGTCCTCAGTTGGAACTTGGATGCGCTCAACGGGGAAGAAAAAGAAAAAGAAAAATATCGGGGGAAAATTGGAGAAGATTTGGCGGAGAAGAATAGGGGGAAAAAGAAAAATCTCGGAGGAAGATCGAGAAGATTTGGCGGAGAAGAATAGGGGAGAGAGAGTGGGTTAATATTTATTTTTAAATTTCTTTTTAATTAAAAATAGAAATGGTCCCGACCTGCCACATTGGCTTCCAACTCATACTGGTGTTGCTCAGTCAACAAACATAACGGAACAGTTAACGGTGGGGTAACGGTTGGATAATAAATAGAATTTCGGTAGGTTTGGATAAAATAAAAGAATTTTGAAAAGATTTGGGTAAAAAATAGACATTGACCAACTAATAAATACATAGTATATAAATTAATATCATAAAGTATACATACCACAAAATAAAAATATTCAAATAAGATTGGCAGTAGATATAAAACATATTAACAGTATAAAATATCACTTCATACAATACAAACCAACATTACTAGCATTACAAACTAATAAAGCAAGGTGTCTAGCTGAGGTAGCCACCCAACTAGGTATCAAACAACCGTGGATGAATCGGCCAGGATGCCAAGCTAAGGGTGCCAACCTAATGAGGAGGTGACAAGTTGGCCATCTGAGGTGACTACCCGGCTGGGTACCAAATCATCATGAACAAGAAGTAGAGCCACTTAGGGGGCTATATGGAGACTAAGTCCCAAGATGGGTTTGGTGGCTCCCTAACGGAGTACCAAGCCGACAGGGTGCAAGGTATCAACTTGATAAGATTGCAGAAACTAAGTATCGAGACCAAGCCAGCAGGACTGGCTTGGTAGCAAGGGTATCAAGCCGACAAGATTGTGCTTGGTACCAAGATGACAAGTTGGTGCAATGACAGTATCTCTAAGACTAAGCGTGGATACCTTGGGGGTAAAGGGGCCAAGTTATCAACCTGTCTAGGTGGGTAATATGGCCTAGCTATCAAGACGGTTCATCGAGGTGGCTAGCAAGATGAGGAGCGTGGAGTCGTCAGGGCTATCGAAGATGTGATCAAGACTTCATCATGGAGGTTAAGGCAAAGAGGATCAACATCAACCCGGCCTGGCATCGAGTCGAGACCATCAAATACACACCAGCCCCAAGACGGGACAAGGGACCCCAAGGCGACGGTTACCAACTAGTCACCAAGGCGGTGACAAGGGGCCCCGAGGCGGTTTGGAGCTAGAGGTTAGCTAGCAGTTACCAATGCGGTTACCAAGGCAGTTACACCTAGTGGTTATAAATAGGAGAAACTAAGATTGTAAACAAGTTCCATAACCAAACATTTGACACCACATGTCAAACTTTATCCTTTTCTCAATGTAGCCATAATCGTATCTTTTAGTTTTTGGAGCTCTCACTGTCACTGAACCTCCATAATAGTCGGAGTAATTAACGTAGTTTATCCCAAAAAATCATCAAAAATATTAATCACCCTTGTTCGAACATTGTTCGGAGATATGTGAAATGTGTTTAGAATTGTTGTTCAAGAAGTCAAAAGTGCAAAGCATTAATATCACACCAAAGTTTTCCTCGCCGGAAAATAATTATTTTGGCCTTAATTGTTTACTCATATTCTCGTGTGGGATGGGAAAGGAAAGGATGAATATGCTGAGTCGAGAATTAACAGCATGTGAGAAAACAGAGTGATGAGCCTGGAAGGTGGAGGAAAGAGAGATGTCATGCGTCATCATATGGAACTGTCTTTGTGGACTTCAAATAATTTGGCTGGATTCGCAGCTAATTAAGCTAGGTTGTGTATAATATGAATACAGATGTCATGATGCGTAACATTGCTGGTCTCTAGCTTGTCCTTTTACTTCATCCCTGCATGCAGTTTGGCCTCTCTATCTGATCTCCGGATCATGATGTCAATCAACCAAGGATGATACATTTTCCATCCAAAGTAGAGATAGGAGGCAGCTTTGCTTTCCGGTGACGAAATCCTAATTATGGAGGATGATAGCGTGAATGTACTTTTCAATTTTATGGTACAAAACCTTAGAGGTCGTTTGCTTCAAGGATTTGGTACATGGATTTGGTACCAAAAAACCAACTATCAAGGATTTAGGTACAATCCGTTGTTTGCTTCATCCAAATTTGTTGAAATAAATCCGTGGGGCCCACGGATTTGGGTTTTTTTTTGCCCCAAATCCGTGGGCCCCACAGATTTATAAATCCCACATGCTTATTAGGGATTTGGCTAGCTGATGAAAAACCAAGAGCGAAAATGACACTCATATCCCCATTATTTTTCATTAAACCAAAAATACCCTCTCTATCCCTTAACCCTATCTATCGTTCTATTCCCCACAGTCTTGTTCTATTCCCCTCAAACAGAGAAGCTGCGGAAGAGAAGACTCACCCGCTCGGAAAAGTGCAGAATCCAGCTCGGCGACAATCTTCCATCGGAGTTCATCTGGGCTTGGTCAACCTCGAACGGCGAATCTGGTATCAGGGACTTAACGGGCTTGCAATGAGCCTCAGGGAAATTTACGGCTGGCATTTTCCAGAGCTCGCTAAGATTGTTAATGACAACGTTGTCTATGCTAAAGCTGTGAAGTTGATGGGTTTCCGTGAGAACGCTGCAAAACTTGATTTATCCGAGGTATGTACATCTGAATCTTGGCTCCTTGTAGGTATGTACCTCTGAATCTTGACAACAAATCAACAACTGCATTTTCTTGATTTTGTAGATATTACCAGAGGAGGTCGAGGAAGAAGTGAAGGAAGCAGCCATGATATCGATGGGGAGTGAAATGGACGAATATGACATGGCAAATATAATGGAACTCTGCAACAGGGCCTTGTCTCTAGCCGAATACAGGCCTCAACTGTACGACTACCTGAAAAGTAGGATGAACGCCGTTGCACCTAATTTGACAGCTCTGGTTGGAGAGCTTGTTGGAGCTCGGCTGATTGCCCAAATTATTAAATCCTTTAATGGGTTAAAAAAAGGGCAATAAGGTAAATGCAATTCTTTATTTCTAAATCCCAAATTATTAAATCCATGATCAAAATGAAGAAACAAACAAAGGATTTTTCCAAATCCAAAATGCCCCAAATCCCAAATAAAACCTTAGGTTTTTAAATCCCACGTTTAAGTGAAAACCCTCATTTTACAATCCTTGAAGCAAACGACCCCTTAATTGTTTGGGTGCTGAGATATGAGATTAGTTAGGGTCAGGGTGAAGATGATACATGGAGTGTGTCATCTAATGATGACTATGATGACGAAGAGGAGGAAGAAGAGGAGGAGGAGAAGAAGAATAGTCTAATTATCCTCCAGAATTTTACTTGTAGGATAATGAAGAGTACAATGAATTATCATATGTTGATTCATATGCCATAATTCCAATGCCTATTGTTGCTGGTTTCGAAAGAGAATTCTACAAGGGGCAGATATTTCACTCCAAACAAGCTGCATAGTATACTGATCATGTGGATGGTACGTGACTATACACTACAGGTTGTACCTCGATTCTGGTAAACTCGATCACCAGCCTATAGTGAACAAAACTTATATTAATTCAATATCATTCGTAATTCTAATTTCAGTTCACCTAGTAAAATCTATCTAATATGAACTTATACTAATTTCAAGACATTTCATACACAATTATAATTTCAGTTCAACTAGTAAAATATATCTAATCTAAACATCTATCTAATCTAAACTTATACTAATTTCAAAAAAATCATACGTATTATTATTTCATTTCACCTAGTAAAATCTATCTAATCTAACTATCTAATGAACTTTAAAGAAAATTTGTTGTGAAATACTTACCTAATTTGCCCAAACTGTGTCGGCAACGTGTTGACCATGTGCCCAAAGAAGTACTGAATCGACCGGAGCTGTATCAATTGTCGCAGATGGTCGCCTCATTGAATAATTATCCAAAATTCTAGGAGCTGAAAACAACAAACAAAACAAAATTAATAAAAAAAACAGAATAGTAACAACACGTTGCCGACGAGAATCTAGTCGCCGCCGGCGAGGAACTTTACCTCGGTACCGGCCGCCGCCACTAGCTCGCCAACCTTTTCCACGACCTCTTCCTCTTTCAGCGACCTCTTCGCCGAAATGGTCGGAGTCTGACATCCTCCTCTGAATCTGGTGTTGGGAGGCTCGCATAAGAAAATGGAAGATAGGAGGATGTTCTGGAGGATCCGCATAAGCTGTGGGTAGGAAGAGTAATCGTGACGCGGGTTAGCTGGTGGAGGGAGGAGAAAGGGTGAGGCGGGTCCGTTGTGGCTGGAAGAAAAAGGAGGAAGGGGAAGACGTATACGCGCGAGGTGGATATAAGTGGTGGTGGGTTGGTCTGTGTGGGTAAGGTAGGTGGGAGAGTGTTTAAAAATATGAACTATAGCTGAGATGGAGTTAGTCAAGTGACTAAGAACCTCTCTTAATCCCTACATCTAAACCAGACGACCATACAAATAATTTAGCCAATTAGTTTTACCAAATATATAAATGGAAAGTATCATTAAGTGGGATTGGCCATAATTTTGCATACAAAATGTTTAAGTTATTTTTAGACGGGTTATCTTAGTTTGACCCGAACTATACACAAAATTTCTACTTTGGCCCGAACTATACACAAAAATTCTACTTTGGTCCGTGGTTTCGAAAATTGTTTTTCTGGCCTGAACTATGTATCATACTTCATTATTTGGCCCGGAGGCGAGTTTGACCGTCAAATTGGACGGTCAACGAAGTTGACCGTTAGTCAATGGCCAGCTCACTTGCCACGTTAGTGAGTAGAGAAATATAAAATTAATTTTTAGATTTTTTGTATTCTTTTTCCTTTATAATAATAATAAACAAAAAAATCTTGAAACCACAAGAAAAGATAAAGCTATGGCTGAGCGTCCATCTGCCGAACCGAATCCCTAATTCTTTGTGCTCCACACAATCCAGGCGGCGAGAGAGTACAATTCGCCATTTTTCACACTGCAGAGGCGACAATCCGAAGCAACACATTCGCCATCCCCAAAGGTGAGAGAGAGCACTTGAGATGGTTGTTCTTGTGCATCCTCCGCCGCAGCTCCCGCGGCGGCGTTGTTGGCCTTTTGTCTTTTACGCGCCCCAGCGCGACTCTCTCACCTCTCCCGCTCGCTCTCCCTGTTGTTCGCTCTTCGTCTCCCGCGATAACAACCGTCAACGCCAGATGGAGGAAGCATCAGCGGAGGCAGCCGTTATGCTGCGAAGTGGCGGTCCGATCGTTGAGCAATTCGGCGACGTCGTTGGAGCATAGGATCGGAGCGAGGGTACGGGTGACGGCGCAGCTGAAGGTGCACTACGTGCCTCGCGTGCCGGAGGTGGATCTAATGGGGAAGGATAGGGTTTCGGGGAAGAAGATGGGCTTGGACGATTGAGGAAATTATTTCCCGATGTGGGGGATAAGGTGAGAGGAGAGGGGAGGGGATAATTGGGGGGTTTTAATTTTATTATTATTATTACTAGCCTATTGGCAGGCCCGTTGGCCGCATTTGTTTAAGGAAATGGAGTTACAATATCTATAATGATAGTGTCGAGAAATGAGTCTTGTTTTATATTATCATAAAATTGTTGCAATTTTGCAATTTGTTGAAGACGAACATGTAATATGAATGAACATTCATAATAAGTTAGAAATACATTTGAAGATTAGCTAATCACAATAAAAATACTTACATGAAATTTTACTAATCACAAATCTAATCTAGTTGAGTATTACGACAAATAACATGCAAGTCCAAAATAAGAAAACTCAATACATTGTCTCATTGTTCATGACATGGTACTCAATTCAACAAAGGCAAAAATAATTTCACCAACACAAGTTCACAATAACCAAATGCATCGTTCCAGGGACCGACTGTGACCATGACTTCAAATGTCTGTTCTCCAAGCATGTTCAGAAGGGCCATATAGTCAGCATTGACAACATCTGCATGACTGAATACAGATTCAACAATCGTTCGTAACTGTGATGACGGGAAGACGATGTCAACACCAATGAATTCGTCCTCAATTGTGAGGTGGACGAAATGGATTCTGGATGCAGGGGACCAGGACGTCGTCAAATTCGTTACACGTCCGGATAACAAAAAAGAGGTGCCCTGATGTAAACACAGAAACGAATATTGTCAAAGCAAATCGATAAAATGCAGCATGCCACAAAAGGCGTACGATTAAAAAGAAATTTATTTGTTTAGTTACCTGATTTTCGACATCCACTTGCAACATAATGAGATCGATGGTGTCGGCACACTCACAAATTTCAAGAGCATCATCATATTGCAGATTAGCAATAAAATCATGGGGAAGCCTATATATTGGACTGTAAGTTTTGGCATTAAGTAGTGAAAAAGAATCGAAATTACATGATGTAGTATTTGTTGGATGCATGAGCAGTACTTACTTATTGAATTGAGGCAGGCCCGCCATATTGAATGCAATTCGCACGGTCAATGGAACCGAAGTGTTTTGTATGGGAAGTAGTAAACGGAAATTGTAACATGAGAGAAAGTGGTATCTCCATTATATAAAGGAGAGAAAGTGATTTTACACACATGATTTACTTGGCCGCATGCAGTGGAGTACGTGTGTGTGTGGAAAGTGGGATAGTGGGGGAGTGGAGAAGGATTTGTGGCCTCGTGGGGGAGTGGAGAAGGTTGGCCATTTAGCAAACCCAGTTTCATCAATAGTTGTTTGAGAAGAGTATTCCTTGGGGTAATGCTTACTACATTTCCCATTCTTCATGCACACATTATTAGGACGTACTGTACCACACGGGCCATGCATCATTGAACTTGTGACAACTGCATACAGTTCAGGATCAAGATCAGGATCCGGAATTTCAGCACATATTATGGAATCAATAGCCGCAGGACCATGGAATTTATTCTCCGAGGCCAAAAAAAGCAATATGTGTGCATGAGGGAGACCCCGCTTTTGCCATTCAATTGCTTTGACATCTGTACAGCAAGATGCAAATAGTGGAAAAGGAATATTAGTCCAATGAGGTAAGAGAGTAATGGATGAACATTAATAGATAAATAACGAATGAATAAGCACACATACATGCATTGATTTTCCCAAATATTTGTTTCTCGCGAATCTCTAACATAAACTCATCAAGCTTGATTTTGAAAACTCTGGCGGTGATGTCAGCCCGGTCAGGATCTTTGCCACTGTACCTTCTAATCAAATCAACCATTAACTGTATCTCTGGCCAGTTAGAATTGCAAGTGAATGTTATAAACAAATCAGGATAACCAATCCACTTGCAAATAGCCATCGCATCCTGAAAATTCTCATACTTGTATCTTGGACTACCAGTGTGTGAGGCAGCTAAAATAACTGGCTTCCCAGAAAGCTTGATATCACTATCCCCTCGCAAATAAGAATTCAACAAATCCTTGTAGTAGTGTCCTCTTAGCTTCGACTGATGGGTACGCATCCAGTCTAAGCGTTCAACCTCAATTAACGCAAATGCATTCACCATAAATTGTTGAAACAATTTACCAGATAATAACAGAGAATTCGACTCCTGGAGACGGGTTTGAAGACGATATGCATAGAAATCACACTGGGTTATCATTTTATCTCCAACACTGATATTAGAGCTACTGTGACTATAGCTAATGCAGGGATGCCACCCATCCTCGCCATATGGGAATAAAATTGGATATTGCAATGCCATCAGACTTGGATGGTATACGCTAATCCTTTCCATTTCTGAACCCTTCTGTTGAACAATTATATATGGAGAAAATGATTGCTCTCCTGTTTCATCTACAATCAATGCTGCAATCTCATTCGCAGAGGGCAAATCATATTCTCTACTATTAATTTCACGCTTAGCCAATAGTTTCAGTTGAAGCTCCTGGACACCAGAGTTTTGTATCCTATCTCGCGCAGAACGAAATGTACGTACCAGGATATTATTGTCATCAAACATATGCTGGAGGCCTTCAACAATACACTGGCGCAACAGATTCTTGGCAGGATCAGTGGAGTAAAAGTCCATACGATTCTGCACCTCGTTATCTGAATCGTGAATGTAAAGCTGTGCAAATTTCGGACTATCCCCATCACCAGGAACCAAACATCATATTCGATGATAAATCTGAACACCGATTGAATATACATAAACTCCACGACCATCATTAATAGAGTGATTGACTTTACCTCCGAGAGAAATAAAGCAAAAAACCCCATTATAGGCTCTGATGTTAGTACGAAAGTGACGCGCTAATGGTGTATCCCCTTCCAGTAGAGTTTTAAGAAATTCGGGCACATCTCTGCGGGGAGGCAATTTCACTTTACCATGTTTGCAACATAAAGGAAATGCAGGCAACACATCATTCCGTGTAGATAAAGTACTCTCGAACCGCCACATAACTGCTCCACAATGTTGACACGTACATGAAGGTGGACCAATATCAAAAAATTCAACCAACGGAAGACCTAGTGAAATGGATAAGTAATATTAATAAATTTTTGTCACAGTAATTCATAAATTGAATGAGATTGAGAAACTGTGAAGTCGATTTAGGCGCGCTACAGTAAACACAATTATTAAAATAAATGTTCTCAAGGCAAGATAGATTGGTATACCGCTCATTTTAAGTAAGAATAAGTCAAATTTCAGGAAACACCAAAGTTTGTTCATAACACACAAATTTTCCGTTGACACATCAACATCTAAAAACAATCCACTATTTGCATAAGGTGACATGAAGCGTACATCACTAAATTATATGCATGGCATAAATGGGTACATTATATGTTCTAAAACCAAAATAGGAAACAAAATATGTTGACCAGAACACAAAAACATATATCCAATGTACAAAAACTAAACCAAAATAGAGATGAACCATTTCATGTATAATAGTGGCCATTAGAATCCACATACTTTGATTGACTTCTGTAGGAAAGAAACTTCGGCCACGTCTCTTTCTATGCAGATGAATACGTCGAAGTAATCGACTTTGCTTTTGTAATAGAAATCTAAACTCCGGCTCCAAAACTATGAACAACACCAAAACACATACGATATTAATGAAATAAATAAATATTCAACAATCTTGAATAGCCTAATTTGTAAGACTTGCTACAAAATTTAGCAAACAACAACCTTGGTGTTCAAAAGGCAAGCCCCTCCTATGAACCTTCTGTTTCAAAATATGATGTCTTCTCTTACGGGCGACGTGGGATAGTATTCGTCGAAGTTGAGAGAGTTGGAATTGTAAGGCAGCTTCTTCTGCAGAATTTAAATATAAAACCATGTATTACTCATTGAATAGATGAACTAATTAGAAAAATTAAAACACAGATAACACACCTCTCTCAAATGCTTCTTCCTCTTCAGCAGATAAAACACAGCGTTGGTACTGATCTTCAGGATGAATAAACACTGCTCGACGTTTCCCTAAACAAATGAGATTCAAGGGAAAATATTAATGTCAGTTTGCATTGAAGCAGTTGCGTGCTAAACCATGACACTCACATGGTACAGACGATCGATAAATCTGTGGTTGGGCAGATGGGATGACATTTGCACTATCCATATTAAATTCTCCAATAACCTGATGCAATATGAAATAGAGGTCGTGGTAAATGATGCACCCGTTCCAGTAAATTTTGCAGCTGCCATTCATATAAATTAATTAATTGTTACAACAGAAGTTGAACTCCTCACCAATTATAAGTTTGTGCGAGCTAATGACACATACAACACACCACACAAACATAACAGTCGGAGAAAAATATAACTATATAAGGCATAATTTAAATTGATGAACAAAACACATATAACAGAATGGCTTCCAAGCTTGGGGATGCAAAGGAAGAGCGAGAAGGACAACAATGTAATGACCAACACAAATATAATTCAAAGGCATCCATAAAAACCATATCCAAAGAGAAGTTTGAAAAAGAAGCAAGCTGGCAATAAGAAAAGCACTATAAGTGCTTACCAATTCTAGTTCTTCTAACTATACCAAGCTTATCCCTTCTTTCAATTATGCAGTTTACGCTTTGTACTTTTAGCACAAATGGATTCCAACTCTAATGTCACAATACAAATACAATGCAAATGAAGTTGAAGAACAATAAAACAAACTAATGGAGTGAGATAAAACTGTCTAATGATCTTATGTAATAACGGGAAAAAAGCCTGGTAGAACCAATACACTAACCAGTGGAGCATGCTTATCAATACCGCCTACTTTATACTTCTTTAGTGATTAGAGCTGAAAGTACATTATCAGATCATAGCCAGTCCCATTAGATTAATTAACCTAGAAACATATGAGAGAAAACCTTACTGATCAAGTTGGATTTCGACATTTACCTGCAACAGAGTTAACATCAGAAAGTAAATTGATTATGTCTCATACGTGGTGGCGGGTGGGGGACGGCGCGCCAAATTTCGTCGGCGATGGGCTGGTTCTGGACTCAAGTAGGCTGCGCCTCTGAAGTATGGGCTGGCGAGAGAAATGGATCCCCGAGGCCTTATGGTTTACGCTTTCCTTTTCCCCCGCCAGGCCAGCGGTAGTTTATAGCCGGCCCTTCGGTTTACTGACCCGGAAAACGACCCGGACGAAGTACCTGGCTGCCGCCGCCGAACGTCTCTTTCTTTCCTCTTCTTTCTCTGCGGCCCGGAAAAACTCAGCTCAAAATCGGCAGTCGGCTACTCTCTGGAAGACAGTCTAAGCGAAGTGGAATTTAAAGTAAGCAGCTTTGTTACTTTCAAGAGAAAGGGAAAAATCAAAAATCCCCTTTTGATCTCTAGAGAATCCAATCAACAGAGAAGCGAGGAAGGTAAGAGAGAATAAAGAAAACGGAATGAACCAAAGGTAAGGGAGATGAATCTTTGCAACCGAATCCCTGGAAAAAAAAAAAACCAGAACCAGAATCCCTAAAACTTAAAAGCAGCGACAACAACAAACAGAAATCTGAAAGAGGAATTTACGGCAAAACCAATACCGATCTAACGCTTAGAGAACGGAAATCAAAGGTAGATGCAAGCACATAAAAGAACCAGATGATTGAGTCAAGGTTTGGTTTTCTGAAGGCCAAGAAACTTATTCGATTGAGGTGAAAGAGTGGAAGGAAGGGAAATCGGAAATAAAAAATACAAATTAATACAAATTAAATGAGAACGTGGGCCTGGAAGGAGAAAAAAGTGGGTAGTGGAGAGTTTTTTATACAAATTAAATGAGAACGTGGGCCTGGAAGGAGAAAAAAGTGGGTAGTGGAGAGTTTTTTGGTTCTGAAATCAGGCGGGACTCCTTTTTTTTCCCGCTTAACACTCTGCCACATCAGCTTCCTAAAATCACTCTATGGGCAGGAAATTTTGAATGGGGGTTGCAGTTTTACTTTTCAGCTATAAATTATACTGTTGATTAGAAAGGAAAAATATTCTAAAAATTTTAAAAATAATTTTTTTATTTCTTTGCTAACGTGGCAAGTGAGATGGTCATTGACTCAATTCTGTTGATCGTCCAATTTGATGGTCAAACCCGCCTCCAGGCCAAATAAGAAAGTATGGTACATAGTTCAGACCAGAAGAATAATTTCAGAAACCACGAGCTAAAGTAAAAAGTTTGTTTATAATTTTGCCCAAACTAAGACTTACTATAAGTGAAACGACTTACTAAAGGCCCAACGAAGCCCATGAAAGGCTTCTCAACTCCTTCCTTTCCGCACTGAAGCCCAATTCCTTAGACATAGAAAAGCCCATAAGCGTATACAAAACGAGAAAGAGAGAAAAATTGTAGGCAGCAAGCAACTGTGAATCAAGCGCTCCTTGCTTCCGCTTCCAGGAAGGCGTTGAATTCCTCCCTCGCCTTTCGCAACCGGGGCGTGATGCACGCCGCCGGCGACGAAGGATTGGAAGTCGAAGACGACGACGACGAAGAAAACCGGACGTGCCTGGATGACGACTCGTGAGACTTCCTCCGCGCCGAACAGCTATTCAATGCCCCTCTCCGGTCCTTCTCGAACACAAACGCCGACGTCACCGGCGAGTTAGTCCCGTTCCCGCCGGTCTTAATCAGCTCCATCGGCAAATCGTAGTAAAAACGCGTGGACTCCCCTCCGTCGTTGATGAACGCCGACGAAGCCCACGAACCGCACTCGAATTTCTCCAGAGACACCGTCCTCGAAATGACGCTCTCCCTCACCGCCGTCGCCGCCCCCGATTCCACCGTCGCCTTCCTCTCCCTCATCGGCTTCGTCGTCTTCCCGCCGCCGCCGCCGAATCCTGGGAGGTACAAACAGAGCGCGCCACATTTGAATTCGTCATCATCGTTGTCCATATCCACCTCGCGTTTCTTCTTCCCGGCCATTGGCGAGGCGTTGGTGTCGGATTCGGTGGTGGTGGGTTCGCCGGGATTCCTGAACCAAATGTCGAGCTCGTCGACCCCGCTCGATCTCCCTTCGGCGCACGACTTGCTCCGCCGCAAGTGAATTTCTTGCTCCATCTTGATCCGGGGATGGTTATGACGACGAGGGTAAACCGTCGAGCCTTTCCGGCGGCCGTCGATTTGACGGGGGGAGGCCTGGCTTTCATTCTTGAATTTCTTCTTCAGCCAGTACCCGAACCGCGGGCTTGGAAGGCTGCAGCTGATGAGAGGCGGCGGCGGCGGAATCTTTGGAGCCGCCGTCACAATCGGTGGCAGTCTCAGCGACACTGGGTCCACGGAAATCTGTTTCTCCATTTGCTGCGGAGGTGGAGTACTCCAGGAAGCGAACTGCAGGTCGTGGAAGCGCTCGGCCGTTGTGCAAACATCGAACTCGAGATCGTACTCGTACATTCCAATTCCACTCCTGCTGTGGAACATTTTCCCCGGGAGTTAGAGAGCGCCAAATCAGAAGCAACGAGAGCCATGAAACTGGTCTTTATACAGTGTGTGCACAATGAAATTTTACAAGACGTGGACGCCATGTCCGCCTGAGTTGAGCAGCAGTTGTGATTTACATGTTTTCAAATAGTTAGTAGCGGCACACCACCCATGAATAAAGTATAAGGTGAAGAGACAAATAGTTGAGGTTTTGCGTATAAGCCATTGACTTTCCATATACAAAAAAATGTAGAAGGGCCGTTATAAAGAAGAAGAGAATCTACTGCCTAGTGCAGAGAATTGTAAAGTAAGATTAGTACCACTGAAATACCGATGATGACAGGGAAAGCTGTGACCAAATTGCGGTCCTTTCCACTCAGTCGCATCCGCGGCCACCCAAATCTCAGTCGCTTCCCCTTTCGACGCTTCAATCTACTTTCCGTTTTTGCATTGGGTGGTGGGTTCTGCTCAGAATGTTCCAGTTTTTGCATTGGGTGGTTTCTTCCTAGGCCTTTTTCATCCTAAGATCATGGAGATGTTAACAATTAGAGAAGCTATATTATTACTTAAACAATGGCAGTTGCAGTATCGGCCAGTTGTGATCACAAGTGATGCTCTTGCAGTTGTACAACATTTGGCGGCTTCTGATGCAAACGATGCCCATGTGGGAGCTATCTTACGAGAATTCATCATTTGTTGCAAGAACTGCCGCTAGAATCTGTTACTTTTACTCCTCGAGAAGCAAATCGGGCTGCCCATGTTGTGGCACGTAATGCCTTATGCTACTCTGGCTCTTTTAGTGTTCGTTTCAACTGTACTTAGTTGCTTTGACTATCTTTTCACGAAGAAGCCGTTATATTGTGGCTATCTCGTGCTTAACTAGTTAATCCGCAAGGGTTTCTATGACAAATAAAAAGTTGTGACCTAATATAAAGCTCTCCATAGCCCTGCAACACAAAAAGTGCGTTACTTTAGTTATTGCATCCGGGGAGAAGACTGCTGACGGGAATAGAGCTTAACTTCGGAAGTAGTGACGAAAGAAGAGAGTGTTTAAGATCTATACCTGTGTTTGTGACCCTTGCGAACAATGATTCGGTCGGCTTTCTCTTCTTTGATACCTCCACCTATTTCAAAGATTGGATCATAAGATGAAAACGAAATCATCAAGGAAGAGGTTCTTGCATCTATCCGGCTAACCAGCAGCAATACATCAAATACTGGCACATAGTCATGTAATAAGAGAATGTCACAATCCCATTTCTTCCAGTCAATATTATACAGAGTGTCCCAGGTTTGAATCTTGGATCTTCGCCCGAATCCTTATAGTTTTGACTTCTCAGGCTTTTACACCAAGCTATTATGGGTTATGTGACATCATTTCTAATAGGCCAATTTTTCTTTATGGAAGTAAGTTAATTGCCTCTAAATTAGGCCAATTCGTCATTTCATCTGCTAGCATTCGTAGTGCCAAGCGATTTCTGGGAACCTTGCCCTCATTGACCTGAGACAAAAATGGTTGCTATAATTGCGTTGCTACAGATCGGGAAATCGCCGGAATCGAGAAAGTAAGAATACGAAAGTAAGAATCAAAAACAGACACACGATTTACATGGTTCACTAAAACAATGTGTGTTAGCTAGTCCACTGGCAGGAGAGAGCCAGTTTCACTATATCGAGAAGATTACATATTACAGAGGAGATGAGAAGTATTTATATTTCTCCATGTGGGTCTATACCTAATCCAATCTGGTAAAGGAAACGGTTACAGACCAGGCCCAAAACTGACAACCCAAACGTGTATCGACCCATACACCGTGGATCGAGGGGATTGCCCTCGAACCCCCTGATCATGGAGTTGCCCCTGGATCCCACTCGCTGACCGGGTAGGGAGACCCCCGTGACTTCTAGTCGTACCAGCTGATAGTCCAATTCAAGTCACATCAACAAATCTCCTGCTTGACTTGAATCCTCTTCCTCTGAAATCTCTGATGTACTCTGCTCCTTCTCTCTCTCCTACCATCAATTCCCTATAGGCCGGAGTCACCCACTCAAGACATTCAGCAAGTCCAAGCAGTGGTGTAACTTGACATGTGAAACCGGCTTCGTGAACATGTCAGCAGGATTATCCGCGGTGCCAACCTTCTTCACCTTAATCCTCTTCTCTGTTCTCAAGAATGATACCTCACGCCAATGTGCTTAGTACTCTCATGATGGACTTGATCCTTGCCAAGCATATTGCACTCAAACTATCGCAATACACCACTGCTTGATCATGATGTAGACACAGATCACCAACCAGTCTCTTCAACCATATTCTCTCCTTAGCAGCTTCTGTCAACGCCATATACTCTGCCTTAGTAGTAGACAATGTCACCGTCGACTGCAAAGTTGCCTTCCAGCTCACTATAGAACTCCCAAGAGTGAATACAT
This sequence comes from Linum trigynum, assembly GCA_964030455.1. NCBI lineage: Eukaryota > Viridiplantae > Streptophyta > Magnoliopsida > Malpighiales > Linaceae > Linum > Linum trigynum. Next base: position 27,210,152 of record OZ034814.1, on the reverse strand, counting down.
AACCAGTGATCGATCTCCTCGTGTCAACATCTCCAACATAGTCTGAGTCTAAATACCAGACACCACGCACTCTGTATCACTTCCGAAGCTAATCCCCACATCAGATGTACCCTTAAGGTTCCGAAAGATCCTCATGAACTTGATGACAACACTAACAGCATGTGCAAGATCAGGTCTAGTGCATACCATAGAGTACATCAAGCTACTTACTGCACTATCATATGGGACTCTCGACATGTACTACTTCTCAGCCTCTTACTACGGTGCATAAGCTGAGGATAGATGAATATTTGAAGTATTAGGAGTATTCAAGGGCTTTGCTGAAGACATACCAAACCTCGACAGTATCTTCTGAATGTAGCTCTTATGTGACAAGAAAAGCTTATTCTTCAACCTATCCCTCTAAATCTCCATACTCAAGATCTTCTGAGCAGCTCCCAAATCCTTCATCGCAAACTTAGCACTGAGAAGCCTCTTTAACTTCTGGATATCAGACTTCGACCTCACAGCTATGAGCATATCATCCACATACAGAACAAGATAGATCATCGAACCATCCTCCATCTTGTTGTGATACACACAACAATCATATAGACTTCTGTTGTAGCCCAGCTCAAGCATGTAATTGTCAAATCTCTTGTACCATTGCCTCGGAGATTGCTTAAGTCCATACAAAGACTTCTTCAACTTACTAACATAGTCTTCTTTCCCTAAAACCTGGAGTTGAGTCATGTAAATTTCTTCCTCCAACTCTCCATGTAGGAAAGCTATCTTCACGTGTAGTTGCTCGAGCTCCAAGTCATAATGTGCCACTATTGCTAGTAGCACCCTGATCGAAGTATGTCTGACCACTGGTGAGAAAATTTCATTGTAGTCAACTCATCTCTGTTACCCACAAATACACCTTTCTTTACCCTCGGGTTCAGTTTACCCTCATCCACATGATAATAAACAGGACACCCAAAAACTTTCAGTGAAGAGTAATCAGCAGGCTTACCATACCACACTTCATAAGGAGTCTTACACTCGATACTTGTGTGAGGTCCACGGTTGATCAGGAAACACGCCATGTTTTCTACTTCTGCCCATAATCCTCTCTTTAGTCCAGCATTAGAGAGCATGCATCGTGCTCTCTCCAACAATGTCTGGTTCTTCCTTTCTGCAACGCTGTTCTGCTGGGGTGTATCTCTAACGGTCCGATGACGGGCAATCCCTTCATCTTTGCAGAATTCGTTGAACTCATAACTGCAAAACTCCATATGCCATTGTCCACCAATGTCTTCCACTGCTTCTTGCTCTTCTTCCCGGTTTGATTCTCCACCAATGTCTTTCACTGCTTGAACTTCGTGAAAGCCTCACTTTTCTGTTTTATCATGAAAAATCCAAGTACATCTCGAATAATCATCAATAATAGATAGAAAATACTTGCTGCCTCCAATGAATTCAACTCGTGAAGGACCCCGACAGTTGGAGTGGACGTAATCTAGTATCCCCTTTGTCTGATGGATACCTTTCTTGGGAAAATTGCTGCAATGTAGCTTCCCAAACACACAATACTCACATAATTCCAAATTCTGCACCTTGTACACACAAAGAAGATCCCTCTTTGGCAGAACTTGCATCCCCCTTTCATTCATATGACCTAGTCTCATGTGCTAGAGAGTAGTCATATCTTCCTGATGAACTTGAGACGATGCAACTACAGCAGAACCTGACAACACATTTTCTTGTAATGCATACAAGGTACCACGTTTCACGCCTTTCAGTACCTTTCTTGAACCCTTGTAGACATACACAACTCCACATTTTCCTTTGAAACTGAAACCCTTGTTGTCGAGTAGACTCAAGGAGATCAGATTCTTTGTCATTCGTGGAACATGTCTGACATCATTCACGGTACAGAACGAACTATCATGTGTCCGAAGTTTTATGGACCCGATTCCAACATCCTTGCAGACAGCTCCATTTGCCATGACCACGTTATCACCATCTATCTGCTTGTAGGTTGTGAAGCAATCCTTGTTCGGAGACATATGATATGAGGGTGCAGTATCTAGAAACCAAACATCACCACGATGTGTCTTCTCACCTACAGCCAAGGAGAGATTGTCTTCAGAACTATTGTCCACTTCTACCACGGCAACTGAGCATTGCTTCTTCTGTTGCCCTCTTCTTCTGGGATAGTTGTACTTTCAATGCCCCACTTCCTTACAGTTGTGACAAGCATCGTTTGGCTGTGGTCCGGGACCCTTGGATTTCCATTTACCAGATTCTTCTTTCCCTTTCCACTTGTGACAGCCAACCCCGATACTTCACCACCTATATACCATATCCGAACGCCTTATGTCTGATCTCTCTCGTGTGAAGAGCAGATCCGACATCCTCCAACAACAAGCTATCTTTGCCAGCAAGAAAAGAATCCACAAAATTCTCATATGAACTCGGCAAAGACACAAGCATGATTTGGGCAGCATCTTCATCATCAACTTTCACATCTATATTGTGTAAATCCAATAAAATATAATTAAGTTGTTCTAGATGTTCCCTCAAAGGCGTACCTTCTTGCATTCTCAAGCTTAACAACCGTTGCTTGAGATGCAGCTTGTTGGTTAAAGACTTCGTCATATACAGACTCTCCAGCTTTAACCACAAGCCCACTGCAGTTAGGAATGCCAATGGGGCAGGTCCGAGGTGGATTTCTTGGTATCTAGACTCGCCCCGTGGGAGGTTGGGTCCAAGTCGGGTAATTTATCACGGGTCGCAGGTCGTGGCAGGTCGACCCAATGGGTATGCAATTTATATGAAAAATATTAGAAATATTTGTTATTTTTATTATAAGACCAAGAAAACAAACAATATTATGATAAATTTAGTTAAACTATTAGCGAAATTGAGGTTTTCACTAATTTACAACTTAATTATTGCTAAATTATGATGTAATAAAAGAAAATCCTAAGTAATTTGACTAAGATTACATATTTACATGTAATTTTGGCAAGAACGGGTCGAGAATGGGGCGGGTCAGGGCAGGTTGGGTCCATGAGAGTACCCATGCCTGCCCCGCCACGCCCCAAATCAAGCCAAACAGGTCGGGTAAAACGGGTCAGGTCGAAATTGCCATCCCTATCTGCAATCTTCTCAACAGTGACTTCAATGATGATGTCATCAGGCAACGATAGCATGATGGTCGAGTGGGCCTTCTCCTCCAGGGTATTCCACTCATCATCATCGATCGATGCCTTCTTCTGTTTCGCAGACAGCGGCCCCCACAACCCTTGATATTTCAATAAAGCCTGCATCTTGATCTGCCATATAGCGAAATTTATTCCCTGTGAACTTTTCGATCTTCATGTTCATCGATGTCATTCTTCATAATCGAAACCCTAGTCTGATTTTCAGCCAGGCTCTGATACCACTTGTTATAATTGCGCTGCTACGGATCGGGAAGTCGCTGATATCGAGAAAGCAAGAATATGAAAGCAATAATCGAAAATAGACATACGATTTACGTGGTTCACTAACACAATATGTGTTAGCTAGTCCACGGGCAGGAAAGAGCCAGTTTCACAATATCGAGGAGATTATAGATTATAGAGGAGATGAGAAGTATTTATACTTCTATCTGAGTCTAAACCAAATCCAATATAGTAAAAGGAAACGGTTACAGACCAGGCCCAAAACTGACAAACCAAACGTCTATCGACCCATACACCATGGATCGGGGGCGCTGCCCCCGAACCCCCTGACCGGGGTGTTGCCCCTGGACCCCATTCACTGACCGGGCAACGAGACCCCCTTGACTTCCCGTCGTAGCGGTTGATAGTCTGATTCAAGTCACATCAACAATGGCATTACAAACAACCTCAGATGAGAACATATGCATGCATGTTTCTACATATGTAGCATATAGATTATGATTGGCAGAGTTTTAGGAGAAAGTGGCTTTGTCCATGTCCATGGCTCTTCTCCATTTTTCATCTTTCATGGCATCTTCAACATCTGCTGGTTCACCATAAATGATTGGTGTTGCATCATAAAGATCTTCTACACATCTATACTTTTTTGGCCTCTCTCTTGGAATTTTACTAGAACTTCCTTCTAGGCTGGTGGACTCTCTATGACTAGGCGGACTCGATACAGGTGTATCTGTATCCAGTACTTCATCACTTTCATCCAAAGTGAATTGATAAAAAGTATACTTCTTTCGTGCTTCAGCAGTCCAGTCACATGTTGCTTCTTCATCAATTACCACGTCTCTGCTGATGATAACCTTCTCTTCCACAAGGTCAAACATCTTGTACCCCTTAGAATGTTCAAAGTATCCTAGGAATAAGTACTTCTTTCTTTTATTATCCAACTTCTTCCTTTCTTGTTATGGTATGTACCCATATCCGACACTTTCGAAGACTCAAAGATGAGAGATTGTTGGTTTCCTTCTGCTCCATGCTTCTTGGAGTGTTTGATTCCAACACTCATTGTTGGTGACGTGTTCAGCAAGTAAACTGCACATCAACAGTCTCAGCCCATAGCTCCTTTGGCAGATTCTTGCTTTTAAACATGCTTCTCACCATGTTGAGTACAATTTTGTTCTTCCTTTCAACAACTCCATTATGGTTTGGGGATCTCGGGACTAAGAGAAACCGACAAATCCCATTATACTCACAAAACCTTTTGAACTTCTTGAACATAAATTCTACCCCTTTATCTGATCTCGTAGCTTTGTTGTAGCGGCACTTTCATTCTCCATGAGCATCGTGAACTTCTTGAATGCTTCAAATGTATCTAACTTGTGCTTCAAGATGTAAACCCATGTCTTTCTACTGTAGTCATCATCAATGAACAGTAGGAAGTATCTATTCTTTCCAAACGATGTTGGAGTGATCGGTCCACAAAGATTTGCATGTACGAGCTCAAGTGGTGCTTTGGCTCTTGACAAGGAATTTTTCGGGAAACTTGTCCTGAATTGCTTCCCAACTAAACATCATTCCCACAACTGATTAGGATGATTGATAAAATGCAATCCATGCATCATCTTTTTCTAACCAAGTAACTTCACGCCTCCAAATTTTAGATGGGCATACCTCAGATGTCATAGCCATGTAGTGTACTTTACACATGCTTTCAAGCACTTCGCTACTTCAGCTTGAATGTTCAGAATGAACATTCTATTTCTCGACATTGGTATTTTGGCCAGCAATTGCTTCTTCTCATTTAACAGCTCCAGTTAACGATTCACCATATGGACTTCATAACTATTCTTCAACAGTTGACTCACACTCAGGACGTTACTAGTCATATCTAGGACATAGTACACGTCATTGATAAACTGATGTGAGCCATTTTCAACCGGATGAGTATAGTTCCTTCTTTAGGCCGGCTCTAACACTCTGATGCATAATGCCCGTATTTCAAGCAATTATAGCATTTGATGTTGGATTTATCTCGACCTTCATTTGATCTCCAACTTCCTCTTCCACGTCCACGTCCACGACCACAACCTCTTCCTCTGGTGGATGTTTCATTATAGTTCCTGGTGTTTGTTTCCTACATCTCTGCTTTGATATTATCCTTTGACTCTTCCTCTTAATCTGCCTCTGTAACAACCTCTGTCTTGACCTCTATTTGGACCTCCTCCTCAGGCACTTTCTTTCTCCTCAGTTACAGTCTTCGTGGCTAAGAATTGCTCAGGCGATTCTCCATTTATTTTATCCAACCTTTCTTATCTAACTTATAGTGAGTCGATGACTTTATCCACCATCAATTTTGATGGGCTAGTTTGGCTTTGTTGTACCTTTTGCAGAAGCAGCTTTTGGCTGGAGCTTTTAAAGAATTACTTTTCAAAAAAAGCAGTTGAGTGTTTGGCGGAAAAACTATAAGAAGTGATTTTTAATATAAGAAGTTATGTAAAATTACTATAAAGGATTTATAATGTTAAATATGAATAAAAATTATAAACAATAAAAAGTAGTGAATATGGATCTTGTTAGATTCCTTTTATACTGAATAATTTATTTTATAATTTATTTTCTTTTTAAAATGAAATAAAATTATATTTTCTTAAATAGAATTAAAATATGGTAAAGATAATCTTGTATTTTCAAAACAGCTTTTCACAGAAGCTCCAAATCGGAGCTTCTGCTTTTATGTTATACAAAAGTACTATTCGACTTTTCAAAAATCGAGCTTTTAGAGATGTTTGGCGCTGCTTAAGCTTTTGAAGCCGTAAAACACTTCTAAAAGCTGGGCCAAACATAGGCGATAAGTCTTTAGCTTCGTCCATGGCCACCACCACATAATCAAACTTCGGTAATGGTGATCCTAGTATTTTCTCCACCACGGTGATTTCTTCAATTTTCTCATCATACTGCTTCAGTTTACTGACGACAGATTTACTCAAGTGGTGTATTCTGACAGAGACTCACCCTCCTTCATTTTCATTGATTTGAAATCTCCCCGGAGTGTCTAAAGTCGAACCTTCTTTACTTGTTCCACGCCTTGCATTTCCTTTCGCAAAATATCCCATGCTTCTTTAACAGTCGTAGTATCTGCTACTTGATCGAACATAGATTCATCAAGACTTTGATTAATAGGGGTGAGTGCTTTTTTATCACTCTTTCTATTCTTTCTCAATGCTTCCTTTTCAGTAGGAGTTAATCGAGAATCCTATGCAAGAATCTCGTAACCTTTCTCAACAATATCTCATGCATCTTGGGATCCCATCAAGGTCTCATACGAATGTACCAATTTTTTTAATTGATTTTGGTATGGTGGGAAATTGAATTGGAAAATTTGATTTTTCGACCATGGGACAAGTTCTCACTAATCTCAAGCTTAGTCCTTTTTTTACATATGGTTGCCCAATAAACAAGGTCAACCTTCCTTTTCCCTCTTGTGAACCCCATATGAACACCTGATTTTCTATAATTTGTATCGCACAAAGAGAGTAGGGATTGTGGTTTGCAATGCATAATTCAAAATATCAATTGTCTCTAAAATATAACTATATATAGTCATGAAAAGACGCCCAAGAAGTGTGATAACTCCTAATTCCTAATGCAAAACCCCAAATTTGGGGATTGATCCTCATTTTCCCTTCTTTTGCTATAATGCTTCAATCTCCATATTTGAGGATCTTAATTTTTTCAGTTTTTTCATTTACGTAAAAATGTACTTATCGAAGCCTTAATATAATTTGTTCATGTAAATTTTTGTATACTTCATCATCATTTTAAATACAAATTTTCCGGTAGAAATTTTTTTAATTTTGAAACAAAATTTTATTTTATAAAAAATGATTGACCTAATTTGGGTTTACGCACAACACTTGAAAATTATTGATCTAATTAAACCCCTAACTAATCCTCTAATTAAACCCAATTAACCCCTAAAATCTTAAAAAGAAAAAGAAACGCCACGTGGCGGGCTTTGGTGAGTCTCTATATTTGGGGGAACCCCCATTTTCACCCCCAAATTTGGGGATCCTTTTGCAAATCTCCTTCAAATATAGAGACCCATCCATTTATAGAGACTCCATTGAAGCCAACTTTCCCCCAAATATAGAGACTCCCCCATTTATAGAGGCTCCATTGGAGTTAGCCTAAATACTTGTTGGATCAAGGGTGGAATGAATAACTAGGAAAGTGGTACATTTAAACCTAATCGACAAGTACAAAAGAATTAACCTTCTTGTTTTTTATTTAATGTACGTTAGACCATCTGTCAAAGATTTGCTCCAGCTAAATATACCGGCCATCCATATTACACTTCATATATAGGAATAAAAAATGTATATTTGGTAAAAGGGTTAATTAAAATAACTTTTCTTACCTGCATTACCAAGGGAGTAGGGAGGAAGATAGTATGAAGAAAGTTATGCTATGGTATTAGGTTGAAGACAAGAAGAAAGTTATGAAGAATGGAAGAAAGTAGGGATAATGAAAGAGCTGCAGGGAGGAAGAGCAGCAAGAGAATGAAGAAATGTTGATGAATGATTGCTATGGGTTATAAAGAATAGATTTGTGTGTTTTGCTGCAACAATGCCGCTGACCAGATAGGCGATATTCAATATGTTGACACTATCTCCAGCAACGATTGTACACCCACAAATCTAGCCATATCTCTATAAATCTCAGCTGAAAGCGACACTGCCACGTCAGCTCTATGTCGCCTTCCAAGCTAACGACATAAGCCTATGTTGCTTAGTACTCTAGCGACATTGCTCTTCCTCGGCCAACTCAGCAAAGCACGCCATGTTGGGACATATTTGTAACCTACCACCATTTAGGGGTCGTTTGCTTCAAGGATTGTAAAATGAGGGATTTTACTTAAACGTGGGATTTAAAAACCTAAGGTTTTATTTGGGATTTGGGGCATTTTGGATTTGGAAAAATCCTTCGTTTGTTTCTTCATTTTGATCATGGATTTAATGGTTTGGGTTTTAGAAATAAAAAATTGCATTTACCTTATTGCCCTTTTTTTAACCCATTAAAAGGAAGGGTTTGCCATTGTTATGCGTTTCCTTTCTTTCCTTGTTAGCAGCCACGAAACCCTTTTCCCAATTCGTTCTGATCTGTCAAGGAAACCGACACTCATCCATTATCCTTTTTCTGGTCCGCTTTGCTACGTTTGACAGCAGGTACGTTCTCCTTCCATTATGCTGCTTCCCATTTATATTTTAGATTCTTGATGTAGGAGATGATTTCTCCTTTCAAGGCAGAAAAAAATCCAATTACCAATTGCAGACATCTCATGGCAAGCGGAGGAAGGGAGATAGCAGTTTTGGATGCATTCCATTACGAGGAGAAAGAGGTGTTATGTGATTGCGGGCTGAGAGCGGCTAGAAGAATTTCATGTACCTCTGGCAATCCTAATCGCAAGTTTTTTGGATGCCCACGGTTCAGTCCCTCAGACACTAAGAAAGCGTGCCATTACTTTGAATGGTATGACATTAGAGCTGCAGTGTTCAAAGCAACTTCAATGTTGTCTGCAAAGGTTACAAGGTTGGAAACTGAAAATAGACAGCTTCGCAGTTTGTTAGGGAGAGTTATGAAGGATGGAGCTGGAATACATGAACCAATTGAGTTGTTCATTGAACTGGAAATCATCAAGCAGAAGATAGAGCGGCTAGAGTTAGAGCGTACAAGTAGGAACTGATTCAACTAGGCCATGTTGTTGTATATCATGGTGTTTTCATTCGAGTTATGCATGTGTATCATTATGTATTGCCTATTTGATATCGAATCTGGAAAGAATGCTCTGCCAAGGCTAGGCTACCATATATTTCAGTTCTACTTGTCGTTCAGAGACCTGGAAGTGCAGAAGTCAATATGTGAGCTGAATTTGCAAACCTGAACATAACAAATAATGCACATCCAGGACTTATATATTTGTTAAGAGAGGTAAAGAGTGCAGAGAATCTGGAAAAGATCCTGTCAAATTATTAGCCGATAGGAAACTTTAAAAAGAAGAGTATCATGATTTCACATAATCAGCTAACTATAACAGCTATGAAAAACCAGAGCCACAGAGTAGCTTTCATAACTCAAAAATGCATTTCACAACCGTTTAAAACCAGCAACCATAAGTCTAACACAGCTATAACATTTGGGATGAAAGGAAACTTCTACAAAATGATGGTTTTCCACCGGCAAACACTTGCAATGGCTAAATACCGCATGAGTTAACCTTGCACAAAAAAAAAGTTTCGCATACATCCCACATGTGTTATGCAAAAAACAAAACAACTTGGTGGACCACAGCATATTGTTTGATGCGGAGAAAATTTTGATTCTTTCAATTGACTTATGACAGCTATATATATGATTGCTATGATTTGCGAAAGCTCATCTAAGAACAACGACTCAACGCAAGGAACAGAGTGTCCTGCTCACCTGGGTTTCGAGTATGCCGTCGGAGGTTGATGCCGGCTAAACGCAGACTCGACATCGGAGGTTGATGTCGGCTGCAATTTCCCAGGAAGGGAAGTACTCTTCGCAGGCTTCCTGGTTTGGTGAGTAAGGAATAGGCAGGGGGAGTGCAAGCGAAGCGACAAAACGGTGGAGATGAAATAGGGTAATTTTGGTTTAATGAAAAAGAATGAGGATAGGAGTGTCAATTGGCCTCTTGTTTTTTTCAGCACATCACCAATTCCCTAATAATCATGTGGGATTTGTAAAGCTGTGGGCCCCATGAATTTGGAGTGAAAAAAAACCTAAATCTGTGGGGCTTACATATTTGTTTCAACATTTTTGGACCAAGCAAACAAAGGATTGTATGTAAATCCTTAATAGTTGGTTTTTTTTTACGAAATCCATGATGCAAATCCTTGAAGCAAACGACCCCTTAGGGAATTTCAAAATGTAATTCTTCTATTTTGGTGGGGGGGGGGGGGATATGTTATTTTGTCATCCCAATTTGACTAATTGGAAGTTGGAACCATGGGCTAGGCATGTAGCTTTTGGCCGAGGTAGCCCGTGACCTACTGATTGAATGTGATTGGTTGTCAGGATAGTAAATCACCTTAATCCTTCAAACTAGTTCTCAAGGTTGTTAACCCGCTAATCGACCCAGATTAACCCGGACTCGTCCATCAAAACCGGTGTCAATGACCCAATAAAGCTTTGGCACGGACTCGGTCAAACCTATTCAAACCCGATCAAACCCATCCAAATCTGTGCGGTTGGCCCGAGCGACCGAATCAGCGGGTTTGGAAGCATCCAGCGTCGTTTAGAGTAATCGACCATGCCCTCTTCTGCCATTCTGCGTGATTTTGGAGGTTGGAGAGAGGAGACCAAAACAATTATCGGTGACCATCGTTCTTCATCTTCTACCCGCAACTGAAGCTTCAATCGACGCCCTTTCTCTGGATGGAATCGGCCGCACTTCTTCTTTGGGCCGCTCTCCCGCCGCAGTCAACCACGATCTTGGTGACCCTGTCATTCATGCATTCCTTAATAGGGCTTATGCATTGCATGATCTGCCTGGAGAAAAGACAGTGGCAGAGAGAGCGGGCAAAGAAGAAGAGTGGTGGGTGGGTCGAAAAATTAGGGGTTCCATTTATGGACGGGGAAGAAGGTAAGAGAATTAGTTATGGAAAGGATTTGGCCGTCAGATTTGTTTCGCATTCAGTTGTGTTTCCATGATTGGGGAAGCGAGAGAATAGTAAAGTGAGAAGGAGTCGGTTAGCATGCTAACCCTTGGAAAAATAACACCCTATTAATTATAGTTATTTTTTGTATTAAATTTGTGTTGCATTTAATAATTTTTGAAAATTAAAAACTCATATTAATTACACTCTTTTTTGAACTGCCATTGATTCGACCAGACCAACGAGTTAAACCGCTTAACAACCTTCATAGTTGCCCTGGCAGCTTAGCTAATGTGAATAACTGGCCCGACTTTTTTGGTGTATTTGTATTTATCAGACCTACTCTCCATCTCTAGTTATCCATCCATTATTATCTAGCTATTATGAGATTTCATCTACTTGTGTTTGTGCACTAACTTATGAAGCTAAGATTCATAATGAGAGAGATGAAATGATTAATCACAATTAGGGCTGGGAAACGGTGCGGTCTGGTCCAGACCAGACCATATATACGGTCTACGGTCTAGACCGAGAGGCTAAAATATAGACCACAGACCAGACCACAGACTATACGGTCCGGTCCAGACCACGCCTGTGCGGTCTGGTTCGGTCTGGTCTGGTCCATATAGACCACACTCAGCGAAAAATGAATAATTTCTTTAGTCAACCACACAAAAAATTGAACCAATAACCAAGAAAAATAATTGTTATTTGCCTTAAAACATTAATCCTAACATGTATGAATAATTTTGATACTCTAAATCATATTACATAACAAAGATACAAAGTAAAAGCATCTCAGCTTGCACCATAATGTCATAAACATTAACATAATGTCATATGGAGACATGATTATCTCTACTTTGTGGTTAAATGTGGTTGTGAATGAAGGAGGGAAGAGATTCACAAAATTAAGGTTGAGACTTGGGTGTCGTTGTGGGAGTTTGGAGAGTGGTCGAATGAGCTGTTAACACGTATTAACAAGTCAGTTGGGTCCACGGTTTGGTCCGGTAAACCGCGGTCTAGACCAGACCAAGAGATCAAATCATAAAATAATATAGACCATACTTCACGGTCTACGGTCCGGACCAAACTGTGCGGTATGATTTGGACCACGATTTTTCTAACGGTCTGATCTATTTTCCCAGCCCTAATCACAATAGCCTCTCTGAAAATTGAACTCTATTGCGAGCCAACTATCTTACTACTTCTCAAAGATTGCAGCCATTACTTGTACAGCAAACATTTACACATGGACATGGGCAAGCAACAAGCTCATAGTTCCCAGTCAATGCACTTAAAATATTTCAAATATCAATCAATCATACATTCTAAATACTTCCCCGGAACGACAACAATCGAGGCAAATGTGAGACCAAAGACCCCATCACTCTCCCAGCAATCGTAGCCGGCGGCGACGCGGGGGCGGATTCTTCCTCTGCATCCCGCCAAAACTTGATGATATGAAGATTCTCCTCCTCCGTCGATCGCTGAACCACGATCCTCGAGGCGTACCCTTTCCTCCTCATCAACCGGGATATCTGCGATGGGTCATTCGCCGTCAGGGTCACCATGTACAACCAACCCTTGCTCGACAACAGCCTATCCGCCGCCGGCAGAATCCGATCGATCACCCTCCGCCGGCCCAAGCCGCCGCGATCCCCGACGAGCCGAATTCGTCCTCGGGCGTCGGCACGTAGGGCGGGTTCACGACCATCAGATCCACCTTCCCGGCCAGACGGTGACGCGATGTCGGAGAGGACCAGCTCCGCCTCGACCCCGTGCGCCGCCAGGGTCTCCCCGGTGACATTGAGGGCGTGAGGGTTGATGTCGGTGGCGAGGAAGTAGGCGGCGGCGGAGCATTAGGGCTAGGGAAGTGACGACGTAGCCGCTGCCGCAGCCGATTTCGAGGCAGATGGCGGGGCGGTGGAGGAGCAAGTTGGTTCGATCGGCGACGAGGGCGTCGACGAAGGCGAAGGAATCGTCGCAGGGCTCGTATACCTCAGGGTGTGAACTCACCAGCCGAATCTGCGCCGTCTTCCACTCAGCTCCTTCCATTGGACTCTCAGCTAATTCATTGGCCGCAGGAGCGGGGTGGATATGAGATTTGACGGCGGAGGCGAGCGTAGCAGGAACTGACTTTTAAGGGTTTGGAAATCGGGTTAATAACTTTTTGTATCCCTTTTATTATGGTGAATTAACAAACGTACCCATCTACTAAGTTTTTGTACAAACATACTGTTCTAATATTAACACGTAATGAATTTATCCTTCCATCCAATTATACGTGAAGTGACAGTTAAAAGATTTATGAAATGACCCAATTGCCCCTTCATTTACTCTTAGAGGGATATGATACGATGACAACACCATATTTGTTGTTATGGTGACAATAATATAGGACCGCCAATAAGAAGCCATCATTCTGCATACTTTTTAATTTTATTAGTTGACTGAATTTTTATAAGTTAAAATTAAAGGAAGGGCATGATGGTCACTACAAAAGTTTCATCCCATGTCGCACGCATGTACTGAGCTTTTTCCTCATGCGCGTGCACTACACTTTTAATTAATGCCCATTTCACTTTCAATAATTATTTTATTATTAATACTAATTGATTATCCTCCTATGCGAGAAGCCAAAGTTTGAAAAAAAGAAGCTGACAAAGAGTTCCAGTTTTAACTTTTATCTAGGACATTAATTTCCATAACAAAGAGAGAGTTCATATATTTGGAAAGTAATAAATGTGATTCCCTCTATAAAATGAATGTAATCCAAATTTATATAAATTTACAGACTAGCTATGAGCCAATGTAGTCAAAAGCGCGTTTCTAGCTACAAGTATTTTGGTGATCTATAAGCGTAAAATCGTAAGTTTTTAGAATTTAAATTGTAGTTTTTAACTACATTAAATGCGATTATGCGTAGAAGTGTTTTGGTGATCTAGAAGCGTAAATGCGTAAGTTTTTAAACTTTAAAGTGCAATTTCAACTACATTGAGCTCAATCATTTAGTTGGAAACGAATCCTTTTTGAAAAATAACTTCTTTGACGAAAAATCAATGGTCAACAATCACTGGATATTGTGGTATGCATTGTGAGATTTATGGTTTGGTTTCTCATATTTTTGGTAACCTTTTGTGGTCTTTTCTTGTGTTTGTGGTTTGCCTTAAGAAGTTTATCATGTGCATTCAAAAAATTTGCGGTTTGCTTTGCGGGATTTCTGGTATGTTTTAATAGGTTTGTGGTTTGCATTAGCATGTTTCTGGTTTATTTTTGTGGTTTGTTTTAACATGTTTGTGGTTTGCATTATTAGGTTTTAGGGGATTTTTTGTCTACATTAGGATGTTTCTGGTTTGCTTTTTGTGGGGTTTTTTATCGTGTTTGTGGTTTGTATTATGATGTTTCTGGTGTGCATCAGAAATATTTGTGGTATGCTTTGTGCGGTTTTTGGTATGTTTTAGGAGACTCGTGGTCTACATTAGTAAATTTCTGGTATGCTTTTTGTGGTTTGATTTACCGTGTTTGTGGTTTATATTATGAGATTTTTTATGTGATTATGAACAACGAATATTCGAAAAAAGCAACAACTGAAATAAACTTTTCAGAATCAATAATGAATATTCGAAATACAAATACGAATTCATATCCTCAACAAATGCATATGAGAAATATAATAGAACACTAGAAAAACAAGAATTCCTTCTTCTCCATCTCCTGCCACTACTACATCTACATTAACTATTCACAAATCATTTGGAAATTAACAAACACATTAAAACTTCCCTAATGTCGTAAACTATGGGGATCCTCATGATTGCAAACCATTTTGTGTGCACGCAGTGGAGATCGACGAGTCATTCAAGAAACTGGGCACCGTCCCGTTCAAACGGGAGATCCGTCCAGGCGTCAGCTCCAACACCACCGCCACCACAAAAGGCATTCTCCGCTGCTCAAAAAGCTCTCCCCTCCGGCACTCTCCGCCGCCATCATCACAACCTTCTTTGGATATCTCACGCTCCCGCCATCCTTCCCCGATCAGCCGCTCGTCTTCCATCTTCCTCACTCCGCCTCCCAACCTCTGCTCCGGCCGCTCCTTTCAATTGGCGCCGATTCCACAGCTTCAGTAGACGGCCGGAGAAGTGAGAGAGTTTCTTTCCATAACCTTGGTGAGGAAGCTGGTGCGATGGCGCCGGCTATGGGAGAGATGCAGATTGCCGCCGGAGATGGCAGAGATGAGGATTGTCGCCGAAGAGAAAAGATTGTCGCAATCTGGCTGCTGCTATTTCTCGGGGAGGAAGAAAGACAGAGATCACGGAGAATAATTTTGATTTTCATTACGTGAATTATGTGTTTTACATTTTTATCCTTAATGAATCTTGTTGTTACTATAACAACAACAAGGGTGTTGTTATAGTATCCGGAACCACTCTTAGACACTCCTAATTTTGAGTTTTAATAATTTTATATTCCAAATATATTAATTAAAAAAAAAAACAAACCCTAAACTGCAGTCGACCAAAAGGGCAGAAACCATATATCTCCCTTTTCCGCAGTCACGACCGCCGCCGCAGGCAGACGTGTAGTCGTCGGGCTCGTTAAACAAGCGGGAGAGGTCAAAGTCAGAGGAAAAAGAAATCAAGTCGAACGCATTGATGCTGCGCTCGCTGCCGCCAAAGTCGAAATCCTCCACCACCTGGCAATAACTCGTCTCCTTGTAATCCTTGTTGAACCAGGGGTCGTGCTGGATTTCGTCGGCGGTGATCCTCGTCTCCGGATTGGTGTCGGGGAGGAGGAACAGGAAGTTGACGAAGCTCGACGAGGTCCATTTGGGGTAACGAAACTGGCCTTTGTAAATCTAATTGTCATGAGTTGTTGCCGTTGAAAGGCAAGTAGCCGTCGATAAGGACGAACAAAATGACCCCACAGGACCAGATTTCCACCTTGGTACTGTGATAGTTTAGGTTTGAATTTTTTAATTAATATATTTGGGATATAAAATAATTAAAACCTAATTATAGTATTTAGGAGTAAATGAGGGCCAACTGCGTCATTTAACAACTCTTTTAACGGTCACTTAAAGAATAAATGGATGGAATGGTAAACTTGTTACGTTTTAATATTATAAGGGTATGTTTGTGAAAAATTTAGTATAAAGTCACGTTTGTTAATTCAATTTTGTTTTCTTATTTGAGGGTGTACAAAATGATATTAAATCAGTATAATTCTTTGGGAATGATATTAACTCTTTGGGAATCGACTCTCGAAACCATGGTTGGCGTGCCGGTGGCATGCCAACCGATTGAACCTGGTTCAACCTGTGCTGGTCATGAAACCGACATGACACCACCGGTATGACCGGTATGATCAACTTAACCATTCTAAGTAAAATGACATCATTTTAATGAATTTAATGAATAAAAAAAATTAATTTATTATTCATTTTATGAATGTAATAGTTAAAAGTTGATGATATTTGTTGGATTGTAACTAAATTGTCCACAAATATGTTTTATATATGATTAGATACATTGGATATTAATTGTTTTCACATTTTTTTAAACCGGCATGAACCGGCACAAACTGGTTATACCACCGGTCGTACCATTTCATTTGCCAAACCGACACAACGGTATAAACCGGTTTGACAATCTTGCTCGAAACGGAAGCGATGTAGTGGAGTACCTACTACAAGTGGGCTTTTGATGTAGGTTGGGCCCAGTCTTCTTAAATCAGTAGTCCTCTTAACTCGTCAGAACCTCATAAGTCTATTATATCTCGAGCATTACCGCCGGAATCTGTCTTTGCCTTATACCTCCGCCGCCGGAAGTCTCGCCGTGCTGAAAGAACTGTGCAATCCGAATAATCCCTCTCTCCTATTTGTTTGGTCTTCTTCGATTGATCTTTCCTTTCGCACTCCACCTGTTCGACAAAATACTCAGCCAATAGAAACCCCGCTGAACCAAAACCGCCAAATTGAAGGGAAAAAATTACGAAAGATGAATCAATCGAAGGATCCCTTCGAGGCTGCGTACGAGGAGCAGGAAGAATCCCCGCCCGATTCACCGCTTGCCCCTGCGGACTACGACCGCCGACCAGCTTCTCCTCCTTCCGCTGCTGCACCCGCTTCTCAGAACGCAGCCACCGCCCCAGATGACGAAGAAACCGAGCATGTCAATCCTTCCGACCCTTCGCCTTCGGCTCCCGCCTCGGCCTCCGCTAAAATTAAGGGCAAGAGCAAGGAGGAAGACGAAGATGAAGAGGAGGAGAACATGGAAGTTGAGCTAGCTAAGTTCCCTGCAAGTGGCGACCCTAATAAAATGGCCAAGATGCAGTGAGTTCTTTCTTCTTTAGGTTTCTCTTTCATGCCCTCTCATCCTCCCTCGTTGAATTTGATCACGAACGTAAGAGGGTAGTTGGCTATGTCCAGCAAAGGTTCAACTGCATTGTTGTGGTATGGCTTACAACTGGCTCCCAGTATGAACCAGAACCAAGTTGTCACTTGATTAGTTTCTGTTCTCTGAAAGATTTGTTATGGCTTACAACTGGCCCCGAGTAGGAACGATTCTGTTCTCTGAAAGAATTGTGAACTACTACTTCAAATGCCTTGTCGAGCTCTACACTATATGGATTGGTTCAAGCCAGCCCCAAAATTATGATTGCTGAGTTGGTGGAGTATTCAATGTGTCAGGAGGAATGAAAGATGCATCTATCTGATTCACTTTGCTTTCATGTTTCAGAACTATTCTATCACAGTTCACAGAAGACCAGATGACTAGATACGAATCGTTCCGGAGATCTGCCCTTCAGAAAGCTACCATGAGAAGGGTATGTGCCCATTCTGTTATTCCTTTTGATCAATAACTTCCTTTCCAGATGCTTTGAACTCTAGATTGCTGTCTCACTTTCCATGCCTCGCTCCACTTAGCTATACTGAAACCTATCAAGTCATTCAATAGACATCTACATGTTTCATGGAGACTTTTTGATCTCCCTTCACTTGAATTACTTCTCAACAACCCCTTTCGTTGAGGTCTGCAGGAGTAAAGTTCGTTTCGTCTCTGCGAGTTTAGATGATTTTTTTTTGTGTGGCTCCCAAGTGTCTGATATGCTGTCAAAACTTTATCAAGGTCACTGCAAATACATCTTCTATGCCATTGATCGAGTTTTAGTTGATTCTTTAATGCCGCTGATTAACCCATGAATCTTCCTGTTTTTGCCAATTGCAGTTGTTGGTAAGCATTACAGGGTCACAAAAGATTTCTATGCCAGTAACCATTGTAGTTTGTGGGATAGCCAAAATGTTTGTCGGCGAACTTATTGAAACAGGTATGGATAACGCATACCGCTTTAGTTTATCAGACAGATAAGTTACTTCAGTGTTCGTAGGACAGTAAGTTCCCATAGTTGGCGTTTCAAAAGATTAGAAATCTTTCAGTTGATTTCATTCTACCAAATCTGTTGGGGTGAATTTCAGTGAACTAACCTATGGTGTGTTTCCATATGTGTTTGTAGCAAGAATGGTGATGACAGAAAGAAATGAATCTGGACCAATAAGACCTTGTCACATTAGAGAATCGTATAGAAGACTAAAGCTCGAAGGGAAAGTACCAAAAAGATCAGTGCCAAGGCTCTTCCGTTAGATCCGTTTGGACGCTGACTTGCTGGTCGATTGTTCACGTTTTCATTGATTAAAGGTCTCAAGGTCAGAACTTATAAATCAGTTCCCGCACAATATTGTTTCCTATAAGTTTTCAATCAATATGCAAACATATGGAATGGTGGGGTTCTTATTCCTTGTAGCTTGGTATTTATTATTTCAACCTATCATGTCTCATGACTGTGGGAGGCAAGTGTTTGATTCAGCATACCATGGAAAGCAAAGAGCCACTGTTTTTGCAATTAGTTATAGTCTAGTGGTTATGATGGGCAATTGTTCTGTAAATATGATTCGCCGCTGGTGATTAACCGAGTGTTTTTGGAATTTGATAATCGTAGTGGGGCTAGTGCCATTCTATCCGGGTTCCGTAGGCTAAAAGTCTCCGGCTTGGTTTGTGCATAATGGAAAACAGTCATCTGTGGACTTTGGTTGATGATGCATTGATGCTAAAAGAATAGAGTTATCGTTCTGTTCCTGCTGTTTCTTGCCATTTATGTCAACCTTCTTGTTGGTGATACAACACATGAGCATCTACCTAAGATTTACCTGTCCATATAGCTTGGTTTCTGAATTGGATTAAGAGACGGATACAGAAGACAGGCGCATTATTAGTTTAGACTTTAGATTCAACCGAGTCTGCCTTTTTGGTCTCTGTCAGCGTTTCTGTTCATTGGTACTTTGTCAGAAACGGGAGAGGGAGAATCTAGGGGTGTTCTGGGTTGAAAAAGAGTGGTTATCGTGGTAATCATTTTAAGCAATAGTATTTGGATAATTTTGATAATTGGTTTAGTTTGGTTAAAATTTTTAACTTATTTGGTTTAGGTAGTTTGGTTTGATTTTAGATACTTCTAATCAATCAAACCAAATTAATCGGTTAAATAATTAGTCATATATATAATTATAATATATATATTATATATTCATACTTAAAGTTTGCATAACCACTCAAGAGTCAAACGTTACTCCCTTCTAAACTCGTAAAAATAAAGTTCAACATTATTCCTATATTGTATATATGTATTTGTAAATTGTAGACCATAACATCCGAACGCCTAATTTAGATATATTATTTTGGATGAAAACTTGAAATGAATGTTTTTTCGGTCTATGATAATTACTAAGAGACTAAGTCAATTCACATAAAACACAACAATTCATTAACCTCGTACCACTTACATATATTTTTGTTAAGTGAATACATTTATTAATTGTAAGATAATTCTATTAGTTACATGTATTTATGTTACGGGTTAACAATAAGTATGTGTTGATTGCTATGTGTTATTCATTTTATAAATTGCGAATTGATGCATTAGCTAGAAAATTTTCTCGATAATGTGATCTTATATTGATTTTTTTGGTTAACCAATCAACCAAACCGATTAAATTTTAATTTGGTTAATATGGTTGTTTTATTAGTTTGGATGGTTTGGTTATGATATTGAATTCAAAAGCTAATAGAATTTAGACGTATTTGGTTTGGTAATTACCATGGTAATCATTTGAACGCCCCTAGAAGCCTCATTCTTATGAAGAAAGACATCGTTGTTTCTAGATTCTTTTTATGTAGTCAAGGACGAAGCCAGAGTCTTCAACTTCATTAACCCTCTCAAGGAGGAAAAATCGAGGATGTGGGAAATTCAGGGAGAAATAGAAGGATTCAAAACTTTTTCCTTATACATAAATTTTACATCGCAAAGAGAAGTAATTATTGGGGAAAAGTTATTATAACCGTTGTCGCTCAATTTCGAAGCCAGAGTCTTCAACTTCATTAACCCTCTCAAGGAGGAAAAATCGAGGATGTGGGAAATTCAGGGAGAAATGGAAGGATTCAAAACTTTTTCCTTATACATAAATTTTACATTGCAAAGAGAAGTAATTATTTGGAAAAAGTTATTATAACCCTCAATTTTGAGCAAAAATAAATTTTGTCTCTTATTGAATATCGTATTCAATTTTCACTATGCAAACAAGGCACATCAAGTGGATCCATTGTTGAAACTTTCAGGATACCAGGATATTATATTCCATGCCATTTCTACACCACCCCAACCCACGAATCAGTCCAAAATCTCAACATATATAAAATCCAAACCTTTGGCTAGTTTCAAATTTCTCAATCCAATGATACGGAGTACTTCATTTCAATCAATTTAATAAAAATAAAATAATTATAACACATCTAGTTCATTTTATCTAATCATGAGGGGCAACAATACAATCTCGTCTCACTTAGAGAAAGCAAAAACATTGGTGGCCTATTCTTCCAAAATTCAATCCTTACGAGTTACAGAGATGCAGGGTGGGTCAAAAACTGGATTCGGTTAGGTGCTAACACATAATTTGCTAATGCTCTGTTTAGAAAGAAGAAAATGATTAGTATAAGATAATTTGTTAATGAAATATCTTTTCTCAATTGTAATAATTAGTATAAGATAAGTAACAATAGGAACAACGAGGTAAGAAAGAAGATGAATCAATTTATCTCGTGGACTTAACGTGCGACCCACATAACCTCTAAAGCTCAGGTTAACATATTAAGCCCCCACTTCAAACACTAGTTTGTTTCCTGTCACGATCTGAATGATCAACCCATTCAACCAAGAAAAGAGCACTAGCAAACCAAAGACAATATGCAGAGCAAGTTAGGCATAGGAGAACACGGCACGAAGATGTTTTGTTAATCAAGTTCGTCCTTACGACATTACGCCTCGGTTCAAAGGTGGCTCACCCTTTAAGACTTAGTTTTCTAACTTTTTCTCCTTATTCTGATTTCTAACTTTCAGCCGAGATCCTTCTTGTGGAACTCAAACCCTTGACATAACAAAGCTAAGTACAACTATCTTCCTCACCCACAAACTCTCAGCTAAAGGAAGATTACACATATAAATAATAAATCACAATCACTCAAGCTATTGATGAGATCACACACTCCTCACTAAGTTCACTAATCACATAGTATTGCTCTTGTTGCTTGTGTCTTTTGCTCTCCATGCCTGTCTCTAGCTTCTTGCCTTGTGCATCTCCTTATCGTCCCGTTCGTATCTTCAATGGTACTTTGAGATCCTCTTGATTGATGATACTTTCCTAATTTCTGTATATATCCTCCCAAGCAGGCAGAAGAAGAACGAAGAAAAGGCTACGACTGCTCCTTCTGTTGGCGTCGAGCAGGAAGAAGCACTCGACCAGAGGCGTACGCTGGATTTTTTCTAATTTCTATTTGTAGGCATCGGACGGGTTGAAGTGGCCGGATTTCGGCGATGGTGATGACGATGACGATTAGGCCTCCGATGAAGTGGACTATGGATTGCTTGTTTTCCTTTTTCTTGTATTTTGTTATTTGGTGTAGTATATTAATTTGATTTGAGTTTAAGTATTTGAAAAATAAATAAATAAACTAAAGACATTAGAGTAAATTTAACTTAGTTTAGGGCGACAAATAATGAATTTTAGGGGACGAATAACAATGCCCAATAATAAACTTCGCACCCAAGTTGTCAACCTTTATCCTGTTGGACGGCCGGGTCCGATTGGAACTGGACATAAAATGGCCCCAACCAGTCATATTATAGGGGTAGCCCGTCAAAACCAGTGTTATGAAAATTGGGCCGGATCGGCCGGTCAGATCGGTAAAAATCGGATCTGGGCACAAGTCCTGTCCTGGAAGGAAAAAAATGGGCGAGCTGGGAAAACTTAATTGGCGCCTACATTTTTGGTTTCTTTTAGTTAATTATTAATGAAATTGAAAGAAGGTAACCGAATACTCCCTAGTTCCTAGTTCCTACAGCCCACCACTATTAGCGTTTTGATTTTTTTAATTCTTAATCTATACTTTTTTATTCTTTTTGGAGCCAAGCACGGGTTTATGACCGGTTTTAATACCAGTTAATCAAAAGTATTCGATAAACCATTAACCTCTTATTAATTCGAATCAATGTCTGGTTCGATTTTGACAACACTGGTCAAAACCAGATAAAGTCAGGGTTGGGCAAGTTGCAGGGGCTTTAGGAATTGGATGGCTACGCTTCCTGCCGGCAAATTCGGGAAAACTTCCCACCGAAGGATTGAAAGATACTTATGTTTTCCGACACCGACGGCGGGGGAAATCTTTTGAAAAACCTCCGACCCAAACCTACTGGTCACGTTTGAGATGATTGAGGAAACAGAGAGATGTGGGTGATGGAAAAATCCCACAATACACACGTTTTTTAATTTTTTTTTTCTCAAAATACACATGTTTTATGAAAAATTCTCAATCTACACATGTTTGGGCATCACTGCAGCCGATAAACGCAGTGACATGCATCAGCAGCGAATGCATCACTGTAGTAGAGGACAGCAGTGAATGCATCACCGCGGCTGTCGGCCGCGATGAATGTCTGATCTGCGCGGAAATTTCAAACAGGTGTAACTTTGAGCTCCGTAATCCGATCTTAGAAAAAAAAATTGATTCCGCATGATTTTTCGAGATCTTGCAAGCGGCAAACATTCAAAAGTGGTTTGGTCACGCATTCATCTCCAAAAAAGTCGTTTGCTACCCCGACCGAGTAAGTTTTCTATTTTGCCAAACTTTGGAAGACCATAACTTTGTGTTCCGCAATCCGAACGTCATGAATTTTTTTTATTTTGCATAACTTTATAAGTACTACAACTTTTATATCAACCATATTTCCGAATGTATTTGGATTTGTAAAAGGTAAAGGCAAAGTTATTCCCCAAATCTCGTATATCCAAGAATATTTCCTGTTTTGAAAATTCCTTCCTGGTAAAAGTTGAAGTCCTTAAAAAGTTATGCAAAATAAAAAAAAATTCTTGACATTCGGATTTCGGAGCACAAAGTTATGGTCTTCCAAAGGAGAGCGGATCCCATGACTAAGGCGGGGTCCTTAGTCACTTGACTAAGCCCCTCCTAGCCATTAGATCTGGACACTTCAATCTAATGGTTAAAAAGTGGGAAGGGCTATTTAATTAATGACAGGGGTAGTTTGGGTATTATGGAAAATTACAAAGTATACAAACTGGATTTACAATCAGTACAAACCATACAAACATACGAACAGTACAAACTAGAGCGACAAAACATACAAACATTACAAACGTATGAACTGTACAAACAATACAAACTAGACCAACAAACAATACAAACCATACAAAAAGAAAAAACACCCGGGTTGACTTTGGAGGCTCCATCCCTATATAGAGGGGCTCCTTCCCAAAGTCAACCCGGGTGTTTTTTAGACATACAAACAGTACGAACATGGTGGACAAAAATGACAAACTATACCGACAATCCATACGAACTGAAAAAACACCCAGGTTGACTTTGGAGGCTCCATCCCTATATAGAGGGGCTCCTTCCCAAAGTCAACCCGGGTGTTTTTTATACATAAAAAACATTACAAACATGGTTGACAAAAATGATAAACACGGTACACAAAAATAACAAAGTTTACAAACATTACAAAAAAAAACCGACAAACATTACAAAATAACAAAGCGTACAAACATTACAAAAAAAACCGACAAACATTACAAAATAACAAAGCGTACAAACATTACAAAATAAACCGACTAACAGTACAAAATCTCTCTCTCTCTCTCTCTCTCTCTCTCTCTCTCTCTCTCTCTCTCTCTCTCTCTCTCTCTCTCTCTCTCTCTCTCTCTCTCTTTCTCTCTCTCTCTGTTGGGTTGGGTTGGGTTGGGAGGATAAAAACTTGTTTGGGAAGAAGCTTTTTGGGTGGGGAAATTAATCCCATGGCCCTGGGAACTGAGGTGCAGGTCGCCGGGAAATGCTCAGGAAACGGGCGCGCGGATGCGGACGGCCTTCGCCGGAAAATGCCCAGGGAATAGGCGCGCGGATGCGGACGGGGAGAGTTGGATTATTTTTTAATCATTAAATAAATTAATTATATAATTACCACATTACCCTTCATTAAAATGGATTAATCTGAACCATTAGATTTTAATGAGGTGGAAGGGCTGAGATTGACTTAGTCACCTGATCCTAGCCCCCTTCCAAAGTTTGGAAAAATAAAAAAAATTGCTCGTTCGGGGAAGGCGAGAACAAACTGCCTTTGTCTGTTTTCGGTTTGCAAGATCTCTAAAAATTATGCGAAAAAAAATCGCTACGATCGGATAACAGAGCAAAGTTACGTCTGTTTGAAATTTTAGCGCAAATCAGGCATTCACTGCTGTCATCTACCGCAGTGATCATTTCACTGCGTTTGTCTGCCGCAATGATGTCCAAATATGTATAGATTATTAAATTTTCATAAAACGTGTTTATTTCGGAAATTCTTTTTAAAAACGTGTGTATTTTGAAAAAGCCGCATCAGAAGTGTTCGGGGAAGAATTGAGGAAAACCTATAATTTTGGGGCTTCTTTCTCTTTCATTTGTTTATTAAAAAAAATTCCATTTTATTTGGGCCAGCTTGCGATATATATTTATGGTTTTTTGGAATTTGAAAATTGCAAAGAGAAGTGTAAGAGTAATAATAATAATAATATTTGAAAGTTTGGATTTTAGTAATTTATTTAGGGTAAGAGAAGAGGTGTCTATTATAAATTTTAAGCAGTGTCAAACAAAATTAATTTAGCCGGATTGAACCACAATCTAACCATTAAACTCTTTGCCAAATCTGCTTAATAACTTAATCCGGTTTGACAACTTTACTCAACTCACCTTACCTCTTTCCATTCCCTTCTTCCCCCACTGTATAAGGGGTTTTAAGTATTTTATTATTAAATATAATTTTTGTTTTACTTTTTCTCTATGTTTATTTCTTCCTCGTCTCATCGCCTCCTTCCTACATTGTTTTTGTGTGTTCTTCTCTTCTCTGGGTGCCTTCCTCTGTTTTTCATTCTGTTCTCTGCTCTCTCCTCCCTTCTTGTCTCGGCTCTCTCCTCTCGCCGCTTTCCTTTTCACCTTCTACCTTCCATTCTTCGCCCCTTATCTCTTCCCTCTTCTAACTCCTAACCCAAAATCTTTCGGCGGAAGGGGGGTTGGTGTGTGATTTGTTTGTGGCGGACAAGAATAGCCGGACGAGGAGCCGGAGAAGAAAGACGAGGAAAGAGCTATTCCTTCTTCCGACGAGGCATATCTGAATTTCCTCTCCAGTTGTTTTGTTTATGGTTACAATGATGAGGTCCGTGACCTCTTCTTCCTCACTCCTCGTCTTATCTCTTTTGGTCTTCTTCTTCTTCTTCTTCTTCTTCTTTGTTCTGGGTTTTCTTTTTGAGTTTGTGTTCGATGATTCTGAGATTCTGCTTTGTGTTTTAGAGTCATGGGTTCTTTTGAGGTGTGTTTGATCTTCTTTCTCCCCAAATTTCTTGTTGGACTTGTGACCAGCATTTTGTTTGTTCCTCTGATCGCTGAGGTCGTATTAGCCAAGTGGCGTTTCGATTTCTGGATCCGGTTTTCATTGTTGTTGTTTGTTGCTGCTTTCTTGGTCTCTGTCCGCCGCCGCAGTCTGTTTGGCTCTTCCTCTATTGCTTCGCTCACTTTCTCCTTCTCCCCTTCTCCTCCTTCGTCTCTTCCAGTAATGTTTTCCATCGGCAGATTCCAGATTTCTGTTTGCAGCGGCGGCAATGTCTCTTGGCCGAGGAGCAATGGATAGAGGACTCTTTGCGTGAATCTTGTTCTTTCTCCCGGTAGTGTGAATTGGGATGATTCAAGTTCTCTGTAACATTGGAAATGAATTCCCTGAAAAGAGAAAAAGATCCACCCCTGTTCTAGGGTTTTCTATCAGTACAGTTCCCGGTTGCTGTTCCCAATTTGAGCAGTGGGGACGATCCAGATTCCAGAAATACCCCACTCTCTAAATCCCTCCCTGCTTCTTGCAATTCCACCAAAACACCCCACTCTCTATCCCTACTATTCAGTCTCAGTGCTCTCTGCCTTCTTCGGAAATCACCGATTACACTACCTCAATTACCTCACTTGTTTGGTGTATAGCTGAATACCCAGTCTGAGTCTCGCTCAGTAACAGTTATCCGCCCAGTCTCACTGGTTCCTCCATTTCATTCCAGTAGATTAATTAGCCTTATGTTCTTGCAGCGTTCTCTTCAGTTCGTGTGGATCTTATATGATCTATTGGTGTTTCCCGTTTTCGGTTGTTTTGATTAACATGGCTTCCTTCTGATTGGATTGGTTGCAGATATCAGAGCGTAAGCCCAGATTGTCTCCCTTTACCAAACGGCAAGAAGCCCACCAGCACCGTCGGCACGAGCGGGCGGTCAATCCCAAACGGAGCCAGCTCGTCCCCCACGGGTTACGAAATCAAAGGGTTCAGATACAGATCGCCGTCCAGAACGCAGGATTTTCACCACCACAGCAGCAGCAGCAATGGCGTCGCAGCCGGGAGCCCTTCGCGCTCCGATAAACGGGAGGTTAGTCCACCCAGCCGGGGTGGGAGCGGCGATATGTTGCTGCAATGGGGTCAGAAGAAGAGGGCGAGGGTATCCCGGTCGGAGATCCGGGCTCTGGCCGATGAATCCTCATCTTCCGGTCAAGCCAGGCAACAACCCGTCGCCTCTAAGGACCCCAGGAGACTAGACGGCAGCAAGCTGCCGGCTCCCTCTATGCAGCCTCCTCCGCCGGCGGCGGCACAACATCCCCAGCAAACGACCAACGGCAGGGGAGGCAACCTCAGGAAAGAAACCGCCGCTCTCCTCCCGCATAGGTAAACCCGAAATATATGTATTTCTATCTTTTGCGGATTTTTAACTGAAATCCATTCAATCTAGGGATTTAGAATCAACCAATTTGGCGGTTGATTTGCTTTGTAAAAAGAGCAGTTGTTTTCATCATTCTGACTCCTAATTGGTTTTTGGAAATCCAGCAAAGTCGTTCGTCCCTGTGATTGATAGTAGCAAGCAACTTTCGTTAGGCAGCCATTTGAGTGATTTACGGTTCTACCCCCTCGAGAGAATATATATGGCGAACTGAGTGATTCTGGATTCCTGACTTTTCATTTCGTTGGCCAAGCGGGTATTCCAATTTTCCCAAAAGGAGAGGAAGGAAGAAAACTAGAAAAGAATAGAGAGATAGACTTGTCTAGTTAATAGTTTCTCTGACGATTGTCTGTTATTAGTACATAGTAGTAGCCAATCCGATTCGTGGGGTTTGGGAGAAGGCATCGTATAAGCCTGGCCCTTCCTCCATTTCTGGGGTTGGAGGTTTTTGTCATGACAGGAGTAGGGAGGACGAGGTAATTTCTAACTTTCCTGATCTTCACCTGTCCATCATCAGCATTATCGCCCATAGTGCGCTAGCTAGCTGAATCTACTGGTGTCGTGGATTTGATTGATGGTGGGAGGGATCAAACCTCCTCCCTTTGTCTACCCGTCTGCATATCTCCACTGTCGAAAGATGAAATCTTTTGTGGATTTCTGGTTGTGGGTATTTGGGAGTTTGGGTTGGTTGGTTGAATCTCACTGTTTCATAGTTGGCTTTTTTAAAAAATTTCTTGCTATTTGATTTGTAGGATCTAATAAGATGGGGTGAGGAACTGAGGGTGTCTTCTTGTTAACTCAGTTATGCTGCTGCTGCTGATGATGATTTTGTACTTTTGTAAGGTGGGTGATGGCCAGGACGACTGTCTGGCTGTATGGTGGTGGTGGTGGTGGTGGTGGTGGTGATGATTTGGGGAGGGATAAATTAGCTTTGTTTGGCTGTGTTATTTAATTGCGTTCGTTTGATTCATCAGCTCTTTTTTCTTTATTTGTTTCTGTGGATTTGGGTTCGGGTTTTTGGACTTCACAAAGTCTACAGATGCCCAAATGCCCAACCTTGCATATCTCTTTACAATTAATTCTCTCTCCCTTTCTCTTTCTCTCTCTAACTTTGTGTCTTTGTCTCTCTTTCTTAAGTCTCGTACACGCGGACATAACACAACAGATTGTAGAGAACCAACGAGGCCAGCCTTTGTTTTTTTCTTAACTAATCTGTGGGCTTGTTTTTTTTTTTTTTTCTTTCATTCTTTTGTGGTGGTGGGTTGTATGGTGGCTGTGGCGATGACCAGGAATTTGGAAAAGCGATCTGCTGGGAACGGGTCCCCGTCTCGGGCTAGTGGTGGCGGTGGAAGCCGGCTGGTTTCTAGATCTACTACGGCGGGGAAAAGATCTCCTCCGACTCCAGACAAAGTTGATAAAAAGGCTCAGCACCAACAGCAACAGCCCACCTCTCGGTCTAGCAGGGATGAGAAATTGAATGGATCAGCAGCAGCAGCTGCTGCTTTGCTGCATCACCACCACCAAGCTGCAGCAGCTGCTGATCATCATCATCACGGGCACGGCCGCCACCACGTAGAGTCAACTTCAGGCCAATTCGACCATGAAGGTGGCCGTGGTGGTGCAGCTGTTCATAATAATACAGCGGCAGCCCCGGTGGAAAGATTGGCGGTGGAGTGGCCGAGGATTTTTCTGTCACTGTCGAGGAAGGAAAAGGAGGATGATTTCCTGGTAATGAAAGGCACCAAGCTTCCTCAACGGCCCAAGAAGAGGGCCAAAAATGTTGATAGAGGGCTTCAGGTAACACAAATCCAGCTAAACCTTTTGAAAGCTTTATGCTTTTTTTTTTGTTTCTGGGTAAATAATGGACGTTTTAGTTGTGAACACCATAAATAAAATAAAATAAAATAAGTTTAATAACGAGAACCCATTGATCAGCAATCTGCATATATGCTTGTTTGTAACTCTGGAATGGGTTTTTGGATTGTAACCCAGAAATCTGATCCGTGATGTTTGCATGTGCGGATGATAATGGGATGTTTTTTGTTCTTTGGGGTGGGCAGTTTTGCTATCCAGGGATGTGGCTGTCTGATTTGACAAAGAGTAGGTACGAAGTAAGGGAGAAGAAGAGTGTGAAGAAGGTAAATGCTCTCTCCACTTTGAATCTCTTTCTCTCTCTAAGCTATCATGTTGGTGCCGAATTATTTTAAATTAGAAAGGAGGGCAATGAAAATGGAGGAAATCAAATAACCACCCACTTAGATAGCCTATGGAGATTAGATCTCTGCCCCCTCCCTCCCGCTGTTTCTTGAGGTTGAGATTTGGTATAAGATAACGCGATCTAGATATCTAGGCAGACAGGCAGCTAAGCTAGATAATGCATATACATACTGAAAAGAAAGAAACTTTCTTCCTCCTTTTTTCTGACATCCCGAGCCAGTAGGGGATTGCGAGGAGGAGCAGTTGAAACTTTGAAACCAACTATTCGGTGTGCTGCAAATTCACAGGTACATGTGCAGTAGCTCTGTAGAGAGAGGAAAAAGAAGAGAAGAGAATAGATAGGAATCTATTCTTAGATTTGGTCTTTCTGTTAATGGAGTTGCTATTGAAAAAGCCAAGCCCCCCTCCTGCAAACTGCATAAACCAGCTGTATCTGCTTAAAATCTGCTCAGTTGGGCGATACCTTGTTATAATTAGGCAGGCAGGGAAATTGGGTCAGGTCAGGTGGTCAATCCATAATTACTGGTTGCTGTATGTACAGGGTGATGGATCTTTTACTTTGTTTTTTTTTTTTTTTAATATTTTCGCTTTAAATGATAACATAGGGAAGCGTTCATAAGATGGGATGAAATGATATAAAAATATGACACGAACAGTACTGAGTCGCTATATTTGGGACGGGGTGGTTTGGTGGTGGGGGAAAGTTTTCATGATAACTTGTTGTGGAGACTGGAGAGGAGTTGTTGAGAAAAATGGTCTAAAGATAAGAGGAAGTAAAACTTACATACAAGTCATGGTTGGTTTGTCGTTGTGGTATGCTACTGCTGAATTGGTGTGTGTCTAATAGTTTCAATTTTGTGTTTGTGGTGCCGCGGTTGGTTTATGATTAGCAGCAGCAGAAACGGCGAGGATTGAAGGGGATGGAGAGCATGGACAGTGAATCGGAGTGATGAAAGAAGACGGACCGATAGACAGAAAGAAGAGGCCGTGCTGCAGGTCAGATGAGATGAGCCACCATGTGTTTTACTTATTGGGGGGTGAAGAGAGTGAGTGAAATGAATAATTGTTTCGTTGGGGGGACCTTTTTCTGCTTGGTTCTCATTGCCATTAGAGGAAGAAGAGAAGGAAAGGAGCTCCCCCTCTCAGTCAGCCTGCGGCCACAGCACCCTCGCTTATCTGCCTCTGCTTCTTCGCGCGGTCACTGATTGATTGCTTGCCTTCGGAGAAACCCCTTTTACTTGCCGCCATCATCATCATCATCATCCTTGCCTGCCTCCGGTACATACAAACAGTGATAAAAGTATTTCAATGGTTCCTCGTTGCGACTGGGGAAGGGAAGAGGGATACAGCCAATGCCAACATTCCCCACCCTTTGCTGCAAACTTCATCCACCATTCTTGCATTTCCCCATCCAACAAAACATTTCTCATCAAGTTATCTGCCTCGCACTCATCTCATCTCTCATCGGCTTCAAACTGGATATTGAATCTGCAATGCAGGAAAATGGATATTGTAGTGATTGGGTGCTGGCAGCAGCTTTTTTGCCTGGTTTTCTCTGTTCACTTCCCCTTTCCTTTCTGGGAATTTGGTCTGTCTTTTTATGGAAAAAATCCAAAAGTACCACTGTTTAAAAAAAAAATTTCGAAAATACCACCCAACCCCAAAAATTTCCAAAAATACCACCCTTTTTCAAAAACCGCCACCCCACCCTGCGGTTTACACGAAAACAGTTTGTCGGAAGTGGTTTTCTATGCAAACCGCGGGCCTAGGGAGTGGTTATAAAAAAAAAAAAAAATTTGACCAAACCGCTGGGTGGGGTGGCGGTTTGACCCAAAACCGCTACCCCACCCAGCGGTTTGGTCAAATTTTTTTTTTTTTTTCGATCAACTCCTAACTTCGGCCGAAACTTTAAACGAACGTAAATTTTCACTCGGGTATCCGATCGTAGCGCTTTTTTTTTTCATTTCGCATAACTTTTCAAGATCTACAACTTTTACTAGGATGAAATTTTCAAAAATGGAACTATTTGTGGATATACGGGACCTTGGGAATAACTTTACCTTTACTTTTCACAAATCCATGTATATTTTGAAATTATGATTATATTAAAAGTTGTAGATCTTGAAAAGTTATGTGGAAGAAAAAAAAAATTCATGAAATTCGGATTTTGGAGCACAAAGTTATGGCCGCCCAAAGTTTGACGAAATAAAAAAAAGGCTCGTTCGGGGTGGCAAATGACGTTTTTTCGAGACGAAGGCGGGACCCGGCGGTTTGCGGCTTGCAAGATCTCAAAAATTTATTCGGATTCAAAAAATGGAGGCCGCAAACTTTTTGAGATCTTGCAAGCCGCATACTGCCGGGTCTCGCATTTCGTCAAACTTTGGGGCCTCCATTTTTTGAATCCGAATAACTTTGCGGCCTCCATTTCGTCAAACTTTGGGGCCTCCATTTTTTGAATCCGAATAACTTTTTGAGATCTTGCAAGCCACAAATCGCCGGGTCCCGCCTTCGTCTCGAAAAAACATCATTTGCCACCCCGAACGAGCCTTTTTTTGATTTCGTCAAACTTTGGGCGGCCATAACTTTGTGCTCCAAAATCCGAATTTCATGAATTTTTTTTTATTCCACATAACTTTTCAAGATCTACAACTTTTAATATAATCATAATTTCAAAATATACATGGATTTGTGAAAAGTAAAGGTAAAGTTATTCCCAAGGTCCCGTATATCCACAAATAGTTCCCTTTTTGAAAATTTCATCCTAGTAAAAGTTGTAGATCTTGAAAAGTTATGCGAAATGAAAAAAAAATCGCTACGATCGGATACCCGAGTGAAAAGTTACGTTCGTTTGAAGTTTCGGCCGAAGTTAGGAGTTGATCGAAAAAAAAAAAAAATTTTGACCAAACCGCTGGGTGGGGTGGCGGTTTTTGAAAAAGGGTGGTATTTTTGAAAATTTTTGGGGTTGGGTGATATTTTTGGAATTTGTTTTTTAAACAGTGGTATTTTTGGATTTTTTCCTCTTTTTATGGGGGGTTAGAAAATTCTTTCGTTCATGCTCTGCTCCCACTCGTTGTACAAAAATCAACTTGCCTCTTTGCAGTCCGTTGGTTTCCCTCTTAAAAGCAATCAAATTTCTTACATTTCAGTCTCAAATTCTTTTAAACCTTCCTCCTGATTGTGAGTTTGGCCCACGGTGATGCCATTTTGGCATGAACTGCCATTTGCATTCGAGAAAGAGCTTATCATAACCGCAATGGTTATGTTACAACTCACTGAATGACAAGATTTCGCTTTCCCTGAAAAATCTACTTTCAGATTTTCTTTTGCTTTGAGATATAGAAATGAACCACTTATAGGTGGAAGGAAGAAGAAGAAAAAGAAAAAGATGCAATATTTGGTAAGCTGCTACTGCGTTGGCCTTATCTTCTGTATCAAAAAGCTTATCCATTGGGGGGACCTGATCACATGAACATCTTCCAGAGCAGTTGAAAGTTTGATCTCACAGCAGAAAATGATAAAGAAAATAAAGATAAAATTGAAGGTCTCGAGAGGAGCTAGCAAAGCAACTGAAGATTACACTTGCAAAGAACAAAAAGAAATAGCCTTTACAAAGCCATCAAAATCGGACTCCTACCAGGTTGGAGTTTGAATAAGAATTCGTGCACGTCAACCAGTTCCTATTTCCCAGCCTCTCGGAGGGAAACAATATAGTAACCTCAACTTTGGAGGTGGATGGGCGATGTTGATCAAGAAGGGGCACCACAAACCAAGCTTTCCGTTCTTCACGATTTTGAATTTGTTCGGCCTTCTTTGATGCTCTAAATTCAATGGCCAGGCATGATAGAGAAAACAAAATTGTGTATCAGATCGATACCATCAATCTGTAGTCCAGAGTCTGCGTGTATCAGTTAACAGAAACCTACCAGCCGTTTGAACGATCGATTGTTTGGAGATTTTGTTTTTTCCTCTGATTCTGGTTTTGCTTGATCCAACGCCTGCAGACAAAACACAATGGCAAAAGCCCCTTTAAACTTTGGGTGGTTCTGTACCTGCCAGAGGATATTTTTGTGTTCATTCCAAATGATGAAGGTTTAAAGGAGTCTAATCACTGGCGCCCTTTACTAGTTATTTTCAACTTAGAGAACCATATTTCAGAACAAGATCCACTACCACCCCAGCTACCTAACTAGGTCCTAATTTCAATCGATTAAGTATTTGCCCCTTGGCTTCTCAAGGCACATCAAGAAATACCATACTTGATTTTCTGTATGAGTGACCCGGGAAACAAATGCAAGATAAACATGAATGAATTAAGGAGTATATTACCTGTATCATACCCTCCACCCTCCTCCTCATTCGAGTATGCATGAAAGCCTCTGTGCACTGTTTAATGAAGATCAGGATAGATAAGAAGTTGATGGAATGGAATTCAAAGGGACTGAACAGATGAAACATTTGTGATCAAGAAGCATTCAGACAGTCAAAGGTAGTGAGTCATAAACTAAACATCTTCTAACCTAATTCAAATCAGAGGTACTGACTACACTAGGGAAACGTTTTAGAATATAGCAGTCTTCTCAGTTACTTAAGCCATTTTCCAGCCAAGCAAAATTTCACAACCGAGTAACAGACTTTTGTGCAATTCAAGTCCTACAAGAGTGGGATATTCAGCATTTCCAAGGTTTTGGACGTTAGGCTATCAGTCTGTACCAGTTACAAAACCTTGCATAAATCATTGAGAAGAAAAACAAAATATAAGCAATCATCTGTACAGTTCTTTTCTCTTTTAATGGGGGAACCTGACCTTAACATGATAACTAACATATGCATGAAATGTTGACAGATTCCACACTGTCTTGTCCAGCTTCTTGCCCTCCACGTGACGGGGATAAATAACTGCAACCAGGAGGACAAAATATGGATCAGCTACCAAAAGAATCAAAGTGCAAACCAGTTTCATTCAGGACTAATCACAACATTACCAAAGGATACAAATCCAGCATTTGCAGATAATGGTTCAGCAGAAGCTTCTTTTAATTCGGGAGGAGGGTCAGGCGACCAGGAACACACAGGGGCACTAGTAAGTCCAGCAGTACGCCTTGTTTCCACAAATTCCTGAATGAAAATTGAAAAAAAAAAAAAAATGAAAAATGACCTAAAAAATATCCAGGAATTCACCAACATCAAGCAAGGAAATGTAAGAGAATGCTAGGGTACCAGCGGTATTCAGATTGGTCAAAAAAATATCAGGGTTTGAAAAAGGAGATTCAGTTGAGTTAGTAAAATAAGGTTAACGAGGACTTGTAGGGAGGTCAATGTTGCAATTAAACCAAGGCCAGTGGAGAAAAACCGGTGATATAAACTTTACTTCGACCAGCTCCTCATCAAGCCATTAATTTTATGCAAGAACAGCACCAACTCGTAAATATCTAATTTTTATAATGGTATGACTAGATAGCAACTAGCCAACTACTGACATTTTCAAAGTAGGATACTAAGGTGAGAATATACCTGTAGGAAGGAAGCTGCATATGTAGTATCCACAGAGTCGCTGAATCTCATTGGATATACTACCGACACTCTTTCAGCCTGCCATGAATGGTTACAATCTCCACTCAAGATATATCAATGGAATTTTGGTTTTGCGATAACTTGAACATGACAAGTAGATCTTGATACTAGTGAATATTCTCTAAACATTTACTGACAGAAATGATAACAAGAACAAAGGCTCAAACACGCCAATATGCTTGTACCTGAGGAAAAAGGAAAAAGGACTCATTAGGTCGATGAACAAGGGCCAGAAGCCCATCTACACCAGGAGCAACAGTCCTCGAAGAAAGATGTTTAAGAACTACACTCAGTGGAGCACCTAGTACAACTTCCCTCACAGATGCGATCTTCATCAAAAGAGCTTGCTTGCGCTCTGCATAATACCAACAAGACTATAAGCCAAGACCAGGGTTTGCAACTAATATAAACCTGTAGCTTAGTCTCAGAGCAATTTATGAGTCACACCTGCCTCATAGAACTTGTAATACTCATAAAGTTATGATGAGTTTCATTTGTAAGGAACCGAAATGGCAGCCATAAAACTTAACCACTAGTCTAGTCCAGACAAGGAATCACTTATCAATAGTTGAGGAAGGTCACGGCAAGCAAACTATAATCAGCATAGCACAAAGAGGTGGCGAGGTATTTTGGGGATCATAAGACCCTGAAAATAAGATTGACAATACTCTTTTGTTTCAAATGACGGTCATTAACCATAATAACCATTCTATATCAGGTCTTAATATTCACATAAGCAAACCATTACATGAGAAGAGAAACAGAAAAGGGAACTCACATATGCCTTAATAAACAAAAGCACATGAGCCAAGAACAACTAGGGCAGCAAATGAGTCAAGCTGCTCGTGAGCGGCTCGACGCTCGACTCAGAAAAAGCTCGTTCGTAACTCGACTCGTTAGTGAACGAGCTAAGCCTGAGCTCATCCTTGTTCGGCTCATGAAACTCGCGAGCTAGCTTGACTCAGTGGCTTGTTGAGTTTAACTAATGAGTTGGCTCGCTAACATGGTTAGTGAGCCAATTCGACTAGTGACTTATGAGCGAATCAATATATATAAAACTTAATGCGACCAAATATGACACATTTATAATTTGATAAAGAAATTATGTATTATCGAATGTTTAGTTACTACATATTATTAAATAACATAATATGAATTAGCTAAAAACTATGAACTAAATTATATTATACCAACATAGTATATATACATGAGATCAATTAGTGATAAAATCTGACTATTATTCTTTTTTTATTGACCACATGTATCATATATAACATACAAATATTACAGTAGTCAAGTTTTTTAGAGTTTAATTTAAGGCTTCAACCATTTGGACATATAAATGAGCCGAGCTCGAGTAAAGGTTATGAGCTCCTTAATGAGTCAAGCTTGAGCTCGGCTCGTTTCTTAATGAGTCAAGCTCAAGCTTAGGCGAAACTCAGCCCAGCTCTGCTCGTTAAGAAACAAGTCGAGCTCAATCTTAGCAAAACTCGACTCGACTCATTTGCAGCCCTACATACGCCATTAAGAATGCAGGCAATTCAATCAAGGCAGAAGAATGAGAATGTGCAGGTGTGAGTTCAAGTAGAAGCAATGAGAATGTCCCAACAGAGTGTTGCATGTTTATATATACATGGCAAGCTCATAATGACCTTAGGAAAGGAACTCGCAGAACCTTCATCAGTAGGGAGTTTAGCCAAATTGATTTTCAAAGTGAGGTTAAAGCCATCCTTGGGAGGGTCAAGAATCTGTACAACCGAGCCATACGCCGATTTGATAGCTTCTATGGCTCCAAAAGGGAGTCCGCCCACGAACACGGTTTCTGGAGGTGGGATAGGCAGCGACACGGACAGAAGCAGAACGTTTGGGTGCTTTGTTGTCACCTAAAAGATTTGATTTTTCCAGGGAAATCATAAGCAATGCCACATATTGAAGAGCCCAAACCACAGAGATTCAAAAGGGCATATCAAGCATTGGAATCACCTGAACATGGTACCGAATATCTCCGAATTCAACCCAGTTGTAATCCAGCTCAACTGCCTTGTCAAGACTGAGAACAGACCGGACCAAATGCTCAGAGAAAGAAGTGAAAGCAACTAACAGGTGGAAAAGTTACGTAAGAGTTGAGACATTATGAAAACTGAGATAGGAATCTGAAAAGACGCACTTCAGGACCCGATTCGACAAAGTCTCGATGAGAAATCTTGAATGCGACTGCAACAGAATCATGAATACCGACCGGAAAACGAGAGCGGAGATGCGAATTTTATCGCGATCGAAAATGAGTTCTATCTGCCTTCTGCTGATGTGCCTGAATGGCCGGGAGTAATGGCGATGGTCGATGGATGAGAAGCGGTGAAACTTCTGGATCTTTTTTGGCCCCTTCGGTCCTTCCCTTAAAGTCAAGTATAGGGGTCGTTTGGAATTGTAAATGATAACTAGTAATCACCCCGCGCTCCGCGGCGCGATAAGTTTGACCTATGAAGTTTTATGGATTATGAAACATCACTCTGAGCATCATCGTTGCTTAATAACTTTTGTCAATACAAGAAAACATAAGGCAGTGCATAATAACCTTGTCAAGTCCAAAAGTTGTCGCAAACCATAAAATCAAATTTGGACATTGTTTTCATTCTACTAAAGCGGGAGAATAGAAACCTAGTCTAGGAAAATAGAAGTGGATAGGATGCACCAGAAAGTCTTTTCGTCATTGATATCGATGATCACTTGTCCATTCTAACCGGATTAAAGCTATACGATAGACATTTTTTATACAGCAATTCAATGTATATAAATCAAAGTGCTAGAAATATCTCCAACTCGTGAACCTAGCCAGATTAAAGCTATATGATATATATTTTTGATTCGGCAATTCAATGT
Source organism: Linum trigynum (assembly GCA_964030455.1). NCBI lineage: Eukaryota > Viridiplantae > Streptophyta > Magnoliopsida > Malpighiales > Linaceae > Linum > Linum trigynum. The sequence continues at coordinate 27,172,005 of OZ034814.1, read as the reverse complement.
ATATATATCAAACTGCTAGAAATACGCTATTGCTACAAACAAAACTAAAATAATAAAAACATATAGCAAAATATCAGAATAGGCACTAATATATATATATATATATATATATAAAAGTAACATCAAAATACCAGAGTAGTTAGGGAAAAACAAACATATTTTTTTACAGAAAACAGAGAAACATGTCCTGAATAGATAACATACATAATTATAAATAAGTCGTCCTGACAAACTAAGTTCCAAGTAGAACAGTTTTTAATCACACGAAGGCCTTAGGGTTCCAGATTGAAGCAATTCGGATAGTAGGAGGATTTTCTGAACTCCCAGGAGCAATAAAAGCTTCTGCCACAAATGGCACATAACACCTGTCTTCAATGCACTCATATCCTTCTTCATAGGTTAAACTGAAAAGTTCCTCAGGTGAAACACAAACCAAGCCCAACACAGCTTCATGATCAAAGATAACATCAACATATTCGCCCTCACACTCACATGTTGCATGTAATTCATATCGTACCCTGAATTAAACAATGAAAGGAACGTTTTGATTTTCCTTAAATGCAATGGACAACAAATTATTAGCAAAACATAAAATTGAATCATACCTTGGAAAACCTGAACTTGATTTAAAGACTTCTGGACCGTACGTAAATCTTGTCATTTCCAGCATACAACGATAGAGAGTCTGAAGGAAGGAATTTTTGGTATAATAGGTTAAAGATATGACTATATATTTGGGATATGTGTTATCCAACACAATTAGAACATACAATATTATACATATACCTGGTAGGCCTGTGAATGGAACATTATATCATTCTTTAGCTGCCTGTGTGTTCTTTTGGGAGGAAGAAGACCACGAAGATAACCAATAGAGCAGCGAGAAGTACTATTGATGTAAGTCACTGGCATCCGATCACCTATGAACCTAAACAACAAAAAGAATGTATGTATTGTTTTTCTAACATCCAACAGAGTAGGTTTGTCAATATATAGACATAGAATTCAAATATAATAATACCTATTTATTATTTTTTCATAATGGTGACTGTAAGAAGCAATGATCAGACGACTCCCAGGTGAAGATTGAAATACATATGCATCTCTAGTGCTATTTGTAACTGGCAACCTTGTAACAACAGTAATTGTGGTAATGAGAGGAAGCCGAAATTCAGATTCCCCTGCAAACTCCAAATACTTTGTAACCCCAGATCCAGAATAGTACACTGTCGCCCTGTCCCCTCTATACAAAATAACAAAAGATCAGTTAATCCCACATAAAAGTCTAACAAACAAAAGTCAACACAAGAATACGCAAGAAACCTGCAGTCTTCTATGATGAGCTCAAACCTAAAAACAGCATTACTTGAAACCTCTGGAATTGTTAGATGAACAACCCAACCTGTAACATCTGCAATTAAATTCATAGTAAGCAAATAATCATGAACAATTTTTGTGAAAACAGCTTATGAGGAAAATACCTCCATAATTCACAACTGTTTCTGCCTCTATTGGAACAGCCGAGAACGAAGTTTTCAGAAAAGTATTGACAGGAAACTTGGGATAACTCGGATTGTCAGGCACGGAAAATATGATCTGTTCACTCCTTAAAGCAAAGCGAACTTCAGCGGGAACAACACGCCTGTTTTCCCTCGCAGGAATAACATGAAAGCCATCCAGAACATGTAAATCGCCTACTTTCAACTTATGGTGCATTTCTTGAATGTCATCTTCCTCAATACAGACCTCTAGCATATGTTCCTGTTAAATGTGATTTAGTGCATTACCACAATCAAACATAAACAATAAACATTACATTATATAGACGAATGACAGACCTCTTTGTCAAGACACAGCACATGCATTGTTCTTCTATGCCCTTGAGAGTCATCACTATACTCAATCCATACATTAAGAACTCGGATGATCATAATATCAGTATAAGCACCAACACGGAGGCCACGAAACACCATGCATGTGGAAATTGGGTCTGTAATAAACAAAAGACAAAGAAAAACCCCAAAACTTAACACTTTGGCAGTGTTCATTCATAAACCAATAAATAGAAAGCAACAGAGTCGATACCTCGTGGAAGAGTTGGAAGTTTGAAATCACGAGGCATTATACAATGATGGCCGATATAGAAAGACAATAGAAGATCAAAAATTGGTTCAAGTGTAAAGAAACAGAGACAGAATGCAAAAGGAAAAACTATCGGCGATCATACCCCATGAATATACAACTATCTCTGATCTGGAAGTTGCGAAGTACTGTAGCTTCTGGGAAAAGGAGTTCAGAGAACAGGGGAAGTTGAAAAGGCAGAATTAGAACTGGAATGAAAAGGCGGTGGAAGTTGGTCCCCAAAACGATTTCTTACTACCATTATAAAATCGTATATTGGAGATTCAGTGGGCCATAAATTGTTCCCCCAATGGACCGAACCATTATAAAATGGGCTTCCAAAAAACTATAGAAATTTAATATAAGCATAAAATCATTTCTTATTCGGGCTAAATATGAGAATACTGGGCCCAATTCATATATCTACTTATATCATAAAAGAGGGCTCATTATTTATATCTATCTATCTATCTATCTATCTATCTATCTATCTATCTATCTATCTATTTATTTATAAATTTATTAAAAGGGTTTGAGATTTTCACGCCTACCACATCGGCCTTAGACTAAATCTACGCTTCCACGTCAACACACCTAGAAATACAGTAATTGTCGTTTTCCCACTTTCAAACTCTCTAAAAAATAGCGACTGTCTGTGAAACAGAATAATTCCCGATTTCCCATTCTAAAATTCAAACCCTCAAATTGATTCCTCAAATTGGTAATTGATTCCTCAAATTTCTCCTTCTTTACTTAAAAAATGTACACAATAAAAAGGGCAAAAAGTAAGAGCGTATGAGGTGAGAACGGGAACTGTGGGCAAATGATAATAGCAATTTGCATAGTTATATATAATTATTAATGTAAACATCAATTACATGTAATTAAAAAGTAAGAGCGAATGAGGTGAAGCAATTTGCATAGTTATATTTCCCGCTAGTATCCTTGCCCGCGCTCCGCGTCGGGATTGGAATTATACTTGAGTTTAACTAAAGGAAATAAAATAAATTGTATTTTATTGTTATAAAAAAGTGTATGACTCAGTTTCCATAACAATATCGTGAAGAAATGATTACACAATTTTCATATCCTCATCTGATGAGCATTATCATATCTAATTAGGTGTTCAAATATTATATTAGAAGAATCGTATTTTGTAATTTTGGGTCTCCGACTATATTTCAAAATCATATTTGTCAAAATTTATATTCGTTAGCCCAACATTTATATGGGCCTGGCAAATAAATGGAATGACATCCAATACGTCGTTCTGCGAACAAACATGTTTTGCATTCTCTTTTTCATTTTTGTGGATCAATCATTAGACCTGTAAAATTTTTTATGAAAAACATGGGAAGAACGCCAAGAACTACCATTAAAATTCTAGAATTCAAAGTGGGACATAGTTTTGTAAGATTTTGACCCTATTTATGGGTTATGGGGATTCCATAAATATTCCATTCCAAAAAAAAGAGCAAGTTCGAAACAATTGGGATTGAAAATATAGTATAAAACATATATTGGCCATTTCTCTGACTCGTGGACAAAGTCCCAGATGTGACTCGTGGACAAAGTCCCAGGGATAGCAAGATGGTTCCTCTGCCTCTCTCTATCCATCCCAAAAAAGAAAATCGACTGAAAGATCACAGGAGCAATGTGAGCAGGTTAAATGAATGGCCGAAAATATAAGAACTACGTGGCTTTTAACCTACCATTGTCCTTCTCAATATCGTCCATTCCTTTCTCCCTTCAGCCTCTATCTGAGGAGTGAGGATGTACAGTCTCCCAAGAGCCCCTCAAAAACCGAGAAGGAAAAAAATTGAAAAACAAAAAATATTTATATCTAGTGTCTAGTCTCCATAAGCAACCCTTCGTTCCTCTGCCAACCCCTAGTCCCCTATGCAGTGTGAGGAATAAGGCAATTACGTGTCTCAATCAGCAAACCTTCCTTCTCTCCTGTTCTCTGCCACGAAAGGAATAAAGCAAAGACTTGTCTCCATCAGCAACCTCCCTTCCTCTCATGATCTCTACAGTTTAGACAAAAGGCAAAATCCAGTTACAAAGAAACTCAAAGATACCCTGCGACCAACGCAAAGATCACCTTCACCAAATCAAACAAAAAAAAAAACAAAACTAAAAGTTGGCAACCAGATATCCCATCAATAACTTGAAGGGAACCGAGCTTCCATGTCAGAAACCACTGAACAACCAGAGCAACAGCCAATCACAAAACGGTGAATAGTAAAATTGAGTCTAAACGAATAGTAAAAGCAGTCTAGATGAACAGTGGAAGGTGGTTTGAGAAGTTATACTTTTTGGTGGTTGTTGGAGGTTTCTGAATCTCCCACGCCTCACTTGTGCGTGGAAAGCACAAGCAGATGGCGAGCGACGTATCTAGTCAACACAGAGAACAATTACCTTAAACCTTAAACATAAATCTGCAGATTTGGGTTCCTTCGAACCCTCTGTGCACCTCAAATCCATTGACAACCCCAGCAGTAGTTCGTGCATACTAACCAGTCGGTCCTCTGCTATTGCTACCTTTCTGCTTAACTTCGACCTCCAATCCGCCTCAATGAAAGTAAACTCGACACCTGCATCTAATCCTAAGAGTTTATCAATCAAACCAAAGAGCAAGGAAGAGCCAACAAACACATCGCAAAAAACATACAGAACAAAACAATTGTAAAACATACAAGTCTGCCTATTCTCCGAGTCTCCTCTATGCACCCCTCAAATCCCATTGGTAACCTAGAGTTCCACTCAAGAAGCGGATGGAAGTGAAGAAGGCAAATCAACGAACTCTGATCCATCAAAGAAAAATGAAATTACCTCCAACTCATAGAAGCACTTGAACCGAACAAATCAACAGCATCCAAAGAATGACTTACCAAAGGTAGTCTAGCAGCTAAAACGAATAAAATCTGATGCAGAGCTCGGGTACTTCCCTTCCGCGGAGAGTCTGTAGTATTTGAATAAAATCTGAAAAGAGTTCAAACGACCCTTATGAGAAAGAAAGAGAGAATTAGTCCATCGAAATACAGTACAGAGAAAGAACCAGAGAGAAAGATTATAACCTGATGCTACTTGCCTTGTCAACCCCTTTGTTGAGGGCGCAGAACCACCTTTCACATATACATAAACCCATCAAACAATCTCCAATGTCAAATCCCGCAACCCACCAAACAATACCAGACCAAAGCAGCCCAGTAGGGACAAAGATAATCTATCAGATGATCATCTGCAAAAGGCAAAAACATAATCTGCCATGTAAGGGAAGGCTTCGCCAACAACAGAACTGCAAAGAATATAACAGGGGATTAAGAAGCGAACCTCGCCCAAATTCCAGCGACTCTTTTTGGAACTCCAAACCCCTGGTGTTGCCCACACCATCCTTAAGAACAACAGATCAATCAACGCCCAACCGTTTACTTCATCTTGCAAAATATCGTCTGAAAAGTAATCACAATAAACCCATGAAAAACAGAACAAAATCATGAACGACAGAAAGATAACAAAACCAAGATTATAACCTGTGCACCGGGGCATTCTTTAAATCCCCTTTCTCTCTCTCTCAAATCTACAACCTGATCGTTTCGGGATCGCCATCTCCCAGACTGGATGTGAAAAACCATCGCCGATAGAAAAGTGAGAGAGAAAGATAGGGGGAAAAGTGAGTGAGAGAGAGAGAGAAAGGGGAAAGGCCATTGCATCAACTGGAACAAATTTACTGGAATAGAAAAAATAAGGACATGTCGAGAAGACCACCACCACCTAAAACAATGTGAAATTTCTCATCGTTCTTCCGGGGGTTCGACGTGAACCGGCTACCGGCCATCGCAGCGGCCGATTGCGAGGAGGAAGTGGGGGTTTCTTCTCCCAACAGTATCGTTTCGCGTACAAGCGGGAAGAGGAGCGAGAGAGATCAGCCGACTACCACCGGATCCGACGGAGAGGATCTCGGCGCCGCCGGCTCCCGTGACGGGATCAGATAGTGAAGGCGATGAAGGCGGTGGAAGCGGAGGTGGAGGAGGTGGCAACGGCAGTAGTTGAGGCGGTGGGGATGGCGAAGGCGGAGGTGACGGATGAGGTGGCGATGATGGGGACGGTGGCGACGGCAGCCGTGGAGGTAAAGGAGGCAATAGAGGGGGTGGCGATGGTGGAGGCAGCCATTTTTGAGAGATTGAAGAAAGAGAGGAGAAAGAAAGGAGAGAGTAACTGAGATGGTATGGCCAAAACCTCTGACTCTCTCTCCTCTCTACTTATTGTTTGCGTGGCGGGGAAAACCCTTAACTTCTCTGCGAAGGATCTCAATATTCGAGAAACCCCTCGAGACCCGAAGAACAGTGCAGCAGTATCCATGGCAAGATAAGAGAAAAAAGCAAAGCGAAACGTACAGATTGACAGGTGTAATAATTAGCAGAAGGTTTCAGAGGGAATAGTTGAGAAAAGCAGAGAAAGAAAAGCAGGAAAGAGAGAGCGAAGGGAAAATGAGCGTGCAACTGAGGGCAACGCAGCACACACAGCAACAACGGCGGGACCCAGACGCAGGAAGCCAACCAATCAGCAAAGGCGGCTGGTCTCAATCGCAGAGGACGCACCAATGGGAGGAGGGTGAACAGTAATTTTGAGTCTAAATGAACATGAATTTCGTGTCTAGGCGTACAGTAACTTGTCTTTGCAAATAACTTGTTCTAATTGTACTAAGGGGTCGTTTGGAAGTTGCGATAGTTTTGTTGAGATTGTTATTATGCATGTATAGTTTACAATGCATCGTTTTTTGTTTTTTAGCAGAAACAATACATGGATTGTTCTTGTGATGTGACAGAAACCATCACTCATTTTGAGTGATTGTTATATCTCAACTTTTAGTTGTGATTGTTTAGTTGAGATTGTTTTGTCTCAGCTTTTAGCTGATACAACATACACAATCACACATACCAAACGTTGTATTCTACAATGCATCAAATTCGACAAAACATGTATAATATTATACATGCATTCTCAACAATACATCTATTTAACAATCGCAACCTCCAAACGATAAATTCACTTGTCTGGGGTGGGGCACGTAATTCGAATTAACTCATTTATAAAATGAGACAATTGGTCAAATTGTCTCATTTCTATATTGATCCATTCAAACGACCCCATAATTTTTGTCGTGCTCCTTTTTTTCTTTACTAAAATATGTGATCTGATTTATTGATTAGACCAAGCGGTTACATGATCAAGTTGAAGCTGATTAACAAGAAAATTTGGAGGCGTATCAAGCCAAACTACACGTTCATTCCCGTTAGTTTCTGCGTGAGCCATCACATGGGCGGCTTCATTGGCTTCCCTGCTGATGTGCTGCCATCTTCCTTCTCCCGTGACCTCTAGAAATCGACGAATACTTGTACACAAGACCCCTGTCTCATCACGCATCGCAGCTAGGGCTGCAAATGAGTCAAGCCGCTCGCAAGCAACTCATCGTTCGAATCGGGAAAAACTCTTTCGACACTTTGCTCGTTATTTAACAAGCCGACTTGCGAGCCTACTCGTTAGTAAATGAGCCAAGCCTAAGCTACCATGCTCAGCTTGATATGCTCGTGAGCTAGCTTGACTCCAAGGCTTGTTGAGCTAAGCTCGCGAGCTGAGAGCTTGTGGACGGATTAATTACTCTTTATAATATGATCATTATCTTGTTAATACGGATGTGTATGGAAGTTAGTTGTTATTTTTAGTTTCTAGTGTTCTTTTTATCATTTAAATTCATATGTGTGCACGTTCTTTTAGCAAGAATAAGTTCAATTCGAGCTCATTTGTAGCCGAGCTTGTACTCAGATTGACAAGCTTTTCAACATCTTTTAAGAAGTAATTTTGATTGTTTTTAGATTTCCAACTTGTCTCCTATCAAGATAAGGTACACTTTCATTTATCCATATTTTAACTGCATTGTTGTGCTAAACATGTGTTGAATGCTTTGAGGACTTGAAATGCTCATCTTCGTCTTGGCATGAATTTTTGATGCCATAGGATTGCTTTATTTGCTTTAATGATCTTGCTATGCATTAGGGAGACCTTGGTGGGCTATTTTCATGCATTTATTGAGTTTTCAAAGACCCCAACTACATAGTCCCTCTTTTCATCAATCCTACTCTTTGATCATAAACTCCCATGCACTTGTCAACTCTTGTTTACTTGATTGTGTGTTGTTTGGGGAGATCCTAGCATATTGTGTTGTTAGTCTCACTCCAAGTGTGGGGGAAACTTAGAGAGTTGATAAGAGTTCTTTGAATATTCCTTTTATGGTATGTGATGTTTGGATTGATGGTTTGTGCATTTTGTACTTTTTGTTTTAAGGATAATTTACAAGACTAAGGAAATGGCCCGTGGAGAGAGTTCTTCTAATATGGAGCATTCTCCACCTTCTCATCTTCGCCAAGGCCATCGGAAGAAGAAAAATAAATTCGGGCCAAAGGAAGTAGTTGTCGAAGAACCACATCCACCATCACTCTCTCTCCATCTACCAAGGGTGAACCATCAAGATAATGAAGCCAATATTGGAGGCGGCATAGAGCACATCACTCACTATTATTTGGACAATGTCCCCGAGAAATTTAAGACCAAACTTCTGTGGGTTCAAGGACTTCCTCTAAGCGAGAGTACATGTCTCAACTGGATACTTTTCACGCAACTTAGGATCGAGGATGCGATCTGATCCAAGATTCAGAAGTTGGAGTGGCTTAAGTTATTATCCACTCAAGAAAGCATCTACTGGGTACTTGTTCTGGAGTTCATTAGAACTCTTAGCATTCAAGATATGAAAGGTGCCTCTGAACTTGAAGACAACATCCAATTCCAACTAGGAGGAGAGCATTGATTCACCGGAAGCTTTTGCCACCTTGACAAGAGAATCTGACTTCCCATGTTTCAAGTCATTCTATGAATCTGAAGTCAAGAAATCAAACAGTCGACCATGGGATGTCAAGTTATCAAAGGCTAGTGTGGTGAAACTGGAGTGGCGGCTCATCTACCATGTGATTGCTAGATTCGTGGGTGGAAAAAACTTAAGCAAAGCAATTTGACTGTCCGAGACGTCACCTTCTTCCAAAGCATGCACCTACCTCAATCTCTTTACCTCGGTTTGGCCATCTTGTCCATCTTCAAGCGTAATGAAATGGATCATCAACTCGCTGCCCTTCATGGAAGAGTTTTTGTCACACGTCTTGCCAAGTTTTTCCAAGTCGACTTTGGGCCGTGCAATTTCAGTTGGATAGTAGGACTAATCATATTTCTTTTGATGCCTTGAAGCCGAGAATCAAAGTGTTGCACATTAATGACGATGGCATTTGGAGAGTATGGGGACTTCCATTTCCAACTACTAATACGTTGGACGTGGAGGGTACCGTGTTTCGCCTTCCGGAAGCTACGGCGGTAAGAGGACGAAGATGAATAGTCAACGAGGAAGAACAAGTGGGAAGCATGTATGAGGGAGGAGAGGCGCCTCCATCCACTTTTCATCCGGTTCCCCCAACACTCAACAATGCAAGGGATTACCGAGTGGAAGCGAAGATAGAGGCTATCTTTCACAATCAAAGGAGGGAGAAGAAAGCGCAACTCCACATCATGTCATGCATCCATTCTATAATGAAGAAGATGGATATTCCGATTGAAGATGTATCGCCTCAACTTGTTCGCTCCCCTCCCCTTGCGCCATTCCAAGAAGAAGAAGAAGGACCCTCCGAGGATGATTAAGTACTAGGCATCTAGGGCCTAAGTTCTATCTTTTCTTTTTCTTTCTTTTACCTTAAAACAATGTTTAATTATCGCTTTATTTCCGTTTTACTTTTCGTGCTTTTAATATTCTAGTAATAGTATTAATCATACTTATATTATCTATTTATCATACCTATAACTATTAATCGTCTTCCCCTCTTTTTTATGCGCTTTATCATTGTGAAAACCATCAGGAAGACAAAGACACACTTATGTACCTTCACCAACCCATAACCCAACCTATAGTAACCATCATGATCTTCTCATTTGAATCTCCCACATTGAGGACAATGTGTTGCTCAAGTGTGGGGGTGTGTGAATGCTTGAATGATTATCGTGATTGATTGAGCCATGAATTGCTAGTATCCTCTCTTGTTGATGAATGCTTATGGGAGTGTATGCTAGTGATTGTGTGTGTGTTTGTGGTGTGAGTGGCCAAATGATAGTGTTTTGGAACCTTGAATGCATTACCCAATTTTTTTTCAAATTTGAGGGTTCCAAAGCACCTTGTTCATTACAACTTCCTACTCAATATGCCTTGAACTGATAGATGAATAATGTGTCGTGCTCGCTACAGAGTAGTTGCATGATTAGAGTATCAGTGTATGAAGGATTTTAATCTCTTCTACCTCTTTGGTGAGTTGATAATGTTTGCTATTTTAGGAAAAACATGTGTGTGGGATTCTCCATTATTGTTGAACTCGAAGCTTTTACATATTTTTGCTTAATATCTTTTAAAAAAGAGGTTCTCACGTGAGAGGCAACCGGCCCTCAAGGTTTGGAATGTCCTTTTAGGATATGTTTAGGGATCGAATAACTTTACCGCGTCCCGCCCATCTCTCACTACTTACCATCCCCCAAAATTCTTTCCTCCTCACGGAATCGTATGTCAAGATAATAAAGTACCTTTTAGAGATTCAAGAAACCTCAAGGTTTCGTTTGTACCTAACATGTGTGGTAACCCAATTTGGAGTGCAGGCTGGGATGTGGTGCTCGGGCTAAGGCGAATTCTCCCATCAACTTCCCTATATGTGGCCTTGAAAGGGAAGGCAATAATCCATCCGCTCTTGGTCAATGAGGGAGAGATGCTTGTTTGCAAAAGAGTTTGCAAAAGTTTGGTGCAATGCGCGTCAACGTTGAAAAAGGAGACCAATAAATGAAAACTCCTTAATCGAATGAAAGAATAAAGAGCACCCTTAAGAGTTCTTGGTCTTAATTGTTGATTGAGAAGTCCCTCGGTGCACACCTTGAATGTTCAGCCTAAGGTAGTAAGTATGGTCTTCACCCAAGAGTTTGTGTGTGCACAGTAAGATGGTAGTAACGTTCATTCATCTCCGTCTACTCTTCTTTATGCGAGGGGTTCACGGGCTGACTTCATGATCGCGACCCGTGAAGCGCGGCCGCAAACTTCCTCGCGGTCATGATGAACTGTGGTCGTGATCAGACTAGGAAAACTCTTTGTTTCTCCTCGGCTGGCATCTTCACGAAGTTCGCGCCCGAAGCTTCCAGATTTGCGGTCGAGGAAAAATACAAGGCTCTCGCAACATTAGCCGGCGAGTGATAGCATCGTATTTGCAAGTGTTTGCACTCTTGTTTCTTGACCATTTTAGCTCGAATTTGTGGTTCCGTGGCCTATTATACGCTAGGCTGTGTTGTTTTGTCGTATCTCAGGTCCTAGCGAGTAAAGGGATGCATAGGCGCAAGTTTTGGGTCATTTGGAGGTCAGTTGGCGATTCAAAACTCAAATTACGGGCATCCCCTGCACAATTACGGGCGTAATTGCCTCTACCCTGATCGTAATTACAATGCCGAGCCAAAATATCTGAGAATGTCTGTCGAAGAGAAAAATACGGGCAAGAGCAGATGGATTTACGGTCGTAATTACATGAATACTGGCAGTAAACTGAAATGGATGATCGTAATTCCCTTCCTCGGTGTGAAGTGAAATGCGCGTTTTGGGTGAAATACGGGCATGCCATGTTTACAATCGTAATTCAGCTCGTATTTCTCCTAGAATCGGGGTTTTGAGGCAGATTCGAGCCAAATGAGAGGGAATCAAGTTTTTGAGCAAAAAACAGAGTTTTAGAGAGAGAAAGTGCGAAGAACACATCCTAAGAGCTATTTGGAGTGGATTTCTTGCCATTGAAGCCCATATTGCATCCTAGGAGTGAAGATCGACATCCCAAAGCAGATTATCCTCATCTTTATGAGGATGACTACTCTGATTTCTATTTTCCTCTCTCCCTCTATGGAGTAGAACCTTCTCTAACTTGGGTATGAAGAACCCTAGTTCCATGTGTTAGGAATCTTGATTGTAATGGCTTTGGATTGATATACTGAATGATTTTAATCGATTGATGCATGATTCATTGAGTCAATTGAAGTCTGATTATCTTTTCTTGATTTCTGCAGCAACCTGAAATAGATAGAATCTTATTAGGTTGTTATAGCTTCATTAATCGGTAGTGGTAGATTGGTTATGCGAGAGTTAATCGATTTACTGCTTTGTACTGGAATCCAATTCTAGTGGTGGAATTATGTGCTTATTGCCCCAGTAGTCTGTCCCAGTGAAGGCTAGTCGCCTGTCGGATAATCTGACTGAGAGGGTTTGGTCAGCTTAAGAGATTCCAAGCTACTGTCGGATCTTTCGCAGTTAATCAACAGTTAATCAACCCAGGGTAATTACAACCTTGACCTAACTAAGGAGCTAGGGGGACTCATTCCCGAGTGACTCTTCCTTTGCTAAAGAACTTTGAACCATTTCCTACTTTCTTACTGCTTTTACTAAAATCACAATCACTTGACTTAGTTTGCTAGATAATAGATAATCACGGAGTAGGCAGTAGATCTAGATCTCGGGTTGACAAATAGAGCTTGCCACTTTACTGCATTTCCGGACTGCGATTACACTTGGTCGCAGTTTGGTGTTGTGTTTTAGCGTGTCAAGTTTTTGGCGCCGTTGCCGTGGAACTTCTAGGTTATTGTGGAAACGTGAAAGTTTATTACTCTAGCTTTTTCTTTACTGCATTCTCTCTCTTCCACCTTTGTGTCTTCACGGGTTGTGTTTGCATTCTGTGTGTAGGTAGTGCATGACCCGAAGCCAGTCGAAAGATTTACTACCATTAGACTAAGAGCTTGAACGGACTTGTAGGAACTTCAAACGGGCTTTAATGGCGCGACTGGCTGCAGAGGAGGCTCTAGCACAGCTGCAAATCGCTGAGGAGGAAGAAATGGGTGACCCACAAAGCAATGATGTGGTCATTCCCGAGGAGCAAACCATGGGCTATTACTGGACCGCCCGCGCCGAAGACATGAGTCCCCCCATCCAACACCCTCAAGTTGCTGCCAACAACTTTAAGGTGAGTACCTCTGTCATCACCATGCTGCGTGGCTCAGTGGTATTCCGTGGCAAGGAGGGGGAGTGCCCTCGATCACATCTTCGACGATTCCATGAGCTCATCGATGGGACAAGATAAATGGGGTCCCAGCCGATGCCATCCAGCTGAGGTACTTCCCATTCAATCTGGACGGGCAAGCCAAGGAGTGGTTGGACACTAGGCCTTCCAGATCGATCACCATGTTCGCCAACCTGGCGGACAAGTTCCTCACCCGCTATCATCCTCCGTGGAAGACGGCGGACCTACAGAAGCAGATAACCCATTTGCACAGGAGGAAGATGAGACCATCCGGGACGCATGGGAGATATACACCAGTCTTTTCCTGAGGTGTCCCAATCATGGTTTCAATGATGCTTTCAAGGTGGGCACCTTCTACCACGCCCTCTTCCCAGAAGACAAGCATCTGATTGACTCGGTTTGTGGCGGGAACATGCTGACCTATACGCCGCCGCAGTTGAATCAGCTCTTTGAGGAGATGGCAGAGAATGGGTATGATTGGGGTACTGCGAGGAGGTCGAGGCGAGCACCAGGTCGGGGTGTACATGTTGTGGGCACCCACTCTTCTGATTTGGTGCAAGTTGTGTCTAAACTGGTCTCAGCCATCGATCGGAATGGGATGGTATTTGGGACAGGGCAGCAGCCGCCAATGTGTTGCCAGTGGTGCAAGAGCGCCCATCATAGTGTGAAGGACTGCCAGACCATGCGTGAGTCCAGTACACCCCTGGAGCAGGTGAACTTCATCAACAATGCCAGGCCCAACGATCCTTACAGTAATACCTACAATGAGGGATGGCGTCAGCATCCAAATTTCTCCTGAAGTGGCAACAACAATCCAAAGCCACCTGGCTTCCAGGATCCTGCAACTAGTTTTCCAAACTAGAGGCAGCCATACCAGCCTCGCCCAGGCCAGATGCAGCAACAACAGCTACTTTATCAGCCCAGACAGGCAGGCTTTTCAACAGCCCCCACAGCAGCAGTACCAACAACCTGGTGCATCTCCATCAGTTCCAGCACCGGGCGATCCCGTGTCAGAACTGTGAGATCTAGTGACTACCTTGGCCAGCTCTAGTACCCAAAAGTTCAATAAATTGGAGCAATTCATGGAAGTGGTTGCAGGCAAGTTCATGGAGATTGAGGCTGGTCAGAGAAACCAACAGGCACTCTTGCAGGATATGGACACCAAGATCGGGCACCTGACAGATGCCCTTGCTTCCAGACCGGCTGACACACTTCCTGGCCAACCCCTGCCGAATCCCAGAAATCATAAGGAGGGGTTGCACACCATTATGTTAAGAAGTGGGATTGTGACTGCGGATGCACCGCAGAAGAGTGCAAAAAAGGTGACCCAAATCACCCCAGAGCCGGAAGAAGACCCGGTGATGGAAAAGGAGCCAGAGGCTCAAGCTCCAAAGCCACAACTAGTAGTGGCTGAATATAAGTCTAAGCTCCCTTTTCCCACCAGGATGTACAAAGACAGGCTAGAGGCAGAGTTCGGCAACTTCTTGTCCATGCTTAGGAAGCTGAATGTTCAAGTTCCCTTCATGGAGGCACTATCTCAGATGCCTAAGTACGCGAAGTTCCTGAAGGAGCTTCTCTCGAAGAAGCGGAGGCTGAGCGAGCTGGCCACTGTGGAGCTCAGTGAGGAGTGCTCGGTCATTTTGCAGAACAAGCTTTCGCCGAATCAGAAGGACCTAGGTAGTTTTACTATCTTATGCTCTATTGGTAAATTGTATGTAGAGAGGTCCTTGACGGATCTAGGTGCTAGTATTAATGTGATACCATATAAATTATTCAAGAAACTAGGCCTAGGTGAACCTAGTGCAACGAGGATGAGTATTCAATTAGCTGACCGATCTGTAGTCTATCTTAGGGGCATAGTGGAAGACCTTCTGGTTAAGGTGGGCAGATTCTTTTATCTTGTGGATTTTGTTGTCTTAGACATCAATGAAGATACAGAAGTGCCCCTTATACTGGGAAGGCCTTTCCTGGCCACCACCAAGGCTCTCATAGATGTACATGATGGAACCTTAGTTTTGAGAGATGTCCAGGAGCAGATAACATTTTCCAGTGCTAATACTCTCCCCGCCTCATCACCTTTGCATGCTGTTTCTCACCAGGAGCACGAGTCTGTCGTGTATCCTTCCGTGCCTTCCATTTTGAAGGACCCACCTACCATACCTTCACCGCAATTCTCGTCCACCTCTGTTCCCAAAAGAAAAGATCAAGGAGGAGTGGCGGCCGAAACCGCAGGTAGCTAAGCCTGCTGAAAAGGAAGTGAGAGACCACTATGAGCTGGTCCCGGCTCCTGAGCCACGACCTCCTTGGCCATCCGAGTATTCACTCGCTTGCATCATGCCGGATGGCTAGGTTGAGTTGACGTGTGCTGGTGGTCACACTCGTCGTGTGCATGGCCACCATCTGAAGTTGTACCTCAAGAGCGATGTGGATCCGCTCTTGGAGGCACTTGTTTCTACACCTCTCTGAGCATCCACACTATTGGCGTCCAGCTAAAAGACGGTAAAGAAGCACGTGTGGGGAGGCAACCCCACCAAGATTTATTTTCATTTCGTTTGTTTTCGGTTTTTCCACTTAGAACTGTGGTTTCTATCACCCATTGTGTTTTGATGACTCTAGCTCTGTGGGCTGGTCCCCCTTCCAGTCCGCCCCTGCTGACTGGTCCCATTTGTTGCTCCCCCCCCCCCCCCGGCAATCTGTTTTCCCGGTAACATCGTTCCCCTTATCTTTCCCTCTGCTCCATTGAGGGCAATGTCGTGCTTAAGTGTGTGTGGCCCGTTTATCTATCTTTGACTGCTAGATGAGTTTGTGTGCTTGGAGCCTAGTCCACTGTCCAAATTTTGATTTGAGGGCTCCAAGTATTGTTCTCTGCAATATCCGGCCCAGTATGCTTTGAATTGACAGTCTTTATGGTGATATGCAACCTAGGGAGGTAGTGTAGCACTATGGAGGATGTTGATGCATTTAAGAAGTCTCCTTCCTTCTTCATATTGTGTTGGTTGATTGTGTGAATTAGTGATCTTAGGACCCTTGAATTGTGTGGTATTGTGGACTCTCTACCTGTCATGGACTCCTGTACCATGTTTTGAAAGAAGGTACTAAAAAATGTGCTTTAAAATAACTTCTCCCGTGCGAAAAGGGCGAAAGTGTGTAAGGGGAGACGGGAATCCGTTCCCAATTTCCATCTACTACCTTCAGCCCCCTTACATTTCTTTCCCCCGCACAAGGCTCGAGACATCCGCTCCCGGCTTGGCCGGTAAGAGCCGGGCTCCCGCAAAACCTTTGCTAGGTGGGAGCCCCCGTTTTCTAAAAAACAGGTTGGAACCCTTGAAAAGAAAGAGAAGAAAATAGAGCACCTTAAAAATGTGAGTCCATGATCTTTTGTTTTTGAGAGTCCCTTCGTCCACGATTCATTTGTCTTCTGATCACTATTTTCCATGATACCGACTCGAGACTAGAGTTCTCGCCGAAGAAGTTAGGAGGTGTCTTGTGCGTCGGTTGACCTCGCAAGCTGCTAAATGACTTAGAACGTCCTCTACCGACGATCGTGGTTGCATGTTTCTATAAAGGTCTGGAGAGCTGCATTGGTTTGAGTCAGGTTTGCTTGGGGACAAGCAAACAGTTAAGTGTGGGGGAATTTGATACATCGTATTTGCACGTGTTTGCACTCTTGTTTCCTGACCATTTTAGCTCGAATTTGCAATGCCGAGCCAAAATCCCTGAGAATGTTTGTCGAAGAGCAATATACGGGCAAGAGCAGATGGATTTACGGTCGTAATTACATGAATACTGGCAGTAAACTGAAAATGACGACCGTAATTCCCTTCCTCAGTGTTAAGTGAAACGCGCGTTTTGGGTGAAATACGGGCAGGCCATGTTTACGATCGTAATTCAGCCCGTATTTCGCCCAGAATCGGGTTTTTGAGGCAAAAAACAGAGCTTTAGAGAGAGAAAGTGCGAAGAACACACCCTAGGAGCTATTTGGAGTGGATTTCTTGCCATTGAAGCCCAGATTGCATCCCTAGGAGTGAAGATCGACATCCCTGAGCAGATTATACTCATCTTTATGAGTATGACTACTCTGATTTCTGTTTCCCCCTCTCTCTCTCTATGGAGTAGAACCTTCTCTAACTTGGGTATGAAGAACCCTAGTTCCATGTGTTAAGAATCTTGATTGTAATGACTTGGGATTGATATACTGATTGATTTTAATCGATTGATGCATGATTCATTGAGTCAATTGAAGTCTGATAATCTTTTCTTGATTTCTGCTGCAACCTGAGATAGATAGAATCTGATTAGGTTGTTAGAGCTTCATCAATCGGTAGTGGTAGATTGGTTATACGAGAGTTAATCGATTTACTACTTTGTACTGGAATCCAATTCCAGTGGTGAAGTTCTGTGCTTATTACCTCAGCAGTCTATCCCGGTGAAGGCTAGTCGCATGCCGGTTAGTCTGCCTGAGAGGGCTTGGTCAGCTTAAGAGATTCCAAGCTACTGTCGGATCTTCCGCAGTTTAATCAACAGTTAATCAACCCAGGGTAATTGCAACCTTGACCTAACTAAGGAGCTAGGGGGACTCATTCCCGAGTGACTCTTCCTTTGCTAAAGAACTTTGAACCATTTCCTGCTTTCTTACTCCTTTTACTTAAAATCACAATCACTCGACTTAGTTTGCTAGATAATAGATAATCACGGAGTAGGCAGTAGATCTAGACCCCGGGTTGACAAATAGAGCTTGCCACTTTACTGCATTTCCGGACTGCGATTACACTTGGTCGCAGTTTGGTGTTGTATTTTAGCGTGTCAGCGAAATTGTTTGGATCGAGTCTGTTCTCTCCGAGATCAACGTGCCTCTTTCTTTCCATCCAAAGATCTGGTGAGATAACATCGGCGCCACGTATTTGACCGCCAATCCAGTGTTTCATTCCCGAAGCAAGCACATGGAAATTGACTTTCATTTTGTCCGAGAACACGTTGTTGTCAGTCGCCTTCAAGTCCGTTACATCTCCAACGATGACCAAATCGCTGACCTACTGACAGAGCCTCTACCTCGACAATGATTTCTTCATTTTTGGAACAAGTTGAAGGTCATCCACCATCAACTTGCGGGGGGCATGATAAGGAGACTGAGTCTCCTGGTTCCTGTTATGCCCAACAACCCACTACAAAGCTGTTCCTAAACCTCCGCACTCTTTACCTTAAAACTCTCATGCTTTTTCATTATGTTATTCCTCAATGTGTATAAATCCAATACTGTAATTCACAAATAATCAATGGGAATCAGTAGCAATTTCAGTATTGATACATAAAAAGATCATATGATATATCGACGCTCAAGTAGGGATGGCAATTACCCACCCATGGGTAATTATACCCAAATCCAAGTAGACCCATTGATAATGGGTTGGGTATGGGTGAAGTGCATATGGGTTTGGGGGATTTGTATATGGGTTTGGGTAATGTATGAATATTGATTTCATAATCTAAATGGGTATGGGTTGGATATGAATATCCATTTACTTGAGGGTGTTTTAACTACACATGCAAAAATTGGACCTATTTGTAAAACTTGAAAAATTTAGGTACCAAAATGTAAGACCAAAAAAAGCTAGGTACCAAAACGTAATTTTCTATCGAACTGTGCATATCTATTGAGTTTAGGTACCAAACTGTAATTTGTATTTGGGCATGGGTACAAACCCAAATCCATTTATTATAAACCCAACCCAACCCAAAGTAAATGGGTATGGGTACAAACCCATCAAATTCTACCCATATCCATCTATTTGGATTAATACCCAACCCAATTGAGTTGGATAGTAAAAAACTAATGGATATGGGCAAAATTGTCTATCCTCAAGGCATCTAATTGGGCAGGAAAGCCTCAAGCAGGAAGGGATATTATACTCACAATTGAAATCGTCATTAAGATGATGATATTATCTTATATGTATAAGAAACGAAAGGGGCATGAATGAATAATGATGGTGTAGTGTAAAATGGTTGTTAGACGTTAGTCGTTACAAGGATAGGGCACGGACGGTTTGAAAAGAAAGTGAAATGTCGGGGTAGTTTAGCATGCTAACCCCTTAGAAGTTGGAAAAATGACACCCCCTAGTATATTAAATACAATTATAGAATTTAATACACACATTAAATACACATTATGAATTAAATGCACCATATTAATTATTATTTTTTTCAAATTAAAACCTACACTAAATACATTTTCTCTCACTATATTTGATTTTTCCTTTTTCAGCAGTCTCCGGCCACCAGACTTCCTCCGACCGCCACACTTCTCCCGTGAAAATCCCATCGGCAGACTCCCTCCGACCACCTCCAAAAAATATACCACTGCACTGATATGTTGTACCACTGTACTGGTAGATATACCACTGGACTGGTAGCGATATCAGTGCACTGGTAACAATGTCATATCTGAGTATCAGTGTAGTGGTACAAATACCAGTAAAGTGGTACAACATATCAGTGCAGTGGTATATTTTTGCATGTGACCGGAGAGAGTTTGTCGGCGGATTTTACCGGCGAAGTGTGGTGGTCGGAGGAAACTTGGTGGTCGGAGGCTGCTCGGAAAGGAAGAATCAGAGATAGGAGTGAGAAAGATCAAAGATGAGAGAGAGAGAATTGTATTTTGTATATGTTTAGATTTTTTTTTAAAAACAAGTAATTAATGTGGTGTATTTAATGCTTACTTTGTATTTAATAACAGAACATTTATTATGTTTACTTTCATTAATACTTGTCAATAATTAATGAAAAATTGACCAATTAAAAGGGGTGTCAAAAAACCATCCTTAAGGAGTTAACATGCTAACCCGTCCCTGAAATGCCATCCCGTTGTTGCTTGAAAGTTGAAACCCATGTGTGAGAGACAGATTTAATTGCATGAGAAGCAAATTCCATTTAGGATTTATTTCTTTGTTATTTTATGAAATTATGACTAATAAATTGTTTTTCAATATTCAAGGCCTTCCTTCTTGACTATTAGTAATCCCTCACTGGGTCCTACTTAATAAAATTTACCCAATTTCTTTTCATATCAAGCTGATTTGTCGTAAGATATATGTATATATTCTTCCTTAGTTAATGGGATTAATTGTAGTCATGATTAACGGTGGTTGGTCCACATGGTTCCATTGAGCATGTGCAAGTGCACCGCCGCTTACTTACACGTACTGCTATTGCTATAAGCCTATAACTACTACTAATTCATCATATCATTTGGTTCTGAAATTCTGGTCCATCATCTTCGACTAACCGATCAATTGACGAAAATCCATCATTTCCCATCTTTGATAGATGTATATATAAATCCTTTCTGCTTTGCTTTTGATTTGTTTCCCTTTGTTTTTTGTGTCTCGAAGGAGACGGCCCAACGGTCGTGCCATTCGGTTGGAATTTGGAATCTATATCCAGGATAGGCAGGCAGCAATCACCAAGGTTGTCAACTAGTGGGGTAAACCGGACTCAGTAGCTGGGTATAGACTTTAAACTTATTGGGGTCCTGGAAAAATGAATAATACTAAAGGCTATGTATTTAATGAATTTTGGGTTGATTGGGCTCTTGAATTACATCAAGTATGGCGAAAGTATGAGATCTTATTTATGCATGTTCATCGGCTGATGTACTACGTAAAGGTTATGCTTTCAACATTAAGAATGGGATGAAAACTAAATTCTGGACTGATGTGTGGCTGATGCAGGTTCCTTTAATGACAGTGACCACCCAACCAGTTCCTGAGGAGCTCATTCCCCTTCAGGTGGCGCACTACTGGCATCAGGATCATGGTTGGAGGTTGGAAGATCTGGAAGACTACCTCAGCCAAGAAACCATTGCAACCTTAAGGGCATTCCATTTCGATCCGACGACGAGGGAAGAAGACCAGCTGCGTTGGAAGCTTACGACTAATGGAGCCTTCTCAACCAAGACGGCCTTTCAGGTTATTTCCCCCCACATACCCTCGACAGAGCAGCCTGCTTTTTGGAAGAGCATATGGAAGCTTCATGTCCCGGAGAGGGTCCGAGTCTTTATCTGGATGGTAGTCAAGAACAAGATCACCACAAACAGTGTAAGAAAATTCAGGCATCTTACCTCTGATGATAGCTGCCCCAGTTGCGAGGGTACGGCGGAAACGGCCATTCATTGCCTTCGGGACTGTCCGAGAGCCCAAATTGTCTGGTCAAAGATTATCTCGCCCGACCACATTGGCCAGTTCATGGCGAGTGATAGAGACAGGTGGCTGAGAAGCAATGTAACTGACAACAAGACGGGCTTTTGGCCAGGTGAGTGGGGAAGCTTCTTTAGTCTGGTTCTATGGTTCATTTGGAAGCAACGTAATGAGAAAGTCTTCAGAGGAAACACCCTGTCTCCTTCATCCCTTTGCAACTACGTCGTGATCAAAGCCAAAGAGTGGGCTCATGCTTGGGAATCGGCGAGCAGATCTCTTGACAGGAGCAGTAAACCAGCCCGGGTAGAAAAACTCATTGGATGGTCGCCACCGGCAACTGGCTGGTTTAAGCTAAACACTGATGGGGCAGCCCAAGGTCACGGTGGAGACATAGCAGCGGGAGGGATCATTCGGGATAGCGATGGTGAGTGGATAGCAGGCTTTATGTACAGGATTGGGTCAGGAACCGCGATTTTGGCCGAACTTTGGGGCATTCTGCAGGGCCTCAAGCTTGCTTGGAAACACGGCATCCAGTTCTTGATCTTGGAATCGTATTCTGCATTAGCTTTGGATCTTATTCGACAGCACCATGACCCTGTTCACCTTCATGCCAGTTTGCTAGGCAAAATTCGGCGTCTTCTTAGTCAAAGCTGGGTGGTACAACTGGACCATACATATCGCGAAGGGAATAGAGTCGCGGACTGGCTCTCGAAGCATAGTCTCGTCTATCCCTTTGGTATGCATGAACTGGAAGCTCCACCCTCGGAGTTAGCTCGAATTATTAGAGAAGACCTCATGGGAGTAAGTTTTCCTCGGATGGCGATTAGAGAAGCGTAGTATCTAGTCTCCCCTTGTGCTTGTTACCGCTGTTTTGTTTTTGTCTGAGGTGAGACTACCGCCTGCGCGCGGTGTTGGGAGCTCTGGGTAGCAGGGGGTTTCCGCTTTCCCCCTGTCTCTGATTCAGGCTGTTTTCTTGGTGGGTTCTGTTGCCCACCTCCTTTCAATAAAAAAAAAAAAAATTTATGCATGTTCATACCAAAGTCTATTTATCTAATGTATTCATTTATGTGCTAAATATTTGGCAAGTGGGGTCCTCATATCCCTATCCTCTAGCATTCTCTCAGCTATTGCATGGTCCCGATGAGAAAACTGAGCGCCACAAACCAAATGATCGATCTGCAGTATGGTCTCGAGTTGAGGTTACATGTCGTTTTCCCCTTTGGTTTGCGAATTGCGCCTCTTTTTAGATTTTTTTGATTCGCATAACTTTATCTATGAAATTCTAAGTTGAAAATTTGAATATTAATGTTATATGAGTGTGTTTGAATTTCCACAAATGTTGAATCCAAATACCAACGGTTACTTTTTGTGTAGGGTTGGTTTGCACCCTAACCTATCCTGTTCCGGTAATTCATTTAAAAAAGTAATAGCATCTGCCGGTGACTGCATTGTGCATTCAACACTTGTTCAAACTCATGTCACGACGATTCAAACTTAAAGCCAGTTTGTTCATTAGGACCGTACGTGGTGATTTGATTATGAGTGAACCACGTAGTGATATGTTTGTTATTTACGTCTGATATGATTTGTTTGATTGAGAAGTTTGGAATTTTGTGGGTTAGGGGATTGACGTTTTTGTTTGGGGGCTTAATTCCCCGGCACTAATTGCTGCGTGTTATAAGGGGAGAGGCGGTGTGGTGGCGGTGGGTATATATTATCTTATATTAGTTGTTTAATTTGATTTGATTTGATTTGATTAATAATAATAAAGTGGGTGGTGGCGACAGGATTAATGTTTTCGTTTCTCTAACGTTCTTTCGATCTTGTTAGGGTATAATCGTTGACACTTAACTGCCATAACTACCGCTCGCTCATTCGCTCTATCACTCATCGATCACATGCATGGTTGTCACGCCGGCCGACGTGTCACTGGTTGAACCTGGTTCAATCTGTATCGATTATAAGTAAAATAATCGATATACGAATCTCTAAATAAAATAATATTATATTAGTGAATTTATTTGATAAAAAATAATTTATTATTTATTTTATGTGTTAAAAAGTTAAATGTTGATGTCATTTGTTGGATTCGAGTACAAATATTTAGGTATTGACGTTAAATGTCGTGTTTAAATATGAGTATTTATAAATTATTTGTAATATTAACCGGCATGAACCGGCACAAACCGATATGTACCACCGGTCGAACCATTTCACTTGCTAAACCGGCACGCTGACACAAACCGGTTTGACAACATTGATCACATGCAATGCAAGCATGCTGCTATCCTTTGAGTTTTGCTGGTTGGGTAAATGTGTCAGAAAAGAGTCCTTTCATCTGACACAGCCGCGCCCACGTACCAGAAAAACAAAATGATGGATTGGAGAGACGCCAACATCATGAACAAGATCACCATATATATGTTGGTGCCCGTTGTTCTGTCACCGTCATATCACAGGCCCAACATCAATCAATCTCAATCCATGAATCATTGCCACGTAAGTTAGGGTTGTCGGCATTCTTTTACCATTTTGACCAGGCAAACCTTCTTCTTCACCCTCAAATGGTTGCTTCTGTGCTCTACTTTTCTACTTCTTAACTGCCACCTTCTATTCTCACCTTATCTCTTGGAATTCGGTTAGGGTCCTCACTCCTCACCAAGGTTGTTTAGTCCGTTGGCCCGGGCGAGTAAGTGGATTAAGAGTTAATAGACCGACCAGTTTAGCTGGATATATGAAAATAGTCATTATATTGTCATACATCTATAAATTAGATAAAATTTTATCAAACATGTTAAATAACATATAACATGACACCAAATTATTGACGTGTTTGGATCCAACTTATAGTGAAAATTCACATGTAACACCAATATTCAATTTTCCAACTTATAATTAAAAAGATTGGGTTAGGAAAAAAAAAACAAAAATAGGCACATTTCGCAAGCCAAAAGAAAAAAAAAACAAATACAGTTTGACCTCCAACCTGGTACCTTGTAGCGGTCCACCCGACGGGTGTGTGCGACCCATTTTTCTCACTAGGTCAGGGTCAAAGTGGGTCAACCTGCGGGTTGACAACCTTGCTCCTCACACTATGTTTATGCAAGGATATTGTTACATGATGAGATGGAGATCGAGGTCAAGCCTCAATGAACGGTCGAGATTAAAGCGGGCTCTCTTTCTATGCTCCTTTTTTTCTTTTTTTTTTCCCCCATTAGATCACTCGTGTTACCGAGAAATAAAAGATACAAAGTCATACAAATCAAAGTGACTGAAGCCACACAACAAAATCGAAACCCACCAACAATAGTGTCCTCAATGAAAGGGCTTTCCTTGCCACAAGATGGGCAACCCTGTTCCTATTCCGACCCACAAACACACAATCAAAATGCTGAAAGGAGGAACGTAACACATGAATCTCGTGAAACAAGGCTCCACCAAGAGCATCATGCACCTCCCCAACCTTCACTTTCTGCAACACTGTTTGCGCATCTCCCATAAAAGTCACCAAAACCCAACCTCTGTCCGAACACCAACAGATTGCATCCCGCAAGGCCAACAATTCCACCAAAGCTGGATCCTGAAGTCCTTGGTACCGCCGAGCAGCACTAGCTATTAAGGCACCTGTTGCGTCCTGAATAACCCATCCTCCCGCTTCATGCGATCCTTGTTGCACTGCACCATCAACAAAACAAGACAAAGAGCCAGAAGCAAGGCTAGTCTGAGACACTAAAGGTGCCGATACCACCATCCGCTGCTCACTCTCCCTTGGATTGTCAATCCACTCAGTAACCTGCAAGGAAAATTGAAAAGCAAGAGAAACAAGCTGGTACTGAACTAAATCAAACACCACCCCATTACGCGATTTCCAAATACGCCAAAAGAGAGCCACTAACTGCATAATCTCAGTAGGGCCTACTGCTTGCTGCTCCAAAATCCGGCGCCAGAACATAGCAATACTCCCTGTCGGCATCCCATCCTTCCAATCTTGCAACCCTGTTATCCGCCACAGAGTATCCGCCACCGGACACCGAAAAAATAAATGTTCTACTGTTATCCGCCACAGAGTATCCGCCACCGGACACCGAAAAAATAAATGTTCTACTGTCTCCTCCTCCTCTCCTACGCAAACCGGACAAGCCCACCCATCCCCAATCCCCTAACCCGGAGTGCCTCCCCCTTTGGAAGCACTCGTCTCAGCAATTGCCAGACGAAAAATAGGAGTTTGGGAGGGATGGGTAGACCCCAAACCTTACGCCATAAACCTTTATCAAACAGAGAACAAGAATCCTTCCAAGAACGTGGCCACGGATGTATATATTGCGCCGCTAAAAGATAGTCGGACTTAACGGAATACCTACCATCAGACCGAAAATGCCACACTAACTGATCCTCCAAAGGAGCACAAGACAAAGGGATAGCAGTAATTGCCGCCACCGTTTCCGCAGAAAACAATTGATTCAACCGATCCATCTGCCAAACTCCTTGCCCATGATAAATCAAGGACACCACTGTTTCCTGCTGCCCCACCACACCTGGAAGCACCTCGGGAGAGTGCGGGTGAAGATTCAGGACCCAAGACGCCCTAGTCAAAGGAACAGAGTGACCCAAACCCACTTGCCAAAGCAGACCCTTCAAAAGCAACTCACGGCCAAACAGAGTACTTCGCCAGCCCCACGAGGGTAACGAGCCCTCACGAGCAATCAGGAAGGTTGACCGTGGGAAGTACTTCCCTTTATAGATACGGGCCAAGAGAGAGGTCGGATCCTGCAAAATTCTCTAGCCTATCTTAGCCATAAGGGCTTGGTTGAAATCTTGAAAACCACGAACCCCCAATCCCCCGTCCTCTTTCTTAAGACATAACGTCCGGTAGGCCACCCGGTGAACTCGTTTCTCCTGTCCATTAGCTCCCCACCAGAACCGAGCTAGGTGCCTATCTAAATCCCGACAAGTGGAAACCGGTAAACAAAAACAAGACATGACATGAACAAGCAAAGCATTCACCATTGCCTTAAGCAAAACTTCATTCCCTGCCCAAGATAAACATCGTTGTTTCCAACCTTGAAGACGCTGCATAACTCGTTCTTCCACGAATTGAAAAGTATCCACTTTTGATCGATGCAACAAAGACAACAATCCTAGATACATATTTGTGACACCCACTGCACCAACTCCTAGCTGACCTGCCATCAGCACCTGATCTTGATCCAACACATTTTTACTAAACACAACAGCCGATTTTTGCAGATTAACCTTCTGACCACTTAGCCGTTCATAATCCCTCAATACTTCCAACATGGTAGCATATTCCGGCTCCGAAGCTCGCAGAAACAGATACGAATCATCCGCAAAGAATAAAGGAGAAACCACCGGACACTGCCAACTCACTCGAACCCCCGTTAACTCCTTAGCTTCCAACCTTTGCCGTAACAAAACTTCAAAGCCTTCAGTACACAGCGCAAACAGGAGAGGCGACAAAGGATCACCCAGACGCAGGCCACGAGAAGCCGAAAAATAACCCAAAGGGCGGCCATTCATCATTACAGAGAAAGTCGGCGTTGTCACACAGGCACGAATCAAGCGAATACACTGACTATGAAACCCCAACTTCTCCATAAGAGCGAACAAAAAAGGCCACTCAACCCGGTCATAAGACTTCTCCATATCCAATTTCAGAGCCATAAACCCTTGCTTACCGGTTCGTTTATGAGAGAGATAACGCATCACCTCATGACTGACCAGAACGTTCTCTACAATTTGCCTTCCACGCACAAAACAATTTTGCCATGGGGAGATAATTTGAGGCAAGAAACGCCCTAGCCTTTCAACTGTTATCACCCGACATTGCTTTGTGCTATAGAAGGATTTCTTCCCTTTACAAGCTATATCTCATCCAACCATTTAGGCAAGGTAAGTCCATACTTAATTTATTAAACTAATACTGAAGAGTGGCTTGAAATTTCTCGAACCACACATAGGGAGCTTACTGTAATCCATAAAGTGAACGACGCATGCGAAATACCATAGAGCTATCCCCCTTCGTATAGTCCGGAGGAAGTTCCACGTATATTTCTTCTTTCAGGTCACCATGAAGGAAGGCATTCTTTACATCTAACTGAATCAACGACCATCCCTTCATTGCCGCCACTACTAATAAACTGCGTACAGTTTGCATTTTTAAGATTGGAAAAAACGTCTTAGCATAATCAATGTTGTATTCTTGTCGTAAACCTTGCGCCACTAATCGGGCCTTAAACCGTTCTACAGTACCATTAGGATTCATTTTCACAGTATACACCCGCCGACAACCAATGACCGAATACTCTAGTAAACGTGGGACTAAGTCCCAAGTATGTGCCTCCTTGAGAGCTTCGTTTTCAACCTCCATTGCATTATCCCATTATGCTTTTCCTTTAGCCTGTTTATACGTCACAGGAATCACAATTGCAGGAGTAGAGAATGCGACAAAATCAAAATGATGAGATAGAGGATGACCTTTAGTAGATCGAGTAGAGCGGTGCAATTGGGGAACCTCATGTTCTGCAGGAAGAGATGATCAGACGAGGATCCAGAATGTGAGTCGGAGCTCAAACACGAGCTGAAGCTAGAAGAGGATGGACCTGGACTTGAGCTGGACGTACTAGAGCTGTCCATTGAGGACGAGGAACCCGACCCATCACCC
Source organism: Linum trigynum (assembly GCA_964030455.1). Classification (NCBI taxonomy): domain Eukaryota; kingdom Viridiplantae; phylum Streptophyta; class Magnoliopsida; order Malpighiales; family Linaceae; genus Linum; species Linum trigynum. Next base: position 27,143,833 of record OZ034814.1, on the reverse strand, counting down.
GAGGTCGACGAATAAGAGGAGTGGTCCGAGTTAGAACTTGACCTCATGCTAGTGTGCGTAGAGTGATCCTCGGGATCAATTTTAGGACTCACCTAGGAAGATGAGAAATCAGACGGATTCAAGAAGCTTAAGTCTGGAGGAGAGGAGGCTGGAGACTAAGACGCAATGTAGTAGAGCATGTGTTCTAGGAAAGCCACATGATAGGAAACCCAAACTCGACGAGCGGCTACATCGTAGCACACATAACCTGTATGTTTTTCAGAAATAGCCCAAGAAAACACATTTAACAGATTTATGAGTGAGTTTATTACGCTCTCGACGAGTTAAGATAACGTAACAAAAAAAAACCAAAATGCGCAGCTAACCATAGTTCGGAACACGAGAGTTTAATGCCTTATATGGAGTGCGTTGTTGAAGAATAGGACTCATCTGATGATTAATCAAGTAAACCGTAGTGTGCACGGCTTTAACCCAAAATCCGGCCGACACAAGTGAGTGAAACAGAATGACACGAGTCAGTCAAGAACATGGCGATGCTTTCTCTCGACTAAACCATTATGCTGTGAGACACCCAGACAAGACTGCTGAGAAATAGTACCTCGCTCATTCAACACATTTTGTAAAGGATTTTATGTGAACTCCCCTCTAGGATCCGATCTCAGTATCTTGACAACCCGATTAAACTAAGTGGAAACATGGCCAAGAACTCTTGTGCTACCGAAAACATCTCACATTTCTTACAATGGAAAAAGACCCACGTAAAACGAGTAGCATGGTCCACGAATAAAATGAAAAAGCGATACCCAAGACGAGAAGTCACTAGCGAGGGACCCCATAGTTCAATATGGACAAGATCAAATGGTTTAGAATAAACATTAGTGCTAGAATTAAAGGAACTCCAAGCTATCTTAGCTTGCAAACAATAAACGCATTCATGAATCTGATTATCCAAAACAGTACCCGACAACCATTTATTCTGAAACATAGTACGAAGTCTCACGTAATTGGGATGACCCAATCGAAAATTGCCATAAATCCCAGTCATATAACTTCACTGGATAAACTGAACTATTGTTGTGAAAATCAAAAGAACTACTCTTGGCTACTGCAGTTGTCGCTCCCCCCACTTGACACTTCCCATGCACGACCGCCCGACGGTATCCCATGCATACGTCCACACCAAGCAACCCCGAACGAGAATAGGTATCCAGCAGGTATGATCAACCCTTCTTATTGACTCTCTCGAGTTTCGGCCCCATTCTCTCTATCCTGAACAATACATCTAGTATTGTCAAAGATAACTCGGCAACCATCATCAACAAGTTGACCCACCAAAACAAGATTGAGCGCGAGTTTGGGAACATATAATGTATTCGCAAGTGAAAGATTAGGCCGAACAACATGACCAACAACGTTAACAGACATAACAAACCCAATGGAAGCTTGTAAACCAAGACAAGGATCTGACTTATCAAGAGAGAAAAAAGCACGACGAAAGCTAGTAATGTGATTATAAGTAGCAAAATCAACATACAAGGAGTAGAGGAGGAGTCCATACTCGTGGCAAAAGCAGAGGTGAGGGCAGTGGGTAAGGCCTCCTTCAACGCCTCTTGAACAAGGCGACGGGCATCAGCAGACGTCAAGGAGGAGGACAACGCCTAGTCGACAATAGTCATGGCATAAGCTCCGCCATGAGCAGATCCCCCACGCAAGCTACTTTGTTTACCACGCCCTCAACAAGCTAGCGTGGGACAATCAAGAATCACATAGCCTTCATGCTTGCAGGAGTTACATATGTTCTTCTTGCAGTGATACTGAATATGGTCAGATTCTTTGCATTGATGACAAATAATCTCACACTTGGATGTATGATGAAATTGAGGTTTACCCCCCCTGAACAACAAAGGCAGATAGAGATTCACTAGCATGAATATCCAATTTCGCGTGACTGCGAAGGCAAATATCCTCACGAAGAAGCTCTCCAAGAATTTCATCTAGAGTCTACACATTCTTATGAAAAAGAGAAGCGCGAACCCTCTCGAACTTTGGCCGCAGATTCATGAGTAAGCGCATAATCCATGTGATCAAAAGCTCACGATTGATTTCAGTAGAATCCTAGCTCATCAATAAAGAGCTCATTAGGATATCATGCTCTGTCAAAAGAGTAAATGCAGCCTTATAGTACGAACTGCTATCAGAATCACCTTGAGTCAATCGACCAAGATCACACTCCAGATCAAACTTGCAAGAAGCACTAGGCTTCGATTACAGAGTCGCGATATGCTTCCACAGCCCGGCAACAGCCTAGAACCCTTGCAAACTTAGAGCGATGCCTGGATCCATCGTACCAAGCAGCAAACCCATAACAATGGCATTGGACGCAACAGGCTCCTCTGCCGAACCATCAAGAAAAGACAGCAAATGACGTCCTTGAACATGAAGATTGAATTGAAAAGCCCAGAGAGCATAGTTCTTACCAGTAAAGTGAATCGAGATTGTATCATGCTTCAAAACGTCCATAGCGAGCGGAAGCAAAGAAAGACACAAACAACTGAAATAGAATAAAGACGATGGAACTTAGAAAGCCAGCGAAGAGAACCAACACGGAAAGACACAGAGAAGCAGCAAAAAGAACCAACGGGGAGACCACCCAAGAAGCTGAATCACAAAAGTGTCAAGCAAAAAGAGAATCCCAGCAGCACTCAGACAAGCACCAAGCTCAAGAACCCCCAGCACGCAGAAAAGAATCGAAACTCAGAGATTAAAAAGTGCAAGGCTCTGATAACCTGTCAAAATCCTAATTGAATCGGAAGAACATAAACGCAGAACACAAAATTTACGTGGTTTTCTCAACGATGATCGTTGAGACTAGTCCACGACACAAGACAGAGTTTTAGTTTTATTAATCACGTACAACTTGCATGAACAGTTTGACGCCCTCAACAAATATAAACGGCCAAACTTCATTAACCCTAAAAAGGTTCATTACAAATTAATCCTCTAACTTTAAACACTCTCCGTCTCGTTGAGCTTCCCACTCTCGAAGGCAATAGGATGCCCATCCTGCATCAAAAAACCGCCAATTGAAAATTCAGATGCATCGGTTTGCACTCCGTAGGCCAACTTTGGGTTGGGAGGAACGAGCATGAGCTCCTTCATCACTACTTGCTTCAAGGCCTCGAATGCTTCTTGGAACCGATCTGACCAGTTCCAAGCCTTGTTCTTCTTCAAAATATCTGTCAGGGGTGCTGCAATGTTAGAGTATCCCTTGATGAAACTTTGCAAGGTCGAGGAATGACCGCAACTCTGGCACCTTCGTAGACGGATCCCATTCTTGGATGTCCTCCACCTTCGCCCGATCCATCTTCAACTTGCCTCCACCTATGATGTGTACCAAGAAAGGAACCTGCGTGGTGGCAAAAGTGCACTTCTCTCTCTTGACATACAACTCGTTGTCGTGAAGGATTTGGAAGACTTGACGTAGGTGCTTGGCATGCTCATCGAGTGTTTTTCTATACACTATGATGTCATCCAAGTACACCACGAACTATCGATCAAAGAATGGCTCGAACACTTGATTCATCAAAGAGCAAAACATGGCTGGTGCGTTGGTAAGATTAAATGGCATCACAAGAAACTCGTAAGAGCAATACCTCGTCACACAAGCTTTCTTTGGCACGTCGCCCTCTGCTAAGCACTTGATAGTAGCTCGGGCATAGATCAAGCTTGGTGAACCATCTCACATCTCCAATCTAGTCAAACAAGTCCACAATGTTGGGAATCAACCACTTGTTTGTCACCGTCAACTTGTTGATGGCTCTATAGTCGATGCACATGTGCAATGACCCTTCCTTCTTATTTAAGAATAACACCGGTGCTCCAAAAGGTGACTTAGATGGCCGCATGTAGCCTGAATCCAACAATTCCTTGAGCTTCCTCCGCAACTCCTCTAGCTCTGGTGGGGTTATGCGGTATGGTGCTCTCGAAGGGGGCTTCGCTCCTGGCTCCAACTCAATCTTGTGGTCCACCTCTCTTCTTAATGGCAGCTTCTTGGGCAACTCCGATGGCATCACATCCTCTCTCAAGAGATGGACCGCGTGAAACTCCCCTCCCTTCTCCAAGTGCATCGTGTTGGAGTTGGGCTTCAAGAGCACTCCTTCCTTTTTGAGGAAGTTGATGTCGAGGATGACTGGGTGATCGTCAATGGTGACAACAAAAAATTCGATGATGCCTTCTCACTCGCCTAGCTTCATTGGCACGCTGTGAGCAACTTCATGGATCGAGTTGGACTTCGAATTGATCGTCTTGAGCCACCCTTGCCCTTTCTTGTGGGCAGTACCCAGCCGGTTTGCCTTCTTGATGCGAAGGAAGTTTTCCGTGGCACCAGTATCCACTAAGGCTTTTGACTCACCTTGCATGAATTGGGCCAGGACATAGCACCTCCCACGCTTGCTCTCCTTGGTGTCGGTCTTCACCGCACCAAGCTTGTAGATTGAGCCAATGTTGCCTCCGCTGCCTTGGGCTCTTCATCTTGAGCCTCCATGGCCTCCAATCTCGCCTTCCTTGGGAAATCTCATCGCAAAGGAAACAAGTAAGGACCTTTGTTTTGTACTTACCTCCTTTGATTGGGCCACCATGTTGTTGAATGCGAGTGCCCTCCTTGAAAGGCTGACGTTGTTCTCCACCCTTGTTGGGCTTTGAACTCTTTTTCTTGGTGCTGCTCTCTTGCCTTTTGTACTCAACAAAAGACTACGTCGTGGCCATGACGGTTACAAGGTCTTGCACTCCTCGACGTTGCATCTCCATCTTGGCCCACGGTTGCAGCCCATAAAGCAAGCCATGCATGGCCTCCATGTCCGTGATGTTTGGGATTTCAAGAAGCAGCTCCAAGAATTCTTTCACGTACTCTCGAACTCCACCCCTCTGGGTGAGCCTCTTCAACCTCAAACGGGCTTCGAACTCCACGTTCTCCAGATAGAAATGCTTATTGATTTCTCTCTTGAAATCATCCCATGTTGCCATCACTCACGTACCGCTTTCGACGTCTGCTTCACGTCGCCTCCACCAAACCATTGCAATATCGACAAAGTAAAGTGGAGTGGTACAAAGTTTTCCTCATCCTCTTGGATGTCGGATGCCTTGAAGTATTGCTTAAGACTCCAAAGGAATTTCTCTAAATCCCTCACGTTCCTTGAACCTCAGAAGTTCTTCGGTCTTGGAACGTAAGCTCTCGGGATGGATTGCACCGCAGTTGGTCCGTTAGCCATGGCTATCTTTTCGAGAGTGACCTCACTCTTGAGATCTGCAATCTCCTCCTACACGACGGCCAGTTCAGCCTAAACCGTCTCTTTGACAACTTCGATGGCGTTGTTCATGGTGTTGGAGATGGTGTTGGAGATGAGTGCCACAAGCTCTTCTTGCAACCCATCATTGTTGATCTCCAAGCTCGAAAACCGAGCAACCACGCCTTGAACATTGCCTTGGATTTGGGTGATGTTAGTTCCCAAATCCTCGATTGCGGTGACATCTTCGGCCACCTTCACCTACACTCTAGAGACGCGCTTCTCTAGATTCGTCAAAGGATCACGAGTACTCGATGTACCTTTTGGCCTCGAGCTCTTGTTGGGATCTCTACCACGTTTGGCTTCCTTCTCAGCATTGGTAACGCCTTCTAATCCCAAAAAATTTGGTGAGCCTCTTTCTCTTTGTTTAGCTTTGCTTCTTCTTTGCTAGCACCAAGCCAAACCAGACTCTGGTAGCACGTGTCACGACCTTACTCTTGATCGTGCGGTCTTGGCTCTCAATTCCGTTAGAGAACTAAGCAACCTTCTCTCACCTCACGCACAAGTAAAGAAAGCAAGAAAGACAAAGGAAGATGGAGAACTCTCTAAGTGTATTACTCTAAAAAATGATGGAATGAGTACAAATGAGAGAGATGACTCCTTATATAGACCTCTCCTCATACAAGGCATCAATGTCCCTCATAATGTCCGCCTCTACATCAATACACCCATTTAGTCTTCCCATAATGCATTGTCTTAATACCACCCATAATGTGGCTCATAAGTGCACCATAATGCTCATAAAAGTTGGGAGAATCCTAGAGGCATCTCTATGCTACTAGTCTTCCATACACGCCACATGTGCATGCCATGTTGTCATCTAGTTGGCGCAATGTCATCTGTCACATGTGACAGTAATCACTAGATCCTCGCATTCTCTACAATGGCCAGCGGGAGAAGGGGTGTGATGATCTTCTTTGTTCTTAAATGGGAAAGGATGAGGTGGCCCCAATTTTGCTGTAGCAAAATTCATTTGTTCTTTTTTCCCCTAGTGTCTATGGGTTTTTTTTACTTACAAGGGTAAATTAGTCATTTTGCTAATTAGAAAATAAAATCAACTCTCATTTAACTGAATACTAACAGAAATTTGGATTGAGGAGCATGTTTGATAATCTAATCGCAATAAAATGATTGATGTGAAAAATTATAAAGGGACATGTTTGTGAAAAATCAATCGTAGAAGGACAAAATATACCTATAACCCTTTTTAATTCTCAATATGTAATTAATATAAAAAAGTAATAATTAATATATTATTTTTTATCGTACCCAAATTACTCTTTGTTGCGAATCTCACAATTCCTTAAAAGAACTGAATTGAGCATATCTCATCCCACTTTAGAGTTTAGAGTGGTGACTCAACAAGAAAACTAGACAGTTAATCAAAATTGGAAGAGGTTGGTTCCAGCAAAACATGACTTGGTCTGCTCCCCGACATCAACCACCCACTCTTCCTTCCTTTGTAAATTGAAAATGAAGAAGCCGTCTGAGTGAGTTAGATAAAAGGAGAGATATATATTCTTTGTCTTTTATAGAGGTTTCCAAGAAAACAATTAACCCTTAAGAAAAATGAACAATGACTTAGTTTAGGGTAATACCACTTATCTTAAATCTGAAGGTCCCAGGTTCAAATACCTTAAATAGTATCTAAAAAAACAAACGGATCGTTTGGATGGTGTATTTGTATGAGTTATTTGTGAGTTATTTGGACACAAATAACTCGTTTGGCAGCGTTTTACAGAAATGAGTTATTTGGTCAGTGAGTTATTTAAAAATAACTCAAAATGAGTTATTTGAAATAACTCATACTCATATTTTATTTCGAAATAACTCATTTTACCACTCTGCTTTTACCAAATACCACATATCAAATATCACATTTGCATGGTTCAACCAAATGAGATAGTTTATTTCAATTACCACTGAAATAACATTGAAATAACACATGAACAATAATGAGTTATTTGACTCCACAAATACCACATTGATAATAACCCATCCAAACGACCCCTACATTCAAACACATATATATACACAGGCCCGGCCCGGAACCTGCGCTGGTCGGTCGGCCCTCTAGCATAGGGCCTCAGGGAAAATTGGGCCCTCAATTTCTGATGATCAATTATGCTCTCTCGACGTATATGCGCGGAATGAGATACAGTCATAATCCACTGAGGGGGTTGTGAGATTGACAACCCACTTCCTAGCCATTAGATACGCTCTATCTCCTGTCTCTTTCGTCTTCTTTTTTAAATTGATGGTTAGGAACTTAGGATTAAAAGGGTATTTTTGGAAGAAAAAAATACTACTCCCAATCATTCTCCCTCCCATATAAATAATTAAAAAAAAACCCTAACTCCTCCCTCTCTACAGCAGACGACACCGTCGTTGCCACCGTCGCCCTCCGCCTCCCTCTACCCCTTACCGAGCCATCTACCTCTGCCACCTCTGCAATCATCCGCCTCCCTCCACCCCCTGCCATTGAGCTCTGTACCGCCGCCGTCGTGCCTCCTCTCCTTGCCTCTTCCAGTGTGACTCCCTCTGTCACTATACTCCTCCTCTCCTCCCCTTCGCTTTCAGATCTGTGATGTTTGGATTTTCATATCTGTTTTTTTTAATGGTAGTGATTTTCTTCTTGTAGTTGTATCATTTGGTACCTGGTAGAGGTAGTGTACCACTACCCTTTGGTACCTAGTAGTGGTACGCACCACTACCAGGTACCACGTGGTAGTGGTACCAAATGGTAGTGGTACACTACCATTTTCAACTACCGGATAATAATGGTAGTGTTGAACTGGTAGTGGTACCAGTGGCAGTGGTAGTGGTAGCGTACCAATAGCGCACTGACAAAGTGGTAATTTTTTTCAGGTGGCCGGAGCGAGTTTGATTCAAGGATTTCGCCGGAAAAAGTCGTCAATCAGAAATCAGTTGGTCGAAGCGGAGTGGCTGCTGGAAAAGGAAGAGAGAGAGTTGTATTTAAAGTAGGTTTTTAATTCCCAATCTGTAATTAATACAAAAAATTTAATAAATTTATTTTTTTCATACTCAAAATACCTTTGGTTGTGAATCTCACAACCCTTAGAGTAAGTGATCATATCCCGCCACTGCTATATACGCCTCTTCAATAAAAAAAACCTAATATAAGAAAGATAAAGAAAATTAATTACTTATTGTATGGACTTGAATGCTACCTACTACTCCGCCAAGAGGGACACATCGAGTAAGGTAAAATATTTCTTTTTTGTGTGGCAAAGATTATTTATATTATAAAAATAAAATAATATTTCTAAAAAAACAATAAAAGGTTAATTCTATTAATTTATCCGCACAAATATATGTATTGTCCATGACTAGTCATTTCTTTCATTTTCTTAAAGCAACAGTAAGAGCTTATTCAGGTGGTTGAGCAACAATTATCTGCATTATATAGAACAACCGTAAAAAGAAAGATTACATAGAAATTATTTCTAACACATACTTATTATAAATAATCAAAAGAAAGATTATATAGTAATTATTCTCAACGCATACTTATTATAAATAGTTAACAATTAGAAAAATAATTTAGACTCAATTATTTTTAAGACTCTATTATATGACATCTGAATCTTCTGAAATTCTTCTCCCATTAACTCGCTGTCAAGTGACTTATTGTTTTCTTTAATTTTCTCTTAATTAATCAATTATGCTTTACTTTATTTTATATTTTTATTAAATTATTAAAATAAAATTTGGGCCTCGTTTTATTTCCAGAACAGAGCCTAAAAAATTCCAGGGTCGGCCTTGATATACATGAGTTCAGCTTAGTCGAGACTCCTTGTTAAAGTATATTAGTTTAAGTACCAATTTGTAATTAGTCGCGATTGTCTGTTGTAATTAGGACTAGGTTTATTCCTTTGCACGCTGCTGAAAACAGGATAAAGTTTCTAAGTCCTCCACAGAAACTGAATATAGATCCATTTTTTTCCAAGAAATGTCAAAAGAGAGAACTATACAAACTACCAGAATACCTCCCAACCTATTACATCAATGAAGCCACCCAACAAAGTTGAAAGAACATAACTCAAGAGGAGAAAGAAGCAGGGCTTTCTGCGCCACTCTATGGGCAACCCTGTTAGCAGTCCGAGGCACTGCCCTAAACTCTAAGGAGACAAAAACAGAAGCAAGGAGAATGAAGCAATCCCGAAGCACCGGTCCTCATAGGGAATCAAAAGAATCACCATGACGAAGTTGACGAACCACCACTTCTGAGTCACCTTCGATGATGACACGAGGGAGTGACTTGGAGACCAACAGGGAGATGGTGTCTCTGGCAGCAAGAAGCTCCGCGAGGTAGGGGTCAGAAATGCCGAAGTGCTGAAACCCTACTGCCAAAGCTACATGCCCGTCTGCTCCATGTCTGAAGTCATTTTAGAGTTGGTATGGTGACATCGCTTGCTGAAAGAGTTGGGAGTACATTGTCGAATCCCAATGCGCCTCTATGGGGATAACACTAGTGTGATACTGATTGCTATTAAATATTAATCTTGTGTTGCATGACAGAACTAAACATATTGATGTTCATGCAGGGGAGGACCCACCTCTAAGGGAAGTGTGTCACCCGACACACCTTCGTCTGAAATTTTTGTGTATAAAAAATTCACGCACAAGACATCTGACACACCTTCAATAATTGTAACTGACACGTCTTACTACATTACAAAAATTTTGTTGCTATAATGTTATTAAGATATGTAAATATTATATAGGAGCTATCGGACTTCATACTAGATAGTTAATTAGTTGGTTGTACAAGAGTAAGCAATTAATTGGCTACTTAGTACGTAGTGAGTATTAAGAGATATAACTATCACCTTATAGATAATCTTTGTAATTTGAATGAGAATTAAATTGATTAATAAGCTGGTTGAGTCAAGTAATTAGATAGTGAATTCCATTTCGTCTTTCCCCGTAGCTCCTTCCAAAGATTTTTCTTTAAGTTAACTTCCAACTTACTTTCTAGTTAGTTATTGTTTTCCACTTTGAGGCCTGTCGCCACCCTCCAATTGTTGGCGTCGGCGACATCCTCATTCTCATCCAAACTTCCACTTTGACACTTGTGACCACCCTTCCAACTTTCCATTCAAATTAGTGTTTACTTTACCTCTTGCAGCTGAAAGCTACAAAATGAAAATTTTGATATATGAGCTTAATCATGTATGATATTTGGTATCAGTTGAGTGACCAATTTATCAATAATTGTTTAGTTGTTTACATAAAAAAGGTTTGTTTGCAACCTAATGGACAAATGTAATTAATAAACCTTTCAAAATATAAAAAATTTCATGGTTCACTATAAAAAATAATGAGTTCAGTGAACTTAATGAATAAAATTGTATATGATTTTGTAGTTATTTATTTATATTAAATTATTTTAATTTGAACATATTTTATGGGTCGACATACCTATCCCAAAATCCTGGGTCCGCCATTGTCCATTGAGTTCATGTTCATTACATTAGACAGTTAGTGGCAGAAGGGTTGATAAAGGTGAGCTATCTCTCGACAGAAGATCAGAATGCAGATCTCTTGACAAAGGCAGTATCTTCTAATTGACATTGATACTTGTCATCCAAATTGATTCTGTGAACTGCACATCAATTTGATGGAGGGTGTTAAAGTATATTAGTTTAAGTACCAATTCATAATTAGTCATGATTTTCTATTGTAATTAGGACTAGGTTTATTCCCTATGTAGGGGTCGGCCATACCTCTCAGTACAGTTAACGAGCACAGTGAAACCTATTGAAGAGCACAACCTCTTCCGCGTATTAGTCCTGGAAACAAAGATATCACGTTAAATCTCCTGTGTTCTTTATTTCCTGCTTGATTCTTTACGCTCCTTTCAACTAACTAACTAGTTGTGTGTCAATAACCAGTTAATCCAAATAATCCGAGTCCCTCATATGAGTTTGAAGTTCACACAGCCGGGATATTGAATCGTTGGGATTCGAACATAAGATCTTTCCGTTAGAGAAAAATCTAATATACCCTATTAATAGTCAATTTTCGATACCACTAACTCAAATTGTCGGAAAAGGTTTCAATAATATACAACATACGCGGACAGTGTGGACGTGGATGCATGCAGTGTTCTTTATTGATACGTCAAGTTAGCCAGGCTGCAGCTAATCACCATCATTCCTCGTTTGCTGGCCACCTTTGCTTTCCCTTTCACGATCTTTGTTCGATGTGCCGTCTCAACAAGAAAATACAACACCCACATTAATTAATGTGCAAACGACCGAGTACGTAGTTAGTTACTTCATCTTAGTTAATTAGTTACAGCCAGGCTGGTCGTTACTGTTATTAATTGAGTGGGAAGTGAGGTGACGAGCCGTGGGAAATCAAGGTTTATATCATGTGTGTATCTATGTAGGAAGTTTATGTCTCCTATATTGTGGCCTATAGGTTTGGCCAATATATGCAAACAAAAGCTGGCATTCTCTCAACAAGGGGATATACGGTGGCTCTCTAGCTTGTCGTTTTGTTTGGAGTCATCGGTTTTGCCATATACCGAATGCTTTGGGACAGTTCCATACTAAGTTAATTAGTTGTCTGCTACATAAACAAACAAAGACCGCAACCCTCCTAAAATCCAACTCCTCTATAATCGCTAGAGTAGTTTCACATCTCATCATCCCCATTTTTTTTTAGTGCCAAGGTCTTGTCTTTGGGGATTTGACTCAAACCTATGCGTTGTGTATTAGCTATATAGGATAAGTTTGTTAGGACAGGTGTTGCTTAGTTAGCCAGTTTTTTTATATATAGCTAGGGACTGGGGGTCGTTTGGAAGTTGCGATTGTTAAATAGATGTATTGTTGAGAATGCATGTATAATATTATACATGTATTGTCGAATTTGATGCATTGTAGAATACAACGTTTGGTATGTGTGATTGTGTATGTCGCATCAGCTAAAAGCTGAGACAAATTAAACAATCTCAACTCAACTATCTCAACAATCACAACTAAAAGTTGAGATATAACAATCACTCAAAATGAGTTTCGTCACATCACATAAACAATCCATGTATTGTTTCTGCTAAAAAAACAAAAAAATGATGCATTGTAAACAATACATGCATAATGACAATCTCAACAAAACAATCGCAACTTCCAAACAACCTCTTAATGGATAAGGTCATCTTTTCATTTGAAACTAAAGTGTATTTTATTTTCATTTGAGGAATGCCGTTATTTCTTTATTTGACAAGATGTGGAAGTCTGGTTTGTGATCTATGAATACATGTATTAGTTATAACAAAAGTGTGCATTTTGAAATTATGTGGATTACAAATAAATAGATTGTAGTAAGAATACAACATTTAATTGATATATTTACTATGTGACGTTGAGTTCGTATTACAAATAAGTTGCACCCTTTAAGGTTAGATCAATCGACTAGATTGAAGCGAAGAATCACTACAAGAAAAAGTGGTTTTTGCAACCAAAATCTTTACAACCAATGTAAAATTGGTTGCGCAAGGGCTAATATTGACAACCAATTACATTTTGGTAGCAAAAAAATTAAAAAATTGGTTGCCTATTGAAATCAAAGTATCGATAACCAAATAAACCTTGAGAAGACCAAATAATTTGGTAGCAAAATGATTTATACTTTCTCCAACCAAATAATTTTGGTAGCCAAATAATTTGTAGTTTATTCAACCAAATAATTTGGTAACATATTGAATTTTACCTTTTCCAACCAAATATTATTGGTATCAATTTATTTTTTAAATCATTGATAGCTAAATAAACTAAGTTGTTTGGTTGTATTAAGTTGATGATAAATAAAGTTTAGGCATGACATATGGCTACCTTCAAAATTTGGCAGCGATAGTATTAATTATTTTTATGTAAACAAATAACAACTCCACGTTTACTTTTCCATTTTCCTGCTAACCTATTCCGTCTCCAACCCTCCTCTTTTTTTTTTCTTCTTCTCATTTCCCTCTTTGCTACTTAGAACTCTTTGAGATCCGACTACCAAATCGTGAACCATTCTCTATTTCTTTCGTTCAGCAATCAAATCGCTGTCCATTTGCATTTGATTCCCTCAATCAGCTACCAAATCGCGATCCAGGAGAGACTGGTTATGGCGGGGGAGATTGGGGATCTTAGGAATCCAACGAGGATTTTTTTTTGTTAATCCTCGATTTTCAGCATCAATTCGACGTTTCGGTCTCGTTTTGAGATGCAACGAGCAATTCCTTGAGCGATGAGTGAGTTCTTCTTAGCAGCGATTCCGTTGCCGGTCGATTTCAAGAACTAGGACAGAACTTTGGAGATTCCATCGAAGCGAGACGGCCGCGAGCTGCGATTGCTTCTCCTCCCCTCCCGTTGCGGCTGCTCATCGAGCTCAGCAGCTCCTCCAGAACCACCGCACGATTCTCCTAGGATTCCCATGAGAATCGGTCTAACGCGGCGACGATTGCTCCAAATGGAAACCCAGTTATGCTCGCTTTTGTTCCCCTAGCTGTCGATCATCCTCAAACTCTTCCGGAAGTCACTGCCCCTGGTAGCTCAGTTAGTGAGAAGGATACTATAGATTCTCAGGCACAAGACGAGTTGTGATTGGACATGAAGGAAAAGATACAGAAGCTAATCATTTTCTTGATGATATGATTGGGAGAGCCTCAAAATCAACCACCGGGTGTTAGGAACAATATTGGTCATTTGCTGGATGATATGAATGGGAGAGCTTCAAAAGCTTCTTTATCCCGATGATTCATCGTATAAGTGGTTTTGCGGCATTCTATCCCTTCTCTGCTACTTTTCACACTTTGCGTTAGTTGGTTTAGCTGCAAGGTGTAGACGGCCAGAGGGGAACATAAGGTTTGTATCTGGTTTGACACTCATACTTCAAGCTTTGATTGTTGTTGAGTCTAGAATCGGTAGTCTTTGACTGCAATTGCTGACTTCTGATGCATTAATAATGGCAGCTATCTATTTTGAAATTGCTTCTTTTTGGTATTTATTGTTTCGATTATCAGAGCTTGAAGGCTGAAGCAAAGGTTTGTTGTTGATTTAGCATACCAGTTCACCAAATATCATGGCTAGGTAAACCTTTCCCTTCTCTTTAAGTTCTGATGATTGTCCACAAGCTGCGAGTTATTACTCCAATTTGTATTGGTTGAATTGGCATGCAACTTAATGCCCCCCTCTTTTCTGGAGCGTTGAAATTGTCTATTATGTTTTTAGGCTGAGATGATTCAGGAATCATCTCTTTCTAAGCTCCATGAAGAACTACATAACATGTTCAAGTTTCAGTTTACCTTGCTGAGCTCTCAGATATCAACCATCTTTGAGTTTTATTCTTGTGATTGTATAATTCTGCGTTGGGGTTTACTTTCTCTGTTTATTCATCCATTGGAATGAATTTGTAAATCCAAATAGTAGACAATAATTGTGGTACATCTTCATTAATAATATTGAAAATTTATCACTTTGCATGTTTCTTTATAAGTATCCTGTACCTAAAGTGCTTCAGAATCTGGTGTCCTTTCTTCCACCTGCCACTCTCAACAAATTAACCTTTTCTTTCTTGATTTCTCTATTCTAACGTGGCCATTATATCAGAGCAAAGAATCATCAGTTAACTTGTAAATTGTTGACTAGTTATGATTGCTCCATATACTAGACTATTTTCATGCAATTAATTTCTCTGTTCGTATACTGAGAACTGATTGTTTCCTATATCTGTAGCATTTATCTTTTGGTTGTAGTTCTAGAGAACTTAATGTACTCTATTGATGCGATCACCTAGCCATCATTGTATTTGTAATTCATTTTGTTTCTCTTAGCTTCATTTGTATCTTTTTTGGCTTCACCTCTCAGATGTAATCGTTTCTTCTTCAACAGGGGCGGTCGTTATTATTCTTCTTCTAGCTGGTTTCTTACGCTGTGCATATGAAATATGTGTTTTCTATCTTATGGCTGGTAAACATGCTTCCAGGAGCTACTCTTCTTCTGGCTTCTGTGTTGGCTTAATCACAATTTCCTAGGCAATCAACATGTTGTTTATTGGCAGAATGAGCAACTCTGTGTTTCTGCCTCTCAGCACCAGTTACCAGGTTTGCCTCTATTCTATATAATTATTTTTATTTTTCTGCATAATTATTGACAGTATGGTTGGTTGATCATACTCTATTTGGTATTTATGGTTTCTAGTGAGAGTTAATGAAGCTTTTTTTTCATTCTCTAGTTGTAGATAATGAATTAAGTTTCAGTTTTAGATGATGTTTGGGATAGATTGGACCTCCAATTCTACTGCTCACCTTCTTTGTTCCCAGTTTGATGCAACATTCTGGTGAAACATGGAGCTTCTGTAGCTTGATGCTCTCTTTGACATATATGGAGAATCTTGAACTCACTTTTGTTGAACTTGTTAATCCTATTATGTTGGGGAAGGAAGAGTCCGTCTGGGGCTTCTGGTTGCATTAATTTGTCTATTGTACTTGTCTGTGGTAGAGGTATAAATATAAATGGCCTATGTGTAAGGGTATGAGGAGTTTTTCCTTCTTACTTCCTGCTTAATTTTTAAGTTCAACTGCTTCTTTTTGCCATTGTCTGGAAAATTTTACCTTGATGGTGAAGAATTGAATGACAAACTATTGGAAACTATAAGAGAATGGTTATATTTTGCCGAGTTCTTGACTTGTGCTCAATCTGACTGTTCTCAATTATGTGAAAATTTATATTCTGCAGGTGGATCTGTTTTAGTAGAGTTTAAGAGAGCATTGGATGTAGGGATGGCAACAAAATCCGAACCCACGGGTACCCACCCGACCCAATCCGGTCAACGCGGGTAAAATCCGTGTTGACGGGTTTTGGGCCGGGTTTGGGTTTATCAAGCATGATGATGCTTTCAAAGAATCTTCGAATCTCATTGCAGAATTTTTCCTCCAGTAGAGACACCAGTATTTCCTTACAAAAAGTCCAGGGAAACCATCTGGCCTTGAGGACTTAGTTGCTCCCAGCTTGAAGACTGCAACCCTAATTTCAGAGTTGGGAATTGGAGCTATAAG
Source organism: Linum trigynum (assembly GCA_964030455.1). Lineage (NCBI taxonomy): Eukaryota > Viridiplantae > Streptophyta > Magnoliopsida > Malpighiales > Linaceae > Linum > Linum trigynum. Next base: position 27,127,420 of record OZ034814.1, on the reverse strand, counting down.
TGCTTGATTCATTGCTTCTATAACAAGGCACGAGAAACCCTCCAGATTACCAACATTATGTCCATGGATCCTACTCGTGAAAAGGTCATGAAAGAAATTGTTGGAGTGATTTTTATTAGGTTCTCATCCTCTAGCCAAACACCTTCAAATTTTTAAGCTATAGAATTGAGTATAATGGCTTCTCTTAATAGTGCTAGCATGAAAGAAACCCTTGTTTTGGTCCCCTTCTGGTAACCAATTAACCCCCAGACCTCTGAGCCCAAATTTCTTCCTCTGTCAACCAGAGGCTATCTAATTTCAGAGTTATTCTTATATCTTCTTCCACATCGCAATTGTTCCTGACCGATCCCTGGATCATTCTCAGTCTAGGCTTGATTTCATTCTCTCTCTGTATTTTCATTCTCATGTCCTCTCTGACCCAGTGATGTAGTTGAGCTTTGCATATATCAAGCTTTTACCCTCTATCGCCTTCTCCACCCCAGATGCATTGAACCATCTCTGAGCATTGAGCAATGTCTCTCCACCTTTTGTCATAAAAAAAGGGAGTATGTTTCCAATTTTCCAAATCGGCCAAGTCAATCCTGAGAGGGAAATGATCAGATTCAATCATTTTCCTGGTTGACTGGGAAAGAATTTGAAAATTGGAGGTGGATATGAATAAGCAGCGGGAAGCAGAAGAAGTTTTTTGGCAACATATGTCACAAGTCAAGTGGTTACGGGAAAGGGATCGTAATAAATCCTACTTTCATGAGATTACGAAAGGCTGGCGCCATAGAAACTATGTTGAAAAACTACGTAATTCGTCTGCTGATTGGTTTACGTAGGAAAAAGAAAGGAAGATTTGGAAATTGATCTTTTCGCTCAATTGTTTACTTATGAGAATAGCGTAGAGGGCATGGGTCGGTGGGTGGTTTCCTTACCCATTGAATGGTGAGTTACAGATGCCATGAATGCAGAGATGATTGCTGAGGTGATACCAGAGGAGATTAGGCTAACGGTGTTCTCAAAGGGGTAGAAGCAAGATCCTAGGTCTGACGGTTGTACTGGGAAGTTTATCGTGCATATTGGGATATTGTTGGCCCGTCTGTGATTTGAGGCAGTTTGATATTTTTTTCTAAATGGGCTCATTTTGTGAAGCTTAATCAGACATGGTTAACATTGAACCCAAAGGTGGATGAGGTGGAGACCATAAGTCAATTAAGACCAATAAGCTTGTGCCAGATTATGTATAAGATTATTACTAACGTCATCACTGAGCGTTTGGCAACCCACTTACCACATATTATGTTGCCAAGGTTTGGATAAAGTGCATCTGAGAGTATTTCTATTCGTCATCCTTTTCGGTAATGATGAATGGAAAGCCTTCGAGTTTCTTTAGAAGGCAATTGCGGAGGGTCGTCTCTTTGGGGTTTGGGTTAGCCTGAGGGCGCTGTCAGTGGTGCTTTTGTTCTGTGCATACGACTCCTACCTCTTTTGAGAGGGTTGATTCAAGAATGTGATAATTTGTTAGAATTACTGTCAGAATATGAGGCATTACTTAGTCAAAAGGTCAATATGGGTAAGTCTGCAGTATGTTGTAGTCCAAATATTGCATCTCAAGACTGTAGGATTATGACCCACCGCTTGGGATTCAGAGAAGTGGGGATTTAAAATCGAACACGTTCCAATTTGTTGAGGATATATCGTTGTCCATATTACATGGGTGGCAACAACATATGTATTGGGTGGCGAAGAACACTTTGCTTAAGTCAATTGTGGCTGCTTTTCCAGTGCATGTGATGTGTTGTTTTAGATTACCTCTATCTATGTCGGAGACTTGATAAAATGATGGCTCAATTTGGGGGCCATGTTCGGGACACATAGGTTGCATTGAATATCCTGGCAGAAGCTTTGTAGAAGTAAACATGATGGGGGCTTGGATTTCGCCCCTTTGAGGATTTGAATCAAGTGCTTCTGGCTAAGGTTAGTTGGCAGATCCTTGAGGAGCCTGACTCTTAACTAACCCAAATTTATAAGGGTAATTACTTTTCTACAGGTCTTTGTTGGACGCGGGGACTAGTTCGCGCCTCTCTTGGGGTTGGCAAAGTGTTCTCCACGGGTGTGCACTCTTCAAGCACGTTTATGTTGGCAGGTGGGAATAGGGGAGAAATTGGGATATTATCCTCAAATTGGATCCCAAGAGATAAATTTGAGGTTCTGTCAGTACTCTCAATATCTCCTCTTGTTGGGATCAAGGGGTCTCTATCTTGATTAATGCACGTGAAGGTAGTTGTGTGGGGAATTCCTGCATAACTACTTCCCTAGGAGACGATCAAAGTCATCCAAGCAATTATGTTGCCTAAGATCCTAGTGTATGATAGATTTTTTGGTAGGAAGACTCTAAAGAGATGTATATAATGAAGTCGGGATATCACATGGCCCTTAGACTGAGTCCACAAGGGGAAAGTAGAGAAACGAGGTGAGTTTGATGGATAAGAAGTTAGTATGGAGATATGTTGTTACCTGATTCAACCATAACTGTTGTTCTTTCTCTGGAAAGTGCTCATTCATATTCTTCTTATGATTGATGCCTTACTTGGTAAAGAGGTGGAGGTGATGTTTGTCGCCCATTTTGTCGTCCATATATGGAAATGATGGGGGCATCTATTCTACTTTTGCCCTCTAGCTGAAGCCTTATGGGATGCATCTGGTCTCTGACCGCTGACTGTGGGTCTTGATATGGTTAATGTTGTAATCTTTCTTTGACATGTTCTGCAACATGTTTCTTCCCCAAAGAATGCCATTCACGTTATAGGCTGGCGGATTTGGAAGGCCAGAAATTGGGTGGTCTTTGAATTTAAGCAAATTTGTATTCAATTACTATAGAGCCAGCTTTTTTGATACGAGCACGGAATCGGTGCACGTAGTTATCAAAGTCTCACAGCCTAAAGCAAGAATTAAAGATAGGGATACGAAAGAATTGAAGTGCAATCTCACACTTAGGAGAATGCTCTATCAATATAAGGTAGAAGTTCGACCATAATCAAGATGGATGCTTGATTAATACATAGACTCACACAACGCGATTCGAGTCCACCAACGACGAGAGCAAAATTCACAAGCCAAAAGCTCAATGAACAATAGGGTTTTTCAATTAGTCAAAAGTACGCTACAAAAATAGAGTTTAAAGCCTTTATATAGGCTGCACAAACAAAAACCCGAAAAAGAAAAGACTCCTTAACACCAAAGGTAAGTTCAACTTATTAGAGTCAAATCCCCTATCGTGCACCATCAGATCCCTTATCGGGGATTAGAACCCTCATGACCAATGGGGTCTCGTGCTTGTGATCCCCTGTCACCTTCCATGATCCCCCATCACGAACCTTAGATCCCCTATAAGGGATTATAACCCACATGGCAAGGGAATTTTTCCCTAATCACCATACGATTTTCAAGTTGCTCGTTTGGTGTCCAAGAATCTTCAATCTTCTCACCCAACACCTTTACGATCTTTAGGAAGACTTGTACTTTCACCTCCAACTCCCAGCTTCCATAGACTAGCTCCCAATATGAACGAGTAAGTGTCCAAAGTAGGCCCCTTGAAGTTGTTTCCGCACTTAGCCAATTTCAACACTTCCTTTTCGATTTTAGCACTACTTGGAATGCTTGGAAATTGACCTTCTTGATGCCTAGCGTGCTTAAATCAGTACCTTCTCGTTGGAAAGGCCTTTCCCTCATAGCTTGTGGAATATGGCAAGAGAATCATCATCACAATAGTTGTAAAAACGATTGAGATAAGCCATCTGCTCCTTTCTACCGTGACCATTAATGTAGAAATCTCCATTATCCTTTTGTGGTTTTGGACAGTTGGTCGAGGATTCAATCCCTTCGAGTTTCTTTCGCTCTAGAGTGACTGGTGTTGAAGATACCACTCTACTGCCTTCAAGGAACTCGCTATAAGCGAAGCCATCCTTCGACTCGTCCTCTAGCTCAACCTCAAATTCCTCAACACTCAAACTTTGTTGCACCGGAGAACTCAAACTCTAATCAGCCATGGTTTGAAGCAAAACTCCCATATGAGCCATCTGTGCTACAAGTTGTTTCATTGTGTCTGCAAGGTTTGGCTCCAGGGTTTGTACCTTCGTTGTCTTCCTCACCACTATGTTGAACCGAAGTTATGATACCACTTGATATGAGCACGCAACCGGTGTTATCAAAGTCCCACAACCTAAAACAAGAATTAAATATAGGGATACGACAAAATTGAAGTGCAATCTCACACCTAGGAGAAGGCTCTATCAATATATGGTAGAAGCTTGACCACAATCAAGATGGATGCTTCATTGATACAGAGACACACTTAACGCGATTGGAGTCCACCAATGATGAGAGCAAAATTCACAAGCCAAAAGCTCAGTGAAAAAAAGAGGTTTTTTCAATCAGACAAAATTATGCTAGAAAACTAGAGTTTAAGGACTTTATATAGGCTAGAGAAACAAAAACCTGAAAAGGAAAAGACTCGTAAACTCAAAAGGTAAGTTCAATTTGTTAGGGCCAAATCCCCTATCATGCACCATTAGATCCTTATTAGGGATTAGATTCCTCATGACCGGGGGGGGGTCTCCTTCTTGTGATCCCCGGTCACCTGCCATGATTCCCTATCATGAACCTCAGATCCCCTATAGGGGATTATACCTCATATGATAGGGGATTTTTTCCTAATCACCATATGATCTTCAGGTTGATCGTTTGGTATCCAGGAAACTTCAATATTCTCATCCAACGATTTTACAATCTTTTGGAAAGACTTGTACTCTCACCTCAAACTCCTAGCTTCCCTCAACGAGCTCCCAATATGAACGGGTAAGCGCCCAAGGTAGACACCTTAAAGTTGCTCCGCACTTAGCCAATTTCAGCACTTCCTTCTTCTTTGATTTTAGAACTACTTGGAATGCTTGAAAATTGACCTTCTTGATGGCCAGCGTGCTTACATCATTTGGGGGTAGGTGCAAGAGTGGTTCGTCATTACCAATTGGGAGGCTAGGAGCTCTTCGGGGTGTGTGCCAGGGCCCTCAGGTTGATAATGTGGATTTAAGTCCAAAGACAAGGATGGTTTGTTCTTTAGATGGGGCCATGTGTCAGGATTCTGATGAGGCTATTGGTATGGTTTTGTAGGATAATTTTGGGGGTGTGGTGCTAGCTCGCCGGGATCACTTTGAGGGTGCTCTGGAGCCAGCGTTGGTGGCACTCTGAGAGACAATCCATTGGTGTGTTAGGAAGGGCCTCACCTTGGTGTGTCTGATTGGCAATGCTAAGACGCTCATTGACAAAGTCAACACTGGGTGCTCGATAGATGCGAAGGGTGGCTCTATTTATTAGGTAATTCAGACTTTAAGCTCACCTAGGATTTTGGATCCATTTTATTAGGAGTAGTTTAATGAATTCACATGATTTCATAAATAGCGGGCTTCCCCTATCTCCCATGTGGCCTATGTCAGTTCAATCCTAACGGGACTCCCCGTCGGCGCTATTGTAGGAGAGCTTATTTAACAGTACACAGAGTAGTGGGATGAGGTCGTTTCTTGTGGTGTGTTTCCCTACCTAGATAGTTGATGTCATTCACCAAATACCTTTACGTAACGTTAAGGAAAATGATAGGCTAATCTGGATGGGAACACTTCTGGGGATTACATGGTGCGAGTTGGGTATCGCATTTGGTTAGAGGACTTTAAAGCTCGCAAACTTGCCGAGGAAGTTCATGTTTGGAAACATTTATGGGAATTGAACGTTCCTTCAAAAATCTAAGCCCTCGCTATGGTTCTTTGCTAGAAACATACTTCCTACGAGGATCATATAAGTACGTAGAGCAAAAAGCGGGGTGACAAATGTCCAATTTGTGACATCCGTGAGACTCAAACTCATATTTTTGGGGAATATGAGTGGTCCACTAGGTTATGCCGTAGGTTGAAGCTGACTGATTGTTGTGCTTGTCGTCTTTCGGATTGCTGCTATTCGTGGTTCAAAGCCGTGCTAGAAACTAAGCAGGAGGGCGAGTTGGAAGATTGGAGTGTGCTCTTGTTGTTTCTATGGAAAGAACGAAATGCTCACATGTTTAATGATATTAAACTGACAGAGAATGAGATTGTTTACATGAAATTTTTTTGTTTATCGTAGACTATCACTCGTACGAGGTTAGTGATGACGTCACAGTAGAGACCACTGCGGGAAAACTTTGGCAGAAATCGAGCCATGTGCACTTAAAGATTAACACAAATGTCATATTTTTTGTTGCGGGTGGTCTTCGTTTAGGCGTGGTTATTTGCAATGCCGAGGGAAAATTTATCCTTGCTGCTGCGAAGAAGGTTCTTGGACGTGGAAGTCCCGAGATTCCTGAAGCCTTGCATCAGAATTTGCTTTGTAGCTTCTTGTACAAGCCAATATGACCAGCCTGGTCCTCAGAACGAATTGTCTTTCGCTCATTCACAAGCTAGCGATAGCAGGAAGCACCCTCACAGAGAATGGAGTCGTTTGCAGAAGTATAATTAAGCTCCTACAGGAGACAAAATGGATCTTGGCGGTTTCCCTAGAGAATGCAATCTGGCAACTCATATCATGTCCCATTCGAAATTGAGATGGAACTAGAGTGTGGTTTGGTTTGGTTTGATACACTACCTATTTTCCTTGTTGATAAGATAATGTTGGACACTGTAACTGCAACATTTTATTAATGAAGTCACTATAGATTACGATAAAAAGAAGAACAATAGAGTAACCTCTAAGGTAACTAACAGGGCCCTCGTTTTGTTTTCTATGAATATACTCGGCTTCAATTTTGCGCTTGCTTCCGTGTGGAGTTGTAAACATTACATCTCGAATTTCTTGATAATGCAAACTATCTTTGATGTATATAAAAAAACATGGAAAAGACATTAACTATGTTTTATTCGCGTCTTATTTTATTTTCTTGTATTTGTAACACCTTTGGCGAATCCCACATCGACAAAGCACGGGAGAGATCCATGATTCATATGTAGGAAACCTACATTAACTGACAATACGCGTTGGGGTGAAATGGAAGAGTTCTTGTGAAATTTCCGAAGTTAAACGTGCTTTGTGCGGAGCACAACAAGGATGAGTGACCTTATGGGAAGTCACCCTGAATTGCACCCCAAGTCAAAATCCGTAGTGGTGTAAAGGCCCAAAACGGACAATATCTTGTCAGAAAAAGGTTCAGGATGTTACAGTTTTCCTATCAAGCAAAAAATGAAGAAGGAAAAAAAAAGGGAAAAAAACCTCTAAAGCGCTGGTTCGCTCGAGTTTAGTAGTGTGTGTACTCTCACTGCCTGGGCTGAGCAAAGTGGGGCAGTTGCGGATATAAAAGGCCGCCAATACCTGTAGGCTGAAGCCCATCAGCTTCTCATTCTCCCTAAAACCAACAACTCCTTTTCCCCATTTCTCTTCCAAACTTCCCTCCCTCACTCTCTTATCATTTTCTTTTCTCCCCTTCCCTCCCTCCCGCGCCGCCGCCGCCGCCTCCCCCTCCGCCTTCTTCTTCTCCCTCCTCCCCTCCGCCGCTCCTCCAATCTTACACTCCACTCCCTCGCTTCATTCGCCATTCCCCCACTCTGCTCCCGATTCCTCCACCTATTCCTACTTCACCCAAATTCGAATCGACCGAGTTTGTTTTGTCAGCGGTTCGCTCTCCCAACCATTGCCAACCCCGTTCTACCCTTATTCCTGCGACCTAGCTTCTTCTTCAACTTACTCCCGCGGTGGCTGCAGCTGACAACCGCCATTGACGGAGTTTCTAAGGTTCTCCTCCCTTGCTTTCCTCCGTTCTCTCCCTTTGTCGGGTTTTGCAATGACTGTTCTCATACCGATGCTCTATTTGATTTTTTTCCCCCAGAAGGAGAGATTTTTGTTTTATAATTTTTTTTGGGTGCGAGAAAAGCTCATTAGCATCAAGAACAACCAAAAAAATTGACGATGAAGTACGTGCTTGTGACTGGAGGAGTGGTGAGCGGACTCGGGAAAGGAGTGACCGCCAGCAGTGTCGGCGTCATTCTGAAGGCTTGTGGACTTCGAGTTACTGCTATCAAAATCGGTCTCTTTCTTCTTCTTCTTCTCCTCTGCTTTTTCTCCCTCTGCGCCTCTCTGGCCCATGCTTGTTCGTTAGGTTGATTTTTCTTTGGTCCATATAGCTATCTATGGCTGCACCTGCAGAACAAACTACTGCCGGCAGTCACCTATTCCGGCTTCTTCTAGCACTTGGGCGCTTTTGATTTTGAATTCTTGCTGCTTTGCTTTCTCGCTTTTGTTTGGAGCTCTACGTTTAATGGCATTCCAGATCTCAGATAGAGCAGAATATACCCTCATTTAGTTTTGTTGTTTCCGCTTAGTTTCTCATTCCTATCCTGTTATCTCTTTGAACCTTCAGACCCACTCTGTTTCTTTCTTGATTTCATCTGTCCCTTTTCTGTTGCTTTGTTTTAGAATTGAAAATTAAAATAATGGATTAGTGCGCGTGCGTGGTTATCTTCGCCTGCTCATTTCTGTAATCATGATAATTTAATCAAGCAATTACACCTTTTCTGCTATGCTCAAGCTGCACTTTGAAATTTCTTATCAACGACCAAAATCCAATTTACTGTTTCCTTAAGGGCATTGCAAGGATTGTAACTAGCTGGTAGTGGTTGGCGGTTTTTATCGTTTCTGGTATCCCTTTGATTGTTTTGGAAGCATTCATCAAGCAGATGGTTGAGTTGTTTTACCCTCTTCTCATTTTATTTTGGTGGGATGCTTTGGCTTTTTTTTTGGTGAGCCACAGTAGTGGGCTAGTCTGTTTCTTATTTAAGTATATTATTAAAGCTTCTTCCTTTTTTCCGTTATCTGTCCCTGTTTCAGATCCTTACCTGAACACTGATGCTGGAACAATGTCACCTTTTGAGCATGGCGAGGTGTTTGTCCTTGATGACGGGGGTGAGGTAAATAAGGATGCCCTTTTTAGCTTTTTCCAAGTTTTGGCAACCATTGGTTGTGGATGTTTCCCATGGGAAGCGAGGAATTCCTTTTATCGGTCTTTAAGCACTTTAAGGTTTTGTCTTGTTTGTTTAAGCTTGGGTTCTTATGGACATTTTAGTGGTAGCCGTAGCTCCATCTTTCTTAGACTTTTTCCACTTGTAGTTTGCAGGCTCAATTTTTTTTTGTTTTTGTCTGAAGTACTGTAAATTGATTGAGGTTGAGCTTGTGCACCACCGGTTATCAAGTTGGGTCACCTTCAATTTTAGAGGTGGAAAGGTTGAAAGTTGATCTGAAGTGAACCTGAAATGACTCTTTTCTTTTGTTTAAAAGGTGGACCTTGACCTTGGAAACTATGAGAGGTTCCTTGATATCAAACTGACGAGGGACAATAACATCACTACTGGAAAGATAACACAGGCAAGCTGGTTAAAGTCCATGCTTCTCCTTTTTATGTATTTAAACCTTTTGACGATTCCGATAATTGTTTTAAGTGCCGGCCCTCTTGATTCTGAGTTCTTCTGTCTTATCGTGTCATATAGGCTGTCATCGATTCAGAAAGAAGAGGAGACTATCTGGGAAAAACTGTACAGGTTGTTCCTCACGTCACAGATGCCATTCAAGACTGGATACAGCGTGTTGCTCAGGTACCTGTAGATGGAACGTCAGACCCCGCTGATGTCTGTGTCATTGAATTGGGCGGAACTATAGGTACATGTGAAGAGATGAATTCTTTAGCCTTGGAAGAGATACTTGTTTTCTATTCATCATAGTGATTCAACTTTGCTTTTCCTGCAGGGGACATAGAATCCATGCCATTCATCGAGGCTCTGGGCCAATTATCCTATCGAGTTGGTAAACAATTGGCTCTCTAATTTCATCAATTGCAATTTAAGCGAGACCTGTTGCTATATGATCGTTGTCTCTGTTGTGATACGGTATCTGTGTTACAGGTGCTGGAAACTTATGTCTCATTCATGTTAGTCTTGTTCCTGTCCTGAATGTTGTTGGCGAACAGGTAAGAGTTTGCGCAACTTACATTTGAAGCGAATCTTCATGCTTGAGCTATACAAGGATTATATCTAGATAATGTCCTGAGCATGCATTATCATCCATTGCAGAAAACAAAACCAACTCAGCACAGTGTTCGGGGACTAAGAGGCCTTGGTTTGACTCCGGATATCTTAGCTTGTCGCAGCACATCGGTACATATCTATCTTTTGCTTTCACCCCCCACGCACCAAAAAAAAAATAAAACTTGCCTTCGGCTCTGAGTAACAATAATTTTTTGTAATTTGTTTATGCAGGCGCTTGAAGATAATGTAAAACAGAAACTTGTGCAGTTCTGCCATGTTCCGGTGGGTTGATCTTCATGTTTATTACTCAGTTCTTTCTTTATTTCTCTTGTATTTCTGCCTTCGCTAAATTGAGAAGCCCACTTTTGTTTGGCAGTCAGAAAACATAGTCACTCTGTACGATGTTCCCAACATTTGGCACATTCCTCTATTGCTAAGGGTAAGTGTTATTGCTACACCTTTTCATATTGCTTCTCCTGTAACTGTCACTTGATCCAGCTTGTCATTTTATCATTTGCTTGTTTGTTCAGGATCAGAAAGCTCATGAAGCCATATTGAGAGTTCTAAACCTTCACTGGCTAGTGTTTGATTGTGTTTTTTTTTATCATCCCTTATATTTGTTTTTGAGTACGGTTCTTTGCATGTGCACCCTAACGTGATTATATATTACAGTGTAGCCAAGGAGCCTGACCTAAAGGAATGGACAGCTAGGGCTGAACTTTGTGATGCTTTGCATGAACCGGTATGGCTTAAGTCGGTGTTCATCCATTTACTTCAGCCTTCTCTTACTGTCAGCTTTCAAATTTCACGTCTGAATCATCATTGTAGGTTCGAATCGCTATGGTCGGGAAGTATACAGGTCTTTCAGATGCATACCTTTCTGTTCTAAAGGTGGGACTCATTTCTTAAGTAGTTCATTGGTGATGATATAGCTTCATGTTTTATGCATTATTTATTGTTCATGTAAATACCTTGTAGAATTTTCTTAAGGGGTTATACCATCTTTCTATGTTCATGTTATCAAAACTAAAGAGGCGTTTTTTCATGTGCTTTATGTTATAATGGTCGCAGGCTCTCTTGCATGCATCTGTTGCTCTCCAGAAGAAACTTGTTGTTGATTGGGTTCCGGCTACAGATCTAGAAGATGAAACAGTACAAGAGGTGAAGGAAAAAATTACAGTCAGAAACCATGCACTCAGAGTTCATCTTCCGACCTATTCACATTACTAACAAGGCTTCTTCTGACTTCGCAGAACCCTGATGCTTATAAAGCTGCATGGAAGTTGCTCAAGGTTGGTGGCGGGCCTAGTAGAACTACGTGATTTGTTTGTTTAATTTGCTCTGTCCTGAGGTCCAATGGTCAATGATGCTGCCCCTTCCACTTTCAGGGTGCGGATGGGATTCTTGTTCCTGGAGGATTTGGCGATAGAGGTGTACAAGGGAAAATTCTTGCAGCAAAATATGCGCGGGAGAACCGAATCCCTTACCTTGGCATTTGCCTTGGCATGCAAATTGCTGTCATTGAATTTGCAAGATCTGTTCTCAATATGCAAGACGCTAATAGCACAGAGTTCGACACTCACACCAAGAATCCGTGTGTCATATTTATGCCTGAGGTTTGACCTTCTGTCATGGTTCCCCCTACAGAGCAATTCCTTGCATTTTCATTCTTTTTCCAATATGCTTTCCCCCCACTATTTTTAGGGCTCAAAAACCCACATGGGTGGTACCATGCGACTGGGGTCAAGGAGGACTTATTTCCATGTGGCTGACTGCAGATCTGCAAAGTTGTAAGTGATCATAATACGACTTTCTGAAGATATTTACAAATGAGTGCAGTCCTTTGTCGGTCAAAGTTAAACCAACTTTTCTGTCTTTCTACTTCCAGATATGGAAGCAAAACTTACGTTGATGAGAGGCACCGGCATAGATATGAGGTATGGCGGAGCATCCAAGTGTTATCATTTGGTTTGGTTCTTTGGTTGATAGCTCGACACATTCCACTAAGACTCTTACACTATTTAGGTGAATCCTGATATGGTAGCACGTTTTGAAGATGCTGGGCTCTCCTTCACTGGCAAGGATGAGACTGGGCAACGCATGGAGGTATTATGACCGACCCTTTTTCTTCCTCCCCGTTCCCTCTCTCCCTCTACTCTTCTTCTGTTTCCAGAATTTGTCCATGCCTGGGAATATAGTGGGATTCTGACGAGTGTGCCCTTTGGTGTCTGAAACAAATAGATCATTGAGCTGTCCAATCATCCATATTACGTTGGTGTTCAATTCCACCCAGAATTTAAATCGAGACCTGGAAAACCGTCTCCAGTGTTCACAGGTAACTCTCTTACCTGAGTTGTGTCGATAAACCAACGAATCATACCATCTCGGATATCTGTTGCTTGCTTGGTTTGATAACATAGTTGGACTTTCGTGTGCAACTTAGGTCTGATAGCAGCAGCATGCGGACAACTGGAGGGTGTGTTACAACAAAGCCACAGGGTAAGCAATGGATTCGAGAAAACCAACGGAGTTGGGAATGGCATCGCGAAAATAAGCGTTTACCAAACCGGACATGCCACTAAGTTTGCGAAAATGACGACAACAAATGGAAACGGTATCTATAGCAACGGGATGCACTTATAGAAAAGAGCACTTTTTTTTCCATTTGTTGTAGGATCCTCCGTGTTTTCCTGTCGTTATTTTTCTTTCTTATTTCCCTGTTCCATGAAGAAGAAGAAGAAGAAGAAAAAGGTAGAGTAAGTCTGCTGCTGAGACTCTTTTATTTAGGTGGGTTTCATAGGGTTGCGGTTGTACAGTTGAAAGTAAAATGTGTGAGGCTTGCTGATGAGTTAGTAGGGCACCGTTAACGGTCTTTTGAGAAGGTCCTTTGATATAGAGAAGAGTTTGAGATAGCGAGAGAGAAGGAAGGATATGGCGGGAGAATTGGGACAGTGCTGGATTCCTGGTCTTTTTTATGGGACAGACTGTCATATTGTTATGTTATACTACCCCTTGGGCTGCTGTCGGCTGTTTTGCTCCGAGATTCAATGATAATGTTCTAAGCTTGAAACTAATATATTGAGTTTCAGTTGCCTTCTATTCAGAGTTATTGTCAGTCTGCCTTTGTGATGAACTGAAATTACCATTTGTTTGTATCGTTACCCTCGAAAGGGTTCTGTAAAGCAAGTGAAACCAGACGGCCTGGTAAGCGCCGAATTGGAGTATTGTGAGTGAAACCAGACAGCATGGTAAGCGCCGAATTGGAGTATTGTGTTACTAGCTTTTAACATTAATAATAATCAGTTAATATAATAATTCACAAATTTTTTCTATTGATTAATATTTTAAGTTGAGGCAATCAATTTTTAGTTACAAATTTGTGTTGCTAGTATAGAATTCACTCCAAGTTCATCTAATATTTACTCAAACCGATGAAATAAAAAGGTGACCAATCATAGATCAAGTGTTAAACACATATGAAGAATATTAATTTTATTGTGAACTTGTAAAAAAATCATCAATTATTTTATATGCATTAGGTATTAAAATGAATTTTATTTAACTAATTAAATATTTCAAATTATTGTTTGGAACTTGTTGTTTTTTAGTTTGAATCTTAATAATGATTATTTACATGCATATTTATTCTTAACTGAATTTGAACGTAATAAAAAAATTTAAAAATTAACCAATTGACATTGCAAGCCTCAATGCCTTCATAATTGAGATGTTCTTTTTCTGAACTTGAGAATTGAGATATTGCAATGATGTTCTAACTTATTGTGAGAACTTACACATGGGATCAAATCCAAAGTTTCTAAATATTTCAAAATTTTCCATGGCTATAAAACAAATATTAATTATAAATAGTTAAAAAACAATTAGTATTATTGTTTGGATGTATAAACAATTTTTTGGTGTAAATAGTAAACCGATATTATTATTGGAAAAGTAAACCATTCTTATGGATGATAACTTATCAACAGTATAATTTATAGCTGAAAAGTAAAACTGCAACCCCCATTCAAAATTTCCTGCCCATAGAGTGATTTTAGGAAGCTGATGTGGCAGAGTGTTAAGCGGGAAAAAAAGAGTCCCGCCTGATTTCAGAACCAAAAAACTCTCAACTATCCACTTTTTTCTCCTTCCAGGCCCACGTTCTCATTTAATTTGTATAAAAAACTCTTCACTACCCACTTTTTTCTCCTTCTAGGCCCACGTTCTCATTTAATTTGTATTAATTTGTATTTTTTATTTCCGATTTCCCTTCCTTCTACTCTTTCACCTCATTCGAATAAGTTTCTTGGCCTTCAGAAAATCAAACCTTGACTCAATCATCTGGTTCTTTTATGTGCTTGCATCTACCTTTGATTTCCGTTCTCTAAGCGTTAGATCGGTATTGGTTTTGCCGTAAGTTATTCTTCCTCTTTCAGATTTCTGTTTGTTGTTGTCGCTGCTTTTAAGTTTTAGGGATTCGGGTTCTGGGTTTTTTTTTTCCAGGGATTCGGTTGCAAAGATTCATCTCCCTTACCTTTGGTTCATTCCGTTTTCTTTATTCTCTCTTACCTTCCTCGCTTCATTCTGTTGATTGGATTCTCTAGAGATCAAAAGGGGATTTTTTATTTTTCCCTTTCTCTTGAAAGTAACAAAGCTGCTTACTTTAAATTCCACTTCGCTTAGACTGTCTTCCAGAGAGCAGCCGACTGCCGATTTTGAGCTGAGTTTTTCCGGGCCGCAGAGAAAGAAGAGGAAAGAAAGAGACGTTCGGCGGCGGCGGCCAGGTACTTCGTCCGGGTCGTTTTCCGGGTCAGTAAACCGAAGGGCCGGCTATAAACTACCGCTGGCCTGGCGGGGGAAAAGGAAAGCGTAAACCATAAGGCCTCGGGGATCCATTTCTCTCGCCAGCCCATACTTCAGAGGCCCAGCCTACTTGAGTCCAGAACCAGCCCATCGCCGACGAAATTTGGCACGCCGTCCCCCACCCGCCACCACGTATGAGACATAATCAATTTACTTTCTTATGTTAACTCTGTTGCAGGTAAATGTCGAAATCCAACTTGATCAGTAAGGTTTTCTCTCATATGTTTCTAGGTTAATTAATCTAATGGGACTGGCTATGATCTGATAATGTACTTTCAGCTCTAATCACTAAAGAAGTATAAAGTAGGCGGTATTGATAAGCATGCTCCACTGGTTAGTGTATTGGTTCTACCAGGCTTTTTTCCCGTTATTACATAAGATCATTGGACAGTTTTATCTCACTCCATTAGTTTGTTTTATTGTTCTTCAACTTCATTTGCATTGTATTTGTATTGTGACATTAGAGTTGGAATCCATTTGTGCTAAAAGTACAAAGCGTAAACTGCATAATTGAAAGAAGGGATAAGCTTGGTATAGTTAGAAGAACTAGAATTGGTAAGCACTTATAGTGCTTTTCTTATTGCCAGCTTGCTTCTTTTTCAAACTTCTCTTTGGATATGGTTTTTATGGATGCCTTTGAATTATATTTGTGTTGGCCATTACATTGTTGTCCTTCTCGCCCTTCCTTTGCATCCCCAAGCTTGGAAGCCATTCTGTTATATGTGTTTTGTTCATCAATTTAAATTATGCCTTATATAGTTATATTTTTCTTCGACTGTTATGTTTGTGTGGTGTGTTGTATGTGTCATTAACTCGCACAAACTTATAATTAGTGAGGAGTTCAACTTCTGTTGTAACAATTAATTAATTTATATGAATGGCAGCTGCAAAATTTACTGGAACGGGTGCATCATTTACCACGACCTCTATTTCAGATTGCATCAGGTTATTGGAGAATTTAATATGGATAGTGAAAATGTCATCCCATCTTCCCAACCACAGATTTATCGATCGTTTGTACCATGTGAGTGTCATGGTTTAGCACGCAACTGCTTCAATGCAAACTGACATTAATATTTTCCCTTGAATCTCATTTGTTTAGGGAAACGTCGAGCAGTGTTTATTCATCCTGAAGATCAGTACCAACGCTGTGTTTTATCTGCTGAAGAGGAAGAAGCATTTGAGAGAGGTGTGTTATCTATGTTTTAATTTTTCTAATTAGTTCATCTATTCAATGAGTAATACATGGTTTTATATTTAAATTCTGCAGAAGAAGCTGCCTTACAATTCCAACTCTCTCAACTTCGGCGAATACTATCCCAAGTCGCCCGTAAGAGAAGACATCATATTTTGAAACAAAAGGTTCATAGGAGGGGCTTGCCTTTTGAACACCAAGGTTGTTGTTTGCTAAATTTTGTAGCAAGTCTTACAAATTAGGCTATTCTAGATTGTTGAATCTTTATTTATTTCTTTAATATCGTATGTGTTTTGGTGTTGTTCATAGTTTTGGAGCCGGAGTTTAGATTTCTATTACAAAAGCAAAGTCGATTACTTCGACGTATTCATCTGCATAGAAAGAGACGTGGCCGAAGTTTCTTTCCTACAGAAGTCAATCAAAGTATGTGGATTCTAATGGCCACTATTATACATGAAATGGTTCATCTCTATTTTGGTTTAGTTTTTGTACATTGGATATATGTTTTTGTGTTCTGGTCAACATATTTTGTTTCCTATTTTGGTTTTAGAACATATAATGTACCCATTTATGCCATGCATATAATTTAGTGATGTACGCTTCATGTCACCTTATGCAAATAGTGGATTGTTTTTAGATGTTGATGTGTCAACGGCAAATTTGTGTGTTATGAACAAACTTTGGTGTTTCCTGAAATTTGACTTATTCTTACTTAAAATGAGCGGTATACCAATCTATCTTGCCTTGAGAACATTTATTTTAATAATTGTGTTTACTGTAGCGCGCCTAAATCGGCTTCACAGTTTCTCAATCTCATTCAATTTATGAATTACTGTGACAAAAATTTATTAATATTACTTATCTATTTCACTAGGTCTTCCGTTGGTTGAATTTTTTGATATTGGTCCACCTTCATGTACGTGTCAACATTGTGGAGCAGTTATGTGGCGGTTCGAGAGTACTTTATCTACACGGAATGATGTGTTGCCTGCATTTCCTTTATGTTGCAAACATGGTAAAGTGAAATTGCCTCCCCGCAGAGATGTGCCCGAATTTCTTAAAACTCTACTTGAAGGGGATACACCATTAGCGCGTCACTTTCGTACTAACATCAGAGCCTATAATGGGGTTTTTTGCTTTATTTCTCTCGGAGGTAAAGTCAATCACTCTATTAATGATGGTCGTGGAGTTTATGTATATTCAATCGGTGGTCAGATTTATCATCGAATAGGATGTTTGTTCCTGGTGATGGGGATAGTCCGAAATTTGCACAGCTTTACATTCACGATTCAGATAACGAGGTGCAGAATCGTATGGACTTTTACTCCACTGATCCTGCCAAGAATCCGTTGCGCCAGTGTATTGTTGAAGGCCTCCAGCATATGTTTGATGACAATAATATCCTGGTACGTACATTTCGTTCTGCGCGAGATAGGATACAAAACTCTGGTGTCCAGGAGCTTCAACTGAAACTATTGGCTAAGCGTGAAATTAATAGTAGAGAATATGATTTGCCCTCTGCGAATGAGATTGCAGCATTGATTGTAGATGAAATAGGAGAGCAATCATTTTCTCCAGATATAATTGTTCAACAGAAGGGTTCAGAAATGGAAAGGATTAGCGTATACCATCCAAGTCTGATGGCATTACAATATCCAATTTTATTCCCATATGGCGAGGATGGGTGGCATCCCTGCATTAGCTATAGTCACAGTAGCTCTAATATCAGTGTTGGAGATAAAATGATAACCCAGTGTGATTTCTATGCATATCGTCTTCAAACCCGTCTCCAGGAGTCGAATTCTCTGTTATTATCTGGTAAATTATTTCAACAATATATGGTGA
This sequence comes from Linum trigynum, assembly GCA_964030455.1. Taxonomy (NCBI): domain Eukaryota; kingdom Viridiplantae; phylum Streptophyta; class Magnoliopsida; order Malpighiales; family Linaceae; genus Linum; species Linum trigynum. Next base: position 27,109,447 of record OZ034814.1, on the reverse strand, counting down.
ATGCATTTGTGTTAATTGAGGCTGAACGCTTAGACTGGATGCGTACCCATCAGTCGAAGCTAAGAGGACACTACTACAAGGATTTGTTGAATTCTTATTTGCGAGGGGATAGTGATATCAAGCTTTCTGGGAAGCCAGTTATTTTAGCTGCCTCACACACTGGTAGTCCAAGATACAAGTATGAGAATTTTCAGGATGCGATGGCTATTTGCAAGTGGATTGGTTATCCTGATTTGTTTATAACATTCACTTGCAATTCTAACTGGCCAGAGATACAGTTAATGGTTGATTTGATTAGAAGGTAAAGTGGCAAAGATCCTGACCGGGCTGACATCACCGCCAGAGTTTTCAAAATCAAGCTTGATGAGTTTATGTTAGAGATTCGCGAGAAACAAATATTTGGGAAAATCAATGCATGTATGTGTGCTTATTCATTCGTTATTTATCTATTAATGTTCATCCATTACTCTCTTACCTCATTGAACTAATATTCCTTTTCCACTATTTGCATCTTGCTGTACAGATGTCAAAGCAATTGAATGGCAAAAGCGGGGTCTCCCTCATGCACACATATAGCTTTTTTTGATCTCGGAGAATAAATTCCATGGTCCTGCGGCTATTGATTCCATAATATGTGCTGAAATTCCGGATCCTGATCTTGATCCTGAACTGTATGCAGTTGTCACAAGTTCAATGATGCATGGCCCGTGTGGTACAGTACGTCCTAATAATGTGTGCATGAAGAATGGGAAATGTAGTAAGCATTACCCCAAGGAATACTCTTCTCAAACAACTATTGATGAAACTGGGTTTGCTAAATATCGTCGGCGGAACAATGGTAGAGTTTTCAACTGTGGCGGCGTTGATCTGGATAATCGATGGGTTGTACCCTACAATCGATATTTGTTACTACGATTTGGAGCGCATATCAATATTGAATATTGTAACAAGACAAGGTATGGTTGAAGTAAATCGTATTTATCTATATGACGTTGTTGTTTCCTTTATTATATTACCAAACTCAGATTCTTAATGACAGGCTATATGTATATTTATATGCTACACTCATTATTAACTTTATGCATGCATATGAATTATGATTTAATTTCCAAAGATGAATAAAAACCAAACCAATATTTGTGCGATTTCTCTTTTTTTTAGTTATTTTATAAACCCAGTGTTATCTTATTGGTGTGACTTCTTGCCGCAACTCTGTAATTTTTGTAATATTTTTTGGTGTGTTTTCCTTCATTTTTTTTTGCCCATTGGATAAGCTATTGTGATCCATTTGTTGCATTTTGTTCTCTGTACTTTGATTTCTTATTTAATACAAGTCACATTTAAGAAAAAATGTAATACAACTTTTTCCTACTTCCCTATCTAACATCTACAACTTGGTTTTATTTGATGTTTCTATAGGGCTGTGAAATATTTGTTTAAGTACATCAACAAATTCGAGGATCGTGCAATGGTCACTGTAGCTGCACAACAAACGGCTTCGGCTATGGATGGTCGGAATCGTGGAACTACGGTTGTGCAAATCGATGAGATAAAGGCATTCATGGATGCCCGTTACATCACATCGGGAGAAGCATGTTGGAGAATTTTTAGGTTTGATATATACACTCACTCTCCAACAGTACGCGTATGTCCTGTCATTTGCCTGGTGAGAATACAGTGTATTCAAATGTTGATTCTAACGTGGAAGAAGCGGTTGAGTCTAGCAGTTCCCAAACCTCAATGTTGTTAACATGGATGGATCTCAATCTTCAGTCAATGGATGCACGGAAATATACCTTTGCAGAGATGCAACAATATTATGTATGGAATAAAAAATACAAGAAGTGGCAGCAGCGCAAAAAAGGTACCTGCATTGCTAGATTATATTACTGCTACCCATATGCAAAGGAGCGATACTATTTGCGAATGCTATTGCATGTTGTTAGGGGTTGTTGTTCTTATGATGATATTAGAACAGTGAATGGGGTGGTATATGAAACATTCCAAAAAGCATGTTATGCTCGGGGACTGTTATCAGGAGATTCTGAATGGAATGATTGTGTCCAAGAAGCTTCGCACTGGGCTTCTGGTTATAAACTTAGAAAACTTTTTGTCACAATTCTTATTCATTGTCAGGTGGCTGATGTGACTTCTTTTTGGTTAAAGAATTGGGAATTACTAAGTGAAGGCATTTTGCATTCACGACGTAGAGAGCTGAATTTACCCCAGTTGAATTTGTCGGAGGATGAAATTAAGGAGTTGTGCCTTATTCATATTGACAAATTGATGGAGAGATTTTCGAAGTCATTAGCAGATTTCCCTGGGTTGCCTGTTCCCGATCAGTGTTTGCGTTCACACACGGTAAACAGGCTGATAGATATGGAGATGAATTATGGACCCGATGACTTAGACTGTTCTGAGGATCGACATAGTAGACCGTTGAATGGAGAACAACAAATCGCTTACGATATGGTATTACATTCTGTTTATACCAATGAGGGTAAATGCTTTTTTGTGGATGGATTTGGGGGTACTGGTAAGACATTTCTGTGGCGAGCAATTTGTGAGCAATTAAGATTTGAGAAGAGGATAGTATTATGTGTTGCTTCATCTGGTATTGCTGCACTGCTCATGGTCGGTGGAAGAACTGCACACTCAAGATTTCACATTCCCCTGGATTGTGATACAAAATCAACTTGCAATATTGAGCAAGGTTCTGAGGTAGCTGAATTGATTCTCAATGCTTCACTTATTATCTAGGATGAGGCACCGATGACTCATAAACACAACATAGAGGCCCTAGATAGGACATTGAGGGATATTTTCCGAGTTAAGCATGTTGATTCTGAGTTGAAGCCTTTTGGAGGTATGACTATTGTGTTTGGAGGGGATTTCCGACAGACGTTACCTATCATCACGAAGGGTACACGGACTGAAATTGTTAATTCTTCCATAAAGAGATCTTATTTGTGGCGGTCTATGACAGTATTGAAGCTAACCGAGAACATGCGATTAAAATTGACTCATTCTGAAGCATCGACCAGGTTAGCAATCTCAAATTTTAGCAAATGGCTTTTGGAAATTGGTGATGGTACAAATAGTAATATTTTTGGAGAATCAATTATCCCGATACCTCTACACATTTGTGTTCCCCGTCGCAGTGATCCAATTCCTGATATTGTTGCTGAAATATATGGTCAGTTACTCTCCACTGAAAATATGTCAACCTATTTGGTTGAGCGAGCTATCTTAGCCCCTCATAATGACACTGTTGCGGCCATTAACAATTATGTATTGGGTCTATTTCCTGGTGAAGAAGTTTCTTATTTTAGTTCGGATTCGCTAGAGATTGATGCCAAGAATCAGCATGTTGAAGAAGGGGACTACACAGTTGAATTCTTGAACTCTTTAAAGATTGGGAATTTTCCGGAACATGAGTTGAAATTGAAGTTGGGGTGCCCTGTTATTCTGCTTCGAAATCTGGATCAGAGTACTGGGCTTTGCAATGGAACTCGGATGATCGTTAAGAGATTAGGTAAGTGGTTTATTGAGGTCCAAATTTTGACCGGGACACATGTTGGTGATACAGTTTTCTTACCACGCCTAAGTCTATCGGTCCACTACAAGAGCTTAAATTTCACTCTGGTTCGAAGGCAATATCCAATTGCACTGTCATATGCAATGACAATTAACAAGAGTCAAGGTCAAACATTAAATCACGTTGGCATCTGCTTGCAAAGACAAGTATTTTCTCATGGACAGTTGTATGTTGCTATGTCTCGAGTTACGTCGGAAAGGGGACTCAAGATTCTTAGCTGTGACTCTCAAGGTAAACCGGTGAAGACTATGCAGAACATTGTGTTCACTGAGATTTTTGAGTAGTGGTTTATTGATGTATTATGTTTTATTCGATTTGAGGACTAAGACTGTCAAATTTATCGGGTCGTTACAATTTGAATCTTGAGTTCTCAATTTGTCCAAATTATTTTCCTGTTTTTAACAGCCAATTATATAAAATGTGATTTATGCACACTACTTTATATTTAATTGTACCTCAATTTACTCTACCGAAGGGTATGCGAGTGTGACCGTTATATTGCAATACGAAGAAGAACTTCCATAGTCGCAACTGAACTAAACTAAATTAACACCACAACCCAGCCCACAAAACAACCCAAGCATGGTTCAGTTAAATAAAATATATTTAGAGAGGGAATGCCCAGCCGGATTTGTTGAAACTAAATGGCCAACCTATTCCCATAAAAAAAAAGGCCAACCTACACTACCTTGGGCGGATCCTTCTCCACTCCCCCACCTCCTCTACTGCCCAATATCCGATTTTTTTGGATCTTCTATGAGGTGAAGGCTGCCGCATTTCAAGCCATTATTTCTTTATTAAATACATTCATTATGATTTTCATTTCATGTTAATTAGTGGTGGTGTGGGCCAGGCCGGCCGGGTTGGCGCATCAAATAATAATTAGCAACTTTGAGAGGCAATTTTGGACAAGAATTGTTGACACAGTCGCAATTAGCAATGTTGTTAAAACGGAACCGTACATCGATCCGGATTAGTAAAGGGTTCAAGGTTTATCAAATAACCGGTGGTTAATCGATATTAAAAACCGATCATAAACCGGTGTTGACTTACTTGGTAGACTTAACAATTATTTTTTTTACAATTATTGTTTCACTTATTAGAGATAAAAGAATAAAGTGAGAATTATTAAAACTGAAAAAGCATAATTTGGGCGGCTGCTAGGTCTTTTTTGGGAAAAGTGAACTGATTTTTCTTCTCTTTATATTTTATTCTGTACTTACCTTCTTTTTGTTTTTGAATTTTTAATTGCAACAAAATAAAAGGAATGCGCATGTTTGATTTTAAGAAGGTGGGTCGTTCCCTTCAAAAAAAAAAAAAAAAAAGAAGGTGGGTCGTGAGTTTCGTGACACACCCGCCTCTTGAACTCTAAATGGCCAACCTTCTCCACGAGGCCACAAATCCTTCTCCACTCCCCCACTATCCCACTTTCCACACACACACGTACTCCACTGCATGCGGCCAAGTAAATCACGTGTGTAGAATCACTTTCTCTCCTTTATATAATGGAGATACCACTTTCTCTCATGTTACAATTTCCGTTTACTACTTCCCATACAAAACACTTCGGTTCCATTGACCGTGCGAATTGCATTCAATATGGCGGGCCTGCCTCAATTCAATCAGTAAGTACTGCTCATGCATCCAACAAATACTACATCATGTAATTTCAATTCTTTTTCACTACTTAATGCCAAAACTTACAGTCCAATATATAGGCTTCCCCATGGTTTTATTGCTAATCTGCAATATGATGATGCTCTTGAAATTTGTGAGCGTGCCGACACCATCGATCTCATTATGTTGCAAGTGGATGTCGAAAATCAGGTAACTAAACAAATAAATTTCTTTTTAATCGTACGCCTTTTGTGGCATGCTGCATTTTATCGATTTGCTTTGACAATATTCGTTTCTGTGTTTACATCAGGGCACCTCTTTTTTGTTATCCGGACGTGTAACGAATTTGACAACGTCCTGGTCCCCTGCATCCATAATCCATTTCGTCCACCTCACAATTGAGGACGAATTCATTGGTGTTGACATCGTCTTCCCGTCATCACAGTTACGAACGATTGTTGAATCTGTATTCAGTCATGCAGATGTTGTCAATGCTGACTATATGGCCCTTCTGAACATGCTTGGAGAACAGACATTTGAAGTCATGGTCACAGTCGGTCCCTGGAACGATGCATTTGGTTATTGTGAACTTGTGTTGGTGAAATTATTTTTGCCTTTGTTGAATTGAGTACCATGTCATGCACAATGAGACAATGTATTGAGTTTTCTTATTTTGGACTTGCATGTTATTTGTCGTAATACTCAACTAGATTAGATTTGTGATTAGTAAAATTTCATGTAAGTATTTTTATTGTGATTAGCTAATCTTCAAATGTATTTCTAACTTATTATGAATGTTCATTCATATTACATGTTCGTTTTCAACGAATTGCAAAATTGCAACAATCTTATGATAATATAAAACAAGACTCATTTCTCGACACTATCATTATAGATATTGTAACTCCATTTCCTTAAACAAATGCGGCCAACGGGCCGGGCTATAGGCTAGTGATAATTAATAATTCTCCACAAATCTACCGTTCCTCTCCTCTCTCTGCAATGCCTTAATGGCCCAATGGATTACGGAAAACAAAAAAAAAAAATAAATCACAAAATTTAAGAAGAAGGTAACGGAAGCAGGAAGGGGAGACTATTGAAAAAGTAAAAAAAATTCCTAACTGCCGAAAAGTGCGGAGATGCTTCGACGGAGTACGTGGCGGGGTGGTTTTTCCAAACCCCTTTAATATATTGTAAGATTTGTGAGGTGTTAATATGGTGTTTGTAGAGTCAAATAAATTATTTATTGTTCATGTGTTATTTCTGTGGTATTTCATTGGGAATTGAAATGAAGTATTTTGTTTGGTAGAATTATGCAAATGTGGTATTTTGTAAATGCAGAGTGATAAAACGAGTTATTTCGAAATAACATGGGGTATGAGTTATTTCAAATAACTCGTTTTGATAACTTACTGTCCAATTATTTTAGTAAAATGTTGTCAAACGAGTTATTTGTGTCTAGATAACTCATTGTGAGTTATTTGAACCCAAATCACTCTGGTCCATGAAATCACACTGGAGACCGTACTGGGAAAATCAATGGTATGGTATTTTATGGTAAAATCATGGTTTGACCGTAGTACCGTTAAATACCGCCTACAGTTTTATCCTCTAATACTGGTATTTCGTGGTTGAACAGCCGTTACGGTACAGTTTCATGGACCATGCAAATAACTCATACAAATACTCCATCCAAACGCCCCACAGTGAGTTATTTGTACACAAATTACTCATTTGACAGCATTTTACTAAATTGAGTTACTAAATAACTCAAAATGAATTATTTGAAATAACTCCTACCCTCGTATTATTTCGAAAAAACTCGTTTTACCATCATGTTTTTTGCCAAATACAACATTTGCATGGTTCTACCGGGATGGGATAGCGTCACTTCCCCTATGAGGGTTGTGATTTTCGCTTCCCCCTTCTAAACCGTAGATTCTCCTTCCGCATCCGATGGTTCAGATAACAACAAGGACTTTGGTGTAATTAGGTTATTGGAGTGAATTTGAAAATAAAAAATAAATGGAAGGGGAAGATATCATGCAACGTGATTTGTGGAATAGATTGCCACTAACCATAACTGCCGCATATGTTCCCTTTCCATTCTCGGATTCTTTTCCTTCCATAACCGCCTGCGTCACTTTGCCGGAAATATCGAGACGCTGCCACCGGTGTACAATGGACGAATACATGAGCCACGAGGATGGCATAGATGGGGTGGGAGCTGAACAACCTTGTTTCTTTGGGTTCGAACCGAACGTCCCATACACAAGCAACGGCGATGCGGTAGTTGAAGTGTCGGAGAATGGTGGTGATGTTTTCATGCTTGATGATACCGACGATTTGGACGTCGAGGACCTGCTCAACGAAGAATGGTCGGAGAACTACGAAACGACGGACAACGTCAACGTGGAGAAAAACAATAATTTCAAGCCTCGGGTAGTCGAGCACGTTGAAGAGAATGATGACGGCACGAAGAATATCGCTGGAGGCAACGTTCCCAGTAGGTTTTACTAGTGCAGTTATGACTTCTGTTGTACTGGTTTTTTTTTATTTTAATGGTACAACTAATGCCAAGATGAAATGGTACCACAAGTTAGCTAATGGTAGTTCGTTAGTACTGAACTGGTACCACAACTTAGCTATTGGTAGTTCGTTAGTAGTGGTACTATAATAGTAGTATTTATGTAATGGCAGTTTTCTAGTGATAGTAATCCAGTGGTAGTAATCTAATGGTAGTAACCTAGTGGTAGTATATTTCCACTGGTACATGCACATTTATATTGTGACCGCTGTTTTTTTTTTTTAATTACAGCTGCGGTATCAATTGTCGTTACAATAGATAAATGAGTTGAAAACATAGACGAAGACCCTTTGAAAATTTCGGAACCCATTGCCGATCAAGCTTCTTTAGTTACAAAAATTAAGAAGCGGCATGACAAGAAAAGATAGAAGAAGAGGTTGATGCCGGCTCGGGAGATAGCAAGTGAGTTGGCAAGAAAACAACTCAACAAGGAGCTGAATAAAAAGAGGAAAAAAAGAAAAAATTAAATATTGTTGGTCGTTTCTCTAGTTAGATGTTTCATTTCATATTTGGAACATGATATAGTTAAACTTGTCCCTTGTGAACGATACTACTTTATACGAATGTGGTTTTGTTATTTGTATACTTTTGTTGTCTAACACTACTAGTAATGATGTACATACCACTACTAGTTATTGGTACAGGTACCAATACTATTTCTTGGTACGTGTACAACTACTAGTTTCTGGTACTGGTACAACTAGTTATTGCTTGTAACGGAAATATTAATGTTGGTACTGGTACAACTAGTTTCTGGTACTGGTACAACTGGTAATTACTTCTAACGAAAATATTAAGTCAGGTACTGGTAGTACCACTAGTGGTTTCTGGTTCTTACCAGTACTAGTTACTAGTACATGTACCATTGGTAGTTACCAATACTAGCTACTTATACAGGAACCACCATTGGTCCATGTGCAATTAGAAAAAAAGTATGAGACCTACTGCTGTAATACAATTGTAATCCAATTATCACTGAAATACCACAATTAATTTATACCCCGCCCTCTCGATCCACATCTTGAAACAATACAAAAGGATATGAAGAAGCTCGCTCGTAGTGCTTAACCAGAAAGGAGTTAGTTAGAGGGAACAGGTTGTGACTCTAGAAGATACAACAGAGAGTGAAAGAAAGAAATAGGTTGATGAACTAGAATACAAAATAGTGTACAAAAATCGCATCAGACATCAGTGTCGGTAATCGAAAGGCATGTTTCTTCCACAACTCATGTCATTACCCTTTTCAGAAAAAGGAATGACGACCTTAATGCCAAATCATCTTTTATCTATTAATTATCTTCCTTTTCTTTATTAATATGGTTGGTTGCCACACGTTTGTTCACGTCATCACATGTTTCTTAATTTCCTTCTTTTTGAGGTGTCATGATTGATTCTTCATCCCGCGACATTTGGTGATAGTGTAAAGGTTGTTTGTTGTGGTTTGGCGTGCCTTGTGGTGCAAGTACGGCAACAACCTCCCTATTTATCATGTCGCCCTACTCACCATCGATTTTTTATTGTCTCGCTTTTGCAGAATCGCATGGCCTCTACTGTCCCACGCTTTTCCTCCAAAACCACACCGACAGGTACGGAAGCGGGCCCGTCAGTGCAAGGTAGTTGGCTCATTGTCTTCTTCCAACTCAACTGCAACTCACCCACAACAGCGAATTCCCCCGCCAGTTACCAACAACCGATTGAGTGCAGATTGATCATGCTATTCCCACAAAGCTTGCTACTGATATATGATAGTTGTATTGGAGTACAATTCCCTTTAGAATTGAAAAACTAAGATCATACTAGTCGTTCAGTCATCAACTTAGATTGGTGGAAGAAGCAATCACCAGCATATCTCCCAGAATCATTCTCAGCAGGGGAAAGTGCATCCCCAATCCGATAGCCCATATCAGACTCTTACTTTTATCAATGGGACCTTCTGAAACAATAGGCGGCAAGCTTGCCAGCTCGTCCTGCATTGTAAGATCAGTCATATATTAATATACCTCAACCATTTTTATCCTAGTGTGGCTTTAATTTCTTGGACCAAATGAAAGACGATTTTCCGCTTTTGGAAGAATGTTGTGCACACCATTAACGAAAAACAAATGACAGATGTGGATTGGGTTTGGCGACACTTCAGTTGTGTATCTCACAATTTGCATTGAATTCTGGTGGCGGTGGAGGTGTTGGTAATGGGGCATTACCGACTGTCTTCCTTGCCTGGAGAAAGGAACAAAAGCCATTTGTGAAAAAGCGTCAGCGCAACTCTTCCAGGCAAGGGTGGATTGGGAAGGAGATGAACAACGGTGAAGAATGCTTCAATATCATAGGAGATCGAAGAGGCATCGGAAGAAAGGGGGATTTCAGTCAGCTCTACGCTACTAGCGAGCTTGTTGCGGTTTTCGCTTTCAGGTGGTGACTAACTGATGATTCTTTGATTTTCCTTATCGCCTTGTTGTTAGCCTACTGAGCAGGAAAAGCAAATGCAGCTTTGTCGGAAATGCCGGAAATGCCCGACGCTGCCCGCCCCATACAGTTTTCCTTCTTTAATAAAAGGATTCTCTCGTTCATGTCAATTTATCAGACCAAACACGAATTAAAAAACAAGAACACAAGAGTTTTTTAACGTGATATCATTAGAATGATACTAGTCCAAGCAAAGGATCTCCCTCAGGTTTTTGTATTATTATTAACAACTTGAATGTCATAGTTCTCAACATGTTATAATATTTATAGGGTAACATAACTTAACCCCAAAGGTCTTCTTGTCCTTGTGACACACTGTAACCTAGCCGAATATTGATCCACAATTACCACCCTCCCTCAAATTGATGTCTGGTATGCAACATCAATTTGGAAGATAGATACCAATGTACACTTGAGCTCAAAGCCTTGGTCATCACATCTGCAGTTTGATGCTCCGTCGACAAATAAACAAGCTGTACATCTCCCTTAGCAACCAGTTGTCGTATGTAATGAACATGTACCTCAATGTACTTTGTCCTTTCATGTAGAACTGGATTGATCTCAATTTGTAGTGCACTGGTATTATCTTCATAGAATTTCATTGGCATATGACAATCTATTCCCAATTCTTGCACCACACATTGCAGCCAGACCAATTATGACCCTGTTTCTGACATGGATCGATACTTTGCTTCAATTGACGACTTCGACACTTTATCTTATTTTCTGGATGATAGATTAGTTTGCTAAGGTTTCTTGTCAAGCCACTCTGTTTGTGGGCTTAGCTCTTCACGACTGTGATTTCGGGCCAGATGTTTGTTAGGCTTGGCTTTATTTGTTGTGGTTTGGGTCGTTGGCCCTTTTCAAATGTTGTGTTTCCTTCCTTGGGGTTTTGGCCCAAAATCTTTACACCTTGGATTAATTTAATGAATATCCACTTTTAAAAAAAGTTCAGCCACAAAAACACTCACTACCAGTAGAATGGAAAAGCCGATGTGATCTGGAATGACAACAGACATTCCCAACAACCAATGTGATCCACCTTCCCAATATGAGATCAGATCATAGACATATTCTTACCATTACCTCCTCCCCTAATGGTAAAAGGAAGATGGCCAGAAGATTCCAATTCATTGCTGCTTGGCTGGAGCATAAGGAGTTTCAACCTTTCCTGAAACTCTCTTGGAAAGCAGGCTGTGACTTTCTGCCTTCTCCGAAGACTCTTTCTAAAGACCTGAAAAATGGAACAAAGAGGTCTTTGGTAACATCTTTAAGAGAAAGAGAGAACTTATGAACTCACTGAATTCCCTAGAGATGATCAATGAGAAGAAGCCTTTGAGGAGCTCCCTGTCTAAAGAGCAAGATACTAGGGAATAATTAGAAGAAACTTTATGGCAAGAAGAACTTCTCAGGAGGCAAAAAGCAAGGGTGGTCAACTGGACAGTTAAAGGGGACATGACTACTGGTTACTTCCATAACTGCACCCTTAGCAGAAGAAAAAGAAACAAGATCATTGGTCTCAAGGATGAACAAAGAAGCTAGATCTCTGACCCTGATAAGCTTAGGACATGGCTAGGGGCACTTTGTTCATCTGTTTACTTGTGAAACCTCCATTGATAGAATCAAAATCACTACTGTCTTCCCTGCTGTTGATGATTCCCTGCCGAGGATGGTTGGAAAGACTCCAAACTTGATGGATATAAAGATAATTGTTATGGAGATGAGTGGCCGGAAAGCTCCAGGGAAGATGGTTTTCATGCTCTTTTCTATAAAAATGCTGGGACATTATAGGACTGGAGTTTGCTAACTTCATCACCAGATGCTTCAACAATCCAGATAGAATCCAATACATCAATGAGACTCTACTGGCTCTTATCCCCAAAGTGGAGCCCCCCTTCTCTATGAACCACTTCAGAACCATTAGTCTGTGCAGTGTGGGGTATAAAGTGGTGGCCAAAAGCATTGCTAACAACTTGAAAAAGCTTATCCCAAAGCTTGTCCACCCCAACCAATCAAGCTTTGTTCCCAATCGTCACATCATTGACTATGTTATTATTTTGCAGGAAACAGTCCACACTATGTCAAGAAACCTTGGGAAGAAGGGGAGCATGCTTCTCAAAGTTGACCTCACCAAATCTATGATAGAATTGATTGGCACTTCCTGGAGGAAACTATTGTTGCTGTGAAGCTCACACCTGCATATATCAGATTGATCATGTCCTGTGTGACAACCACATCCTTTCAAGTGCTATGGAATGAGGGTGAAACTGAGAGCTTTTCCCCGTCTCGAGGTTTAAGACAGGGATGCCCTATCTCTCCTTACCTTTTACTTTATGCATTGAAAGACTTAGCCATTGCATTCATAATGAAATTAAGGATGGAAAGTGGAAACCTGTGTGTCTTTCCCCTTGTGGACCTGCTTTGTCTCACCTTTTCTTCGCAGATGATCTTGTTCTCTTTTATGAAGCTAATCTCTCTTAAGATGATTTTGTGATGCAATGTCTTGAGTCCTTTTGTTTTTGCCTCGGGTGAGCTTATTAGTAAAGAGAAGTCTAGAACTTTTTTCTCTAAGAATGTGAAGTAGGCTGATAGACAAAATATTTGTAATAGACTTGGGATCCAAGAAACAATTGATATTCAAAGGTACCTTAGAGTTCTTGTGATTCATGGCAGGATTACCAAGAGTACTTATAAATATATCCTTGATAGAATTGATAAGAAAAACACTTCCTAGAAAGCAAGGACTCTGTCCCTTGCAGGGAAAGTCACTCTTGCCTTGTCAGTCCTGAATGCGATTCCCACCTATGTTATGCAGGCAACCCCTATCCTTGTTATTGTTTGTGATTTAATTGATAAAAATATTAGGGGTTTTGTGTGTGGCTCAATGGAAGGGAAAAGGAAACCCCATCTTGTGTCATGGGAGACAATCTGTATGCCTAAGAAACATGGAGGGCTAGGACTTAGGTATGCTCGCAGTCTTAATAAAACATACATGATTAAACTCGTATGGCAGATGATTAACAATGAGGACGAGCTTTGGGTGAAGGTTTTGCGGGTGAAGTACTACAAATATAAGAATGAAGAATTCATCTTGACAAAGAAGACCAACCATTCAAGTCTTTGGAGAGCTATGGTCAAAGCCATGCCACTGTTGAAGGAGGCATCCTGCTGTAGTATTAGAAATGGAGAGTATACCATCTTTTGGAGACATCCATGGATTGAAAATGGATTGATACTTGAAGAGTTTTTGACAAAAGAAATTACAGAAGAGGAGATTCAATCCCCAGTGGCCAGCTGGATCACGTAAGGGGGTGAGTGGGATTGGGTTAGACTAAATGACTTACTTCCTAATGACAAACTTCTATTGATTGCAGGTATGGAGAAACCTAGGCATGAACTGGGAGATGATAAAATGATCTGGGTACTTGAGTGGGATGGGAGGTTTCGACTCAAGTCTGCTTACTACCTTGTTGTAAACATGGATGGAGAAGGCGAAGAAACCAGATGGAAGGCTCTTTGGAGGTGGAAAGGAGCAAGCAGAATCAAACACTTCCTGTGGTAGGTTCTACATGACAGACTCTTCACTAACAAGGAACGCGCAAGAAGGACAATCACCACTGACAGTAGCTGTAATCACTGCAAGGAAAGGGATCAAACTGTTGACTATATCCTTCGAAAATGTGGGAAAGCAACTAAGACTTGGGAGAATTTTCGACATATGCTGACAAAGAGAAACATGGATGGATGCTTCCAGGACTGGCTCCTCTCAAACCTTCTTCATGAAGAGACTGGAGTCAATTTTGGTGTCATCTGCTGGAACCTATGGAAGCAGAGGAATGATGAAACACTGTATTTGGCTTAATATCATTGCCTAGGCCAAATACAAATAAACTTTTGACTGTTGGGAACCACCTAACCAGTACCAGACTAAGAGCATTACGTGGAAGCCACCTGATGTTGGATGGATTCAGGTCCAAACGGATGGCTCAGTCATCCAACCTTCAGGAAAAGCTGCTGCAGGTGGCCTTCTCCATGATCACTTGGGGAGATGCTCGGATGCCTTCACCTGCAATCTTAGAGTGTGTACCATCACAAGTGCGGAGCTCAAAGGTGCGATCGAAGGCCTTAGGATTGCTTGGGAAAGAGGGCACAGAATAGTCCTTCTAAACATGGACTCTACTACGACAATTAGCATTGCCAGGAACTGCCTTGATGATGACCATAGACATGGGATTCTTGCTAGACAATTTTATGTTCTTTTGAACCATGATTGGGATGTTAGAATAGAACATGTGTTTAGAGAAGCTAATTTTGTTGCTGATTTTTTTAGCTAGTAGGGGTCACCTTGTTAATTTTGGCACACACCACTTCAATGTGTGCGACCCGAACCTTGGACAATGGTTGTTATATGACGTCATGGACATTGCTCATGATTGTTCGATACTTAATACGAATTAGACGCTAACACATCAATCTTTTCTAAACAAATACTGTGATTGGCAACTAGGGGGTGCAAATTTGAGGGGGGTACAAGTTGGGGGGTAAATTGCTGGGGGGTGCAAGTTTTTGGGGGTGTAAGTGGAGGAGTAAATTGTTATTTGGATGAAAAAGTAGGGGGAGCAAATTAGTGAAAAGTAAGTAAATTATATTATTATAAAATAGATATATCAAATTTATAAAAGATTGTTATAAAATATTCACACATAAATAAATATGAAATAAATAATAATAATATTTTACAAAAATTAAAAATTAAAAATAATAAAATAAAATTAAAATATTAATGCTCAAGTAGTAATTAATTATAAATATTCATAAATAAATTTGTTGGGTCCATAATAATAATAATTGGTTGAGCGACCTCGAATGACTATGCTTGAAGCTCAATCCATGGCCAAGACATATAACTAGCTCATGTCTCCCACCCGAGCGTTGATTTATCAAAATGATGGTTAAATCGGAGTGAAACGGACATTATCAAATTAATTTTAACCATAA
Organism: Linum trigynum; assembly: GCA_964030455.1. Taxonomy (NCBI): domain Eukaryota; kingdom Viridiplantae; phylum Streptophyta; class Magnoliopsida; order Malpighiales; family Linaceae; genus Linum; species Linum trigynum. The sequence goes on along the minus strand of OZ034814.1, from coordinate 27,094,184 downwards.
ATGACCATCCTATCTCGATTCAACTTGACGAATCTTGACTCACTTGTTTGACCGAGTCAAACAGTTGAAGCCAATTTGACAAACTTTCTCATCGTATATCAAATGATGTCTCCCGGAATCAATGTAAAAATTATAATAATTATTATTTAATAATTATTATAATCATTCTTAGTATCATAATAATAATAAGTATTATTATAAAATAATGATTACATGACATTTTTAGTCACAACAATCATAAAAACATAATTATACACATAAAACATAACAATATATATTAATTTTATTTTTTTATCTATCCTTCCACTCTTTCTCTCTCCATTTGTACCCCAAATTAGGTGTTAATGAAAATAGTAGATTTGCCCTCCTAATTACACTCCTACCGTATTCATAATTATTTAAATACCTACTTCCCCTTCCATTAACGGATTAACCCCTTTCCCAAACATAGTGAAAAAGAAAAGCCGAAATCTGTATCACCCGTCAAACAAACGCATCCACGTCATTGGTTCAGTCCACGGTTGGGCTGCCTATTTGCGTGGGCCAGTCCAGTTGGCAGTTCACCTTTCTAGTCTTCTTCACTTCCCCGAAGGAGACTGCAGCTCACTTCCTTCCTGCTGCAGCTGGTAATAGAGCAATTCCAATTCGTAACGTACAACCCAAATTTCCTCCTATTTTCTTTTTGTAATTTCTCGTTCTCCACCGGTTTCTTTTCTTCCCTTTATTTTTTCGGGGGTTATTCTTTTTGAATTTGGAGGAGGAGATCATAAAACATATCGTACGCACTCAGCCGAGCCGAGGGCTCCTTGTTTTTGTCATTTTATTTCCTGTTCCCGCCGGCACTCGGCGGAGAAAGAAAAAGGAAGAAGGAATCACAGAGGAAGAAAGGAAGCGACGGAGAAGCACTACTTCGGCGACCGCCAGACCGCATTGCCGGAAATCGATTAGGGGCAGCAGTTTTTTTTTTTGTGTGTAGATTGTTAGAAAGGATACACAATGTCCGAAGAGGAGAAATTGTTGAAAGAGGCGAAGAAATTGCCTTGGGAAGATCGGTTGTTGCACAAGAACTGGAAAGTGCGTAACGAAGCCAACATCGACTTGGCTGCCCTTTGCGATTCCATCACCGATCCAAAGGACCCCCGGTTACGAGAATTCGGTGAGCCCAACCAGTCCTTGGCTCTCCACTTAGGGTTTTCCATTTCCGCTCCTTCACGTTTCTAGCGGCTCAGATCTGACCAGCCATCGATCTTCTAGATTTTGAACATCTATGCCCAATGCCGGTGAAAATTGATGCAGCTTTTCGTGTGTTTTTTTTTTTTGGGGTGTGATTGTGGTGATTGCCATTTCTCGCTCGGGTTAGGCCCGTTGTTCAGGAAAACCGTGGCGGATTCAAATGCACCTGTGCAAGAGAAAGCACTCGATGCGTTGATAGCTTTTCAACGAGCTGTAGATGCTGATGCTGGAAGGTGACAATGTGTTTGATTTCCATCATTACTTCTCTTCTGGTGTACCTTTAGCTTGTTGTGGTTGTTCTTGTGTTCTTATTTAATTTCGGTTCCTATTGCCCGGAGTAGGTTCGCGAAGGAGGTATGTGATGCAATTGCTGCGAAGTGTCTTACTGGTCGGCCAAAGACAGTGGAGAAGGCACAGGCAGCATTCATGCTTTGGGTAGAGCTGGAGGCAGTGGACGTTTTTCTGGTATGAAAAGATCTTGTTTCTTAGATTTTCCTGAACTGAGGAGCTACATTGTGTATTCATATTACGGAACTGATTATGTGCAATTTCATACATATATTTCAATATGTGCTCTTCCATGTCACTGTAGTCCTTGTTCTTAGTGTGCGCATATACATTGAACTAGCCTTGAAAATTGTGATTCCATGAGTTGTCACGTAAGGACCATCGAATTACAGGGAGTCCATTGGTTCACTTCTTGACTTCTTGTGATCGCACATTAAGCGATTTCTCATCGCAGAAGTCAGATTGCAGGCTTCTATACCTGTATACCGTCTTGCTCTGTTAATCATCATTGGTTTATGGTATTATGCCAACATAGTTCATTGAACGTAAATAGAACACCTAGAAACAAGTGGTGAGGAATAGCTTACTTTTCACTTTTCTACTTGGGTCTCTTGAGTGATGATTTGAGGATAGCTAGTAACTTTGTTGAACCTCGGCTAGTTGTCTTTGCCATCTTCACTGTACTTCAATTAGGTGAGACAGTCGAGGAAAAGTCAGCATTTGGTAAATTGGTAATATTGAAAAGTTCGATGATGCTTAACTAGTTTACAGATATCGGAGAGGGCATTAGACTTAGTTGAAGCCGAGTGTAGACTGCGGTAAATGGCCTTGGAGGTGAGCCAAAAGCATGCTATGGTATTGGAGACTGTTGGAGTAATGTGGTCTATTGCCATTTGCTTTAATTGATTTGAGTTGAAATACGTGAATTATGTATCAGTCCCACTGCTTCACTAGCTGGTGTTGAAATGGGGTACCCTTTCCGAACTGAATAACAGGTTGTTCATTCCCCAGACATTTCCTGGGCTTGCCAATTTTGGTTCTCTATGTAATTTGTCAATTGATTTTCATGTATGAATGTGGATTTACTACAAGTTGTTTAGTTTCTTGTTGGAATCCTTGCAGTCTTTGATAGTTAAACGTGGCTTCTTTCCAGGATGTAATGGAGAAAGCTATCAAGAACAAAGTTTCTAAAGCTGTTGTGCCTGCAATTGATGTTATGTTTCAAGCTTTAAGGTATGTGGATCAGATTTTTTTGTTTGGTTTTGTGCAGAAAATTGAGCTGTTTAATCTTTTTCTACATAAAGCTTATTTGTATTTTCTTGTTACCAATAGTGAGTTTGGCGCCAAAGTTATTCCACCAAAGCGGATTTTGAAGATGCTGCCAGAATTATTTGATCATCAGGATCAAAATGTCAGGGCTTGCTCAAAAGGACTTACCCTTGAGCTTTGTCGATGGATTGGCAAAGACCCCGTGAAGTCAATATTGTTGGAGAAGATGCGTGATACTATGGTATGAGACCATGGTTTGTCTGTCTTTCATCTCCCTCCCCGCTGAATTCATGCTATATGACAATTGTTTTCGAAAACAGAAAAAAGAGCTGGAGGCCGAGCTCGCTAACGTTTCTGGGGCTGCTAAGCCATCTCGCAAAATCAGGTGATTATACTGAATGCCATTTTGTTGTATTGTGGATTTGTTCTTGAATGTACTACCAAAGGGTTTTAAACTCAGGTGATAAATAGAGTGAAACTGTTAGGTTTGCTTACTTTTAGCCTTTATTTTGTTATTACTTGGCCACTTTAAATTGCTGCACGGTGTTTGCCCCTTGCTGGGTTGCATGTATATTCTAGATTGTCTAATTTTATTATTTGTCTATAACCGGATTGTCCTTGGCAACTAGGTATTCTATTAGTTGGAGAGTGACTCATTATTTTGGATGTATTATTCTGGTAAATAGGTGTATTAGCTGCCTATTCTAGAGTCGAGTTCGTGCTCTTTATACCATGGGTAATTTTTCCGTCTTCTAAATGTTCACCTTTTTGTTCTTTCGAATTAAGTGCTAGTTCGAATTGGAGGTTTCTTGGAAGTTGTGTTTGCCATATTCTTTCCATTTCTAACACAGATGCTTATCTTAGATCTGAGCAAGACAAGGAGCCAGAGCCGGAAAGTGTAGCAGAAGCTGTCGGTCCTAGTCAATCTGAAGAATCTGTGGCTGATGGTATGCATTGCTATTGGTAGGTCTTTTCATTTTTCTTGGGGTGTATGTACTCACTTGTTGGTCATGGTGTCCTTTTTACCAGTGCCCCAGGAAATCGATGAATATGAGCTTATTGATCCTGTTGATATTTTGACTCCTCTAGAAAAGTCAGCCTTTTGGGATGGCGTGGTTAGTGCTCAGTCAGCCGTTCCCTTTCTCCTTTTTGTGCTATTGAATTATAAATATAATTTATGGCTTACTCTTACTTCACTTTTATGTCGTTTGTTCAGAAAGCTACCAAATGGTCAGAAAGAAAAGAGGCTGTGGGAGAGCTGACCAAGCTGGCTTCGACAAGGAGGATAGCGCCTGGTGATTTTTCTGAAGTTTGCCGGACATTGAAGAAGGTATTCTTGTTGTTTGAGATTGAAAGAGTTCAATGAGCTTTTTGATCCTTTTTTTCACTACACCTACTTTTGATGGTTGTTTGTACTTCCTGTGAGTTTTTGTTTTCATATTGCTAATACATTCTATGAATTAGAAAGCATGCATTTAAGTAATGGGCTGTGGCTGGAGAATACTTTTTTATGCCCTGATTTAGGCTATTTGCTCTTTCTTCGCTTTCAGTCCTTGTGTTCTGAAAGGAGGTGCCAATTATAGTAGAAATAAATGACAAAATAGAGGTGGACCAATTGAGGAAATCTTGTTAGTTGTAATCTCTCCTTTGTGTTTTGACCTTTTAACATTCAAGTGTTTGTACTATGCAGCATTATTGTGACTACCACTCCCTCCATGTTACTCCTGTCTACTTTTCATCTGAGGCACAAGTTTTTTAAGCTGCATCTTTTGATCTGGTCTCAGAGTTTTTTCTTTCTTGGTTTATGGATGTCATTCATTTTTTTGCTGGATGGCTGTTGTAAATATCTTACTTGGTAAGGCTGCTTTTAATCCCCTGTTTTTGTGTGTGTCCTGCAGCTTATTACGGATGTGAACATAGCTGTTGGAGTTGAGGCAGTCCAAGCAATCGGAAATCTTGCAAGGGGTCTCAGGACACACTTCTCTGCAAGTTCTCGGTTCTTGTTGCCCGTGTTACTTGTAAGTATTGAGACGGGAAATGTGTACCTGGATGCTTAATGTTTCTGCTCATCTTTTACTACGTGTAATCATTCTTTGCTGTTACTGTCCTTAACTGTATTATTTAAGCAAAGTCTTGAATTGAATTTTGTTCAAATTATCCTATGTAAGGAAAAATTGAAAGAGAAAAAGCCTACAATGGCCGAGGCACTGACACAAACACTGCAAGCTATGCATAAGGCAGGATGCTTAAATCTTGTAGACATTGTTGAAGGTAAGTGTCAATTCTGGAAGTTTCTCCATTGATAAAGCTGTATGTTTGTTGGTTAAACTACGACATGTTCCTATTTATTCTTTTGGCATAAATAATACTCTTAACAGTTTGAGAATATGTGTGTTTTTTTACTGCTGTTCCCCCTTTTTTATATATATATATATTTCAAATGGATTTGGATCTGTGGTATATGGGACTATTCATGTTTTGGTATTTTCTTATGGCAGAGATTAAGACAGCAACCAAAAATAAAGTTCCCCTAGTGCGTTCATTAACTTTGAATTGGGTGACATTTTGCATTGAAACGAGCAGCAAGGCTGTTGTTTTGAAGGCACATAAGGATTATGTGCCCATTTGTATGGAGGTAAGCTTACTCCACACATCTATTGGCTCTTTCTACAATACTAGTAGTGTGGTGGTTTGTTGAGGTTATGTTATTTTAGAAATGGACTATACAAACTATTCTGTGTATGCTGGTTTCCTTTGATTTTCTCTTTTAAGGTCAGGAGATATAGCTATTAGTAGTTGCGGGGTACCTTCTAATCTGTGATACATAGGTGTTCGTAATGGCCGTTTGTCACGAACATGTAAATATCTATGTTTACTGATTATTCTATTTATTCAATGACATTGAATCTGTATGTTCAGTTCTTTGTCTTTTTAGCTGCTTCAGATGATCAGATTATAATATGGCTTTTGAATCTTGTAGTGTCTCAATGATGGGACCCCTGAAGTGAGGGATTCAGCATTTGCAGCTTTGGCAGCAATAGCTAAGGTACTGCTTTGCTTCCATCAACTCAGATGAAGTTCAAGGTTGTGTGCCTTTATTAGATTTCTTTTACCTTTTCTTATTTGAATTATTTTAGTCGGTTGGTATGAGGCCATTGGAGAGGTCGCTGGAGAAACTGGACGATGTTAGGAAAAAGAAGCTTTCTGAAATGATTGCAGGTTCAGGAAGTGGTTCCACAGCTGTTACAAGCTCAGGTTTCTTTCTCCCCTCTTTATTGTTAATCACATTCAGTTACCATTTTCATGACCATCTATTTATTTGTTCCTTCTTATGATTGGTGTAACTTGCCAGATACCGGTCAAGCTGTTGGCAGTATTGCATCTTCTGCTGAGGTGAGTACGTTTTTTCTTTCTCTCATAGTGTGTGATATTGGTTGATGGTTCTATCTTATGTAATATTTTCTGCTACCCTATCTTTTGTGTTACCTTCCTTTCCCATGCTGTGTATTATCAAGTGATTTACTCAAGTAATTCAAAATTTGGTTAGTGCACGGCAATTGGAAAATATATGATTTCTGATCAAACTGGAAGATTGCGCTCTAAAACTGTCGCCATTTGACATCTTTTGCAGACCACCGGGGGTTCTTTTGTGAGGAAGTCCGCAGCTAGCATGCTTAGTGGGAAGAGGCCTGCTGCAGCTGCTGTAAGTCCCTCAACGCTCCTCCTTCCTGTCATATGGATAAGCTGATGTTATTTATATCTTCGTTTTCCTGTCTGTATCAGCCTGCCAACAACAAAAAGCCTGGGTCTGCAAAGGTTAGTACCACTAAGAAAGGCGATGGAGCTGGCCGTGCTGACGCTTCGAAGATTGAACCACCTGAGGATGTTGAAGTTAGTTCACCTGTTATTTGTTTTACTATTAATGTTTCCTTTCATGTATTGGGTTTTGTAATTATGTCTAACGACTTGATTCTTGGTTGCATTTTCCAGCCAGCAGAGATGGGTCTTGAAGAGATAGAGAGCAGATTAGGTTCTCTTGTGCAAGCTGAGACCATTACTCTCTTGAAAAGCACTGTGTGGAAAGAGCGGCTTGAAGGTACACATTTTTCTGCGTGTTGAAATCTTCTGGTCAAAGCGTCAATACAGTTTATTGGTTTTCATCTATAAACTTTTTAGGCTCTCTCTTTTATTTATACTACGTGGTGCTTGTCCATATTGATAATCACTATCCAAAGGTTCGAGTCCTTTGACCGTTGAAATTTATAACCTGAAGAAATCTGCATTGTCATAGTAGCAGCACCGCTCAATTTGATTGAAACCGATTTTTACCGAAGACCGTAAGAATGTTCTACAAAGCTAGCCTGAGATATGAAATATGTGTTTGTTCGGTAAAACATTTGGGCAATTACAAGTCAAATCAGTGAAATGCAACTGATTTTCTTGGAAGTGGATTATAGTATGGTCATAAGTAAGTGTTTGGAATGATCAAATCTTTTTTTTTTTTTTTTTTTTTTTTTGTTGGTACTATGATTCACTTTGATTCCAATGCATGTTATTAACATGTTTTTTAGGAAAGTTCTCATTCTTTTACTTCCTGATTCGCCAGTTTCTTTTAAAATGCTGGAACTGATGGTAGTAGTAGCGTGCCATTCTGTTGAAGTTGTTACAGTCATCAATCTCTGGTTCTGTTTGGCTCTTTCTGCAGCAATGTCCTCATTGCGACAACAAATTGAGGGCTTACAGGATCTTGATCAGTCAGTGGAAATTTTGACACGTTTAGTCTGTGTCCTTCCTGGTTGGAGTGAAAAAAATGTTCAGGCAAGTGCAAGTGCTGCACTTCCTAGTAGTGGGCTAAAGTTATATCCTACACAGGTGTTTGGTTAGATATCCAGTTTCTTTGGAATGCAGGTCCAGCAGCAGGTTATTGAAGTTGTCACCCATCTAGCTTCAACAGCAAAAAAATTCCCGAAGAAATGTGTCGTACTCTGTATACTGGGCATAGGTGAACGGGTAGCTGATATTAAGACCAGAGCACAGGCTATGAAGTGTCTTACCACTTTCTCAGAAGCTGTTGGTCCTGGATTTGTTTTTGAACGAGTATGTATAAGTGCAGATCCAAATGTGTTGTTTCCCTTATCCAAGAGCATACCACATGTGTTCTTCCTGAGTTTGTTCTTTGAATTTTTTTCTTGTTTATATGATATGTGATGATATTTGTAGCTTTACAAAATCATGAAAGAACACAAGAATCCTAAGGTTCTTAGTGAGGGGATATTGTGGATGGTCTCAGCAGTTGAGGACTTTGGTGTGTCACTCTTAAAGCTTAAGGTGCCTCCAAATTACCCTCAAGTTGTTTGTTTTGGTTTCAAATGCATCTGATGTTTTCTTTGTCTTGGCCATCTGATTGATTCTCTTTAACTAATTATCTTGTGGTTTGCAGGACTTGATTGATTTCTGTAAAGATATTGGGCTGCAGTCAAGTGTTGCTGCCAGCAGAAATGCCACAATCAAGCTTTTAGGTGTTTTGCATAAGTTCGTTGGTCCAGGTGAGTGCTGAATAACTTATTAACTTTTGGTCTATTGATTATGTTGATCTCCTGTTTAAAGTGGATTCTTACAGATATCAAGGGTTTTCTGGCGGATGTCAAACCTGCTTTGCTTAGTACACTCGATGCAGAGTATGAGAAAAATCCTTTTGAGGTAGGCTAAGGAGCTTATCTGCAGCGCCTTTTGTAAGTCTGGTTTTCTGTGGAGTAGTTGCTTAGTGTGTGTGCATATATGTCAGGGTGCTGCTGCAGCTCCTAAGAGGACAGTCAAGGCATCTGAAGCCACATCCGCTCCATCTTCTGGTGGATTGGATGGCTTGCCTCGTGAAGACATTAGTGGAAAAATAACGCCTACTCTTCTGAAAGGCTTTGAAAGTCCTGATTGGAAGGTGTGCATTTTCCTTATTTAAAATGATCTCAACATGCCTGCTTTATGGAATTTCAGTGCCAACTTTCGTCATTTTATCTCGAAATTCGTTGATAAACTTTTCTTCATCTAGTTCATTGTTCCTTTCTATGCTCCAGATCCGATTAGAGTCTATTGAAGCTGTTAATAAGATTTTGGAGGAGGCTAATAAGCGCATTCAACCTACGGGAACTGGTAAAGCTATCACTTTACATCTGCTCTTTAAGTTATCGACCCTGTCTGTTGGTGATATTTTTATTCTTGTTACCAGGTGATCTGTTTGGTGCTCTTAGAGGTCGTCTATATGACAGCAATAAGAATCTGATCATGACAGCTTTGGCAACAATTGGTGGTGTTGCTTCTGCTATGGGTCCTGCTGTGGAGAAGTCCAGCAAGGTTTACGAGCTTCCTAGTTTGAGAACTGTGCGAACATGTTGAGTTTTTCTTTCTGAAAATGGAACTCATTGTTTGTGCTTGGTCTTTTGCAGGGCATTCTCTCGGATATTTTGAAATGTCTAGGCGATAATAAGAAACATATGAGAGAATGTACATTGGCTACACTGGATTCCTGGGTTTCTGCTGTTCATTTTGATAAAATGGTAAAGACTTTCGTAGTACCTGTTGTTCATTGAGAAGATGTAGTACTTACTGTCGGCTTGTTATCTCTAACTATCATGCTTGATGTAATGTCTTTTGTAGGTTCCATACATCGCAACTGCTTTGGTTGAAAATAAGCTTGGTGCTGAAGGGCGCAAGGATCTCTTTGATTGGTGCTCAAAACAGTTGTCTGGCTTGAGTGATTTTTCTGATGCTGTGCATCTCTTGAAACCAGTTGGTTCCGCAATGACGGTAAACTATCTCGATTCACTTTGCATAAGCTTTTTCCTAAATTAGCATTATCTTGAAGCTGTCTTCTCATTCATGTTATCGTGTACAATGGATGCCAGGACAAGTCGGCCGATGTTCGAAAGGCTGCAGAAGCATGCATCATCGAGGTTGTGAGAGTCTGTGGAACAGAGACTGTATGTGCTCGAATATTTTCTTACCAATCGTTCTTATTTAGATTAATAAATTACACGAAATAAACTTCATTTATTGACAGATTGAGAAGCATCTGAGGGACATTCAGGGGCCAGCATTAGCTATTATTATGGAGCGTATTAGACCTGATTCTTCCTTTCAAGGTTTGTGCGTCAGTAAAATTTTCAGTGATCTGGTTGTTTTGTTGCTCTTAAATCGTCGCGATCTTTGGAAATTTTCTTCCTTGCAACAGAGCCGTTTGATTCGGCAAAAGCAATGCCATCTGTCCCGGCATCTAGGGCTAGCACAAAGGTCGGAAGATCAGCTGCTAATGGAGTCTCAAAGCATGCAAACAAAGCAGTTTCCTCTGTATGTTCTTCTTGCTCGAGTAGGGTCAGTTCCAATGCGTTGTTTGCACTAGCTAATTTTTGGGTGCTTGTTTTTATAGAGAATTGCACCAGCTAAGGGTTCGAGGGTAGATCCAGTCTTGGCTGCTCATGACAGGGCTGTACAATCACAGGCATTATTGAATGTTAAAGACTCGAACAAGGTATAGTAACGTTGTTGTTCTGAAAACTGTATCCAAGGTGTGTTGCATAACCTGACTTGACCACTTGTGCTTAATCTGTTCAGGATGAGAGAGAGAGAATTGTGGTCAAACGGTTTAAGTTTGAAGAACCTCGTCTGGAACAGATTCAAGATCTTGAGGTTTGTCCATGTGATGTGCCTTTTGAAACTATCTTGGAGTCTTTTTCAACATCGGTGATATCAAAGATATTCTTGTTTCAGGTTGATATGAATAGATATTTTAGAGAGGACTTGCACAGACGGCTCCTTAGTACAGATTTTAAGAAACAGGTTGATGGACTTGACCTGCTACAGAAGGTATCTAGCATTCTTCTTAAGTGCCGCACATTCTTGGTCCGCATGTTTATGATGCATAATGATTTAGTTTCCATGCAATTAACAAACTTCAAAATTGAGTTCGCTGAAGCTATGAATGAACATTGCTTGTTCCTGTTGTTCTATGTCTGTTTTTCATTCAAATCTCATGCTTAAATTACAGGCACTTCCATCCATAAAGAAAGAAGTTATCGAGGTTTTGGATATATTGTTGAGGTGGTTTGTCTTGCAGTTTTGCAAGTCTAACACAACGTGCATGTTGAAGGTTTGGTTGCATTACTTCTGTGCTAGTTTACATTTTTATTCATCTATTTATTTTGAGGAATGATATGTCATAATTTGATGTTGGATGGAACAGGTTCTCGAAGTCCTCCCTGAACTTTTTGAGATGCTTCAGAATGAAGGATACAATTTAACTGAAGCAGAAGCAGCAATATTCCTTCCATGCTTGTCAGAAAAGGTTTCATAAATTATTACCATCTTTGGTTGACACTTTAATGTAAAAGCAGTGCTAAAGTTCTTGCTGGACTTCTTTATGTGCGCTATGTGAGAGTTTTAAATAAGATATTTAGAGAAGGTCACTGAATTGTTTTGTAACATTTTTTCTGGACTGAAAACATGCAGTTGGGGCATAACATCGAGAAAGTCAGAGAAAAGATGCGTGAACTTGCCAAGCAGATAATTCAAGCGTACTCTGCAGCGAAAACTTTCCCATATATCTTGGAGGGTCTGCGCTCAAAAAATAACCGTACTCGCATAGAGTGTGCAGACCTGGTGGGGTTCTTAATAGAACATCATGGGACAGAGGTACTTGTTTTGGTGGCCTGGGTGCATTCTGTTTTTACTTTTCAGCCCTATCTTGACTTTTGGTTTTCACAGATTGGTGGGCAGTTAAAATCCCTCCAAGTGGTTGCCAGCTTGACAGCTGAAAGGGACGGTGAAACTCGGAAAGCTGCTCTAAATGCTCTAGCCACTGGATACAAATACCTTGGTGTGTATGAGTACTTTAATCCCTTTTTAGTTCAGTTCTGTTGCATGCTTGGTGTAAGTTGGTCGAAGAGGTTTGTTTTTCTTTTCTTCGTTGAGGCTAATTGTCATTGAGACAATTGGAAGATATTTTCCCTGTATTCTTTTCGCTAATCCTAGTAACCTCTATAATCTCAGTCTCGGGGTTTTCATTTCATTTTTCGTGATTTACCATAGGTGAGGACATATGGAGATTTGTTGGCAAGCTAACAGAAGCTCAAAAGAGTATGTTGGATGATAGATTTAAGTGGAAGGTATGGTGATATATGCTTCAGATTTTTTGTGAGAGCTTGATTACTTGTTAAATCTAGTTATGTAACAGGGAATTTGAGTTGTTGAATTCTAGAACCTGTAAGTATAGATGAAGGCTACTTTATTCTTTAATCCTGTAACTTTCTAGGTCCGCGAGATGGAGAAACGGAGGGAAGGACGTCCAGGTGATGCTAGAGCCGCTTTGAGAAGATCTGTTAGGGAAAATGGGTATGCTTATGGTTTATGACGTGTTATCCAAGTAATTAATTGTCATGAATGTGGTTCACATTACACTTTTAAATGTATGCTTCTGCTAGCACAAGTCTTGAAAAGGAATTTTCCACTTAAAATATAATGCTCAATCCGTTAACCATTGGGGTCTAAATCTCTGTCATGCTCTCCTTTGTACTGATATCAGGGCTGAGGTGGCGGAGCAGAGTGGAGAAGTATCACAGTCTATACCTGGTCCAGCACTTATAAGGTGTCTTTATTTTCTTGAGTTTTTCTTCTGTTCAATAACATATATATTTAAGTCATAGACAATCTCCCCATCCAGCCGATGACACAGAGAAAGAACCTGGGTGCCTATATGCAGGAAAAATTATGGTATGCACGATCAAATGGAAAGACATATAATTCCCTCTGCACTTGCTGGCGCAAACAGCCCATCTGACTGGAATGAAGCTGTTGACATAATTGCCTTTGGCTCTCCAGAGCAGGTTCTACTAACTGTTCTTGTCTAGTTGTCCGTGATTGTGGTTTCTAGCACTCCTGTGCATTGCACATTTGGTGTTCATGATTCATGGAATTCTGAATATGAGAAATGATGCAACCGGAGACGTTGAATAATAGGAGTCTTGTTGCCTTCTCCTTTGGAACTAATGGTTGTGGTTTCAACTGAGCCTAAAATAGATCATTGTTTGGAATCCGGTAGATTTGTTCCAATCACTTGGTAGTGGTTTTTTCAAAATTAGATGTCAAAGGTCACTTATTGATGCGTTCAATCATTTTTCATTTGGTGCCAAATTTATGTGTTTGATCTGAATATAGTTACCAATCATTGGTAATGGCGGATATTTGTCTATAAGCTTTAATATCTGTAGTTGAGTATCTGGTGGTTGTTAAATTACAACCTATAAGTAGTTCTATGCAGTCGCTGATGCCACTCTTGTATCTTAAATTCCTAATATCTCAAATATTAGGTTAAAGGATATCAGCTCACTTGTTATTTCATCGTGTGGTCATCTACTCATATGTATGGATTGGTCTATGTTTTCCATTCCAAGTGATTCTCAACTTGGAGTTTATGTATCTTGTTATTGTTTCGTTTGCTTGATTGTTGATCAATATGTATGATGTAAAACTGATTTTTCCTTAATGCTCGTGTAACTCTCTCTAGCCTGTCTTTCCTCCTATTTGTGATGGATTGCCATACCATTCTTATGCACCTGCTTAGCATGTATTTCTGATTTGCCATTTCAGTCAGTGGAAGGAATGAAAGTTGTGTGCCATGAGTTGGCACAGGCTACTGCTGATCCTGAGGGCAGTACGATGGATGAATTGGTGAAGGATGCCGATAGACTGGTTTCTTGTTTAGCGAACAAGGTACTTATTAGGTGCTGAATATCTCCCCTAGCATCTACATTAGAGGCCTCAACTTACTCTTTACATATTGGTTGACCAGGTTGCCAAGACTTTTGATTTCAGTTTGACAGGAGCCTCATCGAGGTCTTGTAAATATGTCCTGAACACCCTCATGCAGGTAAACTTCACCTATTATATTTCTTGTTTACAGAAAATGGCACGGCTGACGGCACCAGCTTGTTGACTTACTACCACAATCATTGCATTTTAGTTAATCAGTAATTTGTTGTAGTTTCCTAATTCTTTGAAGTCCGCTACAGACTTTTCAAAACAGGAGGCTTGCACATGCTGTTAAGGAAAGCACACTTGACAGTCTCATAACAGAACTTCTACTTTGGCTTCTAGATGAGAGGGTGCCTCATATGGATGATGGTAGCCAGCTTCTGAAAGCTCTAAATGTGCTGATGCTAAAAATTCTGGTGCGCATATCCACCATATAACCCTTTCTTTTTATATTTTTCATTTACTTTTTAGCATTCTTACTAGTGATTGCATTTGCAGGATAATGCAGATAGGACATCTTCATTTGCTGTTCTGATCAATCTCTTGCGCCCACTGGATCCATCTCGATGGCCTTTACCTGCTTCGACAGAAGCTTTTGCCATCAGGAATCAGAAGTTCTCTGATCTTGTTGTCAAATGCCTTATCAAACTCACAAAGGTAAACATTTATTGTCACATTTGTAGGCCTTTTCAATATTGATAATCTTTTGTGATCAGCTGCGTGGCCTTGTATCTTACCTCACAAGATTAAGCCGAAACTGCATTTTATGTTGCTGTTGCTGCTTGATTTTTCAGTGGTCCATGGTTGTAGGCATTTCATGTATGCTCGTCTTGTGCTGCCAGCAACATGTAACACCTTGTTTAGAATAGCCTCTAGCGCAGATAAACAGTTAGTCAGTTATAGGTTTTAACTGATAGTTGAACTGATAATGGCGAGGATTTAACCGATAGTTGAACTAACAATGGTGAGACGTTTAATAGTTAACTGATAACCCATAATTTTTTAGTGGTTCAGTTTTGGTTTGCTGATTTGGTAAGTGAACCACTAATCACAATTCACCAATGTATAAAATAGTCGGAACTCGATAGTGACCCCTCTCCGAATACACTTTGCAGTTGACAAAGCGACCCTCGCCCCCTTGTAGTCTTCGTTTCTTTGTTTGTGAATGATGTTGGTCTTGTGGTGCTTTTGTTTGATGTCTTGCTAGTTTGTACTAAGATGTTTGAAATTTCCTAATTTTATGTATTGGAATTTGGATTGAGATTCTGATTCACGATGGATGTTCTATATTTATATTGTTTTATGTTAACAATGTAGAAGCTTATTTAAATTGTTTTGAACTATTTTTATGTTTATAATTTTATTATTAGAAAAGGGCACAAAAAAATTTAAAATTACGAAAGGAAAATTCCACATCTGGAGGTTGCTGTCATACTAACCGCTAACCAAACAGACAATAGGCAGTTAGCCGATAAAGCTAATTGGTTCCGTTTTCGGTATTCATTTTTTGCAAAGAGGTTTTAATGACTTACCGCCAAACGGGTTAGTGGTTAACCAGCACCGAACCGATTAGCACCCCTCTTGCAGGATTGTTGAATTGTTCAAGCAGTGACCGTCTGCATTCATTTATAATTTTTATTTTTATTACCATTTCAGGTTCTTCAAAGCACAATTTACGAGGTCGATCTTGACCGCATTCTTCAAAGCATCCACATATACTTGCAGGAGCTGGGAATGGAAGAAATTAGGAAAAGGTACTTTTATTATCTGTACTACACTGCAGTTGGAGCTGAAAACTAGAGTTGTATTCTCTTTCAACTGATTGTTTCCCTTTTGTCCATGTGTTGATAAAGGGCTGGAGCTGATGATAAGCCACTGCGTATGGTGAAGACTGTTTTACACGAACTTGTTAAGCTCCGGGGGGCTGCAATTAAGGGTCACCTCTCTATGGTTCCTATAGACATGAAACCGCAACCAATAATTCTTGCATACATTGATCTCAACCTTGAGGTGAGAGTTGATTGATGAAATGGTACCCTACCTTTCCTGCAGTTGGGGTTCCACTAACAGACAAAATGATTAACTGTTTCTTTTCTTCCTCTGTACAGACTTTAGCTGCTGCAAGAATGTTGACCTCAACTGGACCCGTTGGCCAAACTCATTGGGGTGATTCTACAGCTAATAACGCATCATCTGCAACACACTCAGCCGATGCCCAGTTAAAGGTACATATATACTACATATGAACTTGTCAGACGGTTTACACATTAACCTGCCTGCATGGCTGCAACTGAAGAAATTTTTCTTGCTTTCCATCTACAGCAAGAACTTGCAGCCATATTCAAGAAAATTGGTGATAAGCAGACATGCACCATTGGTCTTTATGAACTGTATCGTATTACTCAGCTGTATCCCAAGGTAGAATTGATGTTGTCAAATTTAGCATTAAAGAGAGCTCTAATAAGTCCTGTTGACAGTCTTGGACATTGACCTTATACATATTTGTTTCTTCCAGGTTGATATTTTTTCTCAGCTTCAAAATGCTAGCGAAGCATTTCGAACGTACATTAGAGATGGTTTAGCTCAGGTTTGTGTTTGTGGAAGTTTTTTTTCTTCTTCTTTAGCTGGGCCTTTGGAATGGATGGGAACGAATTTGGATTGATGCTAATAATGCTTCCCACTTTTATTATCTTGCCCCAGATGGAGAAGAATGCTGCAGCTGGAAGGACTCCTTCTAGTACGCCAATGTCTACACCTCCTCCATCGGCTCTCATCAATGTTTCCTCACCTGACTTTGCACCTCTGTCACCTGTTCAAACAAACTCCTTAGGCGGTGACGTAAAGTCGTTGCACGTGAGGCCTGAGCCGCCAACCAACTTCCATCTACCGCCCGCATATGGTGAAGATGGCCGAGGAGGTCTCAATGTGCTTGCTTCAAGAAGCCGCGTCTCTGAAAATGACCAAAGAAATGAGAAATTGAGTAAGCAATCCTTCGTGGTGCTTGATCTTAATCGGGTTCTTCTTTTGCATTTCCTTTTTGGGTTTCTTCTCATTGTGTTATGGTTTCTCATCTACAGTAACCACTGGGACGCTGGATGCTATAAGGGAGAGGATGAAGAGCATGCAACTAGCTGCCACCGGCGGGAATGTACCAGACTCTGGTGCTAGGCCATTAATGTCTATGAATGACAATGTGAACAACAACAACAGCTTGGCTGCTGCTCAGGTCGCTCCTCGTGCAGCCGAACATGTGGATGCTGAGAATCCTGCACATGGCGGGATCCATCCAATGGACGAGAAGGCGCTCTCGGGGCTCCAGGCCCGAATGGAAAGATTGAGAAGTGGCTCTTTTGATCAGCTGTAGGTAAAGTAATGAGAGTCAGTGCTGAGAATGCATATGCGGTAAAGTAACAGAGGAGGTGGGAGCATGTTTCATGCGCACAGAATTTCGCCCCCATTGATGCCTGAAGCCGGTGAATCATTTCTAGTGCGCTTTAGGTTACTTCTGCGACCTTCGCGTCCTTTTGTATATTGTAGATTCTTAATTTTTTTTCCTCGGGTAGATATGCAATATATATTAAAATTCCTTTTTGATTTTTGTTGGCAGAAACAGACGGTTTAGTGCAATTAATCGATTTGTAACTATAGTGTAACCAAAGGCAGAAATCGATATAGCTTATCTACGACCAACTACACTAGAGTGGCGTGAGGCCAACTCCATAGGCGTGGGCAAAGCTCGTCTTATGAGTGGATATCCCTCTGCTTGGTCCAAAAGAGTTTAAGTTGTTTCTGTGGCACCTCTAACTCTTCACTCTTGTACTCACTTTGATGATCCATCAGTCGGACGATCTAGTGACACTACTTGTCCTCGAGCTCTAGTGTAGACTAGAGTGCTTGTTGTGCAGTTTCGGTTCCATTTCCATGTATTTCAAACCCTGGCTTTCTCACCCACCTCCAGGTCTGAGCGTAGGGATGGGCAATGGATGCGTCAACCGCTAGATCCATTCAAATTCACTCGATTATAACCCACCCATTATATGTTTGGGTGGGTGTGGGTCAATGTTTTTGTCATCCACAAAATTTGGGTGGGTGGCTGGTGGTAGTGGATGGGTAGGGGCCTAGGGATAGGTCATTAATCGCAAATTCATATGATATATTAAGTCATTACTACATGCTGTAATAAAACACATTGTTTTTTTATCTCAATACTTTAATCATGATTGATTAATTAAACTATAATATTATATTTTATAAATGTTAAAATATGATAACTGTCAATAAAATATTGTGTGTTCGTAAATGAGATAATTGGTGTTAGATTATGCAACACTAAATTGTAAGTTTGGTCACTTGAATTACTAGTAAAGTTCACGTTAGCCACTGGAATTACTTTATTCCATCCGTAGTCACTTAAATTAGGTTAACAGTTCAAGTTTCGTCACTGGCCGTTAGTCTCCGTTAACTTTACTGATGTGGCGGTCAACTCTTATAGTTGACTGTTAAATGAGTGACGTAACAATTACAAAATAATAAATAAGAAAATTTAATTTTTAATAAATTCCACCTCATTATTACAATAAATTAAAAATAATTAAAACAAAAAAATGCCTCAAGTTTTTTTATTTGTAGCATTGATATTCAACTAGTTTTGTCCAATTTTTTATGGCTCATAATTATCTACTTATTTAAAAATAATTTGACCCACCAAATTCGCCAAACCCACCCACCACCCGCTGTCGCCCACCCAACCCACCCACAACTGTACAAATTGGTGGGTGTGGGTCAATTTTTCATCACCCGCCATAGCAATGGGTGGGTGGATTTTATCCTAAAACCCACCCATTGCACATCCCTAAATGAGCGCGCTGGGTCCTTGTTATCCAGCGGTGAAGGAGGAACCTTGAGAGCACGTGCAAACATGGTACCTAGGGTCTCAGTATTTTCCGCGGTTTTAGTGGCTAGGTACAACAATTGACCCGACCCAACTCTGTGTCTTAGCTAACTCGTTGACTCGTTAAAACTACACTCTTGATAATGCCAAGTGAAAAAATGCCAGGATCGCAATATCGTGGTATAAGTAATAAATATTGAATCCAGAAGTCTCTAGATTTACTATTACATAGCTTCAGTTTATTATTTAGCAAACCAGATCAATTTAAAAGAACTACAACTACTCTAGCAAACTAAAGTTAATCTACTTACAGGTTGGGCACTCATTCAAGTTATGATTCCTCCTAGCCACTAACAAGATTAATGATTAATAATGCTCTAACTGGAATCACCATTCATTAACAATGCGGAGAGTCCTTGACTAGACATTGAACACTTTTTAAGCAATCAATGTTCTCTTGAGGCGGATGCCTAGTGGGACGAATCCTTCTTTAGAACAACTGATCAAGGTGTTTTAGCCTAGGCTCCTTCTATTGGGCGAGGTTCTCACTCAATACATAGCATTGAATCCACTTACTCTCATGTTATCGATCGCCTACTTCCAATCCATGGTGCTCTATTGACCTAGTAAGGTATTACCTCTCACAGAATCAAAGCAAAATTGAATCATGAAATATTTCATAGATTAAAAATATGAACTCAAGATAATCAAGAGAGAGTACTTATACGATCATCCAATCAAGAAAAACATAACTAGGGTTCCTCAAAACCTAAGTAAAAGGAAGTTACTCTATAGAGAAGAGATAGAATGCAGGATTCTGATATAGATTTTCAAACTCTATCTCCAAGCTTGTTCTTCGAGTTCCAGCGGTGAAGAAATCCTTCATTTTCACTCCAAGAATGTCTCCAAGTCGCTCACTCTCTAGGGTTCGTCCCTTGGGTGTTTGGGATAAAAAACCCAGCTCTCCCCTTTCAAAAATGATAGAAAACACACTTATACTAGAGTAGTGGCAGAAATGCGACCATGTTTCTAAGCCTGTGTTTCAGCCCATCTCGTGTTTCTTCTCGATACCCAAAACATAGTCTCAAGAGGACAAAACAAGATCGTGTTTCTCCAGCTCGTGTTTCTTCCTCTGGTCCACTCTTGAGTTCCCAAACGACCTTCGATTGACCAAAGACTTGTGCATATGCCTCCCTTTACTTGCTAGGACCTCAAATGTGACAAACGAACACAACCTAGCATAAAATAGGCCGAAGATGCAAGGAAATCAAGCTCAAATGACTAAGAAATGAGAGAATAAACATGTGAAGCTATGGTTTTATAAAATTCCCCGACACTTAATTCTTTACTTGCACCAAATTGTTTAAACATAGTTTTTACGAATAATAGTAGGGACAAAATTTTCGTAAATCACAAGCGGCCATCAACATTTATACTTGAGCAGCACAAGGGAGACAAAAGCAACCACCATAGATGACATTTAAACACAACAACCTCATGACAGTGACAACTCCTCATCAGACTTATAAAACTGCTTGCAAATGCAACTAGTCAACTGGCATCCCAAGCTATGCAGACGTAGAGATTAAGTCATACAGAACAAGATTTCGAGCAAATTAGGTCCTCACCGGGATTTAGAAAATAGAAAATGAATCACTCAACACTCGACTAGTGGGGTCATGACCATAATTTGTGCAAAAGATGTGCATGTTATAAATCTCAAACCTAGAATCTCTCTGTCACGAAACCAATCGTTAACACTTTGTAAGGAAATCGAATCTCCATATTTGGGTCGCCACTAACTTGTCAGGAGGGCTTTTAATAGGGTTGTAACTTGGTTAGGGTCCAAGACATGGGGAGCAATTCTTCAACGTTGTGAACAAAATTTAATGGTCAAGATCTCAGAGCAAACCAAATACAACTTAATTCGTTCTCTACTTTTTCAATTTTACTGGACTTAAGAAAATAAGAAAGGAGGAAATTTTCAAAATCGAGGAGTTCTTAGTCTTTGGGCCAGAAAACGACTCTTATTCTTATCAATTTCAAGCTTTGTGGTTGCTCTCCTTATTCTTTTCTTTTTCTCTTTTTTTACTTTTAAAATATCCTGGAGAGCGAAAGATAAACAACCACATTTTTCAAAGATTTCATCCAAAACGTTTGTTTTCTTGTTTTAGAACAAAGCATAAAAGTGTGCAAAAACCAAGCATGTGAAACCTTGAAAAGGAATAAAATAAATGTGGGCTTGAAGAACAAGGATTGACTTTTGACATAATGATCATAACAAAGAATATGTTAAGACTCAACGAGGGTTGAGTAAGGATGTTATGATATAGGTAGTCAATTTGGCAGTGGGCTAAACCTGTGCCTCCCTCTTCCCAATCAGTTGTATCACAATTCGATGTCATGCAAAGTGTAAGCTATTATCATGCAGAGAGAACTAGTCACACAAGAAAGAAACGAACAAGAACTAGTCTCACACGGCTACCTAGATGCTCAATTTCCCATGCAATTTTCACACTCTCCATGCCTAGAAAACCGAGAATAATGAACAACCAAACACATCTTTTAGCAGTTTTGCCATCAAATGAAGAATGACAACGGACACAAACTCATTGCAATTCTCAATCATCGTCATAGGTCACATGCAATCTCAATCATACTAATGCACAACATCAATAGGCCACTAGATTCAAAACACAAGTCTAAACAATGCCCACTATGATCATGCAGTCAAGTCAAATATACTTGGAGCTCACAAATTTAAAAATTTTGGACAATGGACTACGCTCCAAGACAAGCAAAACTATATCATTCATCACACCCAAATACAATGGAACGCCCCCTCCCACTTAATCACGACATAATCCTCAATGGAGAAAATAACGGGGGTATAATGTAGTTACTGGATCGGGTGATGAACGATGGTAGATTGAACAGGAGGTGCACTCCATGGATGAGAGAGTAGATGGAACACAAACACCACACAAAATCTCACAAAGTTTGAGTTTTTTTACTCTAAAATCAAAGTAAAAAAAAACTCAACCGAAGAGAAACAGGAAAAGAAATTCAAACCGATGAATTGGGTTGCCTCCCAACAAGCTCTTCTTGAATGTCGTGAGCTAGAAGATGGCTCCTAAATTTCGGTCCACACCAAAACCTCCTTGAAGTTGAGGTTCTCGTCTATGAAGTGGAGTCTCAAGTCACGATCATGTATTATGACAAGTGATGAAAATGCCTCATGTACTTGATGTGCATGCAGTCTCCACCTTGAGAACTCTCTTCTCCTATGCTCTCATCACATTGCCAAAACAATGTATGACAATATTGATTGACCACCATCATGCACACCAAGAGGGATCTATAGGGGCGTGGCCTTGGTCTGGAAAAGAGACACTGCAAATGGCTCCTTGCTTAGCAGCTCCTCGAAGTCTGGTGAAGACGTCACATAAAACTCATGGCTGGTGCAAGCCTCATCCATCATAACTTTGTCCTTATCCTGGACACCGATCGCTTCTTCAATCCCCCATACTTCTTCAGGATTCGGTTCCTCCCCTTGTGGAAGATCAAAAACTTCCTCTTCATGGCTTTCTTCCTCCTCCATAACTTTTCATCTCACCCTTTCTTCCTCATATTCAAGCACAACTTGGAGAGCAAGTCTCCATGTAAGGTTCTTGATAAGATTAGCTTGAATCTCCTCACCCATTCCCACCTCTTCAAAGCGGGAATGGGGAAAGGTGTGGTCTGTCACAACAGGATATTCCTTATCATGATCATCACAGGAGCTCTCTGTGATAACTTATGTGTGCTCCATAGTGTCATCGTGGTATGAGACTTCACCCTCCTCTTATGCTTGTATGGTAGCAAAAAGGCGATCTTGAGAAAGTTGTGCACAAGCATGCTCAATCCACTGCGTTCGCTTCGCTGAGTGCTAAACAACCTCCTTCATTTAAGAGAGAATGAATGAGTAGGGAAGGATAGTGGATTTAAAGGCCGCTCGGGAGCACGATCTTTCCATATCCATAACAAACTTCTCAATAAAAATCTCAAACTTGCTCTTTGATTCTGGATGTGAAATGTAGCATGGCTTTGTAGAATGGCCAGTGAAGGCCTCCACGACTAACTCTGGCTCAGATGGTCGTTCTGGTTGTGGAAGAAATCTTCTTGATAAGGATTTTGTTCTTTAAATGCCCATGGAACTGGTTGTGCATTATAGAAGGGCGGTTGTTCTTCCTTAAATCCGAATCTGTACCCTTCTCCGTACTGGTTGTCTCATGAAGCCTCGAGGTAATACCAACCATGTGTTGGTTGGTACCTCCACTGGTCAAAAAAGCCATAGAGATTCATCTTTCAGATCTGCGCAACCAAAAACAAAGACATCCAAGTGAAAAGCAAGGGTGGAAAAGAAAAAAACAACATAAAGAAAAGCTACATTAACAAACTTCTGCATTTCCTAACAATCTAGAAAGTCCCCGACAATGGCGTCAAAAACTTGACTCGCTAAACCTACACTC
The DNA here is from genome assembly GCA_964030455.1 of Linum trigynum. Taxonomy (NCBI): domain Eukaryota; kingdom Viridiplantae; phylum Streptophyta; class Magnoliopsida; order Malpighiales; family Linaceae; genus Linum; species Linum trigynum. The sequence goes on along the minus strand of OZ034814.1, from coordinate 27,071,192 downwards.
CTGACGATGCCAAGTGAAACAATGACAAGATCGCACTATAGTGTCACAAATAATAAATATAGAATCCACGAGTCTCAAGATTTACTATTACTCAGCTTCAGTTTATTATTTAGCAAACCAGATTAGATAAAAGAACTACAACAGCTCTAGCAAACTACAGTAAAAGTTAATCTAATTACAAGTTGGGTACTCACTCAGGTTATGATTCTTCGTACCACTAACCAGATTAATGATTGTTGATTCTCTAACTTGATTCACTATTCATTCACAATAAGAAGAATTCTGGACCAGACCTTGAATATCTATGGAAGTAATCAAGGCCCTCTTGAGTTGGGTGCCTATATGGACGTATCCCTCTCTTGAACAACTGATCAAGGTGTTTTAACTTAGGCTCCCTCTATTGGGTGAGGTTCTCACTCAATACATAACATGAATCCACTCACTATCGTGTTATCGATCCCCTACTTACAATCCATGGTGCTCTATTGAGCTAATCAGGTATTCCCTCTCATAGAATCAAAGCAGAATCAATAATCTCGATTAAAGCAGAATTGAATCATGAAATCATTCATAGATTGAATAGGAACTCAAGATAATCAAGAGAGAGTACTCATACGATCATCCAATCAAGAAAACATAGCTAGGATTCCTCAAAACCTAAGTGAAGGAAAGTTACTCCATAGAGAACAGAGAGAATGCAGAAATCTGATCTATATCTTCAAACTCTATCTCCAAGCTTGTTCTTCACATGAAACCATTCACATTTCCCAAAATTTTACTCTTATCGCATGTCAATGCCACCCCTGTAGACTTAAAAGCAGGACAAACTAACAAATTCTTTATTGAAATGAGCAATAAAACATAAGTATCTAATGTTGTATAAAAACCTCGACCTCCATCAACAGCCCTGATCACATATCCCTAAAGGTGGCAATTGAATTGGATTGGTGGATTGGATTGGTAGATCCATGGATCAAATGGATTGGATCAAGTGGATTGGTGGATTATCTATTAATCCAAATGACATCCTCAATCAAGGACCAATATGTAAAATATAAAAAGTTTAGGTACTAACATGTTATAATGAAAATTTTTAGGTACCAAAACGTAATTTTCCAATGATATTTTCGTATAAAAAATTAAGTTATAGGTACCAAAATGTAAAAAATAAAATTTATAGGTACTAAACCGTAATTTGTCAATGATCCATGATCCAATCCAATTGAATTTGGATCAAATGGATTGGAATTAAGTGGATTGGATTAGTTTGATATTTTTAATGGATTGATGGATTGGATTGGTGGATTGGATTGAGAATTGCCACCTCTACATATCCCTTATTTATAGCTCACGTGCACAACTAGCTAGCTAGTTACTTGAGCTGAAAGCTTTCAACAAACAACTCAAAGACCCAAATACAATAAATTAAAACACAAGGACTCTAAACAAATTTTGACACACGACACATTATTGACTTCAACCTGATATTTGAATTTTTTGCTTTTGCTTCTTTATTCTTAGTGCATAGGGTTCAACCCTCAACAAATCCTCCTTTGAACTGAAACTCATCAGCATACATACAAATCCATTATTTTGATGTCATCTTTTGTTTATCTTTCGGGATGCTTCATTAGGTCAGCTAGTTGGAACTTTTTATCTTCCAATCAACCCGCAAGTTCTAATTGAATCTGAGTAGTAGCTAGAAAGAAACTCTAATTTTAGAGGTATATAACTCTTCCCAAAAGAACACTATAGTGATTGATAAAAAAATTAACAATGACAATTTAGATTCTTCCAATATATATTTTCCGCCCCGTCCTATGATGAGTAGGCAAAATTCGACTAGTGCTAAAATTGTGGAAAGAGAGGTAGAGTTTCAACCAACAGATGAGACACGACATCCTTGAGTGCCTCGTCTGTCCAATCCAATAAATCTTGGTTAGAACATTATTACTCTGTTGTTTGTTAGGTTAGGTGATTTGCTTTTCAATTGATTCGGGGCTAATTACACATATTTTATCCCTCATTTCTTGATAGTTTGACTTTGCAAATCATCGTCCATCGACCTATTTTACGCTAGATTATGTTATTTTTGTTACATTTCAGGTCCTAGCATATGTCTAAGGGTCTAGGATGATTTTCGGGACGATTGGGGTCGAAAAGCGCCAAAAAGTGAAGAACAGTCATATATCACGGTTTAGACGTGATTGTCATGGTTTCCAGGTCGTGACAATTGACCAGAGGGAGTGAAGATTGTTGGAAACAGAAGATTTTTACGTCTCGTGGGCCTAAAGGTTGTCACGGTCACCAGACAATGGCAATTTCCCAGAGACTGTGATGTTGGACAGAAACGATAGCAGTCTCCCACGTTTTGAACGATGTCACGGTTAGAGCTCCATTGTCACGGTTATGACATTCGCGCGTGAAAGTGCATGTCGGGTTGTATAAATAGAAGGCAGTTTGGAAAAAGAGGAGAGAGCTGTAATGTGGTTGGGTTTTAGATTTTCAGGGTTCCCTTATAGGATTTCAGTTGAAAACCCCTAAAAGGAGGAAGAATTATAGTGAAAGAGAGATCTTCTTCTTCTTATTCTTAAGAGAGAGAAAGCAAAGAACCAAAGGAAGAAGAAGAAGATTTGGGCTTGTCCTAAGCTAAAGGGTTGAAGACTTTCTTCTCTCAAGGGTGATTCAAGCAACAAGGAGGATAGTCACCAGACCATGGTTCTTTCTTTCGTCTTTGTTGTATTCCCTTACCTAGCTATGTTGTAGTGCTCCCTCTCACTCGGGTATTGTGAATCCTAGTCTAGATATGTGTTAGGATGTAAGAACTTGATTCTATGTGTGTTTTTGGTATTATATATAATATTTGAGGTACTATTCATGAATGATTGTGGGTTGCTAGCTTTAACTCATTATTGGGTCATTTTGACCTAGGTGGAGAGAATCTCCTTTTGTAAGAGGCTTTGAGGAGTTGGATTTCTTGGCCAATTTGTGTCACCCACCTAGGCAAACGAGGACAAGAGTCAAATATCATGATTGGTCGCTTTTGTCATCTGGATTAACTTCTGAGGATTGGTTTTTCTAATCCTTGGTTGATCGGTTAAGAGAACTGGATTTCTTAGCTTTTAGTTGCAATCCTTAGCCGAATGACTAAGAGGGCTAGGCTACCTAGCTTATAGTTGCAACCCTTAATTGTTCGACTAAGAGAGTTATGGCTTCATAATTAGCTGCACCCAATGTAGTCAAAATCCCGATTTTAATCTAAAAATGTTACGATCTTACCTCTAGGTTTCGATCATTATTTTATTGTAAAATCTTTGAATCATAAAATCCCATAAAATCTCGATTTAAAACTCTAAAATCCTTAAAATCTACGATTTGTACGATTTTAAGGTTTATATCAATTACAGTAAAATTAGGTCAGTCAAGTCGGGTTATGCCCGTGAATCGAGTCAAGTGTACTTCCCCCGACCCAACATAATGAACAACACAACCCTAACCTAAAAGATGACCCTCAATTTATTTTCATTCTCTACCTCGTATCTTCCTCTTTCGCACGTTGACGCCCGACTTCTTTCATCAACGATTTATTCCGCCCTCCCAATCAGCTTGTAGTTTGTTCCCACCACCCTCACCAAATTATCCAGATCTTCATTCCATCGCAAGCTTTCATTCATCTCTCAATCCTTCAGCACCACTATCCCCAACCTTTTATCAATTAAGAAGGGAATGCATCAAACAATGAGTAATCTTTGCCAAATGATGGCGATCAAGGAAATATGGTTAAATGGAGAAAGTACTTCAAGTGATCAAGAGAGTAATAATATCATTCCTCGGGCAAATAGACAAGGATTCTACAAGGTTGAGGATGAGGATGATGATGATGTGTAAGTGATGTTAATGTTGATCCTAACGATCTTACATGATTTTCGACTCTTAACTAATAATTAAATGATTTCTATGAGGTTTCAGGTTGCTTATTGGTGTGTTTATGTTATGTACAATAACAAATATATGGATTTAGTTGTGTTTATTTAGCAAACAAACTTATCTTGTGTGTTTATAAGATATTGATAATTATCCTAATAATTATTATAATAATAAAGATAGAAATTTGAAAGAAATCGGTTTCTAACAGACAATTACGATTGAGACTTGGGTCTCGTTGAGGAGTTGACAACAGTCTAGACCATACTGGACTAAACGATCAAAACATTCTATAACATATATCATGAACCAAACTAGATTACTTTTAACGATCTACGATTCAGACTAAACTCTCCAGTTTGATCCACAATTTGTAAGACGATCTGTTATGTTTTCCACACCCTACTCTTTGATGTTGAAACCAAATCAAAGCACAAAAAATATGAGAAAATTACTAAACGGGCCTTGACTATCAACCTCTTCAACCAATGCTATCGACCTAAATTTAAAAACCATATCTTAAACGTGGTGAAATTTTTAAAGATGGTGAAAATTAGAGTTGTTAATAAATCGAGTCGAGTTGTGTTGTCTTTAGGTTTAGCTCGTTAATAAATGAGCTGAGCTCTAGTTTGGCTCATTTATAAACGAGCTGAGTTGAGTCGAGCTCGAATTAGCTCAAACCTATTTGACTCATCATTAAGATCAGGAGTTCGACTCGAGCTCAACTCTATGATATTTTATAAATCAAATCTTAATATATATATGTCATTACATGATACATAAAATTAACTAATCTATGTCATATATGAGACATCTCATGAGCTCAAAATAAGAGAGTTTATGAGTTGAGCTCGACAAATCACCTAGTTAAGTTGGCTTACAAGTATCACGAGCTGAATAACTTTAGAGATCGTTTGGATGGGTTAATTGTCAATGTGGTATTTGTAGAGTCAAATAACTCATTTATTGCTCATGTGGTATTTCAGTGTTATTTTAGTGGTAATTGAAATAAAGTATCTCGTTTGGTTGAACCATGCAAATGTGGTATTTGACATGTGGTATTTGGTAAAAGCAGAGTGATAAAACGAGTTATTTCGAAATAACACATGAGTATAAGTTATTTCAAATAACTCGTTTTGAGTTATTTGTAAATAAATCACTGTCCAAATAACTCATTTCACTAAAACGCTGCCAAACGAGTTATTTGCGTCCAAATAACTCATTGAGTTATTTGCGTCCAAATAACTCATTGAGTTATTTGAACCCAAATAACTCATACAAATACTCCATCCAAATAACTCAAACTCGGTTCGCTAAAAAAACTCAAATTTTTCTTAATTGAACAAATTTTTATTAAATTCAACGTCAAAGTCTTTCATAAGCGGTTTAGTTCACCCTGAAAAAATTAGTTGGCCCGGCCCATCTCAGCAGCATTGGCCCGGTCTAGCCTGTTGCCTTTCTCTCCTCCCTCCACTTTTTCCTACCCGCTACAATTCCTCTTCCACTGATGAATGCTGATCCAGCCAGCGAGCATATTTCATTTTTTCGACAGTGGAGAGGCGGAAAACCAGAAAGAGGATCGGACCAAGGCAACAGAATATTCAGCGAGCGAGATCTAGACTCATTAGCACTTCGCTCAGAAGCTTTGTCACTGCATTCTGGATTTCGAAGCAAGCTAAGGAAAAGAAAAGCAATCCTTTCCATTATCTATTGGCTTCCCTGTGTAAGATCTGCTTCGATCCTTGTCGTCGATTCAATCTCTGATATCATTGGATCACCTGAATTGTCGACTACAATTCCCCTTCTCAATCCATCTAGGGTTTATCTGGCTCAGTGGGAGCTTAATCTCCACTCTCTTCCCAGAACTTGGTATTCTGGGGAAATTTGAATTCATATGGTTGCCATATCGTGAAAATACATGGATTCGCAGCCTTCCCTTCCGGGAAGGTCGTCACTGGCCGACTCGTCGACGGCCACAACTTCGTCCTTCGCCGTCCCTAGAACCAATTCCTCACTGACCAATTCACTGTCCGATGCTAGCAGCCAGAGCCTCTCTTCAATCCTCAACAATCCGCACGTCGGCAAGTCTGGCGTTTACGGCACCGATGCGCCCTGGGTGGGCTGGTGGCCCTCCTCTTCCACTGCCGTAGCGCCGCCGGAATTCACGCCATTGATATCCAGCAAGGCGGCTTCAGACGTGTCGAGATCCGACTTCCAGAGCTACTTGTCTTCTATATCCGAGTTCTACTACCGATTCGAGGACATTAGGAACCACACCACCAAAGAAGAGAGTCTTGAATTGGAGAGCATTGGGGGGCAAGGGGAGGCGCTCGTAGCGTGTTTGAGGGAGGTTCCGGCTCTCTACTTCAAAGAGGATTTCGCTTTGGAAGATGGGCCAACTTTCCGAGCCGCCTGCCCTTTCTCCAATGTCTCGGAGAACTTGGTCTTGCAGGAGAAGCTGTCTCATTACTTGGATGTGGTGGAATTGCACTTGGTGAAGGAGATTTCGCTCCGGTCTAATTCCTTCTTTGAGGCGCAGGGAGAGTTGCAGGATCTTAATGTGAGAATAGTGGAAGGTTGTAGCCGGATTCGGGAGTTGAAGGAGACCATAAGACTTCTGGATAAGGATTTAGTAGAGTCCGCCAGGGAACTTCAGGATTTGAATGGCACCAGGGGCAATATGTTAGCTTTACAACACAAGTTGAGAGTTATACTATATGTTAACCAGGCGCTTTCTGCCCTTAAATTGGTAATTCTTTTTATGCTTCTGACCTGCATTACAAATATGTTATAGTATGTGTTATTCTAGGGGGACACTGTTTGTCTAAGTCTATCATCATTCATTCCTCGGTTTGCAAAACAGGGTCTTGAGTGGCAGCCTCCTGCGCTGTGAAAATTTTATAAAGTTATCTTGTTGATTGTCCGAAATGCAATGCATTTCATGCCTTTGTCTTGCAGCTTGTTGCATCAGGAGATTGTGCTGGTGCTTTGGATGTTACTGACGATTTGCAGCATTTGTTGGTAAGCTTTCAGTAGTTCATAGTCATTTATTTGGTAACTCTATTGAGCCTGTAAGATTCTTGTGGAGTTTGCTTTTGAAGGGTAACCATTTCCTGGTCCAAATTTTGTTTCTCTTTGAATTTTTGCTCCTTCCTCTTCTTGTGGTACTTGATTGTGGAAAGACATAAATGATCCCACATCTATGCCAGGATGGAGATGAACTAACTGGTCTTCATTGTTTCCGTCACCTTCGCGATCATGTTACTGCTTCAATAGATTCTGTGAACAGGTAAATTTCTTGCAAATAGATTCATAAAGTAAATATTTTTGCGTTGTGATCCTACAATTTGGCTGCATTCTTTACTCTGAATCAGCCTTTATTTTATAACCACCCCTCTAAATACTTTATTGTGATCAGTATGGTTTATGCTTTATATAAGTTAGGCATATTAAGGCCATACTGCTTAGCAAATGAATGTAGTACTCTTGCTTCTTTGGCTTTATCTAACCTGTGCCCTTCACCTTTGCAGCATTCTTTCTGCCGAATTCTTGCGTGCTTCAATACATGATGCTGGAAATACAGATGTGATAATTTTGTCCAAAGCCAAATCTTTGGCTTCCAGCGCAACGAATGGTAAAGTCGATGAGGTGAGTTTGATCAGGTTTAGTTGATTTCCCTATGTGACAAAGAATGGGTTATTTAAATCTTTTTATAATTTTTGTATAAAAAATCTTTTCATCAGTTTCATGCATGTCTCGTGACTTGTAGACATTCATTATCATTAAGGTTCTTTGTAATGTAGGAATTTTGTCTTAACTTAGAGCCAAGATTTCATACTTGAGGAGGATATTTTTTAACACAGCGTATTCCAAGTTGTGTGTTGTTGGAATACTTCTTTTGCTTTCTCATATCCTGTTGAATTTTTCCTACTATTGCTTTGTTTGGTCGATGCTTCTTTCTCTATAGTGATGAATATTGCATACTGCTTGACAGGTTAAGTTGGATGATGAAGAAACGTCTAATTTCCGTGAGCGTCTTCTTCCAATAGTTGTTGGGTTGCTGAGGACAGTAAGTATATGTGATGTTGTCTATGTATGCTCTCAATCAAGTTGGTGATTTCACTGGGCAAATAATTCTTTGTATTAGGCCAGTCTTTGTGCAAACTGATATTTTAGTGCAATAGGAATGTCTAAGCATGGTGGGCGGACTCTCATATGTATCAGGTGGCCACATAGATAAAGTTGAAAGATAGAGCCCTATCAGGGCTCGAGATCTGGCCTGTTCTCCACAGGACCCATCTTTTAGGATTAGCCATACGCAGAAAATGTGGTACCCCCGAAAATTGAAGGATGGGGCTGCTCCAACCTCCACCGCTACGGCATGGAGTTGGAACTTGCCTTCATGAGGAGGTTCAGGGGGCTAATGAAGGAGTACGCTAGGGGCCAGCGACTGTGGTTCCTTATGGTCTCTCGATTGTCTGCAGTCCTTCAGTGAATTAAACTTCATGGAAATACAGTGCGGAAATAATTAAGCATTTTCCATGTTGATGATTTGTACTTTTATCAGGGCTTTCTTCCCCAGCTCATCTTGGTCTCAAGGAGCTGAGAAAGTGTCATTAAGATATGGGATGATATGGAAGAAAGCTTGATAATGAATTTGGTGCAATGGAAAAGATGGTTTGGGGTTGGTATGGTGTTTTGCTAAAATCGTGGTGCTGCCTGAGAAATCAGGATCAGAGGTGTGGAGTATGTCCATCAAAAGCAGCATCCTCAAAATGGTTTTGCCGTCACTCTATGAAAAGCTCCCGTATGAGCTTATTTTGCCATTGTTTTCCTTCAGAATAAAGTTTTCTTTCAAGGTTTACCTATGCAAACCTTAACTTGAAGCATCTCTACTTTGGTTTAAGTTGATATTGTTTCAATAATAGTTATCATCAGGATATCAGTGTACATTGATAGGTTATTGTAGATTTACCAGAAGATAATGGGGTCGCATCCTCCTGTCCTATCTTTGAGCTCGATATCCTGAATTTGTTTGTTGAAGGAGGAATAGGATTTACTTCATTCAACATTATCAGTTCCTCCATTATCTTGACGTAGCCTAAATGGTTAGATATTTGATTTCTGGTACTGTGGGCATTTTCATGATGCAGACCCGCGAGCACATGTTGCTCGAACCTGATATCTGATACCTGTATTTTTCCACGTCCCTTCACAGTGTATTCAAGATTCCTTGAATTTTTCTGAGTTCGGCGTTGTTGATTGTCATTTGCAAACATGGTTACAGGCTAAGCTCCCATCAGTTTTGAGAATATATCGCGACACCTTGACTGCTGACATGAAAACTGCCATTAAGAATGCTGTTGCTGAGCTTCTGCCAATACTCATCGCTAGACCACTGGAGTCAGATTTCACACCTGTAGAGCGAACAGTAGATGCTGATGGTAGGGATCTTTAAATGCGATTAGCACCATGAACAAATGTTGTAAAGCATATACACATGCATATATTTATTTGTTCTGGTTCACTGACCGTGGTGGATGATTCAGGTGGAGGTTTATCTCTTGCAAGCAAGTTAAGGAGCTTGTCAGGCGAAAGTTTTGTTCAGATTTTGGGTGCTATTTTCAAGATTGTACAGGTACCGTACCTTAACAGGACTTTGTAATGAATGAAGCTAATGGATGATGGAACTTGACTAATTCTTTCTTCTTCCAAAGATTTGGGTCTGTCGAATGCGCTATTGTCGCTGCAGCTCTTCAGTTCATTGTTTAACACTGTTTGTTGCAAACCCTTTTAATGAAAATATATCAGGGCATTGCTTCCATGAGATTTTTATGTAATTCCTCCCATTAACTTATGCCTAGATCTATAGTAAGATCGTGAACCTGTTCAATCACTATAATGAGCTATGCATCATCATTCACTACAGTGGGCATAGGTCACTATTATTTCTTTGTCCAAATTAGCAAATCAGATGTCGTATGTTTAATAGGAACTAACTAATGGTTTAGGCAGATGACCAGGCGTGTTTTCCGTGAAACAGGAGGCACTGTTATTATCCCTGCATATTAGTTGCAAAGAGAAAAGAGCAGTCTACCTTTTGTTTTAGATGATTATTAGCCCCAAGGTTTGAACCCATGGCGTGGTGAATTTTTATCCTCCCACATTTCCACTAGGCCAACCCCTTGGGTTGAGCAGCATGTACTTTCTTGACTGAAGTGTCTATGGAAGTTGGGGTCTCTCTCAGGTTGGCTCGGTGTAAGGAATTGTGGGAGAAAGCAAATTCGTATAGTTTTCTAGAATAAGAAATTATATTTTGGTTTTGTCCTTTTTTTTTTTTTTTATCATTTTGAGTTCTGATGTAGAAGTTTCCCTTTTCCTGTCCAAACCTGTTTTTAGCTTCTAGCATCTATTGAGTTCCCCTAACTAAGATGTAATATGATTTGTTTTGTTTTAGTGAATGCAGGTTCATTTGATGCGTGCTGCTGAAGTGAAAAGAGCAATTGAATGGATCATGAACAACCTTGATGGACATTATGCGGCTGATTCAGTTGCTGCTGCAATTGCAGTTGGTTCCGTTGCTGCTGAAGCTACTCAAGGGAATGATGTTCAAGCTGGTTCACTCATTCCATTTTTGACCCAGAAGAGTTCCACAAAGGTACAATCATCTCAAGGAAGAAACAACGATTCAGGGACTGCATCAAGTATGTCAAGGAATTTCAGGTACTGATATGGTACTAAGGTGACAAGTAATGTTTAGGGTGATGAGCATTTCCCCTGGATGATGTGAACTGTCATTTTCTTTAGGCCTTATCATTTGGATGAGTTAGATGCCGTACCCAACTTGCTGGTAGTTACTCCTCTGGCACTTAAGTCGTTGGCAGTTACTCCGACAATGGAACTCTGAACGTTCAACTGCTTTCCCCCCTTCTCCATCAAAGTTCCTATTTCTTACTCCTGAAACTTAAGGGATGATTGCTATGGTTTTAACGAACTTTCATTGTTTTGCAGAGCTGATGTTTTGCGAGAGAATGCTGAGGCTGTATTTGCTGCATGTGATGCTGCTCATGGAAGATGGGCAAAACTCCTTGGAGTTCGTGCCCTTCTTCATCCCAAGTTGAGATTGCAAGAATTTTTAAGTATATACAACATCACGCAAGAGTTTATATCTGCCACAGAGAAGGTATTTGCTTTTTAGGTTTTCTTCTTTGAGTGATACCAAGACCATTCCCTTGGATGAAATTGGTGTCATAGTGCTGTTATTCTTTATGATATTTCACCATCGGAGAGACTCGTGCATGAGCATCAGTTTTCTTTGGGTTTCCCTCTGTCTCTATTATTGAAGGAACAAATTTACTCAGAGTGTGTTGCTTCTCTTTCCTGAACAGTATTCATTTACTACATTTTAATTTATTGTTGCTTGCAAACAGGTTGGTGGAAGATTGGGATATAGTATTCGTGGAACATTGCAGTCTCAGGCCAAAGCATTTGTTGATTTGCAGCATGAGATGCGGGTTGGTCATCATTTTTTCATTATTTATTTTCTTTTAAAGAACGTCTTGATGTTCTAACTATAAGTAACTTAAGCTTTAACCTTCCTCGTTCGTTCTAGATGACAAAAATAAAGGCTGTACTTGATCAAGAGACATGGGTGGAGGTAGATGTTCCTGATGAATTTCAGGGCATAATTACTTCGGTGTTTTCTTCTGAAACTCTGATGTCTGCGGATCTAGATGCTTCACAGGCTGATATTACAGCTAGCCACCCTTCTGCAAGCAGTGATGGTTCGGTTGTCCCTGACAGTGAAAAACATGCAGCTCAACAGCAACTTGTGGGGAAGGATTCAATTAAGAAGCTAAATAATACTCAAGGACAATTGCATCCATTGTCTGAAACAACTGAAAGTAACAAAGCTGATGTAGTAACATCATCAGCTCATGGTAACAATAAGAACACGAAGGATCGTGGAAAAGTTGCCTCTCAAAAACTCTTCTACGGAGGTGTTGGCTACCACATGGTTAACTGGTTAGTTGTCCTTGTTATCGTTGCTGGTCTTCTTTAGTTTTCTATATCTTATATGCCCTGTTAAGGCATTATATTTTGCATTGTTACTTGCTCACCATTTCTTTCTGTGTCGTTGTGTTTGCCATCTAACAATCTTTGTTTCTTAATGTTCCTAAAACTGTCAACTATTATAATGCTTCTCTCATTGTATGTTCCTTTGTTATCTTATTTTCATCTCCAGTGGCTTAATAATGGTGAAGATGTTGTCCGAGTACATTGATATGAACAACTATTTGCCCGCATTATCTTCAGAAGTTGTACATCGTGTTGTGGAGATTTTGAAATTCTTCAATACAAGGACTTGTCAACTTGTCCTTGGAGCCGGTGCCATGCAGGTTCCTTCTGTTACCCTTTCCTGATCTTTGCTGGCTAATACTTCAATCTAGTTTGTGAAAATGGCTAGTCATGTCACCCGGGTAGTGTCTATTTTATGCAGGAAATGGGTGCCTGCTTTTAGTCATTTCTTGCTAATCTTTACTCTTTTGAGTCTGTAAAATAGTTCTATGGTTAATTTTTTTATCTTCCTCCGATGGGCCTCCGTTATCATAATATTTCATGAAGATGCAGTATTTTTCATTCCATTTTGTGCAAGTCTTCCTTAGTTTCCATTTACTTTTCATTACACTGCAGGTGTCTGGATTGAAGTCAATTACTTCTAAACACCTGGCCCTTGCAAGTCAAGTCATCAGTTTTACATACGCAATAATTCCTGGTATGATGCTCCCCACACTTCTTTTGCCAAATTGATATGTACATCAGTGTTTTAGGATATTTTCAATGGTAGTTTTCTTTTTCTGTTGTGTGCTTCTCTGCAAATGCCATTTAATCTAGCAGTTCCAATTCCGCTGTATTTTCCTGATTGATTGGAGGCATGTTATGTGATCATAGTTTTTGCACCTCGAGGTCGTTTGCTAGGGTCTATTTTGAGAAGTTAGTTGCAATAGCATGCAATGAAAACAACACAACTAATATCAAATGTGCCAAAACAATGCAATTTCAAGACGTAAGAGCTAAGATGCATTTGACATATCGAATTCAGAGAAGCGAGTGCACATCTTTAATTTTTCTTATACAATTTTTCTTACTAGTACACTGAACCAAACTATCTCTCAATAACAAATACCTCACACTTAGTAGCATGCAATTCAAATAGCAGTGACTATCAAATATGGCAAATCAAATGCACCCTAATTACACATTCATAAAGTGGTGTGCTTGAGAATGCTTGGAAGAGGGTAGCAGGGTGGTGGGTAAAGAAGTCTTTTTGTCTTACTGGTTTCTCAGTCAGACTAAAGAAGACAGATTTGGAATCTTGAATGACAACCCAAGGTTCAAAGCTAGTAATCATCCAAAAAAAAAAAAAGAATTTTGGAGAAATTTGGTCCGTTACAACTATGTTGAAACTATTTTTTGATAGGTGATACTTGACCCAAACGTTTGCACCAGTTGAACTATGTTGATTGTTGAATATATGATCAGCATTCAGACTCTAAGCAAAATGAATGAACAAAGGTACGAACATACTAAACTAAGTAACATGCAAAATATAACTGTTATTATGACTGGACTAAACTGCCCGGTTGGACGGGTAAATGTTACAGCCGGACGCAATTCCACCTGGTCTGCTTTACTTAACTGCCAGCAATGAACCGAGTGGTTTTTCTGGGAGGTGGCTGCTCGAACTGCTACAGCGGTTATGACCGGTCTTTGCCCATTTCCACAATGACGGACTGCTTCTTCTTGTCCGTAAAAGTTTTGCCGGTTAATAAACTCGAGCCCATTACCCTCACAGAGAAGAACGAATAGGGATGGCAAATTACCCACCCATGGGTAATTATACCCAAACCCAAATAGATCCATTGATAATGGGTTGTGTATGGGTGAAGTGCATATGGATTTGGGGGTTTATAGATGGGTTTGGGTAAGGTATGAATATTGCTTCCATAATCTAAATGGATATGGGTTGGATATGGATATCCATTTACTTGAGGGTGTTTTAACTAGACATGCAAAAATTGGACCTATTTGTAAAACTTGAAAAGTTTAGGTACCAAAACATAATTTTCCATTGATATTTTGAGGACTTATATGCATAAAAAAATAAAAATTAGGTACTAAATATGCGTATCTATTAAGTTTGGGTACCAAACTATAATTTGTATTTGGGCTTATTAGGTACTAAATATGCGTATCTATTAAGTTTGGGTACCAAACTATAATTTGTATTTGGGCATGGGTACAAACCCAAATCCATTTGATATAAACCCAACTCAACCCAAAGTAAATGGGTATGGGTACAAACCCATCAAACTCTACCTATATCCATCTATTTGGATTTCATACCCAACCCAATTGGGTTGGATAGTAAGAAACCCATGGGTTTGGGCAAAGTTGTCATCCCTAAGAACGAACAACATCCCAATTGCACATTGTGTCTCGTACTCGGTAAAATATCTTGGGTAGCACTTAAATTTAAAATTTTGGTAGACATACTACTTAAGTTTGAATAGGGCGCCGCGTAACATTAAAGTTACCAAAAGGTGCATCCATCTAATTTTTCATTCAATTACTTATCTTTTGGTACCCAAAACTTTTAAAAACATCCAAAACTATATTTCAACAAGTATTATCTAATATATAAATTAGAAAACATTCTAAAGACCAATGAAATTTTTTCAATAAAATATATAAATTTAGTAAAAATCATAAGTGAATATTTGAAAAATATATAAATTTAGTAAAAATCATAAGTGAATATCAAGAAGGAATAATAAATGTACTAGAAGATAATAAAAAAAAATTAAAATCAATATTAGAAGACTTATTTAAATCATTATGGTGACTTCTTTGTTGCACTAAAAAATTAGTGCATACTATACACCTAACTTTATGATTAGTCTAAATACATTAATTTTTAAAATTTAATTTGTAGAATTATTCGAATATAGTGATATAACATAATATCACAACTAATCAATGCATTGCTCTTAGATTTTTTTTTTTTAGTGATGCATTGCCCTTAGATTTAACCTTCAATTTTGTACCCTAATGCTAACCCTAACCCTAAATCCCAAATTGTAAACCATAACCCTAAAACCTTAAAATCAAAGTAAATTTTGAATCATTTTTGTACAAAGTCTTGTATTTTCTTGTCCATCACATCACAAGTGATGATTAATATCGTTTTGACATGAATTGTCTACTCAGAATGACGATTATGAGGCATATGCTCCAAAAAAAGTGAGTGCATCAACGATGAAACCATCATTATATTATATATGGAATTTGTACTTATAATAATATTTTATTTATGAGGAACAGGTTCTTTAACGGTTTAATATATGTTAACTAGTAAAGTGTGAATCATTCGCTAAACCTGCTCATACTCCGGTTCAATTCTGACAACATTGCAAAATATATGATATCGTATCCATGTTATTTTTCCATCATACAACATGAGCCCTTGGGTTAGTTGGTCTTAACTTGTTTTATCCAAAAGCCAATGCCTCTGTTCTATCTGTAATTAGTACTCTTTTTTTTTCTTTTGCATTTTTATGATGCATATCTAGAAGTTCCTCTTGCCGTGAGGTTATGAAAAACAAAAAGATTATCACTTGATGTAGTTAAGGGTACAATATCTGAAGGCTGAAAAAGCTCGTACACAATCAATTGTCACATATGCATAAACCGGAGACTCTTATAGCAACAATGATGAGTGCAGCTTTTTTTTACTCTGCTGTAATCAACAAGCCTACTTTGCCATGTTGCTGCAATGACTTGTGGTCTCCAGTTGATGTGACCTTAGTTTAGCATCTTAACTCCTCTTTGAGCTAAGAATTACCCCAACTTGACTGTGATATTCCATAGTGTCATTGTTGAGCTTAGGCAGAAGAACGTGTTGAGCTGAAAGTTTCTGAACGGTTGTATGTTTATGTTGTTTCTGCACCAAGAAATCAGGCAGGTTCTATTCCTTAAGGTACCTGAGACACGGAAGGCCTTGCTGGTATCAGAGATAGACCGGGTCGCACAGGTACTGAGGAGATTTTGCTTTTTGTTATTACTGATGAGCATTTCTTGCTTCAGTGTGTAGTTTACGTTGTCCGTTCCATGTTGGGGAGTGCCAAAGTTGGACTTCAATTACATAATCTTTCTGTCATCTAGAAGTTGAGTTGCTACCATCTGAAATTGTATTTTGTTGACCTTGAAATGATCTTTTGGTTGCGGGTTTGTCTATCCTCTCCCTCCCCCATGGCTGGTCCAAGTTTCTGAAAGAAAAAAGATGGAACTGGAAAGATCTTCTTGGAATGCATGCTGCTGCTACTTTTGCTGTCTTGAGCCTTTGTGCATATCTTTTATCGTTTACTTTATGTTACCTACAACTTCTTGAGAGTCCTTCCAATTTCAGGACTATAAAGTTCACCGAGATGAAATACACACAAAGCTGGTCCAGATAATGAGAGAAAGATTGTTTGTACATCTACGAGGGTTGCCTCAGATTGTAGAGGGCTGGAACAGACCAGAAGATGCTGACCCACAACCTAGTCAGTTTGCTCGATCCCTTACCAAGGTAACCACCATATCCGAATCGCCTATGCAGAGCTGAAGCATGTTCTTAATTAGGTTCCATATGCATTTTTTCGTTCTCTTAGCTTTCGTTCAAAATATTTTATTGACAGAAGTATATATTCGTTAATTGTGTCCGCAGGAGGTCGGGTATCTTCAACGTGTTCTGTCAAGAACTTTGCATGAGTCTGATGTCAAAGCGATTTTCAGGCAAGTTTCTACTTTCTTCGACAAAAATTGGAATGCCATTTATTATCCCGAAACATTATGGTTGGGGGTGGTGTTTCTGATTTGTATTTCTGCAGGCAAGTTGTTGAAATATTCCACTCTCAAATTTCTGAGGCATTTTCACGGGTAGAAATTAGCACTCCACAAGCAAAGGACAGGTGCTGCTTCCTTCCCAACTTTGTGAAGATTTGTGCTGTCTTATTCTATTCAGCAGTTTGTTTTTTTGCTGAAACATGGTGTTCTTGTACTCCAGGCTGCATAGGGATGTTGCTCAAATTCTTGGATGCATTAGATCATTGCCTTCTGATAATAACTCGAGCAGTGAATCCAGTACCCCTAACTGGGGACAACTTGATGAATTCTTGGCAAAGAAGTTTGGAGCAGAAGCTGATTGAGATCTATCACTGCCCAGACGCCGAGTGGATTGACCTGACCTTTTTCAAAACTGTGACAATATTTCAGGAATGTTGAACCAGTTCTCGGCTCATACACTCTGTACAATGAATTTGAGGTAATTAATGCATGCATCCTTATCTACATTCTACAAGTAAAATTCGAATCTGGGAAAGTTGAACATTTCGCTTTCTGCCCTTCTCATTTCTAGGTTCCTAGTGCTACATTACCGCTTTAACTATTTGCTTTGGTGTGCCTAATGCATCATTTCCATGTCTATCTAGTGTCCATTTTGTTGGAAGTTTCTCCTGAACTGCATATGCAAGTTGGAATTTTCAGGGGTCCCTGACGGGGACAAAACTATGTTTGTTATTTTCAGGTGTTGCCAATTTTTTAGGTAGGATGATTTTGATATGATAATCCCAATCTAATGCCAGGGCTCCGGCGGTTTATCACTGAAGCCAGAGAGTTTTTTGTAGCTGTTTTGAACCAGTCCACATGCAACTCATAGTTGGAATAGTGAACATATGGATACTGCTAGTTGCTAGCTTGTTTCTTCCATGTAATCGATTGCTAGATGCAAAAGTTTGAATGTATTCTTACATGAGACTGTATTCGTTTAACTTTATGTTTTTTTTTTTTTTTTTTGGTGTCCCTTCAGTAATTTAGCTTGCCTTTGATGAAGGCGCCTTGTGTAAATGCAAAACATCGAGGTTTTGATTTTCGTTTTTAGAACGTTGCATTTCACGCACGACCTCTTCTTTGGCTTCTCTGGTGTGTTTGTGTTTGCCCTGCGTCGTTCACAGTGTTGGGTTTGGCAATTGTGTAGTTGTTATGTTTGTTATTCAGGTTGTAGTACATAGATACAACTTCAAATATTCTTGTTCAAACCAATAGCCTTATTCACTAACTGTCTGTGCCTGCCTAAGTTGTTAGTATATATTGACTAATATTCAAAATGTATGAACTAGTTATTCTGCTATCCGCATGATAAATACATGTTGTAGGAGTGCTTTTTAAGAGCTCGAACAAGGATAGCGGAAAATAACAGATAGAGAAACAAATGTAGATAGCCAAAGTGATTAAAACTATTATCCACATGTAAATGAGATTTTATATAATTTATAAATATATGAGCAATATAATGCTTTTTTCATATATCCGAGCAAAAATAGACTTATTAACCCTCAACTCACTTAATCGACCAGGCCAACGGGCTAAACTGGGTTGACAATCTTTGATACTTTGAAATCTATATATTCTAAAAATTTTGGGTTTCAATTTTTATGATTAATTAAAATCAATCAATAATTGTGAACTTTCAGAAAGTGGTTGAAATTCAAAAGACGGTCTTCAAGGTTCTTTCGTGACAGACAAGTTTTTGCGTTCAATTATAATTGGGTCGAAGGAGAGAAGGGGAACAAATGGAGGATGAGATTGTGGCTATTAATTATTGGGATTGCAGATGGAGAAGATAAGCCATAAAAAGGGCTAAATTTTTAATTTGATAATACATATATACTATATATTATGAGGGCATATTTGATGTGAAAAATAATAGAAGGATAGATTTGAGAAAAATAGATAATAGAGTGACAATTTATGCTATTAACTCCCATGAAAAGTCAAAAATTGTATTGGTAGAGTAGAATTTAACGTTTTATAATGTCTGAATTTTCTTAAATTTTCTATGTGCGTTAGGCTGACTTCAATGTGAGCGCCATTTTCTCTTTTGTCGCCATTTGGTGCCCAAAAATTGGGGATGAAAATGGGGATTACCCAAAAAATGGGGGGAGGTGTGCTGGTGGGCGGGACAACCGCCAGCGCGCCACCTGACTTTTTTACTTCTTTATTAGATTTTAGAAGTTAATTGAGAGTTTAATTAAGGGATTAATTATGAGTTTAATTAGATCAATAATTTTCAAGTGTCGTGTGTAAAAAAAATAGGTAAAATAATTTCTTGCCAAAAAAATTCGGTTTCGAAATTTAAAAAAATATTATAAAAAAATTTGTATTTAAAAATGATGACGAACAATAAAAAAACAAATTATATTAAGATCATCATAAGTACATTTTTAAGTAAGGAAAAACTAGAAAAAAGGGAGATCTCCAAATTTGGAGATTCTAGCATTGGAGCAAATTAATATTCAATCCTCATACAATTGCAATTGTGGTCCTACTAACCTTTTTAATGCAAATCAATATTCATATTATCTCTATCATTTAACTTAAATATCGTAATATCCTTTAAACTTAAATTATTATCTTCCTATAATTAATATCAATTAAAGTTAATAAATATAATTATAAAATTCGAGTTACTAATTAAATAATACATTATATGTTTTATTAAATAATACATTATATATTTTATTAAATAATACATTATATGTTTTATTATATGGTGGCTCCATAATGCATCAAATTTTGAACTTTAATTAGTACTCTCAATCTAATATGATGATATGACATAGAATCATAACAAATCAATCTATTACCCTAACCCCTTAACCTTCAATTTGGAATCCCAATGCAAAATCCCAAATTGTAAACCTAAACCCTAAACCTAAACCTCTAAATCCTAAATACTTCAAATTAAAGTAAATCTTAAATGGTTTTTTTTCAAAATCATGTGCTTCTTATTCATAATATCATAAACAACAATTGATACCGTTTTGACATGAATCACATGCTGAGAATGATGATTATGAGGCGGGTGCACTGAGTGCACCAAAAAAAGTGGGTGCGTCGAATACGCCACCTTTATTATATAATACATTATATGTTTAATTAATAGTATGTTTTTAATCTGTATAACAAACCACATATATTACAAAATAATAAAATGAATGATGAAAAAAGAAGATGATATATGACAATGTTTTTGGTTATGAAATGGAGGGAGGGGATGACTACACGTGGTCCAAGAGAAAACAAATGGATGGAAAAGAAGAAAGAAAGAAAAGGTCATACCACATGTCAGAATTGCACAACGTGTAAACTTTCATCACTTGAAAGTGATCTTCCAATTCCATCGATGTAATTGGCTTTTTCAATTGCAAGTGTCTGCCACCTCAGCATGCCCAATGCAGTTATGCACATAGGTGTCAATCGGGCGGGTTCGGGTTGGGTTTAATCGGGTTCGGGCTCAAACGAGTTGCGGGTTAGTCGGGTTGCGGGTTCATCGTGTTCGGGTTCAAACGGGTTGCGGATTAGTCGGGTTGCGGGTTCATCGGGTTCGGATTCAATCGGGTTGCGGGTTCATCGGGTTTTGGGTCAGGCGGGTTGTGGGCGGGTCGGGTTTCGGGTTGTTCGGGCCAGCGCATCAAGTAACTTAACTCATTACTCATTACCAACTTACACATTTTATTACACTAATTTAAAATATTTTCTCAACTTTTTAACCAATTTATTTCTACCTCGTATATATAATTTATATACTTTATTTTTTTGAAAAAAATAGTCAAAATGTTAAATCAATTTGTATGACTTGCAAACTTGTTATGTAATTAATCATAATTGGTAAAGTATTATAGCTAATAGTAATGGTGATATCAATATTTGCAACCAAAAGACACCATTAATTATTTATTTGATATTTTAGTATTAATTCAGTTTTAATTGGATTAAATTATCTCGTTTAGTATAACCATGCAAATCTGGTATTTGGCGTGTGGTATTTGGCAAAAGCATAGTGATAAAAGGAGTTATTTCAAAATAACTCATTTCCCAAATAACTTTAGTAAACTGTTGCCAAACGAGTTATTTGTAAAATTGTTCGAATTATCCTAAAAATTGAACCATTAAAGATTATGTATCAAATTTAGTAAAATTATTGTGACTTCAATCATAACTTACTCAATAGCATATATCCTATACACTTAGCTTTACCCTCAATCAACAATATTAAGTTAGTATATGTTATTGATTGTATACCCTAAATCATCAATACATTATACACTAACCACATAACCTATACCCTAATCATATGTCCTTGAGTTGTGATTTTGCTAGTATAGTTAATTTAAAAGTGAAATTCATATTTTGATTTTCAAAACATAGATAAAAAGTGATATTTGCTAATTGTTATACCCTAACCATATATCATATACTTTACACCACATACCTTGTACCCTAACCACGTACCATAAACATAAATTAAAAAGGATCTCCTGCCGTTAAAGACTTCAAATAACTTTAAGTGAAAATATGTTAATAAAAAACTTAAAACCGTCAAAACCATCAATATCTTATACCCTAACCATATACACCCTAAACCATATGTACCTTATACCTTATACCCTAACCATATACTTTATATCCTAAACAACGAACCGTCAAAGATTACTTATCAAGTTTAGTATAAATTGTTGTAACTAATGGTTAATTTATTTATTAGCCCATAAAAAATTACATACATATATACATATTAGCCTTCAAAGCATATAAGAATAATTTTAACTAGTCATGCCCTCCATATAAAAGTTAAAGATTCATATTTCAAATGCTAAAATTATGAAAAACCAAAAAATTGAAAACACAAAATTTGTTTCCTTCTTTCTTTTCACAAAAATACTAAAATTTTCCTCCTTCTTTCTCCTTCCATACATTAGAAAAAACTCAATTTTCCCTCCTCTTTCTCTTCCATAAAATTGAAAGAACCAAAATTACTCTCTTCTTTCCTTCTACAAAAAGTTGAAAAGCCAAAAGTTTCCCTCCTTATTTCTCTTTCATAATCAAAATAATCAAACTTTCCCACTTCTTTCTCTTCCCACATATCAAAACCACCAAAATTCCCACTTGTTTCTTTTCTAAAAAATTCAAAGAACCAAATTTCCCTCTTCTTTCTCTTCACAAAAACTTGAATACACCAAAATTTTCCTCTTCTTTTAAAAACATCAAATTACCAAATACATTACTTTGCTTCATTTATATTTAATTGATAATTTTATTGAATAGTTAAATTAACCAAAATTTTAATTTATATATTATATTAATATTGTCATGATTTCAAGTGACCTTCATGTTTCAATTTTTGTAATTTTCTTAAAATACGTAATATCAAGTGAGTTTCATATTTTTAAAATTTCTTATACGAAATGAAAAAATAATTTTACTTAAGTTTCGAATGAAAAACTTTATTTTGAAAAACTATGTATTGTATATTTTTATAATTATTCAAGTGGATTAGATGAAATTCGGGTTGAGTCGGTCGGGTTACGGGTTAGTTGGGTTTCGAGTCAATCGGGTTCGGGTTAATCGGGTTGCGGGTCAATCGGGTTCGGATTAATCGGGTTGCGGGTTAGTCGGGTTGCGGGTTAGTTGGGTTGCGGGTCAATCGGGTTGCGGGTCGGGCGGGTTACGGGTTGTTGACTTTTAGTCAATTCGAGTTGCGGGTCGGGTTGATCGGGCGGGTTAATCGGGTCGGGCTATGTTTTGACACCTATAGACTTATGCATATGCTTTTAGTATCTAATATTTAACAGTCCTACTTATTATTCAAACAAGTATATACACTAAATTATATTAATTTATACAATAAGCATGATTTTTTCTTGTTCTTCCATATTTGAGATTTCTATGCACAATCTTTTCGCTATTCTCTTGATTTTATTATATATCTTCAATTCCTACCAATTGTAGATGACATATATTTCTTTCCAACTCCAAATTCATATCCGATAATAAAAAGTTCACAAATTTCTTCTAAGATATGAAAAAAGAATACACAATAGTAAACTAGGACGACTTAATAAAAAATACATATTAACTAATTATCGCTAATGTTATAATCAACAAATACCATAAAGATTACTATAAAATAATGAATTAACTATTTTAGAAAACCTCAAATTATTTAAAAAAATGAAGAAATTAATCAACATAGAATAAAATAAAATGCATCCGACTAACAGGCCAGATAAATATTTTAAGTATAGTTATAAATTAACCAATATAAAAGATAAAAGTAAAATTCATTCGGCCAAGGGCCGGGTAAAAGCTAGTTTGTTAAGGTATAGATATTTGACAATGTAGATTGTTTGTTAAAAAGTTATAAATGAGTAATTTTCTGAGTAATTTGTATGACGTTACTATTTTCCCTAACATGCAATATGTTTCATTTGTATGACAACAGTGAGGTTATTTGGCTTTGTGCTTTATCACGTGTACATAGTCGTTAATGTTATTGGTCTGACTCGTTTGTTCTGTGACAACCAAGTCGTGTTGCACATTGCAGCCAATCCATGAGCGTCTAAGCACATTGAGCTTCAATGTTACTTTGTTCGTTATCATGTTGCCTCTGGCTCTATCTCTCCACATAAATTCCCAATGTCGACCAGGTTGCTGATATGTTTACTAAAGGTTGGGGCGGAGATTGTTTTCATTATCTGCTTACCAAGCTGGGCGCTTATGACCTTCATGCATCAGCTTGAAGGGGAGTATAGAGCACCGTGATATGTACTAGAGGGGTTTATTTGTGATTTACCCCATGTATGGTTAGCCCTAGGTTTCTAGTTGATAGGGGTATAAAAGACTTGTAATTGGCTTCGGCTAAACCTAATATATAATAACCAAAATCGCAGAGTATTCTTCCGCGCACTAATCTCATTCATATAGAATGGGAAAATCACGCAAATCATTGAGTCGTGCGTCTCCATCATTCTTCATTTGTTACGAACTTTTCAAATATAATCACAACCACCAAACATTGTAATCTTTGAATGCAACCATTTAACCAATACATCTTTCTAACAATCGTAAATACCAATGAGCTCTAATTGTTGTAAATTCATTGCCCAAAGCAAAGTGTTACACCTTAGGCAAATCTCATATCGATAAAGCGCATGAGAGATTCATGATTCATAAAGAACATGCAACCTTAACAGAGAAGATGTGTTTTGTGGTGAAATGGAAGAGTTCTTGTGAGAACCGCTGAAATTAAACGTGCTTATTGTGTAGCGGAGCAAAGATGAGTGATCTCCTGGGAAGTCATCACGATGCACCCCAAAGCATATCAAATGGGATTAAGGAATGTGTCTCAACAGGCAACTTCAGGGTGTTGTTTAATGGAGTTCCATCTGATTCTTTCTCTCCGTCGAGAGGCATTCGCTAGGGAGATCCTCTGTCTCCTCTTCTTCTCATCCTGATGACAAATCCACTCTCCTTCCTTATTGAAAAATCAATTAAAGCTAAGCACATCAAAGGTCTCGGACTGAATAATAAGTGTCTGAGAGTCACTCATTGCCTCTTCGCAGATGACACTATTTTTTTTGGTGAGGCTTCTCAGGTGGAAGCTTCTCACCTTGTGAATGATTATGTGGCTCTTACTGGACAAGAGATCAACAAGGATAAATCCTCTACTTTCTTCAGCTTCAATGTTTCTAACACAGAAAGACAGAGCATCAAGAATATGTTGAATTTTGATGATGAGTTTTGTCATTCGAAGTATCTGGGAGTCCCAACCTCGTGGGGAAGATCTAAAAAAGGAGATGTTCAATTTCTTGCTGGATAAGAAGGAGAGCCAAGGAGATAATCGGAAGAGTTTGCTCCTCTCATCAGTTGGAAAGGAAGTCCTACTCAAAGCAGTTTTCAAGGCTATCCCATCTTACCTGATGACCATCTTCCTCTTCCCTAGATCGACGACCAATAAAATGGATAGTATGTTGAAAAGGTTCTTCTGGTCAGGATCCACAACAAAGAAAACCATTTACTGGAGAGTGGGTGACGTCCTCTATGCCCAAAAGAGGAGGGAGGGCTTGAGTTTCGACCGTTTCACTTCTACAATTTTGCTTTACTTGAAAAGCAAGTTTGGCGAATCCTCTAATCTCCAAATGCATTATGGGTCCGTCTCCTGAAGGGATTATACACTGTGACTTTTCAGAGGCTCGTAAAGGGAGTAGAGCTTCATGGATTTGGGCAAGCTTTTGTGATGTCTCAAAGTGGATGTACCTAGGAATTGTCAGAGTCATAGGAAACAAACACTCTAGTAGGATTTAATGATCCTTGGATTCCAATGAAAGCTGGATGCTATCTCTAGGGCTCTTCTGATGATTTCGAGAATGTTTGCGATTTGATTCACCCGATGAAACATTCATGGATTTTTTCGACACTAGATGACCTCATCACTGATCACCATTGGTTCTCCGGAAATGGAGAACTTTTGGGCATGGCGCTTCATGACAAATGGAGAGTTCTTGGTTAGTTTTGCTTTCCACGCTTTTCATGATAGTTTTCATTTTGGAGTTGCTGGAAGCTCTAGGATTTCCACAGATGATAATGAAAAGTGGAAATGGCTTTGGAGCCTTTCGTTGCCTCCGAAGCTCAAATTCTTTATCTGGAAGTAGGGGTGGAAATCGGTACGGTATCGGTATCCCAATACCAAATACCGAAATCCCGAATACCGAATTACACCCTAAAATCAATCCCAATCCCAATCCCTAAATAATTTCGGTATCCCAATCGGTACCTCGGTATCCCTATCGGTATTATCGAATACATAATTAATTACCTTTGCAATTAATAATTAAATATATAAATTAGATTTTATTGTTTAATTTAGGACAAAGAGACTAAGCAAATAGTCTTGAGTTGCCTAGAGCGAACATCACAAGTTCTTGTAATTGGTAATCTTTAATTTGAAGAATTTGAGGTTGAGAGCAATGCAGTCAAAATCGCGTTTTAAAACTTAAAAACTTACGATTTTACGCTTTTAGATCACCAAAACGCTTTTGTTTCTATATAAAAACATAAGTGTATAAAATCAGACTAAATTGCGCTTTAAAGCTTAAAAGCTTACGCTTTTACGCTTCTAGTTCACCAAAACTCTTTATGTTTTTACGCATTTAGTTCACTAAATCGGTATTCTTTTCATGAAATTAATTATAAAAAAGTATATTTTAAAGTAAATCACCAACAATATGATGTATTTGAGATGAAAAGATATATACCAGGTACTTGTATGCATTCTCAATTTCAATAGAGTAATCTAATTCACCAGCTAGGCTCTTCCCGAATTCATTAGCATAGAGGAAAAAGCGGCTTATTGTCAAAATTTATGTTTACGAACTTATTATTAAGATGCTATAAGTTGCTCTGCTTTAGGCATGAATTGCATTCATTTATTAACTTATCTAAATTTTGTGCATTCATATTTTACATAGTATATGTCTAACTTAATAGATTGTTAGTTATTTTTCAGTATACGTGAAAAACTTACGCTTTTACGCTTTGATTCTACGCTTTACGATTTTACCCCTTTTCCGCTTCTAGGTAGAATCGCGCTTTTGACTGCATTGGTTGAGAGACGACAATACTAGTGTGAAATAGTGATGTAATGATCTATGTATAATTAAATGACACTTTTGGTGGTTCAGGGTCGTGTAGTAGTGAATGAGAGAGTCTAGTTGAGAGGATAAAATATACACTAGCTTATATTTCGGTATTGATCGGTATTTCGGTATATACCGATCCCAATCCCGTAATCCTTAATACCGAATAACAATTGAAATTCAATCCCAATCTCAATCCCACAAAATAATACGTGTATTCGGTAATACCAAATATAGACAAATTCGGTACAGTATTCGATATATCCCAAATACTGGTACCAAACTTCCAGCCCTATCTGGAAGGCATCTAAGGGTGTGTGGGCCACAAATGCAAACCTCTTCTCGCGTCACCGCTCGCCTTCTCCGGAGTGCCCTATTTGTCTCCAGACAGACAAAACTACTCACCATGTCCTTTTTGGTTGCCCCCGCGCTGGAACTTCATGGTTTCAGTTTGCTCCGGAGATTGCGCTTCAACCACCTTCTCTGAAGGTTATTGATTGGTTGAGGGAGGTGGGGAAGAATTGCAACCAGTGTGTTCCTCAATTCTTAGCTTATCACCCGTGGAATATGTGGAAAGCAAGGAATGAGAAGATTTTCAAGAGCACTCCCCCTGGCCCCCACGCACAATTGCGAAAATGCTTCATGAGTTTCAATAATGGAAAGCGTGCCCTCAAAAGAGGAAAGAAGGGACCAGTTGTTCAAGTCGGCCCAACCCATCTCCAGCCCATCCCTCACCACCGCCAGGTAATCTTGAGTTTGAGATTAACTGTGATGGATCGTTTTTCTACAATTCCCCGGAGGCGGCATATGGAGTAGTCGTTACTAACACCCATGGCGAGATTTGTGATGGAAAGGTCGGCTCCCTACTCTGCAGCTCAGCATTGGAAGTAGAAGCGAGGGCATTGCAGGAAGGATGTTCATTTGCAATGGAGACTGCTAGTCCATGCATGATCAAATCTGATTTTAAAGTCTTGGTTGACGCCATTGGAGGGCCAAGAAAGGGGTGGTCGTGGTAAGTTGCAGCGAGACTTGACGTTGTCTCCTCTTTCCTCAGACGTTCCTCGAATGTGGGAATAACCATTGTTCGTCGTGCCAACAATGTTCGTACTGACTGGGTTGCCAGATCATGCGCCAAGAACCAACTTCCCATCGATTGAATTACTATCTTGAATGTGTTGTCCCATGTAAAATTTCGCTAATCTTTTGAGAATAATGCAGAGTCCTTTGTAAAAAAATAAAATACAAGGTAAGTGTAGACTATGCTTGTAATCGTTTATGAATTCTCTAGATCACATTTTGCAAACACAACTTAAACACACAAAATAAAAGTTGACTTGAGCATGAATATTTTTTTTTTGTTCGACAATGGGCTTGAGGTCTTGACTCTTGAGCATGAATATAATTAATCTGGAAGCTACCCTTAATTCGCTATCCATTAAAAACAACTTATAATAATAAATTAAATAACCCCACAGGACTGGATTTATTTAATGATAAATACCTATACCCGCCCTTTCTACCAAAAAAAAAAAAAACAAAAATACCTATACGGCTATACCCGCCCCGATTTATCTTTTGCTTCTCTTTTGACCCGAAAGAAAAATAAAGCAAAAGAATTCCACAAACACAAAAATCCAATTTCTCCTCCCTCGGTTTCCTCAATCTGCCCGATTGTCCCTCCCGCCCCCGAACAAAATTCCAATCCTCCTCCTGCTGCTGCGTTCTCTTCCTCCCTCTCCTCTCCAGATTCAAACATTTCCTTCCTCTCCTCCCCTCCCACTCCCCGATTACCTCTCCCTTCCTTCTCTCCGTCGCCCCCGCCTCCTCCTTCGCCGTCGCCGCCACCTACGCCATCGTCGTCCTTCCTCGAGGTGGACTCCTAGCTTCGCTTGCCTTGATTTTCTCGTCTCTGTCCCTCGTTCCTTGATTTCACGATCGCGATGTCTTATCTGAGAGTTTCCCCCTCTTTCTGACGAGTTCTGTTTGGAAATGTCGCAGGATTCCCTCGACTCTTCTCGGCCATTGCGCGTGGATTGCTCGGGAGAAGCTGCTGAGAGAAAGAGCGAGCTAGAGCGAGAGAGAGAGAGAGAGAGAGAGAGAGAGAGAGAGAGAGAGAGAGAGGCGCTTGTGTTTCTTTCTCTTTGTCTTGAGGTCAATTTCTAGCTGCTCTTGTGTTGGTCATGTCGCCGTCTGGCAGCTGACTTTTTTGTATCTCTTATTTCCAGTCTCCTTTGTTCGATCGGATTGCCGTGTTTTTCTTTGCCTGCATGCAGAATTGCATATCTCTTTCTATTAACATTAGCATGTTGTTGGTAATTCTGGCTATTTTAGATATGGATTTTCTGGATGCATTCCAGTGTTATGCAATGTTGCCAAGAATCTTGTTTACTTGAAAAATGTTACGTCGTATTCTTCCCCATGGCTGTTTTGTTTATATCACCTCAGCCCTCAGGATTATTGCCCAGGATCGAGCCATTGCCTAGGAAGATAATTAACTAGTATTCATTCGGTTTACGGCGCCTTCATTTATTGCAAGGCAGGGGCTTCTCGTTGTACAATGGCTATGGTTATCACATCATCTGTAGCTAGTGTAGGCCCTCATATATGTGCAGGAGTTTTATGACTTGGGAAACTGTTCTTACATTGTTTCATGTGGTAATGCAGTTATGCAGAGCCAGTTGGTGTGCAACGGATGTAGGAGCATTCTTCTTTATCCAAGAGGAGCTTCAAATGTTTGTTGTGCCTTATGTAATACAATTACGTCAGTCCCTCCTTCGGGTATACTACTTTTATGTGCCTTTTTTCCCCCAATATATTGACTAATGGTTCATTCTATTACATTTGCTTGACTGGTTATGTGGGCTATGCCTTTGGGTGAAATTTAGTTCTGAGATCTTGCAAGAAGCAGTTATAACATGATAAAGTTTCAAGACTTTGCTTGGACTGAACTTTTGTTATACCATATACTGGAGTTAAGCAATTTACATATTCTTGACTTCCTATGAATCGTGCCTTTGAAAAGTGAGCCCAGTGATATTTATTGTGAAGATTTTCTTTGTAGACAGCAGATATTTGAAACATATGTATGTCATTGATTTATGATCAAGCCTCCAGCTCATGATGCAACGTCCGTTGTTGATCTTTAGTTGGGTTCAACAATGAATTCTATGTGAAAAAGGTCGAGTCTCTTGCTCCCATGTATTTCTAAATAAAATGTGATATATGGTATGAAGATAACAAGCTGATTTATCTTACTTACTTCTTGCTCAATTCTTCACTTGATGTATTAGTTTTGGCATCTTCAATTGGTGAAGATGCAATTTCAACCTTGAAGAGAATTTATGCTTTTGAGGTTTGGAGTCCTTTCGATGAAAAAATCATAAAAATAGTACTGGTATTTTTGTCGGTTCGGGGTGATATTCAGTCAAAGATGCTCGAATTCTTTTCTGCTCCTGTATGAGCTACATGTTAACATATTCCAATCTTTATGTCAACATTGAAGGTTATAATTTTAACAAAGGATATAGCTGCTTAACTTGTATGTTATCCCTGCAGGGATGGAAATGGCTCAACTTATATGTGGAGGTTGCAGGACTTTGCTAATGTATACACGTGGTGCAACCAGTGTCAGATGCTCTTGCTGTCATACTGTGAACCTGGCACCAGGTAAAAATTGATTACCTGATTAGATGCCAGTTTATAAGTTCTGATAAAGTCAGAGATCTCTTTATTCAAGATTCTACAAAATATAGAATAAGAGGATTACATTTCTTCCATAAAGATGTTGGCAATTCATTCATGAGCATTCGAGTTGCTTACCAGCAAAATTACGAACTTGGCATAGATGTATTTGGACTGATGGCTCCCATTTGAAAAATAACAGTTCATTCTGGATCACTGATCTCATAGAAGAGCTGTGTGTCAGCTTATTGCTCCTTACCGTTTGTGATTGACCCTATGTGCATTTCTGTTATGAGCTTAGGTCCAGTAGTTTAGTGTCCAGGCTATTTCTGTTATGAGCTTAGGACCAGTCAGCATGAAATGCCACATCAGCTTTGTAATTTAATTAACAGGAGATAATGCTAAATCTTGATTCCTTTAACTGCTTCCTGTTCCATAACTCATGAAAGTGCTGAAGATTTGTTCTTCTCAAGCTTTTACGAGACATGTAAAAAGACATTGAGTTCTGAATTCTCCATGGGTTATGAAAGCAGAAAACTAACTTACTAGCAAATAGTTCCTTCTAGAGTTGTGCGAGTTTTTATTTATTCTACATTTTGAGATGGAGAACCCTTCATTGAGAATCCTAATTGGAAACGTCTTGATATACAAACAAAACCACCTTCAAGTGTCAATTATTTTCAAATAATTATGTTATTATGGAAATACTCTTCTTAGTGACCATTCTATACTTCTCAGTTTCACCTGATAGTTCAATTTCTAGCTTCTCTTTTGCATGTATGTACATAAGGAACACTGATATGATATTTTCATCTTAATACATTTCGTGATGTACATCACATGATTTCTGTTTCCAGCAATGCGTGTGAGGGTCATATAGTGTTTTGCTTGATGTGTTCCTCCTGTCAAATGTTATTTTCCTCATATAGCGTCTCCTGATTCTGATTTTTGAATTTTGGTTGATGTGAGGTAGTGTCTAGTCAGGTTGCTCACGTAAACTGTGGCAACTGCCGGACGACGCTTATGTATCCATATGGAGCTCCATCTGTGAAGTGTGCAGTCTGCCATTATGTCACAAATGTCAGTGTAAGTCTTCTACTTTTTTCTCCAATTTGTGCTATCTTTCCATTGGCCTTTCCTGATTTCTAAACAGCTAGGGTTGCCTGTTTCTAGACTTTTTGTCATCTTATCTTCTGTTCGAAGTAGATATAGTCGGTTGCAAGAACTATGGTAAGCATTAGATCCCTTTGAATAGAAGCGTTCAAATCAACAATGTGGTTATAAAGGGAACTGACAATTTAGCTGAAAAATATATAAAGACTTCGGTTAGGGCTTCCTTACAGCTACCTATAGCTGATTTTAAGTTCTACGTTTTCCTGGGAACACAATTTAGTTAGGGAGAGGAGGTTTTATTGTTGACTTCAGAAAGCCAATGTCGATGAAATGGAATGGTGTGATTGCAGAAGACATCCATTAATCAGACCACAGCTAATTAATGGGTCCCAATATAACTATCTTGTTTTGGGAGAGGGATGGTCTGCACCTAGTGGTCTCATTATATTACTTTGCTTTCCCGGTGCAGGTGGCAAATGTGAGGGTTCAACTGCCAGTGAACAGACCAAATGGTACAGGCGCTACGCTGCCATTGCCATCCACTTCCTCAGTAAGTTGTCAACTTTGCCGAGTGATCTGATTCTGAGAAACATTCGATATCTTCTCTGTTTTACTAATTCTGATTGTTGTTGCTTCCCTTCATCCATTGACTCAGGCAATGCCGCAATCACAGACTCAGACAGTAGTTGTCGAAAATCCAATGTCTGTCGATGAAAGTGGGAAATTGGTAAGAATCAACCTAGTCACCCCAGCCTTTCTTTGCCCGGGAAAGTAAGAATCAACCTAGTCATCCCCAGTCCAACCCAACCATCCACTTAAAACTCATCTAAGCCAGAGAAACCCATTTGACCCAAATTCATTGTGTTCTTCTGCAGATGGGTTACAGCAAAAATACCATTTCATATCTTATATTTTAGTACCCAATTCACACATTTACATGAAATTTTGTTTCAAACTGAAACTGGTATTTAGTTTCAAATATTTTTGAGTCCTAAACTTTCAGAACTGGTCCAGAATCTGAATCGAACTTTTTCTCTGTCAATTCAGTCAGGTGATGAAATTACATTACTGCACCCCTTCTTTTTTAGCCAGTTATAAACTAGTCCACCTCTGTCGTTTTACAATCAATACCTAAACTACTAGGATCGTACCCAACAGCCCTTAGACTTGATAGGCAACTGCAATGCCATTAGAAACCATATCAGAATTCCAAGAAAATCTCAACAACCCACTTACAACTTTCAAACACTCGTCCCCATGAACCCGACCCATGGACCTAACTCATTTGTGCCACCTCTAGTGCTCTCCTCTGTATCTTCTGCTTCTCCTGCATTTCATCTTTCTCAGTATGAGTGCTGTTTGATAAGATCCCCCATTGAAATATACGTTGCAGGTGAGCAATGTGGTTGTTGGAGTCACAACAGATAAAAAATAAGGAAGCGGGGGAGGCTTTTGGAGATCTTTGCTTGTATCCATTTTGATTAGGGTTAGGGGTCATGGCTTTTGGGGTTTGGGAGGGGGTGGAGGGTGGGAACTGTGTGTATAATATTTCAATGGAGATTAAACAGAAAGAGGAAGAAGCTATAGAGAAAAGAAGCCTTGGGGAAGAAATTTTAAAAAAGAAAGTGTGGATGTACATTTGAGGAACTTTGTACCATTCATGCATATTTTGTACTCTACTCAAAACCATGGTGAATCACCCTGCTGCTGTAATCTTTCAGATTTATTTGATTACATTTTTGGTAATCTCTTACAGAAAATCTTCATCTGTACATCTCTTATAAATGACTAGGACATTCCGTTTTTGGGTTCTCTGTGGTCTATTTATCGTCCTTTCTTTTTCGCCCTGGATTCGAATGTGCTCCTTCTTGATTATGGCTTGCGACATATAGACAGATTTGTTTTGCGGAGAGTGTGAAAGCATGTTTGTACTGGAGGAACAAGGCGAGAAAGGCTCATGACATACAGATTAGTTCTGCGGAGAGAGTGAAAGCATGTTGAACAGTCAGTTTTACATGCTGGAGCTGGAGGATCTTGTGCTTCTAACTTGAGGAGAAGAGCACTTAACTTCTCAGTTTTCGCCCAACAACGAAATGTAACTGTCCAGCTTGGTTCATCCGATGGCGTTGTAAATGGCCACTGTAATGAAGACGGTTTTACGATACCGCCAACATTACAAAATACAAACTACCAAATTTACAGGCCGCGACTTGACGCTGAGATACAGCGAAGATTGAAAGTCCCTAAATACGTAGAAACTGCCAGGAAAAAAGAGCACCACCTTCAATTTGTTTAGTGTTTCTCAGCAGGAAAGGCGAAGCCTAAGCAGTTTCCCAACTACTATGACCAGAAAGCGGGAAATCATCTAAAATTTGTCCATCTGATGGTTCGACCACCCGAAGAAACGTAATTCACAAGTAGAAACATAGAAGTTAAAAAAAAGTGGTTCATATTTAGGATCATCCCCCGTAGAATCGCAACTATAAATGATGAACCCACTTCGTTTCGGTTTCACAGACACCCCAAAATCCAATCAAAAACCCAGAAGCAAGCTCTACTCCTATCCAATTCCAATCCATCTATCTATCTTCTGGGCAACATGGGTGAAGAAGAGGTCGTGCAAAAGCGACAGAAGGCGGTTGTCCTGGTGCTCAGGGCGGCGGCCTTGCTGGCCACCGCAGCTGCAACCATTGTGATGGCACTCAACAAGGAAACCAGAACCTTCGTAGTTGCCACCGTTGGTACGACCCCTGTCACTGCCTCTATCACGGCTAAGTTCCAACAGACCCCTGCAAATGTGTAAGCCCTTTTTCATTTTCCATACACCACTTGGATCGATTTTCTGCCTGGTTAATCAGCGGAAACATTTTTGAATCGAGAGTGACGATTGATTCATTTGGCCTTTGACATCCTCTTGCGTGCACGCAGATTCTTTGTGATAGCCAACGCAATGGCTAGCAACCACAACTTGATGATGATTGGTTCCGACCTGTTCGGCATTGATTACAGAGGATTCAAGCTCCCCTTAGTAGCCATTCTAGATATGGTAACTTAACTAACCACCTGACCTTAGTGGAAATAACGAGTATTCAAGCAAACACTTCAATTCAATGGTTGCGTATGGAGAAAAGGGGGGAAAACAAGTACCCGTTTTCAAGTTTTTGCTGTTTGATTGGTTGGTAATGAATGGTATGTAGTTAAACGCGGCGCTGCTGTCAGCCGGGGTGCACGGGGCGGCTTTCATGGCGCAGCTGGCCAAGAACGGGAACTCGCACGCCAGGTGGAACGAGATCTGCGATAAGTTCCAAGGTTACTGCAACCGCGGCGGAATAGCCATTCTTGCCTCCTACGTCGGGCTGCTGGTGACGTTGGGCATCACCGTGGTGTCCATTGTGAAGCTCCTGAAGCCCAAGCCACAGCCCCAACCTCTCGCCTCTGAGATTGAAGTCCCCTGACTGAGCTAGAAGAAGAAGAAGAAGAAGAAGAAGAAACAGAGTCTTGTGCCGCCGCCGGTGGCGCCTTTTATTACTTCGCCCCAGTTGTGTGTTGATTAGGTTCTATAAAGTATAAACCCCAGGCTGAATCTATTTCAAAGTGTGTGTAAAACAAAAACTTCCATTTGGCCCCCTTTGTTTTTGGTTTGCTCCATCTGGCTACGTGAGAAATGTTGTTGGTATTTGTAGCTCAAACTGGACACTTTTTTAATAGGGTTAATATATTTGTACTAGAAAATTGGCCCGCGCTCTGCAGCGGATTCTCGAAAATAAATTGACCCATTAGCATTAAAAAGTAATAATGCGAAATCAAGGTGAATGTCTTTAGTAGTGGAAGAGAAATTATTTATTAACTTGAAGCAGATGATTTTAGAACCATTTTTAACTTCGCAATCTATTTAGCCTCAATGGACTTGAGTATGATTTTGGAGTAAATATTTGTATTATGATTATACAAATTGATTTTGAATGGAATATTTGAACTTATGATAATATATACATCAAGATAT
The DNA here is from genome assembly GCA_964030455.1 of Linum trigynum. Lineage (NCBI taxonomy): Eukaryota > Viridiplantae > Streptophyta > Magnoliopsida > Malpighiales > Linaceae > Linum > Linum trigynum. The sequence continues at coordinate 27,035,894 of OZ034814.1, read as the reverse complement.
TCCCCAATTTTATGAGGCAAGAAAATAATTTTGTAACAATCAATAAAAGAAACTCTAGTATAAATGCGATGAATATTGTTATTTTACAGAATAAATACTGTTATCAACACATAATTCTGGGACAGCCCTTGGGGTTGAAAAGTGAGTACATTGATTTTTGAGATAGTGTTATATTCAAATAGAGTAACTTACAGTTTTACATAGAGTTTGTCATGGGTTTCCGTAAACTAATAAAATAATCTCATATTCCGCCCAAATGGAAAGATCAATAGAGTATCAAATTATCAATTATCAAAATTGAATGACAATAAGATGACTTATGAACACTTGTGATTATTGTTCGCAACCTTTTTGCAGTCTATGTATATTGTACTTGATAATTGTGAAATGACACAAAGTGAGTCTAGTAATGTACAACGTTCTTACTTAACTAATATCAATATAACATTATGTAAATTGTTAATATCGTTTAGGAAGACTTACGTAATACATCTTATGTAAGAAGTAATTGTCATTCCATAATCTTTATGTAATGCCCTTATATCGTACATAACATATGTAAAATGACGTTATGTAATAAGCTTTATACAGTTGATGGTCTACTATGCAATGAATACTATTATCATATTGCATAAAGTATGAAATGATTATCCAAAATACATCTAATTTAATTGTTACGTAAAAAATAGACGTATTCCCATGCATCCGGTGCGAACATCATGGGTAGAGCAGAAAGAGAATTAGGGAGTAGAAGAAATCATGAATAAATGCATGCACGAAATTCCATCATAAATGGTATACCTCCTCCAATTCTCATACTTTAGTGGTACCCGATATATTTTACCCTACAAATACATAATCCTTCCACATCAAACATTGTAGCATTATACATTTTCTCCACTTTATGTTTTACCTGCTAACACCCTAAATATGTACCAAGCATAACTCAGATGAAATAATTGCAAGAGGGACACCTGTAAGGAATCTGTTAGGTAATGTGGATTTTAACAAATTAAATGATAAAACCTCAACATTTAACAAAAAAAGCATTGAAAACGTGAAATGGGATGACGATATCAACCTGATTTGGACGGGCATAGGTCCTCTTCTCGATCTGACCTATTCTGACTCGCCCCATTCTCAATCCAGTATTCCCTAATTACATGTAATTTTACTCAAATTGTTTAAAATGTTATTATTATCTCGACCCAGTCTCAACCCAGTATTCGCTCAATTTAACTACACTTATCATATATCAACATCCTCATTCCGACGTGCTCCAATGTCATTCCTTAAGCGAAGGAAATAAAGAGGTCAATGAAGATGAACAGGTGGCATGTTTTATTTTGCACATAACATGTGTCACCCATGCAAAAGAATGGGGCGCATGAAATCTATAACCGGAAAATCATTTATTAAATTTTTTGTTTAGTTGAAATAATAGTAATAGCCACCATTTATCAAATTTGTTTAAGAGCTGCAGGGAGAGCGAACTGTGGAGGGTGTCTGGTTGAAGGAATTTTTTTTTTTGGTATTTCCACCTCTTACCATTTAAAAATTTTGGGACCTGACATTTTAAATTTATTTTCCTTTTTTTTTACTTCTTTTGTTGAAAAAAATGGTAATAGGTGAAAAAAAACCAAACTTTTAAGTGGTTTGTGCAATTGTGTTGACTTGGCAGTGACATGGCGCGTTGGCCGTTAGTTAACACGTTGATCGTTCAAGATAACGGCCAAATCTCGGGTTTGTCCAATTTCGTAACTTTGATGCGTGTAGTTGAGGGCACGAAATTATGAATAGAAAAGATTGACTAAGATATTTAATTTGTGAAAAGTTCGGGCCATTCAAATATATTAACCTTTTTACTATTATAAAAAATAGTTTAGACCCTGCCCTTGTGCAGGTTGGTATTTGTCAAAATTTTCAAATGTTCATGTTTTGAATTTTACGATTATGATTTATCAAAGTTTTATTTTTATATAATAATGTGTATAAGATATAATCCTTTTTTCGTTTTCAAAAAATATTATGACAAATTAATCCCCCAATAATATATAGTACACTTTTGTGTACTTTCCTCTATTTCAAATTTCCTGCAAGGAGAGTGAAAGTAGGAAGGACATTTTTGTCTTTACAATTAATTATTTATCTCACATTAAAAATATCAACATCAGGATTTGAACCCGGGTCTATTCAAACAAAGATAACAATCACAACTAGGGCTGACAAACGGTAATACGGTAACCGGTTTACCGTTTTATCGAACCGGTATCGGTCGGTAAACGGTAAACCGGTTACCGTCGGTATCGGTATTCGGTGACGACGGTGAGGATCCAATTTACCGGATACGGGGTCGGTATTTACCGTTGGTAAATCGGTAAATACCGAATAAGGAAGGTGGAGCAGAAGTGGGCAAATATGAGAAAAACTAGTGAACCTACTACCACCAATTTGAATTACAAACAGAGGAACAGAAGCAAAAAGAAGAAGCAGGAGTTAGGTCACCCAATTCGTCAATGGACCTTCGCCTTCTTGGCTGGTCGGAAGTTCCTTCCGTCGTTGTATGGCTGGCTGGGAATTCCCTCCGTCGTCGCGAATCAAAGGGTCACCATCGCAGCCCAACTATCAATCGTCCTCCGCCGTCTAGAATCGAGGGTCACCAGCACAGTTATTGTTTACATTGACCTTCCCCGCAGTGAATCGACGATCATCAACCCACTTTTGTTTCTTCCTCTGATCGTAAAAACAAAAGGGAATAGGCCTTCATCTTGCTCTCTGCCGGGTCGGAGAGGGGAGAGAGATCAAAGCTCCTGTTTGTGGATTTTCTGTTCAATTTTGAGATTTGAGAGAGAAAATTATACATGCATAGAGAAAATAGCTGTGGAGATATTCAGAAGAAACAAATAAAAGAACAGAGCTCTTCTGGGTTGGAGACGGAGAGGGGCAGAGCCAGAGTGGGGAGAGAGAGATTAAATGATTAATATGTATATTGGTGGTGGCGTTAGGCAAATAATACGTAGAGAGGAAGTTAGATAAAAAAGAATAAGATAAGTGAAAATGAAATATAAATGATTAATTTTTATTTAGAGATAAATGATTAATTTTTTTCTAAAGTACAGTATTTTCTGCAGGTAATTCTCCATTCTTTAGAAGGATCCAATCACCAAATTTGTTCCCCTTTGCGGTAATTCGGTAAACCGGTTTGTAACCGGTTTACCGGTAATTCGGTAATCGGTAAACCGGTTACAAACCGGTATCGGTAACGGTAAACAGTTTTGGCCAGTTCGGTATACCGAAACCGGTAAATTCGGTAACCAATTTACCGTTTACCGACCGATTCCCACCCCTAATCACAACCATTTACACTGAACAAATTTGTTGTGTCATTTTGAATACAAAATATACACGAAGTTTAACTCTCTGAAAATCGCAGGACTTTCCATCATGATTAGCAAGCCCACTAAGTATACCGTATGTATTCTTATGGTGCTTGATACTTCAATTTTCATAGTAGAGTTTCATGTAATTTTCTCAATTTTAAAATTCTTTCTCTCTCCTTAATTTTTGCTAAAGGTAAATTGATAATTGGCTACCATGGAAAAAACTAATTTTGTCACTACGTGTGTGTCTTTGCATTTTTCAATTTAAATTTAGCGATTTTTATCTTTGTTTTTATCTCTTTCTAACTTCCTCGAAAATTTCCTTCATCGTACGATAGTTTGCGCCCCTTTCACTTCCTAGTACAAGGCCGCCTTTGAAAATCGATCATCCGGTATCTCTTGGCACGCGATTTTATTGTTGGGGATTTAAGTTGGGCAAGTAAAAGAGTTTAATCAATAATAGAGTTGCAGAAGGAGGATTCGAAATTGAATTTACGGTTGAAATATATGTCTCTTGAGATAAAAATTTAGTTGTACAACAAAGAGTAATGGCTATTGGATTTTTATGTTTATGGTTTTTACATCTATCGCAACCTATTTCTATCTTAAAACGAGGAATCATTGATTGATTTATTGAAGTAGGTCGATTCTTTATTCAACCTACTAGAACTTATAGACAAGGAGTGTGTCATTTTGTGCATTATTACTTTGATTGAGTCTATTAGTATGTTGGAGATAACCCTAATTTTGTCGTTTGCTCTCAAGTTTTGATGGTCCCCTCTTAGCTGAGTTGTTAGTATATAGTTGACTTGAATCAACAACTCTCCATTTCTTTTTGATTAGTGGCATATTGTTCATTAATGGAGCGCATTAAATCCTTATGTAGGATTGTGAGGTGATTTAGTTTCAAACTATCTAATGGTCGTGTGGAATTTCACTGAGCTTTTATACCCTCTTTCTTGACAATCAACTAACCAATAGTATTTTAACGAGGGCTTAATTATCATTATGAAAATGGAATTAAATTTTATATTTTATATTCTTAAATGATGAAAATGGTATTTTATCATTATGAAAATGATATTTCTCCGAATGTTAGACCTACATATTCTTTCTTTATGTATCATCTCGATCGAAGGATTGTCAATCATTTTATATTCTTAAATGATGAAAATGATATTTTATCATTATGAAAATGGTATTTCTCCGAATGTTAGACCCACATATTCTTTCTTTATATATCATCTCGATCGAAGGATTGTCAATAAAATTAAACCGATTGATTGGCTTAAACATAATATAAAAATATAAATAATCCAATAAGAACATTCCGGCCAATAGGCCGGGTTATAAGCTAGTTGAATATATGATAGAAAATTTTACTCCGTTTGATTTAGAATGTTTGTACAAGCGGGATCGTGCTCTCCACCCATTTGGCGAATTCATCCAACATTTCAATGCTAATCTAGTGTTTTTGTAATCATTAATGAGTCTTAACTAATCTCCTTTGTTGGGTTTTCTAAGAAAATTGTGTAATTTAGTGAAATAGCAGCAAAACAAGTACACTTGGAAACCAACTTCTACTACTAACCCATGATATTGTAGATAACCTACACAACCCCTATGTTTGTTTTTCTAAGAAAAATGTATAATTTAACAAAATAGCAGTAAAACAAGTACAACTGAAAACCTACATCCTTTTATCACTATTTAACATATAAACTAATTTAAAAGATAAGTATCTCTGAATGGTGGAACTAAATTTAAAAGATAAATAGATAGGGATTTTGGAGATCACAATACCCAACATATTAATGTTATAAGGTAATGGCGTTCCACACTCGTTTTTATAAGAAACAAGATGATGAGATAATAGAGTTCTTGCACAAATGCATCGATGACCAATTTTAGCTAAAAGATCTAGACTCGTGAACTAAAACATTCAACATTTATAAAACACGGTCCAACTAAACATTTTCTAACAATAACGCCCAACCCACCAACTCAAACACACCATAGGCCAACAAACTCGAGTAAAAGATAAAAGAGAGACCAGGGAAATGAGAGAACGGTGAAAAGGGGTAACTTCAGGAGAGGAAGAAAATTGACATATCGGTGATGATGAGCTGACCACTTTATCCTTGCTTGAAAATATGATATCCATGGAGAGACTGTATGTCCTGCTCATGATCCATTGGCAAAAGATGAATTTCATCGTCTTCTTATGCCAGTAGAGATGTGCCATCAATGTCCATTCATCCAATCGGTTTGTAGAAGTTCCCGCTCCATTTTCCCTAGAAATTAAACACACAAAGATGAAGAAAGAAAAAAAACTGAGCTTCAAAAAGGCAAACAGAGAAATCAAAAGGCGAATAGCAATGCGCTCAGTTCTCCTTACGTAGCGCCCGAGAGGAAAGTCGAAGAAGAAGATGGAGAAAGACAAAGTGGGAAGCTGGAGAAGCTAGAGGGGGGAAGGGACCATGGATTACCATCAATCGTTGCTTCTAGTGACTTGTGGGATTTAAGCTTCACTCTTCTGCTGTTGATTGGCTATGAAAAGAACTGGTTCTGGTCAAAGATTATGGACTAGTAACGAGGGAGAACATAGGATATTTTAGAAGACTCAGAAGGTGATAGTGTCTCTGGCGTTTGTTTGAGTTTGTGAGTCCTAGAGACATATTGAGAATATTTTTTTCTAGGTAAAGATGAATTCGATATTTCTACTTCTGTTTCTACTTCATATTCAACATCTCTGCTTGTGAGGTCCTTGTACTCTTATAGCGATATGTTTCAGAGTGAAGTGTTTATAATTGGTTTCGTGTTGTCCTTGTACTCTTATTGTGCCGATTTGGCTTGACGCTATGATTGTGTTATCCATAGAGTAGGTTCTCCGTCCATGCATTAGTCCTTCATATATAGCTAATTTCCAGCAAATTAATTGGATGGTTAATCCTGGTGATGAAGATGATGATCTTTGATTGATAAAGCATGAGGTAGTGGTAGTGTGCTTAGAAGGCCTAATATTAAAGACATTGCTAGCGGAGGTGGAAAGTACATCACCAACACCTATCTCTTTCTTTTCCTAGTTTTTTATTTTTGGGTTATGGCTGCTATGCCCATGGGAGTCAATCATAGACATACGTGATTTCTTGTTGTAGTAAGAACTACTCAAAATAAAAAGGGCACCATTGATTGAAACAAGCATTCTCATCAAATTAGTCAATAAATGAGCATTCCATTGTTGATCTTTAGGAAAACAAGTCCAAGCGCATCTTTCAAAATTATTTTACTACCCAAATAATACGAGTTTTTCTCAAAATGGCTTAAGACATCCGGAGAACAAGAAGCAAGGGATGGAGAAGTTTTACATTAACGGAATATATGGATTAATTAAGAGGCAGATATCAAATGACATGCTACTCTCCAACTCTAAGTCTCCAAGATCCACATAGTATAATCATCACAAGAAAATAATTTTTTTGTTTGTTTGAATGATTTAGGAGCTTGGTGTTTATAATTTTTACCGAGCACTTCTAGTATGTTTTAATGCATTCGTGCTGTAAAGTATAACTCGAAGTTGTACCATAACGTTAAAGGTACAAATTGAAATTGTACCGTAAAGGAAGTTGAACCTTTACGTTATGGTTTTTATCATAAAAGGATTTATACAAAAGAGTATATGTACAACCTCATATAGTACCATGACGTTAAAGGTACAGCTATAATGGCAAAAACTAAAGCACCAATGCTTTAAAGTATTGTAAAATTCCTCACCCATTCAGTCTCATTCCTTTTGGATGTAATATTTTCAAAAATAAGTCAATTTGGGGTAACTATCTCGTTATATGGATGATACATTTGCTTTAAATAGTCCTTTTTACTTGTTATTTGGCATGAGACAATTGAGATATCAACTACTTGAGTTTCTGTGAAAAATATTGGGATTATAGCCCAACGCCACCTTCGTTCCTATCTCACCGTACTCTCATCCACTGCGCTTCCAATGGATTAATCGGAATCTGGTTCTAATTTCTTCTCTTACACCCTTCTTCATTCATGTTGTTGTTTGCTTCAGAGAGTATACTGATGACTAACCTACGATTACTTAGTCGTGCATAATTATTTGTCTATAAACATATAACATATGGTTTCTCATTATATTTATCTTGAATATTAAACTTTTTGTGCATAGAAAATTTATATTAATTATGTTTTTGAAGATGACATGCACTTTTATATATTTTGGAGAAAATAATGGTTAATCTAAACAATTTTCACCGCGATATTCTACAATGATAGAATTTGGCAATACAAAAAATGTATATCTTGGTGATTTAAAAGTTTCCACAATGATAGGAAAGTTATACCCTAGTGTACTATGGTGCTATATATGATAATATAAATATACTAACCACCATCTACCAATACAGTAGAAGGTGGTATAACTTTTAAAAAAAATATATCAATAATAAACCCGAGTAAATATGGATATGAGATAAACGATGAGAGAATCATAATTGAACATTTAGGAATATAAAGATATAATTAAGGATTGAGAATGTGATTTGGGCAAAATAGGGGAGAATCACTCGCATCCTGAGGAAGGGGAGAAATGAGAATTAGGAGAATATTAGTTGGAGATGTTTTTCTTATTAGATTTCTTTCACAATAATAACAAAATATGCGATCCACACATACATAAAAAAGACCCAAAAAATCTAACAATAAACCTAATACTACTCGACTACTACTAACACTAATAATTAATATCCTACATGATGCTTAGATATCTTAATAATTTTCTTGAAAATGGTTTACTCTTTTCTTCCAACTCCCCATTTCAAGTTTTCAACGACTAGGACTACTCCACTTGTCCAATACAAAGAGATATGTGACTGACTATTGTGTGTTTCTTGAAAATTCACTCATTTAGACATTCATGTTCATCATCTCAAACCAGCATTACTCTATTGTGATAGTCAATCCACAATCTACACTACGAATAAAGCAAACCTCCATGAGAGAACCAAACACATTAAATTGGATTGTCATTTACTTGGTACGAGAGAAGGTTGTTAACCATACTGTCAAGTTGCTTCATGTTCGAGCATATCATCAACTTGCATAAATCCGTAACAAAGCATGCATAAAGGAGGAGAAGGGCAGCACACCCTTTCTCACTCTGTGATTTCCAAAACTCATTTACTCAATATTGCATATTATTGAAATCACCATATCAAGTTTTCCAGAAAATTAATAAGTCATTCAAAATTCGTCTTGAAACAACAATAGAAAAGAGCAGAATGCGCGAAAGTGCTCTTTAGAAGAAAAAAATCTCTCCATGTCAATGATGTTGCTGTTAATACCAAAATAGACATCAAAGTGATACTTAATTTAGGGTCAAGTTTCCTCTTACACAAGATAAAACTCTTTATACTACTTCAACTTCGCTTGGCATCGCGGGGATGCAAATTCGAGGAAAGTGAAAATTGATATATAAATTATAGGGAGTAAAATTTAAAGGGGGGGTGCAAATTGAGGAATAAATTATTGTTTGGAAAAAAAAAGTAAGTGGGTGCAAAATGAAGTGTGTTATATGAATTAAAATATAAAAATATTTATTATTGTTAAGAACTTAAAGCAAAAAATAATCTGGCCCCACCTCATTCCTTTTTCTTTTTTTCCATTCACACTTCATGGATCCACTTATTCCTCATCCATCCATCATTTCCTTTCTCTTTTCTCCACTTCCGTTTGCACCTCAATTTGAGGGGAAGCTGAAATAGTATATTCCCCCAATTTGTCCAACCAACCAACCCCCCCCCCCCCCCCCCACCCCACAAACTTTTGCACCCTTCTCCATTTCCTCTTCCTCCTCCCAAACATATGTATGCAATAGACACACATATGCACCAACTGACTAGTAACGAGTTTCCTACAATTACAAACACTTTTCTATGGTATATGCACTCATCCTCCATTTTGAGGAAAACAAAAATCTCCACCTCCTTTTTACCCTACAAAGTAAAAACCAACCAATTACTAAGCAACACTTTATTGTTTCGTTAATGGTTCCAATTCTTGATGTACCTCATCGAGTGGGATACGCATCGTCCAACGCCAAGACTCTTTGCACCAAACTCTCAGACAACTTAGCGTCTTTTTTCTTTTGCTCCACCTGTACTCGCAAGATAAAGGGAATAAACTTTTCATTTTTAGTGTAAAAATACAATATAGTCAATGAAAAAAGAAATGTAAATTAATAATGTAACTTCCACGTTTTCTTGTTTACGACTGGGATCCAAGACACATCTTTCTTTTACTAGTGTACCTTAGTGTTGTTGCACAACAAAGAGCAACATATGATTATGTTCAAGTCTTACCAAACCTTTTCAATTAGTCATACAGTAATATTTTTGCTTCTTACCCTCAAATAGTCCGGATTCTCTCAACCATAAGATGATAATAGCAACGTATTTATTTCAGCTGTGTTGATTTCAACCCATCTTATAGTTCCAAATGATCAGCACCATTAATTAACATATTCATCTCATTTATAGTCCATCTAATTCTATCACACTTCACATTTCTCATGTTGCCGCTCTTTTTAGATTTACTTCGTGCCTTTTATACTATTATTGTCAGTCTTGTTAACCATTGACAATGATGAATTCCTCGATAATACTGATCCTCAGGCTTCACAAATATAGACAAAGAAGAATATTATAATACTACAGAAACATATATGCATAAACTTTTAAATAAAAATATCAATACAAAACCTTCAGTAATGAACCTAGCCTTTAAACTCGGCTTTAATAGTACTATTACTAACCCCATGATCTTGTATCTAATCTACCCTCTTAACACAACTCCTATATTGGTTTTTCTAAGAAAAATGTGTAATTTAGCAAAATATCAACAAAATAAGTACAATTGAAAAACTATTAACCCCATGATTTTGTAGCAACCTACCATTTTAACACAACCCCTATATTGGTTTTGTAAGAAAAATGTGTAATTTACCGAAATAGGCGCAAAATAAGTACAACTGGAAAACCACATCCTTTCATCACTATTTAGCATATAAACTAAATTTAAAAGATATGTAACTCCGAATGGTGATCCTAAATTTAAAAGATAATATATATGCATTTTGGAGATCACAATACCCAACATATTAAGGTTCTAAGGTAGTGGTGTTCCACACTCATTTTTTATATGAAACAAGATGATGAGATAATAGAATTCCTCCACAAATGGATGGATGACCCATTTTAGCTAAGACATTTGGAATCGTAAACTAAGACATTCAACATTTATAAAATACGGTCTAACTAAACATTTTCTAACAATAAGGCCTAGCCCACCAACTTAAATACAACATAGTCCAACAAATTTGAGTAAAAAATAAAAGAGAGACTAGGGAAATGAGAGAATCGATGATGAAAAGGGCTAACCCTAAAACTCCACATCCAACGTAGAAGCTCAAGTAGGCTAGTAGAGAAGATTAGTGGGACTTACCCAAACATAATTAAAGCTAGATGAAGCATTAAAATCAACTAGACAAACACATTCATTCAAAACCATAACATATTCATTCATTACATAACAACCTTAAAACTAGGGTTTGAGAGTTAAAACCCCTAGTACCTTAAGATACTACTCCATAAAGGAGGGAAGAAGATACATAGAAGAATTTGGGGAAGACTTGGTTTGGTTAATCGGATAATCGAAAACCAAATAACATAGCATTACACGAAAACAATTGTCATGTAAATGAATAAAACATAACCATATGTTGTTACTATCATAAACTCATTATATATAAGCAATAATAAGACTAATCATCCATGATTATCATCATCGTTCGATTATCATCATCGTTCGAGTTAATACATCATTCATCATCTCTGCACATAATATAGTTAGCTTACAACAACCCCCTTAACATAAATATATACCAATACCCCTAAATCAGGAAGTTATTGCTCTCCTACAAAACACCAAACTATACATAGTTTGAGGTGAGTGTCATGGTATTGTACGTAATCCTAAAGTCTAGTAGTTGTCCAAAATGTTTTGGTTTAGTAAATAGGCAGGCCCATTTAATTTTTTACCCGTAATGTTTTGGTTTGTTGTGCACATGGAAATAAATTAGTGAATCACGAAAGTTTTATTTGATTGGTTGCATGGAAGTATAAATAATTTTGTATATTAGGTGTATCATTAATTGATTAATTGGTTTCATTGGTTAGCAGTGTTGAAACCAAACCAAACTAAACCACCTAAACCAAATAAGCTAAATTGTCTTACATTTCCTCTCCTCGTACCCCTGTTCTTATGTATCAAATCAAACCCTATTTTTTCAAGACAAATTTTGAAATGTTTTGTAATATGAGTGTTATTACTAAGTTCTTTAGTTAAAAGAGAATTAGTAATTACAAATTCAATTCACACATATGTTTTTTTAAAACCTTTTATGATATAAAATGACCTTATAGTTTTAAATTATGATACAAATTCAGTTTGTATCTATATCTATCTATACAAAAAAATTGTGCTACAAACCGAACTTGCATCTTTTACGTTGTAATACATGTTCAGTTTGTAATTATACATTTTCGTATAGATTCTTTTATGCTACAAAATGAACTTGTGCCGCTATCATTCTGATACAAGTTCGGAAAGCACCAATATTTTTGAACATATGGGCTCTCAATTTTAATAAAAAAAATTCCAACATGCTTTTTGCTAATTAATCATCATACTAATAAATCCATAGCACATTAGTCTTTCCTTTCTGAGTACTACTTTTTACACATTTGTTTTACTTCATAACCCTAGTTAGTTCATCATAATAAAAACTTTTTTGGACTACCACCACCAATCAGGGATAATAAAAAGTACTGCTCTTGTTAATGATATTAAGTAATTTCTTGTTCTTAATTGTTTCGGTCCCATGAACATTCAGGGGCAGGGAAAAAAAAAGATTGAGAGAAGGAAGGGCGGTTGCATAGTGCGTGAAAGTGAAAACCTTACTGTTCAATTCAATCACAAAATCCAGCACAACGCCATTCTTTCCTTTCTTCAGGTATATCCATGCTTCCTCTTTTTTCTTTTGGGGTTTTCAGCTTCCATGCTTTTATTTTGTTCTTCTTGTAATATGTGGTGAGACCTTCACTTGCTCTTTTATTATCTTTCCTCCTTAAAACTTTGTCTTTTTTCCTCTAGTGTTTTCCCCTTGATCAGGTTATGATACTTCTGGCATATTGTGGGAGGGTTCCTTCTGTTTTTATGGGAGTTTTTTGTTTTATTTTATCCCACCAATTTCTTGAGAAAATAAGATTTGAATTGATTGCCATTGTTAACTGAATTGAATTCCTATTGTGTAAGCTGAGAGTGGAGAAATTCTAGTTTAGAAACTGTTTGGCATTCTGGAGACTTTTAGTTATTTCTCTCCCTTTTTTTCTTATTGCGGTTATCCAAAGTTGCTCCCTTTACCCTCATGAAATTGCAAAGCAAAAGATACTTTTCTGGCAAAGATTTTGGGTGCGATAGGGTTCCTTTGTTTCTCAAGAAGGGCTGCAGAGAAGGGGGTAGGAAATCAGGGTGTTTGGATTCTGGGAAAATTGCTTTATGATCTGTTTTCTTTGCCTGTTGTAAGAAAAGGGATGTGCTTCCCTTTTTTTTTTTTTTTTTTTTGCTAGGGTTCCCTGATTGTTGATTCAACACCAATGACACCGTTGAAATCTACTCCATACTCCAACAGTAAGGAGGTTAGTTGTGATCTCGCCTCTTGATGTGCCTCTTGTTGTTCTATGAATGTGTTTTTGCCCTTTGGTGGTGTGTTCTCTTACAGAATTAGGTTTTCATTCCGGATATCGTATCTCTGCATCTCGATACTTGTATATCTGATGCAGAATTCTGCTCTAATTTTCAATAAACAAATCAGCTCCATTATGCCTATGTGGAATTCGTTTAATCCTAGTATTGAGCATAAGGCATGAATTTTTTGATCATCCTAAAGATCTGGGGTGCTCGCTATGCTGTTTTTTAATGCTCGTAAATGTTGGAGCTAGGTTTTAAGCTTTTCGGGAAGAAGACATGTTTAGGGTTTCGGTGTCTTTGTTAGTATCAAAGAGTTCAAACATCTCAGTAAAGCTTTGACCTTCTGAGATGCTCGATGGATATTAACTTCTTGATATGCCCTTCATGAATGAAGCTCCAGAGAACCAAATAAGTTTTTTATCCTTCAAGTCTCCTGCTTCTCTCTGATATGGAAATTGAGTGCATGTCATTTTATGATCTGTCCTCTTATGGTAACTGGCTACCTGTGGGTTATGCTACGAAGTTAGGTAGACAGTAATTTTAAGCTGTTTAATACCATATATGTTGAAGCTTCTTAGATAATCAATGGCATAAAAAATTCCTTCACACTTAGAAGACTGTACAACCAATTTATGTGTCCAATTGTTCTAGTAGCATACTTAGGGTCTCCATTGAGGTACTTACTGCATTTGAGTTCCTTTGAGTCCCACTCAGCTGTCATTAGACGATCTCCCCAAACTTTTCTTTGGCATATTTCTGTATTGTATCACTTAGTGAAGTGCAATGCCTGGCTTCAATCATGATCTTATGATTAGCTTATGGTTTACTTTCGAATAGGGTATACCTTCTGATTAAATCATGTTTTGCAGGAGCATTTTGTTAAGATCTCCCCAAAAAATGAGATGGTGACCGACTCCCCAGGAAGTCCACGTAACAGAAAAGTATATATATATAGACATTAGACCTTATACATTTTTATTGGAAGCATGATCTGCAGCAGCTCTTTTAATTCATTATAACCTGGCGTGGCGAGTAGAGTAAAATGGTTCCTCAATATGCTTCTAGCTAGGTGACTGCCAGATGGGAGCCAGACGAACCATGCAGACCTGAAGTTAATGACGCTCCAGTATTTTATCCTACTGTTGAGGTATTTATTTCGTATTTTCTCCTCGTGAAAATTGGAAAACTGGCTTTCATTTTTGCCTTGTTTTTCACACGTGTAAAATGCTCAATTCATTCAGGATTTTGAGGACACACTTGGCTACATATCAAAGATACATGCTAAAGCAGAGCCATTTGGGATATGCAGAATTGTTCCTCCAGCTTGCTGGAGGCCGCCCTGCCATCTTAAGGAAAAAAGAAATATGGGAAAATGCCAAATTCTCTACAAGGATTCAACAAGTCGACTTGCTTCAAAATAGAGAACCCATGAGGAAGAAACACAAAAGCCGGAAGCGGAAAAGGAGGCGGCAGTACTCTAAAATGGGGAACACGAAGAGACGCGCCAATTCATGTTCAGTAGGAGCAAATGTCGTTCCCGAGAATGAGGAGAAGTTTGGGCTCCAGACGGGTTCCAATTTTACGTTCGATGAGTTCCAGAAGTAGGCCGAATATTTCAAAACATGTTACTTTCAAAGGAAAGATTCCTCCATAGAGGATGTCGTCATGTCGATGCAGAACATCAGTAGTTTGAGCAGCCTTCACTTGATGTCGTCATTGAAGGTGAATATTGGCGAATCATTGAGCAACCAACAGATGAAGTTGAGGTATGGAACGTGGTCATTTTTTTCGTTTCCTGATTTCGTCTTCGGATTTTGCTTTTCTGCTGTCATATTGTGTTTGGTTTGAGTTAAGTGACTGTGTTTTGGATACTTACTTTGAGCAGGTGAGGGTTGAGATGGAGAAGGAGAGAATACAAGGCCTTGCGGATCAGTTAAAACAGCAAAAGATGAAGGAACCCTCTGATTTGAACAGTGAGAGAGAATGTTTCTTATGTTTTTACGACTTGTACCTATCTGCTGCAACTTGCAACTGCTCCACTAAACAGTTTGCATGTATCAAACATGCTAAGCATGTTTGTTCTTGTGAACTGGAACAAAGATACGCGCTTGTACGTTATACCATGGATGAGTTGAGTAGCCTTGTTGATGCATTGGAAGGAGACGTAGAGGCCATGAAATTGTGGGCTTCTGGTAACGTTGGTGGCAGTTTGGTTGCTGCTAATGATCCCAAGGAAAGACCATCAGATTCCCCAAGAATAGATGAAATGGTGGGCTCATGTGGCTTGAACAGCCCTGCTCCTTCAGATGTAATCCAGTCCGATAACAAAAAACTTCTTTAGCAATGTTGAAGGTTCAGCATTGAAAATTGAAGCTGGTGATTCTGAGGAAGAGGTATGCATTGAAGGAACAACTCATGCATCAGAGCTTTACGAGAAAATAAGACTTTTTTCAGGCTATTGAAGCTCTCGATCCAGATCATCAATGTAAGGAGTACTGGAACAATAAGCGGCTCCTGAACGAAAATAATGCAATTGAACAACAACAACAACAACAATCCATTAATCCGGGTGAAGAAGCGCAGCAAATAATGCAAGGACTGTTGCAAAAAGCAAGTCCCGAAGAACTGAAAATAATGAAGAGCATGTTCTGCAGCGAGGCACAGTGCGTCGAACGGAATGTGACATTCAAGACATTCATCGAGCAGTAGATGCAGAAATGAAGAGTAATAGGATAATAACAGAAGAGTTGAACAGGAAGATCAATGGAGTTTTAGGTCCTTAGTTCACAACCAACCCATAATTCTTTCTTGATTCTTTAGTGTAGCCTTTTAATTCATTAGATAAAATTGGATTTAGGCCTCAGTTTTTTTTCAGGGAAGGAAAAAAAAGCAAAACCCTAGCTTGCTTGGGCAGACACAGATTGAATTGGCTACTATTAGGACTAGGGAGTGGGTGGACAAGTTTTTTGTAGGATGATGCTCCACCCAATAACACAGCCTTTGCTTGGTGCTCTGCCTTTTTAACCACCATAGCCATTGTAAACATTCAGGAACCATTTTTATCTATTGCTAATGAAATTAGGGTTTGAGTTTCATTACCAATTCAATTTCCCCCATTCACAGAAGACACAAACGTCACTATCCATATTCTCTCTGCTTCAGTGCTCTAATTGCAAACTTGTGCAGGAAACAAATACCATGAATGGAAATGCAAGAGGGAAAAGGGCAAAGAACACCAGTAGAAAGGAGAAAGCTGCCTTTTTTTTTCATTTCAAATGATTTCAGTACATTGGGGGCTGCACTGGAATCAACATACCAGCAAGAATCAATCTAATATGGTAGCCCACTATTTGCCTCTCCCTCTGAAATCTACTCTGTAAACTGACGAAACCAGCCCGCCACCGGACCAAACCAAACAACACACTGAATAAAGGCTCTGTAATTCTGTTTACTGACTCACGAATTGAGAACTGAAGTCAAAGAAAGTCCAGAAATTGATTCAGCCCATGAATTTTCCCCAAAACTTGAGGCGGAAGCTGCTGCTTATCGGAGCTGATCTGGAGGGCAGCGTCACCGTAGATGGAGTAGTCCATGAGATTGGCGATGCCGTGGACGACGACGGCAGGGGAAGTGAACAAGTCAGTGTGGGAGAGGAGGGAGCCGTCGAGGGTGAAATTGGCGGCGGAATTGTTGGTGATGAGAATCGATTTGGCGAGAGAGAGAGAGAGAGAGGAAGGAGAAATGGGTTTTCTTGGATGGGAATTTCAGAGTTCTTGGTTTGCTTTTGGGTGGCGTCTTGAGTTCCTGGGGAAGGAATAACATTAACAAACTCTTCGCTCTTCCCGCCAAAAACTCGAAGAAGAAGAAGAAGAAGAAGACGGGTTTGGCTCTGTATTTATGAGATCTGTTCAGGGGTATAAATGGAATGGTGCATTAGTTTGCGAATTTTCGGGTTGCAAACCCTAGACGGTTACTCGTGTAAAACTGTAAATCACTGACGGCCCAGCCCATGCATTAACTCAACCTTCCAAAAGCCCAGATTCGCTTTCCATCAATAGGCCCAGTCAATCAGTTACAACTTACAATAGACGTTCAAACTTCAAATAAACGGTGTGAGTAGAAGACTTGGCCACTTGGGAAGGAAGAAAGACGGGATATATTTGTCCAGCAAGTATATAATTTACAAACCCCTCTAGAATGAGAAGAATCATTATGTGAGATCATCCTCGTCCAAGCCTTCTCCTTCTTCAGTCCCAGCTTTTACTGCGGTAACTTCACCAGTAGGTAGCTTTCTTCCCAGCTTGATGATCTGCAAGTTCACACGCACAAGTAAAAAAAAGGGAGAGAAGTCAAAAAAATCAAACCAAACCATCTGAGTGTGGCGACGCGATAGTGCATTTGTCAGTCGACGGTAAAAAGCTGCACTCTGCAATGAGTCGTGATAAAAATAACAGGGTAAAAGAACTCACAGCATGGTCAAGATGAGTAATGGTGCTAGACTGAGCCAGACGTTTAATTTCTTCAACGTTGCCTTCTGAATAAGCTGAGATAAGCCTGCTACCACATCGGCCCTGGTCACTTCCCAAAAACGCAGGAATCCTGGACGCGGGAAAAGAACAGACAGGGGTTAACCAACAGGGAGCACTTTCCAATTGAAGGATTGATGCATAAAAAAAAGATATTACTTACTGTGAGCAGTCATTATAGCATTTCTCTGCTGCCTTGACATCATTAGCATAAAGGTACACAACGATAGCACTAAGGTATGCCTGCAATTTTGATGATGTGTTCCATTAAGTGGTAAGATTATCATTACATAAAAAAATGTGGGGTGGCTTTTGGAATGAAATTGGGCAAAAACTTTTGAGGCAGCAAGTTCCAAACCTTAAACTGGCTGTTACTAGCATTGCATTTGTCAGCTGCAAGACCCAATCTCAACAAGGCAGCTGCAGCATCTGTGTACCTAAAAGCATTAACTACATGAATCATCTCCTCAACTATTGAAATTTCAACTTCCACCACAAGCGAGGCCAGAAATAACCACAATCCACAATCTGAAATTTAAAATTTGAAAGCATTGTTGCCTGGAGAGTAGAATGCTTGTAGAATCATAAGAGCTCAGGTCAGGACCATCACAGGTTACTATTTACCAAGCCACGTAAATAAAAAGTATCGAGACCAAGCTTGGTGATCATTACTAATTCCAAAACACGCACTATGTATAAACATCATCCCTTATTGCCTGCAAGTGCTCACCAGGTCAATTCTACAGAGGTACTCTAAACGATATACAAAAACCAGGTTGTATACTCAGCCTATTGCATGGCATAAGATTCGACAGGCAATCACTCAATGGAAGAAGATTGTTCACGAGCTAAGCAGGTCTGCCAAACAAATACTTACTCAACACAACCAGAGAAGAAAACAGAAAAGACACCAAGGCAATTTGCATTTTCACAGTTAATTTTTTTTACAACAGACGAAGAACATCAAGTAGATAGATATATACTATGATGCCAACAAAGGCAATCATATCAGACTATGCCTGTTCAAGTTAATCAAAACTTCTCATGGAATTAGACAATTAGTAAACAAAGTAAGTCTTTGAGGTTATCTGCTGGGAACTGGTCTGCTTCCCTATCAGTAGCAGTAACTCAGTTTAAGGCAGGTAATCCAAGTTCACATCGAGGTAGGCTACTATGGATGATTGTTGTCAGCGAGTTATGGCGTGAAAGATGTCGAAGACTGTATGCTGGTACCCAACCAGTGCTGGTCAGTTGCTTGAAAAATTTCGAGAACTTTTTGACATTGTTGAGAGCAAGTAATACTCAGGTTGCTGCTTGTATGTCTGATCGAGATATTAGTAGCACAGAGTAAGTAGTTGTCCTAAATTGTAAATGAGGTTTAGCTGAACTATTAGATTTGGGATGTGAAAAGTTGGATAGATGTTTTGTAAAGTGTAGATTTGGTGCCAGTTAGATAGCATTTTGCTGCCTTTTCTTGATGAATTGCTTATTCATCGTGGGAAAAAATAGTAAACAAAGGATGCCAATCAGATATGGACGTGGATGGTTGCATACATGTGCGATAAAAATAACAACAGGAAACAACCAGATGCATGGAGCAAGTGCAGATTCTCAAATGCATCTCTGAAGTGAGAACATTTGGCATCTGGATCAAAGAAATGAAACGTAGCTGGATTAAGACAATTACAGCTGACAACCAATTGGGGTAAGGTAGTTCTTACTTCTCAAGCTTTATGTGGACGGCGGTTAGAGCACGGTATAGATCAAAGGCCATTTGGTCCTTGTCATCCTCTTCCAGAAGTGAACAAGCATCGGTATACAGCTGAACAGCAACATCAGGGAGATGATCTTCCACGGCACTGCGGAAAATAGAAAAAGAAAATACATGCCAATTTACTTTTAAGCTCCCAACTAGTTTTCCCTCAAAAAGCGAATCTCACCAATTAAAGACCATAGCTTCACTAAACAGCTTATCATCTAAACACCCCCCTACACAAATAAGAAGCAATTTACTTCATGCGGAACCTAGAGACCTCTAATTCTACTTGACTTGCGCTAGCTTACAACAAGCATAAAAATGTAAAAAATAAACCTAGAATTACACAAAGAATGTACAATGAAGTAGAATATGAGCTTACCGAGCTGCCTTCCCCAGTGCATCAGATGCAGGTTGTGCCCTCCCACATTCAACGTACAACTCGGATGCCCTTCTGTACAAGTCAGCTACATCATTCCAGTTACCTAGCTCCTTAGCTAGAGCAGCGGCAGATTCCATGTGCTTAGCGGCGTCCCAGGGACTTCATTTCAAGTAAAGGGCAAACCAACAGAAGAAGATAGCTACTACACCTAGCATGTGCAATCAGATACCAAAGTATTCTTCAAAGACTAAAGAACTCAAGCAAGCAAAAAAGGATACGACGTAAGCATCTCTTGCCCTTTGGAAGCCTTTTCGAATGCATCTTTCGCCTTCTCGTACTTCTTGGCTACTCTATACGCATTGGCTGTAGGAGAATAATCAAATCATTAGCAAAGATATTCTCTCAACCCACCAAGGAAATCCAACAAAGGCTCAGTTTGCAGTAATAATTAGCACTATACAACAAGAAAGCTCGTAAAGACAGCAGCAGCAGCGATCACTAACCAGCTTGCTCGTAGTTAAGAGTGGCGTTTCTCCAATCAGCACTCCACCTTGTAAGGGTCAGCTTTGTTCTAGTAGAAAACAACAAGTTATCAACAAACAATCACCAGTGGGCGGAAATCTGAAATTGGAAACTAGCCAAATTTCAAAACTGCAGCAGGAAATTTGCTTCAGTCCGTACGGCTATGGCGGGCAACTAGAATGAAGCGGTAGGAATAAGATTCCTTCCCCCTAGGTGATGAGAATCGCGAAAATCACGAATTCATTTCGCAGATATGCAGAAGATTCTAATCGATGAATTCTCGAGGATCAGCAGCGGTACAGCAGATTGGATCCCAAAACATAGGGAGTCGGAGAGGAGCGAGGTTAGATAGAGAAAGGAAGAAACAGAGAAGGAGGCTCACAGCTTATCGGCCTTGGCGACGAGCTTATCGGGATCGGAAGACATTTTGGTTGTCGGAACGGACTTTGGCTGGTCTTAGTCTCTGGCTCTCTGCAACAAATTTCCCGCTGGAATAGAGAGAAAGATTGTGGAATCAGAGTAACCAGCGCAGAGAACCATTGTCCTAGGATGGCAATGGGTCGGTTTGGGACGGGTTTTGTCAAACACATACCCAAATTTATGGGTTTATCCGCCAATAAAATCCGGAGTAAAATTCGTTGGGTTTGAAAAACTCAAACGCAACCCAACCCTTTGAGTATCCGCGGGTTCATGGGTACCCGTGAATTTTTGTGGTAAAAAATATACAATAACAAGTTTCTATCAAAATAAAAGTTTTAACATCAATTTTCTCATACAAATTATTCATACAAAAAACACCAATCTAGAGCATACGAGCAAACCGCAAATGATCAAATGCAAATTGTTCAAAATTAAAGATAAACATCTATAAACAATAAGATTAATTGAAAGCTTCTTCATCGTCAACTAAGTTTCTTCACTCTTCATTTCATAATATCAACTTCATTCTAAACAATTAGAAAAAACAAATTATACATGTCTCCACAAACATAAAGAATATTAGTTGTTTAAGGAAAATATATTATTTAGAATATGGCTTAATTGCAAGTTTGGTCACTCGAATTGCTACAAAATTTCACGTTTGCCACTCAAATTAATTTATTCCATTTATAGTCACTTAAATTAGGTTAACAATCCAAGTTTGGTCACTGGCCGTTAGTCTCCGTTAACTTTTGCTGATGTGGCGGTCAACTCTTATAATTGACCGTTAAATGAGTGACGTGGCGATTAAAAAATTAATAAAATAATTTAATTTAATTATTTTTTATTTTCCACCTAATTATTATAAAAATAAAAATAAAAACCTACTTTCTTTTAATTGTTATTTTCCACCGCCCGTAGCCGTTCCTCTCCCCTCAGGTCGACGACCTCTCCCAGCCGGCCAAGCCCCGCGTGGTGGAGGAGAAGTAGGCGGTGGCGGAGGAGGAGGTGGTGGAGCAATGGCTTCGTTGGGCGCGTAGTCGTTTAACCTTGCAATCTTCATTTTGGGTTATATATAAGCAATAATAAATGTATGAGAAAGCAGATGATGGATCCCAGTAGCATATATTTCACCATCCCTGTGAGCGAACTCCCTTCTTCTTCTTTGTGACAATCTAGGATGAAGAGCCCCAATTGCAACAGTAGTAGTCCATCTTCCTCCTCCTCGCCTTTTCCTTCTCCTACATCTGTTATTCCCTCGCCAACCCGGGGACGACTAGGAATCAATCCAGATTCGCGGCTGATTTCCAACAACAACAACAACAACAGTAAGCCGAAGCCGCCCAAGATCCGCATCATCCACATATTTGTGCCGGAGATCATCAAGACCGACGCAGCCAACTTCAGGGAGCTCGTCCAGCGCCTCACCGGCAAACCCAACCATCCACGCCCGCCCACCCGAAAAAGCAGCACCAACAACAACAAGCTCCCGCTGCCAACGCAGACGCCCCTTCTACCGCCGCTGACGATAGAGTGCGACGACGGGGAGGAGGCAAGGGCGGGGAGTCAGTAATCGAGTGGTTACAGCGACGGCAACAACAACGACAACTCTTCCTCCTCCTTGCTGTTTGGTGGCGCCTGAGGGTTTGGGTTCGAGTTTCTGGGCAAACTCTGATACTGACACTTTCCATTTGCGATTGATTCGGTTGGAGCCAGAGAAAATTTCCAGCATCCGGATCGGAGCAGAATCGAGATGAAGGATGACGATTCTCTTCCAACATCGACGGCGATGGGCAGCTTGTTGAAGAAGGACACCTCCGATTCCTCTCACTTCGGGAAAGGCAGGTACAAGTTCTGGGCCTTAGCTGCCATTCTTCTCTTGGCATTGTGGTCCATGTTCACCGGAACAGTCACCCTCCGCTGGTCCGCCGGCAACCTCAACCGTCTCTCCGACGACATCGACACGCCTATCCACGATGATCTCAACGTCCTTGTAAAAATTCTCTCCATTTTGGGTTAAACGACTACGCGCCCAACGAAGCCACCGCTCCACCACCTCCTCCTCCGCCTACTTCTCCTCCACCATGCGGGGCTTGGCCGGCCGGGAGAGATCGTCGACCTGAGGGGAGAGGAACGGCTACGGGCGGTGGAAAATAACAATTAAAAGGAATTAGGTTTTTTTTATTTTTATAATAATTAGGTGGAAAATAAAAAATAATTAAATTAAATTATTTTATTAATTTTTTAATCGCCACGTCACTCATTTAACGGTCAACTATAAGAGTTGACCGCCACATAAGCAAAAGTTAACGGAGACTAACGGCCAGTGACCAAACTTGGACTGTTAACCTAACTTAAGTGACTATAAATGGAATAAATTAATTTGAGTGGCAAACGTGAAATTTTGTAGCAATTCGAGTGACCAATCTTGCAATTAAGCCTTTAGAATATTAAATATACTGGGAAAGTAATTATATGTGTGTGGGCGGGTATCCATGGGGCGGATTTACCTAAACCCAAACTCAACCCGACCCGATGAATAGTGTAGCGGGTTTAAACTCGAACCCGGCCCAAAACCCGTCAACATGGGTTTTACCCGCGTTGACCGAGTTGGGTCGGGTGGGTACCCGTGGGTTCGGGTTTTGTTGCCATCCCTAATTGTCCATAGGGTTTCCCTAGAGAATAGAGATGTTGCTGGACCGCACCTATATTTTTTTTAAACTTAAGCTATAGTTTCATTCTTCCCCTCATTAAGTACTAACTTAAGCGTCGGAGAGTGTCCACACCGAGATTGACTGACTAGGGGTGTTCAAATGATTAACATGGTAATTATCAAACCAAATAAACATATGAATTCTATTAACCATGGAATAAAATATCATAACCAAATCGTTCAAATTAATACAACAACCAAATTAACCAAACTAATGTTTAATCGGTTTTCCCATAAAAAAAGTTTAGTCGGTTTGATTAATTAGTTAACCAAAATTAAGGCTGGTAATCGCTCGGTTATCGGTTTAACCAGTATCCGACTGATCGGTTATTGGTATACCAAGCATTCCCAATTGACAGCTGATAACCGCTATAGAATATAAACCGGTTAACCGAATACCGATTACCGATTAACAGTTAAATTACCGGTTATCCGAAAAACAGGCTGAAAAAATAAACTACGCACCTGGGACCGGGAAATCAACTAATAACCGAAGAAGTAGAGCTTCAATAAGAAATCATTATCAACTAGTTTATACCCTGTCCTTTGGGCAGGTAGTATTTTTTATAATAATCTAATTGTTAATATATTTGATAATATTTAAATTATCAATTTCATCATTGCAGTGGTCCCATTTTTGTGAGGATGAGCTTTGATTAGAGTATGACAGTGTTTGCACTCTCCCATCGGGTAGCTGTTAACTATCAACTTCTTAAACACCTTCCAACATCAGCTTTACCCACCGTCTTCAACCATTTCTCGCAATCAAAAATGTCTCATGTAGCTGTCTCTGAATCAGGAGCGCCCGTGTCAACAGAAGGAGTCTCGGCAGGTGTACCGGCAGGTGTACTTCCACTATCGACAGGGGCGCGAATCGATGGAGTTGATGAAAACGGTTCAGCTTCAGGTGGTTGAACAGGTCGACTTCCTGTACGCCCACCACGACCCCGGGCCTGAACAGAAGCACTCGCACCACCACGACCTCGAATTGCCGGAGGTCTCCCACCACGAGGAGCAGGAGGTCTTACCCTAAAAAACAATTACACAAAGTCATAAATTGAGAGCTAAATTCTCATTTCTTTCCCTTCTGTCAAATTCATCGCATTTAGATTGTTATCCTTTTCTTCTTTCACAAAGAACCATCACAAAAGAAATAAGATGCATAGTTATTTAAAATATATGTGATTACTCAATTGCTTCAGAGTGTCATTTAAGGAACCTGAAATCCTGAATAGAGAAGCAAAGAAGAACATGGAGATCGATAATCACTACAGAAGGAATCTATATCTATAGCTTCAAAAACATCTCTCAATTATTTTTAAAAAAGAAAACCCACTAGATTCGAATCATTATAATTCAATGGTTTTGGTTCATGATCAATCCACAACTCTGCAGACAATCATGGAGTAGATCGAGCTGGTTTAATCTTCAATCCTAACCCTCTAATCAAATTATAATTATATATACAGATTTAGTTGACAATTCCAAGATTAATGATCTTAAGTCTAGGCCCCCCTGCTTTTTTTCTTATCGAAACCAGGCTGTTTATGTTCAATTATGTACCAATCAAAGACAAGGTAAAATAAGCTATTGCTCCAACGGGTGACTTACATAATTGATAATTCTTCAACGGCGGTTGCTGGGTCGCGACTTGCGAGCAATGCGACGCCGGCGTTCCTGCTCGCGGCGAAGGGAGAATGCGGCGCCGGCGGGTTGGGCTCGCGGCGAATGGAGTGAAGGCCTGAAGGCCTGAAGGGAGAAGGGAGAAATCGGCGCCGGCGGGTGGGCTCGCGGCGAGCAGTGGATTGGCGCGGCGCCGGCAAGTTTGAACGGCGGTTGCTGCCTGCTGGGTCGAACTTCGATCGATTGCTGAGGTCTGAGTCTGAGGAGTGGCCGTTTGGCGTTTGCAGTGCAGAGGAGGAGGAGGCAGGAGATGAGGCGGTCTTCGTCGAATTAGGGATTTAGGGTTAGTCTCGTGGCCCGTGGAGTTCATGGTGAGCGGCGTCGTTTTGGGTTTTGCCGGTTAGCAGGCCGGTTAGCCGGCGGTTACCACCGTCGGTTAGCCGGTTAACCGGCACAGTGACCCCCCTTACCGCCAACCGCCCGACACTGTTTGTTTCGGTTAGTCGGTTAACCGGTAACCAGCGGTTATCGGTTTAACCGGCCGGTTAACCGCTAACCGAATGGCCAGCCCTATCAATTGTTATGGATTATAACGTTGTGTTAGTTAAAATTAATGAGAAACTTCCCATAAATTAATAAGTTCGAGTAAATGAGAAAATGTTTACATTAAGGATTAAAATACTGTACATGAAAATTCTTTAGTAGGGTATTTTATGTAAAAATCGTGGTTCGGCTAAATTACGCGTTTGGTCACTCAAATTACATAAATTTTTTATGTTTGCCAGCCAAATTACCGTTCTTTCGTACTGACCACTAACTTTACGAATCATTTCACCATTAGTCATCGACCGTTAGGCTCCGTTAAATCTGTCAAATTTTTAATGATGTGGCAAACAGAATTGCTGACTGGACCGTTAACTTAATCAAATATCAATTTTAAAAAAGTTAAAAATTAAAAAATATTACACCTCATTCCGCCACACACTTTCTCTTCTCATTCCTCTTCAGACTCCCAGCTCCCAACAGAACGACGGCCGCTGCTCTACTCCGTCCAGGTTGCAGCCGCACCAGTCTTCACTGCGTCCACAATCCTCTCTATCTTCTTCCTTGGCGTCCCCAAGTCCTCGTCGGAATCGATGCAAATCTGGGGATCGAGACCAACCAAATCCAGCCACTAGCCAAAGCCAAGCATGCTTTCTTTCTTCCTTCCTCAGTTCACAATGCCATCTCCCATCTCCAATTCCTCCACTCGATGGACACAGAAGAAAAGGGGAAAAAGCAGTACCCTGTAGCTCTCTCTCTGCCTCTTCGATGGCCTTGTAATTAGGGACTTTGCTTGGAAAAATTAGGGATTGGGCTCCAGCGACGAATCCACCGCGCAGCTTTCCCCCTCCACTCACAGTAGGGGTCCTCCGGTTGGACGATGGTGGGAGCGTCGGGGAGGAGGAAATCCCGATTGAATAGGAGGCGATGCAGCAACAGATCTACAAGGCGCCAGATTACCCATCGTTCGAAGCAAACCCAGATATAGAAGTCGCTGAGTGATGCACTTGGTCCTTCTCCTATTCGATGACCGGTGCTTATCCATCAAGATCTGCTCGTCAGGTGGAGAATCGCCTAGACAAAGGGTGGAAAAGGCTATGTGCTATGTTTTTATAGAAATTGACCCGGGATCAGCAATCTTCTTCCTCTCGCCGACAACAACAGATCCGGCACCACTGGCTCTCTATCTCACTCGCATCTCTCTTCATTCTTGTAGGAGATAGTGTCGTCGGTCAGTGTCAATATCACTCTGTTTCTTTGTTTCGTATGGTTATCACTGGCGGCTGTCTCTAATTGCTTTTGTTGACTTTATAATTTGTATGATGAGTAAGGAGGAGGCGAATCAAGCAGGCTCTAAGGAGGAAAGAGGCGAGGAAGAAGACGAGCTAATAAGAGTGCAGGACCCTGACGAAGAGCTGGTTTTCACAGCGCTGATTTTGGCCTTGGCGGTGGTGGTGGAGGCTTGTAGCTTTTTCACTTGCCGGCGTCGGAGCAATGGGGGATGGGGCCAAAAGGAACATGTGATTTGGAGTTTGGTCCACATCAGCAGTGGAGGATGAGGGAATCGGTTCTTGGGCAAAAATGAGGGTTTAGTTTTTTATTTTTTATTTTTTTAAATTGACATGTAATAGTCCGGTCAGCAGTTCTGTTTGCCATGTCATTAAAAAACTGACGGAGTTAACGGAATTTGACGGAGACTGACGACCAGTGACTAATGGTGAAACGATTTGTAAAGTTAGTGGCCAATAAGAAAGAAAAGTAATTCGGGTGGCAAACATGAAAAATTAATGTAATTTGAGTGACCAAACATGTAATTTACCCATCGTGGTTCTATTGTTTCATATCGTTAAATATCGTTTATCATTTTAGCCTTTGGTAGAAAGTTTTTCTGGTCGAACCGCTGGTACCTTTTTCAATCTGTGGTTCACATCTTACCAATTATATGCACCATTTAGGAGATATATCATGTATATGTCTGTAGAATAAAAAAAATATGATGTACTAAAAAATCGCTTAAGAATTAAGAAACTTTCTTTATTTTTACGTATAGAAAGCGTAAATACTCTACTTACGTAAAAAAAAAAGTGTAATTACTAATCTGCATTCATACCGTTCCAGCTAGGGGTGGAAATTGGTACGGTATCAGTATCCCAATACCAAATACCGAAATCGCGATATCGAATTACACCCTAAAATCAATCCCAATCCCTAAATAATTTCGGTATTCCAATCCCAATTCCTAAATAATTTCGGTATCTCTATCGGTACCTCAGTATTATCGAATACATAATTAATTCCCTTTGCAATTAATAATTTAATATATAAATTAGATTTTATTATTTAATTTAGGGCAAAGAGACTAAGCAAATAGTCTTGAGTTGCCTAGAGCTAACATCTCAAGTTCTTGTAATTGGTAATCTTTAATTTGACAAATTTGAGGTTGAGAGATGACTAATGTAATGATCTATGTATAATTAAATGACACTTTTGGTGGTTCATGGTCGTGTAGTAGTGAATGAGAGAGTCTAGTTGAGAGGATAAAATACACACTAGCTTATATTTTGGTATTGATCGGTATTTCGGTATATATCGATTTCAATCCCGTAATCCCTAATACCGAATAACAATTGAAATTCAATCCCAATCCCAATCGCAAAAAATAATATGTGTATTCGGTAATACCAAATATAGACAAATTCAGTACGATATTCGTTATATCTCAAATAGCGGTACCAAACTTCCAGCCCTAGTTCCGGCGTAGAAAAGCCCTAACAAAAAAATCCAAAACCTCAGTATCGTTCCCCTGAAGCCAAGCGACATCGGTGTAGACGGAGAGCACAGAGTTCAAATCAGCACACTTGTCGGATTGGTAGCGTCGTAGTGGGATAAGGAAGACTCATCGGAGGAGAGAGTTCCATCTAATTGAAGAGACGGCGTCGATGATTGAAAAAGAGATCCAGCCATCGTAGTTGGAGGAAAAACATAATTGTAATCGCGATTAAGGACCGAATTGTTGGAGTTGCAGGAGCGGGAGGAGGAAGGGATGGGAGGGTTGGGATCGGAGTCGGAATTGGAAGTGGAGTAAGCGCGAGAAGAGGCAGCAACATGATACAGCGGCTCGTACAATTGTCGTCCTTGTCATGTTCGGCATCGTCGGCTTCCTTATTGCTGTTGACTTGTTGTTGGCTTTCTCCTTCATCGCCTGATCTGGCGGCGAACATAGGAGGAGGACTGGGGATTAATTCCCTAAATACACATACAAGTAAAAAAATTCCTAAACTACACAAAGGAATCTTTCCTTATTGCTACCACAAAGGGTAATTTTTTTTCCCATTATATGGGAGAATTCATTAGCACAATCAAACAATGAGAAAGCAACAAAACGAGCATTCATCTTAACTTGTAACTTAAACGGTAAAAACAAAAAGAAATATTAATTAACTAAAAGAAACAACAAAGAATGAGTGAGAGAGTAATATAGAGTTGTTTAGGGATGGCAATTTTGCCCATACCCATGGGTATTTTACTATCCAACCCAATTGGGTTGGGTATGGATTCCAAATAAATGGTAGATGGGTAGAGTTTGATGGGTTTGTACCCATACCCATTTACTTGGGTTGGGTTGGATTTTTAACACATGGATTTGGGTTTGTACCCATGCCCAAAGGCAAATTACAGTTTGGTACCTAAACTTAATAGATATGCAGATTTAGTACCTAAATTTAATTTTTTTACATATAAGTCCTCAAAATATCGATGGAAAATTACGTTTTGGTACCTAAATTTTTTGGTCTTACATTTTGGTACCTAAACTTTTCAAGTTTTACAAATAGGTCCAATTTTTGAGTGTGTAGTTAAAACACCCTCAAGTAAATGGATATCCATATCCAACCCATACCCATTTGCATTATGAAACCAATATCCATACCTAACCCAAACCCATCTACAAACCCCCAAACCCATATACACTTCATCCAAACCCTACCCATACTAAATGGATTTATTTGGATTTGGGTAAAATTACCCATGGGTGGGTAATTGCCATCCCTAGAGTTGTTGTTCTTCTTATGTTGTTGTTGTAGTTTCTTATTCTTGAGCTTGGTTGTCATTATCAAATAGAGAGGGGTGGAGGTGAGGCGCCGCCACCAGAGGGAGGGAAAGGTAAGCCGCCATCGCTAGATGGAGGGGAAGGAGAGATGCCACCTCCCAAGGGAGGGAAAGGCGGGAAGTTAGGAAGAGGAGGGAGTTGGAATCCTGGTGGAAAATTTGGGAGTGGAGGAAACTGGAAACCTGGCCTTGGGAAGCTCGGGAGCGGAGGGAGCTGGAAGCCAGGCCTTGGGAATGGAAATTGTGGGAACGGGAACATGCTTTGCGCCGACGCTCCTAAACTGACAGCAGTGGATTCATGAAGCAATCGGGCAGCATCCACTGTGGCCACCACAATCAGCAGCGCTAGCCCAACGAAAGCAATCATTTTTGTCATCTTGATGATGGGAAATGAAAGGCTTTGTATTGTATGAAAAATGGGAGAGATACTGAAAATAAGTCGTAAGTATTGAGATATATATAGTGTCTAGATTAATCCGTAACTCTTTGTTTTCGTGTTTGGATTGGTGCCATTAAAAGACCAAATCAGATTCTGAAAGGAAACAAATAGGCACCTGAAATGGGAGAAAATCATGAAAATAAACATAAACATGGTCGGTTGCTCTCCATGCTGAAGAGGGTGTTAGGAAAGATATCTTCCCCTGGCTTCTGCTTGTTTTGGTCTTTGTGATTTTGGAATCATGCTCATTACTGTTGACTTTCATTAAACTTTTGGAAAAGTGTCATTCACTTTTCCATTGCCGGAACACATTTCCTATTTTTCATGCCAATGTTGGGAACAAAATCCAAGTAAATATTTTTAAAATAAAATAATAATAATAATAATAATGTTATCCAACGTGAAACAAATTTGCTAATAAATCAAGGTCTAATGATACGAGATTAGTTAGGTGTCAATTTACCAGAGTTGAGTATCTTCTAAATTAAGGGGGAAAATGTACTAAAATGGTGACAAAATACCTCAGAATCTATAGTCAATTATTACAAAATGTCAATTAAATTTACATGAAAAAATGTTACTCGTATAGTTTATATTTTCCATTGCACTTCCTTGCCATACCCAAACTTTGGACTTTGCTACAGTGACATGCATGTCACCGTAACATGCACTTTTCTAGAGTGGAGAGGTGTAGGAACTTCATGAGTTTAGCTTGTGTTTTTTGTTGTTATGTGGTTTTCGATTTCATGAAGTGTGTTTTATGTGAACAATTATGAAGTGTGTTTTATTATATTTCTTGTTAGTGTGTTACGTTGTTATGTTAAGAAGTTATGGGTCCTTGCTATCATGATATAAGACTGGTTCCAATGACTATCAAACGTAATTTGAACGATCAAACGAACCACCCACATCGACATACATACGCAAAAAAGTCGAAGGTCATAGGCTAAATTTCCTTAATTCGGTCGATCTTGAGACCAACACTCGATCTTCATTCACGTCAAAAAGAGATGGATAAATGGATAGAGCACTTTACTCTTCTGTATGGTCGACCTCTTTCTGTAAATGGTCGACCATTTTGGTAATAACCACAATCAAGTGGTCGACCTCATTACCTTTACGGTCTACCAATTTGCTTCAAACTACAATAAAAAGGACGACCCATGTTTTATTGCGGTCAACCGGTAATGTCACAACTTAACTCAAAATAGTCGACCACTACATTTTAAAGGTCGACCGTGACAAGTCATCATATTGTCCACATTAGTGTATTCAGTCGACACCGTTAAGAATAGGTCTACCGAAAAGTGCATATTACGGTGACATGCATGTCACCACTCACCATAGGTTCACCCCAAACTTTAGTATTTATAAATTGGAATTCCATTGCTACAATTTTTTCATTCGCTTTACTTATATGACTTGTCATGTCTCCTTCCCAAGACGCCTTGTCGCCTTGACATATGGTCCGACAACGGGTCTCTTAACATGGAGGCCTGTGAAGGATTTTCTCACTATTTCAGTCGGCGTAGGTTAGCATGCTAACCGCCCTTAGGGGTTGGAAAAATGACACCCCCCTAGTATATTAAATATAACTATAGAATTTAATACACACATTAAATACACATTAGAAATTAAATGCACCATATAAATTATTTGTTTTTCTTTTTCAACTTAAAACCTACACTAAATACATTTTCTCTCACTATATTTGATTTTTCCTTTTTCAGCAGTCTCCGACCACTAGACTTCCTCCGACCGCCACACTTCTCCGGTGAAAATCCCATCGGCAGACTCCCTCCGACCACCTCCAAAAAATATATCACTGCACTGATACGTTGTACCACTGTACTGGTAGATATACCACTGCACTGGTAGCGATATCAGTGCACTGGTAGCAATGTCATATCTGAGTATCAGTGCATTGGTACAAATACCAGTAAAGTGGTACAACATATCAGTGCAGTGGTATATTTTTGCATGTGACCGGAGAGAGTTTGTCGGCGGATTTTACCGGTGAAGTGTGGTGGTCGGAGGAAACTTGGTGGTCGGAGGCTGCTCGGAAAGGAAGAATCAGAGATAGGAGTGAGAAAGATCAAAGATGAGAGAGAGAATTGTATTTTGTATATGTTTAGATTTTTTTAAAAAACAAGTAATTAATGTGGTGTATTTAATGCTTACTTTGTATTTAATAACAAAACATTTATTATGTTTACTTTCATTAATACTTGTCAATAATTAATGAAATATTGACCAATTAAAGGGGTGTCAAAAAACCAACCCCTTAAGGGGTTAGCAACCCGTCCCATTTCAGTCCTACTAACACGCAAAATATTTGAATTTGACCGATTTGTACTGCCAATTCGGCCCACAAAACAATGGATGGTCCAAATTATATATTCAACACCCTCATCTCACATTCTTAGTGAGCATCCTCATCTCACAACTACCACCCTCATGATCCCACAAATTCCCACCCTCAATGCATGTTACGATGCACGACAAAGTCCCTCTACGTTGTCGGGACAGTTGCCTCCCTTTCCCAGTGGCGGAGCTAGAAAATTAGCCAATGAGTGTCTTTTACATATAATGAAAAAGTTAATTATATAATATAAAAGTCAACTCTAAAAGAAATAAAGAGTCGATAATATAGTACCCAAGATTCGTACAATTACATAATCATAGTTCTACGGACATCGCCTATAAGGAACCACAACAAGATTTCATATATAGAAAGCATTGTAGAACATATTCCTGTCCAAATTAGCACACAAATCTTGTTAATATATGGCATCAATGCATCATTCAACCACTCGTTGTTCATCTGATTTTGAATATCGTTCTTGATATATTTTGTGGATGAAAATGATCTACTCACTGTTGTTGCATAGGGAATGTAAGTGTCAACTTGAGAAGCAAATAAACATATGGATAATAATTTGTGCTTATTTGTTTCCACCATTTTTTGCTAACTCATCAACCCCTAGTACTTCTTTGAACCTATCATCAAATGGTAGATTAGATATATGAATTCAACGGATGACGAAAATACTTCATAAGATTTGGAGGGAACTTGTAGGGTTAGAAAGTAGTGAGCTGAATTAGTTTCTCCTTGTCGGAGGCAGCAAATGAATTTTGTGGATTTAAGCAAGTCATAAATAACAATACTGACAATTGAACTCGTCAAAACGATTATTAGTTGTGGGCCGGAAATTGTTTTAGTGGGAGAATTTAGGACAATTTGCTAATATAAATAATGCTCAGTGCAACCTGTATCATCATATTTACCTAGCCGAGATGGTAAGGAAGTTTGCTTGTCATTTGATGGACAAAAGATTTGAGTCCCTACTAACCCATGCAAACAGAAATTTTTTTTGCCAGCCCAAGAGGATTGCAAACACTCCCAGCGTTTCAAGTAGTTCCGCCACTTCCCTTTCCCAGTTGAGGTGTCTACCATAATTAATTTACAACCCAATAGAATACCCTACAAGTAGGGGTGGGCATTCGTCGATTCGGTCCAAGACCGGACCAAACTATTCTCGGATCGGACCAAAATTTCTTTTAAATCAAGGACCAAAGTCGAATCGTTATTACTTCGATTCGGTCCGGATCAAACCATATATGGCTCGATTTGGTCTGGACCATCCGATTAGACCGACTAATCTTTCATTCGAATAAAATCACTCTTAAAGGACAACACAAGAATTAAGAAATGTAACTACACAAAAAGAAGTAATTAAGAAATGTAACTACACAAAAAAGAAGTAATCAAATTATTCCAATTTAAATACTCCACAATTCTTAAAACCCACATGTTCCAAAATATTATGTTAAAAGCTAAATGAGAACTACTTAACTAAAAGAAGTAAGTCTTTTTATTCAATCTCAAAGTAGTCTAACTAATTGCCTCTCTAATCTTCTATTTTCATTTCCAGAGTGCACGTTGGACCTCCCAATCTCCACAATTTCCATTGTTCATTAGAAAGGAGTTTAACAAAATGATACTTACTCCAAGAACTAGTGCAATAAAATAAATGATTCTTAAACTTGCTAATTTGCAGTGCTGTTGTCAGACTTGGCAGAAGCATATGTGGTGTCATTTATTCGCATCTTCTCCATATCTGAAACACTAAACAAGAAAAGAGAACATAATATAAATACCTGGTTCACAGTGTGTAGGTAAAGTAAGCAGCTCTCTTGATCGAAGCAACATGGATGAGAACTCTGATTCGAGGGTAGGACTATAGGAGCAGGAGCGGTGAGTCAAAGTCAGGAAAAGTCATTCATATATATAGGTAATTAAGTGGCATGTAGGGTACTATGGTTTTCAACTCCAAGTCGACTTTCCTTCTCAGAGCCTAATAAAATGGGGATTGCTAAACATCGCCCTAACTTTACTTAAATCGCCCTAATTTAATATATATATATAATTACCTTTATATCCTTATATATTTTTGTTAGTAGAAAATGAAAAAATAAAAAACATAAAAAAATAACCTCTCCGTGGAACTTCCCTGCATTCATTGAGCCTAAATCAAAACAAACAATCACGGTCACATTGAAGTAAGGTTCACGGCAGAGACTATTCATGTCCAGGAGGAAGTGGAAGTCATTCATTTTTTTACCCAAAGTGTTAAAGGGTGAAGAAGACGGCGTTTTGGGTGGTGACGGCGGAATAGTCTATGTGGTGACTGCATGAACCTTTCGATGTCCACCAGAACCACCATGATTTGTAGATGCAACGGCAGCGCAGAAGGATTGCCACCGATAGCCGGAGGAGAATGCTGGTCACGAGTTTGAGGGGAAGGTGATCAGGTAATTTGCTTTCGCTTGCTGTGAACTGCCGAGAAAGGAAGAAGAAGGCAACCGTTTACTGGGTGCAGTGTTTAGTGTTTTATTCACGAAGGATAGACTAGTAATTTACCCTTTTATTCACTGTGTTTGAAAAAAACAGTGAATGTCAAACATGTGTACTTTGTGATTTTTTTTTACAACTTATGTATTTTGGGAATTTTTTTTAACTAGTGTACTTTGGGATTTTTTTCAAGAATTGTGTGGGATCAAGAGAGAAAGTATTTTGGCTTTGATTTGATTTGATTTTTAGTTTGTTATGTTTATTGATACTTTACTTTTTTATTATTAATAAAAATTGTTATGGTGACAACATAAAGGGGGTGATGGTGAAACTTTTAGGATTATTTTATGTGAAATTCTAAACGTCCTCAAAAAATCTAAAAGTTATCATCACAACAAAGACAACATTAAAAAAATATAAAGATCTCCCAAATATTCAAATAAATCCTAGATATTAATTTTAATTCAATTACAAAATACAAAAACTTTGTCTGAACAATAGTCAATATTTCTATTTACTATTATATAATTTGATTCCATATCATTCTCATTCAGCTTTGGCATTATTATGGGGTCGTTTGGAGAATATGAGTTTAAATCTATAGATTGTCAACAATCTAAGGATTCTAACTATTCGGATTGTTGAAAATAGATTTTAAAATATTTATTGTTTGGTAATTGTGATTGTTAACATTCAATGAAAATAAAAATAAAACTTTTATATTAAATAACATGTTTATCCTTAATAAATAATTAGAGTGGTTCGATAAATATTAAAAAATTTGTTGATAAATATATTTAATATGATAAATAAATAAAAGAAAGAGAAAAGGTAGGAGGAAAAAATATGACACGAATCAAGATATAGAATTTCTCTGATTATGAGAGATTTGATATCCGTAGATTTTAGAGATTTGAAATCTGTAAAGCTAAAATCCACAATACAAAAAACAACAAAAAACATAAATTTCTACAAAATTTACGAATTCAATTAATACACGCCGCAAATCGCGTTCTCCAAACAACCCTTAAATATTACCAAATATTACGATTAAATTATTCATGTTCGACTTTAAAATATGGTGACAACTGACACGTAAACCCAAATCCATTTTGTGTCATAATACTCCTACACAGGGGCAGACCCAGGGGGTTTTAGGGGTGTCCCCGGACACCCCTAAATTTCGAGAAAATGATTATTCAACCCCCGTTGGTAATTTACGTATAGACAAAAAAATATAATTGATAGTGAGGGATACCCCTGAAATTTGAAAAAATGATTATCCTACTGTCATTTGTGTATAAAAATATAAATGGTAGGTTGGGTAATTCAAATCTAGAACACTATTATTATTAATAAATTTAATTTCCGTTGAGCTACAACTCATTTGGTGTTCGATTTTGAACAATGTGTAATAGTAAAAAGTCATTCCCTATCTCTAATTATTTCAATCTAACCTTAATTTGTATTGATTTTATGATTGTACGACAAGTATTGAAGAGTCTTTCAGCTTTTGGTTACATTAAGAACAAGTTTACAAATCGAATATGCGATAAGTTCCTGAATGATTGTCTAGTAGCCAGTAGGGTATATAGAGAATTTTTTTTTAACACTATAAACACCAAGTGTATTCTACAATTATTTTCGAATATGAAAACATATCATGGACTTTTTTAACCTGTATGAGTAAGGTATTTTCATATTTACGATTTTATTTTTATTTAATTTATTTTTTAAAAGAGGACACCCCTATGAAAAATTTCTGGGATCGCCACTGCTCCTACGTATGACTTGCCTCCCAAGTAATTGGAGCTTCTTAGTATATCCCCTTGGATGCGGCGGTGCAAATGAGAGGCGCCACGTTGGACATACAATAGTCTTCGCCTTGCCAACAAAATACGACTAGTGAATATGCTTGCTTGGAGCCCAATCAATAAGTACTTGCTTATATATACAGTATAATATTTGACCACCTCACAACTTTGCCCGAAAATTACGAAGGAAATGTATTCATTGACTTTAGTGATCTATAAAATAAAATAATTGACCACCTCATAACTTACCAGAAAATACAAAGGGAATGTATTCATTGACTTTACTGATTAATCAATTATATTTTTAAGGAAAGCAGCAGATTTATAAGGCATCGCTAATAATAATCAACGGGTTAATTGTATTGTTGGTCATTGAGATTACAAAAAACGTTCATGTTTGGTCACTGAAAATATTTAAATTCAATTTTGGTCACTCAAATTAGTTAAATGGTTCAAGTTTGGTCATTCTCCGTCCAACTCCGTTAAATATGTCTGATGTGGCAGTCAACCCTCAAAGTTGACAGTGAACTCGATGCCGTGGCAATTAAAAAATAATAAATAAAATAAATTTTAATCTTCTACCATTTCCAACTCATTTTCACAATAAAGTAAAATTAAAAAAATTAAAAAATTTTATTATAATCACAAATTGAAAGAGTAGCTTCCTCTTCCGCCACCATATCCCTTCCCGCAATCCCCTCCGGAAACAGAGAGAAAAAAAAAGATAAAAAATGGCTTCTGGGTTCCCCGGCGGCGGTTCAACTAGCAGTGCCTCGTCTCTCTGATTCTGCACCAGACTGCTGAATGGAAGTTACCGTCGGTGGAATCAGTGGTGGAGTGGACGAGAATCGGGTGAAGAAACGGGAGGAGGAAAATCAGAAACTGGAAACCAGCCATTTTAGCAGTCGGCGGCGATTGCATTGGTCAGAGACGCGGCATGGCGGTTATCGGTGGGAACCACCGGGGAAGAAGGAGGAGGACAGAGAGAGAGAAGGGTAATGGGGGAATTGGGGAATGGGTTGCTTGCTACTGTGCAAATGAATGAGGAGGTGGAGGGAGAAGAGTCAGTAGTTGGATTTGCGGAATATCATCATCGGTCATTAAAGAAATGGCAGACAGGGAGGTGAGGGTGGGTGATGGAAGGGAGAGGACTCAGAGGAGAGAAGATTCCAAATCAACAACTTTCTTTTTCTATAATTGAATTAATTAAGCTGTAAGATGAGAATCTAGTGATGGCCATCTCTAGATTGCAATTTTGCTCCAGTGCCTCGTCTCTCTGTTTCTGCACCGCCGACGATTCCTACTCGGGCGGGGAACCCAAAAGTCATTTTTTATCCTCTTTTTTTCTCTCTGTTTTCGGAGGGGATTGCGGGAAGGGATGTGGTGGCGGAAGAGGAAGCTACTCTTTCAATTTGTGATAATAATAATTTTTATTATTATTTTACTTTATTGTGAAAATGAGTTAGAAATGGTAGAAGATTAAAATTTATTTTATTTATTATTTTTTAATTGCCACGTCACCGAGTTAACGATCAACTTTGAGGTTTGACTGCCACATCAGACATATTTAACAGAGTTGAACGGAGAGTGATCAAATTTGAACCATTTAACTAATTTGAGTGACCAAGATTGGATTTAAATATTTTCAGTGACCAAACATGAACGTTTTTTGTAATTTCAGTGACCAACCATGCAATTAACCCAATAATCAACTAATGATGTAAGATTTTGTAAAAAAAAAAAAAACTAATGATGTAAGATACATGATTTTGAGACCTCATATATTAAAAGTGGTATTTGTAAGAAATCGCGTCAACGTATAATACTTGGTTTGCAAGAGCTGTGATGTTGGATTCCATATTGATGGATGAATTTTTGAATGTCTTTGAGTTAATCCAAATCATTCATCAAAACAAAATAGAACGATTAACAGTAATGTAAAACAATCACTTTGTAATCCTTTCGGTCAACATGCAGCGATGACAATGGGGCGGGGTGAGTACCTCAACACCCATGTCCCACCCCACGCTACTACGAGTAGGGGTGGATAATGGATATGGGGAGGGGCGGGTCGACTCACTCTTACATGTTATTTGAGTAAAATTACGCAAATTTTATTTTTTAACGATAAAAACTCCAAGAAGACACTTTATGAATGAAAAATAGTGATAATAAAATGAATAATTGAGTCTAACAAGTTGAAAGATCGGCGTTAACTAGTTGAAGAAAAGTCAAAATAGAAGAAATATGCATAGATTTTATTAGAAATTGAGGTAGAATGAGCAAAAAACGGGACGGGACAAGACGAGGCAAGACAAATCAGAAGTAGATACCCATGTCCCACCCCATTCTATTGCGGGACAGGTAATACCCACCCTATCGCGAGTCAGATCGGATAATACCCACGAAGCGGTTTCAAATTGCCTTGCAATTCCCAAATTTCATTTTCATATTATGAAGAGTAACTTGCAAGTAAGAAGTAAAGAACCGCAAGCCAAAAGGCCCGACCCATGCATCTGTTTATTTTACTTTATGGGCCCACACCAGACCACTCCGTGCTGCCCAAGCCCACAAACCGAGTTGGCCCAAGAAAGCCAAAACCCTAGATTGGGATTTGGGTGGCGTATATAAATTCTCCGCGAATGCTCGCTCATACCCTCTCGGTTCGCAGCTTCTGTAGAAGGGAGGGAGAGGAAGGAACAAGAAGGCAACCATGGTGTCGCTGAAGCTCCAGAAGAGGCTCGCCTCCAGCGTTCTCAAGTGTGGCAAGGGAAAGGTCTGGCTCGATCCAAATGAGGTCAACGAAATCTCCATGGCTAACTCCCGTATGTTCTTTCTCCCTCCGTTATGTTGTCATTTCTATCCGTGTCGGATTTCTCTGGCTCGATTCCCGTTCAAAAGTTTTGAATACAGGGATAAGATTAGCTAAGTGGTCTGCGGAGTTGGCCTTCATCTTCTTGATTTATGTGTGATTAGGTTTTTGTGTGTGAGAGTGATTGACTGTAGCGATAGCTAGCTTGAGGGGTAGACGGAGCTAGGTGGAGCTCATTTTTGCAAATGTCATGAGTTGCCCAGTTTTTACGACTTCTTCTATCTGTACCAGTATTGTGAAATTTGGGATTATCTCCTTAGCTGTGTAGAATCAGATATTGTAAGCTGTACTTAGTGTGGCAGAAAGACATCACAAAGCTGTAAATGTTGAAGCTTTTTGTTGATTTTTCAATTTTGTATTGAGAATTTAGTCTGATATGATATTCTTTTTACTCTGAACAGTATGAATGACTTCTTGTTCGTTGGGAGAACCCATTAGTCAATTCCTAATGTAGCTATCGAATTGAGCTTGTGGCTGATCGGTGTCTGTGTGTTCCTGTTTGTTATCTGCAGGTCAAAACATCAGGAAGCTTGTCAAGGATGGTTTCATCATCAGGAAGCCAACCAAGATTCACTCCCGCTCTCGCGCACGTCGTATGAAGGAAGCCAAGAGGAAGGGACGTCATTCTGGATATGGTATGAATTTCCTCCATTTGTTATTTTTCTGAAAGGAAGTTATTGTTTTGCTGATATAAAACTTGTAGTACCTGTGAATATATAGTTGCAAATCATTCTTTACTAAGGGGTTTGTTGTTTGAAATGATTTAAGGTAAGCGCAAGGGTACCAGGGAGGCTAGGCTTCCAACTAAGATCCTCTGGATGCGAAGAATGCGTGTTCTTAGGCGCCTCCTCCGCAAGTACAGGGAAGCAAAGAAGATCGACAAGCACATGTACCATGACATGTACATGAAGGTTAAGGGTAATGTCTTCAAGAACAAGAGAGTGCTCATGGAGAGCATCCACAAGTCCAAGGCTGAGAAGGCAAGAGAGAAGACGTTGTCAGATCAGTTTGAGGCCAAGAGGGCAAAGAACAAGGCTAGCAGAGAAAGGAAGTTTGCCAGGAGGGAGGAGCGTTTGGCCCAGGTCAGACATTTACCCCGTGACAACTGTTTTTGTTGGAATCTTGTTAATGTCTTTCATTCTGTAATCCTTTCACAGATAAACTGTATAATTGTCAACTTCTGGTTTTTATATGTTTGTTACTTCCTAAACTGTACAGGGACCAATGGCTATGGAGAAACCGGCTCCTGCACCAGCTGCTGCTGCTGCACCTAAAGCAACTGAGTGAGCATCTGTTAAACGAGTGCTGAATGAAATAGTTATATTTGAATGTGTTTAGACCATGTCAATGATGTTCCATATCCTTTTCCTTCTTGCTGTTGCAGGGTTCCAACTAAGAAATCCAAGAAGTGAGATTCCTGGACAAGTGGATCAAGGTTTTGGGAGTTTTGTTTCATCAAAGTTGTGTCTATTTTGTTTTCCGTAGCAGCAGTGTAGCTCTCACGCCTTGGTTCTTCAAGGCAGTGATGTTATTTTCGTTGGATTATGTTTGTATGGACCATATTATTTGCTACCCTACTAGACTGGTAAAATATATTTGCAGGTTTTACAGATTTATGTAAAATGCTGTTGTTTTGGTCTTGGTCATTTTGTTCTCAGCGATTGATTGGTGACTTGACGATGGTTAGTCATCTTAGTGGAGATGGTTTCTCGATCATCCCTGCGCTACGAATAATAATAGCTCAAATCTTTTCCAAGATAACAACAGTAGTGGTCATCCGCTAGAATTCATGCAAAATATTTGTTGTTAGCATTGGAAATTTCATCATGAATTGTTTTTAAGTTAGTGTTGGAATTTTTTTTTTTAACTGAAAAAAGAAGTTCAGTCAGTTTCTCTGGAATTCTATTGATTCAAATCTACAGGTGGAAGTATTTGTTTTTACTAGAATACATTACAAGCTGGTTTACGAAGAAAACTGAAAGCCAAACTTGTCTACATTTCCCTCTCATTCCAATGAATTACCGTAAGGAATAAGGATTGTCAATCTATTATGGGTTAATTACATGGTTGGTCACTGAGATTACAAAAAACGTTCATGTTTGGTCACTGAAAATATTTAAATTCAATCTTGGTCACTCAAATTAGTTAAATGGTTCAAGTTTGGTCACTCTCCGTCCAACTCCGTTAAATAATGCCTGATGTGGCAGTCAACCCTCAAAGTTGACCGTTAACTCGTTGACGTGGCAATTAAAAAATAATAAATAAAATAAATTTTAATCTTCTACCATTTCCAACTCATTTTCACAATAAAGTAAAATAAACAAAATTATAAATGGCCTCTACCGTTTGGTCACACGCCAAAGATGCTAAAGTCTCTTCAACAAATTCTCATAAAACAGAGGAAACATTTTAGCTACATGCCAAAGATGAAAAACAGAGTCACAGAACAGTTCTGTTGGTGGAAAAAGAAAAACAGGGGAATTCTGTTTCTGCTGTGTGTGAGTGGCAAACAAAAAAAGAAAATGTCAAAGTTCTTCACATAATCTCTGCATATCTCAAGCTTCCCACAAATCTACAAATTATTACCAAAAGAATTCTTCTTTTTTATCAGATTAGCTATGGCCCCTTCTCTTTCGAGAAGAAAGATCGAAGAGAACCCAAAACCAAAAACAAAAAAGGGAAAGGGAAACCAAATCAGTCAAAAAGTAAATAACTTTCCCCTTCCACAGTTCCACTGAAGCTAGCAAAGCAAGCTCTTATTAAGGGCTCTTACAGGCGTAAATCAGCAATGAGAATTCCAGTCTATGCTGTTGCTGCTGCTGAAGCTGTTCTTCCTTTTGCGCTAATTTCTCCTCCAGCCACAGCCTGCTGTCCAGCCCACTCCTCGTCCGGAACACAAACACCGCCGCTGCAGGAGCCGTCGCCGGGTGAAAGAACCAGTCATGTACATCCCACATCAGATCCACAAGCAACCCATCAACGAAAATCGTTTGGTTCCCTCTAAAATTCCACTGCAACCTCTTCACCCTAATCACAACCTTCTTATCGATACAGACGGAGAGAACAGGGTGGTGATGCCTCTGCTTCAGCCCTTCCTTCTCCCCCTCGCCGCCGCTGCATTTAATCAGGATATCGTGCTGGCCGCCGGTCTCGGAGAATCGAGCTTTAGTGGAATACAGAGTGCTCCCGGAGCAATGCTCCTGCCTCGAAATCTAGCTGACTTTGGCGGCGGCCGGCGCCGCCCTCAGCAATTTCTTGGACAGAACGGCGGATTCGTCGGCCAGGTCGCCGAGGACGAGGGCAATTTCGCAATTGCGGCGTGTGACCAAACGGTAGAAGCCATTTATAATAATTTTTTTTAAAATTTTTTTATTTTACTTTGAAAATGAGGTGGAAATGGTAGAAGGTTAAAATTTATTTTATTTATTATTTTTTAATTGCCACGTCACCAAGTTAACGGTCAACTTTGAGGGTTGACTGCCACATCAGACATATTTAACGGAGTTGGACGGAGAGTGACCAAACTTGAACCATTTAACTAATTTAAGTGACCAAGATTGGATTTAAATATTTTCAGTGACCAAACATGAACGTTTTTTGTAATCTCAGTGACCAACCATGCAATTAACTCATCTATTATTTTAGGATTGTGGTTGGGATCAAACTTTGTTCTGTTAGGATTGTTATGGGATTGACAATGTGACGAAATTGCTAGGTTATAAACAAGTGTTACACATAACAACTCTTCACTCAGACTCTATTAATGGTAACCAGAAAATGATTAATGTGGAAGTGAAACCTATTATCTCATACTATTTTCAGGAAACTCAATTTGGATATATGAAAAATGGGCATTGAACGTTTCATAGTTCTTCTTGCCAAATGATCATTAAAGTTAAATTGGATATCAAAGTTGTGGATGCTTAATTATATACATATTTGTATCCTCGTTTCTTAATCATTTGGAGAGCATGTCTTGATAATGCCCTATAATTTGCTCGTTTTACGTTAGGTTGTGTTTTTTTTTGTCATATCTGATACATTGTAGCATTAACATGTCTATGGGTCCGTTATGGGTGAGGAAGTGGGTCATCGTATTATGGTTAGTGGGTGGGGTTATTATTATTATCATGGGTTGATTAGTCAAAATGTAGCGAGCGGTAGAGTCCAAGTAGGAGTGGAGAGGACGATGTAGAGGTGGGAAATGGATTGGAGCCATGGATTGATGGATTGGATTGGTGGATTCATAGATCAAATGTATTGGTGGATTCATGGATTGGATCAAGTGGATTGGTGGATTATCTATGAATCTAAATGACATCCTCAAACAAGGACCATTATGTAAAATGTGAAAAGTTAAGGTACTAAAATGTCGTAATGAAAAAATTTAGGTACCAAAACGTAATTTTCAAATGATATTTTTCATATAAAAATAAAATTTTAGGTACCAAAATGTAAAATATAAAAATTATAGGTACCAAAATGTAATTTGTCATTTGGATTCATGGATTGATCCATAAATCCACCAATCCAATTCGATTTGGATCAAATGGATTGGATTAGGTGGATATTTTTAATGGATTGGTGGATTGGATTGAGAATT
The DNA here is from genome assembly GCA_964030455.1 of Linum trigynum. Classification (NCBI taxonomy): domain Eukaryota; kingdom Viridiplantae; phylum Streptophyta; class Magnoliopsida; order Malpighiales; family Linaceae; genus Linum; species Linum trigynum. The sequence goes on along the minus strand of OZ034814.1, from coordinate 26,991,508 downwards.
GCCACCTCTAGGTCGATGGCCAGGGTTGGGTTGGTTTACGGTTTGCTTCATCATTCAAATTTTGGGTTATAGGTATAATTTGCCCCTCTACTATGATGTTTTATCAAACATGCCCCTCTACTATTTTTTACATCAAATATGCCCCTATACTTTGAAAAAATTATCAAACATGCTCTTCTGTTAAATTTTCCATTGAAAAAATTGTCAATCATGGTTGAGCCGAGATTTAGACGACCCGACATCGACAAATGGGAGGAAAAATGTCAATTTTGCCCCCTGTTTTATTTCCCTGGGTCTTTTCAAAGTGAAATCATTTGAATGATTTGATTATACAAACGAACCAAAAAAATTATAAAGTGAATTTATTAGAGATATTTTAGTCATTTGTGTCTCTCAAACTAAAGTTCGGCCTTGGTTAACGGTTTTTGGATGAAAATTTTAACTAAAGGGCATATTTGATCATTTTTACAAAGTACAGGAGGATGTTTGATGTAAAAAATAGTAAAGGGGCATGTTTGATAAAGCGTTATAGTAGAGGAGCATAGTATACCTATAACCCTAAAAAATTTAATGTACTTTGTTCCTCGATTTTCAATATCAAATAAGAAGTCAAGTATCTAGTAGTAACTTAGTTGTAGATTTATCGTGTTTCTTAGTATTTCATAGAGGCGTTCTATTGGGAAGAATTAGTGCAATCTTTAACTATCCCTAACTGTGTATGTGGTATGTGGTTGTATATAGATATAGAGATAAAATAAGAGAACAAATTTGTGACTATGTTTATAACTGGTTTAAATTATGCTTGTAGAAGGGTAGGGTCCGATTTGTACATGATGATCAGTTACTTCCCATGGAAACATCATTCCACTATTCCATTTAACATAAGAGGCAATTTGTTAAAAAGTAAATTAGGAGTCCCAAGTAGATTCAATAGCATTACTAGCAGTTGCTCAATCTAAGGGAAAGAGACACTAACAGTAATTTGTTATGTAGATACAATAAGAAAGATAACCACGTCATAGCTTATTGCTACAAGATGAAAGGAGGAAAAAGGATTCTTGAACATCTTCTGGTTTTACTGGACAACTCCAAGGTGCTGATGTGAGTGATTGAATTTTTCCAAAACCAAAAGACTAGAGTTGTATCTTAGACCGATGATGATTTTACCAATATAAGACCATTTTCTGATTATCCAATAGTAAATTCAATAGGTAGATACAAGTTAGTAAATCTGGATCATAGAGGTAAACTCATTATGCCTAAATACATCATCATGCATCCTATGGAACTTGTAAATGTTAGTTTCTAGACACTGGTGCTACAGATCATGTCACTTGTTCATTGTCCACTTTTGGTAGATACACCGCATCCATAATGTTTTCATTACTTTACCTAGTGGTTTCAAAACCACTGCTACACATCCTGAAACTGTGAAGTTAGTATATTGATTGATGGCTGATGATGTGTTGTTTGTCCCAACCTTTTCTTTCAACTTAGTGCCAACACTAAGTTTTTACCAATGCCACTTACATTGAAGTCAAAACCATTAATATTCAGGACCTTCTCACTATGAAGAAGATTGATTTTTCCTGAGAGATTCTATGTCGTTACCAGCTTACCAATTGTACAGAAGACCACACTATACATGCCAATTCTCTTAAGACACATAACCTCACATCTTTGATCTTTGGCTCTAAAGACTTGGATACCCCAAACAACATAGAAAAAAAGAGTTCACCAAATGGTGTACCTAATATAGAGATGAAGTTTTGCCAATTTGCTAACAAAAACGCCTTCATTTCCCTTCAAATCAGTATGCTACTCATGATGTTTTTGATTTATTCATGTGCACTTTTGGGGTCCTTGGGCTACCTCTGATTACAATGAATCATTACTTTCTTAACATTGCGAATAATAAATTTAGATGCGTTTGAGTGTATTTAATGAAATTTAAGAGTGAAATTATGAAATTTTTACAAAATTTATGTGCAATGCCTCAAAGGCAGTATGAGAAATTTGTCAAAATAATCAGATATGATCAACGATAGAGATTTCATACTCCAAATTATTATTGTCGACAATAAATTATCCATCAAGTGTCGTGTGTGGAAACTTCACAAAAAAATGATAGTATTAGAAGGAAACATCACAACATCCTAAATCTATTTGGAGCTTTACATTTCCAATCTGGCTTGCCTCTCAAGTTCTAATCAGATTCCATTTGTAGCATAATTGATCAACGTAGGCTTTGAAACTAAACTCCTATGAAATAATTAATGGCAGTCCCTCTGGGTTGCCTCACATTTGTGTCTTGGGTGTTTATTTTATACAAGGTATAATGTAGGACACAATAGGACTAATTTCTTCCCTCTAGAGCATGCCATTGGGTTTTCCCCAAAGATTGTGAAACCGTACCGGAAGTCCTACCGAAAAGGTCAGTGGTTGGGTGTCTTATACTAAAATCTTGGTTTAACTATGGTTCAATAATTTCCTACTTATTAAACTGCTTATTGTTTTGAGTCTGATATACGATATTTTCGGTCCGACCATCAATACGGTAGGGTTTCTCAAACATTGATTTTTTCCACGTTTGCCCTCAAGGTATCAAAGGGTATAAATGACCAAAGTTTTATTCCATAGATTTTATGTTCACATCATTCCAAGTTTATCTTCCTTTCCTCCTCTTTCAATCCCATCCCACTAGTGTCACTGAAAACTCAACCAATTCCATAACCCGACATTAAAATTCCAGACCCTACTACTCCTCTGAAACATTCATCATACCCTACTCCAACCACAACCTTACCACCAACAACATAAACTACCCCCCACAGTCAGTACTCCTCTTTACCAATTGTCCTTCGTAAAGCACCTCGATAACCTATGATTCTAGTTAAAACCGGTGATTATGTTATCATTTGGATATATGAAGTTTTTTGTGCATTTTAGAAGGCAGCCTTAACTTTGTGCTACAAAATCCGAACGTCATAATTTTTTTTTTTGATTCCGCATAACTTTTACTTTTTGAGATCTACAACTTTTCGAGATCTACAACTTTTCCGCGTAACTATCTCAATGATTGTGATGTTGTTGGACAATTGTTCCAGTAAAAAATCATCAATCTAAACCTCTTGGAAATAGAGAGCAATAATGCATGTACTTAACTTCAATTCCTTTTGTCCAAACTGAACATTGGAGGTATATGTGTGTAAACTTGTTACTAAGTGTCAACCCATCGTCAGCACTAGAGAGCTTAGGCACGACTTCGTTTCCATTGGAAGCGACAGAGGAACTGACCGAAAGGCCATAGACACTTTTGGTTTTACTCCACTGGTTGAATGTTTATATTATAGTTTAATTACCATGGTAAAGATTATCTTGCTTTTCACCTCTGTACAGTCAGCAACATTCACCGTAATCTTCTTCCTCTACAATATTTCATAGACTCAGCCATGAATCGATTGCCACTAAGAATTGCTGCATCTTCCTTGTCAACAGTCGAATTCCTGTCAGACAACATTATAATATGTTTTTGAATGGCATTGACCGTAACATATAAATCTATACCAGTTTCGTAAGTCAAGATAGTTCTGCCACTGTACGGTTCTTGATATCTTTCCATGTAAAAGGCCTGGAGAGTGGGCACTTCAAATTCACGTTAGTCATTCATGCTCAAGCAACTGATGTTTTTAGACTACTTTAACAAACTCTGCTGTTTCTACCACAATACGAGATCCCACAATCACAAAATGCGCCAAAGATACACAGGAACAGAAAGTTCACAACTCTACCAAGTACCAAACATCCCAAGTCAGGTGTAGAGAATCTCAGCAACATCATCAAATGGCACCAAATTCCTTGGAAGCCCTATCACTGCCTGAAGTCCACACACTTGCCGATTAAATTCCAACGCAACCTTGACATCAAAATCCTGCTACATTGTGAATATAATGTAACTGTCAAACGCCAGGTAGAAGCGGCACATCATTCAGCTATTATAACCCATAAGATACCTGCATTCATACTATGCAAAGCAACACAAAAAATTGCCGGTGCTCAGTAATGGTATGCACACAATCAATGACAACGAGTTCCACAAGTAACAAAATGCATCCCAAGTCCAAGTGCATCAGCGAATGCCTACTGCAGCCAGGACAACATAACCTAATTCTGATGGTCTCTAAATAGGTGCTACTGCTACATCAAGAAATGGCTCATGTACCACGCAACATAGCTTGTATGCTTATTCTGCATTGTCTCGGTAGTAAAAACTATAAACAAGAATGACAATTACACAAACGAAGAAAGCAATAAGTAAACAAATGCAACAAGCAAATGAACAATCGAGAGTACACGAGATAAACCCACAAGAAGGCACAGAAATCAACCAAGTCAATCCTGGATATAAAACTTATTCTGCTTGCTTACTTTCTGTTGTAACATATGTTCCTATGGGGAACACAATATCAATATTACTGCTCCAACAACTAGGTGTTTTTGAGAGCATATGCAAAGTATTCAAACACAACATAGTGGATCAATCACTTGTCTAGCGGATACCATTGATTCAGATTTGATGTTTTGTCGAAATATGCGGCAAGCTACTAAGACTAAGACGCATGAGTAATTGATTATTAACCCGCAAAACCAACACAACTAACGTAAATCAAAAGAGCAGTACCATGTGAGAAACAATTCCCGAATTCGCAAACACTTACTTACTCCTCATTGCTGTTGATTTTGCTGCTGATTAGGAGGAGGCGGTGGCATGCCAGGGCGTGGTGGTCCAAACACACTACCAGGAGGAGGAGGCATGCCAGGACGCGGTGGAGGTGGAGCTTGCATTCCAGGTCTTGGAGGAGGCGGCCCTCGCATCATGGGCGGACCCTGAGGTGGCGGCATCCCCATCGGTCTCTGGGCGAACTGTGGCGGCATAGGGAACCCCTGCTGCGGTGGCCTCTGAGCAAACTGAGGGGGAACCTGCGGCGGAGGACCACGACCCATGGGCGGTCCCTGTCCCGGGTACTGCACAGGTGGCATCTGGCCCGGTGGCCGGATAACCGGCGGGCCGCCCTGTTGCGGAGGCGGATAACTCATCGGCGGCGCAGACATGTTGGGGACAGGAGGACGCGAGATTTGAGGCTGCATCATTCCAGGAGCAGGACCACCAACTCCGCGAACAGGTCCGGCGAGCCCTGGCTGGGCCTGAATGAGGGGAGCCGTCGGAATACCACGCCCCGCCGCGCGACCAATGCCCGGACCTGGAATCGCACTAGCAGCCACCGACTTAGCGCGCGACTCCTCGGGAGGAGGGGGGCCTTCGACGGTCATGGACACCACTTCCTCGCCTCGGAGCAGGACGAGACCGAGGGTGCGGCGGTCCTCTCGTTCCTCGTTGTTCTTCTTCCCCTTCGCCGGCGGGAGCTTGCGGAACTCCTCGCAGTCGCCCAGGACGAGGTTCATATGGCGGTCGAACGCCATGAACTTACCGACCAGCTGCCGGCCGTCCTGAATCGTGACCCGCATCCGGTAATTGATGTACTGGAGCATCTTCGAGCTCTTTGACATCGACATCTTGGCGATCTAGGATTTTCCTCCGCCACGATTGGACTCACTAAGGTTTCGAAGTATTTCGGCGGTGAATATCGGCGAGATCTGCAAAAATTAGCGGGAATTAGGGTTTAGTAGGAGTCTGGAGCGGACCATGGCTTTCGGGTTTCGACTTTCGAGTGTGGAGGGTCTGATCCAGTGCGCTGTATCTGTATGGATCGGGTCCATTGCTCTTTAAATCCTGACCGTACAGTAAATCGAAACCTTTGTGGTTGGATTTTAATAATAGTTAGTAAAATACGGCAAAAATACGACAATGATACTTTATTTTGACTTAATAGTCTGATTAAAAGGTTCGGCAACAAAAAACATTTTAAATATATGTCAAATAAATTTAAGGTTATAGGTATAATATGCCCATCTACTATGACGTTTTTATCAAACATGCCCCTCTACTATTTTTTACATCAAATATGCTCCTGTACGTTGAAACAATTATCAAACATGCCCTTATGTTAAAATTTTCATTGAAAAAATCGTCAATCGTGGTTGAATTGAGATTTAGACGACCCGACACGGCAAATGGGAGGGAAAATGTCAGTTTTATCCCTGTTTTATTTCCCTAGGTCTTTTCAAAGTGAAATGATTTGAATGATTTGATTATACAAAAGAACCAAAAAAAAATCTAAAGTGAATTTATTAGGGATATTTTAGTAATTTGTGTCGCCCAAACTAAAGTTCGGCCTTGGTTAACGGTTTTTGGATGAAAATTTTAACAAAAGGGCATGTTTGATCATTTTTACAAAGTACAGGGGCATGTTTGATGTAAAAAATAATAGAGGGGCATGTTTGATAAAACGTCATAATAGAGGAGCATATTATACCTATAACCCTAAATTTAATGTGTATAATACGAATTTTCATCATAGATACGTCCAAAAAATATGAGCGTGTAAATATATCAAGCTTCAGAAATTATATATAATAGAGCGGCCACAACTTTAAAATAAAAATAAATGGATTATAAATCCAATCAAAGAAAGCTGGAAAAAAACAAAATTTGTCCGACGAGTTGCACATGCCAAAAGAACTTATTATAGAATATTATGAAACTATGATCTTCTGTTTCAATGAATATATACGTTATATAGGTGGCGTTTTTTTTACTCATTTTTTTGGTGCATTCAATTCACTCACTTCGTAATCATCATTTTAAACATGTGATTTATGTCAAAATGATGTCAATCATCACTTATGGTGTAATGAACAATAACACACATAAATTTGCACAAAAAACCATTACAAATTTACTTAAATGTGAAGGATTTCGAGTTTAGAGATTTAAGGTTAGGGTTTATGATTTGGGGTTTAGGGATAGAACTCAAAACTGGAGGTCTAGGGCTTAGGGTATCCGTTCATAAGTTGTTATCATATGTTATATCATCATATTACACTAATTCTACAAATAAAAATTCAAAATCCAGCACCTTAAAACTAGTTTTTGAGTTGGGTGCATTGAACGCACTCACCATATATATATATCCATGAAACGCTCGATTGCAATAGGATGATAATTTGAACCCGCCCCGCCGGGTATTACCCGACCCGCAGTAGTGTGGGGCGGGGCATGGGTATCAACTTTCGACCTGTTCTGACCCGCCCCGTCCCATTCTTGACCCTTTCTATGTCAATTTCTTACTCCATCCATTCATATATATCCTATTTTGATTTTTCTTCAACTAGTTAAACTTGATCTTTCAACTAAATAGACTCAGTTACCCATTATATTATCACTATTATTCATTCATAAAGTTTTTTCCTTTTCGTTTTATCATTAAAAGTAAAATTTAGTGTGTATTTTTCTCAAATAGCATGTAAGAGTGGGTCGACCCGCCCCGCTCCGCACCCGCGCTGCTATTACCCGCCCCGACCCGTAATAACGCGAGATGGGGCATGGGTATTGAGGTACCCGCCCCGCCCCGACCCATTGCCATCACTAGATTGCAAGCAGAAAAACAAAGAAACTGCCTCAGTAAATTAAGAAGAAAAGAGAATTCGAAAAGTACCTTCAACTTCAAGATTGCAGTTTATGGCTATGAGGCTATCGGCCGGTAATGGTATCAAGTATCTACTTCACTGGGATATGAGCTTGGAATGGAACTTGGAACTAGTAGGTAGCTGGCTCGTATGATTTTCCTGAATGGGTGATGAACTGGCGGCGAAAAGAAAAAGTTGCAGAGGAAACCTAATTTTGTCTGTATGTCAATGTTATTGTTCCGTCGTACGTCAGCTTATATAGGTCGGGTATTCCGTTTAATTGTCGTACATTCGTTGCAATAGTTTGGGCCTTGGGGCTAGAGATGTAAATGAGCCGAGCTGTTCGCGAGCGGCTCGACGTTCGACTCGGGAAAAGCTTGTTCGAAACTCGACTCGTTTACTAATGAGCCGAGCTTGAGCTTAGCCTTCTGAAACTCGTGGAGCTCGCGAGCTAGCTCGACTCGGTGGCTTGTTGAGATCAACTCGTGAGTCGGCTCGTTAAGAGCTCATGAGATGTCTCAACTCTCAAGATTGTGGCTAGAGAGCCAACTCGATTATCGAGTTATGAGCGAATCGATCTATATGACTTTGATTTTTGTTGGGGGTATTATGAACAAGGCCCAATGGGCGGCAACTTGGGCTCCCAAACAGCCCAAATTGGGGGGCAAGGCCCAAGTAAAAGGGAGGTCACATGAAGACAAGTCACTAGAAGCCAAAGGAGGCCAGACTGTCATGTGGTCCAGCGTCTGCGGGCGCCTGTCACGTGCCAGGAGTCTGACAAGGTGGTTGGGATGTCTGGCCAGAAAGGGACAAAAAGCATTGAATGAAGGCAGGGAGGTAGAGAGGATCAACCTCGAACTCTGGTAAGTATAAATAGGGGCAGTTGGTAGCATTTACACAGGTTGGACTCTCTCTCACTAAACTTGGATTTGGAGACACTTTTCTCTTCCACGTAACTAACTTGGGCGTCGGAGGATTAACGGGCCCAGGCACCCCCTCCTTGTTCGTGTGTGCAGATTAGCACCTTGTGAGAGGAGAAATCGGAGGGCCGTACGAGAGTAACGAGTCTCAAACAATTGGCGCGCCAGGTAGGGGAATATAGCCTTGAGTCATGAGTGAAGAGGCGCCAATGAATGAGGAGAGGGAAGAAATTACAGAGGAACAATCGGAGCGAATGAGAGGGCAGACGCCCGAGGAGGAAGAAGGCGAAGGAAGTGAGGGCGTGTTTCGGGGATCCGAGGGCGCCTCAGTAACAAAAAAAGAGTTGTTCCGGATCATCGAGGATCAGGACGAGGCGATCGAGGCGCTGCGGCGTGAAGTGGACGCCTTAAAGAGGAGTGAAGGGATGACGCCCAGCCCGACAAAAAAAAGAGAAAGGATGGAAGAGACGGAGAGTGAATCGGGGTGCCTGAGGCGTCTCGGTCTATGGCGCCCACGTGATCACGGGGCGCCGGACGCTAGCGGGTGGAATGGAGGAATATTGGGGCGCCTGTCACGCCACTGCCCTGTGAGGCAGCCTCTGGCGCGTTGCATATTGTCGGAGCCGGCCGGAATGAACATTCCCCCACTCCCAGCCTATGATGGAACTGGAGACCCCGAGGACCACCTTAACGGATATTTCACCAAAATGCAACTCTATAACAGCACAGACGCCACCCTGTGCAAGGTATTTCCGTCCACCTTTTCGGGCGTAGTTCTCGATTGGTATCATCAGATCGGTGAAGGGCGCATCGACTGCTTCGAACAGTTCGCAGCGATGTTCTTGGCGAAGTTTGCCAGCAGAAAAAGGCGCTCCTTGACCATAGGCGCCCTATTTAAGGTCAAGCAGAAGGAGGGGGAAGCGTTTAGGGAATTTTACGAGAGGTGGCTATCAGTGGCCTTAGCAGTGAAGGATGCCCAGCCATCGGTGCTGGGGGTGTGTCTGAATGAGTGCACCTCCAGTGAGGAGCTATGCTGGGCGCTTGCGAAGAGAGATGTGGTATCAACAGAGGACCTGGATCATAGAGTGCAAAAGGTAATTATGCTGGAAGAGACGTTAGCAGCCAGGAGGGCAGATCGGAGGAAGGCACGAGTGGAGGAGGCCGAGGTGCCAAGGAGGCAGTACCCAACGAGTGGTTCGGGCTATGCGCCCATAAGCCAGCCCCCGCCGAGGAGGAACGATATGGGGCGCCAGGCGCCTAGAGGGGCTGGGCCCTTCGCCGAGTACAACGACACCCTGAAGAACGTGCTTCAGCACGTCAAGGAGAAGGGATACCACATCAGGTGGCCGGGCCCAATGCGGGGGCAACCCAACGAGCGGAATTTGGACCGATACTGCGATTTCCACCGTGAGGTTGGGCACTACACGGCTGATTGCTATCAACTTAAGACAGAGCTGTAGGGCCTTGCGGACAGAGGAATGCTCAATGACTTCATCAAAAAACCCAAGGAAAGAGTACACAGGGCCTGTGTGGCTGGAGTGGTGAAAATAGGGGAGGAGCTGCCACCACCACCCTATGACTTGGACCAAGAGAAGGCGCCTGACCGCGTGCGCCTGACGATCGAAGCCATTTCAGGGACAATGGATTTGAGGGAGAAGATAGAAGCGAAGCGCCGGCTGAGGGCAGCATCGGCGGATGTGCAGGAGTCGATCGACATCAGCTTCAACAAGGCGCCGGAGGAGGCGTGCATGCTCCCGTCCATGGACGCCTTGGAGATACAAGGGGTAGTAGCCGGATGCAGGGTAAGGAGAAGGCTAGTTGATACGGGAAGCTCCATGGATGTGCTGTTCAAGGATACGGTGGTGCGCATGCAACTATCACCAGAGATGATCAGACCATCGGAGTCGGTGCTAGTAGGCTTTTCCGGGGCGCCCGCCAGAGTGATAGGGCGGATATGCCTGCCCGTCACGTTGGGAGATGGGGAGCAAAGGGTGACGCGCGCCATAGACTTCGGGATAGTAGACTGCCTTTCACCGTACAATGCGATTCTTGGAAGGCCACTCCTGGCTTTGTTTAATGGGGTGGCTTCCACTTGTCATCAGACCTTGAAGTTCATCGCCCCGCAAGGGGTGGGCGTGGCCCGAGGACGAGGCGCCCCGCGCTACGCGAAGGAGACGGGGCGCAAGCGAAGACACGTCGAGGCAAGAGTCAACGTGATGGAGGTGGGGGAAGACGAAGCGCCTCGAGCCGAGGCGGCCGATGAGAACTTTTTGATAGCACTGGAGGAAGGGCGCCCAGAAAGGTGCGTTAGGATCTCGGCAGAGGCGCCTGCCGAGATGATGGAACGACTCATCGCGCTCCTAAAAGAATTCGCAGAGCTTTTCGTGTGAAGTGCAATGGAAATGCCGGGCGTCAAACCTGAAACAGCAGTGCACAGGTTAGCGGTTGAGGAAGGAAAGCGCCCCGTGCAACAGAAGCGCAGGAACTTATCGCCGGAAAAGGAGGCAGCACTTAGGGTCGAGGTGGACAAGCTTATGGGCGCCAACTTGGTGGAGGAGACTTCTTATGTTACCTGGCTGTCAAATGTGGTCTTTGTGCCCAAGCCGTCGGGCGACTGGAGGATGTGCGTGGATTACACGAGCCTCAACAAGGCGTGCCCAACGGACGCCTACCCGATGCCCCGGATAGACCTGCTGGTAGACTCCACGGCATACCACGAGATGCTGAGCTTCGTGGATATGTTTTCAGGATACCATCAAATCCCCATGGCGGAGGAAGACCGGCCCAAAACAGCTTTCATGACGCCCTTTGGAAACTTCTGCTATCGGGTCATGGCCTTCAGACTCAAGAACGCGGGCGCCACATACCAAAGAATGGTTAACAACGTCTTCCGGCAGCAAATCGGCCGGAATGTGGAAGCTTATGTGGATGACCTCTTAGTCAAGAGTCAGAGACGGGAAGACCACATTGAAGACTTGCGTGAGACATTCCAGGCCATGAGGGCGCACAGGCTCCGACTAAACCCCCTCAAATGTGTGTTCGGCGCCGAAGCGGGAAAATTTATGGGATTCATGATCACCAAAAGAGGTATAGAAGCCAACCCGAAGCAGGTGGATGCTATTCTTAAGCTAACTCCCCCGAAGACGCCCAAAGAAGTGCAAGGCCTGGCGGGCAGGCTGGCGGCGTTGGGGCGCTTCATCCCCCGGTCCGCTGACAAGACCGCTCCCTTCTTTCGAACGCTTAAGAAGGCGGCCCGATTCCAATGGACCACTGAGTGTGACGGGGCATTCGAAGAATTGAAACGACTCTTAAGCACCCCGACCGTGATGACGGCGCCTAAGGCGGGAGAACCACTATACCTTTACATTGCCGTGTCGGAGGTGTCGATAAGTGTCGTGCTCGTCGCAAGAGAAGCCCACTCTGGAGAAGACAAACCTGTGTACTATGTCAGTCGCACCATGGTTCCCCACGAAAAACGATACACGCCCATTGAGAAGGCCGCGCTGGCGGTTGTGATGGCTGCAACCAAGTTGAGACCTTACTTCCAAGCCCACACCATCACAGTCCTTACCAACCTCCCTCTGAAATCCACGTTGGGATCGATGGACGTGGCCGGGCGCCTTGTCAAGTGGGCAGTCCAGCTAAGCGAGTTCGATGTCAGGTATGCGCCTCGACCAGCCATCAAGGCCCAAGTCCTGGCCGACTTCGTCGCGGAAGGTATAGCTTAGGCAGAGAGGGGGACAGATGATTGCTGGCAAGTCCAAGTCGATGGGGCGGCCAGCCGTACGGGCGCCGGAGCAGGATTTGTGCTGATAAGCCAGGGAGGCGCGATGCATGAGGTAGCGCTGCGATTCGCCACCTTGAAAACAAACAATGCTGCAGAGTATGAGGCGGTAATTGCCGGCATAACCATGGCCAAAGAGCTGGGCGCCCACAAAGTCCAGGTCAAGTCCGACTCGGCCCTCGTTGTCAACCAACTTAACGGAGCGTTCGAAGTAAAGAAGGAAGCGCTGGAAGTGTACGTGCAAAGGACCAGAGAACTGGGAGCCTGGTTTGGGGAAATCTCCTTCATTCACATCCCGCGTGAGGAAAATGCGCATGTAGATGCCCTATCCAAATTGGCCACCGCAGTAGAATTTGCAGAAGATCGGAAAGTCATAGTCACTGCGGAAGTACCTCGCCAATATTTGGTCGCAACCTTGGGGGACGAAGGCGCCGGCTCCGGGTGGATGGCACCAATCATATTATTCTTGACCCAAGGAACGGTGCCGGATGACCCAAAGAAAGCCTGGCGCCTCCGTCAAAAGGCGGCCCGGTGCTCCATAATTGAAGGAACGTTATACAAGAGGTCTCATTCGGGAGCATATTTGAGATGTCTGAATGAGGAAGAAAGCAGAGGAGCAATCGAGGAGGTGCACAGCGGGACGTGCGGAATGCACGCGGGGGCGCGCAGTTTGGAAAAAACGTTGCTGCGACAAGGTTATTACTGGCCAACGATGAGACGGGACGCGAGGGCACACGTGGGCGCCTGCCTCCAGTGCCAAATTCATGCCAATGACATTCATGTCCCGGCGGCGCCCATGCAGGGCAACATGGGAGCCTGGCCTTTCGTCCAATGGGGCATGGACCTGTTAGGCCCTTTTCCCAAGGCGCCCAGGCAAATGAAATACTTGATCGTGGCAGTCGACTACTTTTCCAAATGGATTGAAGCGGAACCTTTGGCCACTGTTACAGAAGCACAGGTGCGAAAGTTCACCAAGAAAAACATATTCACCCGGTTCGGCCTACCTGAGTCCATTGTTACAGACCATGGAAAGCAGTTCGATTGCAAGAAATTTGTGGAGTTTTGCGATGACAACGGGGTCGTACTGCGATTCTCTTCAGTGGCATACCCACAGGCAAACGGTCAAGCGGAAGCGGCCAACAAGAGTATTCTCCACGGGTTGCACACTCGATTAGCAGGCGCCAAGGGCAAGTGGGTGGAGGAACTGCCAAGCGTGTTGTGGGCGCGTCGCACAACCTACAAAACAGCCACTAGAGAAACACCCTTTGCCCTAACTTACGAAAGTGAGGTGGTCATCCCGGTGGAAGTCAACACCCCAAGCCACCGCGTTGTCCAGTATGACCCAACCAGCAATGGCGAAGCAAGAATCGATGAACTTGACATGACAGATGAGGTAAGGGAAGTAGCGGCCATCTGGCTGGAAAAGATGAAGCGCCAAGTGGCTCGGTACTACAACAAGAAAATGCGTGCGCATGGAATCACTGAGGGCGCCCTTGTTCTCAAACGTGACTTCCGCCCGGACGCCCATGAAGGGAAGTTAGCACCGAAATGGAAAGGGCCATATCGAGTTCGGGAGGTGGTGGGACCAAGTACGTTCAAGCTAGAACATACCAGCGGCAAAGGCGTAAAACGAACTTGGAATGCGCAGAACCTGCGAGTTTACTGGGAGGGCGCCTCCGTTCGATGAGGGCCAAGAAGGCAAAGGGCGATCGTAGTCAAGAGCATCGTTAGTGTTAGAGACAATTGTGTAAGGCGCCGTGTTGTGTCCAAAAGCGCCCCGTGTTGCAGCGCCCGATTGTGACCTAATGTTTTCAATTCTCCTTTCGTAAGCAGTAAAAGCGCCCAAACTTCGCGCCCAGAAATTTTGTGTAGAACGAAGCGCCCTAACCTTGCGCCTGATCGTGTGTTTTCAATTGGCAAGTGAGTAAGTAAAGCGCCCAATTTTGCGCCCACCAAAACAAAAGCGCCCACAACTCTGCGCCCAACGTCAAAACAATTACGCGCCCACATTTGCGCCCTCGAGACATGGCAATCAGTGATAAAGGAAATTTGCGCCCAAAACCACAAAGCGCCCACAATACTCGCGCCCAAACACAATGATAACACGATAAGTAAATAAGTCCATCAAGTATGGTCACAATGTCAAAAAGAACGTTTTTATCATACGCAAAAAAAAAAAAAAAAAGCTACATAGGAAAATGGGGCGCCCATCTGACATCACTCAGCACCTGAGTTGGCATCACCAGCATTAGGCGCTTTAGGAGAAGGAGAGACAGGAACAAAATCATGTGGAGGCTCCTCCGCATTTGATGGTTGGGGCGCATTCCCCGCTTCCGGTGGAGACTCCAACTTCCCAATCACATACTCGGCGATTTCGGTAAAATCCCAAGTAAGATCAGGATGATCCTTCACCAGCTTGCTGTGAAAGATCTGGAGGCCAGACAAAATAGCACTGGCGCTCATGTTCCTCCCAGTCTCGGACTCCTCGAAGGTATCCAAAGAGTGGCGCAAGTCGGTAATCTCTTTCCGCGCCTCTTTCAGATCCTTCTTGCAGTCCTTGTAGGCGTCCTGCCACCTCTTCTTTTCCTCTTTGAGGATGTCAATCTCGCTAGCCTGTGCGCCCGCCTCCTGTGCCAGCGCCTCCTTCTCAGCCTGAAGGGTGGCTGACTTATTGCGCTCTTCGTCGAGGGCGCCCTGAAGCTGCGACACTTGCAAGGCCGCATTCATTTGCGCCTCGTCGCATTCTTTCACAAGTTGCTCGCGACGCTCGGTCGAGCTATCAAGGTCGCGTTGCAATTGTGAAGTAGAAGAAGAGGCTTCGAGCGCCTGTCTTTTCGTTTCGGAGAGGCGCCGGGCGCCTCTCTCAGCAAAAAGAAGAATCTACACACACAAGATACAAAGAGTTAGTACTTATGCAAAGTTAAAGAAACCCAAAAATCAAGAACACAAACAATGGGAAACGTACCTTGGCGCCCACTTTCGCCAGTTCAGCAAAGAGGTGATCCCCATTCACCTCCGACGGCACTTGCCACATCTTGGCAGCCGTAATTGCCATGCCCATGGCACAGCCTCTGTCGACAGCCACCAGTGGGGAACACGGCAGCTCGATGCGCCCAACGTCGGCGCGTGTGGGCTGGAATATGGGGGGGCGCCCATCGGGGCCTACCCACTGCCCCTCTTCATTCAGACTGTATTCGAAGGCGCCCCCTCCCCCGCTTCGAGCGCCGACGCCCATCTTCTCTTTCCCCTTGTCAGCCTTCTTGCTGACATTGCCCAAGGGGGAGCCAGCCCGCTTCCCCCGTCTAATCAGGGGCTCGGGTTCCTCTTACCCGGAGTTCCCCTCCTGCTCCGTGGGCTCCGTAGTGGGCGCCTCAACGTGGGGCGCTTCCTCCTCCTCCGGTGCCGAAGACGCCACGCTAGCGGTCTTCGTGGTACCCCCCTTCACCGCCCTCTTCTTCTGCTTCTTGGGGGCAGCAATAGGCGCTTGCGGCTCCGGAGCATCCGCAACAGGCGCCTTGGGCCTTGGTGGTGGGGGCGCTCCTCCAGCCATGGCAGCAAGGCGGCTCTTCATGAGCTTCGCAATGCTCGTGAAGTCTGACCCTGCACGTCGCTAAGTAAGTTAGCACAAAATCAAAATTCATTAACAACAGGACAAGGCAATAAAGACATTGACGCAACATATGGGCGCCTACGGATCATCATTATAATACGCCTCCAAAATTGGAGGGCGATTCTCGGTCTTGCGCAAGTTTACGCGCGTCTCGCAAATCAGCGGGGGGCCTGCCTTTTCTGCGGGGGACAACTCGACGTCTGTATTAAACTCTTCAACACTCCCCAGCTTCCACTCTCTCAGGAAGGCGCCCCCACTCTCGAAAAACGAGTCCCGATATGCCTTCATGAAGAAGAACCCGTTAAACCAGCTGCGCCCCAACTTCGGGCACTTCTCCACAAAGGGATAAGGGTGCCCCTTCCTCTTTTGAAGCGACAAGCAGTTGTCCAGAGGCGCCATCTTGAAAAAGTACCGAAAAAGGTTGAAGGTAGGCTCCACGTTATGTTCGCGGCAGCGCAGCTTGAATAGGATGACCACCATGATCACTGAGGGAGACATGCGCCCCAATGGGCAGCCACAGGTTGTCAGAATACCCTCCATTATGCGATCAAGGGGGAACCGCAGCCCGAAGCGGAAGTATTCTTGATACACCCCTATCCACTTAGGCCCGCAGACGCCCACTCGTGAAATAGGGGAAGGAGGCGCATACCACCAGTCACGGGGCAATTGGAGGCTGGTCACCAGCTCATGAACACGAGCCAAGGTGACGGTAGAGGTGTGCTGTGGGCCCGCTATGTCGAAAGGCAACGAGTCCGTCTCCGTAGGGAGGTGATCGGGCGGAAAAGAATTCTCCCACACAGATATCTTGTAGGACCCATCGGCGGGCATGAAGCCCGGAGTGGAGGCGCTTGATGGACCCGCGGACGTCGACGCAGGCGCCCTCTCTAAACCAATAAACGACCCAGGCGCAATACGGCCGCGGAGTAAGTGACGCCCTACCCTAGAGAGCTAGAATAAAAATAAGGAAAGCAATTAATAGAGCAAGGAAATTCCTTACCGCTTCGACTTGGGCGCCTTGCCTCGCCACTCGCGTTCGAGGCGCCTGGTCTAGCCTCTTCACCCGCAGTGGGGGCGCCCTGGCCGACAACCTTGTCTGCTTGTGAAGACATTCTTGGACGAATAGAAGGAAAGGCTGACGAAAGCAGAAGAATCTAGAGAGATGTCAGGAGAGAATCTAGAGAGAAGTTAGAGCAACAATCTTAGAGAGATGCGAGAATGTGGAAAGTGACAAGGACTGAAGGGAAGAGGGATATTTAAAGGAACGGAGGAGCAGGGGGATAGACGCGCGTTGCGCGCCACGTGTCATCATCAAGGGCGGGCTTTTGAGCTCCCCCCCACCTTTTCCTTTTTGTTGGAATTTTGGCCAGACTAAAAAAAAAAAAATCGCCAAAATTCAAACAAGAAAAACGTGGGGGCCAATATCAAACGCCCGCCCATGAGGGGGGCATAAGGGATTGAGGCGCCTTAAATCTGGCGCCCGAAAAGAAGCCGAATAAGGGCGCGTAAGGGATCAAGGCGCCTTATAAAAAAGGAGAAAGGGAAAGAAGGCAAAAAAGACAAAACAAGGAGGCCAAGGCGCTCAGGATACTGGGCGCCTGCGGACCAAAGGAGGGACAAAACAACAACCGAGTCAGCTAGGCGCTCAGCAGCAGAGCCATGAGCACCTAGCTGGGGGGGCAATTGTTGGGGGTATTATGAACAAGGCCCAATGGGCGGCAACTTGGGCTCCCAAACAGCCCAAATTGGGGGGCAAGGCCCAAGTAAAAGGGAGGTCACATGAAGACAAGTCACTAGAAGGCAAAGGAGGCCAGACTGTCATGTGGTCCAGCGTCTGCGGGCGCCTGTCACCTGCCAGGAGTCTGACAAGGTGGTTGGGATGTCTGGCCAGAAAGGGACAAAAAGCATTGAATGAAGGCAGGGAGGTAGAGAGGATCAACCTCGAACTCTGGT
This sequence comes from Linum trigynum, assembly GCA_964030455.1. NCBI lineage: Eukaryota > Viridiplantae > Streptophyta > Magnoliopsida > Malpighiales > Linaceae > Linum > Linum trigynum. The sequence continues at coordinate 26,973,657 of OZ034814.1, read as the reverse complement.
AAGTATAAATAGGGGCAGTTGGTAGCATTTACACAGGTTGGACTCTCTCTCACTAAACTTGGATTTGGAGACACTTTTCTCTTCCACGTAACTAACTTGGGCGTCGGAGGATTAACGGGCCCAGGCGCCCCCTCCTTGTTCGTGTGTGCAGATTAGCACCTTGTGAGAGGAGAAATCGGAGGGCCGTACGAGAGTAACGAGTCTCAAACAATTTTAATAATTCATAGGATTGTTAAATTATATATCTCACTCTATATGAAGTTTAACACGTAGATTATGTGAGCAAATATGTTTTATTTAATTTTAAAAAACAATTATGTATCATAGATTGCTTCAATACTGTGTAATTTTCACAAATTAAATTTTATTAACTAAATAATTTGATACCACTAAGTATAACATAAAATTAGTTAATATTGAACACTTAACTATTATTATTATTTTCTTCATCTTGGCATTAATCGCATGTATCATGTATTACATACAAAACGAATATATCAAATACGAGTCAAGATTTTATTAAGCAAACTAGCTCGCAACTCGACTCATTAACGAGCCAAGCTCAAACTCGATTCATTTGTTAACGAGCCGAGCTCAAACTGAGAAAAACTCGACTCGACTCGGCTCATTTGCGGCCATACTTGGAGTCAGTGAAGCAGGCTCTCATATACGGCCCTGTACCGTGTCTAAATCTAAATGCTTGTAAATGAGAACAGTCTAAATTAAAGGATGTTATTGTAGTTAAATTGAAGTCTAGGTACTAAAGAGTAATACGTTCTTTGCACATATATTTTCCTTTCGCTCGTTACCGAAGAGTGTTCATCGCGTATTTGTTTTTGCATATAGCGAGGGAAGGAGTTCAGATCTAGGAGAAAGGAAAGCAATGGCGACGGCACCCGATCACCTCTTCGTTCTGCGCAACAATTTCTACTTGGGAGCCTTCCAGGCTGCAATCAACAACAGCGACCTTCCGAATCTCTCCCCGGAGGATGCCATCGAGCGAGACTGCCTCGTCCACCGCTCTTACATCGCTCTTGGAAGCTATCAGGTTCGTTTTCCTATTGTGAATTATCTGTTCGTCTCTTCTGGATAGAATCTTCGCCAATCGATTCATGATGTGCGGCGTGGACAATTTCAGCTTGTGATCAGCGAGATCGATGAGAGCGCAGCCACTCCTCTCCAGGCCGTCAAATTGCTCGCCTTGTATCTTTCCAGCCCTGAGAACAAGGTTGGTAGCTTCGCTGTGTAAAGATTACTCTCTCTTCTCCAAGATTTGTGCCTGTTTGGTGGCTTTTGGACCGAGATCTATGTTTGATATGTTCTTGCCTTTCCTGCATTGAACGAACTACCGGGAGCTGCTTATGGTCTCATTGATAATTGTCTTGAATTTTGATTCGAAGTTTGATCAAATAGGAGTTCTCTGAGTTTGTCATGAGATGGTGGCGATCTGAATGTCTTTTGCCTACTCTGGTAGAATATGTTTCTGGGTTGGCTAGATATTCATCTAACGGACTACAAATCATTGTCTGTAGTTTTGATTACACTAGAAGAGCTATATTAAGGTGTCCATGTGGTAGATCTTGCAACACCTACTGCCCATTCTCTCAATCAATACATAAGTTGCATATTTACGAGAGTAGAAAGAAATTGAAATGTGCTTCTATTGTAGCTTGTTTTATTGTTGGCTGAATCATGAGTTTTAGGTTGTCTGTTTTAGATCTCGAACAGTCGTTGTTCGTTCTATGCCCCTAACTGGTTTATTGCACAGCAATCTGTAATTTCAAGCTTGAAAGAGTGGCTGGCTGATTCGGCTATAGGAAGCAATGCCATTTTAAGGCTGATTGCTGGAATCATATTCATGAATGAAGAGGACTATAATGAGGGTTTGAAGCACACACATGCTGGAGGCACCATGGAACTGTGAGTTATACTAGAGCTTCACAATTTACCTAATTCAGTCTATTATCTTATGCTTTTATATCTATGTGTAGAATATCTGGATATTCTTGAACTGGCATGGTTATCCTTATTGACAGTAGATTAGGCAGATGAGAATGGTGATTGATTTAGATTCCATCCAGTTGGATAACTAATATGAAACATTATGTTCATACATCCATTAGAGGGAGATCAGACATTATGCTTAGTTGTTATTCCTGACCCATGGCGTGATAATATTTCAGGCATGCATTGAATGTGCAAATATTCATCAAGATGCACAGAACAGATTTTGCTGAGAGGCAGCTGAGAGTCATGCAACAGATTGATGAGGACCATACCCTTACTCAACTCGCAAATGCCTGGCTGAATTTGGCAGTTGTAAGTTCTGTGTTCTTTTGGTTGTCTAATGACTCAGGGTTCATTAAAATCATCACATCTGACTATTTGAAGGATTATATATAATACTTTCTCTACGTTAAACCAGGGTGGTTCAAAGATACAAGAAGCACTACTCATATTTCAAGATTTCTCTGAGAAATATCCCATGACTGGTTTGATATTGAATGGGAAGGCTGTTTGTTGCATGCACATGGGCAACTTTGAAGAAGCAGAGGCATTGCTTCTTGAAGCACTAAACAAGGCAAGTTCATCTATGTCCAGAATGATGATGGTGTTAAACCTCAGTTTCCTTGAGCCTTAGTATCTTAATTTTCTTGGGGAGCCTTGTTTTTTGCTAGCATGCCCTGAGACCTTCAGGAATGTAATGTTTTGTGCATTTTGGTGATTGGTGCAGGATGCAAAGGACCCAGAAACCTTAGCAAACTTGGTTGTATGCAGTCTTCATCTTGGCAAACCATCTTCGCGTTATATCAAGTAAGTAGCTCTTTGGCCACTTTACTGGATTAGGGTTTTCACCGATTCATCATAAGGCACTGGCTGATTGATAATCAGTTACTGATCTTTTAAGCAATAAAACCTGTTTGGTAATACATGTTCTGAACACCAAACTAATTTCTGCATGACGTGGCAAGTTGGAGCATCATACTCTTAGTTGTTTTTTTTACTTTCATTTAGAGCAAAAAGACAGGTCAATGACTTTGATTGCAATGATTGTGTTGCAGCCAATTGAAGATTGCACATCCAGAGCATTTGCTCATTAAGCGTGTATCAACTGCAGAAGATAGCTTCGAAAGAGCAGTTCAATCAGTTGCATGAGTTTCGAGGTGAAGAAGTGTCCTAAGAGCCAAGCCATTCTTCTGCTTTTTGGAAAGTGTCCTTATTTTTGGGGGGTTTGTAACATAACGCAGACCGGAATGTGCTTTACCAATCGACTTATATTTTCGTCATATACCGATGATTGCTTGCAGTCTCGATTACATGTGTTCAACATTTGAAATATCAGTAGTTCTCCACATTCCTGCATGATTCTTTCAGTGCTTGGCTTGTATCTCACATTGTTAATGTCCATGCTCTTAGACATGATAATGTCCAATAACTAGTGATTGGCAATTTCTGAGTTTTCATGCTCAGGAACTGGTGATGTATTATGCAAGGTCATCAGCAGGTATTGAATTTCGGAAACTTTTAGTCGATCATAACGAAAATTTATCCAGGAAATAAGAAAAACCCCCCAAATTGTGGGAATAAGGAAAGCACCCAGCCACCAACAACTAAGACCTAAATGCCACTCAACTGCAGCAGTACCATCAAGTTCTTGTCGTCTCACAAGAACAAGCAAGATGAACAAACCGATGACAGTAAAAACTCATGCGTGAAATACAATTGTAATGTAAGGGAAACATACATGACGCTGGAAGTGGTAACAAGCCTGGCTTTGGTAATGAACCCATCAAGAACAGAACAACCAGCCAAGTGGTAAAACTATCCTTCAGAAATTTTTATGTAAGCAAAGTTAGCAATGTTCTCTTGTCACTCCACCTTTATTTGCCCCTTCGTACTAGTTAAAGATAGGACCAATGTATTCAAAATCACGTTTTACAACTTATCAGTTTACACTTTTACAATTATAGGTCACCAAAACGCTTCTACGTAGAATAACGCATTTCACTTACAAATGAAGTCACAATCTACGCATTACAACTTAAGAGCTAACATTTTTACGCTTCTAACTCACCAATACGCTTCTACATAGAATCCCGCCTTTAGGACAACAAATAGTTTATATCTACGTCCCTGTAGCCATTGTCATCACTGCCATTTCTGTTTGTGAATAAACAAGGAGAAGATGGATGCAGAATGAACTGTAGAAGACCTATTATATATTGGATGAGCCTGAGGAAACATAAGCATCATCATCGTATTATTAGACTATTACCTGTTCCCGTACAAGTAATGAATCGGCAACTCCTACATCTCCTTCTCTCTATATGTAAATCGCATGACACCAAGTATAAAAAAAAAAAAATTTAGGAAAAAAATATAGGAATAAAAAAGCCTCTCCTCCCAATTGAGAGAGAACCCCTCCTCTGCTCTAAGAGAAATGACGAATAAACAGCATTGCAACCCAGGTTGGTGCTGTGGTATGGAGGAGAGGGTTATCTCTTTGAAGTTACATGTTGCTACCCATTGTATTGCAAGTGCTGCTCGACTGAGTGGGAGTGCTTCAAGAAGCCATCACTGAAGGGGTCCCATACCCGTCTCGGTGAGCCTTCTGCCATCTCCATGCAACCTGCAAACTCTCTTGCAGGTCAGTGTAACGTGCCGTCCAGTTCAGCTCATTCCTGATCTTAGTAGGGTCACTGTACACCTCAGCATAGTCCCCAGGCCTGCGTGGCAAATAATCAACCTTGATGGCCACTCCAGTTGCCCTCTTACAGGCCTCCACAAACTCTTTCACTGATCTACCTGAAATAGACAGAAAAGATCTAGTCTGAAATATGCTTGGAAAGAAGATTTTTCTTTTTTTGTCTATTTTTGACACAATAGGTACAACAAAATCCTACCTTTCCCTGTGCCGACATTGTAGATTCCAACTTTACCGGGTTCGGCCTTTTCCAGAGCCTTCACATGAGCATCCACAAGATCAGTTACATCAATGTAATCTCTTATACATGTCCCATCATGTGTCTTGTAGTCTGTTCCTTTAACCTGTGAATGGAAGAATATAGGGGGGAGTGTTGATGGGAGTGGGACATTCCAAAAACATCACAACGACTACGAGACTACTAGGCCTAGGGTATTGAACTACACAGGATATCACATGATTTACTTACCTTCAACCCTGGCATGATTCCGCGGGCTGCATCGAAACAAGCACCAGAAATCCTTCCATGCTCACGCAGCTCAGGCGGTGGAGACTCCCCTAATCTGCCTTCTGGGTCTGACCCAATTACATTGAAGTATCTGAAATGCAACATCAACTTGCCATCTTATTCAGAGCGAAAAGGAAAATCCAAACAAGAAAAATGAAGTCACATCGTATTCATCGCTTATCTCGGCCAGACTATGCTAGGAGTAGTATGAACTTGGCCTAAAGCCATTTACGTTGCAAGATTATTATTCAACATTCGAAGAAGAATTATTCGATCAACAATCAAATGGAAGATTTGAACAATGTTGTCTTACAAAGGAAGGTGGTAACGTTATCAAAGAGAATCCGACAACAAATTCCAACCAAACATGCAAGGGGAAACCCCATAAGTAACAGAAACTTAGAAGGTCAAACACTATTGGGGTTGCAATAAAGGAGATTTCAATGAGTGGTAGCATTTACTGAAAGGGAATACAAACCTCAAAATCATAACTGCCATGTCTGATGTCTTTGAAAAATCAAGGATCATGTCTTCTGCCATCTTTTTGGCTTTTCCATAGGGATTGATGGGGACCTGAGTAGATAAATCGGTACGTACCAATGTTAATGTGGTATGCACTTACTTCTTTCCATGTCAATGGGACTCCCATCTAGAACATATAGTTCTGCACATATTATACTGGCCAATTGACAAATCAAGACTATGAGTGTACCTGTGTTGTTTCTTCAGTTATAGGCATCTTTTCAGGTTCCCCATAGGTTGCACATGTGCTAGAGTATATCAGAGTCCTCACATCATGCCTGGCCATCGACTCCAACACCACCAAGGTATTTGATGTAATATTATGGTAATACCTGCAGTGATAACAGTTAGTTAAATAAGGTTTTCTCTTCAGTATCGTTGTTTGGACATACATCATCAACATTATGTTTGAAGCTTCAGGGTAACTTAAGCATGTTAAAAGTGCTGTCCATGCAGATTGTGCAAATAGGGGACAAAATTAGGTAACCCAACAACCAGTCACCCAACCATAGACATGTTCCTAGTCCTAATGATTGGACAGTCTGATCAAATATTTGAACAAAACATTAGTCCTTCAGCAAATCCACCTTCTCGCATTTACTTGAGTCATTTGAAGAGCAGTAAAGGGTAAGCAAACCTCAAACTATGTCACAGCTGGCTGCAATTACTTTCTATAATCTTAGATGCCTCACTCGGCAGAGAAAAATTAGAAGTTCCATATCATGTAAAAAAGCAACTAGCTGACGGAAGAACAAAATTTGACAGGCCAACTTCAGAAAGCAAAGGATACTTACTTAAGAGGATACATTGTACTTTCCCCAACATATGCAACAGCTGCAAAATGCATCACTGCATCAAAAGCATTCTCTGAAAATATTTTGTTAACCTGCAAATTTCGGTGAAGGAAACAACTAACCACATCAAGTTCCTGTGACCAAAGCCCAAGTCGAAAAACTACAAAAGGAAAGCGAGAAAGGATACCGCTTTGGCATCTCCCAAGTCGGCATATATAAATTGAAGCCTCCCACGCTCTGGGAACAGTTCTTGTAGGATTTTAACTGCACCAATGTTCCCACGAGAAAGGTTGTCCTGCCATAGCAGATATACAGAAACTAAGATTACAGATATGATAAATGTAGGACAAAGAGGAGATAACCATCCCGAAGACATGAACTTACAACAATGGTCACCCTGTAACCATCTTTCAGAAGACGTAATGTAGCATGTGAACCGATATAGCCAGCTCCACCGGTGACAAGAACATGAGTAACTCCTTGTTCACGTAATGAGAACTGGACAATAAACAACAAAGAAATTAGAAAATGCCTCACTTAGTTATCAAATTAAGCAATATACTACGATGACCGCAACGGCCAACAGCAATATCAGCAGAACGGAATGCAGTTATGTAACGAGACGAGAAATACTGGGGATGTGTAGTTGAATGAGGATTTCTTGAGAACAAGTATGCACACAGTCGTCAAGATAGCGGCCAAAGCAACCTTTCCCACGAAGTTTCTCTTCCTTTTGGGATCTGGGTAGTCCATGCCTGCAAAATAGTTTCCACGCACCCCATAACTTTCTTCCAACTCCGCAACATTCCGACAGTACAGGTAATGGCAATGAGTATTAAAACGACCAATTGGAAATGGTAGAGAAAGAAAACGAACCTCCTAAATTCACAGATCTACTGGGCCTAGACTGAGTTCTGGTCCTTCCAATACTTTGCATCTGGAGAAGACGCACACTCCTAACCTCTCAGCAGCAAAATCCAAATGACGCCTCTGTTCTGCCAATTTATGAGGCACGACAAAATCTCTGACGGACACTATCCAGGCAATATCTCTTGCTTCAAGTCTGCAGCAGCAAACGGAAAGCCAAACCATAAGCAACAAATTTATGTAAAACAAGAAAGGGAATGATTAAAATGAGGAGAGCAGATTCAAATTCAAAAGGAAGAGCTGGGCCCCAAATCATTGAACAGAGAGACAGAAAAACTGACTACCAAAAAAGCATCGAAAGTTACTCTTCTGGGGATGAAAGGAGAAACAGAAAACATCTCAAATAAGTGGAACTAAAAGGAAGCAGCTTCCAGATCCACAGAAGAGCCATCAAACCCAGAAAAGGGAGAAGGGGGACAGAAAAGTAAAGGTCAACCTAAAAATCCAAGCTCGAGCTTCAACTCAGAAACAAACACAACGAGAAGCAAAGAGAGGAAGAAAGGGATACAATAGCATTGCAGGCTCATTTGTAGGCATGTAAGGCAAGGCTTTAAAAATGAGAAAATTCTGATGAACCGCACTTACCCCGTTTTCCCAACATCAATACCCTGATATAGAATTTGACAAAAAGGAAATTCCCCACGGGAAAGTAAGCTGATCAAATTTACGGAATGCAGGACTTACGGGAAACGGATTGGAAGAGGAAGAGAACAGTTCGGCGACGGCGAGATCCAAAAACAACACAGCAAACTTTGAATTGCATTGAAACAAAAAATCAAATCAAATCGCTATCACCTCTCAGGCGCACCAAATCAAACACCTGGCGGGCAAAGCAATGAAATTTGCTTTCAGCCAGAACTAGACCACCTCACCAAAATTGGAGCGTAACCCAACTCCTTAAAAGGGGGATAAAGACAAGGGCAGATGAAAAGGAAACACAATATCCCTCAAAATCATTTAAGAAGCTCCCGGGAAGATCCACGCATTCCAGAAGAGGAACGAAAGAAACCTAACAACGAATCGGGAAAGCGAAAGGCAGCTAAAGATACAAACTGGGAAAGAAAGAGTACCATGAGGTCTGGCAACGCAGACTAACTTTACCAAAATGAAACCGAAGAAGGGGAAGAATGGCAATGTCAGAAGAAGAATCGAATGCAAGTAAATAGTACCGAAACAGACGCAGGTGAGGGGCGGAAATTGAGTAGAATCCACGAAGATCGAAAGCGTAAAGAAGAGAAAGGGAAGCAGGCGGAGAGGCGAAGTTGAGGGGGGTGGCAAAGGGAGGAGAGAGAGAGAGAGAGAAGGGCAACAGAATTTGGTGCAGGGGTGGGTGTGAACGTTGACGGGGAAAGAAGAAGAGAGTGGGAGCGAAGATAGGGAGAAGAAAGAAAGAGAGAAAACGTACCAGGACGTGTTAGGGGAGACCGGTTCCTGGTCCAGAGGATGCGTTTTCGAACGTGAACTGTTGATTGGGAAAGAAAAAATTATAACAGAAGCAAAAACAAAGGAAGCCCGAAGAAATACGCAGGAGAAGAAGAGGGAAAAAGAAAGGGGAGAGGGAGAAAAGAGCAAGAAAGAGACGCAGAGAGTTTGTGCTCTGCGAGAATGCCTCGGAGAAGTACATGTTGTCAACCGCGATGGACCCAAAATTTCTTCAATTTCGTCAATTTTCACCTCTTTGTTTGTTAATCCGGTATCCCAAATAATTACACCTTAAATTTCGTCAAGTGGCTAGCATATATGGAAGTACAAACAATATAAAATGGAAAAACAACCGGGTTAAATTTGAAGGCTTCGTCCTTATAGAGAGGTTTTGTCCAAAAGTCAACTCAATTGTTTATTAGACATACAAACATTGCAAATATGGTAGACAAAAATGACAAACAATACCGACAAACTATACAAAATGGAAAAACAATCGGGTTGACTTTAGAGAATCCGCCTCTATATAGAGGAGTTACATCCAAAAGTCAACCAGGTTGTTTTTTAGACATAAAAACAATTCAACCAGTTTTGTGGAGATGTTGCTTAACACGTGATTTTTTTGGTGGTTACATTTGGTGATATGTTCAATTGGTCATCAAGCACGCTATGTCAAAGAACGCTACGCACTCTCATGCAGGGACTGTCTTGGAGGAAGTTCACTCCTTTTTCTCATTTTTTGAGTCAGTATCGGGTCGTTTTGCTCCTCAGAGCTTTCACAGAGCTGCCCATGTAGCGGCTAAGCATGCTATCTCATCGGGAATCTGCTTGCTTACGGATTACCGTCTTTTTTCTGGAGTCCTCCTTGTATCTGAGTCGAGTCTTTGTCCCATGCCCTCTAGGCTTGCCTTGAAAAAAAAAAATATGGTGGACAAAAATGACAAACTATACAAATGATTCAAACGGGTAAATTCCAAGTTTTGTTACTGGGTTTACTAAATGTGTCATGTTTTGACACTGAAAAAAATTAATATCAATATGCTCACTAAGTTTAGTAAAACATGTCATGTTTGGTCGCTCTCTGTTAGTCTCCATCTAACTCCGTTAATGCAGTCCATTAAGTGCTGATGTGGCAAACAGAATCGCTTAATTAGCCGGATTTAACCCAGAAAACACCAAACTCGACCCGCCACATCATTAAAACCCTAACCCAACCCAAACAGTTCATTGATCTTGACCCTTCTCCACTTCTCTCATCCTTCTCCTCTGCCTTCTACTTCTCCCTCTCTTCCTCCATCGAGAAAACCTGAAATTGAATAAACTAAGCAATCAATCAAAGAACCCATAGCTCGATTTACCTCGTCCAACGTCATCCTTGCGGCACCCAGCTGCCGCATCTAATACAACCCTAGGGAGGGTTGTTTGGATAAGAAGTCACGCAGCCAAGGTTAATCTCGAATAAATTTGACCACGTCAAACAAGCACTCAAGAACAGAGGAATTTGGGATGTGTTTGGTACGGGAATCTCGTGCAACTTTCAAAAGGGAAAGAGGCTCGATGATTATCACTCGAGGCTTGGACACGATCAAAGTGTGTAGCTGATCGATACAAGCTAACCAACAACCTAGAATCCACTAGATCACTCAATCAAACTCACATAGCGAGAAGATAGATGAATCAAACTAGGGTTTGTATTCAATTTCGTAAAAGTAGTGATTACAATGCAATAGCAAGCTTAAATAGAACCTATCTACGTTTACAAGTCAAGAAAGAAAACCCAATTGTAACCAAAACACGAAAACAACTCAATTATTCCAAAGAGAACTCTGAATCCTAATCCGAGAAGGATTCAGATTGCTTGCTGGCAGTCTTCCCAATCAAGGTTTCATACGATCTTCCACCTCTTCGTTTGAAACCCTCAAAGAGTCATTTCGTTCAGCCAATACCTTCCCTCCATAGTAGGAAACACCTACTTTCATGTGGAACAAATCCCTGGTTTCGGATCTCCACCATTCTTCTCGAACGAAGCTCCAAAGTCAGGCACCCAGCTTGCCCTCCATACTTGGTGAAATTTGGCCAGTTTTCCGGTTGTGGCATAGACATTTGAGAGGCTTCGAAATTGACCCTCCTGGCCCTTTCTTGAGCACCCAAGCTGACCAATGTAAAGAGGTGCACTCCATCTTCAAAACAAGCCTTTAGAATCCCATTTCTATCCGACTACCATAATGCTAGCACAACCAATGAGGAAAATGCGGATGAGTGAAAGAGGGGAGACGTGTAGGAACTCCATGATTTTAGATTGTATTTTTTGTTGTTGTTAAGTCTTAAAGACGATTTGGTTTGAAACAACTTTGATTGCAGATTGATATTATGTGGTTTTCGATTTTAGGTATGTGTGAAAAATTATGAGGTGTTTTATTGTATTTCTTGTTAGTGTGTTAAGTTGTTATGTTATAAAGTTATGGGTCCTTGCTATTATGATTTAGGACTGATTTGTTGGTTTCAGACGCAATTTGTATGAGCAAACAAACCACCCACATCGACATACATAAGCAAAAACGTCCAAGGTCATAGGCTGATTTTCTCGTATTCGATCGATCTTTTACTGTATTCGGTCGGTTGATAAACCAACACTTTTGATCTTCATTACACTTCAAAGGAGATGGATAAATTGATATAACACTTTACTGTTGTATGTCGACGACCTGTTTCTTTAAATGGTCGACCAATTCGGTAATGAGTGCCATCAAGTGGTCGACCTCCCTACGTTTACGGTCCACCAATTTGATGACTACAATGAAAAGGCCGACCGATGTTTTATTGTGGTTGACCATTAATGTGTCAACTTAACTTAAAACGGTCGACCACTATATTGTAATGGTTGACCGTGAGTTTTCATCATAGTGACCACCTTAGTGTATTAGGTCGACCACAGTTAGAAATAGGTCGACCGAAGTACAAGTTATGGTGACTTGCAAGACACTATAGATGTACCCAAACATTTAGTTTTATTTTAAATTAAGCTCAATACATAAATCCCACACCAATTAAACGAGAATGTATCCTTAAGTTATAAAGTTATTTCTAAATACGCTAATGGCTGGTGATGTGATTATTAGATGTTGTATGACAATTTATCTAATTCATGACTAGTTTGTTTGTTATTTTTTGATTATTTAGTATTTTATTATTTATTGGCCAGTATTTTACTGGTAGAGTTACCGTATTACTTCGGTACGGTAGTCTAAACTCAACTTTCCCAAGAAAAGGAATTCAAGAAAAAAAGAATTAACAAAAAATCAAAATGTTTGCCAAGGAAAAGGATTGAGAAAATATATACAATAATGTGAAAGATACCCCATACACTTCCCTATCATTAAAAATTTATATATTATTAATAAAATTAAATAAATATATTTTTAATAATTTTGTTGTATACTACTTTTTAATTATATTATAATAAAAAATTAATTATTAATCATATATAATAACACTCTCATAATAAAGTTCTTCTAAAATAGATACTTTGTACGCTCTCACTCTACGAACTGGTTATCTAAATCAAACTACCCAAACTACCCAAGCTACCCAAACTAGTTATTCTGCTAACTTGAAAATTCGTTAGTATATACTAACTAAAAGCAAAATGTATGAACTAATATCCAAGTCTACTGAGTATCTGGATAACACATGCTAGTATTCAAAACATCACAAACTAGTATCCAGATAGCAGATATCAACTAATATCCACAATCAACCAACTAGTATTCAGTATGGATACTCTTATGTGTTATCTGGATACTAATTATGTGCTGTATAGATACTATTATATGTTGTCTAGATATTAGTTTGTGAATTTGGGATAGTAGTTGATTCATGATAGATATCAGTTAGTAAACTTTGAGGGTGTGCCTACAGTGACATGCATGTCACGGTGACTTGCACTTTCCGGTCGACCTCATATAGGATCCGGTCGACCTCATTTAGGATTCGGTCGACCTCATATAAGATCTGGTCGACCTCATTTAGGATTCGGTCGACCTCATATAGGATCCGGTCGACCTAATCTGTTGTTTCAGTGTAAAAACAGTTCACGGTGCTTACTTTGGATATTCATATCATACAATTGGCTAGATGGAAATTGAAGACTAATGACTTGTTTTGAAGCTGGAGTGTCCCTCTACATATTGAAGTGATTGATAGCTCGATAGGAAGTCCAGAAGACCATTTTTGAACCTCATCAAAAGGCTATGCCAAAACTGGGAAACTGCCTAGAAATGGCTAAGTCTGGAAACGTGTTTGTGAAGTCTATTTTTGAGCTCAATTCGAGAAGCATGAATGCGAGTCGAGTCCAGGAGCCTCTGCCACGTTAAATTAAGTATGTTTTTATACAAATTCAAGGAATTGGATGAAAGATTGGATATCTTTAAGGCTTCAAACAAAAGGGTCGAAGTTGCTACGAAGGCTGTTTTTCTGGCAGACTTTGAGCACAAGCAAGCCGCCAGAAAAACAGCCTTTGTAGCAACTTCGAGCCTTTTGTTTGAAGCCTTAAAGATATTGAATCTTTCATCCAATGCCTTTCCTTTGTATAAAAAAATATGTAATTTAACGTGGTAGAGGCCCTTGGACTTGACTCGCATCCATGATTCTCAAATTGAGCTCCAAAGTAGGCTTGACAAACACGTTGCCAGACTTAGCCATTTTCAGGCAGTTTCCCAATTTTGGCATAGCCTTTTGGTCAGATTCAAAAAAGGTCTTCTGAACTTTCTATTGAGCTCCCAAGTACTTTAATGTGTAGATGGACACTTCAGCTTCAAAACAAGCCTTTAATCTCCAATTTCCATCTAGCCAATTGTAAGATATAAATCTCCAAAGTAGGCACCATGAAACTGTTTTTACACTGAAACAACTGATTAGGTCGACCTGATCCTATATGAGGTCGACCGAAAAGTGCATGTCATCGTGACATTCATGTCACCGTAGCAAAGTCCAAACTTTGAATACTGTGCTCTCTAGATATTTTAGTACTTGAATACTAATTTATGTATTTTGGGTATCAGTTAGTATCTGCTAACAAATCTTCAGGTTAGGATATTAACTTTTCCCAAACTAACCGGCCCTAGTTATAAGTTACAACTTACAACTGATACAATAAAAAGAAAATGCAAAGCGTGTGAAGGAATCCACAGATTGGGGAGGATAACGGTTAAGGGAAACAACGGAGTGTTAACTGATTGGCAATTGACCGACACCAACTCCCTTGGAAAGCAAAAAAATCAAATCAGGTGGGTATTGGTAACAACGACACACGCCTTAAATGGCCGACCCCCCGCCTGCAAGTTCAACGGTCCCATGGAGCACGATTTTTGCAACAGTTAGCAGACACGTGGACCACCTACCCGCCCATCCCCAAGCACCGGCCCAGTCCACTCCAACTGAAAGTTCCAAAAACAAGGGGGGAAAAAGAGAGCTATTGCGCGCTGAGCCCACCACGTCGGCCCATCTGCTCGTCACGGTTTCTACTTTCTGGCGCATAATTTGCATTTTGTGGCGTCCCTGCTTTTCTGTAGCAGCCACAGCCAGTCAAGCCCAATTCCTCGTCTTTCCATCTCTCGAACAACTAATACAACTTCATCTGTCTTGCCGTCCTTCCAGTCCCAGAGACGAGTATTCATCACAAGAACTGTGTGCAACAAGTTACTATCATGTCGTAATTTTTAACAAAATCACTTGACCAAATAATGACGATGATAGATTGTCTGTCGTACCTCGATGAGCAAATAAATGCATTTCGGAAAAGAATTTTTCTGCAATTTTTCCGGAAAAACTCACGAACCAGGTTGTACTTGTCGCACGCAAACAATGACCTGCTCAAGTTACGTTGATGGAATAGTAATATACTCATTAGCTGATACATCTTCCAAGCTCATCACATACAAACTGATAGTGAGTTCATAAGTTACCACACTAATCAGGATAACTACAGCCTTGCAAGTTATAACAATCATCATCTATGCATGCCAGAGACACTTGATTGAGAATTAAATTTATACCCAATGGTATTGATTATAATCCTTATACTCGTACAGTCATTTAAGCCTAGTGAATGCCCGCCTAATCATGGGTCACATATGCGGGTTCTACCATCTATCATGTGAGGAGAAAGGACAAAAGAGCAAACCTCCATGACTAGTCCATATATATATATATATACATACTAGTAAGGAAATCTCGTCTGCGACCGGCGGTCGTTTGTGATAGTAGGCCATAAAAGAAAAAGAATATGTAAACTAATGAAACAAACAACCCTTGCTGCATAATAATGTTATTAGAGGTGGCAAATGGATTGGATTGGTGGATCCATGGATTAAATGGATTGGATCTAATGGATTGGTGGATTCATGGATTGGATCAAGTGGATTGGTGGATTATCCATGAATCCAAATGACATCCTCAACCAAGGACCAATATGTAAAATGCAAAAAGTTAAGGTACTAAAATGTCATAATGAAAATTTTTAGGTACCAAAACGTAATTTTCCAATGATATCTTTCATATAAAATTAAATTTTAGGTACCAAAATGTAAAAAATAAAAATTATAGGTACTAACCGTAATTTGCCAATGATCCATGGATCCAATCCATGAATCCACCAATCCAATTGGATTTGGATAAAATGGATTGGATTTAAATGGATTGGATTAGGTTGATATTTTTAATGGATTGATGGATTGGATTAAAATTGCCACCTCTAAATGTTATGCATATCCTTTTTCATTGTTACTTCAACTATAGTTTATACTAAAACTCACAACTTTGGATCTTCATTTATCAATAATATAAAATGAATGGGCAAACTTCTAATACATGCCATAAGACATCATAAAGTTGAATCCTTTTGGCATGTTCAAATCTCAATACAGTTCTATATGCATAAATATCCTTATTATTATCATAGTTATACAGGGAATAGTACACGTCTGGAAAATGTCAAATACCCAACGTGGAATGATATCATAATTTTTTTTCATTGCAACCCATAAAGCTGGTTTGGCATAAGTGTGCTAACCCTGGACGCTCGTGTCCTCTTTCTATCTTGTTCACAAGCTGTAAAATGCTGCATGTCAAAGAGAGAACCAATCAACAAATAAAACCACAAAACATTAAGGAAACATAAACAGGTGAATTGAGATCCTAGGAAAAGGCACCGACTATAAGGACTACATTAAGAGCTTCATCTTGAAGAGCTATGAGATGCATATTACATTAAAATTTGCAGAGGCATGCCATTATTTCTTCTGTTATCCATTATGCAGCAGGGTTCACCAACAACGAATTAGAGGAGGCATGCAGCATGGAGCTGGACTAAGACCTGGGCATGACAAAACAATGACAGAAAGAATAAGGAACTGCATGAGAGACTGAAAGAGTAAGTACTAGTGTTCGCTGTGACCGAGTAGTCCAAGGGCGAGCAACGAGTTTTGGGTTATTTGTTGTTGATCGGAAGGACATTAGGTTTATAGTGAATTTGTGATCACTGTGGTCGGCTCGAACTGGTCCGGAAGTAGGAGAAGTAGGAAGGATCTGATGTTCGGGACAGTTGGAGTAGGGGAAAATCAATTTGCGACTCCGTTGGGCATTTGTGTCCTCGCTTTTGCTTCAAGAGCTGACCGCCTCTATCCACTCGTCCGCCATCCGGAGAATCATAGAATAAAACCACTTCTTCTTCGCCTTCTGAATCCTTCTTCCTCGTTTGTGGAGAGAGAAAATAGATTCACACAAATGAGGAAAGAGGAAGAGTGGAAGACATAAATGAAGGGATAAGATAGGAGAGGAAAGAGGGAGTTTGTGTGGCTGTGAAGAGTTAAAGAAACAAAACAGACAAAAAATTTATAAAGACCCTCAAAGGTTTATTTAGTAACGAAATGGTTACCTGGTAATCACCCCGACACTCTCGACCGAAAATTTGGCAACACCGAATTTAGTTGGGTCCATTTAACTCTAAGAACCAAAACGCATCAACATCGAATTCAACCCACTTTAATCAGATCGATTGTTTTACAATTTAGCTGCGGGTTGAATGGAAAGCAGATCGACTATTAAACAAAATTCACACCTGAACCAACCCATCAATTACAAAAGCGGCCAAAACTCGCTCTTGACCCAAATTTCATGATCACCAACCAGGTTCAAGTCTTTCTAATCCGGTCGAATTAGCATGAACACTCGTGAATTTGGGTTCAATTGTCAGAAACACTTAAATTTTAAATGACACTAATACTACTACTAATAATAATGGGTAAATACAATATATTAGCCACAACTATTATGAAGCGGGGATTTATAGCCACAACTATTAAAATTCAAATTATTAGCCAAACATTAACTATCTGTTAATAATTTCGTTAGTAATACTGACTAAAATTTTATGTTTTAAAGTTATAAATTAAAAGCATTCTGACTTGGCCACTGCCGTGTCCGATGACGTGGCCTTCTTCGTAAAAAATTCAATAACAGTAACGGACAGTTAGCCATATCTTGACCCGCAACAATAGTTATGGCTAATAATTTGAATTTTCATAGTTGTGGCTATAATTTTCCGCTTCATAATAGTTGTGGCTAATATATTGTATTTACCCAATAATAATAACAAAAATCATAAGAATAAAAAAAGAAAAAGAAACTCTAACTTCAAAGAAATCATAAATGGCATCAAGACGACAGCAAAGGCAAGTGAGGTGAGTTTTTAAATAGACCTACACAATCCGTCAATTACAAAAGCGTTTAAAACTCGTTTTCGACCCGAAATTCGTCAACAGCAGGTTGAACACCCATTATTTTATGCGATTAGTTTGCATTTAAAAACTGGATTAGAATATTTAATTTATTACTAAAAGTTAAATACTTGAATAAGTTTATCAACCCAAAATTTGCCAATACTTGATTTGAACGGGCCGAATCAGATCGAATCCGCATTGGCTTGGGTTCAAGGCCAAAATGACAAATGATTCATAAACACTTGATTCAACTTTCCTTGACCGGTTAGATAAAGAGGGCCGTATTTTTAACAAACGCCACACCCAACCCAATTTTTTGATCACAGAAGCGGGTAAAATGCATTCTCGACCCAATCCAATGATTACAAAAGATAACAAAATTCCTCCTTGCCCCCAAAAGCATCAACACCGGGTTCTACTTGCTTTGACCAAGTTGAATTAGATCGAATACGCACCCACTTGGGTTCAATATGGGTTTAATCGCAAAGTGACAAAAAATCATGAAACCTGGATTCAACTTTTCTGACTGGTCTGATAAAGCGGGGTTAGTTTATAACAAGATTCACACGCGACCCGATTCGTTTATTACAAAAGCGGATAAAATCGTCCCTAACCCAAAATTCGTTAACACTGGATTCAACTTTTTTCTTAACAGTATGATAAAGCGGGGTGAGTTTCTAACAAAATTCACACACGACCCAATATGTTGATTACAAAAGCGCGTAAAACTCGTCCCCAACCCAAAATTTATCAACGCTGGATTCAACTTGATAAAGCGGGACAGGTTTTTAACAAAATCCACACTCGACCATTTTGTTAATTACAAAAGCGGATAAAATTCGCACCCGACCCAAAATTTGGGTTTAGTCATAAGAGAAAATATCTAAAACATTTGATGAATTATCAAAAGTTTAACAATAAAACAATTCTAGTTGATGGGGCTTTATCAAATAGTAACTTTTGTGCTTGTTCTTTTAAATTGGAAAAATTAGGTCAAATATCCATTGATTTAAGCGTGTAAGCAAAAAGCTCGTCAACGCCGAGTCGAACTCGCTTTAATCGGGTTGACATTATGTCAAATACTAAGCATGTAAGCAAAAACTCTATCAGTTGATTTAAGCGTGTAAGCAAAAACTCTATCTATTGATTTAAGTGTGTAAGCAAAAACCTCGTCAACGTCGGGTCGAGCTCGCTTTAGCCAGGTCGACATTTGGTCAAATACCCATTGATTTAAGCAGGCAAAACTTATTGGTGAGCCAAAATTTATCAACACCAGGTTCTACTTGCTTTAGCCGAGGCGAATTAGATTGAATACCCATTGATATAATTTATTAATTAATTGGAACCTTAATAGAACCTTCAAATTGATTTAAGCGGGCAAAAATCATTGGTGAGGCAAAATTCGTCAACACCGCATTCAACTTGCTTTAGCATATTCGAATTAGGTCGAATACCCATTGATTTTAGTTCAATCTCGGCTCAAGTATCATTAGTTAATTAATTGAAACCTTAATAGAACCTTCAATTTGAACTTAGTTGTCACAAACTAATTAATTAGATCCCTAATGTAAAAAAATCCTTTAAACTTTGGTCAATTACAAAAGACCACCTCTTGTGATGGGACACTATGCAATAGTAACCTTCTACTTGTTTTTTTATAGATATTAAAAAATACCCAGTTGACGGGACACTAAGAAATAGTGCCCCATCTTACTGGGTCGACATTAGGTCCAATATCGAATTATTTAAGTGTGTAAAACTCATTATTGAGTCAAAATTTGGCAACAATGGGTTGAACTCGCTCTAACCGGTCGAAATAGGTTGAATACAAATTGATTTGGATTTAGTTTGAATTCAATTGTCATAAGTTAATTAATTAGAAACTCTATGGCACAAAAACTCCTCCAATACCTCCAAAAATTCAAGCGTGCAAAATTCGATGACGGGACACTAAGTTAATTATTTCTTACCTCTATTGCACAAAAACACTTCCAAACTTCAATGATTTCGTCAATACAGGATTTAACTCGACCGGGTCGAAGTAGGTCGCATACTCATTGATTTGGGTACAATTTGGATTCAATTGTCATAAGTTAGGACCTTAATGGCGCAAAAAGTACTCAAAGCTCCAATCATATAAGTTAATTAATTAGAACCTCTATGGCACAAAAACTCCTCCAACCTCCAATGTTTCAAGCGTGCAAAATTCGATGGCAGGACACTAAGTTAATTATTTCTTACCTCTATGGCAAAAAAACTCTTCCAAACTTCAATGATTTCGTCAATACAGGGTTTAACTCGATTGGGTCAAAGTAGGTCGCAGACCCATTGATTTGGGTACAATTTGGATTCAATTGTCATAAGTTAGAACCTTAATGGCACAAAGAGTCCTCCAAGCTTCAATGATTTAAGAGCAAAACTCATTTTCGTCAACAACGGTTCAACTCGCTTTAACCATGTCGAAGTAGGTTGAACACCCATCGATTTGGGTTTAATTGAAAAATTATTTCTTCAATGGTTTATCACAAAGTTAATTATTTCTTACCTCTATGGCACAAAAACTCTTCCAACTTCAATGACTTCGTCAACATAGGGTTCAACTTGAGCGAGTCGAAGTAGGTGCAATACCTATTGATTTGGGTACAATCTGGATTCAATTGTCACAAGTTAGAACCTTAATGGCACAAAAAGTCCTCACAATTTCAATGATTTAAGCGCAAAACTCATTTTCGTCAACAATGGGTTCAACTCGCTTTAACCAGTTCAAAGTAGGTTGAAGACCCATTGATTTGGGTTCAATTGAAAAAATCAATTGATGAGAATTCTAATGGCACAAAAACTACTCCAATCTTCAATGAGAACTTTAAGCATGCAAACCTCGTTGTTGAGTCAAAATTTGTCAACACCGGGTTCAATTTTGTTCAACCTGGTCGAAGTAGGTTGAATACCTATTGATTTGGGTTCAATTTGGGTCCAATTTGGATTCAATTGTCAAAAGTTAATTAATTAGAAGGTTAATGTAAAAAGCTCATTCAAACTTTGGTTATTTACAAAAGGATCACTTGTGTGATGCGACTCTAAGTAATAGTGTCATCTTTGCTTGTTCTTTTAATAGGATAATAATAATATTGCAGTGACCCAAAATGCGCCTTCCCATTGCTTTCGCCTGACACAAGAAGCATCGAGGACCTGGAAACAAGGGTACAGTGTGTGGATGTAGTCTACTCATATATGTTATGTGTCATTCCAAGTACCACATCCGGAATACAAAGAAATATACCCCTTGTATATAAGTGTCTACCAAACTCATTAGTACGAGTCCTTTTAGTGAGGATACTCAAAAGTAAATCCGTGCGGGTTTGGCCCAAAGTGGACAATAGCGTACTAATTGAGTTGCGCAGTTTCAACAAGTGGTATAGAGTCTGGTTCGATTTAGAGCGGTGGACGTTTTTTTGGTGAACCCTCATCAGTGATGAACTCGAGAACTACTGACCGCATTGTAGATGATCACATATAAATCTTGAATCACCTGCACTCAGGGCTCAACCTATTGGCCGCTGAAGTTTTCTCTTGGCATTATAGCTGAGAATTATAGGATTAATATGTTTTTTTATCATGCATCTTTTTTTCAAACATGTCTCTTTTTCATATCAAACATACCTCCTACATTAGAATTTTTTTTATCAAACATGTCATTCTGTTAAAATTTACATTCAAATATCGTCCAACCATGTTTCGAACGACCCAGCCTCACAAAATAGAAGGAAAAATGTTAGTTTTGACAAATTTTGGATGAATTTTTTTTATAAATGACATGTTTGATAATTTTCCAAAGTATATTGATATGCTGATAAAAAAAATAGTAAAATGATATGTCCTGATAACAGTGCATAGTAGATGGAGATATTATATAGTCAATCCTATTGTTAATTATTATTTGTTTGATAAATTTTAATGAACATGATCTTATAATACAGGCTACATCATTATAAGTAGTCGTATTTGTCTTGCAATACAATGATTGATTGATACATCTCGTAACTTCCATCATGCTCTTCATTAATGTATGAGCTTTGAGTAAAACGACTACTATCAATTACCATTCCTATAATGATCTAAGTTTTGTATTTATAAATCAAACCTTGTCTGATCGGGCTCTACAAAAGCCAATAGTTGAACGCCAGTAGGGGAACTTACAGGAACAGAGGAAGATTGGGATGGACTTCCTGGAAGCATATTGAATCGGTCGGCAACGGTTATGTACTATCTTATCTAGGCCTATATTCCAAAAACTTAAAATCTCCAAACATTCCCCTAACACATTTTGACCCTGTACACCATCATCTACCGAAACTTAAACAAATCTGATCCCGAAGCCAATTGACTAGTAGGAACAGACAGATTGTCATCTACTAAAAAGTTGCAAGTCCAACTTCATATCCCTGCATCTCCTTCAATCTCAATTCTTACTTAGTTACTTTTATCAGTTAAGGCATTCGTTATGCTCCGATTCCCAGTTGATCAATTTTCCAAGGGAGGCTGCTGCTACATCTGCAAATTCCTAAGCAAACAAATAAAAGAGTGATTAACATTTTGTTGTTGTTGATGAATGCAATGTTGAGTCAGGGACTAAGACTAAACAAATCTAGCTTCATATATGCCTTCATCTCTGTCAGTCTCATGCACATATCAATTCTCCTTCTAAACCTTATTATCAATCAATTATTTTTTTTATAATGATGCAATCAATCATTTATTTGTTCACACATCGACGACTACACTATAATTCCATAGTTGTATGCTCTAAGGACTTGAAAGTGAAGTAGAATGTGATAGAAACTTGCATTTTAGTACTTTGATTAATTGTTGGTTATTTGTTATTTCGGATTAATTGGGCTGTTTTGGGGAAACAGTGTTAAGTCGGGTAGTAGTTGGTAACTATCCATTTATATATAAACTACTTGTAAGTGGGATTATGCCACTAAAAAAACATAAATCTAAATCCTAATTGCCTCTCTCTCTCTCTTCCCTCTCCCCTCTGCCGAAACTCCTCCTCCTCTCTCTCAAGGCCGCCGCGCGGCCAGCCCTCCCTCCCCTCCTTCTTCCTTCGTCCCACCCCCAAGTCCCCTTCTTCTTCCACTTCTGTTCATCCCAAGATCAATCCCTAGTTGATCTTTTCCCAATCCTAATCCCTAGATAGAACCTAACCACCCGGGTTCTATCATTTGGTATCAGAGCCACGTTCGCGATCAGACAAGACAATCAAGATGGTGCTGACAAAGTCCATGAATGCAGCGGAGAAGGCAGCCAATGCGGCACAGGAGCAGGCCGCAGCTGGGGCGGCAACAGGGCTATCGTCCCCCGACGATGGGGAGTTGGTCGACGAGACGATCCGTGAGGAGCTTCGCACCGACTTGGACAAAATGGCGGAGGCAGTGGAGCAGAAGCGCCGATCCAGGCTGTAGGGTGAGCGGGCCCGTGAGGCGGACTCGCAGAAGTTGTGGCTCGCAATTGGCGAGCTCAAGTAGATGCTGGCAGAGGCCCTGGGGCGTGGCGGAGGCGGCAGTGGCGGCGCGGTGGAGGCGCTGGGTCGGCCGCGGGATCCGCGGCAGGCGGAGGCGGCGGGATCGCCGGCGGCGGCGACCAGAGGCGCGACGCTGAAGGTGGCGGCAAAGGCGCCGGCGGTGGTGGCAAGGGGGGCAACGCTAGAGGAGGCCGCCGAACCCGGGCAGGGCACGAGTGGGGGCGGAGCAAGAGCAGACCCAGTGCAGGCAAGGTTGGGTGCGGGCCCGGGTCTTTTGCCTACACCTACAGCCCTAGAGATCGCGGCCCGCAAGTGGAAGGCCAAGATGCCAGGCTATGACACGGAAGGGCCTCCATTGAATGTTGGGTCAGAGATGGTGGGCCACTATGCAAGAGGTGCCAATGGGCTGGGTTGGTTCGGCCTGGATGACGAGCCCGAAGATGATGAGTTCAGGTTGAGGATCAACAGGCGCAGGGGGCCGGACTGGAGGCGGACCAGAGGGGGTTCGGTTGGCCGGGTAGGTCAGCCGACCAGGTTGGACGGATGGGGTTGGCTCCTACAGGGAGTACCGTAGTGGGCGGGGCCGAGATGGGGCGGACCGAACCCGGGCGGACCGAAATAGGGCGGGCCAATGCTGGTCGAACCAAGGTGAGCTAGAACGGACCTGGTCGTGCCGGAATGGGTCGGCCCGAGGTGGGTAGAACCGGACATCGCCCGAGTCCTTCTAATCAGCAACCAAGAAGGGTGGACAACAGGGGATCGGCCGGTTGGGAGGGCCCACATGGGGCACCCTATACGCCGGGAGGGTATTAGGGCCAGGCAGGCGGCTACCCGGGTGACTACGGGCATGAGAATCCGAGCCGGACGGAGGAAATTTTGTATAGGCAGCCGTGGAGGACAACGAGTAACGACAGGTATGGGTTGTACTGTATTAATTATGAAGGAGATGATGGGCAAGAGGATGCAGGTGTTTGGTTGTATGCAGCTAAGAGGTGGTTTAGAAACCATCCAATTCCGGAGGAGAGAAAGGCCTATCTGGCATCGTTTTATTTGGAGGGTGATGCGCTCCAGTGGTGGGAGTGTATGGAGAGATCCTACGCAGCGGCCGAGACCTTGATCACCAGGCCTATGTTTCAGGAGGAGCTCCGCTACCAGTTCGGGATGTCAGAAGGGTGGGCCCCGGAGCAGTTGGCAAAGCTGAAGCAAACCGGCACTGTGGCCGATTACCGCGCTGAGTTCTTCAAGCTGGGGAACCAGTGCAAGGGAGGTCCGGAGGACACATTGGTGGGGCTGTGCATGACGGGCCTCAAGCCCGAGATAGCAGCAGCGGTCAGAGTATTTGAGCCAGATTCCTTGAAAGCTGCTTTTCGTCTTGCAGGTCATAAAGAGGAGGAACTTGCCAGCTGGAGGAGCACCCTAGGCCGTTACCCAAAGTCAAGTGGAGGTGGAGGAAGCAGTGGGGCCAGTGGAGGAACGCTGGCGGGAAATGCAGCGGGAGCTAACACCGGGAGCAGGGGCACGGCGCCGGTAGCTAGGATGGGACCGCGGCCCACACCGAAGGGGTTCGTGTGACTGTCTCCGGCCGAGTTTGAGCAGAAGAGGAGGGAGGGCAAGTGCTTCAATTGTGATGGCCGGTTCACCATTGGTCATCAATGCCCGAAGCCGTACCTGATGATGTTAGTCGGACGCTAGGAAGATGAAGCGGATGACGCGATCGAGGACACCGGGAATGGAGAGGAGGAGACCCAGTGAGCTCGAGAAGCAACCTTGGGGACAAGGTTGATTTTTGAAGTAAGCGGGGATGATAGAAACTTGCATTTTAGTACTTTGATTAATTGTCGGTTATTTGTTATTTCAGATTAATTGGGCTGTTTTGGGGAAACAGTGTTAAGTCGGGTAATAGTTGGGAATTGTCAATTTACATATAAACTACTTGTAAGTGGGATTATGCCACTAAGCAAGCATAAACCTAAATCCTAATTGCCTCTCTCTCTTCCCTCTCCCCTCTGCCGAAACTCCCCCTCCTCTCTCTCAAGGCCGCCGCGCGGCCAGCCCTCCCTCCCCTCCTTCTTCCTTCGTCCCACCCCCAAATCCCCTTCTTCCTCCACTTCTGTTCATCACAAGATCAATCCCTAGTTGATCTTTTCCCAATCCTAATCACTAGATAGTACCTAACCACCCGGGTTCTATCAAAATGCAATTTACTTCGTCTTCACTATGGTATCATTGAGTCAAGTGAAGCTTTTTATGGTTCGTGAACATTCTCTAACGAAGATGGGTATTGCCAAACTACACACAATATTGCATGGTATGTTGACGATGGGGATGATCCATAATCAGAGAGAAGGTTATCTAAACTAAATTTACCCCATACATTTGCTCATGGGCTTTGTTTTTGGAAATGTAAGCGGGTGGAAGCTTGCTCACTATACCTAAATGGAAGCTTATTTCATACAGTTCCAAAAATAATTGAACACATTCCAGGAGATATATGACTGAATAATTAAACAAATCCCAGCAATTAAAAATGCAAGGGTATCAATTTCAATCAAACACACAAAGAAAGAAACAACAACATGTAAGTAGAGGTGGCAAATGGATTGATCCATGGATTGGTGGATCCATGGATCCAATAGATTGGTGGATTCATGGATTGGATCAAGTGGATTGGTGGATTATCCATGAATCCAAAGGACATCCTGAACCAAGGACCAATATGTAAAATGTGAAAAGTTTAGGTACTCAAATATCATTATGAAAAATTTTAGGTACCAAAACTTAATTTTCCGATGATATTTTTTGTATAAAAAATTAAATTTTGGTTACCAAAATGTAAAATATAAAAAGTATAGGTAACAAATTGTAATTTGCCGTTTGGATCAAATGGATTGGATTAGGTGGATATTTTTAATGGGTTGTTGGATTGGATTGGTGGATTGGATTGAGAATTGTCACCTCTAATTTCAATCAAACACACAAAGAAAGAAACAGATACATATAAGTTCTCAAACATCCCATTTTCAAACCACACCGGCCCAAAAGGTGGGGGCAGATGGACTAGAGGCCATAGAGGGGAGAGAAGCTTCAGAAATAATGGAGAGAGGGAGAACCTGCAAATAGCCCCAATCAGTCGTCGGGAAGGGGATAGAAGGGGCAGAGGAGGAAATCGCGGTGGGAGGTGATGAAACAGGGTGAGAGAGAGGCGACAATATTTGTTGGATCCGACGGCAACGGCTCTGCAGAAGGATTGGCGAGAGGGTCTATAGAATATGGAACAAATAGGGAAGCGTCGATGGCGGTAGTTGCAGTGGGAAATAGCCACCATGAGCTTCCCATGAGAGTTGGGAGACAACTAGTCACTATAGGATTCCTGTAAAATTCCATACATAGTCGTTTTTCCTTTAAGGGACAAATGGGTCTTTTTCCCATGTGATGCCCGAACCCTAGCTGCTAGGTGATTAGGGTTTTCGGTTTTATATACAGGTACTTGTATATGGCTACGTATGAGAATAACAAGCTGAGATAGCAAAACTTCTCCGTGGAGTAAGCTCATTCACATCGAATGAGAAGAACCACGTAAATACTGTGTTTTGTTCATCGTTTTCGTTTTCCGCATTCATACAAATATTATATGGTATCAGAGCTGGTTTTCTAAATCAACAACCACGAGATGTCTAGCGGAACTGGCACTGATGGTGGCGCCTTAGTTGGCATTGGCGGCGGTAGTGGGGGTGAAAATCCGATCCCTCAGGCGATCCCCACAGCCCTAAGGATACAATCATCAGACAACCCTGGTCACAGGGATGGCAATCAAACCCATGCCCATGGGTATCCGACCTGCCCCCGATGCAGTCAACGCGGGGAATCCCAACATTGACCGGGTATGGGGCGGGTATGGGTAAAACCCGCAAAAATTTTGATGGGTATTGGGCGGGTATGGTTTTAGCCTCCCCCGTCCCATACCCGCCCCACCAAAAATATTTTTTCACATATGAAAAATATGTGAATCGATTTGTAACCTATCAATAATAGTGAGTATAACTCAATAAAAATATATAGTAGAAATGCAATTAAGTGACCACCCAAATCAAAATCTAATTTATTTGTCTCAATTTTCCCTTCACTCTTTCACTTTTCCCCTTGTTAACAAGATTATGTTAGTTAATTATTACTTAATAGATGTATCACAATAGAGAATAATGATTTGAATGACATTATACTCTACTCTGATATGGATTAATGGATGCTTTAGGATAAGATGCTTTGAATCGTATTAAAAATGATTGTCTCTTTTGTAAACTTCATGATATAGTAGGTGCGTTTAATGTTATAATTGAAAGTCTACATGTAAAATATTCCGTATTATAATGTTGGGTGTACGGGGCGGGTATTACCCATGGGTACCCGAAACCCATGGGTATGGGGATGGGTTTACAAAACCTTCCCCCGCATGGGTATGGGGCGGGTATGGGTATAGATATTTCAAAGCGGGGATGGGGATGGTTTAGGCAAACCCGCCCCATTGCCATCCCTACTGGTCAGCTATTCGTGGGAGAGGTATTGAATGACTCCAACTATGGAGAATGGGTCACTGATATGACCGAAGCTCTAATCGCCAAGAACAAACTTGAGATTGTGAATGGCGACCTAGCCAAGCCTTATAGGTTATGATATAGTCTTATACCACAAACTTGGTTTAATTTATTGTTTGGACATAAATATCTCACTAGGAGTGCACAAAGTATTTTCATGCATTTCAAGAGTATAGCAGGTTGAGGCACCCACACACATCGTTAGTCACGTTTAGGAAGCTTCCCATGTATTGGACGAGTTGGGCTGAGGAAATTAATATATAAAATTAAGGACGTTGGATAAAAGGGGAAGTGATAATAACATAATAATGATGGTTGTGGGGAGACCCACTTATATATATATTGGACGTAGATAGTAAAAAGTAGAAGCTTAAAATTAATTATTAAGACATTTATTTTTTAATTTAGAAGGAGAATGGATGGATCGGATCGGAGGAAAGATATATTAGTTGTAGGTAGGTAGGTAGGTTGTGCCTGCAGTTTTCTCCCACTGTGCTTGCTTGAAACTGCTTGGTTGGTGAACGTGATGAAGGAGATGGACCGATCGAGTTGATCAGCATATGACGGAGTTAAACGCTGTACAAAGAGCGAGACAATGAAATAGAAGAACATTAATAATCGTCGAATTGAAGGAGGAGAAGGAAGATATGGATATATAATATACGCACCCTTTGCAGGCAGTTTCCATGTTTAGGGTGCACTGCTGCTCAAGTTTGTCGACGTGGGGTTTGTCAAGCTGAGACATGAAAGTGCGAGAGCAGGAACATGCGTTTTTCAGGTCCTTGTTCTTGTAGTCCCTGAGGCCTGAGCAGCACTTGTCAGAAGGGACGCTCTTGTCAGCCGGCTGGGCGATAAAGTCGTAGCAGCTAACTGCTGCTGCTTTATAGTCGGCGCATGAATCTTGATTATCTGTGGCCGGTCGGGCGGCGTTGCTGCGGCTGGCCTGCAGGCAAATCACGACGGTGACAATGAGAAGCAACACACGAGAGAAGGTGATGATCATGGTATTCTTCATTATGGAGCTAGCTAGCAAGGTAAGATAGATTCCCCACAACAACACTACTACTACACAATCGATCACCGTTTAATTTCGATGGAGAAAGATTGGGCGTCGTGGTGTTGTGTGGGTGAAGAAATTTGGGTGCAGCGAATGCGTTTATATACTTACTAAGTGCCCATCGGATTGGTCTACCC
Organism: Linum trigynum; assembly: GCA_964030455.1. Taxonomy (NCBI): domain Eukaryota; kingdom Viridiplantae; phylum Streptophyta; class Magnoliopsida; order Malpighiales; family Linaceae; genus Linum; species Linum trigynum. The sequence goes on along the minus strand of OZ034814.1, from coordinate 26,944,692 downwards.
AATGCCATTCTTTAATTAATTAATTCTAATTCATATTTAATTATCAGAAGATTACTAGTTGGTTAGTTACCCATGCTACCTTTCTTCTCTCCTCTCCGACCGTCTTCACATGCTTCCAAGACAAACGCAATTAACATTCATCCTACCTACCTTGCTTCTGCCTTCAAATCAAACAAAATGTGGCATATCCGTCTTAACTTCCCAACTAAATACAAAACCTAGTATATTAATTAGCATAACAACAACCAAACACAATTACCACAACCCCAACTTTGTAAAACTGTCTCCTTTCTTGTATAAACTTATCCAAATGATAATCTTGCCACAATGTTTCGTCAGTTTGGTGGACCCTCATTCGGTGGCCTCGGGATTTGTGATTCGCGTTTGTTGGCGGATCAAGGGAGGTCTGCGTCTGGTTTGGTGGATCCAGGAGAGATCCACGTCTGTTTGGCGGATCAAAGAGAGTTCCGCGTCTGATAAAGTCCTTGTACCGAGAAGCCCATCGATACAAGGCGTCTGGCGGATCAAGATAATCGCTAAGAAGATGACACGAAGTTCGTGGTCCTTGTCTTCAGCGGAGGATTGTTATAGGACAATCCAAGTACCGCATCGGTAATACAAGGGAAGGAACCCTTGTATATTAGAGTCCACCAAGCTCATTAGTAAGAGGCCTTTTGAGGAGGACACCCAAGAGTAAAACCGTGCGGGCTTGGCCCAAAGCGGGCAATATCGTACTAATGGGTTTCCCGGTTTGACAAGTGGTATCAGAGCCTGGTTCGGCGAATTCAGGGCGGTGGACATTAGTTTGCTAGAACCCTTATTCTGTTGCCTCGGGATTTGAGGTCTGCATCTGGTTTGGTGGATCCGGGAGAGATCCACATTTGGGCTTGGCAGATCAAAAAGAGTTCCGCTTTTGAGAAGCAGATCAAAGAGAGTTATGCGTCTGGTAAAGTCCTTGTACCGAGAAGCCATCGATACAAGGCGTCTGGCGGATCAAGATAATCGCTGAGGTGAGGACACGAAGTTCGTGGTCCTTGTCTTGAGGGGAGGATTGTTGTAGGACAATCCAAGTACCACATCGGAAATACAAGGGAAGGAACCCTTGTATATTAGTGTCCACCTAGCCCAATTAGTACGAGGCCTTTTGAGGAGGACACCCAAGAGTAAAACCATGAGGGCTTGACCCAAAGCGGACAATATCGTACTAATGGGATGCCCAATTACGACAAGTGGTATCAGAGCCTGATTTGGTTCCAGGGCGGTGGACATCAGTTTGGTGGGATCCTCGTTCGGTGACCTCCGGATTTGAGATCTGCGTCTGGTTTGGTGGATCCATGAGAGATCCACGTTTGGGCTACATCTGGTTTGGCGGATCAAGGGAGATCCATTATAGGTTAACCGAAATAAACACTCTCCTTACCAAAAACTGATCGAAATCGGCTTCGGTTATCTCGGTGATCGGTTAACCGAACCACTTTTAAGACCAAAAATCATTTCGTCCAGATTCCGATAACCGGCCAAAGTTCGGTTACTGGTTAGTGGATGACCGGCTAGTTATCAGTTTAACCGGTCGGTTAACCGGTAACCGAACTGCCACCTCTATTCTACCCATAATCAATGGGTCTACTTGGGTTTAGGTAAATATAGTTCATTAGCCCAAAATTTCAAAATATTTGAAATTGGATTTTGACTGTCATATATCTTTTCTCATTCAATATTATATTATCAAGTCAATATTATTAACAAATTGCTAAAAAAAAATTGATTTTAGGCTAATAATACTAACAAAACACCATAACGGGTCACATAATACATGCCGGTAGGCCATCTCCGTCCCGAGACAAGACGCGGGATCTCCACCTAGTATTAATATAATAGGCAAACACAATTACCACAACCCCAACTTTGCAAAACTGTCTCCTTACTAGTATAAACTTATCCAAATGATAATTTTGCCACAATGTTTCGTCTCCGTTAAGCTTGCCAATTTGGCTAAGTAGCAAACTAGGACGCTCAACTTAAGACCTATTAATTGCACGTTGGACAATTTCTAGATATTAACATAGAAAAATTTATAAGATTACACCAAATAGATATGAATTACGCTGAAAATGTGGAAGAAAATATATCAATTTTCATGTTTCCTTAGACTGTTGAAGTTGTTTGGTGTCAACGGACTACACATCGATGTATGATACATTCCGAATCATACATTTTTTCACTCCCCAACTGATGTTCATTTTTGTTTTAATTTCAACAATATTTCTCTGTTTTTGCTAGTTTTATTCTTAGTTTGGAATTTCAGTGTGTTTCTGGTCACTGTAATTGAATTTGATGATGTTTGGACAAAAAAAGTGCACTAAGGATTGGAATTATGGACTTTAGAACAATTTGGATATCATTCGGACACAAAGATCCCTCCAAAAACTAAAGAAATAAATAAAATTAATAATTTTCGAGTGGAACACTACCATTACAAAAAAAAAAATATGATCATTAATGACAAATTTTTTCGACCCCAAAAGAAAAATTGCGTCAGAAATGTATTTTTACCAACGACATATGTTCGTTGGCCATTGTTAAGAATTGTCTCATCCCTAATAACCTATTATAGGTGCCATGTCAACAATATTCTTATTACCTACGCGCATTTATCATCAATACACTAATTACCACAACTAAATACAAAACATTGTATATTAGTACAATAAGAAAACACAATTACCACAACTAAATACAAAACCTATTATATTAGTATAATAGGCAAAATTTCACCTTTGGACCCGTTTTACGTTTTAAGTTTGTTCGAAATTCAATCTCTTCTTCGAGGAGATTGGGCTGCGTATTTTGATCTCCCAAATCAGCACATCCGTGCTCGTATAAGAACCCTTGTATATAAGTTTCCACTTAGCCCAATTAGTACGAGGCCTTTTGGGGAGGACACCCAAAAGTAAAACCGTGCGGGCTTGACCCAAAGCAGACAATATCATACTAATTGAGCATCCTGGTTCCGACAAGTGGTATCAGAGTCTGGTTCACCGGATCCAGGGCGGTGGACGTCAGTTTGGTGGACCCTCATTCGGTGGCCTTGGGATTTGTGATTCGCGTCTGTTTGGCGGATCAAGGGAGGTCCGCGTCTAGTTTGGTGGATCCAGGAGAGATCCACGTCTGTTTGGCGGATCAAAAAGAGTTCCGCGTCTGGTAAAGTCCTTGTACCGAGAAGCCCATCCATACAAGGCGTCTGGCGGATCAAGATAATCGCTAAGAAGAGGACATGAAGTTTGTAATCCTTGTCTTGAGGGGAGGATTGTTATAGGACAATCCAAGTACCCCATCGGTAATACAAGGGAAGGAACCCTTGTATATTAGAGTCCACAAAGCTCATTAGTAAGAGGACTTTTGGGGAGGACACCCAATAGTAAAACCGTGCGGGCTTGACCGAAAGCGGGCAATATCGTACTAATGGGCTTCCCGGTTTGACAAATGGTATCAGAGCCTGGTTCGGCGAATTCAGGGCGGTAGACATCAGTTTGGTGGAACCCTTATTATGTGGCCTCGGGATTTAAGATATGCATCTGGTTTTGTGGATCCGGGAGAGATCCACGTTTGCGCTTGGCGGATCAAAAAGAGTTCAGCATTTGGGAAGCAGATCAAAGAGACATCTGCGTCTGGTAAAGTCCTTGTACCGAGAAGCCCATCAATACAAGGCGTCTGGCGGATCAAGATAATCGCTAAGGTGAAGACACGAAGTTCGTGGTCCTTTTCTTGAGGGGAGGATTGTTGTTGGACAATCCAAGTACCACATCGGAAATACAAGGGAAGGAACCCTTGTATATTAGTGTCCACCTAGCTCAATTAGTACGAGGCCTTTTGGGGAGGACACCCAAGAGTAAAACCATGCGGGCTTGACCCAAAGCGGACAATATCGTGCTAATGGGCTGCCCAGTTATGACAAGTGATATCAGAGCCTGATTCGATTCCAGGGCGGTGGACATCAGTTTGGTGGGATCCTCGTTCGGTGACCTCCAGATTTCAGATCTACGTCTGGTTTGGTGGATCCATGAGAGATCCACATTAGGGCTACATCTGGTTTGGCGGATTGAGGGAGATCCATTATAGGTTAACCGAAATAAACACTCTCTTTACCAAAAACTGACCGAAATCGGCTTCGGTTTCTCAGTTATCGGTTAACCGAACCACTTTTAAGACCAAAAATCATTTCGTCCAGCTTCCGATAATTGACCGAAGTTCGGTTACTTTGGTTACCGGTTAGTGGATGACCGGCCAGTTATCAGTTTTACCGGCCAGTTAACCGGTAACCGAACTGCCACCCCTATTCTACCCATAATCAATGGGTCTACTTGGGTTTAGGTAAATATAGTTTATTAGCCCAAAATTTCAAAATATTTGAAATTGGATGTTGACTGTCATATATCTTTTATCATTCAATATTATATTATCAAGTCAATATTATTAACAAAATTGTTAACAAAAAAATTAATTTTAGGCTAATAATACTAACAAAACACCATAACGGTTCACATAATACATGCCGATAGGCCATCTCCGTCCCGTGACAAGACGCGGCATCGCCACCTAGTATTGATATAATAGACAAACACAATTACCACAACCCCAACTTTGTAAAACTGTCTCCTTTCTAGTGTAAACTTATCCAAATGATAATCTTGCCACAATGTTTCGTCTCCGTTAAGCTTGCCAATTTGGCTAAGTAGCAAACTAGGACGCTCAATTTAAGACCTATTAATTGCACGTTGGACAATTGCTAGATATTAAAATAGGAAAAATTATAAGATTACACCAAATAGATATGAATTATGGTGAAAATGTGGAAGAAAATATATCAATTTTCATGTTTCCTTAGACTGTTGAAGTTGTTTGGTGTCAACGGACTACATATCGATGTATGATACATTCCGGATCATACATTTTTTCACTCCCCAACTGATGTTCATTTTTGTTTTAATTTCAGCAATATTTCTATGTTTTTGCTAGTTTTATTCTTAGTTTGGAATTTCAGTGCGTTTCAGGTCACTATAATTGAATTTGATGATATTTGGACAAAAAAAAGTGCACTAAGGATTGGAATTATGGACTTTAGAACAATTTGGATATTATTCGATCGCCAAACGAATTTTATTTTATGAGCACGACATGGCTTAAACCATGACCATGATGGATGGTATGCTAAAGAAGCAAAGATCCCTCCAAAAACTAAAGAAATAAATAAAATTAATAATTTTCGAGTGGAACAATACCATTACAAAAAGAATACGATCATTAATGACAACATTTTTTTTGACCCCAAAAAAAAATTGCGTCAGAAATGTATTTTACCAACGACATATGTTCGTTGGCCATTGTTAAGAATTGTCTCATCCCTAATAACCTATTATAGGTGCCTGTCAACAATATTCTTATTACCTACGCGCATTTATCATCAATACACTAATTACCACAACTAAATACAAAACATTGTATATTAATATAATAAGCAAACACAATTACCATAACTAAATACGAAACCTAGTATATTAGTATAATAGGCAAACACAAAACCTAGTATGTCCATCTTAATTTCCCAACTAAATACAAAACCTAGTATATCAGTATAATAGGCAAACACAATTACCACAACCCCAACTTTGTAAAACGTCTCCATTCTAGTATAAACTTATCCAAATGATAATCTTGCCACAAAGTTTTGTCTCCATTAAGCTTGCCAATTTAGCTAAGTAGCAGACTAGGACACTCAATTTAAGACGTTCGTAATACGGTCTCGTATTGTGCACAACAAACTATTAATCGGTTGCATGTCTATCAGATAAAAAACTAGGTTTTGCAGAAAATATGAACAACATTCTCTTTCGTGTTTCTGCTCTCTGAATGTTTGTTTTGAGGGTCCTGGAGGTCTGCTATTAATAAGAGTATAAATCCTAGAGTTTTCCTCCTTTGCGAGAAATAAGCGGGCTAAGAACAGGTGACTAGGGGGCGTCTCTTAGTCACATGACTAAGTCAATCTCAGCCTTTGAGCCTCATTTAAATCTAATGGTTGTAATTAATTCAATATAAAAAGGGTAATGTGGTAATTGCAGGATTTTTATATTTTAATTACTAAACCATTTTATGAAAATTAAAGCCGCGTCCTTTTCCCTACCCGACAACCCTGTTTCTGGAACTCCGGCACCGGCCCGGCGGGCTGGGTTTTTTTCGGGCTTCCCCCGTAACTTTTTGCTAATTCCTCCCAATTGAGAGAGAGAGAGAGAGAGAGAGAGAGAGAGAGAGAGAGAGAGAGAGAGAGAGAGAGAGAGAGAGAGAGAATTTTTCGATGATTGGGGATTTTTCGGCGACAATGCCCATTTGTTATGTTTGTCGGACTATTTTTTAATATTTCTAAGTTTGGTTTGTAACTTTGTATTAATTCGGTTGGTGTCGTTTGTTATTGTAGTTTGTCATTTTTATCTATTATGTTTGTAATGATTATATGACTAATTTGTATATTATAATTTCTAATGTTTGTTTGTTTTGTATACTTTGTATTTATTTGGTTTGTAATTCCAGTTTATCGATTTGTATTATAAGTAGTGTCTTTTTGTACGGTTAGTATGGTTTGTATTGTTTGTTGGTTTATTTTGTAATGTTAGTAAGCTTTGTTATTTTGGTAATGTTTGTAAGTTTTGTTATTTTTGTTCACCATGTTTGTCATTTTTATCAACCATGTTTGTAATGTTTGTATACTTCTGATTTGTATGCTTTGTATTATTGGTTTGTATTGTAAGTAGTTGTAATTTGTACAGTGAGTATGCTTTGTATACAATGTTAGTATTATTTGTCTACTTTTATGATATGGTTTGTATACTTTGAAATATTAATTTGTATACTTTTTATAATGTGGTATGTATACATTGTAATATTTAGTAGTGATATTTTCTGTTTTTAGTAACCTTTGTATGTAATGTGTACATGATTTGTATACTTATATCTTGTGAATCTAATACTTTTTAATATTGTTTTGTATACTTTTATGATATCGTTTGTATAGTATGTACTATTGATTTGTAAAGAAATACAAATCGATTTGTATGGTAAGCAATTGTATTTTGTATACATGATAATACTAGTTTGTACATATTTGTGATAAGATTTGTACAATTTTATATTCTGATTTGTAAATAATTGATTTTTGCATTTTAATTATAATGTTTGTACATGATGTATTTTTACTTTGTATATTTTTCTTGTAAGGATTGCACATTTTTTTATGTTACTTTGTGATTTTTATTATTAAAATAGAAAAAAAAATAAAAAAAGAAAGAGAGAAAATCCACGTGAGTGGGATGTTTAAAAATGATTAATAAAGAAAAGAGCAGAATTATTAAAAAAAAAAGAATGAGACGTGCGTACACTTACAGCCTGTGAGCGGGAAAGGAAAAAAAAAAGAGTGTAATTACATTTTTTATAATACCATAACTACCTTTTCATTAATCAAATATCCCTTCTCATTTTTTAGTCATTAGATTAGAATATCTAGATCCAAAGGCTAGGAGGGACTTAGTCACTTGACTAAGGACCCCCCTAGTCAAAGGATCCGCTCTCAAAATAAGCCACACGATTAAGAAAAATATTTGAACGACAGACTAATCTAATAAGATAATTATTATGTCATTAATTATGCTTCTTATTTCCTCAAAGAACGGCAATGGATAGCTAATTTAAAATTTAACCCAAAAGCTACCGTTTTGAATCTTCAAGTGTTGCGGGAGCGATTACGGTGAGTACTACAAAAGTAGTAATCACTGTGGCTACTAAGGATAGGAATGGTATTCTGGTGCTTATTGTTTTGGTAGTGATGCTAAATTTTATTGGTAGTGTTTACATTGGGTAGGAATGGTATTCTGGTGCTTATTATTTTGGTAGTGATGCCAAATTTTTATTGGTAGTGTTTACATTCGGTAAGAATGGTATTATGATGCTTATTGTTTTGGTAGTGATGCTAAATTTTATTGGTAGTGTTTACATTGTGTTATTAGTGTATATATGTTTCGATGGATTGTTATTCAATATTGAAAATGAGTTGCTTGACTACTTCCAGAAATACCAATATCATTATAGAAATAAAACAAGACATCGATGCCAAAACATACTATACCAATACAACCAATCAAGACGAACCAATACAACTACGAAAAAATAGTATCATTACACGACAAAAACTACCAATATAAATAATATATACCATTATAAGAATCAAACCAATATCAAAATCAACCAGCATCACTGCTACAATAAAAACTAAACAATTACATTCCATAAATCAAATCACTACCACTGTGAAGACCAAATAAATACCATTCCATACCATTATGAAAAACATATATGGACTTTCATTAACCAATTGCGAGAGATGATAATGACATCGTCATCGAATGATAAGGCTGTTGTTGTGCGCCCTCGTTGTGGCAAGATTATCATTTGGATAAGTTTATACTAGAAAGGAGACAGTTTTATAAAGTTGGGGTTGTGGTAATTGTGTTTGCCTATTATATTAACTAGGTGGCGATGCCGCGACTTGTGACAGAGATGGTCTATGGGCATGTATTATGTGACCTGTTATGTTGTTTTGTGAGTATTATTAGTCTAAAATTAGTTTTTGTTAGCAGTTTTGTTAGTAATATTGAATTGAGAATGTGATATTGACTGAGAATAGATATATGGTGGTCAACATCCATTTTAAAAAATTTAAACATTTTGGCTAATAAATGATATTTACCTAAACCCAAATAGACTCATTGATTATGGGTAGGGTATGTGTGACGTATATATGAGTTTGAAAGTTTGTAGATAGGTTTGGGTAGGGTATGGATACTTAATTTCATAATCTAAAGATGTGTATGAGTTGGGTATGAATACCCATTTATTCGAGGGTGTTTTAATCACACATACAAAAGATATACCTATTAATAGAACTTCAATAGTTAAGGTACTAAGATGTAGTACAAAAAAATTAGATACTAAAATGTAATTTTCCATAAATATTTTGAGGACTTATATGTCAAAAAAATAAATTTAGGTTATAAATCTAAAGATCTATTAAGTTTAGGTACCCAACTGTAATTTGCATAGTTGAGGCTTATTTTCTTTTATGGTGATATATTTAAGATGATAATTATTTACTTTTTTATAGAAAATAGAAAAAAATATTTGATATGTATATCTGTTGAAAATTCCATGTATAATTGTTGAAAATTCTAATGCGGGTGAAAAAGAAAAACTCTAGAGAGAAGCAAAAGGAATACAAACTGGAACTCGCTTAAAATTTCATGCCTTCGAATCCCATAGTGGAAAATGAAGACTTTCTAATAAGTAATAACCATATATAATTGTTTTTAATTGGACTCAACATTGAGCTGAAAAAGTTAGTGGTTCATGGTTCAATTATTAATTTTGTAGAATACATTAAAATAGTATACTAATTAGAGTTAGACGAAGAAGGCAAAGAAAGAAATAAAGAATGGGTTATGGAAGGCGAGTGAAAAATGAAACGAAGGGGAAATAGATGATGAAAAGGTTTTGACCAATTCTTTTAGGTCGTTTGGATGGAGTATTTGTATGAGTTATTTGGGTTCAAATAACTCACAAATAGTTATTTGGACGCAAATAACTCGTTTGGCAGCGTTTTACTGAAATGAGTTATTTGGATAGTGAGTTATTTACAAATAACTAAAAACGAGTTATTTGAAATAACTTATACCCATGTGTTATTTCGAAATAACTCGTTTTATCACTCTGCTTTTACCAAATACCACATGTCAAATACCACATTTGCATGGTTCAACCAAACGAGATACTTTATTTCAATTACCACTAAAATAACACTGAAATATCACATGAGCAATAAATGAGTTATTTGACTCTAGAAATACCACATTGACAATTAACCAATCCAAACGACCCCTTAGTTGGTCATCAATGTAACAGTCAACCCTTTCCACCGTAGCAATTTATTAACACTTGCTTATGTAAATGTCACATATTTTGTTACATGTAGTTAGTAGAAGTGTGTTTAGTACCCCGTAAATGTACTTATCATAACTGGGCAGCCCATTAGTACAATATTATTCGCTTTGGGTCAAGCCCGCACGGTTTTACTCTTGAGTGTCCTCCCCAAAAGGCCTCGTACTAATAGGGCTAGGTGTACACTTATATACAAGGGTTCCTTCCCTTGTTTTTCTGAAGTGGTACTTGGATTGTACCCTAACAATCCTCCCCTCAAGCCAAGGACCATGAACTTCGTGTCCTCTCCTCATCGATTATCTTGATCCGCCAGACACCTTGTATCGATGGGCTTCTCGGCACAAGAATTTTCCAAACGCGGAACTCTCTTTGATCCGCCAAACAGACGTGGATCTCTCCACCAGACAAACACAGACCTCTCTCGATCCGCCAAACCAGATGTAGCCCAAACGTGGACCTCTCATGGATCCACCAAACCAGACGCAGATCTCAAATCCGGAGGTCACCGAACGAGGATCCCACCAAACTGATGTCCACCGCCCTGGAACCAAATCAGGCTCTGATACCACTTGTCGTAATTGGGCATCCCATTAGTACGATATTGTCCGCTTTGGGTCAAGCCCTCATGGTTTTACTCTTGGGTGTCCTCCTCAAAAGGCCTCGTACTAATTGGGCTAGGTGGACACTAATATACAAGGGTTCCTTCCCTTGTATTTCCGATGTGGTTCTTGGATTGTCCTACAACAATCCTCCCCTCAAGACAAGGACCACGAACTTCGTGTCCTCACCTCAGCGATTATCTTGATCCGCCAGACGCCTTGTATCGATGGCTTCTCGGTACAAGGACTTTACCAGACGCATAACTCTCTTTGATCTGCTTCTCAAAAGCGGAACTCTTTTTGATCTGCCAAGCCCAAATGTGGATCTCTCCCGGATCCACCAAACCAGATGCAGACCTCAAATCCCGAGGCAACAGAATAAGGGTTCTAGCAAACTAATGTCCACCGCCCTGAATTCGCCGAACCAGGCTCTGATACCACTTGTCAAACCGGGAAACCCATTAGTACGATATTGCCCGCTTTGGGCCAAGCCCGCACGGTTTTACTCTTGGGTGTCCTCCTCAAAAGGCCTCTTACTAATGAGCTTGGTGGACTCTAATATACAAGGGTTCCTTCCCTTGTATTACCGATGCGGTACTTGGATTGTCCTATAACAATCCTCCGCTGAAGACAAGGACCACGAACTTCGTGTCATCTTCTTAGCGATTATCTTGATCCGCCAGACGCCTTGTATCGATGGGCTTCTCGGTACAAGGACTTTATCAGACGCGGAACTCTCTTTGATCCGCCAAACAGACGTGGATCTCTCCTGGATCCACCAAACCAGACGCAGACCTCCCTTGATCCGCCAACAAACGCGAATCACAAATCCCGAGGCCACCGAATGAGGGTCCACCAAACTGACGAAACATTGTGGCAAGATTATCATTTGGATAAGTTTATACAAGAAAGGAGACAGTTTTACAAAGTTGGGGTTGTGGTAATTGTGTTTGGTTGTTGTTATGCTAATTAATATACTAGGTTTTGTATTTAGTTGGGAAGTTAAGACGGATATGCCACATTTTGTTTGATTTGAAGGCAGAAGCAAGGTAGGTAGGATGAATGTTAATTGCGTTTGTCTTGGAAGCATGTGAAGACGGTCGGAGAGGAGAGAAGAAAGGTAGCATGGGTAACTAACCAACTAGTAATCTTCTGATAATTAAATATGAATTAGAATTAATTAATTAAAGAATGGCATTGGGTAGACCAATCCGATGGGCACTTAGTAAGTATATAAACGCATTCGCTGCACCCAAATTTCTTCACCCACACAACACCACGACGCCCAATCTTTCTCCATCGAAATTAAACGGTGATCGATTGTGTAGTAGTAGTGTTGTTGTGGGGAATCTATCTTACCTTGCTAGCTAGCTCCATAATGAAGAATACCATGATCATCACCTTCTCTCGTGTGTTGCTTCTCATTGTCACCGTCGTGATTTGCCTGCAGGCCAGCCGCAGCAACGCCGCCCGACCGGCCACAGATAATCAAGATTCATGCGCCGACTATAAAGCAGCAGCAGTTAGCTGCTACGACTTTATCGCCCAGCCGGCTGACAAGAGCGTCCCTTCTGACAAGTGCTGCTCAGGCCTCAGGGACTACAAGAACAAGGACCTGAAAAACGCATGTTCCTGCTCTCGCACTTTCATGTCTCAGCTTGACAAACCCCACGTCGACAAACTTGAGCAGCAGTGCACCCTAAACATGGAAACTGCCTGCAAAGGGTGCGTATATTATATATCCATATCTTCCTTCTCCTCCTTCAATTCGACGATTATTAATGTTCTTCTATTTCATTGTCTCGCTCTTTGTACAGCGTTTAACTCCGTCATATGCTGATCAACTCGATCGGTCCATCTCCTTCATCACGTTCACCAACCAAGCAGTTTCAAGCAAGCACAGTGGGAGAAAACTGCAGGCACAACCTACCTACCTACCTACAACTAATATATCTTTCCTCCGATCCGATCCATCCATTCTCCTTCTAAATTAAAAAATAAATGTCTTAATAATTAATTTTAAGCTTCTACTTTTTACTATCTACGTCCAATATATATATAAGTGGGTCTCCCCACAACCATCATTATTATGTTATTATCACTTCCCCTTTTATCCAACGTCCTTAATTTTATATATTAATTTCCTCAGCCCAACTCGTCCAATACATGGGAAGCTTCCTAAACGTGACTAACGATGTGTGTGGGTGCCTCAACCTGCTATACTCTTGAAATGCATGAAAATACTTTGTGCACTCCTAGTGAGATATTTATGTCCAAACAATAAATTAAACCAAGTTTGTGGTATAAGACTATATCATAACCTATAAGGCTTGGCTAGGTCGCCATTCACAATCTCAAGTTTGTTCTTGGCGATTAGAGCTTCGGTCATATCAGTGACCCATTCTCCATAGTTGGAGTCATTCAATACCTCTCCCACGAATAGCTGACCAGTAGGGATGGCAATGGGGCGGGTTTGCCTAAACCATCCCCATCCCCGCTTTGAAATATCTATACCCATACCCGCCCCATACCCATGCGGGGGAAGGTTTTGTAAACCCATCCCCATACCCATGGGTTTCGGGTACCCATGGGTAATACCCGCCCCGTACACCCAACATTATAATACGGAATATTTTACATGTAGACTTTCAATTATAACATTAAACGCACCTACTATATCATGAAGTTTACAAAAGAGACAATCATTTTTAATACGATTCAAAGCATCTTATCCTAAAGCATCCATTAATCCATATCAGAGTAGAGTATAATGTCATTCAAATCATTATTCTCTATTGTGATACATCTATTAAGTAATAATTAACTAACATAATCTTGTTAACAAGGGGAAAAGTGAAATAGTGAAGGGAAAATTGAGACAAATAAATTAGATTTTGATTTGGGTGGTCACTTAATTGCATTTCTACTATATATTTTTATTGAGTTATACTCACTATTATTGATAGGTTACAAATCGATTCACATATTTTTCATATGTGAAAAAATATTTTTGGTGGGGCGGGTATGGGACGGGGGAGGCTAAAACCATACCCGCCCAATACCCATCAAAATTTTTGCGGGTTTTACCCATACCCGCCCCATACCCGGTCAATGTTGGGATTCCCCGCGTTGACTGCATCGGGGGCAGGTCGGATACCCATGGGCATGGGTTTGATTGCCATCCCTGTGACCAGGGTTGTCTGATGATTGTATCCTTAGGGCTGTGGGGATCGCCTGAGGGATCGGATTTTCACCCCCACTACCGCCGCCAATGCCAACTAAGGCGCCACCATCAGTGCCAGTTCCGCCAGACATCTCGTGGTTGTTGATTTAGAAAACCAGCTCTGATACCATAAAATATTTGTATGAATGCGGAAAACGAAAACGATGAACAAAACACAGTATTTACGTGGTTCTTCTCATTCGATGTGAATGAGTTTACTCCACGGAGAAGTTTTGCTATCTCAGCTTGTTATTCTCATACGTAGCCATATACAAGTACCTGTATATAAAACCGAAAACCCTAATCACCTAGCAGCTAGGGTTCGGGCATCACATGGGAAAAAGACCCATTTGTCCCTTAAAGGAAAAACGACTACGTATGGAATTTTACAGGAATCCTATAGTGACTAGTTGTCTCCCAACTCTCATGGGAAGCTCATGGTGGCTATTTCCCACTGCAACTACCGCCATCGACGCTTCCCTATTTGTTCCATATTCTATAGACCCTCTCGCCAATCCTTCTGCAGAGCCGTTGCCGTCGGATCCAACAAATATTGTCGCCTCTCTCTCACCCTGTTTCATCACCTCCCACCGCGATTTCCTCCTCTGCCCCTTCTATCCCCTTCCCGACGACTGATTGGGGCTATTTGCAGGTTCTCCCTCTCTCCATTATTTCTGAAGCTTCTCTCCCCTCTATGGCCTCTAGTCCATCTGCCCCCACCTTTTGGGCCGGTGTGGTTTGAAAATGGGATGTTTGAGAACTTATATGTTTCTGTTTCTTTCTTTGTGTGTTTGATTGAAATTAGAGGTGACAATTCTCAATCCAATCCACCAATCCAATCCAACAACCCATTAAAAATATCCACCTAATCCAATCCATTTGATCCAAACGGCAAATTACAATTTGTTACCTATACTTTTTATATTTTACATTTTGGTAACCAAAATTTAATTTTTTATACGAAAAATATCATCGGAAAATTAAGTTTTGGTACCTAAAATTTTTCATAATGATATTTGAGTACCTAAACTTTTCACATTTTACATATTGGTCCTTGGTTCAGGATGTCCTTTGGATTCATGGATAATCCACCAATCCACTTGATCCAATCCATGAATCCACCAATCTATTGGATCCATGGATCCACCAATCCATGGATCAATCCATTTGCCACCTCTACTTACATGTTGTTGTTTCTTTCTTTGTGTGTTTGATTGAAATTGATACCCTTGCATTTTTAATTGCTGGGATTTGTTTAATTATTCAGTCATATATCTCCTGGAATGTGTTCAATTATTTTTGGAACTGTATGAAATAAGCTTCCATTTAGGTATAGTGAGCAAGCTTCCACCCGCTTACATTCCCTAAAACAAAGCCCATGAGCAAATGTATGGGGTAAATTTAGTTTAGATAACCTTCTCTCTGATTATGGATCATCCCCATCGCCAACATACCATGCAATATTGTGTGTAGCTTGGCAATACCCATCTTATTTAGAGAATGTTCACAAACCATAAAAAGCTTCACTTGACTCAATGATACCATAGTGAAGACGAAGTAAATTGCATTCTGATAGAACTCGGGTGGTTAGGTTCTATCTAGGGATTAGGATTGGGAAAAGATCAACTAGGGATTGATCTTGGGATGAACAGAAGTGGAGGAAGAAGGGGATTTGGGGGTGGGACGAAGGAAGAAGGAGGGGAGGGAGGGCTAGCCGCGCGGCGGCCTTGAGAGAGAGGAGGAGGAGTCTCGGCAGAGGGGGGGGGGGGGGGGGGGGGGGGGGGAGAGAGAGAGAGAGAGAGAGAGAGAGAGGCAATTAGGATTTAGGTTTATGCTTGCTTAGTGGCCTAATCCCACTTACAAGTAGTTTATATATAAATGGACAATTACCAACTACTACCCGACTTAACACTGTTTCCCCAAAACAGCCCAATTAAACCGAAATAACAAATAACCGACAATTAATCAAAGTACTAAAATGCAAGTTTCTATCATCCCCGCTTAACATGGTCATTAACAGTTTGAATAACAATATCATTGATTTACAACATCTTTAGTACTAATGATTCACATTTTCACATCATGTTTATAACTATCTAGTCATGGCCTCTTTCAATGATTTCTAATGACATTATTAACGTTTTATGATCAATTAATATTGCTTTACATTATTATTCTCAATGATCATAAAGCACAATATTGATTTTCAACATCTTGGGTACTTGTGACATAGTGCACTTGTGTGATTCAGTCAAACAAACATTGTCAAGAAAAATATTAGCCCAAGCAAACCAACATTCACGCCTCAACACCAAACTTTTAATAACATTACAATAAATCATTGATAAAGAAAAGTATTTCGTTGAAAATAAACACAAAACATCTATAATAATGTCCGACTTCAACATTATAAAATGACATCAAGCTTTTAATAAAGATATTAGAAACCATTAATAACAAATGAGCAAGCCACTGATAAGGAAATATATTTTTGTAATAAAAAATATTAATAATATTCAAATTAATTGTTTAATATAAAATAACACTAAAAACACATTAATAACTAACATGTGTTTAGTTGTTAGTGCAATAAAAAAACTTTGATAATGATAGCAACTAATAATTGTTAAGTACCTTACTAGATATTATTAATATCTTATTTTTTCAAGCATTGATAATGTTTATACACATCCATTAATAATGACACCAACTACGTTACTAACTTAACCTGAAAGGTTAATAACCATAGTTATATAATTAAATACAAATTCACTTTTGCTAATGTCATAAACAAACGAATACCTAACAAGTATGCTTCTTGATAAATTGATAATGACATTTGACAAAGTTACAAACATACACGAAAAAATGTTAATAATACAAATCAATGAAATAAATTGTTCCTATGGTTGTATTGTGCTTGCAAAAAACATTGATAATAGCACTTCAAATGATTATAAATCACTGCGAACCAAATTGATAATACGATGTAATAGTAAATGAACTTTAAGTACCAACAAATTGAAAACACAATTTCACTTTTGCTAATGTTACACACAAAACAAAACATAAAAAGTTAATAATGTCATATAACATTATTAAAAAAACCCGTTGAACAAAATTAATAATAACACAAATGAATACCTTAAAACGAAAAATCCTAAACCATGCAACGAAAAGCCCTAATGATGATTCAATTTATAAATATTGATAATGTCATTACAAAATATTGATACTAAATTGAAAGTTGCCAAGATGTGAGAGAGGCCATATATTTGAAATTTTAAATTTCCATTTTTGAAAAGGAAAATTATTATATTCGGATTTCATTAAATATTAAATAAAATTAATTTATTATTTTTTTATTATAATGTAGAGAGATGGTTATGGAGAAAATCATGGGAGGAGAGAGAAAGAGAATCATTAATTAATAATATTAATTATATTTGCATAATCTCATTTACTCTTAACTACCTAATAACTACTAACCCCTTTTAACTACCTAATCCACTATCAACCAATAGGAAGGCTTTAAGATTCTCCTTAAGAAATAAGACTTAAGGACTTGAACTCAAGCCATTAATATGAGAGTTGATAGTTTCGGCCGTGGACTATTCTTGATCATACTGATCAAGGAAACCACGTAAATACTTGTGTGATCTAGAGAAATCAGTGACGACCTACAAGTGTGGTTGTTGACTGTCTTACGAATGAGCCAAGCTCCATTTCTTTTAACATATGCCGCCCGAACATGCCACATGCATCTGTCGCCATGGTTCTCGCAACGAACATGAATTTGTTTAGTGTCAGAAGTGATGACACGATATTGAAAGCTTCTTCGCATAGTAGTTTCTTTCAATGCATCAACCACCTGAGGCTTTCCTCCAAATGTTTGGCCAACCACGAATCCAGAGTCAGGAGTCCAGATAGGTATAGGAGGGAGGTCAGGATTGTCGTTGTGAGCATAGAGAGGATGTTGTGGCACCATCGTGTAGTGAGGTGGGGGGGCTCAAATTCCCCCTCATCAACTTCCAGGTCTTCACCATCTGAACTACTCATTGATTCTAACTCTTCATCTTCCACGTCGCTTGCCTTGCTAGTGTACGGAGGACTTGGTTTATCCACATACGGATCATTGTTGATGCCAGATGCTGGTGTAGATGCTTGTCTGGGTGACTCTCTGGGTGCCCTTATGTAATCCCATTCTTCACCGCATACTGCCACTCCTGTCCGTCATGTTCCACCAATGGACCAGTTGCAATTCGATCCTCATATGTTGGCCATGGTGCATCATGCAGGACTCTGAAATCTCCTGAACCGAAAACCCTCCTGATCCTTCACCTTGTTCAGTATAACCGCCGCCACCATATTGGCCAAAAACTTTTGTCTCGACATAGACCTCAGCAGTTGGAAATCTGTTCTCTGCAATAAATCTCACCATCATATTAATGTCATCATCGTCAGACTAAACTGATCCTTCATATACAAGTGCATAATCCTTGTAAACCGGCATACGGTAAGTCATCTTGTATACTCTTCGCCCTCCTATGCAACATCATTTCGCACAAATATGACTGAGTTCTTGCCAAGTAAATATGCTCTAAATCCGGACAGTACTTGATTCACCATCTTCGTAGTCAATACTATCATGAAAATGTGTAATTCGACTATTCCACCGAATCTTTAAGTCAAATATTCGAAATTTTCTACCCATTTCTGCAGTTTATAGAAGCAGCTCATTACATATAGTACAAACAATACTGAATTAATCCAAAATTCTAATATGCTCATTCAAACAACGTAAGCAGAACTTACCTCCAAAATTTTTCTTCTTTGCTCAGCTATGGTGCTCCCGCAGCTGTAGTTTGTGTTTGGAAGAAAGAAGATAGAAAGTAAGAGAGCTGCCAGAATGTGCTAAGTGATGGCTTTTTATCCTCGTAAACTGATGCAGTGGTTCGATTCCAAAAAACTCGAACTACACTAGTTCGAGTCCATTAAACTCGATCAAGGGCAACCAATAATTTTACCCCTGCACCCTATTATGGAGCATGTCGGACCGAAAGCGACTGGACAGAATGATTGAGCAGTGGTTCGATTTCAGTGTAATCGAACTACCCTAGTTCGAGTCCCTAAACCTCGATCTATGAGAACAAAGAATCTTATCCCTGCAACCCTATCCTGAAGCACGTCGGTTGACCAGTGGTTCGAGCCCATTGGAACCGATTTTTGTTGTTCGAGTTTTAAAGCATCGATCATGTGCAGATATGGATCGAGTGCTTTAAAGTCGTTGTACTAGATCGAGGTTTGTGGCATCGATTTTCCTGGATCGAGTTGTCCAAACTCGATCTACTATGATCGAGTCCTTTGTCATCGTTCTACTTTGATCGATTTCTCCAAAATCTAACTAATGTTGATCGAGTTTATGAACTCGATCTGATTCCAGTTCGAGTTCTTCATCGTCGAACTGGAGAGTTGTTCGAGTTTATGAGACTCGAACCCTTTGAAACTTGGATAGTTTGGGAAAATTTTATAAATCTTATGTATTACGGGAATTATGTTTGATTTTTACTGTATTCTGGGAATTCTTCCCAAACCCACTGAACGGCTTCCTCCCAATCCCAAATCTTCTTCCTTTCTCTCTCCACTCTCGATTGCTCTTCCCTCCCCATCTCCGAAGCCACTAATCGGACGCCGGCGGGAGACAGTGGTGACAGAGAACACGCTGAACGGACGCCTGATTTCCCTTCTCTCTCACCTCCCTCCCTGAACCCGCTGAATGGCATGCCGGCAGGAGGCGGTGGCGACGACAGATTTACCATCTCTGAACTCACTGAATGAACGCTGACGAACGATGCTCGATTTCACCTCCCTGAACCGTGAACAGCACGCCGGCGGGAGACTGGCGACGCCAGATTTCCCCACGTCGTCCCCAGGACCAGGTCTATGGCTTCCATTTCATTTCTGTAGAAAGCACGAGACGACAAGGGCAAGACAAGCGGTGAAAATCAGATCCACCTCTACTGAGGGCTACGCCAATTCACGGTGGCACATTCGATTGTTGGATTTGGCAAGTCAACCACTCGAGGCTGGGTCGATTCATCCTGTCTTTTTTATCAAATACATCATTGATCCAGTACATTGGATGATACCCTTTCTTCTTGACGCCCATTTACTAGATGATCGACTTGGCAGCTTAACTAGGGTGTACTGATAATGATATGCTTTATGCAAGTTGACTCTCACTGGCTCTCATGTGGATTTGGAATCATAAAGTGGTTGTGTCCTGAACAGTGGAAAGTTTGTGTAGTAGGTGGCTTCAAATGATTTCCTATGGAGGTTTTTTTTTTATTCTCTTCTCTTTGTCATTAGCCTCTTAATGGATGGACTACTGATCTCTGACTCGATGAGCTCTACAGAGGCAGTGAGTCAGAGTGTGAGCGGAAGGGAGACAGTCGTGGGTGTGGAGAGTGTTTGTTCTCTCTTTTGCATGAACGAAGAGAGTTTGTTCTGATGGTTCTCTAGCGGCGGCTTCTCCACAAAGTGACGTCTGCGGTAAGCTCATCTAGGATCGAAGATGTACAAGTTGCAAGTGGAAGAGGCTAGAGCTTCAGTTGAGGCCATTTTTTTCTCAAGGGGTTGATGTCATTATTCAGTAGGTTTGTTTTTAACAGTTGACTAGGTTAGGCGTCCCAATGTTCGGGGATGCGACTGTGGGGAGTGAACTGGCATTCTCTGGTTGTGGTCGATTCCTAACGGAGGGATAATTCGGTAGCTCCACGATTGCCTCACCCTTTGTATTCCACCGGCCGGTCCATTGATAGGGATGTTGAGCTGAGCTGATGAAAAGAATTGGAGCAACAACGAAATTGAAAGCAGGGCAACCAGAGTGTATTCTCCCCTAGCGTTGATATCTGTTCTCCCTTCCCCAATGTTTACCGGTCATCATTCTTAGTTTCCTACTCATGAACGTTGGAATTTTTTTTGGTTTATAAGTACACTAACTAAATAGAAAGATCATTTGAATATACTGAACATATTGCTAAACTGGCTGGATGCATGGCCGTAAAACAATTAGTTTGCTCTATTTCCTATATAATCCCACCTCACTAACATAACATAATCTAAGGCTTTACTTCTGGTGGTTTCTACGTAAAGTCTAAACTCATGCTTTCATTTATCCAGCCCATTCTTTTATGTGGTTGGAATTTTTCACATATAACAACTATATTGCTTCATAATGACCACAACAATTTATGGCAGCTAAAAAATTTAAATGAAATAAAAATAACACAAACGCAACTAAAAGCCAAATAGTCACTCGTGGCGAAGCACGTGCAAAAAAACTAGTAGATAGTTACATCGTAGAATTCAGCCAGACCTGAAAATTAAATAAACAATTATTGTTATTATTACTGTAATATATATAATACTAGCATTGGGCCCGGCCGTTGGCCGGATTAGCTTTTTAAGTCAATTCATATTAGCTGCTATTGCTGTTATAATGTTCTGTTATTTATACATAAACACCATAAAATGAAGACACTACCACTTGATAACCCCTGGGAAGGAAGCAACCTTTTGGCTGCTATAGCATTACCACAATCAATTCCGAGATATTTCTGGCTTTCTACCATGAACATGCAGAAGTTGGCAGTTGGTGTCAAGTAACACAAATGCAAGTTGTTGGCATAAAGAACACGGACAGATGCAAGGTGCAGTGGTAATAAAAATACTGGCAATAAGTTGTTGCCACTTGCCACCATAAACACATAAAGCCTTCTATTTTGAACTTCAAATCCCATTTTCATAGTTCAGTGACAGCCAAAACTATAGTACAATTTCAAAGTCTGAATTTGATAATTACCAAACCATTCACAAACGCAATATGCTCCTATCCAAAGATGGCACAACTACTACATGCTCCCAAGAAAAACACAGAAAATCAAATTTGTCGCAGTGATAAATAAAACTATGTATAATATAAATTTCAAAACTGATAAGAACCAAGCCATTCACAAACACCCCATAGTTTGGAAAACACAACTACTCATAATATCCAAGCCTCCAAGTGAACAGCCTGCACCATTCTATTAAGCACCATCATGGTTGTCTCCATCTCATAAACATGAAGCAGTTTTGGTGTCATTTGCAATTTGACCAGATGGAGTCCCAACACAAAGGCAAGTTCAGTGGATCAATGTAAGACAAAAATTAGGAAGGGAACATAGAAATAAGAAGCAAAAGTGAAGACAATACTAAATAACCTCTGGCTAAGAATGAGGCTTCAGGTTGCAGCATCATATTTGTAAAAAATTGAGGTTCCTGCTGCCACAAACAACAAATGCAGTATGCCCCTATCCAAAAGTAACACAAATTATACATGCTGCCAAGAAAAACACAGAAAATCAAACTTGTAACAGTGACAAACAGATGAGCCATAAACTGGTGATATAATGAACTCACACAAATACATGCTATTTTAACTTGAATAACGATTCTCTTTGGAAAATGACAAAGCAACCATATACAATCTAAAAGTTCAAATACTGTAAAAACCAAACCATTCACAAACATCCCATAGATTGGAAATCACATTACTTAAAATACAGTTCACAACGTGGCCCTTAACTACACAAAGCTTCCAGGCTCCACCAATATTCACTTCCTTAGGGTCATAGTTGTCCCCATGCTTCCTTTTGTGCCTGGTTAAGGTTTTTCCTCAAAGAACCTCGGGACTGGGCGTAGTCTTGCTAGTTTCCTCAAGATAGGAGTTGTACTTATGTAGAGATAACTTGTAATCTAGCTCAATTGTCACAATCAAATTAGAGCGATAAGATAAATTGAAATGATGAAATTAAGCTGATACCATCTTTTTGCTATATGAAATGTAAGTTCCACGGATATATTTACCACTCACCCCAAGTGTATCATGCTCCACACTAATCACATATCTTGAGGGTTCAAGAAGTTAATCTGAGTAAGTTTAAAAGGTAATTTAAGTCTCAGGTTCACAACTTGCTGGGTTTGCGAGAATAAGCTAAACCGATTAGTTTGTTCACACTAATCAATTTAAGTTTCATGTTCACAACATGGAATTCATCATATGTACAATAATAAAAACAACCATTATGTAGTAAACAAAGCATATTAGAGAAGCTGGATATAAAGACATGATTCATAAATATGAAATTGATGTAATTAACCACTCAGTGCAGATAGTGTAAAAAATGCCACTTTAACATAAGTTCCACGCATTATGATCAGAGACATCACTCATATAATACTACTCATGCTCAAGAAACTTGAAATATTAACTCTATAATTTGTCAAGTATGCATCTGTAATATAATCCATTGGTAAGATGCATTGTGTTGGAAGGTAATTATTAAGAGTTCCTTTGAGAGTCTCATCTCATAACACCAAATAAGCCTAACTTTATGCATAATTGTGAAGGAAAAATATATGAATCTTCTGCACTTATTGTGAGCAGGATTTCCCATCGGCCACTCTGTTCTGGAATCTTGTAATTCAATCACAATTAACCGTTTAAGTTCTCCCATTATTGTCATTAGTAATTAAGTGTTTTTAGATTATTGGTGGTTAGTGATGAGAAGTACCAAATGGAAGAGACAGGGTAAAGGATCCAAAAGAAAACGACTGAGAAGTTAGGAAAAGGTTAAGAATCACATAGTGACCTGAGATGTTTATCTGGATTGTTAAATTGCATCAACTAAAGCATTGTAGAATGACTCAATAGCAGGGATAAGCAAAGGGAAAGACCCATGTTAGTATGGCAGTTAAGCTAATAGAAGAAAAAAAAAGAATCTTCATACTTTGAACACCTGTTCTTATCTTCATAGTAAAAATTGGCTTGAGACAAACTAATCAGCTCTCAATTGACCTTAACATAAAGATAACTATTTATGATCTAAAATTAGTATTGACCTCATCACAAAACAAACAATTGAAAATTGACAACAAAGTGCACGGGTTCATCAGGTTCATCGTGATTTACCTCACGAAATAAGTCTGCTAAGTCGAACAAAACTTAAAAGTATGCCCATTTTAAGCTACAATCTTAAAAGTTCTCAAGCTAGCAAACATAAACTTCCTATCAGTATAAGGTAAGTCAAAGGCAGAGAGAGACACAGTTGGGACTGAAACAACACGTATTCCATAAATCCTTCATGTCACCAATACAAACTTCCTTCTCATCCTAGTTAAAGTAGCAAGATGACCATTCACGCTATTGAGGGGGGCATTCAACTTGTCAATAACTCAAAATAAGAAGCATCGCAACTAAGAACAGCTCTTATGTACATAAAATCAATGGTAGACAAAATTGACATTCACTTACCACCCTCAAGACACGCCCTCTCCGTGTTGAATTCAGCTAGTGTTGACCTTCAAGCGAGACATATTGCCCTTCCTTTCCGTAACAAAGACACAATGGAGCACCCAAATCAAATAAGTTACAATTTTAGTGCATTTATGACATACAATCTCAGAAAAACATCAAACTAAGAACAGAATGAATATATTAGATCGAGCAGTAGCAGAGTTATAATCTAATGGAGGATTTTTTGGTCTAGAAGAAGTGTCAACGCAGCGACGTTTCATTGGCATTGCTGGAATTGCCGGACTAAATTGATGATAGGAATTAATACGGTATGAAACTGGAGTAAAGCACACATTATTCGAACTGAACAGTTAACATTTGGATAGATTGCCCAAAAGGAAAAAGAGAGGGGACATTGCACATACAGACCCTCAAAGCAAAATAGAAAGCTTACCTAAGGGAATCTACAGAGGAGAATACATAGATTTCAGGCAGGCACAGTAGCAGTACGGTGGGGAGCGATCTGTAGACCCTACGAGGGGAAATATACAGCGAGAGCGGGAGGGAGGCGAATGGAATCTCTTTTGGGAGGGCGGTGGGGAACGACTTGTCGCCCCCGGCGATGCGAGACAGACTGCAAAAAGCGAGAGGAGTCTGGAAAAGTTTTTGGGGGTGTGGAAGACCGACATAGATGATAACAAAAAAAAACAATAAGAAAATCGAAGAAGTACAGAGGGCGACGATGGGGAATTTCGGGATCAGATTGAGAGTGGCGGCATACATGTTCTGAGCTGGGGTGAATAGAGGCGGATTAAGGCTCCGAGAAGACTAAAAGGATTGAGTAATTGGTGTATGGATCGGTTGGGAGAGAAACAGAGAGAGAGAGGCGGTGGGATTTTCGGGCTGGAAGGTAGAATAGAAAGCGAGGAACAGATGGATTGCCAAAAGACGGGGAAGCCCTTCCGAAGTGTGCGGTATGTTGAGGAAGGGCTGACGTGGCCAATGCAATTTTTTGACATTGCCTTATAGTATTTTGTAGATTAAAACCCACCATCATTATTATGCTCTTGGCAATACGGGGATTAGCTTCCTTCAGGATCAAAGTATACAAAGTATAAAAAAAAACAAGAGCTCTACAGAGGATTAATCAAATGATTAGATTAGGAGGACTGTAATCATATGATCAGATTAGGGCTATACGATCTAGTTCTGATTCTGAAGCAGTTACCTATGAACAGAGACATCGAAAACCAGAACTGCCCAACAACAAACGAGGAAGAAGAAAAAAAACCAAGTAAAATTCTAGATGTTAACTAACTAAACCAAGCCAAAAGAATTCCTTGTCAGTGTTCATCGTTCACCAGCAACTCATCATTCTCCTTGATTGATTGATTGCGACTGGAACTCAGAACCATTCGCCAGAGTCCGGAGTAGCTCCGTCGGGACCAAGCACTTCTCTTTCGAATACAGCTTCTGCTGAATCACCGGCGACGTCACAAGCGCCCCCAGCTCGTTCTGTTAGTGTTGTGGTATATGATCCACGATTGAACCTCTCCCAACAACTCGAGTTATTGGGATCAACTGGTTCTTGACATGGTATCAGAGCCTGCGATCTGAGATCTATTGATCGTATTTCGCTGGTAATTGTCTGGTACTCATCGGCGCTGCTAGGGTTCTTCTTTTGGCATCATCATCAGGTGGATCATTCTTTTGTTTTGGCATCATCATCATCACGTGAAGAACTTGCCCAGGGTTCCGTGAAGAACTTGCCCAGGGGTTCATTCTTTTATCACGTAGCCAAACAAATCAGGCAGTTCATTCTTTTGGAGTCTTTATCAAGCTTTTTTCTTCGCCGTATTTGTCCGCTGTCGTGTTTCCCTTGGTTGCTGCTCGGTTTCTTCTCTTCGCATCAGCCTGTCTCCTTCGTACTTCTTTGCGGCGGCTCCGTTTGCTAGTCTTGTTTTACCGAGTTACATCAGGTTGTCTCCTCTGTTACTCCTTTGCGCGCTACAACAGGTTGGTCACTCTTAGTACACCTCTGCTTGCTGTTTATTTCTTCCTTGATCCCAGCAAGATGGAAGGGTTTTCGGTCAAGTTCGACGGGAAGAATTTCCTACTATGGGAATTCCAGTTTCGGAATTTCCTTGAAGGGCAGAGGTTGCTTCCAATTTTGAATGGGCAGTGGCCTCGGCCTGCGGCTGGCTCTGCGGCTAAGGATATTGATGATTGGGCCGCAGGGAACGCTCATATTGTGACCTGGCTTTTGGGTTGTGTGGATATGGCTACAGGTCTTAGTCTTCGTCGGTTTACCGATGCTTGTGATATGTGGAAGCACATTTGTTCTACATATACTCAGAATGATGCATCTCGTCAATTTGAGCTTGAAACTCAAATTGCGATGATTAAGCAGGGTGATATGGATGTACGTTCGTACTATCAGGAACTTTCTACTCTCTGGACTGAATATGATCTCCTGACTGCATCTTTTGTTTCTACTGTGGCCTCTGCGGACATGTTGAAGGAACGGGCACGTTCCCGTCTCATGCAGTTTCTCATGAAGCTCCGTCCTGATTTCGAGCCGATTCGTGCTTCCTTGTTGCACCGACATTGGTACCATTGATGAGGCTCTTGCTGAGCTCATTCGTGAGGAGACGCGCCTCTGTAGCCAGCATCAGATCGATCAACTTTCTTCCTCTGGTGAGTCGGCCTTTGCAGTTGGTCGAGGTGGTTCGGGGCGTCCTCAATTTCAGTCGGGGGACACCAGTCAGCTCACATGCCATTTTTGTCATGAACTTGGTCATATCCAGCCTCACTGCAAGAAACGTAACATTTGCATTTACTGCAAACGCTCTGGGCATATTATCTTGGAATGTAAGTCATTGGCTCGACGTAATCGTTCTGGCGGGTCGTCCTCCGGTCAGCCTCGCTCTGCAGGGCTAGCCGATCGCCGTTCAGGGACTGGCTATGCCGTCGAGGCTGTTGCATCTCGATCCACTAGGGCTGCAGGTGGCTCGGGCTCTACTGCTTCCCCGCCACTAACTGCCGAGGTCGTGCGACGTCTGGTTGCCGATGTTCTCCAGGAAACTCTCCCCACTGCTCTCACTTCTGCTTTTTCCACAGGCGGTGTCTCAGGTAAATCGTGTTGGTTGCTTGACTCTACAACATTTGATCATATGACAAATGCTCGTTCTAGTTTTGCTTCTTTGAAACCTTCACCTGTTGTCTCTTTACAAGTTGCTAATGGTGCCCGTATTCCTGTGCATGGTATCAGAGCCTTCTGTGACCAAGAGGTCTTGTGTTCGATTCCTAGTGACCCCCTATTTGTTAAGCACATGGTATTCTTGTCTTCAGACTTGTGCAAACTTCAAGCCCTTGTGAGTGACTTTCGTTTGAGGAGGTGTGTTAGTGCTGTGGTATATGATCCACGATTGAACCTCTCCCAACAACACGAGTTATTGGGATCAACTGGTTCTTGACACGTTCGACACCTTAATTGGTTCCTGTTATCGTTTTCAGATCTCAATTAATCATCTGGGACAAAAACCCAGAAAGCCAAACGGCAGAAAGTTAAAAGCTTTAATTATTTCCCCCCTTTTTGGCAATACCTGAAGCGAGCCCATGGACTGAAGAATGCTGATTTGAGCCTCCAAGAACTTGACATGCTTGGCAGCAGCTTGGAACATATCAGCAGTATTCATCTTGTTCCCGCCAGGGATCAGCTTCCCTAGCTCCCGGGTCTTGTGCGTTATTCTCCTCCTCCTGTGCCTCGCAGCAATGCTCTGCGCCGATAACGTTTCGCCATTCCCATTGCTCTGTTTTTTGTTCACCTCCTCTGCTTCCTTGCCGCTCCTCCCAATGCTGAACCTCAGCGGCTCAGCTGGCAGTTCAAACTTCGGAACTGGCAACGGAACAACTGGAATGTCACCCAGATAATCAACCGTCGCAGGAGCAGGAAACCCGGGGAAGAGGGAAATGAGGTTGTGATTGTCGGAATCGAATTGGAACAGGGGCTCAGGAATTCCATAATCCTGAGGAGGGAAGAGGCAGTTGAATCGGAGCTGATCATGATCAAGTGCAAGCATCTCTGCGTCCAATTCCGCCGCCTCTGTTTCAATGAACGGCGGAAGTAGTGGGAAGGCGGCGGCGGCGAATTGGTAGTCCTCCTCGTCCTCCGGGGAATAGTTGAGAAAATGCTGCTGCTGATGGTAGCTGGAACACAAGCTTATATTGGGGCACAACGGAAATATGGTGGTATTTTAGGATCGACAATATTGGAAGAAATTATTTCACTTCAATATTTAATAGAACAATCTCTCATAACTCCGACAATTCTTGC
The DNA here is from genome assembly GCA_964030455.1 of Linum trigynum. Lineage (NCBI taxonomy): Eukaryota > Viridiplantae > Streptophyta > Magnoliopsida > Malpighiales > Linaceae > Linum > Linum trigynum. The sequence continues at coordinate 26,916,160 of OZ034814.1, read as the reverse complement.
CGTTTACATTAAGAGTTGTGGCTCTTATACTATTGCTCTGCTTCTACCCTCACAAACACTCAGCCCATAAATTTTTCCACATTTTGGATTAGGCAAGTTCATTGCCTTAACTTTTGAGAGGAGCCTATGCTCTCTAGCTCACTCTACCTTTCATGCCTCAATGAGGCTTTCTATTTATAATGTCATCCCAAGGTCTCCACCGCCATAAGGAAAGCTCTGGACACAATAATGAATTAAGTGGGTAGCTTTGACATGTGGTTGTGTTTAGGCCAAGCTAGCTGGCGGGTAGAGTAGGGTATTTGTAGTTTAATTATTAAAGGTAATTGGGTAGTTGGCTACTGCATTTAGAGTTTTGTAGAATTATTGAGATAATTGTAGAATTGTGGATTAGGTATTTTGACACCCCCTCTTAATCCGCAATTCATGGTTGTAAATTTTAATCACCCTTGACGCACGAGAGTGAAATATGATCGATCTCTTCCTCTTGAGTGAAGTTTGCTTCTTCATCTTCTTGTTTCTTCTGGAACCAACAATCCTTTTGGGAGTGATTTGGGTTCCTGCACCTTTGGCACTTGAACTTGCAAAATTTTCCCGTGTGTTCTGTCTTCTTACAGATAATGCAGTACCTGTTGTAGTTGTCGTCGGATCTTCCTCTACGGTCTTGCTCCGGCTTGGTAGTCTTGGCTAGGGATGGGCATACGGTTCGGTAAACCCGAACCGAACCAGACTGAAACCGAACTCTACCGAACCGAAACCGAAATACTACTATTCGGTTCGGAAATCGGAAGGGAAATCTGGATAGTTCGGAAAACAGGGTCCTTTCGAGCGAACCGAGATTCCGAAATTCCGACCGAAAAACCGAAATATACTAAATAAGCCCAACACCCATCCATATTCCCCAACACCCTAAGCCCAAATGAAACCCACTGAGCCGAAAAGAAACCTAACCCACTAAGCCCAACCAAAACCCTAACTCCTACAGCCCACAACCCTCTCCCCTTTCCCCTCTAGCCTCTGACTCAACCCTCGCCTCTCACCTTCTCAGCAACTACCGTCCGCCAGCCAACCTTCTCCAACCACCACAAAACTTCGCTTCATCAAATCCAGTGACCAGTGGTGGCCTGAGCGGCCATCTCCGACCTACCTCCCTTCAATCGCTTTGCCAACAACAAGTGAAGAAGACACTCTGAGTCTTGGTTTTGCATGCGGCAGGAATTGTGCAGGCCTGGAGTGTTCTGGGTCTGATAGGTAGAGGATGATGGTCAAGATTGGGGGAATCGGGGAGAAGAGACTATGGTCTTCGGTCGAGTTGGGGGAATAGCAGAGTCGGGGAGTCGGGGAGAAGAGACGATGTTCGTCGGTCAAGTTGGGGGATTCTGGGAGAGAGGGAGAGGAGAGGATGATCGAGTTGAGAGTTGGGGGGAGTCGGAGATCGAGGGAGAGGGAGATGTGACGCTTGTAGAGTAAGAGTTGGGGGGAGTCGGAGATCGAGGGAGAGACTGGAGATGGAAGTCGGAGATCGAGGGTTTGAGGAAGAGAGCGGAGATAAGGTTGTGAAAGGAGGGGAAGGATAATGTGTGGCGGAGATTTTCTTTGGGGAGATAAGGTTGGTTGGTTCTCGAATTTCGGGTTTGGCCCTTGAAACTGGACCGAACCAATCTATAATTCGGTTCGGGTGAACCGAACCGAATTATAGCTCGGTTTGAATTCGGTTGGAATGTATGTAATTTCGTAAATTCGGCATGTACCAGTTCAGTTCAGTTCAAACCAAACCGACCGAACGCCCACCCCTAGTCTTAGCTTCGGCCATGTTGACTGAAAAACTTGCTCCAGTGGTTGATAGGTAAATTTCCTCATCCTCTGCTCATGAGCGACGAGTGAACCCATCAATTCAGTCATTGATAATTTAGAAAAATCTTTTGTTTCCTCAATGACCGCCACGATATGCTCAAATTTTGGAGATAAACTGCGGAGAATTCTCTCCACAATCTTCCTTTCTTCCATGATGTCACCAGTTGCTTTGATCTAGTTGACTATCTCTGTTGTACGAGAATGAAAGTCTTTGATACTTTCAGTCTCCTTCATCGACAAGTTGTCGAAATCACGCCATAAATTTTGGCGTTTGATGGAGATTGCCCGATGGTTGCCTTGAAATTCATTATGCAAAACTTCCCACGCCTTTTTAGCATTTCTAATGCCAAAAATTCGAGGATATATAGCCTTGCTGACCGCCTGTTGTATTATTCGTAGGGCGTTGGCGTTCCTCCGGACATTCACTTGTATTTCTTGAACTTTGCTTCTGACATTTGGACGATTTCCCACAAGTCTTGAGCAATGAAGATTGTCTCCATTTGTTCGCTCCAGTACTCGTAGAGTTCACCCTCGAATATGGGGATCTGACTGGGGGTATTTACGAACATTGTGTTTGCCTAGACTGCTGCCATGATTTTTGGATTTTTTTGTAGGATATATGAGGCTGGTTTGGAAGGATAGGAAAGTAGTATCGACTTTGATACCAAATTTGTTGGGCACAACGGAAATATGGTGGTATTTTAGGATCGACAATATCGAAAGAAATTATTTCACTCCAATATTTAAAAGAGCAATCTCTCATAACTCCGACAATTCTTGTCGTTTACATTAAGAGCTGCGGCTCTTATACTATTGCTCTACTTCTACCCTCACAAACACTCAGCCCATATATTTTCCCACATTTTGGATTAGGCAATTTTATTGACTTAACCTTTGAGAGGAGTCCATGCTCTCTAGCTCACTCTACCTTACATGCCTCAATGAGGCTTTCTATTTATAATGTCACCCCAAGGTCTTCATCGCCATAAGTAGGGGTGGAAATCGGTATGGTATCGGTATCCCAATACCAAATACCGAAATCCCAAATACTTAATTACACTCGAAAGTCAATCCCAATCCCTAAATGATTTCGGTATCCCAATCCATAAATATTCCGGTATCCCAATCGGTACTTCGGTATCCCAATCGGTATTATCGAATACCAACTTAATTATATTTGAAATAAATAATTAAATATATAAGTTAGATTTGATTGTTTAATTTAGAGCAAAGAGACTAATCGAAGAGTCTTGAGTTTGCATATAGCTAGGATATGGATAAGGAGAATGAAGAAGAGGTGACATCTCAAGTTCTTGTCATGGGTAATCTTTAATTTGACGAATTGGAGGCTGAGAGACCACTAATCCTAGTGTTTGCTTTTTGGGGCTATGAAAATAATAAGTGATTAGGTGAGAGATGAGAGTGACTTAAATTGGAAAGTCATAATTGAGTTGGATGGGGACTTCTGAGTTGTAAAACTAAGATGGAATGATCTATGTATAATTAAATGACACTCTTGGTGGTTGAGGGTCGTGTAGTAGTGAATGAGAGAGTCTAGTTGATAGGATAAAATATACACTAGCTTATATTTCGGTATTGATCGGTATTTGGTATATACCGATCCCAATCTCGTAATCCCTATACCGAATTGCAATTGAAATTCAATCCCAATCTCAATCCAAAGAAATAATACATGTATTCAGTAATACCAAATATAGACAAATTCGGTACGGTATTTGACACGCTATGACACAACACCTAACAATGGCCAAGTGTAACCAATGGAAGTGACTGCAGTATAGTGGCTCAAGTAATAAATATCGAATCCACAGGTCTCTATAGTTACTATTACTCAGCTTCAGTTCATTATTTAGCAAACCAAATTAATAAGGAAGAACTAAAACTACTCTAGCAAACTACAGTTAAAGTTAATCTAATTACAGGTTGGGAACTCACTTAGGTATGGTTCCCCCTAGCCACTAGCCAGATTAATGATTGATGATCTCTAACCTGTTTCACTTTCATCTTGAGTCTCGACTAAAGGAACAAGGCCCTCTTGAGTCAATTTCCTAGAGGGACGTATCCTTCTCTAGAACAACCGATCAAGGCGTTCTGAACTAGACTCCCTCTATCGAAAGAGCTTCTCAATCGATACAAAGTAGCGAATCGAACTTCGACTCAAGAAATCGATCCAATACTATCAATCTATGGTGCTCTATTGACCTAATCAGGTATTCGCTCTCATAGGATCAAAGCAGAATCAATAATCTCGACTAAAGCAGAATTGAATCATGAAAACGTGCATAGATTGAATATGAACTCAAGATTATCAAGTAGGAGTACTCATACAATCATCCAATCAAACAAACATAGCTAGGGTTCCTCAAAACCTAAGTGAAGGGAAGTTACTCCATAGAGAAGAGAGAGACTGCAGTAAGAATCTTCAGATGATCAGTCTTCAAGTCCGGGCTTGTTCCTCGAGCTTCCTAGGCAAAGAAATCCTCCAATTCCACTCCAAGAATGCCCTCAAATCGCCCTCTCTCTCTTTGGTTCGTCCCTTGGGTGTTTGGGATCCAAAACCCAGCTTTCTCTCTTTCCTTTGGCTTCAATCTGCCTCAAAAACCCGATTCTGGGCAAAACACGGTCGAGGCAAACAGTTCAATGGGTGGAAGTTTTACTTGTACTAGAGACAGCTTAGCTTCACCTTGTAGGAGTACCCCACTAAGGATCACTAAAATCTCTTCCAAAACTCGATTTTGTGCAATGAACGGTGCCACACACGTTGGGCTTACCCCATGTTTAAGATTTAATGATTTCGACATGGAGGACCAACTGCTTTTCATTTTTCACATGAGCACCCTGTTCGATACACGAGTTCATAACACAATCCAAATAGAGTCACCATTACCACATGAATTCAACGGTCTTAGCTCCACTAATTCACAAAATCAACTGGCACAACAGAGAGCTAGATAGGAAAAATCTTATACTTCAACATCCTCCATAGTGCTACACTACCTCCCTAGGTTGCACATTACTATAGAGACTGTCAATTCAAAGCATACTGAGCAGGCAATTTGCAAGGAAACACGTACTTGGAGCCCTCAAATTTAAAAATTTGGACAGTGGACTAGGCTCCAAGCACACAAATAGCCAAACATTCACCCGCCTACATAATCGAACATCCCCCCACACTTAAGCACGACATTGTCCTCAATGGAGGAAAGATAAGGAGGATAGAACAAAGTTACCAGATCCAGGGTGAATGATGGTGGACGAGGCAGGCGGTGCATTCCAGGAGGAGAGAGTAGTCGGAACACAAACACCACACAAAATCTCACAAAGGTTGAGTTATTGACTCTAAAATCAAATAACAAAACCGACTCAACTGAGGAGAAAAAGAGAAAGAAATGCAAACCGACTGGTTGGGTTTCCTTCCAACAAGCGCTTCTTTCACGTCGAGAGTCGGACGATGGCTCCTAAGTTTCAGTCCACCCCAAAACCTCCTTAAAGTTGAGGTTCTCGTCGATGAGGTGGAGTCTCAAGTCACGAACATGTGGTATGACAGGCGATGGAAGCTCGTGCACTTGATGCAGATAACGTCTCAACCCTCGAGACCTCTTCTTCTCTTCTCTCGTCTCATTGCCCCAAACCAGATATGACAACATCAATTGACCACCATCGTGTCCACCAAGAGAGACCAATGTCGAAGTGGCCTTGGTCTGGCAAAGAGACACTGCAAATGGGTCCTTGCTAAGTATTTCCTCAAAGTTTGGTGGAGATATCACATGTAACTCATGGCCGGTGCATGCCTCTTCCACCTCAACTCCGTCCTCAGCCTGGACGCCAATTGCTTCTTCAAACTCCCTTCCTTCTTGATGTGGTATCACCCCTGGGAAATGATCAAGAACTCCTTCTAATTCACTTTTGTCATCCTCCACAACTTCTTTCTGCACCCTTTCTCTCTCTTCTTCTTCTAGCACGGATTGGAGAGCAAGTTGCCAAGCAATTTCTTTCATGAGATCTTCTTGCATCTCCTCACTCATGCACACCTCTTCAAAGCTCAGTTTGGGGTGTGGGAAGGTGTGATCGGCTACGACAGGACATTCCTGATCATGATCATCACGGGAGCTCTCCGTGACAACTTCAGTGTGCTCCACAATGTCCTTGTGGCCTTCTTCTTCCTCCGCTTCTTCTAGTATGGTAGCAGAAGGGTGATCTGGAGCAGGTTGTGCATAAGATCGCTCAAGATCATCGACGCTCTTCTTAATGCTCAGGAGGATCTCCTCTGTTTCACGATAGGCCTGGGTACAAAGATCCATCCTGGACCATGATCTCTCACTGTCTCGAGCAAACTGCTCCATGAGAAGCCTCAATTTATAGTTTGGATCTGGCTTTGGAGTGTAGCATGGCTCTGCAGAATGGCTCGTGAAGGCCGCCATGGGTAACTCCAGCGCCGATGGTCCTTCTTGTTGTGGGAAAAAGTCTTATTGGTAATGAGGTTGTTCTTGATATGCCCAGGGGTCTGATTGTTCTCCGTAGTAAGGGGATTGGTACTGGAACCCGAATCCATAGTCTTCTCCTCCTTGATTGCTCCAGGGAGTCTCGGGGTAATACCACTCGGACGATGGTGGATACCCCCAATGGTTGGAGAAGCCTTGAGGATCCATGATTCAGATACGCACCAACAAAAACAAAGACACCCAAGTGAAAAGCAAGGGTGGAAAAGAAAAGAAAAATTCTAAAGTAACAAACTTCTGCCTTTCCTAATAATCTAGAAAGTCCCCGGCAACGGCGCCAAAAACTTGACACGCTATGACACAACTCCTAACAATGGCCAAGTGTAACCAATGGAAGGGACTGCAGTATAGTGGCTCAAGTAATAAATATTGAATCCACGGGTCTCTAGAGTTACTATTACTCAGCTTCAGTTTATTATTTAGCAAACCAGATTAATAAGGAAGAACTAAAACTACTCTAGCAAACTATAGTTAAAGTTAATCTAATTACAGGTTGGGAACTCACTTAGATATGGTTCCCCCTAGCCACTAGCCAGATTAATGATTGATGATCTCTAACCTGTTTCACTTTCATTCACAATGCGGAGAATCCTTAACTAGACCTTGAGTCTCGACTAAAGGAACAAGGCCCTCTTGAGTCAATTGCCTAGAGGGACGTATCCTTCTCTAGAACAACCGATCAAGGCGTTCTGAACTAGACTCCCTCTATCGAAAGAGGTTCTCAATCGATACAAAGCAGTGAATCGACCCTCGACTAAAGCAATCGATCCAATACTATCAATCTATGGTGCTCTATTGACCTAATCAGGTATTCGCTCTCATAGGATCAAAGTAGAATCAATAATCTCGACTAAAGCAGAATTGAATCATGAAAACGTGCATAGATTAAAAATGAACTCAAGATTATCAAGTAGGAGTACTCATACAATCATCCAATCAAACAAACATAGCTAGGGTTCCTCAAAACCTAAGTAAAGGGAAGTTACTCCATAGAGAAGAGAGAGACTGCAGTAAGAATCTTCAGATGATCAGTCTTCAAGTTCGGGCTTGTTCCTAGAGCTTCCTAGGCGAAGAAATCCTCCAGTTCCACTCCAATAATGCCCTCAAATCGCCCTCTCTCTCTTTGGTTCGTCCCTTGGGTGTTTTGGATCCAAAACCCAGCTCTCTCTTTCCTTTGGCTTCAATCTGCCTCAAAAACCCGATTCTGGGCAAAACACGGTTGAGGACACGGCCGTGTTTTACTTTTTCCCGCCCGTGTTTTGCCCCCAGCAGCCTTTGTCGGCCAAAACACGGTCGTGCCTAAATATGGACACGACCGTGTTTTTCTTTAGGTCAGCCCGTGTTTTTACTGCCGAACCTGTTCCCCTATATTCAATGCTTCATTTCTCCCTCGTCCGGACTCCGAATCAGTCGCCGTTTGATCCCAGACGCTCGTAGTCTACTCCTCTTTCTTTTCATGACAAGATTGCATGATTATTTTTCTATAAAGTCAGGTAGAAATTCATTCTTCTTCAGGTCATGCCCGAGTTTCTTCTCCCTAATCGCCAATTGATCTCTGATTGACTTGAAACTTGCGCCTATGCTTCACTTTATGTGCGAGGACCTGAAATGTGATAAAGGAACACAATCTAGCGTAAAATAGGCCAAAGACGCGATAATTAAAGCTCAAACAGTCAAGAAACAAAGGGGAAAACATGTGCAAATATCGAGTCATTAGTATTTGGTATATCTCAAATACCAGTACCAAACTTCCAGCCCTAGCCATAAGGAAAGCTCTTAACACAATAATGAATTAAGTGGGTAGCTTTGACATGTGGTTGTGTTTAGGCCAAACTAGCTGGCGGGTAGAGTAGGGTATTTCTAGTTTTATTATTACAAGTAGTTGGGTAGTTGGCTGCTGCATTTAGAGTTTTGTAGAATTATTGAGATAATTGTAGAATTGTGGATTAGGTATTTTGACACTCCCTCTTAATCTGCAATTCATGGTTGTGAATTTTAATCACCCTTGACGCACGAGAGTGAAATATGATCGATCTCTTCCTCTTGAGTGAAGTTTGCTTCTTCATCTTCTTGATCATCTTCTTGTTTCTTTTGGAACCAACAATCCTTTTGGGAGTGATTTGGGTTCCTGCACCTTTGCCACTTGAACTTGCAAAATTTTCCCGTGTGTCCTGTCTTCTGACAGATAATGCAGTATCTGTTGTAGTTGTCGTTAGATCTTCCTCTACGGTCTTGCTCTGGCTTGGTAGTCTTGGCTTCGGCCATGTTGATTGTTGACTGAAAAACTTGCTCCAGTGGTTGATCGGTAAATTTCCTCATCCTCTGCTCATGAGCGACGAGTGAACCCATCAATTCAGTCATTGGTAATTTAGACAAATCTTTTGTTTCCTCAATGACCGCCACGATATGCTCAAATTTTGGAGATAAACTGCGGAGAATTCTCTCCACAATCTTCCTTTCTTCCATGATGTCACCAGTTGCTTTGATCTGGTCGACTATCTCTGTTGTACGAGAATGAAAGTCTTTGATACTTTCAGTCTCCTTCATCGACAAGTGGTCGAAATCACGCCATAAATTTTGGCATTTGATGGAGATTGCCCGATGGTTGCCTTGAAATTCATTATGCAAAACTTCCCACGCCTTTTTAGCATTTCTAATGCCAAAAATTCGAGGATATATAGCCTTGCTGACCGCCTGTTGAATTATTCGTAGGGCGTTGGCGTTCCTCCGGACATTCACCTTGTATTGCTTGAACTTTGCTTCTGACATTTTGCAAGATTCTTCCTCCGTCTTAACTTCGTCATAACCTTCTTGGACGATTTCCCACAAGTCTTGAGCAATGAAGATTGTCTCCATTTGTTCGCTCCAGTACTCGTAGAGTTCACCCTCGAATATGGGAATCTGACTGGGGGTATTTACGAACATTGTGTTCGCCTAGACTGCTGCCATGATTTTGGATTTTTTGTAGGATATATGAGGCTTGTTTGGAAGGATAGAAAAGTAGTATCGGCTCTGATACCAAATTTGTTGGGGGCACAACGGAAATATGGTGGTATTTTAGGATCGACAATATCGGAAGAAATTATTTCACTCCAATATTTAACAGAACAATCTCTCATAAGTCCGACAATTCTTGCCATTTACATTAAGAGTTGCAGCTCTTATACTATTGCTCTGCTTCTACCCTCACAAACATTCAGCCCATACATTTTCCACATTTTGGATTAGGTAAATTTATTTCCTTAACTTTTGAGAGGAGCCTATGCTCTCTAGCTCACTCTGCCTTACATGCCTCAATGAGGCTTTCTATTTATAATGGCATCCCAAGGTCTCCACCGCCATAAGGAAAGCTCTAGACACAATAATGAATTAAGTGGGTAGCTTTGACATGTGGTTGTGTTTAGGCCAAGCTAGCAGGCGGGTAGAGTAGGGTATTTCTAGTTTAATTATTAAAGGTACTTGGGTAGTTTGCTGCTGCATTTAGACTTTTGTAGAATTATTGAGATAATTGTATAATTGTGGATTATGTATTTTGACAGCTTAAACCTACTGCCATAGCGCCAAAGTGGGGAAATGCGGGGGGGGGGGGGGGGGGGGGGGTTGGATTTGAGAGAGAGCAGATACTGTCTCTGCAATGTTGGGGGGAAACTATCGTTAACTGTCCTCGTCCCTGTGGGAATTATACTCAGGCCCTCGTAATGGAGAGAGAAAGAAAGTGGGGAGGGTGGGCGGTTAGGGTTCTTACCAAATGACAGAGAAGGAGGAGGAGGTCGTTTACTATTATTATTTGTTTATCATTATTTATTGGCAAAATATATTTTTATAGATATAATTATTCATGTTAATAGTCATTTTTAAAAAATACACAAATATAGCCACATTTTGAAACTAGCTTGACAAATTTAGCTATTCGTTAAAAATTTTAACCTCGCCATCGATCCCATTAGTAATGTGAACGTTATGCTGAAACTAATAGGTCGGAGCTCTGCGAGGTTCGTCTCTTCCCTAATCTCCACCAGTGCAGTTGGCCGTTCCAAATCCTCCTTGCCGCCGGAGACAACACATCCCCTCCCCACTCGATTCCGCTATGATGATGCAAAAATCCACGAGTAGATTTGGTACTCAGCTCCTCTCCGACAGGAAGCGGGTGAGGCTGGTGCTCTGCCTCGCCGCCTGGCGCCTGCGAATTTGTTGGGGAACAAATCCATGGCCATGCCCGCCGGGAGAAGGAGGGAGCGGACTGGGTGAGTTAGGGTAGTTGATTCGTCGCTGCGGATGTTGGTTGGCCACGCTTCGGGTCGCGACGGAGCTGGTGGGGCGGCCAGAGGATTGGCAACAGAGAGAAGAAGAAGAGGAAGCGTCTACAGGGCAAGAATCAGTGGGCAGTGGCTGGTTTGTGGCTGAGAGAATTTAGGAGGAAGGAGAAGGTGAAGAATGCTACTCTCTTTCCTTCTTATGTTATGCACTTTTTTTCAATAAATGAAGTTTGAAACAAATTCCACCCTGACATTCCACTTAGATGAGACATGGTCTCGTCACAAGCTACCGTTTTTTCCAGTAAGCAATTGTGGCAGAACCGTTAAGTTTATAGGCAAAATGGCTATATCTGTGTACTTTTCATAAAATGGCTACTATTGTTACAACGCAAATAGTTATAGCTATAGAAGTGTATTTTGCCTTATTTATTTGCTTCCTCTTTTAGGTTAGCCGGTTAAGGCTTGTTACCAACTGAGATATGGGCTTCATATTTATCGGGTTAGGCCCATATCGACCAAGTATCCGCCTAGGATCCTACTCGTTACTCGAGTGTTTCGGGAATTTCTCAAAGTACACACGTTATTATAAAAAAAATCTTCGTATATAATAGTTCTCTAATATATTATCAAACTTTTGGTACAAATTATTTTAAACTAAAGCAATTTGTAAAAATCACTTGAAATATGACAAATCAATGACAGATCGTGTGAGACTTTAGCAATTTGCAACATATCGCACAAAGATTGTTTGAGACTTCAGCGATATGTGACAGATTGTTTGAGACCTTAGCCATCAATATGTTATCTATGGGAAAAAAATCAATCGGCGGTAACATTGTACTCGGTTATCTTATCAGCGTAAAAAAAATTATATTTTATAACTTTATCGAGATTTACGCAAATGCAACAATCCAAAGTGGTTTGTTCGACTTTCATCTCCAAATAAGGTCATTTGTTGCCTCAAATAAGTCATTTTGTGATTTCACGTTACTTTTGGACGGTGTTAACTTAGTGATCCCCCCTAGTTCGTCGTTAGGTCGATGTTGTTTACTTCCCTAGACCAATTGACTAGATACTTTTATTGCAGAGAGTCGTAGAGTAGTTTTGAATCTCGACTAAAGCAAACCAAGCCCTCTTAACATAGGCTACTCGGCGAGAGGCTTAGTATAAATAATAAACAATAAATATAGGGTATTGAAGGTTTGTTAGTCAAACCTTTTTTAGATGATTTTTTATTAGTCAAACCTGTCAAAATACTAAAAATTAGCCAAATATTTTGTTACACGTCCAAGTAATAGCCATTAATCCGTTACCGTTAACTATTTTTAACGGTGCTCCACCTCAACTGCCACCTCATCAATGAATAAAATAAAATTGGGTAAACACTCATTATTAGCCAAAGCTTTCTGGCATTCTTTTTTATTAGCCAAACCTATTGAATTACTAATAATTGACCAAATCTTTTGCAATGCATCAAAATATTAGCCATCTATACGGTATCATTAATAATTTTGTACCTCTTTTCATAATTAAAATACTAAAATTTTGGAATGTTGACTTCCATATGACTCTTCCAAGCCAGTATCATGCTGCCAATTCAATATTGCCTCATTTTGAATCAATCTGACCAAATTGATCCATTTGACAGCATAAAATTTAGATGAAGCAATTATGTCTGGGAATTTTAAATTGACTTGTTTTGAGGCTATTATAATTGTCTGGGGTGGGGCAGACAATTCGAATTGACTCGCTTTGTAAAATGAGATAATTAACCAAATTGTCTTGTTTTTTAATTTATTCATCCAAATGACCCCTAATAACTCTTTTGGACAAAATTTAAAAATAAATTCTTTGATACCGTTGTCACCTTTAAGAGCTATGAAACTAATTAATAATTTGCAAAACTTCTTTCCTAGCAATGTCACTACTGGCGCACTTACAAAAAAATTTCATTTAAATTATTCTTGATGAAAATCAATAAGGTGTTTTGCTATACAACAGGTACGAAGTAATGATCTTTCCTATCACAAGGCAACGCACATTTTCAATACAATATATTTTTTAAGATAATATGAGAGAAGTGTTCATCTTATTCCTCTTATTCATTTGTACAATGGAGTCCTCTATTTATAAGTACATATACACCATCCTTACAATTTCCTCTATTATTGCACATGAATGTGAGGTAATGAATCATATAGATAATTCATTCTCATGATCAATGTAGGGAGGTAAATAGCTTCTAATATAGCATTCAATATAAAATACAATGTGGCATCCAATAGACATCCACTGGGGTGTAAGGTTGGTCCGAAAAACCCACTAACCCGCCCGATCATGTGGGTCGGGCTGAGTCAGTTTGTGTACAATATCAATTTAAGGTCGAGTAGGGTCGGTTCAACTTAGATTCGGGTCACTTTTTGACCTTTTGACCTTGTGACTCATACTAACACATTGGACTTGTTTTTAAAGTTTAGGTACTATAATGCAAGATAAAAAAATATAAAACTTCTTAAACATAATTTTACCACTGAATTTTCTCGACTTATTTGTAAAAAAATAAAATTTAAATTATAAGAAAAAATCAGCACCAAAATATAATTTTTAAAATTTAATATGTTAATTTGAGCCAACCCACTAATCTAATCTGCCCTGATCTGAGAAAGTCAAATATGGTCAAAAAGAAAATATAGACGAAACGAGTTAGTTATATAAGTTGATCCTTTAAAAAATGGATTAGAGAAAATCTAAGACAAAGACCAATTTTCAGCCTAACATTCACAACACAATACACATTAGTGTTAGTCCGTAAAATACTATCTTATTATTTTGTTAGATTTGCTTATTTTTAATGCAACTGAAGAAAAACATTGACGTTTTTTATTTGGAAAACCACAACATAGATTTTGCTCTGACCACTGGCCGGATAAATACCACACAAAACAGAGAACGGGCGAAGTCATTTGACGCAGAAGCCCTTCTTAAACCCTTGTGCCCTCAGGGTTCCTATCTTCTCTGTTTTCCCTCCTTTCTGCTGTCCGTCGGCCATGGAATCCGGTTGAAGAAAAAGAAGCTCCAACCAATTATCAGCCAAAGAAAGACAAAAGAGAGATGCGCCGTCTTGCTCATTCCAATCGTTATAAAAAACTAGCCTTCTTATCTTCTTCTTCCTCCTCCTCCTCGGCCTCAACTGTTGCTTTTTCTGCCATATCTCGCATGGGCTCCAAATTCTCGCCCAACCCCGCCACAGCTTCCGTCCCTCTCTTCCAACCTCTTCCTTCTCCATTTTCTTCCAGTACAAATCTATGCCGCGCCGGGAAGCGCTTGCTCCCAGTGCTATGTTCGAAACCCACTTCTAGAATCAATTCTCGTTCCCTCTACACCAATGGGCATGCGACTCTTCCGATTCCCAAACCAGGTAATCCCTCCCTACCCTTCCTGGAGTCGCTTGATGTAAATAATTTTCTTTTAGGATATGTCTTAAAATTTTGCGTTTTCAGTTTCAGCTGATTTGGCGGTGGGCGGGGGCTGGAAGAGCGACGCCTTGCGCCATCAATTGGCGGAGTGTGGACTTGAAGTGGATGACTTATCCCCCGGTCAGCATAGCGGCTTATTGTGTCCAAAGGTGAGCTTCTAGCTCCTCTAACAAATGGGAATGTCAGCTTATATTTCACTAGTTTCTTAATTTTCAATGGTTTAAGAGTCCTCAGTAATCAGTAATCAGTATTGTTCATTGCTTTTTAGTTATGTCGCCTGACAAGAATAATTGGCCAAGTCTGGAACTTTAAGCTTTAACTTCTTAGTGTTTAGGGATTGTTCCTATTGTGATAAGATCGCGTTTGGTTTGCTATTAGATGAAATTTCTAAAGTGTATCTGTTAATCTAGCCTGAAATAAGAGGCTTCATTGTCATTTCCCCATCTAGTTACCTATTACACTTAAACGTTGAACTGGAAGTTTGAAAATTGGAGCGGATCCACCAATTAAGATTTGGTAAATTTCTGATGTTTTCTGGTTGTGACTCAATTTTTTGTTGTATGCTAGTGCCAAGGTGGTGATTCAGGAGAGAAGTCTTTCTCTATTCTCATAAACGCTGAAGGGTATTCTTCAGCTTCACTTTTACTAACTAATTCCCTTTCTCTCTCTGAATATGAGTAATGTAAGTTTGGATGTGTGGCCGATGCAGTGCTAGAGCATCATGGATATGTCATAGGGCGAAATGTGGATGGACTGGGGGAACAAAAGTAAGCTAATCTCTTGTACCTGTTTTTACTCTTATAAATCTCTGGATGCCTTTATTGTGACTCCTGTCTTGACTTCCAGCAGCATGCTACCAGTTCGACCTCTAGAAACCCAGTCCAGCAAGGTACTCGCACAAAGCAAACAAGAGAAATTACAGAGGAGAGTCTGCAGTTGGAACCACTATGCAGTGAGGTTGTTAGTCTTACAGTTAAAGTCTTTCCAGTCATGTTCATATAGTTATGAGTTCATTCCTCAATTGGGTAAATGCAACCATGCTGAAAGCATCATAATAGGGGCAAAATATATTTTTGTTTGCAGCTTGTTGGTTACTTCAAAGAACGGGACATATCTCGTGAAACTTTGGTGAGAAATCGTGTTATGCAGAAGGCCTATGGCAATCAGGTGCGATGCTTTATGCAAGTTCTTGTTGGTTATAATTTTTTTTGTTGCTATAGTTGTTTTTATTCATCAGAAGAGCTATTGCCATCCCTTCATTTTAATTTGGTGTTGAGAATCCATAGCAAGATATGTTTCATTAGAGAGTAAAGAGAGGATTTATGGTTCAAAGATAGAAGAAAAGAAATGATCTTGAGCATATTTTCCCTTGGAACCTGTACCATTCTGACTAACGTTTTTTATTGTCACGAGTGACTGAGAACCTGTTCACTACGCAGAAAAAAAATTGATCAGCCTAATTAGAAAATTTACTGTGGAGGCTGCAATAACAATCTTTGTTCTGTCATTAGCAAGACTAAGATCCATCAAAGTCAAGTTTCAGTACTATTCTCTGGTAACTAACATTATTATTCGTATGCATTAGGATCATAACAACCACTCAGTTATTTGCCACTTGAAGTTTGAGTAAAAAGAAGACAAGAACATCTGAAACACGACAATCCTGCTTCGAGCTGATTATATCTTTGAACCATGTCCGTGCCTATAAATATACCCAACTTAATATGCAACTTACTGTTTGATAATGTTCTCTTGCCTTACTGACTCTGGTTTTTTCTTTCCTTTTTCCGTGGGATATTTGATATAAGGATGAAGTGGGTTGAAATAGGGTGCTTGTACATTTTATAATTGCCTGCATTTGCTCTGCAGATTGTTATTGCTTTTACTTATCGAAGAAATGGGAGACTGGTAAGCTGCAAGTATCGAGACATTCACAAGAAATTCTGGCAGGTTTGTCTGATGAGTATTACTATAAAAGCATTGATTTGTTCTATTTCTTCATGAAAATCATGGGGTTTTCTGGTCTTTTACACTCTGTTCTCCGGACTTTTTATTTCTGCTTTAACTTTCATGGATCAGAATGGAGCTAATGTATATTAGTAGCTTTTAAGTTATGAGGGTTGTCAATCTTAATCGTTTTTTAAGCTTCTACCTCTTCTTGGTAGATGTATACCTAGCATAATTGCAAAACTCTTTCTGGTGAAATGTTTTGATGGTAACCCCCTTTGTGATCCTTTGGTTGCATGCTTTTATTTCAGGAAAAGGATACCGAAAAGATATTCTATGGGCTGGATGACATTAAGGGTGCTGATGATATTATCATTGTATGTATACTCCATGCAAGTCTTCAATGGAGGCTTTTGAAATTGCCTACATTATAAGACGTGCTTATCTGTTTTTGCATCTAGGTTGAAGGTGAAATGGACAAGCTTGCAATGGAAGAGGCTGGATTCCGGAATTGTGTGAGTGTGCCTGATGGGGCACCTCCATTGGTTTCTTCCAAGGATTTGCCACCCGAATCCCAGGTTTGTACAACATCTGGTAACTAATATTGCGACTTATTTGGTTCTTTCCCTTGTTCCTGTTATCTGACGGCAATGCAAAGTCTAGTAACTAACTGCTATTATAATCAGTGTTTTATTTGTTCTGATTAATTTAAACATCACTGACCTGTTCAATCTGTATTTGCTGGAGTAGCTGAAGTTTGATTGCAACGACCTTTATAGTTGTGGAAGCGGATTAGGATCCATGCATATGAAATCCCAGCATGTCAAAGTTTCGTAGATTCTATTAGTGAACTTATCTTGACACATTTTCATGCTTTCAGATGGAAGGATAATGACAGTTTTTCAACTTAGTATTGTAATTTATATACCTTTTCATGTAATTTGTGAAGCTAGGACACGAAGTATCAGTATCTTTGGAATTGCAAGGATTATTTGAAGCAGGTTCGTAAAAAACTGATGTCTTCTTTCTTAGTGCACCTAACTTAAGCAATATACCACAGTATAACATATTGCACGACAACCACTCTAATAGGCATCTCGAATCATACTTGCTACTGATGGAGACCCTCCTGGTCAAGCATTGGCAGAAGAGCTTGCACGACGTCTGGGAAGAGAAAGGTAGAGGAGCTTATGTCTGCCAATAATGTTGTATCATTTATTAATGTGGTGCTTGTAATTGTAATTTGTAAGCTACAGTGTTGTCTTACTGTTATCTTTGTTCGGGAATGCAGATGCTGGCGAGTCAAATGGCCAAGGAAAAATGAAGATAGTTATTGCAAAGATGCAAATGAGGTCTCACAGCAGGCCATTAGACTGCTTCGGTGAAATATTATCTTCTGTGGGCACCTCCATATTAATACTTCCAACTCTACTTGTAGGTGCTAATGTATTTGGGCCCTCAAGCAGTGAAGGATGCAATTGATGATGCTGAACTATATCCCATTAAAGGATTATTCCTCTTCAGAGATTTCTTTGATGAAATTGACTCATATTACCATCAAACTCAAGGATACCATTTTGGTGTCTCAACAGGATGGAGGTCTTTGGATGGGCTGTACAGTGTAAGAAGCATTTCCTTTGACTCGGTGCTATTGCATTTCTAGGATGGTCTGTATTTTCAATTGTGTTATTGCTTGATAAAAAGCAGAAAATGAACAGTAATGTAATTTTATGAACGGTTATGTCAGACCAATGTTCGTGAACATGCGTTTGATGGATATAAGCAGTTGACGAATGTTCCGTTAGAGCTCGGCATTATTATCATGAAACAGTTAACAAAGATTTAAGTTCACTCTCGGAATGCTTTTTCCCAGTTTGATGTAAAAACTGTGGTGAAACAATAAAATGAGGATGTGTGCATATTTTGCTGCAGATTTTAGTTCTAAACCTGTTCCATTGCAGGTTTTGCCAGGAGAGTTGACGATAGTAAGCGGGGTTCCGAATTCTGGCAAGAGTGAGTGGATTGATGCTCTCTTATGCAACCTCAATAAAAGTGCTGACTGGAAATTTGCTCTTTGCTCTATGGAGAACAAGGTAAGCTATAGACTACTGATTTTCTGTTTTTTATTTATTTTTGCAGTAATAAAGGGTATTTACTTTGAATGTTGAGAGTTAGCAGTATGAAATTTGCACATTATATAGTTTAGTTTGTCCCGTTCTGGAAGGATAACTTCGCTTTGGACTAATCTTGAATATGGACACTCTGTAGTCATCATGTTTGCTTCTGGTAATAAGACCTGCTAGCTATAACAGGCTTAAAGAACATTAACTCCGATGACGAGACCGAGAAGGCTACACTATGCTGGAAAGAAATGGCTTTACTGAAGATACTTGTTGTCAATCATAAGACTCACATATATTGTTGCAGAATATTCTAATTGCTGCTTATGGGCATTTTTCCAACCTTGCAATTATACGTGGTTTATGGGGTCTAAGTAGTGGCACTGTTAATCGCCATCTTGTATCTTTTGTAGGTTCGGGACCATGCTAGGAAGCTGATGGAGAAATATGTTAGAAAGCCATTTTTCGATGCTCCGTGAGTTGGTGTTATTTATTGCTCAAGTTTTTTTTTGTTCTAACCTATGTCCAACCCCCACTCCATTTTTCTTGCAAGCTGTTTGTTGTTGCAATTCTTGTGCTATTACTAGCTTGATTTTAACATGCTTTCCTGTTTGTCATTGTTTTTCTTCTCTTGTTACTCATCCCAGCAAGTTGTATAACCATAGATCACTGTTTAGGGGCGGATCTGTTATCATTGTTAATGTTTGATGTACTGTGAAATCATGTAGAGGTTTCTTGGAGTGTTATTTTTTTTAACTAGGGTCTCTCTTGGGTGACACCCTTTTGCTTGTTCAAAATTTAGTAGACTTTTCTTCCTGTTCATCACAGGTATGGAGAATCTGCGGAAAGAATTGATGTCATGGAGTATGAGCGTGGGAAGCAGTGGTTGAATGATACATTCTACCTGATAAGGTAACTCAAAACATGCAAGGAAAATGTTACTTGGGAAGTTCCCAGAGCCTGAACAGAACTGGCAAAATGTTTAGACTTTCCCATCTTTTATAAAACTTTCTAATCCTAACAAGTAATTTCGTTTGCTTGCTTGCTCTCTTTGCTTGTGATGCTAATCTGAGTTGGCATCTCTGTAACAGATGCGAAGATGATGCACTTCCAAGCATAAGATGGGTTCTTAGTCTGGCGAAAGCAGCAGTCCTTAGATATGGTGTCCGTGGGCTTGTAATTGATCCTTACAACGAACTTGATCATCAGCGGCCACCTAATATGTGAGAATTTCTCCTTGCCGAATTCTCTTCATTTGAAGTTTTAGGGTATGGTGTATGCCATGGTTTATGAGCGTGGTTGACTGGTATATACCAATGGAAATACTGGTTCCAAATCAAGACTTTGGAATAGCTGATTGTTAAACTCAATTCGGTTAAATGATTCCTAAACTCCTGATACTAAACGTGCGTCTTAATTGTGATTAGGACCGAAACAGAGTACGTGAGTCAGATGCTGACTCTGGTAAAAAGATTTGCTCAGCACCATTCATGTCATGTGTGGTTCGTTGCACATCCCAGACAGGTAATATGGGCATTTTTCTTCTATCTTAACGTTTGACTATTGGGTTATGATATTTATTCACATTACGTGCATTGTTTTGTGCAACAATCAGCTGCACAACTGGATCGGAGGCCCCCCTAATATGTATGATATAAGCGGGAGTGCACATTTCATAAACAAATGTGATAATGGGATCATCATTCATCGCAACAGAAATCCAGAGGCTGGGGACATTGATCAAGTCCAGGTGCGTTGGGCTGCTTGCTGACAGTTCCCGTTTTGCGTACACAACGAACTTATAAGCTTATGCTGGACCTTTTGCGCGCACGATTCTGGATTTTTCTGCAGATTTGTGTTCGAAAGGTCCGAAACAAGGTCGTGGGAACCATAGGTGACGCATACTTGTCATATAACAGGTATGAAGAATAGTATTTCAGTGCTTCTTATGTCATTAGTTTGTCGTGGTGAGTACGGTGATGATGAGTGTGCAAACCTTTTCGACAGGGTTACTGGTGAGTTCAGGGATACCGAAACCAATCACCGAAAATGATTGTGAGAAGGTGGGAATGTGTGGAAATCTTGGTCTTTCATCCCAATTTTCAGGGTTTGTGGAGGGTTGGAAGAGACAAGAGAGAAGACTGCATTTCCCAATATGTAGATGATACGCTGGATGAAACCAAACCTGTTCATACTTGTAATGTCGGGTTGGTAATGTTTCTTCATATCAAAATGTTAATATTGGAATTGAATCCATTGACATTATAGAGTACAAACATGTTAATCTTATCATATTGTACCTAGTCAGTTGGCCGAACAATGGGTATTCTGATCATATTGTATCGGTTGGTTAGGCGGTTAAAATCACATCTTAGTCGAATCAGTATGGAGTACAGACATCATTAAGAATTTTTGTTGACCAGTTTATACGGCTAGGATGACAGCCCGCTGTGATAACAACCAATATTATTATATATTTTATTTGATACAAGTATGCTATTGGTGGAACCATGGTTGTATTTAGAAGTAGTGCAACGGTTTGCCTCATACGCGACCGCACCGGATAAACCGGATCGTATCGAACCGAATATAATATTGTACAGTCTTTGGTTTTCGTGACTTTTACAAATATTGGAGTGGAGTGAGTTATCATTTAGATTGGATCAAATCAAACCAGTGCAACTCGAGTGCAATGTTGGTCTAGACCTACATGTCTTTCACTATTGATTATTGAAGCATGGTTTTCATGAGTTTGGTCTGCTTTGGTCCGAATTGTTTCACACCTCTAGTTGTATTGTATTAATAAATACTTTTTGTTAAGTTATGCGATTCAATTTTTAGTGCGGTTTCACAATGAATGAGTTGAATAAGTTTATATTATTCATTTTGCCGATTTAATGTTTGCCCCAAATATTTTAGATTTCTAGGGATGGTAACTTTGCCCATACCCATGGGTTTCTTACTATCCAACTCAATTGGGTTGAGTATGAAATCCAAATATATGGATATGGGTAGAGTTTGATAGGTTTGTACCCATACCCATTTACTTTGGGTTGAGTTGGGTTTATATCAAATGGATTTGGGTTTGTACCCATGCCCAAATACAAATTACAGTTTGGTACCCAAACTTAATAGACATGCATATTTAGTACCTAAATTTAATTTTTTTTGCATATAAGTCCTCAAAATATCGATGGAAAATTACATTTTGGTACCTAAATTTTTTTGGTCTTACATTTTGGTACCTAAACTTTTTCAAGTTTTGCAAATAGGTCCAATTTTTGCATGTGTAGTTAAAACACCCTCAAGTAAATGGATATCCATATCCAACCCATACCCATTTAGATTATGGAAGCCCCAAACCCAAACCCATCTATAAACCCCCAAATTCATATGCACTCACCCATACCCAACCCATTATCAATGGGTCTACTTGGATTTGGGTATAATTACCCATGGGTGGGTAATTTGCCATCCCTATAGATTTCTATATTTCAAGGTTAGTGTAAGACACTCTTTACAAAGTAAAAATTCTTTTAGTTCTTAATGTAACTAACTGGAATAGGGTTTTTCCATAGGAGCTCAACATGTAATCTAGGATTATCATCTCTTTGCTAAGACTAGCTTAGCCACGGTGTAAAAAATGCTCAGTATTTAGCCTACTTATTCAATGATAGTTTAATTGTTCAATCTTCAATCGTTGTGGGTCGTCTAATTTCATAAAGTATTGACATATGAATCATATCAATATTTCACGACCTTGAAATTCAAAGTTACTATGTTATGCCTGAAACTATGATTCTCAGTGGCTGGGCTAGGTATGAACAATTATAGCAACCTAAGAAATTCAAACTTGAGACCTAAAGGTTGAAGACCAGTGACAATACCACTAGATTAAGCCCTTATTCGATAGAATTAATTGTTTATACTCATTAGTGATGTCCTTACTCACATGAATGATCTAACATACAATAATGGTTAAGACTATACCACCATCATATCAAATTTGTTATTCAGGTGAAGTGCTAATATGTCAAGTAGAATTCTAGGACATCATTGCACAATAGAATTTTTATTATTGTCCATTCTACACTAACTTGGCATCTGAATTAATTTTCCCCCGAATCTAACTTTAAGATTGTTAAGTCTTCAATATGAATAAGTGTTAGGACAAATACAATTAAACTCAGATTTTAAAATTTAAAAACTTACGGTTTTACACTTTTTATTGCACAAGGAAATCAAACCGTAAAACTTGACAATACACGATTTGTCATTTCATTGACTTTCTAAAGAACGACCAATAATTCATTGGCAAAACAGTAAGTCTCGAAATATCAGTTAACTTTTCTCAAAAAAGAAATATCAGTAGTCTACCATATAAGTGAAAAAAGCATAATCGAACCAAAACCAGAGCGTCGGTCGAGCAATCCAAACCGGCTCGATCATGAAAAATCACATGGACAAAGGAGGGACGCTCTGTTCGTTCCTGAAGAAATTGGAAGGGTCAATGGCGGCTTTCACCCGAGCCAACCTCTCAAAATTATGCTTGAAATACTGCTCCCCCCAACCTCTGGCCTGCTCGTAGCTCGTCTCCCCCGTCGGATCATTCATCCCCAAGTCCAGATCCCTGGAATTCGCGTACGCTCCTCTCGGGTTCTTGGAGACGAACGGCGTCAGGAATTCGTGCAGCTTCCTTATCCATCCCAAATGCCTCTCTTCCACCTCCTTCTGTTCACCCGACCATGCCACATAGTACTGGATTTTGTACACAGTCCCGGCTCTATATGAGTAAGGAGTGCTGGAATCCGAGATTCGGCTCATCATCCCTCCGTGAGGAATGAGATGGAGCAGAGCCGCCCCTGGCTCCACTTGATGAACCCTGCTCCAGATCCCCTGCAACGCCGATTCAGGGAGCGGCGTGCCCACGTAGTCCGATTTCGCTTTCAGCTTCGCGAACGAGATGGGCGAGTCCGTCCTGCTCTTCAGCAGCACGTCGTAGGTGGAGTTGCTCGGGTAATTGGCGAAGTGAAGCACCGACTCGATCCAGCTCATCTCCTTGCAATCTTCTTCCTTCAATCCCAGCTCCGGGAAGTTCTCATTCATAACCCTCAACAGCTTTCCTTTTCTCCCCAAATACATGACTTGGAATGCAGCTTGCAGTACCTGTTTGGTGGAATTACCCTGACCGCGCGCCGCCGCAGCGCCGATCATCACCAGGATCATGAGATCGTCCGGCAGCTTGTCCGCCACGCGCTGGTACCGGTCGACGAGCATCGTCATCTCCGCGTCGCCGTCGGACGACGCCGACGTTCTGGAAACCGTGAACGCGGACAGTCGGAGCGGGACTCGTACCAATTTCAGTTTCCACGAGACGACGATTCCGTAGGTGTTGCCTCCGCCGCCGCGAATCGCCCAGAAGACGTCCTCCCCCATCGCGGCCCTGTCCAGGACCCTGCCGTCCGCGTCGACCAGCAGGGCGTCGCGGATGTTATCCGCCGCCATCCCGAACTTCCTCAGCGTGGTGCCGTACCCTCCGCCGCTGATGTGGCCGCCGAGGCCGACGGTGGGGCAGAGCCCCGCGGGGAAGGCGAGCGTCCTGCTGGCGGAGGCGATGCTGTGGTACACTTCGGCCAGAACGGCGCCGGATTGGGCCCAGGCGGACTTGGAGGGGACATCTACGGTCACGTTGCGTAGATTGACGAGGTCGAGGAGGAGGAACCGGGAGGATAGTGAGGCGTAAGACGCGCCTTCGAAGTCGTGGCCGCCGCTTCGGACTCGGAGGTGGAGGCCGTGCTTGCGGGAGCAGAGGACGGTGGATTGGATCTGGGGGATGGTTGTGGGAGTGACTATGGCGATGGGTTTTGTTCTTGACGAGGAGGCGTTGTTGCTGAATCTGGGGTTTCGAATGGAGAACTGCAAGACGGAGGCGTATGCGGTGGAGTTTTGGGCGGTGTAAATGAGGTTGGAGATGGCGTCTTCTTGGGAGCAGAGGCAGTGGAGTAAATCGTGGTACTGCGGCTGCGGCTGGTTGTTGGTGGCGACTGAAACGCCTATCCACGCAGACGAGAAGAATGGGAGGAGGAGGAGAAACCGAGTTAGGGAGAGCAAGGAGGTTGGAAATTTCATGATTGTTGAAACCAAAGGCAAATTTGAGGGACGGAGTCGCTTGGGGCATTGTCCATTTTATACTTTTTAGATAAAAAGAGCATTTCCAGAAGGGAGAGTGGGGATTGGGGAACAATTTGGACAAAGGACAAGTGCTTTTCTTTGAAAAATGGGTGGTACTTGCAATCGATGTCAAAGTTTGACCCCCACAAGTGCTTTCTTTTGACAACACAAATGATAACTAAGGCCACTATTATTGCGATTTTCAACCAAAACCACTAATAATTACAATGCATTACTTTAAGGGTGTATTCGTGTGGAATAATTTGCTTCGCCACTAGTAAAGAGATACTTGAATCAACTGAAATTGGACTTGAATGGTTTGAGATTCGGTTTCGTGAACTTTCTGAATATACAAGAAAGGATAAATCGATATTTGGGCTGAACGAAATTGGTTCAAATGCGCTAATAGTGGATTGAAGGCACTAATAATCCAATTTTGTTCCTCAAATTTTTTCAAACTGCCTTTATTGTGTGGTAGTTCGACACATCCTCGCCCACCGCCTGCTGGCTTGGAGTTAGCCTCACCCTCTCATATAGGCATATCAACGAGTACAACGCAAACGTCCTGCCTGCGCATTGCATTGCTTTAGAATTAGTGGTGGAGCTACATGTGGTATAGAAGCTGTTATGGTCCTTGGTTTTTTTATCTAAGGTTATAATGTGAGTGTAGACACCTCATTTTGTCCGGGTAAATTATCCAACTAAAAATTCCAACTTAAACCGTGAAATATCGTAAGATAGATCGGCCATTGCGAATCTAAAATATCAACGAATGTACAGTTTATTCGAATTCGATTCCGGTGGATCTAATAGGATCTATTGGCTTCTAATCTCAACTTTTTGCACAACACAAAAAATAAAATAAGAAGAAAAATGTATTATTAAAATTTTTACTAAATTACAATTACAATCATAATTACAAATCACAAATAACTAATGAGAGTTACAAGTGTTCAATAAGTTTCAGGCTTGACCCACCATCTCCTTTGAAGCAAATCAACCTTGGACCTGCAATGCAATGAAGAAAGGCCAGTTAGTCCAAACTCAAGTGCAATATGAAGCAGCCCAACTCGACCCAGGCCCGAAGGAAACCCAGTCAGGCCCAACCGAGCCCAAGCTCAAACGAATTTGGACCAGATCAGACATCATGGGGCTGATGCAAGCCATCCCAAAGACCCGACCGACAAACTGGTCGGACCAGAATTGGTCTGGCCAAACCCAGACACCACCGCCTCATTTTTTCTATAAAAGGAGGCCCAATTCCCAAGGAAGGGGACAACTTTCAGAAGGGGGAAATACTGGAGAAAATACTGTCTTTTCTTTCTTTCAGAGTTCAAGTTCAGAGCTCTTTCTTTCTTTCAAAGCTCTCTTTTTCTTCTTAGTAAGTTCAGAGAGAGAGAGTGCTGAGAAAATAGAAAGAGAAATACAATATTTTTTTATTTCCTTTCTTTATCTTCTCTCAAATAGAAGCAGAAAACCTCAAGGCAAACAAAAGTCCAACAAGGTTTGTATTGAGCCAACAAAGTGGTTTATATTCCAGTTATAATAATATACTATTGATTTAATCTCTTCTCTACTACTTTTTTGTCAATATCATTCTATTATTGCAATTATCAGCATCTCTTTCTTTATCTTTCTTCACAATATTTTTAAAAATCAATCAACTCTAATCAAAGTTCACCATGACCAAATTGATTTAGAAGAGTGATTTAAACTAATCAATCCCATATTTACTGTCAACTTGTTCATTTGGCTTTCGCTTATTTACTCATTTCAAGCTTACTGACTATATTAATTATATTAACCTACAATACATGACTTTCTACTTGTCAGTTAGACTTCTTATTACGTAGTATTGTTGCTACCAATTGTGCTATTTACTTTTCGTCATTTTTCAATTCCTTTATTTATGTCATGTTTCGATCCCTTTATTTTCTAGAACTAGAATATAGATGAGATCACCAAAAACAGATTGTCATTTTTCCTAAATACCCAAAAATCACATCCATTTCAACAAATCCATATTAACCAAAAGACACTAGGATGTTAACCGAAAGGCCAAATTTAGAATTGATTATGAGTTTCAAAACCATCAATTTTTATCAGAAATCCCCAAGTAAACCTCAAAATCCAGATTACGACAAACACACATTCATTCCTAAAACTCAGATCTGTAAATCGTTTTCAAACCTACATTATAATCCACTTTTTTAGTGTTTCTCCCAAACCACTTCGAGCAGAGTTTAGGAAAACCTCACCTAGCTCTCTGCCCGTTTCCAAAACCTGCAAAAATAAGGAAAGAAGAGTCAGTACTTGCACAATCGAAGAGAGTAGCATCAAAGTAAAAAAATCCGCAAAGCCTACCTTTTGTTATCCTTCGATTTTGTCATCGCCGACGAAATCAATCCTCCCTCGTCGCTGTTGACTCTCCGTCTCCTCCCAACAGAAAGCCAAATTCCAAAAATCAAAATAAAAATAACAAAGAAACCCGAAATCGATTTCAAATATCAAAAGTAAACTTACCCAGATCCCCTTTCGTCGCGTCTGGCAGTCGATCTTCCTTCGCCGACGGCGAGACCCACGACCGCCGATAACTTTCGTTCTTCCTCCCCTTACCCACAACAGAAACCAAAAATCAAGAGAAGGAAAGTCATCATCCCTAAAAAACCCAGAAAATCAAACATGCAAACATAATCCGCAACTTACCGTCGATTTAGAGGCTGACCGGCGCTCCAATGGCATATTTTGGGTTGGGATCCCGTCCGATTTTGCTGTGGAACGTGAGATATGGGAAGTGATTTTCCCCTTTTGTTTATCGGAAAGAAGAAGAAAGTAAATCGAGGGAGGAGGGTTTCTGATTTCAGAAGGCATGGCGGAGAGTGAAGGAATGGTTTTTGGGGTCTCTGGTTCGTTTCATAGAGAGAATGGAGGAGAAGAGATAGACGAGTGGAGAAGAGAGGAGAGTGTTCATTTTTCTTCTTCTTGTTCTTTCTGCAGATGAAAAACGTGAGAGGAGAGGAGAGAGAGGGTGAGCGGCGGCCTACTTAGAATGAATTGGGGTTTTGTTTTCGTCTTAAGAGGCGAATATATACCATAAATTTTAAAATAACCAAACTACCCCTAGGGTTCTCAGTGTATTACTCGGCCTTGCCACCGCCCCCTTCTCCTTAAAATCGACCAAAAATAAGGTGTGTACATAGGGTTCGACACTATAACCTGATGCTCTCACCAGTCAACTTGACAAACCAGTAAGCTACAACATGATCTTTGCAACTTTAGGCCTCGTTTTATTTTATCATCAATCAAGCTTAATACGTAGGAATCTCGACCTGGTTACATAAAAATCTCCTATGTTTATTTTTCCACTACATCATTACCTATTTGTATATATTTTTCTATAAATATTCAATAAAATGAAATCATGGTTAATAGATCATGATGATTTTTATAGTATAATCTTTCCATAATCATTAATCAATTGATTCTAACTAACTAAAAACTTCTACTTTTCATTTATCAAGATGTACGTCAATAGACGTAAAATCTTATTGTGTGCCAATAGTATACGAAATTTATTTCAACTCAATAGTCCAATAGGACTTTAAGTTAAATCATTAACAATTTAAACACCCAACCCTTTAAAACTTATCGATTTGAGTAGTACCAATTTTGGGCGTTGTGGGGTGTAAAACACTTCCCTACACGTAACCGTACTCCCGAACCCAAATCTCCTAATTCGCAGACCAAATCTCGGTTTCGATCCTAAGGTCGAGACCGGACCAAAGAGTGTTCGATCCACTCCAAGTAAGATCGGTGGCGACTCCGAGCGTATTCGGGACGGATTCCCCCGATCTCGAGGGGCGGTTGCAACAGTGGCGACTCCGGTGGGGATGTTGAGAATCGAAGTACAATGTTAAATCGATAAGCTTCCCTTACCATCTTTAACGTGTTGGGTGTTTATTAATTTGTTTGTGCATTTAATTTAACCCGTATTTAATTATTTACATTCATACATCAAAGCTCTATACCCGAGCTCTCCTTTAGAAATTGCAAGGTGTAACGTGACTCCTACAATAGTAGGGGAATATCGTGAAACTTACTAACCAAGTTGAACTCAAATTCGAGGTTGATTTGAGGTATCCGGCTAAGCTTGAAAGAGCAATAGTAGGATACAACTTGGGTATTTTCCTAGATACCTTTACCAACCATTTAGTAAGCTTAGCAGCCGCCCAACACCATATCGTATAAACCTTGTCGTCAAATCTTCCATAACTTTTTATGTTTATTTAATACAGAGAATTGTTTTTTAATTTCGATATATGTTTGCTTTTGATGTGATAATTTGTGCATTATTGATTACTCATAAATAATGTGATTTTATTATGCACATAATAGCTTTTCAAAATTCTTGACATTAGCATTCATCCTATTCAAAATCTTAAAAGATAAAGCACATGCATCCATTAAAGTCATCTTTGCATTTACACATTCACATCATTTAGCATCATAAGCATCATATATACAAAACCGTTTAACAAACAATAAATTTGTCAGGGTTCCTTAAAATTGCTCGCCTACCAGGAAAAAGTCAGCCTTCTAAGCACTTCACTAGATCAAAACTCAAGGTCTTCATGGAGGCATTTCAGAAACAGATAAACGACATCAATGGGAAGCTAACAGGGTTTGATGAGAAACTGACAGGTTTCGATGAAAAATTGGCGGTTTTTGATGAGATGAAAGGTCAACTCAACACAATTTTGGGCATATTATCAGGAAAAGGAAAGGGGGTTGCAACTAACGAAGAAGAAGCGATATTCGACGAAGAAGATCACTATGAACCACCTAAAGGAGATGCCTCAGGTAGTAAATTTATTCTCATACCTTCGAAGAACACATGTGACGAAGATGTCATGGGACAACCAAAGCATGACAAATTAGAAGAGACTGAGAAGCAGGAGGAACATGGGGTTGATGCTATGCTGAAAGAAAAATTGGAACACATGAATGAACGAATAAGAAGCATAGAAGGATTTGAATCCTATGAGCCTATGGATGCATCGCAACTATGTTTAGTCCCAGACGTCATAATTCCTCATAAATTTCAAATGCCTGAATTTGAAAGATACAATGGCACTACTTGCCCAAGAAGCCATCTAGTCATGTTTTGTAATAAAATGGCTAACTATATTCGTGATGAAAGGTTGATGATACATTGCTTCCAAAATAGCTTGAGCAGCTCCGCGCTGAGATGGTATATGCAATTAGAGAAAACGAAAGTGAAAAGGTGGCAAGACCTAGCCGATGCATTCATGAGGCATTATAAGCATAACCAGGATTTGGCACCAGATCGGGAGGATCTACGTAATATGGAAAAGAACGAGAAAGAATCGTTCAGAGAGTATGCTCATAGATGGAGGGAGAAGGCGTCAGATGTTCAACCCCCGCTGTCAGAAAAGGAAATGGTGTCAATCTTCTTCGGAACATTGAGAGTTCCGTATTACAACAACATGGTGGGGATTACCACAACCAACTTTGCGGACTTGCTAGTAATTGGAGAGCGAATTGAAAAGGGATTGAAGCAAGGTCGGATGGAAAGTCCAGAAGCCTCCAAGAAACCATACCAAACCCGAAGGGGAGATGGGGACGTTCATTCTGCTCAAGAGGATTCATCAAGAGGAAAAAGGTGGAATCACCAACCCCAAAGCAATCAAGCTCATCCCTATGTTTCAAACACTGCACTAATTACTCAACATCCAAGTTTTCCTACTCAACCACCAGTCCAAAATTTGCCACCAGTAGCACCACCACCAAATAACCAAGAGCAAAATAATTTTGGGAGATACAAGAAACCCATCCAGATTGACCCTATTCCAATCACATACACTGAACTTCTTCCCCAACTACTTGAAAGTCGTCTAGTTTCTATTTTACCATGTGAACCTATGCAACCCCCATACCCACCATGGTACAAGTCAGAACAACATTGTGCTTACCACTCTGGTGTCGCAGGACACTCAATTGAAAGTTGTAGAGCGTTCAAGATTAAGGTCCAACAAATGGTGAATGCAGGTTGGTTGAAATTTGAAGGGAAGCCAGATTGTCCAGACATCAACAATAACCCACTTCCAACTCATGGAAATTAGTGTGTTTACTACAAGGCAAAGCTCGATGCAAGAATGATCCTCGCCATATTAAGTAAATAAATGTCAAGATCATTTGCCCTGCTAAGATGTATCACCTTTTCTTTCATCGTCATGAATAAAAGATTTTCACATTTCGACTTATTTAGATCATTGTGTGACTATATCAACCTTAATCTATGAGTTTGCATCAATGTTTTGTTGTTAAAAGTGGTGAATTTTCATTTGTTGAAAATTGATTTTTTTTTCTTCTTCTTCTTTCTCAACCATAAAAGTTCATTTTTTTGTCTTCAAGACGAGCCATGTGATTGCCACGCTATGCAAATATGAGCACCCTACTGGTGTTGAAGAGTTTAAACATCATATCGATGTCGAGTGATTATAAATGCCCTACTAGTATCGAGAGTTTGAGCACCCACATGTGTTGAGAGTGTGTGCACTTCGCTAGAGTTGAGAGTATTAACACCCCACTGGTGTTCGCGGATTACGAATAAATAGTCAAAGGGTGTAATGAGAATACGACATCATGCTACTTGTAGAATCTCGTCACTGCCATAGCCAAATGTTGCTAGCAAATTGGATTGACCAAGAAAAAACATTTGAATAATACAACGATTATTTGACATTATAATCTATGGGAGAGAACTGCCCAATCGTCTTAGCAAAAAAAAAACACTCATATTACCATGACAAAAAAACTCTTGACCTTTTGATACTCTTGCTCCTAAACCCAAATACCAATACGAAGAAGAGCATATATGGGGGAATAACCAAGTCAAGTAAGTCCCACAAAAAAAAAGGCCAAAAAGGAAACTAAAAAAGCAAAAAAAAAAAAAAACAAATCAAAAATATTGTGGGACTTACAAATTGGACACCCCTTATCAACATTTGAGTCTCGATCATTCACTGCAAGTCAAAATGTTTGTCGACCATTCACAAGAGAACCTGAAGCAATAACTTCCATGATAAAAAGGGGGTTTTGCAGCCAAAACTACATCAAATGAGGGTCTCCATTGGTTATCATTTCAAGAGCAACTTTCCATATCCAAGTTTGTATTCACAAATATCTCATTCATTCACTACTCGACCCCCACCTCTAAAGCCAAAATCTCAAGACAAGGGGGTAATGTAAGATGTATTCCCCAATATGTCCAAGAGCCATCACTATTTTTTGAGAAAGCAAGCAAGACTTCCTCCTCAAAATCCATGATAATAACCATTAATATCACCCCCTACCCATCAGTTAATCTCATACTTCGGGGGCAAGCCAATTTCCCCCTACAAGAAAACTTCACATTGCCAAAAGCAGACTTCACAAGGACCTCCTTATCCGCCACTCACTAAAAAAGGGATTCTAACATTTTTCGGTGTATCAGACAAGAGTATCCTTTCGGGGAAAGCAAGGATTTCCAATACCATGTCATGCTATAACCTCTTAATTTCATATTCCAAGGTTCCCATTATAGAAAACTGTCACCACAAACACATTTGACCATCAACATAAAAGGAGGCATCTCACGTGACCAGAATCTCTATGTTAGCTGAAATGTCATATACTCAAAGCACCCCTAGGAATGAGTGAAAGTGAAATCAAGCATGATATTGAGAGTGAGAGTGAGTGCTTATGGATTCTCTCATGGTTTGACTCTCTCTTTGCACTGAAAAATGAAAAATAAATTTATCAACATGGCAGTATCCCCCTCAAAATTTTATCCGCAACACCAGGTCCTCATTATACTTTTCCAGCCGCACTTTTCATACATTTTTGCACTCATCTCAAATAAAGGTTGATAAAGTCACTCTTTGTTCCGAAGAATAGAAAGTGAACAACATATCTTTGGGGGCAAGAATGATGTAGCCTCAAAGAAGAACAATCCTGAAATTCTCACAAGCCAACTTGCTCACTTTTCAACTCACCGGTTTAGAAATCTCAAAGAACTTGAGAACGCCATTGATTTCATTCATTCATCCAACCAATCATTCATCTGACACAAAAGGAGCACAATACACTACACCAAAGCCAATTTAAGAACCCTTCATGGAACAATGAGAAGCTCGAAGGAGGTTCGGTCAAGAGCTCACACCATTGAGCACAACTAAGGATCCAGTCTACAAAAGGCAATGATTCAATTCTTGTGGGCGTTCAATTTAAAGGAGCCCAAGTCAACGAAAACAAAATATTTTCAAAACAATTGAAAATGTATCATATCCTCTATTTGCATATTCACGACATTATCATTCATTAGCATTGACTCATCACACAATCATTTCCAACATCATTTTTATACTCAGTACTTGACATCATCATACATCAAAGTGAATTGTTAATCGTCACAAAAACCTCTCAAACATTTACTAAATGTATATTAAAAATTTTCATGCGAAATACAAATACACATTTTCATTAATGATTAGCTTGATTTTATCACAGTTATTATTCTCATTGTTTGATTTAATTTCTATCACAAACAATTTTAGTACAACGTCCTTACAAAATGATTAGTTTGATTTTACCAATGTCATTTCTCTCATTGTTTCATTGATTTCCATCACAAACAATTTGAGCACAAAATACTTACACAATGATTAGTTTGATTTTACCACTGTCATTTTTCTCATTGTTCGATTTGATTTCTATCATAGACAATTTGAGTACAACTTCCTTACAGATTGATTAGCTTGATTTCATCGTTGTCATTTTTCTCATTGTTTCGATTGATGTCTATCACAAAAAATTTGAGTACAATGTCGTTACAAAATTATTAGCTTGATTTTACCTCTAAAAATACAACAATTGGTGCTGGCGAGCGCCTGAAAAATACGACACTGACACTGGTGAGCGTTCGAAAAGTACACTGGTGTTGGCGAGCGCTTGAAAAATACGACACCGACGCTAGTGAGCGTTCGAAAAGTACACTGGTGCTGGAGAGCGCCTGAAAAATACTACATCAATGCTAATAAGCATAAAACAATTAACCATCAAAATAAATTCATCAATTAGCGCTGACGTGCGCTTTGTTTACGTCATCATAAGAAAATAAACCCAACAATTAGCGCTGACGTGCGCTTCGTTTACGTCATCATCGAGAAAAATGTAACAATTGGCGATGACGAATGTCGAAAAATACGTCAGCAACAAAATATAATACCCAACTGAACTGAGAAAATGTGGTGTCTATACGAGAACTTTGTATAACTCTTTATATAAAGAGATATACAAAGGGGGCAACTGTAGACACCTCATTTTGTCCGGGTAAATTATCCAACTAAAAATTCCAACTTAAACCGTGAAATATCGTAAGATAGATCGGCCATTGCGAATCTAAAATATCAACGAATGTACAGTTTATTCGAATTCGATTCCGGTGGATCTAATAGGATCTATTGGCTTCTAATCTCAACTTTTTGCACAACACAAAAAATAAAATAAGAAGAAAAATGTATTATTAAAATTTTTACTAAATTACAATTACAATCATAATTACAAATCACAAATAACTAATGAGAGTTACAAGTGTTCAATAAGTTTCAGGCTTGACCCACCATCTCCTTTGAAGCAAATCAACCTTGGACCTGCAATGCAATGAAGAAAGGCCAGTTAGTCCAAACTCAAGTGCAATATGAAGCAGCCCAACTCGACCCAGGCCCGAAGGAAACCCAATCAGGCCCAACCGAGCCCAAGCTCAAACGAATTTGGACCAGATCAGACATCATGGGGCTGATGCAAGCCATCCCAAAGACCCGACCGACGAACCGGTCGGACCAGAATTGGTCTGGCCAAACCCAAACACCACTGCCTCATTTTTTCTATAAAAGGAGGCCCAATTCCCAAGGAAGGGGACAACTTTCAGAAGGGGGAAATACTGGAGAA
This sequence comes from Linum trigynum, assembly GCA_964030455.1. Classification (NCBI taxonomy): domain Eukaryota; kingdom Viridiplantae; phylum Streptophyta; class Magnoliopsida; order Malpighiales; family Linaceae; genus Linum; species Linum trigynum. The sequence goes on along the minus strand of OZ034814.1, from coordinate 26,881,808 downwards.
AATACTGTCTTTTCTTCCTTTCAGAGTTCAAGTTCAGAGCTCTTTCTTTCTTTCAAAGCTCTCTTTTTCTTCTTAGTAAGTTCAGAGAGAGAGAGTGCTGAGAAAATAGAAAGAGAAATACAATATTTTTTTATTTCCTTTCTTTATCTTCTGTCAAATAGAAGCAGAAAACCTCAAGGCAAACATAAGTCCAACAAGGTTTGTATTGAGCCAACAAAGTGGTTTATATTCCAGTTATAATAATATACTATTGATTTAATCTCTTCTCTACTACTTTTTTGTCAATATCATTCTATTATTGCAATTATCAGCATCTCTTTCTTTATCTTTCTTCACAATATTTTTAAAAATCAATCAACTCTAATCAAAGTTCACCATGACCAAATTGATTTAGAAGAGTGATTTAAACTAATCAATCCCATATTTACTGTCAACTTGTTCATTTGGCTTTCTTATTTCCAGTGCCCTTATTTACTCATTTCAAGCTTACTGACTATATTAATTATATTAACCTACAATACATGACTTTCAGACTTCTTATTACGTAGTATTGTTGCTACCAATTGTGCTATTTACTTTTCGTCATTTTTCAATTCCTATATTTATGTCATGTTTCGATCCCTTTATTTTCTAGAACTAGAATATAGATGAGATCACCAAAAACAGATTGTCATTTTTCCTAAATACCCAAAAATCACATCCATTTCAACAAATCCATATTAACCAAAAGACACTAGGATGTTAACCAAAAGGCCAAATTTAGAATTGATTATGAGTTTCAAAACCATCGATTTTTATCAGAAATCCCCAAGTAAACCTCAAAATCCAGATTACGACAAACACACATTCATTCCTAAAACTCAGATCTGTAAATCGTTTTCAAACCTACATTATAATCCACTTTTTTAGTGTTTCTCCCAAACCACTTCGAGCAGAGTTTAGGAAAACCTCACCTAGCTCTCTGCCCGTTTCCAAAACCTGCAAAAATAAGGAAAGAAGAGTCAGTACTTGCACAATCGAAGAGAGTAGGAATCTCGACCTGGTTACATAAAAATCAATCAATCAAGCTTAATACGTAGGAATCTCGACCTGGTTACATAAAAATCTCCTATGTTTATTTTTCCACTACATCATTACCTATTTGTATATATTTTTCTATAAATATTCAATAAAATGAAATCATGGTTAATAGATCATGATGATTTTTATAGTATAATCTTTCCATAATCATTAATCAATTGATTCTAACTAACTAAAAACTTCTACTTTTCATTTATCAAGACGTACGTCAATAGACGTAAAATCTCATTGTGTGCCAATAGTATACGAAATTTATTTCAACTCAGTAGTCCAATAGGACTTTAAGTTAAATCATTAACAATTTAAACACCCAACCCTTTAAAACTTATCGATTTGAGTAGTACCAATTTTGGGCGTTGTAGGGTGTAAAACACTTCCCTACACGTAACCGTACTCCCGAACCCAAATCTCCTAATTCGCAGACCAAATCTCGGTTTCGATCCTAATGTCGAGACCGGACCAAAGAGTGTTCGATCCACTCCAAGTAAGATCGGTGGCGACTCCGAGCGTATTCGGGACGGATTCCCCCGATCTCGAGGGGTCGGTTGCAACAGTGAGTATCCACATATTAAGAAAACATTAGAAAGTTGTAGAATATGGGCTATTAGCTCTCCTCTTCCTCAAACGCTAGAAAATCCCCGCGACATGATGCTGGTGGCGGCCTGGCGGGAGACGTGGTGGTGTTGGCGGTTGATATTACTTCTTCTATTTTGGTGAACCTATCCCAAATCATCAAAGTCAGGTCCATAATTTCGTCGAAGCATCAATGATGGGTAAACATTGTTTAATCACAGGATCCAAAGGGCAAAGAGGAGAAGGGGAGGAGAAAAGCTGCTTCTACAGTGGCTACTATTTGTAGCCCTAAATTGTCTTTATTTGTAGTTTTAAATTATAAAAAGTACAATAATACCCATCACATTTAAATACATTTAGTTCACACATTCGAAGACCAAAACATTCAAACACTTTCTCCAAACACGATCCTACAATACTCGCCGCCCGCGACAGCCACCTCCCGCCGGCGACCGTCACCTTCGCCGGCGACCGCCACCTCCGCCGACGACAACGACAGATTACCCGACGACGACAGACACCTTTCTCCGACGAGGTACGCCGGCAAATTACCCGACGACGACAGATTTTGCTGTCTGTCACCGGCGATGGCCGGACGTTCTGCCGGGACGTCGCCGGTTTTTTATTTTATTTTTAATTTTCTGTTAATTTAAATTTGTGAAGTATATTAGATTTTTAAATAGATATTTATTTAGATTTTTTGGTTATTATTTAGATTTTTTTATAATAGATTGATGAATAATTTAGATTTTAATAATATTTAGTGATTTTATTACAATTCATTATTTTATGAATATTTTAATTATCATATTGTTTAGATGAATTTGTTCTAATATTATTTTTAAAATGAAGTTATTGAATTTTAATTTTTCATATTTTGAAACTAAGTTAATGTTTCCTGAAAATAATTTAGACTTTTAATTGCCATATTTTAAGAATATGTAGTGTTTTTATTGTCATTTATTATTTTATGAATATTTTAATTACCATATTTTTAGTAGGATTTGTTATAATATTATTTGTAGAATGAAGTTCTTTAATTTCATTTCTTATTATTTTGAAACTAAGTTAATGTTACTAACAATAATTTAGACTTTGAAGAATATTTAGTGATTTTATTGTAGTTTATTATTTTATGATATTGTAATTATCATATTTTTTAGGATGGATTTGCTATAATATTATTTTTAGAATGAAGTTCTTGAATTTCAATTTTTTTTTATATTTTGAAACTAAGTTAGTATTACTGAAAATATTTTTCTTATATGTATTTCTTGAAGTTGGTCAAGTTCGGACTTCTGGATATCACTACATTAGGTAATGAGTAACACGGTTAGTGAGTTAAACTTTTTAATTTTAGAATCATGTTGAATTATTTATTGTTATGATAAAGTCTAGTAATTGATAATATGCTTAAATATTTGTTTTACAATGATACATATTGTTTGAAAAATGTTGAATTATTGATTTTGCTGTCTTGTTGATAATTTAATTAATACGTGTCTACTTGTTAAAAACTTTTTTATTGCATGTTGAAATATTAGGATTTGGTAGTTAATCATGCTAAATGTGCTAATATTTTGTTGAAAATGTATTGGATTTGTTTATGTTCGAATATTGAATAATTGTTAACAACGTTGTGTTGTTGATAATTTAATTAGTACATGTCTACTTGTTAAAAACTTTTTTATTGCATGTTGAAATATTAGGATTTGGTAGTTAATCATGCTAAATGTGCTAATTTTTTGTTGAAAATGTATTGGATTAGTTTATGTTCGAATATTGAATAATTGTTAATAACGTGTTTAATATTTTTTAATAAGAAGATAAATATAAAATCTAATATTGCAAACAAGTCATCAAATTTTCTAAAACTTATCTAAGACTCAATCCATTTCAAATTGTAAGAATTCAATTTACAACAAACATTACAAGTCATGAAAAGTGTTGAAACTTATGTAAGACTCAATCTATATCAAATTGGAATAATTTAATCTACAACAAACATTTCAAAATTAGTATCACTAATAAGATAAATGTGTTTATTTTAGGGAGATGAAAGATAAGGGAGACAAAGTTGATTATACTCAATTTTTCATAACAAATATAAGATATAAGTCATGGAATGAAACTATGGAAGCTGCGAAAGTGATTGCAAAAGATCTTGGGTTCTTTTTGACACATTCATCAACCAAATCAAATGATGGCGAGAAGTACCCCCGAAAATATCTTCACTGCCATCGTGGATATAAAAACAATACATATGTCCCAGATCCGGATAAGAAAGGACGATCCAACACAAAGTCACTTAAAGATGGTTGTCGTTTTCGAGTGAGACTGGTGGGACTCCCGGAGGATAAGACTTGGATGATTGATGGTGTGAAGGACAATCACAATCCGGGACAATTTTGTGGGTTTCACAACCATGCATTAGAGCTTTATCCCGAAGGCCACACTCACAGGAATGCTTTTACTAATGAAGAGCTAAAGGATATGAAGGAGATGGAATGGGCTCGTGTTCCTCCTCGAAAAATGATGCAAACTATCAACCAAAAGTATGGTACTCACCATAACAAACGACAATTTTACAACATGACAGCAAATATAAGGATTGAGAGATTGAGTGGCATGACCCCTTCGGATTGGACGTTACACCATGCGAGAGAGATGGGGTACTACATTGGCTACAAGCGTGATGATGATCGCCACCTTACTCACCTTTTTTTTGCTCACCTTAAGTCTGTTCGGATGTTGAGTGGTTGGTACCATGTAATCTTGATTGATTCCACATACAAGACGAACAAATATAAGAGGCCCCTGGTTGAGGTTGTTGGTGTTACCCCCGTCAAGAGGAACTTCAACATTGGATTTGCTATGATGGAGGGGGAAACCACAGATTTTTATGTTTGGCTTTTGAGAGAGTTACAAAACATGCTTGGAGATCGCATACCGAATGCAAATCTAACTGACAAGGAGGGAGGATTGGTTGCCGCTATCCCTCAGGTCTTCACGAAATCGGCTCACTTGTTGTGTATATGGCACATAATTTAACATTCGTATATAATTTCAATTACAATAAAATTCCCATCACAATATAATGTTCGAAATTATAATGTATTTCACGATAAATTCTAACATAATTTTCTTGCTTAAATTGTCTATTATAATTTAACATTCGTATATAATTTCAATTACAATAAAATTCCCATCACAATATAATGTTCGAAATTGTAATGTATTTCACGATAAATTCTAACTTAATTTTCTTGCTTAAATTGTCAATTGCAATTTAAGGTTCGTACAACAATTAATACTTTTCATGAAATAAAATTCTATATTTAAATTATTAAATTTTCTTATATTTATCAATTAAAATTTAGTTTTCCTATCTAATTTCAATTAAATGAAAACATTAACCGACATAATTTCCGTATATATTAAACATTAACATATTTAAAGCAGATAATTAACCTACATAATTTAAGCAGATAATTAGAGTAATTAACCTACATTAAATCATAATAATTAAAGCATATAATTAACCTACATAATTAAAGTAACTTTTTAAATTGATTTAAAGCAGATAATTAACTTACATTAAATCATAATAATTAGAACATATAATTAACCTACATAATTAAAGGAGATAATTAAAGTAATTTTTAAATTAATTTAAAGTAGATAATTAACCTACATTAAATCATAATAATTAGAAAAGATAATTAACCTAAATTAAATTAAACGAAAAAAATAAAAAACCGATCGCTGACAGTCGTTTGGCCTCCGCCGGCGAGGGCGACGTCCTGCCCAGGCGTCGCCGGCGGCGGGTCAAACGGTCGGTCGTCACCTCCTTCGTGCAAAAATCAAACATTACCTCCGGCGAAGCGCTCTAATTTCGTCTCCGGCGAGAGGTCGTCGTCTCCGGGAAGAGGTGGTCGTCGTATTTGAGAGGAAACCGGCGACGGGAGAGAAGGGGCGAGTCACATCTCCGGCGAGAGCTCGTCTCGCCGGCGACAATATTTGGGAGGAATCCGGCGACAGTTGAATTGGAAGAGAAGGGACTGTTTGGTTGAAGTTGTAACAAGTTCAATATTTTAAAAGGAAGGAAGGGTAAAATAGTAATTACATTCTACTAGGGCTACAAATAAAAAAAATTAGGCTATAAATAGCAACTCAACTTCTATATGGCTAACTCATAAAACCAATTCCACCAAACTAAGCCCAACGAACAGAAATTAAAGCCCAACAAAACAAACCTAAACCCACTAACTGCTTGTTTAGGGACCACTACCTCATATTTAGGTTTAGCTCAGTAAATAGCTCTTTTAGAGAACACTAAGGTTCTTTGGTTTTGGTGATAGTTTGGTCGGATATTTGCAATGCATGTATTGTCCATAATGCATCTTTTTCTTGAATTTTTTGCACAAACAATACAAGCATTGTTGCTTGATTTGACACAAACTATCACTCAAAATAAGTGATAGTTAAATCTCCAGTTTTGGGTGAGATTGTTTGGTTGAGATTGTTGGATTTTGTTTTTGTTCCCACTATGACCCTACTTTATTATGTGTGTTGCTTTTTTATATTAAAAAAAGTAAAATTGACATTTCACTCAAAAAGTAATCCAACATATTCAATACTATAATAACTATCACATAAACCAAACTATGTAAACTACAATACACCAATTTTCGTATATACATGTATATTAATATGCATGAATTGATAACAATGCATCAATTTAACTATCACCAAAACCAAACGACTCCTAAATGTTAATATATTTAGCCCACTAAGACCAACTCCAAGTCTCCAACCATGGAGCAAATGGGAGAGCTAAAGCAAAAAGGGGGCAAAATTGAGCTGAAGCAAAAAAAGTAATCACATTGACTGTAGTTGAGGGTGAACTTGTCGGAGACATTGACTATACTACTCAAAGTTTTTGGCTTCAAAGAGTTCTAGAAAAGATGAAATGGAAGGCTAGTGTGAGGAGAGGCATAGAAATTCACAGCCATGTTTTGCATGAAGAAAGCGGATATATGGATGCAAATCTTCAATTTCTAAGGAGTTCGGATAGGGAAAGATTTGTGCAACTTTAGCCTCCTGGGGCTTGAAATAGGGGCTTGCTATTTGCCGCCAACCAAATTGCTATTTGTCGCCAACCAAAAAAAAAAAAGAGTATATATATACATCTTTGGGTAAGGAGTTTCACAATCTACAACATATCCAACTTTCAGAGAACGTATTGAATCAGAAAAATTCAACACTCCCCGGAAAAGTCGCCGGAAAATCATCGGGAAAGCCTATCCTCGACATATACTGCGTACACGCATCAATGAATCATCACTAAGCAGGTGCGTAATTTTTTAGTAGTTTCGAACAATTTTTCCGACGATTTGAAACGAACAGACGGTGGGCCGAAAATTTCCGGCGCCGGAACATGGCCGGGCCGAAAATTTCTGTGGCCGGAACCTGGCCAGGCCGAAAAATTCCGGCGGCCGGAACCAGGCTGAGCCGCAAGATATTTTCGGCTCAGCCTAGCTCCGGCCGCCGGAATTTTTCGGCCCGGCCGGGTTCCAGCCACCGGAAATTTTCGGCCCGGCCAGGTTCCGGCCACCGGAAATTTTCGGCCCACAGTCTGTTTTTGCAATTTTTCGGAAAAATTCGATTTTAGGAGTTGAATTTAGATTTTAGGAGTTGAATTTAGATTTTAGGAGTTGAATTTAGAGTTTAGGAGTTGAATTTAGCGTTTAAGAGTTGAATTTAGCGTGTAAGAATTGAATTTAGAGTTTAGGAGTTGAATTTAGCGGTTAAGACTTGAAATTAGCGTTTAGGTTCAAAGGAATATTGATGTATTATATTGTAATTGTAGGAAAAATGTCAGAGTTATTACCGGCCGATCATGATTACACACAGGAATTTGAGAATGGGATCCATTATGCAAGTGTGGAGTTAGCTGAGTTAGCTGCAAAAACAATCGCTCAGCAGTGTGGGTTCTTTATCATTAGAGGAGCATGGAAACCGAATACTGCTGGACTACATCCTGTTACTGCCCTCTGTATGTATTGCGACAGAAGTAGTAGGATCGTTAAGTCTTATAAACCAGACCCTACGAAGGAGACGCGTGGGAATATTAGTTCGAAGGGTACTGGTTGCCAGTTTCAGATATGTATAAAGGAAGTATGGCAAAAGAATGGTCCAAACACATGGGTCATAGTGGGAGTGACAAGTCGTGAAACCGGAGCTAATAGAGGTTTCACAACCATGAAAAGGTGTTGTATCCAGAACATCACCGACACAACAAACAGTTTAGTGAGGCTGAAAAAGAGAGGTTAAAATTAATGAGGAAGGCGGGCGTGAGACCAAATCAGCAGAAGATGACACTCAATCCTGAAGGGGGTGTGCATCATGATATCAAACAGATGTACAACATAAATTCCAAGACAAGATTGGATGAGATGGGTGAAATGGATGCGATACAGTTTGCGCTTCACGGAGCTGAACATCGTGGGTACCATATCTGTTTGCAAAAGGACTCTAATAATGTGCTCACTAATCTGTTTTTTGCGCACCCGACGTCCATTCAGATGTTGCATGCATGGCCATACGTCATCCTCATTGACTCGACCTACAAGACCAACAGGTACGGCTGGCCATGGGTTGAGATTATTGGGGTTACTCCAGTGAAGAAGAATTTCAACATTGCATGTGCAATTATTAAGCAGGAAACAAAGGAAACATATGAGTGGCTGTTGCGATGTATTAAAGGGTTGCTCGGTGATACGGTTCCGAATGTCATTGTGACAGACAAAGAAGGTGGTTTGCTTGCTTCTATTCCTGTGGTCTTCCCTCTCCCACATACTGTCCACCTACTATGTTTATGGCACGTCAACAACTGTGTGAAGCAAAAGTTTGAAGTGTTACTTGGTGGAATTACAAAAAGAGAGGTAGCACAAGCGGTATGGAAGAAATATTTCGAAAAAGCTGCATGGAGTTGGACTCAGGAGGGTTTTCTTCAAAAGATTAATGAGTTTGAGAGGGTCTGGACAGTGAAGAACAAAAAAATTGTCGACTACGTGCGAGGTGAGTGGTTGCCTCATCAGACAATGTGGGCAAAGTGCTACACGAACCATGTGTTTCATCTTGGTAACACGAGCTCGAATAGAGTTGAGTCATCTCACTCTTCATTCAAGACTTTCCTTGTGTCTGGTAGAGGAGCGATCGACACTTGTTTTGCGAAGAACCACAACTACATGGAACATCAGTTTCTGGAAGTGGTGAATGAACTGCACAAGTCACTGAACCGCAATCTGAGTAGGGCAATTGAGCCTCCGTGCACGTTTTTGAGGAGGGTCGTTAGTTCTGAGGCAATCAAACTGATGTTAGATGGGGCGGCGGAGTTGAAGGACAGTTGTGCGTGTCATTTTCAGATGACACATGGGCTCAAGTGTGCTTGCCAGATTGTTCAAGCTAAGGAAGAAGGACGTCAATTCTATGCTCAAGAGTTGCATGTATTTTGGCGGACTTTGGATTATAAAAACCCCCCACGTCAACAACAAGTCAGTGATGAAATTGAGCTTCAACGAGAACACTTTAGGCGTCTTACTGTAGAGGTGGAAGAAAGAGGTCCTGAAGCAGTGAGACAAGCAAGAGATGCCCTATTCTATGGGCTTCACCCAGCAGAGGACAATGTGAGGGAACCGGAAGTGAATGAGAACCCGAGAGGACGGCCTCGAACAAGCACCAGTCGCATTCGTTCATATTATGAGCGGTCTCGTTCGAGGAGTACTGGGCCTGGTTCGAGTGGAGGTAGGGGGAGATCGAGTGGAGGCAGATCCCGATCGAGTGGAGGCAGATCCCGATCGAGTGGAGGTGAATCCGACGAGCATGATACAGGTGAGTAATTGGTTTAATATCTAGTAGTAATTGGTTTATGTTTGTAAATTTTTTCCATGTAATTTTGACCGTTTGGTATATTTTTGTAGATTACTCATCCCAGAGCCCCCAGGGCAATATTCTTACCCTTACATCGATGAGCTTTTTCCAGAGTTTGTTCGACCTTTGCTGGTAGGCGATTTCAACCCTAGTCCAGACGGCCATTGTGGTTTTAGGACACTTTCTCATTGTATTTATGGGGATGATAGTCACTATCTGCTCATGAGATCGACGATTGTCCAAGAAATCCAACAACATTTTTGGAAGTACGAGAACTTGTATAATGGTGGTCCACTAGCTCACATTGACCGCATCAATTGGCTAGAGGCGGGTTCCGCACCACCGGGGCGATGGATGGATTCTGAGGACTTGTTCGTGTTTGCCACCATCTACAACATCGCAGTCATGGTCTTCACATACCAGGTGTTTGATGTCAATAATGGAAACCGTCCACTACCCAACCGCTACGATGATGCCTATACTGTATTGCCTATTGATGCGGAACCAGGTACTTTGCCACCAACCATGTTCTTATCACTGCACTATGTGAACAACCACTACATTCGATTGTACTTCAACCAGGATCAGTTTCCTATACCCCCTCTGCATCCACTTTGGCATGGGCTAGCAAATCCTAATGTGGCGGAGTGGGAGCTATTCTCGAGGTTGGACAAAATTTGTTTGCGAGCCTTGGTGGTCGGCAGCGAGCCAGGCAGAGAGACCCCCGAAGAGCTAGGGGAAGGGGTAGGGGTAGAAGCAATGCATAGTGTTGCAATACTCTATTTATATGTTGTTGTTTTTCTAGTTGTATTTTTAATGACCCTAGTGTCATTATGAACTTATGGATTTCATTATGGATTTCGAGCGAGTTCGGGGTCGATTGGACGGCGGGCGCGAGGCAAGTCAAAAAGAAAGCCACACGGTCACACACACAACTCACACGGCCAGGCTGGGTGAGCTACACGGCCGTGTGAAGTTGCACTCTGGCCGTGTGGAAATGTGCGAGGCTTCACACGGCCAGGCTAGTTGAGCTACACGGCCGTGTGAAGTTGCACCCTGGCCGTGTGGTTGCACTTTTTTCATTGTTAGGTGTTGTGTTTTAGCTTGTCAGAAACATGCAGTCTAAACATAACCATCCGATCCAAACATACATAAGTAGTCAAACATCTGATCTAAACACAAATATGGAAACATGCAGTCTTAACATAAACATCCGATCCAAACATACATAAGTAGTCAAACATCCGATCTAAACACAAATATGGAAACATGCAGTCTGAACATAAACATCCGATCCAAACATACATAAGTAGTCAAACATCCGATCTAAACACAAATATGCAACGGGCTGGATCATAGAACTCGCCTATGTCAGCGAACCGGATGACTCCAGTGTACAAAGAGCGACGCACTGCCTGATGAGACCTTTGATGGAAAGGTGTCCAAAACACATCAGAAGGGGTCAAGCTGTCAAGAGCTCGACGGTAGAACGCCAACCTCCCACTGGAATCAGCCACAGAACCAGGTGTCGGCTGCCCAACCCATCGTGAAGCCCAAGCATCATCAGTTCCAACAGCGGCAGGCTCGAAGTGAGATGGCCTGAAACCCAGAAAGTACTCGTAGATCCAGCACTGCAGAAGTGTGAGACAACCAGCCATCCCCCTGGCACCAGCACGAGACGCCTGACCAAGGTATCTGTACAACCAAGCAAGTGTACCTGACGCCCAACTATACTGATCTAACTCCTCCAACTCGTCCAAAAATAGGTTCACCACCGACCGAACCCTGTCTCTACTCTTGTCCACAAACAAAGTGGACCCCAACAGCAACAACAAGTACGACTGCGTCTCTGTCACATGTGTCCCGTGGCTCTGCAAGTATCTGGACGCCATCTCTGCAAGAAAACCACCCTTCTCGTACCACTTACCCCTATTATTATATCCAGGGACCTCCGAACGACCACTCAACTGCTCCGAGTTCATCCCAAGAAGCGCACACAAACCCGCCTCCGGTTGGTCAAGCTGCGCAGAACTCCTACTCATCAGTCGTCCCTCAACAGGAATCTGCAGTAAGTACTGAACATCGTGGAGGAGGATCGTCATCTCTCCAAAAGGCAAGTGGAAGGTGTTCGTGTCTGGCTGCCACCTCTCCACAAAAGCTGAGATCAAAGCCTCGTCAATCGCTATCTTGCGGAACATAGAGTAGATCAGGTGCTGGAGACCTGACTGCACCACCAGATCCTCCGCCTCAACATGACTAAACACGTAGCTACTCAGATAAGAAACAGCCGATGCACGGCTGTAGCAACTGATGACCCCTCGATCTCCAGCCCCCGTCCAAAGCGCATAGGCAACGTGGCCACGAAAGCTCCTAATGAGGCTAGGATCCGTAGGTCCACCAGGACACTCACCAACAAGCTCCCACGGTGGAGGACCACTCGAACGTCCTCCCCTACTCCGTCCAGTCCCCGAGCTCTCTGTCTCCTGACGAGCAGGTGGTACGAATCGCCCAGCTCGGTCCCTATACATAGCAGGACGTGATGTTGCCATACAAGACGGCCCTCGTCCATGTCCACGCGTAGGTGGAGGGACCTCGATATCCTCATCATTATCGTCCTCATCAAAATCAGCCGAGACCACTCTCGATGCAGCACCCTGGTTCCTCCCATGGGAACCAGACGCCCGTGATGCCGAACGAGCAACTACAGTAGGAGCCTCTAACTCATCCTCCCCTAAATTTGCCTATGACTGATGTCCAATATCTCGAGAGCGCTTATTCTTCTCCTTATTCTTCCTTCGTGCTGATACATCAACAACCCTACCATTGAATCTATTCAACTCATTCCCACCCGCATCACCCGCATCATCCATATCTAATTATCTACAAATTTAAACAATATCACACTTAGATGCGCACTAATTAATTAATTTTTATTAACTAATGTACTATTAACATTAATTGTTAATTAATCACAAATTAATTAAATTTCTATTAACTAATGTACTATTAACATTAATTGTTAATTAATCAGAAATTAATTAATTTTCTATTAACTAATGTACTAAATATTAACATTAATTATTAAATCAATTCTTAATTAATTAAAATTCCATTAACTAATCTAAGTAATTAAACTTTCAAACGCCTATTACAAAAAAACATTTATACACCAACTTAAATAAATATTAACACTAATTGCTAATTAATTATCATATTAAATTAAATACAAAAACTGGCCGGGCCGGAAAAAAATTGCGGCCGGAGCGACGTCGGGCAGAAAAAATTTTGCGGCCGAAGCGACGTCGGGCCGAAAAAATTTGCGGCCGGTGCGCCGTCCGGCCGAAAAATTCTTTCGGCCCGGCGACGTTCCGGCCGCAAATTTTTTTCGGCCAGCCGACGAACACGTCGCCTGAAAATTTTTGGCCGGCGTGTTCGGCTACCGGCCGAAAAAATTTGCCGGAAAATTCTTTCGGCCCGGCGACGCCTCGGCCGGTCGCCGAACACGCCGGCCAAAAATTTTCCGGCGGCGTGTTCGTCGGCCGGCCGAAAAAAATTTGCGGCCGAGGCGTCGCAGAGCCGAAAGAATTTTTCGGCCGGCCGTCGTACCGGCCGCAAATTTTTTTCGGCCCGACGTCGCTCCGGCCGCAATTTTTTTTCGGCCCATCATGTTTTTCGCTGGAAAACTTACTTGTTTTCCGACGATTGAGGGCGACGGGAGGTTAGCCGACGACGGAAGAACAGTGCCGGCAACGGAGGCACTGGGCTCGTCAACAGAAGTTTTTGTTGGAATGAGTCAAATGTTCTTGATATCCGAATTTATAGAATGAAAGGAAGGGAAGGGAGGGTTTTTTTTTTGTTGGCGGCAAATAGCAATTTGGTTGGCGGCAAATAGCCGTTCACTTGAAATAAGGTGGTTGATATCTTGAGAAGGTTGTCAAGTTGGATGCATTTGAAGAGTTAGGGATGGAAGCCTAGAGTGAGTGAGCTTACTGCTGAAATTTCTGAAATTGAAGCTGTTGTTGGTGTTTCTAAATAAAATAGCTGTTGTTGTTGCAGATTAAAGTGAAGTTCGAAATAGTTCAGTTTAGGGGATGCATTGTTGAATAAGTAATCACGTGAGTTCTGGTGAGAGTTGGGTCATTTTGGGGTTTTGAGTTGTGCTAGTTTTGTATATATACTATTTTACAGCTTTCGAAATAAAACTGTCAGTTTGCGTCGTCATTGAGTTTTATCACTTCAAACCGGTCTGGGATAGAGTCAGTAACCAATGATTACTGACCTATCAGTAAATGCATGCACACCGTAGATCTAGGGGCAGATCAATCATGCGGCTGGGCTGAATGCAGGGTCCAGAAGGGCATTTTTGTCCGTTGATGAATTTTATTTTTATTATATTCCAAGTTTAATGGCCGCTTTTTCAAAAAAAGGAGACCACTTTTAATGGCTGCCTTTTCAAAGGAGGAGAGAGAATCATTTCTCTTCAACTCTCTTTTCTCTTTCTCCCTTTTTTTTTCTCTCTCAATCTATCATTTCTCTTTCTCTGTTCCTTTTTTTCTCTCCAATCTCTTTCTCCATATCTAGATCTGCTTCCTTCTCTTCTTTTTTCGTTTTTTTCTCTCCAGCAATCAACGAAGAAAAATTGCAGCCACACTCTTTCATTGCGTTTTTTGTCTCTTCATCAACTCGTTGGCCTCAATTTCGGTCTTTCTCCCTTTTTTGGTGTTTGGTGTTCTTGATTGCGGAGGAAATGAGACGAAATAGAAGACGAGTTTTTTTTCCCTCTCCCTCTTTCTGTTTTTTTGTCTTTTAGGTAATATATATTGATATTAACATGCTATATTATACGGTATTGTGTGGTAACGAAATATATATTGATATTACCACACTATACCATATGGTATTGTGTGGTAACGAAATATATATTGATATTACCGCATTATACCATATAGTATTGTGTGATATTACCACACTATACCATATGGTATTGTGTGGTAACGAAATATATATTGGTATTACCACACTATACCATATGGTATTGGGTGGTAACAAAATATATATTGATATTACCACACTATACAATATGGTAATGTATGATATTGTGTGATAACGAAATATATATTGATATTACCACACTATACCATATGGTATTGTATGATATTGTGTGATATTACCACAATATAATATATGGTATTGTGTGATAACGAAATATATATTGATATTACCGCACTATACCATATGGTATTGGGTGGTATTACCAAATATATATTGATATTACCACACTATACCATATGGTATTGGGTGGTAACGAAACATATATTGATGTCGCAAATTTTTCATACCATATGGTATGGTCTTATTTAATACCAGTCAATACCATATGATATTGACTTGTAATAACTGACAAATTTTTTATGTCCAAAAAATATCAAAGTGGATATCATTTTGAAGAGCACAATTAATCTGATCTAACTGTGTAAAAAAAATTAAATTCTGACTTAAAACGAGTGAGAAATCGTCCGTTAAAGATTAAGGGAAAAAAATTAAAGGTTTTTCGAGGAGAGAGAAGGAGGCGCTGATATGGTCTGATCAAAAGTCAGCATTAGCAATAAATAGGGGTAAGTACAAATTTACCTTCCTGCCCTTTTGCATTTAATTTAAATAAAAAAAGGAAACTGACACGTGGAGACCGGATGGGTTACTGACCCATCTGACCTGATCTGCTCCCCTTCAAACCCATATATATATATATATACGATTTTGTTTTGGGTATTAGCCATAACAAATTCCAATGATTTTTCATAATAGAATTGTAATAGAAGCAAATAAAAAATATATAAGAAGGACGCTTGATCGATAACTATTAAAAAAAAGATAGGAAATTAATGGGCTAAGTTTGAAAATTTTATGTCAAGAAGGAATTATTTAAAAGAATTCACAATACATGTGAGTTGCGACCCACATTCTAGAAAAGAATAAGAATGATGACCAATCCTTCCCACCAAAACAATACTTTAACATACCAAATTAGCGTATAAGCTTTTCAAAAGTAAAGGAAAATAATTGTAGCTGCCTGCCTGTCATGCATTTTATTAATTTTTCATTAACACCTAACATGTACTTATCATGAGAAGTTAACGCACCGACCGACATTACCAAACATGCAAACCTTTCTCCGATCCCTCGTCGACAACTCCGACCCTTCCCACCCAATCGCCGGCGCCATCTACACCCCCGACCACCCTTCCTTCCTCCCCGTCCTCCACGCATACATCCACAACCTCCGCTTCTCCACCCCTTCCACCCCCAAACCCTTCCTCATCCTCACCGCATTGCACCACTCCCACGTCCAAGCCGCCGTCTCCGCCGCCGCCGCCCACCCCACCACCGTCCACATGAGGATCCGCAGCGGCGGCCACGACTACGAGGGCCGCTCCTACTCCTCCTCCTCCTCCTCCTCTGCCACCCCGTTCTTCATCCTCGACATGTGCCACCTCCGCTCCATCCACGTCGACATCCGCACCCAGACCGCTTGGGTCCAGTGCGGAGCTACGTTGGGGGAGCTCTTCTCTGCGATCGCGGAGAAGAGCCCCACCCACGCCTTCCCCGCGGGTGTCTGTCCCACGGTGGGCGTCGGGGGACACCTCGTCGGTGGTGGGTACGGCAACCTGATGAGGAAGCACGGTCTGTCCGTGGACAACGTGGTCGACGCGCGCCTCGTGGACGCGCGTGGGGAGATTCTGGACAGGGAGTCCATGGGGGAGGATCTCTTCTGGGCGATTCGAGGCGGTGGGCCCAGCTTCGGCGTCGTGCTGGCTTACAGGGTGAAGCTGGCCCGCGTGCCGGACACCGTCACCGTGTTCCGCGTGGAGAGGACGCTGGAGGAGAACATGACGGAGGTCGTGCACACGTGGCAGCATTTCGCCCCCGCAGCCCACGTGGACCTCTTCGTCAGAGTTTTGGTCGAGGTGGTCAAGAAGGAGGAGGAGGAAAACGAGAAGACGGTTCGGGCCGCATTTATCGGGATGTTCCTCGGCCGGTCCGACCGGCTGCTGGCCATGACGCGGGAGCGCTTCCCCGAGCTGGGCCTGACCGAGTCGGACTGCACCGAGTCGAGTTGGATCGAAACGACGCCGCACTGGGCGGACTTTCCGCGCGGGACGAAGGCCGCGGACGTGGTTCTGAGTCGGCGTCCTCGAAGTCTGGTCCACTTGAAGAGGAAATCGGACTACGTCCAGCGGCCGATTGATAAGCCCGGGCTGGAAGCGATATGGAGGAAGATGGTGGAGGTGGAGGTGGTGAAGATGGCGTTCAACCCGTACGGCGGGAGGATGAGCGAGATAGCGGCGGAAGCAACGCCGTTTCCTCACCGCGCGGGGAACCTGTGGAAGATCCAGTACCAGGTGAACTGGGACGAAGGAGGGGCGGAGGCGGAGAGGCGACACGTGGCGCTGTGTCGGGAGATGTACGACTACATGACGCCGTACGTGTCGCGGAATCCGAGGGGGTCGTTCCTGAACTACAAGGATCTTGATCTCGGGGTCAACGGCGGCGGCGGGGGGGGAGCGGCGGCGGAAGGGTACGGGAGGAGCTACTTTAAGGGGAACTTTGATAGGTTGGTGAAGATTAAGGCTAAAGTGGATCCTCATAATTTGTTTAGACATGAGCAAAGTGTGCCCACGTACTGCTGTAACCCTAAATTATGATGACAGCAGCTCATGTACGTGACATCATTATTGCACCCACAATTTTCTTCCACCGTCGTCATTATGAGCATGTATCATTAACCAAAAAAAAAAAAATTGTATTCCGGCGGTCCTGCCATAATACATGTGATGTTTCTATATATATATATATTCCATAGATATACTCGAAAAAGGAATGAAAGAAGAGGAAAGAATATGCTCGACCAACGGGAAGAGGAAACGAATATACTCGACTGAAGGAGAGGAAACGAAGTAGTACCTACCTATCCTACTAGGGACAAGAGATAGACATCCCTCCTCGGCCTATAATCTTGTTGTTGGAACTATGGCAGTTTTAGCCGAAGATAGATCGTAAATAGATAGGGTATTACAATTTTATAAATGCTTGAAAAGTAAAAGCGGTAGCCAACCTAGTGTTGAACTACCGATGCAAGGACCTTTATGCCACTAAATGGGCAACCCTGTTAGTATGTCTAGAACCATAAATAAATGAATAAACGCAAAGGAAATCTTCCTTTAGCAAACTGCTTGAAGCACCCATCCGCAGAGTACAAACTTCTTATCTCCTATAGGTCAAGTTCCAATAGGCCAACAATAGAGTTGAAGTGCAAGTTACCTGCAAGAAGAACACACAAACGACCCCTAAAAGGAACAAAGCAAAATTCAGGTACCAATGGACCTCTACCGAAGATGCTCCACAAGCTATATGAACTGATCCCCGCCTACAAAACAAAACAAAAAACAAACATGCCAAACCCAATGCAATGTGGCACTAGTGGATGAAATACTTTCCATGTCCGATGACAAACAATTTCACTCTATCAATAAGAGCGTCGAGTAAAAAAAATAACGCAGCACCCCCAACAAAAATACCAAACACAAAACTCGTCAAAAGCGCAGTCTGGCAAAAGCATCCCATCCGAGATCGTATCGCAATCGAGGAGAGGCCTTGCACAGGAGAACTTGAGATGGTCGCTGGGCGAGGGAAGGCCGAGGTCGATGGAGAGCAGAGAAGCCGCGACGGATGGCGGAGGAGAGAGGCGGTTACTTACCTAAAGTGAAGCATACTTGATGCGAAAAGTCGCAACAACAAATCCATCTCAGCCACTGTGATGTCGTTGCAGAAGGATGGAGCGAAACCCTGCAGAGTAGCCTAGTCGGAGATGCTACCGAACAGTCGCACTATGGCGAAAGCGGCGAGACTGGGGGAAACCACCGAATAAACCGTCTCTCAATGCCAGACGATTCTTCCGAGGACTGCTTCTACATGTGATGTTTTATTTTCGCACTTATTCTATATATTTTCTTGTGTATGTTTATTAATCATTACCACAATTATATAAGTTTGTATTCAAAGACATAAATGATTTTTTTTTAGTTATGTAATCTTGTCAAATAATTGATCTTCCTATTTTATCAATTAATCACCCAATGCAATCAACTATTTTCAATTATATGAGTTTGGCAAGTTATTTTTTTATAGCATTTCTTATTACATTACGGACATAATTTATTTAGCTCCAACTTTTGCTGGTCGTAAAAGCTCCAATCATCTACATGTGAATTTATTTTCTTGATATTTAATATTCTTAATTATGCTAAATAAATCTAGAATTAAAATATAAAAGGCAAAAGATGAACTCACAAATAAATAGTGGAACTGCTGCTTTTCTGTGTCAAACAAAAGTTGTAGCGAACAACTTTCTATGACTTACATGATTGCCATGGAATCAACGAGATTTTACTAGGATCATATTCTCTGTCATTTTAGTTAGAGAAAGCAGTTTGTGCCAATCATAACGCTACTTGTTGCAACAAAGCTGGGAAACTGTCAGAGAGGCCTAGAAATCAAAGATCTACCATCCACGTGCCGTACTTTTTTATATATATGGTGGCTACTTCGGTGCACTCACTTTTTTTGGAGCATTCAGTACACCCACCTCTAAAAGTGGTCATAATACATCAAATTTTGAAATTTAATAGGTAGCATTAGTATCATATGATGATATAACACGGAATCACAACTAATCAACCAATTACCCTAACCTATTAACATTCAATTTTGAATCTAAACCCAAAATCCCAAATTGTAAACCCTAACCCTAAATTCCTAAACCCTGAATCATTCAAATTAAAGTGAATCTTGAATGATTTTTGTACAAATTCATGTGGTTCTTGTTCATCATAC
Organism: Linum trigynum; assembly: GCA_964030455.1. NCBI lineage: Eukaryota > Viridiplantae > Streptophyta > Magnoliopsida > Malpighiales > Linaceae > Linum > Linum trigynum. The sequence goes on along the minus strand of OZ034814.1, from coordinate 26,862,329 downwards.
TACAAGGGATGATTGACATCGTTTTTACATGAATCGTCTACTCAGAATGACGATTATGAGGCAAGTGCATTGAATGCACCAAAAAAAGTGAGTGCACCGAAGACATAACCATATATATATATATATATGGTGGCTTCTATCGTACCTTGGGTAAAATCTAGGGTACGACATATCCTAAGTAAGAAAATGCTATCTAGACCTAGAATTAACCGGATTTTTGGGCATGATATTATACCCTAACCCTTGATGAGTGAACCCTAGGTCTTAGTTTTCTAAGTTAAAGAGCCTAATCCCTAAGATTGTGCCTGTAATTTGTTGCATATATTTAAACAAATCATAGCCGTTGATTTTTGGTTCTAATCAAATTGATCTTAGTGTATGAGATTTATAGAACTAATACCTAGATTTTAATCCTTAAGGGTTTGGGAATAATATCATATGCCAAACTATGCTCAATTCGAGGTCTAGATATCATTTTCTTACTCAAGGTATGTCGTAACCTTGATTTTACCCAAGGTAGGATAGAACCACCCATATATATATACAAGAAGCTGTTTATATTGCACTTCAAAAGTGAGTACAAAGTTTAGGGTAAAACCCATGAAAAGATACAATAGACATCAAAAGAAAAAAAGCCCACAAACAAAGCCCTAACAAATGTTTCAAAAAGAAACAAAAAATGAAGCCCAAAACCCAGAGCCCGCAAAGTGAGCCCAATTAACCCTACAGACAACTACCAACACCAACCCTAGTTATCATCTCTTCTCCAACCTGCCGCCGTAGGGGTGGGCATTCGGTCGGTTCGGTTTCGACCGAACCGAAATTATGAATACCGGGTCCCCGAATTCTCCCAAACCTCAAACCGAATTCGAACCAAATTATAATTCGGTTCGGTCGGTTTAAACCGAACAATAATTCGGTTCAGTTTGGTTTTTCACACAAAACCGAATTTGTGAAGCTACTTGTATTTTCTCACTTTTAAATTATTTTTCACCCCTAATATAAACAATAAATATCAATTATATGCATCATCAATGATAAAACCAAACTTTTCAACACATAAGTCATAAAACATTTCAAATATTTCTAAAAACAACTACAAAAATAAAAATCCACCATTTAGAGCTTGCAATTATAGTATTTCGGTTTTTCGGTCGGAAATTCGGTTCGGTTGAAAGAATCCTGATTTCCGAACTATCCATATTTTCCTTCCGAATTCCGAACGGAATAGCATTAATTCAGTTTCGGTTTAATTCGATTTCGGTTCGGTTCGGGTTTACCGAACCGTTTGCCCACCCCTACGCCGCCGCCAACCATACAAACAGAGCCGCCGAAAACCAATCGTCGACCACCAGCTCACCATGCAACGACCGGACCAATGCCACAACGGGAGAGCAGCAGTCCGCGAGGAGCCCGGAGACCACGAAAAACGGCAACGAACAGGCTTGGAGAAAAGAGACGAGCTTCAGATTGATGCATCCCTGCCTTCAACATCTTAGAACCGCATCCAGGCCGCTGCATATGAGAAGGCTGATAAGGATATCTGTTAAAATAATTTTATTGTATGTGTTTGTTATTAGTGGCCTTGATCATGTAATTAGTGGCTCCGTGTCCATAGCTACGTAGGTGTGTTTTCTGTTGTAGAGAGAGTATTTAACTCAACTCTCCTACCTAATACAAATCATCTTTCCAGCCCAATCTAGCCTTCACATGGTATCAGAGCAACAACTCCGATCTCCTTAACTTCTTTCCCTACAATCACGATTCAAAACACTTCTCCTCTATCGCTATTGATTTCTTTTCTCTTTCTCTCCACCACGCATATACTGTTGTAAACCCTCTTCTTGTCGGCCTTTTTGTTTCCCTTTGCAATCATGTCAGGTGAAACTGTGATTAACCTAGACGATGCCAATATCGTCATCACACTGAATCCGGCATCTCAGCTGCCTACCAAATTCACCGGCGACAACTTCCCTACATGGAGGGCCCAACTTCTCACGCTTCTCCGAGGTCTTGACCTGCTGAAGTTCCTGGACGGAACTCATCCCGCCCCGGTTGCCGATGCCTCTGCCGCCGCGCGTCGTCGCTGGTTTCAACAAGATCAGTTACTGCTTCACTCCATCCTTGCTTCGATGTCCCCAGGCGTTGCCCCATATGATTCTGCCGCTACCTCGTCCCGTCAGGCGTGGACAATTCTCGAGCGCATGTTCGCTAATCAATCACGTCAGCGTGTTATAAATCTCAAGGAGAAGCTCGGTCGGGAGACTCAGGGCAATCGGTCGGTCTCTGTCTACCTTCAGGCCCAGCGCACCACTGCCGCAGAGCTTGCCCTCATCAATGCGCCGGTTACCGATGAAGATCTCATCCTTCATATTCTTCGGGGACTTCGTGAAGAATATGACCAGCTCTCCGCGGCAATCCGGGCACGAGATACACCGATTGCCATTGAAGACCTCCATGACCGTCTCGTAGATTTTGAGGCTGATATAGCTGTTGTACGTCTGTCTCGGTCCCATGCTCCCACTACAGGCGTTTATGTCTACCCGTGGTCGTGGTTATGCTCGTTCCTCTGGTGGTTCCCGCCGCAGCTCTCCCACCTCCAGTTACTATGGTGGTGATTCTCATTACAGTCGCGAGGTGAGTCCACGCCAGCCTCGTGCCCCTTCCTCTCCTCGCACTCCTCCTGGTTACGCGATTAGTTCGTCCGTTCCGTCTCTTCTTGGCAGGCCACGGCTATAGTGCCAGTTCTATGACAAAACTGGCCATTCGGCCAAAGACTGCTATCGTCTCAAAGGGTGTCCTCAGGCCTATCATATGGTTGCATCCTCCTCCTCCCCTTCTAACTGGCTGGTCGACTCAGCTGCAACAAATCATATGACTCCGGATCTTGGTAATCTGTCCTTGTATACCGATTACAATGGCCTGGATGAGGTCATCATCCGTGATGGGTCAGGTCTGATTATTACCCACGTTGGAGACTCCCATTTATCTTTTCCTATGACCCGTTTGGATCTACATAATGTTCTTTGTGTGTCGGGAATCAAAAGTCGTCTCCTTTCTGTTGCTCAACTCTGCAAGACTAACCCTGTGTTTGTGGAATTCTTTTCTGATTTCTTTGTTGTGAAGGATCTAGCCACGGGGGCGCATCTACTACGAGGCCAGAATAAAGGAGACGTATATGAGCTGTCGGTGGAGTCTCAACCAGTTCGGCTTGCTTTGACAGCGACACGAGCATCCTCTATCGTCTGGCATAATCGTCTTGGCCATCCCCACCTCAAGCTGCTCTCCCGCGTGTTGCGTAACCAGTCTCTTACTGTTGCATCTCTAGTCTCTAGTTCTTCATGTGAATCGTGCTCTTTGCATAAAAGTCATAAACTTCCATTTTCGGTTTCTAGTTTATCCAGTATCAGACCATTTGATTTGTTATACATGGATGTGTGGGGGCCTTCTCCCGTTCTTTCTCATGATCAGTTTTCGTACTATTTAGTCTTTGATGATCATTTCACATGCTATACATGGCTATATCCTCTCTCCCGCAAATCCGATGTTCATCATGTTTTCACTACTTATAAAGCGATGGTTGAAAATTTTTTCCACACCTCCATTCGTCGGGTTTATAGCGATGGTGGTGGTGAGTTTCAAAAACTCTGTTTGTTTCTCCAAACTCATGGCATCACCCATCTTCTCACTCCTCCCCATACACCCCAACATAATGGCCTTGCCGAACGAAAGCACAGGCATATAGTTGAAACAGGTCTTGCTCTACTCCACACCGCTCATCTTCCTCTTCGCTTCTGGTCTCATGCCTTCCAAACTGCCACGTACCTCATTAACCGGCTACCCTCCTCCGCTCTCCATGGCTCCACCCCTTACTACTCTTTGTTCAACGAGCAGCCTAACTATCTCAAGCTTCGTGTGTTTGGTTGTGTCTGCTACCCTTGGCTCCGTCCTTACTCCACTATAAATGATCTCCCCGTTCTTGGCGATGTATATTTCTTGGCTATTCCGTTTCCCAGAGTGCCTATTTGTGCTATGATCCCTCCTCTGGTCGTGTGTTTGTTTCGCGACACGTTCAGTTTGATGAGTCTCTTCTTCCGGGTCTCTCCTCTCCCTCGACACCTCATTATGATTCCCCCGATTGGATAGCCCTCACTACCCCACCTGTCACTGTCCTTCACTTCCCTGTTGCCGTGCCCAGTCCGCCACCGGCTGTGCCTCCTACGCCTGCTCCATCCGCTGCTCATAGACCTCCTGCTACCTCTCGCTTGGATGTGTCCCCAGCTGCATCGTCTTCACACACAGACCTTGCTCCTCCACCGCCAGTAAAGGTACCGCGTCGTCCCACCACTCGCAGCCAGCATGGCATTTTTTGTCCAAAGAAGCTTTTTATTTCGCAGGTTGCACAGGCTGTCGTGCCCACCTCAGTAAAACAGGCACTCGCTGATCCCCGCTGGAATGCAGCTATGCGGGCTGAATTTCAAGCCCTTCTAGCTAATCATACGTGGACTCTCGTTCCACGCCCATTATCTCAACACGTAGTGGGATGTCGCTGGATTTTTCGCATCAAATGGAACTCTGATGGGACTATTGCTCGGTTCAAGGCACGTCTTGTTGCCAAGGGCTTTACTCAACGCCTCGGCATTGATTTCAATGACACCTATAGCCCGATTTTGAAGCCGGTCACCGTCCAGGCCGTCTTTACCATTGCTCTCTCTCACCAATGGCCTATTCTTCAATTCGACGTTAATAATGCTTTCTTACAGGGTTCTCTTGATGAGACGGTCTATATGGCGCAACCGCCCGGCTTTCGTGATCAAACTTTCCCGATCATGTCTGCTGTCTATCTCGAGCCATTTATGGTTTACGGCAGGCTCCTCGTTCTTGGTACATGGAGTTGTCTGCATTTCTTATAAATGAAGGCTTTGTCAAATCAAAGTATGATGCTTCTTTGTTTGTTTATCACAAGGGGACGGTTACTCTCGATTTCCTGGTCTATATTGATGATCTATTGCTCACCGGAAATCATGGTCCCACCTTGGCTCGTTTTCAGGCTCTTCTAGCCGCTCGGTTTAGTCTTAAGAGCCTTGGCAACGTCGGCTACTTTCTGGGTATCGAGGTCGTTCCCAGTGCTAATGGTTTTTTGCTCGCACAACATAAATATATTTGGGACGTACTGCAAAGGTTTGGCATGGCTGATTCGCATCCGGCCCCGACTCCACTGTCCTCTACTGACAGGATGCTTCTCGATGATGGCTCCCCCAGCCGATGTGACCTTATACAAGCAGGTTATTGGTTCGCTGCAATATTTGTTATGCACTCGCCCTGACATTGCCTCTGCAGTTAATAAACATTTCAGTTCATGCATGCCCCGACTCAGCTTCACTGGCAGCACGTCAAACGCCTCCTCCGCTATCTCAAAGGCTCGGCCACTCTCATTCTCCGTCTCAACTCTGCTCCAACGCCATCCCTGGTTACCTTTGCCGATTCTGACTGGGCTGGCGATCCCAATGATCGCACGTCCACCATGGCCTACCTCATCTATTATGGGGGCAATCTTATCTCGTGGAAATCCAAGAAGCAGCGTTCTGTGGCTCGGTCCAGTACGGAAGACGAATATCGGGCTCTAGCTCATGTCGCGTCTGAGATCATTTGGATTCAGCAGCTCCTCACGGAACTTCATCATCCTCTACTGTGACAACCTTGGTGCGGTAAATTTTTCCGCCAATCCCATCCATCATTCGCGCATGAAACACCTCGCCCTCGATTATCTCTTCGTTCGCGAGCTAGTTAAGTCAGCTGCCCTTCGTGTTCAACATATACCTACAGCGCTTCAACTTGTCGACTCATTGACCAAGCCACTTTCTATCACTCGTTTTCCACTATTGCGGTCCATGATTGGTGTCGTCCTAGCCACCATCTTGCGGGGGTGTTATAAGGATATCTGTTAAAATAATTTTATTGTATGTGTTTGTTATTAGTGGCCTTGATCATGTAATTAGTGGCTCCGTGTCCATAGCCACGTAGGTTTGTTTTTTGTTGTAGAGAGAGCATTTAACTCAACTCTCCTGTCTTATACAAATCATCTTTCCAGCCCAATCTAGCCTTCACAAAGGCCTTTTGCATCTCCGAAACACCGACTCAATGGGGTAACAAATGTTTCACATGACAATACCTCTCCGTACAAGACCACGAACTTCCGGTGGATGTGGACCGCTGGGAAAGACCGACGATTGATGCCTGACAAGGTCCACGATTGTTGTATAGTTACCAAAGCTTTCGTAAACGACGCCACTCCTTCTGTCCCCATCAACTAATGTCACTTATATAAGCTCTGTGGGCATCTCGTTGTACAGTTTTCATATAGCTTTTCACACCCTATTGGAAAGGTGAGTACGTAGCTGCCTTCACTTCTTTCTACCCATGCCGCGATAGATGGGATGAAATCCTAAAATACACCTATTTAAAAAAAAAATTCTCAAAATACACACGTTAAAAAACAATTCACAAAATACACATGTTTCACCGCGGTCGTCAACCGTAGTGAATGCATTCACTGCGGCAGACGAAAGCCGTGACTGCATCACCGTGGTTGACGGTCGCGGTGAATGCCTGACGTAACACCGAAATTTCAAATGAACATAACTTTGCTCTAAGTTATTCGAATTTAGCAAAAAAAAATTGAATCCGCATACTTATTCAAGATCTTTCAATCTACAACAAGCTTTCATATAAAAAAATTATCGTTTGTTACCCCGAACGAGCAATTTTTCGATTTTGCCAAACTTTGGAAGGCCATTACTTTTAGCTCCTCAATCCAAACGTCATAAATTTTTTTTTATTACGCATAAATTTTTAAGAAATACAACTTTTACTAGGAAATTTTTTTAAAAGAAATACTTTTGGGTATACGGGATTTTGGGAATAACTTTGCATTTACTTTTCACAAATCCACATACATTCCAAAATTATGGTTATATTCAAAGTTGTAGTCCATCAAAAGTTATGCGAAATAAAAAAAAAGGTTTCATGACAATCGGATTACGCAGCACAAAGTTTTGGTCTTCCAAAGTTTGCCAAAATCGATAAATTGCTCGTTCAGGGTGGCAAACGAATTTTTTTTTGGGATGAAGGCTTCTTGCAGATTGAAAGATCTTGAAAAATTATGTGGAATAAAAAAAAATTTGCTACAATTGGATAACCGAGAGCAAAGTTACGTTTGTTTGAAGTTTCAGTGTTACGTCAGGTATTCACCGCGGCCGTCAACCGTAGTGATGCATTCACCGCTTTCGTCAGCCGCGGTGAATGCATTCACTGCGGTTGACGACCACAGTGATGCCCAAACATGTGTATTATGAGAATTTTTTTATAACGTGTGTATTTTGGTTATTTTTTTAAAAAATATGTGTGTTTTGAAATTTTTCCCGATAGATGTACCACCCATACTAGATCTGACCAACTATTCATCCTATCTCTTTTACCTTCTTGACAATTCATTTTTGTCTTAAGTAAAGTCTTTTAGTTGTATGCATCAATAGAATATAGTAAACACTTCCCACTAAAAAAGAAAAGAATATCTTGTAAAAAAAAAAAACAATAAACACTTTCTCAAATTGGAAACTTTTAAATATCCTTCAATATAAATTCAAATTAGCTAAATGTGTAATTAACTGTAATTTGACGGGACTATATTTTCATGTTCACAGTAGCTCAAATTCTCTTGATTCTATATTCATCTAGGTTTCATTCACAGCCAAACGAGTCTCCGAGAGACCTTGACTGAATACAAAAGAATGTGGTGGAAAGCAGGAATCGAACAAGATACATTATGAAATTTTGCATAAAATTTTGCGTACTACAACTTTTGCTAGGATGAAATTTTCAAAATAGGAAAACTTTTTGGATATAACGGGTTTTGAGAATAACTTTAGCTTTACTTTTCACATTTTCACATACATTCTGAAAATATTTCTATAAAAAAAGTTGTAGTCCTCGAAAAGTTATGCGGAATAAAAAAAAATTCACAAAAAATTGTAGTCCTCAAAAAGTTATGTGGAATAAAAAAAATTCACTACGATCGGATTAACGAGCACAAAGTTAAGGTTATTGGAAATTTCAACGCAGTGGATCGAGGCCCTCAGACTCGATCCACTACCTCAGAAAGTAAATTGAGGCTCTCTAACTCGATCCCACTAATCGTTCGAGCCCTTTGAACTCGAACCACCCTAAACTCAGGTATTTTTTTTTGGGGGGGGGGGGGGGGGGGGGGGGATTTTACAAGTGTTGTAGTTTAGAAATTTTTTTAATTATTGTTGTATTTGGGGAAAAACACCCATTTTCAACAGCAACAGTGGCACATGTGTTAATCTTTAAACTTCATGGGATGCCTCACACGATTATTTCAGGCAGGGATGCATTGTTCATAGGCTGGTGGGATTACTCAGACATAACCTTGCTATGGCTCAAAATCGACAAAAGCATATGGCTGACAAGCATAGAACTGAGATGGAATTCCAAGTATGGGATTGGGTTTATGTGAAATTGTGACCTTACAAGCAGCAATTAGTGGAGTTGATGGGCTAATAAAAAACTAGCACTCAAGTTCTTTAGGCCTTTCTTGATTGTGCAGAAGATGGGATTGGTGGCCTACAAGCTTCAGCTACCTCAGAGTTCCACCATTCACCCTGACGAGAGTAGACCAGCCTACTTAAGAAAGCCATTGTATTCTGTTACACCCATCGATATAAAGAATAACAAACTTTTCCTCCCCTTTCTCTCTGTATCTCTCTTTCAAGCTCTCTGATTCTCTTCTCCTGCTTCTCGATTTCTCCTTTCTTCTCCATCTCAACTCGCTGAGAGATCCAGAAGGTGACATCATCTCACCGATGCTATTGTTCTATCGCTGAATACAAACAATAACAAACAATAACGGTCTTTTGTTGTTTTTCTATTCTATTTTGTTTCTCTCGTTACAGAGAATCGAACTCAGAGATGCTCAAGCAAAACCCACTTACCAAAGGTACAAAAACCAAAAGGCTACAAAGTTGTCCCCAAACCCATATTTTCAAAGTTGCCAAGCTGCCAACCAAACCAATCAATTGAACAGGCAGCACAAGAATGAATATTGATATTTTATATGGTCTAGGGACAACGGGAAAAATACACAGCATCCAAATCATCCAGAGAAAACACCCACTACTTCCCCTTTCCTTCTCCTTCCTCCGCCATTAGCTGGTGTGTTCCCGACTCTCTACTCTGGACTGCACTGGTTCTCATTTCAAAACTTATCTACTCTTTTTGGCTTCTTTCGATGGAGGAAGTGTTCCAAACACCCTGTCCCACAGGGAAGAAGTGATTCCATACCCCTTGTGTTGGATTCTGAAGTGATGATTCATGTGATATTTCTACAAAACCAGATCAACCCCAACATCAACATAACTTACAGCCACCACATTTCGCGCGCATTCGCATGTAAAGACCCATATGCCGAAAAATGAGCCTCACCTTAAGATGCTTAGGAACTTCATTCGATGGCTGCCCGTGGTGCAAGTAGTAATGGGTGCAGTCGTACATAACATACCCCAGCAAACCACCAGCAAAAAGGGCAGGCGCAGTCGTAGGCGTGGACAGAAGCTTAACAAAGTTCCAGAACTGCCATCAAGAAAATTAGTTGACGATTCATACGCTCTATTCCATCCAATGGTTTATAAATTATCAAAAAAACCAAGATAACAAGTAACAATGCTCATACTGGTACTAATAGAATAGCTGTTGCTGCGGGAGGAAAGACGAGGCGCAAACCGTCCATGGGATGCTTATGATGGCAGCCGTGAAGGAGATAGTGTGCAGTATTTCCCCTGAAGCACGTTGAGCAACACAAAAGATTGATGAACTTGATAACATGAAGGGTTCCAATATTGTTAATGAACTCTTTCAGTTTTATGCATTAACTTAGATTCAGCTGGAGACAGAGAGATACTAACCAGTAAGAAGTAGTCTTAATGTGGAAAAGGAAGCGATGCAAGGTGTACTCGACTAGTGTCCATAGGAAAACGCCCAAAAACAACAACGAAACAACCTCAGGAATAACGAGGCCCATCCTTGCAGACATTGCAGCGAAATAGCATACAACTGGAATCCAGATGGTTGGAATTACCCACCAAACTGTACGAGTCAAGGCCTATTCAGAAAATTCAATAAAAACTTTGAGATGCATAGTTCAGAATAATAAACACGGTTTGGGGAAGTCTATACAAAGTTAAGCAGCTGAGGTACCTCCATAACATCATTTGCAAAGAACCTAGGACCCTCTCTGCTGACAATAGGCTGGTGAACCCATTCATCATATGCCTCACCCAGATGACCAACCTATAAAATCACAAGAAAATGAGACTACTCCGAGTATTGGAAAATCATAACGAAAAATCCTGACATGCCACAAGTAAATGCAACTAAAAGATCAGAAAGGAGTAAACTTCAGATGAGAAAATCTTAGAATAGCCAAAAGCAAAAAAAAAAAAATTGGACAGGAGATGAGAAGAATCACAGGTGAAATATTGGTAATTTGGCTGGCGCAGCATACAAATCTCAGATCAGCTATGCAAATGCACTCTGGTCATTCAAACTGGGATCAGAAAGGAGTAAACTTTAGATGAGAAAATTTGAGAATAGCCAAAGCCAAAGCTTTTTTGGACAGGAGATGAGAAAGAATCACAGGTGAAATATTGGTAATTTGGCTTGCGCAGCATACAAACCTCAGATCAGCTATGCAATGCACTGTGGTCATTCAAACTGGGATTATAATTTTTACCTGGAAGACAAGTGGTTTATTGAGATCAACTACGAACCCCTGTGCCACCATCTTGAGCCCCTAATCTAGCTCAGCTGGAGAAAGAGGCATTACACAAAAGAGAAGACATACCTAAATGTCAATCCAACAGATCAATCTTGAAAAGGTGCAACAATTAAGTAATTGACCAAATGGGTTCCATGGAAATCGTTTCTTGCTTTTGTGCATTTGGTGTAGAAGATCTATAGATGATGATAACCAACAACCGTCCAATTCACGTCGTTATCAGATATTTCCATGACGGAATGGACTAGAGAGAACAATCAACGAGCATCTACTTTATGCGGGACCCACTGGATGAGGAAAGAAGCAGCCATAATTCAACTCTACAACTACTGACTACATCCACACAAAGCTGAATTTACCATGACGCCGAATTTTGAAAAGTCATCAGAGACAGAAACGAAACAAGATCCTCTACATTCTATCCCATCAAACAGACAAACAAATCGGACAATGTGGCAATAAGAATCGGCTTCCACCCCTAAATTGACATCAAGCGATTTTCTCTCCAGCTCAACGAGAAGCCGGAAAAAAAAAATACACAATGCGTTAGTTCAGCTCGACAAGAATTTTGCGGGAAGAATCTGAGGAACAAGAAGCTACCCAGATCCAGAAACGAGAAAATAAGCAAGACCCAGAACCGAAACTGAGCAAAAGTTGCAGAAGGGGATTGGGGGAGCTAACCTGAGAAGCAAAATGCAGGTCGGATCTGCAGGCTCGCACTCCCGCGGATGCAGCGAGTTTGGCTTTCTGGGGGGGTGTTTATGTTTATCCCTTTGCTGTGTTTTCCCTCAAATTGGGTTCGTTTAGGAAAACAAAGCCACCACAACCACAGTGGCGGAGCTGTGGCGCTCTTCCTTGTGCTTCTCCTCCTCTATTTTGTTCGCTTTCTTTGCCTCCTAATCCTATTTTATCTTTTTTGCGGTGTTTTTTGGGGACTTCTTGTCGCGTTCGGCAACGGAAGGCAGAGAATTGAAGTGACTGAATTAGTGTGGCCAAGAAACAGTTTACAAATACTTAAAATATGTAGGGGAGGGAAATTGGAGAGATCTGAACCGTTCAAAAGTTTTTTGTTTTTTTAATCATTCATGGGCCTCTGTTTAAGAAGAAAAACCCGATTCATCCTCATGTAATAACGGGTGCCAGCCAGAAACTTTTCTCATCCAGCTCCTCCTTGCTAAAAGCAGGGAATGATCAAATGAAATGAATCATAATAATACCGGGGGCTTCTCAGCCGTCCGATTATAAAAATTGTATATGCTTAGTACTGTACAGAGGTAATACTAATTAGGTACTAAAATGTCATAATAAAAATTATAGGTACCAAAATGTAATTTTCCAACGATATTTTTTGTATAAAAATACTGAATTTCTAATCGTCGCCCTAACTATTTGAATTTATCGCCCTAGATTTACACAAACAGACAATTTTGTCCCTGATCACAAAATAACCTAATCCTAAAACTAACCCGGCCGTTAGCGTCGTACCTTTCTCCTCTCCCCCAACAAAGCACCGACCCAGCCGCCGCCGCCGTGTGCTCTCTGCCTGGCGAGAAGAACGCCACCGCAAGAGGAAGGGCAGGTTCATCGCCATCTCCTGTATGTCCGACCTCTGCGCCCACCGAGGAGAGGAGAAGTTTGTCGCGTGCAGGCCTCTGCTTCCGACCGATCCCACACGGCCATCGAGTTGAGAAGACTAAATGTCACCGTTCGCTGCAGTCGTTGAAGAAGGTCGGTCGTCGCCGCTCATTGCCGTCGCCGCTCGCTGTCGTCATTAATTTTATTTTATTTTGTGCATCTCCGACGGTTTGGGTTGAAAATCCATAGCCCGCAGGCTGTAGGCAGGTTTCCCGATGTTAGCTTAGCATTCTTTATCTAGAGTTGTGTCTGATATACAATGAATTGATTGTTGTTCTGATGCTCAATTTGGACTGCGACGGATGCTTAGTTTCTTATGAATCGTTGGATAGATTTTGACTGTGCTACCGTCTGGATGTATGGTCTTTCTAACTCTTACTTTGTCGTGGCTGATTGTGGCTAATCGTTTCAATTCCGTTGCAGGACCGTACGATGCTTACTTTCTCTGTTTCTTCATAACCGAAGGTGTCTGATAAAGAACCATAAAATTAAATCAAGGACAGTTTTGTAAATTCGTATGGCTTAGGGCGATAGAATTTAAAAATTTAGGGCGACGAATAGTAACGCCCTGTAGGTTAAATTACACGTTTGGTCACTTAAATTATACAAATCTTTCATGTTTGTCACCCGAATTACTTTTCTTTCTTCTTCACCACTAACTTTACGAATCGTTTCATCGTTAGTCACCCGCCGTTACACTCCGTTAAGTTTGTCCTACGTGGCAGTCAACTATAAAGTTTGACCGTTAACTAGATGACGTGGAAATTAAAAATAAATTAAAAAATAATTTTATTTTTTCCATCTCATCATTCCACTTACTTTGTCTATATGCTTTATTATATTTATGATTTAATTAAAATTCATTATTAGCGAGAGAATTCCTCCTCCTTCCACGTCATCTGCTTTCCGAGGCGGTGATTGAATGGAGAAGGGAATGGAAGGCAGGGGAGGCGGTGAGGTGAGGTCCCTCCCTGTAAATTGACTGTAAAATAAGAAGAGGGTGGTATCATTGCATATAAATAAATAATAAACGAGATTAATTTTGACAATTAATCACCTGGACTGAGGGTGGGGGAAGTAATGGAGCAATAATTAAGTTGCCCGCTGGTGATGGGTTGAAAATGGGAAGGAATGGGAATGAAATGAAGAAAGCATTTGAAGAGATTCACTGTCTTGCCTTTGCTAACATTTTGAATGGAGGGAGTAAATGGTGGGGGGGAAGGGAATCCTTGTTAATTTGATTTGATTTGGTGGTTAGGCATGAATGAATGAGATTACCCTTTCTTATCTTTGCTTTGCTCGCCTGGACAGAAGAAGAAGAAGAAGAAGAAGAAGAAGATGTTAGAGGCGGTGAGTGGTGGGACTGGAGACAAGAAGTAGGAAGGAAGAGAAGACTGACCCAGCTCTATCTGCTGCTGCCGCCCCCAACTTAATTCCTAATGCTCTGTGGGCAGTGGGTAAAGGGACCATGAATTGTGAAAAGCAAGAGAAATGAAAAATCTGGGTGGGGAGAAAGAAAGAAAGAAAGAAAGAAAGAAAAGAGGTAATGGTTGTTTAATGCAGAAAGCAAGGAAAACCGAAAGAACAGAGCAGGGCAATGTTTAATTTATGATTATTCATCAGATTTGAAAACGTTTTTCCTTTTTATGGCAATGATATTCGGTTTCATAGTGTGCCATTTTATCGTAGTTTTTCAGTTTCTCGGTATGTCCTTATAAATCATACAGTAACCCAACAATCCTTAGATCCAAGGTTTTCTATCTTTAAGGGAAACCTATTACTGCCTCGCCAATGAACGAGCTCCCTCCGGTGTGGCCATTCTGGTGGCTGTTCTTGTGGAGACTGCAACAAAACGATCTGGGATGCGAGGTCGGAGAGCACATACACGTCTTCCTCGCGGGAGGCTGGAGATGTGATTGGTGTGCTTCGTGACGGATATGCTGCGATTGGAAGATGTGGATCTGTCGATCGAGAATCGGAACGTCGGCGACGAAGGACTCTGGGGATATAGATTGAAGCGCGTCGGAGAGGCGGATCTGTGTGGGGAGGAAGAAGGCCGACGACGGAGAGTAAAAGCTCGAGCTCGTGGAAGACGCGAATGTCGATGAGGACGAGGAAGATGAGAGATGACCGGCGGAGTTGTACGACGGGAATCGGCCGCGGGGAGACAGCGACCGGAGCACCGGCCCGCTGGATCTCTTGCCCATGCCCATTTTTTTTTCCAAAGCTTATACACTAGACAAAGACGGCCAGAGAAGGGAGAGGAGGAGGAAGGAGATAGCTGGTGCTCTGGAGGTGTCGGAGCAAAGCTTCACCTGAGTTGTGAAGGAGGAGGAATTCTCTCGCTAATAATTAATTTTAATTAAATCATAAATATATATGATAAAGCATATAGACAAAGTAAGTGGAATGATGAGGTGGAAAAATAAAATTATTTTTTAATTCATTTTAATTTCCACGTCATAGTTAACAGTCAAACTTTATAGTTGACTGCTACGTAGGACAAACTTAACGGAGTGTAACGGCGGGTGACTAACGGTGAAACGATTCGTAAAGTTAGTGGTGACGAAGAAAGAAAAGTAATTCGGGTGGCAAACATGAAAAATTTGTATAATTTGAGTGACCAAACGTGTAATTTAGCCTATTTTTATACAAAAAATATCGCTGGAAAATTACATTTTGGTACCTATAATTTTTATTATGATATTTTAGTACCTAAACTTTTCAAAATTTACATTTTGGTCCAAGCTTTGGAAGTCATTTGAATTCATGGATCAATCCACCAACCCATTGGATCCAATCTATTTGATCCATGGATCCACCAATCCAATCCACCAACCTATGAATCCAATCCATTTGCCACCTCTACTGTTAACAAATGAGCTGAGCTCGAGCCATTTATTAACGAGCCGAGTCGAGTCGAGTTCGAGCTAAGCTTGTTTACTAAATTCTTAGATTGTATTTGATACATTCATTTTGTATGTCTTGTATGGTACATGTGATTGATGTAACGATAAATAAATAATCAAATATTCAACATTAATTAATCTTATATTAAAATTTGTAGGTGTCATATTGTTTAGGTAATAAATTTTAACTAGTTCAAATTATGTTATTTCATACCGAAACAATTTTGTACATAATTTCTATATAGAATTAAAAATAAGGCATATTTTCTTACATGTTCAACATGCTAAACTTCACATGATGTGAGATATATAATTTAACAATCCTATGAATTATGAAAGTCCAAATTAGATCGATTCGTCCATAAGTCGGTGATCAAGTTGGCCCTCAAACCACAATGTTGAGACATCTCGTGAGCTCTAAATGAGTCAACTCACGAGTTGAGCTCAACAAGCCACCAAGTCGAGCTAGCTTCGCGAGCTTAACAAAGCTAAGCTCAAGCTTGGCTCGTTAGTAAAAGAGTCGAGTTTCGAACGAGTTTTTCCCGATTTAAGCCTCGAGTTGCTCGCGAGTAGCTCGACTCATTTAAAGCCTAAATACTATTAGCTAGTTTTTTCGTGCGCCAGAATTTTGGTTAAACAAAATTGATTGTACCTTAATTTATTGAACAATGATTAACAAAACATTGATTACACTTGTCTTAACAAAGTTTAAATAAGGATATTAATTTATATTTTGTGATCTAAGAGACAAATCTACATTAAATTAATCTATATGGAGAATAGGCGAGAGTTTCTATGACTAAATTAGTAAATTTGCAGAGGAAAATGACGAATCTTGATAATATGTTATCTGTTGAGAATTTGGCGAACTCTTAATTTGTCATCTTCATATCTTATTATAGCCATAAAGTCATTAATTCTCACTCCTTATATATGAGCATTTCTTGTCACACTCAAAACTAAGGGCCTAAAACTAGTTATGCAAGGATGCATAACCAAGGGTTATGCACCCTATCATATACTCACATCCACTCGCCTTCTTCTTCTTTTTTTTTTTTTATCTTTGCGTGTTTCTCTCTTTTTCGTCATTTCTAATCCTTTCTCATCAAAGGACAACTGCAACATCCCTCATCCGCCAATCACCACCAAGATGCCTTCCCATACAACATCGTCGCAGATCCGCCGGAGTTCGACCACCTAGCCGTCCTCCTCCTTCTTGCTCTTTCTTCTTTAGTTTTGTGTTAGACAGAATAGAGGGTTGAGATTTGACTCACTAAAATACAACATTTTCATAATGGCCAAGTATAATCACTACGAGCGACTACAATAAAGTGGGTTTTGTTTAGTTTGTCAACCTAGGTCCTAGGTGTACTGGTTACTCTGTGAATGTTATATTATCTAGCTATCATATTGTAGTGAAGAGTTTAATCTAAGGAAACAAGAGAGCAGGAAAGCAAATGATTGTTCTCAAAGTAAGAAGGCTCACTCAGGTATAAGCCCCCTAGGTTGTAGTTAGGGCAAGTTGTAATTCACTTAATTCAAATTGATTGATACTTAAAGTTCTTAACCAGTTTGGAGTATCGACTAATCTTAGGGCATTGTTTGGAAGTTAGTATTTTTTTTTAAAAATTGATGTATTTAACCAATGTATGTATTATAAATAGATGCATTGTTTCAATGTATTAATTTGAAAAATACATTAATTGGAGGGGTTAATTGCATGGTTGGTCACTGAGATTACAAAAACGTTCAAGTTTGGTCACTCAAAATATTTAAATCCATTGGTGATACTTCAGTTTATTGAAAGCGTTCACGTTTGGTCACTCTCCGTCCAAGTCCGTTAACTTTTGCTTACGTGGCAGTCAACTCTAAAAGTTGACCGTTAAATGTGTTACGTGGCAATTAAATAAATAATTAAATAAATAAAATTTAATTTTTTAAAATTTCCACCTCATTTCTAACTATTGAAGAGATAAAATAAAATTAAAAATTATTAAAGTTAAAAACGAACGGGGAATCCTCCCTCTGTTCTCCGCCGCCGCATTCTTGGCCACAAATGGGGTGGTTGCTGCCGTTTTCGCTAAGATAAACCCTCCGAAGTCGAGGCCGAAGTCGGAATTGGACAATGCTCTCGATCCTCGCGATCGAAAGCCACGGGAAGTTACTTCTCTCGCTACATGTCCTCCTCTTCTTGTTCGTTTTCGGCCGCCAAACGCTGCCCATCGCCGTTGATTTCGCGTCCCAAGACCTCGACAACGCCGTCCGTTCCTGCCACGATTAAGCCTCGCAATCCGTCGAGAGGAAGAGGTACGGCGAAATGACGAATGCGCAAAAGCTGTTGATAACTTCGACGAGGAGCTTATCTGTGTCGTTTCAGGGAGAGTCGTTCGTGCTCCAGGTGAGTAAAACGAAGCCGGCTCCATCACCGGTCAGCGCGAGGAAAGGGACGCCGGAACAACTCTGTAGATATTCCAACGAACTAGGGAGGAATGCTTGTAATCACGATGATGAGTCGCTTGCTGATGGCATCATTAAGGAGATAAAGCAGTACAAAGGACAACAGGTGAAAAAGGGTGCCCCTGTAAACCAAGCTCAAACTGAAAGAACAACACCGAATTAACGTGGTATCCTCAACGAGTATCACTCAAACTAATCCACGGAGAGAACCAACCTCTCAGAGTCAATCGTATAAGCTTATGGAATTGAGTTCTTGAGTACAGCAGAGGCGGCTGTCAACACATATATACCTAGCCGCCCTAATCCAACTAAGGCTCTAAACGTAATTAAGCAAACTGCTACATAATTACATATTGCTACACAAACTTCTAACTTCTAACATCCTCCCTCAAATTGATGGTTCTTACGCAACATCAATTTGTATGCTAGAAACCAATGACGTGATGTAGCAACAGCCTTAGTCAGGAGATCAGCAGTCTGATTTTCAGAAGTGATGTATGATAATGCAAGACGCCCTTCCTCAACCAGCTGACGAATGTAGTGAACATGAACTTCAATATGCTTCGTACGATCATGGAGAACTGGATTGGTGGCAATCTTAATAGCACTGGTATTATCTGCATAAAGACGCATAGGAGACGGACAAACCAGTCCAAGCTCAAAAAGCAGGCGATGAAGCCAGACGAGTTCAGACGTGACTTCAGACATTGATCTGTATTCTGCCTCCGTCGATGATTTAGACACCCGTTCCTGCTTTTTGCACCGCCAAGAGATGAAAGATGATCCAATTTTCACACACCAACCGGAAGTAGATCTGCGGGTATCCAAGCAGCCAGCAAAATCAGCATCGGCATATGCTTCAAGCACCGATCTCCTTCAGCAGGATAGAATAGTCCCACATCCTGCGTACCCCATAGGTAACGCAGTATGCGCATAACAGCAACTCGGCGAGAAGAACGAGGAGCAGCCATGAATTGACTCACTACCTGTACAGCATAAGCAATATCCGGACGCGTGTGAGTCAAGTATATGAGGGTTCCTACTATACTGCGATATAGTGAACCATCATCCAACAGATCCCCATCATCATTGCAGAGCTTCATATTTTGTTCCATAGGTGTGGCACACGGCTGGCAAGTGTCCATCTGAGCTGTCTCCAGTAAATCGACAATATATTTTTGTTGTGAAATGAACATACCCGCCTGAGAGCGATGAACTTCTAAGCCCAGAAAATACGACAAGTCACCAAGTTCCTTCAGATTAAAAGCATCTCGAAGAACCTGTGTAAGAGACTGAATTCCAAGAGTATCATCCCCACTAATGACCATGTCATCAACATAAATTAACAGCACAGTCAAACCGTGAGACGTCTGACGAAGAAACAAAGATGGATCACTGTCGCTCTGCTTCAAACCAGCCTGCAGAATAGTGTTATGGAATTTTTCAAACCATGCACGTGGAGCCTGTTTTAACCCATAAAGTGACCTACGCAAAAGACAGACCTTAGACTTATCACCATTGTTGTAGCCAGGAGGACACTCCATATAAATGGTCTCTTTTAAGTCACCATGCAAGAAGGCATTTTTAACGTTCAACTGCTTCAACTCCCAGCCCTTCATGGCTGCAACTGCAAGAAGTGTCCGAACGGTCTGCATTTTTGCGACCGGGGCGAAAGTTTCACTATAATCAATGCCGAACTCCTGTCTGAAACCCTGAGCTACAACTCGTGCCTTAAACCGCTCAATTGACCCATCCAGGTGCATTTTGATAGCATACACCCATTTTGATCCAATAACCGGATGATCTTTTGGCCTAGGCACCACATCCCAATTATGATTTGCTTCCAGAGCTTGTGTTTCAACTGCCATTGCTGCATCCCACTGAGCATGACCGTGAGCTTGTTTGTAAGTAGCAGGAACAGGAATCAGAGTTGTGGAGAAAGCCACAAAATCGGACATGGGAGGCGGAGGTTGCCCCTTGGTGGCACGTAAGGAGCGACGAAGAGGAATGGGTTCAGCAAGGGTCACCAGAGCCCTTCATGGCTGCAACTGCAAGAAGTGTCCGAACGGTCTGCATTTTTGCAACCGGGGCGAAAGTTTCACTATAATCAATGCCGAACTCCTGTCTGAAACCCTGAGCTACAACTCGTGCCTTAAACCGCTCAATTGACCCATCCAGGTGCATTTTGATAGCATACACCCATTTTGATCCAATAACCGGATGATCTTTTGGCCTAGGCACCACATCCCAATTATGATTTGCTTCCAGAGCTTGTGTTTCAACTGCCATTGCTGCATCCCATTGAGCATGACCGTGAGCTTGTTTGTAAGTAGCAGGAACAGGAATCGGAGTTGTGGAGAAAGCCACAAAATCGGACATGGGAGGCGGAGGTTGCCCCTTGGTGGCACGTAAGGAGCGACGAAGAGGAATGGGTTCAGCAAGGGTCACCAGAGAGGGAGAGTCTGTGGTGGCCAAAGAGGATGAAGGGGAGGAATCAGAGGAGGCTGAGGATCCTGTGCTAGAGTAGCTCGACGAGGGAGTGTGAGGAGGAGCTGGTGACGATGAGGATGAATCAGAAGAGGAGAGGGAAAGCCCGATGTCCATCGACATAGACCCTCTCTCGGAATCTGAAGGGCCCTCATCAGGAGGAGCAGGAGGCGGATCAAAGAAAGCTAATTGCGGCTGAAGAAAGTCCAAATCCTGACGGTTGAGTGTATCCTGAACAGGGTAATATGATAGATGCTCCAAAAATGCCACATGATAGGATATTCTAATCCTCCTGTTTACCACATCATAGCAAACATATCCTTTGTGTTTGTCACTGTATCCCACAAAGACACACTTGATAGCTTTGGGAGCAAGCTTATGACGCTCCCGTCTAGGGAGAAGTACATAGCAAATGCAGCCAAACACTCGAAGTGACGCATAATCTGGCTGACGCGAATAGAGAAGCTCATATGGACTGCGATGAGAAAGGACCGGAGTAGGTTGACGATTTATCAGATATACAATCGTATGAACCGCCTCAACCCAAAAACCAGAAGGGATACTGGACTGGAAAAGAATTGCCGGAGTCAACTCTAAAACATGTCGATGTTTACGCTCCACCAGACCATTCTGCTGCGAAACGCCAGGACATGACTGCTGCGGTAAAATTCCATGGTCTTTAAAGACCTCCTGTAGCGGTCCAGACGAGAATTCCCCACATGGATCAGAGCGAAGAACTTTGATCACTTTCCCAAACTGTGTCCGGATCATTTGAATAAACTCCTTAGCCACAGCAAGCAAGTCTGACTTCTGACGAAGAAAGTAAACCTAGGCAAAGCGCGTCGCATAATCGATAAACAAAGCAAAATATCGAAATCCCATGCGAGAGTTAACAGGAGAGGGCCCCCAAAGATCTGTGTGAACTAAGTCAAATGGATCTGAATAAACTGTAGTACTAGAACTGAAAGATTGTTGAGATAACTTAGCTTCCAAACAATGAGTGCAAGTACTGTCTGAATCAGAAACAAAAGTACTAGATAACAACTTATTCTTAAACATCTCAATCAATCTCGCAGAATGGGGATGACCCAAACGACGATGCCACAAATCCCAGTTTGATAACTTAACAGATTAAACAACAGAAGTAGAAGAAATGCCCTCCAGATCTCGATCCACCCTGGCTGGCTCCTTCTCCACACCCGCACGCACACCCACGTCACCATTCAATCCATCATAGGCATCGAGAGTGTACACACGCCCCCGTCTAGTCCCTTGGCCTATCTCCTTCCCCGTTCTCCTGTCCTGCATGACGCAACCAGTAGAATC
Organism: Linum trigynum; assembly: GCA_964030455.1. Lineage (NCBI taxonomy): Eukaryota > Viridiplantae > Streptophyta > Magnoliopsida > Malpighiales > Linaceae > Linum > Linum trigynum. Next base: position 26,840,663 of record OZ034814.1, on the reverse strand, counting down.
AAAGATAATACGACACCCATTCTCTGCTAACTGACCGACAGAGACAAGATTAGGCACTAAACGAGGCACATAAAGGGTGTCCGGAAGAGATAAACCAGGACCACAAGCAACTCCAATGCCTTGTGCTGGTAACCGAGTACCCTCAGCAACCTGTAATTGTATAGAACTAGAAGGCCGAAGTTGACTAAAGCAAGGTCGAGAACTGGTCATATGATTAAAAGCTGCATAGTCAAAGTGCCAAGTGGGAGAAGGGTGAGATGGCATACCCGCAGTAAAAACAGATCCTAATGCCGAGGGGAGAGCATCCCGAACAACCTCTTGAAGCATCTGGCGAATAGCATCATGAGTAAGAGGTAGCGCATTTGACTGAATAGGAGCAGCCGCATAGACCGGACATGTAGTCGGACCTTTTGAAGTAGAGCCCGAAGAAGGATGTGCACGCCCTCGTTTAGCCAGGATAGGACACGCACCAATCTTATGGCCAGCTGCCTTGTAGTAGTTGCAAGCATTCCTCTTCGGATAATGAAGCTGAACATGGCTCGGTTCTTTGCAATAATAACAAATAACCTCACCACTAGTGGTACGCTGAAAACGAGGATGCGCAGAACCAACAGCAAAGGCAGAAGCATCAAGGGAGGCCAAAGAGGCCTTACCAGCCGCAAACGCAGTAGGAGAGGAATCCGCTGACTGGAAATCTATCTTAGCCTGACTACGCAACCGAGATTCTTCGCGAACAAGTTCACCTCGGACATAATCCACCTTAGTAACATTGCGATGAAGAAGAGAAGCACGAATACCCTCATACTCTGGACGAAGCTTCATGAGAAAATGCATGAGACGAGAGCTGGAGCGCTCACGAAGCACCTCAGCCGAGGCTGCAGAGGAGACCAAGGATGTAGTGAGCATGTCATGCTCAGTCCACAATGTGACAGCAGCCTGATAATACGCGCGAACATCTAAATCACCTTGATGCAACTTGGCTATATCAAGTTCAAGCTCGAACTTGCGAGACGCAGTGGTCTGAGAGTGCAGGTCGCCAAGATGACGCCACATCGCGTGAGCAGTGGTGAACCCACGCAAGCTGAGAGCGATAGGAGGCTCAACCGACCCAAGAATAGCCGCCATAACCTGAGCATTCTGGACAACCCAGTCATTCTTCTCTTTGTCCGACGCAGTGGCAGCGGGTTCAGGAAGAGACCCATCGAGAATGGGAAGAAGACGGCGCCCCTAAACGACCACACGAAATTGAAATTCCCAAAGAGAATAATTTTTCCCATCAAAGCGAACTGAAATTCCATCGAGACGAGAAGCATCCATAATTGCAGCCGACAAGAAGAGATGCACAACCCAAAGGAAGAACCCGCCAAGAGAAACCCACGAACAGAATCAATAAAGCCAACCAAAACCTGAAAAGTGACCCTGACAAGCAACACAAGAAAAGCCAAATCCTGCCCCAAACCAGAGAAGCCAAAATCCAATAATAAGAAAAGCCACGATCCACCCCAAACTAGAGAAGCCAAATTCCAAATAATGGCCAAGTGAAAATCCCAAAGGTGGAAGACGGAACCGCAAAGCTGAAGTCGGCGCAGCTCTAGAAGCGACCAGAAACTCCACCAAAGACCAAAACAATCCAAGCCGAGAAACCCAAAAAAATAAACACGTGCAGACCTGGAACCAAGAATGCAGCGAGCTCTAACCTGAAGCCGAGAAAGCAGATGTCGGCACCCCAAAACAGAAACCGGCAGCGCTAGAAATATACTCTGAACACCACGAGATCAATCCCGAGACTCTGATACCATGTAAACCAAGCTCAAACTGAAAGAACAACACCGAATTAACGTGGTATCCTCAACGAGTATCGTTGAGACTAATCCACGGAGAGAACTGTTTGTGCCTGGTTGGTCCCAGGCGGTTTGTGAGGCTTCACTGGCTTCGTGCGGTCCGGACGGGTGAGCGGCGGTCCTCGAAACCCTGCAAGAAAGGTCCTCAGGGGTGTCCTGGGACCTCCTCCGATGCCTAAGTTAGAGAGAGAAGTGATCTGAGAAATGAATAAGAGAGAGAATATAGTCGATAGGAGTTACCATAAATGCTGCCCTCAATGAACTATTTATACCCACTTAGAATAGGGGTCGGAGCATTTAATGCGGTGTCAGGCGGTCTGAGCCGCCGCAGAGCTCATTAAATGCCTTGTCAAGACGAATGTCTGACTTCCTTAGTCCATCAGAGCTTTGGTCCTTCTGTCGAGCGGCCCACTGACGTGAGCGTACGTCATTGTCGGGCGGTCTCTATGGATAAGATCATAGTAGACCGCCCTAGCCCAGTATGGCTTTCTATGGGCTTTGTAACCATGGGCCTCAGGCCCACGTATGTTAATACTTGGCCCAACATTTGCCCCTTAGTCGTGAGAAGCATTAGGTTGTCGCGGCTATTTTCTTCTACCGCCTTAGAGCGGTTAGGCGGTCCATGGTTACCTCCTTGCCCCTTGTCGCGTTAAGCTAACGCGTTGAACGGCTATGGGGCGGTCAGGACGCACTGCGTCCTGCCCCTTGCGCTTGTGCCTCCACGTGGCTTGCCTCGATCACGGTGCGTTCTCAGAGGCAATCCAATCGTCACCCCTGACACCTTGGGTTTCGCGCTTTACTATAAGTGGGTTTGAGAACCCATTTGTCTGTCCCCGCCATTTCCATTTGCGAGAAACTCTTGTCTTCTTCCTTTTTCTCCCTGGTGACGCGATTGCTGAGCTCTAGTTTCCTGGCGAGCAGTGCTATAAAGTTGAGCCTTTTGTCGCCGGTAAGTGCTCTGTTCGCCCGCTTTGTTGTGTGTTGCTTTTTTTGTTTCCTTTTTGCTCCGTGTGGATTGTCGAGACGCCGTCCTTTTGTTGTGTGTTTGGGCCTCGTCTATTTTTTCTTCCATCACTGCAGACTTCTAATGGATCGGAATTCGCCCGTCGACGATCTGAGTCGCGAGACTCTCGCCACCGACGCTCTTGGAGGTGACACCTCCGCGGCTGTTGAGCTCCCTCTCGCCGGCGCCTCGGAGGTTGAGCCGCCGTCACACTCCGGGGAGAGGCCTGTGAGGCCAACTGCGCCCTCTTCTGCCGCCGCGCTTGGGAAGAAACCGGCCGCTTCTGCTGGGGGTGCGACCCCTGCCACTCAAGGTATGACTCGCTCCTCTCCCGCTCGAAGCGTTTACGAGTGCGCGTTTGACCTATCTGGTCTTGACTTGTACTTCGGGAGCGGTTCGGAATTAGACGATTGTATTTTTGGGGGATCTTTGGGGTTAGATGATTTTTTTGATAACATGCGCCCTGTACCAGTTGGGGTTGTGGCAACTTCTTCTGCGGTTGGGGATAATTTGGGTGAATTCGGGGCGATAGATTTAGATAACGGGTCATCGGGTGATGTGGAGGTGGTTAGTAGTGACGGAGTACGATCTGAGGCGGTTCCTAGTACCTCATCGTCGATTGAGGTATCAGATTCTGAGGGGGGAGTGGTTTCGCGGTTGGCGATTGCAGACGCGACCTATACAGTTTAACGGCATGAGTGTATGTGGGATGATGAACAAGTGCCGCCGGAGGTGTTGAAGTATGGGCCAAAGTATGAGGCGGCTTTAAGGCCTGCCCAAGTTTTGCATCGATTGACCGCCCTCGGGCTTCCTCCTGAGTGGGATTATGCGGCCCCCTCTGAGAAGTGTAGGTCGGGATCGTGTCCCGAGGGGTGGATTCCCATCTTTGTGGAACACGTGAAGCTGGGTTTGCGGTTCCCTCTGGAACCTGTCTTGACTCAGACTTTGAACTGGCTGGGATGCACTCTTGGTCGCCTCTCACCTACCATTGTCTTTCACTCGGTCATGTACCGATACGCATGTAGCCGCTTGAAGGAGGTGCCTTCGTTTGATGCGTTTCGTCTTTTGTACAAGATTCGAGATTCGACTAATTGTTGGTCGATAGGTAGGAGGGACAGTTCTGTTGGCTTTGTATCGGGGTCGCCCAAGTTGGACTCGCCTTGGTACAGGGAGTACTTCTTTGCTCGGCCAACGGGTCAGTGGTATGCCGGAGGGACCGCTCCTCCTACTGGGTATGCGGTTGGAGCCAAAGAGTCCTGGTGCTCGTCGACCCAGTTTCCTTCATCTGTGAGGGATCATGTGAACCGCCTCACTGATGGCTTTCATTTGCGCGTGTTTCCCAGCGGTTCCGGGAGCGCGTATGAGCATGTTCGCAGTTTTTACGGTTAGTAGCGTGTGTCTTTTGTTGTGTTGTTCTCGTTTGCTCATACTTCTTTACTTATGCTTTTTCTTTGCAGGGTTGAGGGCTTTGGCGGATGCGGTCAGGCCGAAGAAGAAGAGAGCGGTGACTAAAGTGAATGACCCGCGGACCGCAGGTCCATCCGTGGCAACAGCGACCCAGCCTGTTTCTCCAGGTGCGGTCACTCGGGGTGCGGGCAAGAGGCCCATGGAGTCTGCTGCCCCGGTTAATCTTGCCAAGCGGTCCAGGACAGGTTCTCCTCGGCCGAAGGCAGTCGAGAACCGGGGTAAGGGTGTGTCCCCTTCTGTGAAGTTAAGTCAGGTTGAGTTACCTCCGCTGGCGGCTACTGATGGTGAGGCGGCTGAGCTTGCCTTTCATACCATCTACGACCAGCTTGTGGTGCCTCCAGAGTACACGGCTTCTTCGAGTGGAACTACTCGGCGTCTGGCCGGGACCGCCACTCAGTTCTTCTTTGCGGTACGTTTGCTTTGACCAGGTCTTGTGTTTTAGTGAAGAGCACGCGTTCACCCATTTGTTTTCAACGGTTTCAGGCGCAGGTTGGGTTTTCCCAGATTCTGATGAACAACGACCGCCTCTCGAAGACCGTCGAGGACCAGGTCGCGGAGATTATCAAGCTGAAGAAAAGGTCAAGTGAGGGTAGAGAAGCGCTGATGGCAGAAGTCCGTCCATTGGTGGAGCGGGAGTTTGAGCAGCGGTTAGCGGCGAAGGATCGTGAACTAAGTGTTGAGAAGGAAGCGGTTAAGAAGGCGTGCGAGGAGCAGGATCGACTTCAGGAGCGGGTGAGGAAGTCCGGGGAGATGGAGAAGTTGCTTCTGGAAGAGCAGGAGTCTCTGCGCAAGGAGATAGAGTCGTTGAAGTTGGATAAAGCGGCCGCTTTGAAGACTCACCAGGCGGAGCTAGAGACCGTGCGAGCGGAAGCCGGGCCAGCATACTTGGAGTCGGATGAGTTTCAGGCGATTGACAATGAGAAGTATAAAACTATTGTGGGTAATGCGGTTGCTGCCATTCGACACTGGTTTCGCATGGATCAGCCTGAAGCGGTTTGGAGTACTGATGAGATTTGGGATGCTATTGGTGCATGGTCGGATGCGGATGTGAACTCTGAGAATGAGGAGGAGGAGGGAGGAGGCGCTTCTCCTGGTGGGAATGATGGCGATCCTCGCCAGTTATGAGCGGTTGCTTTTGTTTATCTGTTTTCCTTGCTTGAACAATGGATGATCGTTACTTTGAACAATGGATGATCGCTCCTGTAATATTTGGATTTTATTTGTAAGTTATGTATGGAGGTTGGTTCTGTTGACCGCCTCTCATGTGTTATCTTATTGCGGTCTTTCGCTTCAGTCTTGAGATTGTGAGTGTCGCTTTGCCATGAGCTATTCGCCCTTTGTTAAGGGGGTGCCCCTTATTTACGTTCCGCTTCGTCCTTGTGCCCGGAGGCAATCTTTACGCATTCGGGGATGCCCTTTGCCTATGTTTGTACGTGCTCTTTCAGGAGTTATGGCCGAAACTAATCAATGCATTACTTAGAGCAAAAGGGGTTGTGTTGGACAACTGGTACATTGTTACAAGTGGAAGGGGATCCCTTAGCCACTAAAACAATCTGCTAGCAAAAGTGGTATCGCAGGACTACACGATTACAAGTGGTGGGAGATTTCCCGAACCACTGAAACAAACTTGATCTCGGCCTGACGTGCTCTAGACCGCATCAGAGTAGTACTTCCTGAGGTGCATTGCATTCCAAGTCTTGGAGACTGGGTCTCCTTCCATAGTCGCAAGTCTGAAGGTGCTGGGACCTGTCTTTTCTCCAATGAGGAAAGGGCCCTCCCATGTGGCGGCCAGCTTTCCGTGCTCGTCTTTCTTTTGGAAGTCTCGTTTGAGGACCATGTCACCTTCCTCGAGAGGCCGCGCCTTCACCTTCTTGTTGTAGGAAGCGGCCACCTTTGCCTTTTCATTCAAGAGGCGTTCCAGGGCTGCGTCCCTTCTGGATTCTATCATATCCAGTTGCTCCAACAGCTTCTTGTGATTGGTTTCTGGATCATATGCTTGGACGCGGAGGGATGGGAGGTTCAGCTCCTCGGGTGCGACCGCCTCGGAGCCGTATGTCAGAGCAAATGGGGTTTCACCCGTGGCAGTCTTATATGTTGTACGGTGCGCCCACAGGACGTGCGGGAGTTCGCTTGTCCATCCTCCTTTGGCATCTTTCAAACGCTTCTTCAGCCCTCGAAGGATCAGCTTGTTGACGGCCACAGCTTGACCGTTCGTCTGTGGGTATGCCACGGAGGCCATGGTGCAGATGATGCGGTTTCGGGCACAGAAGTTCTCGAACGGTCGGCAGTCAAACTGCGTGCCATGATCGGTGATGATCGACTGTGGGACGCCGAAGCGAATCATAATGTTGCTGAACACGAACTTCTGCACCCGGGCGCTCGTGATTGTTTCTAGCGGTTCTGCCTCGATCCACTTAGTGAAATAATATACTGCCACTACCAGGTATTTCTTACCTAATGGAGCTGTGGGGAAAGGTCCCAGCAGGTCAAGACCCCATCGGGCGAACGGCCATGGTCCCACCACACTTTGCAGCTCGGAACTTGGGAGGTGATGCTTGGTGGCATGAACTTGGCATGTGTGACACTTCTGGACGACGTCTGAGGCGTCTTTCTTAATCGTGGGCCAGTAGTAACCTTGCAACAGGACTGTCCTTTCCAGCGACCTTGGTCCCGCGTGTGTTGCACACGTCCCTTCATGTATCGTCTTGAGCGTCCATTTTGCCTCTTCTGGCCCTAGGCACTTCAAATATGCTCCTGAGAAAGATCTTTGATACAGCTGTCCACTCACAACGGCGTACCGGGCCGCCCTCCGCTGGAGCGCTTTCCGTTCACTTGGGTGCTGCGGGACGAGGTCTTGTTCCAAATATTGAAACAGGGGAGTTCGCCAGTCAGAGGCCTCTCCAATGACCAGGACTTCTTCGAGGAGGTCAGCTTCCTTGGTGACGGTGACGTGACGATCTCCTTCGAAATCCATGGCGGTCGCGAGTTTTGATAGCGCATCGGCGTGCTGGTTATCGTCCCGTCGCACATGCTCAAGTTTCCATGAATTTAACTGGGCTAGGATGCTTCTGACTCTGTTAGCCAGGACGGTTAACGCTTCATCCTTGACCTCAAATGCCTCGTGCACTTGCTGAACGACCAGGAGGGAGTCGGAGAAGATGTGGACGTCAGACGCGCCCATGTTGGTGAGTAGTCTGAGCCCGTTGATGAAAGCTTCGTATTCGGCAACGTTGTTAGTCTTGATTTCTTTGAATCGTAGGGATATTTCGTGAACCACTCCTTCTGGTGATTCTATGACAATTCCTGCCCCTGAGGCGGTTTTTCCGGCCGCTCCATCAACATGTAGGCGCCAGACCTGACTTTGTTCTGAGGAGGGCGATGTGATGACTGAGAAGCCTTCAACGATGAAATCTGCTAGCACTTGCCCCTTGATGGCTGGTCGTGGGGCGTACTCAATGTCGTATTCGCTGAGCTCGACCGCCCATTTGGTTAACCTGCCTGACGCGTCCATTCCTCGCATGACGCTTTTTAGGGGTAGGTTCGTTAGTACTGTGACGGGGTGTCCCTGGAAGTACGGTCGTAGCTTTCGGGCCGCGGAGGCGACCGCGAGGACCGCCTTCTCGACGGGCATGTACCTCGTCTCAGCGGGAAAAAGTGCTTTGCTCACGTAGTAAACCGGTTGGTCAGTGCCTTCCGGTGTTTGTCGTACTAGGGCTGAGCTAACCGCTTGCTCCGACACTGCCAGATAGAGGTATAACCTTTCTCCTTCGACCGGGGCGCTCAAGATTGGAGGGGAGCTGAGTTGATTCGTCAGCAGAGTGAATGCCTTGTGGCATTCGGTGCCCCATTGTAGTCTTGAGGCTGACTTTTTCAGCATTTGGAAGAAAGGGGAGCACTTGTCTGCTGACCGTGGGATAAATCTTCCCAGGGCGGCCATCTTGCCGTTGAACGCCTGGATTTCCTTGATTGTCTTCGGCGGCTTTAGATTCCGGACGGCCTCTATCTGCTTTGGGTTGGCTTCTATCCCCCGCTTCGTGATCATGAAGCCGAGGAACTTTCCCGCTTCGGCTCCGAAGACGCACTTCAATGGGTTGAGCCTCAGGTTTTTCCGCCTCAGAGTGTCGAAGGTCTCCCGCAGGTCGGATAGATGATCGCCGGACTTTTTGCTCTTTACCAAGACGTCATCTACATAAGCTTCAACATTTCTTCCCATTTGGTCTTTGAAGACCGCATCGACCATACGCTGGTAGGTTGCCCCCGCATTTTTGAGTCCGAAAGGCATGACAACATAGCAAAAATTGCCCATTGGTGTCATGAATGCGGTTGATTCTTGGTCGCTTTCTGCCATTTTGATTTGATGGTAGCCCGAGAACATGTCTAAGAAGCTGAGCGCCTCATGATTGGCGGTTCCATCAATCAACTGGTCGATGCGGGGTAGAGGGTATGCATCCTTTGGGCATGCGGCGTTAAGGCTGGTGAAGTCGATGCACATTTGCCAGGCACCCCCAGCTTTGCGCACGAAGACCGGATTGGAAAGCCACGTGGGATATTTTACCTCTCGAATGAATCCCGCGCTGAGTAGCTTTCGCACCTCTTCCTCTAGTGCCAATTGTTTTTCCACGGATAGGTGTCTTCGTCGTTGCTGTATTGGTCGTGCTTTGGATTTGACCGAGAGGTGGTGCTCAGAGACCTTGCGGGGGACGCCTGGCATGTCTTCCGGTCCCCACGCGAAGAGATCCTGGTACTCTCTAAGGAGCTTCTAGGCCTCTTCTTCATTCAGGTGGGCTGAAATGCGTACCGTCTTGTTCGGTTGCTCTTCATTCAGGGGGACCGCCACGTCTCCCTCCACGGCTTCTGGACGCGGGACATCGTCTCTAGCGTCCACCAGATCGACCTCAAGACGCTCGATGGTTGCTTGGTAGCATTCCTTTGCTTCCTTCACATTTCCTCGAACGCGTCCCGTTTGTCCCCCACTGGGGAATTTCAGCATCTGGTGGCACGTAGACGCAACCGCTTCAAACGAAGCTAGAAAACCGCGTCCGAGGATGGCGTTATACGCCGAAGGACAATCTGCCACATGGAATTCTACCAGCTTGGTCTTGGTGATCCCGCCTTCGCCTATGGTGACTCTGAGGGTGATTGACCTGAGGACGCGGACCTTTGTTCCTGAGAATCTCACCAAGCTGGTGTTAGAGGGATTGAGGTCTTGAACACTCTTTTTCATGCCCCTAAGTGCCGAGTAGAAGAGAATATCGGCGGAGCTTCCGTTGTCGACCAGAGCACGCGTGACTTTATACTTGTCCGTTCTGAATGAAATGACAAGTGGGTCTTCAGAGTTCTCCTCTTTAGCCAATTCCGAGGGTTGAAAAGTAACTTCTGTGGGCACTCTTCGTTGAACGCTGAGGCAATGGCTTAGGCGGTCTGCTTCCGATCTCGGGCGCTTTCTGCCCCTAGCGATTGTGATGATTTCCATTCCGTCGTCATCTCCCCGTTGTGCTCGGTAGGCGGGAGACTGTCTTTGGGGAGAGATGGCCTTGTTCCTTGTGGGTGACCTGGATCTCTCCTTACGGGGCCTCCTTGCCTTATCTGCTTCGGGGGCTACGGGAGGCGGCCCGCGTCTCTTGGGAGCGGTCACGGTGAGTGCGTCTTGTTTCCAGGCGGCTGCGCAGGTCGCCAGGAGCCAAGTACTTCAGGCTAGCTTTGAACTCCCTACACTCGGTGGTGTCATGGGTAGTTATCTGGTGCCAGTCGCACCATTTCTTCCCCTCCGATGGCTCTGGGCCGTCGTGTGCTTCAGACTTCCTTCCGCCTCTTCGCCTTTCTCTTCCCCTCTCGCGGTCTGTCGAATATACTTCCTTTTTGCCTTCACGGTCGGAGTACCGATTGCGATATGACTTCCGCTCTGGAGACCGCCTTTCGCGCCGAGTATCTGTACGGCCTGAGGGGTCATGTCGGGAACGACCTTGATGGCTTCGATCGTCTGTGGCTAATGCTTCCTCGAGCAGAATGGCTCGTCTCACCAGTTGGTCTAGGTCTGACCATGATGTGAGCTGGGCTTCCTTCTTGATCAGGGTTCTTTTGAGTTCAATACTGGTGGTGGATATCCTTAAATTGCCAGCGGCTACGACCGAGGATATACCATCTATTTCGCAGGCGATCGCATTCCATCGATCGTAGAAGTCCGCTAGGGACTCCTCCTTCTTCTGTCTGCAATTGATGAGCGCCGAGACGATGAGCTTGCGGCGTCTTTGGGATGCAAACTTCGTGGAGAAGAGCATTGCGAACTGCTCGAAATTTTCTATTACTCCTTCCGGGAGCGAGGTGTACCACGTACGACACTGACCGCCAAAGGTTACTGGAAACGCCTTACATAGATGAGAGTCTTCTGCGTTTATGAGCTGCATCGTTAGCATAAAGGCACAAAGGTGGTCTGCGGGATCCGAAGTCCCATTATACGTTGGTAACCCGAGGGAAGAGAAGTTCGGCGGTACGGGGGTTTTGAATAGCTCCTTCGATAGGGGATTCTGAAGCACGTTCGGGCTTTTATGCTTCCCGTAGGTCGACCGCAGATGCTCTTCAAGGTAGCCCAGGTCCGCTTCTTCCGCCTCCGGTTCCCCGCCTTCTGTCCGAGCAGGGCTGTCTGGGATCAGGACGGCCTTCTGCTTCTCCTCTTGTGCTCTTCCTTTGGAACCTTCGGCAGGGTCTTCTTTTGTCTTTAAGAGTTGGAGGATTTGGGACAGGCTGTCCTGCATGCTTGCAATTTGTACGCCCTGGCTTTTGACTACTTCCTCGAGCTCAGCCTCATCTTCCACTCTTGGCGATAGACCTCGGAGGGTGTGATTCTCGGTCATTCCCTTGAGGGGAGTTTCGAAATCGTCGCCCATCCTTCTTTCTTGACGAAGTCGTGAGGCCCCACGGTGGGCGCCAAAATGTTTGTGCCTGGTTGGTCCCAGGCGGTTTGTGAGGCTTCACTGGCTTCGTGCGGTCCGGACGGGTGAGCGGCGGTCCTCGAAACCCTGCAAGAAAGGTCCTCAGGGGTGTCCTGGGACCTCCTTCGATGCCTAAGTTAGAGAGAGAAGTGATCTGAGAAATGAATAAGAGAGAGAATATAGTCGATAGGAGTTACCATAAATGCTGCCCTCAATGAACTATTTATACCCACTTAGAATAGGGGTCTGAGCATTTAATGCGGTGTCAGCAGTCTGAGCCGCCGCAGAGCTCATTAAATGCCTTGTCAGTACGAATGTCTGACTTCCTTAGTCCATCAGAGCTTTGGTCCTTCTGTCGGGCGGCCCACTGACGTGAGCGTACGTCATTGTCGGGCGGTCTCTATGGATAAGATCATAGTAGACCGCCCTAGCCCAGTATGGCTTTCTATGGGCTTTGTAACCATGGGCCTCAGGCCCACGTATGTTAATACTTGGCCCAACAAGAACCAACCTCTCAGAGTCAATCGTATAAGCTTATGGAATTGAGTTCTTGAGTACAACAGAGGCGGCTGTCAACACATATATACCTAGCCGCCCTAATCCAACTAAGGCTCTAAACGTAATTAAGCAAACTACTACATAATTACATATTGCTACACAAACTTCTAACTTCTAACAGCCCCAACCCCGCAGTAGTGTTTTAGAGCTGTTTCTGATAATGGTCTAACAATCCTTGCAATCGGATGAGCTTCGTGCATGGATTGAATCTGTTTATTTTGTGAAAGGTCAAACTAGAGATTAATATATGGAATGGCGTATCAGGTAGTGAAAATAAACCTGGTTTATAGGATGCATCATGCAGGCCTCTGTTCCTTCGTGCATCCGTGCTTTATTTATCCAGTCGGTTTGTGCATCGTTTTGTTGGTATGAGAAATACTGCCTGCGGACCTTTATTCATTCATATGGTAACATGAGAAGCAAACAATGAAACATGGGCGTACTACGGAAAGAGCCCATTCGGAGGGTTTAACCGAGCGGAAACGACAGCAACCACCATCGTTTGTGGTCAAGAATGCGGTGACGAAGAATGGGAGAGAACAATCCCCGTTCGTTCTTAATTTTAATAATTTATAATTTTATTTTATCTCTTTAATAGTTAGAAATGAGGTGGAAATTTTAAAAAATTAAATTTTATTTATTTAATTATTTTTTAATTGCCACGTCACACATTTAACGGTCAATTTTTAGAGTTGACTGCCACGTAAGCAAAAGTTAACGGACTTGGACGGAGAGTGACCAAACGTGAACGGTTTCAACAAACTGAAGTACCACCAATGGATTTAAATATTTCTAGTGACCAAACTTAAACGTTTTTTGTAATCTCAGAGACCAACCATGCAATTAACCCTTATTTGGAGATTAGAATGCCCTAATGATCATGGTGACGTCATCGTCATCGAAGAAAGTGTTCTAAACTAATCACAATTCTTCATTTCATGCATCCTTTTAACCTTGAAATGCTCTACTTTGAGATTGGATCAGAAAAGCTTATTATATTGTGGATCATCTGTAATTTGCAGCATCACGTCTAATCAGCGCGTGTGTTGCTTAGATACATCTTTCTGATACACAATTCATCCATATATATCTCTATATATCAAATACAAGCATAATCCATCAAACAATTACATACAAATATATATACACACATGATGCGAACCCAAATCAGGCCCAGTTATCAACAAAACGGGACAACAATCATCACTCAACTCAAAACAGAGAGCCAAAGAGAACAACTTGCCAGAAATCATCATACTGAAGCTTTACTTACGCCGCATCCTCTTCCTCGTCCTCGTACTCCTCGTCGTCCGCCGTCGCGTCCTGGTACTGCTGGTACTCAGCCACCAGGTCGTTCATGTTACTCTCCGCCTCGGTGAACTCCATCTCGTCCATCCCCTCGCCAGTGTACCAGTGCAAGAAAGCCTTGCGCCTGAACATAGCCGTGAACTGCTCGCTCACACGCCTGAACATCTCCTGGATCGAGGTCGAGTTGCCGACGAACGTGGAAGCCATCTTCAGCCCTTTCGGCGGGATGTCGCAGACGCTGGACTTCACGTTGTTCGGGATCCACTCGACGAAGTATGAAGAGTTCTTGTTCTGGACATTGATCATCTGTTCGTCGACTTCTTTGGTGCTCATCTTGCCGCGGAACATCGCCGAGGCAGTGAGGTACCGGCCGTGACGCGGATCGGCTGCGCACATCATGTTTTTGGCGTCCCACATCTGCTGAGTCAGCTCCGGGACTGTCAATGCACGGTACTGCTGCGACCCTCTGGAGGTCAAGGGGGCGAACCCAACCATGAAGAAATGGAGGCGAGGGAACGGGATGAGGTTTACTGCGAGCTTCCTGAGGTCAGAGTTCAGCTGTCCAGGGAATCGAAGGCAGCATGTCACACCACTCATCGTCGCAGAAATTAAGTGGTTCAGATCGCCGACTGCAATAAGATAATGGGGGAAAAGGAGTCAGCTTTATCTCACTCGCCATGTGTACAGATACCAAAATATGGCAGACATTTATATATATAATCAATAAGGTTAACATGTTGAAAGGACGGATTAACAGCATCGGATTGCACAATCTCAGCTGTTAATTGGTATATACGGGCAAAATCTTATGATATGCATCTAATGATCGAGATCACAAGTTGCATCCATACTAATGCCCACGCTTCAATGTATTAACAAAACCCATATAATTCAAATACCAGTGATTAGCCACCAACCCAACTCACTCATTCTCAAATAACAGTGACTTAACATCCCATAATCAATCAAACCCACTGCATTTAACCTGCAATGATACTGACATGCCACCAACCCAACACACTCATTCTCAAATATCATCGACATTAGTGAACATGGTATCAATCAGGGAAGGTGAACAAGACTATCCAATAACTAATGTAGTCAAATCCTCAACCAACATTCTCTCGGGGAAATGGCTCAGTGCAACGAATTCCAAAAAGCAAAGCTTCATACAATTGAGAGGAATGATTGTATGTATGACTTACAAGTTGGGGTAGCAAGCTTGAGGGTACGGAAGCAGATATCATAGAGGGCCTCGTTGTCCAGAACCATACACTCGTCGGCGTTTTCCACGAGCTGATGAACGGAGAGCGTCGCATTGTATGGCTCGACAACTGTATCGGAAACCTTAGGAGATGGGAAGACGGAGAAAGTCAGCATCATCCGATCAGGGTATTCTTCCCTGATCTTGGAGATGAGAAGCGTTCCCATCCCAGAACCAGTGCCTCCCCCCAATGAATGACAAACTTGAAATCCTATTCAACCGGGGGGAAAAAAAACAGGGCCACAGTAAGCTAGAGAGGATTTTAGCCGGATCCCTAGCGGAATTCAACAATTGGGGAAAACGAAAATTTTGAAATCGGAGAGAGAGAGAGAGAGAGAGAGAGAGAGAGAGAGAGAGAGAGAGAGAGCGGAAATTGAGACCTTGGAGGCAATCGCAATTCTCGGCCTCCTTCCTGACGACGTCAAGAACGGAGTCGATGAGCTCGGCGCCTTCGGTGTAATGGCCTTTGGCCCAGTTGTTGCCGGCGCCGGACTGGCCGAAGACGAAGTTGTCGGGCCTGAAGATCTGGCCGAAAGGACCGGATCGAACGGAGTCCATGGTGCCGGGCTCCAGATCCATGAGGACGGCACGGGGGACGTACCTGCCGCCGCTGGCCTCGTTGTAGTAGACATTGACGCGCTCGAGCTGGAGCTCGGAGTCGCCGCTGTACTTGCCGGTGTGGTCGATGCCGTGCTCGTCGCAGATCACCTCCCAGAATTTGGCCCCGATCTGGTTGCCGCACTGCCCGCCCTGGATGTGAAGGATTTCTCTCATTTTTTTTTCTTTCGTAAATTGTAATTGTTTTTTTTCTGGGGAAAGAGACGAAAAACGGCGGTTGATTGGGGGAGAAAGAAAATGAAGTGATCGGGGCAGGGAATAGGGATAGCAGGTTGGAGGGAATGCGGAAATTGGGGGGGAAAAAGTGTGGCGGAGATATAAAGCGGGGAGTTCCCCACTTTAGAATTTGTAGTTTTTTAAAACTTTTTTCTATTATTTATCAAATTAGTTTTTTTACAGGCTTAATTTTCTAATTTATTTCTTCTTCTTTTTTTCCTGGGGAATGAATACCAGGTTTATGATTTAGGGGTACCAACTCCAAATTCCAATCCACTATAGATTTATTAGTATGAATTTTCATGTTTGCTTAGGTGGGGCTTCAGATAGCCACACAACTTATCTTGTGTCGAAGATGCGTTCTAAAGCTACATAACTTATCTTGTGTAAAGTAATTTACATAATTATTCTATTAATTATGAAAAAATTAAAAGTAAATTAAACAAGATAGTAAATTAATGTATGTTTTTTTTTAATAAACAAGTAATTTACATGTTATCACAAACGACTTTTATAGTTGTCGTCATTTTTTTATGTACTCTCAACCACTCTATGAAGCCATTAACAGGTCTGTCGGGTAGCTATTCATTAGTATCGATCGACATCTTCGAAAATTCTGTAAAGTATTTCAAGCCATATACATTATAGAATTCCATGAGCTACATCTCAATTATCCATACATGAGCCGGGGAGAGGGACTATAGCCTTACAACCTAATCTATTTTCCAAATTTGTTACAAAATTTACACGTAGATTTACACAATTTTGAGAGTTGAGCCGGGGGGGGGGGGGGGGGGGGGGGGGGGGGGGGGCTAAGCCCCTCCTGGGCCATGGCTCCGCCACTGGTTTTGTCCACCCTTATACTTCGTCATATTACCTTCTCCCTCCTCCATTGTCTCTCAGACTCTCACCCACAATCGCTCCAACTCCACTAATTGAATCAATTCCTTCTTCGCCTTTGCCTCTCTTAGCTACCGATTTAGTTTCGAGTTTGTCCTCCCAACTACCTAGTTGATTTCAAATTGATTGCTCCTCCACCCTGGCGATCCATTCTTACATCCTTCCCTATATGTCCTATGTCCTCCGCTCTGCATTCTACAATGACCACCTCTCATCGTCCTCAATTCAACACTTATCATTGCCTTATCCCCTATTCGCATGCTCTCCCTCTTGCCCACCGTCCTATTAATCGAGCCCAGATCGGACACCTTAAAACTGTAATAGTTGAGTTTGTCCTTTGCGTTGATTGCCTGCGTTGTTGCGACTTCAGTTGTGGGTTTCTCCATCAACAAAATGACAAAGGAAAACTGTTTCACCGTGGAAACTTCGTGGTGTAGATGGATTGATTGTGCCACTGACTTTTGGAAATCGAGATAAAAGTTTTTCGGCTCTCACCTCTCCGAACAATGATCGAACGAAAGTGTTTAAGGGGTTTTGGAATCTACGTTAAATTAGGCCTAGTCCTATGGAGATTTCTCAGGAGAGCTCCACGACTAAGACTACAATATGCCTATGGAGAATCCTTATTGGAAGGAGAGCTCCACGTTAAATTGTTTCGGTGTGATTTTTGTGTGTCATGTTCTTCACATCTTTGCTCCGTATTTTAAGTGAAGCATCCCGGTAGAATAACTCCTCCGTGCAACTGTCCCTATAACTCCTTGATTGTTGCGAAACCACATTGCACTCTGCCACCCACGTCGTCCATCGTTCTCCTCGAATTTGTGGTCCTCAACAACTCTGTTTCTCTTCACTATTCTTTGCGTGAGACTCATGAGTGATTCTGAGGGAGTCTTGTGAACACAGGGGTACAACAAGATTCAATTGTAGATCGCACCCATGACCGAACCACTTCTATATTTCAGCTAACCTGCAAGATAATTGAGTTGGCAAGGTTGTAAACAACCTTGAAACCATACCTGATCCCATGATGTTGTTGGACTAACGACATCTCAGCTTGAGAGTGGTGGCCCTTTTTCCTTCTCCATATTTGATTTGCTCTCTTTGTTCTTGAAGGAATCATCAAATGAGTGGGTTTTGGACACTATTGGATCACCATGCAACATTTTTCCTTTCATTTTCCTGTGGATTTCAACAAAAATAAAACAAACTATAAAAGAAACAAAACAAAGAGAGAGCAAGTGCTTCTCCTCCTGAACATAATTATGAAAATATAGCATAAAAAGTAAAAGAAAATATGGGTTGTGTCCTAGGTAGGACTTTGAGTTTACACTCTTAAGTTGGATGCCAGACATGGGTTGCCTCCGAAGAAGCGTTCTTTCTTTTATGTCTTTGAGCTAGGCATGACTCCTCACTCATTAAGCTCTCCAACTTAGGGATTCTTTGAAGTCCATCATTTTGATTGTAGGATTCAGTTTGTTGCCATCCTTCTTTAGGCTTGATGGTGTACCATGAAAAATAAACCACCTTAGTATCCACCTTGCACGTTTTACACTACACTTTGGTTTATGAGCATTGGAAATATGGTAGAGGTAACGATACAAGGAGGGACTCAGGTATTCCTCTCTTTGGGTTAGATATGACATTGCGGTCTCATGGCTCTACAAAAATGCTGCAAAGGGACCCACATCCAGGAGGAAATTGAGGCCCGGTTCACTCCATTATGTATCTCCACCAAGATATTACAATTTTCTTCATGGTCTTCAACTTTGGGAATGTCATCCTCCATCTTTCGAACAAGAGTTCCCTTGGAAATGATGAATTCCTTATGCTCTTCGCTTACTTCCTCTTGCTCAAAGTTTATCTTTTCCAAGGGTTGTGTAGATCCTTGAGAAGATTATGTAAAAGGATCTTAAAGGGATCCATCCATTTCAAGGCTTGAATCTTCTTTGCATAGAACATCATTGCTTAAAGTAGGTGAGATTGCTACTTATTTCCCTCTTCCATTGTTATAAAAGATGATATAGAGGATCCTTGTTCTCCAAGATCGAAGTTGCAATCTTCGTAAATTACTTCCTCCCAACTCGATTTGAGCTCAAGATGAGTGTGGCTTGAAATATCCTTTATTGAGATAGATGATTTTTCTTAATTGATGAAATCCTCCACGGTCTCTTGGATGGTGGGAATATCTTGCTCCTTTCCTTGCTTGGTTTTCCATGTTCGTCTGATCATTAGCTTCTGATAGATGGCCTCTTGAAGCTCCTTTTTTTTATTGGATATGTTAAGATGGTTTCTCTTCTAGTAGCTCTTCAACTTCATGCTCCATTTGAGAATGATCATCCTTATTTGAATTCTCCTCCACCTTATCTTGTTCAATGTTCGGTTCCAAGGGTTTTGTTAAACTTCATATAAGAAGGGTAGCGGAATCATCACACTCGTTCTCTTCCTCGTAGATGTTTCCAATGGTTGTGGATGCCTTGGTAGGTGGATTACTCGTGGATGCAGATTGAAGAAGGCGAGGAAGGTTTGAAATCCCTCGAGTGGTGTGAATCCTTCAACATCTTTCCATGAAGCTAAGAAGGTTGGGATTAGCATAAGTTCTTCAATAGTACATCCTTCTTCCTGCATTGCTACTTCTAGGTGCGGTATCTCATTTTTTGCTGCCAAAGATTGAGTTGTAAGATCATAGTCATCTTCATCAAAGTTATTAGCCTCCATATGATCGTTTTCTTGAGGTTCCTTGTTAGGTTGATCATTCTTATTGTCCTGGATTGGTTGGAGATGATCGATCATAGATCCCATGGTTGGTTGGACGCTTTCATTATGTTGTGAGTATCTTTCTTCATCCTTTGCATCTTCTCGAGGGGGTTTCTACTCTCTACCTTCTTCTTTCAAAGAATTGAGTTACTATTCTTCTTCATCATCCAATCATTGGCCTCGTTATGATCCTCCTCTCCATGGTCTGTGATATCTGAATATTCTTCCTCTTGTAATCAGTTGGCCTTGTGATGATCTTCCTTCTCTCCATGGTACACGAATTCTTCATGCTCCATAAAGCCTTATTGGTTTATGATCTCTCGAAAAACACTATGTATCTCATTGGAACATCCTTTATCAGCTTCGAGATGCTCCTCGATGATTTGAACATTATCTAGAATTTGCTTTGGCTCTTCATCATTGATGCTAACTGAGATGCTCCTAGAAGGTTCTAGATGGATAGTTTATTTGATGACTTCGTCGAGGGCAGCCGCAACTCCTCCATGTGTGTATCAACTCTGATTGGCTCCATCTTGGGTATCGATGGCTTCTTGCTTCTATTCCATTCCTGATATTTTTCATACGAGGAATGCCACACTTTCACTGACCTATGAAAATAAGCAGTGTTTGCATCCTCTTCTTTTAACCAGATCTCTCTAGACTTTTGCATGTAAAAGAATTCTTCAACATCTCTCAATTATTTAGCTTGTTGCTCAAGAAGATAGGAAGAAGGGAGTACCATAGCCAACCAGAACATGAAACAATTGATCGGTTTCAAGAAGCACACTAATCTTTACATTAGCCTTCAAAATAAGCCACAGCTTTCCCAAGCCATCAGAGTTATTAGCCACTTTAGACTCCCAACCAAGGAATCTTTATTTATCATCTTTTCTGCCTTACTTGCTCTTACCCTAGGTTCAAGCATAACTAAAATATCTATATTATGTCTATATACAAGTTGTTGAACAATTTTATTCATATTCGGGTCATTAAACCCCTGGATATTCCAAGTAAGGATCTTCATTTTCTACGACCACCTCTCCCTCCTTTTACAAGGGGGAAGCTGAGCCACAGGAGGAGTGTTGGGGTTCTTCTTGGAGCCCCAAATGTAATCCAATGATTGATTGACTCTTTAACTACTGGAGTTGTCTAAGATGAAGGCCTCCCATTGCCTGGTGATCCCCCATCAACAGACATTTGAGGAGGCGAGCTAGGACTACTAGTCTGATATGATGATCTCTGCACGACATTCGCAAAACTAACAGTTGCACTCACATTTGGGTGAGGAGTAAGAGTTTGCACTAGAGCAGGATCTGCTGATGTACCAAAGAGCTTGCAACCTAAGCATCATTTATATATTTTATTTTCCCAACAGTCATGGAAATCATTTGCTTATCCTTAACCTAAAGAATAGTCCTAAGACCAAAGCTCACAACCTGATTAATTGGGACAGTGCTAGCGTCCACTTCTTCTACCACAGCCTGATCAGTGATACCTGTAACGGAGTTGCTAGCCGTAACCTCCTTTACAATCCATTTCTTGTTAGCTTTAGCTAAGTAAGTGCATTCATGCCCATAGACAGAACATTCAAGACAAACCCTAGGCAGATTTAGATACTCGACCTCAACATCAAAGCACGAATCATCATCAGGATAGAGTCCAACCTTTGATGGGAACCCACACTCTGACTCAGTTGTGAGGTCAATATAGATCTTATCAAAACCCAGCTGGCCACCCACCCTAGTAGTCTTATCGATCCATAAAGGAGGACCAATCGTGCTTGACACCCATTCTAGGCCATCTAGTGAGCGGTATTCCAGCGAGATACCCCCGATATTGACCCAAATCAGAAGAGATTCTACCTGAGAACTACCGACTAGATACTTGGAGTCCACTTCTCGAGGTACAGCTGACTCCATTGGAAATGCCAGGGTCCAGAGTTGAACAACCATTTACTAGTAGTAGCAGACAGAAATTGGAAGACAAACAGGTGAGAACCAAATCGTAAGACACGAACCGCTCCCTCTCTCCCCCCGGATAGTAGTAGCCCAAGACTGCAATTAGGGATGGAATGGGTCGGGTCGGGTTTTGCTAAACTCAAACCCATGGGTTTATCCATAAAAAACCCGGGATAAAACCCAGTGGATTTGGAAAACTCAAACCCAGCCCAACCCGCTAGGTATTCGCGGGTTCATGGGTACCCATGGGTTTTTGTCGTAAAAAATTTACAATTACAAGTTCCTATGAAAATAAAAGTCAAATATCAATCTCTCAATACAAATTACCCATATATAAAACATCATTCTAGAAATTCAAGCAAATTACATATTAACCATCAAGGTTGTCAACCAGCGGGTCGACCCGCTTTGACCCTGACCCGGTGAGAAAAACGGGCCGCACGCACCCGCCGGGTCGACCGCTATAAGGTACCGGTTTGGAGGTCAAATTGTGCCATTTTTTTCTTTTTTTTGCGAAATGCGCCTATTTTCCGATTTTTCTTTTCGCCTAACTCAATCTTTGGAATCCTAAGTTGAACATTTGAATATTAATGTTATATAAGTGTGTGTGAATTTTCACTATATGTTGAATCTGAGTACGAAATGTTATTTTGGTGTAATATTATATGTTATAACTCATATGTTAGATGAGATTTGATATAATTTATCAGGATAAGTACAATATAATGACGTTTTCCATATTTACTAGCTAAACCGGGCTAAAACGGGTGACCCATTAACCCTTGACCCACTAGCTCAAACGGGTCCGAATCAACCCGCGGGTTGACAACCTTGTTAACCATACAAATTGTTCAACACCAATATAGAAAACTCAAGAAAATTGAAGCAAATCACAAATTATGCATAAACAACATGATTAATTGAAAGCTTCTTCCTCCTTGTTAATTAAACTTCTTTACTCTCCACTCCATAATATCAATTTCATTCTACACAACTAGAAATAAAAAATTAGACATGCCTTCACAAACATAAAGAAATATTAGTTGTTTAGAATATTAAATATAGAGGAAAAATTAATTATATGGGTATGGGCGGGTATACCTAAACCCAAACCCAACCCGATAAATAGTGAATGGATTTAAACTCGAACCCAACCCAAAACCCGTCAACACGAGTTTTACACGCGTTGACTGGGTTGGGTCGGATAGGGCAGGGGCGGAGCTCCACTCAAGCTAGGGTGCCCCTCCCCCCCCCCCCCCCCCCCCCGGGGGGGGATCGGTCCCGGACCCTACGATAGTAAGGATATTTAGTACATGTTTTATAATTAGAACTTGTTCCGTAAATTTTGTTGTGTAATAGTCATGTGGTCTAATGGTAGCCAAGCTTGACTTGTGTTTTAAAACACACTAGTTCGATCCACCTTAGCTACATACATTTTGTTTAATTATTCCCCCCCCCCCCCCCGGTCTAAAAATCCTGACTCCGCCCCTGGGGTAGGGTACTCATGGATTGACCCACCTTAGGATCTTGTTGCCATACATAACTGCAATTGACCCACCATAGGTTGAGATCCGACTATTCTGTTGCTATTTATTGCATCGTGAATTTTATGTTTTTTTTTTGCATAGCCAGGAGGCAGCAGCCAAGAACAAGAAGAGTTACAGGGAGAGATTAGATGGAAGAAGAAGAGCTAGCCACAACTCGGCTCTCAAAAGTAACACCTCTAATGTCATTTTGCAAAATCGAAATAACACCTGATGGGGGATTAGCCAGCTCATGCATACCGTAGGGATAGACGAGACTGTGCTTCGAGAGCCATTCCGTGACTCTATTCCCTTCTCGGTACGTATGAGCCAGACTAATCAATCAATCCTGACCAATCTTTCTACGAATAAGGCTCAGAAGGGTTGCATAAGGATGGATGGGGTCATGTCTCTCCTGAATTAACTGAATAGCCAACTGTGAACCTGACTCAAGCCTCACCACTCGAAAGCTGAGTTGCCAGGCCAACTGCAAACCATAAAGTATAGCCCAAAGTTCCGCTAAGTCAGCCGAGGTCGTACCCACATTGGCAACGAAGTCACCCAGCCAGTTGCCCAGCGAGTCTCGAATGATTCCCCCAGCACCTGCCGGGCCTGGATTGCCATTCGAGGCACCATCTGTGTTGACCAAAACCCAGCCCTCCGTTGGTGGCTTCCATCCAATAGCTGCCACAACTCGATCAGATTGTTGCTTCTTATGGTTGATGAAGAGCTCCGGAGCATGCCAAGAATCATTCCACAGTTTACTCTTGGTTAGGATGGAGTGCATAAGAGATGGAGCTGAAAGAGCCGCACTTACCCCTTTGAAAGCAACGGTTGTTCGATTTTTCCATAACAGCCAAATGACCATGCTGAAGAATCCCGGCCAACTAATGCCCGAACTGGTGGACTCTTTGCTGAACAAGTTACTGCGAAACCAAGCATCATGGTCAGCATTGAAGAACTCATGCTGCTTTTGCTGCGGAACAAGCCTGGACCAGAAGAAAAGTGCAGGCGCACAATCTCGCACTATGTGTAACACCGTCTCCGGGTGGCCTGTACAACGCATACAACAAGGTGACGTTACCACTTTCCTCTGAAAACCGAGGGCATTCGTAGCAATCCTCCCCTGAACTGCCAGCCAACAAAAGCCTCGAACCCGCTCCGGAACAGGTAGTCGCCATATCGTCCTCCAGATCGCGTCATCAGCCTGTTGATCATGCTTAGCGAGCAAAGCATACGCCGACTTCGTAGAGAATCTGCCGTCGGCAGACGGAGCCCAAAAAAGAGAATCCTCATTTTGAGACAGGTTGTCAACAGCTACACTTGTAATCTTGATGCAGACGTCCGGAGGGAGGAGCCCGGAGAACATTTCCATGCGCCAGCTGCCATCTTCACGAACAAAATCAGCTACTCTAGCTTCCTCCGCGGCCTCCGGTAATGCACTAGTTGCCAGCTCCTTAAGAGGCACCTGCAAAACCCATAAATCATTCCAAAATTTAGTTCTTTTTCCATTGCTAATATTCCACGCACATCCTTGCTTAAGGAGATCAGCAGCTTTCACAAAGCTATTCCAGGTGAAGGAACTTTCCTGTTTTTTCCGCAAGACCTCTAGTCCGGATCTTTGGCCGCCATACTTCGAAAGGAGGAGCTTCTGCCAAACATTCTCTTTTTCCTGAAGAAGATGCCATCCGCACTTGGCAAGCATAGCCAGGTTAGCCTGTCGAGTTGATTTGAGTCCCACTCCCCCTTGTGCTTTAGGCATCAAAAGTCTCTCCCAAGCAATGAGATGGAACTTTGGGTGGTTCTCCTCATCTCCCCAGATGAAGTCCCTGCTGATCTTATCGATACTCCTACAAGCCCCTGCTGACCTTTGAAATCTCGTATAAGGAAATTTTACATATTGGTTTATGATATATTTTTTCCTTCCCTTTCTTCATTTATCCCTTCAAAATATTTGCATTCTCCAAATAATAATTTATTATTATTATTTTGGTTAAGGATAAATATATTAATTGATATAAAATGAATTTTTTATTTAGCATTAAATATTAACAATCATGTTATCAAACAATAAATATTTTAATATAATTTTCACAATCTAGAAAATTACAATTATTACATTTTTGAGAATTCATTGATTAATACTCCAATTCTCCAAATTAATCATAACCTACTATTTGGTATAAATGAATTTCATAAGTTTTAAAATATACATTTTAAATGAAATATTTTTATATTTGGTATTTAAAAGAATTTATTTTCAATTCTAAATTAAATTTTACAAAATTGGAACTAACAATAGAAATTTTGAGAAATTGAGATGGAATTTTCAAATAAATTTCACAAGTATTTTTCTAATTATAATAGAATGACATAATTATTCTCATCTATTAACAACATTACTTCCACAGGACAATACACAGATTATGCAACCCTCCTCTTTTTGCCAGTATGTTAACCTAATATACATAGTTTCTCTTAAACTCTGCATTCTGGGATGACTTCAAATTTCATTATGAGGGCTAAGCGACAACCTGCTATTTGTTATTGGAACCAACTCTCTTGCTATTTCCAAATAATTGAATAATAACGTTTTTTCACTTGCATTTTTTAGAAGATGGAATTTCAAAGAATATTGTTTCTATCGAAAATTAATAAGAATGTAGTTGGACACTTTTAATTAAATTCACGTCTGAATGTTTGTCAAACATAGTCTTAAAATTTAATCCATTTTATTTCTAAAAATTTGAATATGACATACCAAATGCAAAAATTCATTTAATAATAAATTGCACAATAATTCATTTTAAAATGAAATGAATTAGTTTTATAAGTCTTAAAAATTCAGCATAAATTTAATATTTTGTTTGACGAACAACATAAAAACAATGTTGATGGCCGCTAATAATGAAACTTATCACAACCCCGCTTCATCGACAAATGCAAAGGTGGGGCCGGGGGGTGGGGATGGAATTCATCTCTTTGATGATTGAACGGTGACGCAAATCAACTTTTGGAAGCTCAATCAAAAGTAAGGTGCTAGCAAAGGCGAAGTAACTGCAGAATGGGACCTGACCTGGGCTGGGCATTCTCATTTTTTTCCCCCACTCCGTACTAAAATCGCGAAATGTACGACAAGAAATGTTACGTGCCCAACACAACCTTCCCCAACCTCAAGCAAAACCCATCTGATCTGATCTGATCTTGACCCACAACTCACCCCGCAACCAATTCCATCCCTTTCCCCTCCCACAATATAACTCTGCTTTCGCTCGGGGTCGAGCGATTTTGTAGCTCGAACCCACCAATCGGACGATCGATTCCTCCTCTATGGAGGAAGAGGATCGGCCGATCATTGGGTTTCCTCTGGGTTTGGTTCTTCTGCTGCTCATTCTGCTCTCCATGAGCGCCGTCTTCATCTGCTGCCTCCACTGGGACAAGCATCGTTCATTTCGGGACGTTCCTGATGATGATGATGATGATGATGATGATGATGAAACCCATGATTTTCCGCCACATAAATCTTCGCCTCTTCAACTGGTACGCTACTCGTCGTACTTCCTGCCAACTACTCGCCCCAGTTGCTCTGTTTTTCAGTTTTCTTTCTGCCCTTTGTGTGCAAAGTTGTAAATTGAGTCTTGGCCTTCTCTGTGGCATTTCGTCGAACAGAAAGCGAGCAAGAATCGAGGGGAGAGCCTGCCGGTGTTGATGCCAGGAGAGCAAGTGCCCAGATTCATAGCCATGGCTTGCCCCTGCCAGCCGCCGGTTCTGGAGACGATTCAATTGGATTTTGAGAAGCCCATCAGCACATTTCCCCTCCCTCCCCTGTTTTAGTATCTCTTCCATCGATATGGGTTTTGTCGTATATAGTCCGACTGTTACCAACTCTTCTTATGTACAGATATATGATTTTTGGGATTCAATTTTCTTCTCATCTTCGTGTTTGAAGAGCCGTAAGAATAAGAAAAAAGAAAGGGGCATATGGAAGGGAACCTTGAAACTTCCGCCGTACCAGTTACAAATTCTGTTCAGCTGCCGCTCACGGATTCAGAACACGAGACTTTCCGTCACTATCTCATGCTTCATCTCCAAACCCGAAAACCGAAATTTTCCGCGATCATAATGTTTTTAAGCTTCAAATTAATTATGCCAGTGTATATGACAGATAAAGGCTTGGATGAATTCAGATAAATAATTTATTTACTATCAACTTCCATTTCAATTAGGTAAAATTACATATCTAGGATCTGATATGGAGCTAACCGTTCTAACAATTTAATAAGGGTATTATAGTAACTACCATATATAATAGCTTCTTCATCCACCTCGTCTTGACGTCCTCCTCTCATTACTCTCTGACTCCCAATTCGTCTACTATCCTCACAGGCAAAATTGTGAGGACATCCTCACACGGCTAGGAATGCAGCACGTCTGGCAAGCCGGGAATAGAAAGCTGGGGAGAGATGGGTTTGGGGAAGGAGAGGAGCCAAGGAAACTAAGCCAACTGATCTACTTAAGCTAGGGGGAAGAAGTGGGGTCTGCCAGCAGAGGGTTTGGTTTTGCCGGGCAAATGAAATTTGCCCTCTCTCCCCTCTCATTTAATACAGCCACCTACCAAAAACTCACAACCTTCTTCCTGTCTTTCCCTGGGCGCTGCACATTTGCCCTATTTTACCCCGCCTCTGTCCTTAATTGGAAAGAGAAGAAGAAGAAGAACATAACACATTTCCAAATCTGGTATGGACTTCGACGACAAAGGGAGCCCTCAGCTCATAGTGAAGGGGAAGAGTGTTTTGAAGATGGACGATAACATGATCGAAGCTGATGAAGTCGATCTTTGAACCCAGAGATGGATGTCATCGATCTTGCTTATACCATCCTCAAAGTTTTTGGTGAAGATATAAATGACGGTTTGTGGGGCTCGCAAGAGTGGATTGATGTTTTTCAGCAGTGGAAGGCAATGCAGTCAAAAACGAGTTTCTATGTAGAAACATTTTGGTGATCTAGAAACGTAAAATCGTAAGTTTTAAAGCGGATTTTTTAACTATATAAGTTATAAAAATAGAGATTTTGTGTAGAATTGTTTTAGTAACCTAGAAACGTAAAATCATAAGTTTTTAAGTTTTAATGTGCGCTTTTGACTACATTGGTGGAATGGAGTATGTGAAGACAAGAACTCAACCTTGCTTGTTCACTTTACTTATATATATGTACTGGTGTGTTGGTTGTTGTTGAGCATTGAATGAATGTGGTTGTTTAGTTAAATGCTGTAGGGTTCAGGGTTGACATTTATTGTGCCATGTTGTGTTTTTTTACATGCATGAAGAAATGTTCGTGAACAAAAGAATTTGTTCATCAATCGTAGTTGGTTTGTATATGAATATATGTTGGGTCGTGGGTGAATATATAAGTTGGTTTGTAGATGAATATAAGTTAGTTTCTGGATGAATATATGTTGGTTCGTGGGTATATAGAACTTGGATTGTTGTTGAATATAAATTCGTTTGTGGAGGGTGTAGGATAGGGTAAGTATTTCAATATCAACCCAGACGGTTTATCTATCCTTCAATTGTTCACACGTTATCAAGTAATCGAAATGTGATTAAGGCTTAGGAAACTAGTTATTAAAACAAACAAGCAAGTAAATTTTGGTGAGTTCGATTTGAGAAAGCATCACTCTAACATGGATCCCCCTAGTCTTGTGTCAAGATTCAACGAATGAAACTCTAGTGTGATGGGTATGATCATACAACATGAGGATTTTTCAATTAGTTAGGTAACCTTAACCCTCTCAATTGATCAATTAAGGATTGTCACTATTAGGTAGGAAACCCAATACCTCTTAATCGATCAACCAAGGTTCACAAAACAAATCCCTCGAACGTTAATTCGAAATGGCTAAAAGTAAACAGTGAAGACGATATCATGGCACTATTTTGATGAATGAAGAATGGCTTGAATTGACCTAGGGAAGGTTACCTAAATTGCCAAGATTGGGCTACAAGGGGATTTCCTTATCTTAGGTCAATTGTCCCAAAATTGAGTTATGAACAATCAACTCCCAAATTCCATCAATAATACCTCAAACATTATATAAAACACAAATCCAACACACATAGAGTCAATTCCTACAATCTAATACATCCTAGACTAGAGTTCACAACATCCTAGACTAGAGTTCACAATTGGAGATGACTCCATAGCTAAAGGAGGAAACACAAATAAGATAGAGGAAAAAACCATTACAAAGTGATCTTACTTTCTCTTAAATGCTTGATTCCACCTTGGGAGAAGAAATTAACCTTCCTTTAGCATTGGGCAGGTGAACATCTTAATCCTCCTTTTTTAGCTCGTACCTCTCTCTCTAACCTTTGAATAAGAAACTACAATATCTCTCTAAGACCCCATTTGAACTAAGCTAACTATCCCTTTGATAGTCACCGAGTGCACAAATCACAGTCCGAGATTACCCCCATGAAGTTGACAGGGTGACCATGATCTCGGCGCAAAATGAATGGTATTACTTACGATCTTCAATGGCCGCTTGCTAAAACTATGATTTGCGACCATGATCCAGACACTGCCCGCAAGCGGTGTCATTCGACACCATATCCCATAGCATGTCGCTTCCTCGTCCCCTATTCATTCCTTGACAGTCACCTCTGACTCCGGAATGGTGTACAACTTTAAGTAGTTGTCCCCTGAAAAATAATTGAACCTTTGAATTATTGAAAGAATCAGAACAAGATTTTCGGCAGGGAAAAATGATTTCGAGCGATGGGGGCAGGATGAATCCAAATCTTACAGATTGCTCTTGATGTGCTAGAACTCCAGGACTCTTGGGTCGTCCCGGTAGATTACACGGTTGTCGGCGGCTTGGATCCGCAGCAATTCATTGGGACTGTCAGCTGCAAATTTTTATATATTTTTTTGGTGTTTCTATATTTTTCATAATAATGATCAAAAAGAAAAAAAAAAGAACAAATATCCAAAGAGATGATAGTCCAGAAGAGTTGAACTACTCATCGCCATAAAAACAAAAGGAAAAACTCAAAAAAGTGGATCATACCACCCCAAAGAGAAAAGTAAAAGAAAAACGAGAGAACTGTAAAGAACAACTGCCAGCCAAGCTGAATGGGCTGAACCATTCTTGCCAAGAAGAAAGGGATGAGAGAAACACCTCTCTCATATCAAAACAAGAAAACAAAGAACAACCATACACAAAGGAACGAAACAACTCAGCAACTAACAATGACACCTTCAACATCACCACTAGGAAGACTTGAGCATCATGCGCCCCCTCGCCAAAGAAGGGGAAGACAGTGGCCCCAAGCCACACATTCTGGCACAAAACACAACAGACGAAACCACAGGACCTGCACAGAATGAAGCCACAATAGTGGCACAAAGTCCGCAAACTACCATAACAGATCCGATAGCCTAGATTCTCTGCACCGTCTCCTCAAACCATTGCGTTCCTTGAGTTTTATCCAGCTTGCCACGTGCAACAGGTCACTCCATTGCGTCCTTTAAAGTCTTATGAGCAACGACCCTGAGCTGCACATGAGTACCATTACAAATTAGTTGATTTCTTTCAACCCAAATATGCCAGCACACAGCGTGCAACGCGCCATATTGGATCCAGCTCTCCACGTTTCATGCAGAAATAGTGGACCGCCTGGAAATGGCCACAAGTATGTACCTTGTCGGGCCTCAATGATTTCGCAAGCTGATCACTTGAGTCCATGCAGATTATTGTCAATGGTTAGCACATGTCAACAACTACCCCATCCTAAGCCAAGTTTAACTTAAGAGGGCATTATCGTATAGTGGTAATTAAGGTTGTATTTTACTCAATTTCTCGTACCCTAGCCTACTTCCCACCTAGTTGTTAATTAATTAATCGGTTTTGCAGGTTTGAGTGGGGGATTTGAGGGAATCACTAGTTTAGAGACCGAATAAAGCTAAAGGCAGGTACTTCGGGGGAACTACCCACACCCTGGCCTAGGGCAACTATGTAGATCTAGATACTTAGGGTTATCGAATGTGGTGAGTGAGCTCGTTTCCGTGGGCTTTTGTGGTTATCCACATACCTCCCCTAGACCTATATAAAGTCAACTCGATCTAGGATATCGTATCTGGGGCACTAAGCTCATAGCTCCTTTCAATGGATACTATCCACCATCCACACCGAGGTTTAATATCAAGTTCTATCTAGGAAGGCTACCTATAGCAGGGGTTTCGTCGCCTCGACCACCTTAGGTCCCTATTCATCCATCTACCTCGATTTGCTTGATGGTGCATACTCGTTTAACCCTAGAACTCCATACCTAGCGTAGAAGCGTAAAGTAGGCTAATAGAGAAGATTAGGGTGACTTACCCAAAAAGAATTAAAGATAGAATAGTAATAGAATCAACTAGATAAACACATTCATTCATTCAAATCCTAAAATATCCATACTACATAGTAAACCCTAAAACTAGGGTTTGGGGTTTAGAACCCCTAGTACCTTAGAGGACTACTCCATAAAGGAGGGAAGAAGATACACAGAAGAAATTGAAGAAGACTTGAGGTTGAGGAAGGTGCCTCCTCTCTTCTAGCTCCTTCTCCTCTTCTCCTTCCTTTAGTTCTCTCTCTTCTCTCATTCTGAAAAAAGAAATTCTTCTCTCAAAATCAACTCATCTAAAATGGGGAAAGGGGTCTCCTATTTATAGGCAATCAAAGAACGGACAAGTTTGCGGCCACAAGGGCAGAGATCGCGGGCGGGATCTTCAGAGGAGAGGTCGTGATCTTGAAACTAGTCGTACTGGCCTTCGGAATTGTGGAGATCGCGGGTGGACTTCGTAGTCGTGATCCGCAAGGAACGTCCGCGATCTTTCTTGCGGTCAAAATGCACTATGACCGTGATTCGACTGGGGAAACTCATTGTTTTTTCTCGACTCTTTCTTCATGAAGTTCGTGCCCTGAGCCCTCCAATTCACGGTCGCAATCTTGGGCTTCCAGGCTGCAATCTTCAGCTTGTCTTCGCGGTCCAGGATCTCGACCGTGATCTTTACTTCTAGGCCACGATCTTCAGTCTTCTGCCCCCTTGTTATACTTGTGATCTTGTTTTGTACCTAATTTGCATATATCGTCTAACACACCCTAAATCACATCGAATTGAAATAAAACGAAATAGGGATGCAACTGACGACGTTTAAGCATTTATGCACCTGAATTGGCACGAAATAAACCTCAATATGAAGGGTAAACAACACCAATTTAGTTGTTATCACAAGCCCTTCTTGATCTATTCCACACTTGC
The DNA here is from genome assembly GCA_964030455.1 of Linum trigynum. Classification (NCBI taxonomy): domain Eukaryota; kingdom Viridiplantae; phylum Streptophyta; class Magnoliopsida; order Malpighiales; family Linaceae; genus Linum; species Linum trigynum. The sequence continues at coordinate 26,809,019 of OZ034814.1, read as the reverse complement.
TGAACTCACATTGAACAAAGATGTGATCAATGATATACTCTTCCTTATTGCACAACTCACACATGTTAGCAAGAGACCAGCTCCTTTTCTTGAGATTGTCAATAGTAAGGACATTCTTGTGAGTAACGAGCCAAAGGAACGAGATTTTTGTTGGAACAATTTGCCTCCAAATAGACTCGGAAGTGAAATTTGGGACTCCCTTAATAGTCTCGTTCGAAAGGTGCTTGTACATAAAATGAACAGGAAAGGTAGAGTCTGAGTTGGGTAACTAGACAGGCCTAGAAGGGTCGCTAGACACCCACCATGAACCAGTCATATTAAGCATATTCATTAAAGCAATTCTCTCCCTCTCATCCCCCCCCCCCCCTAAGATTAGTGTGTAAAGGAACTTGCCAAGAAACATTCTCACCTGAGAAGGACAAGGCGTTGGATACCCAAGCGTGCAGAGAGTTCGAGGCGACGACAACTCCTGGGAAAGCATTAACAAGCACCGCCTCCGAAATCCAGCTATCGTGCCAAAAAGATACCCAGGTACCATTACCTGAGTCAATGTTGGCCAGCTTCCAAAAAAAATCGTACTCCTTAGAGATGTTGGCCCAAACAGATCCTGAGAAATCATTTCTACATCGTACAGTGCATTAGTCCAAATAGTGATTCAGATATTTAGAATTAACGAGGCTCCTCCACCAGCTCCCCCTCTCTGTAGCAAAGCACCAGAGCCACTTTCCCAGCGTAGCTCTATTAAAATAAGCAAGGTCCAGAATCCCAAGTCCTCCCTAAGAAGAAGGAGCTTTAAAGATATCCCAGCTCACCAACAACATTTTTCGAACTTCATCGATGCCACTCCAAACAAACCTTCTCTCGATACCTTCCAACCTTTTGTTCACTGAAGTAGGAGCTCTTTAAAGACAAAAGTAGTATACAGACTGACTTGAAAGCACTGCTTTGTTGAGAGTCAACCTACCTCTAAGGGATAAGTGCCTCCCTTTCGACCCTTCAAGCCTCTTCTGGTAGTTATCCACAATGGGATCCCACAAAGATACAACATTAGGCTTTGCTCCAAGCGGAAAACCCAGGTACTTAGAAACTTCACCACTCCAATGGCAACCAAAAATAGACGCGAGGAAGTTAGGGTTTAGGATATCGCCCACAGTGAACATGACTGCTTTTTCTAAATTGATTCCAAGACCCGTAACAGCTTGAAAACACACAAGAATGACAAGAATGTTAATAACCTTATCATAGGCCGCATCACAAAAAATCAACGTGTTATCAACAAACAACAAATGTGTGACCTCCCCACCTCGTCCTCTTCATTCCTAAAAACCACAACTATTTTGCCCATTATCACGGATCTTAGAGATAATAAAAGGTAACACGTCCATGACTAAAGTGAATAGCCCAGGAGACAAAAGATCACCTTGTCTCAACCCTTTCTGAGCGTCGAAGTAGCCTTTGGACTCCCCATTAATGAGCACTGATAGTTTTGGACTGCATATGGCACCTTTAATCTATTTCTGCCACTACTTTGAGAAACCCATGCGAGAGAGGATTAGAAACAAGCAATTCCAATTTACATTGTCAAATGCCTTCTCAATATCCAACTTGAACATCAAACCTGGTTTCCAGCTTTTTCGGCTATCAACAAGTTCAAAAGCAATAATTCCAGCATCTGTGATTTGCCTTCCCTTAACTGAAGCCTGCTGATTTTTGGAAACAAGATAAGGACCCAATTTTTGTGAGAGGACTTTGCTAACAAGTTTGTTAAAACTTCCCATCAAACTAATCGGCCTCGTATCCCTAGTGTCTTCCACCACATCTTTCTTGGGGACTAAGCAAATGAAAGAATGAGTGATGTTGTTTGGGAGGTACCCGGAACTATAGAAATCGCCAAAGGCAAGGATGATTTTAGATTTGATCCAACTCCAGCATTTCTAATAAAATTCCCAACTGAATCCATTCAGACCAGGTGCCTTCCCCCATCACAATCAACAATGCTTTCCTAGATCTCCTGTTCCGAAAAGGGTATGTTAAGAGCCCACAGGTCCACTTCTCTGAGTCTGAAAAGGTTGTAAAGACTAGGGAAAGGCCCCTGAAGAATCTGCTCCTGAAACAAAGTTTTGTAATACCCAACAATAGTTGGAAGCTCTATGGAGATACCCTGTGTTTCTGTCCCCTTTGTTCAACTATAGCTCCCGAGACTTTTGTCTCCACGATATCTCCAAAAGATCAAGCACTTTCCTGATTTCGACTAAAAGACAATCTCTTGAAGTCACCTCATCAGCCGAGAGAGTCTGAGATTCTTCCTGCCGATTAGTTTCCCGAACCTTGGCGGTGAGTTTCCCAAGTTTCTTGTTCAAGTCCCTAAAATCTCCTTATTCCAAACTTTTATCTTGCATTTGAGATCCTGCAATCTGCAAGCCCACCGAAACACCAATCCGCGACCATGAGTCTGTGTTTAAAAATTTTAATCTTTCAAATATGAATATTTAATTTTTATATGAAGGGCATGACTAATTAACTATATAATAGTCTTTTATGGAATGACTATTTGACTATGCCTTCAATTAAAATGTTGTTGATTTTGATGCTTCCAATCTGATTAACCTTACGCTTGTAGTTGTTAGCTCTAGGGAGATACCCTGTGTTTCTGTCCCCTTTGTTCGACTATAGCTCCCAAGACTTTTGTCTCCACGATATCTCCAAAAGATCAAACACTTTCCTGATTTCGACTAAAAGACAATCTCTTGAAGTCACCTCATCAGCCGAGAGAGTCCGAGATTCTTCCTGCTGATTAGTTTACTTAACATTGGTGGTGAGTTTCCCAAGTTTCTTATTCAAATCCCTAAAAACCTCCTTATTCCAAATTTTTATCTTGCATTTGAGATCCTGCAATCTACAAGCGATTGCAAGCCCGCCGAAATACCAATCCCCGACCATGAGTCTGTGTTTAAAAATTTTAGTCTTTCAAATATGAATAATTAATTTTTATATGGAGGGCATGACTAATTGACTATATAATAGTCTTATATGGAATGACTATTTTACTATATTAGTTTTGAGAACCTATGAGTTATCTCATCGTCAATATAATATCACTAGAATTATCTCAAATGCGTGTTATTTTACATTATAAATTATATACTTATTTACTTATCAATTTAATTATCACAATGTTTACATATGAATTACGACAATTTAGGACTTCAACATTTAATGACTAAGACATTGTCTATAGTAAATCTTATTATAGTCTTATAAGGGCATATGACAAATTGGATATACTGAATTTGGGAACATATCATGAGTTAAAAGTTTAGCATTTAGTAGCTGAGACATTGCCTATAGGAGAATCTATCATGAGTTATCTTAAAATAAAATCAATCGCTTCTATTATAGTACACATAACCTAACTCCCATTATATGAACTAATTTAAGAACTTCTGATAAACAATGCACTTATCTAACTGTATGAACTAATTAGTTTGACTATTTTTAGGGTATGGAATTATATAATTTGAAGATTAATATATATCTAATTGTTTATGGTGTAATAACTAAATAAATTAACCATTAGTTACAACAATCATTTGTTTTAGAAAAAATCACTTAATTTGTCTACATGTTTTCTATGCTTCTACTTTATTGCAACTTCAGCACTACATGATTATTATTTTACAACACTGAGTAAACCTTTGGCATATTTAAGTTGTGTTTGAGTTGAATTTTGATTTCAAAATGAGGGTTAAACTTGGTACGTCAATTCATACAATTGCAATAACTCAATCACCTAAAAGAAGACAAAATTAATATTGCACTTTGACATAGTACTTCTCCCAAAAAACCTTATACAAGTACATGAGGTAGATTAAATTGTCTAAAAAGAATTGCGAAAAATGTTTGAAATTAGTATAATAAATAAAGTGTAAGTTGTAACGAGTAAAGAGTAAGCAATCCGATCCGCTCGCAACCCACCCGACTCATCACTTGATGAACTCGTAACCCGATTGACCCACAGCCTGATGAACTCGCAACCTGACTGACTCGTAACCTGATGAATATGTAACCCGACTAAGCCGCAACCCGTTTGAACCCGAACCTGACTAAGCCGCAACCCAATGAACCAGAAAACCAATTAACCTGTAACCCGATTGAACGCAACCTGAACCCACCCGATTGACACATCTGTTTGCAGTATAGGGAATAGTGTGGTGCTACGAAAATTATTGATAATGAGTGATTTTATTTTGATTTCCTCTCGGTTGTGTAAAAGTGTTTGTTATGGAGGTTAGGACATGTGTGCAGGACTCCCGAAGTTTGGACTAAAAAATATTTTGCAAAAAGTGCTGCAATTTATTTTATTTTATTGAAAATTTGAGGTTCTAACGTGGGAGGCAATCGGACATAATGTTTGAGTTGAGTCGTCGAAGGGCTCTTCTCTCAATCCAAAGTGCCATTAAGTATATGTTTGGAGTTCAGATAGCTTTCTAGCACCCCGGTCATCTATTACTGCCTTCCATCCCCAAACACCGCTCCTCCACGGGTTCATATGACAAGAGGCAAAGTCTCTTTTAGAGAATCATGACACCGCGGCTCTCATTGAGATGTAGAGTGCGGGTTGGGAGATGGTGCTCGGGAAATGAGGGAGATATGACTTGATTTGAAAAATTGAAAAGTGTGGGGTCGAGAAAGGGAATGCAATGTTAATTTCGTTCTTGGTCACGAGGGAGAGATGCCTTGATTTGCGAAGTTGCAAAGTATGGGGCCATATGCGACCAAGTTTAAGTTGATAATCAAAAAATTGAGTCATCTTTTAAAAAGTGGGAACACCACCATGGATTTCTTGGATTTTCACATGTTTTCTACGAGTCCCCCAGTGCATACGTGAAGTGTCTAAACCTCCTTAGTTGACAAAGTCCTCAACCGAGAGTGTGCATGGCACGAAAAAATGGAAGGAAAGTAACCCGACTTTGATTATTTTTGAGTCACCAACAATGATTGATAGTACATACCATTTTTTTAGTCCGACAAGTTGCACTGGTTTGATCATGTGTTTGCTTGGGGACAAGCAAACATGTAAGTGTGTGTGAGGGGAGGTTTGATTCGAGCGCATTTATACATGTTTTACCCCTTCATATCTAGATTGTTTGACTTGGTAATCATTGTTCCTCGGCCTAATTTATACTAGGTTGTGCTTCTTTTGTCACATTTTAGATCCTAGTATGTGTGGGAAGGTCGGGGACGAGTTTTGTCACATTCAGAGGTTAAAACGAGCCAAAAAGTGGAATATGTGGAAGTTTCAAGAGCTGGGTGTTAGGATCACGCCCGAAGGGGGTGAAAACTCACCCAAATCATGAATATAGCAAATTTCTAGCAGCAGGTTCATCTCGTGGGCTATGCACACTTCGCTTCTAAGGGAGTGAAAATAACACCAAAACCGTGAAGTGTGCATAAAACGTTTTCTTTTGTGCTGAGATGACTATTGCACACTAACTGTGAAGTTAACACCAAAACCGTGATCCTTGTACTGCTACGAGTATAAACCAACAGCAATGGGTTTTGAGCAAAGAGAGCTGGGGGTTTTACCCCCAAAACACCAAAGGGGCGATTCTAGGGGGAGAGAGTGACCTAGGAGGGTTCTAGGAGCTATTTTTGAGGACCAAATCGCCATTGAAGCTTGAAGAACATCCCTTAGAAGATGAAGATGGAAGATTCTAAACTTATATTGTATTCTCTCTACTCTTCTATATGAATTAGACCTCTTCTCTTAGGTTGATGAGCCGTAGGGCTAGATTTTGGATTGATGTTGATGTATGTGACAAATCCTTTGTTTGATTACTCATATTATCTATATGAAGGATGTTATTAATGAATTGCATGAGTAGTGATTCCATTTTATGTCATTTGAGTTTTTGAACTAGGAGGGAGAAAATCCCCTTTTGGCCCATTCTTGGCAATTAGGGTCGCTCTGCAATCTGTCTTTCCAGGATAATCTACAAGGGATTCGATTTGGTCAATCTCTTGACGGTATATGCTTCTCCTAGGTTGAATAGAATAATAACGATTCATTGCTACGTCATTCCTGGTCAATCACCAAGGGAGCCGACCTCCTAACGATAGAGGTAGTGAGTCGATCGAGCTAGGATTGTACGCAACATCGGTCCAAATGATGGAATTAGGGGGATTCAAACTAAGAGAGCTCCACAACTTTTAATTAGATAGGGTAGTAGTTAGGTTATTTTAGTTAGTTTCTTCTTAATCACTATACCTAGTTGGCTAGATAACAAAACTTAAGCTGAAGTAAGGTACATCTAGAAACCTGTGATTCGATAATTGTATTACTTATTTACCCTATACTACACCCACTTGTTGGTTAAACTTAGCCTTCGATTGGGAAGTTGTAATTAAAATGAGCCAGTTTCAAGACACCCTCATCATTCTCCATTATCATACATGACATGAGGTAGATGGATGGCTAGAAGTTTTCGGTAGGTAACAATGGCGGACCCAGAAAATATTTTAAGGGTATTCAAGAATATAACAAAATTTTAATCCATATTGTGCACAATGTCATCATTTTGATCAACAAATCAAACATGTTTTCATATTTTTTAAAATTTTCTAAAATATATGAATTATTTATGTTATGACTCGCAAATAAATGCAGCCAAGAAATCATTCATAATTTTATATTTCATCCGATAAAAAAGGAGATGGAGTAGGGTTATTAAATGTTTTTTTTTTCAAAGAGGAACATAAGAATTCATGAATTTGGAACAATAATCATTTGTAGTATAAAAGAAAGATTCAATTCAAGTTTCAAGCCATGTCAAATGATGTTGAGTTCAATATTATTATCACCACAATAAAAAAAAATCCAATAATTTTTTGACCCAAATCTAGAATTAAGGGTTGTCAGCTGCATACCCTTAAAACAACATAGGTCCTCCCCTGGTAGGAAAGATTTTAACGGGCTTCTTTTAAATATGTATCCTTGTTCGGTTCCCTTCCTCTTCATTTGTTCGTCACTCATTCAAGAAGAAGGAAGTGCTCTCCTCCATATGGGCTCCAACACTCTCTTTTCCTTCTTTGTCCCAAAGCTAAGCTTGTCGCCCACTTCCTTTCCCTTTCTTTTCTATTTGCCAACTAAGCCTAAAGTCAGCTCCCCTTTCTTTTATTCCTTTCCCAACAAGGTCAGAGCCCACCTTAATTTCTCAATTGGGCCTCAAAATATTTTTCTTTATTTCCTTTCCATGTTTGCGAACTGGGCCTAAAGGCCACTAATCCTTCCGTTCCTTCAGACTTGGGATGTTTGACTTGAGCGCATTCAAACCCTTTTAAATTATTTAGATTACATAGCACGTTTTGTTCTTTTATTTACTTACTCTACAACAGTCTTTGTGTTAGGAAGTGTTGACTCTAAAATTTTCTCCTTGTCGTCACAATCGTGTGGCCACAAATGGATCATCGTTTCGATTTCAAACGAAGAAGTTGTGCTCAAATTAATCTTGCTACAGACGTTATTTCGATAGTGGAGTACTAACTTCAAAATGACATATCTCACTCATTTTGATTCCAAATTTAGTTCCATAAAATCCTACGCGATTGTGTAAGGATCTTCTACCTTGTGCTTTGTTCGTAATCTCGGATCCTTTATTCCATAATATTAGTCATTTCCTAAACCATTTTATTAGGCCGCAACTTCTTCGAGTATGATTGAAATTCTTGATTCATCATCTACCCAAATTAATTTATAAATTGGCCAAGGGTTGGTATGTTACACCAAGTATGACCATTCATCTTCTTTAGAGATTACGTAGTGATCAACATGAAAATTGATGATACTTATTTCCTACTCTTAGGGAGACCCATCCTTGCAACTATCGGAGCAAAGATCGATGTAGCAAGAGAAGATATCACCTTACATTAGTAAATATCATGCATCGGATAGTGAAGGCTATGCAAGTTAAGGTCATCGAACATGAATGCAGTGATGGTGATTTTGAGGCTAACTATAAAAAGATGGAGCCAGAGATAGAGGTCAAGAGCAAATCGGGATCTCTAATTGAGGACGCCGATTGAGAAAGTTTTCATCACTACTAACAAGATTTAAAATAGACTGACAAAGTAGTTCCAGCTCCACCAACTTACAGCTAGCACAAATGGCACCTCGCATAACAGTACAAGACCCAAAATGGTGCTAGAAAGGATAGGATCTGAAGTGCAAAACATATCAAGACTTCATATGCTTTTATCGTCAAAAAGGATTTAATCCACATATAGTTAAAGCAACAAAGGAGAGCACATGAGAACGGAGCAATAGATCGACATATGATCTTCAATGGTCATCCAACTAAAAGGAGCACAGTGATGCCTAGTTTAAAGGCATAAAAGAAAGAGCTCTCCACGGGAGGCAACCCATGTAAGGCGTCAAACTTAAAGACGTTATAAAAAGTGCGCTCGATGAGATAATACATATTTCTACCCTTTGTTTTTCAAATTTTGTTTGCTTTTGTGAAAATTTCAGGCTTATTACTTCGGTTTGTGTGGTAGTTCGGTCGGGCATACTTTCATCGACTCCTCGATGGAGAGGGTCATCGTCTTTCTATGCGTGACATGATTATCTTTAATTCCACCAGGGAGGGATTATGGGTGCAGCGAGGGTGGATCGTAGCGGGGATGTTAGCCAAGATCGTGTTCAACAGGAAGCCAAGCCAGCTGCCAGGCGGCGGCTACATCCTAACTGCAGTCGAGATCCTCTGCACCATCAGGATAGAACTCAAGGCCCTCCTAAGGTGTGGGAAAGGATCAAGGAGCACCTTTGCCGCCCTCGCATTAGAGCACATTAGGTCGAGGTCGGCTACTTCACCACATTTAGGGTGGATTTGTTGTGCGGTAACTCGTGTTCATCGACTAAGTAAGAGCTAAGAAAATCCGCATTAAGCTCGCCATTCGACCGCGCCCTCTAGCAGTCGCTCTTCTTGTAGGAGCTCCTAGGGATGATGGTGCTTCTACCTCCACAGATCCTCCTCCCTTTCCTCCGGAACCCCAGTACCCAGATGACTTCGCCAGCATCTTGATGCAACTTAGAGATGGTATATTACATACGTGTCGGTAGGCGGCGAGCTCTCGTGACTATATGAGCACGAGATGACTTCCTCCACTCGAGTGTCGATGCCTACACTACTGTCCTTCAGCAGCAATATGCAATATGGCAGCAGTGGAGCCCTCATTCCCATACCTGGGATGCCATGTTTGGCACTCAACAACCGCCATCTCCACGTCCTCCTTAGGATCCGAGTGGTCAGTACTTCGATGTTGATGACGCTAGTAGTAGCAGTGATGACTCGGTATTTGCACATGTTTTCCCCTTTGTTTCTTGATTGTTTGAGCTTGAATTATTGCGTCTTTGGCCTATTTTATGCTAGGTTGTGTTCCTTTGTCCCATTTCAGGTCCTAGCACATAAAGTGAAGCATAGGCGCAAGTTTTAAGTCAATCAGAGATCAATTGACGATTCGAGAGAAGAAACTCGGGCATGACCTGAAGAAGAATGGATTTCTACCTAACTTTATGGACAAATAATCATGCAAGCTTGTTATGAAACGAAAGAGGACAAGACTACGAGCGTCTGGGATCAAACGGCGACTGATTCGGAGTCCGGACGAGGGAGAAACGAAGCATTAAACAGAGGCTGAGCAAGCCACACGGGCAGAGCAGAAAATCCACACGGCCGTGCAAGGTGAGCTGCACGGCCATGCGACCCTGGCCGTGTAAGAAGCCTGGAATTCAACTAATCGATACGCTGCGTTTTGAATCGCACGGGCAACTGGGTGAGCTGCACGGCCGTGCGGCCTGCCCGTGTGAGTCGGGAATTGCTGTTTAAAACCCGATTTTCAGCCAAAGGAAAGGAGAGAGCTGGGTTTTGGATCCCAAACACCCAAGGGACGAACCAAAGAGAGAGAGAGGGCGATCTGAGGGCATTCTAAGAGTGGAATTGGAGGATTTCTTCGCCTTGGAAGCTCGAGGAACAAGCCCGGACTTGAAGACTGATCATCTGAAGATTCTTACTGCAGTCTCTTTCTTCTCTATGGAGTAACTTCCCTTCACTTAGGTTTTGAGGAACCCTAGCTATGTTTGTTTGATTGGATGATTGTATGAGTACTCTGACTTGATAATCTTGAGTTCATATTCAATCTATGCATGTTTTCATGATTCAATTCTGCTTTAGTCGAGATTATTGATTCTGCTTTGATCCTATGAGAGGGAATACCTGATTAGGTCAATAGAGCACCATAGATTGATAGTAGTGGATCGATTGCTTTAGTCGAGGGTTGATTCACTGCTTTGTATCGATTGAGAACCTCTTTCGATAGAGGGAGTCTAGTTCAGAACGCCTTGATCAGTTGTTCTAGAGAAGGATACGTCCCTCTAGGCAATTGACTCAAGAGGGCCTTGTTCCTTTAGTCGAGACTCAAGGTCTAGTCAAGGATTCTCCGCATTGTGAATGAAAGTGAAACAAGTTAGAAATCATCAATCGTTAGTCTGGCTAGTGGCTAGGGGGAATCATACCTAAGTGAGTTCCCAACCTGTAATTAGATTAACTTCAACTGTAGTTTGCTAGAGTAGTTTTAGTTCTTTCATCTTAATCTGATTTGCTAAATAATAAACTAAAGCTGAGTAATAGTAACTCTAGAGACCCGTGGATTCGATATTTATCACTTGAGCCACTATACTGCAGTCCCTTTCATTGGTTACACTTGGCCTTTGTTAGGTGTTGTGTCATAGCCAGTCAAGTTTTTGGCGCCGTTGCCGGGGACTTTCTAGAGTATTAGGAAAGGCAGAAGTTTGTTACTTTAGCGTTTTTCTTTTCTTTTCTTTTCCACCCTTGCTTTTCACTTGGGTGTTTTTGTTTTTGTTGGTGTAGATCTGAATCATGGATCCTAATGGCTTCTCCAATCATTGGGGGTATCCACCACCACCCGAGTGGTATTACCCCGAGACTCCCTGGAGCAATCAAGGAGGAGAATACTATGGATTCGGGTTCAAGTACCAACCCCCTTACTACGGAGAACAACCGGACCCCTGGGCATATCAAGAACAACCTCATTACCAAGAAGAATTTCTCCCACAACCAGAAGGGCCATTGGAGCTGGAGTTACCCATGGCGGCCTTCACGGGCCATTCTGCAGAGGCATGCTACACTCCACAGCCAGATCCACACTATGAATTGAGGCTTCTCATGGAGAGATCATGCTCCAGGATGGATCATTGTGTCCAGGCCTATCGTGAAACAGAGGAGATCCTCCTGAACCTTAAGAAGAGCGTCGATGATCTTGAGCGATCTTGGGCACAACCTGCTCCAGATCACCCTTCTACTACTATACAGGAAGAGGAGGAGGAAGAAGAAGGCTACAAGGACATTGTGGAGCACACTGAAGTTGTCACGGAGAGCTCCCATGATGATCATGATCAGGAGTGTCATGTCGTAGCCGACCACACCTTCCCACACCCCAAACTGAGCTTGGAAGAGGCGGGCATGAGTGAGGAGATGCAAGAAGATCTCATGAAAGAAATTGCTTGGCAACTTGCTCTCCAATCCGTGCTAGAAGAAGAAGAGCAAGAAAGGGTGCAGAAAGAAGTTGTGGAGGATGACGAAAGTGAAGCTGGAGGAGTTCTTGATCATTTCCCAGGGGTGATACCACATGAAGAAGGAAGGGAGGTTGAAGAAGCAATTGGCGTCCAGGCTGAGGAAGAAATTGAGGTGGAATAGGCTTGCACCGTCCATGAGTTGCAAGTGATATCCCCACCAAACTTTGAGGAACTGCTTAGCAAGGATCCATTTGCAGTGTTTCTTTGCCGGACCAAAGCCACATCGAAATCAGTCCCTCTTGGTGGACGCGATGGTGGCCAATCGATGCTGTCATATCTGGTTTGGTGCAATGAGACGAGAGAAGAGAAGAAGAGGTCTCGAGGGTGGAGACTTCATCTGCATCAAGTACATGAGCCTTCATCACCTGCCACACCACATGCTCGTGACTTGAGACTCCACCTCATCGACGAGAACCTCAACTTCAAGGAGGTTCTAGCATGGACCGAAACTTAGGAGCCATCGTCCGGCTCACGACGTGAAAGAAGCGCTTGTTGGGAGGCAACCCAACCAGTCGGTTTGCATTTCTTTCTCTATTTCTCCTCGGTTGAGTCAGTTTTGCTATTTGATTTTAGAGTCAATAACTCAACCTTTGTGAGATTTTGTGTGGTGTTTGTGTTCTGATTACTCTATCTTTCTGGAATGCATCGCCTGACCCGTTCATCATCATTCACCCTTGATCTGGTAACTTCGTTCTACCCTCCTTATCTTTCCTCCATTGAGGACAATGTCGTACTTAAGTGTGGGGGGGGGGGGTGTTGATTATTTATGCGGGTGAATGTTTGGCTGTTTGTGTGCTTGGAGCCTAGTCCACTGTCCAAAATTTGAAATTTGAGGGCTCCAAGTACGTGTTCCTTGCAATTGCCTGCTCAGTATGCTTTGAATTGACAGTCTTTATAGTAATATGCAACCTAGGGAGGTAGTGTAGCACTATGGAGGATGTTGATGCATTTAAGAAGTCTCATTGCTTCTTCATATTGTGTTGGTTGAGTGAGTGAATTAGTGATCTTAGGACCCTTGAATTGTGTGGTGTTGTGGATTCTCTACCTGTCATGGACTCTTGTATCATGTTTTGAGTTTAACAGGTGCTCGAAAATGTGCTTCGAAATAACGTCTCCCGTGCGAATAGGGCGAAAGTGTGTAAGGGGAGACGGGAATTCGTTCCCAATTTCCACCTACTACCTCCAGCCCCCTTACATGTCTTTCCCCCGCATGAGGCTCGAGACATCCGCTCCTGGCATGGCCGGTAAGAGCAGGTTGGGACCCTTGAAAAAAAAATAACAGAAAACAAGCAAAACAGAAAAGAAAAGGGGTTCCAACCATCTTCAAGAAGAAAATAGAGCACCTTGAAAAATGTGAGTCCATGATCTTTTGTTTTTGAGAATCTCTTCATCCACAATTCATTTGTCCTCTGTTCACTATTTTCCATGATGCCGACTCGATACTAGTGCTCTCGCCGAAGAAGCTATGAGATGACTTGTGTGTCGGTTGACCTCGTAAGTTGCTAAATGGTCTAGGAAGTCCTCTACCTACGATCTGGGGTGTTTGTTGCTATAGAGGTCTGGAGAGTTGCATTGGTTTGAGTTAGGTTTGCTTGGGGACAAGCAAACAGTTAAGTGTGGGGGGATTTGATGACTCGTATTTGCACATGTTTTCCCCTTTGTTTCTTGATTGTTTGAGCTTGAATTATTGCGTCTTTGGCCTATTTTATGCTAGGTTGTGTTCCTTTTTCCCATTTCAGGTCCTAGCACATAAAGTGAAGCATAGGCGCAAGTTTCAAGTCAATCAGAGATCAATTGACGATTCGAGAGAAGAAACTCGGGCATGACCTGAAGAAGAATGGATTTCTACCTCACTTTATGGACAAAGAATCATGCAAGCTTGTTATGAAACAAAAGAGGACGAGACTACGAGCGTCTGGGATCAAACGGCGACTGATTCGGAGTCCGGACGAGGGAGAAACGAAGCATTAATCAGAGGCTGAGCAAGCCACACGGGCAGAGCAGAAAATCCACACGGCCGTGCAAGGTGAGCTGCACGGCCGTGCAAGGTGAGCGGCACGGCCGTGCGACCCTGGCCGTGTAAGAAGCCTGGAATTCAACTAATCGATACGCTGCGTTTTGAATCGCACGGGCAACTGGGTGAGCTGCACGGCCGTGCGGCCTGCCCGTGTGAGTCGGGAATTGCTGTTTAAAACCCGATTTTCAGCCAAAGGAAAGGAGAGAGCTGGGTTTTGGATCCCAAACACCCAAGGGACGAATCAAAGAGAGAGAGGGCGATCTAAGGGCATTCTAAGAGTGGAATTGGAGGATTTCTTCGCCTTGGAAGCTCGAGGAACAAGCCCGGACTTGAAGACTGATCATCTGAAGATTCTTACTGCAGTCTCTTTCTTCTCTATGGAGTAACTTCCCTTCACTTAGGTTTTGAGGAACCCTAGCTATGTTTGTTTGATTGGATGATTGTATGAGTACTCTGACTTGATAATCTTGAGTTCATATTCAATCTATGCATGTTTTCATGATTCAATTCTGCTTTAGTCGAGATTATTGATTCTGCTTTGATCCTATGAGAGGGAATACCTGATTAGGTCAATAGAGCACCATAGATTGATAGTAGTGGATCGATTGCTTTAGTCGAGGGTTGATTCACTGCTTTGTATCGATTGAGAACCTCTTTCGATAGAGGGAGTCTAGTTCAGAACGCCTTGATCAGTTGTTCTAGAGAAGGATACTTCCCTCTAGGCAATTGACTCAAGAGGGCCTTGTTCCCTTAGTCGAGACTCAAGGTCTAGTCAAGGATTCTCCGCATTGTGAATGAAAGTGAAACAAGTTAGAAATCATCAATTGTTAGTCTGGCTAGTGGCTAGGGGGAATCATACCTAAGTGAGTTCCCAACCTGTAATTAGATTAACTTCAACTGTAGTTTGCTAGAGTAGTTTTAGTTCTTTCATCTTAATCTGATTTGCTAAATAATAAACTGAAGCTGAGTAATAGTAACTCTAGAGACCCGTGGATTCGATATTTATCACTTGAGCCACTATACTGCAGTCCCTTTCATTGGTTACACTTGGCCTTTGTTAGGTGTTGTGTCATAGCCAGTCAAGCAGTTAGGGTGGATTTTGATGTGATGCATCATTTAGTTTGTGTATGAGGAGTGGTGCACTTGCACCCTCTATTTTGATTTGTTTTTGCTTTGGAACCAAACATCTAGGAACCAAACGCTAGTAGCACTGGCACCCTCTATTCTCGACAATAACTTCGTTCTACCTTTATCTATACTCCTTGTTCGGTCCAATGAGGGCATTGTCCCATTTAAACTGTGGGGTGAGATTTACATAGATTGGTTTTCATTTGATATACCATGTTTTTTATTGTTCATGCATATGGGAAAGGGTGCTTCCTACCCAACACGTAAATTTGCACAAACATTGCTTTAGAGGCAGAATTTGCTGCGGGTCACTGCCATTTCACGCCGGTGAGTGTGTTCACGGCTAGTTTCACGGTCGTGACTTTGATCGTGAATCACTCGACAATTTTATTCCCAACTCATCAATTTGGGAATTCATGTCCTAATTTTCACGGTTTGGCCCACGCCCGTGAGGCTGCTTGTGAGGATGACGGGATGACCCTCCAAAGTCAATCACATTGTTATTATGTGTATGGGGAAAGAATTTTGTGTGGGCATTTGATCATAAAATTAGAAAATATCGAGTAATGCCACACACCCAAACCAAACTTGAAGTTCATCATACTTTGAATTGCTAGTCTATGCGTTAAAATAAAAATGTATGGATTGGTGCTTCCTACCATCCCTTGTGAGTTCTCGAACTCCTCCTCAAAGGAAGGGGTCTTCTATGCTTAAAGCAAATATGGTCAATATGTAGCTTTCTACAATCGATATCCTACCACGTACAGTCTACAGTAATAGATGATGCCTACGAGATGATGATAGTTCCTCTCTAGTACAAGTAAAATTTACACCCGTCTTATAGGATTGCCAAGTTGAGGATGTGTTTTCGAGTGCAAGGATAAAGGTTGTGACACTCCTTGACTTCATTGACCCTCAACACGATCTAGGAAAAGGAGCAAGTGATCTTGCTTTATCAAGCTCGTTAAGCACCAAAGTATGAGGCAAAAAAAACCCTTATGCAGATAAAGTAGCACGAAAAGTGAAATGCAGCATGGCAAGGTTGGGTTTATACGAAAACATCCACAAAAAAAAACTTACGTGGGCAGGAATGCAATTACTTCCTAATCAAGCTACATAGGTTTTGCCCCAATATTTGTAAAAGAAGACTTGAGGAAGAAAAAGAGAACTCCATCTTGTGAGAGGCGAATCATTTCCTTCTGACGAAGTAAGTTTTGAGCATCATCGTCAGGATCAAAGGTTTCTAAGTGCAAGGGTTAATCTTGTAAGATTATTATGATCCACTACCTAAGATCAGAAGTCACGTGTCATTGTGAAGATCTAGTAAGTAAAAGCATGTTGAGCTTAGGTTTGCTTGGGGACAAGCAAATTTCAAGTGTGAGGTTATTTGATGAAACTTGAAAGTATCTATTATAGAACCTCGTATTATGACCAAAAGTGCATACATTTCCCATAATTAGTGTCATAATATCTTGGATTTATGCTATGATTGATTCAAGTGTGCTCTAGAAACCATAAGATTGCTTTTATACGATTGATACAATTTTGGTAGCTTTTTGTGCATTTTCAGGGCAATGGACCACTTGGAAGTCATATGGGACATCGAGACCAAGTTGCTAAAGCTAGGATTTGAAGACCGCATATCTGGGTAAAACAGATCTTGGAGCACCGTTTTGATGAAGGAAAAAGGCGCCAACAACGCCATTTTAGAGATCTCGTCCACTTCGTGAAGAATTTATCCCATAGCATCCTGATACATTAGCCATGTGTTTGGAACACTCTGATTTGCCTGAATGATGCAGGAGCTGCACTATTTTTTCCTTAGAAATCCTAATCGAAGATCTATAAATAGAGCTCTAGAGATAGAGTTCGGGAAGAGGAGACGAGAGGTTGAAGAAGTTTCCTTACTCTTCCGCTAGAAAAACCTTCTTGACTTAGAACGAGACCACCCTACGAGGGGGAATAGGTGCCCAAAACCCATGAGCCTATTTTCTCTTTTCTATGCGCCGATTCCAGTGAGCCTTCACGTTCTCTTCATTTTCATTGATGAACATCCAGGAACCCGTCCCCATGGCTGGCTAAGTTCCTTAATTGCGTAGGTATATGAACCCTATGGGTTCTAACCATGTAAAATCGATGATTTGGTTTAGTACGACTGTTTGATTTACATATGTGTGATATTGATCTTCTCTATTTTGTTATTGGTCCATTCGAATTAGAACTTACAATAGATCTGCACTCCTTCGAGGTGCAAGAATCGAACTTCCTAGTCGTTTAGGATGGCACTAGAAATAGCATTCCTACTCGATTGACCTTCATTCGATCGAACAAGGTGATGCGTCAAGGGACAAATCTGAAGGGTCATTGTCACCCATTAGATTGGGTAAAGCTTCGACACAAGGTGAAATCTAACTAGATAAGAAATAGACGGCTCGTATGCTACCGATCATCGAGGGCACATGGTTAGGAGACCTATGAGGAGCTTGCCTATGCAACACCTTCCTTCCCTAATCTTTCACTCGTCAATTAGCTTAGGATTTACTTTTCAGCACCGCTTTACTTCTCGAACTCTTACGTTCTGCAAAACTAGTGACACCTCAATCTCCTCAACCAACCTCTTCTTCAATAGAACCGTACCTCCCTTTTGAAGTAAGGGTTCTGCGAGAGGTCTGAGGGAATATGATCATAGCTTTAGTGTCAGGAAAATTTGGTAGCGACACTGCAATCGACATCAACCATCACCAAGCCATTGCCAGTTTCTCTCTATTCTTTCATCGAATTTTTATGATTTTTGTTGTTAGTTCTTCAATCCAAATAAGTGCCCATGATCTTAAAATGCATTAAAGATCTTGAATCATATTTTTTTAGTTTCAATTGAGTATTTCATGTTTAGAATTGCATGTTAGGGTTCTTGCTCCTTTCATAGCAAACCCTTGCCTATTTGACCACAATTAATTTTTTTTAAATCTTTGATGATAGTTACTGTGCTTGTCATATGATTTATGGATGCTTATTGTGATTTTAATATTTTCAAATTGTTGAAATTGTTGAGTTTTAGCAAAGGTAGTGCTACTTGCATATGATGAAAGTATTTTTTGAAATTTTGATACTTAATGAATTGGTAGTTGGATTGAATATGATTCTACATGTGTCAACTATTTCAATAATAATGAATTAACCATCTAGGGATTATGTGAATTATGATCGCCAATACATACTTTTTTTTTTTTTGCGATAAAGGAGGCCAGCGGCCAAGAAGGGAAACAGGGGGAAGAAGACAGGAATTACAAACTGGGGAGAACAGTGATCTGACGCTCAAAGGCCACTCCCCTCCTATCCTCCTCGACAATCTGACAAAGAGCAGGAGGCAAGCTAGGGAGTTCATGCATACCGTAGGGATAGACGAGACTGTGCTTCGAGAGCCAGTCCGCGACTCTATTCCCTTCTCGGTATGTATGAACTATCCTAACTAGCCAATCCTGAGCTAACAGCCTCCGAATCGAGCTCAAAAGCGAAGCATGAGGGTGAATAGGATCCCTGCGACTCTCAATCAGCTGAATGGCTAGTTGAGAATCCGACTCAACTATCAGATTTGTGCATCCATAATTCCACGCAAGAGTTAAACCATGAAAAACAGCCCACAGCTCGGCCAGAGCAGCCGAAGCATCTCCGATTTTTGCCACAAAACCCGCAATCCACTGGCCCTGATCATCCCGGATGACCCCACCCGAGCCCGCAAGCCCCGGGTTGCCCGCCGAAGCCCCATCGATGTTCACTTTCATCCACCCACGGGGAGGGGGATGCCACCTGACCTGAACCGTCTCCCGCCTAGAGTCGTGACCCCTTCTGCCTTGCGGAATCGAGGGAGCAAGCCACGCCTTATACCACAGGTTAGCCTTGTGCTCAATGGAGTGGGCCAAGGAAGGGGCGGTGAAGGCCTTCTGCGCGCCTTCAAGGCAAAAGGTGCACCTGTTTTTCCAGATAAGCCAGATAGCAATACTAAAGAAAACATTCCAAGGCATACCGTCTCCCCTTGGGTCATCCTTCTGCAGGTTGCTGTGCAGCCAAGACTCACCCTCACTGGAAAAGAAAGTGTGCTGCCGATCATAGGGAACCCATCTCGACCAGCAGTATCTGGCTGGGGGGCAGTCTCGCAACAGGTGACTAATAGACTCGGGGCAGTCCTGGCAACGGGCGCACGCCGGTGACTCCGCACACTTCCTAGAGAACCGCAGGCAATTAGTGACGATCCTTCCTCGAGCAGCAAGCCAAGCAAAACAGGTGACTCGCTCCGGCACAGCAAGTTTCCAAATTTTCTTCCACAGCCCCTCATCCTGGTCCGTCGGTCTGGACTGGAGCAGCTGGTAAGCTGACTTCGTAGAGAAATGGCCATTAGCGGTCTCAGTCCAGAAGATGGTGTCATCAATAGAGGACAACACATCTACCCTTGCAGCTGTAATCTTCTGAAGAATTTCGGTTGACAGCCAAGGAGATAAACGGCTGATATCCCAGTTCCCGTCTATGTCAATGTAATCAGCAACCGTCTCCGAGCACATCTCGTCAGAAATTGGTTGGAGCACTACTTCTGAGAGAGGACCCTGCAAAATCCAAGAATCAAGCCAAAACTTAGTCCGCCGGCCATTATGGATATTCCACGCACAACCCTTCCTAAGAAGGTCAGAAGCCTTATGAAAGCTTCTCCAAGCAAAGGAACTTCCCTGAACTGGGCGAAGCATCTCAAGCCCTTCCGTCTGCTTGCCGTACTTTGCCCGCATAAGCTGAGTCCAGAGAGTATCCTTCTCCTGCAAAAGCCTCCAACCACCTTTTGCTAGCAGAGAAAGGTTCGCTTGGCGGAGAGATCTGAGGCCACCGCCCCCCTGAGCCTTGGGCTCCGCTAGCTTGTCCCAGGCCACCAAGTGCATTTTCCCTTGATCACCGTCCTTGCCCCAAACAAAATCCCTGTTAATCCTGTCAATAGAATTGCAAACATCCATAGGAATTAATTCTGTTTGCATAGTATAGGTGGGAATGGAGAGGGATATAGAACGAGTCACCGTGAGTCTCGCTGCAAAGGATAGACGCTTTGCCTTCCAGGGGGCAAGTTTCTTCTGAATCTTCAGGACCAGATCCTGATACCGGCTCTTGGTCACCCTCCCATGAATGGTCCGAATGCCTAAATATTTCCCAAGCTCCTTAGCCAGAGGAATGGCTGCCCTGTCGCTCAGTCTTTGCGCCCTAGCTGTGCAGATATTCGGGGACACATACATGATGGATTTAGCATAATTGACTCTCTGTCCCGAACTGTCACAGAATTCATCCAAGCAAGTCCTAATCGCCCTTATCTGAGATCCCGAGGCCTCAGCGAAAAGGACCAAGTCATCTGCAAAAAAGAGATGGGTGAGAGCGGGACCATTCTGAGAAATGCGAACGGGCTTCCATAGCTTCTCCCTAACAGCCCGATCAATTCTATGAGATAGACGCTCCATGCACAGAACAAAAAGATAGGGTGAGAGAGGGTCTCCCTGGCGAACCCCCCGGGTGGGGGTGATGGGTTGCAGGAGTTGGCCGTCCCAGAGAATGCGCATCCGGTTCTGCTCGACACAGTACATGATGCAACGAATCCACGAGCTCGGCAGTCCCACTTCAACTAAGGTATCCCGCAAAAAGTCCCAACGCAGCCTGTCGTAGGCCTTCTCTAGATCTATCTTCAGCACAAGACCACCCTTTCTGCCCTTCTTCTTCCGAAGAGAATGGAGAACTTCCTGCACCACAAGGATGTTGTCTGCAGTTTGGCGCCCAGGAATAAAGCTGCTCTGGCGAGGGGAAACCAGGGTCTTCATAACTGCTTTCAACCTACTTGTCATAGCCTTGGTAATAGCTTTCAGGCTCACATTATTCAAGGAAATAGGCCTCAGTTGAGAAACTAATTCAGGCTTCTCAACTTTTGGAATAAGAACCACAGTGGACTCAGACACCGCCTCCGGAAGAGGCCCTCCTTCAAGAAAGGCCAGCGCCATTTCCGTTAGGGCCCTCCCCACCACTTTCCAGGACTGCTGATAGAAAGCTGCCTGAAAGCCATCTGGCCCGGGGGCCTGCAGGGGCTTCATATCAAAGACAGCTTTGTGGATATCCATGATCGAGAACGGATGGAGCAAACGAAGCCACTCTTCCTGACTCAGGCGCGGGAAAGCCCCTTTGGGCATCAAGTCCTCATATTGCTGCCCATCCTGCAAATAGAGGTCAGAGTAATAGTTGAAAATGAGAGTTGCTAACTCCTGCTTATCTTTCACCCAAGCTCCATCCACCCCGCGCAAACACTCAATTTTGTTTGCTCTCCGTCTGATATTGGCCATTTGATGAAAGTAAGCAGTATTCCTTTCTCCGAACTTGACCCACTTCTCTCGAGACCGTTGGAACCAAAAGAGTTCCTCTTGCTCCATCGTTCTCTCCAGCTCCGCTTCTAGCTTCGAGTGAAGCTTGGCTAGTGCTGGAGAAAAGGACATAGCCAGCCCCTTCTCAATCCCCGCAAGCCGAGCAGCCAATCTCTTCTTCCTTTGGAACACACTGCCAAAGACATCTAAATTCCATGTCTGGAGCTGCTTTGAAAGGTCCTGCAAGGCAGAAGTGAAATCAGTCTCACCATTCCATTTTTCAGTTATGAACTGTTGAAAATTCGAATGCGTCATCCAGGCTGCTTCAAATTTAAAACGCCTAGGGGAAGAGTTAGAAACTCCCTGGTTCATCACAGTCGTGAGGATTGGGCTGTGATCAGAGCTTAACCTAGCGAGGTGGACAACCGAAGTGTGGGGGAATTTATCATTGAACTCCAAATTGCAAAGGCTTCTGTCAAGCCGGCTGGCTTTGAGATTCTGAGGCTGGTTGCCCCTAGTCCAGGTGAACTTGGCTCCGGAGAAGCCAAGATCGATCAATTCAGCTTCGTTGATCCAATCCCCAAACTGCTTACAGCGCCTGAGAGTGCGAGTAGAAGTCTGTCCCGTCGTTTCTGTCGGAGATAGGATTGCGTTGAAGTCACCGGTGAGAATCCACGGGCAGCGGATGTCTCTGCTCTGGGCCAACAGGCTGTTCCAAAGGAGCTTTTGAGGCTGCTGCCGTGGAGAGGCATAGACAGCAGTTAACTTCCAGTCGGGCATGCTTGTTGTAGAGATGTCGAGGGTGATATGTTGTGACCCAGCAGAGGCAACTCGGGCTGAGTATTTTTGCGCGTTCCAGAAAATCCAGATGCCACCGCTACGACCAGAAGCCTCAACGCGGAACACATTCGGGTAGCCAAACTTGTCGCAGACACGGTTCGCAACATCGCCGCTGACCTGGGGTTCAACCAAAATGACAATATCAGGTCTATGGAGCTGGAGCGCAAGCTTAAGAGAACGAGCAAAGCCTGCGCTACCAGCCCCTCCCACGTTCCATGAGAAAATTTTGAAACAGAAATTATGCATAATCGACATATAAAAGAACAAGAAAGAAAAGGCAGAGAAACGAAAAGGGAAGAAAGGCTCGGTCGGCGGAGGAATCAGGATGGCCTGAGGGCAGCTCCGGTCTCGCTAGCAGACTCATCTCCCCTGTTCGCCAGAGAAGGGGTGGATTCCCGTTCCGTTCTGCTCGTCGGCGCATTGCTAGCCAAATCCGTCCACTCCTTGATCTGATCAAGAGTTAGGGACACACGTCGTTCTCTACTTTTGCACTTCTTCTCCTTGATCGGAGACCAGATTTGAAGAGGCTTCAGGGGGTTGTGACGGAGCGGGGTTCCCTTCTTCGAGCTCGCTTGTCTTTCTTCCTTCTGCCCCTTCTTCTTCTTTGTGCGCGTTTTCGTTGACGGAGTTGACGGGTCAACTGTCCGGGGCGGAGGGAGATCATATGGCTGGGCTTGCACGATCTGAATGTGTGTGCCTTGAGGCCCAATGACCGAATGGGTCGGGAAGATATTGGGCTGCGATCCGAGGTCTTCTTTAGTTGTCTTTCGTTCCCCGGGCCCATTGTCTTTAAAAGCGGCGGAGGGGCCTGCTTCCATGGAGCTATCCATCACGTCGGGCTTAGTACCCACACTCGTTTTAGTGGACTGCGGTCGCGGGCCCAAAACCCCCTTCCCAGAGACCTGAGTGGGCTCTCCAATCTTTCCTTTCCCTTTGCTGTCCACTTTCCCGTTGCCTCCTATCCCAGATTTTGCCTTGTCCCCCGCTAGAGAACGTTGTTCTGCTGGCCGTTGTTGATTATTTAGGGGAAGTTGGCCATAGGATGTAACTCCTTGATTCTTGGAGAGATTTCCTTCTTTTCTTTCCTCTTTCCTTGCTGACCCCTGATTCTCTCGCTTTCCCTGTTCCGCCTTGCCATGATTGGGATTCTCCCTTGGACTCCGCCGAGATTTCCTCGTAACAAGCATCCACGGTCCAAAGCCGCCGACGTCGTCCGTCGGAGCTTCTGTTGCGAGATTCTCCGGCGACGGTCGTATTCCGGCCGAGATGTTAGCAGGATCCATCCGAGTCACCAAAGGGCAGCAGGGTCTCGTATGGCCAATCTTGCCGCACTCGAAGCAAACGACCGGCAAGTTTTCGTACTCTATTTTTTGCCACTGATCATCCAGCCGAATCCTTGGGATTAGGGGCTTGGAGAGGTCGACCTCCACAGCTATCCTAGCAAACTTAGCTCTCTGTTGGTGTAAAGTATGGAAATCAAGTTTAATAGCTCGACCAATCAGATTGCCAATGGTGAATAGTATCTCCTTGTGGTAAAAATGGACTGGAAGCCCTGGTAACTGAATCCAAACAACCATTGTGCTTGGGAGGCTTTCTGTGATCCTGAATCCGGGCGTCCATTGGCTGACGAGGAGATAGTGATCAAAGATCACCCAGGGTCCTTCCGTCAACGCTTTGAAATAATCTTGGTCATTTCCGAGCTTCACAAGGAAACAATCCTCATCCAAAGCTAATACCTCCATGCTACCAGATGGGCGCCAAAGGGCCCTGATTCTATTGCAGAGCGTTGTATAGCCAATATTCCTTCCCAGCAACCGCACCACCAAGGTTCGCTGCCAGGGGGCACTAAGCTTCGTCTTGAAGCTGTCAGATAACCGCAGCTCAGGCTCTCCTTGGAACGATCCTGGAATGAGATCGTGTTCACCAACAGGAATCCACTGTGACATAGGGCCTTTCGACATACTCCCCTCCCCTGCCACAATACCAGCATAGGAGACGATCCGCTTTGAAGGCGAGGTGGGAGTCTGGTCACCAATGGTGTCAGCAGCGTGTACCTCGATCGTATCTCCCGTCGGCGAAAGCCCCAGATTTGTTGGCGCCGGCGGCTTGTCAACCTGCATCCCAGCGAGCAGGTCCCCTGTGGATGCCTTCGGAGGATTATCCCCTGCCCCTGTCGACGTTGTGACCTCTGTAAAAAGTTGGCAGTTGTCCGGCGGGCGCCCCGAAGGGATCGAGCTGTCCGCCGGCATCGCAATCAGAGAAGAGCTCATCGCAATCAGAGAAGGCCATATATCGCCAATACATACTTAACTAGGATTAAATGGTTTGTCTAATCTCTATATTTATGAACTTTAATATTTCCAATCCATATGTGCTTCAATGATTTATGAGATTAGATGAGTATAACATGAGGTTCCTATTCTAATGAATGCTTAGTATTCTGAGTCACCCAACTATCCACCGAAACCTGAACTTCTTACGAGAGAAGCTTCCTTTGAGAGCTTGCACCAAGATAGATGTCGCTACTTTTGCTTTTTCATCTTCAATATTGACCATAGAGGAATTCTCTAGTACCTTAGACTAACCTTCGGCTAGAAGTAGAGCCTTAGCTTCTCTAGCCTTTATATATATATATATATATATATATGAATATTGATCGCGATTTAGGGATTTGAAACCTTTCTTAAGTCTTCTCAGTCTATTTTCAATACTGCTGAAAGGGTTAGAGATAGATGAATGACTAGTCTAGACTGTATGAACCAGACTATGATACCGAGGATGAGATCTCTGAAACTTGAAGTACCTGAAGGGTTTAGGACTTTAGGGTGACTTTTCAACACATGACCATTATTAAGTAAGATCCTCCAAGGATCCGAAACACCAAGGCTGATCGTTTTAGTTGAGCTAGACTTGTAGACATCAAAGCAAACGTTATTCACTAACACTCCGTCAATGCGCCTAGCAATAGGGTTGTCTTGTTGTTTTTTGTTAGTTTTTTTGCGCATGGTTGTGCGGTGGATTTAAATACAATTTTTGAGGTTGTTTTTTTTATTTAAAATTAAATTGATAACAAAAATAACAAAAGGTTGACTGATTTTGTTTTTTTTTTTTTGCTGCCACGCCACTAAAATACTTCCAACTTACCACCACATTTGCCCGTTCACAATGTTTTCAAGCTCTACATGATATAATGGAACTATTAACGGGAATTTAACGGTTAGCTGTATTATTTTATATTATCAAAAGTTTGGTTAATAAATTATATTTACTTAAAAATCAACGAATTACATTAGAATCTGACTTGGTAGCTTATGTGGAATGCCACTAACAACAATAAATCAATGACTAAATTTTTTCAATGTTATGAAAGATTTATCTATCATTTTTTAAATAAATTTGACTAATATTTCATCAAAATTAAAATATTTGACTGATTAATTATATTTAACTAAATAAAAAACCCATAACTTTTATTTCTGTGAAATTATTTATCAAAATAATAGTTTTTAATGAATTTGTTGGTTTAATTACATCCATTTAAGCATTACGCCATCTCTCAATATTTCTTTATCCAAACCACGCAAATTTTAAGGTGATGCATTATAATTTATGTATATCTATATAGAAAAAGTTAGCAGCACTATGCATGAATAGAAAGAAAAGAGAAAGAGTAGAATATCGGTTTAGGGAAGAAGATGAGGTTTGGGTTGGGTGGGATTATGGATGGATGGGTGAAAGGCTAATTCAAAACGACACGTAACTTGGTGCGTATGTGTGTTGCAGCATTTCATTAGCAATGATGTTGTCGCCTTGTCGGCTTGTCGCTTGGTTCCCCCATTGCTTTGTGTCCTTTTTTATTTATTTTCACTAATCGCTAATTAGTCCACCAATTCCATTTCTATTCACATTCAGCTCATCCAATTTTATTTGTAACACTTTAGTAGTTCTTACGTAATTTAGGAATGGAAAGAAAGTAAAACAGCTACTTGATGGAGCGAAATACTCATTTGATAAGTATTTTACGGGAACCATTTAGTCAGAATAATATTAGAAAATCTAAACCGTGCAAAGGATGTTATTTCTGGGACGGACATATTATAACATTTCTGACAAAAATTATTAGTTGGATGGAACCGGGGTTAACGTCTGATCTATACCACATAACTTAAGAAACCTATCATACCGGTCGGCCCGAACAGAAATAACGGAATACAATACCCCAAAAGGTAGGAGGTTTTAGCTGTACAAAACAATGATTGAAAAATAGTACTGGAAGCTGTACCGGAGAAGTCAACGATATTTAATGCTAAAACAGTAGTTAAACCGTTTCATATCGCTAAATACAACCTACTGGTTTCGCTTTTCGATAAGAGGTTTTTCTGTTTGAATCGCCAGTACAGTACATTTTTGCAATTTTTGGTACGAAACGGTCGAATCACGATTCAACCATAATTTTGCTACACAATATTCTACTACCAACTCTTTTTTATATAACTTCTTATACGGTTTCGCAATCATTCTCCATAACAAACAACTATGGAGAATGGAAAGAATGGGAGGTGAAAAGTTAGCATTCGTTTATTTTTTTTCTAAATTGGAGCGTGCATATCAGATTATTGGAAAGTAGGGACCAAAATGGCAATACTTCTTTTATTCGGGAGTGAGCTACCAATACTTTTATCAAAAAAGTAGTTAACTGCAACTCAAGGCAGAAAGAATTATTGGAAATTATTTTAGGAGGTAATTAAATTAGCAGACCACGCAGGCCTTTCGATTAAAGATGAGAGACACTCTCGAGAGCGACGCTATGATGGTGTTACCGAAATCCACCGTCGTTGATTAAAAAAAGATCAACGGACAAGATTCAACCACCCCTCAAAACCCTTCCACCCAATCATACCTCTCCGTACCATTTTCATAATAATAATAATAACTTATTAATAATCATTGTTCGGCGGAGTAAATCATAAAAGAAAACCGAAACGCGAGAAAAAGCTGAGGAAGAAAAAGCAAGAGTGTTTTTTAAGCCCCGATTAAAAAGAAAAGTTGAAAAATGTTGATTAAAAAAAAAAAGTAAATTTCTTTTTTATGCATAGAGAGCTTCACATCAGACAGCAATTAATCTTTTGTTGCTTTGTGACAAATGGAGGATCCTTAGTCCTCTTTTCCCCAGTTTTTCCTCTCCCCTCTCTCTCTCTTTCCCTATCCGAGTCTCCGTCTCCGTCTCTCTCTCTCCGGTCTCTTCTCCGGGAAACAAGTCTTGGTAATCGATCGACGATTCCGGTCAATCTTTAAGGTAAGAGAGCCGCTAGCTACTTTTGCAGTTTTCAACCTAGCTTTCCCGGGAGATTCCGCTTCCTTCCGGTAGCTTTTCCTCTTTCGGATTCCCGATTTGGCTTTTCGCTTGGCTGGATGGTGTGCTGTGTTCCCTAGCTCTCTTTCTTTCTGTTTGTTTCCCGAGAAAATAGAGGCAAAAACGAGAGGAGAGTTTCAAATTTTCTGTAATGTGCTGGTTTTGGTTTCAGTCAACAGTAAAAGAAGAACGAATTTTCACGAGCTGGATAAGTGAGAGAGCGAAGTTGATTTTCCCTTTTTTTCCAATTTTTATTTATTTATTATCGCGAAGTCGGTATTTGTTCTTGCTTGCACGAAATTTTCCTGCATTTTCTTGCCTGCCAAACGGAGCATGCATCATATTGTTTGCTTCTGCTCTTATTTTTTCTGCCGTCTTTTTTTTTTTTTTTTCTTTCTTGTGTCTCTTTTTCTCTCGTTCTGGGTCGATATCTTTTATTTAAGTCAGAATATTGATGATTAACCTGAAACTTTGTTCTTAGATCTATCATCTCCTGTGCCTAGTTACACACTGTGATTTAGTGCTCGTCTAACATTAGTATGAAACCCCCTTTGGTGGAAGAAGCGTCATCGTTGGTTGAATTTTAACTTTCTGCTGGTCTCTTGCAGGTAAATTAAGCGCGGGGGAATTCTGAGCTTTTTTAATTGCTAAATTCTGATGACTCCGCCACTGCTCGGTGGTGTAGAGGAGGTTGCCAGCAGTGCTTCGCTACTGGCTTCTTCAACCTCCATAGAAAGCGTATGTCAAAATGGGTCTGCTGAGCTCAAAGAGCGCAACTACATGGGATTGTCTGATTCATCCTCATCTGGGGATAGCTCCGCAATCTCTGCCGTCACTGGTGAGAGCAAGACTAGTCTGAATCTTAAGGCGACAGAGCTTCGGCTTGGATTACCAGGATCTCAGTCGCCGGAAAGGAACTCAGATCTTTCCTTATTTGCCTCTACTCAGCTTGATGAGAAGCCCCTCTTCCCCATGCATCCAGTGAACGATCATCATGGATCTTCCACGCCCAAGACTTTACTTTTGGGGAATAAAAGAGGGTTCTCTGATGCCATGGATGGCTTCTCAGAGGTGAAAAATCAACTGCTTTTCACTGGATCAGATCCTGCACTCTTTTGTTATTTCAAAAATGGGGTTTGATTTCATTCTACTGCTTCTTTTTTATGGGTTCAGGATAAATTTTCTTCTGAATCGAAGGTAAATGAGATGTTAACTCCGAGGCCATCTCAGAACTTGGGGCTGAAACCGGGTTCCATCCTCGAGAACCTGACTTCTCAAACAGCAAAGACGAATGAAGCAGTAGGGCAGAAGCCTGCTCAGGAAAGGCCCCATGTCTCGAACAACAACAGGGGCTCTGCAAACAATAGCAGTGCACCTGCTACTAAGTAATCTTCTGTCTTGATTATGATAAGCTTGGGCATGGAACTAGTGTGACTTATACTTATTATCTGGCAGGGCACAAGTTGTGGGTTGGCCACCCATCAGGTCGTTTAGGAAGAATTCACTTGCTACCTTGTCCAAGAATACTGACGAAGTAGATGGAAAGGTGGGTGCTAGTGCTCTGTATGTCAAAGTCAGCATGGATGGTGCTCCATATCTGAGAAAAGTTGACCTGAGGAACTACTCTGCATATAAGGAACTCTCTTCGGCTCTTGAGAAGATGTTCAGCTGTTTTACCATAGGTGGGCTAAATCATAGTTCAAATTGGATGTGCGACACTTTTAGTTTCAGGACTGATAAGTTCTGCTTCAGAAGAATTTGTTATGGTTTTGGATGTTCAAATTTCTTCTGCTGTATCTGTTTTCATAACAGGTCAATGCGGATCCCATGGAACTTCAGGAAGGGAGATGCTGACTGAAAGCAAGTTGAAGGATCTTCTCCATGGTTCAGAATATGTTCTCACCTACGAGGATAAAGATGGAGACTGGATGCTTGTCGGTGATGTTCCATGGGAGTAAGTGTTAATCCGCATTAAATACTTGAACTTAGTTTGGTTGAATGAACAAATATTATTGGATACTTCATCCTGTTAATAGTATCTAAATGTTCATCTTTCTACGAGATGTGTGGTATTGAAATACCTAATCATCTAAAGCACTGAATCGGTGACTCTTTCTATTAGAAACATAAGTATTTAAATGATGAGAACATCTGTGATATAGATGTTACACTCATTTCGCTTCCAGTGATAACTATGCCTTACAATTCTACTTCCACTTGTAGTATGAACGACACTTAAAAACTTTTTGCTAAACTGCTAGCAGCAAAAATATAGTGTGGGTCATTATCTATGCATGAATGGCTTCTAGGTTTTGTTGGATTCAATTATTCTGATTAGTGATTAGATGACTTAAGCAAGTGTGGCAAGGATTGTTAGCAGAGGAACGAGTGAAAGGGGTCAAGTGAAATACCGGAACCCATGGGTAATATTCAGCCAACCCAAACTTGGTGGTTTTGTGTATTACCCTAGCCAATTTGGGTACCCTACGAGGTCAAGCTGGGGTGGGTATCCATCGATTTCAGTAAAACTGTCCTCCATAATCCCTACTTAGACTGTTACAGATTCCTGAATCAACACTTCCACTGTCCTGATTTCCACAGCAACACTCAGTGTCAACCAATAGCTACTTGCTTCACTTTTTTTTAGATATTCAGTTTTTGTTTCAGTGAGTCATGTGCTTCTATTTGGTGATGAGAACGTACAGAGTGCTGGAACAAATAAGTAATTCTCGACGTTGTATCTGTTAAGTTTGTACCATCATATATTTGCTTTATTACATATATTCTGACTTTGCAACTTTGAGCACTCACTGTTCTTATCCCAACCGAGTCCTCTTTCTTTCTTCATGTCATGTCCAATATATTATTATGGGAACCAGATATTTGACAGTTTTAAGCTTTCTAATTAATGATTCTTTAATGTTTAGGATGTTTACTGACACCTGCAAGAGGATGAGGATCATGAAGGGTTCTGACGCCATTGGTTTAGGTGCGTTGTGTCATTAAAATTTATTTTTTAATTCAATATATAGCAATCTGAACTGTCGAAGGATAGCAGTGACTAAAGCTATTCTCTTAAGAATTTTGAGTCCTTTAGACACCAGTAGTCCAGTACCACATGTTTTACTGATGCATCAGAGGCATAGGATAGCAGTGAACGATGCCATCCTTTTAAGAATGAGTAGTCCTCTTAGATATCAGTACCATGGCATCTACTTGTGTTTTGCTGAAAGATTGAGTGTGCCATAGAGAAGACAGAAGTGTAGTAAGAAAATTGTGTTCTAGAATCAAAGGTTGGCTTGCAGAATGATTGAGTTGGCTGTTATTTGCCAATCCATGCAGAATGTCTT
The DNA here is from genome assembly GCA_964030455.1 of Linum trigynum. Taxonomy (NCBI): domain Eukaryota; kingdom Viridiplantae; phylum Streptophyta; class Magnoliopsida; order Malpighiales; family Linaceae; genus Linum; species Linum trigynum. The sequence goes on along the minus strand of OZ034814.1, from coordinate 26,778,310 downwards.
TGAAAACCTCAATAGCCTGCTTGATCCATTGCAAGTGTCTCTGGATTTGCCCGTCCTCTATTTTTTATGAGCATTCCCATCTATTTGGTACATTATTATGTCTGCAATATTTGGTTAAACGCCATGGTTCTGCTTTAGGTTTGCTAAGTTATGTTGGAACTCTATTAACATGCATGTAGTAATTCTGTTAACGAGTCATTTGATTTGGATCTTGTCTTGGCCAGACAACAGGTAGAGGGTTTGGCCATCAGGACTGGGGAAAATGTTGGTCTGTTTATGCAAAATTGTCCTCTTTTATGGCCCTTGCATCTGAGATGCATCCTGATTTCCAATAGCATGACCACTTGAATCATTCATGTGAAGCTCAGTTTATGCCGAGATCCTGAGTATGCAAGAACTCAGAATTCGCACACGAGCATTATATTCGATAATGAGTTCCTGATGTTTGACTAGGCACCGAGGAAGGAACACATGTGAAATGCTACTAGAGTTATTCGAGTCGTGTATAATGTCTGCAAATGTTGAAACCAGTGGGGTTATCATGTCATGAATGACGATTAGTATTTGTAGTGGAACTTCAATACTTCATTATAACAGAAGTTGCCGTACTTTGATTTGTTTGCAGCCCCACGGGCGGTAGAGAAGTGCAGGAACAAGAAATAGCCAGCAGCAGTTGCCAGGGAAGCAGGAAGAAAGAAGGTGTTGGGATTGGATGGATTGCTGCGGGTAATGGCTTTTTATGTTGCGTTAGTAGTTGGGCGTTTTTAATATGTATTTTAACTCCGTTTTGTTTGTTAAGTTGAATTAAGAGGAAAGAAAGAGAAGTGGGTGTTATGGTGTTGTCTGTTGTAGTTGTGCTGTGCTGTGCTTTTGCTGTCAAGAAGCCTTGCTTGCTGTCTCCTTGTCAATTGAAAAAGAAAACTCCAATGCACAACTTAAAAATTGTATTTGTGAGAGCGCAATTTTATTCTATGTGTGTTTTTCTAAAATAAACAAAGAAAAAAAAAAGAGTTTGATGAATGAATGAAGTAAACAGGGTTTTTTTCTTCTTCTTTTTTTCAGGGACCAGGATACCGGACCGGCCGGTCGGACCGGAAAAACCGGAAACCGGACCTGGCTCGGCACAACATGGCCTGTGTATCATCCAAGAGGCTGCCGGCCGGTTTTTACGGTTGGACCGCAACCGGCCGAAATTTCGGCCGGTTTTATTAAAACCGGCGGTCCCTTTAATTAGCTGAAATGGCGCCGTTTTGACCAAGTAAAAAAAGGAAGAGAAGCAGCGAAAGTCGAAACCCTACTCTCCTCTCCACACTCTCCTCTCGTCTCCCCCGCGCCGCTCTGCCTTTCCATCCAAATTCCTTTCCATCCTCTCGTCTCCCCCCGCGCCGCTCTGCCTTTCTCACCACCGGCGACGGCGCCTTGTCCTCCCCGGCATCGGCGACTCGTCCTCCCCGGCAACATGGGATGGGCAATCGCTCTAACCCAACCCAACCGAAGACAGAGGAACAGAAGCAGCCGGCGTGGAGAACATGGGATGGGCAATCGCTCACTTTCCCCTGACCGCCGCCTCCCTCGCGAGGCCGCTCTCCGCCACTGCCTCCAACTCGGCGTCTCCGCTCTCCAATCCCACGCCCACCCTCTCGACGTCGTCGAACTCGTGGTACGCCCGCCCAAATCACTTCCCGGATATCCTCTGGCCATCGGAAATTGAATCGAGTAGTAATTGGCTTGAATGGGCGGATTTATATAAAATTAGAATCTTGTATCATCGGATGTTAGAGGTTGCTAGTGGCTCCATGGCTGTTACTTTGCAGGTTCGCGAATTAGAGAACCACCCGCAGTTCAATGCTGGAAAGGGATCGGTGTTGACCACTGACGGGATAGTTGAGATGGAAGCCTGCATCATGGACGGCAAAACTATGAGGTGCGGAGCTGTCTCTGGGCTAACCACTCTTGTCAACGCCGTATCGGTGGCGAGGCTAGTCATGGACAAGACTCCTCACATTTATCTTGGGTTCCAAGGTGCTGAAGCTTTCGCTAGGGAACATGTTAGTCCTTCCAACTTTGCTGCTAATTCACAATCTTCACTCCATTGACATTCTTTGTCTGCAACACTCAGTCTTGATTTCATCCATGTTGTTTTCGGGGTTTTTTTGCTGCAAAAGCTGCCTGCTGTTAGTTCAGTTGGTTTCACCCGTGATTGAGGGGGTTATTGAATCATCCAGGGACTAGAGACTGTGGATCCAAGTCATTTCATTAATAAGAGGTGGGATAAACATTTGAGCCGTGATTTGTTTGTGGCATCATACTTCCTTAATCCGGTTTTCAAGTATGCCAACATTAAGCTTGTGGTTTTTGTACTAGTTTCTAAAAATGTATTTGGATGATTATGAGGTTTATTAGGTATTGAAATCTCGCACTTTGTTGAATGTTACCTAAGCTTATTTACTTTTTTACAGTTTTTTAGGCGGTATAATCCGGTTTTATTCCGGTATTTTCCCGCTATGGTACCCTAATTTTGTCGGTACGGTTTTTTAACAAAAAAATAATTTTTTTATTCCAAAAACGGTATTTGCCGGTAGGAAATGGTTGTACCACGATTTACCATGCCAAAAACGATTCCGGTTTGATGTCCGGTACGGTTTCGTAATCCATGCTTTTTTTACAATAAGAAGTGAACAGTTTTGCAATGCATAAGGATCATCCCTTATTGTATAGTGTGTGTGTGGTTGCTTTGCTTAAAATGCTTTGGAAAACCCAACCCACCAAATGACTGCTATTATGAGACTTGTTGGTCTTGCTTTGCTTTGCTTGTAAAAGAATTATGAATAATTAATGGGGGAAATGAAAGCCAAAAACTGTGGATTGGCGGGCAGTCGTGAGCAAGAGATACGGTTGTCGGGAGATAAAAGAACAGAATTGGGGAGGGCCATGTGATGTGATGATGATTGGCAGCTGAATTGATCTGATGGTGCCGAGACGAGGGAACTTTTTTTTTTATCTCTTGTGCCTCTGCGTCCCCGACCATTATTGGGTAGTTTAATCGTGATTCAATCGTTTTCTACTGCTAAAATTGCCTACTATTTTATGTTCAGTATATGGTATTTCCGATCCGACTGACCGGTATGATAGAGTTTTTCAAATGTTGCTTTTAATCGTAGGAATGGATTGGAAGAAGCTTGGAACATGTAAAGGGGTATGTAAAAGACTGTAATATCACAACTCGTGTATTCACCTTTTCATTTTACTCATTACTTCCTGCATGGTCCCCCATACCACCGCCATCTCCTGAACTCTCCTTGCCCACATCGATGATGACACCTTCTCCACCGCAACTCTCTTCCTTCTTGGGATATCTGAGACTCTTTAGATTCTTATTTATTTTTTCAATCCGGCTTTATCAATTGGTTGCATTTCAGGCTCATATGAATCTGCTCCGTTGCTCAGTTACTTACATTTAGTTGTGGATTCTGTGTTCCTAAAGAAGTGTCGAGGCCAAGTTTGAAAATTACTTCACTTTCTTTGTGGGTCTCTTTCAGCAGTTGTTTTACATAAGGTTGTCAATATAATTTATGATTTTTGGGTTAACCGTAATCGAACTTTAGCCATATGGTTAGTGGTTAATCAAAAATCGTATAAGAGACTCCTTAAATGGGCACGGTTTGTAACATGACATTCTTTGCGGTTAACCACAAACAGTATCGAATCAGAGAAATCTGTAGACTTAACCGTTTAAATAATTGCATAAGCTAACCAACCCAATAAAGAATACCACTCTCTATGGTCTAAACTAAGCTCGACCCAAATGACAGCCAAATACTCAACACTCTGTGAAGCAGACCCAATTATTTTCGGATGGGAGCCCGACACTCTAAGGCCTAAGAAATGGCAGAAACCCAAACAGAAAACTAAAGTATTTTGCTTTCTGTACAATTTCATTGGGTTCGTTTCATCTAGAGCTCAATTGAATCAAATCCATTTTGAAGAGTAAAGACAGAAGAGTGTTGTTGGCGCTCAAAGTTGTTGCACTTTCCGGTGCTCGAAGCTGCTACCCATAGTAGGGTTTTTTTTTATAAAAAGAAACCCATAGTAGGTAATGCGGGTTTTGTTTAAGATTTTTTCATAGTGGATGGTAATTAGTTTTGTCAAGACCATGGTTGTCATGCCGGTCGGCGTGCCACCGGTTGTACCGGGTTCAACCGGTACCGGTCATAAAACCGGCGTGACACTACCGGTATGACCGACATGATCGATATACGAATCTCTAAGTAAAATTATCTTATTTTAGAGAATTTAATTGATAAAAATTATTTTATTATTTATTTTATGAGTATAAAAGTTAAATATTGATGTTATTTGTTGGATTCAAATATAAATGTTTAGGTATTGACGTTAAATGTCATGTTTAAATATGAGTATTTATAATTTTATTTGTAATATTGACCGGCATGAACCGGCACAAACCAGTATGTGCCACCGGTTGAACCATTCCACTTGCTAAACCGGCACATTGGCATAAACCGGTTTGACAACCTTGGTCAAGACCGACACGGACCGGCCAGTAGGACCGGTATAATCGAGACCCGGACGCCCAGCTGGTCCAGTTGAATCCAAAAGCAGTGGCATCTAGGAAGGAGAGTTTGTTATTTCTAACCATCTAGAACTCTCGATCTGCCTCTCTCAAGCTTCTTCGGTTTCACCTCCTCTGAGGCACCAACCATCAATCCATCGACGACTCATCCGCTGCCAGCGAACCACACGTCCATGACGACAAGCTCCCCCTCTCAGTCGCTATTTTTGTTAGAATTACTTTTAGCCTATGTAAGTCTCTGGAAATTCATCTTGTCAGATATCAAAAGTTGATCGAAATACCTGGATTCATTTCGTATATCATCTCGATCTTTGATGCGGAAAGCGATGGATGATCTAAGATCGGCTGATACTTGCAGCAGCATGACCCGGGAGGTTTTGTAGCCTTCCTCAACCAAGCCTCCTTAGTTCATCTCACAGGATTACCTCTGATCTTCCCAATGGAGAGAATAAGAGAGCAATTTGGTATTGGTGTAGTGGAGACCACAACCTCTAAATGATTCCTTATATAGTGGTCACCATGGGCTCCCATAAAAGCCAAGGTGAGTTAGTATTGGATTTCCACCCATTTAGTTCCATATCAAAACAAGACATCTTTGGGCTACTGATTTGAATCACTTTTAATTAGTCTACATAACCAAATAGCTCATATAATTGCAAAATATGTAGCCCATATCATTATAGGAAATAAAATTTCCTAACAATCTCCCTCTCGGCCTGCATATTTTCCTTGAAACAATTATATCACAAAATTCTTTAGGCACGCAACCGTATGCTATAAATACTTAGACATCTCTTAAAACAATCTGGTCCACCTCATGTATCAATTATGGAATCAACGCGGCTTTAATCACGATATGATAATGATTAAACCACCATGATCACCACACCAATACATTCAATGACATTGATCAAATATGGATGAGTGGCATAAAAATTAGGATAAATACAATATATTAGCCAAAACTATTAAGCAGCGGGAAATTATAGCCACAATTACTGAAATGCAAATTATTAGCAAAACAGAATGCACTTACATGATCTTTGTTGATGTGACTTGAATCGGACTATCAGCCGCTACGACTGGTAATCGGGGGTCTCGCTGCCCGGTCAACGAGTGGGTCCAAGGGAAACGGCCCACGGTGTATGGGCTCAATGTTATTTGGGTTCGGGTTCTGGGCCTGGTCTGTAACCGTTTCCTTTGCCAGATTGGATTAGGTTTAGACCCACATGGAGAAGTACTATAAATACTTCTCATACTCCTCTGTAATCTGTAATCTCCTCGATATAGTAAAACTGGCTCTCTCTCGCCTGTGGACTAGCTAACACACATCGTGTTAGTGAACCACGTAAATCGTGTGTCTGTGTTTTCGATTCTCGCTCTCGTATTCTTGCTTTATCGATTCCTGCAATTTCCCGATCCGTAGCAGCGCGTTTATAACAAGTGGTATCAGAGACGCGGCTGGAAATCAGACTAGGGTTTTCGATTCAGAAGAATGACATCGGTGAACATGAATATCGAAAAGTTCACGGGGAAGAACAGTTTCGCTATATGGCAGATCAAGATGCAGGCTTTATTAAAACAGCAAGGGCTTTGGGGGCCGCTGTCTGCGAAACAGAAGAAGGCAGCGGTCGATGACGATGAGTGGAATACCCTGGAGGAGAAGGCCCACTCGACCATCATGCTATCATTGTCTGATGACGTCATCATAGAAGTCGCTGCTGAGAAAACTGCCGCGGGCTTGTGGTTAAAGTTGGAGAGTCTGTATATGACGAAGTCCTTAACCAACAAGCTGCATCTCAAGCAACGGTTGTTTAGCTTGAGGATGCAAGAAGGTACGCCTTTGAGGGAACATCTCGAACAGCTTAACTCTATTTTGCTGGATCTGCGTAATATAGATGTTCAAGTTGATGACGAGGATGCTGCCCTAATCCTGCTGTTTTCTTTGCCGAGTTCATATGAGAATTTCGTTGATTCTTTTATTGCTGGTAAAGAAAGCGTGTCGTTAGAGGATGTCAGGTCTGCTCTTCATACGAGAGAGATCAGACATAAGGCGTCCGGATCTGGTACAGGTGGTGAGGCATCAGGTTTGGCTGTTACAGGTGGAAAGGGAAAGAAGAAATCTGATAAAGGGAATTCGAATAAGAATTCCAAGGGTCCCGGTCCACAGCCAGGTGATGCTTGTCACAACTGTAAGAAAGTGAGGCATTGGAAGTACAATTGTCCCAAGAGAAGAGGGAAACAGAAAAAACAAGGTTCAGTTGTCGTGGCAGAAGTGAACAACAGTTCTGAAGACGATCTCGCCTTTGCTGTAGATGATAAGGCACATCGTGGGGATGTGTGGATTCTGGATACTGCAGCCTCATACCATATGTCTCCGAACAGGATTGCTTCACAACCTACGAGCAGATAGATGGTGGTAACGTGGTCATGGCAAATGGAGCTGTCTGGAAGGTTGTTGGAATCGGGTCCATAAAGGTTCGGACACATGATGGTTCGTTCTGTACCGTGAATGATGTCAGGCATGTTCCACAAATGACAAAGAACCTGATCTCCTTGAGTCTACTCGACAGCAAGGGTTTCAGCTTCAAAGGAAAAGGTGGAGTTGTGTATGTCTGCAAAGGTTCAAGGAAGGTGTTGAAGGGCGTGACGCGTGGGATCTTGTATGCATTACAAGGGTCTGTGTTGTCTGGTTCTGCTGCAGTTGCATCGTCTTAGGTTCATCAGGAAGATATGACCACTCTCTGACACATGAGACTGGGGCATATGAGTGAACGAGGGATGCAAGTTCTATTGAAGAGGGATCTTCTTTGCGGGCACAAGGTGCATAATTTGGAATTCTGCGAGCATTGTGTGTTTGGGAAGCTACATCGCAGCAAGTTTCCCAAGAAGGGTATCCACCAGACGAAGGGGATACTAGATTACCTCCACTCCAACTGTTGGGGTCCTTCACGAGTTGAATCCATTGGAGGCAGCAGGTATTTTCTGTCTATTATTGATGATTATTCGAGATTTACTTGGATTTTCATGATGAAGCAGAAAAGTGAGGCTTTCACGAAGTTCAAGCAGTGGAAGACATTGGTGGAGAATCAGACCGGTAAGAAGATCAAGAAGCTGCGAACGGACAATGGTCTGGAGTTCTGTAATTCTGAGTTCAACGAATTCTGCAAGGATGAATGGATTGCCCGCTTGGACTGTGAGAGATACACCCCAGCAGAATGGCGTTGCAGAAAGGATGAACCAGACATTGTTGGAGAGAGCACGGTGCATGCTCTCTAATGCTGGACTACAGAGAAGATTCTGGGCAGAAGCGGTGAATATGGCGTGCTTCCTGATCAACCGTGGACCTCACACATGTATCGAGTTGAAGACTCCTTATGAGGTGTGGTATGGTAAGCCTGCTGATTACTCTTCACTAAAATTTTTTGGGTGTCCTGTTTATTATCATGTGGATGAGGGTAAACTGAACCCAAGAGCAAAGAATGGTGTATTTGTGGGTTACGGAGATGGATTTAAGGGATTTCGAGTTTGGTCACCTTCTGAGCATCGAGTTATACTCAGTAGAAATGTGATATTTGATGAGAAGTCTATGTTTAACCCCATGTTGAAGGTTACTGTGGTTGAAGGTAGCAGGAATGTTGATAAACAGGTGGAGCTGCAAACTCTCAAAGAGAGTGAGTTTGAGCACCAAGGTGGAGAAGATCAACATGATGAGGATGTCCCTGCAGAGCCAGAAACTTCAAGAGTCCAGTGCACGAGCTCAGCAGTCTATAGCTTCCGGTAGACCAAAGAGAGCGACTGCAGGAGTACCTCCAGAGAGGTATGGTTTCGAGGACATGGTGGCGTATTCATTTCAGGTTGCTGAAGAAGTGGATGCAGGTGAGCCACGGTCCTATAGAGAAGCCGTTTCGGATGGCGAAGCAAATCAGTGGCTTGCCGCAATGGGAGATGAGATGGAATCCCATGACAGGAATCAGACTTGGGAGCTAGTCAAACGACCACAGGGAAGAAAGATTGTTACAAACAAGTGGATCTGCAAGAAGAAGGAAGGAATCACTTCTAAAGAGGGCATGAAATATAAAGCTCGGGTGGTTGCACGAGGCTTCTCGCAGAGGGAAGAAATTGACTACAATGAGATTTTCTCACCAGTGGTCAGACATACTTCGATCAGAGTGCTACTAGCAATAGTGGCACATTATGACTTGGAGCTCGAGCAGCTAGACGTGAAGACAGCTTTCCTACATGGAGAGTTGGAGGGAGAAATTTACATGACTCAGCCAGAAGGATTCGAGGTTCCGGGAAAAGAAGACTATGTTTGTAAGCTGAAGAAGTCCTTGTATGGACTTAAGCAATCTCCGAGGAAGTGGTACAAGAGATTTGACAATTACATGCTTGAGCTGGGCTACAACAGAAGTCCATTTGATTGTTGTGTATATCACAGCAAGGCAGAGGATGGTTCGATGATATATCTAGTTCTGTATGTGGATGATATGCTCATAGATGTGAGGTCAAAGTCTGATATCCAGAAGTTAAAGGGGCTTCTCAGTGATGAGTTTGAGATGAAGGATTTGGGAGCTGCTCAAAAGATCTTGGGTATGGAGATTTACAGGGATAGGTCGAAGAAGAAGCTTTTCTTGTCACAGAAGAGCTACATCCAGAAGATACCGTCGAGGTTTGGCATATCTTCAGCAAAGCCCTTAAATACTCCCAGTGCTTCAAATGTTCATCTATCCTCAACGTATGCACCGCAGTTAGAGGCTGAGAAGGAGTACATATCGAGAGTCCCATATGCTAGTGCAGTAGGCAGCTTGATGTACGCTATGGTATGCACTAGACCTGATCTTGCACATGTTGTTAGTGTTGTCAGCGGGTTTATGATACAACCTGGGAAGGAGCATTGGCAGGCTGTGAAGAGGAGCTTCCGGTACCTTAAGGGTACACCTGATGTGGGGATTAGCTTCGGAAGTGATACAGAGTGCTTGGTGTCTGGGTATTCTGACTCAGACTATGCTGGAGATGTTGACACGAGGAGATCGATGACCGGTTATGTATTCACTCTCGGGAGTTCTGTAGTGAGCTGGAAGGCAACTTTGCAGTCGGCGGTGACATTGTCTACTACTGAGGCAGAGTATATGGCGTTGACAGAAGCTGCTAAGGAGGGAATATGGTTGAAGGGACTGGTTGGTGATCTTGGTCTACATCATGATCAGGCAGTGGTGTATTGCGACAGTTTGAGTGCAATATGCTTGGCCAAGGATCAAGTCCACCATGAGAGGACTAAGCACATCGATGTGAGGTATCATTTATTGAGGACAGAGAAGAGGATTAAGGTGAAGAAGGTTGGCACCGCGGATAATCCTGATGATATGTTCACGAAGCCGGTTCCACATGGAAAGTTCCAACACTGCTTGGACTTGCTGAATGTCTTGAGTGGGTGACTCCGCCCTGCGGGGCATTGATGGCGGGAGAGAGATAGAAGGAGCAGAGTACATCAGAGATTTCAGAGGAAGAGGATTCAAGTCAAGGTGGAGATTTGTTGATGTGACTTGAATCGGACTATCAGCCGCTACGACTGGTAATCGGGGGTATTTGGGTTCGGGTTCTGGGCCTGGTCTATAACCGTTTCCTTTGCCAGATTGGATTAGGTTTAGAGCCACATGGAGAAGTACTATAAATACTTCTCATACTCCTCTGTAATCTGTAATCTCCTCGATATAGTGAAACTAGCTCTCTCTCGCCCGTGGACTAGCTAACACACATCGTGTTAGTGAACCACATAAATCGTGTGTCTGTGTTTCGATTCTCGCTCTCGTATTCTTGCTTTATCGATTCCTGCAATTTTCCGATCCGTAGCAGCGCGTTTATAACAATCTTCAAGGTCTGTGGTGTGGTGTCGTTGTACTTGGGCAACGTAAGCTGATTCCCTGGCATTTGCTCCGCCATTATCTCGGCCCACAGGGGTTGGTGTGGCATAGACTGCTAGGGAGGCTTTAGTTTGGCGAGAGTTGCTCCTCCAATAGGCGGGTACTGTCAGAAGACTAGCGGTTGCGGCTTCTCCTCGACGGCTCATGAGTGCGATAATTGATCCATTTTGCTTTGCATGTCATATATCAGCTTGTTCTGTTGACCAGCATGACATTTTGATCCCACGGCACGCTGAAAAGTCTTTGGTTGGTCATCACTTTTAATGGAGTCGTCTCGTTTGCCATGGAATCTGCGACGGATTGGCCTTCTCCTTGCGTGTGATCTGTTTGTTTGTCATACTCGCGACCCCACAATAGGCGTCAATTTTTTGTGCCTAGCTGAGGTGTGGGAGGTAGACACCTGAGGAACTGGGTCTCTAGTAGCCTTGTATTCATATTCTGAGCTTACAAGTGGGAATCGAGAGAGAAAGTAGGTTGCTTCCGGTCTCTAGAAAACGTCCCCTTCCCTGGCAGAGTAAATGCTCTATTTATAACATTTATTGTGGTAGATGGGCATTCAATGCGACAAGACGTGGTGTCAGACGAGGTAAGCGGTCTGTTCACAGCGCGCATGTTCGCCGCACGACAGCAACCGTGAAGTGCTATGAGTTAGATGAATTTTGTCGCCCGACGAGTTAGTCATATCCCCAATAGTCCATGAAACTGTACCGGAGACCTTACCGGGAAAGTCAGCGGTAGGGTATTTTATGGTAAAACCGGGGTTTAACCGTAGTTCAACCGTTTTACCGGTAAATATCGCATATTGGTTTAGACTTCGATATTGGTATTTCGTGGTTGAACCGACGGTACGGTACGATTTCATGGACACCTAATAAAGTGACAATTGCTTCGAATTTTTTTCCCCGTTGAATTGCTTCAAAAAATTTCTTTTATATTTAGAATCTAGTCTAGACTAGATATAATACATTTTAAAGAGTTTGATTTGCTCCATTTCAAATTTTCTGCAACGAGAGTGAAAGTAGGAAGGGTATTTTCGTCTACACAATCATTTTTTTATTTCATATAAAAAGATATCAATGCTAGGATTTGAACCATGGTCCCTTCCACAAAAGACAAGAATTGCAACCAATTAGACTGGACACATTTGTTGTACTTTATTAATACAAAACATAGAGGAAGTTAAAATTATGAAAAACAAAGTACTTTTCTATCACAGTTAGCTAGCCCGCTAAGTCTCCAGTAAGTATTTTGTGGAGTTTGATACTTCTATTTTCACATTTTAATAATTAATTTATAATTTTTTCTAACTTATAAAACAAGGATAATCTTAAAATCTCAACACAAATATCATTGGTTGGAATATTGCGCATTGAATTGAAGTGTTGAATGAAGTGTTCAATGAAGATAAGGACACTGGTACCATACATTTCAAGATAAATAAAAATGACAAACACAGATACCAATTATCTCGACAGTCTAATCTATTAAACATATTCTCCCAATTTCTCCTAAAAGCATAATATATTGTGCTTGATATCATAGTTTCGTTAGGTAAAGTTCAACAAACTAAATCAATATTCGAACTCTTCGAAATAGCTATCTACATGCGAATATGAAGTACTGAGTAGCTAAAACTCTACTTGAGTTAGTAAAATCTTTTGCGCTATCGATTCAAAATTCAATACATGATTATCTTAGTACAATTTAGTCATACTAATTATGCAGTAGGGGACATCTTATCAAAATCTTAAAGAAAGACTCTTTGATTGATCGCTTTATTGATGTAATCAATTATACCAAAATATAAGTGATCAAATTTATAAGATGCACTCAAAGTTTGCTATAATTATTGACGTTTAGCGGCACATTAGGTGTACGACGGTCATTGGACATTTGTCTATCTCTTAGCTCTCCTAAATATGCTTAGACATTATAATAAAAATAGCAATTTTAATAATAATGAATAAAATAACGATTCTGAAGCAATTTCATACTTTAGTTCAAATGATTTAACAACAAACGAAATAACTCTCAAGTTTATAAATTATTTTCTTTTACCAAATGATATAATTAATTCATTCATGAGCACTTCAAATTTAAGTTAAAACTCTATATGATGCAATTGTTTGACGAAATGGGTTTTATAATAGAATGGTTCTATCGAGAGAGGTCTCTAAGAAACATGGTTTACTTTATTATTCCTTAGGTGGATATAATATCTATCTTCATCGTTACTTTTACATTGGATTCAATTTAGTATACTTTTTCATTTAGATAGATTTGTTTATGATGTTCTGGGATATAATATATCATTATATATGATGGTGTAGGATATTAATTCCTCTCATTTTAGGTTCAAATTGATGCATTTTCCCCTTAACCGTTCCCTTTTATTGGTTAATAATTTTTATGATATTTTTCACTTTGAAATATCGTGAGCGGAATCTATACACAACAATTTGTGTTTTTTCGCTTACTCTTCTCTTGGTTAGATATTGTGTCCATATTGATTCCTATATTGATTATCGAAATACTACTTTTTTGTTCTTTTTTCTGATGCAAGATATGATTTTATGTTTGATAATATAGATTTATTTTGCAAGCATGTGGATGCTTCAGAGTAGGTTGTCAACCCGCGGGTCGACCCCTGGGTCGACCAACTTTGAACCTAACCCGGTGAGAAAAACGGGCTGCACGATCCCGCCGAGTCGACCGCTACAAGGTATCGGGTTAGAGGTCAAATTATGTCATTTTTTTCTTTGGTTTGCGAAATGCGCCTATTTTCCGATTTTCTTTTCGCCTAACTCAATCTTTGGAATCCTAAGTTGAACATTTGAATATTGTTGTTATATAATTGTGTGTGAATTTTCACTATATGTTGGATCTAAGTACGACATGTTATTTTAGTGTAATATTATATGTTATAACTCATATGTTAGATGAGATTTGATATAATTTATCTGGATGAGTATAATATAATGACTCTTTCCATATTTCGGGCTAAACCGGGTGACCCATTAACCCTTGACCCACTAGATTCACCGGGTCAGGGTCAACCCGCGGGTCGACAACCTTGCTTGAGACTTTTCATTTGCCTCATAACTTACATTTTACAATGGCTTTAAACTGATGGGTTTCTATTCAGCACATAAATTTTTAATGATGTAAAGTTTATGAAACTAAGATGCATATTAATAAACAATGTAAGGTCTCGTCTTCCCTCTTAAGCACTACCAATGCAGTCAAAATCGCGCTTTAAAACTTAAAAACTTACGATTTTACGCTTTTAGGTCACCAAAACGCTTTCGTTTCCATATAAAAACTTAAGTGTATAAAATCAGACTAAATTGCGGTTTAAAGCTTAAAAGCTAACGGTTTTACGCTTCTAGTTCACCAAAACGCTTTACGTTTTTACACTCTTAGTTCACTAAATGAGTATTCTTTTCATGAAATTAATTATATATTTTAAAAGTAAATCACCAACAATATGATACATTTGAGATTAGAAGATATCAGGTACTTGGATGCATTTTCAACTTCAATGGAGTAATATAATTCACCAGCTAGGCTTTTCCCAAATTCATTAGCATAGAGGGGAAAAGTGGCTTATTGTTAAAATTTATGTTTACGAACTTATTATTAAGATGCTATAATTTGTTCTACTTTAGGCATGAATCGCATGTATTTATTAACTTATCTGTGCATTCATATTTTGCATAGCATATGTCCTACTTAATAGATTTTTAGTTATTTTTCAGTATGCGTCAAAAACTTACGCTTTTACGCTTTGATTCTACGCTTTACGATTTTATCCCTTTTCCGCTTCTAGGTAGAATCGCGCTTTTGACTGCATTGAGCACTACATATCATTGTTTACTTCCAATTAAATCAAAGTCTTTCTAACTTGAGTAAGAGCTACAATGACTTTTATTAACTTTCACTACTCATATATTACAAGTGTTCAAACCATTATCAAGTATTCATACAATGACTTTTATTATTGTGGATTTCCCCCAAAATGTTAGGTATGCTGCTTTTAGTTTTTGCCTTCTTTTCGCTTTGATTTAGCTTTTTATGTGTTGCTCTATTAGTTGAACGTGCAGCTGGAGATCTGCATGCTTTGTTTCATTATATCATTGAATACACTAAAGTCAATGGAACCATGACTGTGTGAGTTAGTTTGTTTCTTTTTAAGTACACTCTAAACATTTGGTTTGTTTCTATCATTGAATACATGAAAGTCAATGGAAAAGGCAAAAAAAAATTATCGTATACTGAAGATTGATTATGTATATGTGATGTAAAACAACTCTTATCATTGTTCTTCTTAGACATTTTTATATAGATATGACTTTGTTTGAAATATGAATTTATGTTAGTGTTGTTGGGCGTTGTTTGTCATTTTTTAAACTTCATTAGTCAAATACATTAAATACTTTCCTATATTATTCATGGAGAACTTACCAAATTAAATTATTACTTCAATCCTCAATGTTTACTACACATACACATGAAAATCAAACTCTCCCGGCCAAGAGGCTGGGCCCTAATCTAGTGACAAATTATAGAGCAAGTTAGATATTTTGTGTCCGAACTTGTGTCAGTTGACAAAAAATCTAACAGAATGACTTTTATGTTACCGAACTGTAAGGGCTTCCTTTGTTATAAATATAGCACATTAGTTCCATTGTTATCTTAATATCTTTTCATAATTAAGGAGCTTGTATAGTTGTTAATCACAAAAATATTTGAGAGTGTGTACATTTCTAAAATGCCTACATTTATCAAATGACTATTTTGCAAATCTTCAACAACAGACAAACCCTAGAAGTAAAGTTGAATGACACAATCAGCAAGAAACTCGATCTCTTAATCACGAACAGAGGGATAGTGACATTTGGTTAAATCATACGACATATTACAACTGAAAACAACAAAACGAAAATACCAAACATATCCTACAAATTACATTCCCAGCTCTTCTGGAAACGGAACAGCAATAACGAAGGCACCATAACTATTTTCTCTTACTGTATAAAAGCAGACGGCAGATAACTATTTTCTCTTACTGTATAAAAGCAGACTGCAGAGTTGACATGCCATGCTCTTAGCTTAAGCAAACAACTACCAAAAATATATTGGTAAAACACCGTTCAAGATGACCATCCATAATTCCACCCTTTGGTGTGGCAGAGACATTCTTGTTCAGCTTCATTTCAAGAAGGCCCAGTTCATCACCCACAATAATCAGAATCAACAGCGAAGAATGAAGGACTCTCTATATTGAAAAAAAAAATAAAACATGAGTAGTAAACTTAATACAAGTAGTACACAGCCATGGATGTGGAGATCAGATTCAAACAAGATCATTCAAGCTACAAACTCCTTGCTCCCCCAAGCTCCAAACATTCGAAAAATTTCCCAACATGAAGGCTCCTCATCACACATATTAACATCGCAATTTTACTTACATATAGGTTAGGGGAAGGTAAAATTTGTCTCCACATTTCAAATGAATCAAGTAAGGATCTCACATTCGTGTTATTCAATTCCCAGAAGAACTGGCACTTAAAAATATCTCGGATTTCCAGGGAAGGCTTCACTTCTGACTGGTTTTGGCTCGAATCTTCTGTTCCAAGATGGCGACTTCCGTTTCCAAACTGAACATCCTGTTAAGAGCATGCATGTTCTCGAGCGTCTCACTCAAAGTCCGACTATCGCTACCATCACATCTCAAATGCTGCATCGGGCCATGCAACAACTTGTTCACAATCCCCCTGCTGAGATCATCCACGGCTCTCCTTGTCTTCTTGGGAATATCATCCCCCATCTTAGCCAGGCATTTTTCCAGCTCAGCCAATCTAATCCTCTCTGCATACGCCCTCAGCTTCTTTATAGTAGGGACAGTCTCCAGGGAATCCCTCCAAGCTTCAAACTGCTTTGTCTCCTCAGTTATGATCTCCTGAGCTTCCATTGCCTTCCTCAACCGGTCCTCCTTGTTAGCAGCCACGACTTCCTTCAAGTCGTCGACATTAAACACACGAACATTTTCCAAATCATTAACACACGATCCCACGTTCCTTGGAACCGAGATATCAACAAAGAATCTTGACCCCTCTAAATCTTTCACGTCTTCTTTCAGGAAAAGCGGGACATCAGATGCTGTACTAGTGAAGATCACATCCGCTTCAGCAGCACAGGGGAGCATATCTGTGAGTGGCCTGTAGATGATCTCCACATCATCCTTATGCTCTTCTCTAATGGCTGCAACTCTTTCTTCACTTCTGTTCACGACCACCATCTTTGTGCAACCCTTTGCCACCAGGTGCTTGATTACCAGCTTCCCCATTTTCCCTGCCCCAACCACTAGCATGCGAGCAGTTGCATGTGCCGATTCAGGCAGTTTCATCAGAGCTAGTTCGACAGCAGCCGAGCTGACGGAGACCGCCCCAGCTGCAATGCTCGTCTCAGTTCTCACACGTTTACCAACCGATATTGCGTGCTTGAATAGCCCGCTGATGTTTCTTCCAAACCCAACAACACCTTGGCCGACTTTTACCACTTGCTTGACTTGAGCGAGGATTTGACCCTCTCCAAGAACGAGTGAATCTAGGCCAGAAGATACTTCGAACAAGTGCCTCGTTGCATCATTGTTGTAGAGCAAGAATCTGTGCTCGCAGATTTCTGCAACTGGGATACCAGATGTCTGTGCAAGCAAAGGAGAAGCCAGTTAGTTTAGTTAATTAGCATTCTGATAATAACATTATGAGGCTTTCCAGATCAAAAGATTAACTTCTGATGCTAAGCTAATCACCTTGGACATCCACTCGGTGACTTCTTTGACCCCACGATGCTGTGAAAGTGCAACGACATATATCTCCATTCTGTTGCAAGTGCTGAGAACAGCAGCCTCTTCGATATGGTTCAAGTTGCAGAGTTCAGCAATGGCTCGTGGCCATTCGGCTTCTGGGATGGCAAGCTTTTCACGCATCTCGACTGGTGCAGTGTGGATACTGAGTCCTATAGCCACGATGCTCGCCCTTTCCTTTGTGTATCCTGCAACCAAGTATTTTGTGTAACTCGTAAGCAACAGGAAAAACTTGAGACACAATTTTGTGTATGTCTTCACAAATCAAATTCGTCCATCCGTCACATCAGAAATCAAACAAATGAAATCCGGTTAAGACCACCATCAACAAAACAAGGTTCAAAAGCAACCCAATCAGCAGAAAATCTGAAACCTTGAATAACAAACTGCATTGAACAGAAATCAAAATTAGATGGGGATCCACTCACTATCAGCAGCGGATGCCTTGAGCTGCTCAAGGGCAGAGAGGCTAGAAACTTTGTCGAGGTCAATATTACTCTCGGCAGTCTCAACCACAGCATCCCCTGAGGAAGAAGCCGCAGTAACCTCACATCTAAGACCTCCTTTCAGCATTGCCCTCCTCCTCAAGTTATTCCGAGCAGGGTTTGGGAACGGCCGGAGCTGCGCCGGAGCCAGATAAGCCCTGAGAGACACCGACCCAGATGAGGACGCCGGCGGCAATGAAGAATTCAGGGAGAAAGCCTCCATCTTGGCTGCAGCAAGAGTAGTGGCGAGACCGCTCGAAACAGCCATTTTTAGCCGGCAGAAGGGATAAAAACTTGAAGGGGAGAAAAAGAGAATCAGAGACGATTAAAATGAAACTAATATGGTATGAGTGAAGGGCGCTCGGGCTCCGAATCGGAATCTGAAACCCTAGATATCTGAGTAAGCTGAATTCTGACTCTTCAACAGAGCGCCGGCTTCGGGGAAGAAGGAGGAGGAGGAGGAAGGCGGAGAGCCGGTCTTGTGGTTGGTC
Organism: Linum trigynum; assembly: GCA_964030455.1. NCBI lineage: Eukaryota > Viridiplantae > Streptophyta > Magnoliopsida > Malpighiales > Linaceae > Linum > Linum trigynum. The sequence goes on along the minus strand of OZ034814.1, from coordinate 26,759,951 downwards.
GCTGTGTGTGGGTAATTGAGCTCGTTTGTTTCTTCGTAGTTGGAAAGGGCTTTGGTCAGGAAGGAGCGTGTGGTGGAATAATTGACCTGCTCTCTTCTCCTCCAAATTGGAGGCTGGCTGAGTTTTGGGAATTCAGGATTGGGATTTGGTGTTTTGTTTTGGTGCATTCTGATTGGCGGGTGTTCTCCACGTTTTATCCACATCCCCCACTTCATCATCGCTCTATTTCCTTTTACTTTTAATTGTTAATGTTTTCTTTTTTGGCATAGAGTTTATAGGTGTCAAAAACTCGACCCGACTAATCCGCCCGGCTAATCTGACCCGTAAATTGATCCGATCCATAATCCGAATTGACTAAAAGTTAATGACCCGCAACCCGCCCGACTCGCAATCCGATTGATCCGCAACCCGATTAAACCCATAACCCGATTGGCCCGAACCCGACTAACCCGTAACCCGTCCGATTGACCCGAATAATTACTTTATTGTATATTATATAAATTTTCAAAATGGAGTTTGTTTGTTGTAAAACTAATTGAAAGTTCAAAAAATGATATTGAGTTAAAATTATCTATTTTTAATAAAAGAAAGAAGAGAGAAATAATGGGGAGTTTTGATGCTTTGGTTAATAGGAAGAGAAAGAAATGGAAAATTTTGATGTTTTCAACTTTTTGGAGAAAAAAGAAAAGGGAAATTTGGTGCTTAAATTTTTTGGAAAAGAAAGAAGGTGGAGTTTTGGTGTTTTGGTTTATAAGAAGAGAAAGAAGTGGGAATATTGATTTTTTCAACTTTTTTTTATGAATCGATGAGTTTCTTATTCATCAAAAAGGCGGTGTGTACAACAGTCTTGCTAGCTAGGCAAAGTCCAACCAGAAGGTGGAGAAAAAACAACGAGACTCCACGGGACTACTACTACTAACTACAACCTCTGCGACAAAAAATTACCCCACCCGGAACTGTCCAACACGTTGACTTCCCAGCAAACATTCAATTTCTATCTTAATCATCTTCAGAAGAATAGGAAGATCATTTGCTTTCTCTGCATACAAGCGTCTGCATCTCTCATGCCAGATATGGCTTACCCACGCCTACCATATAATCCTCATTGTTTCAACAGCCTCCGTTGTAGCACTCAACTTTGAAGTGACCCAAGTAAGTTCATCGTCCCAGCTCTGAAGCATAGGGATATGCAGAAATCTACCAAAGAGGGAAACAAAGATCTGCTTCGAGAATGGGCAGTGTACATAATGTGGTCTCTATCCTCAACCCATGTACACAGTGTAAACAACAATTTAGACCCCGTGAGAACCCCCCCCCCCCTTTATGCATTTTTACCTTTGTATTAATGCTGCCTCTTACAACCAACCATGTTAAGATCCGGTTTCTAGGAATGCTTTTGCCCTTCCAAACAAGTTTCCACCAATTCATAGTCATCATAGCAGGGCGGAGAAGCTTCCAAACTTTCTTGATAGAAAAGCGAGGCATAGGAGAGTCCAATAGAAGAACTGCCCCCCCCCCTCACCAGCTGATATAAAAGGTTATACTCTGCTCCTTAGCTTCAACAATTTACGCCAATTCCAAGAGCCAGATGAACATGTATATGTCCAGAAATTTATGCCTTTCAGCTTGTATCTATTGATCCAGGCCACCCAGATGGAGCCTTCCTGCAACAAAATCAGCCAAATGTGTCTGGCCATACATGCCTGATTCCAAATACATAAGTCCCTGAATCCCATACCTCCTTCTTTCTTTGGGAAAGTCAGATGCTGTCAAGCCACATTAGCCCTGCGTTTCACACCAACTTCAACCCCCCAGATGAAATCACTGCAAATTTTTTCCACTTACTTAATAACATATTTAGGCAGAAGAAAGACAGACATCCATAATTGGGTTAGATTGTAGAGGACAATGCCAACTAACTCAATTATGCCTGCATAAGAAAGAGTCTTTGCCTGCCAACTCCTCACCCTTGCCACTAGCTTTCCAATCAGTGGTCTGCAAGCAGCTAGACTAAGCTTACCAGAAATCAGAGGAACACCTAAATAACGAACAGGGAAGTCTCCTAATTGGTAGCCAAATCTATCAGATTGCACCTTTCTTTCATCTCTATCCAGACCCCCAAAGAAGATTTCACATTTACTAGGATTAGATTTGAGACCAGAAACCTTCTTGAACTGAAACAGAATTCTATGCAATTCTTGAATACTAGCATTTGAAGCGTCAGAGAAAACCAACAGGTCATCGGCAAAACATAGATGAGTGAGTTGGACCCCTTTACACATATGATGATATGGAAATAAACCATCAAAAGCTGACTTGTCTATCAAACAAGAAAAAAACTCCATAACAATTAAAAAGAGATAGGGAGATATAGGGTCTCCTTGTCGAAACCCTTTCCTGGTCGGGAAGTAACCTACTAACCCTCCATTGAAACATACACTAAGCATAGGTGTGCCCACACACATACGAATCCAATTCACAAATCTCTTTGGAAATCTCATAAATTTAAGGACTTGAAAGATGAAATTCCAATCAACCGAATCAAACGCCTTCATCAAGTCTATTTTTAAAGCACATCTAGAGGAAACATTCTGATGAGAGTATTTACTGACCAACTCATGAGCCAACAAGATGTTTTCTCCAATTAATCTACCCTTAACAAAAGCTGTTTGATTCTTGCTGATTAGGAAAGGGAGGAGAGTACTAAGTCTGTTAGCAATGACCTTAAATATGCATTTGTAGAGAATGTTGCAACAGGGAATTGGTCTAAATTTTTTAATCTCATATGGATAGGGGACTTTTGGGATCAGATATAGGATTATAGCATTTATAGGCCTAGGAACTCTATCTTGTTCAAAACAGAATTGAATGGCTGATGTTACCTCAGGACCTATAAGTGGCCAGACATATTGAAAGAATGTTGTAGAGAAACCATCTAGACCTGGACTCTTATCTCCATCCATAGCAAATATCACATCTTTAATCTGCTCAGCTGTGAAAGGTGCACAAAACCCTCTGTCTGTTCTTCAGTAAGCTTTCTTCTCAGCAAAGCATCAAAAAAATCATCTGGTTGAATTTCTACCTCAGAATCTGCTACTCCCAACAACCGTTCATAAAACCTCACTGCTATTTGAGCCATTTCCTCAGCATCATGAACTTGCTCTCCAACCACATTCTTAAGAACCCTTATAATAATTCTTTTCTACTTCACTCTAACAGTACGATGAAAAAATGCAGAATTCATGTCACCTGTTTTGAGCCAGTTTTCCCTTGACTTTTGCTTAAAGAAAGACTTCTCTGCATCCATTAGAACTTTTAGCTCCTGCCCCAACTTCTTTTCAATTTCAAATAAATCTGCAGATGGAGCAGTGAGAGCCTGTTGTTGGACATTATGAAATTCAATCTCCTTCTCCTTCACTCTCTCACTTAGATCTGAAAATTCCTCCTTATTTAGCTTCTCAATAGATTCTTTAGGTGCTTTAGCTTTTGACTAACCCTGATCAGAAGATGACCAGATACATTACTTCTCCAAGCCTCTTCCGTAGACTCATCAAATCTAGGTGATGAAGCCAGAACATGAAAATTTTGAAAGGCTTTGGGAGAGACTTCAAGGAAGTTGTCGTATCAACATACATGGGGAAGTGATCTGAGACTCCAGGGGCTTGGAAATGAACTTTACTGTCTTTAATTATGTGCATAGGCGGAGCCAAGGGCAATTGAATGTTTCCCGGGACACAGGCAACTTTTGGGGAAAATAAAATACTCATATATATGGATTAATTAAGGATTGCACTCATCACCTTTAGGTAATATAAAAGTGAATTATCACTACAATACAAGTTATTTCAAGTTTAAAATCTAACATAAACTAATTTATCACACTATAAACAAAATTCACAATACTAAAAATCGATCTCTATGTCTTCTGTAGTTAGTTTTGACTCTACTCGTTGCAACTGCAAGTGTAAAAAGAACATTTTCAGCTTTGAGTTATATAAAAAACAAAGTTTCAAAGTCGAATTGCGACCAATTTGCTAATGATTGCTTAGTCAGATACATTGAGAATTTGAAAACGTGTTGTAAGTGCTTATGAAAATAATGATTGTGTTAGTCTAGTATTTCATTAATATCTATCAATGAATTATTTGAATATTATTAATTTGAATATTATTTATTAAATAATTATATATTTATATTATGGAAATAGGACACAGGTACTTTCAAGCTCTAGCTCTGCCACTGATTATGTGCAGCCAGACAAAGTTGACTAAAACTCGATCCAATCTCTTAGCAATTGGGTTAGTTGCTTTCTTATTTAGCCAAGTAAACCAGGGGCCAATGGCTTGATGCTCTTCCAACTCAAGATCATCAATCCAATCATTGAAGAAAGTCACGGTTGCATCAACTCTGGGAGAGTTTGAAGCCTCTGAAGGGTGTCTTATATCATTGAAATCTCCCATCATCATCCAAGGAGCAGATGTTACTCTAATTCTTCTCAACTCATTATAAAGACTGTCTAGATATCTCATCATTTGCTGCATATACTATTGTACCAAAGAAAAGTTGATTGCCCTCCACCATAAACTGAACAAACTGATTCGAGGAGTGTAGAACAGTATCTTCCAAATTAACCAAATTTTACGCAAACCAGATGCATTATGCTTTATCTTAATCTCCCAGTCTGGAACTCGCTTCTCAACCAATTTTTTGTCTCAGAGGCTCTTATTCTAGGCTCAAGAATAGCTACTATACTATATTTGTTTATTTTCTTTAGTAAAGCTGTATATTTACTATCTGCTTTGAATCCTCTAGTGTTCCAGGTAATGATCTTCATCTTTTGCCTCTCCCCCTACCACCTTTCCCTCCTTTTTTAGGTTGATATGGAATCAAAAGAGAGTTCACCCAAATCATTTTCCCTTTTTTAGGAGGTTGCTCATTCTCCTTATCTTTTACATTGCCAATCTTATCTCCCTGAGGTAGCTGAGAATGTAAGCTCCCAGAACCTGATGACTTATCATTCTCAGCCATCTGCCAATTAGTAGGAGGACTCCCATCCAAAGGTGATGATCCTCTTACTATCTGAGCAAAACTCAAATGAGGACTCCTAGTTGGAGCAGGAGTCTGAGTTGCACCTAGTAAAAAAGAATTCTCAGAATCAGCCACCACCACAGCATCACTCTACATACCTACAACATCCTTTCTAGTTGACAAATCCTCTATCTATAGTTCTAAATCTCCCATAGAAATATCGTTTCCACACTCCAAACCAATGCCATTCTCAGTATCACCTACATCCTCACTAGGTATCTCTTCCCTTGCAATAGGTTGAGCCTGGATAGCCACAGTACCTTCAGATGAATCTCATTCAGCAACACTCTCTTCCCTTGCAGTAGGTTGAGCCTGAATAGCCACAGTACCTTCACATAAAACCCCGTCAGCAACACTCTCTTTCACTCTCCATTGCTTCTGAGGGTCCTGAGGACAAATTTGGTGCTTCAAGTTTTGGGAAAAGAAAGAAGGGAAATTTGGGTACTTTGGTTTATAGGAAGATAAAGAGATGGGAAATTTTGATGTTTTCAACTTTTTGAGGAAAAAAGAATAGGAAAATTTGGTGTTTCAAGTTTTTTTTTTTAGGGGGGTGGGGGGGGGGGGGGGGGGGGGAGAAGAGCGAGTTTTGGTGCTTTTGATTTACAGGAAGAGAAAAGGATGGGAAATTTTGATGTTTTTTATTTATGGAAAGAAAACTAATGGGGAATTTTGTATTTTCATTATTTTAAGAGAAAAAAGAGAAAAAGCTTATCACAATGTTTACATATGATGGTTTATGAGTTTAATTAATTATCGATTTGATTATCACAATGTTGACATATGATGATTTAGGAGTGTAATATTTAGTGACTAAAATATTGTCTATACCCTATAACAAACCTTAGTATAGCTTATAGGCATGACTAATTTGATATAGTAGATTTGAGAACATGTAAAGAGTTATCCTATCTCAAATGCATATTATTTTACATTTAGGTTGGAAACTTAATCTTACCCACTAATTCTCCAACCACATTTTCATTTAGGCGAGAAACTTCCCCTCTCTCATTTTGATATCTTCATCCCAACTTTTCACTTCTCCAATGTTTCCCTCTTCAATTTTCGTTCTTCCCATTTTGCTTTCCCTCTACAATTTGTCCCTACGAAAATGAAACTCTAATGAGGGAAAATTTCCCCCAATTCGACACACTAACGTTTCAATTCTTTTATTATTAAGCCTGATTTCCATTTCCCATAAACTGTCGTTTATAATATTAGTGCCTTGTCTAGATTTTGCATATTGATATAAATTAGGATGATTGATTGACAACGACTTGCAAAAATTTTCCATGAACCTTGATTCATATATTTTTTGTTAAACAAAAAGTTTATACTTCACTGAGAATTAAGCTTGTAATTTATTCTATATATAATTGATGTCTTTTTGTGTTACTCAATTTTGCTTCCCGTTGCATTGTCGTCCAATTTTCGTTTTGCTTGATATATATTGTCGCCCAACTTCTTCATTCCCACTCCGTAAGGCCACCCAATTTTCGTTTGGATTGATCTATATTGTCGCCCAACTTTTGTTTGGATAATCTATATTGCCGCCCAAAAGTGTCGAGATAAGAAAAAGTGTTTTTCTTCTTTGTTTTTAGAGTGGTGTTTTGTTTGGTTTGCTAATAGTGTCTATTGGTTGCAAATAGGGATGACAAAAATATCCGTAACCGTGGATATCCGCCCGAACCTGGCCTAATCGGATAGGGTAAAACCCGAACCCGAAGGACATTTAGTGGGTACGGGTAAAACCCGAACCCGAATATTGCGGGTAATGGGTAGGCATGGGTTTCTCAGTAGCCAACCCGAACCCGCCCGATTATACACATACATATGTATTTTGTCTAGAAATAGTCATTATTTTTCTCTAACATATTTTATATTTAGCATATAAATATAATATTTTCATGAAATTGTGTTGTTTTAATTAATTTTCTTCATTCTAGTGAATTATTGCCATACTTTTCCTCTTGCGTAATGTGAGAATACGTGTGAATGTTAATATATTAGTTGGAGTTATGAAGAGAAATCATTACCCATGGATAACCGTGGATACCCGAAACCCGAACGGGTATGGGCATGGTTTTAATTTTCTACCCATTTTGTAACACCCTACCCTATACGTTTTGCCTAATCATATCGTTCATACAATTGCAGCGGAATTAATCTCAGGTGTTACATTAATTATCAAAATTTACCCAAATACAATTTCGACATGAATTACTCGCGTAATGGGCTAACAGTTCTTCCATATGATCCTGCAAAATAATTCATCTGAATCCATGCATTCATAGATAAACACATATACTCACAACCATATGCATTGGCTTTTCATAGCCATAGTCACAGTTTCATACTACACAACTGCATACCAAACTTATACATATCATAATCGTCACAACTTACACAGTTACACAACATATACACATATCATCAACTTTCCACACCTGTGGATATCTCACACTACATCAGAAGCTAGTATGCACATGAAAAACGTTCTCAAAACATTCTTTTACAAAAAGGTGTGGATCACTGGCCAAAATCCCGAGTAGTAGTCCAAGCACAGAATAGTTGAAGACCATACCTCATCTTGGCTTCAACTCTAGCTCCTCTCCCACCTAACACTTATCTACTGCTGCTGCTGATGATCTGCTTACACATAGCATAAGCAGAGAAGAAAAATAAAAGAGGGTCATCTCATAGCTGAGTGAGATAATCATAGCATCGTGAGTTCATAACAGAGCATACCCCTATCATACATCTAGCAAACAAGCCAAAGCACTGGGATCAGATCTCAGCCCTCCGACATCCCAATAGGCAAAAGACTCAACCACCTTGACTTATGCATATGCATCTTATTATGTTTTACTCATAGGCGCCTGGCTACTCCCATGCTAATAACTCTCCCGGGAAACATACCCCACATCCCGTTGGATGTAGTCATACATACCCCAACATCCCGTCGGATGTGGTCATACATACCCCACACCACTATGGGTGTAGTCATACCCCGACACCACTCTGGGTGTGGTCATATCTCATAAGAATTCTTCAGTCACCACCACATGAGAGGTGTGACTATCATACATGAGAGGTGAGACCACCACACTCATATTTGGTATCCTTATACATGATTCATATCTCATCTTGCTTAATCATAATTCATTACTTGCACATGTACTTGACCAGGCCACAATTGGCTCAACATAGGTAAATCAGGAGTCGTATAATTGCACTTCCTCGGGATAAACCCTCGTGCAAGTCATCCTCCTTAAAACATCATAATATCACCTTGGGAAGTTTATTCCACCACTTATGGATCCAAATACAACCATAATATCACACCATGTCAAAACCCCTTATCGAACAACCATGAAGTCATATCAACAGTTAAGCCACAAATGGCAACATGTATGCAATCATCCACATAAACAAGGTTCATATCGATTAGGGCAAGTCAATAATATCATACAGCAGTCCAGGGTTCATCATATAGCACAAAAGTCCATACACCCCTAATCATGCCATTCTAGTTCACCTAGGTCAATTCTAAGCATCAATATAATTATCGTGATACGACAAACCCGGTATGCCGTGCTAATCCCTCACCAGTTCTGGTCGTTCAAACACCGGTTCTAGCCTCCCGTACTAAAACGTCAATTTCACGAACGAACCCCGAATTAAAATCCTAGACCGTCCTAATATCCCCTGCAGTATCCCCGTCAATATTAGTTCTAGGCTCCGGGTCAAATTCTTGATAAAAACACATCAAACCCTGGCTGGAGCTAAATTCAGCGGTTTGGACCCCGGCCTAAATAATTGCCGAAATTCAGGGATTAGAACTAGAGGATTGATTACCTCGCTGCAGGAAGCTCGTATATGAAATTTGGGCTCAATCCGGCTTCCGGATACTCCGAAACCCTAATTTGGCTTATCAAGAATTCAAGAAATTCCTGAACCAAAAACTCGTTTTAAAACTCTAAATTAATAAATCACGATGTATAGATGAATTAGGCATTACTTACGGGATTTTTGGATAGTTAGAGCTCATAAATCAAGCTCCGCTATTTCTCTCCGAGTGCCCTGTGCGCGCTTGGTTTCTCTGCTACTGGTTTGGAAATGAGAAAGGAAAGTGATAATGGAATGGGGGGAAAGTTTCTCGTACATATATATGTGAAGCGGTTCCCTCCGCTTTTAACTTCCTGTCCATTTCTTTTTGAGACATAAAGCGGCTAATTAATATATATATATATGGTGCCTTCTACGGTACCCCGGGTGAAATCCAGGGTACCGCATACCTTGAGTATGAAAACGCTATCTAGACCTCGTATTAGCAGGATTTTTGGGCATGATACTATACCCTAACCCTTAATGAGTGAACCCTAGGTCCTAATTATCTAAATCATAAACTATAAACCCTAAAATGGTGCATTGATTTTTTTGCCTATATTTGGACGAATCATAACGGTCGATTATTGTTTCTAATTAAATTGATCTTCGGGTATAAGATTTAGATAATTAAGACCAAGATGTTGATCTTTAAGAGTTAGAGTATAGTATCATGTCCGAAAGATTAGTCAATTCAAGTTCTGGATAGCGTTTTCTTACTCAAGGTATTCGGTACCCCAGATTTCACCCAGGGTACCATAGAACTCGCCACATATATATATATATAATTAATACGTATACTTATCCGGTCGATTGATAATCCGATTTTCGTCGAAATAGTGTCGAAATGCTCGATTTTAAATCGCGAACTTTCTAGCGATCGAAATACGATTTTAGCCGAAACGGGATGTTACTCGTTTCATATGTGGGTATGGGTATGGGTATGGGTAAAACCCGAACTACTTTGGGTAGGGTAACGGATATGCACTATCCGTCCCCGACCCGACCCATTGCCATCCCTAGTTGCAAATGTTGATATCGTCATTACTATTAGCTAGTGCACTTTACCAATTATGATTAATTATATAACAAGTTTGCAAATCATACAAATTGATTCAACATTTGACTAGTTTTTTTTTAATTAAGTATATATATATGAGGTACAAAAAAAGTTGGTTAAAAATTGTGAAAAATATTTTAAATTATTGTAATAAAATGTGTAAGTTTGTATCGAGTATGAAGTAAGTAACTCGATGCATTGTCCCGAACAACTCGCAACCCGATCCGACCCAAAACTCGATGAACCCACAACGCAACCCGATCCGACCCAAAACTCGATGAACCCACAACGCAACCCGATCCGACCCAAAACTCGATGAACCCACAACCTGATTTTTCCGCAATCCGATTGAACCCGAACCCGACTAACCCGCAACCCAATTGAACACACAACCCGACGAACCCAAACCTGCCCGAACTCGCCCGATTGACACCTATGTACTGTTAATGCTAATTAATGATTAGTGTCAAATGCATAATTATATAAACTCTATAAATTAATTTATTCGGGACTGTAAAACTTATTAATTTATAGTATTATAAATTAATCGATAAATTAATAATTATTAATTTAAAAAGGTTTTTTCTTATGATGTACGTTTATCGTATCTTTCACATATTTTAAGTTTATACGATATTATTTTAAATTTTTAATCCTCTATTTGTTTTAATTAATTCGTATTTCTTTTGTTTTTATTTGAATTTTTATAAAAATGAGAAAGAATAATTTTATTGTGATTTACATAATGATATTATTTTTATATTTTTTGGAGAAAGGTTTTGGTCCACTACCACCCTTTAGCTTTTTTATTTTATCTCCCATATTGGTGAAAATTTTGCACAAGATTTTTTTCTCCAATAATTCAAGATTACTTTTTTTTCAATAATTCATTTGCATTACCAAGATGAAAGATAAAGAGTTTACATTACAAATTCATCCAAGCCCGAAAATCAAAACCCGACAAACTCATAAGAACAAAGAACTGAGATTATTAGGATTTAAAAGATATATTCTGTCTCAACTATATTTCAAGAAAAAGATTTATGATCAATTCTATCACCCTCTATCATAGTGTCAGGTCATGTATACCACATATTTACACTATGGTATATTTCCATAACCACAATGATTTACTCAATTTTTTTTTTATCATAGACAGGAACAAATCTAAAGTCACAAAGTCAGAGAACAGAGAGTAATGTCATGCGAAAGTCGACCAGTAGTCGAGCTTCCGATGAAAGGGCTTGTTATGCCACAAAATGGGCGGCCTTGTTAAAGCTACGCTGGGCGTATGAGCACGAATAGAAGTGAAATGATTGCACCAACCGGTGGATATCCTCCAATATAACGCCTCCAACCGCATGGCAACGATCACCCAACGCCACTCGCTGAACAACCAATTGTGAATCTACAAAGAATTTGACAGACAAAAAACCCCTCGTTAGACACCAGTTCATCGCATCTCGAAGGGCCAATAATTCCATAAGAAAAGGGTCATATATATCTATATAAAATTTACCGAGTGCGAACGAAATCTCACCTCCATTATATATTGTGGTAGAAAAGTCTCCATTAACGTTCTATTTTTTTTCAAAATATATCAAGTTAGATGTTATTTTATAAATTTTATTTTATTTTATTTTAAAAACTTAATCCAAAATAAAAATGAATGAGATATAGCACATTATAATTAACACCATTTTCACTCATAAAAATTCCAATTTAAAAAATTAGTGGAAGAATTATTTTACTCTATTTTTTGTAATCTTACCTTATTTTGTTGATCCCTAGATGAAATCGTTGTAATCGTGTAATTACCAAATAAATTAAACTTAAATTTTATCAATCATGGAATTCAATATCTTAATCAAGTCAACAACCAAATTAATCAAATTAAAGTTTAACCAGTTTTGTTAATCGGGTTAACCATCAATAGAAGTAGCCACCTAACAAAATTATATACGAATAGTATGAGGTAATGAATTGAGTGCATATATGTGAAATGGCTTAGTCTCTCAGTCGTTACCATATGCAGAAAACACTCTTTTGTTTCAAGTTTTCATCCAACACAATGTATTACTTTATCCAAATTATGAGTTTGTTCTCTGCACTCTAAAAAAATATAACCTATGATCAATTATGAGCTTTAATTTTTGTAGGGACCAAAAGAGATGAAAGATTGACTCTTGAGAAGTTATGCAAAGTATTAAGTACGTATGAGGTATATAATATATTATATATATGGTTAATTGTCTAATTAATTTTATTTATTAGCAGGGTCTGAAACCAAACCAAACAATCTAAATTTTTTAACCAAACCAATTATTTAAACTAATCAAAGCAAATTATTTGAATACTACAAAATTAAAATAACATAACAATTCCATTTGAACACTCTCTAATAGATCGACATTTTCTTATCCAAGCTTCGCCAGACCCTTGTTTGCTATCTTGTGGTTTATAAACAATCAGTTCCAGTAGTTGTACATGTGCTAAGATCGTCCGTTTAATCATGTCTCAATCAAATTATAAGACTAAAAAACTTATATATGAATAACAATTTGATTGGAAAGCTACTACTTTTAATTCAATTAGAGCATCCCGAAAGAAAAACAAAAGATGACATCAAAGAGTATCAAACCCTTGGACGCTCCAATGATTCTTTTGAATGGACCGTTCTGTTTATGAACCGGCCGGCCAAGCAAACCTGTAATAATAATTCTTTACATCTATCTGATCCATAGGGTCGTGTCAGATGACATGGCGCCAACAAGGTGACAACAAGGCGGCTGCACATGTGGCATGTATGGAAGACTAGTAGCATAGAGATGCTCCTAGGATTCTCCACCTAAATGAGAGCTTAATGGTGCACTTATGGGCTACATTATGGGTAGCATTATTAGAGTGCATTATGGGGGGACTTTATGGGGTGTATTGATGTAGAGGGACCATTATGAGGGGCATTGATGCCTTGTATGAGGAGAGGCCTATATAAGGAGCCATCTCCCTCACTTGTAACTCATTCCATCATTTTTTAGAGTAATACACACTAGAGAGTTCTCCCAATCCTTTGTCTTTGTTCTTGTTCTTTGCTTGCTTGTGAGCTTGAGAGAAAGGCTGCCTAGCGCTCTAACGGAATTGAGAGCTAGGGCCGCACGATCGAGAGTAAGGTCGTGACAAGTGGTATCAGAGCCTGGTTCGGCTTGGTGCTAGCAAAGTTGAACCTAGAGTCAGAAGGAAAGGAAGAACCTCGTCAGAAATGTCGTGATCAGAAGTCAATGACAACGGTGAGAAGCGTCGTGGCCGAGAGCCTACCCCAACCGGGAGGCCAAAAGATAAGTCGAGCACTCGTGATCCTCTCAAGTCTCTAGAGAGGCGAGTCTCGAGGATGGAGGTGAAGATTTCTGACGATGTCACCGCCATCGAGGATTTGGGAGCTAACTTCGCCCAAGTCGAAAGCGATTTTCAAGGTATGAATGCTCGTTTGTCGAGCTTGGAGATTGGTCATGATGGCATATGAGAAGAGCTTGTGGCCCTCATCAACAACACCATCAACACATCCTTGAACAACGCCATTGAAGTTGTGAAAGAGCACGTCCAGGCTGAGCTGGTCGGCGTGAAGGAGGAGATTGCAGATCTCAAGAGTGAGGTCACTCTCGTGAAGAGAGCCATGGCTAGCGGACCAGCCACGGTGCAATCCGTCCCACGTGCTGATATTCCAAGACCGAAGAGCTTCGGAGGTTCAAGGAATGCGAGGGAGTTAGAGAACTTCCTTTGGAGTCTTGAGCAGTACTTCAAGGCGTCCGGCATCCAAGAGGATGAGGTAAAGATTCGTACCGCTCCACTTTACTTGGTTGATGTTGCCATGGTGTGGTGGAGACGACGTGAAGCGGACGTCGAAAGAGGTACTTGTGTGATGGTGACGTGGGAAGATTTCAAGAGAGAAATCAAGAGGCAGTTCTACCCGGAGAACGTGGAGTTTGAAGCCCGTTCGAAGTTGAGAAGACTCGCCCAGAGGGGTGGAGTTCGAGAATACGTGAGAGAATTCTCGGAGCTGCTTCTAGAGATCCCGGACATCACGGACAAGGAGGCCATGCACGGCTTTCTTGATGGGCTGCAACCATGGGCCAAGATGGAGATGCAACGTCGAGGAGTGCAAGACCTTGCAACTGCCATGGCCACGGCAGAGTCTTTTGTCGAGTACAAACGACAAGAGAGCAGTGGCAAAGAGAAGAGTTCGAAGCCCAACAAGGGTGGAGAGCAGCAGAGGCCTTACAAGGAGGGTTCTCGCACTCAACAACACCAAGGTGGTTCGAGCAAAGGGGGTAAGTACGAGCCAAAACCCATGACTTGTTTCCTTTGCGACGGACCACATCGAGTGCGAGATTGCCCAAGGAAGGCGAGATTGGCAGCCATGGAAGCTCAAGATGAGGAGCCCAAGGCGGCGGAGGCCAAGATTGGCTCAATCCGCAAGCTTGGCGCGGCAAAGACCGACGTCAAGGAGAGCAAGCGTGGGAGGTGCTATGTTCTGGCGCAATTCATGCAAGGCGAGTCAAAAGCCTTGGTGGATACCGGTGCCACGGACAACTTTCTTCGCATCGAGGAGGCAAACCGGCTGGGTATTGCCTACGAGAAGGGGCAAGGGAGGCTCAAGACGATCAATTCGGAGTCCATCCCGATCCATGGAGTTGCTCACAACGTACCAATGAAGCTTGGCGAGTGGGAAGGCCTCATCGACTTTTCCGTCGTCACCATGGACGATCACCCAGTCATCCTCGGCATCAACTTCCTCGACAAGGAGGGAGTGCTCTTGAAGCCCAACTCCAACACAATGTGCTTGGAGAAGGAAGGGGAGTTTCATGCGGTCCATCTCTTGAGAGAAGATGGTCCCCATAGTGCTCTATCCGCTATGCAAGTGGTGAAGGGGTTCAAGAAGAATGAACCAACCTTTCTTGTGTCCTTGAAAATGGAGGAAGAAGGAGGCTCAACGGGAATCCCAACTCCCATCATCGAAGGCGTCCTCGAAGAGTTTGATGACGTGATGCCATCGGAGTTGCCCAAGAAGCTGCCACCAAGAAGAGAGGTGGATCACAAGATCGAGTTGGAGCCAGGAGCGAAGCCCCCATCGCGAGCACCATACCGCATGTCGCCACCGGAATTAGAAGAATTGCGGAGGCAGCTCAAAGACTTGGTGGAAGCAGGCTACATGCGGCCTTCGAAGTCACCTTTTGGAGCACCGGTGTTGTTCCAAAAGAAGAAGGAAGGGTCGTTGCGGATGTGCATCGACTATAGAGCCATCAACAAGTTGACGGTGAAGAACAAGTGGCTGATTCCCAACATTGCCGACTTGTTCGACCAGCTTGGAGATGCGATGTGGTTCACCAAGCTAGATCTTAGCTCGGGCTACTATCAAGTGCGGATAGCAGAGGGCGACGAGCCAAAGACGTCTTGTGTGACGAGGTACGGCTCTTACGAGTTTCTTGTGATGCCATTCGGTCTCACCAACGCACCAGCCACGTTTTGCATTTTGATGAATCAAGTGTTCGAGCCATTCTTGGACCGGTTTGTCGTGGTCTACTTGGATGACATCGTTGTGTATAGCAAAACACTCGATGAGCATGCTGAGCATCTACACCAAGTCTTCCAAGTCCTTCGCGAAAACGAGTTGTACGTCAAGAGGGAAAAGTGCACATTTGCCGCCACGGAGGTTCCATTCTTGGGGCACGTCATTGGTGGAGGCAAGTTGAAGATGGATGGAGCGAAGGTGCAGGCAATCCAAGAATGGGAGCCGCCGACGAAGGTGCCAGAATTGCGGTCATTCCTCGGCCTTGCCAACTACTATCGGAGGTTTATCAAGGGCTACACCAACATTGCAGCACCCTTGACGGATCTCTTGAAGAAGAACAAGGCGTGGGATTGGTCGGAAAGGTGCCAAGAAGCATTCGAGGCCTTGAAAGCAGCGGTGATGAAGGAGCCCGTGCTCGTGCTCCCCAACCCGACGTTGGCCTACGAAGTGCAGACCGATGCGTCCGACTTCGCGATTGGAGGAGTGTTGATGCAAGATGGGCATCCCATTGCCTTCGAGAGTCGGAAGCTCAGCGAGACGGAGAGGCGATACACCGTTCAAGAGAAGGAGATGACGGCCGTGGTACATTGCTTGCGCACATGGAGGCACTACTTGTTGGGGTCAAAGTTCGTAGTGAAGACGGACAACGTGGCAACGAGCTACTTTCTGACGCAGAAGAAGCTCACCCCTAAACAAGCGAGGTGGCAAGACTTTTTGGCCGAGTTTGACTTCGTTATGGAGTACAATCCAGGCAAGGCGAATTCCGTTGCCGATGCTCTTAGCCGCAAGAGTGCAGCCGCAAGCATCAGCCAGCCCACGTTTCCTTTGAAGGAGCGGATCGTTGAAGGCCTTGGCCATGACCCCTTTGCCAAAACCGTAGCGGAGTACATCGAGAAAGGTAAAACTCGGCGATTTTGGATGAAGGATGGGCTCATCATGACCAAGGGAGAGCGGGTGTTCGTGCCAAGATGGGCCAACTTGAGGAAGGAGATCATGAAGGAGTGCCATGATTCCAAGTGGGCGGGCCATCCCGGCATCGAGAGAACGCAAGCGCTCATCGAAGAAGCATACTTCTGGCCGCGTATGAGAGACGACGTGGAGATGTATGTGAAGACTTGTCTTGTGTGCCAACAAGACAAGATGGAGCAGAGAAGCCCGGCAGGCTTGCTAGAGCCCTTGCCCACGCCTCAACGACCATGGGAGAGTGTAAGTATGGACTTCATCATCGGACTTCCCAAAGTCGATGGATGCGGTTGCATCATGGTTGTGGTGGACAGATTCTCGAAGTATGGAGTGTTCATTCCTGGGCCAAAAGACTTAACGGCGGAGGATGCGGCACGACTATTCTTCAAGAACGTGGTCAAGTATTGGGGCATTCCTAGCAGCATCGTGAGCGACAGAGATGGGCGCTTCACGGGCAGATTTTGGCGAGAGTTGTTCAAGATTATGGGCTCAAACTTGAACTTCTCGACGGCATTTCATCCTCAAAGCGACGGACAGACGGAGCGGGTGAATGCCTTGTTGGAAGTGTACTTGCGGCACTACGTGAGTGCAAACCAGCGAGATTGGGTGAAGTTGATGGACACGGCACAGTTCTCCTACAACTTGCACCGCAGCGAGTCGACCAACACGAGTCCATTCGAGTTGGCGACGGGGCAGCAACCTTTGACACCTACGACGGTGGCAACGGGGTATAGAGGCAACAGTCCGGCAGCCTACAAGTTCGCTAAAGGCTGGCACGAGAAGATGGAGATGGCCAAGTCTTACTTAGCCCGCGCTAGTAAGAAGATGAAGAAATGGGCGGACAAGAAGAGGCGGCACTTGGAGTTTGAAGAAGGAGACATGGTGATGGTCAAATTCTATCCTCATCGCTTCAAGCATCTCAAGAACGTGCACAAGGGACTACTTCGCCGTTATGAAGGGCCATTCCCCATCGTGAAGAGGATTGGCAATGTGGTATACAAGGTAGAGCTGCCGACGCACTTGGAGATCCATTCGGTCTTTCATGTGAGCCAACTCAAGCCTTACCACGAAGACAAGGAGGACGAGCAACGAAGAGAGTCGCAGCGCGCTCCAACACTCGTCACCAAGACACACGACCATGAAGTCGAAGAAATCATGGCGCGTCGTGTCATTCCTCGTCGTGGCGTACATCCAAGCTTTGTGGAGTACTTAGTCAAGTGGCGCAACCTTCCGGAGAGTGAAGCAACTTGGGAGAAAGAGCTCACGCTTTGGAAGAACAAGGACTTGATCGAGGCATTCCATCAAGAGGACGCGACGAGGGCGTCGCGAGCATAGGTGGGGGAGGATGTCACATGTGGCAGATGACATGGCGCCAACAAGGTGACAACAAGGCGGCTGCACATGTGGCATGTATGGAAGACTAGTAGCATAGAGATGCTCCTAGGATTCTCCACCTAAATGAGAGCTTAATGGTGCACTTATGGGCTAGATTATGGGTAGCATTATTAGAGTGCATTATGGGGGGAGTTTATGGGGTGTATTGATGTAGAGGGGCCATTATGAGGGGCATTGATGCCTTGTATGAGGAGAGGCCTATATAAGGAGCCATCTCCCTCACTTGTAACTCATTCCATCATTTTTGAGAGTAATACACACTAGAGAGTTCTCCCAATCCTTCGTCTTTGTTCTTGTTCTTTGCTTGCTTGTGAGCTTGAGAGAAAGGCTGCCTAGCGCTCTAACGGAATTGAGAGCTAGGGCCGCACGATCGAGAGTAAGGTCGTGACAGTCGTCACTGGAGTCTGGAGGTGAGGATTGTAGAGACGAGAGAGATCTAAGGAGATAAGGTATAGGGGGTGAGTTGTGACTGAAATTGCATTCGGGGATTTCAGGGCTTGTGTCTCCCACAAGTTCAATATGAAAGTCGTGGAATGGAGTCGACTACTCATTTTCGTCCTTTGGACGTCACCATGGTCATGGATATATTTTTTAGGTAAATACAATTTAATATCCAAACCTTTTATTTTAAACAATATAATAGCCAAACCTTTTCGAAAACAATCTAATATCCAAACCGTCAACTTTCTGTCTGTTTGACCGTTAGTTGACACTTCAAAAAAGTTCGAAGTACTACACTTCATCAATATCCATCGATATCTTCTCTGAAAAACCACCAACATATCGTAGTTCCAAACCCGAGAAGTCCATGACTCCACCATGATGGTATAGAATATCTAAATATTCGGTCATCTGCAATGCCAAAACAAGAAACAAAGTTGTATTGTGACAATTTCCCCTAAACAAAGATTTTTTGAGGTGTCAACTAACGGTCAAACGAACGGAAAGTTGACGATTTGGACATTAGATTGTTTTCGAAAAGGTTTGGCTATTATATTGTTTAAAATGAAAGGTTTGGATATTAAATTGTATTTACCCTATTTTTTATATTCCTTTTGTTATAATACAATACAATACAATATACAAGTTCAGAAAATACACTAGATATAGAATTACGTAAATCTTCGTAGAGAAGTATGCATGTAACCTTTTTCTTATGGAGTGGAAGAGAAGTATGTTATGTGTAGAGACGGAGAACAAATTTGACTAATTTGAAAATAGTGTATGATTATAAAACAAGTTTCTACTCGCATATTACTCAAAACACTAAACTTAGTAAGTCAAAACATGTCCAAATAACAAATGAGTTAACTTTTTTTTTAAGAGGTTCATTAAGATAGCCCAATGAAAAAGTTACAAACATAATACAAACAAAGGTTAAGGAAAACAAAGCCCTAAAGCTCACAACTAGGGGTGGCTATACGGTTCGGTCCGGTTAAATTGGATCAAATTGATCCGGTCCTAGTCCGGTCTTTTCGAGAATACATTGACCAAAGATTGGATTGGATACAGTCCGGTCTTGACCCGGTCCGGTCCCAATTTGATCCTGATTTTAGGTGTTGGGGGTCTCTTATCCGGGGTTTTTTTTACCTCAAATCTAAACTCGAATATGAGATTGGATTGTTTGCTATCAGGTCCCAGTCCGATCCCAGTCCGAGTTATACGATCCGATTTTGGGTAAAATCAAACAGTCTGGACCAAATAGCCAGCCCTACTCACAACAAAGACTGGAAACCCAATAGAGCCAGAAATGAGCTCAACAGGAGACAAGCTCTCTAGCCCTAGCCGTATGATGCTCTCCACATGGATCCCACTGCCGCTATAACTTCAGAACACCACCTCCTCTGATCAACTGAATCCTTGCAATGAAGGACCACAACGAACCAAGAATCAAGTTGGAGTTAACCAACCCCGTTGGAGGGAAGTGGAAGCACCATGAGACGCTTTCGACCACTCCTCGTCGGATCAAACACCATCGGCTCATAAGGTCAGAACCCACAAGAGAGACTTTTGGACGAAAGAGCGGACGATGACAGACCCATGAGGAAAACTTCTATCTTCAAGATCTTTGATCCGCGTCCAAGTTGAGAGGCAACATCTCCGAAACATTGAAAACTGCAGGGTGAAGTAAGTAGGTAGACGGTGGGAAGGAGGATGAGGAGACAAGCTGGAACCAGAATATAACCAGCCTCCTTTGCTACTTAGATCGGATCATCTCCAGATCTGATGAATCAGAATAGAGGGTAAAAGATCAACCCATGGCAAGGGAGGAAGGAAACCCTAAATGTGAAAGGGAAAAAGGAAACGTCAATTCAAGGCCGGAGACAACTAATGAGACTAAAAGGGAATAGAGAAAACAAGAACTGAAAAAATGAGCAGTAGAAAAATAGGTTACCGCCAGTCACCATAGGTGTCTGTGTCACCCTTATGAAAATATCAAGCGGCGGTCTTCAAAAGAGAAAGGAGAGGAAACAAAGAGATGAGAGAGAAGGAAAGATATATAAAAAAACGAACGAGTTAGGGTGATTACTAATTTTTAGTAGCCACTGTGGCAACCAACATCTTTATCATCTATTTTCCTCTTTTACCTTATTTTTTATATTGAGGATCAAGATCAGTATTAGGTAATTATGGAAATGAAAAAGGTGCCACATGCAATTATTACTATTTTGAAAATGATTTTCTATATGTACCTCTCTCCCCAAAACTCTAAAAGATCATCTCCTCCCCTCTCTCTCCTCGGCTCTGCTTCACCGCCGCTCTTCCTTATCCTCTTCCAGTTCCCTGTCGATCTCTACACTTTTCCCGAGCGGGGGTGTCTTGTGATGGTTGCCGAAGCTGTTAGAGCTAGCTCCTCCCCGTCGGTCTTGCTCGAGCAGAACGAAACCAAGAGATCTGTTTTTGGGTATTGATTTTTCCGCGTGATATTGTTTTATCCGAATTGGTAGTGATTTATCATGTAATGTTATTGCTTTTTTTGTATTGATGTTACCTTAGTGATTTAAGCATTGGTTGAATCTACAATTGTGATGGTTAATCAATGGTAGTGGACTAGTGGTATTGATCTTGTTGCTGCTTCCCCTTCCTCTTCCTTACTCCGATGAATTGACCGAAATTACTATGGGAGACAAACACAGACCTAGAAAGAAGCACAAATGGGCATTGGAAAAATTGCAATCCGGTAGCCTTGTCTTAGTGCCGAAGACTAATCAGGCCTAAAGAAAAGGTTGAAGCAAGAATGAATAGTACGAAATTTACGAAATGTAACATAAACTAGTACTTGCTAATTAGCTCTAAGAATTATTCGATTTGATGGAATATCTTACCGAAGTATTCCAGTAAAACAAATAATGATAATAGTTTCTTCTCGAGCGGTTAATTTGTGCATCCAATCAAATGGTTGAGTCAAATGCCGCCAACAACATTATAAAATTTTGAAAAATGTTATTAGCCCCCCTAAATTTATTATTAGTCTTCCTACATTTATTATACAATTACTCAATTGCCTAGTATTATTTGAAATCAAAAGGTTGGAAACAAACCCCATCCTCGCCAACAATTTCTTTGTTCTCCCACCTCTGCCCACCAATCCTTTCTCTGGGCAGGAAGGACAAACTGTTGATGCTTCATGTCGTCGTTCTTCCTCCCGTCTCATCTTCCCCTCTCATCGTCGAAGAAGACGACCAGAAAAGGGGAAGACTGTGACGTGATATGCCACTTCTTCCTCATGTGTAGTCGTCCACACCCCTGTATCGCCGTCGAAGATGTGAAGAAATTTGCTAGAGTGTAAAAAGTAAACCCTCAAAAGCTTGAGTTTGCTTTAATTTGTTTGCACTTACTTTTCCGTATATATATTACACGGACATAATAGTTCTAACCACTTAGTCTATCTTCTAGAGTTAAGCTACCATGCAATTTGAATATATTTTAAAAGTTTAGAGGGCCATGACCCCCCTTGCCAACAAGCTAGCTCCGTCCCTGCGGTTAATCGATGTTAAATCGCGAATTAACCACCCACATGCCCTCCTACCACAATATCATACCAAATTAAACTCGACTGTAAACTAATGATACTTACTAAAAATAACACATACATCATGTATAAAAACAGAAAAATAATTAAGTACTACTTTTAGCCCCATGAGCATACCAATACTGCAAGATTTGTTCAAACTAATTAAGTAAAATTAACAGTACTACGGCCAACGGGCAGGTAGGCAGCCAACCACCACCTCATTGAAGTTGTTTAGCCGTAATCAGCCGCCTTGAGTGTAAGACAGGCCTGTCGAAAGTGAAGGGTCTCAATGTAAAATGGAAAAACACCTTTTGGGGAGAGACAAACGTGGGTAATTAATGTAGAAAAACAATTAATTTGTTGTTAGACCATTTAATAACGATGGTACAATAAAAGGGCTCAAGATAGGGTGCATAACCATGGGTTATGCATCCATCAATAACCAAATTTGGACCCTTCATTTAGAAAATTCAGATCTAAGGATGGAAAATTAAGGACCATTTTTATGTTTCCTAGCTTTCTTAATCGGCTCGTATCTTTTTCGTTTTAACTCGGATTTTAAATTTTTTTGCACAGATGGAACGAGTTCATCGTGCTCTACCAAATGAGAACAATTTTCAATATTTTTTTAGAAAAATTCTGGACTCTCGGTACCAATTGCATACCATATGGTATCTTCTTCATTTTTAATTCGTTTTTGAAAACGTTTGCACAGAAGGGACGAGTTCATCATGATCTATTGGATCTACAAATTTCTGGGTGAACAAATTACAGGACCAAAAAATACCACACAATACCACCCTGGTACGGGGTGGTATTGTATGGTATCTTCTTCGTTTTTAATTCGTTTTTTGAAAACGTTTGCACAGAAGGGACGAGTTCATCATGATCTATTGGATCTACAAATTTCTGGGTGAACAAATTACAGGACCAAAAAATACCACACAATACCATACAATACCACCCTGGTACGGGGTGGTATTGTGTGGTATACAATGTTAAAAGTCGTAAATGACAATTAATATACTTCTACTATCATGTATTCAACCATCCTACAGTCTTGGTTTGTTCATACCACCATGGTACGTTTTTCAAACCATAGGTATGCTTTTATTTCAATACCAGTCAATACCATATGGTATAGACTGGTAAAAAATGGCTCAATTTTTTTTGTTCGAAAAATATATTAAAGTGGATATCATTTTGAAGAGCACAATTAATCTGATCTAACTGTGCAAAAAAAATTAAATTTTGACTTAAAATGAGTGAGAAATCGTCCGTCAAAGATTAAAGAGGGAAAAATTAAAGACTTTCCAGGAGAGAAAGGATGCTGATGTCATGCTGATGTTGGCTGGTTACTCATGGTTACTCATCATAAGGTTACTGACTTGATCCGTTCCCCTTTTATTGGCCTCAAGATAGGGTGCATAACCATGGGTTATGCATCCATCAATAACCAAATCTGGACCCTTCATTTAGAAAATTCAGATCTAAGGATGGAAAATTAAAGATCATTTTTATTTTCTCTAGCTTTCTTAATCGGCTCATATCTTTTTCGTTTTAACTCGGATTTTAATTTTTTTTTTTTTTTGCACAGGTGGAACGAGTTCATCGTGCTCTACAAAATGAGATCAATTTTCAATATTTTTTAGAACAAAAAATTCTGGCCTCTCGGTACCAACTGCAAACCATATGGTATTTTCTTCATTTTTAATTCGTTTTTGAAAACGTTTGCACAGAAGGGACGAGTTCATCATGATATATTGGATTTACAAATTTTTGGGTGAACAAATTACAGGACCAAAAAATACCACACAATACCATACAATACCACCTAGTACCAGGGTGGTATTGTATGGTATCTTCGTTTTTAATTCGTTTTTGAAAACGTTTGCACAGAAGGGACGAGTTCATCATGATCTATTGGATCTACAAATTTATGGGTGAACAAATTACAGGACCAAAAAATACCACACAATACCATACAATACCACCCTGATACGGGGTGGTATCTTGTGGTATACAATATTAAAAGTCGTAAATGACAATTAATATATTTCTACTATCATGTATTCAACCATCCTACAGTCTTGGTTTGTTCATACCACTATGGTACTTTTTTCAAACCATAGGTATGCTTTTATTTCAATACTAGTCAATACCATATGGTATAGACTGGTAAAAAATAGCTCAATTTTTTTTGTTCGAAAAATATATTAAAGTGGATATCATTTTGAAGAGCACAATTAATCTGATCTAACTGTACAAAAAAATTAAATTTCGACTTAAAATGAGTGAGAAATCGTCCGTCAAAAATTAAAGGGGGGAAAATTAAAGGCTTTCCAGGAGAGAGAGGATGCTGATGTCATGCTGATGTGGACGGGTTACTCATAATTACTCACCACAAGGTTACTCACCGGATCTGCTCCCCAATAAAAGGTGTAAATTTGTGCTATGTTATTTTCGGATTTACAAATCAAACTGCCTACAGAGTGAGTGACGCAAATATCATGTCCTAATTTACTTCAAATAAGGTTCCCAAATCCCAACTACTCACTACTCACTACTCACAGTCACAAGCCCTCCAGAGTCCACAACACCTATTGGCCTATGTACAAGAACCCACTGATGCTCCGACAAATATTGATTCCATGGCCCAAGATAGAGAATAATCAGTAGATAAGCCCAACACCTACCAAGGAAATATTTGTGTAGCCCATTTAGGAACTAGGGATATAATTTTCCCATTGAAGCCCACAAGCTTATGGAAAATTTTCCAAAATACACTAGTTCTTATACAAAATTTCTAAAATACATAAATTATAAAAAATATTTCCAAAGTACACATGTTTTCTCTATCAGCTCCGTGGTCAAAGACAGTGAAAATAATCACCGTGATAAAGAGCAGTGGTGAAAACATCATTGTTTTAGTCAAAAGCGGGGAATGGATCACCGTTTTTGTTTAAAGTGGGAAAGGTATCACCGCTTTAGTAAAAAACGGGGAACAACAACCCGCTGACGTGTAACACGATGAGACGTCAGATATGGGATGAAAACAATAATTTGTGCCTCATCGCATCTGATGGCTACGGACTACGGTGAAGGAGCGGGGACGCGGATCGATGACGTGGACAAACGCCCTGCCGTCCACGTCAGTGATCTGCGTCGCCCACCCCTTCACTGTTGTCATTAGATGCAGTGAGACGCGGATTCTGGTTTTTCTTGACAAATCCGACGCCTCAGAGCCTCCCACGTCAGCGATCCGAAGCAATTCAACGCTGTTGACGAACGCGGGCTCTTCCATGCATTCGATAAACGCGGGGAATGCTCCCCCCTCCCCCCCCCCCCCCCCCCCCCCCCCCCCCCCCCCCCAACAGTCCATTCCCCTATAAATAACACTCCTCCTTCCCCTTCCAAACCACACCACCACACATTTTATTCTTTCTCTCTCCATTCCTTCCACTTTAGTTTCGTTCTACGTTTCCTTTGTGGTTGTGGCTAAGCCCGATCTAACGCATCAAAATGAATTGATAGAGTTATTTCCTACAACCCTCCCCTCTAAAACCCCGTCGAAGCTCTGTCCTTCTTCATCCAAAAAATGGACGAAGAGGCTCTTAGGGTACGTACTTGTTTTTTATTTAGTGATTTTTTTTCCGGTTATTTTTAGTGATTTTTTTTTTGTAATGAAAATAATCTGATTTCATTCAAAAAAAAAAATTCTTAGATGGTTGCTGAGATATACGACCCTCGATTGTATATTGATCCTAGGCCAAGGGATAGTAGGTAATTATCCGAGCAAGAAAGTCATTGCTACCGTGCAATTTGGAACAATAAACTGGTAAACACTTCGTACCTATATTTGTAAATTATTTATTAATGCTTATTTTTATTTAATTTAGATTTATTTCTTGCTTCACTTTATTTAATTTATATTCATTTAATGGTTAGGTTTATTTAATTTTGATTTTTTCATGCTTCGCTTTATTTAATGTAGATTTGTTTAATGCTTAGTTTTATTTAATTTAGATTTATTTCATGCTTTGCATGATTTAATTTATTATTTTGGTTTCCTTTGACTAACAACTTTTGTGGTTGGGTTTTTTTTTTAGGAATCACTACTTCCCGTCATTTATAGAGGGACAACACGCTTACCCGCTTGGCATGTTATTCCTGAACATGCTTTTAAAGTCTGGTTAGATAAATCATGTTATGAAACATACTAAAAAATTGTGACAAGGTTCTTGCTCATTAGTACAAATTTGAGAATGACACTTGCACATGAATGACATGTTGATCTTTGATGCAAGGACTCATTATTAAAGCCCATGTTGCGTGAGAATTTTTACGTGAAAGATCTGGATAAAGCAAGTGTTATGCTTATAAGATCTAAATGGCTAGGACATTAACATAACAGCCTGCAAGAGACAGCTAATAAACATGAGACCCGATGTAGTGGGGTACTTGGCAGGTTTACAGATTGTCCTAGTATGGAGCATTGAAATGCTATTAGAAGGGGTAATGAGACACCTTGAGATAACATAAAATCTTGGTATATATCTGCTATCAAATGTTTTGTTGTATTGTCAAAGAAGACGACCCTTCAAAATTTTAGTACAGAGCTGACATGTGAGCATTGTGTGCCTTTCTCGAGCAAGTTTGCTTCCTTTTCGAGAGATCAAATATTGACATTCAAGCAAATTTTCATCTCAACTTTTAGCAATTGATAAAATGAGTAGAACTTATATGACCATTTTTGTTAGCAAATTGGTAGGAGTGTAGGAATACTTGCTACATTAGCAAGATTGCTAAATTAGAAAGTCATCTAGTGTCATATGTATAATTGTTTTCTTTTTCGTTTTTATAACATTTCAATTGCAAAGTGTATGGGTAGATTTAAAATAGTTGATGAGAAACACAATAGAAATTGTTAACACAATTTAGGACGTTGATGACTAAAAGCTTCATTGCTAAAATTGATTATGTTGATGAAGGGACCACATTTAGAAATTGCTAATCAATTTTAGGGATGTGATTTAAGGGTGGAGAAGCTAATCGTTGACTTCCGATGTGACTGAAAACTTGTGATTTTATAATGATCTAACACTAAAAATGTCAATCTGAGTGGATGGGATAATGATATATATACATGCATTGTGAGTTCATTGAATCACCATGCGACTTTCGACCAAGAGGGCGGCCGGTGTCATCATTTGTCATCTGTTCCATAACAGTAGGGTGAAAATGTGAAGGATGGTGGAATTATTTTTGAGGAAGGTGATGTTGGGCACAATTATTTGGTATATGTCGTTTTTTTTTTTTTGACAAAAGATATTCATATATTGAATTATAGAGAGATAATTACATCCTGGAACCTAGCCAGGCCCGAAAATAAAAAACACAGCTCATAGCCGGAGACAAAGAAAGGGTCTTCCTAGCCACCCTATGGGCTACCCTATTGTTACTCCGACCTATAAACCGCACAGCTAACCCCGGATTCGAGAGAAAATAATGTAGAACTTCTTCTAGAATAGCTCCCACCCGGTTATCTCTAGCCTGCCGCGAAATAATCTTGTCAATAATCACTTTGGCATCTCCTTCAAACCTCACTTCAGTAAACCCCAGCCCTAAGCACCAGCCCACCGCCTCCCGAAGGGTTAGCAATTCAATCACCATAGGATCACCAAGGTCAGGAAACTGAATCCCCCTAGCCAGAATGACCTCATGGGATGAGATCATAAGCACCATACCCCCAGCCGAGGGAGCCCCCTGCCTGGTAGCCCCATCCCAACGGCAGATGACCCTGGAATCGCCAGGCGGGGCCACCGGGATACTAGATGGGTTACGCAAAGGGAAAACACGATCCCTGGGCAGGCTCAACCATTCCTCACATTGTTGGTAAAACTGCCTCATTAAAGCTGGGATCCCAAACTGTTTGCCTTCAAAGACAACCCAATTCCGAGACCGCCAGATTCGCCAGAGGACAGCTACCAACGCCATAAACAACTCTGGCTGATGAATGAGATTCATCATCCTTTTAAGAAACATGGGAAAGGTATGGCAAGGTAATACTTGTCCCGAAAATTTCAAACCCGAGAGGTCCCATAGCGCTCGTGCCACCGGGCAAAAGAGGAAAAGATGCTCCAAAGTCTCCTTTTCCGCCCAACAAACCGGGCACCTGGGATGCACTTGGACCTCTCTCTCAATTAGGGCCTCCATAGTGGGGAGGATTCGATTTACGAGCTGCCAGAGGAACACCTTCAGCTTCGGCGAGATAGGAGCCTCCCAAATACGGATCCAACTAGGTTTATCCATCCAGCTTGCCAACGAGCGCCACCCACCCTTCTGTTTATCCAGCAGGACCGCAAGATGGTAAGCTGTCTTAACAGAGAATTGACCATCTGCAGTGTCATGCCAGATAAGCCGGTCCGGTACATGATGCCTGGGTAGAGGGATTGCCTTAATTTCCTGACAGGGGGGGATCAAACCATCGCTCCAACTCGGACTCACACCATCGTCCCTTACCCGGGCACAACACCTCAGAGACATACAGGTCCCTGCCTTCTGGGAGAATTTGAGGATTATAAACCGGTTCAGAAGGATGTAGGCTAGGAATCCAGCTGGAATGCAGAAGAGAAGCGGTATGACCATCACCAATCTGCCAACGGAGACCCTTCTCCAACAAACTTCTTCCAAACAGGATACTCTGCCAACCCAAGGAAGGGCGCGACCTAGCCGTGGCCGAAAGGAACGTACCCTGAGGAAAGTACTTACCTTTATAGACTTGTGCCAAAAGGGACTGTGGTTCACTCAGGATACGCCACCCAATCTTAGCCAAGAGAGCTTGATTAAAGTGCTAAAACCGACGGAAACCCATACCACCGTCATGCTTACTGCGGCACATATTACCCCAAGACATCCAACGAATTTTAGAATGTTCACCCTCAACGCCCCACCAGAACCTAGCTAGATGCTTATCAAGGAGGCGACAGAGAGACAGGGGGAGCTTAAAACATGACATGACATGCAGCGGTAAGGCTAAGGCAACCGATTTGATCAAGGTTTCCTTTGCTGCCCAAGAAAGAGTCCGCTGTTTCCAACCCTGCAATCTCTCCAATAATTTCTCCTCCAGGTAACGGAAGGTAGCCATATTTGAACGGGCTATCAGCGTTGGCAGCCCAAGATATTTGTCATGGACGCCCACAGCACCTACCCCCAGGATCTGGGCCAAAAACTCTTGGTCTGGTATGGCTATATTCTTGCTAAAGCACACTGCTGATTTGCCCAGGTTAATCCTCTGCCCACTGAGTTCTTCGTACTCATTCAATACTTCAATCAGCTTTTCACATTCCTGGAGAGAGCCACGCATGAACAGATATGAGTCATCAGCGAAGAACAGGTGGGAAATTCTCGGGGCACGAGGAGCCACCTTCACACCTTCCAATTTGTGCTCAGCAATAGCCTTCCGCAGGAAAGCGGCAAATCCCTCAGTACATAGTACAAATAACAAAGGGGAAAGTGGGTCCCCTTGCCTAAGACCCCGAGAGGGAGAGAAATACCCCGCAGGAGTGCCATTCATTAATACCGAAAATGAAGTGGATGTGAGGCACTCCCTGATCCAACCCCTCCAGGTAGAATTAAAGCCCATTTTCTCAAGAACCGCAAGAAGAAAGGGCCATTCGACTCTATCATAGGCCTTTTCCATATCAACCTTTAGAGCCATGTACCCTTTCTTACCTTGCTTCTTAATCTTGAGGTAATGCATCAACTCATGCCCAATGAGGATATTATCCACTATCTGACGTTCTTTAATGAAAGCATTTTGTCCTTCCGAAATTATATTCGGTAAGAGACAGGCCAGACGATCTGCCATGATTTTTTGGTAATAACTTTATATATGAATTGGCACAGACTGATCGGGCGAAGTTGGCGCAAATTCTCTACCGCATCCACCTTAGGAATCAACGTCAACCACGTATGATTAAAGCTCCGCAGCATCTTACTCGTCGAGAAGAAGGAGCATACTGCGTTGATCACTGAGTCCCCCACGATGTCCCAGAAGGCTTTAAAGAATTTGCTAGTGAAACCATCTGATCTTGGAGCCTTTTTCGACCCTATAGCAAACACAGTTCGTCGAACATCACTAGGCTGAACCGGAGCCGTGAGATCAGCATTCATCTCGGCAGAAACACTTCGGGCTATCGGGAGGTTTGCCACTCTGTCAGGCATATTCCCCACCTGATTCTCCGAGGTGAATAAATGCTGGTAGAAAGAATTCGCCATGCCTGCCTTCCCAGCCTCATCAGTGATCCACTCCCCAGATTCACTACGAAGTCCAGCAACAAAATTCTTTTTTCTTCTAGTCCTCGTGACCGTATGGAAGTAAGAGGTATTCTGGTCCCCTTTTTTCAACCAATTGACCCGAGATTTTTGTTGCCAGTAAATTTCTTCCGCCTCCCATTGCATGGATAACTCTATTTCCAGGGGCCGGACCGCATCCCAGTCGATTGGATGGATAAGTTTAATCCAGTCAATTTCCGCCTGGAGAGTTCAAATATTCCGTAGGGAATTTGTGGTCCCCGCCCTGCTCCAGTCATAGAGCAAGTGACGA
Source organism: Linum trigynum (assembly GCA_964030455.1). Lineage (NCBI taxonomy): Eukaryota > Viridiplantae > Streptophyta > Magnoliopsida > Malpighiales > Linaceae > Linum > Linum trigynum. Next base: position 26,729,371 of record OZ034814.1, on the reverse strand, counting down.
AGTGGTATATGTCTTAGTGTATCTTTGCTCGTATTTTTTTGTTAAATGTACTTACCTCTTAGTAACATTAATCCTTCGTTCTTGCAGGACAACAGAGGGTTTGGGTGAATTTTAGTCTCAAATTGACTTATACATTAACTAGTTGACATTGTTAGTGTTGTGGTATCTGATCCATGATTGAACCTTTCCCAACAACTCGAGTTATTGGGATCAACTGGTTCATGACATGGTATCAGAGCCTTCTGTGACCGATAGGTCTTGTGTTCGATTCCCGGTGACCCCCATTTGTTAAGCACATGGTATTCTTGTATTCAGACCTATGCAAATTCAAGCCCTTGTGAGTGGCTTTCGTTTGAGGGGGCGTGTTAGTGTTGTGGTATATGATTCACGATTGAACCTCTCCCAACAACTCGAGTTATTGGGATCAAATGGTTCATGATAAACATAATCCCGACCCGTTTTTCAAAATATTAACTAGTTGATATAATTTCGACCCGTAATTCAAATTGACTCACAAACTTCTTAATGAGTTGATATACCCGTAATTCAAATTGACTCACAAACTTCTTAATGAGTTGATATATTCGCCCACATTCTTCTTTGGGCTTGGTGAGTGGTGGGTGAATGTAGTTCGGTTGTGGATTAGCGCGCCAAAGCAATTCTTCAACTTATCAATAGTTTGACTAATATTTATAATAAATTTATCGCGAATTAAAAAGGCCCGTGAAATTCAAACACTTTTCATTTTGTCTCTTATTGATTGTCTAGTACTTATGGCATACATATTTTTTTTTTTTACTCATACCAACTTTCAGTTAACCATTTTAAATCTAGGTTTGATTTGGTTTGCTTTAATTCGATTCTCACAACAAACTGCCAACCAACTCAACATCATCGTTTCTCAAGTCATCAAACAATATTAGCAGAGTCGATTGAGAAATTTGTTGAAAAAAATACATTATCTTAAATTTGAACGAGAAAAGTATACATTTAAACCAAAGTCCAAATGAGAAATGAGGAGTCACTATGTGTCACTGTTGAGATAAGAACCTCATGCTTTTGACTTTGCAAAACAACTAATTAAGCTTGTAATATGCACATAAAAAACACAACCAGCATCATAAGCATTGACCAATTAACTCTTACCCCTACAACACTAACCATGGTTAACATCCCAACCCTTGCTCCTTTCAATTAATCATGTTGTTTATAGATGTTTATTTTTAATTTTGAACTATTTGTATTTGTATTGATAATTTGCGGTTTGCTTGTATGCTATAGATTAGTGTTTTTTGTATGGATAATCTTATTGAGAAAATTGATGTTAGACATTTATTTTGAAAGAAATTTGTTATTGTAAATTTTTTACCACAAATATCCACGAATACCCATGAAATCGCGGATACCCAACGAGTTGGATTGGGTTTGAGTATTTCAAACCCAACGAATTACCCCAAATTTTTTTATGAATAAATCCATATATTTGGATTTGACAAAACCGGCCAAAACCCAAACCATTCTCATCCCTACCTTCCCGCCCTCCCCTAGTCCCCTGTATAACTCCTCTCCCTGAAGGCGCCATTTGGGAATCAACACCCATTCCTCCTTCCAATTTCCAGCCTTCCTTCCTTCCTTTCCGCCATTGGAGGCGCCATATATCTTGTAATTTGTCAGAAAGCCACCGACCACCTACCCACCAAATTCCTCTTTGTAATTTTCGTTTGACCCTTCTTCATCTTCTTTACTCTTTACTGCACGAATCATCGTCACTCCTCTCGAGGAAAAAAAAAAGGAAAAAAATCATCACTCCTATCGAGAAAGGAAGTTGTTTCAATTTTATTAATTGATTCCCCATTTCTGCGTCATACACTTATCCTCCCAATTCAATTCTTCCCCCCCTCTCTCTATATATACTCAAATTTCTCATCCTTATCTCTCGCCTCTTCCCAAATGCAACACATCATTCTTCAGCTAGGGAATTTTGTTCATTACTCTTAGCTTCGGCCTTCCCCTGTTTTTTTTTTTGTGATCGAAAACAGAGAGAGATGGCTTCCGGCGGGGCGAATGGGGAATTCAGCTTCTCGTCATCGACGACGGCGGCAGCAAACCGCGCCGGTGCCGGGCGCAACGGGCTGCCGAAGATCCAGACGCAAGATAGCGCGAAGAAGCAGAGCGACGCGGCGGCCAGGGGAGCAGCGGCGGGAGCAGAGGATCTGTGCTACGACGACAGCGCGACCCCGGTGAAAGCGCAGACGCTGGATGAGCTCCACTCGCTTCAGAAGAAGAGATCCACCCCGTCCACTCCCATCACCGCCCCTGCCGCCGCTGGCAACCAGGGCGCCTTCTTCACCGCCATGTCGGAGGAGGAGCGGCAGCGGCAGCAGCTCCAGTCCATCAGGTCCGAACTCCCAAGAGTGATTAAACATTTTTAATTAATTAATTAATTAGTTAGCGAATTGGTGGATTATGAAAAAAGATTAAAAGAGCCAATTAATTAACTAAGAAAATAAAATAAAATAAAAAAATTGGGAATTGCAGTGCGTCGCTGGCGTCGCTGACTCGGGAGACGGGGCCGAAGGTGGTGAAGGGGGATCCGGCGAGGAGGAGCTCGGCCCCGAAGGTGGGACACGTGGAGCACTACGCGCCGTCGATCAGCGTGACGGATAGCTCCCTGAAATTCACCCACGTCCTCTACAATCTCTCCCCTGCCGGCACGTAGCCTTTTTATTGGAACTTGGGATTGTGGTTTTTCTTGTGCAGTTCTCCCTCCGCGTTCATTTATTAATTAAGGAAATGTTATTATTATTATTATTATTTTTTTTTTTTTTTTTGCAGAGCTGTACGAGCAAGCGATAAAGTACGAGAAGGGTTCGTTCATAACGTCGACGGGAGCACTGGCGACGCTGTCCGGTGCAAAGACGGGGAGGTCGCCGAGGGACAAGCGCGTCGTCAGGGACGATACGACGGAGGATGATCTTTGGTGGGGAAAGTGAGTAGCCTAGTTTTTTTTTTTTTACGAAAGATAATCATATATTGATACCGAAGAAAAGATCGTTACGTCATATGCCGTAACCCGCTCCCATAAAAATAATTAATGATGTTCGGTTTAAAGAATAGATACTCACTTGATGGGTGAAATGTGGGATTGCAAAATGCAGGGGTTCGCCGAACATCGAGATGGATGAGCATACGTTCATGGTGAACAGGGAGCGAGCTGTGGATTACTTGAACTCTCTGGACAAGGTAACCTTCCTTCCTTCCCCTCTTACTTTACTTACATGCTTAATTATCGATGAATATTAATTAATTACAAGGAAACAGAAGTGACCTGTGTTTTAGAGTGACGATACTTACGCGTGTATATCGGAGCATGGAATAGGGAGTAGGTAGGGGCGTAAAATCTGGCATAATTCGAGCGGTTATACGGTTCGGTCTGGTTTTTTTCCAGGAATATAGGATCTAAAGATGGAATTGGATACGGTTCGGTTTTGATCCAGTTCGGTCCGAATTTGATTTTGATTTTAGATTGAGCATGTGGAGGGTTTTGAGTGGGGGAGACCTGTAAGGGTGATGAGTTTATTAGGTTTTGGGTGTTGACCTCTTTTATCTGGTTTTCGATTTTCGGTCTCAAAGGATTTTTTAAACTCAAATCTAAACCCGAAGATGGGATTGAATTGTTTGCTATCCAAGTTCCGGTCCAAATTATACTATCCGGTTTCGGGTAAAATCGAAAAATCTGGACCAGTCATCCCTAATTCTTGTAACCATAACTGCCCCAACATTTATCATACGATATTACTGTAATTTCTTTTGGAGAAAGAAAGAAAGACAAATGTGAATGGGATTTATGGCCTCAGCTTTGGGTTACCCTATTTCACGGACTGATTGGCTTTTTGGGTGTGTTGTTTGGGGCTAAATATTTTATTTCAAATGACATATTTGGTTGGAAATAAGAAGAAAAAAAAATTGTGTAACATTTCACTTGTGATATTGTGAAAAGATCATAAGTATGTTATTGGACAAATATTAGGAGAGCTTATATTCTCCAAATAATAACTTTTCTCAATGATGTCCGACTTTTTAATATTTCCAATTACCCTCTATTTTTATGCACTTTTTGACCTAATTGGTTTTTTATTTTCTTTATGCGACCTATATTTTTCACTTTTCCCATAAGCATAATAATTTGTTTGTCCCTCTTACTTTAATTATGCCTAATACTAGGGTGCGGTTACGATGCTAATTGTACAATAGTTAGCACCGTCCTAACCAAGGGAAAAACTACTACTAGTTTGAATTAGTAGTGATTTAGCTTAGATGTTGTATTGATTTTATAATAATCCGTAGTGTTTTTTGCTAGTTATCACGGTGCTAACCCCTATAAGAGTTAGCACCTAATCTCATTCCCTAATACTAATGAAGATTCAATATGTCTGAACCAACATAGTTAGCAAAATTTTGTTTAATGTACATGTATAATTCACATACTATTAAATGCATTTTGAACTTAGGTGCAGGTTTTTCGTCAAAAAGAAAAAAACTTAGGTTCCTATATTATTGCTCAACCATCTAATTTATTTTGGTTTGTTTGAAGCTTCTCGTGTTGAAAATGTTTAGTACACCCATCTCTATCCAGATCCACATGCGTGCCTAGGTAGGCCACTAGCAGACAAAACTTGACCCATTTAAATCAAATACTTATTGAATCGATTGATCAAACATGAAACTAACAAATGACACAAACGCTATGATGTATGTAGGCTATAATATTACCATATTTGATCTCAACATGAATTTTCAGTGATTAGGAAGCTGATTTCGTCTTTTCGTTTCATTACGGGATAAATTCATAAAAAAACGATAAATCCCGAGTCTCATAAGCACCAAATGAGTCCTTATTGATTTCTTCTTTTTCTTTCCCTGATGTGAGTGGGACGATTGTGATTAGGGATGACAATTATCCACATGCGGGTAAATTTACCCGAATCTAAGCAGACCCATTGATTATGGGCAGGGTATGAGTGAACTAGATATGAGTTTGGGGGTCTTGTAGATGAGTTGGTAGAGTATGAATATTGTTTTCATACTCTAAATGGGCATGGCTTGAGTATGGATACTCATTTACTTGAGGTAGTTAGTTAGTTTTAACTACGTATACAAACATTTGACCTATTTGTAAACTTAAAAAATTTAGGTATCAAAATGTAATTAACAGAAAATTCAGGTACTAAAATGTAAATTTCCATCAATATTTTGAGGATTTGTATAAAACAAATTATAGTTACTAAATCTAAATATCTATTAAGTTTGTACCAAAGTGTAATGTGCATAAAGGAATGGATTAAAAACCTAAATTCATGGAATTAAAAATCAACTCAATTCAAATAAATGGGTTTGAGTATAAACCCATCAAACTCTACTCAGTATAAACCCATCAAACTCTACTTATTTACTATGCATTTGGATTTTCAATCCAACCCGATTGATGGATAGTAAAATATTTATGGCTATGGATTGTGAGCTATAAGCTTGAATTGTAATTTTCTTGTGCCCCAATTGACAATGACACTTGGACTTGGTTATCACAAATTAAAAAATATATATATATATGGACAGGTAAGCCAATTGCATCATTGCCCCAGTTGAATTAATTCCCTTGGCATCAACATCACTAAAACTTTTGAATTATTAGCAACTTGTGAGTTGTGAATGGTCAATTTCTTTCTTCTACCTGTACCAGGTGTTTGTGAACGATCAATTCCTCAACTGGGATCCAGAACACAGGATCAAAGTCAGAATCGTTTCTGCCAGAGCTTACCATTCCCTCTTCATGCACAACATGTAAGTTCAACCCCCTTCAAACAACTCAACTACACACAATCACATTCGTTTCTCAACATTTATGGTTGTTCTATGTACAACGACGACTTTGTTGCAGGTGCATTCGGGCCACTCCTGAGGAGCTGGAGAACTTTGGAACTCCGGACTTCACCATATACAACGCGGGCCAGTTCCCCTGCAACCGTTACACTCACTACATGACCTCTTCCACCAGCATAGACTTGAACTTGGGGAGGAGGGAGATGGTGATTTTGGGCACCCAATATGCTGGGGAGATGAAGAAAGGGCTCTTCGGCGTCATGCACTATCTCATGCCCTTGCGTGGGATCCTCTCCCTTCACTCTGGCTGCAACATGGGCAAAGATGGAGATGTTGCCCTCTTCTTCGGCTTATCAGGCATGCTTCCAATAATCAATCCATCAACTCAAAATTGATGAAAGAGAGTAGCATTGCTTGTGTTTGTGCCTTAGCCTTTGTTCCTCATAGTGCTAGGTTCCCATTTTGCCTGCTATGTACAGGGACTGGAAAGACTACCCTTTCGACGGATCATAACAGGTACTTGATTGGAGATGATGAGCATTGCTGGAGTGACAATGGCGTGTCCAACATCGAGGGTGGTTGCTATGCTAAATGCATTGATCTTTCTGCGGAGAAGGAGCCTGATATCTTCAATGCCATCAAATTCGGAACAGGTAATACTCTTTTCTGTTTCAGGGTTGGATCAATTTATGGTCAGGACTCAGGAGGCTAACTCTTTTTCGTTTCTATGGGATAGTGTTGGAGAATGTGGTGTTCGACGAGCATACAAGACAAGTGGACTACTCAGACAAATCAGTCACAGGTAAAACTAGAGGATTCTCACATCCCTTGTTCAGACATTAACTAGCATTTTTTTGTGTGCCTTTTTGGGCTGTGATTCTTGTTTGCAGAGAATACAAGGGCAGCTTACCCTATCGAGTACATCCCTAACGCCAAGTTGCCTTGCGTGGGACCTCATCCGAAGAACGTAATCCTTCTGGCTTGCGATGCATTCGGTGTGCTCCCACCCGTGAGCAGGCTCAACCTCGCGCAGACCATGTACCATTTCATCAGCGGCTACACTGCTCTGGTACTACTCCCTCACTTCAGATCTTTCCTTGCGGTATCTCGTTCTCGTTCTCGTTCGTTTACCAGACCGAATCGGTTAACAAATGCTAACACCTCCTTTAATGGCTTGTAGGTGGCTGGGACAGAAGATGGAATCAAGGAGCCACAGGCCACCTTTTCAGCCTGCTTTGGTGCAGCCTTCATAATGATGCATCCGACTAGGTATGCAGCAATGCTGGCTGAGAAGATGCAGAAGCATGGAGCTACCGGGTGGCTCGTTAACACCGGCTGGTCTGGTGGAAGGTGACATTTTTTTGCCCTCGACTCTTTGCTCTTTTGGTCTTTTTAGAGATCGACTGTGTTTCTAAGTTTATCATCCTTTCTTCTTCTTTTGGGCAGCTATGGATCTGGGAGCCGTATCAAGCTGAGCTACACTAGGAAGATTATCAATGCAATTCACTCTGGTGAACTTCTGGAGGCAAATTATACCAAGACCGAGATCTTCGGGCTTGAGATCCCATCTTCAATCGAGGGTGTTCCTTCTGAAATCCTTCAACCCGCCAACACTGTGAGTGTTTTGCTTGCTATCTTCTTTTCCTCCCCCTACTTGTGTTTGGCCGCAGACTGAGATGCTGGATATTTTTGGGGTTTGCAGTGGTCGGACAAGAAGGCTTACAATGAGACGCTGCTGAAGTTGGGAGGCCTGTTTAAGAAGAACTTCGAGGTGTTTGCTAATCATAAGATAGGGAAGGATGGGAAGCTCACTGAGCAGATTCTTGCTGCTGGTCCTGTATTCTGATCGAATCAGGTTTCCAGAGAAGATGGAAATAACGAGGCCGGATGAGAGTATGAGTTGGAGTTCCGAGTCGATGTGGATACGTTTCTGGTGAAACATTTTTTTCAATATTTATTTACTGAGGATTTGTTATGAATAAGCTTATTACATGGTGATTCTCGAGTCCTCCCTCCCCTGTATGGTTCTTTTTCCCCTGTGACTGTAATTCATTCATTAGTAAGTAAACGAGGAACACCCTTAATAAATAATAAGAATTAAATTTCTTGTTCGGTAAGGAGTTCTTCAATCAATATAAGATGTACAAGCTGATCATTGATCACTTGATAGTTGTCACAAACAGAAAACAGAAAAGAAGAGGCCAGAGTTAAGAAGTTACATCACACAAATCACAATGGAAGAGTATGGTGCAACAGTTAGGAGCTACAAGAGCCAAAATTTGAAAAGAGAGGCTTGATAACCGGGAATTCAAGCAACCACTGGGGACAAAAGTTCATATGATGTTATGTGCATTCGATGCATTTCCAAGTTCAAACTCTATAATCCCTTTGTCAGCTCCACAGAAATTGTACATTTGATGTTCAGAACAAATTGAGAACACTTCCTCAATCTTTATTTCTGTAGTTCAAAAGGGCGATGTCTGATGACATAACTTTTACAGCAGCATAATCAACTATGCAAAATTAAGACTCACTTGATGAGGCTGTATCATCTTTGTGCTTGATCATCCCAGAATCCACCAGAATGGGAACTTCAGCTGCCAGCCATGGAGCAAGTCCCAAGCACAGTGCATGTGCAATGCCAAATCGGGGACTGAAAAAAGTTGACAAAAAGGCACAAAGATTTTGTTTCCTGTTAATGCAGTGAACCGATCTCTAAAATCTGGGTCTCAGGCTTCCTATCTTACATACTACAAATATCAGGAGAATGTTAAATCTGCAGATTGCTAAACAGAACTGACTAAAAGGCATTCGACCCTATGAGAACTAGTGGACTCAAACTATAGACTAAGCTTTTATATGGAATGATTGCTTCTATATTCATAGCATTGATCTCTGTATATTCAGAGTATTTATCTTCTTTTGCTCAGGTAAGGTGGCATTTCAAATCAAATCACATCCAGATATTCTTCATCCTCATATACAAATTAAAATTTTGAAGTAGTGTCATTCAGATCGTCACCGCGTGACAAAAAAGTCGATTCCTTACAATCCAAAACATCACATATATAACAAATCAGTAATTAGCATACTAACAATCAGATGCAATAGAATCAATCAAGTCCCTGGTAAAGAAAAGTCCAATTCATAGTGAAGGAAGCCACTTCAAGCCAGCCTATTCTGTTGATCCAACCCGGAAGAGCTAGCATTGCGACCATTAATTCAATACTAATAGCTCCTAGCCTTTACTTCTATGTTTCCACTATTCTATATTCTGACTGCATTTCCATTTCCATATAAAAGCAACTCATAATTCTGAAAATTGGAATTGATCAAACTCCAGGAGAACAAGAGCTATTGTATTGACTCCATTCAACATTACGAAACCAGAAGCCATAGCAGCATACCTATTCTTCGCCCACAGTGGCTTGAAATGAATAGTCAGACAAATCTTCCCTCCTCGATACATCTGCAGAACACCAATACACCCACTAATCAGAGACCGATTACCCACCACAAAGGAATGGGCAAAAATCAACCTAAATCCAAAAGAACAGAGCTTTTACCTTCTGGGTCTTGCCGTCAAGCTGCGGAAGCTCGAGCTCGGGGGCAGTGGAGGGGTAAGTAACCGGGATATCGAACTGAAGATCGAATTCGTACTTGAGAAGGTTATGAACATACCAGCACTTGCCGGTCCACCGTGTCCCCTCGGGATTGGCGGCGGAAATTCGGAACCAATCGTTGTCTTTGGACTTGTTCATCTGGGTGTAGGCGATCAGAGACTTGTATTCCTCCTTCAGCCTCTGCGTCCATGCCGCTCCGTCTCTTGGTCCAGCTTTCGTTGTTAGCAGCGGGATCTGTGTTAGAGTCGATTTCGTATTCGGATCCCACCCCTCCATGATCACGGGCTTCCAATTTTTGGCCAACCCTGAACCCTAATTTGACAAATTTTTCGGCGGGAGTAGACGAGGGAGATCAGATTGCCGGCCCCAATCGTATAAGTTCATCCCATAGGAGTCAAAACAAAGTCGGATCCGACCACAACCCAAATTGAGTAATACGTTTGACCAGTAATCTGATTGGTCCATAACTTGATTATTACGCAACCCAATTAATTCGAAACTTGGTTAATCCGAACCCGATTGACCTACAATCTCATTTAAATCGTAACCCAATTGACATGCAACTCAATTGAGCCGAACGCGACTAACCCAAATCCGGCAGATTGGTCTTAATAATTACTGACTTACTGTATTTCATAATATATAGTCTTTCAAAATGAGGTTTTCGCTCTAAATCTAAGACAAGACATTTTTCATTTCATAAATGGAAGTTCAAAATATGGAATTCACTTGGGCCAATTGTCTTATTTTACAAAATGAGTCATTGAAAACGAACCAATTTGAATTGTCTGCCCCCACCCCAGACAATTGTTATTGCCTCAAAATGAGTCAATTTGAAATTCTCCAGGTAGAATTGCTTCATCTAAATTTGTGCTGCCAAATGGATCAATTTGACCAGATTCTCTCAAAACGAAACAATTAGGTGAAAATGAGCTCTTAGAATTTCTCATCCAAACGACCCTCAAAATTATGTATTTAAAAAAAAAACAAAAAACAAAAAACAATGAAGTTCACTTAAACATTAATTTCTTGAAAAAAAATATAGTTGGAAACTTCATCCATTCAGGTGGTGTGACAAGTCGATTTGGAGCTGTAGTGGAAGCTCTCTACCTTATCTTGTTGTTCATGTTTCTAATGATACATTTAACGTTATTAATGTTTCTTCTGAAAATGGATTTTCATATGAAAGTAGTAAAGATGACTATATTCTCACTATAAAAAATGGTTACATTAGCCACAAATATAAGATTTTAGATACGAAAAGATTATAATTATTTTTATTTTTTACATGTCAATTACCAACTTCTTTCTCCTTTCAATCCCAGTTTTCTTCTTTTCCTGTCCATAAAAAAATATATCAATTAAATTTTTCTACGAAAAATTAGATTAATAACTATAGTCTCTTAAATAAAAATTTGGGTAAATACAATTTAATATCCAAACCTTTTATTTTAAACAATATAATAGCTAAACCTTTTCGAAAACAATCTAATATCCAAATCGTCAACTTTCTGTCTGTTTGACCGTTAGTTGACACTTCAAAAAAGTTTGAAGTACGACACTTCATCAATATCCATCGATATCTTCTCTGAAAAACCACCAACATATCGTAGTTCCAAACCCGAGAAATCCATAACTCCACCATGATGGTATAGAATATCTAAATATTCAGTCATCTGCAATGCCAAAACAAGAAATAAAGTTGTATTGTGACAATTTTCCCTAAACAAAGCTTTTTTGAAGTGTCAACTAACGGTCAAACGAACGAAAAGTTGACGATTTGGTTATTATATTGTTTTCGAAAAGGTTTGGCTATTATATTGTTTAAAATGAAAGGTTTGGATATTAAATTGTATTTACCCTAAAAATTTTGGTGATATACTTTTTAAAGTTAGATGAGCTGGAGATACAAAAAAAATATAAATACTAGTAAAATTAGAATAATGACATATGTGAGTATATATAGATCAAGCATTTGGTATGTAAGATTTATCAAATATCATTTGTTGATGTGACGTTTTCCAAATACATGGTGCCAATAAATTTGGCAAAAATTCGTTGCCCATTGATTCACATATTTAATATACATTCTTATGAATCTTCAAATGCGAGAGTTAAACAAATCTCTTAGGTTTTGGATTTATATACCAAATGCAATACTAAACTCTATTATCTAAATGAGCTATATATTTATTTTAAATTTCCAATATTTTATTTTCCTGAAAGCATCATCTTATTTAGAATTTTCAATTTTCACAATACGTGATTGTATGTTTGAGCCATGGAGTGGGCTGTTTAATAAAAAATCTATAAAACAATGTTTAGAACATTTAAAGTTTGACGGTTATAGTACCCATAAACTATCATTAATGTCAATTCTTAACAACCCCAACTTTTTTTTAAGATACATATTAGTTACTAATGAATTAGTATTTAATGATTTAGTATTTAACTCCATTAGATGATGGATTTTATCCTTCCATATTAGCAATAGGCTAATCGCTTGAAGTTTGTAACTACTATTTTTATGCGTAATTGTGTTAGTTCCGTTTGAATTTAATAGATAAACAAGTTAATAATACTGGTATGAAGAAATACTTTTAAGCAATTTATGTTACCAATAAGTGGTGCAATGTTTTTAATATGAAATATATACAGACATTAGTAAATAATGATAACTGATCAACAAAAATCCATTTGATCTCATTATTATCAATGTCAAAATTATCTAAGTAGTCAAAATATTACTTACTACTCTTTGAGAGTACCCAAATCAATTGAAAATATGAATTAATTAATTATAATGAAGTATTGACAAATCAGATGAATGCATTCCATCAACGAGTCTAATAAAAGCTAGTTTAAAAATATGAAAAAACTGATCAGCAAAAATAGAAAACAAAATTCATCTGACCAGCAAATAAGGTAAAAGCTAGTTATTTATTATCATACAATTACATAATTCTTTTAAATTTTACTTTTAAATGGGAATTGCATGGTTAAATTTAGTTATTATTTATTTTCTTACCTCTACATCTACACATAATCTACATCTATCTATACTATATATAAAGCAGATTAATGGGTTAAATTTTCTCTATTTCAAATTTCTAGCAACCAGAGTGAAAGTAGAAAGGGTATTTTGTCTTCACAATTATTTATTTCGTGTAAAAATATATCAGCACCAAGATTTGAACCATAATCTCTTTAAATAAAGACAAGAAACATAACCAATATCACTAGACAAATATGTTGTATACTTTGTATTAAAAAACATATATGAAGTTAAAATATGAAAAACAAATGACTTTTACATAACGATAAGCTAGCTCACTAAGTCTTCTGTAGGTATCTTTATGGTGCTTGATACGTCAATTTTCATGTTTAATTATTTTAGTTCTAGACTATCCTCCAATCTATAAAATATATGAAGGAGATTCATGGGTTAAATTTTCTCCATTTCAACTATCCAGCACCCAAAGTGATTTTTGTAAGGAAAAAATGCCATTTACAACAGTTTAATGGGAATGCCTTCATCACCCTACTTCCTCCTAAACGGTTGCACAGTTGATCAAAACTTCAGAATTCATCTACACGCCCAATCTTCTCTATTTTCACTTGTCAAACAACAAAAAGATGGTATGTTTTTTTTTATAAATCCAATTATCAAACCAAGTTTTTTTTTTTTTACAAGTTAAGTTCATTAAGAGCAAATGGGCCAAGCCCAGTGGAAAAGTTTACGGACAATTAAACAACAACAAGCTAAAAGACTAAAACACAGGCCCAAACAAAAGTCCAAGAGACTCAATAGAGCCCAAACCAAGGGCCAAAACAAAGCTTTAGTCTTCTAACCCTAACCGTTCAATGCCCTCCTCTGGAACCTCCGCCGCCATTGCTGGAAAAGGACCACCGCCGCCACCGGCCAAATCCAAAGGAACCAGCCACCCCGAGTAGAGGGATGAGGAAAGGAGAACCTCCACACAAGCCTCCCCGAGCCAATCATCTTCTGCATCTCGGCGACCATTCACAAGAGAGCACATCAGAGCAATCGAACGACAGATGGTGGCAACAGAGGAAAACACTTATGTCTTCAAGCTCTCCAACCGTGTCCAAGCCAATGGCCGCATCTCCGAATCACAAGCACCTGCAAAGTGAAGCAGGGAGGTAGACAGAGGAAGGACGAGGAGAAGACAAGCAAGAACTAAAAGATCTAGCCTCCTTTGCATCTTAGAGCACACACATCTCCAGATCTGAAAAATCAAATCAGAGGGAAAAAGATCATCCCACGAAGGGGGAGGAAGGAAACCCACAAGGGAAGGAACATGCACAGATGAAAAGAAGCGAAACGAAAAAGCTGGAACATGCGAAAGAGAAGAGAAGGAAGAGAGTGGAAGACTACACTACGAAAGGAAGGACAGACTGCAAAAACTGAAAGAGTGGGGCGGAGGGCTGCCGCCGGTCGCCGGAGGGACGCCGGCAGTAGCCCCCATGATTGCCTCTGCTTGGGAAAGAAGGAAGGAAGTAAGAGAGAAGGCAAAGAGAAAAGTTAGAGAGAAGAAGACTTTTGAGGTATCAAACCAAGCTACACATGAATGAAAACGTCAGCTATCATTATTCTAATAAAATCCCCAATCTTGAATATTCGCATACCATTTTCGCTTCCATAATATGATACTAATCGTTGGTTACAATTTACTTCAATCTAATTTTGGCCTTTAGATTAATCTAACGATTTTATTAGGCCGTATTAAAATAAAAATTTATACGATTTGGATTACGATACAAAACCTAGACATAAAAATCTCTACAAAATCCCAATCATAGAACCATTTATTGAACGGACATGCATTTTTAACAACAATAGAGTTATTTTTAACAATTATTATATTAGTTTTAATTATGCGAGTTAGTACCTATTTCATTTTGTGTGATGTTAACAATTATAAATAATGAACATAAATGTTCATTTATAAAATAATTTATTAATGATATCATGAACATCAATAATATGAACAAACAACATAAATAGACAACTAAGATATTGGATCATATTGTCAATAATGAAATTATGTATTATTAATAATCTACAAATTGAAATGTGGCCAACATAAGCCAAATCGTTAACCATATATATCTCATATAAATGGGAAGCAACCAATGAACGAACTGTCGCTGAAGCAATTAACACTGAAGTATGAATATGATCAACAGTTAATAAATGAAGCTTCCAAACTTTGACATCATCTGCAGCAAAAGAATAAGATGGCGGACATATACGAAGCAACAATGACAATTATCGAATCTATTCCCTGTGATCAATGATATCAACTTCGTCTAATGCAAATCCCTCTTGGCCGCCTAACCATCCAAACCCCCAACATTTATGTTTCTAACACAAAGTTCCTTTGACTCAACTAAAGACTCTGGTTACACATAGTCGTGTTTGAGAGTATCCACATGATCACTTGGGTTTCTCCTCGTACTATACTCCTATATGGTCGCGCCCCTCATGATGATAATCATGGGATCTAAGCTAGACAACGCACGTGGGAAAGATGACAACGAATTGCATATGTTACCTTATGCAACAAGGTCGCTTTCTGGACATGTATTGCATGCGAGACATAAACATCTCAACACAATAAGTATAGCAAGGCGAACTAAAAAAAAAACACGCATGCATGTAACCAAGAATCAATGATTAAGTCTGGCTACATATGACCTGCTTGATTCTTGTCAAGTTTGATCCTGCTTTTGTTCATGGTGTCTCTGCAAACCAACATGCAACATAGACCCTACGGATTTCTCCCTTGAAGTAGTCGTGCGGTTCAATTGATTGTGAATGATTGTCATTTCCAATCTCATCTATCCGCAAAGTCGGATAGGAGGATCTCCTTTAAAGATAGTTCTTGTCTTGAACACGCAATCGAATTGCCAACAAACCAAACATGGAATCAAGTAGAAAGATAGAAGAAGTCAAATCAACATATATAAACCAAACATCAATTGTTACACCATCAAAGAACCTCTAGGGTTTGCCAACCTATGAAACTAAGGGAACTATCTAGTCATAGGACTGATTTCTGGGTTGTCACCGATTGAAACGATGTTCCCGAAGAACCTCTAGAATCGGTGGCTAAAATAGAGAAATTGGGCTTGAGGAAGCTGATTCTGCCGCTGATTCATCCAAGTTAATCTTCCTGCCAAATCGAGACCAGAACTGCAAACTGTAGGAAATAAATTGGATAAATTTGTTCTGTTGCATTGTTGTATTACTTGTCTCCGGTTCACCAGACAGCTCCAGTGACGACATGACATGATAATTAATTATACGGCTGAGAGAGCAATGCAAGATAGAAAAAGGCCGAAAAATTGGCCAACAATATAGTTATATAGAACACAAGTTCGCAGACAAATAAGTTTGCAACTGGTACGAGGAGATGGGATGAAGTATTGAGGTTCCACGACCAGGACAAAGAGCTAATTCCAAACCTTTCTTCCCGAGGAGGAGGAAGAAGGAGAAGCCTGCAGAAAGGCCACATGTCAGCGTACACGAATCCTGACCTGAAGTACAATTCTTACTCTGACAACGCCTGGAGGGCAGAGGTGCCCCAAAGCTTCAAACCAATGGAGGAAAAATAGTCCCAAACGCCAACAAATGCAAAATTTCTGCTAACCCAAAAAAATAAAACTCTCTCCAGTCTCTGTGCTCTTGTATTTGTTCTTTTTTTGACACAAGAAGCTGAGGATCCCCTCCCTTTAAGATGGATGCCCTGCCCTGCCCAGCCCAGCCCTGCTATATATTCAACACTGACAAGTACTGAAAAGAGATCGACAGAAGAGCAACTCCCTCCTCGCTTGAACAAGGGATATCTGCACCCAAAAAGAAGACAAGAGAAGCTACTCTTTATTTCTCATCAATCTGCTTCCTACTTATTTTGACCTCTGTGTGAACTTCAAAACTAAAAACTACCATGGATTGATGCATTTGGTTATGAGTGTGTACCTACCTATTTTGGCATCAAAACTGCATGTCCAGAACTCTGTCCCCTTAGATCGGGAGAATGACATCGAGGTTCTTTTGGAGAAGCCAGCCTTCCGGGTATTTGGTACCACCGAAATCTAAATGGAGGTGCCAGTTAAGTATCTTTGAACAACCAGAAGGCACCGATTCCATTTGGCTTTCGTCCTCCACCACTTGCTCTATGAATGTGGTCTCCTGCAAAGTAAGAACATAGTTATTGCAGTGCATCAGGAACAACTTGGAATAAATACAGCAAATTCCTGGGGGGGGGGGGGGGGGGGGGGGGGGGGGGGGGGGCGGGGGGCGGGCAAAGATATAGTACCTGGAACCCTTCCTTCACTGAATCTAATTGCCTGATCGGGTTTTTAAAAGGACGCTGCCACCTCTTTGGATCCCACAAGATGGTTGTGTTGAAAGCAAATCCCGACATATCGACATGAAATCTTCGGAGTCGTTTGCTTTTCTCATTTGTATGCCAACCGATCACCTGAGTTTCGTTGCACACTGGGCCTTCAAGGATTGCTTTGTTCTTACTTTGCGCAAGCATTGCCACAGGCCAAGTGCCAAATCGGCTGCAAAGGTACAGAAGAAAAAGGGTATTTTTAGTAAAAGACAAAGAGATTATCAGTAGCCAGATTATACTCGCTGCATGATAGTGCTAGCCTAACAATGGCAAAATATAAGAACCATTTATCTTTAGTAACTGTGGAGAATACTGCAACAGAATGTTACAACTTCTCTAGTGTTTTTCCCTTTACCACAGTTTTGGGTAAGGGGGGAGAACCAAACATATAAGGAGTTCCGCATTCTAGATCTATGACTTCGCCAATGTGGTCTACTGCAGGTGAAAGCATATACTCTACGGATTGATAAACTAGAAGTTCAAGATAAAATCTATAGATGTAAAGTTTGGAACCAAATGGTACACAGTTTCACAACTGGCAAAATCAGTTTTACCTTAACTATGCATAGAAGTGAGATGCAAAGTGTTGAAAATGACTGCCCACAGATTATAAAACATACAGGAATGCCAAGGTACATGCTTTTTACTTCCGGTATGAAAATAAACCAAGGAAATCAACGAATATATTGAGAAAACAAGAGTAACATATGCCACAAATAAGCAGATATCGTCAACCACAGAACTCCAGCCTAGAGAGGAGAAATATGGAATAGCCAACTCACTAACATTAATGTCTACACTTGAGAGTAAAGTGGTCCATCAATATCAACCAACCTACATACTCTAATACAAGCCATCAGTCCAAGATGAGTCAAACCCTTTATTTCAGTTAGCTAGTTCGGATTTTCAGCATGCGGATTTGATTAAGGCAGAAGCAAGGGGAACACGTACCTGATTTCTCTTAGCCTCTCGAACAATTCAAGGGTATACACATTATCATCATCGGCGAAGTAAACAATCCCATCGAGCTTATGCCTCTCAATATGCTCAAGAGCTACATTCCTCTGGTGAACACCTCTATCCTTCACATTCGTCAAGTTCTTGGTGCACACTAAATGCCTATACATGACGCTAGTTTTCCTCAATATCTCCGCAGTCTCCATGGAAGCAGCATCGCTCTCGACCACAATCCACAACAGTGGAGGCCGCACCAATCGCAGGACTTGGCCTAACCTACTCAAAAAATAACCCTGAGAGGCACGGTTATACGTCGGAGTGACAACGATGAGTTGCTTCCTCGGCAGAAAATCGAAGCGGGAGGGATCATCTCCGGAAACCTGAGCATCAAGGCCCAAATTGACCGTCTTAATGGGGGAGTCGTCGTCGAGTATGATGCTCCTCTTATCAATATCTTCGTCCAATCTGACGTTGACATGAGTCGGCTTGATCTCGAACGAGAAATCCTGGCCGTGGATATCGTTATCGACCTGGCCAAACGGGAAGACACCTAACACGCAACCTAAAACGAAGAAGAGCAAACACCTGTACAAGGATCTACCGAAGCCTCCTTTGCGTCTGTGGGGGAAGGCGGCGGCGAGGAGTCGACCGAGGTAAGCGGAGGGCGCGGCGGAGAAGGAGGAAGAGTATTTATTAGCATTGCTGGAGACGGAGAGCGGGGAGGAGGTAGAGTTGAAGGCGGCGTTGCCGTTCTGGAAGGGAGAACGGTCGTGGTGCGCCGGGGAGAGCGTGCGGCGGATCGAAGCCATTTCCGATCGATCTGACTCAGTCCGGAGATGCATTCATTGATTCGACGGAATTGAACTTGGGAGTAGAGAGGAGCTGGAAGGTTGAGTGTCTCAGGGGAATTGACTACTGAGTTGAAATTTGAGTGCAGAGCTGGCTTCTGTTTGAGGACTCAGTGACTGGAAGTCGGAAATGGTGGCGGAGGAGAGGGGGGAGGTCGCCGGTGAAGTGAGATCTACGGAGGCGAGGGGAGATCGGAGGGACAGAGTTTAGGTTTTCCTTTTCCTTTTCCTTTTTTGTTTTCTCCTTTCTTTTGGCTTGTGTATTTGGATGAAGGTTGTTTTAACCGCGGGGGAAGAGGGAAAGTGGGGGGAAGCAGAGAGAGAGGAATGCTTGGCTGTTCTGCACGTGCTGATCCAGTGGGAATGGGACGCGTTGAGTGAAGCTCATGGTGGAATGTCGGCCGGTTGGACCAGATTCAATCGGTTCTGGTTATGAAACTAGCGTGAATATCATCGTATGATTGGCATGATCAATTTTTGACATATTAACGAATGATATTGTTTTAATAGATTTAATTAATAAAAAATTAATTATGATTTATTTCATGAACTTAAAAGTTAATGTTGATGTTTTTTATTGGATTTAAGTATAAAGTTAGGGTGTTGAAGTTAAATGTTGTAGTTGGACTGAATTCAATTGGTCGAAAGGATTGGCCGATGGCGATTGGAGAGTGGAGTCCGAGATGCGCACTCAATAGTCATCAGCACTCGCCCAGGCAGAGGAGACAAGGTCACAAAAGGAATGGGATAGCGTGATTACTAGAATTCTAGTAGCCACCGTGGCTACTTCAGTATCCCCCATTCATTTTTCTTTTTTCCCCTTTTTTTAATCTCACGGTTAAAATTATTTCAGGGTAATTTTGGAAACAAAAAAAGACCACATCTGATTATTCTATATATTCTATCCAAACCCTAATTCTATCCTTTCCTCCCTCCAGTTAAAGCCTATTTCTACCATCCCCTCCCTCCAGCCAAAACTGTCGTAGCCACAAGCTCCGCTGACCGCCTCCGCCACTCCTGTTGCAGTTGTCCCGCCGGCCGCCTCTACCAACCCCATCGCACGTCTCCACCAGCCGTGAGCCCGTGACGCACTAGCCTTGAATCTTGATGTCCCATAAACCCAGTCATCCTCCGTTGTCGAGCCGCGAATCAGGTGGCTTTGTTCCAATTATCATCGTTAGAGAGAGAGGGGGGATGGAGAGAGTGCGTCACGAATTATATATATACATACATGGAATGTGTTTGGCCAAATATTGAGACACTTGGGCCCCCAGGTCCATGGTCACCCCAAAGCCCATGAAGAAACGATTTGGGCCCGAACAGGGGCAATGAGCCTCTAAATGGGTCCAAGGCGGTCTTTCTTTGTGGGCATGGCAAGACCGCCCGACAGAAGTAAGAGACCGCCCGACATGACAGCAAACGGACACCTATCCGACTCGGTACGGAGGCTGACAAAAGTACGATCCTGACAGCCTCCTGAGAACAGGTCCTTATGCGACCTTGGACGCCCGACATGGCATTAATTATCCTCACTCCGACATTCACTAGTATAAATACCCACTCATGGGACACATTAATGGTAACTTCGACCAACTCCATTCTCTCTCTTATTTACTCACACTTCACTTCTCTCTCTAACTTAAGCATCGGAGGAGGTCCCAGGAACCCCCTGAGGACCTTTCTGCAGGGTTTCGGAGACCGCCCTCGACCATCGGAGCCTCACAAACCGCTTGGTACAATCCGAGCACAAACATTTTGGCGCCCACCGTGGGGCCCACGACTTTGTGGCGAACGAGATGGGAGACGACTTCGAAACCCCCCTCAAGGGGATGACCGAAAACAATACCCTTCGAGGCTTATTGCCGAGGGTCGAAGATGAAGCCGAGCTGGAGGAAGTGGTCAAGAGTCAAGGGATGCAAATCGCGAGCATGCAAGACAGCCTTTCCCAAATTCTTCAGCTCCTGAAGACCCGAGATGACCCCGCCGAGGGATCGAAGGGGAGGACGCGTGATGAGAAGCTGAAAGGCGCTCTCATCCTCGATAGCCCTGCTCGGACAGAAGGCGGAGGACTAGAGGCCGACGACACGGATCTTAACTTTCTAGAGGAGCATGTCGACATTCGGGAAGCACAAGAGCCCGAACGTTCTCCAAAACCCTCTATCGAAAGAGCTCTTCAAGACTCCGGTTCCCCCCAAATTCTCCTCTCTGGGACTACCTACCTACGGCGGGACATCCGATCCCGCCGACCATCTTTGCGCATTTATGCTAAAGATGCAACTCATCAACGCAACAGACTCGGATCTGTGTCGGGCGTTATCGGTTACCTTCAGCGGCCAATGCCGAACATGGTACACCTCCCTCCCGAAAGGGATTATAGAAAACTTTGAGCAGTTTGCGATGCTCTTCTCCACCAAATTCGCGTCTCAACGACGTCGCAAACTCACCGTCTCGGCACTCATAAATTGCCGGCAGAAGAAGGAGGATTCGCTTGCCGATTTCTACGACCGATGGAACGCGATAGCTTGCAAGATAGACGGCATCTCCCCCGTCGTGGCCACCGGAAACCTCCGAATCTCAACGACTAGCCTCGAGCTGAAAAGAACATTGATAAAAAAGGATGCAACCCTAACGGCCTGGTCCGACTTAGATCAATTGGTGCGCCGAGCGATCTTGTTGGAGGAAGCGCTAGCCAACGACGACCGAGGCCAGCAAGGCCGCCCCCGCGGAGACGCCTCAGAGCGTGGAGACTCCCGGAGGGGAAGGCGGTCTCCAGACCGAAGGTCGTACCGAAACAGGTATACTGATCGAGAAGGAAGAAGAGACGTGCTTTCCACCGACAAGGAAAGGGGCAGAGATCGAAAGAAAGGCGGAAGGAAGTACGAGACGTCTTCTGCCCAAGAACCGTAGGAAGGAAAGAAGTGGTGCGACTAGCACCAAATCACAACCCATGACACCACAGAGTGTAGAGAGTTCAAGGCTACGCTCCGACATCTGGCCCCGGGAGACCTAAGAAGCAAGCTAGAAATGAGGCGGTCTCATAGAGAGCACTCAATAGAAGAGCGGGAGGAGTCTCCGAGTCCCGAACAAGACAAGACAAGACGGGCGAGAAAGGAAAGATCAAGATCCCGCTCCCGAAACAAAGTCGCCTCCCCCTTGAGGCAGTCTCCCCCCTACAAAGCACCCGGGAACGACGATGACGGAATGGAAGTCATAACGATCGCAGGAGGGCGAAAGCGCCCAAGAACCGAAGGAGACCGCATCGCACAATGCCTCAACGTGCAACGCAGAGCACCGATAGAGGTCGCCTTCTTGCCCTCTGAGTTGGCCAACGAAGAAAACTCAGAGGACCCCTTGGTCATTTCCTTTCGAACCGCCAAATTCAAAATCACC
The DNA here is from genome assembly GCA_964030455.1 of Linum trigynum. NCBI lineage: Eukaryota > Viridiplantae > Streptophyta > Magnoliopsida > Malpighiales > Linaceae > Linum > Linum trigynum. The sequence continues at coordinate 26,707,246 of OZ034814.1, read as the reverse complement.
AGAGCCCTAGTCGACAACGGGAGCTCGGCGGATATACTGTTCTACTCGGCGCTCAAAGGAATGAAGAAAACCGTCCAAGACCTCCAACCCTCCAACACCAGTCTGGTAGGGTTCTCAGGAACAAAAGTCTGTGTCCTCGGGTCAATCACCCTCAAAGTCACCATAGGAGAAGGCGGAGTTACAAAGACTCGTCCGGTGGAGTTCCATGTCGCGGACTGTCCTTCCGCCTACAACGCTATTTTAGGCTGCGGTTTCCTTGCAACTTTTGAAGCGGTCGCCTCAACCTGCCATCAAATGCTGAAGTTCCCAAGTGGAAGCCTAATAGGCTGCGTCCGAGGCAACCCCAAGGATGCCAAGGAATGCTACCAGGCGACGATTGGACATTTGGAGGTCGACCTGGTCGACACAAGGGATGACGTACCCCGTCCGGAGGCGGTTGAAGGCGATGTAGCGGTTCCTCTCAACGAAGAAGAACCAAGCAACACCGTGCGCATCTCGGCCCACTTGGTCAACGAGGAAGCTCAGAAATTACTATCCCTCCTCCGAGAGTTTCATGACCTTTTCGCATGGGGTCCGGAAGATATGCCAGGCGTCCCCCGCCGAGTCTCTGAGCACCGACTCTCCGTCAAGCCCAAAGCAAAGCCTATACAGCAGCGGAGGAGACACTTGTCGGTGGAAAAACAAATGGCACTTGAGGAGGAAGTAAGGCGCCTCCTAAAAGCTGGCTTCATATGAGAGGTCCAATACCCCACGTGGCTCTCCAACCCAGTCTTTGTACGAAGGGGCGGGGGCACCTGGAGGATGTGCATCGATTTCACCAGCCTCAATGCCGCGTGCCCCAAGGACGCATACCCTCTGCCCCGCATCGACAAACTAATAGATGGGACCGCCAACCATGAGGCGGTCAGCTTCCTGGATATGTTCTCAGGATACCACCAAATCAAGATGGCGGAGGACGATCAAGAGCTAACCGCATTCATGACACCCATGGGTAACTTCTGCTATGTAGTCATGCCATTCGGGTTAAAAAATTCGGGGGCTACCTATCAGAGGATGGTCGACGCGGTCTTCAAAAACCAGATGGGGAGAAATGTCGAAGCCTACGTGGACGACGTCCTAGTTAAAAGCAAAAAAGTCGGGGACCACCTCTCCGACTTACGGGAAACCTTCGAGACTCTGCGACGGAAAAACCTAAGGCTCAATTCACTCAAGTGCGTCTTCGGAGCCGAAGCAGGAAAGTTCCTTGGCTTCATGATCACGAAGCGAGGAATAAAAGCTAACCCGAAGCAGATAGAAGCCATCCGCAGCCTAAAACCGCCAAAGACGATCAAGGAAATCCAGGCGTTCAACAGTAAAATGGCCGCGCTTGAAAGGTTCATCCCGCGGTCTGCGGATAAGTGCTCCCCATTTTTTCAGATGCTCAGAAAGTCAGCCTCAAAACTCCAATGGGGTGCCGAGTGCGACAAAGCCTTCACCCTACTAACGAGTCAGCTAAGCTCACCACCAGTCTTGAGCGCCCCCATGAGTGGAGAGCGACTCTACCTTTACCTGGCGGTCTCCGAGCGAGCCGTGAGCTCCGTCCTGGTTCGAAGGGCAAAAGACGGTTCTGACCAGCCAGTGTACTATGTAAGCAAAGCTCTTCTCCCCGCCGAAACGAGATACATGCCAGTCGAGAAGGCGGTCCTCGCTGTTGCTTCCGCGGCCCGAAAGCTAAGATCGTACTTCCAAGAGCACCCCATCACAATACTGTCTAACCTTCCCCTCAAGAGCGTCATGCGAGGCATGGACGCCTCCGGGAGGCTGACGAAGTGGGCAATCGAGCTCAGCGAGTTCGACATAGAGTACGCCCCAAGGCCGGCCATCAAGGCCCAAGTTCTAGCAGACTTCATCGCCGAGGGATTCTCAATGGAAGGCGTTCCCTCCGAGGAGCATAATCACGTTTGGCGACTATTCATTGACGGAGCAGCAGGAAAAACCGTCTCGGGGGCAGGAATAGTCATTGAATCGCCGGACGGTGTCGTCCATGAAATCTCCCTACGATTCAAGGACATCAAAACCAACAACGTTGCTGAATACGAAGCCCTCATCAACGGACTTCGCATACTCACCACCCTGGGCGCTTCCGATGTGCATATATGCTCAGACTCTCTCCTGGTGGTCAAGCAAGTGCATGAAGCGTTCGAGATTAAAGATGAGAAGCTGGCCGTCCTGGATACCCAAGTGCGAAGCGCCCTAGCACAGCTAAACTCTTGGAAGCTAGAGCACGTGCGTCGGATGACAACCAGCATGCCGACGCGCTTTCCAAACTGGCCACTGCCATGGACTTTGAAGGCAATCGGCATGTCACCGTCACTAAGGAGCAGGACCAACAAGAGGAGATCATGGCCGTGGAGGAAGCGACCGATTGGAGGACGCCACTGATTCGATACCTTGAACAAGACATCACTCCCTCGCATCCGATCGAATGCAAGGCGCTCAAGCTCAAGGCGGTTCGGTACTCCATGGTGAACGGTCAATTGTGCAAGCGATCATTTTCGGGTGCATACCTGAAATGCCTAGGCCCTTAAGAGGCGCGGTGGACTTTAAAAGCGATACACCAGGGGACGTGCGCCACACATGCGAGGCCCAGGTCACTCGAAAGAACCGTCCTTTTGCAAGGATATTACTGGCCGACCATCAAGAGAGACGCCGCCGACGTCGTCTTAAAGTGTCACGCATGCCAAGTACACCCCTCCAAACACCACCTTCCCGGCTCCGAGCTGCAAAGCGTGGTCGGGCCATGGCCGTTCGCCAGATGGGGACTCGATCTCCTAGGGCCCTTTCCCACCGCCCCATTGGGAAAGAAGTACTTGGTAGTGGCTGTCGACTACTTTACCAAGTGGATCGAGGCAGAGCCGCTTGAGACCATCACCAGCGCCTGAGTCCAGAAATTCATGTTCAACAACATTATAATCCGGTTTGGCATTCCACACTTAATCATTACTGATCATTGCACACAATTTGACTGCAGGCCGTTTGAGAACTTCTGCACCCGAAACCGCATTACGTGCACGATGGCGTCGGTGGCGTACCCTCAAACCAATGGTCAAGCGGAGGCATTCAACAAGCTGATCCTCCAAGGACTTAAAAAGCATCTCCGAGATGCCAAAGGGGCATGGACGGTCGAACTCCCTCACATCCTATGGGCACATCGGACAACCTACAAGACGGCTACGGGTGAGACCCCCTTCGCCCTAACCTATGGCTCTGAGGCGGTCGCTCCTGAAGAAATGGTCCTGCCCTCCCTCCGCGTCCAAGCTTACCGCCCCGAGTCTAATCATCAAGGCTTGCTTGAACACTTGGATATGGTGGAATCTAGACGGGAGGCGGCCTTGGAGCGTATCATGAGTGAAAAGGCTAAAGTCGCGTCCAGCTATAACCAAAAGGTGAAACCGCGCCTTCTCGAAGAAGGCGACATGGTTCTCAAGCGAGACTTCCAGAAGAAAGACGAGCATGGCAAGTTGGCGGCCACGTGGGAGGGCCCGTTTCTCATTGGAGAAAAGACAGGCCCCAACACGTTTCGTCTTGCAACCATGGAAGGCGACCCAGTCTCCAAGACATGGAACGACATGCATCTACGGAATTACCACACAGACGTGCTCTGAGGTACCACATTCCCCAATGCAACAATTTACGGGTTGCTACCAAGCACCCGCTTTTGGATCTCTTTTGGTGGAGAGGGCCAGGCCCCACCACTTGTAACAGTGTATGGGTTGCTATCACGCACCCACTTTCCCTCACGTAATACACTGACAACTATTTCGGCCAACGCTTTGGACCTCGATATTCGCATTACGCAAGTTTTATGTCATCTAACTCAAAGACTCGTAAAACATACGAAACAACATGAATCTACTGTCCCGACCACTTAACAAAGGAAAAGGTATCACTGCCTCCGCAAAATAATGCATAAACCCGCACCAACGCGGTCGCAACAAACCACACGACAATGCCACGAGAAAATTCAATACCGTCCAAAGGCGGTCACCAGCGGCTATCTATGTTTCAACAAATAAAGAAAGAGCTGCTTAAGGCGCTCACTCTCGCAAAATCTTTTCTAACACAAGGCAAAGTCAACATTCGCTTCAACGCGGTCCCCCCAAATTGTCATCACATCATCCAAACACATAAACCCGCTCCAACGCGGTCACAACAAAAAGGTAAACATGAACACCTTTGGCAAAGCAAAGGGGAGAACCAATCGCGCACTGAGGCGGTCACCCACACTTGTCCACACCTCAATCACAAAAGAGAACTGTCTAAGGCGCTCATCCTCACTGAAAAGAAAGAACAACAAAATCAAAGATGTAGTCAGACAATCTCAAACGCCTGGCGAGCCCCTGCTCCCCGTCTCTCCTTCTCCTTCGCCTTCGGACCCTTCTTCATCTCCCGCTTCGTCATCCGCGGAGTCGTCCGCCTCCGAGTTCACATCGTCCGACGACCAATGTCCGATCGCATCCCAAACACGGTCTGCGTCCCAGGCCACGTCCGGACATTCCTCGCGGATCAGATGGCGGATGGCAGCCACAACATTGCCCACAACTTCCTTATATTTCGCCTTATCATAGGCCAAGAATTCAGCATATTTCAAATAAGCAGGACCGGCCGCGGCTTGTGCAGCGGCCACCACTATCTCGCGGTCCTTCAGCAGAGACGCCTTCTCTAGCTTGAGCGCGTCCATCTCCTTCCGCAGCATATCCTGTTCCTCAAGCAAAGCCTTCTCAATCGCGCTCGACTTTTGCACCATGGCTTCGAGGCGGTCCTTCTCCTCCCGAACGGCCTTAGTCGCCTCCTTCTCCGACACCAGTTCCTGATCCTTGCGTGCCAATTGGTCCGCGAAATCCTTCTCAATCTGCGACCGCAGTTCCTCTATCATGGCTGCTCGACCCTCACTCAGGCTTTTCTTCAGATTCGCGATCTCGACCGTATCATCGTCCACGGTCTTTGACAAGCGGTCATTCATCAGAATGAGTTGAGAAAACCCGATCTGCGCCTGCAAGCAAACGATAGGGCAATACTAAAAACTTCGGCACTGGCCAAACAAACAGAAAAATCACAACCACTAACCCTGAAGAAAAATTGCGACGCGGTCCCGGCCAGACGACGGTTGCTCTCCGACGAAGTCGCTATATACTCGTTAGGCATCTCAAGTAGCTCGCTGATGGTATGGAGAGCTAACTCAGCGGCTTCGGTATCGACCGCAGCCAAAGAAGGGATCGCCACGGAGCTGGACTTGGTCGACCGCTTCGGGGCAGGACCGAGCTTTTCCCCAGCCTTGGTGTGAGGGGAGCCAACCTTGGCGCGCTTCGAAGCCGCCTCAAGGACCCCGCGTTCCATCACCCTCTTCCCCGCAGCCCTACCAATGGCAACGGAGGATGTGCTAGCCGCACCGGACGGTTTCACGGGAGACTGCGTTTGGGGAGCGGTCGACAGGTCAATCACCTTAGCCGCAACAGAAGTGGGCGCGTCTCCTATTTGGGTGGTCCTCCCAGCCTTCTTCTTCTTCGGTCGGTTGGCGTCCGCCAACTCCCTCAACCCTGGATAAAGAAAGCATAAGTAAAAGCACATGAGAAAGATAAGCATACAAATCCACAAACACATTACTAACCATAAAAACCGCGGACGAGCTGGTATGCACTGTTAGAACCACTATGCTGCACGCGAAACTGGACGCCTTCTATAATCCTCGCCACATGGTCCCGCACCGATTGAGGAAACTGACCAGACTCACACCATTCATATTTGGACCCAACCGCATAGCCGGTGAGCGGTTCTGCATCGCCCGCATACCATTTCCACGAAGGGCGGGCAAAAAAGTACTCCTTGTACCACGGTGAATCAAGCTTGGGCGCCCCAGTAACGAAACCCACCGAGTTTTCCCGCCTCCCAATCGACCAACAGTTAGTCGAGTCTCTAATGTTATAAATCATCCTGAATGCATCAAACGAGGGCTCCTCCTTGAGGCGCTCACACGCCAAACGATACATGATCGAATGAAAGATAATCGTAGGCGAAAGGCGACCCAGAGTGCATTGCAGTCGATGCAATATCCGCGTCAGGAGGTCGTCAAGAGGAAACTGCAGCCCGAGCTTGACATGTTCGACCAAGATCGGGATCCAACCGCGGGGGAAGGATCCAATGCGGCTCCTCGCAGATGGAACCGCATAGAGCCAATCCGAAGGCATCCGCAACGACTTAAGCCGGTATAGCACCTGTTCAGGCTTAAAGGCCGCCACGTGAGGAGGACCTTGCTCGAAAACCTCTTCAGGGACGGGCTTTCCATCCCACATGCCCGCATGACGAAGAACAGTGTACACAGAATCCCTGATGGCAATCGGAGGCGGCCTCGGTTCTCCATTCTTCGAAATTTCTAGAGAAGAGGAGGCACTAGAATGCGTCCCAGACCGCACTCCGTCACTATCGACCTCCTCCAAATCTTCCAGCAAGATGCTTTCTAAACCTACCCGATCAAATTCCCTCGGATTATCCCCGACCGCAGACGAGGTAGCCACAACCCCAACTGCTGCAGGGTGGAGGTTAGCATGCAAATTATCTACGTCTACACAAGCCCCGACAAGGCAGTCTGATAGACCGTTAATTACACATGTTTTTACCCCTGTTCTTACACCGTTTGAGGTGTTGATTCTCGTGTTTTAGGCCGATTTCACGCTAGGTTGTGCTTGTTTGTCATATTTCAGGTCCTAGTACGTGAATGGAGGCTTGGGAGCGAGTTTGGGGTCGATTGTACGAGAATCGGACGCGTGGCGAGGTGCTAAGGAAGCTGCACGGGCATTCCTGGAAACCACACGGCCGTGCAACACACAATTGTGGCCGTGTGGTTATTGTCGAGAGCATGCACGGGCAGGATGGAGACCCCGCACGGCCGTGCGACCCTGGCCGTGTGGGAAGCCTAAGTTCGAACTAATTGGAACGCCGCGTTTTGACTCGCACGGGCAACTGGGTGAGCCACACGGCCGTGCGGCCTGCCCGTGCGAGTCGGGGAATCTTGGGTTTTCAGCCAATTTCGAGCCACAAGGGGGAGGATCGGACTTTTGGAGCAAAAACAGAGCCCTAGAGAGAGAAAGTACGAAGAACACATCCTAGAAGCTATTTTGGAGCTGGGTTTCATCAAATCAAGCTTGGAGATCGTCATAGGAGTGGAAATCATCATCCCAGAGCAGATTTTCCTCATCTTTATGAGTATGACTACTCTGATTACTGTTTTCTTCTCTCTTTCTATGGAGTAGAACCCCTCTCTCACTTGGGGATGAAGAACCCTAGTTCTATGTGTTAGGGATTGATTGTAATGACTTGGGATGATATTACTGTTTGATTTTAATCGAATGATGCATGTTTATTGAGTCAATTGAAGTCTGATCAACTTTTCCTAATTCCTGCTGCAATCTGAGATAGATAGAATCTGATTAGGTTGCTAGAGTCTCATCATTCGATAGTAGGAGATTGGCTATACGAGAGTTAGCCAGTTTACTGCTTTGTACTGGAATCCAATTCCAGTAGTGGAGTTCTGTTCTTACTGCTTCAGCTTTCTATCCCGGTGAAGACTAGTCGTCTGCCGGGTAGTTAGACTGAGAGGGCTTGGTCAGCTTAAGAGATTCCAAGCTACTGTCGGATCTTCGCAGTCTAATCAACAGTAAATCAACCCAGGGAAATTGTAATTGAAACCTAACTAAAGAGCTAGGGGGATTCATTCCCGAGTGACTCTTTCCTGCTTGAGAAAACCGAATAATTTCCTGCTTTATTTCTGCTTTTGCTTTTAAACAACAATCACTTACTTTAGTTGGCTAGATAACAGAGAATCACTGAGTAAGCAGTAGATCTAGACCCCGGGTTGATAATATAACTTGCCTGTTACTGCATTCCCGGTCTGCGATTACACTTGGTCGCAGATTGGTGTTGTGTTTTGGCGCGTCAAGTTTTTGGCGCCGTTGCCGGGGAACCCTCTAGGTTATTGGGGAAACGTGAGAATTTGTTACTCTAGCTTTTTATTTACTGCATTCTATCTCTTCCACCTATGTGCCTTCACGGGTTGCTTCTGCTGATTGTGTGCAGGTAGTGCATGACCCGTAGCCAGTCGGGAGATCTACTACCACTAGACCAAGAGCTTGAACGAACCTGCAGAAACTTCAAGCGGGCTCTAAAGGCGCGACTGGCTCCGGAGGAGGCGCTATCAAAGCTGCAGTTAGAAGAAGAGGAAGAAGAGATGGCTGATCCACAGGGCCATGCTGTGATCGATCCTGAGGAGCAGACCATGGGACATTACTGGACCGCCAGGGCTGCAGACATGAGGTCACCTATTCAACACCCTCATGTCCCAGCCAATAATTTTGAAGTGAGCACCTCAGTAATCACCATGCTGCGCGGTTCGGTGATGTTCCGTGGCAAGGAGGGGGAGTGCCCCCGATCACATTTAAGGCGATTCCATGAGCTCATTGATGGAATCAAGATCAATGGGGTACCCGCAGATGCCATCCAGCTGAGGTACTTCCCATTCACCCTGGAGGGGCAGGCCAAGGAGTGGCTAGACACTCGACCTCCAGGCTCCATCACCACGTTCGCCAACCTGGCGGACAAGTTCCTCACCCGCTACCATCCTCCATCCAAGACAGCTGACTTGCAGAAGCAGATCACCCACTTCACCCAGACGAAGATGAGACCATCAGGGATGCTTGGGAGAGATACACCAGTCTTTTCCTCAGGTGTCCCAATCATGGTTTCAATGATGCGTTCAAGGTAGGCACCTTCTATCACGCCCTTTTCCCGGAGGAAAAGCAGCTGATTGATTCGGTTTGTGGCGGGAACATGCTGACCAAAACACCGCCACAGCTGAATCAACTCTTTGAGGAGATGGCGGAGAACGGGTATGATTGGGGCACTGCCAGGAGATCGAGACGAGCACCAGGCCGGGGTGTGCATGCTGTGGGCACCCAGTCATCTGATCTGGTGCAGGTGGTATCGAAGCTGGTTTCAGCTATCGATCGTTCTGGTTTGATTGCAGGTACAGGACAGCCGCAGGCGATGCACTGCCAGTGGTGTGAGAGCTCCCATCACACCGTAGAGGACTGCCAGGCGATGAGGGAATCGTCTACTCCCCAGGAGCAGGTGTACTTTATCAGTAATGCCAGGCGCTTCGACCCCTACAACAACACTTATAACGAGGGGTGGCGCCAGCATCCTAACTTTTCCTAGGCTGGGGCAAATCCCAAACCACCAGCTCCCTAGGGACCATCTGGCTTCCAGATGCCTCCGTACCAGCCCAGACAGGGGCAATTTCAGCAGCCACAGCAGCCACTCTACCAGCCCAGACAGGGGCCAGTTCCACCACAGTCACAGGTGCGACCATTTCAGCAGACAGGAGCAGCACCTGCAGCCCCAGTACAGAGTGACCCGATGGCGGAATTGAGAGATTTGGTGGGTTCTCTGGCCACCTCTAGTGCGAACAAGTTCAATAACATCGAGCAATTCATGGAGAAAGCTTCAGGCAAGTTCTTGGAACTAGAAGCTGGTCAGAGAAATACACAGGCTGTGCTACGGGATATACAGACCCAGCTTGGGAGTGTTGCCCAGGATGTAGCACAGAGGACTCCTGGTACCTTGCCTGGTCAGACCATTCCTCATCCGCAGGATCCGAATGCCAACTGCAGTGCCATCACAACCAGGAGTGGCAAGGTGACTGCCGATCTGCCTGTTCGGGCAGAGGAGAGAGAGACCCCTGCTTCAGCACTTCCAACTAATCAGGAAGACATGGAGAAGGAGGTTGAGGTGCCTGCTCCTAAACCGCAACCAGTGGTGAAGGAGTATGTACCACAACTTCCCTTTCCTACTCGGTTGCACAAGGACCGACTGGAGACTGAGTTTGCCAAATTCATGGCAATGCTGAAGTAGGTAAACATTAGCATGCCGTTCGTGGAGGCATTATCGAAGATGCCCAAGTATGCCAAGTTCATGAAGGATCTCCTCACCAACAAGAGGAAGCTTGGGGAGCTGTCAACGGTGATGCTCAACGAGGAGTGTTCTGCCATCCTGCAGAACAAACTACCAGAGAAGCGAAAAGACCCAGGGAGTTTCACTATCCCTTGCATGATTGGTAGTTTGCATGTAGGGAAGTCCTTGGCGAATTTAGGCGCTAGCATAAATGTCATGCCTTATAAACTGTTTAAAAAGCTAGGCCTAGGTGAACCCAGTGATACTAGGATGAGCATCCAGCTTGCTGATAGATCCATTGTGCATCCTAGGGGTATAGCAGAGGACTTGATAGTCGCAGTAGGGCCATTTTCATATCCTGTTGATTTCGTGATTTTGGACATAAATGAGGATGTTGATGTGCCATTGATACTGGGTAGGCCTTTTCTCGCCATCGCCAAGGCGCTTATTGATGTTAATGATGGAAAACTGATTTTGAGAGCTGGGGGTGAACAAATCACCTTCTCTGTTTCTGATAATATGAAACACCCTCAGCTCCATGATGATCTAGATTACTTTGATGTTGTTGCTGATTTTGAGACCGCACTCGCCATCACGAGTGCGGGTACTGATGATTTCCTTGAGCGTTGTCTTTTGCTAGGGGAACAGGCATCACAGGACATGCAGTTGGAGGAGCAGCTCGCGGAGCTAGATGAGGCCATGATCGAGGGGCGAGAGATACCATTCAAGCCGATCCCTATCTTGCCCCGGATTGCTACATCATTGGAGGAGCCACCAGAGCTGGAGCTTAAGCCCCTCCCCTCTCACCTGGAGTATGCATTTCTCCGGGAGGGGAATAAGCTACCGGTCATCATTAGCTCGGATCTGACACCCGAGCAGAAGAGCAGGCTGGTGGCTTTGCTGCAGAAGTATGCCCGGGCCATGGCATGGAAGATCACAGACATCAGAGGCATTAGCCCATCCTTCTGCTCCCACAGAATTCTGATGGAGGATGAGGTTAAGCCAGTCAGGCAGCTGCAGAGGAGATTGTCTCCTAACTTGGAGGCAGTGGTCCGGGCAGAGATTGTGAAGCTCATGGATGCAGCGATCATCTTTGCTATATCTGATAGCAAGTGGGTCAGCCCCACTCAGGTGGTCCCGAAGAAAGGCGGGATGACTGTGGTCCCGAATGAGAAGAAGGAGTTGATCCCGATGCGGACCGTGACCGGCTGGAGAGTCTGCATCGATTACCGGCGCCTGAATGACGCCACCAGGAAAGATCATTTTCCCCTACCTTTCATTGATCAGATGCTGGAGAGGTTGGCTGGCCATGAGTTCTATTGCTTCCTGATGGCATGTCTGGTTACTTCCAGATTCCTATTGCTCCGGAGGATCAGGCGAAGACCACATTCACTTGCCCCTTCGGTACTTTTGCTTACAGGAGGATTCCATTTGGGCTGTGTAATGCACCAGCGACCTTCTAGAGATGCATGCTGGCGATCTTCGACCGACTGGTTGGAGAGATCATGGAAGTCTTCATGGATGACTTCTCGGTTTATGGAGACTCCTTCTCTCATTGTCTCCATAACCTGGAACTCGTTCTGAAGAGGTGTGAAGAGACGAATCTGGCACTCAGCTGGGAGAAGTGCCATTTTATGGTTCATGAGGGTATTGTGCTCGCGCACAAGATCTCCAAGCAGGGGATTGAGGTGGATCGCGCGAAGATTGAGACGATCAGTAAGCTACCTCCTCCCGTTTCTGTGAAGGGGATCCGCAGCTTTCTAGGTCACGCAGGCTTCTACCGGCGCTTCATCAAAGATTTCTCGAAGATTGCCATGCCTTTGACCAAGCTGCTAGAGAAGGATGCACCATTACAGTTCACTCCCGAGTGCACAACTGCATTTGAGACCCTGAAGGAGAAGCTGACCCATGCCCCTATCATGGTAACTCCTGACTGGTCTCTCCCTTTTGAGCTGATGTGCGATGCGAGTGACTATGCGGTCGGAGTAGTTCTGGGTCAGAGACGCGAGAAGCACTTCCAGCCCATCTACTACGCGTCGAAGACCTTGAACGATGCACAAGAGAACTACACCACCACTGAGAAGGAGCTCCTCGCTGTGGTGTATGCATTTGACAAGTTCCGGCCATACCTGGTGCTCTCACATGTGGTGGTCTACACAGATCACTCGGCGATTCGCTACTTGATGAGCAAGGCTGATGCAAAGTCTCAGCTCATCTGCTGGATCCTGCTTCTGCAGGAATTCGACATCGAGATCCGGGACAAGAAAGGAGCCGAGAATGTTGCTGCATATCATCTTTCACGGTTGGAAGCCCCTCCGGTGGACAACTTCGTGGAAGAGATCGACGACTCTTTCCCGGGTGAGCGATTGCTGGCGATGACACTGGTGGACAGCGTGACCCCTTGGTATTCTGACTTTGCCAATTATCTGGTGGGCAAGCAGTTACCCAAAGGGATGGCTACTCATGCAAAGCGCAAGTTCTTCTCCGATCTGAAGCACTACTTCTGGGAGGATCCTTTCCTCTTCAGAATCGGAGCAGATGGCGTGATCCGGCGCTGTGTCATGGAGCACGAGATGGGAGACATCCTGTCTCAATGCCACGAGGGACCTACTGGAGGTCACCATGGAGGAAACCGCACGGCGCAGAAGGTGCTACAGTCGGGCTTCTATTGGCCCTCGCTCTTCAAGGATGCAGACTCCTTCGCTCGCCAGTGCGACCGCTGCCAGAGGTCAGGTAACATTTCTTCCCGGGATGAGATGCCCCAACATATCTCTGTTATTTGTGAAATTTTTGATGTTTGGGGTATCGATTTCATGGGCCCATTCCCTCCATCTTTTGGAAATCTGTACATATTGGTTGCAGTGGACTACGTCTCGAGGTGGGCAGAAGCTCAAGCCATGCCCACCAATGATGCAAGACGAGTCTGCTCCTTTCTGAAGCAACTGTTCTCCCGGTTCGGGACACCCCGCGCCATCATTAGTGATAGAGGAACCCATTTTCAAGGGAAATTCACTAAACTCCTCTCTTGCTATGGTGTTAAGCATCAGGTGTCGGTGGCCTACCATCCCCAGTCAAATGGGCAGGCCGAGCTGACGAACCGGGAGCTAAAACGAATTATTGAAAAGACGGTGGATCAGTCTCGCAAGGATTGGTCCACCAAGCTCGATGATGCTCTTTGGGCGTATAGGACTGCCTATAAAAATCCGATTGGCACTTCTCCCTATAGGCTTATCTATGGGAAGGCGTGCCATTTGCCGGTAGAGCTAGAGCACAAGGCCTTCTGGGCCATTAAGCTGCTAAACATGGATTTGAGTGTTGCAGGTACAGAACGTAAGTTGCAGCTGCTGGAGTTGGAGGAGTGGCGTTACCACGCCTACGAGAACACCCTGCTCTACAAGGAGCGCACCAAGCGTCTCCACGACGCTCGGTTGAGGGTCCCGAAAGAGTTTCAGGTAGGTAATTGTGTTCTGCTTTTCAATGCACGCCTGAAACTCTTCCCGGGTAAGCTCCGTTCGAGGTGGTCGGGTCCCTTCACGGTCACCCAAGTTTTCCCGCACGGTGCGGTGGAGATCAGCAATGCTCAAACCGAGCCATTCAAGGTGAATGGCCACCTCCTAAAGTTGTATTTGGGAGGTGTTGTCGAGCGCGCAGAGCTGCTGATCAAGCTCGAGGACCCTTAGTTCCTCTACTGGCGTCCAGCTAAAAGACGGTAAAGAAACGCTTGTGGGGAGGCAACCCCACCGAGGTTTGCATTTTCTTACATTTTTCCTTTTGTTATTTTTTGTGTTTTTGAGTCTTGAGATGTTGTTCCAGAGTCGAATGTCGTTTTTGGGTGAAAACAGGTTGAATTCGGGCGTCCAGCAGCTCGCACGGCCAGGCCACTCTCGCACGGCCGTGTGAATATTATCCCCTGGCCGTGCGAGCTCTCGACAAATTCCACACGGCCAAAAGTGCAATTCGCACGGCCGTGTGGATTGGCCTGGCCTGGCCGTGTGGCCGACACGGGCAACTCGTCTGCTGGCACGGCCGTGTGGATTTTTTCCATTGGCCTGCGAGCTCTCGACAAATTCCACACGGCCAGGTGTGCAACTGGCACGGCCGTGTGGTATACCTCGGCCTGCCCGTGTCGGCCAGCACGGGCAATATTGCACCTCGCACGGCCGTGCAGCCTCGCCCGTGCGGCCGAGCCACGGCCTATTTATTCGGCCAGCACGGCCGCGTGGTCATAACTTTGACAAACACTCGCCGGAATCCTCTGAATCTCACCGGAAAACCACGCCAAAACCCCTTTTTTTGATTTTTTCGGCCATTTTTTGTTATCTTTTCACCAAACCAACAACAAACCCACCCTTCCTCCACCAAAATCGGCCTATCCCTCCATTTTGAGGAGATTTGGCCGACATTTTTGTCGCCGGAGGCGATTTCCGGCGAGACTCCGGCGAGGCTCCGACGAGCACTTCCGGGCACTTTTTCGGCGTTTCGTCGCTTCCATCGCCTTCCCCTCATCATCCCCTACACCTCTACTTGAGTCTCCAGGTTTGATTTTGCCCTTAACTATGTTAATTGTGGAGAATTGGGTGTTAGGGTGCATGTTTAGAGAATCTCATTGAATCTTGTGATTTTTGTGTAATTGATTGAGGGGAGTGCATGGATTGTGTTTGAATTGTGTTGGGCAAAGTCCCTCTTGATTGTTTGAGCCCTTGTGTGCAAGAATTTTGCAAATTTCATGTTTACCTTAATATTGCACACAAGGTGTTCGATGAAATGCCTGTTTTCGTACCATTTTGTGGGGGTCGGTTGGGGCCCTTAATGATGTGCTTTGAGGGTGTATTTGGTATGAATGTGAACCTTGAGTTGCCTACTTGTTCATGGATGTGCACCCCCACTCAGATTATGCTTGATTTATCGAGTTTCTGACCCCCGATCTATGGATGAAACCATGGTTAGGCTGTTTTTCTGTTCTTAAGTGTGGGGGTGTGATTAACATTTTCTTTGGCTTTTTTGGTTCCATTTTGGTTGTTCTTTTGCAGGACAATGTCGAGACCTGACCTCAAGCACCCGTTCATCCGGGATTTGAAGAGGGGGCCCGCCCAGGATCGCTTCAAGCATGTCCTGAAATGCCCGTTTGGGCAGCACCACTTCTGGTCCAAACGGGAGTTTCAGACATTGCACTGCTACAAGCAACTCTCCGCCGCCGTCACCAACCGCCCATGGCGCCGTCTGCTCTCCATCTGCGAGAAGGTTTACTATGAGCCTGTGCTTGAGTTCTACACGACCTTCAAGCACACACCCACGGACGATTGGAGAGACGGTGCAGCCGTCAAATTCAGGCTAGGCGGTGCCCCACGGTCCTTGAGCTACCACGAGCTGGCCAAGGCTCTCGACCTCGACGACGATCTGGACTACGTCACCGAGCTCAGCGACCCGCCGGAGGTGGACTTCAGGAGGCTGTACACCCGCCTGGCTCGGCCAGGCCAGACACGTCCTTTCTCGGCCAGGAGGACGAAGACAACTACACTGCAGCTCGAAAACCGCCTTCTCCACCACCTGCTGGCGAAGTCTTATACTCCAGCTTTAGACAGTGCCAGCGCCATCACTAGGAGGGCCCTGTACCTCCTCCAGTCGATCCACCAGGACGACCATCCCCTCCACTTGGGTTCGGTGGTGGCCAGGACCTTCAAGAAGACTGCTTCGGAACTGAAGAGTCTCCACTGCACCCCCCTCATCACTCGCCTGGCCACCTACTTCGGCCTTTCCCTGCAGGGGTGCACACAGCAGGGGGACACCATCGTTTTTGGCAGGTCCACGATCAGTCACATGCACCTGCTGCGACAGAACCGCGACGTTCTATGGATCGAGGGGTTTCCGGAACCTCAGATCCCCGCGGAGGACCAGCAGGAGGACCAGCCAGAGGGTGCAGCTGATGAGGAGGTCCAGTCCGAGGACGTGGATGAAACTGCTGCCGCCCGCCCCACCACCTTTGAGTACGGGGGTGGCAGTTCCAGTTTCCCGGGGCAGGATTACTTCACCTCCCAGTTCGAGCAGCTGCGTCTCCAGAACCAGCAGATCATCGACCATCAGATGCAGTTCCAGCAGCAGTACGCGGCTCACCAGGCCGAGTACCACCAGAGGATGGCTGGTTACGATGAGAGATTGGACCAGCTCCAGACCCAGCAGGGTGTGACTCTCGCACACATCGAGCGAGAGAGGCGCCGTTCACGGCGCATGCAGGAGGTCCAGCAGCATCTGCTCCAGCTGCTACCGGGCGAGCAGCCCGTTTGGAGGACTCCCTGGGAGGACTCTCCACTTCCACCTCCCCCAACGGATGGTGATGATGGTGCTGATGGTGGTGACGCCTTCATGAACGACATCAACTTCGATCTGGACGATCTCGGCGACGAGTAGGCTGTACTCGTTGCCCATCTCAGTGTGTTTTGTTTTTCGTTTTAGACTTGTGTGTGTTTGCTCCATGTGTGAGGAGCTTGAACTTAGTGTCGTTTGTTTTTGTTTGTTTCTTTAGTGGATTGTTTTTGCTGTAGTCGTCTGGGCTAACACTTATCCCTAACGCATAGTGTGCTAGTGTGTTCTTGGTGTTCGATTCGTGCAGAACTGTCCATCTTCCCGTTTGTTTCTCGCTGACTGGTCCACTTCCAGTCCCCCAGCAGTTTCAATCCGGTAACATCGTTCCCCTTCTCTATCCATCTGCTCTATTGAGGACAATGTCGTGCTTAAGTGTGAGGGGTGATTTGTATCGGTTGGAATGTATATATGTGTGCTTGGAGCCTAGTCCACTGTCCAAATCTCGAGATTTGAGGGCTCCAAGTACTGCTGTTTGATCATATTGGCACTGTGTTTTGATTGATGAATTGAATGGTTTTCGGATTGATGCATGACAGCTTGATTGTGACTAGGACAACCTATGATGAGGACTAAGACGTGCATTAGAGTTGTGTAGGGGTTCAGTTTTTCAACTGTTTGCTTACCAACTGTGACTTGGATTGATTACTTGTTCTTGACAGTCTCTTATGCATCTAGTTCAGGGTATCAGAATGTGAGATAGCGCATATAGGTAGCCATGTGAGATTTGAGCCTGCTTGTTTCTTTCTTGTGCGATAGATCCCTCTTCCATGATGTGTAGCATTCACGTTGTCACTAGCTAAGATGATGGGGGCATAGGATTAGCCCACGACCAAATTTGACTGTCCTGATGTGTCATATCCCCTAGTCAGCCCTTTTGAGCCGTGTGTTAGCCTTTCTTTTGGTCTGAAATGAAAGAAATCACCTTGTTTACATCTTTTAAAATGTTCCACAGAGTGGTTTTTACATATTATCTGCTGTTTCTGCTAAATTTGATGTGAGTGTTGGAGGTAGTGCTTAAAAGTTTAGCTGGGCAGGTGTTTGAAATATATGCAGAAGTGGTGGCTCTCTTAAGAAATGCAAAGAAAATGAAAGAAAAACAAAGAAAAAATTGAAAGCAAAGAGAGCCACTACCAAAAATCTGAATAATGCCCAATAAGTAGTGTTTCTTAGCAGTCTGGCTTGGAAATGCTGACATTTATACCTCCTTCGCTCTTGTGCTCTTGAGATATTGAGTAATGCAGAATAGCAGAAAGGAAATACCTGTTTGTTTGACTGTGATTGTTTGGGTTTGGAAATGTGGAACCTTGTGCTATGAATACGTCCACCACCTAAAAGACCTTTTCCCCATGTCCAAGACCCTAGCCAGTCATTTGAACCTGTGTCTAAGACCTCCTGATTAGTTAGTGGTGACACCCCATATGTGAACTCTAACATTTAGAGGCTGCCATCATGGTGAAGAGATGTTAGGGATTGAGAGAAATAACATGCGCATTTTTCGCATCAAATTGTCCTGACCCCACTGGTCGAGAGTGAGTGATTCATTTTTCATATTCTATATACTCGTGTACCCCGGTGAGGACCTAGATTGCTCGGTCTCTATTCTGATGTCTTGAGTTGGATGCATGAGTTGACTGTTTTGAGTAAGTGGTTGAGTCAAGTCTAGGTTGGTTGGTGAACAGAAGGGATACTCTTCCTTTACTCGATTTTGCTGCACTCGAATGTCCTTTGTGGTGGTTGTCCAGGTTGCTAATGAAGTTGCTCGTGTGTTGATGTTTGAAAACCAGTACGATTCACGTGTTCTGTGCCTTTATGATTTGTCCCCAATGTTGATTGATTGAAATATGTGAGCTTACCTTGTGTCTGACTTGGTTTGCTTGGGGACAAGCAAACGGTTAAGTGTGGGGGAGTTTGATAGACCGTTAATTACACATGTTTTTACCCCTGTTCTTACACCGTTTGAGGTGTTGATTCTCGTGTTTTAGGCCGATTTCACGCTAGGTTTTGCTTGTTTGTCATATTTCAGGTCCTAGTACGTGAATGGAGGCTTGGGAGCGAGTTTGGGGTCGATTGTACGAGAATCGGACGCGTGGCGAGGTGCTAAGGAAGCTGCACGGGCATTCCTGGAAACCACACGGTCGTGCAACACACAATTGTGGCCGTGTGGTTATTGTCGAGAGCATGCACGGGCAGGATGGAGACCCCGCACGGCCGTGCGACCCTGGCCGTGTGGGAAGCCTAAGTTCGAACTAATTGGAACGCCGCGTTTTGACTCGCACGGGCAACTGGGTGAGCCACACGGCCGTGCGGCCTGCCCGTGCGAGTCGGGGAATCTTGGTTTTTCAGTCAATTTCGAGCCACAAGGGGGAGGATCGGACTTTTGGAGCAAAAACAGAGCCCTAGAGAGAGAAAGTACGAAGAACACATCCTAGAAGCTATCTTGGAGCTGGGTTTCATCAAATCAAGCTTGGAGATCGTCATAGGAGTGGAAATCATCATCCCAGAGCAGATTTTCCTCATCTTTATGAGTATGACTACTCTGATTACTGTTTTCTTCTCTCTCTCTATGGAGTAGAACCCCTCTCTCACTTGGGGATGAAGAACCCTAGTTCTATGTGTTAGGGATTGATTGTAATGACTTGGGATGATATTACTGTTTGATTTTAATCGAATGATGCATGTTTATTGAGTCAATTGAAGTCTGATCAACTTTTCCTGATTCCTGCTGTAATCTGAGATAGATAGTATCTGATTAGGTTGCTAGAGTCTCATCATTCGATAGTAGGAGATTGGCTATACGAGAGTTAGCCAGTTTACTGCTTTGTACTGGAATCCAATTCCAGTAGTGGAGTTCTGTTCTTACTGCTTCAGCTTTCTATCCCGGTGAAGACTAGTCGTCTGCCGGGTAGTTAGACTGAGAGGGCTTGGTCAGCTTAAGAGATTCCAAGCTACTGTCGGATCTTCCGCAGTCTAATCAACAGTAAATCAACCCAGGGAAATTGTAATTGAAACCTAACTAAAGAGCTAGGGGGATTCATTCCCGAGTGACTCTTTCCTGCTTGAGAAAACCGAATAATTTCCTGCTTTATTTCTGCTTTTGCTTTTAAACAACAATCACTTACTTTAGTTGGCTAGATAACAGAGAATCACTGAGTAAGCAGTAGATCTAGACCCCGGGTTGATAATATAACTTGCCTGTTACTGCATTCCCGGTCTGCGATTACACTTGGTCGCAGATTGGTGTTGTGTTTTGGCGCGTCACAGTCCCTCAACTCAGATCCATCTCCAACATATAACTCTAACCCGTACCAATCCCATATGCACTCAGACATGCTTCGAACGGGGGAAGAATGATTCATACCTTGAATGCCAGGAGCGGTCTCCGCGACCTTCTTCCCGGCGCCTCGAGAAGGCAAGGTCGCGGCCGAAGCAGCAGGCCCTTTCCCAGAAACCACCGCGGGTTCGAGATCAGCGACTGGAGCGCTCCCCACGGCCGGGGCATCTCGCCTCGCCTCGCTGATCGGAGATGGAGGATTCTCGCCTGACATCTATCGAAGGCGAGAGAGGCCACAATCGGCGATTTCCAAAACCCCAAAAGCCGCGGCACCACCCACAAACGTAACACACTAATTAGCAGAGAAGTAGAATCGCATTCAACAAATTGAAAAACCAAGTCGGAAACTCACCGGGAACGTCGAATATATAGGCGCCGGGGTCAACCGCCTCTGAACTTTCCGCAAGAGAAAGAAAGGGGAAGAAGACGAGGAGTTTCACGAATTGGGGGAGGATGACGAGAGGATTTTCCTCCAAGTCCTACTTAAAAGCGAAAAGGGAAAAAAGGGCGCCCTGACAGGACGTTTTTCACGAAGCCCGAGAACGGAACACCTCGAGAGGTGACGTTCCGCCTGCCGGTGTCAGAGCTCTACGCCCGAGGCAGAACACGTGGCAAAGCTGGGATTTCAAAAGAGAGCCGAGGCGGTTCTCAGCCCTTAGACGCCCTCGCACCACGCTTCCGCGACTAGGGGCAACAAGGGAATCACATGCTATGCGGCTCGTAACCGCTTAAGGGATGCTACGGCCCAGGCGGCCCAGAGCCACTCAACATTGGCGAAAAACATCATTTAGCCGCAAAAACCTATCGCTTCCTACGCCTAAGGGGCAAATGTTGGGCCAAATATTGAGGCACTTGGGCCCCCAGGCCCATGGTCACCCCAAAGCCCATGAAGAAACGATTTGGGCCCGAACAGGGGCAATGAGCCTCTAAATGGGTCCAAGGCGGTCTTTCTTTGTGGGCATGGCAAGACCGCCCGACAGAAGTAAAAGACCGCCCGACATGACAGCAAATGGACACCTATCCGACTCGGTACAGAGGCTGACAAAAGTACGATCCTGACAGCCTCCTGAGAACAGGTCCTTATGCGACTTTGGACGCCCGACAGGGCATTAATTATCCTCACTCCGACATTCACTAGTATAAATACCCACTCATGGGACACATTTATGGTAACTTCGACCAACTCCATTCTCTCTCTTATTTACTCACACTTCACTTCTCTCTCTAACTTAAGCATCGGAGGAGGTCCCAGGAACCCCCTGAGGACCTTTCTGCAGGGTTTCGGAGACCGCCCTCGACCATCGGAGCCGCCCAAGGCCAGTGGAGCCTCACAAACCGCTTGGTACAATCCGAGCACAAACAGAATGTAACGAGAGCGAGAAACGGAGTAGTGGCGGAAGGCGGAATCAAAAAGCAAAGAAAGAAGAGAAGCCAATGGTATTGATTTGAAATGGTAATGATAGTGATTTGAAATGGTACAGGGTATTGGTATTGATTTCTTTATTTTGGTATTGTTTTTGTCGCATTGGTATTGATTATCATGTAATGATATTAATTTTCATGTATTGGTATTGATTAAATCTGCAATGGTATTGGTTTTTTGTGAAATGGTAGTGTTTTTATTTTTCAAATGACATTGGTGTTTTGTGCAATGGTAGTGTTTTTAATGAATTGGTATTGATTTATTGTTTTGTTGTTGCAGCGGTATTAGTTCGGCTGAATGAATCAAGGAAAAGATTACTACCATAACAATAACCACCAGAATACCATTATAAACAAGGACAAGCGAAACAATTCATTTTAATGGTACTAATACAAAACCAATACCAAGCCATGCACATCCTACATGCATTACGTAGGCAGTCCACATCCAACTTATTTTCAATATTGAATACCAATCCATCGAAACATATATACACCAATATCATAATGCAAACACTACCAATAAAACATATCCACCACTATCAAAACAATAAACACCATAATACCATTACTACCGCTTCCGGTCATAGGACAACTTGAGGATAGAGTTTCGTTTTTTCATCTTTCAGTCGAGGCCAAGCCAACAAATGTGATGGGGAAGGGTTGTGAATTATTGTAGTGGGCTCGGAACTAGGGCGTTGGACAAGTGACTGTCTATATTTGGTTACTTATGCGGTTATTTTTTATTCGCTTGCGGTTGCGGTTAAACAGCAAACCGCAAAACAGGAAACGAAAGAACATGTTCATTCAGTTTGCAGTTAATCGCAAACCACATGATTTTGATGCAGTTAGCGGTTTAACTCCAAAATCGCAACCGTATTCCCACCCCTTATGTGACAACCTATGAAAAGGTTTTTCCGTGACAATCTAACTCTACACCATCTGTTTTATTTGTTACTCTCTTTATTAAACTAACGAACAAGATTGGTATGGCGTAGTTCTGAAAATGAAAAAGGTACCAACATGTGATTATTACCCCTTAAATTATGACTTTCCTTATCTCTCTCCCCAAATCTCAACATATCCTCTCCAACTCTTCCACTCTCTAGTTCTTCCCAGCATTCGCCACCTCACCATGGTACGGGTAAACCGACCTTCGCAGGCTCCTCATTGGCACTGCAGGCCACTCTCGACTCCTTCCTGGATGTCGAACACCGCCGCTACCTCCCTCTTCCTCACGCTGCCACTGTCGTCGCCTGAGTATCGCCAGCAACCATTTGTGTGATTCGTGTACTTACGACATTACGACAATGTTGGCCACATTTCTTGCGTAGACATCCTTGAAGTCCCACGATAGTCTGTTAATACTTCTCCTCATGATGAATCCATCCTTCTTATCCTACTCAACCACCAAAGAAGCATTCTTTTCCGCTTTATCCATCGTTGGTTCCATCCATTCTGTTTGATGGTTTTTTGTTCTAGTATTGGGTCAGTGTAATATGGCATTGATTTTATTTTTTATTCTGGTATTGATTTTATTTTTTGTAGTAGTGGTTTTATTTTGGTATAGGTTGTTTTTTAAATCTGGTATTGATTTGATTTTGATACTGTATAGATTTTCATAGTAGTAGTTTTTTGGGTTATAGGTATAATATGCTCCTCTACTATGACGTTTTATCAAACATGTCCCTCTACTATTTTTTACATCAAACATGGCCCTGTACTTTGTATAAATGATCAAACATGCCCTTTTGTTAAAATTTTCATCCAAAAACCGTTAACCAAGGCCGAACTTTAGTTTGAGCGACACAAATGACTAAAATATCCATAATAAATTCACTTTAGAATTTTTTTCGTTCTTTTGTATAATCAAATCATTCAAATAATTTCACTTTGAAAAGACCCAGGGAAATAAAACAGGGGACAAAACTGACATTTTCCTCCCATTTGCCGATGTCGGGTCATTTAAATCTCGGTTCAACCACGATTGACGATTTTTTCAATGAAAATTTTGATAGAAGGGCATGTTTGATAATTTTTTCAAAGTACAGGGGCATATTTAATGTAAAAAATAATAGAGGGGCATGTTTGATAAAACGTCATAGTAGAGGGGCATATTATACCTATAACCCTAGTTTTTTTTCTACGTAATGATACTGATTTTTTCGTAGTGGTATTGGTAGATGTGTACTGGTATTGGTTGAATCTATACTGGTGTTGGTTAATATTTGTATTGATATTGGTTAGTATGCTGATAAGTGTTTATTTTATACATGTTTTGCTCCTATTTTTGATGGTTTCTTGATCATTTTTCGTGGAAACAACCTATCATTGACCCATTTTACGCTAGGTTGTGTTATGTTTTGCCTATTTCAGGTATTAGCACATGGAGGAGCCGTAGGAGCAATTTTCGAGAAATTTGAAAGTCAAAACGAAACGAAAAGGGAAGGGAAGTCTTCCCCAATCTCACGAGCCAGAGGGCGAAATTCCTATCCAGGGCGTGAAATTGAGGTAGGGGAGGTAGAACTACTTCTAAATATCACGGTTTGGACGCTCAATGTCACGATCGTGACATTGACTTTGTTGCTAGTATAAATGTGTTTATTTAATTATCAAAGGGAGAGCTGGGTTTTTGCACCCCAATCACCTAAGGGACGAACCCTGGACAGAGAAAGAGACTTGTGAATATTTTTGGAGCAATTTTGAAAGATTTTTTCGTCATTGGAGCCCATGAATCAAGTTTAGGAGTGGAGATTACCGATTGGAAGAAGAATCTCATCACCACAATGAAGTTATTCATCTTTTAATTTGTATTTTCTTCTCTCTCTATGGAGTAAATTATCTTCACTAAGGTTTGAGGAACCCTAGCTATGTTATTTTTGATTTGATGATTGTATGAGTACTCTTGTTAAAATTGAGTTCATAATCAATCTATGCATCTTTTTGGTTCAATTCTAGTTTAATTAAGTTATTGATTATGATTTGAACGAGGATAGGGAATACCTAATTAGGTCAATAAAGAAACATAGATTGTGTTGGGCCAAGTATGGAGATACGTATGCATATGTCAACAAATCGCCCGACATTATGGACTGACGTCCCTCTGAACAGAGAAAGACAGACATATGTACTGGCATAGCATTTAATGAGTCCACAGGCGTCCCAAACCGCCTGACAGTACAATTGAGTTACTATAAATAGCCCCGAAGGGGCAGCATTTATGGTAACTTCGACCTACTCAATTCTCTCTCTTATTCACTTTACATCTACTTCTCTCTCTAACTTTAGCATCAAAGGAGGTCCCAGGATTCCCCTGAGGACCTTTCTTTCAAGGTTTCGGAGACCGCCCCCCGTCTACAGAAAGCCGCACGAGGCTAGTGGAGTCTCACAAAACCGCTTGGTACGATCCAGGCACAAACATTTTGGCGCCCACCGTGGGGCCCCACAACTTCGTTGCGGGAAAGATGGAGACGATTTCGAGACCCCTCTCAAAGGGATGACCGAGAATAACACCCTCCGAGGTCTATCGCCAAGAGTCGAAGATGAAAGTGAACTCGAGGAGGTAGTCAAAAATCAAGGTGTACAAATCGCAAGCATGCTAGACAGCCTCTCCCAAATCCTCCAACTCTTGAAGACAAGGGAAGAACAAGCAGAGGGCTCAAAGGGAAAGGCACGCGAGGAAAAATATAAGGCCGTCCACATCCTCGACAGCCCTGCTCGGACAGAAGGCAGGGGACTAGACGCGGAAGAGGTGGACCTCAGCTTCCTCGAAGAGCACCTGCGGTCAACCTATGGAAAGCACAAAAGCCCGAACGTCCTGCAAAATGCGTTGTCAAATGAGCTATTCAAAACTCCAGTCCCACCTAACTTCTCCTCGCTAGGGTTTCCCACTTACAGCGAGATCTCAGATCCCGCGGACCACCTTTGCACTTTCATGTTGAAAATGCAACTCATTAATGCGTCCGACTCGGACTTATGCAGGGCGTTCCTCGTCACCTTCAACGGTCAGTGCCGCACGCGGTACACCTCACTTCCAGAGGGGATCATTGAGAATTTTGATCAATTCGCGATGCTCTTCTCTACGAAGTTTGCATCCCAAAGACGCCACAAGCTCACCGTCTCAACCCTCATAAATTGTCGACAAAAGAAGGAAGAATCGCTTGCGGAATTCTACGACCGCTGGAACGCGATCGCATTCGAGGTGGACGGCATCTCCTCAGTTGTAGCCGCCGGAAACCTCACAATATCCACGACTAGCATCGAGCTCAAAAGAACGTTGATAAAAATGGAAACCACCCTGACATCGTGGTCCAATCTAGATCAACTGGTGCGACGAGCAATCTTGCTTGAAGAAGACTAGTCACTGAGGACCGTTCCCAGCAAGGTCACCCCCGAGGAGACCATCAAGAGAGAGGAGATACCAGGCGGGAAAGATGCTCTCCAGAACGGAGGACATATCGCAACCGATATAACGAGCGTGATGGCTAGAAGGAAGTATTCTCCACAGACCGCGAAAGAGGAAGAGAAAGGCGGAGAGGAGGAAGAAAACATGATGCGCCCTCCGGGCAAGAACCCCAAGACGAAAAGAAATGGTGCGACTGGCACTAAATCACCACACACGACACCACCGAGTGTCGGGAATTCAAAGCCAGCCTGGGATATTTGGCACCGGGCAACTTGCGAAGTCGTATGGAGACGAGACGCTCACACCGCGACCATTCTCAGGAGACGCGAGAAGGATCCCATAGCCCCGATATGGAGAAAACAAAAAGAACAAGGAATGAGAGGTCAAGGTCGCCGACCTGAAACAAGGTCGCCTCTCCTCAAAGGCATTCTCCCGCCTACCGACCCCATCGCAACGACGATGAAGGAATGGAGGTCATCACCATCGCAGGAGGACGAAAGCGGCCTCGAACTGAAGGAGACCGCATGGCCCAGTGAGTCAACATCCAGCGAAGAATGAAAACCGACGTCAACTTCTTACAGTCCAACAGAGAGGAAAACACAAAGGACCCCTTGGTCATCTCCTTCTGAACTGCCAAATTCAAGGTCACGCGGGCTCTCGTGGATAATGGAAGCTCCGCAGACATCCTCTTTTACTCAGCACTCAAAGGAATGAAGAAAAGAGTTCAAGACCTCAACCCATCCAACGCCAGCTTGGTGGGGTTTTCAGGAACTAAGGTCTGCGTCCTAAGGTCGGTCACACTCAAAGTCACCATAGGTGAAGGCGGTATCACCAAGACCAAGCCAGTGGAGTTCCATGTAGCAAATTGCCCCTCGGCATACAATGCCATTCTAGGACGCGGTTTCCTTGCCTCCTTCGAGGAGGTCGCATCCACATGCCATTAGATGCTGAAGTTCCCTAGTGGGGGACAAATGGGACGCGTCCGAGGGAACCCCAAAGAGGCCAAGGAGTATTACCAAGCTACCGTCGAACATCTCGAAGTTGACCTTGTGGACGCTAGAGGAGACGTCCCACGTCCCAAGGCCGCTGAAGGCGATATAGCAGTCGCTCTAAACGAAGAGCGACCAGACAGGACGGTCCGCATTTCAGCCCACATAGGCGCAGAAGAAGCTCAAAAGCTACTCGCACTCCTCAGAGAGTTCCAAGACCTCTTCGCTTGGGGACCAGAAGGCATGCTTTGCGTTCCCCGCCAAATATCCGAGCACCACCTTTCGGTCAAAACAAGAGTGCGACCCATACAAAAACGAAGAAGACACCTGTATGTCGAGAAGCAAATGGCTCTCGTGGAAGAAGTACGACGGCTACTCAAGGCCGACTTCATTATAGAGGTGAAATATACTACCTGGCTCTCAAATTCGGTCTTCGTGCGAAAGGCGGAAGGTACCTGGAGGATGTGCATCGACTTCACCAGCCTCAATGCCGCCTGCTCAAAAGATGCATATCCCCTCCCCCGCATCGACAAACTCATCGACGGAACCGCCAATCATGAGGCGCTCAGCTTTCTGGACATGTTCTTTGGGTATCATCAGATAAGGATGGCCGAAGGAGACCAAGAATTGACCGCCTTCATGACACCCATGGGCAACTTCTGCTACGTGGTTATGCCTTTTGGGTTAAAGAATGCAGACGCAACTTACCAGCGGATGGTGGATGCAGTCTTCAAAGACCAAATGAGAAGAAATGTGGAGGCCTATGTCGACGATGTGCTAGTCAAAAGCAAGAAAGCGGGTGATCACCTATCTGACTTAAGAGAGATGTTTGAGACTCTAAGGCGGCGGAATCTGAGACTTAACCCCCTCAAGTGCGTCTTTGGAGCCGAGGCAGCGAAGTTCCTGGGCTTCATGATCACCAAAAGGGGCATAGAGGCTAATCCAAAGCAAATAGAGGTCATACGCGGCCTAAAACCTCCAAAGACCATCAAAGAGATTTAGCGCGTTCAATGGCAAAATGGCCGCACTTGGGAGATTTATCCCTCGATCAGCATACAAAATACTCACCATTCTTCCAAATGCTGAAAAAGTTGGCATCAAAGCTACAGTGGAGCGCCGAATGCGACAAAGCCTTCGCATCTCTGACGAGCCAGCTCAATTCTCCGCCGGTCTTGAGCGCCCCCGTCAGCGGAGAGCGACTCTATCTATATCGGGCAGTCTCAGAGCAAGCTGTGAGCTCCGTGCTAGTGAGACGAGCACAAGACGGTTTTGATCAGCCGGTTTACTACGTGAGCAAAGCACTCCTTCCAGCCGAGACAAGGTATATGCCGGTGGAAAAAGCGGTTCTTGTCGTAGCCTTTCCAGCATGAAAATTGAGGCCATACTTCCAAGAACATCCCATCACCGTGCTTTCTCACCTCCCGCTCAAAAGCATCATGAGGGGCATGGACGCCTCAGGACGGCTTCCAAATGGGCATCCGAGCTCAACGAATACGACATCGAATACGCCCCGCGACCAGCCATTAAAGGTCAGGTCCTTGCTGATTTCATTGTGGAAGTTTTTTCCCTCGAGACCGCCCCATCAGAGGAGCGACAACAAGTCTGGCGCTTGTTCACCGATGGAGCAGCAGGAAACACCGCCTCAGGAGCATGCATAGTCATCGAATCACCAGATGGAGCAGTCCATGAGATCTCGTTGAGGTTCAAAGACATCAAGACCAACAACGTCGCCGAATACGAAGCTCTCATTAACGGATTCCGAATACTCTCTAACCTGGGAGTGTCCGACGTGCACAGATTTTCTGACTCTCTATTAGTGGTCAAACAAGTGCATGAAACTTTTGAAATCAAAGATGAGAGGTTGGCGGTCTTGGCCAACAGAGTAAGGGGCGCCTTGCCACAACTAAACACGTGGAAGCTTGACCACGTCCGACGGGATAATCAACATGCTGACGCACTTCTAAGCTGGCAACTGCTATGGATTTAGAAGGAAATCGACACGTCACTGTCACTAAAGAGAGCGATTCGCCTGATGAGGTCATGCACATCAAGGAAGCTACTGACTGGAGGACGCCCTTGATCCAATATCTAGAACACGACATCGCTCCCCAGCATCCAGCTGAAAGGAAGGCGCTTAAGTGCAGGGCCGCTCAATACTCAATCGTAGAAGGCCAACTATGAAAAAGGTCATTCTCCAGGGCATACTTGAAGTGTCTTGGAAAGAAGGAGGCACGATGGACTTTGAAAGCTATACACCAAGGGACGTGTGCCACGCACGCGGGTCCTCAGTCGCTTGAAAGAACGATTCTCTTGCAAGGCTACTACTGGCCCACAATCAAGAAGGACGCATAAGACGTCGTTCTCAATTGTCATGGGTGCCAAATACATGCCTCCAGGCACCACCTCCCTAGCTCAGAGCTGCAAAGCGTGGTCGGTCCATGGCCATTCGCTAGATGGGGTCTCGATCTTTTAGGACCCTTTCCCACAGCTCCTCTTGGTAAGAGGTACCTTATAGTCGCTGTCAATTACTTCACAAAGTGTATCGAGGCAGAACCGCTTGAGACCATCACCAGCGTCAAAGTTCAGAAGTTTGTGTTCAACAACATCATGATCCGCTTTGGCATCCCGCAATCGATCATCACTGATCATGACACTCAATTTGATTGCCGGTCATTTGAAAACTTTTGTGCGAGAAACCGCATCATATGCACCATGGCATCAGTGACCTACCCGCAAACAAATGGTCAAGCTGAAGCGTCCAACAAGCTTATTTGCAGGGGTTGAAGAAACGTATGCGAGATGCCAAAGGGGGCATGGACGACCGAGCTCCCACACGTCCTATGGTCGCATCGCACAACCCATAAGATAGCCACATGCGAAACACCTTTCACACTAACATATGGCTCGGAGGCCGTCGCTCCTGAGGAAATGAACCTACCCTCCCTTCGGGTTCAGACATACAACCCAAAAGACAATCACAGGAAGCTGCTGGAGCAACTAGACATGGTGGAGTCGAGAAGAGACGCGGCCTTGGAGCGTATCATAAGCGAAAAGGTGAAGGTAGCCGCCTCTTACAACAAAAAGGTGAGGTCGCTCCCTCTCGAAGAAGGAGACACGGTTCTCAAATGTGATTTCCAAAAGAGGAACGAGCATGGAAAACTCGCTGCTACTTGGGAAGGGCCATTCCTAATTGGCAAAAAAACAGTTCCTAGCACCTTTCGCCTCGCCACCATGGAAGGCATCCCTGTCTCCAAGACATGGAATGACATGCATCTGAGGAGGTACTACTCGGACGCCGTCTGAGGAACCTCACATCATAGTGACGATATTTTGAAGAGGCTGGGTTACACACCCGCTCTTGTAATAGTGTATTGGTAGCTATCATAGCAACCTCTTTTGCTCAAGTAATACACTTACCTATTTTTCGGCTAATGTCCCGGTCTTTTATAAGTATGATCATTAGTTCCAACAATGCATACTTAGGCGCGAACCACATAACCGCCCACAAAATTAGGATATGACTTCATCCGCCAAATAAAGAAGGCTAGCCACACGGCTGAAATAAAATTTCCAAATCCAACATAAGCACAAAGCGGTAACAAAGTAGTCATTCAACAAAAAAGGGACGCTTAACAATCCCAATTGACCATTGTATTAAAAGCAAAATTACAAGCCAACACTCGTGACCGCTCACGGGTCACGAGGACCGCCATCGCCTTCACCATCGTCTTGCGAGGCCGCTTCCCCCTCCTCCTCTTCATCATTTTCAGAGTTCACATCCGTGTCAGCCCACGAGCCGATGGCGTCCCATATCTCATCAGTGCTCCAAATCGCTTCAGGTTTCTCCATACGAAACCAATGTCGGATGGCGGCAACCGCATTGCCAACAATGGTTTTGTACTTCTCATTGTCCAGAGCCTGAAATTCGCTCGACTTTAAGTAGGTCAGGCCAGCTTCAGCGAGAGCTGTCTCGAGCCCCTTCTTCTCCAGCTTCAACGATTCCAGATCCTTGCGAAGCGAATCATGTTCTTCTAACAACAACTTCTCCATCTCACCGGAATTCCTCACCCGCTCTTGCAATAGATCCCGATCTCTGCGAGCCCCTTTGACAGCTTCCCTCTCCGCACTCAGTTCTTGATCCTTCAACGTCAACTGCTCCTTAAAGTCCTGTTCCAGCAGTGGGCGAACTTCTGCCATCAATGTTTCCCGCCCTTCGCTCAGGCTCTTCTTCAGCTTGGCGATCTCTGCGACCTGATTTTCAATGATCTTCGACAGGCGGTCATTGTTCATCAGAATCTGAGAAAACCCCACCTGCGCCTACACTCGCCAAAACAAGAAAGTCAGTAGACACGCTTGAACATGCATAAAAGTCATATCTAAGCATACACACCGCGAAGAAGAATTGAGTAGCGGACCCAGCAAGGCGCCTGCTACTACCACCGGACGAGGCAATATACTCAGAGGGAATGGCCAGCTGGTCGCTGATGGTGTGGAAAGCGAGCTCAGCCACTTCACCGTCAGTAGCCACCTAAGGGGGAAGGTCAATCTGGGTCACCTTGACTGAAGAAGCAACGCCCTTGCCCCGATCCTCCGCCACCTTGGAACGCGGAGAGTTAACCTTTGACCGCTTGGCCGTTCCAGCGGGAGCGCTCTGCTCCATTAGCCTTTTGCCCACCCCACGGGTAGCCGCACCAGACGGAGCCGCACCTTGTGCAGGCTGTGAAACAGGCACTGCGGTCACCGCATCCATAGAGGATGAGCCGTCGCCCCGCGGATCACTCGCCTTCGCGACTACCTTCTTCTTCTTTGGCCTAACCGCATCCGCCAAAGCTCTCAATCTTGGAAGAAGAAAGCATAAGTAAACTCACATGAGAAAGTGGAAGCAAAACAGATAAGGAAATATGCTACTAACCATAAAAATCGCGCACAAGCTAGTACGCGCTCCCCGAACCGCTAGGGAAGACGCGTAGCTAAACGCCTTCGACGACATGCTTAACGTGATCTCTCACTGACTGGGGAAACTGGGTCGAGGAGCACCAAGAATCTTTAGAACCAACCGCGTATCCGGTCGGAAGAGCGGTCGCACCCGAATATCACTGACCAGTGGGCGTGCAAAGAAGTACTCCCTATACCAAGGCGAGTCCAACTTAGGCGCCCCTGAAATAAAGTCAACGATGTTCTCCCGCCTCCCAATCGACCAGCAGTTGGTCGAGTCTCGGATCTTGTAAATCAACCGGAACGCGTCAAAGGAAGGCGTCTCCTTTACAAGGCTACACGCATAGCAGTACATCACGGAGTGAAAGATGATGGTGGGTGACAGGCGTCCAAGGGTGCATTGCAGCAAGTTGAGCGTCTGAGTGAGAATAGGCTTCAGCGGGAACCGTAACCCCAACTTCACGTGCTCCACGTGAATGGGGATCCAACCTTAATGGCAAGACCTTGATCTGCTCTCCTCCGACGGAGCCGCATATTCCCACTCAGGTGGCAAGCCTAGTACGTTCAGTCGATGAAGTACTTGTGAAGGCTTCAAGGCCGCCTCGTACTCAGGACCATACTCGAGCACCTCAGGGGGCACCCTCTGGTCGGCCCACATGGCTTCATGACGTAGGATAGTATACGTTGAATCCTCAATCGCCAACCGCGACACACCCTCATCCTCTGACTCCGCTACCTCCAAAGAGGATGAAGTACTAGGAACCGCCTCCGAACGTACCTGTCACTACTAACCGCTTCGTCCTCATCCAAGGATCCGCTATCTAATTCTATAGCCCCAAATTCACCTAGGTTATCCCTAACCGCAGAAGATGTTGCCACAACCCCAACTGCTACAGGGCGCGTGTTAGCAAAAAAGTTATCTAACCCTAAAGAGTCCCCAAAAAGACAATCATCTAATTCCGAACCGCTCCCGAGATACAAGTCAAGACCAGAGAGGTCAAACACGCACTCGGAAACGCTTCGAGTGGGAGAGCGAATCATACCTTGCGTAGTAGGGGCCAGATTTCCCATGGTCGCTGTCGTTTTCCTCCCAATCGCGACAGAAGACGACGACGCTGCGGAGGCTAAAGAGCCTTTCCCAGTAGCAGGGGCAGAGGAGGGCGCGGTGCCCGAGGCCACGACAGAAACAGGGTCCACCACCGGAGTAGCCTCACCAGTTGGAGCCCCATCCATGACGGTCGTCGCCCGCTCACCTCGCCGATCGGCGAACTTCGCTCGTCCCTCTACATCTGCACTCACAACAGAAGTTCCACAAAGCCCGACGCACAAAAGGAAGACGGCGACTCAATAACAAAAACAGAGAAGCGAAACGACGGAGAAGAAGGGCCGCACCCCATAAACCAAGGTGAGATAAAAGACTTACTAGTGATTTTATCGGATTTTATATCGCCACTCGCCGGAAGAGAAACCCTCTGGATCGCGCCAAGAAAGAAGAAGGAAGAAGAGGACAAAAGTTTCTCACAAATAGAAGCAAAATTGGAGGACAAAAGTTCTCCGAAGGCCACTTATAGCAAAATTCGAAACCCAAGAGGACAGAGATGACGTTTCGTCTGACTCTGACAAGGTGCACGTGTCACCGCTGACATGAAAGCGCAGGACGCCTGGCAGCTTGACCACCCCATAGTCGTTCCCCGCATCAGGCCGCCACGGCCAGAGGCAGACAGGTAACCATTGATCGCAGAACGTACAGCCGCACAAGAGCAGTACGCGGGGTAGCCGCGACAACCTAACGCTTCTCATTACTAAGGGGCAAATGTTGGGCCAAGTATGGAGATACGTGGGCCTGAGGCCCATGGTTACAAAACCCACAAACTAATAGACCAAGCCGAGGCGGTCTACCTAGCACATCTACGAGGCCCATGTCTGCTTTAATCAAGATTTAAGACTTGTTAAGGACTTCCCACATTAATCATTAATATGGCTAGTGGGAGAGTGTCGCGTTATAACATTCACTGTCGATATCACGCCTTCTAAGAGACGTGATCTGGCTTTTTAGAGAGGAATGCGACTGTGGGAGGAGTATACTTTGCAAGCTCATTTTTGGGATACCATGCCTCCTGAGAGATCGGGTCAAGCTTTTCATAATGAAACACATCTATGTGAGGCTAGCACATTGTGGAATCATTCCCGGTGTCACGCCTTCTAGGAGACAAGATTGAGCTTTGAAAGCAGAATGTAACCATGGGAAACTGATGTATTGCAATGCTCATTGTCGATCCTCCCTTATGGGATTCATGATCAGACTTTTTGGAGAGGAACGTGACCGTGGAAAGTTGACATGTTGCGTTGGTTGCAGTTAAATTTGAAAATACAAGTTTGTATGTCGGAATATGCCATTGTGCATTCATTTTGATGGTTTTCCTATTTTCTTACATGCTCTAGCCTTCATTATACTAGTTGTGCTAAAATACTTCGGACACTTTGCACTAGTTTGGCGAGTGATTTTTCCTTGGCTTTACAATCCGATTCACTTGATCGGTATTCTGCAATGAGTTAAGAATATGTTGACTTTGCGAGCTTTCGTCTTGATTATGACGTGTAACCAGCTCAAGAGGGCTTCGTATTCTACGACGTTATTTGTCTTTAGCTCTTGAAAACTCGTCGAGATTTTGTGGATGGCACTCTTTGCGTTTCTATGATGATTTCCGCCCCAACTTCTTCTTTCCCGGCAGCTACGCCGACAAATAAATTCCAACACTGGTCAGTCGGTTGCTCATCTTCGTCCACAACAAAAATATTTGACAATGAAATCAGCTAGCGTTTGTGCCTTAATTGCTGCCCACGGGGAGTATTCAATATCACATTCACTCAGCTCGACGAACAACTCATTTTCTGTCCTAGGGTTGAACCTGTTGAAGGCCGCAATACTCCCATTGAACTCATGTATCTCAATGATTGTTTGAGGTGGTTTTAAGCTGTCAATGACCTCAATCTGTTTAGGGTTGGCTTCGATTCCTGTTATTGTGATCATGATTTCGAGGAACTGCTTCATCTCAAAACATGCACTTTAGTAGGTTTAATCTTAGGCTTTTCACTCGTATGTTGTCGAATGTTTCTTTGAGGTCCATAAGAAGGTCATATGTTTTCTTGCTTTTGACCAGGACGCCGTCAACATACGTTTTCACGTTTCTGTCGAGTTGGCCTCGAAATACGATGTCCTCCATTTGCTGATATTTTGCCCCTACGTTCTTCAAGCTGAATAACATAACAATGCATAAGTAATTGCCCATCATAGTCAAAAAAAGTTATTTTTTCTTGATCCTTTTATGCCTAGCATAGCTTGCGGTATCCCGAGAACATATCAAGGAAACTTAAGATATCGTGATTTTCGTGGCGTAGTGTCAATGAGTTAGTTAAACCTCAAGAGTGGGTATTCATCCTATGAGGTAGTTCAGACAGTTAATCATTCTGACCGCTTGCCGACCGAGCAGTCCGATTCTCGCGGTTATTAAGCTGAAATGAGTCGACCTGGCAGCCGAGTGCCTGTTTCTACTACAATTCTAATAGTAGGAAACAACCAAGCATGACAATACGTATATTAGTAGTTCTTTCTAGTTTCTGCGAAGCAGAAGCAGCTCTTCAATGATAAAGAAATGGTGATATACATAAGATATATCATTATTACTTACGAGCCGCAAGTCAATACTTAAATTAGGGGCCAACGCCAAAGGAAAAAGACACAACTAATATGCAGATGCAAAACAATGGAAGATGTGCAATTTGGTGAAGACAGAGCCAACTGAAATGTTTATTCTTTCATCTGCGCTTCAGACTACACGAGGGAAAGATCATTTGCCGGAATGGATCTCTTAACAAGCTTCGTCCAAGATTCATTGGTCTCTTTGATCACTTTGAGTGCATAGTCCTGTTAAGTCAAACATCATAATCCAGAAACAAGCGTTGATTTCAATTGGTTATAGGAAAAATATACGGTTTTAACCAAAAACTGTTAACTTTCCAGGACGAGTAGTAATTGAACTCCTGACCTTATTTGCTGCCTTGTTTCCAAGACCAAACTTATTTGCAGGTTTGCCATCAGGAATTTTATAATCCCTGAACCAGTCCCTGATTGCAGTAAGAGTCCCCTGTCGCAAATGGAGAGTTTTTAAAAAAGCTTAATTCGACATCATAAACTAAATTCAGGAGGAAATTTTCTGCAGTTTAACCATCTTCAACTTGACAGGATAAGGTCCATTAGGTTGAGCAGTAAAGCGACCAACTTTACCATCAATAAAGGAATCTACTGTTTAGGAGTCTAACTACTAGAATTGCATGGCAAGAAGAAGTTGAAAGGCTTCGAGAGGCAAGACTATGGAGTTCAAAATTCAAATCACTAACTTACGAGGACAAAAGGAAAAAAGAGTAAGAAAGTAAGCTTTACTCTATTCTGATTTCAGGCTCTAGTAATCTATAGTTCATCTTGCAAGGTTATATTGTGAAGTTGTTCATTCGACGAGGTAACGCTCAAGCAAGCCATAACTTATTAGACATTTTTAATGAGAGAGCTCATCAGTTCAAAGTGACTCTCCTATCAAACATAACAAAGAGGAAAAACCAGCAAAAATGTTGTTAACTTGTGTACAGTGTTCCATTTTCTCTCTGTACTAATCCTCGCAGGTAGTCCTAGAACATTGCACACGATGATGTAATATTGCTTTTGATCTGGTTGTTAACACCAATTACAATTGATTGCTTAGAAAGTAGAAACATAAATAAACGGCCTTCAGTGATTAAAGCACAGAACTGGATAAAAAATGCTTGGCAATTAGTTTGTTGCTGGTCTTTAAGCAGTTATTCCCACATGGGGTTATTAGAAAGAGAGGCGGGGTTCAGTATTAACCCACAGACATAAAGATCGTCAATCTTGAACTTCCTACCATCAGTATTAACCAAGACATTAATGGCATTGATCAGGTAACCAGTAATACGTACCGGAAAATGTTTCTCGACGTCGTCAACATCATTCACTAGTGCAGCTTTTGGGTCGTCTAAGGAAATAGCAACTATTTTCCAATCAAGCTCGCCTTCATCAATCATGGCCAAAGCACCCAGTGGCTTGATCTTAAGAATTTCACCAATCTCTCCTCGCCTCTCTCCTATCTCAACCACATCAACTGACAACCACACACACACAAACACAACCATTGCAGTTGTTTAGACTGTTTGCTTCATGCTGCCATTTGATGTGAAAGACGCAATAACGTATTCAAACGGCGGGTGTTAGTGTTACCATACCTGGATCGTTATCCCCAAAAGCACCATCAACTTCATTGTTTGCAAATGAAGGGTCCTCCCAAGTTTGAGGAAGCAGCCCATAATTCCAATTTATGTTGTATCTAAACAAAGGACAGGAAAACTCTTCACTAAATTGCACAAAGTATCAATCATATTGTGCTGACTAAGCTGATTAGGAAAAAGCTAATGTGTCCGAATCCTGACAGCAACTGAACTTACGGATAGTAACGAAGCTTCCCTTTCTTCGT
Source organism: Linum trigynum (assembly GCA_964030455.1). Taxonomy (NCBI): domain Eukaryota; kingdom Viridiplantae; phylum Streptophyta; class Magnoliopsida; order Malpighiales; family Linaceae; genus Linum; species Linum trigynum. Next base: position 26,670,280 of record OZ034814.1, on the reverse strand, counting down.
ATCTTGCTTGATCGGAGTGAATGGCTCGTCGGTCGCCACCTCCATTTTGGCACTGCTTTCTTTGGGAATCTCCACAATGAAGTTGTAAACTCCATCGCCCAATTGAAGCGGCACGTCGTGCCACGGCGAAACCTGCTCAAAAATCAAAACCTTCTCCATCACATTTTGTCTACGCAATAGCTACAACAATTAGCAAAAGCCCACGAATCGAATTGAGTTTGAAAAGTGATTAGGACCTTTTTGCCGGAGTGATCCACGAAGAATACACGGTAATCGAGAGTCTCCGGTTGGCCTTCGCCTTTGATTTGGACCTCAGGATTGTAGATGGCTCTGCAAGTATAGAATCGCCGCCCCTTGGCAGACGGCGAAGACAGTGCCCGGCTGCTGAGACGCAGAGCGCCGGAGCTAGCGGAGAACGGCTTCAGGAAATAGGAAGCCGGGGAGGGTATAGACCGGGGATACCGCAACACTCCTCCGGCGAACGCCGTTACTCTAGCAGCCGTCGTGGTTGTTGTAGCAGCCGCCATTTCACTTCTTCGCCTTCAACTTGGGGGGGACAAAGGGCAAGTCTGTGAATCGACGTTTGTGAGGCTGCGATTGCTCCCGTCTCGCTTTTAGGGTAGTATACTATACACAGTGGATATCAAGCACATATTTGGGCTGCACTCTTGCTCTCCGAAGTTCCATTTTCACCCCTCGAATTCTTATTAAGCACAGATTAGACCAAACTTGAAAACATTTTTTTGATGAGCAAACATTTCAGTCTAGGGTAGGTTTGATTGAGTGGAGGGTGCAAAAACATGCTTAGATCATCCACAATTCTTTGATGGTAAACCCCAAATTTAGTTGAGCTCTAAAAAGCCCGCAAAAAATTACAAAGAATTAGTCCATTTTTGCTCCAATACGGTACCAAATATAGCTCGACTGTATCATTCCATCTAATTAATTATTCAATTTGACACCTTAATTAAGGAATTAATTGATCTTTTTGCATAGAAAATATCAATGTTTTAATACGAATATTGGTATTACTTTGGTTTGGTCAACTCAAGGTCGATATGATCTAAGAAGTTGAGGATACCACACCTTCTTCTAGCATTAAAGAGTACATTTAGGACATTTGTCTCTTTCATAAGAGATTGGGATCTCTGGCTTGTATGCTAATCTTTCCCTAAGAATTAGGATGTTTGACTCATGCATGAAAGATTGAGATGTTAGGCATGCATGTAGTTTCAAAACAAAAAACTCGAGGCAAAGGAATCAAAACGTCCTCCAATGCTTAGGTTGACAAAAGAAGAGAAAGATAGCTTACAGAGATATAATAGTTCATGAATTCTTCTCCTTTATGTCTACGAGGACGGAGAGAGTTGGTATTTATACTATAGTGGGATTGGTTGTGACATTTAAGATTTCTCTTTTGTTGTCTCTTGAATATATGAGTTGTGGACCATGAGCTTTATGCCCCTTTGACTGACTCTTTCTTGGGTCTTTGATTAAATTCTTTTAAGGTCTAAGATAATATGTCCAATCAGTTGCCCATTTGATGCCATTCAACAAATTTGGTGATGCCAAACTAGTTGTGGCATGTGTTTCTTGTTTGCTGGATGTTCTTTGATTCAATTTTTCTTGGGTCATGGGCCAACTGATAATAGGTCTTTGTTATATCGCCACTCTTATCCTACTGATGCTTAGGCAAAATATGATCACATCAAACATGTTTTTACCATGCAACACCTTCTTTCTTAGGATGTTCGCACCCAATTAACGACCCCTTGGTGTTTCTAGACAAAACATGAGAACAATCTTCTTCCTTCCCTAGGGTGTTTGCACCCAATGTATGCTCCTTGGTGTAGCAATGTTAAACATAAGAATATCAAAGAAAAGTACTCCATCTATAATCTCTCATCCTTGCCTGAAGAATGGCCTCAAATTATAGGAGCACCTGTCACCAAAATTTCCAAGCAAACTGTTCAATTCCTACCTCCTTATCAAATGCTAATGATAAGAGAGTAGAAACTAGCTATATGGAGGTTAATGTGAGACTTTTGTTGGAATGGTGTTGCTATTTTATAAGAACTAAACGATGTCGACATGTCGTATCATCAAGCAGAAGTCCCTCCTCAAAAATGATGTCATCTCCATCATCACTTTTCATCCATTGCCTTCATCAACTATCAGTCAAAGCTCTATAAGCTTTTGTGGAGCTGTAGAAGATCATATCCACAACAGCTCTCATTCCTCCTTAAAAATATTTTTTCAACATTCTTCTTTTCTCAAAATCATCTCCAACGTTCAGTTGCTCAAACAGTCATTGATACGTTCTTAATTATACAATTGTACTCCTTAATCTTCATCGTTTCTTGGTCATTTTTTTGAAAACACTCTTTCTTAAGCGAATTGTATGCTAGGTTGTATTTGTTTATCATATTTCATGTCTTAGTATGTGGATAAGACTTAGGATCTAATTTCGAGACATTTGGAGGTAGCTAGAAAAGAGACTAATGAGGTCCAAAGAGAGAAGTCATAACAGTATAAGAGAAACTACAGATGTTTATTTCCTTCATCTAAAACCGTGACAATTGAGCTGACAATCACGATCATTCCTTCGAAAACAACGGTCATGTAACTAGTGATTAAGGTCGTGCAAAATGGATAGGGTCACAGTAGAAAGTCATTAGCAGACCATCCAAAATCATGGTCATGACTTTTCCATATTCACGATCGTGATTCCCTAAAGATACTAAGTGAAATGGCCTTTTTTGGAAATCACGGATGGAAACCTCAAAATCACTCTTGTGATTACTCGCTGTGATTTTTACACTACCACGTAAAAACAGAGTTTGCTAATTTTTGAAGTGGAGAGCTTGGTGTTTGTCAGAAAACAAGATAGAGAACAAACCTAGAGAGTATGTGTGACTTCCAAGAGTTCCTAGAGTGAAATTGGCAATCTCTTTACCATTGGAGCTCGAGGAAAAAATTTGGACAAGAGTATTGAAGACTACACAATGATATCTAAAGTCATGGCACAATTCCTCCTATCGTCTGTATTTCTTTCTCTCTCGAAGTAAACTCACTTTTCACTTGGGTATGAGGAACCTAGCTACACGATGTCGATTTGTTGATAGTGTGGATGCTTTGCCTTATCGGACTCATGATTTATATATAATCGATGCATATTCATTGAATCAAAATTTCCACGACCAAGCATTATTGATTTATGCTATAACCTAGGAGAGAGAATATATGAGTAGGTTGATAGAGGATCGATTGCATAAAGTGAGTCAATTCACTACTTTGTATTGGCTATGAATCCAATCGAGGGAGTCTAGTTTGTATTGCCTTGATAGCATGTCTTAGTCGAGAATAAAGTCCCTCTAAGCAGTCTAATCAAGACGATGTTGATTTCTTTTATTGAGATTCAAGTCTTTTTAAGGACTTTTCACGGTTTAAAGAATGAGTGAAATAAGTTAAAGAACCATCAATTATCAATCCACCTAGTGGCTAGGGACATCATTGCATGAGTGATCTTTCTCATATGAAAACTTTTTCAAATCAATCTATGCATTTTTAGTTTCAGTTATTTTGGTTAATTGTTTCAGAATATGATTATGCTAAATTATAGACTAAACCTGAGTAATAGTAATTCTAGAGTCTCGTGGATTCAATAAGTAAAACTTACTGCTACTATATTGTTTTCCTGTCTTTGCTTAACTTGGCATTAACTTGAGTGTTAGTTGTAGCAAACTAAGTTTTTTTGCACCGTTGTCGGGGAACCTCCAGACATCCAAGAAAGGATTAAGTCCATCACTTTAGTTTTACTTTTCTTTCATTCTCTCACCCTTTTCACGATTGATGTGTTTCATGGTATGCATGTAATAGTGCATGAACCTAAGCCAATCAGGTGAATTAGTGCATCTTGACAACAAAATCAACCAGACTTTGCGAAACCTTAGAAGAGAAAGAGCCTTAAAACAAGCTCTTGAACAAAAAGAAGGAAAGGAGTCTTCTCATGCAACGAAATAAGCAAAGATCACAATAATGGCTGAAGGACAGCCTGAAGCTGAGAAGACCATGGGGGTACTACCTCAACTCTAAGATTGATGAAAAACAATATAAAATTTGACACCCTTTGATTGTCGTCAACAACTTTGAGATGAAGACCAACATGATCTCAATGATACAGAGCTCCATACAATTTCATGGTATGAATAATGAGGAGCCTCATTAGCATATCTTAAGATCCCCGGAGTTGTCTGAGGGGGGGTCAAAGTGAATGGCATACCTTTTCCATCTAGGATTGATCGTCAAAGATGCCAAGTTGAATTGCATGAAAGAGTTTAAAATTTTGGTTAAGGCAGGAACCGTGATTGGGAAGGCAACTTGGAAGCTTTATTCGAGCCAAATGGAGGAGAGTCGAGACCATAGAGATACCACATGAAAGTACAAGTTTCATTCTACAAACCAAAGGAATTGGCTGAGGATTTGGAGATCAATTGGACCACTTTCCAGACGTCCAAGTTGCAATGAAAAGCAGGCCAACAATCCGAGTTCCATAAGGAATCCGAGTCCCACAAGGATTAGGTGTAGAATTAGTTTCCTTGTTAAATTAGGTTTATTTCAAGTTGTGTTTTAGTTTTTTATGCATATAAAAGGCTTCCTTCGTGTATAGTACAAATCAGATTGAATAGAGAATAATTTATCCTAATTCTCAAAAGTGTGTTCGATGAGTTTTTATTTGGTTTTGGTGCGTCCAAAACTTGTTGAACCCTAGCCCATTGATTGAGAGTTCACACTCAATTACATCAAAGGCATCACTATAACAATCGTGTAATCTCCCAGGTGTGAGATTCCCCTTTGTTCCATCCAATTCCGATTCCAAACAAGATATCCAATGTCGTTTAGGAACTCTGTTTTGTGTTTCGAAGAGGTTCAATTCACTTGAATCCTTGAAGTTGTGCCATTCTGTTCCAACTGAGACCCCTCTAGGGCTCATCAAATGGCATCAGTAGCTAGTTCTACACAGTGGCAAAGAAGACGACTTCGACGAGGGAAGACGTGCGTTGGACAAGGTCGAAGGGCCCTATTTCCAGTGATCCGGCATTGCTGCTCTCGGAACAGAAGAAGAAGGAAGCGGTGGCAACGACAAGTAACTCCACCGAAATTGACTCCTAGACCGCTGTTGATTGTGCAAAGGACGCAATGGGTGAGAATCAACCCATCACGATAGCATAGCTTCATAATTTCTTCCAGCAACAGGTAGTTGCTCTGTTCTAGACACAGCTAACTAAATAAGACGAGAAATTCCAAGCTCTTTCATCGAAGTTCGATGATTTGAACCAACAGGTCGCGACATTGAGTCAACAATTCATTGATTTGGAGGAGGTGGTTCATTTGGTTGTCGAGGTGGAGAAGCAGTTGAAGCTTGGATCGGAGTGAAGGTTTTCTTCTACTCCATGACAGGGCAGTGCACCTGACATGCTCCTGCGGACAATCCAGCTCCAAGCCGGCCAGCAATTTTGAAGCCAACCATTTCCCAAGGTGGTTATGATCATTCTGGAGGATAGACTAGTAAGCTTGAGTGTTACAAGTGTCATGGCCGAGGGAACAAGGCATTTCAATGCCCCAATCCAAAAACACTTGTCATTCGCGACGACGAATACTACTCCAGGAACGAGGAAGAAGCAAAACGTCCCGACGATGAATTCAGCGAAGAGGAGTTGGATGAATCCATTGAGATGGAAACTCCAGGTGGAAATCTATTGGTGAACACAAGAGCCCTCGTCGTTGAAGCAAATGTCAAAACCCAGCAGCGTGACAACCTGTTTCACACTCGCTGCAAAATCCAGGGGCAAATAGTTCAATGGTGATCGATAGAGGAAGCTGTACCAACGTCGTCAGCTTGAAGGTTTTTAAGAAGCTCGAACTAAGCACAGTGAATCACCACGAGCCCTACCGTCTTCACTGGCTCAATGAACATGGAGTTGTAAAGGTGACGAAGCAGACATGGGTTGAGTTTGAAATCGTTCAATATAAGGTTCGAATTCTCTGTGATGTGGCTCCGATGCACGTTACTTATATTCTTCTAGGAAGACCTTGACAGTACGATTGAGGAGTTACCCATCATGGCCGATCAAACTGCTATACTTTCAAGCATGAAGGGAAGAAGTTTAAACTGAAACCTCTGTCACTGATCGAGGTTCGTGACGATCAACGACATCTGAAGTCAAATCGAGCTCAAGGAAAGGAATGGAAGGGTATAGAGGTGAGTTTAATTGCTCGGAGGTTGGTGCACGCTAATCTCCGGCGAGATAAAAATCAACAATTGCTCGAGAGACGACACCTCTGTTCATCATCGACAACAGAGTAGGGGGGGAGAGAGAGTGAATTGGGTGGAGACTTGGGAAACGAGTCAATCCAATCCAAAGGAGCAGACACCTTCCATGGATCAACAAGAATCTCATCCCTGGTCTGTTTTACGTTGATGTAACATCCACTACAAAATCAAGAACGAGCCAAATCACCCCTCAAAATGAGCAAACATGCCAAATTTCGGAGTTATTGGTTGGAGAGTTTGGGGTCGATTCGATCCAAACTACTAATGAAGAACATCGAGGAAGGTGTTGGGAAGCTGAAGGGATCATCAATTTAGTGCAAGGATACATGGGAACGAAAACTCCAAATCAAATTGGGACTCCTGCGCCCAGAAAATTTGAATTGTGACAATGGCGGGAAAACTGAATTGGTCGATTCGACGGCGATGGTGAAGAGTCGACGCTGGAGACCAGAACAGAAATGAAATTGGAAATATGGTGAAGCTCTGGGAAGTATTGAATTGTACTGGATTTCCCTGAGGAACAAAGACCCAATTTGCTCGACGACGAATTGCACTCTAAATTTCCAGAACAAAGAGTTCGACCAGCCTACATTGGATCCGATTTGGGAACACTTTTGTGAATCGTTCAAGCAACAGAAGGCCAAACCTTTGAGGGCAAATATTTTTCAACTGGGGGCTTGATACAATCCTAGAATTCATCCTTTTCCATCCAGGATTGATCGTCAAAGATGCCAAGTTGAATTGCACGAAAGAATTTAAAATTTTGGCTAAGGCAGGTACCGTGATTGGGAAGGAACTTGGAAGCTTCATTCGAGCCAAATGGAAGTGATTCAAGACCAGAGAGAGATACCATATGAAAGTACGTGTTTCATTCTACAACCCAAAGGAATTGGCTGAGGATTTGGAGATCAATTGGACCGCTTTCCATATGTCCAAGTTGCGATGAAAAGCAGGCCAACAATCCGAGTTCCACAAGGATTAGGTGTAGAATTAGTTTCCTTGTTAAATTAGGTTTATTTTAAGTTGTGTTTTAGTTTGTTTGAATTTTTTATGCATATAAAAAGCTTCCTTCATGTATAGTACAAAGCAGATTGAATAGAGAATAATTTATCCTAATTCTCAAACGTGTGTTCGATGAGTTTTTTATTTGGTTTTGGTTTGTCCAAAACTTTTTGAACCCTAGCCTATTGATTGAGAGATCACACTCAATTACATCAAAGGCATCACTATAACAATCATGTAATCTCCCAGGTGTGAGATTCCCTTTTTGTTCCATCCAATTCCGATTGCAAACAAGCTATCCAAGCTCGTTTAGGAACTCTGTTTTGTGTTCTTGTTTCGAAGAGGTTTAGTTCCCTTGAATCCTTGAAGTTGTACCATTCTGATCCAACTAAGACCCCTCTAGGGTTCATCAAATGGCATCAGTAGCCTAGTTCTACAGAGTGGCAAAGAAGACGACTTTGACGAGGGAAGACGTGCATTGGACAAGCCCGAAGGGCCCTATTTCCAGTGATCCGACAGTGCTGCTCTCGGAATAGAAGAAGAAGGAAGCGGCGGCAGCGACAAGTAACTCCATCGAAATTGACTCTCAGACCGCTGCTGATTGTGAAAAGGACGCGATGGGTGAGAATCAACCCATCACGATAGCAGAGCTGCAGCATTTCTTCCAGAAACAGGTAGTTGCTCTGTTCCAGACGCAATGAACTAAACAGGACGAGAAATTCCAAGCTCTTTCATCCAAGTTCGATGATTTGAACCAACAGGTCGCGATATTGAGTCAACAATGAGGTCCAGTCAGGGTGACCCCAAAGTAGATTGAATAGAGAATAATTTATCCTAATTCTCAAACGTGTGTTCGATGAGTTTTTTATTTGGTTTTGGTGCGTCCAAAACTTGTTGAACCCTAGCCTATTGATTGAGAGATCACACTTAATTACATCAAAAGCATCACTATAACAATCGTGTAATCTCCCAGGTGTGAGATTCCCCTTTTGTTCCATCCAATTCTGATTTCAAACAAGCTATCCAAGCTCGTATTGGAACTCTGTATTGTGTTCTTGTTTCGAAGAGGTTCAATTCCCTTGAATCCTTGAAGCTGCGCCATTCTGATCCAACTAAGACCTCTAGGACTCATCAGTCCCCATCATGGCTATAACGACTAGTACCAAGGGTATCTCTTATATAATGGGTTGTGCATAGAAGACTTGCACATGATAGAATCATTTTCCCTAGCGGTACAAAGAATAGAACTCCACCTTAGATGACTCAACTCTTCAAAGAAGGGGTTCTTCAACAATATGATAAATCAACAAGAAGAAGAATGACACAATGTTTACGTATTATCCCTTTGATTGTTTATCGAACACCTCCTTGGCTTTCGGAGTAATCATGTGTACAATATGCTCTACATTGTTGATTCTCATCATAAGATGATGTTTCGTAACGTCGACCAATGCACCAGAAGTGGCCAAGAAGGGCCTCCCAAAGATGACAGAGTAATTTCTATCTCTATGCATATCAAGTACTACAAAGGCAAGAGAGAACATGAAGGGCCCTATCTCGACCTTTAAATCCTTCTCCATGCCTAATGGTCGGCAAACCGTATTATCATCCAAGGAGATACTCATGGTTGTGCTCTCTAATTTGTATATGCCTAGCATCATAAAGATATTGAAGGGCATATCATTAAGACTAGACCCTAGATCAATAAGTGCTTCCATGTTGTGAATATCATTGAGAACACATGGAATTACGAAGTGACTCGGATCAGGCAAATTTCATTGTACTAAGAGTTGCATGTGGGAAGGTATGTTTCCCATCGCGAGCATGCGAGATAGCTCATGATATTTCTTAAGAAGTCGCTTTTGCTCTTAAGGGGTTAGACATCCCCATAAAGGCCATCAACGTTGGTATGGCAGCTTCATCCCCTCCTAAGGAAGGGGATAAGGGTACGAGCACAGAACCTGTACTCGTAGTTATCAAAGTATGCAACTTCAAGAACGAACAATAGAAAGGTTGTTTAAGGGTTTTTGTTTGTAGGGATAAAGTGGAATTGAAAGTGCAATCTCAACACAAATCGGGAGAAGGCTCAATCAACCTAAAAAGATAGAATCTCGACCACAATCAACCTCAATCAACCTACAGAGAAGAGTTCAAGCCTCAAGCTCAAAACCAAGATAAAAATCAATATTCTACTACAAACTAACCTTAAACCCCGAGTCTCAGCATTTATATATGTCTGGACAATTAAAAATAACAAAAATAAAAACTTAAACACAAAATCTCGTCAGTTAGGTTGGTCGAGTATTTTGGGCGAATGACCGGGGGAAATCATGCCAGCAATCCCCGACCTTCCACTCATTTCCCCGATCGGGGAATTTCCTTCAGCCAATACCCGATCGGCCGCCGCCGCCAACTTCCTTGCCTCTTGTCTTCGCTTTGGCCCGGGGCCTGGGGAATTGGGCTTGCATCAGATAAACTCATAGAGTATACTCTAGCCAAAAGAACTAGAGCCATTTATAAGAGGGCTGAAAAAGGTTCCCCGCCCGCCAAATTGGATGGAATTTTGGTTGTTGGGGGCCACAATTGTCCTTAGGAGGCGTGGATTTCCTCTCCACCTTCTTCTTTGTGTAGAAGGTGCTTATGAGAGTCTTCATGGAGTGCTGGTTTCCTTGTTGTGGTGAGGGCAGGTAGAGTGATCCTTGTACGAGTTTCATTGGCTCGCGCTTCCCTGACCCTTGTTTGAGATAGTTGTCGCATTAGGAGTTTCATTCTCGGCGTGATTATTTCCCCAAAATAAGAGTTAGAAGCTCATAGTAAGTAGAGAACAAATTTTAAGCACGGGAGATACTCACCTCTCGTTTCCCTTAGCAGACCTTTTTGGTCCAAACGACCTTAGATTCTTCTTGCGCATTCCAAAAGACTCCAAAATGGTCAAAGATCCCGCATAAGGGGTCTACTCTAGAGGTCAAAAAATTGGGACCCTAAGCATCAATTTTAACCCAAACATGGCGGCTGGGCTGCCGTTTTATGTCCAGTGGGAAACGTCCACCTTAGCTTTCAGATTCAAGCAAACACCTCTTATTCTAACGCTCACCCTCCAGCAAGCAAAGAGCAAGAGGGGAGAAAGGGGGCAATGCAGCAGCATGTAACAAAAAACAACTAACACCTTCCATAAAAGACCAATCACATTCTCCTTCTTCTTATTATAATTTATAAATGAAAAGCCAAAATGAAGGAAGGAAAGAAAGAAATAGATAACAAAAGATATGTCTCCATCATTGTTTCAATCAGAACAACTCATAATAAAAATGAACTGTTGCTCACCATCAAGCACAATTCCACCCCCACCCAATTCATTCAGTCAGTTTCGAGCAAGCCTTGCCACCCCAAGAAAGAAGATGCTTTGGACCAAGAACCCCGGCTCCGCTAAAAATATTTTTAACCAATCACAGAAACACTTCCCCTTCTCTCCTAATGACATTGCAGCCCCCTTCTTATCTTCAGTATGTATATCAAACTCACTTTTTACCTTTTGCTGCTATCTGATTCATTCATACATCATTCATTCTATGCTAAAGCTAAAATGGAGCTCGGTTTTTCCATCCTGTGCAACCAAGCAGTATGCCGTATAGAATTGGGTATCTATCCTAACACTTATGCTGCATCTTGAAGCTCCAACACATTCGGATGTAGGCTCGCAATTCCCCCAAATTTTAAAACTCCCCACCACCACCAGTTGGATGCAGTTCAATTGAAGAGGGAGGGTAACGAACTGATGATATGAAAATGCTTTTATTTAGAAAAATAGGGACATGACAGAAGAAAAAAATACATTATCTATGTACAAAAATTCTTGCTTAAACTGTTGTTGATAACGATGATGTACTTTGGGTACGTAATACAAAAAAATTCTAGGTCCAGAGGCAAATACCTCATGGAAGAACCCTTGGCTTCTGAGTAGTGAAACGAGGAATCCCCAAGATAGCAATCAATCCACCGATAAGTGCTGCCAAAGCTCCCACAGCTATGGCTGGTGAGTTTCCACCACCAAACAGTTGGTCCCATGGACCAGATCCCAGTGAGACCAGAACCTGCGTTCAGTTACCACAACACAGTACCAAGTTGGATTAAGATGATATGAAATTTTCACTCAAAAGTGTTTCTTCACTTGCTACAACTATCCAAGATTAGAAGCAGTGAAGTAGAATCGGAACCAAATTACTCTTCCAAACAGAAATGATGGTAGCCTCTAATTATTAACATCAATTTGCTAACTATCTTACATTCATATTCCAGAAAGGGGCACCACAAATAACAGATGTATCCCTAAGAGCAACATACTCTGTTACTTTGGCTTTCATGAAACTCGAAGTCAATGAAAACACAACAAAGATACCACATATCTTTTTAACCAAATCAACTCAAGTCCTTATGGTAACTTTTGATTGAATGATTATCATGGACTATTCCCACCATCAGCCGCTACATAATACTGAGCTTTCTCTGAGTTGTCTGAAAAATAAATCACCTTGAACCACTTCCACACCGAAATCAATGTTGCTTCTGCAAATTTCTATCTACCTTTCCGTATATGGAAACCAACCATTACGTGATCCTCTCCAAACTTAATTTGGTACAGATGCACATCAGGCACTTGTAAATACTAAATTGTGTATATTAATATTCTGAAGAGGTTGTTGGTCCGGGCATCTCTTAGAGAGCTAGATTATATTAGGGTTGGAGGCTCTTAGTCGCAACTCAGAAGGCAGTCTAGTTGGTATCCTCTATTTACATTGTCCTGCTTTGAATTCCTAATTTAGAATCTAGGTAGATGTCCCTAACCATTTGAATGATATACCTTCAATCAAATTGGCATTCTTGGACATTTTCCACATTTCGAAACTCAAAACACCCTCCCCTAATCTACTTCCTGCAAATTGTATCTACAGTATAGAGACAACTTGCCACCAAACAGCCCGAAAATTATTGACTTAAGCTAGTAATCTGAACTGCAATTAGGTACTTTCGCTCTCCTAATGACCATGAATCATTGATTGCAGAAGCAAGCAATCGGACTAAGATGGCTTGGGAAGTAAAAGAGGCATTAGTTACTTTTCAGATGTCAGTCATAAAATAACGTACTTTGTCCCAATGATAGAGGCATACATATACCAGTTCAAGACAGCAATATCCAACTCCCCCTCTAGTCGTACTCTCTCCAGCGCAGCACAGAGTATAAATCAAATATGAGAGTCCAGCAACTCTAAACCCTGTTTCCATGTTTCCTTGAGATTTAGGTGATTGAACAACATCTAGTTAATTACCTATGTACTTCAAAAGCTATCGAGCTGCAAGTCAACTGAGTATACATTTCCACTTGTAAAGATTACCTAAATAAGCCGCTCTAATAGAGGCAAGAAAGGCTACTATGTGCCTCATCTTTCCATCTTCCTGATTTTATGATCAGGAACCAAAGGAAACAACTTTGATGTAACAGCAAGGAAATAAACCAATAAAAATATCCACTTAAGTTACATATAAAGCAAAGCACCTGTGGAATGACGATTGCCAAATTCAAGACACCCATCGACAACCCTACAAAACACATAATTAATAAAAGCACTTCAGCAAGCAGAGTTAGAGCATATATAACAAATCAGTATGGAATACTGACCTTGGCCAAGCCCCAAAGGCTCAATGCGTGACGACACTAGCGCATATGGAACACTATATGTGATCTGCAAGAGAACATAAAGTAAAACTAGTTTCAATTTCTAACTGAAGCACAATCCGAATTGGTCCATTTAAGTCTCCTAAAGTATGATAAGTTCCAACATATTTCCAGGGTTGTAGTATAACAACCATCAGCAGTTAAGACCAATACTATCTTACATCCGAACTATGCTTACTACTTGTGAAACCATCAGCAGTTAAGACGAATACTATCTTACATCCGAACTATGCTTACTACTTGTGAAAAACATCAAAATTCTGCTCTTGTAAAGCACTAGAATATCACCATCCACACTTTCAGCAGAGAATACCAACTACAAGGTAGCAGCCACAGTATGGTGCCAATGCAGCTCGGTATATAACGAGTAGCAACTTTATACTTGTGTTTCCAACACCGGAAAGCTAAGTCTCTGATGGTCGTTTTATTTATAAGAGCGAAGAGCAAAGACCCAAAATCCGGCAAAAAGGATTCACCAAAAAGATTAAGAAAAACCAACTTCATGCTATAGGTTGCCAGTAGGAAGGATTCAGTAAACTTACTGCCAATGGAATTCCAAGAAGTGCAAAAACAATCAGTGCGGCAATAAGAATGCCAACTGGCGGTTGAGCATCACCTTCACCATAATAGCCGATATGGTAGGCTACATAGGCAATTATAAGCATTGCAAGGAAACATAGAGCCATAAAGATGTTTGAGAGTCCCCATATGAAGCCAGCTCCCCATTTCCTGCAGATCTTCTCCATCAGTACCGACGTTATTCCTAATAGAACCGAATTCAACATGAGAGCAAATGCTCCCATTCTGACTCCAGCACTATAACTTGGTCCTGAATCTGGGTCACCTCCAAAGATTTCTCGCCCCATCCAGTCAGTATCAAAGAGAAGAAATGGAAACCAACCAATCCAATTCAGGGCGGTAACTAGCAATATAGTCCAAACAGATGCTGGGAAGTATCTGAAAGTCCCAAACAGTTCCCAGAGGAAAGCCTCTTCTGCATGGCCAGACACTTCCACTGCCTCTTCAGTAGCAGGTATCGATCCTTGAGACAACAACCCAATTGAGGGTTCTTTAGCAGATGAAATGCTTATATAGGCGGTGGTCATAATACAGACAATATCAAGATAGAAAGCAAACTTAAGATTGGCACAGTCCACGTCACATGCAGCTGTAACCGTGAAGGGGAAAATTTTGTACCAACCACTGAATGACCCAGTAGCAAAGCCAAGGATATTGCCAACAGCCATGAAAAGTGAGAAATAAGCATTCGCCACTCGAGTCCTGCGGTGATCTTTCCCTGTTAACATATCAAGTGATCAACATCATAGATTTGATTCCATCTAAGTTGAACCAATAAATATCTGTCCAGGTTTTGTACTAAAGGCGATTGGTTCACTTGAAGTCCCAATTTCCTAGTTTCCCACTTGACATAACATAACAACAATAGGTGAAGAACAACAGAACTGGTAGCAGCTAAAATATCATCCAACATATGGCTCTCAGATACATGTACGAAACTTATGCAAGTTGTAGCTTGCTTGGACATCGATAAAACTGCGAAATTTTAAAACGTATCATTTCCCAATATTTGTTCGGTGCTCAAAGAAAAATAGATTACTAAGGAAGCCAGAGATGAGCCAAAACCGGGCCAAAGAAACTGAACCAATTGCAGTTTTCCCGGAATTAGGAAATAGATGGAAACAATCAAGGCACTAATGTAAGCAACCATCCAAAATACAGAGCATCAAAACCAAATGCAACAACCTGTGCAGCATAAAGGATACAAACTTCAACAGAATTTGGACCCACTCAAACAAACTGTCCAAAACAAGTTTCCAGTGCATTAGGCGTACTATCATTGTTTTTGGGATAATACATATGAACATTAACCACACCCAACAAATACTTTTCTGATGGTGATCACCTAACCTGCAAACACTACATTATTACAGGGACGGGTTAAAATCCTCGGCTATTAAGCACCTTTTTTGGTCAACCCAATTTCCTAGGTCCAAATGATACGTGGCACCCTATTCACCACTGACCCACCCCGGAAGAAAAAAATGATAACCCAATTCTGGAAGCCATTAATACCCTCCTTTCAATTTGGGATTTCGAACAACCTTAATAATGAAAATATGATAGCGAGGTTTTGGTTTGTCGAAGCTATATCACAGTCCCCACCTTTCGTACTAAAACTCACGACTCGGCTACTTACTAGTCTAGCAGCAATCAAGCAGGAGAAGCGACCACATTCCCCTTTCACCAACCGGTCCGACCCCACCATCCAAATCTCCACCCGAGCCTACTATGTGACACTGACCCAGAAACGTTTCTTATTTTATATGTGACACTGACCCAGAAACGTTTCTTATTTTATTTGTTTAAATTAACCCACAAAGCTGTCTAATTAGTAATTAGTAATTACTATTAATCAATTGATTGGGGTATAATATAACCGCATTAAACTCTATTGGGGCACAATTGTCCTTGCACATTGACAATCTTAGCCAGGTCCCCAACTGAGCACTACTTGGAAAGCTGGTAGAGAATGATGGAATCTTGAAAAGGACGATACAGTAACAACAATAAGAATAGGTCCAATAATCAACATATTAATTAACTAATTAATCCCAATCAAGAATGCTTCTCCATGGGACAAGTAATGAACCAAAATATCGTATTAAGATAAACTAATTAATTAACTAAATCAATTACAAGAGAAAGACAAGGAAGAAAGGAAAGGGAGAGCAGAGCAAAGCAAAAACTAAGCAATTATCACCTCCACTAGGGTTCCGAATTGCAGAACGCGAACATAAAAAAAAAAATGGAAATCAGACTAAAATTAAGCATTAAGGGATAGTGGATTTAGTCAATTTTACCAGTCATGTCGGCGAGGAGAGCTCTGCAAGGGCCCTGGGTCATGTTATTGGCAACATCAAGAATCCAAAACCCGAAAACGAAGGCTCCGATCGCTCTGGGGCGGAAATCGCCTCTATCCCCGAGCAGCCAGCCGATATCGGCGGAGTGACCGATGATGAGGACGGAGAAGGAGATGAGCAGTGAGCCGGCGACGATGAAGGGCCTCCTCCGGCCGAATCGACTGGTGCATCGATCGCTCAAGTGGCCCACCAGTGGCTGGACTATCAGGCCCGACAGTGGCCCGCACAGCCATATCACACTGGACCAGGCATGCGGAATTCCCAGCTCCTGGACGTATGGAGTCAGGAGAGAGAGCTGCAGCGCCCATCCGAATTGTATCCCGCCGGCAATCGACGTCACTTGCAGCAACAGTCGCAACGGGACTCGCTTCCCCGCCGGCGTCCGAGCGGCCGGCTGCTGTCTCGCTGCCCGGTGTGACCTGTTGGCCGCCCTGTGCGTCTCGACTTCAGAGATTGGCATCCGATTTTCTCTCCTATTCTCGCTCCAATTTCACCCCACTCCGCCGCCACCAGCACCACTTACTCGCTGGTATTGGCTTCCCCTGTTTTGCCCTCCACTCTCTCTTTCTGTCTCTGTCTCGCTCTAAATAATGGAGATGCTTTCAACTTTCAAGCTCTCTCCAACCTTTCGCGGTGGAAGATGCAAAGCGGAGGAAAGCTAGAGAGAGTGGGGGAAAAATGGCGGTTTAGCTCTACCTACACGAAATCCTTTAAATGCCCTCGCTAGATTCACAATTCACAATTTTACCTGTAAACAAGAATCCGAGTGAATTACAGCGGGAGACGGCTTGGATTTGTGAGCATCTCCATATTGACCACCCAACTTTTGTTTTCCTCATTTGCGGGTCACTCCCTCAATTTTGTTTCTCTAACACTCGAGTACCTAACAGATTTCAATGTGGAAAATGAAGATCCAACTTTTCTTTTTAATAAAACTTAAAATCTCAGATTATGAATAAAAAAGGGAAGGGGACAAAAAGCGAGGTGGAGAAAGAGAAACATTAGGTGATATTGTAAAATGGTAGCCAAGTATTTTTCTTTTTAGTTTATAAGTAAGTGTGTAATCTGATGCCCTAAAGATGTAGTTGGTGTAGTTAGGCACAACTATTTTGTGCTTTGGGTAGCTAGCTACCCAAGTGCTTAACAAATTAACATTACAAATTTATATATTTACTACTCTATAATATAATCACCTGAATATCAATATGATCCCTGAATCTTAACAGAGCGAAAATTGTTCATTTATTTGTTTAAGGGGTCGTTTGGTTTTAGTAAATTGATGCATTGTAATTTACATTGTTTTTGATTTTGTGATAGTTATTTTTGTGTTCAAAGAAGTTATATTACTTTTTTATAAAATATCACTTTTAATCTTTGTTTTTAATATAAAAATGCAACACATACAATTTCACGCAAACTATCTCAACAATCTCATTTGAAAGGTGAGATATAACTATCTCTCATTTTCACCATGGTTTAAGAAACCCTTTCGGACTGGCCGGTCTGACTGAAAATATTGGATACTGGATCCCAAACGCCAAACGGTAGGCTATTTTAAGGGTACAAAATGGTTGAACCACGATTCAACCATGATATTATTACAAAATACGCTACCATTAACTTTTCCGGTATGGTTTCGCATTCATTGATTTTGACTCATAGTTTGTGCCACATCAAGCAAACAATAATAGTATGCATGTGAACAATACAATCATTGTAACAATCTCAACCAAATTAGTACCAAAATCAAAATACCCCTAAGAAACGAAACTAAATCTAGTGTTTTTGTTCATAGATTTGTTAGAAAGATAAAAGATAGGAATACAAAGAACTATAAGTTTATCTCAACTCTAGTAAGAGCATTGGGTGGTTGAACGCACAAATTCACTCACAATTGACGTACCCATTATGTTATGGGTGGTTCATATGGGTGAGTACGTGTTCTATAATAGCTGACCCACTAAAAATTAAGTGGATGATGGTGGATTTTGGTTGACCCACGATCCACCCTAATTTTCAACCTCAAACTAGCAAAACTCTTACCTATAGCTTTACCTAAACTGAAATTCTCAAAGTGAAAAAAAAATCTCCCTTCCCATTTTGATCAAAAGATTTGATAATATATCTAGTTATCCTTTCGAGTATCAAATGAATATATTCTCAAAATTATGGTTATCGAGGATATTTGATAAGTCTAATTTGTTTTCATTGCTAGAAATCTAAATCATGTGTCCACTCTCTTTTACTATTCATCGTTAATTTTTCTTGATTCTATAGTAATTTGGCTTATTCTATTGTTTTGGTTTAGAAGTTTTCGGTGGGTAATTTATCATGGGTTGCGGGTCGTGGCAGGTCGGCCCAATGGGTATGCAATTTATATGGAAAATATTAGAAATATTTGTTGTCATTATAAGACCAAGAAAACAAACCATATTATGATAAATGTAGTTAAATTATCTAAGAAATTTGACTAAGATTACATGTAATTTAGGCAAAAACGAATCAAGAATGGGGTGGGTCAGGACAGGTCGGGCCGATTTGAGTACCCATACCCGCCTCGCTCCGCCTATCGGACGGGCCAGACCCGTTTAAAATAGATCAAACAGATCAGGTAAAATGGATGAGGTCGAAGTTGCCATGACAAAGCTGATTGCATTTCTATGAAATATAAGCAGCTGAATGATCAAAATAACAAGCGGGGAAAAGAGTCGTTGCCCGTTGTAAGGTGTATGACAAAAAAAATGGCAGGGGCAGTAATTTGATACCAAAAGCAAGGGTGAAGTTAATAGAAAAGTGACGTATGTAAGTCGGAGTGTTGGGACCCGAAAGCGGAGCTCCCAAAACTATAATAGTAAACTATGACGTAGGTAGAGGGTGGCGAAGTTTTGGGAGTCGTTACGGGAAATTTTAAATACTGAAAATTTGCTTTCAACTTATAATATATTTATAGATTTATCTAATTATGTCATTTAATTAAGTGATCTACGTAATTCACGTTTATAGGCTTTATGTTTATGTTTAAGGTAAGTTTATTTATGTTCAAATAAGTTATATTAATTTTTTAGTAAAACATCACTTTTAATCTTTGTTTTTAATATAAAAATGCAACACATACAATCTCACCTAAATTATCTCAACAATCTCTTTTAAAAGGTGAGATATAATTATCCCTCATTTTCACCATGGTTTAAGAAACCCTTCCAGGCCGGCCGGTCTGACTAAAAATATTGGATACTGGATCCCAAATTATAGGTTGTTTAGGGGTACAAAATGGTTCAACCACGATATTATTATAAAATATGCTACCATTAACTATTCCGGTACAACCTCCGGTATAGTTTTGCAATCATTGATTTTTGACTCATAGTTGTGTCACATCAAGCAATCTCAACCAAATTATCACCAAAACCAAACGATCCCTAAGAAACGAAAAAAATCTAGTGTTTTTGTTCATAGATTTGTTAGAAAGATAAAAGATAGGAATACAAAGAACTATAAGCTTATCTCAACTCTAGTAAGAGCTTTGGACAGTTGAACGCACAAATTCACTCGCAATTGACATACCCATTATGTTATGGGTGGTTCATATGGGTGGGTATGGGTTCTATAATAGGTGACCCACTAACGATTAAATGGATTGTGGTTCACCCACGATCCACCTAATTTTCAACCTCAAACTAGCAAAACTCTAACCTATAGCTTCACCTAAACTGAAATCCTCAAAATGAAAAAAATAATTCCCCATCCCATTTCGATCAAAAGATTTGATAATATATCTAGTTATCCTTCCTTCCGAGTTTCAAATGAATATATTCTCAATATTATGGTTATTGAGGATATTTGTAAAGTCTAATTTGTTTTCATTGCTATAAATCTAAATCATGTGTCCACTCTCTTTTACGATTCATAGTTAACTTTTCTTGATTCTATAGAAATTTGGCTTATTCTATTGTTTTGGTTTAGAAGTTTTCGGTGGGTGATTGTGCCTTAAGAACTTGGACAATTAGTTGAGTTCTAGTGAGTGATTGTGGCTTGAAGACATAGACAATTGGTTAGATTATGATGAAGATTTGTCTTTTCAATTTTTATTGGGCTATTATTAGACTTATACCATGTTTAATAGTTGAATATTTATATGATTTGTGATAGATTACTAGTAGTAATATTATAAAGTAAATGATTCATATAATTTATGATTTAAAGGCTATTTAGTTGGGAGATTTTTATTTTCATTTTAAGTTTAATTTATTTTTAATTATGTGACCTTTTGGAATGTATGTTGTGAACTCACCGAAACCGCTCACTATACGCAAGCAGCCAAGCACTCAACCCATTACAATTACATGTTTTAGTAGGTGAGGTCATTTTCTACTTCATCTACCACTTGGTGGGTTGATCCGAACCTACCCAAATTCGCATAAAACCACCGACTGCTCACCCCTAATCCTAGCACACTTAACTCTACCCCTGGGACGTTACCTATCATTTTATCGGCAGTTTGATTCCTATAGACCACCGGAAAGATTGAATCTTTTTTTTTTAAAATGAGTGAAACTAATGTTTATACCATAATTGATGCCTAATGTTTATGGGCCGTCTGAGCAGCATGTAGTTCTATCCAGGGGTGGACCCACGGGTGTTTAGGGGTGTCACCGGACACCCCTAAATTTTGGGAAAACGATTATCCAATCCCCGGTAGTAATTTACGTATTGACAAAAAATTATAATTGATAGTCGGGGACACCCCTAAATTTAAAAAAGTGATTATCCTACTCTCATCTTTTAGTTTGAGTATGAGAATATAAGTCGTAGTTTGGGTAATTCAAACCTAGGACACTTTTATTATTAATAAACATAATTTTCATTAGGCTACAACTCATATGTTATTCGATTTTAAATACTGTGTAATAGTATAATGTCATTCTCTATCTCTAATTATTTTCAAAATCTAACAATTAAATAAATTTCAAGCTACCCTTAATTTGTATTGATTTATGGTTGTACAACAAGTATTGAAAGAGTCTTTTCAGCTTTGGATTACATCAAGAACAAGTTTAGAAATTGAATATGTGATCAGTTCGTGAATGATTGTCTAATATGATATACAGAGACAATTTTTTTTAATAATGTAGACCCCAAGTGTGTTCTACAATCATTTTTAATATGAAAAGTGAAAACACATTGTGAATTTTTTCAAACTGTATGAGTAAAGTATTTCTTATTTAAATATTATTTATTAATTATTTTAAAATTATTTGTATTTAATATTTTTTTTAAAAGAGGACACCCCTACGTAAAATTTCTGGGTCCGCCACTATTTCTATCAAATAATTTTGAAGCTAATGTTTGTACCATAATTTATCCATTATAATAAGCATAATAATTCTGGCCTTTGGAGCGGGAATAGGGTCAATGAGCATCTAATAAATACAAAATCAGTAAGCACTCTTAACTCATTAGCGAGTGTATTGTAAATAAGACTACATTGGAAATGGGTAGATTAGGAATGGCAATTAGTAGGTTTGGGACGGGTGTCATGATACTCATACCCGTTCTATGGCAAGTCGGGTAATTTATCATGGGTCGCGGGTCGGGACAGGTTGACCCAGGGTATGCAATTTATATTGAAAACATTAGAAATATTTGTTGATTTCATTATAAGACCATGAAAACAAACCATATTATGATAGATGTAGTTAAATTATTCGAGAAATTGAGGTTTTCACTAATTTACGACTTTGTTATAGCTAAAATATGATGTAATGAAAGGGAAATTCTAAGAAATTTGACTAAGATTACATGTAATTTAGGCAAAACGAGTCGAGAATGGGCGGGACAGGGCAGGTCGGGCCGATGTGAGTACCCATGCCCGCCTCACTCCGCTTACAGAGCAGGTCAGACTCGCCCAAAATAGGTCAAATAGGTCGAAATTGCCATCTTAGATAGATAATTGACAAAACTGATTGCATTTCTATGATATATAAGCACCTGAATGATCAAAATAACAAGCGGTGAAAAAAGCTCAGATCGCACACCATTAGTGGATCATCTGGCCAAAGAAGAAAGAAGTTCCACTACCCCAAGCTCAGCTCACCCCACCCCCGAATCACCCTTCACCACAGCCAAGTACTCATGATTTTGAGATACAATGTGATGCATCCTTCTTCAGTGATTCCCAGGAGGCGACATATGGCGTCATTGTTACGAACAACCATGGTCAAGTTTGTGATGGGAAAGCTGAGTCCCTGCATTGCTTTTCCCCACTTGAAGCAGAAGCAAAGGCATTATTGGAGGGATCTAGATTGGCTACTGATCTTCTGTCGCCCTGCCTTGTCCGGTCGGACTGCCTGACCCTGGTAAAGGCACTTCAGGGACCGCCTGGACTATGGCCATGGTGCGCAGCATCATGGCTCGGCCTCATCACATATATCACTGTGGCCCACCCGCTGATCAAGATCAACCACATCAACAAAAAAACGGAACTCCAAAGCTAACTGGGCAGTTAGGTCATGTGCAAAGAAACAACTACCTAATGAATGGATTCAAATACTTGATTTTGTTACTCCTCTCCTGTAATTTTTGGCTTTTGCCGTAAGTAATGAGATAGTAATGCCCTTTGTTAAAAAAGAAAAGAGCCGTTGTAAGGTGTATGGCAAAAAAATGGCAGGGGGCAGTAATTTGATACCAAAAGCAAGGGTGAAGTTAATAGAAAAGTGACGTATGTAAGTCGGAGTGTTGGGACCCGAAAGCGGAGCTCCCAAAACTAGAATAGTAAACTATGACGTAGGTAGAGGGTGGGGAAGTTTTGGGAGTCGTCACCGGAATTGCCGGAAACGCCCAGCCCAGGCAAAGTGCGGTGGCATGGGCAAAATTGTAAACAAGTACAAAAGCGGGTGGAAGTGTGGGTCCGTCGGCTTTATTCGAGGTTGGCTGGCTGGTAGGTAAAGGAGGGCCGGCGCCGGCGCCGGGCGGCCACCGGGAACCGACCACTGATAATAAAACTGTTAACCGGTAATTAGTTTTGCGTCAGCATTTGTTTCATTGATCTATGGGACAAAATCGTCGTCGGAAAAAGATGGCTTATACTCCATAACTTCCAACGCTTCACAATAATGTTGTACTACAGCTTCGGAATTGTTTATCAAAAGTAGAAATAAGCATAGCATCACTTGTCGAATATACATTCTAGGTGCCAGATTTTGCGGGTTTGGTGGTGGTATTGTTATTGTATGCTTTTCTTTTTGGAGATAAAGTTGTCCAGTAACGTTGTCGATGAAACGGGCCATGGCATGAACGGCCCTGCAACTCCACGAGGCCCAGCTGACCATAGTTGCATAAATCAACACAATGCATTTGCTGAATCACAAATTAGTACACACAAACTTATGAATTCGTAACGAAAATTATATCGTAAAAGTTAGTAGTAGGATATTTTATATCAAAATGGTGGTTGACCCGCGGTTCAATTGTTTTGTACCATTTAAAATCACCTGTTGTTTGGGATCCAGTATACGGTATTTTTCCCGACTAGCTGGTACGATTTCTAAAACATTGGTTATACCCGGTAATAGT
Source organism: Linum trigynum (assembly GCA_964030455.1). Lineage (NCBI taxonomy): Eukaryota > Viridiplantae > Streptophyta > Magnoliopsida > Malpighiales > Linaceae > Linum > Linum trigynum. Next base: position 26,646,699 of record OZ034814.1, on the reverse strand, counting down.
TCTATAATGAGTAGTTTACATAAAGAAGAAAACAAGTGAATAAGATAGGAAAAAAAGAGCCCGCGACAACATTTTAAAGTGAAAAATGACTCATTTTTTTAAAAAGAAGTGAATAAGTAAACTCCTAAACTTCTATAATGAGTACCTCTGTACTCAAAATAGAAAATCAAGAAAGTTGTGATTTGATGTTGTACGCTTTGGAATATGTGAAACCTTGAACAAGGAATTTTTTTGGGCTTGCTATTTGTCGCCAACAAAAAAAAGTATATATGTACATATTTGGTTAAGGAGTTTCACAATCTACAACATATCCAACTTTCAGAGAACGTATTGAATCAGAAAAAATTGACGCTCGCCGGAAAAGTCTCCGGAAAATTATCGGGAAAGCCTATCCTCGACGTAAACTGCGGACACGCATCCATGAATCATCACTAAGCAGGTGCGACAATTTTTTGTAGTTTCGAACAATTTTTCCGACGATTTGCAACGAACAGACGGTGGGCCGAAAATTTCCGGTGACCGGAACCTGGCCGGGCCGACGGAAATCGGTGGGCGGAGCCAGGCTGAGCCACAAAATTTTTTCGGCTCAGCCTGGCTCCGGCCACCGATTTCCGTCGGCCATGCCTAGTTCCGGCCGCCAGAAATTTTTGGCCCGGCCAGGTTCCGACCGCCGGAAATTTTCGGCCCACCGTCTGTGTTTGGAATTTTTAGGAAAAATTCGATTTTAGGAGTTGAATTTAAAGTTTAGGAGTTGAATTTAGCGTTTAAGAGTTGAATTTAGAGTTTAGGAGTTGAATTTAGAGTTTAGGAGTTGAATTTAGCGGTTAAGACTTGAAATTAGCATTTAGGTTCACAGGAATATTGATGTGTTATATTGTAATTGTAGGAAAAATGTCAGAGTGGTTACCGGCCGATCATGATTACACACAGGAATTTGAGAATGGGATCCATTATGCAAGTGTGAAGTTAGCTGACTTAGCTGCAAAAGCAATCGCTCAGGAGTGTGGGTTCTTTATTGTTAGAGGAGCATGGAAACCGAATACTGCTGGACTACATCCTGTTACTGCCCTCTGTATGTATTGCAGTCTAAACATAAACATCAGATTCAAACATACATAAGTAGTCAAACATCTGATCTAAACATAAATATGCAAACATGCAGTCTAAACATAAACATCCGATCTAAACACAAATATTACAAATCATAAATGATCCAAACATTGAAACAACTAAAAATCCCCTGAAGGGGGGAGTCCCTGAGAGACCCAGTACTCAGTCCACACATCCTGCACTCCGTGCAGTGCCCTGTAGGCTCGTCGAGAATGCTCAAGAAACTCCTCATCGGTCCCTGCTGCTGCTCGAACTGCAGGTGCAAACGTGTACAAAAGGTCGTGAGCACGCTGCATAAAAAAAAACAAGAACAATTATTAGTTTCACGCTAAGTATATTTATAATAGAGTAACAATCTAGTGGTCAAATCTTACCGCTGCGGAGTCAACTAGTCAATCTGCATCTCCATCATCCCGTAGGACTCTACAATGAGAGTGCGCCACGAACCAATCAAGATAGTCGATCATAGTCTCATATGGATACGTCGTCCACGACAGAGAGTACATGTCTATATGAACCATGTGGGATAGCAGAGCATTCCATGCATCATCAAAACTCTCAGGAATTCGAATGACATATCCACCAGGTGCCTTTGGTCGGTCTGCTCGCTGAGGACGCGAAGGGCGAGGCGGTACCATCTGTCGGTATCCAAACTGTCGGAGGCAACGGGCTGGATCATAGAACTCGGCAGGTGCGTCACTGGGCCGAAAACATTTTGCGGTCGGTTCGCCGCCGGGCCGAAAATTTTTTTTGGCCGGGGCACCGCCCAGCCGAAAATCTCTTTCGTCCCGACGTCACCTCGGCCGAATTTTTTTTTCGGCCGGCCGACGAACACCCCCCCGGAAAAATTTAGGCCGGCGTGTTCGGCGACCGTCTAAAAAAATTTTGCGGCCGAGGCGCCTCCAGGCCGAAAGAAATTTTCGGCTGGGCGTCGCACCGGCCGCAAATTTTTTTCGGCTCGGCGGTGTTCCGGCCGTAATTTTTTTCGGCCCGCCGTGTTTTTCGCCGGAAAACTGGAAAACTTGTCGGAAAAGTAAACTTACTTGTCTTCCGACGATTGAGGGCGACGGGAGGTTGGCCGACGACGGAGGAACAGTGCCAGCGACCGAGGAACAGAAGTTTTTGTTTGAATGAGTCAAATGTTAATGATATCCGAATTTATAGAATGCTTGGAAGGAAATTCTTTTTTAGTTGGCGGCAAATAGCAATTTAATTAGCGCCAAATAGCCGTTCACATTTTTTTCACTAGTTGAAAGGCATTTTCCCATATTCTAGCACAACTTTATTGCACCGGGTTCCACAAGGACGACAAAATGAGCAATTTCTCTTTGTTAAAATCTACATCAAATGTTTCTTCATTGCCTCGTGATAGTTCATGGAATTAGCCTATGATGGGCAAGAAAGTTGTGTTGTTGTGCATTGAATTATCTCTCTTTTGTTACAAACAAACTTAAAACGTATAGTATAATTTATTTTTCACTTTCTTCCATTTCTTGGCGTGACAAAAAATAATGGAGATACAGAAAGTGAGCAGCCTACTAATCAAGGTGAGTTGTGAAACTCTAAACTATTCGAAACTTGTAATATTTGTTGTAAACTTAGCAATGGGTGTATATATTTAACTGACTTTTGTTAACTGATGGTAATGAAGACTATTGAAATCTCTTACTATCAAATGCATGTTGGTTGTAAAGGGGTTGCCCTCTTTACTACATATCAAATATCTTAGTACATATCGAAGAAATCTATTTGCAGATTACATCACTCCTGTTGGCTGCTATGAACTGCTGGCAATATAGTGCTTTGGTTTTGCTGTCTATAATTGACTTGAAATATAGTAATTCTATTTTAGTATATGCTAGGTGGCGATGCCGCACCTTGTCGCGGGGCGGAGATGGCCTACGGGCATGTATTATGTGGTTCGTTATGGTATTTTGTTAGTATTATTAGCCTAAAATTAATTTTATTAGCACTTTTGTTAGTAATATTGACTAAGAAGAGATATATGGCGGTCAACATCCAATTTAAAAAATCTTGAAAATTTTGGCTTATAAATGATATATTTACCTAAACCCTAGTAGACCCATTGATTATGGGTAGGTATGGGTGACGTATATATGGGTTTAGAAGTTTGTAGATGCGTTTGGGTAGGGTATGGATATTTACTTTCATAATTTAAATGTGTATGAGTTGGGTATTGATATCCATTTATTAGAGGGTGTTTTAATTACACATACAGAAATTAGACCTATTTGTAGACTTTCAAAAGTTTAGGTACTAAAATGTAATACACAAAAATTTTAGGTACTAAAATATAATGTTTCGTCAATATTTTGAGGACTTATATGCCAAAAAAATTAATTTAGGTTATAAATCTAAAGATCTATTAAGTTTAGTTATCCAACTGTAATTTGCATAGTTGAGGCTTAACTCCTTTTATGCTGATGTATTTAAGATTATAATTATTTACGTTTTTATAAAATAAGGAAACTATTTATTTGAAATGTATAATTGTTGAAATTTCCATGTATAATTGTTGAAAATTCTAGCCCGAGTGAAAAGGAAAAACTGTAGAGAGAAGCAAAAGGAATACAAACTGGAACTCGCTTAAAATTTCACGCCTTCAAATCCCATAGTGGAAAATGAAGACATTCTAATAAGTAATAACCATATATATTTATTTTAATTAGACTCGATATTGAGCTGAAAAAATTAGTGGTTCCTGGTTCAATTATTAATTCTCTTGATTGTTGGTCGGTCGTGTATGAACCCGTTCATATTTGTAATTAGAATACATAAAAATAGTATATTAATTAGGGTTAGACGAAGATGGCAAAGAAAGAAATAAAGAAAGTGTTATGGAAGGCAAGTGAAAAATGAAACGAAGAGGAAGGAGATGATGGAAAGGTTTTGACCAATTCTTTTAGTTGGTCGTCAATACAATAATCAACCCTTTTCACCGTAGCAATTTATTGACACTTGCTTATGTAGATGTCACATATTCTGTTACATGTAGTTAGTTGACGTTTGTTTAGTACCCTATAAAATGGAAATGTACTAAATGAATTTATAAATTTGCTCTTGCAATATTTTAGAGTCGTCTCGCTTTTATCATACATTTAATGTTTCACATAAAATGGTTGAATCTTCTTTTACAGATGAGTGATACAACATCTTGTATGGTACAAATTAAATTTATACTTTTATGTTATGGTGGATTGGATTCATGGATTGGTTCAAAAGGACTGGTGGATGATTGGATTCATGGATTCAAGTGAAATCTAAATATTGGACCAATATGTAAATTTAAAAAATGTAAGTACAAAAATCTCATAAAATTTAGATACCAAAACATAATTGTTCAATCGTTTTACATTAAAATTAAATTTGTGGTATCGAAATGTAAAATGTATATTATCGTGATTAATTTGTAATTTGTTAGGTAGTGACTAATTTGTAATTTATTTGGCAACCGTAACCAAACTTCATCTTCATATATATATTGATATTAAAGGTTCGGTACTTTTTTTATGCATATTAAAGCCACTATGTCCATCTGATTTTGGTACACATAGTATTGTATTTTTATTTAATTTTGCATTATGTGCTTATTGATTTGTTTCGTTGTTTTGTTATAGGAGTGATGAAAGAAAGGAAAACTGGGAATCTATTTGCAAGAAGCTTATTAACTTGAAGTCCGTGCAAAAGTTACCAAATCATCTTCGAAAATTAGGCTGCAAATGAGCCAAGCTGAGCTGAGCCGAGTTTTACCCAAGTTTGAGCTTGACTCGTTAACAAATGAGCTGAGCTCGAGCTCGAGCCCGAGCCATTTATTAACGAGCCGAGTCGAGTCGAGTTCGAGCTAGGCTTGTTTACTAAATTCTCAGATCGTATTTAATACATTCATTTTGTATGTCGTGTATGGTACATGTGATTGATGCAGCGATAAAAAAATAATCAAATGTTCAACATTAATTAATCTTATATTATAATTTTTAGGTGTCATATTGTTTAGTTAATAAATTTTAACTAGTTCAAATCATGTTATTTCATAGTATCGAAACAATTTTGTACATAATTTTTTTATATAATTAAAAATAAGGCATATTTTTCTTACATGTTCAACATGTTAAACTTCACATGATGTGAGATATATAATTTAACAATCCTATGGTTTATGAAAGTCCAAATTAGATCGATTAGTCCATAAGTCAGTGATCAAGTTGGCCCTCAAAACCACAATGTTGAGACATCTCATGAGCTCTAAATGAGCCAACTCACGAGTTGAGCTCAACAAGCCACCGAGTCGAGCTAGCTCGCGAGCTTCACGAGCTGAACAAAGCTAGGCTCAAGCTTGGCTCGTCAGTAAACGAATCGAGTTTCGAACGAGCTTTTCCCGATTCGAGCCTCGAGTAGCTTGGCTCATTTGCAGCCCTATCGAAAATAGGCAATGTGCTAGTCCTAATGGCAATGTTTGGACAAGCTATCTTGGCACAATTATTTGGAACTCACAAATGTGTCTAGTTAGAGTTAAAGATTAGGATGAGATAGGTAATGAAGAATTAAAATATATGTGGGCAGCTATGGTACTTAACTACAATTGCTTCAATTTGAAATATGCTCTTAATTATCATGTTAGGAAAATTGGCAACCACTTACAACGCTTGTAATTTTCTATAGGAATATTGTACAAATCCTTATATGGAATCTACAAAGGAGGATGTATTTGACAATATAAATGATACTTGGAGATCTAAGATGAACATAAATATGTGAAGGGTTGTGACGACTTGGAAGAAATTCTCGGAGATGTTCTAGAATTCCTGAATGAAGAAGATTGGGAGTGGGTTGTGAAGGAGAAGTTCCTTTCTATTGATTTTTTGGGTTAGATAATCTTACTCTACCACTTTCTCTAATTTCTTGTTGCTGAGTTGCATTGCAAAGGAACTTTTATATCATAATAAATTTACTCAAATGAGTCAAAGATAAGTAAGGTAAATGAAGCAAAAAGAGCAAAGTAAACAATGAATCGTCACAGTGGTAGGAGACCAGTTCGACAAATCAGGTTGGACTTGGTAATTGCATCCGTTAACAATAATGTTCATATAATCAGTTTTCTAACTTCAACATCTAGATAGTAATTTCATCTAAGGTTAAAAGAGTTCAATCCAATTCGAAGGTTTCACAAGATATTTTTTTTTACAAAGGATATTGAATTTCCATTAATTTAAGCAAGATCCAACCATTACATGAGAGGTGCAACCAAATCAAGGATTTGCAACCATTGCGAGGGAGGTTGGTTTTTAGCGCAGGATCTGGCCACCCAATCCGCTTTTGAGTTAAACTTTCGACTAATGTGCTTTATCCTGATCTGCGGGTTGGTTTCCAGAAGTAGCTTGATCAGACCCAGCCTTGTCGCCGCTCGCCATGGCCATGTCCTGGGGGGTCGCTCGATAGCATGAACCAACTGCAGGCAATCAGTCATCACCAGGCAGGGTGCTGTGAGCGAGGCAGCCACACGTGAGGCCTCCAGCAGTGCCAAAACTTCTGCTTCAATAGGGGAGAAACAATGCAATGACCTAGCTTTACCATCACACACTTGACCATGGTTGTTCGAAATAATGACGCCATACGCCGCCTTCTGGGAATCGTCGAAGAACGATCCGTCGCAGTGTACTTCAAAGAAATGAGTACCTGGCGGTGGTGAAGAGTGCTCAGGGGGTGGAGTGGGCTGAGTTGATGGGGAACCATTGTGGTGGATCCGAGGGCATGTGGACCATTGGAGGTGATCCGATGCTGCTTTACTGATGGTGGCTGGGGGTCAAGGAGGAGTTCCCCGAAAGATCTTCTCATTTCTTGCTTTCCATGTCTGCCACAATAGGAAGATGATCTTTTGAATTGAGCTAATCGGGTACATTTGGCGTAGAGAGTCCAGCCACACCAGGACAGAGGACATAGGGGTCGGCCTGGGCAAGGAATGCCATTCTTGGTTCCACCCTTCGGCAGCATGGGGGCAGATGAAAAGGCAGTGGAAGATCGACTCGGACGAGCAGCCGCAGATCGGGCAGCTTTTCGAGGGTGAGCACTTCCTGGCAAAGAGATTTTCCTTGGATGCCAAGGCCCCTCTGGTCACTTTCCAGATGAAGAATTTCAGTTTCGGTGGGATCGAAAGGCTCCAAAGCCATCTCCACCTTTTTTTGCTCATTTCTGAGATTTCCTCGGCCTGCACTTGGGATTGTCTGGTGCTGTTATGAAAGTGGATGAAGGCTGATTTGACCGTGAAAGTTCCCTGCTCTGTGAACCTCCATGCCCAAAAGTCATCAAGAGAATCCGGTCCAATCGGAATAGCTGCCACCTGTTTCATGTCATTCTGACTGAGGAAATTAGCCAGCAGGTCAAACTTCCATTCCCTTGACACCTCATCAATCCACGAGTCGACAGTGTCATTATCATTCCATTCGAATTGGAGGAGTTGCCCTGCTCTGTCGAATCTCCAGGGATCATGAAAAATTCTTGTTGATTTACCATTGCCAATGACCCGAATTAGCCCTTGTCTCATCCATGATTTTGCTTCACACAAGCTACACCAAATCCACGAGGCTTTGCTGCCTTTTCTTCCATTCAGGAAATCCGAATTGGGGAAGTAAATGCTTTTCAGTACCTTAACCCACAAGGCATCCTTGTTAGTGAGGATTCTCCAAGCCTGTTTGGCCAAGAGTGCCATGTTGGCCAAGTGTGGAAAGGTCAAAATCCGAGCCCTCCCTCTTCTTTTGGTGCGTACAGAACATGTCCAGCCCTCCAATGAATAGTTCGTTTCACCAAGGAGCCCAGCATAGAGTCCATTTTCCTCGTTGTGCATTTTGGAAGGAGGAACAGGCTCATAATGTAGGTAGGAACTGCTTGAAAAACCGCTTTTAGTAAAACTTCTTTTCCCCCTGGTGAGAGGAGGAGGCTCTTCCATGCCTCTCCTTTTGATTCCATTCGTTGGAGGAGGTAATTGAATGTTTCTTTTTTCGATCTGCCCCAAACTGTTGGAACTCCCAGATAGCTGGTATGGTTGTTCCTAGGATCAAATCCTGCATCTTGGATAATCTCCCTTTGGTCTTCACCTGTGACATTGTGGCCAAAGAACATAGATGACTTGTCCCTATTCACTTCTTGACCGGTGATCGCTCCATATTGTTGAAGGATTTCCAAAATCTTCCCTGCTTCCTCTTTTGAAGCCTCTCCAAAGATCACTGTATCATCTGCGAATAAACAGTGGGAGAGAGTAGGGCACGTTCTGTTAAACTTAATGTCCTTGATCTCATTATTCAGAACCGCCTTTTCAACCAGGAAGGACAAAGCATTCGACATCAAAATGAAGAGGAGGGGGGACAGGGGGTCCCCTTGTCGGATACCCCTAGATGGTTTGAAGTCGCCAGTTGGCTCTCCATTGATGAGCACATTGAAGGAAACTGTGGAGATACAGGCAACAATCCATCCACACCACACTTCGTTGAAGCCATATGCCTTGAGAAGGGAGATGAGGAGATCCCATTCAACCAGATCATAGGCCTTCCTCATATCGAGCTTCATCATCATCTCCTTTCGATTTCCTGATTTTGTTTTTTTGAAATGGTTGAGGACCTCATGCACAATAATGATGTTATCTTGTATTTGCCTCCCTCCTGTGAAAGCTGCTTGGAGTTCATTGACCAATTCTGGCATAAGAGGTTGTAATCTGTTGGACATGATTTTTGTGATGACTTTATACCTGAAATTGCAGCAACTTATCGGTCTGAATTGGCTGATTTGTTCGGGTGCTTCCACTTTGGGGATGATGGTGATGAAAGTATCATTCCAATTCTCGGGCATTTGACCCATGAGAAAAAAAAACTGGTGATCTCATTGCAGAAGGAATCCTCAATTGTATTCCAGTACTTCCTGAAGAAAAGTCCTGGGAAGCCATCTGGTCCTGGAGCCTTGTTTGCTCCCAGTTGGAAGACTGTCTGCGAATTTCTGTCTTGTCAACTGGTGCACACAGGCCAGTATTGTATTCCTCTGTCACCAACCTGGGAAAGCCCTCCAAAATTCTCGGATCAAAGTGACTGTCTTTGGATGTGAAGAGGTTTTGGTAATAGTCAGAGGCATGAATCTTCAAATCCTGGGCATTATCAATCCAGATTCCATCCGCGCCTATCAGCTTGGTGATGCCATTCCTGTTTTTCCTTTTAATGGTGCTGGCATGAAAGAAACCTGAGTTCTGGTCCCCTTCCTGAAGCCAGGAAATTCTGGATCTTTGTGCCCAAAAACAGTCTTCTGAGGTCCAGATGGATTCCAGTTCTCGCAGGAGGTTCCTCTCCTCCAACACTTTGTCCGGGGAGTCACTTGCCCCTTGTAAGGATTGGAGTCTAACTCTAATGTCCCTTTCTCTTTGTAGTTTCCTTCTTCTATCTGTTCTGGCCCAAATCTGGAGTTCCTTCTGGCAATCGAACAGCTTGTTGTTAATATTCCCCCCTCTCTGCCATCTATCCAAAATAATACGACAGCATTCTTCACTCTCCCTCCACCTCTTGCCGAATCTAAAGGGGATGCAGTGAGATTGACCAATAGGGTTCAAGTCAACCCTGATTGGGCAGTGATCTGACTCGACAAAGTCCTCATGATACACCGTAGCTGATTCAAAGGTTGTTCTCCAGGTCGTCGAGCAGATAGCCCGATCGAGTCTTTCTCTGATCAGCTCGGTTCCCTGTTGCTTATTGCTCCAAGTGAACACTTGACCTGAGAACCCAAGATCAACCAGAGCATTTCTGGCCATGAAGTACTTGAAAGGTACAACATTCTCATTCCTTAAAGGGCATCTTCCTTGTTTTTCAAAAGCGGAGATAGCAACATTGAGGTCTCCAACCACAAGCCACCTCTCACCCTGGATCGCCCTGAGTGCAGTAAGTCGATCCCACAACTGTCGTCTCTCTACCGATGTGGTAGGAGCGTGAACAAAAGTACAAAAGAAACTAATCCCTTCCTTGCTAATCCTGGTGTCCACGAAGGACTTACATGACTCTAACACACACACATTAACGTCATCTTTCCACCATAGGGCAAGGCCACTACCTTCCCTCTCTGGACCGACATACTCTGCATGATCGAACTTCATCATTCTTCTTCTTCTTTCCATGAACGCATCCTCCTTCCTCGTCTCCATAAGTAAAAGGATCGAGGGGCCAAATTGTCGACAGAGCATGCAGCAGTAGCTCCTTGTAAGGGGTTGGCCGAACCCCCTACAATTCCAGCTAATGAATCTCATTCTTGTTGAGGCGGCTTGAGGCTTGCCGCCGACGCCCTCGGAGTGGTTGATTCCCTTTCCTCGGACTGATATTCTTCCGCCGTGATCTCCGCCAGGCTCTTCCTTCTGATGATGTGCTTCCTCCTCTGATAGGTCCTCTTACTTTCTCCTGGAACAAAGGACATAGAACTAAAAGACATGTTAGATGGGGCTTCCTGTTGCTGTGCAGGGGCCGCTGGGCTGACTCTGGTTTCCGGTTTCCGAGTTCGGTAGAGAAACCGATGGGTTCTGTTGCCCGATCAGTGGACTGGGCTTGGTAGCTGCTCCCTTGGTTGGTGCTGCCTTGATTCAGTTGGGCGAGTAGAGTTGGGCCTTGATGGGCTTCGGTGTGACTTAAGGAAGGGATAGCCAGAGAGAGGGATTGGCCCATCTCAAAAAGGCCCACCATCTTGTCCCTGTTAGCTTCTTTCTCTTCTAGGTCGAGACTTTTTTGCATAGCTAACTTAAATGAGAATAAATTCATAATTTGTGGTCCTTGTGAAGATCATTTTCTTCTTATAAAGAGAAGTTGGAAGAGCTCCAACTGTAGCAGAGCTGGTGTTTGATACTTATAAAGAAGAGGATATAATAAAGACAAGGTGGCAAATGCAAGACATGTAATTATTATCTACTTTACATTTTAACTTGGTTTGTTTAGGGATAATTCCCTAAATACACATAAAACTAAAACAAATTCCTAAACTACCACACTTATAAAAAAATTTCCCAAAATACCTAAGTTTGGAGTGGTTCGAGTTTGAGGAACTCGAACGACTAACCGGTTCGAGTGTAGGAGACTCGATCTAGTCGTAGATCGATGATATAAGCCTCGAACTATGTGGGGCTGAACTCGAACCACTTCTTTGAAATTTCCAACCACCTTAACTTTGTGCTCGGTTATCCGATCGTAGCAAACTTTTTTTCATTTCGCATAAATTTTCGAGGACTACAACTTTTTTAATAGAAATATTTTCAGAATATATGTGAAAATTTGAAAATTAAAGTTAAAGTTACTCCCAAAACCCCTTATATTAAAAACTATTCCTATTTTGAAAATTTATTCCTAGTAAATGTTGTAGTACTAAAAAAATTATGCAAAATAAAAATAAAAAAACTTTGCAACGTTCGGATTGCGGAGCACAAAGTTATGATCCTCCAAAGTTTGAAAAATTCGAAAATTTGCTCGTTTACGGGTAGCAAATGACGTTTTCTAGGAAGATAGCCATCCAAAAATTTCTCGTTTGGAAAAATATTGCTCTTTTGGCAGAAATTTCCTATATATAAAAAAATTTCCCGCGCCTTCGCCCCGAGAAAATGTCATTTGTTACCCCTAAACGAGCAATTTTTCGATTTTGCCAAACTTTAGAGGATCATAACTTTGTGCTCCGTAATTCAAACGTCACAATGTTTTTTTTTTTGCATAATTTTTTGAATACTACAACATTTACTAGGAATAAATTTTCAAAATAGGAATAAATTTTAATATAAGGGGTTTTGGGAGTAACTTTAACTTTAATTTTCACATTTTCACATATATTCTGAAAATATTTATATTATAAAAGTTGTAGTCCTCAAAAAGTTATGCGAAATGAAATTTTTTTTTGCTACGATCGGATAACCGAGCACAAAGTTAAGGTTGTTGGAAATTTAAAAGGAGTGGTTCGAGTTCACTGAACTCGAACCACTTCAGCCCCACATGGTTCGAGACTTATATCATCGATCTACGACTAGATCGAGTCTCCTACACTCGAACCGGTTAGTAGTTCGAGTTCCTCGAACTCGAACCACTCCAAACTTAGGTATTTTGGAATTTTTTTTATAAATGTGGTAGTTTAGGAATTTGTTTTACTTTTATCTGTATTTAGGGAATTATCCTGTTTGTTTACATATTGTTCACTACGATGTATTGTTCTGTTTTGGATAGGTTAAATGGTTGAGACAATAGAAGCTAATCTGGACTTCACTTCACTAGAAGTGGTGGAAGCGAATATCGGATAACAAAAACTGTGGCCATGTGATTTGTTTTGGAGGGGGCTTAAAGCCTATGCATTTGAAGGTGCAAACTTCGACAAGGAATGAGAGGGAGGCAAATTTGGAAACGAAACTAAGATGATCAGATGAACGAAATTAAGCTCTTGAACATACTTTTAGTGGTCTAACAAATACGGTTTCAGAACAAGCTGGAGAACTAACTAATTTGCAGGCCTAAATGCAAAGGTTGCAAAAAAATGTTCGAAAATAGTCACAATAGACAAAATTAGGTAAGTATAATTACATCTCCCTAACTACTTCTTGCTTTTGTATTGTTGTTGTTCCTTGTGTTTGAATGAATACTTTACTATTGGCTGTGTGTGCTATTGATGGTTTCAAGTACGTGAATTATTCAACAAATCACAGCAATGGCTGTGCTGTAGAAGATTTGAATGTTGTTGTTGATATGAATGTTAGGAACTAAACGAATGTTGCTTCGAAGAATGTTGGAAAAAGTTGGTTTAAATAGAATTAAGTTGGAAGACTAAATCTCATTATTGTATTTTCTTTTCAATGATTTACGCGTGCAACACATAAAGGAGGAAACACAAGAAGACTGAGCCCTTCCATACACATTTGTAAAGTGCAGTGGTAATTTTGTTTTGGCCTTTTGGGAAGGAAGGATATCAAGTTCTTAATGTTATTTTGTACTTGCATTGACATTTTTGTGGATGGTTTGGTCACGTGATAACATCAATAACTACCATTTAGTTAGAATGCTACAAGAGCTAAGCTTATGTTAATATTTGAGTTGATATGATTTTCTTATCATAAATTGGATTAAACTTGCAATTTCCAAACATCAATCATGTGATTAGAGTATGACTAATTATAGGTAACGATCATGAGATTCATCGTGAAACCCCATTCTTATAGAAGCTTACCAACGTTCTTATTCTCATGGCAAAAGAGTTCAATCCCCTGACTAATTGTAGATCATGATAACGAGATTTCCAGTGATCACTTTGAGAAACCTCGTTGTTATATTGAAGCATTCCATCGAGCATATTCCCGTGGCTAAAGAATTCGCCAATTGTCATGGGATTTTTCTCGTTATTGAATCTTTTCAGTCATGGGATATACCGTGAAAATTTATATTTAATCACATGCCTTCTTGCCACGGGAAAATACCCTCGACAAATGGAATTAGTCATGGGATTTCGGTCTTTGGTCATGGGGAATCTCGTGATGAAATGTGAATTTTCCTGTAGTGGGATTTGGAATTGGACTCGGGGAAGGGGAGATAGATTGGAGAAGTGATTGCATGTTGTCGTCCAAATTAGAGGTGCGTGTCAGTGAAGGTGGGTCAATTGATCAGAGCTCCCCATCGTCATTGTCGCACACATGGAATTTGGAGAGCTCTTTGCCTCCTTCGTCATCGCCGCGGTCAGAGGATTCGGAGACAGTCGTCGTTGGTTGTCGTACCGTGTTGTGCAGAGGGAAGGATTAGAGAGATCGAGAGTAGATTTGGGTATTTCGAGTCGTTGAGAGGAGATTGAGGGAGATGGTGTTCTAGAGGATACCGTGATTCTTCTGAACGAAAACAAGCATAGAGTAGCGTACAACAAAGACATCAATTGTTAGCTAGACTTGCAGTTTTTGGCTTCTTCTTCCTAGTGCAAGGCATAAATGACAATGCATGAAATGGAAGCAGAGAGAAGAGGGAAAGTCAGAGCTTTGGCTTCTTCTTCCTCCTCTCCCAACTGGTAGCCGTGCTAGCTACCTACGTGGCCTTAATTCATTAGAGAAAATGTGAGATGGTTACCAAAAGGTTTGGAACTAGATGGGTGTGTGGTTTTTTGGGGATTCTTGTTGAAACATAACACGAAACAGAACATGGACAGAATGCTAATTTCATTCATGTCGAGTTCATACCCAAATTTCATTCATTCCGACTAAAGTAAACAAATAGAGACAAGAGCCTGTCCGCTGCTGCACTGCCACCCAAAACCATACGAAAACGAAAAAAATTAATTCAAGATAAAGCGACGGCAGGCTCTAATTAAATAGGACAGGACAACAGAGTATTTTAACTCCACCAGATAAGTCAAACCAACGCCATAGCTCGCACAAGAAGACAACATTTGTCTTTGACAAATTCTTTTGAATGCAACTTTTTTGTCCGTTGCTAATTGTAGACAAAAAAGGTGAGAAGCTCTTATTTTAAGGAAAAACAAGGAAAATTTCAAGTACGTAAAGTCATATTTACGATATAGTATTGTACATTTGTACTAGTTAATAGTTATTCGACAAAAAAAAAAAAATTGTTTATCGAAGTCTTTTAGTAGGTAGTTTTTTTCAGTATGAAATAGTTGAAGTAGGCGGTTTGTCCAGTATGTATGAAACTGTTGAATAACGAATTACCCAATAAATTATGTAAAACAACAAAACATCTTACTGCTAAATTTTTGGGTACAATCCCGATACGATTTTACTATTTGTCCCTCAACAGACGATCTTTGGTTCTCACTTGAGAACTTTAGTTTTAATTAGTTTCTTTATTTTTGTTTTAGGATAAATTACAAGTTTGGTCACTGGGATTACTAAAGGAATTCACGTTAGCCGCTAAAAATATTTTATTTCATTCATGGTCACTAGAATTAGTTAAATATTCCAAATTTAGTTACTCTCTGTTAGTTTTCGTCGGTCTTCATTAACACCATCAATTTTTTACTGATGTGCCTAACAAAAAATGTCTAGTCAACAAAAAATGCCACGTCATAAAGCTCGACCCACCATTTCATAAAACCCAACCCTTTTAATTCCCCCAATCGACGAATAGTTGATGAAGATTGCCTCTCCAGTCGACGAATTGTAGAACCCTCCTCCATAGGTGAGCAACAATTTTGGCAGCTACCGATCGACATGTAACATCAAGGATGGTCTCCGTCGCATACCTCTGTTAGTGCAAGTTGACCAGGTTGAGATTTGGATAACCAGAGAGCGCGTCAGTAAGAAGGGATACCGTCATCGCTAATGATTCATCCTCCTTCGCTGGCAGGGCGCTGATCTTCTTAGTGGAGGACATGTTTCTTGGTCATGATCTTCTTAGGAGTTCTAACCATGTAAATTCGATGATTTGGTTAATCCAATTGTTTTATTTTTATATGTATGATGCTTGATTTCCTCTATTTCGTAATTTGTTGATTCAAATGATTACTTAGTCGACCTTGCACTCCTTCGAGGTGCAAGGATCGAAATTTCAATCATTTAGGAAAGGTTTAGAAATAACAGTTCTTCTCGATCGAACCTCATTCAATCAAACGGCGTGACGCCTCAGTGAAGGAATTCGAAGGGCCCTTATCACCCATTTGTTCAGGTAAATGCTTCGACGCAAGGTAGGATCTAACAAAATAAGAAATTGGCAGCTCGTATGCTCTGATTATTAAGGGGTGTGTGTTTAGGAGACCTAGGGAGAAGATTGCCTATGCAATGCTTTCCTTCTATGCTCTTTCACTTCTCCACAGGCTTTAGATTTACTTTTCTGCATTGCTTAATGATAACTCGATATTTGCACACGTTTTGTCCACCATTTTTCTACTGTTTGAGCCTCATTTCTGGTGTTTTAACCCGATTTCACGCTAGGGTGTTCTTGTTTGTGATATTTCAGGTCCTAGTACGTGAATGAAGGCTTGGGCACGAGTTCGGGGTCGGACGAAGTTTGGACAGTTGATGGGAAGAAGAGACGGTCACACGACCGTGCAACTTGGTCGTGCAACACCCTTTTGCGAGGTCAAGGCGGTACGGGCCGTGCAAGTACCCCTTTTTGCCGTGTGGGATTTCCAGATACTTCACACTGGCTGCCTGGATTGCCACACGACCGTACAGTTCTGGCCGTGTGTCACTCTCCAAGTCAATAACTCAAATGCCGCATTTTGGGATTACACGGGCAGGCTGGATTCTACACGGCCGTGTGGCCTGGCCGTGTAATCGGACAGAGCTGGGTTTTAACCCAATTTCGGATCTTTGAGAGGGGAATGGAATTTTCAGAGCAAAAATAGAGTCCTAGAGAGAGAAAATGCGAAGAACAAACTTTAGGATCAATTTTGGAGCTGGGTTTCATCAATCAAGCTTGGAATTCGTCCATGGAGTGAAGATTATCATCCCAGAGCTTATCGTACACATCATTATGAGTATGATTCCTCTTATTGTTGTTTTCTACTCTTTCTCTATGGAGTAGAACTTTCTCTCACTTGGGTATGAAGAACCCTAGTTCCATGTGTTAGGGATCATGATTGTAATGACGTTTGGATTGATATATTGTTTGATTATAATCGATTGAAGTGTGTTTATTGAGTCAATTGAATCCTGATCAACTTCTTTTGATTTCTGCTGCAACCTGAGATAGATAGAATCTGATTAGGTTGTTAGAGCTTCTTTAATCGATAGGAGTGAATTGATTGTACGAGAGTCAGTCAATTCACTACTTTGTACTGGAATCTGCTTCCAGTAGTGGAGTTCTGTGTTAATTGCCTTAGCGTTCTATCCAGGTGAAGGCTAGTCCTCTACCGAGTAGTCTGTCAAAGAGGGCTTGATCAGTTTAAGAGATTTCAAATTACTGTCGGATCTTTCGCAGTTTAAGAAACAGTAAATCAACCAGAGGACATTATAACTTGAACCTAACTAAGGAGCTAGGGGGACTCAATCCCAAGTGACCTTTCTCTTGATTCAGAAAACCAGACAATTTACTGCTTTCTTTTATCTCTAGTTTAAACTCATTTTCACTAAACTAAATCCCGCTAGATAATAGAAGTTCACGGAGTAGGCAGTAAATCTAGACCACGGGTTGATAAATTAAACTTGCCACTATTCTGCATTTCCATTCTGCGATTACACTTGGTCGTAGTTTGATGTTGTGTCGTAGCGTGTTAAGTTTTTGGCGCCGTTGTCGAGGAACTCTAGGTTATTGTAGAAATGTGAAAGTCTGTTACTTTAGCATTTTCTTTACTGCATTCTCTCTCTTCCACTTGTGTGCATTCACGGGTTGCTTTTGCTGATTGTGTGTAGGTAGTGCATGACCCGTATCCAGTCGGGAGATCTACTACCATTGGACCAGGAGCTTGAACAAACTTGTCGTAACCTCAAGCAAACTTTGAAGGAACGACTGGTTGCGGAGGAAGCTTTGGAGAATCTGAACATCAACCAGGAGAACGACATGGGTGAACACAAAAATGGCGGGGACATTGTTCTTGATGAGCATACAATGGGATACTACTGGACCACCAGAGCCACAGACATGAGGTCGCCCATCCAGTACCCTCAAGTTCCAGCTAATAACTTTGAGGTGAGCACCTCTATCATCACCATGTTGCGCGGCTCGGTGTTATTCCATGGAAAGGAAAGGGAGTGCCCCAGATCGCACCTACGACGATTCCACGAGCTGATCGATGGAATTAATGTTAGTGGGGTCCCTGCAGACGCCATCTAGCTAAGGTACTTCCCATTCACTCTAGAGGGACAGGCAAAGGAGTGGCTGGACACCCGGCCTCCGGGATCGATCACTACATTTGCCAGCCTGGATGATAAGTTCCTAACCCGCTATCATCCTCCATCTAAGATAGCGGACCTGCAGAAGAAGATCACTCATTTTGCACAGGAAGAAGATGAGACCATCCGGGACATGTGGGAAAGATACACCAGTCTTTTCCTGAAGTGTCCCAATCATGGTTTTAACGACGCTTTCAAGGTGGGCCCCTTCTACTGGGCTCTCTTCCCTGAAGATAAGTAGCTGATTGACTCGGTATGAGGCAGGAACATGCTCACAAAGACGTCGTCGCAGTTAAATAAGCTCTTTGAGGAGATGGCAGAGAATGGATATGATTGGGGGACAACTAGGAGGTCTAGGCGAGCACCAGGCCGAGGTGTGCATGTTGTGGACACCTAGTCATCTGAGTTGGTGCAGGTTGTCTCGAAGCTGGTATCAGCTATGGATCGTAATGGGTTGACCTCCGGGACAGGATAGTAGCAAGCGATGCAGTGCTAGTGGTGTGAGAGCACCAATCACAGGGTGGAGGACTGCCAAGCCATGTGAGAGTCTAACACATTGCAGGAGCAGCTGAATTTCATTAATAATGCTCTGCGTAACGACCCCTACAGTAATACATACAACGAGGGGTGGCGCCAGCATCCAAATTTCTCCTAGAGTGGCAACAACAATCCCAAGCCACCGGACTTCCAGGCTCCTCCAGCTGGTGTTAAAACCAGAGACAAGCATACCAGCCCCGCCTAGGCCAGATGCAGCAGCAACAACCATTTTATCAGCTAAGACAGGGGCAGGCTTTTCAACAGCCCCCACAGCAGCAGTAGTACCACTAGCTTGGTGCATCTTCATCAGTCCCAGAATCGAGCGATCCCGTATCAAAATTGAGGGATCTAGTGACCACATTGGCCAGCACCAGCACCTAGAAGTTTAGTAAGCTGGAGCAATTCACGGAAGTGGTTGCGGGAAAATTTATGGAGATTGAAGTTAGCCTGAGGAACCAGCAGGAACTTCTGCAGGATATGGACACCAAAATTGGGCACCTGGCAGATGCCCTTGCTTCTAGACCGGCTGGCACACTTCCTGTCCAACCCTTGCCAAAACCCAGAAATCATAAGGAGGGGTTGCACGCCATCATGTTGCGGAGTGCGACTATAACTGAAGATGCACCGCCGAGGAGTGCAAAGAAGGTGATGTAGATCACCCCAGAGCCGGAAGAAGACTTGGTGATGGAAAAGGAGCCAGAGGTTCGGGCCCCAAAGCCCCAGCCAGTAGTGGCTGAATATAAGACTAAGCTCCATTTTTCCACGAGGAAGCACAAAGACCGGCTAGAGGCAGAGTTCGTGAACTTCATGTCCATGCTTAGGAAGCTGAATCTTCAAGTGCCCTTCATGGAGGCATTATCTCAGATGCCTAAGTATGCGAAGTTCCTGAAAGATCTTCTCTCTAAGAAGAAGAAGCTGAGCGATCTGTCCACTGTGGAGCTTATCGAGGAGTGCTCGGCCATTCTGCAGAACAAGCTTTTGCAGAAGCAGAAGGACCCAGGTAGTTTTGCTATCCCGTGCTCTATTAGTAAATTGCATGTAGAGAGGTCCTTGGCTGACCTAGGTGCTAGTATCAATGTTATACCAAACAAATTGTTCAAGAAACTAGGCCTAGGTTAACCCAGTGCAACTAGGATAAGTATTCAATTAGATGACTGATTTGTATTTCATCCTAGGGGCATAATGGAAGATATCCTGGGTAAGGTTGGCAGATTCTTTTATCGTGTGGATTTTGTTGTCTTGGACATCAATGAAGACGCATAAGTGCCCCTTATTCTAGGTAGGCCTTTCCTGGCCACCGCTAAGGCTCTCATAGATGTGCATGATGGGACCTTGATTTTGAGGGATAATGAGGAGCAAATAACATTTCCCATAGCTAATAATATGCTTGCTTTATCGCCTTTGCATGTTGTCTCTCACCAGGTGCACGAGTCTGTCGTGTATCCTTCTGTGCCTTTCGTTTTGCAGGACTCTCCTCTCATTCCTTCGCCGCCACTCTTGTCCGCCCCGTTACCAAAAAAAAAGATCAAGGAGGAGTGGCGGCCGAAACTGCAGGTAGCTAAGTCTGTTCAAAAGAAAGCTGGAGACCACTATGAGCTGGTCTCGGCTGCTGAGCCCCGAACGCCCTGGCCATCCTAGTATTCACTCGCTTGCATCCTGCCGAATGGCCAGGTCGAGTTGACATGTGTTGTTGGTCATACTGATCATTTGCATGGCCACCATCTGAAGTTGTACCTCAAGAGAGATGTGGATCCGCTCTTGCAGGCACCTATTCCTACACCGCTCTGATCATCCACTCTCTGCATCCAGCTAACGACGTAAAAGAAGCGCTTGTGGGGAGGCAACCTCACCATGGTTTGCTTTTTCTTTGTTTCTTTTTGGTTTTTCCACTTGGAACTATGGTTTCTATCACCCAGTGTGTTTTGATGACTCTAGCACTGTGCCTTTCGAATAGTCCCATTTCCAGCCCTCCGCTTCTACTATTCCACTCTCCAGTCCCAGATGCAGTCCATTTTCCCGGTAACATCGTTCCCCTTATCTTTCCCTTTTTCCATTGAGGGCAATGTCGTTCTTAAGTGTGGGGGAGTGTTTATCTTTGACTGCATAGATGAGTTTGTATGCTTGGAGCCTAGTCCATTGTCCAATTTGATGAATTTAGGGCTCCAGGCCATCAGCATGAAACTTGACCTGATAAACCCACATACAACCAATTGCCTTCTTACCGGGGGGTGGGGACACTAATTTACGTGGAAAATCCTCCAAAGAGAAGGGAGAAAAACCACGGGCTGGAAAAGCAGTAAATCCACTATGATCAAGGAATAATCTTCAACGTACAAAGTTGTGGAGTACATAGAAAACTCCCAACATAAAAGAAAAGTACTCAAGAAGATATTCTACACTTTAGGAGAATAAAGGAGTTGGAAGGAATTGGTGTGTCTATTCAACAACAATAGAATCCCTATTTATAGCCATGTAAAATGGCTTATGAGATGCCAAAGAAAAAGTGAACGACACTCCTATTAACCAAATGGAAACTCCACACAATTAACTCCATGTGGTCATTAACTTTCATAACCCCAAGTAACCTCAAGTGTCTTCCATAACTCCAAGTCTTGGAATTAATTTGAGGCATCAATACCAAAAATCTCCACCTTGAATCAAATTTAGAAAGACTTTTCCAGAAACCCCTGAGAGGTAGTCAAGCTCTTCGAATTCCAACTATGTTCAAACAACGATCAAACTTAGTTGAAGGAAGAACTTTAGTGAGCATATCTGTAGGATTGTTGTCAGCATGAACTTTCTTCACACTAATATCACCTGCAACCATAACATCTCGGACAAATGTTTTGTCTTCGCATGGTACATGTCATTCTTAGTCAAGTGAATGGCACTTTGACTATCCGAAAATACGGTTGAGACAGTTTGTTCAATTCCAAGCTCAATAACTAGGCCACGTAACCAAATAGCCTCTTTAACCCCCTCAGTAATAGCAACATACTCTGCTTCTGTGGTTGACAAAGCAGTTCCGGGTTGCAAGCAAGATTTCCAGCTAACACATGAATTGCAGAGAGTGAAAACATATCCAGAAATAGACTTTCGTTTATCTAAGTCACCTGCAAAATTAGAATCTGTGAAGCCTATAATATTGTTGGAAGGATTTTCACTCCTCTCAAACAATAGACCCATATCACTGGTTCCCTTCAAATACCGAAGTATCCACGTCATAGCATTCCAATGTTCTTTTCCTGGATTTTGCATATACCTGCTGACAACACTTACTGCATATGCAAGATTGGGTCTTGTGCAGATCATAGCATACATCAAACTGCCAACTGCACTCAAATATGGAACGCTAGACTTATAATCCACTTCTTCATTTGTTGTTGGACAATAAGCAGCAGATAACTTGAAATGAGCAGCGAGAGGAGTAGAAGTGGGCTTACAATCAATCATTCCGAACCTTTCAAGTACCTTATCAATGTACTTTCTTTGGTTCAAAAATAATTTACCAGCTTGTCGATCTCTTTGGATCTCCATACCTAAAATCCTCTTTGCTGCTCCAAGGTCTTTCATCTCAAATTCTCCTTTTAGTTGTGACTTTAACCTTTCGACCAACATTCTGTTCTTAGAAGCAATAAGCATGTCATCAACATAAAGAACTAGATATATGTAGGTGCCCTCGGGAAATTTTTGGAAATATACACAATTATCAATGTATAACCATTTCCAATCATAAAAGTATCAAAACGCTTATACCATCGTCTAGGAGCTTGCTTGAGACCATATAATGATTTTCTCAAGCGACAAACCATATGCTCCTTTCCTGGAATCACAAACCCTTCTGGTTGCTTCATGTATATCTCCTCCTCGAGATCACCATGAAGGAAAGCAGTTTTCACATCAAGTTGCTCTAACTCCAAATCAAAGAGAGTAACAAAAGAGAGCAAAATTCTTATGGAAGTGTGACGCACAACAGGAGAAAAGATTTCATTGAAATCAATACCTTCACGTTGGTTGCAGCCGCGAACAACCAAACGCGCCCTCCATCGTGCCTCTTCAATACCGGGAATTCCTTCTTTCTTTTTGTATATCCACTTATTTGAAAGTGCGTTCTTCCCCGTAGGAAGGATACATAATTCACATGTATTATTCTTCAACAAACTTTCGTTTTCTTCATTCATTGCCGCAAGCCATTTAGATGAATTTACACAAGATATAGCTTCTTTGAAAGAAGAAGGCTCAATTTCTTCTAAAATTTCTTGTGCAACGGCGAGAGCATACGCAACAAGCTCATCATCTCTATATCGAGTAGGTTTTTGTATAACTCTCCTTGGCCGATCTCGAGCCAAGATATAATCTTGTGCCACTTGAGGTGGCATTTCCTCATTTTGAACTTCACTAGGATTTAACTCTAGAGAAGATAGATGTGTAGGTGAATCAACTTTTTGTTCGAACTCCACCTTGTCTCCTGGAGTCTCGAGATTTTATGCATCATGGGACGAAGAAGTACCATCTTTGGCAGAAAATAAGGCATCTTCATTAAATGTAACATCTCTACTTTGAATAACCTTGTGAGATTCAATACACCAAAAACGATAGCCTTTTGACTCCATAGAATATCCCAGAAATAAACACCTTTTAGCTCTTGGAGAGAGCTTACCCTCATTTACGTGATAATATGATGGGCAACCAAATATTCTTACTTTGGAATAATCAACTGGTTTACCTGTCCAAATTTCTTCTGGAATTTTATAATCCAAAGACTTATGTGGAGAACGGTTGATTAAATAACAAGCTGTGGCTGCAGCTTCTGCCCATAAATCACGTCTATGCCATAAACCTGCATTTGACATCATACACCGAGTTCTTTCCAGAATTGTCATGTTAAGTCTTTTGGCAACACCATTTTGCTGAGGTGTTTTAACTAGAGTTTTGTGTCTCCTGATTCCATGTGAGGAACAAAATTCATTAGACTCAGTTTCACAGAATTCCAAACCATTGTCAGTTCTAATTTTCTTAACTTTCCTTCCCGATTGAGTTTCAACCAGCACTTTCCACTTTTTAAATGCCGAGAAAGCTTCATTTTTGTGTCGTAAGAAATAAACCCAAACTTTACGAGAGAAATCATCAAATATTGTCATCATGTATCTACGACCTCCTATGGAAGGAAATTTAGAGGGTCCCCATAAATCTGAGTGAATATAATCAAGCACCCCCTTGGAACTATGAGAAGCAGCAGAAAAACTTACATTTTTCTTCTTCCCGAAGATACAGTGTTCACAAAAGTCAAGTTTCCCAAAAATTTGGTTTCCCAATAGTCCTCTTTTGCTTAAAACTGTCATTGACTTCTCACCCATATGTCCTAGCCGCATATGCCATAATTGAGTATTATGTGAATCAAGCAGCGGGGTAGAAATATATGTTGAACCTGTAACAACAGAACCTTGCAGGACATATCATACCAATGCGGTTAGCTTTCATCAAAACAAGAGAACCTCTAGATACCTTAAGAACTCCACCTTCAGCTCCATATCTGCACCCAAGAGACTCGAGGGTGCCTAAAGAAATAAGATTTCGCTTCATGTCAAGAACATAGGGAACATCAGAAAGAGTTCTGACAACCCCATCATGAAGACGCATTTCAATTGTACCAATACCAAGAACTTTGCAAGGATCATCATTTCCCATTAGCACAACACCAGAATTAACAAGTTTAAGTGTTTTGAACCAGTTCTTATTGGGACAAATATGAAAAGTGCATGCAGAATCAAGGACCCAAACATCCGAATTACTGCCCATCGTAAGAAGAAATTGTTGCCAAACCTTCACCATCAGAATCATCATTGAAGATACTAGCTTCTCTGACTTTAGAAGCCTTTTGAGATTGCTTTTTCTTTTCTTCTTTGGCCTTTAATTTGAAACAATTAGAAATTTCATGACCAGTTTTGCGACAATAGCGACAGTACTTCCCATCATCAGATTTTCGACCATGTGACTTGGATCGAGCTTTACCTTTACCTTTAGTTGATTCCCCTTTTTCCTTGGATCTTCCTCTTATAAATAGACCTTCACCTTTGTCATTAGAACTGGACTCAAAGTCAAATTGAAGGTAGAAAGATGGGTTTGAATTGGAGTACCTTCAGCCCTACGAGTAGTGTACAACTTCTCTTTTAGACGAAGCTTGTTAGCGAGACTTTTCGTCATGTAAAGTGACTCTAATTTTGTCCAAATTCCAATTTCAGTTGTCTCACTCACCACCTCCTGCAAAACCGATTTTGACAGGCATAATTGAATAGCAGTAAGAGCCTTTTCATCGAGCTCTTCCCATTGGACATCAGACAAGGTCTCTGGTTTGGCTTCGAGACCAAGTAAAACCTTTTGAACACCATTTTGTGTCAAAATTGCCTTCATTTGAATTCTCCATATCGAGAATGATATCTTGCCATCAAACTTCTCAATGTCAAACTTTGTAGTCATCTTGTCGAGGATTTCAATTGGTTGTCAAGGGCTCTGATACCACTTGTTGTCTTTTATAGACTTTTGAACCTGGATATAAATGAGCACTAGCGGAAGCAAACCCAATATGAAATCGAACAAGAAAATAGAGAAGAGAATGAACAAAGACAAGACACCAATTTACGTGGAAACCCCTCCAAAGAGGAGGAGAAAAACCACGGGCGGGACAAGCCAGTAAATCCATTATGATCAAGGAATAATCTTCAATGTACAAAGTTGTGGAGTACGTAGAGAACTCCCAACATAAAAGAAAAGTACTCAAGAAGATATTCTACACTTTAGGAGAATAAAGGAGTTGGAAGGAATTGGTGTGTCTATTCAACAACAATAGACTCCCTATTTACAGCCATGTAAAATGGCTTATGAGATGCCAAAGAAAAAGTGAACGACACTCCTATTAACCAAATGGAAACTCCACACAATTAACTCCATGTGGTCATTAACTTTCATAACCCCAAGTAACCTCAAGTGTCTTCCATAACTCCAAGTCTTGGAATTAATTTGAGGCATCAATACCAACAATTCGGTCTATTAGATTTGATTAGATCTTTTGATAATCGGGGAGATTGGTTGGTATAACCAACCCAAACCAATTTGAATATTGAATCAAATCGATATTGAGGTTGGAATAACCCAATTTACGGTCTACCATGGACAAAATCGATGCAATGGTTGTGAGCTTTTAAATGAAGCAATGCAATGGTTGAGGTGTAGCCACCCACCCGAAGAGTCTCCGCCTCCATTCATTTTCTATAAATAGCACCAAACTCCTATGGTTTTAACGATGGAAAAGATACATCCTTTTTATCATGAGAGAAATCATTCCATAATCTTAGATACTAGAAGGGAATAAAAATTCATAAAGAGAGACATTATATTCGGTCGAGTGGGAGGATTACATATGCATGCGTGTGCACAATTTCATGATCTTGATTGCACCATTAACATTTCCATAATACAGTCCAAACATGCTCATCATATTAAATTGGAACCAATTGATTGAATTTATTTTCCAAGCATTATCACTCGACCAGTGACACTGAACCCTCTAGTGTTAGTTTGATGACTATTTCTCACATATGTCCATGACGTCTTTTTGTTTTTGTGGGTGCTTTCGATAGGATCAACGAACGTCGTTTTTGGTGTTTTGACGATCTTGGTCGGTCCATTGTTTTAAAGGTCGTTTGGAGAAGAAAACACAATGGGAAGCTTTTATTTTTCTCTGTTTCTAGCTAGCTAGGTTAAATATGGTCCATTTTAATTTTAGATCTGTCTACCTACGTACTGTCTTTTCCCGTGTCCGGGGACAGAGTTTTGGTTGGGACGATTTTATCAATGCTCGATCGCCTAACATCAATGGCTTCTTCTGGTATTTTCTGGCTTCAGTCTATAACTTTCCGGATATTAATACTTCTAGGGTAAATGATAAGGTTTGATCATTGTGTTTATTAAAAAGCTTCATGTTTGATCACTAAAAATATTTAATTTCATTTATTGTCATTAGGATTAGGTAATTGTATCAAATTTGGTCACTCTCTGTCCAACTCTGTTAACTTTGTCTGATGTGGCAATCAACTCTCCAAGTTGACCGTGAACTAAGTGACGTGACAATTAAAAATAATAAATAAAATAATATTTAATCTTTCACAATTGCCAACTCATTTTCTCAATAAAATAAAATAATAAAAAATTATTATAATTACCAAATTGCAATGGAAAAGTCTCTTCCATTGAAGAGATGGAGGATACCACCATCGATGATGACGACATCTTCTTGATTGCGCCCCTCCTATGGATGCTAGGCTCTCACTCAAACTCAGTGATGGCCTAGCGGCAGTAGGCACTGTCGTGCTTCTTCTTCTTGGATTGGGTTACTTGTATATGCCAAGCAACTTCTCATGAAATTTTGGGTGTGACTTGAACAACTTTGGGATTGCGGCGTTAGACCCGTTGTGAGGCCTCTGTGGATTCCTTCTCTGGTTTGGGTTAAGTTTCGTCCTGTGGGCTCCTCTTGGGCTCCAATTAAGCCTTCTAGTACATTTTCCATCCTTCAGGCTTCGTCTAATAGGGGACAAACTATTTGATCTTCTCAAATATGCTTGATTAATCCTCCATAACTATCTAAGCTTCTCACCGTCAGCCTAGGTTGTATTTTACCTTGAAAAGAACAGGAACATAACAAAAAGGCATAAAAAGATACAAAATTCACAACCTAGGTCTAATATTAGCTCATTGATCCAATAGTTATGATATTTTGATGAAATTAAGTAGAAACTCCTAAAGATGCATTGATATCAAATATGAGAGTGATAAACACTATAATTCGAGTATTAATAGAATTATCCAACACTTGAAGTTTGTTTTTCCCCCAAGCAAACACTACTCACAATCATACAATTCAATGATAACTAAAAAGCATCACTCTTACTCGATCTTAGGTAGTGGATCAAAAGTGAACTTACAACGTCAATAATAGATGAGAGAATCCTAACCACATCAATATGTAAGAACATCATACAATTCAGCTCAACCATAAACAACTAACCATGCATTAGAGTCTCAAAACACATCGGGTGAAACTTTTGATAAACAATTTTGAGCTTTTGAATGCTTCTAACATCATTTGACATAACCTTTAGCACTTTTGCCTTACTATAATACAAACCTTTTACATTTTTTCCTGATTTTTCTTACTTTTCTAGTTACTACTTTTTATTTTTCCTGTGTAGGGAGCTTTACCAGAGCATTACATCCTTATTAGTTGAGCAAGAACAATTTATGTATATTTGTATTCGTTAGAGTACTTCTTTCAATCATATACCTCAATTTGTATGGATGGTCAATGATATTGAGGGGAGCCGGAAGCTCTATCAGTGCCCTTGAAAACACATCCCTAAGTTGGCTATCAATTCAATGGGTGAAAATTTTA
The DNA here is from genome assembly GCA_964030455.1 of Linum trigynum. Lineage (NCBI taxonomy): Eukaryota > Viridiplantae > Streptophyta > Magnoliopsida > Malpighiales > Linaceae > Linum > Linum trigynum. The sequence continues at coordinate 26,618,782 of OZ034814.1, read as the reverse complement.
CTTGTACTAAAGAGGAACTAGCTTCTAAGAGGGTCACTGAACAACCATTAGTATCTCTTCCAAAACCAGAGCACAATGAAAAGACGCCTCACATGTTGGGCTTACCCCCACCCTTTATTTTATACTATAGTATGATAAATTTCATAAGATACAACCATGTCTTGATAGGTGATTTTTGCATTTTAGAAAATACAATTCACCCTACGAAAAAACTTTGAAAAACTAAGACTTATTTGCATAATCAGAAATCCACGAATGAATGAAACAACATGCAATCAAACATATCAAATGATCGTTATATCTTATTGACTATCACATCCTTCATAGGCACTACACAATCCTCCCTAAATCAAGTGATATTCCCTAGACTCATTGATTCAAAGTTGTATGAGCAGTGAACATGCTTATAGGGGATGACTAAACAAATCAATAGATAGAAAAACATATTTAGTAGTTTTAGAATTAATAATCCTTTCCGTTGCTTTCATTACATGCTTGCGTTGTTTTCTTTCTTTCCTTTTTTATAGATTAGTAGTGCGAATTAGGCACCTCCACCCATCATCTTTTCTTTCCTTTTCATTGTCATTTGAATAAAAGTTGTTTAGGTTTGATTAGTTACCATGTCCTCGTGGAATACAAACCTAGTTCGTCTAGGATTTTATTACTTGCTTGCACTATACTGCAATCATCAAGTTTTTGGTGCTGTTGCCAGGTAATTTTTTATAGTATTTAAAAGAAGCTAAACCTCTTGTGTTTGAATTTTATAAATTGAAAATATTACACTCTAGTTGGTTTCATTTTGGAGGATTCGAACTTGAGGAAGCAATAACAATCCAAACAAAGGCCCTGACACCAAAAAGAAGGAGCATAATTCCAAGAAAGATGGGCTTCTTATCTATATTCAAGTACTTTAGGCCAAAAGTATCAAAGGTCGAGGCAAGAAACATCAATCCTACACCACTATGTTACTATGAACAAAGGATTCATGTCAGTTAGGATAGTAAAGGAATGGATCCAAAAGATATGAAGATACTAAGAGAGACGTATGGAGAGTACCTAACTATAGACGAGATAAAGCAAGGTCTCAATTTTCGCTATGAAAGATGCTAATAAATTCAGAATCTCCTAGGAGCATCGATGCTAGCATCAAAGATGAAGGACTAAAGCAACTGCTAGAAGATGCTCAAATCATCGAGGAGTATCCCAAAGCCGATAAAGGACGTTACAATGAGAGGCATGAAGGTTTTGGATAGATCAAGAATCACAAAGGGTTTATGGAGCATGAAGAAGTCGTGAACCATGGAGAGAAGGAAGACCATCTCAAGGCCAACCCATTTGACAAGGAAGCAAACAGAGAGATCGTAGACTGTGGAGGGGAGGATCATCATAAGGCCAACGAATTCGATGAAGAAGAAGATGGGTTCATAACTTAATGTTTGTAAGAAGAAGAAGAAGAAGAAGAAGAAGAAGGCAAGAAAGCCTCTCTACAAGATGCAAAGGATGAAGGAAGCTACTCACAACATGATGAAAGCACAGTACCAACCATGGGAGCTTGATCGAGCATCTTCAACCTATCCACTAAAAGAAGAAAGATCAACCTAACAAGGAAGCTCAAGAATAAGATCATCAGGTGGCTAATAAATTTGATAAAGAAGAAGATGATCATATGAATCAATCGTGGGAAGTAGAAGACGAGATACCTCACCATGAAGTAGCAATGGAGGAAGAAGGTACACTATTGAAGAACTTACACTAATCCATACATTTTGGATTCGTGGGAAGATGTTGAAGGCTTTGAACATCCAATACATCCACCAATCTACATCCACCAATAATCGACCAACCAAGGAATCCACAACTATTATAAACATCCAGGAGGGAGAAAGCGAGTATGATGATCACCCTACATCTCTTATTCGAAGTTCCACGAAACCCTTGGAACCACACATTGTACAAGAGATCATGCGGGAGGATTTAAACAAGGATGATCAACCTCATACGGAGCATGGAGGTGGAGAGGCACCAGAGGAGCAGCCTATCAGCCTATCCAATCAAAGAACGAGCTTCAAGAGGAGCCACCTATAAGAAATGTTGATGATCAGACAACATGGCATCCAACCTAGGAAATGAGCAAGATACCCCCGCCATCTAAGAGTTTGCCAATTCTTTGTATAATTGTATTGCAGAGAGTGAGAGAGATACAAGTTTAAAATGGTAAGCAAATTATTTAATTCGAAGCCACACAAAGGATCACATGAGCCTCTGCTAAAATAGATCTACAAAATTGGTATGTACTCGCTATGATGGATGACCAATTGCCTATCTAGATGAGCATACGAGCCTCTGGTAAAGCTCATCTTGAAATTGGGCTTTAAGTCGAGCTGGACTCATTGGGCCCCATATCAAGTTATTATCGAGCTCAACTTAAGTCGAGCTCAAGTCGTAAGTTTAAGTGACAAGCCGAGCTCGAGCTTGTAGTTCTCGGCTTGTGATGAGATCGAGACGAACTTGAGCTAAGTATTTTACTTTCAAGCTTGATCTGAGCTATAGACTCGGCTCGACTCGATTGCAACCCTTTGTTTATAAGCATTGTTATAAGAATCTAACTAGATCAACAGTTGGGTGAGTAGAATTACTAAATCAGTTACAATAGAAGTTCGGTTCATTTGATTGGATTGTTAGAAATGAACCAAACGGTTTTTAATGGTTTAACATTAAACTAGATGAACCACCCCGATTTAACTAGTCCACCGTTTTACTATTTTAACCCCATAAAATAGTAAAAATATATTTTAACATAAACTAAGTCCAATCAACCTCAATCACTTATTTTATTTATACTTCATTTTTATTTCATTTTCCATCCTTATGTTAGATTATTTTGGTTCGCTACAGATCGCCCCCTAGTTATTGACTCGAATTCTATAAACAAATTATGATTTCTTTTGTGAGATAAATTGAATGCTTTGTTAAAACTTTTTGATGATAGATGATGTGGATTTATGATGGTTTATGGTTAATGATAAATTCACTCATAAATTAGTGTATTATAAATATCTTTTATATTATTTAGCATGAACGATTCTAACAAATGTTAACCACAGTTCTATAATGATTTAACCGTTAAACCACCCATTACTAATTTTTCAGTTTCAACATCCAATCCGGTTCTTAAAACATTGTTTATAAGTCTTCCATTACTCCAAGGGTGAGCTCGCTCTCGTCTTCTCCAATTCCAGTTTTTCTTTTTATTCTTCATCCGTCGGCGGGTCCGGTTCCGGGTCGGCGGGTCCAATGCCTGCTGGCAAAACTGCCACTCTCTACCAATCAAATTCCCCTTTTCCCATTCCCTCACCCTACATAAGGAAACAAATCGCCTTCACCTCTTCCTCCCTCTCCTTTTTCACCCTCTCCTCTTCTTCTTCTTCCCTTTTTATTATTTCCTCTCTCTCTCTCTCTTCTCTCTGTCTCTGTCCCTGACCCACCATTTACCAGACAGACAAATTAACCCAGAAGCAACAGGGGCAGAGGCAGAGTAGTGCGCACAGTATATTTCTTATTACGTGTTTGCTATTTTGCCTCACTGAGAACAACAACTTCTTCTCCCTCTTCTTCAATGGCTGCCGCTGCCCTTCAGGTTGTTCTTGCTCTCGCTAAGTCACCCTTTAACTCCGGATATGGCGAGTCGAGGGTCATTTTGGAGGGTACCATTTACAGATTGAAGAAATAGGAGTGCTGAAGAAGAAGAGGAGGAGGAAAGAAGAGAAGCAATGTAGTCCGTTTTGTTTTTTGTTTTTGTTACTCAGAGGCAGACAGGTTGGAGCCAGGCAAACATATATACGTAGTTTTCTCAAAACCCATAAACCCCCTTCCAGAAAAAGAAGAAAAAAAAAGAAGGAAAGGAGCAAGAAGAAGTAGAGGTGGTGGAGGATGAAAGAAGAAGAAAGGAGACTCTGCTTTCTATTTCCCACTCTCATCACCGTCTTCATCCTGCTGTTGTCGTCGCTTCATTTCTGATTTTCCCGACCCCGGCGTTCTCGAAAAAGGAGCGAGGAGAAGCGTACTGCTTCGTCATCCATCATGGGTATATCTACTTTTTTTTTTTTTTTTGGTTAACTTATTTAGACATCGGAATGCAGAACGAGTAGCCAACCTGTGAAGCATTTTGATGGGGAAATTTTTCATCTGGATGACAGCAAGCAAAAACCCATTCTTGGATTTACTCATTTTATTGGTGACGATGATGTATTGCTTTAATTTCCCCCTAAAATTTTCCCACACAACTTTCAGTCGGTTCTACAAATATATAATGATATAAATAGTTGTCTTTTTCTGACTCAATATTGCTCGTCACTGCTCTTCCTTTGCTGTGTTGCTCAACTATTTTTCTTCTGTACATTGATTTGATTGTTGAGTGCTCGGCTGGTGATATGTGGGTGATGTTTCATTCCTTCATGTGTTGTCCCCAATCTACCTCCTGCTATGGTTCAAAGATGAGTTTTTTACAGATTGGATAATAATGGAACTACAGGTGGTGCCTTTTTGGCATTTGAATCAGCATTTGGGGTTTCTTGCTGCGGTGTTTCAAAATAGAGTCTCAACTAAAGAATGTGGCTTGCATGATTGATTTGAGAGGTGGGGATGGTAAAGGTGGAAGGTGAGAGATAACCAATTTTAGTTTCCTGTGTGTGGTCCACTAGATGTAACCGAACATGCATGGATCATCAGCATTGTTGTTTTTCCTCCAAATCTTGGATCTTGATTAATCATTAGTCATTTGTCTGGCATGCTTTTTCCCTCTAATGTAGTTTTCTCTGTGTGTTTCATACTATCAAGGGTAGAAAAGATATCAGCTGACGAATTATATACCTTATTTGGCATTAGTTGTACTCCATCCTTCTAAATTATGAATTTGATTTGTAATGTGTATCAGTTGGAACTGTTGTTTCAACCATATATACACGAAGCCTTTTTCTAAAATAGAAACATATGGAAAGGCCTTCCATCATAATTTTTCAATGGATTGCTTCGGATTGAGACAGAAGTATTATGTTCCACTGAAAAGAAAAGGAAAGTTTGGCATGTGGGGCTTGTGTGTGGATGCTGTCATTTACCTAACATCAGGAATGTCTTGTGCCATCATGTCCATGTTCTTGCACCTGGCAGATATAAAGTACAAAGTTGAGCAAGAGTATAAGTGGAAGGTCGAGAATAGTATAATTGCATCATAGTCCTAAGCCTCTTGTTTCTTCAATCTGTTTTATTCTATACAAGTTCCAGCCATTAGGGGTTACACAGTTAGCTTGCTGTTACACTCCGTTATATTCATGACTGTCCTGTTTTCTTGGCGACTCTATACAGGTTAAGAATAGTGGGATTGGTGGAAGATTCTTTTTTATTTTTATGACGAGTAGAAAGGTCTTGTAGTTTCCATTTGTTCCTTTGGCTTCTGATTCATTGTTGAGCCTGCAGTCCTTGGGCCATCTGGTTCGCATGTTTCCTTTGTGTTTGTCAATCTGATGTCTCTGCCTTTCATAACCACTGGTTACTAGTGAAAGACTAGGTTTTATGTCTTTCCTGCTTGTTTGCACTTGTTTGTAGTTGCATCGATGTAAAGACACTTTCTTGGTTTCCCCCTTTCTTTTTGTTTACCCTCTACAAGCGACCCATGGTTGACTTCTGTCTATGAGAGTCTCGAGCTAGATGTTTAGTCTGAGGCTCTCAGCACCGTCAGGCTAGTTCTATATGCATGTAAGTTATGCAGAGATGATCTGTAAAGAAACAATCTTTTCTACAGAGATTACTGCTGAAAGTTAAAACTCAGGGAAAACTTTTCACTGCTATGGTCTATATTTAGTACTGCAGTTTGCCTAAGGAGTTTTAATCAAAGGGCTCATAAGACTGCATGCATCTCTCTCCACAGTACGCATACAGTTTAGCATTTGATAGCTTTGCTCATCTATTCCAAAATTAGCGAGTCTTGATTGTGGACCTTTGAAAAGGCCAAAGTTGTCATTTTAGTTTTCCTCACAGGCATTGATTTTTTTATGTTGGCATGGGTTGAAGTTTCTGCATCTCACACCTCAGTAGTCTTGTTCTTCTTATACACTCAAATGAATCTGACAGTACAGTCACATATACTGAATAGCCATTCTCTGCAAGTAGTAGGCAGTTGTTTTGACAACTGAAATAGCCCTTTCAGGAGCACGTTGAGTGTTCATTTTCACTGGTGATTAGACCTCATCTTTTGCCTGAAAAAACCTTACACCAACTAGGGCTCTTGTGTCTGTCTTGGCACTCTCCGTGATCAGTCAAAACAACATGATTTCTTGAGTGATTTGGAAGATGATTCCTTGATGGGTTTTCATGATTTCATACAAGAGACAATGTGGTGTGGCTGATTAGTTCCGACAGGATTCAAGAGCATGATCTTGTGTCTGGAAAATTCCTCTACACCCGTCCATTTGTTTTAATTTCATTATCTAGATCCACTCTGCCTCATTGTAGTGGCACTTTCTTGTTGTAGGGTGGGAATTAAGGGAAAGGGAATCTACACTCCTCCCCAATCGAGTGATGGTTTTTTTTGTTTTAGTCGGCTGTTGTTGTAATAATCAACAACCGGCTGTTACCGATGGAGTATTCTATGTCTGCTAAAAATTATATGTTGACTGGGTCGTGCTGGTGGTTTGGTAAAGTAGGACAAGGGCTTACAGAATTGCTAGTGCCGGCAGAAATCGGCTTGTGAATAAAAAAGCAGATGAGGATGTGGACTCTACTGGACTTGGTGTGTTTGTTTTTGTTTAGATCTCTTGACTGTTGCAGAGGCCATTTTCGAGGTGAAAGGGGGATGTGGGATGCTTCCTTTGGGGAATCATCAGATGATTTATTATTGATATGAGGATATGGGTTGGTTGTACAGTACTGGGATGGTGGTCTTTCATGTTTAACTCAGTGAGTCAGTTATTTATTGCTGCAGCAGCTGCAACTGCTGTCTGCCTGGTTCTTTTCCTTACTTCTTTGTTTGTTGCCATTTCTCACTCTTTTTTCTTGTTGCTTAATGAGAGCAATGAACGTTATTCTGTTATAAATGCGTACAGCTGAGAGGGGTAGTGACTAACAGGAGTAGTTCACAATGAGATTTGACTCTTTTGTTTGATTTTGAGATTTGACTCTTTTTAGAGAACAGTGTTAGGTACACCTTTATCTTGCTTTTCTACATAATTTTCTATTATGGAACAAAGAGCTAATGTCCCAAAATCTCCAAATGCAAGTTGATTGATTTCGTGGTCAAAGGCTCAATGCCCAGGCCCATCCAGCACTCCACAAACAAACAATTCGGTTCACATCGCCAACAAATTTGGGGCAAAAAAACATAAAATAAAAATAGGGTTAATACTATATCTTACCCTTTATTATTTCAAATTAATAAATGTGCTCATGTACAATTTTTTGCACAAATGTACTCTTCTAATATCACAATTAACGAAAATCATTCCGTTAAATGGGCGCCAAAGGAGTTGGTGGATGGCGTAGATGAAGATTACTGCTAAGCTGGGCGGGTGAAGGGAGACGACACAAAATTAGATTAAATTACTCCGCCTGCATAATGAAATTAAATTTTAATGTCAATATAAGGGGTAATTGGGTGATTTTGCACCCAAGTTAACAGCGACTTCACAAAATATTTGACGAAAAGGTATTGTTGTTACGTTATGATTTTAGAAGGGTATGTTTGTCCAAAAAAAAGTATAGGGGCACGTTTGTTAATTTGCAATAATAAAGGGGCACAAAATGCTATTATCCTATAAAAATATTAGATTTTGGTGAATCTTATGTTGTTGCTCCTCCTCAAAAAGCGTGTGAAGCACAATTAAAGCTCAGGGTGATTTAGAAAGCGAATTTAGTTTTGAGATATTTGAGTCTAAATAACTTGTTTGTTCATAGATTAGAGACTTGGTTTCAAAGTGTTTATAGATAAATTAGCGCTCGTCTCCTTCCTTCTATCTTTTTTTTTTTTTTAGAAAATCCTTCTATCTTCTTCGACCTATTTCATTTCCAGTTTTCTAGAAAAATCGTTCTGCTCCCTACATTGTTGATTCTCACTCCATTGCCACCACTAGATTCCTTCTCTCCTGAGATTCTGGGATACTTTTGCAGGTAAATGAATTTGAAGATTTGCAGATAAAGAAATATGGGAAATGAGTACCCGCCACAAAGAAGTGAGTCACAAAGAAGTGAGTCAAGGTTCAATTTAACAAGATAGTTGACTCGTTCCTACTGCCACTAATTTCCCAATCGTGGCCAAGTGTAACCGCAATAAGGTGCAGTATAATAGAAGTGAAGTTTCAGTATCAATCCAGGCCCAAATGTACCATTACCTCGGGGACTAACTTTTATCTAGTAAATCAAAGTTTGAACTAACTAATCAACTACAAAATCAAATGCAAGAAAGATTGGTCGAAAACTATATTGAGTGAGTCACTTGGGTGTTGTTTCCCTCTAATTTCAAAATAGACCGATGAATGATATTCCAAGTTTGCCAACTCATGATTTACACCGTGTAGGATCCTATTCCTGCTTGAGCTCCCTTTCAAGTTACTCAAACTCACCCAGAACGACTATCCGGAGGGCGTGCTAAATAGATTCCTTTCTATAGGGATACAATCCAATACAACATTGTAGCCCGATTTCATGTTCGATCCATTGACCCATAATGAAGAATGAGGTAAGTGTTCTAATCAACCTCATTGGATATTCTCTACCTTATGTTAATAGCCATAATTGAGAGAATTTGATCAATACCCAACACAATTCATTAAATACCTCAAATCTATAATAATCAAGAGTCAATCAAACAAGGAAATCAAGCATTTATTTAATCTAACACATACAACTAGAATTCCATAACACCCAAGTGATAGAAAGTTTAGCTCATGGAGAGAGAGAGAGAGAGAGAGAGAGAGAGAGAGAGAGAGAGACCAAATCAAGAGAGCAGAACATCCTAAAAGGTTGGGTTATTATTCTTGCACTTCAATCTTCAACCCTTGATGATGGATTTGAACTCTAATTGTGACTTGAAGCTTCAATTCTCAACCTAGGGATCTCCTTCGGCACTTTCTCTTTGTACCTAGCAGATGCACTTTCTCAACTCTTAGAAGCCTTTTGTGGAGATATGGGTAAGAAGGCTAGGTTGTTGTCTCATATGGAGACAAAGCAATGGCGAATGCTATTAGTAAGGTTTTTCAAGAAGCAACCCACTATTTGTGCTCATGGCATTTGTTTGGTAATGCAAAGGACAATGTGAAGAATAAAAAGTTTATTTCCCCATTCAAGAAGTGCATGTTTGTTTATTGTGGGATTGAGGATTTTGAAGAGAAGTGGAGGTCACTCATCACCAAGTTTACACTTGGGAAAATAGTTGGATTGGAAACACTTATAGAAAAGGTGAGAGTGGGCAACTACATAGTGCATACATAAGAGCTAAGTTATTTGCTAACATACAGACGACAACTAGCTGTGAAGGGTTCAATTCATGTTAAGAAGTATTGTCAGCATGATCTCCTGGAGTTTGTGAATGATTTTGATAGTGCATTGTATCATTTTAGCGAGAATGAGGTGAAAGGTGAAAGCAAATTTCACGTTCAACTATAGGACTCCTGACATAAGAACCACATATTTGAAATCTCTCAAAATAAGTGGTGCTAGTGTTTACTCAAGGGAGGCCGTTTTTATGTTTTGATAGCAACTTAAAGCATCTGGTGGATGCATTATCAACAATTCTTTTGAAAGATATTCCCACCATATGTCTATGAGCTGACAATATATGAAGACCCCAGAGTTGTCTTAGAAGGTACATATCGACCAACCACACCAGAAATGGAAAGCAGTTGTTACAAGATTCGCAGTATCAGTATACTCTATGCACACATGATTTTTGCATTATGGGCAGCGAGTGAAAGAGTTGCCATCATAGTTGGTTTTGTTTAGGTGGACAAAAGACCCAAATTGTACTTTGTAAAATCTTCAAAAAAATGATACGCCATCTAAGGAAGAACAACAAATATATAGATATGTCATTTAACAGTACCACAACTTACAAATGTCATCCATAGGTGCAGAATCTCCAAGTATACTCAAAGTTGCGCGTTCATATATTTCTGCATTGTGCGTGAAATTGAAGGCAACGAGCAATCTAAGTGAAGGTGCTTCTTTATTGCCTCCTGCAAATGATCAACGTGATGCATTTGAACTTTATAAAGATGTTAAAGATCTGGTATATACACGTTCAAAGGTGGTCTAATGATTAAGAACAAGAAGGGAAAGGTGGTCAAATCAAGACCATGTGGCAATTGTGGTGCTTGGGGTTATTATGCCTCCACTTGTGAAAACCCTCCAAAGAAGTCGGCTTATTTGAGCAAGCGAGTCAGAAACTAGAGAACATAAAAGGTTAAGGAAAAGGAAGAGGATGCGCTTGATAACGAGGACCAGGATGAGCAAAATGACAAGGAAGTGGATGAGAACAAGGCCATGGACGACCATGAGGACGAGGACGAGAATGGGGACAAGGATGAGGATGATGATGAGGATGAGGATGTTGATGCTAATGATGACGATGACGATGACACCTGAAGTAACATGATTTTGTGTCGGTTCATTTAACCGACACAAATTTCAAGATTTGCGTCGGTCGAGTTACCGGCACAAATTTTTTACCATTTGTCTCGGTTAAATCTAAAACCGACACAATTACCCAATTATTTGTGTCGTTAAAGTTTGTATTGGATATAATCGACACAATTTGTTGAATTGAGTCGGTTTCTGATAACACCAAACTTGGCATTATTTACCCTATATATTTAGGTGTGTTTTGTGCCAATTCATGTGCTTAAATGTTGGAATATTGTCAAATACATCCCTATTGCGTTCCTATTTGATTTCGATGTGATTTTAGGGTGTATTAGTCGATATGTGCAATTTAGGTACAAAACAAGGTCACAAGTGTAGAGAAGAGGCAGGTAGCTAAAGATCGTGGCCTAGAAGCCAAAGATCACGGCCGAGATCACAAGCCGCGAAGACCAGCTGAAGATCGCGGCCCTGAAGCTAAAAATTGCGACCACAATATTGTAGGCTTAGGGCACGAAATTCGCATGGAGGGAGCCTTGGAGAAGCAAAGAGTTTCCCCCAGTCGCATCACGGCCAACGCATATCTTGCCCGCAAGAAATATCACGGTCGTGACTCGCGGATCGCGACTACGAAGTCAGCCCGCGATCTTCCCCCTTCAGAAGGCCATGATAACATGTCTTGAGATTGCGGCCAATCCTCAAAAGATCCCGCCCGCGATCTCCCATCCTTGGGCATCGAATTTCACCGAGTCTAGAATGCCTATGAATAGAAGACCCCTTTCCCCATTTTAAGAGAACTGATTTTGAGAGAAATTTCATGTTTCTAGAGAGAGAGAGAGAGAGAGAGAGAGAGAGAGAGAGAGAGAAGCTGAAGGAAGGAGAAGAAGGAGGAGCTAGGAGCAAGGAGGATCTTCCCCAACTACAAGTCTTCTTCTTCTTCTACAATGTATCTTCTTCCCTCCTTGATAGAGTAGTTCTCTAAGGTACTAAGGGTTCTACACCCCAAATCCTAGTTTTAGGGTTTACTTTGTATATATAGATGTTTTAGGGTTTGAATGAATGAATGTGTTTGTCTAGTTGATTTTTTTACTCTTTCCTAAATGATGACGCTTGGGCAACTGGCCCCAATCTTCCCTCTTAGCCTACTTTATGCTACCGCGTTGGGTACGAAGTTCTAGGGTTAGACGGGTATGCACCATCTGGCAAGTTTAGGTTAGATGTGTGAATGGGGGGCCTATAGTGGTCGAGGCGACCGTACCCCTGCTATAGGTGGCTTTCCTAAGTGAAACCCGGGATAAAACCTCGGTGTGGACGATGGATAGTTTCCATTGAAATGAGTCATATACTTAATGCCCTAGATACGATAGCCTAGATTGAGGTTACTGGAACATGGGTGTCGCAACCGCCCCTCAAAATCGGGGGATCCGTTGCGAATTGCTCGGAGTCGCCATCGACCTTACTTGGAGTGGATCGAACACTCTTGGTGTTGGTTTTAACTTTCAGAGTTAAGCACCAATGACTTGATCTGCGAATTAAAATTCTAGATTCGGGAGTACGGTTACGTGTGAGGAAGTGTATTCACACCCCACAACGCCCAAAATCGGTACTACGTAAATCGATAATTTTCCAAAATTTGGGGGTTCTAATTTTGTATTGTGTATTTTAAAGTCCAATTGGACTAGGGAGCTAAAGAATGAATTTCGATGAGATTTTTACGTCTATTGGTGTGCATTATAAAAGAATGAAAATGTTGTTAATTAGTTCAATATTTTGAAAGATTTACGAAGTGATCTCAACAAGTTCTATTGATCTCGATTAAGATGCGAATTTAATTTTTTAGAAAATATATTTTGGTAATTGGTTGATGACTTTTAAATAATTTCGTCATAAAACGACTATCGAGATTTATTGATCATAGCCTCCACATTTTAAATAGCACCGAAGTGTATTAAGAATACAAATATGATTCAGTTAGCTTAATGAATAAACGTGTTGTCCCAGATATGTCAAAGCAAAGGCCACGATTCTGTTCGACGCACGCCATTGTTTATTTTTTTAGTTGATTACTATCTTAGAAGAGGAAGGTGGCAGGAGAGTTTAATTTAAGCTAATAAATAGGGTAAAAGGGTCATTTCAGAGATTGGAGGTATATAAACGAATTCGGAGGGTGAGAACCTAAGACCATCTTTAGTGCATATATCCAAAATTCCAAAATTTGGGGCTAGAATTCAAATTCTAGCCCCTCCAAAAGTGGTTTTGCATTAGTGGGGAGTTCCAAATGTTCAAACTACTAGAATTTGACTTTAACGTATAATTCAGTATAGTGTAGATTCCATCATTCTAATTACAAAATTTGTTCATTACTTTTACATAAATGTTATTAATTAATTAAGACGAACGTTTTGATATAAATTTTTTTAAAATTCAAACACAAAAAATATTTCGTTAAGTATAACATCACCATTAACAAAAACATAATCCTTGGTGTATCCTTTACGAAGAAAACATATTAAAAAGTCACTTTTTAATTTATGATTACCATGATCTCTTCTTCAATTAAAAGGGTGCCAATTAAATGGGAGATTTGGGTTTAATGTCATCTGGATGAGAGAGAGAAAGATAAATAGAGTAAGAGAAGTGAGTAGCTTTTAAAAAACCGCAGCTAGGAAGCGTGTGGAGGAGACGCGCGCAACAATTGGCGGGATTTTAGTGTGTGACGCACTTGCATCCTTCTCGGGATTCTAGTGTGTGTTGCTCGCTTAGCATATTGGTGGTCCCAAAATTTTGGACCAATTTATCTCCCTGTGGTCCAAATTTGGAACCAGATTTTGGAATATTTGGATCTTTGGAATTTTCGGAACCCAACTAAAGAGCCTTGGGTCCAAATTTATGGACTTTTGGAACAACACCAAAGATGGTCTAACCCTAGCTCTTCCTCTAAGCGGACGCCCCTTCTTCCTCTAAAATACGAACAGAAAAAGAAGGGAAAAAAAAACAAGGCTCCTCTTGCTCTCCCTCTCCTTCTCTTCGTCTGCTTTCTTCCCCACTTCTGTACTAGCCACAAACAAAACCCCAAACCTACTTCCAGCAACCTCTCTGCCATATCTCTCCCGCCTCATCTTCCTCTCAATCACTAAACATAAGAAATGATTCGGAATCCTCCAGATTGGGCAAAAAAAAGGCAATCCAGGTGGGATTGTGGTCTGCATATGGGTTTCCTTTTGTTTTCTGGTTTAAGAGTGGAAGTGTAATATTTTTCTGGGTTTTGGTTTTTGGTTTTGGACGAAGGCAGAAGGAAAGGTCTCAGCGGCGGTGACCAATTCGAGGGGCAAAACGACGGTAAGCCTTGAGGGTTATTTTCTCGGTTCGATTCTACCCTCTTTGGTTTACTTCAAAATACTGACCTCTTCTTTTCGGCTCAAGATAGGGCGCATAACCATGAGTTATGCACCCATCAATAACTAAATCTGGACCCTTTATTCAGAAAATCCATATCTAATGATGGAGAATTAAAGATCAATTTTATTTTCCCTTGTTTTCTTAATCGGCTCATATCTTCTTCGTTTTAACTCTGATTTCAAATTTTTTTGCATAGATGGAACGAGTTCGTTGTGCTCTACAAAACGAGATCTATTTTCAATATTTTTTTAGAAAAAAATTCTTTCCTCTTGGTGCCAACTGCATACCATATGGTATCTTCTTCGTTTTTAATTCGTTTTTGAAAACGTTTGCACAGAAGGAACGAGTGAGAAATTAATCAAAGTGGATATCATTTTGAATAGCACAATTAATCTAATCTAACTGTGCAAAAAAAATTAAATTTCGACTTAAAACGAGTGAGAAATCGTCTGTCAAAGATTAAGGAGGGGGAAATTAAAGGCTTTACAGGAGAGAGAGTGATGTTGATGTCATGCTGATGTGGACGGGTTACTCATGGTTACTCACCATAAGACCATCTTTAGTTATTAGATCCAAATGTCCAAAATTTGAGGCTATAATTCAAATTCTAGCCCCTCAAAAGGTTTTTTGGCATTAGTAGTGTGTTCCAAAAGTCCAAATTTCTAGATTTGCGCTTTAACTTATAATCCAGTTTTGTATATATTTCATCATTCTAATTACAAAAAATTTCATTAACTTTATATAGATACTATTAATTAATTAAGACGAACATTTTGATAGGGTTTTTTTTTTGAATTCTGACAAAAAAAAATTATTTGTAAATATGACTTAATTAATGACGGTCTCTTGTTTGGACCGAAAGAGCCGTTGGAGGAGATTGTGAGTGCTAAAAGATAAAGTAATATATTTTTTTATTATTATTAAAGCTCTTTTTGGCAGGTGGACCCGTCTGCTTTTCCCCCATGTGGTCACTCTCTTTTGGAACTTTTTGTCCTTTTTTGGACCAAATTTGGACCCAATTTTTGGATCAATTGGAACTTTTAGTTTTTTGGAACCTTACTAAAGTGGGCTTGGTCCAATTTTTTTGAATTCCAGCCCACCACTAAAGTTGGTCTAAGGTTACTGACTTGATCTGTTCCCCTTCTTTTCTCATTTTGACAGGTTTGAAAAAGATGCCAGATCTGGGTGAGGTTTCTCCCTACTCTGATTTTCATTTCAAGTAACATGTGGTGGATCTAATTAGATTAGGGTATTTTATGATGAATGGTTCGGGATTGGGGTCTGGTGTTTGTGGGTGAAGTGGGATATGGATCTGTGACTTTGAGAATGGGGATAATGTAACCCCGTATTTGAAGTTTATTTGGTGGAAATTTTGTGGTGAATCGACGGTTTGAGAGAGTTTAGAGGGTTGGAGATGGTGTGGTGATTTTGTTTTTTTTTTTAATTTATTCCATATGCATGATATATTAAAAATAATGAGAGAATAGAAATATGTCATAAATTAAAAGGATTGTATATAACTTTATGGAAATGGTAATAAAACTATATGGAGTAAATGACAGTAATAGTAATAAGCTTAAAAGTTGAGATAGTTATAAGTCAACATGACTAATAGATAGTAAAGTAAATGCTTGAAATAAGTAAATAAAGGAACTGAAAAATAAAATATTATAAATGGAAGAGATGGTAAAGTAAATGAGACTTTGTAAGTTTGAATTAATAAGTTGTGATTTTTTTAAATTAATTTGGTCATATTGTAGTTTGATTGGAGTTAATTAGTTTTTCTCCTTCCAAATCATGATGATAGTAATGATGGTAATAATAACAATAGTAATGGTGGAGGACAAGAAGAAAAGAGTGGTAAAAGAGGTTATATCGTTAGAAATGGATGATGATGAACCTGGGTTGTAAACCACAGACCTTGTTGGACTTTTGTTTACTTAGAAACCCACCGCTTCTATTTTTACATAAAGTAAAGAAGGAAAAAAAAAAGTTTATTGTATTTCTCTCTCTATTTAGCACTTTCCCTCTCTGAACTTGTTAAAAGAAAGAAGAAAAAGAGAATTTTTGAACTGACTGAAAGAAAAGACAGTGTTTCCCTCCCGTATTTTCCCAATTTGAAAGTTGTCCCCTTCTCTTTAAAATTGGGCCTCCTTTTATAGAAAAAAGAGGAGGTGGTGGTTGGGTTCGACCAGTTCGTCTGTTGGTTGGGGTCGTTGGGCTGGTTCAGGTTGCTGGCCCATTTTGCCTGATCTGGTCCAAAGTGGTTTTAATGCTCGAGCTCGAAAAGTGGGCTGGGATCTTCTAGACTTGCCTTGTATCTGGACCTGAACTGATAGTCTCCTTTCTCCTTGCAGGACTATGGCGAATGGAGTAGAGTGGGCTCCAAATCTTAAGTTTTTAATTTGTAACACTAATTTTTATAATGACGTTGTACAATTGTAATTTTATGTTGTAATTGTAATTGTTTTTTGTTCATAATTTTGATAAAACTTGCTTCATTATTAATATACTTGTGTTGTGCCAAAAGATGAGATTATATTTGATTTTGCAATTACAACAATATTCGATCAAACGAAAGTCTCATATTCAATCAATTAGAATTGAATGCAAACAAATTTTACAATAGTTGATATCTTAGATTAGCAATGGCCAGTCTAATCATCTTACGACATCACGATTTAATTTTCAAAATTCTAGTATAGTAGTTGACCCAGACAAAATGGGGTGGGGTGTCTACACATGGGTTTAGGGGAGGTGTACTCGGAGGCGTGTGGATAACGACGAAGACCCACGTAAAAGAGCTTACTCATCACATTCGATGACCCTAGATATCTATATATGCATAGTGACCCTAAGCTAGGGGGAGGATTAGTCCCCGAAGTACCTGCTTTTAGATTTGATCAATCTTTAGACTAGAGTTTCCTCATATCCTCCACTCAAAACCTCAAAAACCGATTGATTAATTAGCAACTAGGTGGGAAGTGACTAGGGTACCGAGACTTGGCTAGAATTCGACCTTGATTACCACGATACGGCAACGCCGTTCTAGGTTAAACTTAGCCTAGGATGGGTTAGTTGTGGATACGTGCAAACCTCTTACAAAAACCTGAACAGATTGAAGTGATCAAGTTTTTTTGGCGCCATTGTCTGGGACCCATGGTAACTAGTAGAAAACCATTAAGTTGTTAGTTAGTCTTTACCTTGCTTTATCTGTTTTGTGTTGTGTTTGTTTCGTATTGTTTATTTATTTATTTTTTTCGTGTTTTGAATATTTGTTTTATTGTTTGTTTGTTTTGTTATCCAACTTTGTATGTCACGGGTTGTTGAGGTTGTGTTTTGTAGCACCATTGTATGCGAAGAAGGGATTCTTTGGAAATATTACCTCTTGATTTTGAAATCGAGAGAACCCTTCGGAATCTAAGAAGAGTTGCAAGACCTTAATCTCCACCAATGGCGGAGCCTCAAGCTCAAGTACCACCAAGGCCAAGAATAATGGATTCTTACTCTAGGCCAAGTGTGGATAATGTTCAATCACCTATTCTTCATCCGACGTTGCCAAAAATGATTATGAGATAAAGTTGAGCTCAATTTCGATGCTTCAAAGTGTTTTTCAATTCAATGGGATGATGAGTGAAGATGCACATGCGCATGTCAAGTCATTTTACGAGTAGACGGACGGAATCAAGGTGAATGGGGTCCCTCAAGAGGCTATCCAACTAAGGTTATTCCCATTTACCTTGAATGGAGCGGCAAAGAAGTGGTTTAATAATCAACCACATCACTCTATCACTTCATGGGATGATCTATGCAACAAGTTCTTTGCAAGGTACATTCCACCTTCTAAGACGACTTTGATGAGAAGTGAGATTAACATGTTCCGTCAATAGGAAGATGAAACATTGTTTGAAGCATGGGAAAGATTCACATATCTTCTACTCAAGTGTCCTCATCATGGCATAGCTGATTGGTTACAAGTTGAAAGTTTCTACAATGGGTTAACGAAGGAATCACGAAGCCTCATCGATGCGGCTAGTGGAGGTGCCTCATCAATGGCCCTTAATAGTTACGATTGGGGTGACGGAATAAGGGGAAAGAGCATATCGAAGGGAAGTTTATTGAAGATCGAAGAACCACCATCTCTATTAGCCCATTTCCAAGAACTTTCCAAGAAGATCGATCAAGTTGCATCATCAATGAAAGGCAATGGGAAGCAACTTATGAAATGTGATTGGTGTGGTGACTCGAGTCATACCATGGAAGAATGCAAGTCGATGATTGAAGCCTCTATTCAATTCGAGCAAGACAACTTTTTTGGAGGTCAATCCCGAGGAAACCAACATACCAAGGAACATTTCAAGAACAAATAAACCCTCCGATGGTTGACTTGCTAAGCTTGAAGACTTGGTGGGGCAATTTGTAACACAATCCAAAAAGAAGTTTGAAGCTATTAACAAGTTCATAGAAAATACCTTAACCAAATTCTCGAGTTTGGAAGCGAGACAAAGAAATCAACAAGCTTCACTTGAACATCTTGAAGCCTAACTAAGTTCATTGGCTCATACTATCTCATTGAGACCTCAAGGAGCTCTACCGGGAAATACCGAGCCTAACCCAAAGGAAGGATGTCATGTGGTAACTCTAAGTAGTGGCCAGCCATTGAAGGAGATTCCTATACCAACTCCAAGGATCCCGGTGAGAAAAGTTCTTCAAGAGGTTATTCAAGAAAAAGAGTTAGCTCGGGAGGAAGTTCAACTTTCCGTTGATGTCAAAGTTGAATATGAGGAAAAGTCTAAGAAGACTCGTGAATCCGAGCCAACATCGAAAGTCTCTTATCCTAGACGGCTATTTGACAATGTTGAAATAACCTCCCACAACCCAAGGATAGGCACCCACCTTCCATGTAGCAATCTCTTTATAAGTATCTTTCCTTTCACTTTTCAGCCTCATCATTTGATGCATATATTGTTGTCAAATGATGGAAACAAATGAACCAAGAGGAATAAACCACCAAATGTTCAGCCCACGTCCAGTAAAGTGATTTAAATGCAACTAACTACTATAAAATTTATGCACAACAAGAAGGCTTTTACTGATCCCCATAACCTTGTGAATCCTTGTTGGTAAACAGACCTCACAATAGTTTGGGAAAACCAGAAACAATGGCCACGCATCCCATTAGGAAGTTGTGCTCAACATCAAGAACTTATACTATTTGACAAGCAGAACTTTAGTTTGCAATATGCTTTTTGGTAACCCCCACCCACATACACGTTCGACACTTACAGCTTGAACCAACATTTTCTATTCTAAATAAAATTCAAGAGAACAAACTAGACAAAACTTCCAAACAAAATGACAAGTACGGCGAGCAAGGAGGGCTAATGACACAAATATTGTTTTTTTTATTTATCACCAATATGGCGGATTTAAAAAATATTGACACAGTTATTTTGTTTTTGTATAGAGTTAGAGGCGGGGCCGCGTTTAGAAATTTTTGACCCAGTCCGAGGCGATGGCGCTTGAGTCTCCAGCGCCCCGCCTTCACCTCTCATTTATTTTAAAGCGTCGCGGGCCTCTCCTTTCTTTTCTTCTTCTTCTTCTTCTTCCTCCCCCCCCCCCCCCCCCACCACACTCCTCCCGAACCAGACCACGTCGCCGTCGCAAGCAACCCGGGCGCAGTCACAGGCGCCGACGTCGCAGACAGAGGCGCCGCCGTTGCAGATAGAAGCGCCACCGCCTAAGTTCGACGGAGATGCCGTCCGACAAAGATGAAGCACTCGCCGGCAGAGGCAGGGGGAGAGGTCGGCGAGGTCGTGGAGGCGGGGACCGTTTTCGCGGTGAGAGTCTCGCCTGCGGCTGGGTTTTTTTAATGAATGTTTAGAATTTTTCTTAATTAATGTTTTTGTGGCTTTGCTTTTGTAGTTCCTAGGCTTATGGACCCTTATTCGATGAGACTACCGTCGGCGACAATTGATCCAGCTCCGGTCGATCTGGTACTTCTTTGGGGACATGGCCAACATCGTATCGACTCAGTTTGGGCAAACGAGGTAAGTATTTGATAATTATTCATGTAAAGTTAATTAGCTAGTTAGATTAGATTATTTTAGTTGGAGAACTGAATTGTACTGAAATTAGATTAGGATTACGTATCAAATTTTTGAAATTTGTATAATTTGAGATTAGATTAGATATATTATAATTTATTAGGTGAGATTAGAATTATTACGAATGAAATTGAATTAATATAAGTTTTGTGCACTATAGGCTGGTGATCGATCTTACCATGTTAGAGGTACGACCAATTTAATGACGTACCATGAGCGTTATCAGCCATATCTCGAAGAGGCTGGCTTGTCTAGTGTTTTTCACCGGGTCCCTATGAACTCTGATGCGAGTTCGATTACTGCGCTCGTAGAGCGGTGGCGACCCGAGTCGTCGACCTTCCATTAATCGTTTGGTGAGGTCGCGATCACGTTAGAGGACGTTGTGACACTATCCGGTCTGGCGATCGACGGTGATGTCGTCGTAGTTGACATACCGGATGAGGAGTGGCTGACGATCTGTTTGAGACTGTTAGGACGGGTTCTGGCTGATCTTTCAGGTGGTGTCGGTGTCGTTAGGACTGTTTGGCTGAGGGATGAATTCAATCATCTGCCGGGAAATGCATCCCAAGAGGTTACAGAGCAGTTTGCACGAGCTTATGCTCTATCTCTGATGGGAGGTGTACTGTTCCTGGATCGGTCTGGAGCTACGGTGCACCTACAGTACCTACTTCTGATTGAGGATTGACAAAGAGTTAGATGGTTCAAATCTTCTAAAATCACAACAAAAAAACAAACTCACTAATTAACTAAAGAAAGTCATAATAGCATTTGAATAATATAATTAAAAAAATAAATGTGTCTCTTACCTATTAGCAATTTTTGCAGCAGCAACCAGAGCTTCTCCTCCTCAAACTTCGTTGATTATTTTTGTGGTGAACAACTGAAACGAAATTTGCTGGTTTTATAGGGGGGTAGCCAGCGGACCCGCCATAGTCCTGGGCGCCATCGCCAGGTACAATTTCCCACAGCACGCCTCAGTCTCAGGCGGTACTACCTCAGTCTTTGGCGCCACCGTTGTAAACTTTAATTAAATGATCCAAAAAAATGGAAACGGCGTCGGCGCCTGAGTCTCGGGTAGTCTCGCTGGTTTTGCTCTCCAAAACACAATATCTGTGTCAATACTTTTTAATCCGCCTTATTTGTAATAAATTAAAAAAAATACAATATTTATATAATTAACCCCAGCCGGGAAAGGGTAGTTGATAATTACCCCTCTATTCTAAAACCCTTGTTAACCAAACCAAAAACCATGTCCACTAAACAAATTTCCAGTGTTGAACCCCACCATGGACTTCACGTCAATGTCAGACTGAACCCCCTCATAAACACCACACTCAATTTTGAAATTTAAACCCACATCACACACCCGCAAGTTTGAGCTTTAAAACCATCCCAACCAAAATCCCAGATTCCCAAACCCCCATATTCACAACAATCTCTCATAAACAACAGACAATTTCCAAACACAGAATCAAACAAAAAACACTAACCAATAAATTTCTCTTACGGGATTCGTGACCCACTTTAGCGATCATTGGAGTTTGGTTGTTCTCTCTGTTGTTCGTCGATTTCATCTGAGAAAAACGAAAGAGAGGAGGGGAAGTTAGTCTACGGCTGAAATGAGGAAGAGAGCTTTTCTAAAGTTCAATTTATATATTCTAATCCTAAAACGACAGCTTTGACCCTCTAATCTCCATGAAATCATGGCTTAAGATCAAGTGTAGATGTATAACCATTCAATAATCAAATCTGAGCCCTTAGTTTTGAGTAGGGCCAGAATGACTTAGATCTAAGGGGTGATAATCTACAATATATAATAACAGAAAGGGGAAAACTGTTGCTCCATTTCAAATTTCCTGCAACGAGAGTGAAAGTAGGAAGGACATTTTGGTCTTCACAATTATTTCTTTTATTCATTAAAAAGAGATGTACTGGGATTCGAACTATAACCACTTTAAAGAAAAACAAGGATCATAACCAATCACACTAAGTATATGGATTCTAATACATGGATTCTAATGGGCTAACCGCTAACCATAAAATAAAAGAGTTGAATGGGCCTGACCTATACGGAATTTGACCATCAAGTAAAACAAATAAACATAATGGGTTTGTCATTCTAAAACAAGCTATTTTCTTTAGCATAATATATACTAAACTATTATTTTATATCTTCGTGACTAAAATATAATGTATTTCAAAGTTATTCAATGGTTCAACCTCGACCAATCCAATTAGTCCAATTTTTATCATTTCAAATATATATTTTGTAATTATTTGATATCATAATGATTAAATTATAGTGTATTTTTTTAGGGAATCATTTCAAATAGAAAGTTTAAAAGTAAAGAATAATTAGAGTTTGGCATGGGTCAGTCAAACATGTTGAATTTCAAGTTTTAGGCCGTTTTGATAAAGTCTACTTTATAATCACATGGTTCCCCGATACCCAATAAAAATCTCAATACAAACCAGTTTGGCAGGTGAGTCCGTTCTTACCACCATTTTCTAGGGATACAGGAACGGCGGTTCCTATCCCAAATCGTGTTGTTCGTTCTTGATTTATTTAGATTTTATCATGGCCTTGCGAAAACCAGAAAGCACAATGACGACAAGATGAAAGTTTTATAAAGCAAATTAATCGGCCAACGGGGCGAGTAAAAACTAGCAACGATTGTGAGATGCTCATTTTCCGAAAACCGGCGGGATAGGCGATTTTTTATTCGATTTTCTAGAATTCGGTTTCTATAAAATTTACTCCACCTTATCATATTAACAGAAACAATGTTGTTTCACAAGATAACAGGTACTTGATTTTGGTTCATAAGGCTGATTTTTTATTCGTTGCATCATTCATGTCTCTTTCCTCCTAAAATTCACTATTTTTATCACGCGTATCCCAGTGTTCAAGAAGACACGCCTAGGCGCGATTAATTGCTGGGCATGGAGGAAACGTGGAGAAAAGAGCTGGGAGACTGAACTGGGCGTACAAAACGTGGAATCGAGAGGGAAAACGCCTAGGCGGCGATTAGGCGCTCAGAAGCGTCGTACCCATCAGTTGGGCAAGCCCAAAACAGGTAAATAGGAGGGAGGTTCTACATTATTTTGATTACCCGTAACCCTAATATGCCCTTTTATTTCATTCGACATAACTAGCAAAAAGGAGAGACCAGCAGCCACGACGAGCGACCACCGCCGTCCTCCACGCAAGCGACCAGCGCCGCCGTCCACGCCGTCGGACTCGCTATCGATCAGCGCCATCGGACTCGCCATCGACCAGCACCTTTCTCGCCTTAGTCCTCGCCGTTCGTCCTCGTCATCTCTCGTCGGTCATCATCACAAAGCACAGCGGGTCGGCGGCCAGGTGAGAATGGTTTGGGATGAATTGATTCAATTGATTTTATAGGCTGAATCTGGACAAATTGATGTGGGTTGACATTGTTTGTTTTGTGATGGGTAGTCGATTGATGGTAGAGATGAGATTTAGGGAATATAATGGAATTTAGTGTTGTTTTCGTGGTGGTAGTATAGATGCAGAGGGTGACTTGGGAAGAAGCAAGAGAAGGTTATGAGAGAAAGAAGAACAATGAAGTCGAGGGAAAGGAGAGAGTTGGCGGGTGAATATTAGGCAATTTTTTTATTAAGTTTAACTCAATTTTCACTTTGCACGAATGAATGATGCACTAAACTTAAATATCTACCATATTTTATCGACGTTTAATCTCGCCCAGGCGAAGATAAATCGTCCTGTGCGCTGGGCGGTGCCTCCTTGCCTAGATGGGGCCTAGCGTCTTCTTGAACACTGGTGTTTCCCAAAAAAATACTATACAACAGTAAGATATACACCTCATTAGCTTATCAAATTTCATACCTCACATTTATCCGGCCAACTGGTCGGGGCCATGCTAGTTAATTTAATGGATTGATATTTTCGTTAGTTTTCTTAATCGATTGTTATCTTCTTCGTTTTAACTTGGTTTTCTAAAAATTTTACACAGATGGAAAGAGTTCGTTGTGATCTACAAAATGAGATCTATTTTCAATATGTTTCGAGAAAAATCTAATACCTCTCGTTACCATCTGGTACCACCTTTGTTTTTAACTCGAAGGTATGATTTTTTTTTTGTCAAAATATATTAAGGGGTTGTTTGGATGGATTGTTTTCATGAGTTATTTGAGCCCAAAGAACTCGTTTGGATCCACAAAAATGGGTGAGTTATTCAGGAACCGAGTTATTCTCAAATAAATACCACCCTTCCTTATGTTATTTAGAAATAACGTGTGGTGGGGTTCTTTCTTTCTGTCCTGACCGTTTCTCTTTTCTTCTTTTCCTCTTCTTTCTTTATTCTTCGTTTCTCCCTTAAACAAGAACTAACACATGCCCCGGCCCTTTGGCCGGTAGAGTTTTGGTGATTAATGATTATTCATTTTGTATGTAATTTTGACCTGTATAATGTGTGCTTTGTTCATATTCTCATCCATGTTTGTAATGTAAGTGTTGCTTAATGATTTAAAAAAAAAATGTTTCTTAATTAAGTAGTTCATGTATATGAACACTGGAGTTGCTCCCAATTGTATATATTTAATCAATTTTCACCTTGAAAGTTAACGACTATCTTTTGATGGAGTTTAGTACCCAGCTTTGAGATATATGTGTGAAATGAGTAGTTAATTTTCATAAATATTATCGACGGTTAGAGCTTGTAATTGTTTTATTCGAAAAATTATCTATGAATAAATTAAGAAAGCACTTACAATGGTGTGTCATGCGAGCCATATTCAAACCGCCAATATAGAGTAAAATGTTTGATTCTTTGACTTCTTTCAATAGAGTTTAGAGTATCCATGAAATATTTCCCCCAATAGTCATCTTGTTGATCACCATACACATTACAGATATGTTGCATTATATATGACTGATCAAAAAGAGGGCATCAATTTCAAAGAGAGTTATTTTCCTGCAAACTCTTCGATCCTAGCTAGTAAAATATAGGAACGGAAAGAATTCTCCAAAGTAAACTTCGGCAAATTGTTGAAATCGTTGACTCCCATATTCTACCAGAAACAAAACCAGCAAAAGGATCAATATTAGTGTTAGTTATTGGACAACCCGTTCCCATTTGAGACATAATTAGGAAACTTAAACTCAACATACCAATGGCTTAATGAATTTAGTTTAAAGAATAAAAGGAACTGTATATTGCAAAGACCATATATCACCACACGTGATTCTATAATATGGCAATGACCTAATAACAAAACCATACCATCCATTTAGTCTCACAAATATGACTCAGAACCAAGGATTGAAAAACCGTAACATATCGGCGGTTCGACCAGAAAAACCTTCTACTGGAAATGAAATCGATATGTGGTATTTAACGGTATGAAACGATTGAACCATTGTTAGTTTCAACATAAAATACCCTGCCACTAACGTTTTTGATACAACCTCCGATACGGGTTTTTAATGCTTGCTCAGAACTTGATACCAAAAGTGAGAAGAGAAGCTTTGCCAAGCTTGTTTAATGAAAGAGAAAGGGTTCAAAAGTTCAGCATTCCCTCTTCCACCTTTTATACCATATGGCAAAGAAGCGCTTTGGCCACACACAAAAAAAAAAAAAAGTAGTTCGACCATAACCCATCTAGCCCTGTCTATTAAACCATTGTGCTAGGAACCACCTTCAGTACTGTGATTAGTGCAACTTCTTCCGTTAACTGGATCAGAAATCATTTCACCAAGCAATCATTTCAAATACAAACTTTCCATTCAAAATCCATCATAATATTAAACCCAAAAAGAAATGAACGACAAATAATGAGTGCAAAATGCGGAAACTAAAACCCAAAAACCACTAAAAGGCTCATATTATAAATTTGGAGGAAGAATGAAGTAAAGCTGCTAAAACATGGTCATACAGTACTTTCAAGATGATTCTTAATGATGAATCAAAAGGTTCTCAAAAAGTATGAGAGAGAAGTGTACTTAAACTTTTATAAGGATTTAAAGCTCTTACGTTGAATCTAACTTAGGGGTCGTTTGGAGGTTGAGTTTTGAGTTGATGTATTTAACCAATTCATGTATTGTGGCAATTAAGTCGTTTTTTTGCCTAAAATTCAGCTAGAATACATGTATTTGTTTTTAATGGCCCCACATACAATCCCTCATATTGAGTAATTATCAATCTCAAGCTAAAGCCAAGATTGTGAATGAGGGATTCTGTACCACAATTTTGTTCCATCTTTGTCCCTTATAACTTTTGTTAATTCCAGAATTGCCCTCTCCATCAATATCTCTCCCCACCTTCGACAAGTTTCAGAGAATAGAGAAACCAGAGAACAAAAAAAACTCTCCTGCTCTTGATAATAGTTGTCGGCTTGTCTCCCTTAGGGTTCCTATAGGCCGACGAACCCATAATCTCATTCTCCTCACCATCGTATCATAGCCGGCCGCCTCTTCTACATCCCGTCATCTACCACAGTCCTTGCTCGAACGACATTGTCACCTGCTCGAACACGTCGTCCCTCGTCGCTACCAGATTGCAGGCCTCGCTCTCCTTCGCAAAGAAAAGCACTGTAATGCTGAGATTAAAATCAATTGCAATCAAAATTGGAGAAAGGTGAACGAGAAAAGGAAGGGGAAAAGGAACAGAGAATTGAAATTGCTTACCCGCAGGGATTTCACGCTAGGTGCTTACCTGAACGAGAAAAGGAAGGGGAAAAGTGCCATCCCTCAATCTTAATTAGTACCCATCTGTTATTTCATCTATAATTCTTCCTCTTTCCTTGTTCAATTTCAGATCATGGCAAGGTGCCCTAAGCAGAGGAAGAAGGTTGTCATTGCTGCAGTGTCCATGTACTTGGAGCTCTTGCTCAATTTCATCAAGCTCCTTGTACAATATTATGATGCGTTAGAAGCTGAAGGTGCGCAGATGTTAGAGCATGTTTGTTCTTGGGAGACACCAATAGGTAGACAATTAGCTAGGAACTCTTTTATGCGGTGTATCGTTTCCCATGGCGACATATCTTGCACCATGCTTGTTAGAATGAACTGTAGGACTTTTCAGAAGCTTTGTAAGCTTCTTAGAGATGAGGGTGGCCTTAGGTGTACTTGGAACATTGAGATAGATGAAATGGTTGCAATTTTTCTTTACACCATAGCCCATAACGAGAAGAATCGTCAACTTCAAGTTACCTTTCGTCGTTCAGGAGAAACGATTTGTAGGGTGATCAAGAGTGTTCTTCGTTCGGTTTTGAAACTTCACTCTATCTTACTTCGTAAACCCAAGCCGGTTCTTGAAAATTCAGATGATCCAAAATGGAAGCACTTCAAGGTATATACTGCAGATTTTTGTGTTTTGTCATATGATGGTTCTGTCCCTTGCTCCATTTTGATAGATGCTGATTTTTTTCCGTTTTAGAATTGCCTTGGAGCACTTGATGGGACAATAGTCAATGTACGTGCAACGAAAGAAAATCAAGAAAGATACCGTACTCGTAAGGGAATGTATTGAACTAATATATTGAATGTAAACGTGTGGTTGTTGTACTTATAAAAGAACTGGTGTGTTTACAGTGTGTAAGAGGGGTCTCCTTTATGATGCATAAAGTCTAATGACAGCAGAAGAAAGATTTCACAAGGACATGCTATAGATATGGTCATTAATAGTGGTTGTTGTTGGGTTGTTGGGTGTATTCAATATTAGTTCAATATAAACCAGTGGGGTTCTGCTGTCTGCAGTGTCCATATAGTAGTCTGTTCTGATTTCAGAAGTTTTTGCTGGTTCGTTCCTTTTGTTATTTAAAACCCTTTCAAATTCTATAAACATGTGCCAGAGATCTTCCCCTTTTGTTCCTTACACAACCCTTACTTTTGCTGTTTCATTCCTTTTGTTCTTTTAAACCTTATTACAGGTGTAATTTAACAATAGAAGAATGGCAGCTGATGAAGGTGCTGATGGGGGAATGAATGATGCTGCACAAGTCAGGTTAAGGGAGTATAAGTCGTGGACGGAACTACATGATGCATTTTTCATCGAGTGCATGCTAGACCTGGTTCACTCAAAGGAAGTGGAGTCTGGGAACTTGAAGAATGGAGGTTTCAAGAAACTTGAAGCTATGCTGCAACAGAAGATTCCGGGTTTTAACCTGATGTAAGATCAAGACACCGTTGGTTCAAGAACAAGTTCAATGCCATATATGATGTCAAGAATGGGAGTTGTAGTGTTTTGGCTGGGATGAGTCTAAGAAGATCATTGTTGCTGATGATGATGTTTTCAAGGAATGGGTGAAGGTATCAGTCTCCTATTCCTTACACTTACATATTTATTATCTTATGTATATCTAGGTTTTGAACATTGTCCTTTCACCTTTGTCATTTTGCAGAGCCATCAACATTTTTCTGGCCTGAACAAGACAGCTTTTATATACTATGACCAGCTTGCTAGAGTATTTGGCAAGGATAGGGCAGTAGGTGGTCAAGCAAGGTCTGCAGCTGATATGGAGTTCGAGGCTCCTGTTCGAAGGGGTAGGAGTGAGGACCCCATCATCTACGATGACGAAACAAGTCAACGTGTGCTGGAGGAGATGATAAATGAAGGTATTAATCATAGGGAGTTGCTGGAAGATCCAGAACCTGTTCGTGCAAAGACAACAAATGCAACCGGAAGCAACAAAAGATCAAAGATTGATAGGAGTTCAAAAAGTAGCAGCGTTGTCGTGGCTTCTGAAATAGAAAAAATGTGTCCTCTCATGGAGAAGGCTACCATGAACATTGAGAGGATGGCGAATAGCTTCTGCCATGAAGATCCTTTGATGATAAGGAGAGGAACCTTGTTTGAGGAGTTGTCACAGTTAGAAGGCTTGTCACAAGATCAAGTGATATCAGCTGCCATGATTCTTATGAAGGAGGATGGGATCGCCCAATTGTACTTCCAACTGTCTACGGATGAAGAGAAGGTTCACTTCCTCTTTCGCCTCATCAACTGATGCATATGAAGATGGTTAGTATGAGTGTAGGACTATCTTGTAACCAGGTTACCATATGGTTAAGATAGCTTTTGTATGAATGGAGAACCTGATGTGAAAATTTAAGGTTTTACTCCATAGTTTTAGCCAATCTATAATGGCCTTAGGACAAGGTAGATTTTCCTTATTAAATGTTGCTGGTCTGTGGTGCATCTACTGGTTTGTGATGTAATGATGTTGTTGGTTTGTTTCTGCTGGTTTAATATAAATGATGTTACTGGTTTATGATGAACAAGTGGTCTGATGGTGTGGTTTAACAGAGAATAAACAGGACAAACATCCTTGCTCATTTTATAAACTAATTACATTGACCACTACAAACAGGACAAACATCCTTGTTGGTTTGTTTCCAAGCAATTACATCAACTAGTAGACAAGCTTACATTGACCACTACAATAGTTCTACAGATAGTCAACTATACTATGCATCATTGGATCCGAGCACAATGGTCTCTAGAAGACTCAACCTTTCTACAATTTCAAGGAATTCCTCACTTTTAGGCCGGGACAATTCTTCTTCAGTACAAAAACTACTTCTCAGTTGTGACCTTCCCACCAGTAGTTCAGCAACCTCTTCTTGGAGCTCATTGTTGCGGTCTTGGAGTGTCTCATTTTGTTGCCTCAAGCGTGCCATCTCCATCTTCAAATCGGACATAACAACTTCATACCTTTGTTTCTCATTCTCAATTGCCACCTGTATATCATGGCACACAAAAAATCGACATGCTTTCTGCGGCTGCACAATTAAAGTCTCTATTGGTTAAGCAAACCAGAGCAATCCCTAAAACCCACATCAGAATGAAACATTTGTTTGTAATAACACAACCAGCATCCAACATCCCAACTCAAACCACCTGTTATCCATTTCAAGCAATTCCCACAAAGATGAATCGCACAAGCAACATGAGAAGTCGAAGAAATTACCTGCCCTGGACTCCATTTGGGACAGCCGAAGAACTTCCTGTTTGGATTATTGGCCGTACGGGACGTTCTAACAATTGCAGGAGAGCCACACTTACAGATGACAGAAATCTCTTCTAGAATCTCGCCGGGAGTTTGTCGGAATCGTCGCGTGGAGCTCATTTGATATTGGCTGCCGGAGTTTCTCGCTCAGTTTGGCTTTGATATTGGGAGACAACAGGTGAACTGGAGAAAGGGTTTTTGTAACTAAAACAGAGGGTATTAATGCCATTCAACATAAAAAGTGTTTTATTCTTTTTCTTACAACAAAAACATAATATGACTTCCAAACATGGTATTTGCCCAATACATCAATTGATCCAATACATCAATTGACAATACATCAATTGATTCAATACATCAATTTGCATAATCGCAACTTCCAAACGACCCCTTAGTTGTAGAGCTTGTTTTTATCCTCATAGCTACAAAGCAAGCTAAAATCACCCGACACAATAAGACATCATGAATTCACTTTCACTCTCTTGGAACAAAGGTTGATTTAGGTTCCAACCACCACCAGGTGTAATCGAAGAGGAGATCTATCCAAAATGTGAAACTTGAGCTCTACAGTTTTCATACAATTAATGGGCGAAAAATACGGTGAAACATTAAGTTGTCTAAACACCATTATATCTAGAGATCTCACAACATTGATTATTAACACCTACGAATGCCCTAACCACAACCGCACTTCTGATTGCTTATAATGCCCTAATGACATATTATTTTTTTCAAAGTGTATCAACTATCAACCCATGAGGTACCTAAAAATAATTGTATAACTATCTCTTGAAGATGCAATTGAGGTAGTAATTTACGTATTGACAAAAAAATTATAATTGATAGTCGGGGACACCCCTAAATTTAAAAAAGTGATTATCCTACTCTCATCTTTTAGTTTGAGTATGAGAATATAAGTCGTAGTTTGGGTAATTCAAACCTAGGACACTTTATTATTAATAAACATAATTTTCATTAGGCTACAACTCATATGTTATTCGATTTTAAACACTGTGTAATAGCATAATGTCATTCTCTATCTCTAATTATTTTTAAAATCTAACAATTAAACAAATTTCAAGCTACCCTTAATTTGTATTGATTTATGGTTGTACAACAAATATTGAAAGAGTCTTTTCAGCTTTGGATTACATCAAGAACAAGTTTAGAAATTGAATATGTGATCAGTTCGTGAATGATTGTCTAATATGATATACAGAGACAATTTTTTTTGAATAGTGTAGACCCTAAGTGTGTTCTGGAATCATTTTTTAATATGAAAACACATTGTGAATTTTTTCAATGCATGAGTAAAGTATTTCTTATTTAAATATTTTTTATTAATTATTTTAGAATTATTTGTATTTAATTTATTTTTTTTAAAGTGGACACCCCTATGTAAAATTTCTGGGTCCGCCACTATTTACACATACCGCCTAACCCTGTGCCCACTATACTTGTTGCCTGCAGATCTTGTACTTCGAAATTGATTTGTGGGCAGAAGGCGGCAAGCAAAATTGTCAATTGTGGTTTCGCCAAGAGGAGAGAATTGTGGTTTGTCCAGGAGGATAGCAACCGAAGTCAGGGCGGGTGGGTTTCGCTGGAAGGAGAGGACTATGGGTTTCGCCGGAGGGAACAGGCGGAGTCGAGTATTGTGGGTTTCGTCGGGAGGAGAGTAGGCAGAGTCGAGGAGGGTGGATTTCCCGGGGAGGAGAGTAGGCGGAGTGGAGAAGGTTGTGTTGGCGGGCAAGCGGCTCTATAGAGCAGCATTGGTCGTTTCCTGGACGTGGAGAGGAAGAGTGACGACCAGGCGAGCAGAGTCGTTGAGCACAGATGCCTTTGCGTCTGGTCTCCGCCCCTGGTGGTGACTGGATGATGGAGTGTTTAGGTGAAGGGGTCCAATGCCGGCCCAAAAAGAGGATTACACAGCCCATCGGACGCTTCCAACAGAAAGAATAAGTATGGGAACGAAACGCAGAGCTTCAGTTAGTCGGTAGGAAATTACGTACATACCCCTCCGTAAATCAATCTCAGCGCAGAAAATTCAAAAAGGAGAAAATTGAACTCATGTTTTGCCTTTGTATATCTTGTATATACAACGAGCTTCTTCCATTCTCGGATTCTCAAACCAAAAGATGTTACTTTTTAATTAAACCTCAAAAATTGATTTCCAATTTTCTCCAGCAATTTCTGGCCATTGCGACCATCATCTCCTCCATTTCTCTCTGTCGCTCCCAGCTGGCAGATATTTCCTGTAAAGACGGAGGGAAGAAGAGCGACCAAACTAACGACACAATGACTAAATGTGACATGTTCCAGTAATTCGAGTGACCAAAATTGATATTAAAATTTTCTAGTGACTAATCATGACACAATTTAGTAATCTCAGTGACCAAGTGTGACATTTACCCTTTGTTTTAACTTAGAATTAAAAAAAAATATTGCACAAAAAGAACGCATTAATTAGTAAGATCGATAATTATGTGACAACCATATATTAAAAATTTATGGTCCTTATGATATACTTTATATATGACATAGTAATTATCAATGCACCTAATGTCAACAACGCCCTATTGTTCAATATATTTTATATATGATATACTTTAAATTTGAGTATTCCTAGTAACAATAGCACTATGTTGATATACCTTTAACTTGATTTAAAAAATCAATTAATCAATTATAATTATAAGCGCAAAAGAATATATTTTCACATGCCATTGTCATAACATTTGATACTAACTAGAAAAATTCCGCTCGCTATCGATTCACATATCAGAAAAATAAATGTTTTAAAGAGTAATAGTTTTAATGTTGACGCAAAAGTGAAAGTACTCTTATTTCATTCTTAATCATTCTTTTCATAGATTTGTTATTTACAATAGCATATGGTCGATGAACTTGCATAAGGTAGAAGGGTCGTCGAATAGATTATTTATGTTTAAACTTCTTTCATGACGCTAATGTTTCAATTTGTATGGCTAGTAGTTGATCCTGCTATAACTTTTGCATAATGAAACAACTTCTCTTAATCTTTTCAAATTAGGTTGGATACCCATGGATTTGGGTTCAATTGTCTATCTCAAACAAATGAAAAAAGCAAAATGAAAAACACTAAAGCTAAACTCGCTACCAAATCAAAACTCATCAACACCAGGTTCAACTCTCCTTGACCTAGTTGGACCTAGTTTTTGACAAAGTCACACCTGACACAACACGTCAATTACAAAAACAGGAAAAACTCGCTCCCACCGAAAACCAGTAAAATCGGGTTCAAATCGCTTTGGTCAGGTCGAATTAGGTTGTATACCATGCATTTGGACTCAATTGCCATTCTCAACCAAAAGGAAAAGGATTAAAAAAAATACTAAAGCGGATAAAACTCGCTCATGACCCCAACAAAAAGGAAAAGTGAAGGAAAAAACACTAAAACGAACGAAACTCGGTCCCGATACAAAACTCGCCAACATCGAGTAGATATGGTATGAATTTTCGGTGGCGGCATTGGGTTCAATTGTGATCATGCTTAACAAAAAGGAAAAAGTGAAAGAAAAAAACACTAAAAAGGATGAAACTCGGTCCCGATACCAAACTCGTGGTAGCGACCTTGGAAAACGATGATGGGGAACAACTTAGAATTCCACCGGCAATATTTCGAGATGGGCTGCAGAATGGTGGACAAAGGCGATGATTTTATGTTCAAGTTAGGATACTCATGTGTTTGGGTTCAATTGTGATCATGCTCAACAAAAAGAAAGAAAAAAAAACACTAACATACCGTTTGGTATAAATGAATTCCACAAGTTTTGAGGAATTCATTTTGAAATGAAATTATTTTGTGTTTGTTATTTAAAAGATTCTTCTTCAATTCTAAATTTTGAATTCTACAAAATTTGAACGAGTTATAGCAATTCCGAGGAATTGAGATGGAATTTGCAAATGAATTCCACAAGTATTTACTAATTATAATAGAATGACATAATTATCCTCATTTATTAACTAAATTACTTCCACATATATTATTTGCCGCCAATTGATGCAGTGTGAGGAACGTCACCAAGAATTTGATTGCAACGCTAGAGTATTTGCTGGTTATTTTATATTTATGCTTCGATTGTATCATTACGTTAAGAAGGCACAACTAGATTGTAGGGTTCATTAAAAAAATATTAGAAAAGAACTAATGAATAGAATAGAAACACACAAGCCACACTTTTGATATTCTACGAATAAGACCAAAGAAATTTTTTAGATGATAGATTTTCAATGAATATTGTTTTTCCCGGAAATTAATAAGGCTGTAGTTGGCGAAACTTGTAATTTCATTCAATTCTAAACCTATGCCAAACATGGTTTGCGGATTCAATTCTTTTACTTCCAAACAATGTCGCGCTTTAAAACTTAAAAACTTACGATTTTACGTTTCTAGGTTACTAAAACGTTTATACACAAAATCTTAGTTTTTATAACTTATGTAGTTAAAAACTTGGCTTTAAAACTTAAAAACTTACGATTTTACGTTTCTAGATCACCGAAACGTTTCTACGCAGAAACGCACTTTTGATTACATTGCTTCCAAAGATTTACATATGACATACCAAACACAGAAATTCATTTGACAATGAATTCTACACAGTAATTATTTTAAAATGAAATGAATTCTCGATTCATTTGGTACCAAACGGTCTGTAAAGAGGATGGAACTCGATCCCGATACAAAACTCGTGGTAGCAGCCTTGTGAAAAGGCAGTGGGGAACAACTTAGGATTTCGCCGACAGTATTTCGAGATGGGTTGCAAAATGGTGGGCAAAGGCGATTATTTGTAAAAAAAGCCATAGACAAAAACCTATCGAACAATAACTAAACACAAAGGCAATGATTTGTGCAAAAAGCGTTAGACGGAAATCTATCAAACAATAACTAAACACAAAGGGGATGATTTATGCAAAAAGTCATAGACGAAAACCTAGCGAACAATAACAAAACATAAAGGCGATGTTTTGTGCAAAAAACCCATATAATAAAAGCTAGCGAACAATAACTAAACACAAAGGTTGTATAATGGAGAGTGGGGTAAAAGATGAGCTTGGAACTTCACCACTTGCACTTGGAAGAAGAGTGTGAGAACCACTAATAAATACTAACTCCAATATCAGGCCATTGCCATACATTTGATACTAATGTGGCACAAAGATGAGAATTGGGCTCCATCAAGCAAAACTACACGAAGAGCAAATATTAGGCCCAATTGGGAGCTGCTGCTCACGCGGACCAGAGTCTGGAAGCGGAGTTTGGGATTTCTACCGGAAAACTGCTGAAAAGTCGGGTTTGTTGATAAAACACAAAGAATCATTTAATGTAGGTGAAGTTTCCATAATACCTTTCCGGGAATTACTCACAGAGCAACATTTTCAAAATGGAGAAATTTGAATCCATTTTTTGTCTTTATATATTTTGTAAAATTTACTAAAGGATACATGCAAAATCGATAAATTGTTAAATACTACTCGTATATATTTAAAAAAGTATAAAATTGGTTGAACCATAATTTAAAGGGTATTGTTAGCTTAACCATTTTTTTTCAATATTTGAATGGTTTTCTAAAAATATAGCACAAACTAGGGCTTTTCCACATCTTTTCGTACATATTCGGGTTAATCCTGGCTAATCCGATCAGCACATGAACCC
Source organism: Linum trigynum (assembly GCA_964030455.1). Taxonomy (NCBI): domain Eukaryota; kingdom Viridiplantae; phylum Streptophyta; class Magnoliopsida; order Malpighiales; family Linaceae; genus Linum; species Linum trigynum. The sequence continues at coordinate 26,582,971 of OZ034814.1, read as the reverse complement.
TCAACCCACTTGTCCGATCGGACCGACGAGCCAAATCAAATTAACAACCTTAATTACAATACATTTTATTAATAAATAGTATTTCAATAGATTTGATTAAAATAAAATAATCCAAAAAAATTAGTCAATAAATAGACATCACCCTAAATATTATACAACATTACAAGACAAACGACAGACCGCGAAAGTCACCATTACCCTCATAGGCGGAGCCAAGGGTCATGGGACGGGACACAAGTAATTTTTAGGGTAACAAAAAAAGTACCCCATATATGTATAAACTAAGTATTGAATTCATGATATCTAGGTAATATAAGAGTGTTATACCACTAAATTACAATACACTTCTTGTTTAAAGGTATACATATGTTGATGCCAAGCTTAGAGCAGCCTGCTTCAATATGTTTAAGGTCCGGAGAGCGCTGATTTCCCAAAGCCTTTAACCACCTCCAGCTCCGTGCGAATACCTAGAAAAAAAGGTCCCACCGGGGGGGGGGGGGTCCTGGTTGGAACCTCCTCCGACGCTCAAATTAGTAATCTGAATGGAATAAAATAAATACGATGACGTTAGACCTGGTTCGGTCCCACGGTCGTAATTGAGCGTCGTCGGCTATTTAATGCCGCCCGGTGGAGACTATCCACGATTCCATGGCTTAGTCCGCCAAATTGAGGGTGTGTTGAGTGTTTAGAGGTTTAACACGTTTTTGGGAGATTGGGAGGAGAGAGAAAACGTTTTTAGAGAGAGAAAGTAGAGAGAGTGTGTAAGTTGTGGTGTGTGGAGGGACTTCTGTTGTGTGTGTCTTGTGTTCTTCTGAAAGGGGAATGGGTGCTTCCTATTTATAGGGAGAAATCGTAGTTGAATTCCTCGACTTACGTTAACATTCACCAACATTTCTCAATAATCATGGTATATGAGAATATCCAAGTGTGTATGCGAAAGTATGAGAAAGTATAAGTATATAGGGGAAAATAAATGAGCATGGGTAATGTAAACGAGAAACATTTACGTATATGCATGAATATGTACGTAAGTAAATGAATATGTAAGAAAATGAAGGAGAAAGTGTAGGAATGTGTATGAAAGTATAGGAATGTGTATGAATGTGCAGGAAAGTGCATGAAAGTGTATGAAAGTAAAGGAAAGTGAAGGAAAATAAGATAAACAAACAATAATTATATAGTAATATTAATCATATTCTTATATAATATAATAAGATATAATATATTAATTATTTAATAATAATTAGAGTAAAATACTTTATTTCAACGGACAGGTGAAGCAGGTGAATGCCGGGTCCATCAACATAAATTTAATTTAACTCAAAATATGAAAATGTATCGTGCTTGTTTATGAAAATAGTGATTGTATTGATTGGTTATTTCGTTATTATATATGAATGATATATTTGAGTATTATTGTTTTTAATTATATTTAATACTTTTTATATTTTAGAAAGAGGACACATATACTTTCGACTCCTGGTTCCACCACTAATTAGCCTCCCTCTAACCCTCACAGTGGGCAGCGGCATTCGTTCCAATTTCCCCCCAATCCAAGCCCATTTCAGAACCCAAAATCAAAAATCAAAATTTGAATTCTGAGCGGGGCTGACGCCTGACGAGAGCGAACCCCGAAACTAACTATGGTTAATAATAACGGTTAGTTGGAACAAGCCAGCCTGGAGTTAGATGAGCCGGAAACGTGAAAACCCCTAAACCTGATCCGCCGCTGGCTGGCAAAATGGCAATTACGCTTTAAACAGTGGTTACCTTGGGTTAGAGAGAGTAACCATTTCTGGCTCCCCGCCTCTCTATATAACAACCTGATTTTCGGAAACCCTTTCTTCCCCATCTCCAAAGAGGAACGAAAGGCGTCTTGATAAACGCCCTTCTCCTGTTCTCCCTTTCGTCGTTCTAGCTCTTCGCCTCCAATTCCCTTCTTCCAGATTCTTGCTTCCGTAACCCTACCAAAATGAGAGAGTGCATCTCCATCCACATCGGTCAAGCCGGTATCCAGGTCGGAAACGCTTGCTGGGAGCTCTATTGCCTTGAGCATGGCATTCAGGTAACCCTCCTTCTCCAGATCTCAGTCGTTCCTCTTCATTTCTTAGATTTAGCTGCAATGGCGATTCGTCTTCTGCTCGTGTTGCTTCTGCATTCGTTAGATCTGGATCTCCGTTTTCAAAATCTATCCGATTGGTTGGAATCTTGCGTAATCTATTGTTTCCCCCCTGGACTCGAATGAATCGATGCGTTTTCAACATTTCTCGTATCAATCTTGCATTGTAGAGGCTCTGTTTTGTTTACCTTTCAGATTAGGTTTCGATCTGCAATTGTAGTTATGAACGCTAGATCTGAGTTCTAGGCTAGATCTATATTGAATAGGCGGTGAGGAGCTCTCTAGCTATGGTGTATGGGATTTGAATTCTGAATTTGTTCTACTTTTGCGCTTTTTTTTGCAGCCAGATGGCCAGATGCCGAGCGACAAAACCGTCGGCGGAGGAGACGATGCCTTCAACACCTTTTTCAGCGAAACTGGTGCAGGGAAGCACGTTCCTCGCGCTGTGTTCGTCGATCTTGAGCCCACCGTCATCGATGAGGTGAGGACTGGAAGCTACCGCCAGCTCTTCCACCCCGAGCAGCTCATTAGCGGCAAGGAAGACGCCGCCAACAACTTCGCTCGTGGCCACTACACAAGTAAATTCTCAGATCTGTCTTCTATCTTCCTTTATTCCCTATCAATTTTCATCGAATGTACTTTACTGATTGATTTCTCCATTCCATACGTGTTTGCAGTTGGCAAGGAGATCGTTGACCTGTGCCTGGACCGCATCAGGAAGCTGGCTGACAACTGCACTGGACTCCAAGGTTTCCTGGTCTTCAATGCCGTCGGTGGAGGTACTGGATCCGGTCTCGGATCTCTCCTTTTGGAGCGTCTCTCTGTTGACTACGGAAAGAAGTCCAAGCTCGGATTCACTGTTTACCCATCTCCTCAAGTGTCTACCTCTGTCGTGGAGCCCTACAACAGTGTCCTCTCAACTCACTCCCTCCTTGAGCACACTGATGTTGCTGTTCTTCTTGACAACGAAGCCATCTATGATATCTGCAGGCGCTCCCTTGACATTGAGCGCCCGACTTACCAGAATCTGAATCGCCTCATCTCTCAGGTAACCCACTTGAATAATCAATCTGTTTAATCTACTTCGTTGTGATTTTATTTTTCAAAGTTGGGTTTTATCTGATTTCGCTTCTGATCTTCATCATCAGGTTATCTCATCCCTCACTGCCTCTCTGAGGTTTGATGGAGCTCTCAACGTGGACGTGACCGAGTTCCAGACCAACTTGGTCCCATACCCGAGGATCCACTTCATGCTTTCCTCCTATGCACCAGTCATCTCTGCCGAGAAGGCATACCATGAGCAGCTCTCCGTTGCCGAGATCACCAACAGTGCCTTCGAGCCTTCATCCATGATGGCCAAGTGCGACCCACGCCACGGGAAGTACATGGCCTGCTGCCTTATGTACCGTGGTGATGTCGTCCCCAAGGATGTGAACGCTGCTGTGGCGACCATCAAGACCAAGCGCACCATCCAGTTTGTTGACTGGTGCCCTACCGGGTTCAAGTGCGGTATCAACTACCAGCCGCCGACTGTTGTCCCTGGAGGTGACTTGGCCAAGGTGCAGAGGGCTGTGTGCATGATCTCCAACTCCACCAGTGTTGCTGAGGTGTTCGGCCGTATCGACCACAAGTTTGATCTGATGTACGCCAAGAGGGCCTTCGTTCACTGGTACGTGGGTGAAGGTATGGAGGAGGGTGAGTTCTCTGAGGCTCGTGAGGATCTGGCGGCCCTGGAGAAGGATTACGAGGAGGTCGGTGCCGAGGCTCCTGAGGATGGCGAGGATGAAGGAGATGAGTACTGAGAAAGGAAGGAACATGGCAATTTGCTGCTATTGTGCTGTCTTGTTATGTGTGATTGTTGATGGTGGTTGTTCAGACTGAATCTGTGATGTGTGGTTTTCTGTTGTGGTGGTTTTGCCCAGACATTTTAGCGGCATTGATGGCATTATCTCTGTCTGTGGTTGCTTTTATATTTGCGGTTTAATCAAGTGGAGCGTATCCTATGTTTTGTTATTTTGCAGTTTCGATTTATTTGGATTATATGTCTAATATCCTTGTTATTTCCGCGAAGTTTACTTTACCGTATTCTTGCTCAATGAGCGTAAAACGGTTATCTGATTTCTTATCCCCTTCGTTTGTTCAGTTCATGCAAAGCCTGGATCGAGTTAATTTCTTTCATCTGCCGTCTCGTGGAACAAACTTGAAACTCTCTTTAAAATTGGCCGACTCAGAACTAATTTGCGAACCTTTATATCCATTGCAAGCCGATTTTTGGGTACCTTTGCTTTACAAAGAGGTACTAACTTTAGAATATTCTGGATCCAAACACAATACATAGGCGTGCTAGAGCAATCGGTTGATTACAAACCATGCTTGAGGAACAAGAAACAGGCGCCCTAGAGCAATCGGTTGATAACAAATCATGCTGGAGATATACAAAAAACAACAAAACATTGAGTAATATTCACCATCAAAGGAGCTGAGCACTTGACCCAAACACGAAATACATAGAATCCCTCCCGATTTTAAACCAATCAGAGTAACAAGATCAGAATCAGCTGGGAGCTATCACAACGAAGTCCATGGCGATTGAGCACAACAGCGCCATATGGTGCATCCTGATGATTGCTCAAAGACATCCATCACAGTGAACCTTGGAATCGAGATAACATGGCGGTGGACAAGGATGTGAAACGAATTGCTTCGAGCTGAAGAGGCAGAGGGAGTTGAGGCAGAGAGATTGGGTCCAAGAGAGCAGAAGGTCTGAACCGAGCCATCAAATTTCGTGGAATACATTGAGCAACCGCCACACCTATACAGAGAACTCTACCCTACATGTTCTGACGACCTACTAAGTAGCAGGCCAGAGGAAGTCGGAAAGGAAAAGCAGAGAATGACTTCACCAAAAATGATGAACCACTAGAAGGGGAAATCCAATCGCGCCACAGATCGAAACAATGATCCTAAGTTGCTAACTCTAGATCCCAAGATGAACAAGCCCAAAACCGAACGAAGAGCAACAATTCAATTGGAGAGAAAAAAGAAAATAGGTTACGTCGGTTGAAGAAGGGAGCAAGATTGAAAAGTTCGAGGGAAAAACGTATAGAACATGAAAGAGGAGCATGAGCATGGAAAGATTGAAAAAACAAAAAGACCCCGAGAAAGCCCCTGAAAATGAAAGAAGAGAACTTGAGTTAGATAGAAGGGGGAGCCATATTTGAATTAAACCTAGAGAGATAGCAATGAGACTATATATAAGTCAGTCGTAATAAATGCTTTACTTATGTACCCAACCAAATCCTACCTCACAAGTCACAAGTCACACAATGTCCTGATCTCTTTTTGCGTACCATTACTTGAAGGTTAGTTTATGATATCTTTCGTTAATAGTACAAAACTAAAAACTTATCTATCTGCATTCATTAGTTAGTGAGCACTTTTACTATGCTATATAGTATTGGTGCTTTAATGTACAACTTAAAGTTGTACCATAACATTAAATGTATAATTTTAGGTTGTACCATAAAGCAATTTGTACCATTATGTTATGGTACAACTTTACAACTTGAAATTGTACCATCACATAAAGGTACAAGTTCAAGTTGTACCATAAAAAAATTTGTACAAAAAGTATAGGTACAATCTGAAGTTGTACCATAACATAAACGTACAATTTTTAGTTGTACCATAAAGGCAAAATCCTATAGCACCAATACTATATAGCATTGTAAAATTTCTCTTAGTTGCTATGCAAATAAACAATGGGTTGTAACTTGTAACAGAGAAGATGAAGTTGAAGGATGGAACAGGGATTCGAACTTAGTTTGACGCTATGGACCTTTTGACACATTGCCACCTGTCTCATCAACAAGTGAAGGGAAAGAGGCGTCCTTCGACTTAGCGCCTAGCGGGTCCGGATCCCCTCAGTAACCAATATATCAGTAACCATCAGTAACCGCCCTATCAACCGTCCATTCCATCCGCTTTTCAACCGTCAGATCAAGCAAAAGTAACTACACGGGGGGGGGGGGGGGGGGGGGGGGGGGCAAAATAGTAATCTTCGATCTGACAATTTGAAAAGGAGACGTGACATTAAACCGTGCCCGCCTTCTTTCCTTCTTTCTCTCACCTTTCACGCGACTGTTCCACTTCCCTCTGCTCTCTAACTCTCCATTCTTCATCCAATCGCGCACCAAAAACTTCAGAAAACACAGAATCATTCAACGATTTTCGCAAAGGTTTTCGAATAATCATTCAACGATTCACTGTTCTCGCTTCTTCGTTGAAAAACGAAGGGTTTCCAACTTCAACGAGGCTCAAAAATCGATTTCGCACAAAATATTAAGGTAAAACCTCACTTCTTTCTTCGAAATCCATCCATAGAACAATATAAACAGTATTTCAGTCACTCTTCATGTGAAAATTGTAGTAAAACTCGCTACATTACCGAATCGTTAGCATGCGTTGCTGAACTGGTGTAGAATCTGTTGTGTTTTGCTTCGTTACCACATGGTATGGCGTGGTAAGCTATGATTGCATGTTATAAAAAGGCAAGAAACCGTAACTCCTTCTGTGTTTTAGTTTGTTACCATATGGTAATGTGTAGTAAGCTATAGTTTCATGTTGTAAAATAGCAAAAAACCATAAGTTCTTCTGTGTTTTAGTTTGTTACCATATGGTAATGTGTGGTAAGCTATGGTTTCATGTTGTAAAATAGCAAAAAACCATAAGTCCTTCTGTGTTTTAGTTTGTTACCATATGGTAATGTGTGGTAAGCTATGGTTTCATGTTGTAAAATAGCAAAAAACCATAAGTCCTCCTGTGTTTTAGTTCGTTACCATATGGTAATGTGTGGTAAGCTATGGTTTCATGTTGTAAAATAGCAAAAAACCATAAGTCCTTCTGTGTTTTAGTTCGTTACCATATGGTAATGTGTGGTAAGCTATGGTTTCATGTTGTAAAATAGCAAAAAAAACCTAAGTCCTTCTGTGTTTTAGTTCGTTACCATATGGTAATGTGTGGTAAGCTATGGTTTCATGTTGTAAAATAGCAAAAAACCATAAGTCCTTCTGTGTTTTAGTTTGTTACCATATGGTAATGTGTGGTAAGCTATGGTTTCATGTTGTAAAAATGGAGGAAAACATAAGTCCTGTTGTGTTTTACTTCGTTACCATATGGTAAGATCTTATAAGACATGGTTTCATGTAATTACCATATGGTAAAATGTGATAAATATATGGTTTGATTAGGTATGGTAGAAAACCATTATGGTACCATATGGTATATTATGGTAAAAAGCATACTAACAGACTATTACTAATTTCTACATTCAAGTACACTATGGTAAAACCAAGACAAAGTTTTCGCACAAGGTGCAGCCCAACAAGAATATCTGCAATTGCAAGGTCAATAACAGATGAGCGGAAAGCGCAACTTGAGATATTAGGCCTAGCAGGCTTAATATCAATCAGGCAGACAAAGATAAACAATCATTTTGCTATGTTCGTAATGAACAAATACAATCCAATGAAAGAATCGTTCAAGCTACCTGACGGGACACGCATGAAGATATCACCAATTGACTTTCATAGAGTATATGGTCTGCCGATGGGGAATAGGGAAGTTGTACCTCCCATGATTTCTTGGGATGACGCAGCAGATTATGCAGTAGAAACCCTACTCGAAGTAGATGGAACATCCACTCCAAGGGTAAAGCTAAGTCAGGTAGAAAAAGATCTTCCTACAACCACAAACAGTAAGAGATGGATACAATTGTTCTTTCTGCTGGTCACCGGAGGCTTGCTGTGTCCAACTTCAGCACCTATGGCTGAACTCAACATGCTTGAGTACTTGAAGACTGAAGAACTGAAACATTTCACCTGCTACAACTGGTGCAAATACTTCTTCAAACACATGAATGAAGGATTGAAATCATCAAAACTCTATGTCAGTGCAGATCTTCACTTCCTTACAGTAAGTCTCCATTCCCTTGGCCATTTCAACCTTGTTACTCATATATTTTACATATAAATGATAAACTTTGAAAAAACTAATACAACTATCTGCATAAAAAAGGTATGCTTCATGTACAAACTGGACGAAATGGCATTCTCAACCCAGCTTCGAACACCAACAGTAAGCTACTATGATGATCTCAATGTCGAAACAAACTTTGAGAACATTAAGAGCTACTACAATGGAAAAGAGTTGACCGAGATCGAAAAGGTTGCCAACATTAATGATGATGAGGCTGATGATGCAACTGATGAGGAAGAGGAGAATGAGCCAGTCTATCAGTCACCGAAAAGACAAAGAAACAAAACTCCAGACCAGTCATCATCACTGAACTTTGATTTGAAGAATATCAGAACAGTCAACCAAGTAAGTACAAATTATCTATATTACAGTTGTCCAAATACATGCTAAACGTAATTCCTTCTGTGTTTTAGTTGGTTACCATATGGTAAGGTGTGGTAAGCTATGGTTTCATATTATAAAAATGGAGGAAACCATAAGTCCTGTTGTGTTTTAGTTTGTTACCATATGGTAAGGAGTGGTAAGCTATAATTTCAGGTTATAAAAATCGAGGAAAACATAAGTCCTGTTGTGTTTTACTTCGTTACCATATGGTAAGGTGTGGTAAGCTATGGTTTCATGTTATAAAAATGGAGGAAACCATAATTCTTGTTCTGTTTTACTTTGTTACCATGTGGTAAGATATGGTTTCATGTTATAAAAATGGAGAATAGTGATAATAATTGCCAATACCATGTATTACCACCATGGTAACTAACCATACACCATAAACACATTACCACCATGGTATCTTACAAAACTCCCATTATGCAGGCTGAGAATGCAATCAAACTGCTTGAAGCATCAATGAAGGCAATGATGAAAGCAATCAAAGACCAGTACAACAGCCAAATTGAGAATCTGATCAGACACACGGAGAATCTTGAGAAAGAAAGCTGTGATGAATATGTTCAGCCCACAGAAGGAGAAAAATCTCAGTGTGAAGATGATGAAGAAGAGAATGATGAAGAAATGAATGCCAGTTTGGATAAAACAATCAATGAAATATTCAAACAGGCAAAGATACATCGAAGGAACAAGATGATTATTCTCCAGGAGCTGTGAATAAGGAAAGCATCCAAGAAGGAGATCCACTGGGGAAAGTTGCAACAGAACCACCAGCTGTTCAAGAAGATCTGAATCAGGGAACACCACAACAAGAGAACACCCCGAAAGCAGTTCCAGAACAGACATCTGCAAAAGAAACAGAAGAAAAAGGAGCTACAAAAACAGCAAATCCAATGGATGTTGATAAGGAAACAACAGAAGAAGGGAATACAGGGCAAGCTGCACAAAAGACTACAGAAACTGACAGCGAGAAAACGGTGTCAGATGATGTTGTTCGAGAAGAGACTCCAAAATTGACAACCAAAACTGCTGACAAGCCTAAAATGACAAGGGAAGATGACATTCCATCCTTCGATCTCAGCCCTCTCAAAGATCAAACACCAACAACACCAACAAAGTTGACTACCACTACGGCAACCAATCAACCAGGAGAGCCTCGCAAAAGAAGAATTGTGGTGAAGAATTTGAATGTATATGAAAAGAAGGCAAGAAGAACACCACCACCAACACAGCCACAAAGCACCCAGTCACAGAAGGAGTCATATGCTATATGGTCAAATCTGCACACAAACAGCCAAGAGAAGCTCAAGGAAGTGCGTGAATGCATAGATGCTTACCTAGAGGACCTGAATACTCCAACTGTTGATCCAGTTGCTCCACAATCACAAAGATCACAAGTTGAATGGTCAACACCAACACAAACAATACCTGATGATATGTTCAGCAACATCCTGGAGTACATAAGATGCAAGAACAAGAAATTTGTCAAGAGGTAAGTCATCATCTTAAAACTTCTACTGTTATATGATGTTACTGTAGTGATCTAATTTGTTACCATATGATAAAATATGGTAAGATATGGTAAAATTAGATAAATCTATGGTTTAATCATACAAAATGTAGTAATCCACAATTCCAGTTTTGTTTTTGGTTTAATACCATATGGTAAGATATGGTAAGCTATGTTAAGATTATATAATCTATGGTTTAATGTTACAAAATGTAGTAATGCACAAGTCCTGTTTTGTTTTAGTTTAATACCATATGGTATGATGTGGTAAGCTATGGTTTGTTGTTAAAGAATGGATTAAACTGTAACTCCTATTGTGTTTTAGTTTATTACCATATGGTAAGATGTGGTAAGATATGGTTTGTTGTGGTAACCTATTGTTTAATGTGATAAATTAAAGTAAACCATCTGTCCTGTTGTGATGTGCTTTTATACAGTAACGAGATAATGTTTAGAAGGAAGGATGGAACATTCTTGCTGAAAAGGGAGTCAGTATAGTCGATTGACATTCGTTGTGAAATCACATCTGATGTCATCGACTGGTATGGAGATCTAATGAACAGGAATGAAGCAAAAAAAGGGAAATTCAAAAGGTGGTTCTTCGTTACATCTTTGGCAGTAAGTAAACCCACCCATATTCTGTCAATAGTTCTTAGACAACACATATATAAAACACATAATAACAACCACAACTTTCAGGGTGACTGCCAACTGGACATTGAAAGTGGCAATCCTCTACTAACTCCAGACGAATACTACGACAAAGTGGACTTGGACATCACCAACAAAGAATGGGCAAAAAACCTCAGCTTCACAGAATGTAACCTTGTAAGTGGTTACCATATGGTATATTGTGGTAAAATTCGTTTGCAGTGGTTACCATATGGTATATAGTGGTAAAATTAGTTTCCAATGGTTCTTAACTTACTGTTCAACACTTATATGGCAAGTGCTTACCATATGATATACTGTGGTAAAATTATTTTGCAGTGGTTCTTCCCTTACTGTGATAACAAGCACTACATCATGATTTGTGTCAACATCAAAGCAGAGAGATTTGAAGTACTCAACAGTCTCCGCCACAAAGATTTTGAAAAATACTACAAACCAATGGCAAAGAGGGTTGTCCAGTACGCAATCAACTACATGAAGACACAGTTTGCAGAGAAGACAGTAAAGTGGGAAAGGTTTACCTGGTTCAACCTCGAGAAGGTTACACAACCAGATGACAAGTCATGTGGGATGTACATCATCAAGTGGATGAGACACGGGGAAGGTAAGTACAACAGTGCACTGACCAAAGACTGGAAGAGGATTGATCTCATAAATGAAGAAAGGGAGTGCCTGATGTTGGACATCATTCTGGATGAGGACAATCTTGAACGGGATAGGATCATGAAAGAATCAACAAAGTACTGCAACATGAAGAACAAGAGGAAGAATTGAAAGAAAGGAGATGAAAATTCTATTATGGTTTGTGTTAAGTAGTAGTAAGCTTTTGAGAACAAACTCACAATGTTCAGTAGCCACTTCATTCTAGTTAGTAGGATGGTATGAAACAACTTATTATGGTGTGTGTTATGACTAAGTAAAACGTTCTGTTTTTTATTATGTTAGCAAATACTTAACATGTGTTCTTAATTCCCAAATTACCACATTTTACCACATGGTATGGCATGGTAAAATCAAACTACCACACTATACCACATGGTATGACATGGTAAAATTAAATTACCACACTATACCATATGGTATGGCATGGTAAAATCAAACTACCACACTATACCACATGGTATGGCATGGTAAAATCAAATTACCACACTATACCACATGGTATGGCATGGTAAAATCAAACTACCACACTATACCACATGGTATGTCATGGTAAAATCAAATTACCACACTATACCATATGGTATGGCATGGTAAAATCAATTATCACACAGAACCCTCACATTTAGCTTCCAAATTACCACATTTTACCACATGGTAATGCACTGTAAAATCAATTACCACACAGGACAACACATGCCACTTACAAAATAACATATTTTACCACATGGTATGGCATGGTAAAAATAAATTACAACACTATACCATATGGTATGACAAATGTAAAATCAATTATCACACAAAACTTCCAAACTACCACACTATACCACATGGTATGGCATGGTAAAATCAATTATAAAACAGAACCTGGTTTGACATGATAAAATCAAATTACCACATTATACCACATGGTATGACATGGTAAAATTAATTCAACAAGACAGGAAAAATATCCAACAAAACCAAAACCAATCCAAAAGAACAAAATAGCTTCAACAACTTAACCAGTTTCAAACATTCATTCAAATAATCCTCTAAGAAAACTGTTACAGCTTGAGCCTTAAACTTTCTTCAACAGCCTTCAAATTCTCCTCCTCAAGCCTGCTAGTTTTTCTCTTCTTCTTACTTACAGCCCTTGCAGCCTCCGCAACTGGAATTGGTCGTTTCGAAGGCTTGAATGAATCTTTTTTAGGCTTAAACCCCTTCACTTTTTGGACCGGTACATCATCTATACTAAGATAACAAAAACAAACTACAATCAATGATAGATATATATATATATATATATATATATATATATATATATATATATATATGTATATATAAAATCATTCTCCTCAAAAAATTGCATATATCAGAACACAAAACTCTAAACAATTAAAAACTTACTGTCACCATTAGAAGACGTGCTTGTTCCAGTAGGTTCATTAATCGATAGGGCTTCACACATTTTGATCAAATCAGTCATGAAGGCCATGGATGATTTATACAAATCATCATCCATTGAAACCCTGCTGATCATTGATGCAGAAACAGCTGACAGATTGAAAAGACGAGAACGGTATTTCGATGGACTATCAGTAGACGGAACTTCAAAAGAAAAGTTCCCTCTAGTTTTTGCTGCTCTTGTCCACCGCTTCAAAATCAAACTGCTAGGAATGTGCTGGAACTTCACATTGCATGTTGTAGACCACAACATATCATATCCCTTAATTTGATGCTTACAGTCAAACCACTTGACTCCCACTTACGGCAGGAACACTTGATTTCACCGTTATCAAAATCAACCTTCAACACCCTACTATCCAACCTAGTAAGGTCATCCTCCAATATGAAGACATCAAACATTCCTACATGTCCTTCTGGTTCTATCTCTGTATTGAAAAAATATTATACGCAAGAGATTCCTTGTACTGATCGAGGAAAAACTTGAATATCTTCGGCGTATACACATTAGCAACTTGCTTCACAATAGGGCTAGTAGAAAACTGAGAATTAGCCAACCTAGATAAGGCATAGTACTCTTCTTGTTATTCAGCATCCCTCTTATTATCAAGCATCCTCTTAAAGTGCACAAAGAATCTACTAACGCTAAACTCTGCCTGCAAGTAATGTCGAATATTACTATTGCAGCACTCACTTAGCTGGGTACTCTTCATTCCTGCACCAAAATAACAATTCACCCAGGCTGAAGACCACTTCTTCCTGACTTTGTAAATGCCCTGTAACCAACTGTGTCCCAAAGGTCCCTTCCCAGGAAAACACTCTCAATCATCTTCTTCCAATTATACTCAAAATCATCCTCATCATCAGCATTATACATCAAATAACTAAGCTCACGAAGGAAGTCAGAGTCACACAAACTTCCCAGATTAACAACTGCATTCTGAGCAATATGCCATGTACACAACCCATGAAAACAATATGGGAAAACAGACCTTATACCAACAGCAATTGCAGCAGCCTGGTCAGTAAACATTGATAACGGTCTCACACCTCCCATGCATTTCAAAAACTGATCGAAAATTCATTCAAATGTTGCCGTTGTTTCATCATATAGAAGAGCAGCCGCAAAGACAGTCAGTTGGTGATGATTGTTGAAACCAACAAACAAAGCTACAAAAACATAAGAAAATGTGAGTAAAAACAATTCTACCAACACATACCATGTGGTAAAAGGTACGAATAACAATAATACCAACCCGTACCATATGGTAAAGACTTCTAAGAACAAAAAAAACAATCCATACCAGACCATACCATATAGTACAGACTTCTAACAACGCAAAAACCACCTCAAATAACCTTGTTACCAACCCATACTATATGGTAAAAGACTTTTAAGAACAAAAACACAATCCATACCAGCCCATACCATATAGTACAAACTTCTAACAACGCAAAAACCACCTCAAATAACCTTGTTACCAACACATACCATATGGTAAAATACTTTTAAGAACATAAAAGCAATCCATACCAACCCATACCATATGGTACAGACTTTTAAGAACAAAATAACCATGATACAGAATGATAATAATAATAATCATACAAACTCACAAAGACAATAATAAACAACAAACTAGAAAACATACCTAGTGGCCGATACTCTTTGTTAGTCCGGTAAGTAGTATCAAAACTAATTGAATCACCAAAATAATGATAATCCATCCTCATCTTCCCATCTGCCCAAAAAATACTAGCAATGTTCTCTTCAACATCAACCTCCACCTCATGAAAGAACCCAGGATCCAGCTGTGCTTGACGTCTAAAGTATTCAAGCAATGCAGTCGCATCACCATACTCCATTGATAACGTCCTCACCGTTCGCAGATGGTTCTTCAAATCATTCTTTGTGAACCCAACAAACTTCCGACCACCACCAGCCCTACTAATTGCATTATACGAAGAAGTCACACCAATACCAGCAGCATCATTCACCTCTGCCAACATCTTATACACAGGAGCCATTCGTCTGCTGGATCTCACATAGTGACGCAGAGACTCAAGAATCATGTCATGGTTGTGCACATTATACCAACGATAGATCTTGTAACATTTAAACTCTTTAAACCACCTCAGTCGTATATAAGCACCATTACATCCACCCCTGAGTTCTGGAACATTACGAACACGAACATTCGTATCAACAACACCTGCATTATTAGGGTTATTCTCGCTACCTCTTCTCCAACCTTCCTTATTGCAACAATACTTGATATAATATACAGCTGAAGAACCACCATTGAGCTTCGGACACGCTGATTGATTATAAATCCTCACACCAAAACCTTCATGATTCCCATAATCCACATAGAAATTGTATGCATCATCCGGTGTATTAAACTGTAAGTCCTTCCAAGAATCACGAACAGTAGGATCTATACCATTGAAACCTATAAACATTATGAAGCAACATATTAAATATGTACAAATATAATACCACCATGGTATGATATGGTAAAATGAATTTCATGCCACAACAGAATCACATCTCATCACATTACCACACTATACCACATGGTATAGCATGGTAAAACCAAATTACCACACTATACCACATGGTATGGCATGGTAAAATCAAATTACCACACTATACCACATGGTATGACATGGTAAAATCACTTACAGCAGCAACAAAAATCCCAAAAACCCACACTATACCACAAACTATACATGATAACATCAAATTACCATATTTTACCACATGGTATGACATGGTAAAATCAATTATCACACATAACCCCTCCTTTAACTTGAAACTACCACACTATACCACATGGTAAGGCATGGTAAAATCAAATTACCATATTTTACCACATGGTATGACATGGTAAAATCAATTATCACACATAACCCCACCTTTAACTTGAAACTACCACACTATACCACATGGTAAGGCATGGTAAAATCAAATTACGACACTATACCGATGATTCCAACCATGGTACAAGTAATTACCACCATGGTATGATATGGTAAAACTTAAATACAAGCACAATAACATCACAACACAACACTATATTATCACCTCTCATCGTATACCAGTAATTACCACCATGGTACCATATGGTATCTAACACATTCAAACTTCAATAAACAAACAAATTTGTATATCTTACCTCCTGATTCACCAGAGTTAGCTGAATGACCAAATCCAAGATCGATAGATGAAGAAGCAGTTCCAACAATGCTAGATGAAGAACCAGATCCTACAACGCTGGTTGAAGAACCAGATCTATCAAATGGAACAACATCGCCACAATTTACGTAACTCATCTCACCAGAATACTGCAAAAAAACCAAAACACAAAGAACATAACACATGAACAAGCTCGATTAGCTAAACAGAACACACAAAAGAAACTCAGAGAAAGTAAATTCTACAAAACCTACAACGAAACCAGAGAAACTCAAACACGCTCGATTATCTAAACATGAACAAGCTCGAATAGCAGCAATGAAAAACCTCCAACGAAACCAGAGATCGTCAAAACGCTCAACGAAACCAAAGATAAACAGAAAACTCAATTAGCTAAACAGAAAGAATAAAAAAAACTAATATCTAACCTCGCCGTCGATCAATTATGGAGAATCAGAAAGCTCGATTCGATTAGCTGCTGCTCGCAGTTTCTATCGCCGTCGATCAATTATGGAGAATCAGAAAAGATTCGCCGTCACCTGTTTCTCAGCTGCTGCTCGCAGCTTTCTCTCTCCAAAAACCGAATTCAACTCGCGCACACGTCGATCAATTAGGGAGAATCATAAACCTCGATTCGATTAGCTGCTGCTCGTCGATCAATTATGGAGAATCGCCGTCCCCTGTTTCTCAGCTGCTGCTCGCAGTTTCTCTCTCCAAAATCCGAATCCAACTCGCGCACAGAAAAAGATCCGCAACGGACAAAAGGGGGAAGTCGTTAATTCAAATTTCGGACAAAATTGCCCCTGACCATCACCGCATCAACCACAACCACACGATCAGCCCGGCCCAGATCTACGGTCCTAAGGTGGTTACTCACGGGTGAGTAACATAGGGTTACTCACCCTATCCCAAGCCGCGCCTAGCTATTTCCCATTTTTAATGTACAATCATTCGTGTCTATTTCCTATTTTGATTTCTTTAATTTAGTTTGTTACCATTGTAGCAGTAGTTTGTTATTGAAAGATACTATCTCTGCTCCCCTAGAGAGAGAGTTGCCACTTCTCCAATCTCCAGCCGTCGCCGAGGAAGAGCAGTGTGTACCCCCGTCAAAGGTCCGCCAAAGTCTAGGGATGAGGCCGACAAAAGGGTGGAGACTCGACCGATTGGTTACGTTAATTTTATTATAACGGTCTATTTGTGCAAATATTAATAGAAATGTACGTTTGTTAATTTGCAATGATAGAGGGGTACACAATGTTATTAACTTGAATGAATCAAATAGAGGTTGAGATTAGGGATGTCAACAAAACTCGAACCCACAGGTACCCACCCGACCCAATCCGGTCAATGCGGGTAAAACCCGTGTTGACGGGTTTTGGGCCGGGTTCGGGTTTAAACCCGCTACACTATTCACCGGGTCGGGTTGGGTTTGGGTTTAGGTAAACCCGCCCCATGGGTACCCGCCCACACACATATAATTACTTTTCCGGTATATTTAATATTATAAATAATATATTTTCCTTAAACAACTAATATTCTTTATGTTTGTGGAGACATGTATAATTTGTTTATTCTAATTGTTTAGAATGAAGTTGATATTATTAAGTGAAGAATGAAGAAACTTAGTTGACGAGGAAGAAACTTTCAATTAATCTTATTGTTTATAGATGTTTATCTTTAATTTTGAACAATTTGTATTGATCATTTGCGGTTTGCTTGTATGCTCTAGATTGATGTTTTTTGTATGAGAAAATTGATGTTAAACTTTTATTTTGAAAGAAACTTGTTATTGTAAATTTTTTACTAGAAAAACCCACGGACGAGTACCCATGAACCCGTGGATACCCAGCGGGTTGGGTTGGGTTTGAGTTTTTCAAACCCGACGGGTTTTACCCCGAGTTTTTTTGGCGGATAAACCCATGGGTTTGGGTTTGACAAAACCCGCCCCAACCCGATCCATTGCCATCCCTAGTTGAGATCGAGACTTTGCTTCGTTTTAAATGCTCTATTTTTCTCTTTCTTCCCAATAACTTGTTCTCCCTTGGTGATCAAGCAACTTCTTTCTTGAAGGACAAGCAATCATTCTCTTTCTCGCAAAGAGTGATTGCCAACACTATAAATAGGCATCCCTTCTCTCATTCCAACCACACCCCTTGTTGAGTGTCTCCCGACTTTCATGGTGAGAAAAAAGTCTCTTGATGAGTACCAACTTCCTCACAAAGCTACATTTAAAAAGAATCCTTACTACAAAAGAGTGACGACGAAACCTATGTACTAAGAGCCTAGGAAAACATGATCTCTGGTCCAAGAATTAGTAGCGTCCCAACTTCTCCACCAGCCGCTTCTCGATCTCCATTCTCTTCTTCATCAGCACACCATACTTTGACGCCACCTCATTGCTTCCAGGACTAGCCGACAGCTTGCAGCTCAATGACGATTTCTCCAATTTGTCGCTGTACAGGTTTGCTATCGGCACAAAACTGCGCTGCTTATTACAGATCCAGCCATGTGCAGCTCTCAGCGCAGCTCCTAGAGAAGCAGAATCTGTAACCACGCAGGAAAAAAACTAGTTACATTTATATGCCCCTTCTGTATCCAATGGCAGTTGCTTGTGCTTGAAGAAGGAAAGTAAATGCTGATTAAAAATTGCATACCAGGTCTTTGGACAGTGTAGACTCCACAGCCAAATACGGATGCCATCGACTTCAACAGGCTTTGGTTTGTTGATGCACCACCTGTGGCTATTATACGCTTTGGAGGTACCGGCATCCCGAACCTCTCAGCGTGACCTCTCATTGACAGGAACTGGCCCTCGACGATTGCTCTAATCTGAAATTTAGGGTTGTTTCGAACAAAGAGGATGTCAGTTTCGGTAGAGGCTGCAGGAGAAACAGGTAGAACGGGCCTTTCGGAAGGGTAACTTACCTCTGAAGGAGGATCGAATTCTTTCACTTCCTGTTCTTTCACCCCTTCTAGGGACGCTCCGCTGAAATTTTGGAGAATGTAGCGATGGAAACCAACTGTAACAAATGTTTTTCATCAATTTGAAGGAGATTGATGATAACAAAGTATGGCAAAGCTAACAACGCAAAGGGGAAACATATCTTCTATTCCAACAAGAACTCACTTGGGAGTGGAGGAAGTATTTCATGGTCCTTGTAGTAGAAACCCAATTTCCCACCTGTTATTTGTTTTGAAGGACCAGAGTCAGGTAGGATTGATAGAAGAAGACTAAGAAGAAAAATCCTAAATTGAGCATGTACAAACCATTAAGAGGTGATGTTTGCTCCAAGAGTTTGTTGAAGGTCTCCCAAGAGCTCTGTGCACAACTGTTGCGCACCTCTAAATCAAATACCAATTCCATGTAAGGAGTGGAGGTATTAAGTGGCACCGCTCAAATGTTAGGAATTTATAACACTAGTGTATACCTTCTCGAGTGAGAGAGCCATTTTTGTAACATAACATTACCATGTAACCTTTTGTGTCTACCGGATTAGGGAAGACATGACCTTCCAACCCAGGTTTTGGATCACTGGATATCCCGATAACCTGCAATGTCAAATTCCATTTGATTCTAAAACTAAGATTAAGTGTGGGACAAACGAAGTGGCAACAGTACAAGAATGGGTTTCCGTTGGAACTCACAGTGTCACTGGTGCCAAGACTAATTCCCAGATCACCAGGAACACTCAAGGTTAAACCTGCACAAAGTTCAAGATACCATCAGACTCCAGAATCTTCTACCAAATGCAACTCAATCTGAGAGTTTGAATGTGCAAACTGTTGTAAATCGTTAACACGGCAAAGCTGACTGTTCTATCCAATATGGCTCAAAGAAAAGGACTCACCAGCTAAACTGTTGGGGTTGTCTCCAGACCAGTGCACAACCAAACAATCCTTATTGAACTTGTACCTGGGCATGGAAGAGGACAATACTCACTAATTTTGCAACGCACACGAATATCATTCAAACAAGCGTCAATTTTAAACAGATTCTGCCTAGTTCAATCATCTTGAGATGCCAGACCATTCCTTTCCGAGTCTAACCATTAATTGCAAAATGTAGCTAATGCAGTAGTGATCAACAGATGAAAAAGACACAAATGCTACACCAACCTTTCGATGAAATAAGAAGCAATAGAGCCAACAATAGCATAAGCTGGAGCCAAAGGGCCAAGCTTTTCCTCTAGACCTGGTGCAGTAGCCTGTGATCAACCAACAACACACATTCAACAAAAATGCACTCCATCCACAACGAAAGCAGAATGCTTTCGACAAAAGCAAGTAAAAATCCGAACCTCCAAAGCTACTTTAGACCAGGTCCTTTTCTCAATATCCATCAAATTCATACCAGCACCATCAGCATGATCAATGGAAGCATACTTCCCAGCAAAGATAGACGCCATGAACGAGCTAACAAGTGAAATCCTCTCGGTACCGTTATAAACTTCAGGTTGCTTCTGAAATATCTTCTTGATCTGAGGTCCAGTGAACCTCTCATACCCTCTAGACCCAGTGATTCGAGCCAGCTCAATCGCTCCACCAACAGCTTCCTCAATTTCTCTACATTGCGCCGTGGTGCTGCTATCCATCCATATAGGCGATTCCCCGATCGAAAACGCATTGCCAAACTGATCCAACAATGGCTTGTTAGGGTCCAGAGAGGAGAGCAAGGAAGAGGTGCCATTCTTCCAGTAAACGCTGCCGTGTTGCTGGCCGCTGCCGGAGAGAGCATCGACTTTCCCGAAATCCAAACCGGATTTGGAGAGGCGTTGGAGGACGAGATCGAGAGCTTCGATCCACATTAGTGTAGGGGAAACGATTCTGCCACTGTCGGATGGGTCTCTATAGACGCCATCTTTGGTCTTGTAATGGGGCAAATCGGAATCGAAATGGATTTGATCCAATTGGATCACGTTCAGATTGGAGTCCAGCACTGTCGCCTTCAACGACCTTTTTTTTATTATCAGAAAGTTTTCAGAAATTCGTGCGATCAGCCATTTATTCGAAGTTCGATGGAAACAGGGGAAAATAAAATTGAGTTTCAAGATTCAAACTTTAAGCAGTAATCAAATAACCCACAAATCAGTGAGTGCTAGAATTGAAGAAAAGAAGAAAGGGTACTTTACTTACTGGGTAGATGAGTCGAACCCGAGGAAAAAAGAGCCGGGAGGGAGGGCCGCCATTGAATCAGAGCTCGGAGATAATCTGGTCTGTGTGAAAATAGAAACACTGGGGCGAAGATGGAGGAAGAGAGGAGAAGGGGAAGGAGAAGAGGAGGAGAGAATCGGGGCTCTGCAAAGTTATTATGGGAAGAATTAATAACGCTCGGCCTGCTCATTATGGTATTGGAAATTTCGGATAAGAAGGTAGATTTTTTTAGTTTTGGATTTGCAGCAGGGATAGGATAGAATAGAATTAGTAGGATTTTGTTTAGAATTATATCCAAGGAGAGAAACAAGATATTGATGTTGTGATTGATGCTGACGAAGAATTGAATCATATTCCATGTTCGTTGTACGATAGCCCAGAATCTGGATACATGTAGGAGTCCAACCAAATCATTTTAGTTTTTATAAAACAAGATTTGATTACAAATATATAATTAAGTAGGAGATCGAATCAAAACTAATGCATTCAGAAGGAAATCTAAAATTAAACTAACCACTGGCTCCGAAACACGAGTAATGCGGCAGCTTTTCCTTCATCCAATTTAGCTAGCTGGTTTCCTGATGAATGTCCACTCTAGTGTCGACCATTTCCAGTTGGAATTCCATCGTTAGACCATCCATATAAATGTAATTGTTCGCTTTATTGCCAACTCAATTTTTTTCAATCCACCTCAAATCACTTTCATAGTTTCATTTCATTCATCTACATCAATACAATTAACTTTCAATTGTATATGTAATTAAATATTATGTTTAAATTATAATAAATAAAGTGAAAGAGAAAAGAAAATAATATTAAATAAAAACCTCTATTTTTAGGCCTTTTTGACTTGGATATGCAATTGTATTTGTTGCAAACTTGCAAATATGCAATTGGTAGCCCCATCAATGCAATTGCAAACACATATGTCATGTCATCAAGCAATTGAGAATGCAATACCAATATGAATGCTTTAAACCAAATCTTTAAGGAATTTCTTAAATTAATAAGGCCATTGGATTAATTAAGAGTAGCAAAAGGAAAAACAATGAGAAATAATAGTTCCTTGACACTCAGAAGAAGGTTAAAGGAAATTGACTCTAAGAAACTTAATAACACGGCCACACTATTTGTTCTTCGATGTCAAGAATTAGTGAAAAAATTATTTTGAATTTTCTGTGATTGCGGTGTCTTAGTCCTCTAAAGCACCATCATCTCCACCAATTACAATGACTTTGTCTTCCATAACGAAACATTGTTCTTCGTAATAGGTTGTTCCTACCTTTTTCAGCGAAGGTTAATATTTAATAGTAAAATGTTTGGAAATACTGAACATTACACACAGTAAAATTTACATCTCATGAACATTTTATGAGATTTATACTTTCCTTAACACCGGTAAACAACCATGTGACCAACACAAATTTTATAATCGATAGATTGAAAACTTAATGAATAACCAGTAGGCGTTGACTATTATCCTACATATGCATTTCTTTTTTCTTAAAGATCTCCAAATTTGGTTGCCCAATTTATAAAAATAGCTTAGGAAAGTTTAGTGGTCGACAATGAAAATACTAAAACCTACCACGAATGTCATCTTCTATCTATAGCGATTTTAATTTTAATTTGTAAATCATGAATTAAGTGAGGAGTAGAATGATCATTCTACGTTGACTTAAAGAAGAATGGGAGATTGGTCAAAGTTTGGTAAGCAAGGAGAGATCCACTTTCATAACATTCAAACAAAATAACTTGTGGGGATACTATTAGGAATTGTCGTAGAGATCGGTTATCATTATAGAAGAATCGATAGTTCATGAATTATATATGATGCTATAGAATGCTAGTCTAACAGATTTTTATATTTCAAATATGTCAAAATGGATATCATATAATATTAATTTTTATTTTAAATTATAATAAAAATAAATGTAATTTATTAAAAACTAATAAATGTAATTTATTATACAATATATACTTAATTTGTTTACAAAATACCATAATCAATATTACCGAAATAGATACAATAAAACATAACTGCTAATAATGATTTAAATAAATATATAGGGGAATTTTACAATGCTTCATATCATCAGTGCTTTTATTTATATAAAAAAGAATCTTTATAGTACAAATTGAACTTGTACCTTTAACGATATAGTCATATTCAGTTTGTGTTTATACATTTTGGTACACTTTTTTATAGTACAAATGAACTTGTACCTTTAATGTTATGGTACAAATTTAGTTAGTACCCACATCTTTTCCTACAAATTCATTTATGATACAAACTGAACACGTACCTTTGACGTTATGGTATAGTTTGTACCGATATATTTTCATACAAATTACTTTACAGTACAAAAACTTATACATAATGTTATGGTACAACTTCAAGTTGTATCTCCAAACAACAGTACTTTAAAGAAAGGTTCAAAAAGACGCTAGGTGTAAGGCGGGCATTAATGAATTGTCTAGCACCTTGCATGCCTAGGCATAGCCTAAGTGCACCTAGGCGTTGGAATAAAATATCTATTTTCAATGCATGATTAATGAAATAATAATTTACAACACTTCCTCACTTTAGTTAAAATGATTAATAGTTTACTTAACACCTAATGATAAGAAAATTGCTCACAAAGTGATAAAATCATAGCTAAATAGCTCACAAAGTTCTTAAACTAAAAAACAAACAAGTAAAATGAGGTTGAATTCATGTAATAAGGCTTCACCCGAATGATTATCCTCCTCTTCTCGGGTTGAGACGATGACGTGATACTCTAGCGTGTTTTGCATATTATATATACCTTTAGGAGATCAAAGTTAGTCAAGAGTCCCTATTCGAGTTGTCCTAACCCACCTAATTGCTCTAATCTGAGAGGCGTACCAAATTACCAGATTAGGCAATTAGGGCAACTAAATTCATTCCCTTGGGCGATAACCTGATACGGTGCAAATCAACCAATCACCCTTGTTCATAGCTCTCTACAATGATTGACTAGTGACCCAAAATACCATAAGGAGATCTTCTCTCTCTTAGCTTAATTCGCCTAAAAATTGAGGGAATTGATCAAGGACACTCAATATTCATAATAAATCAATATATAATCGAACACCCCAATCACAACATAGAGTTCACAATCATCAATCTACAACATCCTAGACTAGGGTTCGCATAGTCCAAGTGAAAGGGAAATCTACTCCGTAACTAAAGAAAGAACTACAACTAAAGAGAAAGAAAACGCCATGAAATGATGATTCTCTTTCTTCCTAGTTGCTTGGGATGGTGTTGAAGATGAAATATGACTTGGGTAGGTCAAACTCCTCTCCAATCTTCCTTGGTTCATCGCTTTCTCTCTAGAATGTGGAAGAAGAAACCAATCTCACTCTCGAACTTTTGTCCCTTGAAATTTGATCTCCTCTTCATTTTGTACCCGACAATGCACATTTCACGGTCACCTTTCACACCCGTGATGTGTGGAGTGAAACCACGATCTCAGGGTAAAACGTACGGTTTCACTTGCACACTTCACAGATTTGTTATATACTTCATGCGCTTAGCCCGTAATCCTTGCAATAGCCCCAAAACTTCTGAAAGCCCCTAGAGCCTTGCACACTTTATGATTTTTATGTATACTTCATGGTTGCATGCCCGTGACAATCTTCTCTAAAGCGTGATCCATACAATTTCCAGCACTTTGTCCCGTTTTCGATCCCTTTCGTCTAACTTTTGATCCTTTCTCCCATTTCACCTGCTATAGTCTGAAACATACTAAAACATTTCAAATCTAGCGTCAAAAGGCTCCAAGGACGATTTTATACAAGTCAAGCAACCAAGTCAAAGAGGGTAAAAACATGTATATAATAGAATGGCTCGAATCACGTCATTGCCATCTTTGTGCACAACAGACTATCATCGATCGCTTGCAGGATAAAACAACTACTTTCTATTACTCTCGGCTTGTGCCCAAATCAGAGTTGTTGGAAGAACACTCTCTCATGTTTATACTCTCTCAATTGTCTATCTAGAGGGTCCGAGGGATTTTCTATTTGTAGGAGCAAAAGATCACAAATTTTCCCTCTTTCATCGAGAATAAGTATCTTTTGTTAAGGAAGGTAATTATCTTCCTAATTAAAAATGTGTCTTTTAGTTGGATAATTATTTTGAGGTGATTATCCTTTCTTTCGTATTAAGGAAAAGATATCACATTATTAATTTGAATTTTTCCTTCCTTTTCACTTATAGCTTTCAAAGCTATTCATCCTCTTACCCACCTTTTCAATCAGCGACTTGGACAAATAAAAGTGACCAAAATAAAGTCTCAGTAAAAAGAAGCTCCCTCTTTCCAGCTTCTTCTTCTTCACTTTGTTTCTCTATAGGTTCCCTTGGGGTTCTTTGACAATGGTGGAATTTGCGAGCACCCCAATTTCTCAGAGCACCAAACTGCTAGAGTCTCCAAAGAAGTACAAGCGTTGAATGCTCCATGCCATTTGTAGAATTTGACCACGAGGAATGACTTAGAGTATGATAGTTCTTCACATTCTTCGATTGAAGAAGGAACTAATCCTCCCTTGCTTGCTTCCTTCATATCATGGTGTGAGCTCCTATGATATTGGGACCGAATTTGAGTACTTTACTATTGTCACCGACGACATTAGTTTGATTATATGACCATGAACATTTTGTATGAGAAAGACTATGAACTTCTTAGTTGTTCCTTTGGGTGTGCTACATCTCGATATGATCCATTTGTTGCTTGCCTTGGATAGGGTAGGTGGAATGACAGGAGAGTGGGGACGTAGATTAAAGGTAGGTGGTTTTGAGGTTTTTGAAGGATGAGGGTAGGAAAAGTAGTTTTTTTGGCAAGTGTGGAGTAGGGATGGGCATTGGTGTGGTCAGAAGTCTACTGGTTAAAGTTGCGGGAGCAATTGTGAGATACACGAGCTTCCAGTCTGAGGCAAAATTGACTAGACTATTTTATTAGTCACATCAGTAAAAAAACTTAGACAGTTGTTAATGAAGACTAGCGGAAAGGTAAAAATCAATGACCATACCTGAAATATTGAACAACTCATTTAAATTAATCAAATGAAATGTAAAAAGTTGGTCTAAAGTAATTTGGGACTAGCTTATCTTGTATTCTATATAAAACCACGTTAAGTTCCTCCAATTGTTCTATCTCTCTCACTCACTCACTCTACCGGCCATGCTCCTTTTACCATAATAACTCCCCTCCACAAAACACTACTCCCATCACTCTCAGCCTCCCTTCCTCTTCTTCTTCTTCTTCTTCTTCTTCTTCCTCTTCTTCCTCCCCCTCACAAGACCACAAGGAAACAAATAAAGAAAGCTGCGAGTAATTACACGAGAAGATGTCGAATCCCAGCAGCAGCATGAACATGGAACACCACCACCACCATCCTCATGAAGCCCACATCAATAATACCGGCGCCGTCCAACTCGATTCCCGCAAGGCCCTCGACGACGACGGCCGCCCCAAGTGAACTGGTAACCAAATAACCACCACGTTGAACTAGCTAGTTTGTCTTTCAATTATTTATTAAAGAGTGACGTTGCAGGGACGTGGGTGACCGGGAGCGCTCACATAACAACGACGATGATAGGGTCGGGATGCTGTCCCTGGGTTGGGCCATGGCCCAGCTGGGCTGGGTGGCCGGGCCGGTGGTCCTAATGGCATTCTCCTTCATCACTTTCTTCACCTCCACGCTCCTGGCCGACGCCTACCGCTCCCCCAACCCCGTCACGGGCCGCCGCAACTACACCTACATGGACACCGTCCGGGCCCACCTGGGCGGCCGCAAGGTCCAGCTCTGCGGCCTGGCCCAGTACGGCAACCTCGTCGGCATCACCGTCGGTTACACCATCACCGCCTCCATCAGCATCGTGTAAGCTAATAATTACTTACAATCATTATTTAATTCCTTTCTTTGTGTTACTTAGCTAGCTAATTAATATATACAAGTAATTGAGGATTCAAGGAGGTTTTTCGTCAACTAGAAATGCTCCGTACGAATAACGCTGGTAGTGGAACAACTGCGACTAACGCCACCTTGACGGGGCGTCCGCCGGACGTTTTTCAGGCTAATCCAAGCGTCCCTCATCAATCAGCTGCGATGCAGACGGCAAGCCAACCTGCTTCTGCCGGGTTTCCAGTTGAGATGCAAGTGGAGCCGCCCCAGTCAGCAGTCCCTCAAATGGACGAAAGGCGGATGGTGGTAGAGACTGCAGTTCCGATCACGGGATCTGAGAGCTCCCTGAGCCCGATCGGAACCGCGACGGTGGCTCTTGCCAATTCCGGATCTCAACCGCTGCAGGTGGTTTCCTATGCTGGGGCACTTACGGAGGAAAGCGTTTCTACAACCCTCGCCCCCCAATGGAGTCCAGTAGGGGAACACGACATCGTAACAGGTTCTTTCCCAGGGGAGCCAGAATTGAGAATCTATAAGTTCAGATCCCAACTTAGTAAACCGTGGCAAAGAACGCTCATCGTGGGGTTGCTGGGGAAATCAATAGGCTACTCGATCTTCTGTAACAGGCTTAGGGTTCTCTGGAGACCAACGAGTGCTATGGAAGTTTTTGCTCTGGACGAAGAGTGTTTTCTGGCTAGACTTGGCAATGACCAGGATTATTTCAAAGTGCTGACAGAGGGACCCTGGATGATCTTTGATCATTACCTGCTGGTCCAGCAATGGACGCCGAGTTTCCGAGTGAACGATAACCTTCCAAAAACTATGGTGGTGTGGGTTCAGTTCCCAGGTTTCCCGGTACATTTCTACCACAGAGAATTGCTTTTCACAATGGGCAATTTGATTGGTCGATCCATCAAACTTGATTTTCATACTCAACACCAGCAACGGGCGAAGTTTGCGCGTATGGCAGTCGACGTTGATCTTAGGGGTGGGCATTCGGTCGGTTCGGTTTCGACCGAACCAAAATTATGAATACCGGGTCCCCGAATTCTCTCAAACCTCAAACCGAATTCGAACATAATTATATGCATCACCCAAAACCGAATTTGTGAAGCTACTTGTATTTTCTCACTTTTAAATTATTTTCACCCCTAATATAAACAATAAATATCAATTATATGCATCATCAATGATAAAATCAAACTTTTCAACACATAATTCATACAACATTTCAAATATTTAAGTCTAAAAACAACTACAAACATAAAAATCCACCATTTGGAGCTTGCAATTATAGTACTTCGGTTTTTCGGTCGGAAATTCGGTTTGGTTGAAAGAACCATGGTTTCCGAACTATCCATATTTTCCTTCCGAATTCCGAACCGAATAGCATTAATTCGGTTTCGGTTCGGTTTAATTTGGTTTCAGTTCGGTTCGGGTTTACCGAACCATTTTCCCACCCCTAGTTGATCTATCCAAACCACTGAGACCGAGGATCCGGCTGGATGGACGGTGGCAGAAAGTGGAATATGAGAATTTGCCTCTCGTTTGTTTTGAGTGTGGTAAGTTGGGCATACAAAGGTCTCCTGCCTGACACTCATCGGAGATCAGAACGCCGGTAGCACAGGGGTGGCACAACCGACGGCGCTGGGCATGGCCAGGGAGAACGACGAAGCTAAGGCTGGCTACGGGCCATGGATGATGGTGACCCGAAAATCACGGAGGAATCAAAAGGAATTGGGCAAAACGGGGAAGTCTGAACAAGATTTCGCAATCAACAACGGGTTGCGAAGGGGGGGGCAGACTGGAAAGAGGGAGAAATCAATGGTAAGCCTTCCTCGAAGACAACTCAGAGTCTCTCGCAGAAGTAACGGTCTCAAACGGAGGAAAAGCAGGCAACGATTTCAGAAAGGAAAGGTAAAAGCGAGAATAAGGGGAAAGGAAAGGTTAACGAGTCAACTGCTCGTAGTGACAAAGGAATTGTTGGGTCTCTGCCCAAATTTTATGAGGCCTCATCCAGCAAGCCCGCTGAAAACATGAGCGGCACGTACGGCCCGCCAAAGCCCAGGCAGTCTTCGCAACCTATAGAGATAACTTCAAACAACCCAGGAGAGAATGGGCTTGAGCCTGCAACCCAAATTGGGGTCTCTACCTAGCAGACTACGGGAGCTAATGGGAACAAAATCAGGATTGTTGAAGCGCAGCCGTACAAGCCCCCTCTGTCGCGGATTGTTGACCCGGCAGCCCCGACGGCGGTTTCTAGTACGAAGGCCACGAAAGACGGGAAAGTTGGGAAGAAAGGGAAGAGTTCGACCCCAAAAAAGGGAACCCCAATCCGGCATAACCCTCTAAAAACGCTACAAATTTGGTCATCGGTTAAGGAGAGGAAGGGGCGGGCTAAGGAGAGACGAGTCTCTCTTACTCTTCAACAAATCAAAGAATGGACAGACTTGGCCACTGTAGGGGGAAAAGATCTGTCTGGCAATATTTTGGCTACGGCGACAGGGAGTGGGAACAAAGAGATGCCTGACCAGGCGGGGATGACGGTCGGAATCTCCCTATAACCCCCGGTCAACTCGTTCTTCTCTGTTTTCTTTTAGTCTTCCTTCCTCGTTTCTTTTTTATCTATTTGTTTTAATGTGTGTCTCTTATAAAGCTGGTTTTGAAATCTTCTCCTGCAATGTTGGTGAGGCTGGAAGTAGAGCTTTCTCCCGCTCTCTGAAGCTTGCTCTTCAGCTCCACAAGCATGATTTTTTTTTATTTTGATTGAACCACAGATTAGTAGTGATGTGGCTAATAGAGTTTGTGATAAGCTGGGATACCCTGATGTCATTCGGGTTGAGGCGACAGGAGGAGCGAGGGCATCTGGTTTTTTTGGAATGTCCAGAATTTCAACATTGATATTGATTCTGCAGGGTCCCAACACCTCACTCTTGTGGTTTCTGCTGCTCAATCCCGTCCCTGGAAGCTCACGACAGTTTATGCCTCTCCCCGCCAGCAACCCCAGAAGCTCCTATGGCACCATCTCATTGAGAAAAGTCGGACTATAGACTGCCCTGGATCCTCACTAGAGATTTTAACGCTATTCTCACTCCGCTGGAGAAATTAGGGCAGGCTAATCCTATGACGCTAAGGCGCTGCAAACGGCTTGGGGACTGGATCAATGAAGTGAAATTGGTCGATTTGGGTTTCTCTGGACCAAAGTCTACCTGGTGTAGAGGAAACCATTTACAGACTTATAAAGCTAGCAGGCTAGATCGGAGCTTATGCAATCTTGATTGGAATGTGTTCTTCCCGAGTACGACCGTGCTTCATTTGCCGCGGCTCAGCTCGGACCACAATCCGATTTTTACGACGGTGCCGAATCAGGGAGCCCCTCACCCTTCTCCAAAACGTTTTAAATTTGAAGCTTCTTGGTTGACTCATTCTGATTTCCAAGACTTTCTTAATGGGAATTGGAATGATCAGGCTAACTTTCCCTTGGCCTTGCAGGATCTTTCAGACAAGTTGAAGACTTGGAGCTCGTCCGTTTTCGGCAGTGTGTTCCAACGAAAGAAACGACTGGTGGCTAGGATTGAGGGGATTGAAAGGAAGCTTGTTGTCTCGTTCCAGCCTGGTTTGGCTAAACTTCATGCCAAGCTGGAAGCTGAACTTGACAAAACTATGGTACATGAGGAGTTATACTGGTTCCAACGAGCTAGGAAAAGTTGGGTTAAGTTTGGCGAGAGGAATACGGCGTATTTCCATCAAATCACGAACATCCGACGTCGTTCAAACAAGATTTAAAGCCTGAAGAACGAAAATGGAGACTGGGTGCAGGATAAGCAGGAGCTTGCTAGCATGGTTTTTGAGTTCTACTCGAATTTGAACCTGCAGGAGGCATCTCATTATACTGATCTCATGCCCAAGGGAGCGTTCCCTAGGCTTGGACAAGGAGATTGGTTAACTTTGCTTCAGCCATTCTCCATCCTGGATATTCATCATGCTATTTTTTACATGAAACCCATGCAGGCTCTAGGTCCGGATGGCTATCAGGCGATCTTCTATCAACAAGCGTGGCAGACTGTCGGGAAAGCTCTCACAGACATGGCCCTGACTTTTTTTTAGAATGGGAACTTGTCGGCGGAGGTGTCAGAGTCTACGGTTGTCCTCATACCCAAAGTGGACAAACTGGAGAGTGTGAACCAGCTCCGTCCCATATCGTTGAACAATGTGAGTCTGAAGGCCATTACTAAGGCAATGACGAGCATATTGAAGATGGTGATGAGGAAGCTTGTCTCTCCACGGCAAAGCAGCTTCATCCCTGATAGGCAAACTGCGGATAATATCATTGTAGTTCAGGAGGTCATCCACTCTCTTCGGATAAGGCGAGGAAGGAAATGAGGCATGGTGGTCAAGATCGACTTGGAGAAAGCGTACGATAGACTCCGATGGGACTTCTTGAGGGAAACCTTAGTGGACGTGGGCCTTCCAAGCTCGTGGATCCATTGCATCATGTACTGTGTGGAGCAGAATAGGATGTGAATCCTTTGGGATGGCGAGCTCACTCATCCCATTACCCTGACTAGGGGAGTGAGACAGGGAGACCCTCTTTCCCCTTACCTTTTTGTCCTTTGCATGGAGCGTCTTTCTCACAGGATTTATCAGGCTGTCTGCGAGAAGCTTTGGAAACCCCTAAGCATTTCGCAGGGTGGGCCAGCGCTGACCCATCTTTTCTTTGCCGATGATTTGGTGCTTTTTGCAGGAGCAGAAGGATCGCAAGTGAGGATCATCCGGCAATGCCTTGACGAGTTTTGTGAGAGCTCCGGACAGAAAGTGAATTACTCGAAGTCTCTAATGTATACCTCACCTAACATCGATTCGAGTCGTGCTTAGAGATTGAGCAACATGATGGCTATTCCCTTGGCTACGAAAATTGGTCGGTACTTGGGTATCCAAACCATTCATGGGAGGATAACCAGAGCATATATCAAGAGCTCGTCCTGAAGATCAAGAGGAAGTTGGCCCCCTGGAAAGCTAAACGGCTTTCCCTTGCAGCCAGGCTAACTATGGCCCGCTCTGTATCCTTGGCCATTCCTACTTATACAATGCAAACTGAATTGATTCCAATGAATGTGTGCAAGTACCTTGACAGGATTAACAGGGACTTTATATGGGGAAAAGAGGAGAATCAGGAAAGTTGCATTTGGTGGCCTGGGAGAAGTTAACGGAACCAAGGAAGCAAGGTTGAGGTGGGCTCCGGTCTCTCCTGCAGGCTAACTTGACTTTGCTAGCGAAAGGAGGATGGCGTATTCTGCAAGAAAAGGATACCCTTTGGACACAAATCATGAGAGCTAAGTATGGGGGAAAGAGAGAGGATCTGAGCATCTTCCGGCATCGTCAGGGAAGTTCTTTTGCCTGGGCCAGCTTTAATAAAGCAGCCAACCTTTTGAGAAAAGGTTGTGTGTGGAACATTCACAACGGGGAAAATACTAAGTTTTGGCTGGATGACTGGATTTTGCAGGGCCCCCTTATTGATTTGGCTACGCAGCAAGTTCCTGAAAAAGAGCGTACTAAGACGGTGGCTGCTTACGTGGATATGGAGGGAGAACGGGATATCAACCGTCTCTCTAGTTGGTTACCGGGGGATATCCTACAAAGAATCACGGCAGTTATGGTGGACCCAATGACTGCAGAACCATATCGCCTTTTTTGGACGGCGTCAGCTGATGGTCGGTTCTCGGCAAAGACGGCATACCAGCTTCTCCAACCTCACAGCACGGACCACAACAACAGCTTCTGGAAGGAGATTTGGACTCTGCAAACTCTTGAACGGGTTAGGTGTTTTGTTTGGTTGGTTTCCCTTGATCGGATTGCTAACAATGCCCTTCGTTTTTGCAGGAAATGTTCGGACTCCCCGGCGTGATACTGTTGCAGTGGATGTCTAGAGACTGTGCTTCATGTGTTGCGGGACTGCCCACCTGCGAGATACTGTTGGTCGAGGTGGGTGTCGGCCGAGAAGCAAACGGAGTTCTTCCTCTGCAATCAGGAGCGGTGGTTGTGTACCAACCTCACGAGTGAGTACAGCATGGAAGATGGGATGAACTGGCGAGCCTTTTTCAGCGTTGCTATTTGGTTTATTTGGAAGAACAGGTGTACGACCTGTTTTAAAGGCATGTTCAAAGCTTTCTCAGCCCCTACCCTGGCCCACTCAATCCAACACAATGCTCTCTTATGGCACAAGGCTTGGAACACACCAACCCTCACTACTGATAGAACAGGTTCGAGACCAGAGAGAACCATTGATCATATTCGGTGGCATGCGCCCGATACCGGGTGGTTGAAGCTGAACATTGACAGAGCCTCGGCCAGAAATCCAGGGATGGCAGGAGCAGGTGGTGTGGTTCGGGATGATCAAGGTAGATGGATCGCAGGATTTGTGGCAAAGATAGGAGAAGCAACGGCGGCGCAAGCGGAGCTCTGGGCTTTTTACCATGGCCTGAGTTTGGCTTGGAAAATTGGGTGTGGGAATCTTGTGTTGAATCAGACTCTCAACTAGAGATTCAGCTAATCAACAATCGGCGTGACCCTGTTCTTCCTTATGCCTCACTTCTCGACGGTATCAGGAGGAAGCTTGCTCAAGACTGGCTGGTCAGAGTAGCTCATACTTACCGGGAGGAGAATAAAGTCGCGGACTGGCTCTCGAAACACAGTCTTGTCTATCCCTATGGTATGCATGAGCTCTCTAATCCGCCAAGAGAGGTTGGTCAATTGCTTCGAGATGATGTGATGGGCATTTCTTTTGAGCGCCAAGTAATGGTGCCTAACATCTTGTAATCTCTCCCTGCCCCCTCTTTCTTGGCCTCGGCCACCTTGCAAGCAAAAAAAAAAAAAAAAAGATACAAATAATTAATTAAATTGCATAATGGTATTGTAGGGCGGTGAAGAGGTCGAAGTCTAGGGGTGTTCAAATGGTGTGGTTACCATGGTAACCGTTTTAACCAGTATTATTTGGATAATTTGGTTTGGTTAATTTGGATAATTGGTTAAGTTTTTAGCTTGTTTGGTTTAGGTGGTTTGGTTTGGTTTTTGACACTCCTAACCAGCCAAACCAAATTAACCAGATAAATAATTAGTCATATATCTAATATATACACATACTTAATACTTTGACTAACCACTCAAGAGTTGAACGTTCATCCCTTTTAGACTCATAAATATAAAGCTAGATATTGTTCCTATAATGTATATTTGTATATGTAGAGTGTAGACCACAACATCTGAATGCCTAATTTAAATAAATCTTATACATTATGTTGGATGAAAACTTGAAAGCAAGGTCCTTTTTCAGCCTATAAAAATTGCTAATAGACTAAGTCAATTCAAACAAACACAAAAATTCGTTAACCCATATCATTGTGATAAATTTTTGTTAGGTGAATACTTCTATACTAACCGTAAGATAATTGTCTTAGTTGCATGTATTTATGTTAAGGGTCAACTATAACTATGTGTTGATTGTTATGTTTTCATTCTATAAATTGTGAATTGATAAATTAACCGAAGTTTTCTCACTTAAAGATAATGTAATTTTATGTTGGTTAATCTGGTTAACCAATTAACCAAATTGATTAAACTTTAATTTGGTTAATTTGGTTGTTGTATTAGTTTGGACGGTTTGATTATGATATTGTATTCCATGATTAATGAAATTTAGCTTTATTTGGTTTGATAATAGCCATGGTAACCATTTGAACACCCCTAGGTCGAACTGCTTCCACAAAGAAGGGCACATGGCGGATAAGTGCCACGTGTCGAACACGCCGTACATGGTGATATTCTGGTGCATCCAGCTGGTGCTTAGCCAGATCCCCAACTTCCACAAGCTGTCGTGGCTCTCCATTGTCGCCGTCGTCATGTCTTTCGCCTACTCCTTTATTGGATTGGGTCTCTCCGTCGCCGTCGAGTCTCGATTGCCTTGCAAGACACCCTGAAATCAAGCCCGCCGGACATGGCTGAAAATATTGAGCTGGACATGCCTGGCAGTGTCGCTTGTTGCAGCGGCTGGATCTGTGGAAGGCCTAATCCAGTCTGTGAAAACATACCAACCTTTCAAAAGTGGAGAATAAAGAAACTTACCATCTTCACCCTTCACCATTAATTCGTGCTTAGGAATGAGAGGAAAGGATCTGGGCACTCTTTGGTTGTGCTACAGTGCCTAGTATTTCCCAGAACATTAAATCGCTTTGTACCCTTTTTTCTGTCAGAGCTTCTACTTAATACAAAGATAAACCTACTCCATTAACACCATATGTTCACAGAAGTATTACGGGAAATGAGAAGACTATTGTTTCCTTGCTATGTGAGAAATGACGGTTCATTGTAATTACAATATCAAGGGAGAAACTTGAGCTCACAAGTTTGTACTAAGTGTGCAGTAGTACAACACTATACACACATCCTAGAAACTACGGCACACATTACCTAAGCTAAGTTCGGTAGGCATTACTTCAGTCAGAAGGTAGCAACACTAGCCCTAAAAAGAGTCAGCAATTCTACACCTGGATTCCCTAAATCTAAGAGTCATAATGCCATCTTCCTCTGTTACTCACTCAGTGCCCTCTATTCCTCTAAAATGTTAAGTGAACCGGCAAAGCATCTAGCGGCATACTCACTTTTTCTATTGACGGAAGTTGAAATGGAGTGCTCAAGCAGACTCGTGTTCACTCATCACAAAAGCTTGGATAAGACTTTGAGCAGCATTCGTCTGTTCGGGTGTCCCAGATATGATAATAATGGTCTCTCTTGCTCCAGGCTTTGGGTCAGTGATGGTAATTTTTGCTTCAGAAATCTGACGTCCAATTGAAAACATTAGAAGTTAAGAGATACAACAACCACGGAATTTGAATACACATCCGATTTGCAAAATGGAATTACTTGGGCATTAGTGAAATATAGATATATATACCTGTCGGATTTGCATCAAGCATGCTCCATCCTCTCCATAGATTATCGGGACAATGGAACGTGGAACAACAACCTCGAGCTTAGTATTTGTAATTATAGCGGCATGGCTCCTTCAAACAAACAAAACACGATCCTCTTAGCTTGTGATGAACACAGCTGGAAGAATTATGAAATGGTACAAAACAAAGGATTTTAAAGGAAGGAAGAACTCTGATCTTCATACCCTCCAAAACCCGGCAATCTTCTGTGAGGTGGTACAGGAAAGTCTGGGAAGCCGACTGGCGCAACACCTTCAGGGAGCCCCTATAAGCAATTTGACTTGAGGAGTGAACATTGTGGATGAAAGGAGAATGATCATAAAGTACACACTTCCTACAAACTACGGAGTAAACAATCAGCTTAAAGGACTGAATTATGACCTGAGGACCCCATGGGTTGCGTTCAGATATATGTGGCAGCATCCCAGGTCTGTGAATATTGTGCATGAAAGGAGATTGATTGTCAGTTGGAGGGAAACCGAGACGTTGAGGTGGGGTGCCACCTATGCCATCATTGAATAGATGAAATGGAGGTGAGAGTTCACTCCTCCCTGGATATTGGGGAAATGGTGGAGGAGGATGATCAAAAAATGCAGGATTTGAAGAAGGGTGGCCATTAGAAGGAAATTCATCTAGGAAGAAATGCTGCTGCAATCTTGTTGTTATCTGCATAAGTGCTTCCAGTACAGTTTCACACACCCCATTTATCTGCCATAGGAATAACGCAGAAACAACGAAAAGGAGAAAACTGTAAAATCTACCAATTGAAAACAGCTCAGCGATCGAAGCTGGCATGAAGTGTAGACAAATACACACCTGTAAAACATCTTCACCTTCTGAAGCACATTTAGGAATCTGATCCTTTGGTAGAACACGAATATAAGCCCCTGTTGACTTCCTCATTTCAGCCATGATTGAACCACCTTTAGCAAGTAGACAACCAATTTGATTTAAGGAAACAAGAAGCCTGGTTACGACAGTCTTGGTTTCTTGGTTATCAGGTGCACCCCTAAATATTCGTGCATGTACACGAAGAACAGCATCTCGTACAGCTGATATCCTCCCATTTGGATCCTGAAAATAGGGTAATATATTGCCAGTAAAAATAAATGATTGAACCAATAAAACACGAGGATGCAATTGAAAAAGAAGAACGTGCCAGAGACCATACCACTAAACCAGAGACAATTATCAAACGGT
This sequence comes from Linum trigynum, assembly GCA_964030455.1. Taxonomy (NCBI): domain Eukaryota; kingdom Viridiplantae; phylum Streptophyta; class Magnoliopsida; order Malpighiales; family Linaceae; genus Linum; species Linum trigynum. The sequence goes on along the minus strand of OZ034814.1, from coordinate 26,545,673 downwards.
CTGCACAGTCAGGGACAGATTCCATAACTTTAATCTCACAACCAGTTTCTAGCTGGAGCCCCTTTATTATATATCCTCCTTTCCCAATGACAGCTCCTACCTTCTCTTCAGGACATAGTATACGGAAGGTTAGTATAGGTTCAGGAGGTCCAGGAGGGTATAGTGCTCCACGTGAAATAACAGAACGATGCGCAGGTGGATTAGCTTCTGCTCTTGGATGAGAATGATCCAATGAAGTGGCAGAATCCAGATGGTGATCCTTAACTGTGTTGCCCAAAAGTTGCTTGGAAACTGAATGAAGAGCTCTCTTAACAGCATCAATCTCTCCGGTGATCTACACCATTACAAGCAACAGAAATGAAGAATAAATATTGCAAGCACGGCAGCAAAATTACTTCATCATGTTAAATGGCAAAAGTAACTGAAAAACACAAGTATTGATTAGCTGAAGGGAGAAGAACTTCTAAACTGAAGTAGTGGCTTCAAAACTGAAACCAATATAGCAATTTGGATAAAATTGATGTGTATAACAGTTAAACTAAACAGATACTAAGAAACATGAATCTAATTAATAGATCATGAGCGATCATGCGGCATTACCAGAACCACGTCATCTTGAGCCGATGCACATGTTGGAAGTTTATCCCGGGGAAGGATCCTGATCTGTGCACCACTTTCACTTGCCATCAGCTTGATCATGCTGCCACCCTTCCCCAAGATGCAACCAACTTGAGTGCAGAGCACAAGTAACTTCAAAACAAATGAAGAAGGAAGCTTTCCCTTTCCCTCATCTCCTCCATCCTTACTGGTTTCCGCTTCAACAAGTCTTTCAAAGATGAGCAGTAAAGCCTTCACAGCAGAAGCTCCATTCACAGACTGTGAGTCATCCACACTAACGGCCTCTTTCTGTTCTTCTGCTGCATTAGCCTCCATATTACCTTCTTCCTTCTTGCTCAGTGCACTTTCACCTCCTTCTGTCTCTTTAGGAGAACTCTCAACAACAACCACCCTCTCATCACATTCAGGTGCATCCTCAACTATTCTTACGTTCAAGCCCGTTTCTTCGCTAATTCGAGCTATTGCCCCACCATCTTCCCCAATTAGACAGTCGACCTTGGAAGCCGAGCACACCACTCTGAAATATACATTTCCAAGGGAAGATCCCAAATTTTGGTCATTGGAATTCTGGGTCTTCTGCAACTTGCCTTTCCCATTTGATTCATTAACATTCTGATCATTTGGCCTCTTGGGAGGGGTCAATTGGGCAGACATGGTAGTGGACTATCCGGGCCAGAAAAACTCACCAACCCTGCAATCGGGCAACTCAGTAAGACAAGATTCATAAAGCGTCGATACAAGGAAAGCAATTGCGAGTGAAATAGAATAACTCCTGGCTCTAGTTTGAATGCTGAGCAAAATGTGTAAGCCCACAACTGCCAACCAATGACCCCAAGTTCTCTGTAAAGTATTGAAATTGGAAAGTTTCGGGGGGAGGAAAAACTCTACCAACCGTAGAAAAAAGAAAAATCACAGTGCTTAAAGAGGGGGAGTGATGGGAGTATAAGCAAACGATAGAAGAGGAAGAATAATAGGAAGTACTTGCAGAGTGGGTAAGCCAACTGAGGTGGTCGAGTTTTGGAACGGGAGACGACGGTGGATTCCGCGGTTGGGAGTGATGGCAGAAAACAGAGGATTTGTCCCAGTTTTGTTTTCGTGGTAATTTGCTGTTGCTGGAGCTAGGTTTCTGTTGATGGAATGGAATGGAACGCGGTCGGAGAAAGATGAATGAAAGAACTCGAAACGAAACCGGTATGGGCCGGATCCGTTCCGTGGAAGGTAGGTGCCAAAAGGGCCTGGAAGGCGTTCCAACTCCAATTACGGAATCAAAAGTGTGCCAAGTATATAATTGTTAACTAGTATTGGGCCCGGCCCGTTGACCGGTGTCGTATAAAACCTTAATGAAATACACTATGTAATAAGGTGGAAGTCTCAATCGCACTAATGAATTTGCCTACTCTTTAGTGTGTTGTATCGTGATGAAACCAATTGATAGCCCTTTAGAAGTATAACCTTTGGTTGCTTGATAGCCCTTCAAAAGTAGAACCTTTGTACCCACGATCCTAGCCACCCAAAAATGAGAAAGAAGTTACTCTTAGGGATTGTTCCCCATTGAAATCGCTAATAATCATCAACCAAGTTTTCTATCAAACAACCACTCCATAAAATAAAATAAAATAAACAGACGAAGATGAGTTTTAGAGTCCTACACTTATACATGAACCCATATCTTCAAACCAGTTATAAACGCATTGAACCTAAGGCCACCCTCGACCAGCTTGCTTGATAATATTATAAATTGATGCAACAAAGTGGTTTGACTTGACTATATCATGACTTTATCTCTAACTAAGTGCAACAATCAAAGTTATTTACAAATGTTTGAAGCAAAGCATACCTGGCTGAAAAGAAGAGAACATCTACCATCCATGTTCATGTACTTGTATAGAAGACCTAATTAAAAATGCATTTTTTTATTGTTGAATCAAACTGGGAAATGGACATGTTCTACTATGTGAAACATGTTTCTAATGGTTAAAACCTTATGAACGCTATCCACTTTCAGCTTCTTCAGAACATACTAGCTACAAATGCTAATTAAAAATCAATGAGTACTTGACATAATCACCGCCATAGAAACATTCTTCCAAACCCACAAATCAGAAACTGAAACCAAAGAACTAATGGTGGCGACCAGCTTGTTAGGAATTCCCACACGACAAAACCCATGAGAAAATGTGCTAAACGATGCTAATACATAGAGTGGGTTCCAAACATGATTCCCTAGCAATCTTCAAAGAAGGAGAAAGAGGAAATAGTCAGTATACAAAAGCAGAACCAAGGAAATATGAGCAGGGAAGGAGATAGAAGAATAGAGGAACATAGTACTAATGATGAGGAAGATTTTCTTGGCGTTAGAAACAAAACTTGCTTCTTATATCAACACATCAAAGTATTTTATAGTTGTGGTGTAAATATAGTCGTGATGCAAGATTTAGACCCATAATTACACTGCTGCTTCAATATGCATTTTGAAACAAACGGGAACTCATTTAAAATAGCAAAACTTCATTTACGATGGGGATCATTTTTAATGCGAGCAGCGAGTGATTGATCTATGACCTAATAACAGTCGTCTTCGATGCAGAGATTGATCGACTGATAATGTTTACGCAGAGAGGAATTAATTCCCTCCGCTGTGAAGACACTGCCACCGCATCCTTCTCACTACAGCAAGCAAGCTTCCGCCGCACATCAAGAATTCAATCTGCAGCTTCCTCATCTCAGCGCTACATTCTGAAACACCAATTCTCATTACCATGAAGCAATAGAATGATGGGCCAAACACAATAGAGCAAACTATCTACAGTCTCAAACTGAATTCTCCCTAATATAAAGCTAGACGATAATGTGCAAACCACTAAAATGAGGAGTATTTACAATATGAAACCCAACTGTTCTTAACATAAGTAGGAGAATAATGTTGCGATTGTGGCAGACCAAGGGAAACCACACCGTCAAATTGGCCCTTAATACAGTAAACAATGCAACAGCAATAGAGCAGTCTTGTGCTAATTTGAATTAAGGAGGAGCTGACGTGGCGAATGTAGTATTTTGACATTCGCTTATAGTTTTTTTTTGTAGATGTTTGGATACCAAAACGGCAAGCAAACCCATTGATACAGAAGAAAACGGGTACATGGAACCTTATTTTTCTTTCGTTTAGCAAGAGTTTCTTGCATATAAAGTTTTGGGGTTTTCTTAGGTTTAAGTTTTCCATGGAGATTTTGGTTATCTGTTGATGCTTAGTTATGAGTCATGGCTATATACTAGTGACTTCGTTTCGGTTGATTGTGATCTATTAGCTTTCAATGCGGAGATAAGGTGTTCTTGGAGGGACTTGGCATTATGGATGAAAACGATAAGGTTGCAGCGGATAGTGTATAACAATTACTCTATTGAAAAGATTTTGAATTTTATCCATACCACACAATAATCGAGTAAAATATTAAAATTGTATCCATACATAGGGGTGATATCCGGTTAGCGAATATATGGAGCATACGAGTCGTCTCTCTCTAGGGTCAAACTCGTATGCTCCAGATTATTAGTACTGACTTATATTGTACACCAGACATATATTGTGGTATGTTGTACACTAGCAATCTCCACCGTCCACGTCCATCTCACCGCCTCACTGGACCTCGACCAGTTCACGGTCCTCGACCGTAAAAATCCGCCCAGACTGTGAAGAGCCTCAATGAAATGACGTGTTTCTGGCCGAGATCACGGTCCAGGGCTTATAGTTCACGAGCGTGAACTGAGACCATGAATAGCCGTTGATCTGGGCATAAAAGGGGATGTGAGCTGAAGGAGAAGACGAGGATGTTGGTAGGTTCTAGTGAGATATTAGGATTTCCTCTTCCTATTCTAGAGAGAGAAAGTGACATTCAAAGGAAGAATAAAGAGATTTGGGCTTGCCCTAAACTAGAGGATTAAAAGTTTCCTCTTCCCAAGGGAGATTCAAGCATCAAGGAAGGAAGACACTCATCTCTTTATGGTTTTTTCTCTCCTTTTTGTTGTTTTCCTTTGCCTAGCTATGGAATAGTCTACCTACTCACTTGGGTATTGCGAATCCTAGTCTATATGTGTGTTAGGATGTATGAACATGAATTCATGTGTGTTGATTGAATGCTTATATAATATTTGAGGTATTTTTTCATGGATGATTGAATGCTCTAGCTTTAACTCATGATTGGGTCATTTTGACCTAGGTGGAGAGAATCTCCTTGTTGAAAGAGGCTTTGAGAAGTTGGATCCTTGGCCAATTTGTGTCACCCACCTAGGCAAATTAGGACAAACCTTAAATTAATCATGATTAGTGAGCGTTGCTTGCATTATCTCATTATTGGGTCAAATTAACCTAGAATGTGGAAACCCCCTTTGGCCCATAGGGAGCTTGATCTCCTAGCCACTTGGGTAACCCCTTTTGGGTTGATCTAGGGCCGAAACCTCAAGTATCGGAGTAGTACCATGATTTTGACGTGATTGGTCTCTCCGCCGTCTGGATTAACTTTCGAGGGTTGGGTCTTGCAATCATTGGTTGGTTAGTTAAGAGGGCTAGATTGCCTAGCCTATTGTTGTCATCTTTAGCCAAAAGGTTAAGAGAGTTAGTCTACTAACTTAATGCAACAATTCTTAATTGGTCAACTAAGAGAGGTAGGGTTTCCTCGGTTTGTTCGATTAAGAGAACTAGGTTCTCTAGCTTATTGTGGTAATCCTTGATCGATCGACTAGAAGAGCTTGTTCCTACCTAGTTGCACCCGTCTCACTGTGTATGAACACGTCCTTCACACTAGGGTTTTGTTCATTGTTTCTTAGCACAAGACTAGGGGAAGCAATACCCAAGTGAAGTCCTCTCATATATAATTCTTCTCGATTTACTTTCCTTGTTTGTGTATATTGTAGTTTTCTTAGTTTAAAACCCAAAATCGTTTGCTAGATAACAAACTAAACGATTAAGTAGGAGTACATGGACCGACATGGGCTTGACAATTAAAGCATAATTTCCCTATATTGCACCCGGCTAGAGTTTATGCTTGAGCTCTAGTCGAGATTTAAATCGCGGTGTATCCGTGGCAAGTCAGTGAGGGAATTCAACGCCTCACAAACGGGTTACATGCTGCTTTTAGTTGAAAAAACTCACTTTACTTTCTTACTTTCTTGGCATCAATATTGAAAGGTTAACAAAGGGCATCCTTATTCGACAAAGCAAGTATATCGATGAACACACGACCTGGCATCTTATATGTCGTTCAAGTGGTTTGTGTCATATACTTGACGAACACACGACCCAACCTCAAAACGGGCACACACATTTAATATGTAACGACTCAGTAACAAAACTTTGCACTTAATACAAAAATATCATAAATTAAATAGAAGTGATAATTTTATACAATTTCAAACTTTTGCTGCAGTATTATTTCAAATGAAAGATTTGCAACCGTTTTGTACTAAATGCAAAGGTTTGTGACCGTTTTTGCTAATTACCCCTAAGAAAACGCTTATATATTAAGAGATTGTGCAGCCTTTCATAAGCACCAAACCCTAGATGCCGCCATAGAACAGAAGCCACCAAACTCTAGTGGTAAACCCTAACCTTTCGCTCTGAAAGAGTGGGCATGGAAGAAAATGACTCAAAAGTCTGGCCTCTTCAAAGGCCAACAGAAGAGGAAAACCATTCCTCCCAGCTGCCATGGCAAGGCTGCAAAGATTCGCAAAGGTCAGCATTCCATTTATTTCGAGCTAATTGATCATCTTCGTTTACGAGACTAACCGCTAGTCGTGTAGAGATTTCTCATTTCTTTGATTGGGTTTGTTTTTCTTCTGCAGGGAAGAGAGCTGTGAAGCCGTCAAAGATGACGTCGGAGATGGATTGCCGATAGAGTAAGTCGAATCGCAGACCTAAGCTTATCTTTGTCTTCCTCGTTTGCAACTTGCTTGGCCATTTCAATGTTGCGTCAATAAAACTGATTGCCACCGTCTGATTACTGAAAGTAGACGTTGAGTATGAGCTGACGCTACAATTGTTTCTGTATCCGCTGGTAAACAAACAGGGCCTGCCTGCCGGAATGTAATTACTGGCTTGCCCACTTGTGCGGATATGGGGGAAATTTTGTTTGTGTTTTGATCCTTCCAGTTGGATTCAGTTCATTCATTCTGATTGTTTTCATTTCAAGCTTTTAAACATGGGTGCGGCGGACCTAAGTTTATCTTTGTCTTCCTCGTTTGCAACTTGCCTGGCCATTTCAATGTTGCGTCAATTAAACTGATTGCCACCGTCTGATTACTGAAAGTAGACGTTGAGTATGAGCTGACGCTATAATTGTTCCGGTATCCGCTACAAACAAACAGGGCCTGCCTGTCTGCCGGAATGTTGATTACTGGCTTGCCCACTTGTGCGGATATGGGGAAATTTTGTTTGGGTTTTGATCCTTCCAGTTGGATTCAGTTCATTCATTCTGATTGTTTTCATTTCAAGCTTTTAAACATGGGTGCGGCAGACCTAAGTTTATCCTGTCTTCCTCTTTTGCAACTTGCCTGGCCATTTCAATGTTGCGTCAATTAAACTGATTGCCACCGTCTGATTACTGAAAGTAGACGTTGAGTATGAGCTGACGCTATAATTGTTCCGGTATCCGCTACAAACAAACAGGGCCTGCCTGTCTGCCGGAATGTTGATTACTGGCTTGCCCACTTGTGCGGATATGGGGAAATTTTGTTTGGGTTTTGATCCTTCCAGTTGGATTCAGTTCATTTATTCTGATTGTTTTCATTTCAAGCTTTTAAACATGGGTGCGGCAGACCTAAGTTTATCCTGTCTTCCTCTTTTGCAACTTGCCTGGCCATTTCAATGTTGCGTCAATTAAACTGATTACCACCGTCTGATTACTGAAAGTAGACATTGAGTATGAGCTGACGCTATAATTGTTCCGGTATCCGCTACAAACAAACAGGGCCTGCCTGTCTGCCGGAATGTTGATTACTGGCTTGCTCACTTGTGCGGATATGGGGAAATTTTGTTTGGGTTTTGATCCTTCCATTTGGATTCAGTTTCGTTCATTCGGATTGTTTTCATTTGATGCTTTTAAAACATGGACGTGGGCTGTTGATTCATTTCTCTTTCTGAGTAACCAAGCCACCATTCCTTGGATTGTTCTCTTGAAAGTACTAAGAGCTGAGCTATTCATGTTCCAAAATAAGTATTGGAATCTCAGCTGCACACTCTTTGAAAACCCGAGGGTAGTTTTAAGGAACTCTTTTTCGTAGCCGCGAATCTCTTTTTGTTCGGATGAGTTTGGTAGGTTTCTACAGTGGTTATTTTCCCAGGTCATTGAAATGACTATTTTTATTCTTCAGTGTTCAGATCTCTTCCCCTTGTTTTTATCATGTTCTCATTCAACGCTTGCACTACTCTGCATTCTTTCTGCTTGCAATACTGATCATTTTTGTATTGTGAACGGCAGGAGCTGAGCAAGTTCATAAACCGCCGTAATGAGTTGAAAGCAGCCACCGTGGCGAACAAAGAAGGTCGTCAACTCAGTGTTGTCTAGGCAGAAATGTCACAACTCTGGAAACTAGTAATAGTATGGTGGTGAGATGAAGCTCCAGGAAGGAAGGGACTTGTTTAGAAATACATACCTGTCTTGAAGTTGTAATATATACTTTATATTCAAAAGAACCCAACTTAAATTGACCACATAAACATTAGAGATAGTTGAGAAGAGTGAGGGTGAGGCACAGTACATAATTTTTAGATTTAGTCTCTATCTGACTCTGTAAATCAAAGTATTTGTTCGACAGAAAATCGTCTGCATATCCCATCTTGGAAGTTCAAGCTGACTGGAACACTCGAATGGAATACAGATGATTCGAGCCAATCCCATGAAGCCTTCTATGTTAGTATCTTTTCAACAGTGTGTATGAATAATAGTATCAAGTTCCATTTTTCTCTGATTTATTTGTTTAATCATAGACAACAGCTTCTTCTGATTTTCCACATTCCAAGTTATAAAATATGTTTCTACAGAAATATATTTTTTTTTTTAAAATATGTTGCTTCCGCCTGTTGTAACCTCATCTCCGGACTCTAGGCACATGTTTTTGTGCTTGTTCCTCTTTGCCTATTGAATTGAATTGATATGATGCAGTTCCTCTCATTCAACCATGAACGATGAATTGAATTCAGTCACCTTTTTCTATTGCAACTTGTACTGATATGGCTGTTGCAGAATCGAAAAACTAGAACGCTGTTGGCATTCTAAAATCCAGCATCCTCTTCTCCGGTAATTCTCTTGTACTAGCTTCAGTTTTCCAAAAGAGCAGCAGTTTCAAGCCTACCAATTAAACCCAATTAAACATAATCACAAAACAGGGCTGGTAATCGGTTAGTTCAACTGTAATTTGCTTCCGACTACCGGTACTAGGGTATAGTCGGTTAACCTGGTTACCGGTTAGCAACTCGGTTACTTTCTATGGCGCGGAGCTTGGTAACCGTCCTCTCGAGGATCTCCGTCGAAGACCAATGGTGAGGAGCGATGCCCGTCTGCAAGTCCTGGCACGCCATCTCCACCGGCTCGTCCCTCCGCTCTGTCTTCGATCTCGACGCTCGTTTCGATTCCCAGCCAAAGTTCCACTTCTAATGATCTCCGGAGTTTGAGAGGAGAATCAATCTCGCCACCGAGAGGAAGAGAGAGCCGCCACGTGAGGGAGACAACTGCATGGCGCCAGGCCGGCCAAGAGGTTGTATTTTAGTGTATGATTGATTGATTATGAGTATGATAACGAGTTTAATACATAATTTTAGTTATAGTAATAATTGAAAAAAAATCTTATGGAGAATACGAAAATCAAAGAGATAATAGATAATTTTAATATAAACAATATAGAAAGATATTACATTTTGAATAATGGTATTATAATCATTTTAGTTTTATTATAGTTAAAAGTCAATTTGGACCACGTCTCAAGTTTGGAATATGGCCTCCACGATCCATCAGACAGCCCCACACCCACCTCTCAATCAATCTCGCCACCGAGAAGACAAAGCGAAGAGAAGGACAGGGTGATTATGGGGAAGAGAAGGATAGAAGGGAAGGATTCGTGAATCGCCAGACAAGGAGAAGGGAGATGTTGTGAAGCATTAATGATGGTGGATTCCAGTTGTTTGGTTTACCAGTTAATCGTCGGTTACTAACTAGGAAGAATTTGATAAAACCAAGTATAGTTTTTTGGACACCGCCGGTTTACGGCATAACTGGTTCTAGAAATCAGTTATACCATCAACCGATAAACTGATAAGTAGAGGCACGAAGGGGTTACAACCCAACATTTTACTCTACAGTAGGCTCTTGATGTTGCTCTAGAATAAATATAAAAAAACCAGAAGTCTCTTGGCACTTCAACGAAATCAACAGCCTCTTTTGCAGTAATTTTATTGCAACCGCTTCAGTTTTTGAAAAAATCAAAAGATTTAAGCCTATTACATGCATATGTGAACTCGAATAGGGGCAAACTGACAAATTCTCATTGAATGAAAGCAACCAAATTAAGTACAAAAGGCTTCAGCCTGCAAATTTGACTTCCACTAATCCTACTAGCCCCTTGACCCTTGTTTTCAGCTGACAGAACACCACTAACTTAGCTAACAACCTAATAGACTTGGTCGTCAAGTTAAAATCCTCTAAGAGACTCGACTTGAACCTGACTCACACAAAACAAACCTTAAGGACCATAAATGCAAAAGACCAGAATGACTACCAACTAGGATGGCAATGGGTAGGGTCGGATGCGGGTTTACCCTATACCAACTAGGGGTGGGAAACGGTGGAAAAAATCCCAAGTTACACATGTTTTTAAAAAAAATTCTCAAAATACACATGTTATGAAAATAATTCACAATCTACACATGTTTGGGCCTTCACCGCGTCAGAGAAGGGCGGTGATTGCTTCACCGCGTGAGAGCAAAACGGTGACTGCTTCACCGTGGGAGAGCAAAACGGTGATTGCTTCACCGCGTGAGAGCAAAACGGTGAAGCACTGAACGCGTCCAAACTTTAAAACAACGTAACTTTGTGCTCGGTTATCCGATCGTAGCGAATTTTTTTTGATTCCGCATAATTTTTCGAGATCTTGCAAGCCGCAAACCGCCGGGTCCCGCCTTCGTCTCGAAAAAATGTCGTTTGCTACCCCGAACGAGCCTTTTTTCGATTTCGTCAAACTTTGAACGACCATAACTTTGTGCTCCACAATCCAAAAATCATGAATTTTTTTTTGATTCCGCATAACTTTTTAAGGACTAAAATTTTTAGTAGGAGAAAATTTTCAAAAAATGAATTATTTATGGATATAAGGGGTTTTGGGAATAACTTTACCTTCCCTTTTCAGGAATCCAAGTACATTCCGAAAAAAGGCTCATTCGGGGTAGCAAACGAGGGTTTTTCGAGACGAAGGCGGGACCAAACCGCCTTCGGCCGTTTGCGGTTTGCAAGATCTCGAAAAATTATGCGGAATCAAAAAAAATTCGCTACGATCGGATAACCGAGCACAAAGTTACGTTGTTTTAAAGTTTGGACGCAGTTCAGTGCTTCACCGTTTTGCTCTCACGCGGTGAAGCAATCACCGTTTTGCTCTCCCACGGTGAAGCAGTCACCGTTTTGCTCTCACGCGGTGAAGCAATCACCGTTTTGCTCTCACGCGGTGAAGCAATCACCGCCCTTCTCTAACGCGGTGAAGGCCCAAACATGTGTAGATTGGGAATTATTTTCATAACATGTGTATTTTGAGAATTTTTTTTAAAAACATGTGTAACTTGGGATTTTTTCCGGAAACGGTGTGGTCCGGTCCAGACCAGACCATAGATACGGTCTGTGGTCCAGACCGAGAGGTTGGAACACAGACCATGGACCAGACCATATACTATACGGTCCAGACCAGACCACACCTGTGCGGTGCGGTCCGGTATGGTCTGGACCAGACAGACCATGTTAAAAAAAAATTAACTCTTGTTCGCCCTCCAACCCTTCACCGGTATCTATAAAAAAAAATCTAGTGACCAATATGCTAGTGAAACAAAAAAAATTGTGATCGTATTAAATGAGAAGAAATATGAGGATAGAAGTGGTTTTTTTTCAATTTTCAAATAGCCTTATTTCCCTATTCCTCTTTGTGCTACCGCTTCTCTCCTCTCTCGAGTGATCTGAAGGTTCTCCACAGTTGATAACCTTTTTGATGACGTCGAGGCAATTTCGAACCACTAAGATGGTCGCATATCCCTCAATAATTTTCCTTATCTCATCAAGGTGAACGAATTTTTTTGTAGTGTTTAATTTTTATCGACTCCATAGTCTAGACATTATCTGTGAATATTATTTATAAGTCTTTCTAATTTTTGTGTGGTACTTTGATAAGGAGATAACATATAAGCGATCAATTTTCAATTTGTTGGCTCTCAACTAGATGAAGAATCAACTAACTTTGTTCTTCAAATACACATATGGAGGTTCAATTTAGTGTTATTTTTGTCCAAGGTAGTAGGTAGTATGTCGCGGTCTGTTACGGTTTACTGCGGTAGACCGCGGTCCAGACCATTTCAGACCACGCACTAAAGGAGGAGACCGCAAACCAGACCAGACCATAGTTCTGGTCTCACGGTCCAGACCAAACCATACGATACGGTCTAGACCGCGGTTTCCCATACGGTTTGGTCTGGATTCCCAGCCCTAATACCAACTCCTAACCCGCCGGATAGAGCCTCCTAAAATACCCGACCAAATAACCACCGGGTATGAAAATGATATAACCATACCCTACCCACCGAGTAACCATGGGTATTCGGGTAACCATGAGTACGAATCCTAAAATACGAACTTATACACATATATGCACATACATATTGTACAAAAAACACCCTACTGTACGAAACAGAGAGATTAATTAACAAAGGGAATCAAGAAAAGCACATGACCAGCGAGATTAATTACAAAGGGAATCAAGCCAAAAATACCCTACTGTTCGATGCTTGTCGTCGTGGGATGCTTGCGGAACAGGGGAGACCTGGCGAGCCGCGTTGGAACAGGGGAGAGCAGGTGCGCTGGAACGGTGGAGATTTGGCGAGAGGAACGGCGCGCGACGGAGATGGTGGCAAGGAAACGACGCACGAACCGGGAAGGAATCAGGGGAGAGGGCGAGAGGCAGACGACGCGTCGACGCTGTTCGGATTCGCGCGGCCGGCGAGGTTCCTTGCAAACGGCGCGCGAACGGAGAGGGTAGCTGGGAACGACGCGCGACGGAGAGGGTAGCAGGGAAATGGCGCACGAACCGGGAAGGAAGCAGGGGAGAGGACGAGAGGAGGACGTCGACGTCGACGCCGTTGGGACTGGCGGCCGGCGAAGTTCCTTGCAAACGGCGCACGATTTGGACTGTCTGTGAAGTGTGCGTGGCCGCGTGGGTGTTGGCTGGCTGGAGGGCGGCGGGGAGAGCTTACAATTTAGGAATAGGGTTTTGATTTTAGGTTAGATACAAAGTTGGGGTCTTGGGGAGAAGTGGCCACTGGCCAGATTGTCTTCTCACTTCTGGTTAGGTAGTGTCGGGCAGTGGGTGCTGGGTTAGGGTCTAGGAAAATCAACTTTTAGTTAGCGGGGCGGGTATTGTCGATTACCATACCCGTACCCTACCCTTTATTTTGAAACCATGTATTACCCGTACCCGCCCCTTAACCCGTCAAAGCGGGTAATTACCCTCGTTGATCGGTTACGGTCGGGTAGGGTACCCATGATTACGGGTTGGATTGACATCCCTACTACCAACTACACATTAATCTTTATTTTTTTTACAAAAGATAATCATATATTAGATTCAATCAACTAGACAATAATCAAAACGAAGCAGTTTTGATCTTTTACGCTTGTTCTTCAACTGAAAAATCCTCCCTTGAGCTCAAGCCAGACAACAGGCTTCAATTCACTTCATCTTCAATATGTCCTCTTTCATTGTGCTTCACCATTTCCTCCACTCCAAACTTAGTTCTCAGATACTCAAAAGCATCAAGTTTGAGAGCCTTGGTCATAATGTAACACCATGTCAGAATACTTACTATTATATAGAGTACATAAAACTCAAAAAGATTTTTGGGCCCAATTAAAAACTTTACAAATCAAGTGCAAAAAAAGCTAAACAATTTGACACTAGATTTCATGTGGAAACATGTTCACTCTTCCGCCCACCTCATGAATCAAAACCTGAAGTTTGAAGCCACAACTTCTACTTCTATCACTTCTCGCAACTACTCTCGATCTGGGAAAAAATATTTGACGAAGGGTGAATCGTCGCTCGATGAGTAAATTCTAAATCTAAATGAACAACAATACATAAGCACTATTTTGCATGGTACCCTTTTGTTACTTATCATTTACTTCTAGCTCTTGTTGCTTATGGTTCCAATTTATAACATTCAATGTTCAGTTATGATTTCATGATACATGATGGTTGAACAATCTCTAGGTGTTCATAACACCTCTCTATCACTATCCAGTAACACTCACATTCCACGGTGATAGAACACCTTATTTTTCCATTCAGTATCAGTCACATTATTTAGCACACATTTAACATCATTATATCATATCTCGATGCTAAGACACAATCATCTCATTCACATCCATTTATCTCAATCAACATCACATGGTACACACAACATGATACTAAGCATCATCAATTCACGCATATTCAGTCATGCCCATAAATAGTTCAGCACATCATTCACATTCCAATGATCAATCATGCACACATGCACACATAGACACACATACACACGGTTGGTTAGGTTCATTATATGCATTTTCATTATATTGCCACGTCGTGTACTCCCCCAGGTATCTCGGAGCTTTTGGCATCAAGTGTCGGGCCGGTACCCTATATAATTTCGTAGCCTTTGGCACCATGTGCTAGACCGGTCGAACCCTATATCACTCTCGCAGCTTATGGCATCAAGTGATGGGCCGGTCCGACCCTATATCACTTCGCAACTTTTGGTACAATGTGCCGAGCCGGTTGGACCCTATATCATTTCGCAGCTTTTGGCACCTGTGTCGGTCCGGTCGGACCCTATATCACTTTGCTTCTTTTGGCATAAAGTGTCCGATCGGTTGGACCCTCGTATCATAGAGTACACAACGGGCGCCTTTAAGTTTAATATAGGTGATCAGACAATTCTTTAGTTAGTCACATCACAAGTATCAAGCAGTATTATCAATCATTTAACGCATATCTATTCACATAATCATATCATTCACATTCACAATTTTATATAAGCTCATCGCCTTATAGGCTTCCCAGTATCACATTTCCGCCTTACAAGATTTCTAGTATCACACGATAGCTAATAGACTATCCCAGTATCATAACATTTTCGCCTTGCAGGCTTTCTAGTACTCCCCTCCGGCGCCCGTGGTCGCCCAACACCAGATCAAAATTCCGTTGTTGTAGGTCGACTGTCTATCACTTTTGGATATGGTTTTGTTGTTGGAAATTTTGATTCCTTAGAAACTATTGTGTGCTGTAAGTAATGTGTAGTTAGCTGATGAAAGAGATTTGAAATCAGAGTGAGTGAGTGGTGGATTTGATTTGGTTTGGGAGAAAGTTTAGGAAGATGGAAGAAGAGGGTCGAGTAAAATATGGTTAGATTTGGTTATTGGTGACATGGCATGTTTTCTCACGTGGTGGGGCGAGTTTTTTTTTTTCCAAAGTTAACTTTGGGTGAGTCATCACTTCTGTTTGCCACATCATCAAAATACTAACGGTGTTAACAGAGAGTGACCAAACATGACATGTTTTACTAAACATAATGACCATTATTGATATTAATTTTTTTCGGTGACTAAACATGACATTAACCCCTAAAACAACTATTATGTTTATTACTATGTAATCGAGCTTGATAGAAGTTATCAGAGCTTCTACACTATGAAGATGTTCTATTGGAAGATTTACGATACCATTTGAGAATGTCTTTTGTTTATATAGTTTCTAGATTCACCAAAAATTCTACCTAAATAGGTTTTCAGAAATCGTTTCTCAGCAAATTCCTTTCCTCCAAATTTCATTTTTTTTGTTGCCAAAATCATAGAAAATAGAATGGGAAATGAACGAGACCTATGAATCTTTCTTCCACACTACTCCTCGTCCAAAAGCACGGCGCCATCGGCAAAGCGTGGGATGGGCTAATGGGTTACGGCCCGACAGGCATCGTAGCTCCACCGTGGTCACACAAACATCAGCGTCTTCAACATTTTATTAGAAACGTCGGTTGCTCAACCTTTCAATTGGTTTATCATTTCATAGAAAGCGTTTCAGCAACAACAGCTAGATTAATTTGTCTGTCTGTAGCACTTCATTTCTGAGGACTTTCTATATATTGATATAAAACTTTCAACTTACACTTGCCCAAGTTCCCAATCACCTCTGCCCTGTACAAAGAAAACCCCTCACCACTGCTACTCCAACATTGCTACCTGATCACGGTGTCAGATGTGGCAATTCTGCCCGAATGTGGAGTAACAGAAAACAATCGAGAGAAGTTTATGTACACAAAAATAGAAAGAAAAACAAAAAAGACTCCACCACTAAGGCATAGGACCATAGCTATCTTCAAAATTGCAGACAGCCCTAGCTTTACTTACCCTGCTGCTCGTCTTCACACAGCCACAGAGCCAAAAGCCATGGGGTTACGACTCTGCCCGTCTCAAGGGACACATAAACCGAGCCCAGCGTAGAACTCCTCGGAGAAACGAACCTGTTTTTGGACCCCCAGAACCCGGAATATCCTCCGTCGCATCAGTTACCCGTGTTCCTGCTCGTCCCGGTCTAAGTTCATGTGAAGTTAATTGAATCTGACAATAAGCTGTACGTAACCGATCGTAAATCTCTTCGAATCTATCGCCATTCTCATCTTCTCTATCCATGTCTATCAGAACCTGTATAAATGTTGATCAACTTTGTCAAATGGGAGATCTTATAGAAGAGAAGAATACCACAAAAAGAAAACACAGCTCTGTGAACCTAATCGGCTAGGTCTGTTTACCTGGGCAGAAGCTTTCTTAAAAATAGGCAGAAACCGCTGCCTGCAATATTCACTGAACAAAAGTGTGCAAACAACGAGGGGAATAGTAAAGCCGGATGCAACTGGAGAGTCTTTGATCCCGAAAACCCCAAGAGCTATAATCTGGGTCAACACCAACGAAAACACCGTCGTATTGTGTACGACAGGCCACAACAATCCACCACTGTCGTATTTTTTTATATACACGTTGAGCATCTGGACGGCAGAAAAAATACAGTTTTTCAGATGAAAAGAAAGATTTGATCAGATAGAGCGGATCAGATGGATGGATGGATAGGGTACCTGGTTTCTGTATATGAGGTAAGCCATGAAGAAGTAAATCAGCAGAAATGGAAGTATTAAAGGTGCCATGATCGAACAGGTAAAGCCGATGAGTACGAATAAGAGAACTCTCGGGACTTCTGTATAGTACGGGAAGGACATAAGCCAATCGTGTGCATCTTCGTGGTTTCTGAGGATGAACTTCTTGATCAGGTTGCAGACAAATGTGAAGAGCTGCATTAGTTCACAAGCCAGAGCTGTCCAGCCTGATGTGAAAACGTAGGTCATGAAAAAGCTTGCCTGCATATATTCGGGTTAAGTTCCAACATGATGAACTACATATGGAGATATCACATACCAATTTGTATTCTTGTAGAATGAGATTCGTGAATGTTGAAGAAAGATGTATGGGTTGATGGCATTTTTAGTCCCTGAACTAAGTTGTATTACCATATACATCCTTGGACAGTGAATTTAACAAACAAGTCTTTGTACTACGGTGTTGATTCATTTATATTCTCTATGATGTCCCTAATGGAGTTGCATGCTTAAATACCACGACTTAATGACCACATGCCGCCCTTCAATTTGGCCCCATTAGTTAACTTGGCCTATCAAATTCCAAATGATAGACGGATCATACAAACGAGAGATGTGAAACTATGTAAGAATAACATTAGCATCATCAGCATCTAAAGGACAATAGATGTTCATAACTAAAACAGTCACAATTTCAGGAGTGCAAAATAAAATGAACTGAACTCTAATGAAATAAAAGGTTACCTGCGTGGGTATAGCTTTGGCAAGTTCCAGAGGTATGTCTCTTACACTGGAGAAGACATTTATTTGACTAATAACGGACCCTGAGAGAACATTGACAAAGAACACGTTCCAGATGGTGAAGTACAAGACTTTCAAGCATGCACTCTTTTTCCGTCCACTACGGGAGACGGGTGCCTCTATAGAAGAGAATAGCATCATTGCTGGTGGCACGGTATACAGAAATAGCATCAAGATCACACTAGGCAAGTAACCTGTCACCACATGATTTATATAGTTCCTGTGTGAAGAGATCAAAATGGTTTAGCTAAAGGAATTAGTCCAATAGGCCAAAAGGGTGCAAGTTGTACAAAGAAGCATGTAGTGGCCCAACAAACATCAGCAGTGCCGCATATGAACTTACTTTTTCAAAAGCCCTCTCAGGAAAGGGAAAGTCTTTGATAGCTTATCCAGTTGAGTCAAGCCTTGAACAAATGTCACTGGAACAAGGAACAGAAACATGAACACTATAGCAGCCAGAAGTGTAGCTATCTTTCGGAGCCAGAGCTGCTTGTACGGGATAGACAAGCTTGACCATAAAACATCGAGAGGTTCAGGGGCTTGTTCTGTCACCCACAACATAGGATTCGTAGACTGAAGCATCTGTGTGGCGACAACAGCAGCAAAACGAGTTTTGAAGAAGACAAAAGCAACAGGACACTCCTGTAATGAAACCCAAAAACAAATGAGCCAACTTTACAAATAGTTTTGAATATACGGTAAGTGATAACTGAAGGATCTCAAGGAAAATCAGTATTTTTTCCACAATGAAAAGATAATAAGTTATACACAAAAGAAACTAAGTATGTAACCAATAAAAACGAATATAAAGAAGCATCCATTTAGCTACGATATGATCTGGGTGCATGAATGGGGAACTTCTAGGAGACATTGAATCAGGATTACTACAAAGTACTATCAAATATATCCATCTTTAGGCCTGGTTGACATAATAATCAGCATTTATGCGTACATATCAGTGCCAGTGCACCAGACACCATCGCCCTGGGATTTCTACCAGTAATAGGCCAAACAATGTACCGGATGATAGAATAATACCCAGATAGAGTAGAATACAAAGTGAACTACACACAAAAAGCGAGGAAAAGAAGTAAAATGGCAATTCACATCCACATACAATAATCAAAAGAGGAAGGTGGTCATTGAATCATTAAATTGATTCTTGAATACCTTCTTAATTCACGTAAGGATATCTACATAACTACTCGGACAAAAATAACTTCTCCAAAACAACCTAACTATAGTATCCGTGAGATCCTGCGCACCCACTGACAGTTCTCTCCTACGTCACATCATTGGATCTCACAGATGTAAACTGATCATATCTAGAATTTTAGGACCCAGCATGAAGCATCACTTTGTATCTTTTCCAGGGTTTCACCAATGGTATAAGAGAGACCACTAAGCAGCAGAACTATATTATTTTGATAAATCTACAAAAAACATGGTTAAATGAAAAGGTAACAGACAAATTTCAGAAAGGGTATGGAACAACTAAAAGATCTGAGCAAAAACAATATTATTCGGATATATCTATTAATTAATAACAGTGCTCAATTAAAGCTAACATAAAATTTCAGAAAAAGTATGGAACGACTACAAGATCTGCTATGATAATATTGGGCAATACGTGTGCTTATGCAAAAACATAATCGACTCATCAGGAATAAGTTATCATGCGGCCGACAGGATGAATGACAAACTTGTTTCTTAAAAAGTGAGATGCTGCCACGGACAAGTACGGTTAAACTAGGTTGAAATCCCAAGGGAAAGAATATCATAAAAGCAGTACATCCAGGGTCAAGATGCTTACATTATCTGGTGGAGCAACTTCAAAATCAGAATATCTGATGCTCCCATCAACACTTTCTGGTTGGTCAACACTTTCTGGTTGGTCAGAGAGAATGTGAAAGGAAAGTGTACTTGAAGTACAAAAACAAAATGGCCTTAAACTTCCTCCATCTGATGAAACAGCACTAAGCATCTTGCACATCCTCTCAGCCTCATCCTACAGGGAGAGCATTCCGATAAAAGAACAAAATTAGGCTAAAGCATGTGATACATTATGCAGGGGAAAACCTAAACCGCATGTTGGTACACTATGCACAACTGCATATGAGACTCAACCAACCAGGAAAGCACAATCCACAGGTCGTGGAATGTATACAGACTAAACTGTACTTATTAGAAGGAATTAAAAACGACAAAGAAACTACAAAAGATCTCAGCTTTGACAAAAGTGGCAAACAAGAAGCAGCTGCATAAGGAGGAACTCTATTACACTTTTGTCATTTATGTCAATAAGTAATGTCCCAGCCTTTGAAACCCAATGTAGGTTAGATGGTTTCATCCCTCATTGCCACTAAACATAACCCCCTAGGGGACTACATATTTGCTTAATGCAGTCTGTTCTATTCATAATATAAGCATGTAAAACTTATTTGCCATGAAAACATAGCAGAATTCTGCATAGAGGGCATCACAAATTGCATAAATTTAGTGATGCCCCTCCAACGAAAATGTTCATATGCCAGACTGAAAGAACACAAAGACTATTAAAGGAAGGAATGAGATGAAAACTGATAAATGTCATCCACACAAGAAAGGTGCCATAAATCAAGAATTTGCTGATTTTGAACGACACAGTATTTAAGATAACCTATACATGATATAGAGCAAGTATTACAAAAACTGTCAATCCAAAGAGATAGATTTGCAGCAATGAAATCAACATCCAACAACAACTGATTCAAACTAAAAGAAGATGACTGGGAAAACATTTAGCTGAACCACATGTAAGATATATACAAGGTGTATAAAAGTCAGGGAATAATCACACAGTAATAACCAAAATCTCGAGAAACAAAAGAATCATGATGTCCTCATCATGAAACAAAAGTACCATTACATCCTCCAGGAGAAAATGACAATTTTGTCATTATATTAAAATACTGTAGATACCCACCATCAATTTCTGAACAACACCAGAGTGGTGTACCATTTGGTGAGTCAAGTAGTTTGATGGATAGTACGTGGTGAAGAATTTTTTAAGTGTATCACTGTATGATTCTCCTGGAACAAATGGAATTGATCGAACCAGCACAGTAAAATGGCTAGAGTTTGTCTGAGATCCTTTTAAGTGTGCCAGCCTCATCTTGGTGATGCTCTTATATTCCTGGAAAAAGTAGCAACGATGAACTGATAAATATGTAAAAGTGAGTTGAAGGGAAACAAGTTGCATGCTACCGCAAGAAAACAAATAAGTGAAAATTGCAAATGTTTGATTCCTTACGAAGTAAAGAAGGGCGCAAGTTGAGCAGGATATTGTGTACAATGCAAGGCAATGAGCCCAAAGCCTGAAAATACAACAAGTGAGAAATTGGTAAACCAATAAGTAGTAAATCATATTACCAGTCAATTGCATAAACTTCCCATGATAAATCGGAAAGAAAGCAATATTTCTGAATTTTAGATCTTTCTGAATTTTAGATCAACTCATTGTCTGTTTTCCTGGCGGAATATCATGCGACTAATTTCTGTAAAATTCCATGTATGTGTCCTCCTTGCTGCTTTTCAAAAAGAAAATATGGGCAGTGCATACAAACAAATGAAGAGAGCAGTTATTCATAAAAATAAAATGAAGAGAGCAGTTTGGCCAAGCTTGAGCAAGGTTCAGAAGAGGAAAAGGTTATATTATGTTACTTTAGACCCAGTCACATGAGCCAAAGACAGGGGCCAACAGTTCAGGCTTGAGAAATTAATTATGGCAGGTGCGGTTGCTGCGAAAAGTAAATCACTATACGCTGTTCTATCTGATTACAGATCATACCATACTGAACCTTCCTGTACATTCCCAATTGTGAAAACATCCAATGATTCTGCGCCCAGCCGCTTATGTTGCCTTTCTTTTCCATAGTAATTCACTGGAAGAACTAGAAACATGCAAATGACAGCCGCAATCGAGAAAATCCGGATACTGCAGAAGAAAGGCAGCAAGATAAGCATTTGGTGCAATGGGATGAAACATTCTGCTTGAATCGGTAGTCATACACAGAATTCAAACCAACGGGAAAAGAAAAGGAGAAAGGCCTGGTCATTTGATAGATGCTTCAATCTACAAAACTACCGTACAACACAGTGAAAATTAAGAATTTAAGGCAAGGTCAAAGCGTACCTGAATACAAGAATTCTCTGGAAAACAACACCATCCAACCCACCAACGGCCAAAATTTCGTCTTCAGTTGCTTCCCAAGCTTTAATCAACCAACTAGTAGACGGAACAAATCTCTCCAAGGAGAAAGGATCGTCATTATTGCTTCTCAACTGCACCGACGCGAGCCTCCGACCAAAGTACACAATCCTATTGCTGGGCTGCTTTCTTAGTACAGAGTAGAGTGTGAAAAGCACCACACACAAAGCTATGTTGATTCCCGCCGAAGTCAAAAGGGCGGCAATGTCCATACTCTAGTGACAGATTCTGCACACAATAACAAAATTCATCACCCTACCAAAACCACTTGACACAGAAGAAAATGCATCAAATGAAGAACTGTACCAAATGATCAAAGATGTCTCTCACTTTCATCACTGGTATTTCATTCACTATCCTCATTACACAATTACACTAACAAGTTCTTAGGCTCCCAGGAAGAGCACGCCGGCAAAAAGAAAAAAAAAATCGGCGAGAATTTCCTAATACTCCGATGAAGTGTGAAAGAGAGAAAAAAACGAAAAATCCCTAATTTCCTTAAATAAACCTTACCCTCAATTTCCTTCTCCGGCGTATAATCCTTCTCAACCATTACACAAAACACAGAATCACTGTACTAGTACGCGTACAGAGCCCTAATCAGAGCATTGATGCCCCTCAAAAACCTTTTTCCACGCACAGATTCCATACCCGAGAAACGAGAATTCAAGAACAAAACAGCGAATCTATAGAGGACAAACGGCGAGATATAGTTGAAGAAAAAAGACGCGGGAAAGGATCAATGAGGACTCACCGGTTAGGTCAGGGCTCTTCAACACGAAGATGTAGAAGAAGGCACAGAAGCAGGAAGTTATCAGGGATTTCTGTGGTGGTAGGCTTACACGCCATTACCACGCCTCCTTGGCTCCTCTCTTTTACTTTAACTTGGCATTCAATTCAAATGAATTTGTTTCCTTTCCTTGTAATCCAACCAATAAAATAGGACTCCACGATTCTGAAAGGGAAACTGGAAATCCAGAATCAAAAGCAATGCGAATCCAGAAAGGGTTTCGGGAAGAACAAATCCAGGGCGGGTGGGCGGGGCAAAATCCTAATTCCGCAACAGTTTTTGAATTATTGTGGACACACTGAGAAATATATAATAATACAAATTAAACTTTTAAAATTTCATAATATAATAATAATAAAGGACTTTTAAATCGCTGGGATAATTATTAAGGTGCATGTCGACGACGAAGGAGAGCGTGGTGGGAAGAATTGTGGGCAGAGATCTGGAGGGAGAGGGAATGCCACGTGGTACGAGTATATGTCGCCGATAGGGTCGGGTGTCCCACGTGGCCCAACCAGGTTTAACTCTTGCCCGGGAAGTTAGCAAACCGACCGCAAGCTGTCAAATTTTTGGTTCCCGCCAGAAAATGACGTGGATTCTACTGTCTCTCTCGCTCTCTATATGGGGATGAGCTGGCGCTTTTGCAGTTTTAATTTTTCCGGTCGAGAGAATTAATTGTTTTTTTTTTCCTTTTCTTTTTGGAACAATGGGAATTTAATTAGTTGATTCAGAAATGCGGAAGACGTTTGAAGTTACATTACATTGCGGTGGGGCCCAGATAAGGATGTGGCGCGGAGAACGCGGCCGGTGCGCGTAACGTTAGAGCATTCACTTCTTTTGCCCATTTCATTGTGACTTACGATTCCATTATCAATTTCATGTTGTAGTTTGTTATTTCATTAGATGAAATTTAATATGAAAGAAGTAAAGTAGGCCCACTTCAATTGGTTAGAGAGTATATAAATTATTTGTTGCATTATAAATGTGAATAGATCCCACCATATGAAATTGAAAATAGATTTTATGGATGTAGAAAAAATGGAAGTGAAGAAATGAAATTGTAAAAGCTGTATAGGTGGCGGTAGGGGCCATAAATGAAATAATTAGACTATTTCATTGTTGATGGTCTAACGAGTAACCAATTTTTTGGTTCCTACTTCCTAATCCTAGGGATGGAGGGTGCATAGAGGGAGAAAATCTTCAGTGGGACGGGCTCACCACGTCATCCGTCCCACTTGGTGCACCATACCAGTAGAAACAAGCCACATACACATGTATTTATTTATTACTTCCATATCCGAATTTTCCTTTTTTATTCTCTCTTCGTCTTCTTCCTTGATGCTCCAGCTCTGGTTCTATTCTATCCCCTTGGAGTTCATAGAGTTTATGCAAGCACCGTCCTAAATCACTCCTACCAGCTTGTCGCCGGAGTCAACGACCACGACCTCCCCAGTGTTGTCCGATTCACTGACATCCTAACTTGATTCCGGCCCGATCCCAATTAAATCCTGACGGAATCCTCGAATCCCCAAGCACGTTCTCGCTCAGTAGAAAGTAATCCCCTTAACCGCTGCAATTGAGTCGCTAATACTCGTCAGGAGTTGAATGTCGGCATTCGGCGGGGAACAAATTGTAGAAGAGCACAACAAATTGAGTGTCCAGCGCGGAATCGAACAAATCGCAGAAGGATAAGGGTCTGAGACGCGTCATTAATTCTGAGAATCTCGTGAGGTACGCTGAAGATACCGATCATCGGGGTTATGCCGATGCTGCAAATGGGATTGGAACTCGGGGAGAGCGCAGTCAGGCTGTTGTTCGCACAATCCTACGCTATAGAGCTGATTATGACTGAGATTAATTCCAGCCTAATATAACAGAACCAAAGTTGGAGCATAATGAAGAAGATGAAGGGGACAGAAGAAAAAAAGGAAAAATCAGATAGAAAAATAATTAATAGAACAGTTGTACACGTGGCTTGTTTCTACTGGTAGGGTGCACCAAGTGGGACGGGTGACGTGGTGAGCCCGTCCCACTGAAGATTTTTCTCGCATAGAGGAACGGTCAATATTCATGTTGGTTATGCCAATTTTAATAAAATATATGAAAAAATAGATTTTTTTTTCATTGATTAAAATTGAAATTTTCAATTTCATAAAAATTAATCGTGAAAAAGCAATTAGAAGAATCATTTCACACAAAATAATTTGTTGCTAAGAATTGGTAACTAAAAGGAAACAATTAGATACATAAAATTAAAAATATATAAAAATGAAATTTATTAATATTTATAATAATTTGTTAAAAAAATAGTATTAGATATATAATATATATAACTAAGTTGCTTGTAGCCTGTTGGTGTATAATTGAAATTAATGAACATGAGGTATGAGGTACTTGGTTCAAATCTTATGAAGGGTGTATATTTTTGGATATCATGTGTGTAACACTGAATTCTGGTTTCTGGTCTAACCAGCCAGATTTCCCATATTTGACAGAATCTTATCGTCATTGACTGGATTTGACCAAAGCTAAATACTTGCTCCTTTCCAACCGGTGTGACCGGTACTGATTGTACCCGGTTGAACTAGTTGGTAGGAAGCTGGCATGACAACACTGCACTTATTTAATAGCAATCAATATCATCATGGTTAGGGGTAGAAATCAGTATGATATTGATATCCTGATCTCGAATACTGAATTACACCCTAAAATCAATCTCAATCCCTAAATTAATTCAGTATCCCAATCGCAATTCCTAAATATTTTGGTATCCCAATCGGTATTTGCAATTAATAATTAAATATACAATTAGAGCATGTAATCTAATTTAGGGTAAAAAGACTAGCTAGGCAAAGGGTCTTGAGTTCACTTAGAGTTAGGACATGTATAAGGATAAGGGGAGATGGTGACATCTCAATTTCTTGTCATTCGTAATCTTTAATTCAAATTTTTGAAGGTCGAGAGATGACTAATGAGAGTGTATTCTTTTCGATGTTATAAAAATAACAAGAATTGAGTGAGAGACGATTGATTTAAACTTTGAAAGTCAAAATTGGATTGGATGGGGTATATGAGTTGTCAAAGAGGGAGGAATTAATAAACAACGGTTGTGTGCTATATTTCTTTAATTTTTAAGTTTTGGTTATCCAATCCCAATCTCATAATCCCGAATACCAATAACATTCGAAACTTAATTTCAATCCTAATCCCTAGAAAAATAAATTGATATTCAGTACCAAATAGTGATAAATTTGGTACTGTATTCGATATATCCCAAATAGCGGTACCAAACTTCCAGCCCTAATCATGGTATAAACTGATAATAAATGTCTCAATTTTTTTTCTGTTCTAAAAATATATCAAAGTGGATATTATTTTGAAGACCAAAATTAATCTGATTTATTTGTGCAAAAAAATAATTAAATTCCGACTTAAAATGAAAGAGAAATTGTCGGTTAAAAATTAAAGGAGAAAGGTTAGAGCCTGGCAACGGGTGCTGATGTGGCGGCTGGTGGTTGGGTTATGCATGGTTACTGACCTATGAGTTATTGATAGGATTCGGACCCCCTGGGTAGCACACATGATGGCAATAGTCATTCCATTGATACTAGGGGTGGAAGTTTGGTTTGCTGGTTGCGGGTAACCCGCAAACCGCACACTTTGTGGATACCCATACCCACAATTTGTGGATAGTGGGTTGGATGTGGGTAGCAAAATATTGATTTTTGTGGTTAGTGGTTAACCACTACCCACACAACCCACATTAACAACATTAGTTATATTTATTTCTTCAAAATACTTTGTAACCCTCATTAACCACATTAGTTATATTAGTTTGTGAAACTTGGAAGACTAACAATTAAAGTAGCTACCAAAATCAAATATGCTCTTATTCTATAAAACAAAACCAAGTTAATACGCAATGTTCATGTGAGATACTTTTATCAAATAAGCATTGTCCGTGTGGTATATGTTTATTTTATAACAAAACCAGGTCCATAGATATAGTCAGATAAATTAATCGGTTCGTTAAAAGAGGGGAATAATCAATAAAGGTTAGTATGATACCCAAACTCATCTCCATTTCTCCACGAACTCACGAACAACACAACATGCAACCAGCTACCAACAATACAATACTATAATCGAGAGTGGAGAATAATTGATTCATTAAAAGCGGGCGCCTCTACTTATCGAGCCACTTTTGTGTTTTGCTGTTGTTGCCATCTGAGGAGTCGTGACATGCAACGATGTTTGTCTAGTAACAAGTCACTCCGCCTCTCTGTTATCTTCAAATCACTAACCTATTGTATTAGAGATTTATAATTTCTTTAACCCTTTATTAAATTTCTTTTATGTATGTTTTTGTGTGAGAAGAAACAGAACATCACTATTTAATTACCATATTATTAAATTTAATGTGAAATTTTTGTGGGTATCCACAACCAACTCGCACCAACCCGCACCGGGTAATGGTTAACCACTACCCACTGCGGGGGCGGGTTGTGGGTTGCATAATTCTATATTTGTGGGTGTGGTTACCCGCAAAATGTGGGGCGGGTAACCACACCCAACCCAATTTCCACCCCTAATTGATACAACCAAAACAGTAGAGCCCAACCAAAAGTTTGCTAATTATTCAGTTAGCTACGTTGAACAATTTTTTTTGTAAGGAATAGTTTATCTGTTATATTTTTGTCTGGCCCGAACTTTATCTTTCTTTATCATCATGACCATTTTTTCACTATCATTTTATTTGGGAAAGGTGGGAAAAACTAGGAGTAAACACCAACCTCGATGCATTTGCACCAGTTTGTAAAATTTTGAACAGTAGGGGGCGAAGAAATTGAGGGGTAAAAGTATTGTTTTAACTGACCCCAAATCGTGGCGGAAGTTGAGAGAGGAAGCTTGAAGGCTTTTAACACTTTTTTTGGAATTTTTTTCTTCATATCAACAAAGGCAAGCGACGCCTCCTCTCTCTTTCTCGAATCACTGAAGTTGGTCGTCGCCAAAGTTCCATCTGTAACCACCATCTCTTCTGTGTTCGTCGACAACGACGATGTTTGTCGATCCGAAATGTGGCGGTCTATCTAATTTTTGTAGTTAAATGAGAGGGGGGAGGGAGAGGAAGAGGGATAGTTCTCTCATCAACCTCCCATTATGCTCTCTCTCTCTTTGTGGAGGTTTTTCAATCTTTTCGCTGGCGAATTTGATGGAGGAATTGTTTACACCCAAAATAATCTGTATTGCGACGATGCAACATCGCGGTGGTCGACGATGCCGTGAGCTCAATGACGTCGTAATCCCAACGACCTTGCGAGTTCAACCATGTCGTGAGTTCAATTCCGCCATGAGTTTAAGAATGCCACAAGCTCAATGGCATTAAGAGCTAAACAAGACCTCAAGGTCGGTGACATCGCGAGATTTAAGCAATGTCGCAAATCAAAACATTGTCGTGAGCCATATCTGGATGGCGGAATATCAAGTTCAACGATGCCGCGGGGTTAACGACATCGTAATTCTAACGGCGTCGAAAGATAATATAAACAAAATCGTTGTATGCTACCATACCGCAAGTTCAGCAAGGTTACGAGTTTAGCAACATAGCAGAGCTACACGAGGCCACGAATTCCACAAGGCCGCGACCTAGGCTATATCGCTAGGTCAACGACGTTACGAGTTTGACGATGTCGTGGGGTAAGCTAGATTTGTGTTGTGAGATAAATAACATCGCAAGTTCAACAATGCCATGAGGTTGAAGGCGTTATTTATTGCACGTAAGATTTACGCGAAGTATAGAGAGGAGATCAAAGCAGTTGAAGACCACAACTTCTTGGAGAAGGATGGAGCACGTGGCTGGTAGGTGCAAGTTCGTTTGACGAAGTAGTTATAAAGAGGAGTTAATGTGAAGACTATGTAAGTGATTTAGATAAAATTACCGATGCAAGGAGAGATAAGGACAACCAAATCAACACAAAAATACATTTGTTAAACTTCCTTTTTCTTTGTAACTCTTTCGCGGAGCTCTTCTTCCAGAAAGGATCCCCATAGTGCGTAGTCGTAGCGTGTAGTCGCGGAGCTCTCCGTAGAAATCTCCATAGGATTAGATTTAACGTTGATTCCCACAAAAACTCAAACTCCTTCGTTCGAACATTCTTCGAAGATGTGAGAACTGTAGTGATGGTCGTCTTGGTTTCAGAAGTCAGTGGTGCATTCAATCAAATAACACTGCAAGAGTTTCCACCGCGAAACAGGAATTTTCTCTGGCATTGGCTTTCAGCTCACCCAGATTCTTGTTGGTGGCGACGAGGATAATGAAGCGACAATTGAAAAAGTAAAATCGAAAAGGAAAGAAAGAGAGACATGGAAACAGAAGAGGGAAGAGGGTTACATATAGGGCTAGTAACCCTCTAGCTCTAGTGCATAACATTGCATAATAAGATTTGGGCCCTTCATTTTTTGTGGGTCTCAGATCTAAGGGTTGGAAATTAAAAACTTTTTTTTTCTAGTTTTTTAATCAACTTTTTTTTCGTTCTAACGTGAATTTAATTTTTTTTAGCATAGATGAAACGAGTTCATTTTTATACAAAATGAGATCCATTTTCAATGTATTTGAAGAAAAAAATGGGTAAATTGCAAGGTTGGATTACTAAAAAGTTTCACATTTGGTCATTAAAAATACTTAATTCCATTTGTGGTCACTAAAATTAGTTAAACGTTTCTAGTTTGGTCACTCTCCGTCCAATTCCGTTAACTTTGCTGATGTGGCTGTCAACTCTCCTAATTGATCGTAAAATGTATGACATGGCATTTCCCTTCTCTTGCCTCCCTCCAGCCTCCGGCCTCCTATCCTCCAACCACTACGGCTAGCGATCCTTCCGCCTAGCATTCTCCTTGCAACTCCACAATCTGCGATGAAATCAAAGACGTCGATCTAGTCATTCTCCTAACTTCCGCCCACAAATTTGCCTCACAATATATCGACCAATCGCACGCCTCATCGGACTGGGCAAGGGAGAACAAACAGTAAGTTTACACCTATCCTGCTCTGCCATCTACTATTGAGCAAACCCATCTCCTTCCACCTTCCAAGGACCAGAGTGTGAAAAATGGCGTCCATCTTTGCCACCATAACAGCTTCTTCCTTCATCCATATATCTCTCCATCACAAATCCTGAAATTTACAATTACCTCTGGTTTTCATCTATTTGACTTGGGTGATGTATATGGCCGCCGGTGATGGCCAAGAGAGGTAGTGTGTGAAGTGTTCGCCGGAAGGAAACATAAGCAATGGTAGTGGGTGGGAGAAGAAGGGGATGAGCGCATCGCTGATGGCGGCGGTTGGAGCAGCGGCAATGTCACTAATCACCTTGCCACGGCCATGGCGCCCAGCCGCCCACCCCAAATCAATACCTCCATTTCCCACCACTATTTTTATGTTGTTGCTCCCCTTTCTCCTTGTTTCAGTGTTAATCATTAATTTGAAAATAAATTATGCTTGAATGAACATATACTAATGTGGGAGATTGATTCTTCTGTAACTATTTAAGTCATGATGATGATTACAATTACACGCGACGGTTATGAAGTAAATGGTCTGCCTTCTCCATACTGGTTATCCCATGAAGTCTGGGGGTAATACCAACAGGGTATTGGTAGACACCCCTACATGTCGGAAAAGTCATAACGATTAATGATTCATACATACAAAACAAAAAATACCCAAGTGAAAAGCAATGATGGAAAAGTAAAATAAAAGCTAAATTGACAAAGTTATGCATTTCCTAATAATCTAGAAATTGCCCGCAACGGCGTCAAAAACTTGACTCGTTAAAACAAAACTCCTAACAGTGGCCAAGTGTAACCAATGAAATGGACTGCAGTATAGTGGCATAAGTAATAAATGTCTAATACACGAGTCTCTAGAGTTACTACAGTTTTGGTTCATTATCTAGCAAATCAAATTAAGGTTTAATTAACTAAACTACTCTACAAGCTAAACTAGGTTAGACTACTAATTACAGGTTGGGACTCACTAGTTATGATTCCCCCTAGCCACTAGCCAGATTAATAATTGATGATCTATAACTTGATTCACTTTCATTCACAATTCGGAGAGTCCTTGACTAGACCTTGAATCTCGACTAAAGCATCAATGTCCTCTTGAGTTGATTGCCTATAGGGACATATCCTTCTACAGAACAACTTACACTAGAATCCCTTTATCAAATGACGTTCTCAATCAGTACATAGCAAGGAATCGATTGACGCTCGTACAATCAATCGTCGACTATCAATCTATGGTGCTCTCTTGACTGAATCAGTTATTCCCTCTCATAGGATCAAAGCATAATCAATAATCTCGACTAAAGCAGAATTGAACATCCAAACATGCATAGATTGAATTTGAAATCAAGATAATCAAGAGAGAGTTCTCATACAATCGTCCAATCAAACAAACATAGCTAGGGTTCCTCAAAATCTAAGCGAAGGGAAGTTACTCCATAGAGAAGAGAGAGACTACATAAATCTTATCTAGATCTTCAATCTCCATCTCCAAGCTTGTTCTTTCGAGTTCCAATGGTGAAGAAATCCTCCAATATCACTCCAAGAATGTCCCCAAGTTGCTCTCTCTCTAGGGTTTGTCCCTTGGACGTTTGGAGTCCAAAAGACCAAAACCCAGTTATCCCCCTTTATAATTTACAAAAACGCATTTAACACTTGAGAATTCCTCAGTCACTTGTTAGGGATCCTAGATAGGGTAATTTGGTGTTCAGACTGGGGATTAGCTTCTGTAATTTTCCCTATTTTGTCCTTAAATTTCCTCGTAAGGGAATTTGCCTTCCACCTCGTGTAGTTCACTTTTCCTGTTGCACTGCTTTTGATGTTTCTTTTCTCCCTCGCCCAAACTCAGAATCAGCCGCCCAGACACTTGTAGTCTCGTCATCTTTCTTTTCATGATGAGATTACATGTAGGGATGACAAAAATATCCTTAACAATGGATATCCGCCCGAATCCGACCTAATCGGGTAGGGTAAAACCCGAACCCGAATGACTTTTAGTGGGTACGGGTAAAACCCGAACCCGAATATTGCGGGTAATGAGTGGGCATGATTTTCTCACTATCCAACCCGAACCCTCCCGATTATACACATGCATATGTATTTTGTCTAGAAATAATCAATATTTTTTCTAACATACTTTATATTTAGCATATAAATATAATTTTTTATGAAATTGTGTTGTTTTAATTAATTTTCTTCACTCTAGTGAATTATTGTCGTACTTTTCATCTTACGTAACGTGAGAATACGTGTAAATATTAACGTATTGGTTGGAGTTATAAAGAAAAATTATTATCCATGGACAACCGTGGATACCCGAAACCCGAACGGGTATGTGCATGGTTTGGATTTCCTACTCGTTTCTTATGTGGGTATGGGCATGGGTAAAACCCGAACTACTTTGGGTAGGGTAACGTATATGCACTATCCGTCCTCGACCCGACCCATTGCCATCCCTAACTACATGATTATTTGGCCATAAAATTTGATGGAAATCCATTCTTTCATCTTTTGGTGTGTTTCTTCGGGCCATGCCTGAGTTTCTTCCTTTGAGTTGTCAAACACTCTTTGATTGACCTGAAACTTGTGTCTAAACTCCATTCACGTACTAGGACCCGAAATATGAAGGGGGAAAAAAATACAACCTAGCATAAAATGGGCCAAAGAACGATAAACACCAAGCTAAACAATCAAGAAATGAAAGGTAAAACATGTGTAATTATGTAGTCAACAAAGCTCCTTTTCAAAATCCGCATCGATATCATTATCCGAATTTTACTCATAAGAACGAACTCTTAAAAGTAAGACTCTTTCTACGTTTTCCATCCTCCTTGCCAACTTGTTTGATCACATGTTGGAGACTTAGGAGAGACCTCACTAATTCATCTACATACAAGATATTAAGATTTCTAAATTCTTCTATGGTTGTGCGTTTAGGCAGCCACTCCTTGTGCAATGATCGAAGAATTGTTTTGACCATATCCTTAAAATGAAATAATTCTACCCAGGCGCTTTAGTTTATTAGTCAAACCAGTGAATCTGGAATACATCTCATGAATTCCTTCACTTGGTTGCATATCGAAGGTCTCGTATTCATGCATTAATTAGTCGATATGAGTTTTCTTGATATTTGACGTACCATCATGCGTTGCTTAAAGAATGGTCCAGATCTCTTTGGTTGTTTCACACTGCTCCAATTTATCAATTTCGTCAGACGAAATGGCAGTTTGTAGAATGTGCATAGCGCTACAGTTAAGCTGAGCACTTCTCTTTTGCTCCTCCGTCCCTGAAAATAAGCCATAGATCCTCGTCGATTCCCCACATGAAAGTCTTCATGTGTTTTTCCAAGCATTGTAATTTGAGCCTTTGAACCATGGTTGATTGTGATTGAATGCAGGACCAAAGGCAGCGGGTGAGTTTGTTCCCATGATCGTTACCCTTTGGCAACAGTGAGCTTCCTCAAAGAAAGGCTCTCATACTAATTGAAAGACAATCTGGGGTAGAGACAATTATGGATTATGGAAAGAGGAAAGAAGCGAAACGAGATTCACAATGAAGAATGATAAAATTGAATAGACTGATTACTATCCTTCCTTCAGTGAATAAAACGGGCCACAGAAAGATTAAAAGCCTAGATAGACGGATTACTATCCTTTCCTATTGTGGGCGTTTTGTGAAACTTGTAAGCTCTGATTTGGCCCATCTATTATTAAGTCGGTTTCTAGCATCCCTTCATTCTGAAACATAACACATGTCTCGGCAAACAAAAGAAGAGCCTCTCGTATACAGGGGCGTAGCCAGGATTTTGTCGAGGGTGGGTCCATTTAGAAAAAATACATATGATAAAATAATTTTGTTAGCTTTCCAAATCGTTCATGATATAATTTTGTATTTGCAAAAACTTGGTAAATTAAATTTTATGTCAAAACTAACAAGAATATCACCATATATGTATCAAACAATTATTTATGATTTAGTTAGACATTTTCTTTTGAATCATGTTCTTCGTCAAGACCGTTGAGTCTCATTAACTCGAGTTGTTAGGAAAGATTTAATAACGAATCTAATACTATTTAGTATTTACTAACACTTTCCTGCTTACTACAACCAACTTATGTGTGCTTAAAGTTTACGTAAATCCGAATATCATGTGTTTAACAAATGGGGTTACAAAGATTCGAACAAATGATATCTCGGTCAACCATTCTCAATTAGAAGTGCCTTAAATTTCATTATCAATTAACTATTATACTAATTTACTCATTTTCGTCCTTAGGAAACACCTGTTACAATCCCCCTACCCCTGATTGAAATAAAATTATTTTTACAAATGAATTATGATTTGGTGGAAATTTGTTGTAAATATTAAATACATACATCTTCAATTTTGGGCGAATCATATACATCATTATCATTTGTACATAGCTCGTTATAAATGTATTGAATATGTCAACGCTCGTTATAAATCATACATCAAATATTTCAAAGGTCTACCAATTTTATTTAAATACGTATTATTTTTCATACCCGAATAACTATTGTACCTAATTGACCATTTTCTAACCCGAGCCAGGGTGGGTCCCGGGACCCACCCTCTAACTGTCTCCCTCCGCCCCTGCTCGTATAGGACTTAATAATTGGCCAAAGTATCATTTATGCCACAGGGAGTAAAAGGACAGAGGTCACGTAACATCAAGGTTGTCAAACCGGTTTAAGTCATTGAGCCGGTCAAGCAAAGGGTTTGAGGTTTAATGGTCTGATCGGGGTCTGACCGGTTTGAGCCGTTTTAGACGTTTTCTAAATATATAATACAATAAGGTAGTAATTAAAGATTTAATGACTGAAATAAAATTTATCTTACATATATCTATTATAAACTTATTTTTCACAAAATAAATCTACCTAACCTCCATGACCCACCCACCATCTCCCTTCCTTCAATCCTTTTCCTCTCTTCCCCATCTCTTCTTCTCCCTCTTTAGAGGTCAGACCGGTGGGCTTTCCAGAGGTCGTTTTGAAGCCCGACTCGGGTCGGACCGGAGATTCGATAAGGGTTTAGCAACCTTGCCTAACATCCTCCCGGAGAAGAAAATGTGACCCACGCTGGCCAACTACATCTGTCCCAACATTTAGGATAAATGCTATACTCAAAACTTGATTGAATATCAGTTAATCAAATGACAAATAATGTGAAATTGTCTGAGTACGGGATCTAGAATGGTTGTAAAGAAGTTCCCGATCATTTAATAATTCATCCTACCAAAAAACTTTGTGACCACTGAATCACTGACCATTCCGATCCAGAAAGATAACCTAAGTATAAGAGAAAATCGAACTGCGAAACTAGATTGCTAAAACATTCAACTGTATGCTTTGAGGTGGAAGATTTGGCAACTTGGGGTGTAAGACATTTTGGCAGCAGCTTGCTCGAACTTCTTGGTTGCTGCTTCGTTTATCTCTACGTTTGTTACACCAAAGTATCGCTTCCACCAAGAGGCACTCCTCATTTTGGCCTGCAAGAAAAAAAAAAAAAAAAAAAGAACACAGAAGGTTAAATCTCATTCTTGGTACATCAGCTTGTTACACTACACTACATTTTGGACCATAACCAAGTAGTAAGAAGACACATTTTGTTACACTTACCGCCCTGCCGAATTTCGACACATCAGCTGCTTTATTTGTGCGCTGGCCTGGAAACCCTGTATGTATATCGCTCATATTAGCTGAAGCATAAAAGTATCATCGACAGAAACGGCAATACATGGTTACTAACAATGCAGAAGAGCATTTCCAGTAGAATCTCCCCCAGTGTCTTAAATCAATGCCAGGTTATTACTAACAATTGCCAAACAATGTGAAGAATGCTTGCCTTCTAGCAGCAGCAAGAATTGCTCAAACCAGAATCTAGTTGGGCAAGTTTTGAGTTTAACCCACATACCTGTAAAGGCCACAATGCCCTCAGTAGATACCCTGGCCAAATCAGGGATGGTCTTGTTGAGGTATTTTGGGGAGAGGTAATCCAGTGCCTCTGATACAATCACAAGGGAGAACGATTTGGGCCTGTAAGGAAGTGGGAACTTGATATCAGCAACGCGGACAAAGCCTTTCCTAACAAGGGCTCGGCAGTTCACATCCGCATCCTCCAGATCGTAAGGCTCCACGCCCCACGCTTCAGTTTCCTCATCTTTCAGCAAAGTGGAAACCACTGAACAAGTATCAGGCCCGACGTGCATCACTCTGTGCATTATGTCACCGTATGCCTTCCGCAGTACTGGCATCGCCCTGTGCAGCTCTCCCGTGCATGAACTGTCATCTGCACATACGCACATAGAGTAGAATATAGTGTACCATAAAAGAATCGAGAGTGCGCACAAGTTATTCGAATCGTCAGCACATGACCATGTAAACCAATTTCTTTGTAGACACTGGACTGGGGAATCAATCAATGACTGAGCAGAAGGGAAGCCCTTGAAATGTTTGCTGGGTTATTTTCCTACCAAGTGTCGTAAATCCAGTTGAATTAGAGAAGCAACAAGCATTGCGTACCTTCAAGGCGTATGGAAGCTGATTTCTTGGCCCCAAATCCTGCTCCAATTAAACCAGACATGGAACAGTTTTA
This sequence comes from Linum trigynum, assembly GCA_964030455.1. Lineage (NCBI taxonomy): Eukaryota > Viridiplantae > Streptophyta > Magnoliopsida > Malpighiales > Linaceae > Linum > Linum trigynum. The sequence continues at coordinate 26,509,111 of OZ034814.1, read as the reverse complement.
GTAATCGGTTGCTAATCCGAAGACATTTACATACAAAAAAAACTGTACAGGGAAATGAAGATTCAACAGCAGACCTCCGGAGTGGATATATGTGAAAACGGCCAATCCTCCCTGCGTAAAACTCGGCAAAATCAGAATCCCCCAACTCGAAAAAAAGCAAGACAGAAAAGGAGGTATCAATGGGGGAAACGAACGTACGAGGACGATGAGCGCAATGGGCAAGAAGGGAGGGGAGCGGGACTTGGAACTGAAAAGAGCGCCGCCGCTGCCGCTATCACCGTACCGACGGGAGGGATTTCCCGGCCTCCTCGACATTGGCTGGCTGCCGGAACTCAATCCAACTTCACGCGGTTTGTTTTTAAACAGTTTCTCCCACCATTCTGATTCTCGGCCGGAGAAATGGAATTTCGTAAAGATCCCGAGAACTGAAAAGACACAAACAAAAAAGGGTGGAATCGGGGGAGAAAGGAACTGTGTATGATCGGATCTCTAGCAACGGACTATTTCTTTAGTTTGTTTGTTTCAGTGGAAAGGGATCGTGATTTCGTGATCATGAACTCTCTCTCTCTGCCATTCGGCAGTCAAACTGCTTCAGTCTCAGCCAATGGGGATTGCGCCACGTGGGGATAATCAGCAACAGCTTCCCGGAGTAAACGCGCGAAACGCTACTCTACCCAAGGAGGCCCAAGAATAAGTCGGTGAAACTAAAGGCCCAGCTACGGCTACGGGGCCCGTGGATAGAGTCGAAAACTTTTGCTCCCCTGGAAGGAAGCCACAGGAGTATTAGAGCATCCACGTTAATAATGAAATTGCAAAACTAATTTCATATCATTTTTATATTTTCATTGGCTTTTACCCGGCTCGTTGGTCGGATTACTTTAAGTTATTGATTCGTATAATGAGAAAGAAATCTAGAGCGGAAGAGCATTTATTTTTGAATATTCTTTTTTCTTAATATGGGTTTGTCCGGATTGGAGGCTAGAGAAGGGCCCATGAAAATATTTTGGTCCATTCGGAATGGTTTTGGCCTACCTAACTCGTATTACCAAGAACTATGAAGATACCACAGTTTACAACTAAAACATAAGTCAATGTCGAAAATCAAAACCACCAACACTTGCAGGAACACAAAGAAATTGTCGTTTTAGCCACCAAATGGGTTGCCCGGTAGTTTTATCCGCCTATGAATTCCACAACAAAACGTCCATACTGCTACAGGATTTTTCAATATCCTCGGAGATGACTCCACCTCTATGATCACGTATCTCCTGACCTCGTACCTTATCAATGACTACTTTTGCCTCCCCTTGAATACCACCTCCGTCATACCCTTCAAAGATCACCATTCGATTGCACCTTAGAGAGTCATCAATGCAATTCACTTATATGAGAGTTTATTTTTTATAATTATAACATAAATAAATCAAGAGAGAGAAAAATATTTGTATTTTTTTTATTTTTTCCTATGTGGCTTGCATTTTAAATTTCATTTAATGCAAGCTTGCATATTTGCAATTGCCCACTACATTGGTGCAATCCCCTTTGCAATTGCATATTGAGTGCCATGTAGGATTTGCAGTTGAGCAAATACATTGATGTGGATGCTCTTAGGGCGCATACAATTTAGTCAATTACAAATTTCCATCGGTATAATATAACTCTTTCATATGTATTTTTATCAAACATGTCTTATTCACTATTTTTTACGTCAAACATGTGATTTCGATGTGATTTTAGAGTGTATTAGACAATATGTGCGAATTAGGTACAAAACAAGACCACGAGTAGGGATGGCAATTTTGACTTGACCCGTTTTACCCGACCTGTTTGATCTGTTTTGGGGCGGGGCGGGCATGGGTACTCTCATCGACCCGACCTGTCTTGACCCGCCCCATTCTCGACTCGTTCTTGCCTAAATTACACGTAATTTTAGTCAAATTACTTAGGATTTCTCTTTTATTACATCAAATCTTAGCTATAATAAAGACGTAAATTAGTGAAAACCTCAATTTCTCCAATAATTTAACTATATTTCTCATAATATTGTTTGTTTCCTTGGTCTTATAATAAAAACAACCAATATTTCTAATATTTTTCATATAAATTGCATACCCATTGGGTCGACCTGCCCCGACCCGTGACCCGTGATAAATTACCCGACCTGCCACGGGGCGGGTCTGGGTACCAAGAAACCCGCCCCGGACCTGCCCCATTGCCATTCCTAACCACGAGTGTAGCAAGGGGGCAGGAAGTTGAAGATCGTGGCCTGGAAGTTGAAGATCACGGCCGGGAACATAGACCGCGAACTCAAATTGAAGATCGCGACCCGGAAGTCCCAGATCGCGGCCGCAAATTGGAGGGCTCAAGGCGCAAACTTCGCGATAAAGGAGCGAGGGAGAAACAGAGACCTTCCCCAGTCAAATCACGACCACCTTATTATTTGACCTCGAGAATGATCGCGGCTGAGACTCGTGGATCGCGACCACGAAGTCAGCCCGGGATCTCCTCATTTTCGAAGGTCAGGGCGACAGTGTTTCAAGATTGCAACCTCACTTTCGAATATCACGACACCGATCTCTACGCTTCTGACTTCGAACTTCTCCATCTCCAGATTGTCTATAAATAGAAAACCCCTTTCCCCGCTTTTAGATGAGATGAACTTTGAGAGAAATTTTTGGTTTCAGAGAGAGGAGAGAGAGAGAGAGAGAGAGAGAGAGAGAGAGAGAGAGAGAGAGAGAGAGAGCTGAAGGAAGGAGAAGAAGCTAGAAGAGAGGGAGCATCTTACTCAACCCAAGCCTTCTTCAATTTCTTCTATGTTTCTTCTTTCCTCCTTTATGGAGTAGTCCTCTAAGGTACTTGGGGTTCTAAACCGCAAACCTTAGTTTTAGGATTTATTATGTATGTATGAATATTTTAGGGTTTCAATAAATGAATGTGTTTATCTATTTGATTCTATTGTTGTGCTATCATTGATTGTGTTTGGGTAAGTAGCCCTAATCTTCTCTTTATGCTTCTAAGCTAGGAATGGAGTTATATGGTTAGATGAGTATTCGTCATCAAGAAAATCAAGGTTAGATGTATGAATAGGGACCTATGGTGGTCGAGGCGACCGAACCCTTGTCGTAGGTTAGCCTTCCTAGATACAACCTGGGATGAAATCTCGGTGTGGACAGTGGATAGTGTCCATTGAAATGAGCCATGAGCTAAAACCAAAATGTGAAAAGGAAAACCTTGATTTGTGTATCATCCTGATAGATCTTGTTACATGGACATGACAGTAGTCAATAGGTATGGACGATCGATAGCAACAACAATGGTGTGCATGTGTTAGTACTTGAATGAAAAAGTGAATAGTCTAGTGGAAATTTGATGATTGAAAGAACATGAATAAATAATACCACTCCTCTTCACTCGTGGAAAGCTAATTAATTAGCCACTTGTTGATGTGACTTGAATCGGACTATCAGCCGCTATGATTGCAATAGTCGGGGGTCTCACTGCTATTTGGGTTCGGAATCTGGGCATGGTCTGTAACCGTTTCCTTTGCCATATTGGATTAGGTTTAGACCCACATGGAGAAGTACTAAAAATACTTCTCATACTCCTATGTAATCTGTAATCTCCTCGATATAGTGAAACTGACTCTCTCTCGCCCGTGGACTAGCTAACACACATCGTGTTAGTGAACCACGCAAATCGTGTGTCGTGTTTTCGATTCTCGCTTTCGTATTCTTGCTTTGTCGATTCCGGCGATTTCCCGATCCGTAGCAGCGCGTTTATAACACCACTAAAATCCAACTGTTAGTTTCTTTCTCGAAAAACTACCGATTGGTTGCCACTTGCCACCAACTTGAACTCTGTCAATACTCATTTGCATTGGAACGCAACATAAAGGAGCTCAACAAGTATTGATAATTTCATGTACAAATTAAATTTATAACATAATTTAAGATGTATAAGTTCAGTGTTTATCATCAAATTTTTTGCACGAAAATGGTATAGATACAAGCTAAGTTTGTCTCTTGAATTTGTATAGTAAGTTCATGGTAAAAATTTCTCCACAGGAAGTGTATTGTTTGTTTCCAACTGTGAAATTGAAAAAATGAAAGCATATCCAGTAGCATCCATCCCCAAAAGAAAAGGCGGAACAAATAAATTTGCCTTCATTCTACATTTTTCACAGGAGAGGCGTGGTGTAGCTCCAGTTGCTCTGCTTTCCAACCATAAATATGTCAGCACAGGACAGCTTTGTGACTGAGCCAGAGAGCTACCCATAAACATGGCCCTCTTCCCTTGTGCCCATACCCTTCTCCCAATCTTTGATGATAATAATTCATAATACACTAGAAGTAGCAACAATACTATCTCTTGTTCTCATACCCATAATCGTGGCTTCAATCTTGCTTATTACTTTAGCCATACTTGGTGACCTTTTGGAACCTCGATGTTTGAAAAGTGGCATATTTTCCTTTTCTTCCTCAAATTTTCCAATACATGGGATTTCTTGTTCATCTCCAAGGTTTCCTCTTTGACAAAATAAGGTATCAAATTCAAGAAAGAGCAGACAAAGTGGAAGATCTGAATTGGGTTTTGAATTATCCTTATAGCTCTTCAGGATTGGGAATCTAACCTCATTTTCCCCATTTTTGCATTACTTGAAAAGCCTTTCTCAACAGCATATCCAACAAGTGAATTCAGCCGCAACAGTTGCCCCATTACAAAAAAAAAAAAAAAGGAAAAACACACAAGTCAAGAATCTTCCACATTTCACTTTTTAACCACAAAATTTCTCCTTTTTCCCCCTTTTTACCATGTTTAGTCTTCCCTTCTTACAAAAGAATCGAACCCAAAAACGAAAGAATAAAAACATAACAGAAACAGAGAAAGACAAAGAACCCCCTCCCCCAAGAAAAACAGAAAAAAAGAGTGCTTACAATATTTAACAAAGGGCATCCATCATCAACAACTATACCTAACATCTGTATATCCATTCTTTCTGCTTCTGTTCCTTCTTATATGTCATCATCTTCTTCATTCTTCAGTCCTTCAGCCGAATCACAGATTATCTTTCAACTTTTGACTTCCCACGAGACCCTGAGAGGGTCGACTGCTAAACTATGTACATCACTCAACCGGCTGATCTACAGTGTCTTCCCCCCCACCCCCCCTATATATAATTCACTTCAAACTTCTATCTCAATCCATTTTTTTACTGTACTATTATAATGATTCCAGTATAACAACTACAAAACCCTAATCAACCATTTTCCTCTCCTGTTTGTTTCTCACTGAACCTGCTCCCCTATCAAGTCTAGACCAACCAGAAGGAATGATACTCCTTGAAACAGCAAAAAGTAGAAATGAATACCCTGGGCTGATAACAGGCTCCTTGCAGCATCACTTAAAAGAAGGAAAGCCAAAGACAACTCCTTTGTGTATATCCTGTTGTGCTTCCTCTTCTTCATCGCTTTCTGTTCTTGCTTCACCAAATCTTCCTTCATGTCGAACAAATTAGGCTCGGAGGACCCCCTTTGATGCTTTGACTCTTTTTGGCCCAATGCTACTAGGTCGCTCTCTGATGAACGACCTGACTTTTTAGTAACGACATACTCGTAGGCGCTACCGAGCTGAAATAGACCTGAGATCATGGCGTTGAACTTGGTGACCGACATTGTGTTCTCGAAAAAGAGGTATGAGACTATGAAGGGGAGTGATTTCGGTGCTGGGACGATGTTGAGGAATGACATGGTGGCAGGTATATAGCAGACAACCCATGCTGGTAGCTCGACCTCTGGCATGAACATTGTCATGGGGAGGATTATGCAGAAGAGGGTGAAGGAATAAAATGGCAGGATCAATTTCCTCAGCAGGAAGAAGAGGAATATCAAGTTGCACTTCTTCCATACACTAATATGCAAATAAGGCCATTAAAAGAGGATCACAACCAAGTTCTCTATGTTCCAGAAGGAGTTAAAGGAGAGAAGGACAATTGTAGGACAGAACAACCCCTATTACAGAAAATTGTAACTGTTCAAGTTATAACCCTAAAATTTTCTTTTGGATGAACGTATCAGAGGAGAAAATTTAAAATCCCAATTCATCTCACCTTACTCTTATATTTGTTTACTTCCAGAAAAATATTTTTACTCCACCAACTTGCCACCCCCCCCCCCTAGAAGAATATCACCACCATAGAAAAAATTATAAAGTACCTTTGTGCATATGATTTGAGGAAGACAGAGTCTAAACAATTGCATAGGACCGGAATGCCATCTGTGTTGCTGCTTTCTGTAAGCCTCATATGATTCAGGCAATTCACACTGACACTGAAATCACATATTAAGAAGTTCCAAATGATTGATCATGAATCAAATAATGTCAGGCAACAAAACGGAGCATATATGTATACACACATACCTCAACATCATTTAGGAAAATGAACTTCCAGCCATGGACATGAGCCCGGACAGCGATATCCATGTCTTCAACAGTAGTCCTCTCTAACCAACCACCAGAAACCTCCAAAGCCTTAATCCTCCAAACACCAGCAGTCCCATTGAACCCAAAGAAGTTTAGGAACACCCCGTTTACTTTCTTCTCTACCTCGAAATGGAAAGCTAAGTTAATGTTCTGCAATCTAGTCAGTAGATTCTCATCCTTGTTCACAAAAGACCACCTAGCTTGAACTAGCCCCAACTCCTCATTGTCCTGTAGTAAGGAAAAAGAAACCATCTTTAAGTGTTCACTCAATTAAATTATTAAAAATCCTAAGTTAATCCAAAATAAGTAGAGAATGAGTGAGTTACCTTGAAATGGGGGATTGTTCTCATAAGGAAATCTGGGGTGGGCTAAAAGTCTGCATCAAATATGGCAACAAATTCATAGTCTTTAATGTAGCTGTAGTTCATAGCAGATTTGAGGTTGCCAGCTTTGTAGCCATCTCTTATCACTCTATGCCTGTACAAAATGCGAGCTCCCTCTTGTTGCCATTTCTCAACTTCCTCGTTGATCAACAACTGTGTGGTTGAGTCATCGGAATCATCCAGAACTTGGATCAAAAGTTTGGATTTTGGCCAGCCACTATACTGCAATCCCTTTCATTGGTTACACTTGGCCTTTGTTAGGAGTTGTGTCATAGAGAGTCAAGTTTTTGGCGCCGTTGCCGGGGACTTTCTAGATTATTAGGAAAGGCAGAAGTTTGTTACTTTAGCATTTTTTTTCTTTTACACCCTTGCTTTTCACTTGGGTGTTTTTGTTTTTGTTGGTGCAGATCTGAATCATGGATCCTAATGGCTTCTCCAACTAGTGGGGGTATCCACCACCACCCGAGTGGTATTACCCTGAGACTTCCTGGAGCAATCAAAGAGGAGAAGACTATGGATTCTGGTTCCAGTACCAACCCCTTTACTATGGAGAACAACTGGACCCTTGGACATTTCAAGAACAGTATCCTTATCAAGAATAATTTCTACCACAACCAGAAGGGCCATCGAAGCTAGAGTTAGCCATGATGGCCTTCACGGGCCAATCTGCAGAGCCATGCTACAGCCCACAACAAGATCCAAACTGTGAATTGAGACTTCTCATAGAGCATTTTGTTCGGGACACCGAGATATCCTTCCTCAGGATGGACCTCCTAATCCAATCCATCTATGAATCTGAGGAGGCTGTTCAGCGCTCAGTGAAGCAAACAAAGTGGGTTGAGCAAGTTTGTGCACAACTTGCTCAACATCGCCTTTCTGCTTCCACACAAGAAGAGCAGGATGAAGAAGGCTACAAGGACATTGTGGAGTATACAGAAGTTGTCACGGTCTCACGGAGAGCTCCCGTGATGAACATGATAAGGAATGTCCTGTTGTGGCCGACCACACCTTCCCACATCCCACACCGAGCTTTGAAGAGGTGGGCATGAGCAAGGAGATGCAAGATGATCTCATGACAGAAATTTCTTGGTGACTTGCTCTCCAATCCGTTCTAGAAGAAGAAGAAGAGCGAGAAAGGATGGGTAAAGAAGTTGTGGAGGATGACGGAAGTGAATTAGAGGAAGTTCTTGATCTTTTCCGAAGGGAGGAATTAAATTCTGAAGAAGGATGGGGGGTTGAGGAAGCAATTGGCGTCCAGGCTAGGGAAGAAGTTGAGGTGGAAGAGGCTTGCACCCGCCCTATGTTACAAGTAATATCTCCACCAAACTTCAAGGAGCTTCTTGGCAAGGACCCATTTGCGGTGTCTCTTTGCCAGACCAAGGCCACATCGACATCGGTCCCTCTTGGTGGATGCGATGGTGGTCAGTCGATGCTAGTATATCTAGTTTGGAGCAATGAGACGAGAGAAGAGAAGAAGAGGTCTCGAGGATGGAGACTTGCATCAAGTGCATGAGCCTTCATCACCTGTCATACCACATGCTCGTGACTTGAGGCTCTACCTCATCGACAAGAACCTCAACTTCAAAGAGGTTTTGGGGTGGACCGAAGCTTAGGAGCCACTGTCCGGCTCACGACGTGAAATAAGTGCTTGTTGGGAGGCAACCCAACCAGTCAATTTGCATTTCTTTCCCTATTTCTCCTCGGTTTAGTCAGTTTTGTTCTTTGATTTTAGAGTCAATAACTCAACCTTTGTGAGATTTTGTGTGGTGTTTGTGTTCCGACTACTCTCTCCTCCTGGAATGCACCGCCTGCCCAGTCCACCATCATTCACAATTGATCTGGTAACTTCATTCTACCCTCCTTATCTTTCCTCCATTGAGGACAATGTCGTGCTTAAGTGTGGGGTGATGTTCCATTATATATATATGTGTGTGAATGTTTGGCTGTATGTGTATGCGTGTGAATGTTCGATTATATACGCGTGTGAATGTTTGCCTGTATGTGTGTGAATGTTTGGTTGTATGTTTGTGCCTGGAGCCTAGTCCACTGTCCGAATTTTTAAATTTGAGGGCTCCAATTACGTGTTCCCTACAATTTCCTGCTCAATATGCTTTGAATTGACAACCTTTATAGTATTATGCAACCTAGGGAGGTAGTTGTAGCATTATGGAGGATGCTGAAGTATAAGATTTTTCATATCTGTCTCCTTGTTGTGCCGGGTGATTGTGTGAACTAGTGGCTTTGGGACCTTTGAATCATGTGATATGAATGACTTTCATTGTGTTTGGACTTTTTTATCATGAGAAGGTCCCAGTGTACTTAATGAAACATAGTCGGTCCCCCATGGCAATAATCTGACATCTTAAACATGGGGTAAGCCCAACGTGTGTGGCACCGTTCATTGCACAAAATTGGGTTTTGGAAGAGATTTTGGTGATTCCTAGTGGGGTACTCCTACAAGGTGAAGCTAAGTTGTCTCTAGTACAAGTAAAATTTCCACCCGTTGAACGGCTTGCCTACTCGAGGATGTATTTTTAAGGGCACAGATATAGCTTCCGACCCCCCTTAATTTCAATGACCCTCCGCACGAATTGAGGAAAAGGAGTTAAAAGAAGTACTCTGGTGAGCGACAGATGTACAGAAATTGCTCTTGCTCAACCAATAAGGGTCGGCCGCGCATAACTGCAGTTGGAACCCCAACAGCAAATGAAATGAAAGAAAAAGAAAAAAATTGAGAAAAAGGGTTCCAACAAATGAAATGAAATGAGAAGAGCACCCGAGACAAAAGTCCAAGTTTGTGTGTATTGTGTGAGTCTCTTTATCCATGAATTGTATGTCCTAGGTCCACTACTTCGGATGATCCTGGTTTGAGTCTAGTACTCGCATTGAGAGAGATAGGGGACGTCTTAGAAGACCGGTTAACCTCGTAAGCTGCTAAATGATCTAACAAATCCGTTATTGACAATCGAGGTTGCGTATTGCTATAAAGGTCTAGAGAGTTGCATTGGTTTGAGTCAGGTTTGCTTGGGGACAAGCAAACGGTTAAGTGTGGGGGGATTTGATGACTCGGTACTTGCACATGTTTTCCCCTCTACTTCTTGATCCTTTAAGCTTGAATTATCGCTTCTTTTGCCTATTTTACGCTAGGTTGTGTTCCTTTGTCACATTTCAGGTCCTCACACATAAATTGAAGCATAGGCGCAAGTTTCAAGTCAATCGGAGATCAATTGGCAACTGAAGCTGAGTAATAGTAACTCTAGAGACCCGTGGATTCGATATTTATTACTTGAGCCACTATACTCCAGACCCTTTCATTGGTTACACTTGGCCTTTGTTAGAAGTTGTGTCATAGAGAGTCAATGGCGGAAGAAGGGGTCGAGAAACGTCGTGGGTGGTTTTCCTGATGAATGGGGATGGACATGGCGCTGGTGTATTCGACACTTTCTTGCCAATTTCTCCCACAAATTCGGGAAGAAGAAAGCCATAAGAGATCAATTATGGGTTGCAGGTACTAATGTCTTTTTATGCAAGTTAATTACGCATAATGGATATTTTTTTTATTTATCATGTATTGAATAGTTATTTTTGTTCACCTTGAAGCAGTTGCACATCAACCAAAAAAGTACGAGCAGAAGATGAAGACGATCCATCAGATACACCGAACGAGGGCAATATAGGCTGAAGGTCAAGATTTGCACATGTGGACATTCCATATGGACAATGGTGCCAGATTCGTCATTGCAACTACTAACCATGGCGCAAGTACAAATGGAGTGTACAAGGGCCTTAGAGCGATGTTTATTTCTGCCAATGATCATGACTACAGAAAGACAACATAGATAAATCATAGATCATGCAAGACCAAAACACAAGACTTGACTAAAGAAAGATAACATGGATAGTTCAATGGAATGACACAAAACTAAAATAAACACAGATAGCATGAGAAGTTCACTGGTTGGCTTCATTTTGTTCCCCCTCATTTTGTTCCCCATCTCTCCCTCCTCCTCGTCCTCCATAGAGTCAAACAAGTCACAGGTTAAGCGAGTTACGAGCCAAACGAGTTACTGGTTAATCGAGTTACAGGCCTAGCGAGTTACGGGTTAACCGGGTTATGGGTTGTTCGTGTTACAGGATAATCGGGTCACAATCAGTCGGGTTGCGGGGGTCAACCCATCAAGTCACTATTAGAAAACTAGGTTTTGGTGACAAAGGTTATTTATTTGCATTTAAAAGTCACTTATTATGTTTAGAAGAATGATTTAATGAGATTGTTGCTTATCGGGAAATCCAAATAGACTAAACCACATGAAAACACGGATTTTTCTCCAGAATACATACGTTTTTAAAAAATTCTCAAAATACACACGTTTATGAAAAATTCTCAATTTACAAATGTTAGGGCATCACCGCGGCTGTGGGACGTGGTGAACATCTTCACCTTTGCATATGAAAGCGGTGAATGCATCAACGCGACAAAGGAGCGCGGTGAAGGTCTGACCTAAGGCTGAAACTTCAAACGAACATAACTTTGCGCTCGGTTATCCAATCATAGCGAATTTTTTTATTTCGCATAATTTTTCGAGATCATTCAATTCGCAAACATCGAAGGTAGTTTGGTCCTTCCTTCGGCCCCGAAAAAAGTCATTTCTTCCCCAAATGAGAAATTTTTCAATTTCGCCGAACTTTGGATGGTCATAACTTTGTGCTACGCAATCCGAACGTCATGAAATTATTTTTTATTACGCATAACTTTTTAAGGACTACAATTTTTATTATAGCCATAATTTTGGAATATATGTGGATTTGTGAAAAGTAAAGGGAAAGTTATTCCCAAAACGCCGTATATCGAAAACTATTTCCTGTTTTGAAAATTCTTTCCTAGTAAAAGTTGTAGTCCCATAAAAATTATGCGGAATCAAAAAAAATTCATACGTTCGGGTTGCGGAGCACAAAGTTATGGTCGTCCAAAGTTTGGAATAAACAAAAAAATGCTCCTTCGTGGTAGCAAACGACGTTCTTTCAGGACGAAGGCGGGACCAAACCGACTTAGGCGTTTGCGGATTGAAAGATCTCGAAAAATTACGCGAATAAAAAAATTCGCTACGATTGGATAACCGAGCGCAAAGTATGTTCGTATGAAGTTCAGCCTTAGGTTAGGCCTTCACCGCATTTCTCGATCGCGTGGAAGAGAGCGTGTGAGAGGGAAAAGAAAACTAAAACAATAATTAAATATATTTCTATATAATTGGACAAAAGTAACAAAAAGATTAAAAATTATTATTTAAGTTTTATAACTTATTATATTTTATATTATAATTATATAATTCAATTACTATTCACCTCATTTGCACCATCTTACTATTATTTCCAAATAACAATTTACCACTCAACTTACTCCCCCCTACAATTTACACCCTCCTATAATTTACACCTCAACTTGCACCCCCTAGAACTTGCACCCCCCCCCCCCCCCCCCCCCCCTAAAACTTGAATAATTACAGGATTCGCGAATTATCAAATATAATTCGCGCTCCAATGAATAACAATTCGCCAAATTATAGTCATGCCATGGAGAAAGCGCATTTTCACGCTCTAGCGCGGGAGTGGCGAAGGTCCATTGACGAATTGGGTGACCTAAGACCTAACTCCCAACAAACAAACAATACAATGGAAATAGTGGATTTTGGGTTAAGCTACTAAAAACTAGATAGAAAACGAGCAGGATGGGGACAAAGGCTAAATCTAAAGAATATAAAATGGTGGAGTTTTGCGGGATTTTCACAATTTTTTTTTATTCTCCTTAATTGTAGGTAGGGTATAAAAGTAATTATACCTTGACTTTAAAATAAATAAAAAATTATCTCCTTATTTTTAGTAGTGCACGCAATAACATGGAGAGAGAAGAGATTAGAGGGAATAAAATAATGTAAAAGATGTTTAACATTTTGAAAAAATATTTATATTCTTACATAACAGTTTTGTATATTTTTTGGAATATTATTTGATTATGAACTCTAAAATTAATATAAAAAGATTTGAAATTAAAAAACCTTTTATATATTTTTTACAACATGTTCCTTCATTTTATGCTTTTGGAATATTATTGTTTTTTTTGTGAGAAGACGGAGCGCTTAAAGGGCGCCACATCCTTTATACGATAATGAGACGGGGTGTCTGAACCCCAATAGTATCATGGTACAACCAATAAGCAAGAGTGCTATCATGAGCTGTAACTCGATGGATGCCAACCGGCAAGGAATGGCCTCTGTTTGCTAGGTAGTCAGCGACCACGTTCGCCTCTCAAAAGACATGCTGAAGCTGGACCTGCCAATCTCACTAGAGCCACCGTCGGATCTCAGCCACATAGGAATATTGTGAATGGTGTGGTGTCGCAGAATCGATAAGTGACAAAGCCGTGGTGGAGTTTGTCTGCAGAATAACCTTCCGAATTCCTTCCTCCCAAGTAATCTGTAACCCATGCACAATACCGGCTAGCTCGTCACTATTGATGGAACCCCCTCCCAGGTTCATGGAGAAAGCAGTGACAAAAAGGTCATCGTCCCTCCTGGCGACTCCCCCGGCCGCCGTGCTAGATGTAGAAAGTGTCACGGAGCCATATGTGTTTAGGCAAGACCACCCGGGCTGAGGTGGCTGCCACTGGATCATCGTAGGTGTGTGGAGTCCCCCGGCTCCGAACACCTGTTGCTCCTTCTCCGAGGCTTTAAGGATTTGAAGCCGAAGTTGTACCCAGCTAGTCTGAATATGTGCACAGGAGTCCAGCTTACCTTGGAAGCAGTAATTGTTCCGGTTTTTCCACAATAGCCAGCACATAGTCGTGAAGAGAGTGCTATTGATGGTGCGGCCACGGCCCGTCGTGTAGTGCAGGATCCATCTCTCGATGTTGGGCTCGAAGAAATCATGACCAGGTTCATTTTGTAGTGCTTCCACCCACGTAGCTCTTGCATAAGGGCAATCGCGAAGTATGTGAAGTGTAGTTTCAGGGGCCCCGCCGCATATTTTGCAGCCATCGTCGTCAATTAGGTGTCTGCACTTCCGCTCTGCGTTGGTTAGAAGCTTGCGGTGATTGACCAGCCACATGAAGGAGCACATCCGATGCATTGCCGGGATCTTCTAGGTTGCTCTCCAGGTAGGGTGTCTGTGAAGGTGCGGGTTATCCTCCTCTCCCAACATCTTGTACGCCGTCTTAAGTGAGAATTCACCATTCGGAGTGAAACGCCAGCATCTCACGTCGTCTTCTGTCTCCGTCAGCACCGGGTGAAGGTAAACCTGCGAGGGCACATCAACGGGTAAGAAATGATTTATATACTCCCTATTCCACTCATATTTGAGCACAAAGTCCGCCACTGGAATGTTCCTCGCTACTTCCGGAACTGCTTGGGAGTACGCCGCTAAAGGTTCCTCGTCATTGATCCAACAGTCACTTCAGAAGCGGGCGAGGCGACCATTTCGTATATTCCACGTCGAGGCTTCCTCCAATCTGTGCCAGACTCGTAGTACTCCCATAGGTTCTAGACCCTCACTGTTCGGCGCGACACCAGACCTTCCTCCGTCGTTCGCATGTACTTGTGTAGGATGACCTTTGCCCACAGCTCTTCTGGGTTCATGATGTTACGCCATGCAATTTTCAGCATGTACGCCTCATTCGTTTGGGTTGCCGAACGCATACCTAGGCCGCCTTCCTCTTTTGGTCTGCATATCGTGTCCCAATCTACTAGGTGCACTTTCCTTCCTCCTTTCGTACTTTCCCAGATGAACGCTCTGATTTTTTTGTCGATGTAGTCCCTGACGCTAATCGGGAGGAAAAACGTTTGCATGGTGTACGACGGTAGGGATGACAGGACAGACTGGGCAAGCGTAATCCGCCATGCCAAGCTCATGGTTTCAGCTTTCCATCTTGCTAGTCTTTTGTCCACATTGTCTATCAATTCAATGTAGGTTGCCTTTGATACTCAATCGTGGATAACCGGAACTCCCAAGTATCTGCCGAGGTTTGTCGTCTGCGGGATTTTGAGCTCGGTACTTAGGGAGGCTCTGGTTTCGGTCGTCACATTTCCTGAGAAGAAGGCTCTCGACTTTGGTTTGCTCACTCTTTGTCCCGAGGTCGCTCCAAAGGTCTCAAAGCATTGCAGGATCGCCTGGGCTTGCTGCAACGATGCCTCGCCAAACAAAATTAGATCATCTGCAAAAAAAAAACAAATGTGATAAGGCCGGTCCTGATCTGGTCAGCTAGATCGGCTGCCAACTCCCGTCCCTAACAGATTTATTAATAAGATGACCCAATCTTTCCATACACAACATAAAAACATAGGGTGATAGAGGACATCTCTGTCGAAGGCTGCGCGATGGGGAGAACGGGCTTGTCAAGCCCTTGTTCCACTGGATTTCCATTATGGACGTCGTGATACAAGCCATAGTTACCTCGATCAGCTTCGTAAGAGTGCATGTCGCCTCTAGAGTATCCCAGACAAATTCCCAACGAATTCTGTCATAAGCCTTGACCAGGTCGATCTTCAGGACCATCCACCCTTTCCGACCCTTCTTGTCCCGCATAGAATGAAAAACTTCATGTAGGATACAAATGTTATCTGTAATGTGTTGTCCTGGGACAAAGCTCATTTGGGTCTCGTGCACCAACTTGGGGATAAGAGGTTTCAGCTTCTCCGCAATTGTCTTTGTCAGTGCTTTGTAGGCAACATTGCATAGGCTGATGGGTCGGAATTGCTCGATAGACGTCGGCGAGGTGATTTTTGGGATTAGGATGATGATGGTGGAGTTGATGTCCTGAATCCTGGTCGGCTCGTCCCAGCAGCTGCGGATCAGGTCCGTCATAGAGTTTCCGATTGTCTCCCAGTATTTCTGGAAAAATAGGGGGTTCAACCCGTCTTTGCCAGGTGCTTTCAAAGCTCCCATCGAGCGGATTGATTGGAAGATGTTCTCGGCAGATGGTTGCACATTAAGACCCTGCCGAAGGCTGCTTTCCAACTCCGGGAATTCGCGAGTCAGGGACACGACATTCTTGTTTTCATCCGTGTACAGCCACTCGAAAAATGCCCGGGCCATTTGTTGAAGTTCCATTTCTTCATCAACCCACTCCCCTGCCGCATTTTGCAACGCTAGGACCCTGTTCCTCTTTCGTCGCTTCAGGGTTCTTGAGTGGAAATAAGCTGTCTTTTTATCTCCTGATGCGATCCACTTGATTCGCGACTTTTGGCACCAAAAGAGTTCCTCCTGGAACATAACCAACTCGAGTTCTTCTTTGGCAGCCTCGAGCTGAGGAGAAGAGTGCAAGTTACCATCCCGATGTTCCAGTCTCTCGATCTTTCTCAAGAGCGCATCCTTTCTTCTGTGACCCTTTACTAATATAATTTTTATTATGTATTCTAAATGAACTAGTAGTCTGGTATTGTATTGGATTGTTTTGAGTTTATTGTAAAATTTTTGTTAACTACTCTCATGGAAAAAATATTTTTCATGACTATATCAATATAGCTACAAATTGACAATGAGTACTAATTCACCGGAAAAAATATAACTACAAATTAAGTTTTTAATAGAAGATATCGAAGTTGTGTTTGATGTTAGTATTTAATTAACATGATGGTGTGATAGAAATATTACTAAGAAAAAATTAAAATAGACGATGTGGTGTTGATAATCACTTTTGTTTTCTTAATATCTCAGTTCTTATTATTTCATCTTATTTTAGGTTTATTCTTAGTTAAGATCTCATTCTTTTTGGAGTGGTTTATATTCTCGGTTAAGCTATCATTGATTTTCAATAATTCTATATGAGGTTCACAAAAATGATTGATTCAGAGTTTTGTCTACTTAGCCATTTATAGAATCAGGAGATGGGGTACAATGCATCCTTTTGATTTTAGCATTAAGGGTAAATAATTTAGTAATAGACTATTTTTGTATGATTAGAACAATTGCAAGTTGATTTTTTGTTGATTTAATAATTAATGGATAATTTTAAAAAATTATAAACTCAAATATTCCGGTCAACCGCGCGGTTACATGCTAGTACAACAAAAAGTTAATTCAATAGGCACAATTCTCGGTAATGTTATGGGTTTTTTTTTCAATTTTGCATTATTTATCTGCCATATGAACTAAAATCTGTAACATCCCGAACCTTTTCCTGAACAAGATATTTTCCGCTTTGGGCCTCGACCCTCGCGGTTTTTGGCTTGGGGTGCAATTCAAGGTGGCTTCCCATAAGGTCACCAATCCTTGTTGTACTCCACACTGAGCACGTTCAACTTCAGAGTTCTCACAAGAACTCCTCCATTACACCCCAAAACGCGTCTTTTCAGTTAAGGTCAATTTCTTACTTATGAACCATGGATCTCTCCCGTGCTTTGTCAATGTGGGATTTGCCTAAGGTGTTACATACACCCCCCCCCCCCCTTGGGACTCAACATCCTCGTAGAGGTTTGCCCCACCATTGTTCAAGAGGGATGCAGAGAGGCTCTGATATCACTTGTAACATCCCGAACCTTTTCCTGAGCAAGATATTGTCTGCTTTGGGCCTCGACCCTCACGGTTTTTGGCTCGGGGTGCAATTCAAGGTGACTTCCCATAAGGTCACCCATCCTTGTTGTACTCCACACTGAGCAAGTTTAACTTAAGATTTCTCACAAGAACTCCTCCATTACACTCCAAAACGCGTCTTTTCAGTTAATGTCGGTTTCTTACTTATGAACCATGGATCTCTCCCGTGCTTTGACGATGTGGGATTTTCCTAAAGTGTTACATAATCCACCCGCCAAAAATGCATCTCGTCCTGCCAAAATTATGCAGGGAGAAAAAAAGTACTCTTGAATTTTTTAATTCAATTTTGATTTTCTCTTCCTTCATTAGTTCGCTGTAATTAAAATCGGGTAAATGCCACATTTGGTCACTCATATTACTAAATCATGTCATGTTTAGTCACTAAAAAATTAATATCAATTTTGGTCACTCGAATTACTGAAACATGTCACATTTAGTCACTCTCCTCTTAGTTTCCGTCCAACTCCATTAATGGAGTTGGACGAATGGAGTTGGACGGAGGCTAACTGAGACTGACTAAATGTGACATGTTTCAGTAATTCGAGTGACATTCATAAAAAAAAAATCGAGTGACCGGAGTTGGACGGAGGCGAACAGGAGAATGACTAAATGTGGCATGTTTTAGTAATTCGAGTGACCAAAATTGATATTAACTTTTTCTAGTGACTAAACATAACACAATTTAGTAATCTCAATGACCAAATATGGCATCTACCCTATGTTATTTCAATTAATTGTTCAACATTGTTAGAAATAGATTAATGTACAATTATCAAATACTCTCTCCTAGTTTTGCAACATGTTTCCTCAACCACCATATTATTGACACTCCAAACTTTAATTTCAACCACCATATTATTGACACTCCAAACTTTAATTTATGTTATTCACTAATGTATGCTAGTGTTAGGACCTTTTGAATCCAAAATAATTTATTAATAAAATCAATTCTGACCTACTTTTCACATTATTTTTTTACTTTGTGATTTCCAGGTGTGATTTTAATTGAGTAAATGCCATATTTGGTCACTGAGATTACTAAATTGTCTTATGTTTAGTCACTAGAAAATATTAATATCAATTTATGTCACTCGAATTACTAAAACAGATCACATTTAGTCACTCTCTCGTAAGCCTCCATCCAACTCTGGTCACTCGAATGACTTTTTTTATGAGTGTCACTCAAATTAGTGAAACATGTCACATTTAGTGAAACATGTCACATTAAGGAAACTAATGGGAGAGTGACTAAATGTGACATGTTTCACTAATTCGAGTGACCAAATTGATATTAATTTTTTATAGTGACTAAATATGACATGGTTTAGTAATCTCAGTGACCAAATGTGGCATTTACCCAAATAACATATGAATTTATTTTATAGTTCATCGGGCCAATTGAGTTCGGGTTATAGGTTAGTTTGATTACGGGTTCATTCGAGTTACAGGTTCAATTGGGTTCATGTTACGGGTTAGCCGGGTTACAAGCTCAATCGGGTTGTGGGCCAATCGAGTTGTGGGTCAATATGGTTGCTAACCTATAGGGTATCAAGTCAATCGAGTTATAGTCAACTTGGGTTGCGTCAGGTTGATCGGGTGGGTTAATCGGGTCGGGTTGTGTTTTGACACCTATGAGCGAATTTTCTGAAATCCTAATCCTAACAATACTTATACTTTTATATATATATATATATATATATATATATATATATATATATATATACTTACTATATATATAGAGGTTCTACGTAATCTCCCTTTTCCTGCACCCTGCGGAGTCCACGGAGGGATATTTGAGTCAATGTATCTGTGCACTATATATTGGATTTAGTTGGGCCATTAAAGCATCGCTACAAAGCCCGCTCCCTCTTCTTCAATTCCATGAAGGATACGAAATCATTATTTGTTTGATACCCTATGCTATATATATATATATATAACTATTTGATACCTATATGTATGTTTGCATGGGTAGAAAAGAAAAGTGCAGGAGCACGGAATCAGTACTGTGTTTGAGGTTTTTCTAATTAATTATTAATAACTTAACACACCAAATCTAATTTTGAATTTGAGGTTTTTGATAAAACATATAAACCATTCGTTTTCAATCTCCACGGCTCACGTTTGTTAAACCTTCCTGCGCACTAAATAACTAAACAAATTACAAAAAGGCTCTTGCCGCGTTAAGTTTTTTTTCATCCTAGTCCAACTAACTGACCCGATTAAATTAAATTGATTAAGACTGCAAACCCAATTGGGTAGACCCACTGCCGCCCTAACCAATTTCCAGTCTCCCTAACCAATTACACGATCCCTCTCTCGTCTTGGAGGGACACCCCTTCACAGTTCCAAGAGACGCTCCCCATCCAATTTGAACTCCCCAACTTAATCATCTTTTTGAATCCCAATTACTTGCATCCACATTCGACGTAGCTTGAATTTCCCAATTTATTTTGTCTTGTTTCTTCTTCGCCATTTTATTTCCCCTCGCCTATCTCTTTCTAACACGATTACGGCGACCGTGTCTATTATTTTGTTCATCGAACTTTTCATTTGCAAAAGAACCCTTGAAAGAGGTTTGCTAACCCTAGGGTTCATGTCGCTAGTGCTTTGTCATCTTGTCTTAGCGTTATTGTGATTTTCTCGAACCTTATATCTCTCGGTGAAATTTAGGTTTCCTGATATGTAGTGTTCGTCTCGCCCAGAGGATTGAGGAAGAAGATGAAGAACACATAATTTGATTCGAATCGGATGGAGAGGTCTCCTTAGTTTGTGTTTATGTATTAACGGTGCGTTTAGGAGTAATTCTAGTTGGACTAGGTCTGATCATTGATTTTTGCAGGCTTTTAAATAAGATTCAAACGTGGGCTTGTACATGGCCCATGCAATATTCAAAAGTGGGCCTGGAACGTGCGAGCCCATTTGTTTTCTCCTGCAGTATCAATTCGTGCGCCAACCCTAGTTTAACTAGCTTTACTTACCCTAGTTTAAGCTACACGAGTTAACATCATCATTACTACATATCTTCCAAAATCTTCTAACTCTTGACATTCCAGACTCAACCGTCTCCATCACACTCATGTCTCCACACTCAACCCCCACGATCACGTTTTCTTACACCTACATTCTCTCTTTCCTTCATCTTCACCTTCCCTTGTTCCTTCTTCCTCTGACTCCATGGCAAACAAAGGTAAATCTTTTGTGGAAATGGGGATACTATCTCTTTCAAACGATGACTGCCGATCCACCCCAAGTCTCGGGGACTATCTTTCATTCACAAGCATGACATCAATTGTGGCCGAGTACGAGTTCATCCACCTGAGTCCTTTCCCTGCAGAAGTGAAGAAGTTAATTAAAAATCTTGGCTGGGAAAAGTTCATTGATCTCCGGAGTCGAGGAAGCACCAGTTACTGCCCGCATGTGGTGAGGAAGTTCTACCACAATTTAGAGTTGTCTGGTCCCTGCGATTCTCATCTCGTGTCGATCTTCCTGGGTTATAGAGTCTGCTTCCAGCCTCATCAGTTTGCTGAGATCCTCGATCTCCCCGCCGCAGGACACCCCATTGATAGCAGAAGCGATCTTGGGAGGCTGTACGATTTTGAGTTTGAAGTTGAACTGGAGAAACTGACGAAGGGGCGCATCCAGGCTTCTTTCCTCCCAGATCCTCTTCGATTCCTCCACTGGATGATCGTCAACTGCTTCATGCCAAGGTACCGTGGTCATTCGATTATTCGTAAACTTGACCTGTTTATCCTTGTGCAAGCTCAAAGAGGTGTTCCTGTTAACCTCGCATCTCTCATGTGCCTGAACATGGTTGAGGCTGCTCCTAGAGGGGAAAACTGGTACACTGCCTTTCCATATGCCACCTTCTTGACCACCTTTCTTGAAAGGGTTGGGATGGATATGGGGGTTTATGCTAAGGAGGACCAGTGCGCCTATTTGCCAGTCTACCGTATCGTCGAATTGACCAATACTTTTATTGATCTTCGGCATACGGAGCATGAAGAGACCCCTGAGGCATCCTCAAGCAAACGTCCTCGGCTTACATGAGAGTCGATTGATGCAGGGCGGGGTGGAGCGTTGGAGCAGCAAAGGGGCCAGCATTGGATGTCTTTTGTTAATAAGTTTACTCAGGCTTTGTTGGTTTTTTTTTCCCGTCTTATTCTCCAGCACTCAAAACTGTCAGGTACTGAGGGGAGCCAGTACATCATCTGACTAGGAAAGTCTCCCATTTTTTTAATTATCCAGACAAATATTTTTCTATGCATGCAGTATTTTGTGAATTTGCCATGGCTAATTTTCCTAAGACAGGTGACGAGATGCAGTAATGGTCATCCCTAAGCAAGGAGGTGCAATTGCATCCTACACTTGCTATGATGTGAGAAGCTATTGTAAGGGTGCAAATTTGCTTGCAATTGAAATTGGCCCACGAGTGGGGACCATTGATGAAATTGCAATGTTTTCTCAAAATTATAGAAGTGGAAGTAGGGGACTACCTATGAAATTGCAAATGAATTTCATTGTGGGAGATTTTAATCCGCTTTTGTTCTAAGCAGTTCCAATTAGGTCGAAGAATGTGTTACTTATTTAATCTTCATTTTTTAATGGTTTTCGAAAATTATGGTTTTATTTATATTTGGTCACAAGTATAGTGACGATGATAGGCGTGAATAGTATGGATATGGCTTGAGTATAATGATTTTTTATCTATGGTGATTTTCCCCCCTTTTTCATCAAGACTCATGCTTCTTTTACCCCCCTGTGAATCTATCATGCTTCGTTTATAGTAAAATATCCTTTTAATTATACACAATAAAGAATCCATTAATTATGTAAGCCTTTTTATTGTATTTAATACTACAATGAATTCTCTGACTAAAAGGGGAGTGAAAACATCGTTGGTGGAAATTCAAGGAATGTAAGCCTTTCCATATCCTAGGAACATTAAATTAATTACATAAGAATTTTCTATCTGCCTTGTACGGGGTTTGGTCATTAATTATACTGATTGGGAGCCAATCAGTTGTACCTTTTGGGTTACCTATACATGAATGCAAATTTAATTATACGATTGGGAGCCAATCAGTTTAACTATACATGATCCCAATTAAACCTCTCTACAAGATACAATGGCTTGAAGCCTTGAACAGAAGCAGCCTCACTCACAAGTTGGAAGCTGGAATTTTGGTGAAGTCCCTTTGCCATTTCCACGAAAAAACAAACCAAACCAAACCAAATATAGAAAGCATTCACAAAGACCAAAAACCAAATATAGAAAGCATTCACCAAACCAAAAACCAAACCAAAAACCAAACATAAAAAGCATTCACCAAACCAAACCAAAAACCAAATATAAAAAGCATTCACCAAACCAAAAACGAAATATAAAAACCAAAAATAAAAAGCATTCACCAAACCAAATAAAAAACGGTTGTCCATCATCCTGAGAAAAAAAAACATAACTGTTGTCCATCATCTTGCAAACTAAAACGAAAAATCAGGTTGTTCTTGGGCTCGTTGACTGGGTTTCCTTGTGCTTTTCTCTTTCCTTTTTCCTCCTTTCATGGGTTTTCTTGTACTCTTCCACTGCAGCTTCAACTTGAGGTGCAACTCTTCTTGCTTCCGTGACCACCATATGCCTTATGTAGTTCATGGGCTCTCGAACAAGGTACAAAGCGATCTGCATCCTCCTCACTTGAGTGCATGGCTAACAACATCAACAAACATGGTGCTTACCGCATGATTCAAAAATAACAATCAATTGTGGTTTTCTAATATGCGAATTAGAATTGTCTTTACCCAAATATAAGAGGAGTCCCAGCTTGCGCCATACATCCACATGCATACCCATACTCCACTGTCAGACCTACATAAAATAAAAGCATTGCGTGATAAGAACCAAGTTGATAAGTCGTCGTTTAATATCACAAAAAAATGGGCATACTTACCGATGAAGTTGTTCTTGATCCTTTGAAGGATTTGGGTACGAAAACTCCGCAATCCTTGGTGGCGACAATCCCGGACCTTGTTCACGATAGAGAATCTTCCACAAGGCTTGCATAAATCTCATCTGTACAAATTAAGAAACGTTTGTACTTAGAAAGAGTTATTTACATTTTTTTGCGTTATAACGGCACAATGTCACAAATTTACCATTGTTTGAACAGATTGTAATCGAAAGGAATTGCGGTCTTCATTTGGTTGTGGATCCAAGATATGGACTTCTTCCTTGTCCAACTTAATGACAGCCAAGTACCAATGGGCATTATCTCTCATCGGAACACACACCTACATATGCGGAAATTGTCAACACGTATTAAAAAAATAAACTGCAAACCATGTAATACTTATTAAGACGAACAATTTACCTTGTTCACCATATTGGTTCGACTAAGGAATTTTGATTCGTATAGGTCTAATGCCCTCTTGGGTGTTATTCCACATGAAATCACTAGTTCCTGCCCATGTGGTAGTTGCACAATTGAAATTTTGTCAACACATTATGATTCACGTTAAAAACACATGTGTTGTAATTTTTTTGGTGAGAGGAAATTGTCATTAAGTATAATCGGACCACAACCTGTAGTTCAGCAGGCAGATAGCACACTCCTTTTCCGTCCTTGGAATTTGTCCACAACTCTTCTAGAGTCAAGTGGCAGGCCATCGCTGTTATAACCTAATATAACATGGACAAAAAACACTTCATGATACTATCGAGTTGTTATAAAATAATTCTAAGTAGAAAGCATTGATAGTGGACAAACAAAACAAAATTTTGGAGTTCCGTTGATTACTTCAGCATCTACGAATGAGCGAGGGTTTAAGGACCACAATGACTTCCTCGTACAAGAGTTGTTAGAGGTTTTGACCAATACTTCGTCAGGTGGCAGATGGGCTAAAAATATATAGTGAGCAAGCTGGATTTGCTCATCATCGTATTCCATAGCGGTAGGTAGCTTAAACTTCAAAACAACCTGGAATAGGGGCCACAAATAAACACGAGTGGAAATGCATTCGTTATGACGGAATAACGGCAAAGAACACTTCAATGGCAAACATGACACCTTTATTAACTTGTCAACAGAAGGTAGACAAATACTTTTTCCATTTGGCTTCTTTGGTGTGACCTCGGAGTCAGATTCATCGTCCGAAATAAAAACGATGACTGAAGCAGGAGTGGGTGGAGTGCTTACACCTTTGGGTATCCTTGGTTTCTTTGTTGGAGTCACAAATTCGGCTGTCTCCTACAATGACAGTGAACCTGCGATTAATAAATTAACTAGAATGAATTTCAATGGTAAAAAGAGCTATTATACATACCACAAGCTTGGACGAAGAGCGAGTAATTCTCTTATTTTCCATGTTGTGCCTCTAATCTAAGCTTTACTCTGTACTCAAAATCGCGGCAAAGAAGGTCAAGGTGTCTGGCATGGATAAGGTTTTTCAAGTCACGTACGCAGTTGAACCCTTTTGCAATGGAGTGTAGTTGTAATCACTACAATTATATGGGAATACCATGCCGTCATATGATTTTTGTACTGAAAGAAGAGAGCATACTGGAACTTCCTGAAGGCCTAGTACGTCGAAGATGGTCAAAGAAGCCGAAGACACTAGAGAGCTTGGACGAAGCAGACATAATAGATGAATCTGAACTTTTCGCATTAAGGTTTGCCATGACTATCACTTTTAATTTTTTTTTATATTGGTTCGAAGCTAGGTGAACATTAATTTTACTCACTTTGTATAAAATATTGTGTCAATCAGGTATGGTAGTATTCAACAACACAACTTACAACTAATGTTAAAAGGGGCAAAATCTAGTGATTGCTTCAAGATTGCTCGTGAGGGAATTCAGTCATTATGTGAAAAGTTGGACATGGTGGACACTGGCAACGTGGACATACCCGGCATTAATAGACCGAAGGCGAATGAAATTTTGTTGGATCCATTACAGGTCAAAGCTAAAGGTTCGGGGGCTAAAAAATCTAAAAGGAAGAAAGGAGAACCACGACAGTGTAGCAATTGCGGTGAATGGCGCCACTATAGGACCCGATGCCCACATCCTGTTGGCTATGTGAAGCCAACCTCAAACGGTGATGCCCCGAATGATGGTGTTTCGGAAGAAGGTGGCGGTGGCGATGACACCGATGTTGTTCCTCCCACCACTCAAGATCAGTCGGAAACAGTACCGAAGAGAAGGCAAAAGCATTGCAGTAAGTGCGGTTCTACCAATCATAATGCAAGAACGTGTACTGGGTCTGGGCCATCCGATGATGAAAATGACGATGATGAAAATGACAATGACGACGATTACGAGCAACCTAGGGTAAGAATAAGATATAATTGTTCGTGTCTACACAATGCAGTTGCATCCAATATTTTTGTACGTCTAAAATCGTCGTTATCGATTTTGCAGAAGAGGCCTGTTACAAGAAGTAGCAACCTAAGGATTGTTCAAAACTTGAAGTGAAGATGGACGTCCTTATCCTATTCGGATTAGGACTAATGGACTATGTGAAGACTGCCAGTATCAGCTTGAAGCGGCGTCGTTTGAATTATAAGAAGACTGTTGCCGTCTGCGGTGTCGTTTTAATTGTGTGTCGTTTTATTTATGTGTCATTGTGTCTCTTTGGTTTATAAGAAGACTACTGCCTTCTACGGTGTCGTTTTATTTAGTTCGGATGGATTTGATTGAATTCGATATGGATGTTGCTCCCTAAATAAATCATGTACAACATTTCAGTTAAATTATTTTTCTCACTCGTTTTTTTTATTGAATTATTAAATCGGATTTTTTACTTGTTTATAAAGTTACTTAATTTTGGCTACTAAAATTATGAAATGTAATTTGGGCGTGAAATGACAAGAGCATGCGCCGACAGAGGACTTCTGAAAATGGAGGCAGTAATCAAGAAATAAACTACAGTATTTTTATTGAGTGAAAGATCCCTCACCGATATATTATTAAGATCTCAAACACTAAAAGTACAAATCTTGAAAAACAAAAAGCTGTACTTTCCCTCCTCCCACTTTTATACTATACATATGGCAACTTTCCCCTCTTGTATATATTTTCGGAGCATGATCAACAAGTACGCGTCAATGTAGCCCAGAAAAACCATCATATGACGTAGGGTTCTACAACACCTATTATGGAATCGTAACAACATATGATGATTCTTCCGGATATATTCAGACGGCGACTTATTGTCATTGCTCCCCTCCCTGCCTCTAACAAAGACCCTGCATGGAGAGCAAAGGAGAAAC
This sequence comes from Linum trigynum, assembly GCA_964030455.1. Lineage (NCBI taxonomy): Eukaryota > Viridiplantae > Streptophyta > Magnoliopsida > Malpighiales > Linaceae > Linum > Linum trigynum. The sequence goes on along the minus strand of OZ034814.1, from coordinate 26,482,400 downwards.
AATACAACGAAGGATTTAGTTTAACAGTCATGATCTAACAATGACATAATGAAAGGAACTGAGATCTAAAATAATAAGCAGTCTCATCATTACCCCTGCACCCGATAATAAAGCATGGGACAGGAGGACGAATAGGCGGATGGGGTTGATTTTCGGGGTTGAGAAGATGGGAGAAAGGGGTCTTTTCAGGGATTGAGAGGAGGAACGAACAACAGCAGGAGATGAGTGCCTCTCGGGTTTCGGAGCATGGTCTCTCCCTCTCTGATTAAAGAATTTATAAATGAGCTCATAAATTTACTTTGCCTTTCCAGCCCTTCCCATTTACTGAAAATCACACTCCCTACCGCTGCCTCGGCCTTGGTAACATCTGCACTGGTTAGGGGCAAATGCGACTTTCCGAAAACGGCGATATCTGATTGGGTGACACGCCGCGGTTAGGATTGAAGCTCTTTCACCATCGGATTAAAGGAAAAGTTTAGGAATTGACGGCGGGAGATGGGGATGTGCTTTTAGACTGGCTTTGTAGATTAACCAACTTTTTCGTTTACCAAAATTAATCTACTGATTTGGTACATGTAATTGTAACCCTAAACCCTAAACCCTAAACCTTGAACCCTGAACCCTAAACCCGAACCAATCAATACCATATACTCTACAACAATAACACCTTATAGGCTTATACCCGAACCAATCCATCCCATTGCTTATTTGTAGATTAACCAACTTTTTCGTTTACCAACATTACTCTATTGATCTGGTTTATGTTATTCTAACTTGAATCATAACCCTAAACCCTAAACCAAACCCTAAACCCTAAACCAAACCCTAATACACGAACCAATCAATACCATATACTCTACAACAATAACAACACCTTATAGGCTTATACCCTAACCAATCAATGCCATATATACTCTAAACCATCAACACCTTGCTTATTTAGACCATCTCCAATGGTGCAATTCTTGAGAATTGCAACCTGATGTGGCAAGGGAGTGAAAGTGGGATGGTGAGTTGCATTGATGTGGGATCATTTACAAAAGTTGCAAATTTGCATCTGATGAATGTTTTCTCATGCAGTTGCAAATTATCATGCAGCACACACATATATACAATTCCAATCATAATACTTTACATAATTCGAATAACACAACAACAAAAAACAACTTGAGAGAAAACTCAAATTAATATAACACACTCACCAATTAATATTGAATTGCATTGAAAATTAAGTAGGACCCACGGTCACAATTGATGTATAGTTAAAGTTGCTGAAGTGGCAATTGGGACCATATATTTGCTCGGTGTTGGAAACTTGAACTGAAACTGGAAGTCCTCCTATGCCGAGTCGTTTGGTATATAAGAAGACTGTTGGCTCTTGCGGTGTCGTTTAATTTATGTACTCATTAATGGTCAGTTGAAGGCAAATTTTAAGCACTCTAAATAAATCATGTGCAACATTTCAGTTGAATAATCTTGAGAACTAGTTTTTTTTATTCAATTATTATATCGTATTTTTTGCACTAATTTTGAGCACTCATTAAATGGGTAGAGCATGTGGCGACAGAGGAGCAGAGTTCGAAATCCGGCAAAAAATCCGGTTGGCCCAATCGTAAAGACTTCTAAAAATGGAGTCAGTAGTCAACAAATAAAGTACAGTATTTTTATTGGGAGTGTAGGATCCCCTGCAGATTAGAAGATCTCAAACGCTAATAGTACAAAGTACAATATTTTTATTGGGAGTGTAGGATCCCCTGCAGATTTAGAAGATCTCAAACGCTAATAGTACAAAGTACAATATTTTTATTGGGAGTGGAGGACCCCTCTCAGATTTAGAAGATCTCAAACACTTTTGGAAGCCGCCATGGAAGCGAAGAGAGAAGCAGAAGAAAAAATAACAAAACAGTATACAAATATAAACAAATGTTACATATAGTCCAACAAAAACAAAAAGCTGTACTTTCCCTCCCTATTTTATCCTATTATACATATGGCAACTTTCCCATCTTGTATACATTTTGGGAGCATGATCAACAAGTACGAGTCAATGTCGCCCAAAAGAATCACCACATGAAGTAGGGTTCCACAACACCTATTATGGAATCGTAACAACATGTGATGATTCTTTCGGCGATATTCAGACGGCGACTTATTGTCATTGCTCCCCTCCCTGCCTCTAACAAAGACCCTGCATGGAGAGAAAAGGAGAAACAATACAACGAAGGATTTAGTTTAACAGTCATGATCTAACAATGACATAATGAAAGGAAATGAGATCTAAAATAATACGCAGTCTCATCATTACCACTGCACCCGAAAATAAAGCATGGGATAGGAGGACGAAGAGGCGGATGGGGTTGATTTTCGGAGCATGATCAACAAGTACGCGTCAATATCGCACAAAAGAACCACCATATGACGTAGGGTTCCACAACACCTATTATGGAATCGTAACAACATATGATGATTCTTCCGGCGATATTCAGACGGCGACTTATTGTCATTGCTCCCCTCCCTGCCTCTAACAAAGACCCTGCATGGAGAGAAAAGGAGAAACAATACAACGAAGGATTTAGTTTAACAGTCATGATCTAACAATGACATAATGAAAGGAAATGAGATCTAAAATAATACGCAGTCTCATCATTACCACTGCACCCGAAAATAAAGCATGGGATAGGAGGACGAAGAGGCGGATGGGGTTGATTTTCGGAGTTTCATATTGAGAAGATGGAAGAAAGGGTTCTTTTCAGGGATTGAGAGGAGGAGGAACGAACAGCAGCAGGAGATGAGTGGCACTCGGGTTTCGGAGCACGGTCTCTCCTTCACTGATTAACGAATTTAAAGATTGACTCGTAATTACCTTTACTTTCCCTCCCTTCACATTTACTGAAAATTACACTCCCTACCACTGCCTCGGCCTTGGTAATGCCAGCATTGGTTATGGGCAAAAGTGACTTTCCGAATTCGGCAATATCTGATTGGGTGACACGCACGCGACAAGGATCGAAGGTATTTCACCATCGGATTAAGGGAAAAGTTTAGGAATTGACGGTGGGAAATGGGGATGTGCTTTTATAAATAGTCTGAATTTGTAGATTAACCAACTTTTTCGTTTACCAACATTACTCTATTGATCTGGTTTATGTTATTCTAGCTTGAATCATAACCCTAAACCCTAAACCAAACCCTAATACACGAACCAATCAATACCATATACTCTAAACAACACCTTATAGGCTTATACCGTAACCAGTCAATAACATATATACTTTAAACCATCAACACCTTGCTCCTCCCTTATACCATAACCTTCAAGACCTTATACTGTATACCAACAACACCTTCTTCTATCTCCATCCCCAACTTTCAATTTATAATAAGTGTTTCCTTTGAAATATAAAATGGAACCCACCTTGGCAATTGCTAGCATAATTTAGGGATGTAGATGAATAGAAATTGATAAGTGATGAATTGCTAAAATTGATGATGTGGCGGTAGGGACCTCGTTTAGAAATTGTTGTTCAATTTTAGGGATGAAGATGATCAATACACTAACCCAATACCATATACTCTAAACCATCAACACCTTATACAATATTGTATTTTAGGGATGGAGATGATCAATACACTAACCCAATACCATGTACTCTAAACCATCAACACCTTATACAATATCGTATACCTATACGCTGATAAATTAAAATTATAACTTGCTTTTCAAAACATAAATTAAAAATTGATACTCACTAAGTATCGAACCACAAACCTCTACTTTATTGACTAAGCAAATAACGGACAATTAACCAATTAAGCTACATCACATTGATGACCATTTTGCATAATTTCGCTTTCTTATTAAGTGAAGGGTTAAAATGAACGATAAATATATCACAGGGGATTGTTTCAACTTCGGCGGGGACTGAGAGAGTGGAAAATGGGTAATTATTCTACCAAAAAAGAAAAGAAAAGGGGGAATTAACGAAGAGTTAAATTGGACGGATTGTCTTTAGCACGCCACTACCACCCAAAATCCTTCGGAGCAAAGACGTGTTGGTTCAAGTCAAAGAATAAATGAAGAAAGATGAAGTTAAGAACTCTAACTAATTTTGATTCCATATGTGGCGAATCGCTAATGGGCGGGATAACCAACATGGCAAAATCGTTAATGAGAACCTACTTTGCACACACCAAATCATTTTATCTCGTACCGATAAATGTGTAAAGAGACACGCTACAATAATTATGTCTAAATTTCCTGATAATAAGGCATGATCAGCATTTATAAGAAGATGTTAAGACAATATAAAATCGAGAAAAATTAAAACAACACCTACCCTCAGCCGAATCAATCAATACAATATGCTCTGGACCATCAACAATTCAACACCTTATAAACCATCCCATATACCATATACTCTAAATCATCAACAACCTAATACACTAACCTGTCAGTAATCATTAACTTAACCATAAACACCTTATACAATAATCGCATACCTATACGCTGATAAAATTTTACATTTTGAAAATACTTGCCCAAGTAAAGTACACAAGTACTTCAAAAGCGAAATTCTAACTTTCGTTTCAAAACATAAATTTAAAAAATGTCCTCACTAAGTATCTAACCACACGCCTCTAATTAGTCTACAAGAGGTTTGTTATGTCAAGAGGGGCAAACAGTGAGAGAGTGGAATAGGGGCAATTAATAAAGAGTTAAATTGGGCGGATTGGTTTTTACCTCGTACCGATAAATGTGTAAATAGACACGCTACCATTTACCGAATCCCAAAAAAAAAGATGGAACACATAATTGTGTTTAAATTGCGTGAACGCAAGACATGATCAGCGTTTAGAAGCAGAAGCAGAAGCAGACGCAGATGTAAATAAAAGCCCAACCTCTTCACAATCCGGATCATGTACACAAGCCCACTTTTGAAGGGAATTTAAAAGCCCAACTAGACTTTGTCCTAAACGCACCGTTAATACATAAACACAAGTTAAGGCGACCTCTCCATCTGATTCGAATCAAATTCTGTCTTCTTCCATCTTCTTCCTCAATTAGGTCGAAGACTGTGTTGCTTATTTCATCTTCAATTTGTGTAAATTCCAGTCGGAAATAAAATGGCGAAGAACAAAACGTCGATTGTGGATACAAGGAAACGATGATTATGTGGAGATTTTAGATTCCGGTCGGAAATAAAATGGCGAAGAACAAAACGTCGATTGTGGATACAAGGATTTGTGGTTCATAATGATGATTATGTGGGGATTTTAGATTGAAAAGGGATCTTCTCTTCGAACGTGGATACATAGATTTGGGGTTCAAAACATGATGATGTTGGGGATTTGATATTGGATTGGGAGCTAAATCGAATGTCGATCAAATGATAAAAGGATTTGAGATTTAAGATTTCAGAAACGATGATAAAAGGATTATGTTCGAACTTCGAACTAAGAGGGGACGTCCCCTCCAAGACGAATGAGGGACTAGAAATTGGTTAGGGCGGCGGGTCGTATCCATAGGGTTTAACCTCTTAATCGATATAATTAAACCGGGTACAGTTAGGTTGAAGTCCAATGAACAACGCTTAAACGCTTCGTGATGCTTTTGGTAATTTTCCTTGCCCCCGGTTACCCGTACCCCGGATTTTGCCCTGGGCACCCTAGAACTGCCCATATATATATATATAACTATTTGATACCTATATGTATGTTTGCATGGGTAGAAAAGAAAAGTGCAGGAGCACGGAATCAGTATTGTGTTTGAGGTTTTTCTAATTAATAATTAATAACTTAACACACCATATATAATTTTGAATTTGAGGTTTTTGATAAAACATATAAAAAATAAAAAAAATCAAAGTGTTAATAAGAATTGATAATGATGAGAGGATTTATAATATAATTATCAATAATTAGTTAACTAATTATTAGTGTATTCCTCAATTCTCTTTTTGGGTATTGATATTTTTTAGTTATGAAATGTGGATCACAAGCTCCATCTAGAAACTAGAAGTTCAAAATTTAAAATCAATAGCTAGATAATTTCTTTCTTAGGTTCATTTTTTGAGAAATGAAAAAATTATGAGATCATACCACATTAGATTTAGGTTTGTGATGTATAGTTTTCGTTTATCATAGTGGCAAATCAGAAACTCTGTTTCCTTTCTTTTTTTCATCACTTTGCTTGGTTTTGATCAAATATTAGTGAGAGGATTATATCTGTGAGATGATAATTATTATCAAAACTTCAGTTAACACTAATATATTATTTTGTTATTTTATTACTGCTTCATTATTATTTTGAGTTTTTCAGTTAATTCATACTATTATTGAGTAATGTATTTATTGATTATGTGCCTAAAAAATATATTCACCTTGCAGGATCATCTTATTGAGAAGACAGTGTTTCAGTACAATCTTCAAACAACCAAGTAAGGGATGAAATTTTGGTACACAACCTCATTTAGTTATAGCTGATACAAATCTCAAGAGCTATAGTTAAGAGATTTTTATTTTCATGCAAATTTAGCAGATTATATCTCATTCTTTTCAACATGATTTTAAATTGGCTATAAACCCCATTTTAATTCAAACTTGTCAAAGAAAAGTTGAAGAAGACTATGATGAGTAATTTTATAAGAATCATGGAACAACACCAAATATAATAATAGTTAGGTAACAATCTACCACTATTCTTATGTTGTTTTTAACTTCAAGTTCATTCATCATTAGAGAGTAAAATAGCGTACCCACAAAAACATAAAGCTTTCGACCAAATGATGTATCTCAATTGATTTAATTTTATATATTCAGGATCGGCTGAGTAGTAGACAATATTTGTTTAATCTAACTTCATTGTTCTATATAGCGAGGAAGCTATATGTTTTTGAATGTCTATTGAGAAACTACTCAAAGATAGTGACAAAAAGTGAGAACCTTCACCTCCTCTTCACATACAAACCGAGAGCATGAAGTTAAATTTCAAATCAAGCTCACCGATTACAACATCGCGAACACCATATGTGGATACACATTTTTTAAGATAATGAAAGATGAAGAAGAGTAATCTCAGACAAAATTCATGACATGTACTAGGTAAATTTAAGTTCTTGAAAATTGAATTTTTCACAATACAGAAAGTTTTACCATTAAACTTTGGCATTCGATGAAATGTAAGAGAAGAAGGAAGAGTATGCTAATATCAAGCGTAAGAGATGTTGTATGAGGTGAAATTATACTACCGTGAAAAGATATTTTACATAACCAAACATTTTAATATTAAAATTTGGTTTTCAATGAAATGCAAGAGAAGAAAGAATAGATTACTGATGGTGAATAAAAAGTTTCTCTAATAAAGTTGTGCGGAGAAGATGCTCTTGATGGCGGAGCACTAAAAAAGAAATACATAAGAGAATTTGCAGTAAATCTTTAACAACAAAGAGTAAATTGTACTGTGTTTTGAATATTAAGTTTCTTAGGTATCAACTTCATGTATGAGTTGTGTTGTTTACTTTTTATAAGGATTTTTGTCCGTTAATGATCAAGATGTTGTAAGAATTATAATGTATGTAGTTTTTGTTATATTTTTAATAATTGAATAATTTGAATTCTTTCATGATATCAAATCAATGATTTGGATAATTACTATACTATTGATGTAATTCATCCGGCCAACGGGCGGGCCCATCTCTACTTTCTATGCTATAAAGATTTAATTTTTCTATGCTATAAAGATATACTTATTCTTTCGTTTAATGTCATTAATTTTTTTAATCCACATTAGTTGTTATTTTCTTTCTTTTATCACCATTTTATTTGATTTATCGTTTGTAAATTACGAGTAAATTGTTTTTCTACCGGAGAAATCCTTACAGCAAAATATAGTACTAGAATGACATTGTGGACAATCATAATTCATAGCACAAAAAGTAAAAAACGTCTTTATTATAACGACCTAATTAAGGATTTGAACTGCCATTAACCCTTAAATAAACTAGATTATGGCCCGGCCTCTTGGCCGGGAGAGTTTGATTCTCATGTTGTCATGTATAAGTGTAGGTATATATTTTTGTTATGGTTCATGTTGTTGGGGTTTGAAGTAACTATCTAGTTTGGTAAGTTCTTCATTAATAATATAGGAAAGTATTTGATGTATTTGACTAACGAAGTTTTAAAAATGACGAACAACGTCCAACTACACTAACATAAATACATATTTTCAAACGAAGTCGTATTGATATAAAAACGTCTAAGAAGAACAATGGTAAGAGTTGTTTTACATCATACATGCATAATCAATCTTCGGTATACGATAAAATATTTCGATTTTTCCATTGACTTTAGTGTATTTAATGATATAATGGAACAAGGTATATTTTTAGAGTGTCCTTAATAAGAAACAAAATAAATCACACACTCATGTTTCGAGTGGCATTTCATATAGAAGTCACTGTGACATTAATGTAGTCGAAGCATGCAGATCTCCAACTGGCAAGTTCAACTAATAGAGCAACACATAAAAAGCTAAATCAAACTGAAAAGAATGCGAAAACTAAAAGCAACATACCTAATATTTTGGGAAAAATCGACAACAATAAAAGTCATTGTAGCTCGTACTCAAGTTAGAAAGACCAACAATAGGTAAACGATGATATGTAGTGCTTAAGCCTTAAGAGGGAAGATGACACCTTACATTCTTTATCAATATGCATCTTAGTTTCATGTTTCTCAAAAAAATGTATCTTTTCATAAACTTCAGAACAAAAAAGTAGTAATTCAATAATCAATATAAGAATCAATATGGACACAATATCTAATCAGAAGAAGAGGAAGCAAAAAAAAAAAACACACACACACACACACAAATTGTTGTGTATAGATTCTGCTCACGATATTTCATAGTAAAAAATATTAATGGATAAAAGGGAACGATAAAGAGGAAAATACATCAATTTGAACCTAAAATGAGAGGAACTAATATCCTACACCATCATACAATAATGATATTTATATCCCAAAAAATCATTGAAAAAATCTATCTAAACAAAAAGGTATACTAAATTGAATCCAATGTAAAAGTAACGATGAAGATATATATTATATCTACCTAAGGAATAATAAAGTAAGACATGTTTCTTAGAGACCTCTCTCGATAGAACCACTCTATGATAAAAACCATTTTATCAAACAATTGTATCATATGGGTTTTAACTTAAAAATTTAAGTGCTTATAATTAGCTATTTCAACTCATAAATGAATTAATTATACCATTTGGTATAAAAAATGATAAACTTGAGAGTTATTTTGCTTGTTGTTAAATCATTTGAACTGAAATATGAAAGTGCTTCAGAACTGTTACTTCATTCATCATTATTAAAAATTACTATTTTTTATTACAACGTCTAAGCGTGTCTAGGTGAGCTAGGAGATAGACAAATGCCCAATGACCACCTTACGATTAACGTGTTGTTGAACCTCAATAATTATAGCAAACTTTGAGAGCATCTTATAAATTTGATCACTTCTATTTGGTATAATTGATTACATCATGAAACTGATCAATCAAGGAGTCTTTCGATACGATTTTGATAAGATGTCCCCTACTGCACAATTAGTATGACTAAATTGTAATAAGATAATCATGTTTGAATTTTAATTGATAGCGCAAAAGATCGTACTAACTCAAGTAGAGTTTTAGCTACTCAGCGCAAAGAGTTCGAATATTGATTGAGTTTGTTGAACTTTACCTAACAAAACTATGATATCAATCGCAAGATATGATGCTTTTTCGAGAAATTGTGAGAATATGTTGGAGACATCAAACCTAACATGGATACCGTTGAATTTAAGTAATAAGCAACATTCATAGTCAATAGAATATACATGAAAAAAATATTTATCATTCCCATAAGTTGGTAGGAAGCAGTGAATAATTAGGAATGGAAAGCTAGAAACATAGTTAATTTAACAAATAACTGCAAAAAATATTGGAAAAAAGAAAAAAAATGCTTAGAGTGTAGGCATGAGAGTGTTACATTAATGATTAAACCCACAAACAGAAAGCAAGTAATCATTAATAGTCAGTTGTGGATATTGAAATAGTTTACTAAGCTGAATACTATATACTGGTTATTAATAATTGGACCTTAGCTTGAACATTGCATCATGTTGATAAAAATTGTTTCATTAATTAGAATGCTGAAATAAGGGGTTGTATATGAAAGTCTTGATTGTGTTTTTTAGATTGTTAAAATAGATACATTTTTCATAATACAATACATATGTTTTTATTTTTGGTCATACACAATCGTGAATTATTTGGTTGCTTTGACTAAACTATCACTCAAATTGAATGATAACAAATTCGAATTTTAGCATAGACTGTCGAGATAATTGGTATCGGTGTTTGTCATGTTTATTTTTCTTGAAATGTATGGTACCAATGCTCTTATGTCGTCATTGAACACTTCATTCAACACTTCAATTCAATGCGCAATATTCCAACCAATGATATTGTGTTGAGATTTTAAGATTATCCTTCAATATAAGCTAGAAAAAATTCTAAATTAATTATTAAAATATGAAAATAGAATAATCAAACACCACAAAATACTTATAGGAGACCTAGCGGGCTAACTAACCGTGATAGAAAAGTACTCTGTTTTTCATAATTTTAACTTCCTCTATATTTTGTATTAGTAAAGTACAACAAATGTGTCTAGTCTAATTGGTTACAATTCTTGTCTTTGATGGAAGATACCATGGTTCGAATCCTAGCATTGATATATTTTTGTATGAAATAAAAAATTGATTGTGTAGACGAAAATACCCTTCCTACTTTCACTCTCGTTGCAGGAAATTTGAAATGGAGCAAATCAAACTCTTTAAAATGTACTAGCGTGGCCCCGGCCAGTTGGCCGGAGGAAGGCGAGGTATGAAATTTGATAATGTAATGAGGTGTATAGCTTATTGTTGTATAGTTTTTTTGGGAAACACGTGATAAAAATAGTGAATTTTAGCAGGAAAGAGACATGAATGATGCAACGAATAAAAAATCGGCCTTATGAACCAAAATCAGTACCTGTTACCTTGTGAAACAATATTGTTTCTGGTAATATGATGAGTTGGAGTAAGTTTTATAGAAACCAAATTCTAGAAAATCGAATAAAAAATCGCCTATCCCGTCAGTTTTCGGGAAATGAGCATCTCACAATCGTTGCTAGCTTTTACTCGGCCTGTTGGCCGATTAATTTGCTTTATAAAACATTCATCTTGTCGTCATTGTGCTTTCTAGTTTTTGTCAGACCATGATAAAATCTAAGAAAATCAAGAACGAACAACACGATTTGGGATTGGAACCGCAGTTGTTGTATCCCTAGAAAATGGTGGTAAATACAGTCTCACTTGCCAAACTGGTTTGGATTGAGATTTTTAGCGGGTATCAGGGAACCATGTGATTATAAATTAGACTTGATCAAAACGGGTCAAAACTTGAAATTCAGCATGTTTGACCGACCCATGCCAAATCTAATTAGTCTTTACTTTTAAACTTTCTATTTGAAAATAAAAAATAGTGAAAGAAAAGAGATGACTGCAATTCGCCATTTGCACATCACTTATTCGGGAATAAAACCATAGAAATTCAAAAGGAACTGAAAATATTTAGGTTCGTTTTAATTTATAAAATAACCAAATAGATCTTTCTGTTTAGTTTTTTACTTACAAATACCAAACGATTCCCTATAAAATACACTATTATTTTTTGGGAAACACCGGATAAAAATAGTGAATTTTAGCAGGAAAGAGACATGAATGATGCAACGAATAAAAAATCGGCCTTATGGACCAAAATCAAGTACCTGTTACCTTGTGAAACAATATTGTTTCTGGTAATATGATGAGGCGGAGTAAGTTTTATAGAAACCAAATTCCAGAAAATCGAATAAAAAATCGTCTATCCCGTCGGTTTTCGGGAAATGAGCATCTCACAATCGTTGCTAGCTTTTACTCGGCCCGTTGGCCGATTACTCTGCTTTATAAAAATTTCAACTTGTCGTCATTGTGCTTTCCAGTTTTTGGCAGGCCATGATATAATCTAAGAAAATCAAGAACGAACAACACGATTTGAGATAGGAACCGCAGTTGTTGTATCCCTAGAAAATTGTGGTAAACACGGACTCACCTGCCAAACTGGTTTGGATTGAGATTTTTATCGGGTATCAGGGAACCATGTGATTATAAATTAGACTTGATCAAAACGGGCCAAAACTTGAAATTCAGCCTGTTTGACCGACCCATGCCAAATTCTAATTATTCTTTACTTTTAAAATTTCTATTTGAAATTAAAAAATAGTGAAAGAAAAGAGATGACTGCAATTCGCCATTTGCACATAACTTATTCGAGAATAAAACCATAGAAATTCAAAAGGAACTGAAAATGTTTAGGATCGTTTTAATGTTTAAAATAACCAAATAGATCTTTCTGTTTTTAGTTTTTTACTTACAAATACCAAACGATTCCCTATAAAATACACTATAATTTTTTCATTATGATATCAAATAATTATATAATATATATTTGAAATGATAAAAATTGAACTAATTGGGTTGGTCGAGGTTGAACCATTGAATAACTTTAAAATATATTATATTTTAGCCACTAAGATATAAAATAATAGCATGATATATATTATACCAGAGAAAATAGCTTGTTTTAGAATGACAAACCAATGATGTTCATTTGTTTTATTTGATGGCCAAATCCCGTGTAGGTCAGACCCATTCAACTCTTTTATTTTATGGTTAGCGGTTAGCCCATCAGATACCATGCATTAGTTTATTGTTAAATTTTTTTTAACAATAAAAAGGAGTATTGTTTTTGCCTTTTCATATATACTTTATCACCACAGAGAAATAAAAGGGCTTAAAGAAAAAAATTGACACTCCAGAACCCATTTAAATGCGCATGTGTACGGTAAGTTGGCCCGTTCCACAGAGGAAAGAGAAAAAAATTGACACTCCCTATTCTACCCTTCCTACAAACGCTCATGGAGCATGGAATTTGGAATGGGGGAAGAGTTTTTTCCTCCATGCTATTGTATGTTTTAATTTAAAAAGATACAACAAATGTACTTAGTGTGATTGGTTATGATCCTTGCTTTTCTTTAAAATGGTCATGGTTCGAATCCCAGTAAGTGCCTTTTTAATGAATAAAAAAAAGTAATTGTGAAGATCAAAATGTCCTTCCTACTTTCACTCTCATTGCAGGAAATTTGAAATGGGGCTCCCGTTTTTCTCTTCGGATGTGTTATATAAATAAAATATAACAACTAATAAACAGAAGAAGAAATGGTCTTACAAGCAAATCCATTAACGGGGCTAACAGCGGCATCCGATCTCTGCCTTAATTGGAACCGGGCTTTAAAAGTAACTAACTAACTAAGTGCTGTGCGGTGAACTGGTGGTGTTGGCTGGATCTGCCTAACAGAGAGAGGTTCCAAATAGGGATGGCAATGGGTCGGGTTGGGGCGGGTTTTGTCAAACCCAAACCCATGGGTTTATCCGCCAAAAAAAACCGGGGGTAAAACCCGCTGGGTTTGAAAAACTCAAACCCAACCCAACCCGCTGGGTATCCGCGGGTTCATGGGTACCCGTGGGTTTTTGTGGTAAAAAATTTACAATAACAAGTTTCTTTCAAAATGAAAGTTTAGCATTAATTTTCTCATACAAATTATTCATACAAAAAACACCAATCTAGAGCATACAAGCAAATCGCAAATTGTTCAAAATTAAAGATAAACATCTATAAACAATAAGATTAATTGAAAGCTTTTTACTCGTCAACTAAGTTTCTTCACTCTCCACTTCATAATATCAACTTCATTCTAAACAATTAGAAACAACAAATTATATATGTCTCCACAAACATAAAGAATATTAATTGTTTAAGGAAGATATATTATTTAGAGTATTAAATATACCGGGAAAGTAATTATATGTGTGTGGGCGGGTACCCATGGAGCGGATTTACCTAAACCCAAACCCAACCCGACCCGATGAATAGTGTAGCGGGTTTAAATCCAAACCCGGTCCAAAACCCATCAACACGAGTTTTACCCGCATTGACCGGGTTGGGTCGGATGGGTACTCGTTGGTTCGGGTTTGGTTGCCATCCCTAGTTCCAAAAGCCCGAATCGAGATGAGTACAAAACGGTCACCTTTGGAAAGATGGGGGAATGAGTTAGAAGTTCGAACCTCGTGGCGCGTGGTTGTGACACGCTGTCCGTCCGCGTAGGTAACGGCAAACGCAACCAACTTGGCGTGGCGTAAAACGGGAAACTCCTATAAAATGGCCGCGCCCGTCGTCCGTCTGTCCAGCTTTCTCCCTCTCTTCTCTCTTCAGTCTTTACAAAAGGACTCTGCCCTCGCAAACAGACACTTTTGCCAGCGTAGCCTTTCCAGGCGGAGCTACAAGGCCAATTAACCCTAAGGACTTACCAGAAACAACACAGCACACGACGTCGACGACGGCCAGCGACGGAGGAGATAGACTGAGACGGAAGAGAGAGAACATTCTTGCTCCGCAGTTGTCAGATTTTTTCTTTTCCTCTACCGCAATTCGTTTTCTCTGTACCTGATCGGGATTTGCATTCTTCGTATAAAAAAAAAATGGTGGAGAGTAGTAGCCTGCTCGGCTGGATCCTGCCCTCCATCCTCGGCCTGCTCGGAGTTTACTTTTACTTCGCCGCGAGAAGGAATGCGGAGACTAATCGGCGAAGAGCATTGTCGGAGGAGAGCAGTGATTCGGTCCGGAACCTCACCACCACCAAAGGAGAGCACAGATCTGGCGGCGACGCTAACGCCGACGCCGACGTCATCATTGTTGGCGCCGGCGTCGCTGGCGCCGCTCTCGCCCACACTCTCGGCAAGGTAATGATTGATTTCAATTGAGATTCCACAGCTTGCTTTCTCTTCCGCCCTAGCTGCAATTTTTGTGCCAGAACCGATTCCCTTGTGCACTATTTCTTGCTGTTATTATATATTAGTTTGTTTCACTTTCATTCAATTCGTCAATTATACAGTTGAGTTGCGGACGGCTGAGTTCTATTTCATTCGGCCGTTGGAGATATGATACTGTTCGTTTACGTAATAGTTGTTAGCAGTAGTCTTCAGTCATGGCGTTGGGATGGGCTAGCTTTCTAGTAGTGTTTTTAGCAAGATGAATTTCTTACTGGTCTGGGAGGACTTCCTTGCTAGTGATGATGATCTTGTGATAATTGAATTGGTTTAGTAGGTCATGCTGGATATTTTAATCAGTTTTGATTTACATGTCGTTGTACATCTGTTAGTTGACCTTTGATTATATGATCTGCTGTACGAAATGGCGTCAGTTGGGCAAAAAAAGCATTAAGATCAGTATTTGATGCCGAGTGACTTGATTTGCAGGATGGTCGTAAGGTGCATGTCATTGAAAGGGATTTGACCGAGCCGGACAGAATTGTTGGTGAATTGCTTCAACCAGGAGGGTACCTGAAGTTGATAGAATTGGGTCTTCAAGGTGTGGGTCTTGAGCTTTTCCCCCCCCCCCTAATCTTTGTGACTTGCTGTTCCAGTTAGAGGAGATGACTGACTAACATAAAACCCCGACAGATTGTGTGGAGGGAATCGATGCTCAGCGAGTGTTTGGTTATGCCCTTTTCAAGGATGGGAAGCATACTCAACTTGCCTATCCCTTGGAGAAGTTTCACTCGGATGTATCAGGAAGGAGCTTTCACAATGGTCGTTTCATTCAGAGAATGCGGGAGAAAGCTGCATCCCTTCCAAAGTAAGTTCATCGATTGGCAAAGCTTAACCAGTTTGCCTTCATTGAGCTTAGCCGTAACTTATGATGTTTGCCTAATTCTATTAGCGTGCGACTGGAGCAAGGAAGTGTCACTTCTCTGCTTGAAGAAAATGGAACAATCAAAGGTGTGCAGTACAAGAACAAAGATGGAGAGCAGCAGACAGCATATGCACCCTTAACAATTGTTTGTGATGGTTGTTTCTCGAATCTACGTCGCTCACTCTGCAACCCAAAGGTAAAATAAAATCTTGCATCCAGCAGCTGGCCTCGTCATCCATGAATTTCCAGGGGATTGATTGACTTGATGGGTTTAACTTTTGAATCTGTTGCAGGTGGATGTTCCTTCTTGCTTCGTCGGTTTGGTGTTGGAGAACTGTGATCTCCCCTGTGCAAATCATGGGCACGTCATACTTGGAGACCCTTCTCCGATTCTGTTCTACCCCATCAGTAGCACGGAGGTTCGCTGCCTGGTTGATGTTCCTGGACAGAAGGTTCCTTCCATCTCCAATGGTGAAATGACAACGTATTTGAAGACCGTGGTAGCCCCTCAGGTACAGAATCAAAATTTCCATTTTCTTCTTTTCCTTGCTAGCACTAACATAGTTTTCGCGTACTGACATTTGATAATGCCTCACTTTCCAGATCCCGAAACAGATATACGATTCATTTGTGGCAGCTGTCGATAAAGGCAACATAAGAACGATGCCCAACCGAAGCATGCCAGCTGCTCCATATCCTACACCTGGCGCATTGCTGATGGGTGACGCATTCAACATGCGTCATCCATTGACAGGTGGTGGAATGACGGTTGCCCTATCCGACATTGTTGTCCTGCGCAACCTTCTCAGACCTTTGAAAGACCTGAACGACGCTCCTACCCTATGCAAGTACCTCGAATCCTTCTACACCTTGCGAAAGGCAAGTTTCTTACTTGCAAAAATCCCTTTTGTTCTCTGGTAATTATTGAACAAAGATGAATGGCCCCCTTGCTGAGAATTACGGTCTAAACCAGTGCAATTCACAAAATGCAGCCTGTTGCTTCCACGATCAACACGCTAGCTGGCGCATTGTACAAGGTGTTCTGTGCTTCTCCAGACAAAGCCAGGCAGGAGATGAGGGAAGCTTGCTTCGATTATCTAAGCCTCGGAGGCGTATTCTCCAGCGGACCGGTTTCATTGCTGTCCGGTTTGAACCCTAGACCGTTGAGCTTGGTTCTCCATTTCTTCGCCGTTGCAGTGTATGGAGTCGGACGGCTCCTGGTTCCTTTTCCTTGGCCCAAACGCATCTGGATCGGGGCTCGCCTGATATCGGTAGGTGTTGTCTCTCTCTTCTTCTTCTGCTTCTCTACTCTTTTCCCAGATTCCGATTGAGCAAACAATCAACGATGTTTTGGTGTTGTTGTATTTGGTTGGGGCAGGGGGCATCTGGAATAATTTTCCCAATAATAAAAGCGGAGGGAGTACGGCAGATGTTTTTCCCGGCGACTGTGCCTGCTTATTACAGAGCCCCTCGCTGATGGGCAAGTGTTCAAGGTCTCTTTCTGTGTCGAGTCTGTTATCCCGTTTTGTAAAGTCTCAGAACGTGTGTGTAATGTACTCTTCTATTGAGTTCCCAATATATATGAAAATTTTGTCTCCAGTTTGATTATTTATGGACATTAGAAGGCGTGAACAGAAGGCAAGAATGAAGAAGAGCTTCAATTTCCGTTTAGAACATGGTAATGAAGGCTGTGGAATGTGGTGAAGGTATTATAGCACTATAGCTGACTGTTGCGCTGGTCCAAGAGGAGAATTGTCGCGGTAGTTGTTTACTATGGAAAAGAGTACTGAGGGTTGTGTCTGATTCATTGTCACTTGTCAGTGATGCCTATTCAAAAGGACAGGACGAAACATAAGTTAAAAAACACTTGGAAGTCCGATTCCCTCATTTATTTGCAATATCAAATTCATGGGTCCATTAATAATATTCATTCATGAGTCATGACAGAGGCTAGTACTTGCATTGCATGATATGATGGAAGGCTAAGCTTTGATAAACTATGTTAGATCATCAAACATCAACTAGAAAGAAACAGATATTAGCGTTCTTAAAAGGATAACAAGTTTTTTAGCGCTCTTAAAAGGATAACAAGTTTTTTGGCCCGCGCTTCGCGGCGGTAAGAAATTAATTATATTTAAAATTTATCTGCTCATTTTATTATTTAGTTGAAATCAAATAACTCGCAAAAATTTCAAGTAAGATTTATGTAGTCTTTTAATCATTACAAAAAAATATTTACATAATAAGTTTATCTAATTGATACATAAGAAATACTATCTCCTTATAAGTTCAAAGTAATGTATATATAATTTACGTAATAGCTATATAGTTAGTAAATACTCCGTTTAATACACGTATATGTACCCGTACGTACTTTTAAAACTTCCGTATCCGTATTTTTGTCAAGCCGTTTCATTTTTGTCCGTTCATTTGGTGGCTCCCGTACTAAACACGTATAAAATCCGTATAACACGTTTTATATCCGTATTTAATAAAATAAATTGTTAACTTTACTATTATTTATATATTTATTTATTTTAAAAAATAATTTATTTTATATATTTATGACTATTGGCGTACTATTAAACGTAACATTAGCTTAGAAATGATGTAAAATACCCGTACGTATTATATCCGTAACTTTCCCGTACTGTATTTTACTAACTATGCAAAAGTTTTACATAAATATTATGGGTGTGTGATATAATAACCAAAGTGACATAAAAGTATCTCATTCGATTAAAAGATAAAGTAAAATTTAGCATACCTTACATTACATAACCATTGTGTAATGCAAATTGCTAAGATGGTGAATATTGTAAGTAATAATAATAAAAGAACTAATTTACCAGTGGTATCATATTTGATTAAATTATTATGTAAATAATAACTAACTTTACATAATCTTTGTGTAATACACATTTATTGGAATGATCAACGGTTTACTTAATAGTAAAACAAACTTATATTGTGAAAGACTTACTTTATATATTTGTATGAGTAATACATAAAAAATAACTATTCATTCATAAGTTTTATATATAGTGTATTAACTATTTTGAAAAACGTACGCAATATGTATTTTTAATTGATATGCAATAAATAACTATCCCTCCGATCAATAAGTTTTATGTTAATAAATTTATAATGCAGTGGTACAAAAGTTTTAAGTAATGTGCAGTCTAATAAGAAAATCAAATAATAAAATGAATTACATTTTATTCAAATATTATTTAAAGCCTTGCGGAACCATTATAATTCAAATGAGGTGTGGGAAGGAACAGGCACAAAACTGAGTATTTAATTAACCAACTTCGAGAGTCGCGTATAGGCGAGAAACAATTTTCAATGGGGATTAGGGTCTATCATAAAGCGGACCGCATAGTATAATTACAAACATTAGTGAACAATAATATGCGGCAGTGTTCCGATAAAAGTCGTAATTGTGCTATTTTGTCGTATGCAACAGTGAATTAAACTAGTGTAATTAATTAAATAATAATTAAATAATAATTCATTCATTTATTAATACAACCGGTACCTTGTCTCAAATAGCTAACTTGCATTAATCTAGATTATTAAAATATATTAAATTCACTTTAGACCATTGTTACCAAAATAGTGGTAACCAAGGCTATTGGTAATTACATATTAATATTTTACAACCGTTACATAAGCTATACATCATTTAAGTAAAATTTATGGAATGAGAATTATTTTTTACGTAACAGTTAAATCAGAAGCATTAAGTAAGGTTTTCGTAATGATTAAACACTTTACATAACACAAGGTTAATTTTCATTATGTAAAAGGATCATCCATTACGGGCTTTCGTAATAATACTTTACAATTGTAACGTAAAATACACATCCATTACGTAAAGGTTATGAAACAATAGTTATTTCTTACATAAAAGTTAATTTAGAAGCGTTACTTAAGGCTTACGTATTGACTTAGCACTTCACGTAATGTGAGGTTAACATTCACTACGTAAAAGGATTGTCCATTACGTAAGTCATCCATAATGACCTTTTACAACTGTTACGTAAGATAAGCCTATGTCATGTAACCATTATGTAATGTCTATTGTATTTTATGCAATGCAACCTGTGAAACCTGATATAGCAAGTAAAAAAATTCAAGTTACTAAAAATATGAGAAATCTTCATTGTTGTACTAGCTAAGTTAAGCATTTACGGGTGGTGTAGCCTTAGATGTGGTATTTGGCATCAAATACCATATTTGGATGGCCAAAAAATAAACGTGTTATTGTTAGAAATACTAGGGCCTGGTATTGTTTAAAAGTTATGTTATTTTTTTTCATTTCCAATCTATCCTCCTTTGTTTCTTGAAAATTTGGAAATACGCGTGTTACCTTTTCCTTCCCAACTTGGGTAACGACCCTAGGGGTGAACAAAACAAACCAAAACCTTATTCAACCGTCCAACCCAAAGCGACCTACATGAAATATCCGAGAAAATTCAATTTGATGGGTGGGTGTGAGTTTCAATTTGTAGAAAATGAAGTTTTTTGGGCTATATGCGATTTTGAATGGTGAAAACTCGAAAATAAAAATCCAACCCATGGAACTACACTACATCGTGCCACAAGGTTTGGAGAAGAAGAAGACTTTTTTCAGAGATGTCTGCATGGCCAACATGGAAGAGAAGAGCCAAATTGACCTCAATATTTCTGCTTATGAAGATCTACCAAGACATGATGTTGTTGAGGACTTGAGGTCGATCTTATTGAGACCATCATGAAAGTTGATGGTGAAGAAATATGAGATAATATGAGTGATTTAAAAAGGAGTAGAGCTTCCATGGGTCAATGTGGTATGTTTTAAAAGAATCAAAATTCTTCACTTATATATGTTTGTGTTGTTGTGATGGTTGGGGTATTGAATGTCTTTTAATACATCACTTATATATATTTGTCTTAGAGTCGAATACTTGTTCGAAGCTTATGAATACTTATTAGACACTTAGGAATACGAGTTTGTGCACGTGCATATTTATGCCTGAACTGTTTATGAATACATGTTTGGCGTGTATGAGTAAGTGTCCAACTATGGGGGAATATTTATTTGTTTGATGATCTAATAATTGTTCAAAGCATTCAAATACCGTTTCTGTGGGCTTAATACTAATTAGGTGATTTTGAATACGAGTTCTTCTACTTGTAGCATTTGTTCCTCAACTGTTATGAATACAGGTGAGAAGTGTATGAGTACATGTTCAGTTGTATTTGTTTGTCTCGGAGTTGAATATTTGTTCGACGCTCTTAGTACTCATTAGGCGCTTTTGAATGCCTTTTCAAATACTTGTCCAACTGTCTAATATTTCATAATGCATTTACCTCACAGCTCACCTAACTTTGTCCCTTGAAGACGATGAAGCACGGGGAAACATTCATTTTCACACTAACAAAGAGTGTTTGGAAATGTATGCATGTTATGCTCACAATCAAGGGTTTGTAATTCGAAAGCAGGCAAACACCATAAGAATAGAAAGAACGTAAAGGGCGAGGTGGAGTGAAAATATTGCTATTTGTACTATAAGTATAATAAGGAAGAGTTTTGTACCACTAGTAAATCAGATCCATCAAATGTGGAGAAACAGACCGAGGACCATGTTGTTATGAAAATATAAGGTTGTTGCTTTAGGTAGGGAAAATAGTGATGAACTAATATTTATGATGTGATGAAGTAGTAATGGTAGCGATGAACTAGTATTGTTCTTGTGATGAAGTAGTATCTTGTTGTGATGAAGTAGTGCTTCTTATCTATGAATTATTATTCCAGAAGTGATGAACTAGCACATTTTATCTATGAAGTATTATTCCAGTGGACTTGTGGACTCATTGGATGACTTCACTACCTTGACTTGGGAAAGCGACTTTCCTTGCTTCAAAGTTTACGAATCCGAAGTCGAGCTCGGCAATCGGCTATTGGATGTCAAGTTATCAAAGGTTGATCCACCACGTGATTGCTAGGTCCGTGGGTGGAAAGTACAAGATCAAGGGTAATCTGACTACCCGAGGCGTCACATTCCTTCATAGCATGCATACTCCTCAGGCCTTTACATCTCGGTTTAGCGATCATATCCATACTGAATAGATATGAAAATGATGATCGACTTGCTGCGTTGCACGGTGGAGCATATATCAGTTGACTCGCCCATTACTTCATAGTCAACTTTTGGGTTGTTAAATTTCGAATGGACTATAGAACCACTTCTATTTCCTTCAAAACCTAAAGGCTAGGATCAAGGCCTTGATCCCGAGCGAGGATGGTATATGGAGACTCCAAGGCTTTCCCTTCCAGCTCACGAACACATTGTATATGTAAGGTACGGTGTTTCGTCTCCCATTGCCAACCAACCGACATACAGCTAAAGGTGCAATAGACGTGGATGGCAAGGAAGGACAAGAAGAAGGCGTCCTAGAGGAGGTGGTGACACATCAACCGACTTACCACGCGACAACTTCAAAGATTAACCAAGCTAGAGATTACCATACCCAAGCGTTGATAGATACTATTTTTTCAAAATAAAAAAGGGAGAAGGAAGCTAGGAAACACCTTATGGCATGCATACATGCGATTATGGAGAAGATAGAGATCCCCTTAGAGGATGTCTTCCCACCATTTGTTCGCTCACCTACCCCCAAACAATTTGAAGCCGGAGTTGAAGAAGAATCGTTCGAGGAGGATTAAGTTTTAGGCATCCATGGCCTATTTTTCTATCTTTATTTCTTTGATTTTCTTTCTTTTGACTTTAAACAATGTCTAGTTTTATGTTTTTTCTTTTCTTTTCTGTACCTCGTACTTTTAATTATATATTACTAGTAGGACCTTTATATCATTTTATCTATGTTATTTTATGCCCCATAACCTTTGATTTTCTCTTTTGCTTATGGGTTTTATCGTTCTATACCAACTAGGAAGATCAAAACCTAGACTTGTGCACCTACACCAACCCACCAAAACACTCTATGGTAACGAAACTTGAACCTACCTTTATTCTCCCACACCGAGGACAATGTTTCTCTTAAGTGTGGAGAGATTTGTATGCATGTTTGAATGATTCATGGTGATTTTGCCATAGTTGGTAGTAGCCTCCCTATAATTATGAATGTAAGACGTTGATGATTGTGTGTGGGAGTGCTTGCTACATATTAGTTGTGTTTTGTGGTGTTGAATGACTTAGAATTTGTGTTTGGAAACTTGATGATATAACCAAAATTTTACAAACTGGAGGTTCAAAACATCTTGTCCCTAGCATCTGCCTCCTCAATGTGCTTTGAGTTAGATAGTCAATGTGGTGTGCTTTATAGGGAGTAGTTTGCATTTACAATAGTGGACGGTGTATGAGGGGTTTCACTCCTATATTCCTCTTTGGTGATTTTATAATGTTTGCTACTTAGATAAAGACATGTGTGTGGTACTTTCAACCTATTTTGGACTAAAAATGTTTGCAAAATGTACCCAACTTTGAAAAAAATCTTTCGAAAAGTGAGGTTCTCACATGAAAGGAAACCGGACATAGTGTTCACACTACAACAAATTCGGCCTATTATGACGAGAAAATTTTGTCATATTAGATACCCATTTTGTCATATTAGGTATAATATGACAAAAGGTGTTGTCACGAAGGTTTAAAACAAGGTTGTCACATTCGCTTTCAGTATAACTGAGGTTCTGGGTAATCTATTGTGACAAACCGAGATGTTATGACGATATATTTTGTCATTACTTTTGTCATAATTTGCTTATTTTGACAGAATTGTTCGTCATATTATACCATTAAATTTTGATATCACATAATTGTGAGGAACAATTTTTTGTCATAAATGGATGTGTGACGAACGTATTTTATCATAACTGTATATTAGGACGAACATATTTTGTCATAATTGCATATTGTGACCAATATGATTTATTCATCAATATATCGAATAACATATAGTTGAAAAAATCAATATTCTTGTAACATATAGAAAAAATTCTCAAAACCTAGAAAATACAATGTCATCTAGAAAAACCCCAAACCCAGGAAATAATTTCTGCCCCTGCCCCTACCGTTGATGACAATACATTCTTCTTCCTCACTTCCGCCGCGCCGACAACGCATCCTTTTCCTGCAAGCTGTTGGAGCCGTCGCCTACAACGAACAAGAAACAATAACAAACCAGAAAAGAAACCCCAAATCCAAACCCACAAAATGCAAATTTCATCTTCTTCCAATCTCTTCTTCCTCACTTCCACGACCGCCGAGAACCCATCCCCTCACTCATCTCCAGAAGCCAAAAAACCTATCTTCTTCCAATCCAAAACCCCATCTCTAGAACCCGCCCCCCTCGCTGAAAACTAAACACCCAAATGAGAAAACAGAACAAAACGAAATCAAAATTAAATCTCCCAAAATCAAACTTCATATTGAAAATAAAAAATACAACCCACAAAACATACCTTCCATTCTCTTTGATTTCCCCAGCAAAAGAGAAAAAAGTGAGAAGAGGGAATCGAACTTAGACAAATCCAACCACCCCCAATCTGGATCTTCTTATCGTGCCAAGCACCCTCGATCTAGATCTACCCTCTGCATCTCGATCTATTCGATATTCGAGCCTTTGAAGTTGCGAGGGAGCATGTTTCTGGGTTTACAGGCAGAGGAAGATGGGGTTAAAGTGGTGGTTGAGGTCGACATGTGGAGAGAAAAAAGGCGACAAGCGATGGTTGGCGGCCGGAAGGAGGATTCAATGGTTGGAAGATGGAGGAGACCAAAAGTGTCTCTCAGTGTACGTAGTGGGAGGAAGGTCAAGCAACGAATATGGGAGCTCGGATGGGTGACCGGAGAAGACGATGTCCTTTGGTGTGTGAAGGACGAACGGCTGTGGAGGAAGAGAATGGCGGTGGTGATTCTGAAAGGGTGAGGCAGAGGGTGATAGTGTGAGACGTGAGGAGAGAATCACTGCTGCTAGGGTTTATTTGATTTTATTATTATTTGTTTCTTCAACCCAACACAAGATATAAATAAATGAAATAAACGAGGAAGGCAGGGAGGGAAATTTCGGTGGGACTTGGGAGGGAACTTTGGGCGGGCTTATTAAAATTTGACTGGGACTTAGGAGGGAACTTTGGGCGGACGTAATAAAATTTGAGAGTCAAAAAGTTAAAAAAAAAACTTTTTTCTTTTGTGGAATAATATGGCAAAAGCTACTCTGACGATATAATTTGTCACTTTTGTGTCTCTTACATCTCGATTTGGGATGCCTATTTTGACAAACTTAATTGTGACACGAAATATTTGTCACATTACACACTTCAAATGACAAACTATTCTGACAACAAAAATTTTGTCACAGTTGAATCTCTTACATCCCGATATGAGATGCCTATTTTGACAAAATTATTTGTGACACGAAATATTTGTCACATTACTCACTTTAACTGACGAATTATTCTGACAACAATATTTTTGTCACATTAGGCATACCAAATATGACATATTTTATTTTTGTCATATCACCATACCTATTATGACAAACAAAAAATGACAAAATAAAAAATTTGTCCTAATAGGCCGAATTTGTTGTAGTGTCAAGTTGAACCATCAAAGGGCTCTTCTCATGGTCCCGAGTGCCATTTTAGGATGTGGCGTTCTGATCATCTTTTACTACCTTCCATCCTCCAACCACCTCTCCTCCTCATTAACTCGTACGGAGAGGAGATAGTGTGCCTTTACTCGAGTCACGAGACCTCGACTCTCATTTGTACCCGACATGTGTGGCAACCTGTCTGCCATTGAGACGAGGAGTGCATGCTGGAAAGTGGTGCCCGGGCAATGTCGTTTCGTTCTTGGACATGAGGGGGAGATACCTATTTTCAAAATTGCAAATGTTCCAAGTACGGTAATGTTTAAAAAGGAGAATAAAAAAATTGACTCTTACCTTGAAAAGAAAGAATAAAGAGTAACTTCAAAGAGTCCATCGCTTTTATTGTTTTTGAGGGTCCCTTGGTGCACACCTAGAATGTCTTGACCCATTTAGTCGACATAATCCTCATCCGGGAGTTTTTGTTTTCACAATGAGATGAGAGTAACTTTCACTCGACCCCAACTATTATAACTAGTGCAAAGAAAACTATAGTGCATACCATGTTGATTGTTTACTAAGTTGTACTTGTTTGAGTAGGTTTGCTTGGGGACAAGCAAACTCCTAAGTGTAGGTGAGTTGATAACAGCCAAAATGGTGTTATTTAGCCTTCATATTCAGGGTCATTTCGAGTAATTTCGTGGTCTTAATGGTCAATATATCATCAAATACATCCCTATTTTGTTCCTCGAAGAGAATATTGTCATATTAGGGTGTTTTAGATGAAATGAACGTTTTAGGTGAAAAATGGGTCACAAGTGTAGGGGTTATGGGCAAAAGCATATCACGACCATGAAGAGAGGGCGTGAAGAAAATTATGGAAATTGAGGCCTCCAAGGCCAAGATCGCGACAGCAAAGTGTGTAGCCAAGGTGCAAACTTTAGGAGTAGCCACTAAGGAAGGACCATGAACTTTCGATAGTAGACTCGTTGTCCCAGTTGTACGAGCCCACGATAAAGTTCATGACCGTGACATCACAAATCGTGAACGAGATGTTAGGCCACTATGCAAAGGAAAAAACGGGTCCTGTACACATGGTGGAGCAGAAGCTTTCGAACATACCGGCGAATATGTCAAGGGTCAACACCGATGTCGGCGAGCATGCGATCACAAAACACTATACAATGAATCCCCAACGCATGCAGACAAGGTGGTGAGGGTGCATGCCCGATAGGAAATCATGTAGCTACTACATGAACGACTCTTTCTAGCTTGAACAACTTATTTCCAAGTGTTTTCTGTTGTAATATAAATAGAGAGAAATATTAAAGTGGCCATTAAGTAATATTTGAACACTGTAGGGTAAATATTTTTTAATATATCGTCGTTGGTACATTGTATTAATTGAACTTACACTACAACCGTCTGTTTCACGTCTGTCTCACCTATGGTGCCATAGAAGCTACCGCTATGGGTGAGTAATGAGCATACAATGGGTGGATTATATGGCTTTGCCAGCCAGATGATAATCAAATCTACCGTCAGAATCCAAATCTTCAAGCAAAATTAGTGACACTCACAGTTAAAGCTCCGTCGCTACTGGTAGCTCCCCTGTGGTCTGACTCTTCCCCGTAACCCGAGGACAAAGTAGTACGCCATATAATGGGGGCATTGAACGTCTGTTAGTGAACGGTGGTAGACTAGAGAACTATTACACAAAGTGGGCGGGCTGGACGCGGTTTACGGTGAACCAGATCCGTTCGCGCACACTGGACCGAAGGTCTTCTGCTTCTGCGGTCATCGGGCCAGCAGGCGTGTGGGTCGTTCTGGGAAAATGGAAGGGGAGAACTATTTCTGGTGACACTGGGAAGTTGTAAAGGTGAGAAATTGCTGCAAGTTTCCCGTAATACGCAACGTTATTTTTGCTAATGTTCCACGAATGATTTTGAATTTCTGGACACACATTTTGACGTCGTGCAGAGGTTGCCACAACTAAATTTCATGACATGAGAGTTTGTGATGCGCCTGGATGAGCTTGTCGTTACTAGTGATGGTAATTTCAACCCGCCCCGCGGGTATTACCCGACCTGACCCGCGATGGGGCGGTTATTACCCGACTCGCAGTAGCGTGGGGCGGGGCATGGGTATCTACTTCCGACCCACCCTGCCCCGCCCCGCCCCGTTCTAGACTCATTTATCTCAATTTCTTACAATATCTATACATATTTCTCCTATATTGACTTTTCTTCAACTAGTTAGAGTCAATCTTTCAACTTGTTAGGCTCAATTATCCATTCTATTATCAATATTTTTCATTCTTAAAGTGTTTTCCCCTACGTTTTATTGTAAAAAGTAAAATTTACTTGTATTTTTTTTTTGAACAACATGTAAGAGTAGGTCGACCCCCCCCCCCCCCCGCCCGTACCGGCGCGGGTTTTACCCGCCCCGACCCGTAGTGGCGTGGGGCAGGGCATGGGAATTGAGGTACCCGCCCCGCCCCATTGCCATCACTAGTCGTTACGCAGACGAATGACCCAGGTCCAAGGCGAAGTTTTGACGAGAAGAACTACACCGGTGCAGAGATTTTATGCTTCTGCGGGAAGCGGGCTACCAGGCTCGTAAAGAAAAACAGGAATTACTTCGGGTGTCATTAGGAGTATTATAAGGTTAAAAGTCGTCCATGCGGTTCATGACTTGCGACTTCCAAGTGTGGTAGGATGACGGGTCTGGTGCGCAACGCCGTCTTGCTGCCCCAACGGGGTCGCAGCAGGAGCCGGAGCTGGAGCACTCCCCCTTGATCATCAAGAGCTAGAGAACAGCCACCTGAATGGTGTGACGAATCGTTAATTGAAGCTTTACTATCCACTTAGTTAGGATCGACGACGGACGGGGTTGTCAATGCTTGTAGCGTGCTAGTAGTCACATGGCATTACTGTATTCTGATTCCGCCAAGTACCCACAAGTCATTTTGTTAAGATCCGCAAAGATATTATGCAGGAGTGTTATAAATGATTCACCAACAAGGTCAGTAGGGCCTCCTTTCTTCCATCATTACGAGTTGGAAGTATTCGCATCTAATAAATGACATCTTCCTTCGAATGTCAACGAGTATTTTATTGTTTATAAATCTACAAGAGTCCGATAATGGGGTTAGACTAAGCCCAATAGCATGCAAAGGAGGCCCATGTTACTTTTAACTGTGGGCTACAACTAACCACAATACCACTTGTACAAACTCGTCAGCGGAACTTTACAATGTGGGTTCAGGGCATGCATTAATGGATACTCATAATGTAAGTAGATGGTATATCATATTATGTTTTCGATAAAAGTGTAGTTGCAACAAATTTTCCTCTTGGAAGCAACGTAAGTTTAACCGGTTTGGTTGACCATATTGCTATAATCATTACGTGAAATAGTGCTATAATCACATTAAGTGACCATATTTATATAATCCAACATATTGTATGTTTCCTATCTAAATAAGAAATCCAATGAGGTAAGTGTTTTTTAGCTTGAAAACTTTTCAATTGGTAAGTGTTTGTATGGATTTTAAACAGTAAATGAGACCGACTTTGGGAATTGCTAACACATTTTACAAATGTTGATGAGTAGAAATTGCTAGGATAATGACCCATCTAGATTTAACCGATTTGGCGGTAGAGCCAACTTTAGAAATTGATAACCAATTTTAGACAACTTATAACTATTTGGTATTACCGATAATCAATTTCTATAACACAAAAATACCTACACAACATAATTAATCGTCTCATATATTTTATTATATGGTATTGGCAGTTCGTAAGTAATCACAATAGATTGGACTTTAACCATTGAAATATTTTAATACCCTAAACACTATAATGGCTTGACATGAGGTCCCGACGGAAAAATCATGGCAGTGAATCCTGCAAATATTTCAACGGAGCAGAAGGAATATTAAGTCTACGAGACTGTCATTGTTGTGTCACGTTAACAGCGCTATCTGCCGCAGTAATCTGCAGGACACTTGATACGAGAGTAGAACTATATGATTTTAAATGGATGTAAATGGGCTTTCGACCGTTCTAAGCCGATGACCACATAAGGCCCGTAAGTAATGAGGATGGATTGACTATGATTCCCTAACCACTTAGATATCGATTGGAGCCTTTAGACGATCACACCATTCTGAAACACGCATGGAAAGCAGAGCCCTCTATTAATGTAGACTTTTGTGCACACTGTAACTGCCCTCGCCTCGTAGTAAATTTACAAGCAACCAACTGCCATTCTCATTTATTAAAGCAGCAAAGGCATGACCAGTTTATTTCAAAAAGTCCCTCGTCCTCCCTTCGTTTCAACCATTCAAGTAACGAAGGCCTGTCCTGTTATTTTTAAAAAATCTCCTGTCCTCCCTTCGTTTAAACTTCCGTCGTACACTAAAACACTAACTTGGAGATGGATCCGGAAACCAGAAGCGAGCATGTTGTTCGGAGGGCAAGACTGAAGCCCCACAACTAGGTCGATTCTGAAGTTCTTGACACGTACTGTCGCCTCCTCAACACAGAAACTGTCAAAAGAATAGGGAGGCTGATAAATTACTGCTTTCCTCTGAGCTTGAGTGTGAGTATTTCCCTTCGTCATACATAAGTAGCTTAGTTTCATAGTTGGAAAAATATATCCGACTATTAGGACTTTTCGAATTATGTTTGTTTGTCGTTGCAGAACAGTGCACTGCTGACCGTGCCGCTAGCCGTGTCTCGGATGGTAAAACAATTCCTGCTGCCATGTGGGAGATCGAGCACGATCTGGATATGTTTCCTCTGGCGCACGGGGCCTCATTCAAGGATTGTGAACTGGTAATCGTCTGTTTACTCACCTTGCGTGCTTTTCCTTTACTTTTTGTGGCGGTTGCATATATTTGTAGATTATGATGGATAAACTCTGCGGGTGTGCAGTTTCTATTTCTAGTGTACATAGCGGGGTCCGAGGACTCCTATGTGTAAGCCGCAAACATTAAAGTGAAACAAGGCTACCTTCTGCAAAGCATATCACATGAAGAGGAGGATATTTTTTACGAGATTGGACCGGTAGGGAAGTACAACTTCGAGAATGCATCTGAATTCCTCAAGAAGGCTGGTGTGAGGATTCATGGTATGGACGAGTGGACCTTCAGAGTAGACCTCCAGGCTCCCAATGCTCTAGACATGCAAGATTGTGGGGTATTTTCGTGTCGGTTCATGGAGTTCTGGAACGGCGGGTTCAAGGATGATATGCGGAGGATGGCGTCTCGCAGTGCCTTTGTGGAACGCCAAGGTGGCCTCATCGCGGCGGCGCTAATACGATGTGAGGAAGATGGAGGTAATGTGTTGCCGGTCGCAGAAGAGGCCAAGGATGAGGGGACCTCAAGCAGTGGTGGTAGCAGGAAGAGGGGGATGTATAAGTAGAGAACAGAGAAAGATTGGGCCCCAAATTTTTTTTGCTATGCAGGCTAATATGTTGACTTATTTCTTGTTGTTAGAAAGGCTTGTTGTCGGGTTATGTAATGCGGAACCTTTCTTGCAAATGTTCCGGCAGGTCAATGGATGGAACATTTGGGATTTTATTTCGGATGGCACACAGTAGGCGCTTATTTTTACTGTTGTTATGAATGGATGGTGTTGTTGTTTATTGCCTTCCCTGATTTTAGGATAAGACGGTATTAGGCTCCATATGGATAATTTGGAATTTGCTGGAGTCAAATGACCAGTGACGCATAACCAGAAAACTAGGGTTGGGATTCGGTTTTCCAGTTAACGGTTTAACCAATAATCGTACATGTAACCGTGGTTACCGGTTAAACCATTAACCGGATGGTAACGTTAGTCTGATGCTAAGTTTGGGATGGCGGTATACCGGAACCCGACAGCTAACTGACCGACAGACAACCGGTTATTCGATACCGGATTTGCAGGGGGCGACGCATGCACAGTAGTACTAATTCCCGAGTCCCGACCTCGTTCTGGTGTTCCCTATTCCCCTTAGAGTTATCATGCTCTATCTCCCTCTCGCTCTCTGTCTGCAGCTTGCCTAACCCAGGCATCACGGGGCACGAGTCCCGCCGCTTAATTGGAAACCCAATCGACAATCGGCGTCAATCGTTGTCCTCTCCGACGCTGGCGTACTCAGACCGACGAACCACAAATCCAGCACCGCAACATCTCCGTCGACCCCAACGCAGCGTCCTATCCGTCAACCCAATGCGCCTGGGCCCCAACACCGACGCCGGTGCAGCTTCCCCGACCCAGCAGCCCATAACATTGTCGGTTTTAGCTTCCCCCCGCCTGCCAGAAGTTATATTTTATTTTGGTGGGACGAGCCCAGCGTCTAGAGGCCAGAGTAGAGGGGTAGATAAAGACTAAAAGAACAGACTAAAAGAACAAAAACAACCACTAAATATATACAATATTCCCATAGCATAAATATCGTATTATGCGCGCAAATATAATATCTAATAACCGGAAAATCAGAGTCAATAAGGACATAGAAGGTATTACAATGGCATGATTGTTTGTGCCTTTGTGGGTTAAAATATGGGTCGTAGATACCCCAAACGGCCCATGGGAAATTTTGAGGGCATTATCATATTATCCTAACTCAAATATCATATTATAGTGTTGAAAATTTTAAAGTATCTTTTCCCTTCGATTTCAAAAGCTTAGGGTCATGGATAGGATCTTCTACGTAGGCGGATAGCCTGTCTAGACCTGGATCGTTGCGTTTTGAGGCCCATATACAACTTGATATGCGATGTCAATTTATATTGGCTAAAAGAATGCGGAAGAGAAAAGGCCATTTAGATAATGAAAGGCCCATGGTAAATTACGGGCCCATTTCTCTTCGTCCAAATTCGAATAACCAGGTGAATAAACCCCAGAATTCCACAACCACCGCAAAGTCAGCGTTACACATCCTCGTCGAAACCAGTCGTGGAAGCTCCTCCTCTCAGACCGTCATACAAACCCTAACCCTAAGCTAAATCCTCGTCTCCTTCGACGTTATAAGGGTTACACTCTCTAAATTACCGGTCCTCAGTGAAAATCTTGAGCATCGTGAGGAGCCCACCCAACGACAACACTTTGCGACAAAAAAAGCGACAACCATGACACGCGATGCTCTGGTCCCCACCGTTATCCAAGGTGATTCAAGTCTTTTATCCATTCAGTGGTCCTGCTGCATCCTTTACATTTCTATGTGTGCCCTAGATTTAGTTTTTCTTGTGTGTTGCAGATCGCGGTTGGAATGACAGAACCTTTTGGGGTTTGCGTAAGGGTGTAAACCATCGTTCAGTCGTAAGTCGCCTTGTCTATTTGTGGTTCTAGTTCCGACAAGCAAGGAATTGGTGAAAATTGACTCTGCACATGATTTGGCTTGACATGAAGGTTTGTTTATGTTAACTTATCAACCATTGATGGCACGACAGCCTCCAATAATCTCTATTAAGAAACTACTGCTTACCTTGTGGGATAGCAACTGTTTGTTATGTTGTGATCTAGTTTACCAGTAATGAAATGATTATGGAGGAATAAAATGGCCTCTCATGCTTGTATTATAAACCCACGAGAACCTATTGGTTGTGCAACGGCTGATGATTGAAGGTATGGCTAAACAAGAACACACCTCAGAACTTTTGAAAAAGCTTAGATTCGGCCAACTACATTAGGTGGATACTGTTGTTGCCTTCCCAACAAGGGAGAACTGACACATCATTCATTCAGAGCTGCGAGTACTTATGAAATCCGACCAGCTTATCAGCCACATTGATGAAGACCCTGAAAATCAACAGTTTCCGGTTAGCCCATACCCCAGGTCTCATTTGCCAATGTTGTCGATGGAGTCATATGACGTTGACTACCATGCAGGTATCAACTCATACCTCTCTCACTCTGGAAATTCTTGCAACCTCTCATAAAGATGACATTCACAAAATTTACAGATGTTATCGGATGCGTAAGACATGTGACAGTTCCAGAAACAGTTTAAAGTCGTCTGAAGGAGTTCCTCCTGGTCATACAAGATGCAAAGTATGGGTCCTGACCATTTAATTCTGTTTTTTGGTAGAATCCTGACCACTTCATTTAAACATATATGGATTCTTTGTGCTTGCAAGCTGTGGGGCCAAGGGCGTTGTTCGTTACCGTGGGTGGGATATCGATGAGTACTTACAACATGCACCAGCAGCTGAGTCTCGCCTGCCTGTGATCACTAGAATAAACTCGATGATGCGAATTCCTCATACGATCACCAATAAGTACAAATACGAGTTTGTCTCCATACCTGCCAGTCGACTTGTCATTGAATCATATACAAATGATTGCAAATACATAATGAAAATGTACCATTTCATGAAGCAAAATACCTCCCTCTTTTCGTACTACATTTTTTGTTAGTGCCTCATGAACACACTAACAAAACCTTTTTTATTTCCGCAATTTAGCTTTTTGTCGAACCACAAGCCAGTTAAATACATTGATGGGGCCACTGGAGGAAAGATTGGTCCCCTACGTCCCTTGTTCCCTCCCAAGAGCACGCTTGCTGAAGTGAAGGACGAATTTGCTAAAATTAAGGACGACCGTGCTTCTCGGCCAGGACATGGCAAGGTACATGCAATTTTCTTTTTGCCAAAACCAAAGCACAAAGATTTAGCATTTTTGCCCCATTGCTGACATTCTACAGTCAACTTATTTTTTTCAGGATCTTTACCGCTGCATGTTGGAAATCTCAAAGTGGGTATACAGAAAAAGCATATGCAGCCGCACTGCGGAATGCCAAGAGTGAGTTTCGATGATCTCACTTTAATTTTAATTTGCCGTATTAGTGCAGTTTAAACAGAACTAATACCTCACCTTCTTGGTCTCAAGTCTGCATTATAAGATAGAGGCGAAGTGTCGACAAGGTTCAACCAAATTTAATGTTATATTTGAACATCAGGCAGCCCTATCTCTTATTTTTATGTTACCTACATCATATCGCAAGCTAAACAAAGAGGAGGCCATAGCTCGTATCAAGAGCCACGTAACATAGTCATTCGCTGCAGAACTCTATATTGCGTGGCTGGATGGGCAAGGACCGTGCTCCGGGACCATGCCACACATCAGGGTTGCTACGCTCTGGAACCGGTTTGCCTTTGAAAAGTAATCTTCCACAGACATGGTACACCTTTTTGAAAACCGACTTATCTAACATCGTAGGTACGTGTCCTTCTTGATCCATTATCCCATCCCCAAAACTTCCCTCCATCCCAGACCCAGACAATATTAAACAATCCACGCCTACGTGCTTTTGCAGTTTGTATGCTATTTTGTTATTTTGCGTTCCAGCTCTGGCATGTTATAGCCATAAGTTGAAATAGTTTTTTTTACTATGCATATTTTTCTGGCCACTTACAGTAGCGATTAGCAGATCAGTCAATGGACAATGTAACTTCTATATTACCGTCCAACGACCAACTTCCCTGGAGGCAAAGTTCGTTGTATTATGCACGAATTATTTATGTATTCGGTACAAGTAAAATCGATATTCCAGTGGAGGCCTCTGGTGAAGTAGGTTGTCTACAAATTTTCTTGTTTTAAAAGCAATAGAAGAGATAGGTTGGGGGATTTTAAGGAATTTGGACTAACAACCCCTCTCTGTATTTGATTTTAGAGGGCATTGTGGTCCTTTTATATTAAAACTAGTTTTCTTACCCCGCGCTCCGCGATGGGATGTGGATTATATTTCCGTTCATCCAATGAAAAAAAAACTAATTAGTTGATATCACATTGACCAACGGCGGATCCAGAACACAGTAGAGTACTGGGCCGCATTTCAATATAATATTACATACCGTAAATAAAAATAGTTAATATTTTTAAATTTTAGTATTTCAAATAAAAAAATAGTTACAATATTACCAACGATGATAACAGACAAATGACTAATATTTTGATGTGTTACAAAATATTTAGCTAATATTTTGATGTGTTACAAAATATTTAGCTAATATTTTGTATTTTGAAAGGTTTGGCTAATAATTTGGAAAGTCTAAAAGGTTTAACTAATAAATTGTATTTACTCAAAATTAGTTTTCACATATTTCATTGCTTAAAATGTTCTCTCCATGGTAGCCGCTGAAACGGGCAAGGTCAACACTAGACGAATCAACCCACAAATCAATTTGTTTAGAGGGTTTTCTTATTTCAATGAAACTTTATACATTCTTTTACATTTTAGACTTTTAGGTTTTATTATTATTTTTTTTTCAAATGAAAATCATTCGGGCTAGAATTCCTAAACTAAATTGAGAGTAATGATTTGCATATGTTCATCTATACCATTTTTCTAACTACACAAAATTATTATCAAATAACACTCGACCGACCATTAAATAATACTGGGCCGAATACCTAGATCGAAAAATTTATAAGCTCTATACTAGCTCTGTATCCGGCGGAGGGCGCCCAGCCCTAGATCCGCCGATGACATTGACACACAACTGACAGTACGAGTCTCCAAAACAAAAATATTTTTTCATTTTATTCTCCAAGTAACAACAGCAGTATAAAGCCGCATTTAAATGTTTTCAGCAGCGTAATCACTATAAAAGGTTTACATGATTCCAGTTTGCTAACTTATCAAAATGTTTAAATCAACACCACTAATCTTAACAAAAGAAATTCCTACTACCTACAATTGAACCCTTCCTTGTCCACGATCCTTAGAGGAATTATACAACATAAACTGATGCCTGGCATATAGTTACAGGCAGCCCAGAAAGCAATTACAATCTCAGTGGGAGATAATCAACACACCCTCTCAACAAAATAAGTCTCCCTAACCAACAAAATTCAACCCATTCAACACACGTTTCAAACCATTAAATATCCACAGAAACAGATAACAATTAGATTCATTCTAAAAAACTTGGTCAGATTAGAAGGACTCATATGTGATTCCTCATCCATCGACCATCAACCTGTCAATTTCCAAAAGAATATCCAGATGTCACCTGTCCAGCACAATGTGTCATTCGTATTGGTTGCAGAGAGAGGAATGGCAAGATAGCTCTCTTCTTCTTCTTCTTCTTCTTCTTCTTCTTCTTAATAGAGGAGTTGGTGCCAAGCATCCGTAGACACTAGTTGTCTCGCTTGGTTCTAACATCACCTGCTAAAAAGGAGCGAGCTGCGAGCAGCAACTTGCAAAATCCCCAATCACAACTAGTGCAACGAATTACAATACAGAAACAAACCAACATAAAAGTAAGAACCAAGCGGGAGCCAAACCAAAAAAGGAGGAGGAAAAATAAAACACAGGAAAACAGAGACCAAATGTCACCAAAAACCCTCCATTCACAACTACTCGTGCATTGCATATCACCACACAGACTGACTGGTCCAATTGCACAAAACAGCACCACCCAACGCTAAATCTCGCCGGCGCTTCACATGACCGAGCATGCGTTGGGATTCTCGTCGCTGAAGGCGGTAGTGGTCTTGACCTCGAAGGACGTGGCCCGGGCCAGCGCAGAGGCCTGCGGGTCGTACATCACGTTGCGGACATAACCCGGCGGCGCCTTCTTGTCGTAGGAGCCAGGCGCGTACGGGTGGTCGACGACGTCGTAGGGGACGTAGGGCCACAGATCCGCCTTCTTGCCCGTCCGGTGGCGGACGCGGTTCAGGACTTTGTTGGGATCCACATACCCGATTACCGTCAGTTTGTGCTGCTTGGGATTCACTTCCACTTGGGTCACCCCTTTCATCCCTTCCACCGATTTCCTCACTTTCCTCTCGCAGCCTTCACAATCGATCTTCACCCTGATCTCCACCGTCTGCCCCAAACCCCAACCAGGCAAAATATATCAGTGACCTACCTAACTGTGAACAGGTGGGAATTAAAGCAGGGTAGGAGCTAGGATTTCTTTCTATTTCTACTTCGCTATCTTTAATTCCAGTTCCAATACCTGTAGCTGCTTGCGCTTGAGCTTCTTGCTGTCATGGGAGGGGCCAGAATCGCAGAGCTCGGAGAAGTGATCAAGGATACCCATCTTTTCTTTCGCGGATTCAAGGGTGGGTTTTAGTTTTAGATAGGAAGGAAAGGGACGAAGTTTAGGAAGAGAAAGCTTCAGCTTTTTTCAATTTAAAGGGAACAGCGGCCATAGCAGAACCGAACAGAGGGATAATAGAAAAGAAAAAGAAATGGTTAATGCCTGGCCAAATTACGGTATTATATTTGTCACTGTGTTGGACAGGTGGGGCGCACAACGGCCGGCCATGATTGGATTTGGAGCTTCCTTAGAGATGAAAGGGTTTCCTGTTAAACGTTGGCAAGCTAGAATCTTCCGTGGGAGGTGATGGACTTAGATGCACATCGATAGTCTGATCTGCTGTCCAGTGGAGCAAATGAACAGAGGATGGGATATTTTGTTGTGGTGGTA
The DNA here is from genome assembly GCA_964030455.1 of Linum trigynum. Taxonomy (NCBI): domain Eukaryota; kingdom Viridiplantae; phylum Streptophyta; class Magnoliopsida; order Malpighiales; family Linaceae; genus Linum; species Linum trigynum. The sequence continues at coordinate 26,444,483 of OZ034814.1, read as the reverse complement.
GGTGGATTGTTGTTTTATATGGGCTACACTACACAATAAGAATGTCATTCCGCATTGGAGCATCGAATTTGATTAAGCAATTGAGTTGTGAATTGTGATTGACGGGTTGAATTGGATTCAATCCCACTGATTTGATTTATATAAATTTTATAAAGAATTTGTGTCCAATGTAGTAAGTGCAGAGTTGATATATAAAAGCCGGCTAAATTACACGTTTGGTCACTCAAATTATATAAATCTTTCATGTTTGCCATTTAAATTATTTTTCTTTCTTAATCGCTACTAACTTTATGAATCGTTTCACCGTTAGTCATCGGCCGTTAGTCTCCGTCAGACTCCGTTAACTCCGTAAGTTTTTTGATGACGTGACAAACAGAACTAATGACTGGACTGTTAACTTAATGACGTGTCAAATTAAAAAATAAAAAAATAATAAGTCAACGGGAGGTGCGGCCTGCGGGGTTTTGGGGAAGGATTATCGAGTTGTTCTTTCCAGCGATGGGACGTTGGTCACCGTGAAATGCTTGGCGGAGAAAGGGGAGAAGTCTGAGAAGACATGCCCAGAACTCAGAACCCATCCATAACCAGTTCAATTGTCTGGTTAATTCGTCATTGTCGGCGGGTTGATGAACAGGAGTAGAGGGCAACACTAGCAAACCCAACCCCGTTCACGGGGCGATATCATTCATCATTGTCAGATTACCCATCATTTTGAACTTAAATCTACTCCACTATACTCTATTAAGATCCAAATACATTTGCATTCTCAAGGGTGAAGGGTAAGTAGCAAAGGAACTAAGGAAGAACGAAGTAGAGGAACATGATAGAGGAGGGAAACGACAAAGTTCACTTGTCTAACTCCCAATTGATTAATCCTTCTTTTCGTTCAGATTACCAACCAATTAGAGATCAGTTGTGAGGAACCCACATAAACGAGGAACCAGAGAAACAGGGGAATAAATTAAAAAACGAGTTCAACAACGTCGATGGCGAGGAGATTATGTTAGAAATCGAACAAGAAAAATTAGGTTACCGAATTTGACTGAGTCGCGGACTAGGTCGCTCTCTTTAAGACGTTCGCGACACTGCCTCGTATTGCGGACAGCAGACTATCAGCCGGTCGCCTCCAGGATAAAACAACCATTCTGATTTGTTGCTCATCGGTTTTGTGCGAAAAATCGGAGCTCTATAAATTCACTCTCTCTCTTGTGTTTCTGCTCTTCTGAGGTGTGTTTAGAGGGTCTGGGGCGTCTCCTATTTATAGGAGCAGAAAACCCAGAATATTCCCTATTTCTTTGGGAATAAGTCATATTTTAATTAGGGAGATAATTACTCCCATAATTAAAATATAATATATTAAGATAATTATTCCTAATTATCTCCATAATATTCCTTTTATTAATTATCCATCTTATTTATGTATTATGGGAAAATACTTGATAATTAATTAGGAATTTCATTTATAGCTTTTCAAAGCTATTCATCCCAACAATCCCCCACTTGAATAGTTTTGAAACTATCTCTGAGCATCAACAGTTCCATAAGATCGGGCATAAGCTAAGGTATCGCGAAGATTTGAACCTTAGCGTAGTGGTTACACTTCCGATTTCATAAGGGTGACTCGTAGTCTTGAACCCTATCTCGGACAATGTAGCACACCAGATCTTTTCATTGAGTGATATTCTCTCATAGGCCGTGCGTTTATGGCCATGCACGATATCCTGGTTTAGTGAACGCTCTAGCAACTTTGTGCCTCCAAAGTTCCATAGGGAGCGGCCCCACTCCCACATTCACATAGGTGAGTCTATCAGAAGTACCCCCAAAGTAAAGTACTTCACTCCACATAGAGTATAGATCTCATTAAGAGTTTAACTCAACCTCCAAGGCTTTGGGATTCATGCTTCACTATGCATGAACTTTTCTCAATATTACTCATGACTTGTTATTACCCGTTGAACCCGTTTCTTGGGATCTCCAGTCTATCGGGTCGGGTTACCATCACTTGTAATCCATGGATCGGTAGGCATAAGTCTCATACCCTTTGTGGTATTTTGGAATTTCTCTCTAGATAATCCTTTCGTCAAAGGATCAACTAGATTCTGTTAGGACCTTACAAGATCCACCCTCATTGCTCCTATCGTTAGGAGTTCTCTTACAGTACTGTGCTTAGGACCAATTGTCGTCTCTTTTCGTTCTAGAACCGGTTCCCTTCTTTAGTAATAGCTGTGGTGCTATCACAATGAATCAACTACCGGAGAGATCGGTCTTTCCCATAAGGGAATCTCTAGTAATGACCCTCTCAATCAACTTTTCTCTTTACTAGCCATTGCTAGCTCTATCATTTCTGATTTCTTAGTTGATTGAGCCAGGGTCGTTTACTTCTTAGAATTCCAAGACACAACTCTTCCAGTGATGTTTAAAAAATGACCACTGGATGCCTTGGAGTCTTCTATAGGGTATTCTCGTCCGCATCAATGTACCCTACCAATACAGTACGAAACTGTTGATAACTTATATCAAGGTCTACTTTCTCTTAAGGTGTCTCATGACCCCTTTCAATAGCATTTCAATGCTTCATCCTAGGACAATCAGTAAGCCTGCTAAGTACCCCCCCCCCCCACTAAATCGGGTATCATGTTTATCAGCTGCCTCCTGCAGACTGTAAATGTTAGTATATTCTAACTTTCTTACACCGTCTTAGGTGTTCATTAAATATTTATACGAGCATCATCAAACATGTATGCAGGTGTACATCTTGTATTTTCCTAGTTATTAGGATCTCTAAGCATAACATTTGTTTCATTCAGATCCTTCACATTCAAATTTCTCAACCATCATGGTTTTTCAATATTGACATCACGAGTCTTTGTCCCAAAGATCGACGTGTCATTCATAATGCAAGTGTCATTCTCAATTTTGTACTAAATGCACTTGTCACTTTTACTTTTAATACCATGAGAGAGAACCAGTTTATTCATGCCATTGTCTTAGAGTCTATTTCAAATCTTACAATGACTTGTCTAACTATAGACTCCCTAAGCATGTTCAGGAATAACAACTCTATAGGTAGTCCCATGTAGATTTTCCTATCTAAATCACCATTCACAGAAACATGTTTAACAATCCATCTGACGCACAACACTAGCAATCAGAACATACATGGATGTTATTCTACATATGGTGAATAGATAACAAGAAAATTTACAATTTTTCCTTTTCGCTTAAAGCCTTAGCTATTAGGCGATCCTTATACTCATAAACTAAACCAATAGGTTTCATTTTTCTTTTAAGAATCCATTTATTACCCATGACTTCATTGCCAAGAGGTAATTCTCAAATATGCCAAATCTTGTTTGATTCTATCGATATATTACCCAAGACTTTTCAACCAAGAGGTAACTCTACAAGATTTTAAGTCTTATTAGACTCCAATAATTCCATTTCGTTAATAATGGATTCTCCCACAATCTGCATCTTTATGGAAGTTCAAACTTCTAGCAGACTTGTAGGATCTTTCTTTCTTAGGGTGTAAATAACAAATTAATAACCAAAATCCTTTCGTGATTTTTGGTTCATTTGTCTCTTCTGAGTTCATACTCAGATTCATCACCCCCACTAGTTCCATTATTTCTAATAGTAGGTAGGATTTAACCCCCACTACCTCTTTATTTTAAATGGAAGTCTATTGGCATCCATGGATTCCATAACATAATGAGTATTTCATTTCATGAGGCATGTATATTTTACTATTTACAATACAATCAATAAAATATACTCATATGCTTTCCAAGTTATCATATTACATCTACCACATGTATGCACAGTATCGAATAATCAGTGCAATCATTAATAATGCGATAAAGCATTTCTCAAACAAATTAGCATCTCAAATAACTAGATAGAGCACTATGTATAGCAATAAATCACTTATTGTCTTTCAATCACGTATACCCATATAAAAATAAATAAGATCTATCGATTTTGATTCTCTAACCATGTATTTATGGGTCATTTAGCTTGGATATAAATTCAAATTTATCTCAAGTATTCAATAATAATATGGGAATGTGATATAAGATATTCTAATTCTTCACACCGACACACTTGGAAGAATTTATTTTATCTACTTAACCATTCCTTACGTCTAGTATAGTCAATGACTTTCTAGAGGTAGGGTTCTCTTCCACTTTCCCGGAACCATTAACAATAGCGGTGAGGGTCTATCCCAACAACACTTTCTCCTTCAATACGCCTCAATGCATGAATGAGCTTAGCTACTTTATCAGATGCATGCCTTGAGGCGTCAATATCCAACCACCATTCTTTAGAATTGTCATTAAGGCCTATCACCCCATTAGTGATTATTACCACCAAATCCTCTTATTTAGTCAAGTTAACATTAGGTTAAACTTGTTCTTACACTTTTGTGTCTTATGACCTAGTTTCTCACAAATAACAGAGGAAAATAGCGTCATTCGTAGAGGATTGGGTGGCAATCTTATGGTTACCACAAAGGGTACCATTCTATTTGGTATGGATCTGGTTCGGCTTGCTGCTCTCATTCTTGAAACTTTGATGTTTCAGAGCAGCCTAAGTGGTTCGTGTAGTACTGATAATAGTACTTCTTACAATATCGTTATTATGGGCAATAAACCCATTCTATTCCCATATATTCTTCAATGCACACATTTAGACAAAATCATTCTTTCAATGTAATCAATTTATGCTCTAATCATCGAGATACGTAATATATCTCAATGTCAACTTATCATGCATCAATTCAAGCTTTCATTCTAGCATTCATAACCTTTCTCAATTTCATGCATAAAACCCTATGAAATTTGTCATTCATTAATGACTCATGAGAAAGGTTTCAGTTCTTACCTCCTTTCAAGAAGTCATTTCCTTCTAACATTTGTAGTTAATAGCTAGACATACATAGCTTCTTTGTTGCTCGTTTTGCTTCTCCCCACAACCTTTAAGGCTTGCACTCAACATCGTGCATTTTCCTTGTTCTATCGTCGTGGGTTATGGCTTCTAGGATAACTTCTGCTTCTCATTGAGCCTTCTATCGCTTGGCTTGGGCCCTATTAGTTACACGCAGCAACTTGTTGGAACGGAACACGTCGCGGTTGCACCCTCCATAGTTTGCTCCGTAAGGGTTCATTAGCAACTCAATAATTGTGAAACAAAAATTGACAAAGAACTGTCAAAGTAACTTGCGGCACCCTAAGCAATTAAAGAATTGTCAAAGTAAAAAGCAAAAGGCAACTGAAGCTCATACGTGTTCCTTCCAAAAAAAAAATATATTCATCTAGGTTACCGTGGCTGCAACTGAAGCTGAAATCCCCTTTTGCTTCTTTCCACGCTTCTGTCCTTACTCTGCTTCCGCACCATATGGCTTTGGTTCTTGTGACGCCAGATGAGGTGAAAGAATCGAATATGTTCTCTAGGGCAACAGTCATAGCAAACGGGGTTGCTACGTCGAATCGAATATGTTCTCTAGGGCAACAGTCATAGCAAACGGGGTTGCTACGTCGAGCGATAGGAATCGTTCCTCTTCCCTGTTCGAGAAACTTCAGAACTATCTATCTATCTATACATAATATTATAGCAATTCAAAAGTAGTTTGTTGCTACATAAGCATTTGGAGAATTTACAAGGTGTCATGGTGGACAATTTTTTTACTAACAAAAAAGTTAGTTAGTGATCAATTAATGTAGAGCTATCTATCTTTTTTTAATATTTTCTTTTTATTTTAATGATCATTTATGTAGCTATCTCTATCTTCTTTTAATGTTTTCTTTTTTTATTCAATAATTGTATTTTCCAATATATATGTAGCAGTAGTATACTTATATTTGGAGAGTGACATATATTGTAATGCTTCAAAAAAAATATTTGATTAAATCTGATCAATTAATTTTTCTTTTTATTAAAACTTAATATATGTTATATTTCGATAAAAAATAAATTAAACACACAAATAAGTAATAAAAAATTTTAAAAAATATAATAAAGGAAGTTTAGATAATCAACATTTAATAATCAATTGAATTTGAAAACCCAACTATATAATTTTATGTTTTGGTTATCAAACGCTATCTTTTTCTAATGTTTGTATCTATCAACGAAAACAAGTATTAAATAGCAAAATGCTTCAAAAGTTGTTTTTTTCATTTTGATAGAAACTTGACGAAGCCATAATATAGTACCTGATTGTACAAATGAAGACGATAAAGAAAGACAATGTTTCTTCTCTCTTATAATGCATGTTTCCATACCTTATTTTCTCTTACATTTGTTCATACTTCCCCTTATTTTTCTTAACAATTTACATATTTCGGTCAAACAAAGGTGTTAATTACACTTAAAAATACATTAAACTCTATATATATATATATATATATATAAAGAGTTTAATTATAAACAAAAATCAATGGTCATGATTCGTTAAAATCTATACAACAAATTACATGCACAATCTTAGGGGTTAAGCTCTACGATTAAGATAACTAAGACCTAGGGTTCACTCATCAAGGGTTAGCGTATAGTATCATGCCCACAAATCCGGTTAATTCGTGGTCCAGATAGCATTTTCTTACTTAGAGTATAAGATCATTGCTTAGATATTGACAATAGATGTGGCATTACACCAACAAAATGAAGATATTAGTATAAGTAGTGGATTTTTTATCTCAAAACAAACACCAAAGATAAATAAATTTTAGCGAATGCATATTTGATAAGTTAGAAAATTATACAACAATGGACCATGTTAAGATTAGAACCCTCGACAATGTGTGAGTATCTTGGACCGAGATTCTAAACCAACATTTAAACAACGATCATGAGTTGAGGGTGAGTCTATATTAAACTTCGGGAATTAACAATTGGTACATATTGTATAAGATATTAAATTGAGTGTCTTGATAGACAAATATGATCTTAGACTAAAACAGTAAAATTTCAATTGGGATGACCAAATCTATGTAATATTGAGAGTCTTGGTACATATTAAGTTGTCGTCATCTGAGCAACATCATTGGTTGAGAGTTCCTCCAAACTCGACATTCATTGGATGACATATATTGTATAAGACAAAAAAAAAATTGAGTATCGTTATTGACAAATCTTGACATAAGATTCTATATGGGACGTGATATATCTTTGTGACATGATTTATGATCAGTGAATCGAAGCATTATAAGTGAATGTGTTAAGTATTGAGAATTTTTAATTTATAGACGCACCGCATACTCACCAAGGAATGCAAATGTAAAAAATTTAGAAGATCCAAAATAGTTTAAACATATAGATAAATTGATTAATGTAAATGGTAAAATTAAACTCACCGGCCAACAGGCCGGGTAAAAAGCTAGTAAATAAATAACAATAATAAACAAGGCCCGTGGAGGGTTTGTGAGAGAAGCTATTAGCTCCTCCACAGCCGCCAGAAGAACCAAAGTAGCAGATCCTCCAATTAATTGCCAAAAAGGAATCCGACAGCTGAGTTCCCAGAGCACTTGTCCCGGTCCGCATAATTCTTTGATAATCCTCCTGTTGCTTCTCCGACTGCTTCCCTAAAGAGTAAAATTCCCTTCCCGACAATGATAGACAAGCAGAGAGAAGTCTCAAATCCCCTTTCAATGGGTTGTCTCGGATCGACTGCTTCGTTCCCGAATTATGACCGCCGCCGAGATATTGCAATTGCTTCGTCATGAACAAAGCAATTGAATCGTTCCAGCCAGAATCGGCATCCTGTTCGATACAAATCACAGCAACCGAACGTCTTAAATTGTTAGAAATCGAACAGGAAAAATTAGGTTACCGAATCTGGCTGAGTCGCGGACTAGGTCGCTCTCTTTAAGACGTTCGCGGCACTGCCTCGTATTGCGCACAACAGACTATCATCCGGTCGCCTCCAGGATAAAACAACCATTCTGATTTGTTGCTCATCGATTTTGTGCGAAAAACCGGAGCTCTATAAATTCTCTCTCTCTCTCTCTCTCTCTCTCTCTCTCTCGTGTTTCTGCTCTTATGGGGTGTGTTTAGAGGGTCTGGGGCGTCTCCTATTTATAGGAGCAGAAAACCCAGAATATTCCCTCTTTCTTTGGGAATAAGTCATATTTTAATTAGGGAGATAATTACTCCCATAATTAAAATATAATATATTAAGATAATTATTCCTAATTATCTCCATAATATTCCTTTTATTAATTATCCATCTTATTTATGTAGTATGGAAAAATACTAAATAATTAATTAGGAATTTCATTTATAACTTTTCAAAGCTATTCATCCCAACATATTAGAGCAGAGAGCAGAGATGTCGAGATTGAGGCAGCGAGTGAGGAAGCGTTTGGCCTCTTCCTGTCGCTGAAGAGGGAGATTTGGGTCCACCCCTGCCCCATCGTGCACTGCAATAGCCCAACCTCTTCCATTGTTTTGTTTTTTAGAGTTTTAGTCTCGAAAAACAAAAACAACAAAAAGGAATTGACTATCCTCTCCTTTTCTTGCCTCTCTGTTTCTCCAGACTTGCCTTCAGACGGATCTGATCTCTCTTACTCACCCTTTCTCTGATTTGCTTTTGTTGTGAGGTGAAAGGCCCTTGGTTTTGTGGGCTTTAAATAAGGGAGCAGGGCATGGAGGCGAGAGTAGAGATCCTGGTTGCGAGTTGGGAAGAACGGCTCGATAAACCTTCCCGAAACCCCCGCTCCCGAGCAACTCCCACTGCCTGATTTTTATTTTTTTCAAAATATCAAGTTAATGTTCCAGTCAGCAGTTCTGTTTGCCACGTCATCAAACAACTGACGGAGTTAACGGAATCTGACGGTCGGTGACTAATGGTGAAACGATTTGTAAAGTTAGTGGCGGTTTAGAAAGAAAGTAATTCGGGTGGCAAACATGAAAAATTTATATAATCTGAGTGACCAAACATGTAATTTATTTAGCCTATAAAAGCGTAAGTTGTGAGTTACTATTCATTAGTGGCTCACACACTCCTCCAATTGCAAGTGGGGAAGTTCCAAGTTGCTTTTTTTTACCCCACTCTCTATTTTATAACCTTTGTGTTTAGCTATTGTTACTAGGTTTACATCTATTGAACCCAAACACAAGGGTATCCTAACTTGAAACCAAGGCTGCTACCACGAGTTTTGTATCGGGACCGAGTTTCATCCTCTTTAGTGTTTTTTTTTTCTTCTTTACCTTTTTGTTGACCATCATCACAATTGAACCCAAGTATTAATTAATATATAAAAGTTTTTCGATATGGTCAAAGCGACTTGAAATTTTAATTTTAATATATAAAAGCCTAGGTTATGAGTTACTATTCATTAGTGGCTCTCACACTCCTCCAATTGCAAGTGGGGAAGTTTCAAGTTGCTTCTTTTACCCCACTCTCTATTTTATAACCTCTGTGTTTAGCTATTGTTCACTAGGTTTACATCTATTGAACCCAACCACAAGGATATCCTAACTTGAACCCAAGGCCACTACCACGAGTTTTGTATCGGGACCGAGTTTTATCCTCTTTAGTGTTTTTTTTTTCTTCTTTTCCTTTTTGTTGACCATCATCACAATTGAACCCAAGTATTAATTAATATATAAGTCTTTTGATATGGTCAAAGCGAGTTGAAATTTTATTTTATTAATATATAAAAGCCTAGGTTGTGAGTTACTATTCATTAGTGGCTCTCACACTAATTATTAATTGTGAGTTTACATTAATTATTAATATATAAAAGCCTAGGTTATGAGTTATTATTCATTAGTGGCTCTGACACTCCTCCAAGTTGCTTCTTTTACCCCACTCTCTATTTTATAACCTTTGTGTTTAGCTATTGTTTACTAGGTTTACACCTATTGAACCCAAACACAAGGGTATCCTAACTTAAACCCAATGCCGCTACCACGAGTTTTGTATCGGGACCGAGTTTCATCCTCTCTAGTACTTTTTTCTTTTTCTTTTTGTTGACCATCATCACAATTGAACCCAAGTATTAATTAATATATAAAAGTCTTTCGATATGGTCAAAACGAATATATAAAAGTCTAGGTTGTGAGTTACTATTCATTAGTGGCTCTCACACTCCTCCAATTGCAAGTGGGGAAGTTCCAAGTTGCTTCTTTTACCCCACTATCTATTTTATAACCTTTGTGTTTAGCTATTGTTCACTAGGTTTACATCTATTGAACCCAAACACAAGGGTATCCTAACTTGAACCCAAGGCCGCTACCACGAGTTTTGTATCGAGACCGAGTTTCATCCTCTTTAGTGTTTTTTTTTTCTTTTCCTTTTTGTTGACCATCACAATTGAACCGAAGTATTAATTAATATATAAAAGTATTTCGATATGGTCAAAGGCTCAAAGCGACTTGAAATTAATTAATATATAAAATTCTAGGTTGTGAGTTACTATTCATTAGTGACTCTCACACTCCTCCAATTGCAAGTGGGGAAGTTCCAAGTTGCTTCTTTTACCCCACTCTCTATTTTATAACCTTTGTTGTTAGCTATTGTTCACTAGGTTTACATCTATTGAAGCCAAACACAAGGGTATCCTAACTTGAACTCAATGCCGCTACCACGAGTTTTGTATCGGGACCGAGTTTCATCCTCTTTAGTGTGTTTTTTTTCTTATTTTCCTTTTTGTTGACCATCATCACAATTGAACCCAAGTATTAATTAATATATATAAGTCTATCGATATGGTCAAAGCGAATTGAAACTGGCTTTGGTATTTATGAATTTCTCTTTTTTCATTTGGTTGGGAAGACAATTAAACCAGAACCTAAGGTGTTAATTAGTTTGTATTGTGAGAGATTTTTTTCCACTTTGTAGTTGGCGGGTTGAACCTAGTGTTAATTTGTTTGTTAAAAAATTGGTCAAAGCGAGTTGAACACGTTGTTGACCAGTTTTAGATCGAAAGCGAGGTTTTTACGCTTTAATGTTTTTTTATTTCCCATTTTCCGTTTCCATTAATAATAATAATATATAAAAGTCTAGGTTATGAGTTACTATTCATTAGTGACTCACACTAATGGGGAACAACCCCAAGTGTGTTACTTATCATATGTGTTGATCATGAAGAACAACCCCAAGTGTGTGAGGTGTAACTCGGTTGTTCCGATGCTAGCGATGAAAAAGCATAGGATCGACGGTGGTGATAATGAAAAAAGGATGTTAATAGGAAAATGCTCTTTTGGGTTTTGTTCAAAATGAAAAAATGAAAAATATAATATGTGGAAATTATAAAAAAATTTTGAAAGATGCTGACTTGGCAATGACGTGGCGCGTTAACAGTTAGTCAACGCGTTTGACCGTTGACCATCCAAGTTAACGGTCAAACATCGAGTTTGGCTAATTTCATTATTTTGATGTATAGTTTGGGCCAGTATGTTATAGATCGAAAAGATTGGTCATGATATTTATTTTGGTCAAAGTTCATACCATACAAATATATTAACCCTAATTATTTTTCATACTTTTTATTTTACTCCTTTAGATTTTATTTTACTCTTTTAGTTTTTCTCTTTTACCTAACTTTTTTCTTTTCATTAGATATCATTTTCACCTTATATATACTATTTGAAACCAAATAATCAATAATCAGTTTCCAATTAAAATGAATTCAAGTGCGAAGTTCATTTTCAAAGGAATTCCTATGTTTGAAATGTTATGTTCAAATCTTTACAAATTAATTGAACTACAAGACAGAGATCAAAGTTGAGGCTTGTCGCCAAGAGGTTCACTCTTAAAGAGGAAATCGACTACACTTGACCTTCTCCTCCCCAATCATGTTTGGAACATGTTTATAATCGAATCAAGTGAAAACCTTTCGGAATGAGTTTTAAACAAAAGATGAAGATAAGAAGATGAAGATGTACTACGATAGTAGCTAGGGCTAGGAAACGGTGTGGTCTGGTCCGGTCCAACCAAACCATATACATGGTCTGCGGTCCATACCGAGAGGATAGAACAAAGATTATGGGTAATACCATAAACTATATGGTCCAGACCAGTCAGTTATGGTATGGACCGAGTATAACATGTTCAACAAAACCTGTATTATCCAATGTTAAATATTAACTAGTGACTAAAATAAAAAACACATTGACATCTAATCCGACAAAGTTCAAAAGTCAACATAACACCCACAATTTCAAGTCTACAAACCAACATAAGATTAAGAATAAACAACATTCATAGTTCAATACTAATAAGTTCAACAAACTACAAAGTGCAAATTCAACACCAATCTGTCTTTGTCCTTCACACGTTCGAAGCTGAGACAACATCATCACTTCCTCAAATCTCTTTGCTCATGCTAGAATCTTGGGTACTACTATCTCAAGTTGTTACTCCACCATAAGGACATTGTAAACTAAACAAAGGAAGAAAACAATCAAATAAATAGTTAGCAAAACCAAAACTCATAATTGAAATTTGACCATTGAGCAACGAAAAACTACATTAATAAACATTACCGTTGACTAAATCTTCATCATCCTCATCCCCTAAAGGTTGGAGGGAACTAGATCTAAGTCAATCATCACTACAAATTAGTGTTTCAACAATCTTAGGATCCTAAAGTCATCTAGAATTCTCCCACCAGTAATAAAAGCTGAATTAGAAGGCACTGTAGACATCGGGAAAACAAAGACGTCCTTAGCCATCGCAGCCAAGATAGGATACCTCAAATGATGGGCCCTCCACCACTTCAATACATCAAACTCAAGTTGGGTTCCTCCAGCTCCACCTTCACACTCATATTAGAATAGTGCAGGAGGTATGAAATCCGAATCAAATCCAGGATAATTATCTTCATAATCTGCATATAGTGTGTCCAAATGCCTAGAACTATAAGCCTCACCAACATGACTTTGTGGTTGTGGTGGTGGACGATAAGGTTGCCCCACCCTTCTTTCATAATACGCAAGCAACAAAGTAAGCTCAACATACAATTATTTAATCAATTCCTTCCCCCTTACCTACCCATACAACTTCTTCAAAACATGTTGTGGATAGCTCATCTTGAACCTCGGATCAAGCACAACAACCATGTAAACCAACTGATCCAATCTAGGGTACTCTCCCTCCCTGTCAGACCAATACTTATCAAACTTATCCTTCATTTTCTTTCCCATCGTAGCCACATCAACATCTCACTAGCACTCATTCTATCAATATGGTATAATACATCACCAATTGCCTTCAAGAACTGATGAGACCTTGTATGAGAAGCAGAAAATGCAAGTGGTGTCAAATCATGAAAAATCTTCAAATTTTTAAAAACCTCATGTACTCCTTTCATATTTTTTACCTCAATTTTCCCCATATACGAATGTCCTCGGCATCTTGGAAGATCGTAGTAGAAGCTGTTGAAGCTGCTACTTGGCTGCTAAAGATGCTGCTTGAGCAGGTATTAGTTGTTGCCCCAAAGCTGGAGGAGGTGGCATAGTTGCTGAAACTACTTCAGTTCCAGAGCTATCTTCATAATGAGCTCTTTTGCTAGCCTGAATCATGGACAGAGACACGGATTTAGCATTCTACATTCTATTACATCGCTAATCAAATACCCTCCACCTTGACATAGAAAGCAAAAAAATGAAACATAATGGGTGAGGGCAGGAGAATGAAGTTATTAATTATTAGTAATAGGGGGATTATGGGTCGATTTATCAAACAAACACAGGATTGTAGTGTCATTAGTTGCAGGAGAATAAAGTAAATAATTTATTACCATCGAAGCATCAAACAAACACACGGGAAGTTGGTCGCGAAAGGGGGATTCTGGGTTGCAGGGGCTAGTCGGCAATGGCAGATTCGATGGCAGGCAGGCAGAGGTCGAGGTTAATGGCGGAGGTCGATTACAATAGAACACTTGAGAATGATGGCAGAGGTCGATGAAGATGATGGAGTTCGATGGCAGAAGTCGTGTGACGGAGCTGCTGGATGGCGGAAGGCGAGTCGACGGAGATGGGGGGAGCTGCTCGCTGAGATTATTAAATCATGTAATGTTTAGTCACTGGAAAAAATTAGGGGATTGCTATTCGTCGCCCTAAATTAACTTATTCGTCGCCCTAAATCTTATTAAATTTACACAAATACCCTTATTTTTAATTTTCCGCGAGTATTGGACACAGAAACGGAGCGGCGCCGAGGATTTGCTTACCTTTCTTCTTCGCTTCAATCGACCAGCTACGTCCGAGATCTGCCTCCCCTCCTTCTCCGCAGCACCAGACCAACACCGCCCGGGATTTGCCTCTTCTCCTTCCTCCTGCACAAGAGCGACAACTATTGGAGAATTATATGGAGGAACGAAGAATTGGTTAATATATGAACAGATTAGTCTGATCATGAACCAAGTTGTCCTTCCATTTAATTTGAATTAACCATCCACATGATTTATTGGAAAAGAAAGGTCCAATTAATGGTCTCGTGATTAATTGTTCAATTTGAATGAACAAAGACAATTCCTTAAACTTGGCATGTGCCTCCATCAATGGTTGCATGCATAAATGGAGCAGGTGGCGGGGATTGAATTCGGCGACAGCAGCAGCGACCGTCCTCCTCCGCCTAGCAACAGCAACACCGCCAGTTCTGGGTTTTGGCAAGAATGGGAGGCGGCGGATTTTGGTTGCCGAGAGAAGGCTCTAGGGTTTAGGTTTGTTTTGGGGTAGGGGTATACATGTCATTTCAGTGTAGTTTAGGGCGACAAAAATTGAATTTTAGGGCGACGAATAGCAATTCAGAAAAATTAAGGGTTAATTGCATGGTTGGTCACTGACATTACAAAAAGCATTCATGTTTGGTCACTCGAAATATTTAAATCCATTTTTGGTCACTAACTTTACAAAAACCGTTCATTTATGGTCACTCTCCGTTAGTTGCCGTCCAACGCTGTTAACGGCGTTTGTTAAGTGATGATGTGGCTGACGGATTCGCCTAATCATCACCTTTTAACCCAAAAATTGACTGACCCGACCCGCCACGTAATTTAAACCCTCCATATCAGCCAAACCTAACCAAACCTCTAACCAAACCCGAAAATTATCTTGTCCCCTTCTCCTCGTTGCACAGCTCCTCCCTTCGCTGAATTCCCCCACAGCCACATACCTTACTTCCCGTCCTTTCTCTTTTCCACAACCACCACTTCCATTCCTCAACGCCACCTCCGAGTTCGTCCTTCTCCAAACAACACCTTCGCCGCTACCACCATCCTCATCAGGAGTCTCGCCGGAAGCTATTCTCTCCTCCCGATCGATGTTGACGCTGTGACCATTGTCCTTGAAATTAATAACGCTATCATCTTATCCATTTCCCAAACCCTCATCTTGTTCCTCAATTTTTACAAACCCAAATCTCAGCTCCAATCCGAGATAAATCCTCGGACCTTGAGAGCATTATTGTAGACCGCTTTGTGTTATCTTGTCATTTGCGGTGGCTCCACTTTTTTAAACAAAAACGGAGAGACTCAGATCTAAGCAGAACTACTACTACAACCACCAGGACTACGACAACGACGGAGCCTACATCGCCTTGGGCGGTGGCGGCGGTAGAACAAAACCCCGGTATAACAACTAACAATATTTCCCTGCCGCCGCTGCGAAGTCCCACAAATATCGACCTTCGAATCACAAATCTCAGCCTCTAAAGCTCGCCAAAAATCACCCCCACCTGCGTCTCGGTTTGACCGACGTCCACGATTCAACGAGCCTTCCATTGGACAGATCTCTGATTTCTCTGCTTATTCTTTTATCTCGCGGAAGAAACCCAGAAGATCTCTGACTGCTCCGTCGCGATCCTCTTCTTGTTTTCGACAACGGAAGCAGAGGAAGAGGGACAAGGGTGGGTGGAGTCGGAGGGCAAGGGCGGCCGGGTCGACCAGAACAGAGAGGGTGGCGGACGGGCTGCATTCGTTCCTCTTCTCCGACGACCGGCGATCTGAGGGTTTGCGGAGGCCAGAGTTTCACCGATGGGTGGGATCTGGCTGCCGGTTTCAATGTTTTCAGTTAAGTTGACGTCGTTAATGATGTGGCGGGTTTTAATGATGTGGTGGTTTTTTATTTTATTTTTCAGGTTAAAATAGGCTGATTGGGCATTCCTGTTAGCCACGTCAGCAAAAAATTGACGTCGTTAACGGAGACTGACGGAAGGTAACGGAGAATGACCATACTTGAACTGTTAAACTAATTTGAGTGACCATGAATAGAATTAAATATTTTTCGTGACCAAACATGAACGTTTTTAACAATTTCAGTGGCCAAAGTTGCAATTTACTCAAAAAATTAATATCAATATTGGGCACTCGAATTATTAAAACATCTGACATTTAGTCACTCTTCCATTAGTTATCGTCCAGCTCCATTAACGGAGTTGGACAAAGGCTAACAAAGAGTGACTAAATGTGACATGTTTCAATAATTCGAGTGACATTCATAAAAAAACAAAAGTAATTCGAGTGACGGAGTTGGACGGATACGAACGAGAGAGTGACCAAAATTGATATTAATTTTTTCCATTAACTAAACATAACATGATTTAATAAGTACAATCCGGGTATAACTCGGTAAAACTGAAAAAAACATTTTATAGGGCTAAATCTCACTGGCTTCAATACACTTGAATATACACTTGAATAAAATTAACTCCAACCCTAGAGCTAAAAAGCCATTTACCCATTTTTAGCTCTTTTTTTGTGCTCCAACCCACATTATTTTGGGGAGCTAAAAATGGGTATTGGTGAATAGGGAGCCAAATTTAGCTTCCAAAAAGGTGAAAAAGCCAAATTTGACTAGAGGAAATGGTGGACCCGCGGTGGGTCCTCTTTTATTTTTTTGTTTTTTGTTTTTTCTGTGAGATTTTCTTATTGGTTGATTGTGTTGTTTTTTCTTTTTGCTTTTTTTTTATGGTATTTTGTCATTGGTTGATTGTGTATGTTGTTTGTTTAATTGTTTGAAAGAAGATATGAAATGTTATATGTTTAATTGGTCATTGGTCCCGAAGTTAACGGTAACAAAATAATGACTAATTTTCCGAAAATTTTTTTTGTCTCGGAATAAAAAAAAATTACATCGAAAATTTTGTTTTCAAAAGTAATAACTAACTATAGAAAATTAAAGTGAAATATGAAAATTAGAGGTCAAATAAGTATGCTTTATTGTAATAAATTGAAAGAAGGTAGGTAGGAAGCTAAATTTAGCATTGTGTAGGGTTGGAGTGAAAATGTTGTTTGGGGAGCTAATAAGTCATATTTGGCTACTTGGGGAGCCAAATTTGACTTTACGGGGTCATTTGGATCCAGGTTTTTAATTTGTGGGATTTTGGCTCAAATCACTGATTTAAAAGCCCAGGTTTTTAATTTGTGGGATTTGTGTGGAATTTTAAAATAGCTGATGACCATCAGCTATTTCATAATCCCACAATTGTGGGTTTCTGAAATCTCTAATATTTAAAATCTCTTATCTTATAAATTGCTTTCCAAACGAGTAATTTTAATTACAATCCCACACTATGTGGGATTTTTCCAGAAATAGCACTGTTTAAAAAAAAAATTCCAAAAATAGCACCCAACTCCGAAAAATTCCAAAAATAGCACCCTTTTTGAAAAATCGCTCCCTACCAGTGCGGTTTAAGCGAAAACCGCCACCCAGGGGCGCGTTTTTCAATGAAAACCGCCACCCAGGGGCGCGTTTTTTAATGAAAACCGCCACCCAGGGGCGCGTTTTTCAATGAAAACCGCACCCCCAGGGGATGGTTTTGCAGACCGCACCCCCAGGGTGCGATCTGTTTTTTTTTTTTTTGAAAAATCCTAACCTAGGTGGAAACTTCAAACGGACGTATCTTTGTGTTCGGGTATCCGATCGTCGCGAAATTTTTTTTGATTCCGCATAACTTTTTGAGATCTTGCAAGCCGAAGGTGGTTTGATCCTGCCTTCGTCCTAAAAAATGTCGTTTGCTACCCCGAACGAGCTTTTTTCCGATTTCGTCAAACTTTGGACAACCATAACTTTGTGCTCCAAAATCCAAACAGCATGAATTTTTTTTTTATTTCACATAACTTTTTAAGGACTACAATTTTTACCAGAATGAATTTTCAAAATAGGAATTATTTTTGGATATACAGGATTTTGGGAATAGCTTACCTTCCCTTCTCAGCAATCCACGTACATTTTGAAATTGTGTCTATGATAAAAGTTGTAGTCCTTAAAAAGTTATGCGAAATAAAAAAAAATTTCATGTTGTTTGGATTTTGGAGCACAAAGTTATGGTTGTCCAAAGTTTGACGAAATCGGAAAAAAGCTCGTTCGGAGTAGCAAACGACATTTTTTGGGATGAAGGCGGGACCAATCCACCTTTGGCTTGCAAGATCTCAAAAAGTTATGCGGAATCAAAAAAAATTTTGCGACGATTGGATATCCGAACACAAAGATACGTCCGTTTGAAGTTTCCACCTAGGTTAGGATTTTTCAAAAAAAAAAAAAACAAAAAAAACAGATCGCACCCTGGGGGTGCGATCTGCAACCAAATCGCATGGTGGGGGTGCGGTTTTCATCGAAAAACGCACCCATGGGTGGCGGTTTTCGCCTAAACCGCACTGGTAAGGAGCGGTTTTTGGAAAAGGGTGCTATTTTTGGAATTTTTCGGACTTAGGTGCTATTTTAGGAATTTTTTTTTTAAACAATGCTATTTCTGGAAAAATCCCACACTATGTGGGATTGTGCCCAAATCCCACACCCAAAACCTTCATCCAAATGACCCCCTACGGGTTGAAGTTAGTCTAAGCAACTTGCTCACTACCTGCTAAGAAACCGAATAAGACATAGTTTGGAAGAGATGTCCGGAATTCGACTTCAAATTTAGGTTTGAAAGGTAAGAAACAGTCCATCTGATTCACCTCTTAATCCAATTCATCAATCATCAGCAATAGAGTAACAAATCTGAGACAGGGCTTAGGGTTTAATCAATCAATTGCAAAGACTAATCCAAAGTTATCCTCAGTCAGGTCAATTGAGAAAACTACAAGTGATATATTTTCCCCCACATAAATTTGGGGATATAAAACCACTGAGTAGATTTGAGGAGCTGGCCCCGTAAGTTGGTGTCAGCAAGTGATGGCCAACTCCCTCAATTCGCATCATTCAGAAATAGAATCAAAATAGTGAGTGATCTGGGCTTCCTCAGTTCAGGTCTCCAAAAGTTTCCGCATGAAGTTTCTCGGAAGAACGAAAGTTATTGTTTTGATCATCATTGGAAGCCATGACACTAATCAAAACTCAGAAACCAAACAACAACCGGAAACCAAAAAAAAGAATAAACCTTTAGGATTGGTGCGAAGGAGGCCGATGCTCAGATTCTATGGGAGTATAAAAGAGTCTGTCATGCCAATAGCATTCAGAACGAGGAATTATATTTTCTAATCACCGCAATCGACCCCTCTTCCCCTTCCTTTCAGATACGCTAGAAAAATGAAAAGAAATTCTTTTGCACCAAGAAATTGAAAGAAAAGCTTGAACTGGGAGGAGGCTTTTCATGAATTCCCATGGCTGCTGAAAGAAAGACTGAAGCTTTGTGGCTGCGGTGGCAGAGCAATGAGGCGCGGCTATTAAATAGAAGGGACGAGGGAGGAACAGAGCGGATTATTGCTGAGGGCTGAGGCCCTCTAGGCTCTAACCCTAACGAACTATTCGAGCGAGTTAAGGAATAAGGAATAGCCCGCTGGTTTGATGGATACTGGGTCCGTTACAGCCTAATTCGAGATCTAACTTGGAGCTAACTGAGGAGTATTTTTAGCCCACGGGCCCATAATCTTGAGCCTGCTGAAAGTCCGAACAGTTTGCGAGGCTAGGCTGCTGGACAGTTTGATGGGGTCACTTGATTAGGAGGACGGCGTAGTATTCACAGCAGGTAGGGGTGAACAAAACCCCGCAAATCGATCCAACCGTCCAACCCGACTCAACCCACCCATATTTATTGTTAAAATTATTATTTAAGATTGGGTGAGGGTTTTAATATGTACAACCCGCCTCTATTGGATTGGGTGTGGATTTTGGGTTACGCAACCCGTAGAAACCGACCCAACCCGTGTTCCAATTATTGTCATAAATATTCGTATACAAAACATATTTGTGTAGTATATAAGCATATTCATAATAAAATAAAATATTTTATCATAATTTTCTCTGTGGTTTCCCTTGCCTAATGCATTATTCTACTTCAAATTATAGTTGTAGACGTATATTTAATATAGGCTACAAATCATATAATTTATTGTGTGTACAATTTTAAAAGAATAATATTCACTTATGTTTAAGCAAATGTTTGTGAGAAAAATCACCCATATTTATCGTTAAAATTATTATTTAAGATTGTGTGAGGGTTTTAATATGTACAACCCGCCTCTATTGGGTTGGGTGTGAATTTTGGGTTACGCAACACGTAGAAACGGACCAACCCGTGTTCCAACTATTGTCATAAATGTTCTTATACAAAACATATTTGTGTAGTATATAAGCATATTCATAATAAAATATTTTATCATAATTTTCTCTTGTGGTTTCCCTTGCCTAATGCATTATTCTACTTCAAATTATAGTTGTAGACGTATATTTAATATAGGCTACAAATCATATAATTTATTGTGTGTACAATTTTAGAAGAATAATATTCACTTATGTTTAAGCAAATGTTTGTGGGAAAAACTAGACTTAAGTTTAAGCCAATGTTTATTTAGACAAATGTTTGTGGGAAAAACTAGACTTATGTTTAAGCAAATTGTATTTCATTAAAATGCAAACACCATTTATGAATTTTCATACTTTTGGCTTTGATTTATTTGTTTAAAATTTTAATTAGTTATATAATATTTTGTGGTGTAGTATAGTTGTCTTTTTTGTATTGGGCTGGATTTTTAAATAAAAGTATCGCCAACCCGACCCAACCAACTATAAACAAACCGTAGGGTTCTAAATTTTTTGGGTAGGTTTGGATTTGGGTTTTTCAAAACCGTAGTGTATGGGTCGGGTGATTAAAATGACCAAACCCGAATCACTCGACCCATGTACACCCCTAACAGGAGGTATTGCAGAACATGTACGAGCACCCTCTAATGGAAAAATCAAATTTAATGAAGATTTGATTCATCCCACACGTGCACATCATGGGCATCCTTCTTTTCTATGTTATATAGACTTAGATGTAATTATTGAGAGTGAAGATATTATACATAACGTGACTATTTGGTTAGCATTTGAAGTGTATGTGGGCACCGGGCCGTGCCGCCCACGGGCTAGCAGGACACGACACAGTTAGAGCACGACACGAGCACGGGCACGAAATAAATGGGCCAGCTCGGCACGAGCACGAATAATTGTGGGTCGTGCCGGGCCTAAACTTCATGGCCACGGGCACGACACGGTATATAAGTGGGCCGTGTCGGGCCTAATATTTTCGAGACTTTATTGAGTATAAGAACGGACATGGCATGTAAATAATATTTATTTGATAGAAAATAAATATAAAAAGAATTATAGGTTCCAATATTACAAAACAAAAGTAAAAAATAATTATTTGTTGTTGTTAGAAGTGTCACAAAGATATATACGTAAGTACTAACATAAGTAAAAGTGGACAAAGAATTAAACAAAGCCAAATCACACTCGTTGTACTTACAATTTTCTTTTCCCCCCTATTTGTTACTTTTCTCAAACATTATCGGTTAATACTATCTTCCCCCGTCCAATTTTCACCTTCTTTTTCATTCTCTCTTTTGTTTTCGTCCTTTTCATTAAACACGAATACGAGCATGGCACGAGCACGAATAGGCACGACACGATTTGAACCGTGCCCGGACCTGGGCCGGGCCTAGCAAAGTTGACAAATGGGCTTGCATGGCACGACACGAAAACTGACGGGCCGTGCCAAGCACGACACGAAATAAATAGGCCCGAAGGGTGCCCGTGCCATGCTGGCCCAAGCACGACCCAACGCTCATGGACAACTAGAAGTTTGGTACTGGTATTTGGAATTCTACCGAATATCGTACCGAATTTATCACTATTGATATTATCGAATACCAATTTCTTTTTTGGGATTGGGATTGAGTTTCATTTTCGAGTGTTATTCGGTATTTGGAATTGGCATTGGTATAATACCGAAATATCGATAAATTAAAAATGAATGAAATATTACACAACTAAGCGAGTTAAAAAAAATCCTGCTGAAAAAAGGGTGTAATGGAATTTTTTTATATAGTTAAAATAGAAGAAAGGGATAATCCATTTTATTAGTTATCCGAATAAAGCTAAAGAATTTGGATTATTGAGAACCCAATGGTCCCCTCAAGTTAGAAACATAGGGGGGACCATTGAATTGAGTTCTTACACTTTCATCTCTACGTTCATCCGATTACTAAAGGGATGAACCCAATCCGGAATATGAACCATAAAAGAAAATTCCTATTAAACCGATCACAAGAATACCCGCTACAGTGCCTATTATCCAAAGAGGAATCCTTCCAGTAGTATCGGCATTTGGTCATTACTCACTCTTTGGCAACTCACAATGCCCCATACAACACAATTTTAGTTTTCTAATTTAAGACACTTCTCTCTCACTCAATCTCTTGTTATTTTCTTACCACCAAAAGGCATACACTCTCATTAGTCATCTCTCGCCCTCCAATCTATCGAATTAACGATTATAAATAACAAGAAATTGAAATTGCCACCATCTCTTTCCTTCTCCTTCTCCTTCTCCATGTCCTAACTCTAGACAAACCGAAAACCTTTTGCATAGTATCTTTGTCCTAAAATTAGATTACATACTCTAATTTATATATTTAATTATTAGATGCAAATAGGGATTGGAATAACGACAATAACGATTGGGATATCAAAATATTTAGAAATTTCGATATTGGTATTAGGATATCGATACCGTACCGATTTTCACCCCTAGTTGTGGTGCACGCACAGTAGACAGTAAAGTCTGGCTACCAACTATAGTCTGCAGCGTGAAATGAGCAATTGGTAATTCGGCGAGCTTCGGCAAATGATCTACAACTTGATCGAGGTGGAGAAGTGCTTGAGGAAGTGCGGCGGCTGAACATCTCTTTTTCATTTGTTTGTTTTATGCTCCTCGTAGTACTAACAAAGTTGTCCCTTACGTGGAAAAAAGGACCCTTGAATCGATAACTCAATATTTGGTTGACTATCGCTTTTATTTTGATCACTTTATAATATCCTGCCCATTATTGAGCTGTCTATGACAAAAAAAACTATACATTCACTAGCATGATGTGTTTTAGGCATAAGAGGATTTGGTCCAAATCGATATAGTATTGGATCAGAATCAAAGAAAATTTAGGGTCTGAATTAAATTAGAAGTATATCCATTTATTTGGTTTGATTTGGTCTGATTCAAAATTAATTTTGGTCTATTTTCTTTCATATTTAAATAATCCATACGATTGAAATATATTCGATCTGATTCGACCCAAATATCAATTCGGGCTGGTTTGGATGTGATCATTGCACATCTCTGGGGAAGGAAAAAAGACTCAGTTTAGGGGTATTGCCCAAATCCAGATGGTTATGAGTCAGGTCAGGTATATGTAATATTTAGTTTGGGTCAAATAATTAAATTAGGTTTAAATTCAGGCTCACTAGATTCTGTTTCATTTTGACTATATAAAGACTGTCACGGTAGATTGTACAGAGTCTAAAAGGTTGAAAAGGAAGGCCATTGGACTTGTAGCTAAGCCATTGGAGTTTGGTTGCAGTGTCTGCAAGTGCTCTATATTCATCTTCTATTGAAGAACGAGTGACTACCTACTGCTTTTTGGACCTCAACTAATTAAGATTTGACCTAAAAAGATGCATAAACCGGTCACTGGTCTTTTGATTTTAGGACAACTAGCCTAGTCTAACCTGGGAAGGCATCAAGTTTAAGATCTAAAGATGTTGAGAAGAACAACCCTTAACTAGAGTTGACTTTATGTATATGAGTAGATGACAAGTAACTTGTTCATGTATGGTTGTCATCAGTGGATAAGTCTTAGTTTATTCATTATGTAGCTTATATTTGGTCTTGTTGTGCAGAGATATGATGAACAACTAGCGGCCGAACCTCGTCCCACGCAGCCCATGCACGCCCAAGTTGGCACGTGTCAGTCCGACTAAACTCTGAAGCCCCCAATCCACGTTAGAGTTAGTTTGAGTGTTTATTATTATTAATGTTGTTGGCTGGTTTGGAAAAGTGATGACTCGATATTTGCACATGTTTTCCCCTTTGTTTTTTGATCGTTTAAGCTTTCATTATCGCTTCTTTGGCCTATTTTAAGCTAATTTGTGTTCATTTGTCACATTTTAGGTCCTAGCATGTAAAGTGAAGCATGGGCGCAAGTTTCAAGTCATCAGAGATCAATTGGCGATTCGAGAGAAGAAACTCGGGCATGTCCTAAAGAAGAATGGATTTCTACATCATTTTATGGATAAAAAATCGTGTAAACTTGTCATGAAAAGAAAGAGTACGAAACTAAGAGTGTCTGGGATCAAACGACGACTGATTCAGAGTCCGGATGAGGGAGATATGAAGCATCAAAGGTAGCGGAAGAAACACGGGCAGACTACCCTAAAAGCACGGTCGTGTTTCATCTGGCCCCCGCCAGTGTTTTTTATGCCGAAGCTGACTCTTGAAGAATGCTGAAGGGATGCAAAACACGGGCAGACGAAAGCACAGCCTGCGAAACACGACCGTGTTTTTGTCCCTGCTCGGGTATAAGTCTGTTTTCTGCGATTTTAGAGAGAGAGGGTTGGGTTTTGGATTCCAAACACCTAAGGGACGAACCAAAGAGAGAGAGGGCGATTTGAGGGCACTCTTGGAGTGGAATTGGAGGATTTCTTTGCCTTGGAAGCTCGAGGAACAAGTCCGAACTTGAAGACTGATCATCTGAAGATTCTTACTGCAGTCTCTCTCTTCTCTATGGAGTAACTTCCCTTCACTTAGGTTTTGAGGAACCCTAACTATGTTTTTTTTCTTGGATGATTGTATGAGTACTCTCACTTGATAATCTTGAGTTCATATTCAATCTATATATGTTTTCATGATTCAATTATGCTTTAGTCAAGATTATTGATTCTGCTTTGATCTTATGAGAGCGAATACCTGATTAGGTCAATAGAGCGCCATAGATTGATAGTATTGGATCGATTGATTTAGTCAAGGGTCGATTCACTGCTTTGTATCGATTGACAACCTCATCCGATAGAGGGAATTTAGTTCAGAATGCCTTGATCGGTTGTTCTAGAGAAGGATATGTCCCTCTAGGCAATTGACTCAAGAGGGCCTTGTTCCTTTAGTCGAGACTCAATGTCTAGTTAAGGATTCTCTGCATTGTGAATGAAAGTGAAACATGTTATAGATCATCAATCATTAATCTGGCTAGTGGCTAGGGGGAATCATACCTAAGTGAGTTCCCAACCTGTAATTAGATTAACTTTAACTGTAGTTTGCTATAGTAGTTTTAGTTGTTCCATCTTAATCTCGTTTGCAAGATAACGAACTAAAGCTGAGTAATAGTAACCCTAGTGATTCGTGGGTTCGATATTTATAACTTGAGCCACTATACCGCAGTCCCTTTCATTGGTTACATTTGGCCTTTGTTAGAAGTTGTGCCATAGCGAGTCAAAAAGGATTATCATTGTACGAACTATTTAAGAAGGTTTTGTCGTGAAATAAAGTTAACAATGACCCAAATAAAAGGCCCTTTTGCGTCCAGCAGGAAAACTCTCAAACCGAGAGCTTCGGTTCATCAATTGGTATCAGAGCCATGGTCCTCGACCTAGCCCCGATCTGCACACTAAAGCTATGCACGTTGGCGATACGTGAGGATATCACGGCGACTGGTGCACAGCTGGCTGTGACATTGAAGCAACTCAAGGCTCAATGCCGCGAGTGGGAATTAAACGATGACGCGCAAACCCCCCATGGCAAGGTGCGCAACGACGATAATGACGAGGCCTGCATCGACGCTAGTGTGATGAAGGCAACGACCGACTCAACAATATCTCTCCATGCGGCTACCGGGGTTTCGGGACTGAAAACCCTAAGGTTCCAGGCGCAAATCAAGGGAGTTCCTATAGTGGTGTTGGTCGACAGTGGATCAACCCATAATTTCATCTCTGAAGCTAAAGCGGAAGAGAGTAAGCTGGCCTTGGAGCCAATCGAGCCATTCGTCGTGCGTATTGCAAATGGAGAACGATTGCGTTGTGAGGCTAAATGCCCTAACGTACAAATCGAGATACAAGGAACAACATTGGTGGTATTATTGTTTGTGCTACCCATTCGCGGCTTGGACATGGTGTTGGGCGTACAATGGTTGGAAGAATCGGGTATAGTAATTTGTGATTGTAAGGCCCTAACGATGAAGTTCAAGTGACGGGATAAAGACTGTAAGTTACAGGGCGTGGCTATTATGCTGTGGTGGGCGAATCTCGATGAGATTTGCGGCGAGGATGGGATATAATATGGGCAATTTGTCTTACACTCCAATCCGAGGACTTCGTGGTCCTACCTCCGGACCTATAAGAATTATTGCAAGAATTTGAGGCGGTTTTTGAGACCCGTGCAAAATTACCTCCTTCTCGAGCTGAGGATCATCGCATCAAGTTAAGAGAATGGACGGATGCGATCAATGTCCGACCATACCTCTAAGGTTATCACCAGAAAGGGGAGATTGAGAAGTAGGTTCAAGAGATAATGAGAGTTGGGTTTGTGTGCCCTAACTTAAGCCACTTCTCTTCGCCAGTGCTTTTGGATGAATACTTACGGTGGATGACATGCTAGACGAATTGCATGGGGCCAAGTACTTTACGAGGCTCGACTTAAGGGCAGGATACCATCAAATTCGGATGGCTGAAGAAGATGTGCACAAAACAACTTTTCGTACCCACAACGATCACTATGAATATTTGGTAATGCCTTTCGAGTTATTCAATGCGCCATCCACGTTTCAAGCAGCAATGAATGACCTATTCCGAGATGTTATGCGCCGGTATGTGTTGGTCTTCTTCCTGTGCCACTAATATCACCGAATTGCGAGGGTTTTTGGGTCTCACAGGTTAGTATAGGAAATTTGTCCGTAATTATGGGGCGATAGCTAAACTGTTGACTGGCCAACTCAAGAAGGGTGGTTATTAGTGGAACGATGAGGCGGAGGCTGCTTTCAACGATCTTAAGCGCGCCATGGTCATGACCCCAACGTTAGCTATGCTAAATTTTCAATTATCGTTCGTCATCGAGGCCGACGCATCCGGAAAGGGAATCGGGGCGGTGCTAGCACAGGAGGACAGACCTATTGCGTATATGAGTAAGATGCTTGGACCAAAAAAGGCGGCTTGGTCCACGTATCAAAAGGAGATGTTGGCCATTATGACAGCAGTACAAATGTGGCGTCCTTATCTACTAGGGCAGAAGTTTCAAATCTACACCAACCAGAGGAGCTTGAGACATCTCTTTGATCAACGAGTGGCGACTCTGGATCAACATAATTGGCCTAGCAAACTAATGGGGTATGACTATTCGATACACTACCGAACGAGATCGAGTAATCAAGTGGCGGATGCATTATCGCGACTACCAACTGACCCTCATTTGGATGCTATGTCACAACCCTTATCGTCATTATGGGACGAGCTACGAGATGCGATAGCCCAAAATTCCTATTTGTAGGAGGTGATGGAACGAGCCCGGGCAACTATGCTTATCGGCAGGGCCTTGTCTTCTTCAAAGGGTGGGTGGTCTTACCACCATTGTCGAGTTTGATAACTACTATCCTCCAGGATTTTCATGATACCGCTATGGGGGGTTCATTCCAGGGTTCAGCGAACTCTCCCAGGGGTCGTTGGACACTTCTATTGACCGCAGATGAGTCGCGCAGTTCCCGATTACGTGGCCTCCTGCGATGTCTGTCAATGCTTCAAGGTGAATTCCATGGCCCCTGCTGGCTTGCTCCAGCCTATGCGGATTCCCTGTAAGATATGAGAAGATATTTTTATGGATTTCGTTGAGTGTTTGCCAATGTCTGGGGCCGATCAGTCTTATATGTGATGGTGGACTGGTTAACCAAATATGCTCACTTCATGGCGCTCGCGCACCCATATATGGTGCGTAAGGTGGCCGATGAGTTCATCCAGGGAGTAGTGCGTCATCATGGCATTCCTTCATCGATTGTTAGTGACATGGATGCCCATAAGAAGCCACCCAAGTGGCATATGTTTCTGCCCTGGGACGAATTATGGTACAATACTTCGTACCATCACACTATAGGCATGACACCGTTTAAAGCTCTGTACAGGTGGGAACAATTGATGAGCCCAAAATCGGGACTCAAGGGGATCAATGTTGCGCAGAAACAGTTCAAGCAAGGCACTTGAACTCAATTAGAACCGAACTCAAAACCAACTTGATTTAAGCGGAATTGAACTCGAAATTGGGCGGATCGAAAGGGAATCCTTACACCTGGAAGGATGCACAATCGAGTGTTGAAGCTTTCGATGTGAACGAGTGTGTTTGCTCGTTCAATAAGCAAGGTTCAGCAAGCTTTTGATCGCAACCAAAAACCAATCAAACTCACAAACTCTCAAGTCTGGGAATTGGGGTAAAATTCATTCAATCGTATTATGAATAATACAATACGAGTAGGAGGCCTTTTATAGGCTTAAACAATTACAAACAAACTAGAACAAGGACTGAAATTAACCTAACTAAGCAAGAAAACTGAATTACAAACATAATCCGAATGAAAAGAGGAATCCTTGTGGGACTCGGATTACTGGCAGTGTGAGGTAGCTTCTTTGAAGCCCTCGAAAATGGTCTTCCTGGATGAATCGATCTCACCCAATGCATTTTCGTTGTAGAAGAACACTTCCTCTTTCACCTCCAATTGGAATCAGCCCAAACTCATACTCCAAACTCCAGATATAGGCCTTCAAAGTTGGCATCTCGGAACAGCTTTCTGCCATAGCCAAATTCAGGCAGTTTTCCTGTTTTGAGGTGGCCTTTTGATGAGCTTTGAAAACAACGTTCCAGACCTTCCCTTGAGCTCCACAATACACCAACGTAAAGATAATAACTTGATCTTCAAAATGACACCTTGAACTTGAATTTCTATTGAGCCATTTGGGAGTAAGCAAGCTGCCAAAGATGGTATCTTGAAACACTAAAATGACACAACCAAAATTCCCTCTCTTTATCTGTGATTGATCCAGCTTCTTGATTGATCTTGTGAGGTTTGGAATTCACTGGGTTTGGGATCATATCAACAACCGAATATTATTCCTTGTGCCAGGGGAGAGAGTTTGGTGGATGCGGTGGACGTGTTGCTCGGGGAGCGTGATGCGATTCTCCGTGACCTTTAAGACAACCTTGATGGCTGCAAATGAGTATATAAAGCAACGGGCTGATTTGAAACGCAGAGAACTCAAGTTCGAGGTGGGAGATTTAGTATTTCTTTGTCTTCAGCCGTAACGGAAGAGTTCAGCATTTCGGCGGGGCTTGTCAAGAACCAGTTGCTCCCAATAACTCGAGTTGTTGGGAGAAGGTTATGCTGGATCATATACCACTCTCTAACACGCCCCCTCAAACTAAAGCCAACTCATGGGCTTGAAGTTTGCACAGGCCCACCATCCCATGTGCTTGAAAGATAACGATTAATATTGGGGGTCGTGGAGATTCGAACACATGACCTTTCGGTTCTAGGCTCTGATACCATGTCAAGAACCAGTTGCTCCCAATAACTCGAGTTTTTGGGAGAAGGTTATGTTGGATCATATACTACTCTCTAACAGGGCTCGCAGAAATTGGCTGCTCGATACTTTTGTCTATATCCTGTGGCGGCTAAAGTGGGACATGTTGCGTATCGGCTGAAATTTCCTGACGGTGTGCCAATTCATTCCGTGTTTCATGTTTCCTTGATCAAGCCGTATCTTGGGACCCCCTGTGACATTTCTTGAAGTTCGGCCGGTTTCTGACGATGGGGATGTGGTCATTCGACCCATTTTGTTGCTGGATCATCGCTGGGTACGAATGACGACACGACGTGGGAACTGGTGTCCGAGTTACTAGAGAGGTTCCCCGACTTCGCCCTTGAGGACAAGGTCGTTATTCCGGAAGGGACCAATGATGAACAACTGGCAGCCGAACCTCGTCCCATGCAGCCCATGCACGCCCAAGTTGGCCCTCGTCAGTCCGATCGAACTCCGAAACCCAATCCGCGTTACACTTAGTTTGGGTGTTTATTATTATTGTTGTGGTTTGCTAGTTAGGAAAAGGATTATCATTGTCGTGAAATAAAGTTAACAATTACTATCTAAGAAGGTTTTGTCGTAAAATAAAGTTAACAATGACCCAAATAACAAAAGGCCCTTCTGACCCCAGCAGGAAACCGAATTGCTATTCGTCGCCCTAAAATTCAAATTTTATCGCCCTAAAACACAATAAATTGACATATTTATCCTCCATCCCAATTTCAATTATAACCCCCAACCAAACAATCCCTTCCTCACCCCAACCCACATCCGCCACCCTCACCAGAAAAGAACCGTCGCCTCCCATGTCCCAACCCCAATCTTCTGCCGCCGTTGCTACTCCCGCCGGAGGGAAGGAGGAAGAAGAATCAAGTATGCCGCCTACTCCCGCTGCTGCAACTCGAGCGCGGAGGGAGAGAGGAAGAAGAAGCAAGTCGGAGGAGCGTCCCTTTATCATATGGTCCTCTATCGGAAACCCCAAAGTGTCAAATCCTATCCAACCAAATTCGTCAACCGAACTATAATCGACCAGAAAAACGTTTTCCTCTTTCTCGCGCATACCTGCAAGACCAACAAACGAAGAGAAACACATAAACCATAAGGTATCAATTATGGTACTATAACAATCAACGAAAGTTCATTAGGAAAATGAGAAGAAGAGACAATACCTCTAGTTTCAATTCAGAGCTAGCGGAAACAAAGCCATCCGCCATCGTTAATCGTCACATATTGGTTGGCATGACAATGACGTGAAGACGGTAATGACGTGGAAGTAGATTTACATGTCATAGACAGTCCATTACATATTTTGTTTGAGTTCTCATCAGTCGAGACAAAGTCATCGACGGGAAAGGAGAAGCAGCAGCGGAGAGTCTCCTCCGACTAACAGCTCTCTCGATTGACCGTGCCACCCGACAAATGAACTAAGGACATCAAAGTAAATTTAATTTAATTAGGGCGACGAATAAGAAATTTTAGTGCGACGAATAGCAATGTCCGCAGGAAAACGCCCGAACTGAGAGCTTCGGTTCATGAAGATATTGAAGTTTGTCAATGATTTACTTGTAAGAATTGATTCATGCTTAATCCATGGGAGTTCCTTCAGTGCTGGTGAGGTGAGTTCCACGAGTAGATAGTGTCGAAGTTGACTTGGAGGAAGTGAAACGTGTGTTAAAAAGTACGTCAATTGCATATTTTTGTTGACAAAGGTGTACTCCTTTACTGGATCTAGTTAGTTCCAGCCAATGTAGTATTTTAGTGGTCCAAGGTATTTGATTGTAAAAGCATCATCATGAGGTAGTAATCATTATCAACTAATTAATTCATTGTCCTAACACCTCATATTCTATTTTGAATCCCAACCCAAAATCTCAAATTGTAAACCCTAAGTCTAAACCCTAAATCACTCAAATTAAAGTAAATCGTTGATGATTTTTGTGCAAATTCATGTGTTTTCTTTTCCATCATAATACAAGTGATGACTGACATCGTTTTCACATGAATCGGTTGCTCAATGACAAATATGAGGCGAGTGCATTTGATGCACAAAAACAGTATGTGCACCGAAAATAAAACTATATAGTTACGAGCCATTAAATTCCAATTCGATACGGTTCATCACCTAACGAAATAACCAGTTGTAAACCCATGAGGTTTCGATCAGTTCCGTCACATTGACTAACGAGTTAGTTAATGGTTTTACTTGTTTTCGTATGGTAGACTACAACGTGCATCAATATTGTGGAAATGTCTCCCAACCTCTTTCTCAATCATGTGGTTACCGGTGTAAATAAATGAAATTCTTTATCTAGTGATTAGAAAAATATATAGTACTGGAAATTTCTGGCCGGCAGGTTTCAGGAATATGGTGAGTGGTTACTATTACGGGCAATTGAATTCCAATTTGACTGCTGATAGGGACGCCACGCCACCAATGCCTTCTTTCTTGTGTTGTTTTGAACCGCTAGCTGGGCAACAGGACAGAAGGAAGCTCACAAAAGGTCATAAGTTTCAGCATCACTTTGTGCTATATGTTTATTGAATGCTGTCAATTCCTAGTACACTGTGCACATTTCGACTTTGTTTGTCCCCTGCTGATCAAGTCCGTCCGCCTACTTGGGCCTTTTTCTCCAAATACACGTAAAATTAAAAATAATTCCTAAACTACCACACTTATTGAAAAGTTTCTCAAAATACCTAAGTTTGGAGTCATTCGAGTTTAAGGAAATCGAACTACTAATTGGTTTGAGTGTAGGAGACTCGATCTAGACGTAGATGGATGATGTAAGCATCGAACCATGTGGGGCTGAAGTGGTTCGAGTTCGGTGAACTCGAACTACTCCTTTGAAATTTCCAACAACCTTAACTTTGTGCTCGGTTATCCAATCGTAGCAAAAAAAATTTCATTTCACATAACTTTCACATAATTATCCGAACGTCGCAAAGTTTTTTTTTTATTTTGCATAATTTTTTGAGTACTACAACATTTACTAGGAATACATTTTCAAAATAGGAATATTTTTTAATATAAGGGGGTTTTGGAATAAATTTAACTTTAATTTTCAATTTTCCACATATATTCTGAAAATATTTCTAATATAAAAGTTGTAGTCCTCGAAAGTTATGCGAAATGAAAAATAAGTTTGCTATGATTAGATAACCGAGCACAAAGTTAAGGTTGTTGGAAATTTCAAAGGAGTAGTTCGAGTTCACTGAACTCTAACCACTTCATCCTCACATGGTTCGAGACTTACATCATCAATCTACGTCTAGATCGAGTCTCCTATACTCGAACCAGTTAGTAGTTCGAGTTTCTCAAACTCGAACCACTCCAAACTTATGTATTTGGGGGGAGGGGGGAATTTATAAGTGTGGTAGTTTAGAATTTTTTTTAATTTTATGTGTATTTAGGGAATTTTTCCGCCTACTTCTTACCCGTTTCCATAATAACCCATATATTCATCAATAACTCATAACTAATTAGTCGCTTTTTATTAGTTTATTATGTGACACAAGTTGCGAGTTCAGTTCACATATATGTAGTAATGGCAATGGGGCGGGGCAGGACGGGTACCTCAATTCCAATGCCTCGCTCCACGCTACTACGGGGCGGGGAGGGTAAAACCCGCGCGAGTACGGGACGGGGCGGGTTGACCCACTCTTACATGTTATTCAAAAAAATACAAATAAATTTTACTTTTTACGATAAAAGGAAGGGAAAAACACTTTAAGAATGAAAAATAGTGATAATAGAATGGGTAATTGAGTCTAACAAGTTGAAAGAACGACTCTAACTAGTTGAAGAAAAGTCAAAATAGGAGAAATATGTATATAAATTGTAAGAAATTGAGATAAAATGAGTCTAGAATGGGGCGGGGCAGGGCGGGTCGGAAGTAGATACCCATGCCCCGCCCGACACTACTGCGGGTCGGGTAATACCCGCCCTATTGCGGGTCAGGTCGGGTAATACCCGCGGGGCGGGTTGAAATTGCCATCACTACATATATCGTGACAAAATGATCAGCTTGTAGAGTAAGAGAAGGTAAAATTAAATAATTTTATTGAAATCGAACTCGGATGCTTTATAATAGAGTATGATATAATCTAGCAGCCTGCAACTTTCAATATATTGTATCTCATGTAATTCACATTTTGTAACTTAAATTCAAATATAAAAGAGAACTATAATCTTAGTTGATTATATGTAACTCCGTTTTTTTTTTCTTTTTATCCAAGATAAGCCCACAAGGCATGGCCGGACAACAAACATATAAGACAGATAATAATAAAGAACGGTAGTCCGTATGCAACCGGACTCCCGATAAAAGAGCCTGTTATTAGGGGTGGCTATACGGTCCGGTCCGGTTAAATTGGACCAAATTGATCCGGTCCCAGTCAGGTCTTTTCGGGAATATAAGGACCAAAGATTGGATTGGATACAGTCCGGTCTTGACCCGATCCGGTCCCAATTTTATCTTGATTTTAGGTGTTGGGGGTCTCTTATCCGGTCTTTATCCGGTTTTTACCTCAAATCTAAGCCCGAATATGAGATTGCATTGTTTGCTATCCGGTCCCGGTTCGGGTTATACGGTCCGGTTTCGGGTAAAACCAAACAGTCCGGGACCAAATTGCCAGCCCTACCTGTTATGCCACGAGATGGACAGCTCTAAGAAAGCTCCAAAGAGCAAAATGACACGAAACTGACTCAGATAGAGAGAAGAAGGAGAATACTATCCCATGAATACCCCGTATGGGTGATAAGGCATCTTGATTACGTCTAAATACGAAAGCTAAGGAAACATCCCCTGCAAAACAAAACAAACTGATAGACCGATAAAATTAATTTAATTATCTTCAATTACTTCCACCAAATGAGCACGGTGGCTGGAATAATGAAAGAAAGTAATTGCATATATTAGTAAGTAATTAAATTAATTACAAAAAGAGGTGACTTAACGAATTCCCGTCCCGGAAACGAAGTCAAAACCCATGAGTAATGAAATTTGCAAGTAGGAAAGGAAAGATTAAGAATTAGTTACGGACTATAAAGGGGAAAGATTAGAAATTCACACCCACGACCCCATAAATGATGATTATTAGTAATTAAACCTCTATGAAATAAAGAGACCAAGAATAGGCAATTAACAATTGAAAAAGGCAATTAATTACTGAAAACGTAATCAACAGAAAATTAAATCACCATTTTGAGTCTCGGAAAATTTGTACCCGAGAGAAATTAGAGGAAACAGAAAATTAAACAGAATTACCCTTACCGTCTACCTCTTAATTAATACCTACCGGAAAGATCCTCTTCACCGGAATCTTCATCGGCGAAGTGAAAAGGTACGACGAAACCATGATTTTGGGCAAGAAAGCTTGAATCCGATTCCATGTTTGATGCTCCCTGAAACCATGAAATTGGGCAAGAAAGGAACCGCATTGCAGCTTCCTTGTCGTCCCAAGGAGTCTCAATGAAGGAGCACTAAATAGACTACATGCACCTGATAAACAGAGCCTAGAAAGGCTTTCAGATATTGTACAAGCCTCATCACCAGAGATCTTTTGGATGATAAGCTAACGGAGCCTCGTAACTCCGTTAATTGTATAGGGAGTAATTGATCATGTCACAATCCTCCCACTAGCAGACGGAAATAAGCTAACGGATCGTAACTCCGTTAATTGTATAGGGAGTAATTGATCATGTCACAATCCTCCCACTAGCAGACGGAAATAAGCTAACGGACAAACCTACAGAAACTTTAATTAACTAATAATTAATTCTATTTAGAAACTAAGCCCCTATTATCGACTTGGTCTTCCTTCTCTAACTTTCTTTTTTGTCCTCACTACCCAATTCCGTTCCATTCTAATTGATAACACCTAATACTTTTATATATCATCAGTAAACTAAAGGAATAATACCTTATTTTAGCACGAACTATATCCATATAATCAACTTTGATTATTAATTTGATTGTCAATTCAAACGGTTAACACCGTTGACCGTTAGTCAACGTTCTAGCTCGTTGTCATGTCAGCACCAAACAAAAAAAATTCAAAATATTTTATTATTTCATTTATCACATTAATATGATAAAAAATGATGTTAAAAATTAAATCCAACAAATTAATTTTGGCCACCCATGGCCAGCTTATCCCCTCGCCTCTTTCTAAATCGAGCAAACCAAAATTGAACCCTAATCTAGAGAAGAGCAAATTGAACCCTAATTTCGGCCACCCATCCACAGCATTACAAAATCTACCATTGCCTTCTTCTTCTTCTGCGAGGAAAACTATCATAATCAAACTCGTTTCACCAAACTGGAAAGCTCTGCTCAAGTTCATCCCACGGCGGGCCTTCGCCGGCAGCCGAGAAAACATTCATAGCCAGCTCGGGTTTCTTTATTCCGACGAGTCTAGAGTGAGAAAATCAATCGAAGAGTGTTAGAGAGAGTTTTGGAGAATGCTAATTCACTAACGGTCAATTATGTTGACCGTCTAATTTGACGAAAATTCACGAGTTGAGCCAATTAAGTGTATATGGTATATAGTTGAGGCCAAGATAGCAATTTATAAAATCACTGGGCAAAGTTAATTATGTGGATATAGTTCGGATCAAAATAAGATATTAATCCTAAAATAAATGTTGTAACAATTGATAATAAAAAATAAAGAAAAAAAACAAATTAGTTTCATTAATACAATATGTATTAGCTAGTCCACAAATAAAAGAGATCAATTTTACTATACCAAGGAGAATTCATAATACAAAGTAACAAATGTTATTTTCATCTTCCCATAAAAAAATGTTATTTTCATCCAAAATTGAAGGGAGCAATTGCTACCATGACTTTTCCTCAAAATAATCATTCTCTTGTACGATAAAACTTATATTTTCGCCCTTTTTATTCAACGAAAAAAAAACTTATAAATAAATAAGAAAAAATTATGAATTCTTCTTCAAATTTCCCTCAATTTTTCCCCACCCTGAAATTTCCCTTATTATGATGAGAGAGTAAACAAAAAGAATCAATACAATTAATCTAACCCGTGACTACCGAGGCAACAACAATTATCTTATCATCCAAAAGCAAGTGACATACGCTCTCCAATACGTGGGACCCACCACCGTAGCCATGGCCATGTTTTCTTCCCCAGCTCTTGCCGTGACCGTCCCTCTAATTAGCTATATATATATATATATATATATATACGGACGCCAACGCAGCCACAGAACAAATACACTAAACACATAAAAATGTACCGTAGCAAGGGCAAGGTTCCCTTCGCATGGGAAAACAAGCCCGGGATCCCCAAACGTGCGGCCGGCGCCTCCGCCGTGGAAGTAGATCAAGCAGAAGACGACTACCCAAGCGAGTCCGGCGAGTTCGTGGTCCTGCAGGGAGCACTCGCCGCAGCATTCCCGCCTTCTTATCCTCCGTCGGCACGCGGCCGGCCGTTGACTCGCCACGTCGCCATCCCACCGCCTCCTCCTCCCGCCCA
This sequence comes from Linum trigynum, assembly GCA_964030455.1. Lineage (NCBI taxonomy): Eukaryota > Viridiplantae > Streptophyta > Magnoliopsida > Malpighiales > Linaceae > Linum > Linum trigynum. The sequence goes on along the minus strand of OZ034814.1, from coordinate 26,407,166 downwards.
CCGCCATCGCCTGCGTGTCTACGTGGACGCCGACCCTTTTGCGGCGGCGCTGGAGGAGTGCAAGAGGCCGAGGAGCAAGAAGATGACCAAACCGTCGTCATTCTCGTCGTCCTCCTCATCATCATCCACGTCAGCATCAGGCGGCGAGAGGGGCGAGGTGCTGGTGAGTGTTGGAGCGAGGTGGAGAAAGTTGATTGCGCTGTCTGGTTTCTCTTGTAGGCACTCGGCGGTTCTCGATGTTTATGATTGTAATTAAGTTTCGTCACTACAACGGAAAAGAGTTTTTTTTTTCTCGCCATCAAAACAGTATTAGTCGATCGTTGAAAACGAAAATAGGGTCACGGTTGTCGTGTCGCAATAATTGTATGGTGGTGATGTTAGGAGAATATTGAACGGTGGCCTACAGCGGCGCGTGGCCACTTGGGGCACCAATGTCCACGCGCTTCCATGTTATACCACCGATATATATACCGCTATCGCTATGGCTAAATTACACGGTTGGTCACTTAAGTTACATAAATCTTTCACATTTGTCCATTGAATTACTTTTTTTATATTGGTCACTAAAATTACTCCGTCAGTTTTATGTGGCAAACGAAACTGCTAACTGGACTATTAGCTTAATCACATGTCAATTTAAAAAAATAAAATAATTTACACAGGCGGGCCGCAACCGCAACACCCTCTTCTTCTTCGCCCTTTCCTTCACTGTGAGCTTCCGAAGAAGAATCCCTAACCTAGAAAAGTTCACTATGCTGCTAGAAAATCAAATGAAGCAATACTTGGTCTTGCACCGTAGTGCTCACAGATTGTAACAAAATAAAAATAAAAAATCTCAGACCACATGTTTGCGATTCAGACGATGTTGAGGAGAGAACAACATCTCCCTTTTCGCAAGACGAAAGGCGGAGGTGGACGGAGAAGAAGAAGACATGGGCGGTTGTTGTGGCTTTCTTCGCAAGACGCCGAAGGAGCTTGGGGGAAGGAACATAAGAAGACTGTGGCGGCTACGGTTTTCTTCAAGAGACAGGAGACAGATCTGGATAAAGGGAGAAGAAAATACGGCGACAGTGGAGGCTGTGACTTTTTTCGTGAGATGGTTGGAGGATCTAGAGGAATGGAGAAGAAGTGTGTGGCTGGAGGGAGGGGATTGGTCACCTCTCAATTTCCAAATCCAAATGAATCTAGTTGTGGACAACGATCTCGAATGCCACTGTTGTTATCGATGGCGGCAAATCTAGAAGAAGGAACTCTTACCAGTCGTGATTACTGGTATTGTCGATGGAGGGAAGAGATTGAACTGTTGGTCGCTACCTTTGTGGCTCGACTCTAACTAAACATGTCAATTAACGACCAAGCATAACCAATGATTGGGTGTAGCATAGGGTAAGCAAGCAAGAAAAATATCAAAACACGGTCTCCTATGTGTACCATACTCGGGTTAGGTTTCGTTATCTAGTCAACCTAGAATAGTGATTAGGAAAACTAGACTAACTAACCTAGCTAACCACTAACCTAACCAATTACAACTTGTGGATTTTTATTATCTTGAATCCACCTAGTTAATTTGAATCAATGTTGAGTACTATCCTCGCTTGATCGACTCAATACCCTACCGTTATGAGGTCGACTCACTTGGGATTGGCCCGAAACGACGAAGTGATGGATGGGTGGTTCTCTATTCAACATAGGGATTCATATATCGTCAGGAGGTCTATCGAATTAAATCTCTTGTGGATTACTCGGACAACATATGATAGGAGTGACCCGAAGACGTCGATAATGGGCTCTAAGAGGATTATCTCCCTCCTAGGTCAAAAGCTCAATTGACATGAAGTCGAATCCAAAATCATCAACTTAGAATATGTCACATACATAAATTTCAAACCAAAATCTAGATCTAGGATTCATTAATCTAAGAGAAAGAGGTCTAGTTCATAGAGAGAGAAGAGAACTTACAAAAACAGCTCAAAATCATCATCTTCTAGGCTTGAATCCTTGACTCCAAAATAAACTAAAGCATCCAATTAAACTCCAAGATCACTCAAGGTCACTCTCTCTCTTTCTCTAATTTTTTTTGTGTTTTGTGTCGAAACCCTAGAGAGAGAACCAAGTTATTCTCCAAAAACCAGCTCTTCTCTCTCTACCAGCTGGTGTCTTTTTATATACCCGATAGTGTCGACTTCACGGTGGTGATAATAGCAAGAAGACGACGATCTCCTTAAAAAATGCACCATTTTGGGCTATTTTCATGGTTTCAGTGTGATTTTCATGGTGTTAGACCGTGAAGTTTGCACAGCCCGCGAGATGCACAATGGTTTATAGAATTTGCACACTTCACGGTCCGGGGGAGATTTTCACCGCCTCATGGCGTGATAATTGCCTCTTGCCTGTGAAGCTTGCAACTTCATCGTCTGGGGGATATTTTCAGCCCCTCAGGGTGTGATAATTGCCTCCTGCCTGTGAACCTTGCACAACCTCCACTTTTTTTGCTCGATTTGACCTCTGAATGACCTAAAACTCGTCTTCGACCTTCCCACATGTACTAGGAACTGAAATGTGGAAAAAGAAGCACAACCTAATGTAAAATTGGTCGAGGAACGACGATTTTCAAGTCAAACAATCAAGATATGAGGGGGTAAAACATGTAATTATGCCCGAATCAAACTCCCTCAACGTTGCTTGTCCCAAGCAAACCAAGTATAACACAAGGTAAGCAAACCAAGAGAGGTTGATCATAGAACCCTGTTCATTGTAGAAGCCATTGGGATCCATGCATGATTCAACCTACACAGACAAAAACACAAAAAAAAAATCAAACAAACACAAATACCCTTCAAGACGAGAGTGGGTTAACACGACACAAACTAAACACACAAAAAAAAAACAGTTAAAGTAACGACCAAGGTTGTCAACCCGTGGGTTGACCCAAACCCGGTCAATCTAGCCCGGACATATGGAAATAGTCATTATATTGTACTTATCCTGATAAATTATATCAAATCTCATCTAACATATGATAATATATCAAAATAACATGTCGTACTTGAATCCAACATATAGTGAAAATTCACACACACTTATATAACATCAATATTCAAATGTTCAACTAAAGATTCCAAAGAATGAGTTAGGCGAATAGAAAATTCGGAAAATAGGCGTATTTCGCAAACCAAAGAAAAAAATAATACAATTTGACCTCCAATCCGATACCATGTAACGGTCGACCCCGTGGGTGCGTACGACCCGGTTTTGTCACCGGGTCAGGGTCAAAGTGGGTCAACCCGCGGTCGACTCGCGAGTTGACAACCTTGGTAACGACCTAAGCGTTTTTTCGATAACCTAGAATGATCCCTGGAAATGGCGCCTAAAACTTTGCTCGACTCTAACTACACATCCCAATCGACAACTAAGCATAACCGACGACGAGGTATAGCATAAGGTAAGAAAGCAACAACAATATCAAACCATGGGTCTCCTAGGTGTACCTTACTTTAGGTTAGGTTTCGTTATCTAACCAACCTAGAATAGTGATTAGGAAAACTAGATTGACTAACCTAGCCAACCACTAACCTAGCTAATTACAAGTTGTGGAGCTCTCCTAGATTGACTCGGAACGCCAAAGTTATGGAGGGGTAGTGCTCTATTCAACCTAGGGATTCATATATCTTTAGGAGGTCGTTCGAATCAACTCCCTCGGGGATGCCAAAAATGGGCTCTAAGGGAATTATGTCCCTCCTAGGTCAAAAGCTCAATTGACATGAAGTGAAATCCAAAACATGCAATTCATGAAAACCATCAATCAAATAGATAAAATCGTCAATAAAACTCAGAATATTTCACATATATAAACTTCAAATCAAAACCTAGATCTAGGGTTCATCAACCTAAGAGAAAGAGGTCTAGTTCATAGAAAGAGAAGATAAATTACAAAAATAGGTCAAGATCTTCGTCTTCTAGGCTTGAGTCCTTGACTCCAAAATCAACCAAAGCCTCCAATTAAGCTCTAAGATTACTCAAGGTCCCTCTCTCTCTCTCTAAAAACTCCTCTTTGGTGTTTTGGGTCGAAACCCTAGAGAGAGAACCAAGTTCTTCTCCAAAAACCAACTCTCCCCTCTCTCCCAACTGTTGTGTTTATATATGCCCGACAATGCCGAATTCACGGTCACTGTTCACGGGAGATGATAATAGCAAGCGGACGGTGATCTCGGCCAAAAAGTGCACCATTTTGGACTATTTTAATGACCATGGGGTGATTTTCACGGTGTTAGATTGTGAAGTTTGCACAGCCCGTGAGATGCACATTGGTTGTTGGAATTTGCACACTTCACGGTCTGAGGATAATTTTCACCCCCTCATGGCGTGATAATCGCCTTCTGACCATTCTTTATGTGAACCAATGAAGATCCACACCGCTCGTCCACCACCTACCTTGAGGAGAAGAATAGTCGTACGTGTGGGTGATTTATTTTGGCAAGTTCGGCGAAGAAGAGGTAGAGGAAGAAGAGCAGCTTGGTCAATTGATAGAGAGAGATGTAGAACTCCGGCTTGCAATCGGTTGTCGTTCCTGTCGAACTAGGGTTGCGAAGAGGAAGGAGAAGAAAAGGTTGCGGCGGATTTGTGGAGAGAATGAGGTGTAATGTAATTTTTTTAATTGACATGTCGTTAAGTTAATGGCCAAGTCAGCAGTCTTGTTAGCCATGTCATCAAAAATCATACGGTGTTAATGGAGTATGACGGAAACTGTTGGTCGGTGACTAACGATGAAACGATTCGTAAAGTTAGTGACGAATAAGGAAAAATGTTTTTGGATAGCAAACGTGAAAGATTTATGTAATTTGAGTGACCAAACATTTAATTTAGCGGGCATCTCTATTGTTATATTGTGGATGTTTATTTTTAATTTTTTCTGATTTTCGTATCATTATGAAGAAAAATTATGAAGAATAATAATTTTTCTTAAAAACATTTACACTATTGACTTTTTTACACTCATGTAGAATAAGACCAATGGTCTAAGTTGTTCAACAAAAATTACACATGTTATGTTAGGGATTTTTAACATTTTAAGACAAAGTGGTGCTTTTGTGTAAATTAAGGCAAACTAAATATTTACCTACCTACACATATATTTTGTGATCAAAAAGTGGTTCTAAGAAGATCACACTTTCTAAATATGTAATTTTCGTAATTGTGTCTAGTTTATGTTTTTATATTAAAAAGTGTTATTATTGGGATTTGAACCTTTGGTCACTTAAATGAGGAAGTTACACTACAACCAGTTAGGCTACATTGTATTTATTATAATTTTTTTGATTTAACTCTAGACACATATTTGTTGTTGACATTTTCATAGTAATATTTTACATAATCTACACATATATTTATAGTGGAATGAGAATCTACCCATCTACCTACATCTACATCTTCTTATATCTATATCTATATTTATAGAGCAACTTATGTATCTCTGTCATTGTCAGAGTACCTCTTTCAACTCCTATACCTCAATTTATGTGGAGGTTCAATGAAATTAAAGGGTCTCGAAAGCTCTATCCATGCAATTAAAAACACATCCTCAAGTTGGCTGTCAATTCAACGTGTATAAATTTTACTTCTACTAGAGATGCACTAGCATCAAACATGGTCACTGACCAACCACTAATATCTCACTAAACTATCCTCCCTAGATCAAGTGACATTTCCTAGACTCGTTGATTCATAGTAAGATGAGTCGTGAACATGCTTGTAAGGGAGACTAAACAAGTCAATTGATGGAAAATATCTTTAGTTATTTCGAAAAAATTTCACATGCATATCATAACTACTTTACTTGGATAATTTTTTTTAAATTGATCGACTAAATATAAAGCAATAGAAAGCACAATGAAGTAACACATAGCACACAATTTCACCCCACACTTTAAAATGGAGATTGTCCTCAATGGACCAAATAATTGTGAGAATTTTATTTTTGGAACGACTTACCTCATTTGTCGTACTAATTTCGAATGTTTTATAGAGAATAGCTAATGTTCTCTCCTTGATTGCATAGGATTACTTGAATTAAGAATTCAAAACAAACAATAAATGATAAATAATGGATAAAAGCTAGAGTTTATGATCCATATTAGTATCCAAATGCAATAAAAGAAAAACATAATCCACAAATAGAAAGAAATTTCCACTAATGTCCACCACTTCTTGGTCCTTGCCTTGAGAAGAAGTTTTCAAACTTTTGACCAAACCCATGCATCCAATCATGAAAGCATTTCTGGTGTGCCTATGTCTGTTGTCTCCAAACACGAGTCTCCTCTAGTTCCTGTCTACGATCCTAATCGAAGACATCCCAACATTGGTCGTTTTTAGATTGGTACACAAGAAGTTCTCCTCTTGCCTCTATACGGCTTCTCTCAAGGATGCTATCTCAACTCTTGATACTATGAAGGTGGTGCTGAGGAAGATGAGCCGGCTCCATGTCTCTACTACTCATGAATACTCTAAAGGTGCACAACTAGCTTCCTTGCTTCGGACCAAGCAACATGGCTAGGAAAATCATCCCTGGCGAGGTCTACTTTAACTCCAATCAGTCTATGTACTCCAAAGATGAAAGTTGGCTTTCTAAGAAAATACCCATGCATTGCCATGGTATCCCAGAAAACGAATCCAAACTCATCTCTGGGTTCATCGATGTATTGGGAAATAGTACAAATATAACCTCCTCCTGAAAGTACTCGATGAGAAGAGATGATGGTGGACCGCTTGAGATAGTCCACTACTAGCCAAGCTGAATGTAGCCACCAATTATGCACGAGTGCATGATAAAGTACCATGTCACTAGAGGTGAACTTGCTTGCATCGCCTATCTACCTCATGTGAAAACTGGTTCGACCAAAGTAATGCACAAACCTCAGAATTGGTAGGAGGATGGCGGTGGGTCTAGCAGATGTACTATAGAAAAAGGGTTCTTCACTTATGTACTATAGAAAAATAACCAAATCAAATCGGTAAATAGGGAATAACCTCACATTTTATATCATGGCTTCTTCTATAAGCTAACATATGATTTCTAAGATATGCTCTATTAAGATAGCCTACCCATGACATACTCACTGACTCGTCCCAAATATCACAAGAAAACTCTCAATTAGATCCTCAAGTATAAACTTTAATTGGGTGCAATATAAGGCAAGTATGTTTAAATATCAACCCGGGCCGGTCCATGTACCCCTACTTCGATTGTTTGAAATATTATCTAGCTATTAGTTGTTTGTTGAAAACTACTATCTATAATTAAGACAATTGTAAAAGTAATTGGTTTTGACTCTAAATGAGAAGGATTCACCTGGGTGTAGCCCCCCTAACTAGCGACCATGACTTGTCAGAATGAATGAAAACGTGTGGTGGAGGTGGTTGTGAGCCACAAGGGAAGTGCAACTAATGATGGAACATTACTCTCTCGGTCTCTAGGCCAAAGAATTCAGATTGAGATACCAAGGTAGCTCTCTTGGTCTAATTGACTAAGGACTGTCTAACCTTCTCTCTCGAATCAGAGTTCGGACGTCCAAAACACAACCAACCAAGGTGCTAACACGAACAAGGACGTCAAGCCCCATGGCCTGGGTGAACCCATCATAGGTCAGCACATGTTGCTAACCTCCTAGCATAAATTCCACATACGGTCGGTTGCGCTTGCTCGTCGGGATGACATGGGAGATGGTGGAGTAGAACTCCACATAGAGCTCGCGGTAGATGAGCTCGTCAACCTCCAGGAGGTGTTGCCACTGAATGAATGAGGAGTCCAGACATCGCTGCCCAGCACTTGAACATGGTGAACATGTCCAAGTCCAACACCTAGTGAGGTCCAGCCTCACTGTACCTCCACTGCTCAAACATGGTGCCATACTTCTCGTGGTTCACCAGGTAGTGGACGTACTGGTGACTCGCATCAACCATCCTTCAAAACATCAAAAGCATACACCATACGTGGAAACATTCATCAATCTCAATTCATTGGAGAGAAAAGAATTCCCCCACACTTAGGATTCCACTAAGGTCCTATGCCTTTGAAGGCTTTTCACAGGATCGGATTTCAACTATTTAAGCCCAACCACGTTTAAAGCTCATCGAGATATGGTTCTAGGTGATTCATGGTTCATCAAAATAACAATATCAAACCCAAACCATGCCTCGATGGCCACCAACCACCATTCATCGGAAGAAAAAAAATTGAGCCAAGTAGCTCCCAGACGTGAGAAGAGTGGGTATGTGCTTGGTTTTGTAAATGGGTGGCCGAAAGTCGCCGAAATCGATAAAAAAACAGCGGGAATCGCGGTTTTCCGATGAGGTTCAGAGGATTCCGGCGACATGATGTGAAGGAGAAGGGTTCACCCCCTTATTTAGCCCGATCTCGAGGTTCACGAACAGAGTTTCAAAGACTGCTGGAGTCTCCCTCGTTCACGGTTTCCACCTGATTATCACGATCGCTAAAAAGTTATGTGAATTCAAAAAAAAAAAAATCATGACGTTCTGATTGCAGAGCACAAAGTTATGGACGGTCAAAGTTTGGCGAAATCGAAAAAAGCCCGTTCAGGGTAGCAAATAACGTTTTTTCGCGACGATGGTGAGACCAAACTGGGTGGCGATTTTTGGAAAATGATGCTATTACTGGAATTTTTCAGGATTAGGTGCTATTTTTGTAAATTTTTTTAAAACAGTGCTATTTCTGAAAAAAAAATTCCAGAAAAAGGATGGAAAGTGGGGGTCAGCGGAATGGGGATTGATGGAGGGGTGGAGGGATTATTGGGTTGTGGCCAGTGGGATTATTTGGCAAAATTGGAGGAGAAAAGAGGAAGAAGGTGGGTGGGGGATTTACGGATATGTTTTTGTTTATTATTTTTTTAGTTTTATTTTTTCTTAGTTTATTTATTTATATGAAAAATAATTAAGAATTAATAGTACAAATTATGTGTCCTTTCCCGGAATAATAGTTCATACCGGAATAATATTTCATAATATATATGGAATATTAAATAGTTTTGGGCACAAATAACACTTTTATAGTTGGGATTTTTCAGTGGTATTTAGTGATGGCAATGGGGCGGGGCGAGTACCTTAATATCCATGCCATGCCCATGCTACTACGGGTCGGGGCGGGTAATACCTGCACGGGTACGGAGCGACCCATTCTTAGATGTTATTTGAAAAAAATGCACGTAAAATGTTACTTTTTACGATAAAATAATGGGGAAGACACTTTATGAATGAAAATCAGTGATAACATAATAAGTAATTGAGTCAACCTAATTAAAAGATCAATTCTAACTAGTTGAAGAAAAGTCAAAATAGAAGAACTATGAATAAAATTGCAAGAAGTCGAGATAAAATGGATCAAGATCAACGGGGCGGGGCGGGTCAGGGCGTAAGTAGATACTCATGACCCGCCCCACGCTACTGCGGGTCGGGTAATACCCGCCCAATCGCGAATCAGGTAGGGTAATACCCGACGAGGCGGGTTCAAATTGCCATCCCTAGGGCGGAAGTAGTAACCATAAAAAATTATTAAATGATATCCAATTTCTTCATCACAAATCCAGCTAACGTTACTAAGTACAATGTTAATTTCCAAAGAATCAAACCAACCAATCATTTATAAACTTACTGAAACAAAATCGTATAGATGCATCGAACAAGTTAGTTTCCCTCGTCAATCGACAAAATAATTGGAAACCCCTTCTTGATTACCATAATTACTTTGCTAATCAGTTCCCATAAAATCCTATTACGTTCACAATTTGAGGAGAGTATCTCCAAAACCGAAGCTTATTCGCTATATATATACAAGCCAGTGCATATCCTTAAATATATTATTATTAGAGTTCAATATACCCTTTTGATTGATTATTGTCGATCTGTGGGAGGGATGACGATGATGAAGAATACTAAAGGTGTGGTTCTGTTTGTGATGGCGGTGGCTCTGCTTGTGACTGTGAGCCGGACGTCGTTAATGGCGGAGGCAACAAGGTACATAAGTCCATGTGTCCTAAACCCTAATGAGCCTGGCTGTCCTGGCGCTCCTCCTAGTATTGGCACTCCTCCTAGTACTCCTGTCCCTGCCAATCCTTACGACCGTGGTTGCTTGCCCATTAACCGCTGCCGTCCTGGTAATGGAGGCGGCGACCATGCCTAAACTAGGTCGAATTATGATCATGTGCGTGCCGTTGTTTTCGTTTGAATTCGTCTGTAGTACATTGTGATATTGCCATCATTGTATTATTTCAATAATTTATGAATGATTGGCTTTGGTTCCTAGAATCCTAGTATCAACTTGTCTCTCTTTTTTTCTTGGGACAAACTTAATCAATGAGTTTTTTATTATTATTATTTGATCCAAAATTTTAGAGCACAGAAGAACGAGATTGGTGCTAATTATCTGCTTACACAAAAAATTAAACTTGTACCACATCGGTTAAAAACAATGAATTAAAAGGTGAAAGGGATTTTGCTAGAGATATTTTGAATGAATCTGAACTTGATTTCATTAAATGATAGTCTCAGCTAATATACAGATTTGTGCAACAGATTAGTTGCCCACGTTCCATGAGTTTAGGAACAGAAAGAGAGTGGGAAAGATTGAGAGAAAGAATAGGTGAAGAAGAATAAATAAATAAAATATATTTATGTACTGATTTCCTTAATACGCCCCCGCAAGATGGAGGAGGTGTCAACGACGCCAATCTTGGATCGAAGAAGCAGAAACCGAGCAGCGAGAAGTGGCTTTGTGAGGGCGTCAGCGAGCTGATGAGTAGTGGGTATGTACTCGACTCTGAGACGACCAGATTGCACAAGGTGACGAGCAAAGTGATAATCCAACGCCAAGTGTTTCATCCTGGAATGGAAGACCGGGTTGGAGCTAAAGTAAGTGGCACCAAGGTTGTCGGAATGAAGCTTGGGCGAGACAGCCAACGGAACCTGCAGTTCTTGAAGCAAATTTTGGATCCACTCAAGCTCGGCGGCAGTATTGGCAATCGCACGATACTCCGCCTCGGTGCTGGAACGAGCAACTGTACGCTGCTTCTGAGAACGCCAGGAAATTAGCGTAGATCCATAATAAATAAGATAACCTGATGTGGAAGAACGATCATCCGGATTTCCTGCCCAGTCGGAGTCCGCAAAGGCAGTCAAAGTCAACGGTGCATCAGAGCGTCGAATTGAAAGACCAAAGGATAGAGTGCCGGAGATGTAACGGAGGCGATACTTGACGCACTGCCAGTGATGAGCCGAGGGGTGATGCATATACTGGGATAGTTTGTTGACTGAGAAAGCAATGTCAGGACGAGTGTATACAAGGTACTGGAGGGCACCAACCGCCTGACAAAAACGAGTGACATCAGCAGGAGGAGTACCATCATCGAGTGAAAGACTGGTGGAGGCAGCCATGGGAGTAGCAACAGGCTTGGCATCACTCATGAGAAAGCTATCAAGAATGTCAACCATGTACTTATGTTGAGATAGAATGTACCCAGTGGCAGTAGGAATGACTTCTATGCCCAAGAAATAGTTGACCTCACCAAGGGCCTTGAGAGAAAACCGGCTAGAAAGAGCCTGCTGAAAGGTATGAAGAACAGCAGAGTCGTTGCCAGTAAGAACCAAATCGTCAACATAAACCAAAAAATAGAGCAAAGCCTAGCCTTTGGAATAGACGAACAAAGAGGCATCACTGTGCGTCTTTGTGAAGCCAAATTCCTGAAGAAAAGAGCACAATGTACTGTACCAAGCCTGAGGAGCCTGACGAAGACCATAGATCGCCTTTTTAAGACGACAAACATGAGTAGGGAGAGTAGGATCTACAAAACCAGGAGGTTGAGCCATGTAAACCTCATCGTCCAAAGGCCCTTGGAGAAAGGCATTATTAACGTCAAATTGAGCAATAGACCAACCATGAGTAAGAGCCAGAGTGAAAACAGTACGAACAGTGACTGGTTTAACAACAGGACTGAAAGTATCGGTGAAGTCAATACCCGGGCGCTGATGAAAGCCTTTCGCCACTAGGCGTGTCTTAAAACGCTCAATTGAGCCATCAGAATGATGCTTGACCCGAAAAACCCATCGATTACCAAGTACGTTGTAATGAGGAAGGCGAGGAACAAGCTCCCAAGTATCATTAGCCAGGAGGGCTGAATTCTCAGCCGTTAATGCCTCGTCCCATTCTTTGTATTTCTTTGCTTCGTGCACAGTACGTGGCTCTAGCGGCGGGGGCCCAGGAGATAATTGGGAAACAAATAATCTCTTCTTGGGCCGGAAGATGCCGCCCTGGGCCCGTGTCCGCATGGGATGAGAGCGACGCAGAGGCGGCGGGTGGGCCGGAGCAGCCACTGGGCCAGCAGTGGGAGTCGCTGCAATAATAGATGGGCCGGCGGATAGTGATGAACGAGGCCCACTAGAGGGGTCGGTGGTGAGAGGCCCAGTTTGAGAGGGCCCAGCGACGGAAGAATCAGACACAGGAGCAGCAGCAACGGAGGGATCCGGGTGACGCGTATGAGGCAGGCAAATAGTGCTGATGGTAGGGGACATGTCATGAAGCCAGGACTCGGACAAGGAGAGATCAGCTGGTGGTGTGGCACAATACCCTGGAAAGTTGGACTCAACAAAGGTAACATGACGAGAGAGAAAAATACGATGAGTGTCAGGGTCAAAACAACGATAAGCACTACGCTGCGGACAATACCCAAGGAATAAACAAGGGCGAGAGCGCGGATCGAGTTTATGAGCAGAGTATGGACGAAGCCAAGGATAACACAGGCAACCAAAGACACGAAGTTTATGATAATTGGGGGGTAAATTAAAAAGAAGGGTGAAAGGTATTTTACCATGTACGTCCGAGGAAGGGAGACGATTTATAAGATAGATGGCTGTGGAAAAGGCAAAAGACCAAAAAGAAGTGGGGAGTTTGGCGTGATAGAGAAGAGTGATACCAGTTTCGACCAAATGTCTATGTTTTCGCTCAGCAAGCCCATTGTGTTCAGGAGTATGTGGTGGAGTGAGAAGATGAGTAATTCCATTGGCAAGAAGGTCGGAGCGCAACTTTTGAAATTCACCGCCACCATCCGTGTAAAGCCGACGAATAGTGGTGGAAAAATAATTTTCAACCATCTTACGAAAGGAAAGAAAAGTATGAAGAACATCAGACTTGTTACATAAAGGATAATACCAAGTGTAACGAGTGAAATGATCAATGATAATCAAGTAATAACGATAACCATCAATGGAAGACACAGGAGCAGGACCCCAAACGTCAGTATACAAAAGATCAAACGGTCTATCACTTGATAATGAGGAAATCGAAAATGGGAGTTTGTGACTTTTATTGGAAAGACAGGCATCACAATGAGAGTTGGAAATAGAGGACGAAACAGGCAGAGAAAACGACCGACTAAGACTGGCTAGAGAACGATGTGAAGGATGACCGAGGGGGGCATGCCACGAACTTGCAGATGTCCGAGTCGTCACTAGGGCCATTCGAACATTGTGCACTTCCTGTGGCAACTCATACACATCACCGTTGTTTTCCCCCTTCAGAAGCTGCGCCCCCGTGCGAAGATCCTTCACAATAAAATGAGTGGTAAAAAATTCCACCGACACAGGATTAGTTTGGCATAACTTAGCGACCGATATTAAATGTTTCTTGATATTAGGAACACATAATATATCATTGAGAAGCAAAGTATGAGAGCCGGTAGAAAGTGAGGAGGACCCAATATGGGAAATAGCCAAACCTGAACCATCACCCACTAAAATTTCATCTGGGCCTGTGTAGTCTGAATAGAGAGAGAGCTGGCCCAAATCAGAAGTCACATGATGACTAGCAGCTGAGTCCAATATCCATGGGCCTGAAGAGCCCTCTGACGGGCCTCGTTGAGTAAGATTGATTTGGGCCTGACGATTCTGATTATACGCCTGTCGGGCTTGAGGAAATAAACGGAAACATTGTCTCACAGTATGGCCTGGACGTTCACAATACTGACAGGTGATATTGGGCCGACGCGGGCGTATGGGCTCGGATGGGGAACTGAGTTGACGAGGGTTATGAGGAGGCCCACGAGGGACATAAGGAGGCCCAGGGGAAACCCCTAGCTGCTGCTGGCCACGAGAGCTGCGGTTAAAGGTGCTGCCGCCAGGTGAGACGCCCCCGTCGACTCGTTCACTCGCGCCGCCGCTGCTGCCACGGCGAGGAAGGCCTTGAGAATAAAACGTCGTGGGAACGCCGGCAGCCCTTGCCTGAAGCTTCAGGTCCGCCTCGAATTCAATCAACGAGTCGAGCAGATCTTCAATAGTGACGGCCAACCCGCGAGCTCGCACAGCAGTAGCAAATTGATTATAATCAGCCCTAAGTCCGCGAAGACAATGGACAACTAGATCCAAATCCTTCACTGGTTCATCAATAAGCGCAAGTTCGGCTGCAATGAGTTTAAGATCATTAACGAAGGTAACAACATCGCGATTGTAACACCCCACCCTAAACGTTTTGCCTAATCATATTGTTTATACAATTGCAGCGGAATTAACCTCGGGCGTTACATTAATTATCAAAATTTACCTAAATAAAATTTCGACATGAATAACTCGCGTAATGGGCTAACAGTTCTTGCAACTTAACCTGCAAAATAATTCATCACAAACATATATACTCACAACCATATGCATTGGCTTTTCTTAGCCATAGTCACACTTTTCATACTTCCTAACTGCATACCATACTTATACATACCATAATCGTCACAACTTACACAGTTACACAACATATACACATATCATTAACTTTCCACACCTGTGGATATCTCACACTACATTCGAAGCTAGTATGCACATGAAAATGTTCTCAAAACATTTTTACAAAAAGGTGTGGATCACTGGCCAAAATCCCAAGTAGTAGTCCAAGCACAGAATAGTTGAAGACCATACCTCATCCTGGCTTCAACTCTAGCTCCTCTCCCACCTAACACTTATCTACTGCTGCTGCTGATGATCTGCTTACACATAGCATAAGCAGAGAAGAAGAATAAAAGAGGGTCAGCTCATAGCTGAGTGAGATAATCATAGCATCGTGAGTTCATAACAGAGCATACCCCTACCATACATCTAGCAAACGAGCCAAAACACTAGGATCGGACCTCAGCCGTCCTCATATCCCAATAGGCAAAAGACTCAACCACCTTGACTTATGCATATGCATCTTATCATGTTTTACTTATAGGCGCCTGGCTACTCCCATGCTAATAACTCTCCCGGGAAACATACCCCACATCCCGTCGGATGTAGTCATACATACCCCAACATCCCGTCGGATGTGGTCACACATACCCCACACCACTATGGGTGTAGTCATACCCCGACACCGCTCTGGGTGTGGTCATATCTCATAAGAATTCTTCAGTCACCACCACATGAGAGGTGTGACTATCATACATATCATAATAGAGTAATAGCATAGGGAGCCCTAATTACTATGTAGTTGACCGTGAGACCACAACACTCATATTTTGTATCCTTATACATGATTCATATCTCATCTTGCTTAATCATAATTCATTACTTGCACATGTACTTGACCTGACCATAATTGGCTCAACATAGGTAAATCAGGAGTCGTATAATTGCACTTCCTCGGGATAAACCCTCGTGCAAGTCATCCTCCTTAAACATCATAATATCACCCTGGGAAGTTTATTCCCCCACTTATGGATCCAAATACAACCATAATATCACACCATGTCAAAAACCCTTATCGAACAACCATAAACTCATATCAACAGTTAAGCCACAAATGGCAACATGTAGGCAATCATCCACATAAACAAGGTTCATATCGATTAGGGCAAGTCAATAATATCATACAGTAGTCCAAGGTTCATCATATAGCACAAAAGTCCATACACCCCTAATCATGCCATTCTAGTTCACCTAGGTCAATTCTAAGCATCAATATAATTATCGTGATACTACAAACCCGGTATGCCGTGCTAATCCCTCACCAGTTCTGGTCGTTCAAACACCGGTTCTAGCCTCCCGTACTAAAACGTCAATTTCACGAACGAACCCCGAATTAAAATCCGAGACCGTCCTAATATCCCCTGCAGTATCCCCGTCAATATTAGTTCTAGGCTCCGGGTCAAATTCTCGATAAAAACACATCAAACCCTGGCCGGAGCTAAATTCAGCGGTTTGGACCCCGGCCTAAATAATAGCCGAAATTCAGGGATTAGAACTAGAGGATTGATTACCTCGCTGCAGGAAGCTCGTATATGAAATTTGGGCTCAATCCGGCTTCCGGATACTCCGAAACCCTAATTTGGCAGATCGGGAATTCAAGAAATTCTTGAACCAAAAACTCGTTTTAAAGCTCTAAATCGATAAAACACGATGTATAGATGAATTAGGCATTACTTACGGGATTTTTGGATCACTAGGGCTCAAGATTTTGAGCTTTGGAATTTTGGGTCGAGAGCTCCGCGCGTGCTCTGTTTCTCTCGTTTCTCTCGGAAATGGAAGAAGAAGGAAGAAATGGAAAAATGAACGGTGGTGGTGGGGAAATTAAATGGACAGGATATATATATATATATATAAATTAATACGTATACTTATCCGATCGATCGATAATTCGATTTTCGCCGAAATAGTGTCGAAATGCTCGATTTTAAATCGCGAACTTTCTAACGATCGAAATATGGGTTTTAGCCGAAATGGGATGTTACAATTCTCCCCTCCTTAAAAGATTTCGTCCCCGAAATCTAACCTTGAGTCAAACTCTAACTCCTCTTACTTACCCTTAACTTGGTCTATCACACATAAAGTCATTACCTAACTCTTAGGTCAGGCAATTCATAACATAGAAGGTAACACATAACACCTCAAGTTCCCATGTTTAGGTTTCAAAAACCTATACTGGGCTATCACAACAAAAACACGTCAGCAAGTTCAAAACATAACTTACTAAGCAAGATTGTTAACCTGTAAAGTAGGTTGCTACTAACTCAGGGTACTTCTCCCGCATACTTGCTTCAGTTTCCCATGTAGCACTCTCACTTTCTTGATTCCTCCAAACCACTTTCAACATTGGTATTTCTTTCCTGCGAAGAGTCTTAATCTGAAAATCAACAATCTCAACTGGAACCTCCTCAAAAGTTAAATCTGGACCCAACTCGATCTCTTCCGGTTGTATGACATGGGAAGGATCCACTTTGTACCTCTTCAGCATACTAACATGAAATACATTGTGGATTTGGGATAACTCTGGAGGCAATGCTAGTTTATATGCCACGGGTCCAATCTTCTCTGTGATTTCATAGGGTCCAATATACCGAGGTGCAAGTTTCCCTTTCTTACCAAATCTCATCACCCCTTTCCATGGTGACACTTTGAGAAATACTTTCTCACCCACTTCGAAATTAACTTCACGCCTATTCGTGTCAACATAAACTTTCTG
Organism: Linum trigynum; assembly: GCA_964030455.1. Classification (NCBI taxonomy): domain Eukaryota; kingdom Viridiplantae; phylum Streptophyta; class Magnoliopsida; order Malpighiales; family Linaceae; genus Linum; species Linum trigynum. Next base: position 26,389,684 of record OZ034814.1, on the reverse strand, counting down.
TCGATCTTGAGCCACCCTCAAACGCTCCCTGATTTCCTTGACCTTATCAACTGTGATCTGAACTATCTCTGGCCCAGAAATTTGCCTTGCTCCTTCTACATCCCAACATAAGGGTGTTCTACACTTCCTCCCATAAAGTGCTTCATATGGTGAAATACCCAAACTACTATGGTACTGATTGTTGTAAGCAAACTCAATCAAGGGCAAATGGTCAATCCATGATTCCTCCCATTGCATTACACATGATCGAAGTAATTCCTCCAAAGTTAGGATGGTTCGTTCACTCTGCCCATCTGTTTGAGGATGATAAGCTGAAGTAAAATGCAGTTTAGTTCCCAAGGCATCATGTAAACTTTGCCAAAACCGAGATGTGAAGCTCGGGTCTCGATCAGAGACAATAGAAATTGGCACACCATGCAATCTGACGATCTCCTTAATATATAGTTGAGACAAAGTCTCCAGTGATGGTTTCCACCTAATGGGTAAAAAGTGAGCCGATTTGGTCAGTCGGTCCACAATAACCCATACTGCATCTTTTCCCCTTGATGATGGGAGACCATATACAAAATCCATTGTGATTCTTTCCCACTTCCATTCTGGAATTGGAAGTGGTTGCAGTTTTCCCACGGGAGCTTGATGTTCTGCCTTAACTTTCTGACATACTAGACATGTGAAAACATGTTCAGCCGCTTCCTTTTTCATCCCACGCCACCAAAAATATGGTTTGATCGTGTGATACATTTTAGTTGCTCCTGGGTGCATAGCATAAGCAGAAGAATGAGCTTCATCTAGGATCTCTTTCCTCAAATTATCAACATTAGGAACACATGCTCTTCCATTCATCTTCAACATGCCATCTACCATTTCAAATGGGCTTTCTTTTCCTTCCTGAATGTCTTGAATGATTTTTACCAACTCTGGGTCCTCCTTCTGCTTCTCACGAATTTTGTCGTGCAACAAAGGTCGAATGTTCAACCGAGCTAGTAACCCTGTCACACCATCCACTTCCAAATCCACATTCATTGCCCTCAAATCAACCAGATCATTTATATTCTTCTTCCCCTTTCTGCTCAGAGCATCAGCAACTACATTAGCTTTACCTGGATGGTAATCAATGGTACAATCATAATCTTTCAACAACTCTATCCATCTCCTCTGGCGACTATTTAAATCCTTCTGATCCATAATATACTTCAAGCTTTTGTGATCAGTTAGAATTTTAAAAGTCTCACCATACAAATAATGTCGCCAAATCTTGAGAGCAAATACCACCGCTGCCAATTCTAAGTCATGAGTGGGATAATTTACTTCATGAGGACGCAATTGCCTAGAGGCATATGCGATAACTCTTCCATCTTGCATTAACACACAGCCCAATCCTTGATACGAGGCATCACTATACACCACAAACTCTCCCTGACTTGAAGGTAGTGCAAGTACTGGTGCTGTGGTCAATCTCTTTTTCAGTTCATCAAAACTCTTTTGACATGATTCATCCCAAACATACTTAGTATTCTTCCTCAACAGTTTAGTCAATGGTGCAGCAATTTTAGAAAATCCTTCGACAAACCGCCGATAATAACCAGCCATGCCAAGAAAACTTCTCAACTCCGACACATCTTTTGGTGGAGTCCAACTCACCACTGCTTCCACCTTTTTCGGATCCACCTCGACACCTCTTCCAGAAATTACATGTCCCAGAAATATTACCTCCTTCAGCCAAAACTCACATTTTGAGAATTTTGCATATAATTGTTTCTCCCTTAAAATTTGCAACACAATTCTAAGGTGAGTTTTGTGCTCCTCCTCGCTTTTAGAATAGATGAGAATATCATCTATGAACACAATCACAAACTTATCAAGATATTCATGGAAAACTCTGTTCATAAGAGCCATAAATACCGCTGGTGCATTAGTGAGTCCAAAAGGCATTACCAGGAACTCATAATGCCCATATCTTGTTCTAAAAGCAGTCTTTGAAGTTGCTCCATCTGCCACTTTCAATTGATGGTATCCAGACCTCAAATCAATCTTAGAAAAGACTGATGCACCCTGCAATTGATCAAACAAATCATCTATTCTTGGAAGGGGATAACGATTCTTCACTGTCGCCTTATTCAACCTCCGGTAGTCAATGCACATTCTCATGGAACCATCTTTCTTCTTGACAAACAAAACCGGTGCACCCCAAGGTGAGATGCTAGGTCGAATAAACCCCTTGTCTAACAATTCTTGCAATTGTTCTTTAAGCTCCTTCAGCTCAATTGGTGCCATTCTATATGGTGCCATTGAAATTGGTGTTGTGCCAGGTACCAATTCAATATCAAACTCTACTTCCCTTTCTGGTGGAAGGCCGGGAAGTTCTTCAGGGAATACATCAGGAAATTCCCTTACCACCTCTACATCCTCAACCTTCTTATCATTTACTACAGTAACTTGAGCAAGAAAGGCTTCACAACCTTCCTTCACTAACCGAAAAGCTTCCAAGGCAGAAAGAAAACCATGAGTCTCCTTTTTCTTAATGCCTCGGAATACAACAGGACCTTTATCTGGTGTGTTGAATAACACTTCTTTCTTTTGACAATCCACAACAGCTCCATGTGTTGCCAGAAAGTCCATTCCAAGGATGACATCAAATTCATCAAAAGGTAGCAGAATTAAATCTGCTGCTAGGAAAGCTCCTTCCACACAAATGAAGGAACTTCTAATAACTGAGTCTACCTTCAAGGTATCTCCCACAGGTGTTTTAACACATAAGGTATAACCTAGCTTATCTGGAACTAAGCGTAGCATATGTGCAAACGTATATGACATGAATGAGTGAGAGGAACCAGTATCGATCAAAGCATATAATTGCTTGCCAAGGATAGAAAGCATACCAGTCACAACTTCTGGTGCCACTTCTGCCTCACCTCGAGTCATTGCATAAACCCTTGGTGCTCCCTGTGCTCTGGTACCCTGCGTACCACTTCCTGATGGTTGATTTCGACCACCACTTCTACCACCCTGTGAACCACCACGACCACTCTGAAATCCACTACGGCCTCCCTGGTAACCACCCCTGAATGGGGCTCTACTAAATTGCACTGAAGGCTCGGACTGTGTAGCTCTTACTTCTCTCGAATGCGGGCAATCCCTCATGATGTGCCCAGGTTGGCCACACTGAAAGCATACACGAGAAAATCTCCTACACTCTCCAAGATGCCTCTTCTGACAAACTTGACAAAATGGAAATTGTGTGGCTGAGGAAATTGGTGCCCTGTATGATGTTCCCGACATAGATTGACTCTGTGTTCTCCCAAAACTGCTAGGACCTCTCCTGGGTGGGTAACGAGGTCCAGCATAATTTACTCCAAACTTCCTCTTCTTCTCCTCTTCTTTAGCCTTGTGTTCCTCTCGGCTCTCAACTTCATAGGCTTCATACTTAAGTGCAGCCTCCTTGATTGTGGCCATGCTCTCTTCATCAACCCTGTGGATCTTTTCTTTCAATCCTATGCGCAGACCATGCAAGTATCTCATCTTCTTCTTTTGCTCAGTATCCGCCAACCCATCCTCAAAGTAAAGCAGTCGAACAAACTTGATGGTGTACTCAGTAACTGTCATATTCTCCTGCTTAAGGTTGGCAAATTCATTGTTCTTTGCCCTGATAAAAGCTTCGGGAAGAAACTCTGTCTTAAAGGCCTTCAGAAACTCCTCCCAGGTGAACTGAACTCGTTCACCATTAACTCTAGAGACTGAGGACCACCAGCTCCTCGCATACCCCTTTAGGAGAAAAACAACATATTGCACTTTTTCCTCTGGGGTTGCATAAAGATACTCAAACACATCTTCCATCTCTCTCAACCACTCTACTACAGCATCTGGGCTCACATCTCCCTTAAAGTCCCTACCACCCAAACTCTTCATCTTTGCATAATCTAATACTGGCGGTCTTGCATCAACCGCCCCCACTCCTCTCGACTGGTCAGTAGGAACATTTTCACAACTTCCGTGCGAGCTACAAGGAAATATTGGCCTTAGATTGATCCACACAAAATTCATTCTTCACCAAATCTCTCACTTGGTTAAAACAAAATTTTCCCTAAATAATTACTTGAAAACAAATACATTCAAAACTCAATTTTGAAAACCATGATGCAGATAATTTCATCCAATATACCAATACACATAATCATGTCAAACTCAATTCCCAGTTTAAGTCATTATGGGGCACTCCCCTCCTTAGGAGTGTTTAACCTCCCATAGGGTATAGTACGCCATAACAACAAAAAGAGGGAACCGGGCTCTGATACCAAACTGTAACACCCCACCCTAAACGTTTTGCCTAATCATATTGTTTATACAATTGCAGCGGAATTAACCTCGGGCGTTACATTAATTATCAAAATTTACCTAAATAAAATTTCGACATGAATAACTCGCGTAATGGGCTAACAGTTCTTGCAACTTAACCTGCAAAATAATTCATCACAAACATATATACTCACAACCATATGCATTGGCTTTTCTTAGCCATAGTCACACTTTTCATACTTCCTAACTGCATACCATACTTATACATACCATAATCGTCACAACTTACACAGTTACACAACATATACACATATCATTAACTTTCCACACATGTGGATATCTCACACTACATTCGAAGCTAGTATGCACATGAAAATGTTCTCAAAACATTTTTACAAAAAGGTGTGGATCACTGGCCAAAATCCCAAGTAGTAGTCCAAGCACAGAATAGTTGAAGACCATACCTCATCCTGGCTTCAACTCTAGCTCCTCTCCCACCTAACACTTATCTACTGCTGCTGCTGATGATCTGCTTACACATAGCATAAGTAGAGAAGAAGAATAAAAGAGGGTCAGCTCATAGCTGAGTGAGATAATCATAGCATCGTGAGTTCATAACAGAGCATACCCCTACCATACATCTAGCAAACGAGCCAAAACACTAGGATCGGACCTCAGCCGTCCTCATATCCCAATAGGCAAAAGACTCAACCACCTTGACTTATGCATATGCATCTTATCATGTTTTACTTATAGGCGCCTGGCTACTCCCATGCTAATAACTCTCCCGGGAAACATACCCCACATCCCGTCGGATGTAGTCATACATACCCCAACATCCCGTCGGATGTGGTCACACATACCCCACACCACTATGGGTGTAGTCATACCCCGACACCGCTCTGGGTGTGGTCATATCTCATAAGAATTCTTCAGTCACCACCACATGAGAGGTGTGACTATCATACATATCATAATAGAGTAATAGCATAGGGAGCCCTAATTACTATGTAGTTGACCGTGAGACCACAACACTCATATTTTGTATCCTTATACATGATTCATATCTCATCTTGCTTAATCATAATTCATTACTTGCACATGTACTTGACCTGACCATAATTGGCTCAACATAGGTAAATCAGGAGTCGTATAATTGCACTTCCTCGGGATAAACCCTCGTGCAAGTCATCCTCCTTAAACATCATAATATCACCCTGGGAAGTTTATTCCCCCACTTATGGATCCAAATACAACCATAATATCACACCATGTCAAAAACCCTTATCGAACAACCATAAACTCATATCAACAGTTAAGCCACAAATGGCAACATGTAGGCAATCATCCACATAAACAAGGTTCATATCGATTAGGGCAAGTCAATAATATCATACAGTAGTCCAAGGTTCATCATATAGCACAAAAGTCCATACACCCCTAATCATGCCATTCTAGTTCACCTAGGTCAATTCTAAGCATCAATATAATTATCGTGATACTACAAACCCGGTATGCCGTGCTAATCCCTCACCAGTTCTGGTCGTTCAAACACCGGTTCTAGCCTCCCGTACTAAAACGTCAATTTCACGAACGAACCCCGAATTAAAATCCGAGACCGTCCTAATATCCCCTGCAGTATCCCCGTCAATATTAGTTCTAGGCTCCGGGTCAAATTCTCGATAAAAACACATCAAACCCTGGCCGGAGCTAAATTCAGCGGTTTGGACCCCGGCCTAAATAATAGCCGAAATTCAGGGATTAGAACTAGAGGATTGATTACCTCGCTGCAGGAAGCTCGTATATGAAATTTGGGCTCAATCCGGCTTCCGGATACTCCGAAACCCTAATTTGGCAGATCGGGAATTCAAGAAATTCCTGAACCAAAAACTCGTTTTAAAGCTCTAAATCGATAAAACACGATGTATAGATGAATTAGGCATTACTTACGGGATTTTTGGATCACTAGGGCTCAAGATTTTGAGCTTTGGAATTTTGGGTCGAGAGCTCCGCGCGTGCTCTGTTTCTCTCGTTTCTCTCGGAAATGGAAGAAGAAGGAAGAAATGGAAAAATGAACGGTGGTGGTGGGGAAATTAAATGGACAGGATATATATATATATATAAATTAATACGTATACTTATCCGATCGATCGATAATTCGATTTTCGCCGAAATAGTGTCGAAATGCTCGATTTTAAATCGCGAACTTTCTAACGATCGAAATATGGGTTTTAGCCGAAATGGGATGTTACAGCGATCTCCTCTTGTGGTGGAGGCCAGCTTGCCTTTCAGATTAATAATCCTAGATTGGGAGCGGCTGGCATAGAGTTTCTCCAAAATTAGCCAAGCTTCACGAGAAGTGGCAGCGGCAGAGACATAGGAGTACAGAGATTCAGAGATGGAGCATCTGAGAGCATGAAGAATAAGCTTGTCTTGTCGATACCGGCGTCGATACGTGGGATTGGGAGCGGTGGAATTATCCGCCGTGATTGTTTGAGCAGGAGCAACACCCGATCCATCAATGAAGCTAATAAGATCCAATCCCATGAGAAGGGTCTCCAATTGAGACCTCCATGAATGAAAATTGATAGGAGTTAATTTCAGGGGAAATTGGGCAGCAGGATTGAATGTGATAATGGCATCCTCAGTTGAGGCTGCAAGGCTTTTGGTATCTGCCATGATGAAAGGAGAACAGAGGAGCAGAGAGAGCTGGACACAAAGGGCTCGCCCAAAAGAAAGAAGAAACAAAGTATCTTGTGAAAAGCAGAGTCTCGCTCGGAGAAGAAGAAACAGATGGGCTAGGTGACCGTGACACGCTCTGATACCATGAAAGGGATTTTGCTAGAGATATTTTGAATGAATCTGAACTTGATTTCATTGAATGATAGTCTCAGCTAATATACAGATTTGTGCAACAGATTAGTTGCCCACGTTCCATGAGTTTAGGAACAGAAAGAGAGTGGGAAAGATGGAGAGAAAGAATAGGTGAAGAAGAATAAATAAATAAAATACATTTATGTACTGATTTCCTTAATAAAAGGTTTTATAAGACCAACTTGATTATAACAGTTTAAATTAGTTGATTAGGCCACGTGGATTGGGTTTTCGGACCCATTACTCCGTGTCATCAAGCGTGCCATACATCTCCAAATTTGGCTAAGTGTTGGAGCCACCCCATGATGTGTCGAGGGGGTGGCAGTATGACGTTGTAAGTGGAGCTCAAATGTAGTCATAGCCATACATCTCCAATTTTCCTCTACAAATGTAGTCATAGCCATAGTTGTAATTGTGGAGCTCTCAATGAACCTCCATAGGAGGAGTTAATGTAATTTAGCTTTGTCTCGTATATCATCAAGAACATCAAACACCATTGTTTGAACTTTGTTCAAAGAGGTGTGAACTGTGTTAATTAATCGTTTGTAAGAAGTCAAAGGTGCAAATCCAATTTTGTTCCATCTAGTTTTTCTCGCCGTGAAAAACATTACCACAACTATAACAAGTAAATCTTTTACACCGAAATAACACGTATATTGTAACATTAGTTAATAGTATTTTATACCCTTCTACTATTACTACAAAAAAGTAATTTTAACGAGGGGTAGCTAGATGGAGAGATCTAATTCCCTCGTTAAAGCTACTTATTCACTACCAATCATACTTCCTGTCGGCATTGATATTAAACACACATCTTTTACCGATGGAACACTTTTACCCCTCGTTAAATGATTTATCCCGAGCACCAAAACCCTCGTTGCTAGTTGGAGCCTTGGAGGGAAATTTCATTTTGCTGTCCGCCATATTTTGTTCAAAATATTTTGAGTCTGTCAATTATTTGGGGTTTAGCACCTATTTCTCTCCAATCTTGCAATGGTGCACATAACACATTTTATGTGTACGTACTCAAAAGGTTTTCTATTGGTCCATATCACCCAAACTAAAAATGAGTGACCTGAATTCGTTGACTTGGGTTGGCTGAAATTAGAGAGGAGCCATAAATTGGAACCAGCTAAACTGAGGAAAAGAGTCAATGGACCATCAGGTGAGACAAGACTTCTCTCCCTTTTCATTTGTCTCTCAATTTCCTTTCTCTTTCTTTTTCCACATTTTAAATTCATTTTTTTTAAGATGAGAGGTGCCTCAAACTCCGCCTAGGACTGACTATTTGGTTTGGAATTTTTGGTTTTACCCGAAATCGAGACCAGACCGGGATCGGATAGCAAGCAATCCAATCCAATCTTCGGGCCTAGATTTGATTTAAAAAATCGTTTGGGACCGGACTGAAAACCGGATAAGATAGCCCAACACCCAAAATTTAACCTCCTAACCCTTTCAGGTCTTAGGCCACTCAAATCCCCCCTCAGGCCACTCAAATCGCCACAAGCTCAATCTAAAATCAAGACGAATTGGGATGGGACCGGATCAAGACCGAATTATATCCAATCCAATATTGGGTCCTTATATTCTTGAAAAGACCGAACCGGGACCATGTCAATTCAGCCCAATTCCGGACCGACCGTATAGCCATCCCTAACTCCGCCTACCGTTACTGCTAGCCTCTCTTCCCGCCTTCAATATTTTTTTTTTGAAATTGACCACCACTAATTTAGGTTAACTTGTGAAGATCGATCAATTTTGTCGCGGGAAAGATTGTCGTCGATTCGAAGAAGGAGTGTCGACTGTTGAATAGTGGTCGGCTGAAGAAGAATCCCCATCATCGCCTCCTCTCGCCTCTTCCATCACAGAAGCCGTCGCAATCTCATTGACTGCCTGGCCTGATTTTGGATTTGTAATTCAATAAGATATGGAGACGAATTGCTGTGCTTGTAGACAATGGAGTCAAAATCGGGATTTTAAGTAAAATCGAAAACTAAGGTAGAATCGGAATCGTAGATTAAAATCGTAAAATCGTAAGATTTTAAGGTTTAAATAATCACTTAAAACACCAGATAGTAATAAAAATGCATATCCTGAATAACAATCAACCACATATAACATAATTACTTCCCAAGATAAGTTTGTTTGCTAAATAAATACAACTAAATCCATATATCTATTCTTGTACATAGTATAAACACACAGATAAGCAACCTGAAACCCCAATGAAATCACTTAATTAATAGTTAAGAGTAAAAAAGTACATAAGATCATTAGGGATCAACAATAATATCACTTACACATCATCATCATCATCCTCACCCTCACTCTCACTCTAACTCTCATCCTTGTCTATTTGCTTAAGGACTAATATAATTACTCTTAAGATCACTTGAAATATTTTCACCATTAACCATATTTCCTTGATCACAAAGATAACTCATTGATTGGTGCATTCCCTTCTTAATTGATAAAAGGTCGGGGATAGTGCTGCTGAAGGATTGAGAGATGAACGAAAGATTGCTATGGAATGGAGATTTGGATTTTTGTGAGGGTGGTGGGAAAAACCTACAAGCTAATTGGGAGAGTCGAAGATATCATTGAAGGAAGGAGTTGGGCGTCGATGTGCGAAAGAGGAAGATACGAGGAAGAGAATGAAAATAAATTGAGTGTTGTCTATTGGGTTAAGGTTGCGTTGTTCATTATGTTGGGTCGTGAGAAGTAAACTTGACTTGGTTTATGGACAGAACCGGACTTGACCAGCCTCATTTTGCTCCAATTGATGTGAACCTTGAAATCGTACAAAATCGTAGAAATCGTAGATTTTAAGGATTTTAGAGTTTTAAATCGGGATTTTATGGGATTTTAAGGTTCAAAGATTTTATAATAAAATCATGATCGAAACCCATAGGTAAGATCGTAAAATCGTAAGATTTTAAGATTAAAATCGGGATTTTGACTACATTGCTTGTAGATCTATTTTCGAGGACAGTCGAAAAAACACAGATCTGAAATTTCGAACGTGAGAATAGCGATTGGAGTCAACAATGAAGTCATCTGATTGTGGATGGGGTCAAGCTAGCTCGTTGGTCCAAAGCAAGGGAAGGAGGAAAAGGAAAAGATAGAAAAAAGAACCAGAGGGAAGAAGACGCTCAAGAAATGGCGATGACCAGATGATGATCTTTTGTGTTTAATGACAGGCACCACGATGAGAGAGGGATAAGTTTTATTGTTTTTTAATTCAGTTTAAATGATAAATAATAAAAATTATGAAAAATTATTTGAATTTGTATTTTTAAATATTTTTATGATGACATGGCACTTTGACCATTAGTCAATGGTATTGACTCCAATCATGTATTTGGCCAATTTAGTCTATATAGTGAATAGTTTAGGCTAGGATGTGAATTTAAGAAACCATATGTCAAAGTTGTATGTTAGTGAAAAGTTCGGGCCAATTTAAGATATTAACCATAATAACACTTATTTTGAGTGATTCTTCCATCACATCAACAAATCAATGGATGCATTGTTGAAGAAGAAGAAAAAAACGATGCATTGTCGACAACGCACACATTGTAACAATCTCCCTTAAACTATCACCAAAACTCAAAGTTATTAAAGCCGACCCGAACCCGGTCGTCATTCCGGTTCGGAAGACTCCAAAAGCCGCAGCGGTCAGAATGGTCGCTCGGTGACCGACCGAAACGGTGAATCGTTCGAGTAGCTTAAACCGTTCGACTCGTTTTTGCATCATTTCCGTCGTCAACTCTGTTCATAGACCAGTCGATGTAGCCTGATCCAGACTGCCGTTGCAGCTCCACTTCAGGCCACCACTCCACATCAGGCGACCGTCGTATTCCCCACCGCTCCACACCAGCGACAATCGTATTCCAGCCACCGCACCTTGCTCTACAAGAAGTCGTTGCACCACCAGAAAGTCACGCTCTAGCAGAAAAAGGCAAGAAGAATTAATTAATTAATATATATATATATATATATAAACCTAACATGTTAGTTACTATTCATTAGTGGTTCCCAAACTCCTCCAAATGCAAGTGGGGAATTAATTAATTAATTATTATTATAATATATAATATATAAAAGTCTAGGTTGTGAGTTACTATTCAACAGTGGCTCCCAAACTTCTCCAAGTGCAAGTGGAGAAGTTTCAAATTCTCCTCTTATCCTCTCTTATTCTTTAACCTATGTGTTCATCTATTGTCCGTTGGGTTTACATCTATTGTCCATTAGGTTTCTCATAGTTATTAATTGTCAACTAAATTTTCATCTATTGTCCACTAGGTTTCCCATAATTATTAATTGTCTACTAAGTTTTCATCTATTGTTCATTGTTTTCCTTGTTGCAACAATTACTCATCTCGAAATACTATCGACGAAATCATTAATTAATTAATATATTAAAGCCTAAGTTGTGAGTTATTTATTAGTGGCTCCCAAACTCCCCAAAGTGCAGGTGGGGAAGTTTCAAGTCATCCTTTTATCCCACTCGCTTATTCTATAATCTATGTGTTCATCTATTGCCCGTTGGGTTTACATCTATTGTCCATTATTAATTAATATATTAAAGCCTAAGTTGTGAGTTACTATTCATTAGTGGCTCCCAAATTAATATATTAACGCCTACGTTGTGAGTCACTATTCATTAGTGGCTCTCAAACTCCTCCAAGTGCAAGTGGGGGAGTTTCAAGTCCCCCTTTTATCTCACTCTCTTATTATATAACCTATGTGTTCATCTATTGTTCGTTGGGGTTTACATTTATTGTCCATTAAATTTCTAATAGTTATTAATTGTCAACTAAGTTTTCATCTATTGTTCATTAGGTTTTCCATAGTTATTTATTGTCAACTATTAATTAATTAATTAATATATTAAAGTCTAGGTTGTGAGTTACTATTCATTAGTGACTCACAAACTCCTTCAAGTGCAAGTGGGGAAGTTTCAAGTCCTCCTTTTATCCCACTCTCTTATTCTATAACCTATATGTTCATCTATTGTCCGTTGAGTTTACATCTATTGTCCATTAGATTTCTCATAGCTGTTATTTGCCAACTAAGTTTTCATCTCTTGTACATTAGGTTTCCCATATTTATTTATTGTCAACTAAGTTTTCATCTATTGTACATTAGGTTTCCCATAGTTATTTATTGTCAACTAAGTTTTCATCTATTGTCCATTAGGTTGTGAGTTACTATTCATTAGTGGCTCCCAATCCTCCAAGTGCAAGTGAAGAAGTTTTAAGTCATTCTTTTATCACACTCTCTTATTCTATAACCTATGTGTTCATCTATTGTCTGTTGGGTTTTTATCTATTATCCATTAGGTTGTGAGTTACTAATTATTAGTGGCTCCCAAACTCCTCCAAGTGCAAGTGAAGAAGTTTCGAGTCCTCCTTTTATCCCACTCTTTTATTCTATAACCTATGTGTTCATATATTATCTATTGGGTTTACATCTATTGTCCATTAGGTGTCTCATAGTTACTAATTGTCAACTAAGTTTTCATCTATTGTTCATTCCTTTCCCTATTGCAACAATTACTCATCTTGAAACACTATCGACGAAATCATAAGTTGTCCTCTTCCACCGTTTGCCACGATTTCCACCGAAGATCCATACTTTTTCTATTATACATAATCCTCACATTCGCCCAATAATGCATAACCCTTCTCCAAACACTTTCGGTGAAATCCTAAATTGTACCCATCCACCGTATCCCAAGAAAGCTATCAAAATTCTGCTTTGTGTTCCCGAATTTTTTATCAGGACTGAGATTCATATTCTTTTTTATTTTCTTATCTCTCTTTTTCCTTTTAGTTAAGCATGATAATTTAACTCAAACTCATGGGTATCCAACATAATTCGTCCAGGTCAAAGCGACTTTGCTTTCAATTTAGTATATTTAAACTTTTATTTTTCCTTTCCTTGAGAATGATAACTGAACTCATACCCATGGTATTAACGAGTTTTGTATCACGAGCAAGTTTTATATGCTTTTGTAGTTGGTAGGTTGGATCGAGTGTGAATTTGTTAAAATCTCGATTCAACCCGGTCAAAGGGAGTTGAACACAGTGTTGACGAGTGTTTGATCGAGAGCGAGTTTTATCTGCTTTAATATTTTTTATTTTTCCTTTTCCTTTTCCTTTCGGTTGAGATTGACAGTTGAACCCATACCCAGTGCTTGCGCATTTTGTATAGAGATCGAACGAGTTTTAACTGATTATAGAATTGACATGTTGAGCCGAGTGTGAATTGTTAAAAAATCGATTCGAACCAGCCATTGCGAGTTCAACTCGATGTGCAAAGCTTTTGGTAGGGAGCGAGTTTATCCGCTTTAGTGCTTTTTTATTTATCCTTTTTCTTTTGGTTGAGAATCCAAACCTATGAGTATCTAACCTAACAAATTCAACCTAATCAAAACGACTTGAACCCGATGTTTACAAGTTTTCGGACGTGAGTGAGTTTTATTTGTTTTTGTAATTGACGGGTCAGGTCGGTTGTGAATTTGTTACAAACTCGGTTCAAGATGATCAAAGAGAGTTGAACATGATGTTGCCGAATTTTGGGTCGTGAGCGAGTTTTAGCCGCTTTAGTGTCTGTTAAATTTCTTTTTTGTTGAGAATGAAATTGAACCAAAACCCATGGGTATTCAACCTAATTTGACCCGGTCAAAATGAGTTGAACCTTTTCAGACCTGCGATTACTCCCAAAAATTTATAAAAAAGAGAATCAAGATGAACTTAAAAAAAAAAACAAACCAAAAAGAACACAAACTAGAAAGAAGATTAAACATAAAAATCATTTGCTCCATGATTCTTTTCCCTTATTAAAGTGTATCGCTGCGTCGACTGCATGAATTTGTAGGTGACAAACTCTTTACTTTTTAGTCAAAATTCAAACTTTCAATTTTTCAAATATCATGTTCTCGCTCACCGCTTCACAATAGTGAGAATTTAATCTCACATCTCCCCAAGTGAATTACTCCATTCATTCATGTTAATTCTTAATAGCTAAAGCCAAGACTGGCCCATATCAATTGGGTTCAGAAATCAGAATGAAGAATCGTAGAAGAAAGGGAAAGAGATTTGATTTATTTCCTTACCTGGGCACTTCTAAGTTTTACGGCAAGAGGTAAGCAAGGGATTTAGCTTTCAATTTCTATAATTATATCACTAACCCATTAACCCTAACGAATTTACAAAAATGTCATAGAAAATTGATCATTTGGTCCTACACTTTTTTAAATGTTCGATAAAAAAACACATCACCCTAACAATTCATGAAAATACGGTTGTATAAGGTATCGATTCGTTAACAGTTTTTTAACGAATTGACACCTACTAAACCAATAAAATATGAACCATTCGTTATACCGAGTCATACTCTTGTTTGATTATGACAACATTGCCAAAACCAAACGATTTCTCGGTAAATAGATTACTTTCGTGCAAGACCCAATTGACCAGAATGCACCCAATTAATATAATATCACTATAGATTTGAAAAACCTTTCCTCTTTCCACTTAGACACTTAACCGGGGTGAGCTGAGCCGGTGACCTGTGGAAGTAAAAGACATAACAAGGAAGCCTTCGGTGGCTTTCTACGGTCTCACTCTCATTCAAGGTTGTCAACCCGCGGGTTGATCCGGATTCGGTTGAGCTAGTGGGTCAATGGTTAACGGGTCACTCATTTTCCCATTTCAGCTCGAAAATATGAAAAGAGTCATTATATTGTACTTATCCTGATAAATTATATAAAATCTCATCTAACATATGAGTAATAACATAAAACATTACACCAAAGTAACATATCGTACTAAGATCCAACATATAGCAAAAATTCACACACTTATATAACATCAATATTTAAGTGTTCGACTAAGATTGCAAAGATTGAGTTAGGCGAAAAGAAAAATCGAAAAATAGGCGCATTTCACAAACCAAAGAAAAAAAAAGGACACAATTTGACCTCGAACTCGATACCTTGTAGCGGTCGACCCGGCTGGTGCGTGCGGCCCGTTTTTCTCATCGGATCAGGGTCAAAGTGGGTCGACCTGCGGGTTGACAACCTTGCTCTCATCCATGGTTGTCACGCCGGCCGGCGTGCCACCGGTTGAACCTGGTTCAACCGGTACCGGTCATAAAACTGGCGTGACATCACCGGTATGACCGGCATGATCGATATATGAATCTTTAAGTAAAATGACCTTATTTTAGTGAAGTTAATTGATAAAAATTATTTTATTATTTATTTTATGAGTATAAAAGTTAAATATTGATGTTATTTGTTGGATTCAAGTACAAATGTTTAGGTATTGACGTTAAATGTCATCTTTAAATATGAGTATTTATAATTTAATTTGTGATATTGACCGGCATGAACCGGCACAAACCGTTATGTACCACCAGTCGAACCATTCCACTTGCTAAACCGGCACACTGGCATAAACCGGTTTGACAACCTTCCTCTCATCCAACGAAAAGAGAGAATCGGATGTGCAGTAACAGACTAACAGGAGATCCCTTCCCCTAGTTTCGCTGGAGTACGTGATCGCCGGTGATTGGCAAAGAATGCCGGCTAGTACAGCTCTTAGCCGGTAACTTCGACCTCCATACCGTACTTCCAGGCCTTCGACCTAATCCTCTTTCTGTGCACCGTTTGATTTTCAAGTACGGCTTCTTCCTCTAGCTTCGTGTTTGGCATTTCCTGCTGTTAATTTTTTTTTTTTTTGCCTTCCGATTTTCTTGAACCCTTGACTTCACGGAAGCTCAGCCAGTGCTCTGGATTCAGAATCCTCTGACTTCATCTTTGCAGCGACGACTCCTTGATTTTTGCTTTCCGATTCTTTCAATATGATTCCTCAACTTCTTCGCTTTGCATTCAACCTCTTATGTTCCAATTCTTTTTTACAATTTGGTCCTCAAACTTTATGATTTTTTCTTTCTCCAGTCTCTGGTGTGATGCCATTGTTGTTTCCTGATTATAAAGACACATTTGAGTATTGGAATATGGAAGTTTTGCTTTCAGTTCTGGAAATGAATATATACTTTCCCTCGACTGTGTAAAGGAATTTGAAGCTTACTCTGTATCCAAGTAATAGACCAGACTGATATATATTTCTCTAGCTAGAGCTAGACTGTTGTTCTTCTCATACTCCAGGGCAAAAGCCTTCCCATTTGAGAGGACATCAGGCGTGTCTCTCCCATACAATTGGAGTATGAGATTGCAATTTTCTTCGGTTTGCTTTAGTGTGAGAATCTATGTTGGAAGTCACTAGGAAGTAATTTTACATTTTTTTCCGTTTCTGACTTATGCTATCCTTCTGCAGAAATGAACTTGTGGGAAGCTTTGACGACAATGGCGGCTTTGCTGCTTCCCATACTGATTCTCCTCTGCAAGTGGCTATTCCGAAGGTGGAGGTTCTCCAACGCTTCGAACAATAACCCCCAACCACCAGAACCTGCTTGCACTGTTGATTCTTCTGCTTTCGTGCCCCTTCCAACTGGGTACTACGAGGTCTTTTTGAGTTTTAGGGGTCCAGACACCCGCCTTGACATCACCGATGTCCTCTACCATTTTCTTGTTCGCTCCAAAATCCGCACATTCAAACTTGATGAGGATCGTCGTGTGGGGGAAGACATCTGGCCTAGTTTGGTTGAGGCCATGAAGGAATCCAAGATTCATGTTCCGATTCTTTCGGAAAATTATGCTCATAGTAAATGGTGTCTCAAAGAGCTTGCTGAAATGGTTGAGTGCCGTAAGCACGATAAGGGGCACATCATTTTACCCATTTTCTATAAGGTAAACCCTAGAGACGTGCGGAAACAAAGTGGGGCGTATGAAGAAGCATTTAAGCGACACAAGAAGAATGTTGATGATAAAACCATACTGATCTGGAAAAACGCTCTCAAGGAGGTTGGAGAATTGAAAGGGTGGCATGTAACGGACAAGGACGGGTAAGCACTTACATACTTGCCTTCTTTTCTTAATTGTTGAATGGTAACCTTTAAAATTTTCATAAGAAAACATGTTGAGCTTAAAACTAGGTTTGAAGCTAGGTGTTCTCCTTTGATTTGTTTTGAACTCTTTCTTTGTACCAGTTTATATGAGTGTCTTCCACTTCCACCTAGTAAATATGTTGCACCGACTACCGAGGATATGGGGGCTTTCTGATTTCATAGCTTTATAGTTTGGAAATTTAGCTGACAGCTTGCACTTTTCATTGTTTTATTACATCCCTCGCAGTGATTTTAATATCAAAATCATATTTGCCAGGCAGGGAGCTATAGCTGATGAAGTTTTTGAAAACATATGGTCGCATCTAAGTAACAATTATGAATTAATGACAGATGAATTGGTTGGAATTGATGGACACTTAAACGCAGTAGTTGAAAGAATAGATTTAAACTCTAAAGCTGTGACAACTGTTGGCATTCATGGCCTTGGTGGTATCGGAAAGACCACTGTCGCAACTGTTGTCTACAATAAAGTTTGTGCTCACTTCGATCGCCACTGCTTTGTGGAAGATGTAAGAGAAACTTTGCAACAGAGAGATGGTATCGTTGCTGTGCAAAATAAGATACTCTCTGGCATTGTGGGAAAGGCAAGTCTTGTATCTAATGTTAGTGAAGGAATCCACATGATAAGAGATAGAGTTAGCCATTACAAGGTTCTAATTGTTCTTGATGATGTGGATGACAAGTTCAAATTTGATGGCATCTTGGGAAAGTCTGAAAACTTTGCTTCCGGGAGTAGGTTTATTATTACTTCTAGAAATATTAAGGTTTTGACTTTACTCAAAGGATGTAGGCTATATGAAGTTGGAGCCATGAGTTATGAACACTCCTTTGAACTTTTCTGCAAGCATGCATTTAGAAAGGATTCTGCTCCACGTGATTATGCAACTTTGTCTAAAGACATTGTATCCACAACAGGAGGACTTCCACTGACTATTAAGGTTGTAGGATCACTTCTATTTAAAGAAGATAAAGCAGTTTGGGAAGAAACATTGTTGCGGTTAAAGGAAACACCAGAGTCAGAGGTCTTAGAGAGGTTAAAGATAAGCTATGATGCACTGGAATACGAGGCAAAACAGATATTTCTTGACATTGCTTGTTTCTATGTTGGAACAAATAAAGAAATAGCTTCTTATATGTGGAGTGATTGTAAGTTATATCCAATCAGTACTATTAATGTTCTCGTCCAGAGATCCATAATCAAAATCGGAGAGAATAATGCGTTTAAGATGCATGATCAACTTAGAGACCTGGGTAAATCAATTATCCGGGAAGAAGATATAGAACATCCTTGGATGAGAAGTAGAATATGGTCCAAAGAGGATGCTTTTGAGCTGTTGCTTGGCAAAAAGGTACTCTTTACATTCTTGTACTTGCATTTATAAGCTATTTGTTTCTGTGTAATGTATATCTATAATCTATATCTCTATTCTCTAGTAACATATAGAAAAGTACTAGTAAGGTTACAAATTTCAAATTAACTCAGGGAATTGTGTTTGTAAAAGGTATTTTGCTGGCGACATAATTAACGTTGCAGTACTTTATACATATAATTGGATTGGCTTTCTGCTCTTTGGAACTATGGGACAATTGTCATATGTCTACAGCGGAGGATATAGCCATTTACAGTTGGCAGCTCTTGTTGTACTGACATTTTGTTATGGTTAGCCACTCACTTTTTAATTGGTTATTGCCTCAACGCTCCTTATTAATCAAAATCATTTCATTCAGCAAAGAAACTCATCTAGCATTTTATTAGAAAATATCAGTCCTACCAACAGAAAGTTTATCTCTAATACGTCATATGGTTGGTTTCATAAAGGAATTTCTCCTTGTTTACAATTCGTTTGCAATATACATCTAAGCGAACTTGTGATATGAGTTTTCTTACAGTGGTTCATGGGTTATGACTGAAACTTCTTCCTTTAAAATATTCAGGGAAGCAACAAAGTGAAAGCTCTTGAAGTACAATCATATCCTCATCATCAGTTTACTGATGAGCATTTCCAGAATTTGACTGATCTGAGATATCTAAGTGGAACTTTTGTGGACCTTACGGGAGATTTTGGCGACCTTCAGGATCTAAGATGGCTACAATTTGAAAACTGTCGAGGTTCAGGTGATGGCATAACCAATTTTCAGATGAATAAATTGGTAATTCTTGATCTCAGGAAAAGTGTCATATCAGATGACTGGGGAGGATGGTACCACATCAAGGTTAGTTTAATCAGAGCATAATTTTATTTTTCTAGTGTGCGATGATCACGTACTGGCCTTCAACATGCTTGTTCGTTTTTTTTTTTTCATGCGGTGCAGATGGCAAAAAAGCTGAAAGTTCTGGATCTCTCACATTGCGGTTCCATAACCAAACTTCCGGACCTCTCCGAATATGGGAACCTTGAGCATTTAAATCTTTGTGGATTGAGAAGAACCAGTAGCAATCAGGACCTGAACATTGGCATGTTAATAAAGTTGAAGGTTTTGAATCTCGAGAGTTGTAGGATAAGGAGGATAGTGGGGAGTAGCATTGGAATGCATCAGGGGGTTCGGGAGCTGTATATCAGCTCGTGCAGTTGCGATAACTTGGGAGAATTTCTTGCCGACATCGCAAAATTGCCGTCTCTCAAGATTTTTACAGCAATGGGAGTTGAGTTAAAGGCAAGACTTGAGCTACCCAAAAGTTTGAAAGAGCTCCGTGCCTCGTTCACATTAGTTGCTAACCTCGAGGACCTGACGGACTTGGAGATGTTAAGAGTTCAATCTTTGGCCGATGTGAGGCTCGACTGGAGTAAGTTATCCAAGCTGAAACTTTTGATGCTGTATAAGTCCAGCACTAAAACAATGGGTCCTCACCAGTTCCCCCCATCTCTGACCGAGCTTCGTATCTCCAGTTTCCCAATGCTGGAGATGCTGCCAAATCTAGACAACCTAGGAAATTTGACACTGCTGTATATCTTCGACTGTCACAAGCTTCGAGAGATTCAAGGACTTGGGGTAGGGATGAAATCCTTGCAATCTCTGAACATATCTTCTGCCGAGAGTTTAATGCATCTTGATGGCCTTGAAAACCTCTCTTCTTTGGTTGATGTGGAATTGGAATCTTGCAATGCTATGGAGAGGCTGCTTCCCGTCACTTGTAACAACAATCTAGCTGCTCTGAAGAGGCTAAGTAAGGTAAAGATAATGTCCTGCCCTCGTCTCACAGAGATATTCCGAGGCCTTGATGATGAAGCTGACAATGGCCAAAATGTAGTACTGGACTCTTTACGAGATCTTGAAGTTTATAGATGCGAATCGCTGCAGATGGAGGGTTTACCTCATCTATCGAAGTTCCCGGGTCTTACAAAGTTGAAGCTCTGGGATCTGAAGGGAATGGTGAAGCTGGAAGGACTGGATTCTCTTGAACAGCTGCAAGGACTACACTTGAGGGGCATGCCATCAGTTGATAGATTACCTAATCTGTCAAAGCTTGGGAAACTTGAATTTCTTGAATTGCAGCAGATGCTGAATCTGCGTGAGTTTGAGGGCATTGATGAGTTGAAATCATTGCTACGGTTAGAGCTCAGGGGATGCACGTCACTGGAGAGATTAATGGCATCTGCTTTAGAGGAACTGCAGGAGCTGATCATAATGGGATGCACATCACTGCAGAATCTTAGCGTAGCTGGGTGTTCAAAGGTGGCCAATCTTTACGTCTCCAATTGCCCCAAGGTCCATGCGATTCAGGGCCTCGGGAGTGGGTTGAAATCGCTGCGGTATTTGTCAGCAGAAAGTTTGATGCACCTCGATGGCCTTGAAAACCTCCCATCTTTGACCGACTTAAACCTTCGATCTTGCAATGCAATGGAGAGACTGCTGCCCATCATGAATCCAGCTGGTCTAAACCAACTCCAGAAAGTGGAGATTGTGAAATGCTCTCGTCTCAAGGAGATATTCCAGGGGCTTGATCATGATGACGGCCTAGTGTTGTGCTCTTTGGAAGAACTGGTAGTTAATGGTTGCATATCACTGGAAAGTTTGCCTCATCTGTCAAAGTGCCCAAGTCTGAAGAAGTTGAAAATCATGGATTCGAAGGGATTAGTGAAGTTAAATGGGCTGGAGTCTCTGCAACAGTTACAAGTACTGGTGTTGACTGGCTTGTCGGGTCTGCTTGATGTTGATGGCCTTAAGGATTTGCTGTCGTTGGAACGACTGGCACTTGCTGGGTGCACGTCACTGGAGAGATTGCCGGATCTTTCTTGTTTGAAGAATCTGAACTGGCTGATTTTCACAGGATGCACATCACTGGAGAGTTTGCCAGATCTGTCTTGCTTGAAGAATCTGGAGAAGTTGGACCTCCGAGGATGCTCGAAGTTGACTGATCTTTCTGGTTTGCACAAGCTGCAGGGTGTAGAGATACAATGGCCAGATGGACGATTACCAGAATGGTCCGGTCATAGTGAGCCGCACACGCAGAGCTATCCCTCCATGTATTGAGAGGGTCCTATATCATTAGGTCTCCATCTTACTCCTGCAACCATCTTCATCACTCCTTTCCGCTGCGAATTCTAGGCTTTTCCACCGCAGATTTGAGCTAACAGGTTACGTTCAACTCCTCTCCACAGTCCTTCAAGTCATTCTTCTTATATTTGATTCATGTGAGCTTTCACTGTAATTATTTGTTTTACCTTGAACACGTAGGCATTTCAAGTTGTAGAGGCGGAAGGTCCGTTTCCATGTCTATCTCATCCACATTTTCACATATACTCTAAACGAACAAAAAGCCAGCAGCATCTGATCTTATTTCAAGCATTCCTGTGTCTGGTAACACAATAATTTATGTTATTATCTACGGTGGCTGTATATATAGGTCTTATTAAATGAATAGGACTTTGCCCTACTAAAAGAAATTGTTCTTGATTGTTTAGCATATCATAGGGCATCGACAAGATGCTAATGTTGTATGTAATGCACGTAGATTATATTATATCCATAACATGGCATCGATTCAATGAAACATCATAGATGCTTTATTATTGTCTTTTTGAAATTGCAGTATTAATGTTAGAGTCACTTTTTATTTGGGTAAATGCAAAATTTGGTCACTGGGATTACTAAATCGTGTTATGTTTAGTCACTAGAAAAAATTAATATCAATTTTTGTCACACGAATTACTAAAATAGGTCATATTTAGTCACTCTCCTGTTAGCCTCCGTCCAACTCCGGTCACTCGAATTACTTTTTTTTTTTAATGAATGTCACTCGAATTACTGAAACATGTCACATTTAGTCACACTTTGTTAGTTTTCGTCCAACCTGTTAAACTAACGGGAGAGTGACTAAATCTGACATATTTCAGTAATTCGAGTGACCAAAATTGATATTAATTTTTTCTAGTGACTAAACATGACATGATTTAGTAATCTTAGTGACCAAACGTGGCATTTACTCCTTTTTATTTAGAGAAGATAAAGAAGTTTGGGACGAAAAGAGATAGAGGTATTGGAAAGGTTGGAATAGAATATGAGGCAGAATTCATGGTTGTCATGTCAATGGTATGTCGGCCGGTTAGATCTGGTTCAATCGGTGCCAATTATGAAACTAACTAAACTATCGCTGGAATGAAGCTACAGTCAAAACCACTCAATTCCGGTCAAAACTGGTTAATTTCGAGAATGCCAATGGTCCAACCGGAAATCTAATCTCAGGTCTCTTACTTTTTACGTTTGTTTTTCAATTTTCTGTTTTTAACGTACACATATTTGTTAAAAAAAAACTTAAGATTTGGGTTTGACCAGGTTGTTGTTCGCCCCAATTCTGCTCTTTCGTTTAGCATCCAACTCCTTTCCTCTGCGTGTTCACTTTCTCCTGGCGATGAACAGATCGGCGACGCGTCCCGGAGAGGCAAGTCACTCTGCAACGTTCAGAATTTGTCGACACTCGAATGAACGGTTTTTTCCCCTAAATACACATTCTTAAAAAAAATTCCCAAAATATGTACATTATAAAAAATGTTCAATCTACTAATGTTTCATCTTCACCGCAACCGTTAAGGGCGGTGAAGACGTTCACCGCTTTACTATGCAACGGTGAAAATATCACGGTCTTCCTCAAAAGCGGTGAAGTTGTCATCGCTGTCGTGGGCTGCGGTGAAGCGTCGAGTTTGGGAGGACAACCATCCGCTCTAAAAACCCGTCGAACCTCTCTCCGGCTGTCGCCAAAAACTGGATGAAGAGGCTGAAAGGGTACCCACTTGCTTTTGATTTGGTGATTTATTGTTTTGTATATTAGTCGTCTATTAACTTTTTTATAGATGGTGCCCATATATACGATTCTCGATTGTATATCGATCCTGGGTCAAGGGATGCGAAATATCTAACCGAACAAACAACACATCGCACCCGTGCAATTTGGCACAACAATCGGGTAGACATTGCATACCGTATTAATTTGTTAATTATTTCAGTATTTTAAAAGTTTTAATTTTGTCTTCCTTAGACAAACAACTTGATGTTTTTTGCTTTTTTTTTGTAAGAACCACTTCTTCCTATAACATCCCGAACCTTTTCCCGACGAAGATATTGTCCGCTTTGGGTCTCGACCCTCACTATTTTCGACTTGGGGTGCAATTGAAGGTGACTTCCCATAAGGTCACCCATCCTTATTGTACTCCACATTGAACACGTTTTCATTTCACCCTAAAATGCGTCTTGTCAGTTAAGGTCGGTTTCTTATTTATGAATCATGGATCTCTCCCGTGCTTTGTCGTTGTGAGATTCTCCTAAGGTGTTACATACACCCCCTGGGGACTCAACGCCCTCGTTGAGGTTTGCCCCACCACCGTTCAAGAGGGACGCGTATAGGCTCTGATACCCGAACATTTTCCTGACGAAGATATTGTCCGCTTTAGGCATTGACTCTCACGGATTTTGACCTAGGGTGCAATTCAAGGTGACTTCCCATAAGGTCACCCATCCTTGTGTACTCCACATTGAGCACGTTTAACTTCAGAGTTCTCACAAGAACTCCATTCCCAAAACGCGTCTTGTTAGTTAAGGTCGGTTTCTTACTTATGAACCATGGATCTCTCCCGTGCTTTGTCGATGTGGGATTCGACTAACGTGTTACACTTTCCATCACTAATAGAGGGACAACACGCTTGCCCCTTTGGCATGATCGACTCTCGCCGTATCTAGAGGGGATGGGTTTGGATATGGTGAGACACTTCATGTGGATTGAGATCGACAACGATCTGCTGACGACAATGGCAGAGCCCAGACTACATACCTTCCAATTTTTCAAGGTGGAAATGACGATCACCCTCAGAGACGTTGCCATCCTCACCGGGCTGTCGGTCACTGGAGAGGCCATCAGTGGCCAATCGAGAAAACCCGAAGAAGGCTGGGGGCCGCTGATTCTCGATCATTTGGGCTTTAACATGCCGACCTAGACTGAAGTCCAAGGACGTGAGCATCCACATCTGAATGCTGGGGAAATATCGATCACATAACTTGTTGATCACATCCAACATGAGGTGCAGATCGATGCGCACACCCCCGAAGATCAAGTAGAGCGGTATGCACGCGCTACCTCATTGGCTTGGTCAGTGGATTTCTGTTTGTCGACAAGGCAAACAGGTGGATACATGACATGTGGTTGTCGTTGCTCCTCAGTGACTGGGAGACGATCAGGAGAAAGAGTTGGGGGTCGTCCTTGTTAGCTGGGGTATATAGGGAGCTATGTACATGCTCGAAGGTGGGAGCGAAACAAGGTGATGGTGTGATGTTCATCCTCTAGCTCTGAGCATGAGAGCATCTTCTGATGTTCGGACCTAGAGACCCGCGGGAATTCTGGGCGCAAGATGCTGAGCTACGAGCTGCGGCAAATGCACCCTATGATGTCAAGTAAGTTTAATTTATTTTCAACTTTGTAAACTAATTAATTAAAATTTATTTACTTTGATTGATTACAAGCTAAAATTTATTACATGCTTAGTATGCATTTTATATTACATGATTAGATTGATTACATCCTAAAATTTATTACATGCTTAACTTTATTTAATTTATATTTATTCCAAATATGCAATTTCATAATTTAAATTTATTACTTAAATTGGTTAAATGCTTAATAAATTCTTACATGCTTAGCTTCCAAGCTTTTAAAAAATTCTTATATTCGTACTTTTACTTACAAGGATGAGAGCAAATACAAACGACCACCAACTTGAGCGCTCTTTACTATTTTATAGTGTCGAGTTTGATAAGCGTTGGTGGAACTAGGTAAACATGGCAATTCAATATTTTAACTTTTTAAAATAGAGTGGATGTAATTGGTGCTAAATGCAAATTATTAATGAATGTAGGTGACATGTGACCCATATCCATATGAAGTGGTCGAACTGCATCGTCTTAGACACCCCGAAGATCACGAGACGAGGTTGTGCAAGGGTGGCCTTCATCTGTTGGCACATCGTGGAGTGACACCTGCTGGATCGATCCTTGAGGCAATATTGATTTGGAGCAACAAATTCCAGCATCTCCGCCTCAAGCCTTCAAGGAGCTCCATGGCATCGACCTACGCCACCAAGCAAAGGATTAGATCCGCAAGCATGAGTTCTGACTCGCCTTTACCGTCACACTAGAAAATGGCCAAGTGAAACCACTTACTAGAGCGTAGTATAGCGGGTATGGGTTTTAATGTCAACCCGGGTCCTAAGTGCGTTGACTACTCCATGAATTCTTATTATTTAGTAATGTGAATGTAAAGAAGGTCTGAGTAAACAAACAAGCAAAGCAGTAAACGGTTGTTTTCAAGTTGAGAGAGGTCACCTGGATATGGTTCCCCCTAGACTGCAGTTAAGCCAAATTATAATTCACCAAGTTCAAATTCAAAGATAGTTATACTGCGGGAGGTCCTTAAACAGTTTGCAGTCTCAACTAAAGGTCTCCAGACCCTCTCAATCTGAATCCCCAGCGGGCGACTAACCTCCACTGGAATAAACAGATTGAGGCCCTAACGAACAAAACCTCCTCTACTGGAATAAATCCAGTACAGAATAGTGAATTGACTCCTCGACTAAAGTCGCCAATTCACTACCTTCAATCAAGGGTACTCTATCAACCTAGGCAGATATTATCTTTCTAGGTCAAAGCAGGAACAACAGGAATGTGATGAGGATTCATGCATTCATCAATTCAAACCTCAATTGAATATAATCAAACCAATGGATTCATACTTGGGTTCATACAATCAGACCTAACACACAAATCTATGGTTCTCCATACCCAGACGAATGAGGAAGTTACTCCATGGAGAGAGAAGCAAAAGCTAGCTCAGATGCAGAAATCATGCTGTGAAGGATGGGATTCTGCTTCTGGTCGTTAATCGGCACTTCTCCAAGTGTTAGCCGAGCTCCAGTGGTGATGAGGATCGATCTAAAGCACTTGGGAACTCTGGTTTGTCGCTTTCTCTCTCTAGGTATCACTTTCTTTTTGTAAAACTCGGAACCCTTCAAATTTGCCCTTCTTTTCCCTTAAGAACCTGCCATTCGTGATCCCCGGTCGGGTATTTTAGGTGCCCGGTTGGGGATTTTTGAAACGAACCGTGTTGGCAGAGGATTAATCCCCGATCGAGGTTAAGAATACCCGATCGGGATTTAAGCATTCTGGCCGGGACCCCTCCTGGGATTTCATCTTTTCCCCGGCCTCTCCTTGCCTTTTACCCGGCCGGGTATTTTGCTCCTCCAGCTCCCTTTTACTCCAACGGTCTCCCTTTGACCCGAAACTCGATTCCTCGCCTCCACGTCAACGCCAAATCCTGAAATGTGACATAAACACACAACCTAGTGTGAAATCGGCTTAAACCACGAGAATCAATATCTCAAACGACTCAAGAATGGAGGTAAAAATATGTGCAATTAACGGTCTATCAAGTTCTACATCAGCATTTGGGAGAATAGAGCGACTTGGGTGGTCCAAGGGATGCCGGTGACGGTACATGCAGTGGTATCGAAAGTTCACGCTTAGATGAGTGTCAAAGCAAGGTGTTGTGATGGGTGCTTTGGTAAGTGATCCCAAGTCTCTCTCTCTTTGTCTTATTCTTTTGTGCTTAGATTACATCATAAAATTTATTACATACTTAGCTTTATTTCATTTTTTTATTACTTCAATTAATTAGGTTGACGGTTTGGAACATGCCAAACACACCGTTGAGAGTGCACCCACCATCGATGAGTAGAAGACATATTTTCTGTGAAGGATTTTCAACAATATGTTGAGTTGTACCCGAGAGCAAAGGAGGGATGTCATAGTATACCCTCCACTACCTACTCTGGCCTGCCCGTCCTTCCGTGATGGTGAGCACATTGTGCCCCAATTTGAGCCCCCATGGAGGAGAAAACAAAATCCTCAGCCAAACATTGAAGAGCTTCGTCTGACTCAACAAACAGAACTTCCTGAACCATTTGCATATGAGTGGACAACTGCAACGGAGGGCATTGTAGGTTCGTTGAGATATAGCCCGTCTCCGGAATGGGACATACATGTTTCCCCACAATTCCACCATCAACACCAGATTCCTATGTATCAGCCCCACAACAACAGCCTCATGCATCGAGCTACAACCACTCTACTGGTCCATCTCAACCACC
This sequence comes from Linum trigynum, assembly GCA_964030455.1. Classification (NCBI taxonomy): domain Eukaryota; kingdom Viridiplantae; phylum Streptophyta; class Magnoliopsida; order Malpighiales; family Linaceae; genus Linum; species Linum trigynum. The sequence goes on along the minus strand of OZ034814.1, from coordinate 26,361,848 downwards.
TCTACCTCCACCACCTATGGTTACTCCGGTGGCGGCTCAGATTAAAAGGAATCCGCGAGCGGTTCTGCAAGAAGAAGGAGGCGGACAGGGAGGAAGAAGGGGTCGAGGACGCCGTGGAGGCAGAGGAAGAAGGCGAGAAGGGGGGGGGTCAAAATGAAGGAGACCAGTGAACTATCCATGTTATCTTTGCTTAGTTATGTCATGTTTTTTCCATTGAACTATCCATGTTGTCTTTATGTAGTTCGATCTTGTTTTTTCCATTGAACTATCCATGTTGTCTTTATGTAGTTTGATCTTGTGTTTTCATTGAACTATCCATTTTTATGTTTTAGTTTACTATCCATGTTCTATGTTTTAGTTTACTATTCATGTTGTCTCAAGATAGATCACAATAAGAAGAGTGCCTCTGTACTTCCCAGTAATGAAAGTTCTATCTACATGCTGAAAAACTTGTTAATTAGTACAAATATTATATAGTAAAAAAATGAACTAGTAGAGCATTAATTAGTCCGCAATATACTTAGATCACTGGAATGCAGAAATCAAACTGGCCAATGCTTGGCTTGAATGCCCAAAATAAACAATGATACATTAACTCATTATGTACGCGAACTTGATCTTCAGTTTGTATATTGTTGTACCACGACATGAAAACAGTCCCTGGATTGGTGATAGACCATTGATTGGACATGTTTTTACCTAGGGCTGCTAAACGGTACGGTAACCGATTTACCGTTTTACCAGTTTCGGTATTACCGGAATTCCCAAAACTGCCACCGGACCCCGATACCGCTCTCCACCAGGTATACCGCTTACCGTTTCATCACGATATTGGTAAGGGAACGGCATCCCGAAATTACCGACAGTGTTGTCCCTGGCCTGTCCGGCTGTCTGTCCCTGTCACTTGTCAGTCCCGCTGTCTGTCCGCCAGACCCCATTGCGGCCAACCATTCCACATTTTCATCACCAACGCCACATGCCCACATTCCACAATGTCAAATTGTCAATAGACAATAGTCAATTAAATTGAAAATAATAAAAAAACCCAATTACCCAAATGTCAATTACTCAATTGTCAATAGCATTATCATATCATTATCATCCTCGTTAATAGCATCATCAACATCTCTTAAGTAGATGTCTAGCTCAGAAGAACCTCGAATCCCCCTCTGTAGTTGCTCCTTTCTCATCTTGAAGAATTCAGCATCAAATGTCCCTCCATAAGATGCAGATCTAGTACCATCATCAGCACTAGGAGTGGTAAAAGTAGGCTCGGAGGGTTGAGGTGCATACTTCAATCTGTAAACCTTAAACATTGCAGTCATCTCTGTAGTCACATCTTTCACCAAATCGTCTCTTTTCTTCTTCCCATACATCTTACCCCACATCCAATACAAATAAGCCATTTTACGCCTAGGATCTAGCACACAAGCCATGTAAACCAGCCTATTTATCCTTAGGTTCTCCACCACGTCATCATGATCATCATCATTCTCAAACCAATACTTTCGTACCTTTCCCTCCATTCTTACTGCCATCCGTTGTATCTCTACATCCATGTCTTTCTTAAAAAGTTCTATCACTTCATAGATGTCAGCAATAGCCTTGAAGAAAGTATGAGCAGTCACATAAGATGTTCCTAATAAATCCAAAAATAACAAAAAATTATTCACAACTTAGTAATTAGTAATTACAAGTTAATAAAAGTAAAAACCACGAATTTTAATAGGTTGAGTTATGTTTGTTCACATACCTGATACCTGAAAGGTGAGCTCATAAAAGAACTTCAAATACTTCATTAGCCGTCGAATACCGCTCCAATCTTCCTTAGTTGGAAGACCTCTCTTTGAGTCCACATAATCCCGAAATGCAGAATCATTGGGGCTTGAATGCATGAAGTTAAAAACAAGCTCAAACCTTTCTGCATATTCCAATATCAAATAAGTTGAGTTCCACCTAGTTGGAACATCCAAAGATACGAGTCTTCTTCCATCCATTTGTAGATATTCAATGGCAGATTTGAACTTTGCACTTCTACCTGGTGATGACTTCACCCATTTAACACAATCTCGAACCCTTTCTACAACAACTCCAACCTCCTTCAACCCATCTGACACAACCAAATTGATTATATGTGCCACACATCGAAATTGAAAATACTTCATACCAATCAAATCTGTTCCCCACTCTTTCATCTTTGTTCTCATACACTCTGCAAGAACATTATTAGAAGAAGCATTATCCATGGTAATGGAGAACAACTGTTGTGCTTTCCAACCTTGTAGACATTCTGCCAATTTTTCTGCAATGTCCTTCCCTGTGTGACTGGTGATGGGAACAAAGCTAATGATCCTCTTCTGCAGCTTCCAGTCACTCCCAATGAAATGAGCAGTCACACACATGAAAATCTGGTTGTTATCAGAAGTCCATGTATCTGTGGTGATTGAAATTCTTCCTTTGCACTTGGATTTGAAGAACTCAGATAGCAACTCTTTTTTCTCCAAAAAGATTATATAGCAATCCTGCCTTATTGTCTGTCTTCCAGGTATCACAAATAATGGTTGGGTTACCACCATAAATCTCTTAAACCCTTCATGCTCAACAAAGCGAAATGGCAGCTCATCCAAGATGATCATAACAGCTAATGCAGTTCTAGCTCTTTGTTGATCAAACTTCCATGGAGTAAGAGAGCCTACCTCACCATCCCCAGGTTTATAGTTCAATAGTGATTGACCACTGGCTTCCTTCCTCTTACTCTCACATGCCAAGTGATGTTGCTTCAAAACAGAAGTCCCGTTATTGGTCGAGTGAGCTTTGATCAACGTTCCACATTGTTTGCATTTTCCATATGGGTAGTCATCCACCAGAACCTCATCATAAGGAGTCCACCACAGGGACTTCTTCTTCCTTTTTGTCACCTTCACAATTTTCTTTGCCTCACCCACTTCATCTGCTCCCCTTCCCATATCAGTCACCTGTGTAGGCGTGGCAGCTACAGGAGGTGCAGTAGCAGGTGGAGATGTAATGGCACTGGTAGGTGTAGGTGTACTAGATGAGACATTCCCCTGAATCCCTTCTGCAGCTCCAACACGAGCACCCACTTTTTTGGAAGTGGTTCGAGGAGGAATGGAACCACTTTTTTCGGAGCATCTCCTTTACGAGGACGAGAAGATTTCGTCCTGCAACAAAAAGAAAAAATGTAAAAAATTAAAAATCATAAAATTGCCAACATGTCAAAAAAGGCATAAACATTAAACCATTAAACAACTATCTTAAATCTTACATTTTTGTACTTGGTTTCTCAAGTAAATAAATTAGCACAAAACAACAAAAGTTCTTATGCTGGGCTCATGGGCTGTGCTCGGCTCTGCCTCTATGTAAACCTGCAAAAATGAAAACTAAAGCAAACTAATTAGTAATTATTAGTTAATAATCAAACAATTGAATTAAATTACTTGCTTTGCTTCATCAATTATTCAATGAAAATTGAGTATTGACAATTATAGTATTATACAACACAATTCTTTCATCACTGTTGACCATCAAATCAACCGCTATCATGCTAATTATTCAAATTATTCTAGTAACAAATTGCTCTAATCTGATCATCCTACCTACTTTCATATATCCCATGTTTCCTTCACCACTCTAACACAAATGAAAGTATGCAACAGAATTCCATTGTTTCACGAAAGTAAGGGATCACTGATCAGCATTGAGGAAGTGTCAATCTCGCATCAACAAGGTTGAATCTAGAGAGCAAAGGTCACCAACTCTCTTCTTCTTCAGCACAAACAATTACATCACAAACAATTGTTTTACAATTGTCATTAAGCAAAACAATTACAGAGGGACGGTGAGCCGGAGAAGATAGCCTCTAAAATGAACAGAGATCGGAGAAGGGACGGCGACGGTCTCACGGAGTTCAACGGACATCATCACAGCGGAGCGCCGATGGGAGGAACTTGCCGGAAACAGAGCCTGTATTTGGGTTGCTGTCTGCTGAGTCTTGTTCCCGTCGCTAGCGACGGAGACGAAGGGGTTCGATGGCAGGCTTCGACGGAAACAGAGCAACGAGCCAAGATCCAATGACGATTAACGGAGGAAGAGGGATCAACGATCGTGGACTCGTGGTCGTGCAACAGTCAGGGCGTCAGGGGATGAAAATAGGATGGCTTAGATTGTTAGGGCTTTTTTAGGGTGGGTGGCCGACGTTTCGTTATTCACTTATTCTGAAGATCCGCGCTTGAAAATCACTTTCCCATTCGGTTTCGGAATACCGATCATTCGAAGGTAAATTGCAAGGCCGGTCCCAGCATACCACCAGCCAAGAATTCACGTCCGGTTACCATTTTTTTCGGGCGGCTACCGGTACGGTAACCGGTTAAATCGATAACCACAAACCCGTTTGGCAGCCCTAATTTTTACCCCTATTCTTGAGCCGTTTGAGATGTTGATTCTCGTGTTTAAGCCGATTTCACGCTACGTTGTGTGTTTATGTCATATTTAAGGGCTTGGCGTTGGCGTCGAGGTGAACAAACGAGTTTCGGGTCGAAAGGATCACATTTGAGTTGAAGTGTGATGGAGGAGCAAAATACCCGACCATGAGCAAAAATACCCGACCGAGTATTAATCTGAGCAGACCGGGGAAAATCACTTTCGGGTGTTTGAGAAGCAGAAGGGGGCCCGGGCATTGAGCATAAATCCCCGGTTGGGTATTCTTGACCTTGACCGGGGATTAATCCCCTGTCCTCGACGGTGTGTTTCAACAATCCCCGGTCGCAACCTAAAATACCCGACCGGGTATTCTGACCGAGGATCGCGATTGGCAGCTTCTTATGGGAAAAGAGGGGAAAAGTTGAAGGGTTTCGAGTTTTAGAGAGACAGAGCGTATACCTAGAGAGAGGAAGTGACGAACCTGATTCTTCAAGCGCCTTAGATTGATCTCCATCACCATTGGAGCCCGGCTTGAGCTTGGAGAAGTGCTGATTGATTGTCAGAAGCAGAATCTCATCCTTCACAGTATGGTTTCCGCGTCTGAGCTAGATTTCCCGTCTCTCTCTATGGAGTAACTTTCTCATTCACCTGGGTATGAAGAACCCTAGATCTGTATGTTAGGTCTGATTGTATGAACCCGAGTACGAATTTAGTGATATGATTATATTCAGTTGAGGTTTGATTTCTTGAATGGCATGAATCCTGATCAAATTCCTGTTATTTCTACTTTGACCTAGAAAGAGAATATCTGCCTAGGTTGATAGAGCACTCTTGATTGAAGGTAGTGAATTGACGACTTTAGTCGAGGAGTAAATTCACTATTCTGTATCGGATTTACTTTGGTAGAGAAGGTTTGGTTCGTTAGGGCCTCAATATGTTTACTCCGGTGGAGGTTAGTCGCCCGCTGGGGACTCAGATTGAGAGGGTCAGGAGACCTTTAGTCGAGACTGCAGACTGTTTAAGAACCTCCTGCAGTATAACTATCATTGAACTTGAACTTGGTAAATTACAATCCGGCTTAACTGCAGTATAGGGGGAACCATAACCGGGTGACCTCTCTCAACTTGCAAAACACCCTTTAACTGCTTTGCTTGTTTGGACCTTCACTACACTTTCACTACTAAATAATAAGAACTCACGGAGTAGTCATCACAATTAGGACCCGGGTTGACATTAAAACCCAAACCCGCTATACTACGCTCTAGTAGGTGGTTACACTTGGCCATTTTCTAGAGTGACGGTAGAAGCGAGTCAATTGGTCTCCTATATTGCATCCATTAGTCTAGGGAGTAAATTGTATGAGTCGTCCCAATCACCATACACCTCAGCCATGACCTTTTGCTTTCCATGCCATGCCTTCTTGTACCTAATCGTGTAGGAATGTCGACCCTTCACCTTGGCCATGATAGCTTTGATTTTGATATCTGGTTGTGCCTCGATCAAGTGCTTAATGGTTCTCCCCACTTTATTTGCTTTAAGTTGACGGTGATCCTGAAAGTATGGACGAGGAGCAGCTGGGGTTGTTCTCTATTGTACGAATTACCCAAGCACGCTTTCTCTTCATATTTGCAGCCCGTAGTTGCTGCATGCAACCCTCTCCAGCATTCTTGCATATGACATGTAGTTGTTTGCCGTCAGAATATTTTACCCTCCACTCGAAATTCCGCCGCATGGCTTCTTCGCTAAAAGCATCTTGAACAACGTCCTTCAAAGTGAACGCCATATACCCACCTCCAAATTGGTCTTCGGATTATACATTGGTATAGGGAGAAAGTTGGACGCATCATTCTGACCATATAAAAGTTGTGATGGAACCTCTGTGTAGTATGGCGTAGGTGGCTCATGGAACATGACCTCGTCGTCCGTATCTTCCTCACTCACTGATCTCAAATCTTTCTCACTTTCATCGTCGCTGTAGATTAATGGATAGCTCGGGCCAGGAGGATCATCGTTACCAGCAACACCAACATCGTCTTCTCGCTCATGGGAAGTACTCCCGAATCGAATGGTGTTCTCAATGTCAATCCACTCTGGCCCCCAAGCAGGCCATTGAACGCCTTCGGGCTCAACGAATGGGGTAGGCTAAGCACGTTGCAGGTATTCTTTCTATGGCACCCCTCCTGCAGAACTACCTCCTACGTAGTTGCTTGAACTACCACCCCATTGTACCCCCTGCAAAACCATCATGAATCTGGACAAATGTCGGGCAGTTCTTGCCACGTGAATCTGGACTCAATTCTCAACATAGTGGATTCACCATCTTCATAATCGATCCAAATGCCAGAGTTTGTCACCCTATAATTCCACTGAATAAGAAGCTGTAACTTTTTAAAGTTACCCATGTCTGCAATTTAATAGAAACATGTAGTATAATTAGTACTTAGGGCTAAACAAATATAATGCATAACATAATTTAGGGCTACAGAAATAATAGAATCCAAAACCATAAACATTCGCAATTAACTAATCGAAACATGTAGCCATATTGACATTACTATAACATGAGTATTCTAAACAAATTAATCTATGACCATGACTAGCTAACATCCATCTACCATAATTAATCAGAAGATCTATACCAAAACATACTTTTTTTTACGAAAAACCAAAACATACTTACTCCTAACAATAATTCATTCTATACAAACATATAACTACTAATATATCAACAATCTAGAGAATAACGAATTAAAATATACCTAAAATTGGAGTTTCTGTAATGAGGGAGGGGTTTGGCAGAATGGGGGACTAATTTCGTTCAACAGGTACTTAGGTGGGGAGAAAAACTTATTTATTTGACAGACAGCCTGCCTTCACCGCGGTTGTTTACAACGGTGAAGGCTAGGTTGTTGTCAACTAGAATTTCACCTACCGAGTCTGAAAAATGTGGCGATATTCACTCCGGTTATGTACAACGGTGAGTAGTTCACCGCATTCTAGCCCAACGGTGATGGTTCATTGTATCAGACGACAATAGTGAAGTCTTGATAAGATGTTCACCGTTTCTCTCAATAGCAGTGATTGTTACACTACAACGGTGAATGTCTTCACCGCCCTTAACAACTATAGTGAAGATGAAACATGTGTATATTGAGAAATATTGACTCGCTATGACACAACTCCTAACAAAGGCCAAGTGTAACCAATGAAATGGACTGCAGTATAGTGGCTCAAGTAATAAATATCGAATTCGCGGGTCTCTAGAGTTACTATTACTCAGCTTCAGTTCATTATCTAGCAAACCAGATTAAGATAGAATAACTAAAACTACTATAGCAAACTACAGTTGAAGTTAATCTAATTACAGGTTGGGAACTCACTTAGGTATGATTCCCCCTAGCCACTAGCCATATTAATGATTGATGATTTCTAACTTATTTCACTTTCATTCACAATGCGGATAATCCTTGACTAGACCTTGAATCTCAACTAAAGGATCAAGGCCCTCTTGAGTCGATTGCCTAGAGGGACGTATCCTTCTCTAGAACAACCGATCAAGGCGTTCTGAATTAGACTCCCTCTATCAAATGAGGTTCTCAGTCGATATAAAGCAGTGAATCGACCCTCGACTAAAGCAATCGATCCAATACTATCAATCTATGGTGCTCTATTGACCTAATCAGGTATTCGCTCTCATAGGATCAAAGCAGAATCAATAATCTCGACTAAAGCATAATTGAATCATGAAAACGTGCATAGATTGAATATGAACTCAAGATTATCTAGTAGGAGTACTCATACAATCATCCAATTAAACAAACATAGCTAGGGTTCCTCAAAACCTAAGTGAAGGGAAGTTACTCCATAGAGAAGAGAGAGACTGCAGTACGAATCTTCAGATGACCAGTCTTCAAGTCCGGGCTTGTTCCTCGAGCTTCCAAGGCAAAGAAATCCTCCAATTGTACTCCAAGAATGCCCTCAAATCACCCTCTCTCACTTTGGTTCGTCCCTTGGGTGTTTGGGATCTAAAACTCAGCTCCCTCTTTGCAAAAACGCACAAAACAGGCTTTTAACAGCTCGCGTTCGCGGTCCCCGGTCATAATCCCCAGTTGGGTATTTCGGGTACCCAGCCAGGGATTTCGAAACACAGTGCAGTGGTATAGGGGATAATACCCGATCGAGGTCAAGAATACCTGATCGGGTATTTTTGCTCTCTGGCCGGGACCCCTTCTGCCTTCTGGGCGTCCAAAACTGCTTTTCCCTGGCATCGCCTTGCATTTTACCCAGCCGGGTATTATTACTCATGGCCGGGTATTTTGCTCCTCCAGCACCCTTCTACTCCAACGTCCTCCTTTTCACCCGAAACCTATTTCCTTGCCTTCACGTCAATGCCAAGTCCTGAAATATGACATAAACACACAACCTAGCGTGAAATCGGCTTAAAACACGAGAATCAACATCTCAAACGGCTCAAGAGTAGGGGTATAAACATGTGTAGTTATTGGCCTATCAAATATTTTTATAACGTATGTATTTTGGGATTTTTTTAAGAACGTGTGTATTAAGGGAAAAAAAATCCCCAATGAACCAGGGGATGGGACCTGAGGTTCTTTGAATCCTAGCCTCCATCGCCAGCAATTAGCGATGAGATACATCCATAAGAAGTGAAAAAAGATAAAAATAAGAACTGGAACAAACCAATAAATCCAAAAAAGGGAAGTTTTGGGAAGATTATCGATAGATAAAGGAAGGAGAGGAGGAGGACTCTCACTCCCTCACGCTCTCTTTGTTGTGCTCTTTTTCTCCCACAATTCAAAGCTAGCTCCTTTTCTAGTTTCAATGGCGATCTTGATTTGAAAAATAACCCCTTCTTGGTAACATTATTGCATTACATAAGAAGTGTCTAAGGGAGAAAATGAGAGGGAGAAGAGAGGAGTAGAGAAAGGGCGGCTAGGGTTAGGATGTGGGTATTCTTAGGTTTATATAGTGATCGCCAAATACAACTTTGCTCTAGATGTTTTATAAAATTTTCAACCTTGGCAGCGCTTCTGTTTCCAATCCATTTTATATACATTTTTTTAACCGGCATAAATCGACATACATACTAGTCATACCATGGTCAGACCATTTCATTTGCGAAACCGACACACATGCATAAACCAGTTTGACAACCTTCTGCAGAATAGATATTCCTTGATATTGCACGTGTCAACATAAATTGCAAGGTTTTCGTCATTGGCAAACATGATCCCAACCCTAACTATCCCCTTCTTCGAGTGACTGAGACCCCAACTATCTCCGTCTTCAAGTGACTGCATGAAAATAATCACAAAATAACCCTTTAAACTCTCCATTTGTTCAACTGTTCAACGATCGGAACATATTACAAATGTTGTCAGGCTCGGTGTTCAACTTCCCTTCACGCGGTTGGGTGTTTCTGCATTATAGCTTCATTGGTCGTTCCATTCACATGGATGCTCATCGACAGTAGGATGACAATTTCAACCTTACCTATTTTTGCATTATCGCTTCATTGGTCGCTGCACTATCTGCCATGACTTGCCCCATTCTCGACCTATTTTTACCAAAATTACTTGTAATTATACTCAAATTACTTAGCATTTTACTTTTATTACCTCATATTTTAGCTATAATAAAGTTGTACATATATGAGAGCCTCAATTTCTCAAATAATTTAACTACATTAATCACATTATAGTTTGTTTCTTGGTATTTTAATGAAAAATGAATGTTTTTAATGTTTTCTTTTTAAATTACATACCCATATAGGTCGACCTGTCTCGACCCGCGTCCGGATAAATTACCCAATCGAGACCCGACCTGCTATGGGATGGGTATGCTTATCGAGATACCTGCCTCATACTTGCCTCATTGACATTTCTAATCAGTAGTCTACGATAGGCACAAATAACATGTTTGCGTTCATATATGTTGTTGTGAACATTCTATGTTTTACATTAAAAATTGACAATTTATAGTTTATCATGATTTCATAAATAACCTTAAATTATTTAGCAAACGTTAATAATGATGTTGTATATTGTTAATGATACTTGCATAAATGATGACAATGTTATGTTACATTGTTAAAAAATACCCCCAAAATTTAATAATTTAAGTGCTTATAATTATTTTTTTGATGAAGATGATAAATTAAATTAAGCAGGAGAAAGCCAAAAAGGTTCAAGGTTCAGGAGCACTGAACCTAAGAATACAAGGCACTTACCGATAAAGGTTCCAATCGGAAAGGATACAGTGCAAAAACTGATCAAAGAAACAAAAACATCTGGCAAGAATCAAGAAAACGAAACAGGGTGGGAAAACAAGGGACGCACAGGTCGGCCGAACGACACGAGAGGGCAGAGCAGCTGAACATTAAACATAATTTTCATCCAACCAGGTCTGGCATTCATGCTTATTAGCTCGTCCATGCACCACTATCCAATCGATAATCATTCGGGAAATCCTGCGAGCCACAACGATACTGGAAACAACCTTGTCTTGAAAAATCCTCCTGTTCCGCTCCAACCGTATATTCCAGTATATGGCGTGAAGGCTACAGTAAACAAACCAACTTGTCACGTCTTTTGGTGCATCCGAGGCCCAGTTTCAGATAGTGTTTGGAATTCCTTGTCTTGGCTGTTGGATGCTTGGACATCTTCTCTTGACCAAACTCCAAACTGCTTGAGTGAAGGCGCACTCCGTGAAGAGGTGATCTATTGATTCTTCCTTCTGTTTGCAGAGTTCACAGCGGTTGGCAACTTCCATCCCCGTCTCTTCAAGCTGTCGATGGTCAAAAGCTTTTGATAAAATAACGTCCAGACGAAGAAACAGATCTTGGAGGGAATGATGCTTTTCCATACAGATGTGTGAGGGAAGGAGGACATCCCGGGAAAGGTTTCATCAACAAGATGCATGTAAAGAGATGAAACAGAAAAACATCCATTCGAGCTCGGCACCCAAACTGGTCTACTGGGGCTGAGAATATTGTTATTATTTCTAATAGACTCAAGGTAAGTCATTAGTCTGTTTTTTTCTCTCAAAGCACCACCCCTATGTTCAAGATTAAGATCAATTACCCAATTAGTGGACTCACCAGAAGAGGAGGCAATGTCAGAGATAGAAGCTTCCGGGGCAGAAGCGGCAGCAGCGACGCGCGGAAAGTTGTTGGTGAGGATGATCCCAGGAGCCCAGCAATCAAACCAAAATGACGTATTGTGGCCACTTCCCGGCTCGATATAAGCCAGCTTCCAAAAGGAACTGTATTCCTTCGAAATTCCAGCCCAAGATGAGGGACCGTGGCCATTCTTGACAGTAGCTGAAGCCCAACTGGAATACTTGTGTTTATATTTTTCTCCGATGAGTGAATGCCACCAGCTGCTTGTTTCAGTAGTGAAGCGCCATAGCCATTTAGTAAGCAGAGCTTTATTGAAGAGCTGCATTTCGAACAACCCCAGGCCTCCATTATCAATAAAAGCTTTGCAGACCTCCCATCTTACGAGAGGTGTTTTATTAGTGTCCGTGGCACCACTCCACAGACATTCTATGATTTGCATACAAAATGATGACATATCGTTAATAATGTTTTCTTAAGTAATCAAAATTATCAAGAAGTATAAATAATAATTATATATATATCGTTAATGATACAACGCATAAATATTTATAACATTATATTAGATTGTTAACAATGGGCAAATTAATAATGTCATTTCTAGTAGTTGTTAACGTTATATGATTTGTGTTAAAAAAGGATGAGATATGGTTAATAACATTTGCGTATCTAACCTAAAATTAATTAGGAACCATTAATAATGATTTTGTGTATTTCTAATGACACACCACATAAACGTTGATAACATTACGTTAGGTTGTGTCGCCCAAAAATCGTTAATAATTTAATTACTGGCAATTGTTAGCGTTCTATGATTTACATTAAAAATGACTAGATATTGTTAATAATATTTTCGTATGTATTCAAAAATTATTTACAAAACATTAATAATGATACATCACATGAGCGTTGAGAATGTTACATTAAATGGATAACAATTGGTCAAAAAACCCTTAATTATTTAATTCTAGTCATTTTAAATTACGAAAGATTTTGATGACAATAGTTGTGTAGGGATGGCAATGGGTCGGGTTGGGTTCAGATAGTGCATATCCGTTACCCTACGCAAAGTAGTTCGGGTTTTACCCATACCCATACCCACATAAGAAACGGGTAGAAAATCAAAACCATGCCCATACCCGTTCGGGTTTCGAGTATCCACAGTTATCCATGGGTAATAATTTTTCTTCATAACTCCAACCAATATGTTAACATTCTCGCATATTCTCACATTATGTAAGAGGAAAAATTCAACAATAATTCTCGCATATACCCGTTCGGGTTTCGAGTATCCACGGTTTGTCCCCCGTTGGTGGCCTCATCTTCAAGGTGAAGCCATTCTCTTCTTTCCCTCTCCGACCTCCCTTGGTGTCTGAGTGGCTTGGTGAGCTGTCGGATGGTGGTGGGTTGGGTCTTCTCCAGTGGTCGCGGTTGGGATTCGGTGTTTTCATGGAGGTTTGTTGCTACCTTGGGAGCTTCTGCTCTTCTTCGAACCTGATCTCTCTGCCTCGGCCTCCTCTGCCTCTTCAGCTTGGAGCAATCTGGTTATATCCTCTTCCACCGCCATGCAGTTAGGGATGGCAATGGGGCGGGTTGGGGCGGGTTTTGTCAAACCCAAACCCAAATCATGGGTTTATCCGTCAATAAAACCCGGGGTAAAACCCACTGGGTTTGAAAAACTCAAACCCAACCCAACCCGCTGGGTACCCGTGGGTTCATGGGTACCCGTGGGTTTTTGTGGTAAAAAATTCATAATAACAAGTTTCTTTCAAAACAAAAGTTTAACATCAATTTTCTCATACAAATTATTTATACAAAAAACACCAATCTAGAGCATACAAGCAAACCGCAAATGATCAATACAAATTGTTCAAAATTAAAGATAAACATCTATAAACAATATGATTAATTGAAAGATTCTTCCTCGTCAACTAAGTTTCTTCACTCTCCACTTCATAATATCAACTTCATTCTAAACAATTAGAAAGAACAAATTATACATGTCTCCACAAACATAAATAATATTAGTTGTTTAAGAAAGATATATTATTTAGAATATTAAATATACCGGGAAAGTAATTATATGTGTGTGGGCGGGTACCCATGGGGCGGGTTTACCTAAACCCAAACCCAACCCGACCCGGTGAATAGTGTAGCGGGTTTAAACACGAACCCGGCCCAAAACCCGTCAACACGGGTTTTACCCGCGTTGACCGGGTTGGGTCGGGTGGGTACCCGTGGGTTCGGGTTTTGTTGCCATCCCTACATGCAGTCTAGTTTCTAGATTCACTGTGATGGATGCCATTGAGTTTTCCCCAGGAGGCGGCACATGAGGTGATGATGTTCAACTACCATGGATTTCGATATGATCGGACAAGCTGATTGTGGTTTTGTTGCATTTTAATTGGTTGTTTGCAAGAGAGTTTCTTGATAATATGTTTTCGGTCAAGGGTTTTGCTCTTTCCGGGTGGTTGCTTGCAGACTGTGTTGTGTTCTTTGTTGCTGCATTTTGTCTTACACAACTTTGTTTGTAACCGAATGCCTTTGGGCTTCCTCTTGTTGGAACCAGATTGTCGCTTCGTTCTCTTCTTTGTAACTGATCAATTTGAAGTGCAATAAAATCCCCCTTTGTCAAAAAAGACAACCACTAAGTCCAAAAGACCACTCCAAGACACCAGGAAAAGCTCAGGACACAAGAAAGCAAAGAATGATCAACCCAGACAAGGAGCTTTATTTTGTTGAGGCAGAACACAAGATCCAAATGTTATAAATATAATGAATTATAGGTATAATATGCCTTTCTACTATGACGTTTTATCAAACATGTCCCTCTACTATTTTTTACATCAAACATGCACCTCTACTTTGTAAAAATGATCAAACATGCCCTTTTGTTAAAATTTTCATCCAAAAACCGTTAACCAAGACCGAATTTTAGTTTGCGCGACACAAATGACTAAAATATCCCTAATAAATTCACTTTAGAATTTTTTTAGTTCTTTTGTATAATCAAACCATTTAAATAATTTCACTTTGAAAAGACCCAGGGAAATAAAACAGGGGACAAAACTGACATTTTCCCTCCCATTTGCCGATGTCGGGTTGTCTAAATCTCAATTCAACCATGATTTTTTCAATGGAAATTTTAACAAAAGGACATGTTTGATAATTTTTTCAAAGTACAGGGGGCATATTTGATGTAAAAAATAGTAGAAGGCCATGTTTGATAAAAGGTCATAGTAGAGGGGCATATTATACCTATAATCCAAATATAATTATATTAGGGAATTGGGTTTTAGGGTTTAAGAGTTGGGGCAGCCAATTGGGTTGAGGATTATAATGGTTAATTATTAGGATTTTACGGATCTATTTCCTATAGATATGTACTTTGGATTTTACGGGAAATTAATCAGAAAAGTCTTATCAAAGTATCTTTCTCAAAATCCTAAATCCTTATCTCTCAATACGTCACCTACCCCTAACGGCCGAAAGCCATTCTTCTCGATCCCCAATTTCTTCTAAATCGCTAAATCTCCAATTCTGTTCATCCCAAATTCCAATTCTCAATCCTATTCGAAACCCTAAAGAACCGTAGTTCTAACACCAAAACACCCTTTGCATCCTCATTCATTGTACTAGTACAAACCAAAGTTTCAGCTCGTCCAATACAAGTATGACCATGGATTTGAAAAATCAAGGTTTTGGTATAACTTGTGTTTTGATAAACCATGGATATATGAGGATTTTGGATTCATTATGAATTTGAAAAAGACCATTGTTTGTTTCATGAATTTCATTATGGATTTTGTTAATTAAATTTGTATGTATGAAGTGAACTTTACTTTTATTTCCCTCAATGATATAAGAAGATAAAGAAAATATGAGGGGTAGGTTGGTAAAAAATGATGAATTTCAAAATCCATGATCAATTCCCACCTAAAGATGTTGAATTTTCAAGTTCGTGGGACCCGCTGATTTGGACCATCAAAGTCCATGAATCCCACGAATTTGGACAAAGTTTATCATGAACCCAAATCCATCACCAAATCCATCGAGCAAATAATCCCTAAATGTCGCCTCTTGGGAGTTGTTTCCCTTTCTACCGAAAGAAACAACCATAATTCAATCTTCTTCAGTAAGCTTTTAAAAAAATGCAACTCTGTCAAATCACTTGCTCAATGATTACTTGTTCATTTGATGTCTTAGCACTTTTCTTTACACTAATAACGTTATAAAAGGTGGTAGGTTAGTGGTAGTGATTGTTTTGAGTTTTTTTAGTTGTGGCTTCCTGAAATCATAAGTACTGCAAGAAAGGAAATTGTGGAGTGGAGTTGTTTTGATCAAAGACGTAGAAAGTGAAGGATTCTTTATAGTAGTGGTTCTGTAATAATAGTATAGTGATTTCATAGCAGCGATTTATAGGTGTGATAGTAGTAGCAATGATTCCAGTGGCGGATCCAGGGGGTGGCCACCCCAGGCTCCGGCCCAGCCCTCTTCTGGATCCATAGTTAGTATAGGCCTTATAAATTTTTCGATTTTAGATATTCGGGTCGTTGTTATTTTAAAATAAGATTGGGTATAATTAGAAAAATAATTCAGATGAACATATTCAAAATCACTACTCTAAATTTAGCTTATAAATTCTAACCCCAAAGGTTATTCGTCTAAAAAAACAATGAAACCTAAAAATTCAAAAAGTTTAAAACGTAAAAGACTAAAACATATATGAGGTTTGTTACCTTGGAAAATTTACTAGAGCAGCTAGTGGATATAGGGATGGAAACACAATGCAAATTGATTAGTAGATTGATTTGTCTAGTGTTGATGCTGCTCGTTTCAACAGCTAATACGAATAGAACCTTTTCAACAACGAAACATGTGAAAATTGATTTGCCCAACAAAATGAGCGATGGATTTCTAGTAGATTGCTCAAGTATTTTATTTGAAAGAGTGTATACTATTGGTATGGATGTGGACTCCATTATTAATGCATTCGCTAAATTAAAATATCGTCGTGTACAATTTACATTGTAAAAAAATTACAATCATTATATTTTTTAACTATTCTAATTTTCTAATAAAATGCGGCCCAGTGCACTTCTGTGTTCTGGATCCGCCGCTGAATGATTCTATGGTAGTGATTTTATGGATCCTACAATTACGTGTATGATTGTAATAGAGTTTCTTATTATGTATTAGTAGTGATTCTTGTTATTGACAATAATATGATGGATAGTAATGTTGATTCTACTAAATAATTATCAAAATCACTACTAATGACTCATAAATTAATACTACACGCATCAAACTACTACTACGCACCTAAAACAAAAGAGTAATGTTTTAGCAGCATGAATAATAATAATTTTAAGTAGTACTTGAAGAGGTAGTAGTGTTTTCAAGGTAGATTTTTACGTAGAGATCGAGAGTTGTGATGGAGAGGGGAGAGAGAGACGTGATAGAACTATGGAAGGGAGGAGAGTTAGGAAAATTTGTAACCGCATTTCATTAAAATCCCAAAATATTCGCCCACATAAATTAATAAAATTAAAATTTTCTCTCATATTACTAATCTATCCTTTATTTATTTGTAGCCATTAGATCTTAAATAAAATTAAATGGTTTAGATGCCAATTAGTATGGTGCTAACCCCCTATAATGTTAGAACCCTATCTGTTCCCTAGATGATTCAGTAAGCTTTTAAAGAAGTGCACAACTCCTAACTCCGTCAAATCACTTGCTCATGACTACTTGATTAACCGACAAAATAATCGATAATATAATTATGATCTACCGATTAATATAAACCATATTGTCAAGTATAAATTGGTTAATGGTTACCCGATAACCGACTAAACGGTACGATT
Organism: Linum trigynum; assembly: GCA_964030455.1. Classification (NCBI taxonomy): domain Eukaryota; kingdom Viridiplantae; phylum Streptophyta; class Magnoliopsida; order Malpighiales; family Linaceae; genus Linum; species Linum trigynum. The sequence continues at coordinate 26,344,409 of OZ034814.1, read as the reverse complement.
ATAACCGAACCAACTAACCACCCTACCAATAATGCATGTGTTTCTTTGGTTTTGGGTAAATTACTCATGGTGGATAATTGTTTTCCATTACTCGATGGATCGAAGATCAGAATGAGTTTAAGATACATGATTAGGCTCAACCCAGAGATTTGGGTAAAGCAATCGTCCATAATGAAGAAGCAGAATCTTTTGGAGCTAGTTTTTTTTTTTTGGGTTAGTATTTAAACTAGCGTGGCCCCGGTCAGCTGACCGGAGGAAGGTGAGGTATGAAATTTGATAATGTAATGGGGTGTATAGCTTATTGTTGTATAGTTTTTTTTGGAAACACGTGATAACAATAGTGAATTTTAGCAGGAAAGAGACATGAATGATGCAACGAATCAAAAATCGGCCTAATGAACCAAAATCAAGTACATGTTACCTTGTGAAACAATATTGTTTCTGGTAATATGATGAGGTGGAGTAAGTTTTAAAGAAACCGAATTCCAGAAAATCGAATAAAAAATCGCCTATCCCGTCGGTTTTCGGGAAATGAGCATCTCACAATCGTTGCTAGCTTTTACTCGGCCCGTTGGCCGATTAATTTGCTTTATAAAACTTTCATCTTGTCGTCATTGTACTTTCTGGTTTTTGTTAGACCATGATAAAATATAAGGAAATCAAGAACGAACAACATGATTTGGGATAGGAACCACTGTTGTCGTATCCCTAGAAAATGGTAGTAAACACGGACTCACCTGCCAAACTGGTTTGGATTGAGATTTTTATTGGGTATCAGGGAACCATGTAATTATAAATTAGACTTGATCAAAATGGGCCAAAACTTGCAATTCAGCCTGTTTGACCGACTCATGCCAAATTCTAATTATTCTTTACTTTTAAACTTTCTATTTGAAAATAAAAAATAGCGAAAGAAAAGAGATGACTGCAATTCGCCATTTGCACATCACTTATTTGGGAATAAAACCATAGAAATTCAAAAGGAACTCAAAATGGTTAGGATCATTTTAATTTTTAAAATAAATAAATAGATCTTTCTGTTTAGTTTTTTACTAACAAATACCAAACTATTCCCTATAAAATACACTATAATTTGATCATTATGATATCAAATAATTATATTATATATATTTGAAATGATTAAAATTAGACTAATTGGGTTGGTCGAGGTTCAACCATTGAATAACTTAAAAATACATTATATTTTATCCACTAAGATATAAAATAATAGCATAATATATATTATGACAGAGAAAATAGCTTGTTTTAGAATGTCAAACCAATGATGTTCATTTGTTTTACTTGATGGCCAAATCACGTGTAGGTCAGGCCTATTCAACTCTTTTATTTTATGGTTAGCGGTTAGCCCATTAAATACGATGCATTAGTTTATTGTTAAATTTTTTATTTTTAGCAATAAAAAGAAGTATTGTTTTTGCCTTTTGATATATATCTTATCACCATGGAGAAATAAAAGGGCTTAAAGAAAAAAAAATTTGACAATCCTGGACCCGTTTAAATCCGCATGTGTACGGTAAGTTGGCACGTTCCACAGAGGAAAGAGAAAAAAATTGACACTCTCTATTCTACCATTCCTACAAACGCTCTGGAGCAGGGAATTTGAAATGGGGGAATGGTTTTTTTCTCCCTGTTATTATATGTTTTTAATTTAAAAAGATACAACGAATTTACTTAATGTGATTGGTTATGATCCTTACTTTTCTTTAAAATAATCATTGTTCAAATCCCAATACATGTCTTTCTCTTCGGCGTATTATATTATTATATTATGTGTAGATTACATATAAGGTTCGAGGTTTGCTCAACTCGGATTATTTCTGAGTACAACGTTGTCCAGGATTAATCTGCTACTGGTGGGTTTATCATGCAATCATATCACCACTTTGTCGCGTTCTGGTGGGTTTACCAATAATGCATGTGTTTCTTTACCGTGAAAGCTCAGGACAGGATGCCAGCCAGCTTCAGGGCCCACTACTACACTACCCAATGTAGTTGGTGGCTACAGCACGTTTCTGTTATTTTCAGATTCAATAACATTAGTGATTAATTAAGAATAATCAGCGCACTCAGTCAACAAGGTGGAAACCTATTCACCAAAAAAAAAAAAAACAAGGTGGAAACCTTGTTATTTATTATATTAACGGCGACGAGTACCGAAAACAGGGAGGTGAATGAAAACAAAACACACGAAGGTTTTCCTCCATCTGCTTCCATGGCGCAATCGACAGTCAAGGTTGTGGAGCTCAGCAAGGTGACGCCGGAACCGGCGCCGTCCAATCCTTTCACCCTCCCACTCACCTTCTTCGACACCTTCTGGATCAAACTGCCGCCAGTGGAGCGCATCTTCCTCTACCACCTCCCAGATTTATCCCCTTCCACTTTCCGCTCGCGCCTCCTCCCTCACCTCACCCGCTCCCTCTCCTTCACACTCCGCCACTACCTCCCCGTCGCCGGGAACCTCGTTTGGCCCTCCGCAGCCGCCGTCCCCGTCGTCCTCTACAGCCCCGGCGACGGAGTCTCCCTCGCGGTCGCCGAGTCAACGGACGACTTCGACCACATATCCGCCGACGGAGATCGAGAAGCCTCGGAATCGCTGCCCTACGTGCCGGAGCTGCAAGCATCGGATTCCGCCGCCGCGATTCTCTCCCTGCAGATCACTCTGTTCCCCAATCGAGGCTTCTGCATCGGCGTCACCTCTCAGCACGGCATTCTCGATGGCAAGACGCAGTCCGTCTTCATGAAAGCCTGGGCTCACACCTGCAGGCAGATCGTCGGGGATGGTGGCGCCGATTTCCCACCGCCGCTACCGGAATCGCTGGCTCCGGTCTTCGATCGAACAGGCATCGTCGACTCGCGGGAAATTGCGGTGGAGTATTTGGACGATTGGTTCCGATTCCGGCTCAATCTGCCGGGGATGGATCCCAATCCAAACCCTAGAAGCTTGGAGCTGCTATGGAGCTTGGTAGATGGCGATTCCAAAAGACTGCGAGCGACCTTCGATTTCTCGAAAGAGAGAATCAAGAAGCTGAAGGAGTCTCTGATCCCCAAATTCCCATACCCTAATTACCTATCGAGCTTCGTCCTGACCCTGGCGCACACCCAGGTTTGCCTCGTGAAGGCGAAAGGCATCCGTGGCGGCGCGACGATGATGGGCGGGTTCACGGCGGATTTCAGATCTCGATTGGAACCCCCGGCGCCGGGGAATTTCTTCGGCAATATCGTTTTCCCGTACGAGGTGGCTCTGAGAGGGGAGGAAGCTGGTTCCGAGGGCGGCGTCGCGTACGCGGCGGGGAAGATCGTGGAGGCGATCAAGGAGGTGGAGAAAGGACCGATGGCGGGGGCGAGAGGGAGGCTGGCCAGGTTTCTGTTTCCGGAAGCGGGTCAGTTCGAGGTGATCGGGGTGGCCGGGTCGCCGCGGCTGGGGATGTATGGGGTTGATTTCGGGTACGGCGGGCGGCCGAGGAAAGTGGAGGTCACGTCCACTGCGAGGACGGGAGCTATTTCAATGGCGGAGAGCAAAGATGGGAGCGGCGGTGTCGAGGTTGGAATTGTGCTAAGCAAGGAGGAGATGGACGTATTTCGCGCTGCTTTCGTTCAGTAATGGGCTAGGAGTTAGGATAGCTATTGGGCCCTTTGTTATTTTTTGGGCTGGTTTGAGTTGTACTTCTTTCTTTATGCGGGCCTTTTCCACTAACTCTTATATTTTGTTATATGCTTTGTCGTCCTATTTTTTTATTAATTATCGTTCTATATTATTATAAAAAACTTAAATATTCATAATGAAGATTATATTCGTGAGCCAGTGAACTGTGCAAGTGCAAGAAGAGGAGGGAATCTTTTTCTTTTCTTTTTTTCTTTCTGCGGTCTCATGCAAACAAAATGAAAGAATCCGCCCTCAATTGGCGATTTCGAACTCTACCTAAATAGTAAATAACACCATATTTCCAAGTCTTCGACCAGATCATATGTCTCTCTGTCCCATTTAATATTGGGGTGCGGTTTCTTCCGCAAGCTTTCACTTTTCAGTTTTTTGCGTTTCCAACTATAAATTTTAGAGGTGTCTATGGCTGGTGTGGGCGGGTTTGGATTGGTTCAACCGGGTGATGGGTTAGTTAGGTTTTCGGTTTATTGGATTGCGGGTTAGTTAGGTTTTGGGTTCATCTAGTTGTGGGTCATTTGGGTTACTTTTTGACAGCGGCGGACCTACTTGATGGGAAGGGGTGTCGGACCCGAAAATTTTGTGAAATATCTATATTTTTTTGGTACAAAAAATTTTAATACGAGATTTCCGACACCGCTTTTATAATTATAGGCGATACTCATTCATTAGACGAACACCCCTGTTCAACAATCCCGGGTCCGCCACTGCTTGTTGAGCTACAAATTCATCAGGATGAGGGTCGGGCGAGTTGAAAGCGGATAGGGTTGCAGATTATTCTGGTCAACACATAGTGTTACTTACTCTTTACTTTTTACAAATTACAATTATTTATTACACTAATTTCAAACATCTTTGCGCAATTTTTAGACAATTTATTTGTACTTCATATATGTACTTTTAAAAGGTTTTTTTGGTAGAATTACTTATAAAGTTGAAAAACTTATTAAATTGCTACATTAATTTATGTTATTTTTAGATAATTGAGTTATAAACTTATAATAATCGTATGACTTAATAGACCAAGGTTAACCCTCATTTTGAGACCACAATGCAACTCGAGCACAACTTAAATGTGCAAAATCTTTACATTAGTGTTGTTAAATAATTATCACATAGTGCAGAAGCTTAAACCAATATAGAAGCATAGAAAACAAGTAGACCAATTAAGTGAATTTTTCTAAAATAAATGATTGTTGAAGCTAATTGTTAATTTAGTTATTTAACCATAAACCGGTACGTATATATTAACCTTCAAATTACATAACTTCATACCCTAAAGTAGCAAATTAGTTCAGGTAGATAGATAAGTATTTTATTTATCATAAGTTGTTAAATTAGTTCATACAATTGGTACTAGGTTATGACTTTTGTGTACTATAATAGAAGCAATTGATTTATTAGGATAAGATGATTAATGATAGATTTTCTTATAGACACTATGTTAGTTACTAAATGCAAACTTTTAGCTTATGAGCACTTCTACTATGCTATATAGCATTGGTGCTTTAATGTACAACTCAAAGTTGTACCATAATATCAAATGTATAAGTTTAGGTTGTACCATAAAAGAATTTGTACAAAAAGTATAGGTACAATCTGAAGTTGTACCATAACGTAAATGTACAATTTTAAGTTGTATCATAAAGGCAAAAACCTATAGCACCAATACTATATAGCATTGTAAAATTTCTCTTAACTTATAAACTATAAAATTATGATAATTACAAATCTACTATATCCAATTAGTCATGCCAAATCTACTATGATATGTTCCAGTGATATTATTAAGATAGAATAACCTATGATATGTTCCCAAATCATGCCACATCTACTATGATATGTTCCAGTGACAGTATTAAGATGATTAAGATAGAATCTACTATATCAAATAACTTGCAAACTTTTGAGACAGTTCGAGTGACATTATTAATATAGAATAACTTATGATATGTTTCCAAATCTACGACAATATAACCTCTATAAATTAATATAGTCGGGACCGTGAAAATTATTCATTTATAGTATTTATTAATTAATTGATAAATTAATAGTTACTAATTAGTTGTAATTTAATAATTATTAATTATACAATGTAATTTCTTTCTATGTAGCACGAGAGGGGATTTGGTGACTAGGGGGGGTGCTTAGTCACTTGACTAAGCCCTTCCCGGCCCTTAGATCAGGACACATCAATCTGATGGTTAAAAAATGGGAAGGCCTATTTAATTAATGACAGGGGTAGTTTGGGTATTATGGAAAATTACGAAGTATACAAACCGGAATTACAATCAGTACAAACCATACAAACAGTACAAACTAGAGCGACAAAACATACAAACATATTTACAAACATATGAACTGTACAAAAAATACAAACTAGACCGACAAAGAATACAAACCATACAAAAATAAAAAAAAACAACCAGGTTGACTTTGGTGGCTCCATCCCTATATAGAGGAGCTCCTTCCCAAAGTCAACCCGGGTGTTTTTAAGACATACAAACATGGTGGACAAAAATGACAAACTAGACCAAAAATTCATACAAACTGGAAAACACCCGGGTTGACTTTGGAGGCTTCATCCCTACATAGAGGGCTCCGTCTCAAAGTTAACCCGGTTGTTTTTTAGACATACAAACATTACAAACATGGTGGACAAAAATAACAAACTAGACCGACAATCCATACAAACTGGAAAAAAAACTCCCGGGTTGACTTTGGAGGCTCCATCCCTATATAGAGGAGTTTCATCCAAAAGTCAACCAGGTTGTTTTTTAGACATAAAAACATTACAAACATGGTTGACAAAAATGACAAACATGGTGCACAAAAATAACAAAGTTTACAAACATTACAAAAAAAAAAAACGACAAACATTACAAAATAACAAAGCGTACAAACATTACAAAATAAACCGACAAACAGTACAAAGGATACTAATCGTATAAAATGTCACTAAAAATGACAAACAATACAAACGAATCTATACAAACATTACAAAATAGGTCAGTAAACATCACAAATCCAACACTGTCGCCGAGAAATTTCCTCCGGTCACCGGAAAACTCTCTCTCTGCCACACCAAAAATGGTGGCCTGAGACTAAAAAATGGTGCCCATGGGGCAAAATAAAAAAGCCGCCGGCGGGAGTTTTCCCAAAAACGGACCGCCGGCGGGAGGAGCAGGGGCGGGTGATTTTTATTTTTTTAATTATTAAATATATAAATTATGTAATTACCACCTTATCCTTCATTAAAATAGATTAATTTGAGCCATTAAATTTTAATAAAGCTCGATGGCCGCTGAGATTCACTTAGCCCCAACCTATTGCTAGTTTCTTTCTTTTGTGTGAAAAGTGAAAACTCATAATTATCTCTTGTAATAAATTTATAAACAATTATGCGTGTGGGAATAGGATAGTTTGCTTTGTGCTATGGAAATGGATAGATACTTTCTTTTCCCTTAATTGAATATGCGTGGAGAGGAATTTGATGCTTTCCTTGAAGTCTACTGATCTCTTGTTAAGTTATAAACAAAGAAACATATGTGTCTGGGAATGGTTTGCTTAGTACTTTGAAAATATATTGATACTTTCTTTTTCCTTGCTTGTGGTGGAATTTGATGCTTTCTTGAAATAAAAGCAACGGATACACTTACAATATATAATTTCTCTAGCTACCATTGTCGCTCGTATCATGCTCGAGAGAACAGCAGGCGCATTTCTCCTGTAAGATTGGAGCAACACATGTTTCCATTGTGAATTGCAGTTTTCAACGTTTCCTTCAGGTACAAGGTCTTGTGGGATAATCCATATTGCAAGTAGGGCTGTCAATTTGGTTTTGGTTTTTCTGTTTTAATCGAAACCAAACCATTAAAGGTTAACGGTTTTTTCGGTTTTAAACCATTTAACATATTAATGGTTTTGGTTTCGGTTAAAACCAATAATCCGATAAGGACCTCTGTTTTCTTGAAGGACCTCTGATATCTTTAAAATCAACCATGTTCTTGGTTTTTGGTTTATCGAAACCATTAAGGAGCTTATCGGTTTATGGTTATCCATGTTGAATTCTTGAAGAGTGTTAGCTTGCCTTTTACCACTGAAATATCCTCTTCTTGCTCTGGAACAGTTGAGAAATCAAAGGAACTATTTTATTCAGAAGAAAAGGATTACACAGGATAGACTACAAACACTTTCTGTGTCATGCCAACGAAGTTGGCACTTTGCGATCTTACAAACAACACTCTTCCCAACCCTAATTCACCCAGAATAATCACTGTGAATCAAAGAACTGAAGAGATGAAAATTGACCCAAAGTAGACCTAGAATGCTCTCTATTCTCTCGCTACTTCCCGTGCATCACACAACTAAAGATGAGTCTATTTATACTGGAATAGGGAGATGACCGTTTGCTGGAGAAATGAGTCCGTTGCAGGAGTCGGTGATGTCTGTGTATGATCACCGACGAACCGCCTATAGCTCTGCTGCTGATCTCTCTAGGTGGGAGGCTAGGTTTGAGAAGAACTATGGATTTGCCCAGAGAAGACTTTGAAGGACGATATTTGAGTGAGATGCCGCAGATACAAAACGTCGCCGTGTGTCGATAGGCCACCCAAAACGTCACCGCCTGACTTCAAGTAAAACGGCGCCGTGTCCATTGATTGAGGATGACGGCATCTTTCATCAATTTCCCCCTTCGTCCAAGAAGTCTGGTCTTAACCTGAAAAGCAAGCAACAAACAAACAAAGAGCAGCCAGCAGCGTAGTTCTAGCAAAGAAAGCATTTATCTGAAGCTACTGATATATTACTTTTGAAAAAAGGGGGAATTACAAAATATAAGCATCAGATAATAAAGGAACCAACTCCTTTAACAAAAATTCCCCCTGAACATCTACGACTAAGCCAAACCTACTGGAAAACTACCTAAAGAGAGCTAGAAGAGAAAGGGAAGACTAAATCTAATAAAGAGTTCCCCCTAGAAGCTAGAAGGGGATTAAGAGACAAGAGGAGAAGGTTCTTATGGGACTGAAGCAGCTGAATCGTCTGAGGAGGAACTTCCATCAGAAACAGTAAACACCAGATTTGCATTCTTGCTGGATTCACCAGCAGTAGACTTTCCTTTACTGGAAGCAGTTTTTGGGACAGGACCAAGCAAGGATCCAGATGGGCGAGGTGGTGGTGAAGGTGAGACGTCGGAAGGTAAATCCAGGATCATTAACACGTTAAGAGCTCCAACGTACATTGTGTGGGATACACTCCTGAAGTCTGACAGATCAATTCCCAGGTTGACCAGCAGTCTAGTGATGATGGATCCGAAAGGCAGCAATCCTTGGTAATGCTCATCTCCAGCTGGAAGGAGGTTTGCAAACATGAGGCTAGAGTAATCCAACTTGCGCCCAGCTGTGGCACTCGCAATGATCCAGAGATCCAGAGGCAGAACAACATCGAGATTGTATGTTCTAGGAAAAAACACGTGGGTGATGAAGTGATGGAAAATTCTGAGGCGTGGGGATAGCCAGCCAATAGGAATGGGCACATCAGTTCCTTCTGTAGGCTCAGTTGAAAAGTTGGCATACTCGGTAGGAAGGATGAAATCTTGCTTCCAGAATTCTGAGGGATGAGCAATATCAAGCCCTTGAACTGGAAACCCGAGGATTCCATTTAGAGCACCTACTGGAATGGTCAGAAGGTGTCCATAGACGACTGTTGAGAAGCTCCTGGTACTGATTCCTTGACATCTAAGGTTTGAATAGAAATACTTGACTGCACCAGGACAAGCCGGATGAAGTGGCTGTCGAAGGAGATAGTCCCACCCCAGAGCCTCTATGAGCGACATGATGTCGTACTTGTAGAGATTGAACTCATAGGGGTCGAGCTGGATGTTATGGTGCAGCCTTCGATTCTCAAAGTGCTGGAGGTGACGATGATGGTTTATCACGACAGGCTCATGGAACATGTACCCTGGATAGGTGTGCACTAGGCCTTCGAACCGAAAGGGTCGGGGCAGATGATCACTCATTTTCTTGGTGGAGATGGGTTTTGTTTTGTTTTTTTTTTTTTTACAGAGAAATTGTGGATGGTTTTTCGGGTTATGACTGTTTGAGCAGGGTGAGGAGAGAAAGACTTGGGGGAGAGGTTTAAATAGAGAAGGAAAGTAGAGGGAAGGGGAATACGAAGAGTTTTATTTTCCTTTACTGAAGCGTAATGATTAGAATGAAAATACAATTTTACACGCATGATCTAGAGGGCAATCTCATTGTTGTAAACCAAGGTAAACACAGCCAATAGGTTTTTTAGCTTTTAGAAACGAAATTTAGCTAAAAGTTTAATCCTAATACTCATCTACCTAGAACACAGCATACCCAATGGTTCTTTTAGCTTTTTCAAACTAGATTTGGCTAAAAGATCTCAATCCTAATTCGGTGCAGAGATGTGCAAAACGTTCATTTGATAGAGGCTTTGTAAATAGGTCGGCTAGTTGGTGTTCAGTGGGTATAAATTGTAGGCTTACATGTCCTGCTTGCACTAGATCTCTTATGTAGTGAAATTTTATTTCTATGTGCTTAGTCCTAGAGTGTTGTACAGGATTTTTTGTCATGCATATAGCACTCGTATTGTCATACCAGATAGGGATATTTTCATTTTGAAACCCATAGTCAGACAATTGTGTCTTCATCCACATAATCTGAGTGCAGCAACTTCCAGCTGCAAGGTATTCAGCCTCAGCAGTGGATAATGCAACTGCTCCTTGCTTCTTGCTAAACCAAGATACAAGAGCAGGTCCTAGAAATTGTACACTTCCAGATGTACTCTTTCTATCAACTAAGCTACCCCCAAAGTCTGAGTCACTATAGCCTGAGAGTTCAAAAGAATTAGAGAAAGGGTACCACAGTCCTAGTTCAGTAATTCCCTTGAGGTATCTAAATATTCGTTTAACTGCCTTTAAATGACTTTCTTTAGGATCTGATTGAAATCTGGCACACACTCCAACACTGAACTGTATATCAGGTCTGCTTGCTGTTAAATAGAGGAGAGATCCTATCATTCCTCTATATTTCTTTTCACAAACAGAAATTCCAGATTTATCTTTGTCTAATTTTAAGTTTGTTGCCATTGGTGTAGAACATGTATTGACTGTGCTCATATTAAACTTTTTGAGCATAGATTCAGTATAACTTGTTTGGCTTATAAACATTCCTGATTTAGTTTGTTTAATTTGTAGACCCAAGAAATGAGATAGTTCTCCCATCATACTCATTTCAAACTTGGATTTCATTAATTCACAGAAGCTTGTGCACATATTTGGGTTTGTTGATCCAAAAATAATGTCATCAACATATATTTGCACTACTAATGTGTCCTCATTTTCCCTTTTGATAAATAATGTTTTGTCCACGTTTCCTTGAGAAAAGCCTTTAGTTATGAGGAAGGAGGTTAATTTTTCGTACCAAGCCCTAGGTGCCTGTCTTAGTCCATACAAAGCTTTTGATAATTTGAAAACATGATCAGGAAATTCATGATCTTCAAACCCAGGGGGTTGACTCACATATACTTCCTCTTTAATTTCCCCATTTAGAAAAGCGCTTTTTACATCCATTTGATATAATGGGATTTTCATATAGCAAGCATAGGCACACAACATTCTTATAGATTCAATTCTAGCAACTGGAGCAAATGAATCTTCAAAATCTATTCCTTCCTCTTGTAAATATCCTTGTGCAACAAGTCTAGCCTTATTCTTTGTTACTTCACCAAGTTCATTTGTTTTGTTTCTAAATACCCATTTTGTTCCTATTATCAGTTTGTTAAATGGTCTAGGTACTAATTCCCATACATGTAGCCTAGTAAATTGCACAAGTTCTTCTTGCATAGCATGCAACCATTCATCAACAGTCAGTGCTTCCTTATAATTTTTAGGTTCTAGTAAAGAGACAAATGCATACTGACCTGGGCAGTACTTACCTCTGGTGTGTATCCCTTCATGTAGATCCCCAATGATCTGAGATGTTGGATATCGTTTTTGTATATGGGCAGGTGGCATTTTCTCTTTAGGTAGGAGATTCTGCTCTTCTGCGGTATCTTCATGCTTTTCCAAACTGGTTTCACAATCTTCTGACTTCTTTTCTTTTGTAACTGGTAGTGGAATCATAAATTCTATGTCTTCTGCATTCACTTTCTCAGAGGATGCAGATTCATCAAATTTTACAAAAACCGACTCTTCTACTTTTCTTGTCCTTAGGTTGTAAACCCTATAGGCTTGTCCCTTAATTGAATATCCTAAGAAGATTGCCTGTTCTGCTTTGGCATCAAATTTATATAGGTAATCTCTAGTATTCAAGACATAACATTTGCATCCAAAAGGATGGAAATAGCTTAGATTAGGAGTCTTATGTTTTACTCGTTCGTAAGGAGTCTTCTCTAAGCCTTTTCTTATTAGAACTCGATTTATTACATAAACAGCTGTCATAACAGCTTCTCCCCACAGAAACCTAGGAGTTCCATATTCTAATAACATTGTTCTAGCCATTTCTATAATGGTCCTATTTTTTCTTTCTACAACACCATTTTGTTGAGGTGTTCTAGGTGCAGAAAAAGTGTGATTTATACCTTTGTCATTGCACAATGCACTAAACTGGTCTGAGATGAACTCACCCCCATTATCACTTCTTATTGACTTAATTCCAATTTCTGATTCATTTAGTACTTTTGACACAAATACCTTAAACATGGCAAATGCTTCATCTTTTGAAGCCAGTAAATAAACCCATGTAAAGCGTGAAAAGTCATCAACAAGAACTAAGGCATAAGACTTACCTCCTAGGCTCACCACGTTTGTTGGACCGAATAAATCCATGTGTATTAGCTCATAAACACGAGTGGTTGTAATATTATTTTTTAACTTAAAACTTTTCTTTGTTAGCTTGCCACTTGTACAAGCGTCACAGAAAAAGTCTGGCTTATCTTTTAAGTTAGGAATCCCACGTACTGTTTCTAGTTTTGATAACTTAGATAACTTTGACATGCATACATGCCCGAGTTTTCTATGCCAAAGCATTTCTATTTCATTTGATTTTGCGTGGAAGCATGTCTCATTAAATGTTTCTAGGTTGTTTAGATTTACTAAATACATATTATTTTTCTTTATACCACTGAACAGTAGCTTGTTGTCACAAATTCTAGATATTTGACATGATGATGCTTCGAAGATAACTCTGTTCTCAGATGAACAAAGTTGACTAATTGACAAGAGATTATGTTTTAGACCTTCAACAAGCAAAACATCCTTAATGACAGGAAGAGGACTTTTACCAATAGTTCCATTTCCTAGGATTCTACCAACCCTATCATCTCCAAAAACAACTTTGCCTCCCCTTTTTAGGCTTAAAGAAGAAAATAATTCTTTTCTACCTATCATGTGGTGGGAGCACCCACTGTCCAAATACCAAATGTTTTCTCTGTCTCCCAGTTTCTGCAATTAGTCATATATTAGTGCATTTTGGTACCCAAAATGTCTTATAAACAGTGTGTTTCTTTGGCTTATGTAAATCATAACAAAATTTTGCTATGTGTCATTTTCTATTACAGTGGGAACAAACATATACTTCTACATAGTTTTGTTTTTTATAGTGTTTTCTCTATTAAGCTTAGGAGCTTTAAAGTCTTTTCTAAGTGGAAGTATTGCACTCATAGTCTTTAGTTTATGCAGGCTACGTTTCAGCTCATGGTTCTTGTCAGTTAACTCAAAGATTTGCCTTTTAAGCTTAACTTCACTCTCATGCTGATATGATACAGCTCTTTTCAGATTGCTTAATTCCTTTTTCATAGCATGATTTTCAGTCATTAACAGACAGTATCTACTTCTGAGCCTGTTGCATTCTTCCTGAAGGTTCCTTAGATCATGCAAGAAATCATGCTTTGGTTCAAGGTTATTACTCTTTTCAGATTCTGAGTCTGAGATTACCTGGTATCCTGCAGGATGTACTTGATCATGGCTTGCTAGTGAGCTTGTATCATCGTTTTCCTCGGTAGCAAAGGCCATATAGGCCAGATTTCTTGTTTCAGCATCCTCCTCAGAGCTATAATCACTCCAGGAAGCTGCCATTGCCTTTTCTTGCTTCTTTAGATTCAGAGGACATCTCGACCTCATGTGACCTGTCTTTCCACACTTAAAGCAAATGGTTAAATCCTTCTCACTGGAAGACCTATGGTCTTCCTTGGTTTCCTGATTGTTCCTTTCGCGTTCTTCTGTAGGTTTATCCATTTTTCTGAATAGATTTTTCTCATTTGAATGACTTCCTCCTATATTTCTATCTGGGTATCTACCTGGTGGTTTTTCAAGTCCCTCTCTTCTTTTTCCTGAGTCATACATACGGATGTTGAATTGTCTCGTATTATATCTTCTGTCATCAAAATCCCTTTTTATCCTAAGCATTTTGTGAAATTTTCTGCTGATCATGGCAAACTCTCTTTCAAACTCTTCACCTATTTCATATTCTGACTCACTCTCATAGTCTTGAGCCTTAAATGCTATTACCTTCTTTCTTCTGCTATCTTCTCTATTCATCTGAACAATTACCTCCTCATGGCTTAGTAAGGATCCAACAAGTCTTTCAATTGACAGGACATTTAAATCCTTTGCTTCTTCTATGGCTGTACGCTTAGGTAACCATTCTCTAGGTAGACTACGTAAGATTTTTCTAACTAGGTCTTTTGTGGGAAAGGTTTTTCCTAGTCCTTTTAATCTGTTTATCAGGTCATTAAACCTCTTATACATACTTGTGATGGACTCCCCTGTGCACATTTCAAAAGATTCATACTCATTTAACAATACATCTATCCTACTTTCTTTTACTTCTGACGTACCTTCGTGGGTGGTTTCAAGAGATTCCCAGATCTCCTTGGCAGTCTCGCACTGAGCTACCTGGCTTCTTTCTTCTGGGCTCAGTGCAGAGAAGAGGATGTGCATTGCCCTTGAGTCTTGTTGAGAGGACAGTTTCTGATCATCTTCCCATTTTTCTTCTTCCTCCTCATCCATTGGAATTGGCCCGTTTTTGACAATAGCCCACAGTCCACCATCTACACCTCGTAGATAGATTCTCATTCTTTTCTTCCACACCGTGTAATCTGTGCCGTCGAACCATGGTGGGTTGGTGTTGGCTGAATAGGGTGCAGAAGCAGGTATGACTCCTGCCATGTCCTTGATCGTCTTTGGCGAATTTTAATCCTTCAAAGACCCCGCTCTGATACCAATTGTTGAATTCTTGAAGAGTGTTAGCTTGCCTTTTACCACTGAAATATCCTCTTCTTGCTCTGGAACAGTTGAGAAATCAAAGGAACTATTTTATTCAGAAGAAAAGGATTACACAGGATAGACTACAAACACTTTCTGTGTCATGCCAACGAAGTTGGCACTTTGCGATCTTACAAACAACACTCTTCCCAACCCTAATTCACCCAGAATAATCACTGTGAATCAAAGAACTGAAGAGATGAAAATTGACCCAAAGTAGACCTAGAATGCTCTCTATTCTCTCGCTACTTCCCGTGCATCACACAACTAAAGATGAGTCTATTTATACTGGAATTGGGAGATGACCGTTTGCTGGAGAAATGAGTCCGTTGCAGGAGTCGGTGATGTATGTGTATGATCACCGGCGAACCGCCTATAGCTCTGCTGCTGATCTCTCTAGGTGGGAGGCTAGGTTTGAGAAGAACTATGGAGTTGCCCAGAGAAGACTTTGAAGGACGATATTTGAGTGAGATGCCGCAGATACAAAACGTCGTCGTGTGTCGATAGGCCACTCAAAACGTCACCGCCTGACTTCAAGTAAAACGGCGCCGTGTCCATTGATTGAGGATGACGGCATCTTTCATCAATCCAAAAATCGATAAACCTATTAATGGTTTTGATTTTTGTGAATATGCCTTATTTGATTTTTGGTTTTCATGCTAATGGTTTTGGTTTTGGTTTTTTGGCTATCCAAATTGACAGCCCTAATCGCATTTCACTAAACTTAGGAAATGGTTTCACAGTTTGACTATTATTGTTACCCTTCCATCAGTAATGGATGTACGAGAAGCTTTGACGGCAGCAGTGACAGCTTTATTAATGCTCCCCGCATTGATTTTCCTCTGCAAGTGGCTATGTCGAAGGTGGCGGCGGTCCTCCAACACCCGGAACAACAGCCCCCAACTTCCAGAATCTACTGTGTCTTCTTCTGCTTACACTTCTGGTCCTGATGCTTCCTTGTTCTCACCAACCAGTAACTGCGAGGTCTTTTTGAGTTTTCGGGGACCAGACACCCGCCATGAGATCACCGACGTTCTATACCATTTTCTTCTCCGCTCAAAAATCCGCACATGCAAACATGACGAGGATCTTCATGAAGGGGAAGGAATATTCTGGCCAAGTTTGGTGGAGGTCTTGAAGGAATCCAAGGTTTATGTTCCGATTCTTTCGGACAATTACGCTCACAGCGAATGGTGCCTCAAAGAGCTTGCTGAAATGGTTGATCGTCGGCGGCAAGACAAGGGGCACATCATTTTACCCATTTTCTATAAAGTGGACCCTAGAGACGTGCGGAAACAAAGCGGGGCGTACGAAGAAGCGTTTAAGCGACACGCGAGAAATTTTGATGGGAAAACGTTACAAATTTGGAAAGACGCTCTCAAGGAGGTTGGAGAATTGAAAGGGTGGCACGTGACAGACAAGGAAGGGTACGAAAATGAAATTGCTTGTTCTTCTTTTCTTAATTAGTTGTGAAATGGTTATACCTTAGAACTTTGCGTAAGAAAACATGTTTGGGTTAGATTTGATCGGATTACGGGTTAGTCGGGTTTTGAGTTCATTAGGATGCTGGTTAGGAGCGCTCAGGTTCATCGAGTTGCGGGTTATTCGGGCTACGAGTTGATTGGGTTATGGGTCAGTCAGTTTGCGGGTTACCCGGGTTGTAGATCAATCGGGTTACAGGTCAAATGAGTTGCGCGAGCTGAGCGGGTTGTAGGTTGTTTGGGTCATCACAATTTTTTTACTTACTCTTTACTCGTTACAACTCATATTTTATTAATTAAACTAATTTCAAACATTTTTCACAATTTTAGACAATTTATTTCTTCCTCGTATATGTACTTATAATTTTTTTAAAATACTAATAATTTTTTTTTGTCAAAGTGCTAAATTAATGTTATATATATATATTTGGATGTATAAGTCATTTCAATAGTATAACTTAACATTCCAAGTTTAATCCTCATTTTGAAACCGAAATGCAAATTGAGTACACTTTAAATGAGCCAAATGTTTACTTCAATGTAGTAAAATAACGATTGTGAGTACAAAAGTTGCAAAAAAGCAATTATTATTGAAATTAATGGTTAATTTAGTTATTAAAGTCACAAAAATTATATAGATAAGTACCTTATTTATAAGAAGTTGATAAATTAGTTCATATAATAGGTGCTAAGTTACGTATACTATAATAGAAGCGATTGATTTATTATAATAAGATTCCTCATCATAAATTCTCAAAACTATTATAGCCAATTAACATTGAAGCGGAAATTTTTTATTATAACCAATTAGCCATGCCTTATAAGGCTATTATAAGGTTTACTATTGTCAATGCCTTAGCTCCAATTAGCCATGTCCTCCACATAAAAAATCAAAATTCATATTCAAAAAGGCTAACGACAACAAATTGAAAGCACAAAAAATACCATTCTTTCTTTTCATATAAATTGAAAACACTAAAATTTCTCTATTTCTTTCTCTTCCAGAAAACAGGAAGCACCAAATTTCAACATTCATTGATTTCCCAACAGGTTGAAAACACAAATTTCCCAATTACTTCTATTTTCAAAAATCAAAAGCAACAAAAAATTCTATTATTTCTCTTACCATAAACCAAAACCATCGAAATTCTCCATTCTTTTTCTTCCTGAAAATTTAAAGCAACAAATTTCACTCTTCTGTCTCTTACCAAAAAATTGAGAACACAAATATTTTTCAGTTCTTTTAAGAAAATAAAAATAAAATGCATTACTTGGCTATATTTATATTTAATTGATAGCTTTGTAGAATAGTTAAATTAACCATAAATTTAATGTCCATGTACTATTATTAATTTTGTGCATTATCTCAATTGTTAATTATTCATTATTAATATTGGCATTGTGTAGATTTTATATTTCATGTCTATTTTTCTTTTCTTAAAGATTTTTTTTATCGAACTTCATGTTTTAATTTTTGTAATTTTATTACAAATACATAATTTCAAGTGAATTTCATATTTTATTGAAAGACTATATATTATATAATATAGTAATTATTCAAACAAATCGGACGGGTTTAGTTCAGATTACGAGTTAGTCGAGTTTGGGTCAATCAAGTTCGGGTCAATTTATTTACGGCTTTAATAAGGTTGCGGGTTAATCGAGTTACGAGCCAGCCGGGTTGTGGGTCAATCGAGTTATGAGTCGAACGTGTTGTAGGTCGTGTTGATCAGACGGGTTACTCTGGTCGCATTATGTTTTCACACCTCTAATGATTTCAAACTAGATCTTATCCTTTCATTTATTTTGTTTCAACTCTTTCTTGGTTCGTTGTTTTGTTACATTGCTCCTAATTACATCATGATAATATTTTCCAGGCAAGGAGCTATAGCTGATGAAGTCTTTGACAACATATGGTCGCATTTGAGTGAGAACTATGAATTAATGACCGATAAATTGGTTGGAATTGATGGACACTTGAAAGCAGTCGTTGAAAGGTTGGATTTGAACTCTAAAGCTGTGACAGCTGTAGGCATTCACGGCATTGGTGGTATCGGCAAGACCACTGTTGCAACTGCTGCCTACAATAGAGTTTGTGCTCGGTTTGATCGCCACTGCTTTGTGGAAGATGTGAGAGAAACATTGCAACGTAGGGATGGTATAATTACTTTGCAGAATAAGATAATCTCCGGCATTGTGAGAAAGGCAACTCATGTATCTAGTGTTAGTGAAGGAATCTGGATGATAAAAGATAGAGTTAGCCATCACAAGGTTCTTATTGTTCTTGATGATGTGGATGACAAGTTCAAATTTGATGGCATCCTAGGGAAGTCTGAAACCTTTTTTCCCGGAAGTAGGTTTATTTTTACTTCTAGAAATATTAAGGTTTTGACTTTAGTTGAAGGGTGTTGGCTATATGAAGTTGGAGAAATGAGCTATGAACACTCCTTTGAACTTTTCTGCAAGCATGCATTTAGAATGGATTCCGCCCCACATGATTATGCAACTTTGTCTAGAGACATTGTATCCACAGCAGGAGGTCTTCCACTGACTATCAAGGTTGTAGGATCACTTCTATTTGAAGAAGGTAAAGCATTTTGGGAAGAAACTTTGTTGCGGTTAAGAGAAACATCTGAGACAGAGGTCCTAGAAAGGTTGAAGATAAGTTATGATACATTGGAATACGAGGCGAAACAAATATTTCTTGACATTGCTTGTTTCTATGTTGGGACAGATAGAGAAATAGCTTCTTACATGTGGAGTGATTGTAAGTTTTATCCCATCAGTAGTATTAATGTCCTTATCCAGAGGTCCATGATCAAGGTCGGTGACAATAATGAGTTCAAGATGCATGATCAACTCAGAGATTTGGGTAGAGAGATTGTTCATGAGGAAGATACAGAACATCCATGGATGAGGAGTAGAATATGGTTAGGGGATGATACTTTCCAAGTGTTACATAACAATAAGGTATGCTTCATTTGATTTTGAGCTACATTTTTCCTGTTTGTGGTTTATCTACAAGTGTTCAAATAATCGTTAAGGTTCAAGTTTTGAATAACTCAGAGTAATCTATCCACTAATACTATAATGCCAGTAACACAATTATTATTACTAGTTTACTACACCATCTGTGTATTTCTAGCGCCAAGTTATCCTGGTATAATCTGATATGGTGGGTCTCTTGTAGGAATACATGATACAATATACATCTCTATTGGATGGAGGCCATCACCCCTATAGTTGCTTATTGAACCATCACCACTTCGTTATGTCTTAGAATTTCAATATATTGATGCTCATTTTTGTTGTGTTACATGGCATTAAAGTTATGATACGTTTTTCACAAGAAAATGTTATAATATGTACAATCGTGCTTCTCATGTCATCCAAGCTTTGTTTATCTTTTTACAGGGAATGGATAAGGTTGAAGCTCTTCAATTAACTTGGATACCTCTTGATACATTGGAGCTTACAAATGAACATTTTAGCAATTCGTCAGAGTTGAGGTACTTCTCTGGAGATTATATTAAGATCACAGGGGACTTCAGTGGCCTTCTCCAAAATTTAAGATGGCTTAGGTTACGCTATCATGAAAATTCAGGTGATCGCATTAGCAATTTCCATATGAGTAAGTTGGTAATCCTTGATCTTCGTTTCAGCTTCATAAGAGACGATTGGGGAGGGTGGAGCCATATCAAGGTTAGCTACAACTAACAAACTACTATTTCCACACAAAGACAACCATTTTATTCATGAGTAATTCTCTGCAAGCCTTCTAGATCACTCATTAATGCATACCAAGCTCTTATGAGATGCAGATGGCAAAGAATCTGAAAGTTTTGAATCTCTCATATTGTCGTTTCGTAACCAAATTTCCGGAAATCTCCACTTATGGGAGCTTAGAGCATTTAGATCTTGGTGGGATCACTGGAACCACTCAGGAGCTAAACATCAACAATATGAGGAACATGAAGGTTTTGATTCTCGAGAATTGTACACTGAGGAGGATAGTCGGAAGCAACATTGGAATCTTTCAGGGGCTCCGCGAGCTAGACGTCAGCAGGTGCAATTGTGAGAACCTGGTACCGTTTCTGGCTGACATTCGAAGATTGCAATTTCTCAGGATCTTGAGAGCCACAAAGATCAAGGCAAAAAATGAAGTATTGGAGCTTCCCACGAGTTTGAAGGAGCTAAGTACCTCATTTTCAGTTGCTAATCTTTCCAACCTGAATAACTTGGAGCAATTGACAGTTGAATATTATGATCATGTTAGTATTCCCCTACAGTTTCCATCATCTCTAGTCAAGCTTCATGTCACTCGCTGCCCAATGTTGGAGAAGTTTCCAAGTTTAGAAAATCTGGGGAATTTGACTGAAATGAGCATCATTGAATGCCCTAAGCTTAAGGTGATAGAAGGCCTCGGAGAAGACCTGAGATTATTGTGAAATCTGACGATAAGGTCTGCGGATAGCTTAACTCATCTCGATGGACTTGAGAATCTCCTATCGTTAACCGACTTGCATGTGGAGTTTTGCGATGCACTGGAGAGAGTGTGCATTGGTGTACCTGCTCTGAACATTATAGAAAGGTTGGATATCAACCATTGCCCTTTTCTCACGGAGATATTTAAGGAGGCCTGCTATGGAACCAATCAAGTGTTTGAATCGTTGCAAGAACTCGTGGTTGGTGGGATCAATTTGGTGCAAGGGTTACCTCATCTGTCCAAGTTTCCTAGTTTGAGGAAGTTGGATGTGTATTATATGGGCGAGATAGTGAACCTGGAAGGATTGGAGTTCCTGGAAGAGTTGCAGACACTTCATTTGTCTAACATGAAGTCGGTGGAAAGATTTCCTAGTCTTTTAAAGCTGGGAAAATTGCGAGTTCTGTATTTACAGAGCATCCCACTTTTGAGGGAGATCGAGGGGCTTGAAGAGTTGAAATCGTTGGAAGAACTGACTCTTGATGGATGCAAGTCGCTTGAGAGACTACCAGATGTGAGTGGTTTTCATAAACTAAGAATTGTGAATATTTTGTATTGCCCTTCATTGGAATGGACATTGGATATCTCCGGTTTAAAGAATTTGGAGCGACTGAGCATCCGGAAATGCGCAAAGTTGGCTGATCATTTTTGGTTTAAGCGATTAAGTGAAGAAGATGAAGATGATACTCAACATAAGTGAAATGAAGTTGCAGAGTGCCAATACGACACGTGGTGTTTATCTTTACTGTTATTAAATTATCATTTTTTATTTCCATTTCTATTGTTTTGTAGCGTGAACTTCACAACTCTAGTTTTGCGTATAAAAGACTAGCAGAGAGATCCCTTGCTCTTTGCGCGTTTCCCATTTCGTGCCATCATCTTCTTCCGCTAAACCCTAGTTGTAGCTAGTTTGTTTTGGTATCAGAGCGGTTGATTATTCTGTAATCGAGCAGTTCCCTTGGACCCTTCTCATTCATCTCCCTCTACTTCATCTTCTCAACCTCCCTCTCCACATTCGTCTCTCCCTAGGCCGATCTCCTCTCCATCTTTCCTCTCTCCCTAGGCCGATCTCCTCTCCATCTTTTCTTTCTGTTTCCCCTCCCTTGCTTGCGTCGGCGAGCTCGGGACTGAATTTTTGGGCTGTCCTTTTGCGAACCCAAATTTGCCAGCAGCAACGCTCGCGAAGCATATCGGGTTTGAGGAGAGCTGGTCAGCGACGGGGCGGGGGGAGTGGTTGGAGCTGTTACAGCAGGAAGGACATTTTATTTTTCTTCCGGTGTCGGTGACGATGATGAGGGTTTGGGGCGGGGAGCTGAGTCTCGAAGAGAGAAAGGGGTAAAGAATAGGGGTTGGGTATAAGTTGGATTTTATGACATGTCGGGTTTGCTGATGTGGCTGGTCAAGTTTTCATATTTTTTTTGTTAACATTGGGTGATTAGACATTTCCATTTGCCACGTCAGCAATTAATTGATGAAATTAACGCAGTCTGATGGAGAGTAACGGCCAGTGAACAAACTTGGACTAAAAAGTAAAAATTAATTCAAGTTAACCATGAACTAAACAAAATTATTTTAGTGGCAAACGTGAAATCTTTTAGCAATCCGAGTGACCAAACTTGCAATTTATCCTTTTTTTACAACAGTGTCATTGATAGATTTGATAATCATTTTGTTCGTGAAAATAGTTAGATGATTGATTTCATAATTTATATTTGGGTAAATACAATTTAATAGCCAAACCTTTCATTTCAAACAAAATAATAGCCAAATCTTTTCAAAAACAATTTAATAGCCAAACTGTTAACTTTCCGTCCGGTCAACTGTTAGTTGACTCTAACGTGGCAAATACATGTACCCCTATATTTTTTCTTCTTTTATTATTGTATTGAATTATGAAAATATTTATTTAATATTAAAAGTACAAATAAGAAGGAAAAAAAAAATCCCCATCGTCGACCTCTCCAACGCCCTCCTCGTCGGTCAGTTCCGCAACCTCGAGCGGATCTCAAGAGCAGGGAATTTCCCCCTTTTGAGCGTGTTTTAGCACCGCCGCCACTTCATTTTGCCTCCGCCGTCGAATCCCCCAAACCAAATATCCTCATCTTCCTCTCTCTTTGGCAGCTGCAATGCCATCAAGGAATGGAATCTTGTGGTTGCAGGCCCCAAGAACCCTAAACAATCCAAGAGCATTGATGGAGATGTAATCGGTTGGAAGAGCTAGGGTACCAAGGAAGGATGATTGTTACCTGGAACTTCAAAAACAACTTCGTCGTCGTTTGCAAGCTCAACTTCGACGGGTTGTCTGAAATTCTATTAATGGCGTGGGCAATTCAGAAACAGAGAAGGCTAGTCGGAGGACGCCGAACCTCCATCCTTCTGTTCGCGGCGGCCGATGACTGATCTTGAAGAGCAGCAGATCTGTTTTTGGTGATTTTGATGCTTGTAATGTGCATGGGGTAGGATTTTGGTGGAGATTGAGCAGCTAGAGGAGAAGTACCACACTTTTCGCATTGGCTTCGTTGGCAGGAAGAATAACCGGGTGACCTATATGGTGGCTAATAAGACCCTCTTCTTGTATCGTACAAATGTTGTATCTTTTGATTTTTAAAAGTGATTTTATACTTTATTTGACGTACTTGAGCCGTTGTAAAATATGGGCTAAATTGCAAGTTTGGTCACTTGAACTACTGATAAAGTTCACGTTAGCCACTAGGATATTTTATTCCAGCCGTAATCACTTAAATTAGTTCAACAATTCAAGTTTGGTCACTCTCCGTTAGTGTCCATTAACTTTAGCTGATGTGGCAGCTAAAGTTAGTTCAACAGTTCAACAGTTCAAGTTTGGTCAACTCTGATATATGACCGTTAAATGTGTGACGTGGCAATTAAAGAAATAATAATAATAAAATTTAATATTTAATATTTTCAATTTCCACCTCAATATTACAACCCATACAAAAATTAAAAAAAAGTAAACTAATTTAATTTTTGCCCTACTCAAATTTAGTTTTCTTTTCTCTGGGCTGGTTAGTAGTCAATTTATTTCTTTCCGTATGTTCCTTGCTCTTCCTATTTACTTACATATAATACGCAGCTTCTCATTCCATTCCATTCCATTGAAGTTTCTAGCTTCTCATAATATGCGTTTGGGTGGTTTGATAAAAAAAAAACTGTATATGTGGTTGTCTGCAGTCTGCACAAATGATCATGTGGCTTAGGCTGGTGAAGCACATAGAACCTAATGTTTATGGTCGGGTTCTTCAGTTTTTTTTTTGTTGAAGATCATTAGTGGAGACTTCTTTAGCTCTTTTTTCTTTTTCCTCTTTGCTTGTTAGTAATTTTGAGTGAATCCTGAAGTAGTGCATCCATGGTTTGGTCATCATGGACATTTGCCACCTTCATCACAGGCTGTACCAATTATTATTATTATTAAAACGTAAGTAAAAAAAAAAACACTGTTCCTTACGACTTTTCCGGGTTACTGTTCACGGATTAGTTTTAAATTATTTTTTAATGATTCAAATACAATTAATGGGATTTTCTGCTACAACCACCCCTAGGGTATACCTCCTCCATGTGTTTGCATGCGACTAACCAAGTACCAACCATGTCATAAACTCTAAATTTTCTTACGTGCTGCTTTGTTAATTATTCTAATAAACCTTCCAATTGATATTAGAAAGTAATAGTGGGTTTTACTCTGATTGACCACATGTTCACTTTATAATAACATTCAACTCTTGACATTATTTTTAATTTGGCCTCATGAGTCACGAATACGGCTTGCACTTTTTCTCTTGCTATTATTAGTTGCTTTGGCTTTTGTTCTGATCTTTTAGATTATGCTGACATTAAGTTGTACAAGTTGTTTTAGTAACTTGATTTTATTATTAGACCACACATTCTGAAAAATTTATATAACACTGTTCTATATTAATTAAACTAAAAATATATTATGTAAATCTTGTGAAAGAATAATTATTTCTAATATATCAATTGAACCAAACATATTATCTGAGTCTTCTGTAATGATTAATATATTACGTAAAGCTTACAGAGAGATAGTCACTTCTATGTATAAAATAAACGAGCAAATAATATAAGTCTTTCGTGATATAATTTTGAACACAATTTTCTCAATTATTTACTAAACTGTCGACTGTATCATAAATGTGCATTACGCGAATACTGAGAAAGTCAATTATTTTTAATTATTGTAATAAAATGTGATACTTTTTATAATTTAATTCTTTCTGAGTCTTCCATGATATAATTTTGAACACAATTTTCTCTATTATTAACTAAAATGTCGACGGTATCATAAATTTACATTACGCAAAGGCTCAGAAAGTCAATTATTTTTAATGATATTGTAATCAAATGTTATTTTGTATCTTAATTCTTTAATTATCAACTAAACTTCTCTATTATTATTTATTTTCTTATCAAATTGCATTACGAAAAGGTTCTGTTAGATAAGTTCACTTTGACACAATAGTTCAATCAAATGTCATTATATTGTGTAACTTGATTTTATTATTAGACAACAAATTACAGAAGATTTGTATAACTTTTTTTTTAAACAGAAGATTTGCATAACAACATTCTATATTAGTTGCGTAAATTACAAGTACAATACATAAATTTATGGAGAGATAGTTAATTCTTATGTATAAACTAAACAAATATATAATGTAAAAGTTAACTTACCTAACAAAACCTATTCATATGCTTATATTTGGTCATTTTTTTTCAATTTTTAACCACATCTTGACTATTACATGAAAAAAAATATATGCTTTTTAGATCAGGAAATGGAGGCTCGCATTGGATTAGAAATAGAGGATCATAGTAAGTTACAACTACTTTTTAGATCATGATGTGGAGGCTCGGATTGGATCATAGAAATAGAGGATAACACTAAGTTATAACTACTTTTGAGATCATGAATGAAGGCTCACATTGAGTTGTACAAAATACAAATAGATGCTCGATGGATTTACATATTCATGGGGATAAAGCTCAAAAATTTGAAGAACTTGATTAGGAAACGGTAATTCGATGTTTCAAGAACTTGCGCTTAAAAATTGCTCGTCAAACGAAAGATAGCATAACCAAATAGAAAAACGAAAAATATGACAAAACATAAGCAAATGCCAACATACAAAAAATAAAATAATCACTCGCCACTATTCCTTAGTATAAGTTTGGAAGACATGTCATTTATTATTAATGAAACTGTTGATTATCTTATCAATTTGCATTAGACAAAGGTTCCATAAAAGTCAATTATTTTTTCGTGTCCATTTAATCAAAGTGATACTTTCCATAACTTAATAAGTTTATTATGATCTATAATATTCATCATATCATTAACTTGCATTATGCGAAGGTTTCATAAGACAAGTTAACTTTTACATAATAATTTAAGAAGTGATATTTTCATAGCTTGATTTTATATTAGTAGACCACACATTCTGAAAAATTTACATAACACCGTTCTATAAATATTAAACTAAAAGTATATTGCCTAAATCTTATGGAATGACAGTTTATTTCTTATGTATCAATTAAATTAAATGTATTATGTAAGTATTTTCTAATGATTAAGATCTTACGTAACACTTATGGAGGGATAGTCACTTCTAATATAGAAACTAAACAAATAGATAACGTATGTCTTCCATGATATAATTTTGAACAAAATTTTCTCTATTATTAAGTAAACTGTTGATTGTATCATAAATTTGAATTACAGAAAGGCTCTGAAAATCAATTATTTTAATGATATTTTAATCTTATGTGATACTTTTATAACTTAATTATTCTATTATTAATTATATTTTGTAACTTGATTTTATTAGACAACACATTACGAAATATTTACATAACATCGTTCTATAATAGTTATGTAAAATTTATTAAAATTGTACATAAAGGTGATGGAGATATGTGTCCTAATTATTTGATTTCAAACTAAATTATTAAATTAAGTTTTAAATATGCTTAGTTTATCACTGCAGCGAAGCGCGGGTCAAAAAACTAGTGCAGTATAAAAAAAGAAGCCGAGGAGAGACGCACTAGGCAGAAAAAAGCTCGCGAGGAATTTGCAAAGATGCTGGAAGTAAGTGGCATATAGCTAGCTTTTGCTTGGTTGACTCTTTGCACCATTTTTTTGTTTCTGATTGTGGGAATTCATCTGATTTGATTGTTTAATATAGAACAAAGAGACTAAGTAAAAAGTCTTGAGTTTGCCTAGAGCTAGGATATGGATAAAGAGAATGGAGGAGAGGTGACATCTCAAGTTTTTGTCATTGCTAATCTTTAATTTGATGAATTGGAGGCTGTGAGAAGACTAATAGTAATGTTAATTTTTTGATGTTATGAAAATAACAATAGATTGGCGGTTGAGGGTAGTGTAGTAGTAAATGAGAGAGTTTAGTTGGGAGCATAAAATACACATTAGCTTATATTTCGGTATTGTTCGGTATTTTTGTATATACCGATCCCAATCCCGTAATCCCTAATACCGAATAACAATTGAAATTGAATCCCAATCCCAAGAAATAATACGTGTATTTGGTATTACCAAATATAGACAAATTCGGTACGGTATTCGGTAATATCCCAAATACCGGTACCAAACTTCCAACCCTACTCTTAGCTGGCTGTAGGTAGGGCTGAAAATTGCCCTGATCCGTCCGTCCCTATCCCGTTCTTGACCCTGTCTGACCCGTGCTTGAAGGGTCAAGATGTATAGCTGACCTATCCCGTCCCTATCTCCTTCTTGACCCTGCATGATCCTCAAGGGATGGGACGGGTCGGGTCAGTGTATAGACCCTAATCTACACACTACTTTTTTTTTACAAATTACGTTTTGGTACTCAAAATGATTTTTCTTAAAATTTAGTACCTAATATTTTACAAATAAGTCCTAATATTTTGATGGTAAAATTACATTTTGGTACCCAAATTTTTTATTTTTGCAATTTTGTACCTAAACTTTTAAAATTTTACAAAGAGGTCAAATGTGATATGAGATATTTGTTGTTGCTAAGAGTCACAGGGTCAAAAAGTGACCCATCGTTAAGTTGACCCGATCCGTCCCGATCCTTATAAGGTTAAAAGCTGATCTGTCCCTAAACTGACCCATCCCGACCCTCAGAGACGGGACGGGTCGGAACGGATCAGTAGGTTATAATGCTCACCTTGAGCTAAAGGCTGATTTTTCTCATTATTCTTGTACAATAAATGCACGTTAGGACCAGTAGTCATTATAAATTTTTTAGGGTTGGTTTATGTCTACATCCCTCGTTCTTGATCAAGGTGGCCTGTCATAATTGGTTAAATATCTTTGATTTTATTTAGGTTATTAAAATGCAACTTTTTACCCCTTTTCTATCTGTAAAAGCCTTGAACCACACTTTGATTGTTTTCCATGAATCTGCATCCTTAAGCTTTCATCCCTGGTTGGTACTACCTTAAGCAGATATGAGAACTCGAGGATATTTGTCTCTTGGGGGAACATCTGCAGGCACAGCCTGCTGCTTTGTGCTTATGTACAGTTACCCTAAATCTTAGACTAAATGTGAAGCAGAACAAGATACAGCCAATACACAAGTGAGCAGATTGTTAGAGAGACGAGATACCAATCAAGTCCACCATGATCTCATCCATAATCGCTTCCGCAATGGCACCTCCAATCTCCAATCCGATCTCCCTCGGCTGCTCACCATTCTCGCTCCATTCTCGCTGCCCAAGAGAATCCGATAGCAGCTCGGATTCGTCCCCAGCTTTCCATCTCTTACTCCACGCCGCCCACGATCTCACAATCTTCTCGCTGCTGCTCGTACAACACTGCTTATGATGAGTCTCTAGTTCCATCTCCTCTAGTATGCAATCAAACAGAAGTTGCTTCTTCGTTTTCTCCAGTTCCAGAGCATCTCTGCTGGTTGATTTCAGGGGATCCCCTGTTTCATTAGCTTCTGCCCTCCGTAACAGAACTCCCCACACGGATGCTGACGCGATGATGGATTCGTCCGCCGATACTTGGCGCTGTTTCTCTTCTTCCTTCTTCTTCCTCCTGATGATGATGCCATCTCCTGCTGAATTGCGCGACCAATTTGCATGACAAGGATGAGAAGGCAAACAAGACAGGATTGGAAACTTTTTGGAGCTGATCGACACTTACTGCTGCTGTTATTAGTTGGAGGAGAAGAAGAGTCGTCGTCGTCTTCGCGAGACGCCAGCCCTTCCAAAACCGAAACCGGGCTGAATTGCTGATCACCACCACCACCTTCCATGCAACGCCATTGGAGGCTTCCATCTGCAGCTATCTGTTTGTTTGAATTTCTTTTCAGTCATCACATGCAATTAAAACAGGAAGGACTAGCTTGAAATGAGGAAAGTTCGGCTGTACCTTTTCTTCATTGGAGTCCCAGAAATCCGCAAATGAAGAAGAACAGCTTGCTCTTCCTTCAGCGTTATCACTCTCAGAAGAATACCAATTAAAATCTTTCGAGCTGCAGCAGCTAGCAATGGCCAACCTCTCTTCTGCCTCTGCCTCTGAACTTTGCCTCTGCTTCTTCTTCTTCTTACTTCTGAGTTTCTTGCCATTAATGGAACCCACATGATCATACAGATTTCTGACCACCTTGGACAAATTGGAGACACCCTTTTGGCCCTTGTTCCCAGAAGTCACACGGCAGCAGGTAAAGCTTCCTTCTTCTGCTTCTAAGCTATTATTGTGCTTGTTCCTAACACAGCAGCCCTTCTCAGCAAGGTAAGTCTTCAGGATGAATGGTTCCTGCTGCTCTTGAAGAATCTGTCGAAGTTGTTTGACTTGTGCAGCAGCAGCAGCCGCCATTGCTGGGATAGAATTTGGAAAGCTGTAAGGAAGTAGAAGAAAAGCAAGGAGAGGAATGGGAATGGCACTGAAATGGTTGAGTAAAAATGGAAGAAGGGCAGGTGATGAATTTAGGGGTAGATTGTGAATGATTCTCAACTGTGATGGAAAGTAGAAGGAAAAATATATGGTAGGTGTGGGAGACAGAATAGAAAAGGGAAAGGCTCCAAGATTTCTAGGCTATTCTCTCTTCTCATATGGCATTTAGCCATTTAATTGCTCGTGGGGGGTAAGGCACCACTTCCATTCACATAAATTCTTTTTGATACCAACTGGTCCCCCAGCATAAGAAAAAGTCAAAAAACCAAGAAAATCAATTTAGCATTTAGTAACAATATATAATAGCACTTGTACTACAATGTCCCAAGTATGATAAACAACAAACACATTTGAAATGTCAATTACATATGAAAAAATCAAAAGATGGTGGCCCTTTGGAGCATGTTCAAAACAAAATTAGTCTCCATAGATATGTTGGAACAGTTATAGAATAAAAGTATGGGTAATGGCTAATTATTACCCAAATATATTTTGAATTCTTTTTTATTAGCTAAACATATCGAAATTCTAAAATTAGGCAAATGTTTTGTAATACATCAAAATATTAAAATTTTATACATTATCATTAATAATTTTGTACCTCTTTTCATAGTTAAAATACTAAATTTTGGAATGTTAACCTTTATGTATCTACTCCAAGTCAGTATCATGTTGCCAAGTCAATATTATTAATAAAGAATCTGAAAAAAGGTTTGGCTAATAAATAGTTATTACCTTAAAAGTAAAAACAAAACTATGATGGTGTCGTGGTCTACCATATGCATTATATGAAGTACAAGTGAGAAATTCATATGTAGCTATCCTCATCCATTACGTAATCTCATTTTTCAAGATAGTTTCAAACCAGGCAGTCGGCGGATCCATGACATTGTAGAGGATTGAGCCGCATTTGAATAGAAATTAGGTATTTGATAGCTATAGTTTTCATTACAATGTTAATTTTACATGACGGTCTTTTAATTTAGCAAATTCATCATCAATGGAGTCTTCATCCATACCAATAACATATGGATTTTCCCAATATACCTCCCAAAAGCCAAAAATATCCAAAAATACCACCCTTTCCAAAAAAATTCATTCATACCACCATTTCACAAGGATCGCATCTCTCCATGGCGGTTAAATTGAGGACGCAGGGGGCTACTATGGTTTTCATTTTGTGAAATAACTGCAGGGGTTGTTGCGGTTCTCTAGCTGACCTAGACAGAACTGCATCACCCCCCAGTTGTTCTTTGGCTGACATAGACAGACCACCACATCCCCTGGTGGTCCAGTTTGTAGACAAATAACCGCTGGGAGGGGGGCTGCGATTTATGTGCAGTGTTGTCCTTATCCCCCCGACAACCAACATGTCGGCATGCGGGGGGTGACAAGCGTGGGGTTTGCATGTTGCCTAAAAATCGCCACACCCCCTAGCGGTTTTAAGCCACAGTTTCCCTGTAAAAGGCAGCACCTTTCACCCCCAACTCTTCACTACTTTCTCTCCTTCTTCCTCTAATTTTTGTTCTTCTCCCAACTGCTTTATTGCAGATGGCCTGCCAAAAATTCACGTTTATTATATGGTGGATGGCATGTTCCTTACCAGAAAGTACAAGGGCACTCTCCTGATTGTCAGCGGAGCGGATGCGAACAAGAGCATCTGTCTTATAGCCTTCGCCATTGTTGAGGGAGAGAGTATCGAAAGCTGGCGATCTTCCGACAAATTCACCTTTACGTCACTAATAGGACGGGCCTCACAATCATTTATGATCGCCACGTCTGGATCAAAGCTATCATCTTAGGCTTGGATCCAGTGTGGCGGTGGTGCATACGACACCAATGTTAGCATACACTTCGTTATGTCCCGTAGCTATTGCCTACCAAGAGTAGAAATTCATGAGAAGTTGCAGAATATCCGTAAGATATGTCCTGAAAGTCGTAGTGGCTTTATCATCATGACCTGTCAATGGGAACTTTTCATAAGGACGGAGGTGCCAGGTGAGGTATTGCCACAATGAATTCAAGTGAGAGTATCATATCCGTCTACAAGACTGTTCGTGCACTACCAATCTCTGCCATTGTTGATATGACATTCTGGAGAACGAACAGATGGTTCGTTAATTGACTCCACTGGACAAGGGTGAAGGAGGAACATGGTAAGGTCCACTCTAATAAGGCCCTAGAAATCATGGACAGGTACATATACAAGAGTAGTCGGCATAGGGTCATCACCATGAGCCGAGAGGCTGGCGAGTATACAGTTGAGATCAGGCATCGGGAGGATGGCAAACGTGGGGGCGTTGCCATAAAGTAAAATTGAACTTAAAGACCAATTGACCCTCAAAATTTAGGGTATGACGTTGCAAATCCAGATAATGGCGTATAGATTTCTTGATCATTTCTTTTCAGTTGGTTTTCTCTTTGTTGGGTTTCTCAAGTAATATTGTCCGACTTTGTTGGTCATGCAAGTTATGTTGTTTGAATTTGTTGGTTTTCTCAAGTTATGTTCTTCGAATTTGTTGGTTTGCTCAAGTGTTGTTGATCAACTTAAACCCAAAAGAAAATGAGGAGCGCATGAGTGCGGTGTTTTGCCCGTTCGAAATGCAAATTGTAGGAGGTGCGACGGTTTCCTTGTTCGAAATGCAAAACACACAGGGTTTCCACGATTTGGCCGGGATCGTGAGGTGGCGCAAGGTCAATCTAACCACGGTGACCATACACATCATGTAGGCGGCGGAAATAAAAGTTGCAGCACCCCCTCTGCGGTCCTTGTGAAAGGGTGGCATAGGTGAATTTTTTTTATTTGGGTCATATATTTGGGAAAAATTCATAACATACTCTCTCAAAGAAAATAGTTAAGCAATCAGCACGAAATTCATCGCTCATTTGTTGTGCAAATCAATTTTCACATGTTTCACTGCTAAAAATGTTCTCTTCGTATTAGTTGTTGAAACGGGTTAAGTCAACACTAGACGAATCAACTAGCAAATCAACTTTTATTGTGTGTCCATCCTGTTTCCACCAGCTTCTCTAGTAATTTTGCAAGGGAAGAAACTCCATATTCCTAACTATGAACCATATGAGCAGCATAATATTTAGCTCATTCTTCAAAGAATGCATCTAATAGACTTCAACTTCTCGAGGGTAAATATTTTCTTCATCAAAATATCAGAAGAACTTTTAGGATCTAATGCACCATTAACGAAGCAATCTAAATGATGACTCAACAAATTTGTAAATATTTTTTTCATCATAAGACTTGAAAGAAAGCCAGCGCACGACGAACTGGCTGAGGAATCCGTTTGTCTCCTCGTTCTTATTTTGTTTTTTGGGGGTTAGGGGAATTTTTTTAAGTTTTGACACGGAATATTAAGGTTTAGTTTAGAGGTTTTTATTTTACTTTTAGTCTTTTACGTGTAATATAAACAATAAATATGCAATTATATGCATAATCAACGATAAAATCAAACTTTTTAACACATAAGTCATAAATATTTAAATTATTTAAGTATAAAGGCAACTACAAACATTAAAATCCACCATTTGGAGCTTGCAATTATAGTATTTCGATTTTTCGGTCGAATTTTCTGAATTTCGGTTCGGTTGAAAGAACCCTGATTCCGAAATATCCATATTTCCCTTCCGAATTCCGAACCGAATGACATTATTTTGGTTTTGGTTCGGTTTAATTCGATTTCGGTTTGATTCGGATTTACCAAACCGGTTGTCCACCCCTACCCAGATGGCCCATCCCTAGATCTGCCACTGACCATGTACAACTTCGATCAACAGCTTGGTAGTACTCTCACCTCACAAGTTGGTGGCATAGCTCTTCACAAATTAACCCTTTTCACTTGATAATGAAGAAGAGTGAGAGATAGAAGAACCATCGGTGTTAACACTTTTCCAGTTTGACGGGACATCGTTATTAATTAGTCGTTGTTCATAATCTTACAAGATCACTCGATTCATTAATCTATTCGATATTCTTTAAGGCGATCATTAAGAACCCAAAACTTATTATATTTCCTTGACAACTACAAAGGTTTAGGTGTCATATAACATGTATTTTGGCAAACATGATTTACCTAATGTTTCTTTGAAAGAAAGAAAAAAAAAACTCTTTGAAATACACTGGCAGTTCAAATACGTAGCCTTATACCAAAATTTATCAGCAAAGTAAATAGTTTATCAAATATAATGCATTATTGAACTCACATGCATGGACCAGTCGCATTTACCAAACAATCCCTACAGATGGATTTGATATTTGGTAAATCAATTATTGATTGTGTAAACTTATAGAATATATTATTCTGAAAATCAGCATATAATATTGTGATACCAAACAAACTTGAGGAGTTCGTTGGCGAACTTCTATTGCATGTACCATGTTAAATTTTTGAAAGCCTATTTCACCAACTCAATCTTTTACTTTGGCCGACTAAAATTATAAATTTACAATGAATTTTCCATTGAGTCGTACCAGAAACTTTGAATTAGTTGTACATGGTGGACTTATTGAAGGAATTAGGTGTTAGCTCATCAATCTAATTTCTTGCCGTGAAAACAACTCCGTGGCGGATCCAAATGTAATAGGATTATGACCTACTTATAATTTTCAAATACCGTTAAAATATACGTGTAAAACTTATAATAAAATTGAGAAACAGAGTAACTGATAAGATTTTAACCATTTTCTCAACTATCATAAACTCGTTGAAATTAATTATTTCCTGCTTTCTCTCATCCAACAACAAAATTAGGTAAATTGATATGGTCTCTTGGTTGGTTTGTTTGTTAGGTAGGTAGGGGCGGAGGGTTTGTTTGTTGGGTTGTGGTGGTGTAATTGAACAGTTTGTCTTCCAGTTGGTAAAGAAATCGTTGGAGCCTTTTGTAGGTGCAGTCTCGTCTCTATTTGGTGGCAGAGAGACAACTATACACAGAATGACAGAATGGAACCATACATGGTCCCAACACAATTCTGTCTTTTTTTGCTTCATTTGAGTATCCGACCAAGTCGTTTGTTTGGACCGCAGCGAGGATCAAAATCCAATGGAGACGTTCTTGCCTCAATATTAAAGTGCTAATTTGCTGACTAGCTAGCTAGTAGTAATCCAACACTCCTGCGCGAGGGAACAAGAGAAACCTATCATCACTCCAATTAAGGATTATGGGTGGGAGGTAGGGCACAAATTGATAGGTGACAAAAGGATTGGATTTATGAATTGGTTGATTGGATTGATAGATTTATGGATTGTACCAAATGGATTGGTAGATTCATGGGTTCGATCATATGATTTTGATGGATTTATCTATGACTTCAAATGACATCCAAGTCTTGGACCAATATGTAAATTTTGAAAAGTTTAGGTACTAAAATATCATAAATAAAAAAATTTAGGTACCAATAATGCAGTCAAAATCGCGGTTTAAAACTTAAAAACTTACAATTTACGCTTCTAGATCACCAAAAAACTTTCGTTTTCATGTAAAATCTTTACTGTATAAAATTAGAGCAAATTGTGCTTAAAAGCTTACGCTTTAAAGCTTCTAGTTCACCAAAACTCTTTGCACTTTTAATCTTCTAGTTCACTAAATGGGTATTTTTTTCATTAAATTAATTATAAAAAGTATATTTTGAAGGTAAATCACCAACAATATGATACATTTGAGATTAAAAGGAAAATACCTGGTCTTAGATGCATTCTCAGCTTCAATAGATTAATTTAATTCACGAGTTCCCAAATTCATTAGCATAGAGGGGACGGTGGTTTATTGTTATGATTTATATTTATGGAATTATTGTTAAAATGCTACGAGTTGCTCTACTTTGGACAAAAGTTGCAGGTATTTATTAACTTATCTAAATTCTGTGCACTCATATTTTACATAGTATATGTCGTACTTAACAGATTTTTAGCCATTTTACAGTATGTGTAAAAAACTTAGGCTTTTACGCTTTGATTCATTCTACGCTTTACGATTTTACCCATTTTCCGCTTTTAGGTAGAATCGCCCGTTTGACTGCATTGGGTGCCAAAACATAAATTTTCAATGATATTTTTCGTATACAAAATAAATTTTAGGTACCAAAATGTAAAACTATAAAAAACATGAGTACTAACTTGTAATTTGCCAACTCTCAATGAATCCATCAAAACCTTTTCCTAAAATTGTGAATTTATAAATTGGATGAGTATATGAGGAGTGAATTCTGGTAAGAATAATTACAATTTACAATAAAGGATTTCTAAACTCGGTTGGATATTTGGATTGATGAAACCGGTTTCTAAGTGGTTTTGTTATTAAAGAGAACCTATTATTATTTTAAGAATTATGGTGATTAAGGATAAATTATTTAAAATAGAGTATGAGGTCAAAATGAGTGTCATGTATTATGTTAACTCGGACTCAATTTAATTTACGTATTAAGAACAATTTTTAGTAATGGTATTTGGGTATTAAGTTGAAATACTAAATATGGTCTTATTAACACTCTGTTTCCGAAGGAAGAGAGGAAAATGAAGGGTAATGAACATTTGAAGGGGAGGGAAAAGGAAGGGAGAGAAAGTTTAGAGTAGAAAGAAAATGTTGTTTTATAGAAGAAAGTGAAGGGTAAAGTGGGAGAGAAAAAATATATTGGGAAGTGTGATAATTATGTTATTTTATAAGTTATGTAATTGTAAATAATTTAATTATTTGTTGATATTATTTTCATTAATAATAATAGTGAATCAAATTTATTCTTTATTTCTAATTTGGTTCACTATAAATTTTCTTGATTTAGCATCTCATTCATTTTAACTCCCATAAAAATTTTTCATAAAATACGTACATGTATTTTACTTCATCTTTAACCTAATTTTATGTTAGATATTACGGTAATAGTCATAAATATATCAAATTAATTATGTAAATCATAAACGGATAAAATACGTACGGGAGCCCTCAAATAAACGGAAAAAATGAAATTGCTTGGCAATAATACGAATATGAAAGTTTTAAACGGATAAAATATGTACTGATACATATACGTGTATTAAAAGCAGTATTTACTAACTATGCTTCTCAAAAACATATTAACTCGTTTATCTCACTAATTAAACTCATTGGCTTACTAATTATCTCACTAATTAATATATTCATATTCTTAATTTTAAAAACCTATCATAAACCCCTTACCAAAAAAGAAATGCCACTTGAGAGAATTGTGGAGAAGCCACGCCACTGAATTTAGGAAGGTAAAACAAAAGGAAATTTTGAGAAAGAAAAAATGAAAACCCCAGTTCCCACCCAGCTTTCTCTCCGAAATGGAGGGTAGCCTCCTACAGTACACTTTCCTTATATTTTCTTTCCTCGGTTACTGTTGTAAAGCTTAAAAAACAAGGGAACACATCTTGGTTCCTGTGCTTTCCCTTCCACTTTTCTTTTCCCCCCACTTTCCATCCTAATAAAACAGAGTGTAAAGGATTTATGATAATCCTAGATTTGATGGGATTGTGCAAATTAATAACAAATGGAGAGTCTACATTTCATGCAATAGCATATGATATATGTGATGGATATGATTTCCATTAAGGAAATCGTGAAGTTACATTTGATTGATTATTGATTGAAAGATTGATATGACTGATACCAAATTGGTGATTTGATATATTGTGGATGAATCATTGCTATGTTTGTTGTTTAAATGATGAGTTGACTTTGAATGAAAAATTGATATGATGAATTCCTGAGTTGAGGTAAGTTTACGATTTTTATGTCGATATATGACTTGATTAATGAAAATCATGCCATGTGGAATTGGATTAAAGATGAATTTGGATTGATGACCCATAAATAAACCTAGGGGTTAATGAGATTTTCGTGTGGCATGATACGTTGTGGTTTATGTGTTTTTAATAAACAAGATGTGATGATGTGATGGCATGCTAACAATAGTTTTGCCGTATAGGCCAGGTCCACATACTCAGCTTAGTAGCTGACCCATTTTTCTTTCTAGATATGATAGGTGTGATACCTCAAAATAGTGCAAGGTCGACTAAGCATTCATTCAAATGGACAAATAATGAAATAGAGGTAATCAAGCATCAACACATGAAAGAAAACAATTGTATTAAGCCAAACATTAAGTTTTACATCACTAGAATTCCTAGGGTTCACATACCTACGCAACTAAAGAAACTATCCAGCCATATGGGAAAGGTGTCTGGGCAATCATCGATCGAACGAAATCCTCAGAATACCACGGTGGCCACAACAGAAAAAACAGGGCTTGGGCCGCCAATTTTGGCACTGATTCCTCCCTTCTGGTTGGATTCTCTCTAGTTCAGGTGAGTTGCCTTTGCCAACAGAGTAACAACCCTTCCTTGACCTCTCTTCTCTTCTTCACGATTTCTTTCTCTATAGGCCTATTTATAGGCCTTTGATTAGGCTTTCTGGGAAGAGAAACTCGTAGCTACTACATCATCTAGCAAATTGGAAAGCTCCAAACTCGTGACCAACGAATCTGGAATCTCCAATGTAGCTTATTGACGAAGTAGAGGTGTCACATCAAACGGTAGCAATGGCGTCGTTTCTTAACCTGGGTAGCCGTTTCTTTAAGTTCGTCTTTTCTTTGATTCTCGGCTTTAGCAACTGGAACTCAGTGTCCCCTTCGACTACCAAGTGATCCACTAGCCTAGTTTGACCTGAAAATGCACATAACGCTACCAAAAACACATCAAACCCACAAAACCAATCCTAGGGATTGCTAAAAAAGCATTCATAGCACGAATTCAAGGTATTATGACAATAATGATATGAAATGAATGTGCTTTGGATCATAATAAGGGGATCTAGAATAGTTCAATCTACGTGTTATCACTTATATACTTCAATTCTAATAGATTGATTTAGTTCTTCAATAGGATTAAGATAGAAAGGGTTATAGACAATAATGACCTCATAGCCTTGTTGCTTAAAGGTCCTAAACAAGAAACCCATGGAAGCTTCCATTTCCATATCTAGCAACTCCCTTGTTTGCTTGTCCAAACGATGAACAATTCATTCGTCCATGCCCAATCGACAATGGACTGCTCGTCATTGCAACCCTAGAACAAGCATCATTCTGATACCATGTTAATGAACAAATCATTTAGTCCCAAGAACTCAAGTTGGTTAGAAATGTTTTGTTATGAGTTCTATATGTCATTCCTTTTATTTTACATACCTCCTGATCAATCGAAATCCTAGTTATGGGATTTCAGTTTGCATAGGTTTCATACCTCCATATCATCTCTGGTACGAAACCATTATTGATGTTAGGGTTCGTCATAAGAATTCGAACATGAGATTTCTCGACCGAAACCTTTCACACCATGAAACTTTGGATGAATTTGCTGAATGCAAGACCCTTTAAGTGCAAGTATAGTTGCTTGTCAGCTTAAACCAGAAATACAAACCAGTGGCGGATCCAGGGGGTGGCCACCCCGGGCCCCGGCCCAGCCCTCCTCTGGATCCATAGTTAGTATAGGCCTTATGAATTTTTCGATTTTAGATATTCGGGTCGTTGTTATTTTAAAATAACATTGGGTATAATTAGAAAAATAATTCAGATGAACATATTCAAAATCACTACTCTAAATTTAGCTTATAAATTCTAACCCCAAAGGTTATTCGTCTAAAAAAACAATGAAACCTAAAAATTCAAAAAATTTAAAACGTAAAAGACTAAAACATATATGAGGTTTGTTACCTTGGAAAATTTATTAGAGCAGCTGGTGGATATAGGGATGGAAACACAATGCAAATTGATTAGTAGATTGATTTGTCTAGTGTTGATGCTGCTCGTTTCAACAGCTAATACGAATAGAACCATTTCAACAACGAAACATGTGAAAATTGATTTGCGCAACAAAATGAGCGATGGATTTCTAGTCGATTGCTCAAGTATTTTATTTGAAACAGTGTATACTATTGGTATGGATGTGGACTCCATTATTAATGTATTCGCTAAATTAAAATACCGTCGTGTACAATTTACATTGTAAAAAAGTTATAATCATTATATTTTTTTACTATTCTAATTTTTTAATAAAATGCGGCACAGTGCACTTCTGTGTTCTGGATCCGCCGCTGATACAAACTCAGACAACCACGAGGAAAACGTCACTGGCCAAACACAAACTTAAGTATTGTTTAATAACTGTGAATAACTACACTTAAACAAAAACCCACTTATCACATACTAAAACAAAACATAAAAGGTGAAGAGCACTTCTACTATACTATATAGCATTGGTGGTTTAATGTACAATTTGAAATTGTACCATAATATTAAATGTATAAGTTTAGGTTGTACCATAAAGGAATTTGTATAATTATGTTATGGTACAACTTTACAACTTGAAGTTGTACCATCACATAAGGTACAAGTTTAAGTTGTACCATAAAAGAATTTGCACAAAAAGTATAGGTACAATCTGAAATTGTACCATAACGTTAAAGGTACAATTTCAAGTTGTACCACAAAGGCAAAAACCTATAGCACCAATGCTATATAGCATTGTAAAATTCCTCAAAAGGTGAAACGTTTTCGGGTTGAAACTTCCTTTTTTCTCGAATCCTGCTATCACCAAGATTACTTCAGCAGCTGCTTCTCGGGCCAGTTCACACAACTGTGGATCCAACGACATAATGACCAGCTACACATGACATGTACGTCATGAGTTGCTTACAATCTTTGGATTTCCGACATCAGCTTAAGCACACCAATAAATATGATGCTACTCGAGTCGGAGCATAAACTAGTGATGTTTTCGGGAGACTTGTATCTTGTTTATCCATAAAAAAAAATTAATCATTTTATAAAGCTACGTAATTATTTTTATCACCAAAGATACTCATGAGATAGAGTGAGTATTGTGTAAAAAATTTTCTTTGCAACGAGAGTGTTAGGGTCAACTACATATTACTCAATCTCAACTCCATGAATCAACAAACTCACAGTAATTGTTAAGACAAACACATAGAGCTGCCTCTGGTTAGTGGTCAGTAAAAGGTAACACATTTGAGCCCAGAATATTTCGAGTTCAAACTTGCACCTTACATCTTCATCACCACCTCATAAGGTTAAGACTTGGTGGAGATTTATGTTAGTATCTGCATGTTCACGAAGATAATATAGTTGTTGTTGTATATAAGCTAATAGCCTAATAACATATTTAGCATATAATCCGGAGGTCTCAGGTTCGAATCCTTTAAGTAGTACTTTAATTACAAAAAATTAAAATCTATATCACTCTTATAAAAAGAACGAACAAGAGTTTGGCCTAGTGGTAATACCACTAGTCTAAAATTTTGAGGTTCATTCGAATACCTTAAGTAGTACCGTAAACTAAAAAATAGAACCTATATCACTTTTATCAGAAAAAATAAGCTAATAACATATTTGGTCACTTAAATTATCAATTTATTTCACGTTTGTTGCTAATCAAGTCACTAACTTTATGTCTACTCTTTACTATTGGTCACCGCGTGTAGTTCCGTCTACAAAGATCAACTTTATTGAGATAACAATTGCGGGATTAATTACCGAGGGGAAAAATATTGGAAAAAAATCCCAGAATACTCAAGTTATTAAAAAAAATTCACTAAATACAGTACTTATAAAGTTATTTCCCAAAGCAGTTTCAGTATCACTGTCGAAAACGAAGACAGTGATCACAATCACCGCTTTCGAAAACAACGGGGAAGGTATCACCGCCGCCATCCAAAACGGTGATTGCATCACCGCTGTTGTGCAAAACTGTGATCACATCATCGTCGTCGACCAAAACGGTGATATTTGACCACGTTTTAGAGCCCTGGTAGGTGGAAAATTAGGTCACAACGACCTAGCTATCACCGTTTTGGACAAAAGCGATGATGTGTTCACCGAAATTGTCCACTGCGGTGATTAGCTGGCACATTTCCTTATAAAAACAGACCCTCACGTCTCTTCTGCTGCCTTACAGCAAAGTAGTACAAAAATTAGTGTTTTTTGGTTGTTTTCTCTTCTGGTTTGGAGTTGGTTTACAGCAACAAGAAACTCATCGGGATTCGGTATGTTATAATTATGTATTGTTTACATGTTGATGTATTAGTAATTATATGTCTGTATTTAGTGAATTGCGGTTATTGGCAAATATGTTATGAGATATTTAGATTAATTATGATATGATAGATGTTAGTTAGTTAGTTATGAATTTAGATGAATTTGTTTAGTTTTCTCATGATAGATCAATTAGTTGCGTTTATTTATGGGTTTGGATGATATTGTTTTTGTATCCCTAATGTACTAATTATATAATATACTTAATTATTATAAATTCCAGACATGGGTAAATTTAAGAAGTTTCGGCTTATTATTCGGTGGAATGGTCGGGTGACAAACTCGAACATTGGGATCGACTATGAAAATGGCGAATCCACTATGCTAAAAATTGAGTCGAGATTCTCGTGGCAAGAACTCCTTAACATTTGTGCAGAAAGGACTTGTACGGGCGGGCAAAGGAGAGTTGGTCAAATTGCTTACCGGTATCCAAACATGAGTGCTGACGGAATCATGTACGAAAAAGTTGTCATAAATGATGATGACGCGGTGAACATGAGGATACAGTTCTTATCTGACAATGGAGTGCGGCTTGCAAGGGTGTATGTCGAGACCGAGCCGGTCGGTGGAAACTCATTCTCACCAGTATTCTTGTGATGATGGTTTTACAGGAGGGTATGGCTGGGGTGGTATTTCAAGTAACTACGGAGGAGGTACTTCTGCAGGAGGGTATGGCTGGGGTGTACTTCAAGAAACTACGGAGGAGGTAGTTCTGAAGGAGGTGTTGGGTGGGAAGAATACCCGCAACATGCTGAGACTAGCGTCGATATCGTTTAGCCCGACGGTGATCAATGGCCTGCTTGGGGTCCAGAGTGGGCTGACATTGAGAACACCCTTCGATCTGGGCGTACTTCGCATGACCAAGAAGACAATGTTGGTTATGCTGGTAACGATGACCATCCTGAGCCGAGCTATCCATTCGCCTCCAGTGACGATGAAAGTGAGGAAGATTTGAGATCAGTTAGTGAGGAGGAAGATAAGGACGATATCAACGATATCGATGACAGAGAGGTGGCGTTCCGTCAAGCACCAACGCCTTACTACACAGAGGTTCCTGATCAATTTTTATAATGGTCAGAACGATGCCCCTGACTTTCGGCCCATGCCTGTGTATAATCCGACTGCTAATTTGGAAGTGGGTATGGCGTTCACTTCGAAAGCCGATGTGCAATATGCTTTTAGCGAAGAAGCCATGCGGCGTAACTTCGAATGGAAGGTAAAATATTCTGACACCAAACAACTGCATGTCATTTGTAAGAATGCTAGAGAGGGTTGTATGTGGCAACTTCGGGCTGCATATATGAAGAGAAAGGGCATCTGGGTCATGCGGACAGTAGAGAACAACCATAGTAGAGAAAGAGCATCTGGGTCATGCGGACATTGAGAACACCCTTCGAAAAATGGAAGATGCTCCCATGCCTAGAGCTGGAGCATGAACATCGCACCACCAACTTGTTTCGCTCCCAACCTCGAGCAAGTACACAATTCTCGGTAGATCCCAGCCAAGACGGCCGACCCCCAACTTTTTTCCCCGATCTCGTCCCAGTCACCGAGGAGCATCGGTAACCACATGCCTTGTATCCACCGGTTTGCATTGTCGGGGAACAGAACCCCACCAACCAAGTCAATTAGGTAGACACGTGCATACCGCTCCACCTGATCTTCAGGAGCGTCCGGGCCTATATTAACCTCCAACTGGATGTGTTCAACAAGCCACGAGATCTATACTTGCCCCGCATTCAGTGGTGGATGCCCAACCCCT
Organism: Linum trigynum; assembly: GCA_964030455.1. Lineage (NCBI taxonomy): Eukaryota > Viridiplantae > Streptophyta > Magnoliopsida > Malpighiales > Linaceae > Linum > Linum trigynum. The sequence goes on along the minus strand of OZ034814.1, from coordinate 26,300,634 downwards.
TCGACGGGCGTGGTGGTCGGCATGTTGAACCCCAAACGCTATTGAATCAACGACCCCCAACCATCTTCCGGTTTTCTCGAGTTGTCGATGATGGCATCTCCGGTGATCGGGAGCCCGGTGAGGATGGAAACATCTTTGAGGGTGATCGTCATTTCACCCTCGGGAAAGTGGAAGGTATTCAGCTCGGGGCGCCATCGCTCTGCCATTGCCGTCAGCAGATCGTTGTCAATATCAAGCCTCATGAAGTGCCACAGCATGTGCAATCACGTCCTCTCTAGATAGGGCGCCGGTCGAGCATGCCAACGGGGCAATCAACATGTCCCTCGATGACTGATGGGAATAAGTGATTCCTACAAAACAAAAAAAACAATGTTGTCAGTCAATAGAAAGCAAAATAAAAACTTTTAAACTAATGAAATAATTTTAGTGTCTACCGGATTATTGTTCCAAATTGCACGGGAGCGATGTTGATCTTGTCCGGTTAAATACCTTCGATCCCTTGGGCCAGGATCGATATACAATCGAGGGTCGTATATCTCAGCCCCCATCTATAAAAAAATAAGAAATCAAATCAATTTATATTTCAGCACCCATTTAAAAAAAAATCACAAAATAAAAAAAAATTACGTACTCTGAGAGCCTCTTCATCCATTTATGCCGAAAAGCTAGAGAGAATATCGACAAAACAAAAACTCTAGTAATTTTTTCTGATGTGGAAGATCGGACTTAGCCGCAACCACAGAGCATACTTAGAACGAAACTAGAGTGAAGTAATGGAGGGAGAAATAAGTATAAAATGGTGGTGTGGGCGCTGGAAAAGTTGGAGCATTAATCACCGCGTCCAACAAAAGCGGTGAAGTCACCGCCTTGAAGAAACACGGTGATGGCTTCGGATCGGTGACGTGGCGCCATGTGAGGCGTCGGATCGTGGAGAAAAACCACAATCCGTGCCTCACCGCATCCAACGGTAACGGTGAAGGCGCGGGTGGCCCGGATCGCTGACTTGGAAAGCGGGGCTATCACCGCTTTTGTCATTAACGGTGAAGTGCGCCCGCGCGTGTCCACGTCTGCGATCCGCGCCACTTCACCGTCTTTGACATCAACGGTCAAGATTCCTTCACCGCTTCCCTTATCAACGGTCATAAGATCCCCGTTGTTGACGAAAGCAGGGATTGTTTCCCCGATTTTCTCCTCAGCGGGGATTGCATCACTGCTTTAGTCAAAAGCGGTGATGTTATCACCGTTTTAGACTGTAACGGGGAATATAATCACTGTCTTTGTCTTCGACAGTGATGTTGAAACTGCTGTACTTTGGAAAATAATTTTATAAGTACTGTATTTAGGAAATTTTTTTAATAATTAGAGTATTCTGGAATTTTTTGCAAAATATTGTGGATTGATAAGATTCTCATTTTGCGTTGTTATTGATCAGCAGTCTGTGGATTGTAAATGACACTGTATTCATATAAACATAATGTTCAGAATGTCTGGCTCCTTTCATTTTAACCGCTTCCTTTCAATATTGAAGTTCCTGTGGATTTGGCACTAAACCCACGATGAAATTTATGAGAAAGAAAATGTGAAGAGATGGCTGTGTAATAGTGATGCCGATCATCGTGTTAATTGTTAGCTTGTGGAACTATTATTGTTGCTTAACTTAGAATGCTAGTCCTCATGGAGACAGAGTACACTTCTACAGTTCTACTGGCATTGCTCATAATAAAGTAGGAATAGTGGAATACTCTCTCCTGCAATATCATTAGTTTCCAAAGCTCGCACAGGCAGGCACAATCCTTTTTGATTTGAATCTGATACCTGAACCTCCATTTGTTTGTGTTACTCGATGCTGGCAAAACTTGCAAGTGCTATGAACAAACCTGCACAACAGAGCAGACTATTGTTGCTTCTCATATGTAGATGGGATGCTCTATTCAGAGTTGAACCTGAGAATTTATTTTATTGTAGGAAACAACTCGATGGAAAACTTGGGACTTCATTAAAAAGTGATCTAGGAGTGAACATTGTGGAGATCTGTTGCAGTTTTCCGAGGAGATGCTACAAGATCTCTATCCACGTACACGACCCACCAAAGGCAGCTGCAAAAGATGGCTGCTGCTTCTGAAGAACACGGAACTGCAGAAATCCAGGAAATAAATTATTGGGGATTCAAGAAACACGATTTCTTCCCTGAAGAGTTCTTCAGCAGCTGGGGCAGCTAACAGGCCTGGTCATAGACATGCCAGCAGGTCAAGGATCGTCTCATATTCCAGCCCCACAATGCCAATGAGGTGGAACTTCTCAGGAAGCATGGCGAGAACGAGATGAAACGTTGCCTCACCTGGTTTGGGTTCGGTTCAGTTATGGAGCTGGCATTTACGTGCTGACGGGAGCGGAAGCTCGTGATCATGCTGGACCTGCCATCGTCTTGTCCTAAGTGGCTTCTGGACTCTCGCCCATGCTATGTCTCTTCTGCTACACGGAATTCACAGTGGGAATCCGTGGCAGAGGTCCATTTGCTTACTTGAGAATTGAGCTGGGAGACTTGGCTGCATTCATCATTGCAGGAAACATACTGCTCGAGGGAGTGGTGGCGACTGCAGCGATGACCAGAGCATGGACTTCATATCTTGCCACTCTTCTCAATCGTCCATCCAACTCCCTCCACATCCCTACCAATCTAACCAAATGTCATAGTTAACAACTAATATTATAGCAATAAGGCAGCACCCACAAACTGGAAAAGGAATGAGATCATATGATAATGTTAAGTTTCTGCATGCGAAACTTAAACTGGTCCTGAATAAGGCATAAGCATCATTGATATTTCAATAGCAGTAAGAAAATGTACTCAATTCTAAGATTTCGTCTTTACTGAACCTACTTCTTCGCTCGGTTTCCACTCTGAGCACATCAACAGAAATGAGATATGATCAACACCTACACAAACAAAATACAGGAGGAGAAGATAACTATCATCATAGGATTCAAAGCAATGATACAAAGACCACCAAGCCTCACTAACTTGGTCAGTGTATCAGCAAAGAGGAAAAGATTCAAACAAAATTTCCTGCCAGCTGCATACATCGAAAAGACAATCAAGAAACTGATGGAGATTTGCAATCTTGAGATATGCTCATGACTGAGAGATTTCATAACATACACCATTCCATGACCGATAACATTAGACATTTTGCATAACCACAAAGCTGAAGAACAGACTAGAATTCAATGAAGTATAACACCATGCAGAAAGGTCCAAGGATACGAAGAAATATTAGCATGCTCACCAATTTCACGAGAAAGCATCCTGAGCCATGTTCATCATAATCTGCATCATGAACTGTTTTCAAACTTCCACTTGAACCATGAGACCAACAGAAGTATGGGCCATTATGAGGAAGGAGGATTTTTCAATGCACAACTTTTAGGAAAGCTGTGATCTCTCTCAGCTGTTCTATCATCTGCATGATTATGCACATCATTCAGCATAGGGCTTTTAAGGATCCATGTGGTTGTTCTACCCATATACATTGTTCCGGCACCTTTCAATCGCTACCTGTACTTTTTTTGGTCTACAAAATTCCTGAACAGCTATTCCCCATGTAGAGGCCTTTGGCAACAAAAACTTTTGCAGCATGACTCCCAGAATTTGGGAAGCCCCTAAGGTACTTTGTCGCTTAAATAACCGAACCACGAGTTCATCTAAGAACTCTGTTCCATCTTGAGGTGGATCTATCTTCTCTCCCAATGCTCTCAAGAAAATGTTGCAGGTAACAACGTCAGGATCAACCCCCCGGTCCAACATTCTGTTCAAAAGATCAATAGCAGTAGACAAACTACTCCGATTGCACAAAGCATCAAAAAGTATATTGTAAGTGACAATATCTGGTTGAGAATTTGGTTCTTGGCAAAGCATCTCATTGTACAACTTTAGAGCATCTTCCAAAGAGCCAGAGCAGCAAAGGCCATGAATCATTGAACTATATGTGATGACATCAGGCTTACATCCTTTGTGCAACATCTGTGTCCACACAATCATTGCCTCTTCAATACTCCCAGTCTTGCATAGGCCATCAATCACTACACTATAGCAAATATCATTCTCAACACATTTTCCCTTTGCCATAGCTTTCCACACTTCAATGGCTTTATGGGATTTGCCTATCTCAAAGAACCCCTTCATCAAAGAGCTGTAAGTGAAGGCATTGGGCACAATACCCTTATTCTCCATTTCAGAAAGAATTTCTAAGGCTTCATCCGCCTTTCCATCTCTACACAAACCGTCTATGACAACACTATATACAACAGTGTTAAGTTTACATCCCTTTTCTATCATTCCCTTAAACAGCTTCATCCCGTCTTCAGGCTTGCCCTCTTTGAACAACCCACTGATCAAAGTTGAGTAAACATACTCATTCACACTATGCCCTCTGTGTTCCAATGAAACCAACACTTGAACCCCTTCAAGTGCCTTTCCTTGCTTAACCAGTCCATTAATTATTGTACCATAAGTGACCTCATTTGGGACACATTTACTAGAGACCATTCGATCCAAAAGACTTACTGCCTTATCCAACTTCCCTTTAAGACACAACCCATGAATAAGTGTGTTATAAGTCACCTCGCTAGGAACACACCCTTTAAAAAACATGTTGTCAACTAGCTTTCCCGTCCGTGCCAAATCTCCCTTCTTGCATAACCCATTAATCAACACATTGAAAGTGGGAGGATTAGGAAAACAGCCCTCAACTTGCATCTCATCTAATAGTGAAACCGCTTCATCAATTCTATCCTCCTTGCAAAGCCCATCCATCAGTGTGCAATAAGTGTACACATCTGGGTCACATTGCCTAACCGGCATATCCCTAAACACTTGGATCGCCTTATCGACCAGTCCAAGCTTACACAAAGCCTTGATGATCAAATTGAAAGACAACACATTAGGCGAGATGTTGACATGTTTTGAACTAACAACATGATCATAAAACTCCAGAGCCTGGCGGAAAAGACCCGCATGTATAACAACGTTCAGAACAGAGTTAAACGACTTCACAGTACGCTTACACTGAAATTCGTCCGCCATTCTATCAAATAACTCCAGGGCTTTCCCAGGGAAGCCAGCTTTCCCATAAGCCCTGAACACAAGAATGAAACTTTTTTCCAGAAACACCCTGTTTTCCCTCTTCATTCGACCCAGAACCTTCTCCAGCGACTCGAAATCGCAATTATTGGCGTAGGTCTCGATGAGCGAATAGAAAGAGGAGTCGCCCGACTGGTAGGAACCCATCTTGGCAGGGGACTTGAATATCTTGTCATGAATCGGAAGTTCGGTTTCGTTTCCATCTTGACGTTTTCCATTGCAGGCTTCATGGCGTCCGTCGTCCTTGTGGGAATTTGATTGAGTGGCGACTGAGAAGTGCAGCTGCAAAGCAAGGGAAGGGGACTTACAGGGCAGCAATTGATGGAATGCAGAGCTCGACCGACTGAGGAGTAATTTGGCGATGGTGACGGTAGTGCGGCGAGAGCATTTTGGCATAGGATTCAAATTGCAAAAATGGATATTGACCTTATTCCCTGCATCAACTGATGGCGGAATGGAAGAGAGGACGAGAATTGGTACGCAACTACTCTACAAACAACCTGGGCGCTGGGCGGTAAGGGTTTTACGCTTTACAAGCTTCCGTTAGGAGAGGAATTGAGAATCTCAATTCATTCCTTCCAGGGAAATGGGCTTATTGGGCCCTAATTCCGTTTTGCTTGACTCAGGAGTTGTTCAAGAGTCTGGACAAGGTTGGGCTTTATTAAAGTAAATATAGTTGGGCCTCTTTAAGTTTCCTAGGCCAGGCGATTTACAAAGGGCCAATACTACGGTGCCGCTATTAAAAGTGTGGCACCGGTAACGCAGGTTTTGATTGGGCCATGTGGAAGTGACGTGGTATAAACGGGATGGAATAAATCCACTTCAAACCCATTGATCCACGAAACTGGCCAAACCCGGCGGTAGACCAACCAGATGGAAAATCTCTCTGTCTCACTTGATTTTCACCGCATTTAACTTTCTCCATGAAAAAAAAAATTGCAAACCCAGAGTGCAACGTCGTCTTCCCTCTTCTCCCTCTCCGGCTTACTGTGAAAAAATAAAGTGTTTCGGCGAACTTGTCCGCCGCCGATGCAACCTCCTCCACAACCTCTCTGATTCACTTCCACTAAATTCCTTCACCGCCTCCGTTATCGAAATCTCTTTTTCCCCGAGGTATTATCTCTTTCTTTGTTATAAAGTTAGGTTTAGGCGAATTCGGCTTAGCTAAATCGATCATTTAATAGTAGAGTTCAATTCATGTTGAGGGTTATCCTTTGCTTATGGGTCGTTCTGTTATTGTGATGCAGGTCAGCTTTGCATTATTGCATTAGCTTGATTTCTCAAGTAATAGCCGAGGTTAACATGCAAACTGAGGATGGAAGTTCTCACTTGGATGCTCTCCAGCGTGTTTGATAAGAGCTGGCAATGCGTGTGGTTGCCGCAAATCTGCCATTTCTATACCAAGGAGCTTGTTTTTGCTGAGGCATTGGAGAGTGAGCGTGGGATTCTAAAGTCTCAGGTATGCAATAACTTGTTGTAGGATATGTGTGTGTGTTTCGGTGGATGTTTTGTCCACTTACCTGATTTCAAAATTCTATGTTCCATCAAGCAGAAAGTACAAGGAATAACAGATTGCCATATAAAAAATGGCTGAAGGCCGCAATAGAAAGCATATTGCAAGTACTCTTTACTCCTAGGCATAATGTTTTTTTGGATAACATGATGTACTTTAATGGTTTCGCCAAATCATAAGTAGTCTTCAGCTTTCCCTATTGGGTGGCGGATATGAACTAAACTATGAATTGTTTACGCTTCATTTACAGGCTCGACGCATCTGTAGATGAACCAGTGGCTCACGCTGGTTGATTAGAGTGCCCCATCATTATATTTTGTTAGGGGAAGAGGAAGACCGATTTCTCTTGTTATCTAATGTGTTAGTCTCATTTATTTACAGTCAGATGAACTTGCTGAGAACAGAAGCAAATGTGTACAATTTTCGATACAGTTAGCAAGAATTGAGAAAGAAAAAAACTCTTTCATTCGCATATATGAGTTTGCCTGAACTTGAGGATCATTAATTAAATAAATAGTTGTCTCTCTGAGTCTCATAGTCATAGACTTGACTTTGTGCTTAGTTGGTCACTCTGACACAACCTTTTCCTTCTATAATTGCCATCATCAATGGCCATTATATAAGCTGCCTGTTTTATAGTTATTGCTTCTCCATCTTGTCTAATGAGATGAGGCTGATATAATGAGAAAAAACTGTAAGCTAGGTTGTAAGTTAGATGATGTGTGCATGGTAGAAAACATATATTTATTTGCTATTTTCTTATGTAACGCTTTGTTATATTATCCATCTGAGTTCTATTTGTGACAAAACGAAAGAATTCTTCAAAACGGGGTAGAGCTGTTGTTCGATACTTAACCGTTGCTTAAGAGCTTGTTTATTAGTTGAGAGCTGAACATGATTAATTTGTTTTGGTGGCCATATTCTCATCGTTAAGCATTATCCTCTTTTCTTTTAAACTGTAGATTATAAAAACTTCAACAGTAAAGTTCACTACAAAGGCAGACTTAGCAGCTGCTGCAACAGACTCTGCATGTTGCCACAGGGATTCTGTCTTGGATTTGGCCTCTTTAAAGTTGAAACAAAGATTTATGATTTCAAGTGGTGGAGAACTGGAGATGGAGCTACCAACTGGTAGAGAATGTACAGTGTCAACAAAGAAGAGCAACTCCTTTAATAAAACTACTGATGGATATCTCAGATTGTGGGAGTGTGTTCAATAATCCTATTTCAAAAGCTGCAGTGATGTACTCAACTTTGAGCTTCAATACTTTTTCTATCTTCAAGTACATATTGTGTGACATTAATGAAAATGATTAATTCCAAGATCAAATCAGCATAACAAAGTTGGTAGTCGTTACTGATATTTTGTACAGCAGAAAAATCAGAAACTAGAGAAGGAACAACAGACATGAAGAACTGAGAAGCTTAACAACAAACAAACGTGCATCACTTCCAGCAAATCTACCAAGTGAATAACCTCGACAAATGCCATCTAATGACCAAATATTCAGTCTCGTGATCACTGATTTGAGGCGTCCAATTCCAAGTACAAAGCTCAATTAATCTACCAACTTGGAAAAGCATAAAAGAAACTCAAGCTAAAGGTTAACTTCCCTAGCTGTCACTATCCACTACACAAACATTCTCTAAATACCGTGTCCACGGTGTCAACATGTCATTTTGAGGGCCAGCTCGACAAGCTAAAGAGATTCTTTTGATCTTGCAAACAAAACTAACTTATTACTTCACTATAAATAAGTAAAATGTAATCCTGATACAATGTGTAGAGAAGCAAACCTTCCATTCGGGTTGGAGGTGTGTCAAGTTTCTCGTCTGGTCTTTATTTATTTCAAACAAGCAACAAGAGCGACATACCAGCACTTTCATGGGGATGACCACTAGTTAGATTTTGGGAAACTGTATCAACATTCTCAGAAAGTAAGTCATTCTGAGGATCATCTCCACGAGCTAAAGAGGTTTCGTGTGATCCTGTATAACAACAACAACAAAAAATACTTTTATGTTATAGAGACTTACATTGTAATTATTATTACCATGAGTTGTGAGCCAAACCTTCCATTTCAGCTGGGTAAATTTTGTTGCCTATCAATTGTAGTTGAAGCATCACGTATTTTACAACAAAATATATTACAACCTGCAGCATTAACAACCATTTGAATAATGCTTTCGACACAAGCAATGAATGCATTCTCATAGAAAAACAAGATTAACATAAGCATAAAAACAATTCAAAGTCCATGGCAATGACTGCATTCCCAGATAGCCATAACATTAGGCTTAATCAGAAAGAACAAGGAATCAAACCCATGAACCCCACACTCCATCAAAGTCCATGGCTTTTCAAACTTCTCTATCTTTATATTTCACATCTACAGATTCCCATGAAAAATGCAGCCCCACATGACTCCAGGTAACCAAAACCAACAACTATTGGCAGTGTAAAGAAGGCAAAAATGACCTCGACCAGGTTCTATGTAGTGTTTCTCAAGCCTCCAGTTCTCGAAACTGACATACACTCTATTTCAACTCCAAACTATCGTGTAACGAGGGAAAGCATGCCAAACATTCACTATAAAGTCCAAATTACGTATTATTAGTAATGCAAAGATGGGTTATTGGTAGTCCATGGTAGTCTGCAGTCCCCTATGGTACTCTGAATCTTCACTTAACAAAGCAACAACACTCTGCTGCTCATAATAAAGAAAGATCAATTGAGAATGGAATACCACCCAAACAATGCTCCCATTGCAGCATCGCTAGCTTAACATTTAAGAGGCACCAAAGAATTACAACCAATGCAGGAGAATAATGACGCGAATCATTGTCCTAGTTGCTGCACCTACTAACGTTGAATTACATGGAACGGGTGCAGTCGTTGTGGAGAGTCTATACGCCCCTCCAACGAAATTCGAATTCACTTTATTCTATTCCAATTTCCAACAGCCACCGCGGAGGCAAAGGGCGACAAAGTGATCTCCCACTTTGTCAGCCTCTTCAATGTCTAGAGATCTCCCACTCGAAATGTGAATGACAACAAAGTGAAATCGAAACGGTACTCGATTTTAGGACTTCCCACAATTGTTCCTCCTTGCAATGCAGATGGCGTACTCACCTCGAGAATCTAACTAACCGAAATAACTGAGCTCTTTTTAATGACGATAGTTGTTATTGGAAAGTTAAAATTAATTTTTTATTAGAGCATTCACGTTGAAATTGCATTTACAATACATCATGACATAGCATGCATTTGTAATTGTATTATGCAATTGCATTGATGCATTTTTTTTATTTGAAAGAGTAGTTAATTAAGAAACCGATCGGGCCAAACCCAATTGAAAAAGAACAAACAAAAAGTACAACCAGATCAGCAAACCAAACAAAAGTAAAAAAACATAAGTAGGCTGGCACCCAATAGGGCCCCAGACAAAAAAAATGTTATGGCTTCCTAATCCTAGCTGCTCATTTGTCCCCTCTAGGGCCTCCATCGTCGCCCCAAAAAACAACCATCGCCAACACCGTCGCTTCTACCTTTTCCCTTCTACCAGCACTCGCCGCCAATCTCCAACACAGATGATCCTTTTCGGCCAAACCCGAATGAAAGGACGAGGAAGAAAAATCTCCCACCATTCCACCCCGAGCAAAACCAGAGGACCACACCAGACGACTGGTCGTCGGTTGCATTAATGTAGATGACAATTGAATCTTTGCAAACTTGCATATAATGCAATTATGGGTTGAAAGCCACATCATCTTTTTTATTATTAAATTATTTATTATTTAAGTATTTTACGTTTATAGAACGGTATTAAAACAAATCTATTGCAATTGTAAAGTAATTGTGTTGATGTAGGTTAAGGAAAACAATGTGAGTTGGATTACAAAAATGTTAAGGTGGCACTAAAGAGCACAAATTCAATTGTTTTTGCAATTGAATTAATGCAAATTCTATAACAAGTCATCTCTTCAAATGTCAAACTTAAGTGTTGACTGTCATATAGAACAAAAATCACGGAAATAGAGTGAGAATGACCGATAATTAAACGAAAATACAAAATAATTAGTTATCACTAATGCAATTAAAAAAAATTAGTGATAAATATTAAACTAAATAGTAAACTCAATGAGCAAACATGTCATTTAGCCTAAAGGAAATTATAGAAATATGTACAAATACAATTAAGTACCTAATAATCTCAGTGGATTCAAGGGGATCTCAACGGGTCAAAACACCTAAATGGACACGTTCATCACATAAATACGGCAAGCAAAATCCGAAGTCCGTATCATAATTAGCCTAATCTTACAGTTTTAAACAAGGCAGTTGCCCAAGTTCTTTAAACCTCTCTCTCCCTCTGTCTCATCTATCAGGAATTAAAAAATCCTAGAGGTTTGGATGATACTGAACCCGAATGCAGGAGGGATCTAAGCTGCTCCATTTTGGACCGGAACTCACTATCCAAAGTTATGAACGATTTCTGCCGCCGGCGAAGGCAACACTGACCTGTTTGATGTCAGCTTCCAGGTTCTTCCTTCGCTGTGCTTCGCAGTTCAAGTCCTTCACCACGTTCTCCTTCTGGTTGGTTGCCAGATCAAGTTTCTCAGATAACTCAGAAACTCTATGGACAAGCGATTCCCTCTCTCGATTCAGAAGCTGGACATCTCTTTCCAAGCTGATGTATTTATCTCCAGAAACCTCCAGAAGCTTGTTCTTCTGTTCCAACTCTTTCTCCAACTCTTCATGTTTCACCTTGATTGCCTTAAGTTCACTCCCCATTTTCTTGTCATCGCTTGGAGCAGTTTGTCCAGTGGAAGTGCAGCATTCCTTGATTGACATTCAGAGTGAGTTTGGTAGACAAACCGTAAAATCATTACTGGGGGCGAAATGGGAAGCAAACATACCAAAGAGAAAAGCAGAAAATAGGACAAGTATTGATATGAGATATCTTGATGATGGTTGTGACCAAGCAGCTACCTTAGACTCCGATGTTGCCAGTGATGCAACTGTGACTTTTAACCCCTCCGACAGCATTTTTAACTGCTGATCAAGTGCAGAATCATCTACCCTTGGGAAGGGTTCAAAGTCATTATCCATTGCACGGGAGACCAGGCCTTCCAGATTTGATAAGAGGGTGATCCCAATTTCTCTGGTTCCAGAGAGCAATCTTGCTGTTGAAGTTTCTTCATCCCGTGCACAACTCTGTTCAGAACCATGGAAGGAGAAAGTGAGATTACTGATTTGATGTCTGCACAATGAAGGCTATAGGTCAGATTAAGGCTAAAACGGTCAACCTGTAATGTCGAATAAGCTTCTTCGTAGCTGCTGATTGAGCTTGCAATACATTGGAGAAAATTCCGAGGGATTTGGCTAATCAAGTCTACTCTCTGCTCAAGTTCTGATTTTTCCTGCATTAAACGGTCGGAGAGTAGCGATAGTTCTGAGTGCTTCTCCTGCAGTTATGAACATATAATCGTTATACATTATGGTTTTCTGAAATCAAACTCAAGTTGCATTGGATGAGAAAAATGTGAAAACTTGCCATGCGAACCTTGAGACCATTCTTCTCCTCAGTGATAAGTTGCAGTTCTCGTTTGAGATTTTGGACCTCTTGACTGTACTTCTCTGTAGAACGCCCCTGGAAAAGAGTACAAAATCGTAGATATCAGGCAACGATATACCAGTGTGTGCTTTAGCAAAGTCTTGATATCAAGTTCTAACACGCACTAAAGTTCCAATCTAAAGTTAGTAGTTTGAAACTAGGAGAACCACATATATGAACGTAAAAGCTAAGGTAGAGGAACAGTTTGCAAGCTTTATGAAGAAACCAGAATCATGTACTCACAGGAGTGACTTCATTTGACGGGAAGGACTGAGCTTTCCTTGCCGGGGTCATTTGAATGGAATCAAAGTCAACCGTGAAGCCGTTGTTTAATTTCATCCAGGTGTCTTCATCAGCCACGTTGCTCAAAGTTTCTGGAAGAGGACTGTAGTCATCGAGCCTCGCATAGTTGGATCTTTTTGAAACAAATGCATTAGGAGCAGCTTTAAAGCTTGGAGTTCCGAACAAATCTTCTTGGCAAGTGCTGCTGTTTTCACTGAATTCTCCTGGCAGTCTTGATAAACCAGCACGCTGAACCTATGAGTTTAAGAAATCAGTTGATGTGTAAAGCATTAATAACCCAGAAGTAACGGTATGTATCGTAACGTGTGTGGAGGCATGTTGGGAATATATACTCAAAAGTAATGTTGGACCTAGAACTCGATCCTAAACTGGGAGTGAATATTCTGATCACTAGTTACGACTCGATCAAGTATCAACCCTGGTCACTAGTTACCACTTGAACAGTTAGGTTAAAGTACTTGGAGGGAGGGAGCTACTCCAATAGCACCACGAACACTTAGCCAAAGAAATATCAGGAGACAAATAGCTAAATCATGGAGTTAAAACAATACAATGGACGAGACAAAATCAGCTGCAAAAATCCACTTTAAAAGACAGCGATACAAAACTCAAACCTTTCCTTGATTCATACCTGGCCAGAGCTCCTATCACAGTCTGAAGAGGTTGCCATACTGCTTAGGTTGTCGATTCTCATCTGCTGCTCCCTAATGCACTGTTCTCTCTCCTTTTGTGACTTCCTCTCCTCTTCGAGCTGCGTTGCAAGCTTCTCCCTTTCTAACTCGTACTGGGAATTGGAAACAGAAACAAGCATCAAAATGCAGGTGCTGGAACTTATGTTACTTTACGCATGTGTTCATGTGAATCATAACTGGAACCAACCTTCAGCATATCATTCCTCAATTTCAGAATTTCTTGCTCCAGCACTTCAGCATGAGACCCCTGACAGGAAATGTATGAATTGAATCCAATAGCTCCTTCTTGGACAATGTATAACAAACAAGAGAGGATCTTTACCTGAAGTTTCCTTCGGAGCTCTTCTATCTCTAACTTCTGTCGCTTCAGTAAGGTCGCATCAGTCAGAATCTAGGGAGAAAATGAACCTCAAGTTAGTCTCATTTTAGAGTCAAGTTGAAGGTTTAAGAAATCCGGTCCAAATCAGCAACAATCAGCAGGACAGGCAGCGTGAAAATGAATATTTTTCATCTGATGTCACTAGACAAGGAAACCATAAGTATTCATGATCAAGTCTGTGAAAACATACCTCATTCACTTGAGCACAATTCGTGATGCGTTTGGCTCGGCTAGCAAACAACAGAGTTCCTTTAGTTTCCTCAACGTGAATCTGACCAATGAAACAAGTCAAACTTCCTTTAGTTCCTAAAAACTATCTTTTTCCATTATAGAATTCAGGGGGGGAAAGCAGACAAAGGATTAAGTCTTTACTGAACCTACTTCTTCGCTCGGTTTCCACTCTGAGCACATCAACAGAAATGAGATATGATCAACACCTACACAAACAAAATACAGGAGGAGAAGATAACTATCATCATAGGATTCAAAGCAATGATACAAAGACCACCAAGCCTCACTAACTTGGTCAGTGTATCAGCAAAGAGGAAAAGATTCAAACAAAATTTCCTGCCAGCTGCATACATCGAAAAGACAATCAAGAAACTGATGGAGATTTGCAATCTTGAGATATGCTCATGACTGAGAGATTTCATAACATACACCATTCCATGACCGATAACATTAGACATTTTGCATAACCACAAAGCTGAAGAACAGACTAGAATTCAATGAAGTATAACACCATGCAGAAAGGTCCAAGGATACGAAGAAATATTAGCATGCTCACCAATTTCACGAGAAAGCATCCTGAGCCATGTTCATCATAATCTGCATCATGAACTGTTTTCAAACTTCCACTTGAACCATGAGACCAACAGAAGTATGGGCCATTATGAGGAAGGAGGATTTTTCAATGCACAACTTTTAGGAAAGCTGTGATCTCTCTCAGCTGTTCTATCATCTGCATGATTATGCACATCATTCAGCATAGGGCTTTTAAGGATCCATGTGGTTGTTCTACCCATATACATTGTTCCGGCACCTTTCAATCGCTACCTGTACTTTTTTTGGTCTACAAAATTCCTGAACAGCTATTCCCCATGTAGAGGCCTTTGGCAACAAAAACTTTTGCAGCATGACTCCCAGAATTTGGGAAGCCCCTAAGGTACTTTGTCGCTTAAATAACCGAACCACGAGTTCATCTAAGAACTCTGTTCCATCTTGAGGTGGATCTATCTTCTCTCCCAATGCTCTCAAGAAAATGTTGCAGGTAACAACGTCAGGATCAACCCCCCGGTCCAACATTCTGTTCAAAAGATCAATAGCAGTAGACAAACTACTCCGATTGCACAAAGCATCAAAAAGTATATTGTAAGTGACAATATCTGGTTGAGAATTTGGTTCTTGGCAAAGCATCTCATTGTACAACTTTAGAGCATCTTCCAAAGAGCCAGAGCAGCAAAGGCCATGAATCATTGAACTATATGTGATGACATCAGGCTTACATCCTTTGTGCAACATCTGTGTCCACACAATCATTGCCTCTTCAATACTCCCAGTCTTGCATAGGCCATCAATCACTACACTATAGCAAATATCATTCTCAACACATTTTCCCTTTGCCATAGCTTTCCACACTTCAATGGCTTTATGGGATTTGCCTATCTCAAAGAACCCCTTCATCAAAGAGCTGTAAGTGAAGGCATTGGGCACAATACCCTTATTCTCCATTTCAGAAAGAATTTCTAAGGCTTCATCCGCCTTTCCATCTCTACACAAACCGTCTATGACAACACTATATACAACAGTGTTAAGTTTACATCCCTTTTCTATCATTCCCTTAAACAGCTTCATCCCGTCTTCAGGCTTGCCCTCTTTGAACAACCCACTGATCAAAGTTGAGTAAACATACTCATTCACACTATGCCCTCTGTGTTCCAATGAAACCAACACTTGAACCCCTTCAAGTGCCTTTCCTTGCTTAACCAGTCCATTAATTATTGTACCATAAGTGACCTCATTTGGGACACATTTACTAGAGACCATTCGATCCAAAAGACTTACTGCCTTATCCAACTTCCCTTTAAGACACAACCCATGAATAAGTGTGTTATAAGTCACCTCGCTAGGAACACACCCTTTAAAAAACATGTTGTCAACTAGCTTTCCCGCCCGTGCCAAATCTCCCTTCTTGCATAACCCATTAATCAACACATTGAAAGTGGGAGGATTAGGAAAACAGCCCTCAACTTGCATCTCATCTAATAGTGAAACCGCTTCATCAATTCTATCCTCCTTGCAAAGCCCATCCATCAGTGTGCAATAAGTGTACACATCTGGGTCACATTGCCTAACCGGCATATCCCTAAACACTTGGATCGCCTTATCGACCAGTCCAAGCTTACACAAAGCCTTGATGATCAAATTGAAAGACAACACATTAGGCGAGATGTTGACATGTTTTGAACTAACAACATGATCATAAAACTCCAGAGCCTGGCGGAAAAGACCCGCATGTATAACAACGTTCAGAACAGAGTTAAACGACTTCACAGTACGCTTACACTGAAATTCGTCTGCCATTCTATCAAATAACTCCAGGGCTTTCCCAGGGAAGCCAGCTTTCCCATAAGCCCTGAACACAAGAATGAAACTTTTTTCCAGAAACACCCTGTTTTCCCTCTTCATTCGACCCAGAACCTTCTCCAGCGACTCGAAATCGCAATTATTGGCGTAGGTCTCGATGAGCGAATAGAAAGAGGAGTCGCCCGACTGGTAGGAACCCATCTTGGCAGGGGACTTGAATATCTTGTCATGAATCGGAAGTTCGGTTTCGTTTCCATCTTGACGTTTTCCATTGCAGGCTTCATGGCGTCCGTCGTCCTTGTGGGAATTTGATTGAGTGGCGACTGAGAAGTGCAGCTGCAAAGCAAGGGAAGGGGACTTACAGGGCAGCAATTGATGGAATGCAGAGCTCGACCGACTGAGGAGTAATTTGGCGATGGTGACGGTAGTGCGGCGAGAGCATTTTGGCATAGGATTCAAATTGCAAAAATGGATATTGACCTTATTCCCTGCATCAACCATGGATTACGAAACCGTACCGGACATCAAACCGGAATCGTTTTTGGCATGGTAAATCGTGGTACAACCATGGTTCAACCGTTTCCTACCGGTAAATACCGTTTTTGGAATAAAAAAATTATTTTTCTGTTAAAAAACCGTACCGATAAAATTAGGGTACCATACCGGGAAAATACCGGAATAATACCGGATTATACCGCCTAAGAAACTGTAAAAGAGTAAATAAGCGGGAACATTCAACAAAGTGGCATGTAAAACCTAAACGAGTATTGGTTTTGGGCATTCATTATCAAATAATTCTAGCCAAGATGGTGAAGGAGATCCTCATATGGAAGTTCAACTCTTACATGAAAGCTCAACTACGGAACATGATTAAAACACCAATTTATGCTATAAGGCACCCAATTGCAACCAAGACTCCGCGATTTAAGATCAACTAATCTATTGAGCCAGTAAATCATGAATACTGGAAACAAACATCACAACAGAACATGGAATCAGAGCAAGGAAATGGACAAGGCAATCAAACTACCACCAAGGAGAAGGGAATTCGAATTCTGAAAATCTTCCCAACGAATACCCAGCAATTGAAGCGATTTTAGTATGGTGCATGAGAGGAAAAGGAAAGGGGGAAGAGCAGAAGTAAACTCCACCTTAAGACGATGGTGATCCCGCTGACAGGGTTGTCCCACTGGCGGCACAAGAACGCAGGGTAGGAAATCCTTATCTCTTCCCTTGGCACGACGTCGACGGCGGAGACAACGAAGCTGGTACAGCTACACCACCACCGCCACTAGGGATTTGGAGCCGCGGGAGACGGAAGGAGGAAGAAACCAGCCAGTGAACGACCAACGAAGCTCCTCTTTCTCCTCCGGCGCGGCGCGGCGCGGCTGTGAACGACCAACGAAGCTCCTCTTTCTCGGTTTCTCCTCCGGCGCGGCGCGGCTGTGAACGACGATGCCTTCGATTGCTGGGGAGGACGAGTTGCCGATGGTGTTTGGTTGCTGGGGAGGACGCGGTCGCCGGTGGTGTTGATCGCCGGTTGCTGGGGAGGCAGAGCGGCGCGGCGCGGGGAGACTAGAGGCAGAGCGGCGCTGCTGGGAGAGGGAGACGAGAGGCAGAGAGGGCGTTAGCAGGGCCAGCCAAAGGAAGGTAGGGTTTTTGCGTCTCTGCTTCCCTTGCCTTCCGTTTTTTTTTTTTCATTAAAACGGCGCCGTTTGTGTAAAATGAAGGGACCGCTGGGTTTTTTTAAACCGGCCGAAATTTCGGCCCATTGCGGTCCAACCGTAAATACCGCCCGGCAGGTTATTGAAGGGTACAAAGCTCTATTGTGCCGGTTTACCTCCGGTTTCCGGTTTTTCCGGTTCGACCGGCCGGTCCGGTACGGTATCCTGGTCCTTGGCATCAACTGATGGCGGAATGGAAGAGAGGACGAGAATTGGTACGCAACTACTCTACAAACAACCTGGGCGCTGGGCGGTAAGGGTTTTACGCTTTACAAGCTTCCGTTAGGAGAGGAATTGAGAATCTCAATTCATTCCTTCCAGGGAAATGGGCTTATTGGGCCCTAATTCCGTTTTGCTTGACTCAGGAGTTGTTCAAGAGTCTGGACAAGGTTGGGCTTTATTAAAGTAAATATAGTTGGGCCTCTTTAAGTTTCCTAGGCCAGGCGATTTACAAAGGGCCAATACTACGGTGCCGCTATTAAAAGTGTGGCACCGGTAACGCAGGTTTTGATTGGGCCATGTGGAAGTGACGTGGTATAAACGGGATGGAATAAATCCACTTCAAACCCATTGATCCACGAAACTGGCCAAACCCGGCGGTAGACCAACCAGATGGAAAATCTCTCTGTCTCACTTGATTTTCACCGCATTTAACTTTCTCCATGAAAAAAAAAATTGCAAACCCAGAGTGCAACGTCGTCTTCCCTCTTCTCCCTCTCCGGCTTACTGTGAAAAAATAAAGTGTTTCGGCGAACTTGTCCGCCGCCGATGCAACCTCCTCCACAACCTCTCTGATTCACTTCCACTAAATTCCTTCACCGCCTCCGTTATCGAAATCTCTTTTTCCCCGAGGTATTATCTCTTTCTTTGTTATAAAGTTAGGTTTAGGCGAATTCGGCTTAGCTAAATCGATCATTTAATAGTAGAGTTCAATTCATGTTGAGGGTTATCCTTTGCTTATGGGTCGTTCTGTTATTGTGATGCAGGTCAGCTTTGCATTATTGCATTAGCTTGATTTCTCAAGTAATAGCCGAGGTTAACATGCAAACTGAGGATGGAAGTTCTCACTTGGATGCTCTCCAGCGTGTTTGATAAGAGCTGGCAATGCGTGTGGTTGCCGCAAATCTGCCATTTCTATACCAAGGAGCTTGTTTTTGCTGAGGCATTGGAGAGTGAGCGTGGGATTCTAAAGTCTCAGGTATGCAATAACTTGTTGTAGGATATGTGTGTGTGTTTCGGTGGATGTTTTGTCCACTTACCTGATTTCAAAATTCTATGTTCCATCAAGCAGAAAGTACAAGGAATAACAGATTGCCATATAAAAAATGGCTGAAGGCCGCAATAGAAAGCATATTGCAAGTACTCTTTACTCCTAGGCATAATGTTTTTTTGGATAACATGATGTACTTTAATGGTTTCGCCAAATCATAAGTAGTCTTCAGCTTTCCCTATTGGGTGGCGGATATGAACTAAACTATGAATTGTTTACGCTTCATTTACAGGCTCGATGCATCTGTAGATGAACCAGTGGCTCACGCTGGTTGATTAGAGTGCCCCATCATTATATTTTGTTAGGGGAAGAGGAAGACCGATTTCTCTTGTTATCTAATGTGTTAGTCTCATTTATTTACAGTCAGATGAACTTGCTGAGAACAGAAGCAAATGTGTACAATTTTCGATACAGTTAGCAAGAATTGAGAAAGAAAAAAACTCTTTCATTCGCATATATGAGTTTGCCTGAACTTGAGGATCATTAATTAAATAAATAGTTGTCTCTCTGAGTCTCATAGTCATAGACTTGACTTTGTGCTTAGTTGGTCACTCTGACACAACCTTTTCCTTCTATAATTGCCATCATCAATGGCCATTATATAAGCTGCCTGTTTTATAGTTATTGCTTCTCCATCTTGTCTAATGAGATGAGGCTGATATAATGAGAAAAAACTGTAAGCTAGGTTGTAAGTTAGATGATGTGTGCATGGTAGAAAACATATATTTATTTGCTATTTTCTTATGTAACGCTTTGTTATATTATCCATCTGAGTTCTATTTGTGACAAAACGAAAGAATTCTTCAAAACGGGGTAGAGCTGTTGTTCGATACTTAACCGTTGCTTAAGAGCTTGTTTATTAGTTGAGAGCTGAACATGATTAATTTGTTTTGGTGGCCATATTCTCATCGTTAAGCATTATCCTCTTTTCTTTTAAACTGTAGATTATAAAAACTTCAACAGTAAAGTTCACTACAAAGGCAGACTTAGCAGCTGCTGCAACAGACTCTGCATGTTGCCACAGGGATTCTGTCTTGGATTTGGCCTCTTTAAAGTTGAAACAAAGATTTATGATTTCAAGTGGTGGAGAACTGGAGATGGAGCTACCAACTGGTAGAGAATGTACAGTGTCAACAAAGAAGAGCAACTCCTTTAATAAAACTACTGATGGATATCTCAGATTGTGGGAGTGTGTTCAATAATCCTATTTCAAAAGCTGCAGTGATGTACTCAACTTTGAGCTTCAATACTTTTTCTATCTTCAAGTACATATTGTGTGACATTAATGAAAATGATTAATTCCAAGATCAAATCAGCATAACAAAGTTGGTAGTCGTTACTGATATTTTGTACAACAGAAAAATCAGAAACTAGAGAAGGAACAACAGACATGAAGAACTGAGAAGCTTAACAACAAACAAACGTGCATCACTTCCAGCAAATCTACCAAGTGAATAACCTCGACAAATGCCATCTAATGACCAAATATTCAGTCTCGTGATCACTGATTTGAGGCGTCCAATTCCAAGTACAAAGCTCAATTAATCTACCAACTTGGAAAAGCATAAAAGAAACTCAAGCTAAAGGTTAACTTCCCTAGCTGTCACTATCCACTACACAAACATTCTCTAAATACCGTGTCCACGGTGTCAACATGTCATTTTGAGGGCCAGCTCGACAAGCTAAAGAGATTCTTTTGATCTTGCAAACAAAACTAACTTATTACTTCACTATAAATAAGTAAAATGTAATCCTGATACAATGTGTAGAGAAGCAAACCTTCCATTCGGGTTGGAGGTGTGTCAAGTTTCTCGTCTGGTCTTTATTTATTTCAAACAAGCAACAAGAGCGACATACCAGCACTTTCATGGGGATGACCACTAGTTAGATTTTGGGAAACTGTATCAACATTCTCAGAAAGTAAGTCATTCTGAGGATCATCTCCACGAGCTAAAGAGGTTTCGTGTGATCCTGTATAACAACAACAACAAAAAATACTTTTATGTTATAGAGACTTACATTGTAATTATTATTACCATGAGTTGTGAGCCAAACCTTCCATTTCAGCTGGGTAAATTTTGTTGCCTATCAATTGTAGTTGAAGCATCACGTATTTTACAACAAAATATATTACAACCTGCAGCATTAACAACCATTTGAATAATGCTTTCGACACAAGCAATGAATGCATTCTCATAGAAAAACAAGATTAACATAAGCATAAAAACAATTCAAAGTCCATGGCAATGACTGCATTCCCAGATAGCCATAACATTAGGCTTAATCAGAAAGAACAAGGAATCAAACCCGTGAACCCCACACTCCATCAAAGTCCATGGCTTTTCAAACTTCTCTATCTTTATATTTCACATCTACAGATTCCCATGAAAAATGCAGCCCCACATGACTCCAGGTAACCAAAACCAACAACTATTGGTAGTGTAAAGAAGGCAAAAATGACCTCGACCAGGTTCTATGTAGTGTTTCTCAAGCCTCCAGTTCTCGAAACTGACATACACTCTATTTCAACTCCAAACTATCGTGTAACGAGGGAAAGCATGCCAAACATTCACTATAAAGTCCAAATTACGTATTATTAGTAATGCAAAGATGGGTTATTGGTAGTCCATGGTAGTCTGCAGTCCCCTATGGTACTCTGAATCTTCACTTAACAAAGCAACAACACTCTGCTGCTCATAATAAAGAAAGATCAATTGAGAATGGAATACCACCCAAACAATGCTCCCATTGCAGCATCGCTAGCTTAACATTTAAGAGGCACCAAAGAATTACAACCAATGCAGGAGAATAATGACGCGAATCATTGTCCTAGTTGCTGCACCTACTAACGTTGAATTACATGGAACGGGTGCAGTCGTTGTGGAGAGTCTATACGCCCCTCCAACGAAATTCGAATTCACTTTATTCTATTCCAATTTCCAACAGCCACCGCGGAGGCAAAGGGCGACAAAGTGATCTCCCACTTTGTCAGCCTCTTCAATGTCTAGAGATCTCCCACTCGAAATGTGAATGACAACAAAGTGAAATCGAAACGGTACTCGATTTTAGGACTTCCCACAATTGTTCCTCCTTGCAATGCAGATGGCGTACTCACCTCGAGAATCTAACTAACCGAAATAACTGAGCTCTTTTTAATGACGATAGTTGTTATTGGAAAGTTAAAATTAATTTTTTATTAGAGCATTCACGTTGAAATTGCATTTACAATACATCATGACATAGCATGCATTTGTAATTGTATTATGCAATTGCATTGATGCATTTTTTTTATTTGAAAGAGTAGTTAATTAAGAAACCGATCGGGCCAAACCCAATTGAAAAAGAACAAACAAAAAGTACAACCAGATCAGCAAACCAAACAAAAGTAAAAAAACATAAGTAGGCTGGCACCCAATAGGGCCCCAGACAAAAAAAATGTTATGGCTTCCTAATCCTAGCTGCTCATTTGTCCCCTCTAGGGCCTCCATCGTCGCCCCAAAAAACAACCATCGCCAACACCGTCGCTTCTACCTTTTCCCTTCTACCAGCACTCGCCGCCAATCTCCAACACAGATGATCCTTTTCGGCCAAACCCGAATGAAAGGACGAGGAAGAAAAATCTCCCACCATTCCACCCCGAGCAAAACCAGAGGACCACACCAGACGACTGGTCGTCGGTTGCATTAATGTAGATGACAATTGAATCTTTGCAAACTTGCATATAATGCAATTATGGG
The DNA here is from genome assembly GCA_964030455.1 of Linum trigynum. Classification (NCBI taxonomy): domain Eukaryota; kingdom Viridiplantae; phylum Streptophyta; class Magnoliopsida; order Malpighiales; family Linaceae; genus Linum; species Linum trigynum. Next base: position 26,277,672 of record OZ034814.1, on the reverse strand, counting down.
TTGAAAGCCACATCATCTTTTTTATTATTAAATTATTTATTATTTAAGTATTTTACGTTTATAGAACGGTATTAAAACAAATCTATTGCAATTGTAAAGTAATTGTGTTGATGTAGGTTAAGGAAAACAATGTGAGTTGGATTACAAAAATGTTAAGGTGGCACTAAAGAGCACAAATTCAATTGTTTTTGCAATTGAATTAATGCAAATTCTATAACAAGTCATCTCTTCAAATGTCAAACTTAAGTGTTGACTGTCATATAGAACAAAAATCACGGAAATAGAGTGAGAATGACCGATAATTAAACGAAAATACAAAATAATTAGTTATCACTAATGCAATTAAAAAAAATTAGTGATAAATATTAAACTAAATAGTAAACTCAATGAGCAAACATGTCATTTAGCCTAAAGGAAATTATAGAAATATGTACAAATACAATTAAGTACCTAATAATCTCAGTGGATTCAAGGGGATCTCAACGGGTCAAAACACCTAAATGGACACGTTCATCACATAAATACGGCAAGCAAAATCCGAAGTCCGTATCATAATTAGCCTAATCTTACAGTTTTAAACAAGGCAGTTGCCCAAGTTCTTTAAACCTCTCTCTCCCTCTGTCTCATCTATCAGGAATTAAAAAATCCTAGAGGTTTGGATGATACTGAACCCGAATGCAGGAGGGATCTAAGCTGCTCCATTTTGGACCGGAACTCACTATCCAAAGTTATGAACGATTTCTGCCGGCCGGCGAAGGCAACACTGACCTGTTTGATGTCAGCTTCCAGGTTCTTCCTTCGCTGTGCTTCGCAGTTCAAGTCCTTCACCACGTTCTCCTTCTGGTTGGTTGCCAGATCAAGTTTCTCAGATAACTCAGAAACTCTATGGACAAGCGATTCCCTCTCTCGATTCAGAAGCTGGACATCTCTTTCCAAGCTGATGTATTTATCTCCAGAAACCTCCAGAAGCTTGTTCTTCTGTTCCAACTCTTTCTCCAACTCTTCATGTTTCACCTTGATTGCCTTAAGTTCACTCCCCATTTTCTTGTCATCGCTTGGAGCAGTTTGTCCAGTGGAAGTGCAGCATTCCTTGATTGACATTCAGAGTGAGTTTGGTAGACAAACCGTAAAATCATTACTGGGGGCGAAATGGGAAGCAAACATACCAAAGAGAAAAGCAGAAAATAGGACAAGTATTGATATGAGATATCTTGATGATGGTTGTGACCAAGCAGCTACCTTAGACTCCGATGTTGCCAGTGATGCAACTGTGACTTTTAACCCCTCCGACAGCATTTTTAACTGCTGATCAAGTGCAGAATCATCTACCCTTGGGAAGGGTTCAAAGTCATTATCCATTGCACGGGAGACCAGGCCTTCCAGATTTGATAAGAGGGTGATCCCAATTTCTCTGGTTCCAGAGAGCAATCTTGCTGTTGAAGTTTCTTCATCCCGTGCACAACTCTGTTCAGAACCATGGAAGGAGAAAGTGAGATTACTGATTTGATGTCTGCACAATGAAGGCTATAGGTCAGATTAAGGCTAAAACGGTCAACCTGTAATGTCGAATAAGCTTCTTCGTAGCTGCTGATTGAGCTTGCAATACATTGGAGAAAATTCCGAGGGATTTGGCTAATCAAGTCTACTCTCTGCTCAAGTTCTGATTTTTCCTGCATTAAACGGTCGGAGAGTAGCGATAGTTCTGAGTGCTTCTCCTGCAGTTATGAACATATAATCGTTATACATTATGGTTTTCTGAAATCAAACTCAAGTTGCATTGGATGAGAAAAATGTGAAAACTTGCCATGCGAACCTTGAGACCATTCTTCTCCTCAGTGATAAGTTGCAGTTCTCGTTTGAGATTTTGGACCTCTTGACTGTACTTCTCTGTAGAACGCCCCTGGAAAAGAGTACAAAATCGTAGATATCAGGCAACGATATACCAGTGTGTGCTTTAGCAAAGTCTTGATATCAAGTTCTAACACGCACTAAAGTTCCAATCTAAAGTTAGTAGTTTGAAACTAGGAGAACCACATATATGAACGTAAAAGCTAAGGTAGAGGAACAGTTTGCAAGCTTTATGAAGAAACCAGAATCATGTACTCACAGGAGTGACTTCATTTGACGGGAAGGACTGAGCTTTCCTTGCCGGGGTCATTTGAATGGAATCAAAGTCAACCGTGAAGCCGTTGTTTAATTTCATCCAGGTGTCTTCATCAGCCACGTTGCTCAAAGTTTCTGGAAGAGGACTGTAGTCATCGAGCCTCGCATAGTTGGATCTTTTTGAAACAAATGCATTAGGAGCAGCTTTAAAGCTTGGAGTTCCGAACAAATCTTCTTGGCAAGTGCTGCTGTTTTCACTGAATTCTCCTGGCAGTCTTGATAAACCAGCACGCTGAACCTATGAGTTTAAGAAATCAGTTGATGTGTAAAGCATTAATAACCCAGAAGTAACGGTATGTATCGTAACGTGTGTGGAGGCATGTTGGGAATATATACTCAAAAGTAATGTTGGACCTAGAACTCGATCCTAAACTGGGAGTGAATATTCTGATCACTAGTTACGACTCGATCAAGTATCAACCCTGGTCACTAGTTACCACTTGAACAGTTAGGTTAAAGTACTTGGAGGGAGGGAGCTACTCCAATAGCACCACGAACACTTAGCCAAAGAAATATCAGGAGACAAATAGCTAAATCATGGAGTTAAAACAATACAATGGACGAGACAAAATCAGCTGCAAAAATCCACTTTAAAAGACAGCGATACAAAACTCAAACCTTTCCTTGATTCATACCTGGCCAGAGCTCCTATCACAGTCTGAAGAGGTTGCCATACTGCTTAGGTTGTCGATTCTCATCTGCTGCTCCCTAATGCACTGTTCTCTCTCCTTTTGTGACTTCCTCTCCTCTTCGAGCTGCGTTGCAAGCTTCTCCCTTTCTAACTCGTACTGGGAATTGGAAACAGAAACAAGCATCAAAATGCAGGTGCTGGAACTTATGTTACTTTACGCATGTGTTCATGTGAATCATAACTGGAACCAACCTTCAGCATATCATTCCTCAATTTCAGAATTTCTTGCTCCAGCACTTCAGCATGAGACCCCTGACAGGAAATGTATGAATTGAATCCAATAGCTCCTTCTTGGACAATGTATAACAAACAAGAGAGGATCTTTACCTGAAGTTTCCTTCGGAGCTCTTCTATCTCTAACTTCTGTCGCTTCAGTAAGGTCGCATCAGTCAGAATCTAGGGAGAAAATGAACCTCAAGTTAGTCTCATTTTAGAGTCAAGTTGAAGGTTTAAGAAATCCGGTCCAAATCAGCAACAATCAGCAGGACAGGCAGCGTGAAAATGAATATTTTTCATCTGATGTCACTAGACAAGGAAACCATAAGTATTCATGATCAAGTCTGTGAAAACATACCTCATTCACTTGAGCACAATTCGTGATGCGTTTGGCTCGGCTAGCAAACAACAGAGTTCCTTTAGTTTCCTCAACGTGAATCTGACCAATGAAACAAGTCAAACTTCCTTTAGTTCCTAAAAACTATTGTTTTCCATTATAGAATTCAGGGGGGGAAAGCAGACAAAGGATTAAGTACTCTATAAACGCTAGTGTACCTCTTCCGGGGCTAATGTGCATATAATTGAAGTTTTGGCATTACCCCCAAGAGCAGGTTGAAGTATACGAGTTAGCTTACTGTCACGATACGGTATATGCGCCCTACATTACGTTGCCTTCAGTTAAGTAGGTCCTATGAATTATCAACATACCACCACAGCAAAAGGCAGCATCGATCAATACCTTTGTTTTCCACCATCGCTTAGTTTGTTTATAACATTACCCAGAACCATCAAACTCTTGTTAATGTATTTTCCTTCTTTCAAACGAACACCCCCAGCCCCTGTCTTGGCAATTCTTTCTGAACCAGCTAAATCCACCAAATTCTACATCCACAAAAAAAGGAACGTAAAAGTGCCTCAGCAAGATTACAACATAATGCGTTAAATTAATGAATCTGAAATCTTTTATCAGAGATTCGAAAAGATGACACACCAGTACAGAGACTCGAACAGCATCACAACTTGAATAATCACCTGACGGGTTTGGCTCCTTTCCCCTGCTCTCAATCACCTGGAAATAAGGTCAAGAGTAAAGAAGTCAAAGTGAATGAGAACAAATGATGAACGGTTTATACCCCTAACCAATGTGAAACCATGGGGGACATACCATCCTAAATATGGCGTGAGATCTACTACTACGAGCATTCATGTTCGTTTCCCCAAAATGCCTATTGACTGCACAAGGAATACAAAGGATGTATTGTTATAGAATTGAAGCAAGCACACCAGAGAGAAATGGGAATTATGATTGGCTTTTAAGAACCTTCTCCTGATTCCATGAGCTTCAGCACTTGTGCAGCATTGCTCACAATTTCCTCTCTGAGACCGGCAACAAATATGCCTCTCTACAAATGATGATTGTTATGAGCATTACTTTTCCAAGGGAGAGCAATTGAAATGCAAGAATCTTTTTGTGAAGAAGCAACCAAACCTCCAAACTCTCATGTATTGGCAATTTTTGGTTCTCTACAGCAAAAAGATCATTGATTTCTTCGTTGTAGATTTCCATGTAGGAAACCCTTATGAGAAACTCCCTATCAGATACCTGCATGGAAATGTGGCATTCAAGAACTCGCTTCTATCACCACGAAATCACAAAAGCTCATTCTGCACTAACCTAGGGAAAGGAAAAGGGGAAAAGAGAAAACAGATGTCCATTTTTCAGTAGCTTACAGCTTGTATTTTATCAAATATGTCTGTGACTGCCCTGTGAATAATTCCTGGGTCCTTCTCCGATCCATTCATGGTGAAGGTCTTGCCACTGCTTGTCTGTCCATAAGCAAATGCAGTTCCTGATAACCATTCTCAATCTTTTAGAAGGGAACTCCATGCTCAAACACACTACTTAGACTTCATGCTTTTCAATTTTGAAGAATGGAAAAGTTCATGACCGCTAGCTATAAAAGAACCCCTAATCGGAACCCGAAAGCAAATCCACAAGAAAAACTGAAAAGTAACCTAGATTTCCAAAAGGGGAGATACCGTCAGCCGTGCATAGAGAGAAACTTACCGTTGAATCCTTCAACGGCGGCATTGATTATATCCTTGGTGAGAAGCTCGTAAACCCTAGAATTAGAGCAAGCTTCGTCAAACACGTGATCTGCAGAACATTACCCAAAACCAACAACAGTCACATTTGAAGTCGCATTCAGCCCACCGCTCTGAACCGGCTGAAACCGAAAACAAAGCGATCCGAGAGGATTCCAAATCGTCAGAACATAAAATTGGACGAGCTTGGTAGCCGTACCGAAAGCATAAGACACGCCGGTGATGGGAGTGCCGCTGGACTTGTGGAGAGAGATATGGTTATCTTCGGTTTTCCAGTAAGTTCTGCCGGAAGCTGTGTCGGGAGACGAAGAAGCCACCGGCGGCCTGACCCTGACGGCTACGCAGATCTTCTCCATGTGAAGAACCCCGATCTTGATTTTCGTCGCGCCGTGTAGCCGTTTGGTTACTGAGAAATATTCTCTCTCACTGGTCACTTCTTTTGTATTGTTTTCCGCTCCGCAAGATTTTGAAATTTAACGGGATGCTGGCTGGCGGGCGGGAGGTACCTCAAGGCTCAATCAAGATTCAAAGATCATTTCAGATGCGCGCATGTTTACAAAACTGCCCCTTGATTTATGGGTTCTCTTGTTCCAATGATTGGACTGCTGTCTGCCAAACAATAATTAAGACCAAATCTGATTTAGGCCCAATTGAAGAGAATGTGGGCCAAAAGATAGGTTAACCAACTCATTTGGTCTAATTCATATGGCTTTTATAAAGTGTTTGGACTTGTAAGTCACCGTAACTTGAATTTTTTGGTCGACCTCACATAGAATTAGACCGATCTAATCTGTTGTTTCAGTGTAAAAATAGTTTTATGGTGCCTATTTTGGATATACATATCTTACAATTGGCTCGATGGAAATTGGAGATTAATGTCTTGTTTTGAAGCTGGAGTGTCCATCTACACATTGAAATACTTGGGAGCTCGATAGGATGTCCAGAAGACCATTTTTGAACATGATCAATAAGCTATGCCAAAACTGGGAAACTGCCTGAAAATGGCCAAGTCTGGGAACGTGTTTGTGAAGCCTACTTTGGAGCTCAATTCGAGAGGCATGGAAGAGAGTCGAGTCCAGGGGCCTCTACCAAGTGCAAGTAGTTATGTTTGTCTACAAAGGTAAGGCATTGGATGAAAGATTGGATATCTGGAAGGCTTCAAACAAAAGGCTCGAAGTTGCTACGAAGGTTGTTTTTCTGGCAGCTTTAAGCGCTTCCTTTCGTACAACTTGTTTCGAAGGTGTTCAATATTCATCTTGGACACTAAACTAAAGCACACATGAATACATAGTTTTCATCTATTAATTTGAGTATAATAAATACGTAGAATCTTATAAGTTATCGTATGAATTTGAAATATTTGGATGATATCATGAATATTTATGGAGTATTCAGAGTAATTATGTATTTATTTATAAAATTCATAAAACCAAAAATAGTACTAATTATATATATTTGGACTTTGGTTTAGTATAAGATATGATGTAAACATTAGTTTGATCCGATGCGATTGCACACTGGAACTCCATAGTTTCAGTGGGTATTGTCACGGACATAGACTTCCGAAACCCTTTTGCCGTTTTGAGGTGCACTCATTTCTCAAGACCAGCCTCTCCGCATACGCATGCCAAGTAGTTTCGCCTTGCCTTGGGCTCATCAGAGAGACAGCAATAGCCTCCGACCAGTTGTGTCTTCTCGTGCAACGAGTCCCTTCATAGCCACATCCTAACTCGGCCAAAAACGATGCACAGGAAGACAACGCCTTATCGCTAATGTCTCCCCCTTTACCCCTCTTGTGGCAAGACAACCTAATGGCAGTGTTCTTCAGACGGTCAACACGGTCACGACATTTCGGGTCGTGACATTCTTCACCACTCATAATGCAACATGTCCTCGTGCTGGTGAAAATGTTTCTCTCTACAGCCTGTATTGCAGCACTCGAACCGATTGTGGGCCTTCGCATACGATATCATCCTCTGATGGATAGGCTCTGATCGCGTCTCTCGCGCTAGCCTGCTGTGCCCCGCGCACATATCGCTTCGCCCCTTGACATCAACCTTCACTCTTCACTTCTGTTGTGTTAGTACATCAGTTGACCTTCACCCTATGCTTCTCCCAGCGTTTGTACCTCAATCGACCTTCACTCTATAATCTCGCTAGCGTTAGTTCCTCGGTTGAACGACATTCTCGACCGCAGCATTCTCCAGTCTGTCGAGGTCCCCCACAACGGCGCAACACATGTGAATCTGCGTCCGGACCGCCTGATGCACACCCAGGACCGCCTCTCATTTTGACATAGGGTCGGCCCATACTCGACCTACGCCGTACTAAGAGAGGAACTAGAGTCTTCAGCTTAACCAGGCTCAGATACCACTTGTCACAGACATAGACTTCCGAAGCCCGTGCGGCGTCTTGAGGTGCACTCATCCCTTAAGATCAGCCTCTCCTCATACGCATGCCAAGTGGTTTCACCCTGCCTTGGGCTCATCAGGGAGACAGGAATAGCCTCCGACCAGTTTTGTCTTCTCTTGCAACGATCCCCTTCATAGCCACATCATGACTCGACCAGAAACGATGCATAGGCAGACAACGCCTTATCGTTAATGTCGCTCCCTTTACCCCTCTTGTTGCAAGACAACCAGATGACAGCGTTCTTCAAACGATTAACATGGTCACGACATTTCGAATCGTGACAGTATTCATTGAGTTAAAGTAGGTTCGAACATAGACATCGGTCCCTCACCATCCTTCATTAAATAAACTCTGGGTTTCTGTTCTTTTTCTCATGCCCACCCATTGACTAAATGATTTAGGCTAGGAAAACAAACGATTTGTTTTATCAGTAGAGTTCTAATGATGACTGCTTAATTAATGGCTACGGGTTCTTTTCTTTCATGAAAGATAATATAATCAATTAACTATGACCGACCTGCTCTTTATTTGCCATATTCGTTGACTCGCAGCACTATTACCACACGTTTTGGGACCAAAGTTAAGAGTCCATGCACCCACCGCCATCCAACAATATCAGATTCCATATTATCAGCAATTCTACTATGTTTTAAACTTTAAAGTATTGGTATTTTAAATTACAGTTTCAAGTTATATTATAATGTTAAAATTACAATTTGAAATTATACTATAAGAGAATTTGACCTTATGCTATGGTACAACTTCAAGTTGTACCTAACATAAAAGTAAAACTTTGGTTTGTACTATAAACAGATTTTACAAAAAAAATAGATACAACCTAAAGTTGTACCATAATATTAAAAATCTAACTTCAAATTGTACCATAAATGCAAAAACTAAATTACTAATGCTTTAAAGCATAGTAAAATTCATTTTCATATTACTATTGTTAGAATATGACTTGAATTTGATTTAGGTTTGTTTTGTGTTTGAGCCTATTTTGTTTGGGTTTGTGTTTGGGCTTTGTTTGACCTTTTCCTTGTAGGTTTGGAAAAGGTGTTTGGTTTTCTGTTTGGGATTAGGAGAAGAGTTCTATAAATACTCTTCATCTCCCTAATCTGTAGAAAGGTCAGTCAGGTTAGTTTGTTTGGTTTGTCCGTTTGGAATTTAGTTTGTAACATGTACTCCCCTCAGATCAGTGAAATTTGTTCCCTTACCCATGGATTAGCTAGTACACATTGTGTTAGTGAACCACATTAAATTTGTGTTCGTTCGTGTTGGTTTGGATTATCGATTGCCACGCTTATGTTCCGACATATACATTGAGAAAAAGCTCGTCCATTTTATTTTTATTTTCTTCCTCACGATTATTGCCATTTGTCTATGCATCAGCTGTCTAAGGCTCCTATCAGCAAGCACCAGCAGCATATATAACACCAAAATCCGATATAATCGAAAAGGAAGAATGAACAATATACATGAACCATGCATCTTTCCTTTTCCGAGGAAAAAACAATGACTAATCAAGAAAAGGTTTCAAAAGTTGAGTTTTTCCATGACCGGAAATTAGCACATGTGTGATCAAGACTGCTCAAATTAAGCGGTGACTCTAGCATTTAGAGTATAAAAGGGTTGAAAATAAAAGGGTATCATTAAAAATTTCTAACTTTTCTTTTCGGTGGGAAATAAAGACAGAAATACCACATACTATAAGGGTACCACCGTCATTTCAATTCCCAAATATTTTGTTAATTGGTAAACTTAGCAATTTATTTAACAGTGGTCAAATAAAATTAACGGTTGAACATGTGACTCTTACATGTCATCCACGTAGGTGTCAGGTCACAGATACATATAATTTTTTTCATTTCTCTAAGCAATTTATCAATCGAAAAATTTTAAAATGCTATATAGTATTGGTGCTATAGGTTTTTGTCTTTATGGTACAATTTAAAATTATACATTTACGTGATGGTACAACTTCAAGTTGTAAAATTGTACCATAACATAATGATACAAATTGCTTTATGGTACAACCTAAACTTATACATTTAATGTTATGGTACAACTTTAAGTTGTATATTAAAGCACCAATGCTATATAGCATAGTAGAAGTGCTCTTTATCAATCTACTTTTTTTCTCCATGTTGCAAAAATTTCAAAAAGGATAAAAAGAGTATTATAGACAAACTATTTTTTTTAGTTTTTTTCGCCCAACTATTTTTTGGTTTTCCCCCCTATTTTCTAATAATTTTTTCATTGGTTGGTGGTATTAGAGTATGTATAGTACGAGTAATATTATGTTATACTACGAGTACTATTATGTAATTGGTCAGATTTATATTCCTTATCAAAGTCGTATTTGTGTATAGGGTTATTATAGAAGTCAGTCTCTATACTCTTATAAACCCTACGTGTTAGTAGAGAAAGAAAGAGTCATGGGAGCGAGCTGGATTTTTTAGACTCTATACCACTAGCAACTCTTTTGGAAATGACTTCACCTCCCATGGCTCTGCTGTCTTCTCCAGACCCACCCGAACCAGGCTCCCCATCCCATTCGCTGTCTATGGACTCTTTGCCCACTGCCGCATCGGGGCAGTGCCACACCCACGTCCTCCGCCTCTAGCTCCTCATCCCACTATGCGTCATCGGATGCAGCCTCTCCCAGCTCCGCCTCGTCAAGCTCATCGAGCTCCTCGGGCTCATCCGGTCCACCGTCTCCTCGTCCAGTGGCATAGGAGCTGCGGCGCTCCAATCGGAGTAATTTTGGGAAGCCTCCAGCTCACTCCCATGACTTTGTTTCTTTCTCTACTAACGCGTTAGCTGTTCCCATTCCTACCACTTACCGTCAAGCATGTGGGAATGCGGATTGGGATTGTGCTATGGATGAAGAAACCGACGCACTTGAAGCTCAGAATACGTGGACACTAGTTCCACATCCTGTTCATCATAATATTGTTGGTTCTCGCTGGGTCTACACGATTAAGGTTCATCCTGATGGTACTATTGAAAGGTTTAAAGCTCGAGTTGTTGATCAGGGGTTCAAACAGGAATTTGGTATTGATTACGAGGATACTTTTGCCCCCGTTGCTAAGATGTAGATTGTTCGTACCCTCTTTGTTGTTGCAGCATTGCGGAATTGGCCTCTGCGCCAACTGGATGTTAAAAATGCTTTCCTTAATGGGGATTTGAAGGAAACCATTTACATGGAGCGCCCCCGGGTTACACCAAAGGTGATAGTTCTATGGTCTGTATGCTTAACCCCTCATTGTATGGTCTGAAACAGGCTCCTCGTGCGTGGTTTGAGAAGTTTCATGATACAATTCTGCAGGCTGGTCTGGTTTAAAGCACCAGTGATCCCTCCATGTTCACGCGTTCTACTGTTCATGGCATAACTGTCTTGCTTCTTTATGTTGACGATATGATCGTCACTAGTGATGATGCAGATGGGATATAGGAGCTCATTTAGATGTTGCATCAGGCCTTTCGACTGAAGGAGCTTGGTAATCTCGCCTATTTCCTGGGATTATAAGTGCAACGTTCAAGTCACGGGCTCTTTGTGTCTCAGCATAAATATATTCTAGATATGTTGGCACAGGCTCGCCTTGAGGACTGCAATCCTGCTGCCACGCCTATGGAGCAACATTTGAAGCTTTGTAGTATGAGTGGTGATACTCTGTCCCCTGCGGATTGTTCTCGCTATCGTAGTCTTGTTGGCAGCCTTATATATTTGACTTCCACTCGCCCTGATTTGACTTATGCCGTGAAGATTGTCAGTCAGTTCATGGCTTCTCCACGGACTCTTCACCTTGATGTTGTCTATCGAATTCTCTGTTATCTTCGTGGCACTTTTACTGTTGGTCCTTTCTTTCCGTCCACCGGTGATCTTTCTCTTACTGCTTATGCTGACGCCGATTATGCAGGTTGTCTGGATACCCGCCACTCTATCTCTGGTTGGTGTGTTCAGTTTGGATCTTCTGTTACATCATGGCGGTGTAAGAAGCAGGATCGAGTGTCTAAGTCCTCTACTGAAGCTGAGTACCGGTCTATGTCTGATGTCAGTTCTGAACTTGTCTGGTTGCATCGCCTTCTCGGCGAGTTGGGGGTGATCTATCCTGTTCCTGTCACGCTTTATGCTGATAACATGAGTGCGATCAAGATCGCTACTGATCCGGTTCTCCATGAGCGTACGAAGCATATTGAAATTCATCTCCACTACATTCGGCAACTTGTTTCTGAAGAGTGGCTTCAGCTCAAATATTTGCATACTGAGGATCAGACGGCGGATCTTCTCACCAAGCTGGTCTGTTCAAGTCGTCATTGGTTTTTGTCGCGCACACTGATGTTGCGCCAAGCACCATCAGTTTGAGGGGGGATGTTGGAATATGTAAATATTTGAGACTATTTGTGTAAATATGTACTTTTGCGAGGACTGCATTGGGAGTTTTGTGGTTAAAACTCCTGCGTGCATAGCAGCTATTTAGCTGAGTTTTGGCTTGATAGTTGGCTTAACGAAATACAAAAACCCTATTAGCCACCGTGGAGTAAAGCCTCTCTAATAGGTCGAACCACGTTAAATCTCGAGTTTGTTCCGATTATGTTGCTTGATTTATGCTTTGATTAACAGATGGTTGGTTCAAAAAGTCAATCTTAGTTTGTGGTTGATGTTCTCATCTCCACGATACCACTAGACCAATGAGAGCAGTTATAGTGACAATCCCTCTCTACTTTCACTTCCTTGCCTTCCTTCGTCGTTTCTATTCTTGTGATTCCCCGATTGTCACCATCTGTAGTTCCTCTGATCGTCTAACGAAAACCAACAAATCATTACACGAAAAATCAATACGAATATAAGAAAATTAGTACAAAAATACCATTGTTAACAATTTAACCAATACTACTACATATTTGACTAATACCAATATGAGAAAATCAATATCAATACGAAAAAAATCAATTCTAATACACAAAAACCAATGCCAATACAAGAAAATCAATACCAATATGACAAGCTAAGATCAATAACCATTTCCTGCAGCCACCGGTGTAACATTAGGGCCTCAGATTTTGGCTTCATCAATGGCTTCACCGTAGTCGTCACTCGACTAACTCCCACCACCTTCTCCCCAACAAGCTCCATACCATACACCAGCTCCAATCTCCAACGCCGCTGAAGAAGTCGTTCCTTTGCCTGAAACCACCTAGCAAACCGTCGATTGTTTGCTAGAAGACGAATCTACTAACGTCAAGCGCAAGCGAGCGAAGAGACGACCAGATTTGGACGCGGTTGCAAGTTGTCGTGATGTCGCTAGAGAGGAGGAACACGTTGGGAGCTTACGCTGTCATATTTTTTTGGTGGTCAGCAGGAACATGGAAGTGGTAGAGAGAACAACCAAGAGAGATATGAATAAGATTCTTTACAGTCTGTTTGGATGGATAAAAAACTCAGGAATTAGAATTCCATTTCCATTTCTATTTCATTATTCTATGTTTGGAAAGGGAAGAAAGTTGGGAAATGAATTCCATTTGATCCAAATTATGGAAATTAGAATTTCTATCAAAAGTTATAGGAATTGGCTTTATAGAGATGGAATTAGTGGGACCCATGCACATTTGTTGTTATTTTATTACTCCACTATCATATTCCTCTCTTTCTCTCTTATTTATATCTCATTTATCAAGGTAAAAAAATATACTAAAGTATTAATTAATTGTTAAAAGTACAATTCATTTCTATAATTGTGGGAATTATACCAAACACAATAATTGGAAATGGAATTCCATAAAAGTTAAAATTGGAAATGAAATTCCATTTCCATTTCTTATAAAATTGTATCCAAACATGCTGTTAAGGTTTGTGGAGAGAGGTATGGAAAGGTATAACTTAGTGAATTTTCAGAAATCGGAAGTGTCATTTAGTGGAAATGTTAAACCTCACCAGAACGTTGGAGATGGTGGCAGTTGACAAGCATAACAAATACTTGGGCTTGCCGACAGTAGTGGGGCGATCAAAGAAGGATATCTTCCAGGATCTTAAATAAAATGTCCGAAAAAAACTAAAAGGATGGAAGGAGAAGGTTCTCTCGGTGGCTGGACGGGAAAATCTAATCAAGGCAGTAGCTCAAGCCCAATTCACCTATGCTATGTCAGTGTTTCGAGTCCCAGCTAGCATCATAAACGAGGTTCACAGCATGATCACAAACTTCTACTGGGGCCAGAAAGGATCAGAACAGCGAATACATTGGGAGCGAAGAGAAGGTTTGGTGGTAGAAAAAGAGGATGGTGGACTGGGGTTAAGGGATTTGGAAGGTTTCAATCTAGCCTTGCTTGCGAAGCAGTTTTGGCGTCTTTATCAAAGGGACGACTCCCTCATTGAACGCATCTTCCGAGCAAAATATCACAGGAATTCCAACATACTCGACGCAAGGGTGGGGCACAGCCCTAGCTTCATATGGAGAAGCCTCCTTAGCTCGCAGGAATTCCTAAATGATGGCCTAAGATGGAGCATAGGGAACGGGTCGAGTGTCAAGATATGGGGGGACAAATGGCTCCCAACAGAGGATGGCGGATACGTTACATCGCGACCAATGGGGCTACCAGTGGACTCTCAGGTTCGGGAGCTCATTAGCCAAGATGAAGAAAGATGTGATGATAATTTGCTAGAGAGTTGCTTCCCTAGCGAGGTAGCTGCTTTAATCCGCCAGATTCCTCTTCGAGACTTGGGAGAGAAGGATAGACTGATTTGGGCAAGCAACAAAAAGGGTGAGTATACAGTACGCGATAGGTACCATCAATGGGTAAGAAAGCTTATGCAGGAAGGGGTTCTTCCTAGTGCAGGTGCAGCGGAGGTATGGAAGAAGATTTGGGGCATGAAAATCCTCCCAAAGGTCAAGCATTTTTTATGGCGATTTGTGAGAGACATTCTCCCAACATGAGACCACATCAGCATAAAAAGCACGAAGTGGGGAGACAAATGCCCCTTCTGTGATAACAAAGAGACACAAATCCATTTTTTTGGTGAATGTGAGTGGGCTTCACGGCTGTGGCGGGTTTCCCCAATGGTAAAATGCTTTGACTTACGTGGGGATAGAGATTGCTACGATTGGTTTGAGAAAGTGATGAATACGGTTGATGAAGGTAGCCTGGAGGCATGGTCCGTTCTTCTGTGGTTTTTATAGAAGGAAAGAAATTCACAATTGTTTAATGGGAGTAAGATTCTGGAGCACGGGATAGTAGGGAGGGCAGCAGCGTACCTGGAGGAGTACAAGAGGCAGAAAGCTCGTGGGGAGGTGGATGGAGACGGACAAATTGAGAAGGGATGGCAAAGACCAATTCCAGGCCGAGTTAAAATCAATACTGATGATGGGTTATTGGAAGGAGGCGGAGCGGGGTTGGGTGCGATAGCGAGGGATGCAGATGGAAAGTGTATTTTTGCAGCGGCGAAGAAGGTCAGGAATGTGCAGGAAGTGGAAATGGCAGAAGCTTTGGCGGCGGAACTTGGGTTGCAGATTGCACACCAACTGAAGCTCGCAAACCCAATCCTTGAAATGGATTGTTTGGTCTTGGTGAATATGCTGGATGCAGCACAGTCGGTTCAATCTGAGGTAGGTGTGGTTTGCCGGAATATACGTCACTATTTGGAGGGAATGGGGCAAGGATCATGGACGCACTGTTCGCGATTAGATAACTATGCTGCACACATCATGGCGCACTCTGAGACCAGATGGGATGAACGAGTGGTTTGTCTTGACAGACCTCCGATTTTTGTCATTTATCAGCTTGTGAAGGATAATCTAATACCCGTTTCTGATTAATAAGAGTATTGATGACTCGGTATTTGCACATGTTTTCCCCTTTGTTTCTTGATTGTTTGAGCTTGAATTATTGCGTCTTTGTCCTATTTTATTCTAGGTTGTGTTCCTTTGTCACATTTCAGGTCCTAGCACATAAAGTTAAGCATAGGCGCAAGTTTCAAATCAATCAGAGATCAATTGACGATTCGGGAGAAGAAACTCGGGCATGACCTGAAGAGGAATGGATTTATACCTCACTTTATGGACAAAGAATCATGCAAGCTTGTCATGAAAAGAAAGAGGACGAGACTACAAGCGTCTGGGATCAAACAGGGACTGATTCGGAGTCCGGACGAGGGAGAAACGAAGCATTAAACAGAGGCTGAGCAAGCCACACGGGCATCCTGGAACTCCACACGGCCGTGTGGGTGGTGGCCGTGTGGAAATCACCGAGCCTTCACACGGGCTGCTGGGAAAGCCACACGGCCGTGTGGCCTGGCCGCGTGATCGGGAATTTCTGTTTAAAACTCGATTTTCAGCCAAAGGAAAGGGGAGAGCTGGGTTTTTGGTTCCCAAACACCCAAGGGACGAACCCTAGAGAGAGAGAGAGAGCGACTTGGGAACATTCTTGGAGCTATTTTGGAGGATTTCTTCGCCATTGGAGCTCGGGAATCAAGCTTGGAGATAGAGATTGAAGATCTAGATCAGATTTCTGCAGTCTCTCTCTTCTCTATGGAGTAACTTCCCTTCACTTAGGTTTTGAGGAACCCTAGTTCCATGTGTTAGGATCTTTCTTGTATGAAGTTTTGGATGCTATATTGTTTGATTATAATCGATTGAGGCATGATTTATTGAGTCAATTGAATCTTGATCAAATTCTCTTGATTTCTGCTTTAACCTATGATAGATAGAATCTGATTAGGTTAAGAGAGCTTCCTTGATTGATGGTGGTGAATTGGTTATACGAGAGTTAGTCAATCTACTGCTTTGTACTGGAATTCAATTCCGGTAGTGGAGTTCTGTGTTCATAGCCTCAGCTTTCTATCCCGGTGAAGGTTAGTCGCCTGCCGGGTAGTTGGACTGAGAGGGCTTGGTCAGCTTAAGAGATTCCAAGCTACTGTCGGATCTTCCGCAGTTTAATCAACAGTAGATCAACCAAAGGTAATTGCAACTTGGACCTAAATGAGGAGCTAGGGGAAATCATACCTAAGTGAGTTCACAACTTGTAATTAGTAGAGTAGTCAGTAGAGTAGTTTATAAATCAATCCTTAATCTAGTTTGCTAGATAATGAACTGAAGCTGAGTAATAGTAACTCTAGAGACCCATGGATTCGATATTTATTACTTGTGCCACTATACTGCAGTCCCTTTCATTGGTTACACTTGGCCATTGTTAGGTGTTGTGTTTTAGCGTGTCAAGTTTTTGGCGCCGTTGTCGGGGACTTTCTAGATTATTAGGAAAGGCAGAAGTTTGTTACTTTAGCATTTTTCTTTTCTTTTCCACCCTTGCTTTTCACTTGGGTGTTTTTGTATTTGTGGGTGCAGATCTGAATCATGGATCCTCATGGCTTCTCCAACAATTGGGGGTATCCACCACCACCCGAGTGGTATTACCCCGAGACTCCCTGGAGCAATCAAGGAGGAGAAGACTATGGATTCGGGTTCCAGTACCAACCCTCTTACTACGGAGAACAACCGGACCCCTGGGCATATCAAGAACAACCTCATTGCCAAGAAGAATTTCTCCCACAACCAGAAGGGCCATCGGCGCTGGAGTTACCCATGGCGGCCTTCACGGGCCATTCTGCAGAGCCATGCTACACTCCACAGCCAGATCCAAACTATGAATTGAGGCTTCTCATGGAACAGTTTGCTCGAGACAGTGAGAGAACATGCTCCGGGATGGATCATTGTGTCCAGGCCTATCGTGAGACAGAGGAGATCCTCGTGAGCCTTAAGAAGAGCGTCGATGATCTTGAGCGATCTTGTGCACAACCTGCTCCCGATCACCCTTCTGCTACCATACTAGAAGAGGAGGAGGAAGAAGAAGGCTACAAGGACATTATGGAGCACACTAAAGTTGTCACGGAGAGCTCCCGTGATGATCATGATCAGGAATGTCCTGTCATAGCCGACCACACCATCCCGCATCCCAAACTGAGCTTTGAAGAGGCGGGCATGAGTGAGGAGATGCAAGAAGATCTCATGAAAGAAATTGCTTGGCAGCTTGCTCTCCAATCCGTGCTAGAAGAAGAAGAGCAAGAAAGGGTGCAGAAAGAAGTTATGGAGGATGATGAAAGTGAAGCAGAAGGAGTTCTTGATCATTTCCCAGGGGTGATACCACATGAAGAAGAAAGGGAGGTTGAAGAAGCAATTGGTGTCCAGGCTGAGGATGAAGTTGAGGTGGAAGAGGCTTGCACCGGCCCTATAATACAAGTAATATACCCACCAAACTTTGAGGAACTACTTAGCAAGGACCCATTTGCAGTGTCTCTTTGCCAGACCAAGGCCACATCGACATCGGTCCCTCTTGGTGGACACGATGGTGGTCAATCGATGTTGTCATATATGGTTTGGGGCAATGAGACGAGAGAAGAGAAGAAGAGGTCTCGAGGATGGAGACTTCATCTGCATTAAGTGCATGAGCTTCCATCACCAGTCATACCACATGCTCGTGACTTGCGACTCCACCTCATTGACGAGAACCTCAACTTCAAGGAGGTTCTAGCATGGACCGAAACTTAGGAGCCATCGTCTGGCTCACGACGTGAAAGAAGCGCTTGTTGGAAGGCAACCCAACCAGTCGATTTGCATTTCTTTCTCTATTTCTCCTCGATTGAGTCAGTTTTGTTATTTGATTTTAGAGTCAATAACTCAACCTTTGTGAGATTTTGTGTGGTGTTTGCGTTCTGATTACTCTCTCTTCCTGGAATGCACCGCCTGACCCGTCCATCATCATTCACCCTTGATATGGTAACTTTGTTCTACCCTCCTTATCTTTCCTCCATTGAGGACAATGTCGTGCTTAAGTGTGGGGGGGGGGGGTGTTCGATTATGTATGTTAGTGGAGCTAAGACCGTTGAATTCATGTGGTAATGGTGACTCTGTTTGGATTGTGTTATGGACTCGTGTATCGAACAGGGTGCTCATATGGAAAATGGGAAGCAGTTGGTCCTCCATGTCGAAATCATTGAAATCTTAAACATGGGGTAAGCCCAACGTGTGTGGCACCATTCATTGCACAAAATCGGGTTTTGGAAGAGATTTTAGTGATCCTTAGTGGGGTACTCCTACAAGGTGAAGCTAAGCTGTCTCTAGTACAAGTAAAATTTTCACCCGTTGAATGGTTTGCCTACTTGAGGATGTGTTTTTAAGGGCACGGATAGAGCTTCCGACCCCCCTTGATTTCATTGACCCTCAACACGAGTTGAGGAAAAGGAGTTAAAAGAAGTACTCTGGCGAGCGCTAGACGTACAAAAATTGCTCTTGCTCGACTAATAAGGGTCGACCGTGCAAAAGACTGCAGTTGGAACCCCCGCCAAGTGAATGAAGAAAAAAAGAGAAAAAGAAATGTAAATGAAAGTGCAAAAAGGGGTTCCAACGGTGAAATGAAGTGAAAGAGCACCCCGGTACAACGAGTCCTTGGTTGTGAATGGTGTGAGTCCCTTTGTCCATGAACTGACTGTCTTACTTCTACTTCTTCTCATGTTCCTGGCTTGAGTCTAGTACTCGCATTGAGAGAGATAGGGGACGTCTTAGAAGACCAGTTGACCTCGTAAGCTGCTATATGATCTAGGAAATCCTCTACCGACGATCGGGGTTGTTTGTTGCTATAGATGTCTGGAGAGCTGCATTGGTTTGAGTTAGGTTTGCTTGGGGACAAGCAAACAGTTAAGTGTGGGGGGATTTGATGACTCGGTATATGCACATGTTTTCCCCTTTGTTTCTTGATTGTTTGAGGTTGAATTATTGTGTCTTTGTCCTATTTTATGCTAGGTTGTGTTGCTTTGTCACATTTCAGGTCCTAGCACATAAAGTGAAGCATAGGCTCAAGTTTCAAATCAATCAGAGATCAATTGACGATTCGGGAGAAGAAACTCGGGCATGAACTGAAGAAGAATGGATTTCTACCTCAATTTATGGACAAAGAATCATGCAAGCTTATCATGAAAAGAAAGAGGACGAGACTACGAGCGTCTGGGATCAAACGGGGACTGATTCGGAGTCCGGACGAGGGAGAAACGAAGCATTAAACAGAGGCTGAGCAAGCCACACGGGCATCCTGGAACTCCACACGGCCGTGTGGGTCGTGGCCGTGTGGAAATCACCGAGCCTTCACACGGGCAGCTGGGAAAGCCACACGGCCGTGTGGCCTGGCCGCGTGATCGGGAATTTCTGTTTAAAACTCGATTTTCAGCCAAAGGAAAAGGGAGAGCTGGGTTTTTGGTTCCCAAACACCCAAAGGACGAACCCTAGAGAGAGCGACTTGGGAACATTCTTGGAGCTATTTTGGGGGATTTCTTCGCCATTGGAGCTCGGGAATCAAGCTTGGAGATAGAGATTGAAGATCTAGATCAGATTTCTGCAGTCTCTCTCTTCTCTATGGAGTAACTTCCCTTCACTTAGGTTTTGAGGAACCCTAGTTCCATGTGTTAGGATCTTTCTTGTATGAGGTTTTGGATGCTATATTGTTTGATTATAATCGATTGAGGCATGATTTGTTGAGTCAATTGAATCTTGATCAAATTCTCTTGATTTCTGCTTTAACCTATGATAGATAGAATCTTATTAGGTTAAGAGAGCTTCCTTGATTGATGGTGGTGAATTGGTTATACGAGAGTTAGTCAATCTACTGCTTTGTACTGGAATCCAATTTCGGTAGTGGAGTTCTGTGTTCATAGCCTCAGCTTTCTATCCCGGTGAAGGTTAGTCGCCTGCCGGGTAGTTGGACTGAGAGGGTTTGGTCAGCTTAAGAGATTCCAAGCTACTGTCGGATCTTCCGCAGTTTAATCAACAGTAGATCAACCAAAGGTAATTGCAACTTGGACCTAATTGAGGAGCTAGGGGGAATCATACCTAGTGAGTTCACAACTTGTAATTAGTAGAGTAGTTTATAAATCAATCCTTAATCTAGTTTGCTAGATAATGAACTGAAGCTGAGTAATAGTAACTCTAGCGACCCGTGGATTCGATATTTATTACTTGTGCCACTATACTGCAGTCCCTTTCATTGGTTACACTTGGCCATTGTTAGGTGTTGTGTTTTAGCGTGTCAAGTATCATAAATGTTTCTATAAAAAAATGATTAGAATGAACGGTAAAAATGTACGTTGTCACGGTGACTAACTATTTAAGGAATTGAGTAACCCATTACTTAGTCCAACCCATTATGGTTAAAATAAACTTGATGATATTCACATGATAAAAAAAATCTGAAAAATGACTAAATGAGGATTACTAACCCCTTTTCGTCTTAATCTCCATATCAAAAAGTTACTACAATATAATTTCTCATTTTTAACGTGGTTTCATTCCACTAAATTTACACTAAAGGTATTCAATTCATCCTTGATTTGGCACTCTACCCATTCAATATGGACCAGCAACTACCGAGTTCTCACTCTTGTTCCTGAAAACGTTGGATTAAGTGCAGCAGAGAGATTGAGACTGATTGTTTGACTATCGTTGGCCATATGTACAGGGAGGATATGACGATGACAGAAGTGGAGGTGACGTGTGAAGAGCTGCGAGATCGTCTTTCGGAGCTGGGCTCGACTAGAGGTGGCTTCTTGGACCGGTCAGCAACCAGGCTGCACATCTTATGGTACCTAATGTGGTTGGAAAGAGACAAAAATTTGGGCCTCCAGGCCTCCTTTTTTTTTTTCCCCCAGCTAATTGCTGATTCCTGTACTATTTCTCACAATTAATGAAATAATACAGGCTTTTCCATAATAATAAAAGTGCAGTAGAGAGCTAACCTACCAACTACCAGCAACTCCCGGAATAGATAAATCCTTTGTTCCCGTAATCGAAAAAGTTAGTGGTTTAGTGTTCAGAGATTAATTGTTATAAAAGCGGGGCTAACTGTTGAGAGATGTTCATGATAATAACATACAAGACTTGTATAATACACTAATTTAATAATGAAGTTATCATTGACCATAAATAATTTCAAAATCTTATCATCACCAAAATATCTAACAAATCATTCAAACTGCCTCACAAAAAGAAATCGTAATTTTTTTTAATTCAAATTATAAATTACGGTGTCAATCGGTAGTGGACCACGTAAAGTGGTCAACTAGGTTGGAAAATGAGAAGAGAAACAACAAGGTTGGAAAATGAGAAGAGAAAACAGAAATAAAATTAATTATATGGTTTGATGGTCTTAGTTTATGTTAAAGTATTTTTTTATTTGATGGTCTGAGTTTACATTAGGGTTTTTTTTTTTAATTATGGTTAAAATAATGAACCAGTGGACCAATTAAACTATGATTGTTCATCTGGATTTATGTTGAACCGTGAAAAATTATTTGGTTCATTAATAATCGTTCAAGTAATAAACCGGACCGCTACCATAACTGATTTGACAGTTCTATTGTCCCAGCTATTGATCCTGTTATGTTCTTATAAAGTTATAAGAATGGATAAATCAAATCAATTTAAGACCAGAAAGCCCATACAGACATGTGTGCGGTTTCACTTTCCTTTCAATAAATTCATATCAAACGACTACTTAGACTTTTGCTTTATGTAACTTTCACCTTTTTCTTATGTGTGCGCGTTTCTGATGGATATCTTACTAACGAGGATCTCTGGAATTGTCTTTGCAGTCGACCGGAAGAAAAACATCACCAAAACGTTCATCGACTTTGGACTCAAATTTAATAAAAGCAGTCCCATGACAAACTAACACCATTCCCACCGGCCGCCATCACCATGATTAGTCATACAGATGTACATCTGTAGCTAGCCAGTGGATATATATGCAAAGAATTTATGGGGAATCTATATATAGAATCTCCCATGGTAGATACATTATGTATCTCCCTCCTGTTCCTCAACATGTATCCTATGCATACTTTAGGTGTATTTGGCTTTCAAATCTTCATACAAGAAAATTCAGCGGTACGGGCAAATAATTAGAGACAATAATTGTATTAGTTAGAGGGTTGTACCAAAAATATTATTTTCCTCCACGAAACTGTAAGGTTCGTGACAACAACAAAAATTTGTTGTATAAAGGCTTAAATTCGTCATGAATACTGTCACAAAAAAGGAATAAACCTTTGACGCCTGCACAACGTCTCAGAAAGTTCAGTGACGAAAATAACTGGTTCGTTGCAAAAATAAAACATCAAATGTGTCGCTGAAATTCGATGATTTGGCGACTGTTAATGTCGCCAAAACATGGTTATTTGGCAACTACAAGAGCTCCGTCGCAAAAAAAAAGAAGAAGTTATTTCGCGACGGTTATATCGTTGCATAAACGCTAATTTAGCAACGCATCAATTCGTCACAGAAGGTGACAAGCTTTACCGACATTCATTTTCAGATTCTTTCACAATATATTTCCTCGTCAAAATCAAATCATCACCTCACCAAAGCCTCGTTAATCCCAAGCTCCCAAGCCCTAGCTCATAATCCTTTCTCTGCCACGACCCAACAATCAAACCCGACCGTAATCTAAACCTTAATTGTTGTCGTTGGAGACCACCAAGCCGCATTTCTGATTAAGCATGGAGAACGGAAGACGACACGCGGATGATGGCTAGGGTTTACCTGCAATCCCTGTTGTTAATACCGTCATTGTTGGAGCTTCGTCTCCGATGAGATACCGTTCAACGAATCCAAAAACAAAAGCCATAAAGAAACAAATTTCTTTATTATAAGAAAACTGAAACAAATTTCTTGGTCTTGTTTCCACCACGATTTTCAAATTAGGATCTCTCAAAGACTGCACATAATAAACTCTAATTATTTGACTAGCTAGAATGAAGGGCACCTCAGCTCTAAGCCTATGTGGTGTGTAAACCACGGAGATAACTCATATGTGCTTTGTAGATGATCTCCTGGTATATATTTCCCAATGAATCACTTACGCAGTGGTTGGGGTTAGACATTTACTGGATGAATTCTATAGTGTTTTAGGGCTGTAATGTAACCCCTCGAACTCTCAGCTCTATTTGTGCAAGAATCTCTCAAGCTGATGAAATGCAATACATCTCGGATCACACTGAATTCCCATTAGGGACTTTGCCTGTAAACTACTTGAGAGTTTCTATGCTAGCCAGCAAGCTGTGAAGGAAGGACTGCAAAGCCCTTGTGGACAAGATCACTAAGAGGATTCAGAACTGGCATGCAAAAGCAGGGCTGACCAAGAGGGTGTGTCGGCCCGCCCTCCGGCACAGGGCCTCCAAATATTAGGGGCCTCCACTTAGATTCGTTAGTTACCGATCGAATATTGCAGGTTGTTTTTTTAGTGTATGATTGATAGATTATGAACATGATGACGAATTTAATAGATAATTTTAATTTAAACAATAAAGAAAGATATTACATTTTGAATAATGGTATTATAATCATTTTAGTTTTATTATAGTTAAAAGTCGATTTGGATCATGTCTCAATTTTAGAATAGGGCCTACACGGTCCATTAGATAGACCCGCACCCACCTCTCGATCAATTTATATTATTTTCATTTCTCCATTCAATTTTTGCTCTATATCCATTTTCTGTTCCCTCCAGATTTACTTTTCTCCCTCCTTGCTAGGAGTGAGAATTTGGTCTTGGTTTCTTGGTCAAACAGGAAGTGAGATTGTTTATTCATTTTGAAATCATTTTCTGAACTTATGTACTTTATAATTATTTAATAAATTTTTTTTAATTTTTAATAAATTTATTGAGAAAAAAATTAGGGGCCACATGTTAAATTTTCGAACAGGACCTCCAAATATCATGGGACGGCTATGTGCAAAAGTATGAGTTTTGCAACTAAAGTTCAACTCATCTCATTGGTGTTAATTAACAATCATTTTTACAGTATTGGATTACTCTTTTTCCTCTTCCAAATTATTTAATTACGGAGGTTGAAGGAATTTGCAATAAGTTCCTTTGGGAAGTCAGTGAGAATAGTCAAAGAACAAAGGCAGTAAAGGCTTGGAAATTAATAGCTCGACCTAAGATAGAAGGTGGGCTAGGACTTAGAGATTTCTCTATTTGGAATAAAACTTGTGTACGTAGTAAGATATATTTGAATATTCTGCCTTCGAAGGTAACGTTGTGGGTGGCGTGGATTAACTCAAGATTAAGAACAGCATATGGATTGCAAGAAAAACACTCCCAAAACGATTAATAGTTATAATATTTACAAAGGAATCTCATCTCATCCACCATCAATCGCACTTGAGGTAAGGGTTGTACCACTAGAGGCCGCGGCGGATCCAGGATAGGGTGGGCCACATTTGAAAATAATCAAAGAGAATTGAACATAATCCAATAAGAACATAAACGAATTTCTAAAATCGAAAATTTACAAGTACTAAACTAACTTAGAATCCAGAGAAGACTGGGCCGTGACTCGGGGCGACTCCTGGATCCGCCGCTGCTAGGGGTCGAAGTAATCAACCTAAGACTGTCAACTTACAAGTTACAACTGACCGCTATTTTAGCTCCTCTCGTAAAAGAAAGCAAATAAAAAGGAAAGTAGATAGAAAAGGTTTTGGAAAAAAGATGACCCCATAATTCTAATAAATAATAAAAATGAAAAAAAAAAAAAGCTGAGGACTCCCTTTAACTTTACATGCTACAACAACGTGGGCTCTTGTCAAAATCCGCCATCCTAGAGAGAGAGAGAATGATGATACGTATATATATAGAGAGAGAGAGCTTTGCTTTACTTTGCTTTCTGTTCATCAGTTCAACTTTGGAGCTTTTGATTATTGGTCCCCAAAAAAAAAAAAATGTTGCTTTTTTTTATAACGGGGACCGTGTTCATAATTACTAACGGTCCGAGTAATTTGGGGCTCCGTTATAATTCACTGCATGGCCGTGCATGGCGGCTAACGTCCGGCACAAACCGGTGAGCCTGCCACGTAGGACAATCGACTCGGATCTCAGTCGCTGGTTCGCCTTCCAGACCACGTTGCACTGGCTCAGGGTCGAACCCAACGCGTACTTCAGCTCCTGGTTCTCCAGGTTCAACCGGTTCGCCTGTTCCGTCAGTTTCTCCAAATGCCTCTTCTTCCTCCACCTGGACCGTCGGGCGGACTCCCGGTTCGACACCATCCGCCTCCGCTTCCTCTCGTCCACGTTGTAAACGGACCGGTCCGACCCTTCCGAACCGGAGTTCGAGTTCGGGCTACCCGTCGTTGTTGTTGTCGTCGTGGCGGCTTGGTGGTCATATTGATCAGTAGAATCGAGGAAGGACAAGAGCTCATGTAGCTCGTGGGCCGTGAACCCCGGCTCGTTGGTCCGAACCGGGATATCGAACAACTCGGTCGCAAACATGATCAAGAGAAGGAAAGCTAGCTCAAAGAGAGAGAAA
Organism: Linum trigynum; assembly: GCA_964030455.1. Taxonomy (NCBI): domain Eukaryota; kingdom Viridiplantae; phylum Streptophyta; class Magnoliopsida; order Malpighiales; family Linaceae; genus Linum; species Linum trigynum. The sequence continues at coordinate 26,251,744 of OZ034814.1, read as the reverse complement.
ACCGGGTTTTTTTTTTGTTCGGGGAGTGAACCGGAGGGAGGGAAGGAGGGGAAAAGGGAAGGATGAAGTGTTGGATTTGGGTATTTATAAGTGGTGTGGGGAGGGGCAGTATGGTCCAATTGGTAGGGAAAAAGATTTTTCTAGTGAATAAGTGTACACTGTTGTTGTGAGTAAGGTGTCACAATGATATGGGAAATGGGGGGATTTCTCTTTTTTCATTTCACCTTTATTTTTCTCTCTCTCTCTGCTTTATAATTAATTTTTTATTTATTTTTCTTGATAGAATTTGTGGGGCATGAGGAGGGAGAAAAAAAAGATTAGGTTTTAGCTTAATCACGAAGAATTAGACCGAAACACATAAAACAACAATTTTACGTTTGATAGCTCTGTAAAATTAAACAATTTAGAACAAAAGAATTTATAATAGCTATTAATTAAATAAATGGGCTCATTTTGGTGGACTAGACTTGTCCATTTGGGCTTAGGCCGATTTTTTTATTTTTTTATTATCATTTACTGACAATTTTGTGCGGTTAAGAGAAAAGGAGAGGGTCGGGTGTGCTCGATATTAATGAGTTTTATAAGGTTTATGCGTTGTGATGTATTTGATAGCGAATTATACTTTGTGAAGTATTAGAGAAAGAAGAAAAGGGAGGATAAGGTTTTTCAAATATTATGCATTGCATGGGCTCCGAAGATGGCAAATTGAAAATGACAAGAGGTTAATCATCATTATCATTTATCATATGGTTAGTGATAGCCAGTTAATCATCACACACTCACTTATTAAACCCAAGTTGGTATGTAAGGGGCCGTTTGGAACTTGCGTATGTTAAATCGTTATAATATAATATATAATACATGTATTGATACAATCGTTGCATTTAACATTACATTGTTTGGTTGTCGAGTTTATAGGTTAGTGAATAACTTACATAAAGTAAATTTTTGATGAAAATGTCACATTTACCCTTTATTTTAACATACAACATATCACTTTTCCCCCTTTTACTAAGTATATAAATGGAAATAAAAAAGAGATATAAACCTAAAAGCAACAATCATAACAATCATAATACCTCGCTTTTTGCGATTGTAGGTGGGACCCACACAAAACAATATATGCATTGTTTCACACTTTGACAATTCTAAACTTGTATTGTGGACAATGCATATATTTTATAAGCACAACACTCACAATCACAACTTTCAAACACCCCTAAGTCCAATTTAAAAGTCGACCTACACCAATTTAAAGGTAGACGTAGTGATGCAATTCCTGACTCTTTGAAAAATGAAAAGTGAGGGCCTATTTACTATCCTCTTTGTTTCTGAGATTGTTTAAACAGAAAGCATAATTTGATGGAAACGAATCTACTGTTTTCTGAGAAATAAAATTTGAAACCTGGAAATCAAAATAAGTTTAACTAAATGTTTTGTTGAATTATGAAACTAAAACCTGAATGATGATAGATTGTCTTAAATCAAAGTAAGAAAATTTTGAATGATAACTAATTAGAGGAAATAACTAATGAGCATCGAGTTATACTCAGTAGAAATGTGATATTTAATGAGAGTCTATGTTTAACCCCATGTTGAAGGTTACTGTTGTTGAAGTAGCAAGAATGTTGATAAGCAGGTGGAGTTGTAAACTCTCAAAGAGAGTGAGTTTGAGCCCCAAGGTGGAGAAGATCAACCTGAGCATGTTTCTGATGAGCTAGAAGCTTCGGAGTCCAGTGTAGGAGCTAAACAGTCTATAGCTTCCGGTAGACCGAAGAGACCGACTGCAGAGGTACCTCCACAGAAGTATGGTTTCGATTACATGGTGGCATATTCATTTCAGGTTGTTGAAGACGTGGATGCAAGTGAACCACTGACCTATATAGAGAAGCTGTTTCGTGTGGCGAAGCTAATCAGTGGCTTGCTGCAATGGGAGATGAGATGGAATCCCATGACATGAATCAGACTTGGGAGCTAGTCAAACGACCACATGGAAGGAAGATTGTGACAAACAAGTGGATCTACAAGAAGAAGGAAGGAATGACTTCTGAAGAGGGCAAGAAATTTAAAGCTCGGGTGGTTGCACGAGGCTTCTTGCAGAGAGAAGGAGTGACTACAATGACATTTTCTCACCAGTGCTCAAACATACTTCGATAAGGGTGCTAATAGCAATAGTGGCACATTATGACGTGGAGCTCGAGCAGCTAGACGTGAAGACAGCTTTCCTACATGGAGAGTTGGGGGAAGAAATTTACATGACTCAGCCAGAAGGATTCCGGGTTCCAGGAAAAGAAGACTATGTTTGTAAGCTGAAGAAGTCTTTGTACGGACTTAAGCAATCTCCGAGGCAGTGGTACAAGAGATTGGATAGTTACATGCTTGAGTTGGGCTACAACAGAAGTCCATATGATTGTTGTATGTATCACAACAAGGTGGAGGATGGTTCGATGATCTATCTTGTTCTGTATGTGGATGATATGCTCATAGCTGCGAGGTCGAAGTCTGATATCCAGAAGTTAAAGGGGCTTCTCACTGTTGAGTTTGAGATGAGGGATTTGGGAGCTGCTTAGAAGATCTTGGGTATGGAGATTTACAGGGATAGTTTGAAGAAGAAGCTTTTCTTGTCACAGAAGAGATACATCTAGAAGATATTGTCGAGATTTGGCATGTCTTCAGCAAAACCCTTGAATAGTCCTAGTGCTTCAAATGTTCATCTATCATTAGCTTATGCACAGCAGTCAGAGGCTAAGAAGGAGTACATGTCGAGAGTCTCATATGCTAGTGCAGTATGTAGCTTGATGTACGCTATGGTATGCACTAGACCTGATTTTGCACATGCTATTAGTGTTGTCAGCAGGTTCATGTTACAACCTGGAAAGGAGCATTGGCAGGCTGTGAAGCGGATCTTCCCGTACCTTAAGGGTACATATGATGTGAGGATCAGCTTCGAAAGTGATACAGAGTGCTTGGTGTATGGGTATTCAGACTCGGACTATGCCGGAGATGTTGACACGAGGAGATCAATGACCGGTTATGTATTCACTCTTGGGAGTTTTGTAGTGAGCTGGAAGGCAACTCTGCAGTCAGCGGTGACATTGTCTACTACTAAGGCAGAGTATATGGAATTGACAGAAGCTGCTAAGGAGGGAATATGGTTGAAGGAACTAGTTGGTGATCTGGATCTACATCATGATCAGGCAGTAGTGTATTGCAACAGGTTGAGTGCAATATGCTTGACCAAGGATCAAGTCCACCATGAGAGAACTAAGCACATCGACGTGATGTATCATTTCTTGAGGACAGAGAAGAGGATTAACGTGAAGAATGTTGGCACCATGGATAATCCTGCTAATATGTTCACGAAGCCGGTTCCACATGGCAAGTTCCAACACTACTTGGATTTGTTGAATATCTTGAGTACATCAGAGATTTCAGAGGAAGAGGATTCAAGTCAAGGTGGCGATTTGTTGATGTGACTTGAATTGGACTATCATCCTCTACGACTGGAATAGTCGGGGGCCTCAAACTTATTTGGGTTCGGGTTCTGGGCCTGGTCTATAACTGTTTCCTTTACCATATTGGATTAGGTTTCGACCCACATGTAGAAGTATAAATACTTCTCATCTCCTTTGTAATCTGGAATGTCCTCGATACAGTGAAAACTGGCTCTTCTGCCCGTGGACTAGCTAACACACATTGTGTTAGTGAACCACGTAAATAGTGTGTTGTGTGCTTTCTGTTTTCGCTTTCTTGCTTTGTCGAATCCTCAGATTTCCCTATTCATAGCAGCGTAGTAATAACAATATCATAAATTATGTGATATTAATATAACACCATTCTACAACTGTTAAGTAACATAAATATGTTAGGTAAAGGTTAAGTAATAATATGAGTTGTACGACACTAGGCTACATATCATTGCAAGATACGTTAGTAGTTAATCTTATATACACAATTATCTTAAATCAGTAAGCAATCTAAATCTTCCTAGGCAATGGCCCGTTGAATTGATTAGGCCAAGACCAATGCAAGACCCCAAATTTGTGGGCTTTCACCCCAAATTTGGGGATTGTCCCATTTTCTTCAACTTGATTCCAACGCTACCATCTACAAAATTTGGGGATCTTCCTTTTTCTACTTTTTGTTTACTTAAAATTGTACTTATTATCATCTTAATATAATTTATTCATGTTAATTTTTGTATGGTTCGTCATCATTTTTAAATACAAATTTTTCGATACAATTTTTTAAAATTTCGAGACCAAATTTTTTTGGGCAAAAAATAAATGGTCTACAACTCAGAGGTTACACAAAACACTTGATAATGATAAAGGTTAAAGATTACACACAACACTTGATAGTTGGTGACAATTTGTTTTGTAATTCAGGAACGCATTTTCATTTCAATAATATAATTTTCATTCATAGTTCGGTCTAGTTTTTGTTTACACACAACTTAGAGATGATAAACATAAATTTTAATTAAAATAAATTCAATTTAAGTCATCTTAGAAAACAAATAATTAAGCACAAATTAAATACAAACTAAAAAAGGCTAAATACAAACATGAATTCCCCTTCCGCTAATTAATTACATTCAATTCCTTTAATCAATTCCCTTAAATAACTAATAAACAATTAAAAAAATAAAGGAGTTGGGCGACATAACCGTCGGGGCTGAGCGGTGCACCGCACGCGCAAGGGAGAGCAATGATATGTAGCCTAGTGTCGTACAACTAACTCATTTTATGCCATGTGGTTGTGCCGTCCATTCAATTCCCTTAATCGATTTTATACTCAAAAGATTTTATATGGAAGCAAAACCGTTTTGGTGACCTAGTAGCGTAAAAACGTAAACTATAACTGCATTGGACTAAACTGTTATAGAAGAAAGAGTTGAAAATGTGTTATGTAAGACTTCAATAACAACTTTGCACTTTATGTAATCACATCGCATGTCAAAATGAATTCATAAGTAATGTCAAAATACGTTATAAGGGGCTCTACATAACAGGTTTGTTGAAATTTTACCGAAAAATAAATATTATTACATGAAATTACATAATGTATTTGTTTTTTTTATAATGGTGAACTTTTATTAAAAAAGAAGAAGGGGGCTGATTCTTGTTTTGCGGATTGGTTCTTTGGGCTCAAGGACAATTTGTCAGCAGACCAGCTCACCAAGATTGTGTGTTCCCTTTGGAACATCTGGATTGCTCGAAATGGTTGGGTCTTTGAAGGTAGGGCGTTCTCTCCGCCCTCTGTGGCAACTTTAGCTGAATGAGATGTTCGAAACGTTCAGGAGGCTAGGATTGTTTCCCCAACTTTCTCCTCTTCTAGTTCAGCTGGATTGCCTTCTCAGTCAGGGAGTTCTCGGTCGTCGACCTTATCACCGCCTGGTCCTTTTAGTAAGGTTGTGCATTGTGATGGTTACTTTGTTGCTGATGCACAGATGGCGGCTTATGGGATTGCTATTGCAAACTCCCACGGTCAGGTTATTGATGGAAAGGCTTAGAGATTCTTTTGTTCTTCTCTGTTACAAGCGGAAGCTGTTGCGATTCTTAATGCAGTTATCTGGGCGGCCCAGGATCCAGTCCCAACGTGTATCAGATCTGACTGTCAGAGGTTGACGAATGCGTTGAGACAGGATCCGAGCCTTTGGCCTTGGCAATGCCGGGCAACCCTTGCCCGAGTGGTTTCCATTCTATGTGCTTCTCCTTGGATCTCGATTGAGTTTGTTCCCCGACGGTTCAATAAGTTGGTTGATTGGATCGCAAAGAAGTCTCGTCTTGATCTCCTCCCTCCCGAATGAATTGTCATTGCCGACCTCGGCGCTCCATTATTGTAATTGTAAAGCTTCCCTTGTTTGGGTTTGGAATGAAATGAATGATGTTTGATGTAAAAAAAAACGTGTAAAACCCAAAAATAGCAAGGAACAAATATATCATTGTCTGGTTCCTAACGCAAAATATAGGTTATGTGACTTATGTCTCTTAATTATGTCTTATTAAGCAAAATATGTTACCTACCACTTCATAATGACTAAAAATTTGAATATCTCTGCGCTAATATCTGTAACATATCTAAATAAAACACTATACATTTTGTGAGCGTTACATAACACTATTTTGCAATGATTATGCAACATAAATACGTTTGGTGAAGGTTATGTAACCACAGTTATTTCTTATGTAAGATTTGAACAAATGTGTTATTTTAGACTTCAGTTACAACATTTCACTTTTTTTTATGAAGAACAACTTATCACTTTTTATAGGGCTAATTTCACTAGAAAGCCCAAACTATTCAAAAATGTCATTTGTGTCCTAAACTATTCAATATGACAAATCTGACATGAACTATTTTTTCGTTAATGTTGACTAGCATAGACCGTTAACATTTATCGAAAAATCTAGTCAACGTCTATGTGGTTAGTGTCAGATTTGTCATATTCAATTAGTTTAGTACACAAATGTCACGCAACACACATAGTTCGTGCCAGATTTGTCATATTGAATAGTTTAGGACATAAATGACACTTTTAGAATAGTTTGGACTCTTAAGTGAAATTAGCATTTTTTGTGAAGAACAGTTTAATTTTCACTTTATTTAACTCAAATTAAATTTAGTTATGTAAATAAACACCTATTTAGGTAAATATTATGTAATGAACTTTACATTTTATGCAATGGACCAAGGAAACACGCTATTTAGTCAAAAAGTTCAAGTTTTACTCATTATAATGAATTAGAAAGTGTGATAGAGATTCCCTAAAATTAAAATAAAATATTAGCGAGAGAAATTACAAATATTACTTAGAACAATTTATAGAGTAAGTTTTCTATCACAAAAGGATTATTGATTGTCCATATGTTTATATTTTGTTAAATCCTTAGTACTAACTGTCCCCTTAAAGACATTATATGCAGTACCTGTCTAAAATTTCAATTGATGAGTCAGATTTCATTAGCATAAAAAAAAATATATATATCCACATTTAATATCTTCCAAAAATTCCAATCATTACAATAAAATGGTTTAAAAAAAACTAATTTTTTTAGAAACAAACAAACAAAAATTATTTAGCCTTTACATCATTCAACAAAGATAAATAAAGACTTGACCAAAATACAAACAAAACATGAACTTATTCAAATTAAATCTCAAGCTCATAATTCAACTATTCATCCCGTCACGGAGTGCGGGCAAATAAGCTAGTTTTCATTAAATACCAACAGTGATATTTTGTGGACAATTAGACTATTTCCAGCCATACATAGCAAATTGTCAGTGACAGTGTTGTCACGAAAAATAATTTGGCTTAGTGTTAATACTATTCCTTTTGAACTTGGAGATGTCGATTCAAATGCATTAACTAGTATCTACCATAAAAAGTAAACCTATATCACGGTAAAATACATTGGGTACCACTAAAGTATGAGAATTGAGGGAGTTTTACCACTTAACTAAAAATAGGTCATCGTGTACCATGAACTCTATTATATATGCACCTGGTACCACTTCAATTTACTGTCAAGTGCATTCCGTTAAAGTTGACAGAATATTCTTGGAATATTCCGTTTTCTAAATTTCATAATGGGTCCTTCTACTTTTCTTATTGTAAAAAATTCATTTGGACTTATGAAAAATATAATTTTTTATTGTTTAGTTGGAATCCTCTTTTGAAGACTTGATACTAAACCAATTTTTAATAGAAAATTTGGAATCAATTATCATTATAAGTATTTTAAATTATCATTATGTTTTTTAATAATTAAATTATTCCATGAAGCAAATATATTCTATGAATTTTGTTCAGTTGGAATCAAATAAGGAGGGCCCCCAGTGGTTTGAGTAACTAGCCTCTAAAGTTAGCGAGGTTCCTGTTATGGTGAAGTGAAAGATCTTTCACTATAGTGGGAAGAAGATAGGTGGGAACGAGCAGAGCGAGAGCAAAGCAAGTTCCAGTGGTGGGTTGTATTCCAGGTCCCATTTCACTATTTTTTATGGTATGGAACTCACTTCATACCTACAACAGAGTAAAAGCTGTGGTAATGCTGACTGGTCAATAGGGCTATTCAAACCAATCCACCCTAAGCTGTTACTGCAAGAGCATTTAAAGAATCTAATACCAAACCAAATTTTTAATAGGAAAATTAGAATCAATTATTATCATGTGTTCTAATAATTGAATAATTCCTTGAAGCAAATATATCATATGACTTCTATTTCGATATAAATAAATTGAGAATATTATATTTAGTTCTCTTACATCTCATGTTGATGTTGCTAATTTTACATGTTAAATCTCCTTTTAATTTTCTAATATTATATTGTAGATGTTCCACATAGTTAAATTTACTAATTCTAATTATCTTCCAATAATCATATTTTATTTTCTACCTTTATTACTTAATGTTGTTGCTTTTATAGTTTATTTATTACTTGGTTACTTCCTGTCTCTTTTCGTTCTATTTTAACTATTTCTACTGGTGCTTCTAATTAGATTAGGGGTTTAAATAGATCTTCTAATATTGATTTTAAATATTTATTATTATCTTTTAGTATGTTTATTCTTCTTCTTGATATTCGTTTATCATTTTTACTAATTTATCTATTTTATTGAAAAAAATTTATTAGCCATTCCAGTAATACTATGTTTAGAAGGTTTTCTATTTTTTATATTAGATAAAACTTGTTGAAATATAAATTTGTATGTTTTTAAAAGTTGTGTACCGAAAAGTAATTAAAAGTTTGGGTTGGATGGAAAACTAGACGGATTCACATTTTGGTAACTTTAATGGTACCGGACGCCCTATTCAAACTTAAGTAATATGTCTACCCCAATTCTCAAAGTTTAGTGATACCCGATGTATTTTACCCCTATATCACACTTATATAATAAATAAAAATTCTAGTTGTTTGGTTGGACCATATTTTTTGGTTGATAGCACTTAGGCGCGAGTGACTATCAATAGTTGGTTGCCATCTATCAAACCACATGGATATCATCCAACACTAACTGGATGTTATTCATCCAACTACTTATTGGATGGTACCAAGAATTTTCAGATATTATCGATACCATCCAACCCCTTAATAGTTACATCCAAACCTTCGTGGATGGTACTATACCATTCTATATGCATACTATTCCATTCATAAATAGATGGTGTTGTCTCATCCCGTGATTACCATCCAAAATACTATGTAGACTATAACATCCATGTAGTATACTTGTAGTATGGTAACCATCTAGTTGTATGGTTACCATTCAACCATTCATGACATTTGGAGGTTGGTAGTGACATATGTCAAGATGTCACGTGGAGATTGTTACTAGGGCCAACAACCAAATCACAAGGAAAACTAGAGTGAGATTTTTTTTTACAAGAGGCATTGCTTTCATTACTTGCGGCAGAAGCCAGAGAATCACAACAAATGGGAACAAACATCGAGGACTTGAACCCAGTGAAGGGGCAACAAGTTTTTTGCTCTTAACCGAGCGACCCAGTTAGCTCTCGAGTTAAAACTCCTTTTGATGTGGTTGACCTTGACCAAAGAGTGCTCCTTGAGGGTTTTCCTGATGCTGTCTAGCCATGCTGATGCTCACCATGGCCAAACCTTCTGGTGCCCGTGGATAGCTTTGACCAGGCCAAGGCAATCAGAGCGTACCAAGCATGGACTGTGCAGGCTGGCAGCAAGGAGGGTTCCTTCCAGTAATGCTTTTGCTTCTGCTTCAAGTGGTGAAAAATAGTGCAGGGGTTCAGCTAACCCATCACAAACTTGACCATGGGCATTCGTGACAACGACGCCATGCCTCCTGCGATTCTTCAAAGAATGAACCATCACAGTGTATCTAAAAAACATGAGTACTTGGCGGTGGAGAAAGTTGATCCGGGGGTGGATCTAGCTGAGGAGGAGGGGGTGTTGAGGGCCGTTTCCTAAGACAAGTGGTCCACTGATGAAAGGCCAGCTCAGCGAGTGAAATCGTGGATGGGGGCCAGGGGGCCTTGCCCCTGAAGATGTGCTCATTTCTCGTTCTCCAAGTCTGCCACATAAGGAAGATCGTTTTTTGGACTGAGCCAATGGGGAACCTGGCAAGCAGAGAAAAAAGCCAATCCAGGATGGGGGTGAGAGGGGGAGGGACAGCCAATGAAGGCCATTCTTGTATCCACACGGCTGCCGCGTGGGGGCAGGTGAAGAGGATGTGGTGGATCGACTCTGTTACCCCGGCACAAAGGGGGAAGGCCTTGTTCGCAGCACAGTTCCTAGAGTGTAGGTTTTCTTTCGATGCCAAGGCCCCTCTTGTGCATTTCCATACAAAAAACTTCAGCTTCGGAGGAAGTGAAAGGCTCCACAACCACTTCCATCTCTCCTTGCTCGATGTAGATGCTATCTGCTGCGCCTGTTCCAATCAGATTTGGTCATGGAAGAAGTGAAAAGCCGATTTGACCAAGAAATCACCATCATCGGTGAATCTCAAAGCCCAGAAATCCTCAAGGGATTCCGGGCCAATGGGGGTGGCATCCACCTGCTTAAGATCCAGAGGGCTGAGATAATCAGCGAGGAGGTCAAACCTTCATGCTCTATTAGTCCCATCAATCCAGTGGTCCACAGTCGAAAGATCAGGCCAATCAAACTGGAGGAGGGGGCCTGCCCGATCAAATCTCCATGGGTCTTGGCAGTGGCGGACCCAGGATTATTGAAGAGGGGTGTCGCCGATAAAAATTATAATAATTTAGATAATGAAATAAAAATTTAATAGAAATTACTGGAAATTTATTTATAAGTTCACAACCTCATGTTTACTACGAATTATGACGATTTTTCATATTTGAGATTTTTTTAAAATACATTCATCGTTTATGTTGCAAATCAAACCTTTTTCGATATACACAACTACATAATCATTCATAAATTAGTCACTCAACTAAAGAGAATCGACCTACGTCTAAAATCAAATTAAATTAGTTTGCTACCAATCGGCTATTTTAGAAAAAACAAAGTATGCCTAAGTAATATCATTAGCATTTTTTCTCTAGTTCTATCAAATTAACCAAAATCAAACCACAATCTCCCATAAATATAGGCAATTCACCTATTAACTACAAATCAATAAGTTAAATTGGATTGTGGGTTACTTAAAACAAGCATGTTTATTTGATTTTACTTATTATTGTTAATTACTAATTATGACGAATAACTTTATAACATTAAAACTATTGTCATATAATGAAAGTGTGTCGCTTATAATTATTAGAGCGGTGTCGGAAGTTCCAAATTAAAAAATTTTGTACCGAAAAAATGGAGGTCCTTCACAAAATTTTCGAGCGGAGGGATGTCGGACGACACCCCTCCGCTTGCCCTAGGTCCGCCCCTGGGTCTTGGAACATCCTTGTCGATTTCCCGTTGCCAATCACCCTGATAACACCCTATTTCATCCATTTTTTTGCTTCCCACAAGCTCGCCCAGATCCATGAGGCTTTGCCTCCTTTCTTAGTATTCAATAAATCAGAATGAGGGAAGTAAATGCTTTTTAATACCTTTACCCACAATGCATCAGGATTGGTGATTGCTCTCCAAGCCTTCTTGGCCAGCAAGGCAAGGTTGATGGTGTGGAAGGGGCAGAAACCGAGTCCTCCCTCCTCTTTAGGGGCATACAGCACGTGACCTGCTCTCCAGTGGATGGTTTTCTTGGACATTGACCCACTCCAGATGAAGTTCTTGAGCATGGAGTCCATTTTCTTTGCTGTTGATCGTGGGAGGAGGAAAAGGCGCATAATGAAGGACGGTATAGCTTGGAACACAGCCTTGAGGAGTACCTCTTTACCTCCTGGGGACAGGAGAAGACTCTTCCAGGACTCCCCTCTAGCTTCCATACGCTGCAGTAGGAACTGGAAGGTTTCCTTCTTGGATCGACTCCATTGTGTGGGGACTCCTAGATACTTGGAGTGGCATATATCTGCCGCAAAACCAGAGGTTTGGATGATAAGCTCTTGCTCATTGAAAGGGACATTGGCAATAAAAAACAAGGAAGACTTATCCCTGATGACCTCTTGTCCCGTAATCGATCCATAATCATTGAGAAGACCCAGAATGACTTATGCTTCGCTCACTGACGCCTTGCCAAAGATGACAGTATCATTAGATAACAGGCAGTGCGTGAGAACCAGGCAGAGTCTATTCAACTTGAGGCCTTTGATAATCTGTCTCTGAGCAACCTTTTCGATCATGAAAGAAAGTGCATTGGACATAAGAATGAAGAGGAGCAGGGACAGGGGGTCCCCCTGCCGGATTCCGCGCGATGGTTGGAATTCAGTCGAGGGATCTCCATTAAAGAGAAGCCTGAACTTCATTGTCGAGATACAAGCCCGAACCCATCCGCACCAGGTATCATTGAAGCCATAAGCTTTGAGGAGGCTAATGAGGAACTCCCATTCCACCAAGTCGTAGGCCTTCCTCATGTTAAGCTTCATCATCATCTCCTTGCTCTTATTCGTCTTGTTTTTCTTGAAGTGGTTTAAGACTTCATGAACTATAACAATATTGTCTTGGATTTGTCTTCCCCCTGTGAAAGCAGATTGGAGTTCACTAACCAGGTCAGGCAGCCATGGTTGCAATCTGTTAGTCATAATCTTGGTAATAACTTTATATCGAAAGTTACAGCAACTAATCAGTCTGAATCGACCAATCTTCTCAGGGTGTTCCACTTTGGGGACGAGCGTGATGAAGGTATCATTCCAACCCTCAGTCAAGATGCCTGTCCTAAAGAAATCAAGAATCTCTGCACACAGGGTATCACCAAGGCATGTCCAGAATTTTCTGTAAAAGTGGCCTGGGAATCCATCAGGGCCTGGTGCCTTGTTTGCCCCGAGCTGGAAAACTGCTCTCTGAATCTCATCTTTAGTAACCTGGGCTTTCAGGGAGTCGTTGATATCCTCTGTGACCAGCCCTGGGAACCCTATCAGCAGTGACTGGTCAACCCCCTCCCCCCTGTTGAAAAGTTCTATGTAGAACTCATTGGCGTGGTCATCAAGTTCCTGAGGCTTGTCGATACAAAACTAGAGTGAGATAGTGGATATAATGTTACGTGAGTGGTACTTTTCAGGAATAGGAGAGAGATAAATTGGACAACTCTCCACAATAAAATTTGAAGCAGTTTCCTGAAAGTCATACAATTCCATACACACAGAAGAACAACTTCTATGCTATCTTTTCCTCTGTAATCGTAGTTGCAAATCTCTCCTTTAGGATCCTCCACTATCCTAGTTGTAGTTTTAGTCATGAAGTCCTATGAATCGTAGTAACAATTGACTTTCATAGAAATTAGAGCGCAACCCATCCACATATTTTTCCAACGGAGGTGAAGTAAGAAATAAATATAACTAATTTTATGGACCGGAAATTTGCTAGTTGTATCCTAATAATAAATTTATCAACACCCTTTATCACGAAAGGTGCTTTAAATTTGAAAAGAAGAATAATTCTTGATTTGAATCGCCCTTTTTGAAATTTTCACTTGGGAAAAGAATTCACAATATTACTAACTAATTTTTTTCTAAACATGTATGTTGTATGGTCAGTTCCAACGAGTCTGGATACGTAGAGTCAGTCAGTCCTCCAAGAGTGGTAATGGTATATTACGAAATGGAACCAATGTTGTTGACACTAATAAAGCTTAAAAGTACTTGGTAAACAAAGCATCATTAAAAAGTAATTGTAGGTCATGATGATTAAAAAGAAGACGACAAACATACACTTAATTTGGTTAGAAAGATAACACAACTTTCTCTCTTTATTATTCTAGACAATATAATGAATTGGAGTTTTTATTCAAGTTTAGTGGGTTTCATTAGTCCATTTTAGTTTTTTTTATGAATGTGTTCAACAATTTTATTTACCAGAAGTTTTCATGGCTCATAAAAAGTGGACTCGCTCCAAAAGAACAACAGTAAAAAAGAAAGAAAGAATAATACCTTGAAAAAGGCTGTAGCTGAAATTGTTCAGGGATGAAATTTTAATTTTAGCTATGGGTAAGATAGTCTTTAGTACAGAGCTAAAATGTATTCAGAGGTCTTTGAGTGGAATTGTACAATGTTTGAAACATTGTTGTTGTTTTTGTTTTTATCGTACAATTTGAAGTTGTATTTTTAATGTTATGGTACAATTTGAAGTTGTATCAATACTCTTTTGTAAAAAAAATTATGGTACAAATTGAAATTGTACCATAACATAAATGTCAAATTCTCTTATAGTACAACTTCAAATTGTACTTTTAAAATGTCAATACTTAAAATGTCTATACTTTAAGCATAATAGAAATGCTGCTGATTTGAGGTGAACTGGATTATGGTAGACACTGACATTCTCTAGGTTTTTTCTGAATTTTTGATCAATTTGATCAAGAGGACTTAATAAGAATTTGCAAATTACCGGGACTTACTGACAGATGTACTTGAGTTCTTAGACAATTAAACAAAAGAATAATAATACATTTAAAAAGGCTGTAGCCGAAATTTTAGGAGTCATTTGGAAGTTGCAATTGTTAAATAGATGTATTGTTGAGAATGCATGTATAATATTATACATGTCGCAACCGTCCCGTCCGGGGGTCGTCGATGTCATCGCGTCGGCATTTTTGGGAGTCGCCATCGATCTTACTTGGAGTGGATCGAACACTCTTCGGATCGGCTCTAACCTTAGGGTCAGAACCGAGATATGGTCTGCGAAAATAAAGTTATGGGTTCGGGAGTACGGTTACGTGTGGGGAAGTTAAGCAACACCCCCACAACGCCCTAAATCGGTACTACTTAAGTCGATAAGTTTTTATGCGAGTTGGGTGTATTTTAGTAATAATTTTGTAATTTTAGGGTCCCACTGGACCATTAAATAATTTTTATTAGCTGCAATTTAATTATACGCCCACTGACGTAAAAATTTAAAGATAGAGTTTATTGATTAGTTGGACTCGAACCTTATTGGTTGCCTACGTACCCGTTAGACGGGATCAAAGTCCACGTAGTTCGTTAGGACTTTGAAAATTTAATTGTAATCACGTTCCATTGATCGTGATTTTCGTATTATAATTTTGTTAATAAAAATTCATTTAGATTATTACGAGGTTGTGACAATAAATGCAAGTATTTTAGCTATTATGAAGTATTGTGACGTATTGAAAAAAAACGAGATAAACTTAATCCGCAATTCTACCTTTCGTATTAAGGATTTTGAAGGAATAAAATTAAGCGGAAAGGTTAAATTGACGGATGATGGGCCAGCAGCCCAACTGGTTATGCTCCCAAGCATAGTGATGTTGTTGTTGGGGACGCGGGTTCGAAGTCCGCCAGCCTCATTTTTGTTTCGTCGCTTTTTGGTTTCAGAGAAAGGGGAGGGTCAATTTCGTAGTTTCACGAAAACGCGGTGGCAGGGCCGCGTAATAAGCTGAAAACCCTAGGGGCATTTTAGTCATTTTAAACGATGGGGTATATATAGTCTCTAAAAAAAACCCTAACCTATTAACCAAAATCGGCCGCCTCACTCTCCCTCTCGCCTCTCTCCCTCTCGTTCTCATCTTCTCCAGAGAAGACCAAACATGAACCCTAGCCGCCGCTCTCACCCTCTCTCCCTCGATCTCGATCCTTATCCACTTCTCCACCTCTCGTCTCTCTTCCAGAGAGCGAACCAAAACCCTAGCGCCACCCTCATCTTCTTCTCCCTCGTCTCTCGCCTCCCTATCTCCCGCTAATCCCTACCTCGAAACGAAAACCCTAATCACTTAACCATCCGAACAACGCCGCCATCTACATCTTCTCCTTCTCGCGTTCTTCATGTAAATCGAGAAAAGGAGATGAGCCTTCTTCATATTTAATCTATCTCCCCTTCTCCTTATTCTGGAAACGAGTGGTGACGGGGAAAAGAGGCGGCGGCGGCGGCGACGACTGAGGACGAGCGCTGCCAACGCCAGCAGTGACGATGACGACTAGGGTTTTCTAAAGGTTAGGTTTTTTTTGGCTTGCATGTAAGATTTTTACCATTTTTCGATTTCGATTTTAAGATTTTCTATGTTCTAAACCTATTTCTTGTTTTTCTTTCAGAGACCGATCCAAAACCGAGGAGGGACTCTTGATTTACTTTCTAATAATCTCGATCTACTCTTTCTAGTTGGAGCAGAGGCGACGACGAGATCTTACCCTCTGGTAAGCTCTTTTCTACATGCATGCCCATTTTCATTCGATTTAATGGATAAGATTGGGATTTAACTTGTTTTGTTTTTTTTGTTTATGTTTTTTTTATTATTTGGACCTCCGCCGAGAGAAGGGAGGAGCGGCGGTCGCCGGCGGCGCGGCCAGCGCCAGAGCCGACGGCGAGGGTTTTGTTTGGGGGTAAGTTGTTTGTTTTATTTTTTATTCTCGTTTTTTACCTATTATCATTTTTGGGGTTCTAACTCTTGATTTCCTAATTTTTTGCAGATCTTATTCAATTTGAAAGAAACTAGGTGATACCTCTTCTAAACCTAAAATGGGTGGTTTAATTATCGTTATGATTGTTTATAGAACTTTCTGGTGTTGTGAAAGTAAATTTTGTTAGACCTCCTAGGTTTGTTTAGCCTTAATGTTTGGTTTTGGATATGGTGGAGAATTTGCTTTATTAAAATTTGAAAATCTATAATGGTCCTAAAGGTAATACGACATCATAGCTACTGCTTATGACTATCAATTGGTTAAACAATTTGATTAAAAGGGTAATACCGATTAGTAACAAATGGAATTTTTAATGAAAGTGTTTTATTGTATTTAGCATACAAAATAATAATCAAATGAGAACCTCGTGATTACCAAATCTGGTAATTGAGTTAAAAGGGCACCCTTGAACACAAAATGAGGTATTTTAAAATACTCTCTCAAAGGTCTGATTTGAAATTTTTTATGTTTTGAATGGATTGCTTGATTATTGCTATGTTGAAAGAGTAAATGAACTAGCCTGGCTGATAATAGTGCTAGGTTTAGCTAGCAGCTTAACAAGAATTATGCTTGCTAGAATAACTGAGAGCAACTCAAGCTGATTCATTGTATTTAGGTGATAAAAAGTAAATTGTCATATAACGAAAGAAATGAATGGCATAAAGAGGCATACATGTCACGAAGATCAGAATTTCGTAATATCCACTTCGCATACAAATTTAGGCAGCCTAACTATGGATTATGAATTTAGAAGCATCATCATTTACAAACATGCTATATGAATTTTCCTACATGGATGTATGGATGACTACACGCTTGTATGATTGATGGGGTGTAGAAAAAAAAACCGACCTGTGTTTGCGATTTGGTGGAGTTTTGATGGTGATAGCTTGTTGCTGTTTCTGACTCCCTGCCCTTTTTGGATCCTTAGTGCTTCTGTCTTTTTAGTGCTTAGTGCTCTTTAATGCTCTTTGTCTCCCTTTTTTTGTGTCTTTTTGTTGTCCCCTTCTTCTCCTCCTGTTTGGGGTAAAAACAGCTCCTTATATATGGCTGCCTTTTACTGTTCATACCTGTGTGTTGGCTGCTCCTCCTTTGCTCTTGAAGTGGTAGCCTTAGCCACTTATGTTGTTGGCAATTTGGGGTTGGTTCTTGGAGGAGGTGGCCGAAATCTTCTTTTTTAGGTTTGGCAGAGACTCTGCTGTTCTGCTGCTCTGTTACTCTGCTACTCCTTTAGATAAGAATGATGGGTTTGGTTGACGGGGTTGACCATAGCTGGCCCGGGCTGACCATACTTGATTGGGTTGACCCGGGTCAATTGGGCCTGAATATGGGCCTGGGTTGTGGGTTTTTATTTTAGGTTGCTCTTCTAACATTTTCTTTTTTTTTGTTTGCAGGTCCCTAGTCCGTTTCTGGCCCAAAATGATGATCAATGGGGGCCCAAACAGCCTTAATTGGCTAAGCCCCCAATTCTGATTGGTGCCCAAAAGAAAAAAGAAGTCCTATTTTATTCATCTTTAATTCCTTATCAAATGTAATAATTATTAGTTGTACATTTGTACTTTGTAATTATGCATGTAATTATTTTTGCGACTTATAATTAGAATGATCGTGTAATCATTGTATGGCCAACTATTCAATTGATTTGCTTCCACCTAGCTTGTTTATTCTTTTTCCTGATCGTGACCCACATCCCAACTTCTTAAATAAGTAGTTCTTGATTATGAATTTCGACCAATATTGACCAATATGAGTAAGTTTAATATGGTCTTCCTATCTCATTTGACCAATTTCAAACCTATGTCACTAATCACTAACCGTAATGCTAGTATAGTCGTGACGGCGTACTATTGTTATTCTAAATAAAGCGAATTTGGTAGTCATTAGCTACTGCTAATTCTACCTAGTACAGATATTCGAACTAAACAGAAGGAGGACTTCGAAATTATTGGTACTTGTTGATTTGCCACTGCTAATCTCAACCAACTTCGTCCAAACTTTCACTTAGTTTTTTTTTTTTTTTTAATTTTTAAATGGAATATTCTTCCGAATTTTGAGTAGGATAGTTGCTCCGGACAAAATGTGGTGTCTACAGTTGCCCCCCTTTGTATATCTCTTTGTATAAAGAGTTATACAAAGTGCTCATGAGGACACCACATTTTCTAAAAGTATCATGATGGTTGTGTTAGGGTCCTTGAAATGGGATATGTTTTGAGGATGATGTTAGGATAGCGAATGATTTAGTGCGTTTGTATAAGATTTTCGATAGCGAGAACTTCTGTTTCTTTGATCATCTTTGCTGCTGATGGAAAATTTACGTTTTTATATAGCGTTTGCCAACGCGAGTAATTTTCTGATACTCACTATATTGTACTTCTTGATGCTCGACAGCGTCGAAGGTTTCTTCTGATGCCCGTCAATCATCTTCTGCTATATTTCGTTAGCGCTTGCCAGCTCCAGTTAGGTATTTACTGGTAGGGGCGTTCTTTATCTCTTATGCGTTATTGAATGATAGAGGGGCTCGCCAGCTCCTGTGAGGTATTGATTTGGTAGGGGTGCTCCTCAGCTCCCGTGAGGTATTGAATGGTAGGGGCGTTCCTCAGCTCCCGTGCGTTGTTGACTGATAGAGGGGCTCGCCAGCTCCTGTGAGGTATTGATTTGGTAGGGGTGCTCCTCAGCTCCCGTGAGGTATTAAATAGTAGGGGCGCTCCTCAGCTCCCGTGAGGTATTGAATAGTAGGGGCGCTCCTCAGCTCCCGTGAGGTATTAAATAGTAGGGGCGTTCCTCAGCTCCCGTGAGGTATTAAATAGTAGGGGCGCTCCTCAGCTCCCGTGAGGTATTAAATAGTAGGGGCGCTCCTCAGCTCCCGTGAGGTATTGACTTGGTAGGGGTGCTCCTCAGCTCCCGTGAGGTATTGACTTGGTAGGGGTGCTCCTCAGCTCCCGTGAGGTATTGACTTGGTAGGGGTGCTCCTCAGCTCCCGTGAGGTATTGAGATTTTGGTTTCCCTTTGTGGTATAGCGATATAGAGTACTGGTTTATTCACATTGTGACATATAATAGCTTTGATAGTCAACTAGCTGGTTTGGTACAAAAATCGATAACGAGTAGTCACACGGCCTAAAGGACTTCGTAAGTATCCGATAGGCTTAACATTGATATGTAATGCTTTTGTATCATATTGCTAGATAGATGTGAAAAATGTAGCGTGATATGGCATGATGTAATGTCATGATGAAAATGCGTAAATGGAGAGGGAGGATTCCCTTATGTGGACGTTTACTCGACTGGTGTGCCACCTTGTGACAAACTTTATGAGTACGTGACACAATATGTTGTATGATGAATGCTTGCCGCAAACGTAAAGGCGAATTAGTTTCTTTTATTATATTTTTCTAATTTTCCTCCAAATTGGTCGCCCTTCGAGAGATATGTCATTGCTCTCAACTTAATCGATCCTAGGCCTTGTTCGAAGTAGGATGGCAAGTGTACTGATAGTGTTGCCGTCTTTAATTTTCAGCTGTTAGTGAACAAGTCAACCTTCATTTCGATGTTCGCCTTGTAAAGTTGCTGAACCTCCTTTTGAGTCCCGAAAAAGGTTCCACATGAGAATGTCGTATCCAATCCTCTATCGGGTCTGCTGAATATTTGTGACCCTACCAATTTCTTTCGAGTGGTCTCGAATAAATTTCCTTTGCATGCCCATGTCATTCATAACTGCGGGGGGAATCCCGGGTTGGCTTCTCAAAACTGTAGAGATTATTGGATTTTTCTCTTCATTTGTGAACTATGAGCGTACGGGGTTAGGCCAAGGGAGGAGTGGAAATAACAAAACGAATCCACTTTAGTTATGGATATTTTGGTTAAATTGTTTTGAAATTGTCATTGTTCCCTTCGATTGTGTGCTAGTCGTGAATTGCTTCTGCTTTTTGCTAAGACTGTAGTTGGTTTACGCGACTGTATGGCCACTAGGGGTTTATCATAAGATCATATTTGTGATTGGATGGTATAAGAGGCGACAATCAGTTGCAAGTAGGATGGAATGGTAAGTAAAGGAGAACATGTGCAAGATTGAGGCAAATTCTAGCGGAATTTTATTTCTGGGGTATAGAAGAAAGATACATAGCAACTACGAGATACATCAAAGAGATTCATGATTTGACAGTCCACCCTGCACTCGTCCCATTATTTTCATGGAGTCGACCGAGCATTGCCTCATCCTTATGCATAGTATTTCTTCACTGAGTCGGTGTTGACCGGATATGGTAACTCGTCTCCGTCCATGTTTGTTAATATGAGCGCTCCTCCGGAGAAGGCTCTTTTTACCACATAGGGACCTTCATAGTTAGGGGTCCATTTCCCTCTTGGATCCCCTTGTCGGAGCATAATTTTCTTCAAGACCAGCTCTCCTTCACGAAATTGTCTCGGCTTTACTTTTTCCTCAAATGCTCTGATCAATCGTCTTTGATAGAGATGACCATGATGGATGGCTCCTAGCCTTTTTTCCTCAATCAGGTTTAACTGGTCATACCTGGCATTGACCCATTCGGCATCTTCGAGTTCTGCTTCTTTTAATACCCTTAAGGACGGTATCTCTACTTCAATAGGCAATACTGCTTCCATCCCATAGACCAGAGAGAAAGGTGTTGCACCCGTTGACGTCCTCACTGTTGTTCTATACCCGTGCAGAGCAAATGGTAGCATTTCATGCCAATCCTTATACGTGATCACCATCTTCTGGATGATTTTCTTAATGTTCTTGTTTGCAGCTTCGACAGCACCATTCATCTTGGGACGATATGGTACAGAATTATGGTGTTTGATCTTGAACTGCTCGCAGAGTTCATCCATCATTTTGTTGTTTAAGTTTTTCGCATTGTCGGTGATCAACCTCTCTGGCAATCCATAACGACAGATGATTTCTTTCTTAATAAATTTTACCACCACACTTCTGGTTATGTTCGCGTAGGAGGCCGCCTCTACCCATTTGGTGAAGTAATCTATTGCTACTAAGATGAATCGATGACCATTTGACGCTTTGGGTTCGATTAATCCGATAACGTCTATTCCCCAGACGGCAAAAGGCCAAGGCGATGACATGACATGAAGAGGGACAGGGGGAGTATGAATTTCATCCGCATACACTTGGCACTTGTGGCATTTCCGAACATAGTTGACGTAGTCTCCCTCCAATTTAGTCCAGTAATATCCCATCCTTAATATTTTCCGAGCCATGACGTGACCACTTGCATGTGTACCACATATGCCTTCATGTATTTCTTCAATTATCCTTGAGGCCTCCTTTGCATCTACACATCTTAACAGCGTTGAGTCGTGGTTTCTTTTGTACAAGGTCGATCCGCTCAAATAGAACCCATAGGCCAATCTGCGAATAGTCCTTTTGTCATTTCCGGATGCCCCTGGTGGGTATTCTTTTTCTTTGATGTAGATTAGGATGTCATAATACCATGGTTTGTCATCTGGTTCCCTTTCAATATTCATAAGGTATGCGGGAGCATCTCGTTTCTCGATTTTAATACATGGTATTTCACCCATTTCTTCCATTTTGTACATCGATGCGAGGGTAGCCAATGCATCTGCGACTTGGTTTTCCACCCGTGATACATGTTCAAACGTTACTTCCTCAAATTGCAATATCATTTCTTTGATGAGCTTCTGGTATGGGATGAGCTTTGAGTCTCGAGTCTCCCATTCACCTCTTATTTGGAAGATTACTAGTGCAGAATCCCCATACACCTTCAACCTTTTTATCCCCATTCCCAGGGCTGCTCGTATGCCGAAGATACATGCTTCGTATTCTGCCACATTGTTCGTGCATGCAAAGCAGAGTTTAGCTGTAATTGGTAGTACCTCACCTTCCGGGGACATAAAGACGGCCCCCACTCCTTGTCCTAGAGCATTAGAAGCTCCGTCAAACTTCATGATCCAACCTCCATGTGGTAGGTTTTCTTTTTCCTCCTCTGTTGTCATTATATTTTCATCTGGGAAATCCATAATCATGGATTCGGGATCCATAATAGCATGCTCTGCCAAATGGTCGGCAACGACGCTCCCTTTAATTGCTTTTCTTGCCACATAAACAATGTCGTATTCTGCTAAGAGGACTTGCCATCTGGCGAGGCGTCCAGTCAGTGCGGGTTTTTCGAATATGTATTTGATGGGGTCCATTTGGGATACCAAATGAGTTGTGTGATACAACATATATTGCCTTAACCTTTTTGCTGCCCAAGCTAGGGCACCACACGTCTTTTCTAAGGCCGTATACCTACGTTCACAGTCATTGAACTTTTTACTGATGTAGTAGATCGCATGTTCTTTCTTTCCTTGTTCTTGTTGTGCCAGCATTGCCCCCATAGAATTTTCGAATACAGATAAGTACAGTGTTAGGGGTTTCTTTGGTGTAGGGGGTGCTAGGACCGGTGGATTTAGAAGGTATTCTTTAATTTTGCTAAACGCATTTTGGCAATCTTCGTCCCACTCACATGGTTGGTTTTTCTTGAGTAGTTTGAAAAGGGGTTCACATGTGGAGGTCAATTGTGAAATGAATCTACTGATATAGTTCAGGCGTCCGAGGAATCCTCTTACTTCTTTCTGGGTCTTGGGTGGCGGCATTTCAACTATTGCTTTGACTTTGTCTGGATCGACTTCTATCCCTTTCTGACTTACTAGAAACCCTAGCAACTTTCCCGATGTGACCCCAAAAGTACATTTTTCGGGATTCAATCGTAATTGATATTTACGCAATCTTTTGAAAAGCTTTCGTAGGATTTCTACGTGATCTTCTCCTGGTCTAGATTTAGCTATCATGTCATCCACATAGACTTCTATTTCTTTATGCATCATGTCATGAAACAACGTGACCATTGCCCTTTGGTAAGTAGCTCCTGCGTTTTTCAGCCCGAAAGGCATTACAATGTAACAAAACGTTCCCCATAATGTGATGAAAGTCGTTTTTTCCATGTCCTCTGGGCACATTTTGATTTGGTTATATCCTGAAAAACCGTCCATGAAGGAGAATGTGTGATGACCAGCCGTATTGTCGATAAGAACATCAATATGAGGTAATGGGAAATCATCTTTTGGGCTTGCACGATTTAGGTCCCTATAATCTACGCATACTCGGATCTTTCCATTCTTTTTAGGGACTGGGACAATATTTGAGACCCATTCAGGATATATGGCTACCCGTAAGAAACCAGCATTGTATTGTTTTTGAACTTCTTCCTTGACCTTCAACAACCATTCTGCTTTCATTCTTCTCAATTTCTGCTTGATGGGTTTGCTATCTTGTTTCAAAGGCAAGTGATGCATTACTATTTTTTCGTCTAAACCGGGCATGTCTTTGTAAGACCAAGCAAACACGTCTTGATATTCCTTTAGCAGGTCTACAAGCCTTTCTTGTGCGTCTTCACTTAAACTTTCCCCAATTTTCACTTCCTTCTGATCTTCTTCCGTCCCTATGTTTACCACTCTGATTGCTTCACCATACGGTTGTAATGCTGGCTCTTCCCGCTCAAGCACCCAATCCCAGTCTGAAGATTCCTCTTCTTCCTCATCCGACTCCATTTGATTAATAGGTAAGTCAAAGTTGATTGTCAAATCATGAAGATCTCAAGTATCCTCCCATTGCTCACATATCCTGAAGCAAAAGATATAAAGGCAAAAAGGAAAGGAAAATAACGTGGAATAAGGAAGGGATAGAAATCCATGTCATGAACGATTGGAATTCAAATGCATATGTTTATTTGAAAACAAAGGAAGGTGCTATAAGTGCGCTTTATTTCCCACTACAGTCTTAACAAAAGCTTAACTAGTCTTTTCGACTACATTTTATTCATTATTATACGATACTTTCGATTTCTCGTGCCCACGACATTACATTGCGTCTGGTATAGGCATGTCTTCAAACTTCCAATTGCACAGCTCTTCATCTGGATGCATCAGGTGGACAAACTCGAACGATTCAGTGTTATTCCCCCCAGCCATGTTGATCGACAAATCACTGAAAACAGTTAACATCATATGGTCCTCTAGGTCTATGTTTGCCTCGACGACATCGACAGTCTTGCTATTGATCGTTCCTCCACTTGTGAAGGTTTGACTTATGTGGGGTATCTTGATCTTCTCGTGTTCAAAATTGTCCCCTTTTAAGCGAACCAACCTCTTGTTTCGTTTCTCCTCTTGGATCCTTTTCATATCCAATATACTTGGCGAGTACCCCAAACCGCAACGATTTTTATTTTCCTTGATGTTCATTGGCGGCCTGATTAGGGTGTTCCACATTGACTTGTCAATTCCCTTAATCAATTGTTTGGCAGCCATGATGGAGGCTACAGATGGTTTTGGGTTTCGTGTCTTATTTTCCTTGTTGACGTATGCGACGTCTTCAATTTCTAGCGACTGAAATGCACTTTCAAGAGCTTCCTCTGTAGCTTCGATATATGGTGCATCTGGTGCTTTCGTTATCATTATATCTTCTTCCCCGTAGACCTCCACTAACTTCTTGTCAATGATGAATTTAACTTTCTGGTGGAGCGATGACGGCACTGCTCCTGCCGAATGTATCCACGGTCGACCCAATAGGAGGCTGTATGTGGGAGTAATGTCCATCACCTGGAACGAGATGTTGAAGATGCTTGGTCCTATCTGGATCGGAAGCTCGACTTCGCCGATTACCTTGCGTTTAGTACCATCGAATGCCCGAACCACTACAAAGCTCGGCTTGATGTATGATTCATCCACCGGGAGTTTATTGAGGGTTGACTTGGGTATTACATTTAGAGCTGACCCGTTATCGATAAGCGCACGAGCTATCATGTGGCCTTTGCATTTTAGCGAAATGTGCAGAGCTTTGGTGTGACCTGTTCCCTCGGTGGGGATTTCATCTTCGTCAAACGAGATCTTTCCGCTGGTCAGGACAGCTCCGACGATATTGTCTACCTTTTCTACTGATACATTATGGCATACGTGAGCTTGATTTAGTACTTTCATTAGAGCTTGACGATGAGGTTCAGAAGTGAGGATTAGGGATAGAAGAGAAATTCGTGCAGGCGTGCGGTTCAACTGCTCTACCACCTTGAACTCACTTTGCTTAATCAGTTTTAGGAATTCACATGCATCCTCATCAGAAACTTGTTTTTGGTACTCTTTTGGACCTTCCATGATCGGTGCCCTCTCCTCTTCCTCATTGAGCTGTGGGTTCGTGAACTCGGGGAGTTTTTGCTTTCCCTGCTTTATTTCTTGCCTTTTTGCCAATTCCTCAATTCTACGCTTTTCAACGTCATCCGGGGTATAATACCTGCCTGTTCTAGTCATACCGCCTATCCCGGTTATGTTCGTCACTTCACTTTGGCGAGTAAAGGTTTTCTGATCTGCCTGACAGTTGTACATCCATGGCACTGCTTTTGGATTTTCATACTTGAATGGCTTTGGGGTTTTGATGACCAGAGGGACCACTTTTGAGGATGGAGGGCTAGGCTCATCCTGTCGGGCTTGGTAGCAAATGAACCTTTCCTGCTTTTGGGGTTCGTCAGTTAGCGAGGACATCATATTTACATCCCCCATGACTTTGCCTTTAGTTCGAATTAGTAACACTTTTGCATCCATGAGTTGTTGTAACTTTATTTTGAATGGATCACAATGCTGGATAGAATGCCCCTTAACTCCCGCATGATAAAGACATGTATCTTCCAGATTTATGACGGGTACCTCTTCATCAGGGTCCTCCAGGTAATTGTTGTGGGATAGTATTTTATAGATGCACTCCAAAGGTGTCTTTATTTCTTCCACACTTACCCTGTCTTTGTATTGTTCAAATTCTTCGATGCCATTTACTCCCTGCCCCCCATGATTAGGCAATGGATTATTGTTAACATTCGGTCTGTTGGGCTGTTCTTCGAATTTTAGCCAACCAACTTTTATCAACTGTTGTACCTTAACTTTCAGTATTCTGCAATCTTCAGTTGAATGCCCTGGGACCCCCGAATGGTAGGCACAATGTTGATCCGGCTTATACCAATTAGGGTAAGGTGGTTGCAGGGGCTCAGATGGTATGGGGGCAATTAGATGACTTTGGATTAACTGAGGAAAGAGTTCAGTATATGTGATGGGAATAGGATCGATTTGAAAAGTTTTTCCATACATTCGAGTGACGTTCTGATCTCTGTTGTTTGCTTGGGGTGGTGCTTGTGGTCGATTCTGGTTTAGTGGCTGAGTAGCATAATTCGGGCGTTGAGTAACAACTGTAGCATTATTTATGTATGGACGAATTTGGTTGGGTTGAGGTCGACTGTTCCATCTCCCTATTTTTGAAGACTCTCCCTGGGCTGAATTGACCTCCGCTTCCTTCTTTCTGATGTGGCTCGCCTTCCGTGAAGCTTCTGGGCTTTCCATTTTCCCTAGTTTGATTCCCTTCTCAATTCGTTCACCAATCACTAACACATCAGCAAAATTTGTTGTAGTGATTCCGACCATGTTATTGTAATATGGAGGCTTCAGGGTTTCAAAGAAAGTAGATATCATTTCTTTCTCAGATAAAGGGGGCTGAACATCTGCAGCTCTTCCTCGCCACCTTTGGGCATACTCTCGGAAGGACTCCTCCTCTTTCTTTTCCATGGCGCGTAGATCTTCCCTATCTGGGGCCAAATCTTGATTATGCTTATAGTGTTTCATGAATGCATCAGCAAGATCTTGCCATCTTTTGACTTTTGACCTTTCGAGCTGCATGTACCACCTTGCGGCTGGCCCAGTTAGGCTGTTTTGAAAACAATGTATCATAAGCTTGTCGTCTCGGACGTGGTTGGCCATTTTATTACAATACATGATTAGGTGGTTTCTAGGGCACGTGGTACCGTCATATTTTTCAAATTCTGGGATTTTGAATTTTGGGGGAATTATCACGTCTGGTACGAGTCATAATTGCGTGGCATCAGTAGAACCATATGATTCTACTCCTTCGATGGCTCTCACTCTTTCGTCCAGGTATTCCCATTTTTCTTTCAATAGTATGTCATTTTCAACGCCTTCTATTTTCTCTCTCTCTTGGTCGTGTTCAGGGGATCTCGTATTGTTTTTGTCATGCACGATGATGACTTTGGGGCCCAAACCTTCCCCTTTTGGAGGAACATCATCTTCAGAATGTACTTCTTCATCATTGGATACTATTTCCTTTCCTTTTGCCGACAGCATTTTTACTATCATGTTCAGCTGATCTTTCATTTCATCAAACCCAACCAGCTTTTCATCAAATCCAGTTATCTTTCCTTCGATGTCATTCAGCTTCTTCTGAAAAGCTTCCATGACGAACTCGGCCTTAGATCTCGTTAAGTATGTAAAGTCTTGACTCTTCCCTGGTGGACGATCAATTTTAAAGAAAAACCCGGTGCTCTGGTTCCTGTGTTCTCGTGGAATAGTTTATAATTAGTCGATGCGGAGTGATATGATGTCATGCTTATGCTATATGAGGTGAATGCATGATGTGATGTTTTTGTTAGTGCTTGAATGCAATTCTAGGATTTGCCAATGAGATAACACCTCTGCTTCCAAACTTTATATTTACAGTAGCTGGGGCTACCATTACAATTTTATGTGCGCTTCAAGGCGCTATATGCTTACTACATGGCCTCGTACATATTTCACAAGAGACCATGATTACAAAAACAACCCAAAGTACATTGTTTATTCCCCTGCTACCTTACATTACCATATTACAAAGTATTATAATATGATTAGTGAAAATTTCCATAATACATCAGCTCTTGTTGCAGGTTTTCGAGATAGGTTCGAAGGTCGGGATCCGGATTCTCCATTTGTACCAGACGTAGTCTAGCCGCCTCAGCTTCATTGGACAACTCATATGCTCTTCTAGTAGCTCCTCTAACGACTTCCATGAGGCGGTTAACTTTCCGTTCTTCATTCAGCCTGTTGTTTTCCAGTGTTTGTGCTGTAATTTTCCAGTCCGCATTTTCCTTCTCGATAGCCTCTTTTTCAGTAGTTAATCGGCTAATTTCTTCATGATATTTGATAGCTTCCTTCTTTTGCTTACTGATAAGATGCTCCGTTCGTAGTCCCCATTCTTCCAGATGCTCTAATCTTTCTTGCATTGCCCAATTTGCGCTTTGGTGTTCGTTGATTGTAGACTTCTGCTCATGGCTAAGACCTTCCAACTGAATAACCCTTTGGTTCAGGATATAATTTGCTTCTTCAAGTCTCTTTATCTGGGTGAAATTCCCTCTTGCGTATGCCCGCATCTCATCATTTTCTCGTTGTAGTCGGTTTAGAGCCATATCTTTAGCCAAAGATCCTGCTTGATGATGTATCGCCGGTGGCAATCTGGGTTCAAAATCCATTTTCCTCTTGCCTTTCCTGTCTACAGTGACTGCTTTTCCTCGCCCCTGATACCATGGTGCGTATTCAGGAGCCAGGAAATTGTGGAGGTCTTGATCATCTTTCATCATTGCAATGCTCAAACTTCGATTGATTAGTCTCGGATTTTTCCAACATGGTAGTACCCGCTCACTTTTAGCCTTTGAGTCGGGATTGAAATACCGGTAACTAAACCAACCCATCCCTTCGGTTGCTGGCACAAACTGCATGCAACCCACTTGCCTCCTGAACATATTAGGTGCGTATGCCACGCATCCCTCGGGACCTAGCAGAGGTACCCATGGGTCGGACCCGCAGCTATACAATACACTTCCCTCGTACATCCACGGGGCTTTCCATTGGATATCTTCACTCCCGAGTGTGGCAAAATAATTTTTCCAATGCTCTTCAGATGCTGACATATATAATAAGTCCCCAGAGGCAAACTCTCTAACTGAGCATCTCCTTTCGTCGAAGACGAATGAGTATCTAATTATCGGGATCCCTTTCTTCGGAGAGGGTTTAAGATGTCCAAAAATCCAGACCACTAGTAATGGGGCGCAACCAAGTAGGATGCCCCCACGATTTTCTCTACATCTTCCCAAAGCAGCAAATGTTTCAGACAGAATAGAGAATATTGGGTTGACATCATGTGTATCTTGCTCAAACACTTTCATGGCAGAGTTGTCAATGTGGTCTGGCATTCGAGGGTATAGGATTAATCCATATAGTACCAGTGCGAATATCTTCAAATCTTTCTCATTTTTCGGTCCGATATTTATCTGAGATATGAGTGTGTCGACGTGAATGTACTCGATCTCACCATCAGATCCTATTAAATGTTCTATCTTTGCACTTTTTGTATCTAGAATCCGGGATAATACATTCTTCGCTTTGAGATAGGGCTTATGGACGTAGATCTTATACGGCTTCTTGGGATCTATTTGGAGGATAGATTTGTACTCTTCCATAAGGGGGGAGAAATCATTGTCATTTATGGAAAAGCAATGATAGAACGGATCCCAATAGTTGAGCATTTCTTGGATCATGTTCGCCGGGAATGGGACATATAACAGATCAGGTATTCTTCCATAAGTGCGAGTGAACACCTTCTGCTCATGTTCTGTGAAAGTTCCCCACATCTGCTTGAGTGATTGGATTCTGTTATCAAGAATCCTGACTGGCCCCATGGGTAGCAAATCAATCACTGTGCCCCTCGGTAGACGATCACCTCCGTCCCTATATCGTTTCATTGACTCGAACATTACCATCTCTTCTTCTTCGATAATGGGTGATATTCCCGCCATGTTGTACATATAAAGTCCTGTAGCAAGGATGTTATTTCGTGGCAAAACCTATCAATCGAAATAAAAGAATAGGTGTGAATGCATGCGTGCAATGATATGATTATCGCGCACAGTTAAAGTTAAGCCATCCACATAGACATTAGACGCAAAACACCAAGCCCTTTATTTCATCATTCAGGGTTACATTTGTACTAAGCAAAAATGGCTACCCAACTGGTTGCCATACCCTGAGCAACTCCTTGTCCTTCCGTTTTTTTCTTTTTTTTTCTTTTTTTTTTTTTGGATAGGGAGTCTGAACAAAATATGTCAAAATAGTCGACCTATTCCTAATGGTCGACAGTTACTAGGGCCTTCGGTCTTCACTCTAACATACGCGAGGACTCTGGTTCCTCGGGGTCTATATCTTCTGGTATTTTAGAGCATTCGTCTATGTAAGTTCTCACTTTTGCTGCCTGCTTCATATTGTACTTGGCTTCTTTCAAGAAATATTTCTCCTTCATGAACGGTGGGAAACACGCCTCTTTGATTCTTCCGTCAGTGTGGTAGTTCCTGGCGGACCTTAATGCTACTGGCACGTCATTTGGTGATAAGTTGTTGCGCATGCAGAGTCTATCTTTCATGCTTTTCCATGTTGTAGCCATTTTTATTGGTTCCAAAGTGGGATTCTCTATAAAACACTGCTCGAACTTTGCAGACGGTTTTTCCACCACCACGTATCCGTTATCCACGATCATTATTTCCCTTTCCACATGAAAGGTGAGGAAAAGATAGTCATCATGATTTTCATCAAGGAAGATCGCCCATCGGCGTAGTGATAAGAACTGTCGAAGCCATTTTCCCAGGAGAGTTACTTTATCGGGGAATGTTTCCCATTCGTGAATACAGTTCTTCAAAACTGGTTTGTGCATTATGATTCCTATAGTACATACACGAATCATGCGTCTCAGGAGGCAGTACACAATTTTTGACATGTCTGGGTACTCTTCGAGAGGTATATAGAATACGTTCAGGCACATGAGGTCTGGTGTCCAGTCGAGGTGTTTGATGGGGAGATTGTGGCTGCCATACTTGTGTAGTAGTAGATTTCTTGCCCTTTCGATAAATACATCATCATTTCTCCTCAGGCCCCTCGAAACGATGTCCTGAACTATTTCAGATGGCACATCCCTCAGGTTGCGGACTAAGTTCTGATCAATCCAGACAGGAGCAAGTCTGTTGGTGGCGGAACGAGCGACCACTTCCTGGGCTATAAAGGTGCCTTCCATCTAATCATCATATGTAAATGGCTCAAGTTTTAATTTTGCGCGATATGGAAATGTATATGATAGTGATGCATGAAAATATGTTCGATTCAACTTATTATTGTTATTATTAATATTATTACATCATTTTTAGTCATTTTCAAAACATAAGTTTTTTATTATGCAAGCAAATGAAGACAAATAATAGAGAATAACCAAAATATTTACTTTTTGTGAGAATATACACAAAGTATAGTATAGCCATACACATTTAAAATACGGAATGTCCGAAACATTTATCACCGCAGTAGGAAATATATACGCGACATATACATGTACAAATACAAAAAGTAATGACTGCCTATTTTAGGTATCACCTAGGTGTGTTTGGGCAGCGTAACGACATGGTTAAGGGTGGCTTAGGAAATGTTTTGGACGGTTAAAGGTGGCTTCTAAGCTTGCTATATGCTGGCAGAGGGATTGCTAGGGAATTGGCTCCCAAGTTGTATCCTGCCGTAGCCTTTTCAGACTGACTGGATACCTCGAGATCATCCTCGGATCCGAGTTCAACTTGGTTAGAAAGTTTTGCGTGACTACCACTACTGTGGAGGTCACGGTACTCCTTTCAATTTTCTAAAGGGATAGCTCGGGCATAGAGCTTTTATGCATGAATGCAGAATTAAATTGCGAAAATATAATTGCGCAAATAAGAAAGTAAACACCCAACATTTAAAAGGAAAATATAAAACTTATCGAACTTAATTATGTAGCTCGACTCTCGAAGTTCCCCAGCGGAGTCGCCAACTGTCGCAACCGTCCCGTCCGGGGGTCGTCGATGTCATCGCGTCGGCATTTTTGGGAGTCGCCATCGATCTTACTTGGAGTGGATCGAACACTCTTCGGATCGGCTCTAACCTTAGGGTCAGAACCGAGATATGGTCTGCGAAAATAAAGTTATGGGTTCGGGAGTACGGTTACGTGTGGGGAAGTTAAGCAACACCCCCACAACGCCCTAAATCGGTACTACTTAAGTCGATAAGTTTTTATGCGAGTTGGGTGTATTTTAGTAATAATTTTGTAATTTTAGGGTCCCACTGGACCATTAAATAATTTTTATTAGCTGCAATTTAATTATACGCCCACTGACGTAAAAATTTAAAGATAGAGTTTATTGATTAGTTGGACTCGAACCTTATTGGTTGCCTACGTACCCGTTAGACGGGATCAAAGTCCACGTAGTTCGTTAGGACTTTGAAAATTTAATTGTAATCACGTTCCATTGATCGTGATTTTCGTATTATAATTTTGTTAATAAAAATTCATTTAGATTATTACGAGGTTGTGACAATAAATGCAAGTATTTTAGCTATTATGAAGTATTGTGACGTATTGAAAAAAAACGAGATAAACTTAATCCGCAATTCTACCTTTCGTATTAAGGATTTTGAAGGAATAAAATTAAGCGGAAAGGTTAAATTGACGGATGATGGGCCAGCAGCCCAACTGGTTATGCTCCCAAGCATAGTGATGTTGTTGTTGGGGACGCGGGTTCGAAGTCCGCCAGCCTCATTTTTGTTTCGTCGCTTTTTGGTTTCAGAGAAAGGGGAGGGTCAATTTCGTAGTTTCACGAAAACGCGGTGGCAGGGCCGCGTAATAAGCTGAAAACCCTAGGGGCATTTTAGTCATTTTAAACGATGGGGTATATAAAGTCTCTAAAAAAAACCCTAACCTATTAACCAAAATCGGCCGCCTCACTCTCCCTCTCGCCTCTCTCCCTCTCGTTCTCATCTTCTCCAGAGAAGACCAAACATGAACCCTAGCCGCCGCTCTCACCCTCTCTCCCTCGATCTCGATCCTTATCCACTTCTCCACCTCTCGTCTCTCTTCCAGAGAGCGAACCAAAACCCTAGCGCCACCCTCATCTTCTTCTCCCTCGTCTCTCGCCTCCCTATCTCCCGCTAATCCCTACCTCGAAACGAAAACCCTAATCACTTAACCATCCGAACAACGCCGCCATCTACATCTTCTCCTTCTCGCGTTCTTCATGTAAATCGAGAAAAGGAGATGAGCCTTCTTCATATTTAATCTATCTCCCCTTCTCCTTATTCTGGAAACGAGTGGTGACGGGGAAAAGAGGCGGCGGCGGCGGCGACGACTGAGGACGAGCGCTGCCAACGCCAGCAGTGACGATGACGACTAGGGTTTTCTAAAGGTTAGGTTTTTTTTGGCTTGCATGTAAGATTTTTACCATTTTTCGATTTCGATTTTAAGATTTTCTATGTTCTAAACCTATTTCTTGTTTTTCTTTCAGAGACCGATCCAAAACCGAGGAGGGACTCTTGATTTACTTTCTAATAATCTCGATCTACTCTTTTCTACATGCATGCCCATTTTCATTCGATTTAATGGATAAGATTGGGATTTAACTTGTTTTGTTTTTTTTGTTTATGTTTTTTTTATTATTTGGACCTCCGCCGAGAGAAGGGAGGAGCGGCGGTCGCCGGCGGCGCGGCCAGCGCCAGAGCCGACGGCGAGGGTTTTGTTTGGGGGTAAGTTGTTTGTTTTATTTTTTATTCTCGTTTTTTACCTATTATCATTTTTGGGGTTCTAACTCTTGATTTCCTAATTTTTTGCAGATCTTATTCAATTTGAAAGAAACTAGGTGATACCTCTTCTAAACCTAAAATGGGTGGTTTAATTATCGTTATGATTGTTTATAGAACTTTCTGGTGTTGTGAAAGTAAATTTTGTTAGACCTCCTAGGTTTGTTTAGCCTTAATGTTTGGTTTTGGATATGGTGGAGAATTTGCTTTATTAAAATTTGAAAATCTATAATGGTCCTAAAGGTAATACGACATCATAGCTACTGCTTATGACTATCAATTGGTTAAACAATTTGATTAAAAGGGTAATACCGATTAGTAACAAATGGAATTTTTAATGAAAGTGTTTTATTGTATTTAGCATACAAAATAATAATCAAATGAGAACCTCGTGATTACCAAATCTGGTAATTGAGTTAAAAGGGCACCCTTGAACACAAAATGAGGTATTTTAAAATACTCTCTCAAATGTCTGATTTGAAATTTTTTATGTTTTGAATGGATTGCTTGATTATTGCTATGTTGAAAGAGTAAATGAACTAGCCTGGCTGATAATAGTGCTAGGTTTAGCTAGCAGCTTAACAAGAATTATGCTTGCTAGAATAACTGAGAGCAACTCAAGCTGATTCATTGTATTTAGGTGATAAAAAGTAAATTGTCATATAACGAAAGAAATGAATGGCATAAAGAGGCATACATGTCACGAAGATCAGAATTTCGTAATATCCACTTCGCATACAAATTTAGGCAGCCTAACTATGGATTATGAATTTAGAAGCATCATCATTTACAAACATGCTATATGAATTTTCCTACATGGATGTATGGATGACTACACGCTTGTATGATTGATGGGGTGTAGAAAAAAAAACCGACCTGTGTTTGCGATTTGGTGGAGTTTTGATGGTGATAGCTTGTTGCTGTTTCTGACTCCCTGCCCTTTTTGGATCCTTAGTGCTTCTGTCTTTTTAGTGCTTAGTGCTCTTTAATGCTCTTTGTCTCCCTTTTTTGTGTCTTTTTGTTGTCCCCTTCTTCTCCTCCTGTTTGGGGTAAAAACAGCTCCTTATATATGGCTGCCTTTTACTGTTCATACCTGTGTGTTGGCTGCTCCTCCTTTGCTCTTGAAGTGGTAGCCTTAGCCACTTATGTTGTTGGCAATTTGGGGTTGGTTCTTGGAGGAGGTGGCCGAAATCTTCTTTTTTAGGTTTGGCAGAGACTCTGCTGTTCTGCTGCTCTGTTACTCTGCTACTCCTTTAGATAAGAATGATGGGTTTGGTTGACGGGGTTGACCATAGCTGGCCCGGGCTGACCATACTTGATTGGGTTGACCCGGGTCAATTGGGCCTGAATATGGGCCTGGGTTGTGGGTTTTTATTTTAGGTTGCTCTTCTAACATTTTCTTTTTTTTTGTTTGCAGGTCCCTAGTCCGTTTCTGGCCCAAAATGATGATCAATGGGGGCCCAAACAGCCTTAATTGGCTAAGCCCCCAATTCTGATTGGTGCCCAAAAGAAAAAAGAAGTCCTATTTTATTCATCTTTAATTCCTTATCAAATGTAATAATTATTAGTTGTACATTTGTACTTTGTAATTATGCATGTAATTATTTTTGCGACTTATAATTAGAATGATCGTGTAATCATTGTATGGCCAACTATTCAATTGATTTGCTTCCACCTAGCTTGTTTATTCTTTTTCCTGATCGTGACCCACATCCCAACTTCTTAAATAAGTAGTTCTTGATTATGAATTTCGACCAATATTGACCAATATGAGTAAGTTTAATATGGTCTTCCTATCTCATTTGACCAATTTCAAACCTATGTCACTAATCACTAACCGTAATGCTAGTATAGTCGTGACGGCGTACTATTGTTATTCTAAATAAAGCGAATTTGGTAGTCATTAGCTACTGCTAATTCTACCTAGTACAGATATTCGAACTAAACAGAAGGAGGACTTCGAAATTATTGGTACTTGTTGATTTGCCACTGCTAATCTCAACCAACTTCGTCCAAACTTTCACTTAGTTTTTTTTTTTTTTAATTTTTAAATGGAATATTCTTCCGAATTTTGAGTAGGATAGTTGCTCCGGACAAAATGTGGTGTCTACAATACATATATTGTCGAATTTGATGCATTGTAGAATACAACGTTTGGTATGTGTGATTGTGTATGTCGCATCAGCTAAAAGCTGAGACAAAACAATCTCAACTGAACTATCGCAACAATCACAACTAAAAGTTGAGATATAACAATCACTCAAAATGAGTGATAGTTTCTGTCACATCACAGAAACAATCCATGTATTGTTTCTGCTAAAATAAACAAAAAAACGATGCATTGTAAACAATGCATGCATAATAACAATCTCAACAAAACTATCGCAACTTCCAAACGACCCCTTACTTATAGCTATCGATACCAAAGTCTTTAGTACAGAGCTAAAAAGTAGTGATGTATTTAGAGGTATGATTTGAGGTGAACTGGAGTATGGTAACCTTGGTAGACAGTAATATTGTCTAGGTTTTTCTGAATGCTTGATCAGTTTTATCAAGAAGGTTTAATAAGAAATTACGGGTCGTTTGGATGGATCAATTGTAAAACGAGACAATTTGACCAATTGTTTCATTTTACAAAACGAGTCATTTAAAACGAGTCAATTCAGATTACCTGCCCCCACCCCAGACAATTGTAATTGGCTCAAAATGAGTCAATTCAGAATTCCCCAGCCTAAATTGCTTCATCCAAATTTTCTGCTGCCAAACGGATCAATGTAGCACAATTGACTCAAAATGAGACAATTGTATCAGATTGATCCATTAGAATTCCTCATCCAAACGACCCCCAAATTACAGATAAAAATAACCCAAGTGAAACAACATTAGAGACGTGTAGTCCATTGACAAATGTGATGATCGTCACACCTTTTCATCTTCTTTCTCTACCCATTGCTTGCATAAATCTGATTACAGCTGACTTGTGACGATCATCAATTTTTTTTTTAACTTCAATGAACAACCAGTCCAATTCTTCTCCTTCTCTTTTGATCAATCTGACATAATATCAAAGCCGCCAAAACCCATATAAAAAAATTTCTCTTCATCAAAATTGTGTGTTCAGATTTCTTTTTCTCATATAACTCGTCTTTCCTTCAACTCGCTTACCAATCACAATTTTGCCAATGAACTGTACCCCTATCAAAAAATTATAAATAAAAAAAAGTTGAGGAAAAAAGAACTGTGGTGCACAATTCCCTCGTAAGGAAACTCCACGATTGTCTTGTTTTTATCTTTCTGAAATAACCAGTGGGATAAAATAACAAATATAACTAATGCACAATGCCCCCAATAACCAAAGGCACAGTTGTTTTTGTTTTGGTCCAAAAAAGGCAGAACAGTCTGCTGCATTTAAAGTGATATGTCCAAAACTTCTTTTATGAGGTAGAGAGAGTTAAAATGCTTAAGTTTGCAACATGACATGCACATTAATTCCCACACAGGTTATCTAATAATGAAATTTTATATTATATTACATAGGAATATTCGAGAGAATAGGGCAGTTCATTATAAAATGTTGGGAAACTTGTTCGGAACTTTGATATAGTTTTGTCCATCTGAATTTGAAATTTGGCAGTTAATCCCAGTTTTGGCGTTCATTATCATGTGATGCATGCATACAGGCTTTGGAGGGAGCCCCTATGGTTTACACTAAAAGTTAATCTTATATCATATCGGTTAAATACAAGGGTTGAAATGATTTTATAAGACCAACATAATTATAAAAATTAAAATCAATTAAGATGGGTGGCGTGGATTAGATTTTTTGAACCGATAACCGCATGCAATCACGTGCGCCACATCCATTCCAAACATTGACCAAGTGTTGAAGCACCCCCCATGAGGTGGTCAGGGTGGGTTGGAGGGTCATCAACGTACGCCCCCCATAAGGTGGCCAGAGGGTCATCAACATACCACCCCCATGGTGTGGTAAGGAGGGGTAATCAACATTACTCCTCACATGGTGTGATCGGGGGGGGGGGGGGGGGGGGGGGGGGGGGGGGGGAGGTTCACTAGTGTAAGTAAAATTTGGCTAAGTCTATCAATGTGTGTGGCACAGTATACCACATAGTGGATGAAATATGACCAAAATTTGGCCAAGTATGCCGCTCCCATAGTGGTGAATTAAAATTTTCCATTTTTACCCTGTGTGATCCAAACACCCACCCACGTGTGACAAGGAGGTCTTCATGCCTTCGTCATTTTTCTCAACTAACAAGCAAAGCTAATAAGGAGCTATCAAGAGGAGGGGGCCGGGGCCTAGACTGGAGAGGGGACTACTACCAATGTCAAGGCATAATCGGAGCAGTTGAGAGGGTAACAGTCACTCCACGTCAGCAGAGCAGTCTATCAAGGCATTTACTTTTGGTGGTATAAATAGGAGGTGAAAATGACAGAGAAGGGGCTCGCAAAGATCACAACTCGACACCACTTGTCAATTTTTTATCATTTCTACCTTTCCTCTGAGAATTTTAGCCATAGGCGTAGTTATGGAGCTCTCAATGAACCTCCATAAGAGTATGACTAATTTAATGTGGTCTTTGTCTCGTGAGCTGAAGAAACATCGAACACACTTGTTTGAACTTTGTTCAAAGAGGTGTGAACTGTGTTTATTTTATCGTTGTTCAAGAAATCAAGGTGCAAATTCAATTTTGTTCAACTCTAATTTTCTCGCCGGAAAACACCTACAAAATTTATTTTATAATTTTTTTTTCAATGGAAATTGGGATGACAACTAGTTCGAGTGAGGCTGGTTTTCCTATATACCAAAACCTACTCATGTGTGATTTAGGGAAAACTCATCCCACCATTCCTAGATAACCATATGTAAAGTTATTGATATAAAGTGAATTGTTCTTAGAATGTCGACGTCTTTTAAGTTTTGACGTTGTTTATAAAAGTGAGGGGAATGAGTAAGATTTTTGTCATACAGATAATTATAATATTTGAGGGATTGGATGAACGGATTGTTGAAGCAAGTGAGTCTAAATCATAGTTGTAATACATATTCGAGATGGTTCGGTGTAGACACTTAAAACACCAAAACTGCACCAAATCTATTATTACCCTCTTTGTTGGAAACTGTCATAAACCAACTGATCCAAATAACTCGAATTGTGAGGAGATGTGCATGTATGGTACTTAGGCGAATCTCACATCGACAAAATACATGATAGATCTATGATTCATAAGGAAAAAGCCAACGAACAGTTGCCCCCATCCCCATCCAACATTGCTACAATTTCCACTGAAGCAAACGAAATTTCCAAGTGAAACCATTTCTGATTTCACTCTATGTTGTGTCACATGCATCATATAGTGAAGGCAATAGTGCCCACCTACCAATGTAGTTAAAATTGCACTTTAAAGCTTAAAAACTTACGCTTTTAGATCACAAAAACGCTTCTACGCAGAATCTCAGTTTTTATAACTAATATAATTAAAATGCGCTTTAAATATTACAACTTACTGTTTTACGCTTCTAGATCACCAAAACGCTTCTACATAGAAACACGTTTTTTACTACATTGCCACCACGAAGATTCTTCTGGCTTTCTCTTCGAGAGTTGAGTCCATTTCCTGTTTGAGTGTTGCGAACAAACTCAATTTTAAACCAACTTTTGATACCACTATTAAAAAATATGGTTCTTGAGTAACTTGGAATTAGGGTAACCAGATAGATTAAAAGGGATTTAGGGATTGAAAATAAAAATTAGGGATTTGAGATGGAGATTTGGGAATTGAAATAGGAAGAACATAATTGGAGATTAGGAATTAAAATTGAAAATTTGGCAGAATTAGGAAGATCAGTAGATCAGTCGTTTAAGGTTAGGAGAGAAGTATTGGGAGAATAGATTTTGGGAAAATGTTTATTCAATTAATCTTTGCTAAATCCTGACTAAATAACACTAGCATATATTTATACAAAAATACCGAAAACCTAATAACAAAATTAATTATATTTACGCTTGTTGGCCGCCTAACCCAATAATATTAATAATAGTAATATAACTAATAATTAAAAAGCATATTTCTAACACATTCTCTCAACATCAATTATGAACACCACAAGGTGAAAAGGGATGCGCACGCTGCGCATCTCAAGCAAGAGTGTCCAGTAAGAGAAAATAATCTAAATATTTTTTGTCCAAGAGATAACAAGAGAAAATTAGAAATGAAAAGTACACCCACAA
Organism: Linum trigynum; assembly: GCA_964030455.1. Taxonomy (NCBI): domain Eukaryota; kingdom Viridiplantae; phylum Streptophyta; class Magnoliopsida; order Malpighiales; family Linaceae; genus Linum; species Linum trigynum. The sequence goes on along the minus strand of OZ034814.1, from coordinate 26,211,499 downwards.
GAGATACTCTAGTGGAGCTACCCTATAGAAACAAAGGAAACTAACGCTAAACGAGATAGTAATAGGGGTTTAGGTGCAACCCTCTAGGAAGTCCAGTTTAGGGTTTGCAGAACCGCTCTATAGACAATACAAAGAGAAGCACAGGAGATCAAATGACAACATTCTTGGAGCAGGATGCCCTCCTAGAGAACCTGCCACCACACCTAGATAAAGCTCACAAATCACCACCTTATAATCACCTTCTAGTATAACGTGATGAAGTCTTCCAGAACAATGATTGAGTGGGTATCTCTAGCATGTAGTTCCACAAGCTCACACGAAGGAACATATGTGTATTGACTGTCCCTCAAGCTCAAACGAGGAAAAAAAACATCCTTATATTGAAGAGCAACAAAGAGCATATGATATGTGGAATTCCATCTACTTGGACAATCAAGTATTAGTTTTTTCTCAAAAGACAACTTCAGTTGCTTAACAACTTCGAAGAAGGTTTGAACCCTCTTAGGTATAGAATTCCAGTAAACTACACTCACCCTAATCAAATGTATAGCATACTTGATTTCATCCAAACCATACCTCACAATCAAGTTCATAATATGAGTTGAACACCTCATATGAACTAATTTACCATCAAGCAAAAAAATCACTGCTCACAAGCTTATTTCTCATATGAAATATCATTGAATCATTGGTGGTACAGTTGTCCAATGTGCTTGAGGACAACTTACCGTCAATGTTCCAATCCAAAAGAGAGTCAAACAACCTATCGGCTAGTCTTTCACTAGTGTGAGGGGCTAGAACATACATAAACCTCAACATTATGTTATGGATCTTCCAAGATTAGTCAATAAAGTGACCAGTTACTGCCATATACCCCCTTTTCTAATTTGAGGTAGTCCACAAATCAGTAGTCACTAAAACCCTCCCCGGGTTACCATCAATCATGGTATGATATTTAGCCCTTTCAACCCCATACAAACCCATAATATCCTTTTCATAGTGTGTCTACTAGGAACAACAAAGTGAGGTTGAAGAGAACAACAAAAACGTTTGAACCACATGATTAACAAGGATAAGGGGGTACTCATGGATCAAAATCAGTTCCATTCTAGAAACCTCATAATTTTATTACTTAGGCCTTAATTTTACTTAGTTACATTGACAGGACAACACTAATTCTAGAAACCTCATTTTTAGGGACATTAGCATTAGGAGCAGGTTCAACATTCATAGTAGTAGCACCTTCCATCAGAACATAATCAAGTTATATATTACTGATTAGGCCTTAATTTTACTTAGTTACATTGACAGGACAACACTAAATCAGCAAACCAGACACCCTTTTCAGCAATATTACTATTAAGCTTTACTTCTTCTAACTTACTTATTAGCATTAGCAAGCCATAGTCACAACAAGTCACACAACAAACACAATGGTTACTGCCTACTGGTTAGGACTTAGGAGAGGAGAACGAGATTACCTTCTCTTTGAGTTTTCTGTGGACTGTCGAGTACCCAATGATAGTAGACTGATCATTGATCACTTGATCTTCAGTCCTTGAAGATCGATTCAAAACGAGTTCACCCTGGCCCAAAAAACGAGTGAACAACGAACAAAAAGCAAATTATAACTAGATTTATGAATGCATGTATGTATTGACACCACTAACCCAGAAAAAGTCGACAAGAGATCAAGATCCTTACCCTCGAGGCCTGGACTCTATTTGGAGGCTCGTCGCAATCTCTCTGTCTCTTCTCTCTGTGGACTGGTGTGTTCTGGATATCAAAAGATAGCCAGATGGTGAGGAACGACCTCTGAAATTCCCCCTATATATAGCAGTACAAAACTGAGTAGAGATTTTGGGTCTACAATGAAGAAAACCAAAAGAATAGAAAAACCCAGAATTAACTTATCTGTTATCGAATAATCAGCGATTTAAACTTCAAACGACTCTTTGTTGGGCTGTGCTCTACGAAATTTTCATCGGATGGTTGCTCCTCCTGCCATGTGATTGGTCGAATGGAGGAATTGAAGACAAATCCTAAGGAAACTAGGAGAGATTTGTCAATTTTGGTGAGGGGAAAAGGCAAAAAATCGGCCAAGTCGTGATTATCTAGCGATCTGATCACTAATCGCCATAGAGGAGGAGAGAGAAAGAAGGAAACTAGAGTTTGGGATTGGGATTGGTAGACAGTTGAATGAAGAATGAGGCGGCTGCTAGGGTTTCTGAACATGCAAGCAGAGAATATATATGATCTGCTAAATGTCGTCGTTCTGGAGGACGTGTAATCCGTCGGGCGAGCCTCGGGGCTGATAGTCGTCGATCCGTCACCACCCGAAACCCAGGTTTGACGGATATCGGGTTCCCCGCCACCCGTTGACAAGCCTCAGAAAGCACTCCACTTGGGGCCTTATCGGATGGGTATCTGCCTACGACTCTAGGCTTGCCATCCCTAGTTAATGGATATCATATTCAATATGATACACATTTTATCTGATGTTGTTTGTATGATCTAGTTAGTTTAGTGTGCTTAATTTGTTTTGAAAATTATGCCATTTGTTATAATTAATATGGTTTTAGAAATACGGTTTTAAAATAATTGAATCATGTGCTATTAAAATTGGCTCACTCCTATTGTCACTCTAGAAAATGGCCAAGTGTAACCACTTCCTAAAGTGTAGTATAGCGGGTTTGGGTTTTAATGTCAACCCGGGTCCTAGATGTAATGACTACTCAGTGAATTCTTATTATCTAGCGGTGAAACTTTAGTGCCCGTTTAAACAAGCAAAGCAATTATACGATTGTTTTCAAGTCGAGAGAGGTCACCCGGATATGGTTCCCCCTAGACTGCAGTTAAGCCAGATTGCAATTTACCAAGTTCAGTTTCTATGATAGTTATACAGCGGAAGGTTCTTAAAAAGTCTGAAGTCTCTCTAAAGGTCTCCAGACCCTCTCAATCTGAGTCCCCAGCGGGCGACTAACCTCCACCAGAGTAAATAGATTGAGGCCCTAACGAACAAAACCTCCACTACCGAAGTAACTTCGGTACAGAATAGTAAATTGGCTCCTCGACTAAAGTCGCCAATTCACTACCTTCAATTAAGGCTGCTCTATCAACCTAGGAAGATATTCTCTTTCTAGGTTAAAGCAGAAGCAACAGGAATTTGATCAGGATTCAAGTCAATCAATCATTCAAGCCTCAATTGAATATAATCAAATCATAAAATTTGTACTTGGGTTCATACAATCAACCCTAACATATAAATCTAGGGTTCTCCATACCCAGATGAATGGGAAAACTACTCCATGGAGAAAGAAGCAAAAGCATATTCAGATGCGGAAACCATACTGTGAAGGATGGGTTTCTGCTCCTGGTAGTCGATCGGCACGTCTCCAAACTCAAGCCGGGCTCCAATGGTGATGAAGATCAAGCTAGGGCACTTGGGAACTCTGGTTCGTCGCTTTCTCTCTCTAGGAATCGCTCTGTCTCTCTAAAACTCGGAACCCCTTCTCTTTTGGCTCAAATCTGCCTAAAAGGGCATCACTGAGCAAAACACGGTCGAGGGCACGGCCGTGCTTTGCTGCTGCCCGCCCGTGCCCTTGCCACGTGTTAAAAACACGGCCGCTCCTTGGGGAAAACACGTTTATGCCTGATGTTGGACACGGTCGTGTTTTGAGTCAGTCCCGCCCGTGTTTTGGGTCAGCGCAGGACAATTTTGGATCAAGCCTCGGCAGTAAAAACACGGTCCAGGAACATGGCCGTGCTATGATTTAGGCGCGCCCGTGTTTTGGCTCCAGCTCGACCGAATGACTTCCGAATGCCCCGAAACTCGTGTTTAGCCTTTCCTTCGACGTATGGGACCTGAAATATGACAAAGTAGCACAACCCGGTGTAAAATAGGCAAAAAATACACGACTATGCCCCACAAACGGATAAGAACTAGGGGTGCAAACATGTGCAATTACATTGTTATCAAAAACCAATCAATTATACTAAGCCGATTTCATACCAATCCAAATCTAATCCCATCAAGAAATAGATAAGATGAATGTAGGTACAATACAATCAAAATCCAATCCAATTAATGTAAGAATGAACCAATAACAATTGTCTCAAAACAACCCATTGTCATCCATTCTTTAACCCATCTCTTAATTCATTTTTCTCAAATGTAACACTTTGAATAAAGAAACGAAAACAAATGCGATCTACAATTCTCCCCCCGTCACAAAAGCCAGCCACATTGAATTTTGTTTTGATCCCAACAAAGCAAGCATGTTCAGGTGCTTTCAATTGCGGTATGCCCATAACTTTTGTTGCAAAGAGAGTTAAAGAACATGCACAATTCCACACAGATTATGATACATGGAATATTCCCAGGGCAGTTGGTTATAAAATATTTCTGGGTAACATCTTGACAACTTGTTATATAGTTCTTCCTCCCCTATCTAAATTAGGGAAGTTGGCAGTTAGTTCCAGTTGGGCCCGTCGTGTGGTAGCATATAATATGTAAAAAAACATCTCCACAGCAAACCTTCCTTAGGGCTTTCACTATAAGAGGAGGGAGGGAAAGGAAGCAAGAAAAAAGGACCAAAACAAAAGTGGGGAAGAATCAGTAGCAGCAGTAGTGGAGACTAACATGCACACGTTCTTATGATCATTCATTAATCAACTTTTGCCAACTTTGTCTGCAGAAAGTAAAATGCAAAGGCCAAAGCCCTCTCTCTCTCTCTCACTCCATCTCTTTGTTAAGGAAAACTATACTACTACTCTACTAGTCTACCCTCATCATCCCTTTAGTTTTCTTTTGGTTTTTGACAGCAACCAAAATCTAGTAGCCTTCATGACTCATGTGCTGCTGCAGCAAAGCAAGTGCTTCCACTCCCCAACTGCCACCTTCTACATATGCTATGCAAAGCAAGCAAACTCTGCGCCTCTGCCCTCTTCTTTCTTTGCTTTCAAATGGGTTTGTTTCCATTATTGTCCATGGCAGGAGGAAAGTGAAACACTACCCAGACAAACAAGTTGGAAAGTGAATACGGAACCAAACAAGGGGAGAGAGATCAGCCAATAGGGAACGAAACCTTAAAGGGGACCAAGGCAGCCCAATTTGAAAACACTAGCTAGGGAGAATTTGTGGTGCCAAAAAAGCAGTCAGCAAAGCTGGAGATGATGCTGCAGATAACGCAGGAATGCGAAAAAAGAACCCAGCCTTTTGTTTCCGGGTTGGTTCGCTTTCGATCACTACCAATTACCAAGTCTGGTTCCAATTCAGCCATATAGATGACATTCTGTACTTGGATAACGGCAGGGAGACTGCATTTCATCGCATAAGCTACTGGGTCGCTTACAATCCGGTTCAATCATCAATGGAGAAGAAGAGAAAGTCTGAACAGAATACTAAAACCCAAGGTTGACTACTGGATTCGAATTCTGGGAATAAGGAGGCACACATTTGAATATACCTATTTGCATCGTTGGCAATTTTATACAGTACAATGAACAACAAACAGCATGACATTTCTCAGACAGGAGGGAGGGAAAGAAGAAATTTCAATTTACAACTTGGAATCCATGCAACTATAGTCTTTGTATCATCTTCCAACCATGGGGTATGTTTCCATCCAAGGGCTAGGGAATAAAATTTTCACATGTTTACCGGAGGACTTCCCTGAGATTTGGCAGTAAAAACAGGTAAAGATAAGCAAAATTACTGTCAGGGAAGGGACGAAGTCGGGGAAGCAAAAACACAAAACAGATGTCACTGACCTTGAATAAGAGATCACAAGCAATGTCTTCCCAAGGTAATGAGATGGACATCAAGCAGCACTTGAGGGGTAACATTTCGTCGTCAGAACCAGCTGAGGATGAAGCAGCAGCATAAGCATTCTTTGCAGCTTCAGATGCAACAGATGCTGCTCTTTTCATAATTGACCCAATCCCAAATCCTTTCTTTGATGCGAGAGGTGAGAAAGGACCGATATCCCCTACCTGGCTTTGATCTTTAAAAAACCCAAGTTTTAGTACAGCAAAGAAAACCTGAAACTAGGCCTCTGATGAATACAGATATGATCCGTGGAAAAAAAAAGAGTACAAATAATGCATTGGGATGAAATGTAAAAAACACAAATCAACACTCTAAATTATGCAGGAGAGGATTGGTAAGAGAATTATTACTAGAGGGAATTTTCAAAATACCTGCAACACCAGAAACTGCGACTTCCACTTCCCCTCGACCTCCTGGGCCTTTCATGAAAAGCCTGTCTGGTTTACGGGGTGACTGTCCAAGTGAAAGAAGGCTCCCAAACCCAGACTTACCAGCTTCAAAAGGAAAGTCGGAAACCAAATGATAAAAGAATGGTGTGTGCATTTAGACTCTGTACTAAGTAAGATATGAAGGCCACGAAAGCACGTTAAACCAGGCAATACGTGGATTTTATGCATATAATGTTCTTCATGATTCCAGTACGACACAATGCGAAAACAAGTAATTACCGAGCTGATGCCGCACTGCCAAGCTTAAGAACAAATATGAAATTCATAGAACACTTCTCCAGAAAAGGAAAAGCAAACAGTTTTGGTCCTAGAGTTTCAATGGATTATAACCAATGGAATAACCAAAAAACCCCATTCTATTTCTAAGAGTACATACCCTCATAAGCTTGTCGAACCATTTGGTAGCTTACAAATCCAGAGAAAAGAGTGAGCTGCAATAATGACAGCCAGAACATTAGTTTACTTGTCCAATTGTCCCAAGTCAAGGATATTGAGAAATATCATAAGTAGGCAGATGATACTCTTAAAGTCTAAATATCTTTCATTGCACAACACCTACCTACTTAGCTCCTTGTACATAGTAACAACGTTAACCAGCAGAATATATCCTTCTCTAGTAAATTCCTTCAGCGTATATGTTACATTTGGATAGGAGACCATTCAGCAGGGACGGCCATTCAATCTCTCTACGTCATATGTAAGCTATGTCTACGTGTAACTTCGATCAGACTTTTACAATCCTGGCCAGGTTCTTAAGGTGTATATATCAAGTTATGCATACTAGATTGTTTTAAAAAACTGCTAACAGACTTGAGAGCAAGAATCATCAAACTGGAGAAAGCTTACTTTTTTAAGAAACAAATAATATCCCACCGACTATAATATCCAACATCCACAAAATCATAGATAACTGAAACATATTACCAATCTAACTCATAGTTGATCCAGACCTTAGATGCTTTCATCTTTGCAGAACCGGAGGTGTTACTAGACCCACTATCATGGGACTCCTTTTCATTAGGAAATGCTGCCCCATCATGTGCATTTAGAAGCACACAATAGCAATGGTCTCTTTCCGTCAAGACCTGCATAGTAACAAAATCAACTGAAAGCGTCAATTTGTATTGAATAACAGTCCTGCAAGTGCTAATTCTCACAATCTTTATCTCTGTCCTCTTTTCTGTTCTTTTTTCCTGGGTGTAACTACCTTTCTTTGTACTTGATTATTTGAGATTTTCACGTAGGGATTCCTTCACAAGCTTAAACTTAAACTAAGAAATATTAATCAAACCTTGGCAGGGTCATGGTATCTTTCAATATAACTCCTCCCTAAGCAATATATGTTTTTTGGGACTTTAAAGACTAGACAAGTCAATTTCTTAATGCAAGTCGAAGACATTGTACTTCAGAGTTGAATAGATAAACTTCAACATTTTGAAAAGTTCTTAAGTGCATATAAGAGGAGAAACAAATATTCCCCAAAGAAGGAATAAAAACATGAACATATTTTGGAAACCAGAACACATGAATTTGCTTCAAGGAAAGAGAACACATTAGTCATCTCATTGGCAAGTAAGAGATTGAAATGAGAATCCAGTTATGATCATTGAGCGAAATCTAGATGGAATCAGATGGCACAAATATTTTGATGACAATGTCAAAAGGAGAATGGTCGGAAGTTGAGTCTACAATCCGGAGCTAAATGTAGCATTAAAAGGTAAAATTGAGATGACAAAATAACATTACCACGGCATCAAAAGTGGAGTCGAAATCATCAACTGCAAAACATATTTCTGGATAGGCAGGTGTCGTCTCCACTTCCTGCACAGCCATGAAAAAGCACAGGGATGAAGTTCTAATGCACCAAAAGAGATGTAAATCAACTGCGGCTCAGCACATAACTTACCTTTTTAGAGTCCAGAAGAAAATTTACACGACTTGGCGATGCATAAACAGTCTTCACAACCTGCATCAAGACCGCAACAAGCTCTTTAACAATATATACACAAGAAACATAAGGAACAGCTAGCATAGCCCTCCTCATAAAAGGGATCAAGCAATATGGAATTTTAAAGACACAGGTCTCATAATAAGGTAAACAGTGAGTCTCTTATTTCAAGTTACAGAATCCAGAAAGACTTAGGGAACAGTGTGAACTTAATTAAGCTACCAACTAAATGCTTGAAAACTGGAGTAAGCCAAAGATACACCACTCAATGGTCCCATAACATAACTATTAAACATAAAAGTCAGACTCACCTTATATACGGGAGACAAAGGCATATTCTGGCCAGCTTGATGATTCTGAAGGACATGGTGACTGAAGAAGCACCAAACAACCATTATAAACGGGAAAGTTCTTCAAAGGATAAAACATGTTCCACTTTCATACAAGCACACAATATTATATTAAAACAAGCAAAGAGAAAACATAAGTAGAGAAGACAAGAGTAATCAATTAATGACAAAACCTAAAGCATGGTTGCTCAAAGGAAGAAGGGGGAGGTTATGCAGAAATTATACCTGCAAATTGCTACAGTTACTGTGTATGATGTGTGTGCTATCATGTTCAGGTAAAATGAGCGCCCCCAGTCCACGTCTACTGAACTCTCAGTTATTAGATGATCCAACTGGTAGGCAAGATGAGGTAGATACATTAGGTAAGTACCACAGGTTAACCCCTAAAATTCTTCCATCAGTTAACTAGAGAACATGGTCTCAAATACACCTATAAGTTTCCAAATGAAATAGTCTAAACCATGGCCAGTCTTCCGAGTTGCCATGTAAAAATCATTTGATGTTTCCATATTGAAACATTTCGGCTGACACGGATTTTGAGTCTCAATGAACTAAAAATCATGTTAAGTTTATTTACCTTAGGTGCCCACCTGCGCACAAAGTATGGCGAGTCATCATCCTCGTCATCACCGGCACCTCTTTCCTGTGCCATCTACACGACATCATGAGGTAGTAAAATTGGAGCCACCTAACTATCCACTAGAACAAGCAATAAACATGGAAAACACGGGGAAAACAAACAAATAATGCTCAACCTTCTTCTTAACAAAGAAAATGAGATCATCCTCCTCCCTTCCACTCGTCCCTTTGCCACGGACAAAGTACATATCAAACACATCACGCCAAAACCGAATGTCCATTTGAGCATCAGAAGGATCTTGGTTCTCTTCCCGCCCTAAGAAGGCCGAATGCTTCTTCACCATAGTCAACAACTCATACCTAAACGAACATAAAACCTTGCATTAAAGTTTTGCACACAGCAACCGAATTCCTTCCCTCAAAGGTTCAACGCATGGTAGGTGAAGAACAGAATAGAGATATTCTAAGCCGCATTCACAATAAACCCAACACCTACCCTAGGGCACTTCACGCGATGGAAATTTACAGTTTTCCAAGAGACAAGCTCAAAGCTATCATAGCCAATGCTAGTAGTTCCAAACTCCGACGATTTCCAAAAACGAAATTGAGAAGGTAAAAAGAAAATCCCTAATTGAAGTGAGTGTAATTCTCCATTTACCTGGAAGGAGTATCTCCGCCGACTCCAAGCATTTCTTCTCTGAAAACTGTTCCTTTTGCTTGTCTCTCGAATTCGGAGCTGGAGGTTTATGAAGTTGATCGAAAGTGAAGGCCCCAACTGGAAACGAAGAGGCTCCTTGTCAAGTAATGGCCTTCACTGCAGCAATTATGGCGTTCGTTTGTCTTTTTGGCGTTGGAAGGATCAAAAACTCTGGCTGACGGGCTGGCGCGGCTACTCTCACAGAGTTTCTCTCTGTTTGATCTGAATAGTTTTCCTTTTTTTTTTTTCTTTTTATAGCTTCGTTGCAGAGAAGGCACACCGACGTGTACGTCCGTGTGGCGTGGCGGTTGCGAGGCACAATGCATTTTTGGGCCTGCCGCAGCAGTTTGCATAACACGCCGCTCGTAACCATACTTTTCTAAGTCCAAAAGAAAAAGCCCAAATTACTTATTTCATTTTTTACGCATGCTAGCAGGTGTAGATCGATATAGTATCGATATCCCTATCAAAATATCACTAGCCCCGAACCCGGCCTGTTGGCCGGGGAAAACGAAATTGTATACAATAATGGATATTAATATATGCACTAAGTTGCATGTAATGAGTCTTTTCTACCTTGGTTACACAGATTACATATTCAAAAGTGGTCGAACTATGCACAATTTGCTTAAAATATAGTAAGAGGAGAAAAACGATATAAGCAATAAACATAACCATTCACTTGAAAAATGGAATACATATAACTAATTGTCCTTCATTACTTAAGTAGACCATACGATTGAATGAGCATCGACCACAACAAAAAATAGCAATTGTATGGAACAACGAAACGATTGTCCAAGGACACAGAGTTGACTGTGAACGAAATCCCACTGCTACGCCGCCGATATTTGGCAAAACCATTATCATCGATAGTTGTTTGCTCACAAAAGTGCTTCGAAAAATGTTTCGTACAAACACCACCCTCTGTGCAAGGAGCATTACGACCTAAAACACCACATGGGACATGCAACATAAATGACGTTACAGCGCGATAACCTTCTGGATCAAGGTCATGGTTTGATAATTCTGTTAATATTATAGAGTCAATGTCCTTCGAGCTAGTTAGTTTATATTCCGAAGTTAAGAACACTAACAAATGAGCATGTGAGAGGTCCGCTTCTAAAACTCAATTGCCATAACATTTGTAAAGAAACAAAAAAAAACAGCTTGCTTATACAAACAATCATAGAAATTCAGCCTTGAAGGAAGACACAATAGCAATTTGGGGGAATTTAAATATGAATAGCGGAATCAATTGTGATACTATAATTGCAGAGCTTCAACGTAGGCTGCCAATATATTACTGAATAAATAAATGAGAATATGAAGGCGGTATTAAGGCTAAAAGGCCTAGTAAATGTGGTTGCATTATATACGTGCATTAGTCTTACATATTAATCCCTTAAAAATTCAATTTTTTGACGCACAAATACCTACTTTTCATTTTAAATCGTCCATGTGGCAATATATTAATTATTCCTTTCATGAATGGGAAAACATACTAAGGGTTCGTTTGGAAGTTGCGATTGTTAAATAGATGTATTGTTGAAAATGCATGTATACATGTATTGTCGAATTTGATGCATTGTAGAATACAACGTTTGGTATGTGTGATTGTGTATGTCGCTTCAGCTAAAAGTTGAGACAAAACAATCTCAACTCAACTATCTCAACAATCACAACTAAAAGTTGAGATATAACAATCACTCAAAATGAGTGATAGTTTCTGTCACATCATAGAAATAATCCATGTATTGTTTCTGCTAAAAAAACAAAAAAACGATGCATTGTAAACAATACATGCATAATGACAATTTCAACAAAACAATCGTAACTTCCAAACGACCCCTAACAGTCAGTCATTCGTTTGCAGTACTATGACAAACAAAGCAATTAAGTGACCAAAAAGATAAAATGGAGGGAAAATTCAACAAAAAGGGACGTGGACTGCAAGAAAGGCCATGGACTAAAAGCCACCTGTGCACACCAATTCTAAGTTGCAATGAATGCAAAGTACAGAGCAATTAATATTTGTACGCCTATGAAACACAATTACCAATAGAGATGGCAAATGGATTGGATTGGTGGATTGGTGAATTGGATTGGTGGATCCATGGATCAAATGGATTGGATCTAATGGATTGGTGGATTCATGGATTGGATCAAGTGGATTGGTGGATTATCCATGAATCCAAATGACATCCTCAACCAAGGACCAATATGTAAAATGTAAAAAGTTTAGGTACTAAAATGTTATAATGAAAAATTTTAGGTACCAAAACGTAATTTTCCAATGATATTTTTCGTATAAAAAATTAAATTTTAGGTACCAAAATGTAAAAAATAAAAATTATAGGTACTAAACCGTAATTTGCCAATGATCCATGGATCCAATCCATGAATCCACCAATCCAATTGGATTTGGATAAAATGGATTGGATTTAAATGGATTGGATTAGGTGGATATTTTTAATGGATTGATGGATTTGATTTGTGGATTGGATTGAAATTGCCACCTCTAATTACCAACAATAAAATGAAAAGTCGAGCAAACTAAATTACTTACGTCCAGTTGTGGCTACAAATATTTTTTTATCCCTGATCTCAGACATTAGCTTATGTAGTCATATCAGATTTGTTGATATCTTTTCGACCATCTGAGTTAACCAAATCCACCATAAATTGTATTTTCGACCAATTTGCATTGCAAGTGAATGTAATAAATAAATCCGGGTACATACCCCAACCACCTATAAATAGCCATAGCATCTTGAAAATTTTCATACTTATAACGTGGACCCCCCCCAGATGCGAATCAACCAAAAAATCACATGCTTTCCAGTCATTTCTAAATCAGAGTCACGCCGCAAAAAAGCAACGAGCAAACCACTAACGTAATGAGCACGAAGCTTTGACTGGTTATTGCGGATCCAGTCAAGTCGTTCTGCTTTCGCCAATGCATAAGCATTGACAACATACTGCTGAAATAATTTACCAACTAATAACTTAACAGCGAATTTGACTATTGGAATCTACTCTGCATGCGATTTGAATAGTAATCACACTGGTACAAAGTGTTGTCATTCCAAAGATTCTCAGTATCGGCATCATCATCATCATCGCAGCTTATATACGGATTCCATCCATCCTCGCCATAAGGGAATAAAATTGGATAGTGTAACGCCATTAAGGATGGATGATGATAATTAATTCTCTCGAGTTGAGAGCTCTTATATTGGACAGTAATATCTGGCTCAAATGTATCTCGGCTCATCTCAAGCGCCTATTCAAAATCACTCGTTCACCCGTCGTCGTTGTCGACAGACTTGGGCCATCAAGCAATCGATATCGCGCAGTTGTGTTTCAAGATTGTGTATTCCTGAAAGATAAACAACAAACTGAAATTATTTTCATCCAATAAACATGACTGCATTGCATTTAATTAAATGTACTGAACATGGCGGCTTGAGTACGTTGACTAAGACGATCCCTTTCAGCAACAGTTTGTTGTCTGGAAGGAGGTTTTAGCGGTTTGAATATTGCTCGCATCAACCCTAGAAAATCAAAACACGGGAGGAGGGAGGATGACGATTGTGTACAGATCCTGAACATCTAGGACATGAATGGGCCCGGACAAAAAAAAAAACAGCGATAGAAATTACATTGTCTCCTTGAATGATGAACTCCGCGAGCACTTAATCCCAATGTAGAGGGGCCGGCAGCGTGTTGATTTTCGGCCATAGTAGCCGTAGCGCTCACCCTTGACTCCAAACAATAGGGTCACGTATACTTAGTAGTCTACGCTGAAAATAAAAGAAAACCCACAATAGATAGACATCACATAAATTGACAGCAGCTGTAATGGCAATAGTAAAATATTGCAATATAAACCTGATATAGCGCAAGGTCTATTACCCCTCAACGCTCAATCGTGACTCAACAATTATCTGCGGGTGACTCGACAATTAGCTAGTTGTGGGAGCGTTACGTCCAACCACAACTTTGCACGATTGTACGGGATGAGCAATTGCAGATCTTTTTCTTGTGGTTCGTTTGCAGAAGGAAAAGCACTGAGAACAGAAACATATCATCAACTTTCCACACCTGTGGATATCTCACACTACATCAGAAGCTAGTATGCACATGAAAAACGTTCTCAAAACATTCTTTTACAAAAAGGTGTGGATCACTGGCCAAAATCCCGAGTAGTAGTCCAAGCACAGAATAGTTGAAGACCATACCTCATCCTGGCTTCAACTCTAGCTCCTCTCCCACCTAACACTTATCTACTGCTGCTGCTGATGATCTGCTTACACATAGCATAAGCAGAGAAGAAGAATAAAAGAGGGTCAGCTCATAGCTGAGTGAGATAATCATAGCATCGTGAGTTCATAACAGAGCATACCCCTACCATACATCTAGCAAACGAGCCAAAACACTAGGATCGGACCTCAGCCATCCTCATATCCCAATAAGCAAAAGACTCAACCACTTTGACTTATGCATATGCATCTTATCATGTTTTAATCATAGGCGCCTGGCTACTCCCATGCTAATAACTCTCCCGGGAAACATACCCCACATCCCGTCGGATGTAGTCATACATACCCCAACATCCCGTCGGATGTGGTCATACATACCCCACACCACTATGGGTGTAGTCATACCCCGACACCACTCTGGGTGTGGTCATATCTCGTAAGAATTCTTCAGTCACCACCACATGAGAGGTGTGACTATCATATCATAATAGAGTAATAGCATAGGGAGCCCTAATTACTATGTAGTTGACCGTGAGACCACAACCCTCATATTTGGTATCCTTATACATGATTCATATCTCATCTTGCTTAATCATAATTCATTTCTTGGACATGTTCTTGACCTGGCCACAATTGGCTCAACATAACCAGGAGTCGTATAATTGCACTTCCTCGGGATAAACCCTCGTGCAAGTCATCCTCCTTAAAACATCATAATATCACCAGGGAAAATATATATTTTCCCACTTGTGCATCCAAATACAACAATCATGAAAAATCATACCCAATCACCTTTCCGAACCATCATAAGGCATATCAACAGTCAAGTCCACAATTTGCAACATATACACCATCATCAGCATAAACAAGGTTCATATCGATTAGGGAAAGTCAATAATATCATACAGCAATCCAGGGTTCAACATATAGCACAAAAGTTCATACATCTAACAATCAAACCAAAACACTAGGATCGGACCTCAGCCATCCTCATATCCCAATAGGCAAAAGACTCAACCACCTTGACTTATGCATATGCATCTTATCATGTTTTAATCATAGGCGCCTGGCTACTCCCATGCTAATAACTCTCCCGGGAAACATACCCCACATCCCGTCGGATGTAGTCATACATACCCCAACATCCCGTCGGATGTGGTCATACATACCCCACACCACTATGGGTGTAGTCATACCCCGACACCGCTCTGGGTGTGGTCATATCTCATAAGAATTCTTCAGTCACCACCACATGAGAGGTGTGACTATCATACATATCATAATAGAGTAATAGCATAGGGAGCCCTAATTACTACGTAATTGACCATGAGACCACAACATTCATATTTGGTATCCCTGTACATGATTCATATCTCATCTTGCTTAACCATAATTCATTACTTACACATGTACTTGACCTGACCATAATTGGCTCAACATAGGTAAATCAGGAGTCGTATAATTGCACTTCCTCGGGATAAACCCTCGTGCAAGTCATCCTCCTTAAAACATCATAATATCACCCTGGGAAGTTTATTCCCCCACTTATGGATCCAAATACAACCATAATATCACACCATGTCAAAACCCCTTATCGAACAACCATGAAGTCATATCAATAGTTAAGCCACAAATGGCAACATGTAGGCAATCATCCACATAAACAAGGTTCATATCGATTAGGGCAAGTCAATAATATCATACAGTTGTCCAGGTTTCATCATATAGCACAAAAGTCCATACACCCCTAATCATGCCATTCTAGTTCACCTAGGTCAATTCTAAGCATCAATATAATTATCGTGATACGACAAACCCGGTATGCCGTGCTAATCCCTCACCAGTTCTGGTCGTTCAAACACCGGTTCTAGCCTCCCGTACTAAAACGTCAATTTCACGAACGAACCCCGAATTAAAATCCGAGACCGTCCTAATATCCCCTGCAGTATCCCCGTCAATATTAGTTCTAGGCTCCGGGTCAAATTCTCGATAAAAACACATCAAACCCTGGCCGGAGCTAAATTCAGCGGTTTGGACCCCGGCCCAAATAATAGCCGAAATTCAGGGATTAGAACTAGAGGATTGATTACCTCGCTGCAGGAAGCTCGTATATGAAATTTGGGCTCAATCCGGCTTCCGGATACTCCGAAACCCTAATTTGGCTGATCGGGAATTCAAGAAATTCCTGAACCAAAAACTCGTTTTAAAGCTCTAAATCGATAAAACACGATGTATAGATGAATTAGGCATTACTTACGGGATTTTTGGATCACTTATGCTCAAGAATCGAGCTACCGAACGTTTTCCCCGGAGCTCTGCGTGATGCTCTGCTTCTCCGTTTACTCTCGGTGGGGAAATGGAAAATGATGATGAGAATTGGAAAGAAAGTGACGGGAATTATATGTCGACCGCATTTATATATATATATTTTATTATATAATATATATAATTAATACGTATACTTATCCGATCGATCGATAATCCGATTTTTGTCGAAATAGTGTCGAATCCCTGAAATTCTAACTCTTGTTTTCGCTTCATATATCTTGTAGATAAATTTGAATATCGAATATTGTTCTGAAATTAATTTCGATTGCGATTGCGATTCAAAATTGAATTCGGTTTTCAAATCTCAATCTCATAATATTTTGATACGGTATCATTATTTCTGAATACGAAATTATTTACTTTCATGATCAATAATGAAATATATACATAAATCAATAATGATTCGAATTTGTATAGTCTTGAACATTTTTATATGGTGTAGCCTTGTAGGTCTAATTACATTATTATATTGAAATCCTTGGTGATGGCAAGTTGAGGTGATAAAAGTCTAATGAAAACTAATCAAAATGTTCATTGAATGAAATCAATCGAAGTCTCCATTAAATGAATTCATTATAGTTGCTCATTTGGGGATATGAGACTAATTAAAGCGTCCTTAGTTTGCCTAAAGCTAAGGCAAGGACAAAGAGAATGGATGAGATGGTGATATCTCAATTTCTTACCCTCGGTAATCTTTGATCGATGGAATGGAGGCTGAGAAACAACTAATGGAAGTAGCTACTTTTTGGTGTTCTTAAAATAATGTCTTGTTCACTTCCCATTCATTTTCTGTGTATTGTTGCCACAACAAAAATTTGAAAACGTACATGAAAAAACGTGTTCACTTATTTTCTGTTTTTACTTGAAGAAAGAGTAAATTGCAAGATTGGTCATTGGGTTAATTAAAAAGCTCCATGTTTGCCCAAATTGTTGAATGAGACGACTAGTATTCCAAATCCCGAGGTCCTTAAACCCCAATTCATCCTCTTTCTTTGGCAAAGCCTCGTATCTACACAACACCTTAGCCTTCTTTCCTTCCTCTTTACAACTCCACAAGAAATCATAATAGATTTTTTCAACCATCTTAATCACTTTCACATGAAGCTCTATAATACCCATCTAGTATTGGGATATACTTGAAATGACGATTGAAACTAACGGTAACTTGCTAATATACAACACAACCTTCACCCCCAACCCTGTATCCTAGCTGTTATTTTATCTACCAACGCTCTACTAAAGGAATCTCAAATACCAGACTGGCAGTTTACCAATATGGAATGTTGTTTTTGTTGTTATTTGAGGTTTAGGATAGGGTCAGTAATAATTGGTTACTGACTTAAGAGTAACTAAATCTGGACCTTTAGATCTAGGTGGGTTCAGAAAATTCATATTTAAGGGTTGTCAATTAAAGACATTTTATTTTCTCTAGTTTTCTTAATCGACTCTTATCTTCTTCGCTCTAACTTGGATTTCAAAAAAAAAAAAAAAATTTGGCGCAGATGGAACGAGTTCGTTGTGCTCTACAAAATGAGATCAATTTTCAATATATTTTGAGAAACTTTTTTTTACCAACTACATACCATATGATAACTTCTTCATTTTTAAGTCGTTTTTGAAAACGTTTGCTCAGAAGGAACGAGTTCATCATGATCTATTGGATCTATAAATTTGTGGGTGAAAAAAATGCTGGATAAAAATTATCATACTTTACCACTATGGTATGTGGGTGGTAACTTGTGGTAATTTGTAGTAAATAATTATGAAAGTCGTAAATGACAGTTAGTATACTCCTACTATCATGTATTCAACCTTCTTATCATATTGGTATGTTCATACCATCATGGTATGCTTTCTTACCATATGGTATTAAATAGGAGCATACCATATGGTAATGAGTGGTAAAAAAAATATTCAATTTTTTTGTACTAAATGTATATCAAAGTGTATATCATTTTAAAGAGCACATTTAACCTGATTTATCTGTGAAAAAAAAATGACTTAAAACGAGAGAGAAATCGTCCGTTAAAAATTAAAAGGGAATAGATAAAAAAATTCAGGAGAGAAAGAGTACTAATGTGATGCTGATGTGGAAAGGTTACTCATGGTTACTGACCATAGAGTTACTGACCTGATCCGTTCCCGTTATTTGATGCCGAGTGTTATTATCACACTAGCACAAAAAGCGTATCCAGAATATTTCTTGTCTAAATTCTATTATTTTTTTTATGCTTTTGGAGATTTATGGGATGCATTCTAGTGTTTACGATATGCATTATTGTATTTCTAGCATGAATTATTGTGTTTAAGGTATGGATTGTAGTTTTCTAGTATACATTGCTTAATTTCGTTACTTTGGTTCAACTAGATTTTGGGGATCAGAAATTGAAAATTATAAATAAAAATTATTTAAAATATAGAACTAACACAAATTTGGTGTTGTTTTCCTATTAATTTTTCTTTTCCTATTGATTCCGATTAGTGTTAGCACCAAAATAACATTTTGGGCTAATTTAGATTTTTTATCCGCCCTTTGCAGCAAAAGCTTTTTTATATTAAAATTTCATTCACTCATTTATTGATTTAGTGAAATAAAATTATTTACAAAATAGTTCAAGTAAGACTTACACTTCTATAATCTTTATGTAATTTCATAATTATCACAAAAGGCTATGTAACATGTCTGTTTAATTGATGCATAAGGTATAATCAACCCTTCAGTCTTTTTAGTTTACAAATTATATTTTAATTACCGTTATAGAAGGATTTTACGTAATCTTTCGTAATGTGTGGTCTAATAATAAAATTAATTTATAGACTACATCTTATTTGATTAAACTATTATGTAAAAATATCACATTTTAAGTTATGAAAAGAATCACATTTGATTTAATTATGAAAAGTATCACATTTGATTAAAATTTTATGTAAAAATAACATACATACAAAACCCTTTATGTAATGCAAATTTGGAATATAATTGTTGTTGATAATTTAAGATTTTTAGTTCAAAATTATATAGTGAAAAACTTTCACAAATTTATATACCGAGCATTTGTTCGTTCCATTTAGAATTCTATGTTTCGAGATGGTTGATGTGCATGCTCGAGTTTCAGAGAATTATTAGACTTTATTCGTAAAAAAAAAAAGAATTATTAGACTTTATAACGAGCTTTATACACTTTCATTCGTGCAAGAATACAGATCGATTACTATTCTGATTCAATATCGCCGGTCCAGATTTTCTAGTCTGTGGATAATAGTTTCGCCATTTGGGGATTAACAACGGGAAAGGATTGGTGAAAGAAAGAACACAAAGAAGCCGAATGTGAAGATCCCAATTCAAAGGTAACATCCCGCAAAGGAGGCAGGGTGGACAAAAAGGTAAGCGAGGTTGGACAGACGAGCATTGCCCATCACTTGGGATGAGTTAGGGTGATTACTATTTTTTTAGTAGTCATTGTGGCTACCAAAATCTACAACCTTCATTAGCTTTATTTTATCTTATTTTTAAATTGACAATCAAGATTAGATTAAGGATAGTTTTGGAAACAAAAATTTTATCACATCTGATTACTATCCTTAACAAAATTAATTTTTATATATTTTATCAAAACCCTAATACATGCCTATTCTCCATCTCTCTCGCGTGCCACCTCCCTCCCTCCCCTGCCAGGTTACGCCGCCATCCCCGTCGCCTCTGCCCTTGCCTCCACCGCTAAGATCGGCCAACTCCTCTCTCTCGACTCCCACCTCCCTCCCTCTCCCTGCCGGGCTACGCCGCTGTCCCCGCCGTGTTTGGCCGTTGTACCCACCGCTAAGATCGGCCAAATTGGAGGCCAAGTAGTCTCTCTCTCTCTCTCTCTCTCTCTCTCTCTCTCTCTCTCTCTCTCTCTCTCTCTCTCTCTCTCTCTCTCTCTCTCTCTCTCTCTGTTGGCCTTTCGGGATGGCGGGAAAGGCTACTCTACCGACGTCATAATCAGAAGAAGAAAGCCCAAATGGAATGGTACTCTTTCAATTGCTTTGGTATAGTTTTGTTTTTGTACTGTTTTATTTATTTTGTTTTATGAAATGATATAATTATGTTTTTGTCGCATTGGTATTGATTAAATCTGCAATGGTATTGATTTTTTGTGAAATGATATATATTTATATTGGTAGATTGTTTATATTGGTAGTTTTTGTGTAATTGTATAAATTTATTTTTGCAATGGTATTGATATTTTTCAAAGTGGTAGTGGTTGTCTAATAGATTGGTAGTGATTTCGTGTTTTTTTTCTTTTGCAGAAAGATTGAGAAAAATAAGGAAAGGGGATCTTAGTGGAAATTATGGAAGTGAGAGAAAGAGAGAAAATTGTAATTAATAGATTCTTGTAACTACCTAAAATGTAATTTATTAACAAAAATTAATTAATACAATTTATTTATCATAACCACGGTGATTACTATTTTGTAGTAATCACCGTAACCCCTCCAACGTCACTTGCTCACTTTAATTAATAACACAAATGTGCAAAGATTATATATCCAGTACTGTATGTTGTTGTGCTTTCTTTTTAATTATTGTCAAAACTTTGGATTCCGTTGCCGTGAAGCAGGGTGGATACATGGAGGTTTAGAGGTGTCCCGGAACATCCTAAAATTTGGAAAAATGATTATCCAATCTTTGATAGTAGTTTGTGTATGGGTAAATATAAAATAGTGATAGTGGAACACCCTTAAAATATGGAAAATGATTATTCAACCTCCTATAGTATTCTGCATATGGGTACAAATAATATTTAAGTGATAGGGTCTATGTGATTTGAACTTGGGAACACTGTTACTATTAGTAAATATAGTTTCAATTAGACTACAACTCATTTGTAGTTATGTTTTAGATCAAAATATAATAGTAAAAGGCTATTCTTATTCTCAATTATTTTCAAAACCTAATGATTAAACCCAATTATGGGTGACCCTTGTCTAATAGGATATGTCACGAGAGATTTGTTGAGCAGTGTATACACCGAATGTATTTTACCATTCTTTCATAGTACGGAACATGTTTAAACTTTTATTCTAACTTTTACTAGTTGAATATTTTCATATTTAATAATTATTTGATTTAATTTGTAATTTTTAATTTTAATTAATTAATTTTTTTTTAAGAGGACACCCTATTTAATTTTTTTTAATCCGCCACTTCCGTGAAGAAGTGTTCAGAATGGTTGTAAGAAAAAGTGTTCAGAATATGAGAGAGAGAGGTGAGAAATAAAGTAGAAAAGGAGAAAGATTTCCACCGGACACGATGATAGATTAAGATCACTAATCCCACATCATAATTACAACAGCTAGCATCAATTCATTCATAATGATGATGCCCAACAAATAAAAAAAATCATATAAAAAGCAGGCCACTTAACAAGGTGTCATTTGATATTAATAAAAATATATATAGAAATTGCAACCATGATTTGGGATAAAAAGTGATATGAACACAATATAGGGCATAAACCCACGGAATTATGTATAGGTATTTGGGCAGAAAATCAAATTATGTTAATATCCGATTAAATTCAGAGTAACTGATATAATAACTCCAACAGACATGTTAACATTTATATATATCCCGAATATTTAGATTGAATTCTTACACATACCTAATAAAATTCATTCGAATTTTTCATTTTACCTTAGCCAATTGAATAAAATTTGTACAGGCGATATCCATGATTTTTGCCTAATTGATAAAATGCTTATCAAGTTGGGAATAGCCTGAGTTCCCAACTTTGCCTCCATATTCCCAACAATGCAGTGGCGGAGGCAGGGCCTTTTGCCCTTGTCCCGAGACAGTGGTAAATTTCGGTGGAACAAAAATACTCCATATATATTTATATTGGTGATGGAACACAACACGTATAGGTAGTATTAGAGTATTTTGTCACTACAACACAACTCATTACTTGTCCAAAATTGACATAAAATTAATTTATTATACAATAAACGAAATTCCAATTGCAATAAAGAACTAATCGGGTCTCTTTTCTCCTTATGCCTATTCGATCTTTCCCCAACAACCCTGAAATTGTCTAGCGACAATAGCAATTCCACTAGTTTTGATCTACCAATTACTCCTACAAGTGTAAAAAGAGCATTTTCAGCTTTGAGTTATATTAAGAGCAAGTTTCTAAGTCGATTTGGCGACCAGTTTGCTAATACTTGTTTAGTAAGATACATTGAAAGAGACTTATATAATAGCGTAGACAACGAATGTTTTTGCGCTTCAGCTTCTTTCACTATATGAAATTCCTTCGTAGTTGTTTCTGAAAAATATGATAGTATAATCGGTTATTTTTAATTTATGAATGAATATTTGTATATACTTATTTTTTATTAAATAATTATTTTATTAGATACTTATATATTTAAGTTATGAAAAGAGGACAGGCAGGGGCGGACCCAGGGCACTTTAAAGGTGTCCCGGGACACCCCTAAATTTTGGGAAGCGGTTTTTCAACCCCCGGTGGTAATTTACGTATGGACAAAAAAATTATAATTGTATTGAGGGACAACCCTGAAATTGAAAAAATAATTATCCTACTCGCATTTTTAGATTGTGTATGAGAATATAAGTGGTAGTTTTGGTAACTCAAACCCAGGACACGATTATTATTAATAAACATAATTTCCATTAGGCTACTTTGTTGTTTGATTTTAAACACCGTGTAATAGTAAAATGTTATTCCCTATCTCTAATATTTTTCAAAACCTAACAATTAAACTAATTTCAAGCTAGCCTTAATTTGTATTGATTTCATGGTTGCACGACACGTGTTGAAAGAGTTTTTTCAACTTTGGGTTATATCAAGAACAAATTTAGAAATCGAATATGCGATCAGTTGATGAATAATTGTCTAGTAGATATACAAAGAAATGTTTCTTGTGCAGTGTAGACACCAAATATATTCTACAATTATTTCCTAATATGAAAACACATCACAAACATTTTTTAACTTATACGAGACATTTTTTAACTTGTAAGAGTCATGTATTTTCTTATTTAATAATTATAAATTTTTATTTTTATTTAATTTATTTTTTAAAAGATGACACTCCTAAGTAAAATTCCTGGGTCCGCCACCGAGAACAGGGGTGGTTTAAAATGCTGCCTCTGCCACTGCAAAAATGTGTAGAGTTTCAGAGATTGTGGAAATCTGAGTTGTTGTTCTCATTGATAATTCCATGATTTAATATACAGAAGTAAGGAGAGAAAATAGCTTGACGTTGCAACAGATGCAAGCCACTATCCACAAGAGTAGGAACCGAAAAGGAGAGTGGAAGTAAATAAATACAAAAAGAAGAAAAATATTTATATATCTCTAATACGCCCCCGCAAGACGGACGTTGTGTCAACAACATCGATCTTGGACCGTAGAAGAAGAAATCGAGCCGCGGGAAGGGGCTTGGTGAGGACGTCGGCCAACTGGTGAGCGGTGGGAATGTAGCGAATCACTAGGCGACCGTCCTGGACTAGTTGACGGACAAAGTGGTAGTCCAATGCCAGATGCTTCATACGAAAGTGAAAAACTGGATTGGAGCAAAAATATGTGGCACCGAGATTGTCAGAATATAGTGTGGGAGGAGCCTGTAGAGGATGATGAAGTTCCTATAGGAGATTTTGTAGCCACTCAATTTCTGCACTAGCATGAGCTATGGCTCGGTATTCGGCCTCTGTACTAGATCGAGCGATAGTACGCTGTTTTTGCGACCGCCAGGAGACCAGTGTGGAGCCGAGGTAGAGAAGGTAAGCCGATGTGGAGGAGCGACCATCCAAGTTGCCAGCTCAGTCGGAGTCCGCAAAGGCCGAGAGAGCTAGGGGCTGGGGCGACCGATGTATGATGAGACCATGATGAATTGTGCCAGTGATATAGTGCAGTAAATGCTTTAAGCTCTGCTAATGGGAAGTAGAAGGAGAGTGCATGAATTGGGAGAGTTTGTTGACGGAGAATGCGATATCGGGCCTCGTGTATACTAGATATTGTAGGGCCCCTATAATCTGACGGAACCGAGTGGATTCAGAGGGAGGGCTGCCGTCGGTGAGAGATAAGGCTACTGTGGAAGCCATTGGAGTCGGGGTGGGGGCTGCCGCAAGCATATCAAACCGAGCGAGAATATCATGTATATATTTGTGCTGGGAGAGCAGATAGCCATCAGTAGTTGGTATGACTTCAATACCCAAAAAAATAGGAGACATCCCCCAAGGACTTCAACGAGAAACGGTGGGATAGAGCCTCACGAAAAGAGGCAAGCAGCTGATCATTATTGCCGGTGAGTAACAGGTCGTCGACATAGACGAGAAAATAGAGCAGGGCATCATCTTGCTTGTATACAAAGAGGGATGAGTCCGAGATCGTCTTAGTGAAGCCAAAATCAAGGAGGAATGAACTGAGAGCTTTGTACCAAGCGCGAGGAGTCTGCCGAAGCCCATAAATGGCGCGTTTAAGGGGGCAGACATGATTGGGGCGGTTCGGATCTTTGAAGCCAGGGGGCTGGAGCATGTACACCTCATCCTCCAAAGGGCCTTGCAAGAAGGCATTATTGACATCGAAATGGGCAATGGACCATTGGTGAGATAGGGCGAGAGTGAGTACCTTGCGCACCGTAACTGGTTTGACGACCGGACTGTAGGTGTCGCCGAAGTCGATACCGGGGCGTTGATGAAAGCCTTTGGCAACCAAGCGAGTTTTGAACCGTGCAATAGAGCCATCGGGTTCCCGTTTTACTCGATAGACCCACCTATTGCCCAGGACATTGTAATGGGGGAGGCGAGGCACGAGATCCCACGTCTCATTGGCATGAAGAGCCTGGTTTTCTGCAGTGAGGGAGCGAACCATTCGGGATAGAGCAGTGCCTCTTTCACAGAAGTAGGTTCCAGTGGTGGTGAGGAGGAAGCAGACGAGGAGCCCGCTGAAGCAATAAGAGCCGTTTGGGCTTGAAGATCCCATGTTGAGCCCGAGTAGTCATGCTGTGGGAGCGGGCCAGAGGAGAAGGCTGCACGGGCTGAGGTGGGGGAGGCCTAGTCGGTGTAGTGGCAGGCCCAGATGACGGCCCAGTGTCCGGGGTAGAACCAGTCGATGTTGAGGAGGAGTCTGCGCTGAGAGGAGCCGATGGAGAGGAGGAATTGAGCCCAGGCGGGGCTGGGCTGAGCATAGGTGGTGTGGGCCGAGCGCCTGGGAGATAGGTGATGGGTGGGGTGGCATCGAATAGCCAAGTAGCGGGAGTGGGAACGGCAGGAGCAGCTGGGGAGGAGTAACCTGGAAATGCTTCTTCAACAAAATGCACATGGCGAGAAAGAAATAGGCGATTAGTGAGTGAATCAAAGCATTTGTAAGCACTCCTTTGGGGACAGTAGCCGAGGAAAATGCAAGGACGGGATCGGGGGCAAGTTTATTTGGGGCATAAGGACGAAGCCATGGGTAACACAAACACCCAAAAACACGAAGCTTACGATAGTTAGGAATTTGGTTGAACAGAAGAGTATAAGGTATCTGGCCATGAAGTGCAGAGGAGGGCATACGATTAATCAAATAAACCGCAATGGAGAAAGCATAGGACCAAAAAACGGAGGGAAGTTTAGCGTGATGAAGAAGAGTAATACCAGTTTCGACAGGATGTCGATGTTTACGCTCAGCCAAACCATTGTGCTCCGGTGTATGAGGAGGAGTGAGAAGGTGAGTTATACCATGCATAGATAGATCAGGACATAATTTAATGAATTCACCACCACCATCAGTATAGAGACGGCGAATAGTAGTGGAGAAATAGTTTGCAACCATGGTACGAAAATCAGAAAACACTTGGGAAACATCGGATTTACGACGGAGGGGATAGTACCATGTATAGCGAGTGTAGTGATCAATAATAATCAAGTAAAAACGAAATCCATCAAGAGAAGTAACAGGAGCAGGGCCCCAAACATCAGTATATAATAGATCAAATGGTCTAGTACTGGTAAGGGAGGAAACACCAAAGGGAAGTTTATGGGATTTATTAGAAAGACAAGCATCACAATGACTAAGAGAAGATGATGCGGAAACTGGAAGGGAATGGGAGCGGAGCAAACTGCGAAGGGAATGAGCAGATGGATGACCGAGTCTGGAATGCCAGGATTGTGTGGACGTGCGAGTGGTAACAAGGGCCATGCAAACAGGTTCAGTCGTGGGCGGGAGCTCATACACATCACCTCTTTTTCCCCTCTCAACATCAGCGCCCCCGTGCGAAGATCCTTAACAACAAAATGCGTGGCAAAGAATTCCACGGACACTGGGTTAGTACGACATAATTGAGCCACAGAAATAAGATGTTGTTTAATGGAAGGAACATGTAAAACATCCTGTAATGATAGGGAGTGCAATCCAGTAGAGAGATGAGAAGAGCCAATATGGCTAATTCACAAACCTGAGCCATTCCCAACAACCAATTCATCAGGCCCTGTATAATCGGAGTATAGCGATAAATTTCCAAGATCTGCGGTGACATGGTGAGAGGCAGCCGAATCCATTAGCCATGGATTGGATGGGCTGGTTGTGGATTGTGGAATAGAAGAACCAGCATTTGAGTAATGCGCTTGGGCCTGTCGAGTCTGAAGATGAGCCTGGCGGGCTTGAGGAAAGAGGCGAAAGCACTGGTGCACAGTATGGCCAGGCTTTTCGCAATACTGGCAGACCTGCCTGGGTCGACGGGGCAGTGGGCTGGAATTCTCACGCGGAGACGCTGGGCCGGAGAAGAGTTGGCGAGATGGGCTGGGCGGCCCACGGGGAGAGGACCCAGCAAAATAGGGCTGGGAAGAAGCACCGCCACGGTGAGGTCGGGACTGAGGGGAGCCTCCCTGTTTCTGACCTTGAGAGGAGAACGCCGTCGGCACGGTGATTTGTGGACGAGCCTTGATGTCCGCCTCAAACTCCACCATCGAATCCACCAGGTCTTCAAGACTGAGGCCAGGACCTCGTGAACGAACAGCGGCGGCGAAAGCCTGGTAGTCTTCGCTCAGACCTCTAAGACAGTGAACAATCAAATCAATGTCTTTCACAGGCTCACCAATAAGAGCGAGTTCAGCAGCAGTGGATTTGAGATCATTGATGAAGGTGAGGATATCTCGATCTCCCTTGATTGATTTTGCGAGCTTCCCTTTCAGATGAATGACGCGCGATTGAGCGCTGCTAGCGTACAGCTTTTCCAGAGTAAGCCAAGCTTCACGAGCAGTGGACGCAGCCGAGACAAAGGAGTAAATGGATTCGTCAATTGAGCATCTCATGGCATGAAGAATGAGTTTATCTTGCCTGAACCAGTTGCGATAAGCAGGATTGGCCATAGAAGCCTCGTCTATTGTGATCGATTGAGGTGGAGCGGTTGTGGTTCCATCCAGGTAGCCAATCAAATCAAGCCCCATGAGGAGAGTTTCAAGCTGTGAGCGCCAGGAGGCAAAGTTCGAAGGGGTGAACTTCAGAGGAAGCTGGGCGGCTGGATTAAAGGTAATGATTTGGATCTCTGAACTTGTGGATCCTTTGCTTGAGTCGGAAATAGCTGAGCCACCGGTCATGATGATTAACAGAAGAACAGGGGAAGAGAAAAAAAAGGAGAAGATGGATCTAGCTGATCGTTGCTAGCTCTGATACCATGTAGAGTTTCAGAGATTGTGGAAATCTGAGTTGTTGTTCTATTGATAATTCCATGATTTAATATACAGAAGTAAGGAGAGAAAATAGTTGGACATTGCAACAGATGCAAGCCACTATCCACAAGAGTAGGAACCGAAAAGGAGAGTGGAAGTAAATAAATACAAAAAGAGGAAAAATATTTATATATCTCTAATACAATGAACATAAATTATCTTCAACTGTAATGGAAATGTATCATCAAGATTTATTTTTCCCCAAGATAACTATGTAAATATGATGATACTAAGCAACCTCTATTCTATAGCTCTCTCTCTCTCTCTCTGTATCTTTATTTATTCTTGAGATTTTTTTTTTGAATGAAATCCATATGTTTCTTAATTTAGATTGAAATATTTTGTATAAAAACAATGTCCCATATATACAACAACATATATATAGATCTAGGAATTGATGTCAGGAAAAAGAATTAGATCTATCCGAATCATCGACGTTTCTGCCCTTTCTGTTCGTCTCGTATGATCGTATCATGACCATACATGAATAATTCCATATAGGCCGCACATTTAAATTTTAATCTACCAACAATATAATAGAAATAGAGAACAAGGAAAATGAAGAAGAAAAGAAAAAGATTGGTGCTTTGGGTATAGTTAGACAGAAGATCTCAGATTGTAAATACCGCCATTAATTAACAATTACATGGCGGATAAAGCTTAATTTATACGGAACATTTTTCAGAAATTCTGTTCATCTTTTCGCCAGAATTCTGCTCATCTATATATCATCATCCCCAAAAAGTAAAACAAAAACATTAAATTTTTTTTCTTTTCTTAAAGTGAAATTTGTTTTGGTAAATGAATTAGTTAGAAAGCGGCATACAACATAGCGGCCTGCTTCTTGGCTCTGGTCCTCCTCCTGGGCGGCGGGGTGATGCTGGCGTCGTTGAGAATGAGTGGGGCGTCGTTGGCGTCTTCGGCATCGTCGTCGACGGTGGCGATCCGGATGCAGGAGCAGCTGTCCAAGGAGGCGAAGAAGGCGGCGGCGACGCCGTTGACGAGCCACATGGCGACGCCGTCGAGCTTGCTGCAAGAGGCGGCGTGGGAGTGGTGGTGGCGGACTCCTCTGCTGGCGGTGGAATTGGAGCGAAAGTTGAAGAAGCCGCCGCCGCAGGGGTTGTTGTTGTTAATGTTGGCGGAGGAGGTTGTCACCGCTGCCATTTTTGATTTTTTAGGGATCGGAGATCCCGAGCGAGCGAGCTGGGGGAGAATTAGGAAAGATAGAGGGGAGAGGGGTTTCTGTTTTGCGTTTTTGTAGAGAAAAGGAAGGAAGGAAGAAAGAGGGCGGTGGTGGGTGGATTCTACTCACTCCACTCCATTGCTCTGTCTGTCTATCGGTGCGGCGGGTTGTCACAATTTGTGTTGTTGAGAGATAGCTCTCTCTCTCTCTCTCTGCTTTCTTTCTTGCTTTCTTACTTCTTTCCGCCCTTCCTTTTCACGGCGGATTCAACTGCTTATTCTCTGAATTAGAAGAATTCACCAGGTTTTCTATATTAAAAAAAAAAAGAATTAGAAGAATTCAACTCAGCCAGACCGCCACGCCCGACCCGACCCCAGTTGGCAGGCCCAATAGGCAATAACTCACTCGCTCGTAACAAACTGGTCTCCATTCTCCGTTATAGAGGTGTTCAAATGGTTACCATGGTTCAAGGTTGTCAACCCGCGGGTTGACTCGGATCCGATTGAGCTAGTGAGTCAAGGGTTAATGGGTCACCCATTTTAGCCCGGTTTAGCTCGTAAATATGGAAAACGTCATTATATTGTACTTATCCTGATAAATTATATAAAATTCCATCTAACATATGAGTTATAACATATAATATTACACCAAAATAACATTTCGTACTTAGATTCAACATATAGTGAAAATTAATATTCAAATGTTCAACTTAGGATTCCAAAGATTGAGTTAGGCGAAAAGAAAAATATGAAAAATAGGCGCATTTCGCAAAACAAAGAAAAAAATGACACAATTTGACCTCCAACCCGGTACCTTGTAGCAGTCGACCCGGCGGGTGCGTGCGACCCGTTTTTCTCACTGGGTCTGAGTCAAAGTGGGTTAACCCGCGGGTTGACAACCTTGCCATGGTTATAACCAAACCAAATAAGACTAAATTCCGTTAACCATGAAATACAATATCAAAACCAAACCGTCCAAACTAATACAACAACCAAATTAACCAAACTAAAGTTTAATCGGTTTGGTTAATTGGTTAACCAGATTAACCAATATAAAATCACATTATCATTGACGATGAAAATTTTCCGGTTAATGTAACAATTCACAATTTATATAATGAATAAAACATAACAATCAACACGTAGTTATAGTTGACCCTTAACAAAAATACATGCAACTAAGACAATTATCTTACGATTAGTATAGAAGTATTGATCACCTAACAAAAAATTATGACATTGGTATGGTTAATGAATTGTTGTGTTTGTGTAAATTGACTTAGTCTCTTAGCAATTATCATAGGCTGAAAATGACCTTCCTTTCAAGTTTTCATTCATCATAATGTATGAAATTTATCTAAATTAGGCGTCCATATGTTGTGGTCTAGACTTTATATATACAAATATACACTATATGAGCAATATTGAGCTTTATATTTTATGAGTCTAAAAGGGATGAACGTTAACTCTTGAGTGGTTATGCAAAGTATTATGTGTATATAATATATGTTATATATGACTAATTACTTAACTGGTCAATTTGGTTTTACTGTTTAGGAGTGTCTGAAACCAAACCAAACCACCGAAACCAAACAAGCTAAAAACTTTAACCAAACCAAACCAATTATCCAAATTAACCAAACCAAATTATCCAAATAGTACCGGTTAAAACGGTTACCATGGTAACCAAACCGTTTGAACACCCCTACTCCGCTGGGATTGGGAATGGAAATGAGAGGTGAGATGGGTATTTCGATAGTATAGTTGAGATTGTTACAAAACATGTATTTTTCATAATGCTTAGTTTTTTGAATTTTCTGTACAATGAGTGATACTTACATCTCAAGTTTTAGGTAAGATTGTTGAGATAGTATGGTTAAATTATTCTATAAATATAGGGTTTTATTTTACCAATTTTATTATCGCTAAAAAATGAAGCGATACTGTTTAGACCTATTTCTTGTTGTAACACACTTTATAAGTGTGTTGCCAAGATTATAGCAAACCGTCTTAGTGCAGTTTTGCCTCCCCTTATCAGCAATAACCAGACATGTTTGGCTCATTAGTTAGTTCAGAAGTATCAAAGGAATGATATCTCTGAAAGAAGTATTGTTAAAGTTGATATAATGAAGGCTTTTGATTCGATGGACTGGGATTTTCTAATTACTGTGTTAAGAGCAATGAAATTCCCTGATTTCTTTGTGAGGTGGATAGTAATGTGTGTGACCACCCCTAAGTTGAGTGTGGGGTTTAATGGGGGTATTTTGGGATATTTCTCGGCTTGTAAAGGGTTGAGGCAAGAGGATCCTCTATCCCCTTACCTGTTTGCTATATCTATGGAAATTTTGACTGGTCTGATGGGGAAAGCAGTTAGGGAAGGGAGAATGTCATTCCATCCGATGTGTAAGAGGTTGGGTTTGACTCATTTGATGTATTCAGAGGGTGTTGGGGGAATTTCGAAGAATCTCTGGTCTGAAATCTAACCCTGAAAAATGTGAACTATTCTGTAGAGGTCTCTCCATTGAGTGGCAAAATCAGATGGCTCAAAATGCAAGATACAAACTTGGTTCTCTTCCTATTCGATATCTGGGTTTGCCGCTTATCCATGTCAAGTTATCTATTAAGTCATGTAAGCCTTTATTAGATAAAATTATTGGTAAGATTCATAGTTGGAAAACCAAGTTCCTTAGTTATGCAGGGAGGTTACAACTTGTCATTTCAGTTCTTGCTAGCTTGACTCAATTTTGGATGGCGGTGTTTATTCTGCCCAAGAGGGTTATTAAGGAAATTGAAAAGTTGTGTAGTGATTTCTTATGGGGAGTCAGTGAAGAAGGGAGGAAGAAGTCTCTTGCAGCTTGGCGTTTTATTGCTCTTCCAAAGAATGAGGGTGGTCTGGGATTTCGGGATATGGTGAATTGGAACTTTGCGTGTATAATCAGACATGTTTGGCTTATCCTCCTACAGCAGGGTTCTTTATGGGTGGCGTGGCTGAGAGAGTATAGGCTTAAGCATCATGATTTCTGGACGTTTCAGTCAAAAGCGGGTTCTTGGATCTGGTTAAAGCTGCTGAAGATCAGGGACAAAATCAGGCAAATGATGTCTTTGGCAAATGGTGAGGTACTATGGGATGAGAAAGTTATGAAAAGGTATAGAGTCAAGCTGGTATGGGAGTCTTTCAGGCCTAAGGAGGTATTGGTTCCCTGGTGTTCTCTTGTCTGGAAAGGTCTCTCCCCCCCTAGAGACAAATTTCTGGTTTGGTTGATTGTTAAAAACTACATAACTACCTGTGATAAGGTGGTCAGATGGGGAGGGAGTGGTCCTTTCTCATGTGTGTTCTGCCCCTATGTTTTGGAGACAAGAGCACATCTGTTTGGTGAATGTGTGGTGTATAAAGAATTGTATGTCGGGTTGCTGGCTAAGGTGTTCCCTAGAGTTCCTTCTGATTACTGGGGATCTGAATTGCAGTGGGCTATTTCACATCTAAAAGGGAAGCAGGAGAGAGCTCAAGCTGCTAGGGTGATTTGGAGGGCTATGATTAGCTCTATATGGTGAGAAAGATGTTACTTGAAACATGGGGGGTTCAAAGAAAAGCTTTAATGATATGATTATGAGAATTAGGAAAGATATTTCAGTGATGTTCCCTGCTGTTCTTGTTGATAGTTTCTGGGACTAGTTAGCTTTCACTCTTGGTTTTTACTTATAGGTTTCCTTCTTTTGTACTGCTTCAGGCAAGTTTGGTTTTGATGTAGGAACAAAACAGTGGAATTGAGACTTAGTTGGCAGGGTTGTTGCCACAAGTTTTGTTTGGTTTTTTGATGATATAAAAGCTTACCCATTCATAAAAAAACGATAAAAGTAATATACTAAATAATTTTGAGTAAATTTACATAGAATTTTATAAAAATTAGTTTGAAATTTTTGTTTTAATCGGACTCTAAAACTTGTTTCAAGAGGTAAAAACATATTAATTGTGATCTGCCCAATGATTTTAATTTCTATTATTTTGTGAACAAAAGATTTCTCATCCTTTTTACAAGGATCATAAAGCAGTTTATACAAACACCATGCATCCTTTTTACAAGGCAATGTGTAGTAAGACATGATACGATCATAGATATTTTTTATTCCAAAACATATTAAAATAAATATCATCTTATAAACATAATTCATGTTTCCTTTCTATGAAAAAAATAGTGGAAACGATTGAGAAATAATTGGTTAAAGTACCATGGAAGAGTAGATTTATTGATGGCTGAGATTGATTTTTAATGGAGAAAAAGATATATTCATAAAGTTATTTAGAGTAAGATATTCAATAGATATTCCCGACTTGAAAATCTAACATATTGTTTGGTATTAATGAACGTCATAAGTTTTTAGAAATTCATTCTCAGATTATTTTTTCCGTGTTTGGAATATTTTGAATTATGTGGAACTGAGGCAAGTTTTAGCAATTCTAAGAAATTGAGGTGAAATTTCCAAATGAATTCCACAAGTATTTTACTAATTATGATAATATGACATAACTATCCTCAATTATTAAGTAATTACCCTTATATATATTTGGCTTCAATACTCCATATTTGTGAGCCTAATCTTCCTCTCTCATCCACTAGTTATCCTAATATATAATCATCGTTTTGCTGCTATGTTCTCTTTTGTGTGCTTTTCGCCCGACTCTCGTACTTTCATTCTCCTGCTAAGCTATAACGCTGCTACTACTTATTTCTCGCTTTTTGCTTGGTCAGATTGGTTGGATGATAACTTCGACACTTTCATTTTTTAGAAGATATGTTTTTAATGAATTATAAAAATAATGTTTATGCCGGAAATTAATAAGGGTATAGTTGGAAACTTTTAATTTGATTCATTTCTAAACCTATTCCAAACACTGGGTGGGAAATCCATTCAATTTAGTTTTAAATATTTGAATATCACATTTCAAATATTGAAATTCAGTTGACAATGAATTCTATAGACGAGTTCATATTAAAATGAATGAATTTTCAATTCATTTTATTCCAATGTAAACTAAAATAAAATAGAATAAGCCATAAAAAAATAATATTGATGTAATCGATAATTTTTGAATTGAACTAATCTTCGGAATCAAATAAATTAGGAATTTTTGTTTGTTTTATGGTCATACTTCGTTTCTTTGTTTGGTAAAAAAACACACGTAATCCAATTGGCAGAACTAATTATAGATCCAGATGTGCCATAGAACGTACATAACCAAGTATTATTTATTGACTTGGTTCTCTCTCATTTTATATATCCCGGAAATGTGGCGATATGGTGGAATGATTCTCAATTTTATAAATTGTAATCAATAAGTGGAACATAAAACCCTAAACTCTATAATAGCGAAAGGTGGGACTGGGAGAATAAAATGATTAATAATGGATTCGAAATAATGGCGCATCCTCATCATGGTTTTGGGTTCCCCTTTCCCGCACTAGGACTTCACTCAATTAGCTAGCTAGCTAGCCTTTCCGCCCGCACCAGAAACATACAAGAAATAAATCCATACCCTCTTCTTCCTTGCCATTCTACTCATACGAGGGGTTTTTTTTCTTCTTCACAAGGTGAGTATATATATTCCAATCTGAAAATCACATTTACATTTGAAAATCACAGTGACAAAAGGTGGATCTCAGTCTCTGTTAACTTCGTCAGTTTTTGTATGACGTGGCAAACAGACCGCTGACTAGACCGTTAATTTAATGATATGTTAATTTAAAAAAATAAAAAAGGCAAAGGACTGGGCCCACCTTCTCCTTCCCCATCTTCTTCCTTTATCGTTCTCTTCCTCGGGGTCAACCCTCCGCCGCTGCACCTAGCATTAGTTTTGTGTAATTCCTTTCTTTCCCTTCCCATCTCAGCCCCCTTCGTTTTCATTTGTTGCCTGCCAACCCAAGAACAGCCACCCCTAGAGACTTATCCTCCTCCCACGACAATTTCGTCATTGTAAGTTCTCTCTCTCTTGGCAATCTCCGTCAATCCTTTCCATGTGAAAATGAAGGCGGTCTCCGTTGATCAATTCCCTAGTTGCAGCGACTGCTTCCACTATAAGATTGATTCTTGTGAGGTGAATTAGATGGGAGAAGGCTTGGTTTGAATGGCCAGCTTAGGAAGGAGCAATGGGGTTTGGATGGGGCCCGTGCGCAGCTCCTGCGGTCCTTCTGTGCATGCCTCGAACCCTCACCTCGCACGACTGTGCGAAGTGGATTCCAACCCGTGTAAATCTCCTCTGCTCCTCGTCGAATGCTCCAACTTCGTCCAATCATCCCCAAACTCGTTTCCGAACCTTCATTCACGTTTTAGGACCTGAAATATAACAAAACAAACACAATCTAGCGTAAAATAGGTCAAGAATCGATCAAATGCCAAGCCATACGATCAATGAATGTCGAGAAAAATATGTATAAATGCAGAGTTATCACTGAGCAACATTGGGCAAATCAGGGTGATCAAGCTACCGGTGGATGATTACTGTGGCTTATGGCTATAAGTTTTGTTTGGCGTGAAAGGTATGCTAGGTTATGTGGAGCTGTAAATATTGCTTCCATAACCAAATAGCTATCCATTTTTGCTAGAAGTTGTACCCTTTTGAGTTGAGAGTATACAGTGTTAGCTCTATAGTTAGACTTATAGTTGACTTGATTACAGGACATTGATGATGCATTGTAAATATCAGTTGAAATTTTGAGAGGGAGTTTGCGAGTTGCAACACCCTGGGCTTCATTACAATGTTTTATACCATAAAAAATAATCATTGAAAAAACAGAGTAAGAGCATTCATTTCAATGATATTTGATCAATTGCAAATCCTACATAACACTCAATATGCAATTGCAAAGGGGATTGAACCAATGTAGAGGACATTTGCAAAGATGCAAGCTTGCATTTGATGAAATTTAAGATGCAAACCACATAAGAAAATGTCAACAATAATTTGTTTATTATAAAACAGACAACATATGCAGAACTAGCTTTTGACTGGAGCTTTTAGAGAAATACTTTTCAAAAACATCAGTTAAATGTTTGGCCGAAAAACTATAAAAAGTGCTTATTAATATAAGAAGTTATGTAAAATGACTATAAAATATTTATAATATAAAATATGAATACAAATCATAAACAATAAAAAGTAGTGAATATGGATTTTGTTAGATTTTTCTACTAAATAATATGATTTTATAATTTATTTTATTTTTTAAAATGATATAAATGAAATAAAAATATATTTTCTGAAATAAAATTAAATATGGTAAGGATAATCTTGTATTTTCAAAACAGCTTTTCGCAGAAGCTCCAATTGAAACTTCTGCTTTTATGTTATACAAAAAACACTTTTCGACTTTTCAAAATCCGAGCTTTTAGAGATATTTGCCTCTGCTTCAGCTTTTGACGTTGAAAAGCACTCTGTAAAAGCCAGGACAAATATAGACTATATCATTTTGGTTTCATATACAATTATATCGTAATATTACAAATATGCAATTATTAATGCAATTAAATTTAGAAAAAATCTTATCATATCATCTTACTATTGGAAAGGCAATATTAATGTGGATGATCTAAGTCTAACAATCCACACAGGCGTTATTTTAATCTTTGACTTAATAATAATAATAATCGTTTTCCCCATTAATCTCGTCACCGCCTCACAAGTCAGTCACCTAACAGTGTGCAACCCTCCTCCATTTACTTCAGTATTATTCTCAATCCTCAGTATTGCTTTCAAATCAAAGCAGAAAAATGTCCAAGGATCATATGAAGCTAGTTACCCTTTTCACCATCGCCGTAATTCTAATCTTCTTCTTCTTCTTCTTTCTTGCTCATGGAGCTCGCCCTAATCCCACCACTCTGCAGGTATATGCTGTGCAATGTTTGTGCCGATTCATATCTGAAGAAAATGTTGCTGATTAGTGTCTTAACAGCATAGGTTTCGTTCGTAAAAAGGTTAAAGTTGTTTTCATATTGTGAATATTGAAGGTTAGGAAGGGAGAATCGGGAAGTTGTGATGGGATTGGAGAAGAGGAATGCTTGGCAAGAAGAACCCTCCAAGCTCATGTGGACTATATCTATACACAGGATGCCCACCCTCCCAACAAGTCCACAGTTACACACGCACCTTAGTTATCTGTCTTTCTGAGTGCATAAATGGGACGTAATAAAAAGCTGTCTTATCAGCTATCGAACCAGAACCGTAGCTTTGTGGTCCTTATTTATGGTGTTTTTTAGGACTCTTTCTATAGTTTGTCCAAGGTTTCAACCTACCTATACACACACATTTGCAGATGTTAATGGGAATCGTTTGTTTTGTGTTTTTAGTGTACATGCTATCTAGTATATCGATTGTATGATTTTCTTATGCTGACATCATACTATTTGTAAAATTGTATGAATGCGGAAAGTAGATGAGACGATGATTTACGTGGTTTCCCCGTCAATCGACAGGACTAGTCCACGGTGAGCAGAGCTCGAGAGAGGTTTCACTATCGGAGAACGGAATAGAAATCCGTCTCTATTAGGTTACAAAGGCAGCCGCCATAAGGCCTACTAATACCCTTCTACGTAAGTGATCTAGGGTAATTAGGAGAATGCTGCAAAATAACAATTAAGTACCTAAACAAGATACTAACGCCAATTACAATTCAACACGCCCCCTCAAGCTGAAGTATGCAGGTCACGAATGCCAAGTTTGGATAAGAGAAAATGAAACTGATCAGCGCCTAAGGCCTTGGTAAGAATATCCGCCAATTGAGAAGAGGAGCCAATTTTCAGTGACCACTAGTGACCACACGCTCGCGAACAAAATAACAGTCCATCTCAACATGTTTGGTGCGTTCATGAAAAACCGGATTCGCGGCAATGTGCAGGGCAGCCTGATTATCACAAAACAGAGGCCCGGGACCAGACTGAGGAGCACCCAACTCAGTAAGGAGGAAACGCAACCAGACAACCTCACTGACGGTGCTAGCCATAGCACGATACTCCGCTTCTGCAGAAGACCGAGCAACAACACGTTGCTTCTTAGTGCGCCAAGATATGGGCGAGGAACCCAGCTGAATATAGTAGTCAGTGGTAGACCGACGAGTGGATTGACAACCACCCCAATCGGCATCACAATAAGCAGTAAGCTGGAGTGAGCTATCAGCAGGAAAAAAGAGGCTCTGACCCGGCGCCGTCTTAATGTACCGAAGGACCCGATGCGCGGCTGCAACATGTTCTGGACCCGGAGAATGAACAAACTGGCTGAGAACATTAACAGCGTATGCTATGTCGGGCCGAGTGACAGTGAGGTAAAGGAGGCGACCAACCAGGCGCCGGTAAGCAGAAACATCAACCACCGCATCAGTCTCGGACGAACTAGGGCGAGTGAGCGTATGATTTTGTTCCATAGGGAACCGACTAGGACGAGAACCAGTAGCACCAGCATCATGTAAGATATCCAAAGCATATTTGCGTTGAGAAAGCACAACACCCTCAGGAGAGCGAGCAACTTCAATGCCCAAAAAATACTTAAGAGAACCAAGATCTTTGATGCTGAATCAAGCATCCAAAAAAGACTTAACCTCACTGATAAACGCTGGATCATTCCCGGTGAGAACCACGTCATCAACATAAATGAGAGCAGCAACAAACCGAGTGCCTTGGCGATGAATCAAGAGAGAGTGATCGGCACGAGATGTGACAAAACCACGTTCCCGAAGGGCGAGAGTAAACTTATTATACCAATTGCGAGAAGCCTGGCGAAGACCGTAAAGAGACTTCCGCAGCCGGTAAACACGAGTATCACCCTTTTCAGCAAAACCCAAAGGTACCTTCATATAAACCTCCTCCTCAAGGTCACCATGCAGAAAGGCATTATTAACATCCAGATGATGTATTTGCCAACCACGAGCGACAGCAACAACAATGAGGGTGCGGACGGTGACGAGCTTGGCCACAGGAGCGAAGGTGTCATGAAAATCAACCCCCTCAAGCTGAGTGAAACCTTTAGCGACAAGCCGGGCCTTGTAGCGTTCAACTGACCCATCCGGGTTATATTTGATTTTAAAAACCCATTTGGAATCGATGGCTTTCTTACCGGGTGGCAAAATCTCCAGGGTCCAAGTACCATTGGCCTCCAACGCCAGTATCTCCTTGATCATCGCCTCACGCCAGCACGCAAAACGAACAGCAGAGTGATAATTCTTGGGTTCGGTGAGCTGAGTGGTGGCGGCTAGGAAAGCTTTATGCTCAGGAGAGAACCGGTGGCAGCTAACATGGTTGGAGATGGGATATTGGTAGGCCGAAGAAGAATGACCAGGCAAGTCCACATCATAGATTCCAAGATGTGAGGGCGGGCGACGGTTTCGATCACCACGACGAAGGGGAGGAGCTACGGGTGGATAGTCGGCAGGAGATGAAGTGGTGGCAGTGGACATCTCATCAG
This sequence comes from Linum trigynum, assembly GCA_964030455.1. NCBI lineage: Eukaryota > Viridiplantae > Streptophyta > Magnoliopsida > Malpighiales > Linaceae > Linum > Linum trigynum. The sequence continues at coordinate 26,171,711 of OZ034814.1, read as the reverse complement.
GAGAAGCCACGTTGACAGGAGTAGTAGCAAGTGGTGGAGATAAATTCTCATGCATGGAAGTATCATCACCTACGTCAAGTGGTGGGGATGAAGACATGGAATTATTATGCATGGAATTATCATCACCCACGTCAAGACCCTCATCAATATCCCCATCCATTTCAGCGCGGACAGCAACCAAAGGATCAACCGGGCTGAGTTCCTCGACAAAAGGCACAGGTAATGATGGAGAAAAAGATGGCTCGGCAGGTTCTAGGGGTAGTGATGAATCCACACGAAAAGGGAACTAGGTTTCGACAAAATGGACGTCGCGAGAAGTGTAAACTCGCCGAGTAACAACGTCATAAATGCGATATCCCTTCTGGGAGTGAGGATAGCCCACAAAAACTCCTTGACGGCCACGTTCAGCGAATTTATCCAGCGAGGAACTAGTGTCCTTGGCATAAACCAAGCATCCAAACGATCGAAGATGATCGTAGGTGGGTACTTTGCCCAAAAGGATCTCGAAAGGGGTCTTGTTATCCAGTACCGACGAAGGAAGGCGGTTAATCAAGTATGTGGCAGTGAGGACGCAGTCACCCCAAAACCGAACCGACAAGCCTGCATGAAACCGGAGAGCTCGTGCTGTATCAAGTAGATGTCGATGCTTTCGCTCAACAACACCGTTCTGCTGAGGTGTATTAACACACGAGGTTTAAAGAACCATCCCATTTTCCTCATAGTAACGACATAAGGAATTAGTTTGAAACTTCATTCCGTTATCAGCCTGAATACGACGAACTTGCCGTTGAAACTGAGTGATGACCATCTGACAAAACATAAGCAAATACCGTTCAACATCGGACTTGTGTTTAAGTAAATAAACCCAGGTGGCCCTGCTATAATCATCAACCACTGTCAAGAAAAACCGAGACCCGTCGAGTGCCGGAGTTTTATAACCTCCCCAAATATCCACATGAATCAAATCAAAACACCCCTGAGTCATAATGGAGCTAGAAGGAAAAACTGTACGAGTCTGTTTAGCTCGCCAACATGAATCACAATGAGTCTGGGGAGAATTAACAATCTTTGAACCCAAAACAGCACGTAAAACAGAAAGCTTCTCCACAGAAGGGTGTCCCAGTCGCTGATGCCAAAGCTGGTGTGTCTCGGTGCCCGTAGCTGCATACACCTCAGGAGACCGCCGCGAAGCTGGAAAAACTGGATGCACCCTCTCGAAGTAAATTAGACCATCACGGAGACTCCTCAGTCCAATCACTGTCCTGGAACGTGAGTCCTGGATCACACACATACCACTAATGAAGGTCAAAGCCACACCATGATCCTGCGTAAGCCTACTCACTGATAGTAGATTGCATTTGAACTCAAGTACAAGTAGAACACAACGTAAAGTAATATGATCATTCAAAACCAATGTGCCAATACCCTCCATGGGAATACTTTTCCCATTCGGTATACGAACTGATGAGTAAACACCTGAACGATCAATACTATCTAGCCAAGTAGCATCACGAACAATATGTTCGTTACATACTGAATCAATAAGCCATTCACAAGATCGAGTGTCATTACCGGCCATATGAGCTGTCGGATCCTGGGGCACGAAAGTGGCAGTGGAAGCTCCCAAAAATTGCTTTAAGTAGGCGAATTAGGCGCTTGTCAGCCCCGGGAAAGGACTCTCGTCGCTGCTGACTTGAGACGCGCTGGCGGGAGCTGATCGAAGAGACCCTTCAGCCTGCTGCTTCCCTTTTCGGCTCTTGCCTTGTTCGGATGGATATCCGATCAACCTGAAGCACATGTCTTTTGTATGACCGTGCTTGCGGCAATGCTCACAACGGGGCTTGTCCTCATCGTCCTTGTCGCTGCGCGTTTGAAAGGCTGCTGCATCAACAACAGGGCATCGCGCGGCCGTTAGCTGGCGTTGGTGCTCCTCTGCTGCAACCATTTGATACGCCTCGGCCAGGGATGGGTCGACTTCAAGCTCAAGAAATCAAAAAGCCTCTTCGTCTCCAATTTTTCCCGTGTCTGCTTGGCGATGTCGCACGTGCAGCCATTGCAGGTACATTTTGGATTGATAGAGACGGTCTGGAGCTCGTTCCAAAAAATGCGCTTGCTGGTGAAGAAGGCACTCATGGATTGCTTGTCCTGTCGAAGAGAGCCAATCAAACGTCGAAGTTCATAAGCACGCCCAGCAGAGCTGGTGCCAAACCTTTGCTGTAAATCTGACCAGATTTCGCGTGCAGTCTTCGCGCCACGCACGCTGTTGCGTACCTCCTTGTTCATGGCAGTTTTGAGCCATCCCTTCACAGTAGCATCGCACCTGTCCCAAGCATCCAGAAGAGTCGGGTCAGCTGCAGCCGCCAAACGCGGCAATGATCCATCAACAAAGGCCCTCTTATTTTTGGCAATGAGGGTTTCCATCATGTCCGCAGACCACTCTCCATAATTCAGATCGGTCAGGAGGTCGCTGCCGAAGAGTTGGTCGGGATTCTCAGACGGATGAAGAAATAGCGGAGAAGAGAGGGGGATTGTCGACGTCGCATCTGTACCAGTGATGGCATTCTTGACGTTGCTGGAAGAATCCTCTGTCTCCACCATTGTGACAATGAACAATCGATTTAAGGCTGAATCGATTACTACTATGATACCGTGTAAAATTGTATGAATGCGGAAAGTAGATGAGACGATGATTTATGTGGTTTCCCCGTCAATCGACAGGACGAGTCCACGGTGAGCAGAGCTCGAGAGAGGTTTCACTATCGGAGAACGAAATAGAAATCCGTCTCTGTTAGGTTACAAAGGCAGCCGCCACAAGGCCTACTAATACCCTTCTACGTAAGTGATCTAGGGTAATTAGGAGAATGCTGCAAAATAACAATTAAGTACCTAAACAAGATACTAACGCCAATTACAATTCAACACTATTTGCCTTTATTATCAACATCCATCACAAAGTCGGATTTGAAGTCAATATCTTCGGGATTTTGAGAGAACATGAGGCCAATATGAGATTCCCAAATCTCCCTAAAATCGGCGGCTAGAAGGAAGATTGGTGCCTAGGGCATTGATGACTCGATATTTGCACATGTTTTCCCCTTTGTTTCTTGATTGTTTGAGCTTTAATTATTGCGTCTTTGGCCTATTTTATGCTAGGTTGTGTTCTTTTGTCACATTTCAGGTCCTAGCACATAAAGTGAAGCATAGGCGCAAGTTTCAAGTCAATCAGAGATCAATTGGCGATTAGGGAGAAGAAACTCGGGCATGACCTGAAGAAGAATGAATTTCTATCTCACTTTATGGACAAAGACTCATGCAAGCTTGTCATGAAAAGAAAGAGGACGAGACTACGAGCGTTTGGGATCAAACGACGACTGATTCGGAGTCCGGACGAGGGAGAAACGAAGCATTGAATATAGGGGAACATGTTCGGCAGTAAAAACACGGGCGCGCCTAAATCAAAACACGGCCGTGCCCATATTTAGGCACGACCGTGTTTTGGCCGACGTGCGCGAGCGTGTTTTTAACACGAGGCAAAACACGGGCGGTCAAAAGCAAAGCACGGCCGTGCCCTCGACCGTGTTTTGCCCAGAATCAGGTTTTTTAACGCAAATTCGAGCCAAAGGAGAGGGAGAGCTGGGTTTTGGATCCCAAACACCCAAGGGACGAACCAAAGAGAGAAAGGGCGATCTGAGGGCATTCTAAGAGTGGAATTGGAGGATTTCTTCGCCTTGGAAGCTCGAGGAACAAGCCCGGGCTTGAAGACTGATCATCTGAAGATTCTTACTGCAGTCTCTCTCTTCTCTATGGAGTAACTTCCCTTCACTTAGGTTTTGAGGAACCCTAGCTATGTTTGTTTGATTGGATGATTGTACGAGTACTCTGACTTGATAATCTTGAGTTCATATTCAATCTATGCATGTTTTCATTATTCAATTCTGCTTTAGTCGAGATTATTGATTCTGCTTTGATCCTATGAGAGGGAATACCTGATTAGGTCAATAGAGCACCATAGATTGATAGTAGTGGATCGATTGCTTTAGTCGAGGATTGATTCACTGCTTTGTATCGATTGAGAACCTCATTCGATAGAGGGAATCTAGTTCAGAACGCCTTGATCGGTTGTTCTAGAGAAGGATACGTCCCTCTAGGCAATTGACTCAAGAGGGCCTTGTTCCTTTAGTCGAGACTCAAGGTCTAGTCAAGGATTCTCCGCATTGTGAATGAAAGTGAAACAAGTTAGAAATCATCAATCGTTAGTCTGGCTAGTGGCTAGGGGGAATCATACCTAAGTGAGTTCCCAATCTGTAATTAGATTAACTTTAACTGTAGTTTGCTAGAGTAGTTTTAGTTCTTTCATCTTAATCTGGTTTGCTAAATAATAAACTGAAGCTGAGTAATAGTAACTCTAGAGACCCGTGGATTTTATATTTATCACTTGAGCCACTATACTGCATCCCTTCCATTGGTTACACTTGGCCATTGTTAGGTGTTGTGTCGTAGCGAGTCAAGTTTTTGGCGCCGTTGCCGGGGACTTTCTAGAGTATTAGGAAAGGCAGAAGTTTGTTACTTTAGCGTTTTTCTTTTCTTTTCTTTTCCACCCTTGCTTTTCACTTGGGTGTTTTTGTTTTTGTTGGTGCAGATCTGAATCATGGATCCTCATGGCTTCTCCAACAATTGGGGGTATCCACCACCACCCGAGTGGTATTACCCCGAGACTCCCTGGAGCAATCAAGGAGGAGAAGACTATGGATTCGGGTTCCAGTACCAACCCCCTTACTACGGAGAACAACCGGACCCCTGGGCATATCAAGAACAACCTCATTACCAAGAAGAATTTTTCCCACAACCAGAGGGGCCATTGGAGCTGGAATTACCCATGGCGGCCTTCACGGGCCATTCTGCAGAGCCATGCTACACTCCACATCCAGATCCACACTATGAATTGAGACTTCGCATGGAGCAGTTTGCTCGAGACTATGATAGAACATGCTCCAGGATGGATCATTGTGTCCAGGCCTATCATGAAACAGAGGAGATCCTCCTGAGCCTTAAGAAGAGCGTCGATGATCTTGAGCGATCTTGGGCACAACCTGCTCCAGATCACCCTTCTGCTACCATACTAGAAGAGGAGGAGGAAGAAGAAGGCTACAAGGACATTGTGGAACACACAGAAGTTGTCACGGAGAGCTCCCGTGATGGTCATGATCAGGAATGTCCTGTCGTAGCCGACCACACCTTCCCACACCCCAAACTGAGCTTTGAAGAGGCGGGCATGAGTGAGGAGATGCAAGAAGATCTCATGAAAGAAATTGCTTGGCAACTTGCTCTCCAATCCTTGCTAGAAGAAGAAGAGCAAGAAAGGGTGCAGAAAGAAGTTGTGGAGGATGATGAAAGTGAAGCAGGAGGAGTTCTTGATCATTTCTCAGGGGTGATACCACATGAAGAAGGAAGGGAGGTTGAAGAAGAAATTGGCGTCCAGGCTGAGGACGGAGTTAAGGTGGAAGAGGCCTGCATCGGCTATGAGTTACATGTGATATCTCCACCAAACTTCGAGGAACTGCTTAGCAAGGACCCATTTGCAGTGTCTCTTTGCCAGACCAAGGCCACATCGACATCGGTCCCTCTTGGTGGACGCGATGGTGGTCAATCGATGCTGTCATATCTGGTTTGGGGCAATGAGACGAGAGAAAAGAAGAAGAGGTCTCGAGGGTGGAGACGTTATCTGCATCAAGTGCACGAGCTTCCATCACCTGTCATACCACATGCTCGTGACTTGAGAATCCACCTCATTGACGAGAACCTCAACTTCAAGGAGGTTTTGGGGTGGACCGAAACTTAGGAGCCATCGTCCGGCTCACGACGTGAAAGAAGCGCTTGTTGGGAGGCAACCCAACCAGTCGGTTTGCATTTCTTTCTCTATTTCTCTTCGGTTGAGTCAGTTTTGTTCTTTGATTTCAGAGTCAATAATTCAACCTTTGTGAGATTTTGTGTGGTGTTTGTGTTCCGACTACTTTGTCCTCCTGGAATGCACCGCCTTCCCCGTCCACCATCATTCACCGTTGATATGGTAACTTCGTTCTACCCTCCTTATCTTTCCTCCATTGAGGACAATGTCGTGCTTAAGTGTGGGGGGATGTTCGATTATGTATGTGTGTGAATGTTTGACTGTTTGTGTGCTTGGAGCCTAGTCCACTGTCCAAATTTCGATTTGAGGGCTCCAAGTACGTGTTCCTTGCAATTGCCTGCTCAGTATGCTTTGAATTGACAGTCTTTATAGTAATATGCAACCTAGGGAGGTAGTGTAGCACTATGGAGGATGTTGATGCATTTAAGAAGTCTCATTTCTTCTTCATATTGTGTTGGTTGATTGAGTGAATTAGTGATCTTAGTACCCCTGAATTGTGTGGTGTTGTGGACTCTCTACCTTTCATGGACTCTTGTTTCATGTTTTGAGTTTAACAGGTGCTCGAAAATGTGCTTTAAAATAACGTCTCCCGTGCGAATAGGGCGAAAGTGTGTAAGGGGAGACGGGAATTCCTTCCCAATTTTCACCTACTACCTCCAGCCCCCTTACATGTCTTTCCCCCGCACGAGGCTCGAGACACCCGCTCCTGGCATGGCCGGTAAGAGCTGGGCTCCCGCAAAACCTCTGCTAGGTGGGAGCCCCCATTTTCTGAAAAGCAGGTTGGGACCCTTGAAAAAAAAAAAGGAAAAATAACAGAAAACAAGCAAAACAGAAAGAAAAGGGGTTCCAACCGTCTTCAAAAAGAAAATAAGAGCACCTTGAAAAATGTGAGTCCATGATCTTTTTTTTTAGAGTCTCTTTGTCCATGATTCATTTGTCCTCTGTTCACTATTTGCCATGATGCCGACTCGAGACTAGCGTTCTCGCCGAAGAAGCTATGAGATGACTTGTGCGTCGGTTGATCTCGTAAGCGGCTAAATGATCTAGAAAATTCTCTATCAATGATCGAGGGTGCATGTTGCTATAGAGGTCTGGAGAGCTGCATTGGTTTGAGTTAGGCTTGCTTGGGGACAAGCAAACGGTTAAGTGTGGGGGGATTTGATGACTCGATATTTGCACATGTTTTCCCCTTTGTTTCTTGATTGTTTGAGCTTTAATTATTGCATATTTGGCCTATTTTACGCTAGGTTGTGTTCCTTTGTCACATTTCAGGTCCTAGTACATAAAGTGAAGCATAGGCGCAAGTTTCAAGTCAATCAGAGATCAATTGGCGATTAGGGAGAAGAAACTCGGGCATGACCTGAAGAAGAATGAATTTCTACCTCACTTTATGGACAAAGAATCATGCAAGCTTTTCATGAAAAGAAAGAGGACGAGACTACGAGCGTCTGGGATCAAACGGCGACTGATTCGGAGTACGGACGAGGGAGAAACGAAGCATTGAATATAGGGGAACATGTTCGGCAGTAAAAACACGGGCGCGCCTAAATCAAAACACGGCCGTGCCCATATTTAGGCACGACCGTGTTTTGGCCGACGCGTGCGAGCGTGTTTTTAACACGGGGCAAAACACGGGCGGTCAAAAGCAAAGCACGGATGTGCCCTCGACCGTGTTTTGCCCAGAATCAGGTTTTTTAACGCAAATTCGAGCCAAAGGAGAGGGAGAGCTGGGTTTTGGATCCCAAACACCCAAGGGATGAACCAAAGAGAGAAAGGGCGATCTGAGGGCATTCTAAGAGTGGAATTGGAGGATTTCTTCGCCTTGGAAGCTCGAGGAACAAGCCCGTACTTGAAGACTGATCATCTGAAGATTCTTACTGCAGTCTCTCTCTTCTCTATGGAGTAACTTCCCTTCACTTAGGTTTTGAGGAACCCTAGCTATGTTTGTTTGATTGGATGATTGTATGAGTACTCTGACTTGATAATCTTGAGTTCATATTCAATCTATGCATGTTTTCATGATTCAATTCTGCTTTAGTCGAGATTATTGATTCTGCTTTGATCCTATGAGAGGGAATACCTGATTAGGTCAATAGAGCACCATAGATTGATAGTAGTGGATCGATTGCTTTAGTCGAGGGTTGATTCACTGCTTTGTATCGATTGAGAACCTCATTTGATAGAGGGAATCTAGTTCCGAACGCCTTGATCGGTTGTTCTAGAGAAGGATACGTCCCTCTAGGCAATTGACTCAAGAGGGCCTTGTTCCTTTAGTCGAGACTCAAGGTCTAGTCAAGGATTCTCCGCATTGTGAATGAAAGTGAAACAAGTTAGAAATCATCAACCGTTAGTCTGGCTAGTGGCTAGGGGGAATCATACCTAAGTGAGTTCCCAACCTGTAATTAGATTAACTTTAACTGTAGTTTGCTAGAGTAGTTTTAGTTCTTTCATCTTAATCTGGTTTGCTAAATAATAAACTGAAGCTGAGTAATAGTAACTCTAGAGACCCGTGGATTCGATATTTATCACTTGAGCCACTATACTACATCCCTTCCATTGGTTACACTTGGCCATTGTTAGGTGTTGTGTCGTAGCGAGTCAGGCATCAATTCTACCGCCTATATGAACTTGAGGTTTTGGCTTTTTTTGGATTGGAGATTTGCTCTGTCGGAGTGTTGGTAAAGGAAACTCCCTGTAAGAATTGATTTTCGGTTCCTACGTAAAGGGGTTTATTTATAGGCTCTTTCATCGGGTTTTCTTGGAGAGAAAAGTAGGGTAGAAACTCTTCAGCCAAATCCTTTAGGTTTCCCCAGCTTAGCCTCTGAGTATGGAATATTCTCTCGAATCTAGATTGATACGGAACTCTCCAAAATTGGCGCCAAGGCTATCAATTTGGGCTCAAACTGACTAAATTTCATACAAAATTTTGGGTTTCACTTTAATCTCCCTTACTGACTTCTAGCAGCGAAATTTTGATGTCTTTCATTCGTATGAGGTGGTCCACTAAGATACGTTAGCCTAAAAACACATGAAACATAATAAACTTGCATCAAAATAATAAAAATAATCGTAGGAGCTATTAAACACATCTTTGAGTGATTACCAAGCAATTTCAACCTATTATGGCCTTATAGATATGACAACTATGCAAAACATGTTATAAATATAGGTATAAAATATTAATTTTTACATTTCATCAATAGGTTATTTAACATAAGTTTGTTATATGTTATATACATAACACATCAATGCGAACGTATCGCAGTGGATTTGACCCTGCCCACCGACAAATTGATGCAAACTAAGATACGTGTGGTGGGACATAAATGGGCTCAACACTAACCCACATGTAGTGGATGGTTCATGGGCGGGTGTGCGGGATACTCGCAAACCCAATCCCTCATAATTTTTCTGCAATCTCAATCTATACAGTCCCACATGACTTTCCGCTCTTCTTTCTTTTCTCCCAAAAACAATTTCCCTTCCTTGTATCCACTATCCAAATCCTACAGGACTTTCATCTCTCTTCCTTTGCCCCTGCTTTTTTAACGGTATACATAGGGCTGGTAATCGGGTATCCGGTTAACGGTATAACCGGAAATCGAACCGATAACCGGCGGTAACCGGTATACCGTTAACCGGTGTGTGACGGTACTCGGATGGGAGAAAGGAATAGCCGGTATACCGACTAAGTTTCGGTATAATACCGACGATCAGCCGGTTTTACCGATACCGAGAATCCTCAATCAATCTTAAACAAATAACCCTCCCAGTACTCCTCACCCTCCCTTCACCTGCTTGCGAGAAGCTCTGCAACCCTTCTCTCCTCTCTTTCTTTTTTTTTCTTCCCCAGCAACCTCTGCACAAGAAATCCCCAACCTCTCCAAATCAACAAGTCCAAAACCAACGTTCATGATTCTCAATCTCAAATGGCCACAGCCCACTAAAAATCCCCAATCCATGCGCTACCTTTTCCAAATCGGCAAATCCCCAATCAGCCGATTCCCGACCCCAACTCTCTTAGACCGGAGATTTCCGACCCTGGCCTCCGATGACGGCTTCGCAACCTCCGACGGCGGCCTCGCCTTCGTTCCCGAGTCCCGGCCCCAACCTCTGAAGGCGGCTTTACCTTCGTACTCGAGTCCCGGCAGCAACTCCGACCAGAGATTCAGCAGATCTGGAGATCCACCGCTGCCGCAGCACCTTCACAGACGGCCGGATCCACCAGCGACGACTGCATGCACGAGGGAGATGGAGAGCCGCCGTGCGCTGGAGATGCTACTCTGTCTCGAAAGTTTCTCCAGACCCCTGCTTCTGCTCTCCGTGCTCTGCAAAGAGTGGGTCAGTTGGGGGAAGATGAAGAGTTGAAGACGAAGAAAAAAGAAAGGCTTATCGGTTTTCGGATAACCGGGAACCATAACCGTTACCGACAATCCGGTAAGCCGGTTAACCGAAAATTACTCGGTACCGGTAGTCGGATTCAAAGCTGGGCATGTCGGTAATACCGATAACGGCTAAATCGATAACCGGTTATACCGATACCGACCGATTACCAGCCCTAGGTATACATGTATGAGTTAATAAATGCATGTGTTATATTAGCAGCAGTTGTTGAGTGAAGCTCGTCAATGTCTCATATTGCAAACAAGGGAAAAATTTATTTTGATGATAATTATAGTCCCGACAATCTGGGAAAAAGGAATTCTTTAAATCCATAGTAAAAAGGAATTCTTTTGTGAAGCATGTTACTTGGGGATGATCGCAGCGCTTCACACTTACAATAATAACCAGGAAAAAAAATTCGGAAAGGAAAAATAGTAAATTTGGGTTTTAGAAATCATTTTTACTATTGCCATCACTCATTACCATCCAAAGTAACATCTGCCTACCTATATACAATAAATGGCAACTGATATCTAACACAATCAATAGAAAGTTGACCCTCAAAGGTAAGGCTATAAAACCCCATCTGCCACCCCCACCCTCCAAATACAATAAACCATTCAACAACAACAACACAAAATCAAAGCTGAAAATGAAAACAGTGTCCTCCTCCAATAAGCCATACCTCCTTACCCTTATCAGCATCATAATCATCGCACTTCTTCTGACCTTCATGCTAGCTCATGGCGCTGATCTCCACCCCACCACTCTGGTTGGTACCTTGCTAACAGAAACGTCTTCTGCTATGGCTCTGTATTAATTCGATTCTGACTGCAGGGAGATGGTGACGAGAGCTTGGGAGAGAGATGTGAAGAGGGCGTTGGAGAAGAAGGTGAAGAGTGCTTGACCAGAAGAACCCTCCAAGCCCATCTTGATTACATCTACACACAACCTCATCCACCCCACCTCCCCTTCCCCTAGCCAGCCCCGATGTCCCAATTATCTGTGCTTTTCTTTCTTTCTTTCTCCCTTTTCAAGCAAAAGGAAGAGCATGATTGATTGCACCCAAGTTATATAGTTAACAATAAGAGGAGAAAGTATCTTCAATTAGCATATGGAAAGACATGGATGTTCATGATTAGCTCGAGGTCTGCAACAAAAGTGCCTCTGCTAATGATGAATTCCCACAGACTTGAGGGAGAAAGCTGCAAAGCAAAATTCTTCTTACACAAATCCTCTGCTAACTTTGTGTGGCTTCCATCAATTTTACAACTGCACGCCTAGTCTCCTAACAAACTAGCTCGTAGCTAGCTAGCTAACGGCAGCTGTGTCATCTTGATCTTTCTATTCTGATCCAAGCAAAGCAATCTCCGCAAGCTGCGATATGATACACAATCCTACATGCCACACCATTCGTCTAGATAAAGAAAAGGGGAATGCAGCATTCACATGTTCGAACCATAAAAATTAAATGGCATAGAAATGAAAGCCTGAGCTTGGATCATGTACTAAAAATCAAGGAATGTAGACGAGAGAAAGAGAGAGAGAGGTACATACAAATGCTACTTGGTTTTATCTTCATTAGCAATAACGTGGTTTCATATCAATAGATGACTTCCCAATCACAACATTTTCAAGCAGGCAACATCACCCTGGCGCCGCCCACAACATGTAAATACAATGCCAGGCAAATGGTAACAATAACAGAAGACTTAGCACCAACATATCGAACAACCTGAAGCCCTCTTTCCACTACCCCATCATGAACCACATCAGCACCTCTCTTCAAACCATCCCACAACTTCCACAACAAAACCTCCACAATCGATCTCACCGTCTCGAATGTCACCCTTCCAGTAACATCCAGCACAAACTTCCTGTTACTTGGCACTGCCAATGTCGACGAAACCTGCTTCATCCATCCGCTGCTCTCAAACGAATCCTCTTCCGCTTTCAGGTCTCCATTCTTTCCACCTTCTCTTTCAACAATGGAACAACAAGCAGATTCCCCTGGATCGGTGCTTGAGCCTGTTGTTGTCAAGACATGATGAGAAGTTTTCACAAGGGTTTCCAGGGACCCGTTGCAGACATCAACCAGCATGTCTCTGACATTGGTTCGATGATTCGGGTTGGTAAGGCCAGCAAAGAACTGATCATAGCTGTTGATGTGGATCGTCTTGTCGAGAAAAATAGTGACTGCAGTGCTCACAAACTTCTGTACACAATCAGCTATAAGCTCCTTACTCTGCTCATTACAAACCACACTAACCCACCCGGGGACTTCAGCTGAAGAAGACGTCTTTTCGCTCTCTTGGCCATCTCTACCAGCTGCATAGAACCCCAGAACCAGATTTCTGGCAAAGCTTCCGACCACAACAGAGACGAAACCAGTCCCGGCTTCAGAGAAAAGCTTCTCAGTCAGCTTGTGGCTGAAATTGGAATCCACGGCCCCAGCTGCAGATCGATTCTCCTTACACGATATGGAATCATACCCACGCAGAATCCCCACCGTTAACGCCTTAGAAACCCGAGTCAACGACTCGGAGAACTCGTCCGATTTCGCGAGCTTGGAGATTTGCCTCAAGCTATTGGGGATTTCATCCGAATCGGACAGCAGAAACTCCTTCAAATCCCTAGACACGACCCCCACCGTATCGGCGGAATCGGACACCAACTCAGCAACGGAGATCAGCGCTCCGGCGAGCTTCACCAGCTTCCGTCGCCTCCTCGCGACGCAAGGCAAGTTGTAGACCTTGTACGCGCCGTAACCGGACACCCCAATCACCCCGAGCAAAATCAGCAATTTCTTCCTCCGCCGGTACAATCCCAACCCTTTCTCCCTCACCAATACAAGATCCATGACCCTCCAGCGCCACACAAAAAAAAAAAAAAGAAAAAAAAAGGAGAAATTCGCAACGCTGGAGCTCCGCCGGGTAAACAAAAAGAGAGAAGAGGAAGGAGGAAATGAAAAACTTATGAGAGCGCGGCAGGATTTAGAGAATCGAGGAGGAGAATCAGAATCCAATTCCTCCTCCCCCCTAGGGTTCCGTTTCTGCCGTCAGTTAAACCCGCGCGAGGGGAAGTGAGTGAGCGAGCGAGTAGGAAGCAGAATTAATGGCGGTCGTTGAAGGAGCTTTTAAGGAACAAAATCGGACAATTCGTACGAACAAGGAAACGAAAATTTATTGGGGATGGTAAGGATTTTCCTGGAGATTTTCTCGAAACATTGGATTGGAGGAGATGGAAAGTGAAAGGAAAAAGGAGTTGAACCTTCCTTCCTGCGGTGGCGACGGGCGGCGGCGACGGAAATGGCAAGGAAGAGATGGAAGGAGGGAGGGAAGGAAGGTTATAATTGGGCGAGAAACCTGGGCCTCGTATTTTTCGAGGACGCAACTTTTCGGAAACCGCGGGGCGGGCGATATTGATACGAAAAAAACATCTTTTTTTTTACGGGTCGGGTTCGGCCTCGGTGATGAAAACTAAAATGAGTGTAGGTTGTTAAAATGGAAGTTAGCGTTGAAACGATCTTCCGTCCACGCTTTAAACTTTATCCATCCTATTTTTTTTGTTATTTCAATAAATTCGTTCACTTCTCGTTCCTCGATACTCTCATCGAGCATCATCCTTATGACGTTCCAGTGGACATTGCAAATAAAGATTTGTCTCAAAAAGGAACCAAGAAAGAAGTCAAAAGGCTATCGTACCGGTCGGTTGGACCGGAAATATCGGATATCGAATTTAAAATGGTAGTCGATTTTAGCGATAAAAAACGATTGAACTACAATTAAGTTACGGTTTTAGTATCATTGACTTTCACGATCAGTGGCGTAGACCACAATGACAAACATAGTTAATTAGGGATTAAGACTATGTATGGGTGGAGTGCGACACATGGGCGATGCTTTACAAGCAACTGTATTACTGATGGAGCTCCCTATTTCATTCGTTCCAGAAACACAACAGGTAATATGGTCTCTAAGTCATGGTCCATGAAACAATGTCGAAGATCGTATCGGAAAAATCAGCCAATATGATAATTTATGACAAAACCGTGGTTTAACCGTAGTTCAACCGTTAGTATCGTTAAATACCGCCTATCGGTTTAGCCTCTGATACTGCTATTTCGTGGTTGAATCGCCGATACGATACGATTTCATGGACCATGCTCTGAGCAGAGAAAGATAGTGGAGACCATCTCAGGTTTCATCAGAAATGAGACCGGAGTGATTGTGAAGAGCATCAGACACACAGCTGCAACGATAAAGAGACGGAGGTTTTCACAAACTTCTTCTATCCACGGTCTGGTGTCTGTTTCCGAATGTAAGCGATTCCAAAACCATCCTATCAAACCTTGAAAATGGAGGAACATGTGAAATAACCAACAATCATCGCAGCATAGAATATGATCTGCAATTTCTCTAACGCGAAAATACATCTCGCCAGAAGTGGCTGCTTATCCTCGTACCTTGAGATTTACCAATGCCAAGAATCCTGCTTTGACAAGGCCAGCCCAGCAGAAGCATTATGTGCTTCTATATGAACAACTCTGCAAGAATCGAATGGCAAACACCTGATATAGTAGAAGTACAACCAGAAGAAAAGTCTTGCGGTAGACCAAAATAAATGCTATCTGTCATTGCTTAGAACATAGGAAAAAGGAAATCAAACAATTGCTCATCACTAAGGCAACAAGTTTCCACCACAAATAATTTACACGGTTTGCTTTACAAGGCTTTTGCATAATCAATCACGAGTTTGGCTTAACAAACAAACCCATCAATTACAGTGCCAAAAGAATTCCAACTACGTTAATGGTACTTACAGTGTGGTGACTTTGGAGGTGGTCCAGAATAAAAAAAAATCAGCTTGCGCTGAGTGAAACCACCGATTGTATATTTTCACAGAGTGATGAAGATGCTGTTATCTTACTTCTTTGTTCGGTCTTTGAGGGGCAAGTCGATACAGTCATCTTCGAAATCACTGAAAGAGATGTCCTCTTCATCCCCTGGAACAATGGGAGTTTTGCAATCATCATAATCCGAATCCTCTGCGTCTGGCCACTCCTCCTCCTCCTCATAAATTGGCATTGTTACTTTAGATGATGAACCTAGGAGCATGATATCCTTGTGCTCATTCTTCACTACCGGCTTCTCGGCAATAACAGATTTATCAATGAAGGGCAATTCGTTCCTTGAAACGAGGTGCTTCTCTGTCTCGAAGTCGGCTGCCATGCTGGATGTCTGCTCGTCATATGTCCTAGGAGTGAAAAATACTTCTTGTGTTAAATCAGAACTCTGTCTCACGTACGAAGAACTTTTTCCAAACCAGTCATCACATTCTGGTTTGGTTTGCTTGTGTAGCTCCTGCATCCACAAGGACCTGGCTTCCATTACCTGCATAAATCATGTTGTGCTCTGATTACTGTGCCAATAACCCACTCATTGTTTGGGAGAGCTCAATATTCTAGTAACATAACCTAAAAATCTTTAGCTAGACAGATAATAGGAATGTTTTGGAAAATAAACTAGATAACGACATGATAAATACTCAAAACCAAGGTTACCTGGCGTGTAGATAAAACTTCTGCATCATGCTTGTTGAGTCTTGAATGCAGGAGAACGAAATAGACTTTCCAAAAGTAACTGTCGGACATATGACAAGGGCAAAGTTCAATTCTAAGAGCAGCTAACCTTGGTGCAAGTTGTTCGATAACTGAGGTGTGTAGTTGTTGTGCATCAGACATCTGAAGATCTGAAACAAGGTGGGCAAATTTAAAAAAAACGCTTAACCGCATGCCATAATCAGACAACCAAGGACTGCATTATCATGCCGAGAAATGACATGAACGAAACTTGCACCTAGAACGTGCACCTAGAAACCACAAACCATGATTCAGAGTACCATTCCTGTTTATTAACCACAGAAGTATCAAACGAAAACAAGACTGTTCCTCTGTTCTGATAACAATAGAAACACGAGGGCATTGAACAAAGAAGAGTAGAAATCATTGGCAACAGAGTGATAATCCATCTAGAGACAATACCTAGTGTGTGACATTGTATAGACGAAGACAAGAGGTGATTCGAGCCTATAAACGGACAACAGCCAGTCAGCATGTATCGGTCATCACATAATTCTCAGCCTAGTGCATTTGACATAGTTCCCTCCAGCTTCTCAAGATTCACAAACAGAGTAACTAGACAAGTGCATTGGTATAAAAAACAAGGCAACTGCATTATTACTAATGCATATGAACATATTCTCATCATTCCTAGACTACCATTCACATGATAAAGCGAAAATGCAAACAGTCCTTCTAAGCATGTACCCCAAATTACACTTTGCCGGGTGCAGATCACAAGAAACTCATCACTCAGCAGCCAGTACTCCAATTAAACATTCTTGCTATCTACAAAAGGTTTCCCACACAAAAAAACTCCCAAGTTGAAGCCCAGAAGAGCAGCAATCTACAAACAGTTCCTCAAACTAATCCCTATGAGGCTATGAACACGAGCACAATCCACCAAAAACCCAAATCCTCAAGTAATCGATATTGGCTTTCTTAGTTGAGTTCAACGGGTCAATAACGGGCGTGGCCTGAAACATGAGGTGCCCAACCCCAGTTAATTATCCAGGGAAACAGTTCGAATTCTAAACCACCAGAACATTAACAGACAAACATGATAGTGAATTTTGGAGTTCAATTCAAATCCTGGACAATGCACAATCAAAAAAAGAAGAAGACGCACCATCTAGGTCTTCCTCCTCGTCGAGAGGAAAGTCCAGCCAAGTCTCGGGATGCATAGCGATATTCCTCGCAAATGCCAACACTTCGTCGGTGATCCCTACAACTTTAGCTGCCCAGTCGTCGTCGTATTCCTCCGTTTCCAAATCCTCGCCGTCCGCTTCCTCATAATAATACTCTTCTCCTCCTTCTTCTTCTTCCTCTTCCACCTGGGTTTCCAGCCGATCGCCCTCCAATCCAAAGTGAAAGTAATCCGACCCCATCATTTTAGAAATCTCCGAGACCCCGCTCCTAAACCTACCCCCGATCTCCGTAAATTCCTGCCTGATCCCCGACGTTTCCTCCGAATTTCCGGTCGTGGCGCCGTCCGGTCGATCGGACGGATCGGAATCATTCAAATTCGAAGCCGATCGATCACACGATGTTGTCGCCTCCGAAGCCGCGTCGGCGGCGGCCTGCGTTGTGGGAGGGGGAGCAAGGAATGCAGCCACGCCCCACAATTGACGCTGTAGAGTTTGCCCTAATTCAGAGAGATCTTCTCTCACCCCTCTGGCTAACGCGTCTTCTTCTTCTTCTCCTCCTCCTTCCCCTCTTTCCCCATCGCCGATCTCTTTCAATCTCTCGGCTCCTTCATCATTGCGCTTTGAAAGTGAACCATCGCTAGATGCGTCGGCTGCAGCGTCGTTTTCCGAGCCTAGAACGTCAACCTCGTCCTCGCCGTCGCCGTCCGTGTTGTCGTCGTCGAGACGGAGGGAGTCGGCGAGAGAGCGAGCCAACCATGACATGGCGCTCTTGGGTGGGTTGGGTTCGTTTGCTATTGGGGCTCGAGGGAAGGAAAGGAAAGCTAACGAGAAAGTGACTTTCGAGGAAAATCAGAAAAGGGAGAAAAATGGCATACGGAAGATTTTTTAAAAAAAATGGAGAGCGGGCGTTGCAAGTTGTCAAACCGGTTTGATAACTGGTATATAATTGGTTTATCCCAGCTCATGTAGATTTTAGTTAGGAATTAGGATGGCTAGATTACGTCAATCAAATTACATTAATATTTCACGTTTCTCATTTGAATTACTTTTATTTTTTATTCATTATTAACTTTACGAATTGTTTCACCGTTAGTAGCCGACCGTCAAACTCAGTTAACTCCGTCAGTTTTCTATGATGTGGCAAACGGAAGTGATATGATCCCAAACCCCTTGAATTACAAACCTCAAAGGATCGATCAAGAAGCTGGATCAATCACGGGTAAAAAGAGGGAATTTTGGCGAAGTTCTTTTTGTGTTGCAGGATACCATCTTTGGAAGCTTGATACTCCCAAATGGTTCAAAGGAAATGCAAGGCAAGGGTTTGGAACTAAACTAGAGATGTTTCTCTAACGATGGAAGCTTTGGATAAGCCAGGAGAAGCCGTTATGATGATTTCCCAAAGCCTCCAAGTTGCCAGCCAGAAACTGGAATTTTTTCTAAAAACGGCCAAGTCTGGAACTGTGTTGGAGATGGCTACTTTAGGACTTCATTTCAGACAGGTGGGGAAGAACCAAGGCCAGAGATGAGTACCCCATGAAACTACATTTCACAATCTACAACGTAAGGGCATTGGCTGAAGAATTGGAGTTCGTTTGACTCATGAACAAGACGTCCAAAGTTGCTATGTTGAGCTGTTTATTTCCTTGTAATGTGAGACTTGGAATCATTGTGCCACAAGGATTAGTAGTAGTTATTTTTCTAGTTGAATTAGGAGTAGTTTTATCCTTTTTAGCGTAGTATGATGATTGTTAATTGCCTATAAAAGGCTTGATGCGTGTATGAGTTAAGGCAGAATGCATTTGAGTGAATTTTTACCCAATTCCCGAGCTTGAGAGTTTGAGAATTCGTTTGGTTTTGGTTGCGATCAAAACTTGCTGAGTCTTGCTTAATGAACGAGCAAACACACTCATTCACATTGAAAGCTTCATTACACGATTGTGCATCCCTCCAGGTGTAAGGATTCCCTTCCGTTCCATCCAATTTCGAGTTCAATTCCGCTTAAGTCGAGTGGGTTTGAGTTCTGTTCTTACCGAGATCAAGCGCATTGCTTGATCTAGCTTCCTGCTCGACTTTGAAACCTTTGATACCCAACATTGGGCTCATCAAGTGGCATCTAGAGCCTGGTGACTCACTTCTACTGTCACTCCAGGAATTGGCCAAGTGAAACCACTTCCTAAAGCGTAGTATAGCGGGTTTGGGTTTAAATGTCAACCCGGGTCCTAGATTTGATGACTACTCGGTGAATTCTTGTTATCTAGCAATGAAACTTTAATGCAAGTCTAAACTAACAAACTAACAAAGCAAGTAAACGGTTGTATTCAGGTTAAGAGAGGTCACCCGGATATGGTTCCCCCTAGACTGCAGTTAAGACGGATTGTAATTACCAAGTTTAGTTTCTATGATAGTTATACTGCGGATGGTTCTTAAACAGCCTAAAGTCTCGACTAAAGGTCTTCAGACCCTCTCAACGAGTCTCTAGCGGGCGACTAACCTCCACCGGAGTAAACAGATTGAGGCCTTAACAAACAAAACCTCCACTACCGAAGTAAATCCGGTACAGAATAGTGAGTTGGCTCCTCGACTAAAGTCACCAACTCCCTACCTTCAATCAAGGATGCTCTATCAACCTAGGCAGATATTCTCATTCTAGGTTAAAGCAGAAACAACAGGAATTTGATCAGGATTCATGCCATTCAATCAATCAAACCTCAATTGAATATAATCAAATCATAGAATCAGTACTTGGGTTCATACAATCAAACCTAACATACAAATCTAGGGTTCTCCATACCCAGATGAATGGGAGAACTACTCCATAGAGAAAGAAGCAAAAGCAGAATCAGACGCGGAATTCATACTGTGAAGGATGGATTCCTGCTCCTGGACGTTGATCGGCACTTCTCCAAGCTCAAATTGGCCTCCAATGGTGTTGAAGATCAAGCTAGGGCACTTGGAGACTCTTGTTCGTCGCTTTCTCTCTCTAGGAATCGCTCTGTCTCTCTAAAACTCGAATCCCCTTCTGTTTTGGCTGAAATCTGCTTAAAAGGGCATCAGTGGCCAAAGCACGGTCGAGGGCACGGCCGTGCATTGCCTCAGCCCGCCCGTGCTTTGGCTAGGGTTAATTACACGGCCATTGTGTTGGGAGAAACACGGCCGTGCTTTAGGGAGGACACGACCGTGCTTTGGGTGGACACGGCCGTGCTTTCAGCCCGTGTTTGCAGCTTGAATTTGCCAAACTCAATTAGCTCTCGGCAGTAAAAGCACGGCCACAGAACACGGTCGTGTTCTATTTTAGGTGTGCCCGTGTTTTGGCTCCAGCTCGACGAAATGACTTCCGAATGCCCCGAAACTCGTGCTTAGCCTTTCCTTTGACGCCTGGGACCTGAAATATGACAAAATAGCACAACCCGGCGTAAAATAGGCCAAAAATACACGACTATGCCCCTCAAACGGATAAGAACTAGGGGCGCAAATATGTGCAATTACATCGTTATCAAACTCCCCCACACTTAACCGTTTGCTTGTCCCCAAGCAAACCTAACTCAAACCAATGCAGCTCTCCAGATCTCTATAGCAACAAACAACCCAGATCGTAGGTAGAGGACTTCCTAGATCATTTAGCAGCTTACGAGGTCAACCGACGCACAAGTTATCTCACAGCTTCTTCGGCGAGAGCACTAGTATCGAGTCGGCATCATGGCAAATAGTGAACAGAGGACAAATGAATTGTGGATGAAGAGATTCTCAAAAACAAAGGATCATGGACTCACATTTTTCAAGGTGCTCTATTTTCTTCTTGAAGATGGTTGGAACCCCTTTTCTTTCTGTTTTGCTTGTTTTCTGTTATTTTTTCTTCTCTTTTTTTTCAAGGGTCCCAACCTGCTCTTACCGGCCATGCCAGGAGCGGATGTCTCGAGCCTCGTGCGGGGGAAAGACATGTGGGGCTGGAGGTAGTAGGTGGAAATTGGGAACGAATTCCCGTCTCCCCTTACACACTTTCGCCCTATTCGCACGGGAGACGATATTCTAAAGCACATTTTCGAGCACCTGTTATTTTCAAGACATGATACAAGAGTCCATGACAGGTAGAGAGTCCACAACACCACACAATTCAGGGGTCCTAAGATCACTAATTCACTCAATCAACCAACACAATATGAAGAAGAAATGAGACTTCTTAAATGCATCAACGTCCTCCATAGTGCTACACTACCTCCCTAGGTTGCATATTACTATAAAGACTGTCAATTCAAAGCATACTGAGCAGGCAATTGCAAGGAACACGTACTTGGAGCCCTCAAATTTAAAAATTTGGACAGTGGACTAGGCTCCAAGCACACAAACAGATCTAATGAAGTCAAAAGATAAACATCCCCCCACGCTTAAGATCGACATTGCCCTCAATGGAGAAGAGGGAAGGGAAAGGGGAACGATGTTACCGATATGCACGGACTGCAGGAGACTGGAAGCGGACCAGTCAAGACAAGCACAACTAAAGTAAACCAAAGAGCTCAAACACAATATGTTAGGTCCAATGGCCAGCCCAATAATACATCATCCAAAACAAAAGAAAACAAACCAAAACCAAAACGGTTTACAATCCGACTCAAAACACAAGAAAGAAAGTCAAACCGTGGTGGGGTTGCCTCCCCCCAAGCGCTTCTTTACCATCTTTTAGCTGGACGCCCATGGTGGATACTCAGGGAGGTGCAGGAACAGGTGCCTCCAAGAGCGGATCCACGTCGATCTTGAGGTACAGCTTCAGGTTGTGGCCATGCACCCGACGGATGCGACCACCATCATCGGTCAGCTCGACCTGGCCATCTGGCAAGATGCAGGCGAGTGAGTACCCAGACGGCCAGGGTGGTCGTGGTGCAGGAGGTGAGACCAGCTCATAGTGGTCTCCACCCTTCTTCCGTGCAGGCTTAGCAACCTGCTGCTTCGGCCGCCACTCCTCCTTGATCTTTTTGTTCGGAGGCGAGATTGGATGGAGTGGCGGCGAAGGAATGATAGGTGGGTCCTGCAAAATGAGAGGTGCAGAAGGATACACGACAGGCTCGTGTACCTGATCAGAAATGGCATGCACAGGTGTGACAGCAATCATAGCACAGTGATCAAATTCAGTCACAGAGAAAGTAGCCTGTTCATTCCCAGCACGCAGTATCAGTTTACCATCATGCACATCAATAAGTGCCTTGGCGGTGGCAAGAAATGGTCTACCCAGAATCAAAGGCACATCCACATCCTCATGTATATCAAGAATAACAAAATCAACAGGATATGTGAATGCACCGACACTGACAAGCAAATCCTCTATGATTCCCCTAGGATGCACAATGGAACGATCAGCGAGCTGAATGCTCATCCTAGTAGGGCTAAGTTCAACTAGGTCTAGCTTTTTATACAACTTATATGGCATAACATTTATGCTAGCGCCTAGGTCCGCCAAGGACTTGCCTACATGCATGCTGCCAATAGTAAGAGGGATAGTAAAACTCCCTGGATCCTTGCGCTTTTCGGGCAGCTTGTTCTGCAGGATAGCAGAACACTCCTCGCTCAGCAACACTGTCGAGAGATCCCCAAGTTTCTTCTTGTTGGTGAGGAGATCTTTCATGAACTTCGCGTACTTGGGCATCTTCGACAGTGCCTCCACAAACGGTATGCTGATGTTGAGCTGCTTCAACATTGCCATAAAATTGGCAAACTCAGTCTCCAACTTGTCTTTGTGTAGGCGAGTGGGGAAGGGAAGCTGAGGTACATGCTCCTTAACTACTGGTTGTGGTTTGGGAGCAGGGGCTTCCTTCTCCACCCGCACTTCTGCATCGTCGGCTGGAAGTGCTGAAGCAGGTAGTGGGTCCTCCTGCCTGGCCGGGACAGAATCAGCAGATATGGTCTTACCGCTCCTGGTAAAAATGGCATCCAGCTGCTGGAGTTGGTGAGGATCACGAGGATTCGGAATAGTGGTGGCAGGCAGAGTCCCCGGTGCCCTGGTAGTGTTTTGGCGGGCCAAGATACCCACGTGGGTCTGCAGATCTTGCAAAATGGCACCCTGGTTCCGCTGACCTGCCTCCAGTGACGTGATAGCAGCCTGAGTGCTAGTCATGAATGAAGCTAGAATATTTTCCAGCTTTGTCATCCGGTCATCTGGGGCAGGGGCTGCTGCTGGCTCGAAAAACTGACGCTGGGGCTGTTGGAATGGTTGCCCCTGCCTAGGCTGGTAGGGCTGCTGCTGTGGGGCTGGCCCCTGTCGAGCCTGGAAGGGCTGCCTCTACTGAAAGCCACCAGCTGGTGCTGGGAAACCAGGTGGCTTAGTGGTGTTGCTGCTCCAGGCGAAGTTGGGATGCTGGCGCCACCCCTCATTATATGTGTTGCTGTACGGGTCGAGGCGCCGAGCATTGGCGATGAAGTCCAACTGCTCTTGGGGAGTGGTAGACTCCCTCATAGCCTGGGAGTCCTCCACTAGGTGATTGGAGCTCTCGCACCACTGACATTGAGCTACTGGAGGTGTAGCCAAACCTCTGCCAGGAATAAGACTGTTGGACTGCTTCAATGTCTGCACTAGCTCAGCTACCTGCTGCTCGAGCCCGGATCTGGTCTCCATGGCGTGCACACCACGGTCCCGGGAATGTCTGCCTCTGCTACTCTGTCCCCAAGAATGATCTCTGGCAGCCAAGGTATTGATCATCTGGTTCAGCTCGGGTGGAGTCTTAGTAAGAATATCCCCTCCTGGGCATAGAGACTCAATCACCCTCTGGCTGTCTGGAGAGAGAGCACTGTAGAAGTTCCCCACTGTGAATGCATCACTAAAGCCATGATGGGGACACTGCTAGAAATATCCCATGTACCACTCCCATGCATCACGAAGTGACTCATCTGGCTCTTGGCGGAAGTGAGTGATCTCCCGCTGGATCTCTGTAGTCTTCGATGCCGGATAGTACCTGTGCACGAATTTGTCAGCCAGATCGTCCCAAGAGGTGATGGACAATGGGGGTTGGGTCTCCAACCACCTCTTAGCATTCCCAGCCAGGGAATGGGGGAAGAGATGAAGGGGGATTGCATCATCCGAGACACCATTCAGCTTGAACCCGTTCGTCAGCTGCAGAAAACGGGAAAGATGCACCCTGGCCTCCTCATCTTTCAAGCCATGGAACTGGATAGAAGATGTAATGAGCTGAATCCAGCATGGCTTGATCTCGAAGTTGTTTGCTGGAATAGGCGGGTAGAGGATGACCGGGCGGATGTCAGCAATCCGAGGAGTGTAGTAGTACTCCAAGGTGGGACCCGGCGGCGGTGGATGATGAACCCTATGATCCTGGGATATGGGGTTGTTCCCCAGGACCTGATTCACCGGGGGAGCCTGCTGAGGATTCCCCTGGTGTGGATTGTAGTCTCCGTCCATCCCGTACTCTTCTTCAGAATCGCTACTCAGGTGGCCGTCTATGCGCTCTACCGTAGCCAGTCTAGCTCGTTGTTGTGTCCTGAGTTGGCGACAGGTGCGGTCAATCTCTGGATTCAACGGCAGTAAACCTCCTGACTGGCTACGGGTCATGCACTACCTGCACACACTCAAGCAAGCAAACCCGTGAAGGCACAAGTGGGACAAAGCAAACAAAGCAAAAAGAAAAGCTAAATTAACAGAAATCACTTTTCTTCAACAACCTAGCCGTCCCCGGCAACGGCGCCAAAAACTTGACTCACTTCTACTGTCACTCCAGGAATTGGCCAAGTGAAACCACTTCCTAAAGCATAGTATAGCGGGTTTAGGTTTAAATGTCAACCCGGGTCCTAGATTTGATGATTACTCAGTGAATTCTTGTTATCTAGCAATGAAACTTTAATGCAAGTCTAAACTAACAAACTAACAAAGCAAGTAATTTGTTGTATTCAGATTAAGAGAGGTCACCCGGATATGGTTCCCCCTAGACTGCAGCTAAGCCGGATTGTAATTACCAAGTTCAGTTTCTATGATAGTTATACTGCGGAAGGTTCTTAAACAGCCTGAAGTCTCGACTAAAGATCTTCAGACCCTCTCAATCTGAGTCTCTAGCGGGCGACTAACCTCCACCGGAGTAAACAGATTGAGGCCTTAACAAAAAAAACCTCCACTACCGGAGTAAATCCGGTACAGAATAGTGAGTTGGCTCCTCGACTAAAGTCACCAACTCCCTACCTTCAATCAAGGATGCTCTATCAACCTAGGCAGATATTCTCATTCTAGGTTAAAGCAGAAACAACAGGAATTTGATCAGGATTCATGCCATTCAATCAATCAAACCTCAATTGAATATAATCAAATCATAGAATCAGTACTTGGGTTCATACAATCAAACCTAACATAAAAATCTAGGGTTCTCCATACCCAGATGAATGGGAGAACTACTCCATGGAGAAAGAAGCAAAAGCAGAATCAGACGCGGAATTCATACTGTGAAGGATGGATTCCTGCTCCTGGACGTTGATCGGCACTTCTCCAAGCTCAAACTGGCCTCCAATGGTGTTGAATATCAAGCTAGGGCACTTGGAGACTCTTGTTCGTCGCTTTCTCTCTCTAGGAATCGCTCTGTCTCTCTAAAACTCGAATCCCCTTCTGTTTTGGCTGAAATCTGCTTAAAAGGGCATCAGTGGCCAAAGCACGGTCGAGGGCACGGCCGTGCTTTGCCTCAGCCCGCCCGTGCTTTGGCTAGGGTTAATTACACGGCCATTGTGTTGGGAGAAACACGGCCGTGCTTTAGGGAGGACACGACCGTGCTTTGGGTGGACACGGCCGTGCTTTCAGCCCGTGTTTGCATCTTGAATTTGCCAAACTCAATTAGCTCTCGGCAGTAAAAGTACGGCCACAGAACACGGTCGTGTTCTGTTTTAGGTGTGCCCGTGTTTTGGCTCCAGCTCGACGAAATGACTTCCGAATGCCCCGAAACTCGTGCTTAGCCTTTCCTTTGACGCCTGGGACCTGAAATATGACAAAATAGCACAACCCGGCGTAAAATAGGCCAAAAATACACGACTATGCCCCTCAATCGGATAAGAACTAGGGGCGCTAATATGTGGAATTACATCGTTATCACCTGGTTCTACACAAAGGACGACGACAACAAAGGAAAGCAGCGCCGGAGCAAGTCACTGGACTCGGTCCAACGGCCGTGTTTCCGGTGACCCTACTGTTCTGCGTTCAGAACAAAAGAAGAAGAAGAAGCAGGCGACAACAGTGAGCAAAGCGATCGACGTTGGCACTCAGCCTGCTGACGATCGTGCAAAAGCCGCCATGAGCGATACCCAACCCGTCACCATGGCGGGATTACAACAGTTCTTTCAAGAACAGGTTTTGCCCTGCTTCAAAATCAGCTGGATAAGCAGAACGAGAAATTTACAAATCTCACGGCCAAGTTTGACAACCTGTCTCGACAAGTCTCAATCCTCAGTCAATAGGGAGGGCTAGTAGCAGCGACTCCAATTGGGGTTGAGATTGGCCACGAGCAGGAATCCACTCCCCTGGTGAATCAAGGCAATCCAAGGCGGGATGGAACAGAGAACAACGACCAAGCTCTGGCTATACGCGTTATGGAGCTAGAATGACAACGGATGACCCTGGACGTTAACCAACAACCGCCAAACCACCAACGAGCAGGCGTGTTGCTAACGGAACGAGGAACAGAGGAGGTACCTGTGTCAGAGTTGAGGGGACTTAAACTCTCGATTCCAGCCTTTCAAGGAACAATCAACGCTGCTGCGTATCTGGATTGGGAGAGAAAAATTATCTTGTTTTTCAATGCGGCAATTACAGTGATTCGCAAAAAATCACATTGGATACTTACGAGTTCACTGATTATGCTGCAACATGGTGGGAAAAGGTACAATTGAAAAGAAGAAGGAACTTGTAGGCTCCTGTGGCAACATGGGATGAGCTCAGGGGGTTGATGAGAGAGCGGTTTGTGCCGGCGTACTACCAACGTGAGTTATACGAGTCATTGCAAGCAATACGACAAGGGTCGAGATCCGTTGATGACTATTACAAAGAGCTGGAGTTGTTAATGGTTAGAGCGGACGTGAGAGAGGATCAGGATGCGACAATTTCATGCTTTCTTCATGGCCTCAATAGGCAAATTCGAAATGAGGTGGAGCTACGCCAATTTTTGGATTTGGAAGAGGTGGTTCACCTTGCTATCAAGGTTGAACGACAATTGAAGACTGGAACGGGATGCCGTTTTCAGAACACAACTCCTCGGCAGAGTTTTCTCGTTGAAATAGTACCGCAGGAAGTGGCTGCTCCAACTCGACCAGCCATGGCAAGGGCCGCAGGACAGGGTAGTGCCTCAGGTGTCCAAGAGAGAGCTGGAGGAACTACCAGCAGGTTGGAGTTCTTCAAGTGCCACGGTCGTGGGAACAAATGGTTTCAATGCCCAAACACGAAGACACTGGTTCTTCGCGACGGGGAGTACTACTCCGAGCTTGAAGTTGAAGATAGCAAGATCAATGATGACTCCACCGATGAGAAAGTAGATGAAGAGTTCCTTGTGGATCCCCCTCCAAGAAAATTTACAATGGTGAACCGGCGTGCATTGACGATTGAGGCTGAAAGCGAAACTCACCAGCGGGATAATCTGTTTCACACCCGCTGTCGAAGTCAAGGAAATCTGCTATCGCTGGTGATCGACGGTGGTAGTTGTACCAACGTTGTAAGTCTGGAAACGGTAAGAAAGCTTGGGCTCAACACAATCAAGCATCAGGAGCCTTATAGCCTTCACTGGCTGAATGATCATGGAGCAGTGCGAGTGACAAAACAAGCTTTGATTGATGTTGAGCTGGGACAGTACAAAGATCGAATTTTGTGCGATGTTGCGCCTATGCAAGTGGCTCATGTGCCTCTTGGACAACCCTAGAAATTTGATCGGGGAGTAACTCACCATGGACGCACCAATTGCTACACTTTTGAACATAAAAGGAAGAAACTCAAGCTTACGCCCTTGTCGCCGGCGGAAGTCCGAGATGACCAACGTTAGTTGGCAGCTAACCGAGCTAAGGAAGGAGGCGGGTCGTGGCCAGGAATAAAAGAAAGCAGTCTCCTAGCTCGATGTTATGCATTAACCGCCTTGCAGCGGCCTACAGGGTTTCGCAGCCGGCCATCCCTCCCACTCTGTTGTTCGTCGACGACAATACAGGGGAAGAGAGAGAGAGTGAATCGGGTAGGGAAGATGGGGCCAGCCCAGGTCGAGCCAAAGACACAAATTCGTCAAGATCCCAGGAACGTGTAGCAAAGGTCAATTGGAGTCAGAACCCTTCGAATCGAAAAGCCCCAATTTGCAAATTTCAGGCCAAACGATGAAGAACAACGAGGTCGAGGAATGTGAATTGGACGTGGCGTTTAGGTGTGAGTCAAGACTATTGGCGACTGTGGACAAGCTCAGAATCGTCCAAGGAAGCTTAAGGATGGATCAATTGGACGAGGGGAAGCCGGGCTCGAAAATACCCAATTTCAATTTGGGGTCGCCGGATTCTGGGTTTGTGACGCCAGATTCTGGGGAATTCAAAATTCCCGATGGCGGGAAATGCGGGCGTCGCGATTGGGATTGATTCGACAATAATCGAAGCTGGAGGATGGTTGGGATCGACTTCTGGAAGCCAGGTGAATCGATTTCAAGCACTGAATTGAAGCGAGAAGGAGATGAGAAGAAATCCCCAATTTCGGAGTCTTCGCCGGAAATATTACCGTCGCTGGAAATTGCAACTTTTTGGTTTAATCTTTTGTGTGAGACACCGACTTCTGATCCAGTTTGGGATCAATTTTGTGGGGCTTTCGACGAGAAGAAGGCCCAAGTTTTGAGGGAAAAGATTTTTCAACAGGGGGGCTTGATACGATCCCATACCCCTTGAATTACAAACCACAAAGGATCGATCAAGAAGCTGGATCAATCACGGGTAAGAAGAGGGAATTTTGGCTAAGTTCTTTTTGTGTTGCAGAATACCATCTTTGGAAGTTTGATACTCCCAAATGGTTCGAAAGAAATGCAAGGCAAGGGTTTGGAACTGAACTATAGATGTTTCTCTACACGATGGAAGCTTTGGATAAGCCAGGAGAAGCCGTTATGATGATTTCCCAAAGCCTCCAAGTTTCTAGCCAGAAACTGGAATTTTGTCTAAAAACGGCCAAGTCAAGAACTGTGTTGGAGATGGCTAGTTTAGGGCTTCATTTCAGACAGGTGGGGAAGAACCAAGGCAAGAGACGAGTACACCAGCAACCTCCATCGTCCATGTCCATCTCAACGGCCAACATTAATGTAAGTTATTTTTTTGTGTTATTAAAAAATAAATTACCTCATTTATGATGGCCGTTGAAATGGACGCGAACAGTGGAGATTGCTTGGTATACGACATACACAAGGTTTTTCCTGGTGTGCAATAGAACCATCCATATAGATATGACCATTAGATCTCCTTTTTTGAGCTCCGACCAATCTCAACGGTCAATTAATATTTTTTTATTAAATTGAACTTCTGGTTTGATTTTAGAGAATCAGGGGCTGGGGTTTATCCATTAGAGGTTAGGGTATAGTATCATACCCCAAACTCGATTGAATTCATGATCTAGATAGAGATATCTCGCTAAGACTAAGAGTACCTGGAGTATAGTATACTCTAGGAGTACATCGTACGCCTAACGTACGCTAGCCCGAATATATATATATATATCGGTCATACTCGTATGCTCCCGAAATATATTATACTCTTCTCATAGTACTCCTATTAAAGCTTTAGGATGAGCGGTAGTGGGTACCGTTGCTTGGGCCTCCACTCTGTTTTCACTTGGGCGGGGTTGCATATGGCCCAAGTAACTCCTCCTCCAATTTGTAAAGTGGTGGTTAGTAAAAAAAAGCTTTGGTCCAATTACGGTCTGCTGCACTACCAGATCAGCTTGTTTTAGCCATAAAGTGAGCATCTGATGTCCAATTACATCTCTGGTTGAGTCTATAAGTTTCTATTCTATACCTCTTTATGATCCATTGGGTTCATTGGTGAACCATATTTGTCTTTAATGGTTTATAACCCTGGAAAGCACAAAGCATCAAATAGTACATAAACACACTCAAGGTCTATCATAAGCATATTATCCATATAGGTATGAATTCCATATAAAATATAGTCAAAACCACTAGAGATGTATTGATGAAAGGGGAAAATTTATCAAATATGGGAGCCAACACAAATACTACTTACAATCATACAACTCAATGAAAGCTAAAGAACATCACTCAACTTCAATCTTAGGTAGTGGATTATAAGTAGCTTACAAGGTCAACAATAGCTCGAGAGAATCCTAACCACATCAATATGAAAGAACATCATGCAATACAATCCAAGCATAAACAACTAACCATACATTAGAATGTTATAATCTCAACGCATAAAGGTGAACCTTTTGATAAACATTTTAAAGCTTTGAATGCTTGTACCTTCAACTTTACATACCCTTTAAGCATTTTTATCTTTACAACCACAACTCTCTTTTTATCCTTTCCTCGTTTTCCATCTCTTTCAACCAACTATTTTTTCTTTTTCTAAGTTTACCTTGAGCGGAGAGCTCTTATAGTTTTACCCTTATTGGTTGAGCAAGAACTAAAAAGTCCATATACCTGAACTCATGTTGAGGGTCTATGAAATTAAGTGGTTTTCAAAACTTGATATGGTGCAATAAAAAGATGCCTCATACGTTAGCCTTACTCCACACTTTATTCTTCAATACAATATGGTAACTTTCGAAAGATTTTGTCACATCTTGATAGGTAGATTTTGCATTATTCTAGAAAGTACAATTCACCCTTGAAAAAAACTTTTAAAATGTGGGGTTATTCATTTGCATGATCAGAAATGTATGAATGAATCACCCAACATAACTTATAGCACCATATTTGCACATGTTTGCACCCTTGTTTCTTAACTGTTTTGGCTCAAATTTGTGGTGTCTTGGCCTATTTTATGCTAGGTTGTGTTATTTTGTCATATTTCATGTCCTAGCGAATAAAGGGAGGCATAGGGCAAGTTTCGGGTCAATCGGAGGTCGTTTGGTCACTCAAAGCCTCTCAAAAGTGGAGCCGAGAATGAAATATGGGCAGACTCCCTAAAAATACGGTCGTAATTCACAAATTATCGCCATTATTTTTTATGTCGACCATGATGAAAAGGCTCAGGTGAGAATTACGGTCAAGGTTCCCAAAATTACGACCGTAATTCTCCAGCGTCTAGCTCGTATTTTTATGGCCGAGGCTAGCCCTTGAAGAATGTTGACGGAAAGCAAATTAAGGGCAAATGAAGAAAAAAATACAACCGTAATTTGCAAAATACTGTCGATAATTTTCAAAATAGTGCAGTTTTTTTCCAGACGCGACCATGGTTTTCCCCGTCTCCACTTAACCAAAACGAGCGTTTTGGGCAAAAAATACGTGCATAAGTGAATTACGACCGTTTTTCTGCCCGTATTTCTCCAAAAATCGGGTTGAAAGAGGCAGATTCGAGCCAAATGAAGGGGATTCAACTTTTTGGAGCAAAAACAGAGTTCTAGAGAGAGAAAGTGCGAAGAACAAGCCATAGGAGCTATTTATAGTGGATTCTCACCATTGAAGCCCAGATTGCATCCCTAGGAGTGAAGATTGACATTCCAGAGCAGATTATTCTCATCTTTATGAGTATGACTGCTTTGATTTCTGTTTTCTTCTCTCTTTATGAAGTTGACCTTTCTCTCCCGTGCCCCCTCAACCCCCTGTCGCGCCCTCCGTCTCCCCCTTCCTCCTCCTCCCACCACCACTGCCACGAGGACCCCGTTGCAAGGTCACAACCTCTGCTTTTCCTCTTTTTTTTCATATCTGTGATTTTTGGATTTCAGATCTGGTTTTTTTGTGTGTTAGTCTCTAGTGGTAGGGATTTTCATCTGGTACCGTACCAGTGGTAGTGGTACCACTACCACCACCACCACTAGTGGTAGCATACCACTATCGCGGGTAGCGTACCACTATTCACTGGTAGTGGTAGTGTATCCCTATTCACTTGAAAATCATACCACTAGCGCAGTGATGGAGTGGTAATTTTTTGCTGGTGGCTGGAGTGAGTCTGATTCAATGATTTTGCTGGAGAAAGTCTGTCAGTCAGAAAGTCAGCCGGTCGGAGTGGAGTGGCTGCTGGAAAAGGAAGAGAGAGAATTTTATTTTTGCTAGGATTTAAATTTAAAAATAAAGCAATGTATTTAATATGAATTTTAAATTCATAGAATGTAATTAATCAAAAAAAATTATTAAGATTATTTTTTCGACTATCCAAATTGCCCTTAGTTGTAAAACTCACAACCCTCTTCGGGAAGTGACGTTATCTCACCCCCCTTAACTGATGTAGTTTAGTTGCAACAAACACAAATTAGGTGGTTAGTGGTGGAGATGGGATTGAAAAGTACATGTGTCCTCTTTTTAGAAGATCAATATATTAATAAAGATAATTAAAAAGAATATTATCCATATAATTCATTCATAGATAATAAAGAAATAATTAACTAATAGAATTATTGTTTTCATAAATAATCATAACGTGTTTTCATATTTTGAAAGAAAGGCAAAACAAATTTGTTGTCTACACTCTTAGGTATAGGTGTCAAAACAGAACCCGATCCGACTAATCCCCCTGATAAACCCGATCGCAACCTGATTTGACTAAAAGTCCACAACCCGTAACCCGATTAACCCGCAACCCGACTGACCCACAACCTGATTAAAACCGCAATTTGACTAACCCGAACCCGACTAACTCGCAACCCGACCGACTCAATCCAAACTTCACCTAATCCATTAGAATAAATATTATATTATATAATACATAGTTTTTCAAAATAAAGTTTTTCATTCTAAACTTAGGTAAAATTATTTCTTCATTTCGTATAGGAAATTTAAAAATATGTATTTTAAGAAAATTATAAAAATTGAAACATGAAGGTCACTTGAACACTAAGTTTTTTTTGTGAGAATATATTTTTTTCACTTGAAATATAAAATCAGCACAATGTGAATATTAATAATGAATAATTAATAATTGAGATCATGGATAATATTGATCTAATATATAAATTAAAATTTTGTTTATTTTAACTATTCAATAAAATTATCAATTAAATATAAATAAAGTAAAGCAATTTATTTGATAATTTGATGCTTTTAAAATAATAATAAAAAATTGGTGTATTCAACTTTTTGGGAAGAGAAAGAAGAGGGGAATTAAATTCTTTTAATTTTTTAGAAAAGAAAAAGAGGTAATTTTGTTGGTTTTGATTTGAGGGAAGGAAAGAAATGGAAAAGTTTGGTTCTTTTAATTATGAAAAAGAAATAAGGAGGAAAATTTTGAGTTTTCAACTTTTTGTTAAAAAATTTTGAGTTTTCAATTGGAAGAGAAAGAGGAGGGAGAATTTAGTGTTTCTAATTTATGGAAGGGGAAAGAATGATGAGAGTTTTAGTATTTTTTTTCTTAAAAGGAAGAAGAAAACAAATTTGGTGTTTACAACAATCATTTATTTTAGAAAAATTCACTTAATTTGTCTACTTTTTTCTATGCTTCTACATTTATTGCAATTTCAATACTACATGATCGTTATTTTACAACACTTATTAGAATTTTCGCACATTTAAGTTGTGCTCAAGTTGAACTTTCATTTCAAATGGGTGTTAAACTTGGTCTGTTAAGTCTTACGATTGCAATAACTCAGTCGGGTTGTGAGTTTGAAAATTTTGGTTAATAATCGAGTTGCAGGTCAGTTTGGAATGGAAAATGAGAGGGAGGTTTGGATGGGAATTTTGGAATGGAAAATTTATGGGCGGGTGAATATGAGCTAACAATTATACTAAACTTGATAAGTAATTTTTGACGGTTCGTTGTTTAGGGTATAAAGTATATGGTTAGGGTATAGGTATAAGGTACAGATGGTTTAGGGTATATATGGTTAATTGGTTAGGGTATAAGGTATTGATGGTTTTGACGGTTCTAAGTTTTTTATTAACATATGTTTACTTGAAGTCGTTGAAAATCTTTAACGGCTGGAGATTCCTTTTTAATTTATGTTTATGGTACGTGGTTAGGGTATAGAGTATATAGTGTAGAGTATAGGATATATGGTTATGGTATATCAAATATCACTTTTTTATCTATGTTTCAAAAATTAAAGTACGAATTTCACTTTAAATTAACTATACTAGCAAAATCACAACTCATAGGGATTTAGGGTATAAGATATGTTGTTAGTGTATAGTATATTGATAGTTTAGGGTATACGATCAACAACATATATTAACTTAGGCTAAGTGTATAGGATATATGTTACTGAGTAAGTTATGATTGAAGTCACAAAAATTTTACTAAATTTGATAGTTAATCTTTAATGGTTCAATTTTTAGGGTACTTCGAACAATTTTACAAATAACTCGTTTGGCAACAGTTTATTGCAGTTATTAGGTCAATGTATTATTTTGAAATCAAATACCAGATTGTATGGTTATACTAAACGAGATACTTTAATCCAATTACTACTGAAATAATATTAAAATACCAAATAAATAATTAATGGTGTCTTTTGGTTGCAGATGTTGATATAACCATTACTTTTAGCTTGTGTACTTTACCAATTACGATTAATTACATAACAAGTTTGCAAGTCATATAAATTGATTCACCATTTTGACTAGTTTTTTTAAGATTAAGTATATATACGAGGTAGAAAGAAATTGATTAAAAATTGAGAAAAATATTTTAAATTAGTGTAATAAAATGTGTAAATTGGTAATGATTAAGGAGTAAGTTACTAGATGCGGCGACCCTAACAACCCACAACCTGATCTGTCCGCAACCCACCCGACCCAAAACCCGATGAACCCATAACTCGATTTGTTCGCAACCCGATTGAACCTGAACTCGATGAAACCGCAATCCGACTAACCCATAACCCGTTTGAACCCGAACCCGATGAACCCGAACTTGTTAATTAAACCCGCAGCCCGATGAACCCGCAACCCATTTGAACCTGTACCCGATTGAACCCAGCCCGAACCCGCCCGATTGAAACCTATACTCTTAAGTCAGTCTTTTTCAATGTATCCAACTAAAACATCATTGGCAAATTGGTTGTCAATTCTACTTCGCAACTTATTTTTAATATAACTCAAAGTTGAAAATCTTGCGGTTGCAACGAGTAGAGTTGAAACTAACTTCATAAGTAAATAAATTGACCTATATGACATATGTACTTTTGTCTTCACCATTACTTGAGATGATTCATAACTCCTTTCTATCCAAGAAAACCTCTCATTAGCCATAACATCATGATAATACCCCGTCTAAGAAAGATATCGATTTTGGGTTATATCAATTGAGATTTTTGTTTAAAAGTTACATTAATTTTATGTTAGTTATTAAATAAGAAATGACTTGTATTGTAGTGGTACAATATTCTTACATCATCTCAAGATCATCAGTTTGATTCTTTATTTCTATATGTATGAGGTATTTTGGTTTTATCCTAAAAAATTGCCTGTGTTATGTGACAAATCTCATAGCCCTAGCTCCACCAATACAAGTGGTTAGTATGGAAAACACACAAGTTTAATTTACTAGCAATTTAGCATAGCATGTGAGGTGTGACTGTACGTATCACCGGGCGGCACGGTTAGAGCACGGTACGAGCACGGGTACGAAATAAATGGGCCAGTCCGGCACGAGCACGAATAATTTATGAGCTGTGTCGGGCCTAAACTTCATGGGCACTGGCACAAGAACGGGCACGACACGGTATATAAGTTGGCCGTCTCGGGCCTAATATTTTCGAGACTTTATTGAGTATAAAGAGCGGACATGGCACGAATATAATATTTATTTGATAGAAAATAAATATAAAAAGACATAGGTTCAAATATTGCAAAACACAAGTAGAAAAATAATTATGTGTTGTTGTTAGAAGTGTCATAAAGATATATACGTAATTACTAACATAAGTAAAAATGGACAAAGAATTAAACAAAGCCAAATCACACTCGCTATACTTCCAATTTTCTTTTCCCCTTATTTGTTATTTTTCTCAAACATTATCGGTTAATACTATCTTTCCCGTCCAATTTTCACCTTTTTTTTCATTCTCTATTTTTTTCGTCATTTTCATTAAACACGGATACAAGCATGACACGAGCACGAATAGGCACGACACAATTCGAACCGTGCCCGGACCTGGGCCTGGCCTAGCAAAATTAACAAATATACTGGTATGACACGACACGAAAACTGACGAACCATATCAAGCACAACACGAAATAAATGAGCTCAAAACGAGCCTATGCCGTGCCGATCCAAGCACGGCCCAGCGCCCATCTACAGCTGTGACCCTCTCGCCTGACATTTTCTTTCCTCCCTTTCCCGCGCTGGCCTACAACTATGAAGAGAGCCGCCGGGTCCTACGAATACAAATTTTCGTTAAAAGTAAGAGGCAAATCATAATCATACCAAATTATTATTTAATTGTTAGAGTAGCAGCAGCACACAGTCCCCATCCCATCCCCACACAGCAAACCAAGTGGAGATCAATCAAATATTTGTTCTTATCGTTTCCATTTCTAAGCGATCCAACCAGGAAAAAAAAAAAGATGACCAAATGGAGAAATCAAATCTTTTCTACTGTTTCTTCTTCGCACTTTCATTGTTTGTTAATCACTATTTAGAAACAGATATAATTTCATTGAAAAGGTCCAATTCTTCCAGCGGTGTAACCATTAACCAAACCAAACCAAATTATTGATGGGATTAACTTGCTTCTTCTTAAACCCCATCCCCCTGGGCCCTGTTTCTCTGCCCACTTTCCTTCTTCCTTTCCCCTGTAGCTTTCTTACAATAAAACCCTCCACCGCCGCACCTCAATTTGCTCTCTCCATAAATTCCAATTTCTTCCCCTCATCTGTCTTATATTCAATTCCCCAAAAACCCAATTCCTCCAAAACCCGAAATTCGGAAACCCCCCAGCAGATCCTGGATTTCAATTTGCCCAATCCACCACCGCCGCCGCCATGAAATCGAAAGCAGGGCAGAACAGGAACGTGGTCCTCAGGATAATAACTTGCCCGATTCGGGCGCTGGGCAGGGCCAGGGATCTCTACGTCAGAAGCCTCACGGGATGCGGCACCGTCGCCACCCATAACCCCAGCCGCCGCCGCCGCGTCCCTAATTACCACACCACCCACTTCACCTCCTTGCCCCGCAGCCTCAGCGCCGCCGCCTCCACCTCCAACGGCGGCGGTGAGGACCTCCGGGAGCTCATGAGGGCCGCCTCGGCACGGGTATACGGCCACAAGAACGAGGCCGAGATGTACGCCGAGCAGCTCCGGCAGCAGGAGAGGGAGGCCAACAGAGTGGCCGCCAGTGTTCTGCCGAAGAGTGTCAGCGTCGGGATGGGGTTCATGGGGAGGATCGACGAGGATAAGGCGTGTGAGGAGTTCGAAGAGGACGCCGCCGATGGATCCTCCTCCTCCGCGGCCGGCGCCGGCGAAAGAGACGTCGGCAAGAAGGTTGAGAAGTACCCGCGCAGCAAGAGCTACGCGCCTGCTTCCAAGCGACTTGGCGTTTTCTAGGTGGCCGTATTTTTAGTTTTACGGCAAGCTAGTTGTTGCAACTTTGCCTGCCAGTTTGGTTTGTAGTTTTGTACAGAGAGAGGGATGAATTATTAATGGCGGCGGCTATCTTCTCTTCTTCTCCCATTGTCAACCGTGGCCAACACTTATTATTATTATTATTATTATTATTATTATTATTATTAGTTTATTACAATTGGATCTCTCGAAAGAGGTACAAAATACACGTAAATAATATTACTGAAATTAGATCAATTCAGTCAATTGTGAGTAAATTTCTCAAAAGAGAATGAGCAAATCCAATCAGCAATAGCATTAAACTTTGTAGGGACAAACTTGATCTTGATTTGAGTGTTTTAGAGGATTGAGGCCAAGGATCTCATCCAGGCAGCACCCCCTCCAAGGCCATTTAGACTTGTCCTCCGAAGGAGCATGCACCAGAACTTGACACTTAGACATGACAATGCATTCGTCACTATATTTTTGAGCTAATTTGAGACCTTCCAAAAGCGCTTTCGTTTCTGCTTCAAACGGGGTAAAACAAATGAAAGTGTCACCTCGTCTATCAATAACTTGTCCATGGTGGTTAACAAACACAACCATGAACACAGAAGAGTTTATTGCCATTTCTGAGCTCGCTGTGTCTGGAATACAATATTTCAATTCTTCAAATACTAAATTCATTTTCAAATTGTTTCAACTTCAACTACATATAGTCTTTCAATACAAAAAAAGAAAATGTTCAAATATATGATGTAAAGTCATACAAATAATGTAACTAATGCCGTGAAGGGAATTAGTTGATGGCATTTGATCGGGAAGTATCAACCACTACAAAAATCATGCACTCCAACCGGTGGGGGGAAAATGGTACCAAGACCAAGATCTGTACGAACGACAGTGTTGCAAAATCTTATCATATTATTTGTTCGACTGAAAAAGTCATCCATCAGAGCTTAATTAGCGTTCAAAACCAACTTTCTCTTTCATGAGTTTCACCCTACCATTTTCAATCAAAACCAATAAATCAACCTATTTTTTTTGTCGACAATTAAAGAGGATTAAAATTGCAAGAATAACTTCGAAATTAAATGACGTTTTGATTGGGTCAACGCTTAATTAGTATGTCCAGTAAGTAGTTGGGTCACCATTTAAAAACCAATTAGTAGTCTTTCAATATTAAGGGCCATAAAAGGATTGTATTAGGAAAAGAATCAGTACAAGGATCATGATAGGAAAAATGTTTATAATTCAGGATCAAGTATATCATTAACTCTTTTAGTTTCTAAAGAGATTCAAGATCAAATATCCAGACTTTGATTGCAGAATAAAGAAGTACGTAGAGTTAATAAGAAGAACCAAATTGTAATACATATAGAAGTTGAGGGAGTTAGTAGTTGTTGTTGGCTTATATTGAGAGTATACATAACCGGGCCCACTCATGTAACGGGTATCTATCAGGGTCCATGAAACCGTATCGCATCGGCGATTCAACCACAAAATACCAGTATTGGAGGTTAAACCAATATGCGGCAATTAACTGTACTAACTGTTGGAATATGGTTAAACTACGGTTTTACTAAATTACCTTACTGCTGACTTTTCCCGTTCAGTCTCCAGTACGGTTTCATGGACCATGGTACCTTACTGCTGACTTTTCTCGTTCAGTCTCCAATACGGTTTCAAAAGAATCAACAGAACCCCCTCTCTCTCTGGCTCTGCCTTTACTCTTCTTTTCCCTCCAGTTCTCAACTGCTCTCCCTGCAACTCAAGCTCGAGCTCACTTCGTCCGCCATTCAAGTTGTGATACGATTCAGAAGTTGCCTCCCACAATTGTTTCCAAAGCCCTCAATCAAAAGGAACAATGTTATACAAATAAATGATTAGATGGCTGGTAATAAAAATCACAATATGTATAATCATTTGAAACGTGAAAACAGGGATAACTGCATGCATCATCACTCTAATTAATTAATTTATTTATTTATAAAGACACAATCTGCAGTCGGCTGGCCCCTGATCTTACCAGAGAAGTCTCACTTGTGTGGTGGAACATGTGCTTCATATTATATTTTAGTTTCAGAGAGCAATTGATGAATAAAATGCGAGCAACTTTTGGCCTTCTGAACTACCCAAACCATGAGACGGCCATCATTTCTTCTTCTTCTTCTTCTTCTTCTTCTTCCTCACCTCATCATACTAAGCTGCTGCTTCCCATGGCTACCCTTTTCTGCCTCGCAAGCAGCAGTGGAGTACCTTCCAGGCTTTGATGGCCCGCTGCCTTTCTATTTCGAAACTGGGTATGAAGCAAAAATACATGCTTGCTTTCTTTTCATCTGATGAACTATACTGACTTCCAATTGCTCTGTTTGCTTTGCTTTAAACATTGAAGGTACGTGGGCGTGGGAGAATGGGAGGACGTGCAGCTGTTCTACTACTTCGTCAAGTCGCAGGGGAAACCTGAAACGGACCCTCTTCTGCTTTGGCTCACCGGCGGGCCCGGCTGCTCTGCTTTGTCTGGCCTCTTCCATGAAATCGGTAACACATGTCTTCAGTTTCCTGTTTGAAGAATGCCTGCGATATTCTAACAACCTTTTTGGAAATCTGTCTTGTAATTAGGCCCAATCCATTTCAAGCTAGAGGAGTACAATGGGAGTCTGCCCTCCTTGATCCTTAACCCCGACGCATGGACACAGGTGTCACCAAAAAAACAAAAAAACTGCTGGACCCTTCCTTGATCAACAATTTGCTTCTTTGATCATTATCATTTGGTTTACAGGTGGCAAGTATCATTTTCGTGGATCTTCCTGTTTTGACGGGATTCTCCTATGCAAGAACAGAGGCTGCAGCTCTATCCAGTGACAACTTAGACATAGACCAAGCTGTGGAATTTCTCAGGAAGGTAAACAAGGACTTCCATTGTCATTGTTAGGAGGAGTTAATTTAATCTCTCCTAACTTTGTTCCATAA
Source organism: Linum trigynum (assembly GCA_964030455.1). Classification (NCBI taxonomy): domain Eukaryota; kingdom Viridiplantae; phylum Streptophyta; class Magnoliopsida; order Malpighiales; family Linaceae; genus Linum; species Linum trigynum. Next base: position 26,131,061 of record OZ034814.1, on the reverse strand, counting down.
TTACCATCACCGATATTAGTAAGAATCGATGCAGTGGCTAAAAGAGCATGGAGAGTTCAAATCGAATCCAATTTACATCGGTGGGGACTCCTACGCTGGCATTCATATCCCAGGCGCAGCTCTTCGGATCTCTAATGGTATATATGCTAACGCTGTATTGGTAACAAGCTCTTCAAGTTTCCTATGTACCGAAATTTTATCTTCTTGAAATTTTGTTCTCAAATAATCAGAGAATGAACAAGGAATCCAACCGGTGATCAATCTCGAGGGTTATTTGGTGGGTAACGGTCGTGCCAATACTACCATCGAACAAAATTCCAAGATCAAGTTCGCTCACGGGATGGCTCTCATTTCGGATGAGCTTTATGAGGTTCCTATCATCGGATCGTTTATGTTACGTACGCTTGTTTGAAACAACAAAGTTCTGTTTGTTTGTTAAACTTGCCGATTTGGTGCAGTCGTTGAGAAGAAGTTGCGGCGCGGAATACTACAACGTAGATCCTAGCAACTCCGAGTGCCTCAAACATGTTCGAGATTTTGAAAAGGTACCCACCAAACCCCACCATCACAGTTTGTCGTAAAATTCCAAAATTGAATTTGAATAAGCTAATCACTAATTGGCTGGGGGGAATCTTGTTTAGTGTACATCAGGACTCTACATAGCGCAGATCTTGTCACCCGAGTGCACTTATCTCTCGCCAAAGCCGACGATGATGGTACCAAGAAGATCAAGGTCTCTTGAAGAGTTGTTGGAATTGGAGGCAGAGTCACTTCCTAGAGTTGGCTGCCCTGTATGTAAAACGCTCTTTTAACCTTCACTTCACTTGCAAACTTGTAGACTTTTTCTCCCCTTCTTTGCGACTTAATACATATTTTAGGGTTTATGTTCTTCGTGCAGACTTTTGCATACCTGTTGTCCAAGTACTGGGCCAATGATGAATCCGTCCAGAGTGCTCTCCACGTTAGAAAGGTGTGTGTCACTATCACTACCCTGTTTTTGGTTTGGATTGAAACACTGAGAGGGAGACTGCGTTGATTTTTCAATCAACAAGGATAAGTGCGTCGATTTTTGGTGCTCTGCAGAAGGCGACTCTGAGTTAAGAAAGAAGTTTGATGCATTGACGGTGTAAACATCGCGTAAATTGTACGAATTAGAAACTAGAGAGAGATTAGGGATTTTTCTTCTTCATTGATTGTTTATAACGTAGAGACAAAGAACTATATAAACAATCAAAGCCCTAAAACTAATTCTAATCTACTTGACCAATTGCTTGGCCACCCCTATACTCCTAATTCCACCCGGCCTCTACCACTGTTGGCCCCAAACTATCCTAAACTATTTAAGATTGGTGTTTGTCTTGTTGGCCCTACCTTATCTGATTATTTTGCTGGTCTTCAGTTTGGGGTCGGGGTTTCTGGTGGAGGAGAGGCTATTTTGCATGCCTTGAACCGGTTCGTTGAGGCCCGCGGTGGTGACGTAGGTCTTTCTATGTTGTTGGTCGATTTCCAGAATACTTTCAATTTAGTTGATCGTGAGGCCATGCTTCAGAAAGTTCGTCGTCATTGCTCGGTCCTGTCCCGATGGGTAGAGTTCTATTACTTTAGCCCTGCCCGACTGTATTATGGGATGCATAGCTTATGGTCTTGTCAGGGGGTTCAATAGAGAGACCCTTTGGGCCCTTTGCTTTTTGCTTTGGTGTTGCATCCTTTAGTGTGCAAGATCAGAGACTCTTTTGATTTGAGTATGCAGGCTTGGTATTTGGATGATGACACTGTTGTGGGGGATGCTTTGGTTGGTTGGAAGATCTTGGACATGATTATGGATGAAGGCTCTCGAGTTGGCCTTCATCTAAATGTGGGTAAGACATAGGTTTTTGGCCTACTGAGAATCCTAGGAGTCGGCTTCCAGGTGTTTTTCCTGCCTATATCGCTCGGCCTCCACACGGTGTCACCATTCTGGGTGGTCCTGTCAGTTCTTGTCCCGATTTTAGCAGTGAGCTTGTGGCGAAGAGAGTTACTAAGACCATTGAGCTGATGTACTTGGTTGCTAGGATTGATGACCCACAGTGTGAGTTGCTTTTGCTTCAGGCCTGTACTGGTATTTCTAAACTCTACTTTGCTTTGCGTACTTGCTCCCCTCTTATTTTTGGCTCGGCCCAGCTATCTTTTGACACAACACTTAGGTCTAGTTTAGAACATATTGCCGCTGCTTCTGGACCCGGGTTTGGTGATTGGCAGTGGCGGCCTATCACCTTCCCTTTTCATTTGTGTGGGCTTGAGGTTTATGCTGCTGGAGATGTCTTGCATTATGCCTTTTTGGCGTCTCGTTTGCAGTCTGCAGAGTTGCAAGCTAAACTCCTAAGTCTTTCTGGTATTCTATCTCCTGGCTTGGCTTTTGATGACGCCCTACGCACCTTTAACGAGTTTACAAGTTCTGATCTCTTACATGACCCTAGTGGAGTTGCTGCCCCAAAACTTATGAAGAAATTGGCAGATATGTATTTCGCGAAGGTTGTTACTACTTCAGATTATGTTTTCTCGTTGACTACACGTCAGGTGGCTTTGTGGAAGTCTCAACAGAGTGCACACTCTTCTGACTGGTTGTGTGCTATTCCTATTGCTGGGTTGGGCCAGACTATGAATGGGAGGACATATCATAGTGTGCTTAGCTATCGACTGGGTGCCCCGTTGTTTTCGCTATCTAAGCCCTGTCCTGCTTGTTCCCGTGTCTTTCCTAGTGATGTCTTTGGGGATCATGCCGTGTCATGTGATGGTTCTGTGGGCATTAAGCATCGGAAAAACCTCGTTCGTGACACCTTATTGGACATATGTTACAGGTCTGAGATTTTTGCAGGTAGGGAGGTTGATATCGGTTTGGTTGATGGACATGGCGGACCCCTTCGTCCTGCGGATTTGCTACTTTATTCTTGAGACAGGGGGCGAGATGTGTGTGTAGATTTGACTGGATCTTCACCTCTGACTCAGACTGGGATGACCGGTTTTGTGCCTGGCCGAGTTGTTGCTGATGGTGCTCAGCGAAAGTGTGCCAAGTACGGGACTTGTGTATGGCGGCTGGTTACGGTTTCCTGCCCTTTTCTTTTTCTTCGCTGGGAGAGTTGGATACTGACTCACTCCTACTGTCACTCTAGAAAATGGCCAAGTGTAACCACTTCCTAAAGCGTAGTATAGCGGGTTTGGGTTTTAATGTCAACCCGGGTCCTAGATGTGATGACTACTCAGTGAATTCTTATTATTTAGCGGTGAAACTTTAGTGCAGGTTCAAACAAGCAAACAAGCAAAGCAAGCAAGAAGGTTGTTTTCAAGTCAAGAAAGGTCACCCAAATATGGTTCCCCCTAGACTGCAGTTAAGCCGGATTGTAATTTACCAAGTTCAGTTTTAATGATAGTTATACTGCGGGAGGTTCTTAAACGGTCTGAACTCTCGACTAAAGGTCTCCATACCCTCTCAATCTGAGTCTCCAGCGGGCGACTAACCTCCACCGGAGTAAATAGATTGAGGCCCTAACGAACAAAACCTCCACTACCGAAGTAACTTCGGTACAGAATAGTGAACTGGATCCTCGACTAAAGTCGCTAATTCACCACCTTCAATCAAGGGTGCTCTATCAACCTAGGCAGATATTCTCTTTCTAGGTCAAAGCAGAAATAACAGGAATTTGATCAGGATTCATGCCATTCAACAATTCAAACCTCAATTGAATATAATCAAATCATAGAATCTGTACTTGGGTTCATACAATCAGACCTAACATACAAATCTAGAGTTCTCCATACCCAGATGAATGAGGAAGTTACTCCATAGAGAGAGAAGCAAAAGCAAGCTCAAATGCAGAAATCATGCTGTGAAGGATGGGTTTCTGCTCCTGGTCGTCAATCGGCACTTCTCCAAGTGTGAGCCGAGCTCCAATGGTGATGAAGATCAAGCTAGGGCACTTGGGAACTCTGGTTCGTCGCTTTCTCTCTCTAGAAATCGCTCTGTCTCTCTAAAACTTGGAACCCTTCACTTATGGCCTTCTTTTTCCTTAAGAAGCTGTATGTCGCGATCCCCGGCCTAAATACCCGGTCGGGTATTTTGGGTGGTGACCGGGTATGTGCAAAACGCACCGTCGGGTAACAGGGGAAAATCCCCGGTCATGGCCAAGAATCCCCGACCGGGGATTTCTGCTTCCTTCCCGGGCCCCCTTCTGCTTCTCAAAGACGCCCGAAGCGTCAAATCCCCGGTCATGGCCAAATAATACCCGGCCGGGTATTTCTGCTCATGGCTGGGTATTTTTGCTCTCCATCACACTTCAAACCTCACATGCTCCTTTCGACCCGAAACTCGTTCCTTCGCCTCGATGCCAACGCTAAGCCCTGAAATATGACATAAACGCACAACCTAGCGTGAAATCGGCTCAAAACACGAGAATCAACGTCTCAAACGGCTCAAGAATAGGGGTAAAAACATGTGTAATTAATGATCTATCAGATACACATGTCGTGGCTTTGCTCAAGAGTTTCCAGAAATTCTCCATGTCTCAGGATGGAGGGGCTGGGGCGGCCTCGTACATTTTTACTAGACTTAGTTTTTCTATAGCTAAGGGAGTGGGGCCCCAGATTGTATCTCGGGTACCCACTAATTTTTTATAAACCTTTGTTTGTTCTGCTTCCACTCATAATAATAATAATAATAAAAGAATAATAATAATAAATCTTTCATCAATCCACCCCCTTAAAGCAACCTCATCCTCGAGGTTGGAGAACAACTAGGAAGATGTTTAGGCGATGGTAGACGATGGCGATAAGTAGGACACTTGACGTGGCGCTGAGGGCGGTAGAGGAAGACGTGGGACCATAGAGAGGTTCCTCCTTCTTGAAGGTCTTCGATGTTCGCTCTTCGTATGGTGGAGGTGACATAAGTAGTAATGGCAGAACTAGCATTAGCTTCTCGTGTGGTTTTCCGACCTCCACGGCGCACATCAGAACTCTTATGGGAAGCTTCATCGATGATAGCTTCCAAGCTAGGGCTGCCTTGGTGGAGACGATCGCGATCTCCTCGGCTACGGCAGTCAGGGTCACGATGGTGATTGGTGGTGGTGCGATGGATGGTTGAATGCGAGCTACGGTTAGCTCAATGGATGATGATGCTGAAGGAACTAAGATTAGCTCCTCGTCGGCATCGGTTGATGATGATAGAGCTACGGTTAGCTCCTTTGTTGGCGGCGCCTTGGTAGGCGAACCATCCCTTATAAAAACCACGTACCTAATAGTTAGGGCTTCGTCATTCGTGATCGTTGCGGTATTGTCACACTATTTGTCGGTCAAAGGGTTTCCGACGTCGTCTTTGCCTTCGTCGGTCGAAGGTTTCTTGTCATGTTGACGGAAGGTGGTTGCGTATCCACCTTGTCACAGGGTGGCGTGATGGTAGTGGTAGTTGCTCGTGGGACCTCTTACCAATGTTGGTGGTCCAACGTTGGTTATGTCTGCCCTGGGAGCTTGTTGTTTAGAACTCAGTTTCGTCAAACCTGTCTCTGATACCAATTGATGCATTGACGGTTCAAGAATCGCGTAAATTGTACGAACTAGAAACTAGAGAGAGATTATGGGTTCTTCTTCTTCATTGATTGCTTATAACGTAGAGAAAAGTACACACATATATATATATAGAAAACACTCAAAACCCTAAAACTAGTACTAATCTACTTGACCCATTACTTGACCGCCACCCTCACTATACTCCTAATTCCACTCGGCCTCTATCACTGTTAGACCCAAACTAAACATAAACTACCCAAAACTAGTGATGGAAGTGGGGCGAGATGGGGCGGGTACCTCAATACCCATACTAGTTGAACAAAAGTCCAAATAGGAGAATGAGTAAATGAGTCTAACAAGTAAATGAGTGAAAAGTAGTGATAATAGAATGAGTAAATGAGTCTAACAAGTTGAAAGATCGACTCTAACTAGTTGAAGAAAAGTCCAAATATGAGAAATATGTATAGATACTATAAGAAATTGAGATGAAATGGGCCAAGAATGGGGCAGGGCAGAGCGGGTTGGAAGTAGATACCAATGTCTACCCCACGCTACTGTTGATCGGGTAATACCTACCCCATCGCAGGTCAATTTGGATAATACCCGCGGGGTTCAAATTATCATCACTACACAAAACCCACAAAATAATCCCTCCCTAACAGCCGAACACCATAAATAATAATAATAATAATATAATAATAGGTGGCTACTTCGGTGCACTCACTTTTTTGGATGCATTCAGAGCACCCACCTCTAAAAGTGGTCATAGTACATCAAATTTTGAAATTTAATGGGTTGCATTAGTCTAATATGACGATATAACATAAAATCACAACTAATCAACCGATTACCCTAACCTATTAACCTTCAATTTTGAATCTCAACCCAAAATCCCAAATTGTAAACCCTAACCCTAACCCTAAATTCCTAAACCTTCAATCATTCAAATTAAAGTGAATCTTGAATGATTTTTGTACAAATTCATGTGGTTCTTGTTCATCATACCACAAGTGATGATTGACATCGTTTTCACATGAATCTCCTGCTCGGAATGAAGATTATGAGGCGGGTGCATTGAATGCACCCAAAAAAGTGAGTGCACCGAATACATAACCTATAATAATAATAACAATAATAATAATTAATCTTCCATCAAACTTTAACTGCCAAGTGCCAAATCCAGGATAGTGTCCACTGACGTATGAGATAAGGGAATAGCAATCCAGTAAATCTCGTACTGGTCCTAGAGGTTGTTAGCTGTCAAAACCGAACCCCACTAACCCTCTTGATCAACCCAACCTACAACCCGAATTGACTAAAAGTCAACAACCTGTAATTCACCCGGTCCGCAACCCGGTTGACTCACAACTTGATTAAACTTGTGACACGATTAAATCAAACAAGATTGACCCAAATTCGACTTTCCGGTGAGCCGATCGACTCAACCCATTCCACCTGAATAATTATTAGATTATTTAATACATGATATTTCAAAATGAATTTTTTCATTCTAAACGCAAGTAAAATCAATTTTCATGTTGCATAGATAATTTAAAAAATATAAAACTCACTTGAAATATATTTTTTAAACATTACGAAAATTAAAACATGAAAATCACTTGACCGCTAACTTCTTTAACAAAATTTAAAAAAATGAATATAAAATATAAAATCAGCAATGTCAATATTGATAATGGATACTTAATGATTGAAACAATTATATAAATTAAAATTTTAATTAATTTAACTATTCAACAAATTTATCAATTAAATATAAATACAGTATAGTAATGTATTTGAGAATTTGATTATTTTAAAAGAAAAAGGAAATTGTGATGTTTTCAAATTTTTGGGACGACAAAGAAGAGGAAAATATGATGTTTTCAATTTTTGAGAAAAGAAAAGAAGGAAGAATTTGGTATTTTTTATTTATGGGAAGAGAAAGAAATGAGAATGTTTTTTTCTTTTGGTTTATTGAAAGAGAAATAAGAGAAAAAATTTATGTCTTCAACTTTTTGAGGGCGGAAGAAAAGAATTTTGATTCTTTCAATGTTATGGAAGATAAAAATGTGGTAAACTTTAGTACTTCTAATTTATGGAAGGAGATATGAGGAGAATTTTAGCATTGTCATGTTTTTGGTTAAAAAAAAACAAATTTGGTATTTTAATATATTAGTCTTTTAAATATGAATTTTAATTTTTATATAGAGTGCATGACTAATTAACTATATCATAGTCTTATATGGAGTGACTATTTCACTATATTAAAATTGAGAACCTATTATGAGTTATCTCATCTTCAATATAATATCACTCGAACTATCTTATATGCATATTATTTTACATCATAAATCATATACTTAATTAATTGTTAATTTAATTATCACAATGTTTTTTACGTATGAAATATGACAATTTAGGAGTCTAACATCTGGTGACGAAGATATTGTGTATTGTAAACCTTATTATAGTCTTATAACGACATATGACTAATTGAATATTGTAGATTTGGGAACGTATCATGAGTTAAGAGTTTAGCATTTAGTAGCTAAGACATTGTCTATAGGAGAACCTATCATGAGTCATCTTATCATAATAAACCAATTGCTTCTATTATAGTACACATAAGTCATAACCTAACACCCATTATATGAACTAATTTAGAAACTTCTGATAAACAACAACGTACTTATCTAACTATATGAACCAATTTGTTTGACTATTTTTAGGTTAATATAAATAAAGAAGTTTTTTATTGTTCTCGTTGGATGTGAGGTCCTATCACAAGAATATTTTTTATTGGGTCTTTTTAGAAATTTCAAAAATAAAGAAAGTAAATTCCTTTAAGCAGGTGTCTCTCTCTCCTGTCGTGCTTGGACAAGTGGATCAGCAGTCACTTTGCCACTCCTGGTAGTAATGACCTTGCAGTGGTCATTTGGGTCATGCGGATGAGGAATGGTCTGACCGGGTAAAGTCCCACGAGTCCTTTATGCTACAGCCTATGCTACACTACCAAGCCGGGTCTGGATATCCCGCAATACAGCCTGTGTGTTTCTCTGGCCAGCGTCAAGCTCCATGAATTTACCAGAGTCTTTCTCCATGAACTGCTCGATATTACTAAACTTATTAGCACTTGAAGTGGCCTGAGAACCCACCAGATCGCGCAAATCGCCATCGGATCACTCTGTACTGGGATTGTGGGGGCTGCACCTGTCTGCTGAAATCGCCGCATCTGTGACTGAGGAAGAACTGGCCCCTGTATGGGCGGGTAAAGAGGTTGTTGCTGTTGGAATTGCCCTTGTCTGGGCTGGTAAGGAGGCCTCTGAAAACCTGGCGGTCCCTGGGAGGCTGGTGGTCGAGGATTAGGTCCATTCCAGGAGAAGTTTGGATGATGGCACCACCCCTCGTTATAAGTGTTGCTGTAGGGTTGAAACGTCTGGCATTGTCGATTAAGTCCATCTGCTCCTGGGGAGTAGTCGACTCCCTCATCACCTGATAGTCTTCCACAGTGTGATGGGAGCTTTCACACCACTGGCAATGCATTGCCTGCTGCTGTCCTGTCCCTGAAACCATTCCAGAATGATCAGGGGCTAAGACCAGTTTAGATACCACCTGCACCAGCTCAATCGACTGGGTGACCACAACATGCACACCCGACCTGGTGCTCGTCTCGATCTCCTAGAAGTTCCCCAATCATATCCCTGCTCTGCCATCTCTTCAAATAGTCTATTTAGCTGCGGCAGGGTCTTGGTTATCATGTTCCTGCCGCAGACCGAGTCAATCAGCTGCTAATCTTCTGGGAAGAGGGCGTGGTAGAAAGTGCCCACCTTGAAGGCGTCATTGAACCCATGATTGAGACATTTCAGGAAAAAGACTGGTATATCTTTCCCAAGCGTCCCGAATGGTTTCATCCTCCTCCTGCGCAAAATGGGTGATCTGCTTTTGCAGGTCCGCCGTCTTGGACGGAGGATGATAGCGGGTGAGGAACTTGTCCGCCAGGTTGGTGAACGTGGTGATCGATTCTGGAGGCCGAGTGTCCAGCCACTCCTTGGCTTGCACCTCCAAAGTGAATGGGAAGTACCTTAGCTGGATGGCATTGACTGAGACCCCATTTATCTTAATCCCATCGACGAGCTCATGGAATCGCCGCAAATGCGATATGGGGCACTCCCCCTCTTTTCCACGGAATACCACCAAGCCGCGCAACATGGTGATGACAGAGGTGCTCACCTCGAAGTTAATGGCTGGAACTTGAGGGTGCTGGATGGGCGACCTCATGTCCGCAGCTCTGGCAGTCCAGTAATACCCCATGGTGTGCTCATCGGGGACAACCACATCATTGTTTTGAGGCTCACCCATGTCTTCTTCCTGGTTGATCTGCAGCTGTGCTAGAGCCTCTTCCGCAGCCAGTCGTGCCTTTAAAGCACGCTTGAAGTTCCTACAAAACCATTCAAGCTCTAGGTCTAATGGCAGTAAGTCTCCTGACTGGCTATGGGTCATGCACTACCTGCACACAGAATGCAAACACAACCCACGAAGGCACAAAGGTGGAAGAGAGAGAATGCAGTAAAGAAAAAGCTAGAGTAACAAACTTTCACGTTTCCACAATAACCTAGAAGTCCCCGGCAACGGCGCCAAAAACTTGACATGCTAAAACACAACACCAAACTACGACCAAGTGTAATCGCAGTCCGGAAATGCAGAATAATGGCAAGTTCTATTTATCAACCCTGGGTCTAGATCTACTGCCTACTCCGCGATTATCTATTATCTAGCAGAGTAAGTTGAGTGAATGTGATTTTAAGGAAAAGCAGTAAAAAAGCAGGAAATGGTTCGAAGTTCTTAAGCAGGGGAAGAGTCACTCAGGAATGAGTCCCCCTAGCTCCTTAGTTAGGTCAAAGTTGTAATTACCTTTGGTTGATTTACTATTGATTAAACTGCGGAAGATCCGACAGTAGCTTGGAATCTCTTAAGCTGACCAAACCCTCTCAGACAAACTACCCGACAGACGACTAGTCTTCACCGGGATAGAATGTTGAGGCAGTTAACACAGAACTCCACTACTGGAATTGGATTCTATTACAAAGCAGTGAATCTACTAAATCTCGTATAACCAATTCACTACTACCGATTGAGGAAACTCTAACAACCTAATCTGATTCTATCTATCTCGGGTTGCAGCAGAAATCAAGAAAAGTTGATCAGGCTTTAATTGACACAATAAAACATGCCTCAATCGATTATAACCAAGCAGTATATCAATCCAAACGTCATTACAATTCTAACACATGGAACTAGGGTTCTTCATACCCAAGTGAGAGAAAGTTCTACTCCATAGAGAGAGAGGGGAAAATAGAATATAAAGCAGTCATACTCATAACAATGGGAAGAATCTGCTCTGGGATGTCAATCTTCACTCCTCGGGATGCAATATGGGCTTCAATGATGAGAAATCCACTCCAAATAGCTCATAATGTTTGTTCTTCGCACTCTCTCTCTCTCTAAAACTATGTTTTGCTCCAAAAAGTCGACTCCCCTTCCGTTGGCTCGAATCTGCCTCTTTTAGCTCTATTTCTGGGTGAAATACGGGTAGAAATACGGTCGTCATTAGAGAATTACGCCGAGTAATCATGAAAATATGATCGTATTTCAGTCTGTGCTTGCCCGTATTTCTCTCTTCTTCAGATGTCTGAACGAATTTGGCTCGGCATTAAAATACAGGATCAGGAGCAATACAACCATATTTCTTCAGGGGACAACCGTATTTTGCACCTTTAATCGCCAAATGACCTTCAAAGGACCCGAAACTTGCGCCTATGCCTCCTTTTACTCGCTAGGACCTGAGATATGACAAAACAACACAACCTAGCGTAAAATAGGCCAAGGAACCACAAATTCGAGCTAAAATGGTCAGGAAACAAGGGTGCAAACATGTGCAAATACGACGCGACCAGATAGAAACAAATTATCTAAAAATTGCAAAAAAAAAAAAGTTTGAAATAAATGTAACCAAATAAAGTGTAAATTGTAACGGGTAAAGAGTAAGCAACGCAATGCGCTGACCCGAGTAACCCGCAACCCAATCAGTTCGCAACCCACCCGACCTGTAACCCAATCAACCCTGCAACCCGATAAACCTGCAACCAGGCAGACCCATAACCCGATGAACCCATAATCACACTAACCCACAACTCGATTGAAGTCGAACCTGATGAACCCGTAATCCCACTAACCCACAATCCGATTGAACCCGAACCCGAATAACCCGCAACCCAATGAACTTGAATTCCGACTAACTCGTAACCAATTAAACCAAACCCGAACATGCCCGATTGACACCTCTACTCATATTGATGTTTTGTGATTCAGGGGACAATAGGGACGTGGGAGAGATGCAGTTCAAGGTTGCGTTTCACCATTGATGTTCCTAGCAGTACCGAGTTCCATCTGCAGTTGGCTAGAAAGGGTTATCGCTCCCTAATCTACAGGTTCAAAACTTCATTATACTTTCTTCTCAATTTGACATCATCATTGTCATCGTTAATGATACCAATGGAGCCTTTTTTGTTCTGGTTGGAAATAGTGGGGATCATGACTTGATCATACCCTATGTGGGAACCTTGGAGTGGATCCAAAGTCTGAATTTCAGGATAGTCGACGAATGGAGACCGTGGTTGCTTAAAAACCAGGTTGCTGGGTACGATATATTTTTGGCCTTCTCACCACATCTTTCTGCTGCATTTCCAGCAAACTTACACCTTTGTTTTCCCCCCTTCCAATCAACCAGCTACACAAGGACTTACTCAGATCCAAGATACTTCAATCTCATGACCTTTGCAACTGTCAAGGTAAAAATTCAGTGATTTTTGTTTCCTGCAATGCGACTACAAGAATTATTAGTTGAAGCGTAACTTTACCAATCAATCGTTCTATTTTGCAGGGTGGAGGCCATACGGCTCCTGAATACAAGCCCCCCGAATGTTTTGCCATGTTTCAAAGATGGATTACAGGCAAACAACTCTAATGATGCAACTTCTCTGGGCGGGAGATTGATCAACGTCTTGATTCTATAAATGTATTTGATGTTATGGCATCATGCTTAATTGTAATAAACAATGAACGAACCTTGATTATCAAGGATAACGATGATGGAATGATATGAATGAATGCAGAGTTCCAAAGGTAAGAGTGGATTAATTTTACGCCACGGGGCAAGTAAAATTGCAACAACATGATTGAGAGGCAGTAAAAATGATATGTATTTGAAAGAAGTGTTGAACGTTAATTGATTTTCATATCTTGGCAAAGTAGAATGGCTATTCTTCCATCAGGTCAACATTCAACTTCAACCTTCTTCCATAACTTTTCATTCAATGGGGCACTAACATTTATTTAACATTTATTTAATATTCGATTCATAGGTCGGCGTAGTAATAGGGTAGCCCATTTGGTGGCTAGGAAGGCCCTTTCTCTGTACCCTACCATGAGTCATTTGTTTGATTTTCAGACCTGCCTGATTTCCAGGGTGTAACTTTCTTTCTTGAATCAATAGAAGATTATCTTTTTTTTTAAAAAAAAAAAAACATTTATTTAACATGTAAACTTCAATCTCAGTTGCTTACTGATGCTGCCAAACCTTCTCCCACCTCAGTTGTAAACATGGAGGCTTGAAGATCTCCCATACATAACATAAGTTGTCGTAAACAAAATTTTGCAGCAAAGCCTGCTCTTAAACCCAGCACAGCAAATTACTCTTTCGTCATCACACACTATTTCACTTCGCAGGGCAACACGAACCCCACACATTCTGATACTTAAGTTTCCTTCTCATTTGATTTTCCTTCCCTCCTGTGAACTTTGCTACTCAATATTGCTCGACTGTTCAGGCCAAATTCCAACTAAGGAGTCTTGTACTTCTTCATGGAAACAACCTCTTTCTTTCAATTAAGGTTCTACAAAGAATATGAGAAGGGCTTAAGCAAAGTTCTCATCAAAATCCAGTAAAATGTTTCCCCCAAATGTATGATAGAATGATGATGAGTTGATAACTTTTAACATTTTTCACTACTGTTTGTGGTGGTCAATCACAGTAGCCATCTGCAACCCCTAAATAGAGACCTAAGTTATTAAGCATGGACTGAAATGAAGATAAATCCATGGCCTTATAAAATTAAAGGAAATCTTGAGAAACAAAATGTAAACCAATCAGCATATTAAAACGATCATCAAAGCTTAGAAGAACAACCGGAACAACTGCAACCAACAGCATCGGAACCGCATCTGAAGTTTACAAAACACAGTTGCTGTTGGTGATATTGTTGCTGGTGCATGCTTTTGTTTCAAACAATTTTCTCTGCACAGCTTCAATTGAGTGTTCAAGTGAAAACTCTAACCTGAGAATCTAATAGAAAGAATTAGTAAGAAGCAATAACAATACAGGCTTCCAATCGGTAAGCCACAAAGCAAAGGTTACCAATTTGTGGGATCTTAGCTTGGACTCTACAATATATTTATCTACATAGAATAATATAACTGTCCGTCACCAACTAAGCTCCTCCAGAAAATCAAAAGTTATATAAGCAAGTTCGGTTTCAATTTTGCCATGTGCAGATATATTATGCTATTGTATAGTTATTAAGTTTCAATTTTTGACCCATAACCCAAAGGTAAAAACAATTAATTGAGAAGAATCACACACATTTGGAGGAATTAAAAGTAGGAGAGCCAACATCGAACTTAATAATTTGATCTGGATTACAAAGCACACAAATATAGAAAAATAAAGTGTACCTTTTCTGTTGCGCAAATGCATCTTATGTGCTGTGCAAATACATGTCCTTGCTTTAACCCTACAGACAACTTTATTTCTTTAAGGCCATCGCTGGAATGCTGAGAGTGCAGCAGCAACAGGTGTGTGTGGAATCAAAATGGCAACTCCATTTAAATTTACCTTCTGTGCTGCACAAATGAAACTTATGTGCTGCAAGAACAAATTCAGACAACCATTCGCTTCAAGAACAACTGGAAAAAGAAAACCCAATGTCAGAAGAGATGCAGGCATTTGACACATAGTAGCAAGTCAGATTAGCTTGGAGAGAATATTGTTTGATTTCAACACCTGGGATTATCTTGATGGCAAATCTTCGAGCACCTTCAATGGCTTCAAGGAACAAACTCAATAGAGCCGAGAAGATATCAGCTCAACAGTAAGCAGGGAAAGCTACAATAGAGTCAAGAAGATGAAAGCAGAGGAAGAGGTTGTGTGTGCTATGCGTCATGGAATGAGACTGTGTTTTGGTTCCTGAGTGCTCAAGGAAGAGGAAAATAAAAGATTATGAAAGTCGAGTGAGAAACATGAAAGTAAATGGATTCCCACCAGTGACTGGGAAGCAGAGAGACGAAACCCACCAGCTCATCCATCCACAACGTCGCAAAATCGGGAAATCCATCCCCGCGCTTTGGGTTGCCAGCAATCCATGTATGCAGAAGGCGCAATTTTAGTACCGGAGCATCGTCGGTCCACGCTAGTTTGGAGAGGACGGTGTAATTCATGGTGGGTTGGGTAGAGGATGACATTGCAGCGCGATGGGAACTCAATGCAGAGGAGGCTGGGAGACGGGACTAAGATGCGCCTTGCCGTCCACTGTAAGAGAAGAAATTGGGAGCACTCCGATTCTGAATCCGAAAAAAATGGTAAGCGAGAGTTCAATGGAGAGGAAATTGGGGAATGGGGGAGTAAGGCTCGCCTGGACGAAAATTGGAAGAGAAAACGCAAACCCCGCACGGATTCCGAGTCCGGAAGATGGACAGGGAGCATGATTATTGGCGTGTGGGAGGAGTTAGCCAGTCGGAGAAGCAACCCGTAGAGGGGGGCTGACAAAAGGAGTTGTCCATCCTCGGAATTGGGGAAAAAGTAGAGTCTGAACTGCTATGAACGAAGGAGGTGAGGGAAATGGGAGGAAACTCAGGTAGCGTTTGTCTAAGATATGGAAGCAAAAGGAAGCTAGGAAACGACAAAATAATATACAGTAACATTGCATTTTGGCCGATAAAGTGTACCCACCTTTTATGTTTTAAAGAATGGCCTGTTGGCTTACGCTTCATGGCGAGTGGAGATAGCAATGTAAATGTGTTGAATAAATGATGTAGTAACTGTTTCAGAAGACATAATTGCAAAAGCAACAAAAAAAAATTACTAAAGTGTTGTGCGAGAGATCCATAGTAATTGTAAGGAATATGAACGGTGTGTTTGTATTAACGTATAGAAGGGGTATTTATACCCACCGATGTACAATTTTACATATGGTATAAGGAAACACAATTATACATGATTGTGGAAACTGACTAATAGAAGGATAAAGACTTATCCCTAATATGCCCCCGTAAGATGGAGGCGGCCTCAGCTAGCCCAATTTGGAATCTAACAAGAAATACCAAGTAGCTGGTAAGGGCTCTGCGAGACAGTAGGAAGATATCAGACTTGGAGTTGGCGAGCTTGAACCAGCTGATGCACAAAATGATAGTCAAGAGCAAGTTGTTTCATACGAGTAAGACACTGGATTTGAGCTGAAGTTGACTGCACCCAGGTTGTCACAGAATAGGATCGGCGCGGCAAGAAGAGACTGTTGCAGTTTGGTCAACAGGTTGCAAATCCATTGTACTTCAGAAGTGGCAAGAGCAATGACCCGGTACTCGGCTTCAATGCTGGAACGAGCAACTGTCCTGTGTTTATTGGACTTTCAGGAGATCAACATATCGCCAAGATAGATAAGGAAACCAAATGTGAAGGTTGATTTGGGCCTAATTGTACACTTTTTATCCTTGATTCTCTTCGACATCTGTTGCAATTGAACTCCAAAAAGGTTGGTTTTACGCGAGGTTGCTTGTGTTTCAGTGTGTTTCGGATCCTAACAGGTAAAACCAAACCCGGAGTCGAAAGTTGGAAGAAAAGGAGCAAAGACCGGGCAAAGAGGTGGAGACAGCCAATGTTCACGGCCAGACGTTGGAGTTCACGGTCTCACAAGACCGTGAACTGAGGAGCGAACAGAGAGGGTTTGCAGGTTACTAATGCCCAGGCTGTTCACGGTCGCTAAGACCATGAACAGTGGCCACTTACCGTGAACCCGAGCCATTGAAGCGATGCGTTTTGGTCTCTGCACTGAGTTCACGAACGCGTTTCAATGTTCACGACCGTGAACTTAGGCCATGAACTGGGCGCGATCTCAACTTAAAAGGCCAGCTGAAAGGAGAAAGAAAGCAGAGACCTAGTGTGAGAAACTTCTCCTTCTTCAGATTTTAGAGTGAGAAAGTGACAAACCAAAGAAGAGGAAAAGCTAGGGTTTCATCTCCAGGCAAGGTTTTGGTAATTACTTTCCCAAAGGAGGATTTCTTCAACACAAGGAGCAAGGATTGCATCTTCTTGATGGTTTCCCTTTCCCTCTCTTGTGTTTTCCCTTCTCCTAGCATGGAGTAGTCCCTTCTTTCACTTGGATGTTTGCAAACTCTAGCTACAATTATGTAAATACTTGTATGAATTGAATGATTTGTGTGTGGTTGTGTTTTAATGTGAATGTGGAGGTATTATTCAGGAATGATTGTGTTGTGTGAAATCCTATCAATCTAATTGCCATTCTAACCTAGCTTAAAGAGGAGACCTCCTTAGGTTAGGAGCCTCAATTTAAGATGGGTGTTCTTGGGCATTTCATGCCTCCTGGGCTAGTTTAGAGAGGAAACCTCCTTAGGTTAAGAGGCTCAATATTGAGATGGGCGTTCTTTGGCATTTCATGCCTCCTAGACTAGTTTAGAGAAGAAACCTCCTTTACCCAAAGGGGCTCGATTCGAGTCGGGTTTCCTTGGGCATTCAATGCCTCATAAACTAGTTTAGAGAGAACCCTCCTTAAGTTAAGAGGCTCATTTCGAGATGGGTTCCTTGGTCATTCAATGCCTCCTAAGCTAGTTTAGAGAGAACCCTTAGGTTAAGGAGGGTTTCCTTGGGCATTTTATGCATCCTATTCTAGGTTAGTTAAAGGGCAAACCTCCTAGTTCGCATTAGCACTTAGGGTTTGGTTGTGGGTGGTTGTCCGAACTCCAATTCGAGGGTGAAGTTTAACCAATCCTTAGTTGATAGGTTGAGAGGGTCGCATTAGTGGCTTGGAGCGTATCCCATTCCCCAACCTAGAGGCTAAGAGGGTGGCTTTGGCTGGTTGTTAGGATGCCCTGCCTAGCTATGGATTAGTTCTCCTTCTCACTTGGGTATTGTGAACCCTAGTCTAAGAGATGTGATAGGTTGTATGCATTGAATGTTATGTGTGTGGGTTTGTGTTTAATGCAATGTTTGAGATATTTTCAGAATTCTTGAGTATTGTTCTTCATATCTCATACTAGGTCAAATTGACCTAAGTGGAGGAAATCCCCTTTCAGAGGCTTTAAGAAGCTGGATTTCTTGATCATTTGTGTCACCCTCCAAGGGCTTTAAGAAGCTGGATTTCCTTGGCTAATCCTCTAAGAGAGTGGAGTTTCTCCACTAGTTGCAACCTCCTCAAGGTGTATGAGCACACCTTTTACATAATAGCATTCCTTTCAGTCAATCTTGATACAAGGTTAGGGGGAGCAATACCCGTGTGAAGTCTTCTCTTATTGAAACCACCTCAATTTACCTTCTTCGCTTATTTACAACTATAGATCTTTAGCTTTTACTTCAAACCGTTTCTTAAAAAACAATTTAAGCGATTGAAGTAGGAGTACATGGACCTCCTCGGGTTGACAATTAAAACGCTTGTCCTATACTACACCCTTCTAAAATTTGCACTTGACATTTAGTCGGGATTAAATTGTGTAGTTAGGAACGAGTTATAACTATCCCCGCTAAACAAAACAACCAAGGTCTCAGCTTACTTTATCATGGAAGATCTCAATGTGTAGGTCGATCGGCTATGCTTGTGATCCTGCATCATTACATCTCATTTCTTCTCGTCTTAACCCCATTTGCACATACTTTACAAAGAATTGCTCCTCGTAGAGGTCCCAAATTGCATTCTGTTGGGACTAAAAGCGCTTCCCAGAAAGCCGAGGACTAATGCTCTTACCAGAAAGCAGAAGGACTAATGCGCTTCCCAGGAAGCCGAAGACTTAAACGCTTCCCAGGAAGCCGAAAGATTGATGCGCTTCCCAGGAAGCCGAAGACTTAAGCGCTTCCCAAAAAGCCAAAATAGTTAAGCGCTTCCCTGAAAGCCAAAGACTTAGTGCGCTTCCCAGGAAGCGAAGAGGGATTGTGCTTCCCAAGAAGCGAAGGAGCGATGCGCTTCCCAGGAAGCCGGGGAGCGATGCGCTTCTCAGGAAGCCGAGGGAGCGATGCGCTTCCTAGGGAGCGATGCGCTTCCCAGGAAGCGAACAAGCAATGCGCTTCCCAGGAAGTCGGAGACTTAAGCGCTTCCCAGAAAGCCAATGACTAACGCGTTTTCCAGGAAATTGAGGACTAAAGCGCTTCCCAGGAAGCCGAAGGAGTGATGCGCTTCCCAGGAAGCCTAAGGAGCAAAGCGCTTCCCAGAAAGCGAAGGAGCAATGCACTTCCCAGGAAGCGAAGGAGCAAAGCGCTTCCCAAGAAGCCGAAGGACTAATGCGCTTCCTTGGAAGCGAAGGAGCAATGCGTTTCTCCGGAAGCGAAGCAGAAGCATACCCCAGGAAGCCGAAGAAACACTAAGCTTTCCAAAAAGCTGAAAGACTAATGCTCTTCTCAAAAGGCGAAGTACTAAGCTTCCCAGAATAGAATAGTTGATCTCGCCTCACACAAGTAAGACATTAACAAGACACATGACTTCCTGACAACATGGACGCGACATTGGTGAGACACAAAACAAGAGCGTCTTGAGTTAAAACTCTCAAGCCGTGGGGGCCACCCTACCTAGGTCGCAATTATGGTCTACTAGCGCTAACAACAATGGACTAGCGAAGGAACTCTTAACGACTTGAGAGCTTTGGTTCAAGACATCGAAAGCCAAGCAAGGGACAAAGGAAATGATCACGCAACTCGCACAAGGTGCAAATCGCATCATCCGGATTCGTAAGTAATGCAAATTAATACACGATTAACGCATTATGTTACTCCTTCCATTCTTACAGAATACCAGAAGTAAAGGGGCAATTGTTGGGATATGGATTAATATGCCTACACGACTATAAACGGGGCCAAGTCCACGATAAGGCGTCCCGGGCCCAAGCCCACTTAAGGAAGCCCAAGCTCTATATAAGGAGGCCCAAGCCTCCAAGCCAATGATCCTCTCTTCCCTTCCCACACTCTTAGCCTAAGGTCTCTCTCTAAACTCTCTCTCTACATACCATAAACCGCTTCCTATATCATACTAACTTGGGCGTCGGAGCGTAGATCCCGGGGGCCGCCCCGCCTCACAGGTTCTTCCACTCCTGAGGAGATCGGACGAAGGAGTCCAAATCAGAGCCCCATAACCGCCTAGTACATTCTAGGCCCAAACACATTCCATTAGCTAATTAATATGATAACATCCCAATGGCCATTACCCATTCACTTTAATCTCGTCAAAATCCCTCCCTACGTTTGCTAGTTGAAATTAGAACTCCAACTTCCCCAGTTAAAATAATAGACACCTGCAAACCATCGTTTCTATAGTAATTAGTTTCCGTTTGGTTCAATGCCGGCCTAATTCTTAAATTCCTATACGAGTTTCGATAATTTCCACGCCATCGATTTCTCAAAAGCTCCCCTTAAACACTACTGAGACCTGACCCTTAACCAAATACTTAAAAAGTCCATAATTAACCATCCAATTAATAATAACCTCAGCAACACAATAATAAGCAATCACCTTCCCCGTGAGTATTGTCATTGACAAACAATCCCAAAGCTTTCCTTCATATACATCTTACCATTGTTGCTAACTTAATTGCCATCCAGCTTGATCCATGGCATTGTGTCCTCGTACCGGTACTGCTTTAACCGCAACATCCGCCATAGCATTGCTTGGGTTGGGTCGCCGGAATACCCTTATGCGCTGCGGCCGGCGATGAGTAGTTCCTCCGGCCGTCCTTCCATGGCCCGTCCCGGCGTCCATCGTCGCTAGCTCTCCAAGTCGTCGCCTCCGAAAGTATTCGATTAGTATAAGTTATTACAAAAATCAAGGATGTGTTTCCTACTTTGAAAAAAATTGTAAAATACATTCAGTGTCTATAATGTTTAATAAGTTTCTCTTGATATATCCTACTAGACAAAGGTAGTCTGGAATTGGGTTTAATGGTTCGGTTTTGGAAATAATTGGGGACTTAATAGTGGTTTACTATTATATTTCATTTAAAATATAAAAACAAATTAGTCTAACGGAAAACATGTATACTAAGAGTAGCAGTGTCGCAAATTCAAATCACACCGACTCTCATTTAAATTTTTTCTTTACCCATACGTAAATTACTATAGGGGTTGAATAATCATTTTTCAAATTTTAGAAGTGACTCACTATCACTTAAATATTTTTTTTTTTTACTCTTACGCAAACTACTTATCAAAGGGTGGAATGTTGAGGACTTTTTCCAGAAATACTATTAAAAATAAAAAAAATCCAAAAATACCATCCATTTTCGAAATTTTTAAAAAATAAAACCAAGCGATTTTCGAAAAATGGTGGTATTTTTTTTAAAATGTCAAAAATTGGTGATATTTTTAAAATTTTGTCCTTTTTAGTGATACTTCTGGTAAAAAAACCGAATGTTGACATTATAATATAGGAGGCTCAAAATTTCAGAGCTTTCGGCTGTCCCCGATCTTATCTGTAGGTCCCTCGTGCGGAACATGTGCATCATTTATTCTTTCTAGTTCCCAGAATAATTGATGGATAAACAGCAAGAAACTTTGGACTTGTGAACGAACCCAAACCATGAGGCGATCATCATTTCCTCTTCTTCTTCACCTCTTCTTACTAAGCTGCTGCTTCCCATGGCTTCCCTTGTCCGCCTCACAATCAGCAGTAGAATACCTTCCAGGCTTTGATGGACCCCTGCCTTTCTATTTCGAAACTGGGTATGTAACAAACAAACAAAAAATTGTTCTTTAATTTGTTTTAATCCACCGTTTTCCACTTTGGCCTGGACTGGAGAAACCAGTTTAAGGGGATGCTCTGTTTCCTTTGCTTTTAAAACATTGAGCACATTGAAGGTATGTGGGCGTGGGAGAATCGGAGGACGTGCAGCTGTTCTACTACTTTGTCAAGTCGCAGGGGAAACCTGAAACGGACCCTCTTCTGCTTTGGCTCACCGGCGGCCCCGGCTGCTCTGCCTTGTCTGGCCTCTTCCATGAAATCGGTACAACAACACTTACTTCCTTTCTCTTCTTCGGTTTCCTGTTTGCAGAGTCACTGCTGAAATGTTCTAGCGGTTAGAAAGCGGTATAAAATTCCAGCCTACCTTCTCCCAACAATTCGAGTTATTGGGACCAACTGGTTCTTCGCATTAACAATCGTTTGGAACTCTGTTTCCTCGTCAGGTCCAATCCATTTCAAGC
Source organism: Linum trigynum (assembly GCA_964030455.1). Taxonomy (NCBI): domain Eukaryota; kingdom Viridiplantae; phylum Streptophyta; class Magnoliopsida; order Malpighiales; family Linaceae; genus Linum; species Linum trigynum. Next base: position 26,109,004 of record OZ034814.1, on the reverse strand, counting down.
TGGAGGAATACAATGGGAAACTGCCTTCGTTGATCCTTAATCCCGACGCATGGACACAGGTGACACAAAGCTACTGGAACCTTGTTGTTGTTGATCAACCATTTCTTGTTTCCCCGTTGAATCATCAACCGTTTACAGGTGGCAAGTATCATTTTCGTGGATCTTCCTGTTTTGACGGGATTCTCCTATGCAAGAACAGAGGCTGCCGCTCTATCCAGTGACAACTTAGAAATTGATCAAGCTGTGGAATTTCTTAGGAAGGTAAACAAGGACTTCCATTGTCATTGTTAGGAGGAGTTGATTTAATCTCTTCTAACTTTGTTCCATAATTACCATCACTGATATTAGTAAGAATCGATGCAGTGGCTAAAAGAGCATGGAGAGTTCAAATCGAATCCAGTTTACATCGGTGGGGACTCCTACGCTGGCATTCCTGTCCCAGGCATAGCTCTTCGAATCTCCGATGGTAATTTGCAAACTTTACATCGGTAACATAATCGAACTCTTCAAGTTTGCTATGTATCGAAACGTTATCATCTCGAAATCTTGTCCCAAATAAGCAGAGAATGAACAAGGAATCGAACCAGCGATCAATCTCGAGGGTTATTTGGTTGGTAACGGCCGTGCTAATGCGACCATCGAAGATAATTCCAAGATCAAATTCGCTCATGGAATGGCTCTCATTTCGGATGAGCTTTACGAGGTTTCTATCATCGACCGTTTACATATTACAATTGTATGAAACAACGAAAGTTTTGTTTGTTATACTTTTGCTATATAATTTGGTGCAGTCGTTGAGAAGAAGTTGCGGTGGAGAATACTACAACGTAGATCCTGGCAACTCCGAGTGCCTCAAACATGTTCGAGAATTTGAAAAGGTACCTACCGAAACCCCCCACCATCACAGTTCGTCGTAAGATTCCAACTTTGAATTTGAATCAAACTAGTCACTAATTGGCTGGGGATATCTTGTTCAGTGTACATCAGGACTCGAATCAGCGCAAATTTTGTTACCCAAGTGCACTTATGCTTCACCAAAGCCACCAAGAAGATCAATGTCTCTTGAAGAGTTGTTGGAATTGGAGGCAGAGTCACTTCCTAGACTTGGCTGTCCTGTATGTAAAACGCTCTTTTAACCTTCACTTCACTTGCAAACTTGTAGACTTTTTCTCCCCTTCTTTGCGACTTATACATATTTTAGGGTTTATGTTCTTCGTGCAGACTTTTGCATACCTGTTGTCCAAGTACTGGGCCAATGATGAATCCGTCCAGAGTGCTCTCCACGTTAGAAAGGTGTGTGTCACTATCACTACCCTGTTCTTGGTTTGGATTGAAACCCTGAGAGGGAGACTGCGTTGATTTTTCAATCAACAAGGATAAGTGCATTGATTTTTCGCGGCCTGCTAGTCAAATTGACTGCATATGATCCACGACATAATAGCGTCTGCTGATGTAGGAGATAAGGGACATACTAATCCAGTAATAATGACTGCATAATAGTTCTACATATTACTTCAAGTTCATGCTTTAAATGCCAAATCCAGAACAGTGTCAAGAGGTTGTTACTCAGATTGCTGGTTTGGGTGTGGCGAGATGCAGGGAACAATAGGGACGTGGGAGAGATGCAGTTCAAGGTTGCATTATACGACTGATGTCGCTAGCAGTACCGAGTTCCATCTGCAACTCTCAAGAAAGGGTTATCGCTCCCTAATCTACAGGTTCGGAACATCACTATACCTTCTTCTTACTCTGATACCATCACAATCGATGATACTAATGGAGCCTTTGGTTCTGGTTGGGAAACAGTGGGGATCATGACATGTTGGTACCCTACGTCGGAACCCTGGAGTGGATCCGAAGTCTGAATTTCAGGATAGTCGAGGAATGGAGACCGTGGTTGCTTAACAACCAGGTTGCTGGGTACGAATTATTGGCCTTCTCCCCTTATCTTCGTACCCACATCTTTCTGCTGCATTTCCAGCAAAACTTAAAAACTTTTTTTCTTCTTCCAATCAACCAGATACACAAGGACTTACTCTGATCCAAGATACTACAATCTCATGACGTTTGCAACTGTCAAGGTAAAACCAAGTGATTCTGCTTCCTTCAATTCTACCACGAGCCATTAGTCGAAACATCACTCTACCAATCAATCATCGATTTCGCAGGGTGCAGGACACACGGCTCCCGAATACAAGCCCCCCGAATGTTTTGCAATGTTCAAAAGATGGATTACAGGCAAACCACTCTAATTGATCGAGTCTCGATTCATGGCTAAGAGCTACGCTATTTCACTTTCCTTCTCATGTCAAGTACCCATTTCAACCAATGATTTGGTTAACTGGTTTTGGTTTGGTGTACATGCTTAATTGTAATAAACAATGAACCAACCTTGATTAGCAAGGATGACAATGAGGAATAATGCCATTATCCGCGATTATGAAAGGATATGAAAGAATGCAGAGTTCCAAAGGTGACATTGAGTGGATTAATTCATCTTTGATAGTTATAGTTTGTGTTGATTTGGTCAATCTTGGTTGCTCTATTTTGAATTCACCTACCAGAATGCTAAAAGAAAAACAGCAGCAGTATACAAATATATGCTCATGAAAAGAGGACGGGGCATTTAAATTGCTTCATTAACGAAATACGAGCAGTCAAAATTAACAGAAAGGCAACGGACGCATCTTACAAAACAATCTGGTCTTTAGGGGTGCTCTGTTTACCTTCTATTTCTGTATCAACTTCAGCCACTGCCACTGTCAAGGCTAGCTGAACCCTAATTCAGAACTACGCCAGCACAGACGCTCTTTTCCCTGCAGGAAAGTTTCTGAAGTTCTGGAAAGGGACTAGTCTTCAGCAAACTTGATCTTCTTTGGAGCCTGCAACACTTCACCTACCTGCAAAAATTGGGTTCAGAACACTTTTCTGACTTCCTAGACCAACAGATGAATAACCATTGGCAGAGACTGATTCCTGGTTTACTAATTTTATTACCGTCATTCAGTTATGGTCAAGTTCAATAATGTCCAAGTTCCCAATTACAGAGCTTTTCTAACCAAAGATTTTACTTTCACCCTCATGAGTCCACGCCCACAAATCAAAATCAATTACAGCCAAAACTTCCCAAGCAGTAAGATCTACAACTAACCATTCACTGCATGGCATCTTGTAATGAAAGATATAAAGATACAGCAGAACATGCAATATGACATGAGAATTATATTCACTTCGCATGTTGGGATCTTGAACATATGATGATAGACTATTTTCAGAAGTAATACCACAAGGAAACAAGATTCTTACAATTTCAGGGCAGACATAATCAAGCCCAGCAGCTTCTATGCTTCTTTGGCGCTTCTTACTCTGCTTCATAATCTTTTGCACCATTTTTTTGTGCTCGTCGAGAGTTCTCTCCTGCAATGACGCAACAAAATGCAGATTCAAGAATCACCACATTGAACTACTAAAAGGATTCAAAAATTCGTTCTCAATGAGTGACAAGAAGAACCAGGAACTCAGTATCAACTGGTATCCATAGTCCTACCTTGTTCTGCCTCCTGCGTTGAATCTTGACTCTGTCCACCGGTCGGTACTTAAAGTAACCCCGCCACCTACAGCAGAAGAGAGACAGCATGGAAAGAGTCAGCAAGCTATGTGACAGAACCAACTACAAAACTAATTAAACATTACAAAGAGATTGGCTAGAGTAGACATGGAGTTTACAGTTTCGGATGAACTTGCTCCTGTGGGATAAGGTGGACTTGCAGAAGATGCTCAAACAGAAGATAATTATGCATACAATCAGCTACAATTGCGGCTACCTACAACCAAACCATCGTCAGATAAAGCAACACAGACAACATAGTACTAGCAATCTGGTATTTACTTATTTAAAAGACAAGACAACCCAACCTCAGGATCTTCAAATTCAAGGAATCCATAGTGCTTAGATTTTCCAGTCTGTAAAGCAAGAAGTCAGATCAGCGATCCATAACTAACTATAAAACCACCATGTCACAACCAAATTATGCATAGTCTGATTCAGGAGTGAGCTTTTTAGAGTAAGAAGATTCCCCAGAAAGTAAAGTTACTGAAACAACTATACCATCTATACAACAATTCACCACACAAGAAAATAATCAACACAAACAGTTGAGAGATCATACCTTCCTGTTCCTGACAACTCTCAATCTCTTAATCTTCCCAAATTGTGAAAAGTAAGCTGTCAGAGAAAACAAGCAACAGTTTTAGCTCACAACCACTCCAAAAAGCTGCCAATCAAATTACACAACTTTCTCATACAAAGAGATTCCACCTTCCATTTCGCTCTCATAAAAACCATGAGGGATCCGACCAATGTACAGTACGGTAGCCTTGGCAGTACTTCCTTCCGCCTGCTTGCCTTCTGGTATCTTTCGCCCTTTTCCACCTTCTAAAGGCTTGAAGAGAGACATGCGGCCCAACAGTCATCAGAAAACGAGCAAGCAGTTCACAAATTGGAATAAAAATGAAAGCTCAAGACGGGAACCCTACCAAGTAATCGGCAGCAGCTGCTGCTTCATTCTTCTCGGCGGCTTGGGATGCAGCCGCTACCTTCTTCAGTTTAGTTTTCAGAGCTTTCTTCGCCTTTGCGCCCATTTTTCTGTGCTAAGAGCGAAGGATGCGTTTTTCCAATAGAAGAACTCGAAGTCGGAACAAATAACCACTTAACCAGAGAAGGAGGCCGAGAGAAGGGGAAGCAAAACCTTTGGTACAATTTTGGTTGGAATTCGATTTTCTATCCGGTGACTCCAAAACCCTAATTTGCGTAGCCGCGGGAAGCGGTGAGATATGGGCACAAAATTGGAGGGTTGAGGCCTAAGGGACAAGATTGGCATAGTTTGGCCCACAAAATTGAACACTGGGCCTAGCACGCAATATTGAAGCTCGTCTGATCAGAACGTCTAAGGCTAAATTACATGTTTGATCACTCAAAGTACATAAAATCTTTCACGTTTGTCATTCGAATTAATTTTTTTTTTATTTGCCACTAACTTTACGAATCATTTCACCGTTAGTCACTGACCGTTAGTCTCCATTAACTCCATTAGTTTTTTGATGATGTGACAACGAAACTACTGACTGAACCGTTAAATTAATGACATGTCAATTTAAACAAAACATATAAAAATAAAAATTATCAAACTAACGAAACAGTGTTTCTCTAGTAGAGATATCACACGTGTGAAGTGTCTCTCCTGTTCGGGGAGGGTCTCAACGCTTCTCTGCTGAATCATCATCCTAGCCTGCCTACCGCCGCCGGATGCGGGATGGTTCCTCTTCACCAGGGACCGATCAGATTGCAAAAAATGGGAAAGAGAAAGATTGGTGCAAAATGGTTCTTTGTTCTCTGCATCAAAAACGTTCATTGCCATGTGGGAATCGAGATATGTATGGTCTTTCATTGGATTTAAACTTTCCTCCTCTTCTCGAACTGTCGTCGTAGCTGACATCATTGCAAGGAATCGAATTGAAAGAGAAAGTGATGGAAGAGAGATTGAGGTCAAGATTGAATTAGAAAATGAAATCTATTTGTTGTCAGTCATGGCCGCAGATATCTTCCCCGCTGGAGAAGATCTCCTACTTCCCGCCCTCGGCTGCTTTATCGTGACGTCCTCGTCGTTGCAGTCGACATCGTGATCTCTTCCAGCTCTGAATTCGGCGGCGAGTCGGCAGGAGGATTAACCGGGGAGTAAGCATTGGTGGGTGGGCTTGGGACGAGGGGTTTCGAAGGGGAAAGCGAAGAAGATGAGGGAGGGGAAGGTGGGCCACTCCTATGCTTGATTTTGTATTTTATTTTTTTTATTTTAAAAATTGACATGGCATTAAGTTAACGGTTTAGTCAGCAGTTTTGTTTGCAACATCATCAAAAAAATGACGGAGTTGACGAAATCTAACGGAGACTAGCGGTCGGTGACTAATGGTTAAATGATTCGTAAAGTTAGTGGTAAACAAGAAAAAAATTAATTTGGGTGGCAAACGTGAAAGATTTACGTAATTTGAGTGACCAAATGTATAATTTAGCCGAACGTCTAATTAGCTTTTGTTTTTGGGTTAATATCCTAGTTTGTAACAGACGAGGAATACAAGTTACCTCTGACTTAGGGATATACCTTGTGGTCCAGTGATTCATGGTTGCATTACTAAGACAACAAGTAAATACATTCTTGATATGATCGATAAAAAAATTGACCATTTGAAAAGCCAGAACTTTGTCCCTTGCTAGTAGAGTTACCCTAGTTGTTTGTCCTCGATGCTCACCGTACTTATGCAATGCAGACCATCTTTTTTGCCTGCATCCATATGTGACTCTATAGATAGTAAAGTTAGAGACTTTGTGTGGGGATCTAGAGAAGGGAAAAGGAAGTCCCACCTTGTTAATCATGCCATCATTAACATTGTTGAGGAGGAGAAGGACTCTTTGGTGGCTGAATGGACAACAGAGAAAGGTGAGTGGAACTGGGAAAAACTCAGAATGTATCTCCTTAATGATATTCTCTCGGTCATTGCAGGTGTGGAAGCCCCTGATCCTAAGCTGGGAGTAGGGGTGGTTATACGTTCCGGTCCGATGAAATTGGCCGAATTGATCCGGTCTCGGTTCGGTCTTTTCGAGAATATGAAGACCACAGACGGGATTGGATACATTCAGGTCTTGATCCGGTCTGGTCCGGTCCCAATCCTGTCTTGATTTTAGATTGATCATGTGGGGGTTTGAGTGGGTTGACCCCTGAAAGAAGGAGGAATTGGTTTGGTTTTGGGTGTTGGGCTCTCTTATTCAGTCTTTATCCGGTTTCCGGTCCGGGCCAAAATTGTTTTTTTACTTCAAATCTAAGCCCAAAAACGAAATTGGATTCTTTATTATCCCGTCCCGATCCGATCTCGATCCGTGTTATACGGTCTGGTTTCGGGTAAAACCAAAAAACCGAATCAAATAGCCACCCCTAACTGGGAGAGAATGCTACCTACTTGGGCCTGGAGCAGGATGGCAGGTTTAAGCTTACAATCTTGCCGCTGACATGGAGGAGAAGGAAACAAATGAAAAGTGCAAAGAGCTCTGAAAATTGAGTAGTATTTGAGTTGCTAATTATTAAGATTTTCTATTATTTTATATGCATATATATTTTGGATATTTAGTTAGAATCAGTCAAATAAGTAGTAAGAAAAGTATCCCCAATCTCTAATCCTCTAATACATGCATTTGAAATACTCGCATTTGAAATACATTTATTCAAATATGAGACAGAAGGTAACTCAAAACATGCATACCGGTGAACTCAAATTCAGAGTTGCAGAACAAATTAGCAGTGAACAAATATAGTACCTCCAGAACACAAATTCTACCTGTGACTTCAACTATGTCACACCTGGAACAAGTTCTGTTGCTGGGAGTATGGGGAAAAAACCCCTTCAATAGAGTTTCAGATAGACTGGTTGGCAAACTTAAAATGGAAGGAAATTACTTTTCAGGATCGGGACCTAAGAAAAGAATGCGTGAGTGCATTCAGGATAAAAATGATGACTGCAACAACTTCATGAAAAATTATGAAATCACAAAATAGGACGCGTAACTTAACCTAGCTTTGCCCATCCTTGAGATACAATAAGGTGGTTCACTCACCTGTTAGATTCGCCAATTCTACGGTGGAGAGTCTTAAATCCTTGACACAAACATTGATCTAAGAGAGAACACCCTTGGTATTTGTCATGGTCTTGCTCCTAGTAGTTTCACTAGAAAGGTGTATTATGAAAAAATTCGAAGTAAGAAATCATAAAGATGGGCAATTAGCAAACACAGTGTATCAAACTATAGCCAGGAAAGGTCCTAACAAAGATACAACAAAAACTTAATAGAAAACCAACGTTGTAATGATAAACACACTGCAATCTTTATCTGATTGTGCATTTATACTTAAAAATAGGGGTGGGTGTGGTTACCCGCCCCACATTTTGTGGGTAACCACATCCACAAAAATAGAATTATGCTACCCACAACCCGCCCCACTGTGGGTTGGTGCGAGTTGGATGTGGATACCCACAAAAATTTACGTTCCTTCACCCTTCGGACTTGTATATGATAAACCTATCGGTCAAGTGACGGCAAAAATACACACATTGAGTTAAAACTAAGTAAAGAAGTCCAAGACATGGAACGAGCAAGGATCCGATATTCGGAACCTCCTAAGTAGTCAACCTCCCTTTCCTCCGTTCACTTCACTCGCTTACAGGTCACTTCACTTTCGTTAGGAAATGCAAATTGATAACGAGTATGAGTTGGAGAGGATCTAATCGAAATACACATAGCATCTTTATCAGCGGCATGACCCCTTTGGTTTTTATTTGAATTTTTTAGGGATTAATGGAATTCTCTCCCGAGTTGCGGAATTAGCATCTTCTTACACAAAAACAAAAACTTACATAAAAGAAAGTTAATAAAGTGTTAAATAAACTATAAACCACATTTATTGACTTTGTTTTGTTAAAATAAACACATACCATGTGGATGTGGACAACGCTTATTTAATAAAAATAGCTCATATGAACACGGTGTATTGACTTGGTTTTGTTTTATAAAATAAGTACATATTTGATTTTGGAGCCTACTATAATTTGTAGCATTCTAGTTTTCATATAATTTAATATTACAAAGTATTATTCATAAATAAATATATTTAGTATGGTTATTGTGGGTTAACCGCTGTGGATAGTGGTTAACCACTAACCACAAAAATCAATATTTTGCTACCCACACCCAACCCATTATCCACAAACTGTGGGTATGGTTATCCACAAAGTACGTTGTGTGGTGCGGTTTGCGGATTATCCGCAAACCAAACTTCCACCCCTACTTAAAATGTATCATTTCGCAGCACAGTCGCCACTCGCCACTTCAGCTTGATATGCAAGTAGCTCCTGTAATCAACACACAGATTAGTTCTTTCCAGTCTTTTGATGAAGATAATATTTACAAATTTGTTCAAGAGTTTAGCCTCGAGATTTTGAAGACTATGAGATGCATTCTTTGAATATGAGCTATGATATTATCCCGCTCATGTGGTTCATAGTAAGGAATATGAATTTTCTTCCCTTGCAAAAATACTAGATAAGCTAGCGGAAACAAGTACGGACACAATATACATTGGTTTATCAATTGATTTGTCAAATGTTGACCTTGCTCATTTGAACCACCACCATGGAGAGAACATTTTTTCAGCAATGAAACATGTAAAACCGATTTTCGCAACAAAATTAGCAATGAATTTTTCGTTGATTGCTTAAATATTTCTTTGCCAGAGAGTATGCAATTGGTATAGATGGGTATCTATTAATAATAGATTTGCTACCATAACATAAAACTAAAAAAATCAGTTTGTGCCATAAAGAAATTTGTACAAGAAGGTATAAGTACAAAACAAATGTGTACAATAACGTTAAATATACAAGTTAAATTTGTACTATACAGTTCTTTTTCTTTTACAAAAGATATAAGTACAAACTAAACTTGTATCATACTTTTAAAGGTACTAATTCAATTTGTACCATAAGAGATTTTTTTAAAAACCAAATCGCTGATACTATAAAAATTATTGTAAAATTTTTTATGTAAAGATTTTTTTTATTATTATATTTTGGTGATCATTTTGTGGGACACTAAAACTGATAAGTATAAAGTAAGGAGAAATCAAACAAACAAGCTTTCATAGCTCAGTTGGTTAGAGCACCCGTTTAGTAAGCGGGAGGTCTTGAGTTCAACTCTCAATGAAAGCATTTGAATTAATTTTTTTTCCCTCATTCCCCCGCCAAAACCCAGATGAACCGAAACAATTCCATTCCATATCCAGTTACTACTTGGATGGAACCCCTAACAACCATTCAAGTCCCGCCATTTCAAGTAAACAAGGCCAGCCTGGTAATGAGTAAACGCAGCAGCCACAACCAGAACATGAAACAGCTGGTGACTTTGGCCGGCGAGATCGAAACATCCAGGCTTCCATCTCTCGGGGACCCTCGTCGCATAGATCAGAGCCCCCAACCCATACAGAACCCCCATCAGAACCTCGTAAACGGTCGTCTGCAGGGCCTCAGGGTGGTGGGTCCCATACAGGATCAACTTGTGAAGTATGGGCACGACCCCGGAGACCCCCATCCCGAAGAACAGCGAGGCCCGGAAGCTCCTGAACTCGGGCCTCTGGAACGTCGGGAGCAACGAGAAGATCATTGTGACGATCCCCATCACTGTGATGGCACCCAGGTAGAGGTTGCAGAGCAAGGGGTTGCACATGAAGGAGTAGTAGACAGGCGGGTAGAATGAGGTGGCAATGAGCAAGGCGATTCCTGTATAATCGACACGGTGGACTATGTAGGACATGCGCTGGGAGTGGCAGGAGAAGAGGTGGCAGATGCTGCTGGATAGTAGGCAGAACATTGCTCCTCCCATGAATATGTAGAATGGCCATCTTGTGATTGCTGGCTGCGGGGATAGTAGGGGACCCAACAGCAAGTTGCTCAATGATTCTTCCTCTTTGCCACCTCCTTGCTGCAAGTTTTGTTTGCATTAAGATGTTTGAGATTAGCATTCCACAAAGTTGCAGGCCACTGCTGACATTCAAAGTTCACATAAGAGGTTGCTTCGACAGTATAATATGAGCCAACTCTCCCTGGACATTTCTAACTTTTTTCCATTTTCAATTGAAATTCTATCAGCATCATCTCAACAGTACATTATGCTTCTATAACATTGCACACATTTCAAGTTCTATGGAGTTCCATAGTCTGCCACGGTGCCACCGAAGAAAACCCCTTTATGGTGTATGATCCCTAGGGAGAAAGTACAGCTCCAGAGATCCTGAGGCTAAATGCAAAGTTTGACACAAGTGTAGATGAAATCAGCACTCAGCATGAGTGTTTAGTTCAATGTGTGGCTCCGAATTGTGTTATTTATTTGACTACTAGCTCAAACTGGAAAACCTCAGCTCCAGAGATCGTGATTCATGAGACAACCTAATCAGTTGCTAATGCAGTTATGCAGAGAGTAACTATTCATACTTGTGCAGCCTTCAGGAGTTCTGATATTCCTTTAATGGAGATGATTCATATACAGAATAAGATTAATCATTAGAAGACAATTCATTGCCTACATGAAGAGGGCACAACTAACCTTCATTTCAAAAGCATATTGGTACCCGAAAAAGTTGCTTTAGCATGTACCCAATGAAGCAAAGATCAGTGGATGAAAAAGTAAAGAAGGAAATACCTCGAGGATGGAGTCGTTAGACTGATGAAGTTGGAGGAACCGTTTAGGGAGGCAATTGTTGAGAACATCCACAAGGCTAAGATTGGTAAAGGAAGCCTGGAGATCTTCCCTCAACCTATGAAGATCATGCATGTTTGGAAAAGAAGACAAGCACCCAATTAACTCCTTGTACAGCTCCCCGGAAGACGACCGGAGCAAATCCGGCAGCCGGTGCAGCGAATTGAGATCCACTATCTCCGGCGCCTTCTTCGCCGTGTATATCGTCAGGAACAGAAACAGAAAGAACCCCATCAAATGCCTGCAATAAAATTGAAGTTCAAAATTGAAAACCCAGAGAGAGGAATGAAATCAGAACGTGATTACTGATCTGCGCTGATTAAATTACGTCCAGATATTGAGGGTTTCGTTGTGGATGCGGAAGACGCTGAGGAGGAGCTGGGTGATGGGCCATTCCGCTCTGTAGTAGCGATGGATGTACTCGTTGTCCTTCATGTAACCAGGCAGCGCGTGGTAGTCCACGAGCTGGTACTTCACCTTCTTCCACACGCTGCTCTTCTTCTTCTTCTTCTTCTCTTCTCCATCTCCATCTCCATCGGGCTTCTCCGAACCCAGCTTCTCATACCCATCTCCCGTCATCCTATTTCCCCCCCCCCCCCCCCCCCCCCCCCCCCCAAAAAAAAAACGAATACTCTGTTTTTCTTTGAGAAATATAGGCTGAAAATGGATAAAATTTATTATGGGTAGCAGAAAAGAGAGGTTTTTTGGAGGGGGGGTGGGGGGGGGGGCGATGGTTTTGATGAGAATTGAGAAAGAGTCGACAACGCCTTACAATTGAACTAGCTTGTTACTCGGTCCGTTGGCCGGATTACTGTATGTTACCCACTTATGGAATGGGAGAGAAAGCAAGTGAGAGTGAAGGGATTGGGATTCCACTTGATTAGGACCGGCCCACTAATCCGATTCTTCCCGACCCGCCCCAACCTAAAGGGTCAGAAAGAGCCAATAAGAAAATACGAACGGAGAGAATTAGTAATATATCTTGACTCTTCAGAAGTGGGTCAAACAGGATAAAGGTTGGGTGAGGGCAATTTTTAGCGCTAAGCAGAGTTCTGGGTTGAATAACTTTACCTAGGACTTGAAATTGGTGCTGATGCAGACTGCAGTTTTTATCATACCATCATCAATCATCATTGAATTAGTCCTGGGCATCCCTCCCCGTTGTCGGTCTGAATTTTAATGATGGCTTCATTCCTTGCACCAGCCATATCAGCGAGTTGTCATCTCGAGCATGATTTGCCTATGTACAAATGATACAGTTAGAGTATGAAACTGAATTCAAAGAAAAGGAAAAGAGAATTCTATCACATGCCAATAAATACACACATAATAGTTGAAGCTAAGTGAAAGTCATTACTCGCACATCAATTCTCAAAAATTACAGACTAAATAATGGCTAGAATGGCACTGAAACTACCAAGAATCATGGACGAAACAACTTGTCAAATTAAATAATCCTTATACTGAAACTACCTTCTAACTTGAAATAAGACATGTTCACAGTTCATAGCACTCTTATCACTATGAATTGGTTGCAGCTCGTCCTTATCACTACCTCCCAAGCTCAATTCAAACAGAATAGACACAGTTATGTAAGATAACCATATCCTTACTGATCATAATTCCTTTCTTCACTCCATTTTTGTCGGAGAAAAGAGTTATCCCCCTCTCATGCATTTCCCTTTCCCCCTCTCTTCTCCCTCTTCTTCACAAACCGATCCCTAAACCAGCAACAACAACACAAAATAGCCTTCGCCTCTGCCATCTCCATCTACTGAACGCGTTGGTGGCAAGACAGGATTGCAGAAGCAAAATTTTCTAAAATCAAACTAAATTTTTTGAAGGAGACTCAACCACGAAAAAAGAGTAAAACAACAATGCTAATAGTTCAGATGGTTGGTTTTGATGTTATACGTTGCTTTTGTTATGGTCTCCAATGTATCAACTGCAACAGAGATGTTTCCTCCAATCATCTTTAGTGCATGATTTAAAAGTAAGTCCTCTTGTTTGTGTCAAACGGAAACATTCATGGGTTCTTAACTCCCCTGTTAGTGTAAATGCATCAGCAGCAAAGAATCCCAGTACATACCTTTTAAAATGGTCATGGTTCGAATCCCAGTACATACCTTTTAATGAATAAAAAAAAGTAATTGTGAAGACCAAAATGTCCTTCCTACTTTCACTCTCGTTGCAGGAAATTTGAAATGGGGATCCCGTTTTTCCCTTCGGTGTATTATATTATGTGTAGATTGAGTTATTGATGAATTGGTGAATAAATATCTGGTGAATAAATATCCGGTCCGTTGTGTGTTTTTTAGATTGACTGAACGCAGAAAGCTTCGGAAACAGCTCATCATATATAAGGGGAGGGCCTGTAGCACAGTTTTAATTAAGACCTCCTTGCCGGCTTTGGATAATAACTTTTCCTTCCATCCCTGCAGCCTACTCGCAACGCGCTCTACCAAAGTTTGGAAGACCGTGGTGCGCCTCCGACCGAGGACAGACGGCAAGCCCAAATAACGCCCCAAGTCACCCGTGGAAGTGACGCCTAGAAAAGACGTAATAGTAGATTGCAAAGCAGGAGGGACGTTGCCACTGAAGACGATTGCTGACTTTGACAAGTTCATTTTCTGACCAGAGGCCTCCTCATAACAGGTCAATAATTGTTGAACGACCTGGCACTCCATCACCGAAGCCCTGAGAAATAACAGACTATCGTCAGCAAATAGGAGATGCGAAATAGCGGGAGCAGTACGTGCAACTCGCACCCCATGAATTCGCCCCGCCGCCATGGCACCTTGTAGAAGAGAAGAAAAAGAATGCCCAATCTCTCTCATGTCGGATATCGGTTGTATATCGCATATCCGCTCTTGTCGAAAAGAGGTTGCGCGACTACTTAAGTCTGGCAGAAGACCAATGACGGACACGGAAACTCTACGCCCCCTAGCAGAAGTCATTCCCTGTCTCCTTCCCCTTCCGAGCATTAGCAGCCTATCGAGCAGGAAACACAGGGCCAGACAATGCAGTCAAAAGCACGATTTTACCTAGAAGCGAAAAAGGGGTAAAATCGTAAAGCGTAGAATCGAAGCGTAAAAGCGTAAGTTTTTGAGGCATCCTGTAAAATAGCTAAAAATTTGCTAAGTACGACATGTGTTGTATAAAATGTTAGTGTATAAATTATATAGAAGTGAATAACTACCTGCAATAAATCATGATTGATATCATCTTAAACATAAGTTGATAAACATACATCATAAGCAACTCATAAACGACATAGTCACACATATATCATCTTAAAAATCCAACAAGCTGGTTTAAGTTTACATAATGACACAAGTTTAATAATCCAAATTCTTGAAATTGAAATGAAAGCACACAAAAGTTCGAAATGATAGAAAGAAAACTACAGTAAATCATCGCATTCAACATTGGCATCCAATTCATCATTATCATCATCGTCATCGCCATCATCAAGTGGATTATCAAATCCACGGTCACCATCAACGCGAATAGCATCACCACCATCACCATCAACATGAATAGCATCATCACCTCCATCCTCACCAATAGAAATAGTAGGACCAATTTCAACAGCATGATGACCTTCCTCACCACCATCAACTCCTAAAGCTTCAGCTTGTGATGTTTCTTCTTCGGTGTCACTACCACAAATCCATTCATTCTCGGAGTCTATATCCTCAAAATCAATTTCAAGCCTTGCTTTCTTGACATTACTTCCCACCAACTTGTTGTTGCACATGACATACACAAGATCATTCATCTTTTGTGTTTGAAGGCTGTTCTTTTTCTTAGTATGAATCTAAAAAAAATGTTAACATGTAAAAATAATGAATGACAAACAAACCAAACTTGTAAACTTTTAACCAACAAACATGATAATTGATATCATTTAAAGAAAGTAGAGGCAATTTGTTACTTACCCTCTCAAATGCACTCCAATTGCGCTCACACCCAGAAGCACTACAAGTCAAACTCAACAATCGGATGGCAAATTTTTGAAGCTCTGGCACTTCATCTCCAAATGAAGTCCACCAATCAGCAGGATGATGCCTATCCTTTAAGGTCATTGCACCATATTTGTCAAACATGCCTTGAGCATGATGAAATACATGCAATTGTTCCATAATCTTAAACTTCTCTTCATCATCCTTTGCAACTCTACTCACACATTCATACAAAGCTATTTTCACCTTTGGATCATTATAGTTAAATCCCATACCATGAGAATGGTGAATTTGGGGATTCAACCAATATGCAGCATAGTGAAAGGGCCTACTCATTTTATCTTCCCAACTTTTGTCAATTATCTTCAAGATAGGTTTATATCTACATAAAAGACAATAAATTCACAACTTAAAATAATAAAAAACATAGAGCTTTGTTTCATAATATAATAAGAATACTAAGTTTGAAAAATTACCTTTGCATGGATCATCTCAAAGTATAAGAAAGGCATTGCTGGTTTTTCATCAGAATCAACCAAGCGTAGAACCTTGACTAGAGGTTGAGAAGCTCTAAGGCAAATTGACACATCTTGCCAAAATATGCCATCAAGTACTATCGCTTGAACTCTTTTCCCTTCCCGAAGCTTAGCAAAGCCGCTCTTCCTCCACTTGTCAGAAGAGAACATTCTCATCAAGGAACCTTTGTTGTCATGGAGAGATGCCAAGGTCAAATATGATGTAGCGAATCTAGTAACTGCAGGTCTAACCAAATCTTTCCCTTCAGTGAACCCTCTCATCATGGCAATCAACATTGTTCTGACATAAATAAATTTTGTGATCTTTTTACCCTTCCCAATTGTAGTCTTGTGCACCTTAATATTCTTCTCAAAATCCTCCAACATCAAATCCAAGCAATGGGCTGCACATGGTGTCCAAAACAAATGCTTCCTCTTCTCCATCAACATTTGTCCTGCCGCCTTATAAGCTGAAGCATTATCTGTCACAATTTGAACAACATTCTCTTCTCCAACCTTCTCAACAACTTTATCCAACATCTCAAACACCTTCTCAACAGTCTTTGAAATCTCAGAAGTGTCAACAGCCTCAAGAAATACAGTTCCACGAGGACTATTAACCAAAAAGTTACAAAGAACTCTTCTTTTCTTATCTGTCCATCCATCAGACATTATAGTGCAACCCACCGCCTTCCATTCAGATTTAAACACCTCCAATTTACTCTCGACTTCCTTCAATTCTTCTTTCAGATAAGTCTCCCTAATCTCATGATATGAAGGAGTTTTAAAATCAGGACCATGTCGAGCTACATCTTCCCACATCTGGTTATATTTAGAACTTCTAGTTGCATTGAATGCAAGTGCATTTTCATACCACCATTGTGATATTGTCTTGCAAGCCTTTTCTCGGAGATCTTTCTTCAAAAGTGCACTTATTGTTTTTTGTTTACTAGTGCCACTGCCTTCAGCCACATTTGAATGAACTGAATCTCGATTAGGAACATCACTATCATCAACATTCCCACGAAGACCGAGATCATGCAGCTTCCTTGTCTTAGCCTCCTTCCCTTCTTCATTCAGATGGAGTAGCTCTAGCATTTTTGCCCTCACTTCATTTGGAACACTAACACAAGCCACAGAGTCCTTTCTTGTTCCTGCAAGATGATGATTGAATCGGGAAATACCACATACTTCCTTGTCACAGTAATTGCACCTCACTTTCTGCCCAGTGCCAAGTACATCTACACCATGCTGCCAACCGGGATCATTACGATTTCCTGGTTCATTTTTCCTCTTTGCTTTACTATTTGCCACAGAATTACTTGCACTAGTACCGGGACCACCGCTCGACATTAGTACAATTCTACAAAAAGAAAACAAACGTTCACATCCAAGCAATTCAGTTTTGCTAATACCAATTCCAAGAACATAATTAAACTTCATTACCACAAAATATTCACACGGCAGGGCAATCTAAAAATGTGGGCGTCCAACATTATTAATGTTTTGGCTTTTGTAAGATTTATTAGTTTGAAATCTGATTGGATGTTGTTTGGGATCACCTGCCTCTGAGCCAGTTCACTGATCCAATACTTGCAAGTTGCATCTAGCAAGTTCACCAAGGCAATATAGAAATGTGGGTTTGCGTTTGAAATTAAAAGTAAAACAGAGCCCCATTAATCAATCTTCTCCATAACTAATCAAGCCACAATTCCACAAAGTAAAACAGAAATGTGGGTTTGCCTTCCTTCACAGTTCACACACAAGCCACAAATCAACAGCAAACATAAAGAAAGAAAGACTTACGAGTAGAGAAGCTGATGGCGGCGACGGTTTCTGAAGCAGCCAGAAGTGAAGGTCGGCGAAGGTTGAAGGGGAAGAACGACGGCGCCGCTCAGTTGTGGGAGAAGAAAGACGGCGCCGCTGGCCGCTCGTCACTCGTCGATCGCCGCTAGCCGCTCGCCGCTGGCAGCTCGCAACTCGCCGCTGGCCGATGGGTTTTGATGCTGGTAGCTGGAGATTGGAGACGAAGAGTTAGGGTAAAATGACACCCTCGATTCGACAGTTGCTATTTCGCCCATTCCATTACGTTCTGTTTTTTTTTTAATTTAAGCACCCTAAAACGGCGCCGTTTGGCTCATTTTGGCCATTTCCGGACTGTTCTCAAAATCGTATAAAACGGTCAAGAAACGCGTTTTTAACGTTTTTGTCCGCTTTTACTGATTTTACAACCGTTTTTTGGCGATTTTATGTATAATGCGATTTCACGTAGAAACTAAAGCGTATTTGTGGGTTAAAATGGTAAAAATGTACGATTTTACGCTTTAAAGCGCGATTTTGACAGCATTGGGGCCAGGTAATGTAGAGCATATTGTTGTGGCAAATATATTTTTCCTTCCAGCAAGCCTCGGGCTAGTTTTTATTTTGGAGAAAGAAGCAAAGGTTTAAAATATGTGAGAGATCAAGAGAAACGGAAAGAGAAGAGGTTGCTTCGCTTCCTAAGAATTATTCCTATTCCTAAACCTAAACTTGCTCACTACCCTTACTGAGACGGCTAACAACCGTCTTAAAGTGAGATTTGAATTAAGTTTCTCCTTCGACTGAGAAAGTTTCTCTTATAGAAGAATCAGTCTTCATGTCATCCAAAGGTGCCTAGAGGACGGGCCAGACGCAGCAGAGCGACGACCCGGGAGCGGATTACCCACCGGCAGGTAGACAGGAGACGGCCATCTCAAGGCACATCACGACCTACAGGCAAGACCGACGAGACCTGGGAAGGCAACCCGATTGGGAGTCAGAGGATCCATAGTACCTGCAGCCTTCCAGACTTCATATTCATCATTTTTGAAAGCGGGGGGAAGGGATCTCTTTTCTGCAACGGAAAAAGGGGAGCAGATTTTACTCGTCACAACCTAACGATACATCCAATACCTATTATCTGTGCTTAGAATGCGTTGCTAGATCTCTGTTCTAGAGAGCAAACTATACAGGCAAGAACTCACTGAAAAAATGGATGCGAGCGACACAAAACTTACCTTGCTATCCACGAGACGACATTGAGGCTAACAACAGCACGATCTGCCCGCAAGGCTGATAAAGTCGGGCTTCAAAAACCCAACCTGATTATGAAACCGCAAAACAAAAAAGGTTGACTTCCACCACATTAAAAAAGGCACCGGTTTGGGTGGATATCCCATTTTTTCGCTTCCGATTCCCAGATGAGGTGTGTGGCGCGGTATCCTAAAGCTCAAAGTCTAACCCCTCGTCCGTGTGGATAAGATAAGGAGGGGCCTATGAAAAAACAGGTCGATTTCCATTCCTACGTCAGTGGGAGATCGGATATC
Source organism: Linum trigynum (assembly GCA_964030455.1). NCBI lineage: Eukaryota > Viridiplantae > Streptophyta > Magnoliopsida > Malpighiales > Linaceae > Linum > Linum trigynum. The sequence continues at coordinate 26,089,830 of OZ034814.1, read as the reverse complement.
GGACCCGCTTCCAATCCGGAATCTCGTAGATTAAGCTCTTCTTTCATTCCTATTGTTCAAATGCTTCCCCTTGGCTTCGGTACCAGCTAGGATTGGTAGCATAGTCTTCTCTTAGGCTTTCTCTTTGATTCGAAATGGGAGCTGCACGTTAGCACTTTACTTTATTACTTTTCCGGCATAAGAGGTCTTGTCTCTTTACAGTTTTAGCGGAATAAGCAGTCTTGGTGCTTTGGGCGCGGCACTAGTCTGACTGTGCTTTCCTAGCCAAAGGCTATTCAGGATCTTATTTTGCCAGGAATAGGGCCTCCAACAGACAGAGTGATGCTTCTGTCTTATTATGAGAGTCTATTATTTTTTTTTAATTGTTTGGCTTAGTGTTCGTATCAAACTCTAAAAATAGGTTTTTTTGCAATTGAATCTTTTTTTACCTCAAAGGGAGTGCAGCTCTTATAAAAGAAGAAAGGAGTCAATCACGTACAAGTTGCCCGAAAAAGGGAATCCATACTGTCCTAAGCCGGACACCCTTGAATGGCTGATCCATATCCAACTTATCATCCCGGCACACTCTTTCACTCGCTAGACTCAGCTCTTTTCCACTTAAGTACCCACGACGCATAAGTCAAGAAAGAAGCCAACTTTTGTTCATGAATCACCCTCTCTTTCTTCTTCTCTTGGTTGCTCGCCTCCATTTTTAGACCATGAGGGGGATGGGCGGATGGCAGGTGTTATGGAGAGAGAGAGAGAGAGAGAGTCTGTCACTCACTCCACTTCTTGCATGTCGGTAGCAAGGAAATGGCAAGGCAAACAGAAAAGTAGACAAGTTTCTCATTTTCTTCTTTCTTCTGAGCTTCACCATTTTTAGAAGTTCTATTGTGGGCTAAAATTAAAGTAACACGACATGACACCAAATAAATCAAAATGTAGAATCAAGATGGAGATGAAAATGATGGTGGATGGTGGGGTTTGTGTACTGCAGACCATCATCTTATTGGACCAAGAACAATGACAAGATGAATATATAGTTGCAGTGCAGGGGAGCTAAAATCATGCAGGTAATCATCTTCACCACATCTCTTATGTTTAATATTAGATAAAAAGAGGATAGCAACCAGAAAGTTATCGGGATTAAGCCAAAGCAGATGACTATAGATGACGCAAAGAGTTCAAGCATGGAGTACATTGTTGTGGGACACGTGTGTAGTGGAGTGTCCAGTTTGTTAAGTTGTAGGTAGTGCATGGTAATTGTGTGGTGGAGTGCTGCATAACCCTAGGAGTTCCAGTAGAAAGGGGTTATGCATATATATATCTTGTGTAGTCGACGTGCAGTGTGTAAGGGTTTGGCAGTAAAGAAAACCTAATAAAAGAATCGAGAACTCCTTGAGAGGGTTCTCCGTGGATTAGTTTCGTTCAAACTGAATGAGGATACCACGTAAATCGTTGTCTAGTTCTTTTTCGCGTTACGTTTTTATCATGGTATCAGAGCAGTGAAGACGATCACAGGTTTCGTTCAAGTATGACTGGCGGCGATGATAAAGAAGAGTCGATCAGCTCGTCCAGCAACAGTGGTGGTTTGTTTGAGATGGATCCCTCCTCTCCGTTGTTCCTCAGTCCGTCGGATAACCCTAACCAAGTCTACGTTGGGGAACTCCTTACCGAATCCAACTAATCTGATTGGATCCACGATATGACAAACTCCCTTTTGGCTAAGAACAAATTGGGGTTTGTCGACGGGACCATTCCCGAGCCTCAGGATCCGATGAAAGCACAACAATGGAAGCACGTCGACGCTATGGTCAAAGGATGGCTGACGTGCGCCATCGACAAACAAGTTCGTCGTGGGATGCGTCATGCCAAGACGTCTCATGAAGTCTGGGAGGATCTCTGTGAGAGGTTTGCTCAAAGTAGCGCCCCCTGTGTCATGATCAGCCGCCTTGCGCAGGAGAAGCTCTCCGTCCAAGCCTTCTATACCCAACTTCGTACCTATTGGGAGGAGGTGCATAGTATGGCTCCCGTTCACACCTGCACTTGTGGGTTGTGCACCTGTGGCCAAGACAAGAAGAATCAGGCACGTAAAGAGAATTTTCGCATGTTCGACTTTCTTATGGGTCTTGATGAATCGTTCACCACTGTCAAGACCCAAGTCTTGTCCATGAAAACCATGCCGAGTCTGTCCGAGGCGTATCAGCTTGTGGTTAACGACGCCCACCAGCGCCAGATTGCTTCCACCCATCGTGCATCTTCCGAAGCTGCAGCTTTCTTCACTCGTGAGGCCGCTTCTCCTCGTCCTGAGGGAGAGAGTGAAATCCGTCTGAGGGGGAGAGAGCGCACTAAGTGCACTCACTGTGGGAAGACAGGCCACCTAAGGAGCGTTGTTTTGATTTGATCGGCTGGCCCGAGAAGGGAACAGAAGCTAGCGGCGAACGCAAGCCTAGCGATCGTCCACGTCCCAATCCACGAGCAGCCAACGTTGAAGCTGGTGAAAGTCATGTCGCCGACTTGTCTCTCTCTCAGCGGGAACAGCTTCGCAATTTTCTGAAGAATGATGGTGGCTCATTCGAGTCAGCCGCCACAAATATGCAAGGTACCTTTTCTAACCTTGATGAATGGATCATTGACTCCGGGTGTAATGAACACATAGTAAAGGATCAGTCCATACTCATGAAGGGAACGGTTCAGTCGGGGTTACAGGTCAGCATTCCCAATGGGTGTGTTGGCGCAGTACAGTTGAAAAATGGAATGGTGTTACCTCGTGTTCTATTGGTTCCCGAGTTCAAGTGCAATCTGTTGTCTGTTAGTCGTCTTACTCATGATTTCCCGATTGCTCTGATCTTCCTGCACGATTTTTGTGTGATACAGGACTTGCATTGCAAGAAGATGATTGGGATGGGTAAGCAACAAGACGGGCTCTACCACTTGCGTTTGTTTGATGAAGTTAAGGATGCTATGGTGCATACGACGCAGGGGTAGCAGTCCGTTCCTCAAGAGTTGTGGCACTCTCGTCTAGGCCACCCATCTGCGAATCAAATTTATTTATTAAAGTTGTCTCGAGCTAGTTCCTCGTTGTCTACGAATCATTGTTCCTCTTGTTTACGAGCCAAACAATCTCAAAATTCCTTTTCTTTGAGTTCAATAAAGAGTACTCGTCCTTTTGAACTGGTTCATGCTGATATCTGGGGTGGGTATTGAGTACCATCTTTAAGTGGGGCTCACTATTTCCTCACCCTCATTGACGATTACAGCCGTGGAGTTTGGGTTTACTTGTTATGGTCCAAATCCGAGGTTGCTCGATATTTGGTCATGTTCTGTCAGCAGGCTGTTCGCCAACATGGTCACTTTGTCAAAAAGATTCAGGCAGATAACGGTTTGGAGTTCCAATCCACCCAACTCAAGGACTACTACGAACAAGCGGGTATTCTGTTACAAACCTCTTGTGTCGACACTCCACAGCAAAATGGAGTGGTTGAACGAAAGCATCGCCATCTCCTTGAGACGGCCCGTGCTCTTCACTTTTATGCCAGTTTGCCCCTCAAGTTTGGGAGCGAGTGTGTTCTGATGGCAGCCTACTTAATTAATTGTTTGCCCACTCGCGTTCTTGGTGGCAGAACACCTTTTGAGCGCACCTTGATAAGTTCGAAGCAAGGGGGAGACGGTGTCTCTTTATTGGTTATCAGCTTGGTCAGAAGGGATATAGTATGTATGATCTCGAGAGTCATCGTTGTTTTACATCTCGTGATGTAGTCTTTGATGAAAGGAGCTTTCCTTGCGCGCCTTCACCCGAGGCTGATGCATACTCACCCGCTGTACCTGTGCCCACTGCCGATGAGATCTAGTAGCTCCAGTCGCCAGCTGCGTCACAGCCAGCAGGCGCGCAAGTGCCCTTGTCCAGTCCTGTTGGCGCCAACGGCAACGAAGCTTGGTACAGGTATTTGGGATATACCGAATACCGTACCAAATTTATCTATATTTGGTATTACCGAATACACGTATTATTTCTTGGGATTGGGATTGCGATTGAATTTCAATTGTAATTCGGTATTAGGGATTGGGCTCGGTATATACCGAAATACCGATCAATACTGAAATATAAGCTAGTGTGTATTTTATCCACTCAACTAGACTCTCTCATTCACTAACTACGAGCGACCCTCAACCACCAAGAGTGTCATTTAATTTTACGTAGATCATTTCATCTTTGTTTCACAACTCAAATATCTCTATCTAACTCAATTTTGGCTTTCCAATTTAAGCCACTCTCACCTCTCACCTAATAACTTGTTATTTTCAAAACACCAAAAAGCAAACACTAGTATTAGTCGTCTCTTAGCCTTCAATTCATCAAATTAAAGATGACCAATGACAAGAACTTGAGATGCCACCTCTCTTTCATTCTTCTTATCCATATCCTAGCTCTAGGCAAACTCAATACTCTTGGCTTAGTCTCTTTGCCCTAAATTAAATAATAAAATCTAATTTATATATTTTATTATTTATTTCAAATGTAATTTATTTCGTATTCGATAATACCGATTGGGATACCGAAGTACCAATTGGGATACCAGAATAATTTGGGATTGGGATTGAGATACCGAAATTATTTAGGGATTGGGATTGGGATTGACTTTCGGGCATAATTCGGTATTCGGATTTCGGTATTTGGTATTGGGATACCGATACTGTACCGATTTTCACCCCTAGTCTGCGTCACGACGAAGCCTTCGTCAGTCCAATCTCCCAGATGGAGAGGCTCAAAGATGGCATCAAAGCTGTTTGATTACTTGGAGCTAAAGGCAGATTTCTTTTTCTTGTTTAGTTAGGATTTCACTGTTTTGGTAGTTTTTTTATTCCTTTTCGTATTAGACTGTAATTAGGAGTTTATGGGACGTGTGTAACCCTAGCTAGGCCTATTTAAGCTTTCTATTTCGTTGTAAAACTAAGACTTTGTTGAATAGAAATCGAAACCGTTTGGTTTGTGCAAGTTGCGACTTGTTTTAGGTTTGGTGGATTCCAAACTTGCTGAGCTTGTGTATCGATTGAATAGTCACTTCAATCGTGGTCGAGCAACTACCCTCTTATACCAATCGAGCTATCCCCAGGTGTGGATTTGTCCTTTTGGTTCCGCTTTATCCAAGTTCGTATTAAGAACGCTTCGTTCTTGATTCGAGCTCAATCGATTCTTCGATTGAGTCGTTTGTTGCGTTACTTTGGTAAAAATACACCCCTAGGGGCGTATTAAGTGGTATCAGAGCCCCGTTCAAGTCAGTGGCGAGAAGAATTGAAGGCTGAGTTTCGTACACAAATTCAGCACGAAACAGAGTAACAATGGCATTCAAAGAGCTAGCAGAATCTATGGTCTTCACACGCGGGTTAATCAATGATCAGTTGGGTTTGGTGCTCATTGATGGAGGCAGGGATAAGAACTTAATTGCCTGCAGGGTCGTGAGCAAGCTGGGATTACAATCACAGCCTCATCCAGCTCCCTACATCTTCCAATCACCGTACGAAACCAAATCGAGCATCGTAGTGTCTCAGGTGGTCGTGGAATTTTCGATTGGTCAATACAATGATCAAATCCTGTGCGACGTGGCTTACAATCTCCCAAGTAGCATCGTTCTTGGTCAGCCATGGTTCAATAAGCGTCAAGTCTGTTTTGCAAGTCGACGGAGCAAGAGGTTTCGTATTCGGAGTCAAAACAAGGTGTTCGTCGTCAACCCTTTGGCTCCGGAAGCAGCTGCCGACGATTTGAAGGAGCTTCCCCGACTCCAGGAGGAGTATCAGCAGGCTCTGTTGAAGAAAAAAGTAACGTGGAGACGCGAACCAGTCAAGGCATCCGTCGGAGCTGGACACCTCTGTTTTCCGCTGATAGAACAGAGAACGCGCTCAGAGGAAGCCATCCCGGTGATGGAGGAGGATTCGAGCGACGCCAAAGCCACGATCAGATTGCTTGAAGATGAAGGTATGATTCTTCCAGCTCCAGACATTTTGGGAGCAGAAGGTGGTGTTTCGACCCACTGCTCTGAAGCAAGAAGCCTCTGTTATTCCCTGCCGAAACAGAGCAGGAGAGAGGGCATCGTGGGTGGAGCTGTGGAAAACAAGTCGATCCAAGCTCAGCCACCCAGCACGTTCCCTACTGCAGAGGGAAGCTCCTCCCTTAATCAGGCTGGCTCGTGTACTCCTGTTTTGCAGAATCACGACAAAACTCCAAACCCTCTGGTCGCGCACAAGGAAGAAGGAAAGTTGCGCGAATGGGGTGGGGTGATCTGGCACGAATCGACACCAATGGCCCTTTTAGATTCATTACAATCAGTCCCAGGGTGCTGTAGAATTGATCAATTTCATATGGAGAAGGCTGGAATGGAAACGCACAATTCGAAATCAACACTTCCAGGTAGCTCGTTTTTGAATGTCGGCGGCGGCGGGAACGAGGGAATCGACGAATTGCAAACACTGGTGACGAATCGAGGTTGGAGAAAGGATCGAAATTTCAATTGGAGGCCTGTCGAAGACATTGGAGTCGATGAATTGTATTGGGGAAGCTTGAATCGAAAACCCCCAATTTGTTCGAGCAAGAACATGTACAAAGGTGGCGTTCGACGGCCTGGGACTTGTTCCGATCGAATTCCGGAAAAATTGAACAACGAGGGAGGTTTGTTTAAAGCCCAGGAAGAGTGTTTAGTCTTTGAATTAGACTGGGGTTCCTTGAGACGAAAATCCCCAATTTCGTGGAACGGTTTGAAGTTCGCTCTAACTGTCTGACGAACTGGGAGTTGCTCCGATCAGTTTCAGGCTACATTGGTTATCAATATAGGTCTATTACAACTCCAGCCAGCAGTACCAACAACACTTCCAGCGTCAATCCCTCTGAAACAGATTGAAGGTGAGTATGAAGCTGAAATTTTTGCGTCGAAGATTGTGATAGGGCAGCCTACTTTCGACCCATTTTGCGATCGATTCTGTGATGATTTTGACAAAAGGAAAGATCAAGCTTTGAGGTCAAAGCTTTTTGAAGAGGGGGAGCCTGATATGATCCAAATTGGCCACTTCTACAAGTCACAATTACTTGCCAAAGAAGCTATCAAGGTTGGAAAGAAGAAAGGCAGAATTTGGTTAAGTCAAAATCCGTGTTCAGGTACATACTTTGGAGGCATGGTTCTCTCAACTGGCTTGGTAGAAATTATATTTTAAGGGCTTGTTTTGCAGATAAAGTTACCATCTTTCCAATGGTATGTTTGGTGGATCCAGATGATGTCCTTAAGATTGTTTTCCAAGTCCTCAAAGTTGCTACCTCAAAACTGGAAAACTGCCAGAATTTGGTTAAGGCAGAAACTGTGTTCAAGAAGCCTACTTTGGAGCTCCATTCCAGAAGCACGGATGAGATTCGAGTCCAGAGGCTTATACCACATGAGAGTAGGTATGTTCTACTACAAAGACATGGCATTGGATGATTGGAAGCTTACCTGAAAGGCTTTGATCGAGAGGCTCAAAGATGGCATCAAAGCTGTTTGGTTACTTGGAGCTAAAGGCAGATTTCTTTTTCTTGTTTAGTTAGGATTTCACTGTTTTGGTAGTTTTTTTATTCCTTTTCGTATTAGACTGTAATTAGGAGTTTATGGGACGTGTGTAACCCTAGCTAGGCCTATTTAAGCTTTCTATTTCGTTGTAAAACTAAGACTTTGTTGAATAGAAATCGAAACCGTTTGGTTTGTGCAAGTTGCGACTTGTTTTGGGTTTGGTGGATTCCAAACTTGCTGAGCTTGTGTATCGATTGAATAGTCACTTCAATCGTGGTCGAGCAACTACCCTCTTATACCAATCGAGCTATCCCCAGGTGTGGATTTGTCCTTTTGGTTCCGCTTTATCCAAGTTCGTATTAAGAACGCTTCGTTCTTGATTCGAGCTCAATCGATTCTTCGATTGAGTCGTTTGCTGCGTTACTTTGGTAAAAATACACCCCCAGGGGCGTATTACCAGCTAGATGTCAACAATGTGTTTCTACATGGCGACCTAGACGAGGAGGTTTACATGGCTGTTCCGCAGGGATTTACTCGATCGGAGGACAACCGGGTGTGTCGTCTTCGTAAATCTCTTTACGGGTTGAAGCAAGCATCACGCAACTGGTACCTAAAGTTTACTCAGACACTTCAGCATTTCGGTTTCACTCAGTCACGTGCAGACCACTCTCTGTTCACGTACATGAAGGGCGACTCATTTACCTTTGCCCTCATTTATGTGGACGACGTCGTACTTAGTGGTAGTGATCTTGACATCATTCAGCAGGTCAAGGATCATCTGCATAAAGAGTTTAGTATCAAGGATTTGGGGACCCTGAAGTACTTCCTAGGTATTGAAGTGGCTCGTTCTCGAGCTGGGGTAGAAGCAGTTCGTCCTTCTGCATTCCCTATCAAGCAAAATCATCATCTTACGTCACTCGAAGGACCTGCAGCCAAGGATCCTGCTAGTTATCGTCGCCTTGTGGGCCGGTTAATGTATCTCACAGTCACCAGACCTAACATTGTGTATGCGGTCAACATACTCAGCCAGGCAGGTCATTCCCCACGCGTTGATCACGATATGGTAGCGCACCGAGTATTACGGTATCTCAAGGGTGCCCCAGGAAAGGGCCTCCTGTTTCGTTCTGAGAAGAACCTCAATCTCCATGCATATTGCGATGTTGATTGGGGTGGGTGCCTACAGACCCGTCGCTCAACTACATGTTACTTCATTTGTTTGGGAGATAGTCCAATCTCTTGGCGAACCAAGAAGCACCAAGTTGTGGCGCGTTGGTCAGCCGAAGCCGAGTATCGGGCAATGGCAATGACAGTTAGTGAAGTGATCTGGTTGAGATGGCTTCTTCGAGAGCTGGGGTACCATCCAACTTGTCTACCCCGCTGCACTGTGACAATCAGGCAGCCCTCCATATAGCAGCAAACCCCGTCTTTCACGAAAGAACAAAACACGTGGAGATGGACTGCTACTTTGTTCGTGAGCTAGTTCTCTCAGGGGAAATTGCACCGCAGAAGATTCATACGAATAAACAACTTGCAGATGTTTCACTAAAGGTTTAGGAGCAGAGCAGTTCACCGCTCTCAGTGGCAAGCTCGGACTCCACAATGTTTACTCCATTGCTTGAGGGGGAGTATTGTGGGACACGTGTGCAGGGGCGGACCCAGGGGGTTTAGGGGTGTCCCCGGACACCCCTAAATTTTGGGAAAACGATTATCCAACCTCCGGGGGTAATTTACGTATGGACAAAATAAAATATAATTGATAGTGAGGGACACCCCTTAAATTTGAAAAAATAATTATCCTACTGTCATTTGTGTATAGGAATATAAGTGGTAGCTTGGATAATTTAAATCTAGAACACTATTATTATTAATAAACTTAATTTCCGTTGAGCTAAACTCATTTGTTATTCGATTTTGAACAATGTGTAATAGTAAAATGGCATTCCCTATCTCTAATTATTTTAAAAACCTAACAATTAAACTAATTTCAAACTACCCTTAATTTGTATTGATTTTATGATTGTACGACAAGTGTTGAAAGAATCTTTCAGCTTTGGGTTACATCAAGAACAAGTTTACAAATCGAATATGCGATAAGTTCGTGAATGATTGTCTAGTAGTGTATATAGAGACAATTTTTTTTAGACACCATAGACACCAAGTGTATTCTACAATTATTTCCGAATATGAAAACACATCATGGACTTTTTTAACCTGTATGAGTAAGATATTTTCATATTTACAATTTTATTTTTATTAATTATTTTATTTTTATTTAATTTATTTTTTAAAAGAGGACACCCCTAATCAATCCGCCGATAAAAGAGCCTTTTTAGCCACTAAATGGGCAGCTCTGTCAGTATCCTAAGAAATGCAACAAAGGATACAAGCGGGTACATAACACACGCCAAAGCCAGAGAAGTCGGATGATAGTTCAGCCTTGCCGATAGCAAAAGCAGAGCAACCATTCCACTTGCCACGTGCATGCCGAATCGCCAACAATTGTTTGGCAACACAGATATGCGCCACAAATGAAGCACTTTGGTAAGCCCGTGCCAACTTTTATTGTTGAGAAGCATAATGGATGGAAAACTACGTGCCCCTGCAAAAACAAACAAACACACAAGTGCCCATACTATAGGACAAAACTAAGCTCCACTGAATGGACTTAAACAAGCTATTGAGGCTTAGTCGGATACTACGAATCCAACGCAACGCAAACAATGTCACAAGAAAAACAATTTTATTTCTGAAACGTGAATCCCGGTTAGAAACCCATATGAAGTTGTAACTGCTATTTGCTCGAGAATTGTAAACGTCAGCATCAATGAACCTCCAGAATTGAAACCTCCCAAAATGTAACTGCCTCCCGTCGAGACTCCGCCCGGAATCTAACTTCTTGCGCTCGGCTGCGGTGGAGGGTCTTTCGAACGTACCTGATTGGGGAAATACCGTTTCGAACGTACCAGATTTGACAGAGCCGTCAGCCTGTGCAACTTTCCTCGCCGTGGCGGCGAGCACCGCGATCCCGTGCTCCGCCGCGACGACGGTGATGGCGGTGGGGGCATTCACCACCAGGCATCCGAATACGGTGGCTGCCTGGACGTTGTCAATCCCGACGACCTTCAGCCTCCCTTTCGCCGTCTCGAACGCCTCCCGCGTCACCTTGGTCCCGCTCCGCACGATCAAGGCGTCTTAGGACGAGATCTTCCGACGCAGATCCTCCGGGGAGAGACCGTAAGAGCAATCCACGTTTCTAAAATAATACCGTGATTTTCGCCGCGATCTGGGAATCAGCATCCCCCAACTCTGCATAATTGCTGATGGATTCGTCCCCGCCCGCTCGCTGGTGCCGTTCTTCCCCATCCACCGTCGCCTCAGGATCGCCGCCGTCTATCTTTTCTTCTTCGCTGTAAGGGTGAAGGCAGATCGTTGCCTTTTGTGAAAGATGATGGTGGTTATGAGTGATCCGTCAATGCATGCTCTTGAAATTCTTTCTTCCCATCTCTACATTTTTGCCATATCCTTCTTTTCCCTTCCTTCTTTGTAACTATTGCGTTTTTTATTTAATCTATATCAACATTATCAAATAATCAAAAAAAATAAAAAAATTTCAGGAATTTGACGGTTTCCGAAAAAGTATTGGCTGCCGCCAGTGGTTTTCGGATTCCGGAGTTTCTGTCTCTGTTTCCCGTTTAGTTTTCCCCGGGACTTTTCGAGGTGCTAGATGTGGGTTAGTGTGTTTTGATCATGGGTTATAAATGCTCCTTAGTTTAAGAAGTAACTAGAAAATACCCGCGCTTTGTTGCTATCATCGATTTTTTTTTTTTTTTACAACTGCTATCATCGATTGTATAACAACTATCATGGAATTTCGTCCATGTAATTACAACTGATAAACATGATAAAAGACCAGAGCAATGCCAACGATTGATTGGTAATCACTAATCAAAAGATGGGTGACCATCTACTGTATGTATTTTAGTTTTTTTTTTTTTATGTCATTCATGTTAGTATGTGGTGTATTATTGAACTAGTCCTGACAATTCAATTTATTGAAATAAATTAATTTGTAACATGGTATCAAAATCTTTCTTATTGAAATCAACTAATTTATTTTTAATATGGTATCAAAATGTACTGTAACCAAAATTTCTTATGTTCGAATCATCCCATTTGTCAAGCACTCTTATGTGGTATAAAATTCATGCTCTTAACAATTCATATACCATACAATTAAAAATGGATGCCCATTGTCATATTTACGGACATAATATTATTTTTTCTAATACTTATCATATATCATACAATCAATAGAGTCGTCTATTTTTTATCATTTATATAATATTTCACGTAGTAAACAAATATAAAACATCCAATATATTTATTTAAGGGATTAAATTGAGTGATGGTAAGATAACATCGAGATTCATACTTTACCAACGAAATACAGTAATGAAAAGGTAATTTCAAAGTATTCATTGTAGAGATGATCTTTAAGAGAAATTTAACAATGTTTTAAAGCGTGAGTGCTTTAGTTTTATTTTTGTCTTGTACAAAACTGAACTTGTACATTTAATTTACCTATACCTTTTTGTAGTGTTTATATGATACAAAATAAATTTCTATTTTTGTGTTATTGGTGCAAACTAAACTTGTACCATAACATAAAGATAAAATTTCACTTATGGTATAAATCAAACTTGTATTAAAAAAAAAAGAGCATATGCCTTAAACATTATGGTTTAAGTTTAATTTGTACCACCAAAGGTAAGATAGCCTAACGATAAGCTGCCGCGACAGTGAATGTTTGGGAGGTGTAGATCCCAGGTTCGAATCCAAGCGAGACCCGTTGGTATTCTTGGAGGCATAAGGCTGACGTTGAATTGAATGCAGGTGGCCCCCTGGTTTAGTAGGATCCGCTGTCACAAAGTGGCACGTGGGACTGAGGTTCCTCGGTAATAAAAAAAAAATTAATTTGTACCTCGAAACACAAAAACTGTAAGTCAAAGTATAGTGGATAAGCTCTTGAAATAAAGTATAAAAAATAACTCACAGCAAAAAAGAAAAAACCATCGCCCGAATTGTACTCCCAAAATTTTATTACAGTTTTAATGAAATTATTATATATTTTAATTCGTACCTCGAATCACTAATACTTTAAAATTAGAATATAGTAGAAGAGGTATAACAAAGTTTATTTCTCACCAGAAAAAGAGTAACTAAAAAAAGTGCCCAAAATGTAGTTTCCATTTTAATGAGATAACTATATATATACCAAGCTAATTTGTTTAGTGAACAGTAATCTTACTTCTAATTTATATATATTAAAGTTATAGGGTTATTTGCCTACATTAGGCTTAATTTATGAGTAAATAAAGGAGACAAACCTTCATAATAGAGAGGCAATTTATACTATAAACCCAAAAAGGATCAATCAATCATGTCGTTGCTATGACTTGAACACATATTATATGCCATGGAATGAAAGTCAAGATCAGTGAGTGAGGATCCAAGGGCAGAGCACCCATTTTGGGGGGTCCCTAACTCACGGTGTATGGTTTTATACACGTTTTCTGTTCCATGTTGGATAAGGTTAGGCCGTCTAGAGAAGGTGCTATATATAATTTCTCAATCTTTGTAATCTGTATCTAGTCAAGTATAGTGAAAATAGTCTCTCTGGCCTGTGGTTAGCTAACACACATCGTGTTAGTGAACCACAAAAATCTATGTGCTTATTAATTTTTGCAATATTTATTTTCCAATCCGTTCTAATAGGTGGTTTCATAGCCTGGTTGGAAATTAGAGTACCTTGAAGGATAAGACCCACTCAACAATCATTGAAGTTGTTGGTGAAAACTACTTTAGATTATGTTGAAGTTGGAAAGTCTTTACATGACGAATTCTTTTAACCAATAAGTATGAAGTAACATCTGTACATCCAAACGATACTTGTCATCACTGTGAGAAGAAAAGGGGCAGTGGAAATACAAAGAAACGGGGCATCAAAAGAAACAAGATTCTATTGTCGTATCAGGAACTGACACCAGTTCTGAATATTATCTCGTTGTAGCTAAGGATGAAAAGTCACATTATAAAGATGTGTGGTTTCCTAATATTGTAGCATCTTACAATGTCCTTATACATCTTTTTTTTTCAACCTATGCAAAGTGGCTAGAATATGCTCCATAAGAGTAGAGACATATGATGTTTTGTTCTGTCTTGTGAACAAAGCTAGACATGTTCCACAAATGACCAAGAATCTGATTGCTTTAAGTATACCAGACAGTATGGGTTTTAGATTCAAGGGAAAAGGTGAAGTTGTGTATGCCTTTAACAGTTCAAAGATATTCTGATTGGTGGGAAATGTTGTACTTTGTATGCTTTGCAAGGTTCTACTATTGTTGCATCATCTGAAGTTCACAAGGAAGATATGAGCAGTCTTTGGCACATGAGATTTGGTCATATGAGCAAAAGAGGTATGGAAATTTCGTCGAGGGGGAGATCTTATTTACAAGTACAAGGTGTAATTCTTGCATTATGCGAACATTGTGTGTTTGGGAAGCTACATCATAGTAAGCTTCCTAATAAGGGGATTCACTAGACAAGGGGGATATCAGATTTACCTCCATGCTAGCTGTTGGGGGTCCTTGAGTTGAATATATTGTAGGCATCACGTATTTTTTATCCATTATCATTGACTACTCAAAGTTTATGATGCAAGCCAATTCCCAGCTTGACGAATTTCAGAATGGCGCAGTGATGGGAGCAATGGAATTCTTGCTCGGATTAAGGGGTCTTACGTTGATAATGGATAGAATGGATTAGCAAACCTAATCAGCAACCTTAACACTAGGGAAGGAGGCTAATGAAAGGTAGAAGCTATCAACCAATCGAGGGGACTACTTGATTAATTGATATGCAATTCTCGGCCAAAGACCAAGAATAACTGTTCACAAGCTTTTGGGAAGAACTCCTCAGAGTACCTTTTTGATTAACCTCTTTAACGTGTGTTTACAATGAATTGAGTAAGGCTTTTATAGCCAAAAGAACAAACAACTATACTAATTAAACAAGGAAACAACTCAAAACAGAATTGGTAAAAGAATTATACTCTAATAAGGAATCTTCTAGCTCAAGAAATCCACTTTGCACAAGGAATTCCGCCTTCCTTCCTACGTCACACATCCAGTATCCATCCCAACATTGAGCTCGTAAGAAATGCTCTTATAGGTTGAGTCGAACTCAACCAATTCCTTCTCGTGACTTAAAAAGTTTCCCTCTTTCACTTACAACTTGAATCCCCAACTGGTTGTACCTCAAACTCCTCGAATAAGGGCCCAAAGTGACCTCCTCGAACAGCTCTCCAGCCTTAGCCAAATTCTGGTAATTTCCAGAATGCAAGATGGACCTTTGATGGCGTTGTATAGCAACCCTCTTGGCTTCCTTTCCACAATCCAAGGACACCAATTTGTAGAGGAACAACCAAGGTTTAAAACAAGTCCTTAACCTCGCATTTTCATGGAATATTTTGGAAGAAACAATCCTCCTAAGTAGCCTGTCCAGAACTAGTTCAACATTTAAGAATTTTCCAGCCTTGTTCGTAGCAACTTGACCCAATCTTTGAACGATTCGTTGGTGTCGATTCGATGGTTGAATTGAGATCATATTAGGCCCCCCTTCTTTAAAAAGCTTTGACCTCAAAGCTTGGGTCATCCTACACTTAAAACGAAAGCCGAAATCAGTCCAAACATAGTCGCGAAAAGGAAGATCGAAAATTCCAGTTTCCGGCAAGTGTTGTTTCTCCGGTGAGCTCTCCAAGATTGGGGCTTTTTGCTTGAAGCCCCTTCGATCCAATTCATCGTCACCACCGTCCTTTTCTCGCCTTCACGAAGCAAACGCACCCCCGTCATAGCTTGGGTTGTGCTCGGATCGCCTCGATCCGTGAGAGAAAGGTTTCCCGCCACCGGGGAATTTAAATTCTCCAGATTCCGGCGTCGCTTTTCCAGATTCCGGTGAACCAATTCGAAAATTGGGCATTTCTGTTTTTGGTATTCCCGAGGTGGGTTCTCGATTCCTACACCTTCCTTGAGACCCCAGGAGTGGATTCCCAGCGCCGGATTGCGTCGAATCGCGCCCGAACTCCACAACCAATTCCTCCACTTTTTCTTCCTCGTTCGGCACTGTTGGAGGTCGAATTGGCTCATTAGGATTCGTCAATGGAGGCCTCTTCAACTGAAAATCACCTTCTTTACACATTGTTGGGCGACTTTGGAAGGTGCCAACGCATTCCCCCTGCCTCGACGTGCCTCCAGCTGCTCCCCCCCCCCCCCATTCGGTGTGATTCAGGACAACCAAAGAACAAGGCCGTCGCGCTCTGCTTCGTCGCAGAACTGTTCTGCCAGCGAGGACAGATAACAAGTAACGTCGAGCCACCAGACTAGAACCTGCTTCGTCAACTGATGAGGAGCTACCAGAATCATCCTTTCTTGATGCTCAACTTCGTGCCATGTGTCGCTGGTCTTCTCGAACTTCGTCCGGCGTCAAAGGTTTGAGGATCATCTTTTGGCCGCCGTGCTCAAAGGTGTAGACGTTTGTTCGTCCGTGATGGGACGCTTTTCGATCGAATTGTCTCGGTCTCCCCAAGACCAAGTGGGATGCCTGCATTGGTATTATGTCGAATAGCAATTCGTCGTGATATTTTCCGATCGAGAAAGGAATTTTCACCTGCTTGTTTACCTTAATGGCAGCATGGTCACTGAGCCAATGAAGGGAATACGGTTCAGCCCTGGGAATCATGGCTAAACCGAGTCTTTTTACTACGTCAAGACTTGCCACATTCACACAACTTCCGCCATCAATAATTACTGACAAATTCTTCCCGTTAACCTGACATCGAGTGTGGAAAAGATTGTTCCTTTGGTCCACTTCAGACGGCTCCTGTTCAGCGCTTGTCATTGTTCGCTGAATTACGAACAACGGTCCCTTGTCCGCCTCCATCTCTTTGCCATTTGGCTACTCCTTAGTCTCCTCTTCGTCTTCTGAACAATACTGACCATCTCGGAGTACCAACACCTTCTGGTTAGCACACTGATGTGATTTGTGCCCATAAACATGGCACTTAAAACATCGAATTGTGCCACTGGAAGTGTTCGTTTTCTCGGGAAGAGCCGTCGTAGTATTCCTAGCCATGGTTCGAGGGGGTTCAGGTTTCAATTCGGGTTCCAAGTTTGGCTTGGAAGTGTTGCCTGCTGGAGGGACCCTCCTGGCAGAACTCTGTTGTTTCAATTGCTTCTCAACCTTGGCGGCAAGCTGGACAACTTCTTCAATTTCTACGAATGGAAAGAGCTCGACTTGGTGTTTGATTTCCCTTTGAAGGCATTGCAAAAACCTGCTGATCGTAGCTTCCTTGTCTTCCCTAATGTCAGCTCGGATCATAAGGAGATCCATCTCTCTGTAGTACTCTTCAACACTCCTGCTTCCTTGACGAAGCGATTGCAGAGTGTCGTGAAGGTCGCGTTGATAGTACGATGGCACGAACTGGTCCCTCATCAAGCTCCTCAACTCCAACCAGGTAGCTATGGGTGGTAGCCCAATTCTTCTTCGCTTAATGTGAACTTGTTCCCACCACGCCACTGCGTAACCTTCAAACTCATAAGAAACAAGCTTGATCTTCTGCTCGTCGGTGTAATTATGGCAATAAAAAAACAAGAGCACCTTCCGTTCCCAATCCAAATAGTCAGAGGGATTGAGGCTGCCCTGAAACGAGGGTATGCTCAGCTTGATTCCACAGAGCTCGTCAAGGACCCATATTTCTAGCGGACGCCGATCGTGATGTTGAAACTCACGATTCCGTTCACGATGACCATCTCCGGCGAGGATCAACTGCGCTCCAGATTTTGAATTCGTGCGTTCAAAGCTTGGGGCTTTGATTGTCTTCAGGAATTGTTTCCTGCCTCGTCGGTGTCTTGGGTTCGGCCGTCATAGTCGCCATCGACGACTTCAACTCTGCCAATTGCTTGTTGATGTTGTCAAACTGCACTTGGAACGTGGCGTTCATCTGTGCCATTATTGTTTGCAGCAACTCCGCCATATTAATTTGTTCCGCTATGGTCGATTCTTGAACTTCAATGTTCTCGTCGCACTCAGAGTCAGACTTTGCTTCTTCGAGTTCCCTCAGATCGATGGGATCCTTCTTTCTCGTCCGAGCTGCAACAGGACGAACGTCCTCCAGCTTCTTCTTCGTCTTGGCCACTGCTTTGAACCAGGCGATGATGCCACTTGATGCAAGCTAATTCCCAGCTTGATGAATTTTAGAATGGCGCAGTGATGGGATCAATGGAATTCTTGCTCGGATTAAGGGGTCTTACGTGGATAATGGATGGAATGGATTAGCAAACCTAATCAGCAACCTTAACACTAGGGAAGGAGGCTAATGAAGGGTAGAAGCTATCAACCAATCGAGGGGACTACTTGATTAATCGATCTGCAATTCTCGGCCAAAGACCAAGAATAAGTGTTCGCAAGCTTTTGGGAAGAACTCCTCGGAGTACCTTTTTTTATTAACCTCTTTAACGTGTGTTTACAATGAATTGAGTAAGGCTTTTATAGCCAAAAGAACAAACAACTATACTAATTAAACAAGGAAACAACTCAAAACATAATTGGTAAAATAATTCTACTCTAATAAGGAATCTTCTAGCTCAAGAAATCCACTTTGCACAAGGAATTCCGCCTTCCTTCCTACGTCACACATCCAGTCTCCATCCCAACTTTGAGCTCGTAAGAAATGGTCTTCTAGGTTGAGTCGAACTCAACCGATTCCTTCTCGTGGCTTAGAAAGTTTCCCTCTTTCACTTACAACTTGAATCCACAACTGGTTGTACCTCAAACTCCTCGAATGAGGGCCCAAAGTGACCTCCTCGAACAGCTCTCCAGCCTTAGCCAAATTCTGGTAATTTCCAGAATGCAAGATGGACCTTTGATGGTGTTGTATAGCAACCCTCTTGGCTTCCTTTCCACAATCCAAGGACACCAATTTGTAGAGGAACAACCAAGGTTTAAAACAAGTCCCTAACCTCGCATTTTCATGGAATATTTTGGAAGAAACAATCCTCCCAAGTAGCCTTCCTAGAACTAGTTCAACACTTTAAGAATTTTCCAGCCTTGTTCGTAGCAACTTGACCCGATCTTTGAACGATTCGTTGGAGTCGATTCGATGGTGGAATTGAGATCATATCAGTTTATTTGGATATTCATGATGAAGCATAAATGCGAAGCTTTCTTGAGAGTTCAAGTAGTGGAAGGCCCTGGTAGAGAATCAAACTGGAAAGAAGATCAAAAGGCTTCGTATATACAATGGTCTGGACTCTGGAATTCTATAATGAGAAGATAAAATGAGAATAATTCAAGAAGTTTAAAAAAAACATAGTAGAAAGTTAAACTTGCACAAAGTAGCTTGCCAACAATCGTTAACATTTGAGCTAGCATGTAATTTTGAGGGGTTTATTAGTTGAGTAATTGTTGTTTGATCTCTAATTCTTGTCTCTTCTTTAATCAAATTTAAAGGTAAAATTGTGTTGTTGTGTACTAATGTCGGATTGAGTTGATTATGGATTAGTATTTAACTATTTATATTAAATTATTTTTATTGAATGATAGAAACTTAAAAATAGAACATATATGTATGTATGAAAAAATTTACAAAAATGCACAAAGGAAAAATGGAGGTGGTCTTCTATGGTTAGGTTACTGATATAGTATTTTGGTATAACTTTGCTAAATTACTTGCTTAACGGTTATCCTGTTAACCAACAAAATAATTGAGAATCAAATATACAGTTATGATTAAACGACTAATATAAATGATACGATTAACAGTAAGCACAAAGTACTTAACGGTTAACCGAGAACCGACTTAACGGTTCCAATTATAATCGAACCGAACCGATTGACAACTTTCGCCTTGTCCACTCGGTTGGAAGGAGACAACTTCATTCTCCTTTCCTTACTCAACATCTTCCTTTGTCGAGCTTGGCTTCTCCTCAAGGTTGTCAAACCGGTTTAAGTCATTGAGTCGGTCAAGCTAGGGGTTTGAGGTTTAATGACACTGATCGAGGTCCGGCCGGTTTGAGCCGGTGTAGACATTTCTAAATATATATACAAATAAGATAGTAATTAAAGATTTAATGATTGAAATGAAATTTATCTTACATGTACCTATTAAAAACTTATTTTCCACAGCTTAAATCTACCTAACCTCCATGACCCACCCACCATCTCCCTTCCTTCGGTCCTCTTCCTTAGAGGTGGGCACGTGGGTGGTTAATCCGCGGATTGATATCGATCCACCTGCAAATAACCCGACCCGCACGCAATGGGTTATTGATGTAGGTGGATTGCGGATTGTTAAATCTCCCACACGCACTTATGTGGGCGGATAGTGGGTGGATTGCGGGTCACCCGTATGACCCGCATCCGATTTTTACATCGAAAAATGTTGTTTCTTATAGTATCGAATGTTCATCATATTTTCGAACTGCACTATAGTTTGGCTATATACTTCAAAAGGTGGAGAATAAAGAATAGTTTTGACTACTATTATTGGTTATTGTGTTGTGCAATATCCATTGGCAATGGATATTGGTATGTAAATTATTGTTAATATCCATTAAATATTGGGGTACAAACTATAAATTATTAATTGTATCAAAATCAAAAATTATTGATACAATCTTACTAATTTGCTATGAACTTATTATAAATGTTAGTCAATTTTCTTAATGACTAGTTGGAGAATTGCTTTTGTGGGTTAACCCGCGACCCAACCGCACCCATCTGCCACCTACCCAACCCGCATAAGTATGTGGGAGGATTGCGGGTCACATATATTCCAACCCGCCCATTGCCCACCCCTACTCTTCCTCTATCCTCCCTCTCTTCTTCTCCCTCTTTAGGGGTCAGACCAGGGGGCTTTCTGGAGGCCGTTTTGAAGCCTGACTTAGGTTAAACCGGGTTCAACCAGGAGTCCGATTGAGGTTTGACAACCTTGCTTCTCCTACAAAATCATTTTCGTTTTCGTGTGGGGACAAGTCAGGGTTGAATAGCCAAGGAAGAATTTAAAGTGAGCGGAAACTCTGCATATTCTTAAAGCAGAAGGTAAAGAAGATTTACAATAAGTTTTGAGAAATTCATATAGTTTATTTGATATTCCTGCTACAATTGTATTAGCACGTTGAGAAGTCATAATTAGAGTGTAGGGTTCATCGACAAAATATTAGAAAATAACTAATGGAGAATAGAAACACACAATAACACTTTTCATATTCTTTTTTTTTTTTTGGTAGAAAGTGGATGCGAAGCATCCTAATTCATATAGATTAAACGGTCATGGGAGATACCCATTACATCATAAGAGAGCCAATAGCAAAGTTTCGGGTCGCACACATCGAATGAATGTGTGCCAAAAGGAAACTTATGCCCAACACTAGCTAAGTAATCGGCTGCAAAATTACTTTCCCTAAAGACATGGGAAATTCTAACATCCCATTCTCTATTCAAAAGGTCACGGATATGTTTGGCAAGCAGACCATGTCTATGATCTTCCTCCTCAGAGTTTTGGATGATATTGATAGCGGTGGTGGAGTCAAGACCCAGTTGAACCTTCTTGAGCCCCATATTCCATGCCATTGTCAGGCCTTCCACAGCTCCTCTGAGTTCCGCACTAGTGATAGAACAGACGCCCAGGTTGCTAACAAAAGCACCCATACAATGGCCTAGATGATCACGTATAAGTCCTCCCGCCGCAGCAGTGCCTGTAGGTTGAAGAACAGATCCGTCGGTTTGGACTTGCGTCCAGTTTTCTTCCGGCGGGCACCATGAAACCTGTTTGTATACAGGACGTCTTGTTGACGCTGCTGTGATGCTGGCCTCATTAGCTTTAGCCTTGTTGTAGATGTTGACCAGGAGAATTTTCTTTGTAGAAGACCTGCCTCTGAGTAGGGTCTTCCTTCCATAGCCTCTTCGTTCCTCTGCTTCCACAAGTGCCAGCAGATAATGCCGAAGTCGCTCCCTTTGTCGACATCATTAAGATTCTTAAGGAGCCAACTCTTGAAATCATCATGTTGATCTTGGTCAGTCTCAATTTTGAAGAACTCCCTAATGCCCTTAGTTTTTTTGCATTGTCGGAGAATGTGTTCAGGAGTTTCATCCACACCTCTGCAGTGTGGACAGCTGTTGTCATCAGTAAGGGTTCTCTTCTCTCGTTCCTTGTTGGTGAGGAGGCGATTGTGCGTGGTGAGCCAGAGGAAATACTTCACTCGTGGTGGCCCTTTCCATCTCCACAGGTCCTTCCACACCGAGTCAGCTTCATCTTCAAGCTCATCTGCAGCGAGTTTATAGGCAGATCTCAATCGAAATCTTCCGTCTCTTTCGATGCCCCAAATGGCTTTGTCTTCCCCCAACTCAGGTTTGGGTGCTTCCGCTCCTACAATCAACATACACACATCATTGGGTAACAGGGGCTTTAGCCTGCTCCAGTCCCATTGATTTGTTGGTGTGGTCCAATCTGCAACGCTGGAGTCCATCTCCTCTTCTGAAAGGTCCTTGAACAAGTGGTCTTCAAGGATCAAACCACATTCGAGCCAGGGGTGCTTCCAGAAATTTGTTGACCGCCCATCTCTAATGCTCCAAGTGGCAGCTCTTTCATCAGGGGCATAGCCTTCAAAATCGCCTTCCAGAGTGGGGAGTGGTTGCTCTTCTTCATTGAGACAATTTTGCCGTCTTTACTGTTAAAATATTTCCCCTGCAAAACCTGCACCCAAAGAGACGATTCATTGTTAAACATCATCCAGGCAAGCTTAATCATGTATGACATATTGAGACTTCTAGCAGATCTCAGGCCAAGGCCACCCTGGTCCTTTGGTTTACAAACATTTTCCCACGAGACCAAATGAGTTTTACTTTTCCCTTCTTGTGAACCCCAAACAAACCATCTGATTTTACGGTCAATAGCGTCACACACAGAGACTGGTAAAAGAGAGGTTTGCATTGCATAGGTAGGGATAACATTCAACACAGACAAGGCAAGGGTGACACGTCCTGCTAATGACAAAGACCTAGCCTTCCAAGCTGTAAGTTTCTGATCAATTTTATCCAGGACAAAACGATAAGTATTCCTGTTGATTCTACCATGTAGAACAGGAACCCCAAGGTACTTTCCAAGATCAGAGGTTGCCTGTATTCCCATCCTAGCACATGTATCATTTTTAATCTCAGTCTTAGTGTTCTTAGAGAAGAAAACTCTGGATTTCTCTTTGCTGATAAGTTCCCCTAAGGCATCACAGAAGGCGTTCAAACAGTTCATAATGCAATTAGCTTGTCTAGTACTTGCTTCCGCAAATAGCACTAAGTCATCTGCAAAGAACAGATGAGATAGTGGAGGCCCATTTGCAGAAAGCTTCATAGGAATCCATCTCTTATCCCTAACCTCTCTATTTATGCAGTGACTAAGCCGTTCAATACACAAGACCTCTGTCGGGGGTGGAGCTTTCTGTTTCTCCACCGTTCCATAAGACCTGCATCTCCACCGTAGTGACGCACGCCATGATGATTCTAATGCAGCTCTCAGGGATGCTGGCAGCTCGAATTGTGCTTTCCAGAAACTTCCAGTCAATTCGATCGTAGGCTTTAGCAAGATCGATCTTGAGGAGCATCAACCCTTTCCTTCCATTCTTGCTCCTCATGCTATGGACCGATTCCTGCAAAATCAGAATGTTGTTAGAAATCTGCCTCTTAGGAACAAAGCTAGACTGGTTAGGATGGATAAGAAAAGGCATGAGGGGTTTCACTCTGTTGGAGATGCATTTTGCCACTACTTTGTAGTTGATGTTGCAAAGGCTAATTGGTCTAAATTGGTTCATCATGGAGGGAGCTTTAGTTTTGGGAATGAGGGCAAAGAGGGTTTCATTAGCCTGTTGGATCTTCACTGGTTCTTTGAAACAATCCACCACAAATCTGTAGAGATCTTGTCCCACAAGGTCCCAACATTTTTGGAAGAAGAGAGCTTGGAAGCCATCCTTCCCAGGAGCTTTCATGCTTCCCATGTTCATGATAGTGAGTCTGATCTCTTCAAGGCTCGGCAAATCCCCCATCTTAGTGATACGGTTGGCCTCAATACTTGGAAATTCGGCAGCAATGTCTGGCCAGGTCTCCTTATCCTCTCTTGTGAAGAGCTTAACGAAGAATTCCCTTGCCATATCTTGGATCACTGTAGGGTCAGTGATCCAATCCCCATTGTCACCTTTGAGTCTCAGGATCCTATTCCTTTTCCTTCTGCTTAAGGTACTGTTGTGGAAAAACCGAGTGTTTTGATCCCCATGCACAATCCAGTTAGCCCTAGATTTTTGGAGCCAAAGGATTTCTTCTTGCCAGAGTGTCTAGGGGTGTTCAAACAGTTTGGTTACCATGGTAACCATTTTAACCGGTATTATTTGGATAATTTGGTTTGGTTAATTTGGATAATTGGTTTGGTTTGTTTAAAGTTTTTAGCTTGTTTGGTTTAGGTGGTTTGGTTTGGTTTGGTTTCAGACACTCCTAACCAGTCAAACCAAATTAACCAGTTAAGTAATTAGTCATATATCTAACATATATTATATACACATAATACTTTGCATAACCACTCAAGAGTTAACGTTCATCCCTTTTAGACTCATAAAATATAAAGTTCAATATTGCTCATATAGTGTATATTTGTATATGTAAAGTCTAGACCACAACATATGGACGCCTAATTTAGATAAATTTCATACATTATGATGAATGAAAACTTGAAAGGAAGGTCATTTCCAGCCTATGATAATTGCTAAGAGACTAAGTCAATTTACACAAACACAACAATTCATTAACCCATACCATTGTCATAATTTTTTGTTAGGTGAATACTTCTATACTAATCGTAAGATAAATGTCTTAGTAGCATGTATTTTTTATAAGGGTCAACTATAACTACGTGTTGATTGTTATGTTTTATTCATTATATAAATTGCGAATTGTTGCATTAACCGGAAAATTTTCATCGTCAATGATAATGTGATTTTATATTGATTAATCTGGTTAACCAATTAACCAAACCGATTAAACTTTAGTTTGGTTAATTTGGTTGTTGTATTAGTTTGGACGGTTTGGTTATGATATTGTATTTCATGGTTAATGGAATTTAGCCTTATTTGGTTTGGTTATAACCATGGTAACCATTTGAACACCCCTAAGAGTGTCTGTTCAAGCTCTTCTCTGATCTCTCCTTCTTTCTCCAATGAACGTCTAGTTGGGGACCTTTCATTGAGGAGTTCAATCGAGGCAAGCTTGTTGAGGAGATGTCTTTTCTTGCGAAAGATGTTTCCAAAAGTGTCTTTGTTCCATTGTTGGAGCTGCTTCGCTAAGACCTGCAAAGAGGGACAAAGATCACTACCACAACTCCAAGAAGAAGAGACAAGGGGGAAAAAGTCTTTGTGAATTATCCAAGGAGCAAGGAAATGGAAACGTCTCACCAATTTCTTGCTGCCCAACTCAATCTTATTGCTCGTGAGAATGGGTCGATGGTCAGATTTAATTTTGGGAAGGTGGAGGTTTGTGGAATCAGGAAAACTTTGGTGCCATTTCAGGCTACACAAACATCTGTCGAGTCTCTCTTTAATTCTGGAAGAGCTTGTGAACCAAGTAAATTTAGGCCCTGAGAAGCCTAAATCCATGAGTCCGCAGTCCTAGATACACTCATTGAATGCCCTAGTCTTGGCAACATTAAAGGGAGCTCCACCTTGCTTCTCAGAGGAGTTGAGAATTGAGTTAAAGTCCCCAATAATAAGCCAAGGGACGACAGTTCTTCTACTGATGCTTCGAATAGCACTCCAGAGCTCTCCTCTTTCATACTCATTGGGGCTGGCGTAAACTGCTGTCAAGTGGCAAATCACATTGTTCCCCATTTTGCATTCGAGATGGAGGAACTGCTTGTGCTTATCCAGGATTTCAAAGTTCATCTCAGATTTATTCCAAAGGACCCAAATACCACCACTGAATCCAATAGCATCTGAGACCTTCCATGAGTCGAAGCCAAGACCTTTGATGATGTCTTCAGCGTCATCACCACTAATTCTGGGTTCCAAAATGCATACCACATTCGGGGAGTGAATACTCTTGTAAAGCTCAAGTGTAGAGCGAAACTTGGGGTGCTTGGCACCCCTACAATTCCAGGAGAGGACTTTAATCATTAAACTGATTGTAGTGTGGTTCCCCTGCTTCCCCACAAGAGGGAGATCATTTCATGTCGACGGCCATCGCCGTCGCTTCTTCTCTGGCTTGAAGGCTACTACCAGTAGCTTCAGACCCGAGTGCATCTTCTGGCAAGAGTATGGTTTCCCCTGGAATGCGATCAAAATCAATCTTCCGTGGGTTACCTTTCCCATTTTCTGGGGGATCTTGAGTTTTCTCCTTCGTTGTTCTACTAGGCGTTGGGGTTGAGCCATCTTTCATCTTTGGTTTGTTGCCGGCTTTGCCTCCCCCTACCTGTTCTTGATCTTTACCTTTGGCGTTTGGAGTAGGCTGGGCATAGGCCTTTGTGTTCGTTGTGCTTGACTCCCCCTTACCTCTGATAGATGTAGCGATCTTCCTTGAGTTAGACTTGTCACCTGCTTTGTTCCCTGAAACCTTCTCATTGCCTTTGTTTGAAACTGGAGTTGGTTTTTGGTTATCTTTTTTTTGTCTGAATTTTCTTTGCTTTGTTACTCCCTTGGACAACCTTCTACTAATGGGACCAACGGTTTTTTAGAAGACGGATTTCAATGAATATTGTTTTTGCCGAAAATTAATAAGGATGTAGTTGGAAAATTTTAGTTTAATTTATTTCTAAATGTATGGCAAACATGGTTTGGGAATTCAATTCATTTTCTTTCTAAAGATTTGAACATTACATACCGAACATAGTAATTCATTTGAAAAAGTATTCTACACGATTATTCAACTTAAAATAAAATGAATTCTCGATTCATTTAATACAAACAGTCTATTAAAGTCGGTGACCATTAAGCAAGGGAACTTTTTTAACTGACAAAATGAATCAAAGCCAAATGACCAAACTTGCAATTCCCTCAAGAGGCATTTGATACATTGTTCGACAAAAGTCAGCAGAAACTGTGTATATTCTCATACCAGAAGGAAAATCTCCTACACAACACTCCTTGCTTAATGGCTTTAATAGATCGTTTGGTATCAAATGAATCGAGAATTCATTTCATTTTAAGTGACAAATGAAATGAAATCCAAATGAGCAAACTTGCTATTCCCTCAAGAGGCATTTGATACATTGTACAACAAAAGTCAGCAGAAACTGTGTATATTCTCATACCAGAAGGAATATCTGCTACACAACACTCCACTATCCTTCTTGTCTTCCTTCCTCTCGCTCATCATCCTCATTCCTGCATTCCAAGAAACAAAAAAGATCTCTCCATTAGCAGCAGATCAGCTTTGATCAACTTGATAAACTGGAACAATGAGTGTTGATCTTTCAGTTGTATGATTGCCTTGGTTACTCACCTTGAATCTCTTGCGCCGTGTATCTTCAGAATTGAATCTCGAAATGTACGGTTCAACCCTGTTGCGGAGTTCATTTCTGTGATGTCCACCCAAGGTTGCTGGCATCCGGCTACTCTTTTCTACCGCTTGATTTCTTGCATTTTGGAAGAAGCCTTCTTTGGACCAGGTAACGTCATAATCGGCCTTTAATCTGGATCCTTGCTGTTCAAGTGGAGAAAGTACATTAGTTATTATGGACTGATCAACATCAACTGCCCGCCATTCAAGCTGGCCTATCCCACCTCCCACTGGCAAAGTGGAAGAGTTACTGATACTAGAACATATAGTATACTTGAATGATGAAGACTCGTATAATGAACGAAAGGTGGCAGCAGCGGCGGATGTGAATTCAGGCACAATAATTTCAAGACTGCAGACCACACACATAGATAAGAGCTCCTACCTTTTGCAAAGAGCGGCCACACAAGATTCTAAGAGTATTGCAGAAATCTGTGTGCTTCTCAAACTGAACCACAATCTTGCAGTGCAGACCTGAAATTATGTCTCCCCCACCTATTCCATCAGCAGCCTTATCTTGGTCATCCTCAACGACACTAAGGTTCCTATTTAGCATGAAGGAGACAAATAATTTTCAGCAGAAAGTACGAGTAACTCAAACTGTTGTGCAGAGGAAACAGCCAAAAGGGTCAGCTCAGTTGCAGTTGGATCATTACCCCTCATGATGCAAGATAAGCCAATAACCATTTATCACTCAGAGCTTTATTATGATAAGCAGCCTAATGTTTCTGAAAGCAATTGTCACAGCAGATCAAAAGGTTTAAACTTTCTGAATGAGATAGACAAGGAACACGCAGAGAAATCCCATTGTTCCCTTAACTGGCAGCAACTCTAACCCATAATGCACCTAACCATGAATAGAGTAAGTTATAGTTACTCATCCAGAATGGCAGAGCAAACATGAAAAGATAAACACTAGCGGGTTACCTTATCTTCCCAAATGCCGAGAAAATGGTATGGGTAACGAGCATCGAAGGCTTGGAAGAAACTCTTGGCTCCGCAAACCATCTAGACGGTAACCCTCTTACTACAATTGTATCTGGTTCTTGCCTTCCTCCTCTTGAGAACCCTGCTCGACAATAACAACGCCACTTCATAAACAGAATCAATTCCAAGTAGCAAATGAATGAAGAACTTCAATTCAGATCAAAACCTCGATTTCCAAAAGCGGAGGCCTCCTCCCAACTCTTCTTCATCCCGGGAAAATCATCCGATGCCGGCACAGCAACACTCAACTTATACTGATCACCTTCCAGGTTCAGCTCGATTCCGTCCAATTTCTCAACAATGTACTTCCTCCATTCCGTAAACTTCTTCTCGAGTTCCTTAGCATCTTCCTCCTTATCCTCATCGCCTCTCCTCTTCCCGTTGAGGAACCCTAAGTCGCGAATCGACAGAGTGCCGTGCGCCACGGGATCCTCGCGCTTCCGCTTCTTCAGGTCCTTGAACCGCCGGAACACCAGATCCTCTTCCGGGACTTCGATTGGCACGGAGAGCGAATTCTTCAGAAACTCTGTCAGAGCGCGCTTCAGCTTCCACTCGTCGATCTGCTTCGCGACGGAGGACGGCGTCGGGTGGACCGTCAGCTCGAGCTTCACCCTCGGGACAAGCGAGAGGCCGTTCTCGAGCTCCAAAGTTTTCGTCGGCGGAAGCGAGTCCAACGGCGGGATACTCATCGTTCTTTTTATTCTGATATACTCTCTTCCCGTCACCGGTTCTCCAGCTTCACGACAGCGGACCAACTATAACGCGTTTTCGACAGCGGACCGAAACGTCGTCGTTGTGCATATGAGAGTTAGGATTGGACTCTTGCTTGCTACACCAACGGGCTTAGGATATAGTGAGAGTGAGTAACCAAATGTTACTCATCCATCAGTAATCAATTGAGAATCGTAGATCTGATGGGAGAAACTTTGTGTGGTTGATATTGACGTTGGATGGGGAAAGGGTATTTTTGTCTAATTTTTAAAATTTTATTTCTTTTTTTTATTTCTTTCCAGCATTTATATGCTCACTTTTAATTGAGAAAAGAGAAAAACAATATTTCTTTCTCTCTCTTTTTTCTTTCTCTTCTCTCTTCTTTCTCTTTTCCTTTTCTCTTCCAAACACCTTTTTCCAGATCTAGATATATTCTCTTCTCTTGTTCTTCATTTTTTTTTCTTCAATCGACAAAGAAAAAAATTGCAGCATCCCTTCTCAAATTCGGTGACGCTCCAAATCCTTCTTCTCTCGATCTGCTCCTTCCTTCTGTTCTTTCTTTTCTCGACCTCAAAATAGATGACGCTCCATATTGTCCAAGAGGGGACAGATCTATGTGAGTCGAATTTGCATCTTTTAGTATTTGTTTGTGAATTTTCAATTCCGATCTTCGTCCTCATTTTTTTTTTTTTTTTGCATTTGGTGTTCTTGATTGTGGAAGAGGAAATGAGAGGAGACAGAAGAAAAGTTTTTTTTTTCTCTCCCTCATTCTGTTTTTCTTCCTTCTTTTAGGTAATATATGGTAATGTGTGCTAACTAAATGTATTTTTATGGTCATGAGTTTTATCATGATGGTAGTGGGTGGTAATCGAGGAAAAAATCCAAAACTACCACTGTTTAAAAAAAATTACAAAAATACCACTCACTCCCAATAATTTCCAAAAATACCATCGTTTATTTAAAACCGCGCCTCTAATGGGCGGTTTTAATTGAAACTGCGCCTCCTGGCAGCGGTTATAGCACAAAACATGCCTCCAAGGCGCGGTTTGACCTTGCATGGCTGTCAAAACGCGTGGCCACGTGGCGGTGCATCAAACCGCGCGATGGGTGAGCGATCTGACGGTCAAACCGCACGCCAGTTCAGCGATCCGCGTCGCTCACTCAAACCGCTCCCCCGAAGCGTGGTTTGACTATTGGGGAACGCAAACAGCGTGCTGGATGCGCGGTTTTAGGCGGGGTAAAAGGACGAAACCGCCCCTCCCTCACGTGGTTTCGTCCCTATATAAACCCCCCTTCCCCCCCCCCCCCCCCCCATTTTCTGCACACCAAACCCATTCCCCCCCTCCCCCTCTCTCCCTCTAACTTCTCACTCTACCCACCCCCCTCCCCACCCAAAAACCTTAGAATTAGTTATTTTGTTGGTTGTGGATAAGTCCGATCTGCCTCCAAAAAAAAATTCTTTGGTTTTCACTAAAAAACAGTCGAACCTATGTTCGGATTCTGAAAAAATGGCCGATTTCGCCCAAGAAGATGGCCTTTTTTATGATGATTATCAAACGGTACGTACTCAATTTTCCCAATTGTTGTTGTTGTTATAATGATTTATTTAATTTATATACTAATTGATTTATGTTATTGTTATGCTATCGTAGGTTGGCCCGGATGTTGATATTTTCAATCAACGATATTATGTTGATCAAGGACCGATTGATCCGACAGTTTTATACGATCAAGCAAATCATCGTTCAAGAGACGTTTGGAACGACCACAAGGTACATATTATTTA
Organism: Linum trigynum; assembly: GCA_964030455.1. Taxonomy (NCBI): domain Eukaryota; kingdom Viridiplantae; phylum Streptophyta; class Magnoliopsida; order Malpighiales; family Linaceae; genus Linum; species Linum trigynum. The sequence goes on along the minus strand of OZ034814.1, from coordinate 26,059,197 downwards.
TCATCACTTGTAATTTGTATTTTGTTAAAGTAATTTATTTGTTTGTACAATAATTTACTTAATTGTTAATCGTATTGATTATTTTCAATCATTTAAATCAATACAATACAACACTTATTTAGACTCTTTATAAGGAAATGCATGTCTAAGGAAATGGGGACTTAAGCGATCATCATGATCCCCCCATGACCTAGAAAAATCGGGTTCTAAACGATCCTCGGATCCCCCCTTTTTCTGTCAAAAAGACTGTGTTTCTAAGGAGATGTATACCTCTCCTAAGAGTCTTACGAGTGTACTTGTATTGCTTTAAATTATTGAAAATAATCAATACGATTAACAAAATAATATATTTGATTTTATCTGTATGTGTACAAAAAATAATTATACTTAAATTTTGAAAATTATTTTAGTTATGTTAATATTAATGTTTATTAGATAATTTATATTTCTCTAAAACAACTTTGATTTAATTAATATTGCATCTTATAATATTATTTAGTTATGTTAAAATTAATGTTTATTAGAAAATGTATATTTCTATAAAACAACCTTGATTTAATTAATATTGCATCTTAGAAAATTATTTTAGTTATGTTAAAATTAATGTTTATTAGATAATGTATATTTCTCTAAAACAACCTTGATTTATATATAAATTGCATCTTATAATATATTTATATATGTATAAATCATCAACTTATAGTGAAATTTAAATTCTTCTCTAGGATGCATACCATATAGTCCGCTATAGGGGCACGACGAATGTGCTTGAATGGAACGATGCCATTTTGCGCTTTCTAAAAAGGGCAATATTGGATTCGATTAGGCATTTTAATGGAATCAAGATCGACCGCCAACTCATCACGGCGATGGTAGAGAGATGGCGAAAGGAGACACACTGCTTCAATTTTCGTGAAGGCGAGTGCACCGTCACACTTAAGGACATCACCATCCTAACCGATCTGCCCATCGATGGTGATGTTGTTTGTGTGGACTCTACGCCACCACCTAAAGTTGTTGCCAATATGAGTGGTTGGCAACATTTTATATGGACGGTCACCGGGTTCGGTCCGCCAGAAAAGGGAGATCACGATGCGGATAGTCATCCACCATTGTCCAAGGGCCAAGTATCCATCACGTGGTTGACAGCGGAGATCAGGCGTAAGCACAACCCTGAGTTCGGAGGCATTCCCCTCACGGAGGAAAGTTCGGAGCGTGATAAAGACATTTATGCACGTATCTACATCCTCGGCATGATCGGAGGAGTTTTCTTCCCCAAGAAATCCAACAACCTAATCAGCAATTCATGGTTGAAGATCATACTTGGTAGTTGGGATGGTATGGGAAACCTGAGCTGGGCATCTGCTTGCCTAGCTCATCTCTACCGAGCCCTCTGTAATGCTAGTGCGAGAGCGGTGAAGGAGATTGATGGGGCCATGCTCATCATCCAATTTTGGGCTTGGGAGCATTTGCCATGGATTGCGCCGAAGGTTGAACCAGACAAGGAATGGGGTCCCAACCATCCCAACGACATGAAGCTTATGGTTGTAGGTAAATGTTTTCTATCCCACTCATAGTTCTCACCATTTTTTACTAATTGGGTATTTTATAACGAACCGGGTATTATGTATTAACACTCCATACTTTTTGGATTGAATAGGTGGCTTGGTGAAAAAACATGCGACAACCTAGGAGCGCATAAGTTGGAGGAGTATCGTAGGAGGCTTAATCGCCTTTGGGAAGCAGAGGTGAGCATCATAAAACACTATTAATTCCTACTTTTTTAATTTATATTATTATGTTGATTAATGGTATTTTTATAAACCTTCGTAGCTTAAGTTCGATCCGTATCCAGAACGCATTGTTGCGCATCACGTCCACAAGTTCCCGTTACATCCCGGTCAATGGTGCACCCGAGTTCCACTAATCTGCCACCATATAGTGGAGTGGCACTTGCCGGATCGATGTCTACGACAATTTGGACGTGAGCAATGCCTACCATTTGATGTCCCAGAGAGTCAGAAGGGGTACCACGGGAAAGATGGTCGACAAGGAGCTACTAATTGGCCGGAGGAGTATGAAAAATTGATCCGCCTGTGGAATGTTAGGCAAGATCAGGATATTGTGACGGGATCTCATGTGGGGCGGATGGGCTACCATGATCCATACCTGGAAACCTACCGAAGACAATCTGTTCGGTACATGACCCCCGAAGGTGCGGCGGACGGAGCTTTGGTAAGTAATTCAGTTTTTATTTATTTAGTCATGCAGTGCATTATTTTTTAAATGGCTCGCTTTGTTATTTTCTTCGATTTAGGTTGATGGCATCGAGCGAATACACGACCTCGCGCGGACGGCAGATCATTCGGATGCAGGTCGAGAGGTGGGGCTCATTTGAAGGATAGCGAACAATCTCCTTGGCTGCATACGAGCGCGCGGACGTGACCATTATAGATACCCTCCAGTTCCCTCAGTGAGACCGCCACCGGTGACGGAGGATGTTGACCCTGTGCCTCCGCCGGTCCATAGAAGGCCAAACAAAGCTACAAGGGATCGACCTCACGTGCCGGAGATCAAGCCGATTGCGGCGTGGAAGGCGCCTACTCCTTTGGAGGTGTGCAGCGGTGAAGGGGGGAGTACTCACTACGATCCCACGCCCAGAAGCCAGTATGATCCGCGGTCGAGTTTCCAATTCAATCTCCGGCCCAGTTTCCAGTATGAACAACGGCCAAGTTCCATGATGATACTCATGCCTCCATCTCGAGTATTGGAAATCCTGGTGGGGATGATCTTCGTATAATACACTCCCACCGTGGATACCAGATGTTTGGCCATCTCCAGAATGACCTACACTGCCTTCGACGGCATCGGTGTAAACGAACATCCCCGCTTGCTTAATTTTATTGGTGGTCAAAAATTGGACCATGGCATCAACGTCCTCCTGAGTGGTAAGGAGGAATTCCTCATTCCACAGCGCCCCGTCATGTCTGTTTGGATATCGAAACACCATTTGATCAACTCTTCTAGTGCCATCCATGCAGATAATCTGAGTGCACATTTGATGGAGCTCTTCAAGCATCGGTCTCGTACGGACCTTCATTTTATAAAAATTGTCACCGACGTAACTTACACCATTTTCGGTCTCTTCCGTGTAACCATTCCACCGCAACCCAAGCGTGAATGCCATCTGCAATGAAAAGTAATACAAGTTACTAACATAACATCACAAAGGACAATGAAAAGTAATTAAGTTACTAACATAAAATCACAAAGGACAATGAAAAGTAATTACGAAACAAACTTACGAATTAACGTTAATCGCAAAAACTAAATAATTTAAAGGTGCAAAGCTGAAATTTGAAGAAGGAAGAGGAGGAGTGTGAAGAATTGAGTTCTCTGAAACAGCTTTTTATAGGCAAATTTTGCAGCAAAACCGCTGGGGGGAACGGTTTTACGTCCGCCATGCAGCCCTACCCCCTGCATGCCGACATGTCCGACATGTTTGTTGGCGGGTGACCAGGCACAAACCGCGCCTTGGGGCAGCGGTTTATGTCCTGACATGGTAAACCGCCGCCTGGAGGGGCGGTTTATCATGCCGACATTTAAGCGCTCCCTCTTCAAGCGTTTTGTGGTAGGGTTAGCCTATAACCGCGCCTTCCAGAAGCGGTTTTTGCTGGAAATTAAAAACGCCTCTTGGCAAGGCGGTTATATATAAAACCGCTGCCAGGAGGCACGGTTTCATTAAAAACCGCTCATTAGAGGCGCGGTTTTATATAAACGATGGTATTTTTGGAAATTATTGGGAATGGGTGGTATTTTTGTAATTTTTTTTTAAATTAGTTTTGGATTTTTTTCGGTAATCGACAACAGTTCCGAGAAAGAAGAGTTAGAAGACAATGAAGTGGGAGAAGAAAGTGAAGAGAGTCGTAATTGTATATATATATTGAGATTACCACACTATACCATTACCATATTGTAATGTGTCTGGTAATGTGTCTATACCATATGGTAAAGTGTGGTAACGAAATGTATTTTTATGGATATAATGTTTTCCTATGATCGTAGAAGGTTGTAATCAGATTTATATTATTTTCGTATGGTTTTACCTTCTCATACCATGTAGTATTGTATGGTAATTACAATTAATTTGTGTTCATTCGATTAACCATGTTCTACTATGGTGGCATTGAATAATAGTTATATTTATAATTTTCTGTAACCTGTTTTACCATGTTATACCATGTGGTGGTAGTGGGATTTGTAATTTTATTTTAGCATGTTACCATAAATTTCTGTAGCATGTTTTACCAGCGACCCTCGACTCTACCGACGACGGCGAGGGAACCAGGGAACCAGCGAACCCTCGAGTCTTCCTTCCGACGACGGCGAGGGAACCAGCGAACCCTCCTGGACAGCCGTCTCCCTCCGCCTGAGCGCCTCGTTCCAATCGCAGCCTCGTTCCAACCGAGCCAGCCAACAGCATCCTTGTTCCGCTGCTCCTAAATCTATCATCGAGGTACATCTTCCTTTCCTGATTCTCACCTACTGATTTTTTTTGAAACTCTTTCAAACCCTAAGAGTACATGATAGGGTCTGATTGAATTAAATCAATGGACTCCATGAAGTAGCACAGTAGCAGCATCATTGAATCAATGGACTCTTTCGAGCCATAGTAGCACTGACTGCAGAATGGAGTAGAACAGTAGCAACATACTTGAATGAATGTTCTTTTTGTAATGGCTTGGGTTGATTTCAATTTCCCAACTACTTTGTTTAGGTGAATTCGTCTAATTGATTGAATTGTAGGTCATGGCATCTTCTCAACAATCATCATTTGGTAGCACTGGAATCGACAATGCAGATGTGTTTTGCTGGTGTGGAATGAGAGCTATCAGGTTGCATTCATGGACTAAAACGAATCCGGGGAGAAGGTTTTACCGTTGTAGGAAGAGTTTGGAAGAAGGAGGCTGTAAGTTTTTCAGGTTTCAAGACCCTGAATTGAACATTCCACATTACAAAGGACTGACTGTTTCTCTTCGAGAAAGAGTGAAAGAAGTTGAAGCTGAAAGAGACATTCTACGTACAAGAAGCAAAATCTTAGCGGAAGAACACACTGACATTATGCGGCAAATGAATGGTGTGACCTCAGTGAAGAAGTTGCATATGTTGTATATTGTGATTGTGAGTTTGTTGGTTTTAATTTGCTTGTTATTTGCAGTCATAGTTAATGGCTGAGGTAGAATGGATTTAGATGCATTTTCCCTATCTTTGTAATCACTTTCTGTGAAATGGATATTAAGGGGTTCCTTGTTATGTTAATGCATCTTTGTCTCTTAATGACCTACTTCTTTAGTCAATAATCGTGTCACAGAATACAAAAAAAGCCAGAAAACAGCAGGTTGTTAAAAATGCTTATGAATTGTCTCATAATCCATCCATAATATTGTCATATGTAGTGCAAAATCTAGTTTCATGTATGCTGCCTGTTCTACTCATAATACCGAAATAGGCAGCTTAAAGTTCATGTCTGCTGCCTGCACTACACATAATACCAAAATCTATGTTCAAGATGCACTACTAACTATCGACTACTACATCAAGTATTAAATCTAATGAAAAGTAGTCGTGCTCTCTTGAGTGCCGCAACCACCATCTTGCCTTGAACTCATTCTGTTGTGGCCTCCAGCTTCACGATCATTCTGTTGTGGCCTTGTACCTTCACCACTTCCATGTCCTCCATGTTTGCTTCTTGGCTTCCGAGGGACTTCAATCACCCTTCTAGTTCTCAGTCTCGGCTGTATATGATAATGAAAATCATAAGGAGGAAGAATCAAAAGAATAAAACACTAATGTATAGACGACATGTGTAGTACATACATCAAGCACCATGAAACCATTTTCAGCGTGATGCACACCAACCCCTACAAAGGGGCTTTTCTTCTTCTTAGCTGGTATTCTTCCCTGTAATGAAACAATCTGCTAAGTTGTTGATCATGCATAATTGAAATCACCCTATGAAAATCATAAATGTCTCACTTGCCCAACTGCAGATGTTCCAACACGTGTTTGCGATTGATTTGAGTTAATGGCTCCCCTAATATTAGCCTAACAAGAAGAATTCAATTATATACAATCTGCAAACAATCTAATTCTATAAAGGAAATATAAGGTGGAGAACTAACCTCTGTGGGAATCTGAGCTTTGCAAGTGCGAGAGTTGAGTCCCTCGGTTTACACCTCTTGCATATCATCAATCTCCCGGTCTTACCTAGTTTTGAAGGATCGTTCTTGTCGGGTGCCATCAACTCTTGAGAAGTGTAAGCCTTTTTCTTCTTCTGTCTTTGTCGATCCTCATTTTCTTCAACGCTTCTCACTCTCTTTTTCTTTGGTCTCCCCGGCATAACTCTGAAATCTGGAGGGAGTATGGGCTCATACTCGCTTCGCACCCATGATTTTGGACCATCCATTGGCTGTAACACATGCTTGTATGTATTCCGGAAGTTTTCAGTTGAGAAGCAATCAGAAATGTACATGACAGGGTCTTTATCTTCATAGACCAAGCAAGCAATAGCATGAGGGCACGGAATCCCTGACAATTGCCAAGTTCTACAGGAACAGGTATGTTGCAGAAGATGCACTTAACCCATAATAAAACAAAGAGTGCTATTAACCCATAATAAAACAAAGAGTGAGAGAGAGGGAACCAGTGGGAGGGTGAGATTCGCGTCTGGTCAAAAAATCAGCGTCAGCGCGTCAGCATTAAATAGAGGGTGCAATTTATCTTAGTGCCCCTCCGTGTTTAATTTAAATAAAAGGAAAAAGCTGACACGTGGGGACAAATGATTGGATTACTGACAGTTACTGATGGGTGAGTTACTGACCTGATCCGGTCCCACACCAACGTATCTCTGACGCGGGGAATACAAAGGCGGAAATGACAAGTGAAGTGAGACCTTGACGCATGACGTGGCTGGACTTCATTGGCGGAAAAGCGCCGGGAAAGGTGAAGTAATCCGGAATGGGAGCAGATCCGGTGAGTAACCTTGTGGTGAGTAACCCCATGCATAACCCAATAAGAATCTGACACATCAGCGCCTCTTTCTCTCTACTGGAAAAATCATTAATTTTCTTTCTCTTAATCTTTAACGGACGATTTCTCACTCATTTTAACTCGGAATTTAATTTTTTTGCACAGATAGATAAGATTAATTGTGCTTTTCAAAATGATATCCACTTTGATATTTTTTGGAACAAAAAAAAAATTGCCAATTATTACCAGTCAATACCATGTGGTATTGACTGGTATTAAATAACAGCATACCATATGGTATGAAAAATGTCACCTCATACCAGAGTGGTATAGTATGGTATGGAGTTGGTAACGATTCAAAATGATATCCACTTTGATATTTTTTGGAACAAAATTTTTTTTGCTAGTTATTACCAGTCAATATCATATGGTATTGACTGGATGGTATTGACTGGTATTAAATAACAACATACCATATGGTATGAAAAATACCACCTCATACCAGGATGGTATAGTATGGTATGGAGTTCGTAACGAGAGGTATGGAATTTTTTCCCCAGTAAATTTTGAAATCCAATAGATCATGATTAAATCGTTCCTTTTGTGCAAAAATTTTCGAAAATGACTAATCAACGATGGAGATACCATATGGTATGGAGTTGGTAACGAGAGGGATGGAAAAAAAATTCTCAAAAAATAATGAAAATGAATATCATTTTGTAGAGCACAACGAACTCGTTCCACATGTGCAAAAAAAATTGAAATCCGAGTTAGAATGAAGAAGATATGATCCAACTAAAAAAACTAGGGAAAATAAATTCCTTTAATTCTCCACCCTTAGATCTGCATCCACTTAAAAGAAGGGTCCAGATTAGTTACTCACCCTATCTTGAGCCATCCGGGGAGCAGATCCGGTGAGTAACCTTGTGGTGAGTAACCCCATGCATAACCCAATAAGAATTTGCCACATCAGCGCCTCCTTCTCTCTCCTGGAAAAATCATTAATTTTATTTCCCTTAATCTTTAACGGACGATTTGTCACTCGTTTTAACTCGGAATTTAATTTTTTTGCACAGTTATATCAGATTAATTGTGCTCTTTAAAATGATATCCACTTTGATATTTTTTGGAACAAAAAAAATTTGTCAGTTATTACCAGTCTATACCATATGGTATTGACTATACCATATGGTATTGACTGGTATTAAATAACAGCATACCATATGGTATGAAAAATACTAGTCAATACCATATGCTGTTATTTAATACCAGTCAATACCATATGATATTAAATAACAGCATACCATATGGTATGAAAAATACCACCTCATACCAGGGTGGTATAGTATGGTATGGAGTTGGTAACGAGAGGTTTGAAATTTTTTCCCCCAGAAAATTTTGAAATCCAATAGATCATGATTAAATCGTTCATTTTGTGCGAAAATTTCCGAAAATGACTAAACAACGAAGGAAATACCATATGGTATGGAGTTGGTAACGAGAGGAATGAAATTTTTTTCTAAAAAAATATTGAAAATGGATATTATTTTGTAGAGCACAACGAACTAGTTCCATTTGTGCAAAAAAAAATTGAAATCCGAGTTAGAATGAAGAAGATATGATCCAATTAAGAAAACTAAGGAAAATAAATTCCTTTAATTCTCCACCCTTAGATCTGCAGTCACTTAAAAGAAGGGTCCAGATTTGGTTACTCAATTTTACTCACCCTAAGGTTACTCACCCTATCTTGAGTCGGGGTTTAGTTAGAATAAAGTGATTTTGATGGTGTTCTCTTTTTTTTCCTAAAGATAATATCATATATTATATTCATCTGGCATAATAATGTGTTTGATTTTTTGCCACATCATCAATAATCTTCCAATTCAAGAATTAAATTGCCATGTCCGAGTCAACTGACGATAGGGATGACAACGAGTCGGGTCGACGGTGGATAGTGCTTATCCATTATCTTACCCAAAGTAGTTCAGGTTTTACCCATATCCATACCAACATATGAATCAGGTAGAAACTCAAAACCATGCTTATACCCGTTATTGTTTCGGGTATCCATAGTTATCCATGGATAATAATTGGGCTTTACAATTACAACCAACATGTTAACATTCACACGTATACTCACATTATGTAATTGAAAAAGTACGACAATAATTCACTAGAATGAAAGAAATTAATTTCAAACAACACAATTTCATGAAAATATTATATATGTATGCTAAATATAAAATATGTTGAGAAAAATAATGATCATTTCTAGAAAAAGTACATTAAATATTTATAATCGGGCGGGTTCGAGTTGGATAGTGAAAAAATCATTCCCACTCATTACCAGCAATATTCGATTTCAAATTTTACCCGTACTCACTGAAAATCGTTCGGGTTCAAGTTTTACCCTAACAATTAGGCCAAATTCAGGCGGATATCCACTTTTTTGGATATTTTTGCCATCTCTAACTGACGATCAACTGGATGAAAAGTTAACAGTTTGACTATGATTTTTTTTTCAAAAGGTTTGGCAATTATATTGTTTAAAATGAAAGATTGACTATATATTATATTTATCCTAATTTTTAGGGGTAAACATAAATGATTGAATCACAAAATATTCTACATAAACTAATCTGATATGAATTCTTGTACGATTTTCAATCTCTATCATCATGCTAACAAATTAGATGTTAGTTAGTAGTTGGCACTTGACACCCTAAGACAATCCACAATGTGGGTGGATTTAGGGGGAAAAATGGGAAAGTATCCCACAACGTCGGTGGGAAAAGGGGAGAAGATGGAAAAGTTGGGAAAAATGGGTGTGAATACCCACCTGTAGAAGACAAAAAAGGGAGGAAGGGATGGGGGTGGGGTCCGCGTCAGTTTGTTTTTTGTTTTGCTTTTTATTTTATTTTTTGTTATTATTTTAATGGTTTAGTGTTTGTTTTTAGGGTTTACTGTTTATTTGTTTGTTTTTATTTCTTCTTAATTATGCTATGTTCAACTATCAATGTAACAACTTTCTCGTATAAATTATTGTGATTTCGTCATTAATGACGTTAATTAGTGATGAAATTTTTTTATGTCAACATTAAAAATATATATAAAAATGTTCGTATTCATTAACTATCTCTAACTATGTAAAAATAATGATCATTACATAAAAATAAAGTATTGAAATTAACTATAAATTGATTTTACAAAAAAAAAAGTGATCAACCAATTACCCTCTTTTCTCACCCACACATTGTGACCAAACCCTGCCATTTTCCCTCTTTTCCCACCTTTCTCACCCTCCCACGTTGTGGATGGTCTAAGACTCTCCACAATGTAGGTGGATTTAGGTGGGCAAAGTGAGAAAATAACTCACAATTTGGGTGGGAAAAGTGGAAAAGATGGAGAAAGGGGGAAAATTGAGTGGGAATACCCACCACTAGCAAATAAATGGTGGATGCAAAGGAGGGAGGAGGGGCCCATTGTCGGGCCCGGATATAATTTGTTTTTTTAATTTTTTTGTTCTAATTTTTTTTAATGATTTTCTTTTATTATGAGGTATTTTGATTGGTTTTATTCGCAATGAACAGAATTAATTACGTTATATTTAATTAGTGATGAAAAAAATTATGTCTAAATTAAAAAAAATTATGTTGAAATGTCCGTACTAATTAATTATCACTAACTACGTAAAAATAATGATCATTATATAAAAGTAAAGTCAGAAAATTAACTGTAAATTGATTTTAAGTTTTTAACAGCAAAGTGCTAAACCAATTAGTAATTACCCACTTTTCCCACGGCTCAAGATAGGGTGAGTAACCTTAGGGTGAGTAACTATGAGTAACCAAATATGGATCCTTCTTTTAAGTGGCTGCAGATCTAAGGGTGGAGAATTAAAAAAAATTATTTTCCCTAGTTTTCTTAATTGGATCATATCTTCTTCATTCTAACTCGGATTTCTTTTTTTTTTTTTTTTTGCACAGATGGGACGAGTTCGTTGTGCTCTACAAAATGATAACCATTTTCAATATTTTTTGAGAAAAAAAATTTCATCCCTCTCGTTACCAACTCCATACCATATGGTATCTCCTTCGTTGTTTAGTCATTTTCGGAAATTTTTGCACAAAAGGAACGATTTAATCATGATCTATTGGATTTCAAAATTTTCTGGGGGGAAAAATTCCATACTTCTCGAACTCCATACCATTCTATACCACCCTGGTATGAGGTGGTCTTTTCATACCATATGGTATGCTGTTATTTAATACCAGTCAATACCATATGGTATTGACTGGTAATAACTGGCAAATTTTTTTTTGTTCCAAAAAATATCAAAGTGGATATCATTTTGAATCGTTACCAACTCCATACCATATTATACCACCCTGGTATGAGGTGGTATTTTTCATACCATACGGTATGCTGTTATTTAATACTATTGGCTGGTAATAACTGGCAAAATTTTTTTTGTTCCAAAAAATATCAAAGTGGATATCATTTTGAAGAGCACAATTAATCTGATCTAACTGTGCAAAAAAAAAATTAAATTTTGAGTTAAAACGAGTGAGAAATTGTCCGTTAAAGATTAAGGAAAAGAAAATTAATGATTTTTCTAGGAGAGAGGAGACGCTGATGTGGCAGATTCTTATTGGGTTATGCATGGAGTTACTCACCACAAGGATACTCACCGGATCTGCTCCCCTTTTCCCACCCCTATATTATGAACAAAACATCTTTCTTTTCTCCCTTTTCCCTCCCACCCATGGATGGTCTAAAAACAACTTCGAGAGGTTATAAACTTAAACGCGTAGAGCGCACGCGAGTCACTCAAATCCTACACCCCGCGCGCACAGGCACAGTAGCAGAGCAAAACGGAGGGGAAAGAGAGACGTCAGACGAGTGAGAAAGGAAAGGTAGAAGAGAACTCCCCGAAGAAGAAGAAGGCGACGATGACGATTGATGTGCCGACAACTTGGCTTTCTAATTAATAATACCATAACCATCCGGTCTCTCATTATTCAAAAAAAAAAAAAGAGTCCAGTCACCAGTGTCTAATCGGGGAACGGATCAGATGACATCAGTAACCTTATGGTGAGTAACCATGAGTAACCAGCTCACATCAGCATCACTCTCTCTCCTGGAAAGCTTTTAATTTTTCATTCCTTAATGTTTGACGGACGATTTCTCACTCCTTTTAAGTCGAAATTTAATTTTTTTTGCACAGTTAGATCAAATTAATTATGCTCTTCAAAATGATATCCACTTTGATATATTTTTCGAACAAAAAAAATTGAGCCATTTTTTACTAGTCTATACCATATGGTATTGACTGGTATTGAAATAAGAGCATGCATATAGTTTGAAAAGCGTACCATGGTGATATGAACAAACCAAGACTGTAGGATGGTTGAATTCATGATAATAGAAGTATATTAACTGTCATTTACTACTTTTGTCATTGTGTACCACAAGATACCACCACATACTAGGGTATACTAGGGTGGTATTGTATGGTATTGTGTGGTATTTTTTGGTCATGTCATTTGTTCACCCAGAAATTTTTAGATCCAATAGATCATGATGAACTCGTCCCTTATGTGCAAACGTTTTCAAAAACGAATTAAAAACGAAGAAAATACCATATGGAATGCAGTTGGTACCGAGAGGCCAAATTTTTTTCTCAAAAAATATTGAAAATTGATCTTATTTTGCAGAGCACGATGAACTCGTTCCATCTGTGCAAAAAAATTTAAAATCCGAGTTAAAACAAAAACGGCATGAGCCGATTAAGAAAGCTATGAAAAATAAAAATGGTCTTTAATTCTCCTTTTTTAGATCTGGATTTTCTAAATAAAGGATAAAGATTTGATTATTAATGGGTGCATAGTTATGCGTAGTAATTATGCACCATATCTTGAGCCGCCATCCGGAATCTATAAATAAGAAGGTTCGGGTGAAAAATTATCGGTATCAGGGCAAAACTGTGAAAAGGAAAGCTGGAAAAGTGTTTTGGCTGAGCTGATTGAGAGAGCCAGAGAGAGAAATGGTGTCGTGCTTCGCTTGTTTCGGCGGAGGCAACAAGCGGCAGAGCCGGGAGGAAGAGGAGCGATTGTCGTTGGAGGCTCGCGCAAAAGCCGCCGAAGCGGCCCAGATAAGGTAATTTCATATTTACTTGCCGTCTCCAGCTCCGATGGCTTCCATCGGATAATCCATTGATTTTCTAATGGTTCGCCGAGACTTGAGTTGAGATAGTATGATTTCTGAGTGTAACCGGAGAATTGGGAGGTTGCGAGGAATTAGTTAGGCAGAGTGATTTGAATTTGTGAAAGGATCATTCATCTATTGGTTGATTCTGCGCCATTTTACGATACTATCGATTGAATTGAACGAATTTGGCTGAATGAAACCGTGGATTGATCATTAGAATTGTCCGGGCGTCCATCCAGACATTATTAATCTATCTTTGAGCACTAATCTCGAGCTGGTAACTTATGATTTGAGTATCCTTATGCCAAGCATTGCGTCTTTCATGGCACAGATGCAAAGTTTAACTGTCTATTTTTAAGGCTTTACATCTCAGGGGAGGTTGATGGACAAAAGCAACTTTTGGTATTGTCAAGGTTTCAGCTTGTTATAGAGCAATGAGGTGGTAGAGATGGTGTTCAAATGTTTTTAGATGACGGTAACCCATTTGCAGGCAAGAGGAATTCGAAAAATCAGCTGCTGGAAGGGCTGCAAGGGCACAGTTACAGGCAATGGCAAAGCAATCTGCAAACCAGAACAAAGGCGAACCGGCTCTCAAGGTTTTGTTCTACGACTCCTCGCTTTCTCTTTCAATCCCTGCAATTTCTCTTCGTGTAGACATTAAACAAGACGTCGTAGATTATGGTATGGTGGCTCCTTACTCGTTGGTGGTCTTCATTGGCTTGAGAAACTGATCCATCTGTGTGGGTTTGATATAGTGGCAAATGGGTTGACTATAAGCTTTATCATACCTCACCAGCTACAGCTTGTGATGTAAGTTACAAAATCTTTCTACCATGCTGAACTCCTTTCATGTTACTTTTTAACCCGTCAATCTGGCTCAAGCTTAGCGTGGTAATGCTAACTTGATTTGGGATTGGCATCTGGTTTTTATGATTGTTTTCTTTCTTGCAGTGCTCGTGATTGCATTCCAGTGCCTCTTCCTCCCGTTTTAGATGGCTGGCTGTACATATCTTTGGGTATCCGTATATGTATCAGTATGATTGTTCATGCTGGATGAATGTGGAAATACAGAAAGCACTATTAAGTTGGAGGGCTGAAAACTATACGACACGTAACGTTCATGCTTGTCTCTCTTTTCAATGCCCATATATTTCGTTAACGAAATGCAGTGAACAACAGAACAAGTGGCTTGTTGCATGGTAATCTGGATTCTGAGCGTCTGTAGTTTGCGTATGTATGACGACTTTGGTTACCGTTGCTATCTTGCAGGAAACTGGTCTCTTTGATCCCCTCTTATTATATGTTAGAAACAAAGATGTTCCATAAGAGAATTAGGGATTGAGAAGAGAAAGAGATAAGAGATTTAGAGGGAATTGGGGAAGAATGAGAGAGAGAGTTGGGAAATTAGGGATTTGGGTTGAATAATTGTTTATTGACTGATATGAAAAATAATGTTCTCTCCTCTTAAATATTAAACTGGAATAATTAAAATAACAAGATTGCCACTCCCCTCACCCAACCGACCGAATCCGTCGGAAACATCCTCCCCCTCTTCAGAATCGACCTTGCCCTTAAGGTTGAAGGTCGGAAACTTCTGTCGCAACTCCCCCGTCTCCTCCCACGTGGCATCATCGGGCTCCACATGCTTCCATAACACCAAGCTCTCTTCCACCAAACGCCCCTTCTTCTTCGTCCACCTCGTCTCCATCACCTTCAAGGGCTCTAATTCGAGATCTCAAAGATGGCGAACTCGTTTCAACAATAGATATCATGACATTTTAAACCGTTAAAATAATGTATCAATGTTTTATTAATAATTCACTCTAAATATGATAATGCTCGGCTATAATGATTATTACCTTAAACATGTATACCGAACATGTTGATGATGAAAATGATTGTCATTACTAACTAATAAAAATGCTACTGAAGTACC
The DNA here is from genome assembly GCA_964030455.1 of Linum trigynum. NCBI lineage: Eukaryota > Viridiplantae > Streptophyta > Magnoliopsida > Malpighiales > Linaceae > Linum > Linum trigynum. The sequence goes on along the minus strand of OZ034814.1, from coordinate 26,044,022 downwards.
ATATATCATTAAAAATATACATCCAACAATATGAGGTTCTTAGGATAATAAAGGTGAAATGTTGATAAAACTTTAATGCTATGATAGAACTTTATTATTTAGCTGAAACGTTGATAACATTACTTTAAATCAACAACAATTGGCACAAAAACCATCAATAATTTATTCGCTAGTCTTTGTAAAATGCAAAGATTTTCAGGATACTAGTGGTGTTGTATATTGTTAATAGAACCTCATAATAACGTTGATAATGCTATGATAAAACTTCAACAATTTATCTACATACGTTCATAATGAAAATTATTGTAATTATGAAAGAACCATGCCAATATGATATCGTGAACCATTGTCAAGAATATTCGAAGCGATAACAATGTCATTTAAAAAATTTATAATTAATTATAATCCATACCTTAATAAGGTTTATGTTTGGCCTGGCTTTTAGAAGTGCTTTTTGACTTCAAAAACTGAAGCAGAGCCAAACACCTCAATAAGTTGGGCTTTTGAATAGCCGAAAAGCGTTTTTGTATAACATGAAAGTAGAAGTAGAAACTCCGATTTGGAGCTTCTGCGAAAAGCTGTTTTGAAAATACAAGATTCTCCTTACCATATTTTAATTTTATTTCATAAATATACTTTTCCTTCATTTATAGTATATTTAAAATAATTTATAAAATTATATTATTTAATATAAAAAAAATCTAACAAGATCCATTTTGACTACTTTTTATTGTTTAGAATTTTTATTCATATTTTATATTATAAATCATTTATAGTCATTTGAACAACCGGTCATATTAAAAAACACTTCTAATAGTTTTATAGCCAAACACTAAACTGTTTTTTTTTTTTTTTTGAAAAATACTTATCTAAAAGCTCCAGTCAAAAGCTGCTTTTGCAAAAGCTAGAACAGGACCAAACTAACCCATTTGGTGCAGAACATTAGCTTAGTTTGGCCCTGCGGTAGCTTTTGCAGAAACAGCTTCTGGATGGAGCTTTTAAGTAAGTAATTTTCAAAAAAAGCAGTTGAGTGTTTGACTGTAAAACTATTAGAAGTGCTTTTTAATATGAGAGGTTGTGTAAAATTAATATATATGACTTATAATATAAAATATGAATAAAAATTCTAAACAATAAAAAGTAGTCAAAATGGATCTTGTTAGATTTCTTTTATATTAAATAATATGATTTTATAAATTATTTTATTTTAAAAATACTATAAATGAAGGAAAATTATATTTTCTGAAATAACATTAAAATATGGTAAGAATAATCTTGTATTTTCAAAACAGCTTTTCGTAGAAGCTCCAAATCGGAGCTTCTGCTTTTATGTTATACAAAAACGCTTTTTGGCTTTTCAAAAGCAGAGCTTTTACAGATGTTTGGCTCCGCTTCAGCTTTTGAAGCCGAAAAGCACTTCTAAAAGCCGAGCCAAACATAGGGATTGTTATGATATCGTGAATCGTTGTCAATAATATTCCAATCGTTGACACATCATCTTAAAACATTGATAACTATAATCCAAACTTTAATAATAACTAGGGTGGGCCCGGCTATTTGGCTAGAGGAAGGTGAGGTATGAAATTTGATAATGTAATAGGGTGTATAGCTTATTGTTGTATACTTTTTTTTGGGAAACACGTGATAAAAATAGTGAATTTTAGTAGGAAAGAGACATGAATGATGCAACGAATCAAAAATCAGCCTTATGAACCAAAATCAAGTACATGTTACCTTGTGAAACAATATTGTTTCTTGTAATATGATGAGGTGGAGTAAGTTTAATAGAAACTGAATTCCAGAAAATCGAATAAAAAATCGTCTATCTCACAAATCACAATCGTTGCTAGCTTTTACTCGGCCCGTTGGCCGATTAACTTGCTTTATAAAACTTTCATCTTGTCATCATTGTGCTTTCTGGTTTTTTGCCAAGCCATGATAAAATCTAAAGAAATCAAGAATGAACAACACGATTTGGGATAGGAACCACCGTTCCTGTATCTCTAGAAAATGGTGGTAAACACGGACTCACCTGGCAAACTGGTTTGGATTGAGATTTTTATCGGATATCATGGAACCATGTGATTATAAATTAGACTTGATCAAAACGGGCCAAAACTTGAAATTCAGCCTGTTTGACCGACCCATGCCAAACTCTAATTATTTTTTACTTTTAAACTTTCTATTTGAAAATAAAAAATAATGAAAGAAAAGAGATGACTGCAATTCGCCATTTGCAGATCACTGATTCGGGAATAAAACTATAGAATTTTGAAAGGAAACTGAAAATGTTTAGGATCGTTTTAATGTTAAAAATAACCAAATAGATCTTTCTGTTTAGTTTTTTACTAACAAATATCAAACGATTCCCTATAACATACACTATAATTTAATCATTATAATATCAAATAATTACATAATATATATTTGAAATGATAAAAATTGGACTAATTGGGTTGGTCGAGGTTGAACCATTGAATAACTTTAAAATACATTGTATTTTAGCCACTAAGATATAAAATAATAGCATAATATATATTATGCTAGAGAAAATAGTTTGTTTTAGAATGACAAACCCATGATGTTCATTTGTTTTACTTGATGGGCAAATCCCGTGTTGGTCAGGCTCATTCAACTCTTTTATTTTATGATTAGCGGTTAGCCCATTAGAATCCATGTATTAGTTTATTGTTAAATTTTTTTTAGCAATAAAAAGGAGTATTATTTTGCATTTTCATATATATTTTACCACCACGGAGAAATAAAAGGACTTAAAGAAAAAAATTGGCACTCCTGGACCCGTTTAAATCCGCATGTGTACGGTAAGTTGGCCCGTTCCACAGAGGAAAAAGAAAAAAATTGACACTCCCTATTCTACCCTTCCTACAAACGCTCATGGAGCAGGGAATTTGAAGCGAGGGAAGAGTTTTTTCCTCTCTGCAATTATATGTTTTTAATTTAAAAATATACAAACAAATGTACTTAGTGTGATTGGTTATGATCTTTACTTTTCTTTAAAGTGGTCATGGTTCAAATCCTATTAAGTGTCTTTTTAATGAAAAAAAAGTAATTGTGAAGACCAAAATGTCCTTTCTACTTTCACTCTGGATGCAGAAATTTGAAATGGAGTTTCAAGTTTTCTCATTTGGCTTTTATTTATTGTGTAGATGTATATTATAACATATGCATGAGTTCATACTAATACGAAATTTTTTATATATTAAACAAGTCCAAGACGTTAAAAACATGTCCATAGCCAATCTTAATCATTAATAATAAAATTTGAAAATACAAACAAAATAATTGATAATGGTTCCATCTAAATATTTAATAACAATAGTATATGTTCTTAATATAATTCTCTTCTCGAAACGTTGATGATGGTATAAAAACTATTAATCGCTAAATTGTGTTTCGTTTAAAATGCAAACAATCTCATAGTCATAGATAATGATCGGATCTAATGATCGTTAACCTTATTACATATTACGATAATTCTTGCTAAAAAAATAGATATGCTTATACTCACCCGATAATAAGGATACCAATTATCATACACTGATTATTAGTAATTGTTGTACTGACAATTGTATCCGAGGATGCAAAGCATTAATAACGTGCGCAACCATCACAATTGTTCTACTAACAATTGTATAAAAAATATTAAGAATGCTCGGATCTAATTGTTAATTTGTTATTAACTTAAATTTAATTACTAATAACCACATGAGTTCATACGAACATGTACTACCAAGAGAAGACTCGGCTGGCCGGTGATACTTAGTCGTCGGGAAGCTGCTGTTCGGGACTGGAGAGACGCCGCTGCAGCGTCGGAATGGAAGACTCTATTTGGGATTCTGCTCGTATACGGCGAGCGGAGCGGTACTGGGATGAGTGAAGGTCGCCGGAAAAATAAACCCTACTAGGCGGCCTTTTGTGTTTATTGTCGTAGACGATTATTTTTACCATAATTAGAGTATTGGGTTAAAATTTAAATAATCAAAATAAACCATTTACCCCAATACTCTTAAACCATCTACTGACCACTAGATTGTACCCCGGCCCGTTGGCCGGTTGCAATATAATAGTCCTAATTAACAAAAAATTTAAAGGTTAAATTTCAGTAATCTCCTCTCCTTTTATATTCTTGTCATCATTATATGTCAACATCATGTGAATTAACAAACAATGATATCAGTTTACAAAATAGATAGCAAGCTGGTTTTCCAGGTTTTACTACTACGTAAGTCAAAATGCATTCAATTGCTGCAAATGAGCATCTATCATAAAGATTTGCCTTCTATGCTCATATTAAACTTAATGTCACGATATTATAGGTATTCCTATGCAACCGCTTTTAGCATCAAGAATCTTTATCATTAACTCCACTATCTTCATCATCAATAGACGCTTCTATCTTTTGTATTGTTGCGAATCAAATTCAAACAGAAAACATAATTATATTTGAAATGTAATTTACTTCATTTTAATCACAAATGATGTTGGAGGTTAATTTTTTCCATCATTGATTATCGCTGAAACTGTAAATCGAGTTACGGGATTTGTGATGTTGTAATCAGTAATCACTAAACTTGGAACTTTTACCTCAATAATTTTTTCGTAAATACTACATTCTTTCAATTAATGAGACATTAAGGAGAGGAGGTATCATTCTTCACTATTTTTAGTAGCTTTTCATCACTAACTCTAAAATCCAAATTCTTGATGGCCAAAAACAACAAACTCATATATGGTAGTATCCAAAACTCAACGCATATATGGTAGTATCTACCATTCGAATTGGGTCTTAAATATGAAAAATGTTGATAATTGAGATTCGAGCAATATAAGCTTTAGTGAGTATGATTCTTAAATTTGACTAAATTTCGCATACGGAAAATGAAAGAGGATAGGTAAATTATCACATAACAACTATAGTGTGTAATGTTGCTAGATCTTAATCAATCATTATATTCAAACTAATATTACCACAATTTTCCAATTCAATTCATTAAGTTCTTGTATTATCATAAAATCATTAAAATAAACTAATGCAAGATTAGGGATGGCAATCAGCCCGCGGGCTTTGGACATCCACTGGGGCCCGACCGAATGTAACGGCCCAAAACCCGCGAGGCCGGGTAAGATCGCGGTTATGGGCGGGCCCGAGACCCGCGGATAACGGTGACGGGCTGGGGACGGATGTTGTGATCCCCGCACCGTACCCGGCCCGATATCAATACGACACCGTAACTACAGCATATATAAACTTGGATTTTTAGGGTTAGGCGATGGAGTCTTCATTTTCACCAACGCAGCCGCCTGTGAGTCCCCGATTTCCTCTCAACCTAAACCCTAGAATCGACAATTTCTGGCCAAATCCCTACGATTCCGACGAATTCTCCTCCTTTCTCTACTAATTTCCCACTAAAATCTACGATCTAATCACCAATAATCCTTCATCTTACCCTTAATCAAGCCCCCAGCCATCGAAAATGTCTCAATCGAAGGAACAGAAGTCTCAAATCGTGCATGTAGACGATTTCTTTCCTAGATCGAGAATTCGAGATAAGTATTGAGTATTCGATTCATTCTTTCTTTCTTTCCTTAATCGATTAATGCTTATAAGTGTATAAATATGAGGCTTACTTGTTCGTGTTGTTCACCTTCAGTTCTTCGACCCCTAAACCCAGAAACCCTAGCCTTCCAGAATTCGAATTCCTAGTACCTGTTTGTCATTCTCGGTAAGTTTAGTTTACACTTTACAGTAGTTTGTTTGATTAATGCTTATAAGGGTATAATATGAGGCTTACTTGTTCATTTTGTTCATCTGCAGTAAGAACCCTAAACCCAGAAACCCTAGCCTTCCAGAATTCGGAATCCCACTACCTGTTTGTCATTCTCGGTAAGCTTAGTTACAGTAGTTCGTTCGATTACTTTTTCCAAATACCCTAGCTTTCCAGATTATTTGAGTTTGATTATTATTTCCTGCTCTTTTGTTTTTGCAGCTTGCTGTTCAGGAGTCCCATAAAGCAGGTCGTGCTTAAACTACAGTCTGCTGAAGTAAGTTGTCTCGCTTGATTGTTGTTGGTAGTGAATGATTTGGTTTGTGCTATTCTTAAGTAGAAAACAGATCTGGTAGTGAATGAATTGGTTTATGTCATTCTTATGTCGAAAACAGCTAATCTGGTAGTGACTTAATAATACTGAACACATCTTATCTTTGAAGTTCGAATAATTTCAGTCAATTGATTCAGTTTAATAATACTTAAGTACTAAACTCATATAGTTTCAGTACATTGATTCTGTTTATGCTATGCTTAAGTACTCAAGTCTAAACACATGTAATCTGTGAAGTACTTAACTTCGAATCAACTTAATTGATTCAGTTTATGATATGCTTAAGTACTGTTCACTTAAGTACTAAACACATTGATTCTGTTTATGTTATGCTTAAGTACTGTTCACTAAACACATTGGTTCAATGTAATAAACACATTGGTTCAATGTACTAAACACATTGATTCTGTTTATGTTATGCTTAAGTACTGTTCACTTAAGTTCGAGATAGCTAAGTTGGAATCTTTTAAACAACTAATCTCTACTCTATAAACATTTTTATATAATCAGAATACAACTAGACATAATTCTAAGACGTTTTACTTGTGTCTTCCTCTTAATCAGATGGAACCCGAACAGTTTGAGAATGGTAATGCTGCTGCCCCAGCCCCTGGTAATCCTAATAACCCTCCTGAACCTCTAGATGTTGTTCCTCAACTTCCCTTAGGTGCTAGTAGATCATTAAAGTCTGATGTGTGGCCTCACTTCACTCGGGTAATGGTGTCTGGAATTTTGAAAGCTAAATGCAACTACTGTAAGAAGGTGTTGGCTGGAAAATCTACTAATGGTACCTCCCATCTTAGAACTCATAGGAACAAATGTGTTCATAAAAAAATACATGATGGGAGTCAAAAAATTCTTGGTGCTAACTACAATGTTAGTGGAACGGCTGACATGACTACCAATCAATTCAGCAGTGAGGTTTCCAGAAAGGAGCTCTGCACCATGATCTTGGTGCATGAGTATCCCCTTTCTATAGTTGAACACTTATATTTCAAAAGGTTTTGCTGCACATTGAACCCTCTCTTCAAAGTCCCAACCCGAAATACCATAAAGAAAGACATAGTGACCATTTATGGTTTAGAGAAGTCTAAAATTCAGAAGTTCATGGACCAAAATAGAGGGAGGATAGCTATCACCACTGACTTGTGGACTGCCACAAACCAAAAAAGGGCTTACATGGCTGTCACTGCCCATTACATAGACAACTTTTGGAAGCTTAGGAACCATCTTATATTTTTTGGTTACCTCCCTGCCCCACACACTAGTGAGAGGTTGGCTGCAAAGCTTGCTAAATGCCTCCAAGATTGGAACATTGATAGTACGTTGTCAACAATCACTCTTGACAATTGTACTACCAATGATTCCATGATCAATCTAGTGAAACAAAGGCTGGTCCTATCTAATTTGATTAGGGATGGGACACTTCTTCATATGAGGTGTTCTGCTCACATCCTTAATCTAATTGTGAGGGATGGCCTTGATGTTCTCAAAGATGGAATTGAAAACATCAGGGAGAGTGTGGTATTTTGGACATGTACTCCGAGGCGAGTTGAAATTTTCCATGGAACTGCCCAACAGCTTAAACTGGCTGTTTCCAAGAAATTGGTGATGGATTGTCCTACACGTTGGAATTCTACCTTTGCTATGCTTACTGCTGCTATTCCATATAAGGACGTGTTTGCTATTCTGAAAATAAGGGAACCTCAATACAACTCTCTGCCTACCCACGAGCAGTGGGAATTTGCTCATATTTTGTGTGAGAAACTTGAGGTTTTCAAGGACATTACTGCAATATTTTCTGGTTCAAACTACCCTACAGCCAATCATTTTTTCCCTAAAGTATGCGACTTGAGGTTGCGTTTGATGGAGTGGTTAGTTGATCCTAATCCTATGATCGTTTCTATGGCTGAGAAAATGTGGGCTAAGTTTGCAAAATACTGGGATGATATTCATCTGCTGCTTGTTGTTGCTGTTGTGATGGATCCGAGGTACAAATTGGACTTGGTTGGTTACTATGCAACCAAATTTGGTATTGCTAATACTGACCTTGTGATTGAAAGGGTAAAAGATGTTCTTGCTGAGTTGGTGGTTGAGTATCAGAGGAAATCCTCAAAAAACAGTGCTGTTTCTTCTACTTCCCAAACTTCTTCTTCGGCCACAGATCTTGATTTTGATCTATATGTGAGCCAAAGAAAGAAAACGAGAACCTCTGTTGTAACCACTGAGTTAGATCACTATCTAGCTGAGGATCCTCATCCTAGAACACCAGATTTCGATGTGTTGGGTTGGTGGAAATTTAACGGGGCCAAGTATCCCATTTTGCAAGACATTGCAAGGGATTTACTTGCTGTCCCTGTCACGAGTGTTGCCTCTGAATCAGCCTTCAGTTCTGGTGGGAGGCTTCTTGATCCCCATCGGAGCAGACTGGATCCTGCAACAGTAGAAGCAATGATGATATTAAGAACTTGGATTCAGGACGATAGCAAAGGTATATCGATTCTAATTGGTAATTTCATTGCTATGATTTCTGTTTGTTGCTAAGTAAAGCTTATTTATAACTTTTTGCTTTGCCTTGTAGTGTCCGCCTCTGAATTGAAAGCTCTGGAGGGGGTTTTCTCCGCAATGGCAATGGATGATGCCACTGTAGAAGACAACACAGGTAAGTAGATTCATTTCCTTGTTGCGCCTGGTTAAGTTAAAGTTACTGTAATTTAAGATTGAAAATGAATAAACTGTTTGTTTTGTAACAGATGGAGATGGAGTGCAGTCAGAGTTTAATGGGGAGGAAGATGATGCAGCTGCTGTCATCAACTTGCTGGACTAATTCTAGGTTTGTATTTTAATCTATTAAGTTTTTCTGTTCTAAGTATTGCAACAAAATCAAGTGATGAATGACTGAGTTGAATCTGCCATATTGCAGATCTTGTCCAGGAACCTAAAAGTTGGTCAATTACTCTTGATTGATGATTGCTGGACTGATTATGGGTTGCTGGATGTTATGGAGAAGTGAAGAATGAATGATTTTGCCTGCTGTTTCCTTTGTGGCATGTTTCTGAGTTTGTTTTTGTGTTCGAACTACCACTATTTTCATTGTGGCCATGTTTCTGAGTTTGTTAGATGGGATTGCAGATTTCTATTAGTTAGCAGTTAATGTTTCTGCTAGTTGACAGTTCATGTTTCTGGGATTGTTTGCTGGGATTGTAGATTTCTGCTAGTGGACAGGTCATATTTCTGGGTTTTTTGCCCATTTTGAAAGTTACATTCATGGATGTTAGACAACTACTGGGTTTGCAGTTCATGGATACTGCTTGAATGTTATTAATTTTTAGTTTTCAATTCATTTTTTAGTTCATTGAATGGGTTGTGTTTGATCTTTGCGGGTAAGCCATGACCCGCGGGCTCACCGGAACCCGCTTGGGTTTGGGCTTGGTATCTAAACTCTGCCCATTAAGCTTAGTGGGTCGGTGATGGGTAAAACCCGTGGGCATATATTGTGGGCAACGGATATGGGGTATCCGCACCGTATCCGACCCATTGCCATCCCTATGCAAGATGTATTTTTAAATTTCAACATAATAAGAAAGATTTTTCAATGTATAAGAATGTTACTATAACTTATAAGTGACCCTTATAAAAAAAAAGAATGTTACTATAAGTGAAATTCAATTACTTCGAGAATATCAAGATTAGGACGTAGCACGTAGCTTCAATTCAAGATAATAAATTTTCACTCACAAAATTGGTCAATCACCAGTAAAGAATATTAACATCTCAAGTAATAAACTAATAAAATAAAAAATGTGTGTATGTTTCGGAGACAGAGGAATGCAATGGCCAAGATGAACATAACATTAATAGCTTTGGCAAGAATTTTATTCAATTGGGTAATGGTTGTGGTTCACAAAGTTATTTTTACAATGCATTTTCTGTACCTGAATTGAGACTCGGAACTTTAACAAAATCAGGTAATTTTAAAATAAAAATTATACCTATAAGTTGGTATTATCACATATTTGGACATCAATAGATTATTTGAAATTAATAAACACTTTTTTTCGAAATCAATCTATGATTGATTTTTCCCCAAGTAACTTTGAAATCCTCAAAAAGTGTACATTTATTTATTTACTTACTACACATAGAAAAATGCTTTACATTCTTACCTAAAGGATCGAAAGTGTACTGTTATTTGTTAGACCGTGCTAAACATATTTGGTTATTGTTGCAAAACCATATGGAACTTTGTTCATATGATATAATTGCATGCCTTTCATGGAATAACTTTTACATAATATTTAATTACACATGTAATTGCAAGTTAATTATATTAATTTAGGTGAATGAAAGGAATGTGAGGTGTATTGCAAAAAAAAATTGAGTTGGCAAGTTAATTGCATGCCTTTTCATGGAATAAATTTTACATAATATTTAATTACACATGCAATTGCAAGTTAATTGTATTGATTTAGGTGAATGAAAGGAATGTGAGGTGTATTGCAAAAAAAAAAAAAAAAGAGCTGGCAAGTTAATTGCATGCCTTTTCATTGAATAACTTTTACATGATATTTAATTACACATGCAATTGCAAGTTAATAGTATTGATTTAGGTGAATGAAAGGAATGTGAGGTGTATTGCAAAAAAAAATTGATTTGACAATAAAGAGAATGAAATTGCTTTTATAATTACATTGATTTGTATGCTCTTAGTCATCTGGTATACAATATTCTATAAAAATGAACAAATTAAGCAATCTCAGCCGCTACACAAAACTTAATCACATATAGATTAAAAATAAATAAATTAATGAATTACACGTAGGTTCAATTCTCTTAGAGCAACATTTACTTCTTTTGAAAATATATCAAAATGAATATCATCTTGAAAAGTCCAACCAATTTGATTTTTCAGTATATGAAAAATTGAAATATGAGTTAAAAATAGAGATATAATCAATTATAAACCTCTCGCTAATGGTAGGTCCCGACTCGATCCTAGTCCTATTGGATCTCCCAATATGATTTTATATTCATCTGCTGAAACTCATTATAATAAGGGAAGAGATATGATACAAAATTCACTACTGCAAAACCACTACTCATCGTATCAACGTATCATAATACGATTGTACGACCAGAAGTGTACATGATTTTGCAGGCATGAGTTTTGTACCCTATCCGCCCCATATAATTATATTTTCACAATTAGATTAACTATCCAATCCTAATAATGTATGGTGCTTTGTGGGCCTTATTGACATGAATTCAATTGGTGTTGCCACCATCAATTAATCGTTAATGAAGAGATGAACAAAGCCCTAAAAACAAAGTACATGCATTAAAGCCCACAAATAACCTAGATGTCTCACATCTCCTACTTTACTAAATTGCGAAAAGACCAAAGCATCCTTCCTTATTCTGCGTAGAGAGTAGGAAAAAGGGAATGGAGTGGGGTGCTACGGAGAACCTCCATATATTGATTGGAGGACTAAGTTAGTAGTTCTAACTTCACATTAACCACCTAATTTTTTAACAACCAATAGAATTGCTTTAAGCATGTGCTTAAGTTCTTGGATTTAAGCACAGGAACCTAGGCCGTTCACATCTTCAGGGTGAAGCTGCTAAGGAGTGAAATGATACTGTTGCTTTGGCACAACAACTAGCGGGTAGTCGAGAGAGCTTCAGGCCGATCAAGTATTAGTGTCAACGATAGAGGTGGGAGGCCACATGGGTCCAGTTGGCTCTTGCCTGTTTGTTTGTTTTTTATTCTTTTTATTTGCAGGATTAACGGTATATCCAGACTCCAGTGGAGGTTTTACGGGCTTTTATGTTGAACGGTTGCCAGGTTTACAAGGGTTTGCTTCCCTATTTCAATTTTCAGGATGACTACTTCGTGATTTTTATTCTTTTAAAGGAAGAAATCATGATATTGTTCATGTCATTAAGGTACCAAGGGCTGCCCATATCATGGCAAAAAAGGTTCGCTCTAGGTGGTTCAACATCTGTTCACCAGCGCGCATTAATTTTTTTAATTAGGTCGGTTCCGGTTATGTACTTATTCGTATCTGGCTTTTTTTTGTAATGGTGTAATTCATTAATTAAGAAAGAAATAAATCAGTGGGACAAGTACAGAGAAAGCCAAAAGCCAAAACAGTAGGCAAGAGGCTGCAAAAGCAAGAACTGCCACCATCAGAACAATGACAAATAATCAGCAGCTACAAAGGAGAGGTTGAAAAGCAAACTCAGCAACTACCAATCAGATTCACTTGCGACCAAGGAAGGCCAGATGAAGTAAGAGCCACTCTAAGATTCTCTAACCAAGTTTCACCAATCTGCCTATCGATCTTACCAGCCGCCATGAGCCACGCTGCAATAAGCCTTCCAATCGAAAGGGCAACGACGTGTGGTGTTGTCCGCCTGTCCTCAAAAATCATATAGTTTCTTTCTCGCCACACACACCACAACACATCATGAAGTAGAGATATAGTGCACCACTCTTTCGGCTCCTGAGGTTTTTTATACGACCAACTTCTGATAACTTGAGCAATGTCTCCCTGAAGGTGCTGACCACGAATCGGGACGAATCTCTTGATGACTCCCCACACTTGAGATGTGAAGCTACAAAATAAGAACATGTGGCTCACATCTACTTCATTCGACGAGCAAAGAGGGCACCTGTTCGGCAAGCTCCAACCTCTGCGCTTGAGTGCATCTTGAGTGAGAATTTTCTGTTGATATGCCAACCACACGAATAAGCAGATTTTGGACGGTATATGCGACTGCCAGATGACCTTGTGAGGGAAATCTGAAACTTCTAGACCTGCTGCCAAACCCGAATAAGCATCCTAGTAAGTCGCTGGTACATACTATGAACGGAGAAATTCTGCTCGGAATTAAGCAGCCAAGTTATCTTGTCATCCCCTGCTGAAAAAATAGAGCATTGGCCTGCAATTAGATTAAACAAACTCCCCCTTTCCCTTTCTGCCCCACCCCTCAGTTGATATTTAAGTGGAATATCAAATGCCATACTATCATTAACACTCAAAAGGATATCAGGAAGTCTTGCGCGGGGGTTTACAGCAGCAGCTACAACTCGAGGAAAGCAGTCAGCAAGGGTGATTTCTTTAATCCACCGGTCCTTCCAAAAGGAAATCCCTTCACCAGTGATTCCGGGGCTAATGACAGCATACTTCCAGAACTCATCCTTCACCTTGTAAATTTGACTCCAAGGACTGCAGCCAGCCGAGTTGAAGGGCTTACCCGGACACCAATTAGAGTCTTCATTCGGATATTTATCTTTCATAAGCCTCTTCCACCAGCTCTCTTCCTTAGCGAATTTCCACCACCACTTAGACAGCAACGCGATGTTATGTCTGCGAAGATCAGGAATACCCAAGCCTCCCAACTCCCTCGACCTTTTACAATGATCCCATGAAACCAGGTGGAACTTCTTTTGATCATTATTCCCGGACCAAATGAAGGAGCATTGGATTCTCTCGATTGCCTTGATCACATGAAGGGATGCAAGGAAAAGGGAGCACATGTAGGTAGGAAAGCTAGCAAGGCAGACTTTGGTGAGAACGATCCTGCCACCGAAAGACAAAAGACTCCCTTTCCAGCCTTCCAATTTGAGTTGTATCCTATTAATAAGTGGGTTCCAACTGCTGCTAACAAGATGCAAAGCGCCCAAAGGAAGCCCCAAGTAAGTGGAAGGGAGGAACTTCCAATCACAACGGAGAAGATATGCCAATCTCTCCAACTGATGAACATTTCCAACAGGAAAAAGATTACTTTTCTCAAGATTAATTTAAGTCCCGAAACTTGTTGAAAGCAAAGCAAGACTGCAAGCAAGTTCGTGACTTCGCTCTCAGAGGCGTCACAAAATATGATGGCATCATCAGCATACAAGATATGTGACACTTCACCCCTACGATTCACCTCGTCCATGCAAAAGCCTGATAAGAGACCCTCGGAATTTGCTTCCTCAAGCATAAACGCGAGGATATCCATCACCAAATTGAACAGGAAGGGGGACAATGAGTCCCCTTACTTCAAACCCCTTTCCATTCCCAAAAAACCAGCTGCTTCCCCATTCACAAGAACCGACAGCTTAGACGGAGAGACAATACCTTTAACCCACTTCTGAAATCTGTTATTAAATCCCATGGAATCAATAATTCTAAACAAGCGGCTTCAATTGACCGAGTCGAAAGCTTTTTCGATATCTAACTTCAAGATGGGACCCATAAATAACTTCATTGGCGATAAAACTGGCTTGATGACTTTGCCTACCCCTGACACCAGGGAATTGATAAATAGAAATCCAAGACTTGAGGTGCGGTCTCAATCTGGAAAAAAGGACCTTGTAGATGATTTTATTAAGGCTGCCGATTAGGCTGATTGGCCTAAAATCCTTCACCTCTTCAACCGCTTCCTTTTTGGGAATCAAGCAAATGAACGAGTGTGCCACCGAGTTAGACAATTCACCGGTGAGGAAGAAGTGATCAAAGGCTTTCAAAAGGTCAGTCTTTATGATATCCCACCCTTTCTTGTAGAATTCTAACGTGAAGCCATCGGGGCCAGGCGCCTTATCTCCCCAGCAGTCCGAGATGGCTCTCCAAATCTCGTCTAAGGTGAAAGGTTTTGTCAAACTGAAATTATCGTCACCAGAGACCAGATCAGCTCTGTAACCACAAGGGAAAGGTCGGTTACTGCTGGTTTCCCGAAATCTACACTCAAAAGTGATGAACAAAAGCACCTTGGAGCTCTTCTTTTTCACACGTAGCTGCTTCGTTCACCTTTATATGCTGAAAAGTATTTCTTCTCCTATTGTTCAAGGCAACTCGGTGGAAATAAGGAGTATTTTTCCGTTCCGTAATGTCTTTTGCCAAAAAAATAAAAAAAAAACAAGTGGTAAAAGGAATTTGGTTGCCTCCATCAAAAGCTCTTTCTTTCTTTTATGATTTTGGCTAGGTGATTCTCTGATTATTGACTTAGTGCAGTTAGGGTGAGCATTGTAGATATTCGTAATCCTGCGGGATCTTATTCGATCTGTGTATGTAGTATGAACGCTGAAGGCTATTGAAACTGAGACCGTGTTCTGTACAAAATCCTCATCCTACAAGATTCATCCAATTCCACCTCTGTATATGAATCCCTTCATGGCCAAGACTAGAAAACTGTAATGAAAGAAAACTACAGCTCAATGCAAAAACTGATAAAAGATAGGAGAAACAACAGATGCAAATCCACAAGCTTTCAAACGAATAGCACATTCAGAGGAGCAGTAATATTTCGACAAGCCAGTAATTCGCATTTTTCCATCATTTGGACCAACAGAACTAACAAATGTACCGAAACTTTGCTGTAAAAATGTCATATATCAGAAAGTTAAGGATGCTTGCTTTGATCGTCAGAATATATATGGATTTCGAACAACGAACCCAATTTGCGTTGTCGTCATTGAATAAAAATCTTGAATAGGTAACAATCAAGGCTTCAGGGACAGGCCAGCCCCGAACTTGGGAGTCTTCTGGAAAGCTTTAGTGTTGAATGACCCAGACACCGTCAAAAACGACTTGGCCTTGATCTCATGCTGGAGAAGAGCGCCGAGATCACCGTGATTGTTCAGCTTTGCTTTCAATAATGTAGTAGAGTCAACCACATACGAACATCCAACAGTTAATGTGTTCTCGTTGGTCGAGAACCGCCTGCTGATCTCTGCCACAACTGCACCCCCATTCAGCTGCTCCAGATGATGCAAGTAGGATACCCTTATGGAATCTCCTTTGTCAGCCCTGCAGCGCGGAGTAAACAATGAAATAAGACTGTTAATTTCGAGACCAGTTGAATAAATTATGAAAGTTTAGGCAGCAAAATGGGATGCTAAAAAACGTTTTACCTAGTGCTTTGTAGTTTCGAAACAATTTTCCTTAGTACACAAATGTTAAGGTACTCAAAATCAATGAAAGGTAAGTTCAGATACTTAAATTTGCTGAAACCCATCAACCCAACTCATTTGTCCACCAACACAACAGAGTTGGATCAAATGGCTCTGGGTTAGATGGACTCATTTGTCATTAAGAGTGTACAGTTTGATTGCTCAAATTGCTTCAATTTCCAAATATGCATTGTGTTCCGTGCTTAAGCAATGCGTAAAAAAGCAGTATAAAGAACTTACAAGATAGCGGAAGCATTGGAATCTGGCCTAGTGAGTCTGACACCGGCATTATACTTGGAAAAGTCACCTGTAGAAGTCAGGTAGCTAGCCTCTGCACCAAATGCAATGGTGGGAGTACCAACAGTTGCAGAAAAATCAACAGATGGAGATTTATTCAGGCCAAGAGCAGCAGTGACACCAGCATGATGATGGTTATACTGGACTTCCAACTGGGGAGACAAGAAGTAGCAAATGCTGAATTACAACCCTACCAAACCCCGTCAAATAAAAAGCTACCACATCCTTGCATAAGAATCAATACCTTTCCAGAGTTGAAATCAGGCAATTTTACTGAAGCAATGGATTTGGTGGATGATGGATAGTCGGTAACACTAACAGTTGTTGTCACCTGATCAATGACTCAACATTAGACATACCAGAGGGTTTGAACTAAAGGTGTAAACATGAAAATGGGGTAGAGCACCTACATTAGACTCGGTGTCGACTTTGAAGCCAATGGTAGCATTCTTGTGCTTGTATTCAGCTGCCACATCCCCTGAAGAAAGGCCTCCTTTCTCAACAACATTGGAGGTAAGAGCCTGAAATTGACAAGAAGAACTATTAATCCCAAAATGCAAACTGCTAACCTCTTAAGGCTTCGGAAAAATGAAGCTAAACTGCACAGAGTGGATCTCCTAGAACAATAAAATCTTAAAACTAACTACCAAGGGGCATGCTCTAGAGAAACCATTTGCTCAAGATCATAGAAAGCAGACGTTGTCTATAACATCAAACCTCAAGATACATAATAACATCCTGTGGTGGACTGGCTATGATCAATTAAGCCAGGAACTCTGCTGCATTGAGTAGCAAAAGAATTGAATAATACACATTAATCCTGTCCACTGTCTACTACCCGAAGTGCAACTAGCTCATAGAAAGCAGAACCCACTATGACATTGCCGCCATGAGAACACGAGCAGCAACCAGTTCAATTACTACCCAAAATGGGGCAAAAAAAAAAGCACCAGGCTCGCCTTACTAATTACTAACCCTAAGCCATACCAAACCCAATATAGAGTCTACAACTTATACCAGCTTCAGCTTCCATTGTTAGCAACAAAGATAACGATTCAGAAAAGTCAGCAGCATAATTACTTAATCAGAAGCCCCTTGTATCCAATCCACAGACTACCACCAAGAAGCTGAGTGTATCCTAGAGCAGTCAAAACCGAAAGGAACTGGAAAAATCTCAGATCCAATCGGCTGAGCTTTAAGTATAAATCATAAAGAGTCGAGTAGAGCAAAAGGAGTGGGGGAAGGGATAAAAGGAACTTACCACTCCAGATTGAGTGAAAGTAGAGATGGAAATCTTCTGGTCGGAGAGATAATCTCTGGTGAGCAAATCTGCAAAGGAAAAGATGGGATCGAAGGAAGCGTCAGGCGCCGCAGCAAACAGCGAGAGGTAGAGAGGAAGCGGGAGGGAAATGGATGATGTGTGCGTACCTTTGGCCTTCTTGCCGAAGTCGGAGAAGAGACCTGGTCCCTTGCTCATGGCGGCGGCCGGCGAAACGGAATCGGGGAGGGGAGGAGGGGATTTTGTGGGAGGGTTTAAGAAAAACCCTATAACGCGAATTGGGAGAGAGAGAGCTGTTGTTGTAAAAGTGCGTACCAGTCAACGATGTTTTTGGGGGTTTCTTTTCTTTTCTTTTCTGGTCGACGTTAGCTTCAAGGACAAGCCAGAAACTCGTTGTTTAACGAGGTGCTTGCGAAGTATTTTTACTCGGTTTGGTTCTAAGTTCTAACTCTAACCGTTTATTGAGTTATCGATTAATCCTTAAACAACTTTTGCTTGTCACACTAAGCGTATTGTTCATATTTCTCGGTAGCCGTAATTGTATATTCGATTATCAATTATTATGTTGGTTAATTTACTAATTATTTAGCAAGTGATTTGAAAATAACTTTCGAAAAATAACCCATTAATAACTGAACCAACAGAAAGAAGAAAGAGAAGAGAGGAAGGATAAGAGTGACGAGTGCAAACTCGATGAGGGAAGAAAACGGGGCACAGAATTTGCCATCATTCCTCCAACATAAGTCATTTGATCTTCCCAATCCAATGTTGATGCCTACATTTGAATCGAAATTTCGACGGTGCTCTTTTCCTCTTTCACTTTTTAGGTTTACACTGGAAGGAAATTGAGGAGAAAGACGATAGTCGTTTTTTTTTGTGGGGGGGGGGGGGGAAAATATAGACATATATTCGGTTAGTTGTTGGTTCACAGTTAACCTGCTATTCGATACTCGGTTACATGGGAAGTCATTACAGACTACTAATAACCGTATCGCTAACTTATAATCGGTTATCGACATATAACCATTGATTATTGCTGAATTTATCGATAAACCACTAATTGACTAACTAACCTTCAAAAGATGTAAAACGTATTCTCTGGTATTCCAACTCCAAATTAATCTATTACCCTAGAACAATCAAAACTGGACTTAAGGGGAAATCTTTGCTCGTTTTTTTCCGGTGGCAGTTGGATACCTTTGGTGAGTGGGTGGCTAGTAATACACATTCTATTTGATTGGCTGTGATTTTTGGTTCTTTGCCAATTGAGGGTTGAAGGATTATTGTTCAGCAACATGTTCCCATAAGTAGCTTCTGGGAGGCCTCATCTCACCAGGCCCATTTATAGAATACCCTTTGTTGTATCCGGCCCTTCACACTGCCCGCTTGAGAAATAAAACACTTGGGCCGAGGAATTCATAGGCCAAACCCAGCCTAGCCAAGCCTAGCGATGAACTCCCAGCCGGTGCTGAGCTGTTTACACTTTTAGTTAGTCGTTGTTGTCTATGAGTAGCGCTGAAAATTGGGCTGACCCGTCCCTGACCCTGTCTGACCCGCTCCTGAAAGGTCAAGATGTATAACTGACCCGCCCCGACCCTGTCTGACCCTTTAGGGTCAGGGCGGGTCAGGAAGGGTCGGGTCAGTGAGTCGACCCTAATGGATAGACTACTTTTCTAAAAATTACAATTTGGTACCCAAATTTATTTTTCTTACATTTTAGTACCTAAATTTTATTTTTTACAAATAAGTCCCTAAAATTTGATGGTAAAATTACGTTTTGGTACCCAAATTTTTTAATTTTTACAATTTAGTACCTAAACTTATAAAATTTTACAAATAGGTCCAACATGTTTGTATGATTCTAAGGGTCATAGGGTCAAAAAGTGACCCGACCCTATCTGACCCTGACCTGACCCTAAGCTGACCCGACCCTAAATTGACCCTATAGACAAACTGACCCAGCCCGACCCTGAGGGTCGGGGCGGGTCAGTGGATTTTAAGGGTCAAACTTACACCCCTATCTATGAGCGACCTTACAATTTTGTTATAGTAATTAATAAAATTGATGGAGTTTATCTAATTAAATTTGCATTTAATATAATCAAATAGAGTTTGTATTACTGGTTAGAAATTTCACACTGTACGGATGTGTTAGAAAGACGACACATTCTATGAAACACGATCCTACATGTTCTAATTTCCCCGGGTTTTCTTGCCGCTACTTTGTTTTGGTGAACTTGAAAACAAAGATCGAAATTGTGATCGATTCCTCTAGTTCTCTGGGGTTCACAGCGGAAACTTCATTGCGATTATGATTTATGTTGTTCATGGCGACGATATGATAGCGACGACGGGGGATCCAGAAGATGGTAAAGTGCGAAGCGGTCTCTGTTTTCTGGGTTCTAGAAGAAGAACAGAGGTTACTCTCTATCGTTGTGTTGCAACTTTAATTGTTGGCTATAATTTTGTAAGCCCATATGAGAAGTTGACCCGCATACAATCAGTAATGATATTTTCTTTATTCCCATAGGCTATTTCCATTTCTGTTCTATAGTAACAATTTTTTTTTTTTTATCCAAGATAAGCCCCCAGGGCATGGCCAAACAACAAATACAAATCACTAACAATACAAAAAAAAACTCCTTGAGCAACTTTTTCTTTTCAATATTTACACTTTCCCAATTGATATCATTCTTAACTTAATTCTATCTAGGTTAATTGCATGATTGGTCATTGAGATTGCAAAAAACGTTCATGTTTGGTCACTCTAAATATTTAAATTTATTGGTGGTACTTAAGTTTATTGTAACCGTTCACGTTTGATCATTCTCCGTTAGTCGTCGTCCATCGCCCTTAACAGAGTCCGTTAAGTGATGATGTGGCGAACGAAATCGTTTAATCAACCCTCTTTAACCCGAAAATAGTGCGACCCGACCCGCCACGTAAATAAAACCTGTCATGTCATCCAGACCAGACCCAACCCTTAAACTACACTACCCACAAAAATTAAACCCTAATTTCTAAACCAGATCTCCACCTTCCCCTTCTCGATCGTGCTCCTTCCTCCCGATTTTCTTCCTCTTCCCCTTTGTTCGATACTTCACCGGCAACGAAGGGACGTCGAAGGAGAGATGGAGTTGGGTTCAATGAAAGCTCGCTTGGATAAATTTTAACAGTGAGGAGGATTCCTCTGCTTTTAGGTTTGAGGGATGCTTCTTTCACTTCTTCTTCCTTTCGGAACCCTCAACTGGTTGCTCTCTAAACCCTTTTCAATCGAGGGTTCCCTTTCTGTTTTTGCCTCAAGTTTCATCCAACATCACTTATCCCTCTTTGCCCCCCTCCGATGGCTTTGTGGCCTATATTGCTCGGCATTATCTAGAGGCCCAACCCTCTTGCTGTCATGGCCGAGCTCTCCCTACTGGTAGCTCCCCTCTGGATTGCGGTACTTGTGGGCGTTCTCGTTGGATGGTCATGGAGGCCCAAGTGGACAATTTTGGCGAATCAATCCAATACTGCTCCAAAGTCCTGTAACTTCAAGCTTCAACTGCCCAGCTGTATCTCTTGGATTTCCAGTGAGAAGGCGGACGCTCCAAGCGAGCTTGGGGGGGGGGGGGGGGGGGGGGGGATTGTTTGAAAATTTGTTTGTTAGAAGCATGGAGAGATTGTTGAACAGATCGATCGAGATGTGGATCGAACTCATCTTGACTTGAACTTCTTCTTAGGAGATTCATCATTGAGTACGAAGAACAGGGTGTGTGTTTTTTCTTGCTCCTGACCCGGTTATCTGTTGTCCGACTTTATGGTGTTTTACCATTTGCGAGGAAGTCTTGATTTTGTGCAGGGAGCAATGAGGGAAGTTCTTCAGTTGTTTGCAAAAGTGAACCCAACTATTGGTTATGTGCAAGGCATGAACGAGGTTTTGGTCTTCCATTGAACTCAGCTCCATCTCTCCTTCGTCGTCAGTGAAGTATCGAAAAGAGGGGAAGAGGAAGAAAGTTAGTAGGAAGGAATACGACGCATGATGGAGAAGGGGAAGGTGAAGATCTGTTTTAGAAATTAGGGATTTAATTTGTGTGGGTAGTTTAGTTTAAGAGTCGGGTTGGGTCTAGTCTGATTAGGGGTTGGGTTGGTCAAGATGACATGACGGGTTTCAGTGATGTGACGGGTCGTGTCGCACTATTTTCGTGTTAAATAAGGCTGATTAGACGATTTCGTCCGCTACGTCATCACTTAACGTACTATGTTAGCGGAGATGGATGGCGACTTACGGAGAGTGACCAAACATGAACGATTTCAGTAAACTTAAGTACCACCAATGGATTTAAATGTTTCAAGTGACCAAATATGAACGTTTTTTGTAATCTCAGTGACCAATCATGCAATTAACCCATTCTTTCTAAGTTTTCAATCGAATTTTAAGAAAGACAAAAGAGATTAAATATATTTGAGTTGTGAAAGAAACAAATTATAGAAATGAAAAGCATAATTATAATTTATATAGGAGAGAAGTATTTGTGTTTTTATATAATTTTCTTAGTTGTATTTTGTTGTATAATATGATAAGAAAATAGTATTTTTGTTTAAAATATTTATTAATATATCATTATTAAATTATAAAAAATATTTACACTTTTAATATTGAATTCTTTTAAAATGAACTCTCTGACAAACACACTCACTCTCTCTGATTGCCTAAATTTTGACAAATAATTGTTCACTACCGTTATTTTCAAAATTTATTTAATAATAATGATTCATTTTTGGAAAAAAAATCCATTCTTATGCAATTAATGCGGAAGAGTGGCAGCCACGTCAGATGGGCCACTCCCTCCACACCCCCTCTCTCAGTTTGCCGTTTGGCCACTTGTCGCAAAAAGCGTTATTCAGATTTCAGACTGCCCTCTCGAATCAAGATCGTGCGTCAAATAGCAAAATAGCAATTGGCCAACCGCCAATTTACAAAACGATCCAACAAATTGAGAAAATAATAATGAACAGAACAGACGCCACGCGGTTTTCTCCTTTTGTCACCTTTCTTTAGGCAATTAGCCACCGGAATTACCAGTCCCCCGGTCTCCATTTTTTCTTTAATTTCCTCCCTCTTCCGTACCTTTCGCTATCTCTGGCTCTCCCTTTCTCTTTGCTACTCTCTCTGTTCCAATTGGCTCTCTGATCTTTTTGGTTTTACTTGGAGGACGAAACGAACGAAAGACGGGATTTTTCTGCCGCTTCTGCTTGGTACAGTTTGGAGGTGTTTTTTTTCTTCCACTGCAGAGGGTTTCTTAAGTAGTAAAGTACAGAGCAGGGCTCCACTTTGTCGCTATTTCGAATCCTTTTTAAGTCAAAATTGGTCTCTTTGGGGCCATTGGAATAACGGGTACTTGACTAGATGTTAGATCTTTTGGTAAATTAGATCGAAACCACAAAGGGGGGGCCTCTTCTTATGTTATTTCTTCTCTTTGAGTTGAGGAAGAAGATAGTTTGGTGGGTCTTTTGGGGATTTGGAGATGGAAAACTACTTCACTGAGAATTTTGAAGTACAGGCGAAGAACTCGTCGGAGGATGCTCTACAGAGATGGAGGAAGCTCTGTTGGTTGGTGAAGAATCGGAAGCGCCGGTTCCGCTTCACTGCTAATCTCTCCAAGCGATTCGAGGCTGAGGCCATTCGTCGATCCAATCAGGTCTACCCTTCTTTACTTCCCCTTACTTTTTTTTCTCCATCTGTTTCTGCTGGGTTCCTGAGAAAGTTTACCCAGAATAGAAACAAAGATTTCCCAGCTTTGATTCGTAAGCAAGTTTCCATCTTTAAGGGTGCGATAGTTAGTAAATTAAAGACCAAGACTTTGACTTACAATTTTTCTCGCGCCCTCATTAAGAAGTGTTTGACGAAACTCTAGGTGTTGTTAGCAGTTGGTATCTGGAAAAAGCGATCGGATTTCCTTTACTTCGTGATCATGTCTGGGATCACGTGATTAGATCTCTAGATTCCAACCAAATTGTCCATCCTCTGGAAAGAAGTGAAGCTCGAACTTTTGGAAGTTAAAAACTACGGTGGTCTTCTAATTGGTAAAAACTTGCTGTTGCCTAATTTGCCGGTTGAGTTTGGACAGAATTGGCTTTCAAAGCACCGTAGAATTCAAACTTATACCTAACTACCTGCCAAAGTCGATTTGCTGTTCTTTTCAGTTTTCTCACTCTTTCATTATTCTGTTCATATTGTAGGAGAAGCTGAGAGTGGCAGTTTTGGTTTCAAAAGCAGCACTTCAGTTCATTCAGGGTGAGAATCTATTGACATTTCTCGGAGTGTAGGTTTTCTAAGTTCTTCTGCGTTGGGAGTTCAATATCTTATTATTATGTGTGCTTGCAGGTTTAAGCTTGTCCAGTGACTACATTGTACCCCAGGAGGTGAAACAAGCTGGCTTCCAGATTTGTGCAGAAGAGCTAGGATCTATTGTTGAAGGCCATGATGTGAAGAAACTGAAAATTCATGATGGGGTTGAAGGTATTGCAGAAAAGTTATGCACAACGATCACCAAAGGCATTTCCACTTCCGAAATCGATACCAGGAAACAAGTATATGGTGTCAACAAATTCACCGAGACCCCTCCTAAGGGGTTTTGGTTCTTTGTATGGGAAGCAGTACAAGATACAACACTTATGATACTTGGGTTCTGTGCTTTTGTCTCGCTTCTTGTGGGCATTGTTATGGAAGGCTGGCCTAAAGGTGCCCACGATGGACTGGGAATTGTTGCCAGCATTCTTCTGGTTGTATTTGTAACTGCCACCAGTGATTACAGGCAGTCTCTGCAGTTCAGAGATTTGGACAAGGAGAAGAAGAAGATTGTCGTTCAGGTTACACGAAATGGCTTGAGGCAGAAGCTATCCATATATGACCTTCTTCCAGGAGATATTGTTCATCTCTCTATTGGTGACCAGGTCCCAGCTGATGGGCTTTTTATGTCAGGTTACTCATTATTGATAAATGAATCAAGTTTAACGGGCGAAAGTGAACCGGTTAACGTCAATGCTTCAAACCCATTTCTCCTTTCTGGGACCAAAGTTCAGAATGGTTCTTGTAAGATGCTTGTGACCACTGTTGGCATGAGGACACAGTGGGGGAAACTCATGGCTACTCTTAGCGAAGGAGGAGATGATGAGACTCCACTGCAGGTCAAATTGAATGGAGTTGCCACCGTAATTGGGAAAATTGGCTTGTTCTTTGCTGTTGTGACATTTGCTGTCCTGGTGCAAGGGTTGTTCACTCGGAAGCTCGAGGAAGGAACCCAATGGATTTGGTCAGGAGATGAAGCTATGGAAATGCTGGAGTTCTTCGCCATTGCAGTCACCATTGTTGTAGTTGCAGTTCCCGAGGGGCTTCCTTTGGCTGTAACTTTGAGTCTTGCTTTTGCTATGAAGAAGATGATGAATGATAAGGCGCTCGTTCGACATCTAGCTGCCTGTGAAACGATGGGTTCTGCCACTACTATTTGCAGCGATAAAACTGGGACTCTCACAACTAACCATATGACTGTTGTCAAAACTTGCATATGTGGGGAGATTAAGGAAGTAAACGGTTCTGAGAAGTTTGGGTCTTCGATTCCTGAATCAGTTAGGAAACTTCTCCTTGAGTCAATATTCAACAACACTGGGGGAGATGTTGTGGTCAATGAAGCTAAAAAAGTAGAGATTCTAGGCACTCCCACTGAAACTGCTCTTCTTGAATTGGGTCTCTTGCTTGGCGGAGACTTCCAGGAAGAAAGAGGGAAATCAAAGATTGTAAAGGTTGAGCCTTTCAACTCTACAAAAAAAAGAATGGGAGTAGTTCTAGAGCTTCCTGAAGGAGGTTTCCGTGCTCACTGCAAAGGTGCCTCTGAGATAGCTTTAGCTGCATGTGACAAGTTCCTTAATTCAAATGGAGATGTTGTTCCACTTGACGAGGCATCCACCAAACTTCTCCAAGACACAATAGAGAATTTTGCTAGTGAAGCTCTTCGAACTCTTTGCCTTGCATACTCTGACATTGGAAGCGGATTTTCAGAAAGTGTTGATATTCCTTTTCAAGGATATACTTGCATTGCTATTGTCGGTATCAAGGACCCAGTCCGCCCTGGTGTCAAGGAATCTGTTGCAGTTTGTAGGTCTGCTGGAATTGTTGTTCGTATGGTCACAGGAGATAACCTAACAACTGCCAAGGCCATTGCCAGAGAATGTGGAATTCTGACTGATGATGGGCTAGCAATTGAAGGTCCTGAGTTCCGTGAGAAGAGTGACGAGGAGTTGCAGCAACTTATTCCCAAACTCCAGGTGCATTACCGTTTTTTCTTACTGCTTCATGGTTTTAATGACATATTAGGTATAACTAGGAAATGAATTGAATTCAAGTTTAGGTAATTGTCCCCTCTAATAGCCCTATTTAAATACAATATCATAAGCACTGCCAATAAAGTTCTGCTTCAAATTCCCAGTTTTCTATTATTCCATTTGCAATTTTTGTGTTTGGAATAATTCTCAGACATATGGAAATGAATTGTGTTGTTGATATTTGATAATAAAAATAGTTAAATATGTTTCTGTCTTGGAAAAAGAAATGTGAAAGAGAGAGAAGATGAAATTGAAAAGATAAAGTAATAATAAATCTCTAGTGGTTAGTACTTCCATTTCTATCAACCCAATTCATACCATATTTTGCTTAAAAAAAATTAATACCATGTTTTACAGCATTTCTAAAACTCAAGTTTCATGTCAAACATAAAATATGGAAATGGAGTTCAATTTCATAAGTTGTTAGGCCATTCAAACTGGCTAACTAGTTGGAACTTGATTTGTAACAATATTCGCTTGATATACAGGTGATGGCTCGATCTTCACCTATGGATAAGCATACCCTTGTTAAGACCTTAAGAACTACTTTTCAAGAGGTTGTTGCTGTGACTGGTGATGGTACAAATGACGCTCCTGCACTTCATGAAGCAGATATTGGGCTTGCCATGGGCATTGCAGGAACTGAGGTCTGTTTTAAGCCTACTTTTGTTTTAGTAGATTGAGATCTACTTGTCTGGTTGCTCATATATTTAAATTGTGCTCTTCAGGTGGCTAAAGAGAGTGCGGATGTCATTATTTTGGATGATAACTTCTCAACAATTGTTACAGTGGGAAAATGGGGGCGTTCAGTATATGTGAACATCCAGAAGTTTGTGCAGTTTCAATTGACTGTTAATGTAGTTGCCCTAGTTGTCAACTTCACTTCAGCCTGCCTTACTGGTGTGTATTTGCTTCATCGTCTTCGCAACATTTAAAAATTTGCTTAATCGTATCAATTGTTACCTGTGGTGTGATCCGATTGCTTTTCCAGGAAATGCTCCTTTAACTGCCGTTCAGCTTCTGTGGGTCAATATGATCATGGACACTCTTGGAGCACTGGCTTTAGCCACAGAGCCTCCGACTGATGATTTGATGAAGAGAGCACCAGTTGGCAGGAAAGGCAACTTCATTAGTAATGTAATGTGGAGGAATATCATGGGACAATCTTTGTATCAATTTGTGGTGATATGGTACCTTCAGACACAAGGAAAGGAAGCATTTCGACTTGATGGCCCAGATTCTGATTTGATACTCAACACTCTCATTTTCAACTCTTTTGTCTTTTGCCAGGTAATATGCGATTACAAAACTTTGAATTTTTTTAACCGAAAAACTGGAAATCATGGGGTAGTGAAAGACTGAATCTGTTTTTTTTTTTTTTTTGGTCTTACTTTGTTGGTGCCTATGTAGGTTTTCAATGAGATCAGCTCAAGGGAGATGGAAAAAGTAAATGTCTTTGACGGCATATTGAAGAACTATGTGTTTGTCGCTGTATTGAGTTGCACAGCCATTTTCCAGATCATAATTGTGGAGTTCCTGGGTACATTTGCAAGCACAACACCTCTTACTTGGCAACAGTGGTTTGTAAGCATAGCATTCGGGTTCCTCGGCATGCCAATTGCTGCTATTCTGAAGATGGTTCCTGTAGGATCAGCCTAATTGGTAGGTTACTCAGATTAGTCATCCAAGTATCTTCTCATGGATTCTTTGAATTGCTAGAGACCATCAATGGGGTTGTAGAATTTTTTTGCCACGAGTCTGCTAAACTCTTGCTGTGTGATGCGACTCTAAAGCAGTTCTAGTTTTTATATAGTCAGTTGAGCAAAATCGAGATCTAACCTTTCGCAGTAAACTCTTTCCACTAACCAATTTGATTCATGAACTTAGCAATAACATGAAGGCTAATACAGCTATGGTACAAGAGAGCCTAGAAACTGTTTTTACCAGAGGGTAGAAAATAAAAAACAACCGAGAGCTTCTTGTATATACAGGATACAGCCAACTGGTTCCATGCCGACATTTCCTGAGTATTCAGTTTCTTCTTTAAGGTCCTGATTCTTGAACATCGAAAATGACAGAACTTGATTGTTTTGTGTGGCGTCTCAAGGAGGGAAGGGAACTACCCAGTAAAGAGTAATAGCAGAAGTTTCTATGGAAGGACGGGGGGAGGTAAGGTAAGTGAAAGACAGCAAAGCTTTGATGTTGTTGTTTCAAGTTAAGGAAGGAGAACGGATCAGGTCAGTAACTCTATGGTCGTAATCATGAGTAACATGTCCACATCAGCATGACATTGGTATCCTCTCTCCTCGAAAGGCTTTTATTTTTTTCCCTTTAATATTTAAAGGACGATTTCTCTCTCGTTTTAAGTCAATTTTTTTTTTGGACAGATAAATAAGATTAAATGTGTTCTTTAAAATGATATCCACTTTGATATATTTTTAGTACAAAAAAAATTTAATAATTTTTTACCAGTCATTACTATATGGTATGCTCCTATTTAATACCATATGGTAAGAAAGCGTTCCATGATGGTATGAACATACCAATATGGTAATAAGGTTGAATACATAATAGTAAGAGTATACTAACTATCATTTACGACTTTCATCATTGCTTACTACAAGTTACCACCCACATACAATAGTGGTATAGTATGGTAATTTTTTATTTAGTATTTTTTTCACTCAGAAATTTATAGATCCAATAGATCATGATGAACTCGTTCCTTATGCAAACGTTTTCAAAAACGACTTAAAAACGAAGAAGTTACCATATGGTATGTAGTTGGTAAAAAAAAGTTTCTCGAAATATATTGAATATTGATCTCATTTTGTAGAGCACAACAAACTCGTTCCATCTATGCAAAAAAAAAAAAAAAAATTTGAAAGCCGAGTTAGAACGAAGAAGATAAGAGCCGATTAAGAAAACTAGAGAAAATAAAATGCATTTAATTGGGAACCCTTTGATATGAATTTTCTGGACCCACTTAGATCTAAAGGTCTAGATTTAGTTACTGACCCTATCCTAAGCCCAAGGGAAGGGCAGGACTCTGCAATGATATAGCCCCGGAAGACAACCTAGTTATTCTGCTAACTTGAAAATTTGTTAGTATGTACTAACTAATATCCAAAATATATGAAAAAATATCAAAGTCTGTTGAGTATCTAGATAGCACAGACTAGTATTCAAAACATCATAAACTAGTATCCACTATCCAGATAGTATATACCAACTAGTATTCAATATAGATACTCTTATGTGTTATCTGGATACTCTTATGTGTTATCTGGATACTCTTATGTGTTATTTGGATACTAATTATGTGTTGTATGGATACTATTTTGTGTTGTCTAGATATTAGTTTGTGAAATTGGGATAATAGTTGATTTATGGTGGATATCAATAAGCAAACTTTTTACATAAAAAAAAAAAACAAACTTTGAATACTAGTCTGTGCTCTCTAGATATTTTAGTATTTGGATACTAGTTTATGTATTTTGGATATCAGTTAGTATCTGCTAACGAGTCTTCAAGTTAGCATATTAACTTTCCCCCAGAAGAAGGTCTGTCTTTATTTTGCAAAGAAATAGGTACCCCAAATTGATAGAGAACAGAGGACAGTGTCTGGTACTTCTTTAGCCAGATTTTGACTAGTTAACCACATAAAAAAATGAACCAATTGAACCAATAGCCAAGAATTTTTTTTTTGTTTTAAAACATAAATTTCAACGTGCATGAATAATTTTGACACCATAAATCTCCGTAAATAATAAAGATGCAAAGTCAAAGCATCCCAACTTGTACTATAACGTCATAAACATTTACATAATGTCATATGGAGACACGATCTTCTCGACTCCCTAGTGAAATGTGGTTGTGAATGAAGAAGGGGACGAGGTTCTCAAAAATAAGATTGAGACTTGGGTATCGTTGTGGGAGTTTGGAGAGTGGTCGAGTGGGGCTATTAACACGTATTGAGAAGTTGGCTGGGTCCACAGTTTGGTCTGGTAAACCACAGTCTAGACCAGACCAAGAGATCAAAACATCACATTATACAGACCATGGACCAGACCAGACCATACTTAACGGTCTACGGTCTAGACCAAATTATTTGGTCCGGTTTGGACCATGGTTTTTCAAACGGTCTGGTCTATTTTCCCATCCCTAAGACCATCCACAATGTGGGTGGGAGGGTAAGGTGGGAAAATAGAGAAAAGAGGGGGAGGGAGAGGTTTTGGTCACAATGTGGGGGGTGAGAAAAGTGGGTAATTGGTTTAGTACTTTTTTGTTAAATCAATCTATAGTTGATTTCATTACTTTATTTTTATATAATAATCATTATTTTTATATAGTTAGTGATAATTAATTAATACGAACATTTTGACCCACATTTTCCATTTTTCCTTCCCACACTGTGTGAACATTTCCCACTTTTCCCATTTTATCAACCCACATCATCAGTGGTCTAAGAGTAGGGGTGGCGATTCGGTCGGCTCATTCAAAATCGAACCAAACTCGATCAAAAAGAACAAAGTATTAACTAAATACCATTTGATTAGGATCTCCCCAAATCGAATCTACACAATAAATAAAAACCAAATGAGAAAAATTGAAGCCCCATTTCAAATTTCCTGCATGCAGAGTAAAAGTAGGAAGGACATTTTGGTCTTCATAATTACTTTTTTTTATTCATTAAAAAGACACGTACTAGGATTCGAACCATGACCACTTTAAAGAAAAGCAAAGATCATAACCAATCACACTAAGTACATTTGTTGTATATTTTTAAATTAAAAACATATAATAGCAGAGAGGAAAAAACAATTCCCCCATTTCAAATTCCCTGCTCCATGAGCGTTTGTAGGAAGGGTAGAATAGAGAGTGTCAATTTTTTTCTTTTTCCTCTGTGGAATGGGCCAACTTACTGTACACTTGTGAATTTAAACGGGTCTAGGAGTGTCAATTTTTTTTCTTTTAAGCAAAAAATGCCTTCTAGAGAGAGAGAGAGAGAGAGTAATTTCTAGAGAGAGAGTTTCAGAGAGAGCGTGTGAGCGAGAGTGGGTTTGGGGAGTGTTCGAGAGCGTCTGTTTCCTTTCGCAGGTCTCCGGCAAAGGCAGCATTCGCGGCATGGCAATCCCAGGGGGCAGCAACGACAAACTTTTCAGGTCGGACATAAGCAGTTAGTGTTGGAAGAGTTGAGTTCTGGGAAGGACGTATTCCTTAAGCTTTCTGTTATTGAAGGTTATCGACGATGGTTCATATTCCTCGAACATGATCACGCCGGCTGGCTGGGCTCCATTCTCGGTAACCTATATGCTCAAAGGATATATACTTCGAAGAAGGGATCTAAATTGTTTCGTGGTCGAAGAATATCTTTCTCTTTCCTCTTGAATCGTTTCGGCAGGGGTCTGAAAATTTCGGAGGTCTCGAAGGATGGCAGGACCTTCTACATCATCTTTCCTGTCGAAACCAGTTCATTGAACAAGATTAGCAGGGCTTTTCTTTCTCTTCGGCCTGTTGCTGAGATTCATCCTCGCGCTCTGGTTCGGGATTCCTTTGTGGTCTCAGGAAGATCTTTTGCGTCAGCTCTGAAGGAGGGTCTGGCTTCGGAGTCAGGGAAAGTTGGGAATGTTCACTTGGACGGAAACTGTTTCATCGAAGCAGCTGAAGATGGAATTGAAAGAAATATGCATCTGCTTGATAGTTTTTTTATCTTGGAACTCTTTGACATTCTGAACATGGGTCTCCCAGCGGATCATCAAGAGGACTTTATTTTGTGGGCTCGGAAGGCATGGAACTTGGATGAGGGTTTTCGTTTCTCCAGAAGGGTGGGAGATTCTTGGATGCTTGAGTGCCCAACGCGTCATGAAGCCATCCGCGTCCAATCTACAAGGATTAAGAAGTTCAAATCCTTTAATGTGGTTCTCAGATTCTGGAAAGAAGATGACAACAGGTATTTCAAGTG
Organism: Linum trigynum; assembly: GCA_964030455.1. NCBI lineage: Eukaryota > Viridiplantae > Streptophyta > Magnoliopsida > Malpighiales > Linaceae > Linum > Linum trigynum. Next base: position 26,012,060 of record OZ034814.1, on the reverse strand, counting down.
TCAAGGTGGCCTGAAGTGGATTATGGCGTTTGGTATCCCACTACACCTTCGTAATAGAGGTGTCCTGAAGAGGGTGGGTGATCTCTATAGTTTTATTCACGAATCAGTAATGTGCAAATGGCGAATTGCAGTCAAACATGTTGAATTTCAAGTTTTGGCATGGGTTGGTCAAACATGTTGAATTTCAAGTTTTGGCCCGTTTTGATCAAGTCTAATTTAGAGTTTGGCATGGGTCGGTCAAACATGTTGAATTTCAAGTTTTGGCCCGTTTTGATCAAGTCTAATTTATAATTACATGGTTCCCTAATACCCGATAAAAATCTAAATCCAAACCAGTTTGGCAGGTGAGTCCGTGTTTACCACCATTTTCTAGGTATACAGGAACAACAGTTCCTATCCCAAATCGTGTTGTTCATTCTTGATTTCTTTAGATTTTATCATGGTCTGGCAAAAACCAGAAAGCACAATGAAGACAAGATGAATGTCTTATAAAGTGAATTAATCGGCCAATGGGCCGAGTAAAAGCTAGCAATGATTGTGAGATGCTCATTTCCCGAAAACCGGCAGGATAACCGATTTTTTATTCCATTTTCTGGAATTCGGTTTTTATCAAACTTACTCCACCTCATCATATTACCAGAAATAATATTGTTTCACAAGGTAACATGTACTTGATTTTGGTTCATAAGGCTGATTTTTTTTCGTTGCATCATTCATGTCTCTTTCCTACTAAATTCACTATTTTTATCACGTGTTTCCCAAAAAAAATTATACAACAATAAGCTATACACCCCTATTACATTATAAAATTCCATACCTCACCTTCCTCCGGCCAACTAGTCAGGGCCATGCTAGTTATCAATTATACAAGGATCGGTTTGGGCTGAACAAATCAACCATCATACACTACCCCGAGACTTTTAACCCTTCAATTAAAAGAATAAAAAATAAAAACATTATTCACATTGAGATTTTCCCTAAAATAAACAGTTTAATTTTTCCCCTTCAAAATAACTAGGTTTTGATGACCAGGCCTTAGGATTATACTTATAAGAAATGTTAACTCCATTTCAAGTGAATATCACATTTCCTACAAAAAGTATTCCAAGGCTTTGAAACAGGAGGTGATGAGTCAAAATTTTAATTTTTATGTCCACATATCCAACAAAACAGAATTGCATGATGTAGGATGTGATTGGAATGTTTAGGCTGCAATGTTAGGTGATAGAGATTTTTTATTCATAAAGTGCAGAACAATCACACTTCTAGATCAGGTACTCTTGTTCAAGACCATCGTCAACTTGATTCAAATTTTGTGGTACAATTTATTAACTTCCACTAAGGTTAAACTGAATAAATATATAATTATCATCACTATGACTATAACTTTTTTTTAATCACTATGACTATAACTTGATACCTAAGAATCCAATTCATTATCATTTAAAACATTTAACCAATATGCTAAGTTCTATTTGATGCTCCTAAGCACAATAAAATTAGTAGTTATTGTCTTAAATGGGTTTAAAATCATCTTACCATCATTGTCCCATATCAGTTGACCTCATGCTTCATTTTGTAAAATATTGACTCTAATTTCTACGTAAATTACAAGAAATGTCTTGGATAAATTGTGTATTCTATTTTCTTTCATAAACGTAATCATTAGTAGCTTAAATAATTTATTTTTATTTTCACTTCATAATATGCTCGATAATTATTAAAACTTCAAAAAATAAAAATAAAAAAAAAAGTTAAAACATATATTCAGTTCCTATCCAAATTCAAATCCTTATTTAATTTTTCACAACACTTTCATTTCATATTGAAAAATGAGAAATCAAAGAATAACTTTTGATTCTGAAAGACTTAAACTGGATCATTCGCTCTGTAGTACCATAAATATGTGGAAAAACTTATATTATGATTTACCCAAAAAAGATAATGATGTTTTTATGTGCCTACTACATTAGTTAAAGATAATATTATGTTTTATAAAAAAAAGATAATATTATGTAGTGGAAGTATTGACTTGTTAATTAAAATTTTCACACTCATGTATTCATGTAACATTATCATATATCATATAATTACTAAACTATACTAATACAGTTTAGTCATGTCTCACCATAATACACCATATTTTCATGCGTGTAAGAATGTTGTTGATAGTCGTGGAAAATTTGTTTGTATGTTATATTAACTAAAGTCTGACCTAAATACACATATGGTCAATTCATAAAAGAAGCCACAAAAATATCAAGTTATATATGTAATATGTCGTCTCTGTAATCAAATTAAACATCCCTAACATACTAAAAATAATACCATTATGCTTTCTCTAATGCAATTTCAATTTTTTTTTTTACAAAAGATAATCTTATATTGATCAAGAAAAAAATGCAATTTCAATTCTTTTATGTTTTTCTTTTTCTTTGTTTGACATTGTCTATTCTTTTTCCTGCCATGCATACTTAATAAAATCATAGTTTTCTTTTTCTATAATGCAATTTAACTTCCTTGTTTTTTCCTATTTTTGTTTGATATAGACTTTATAATCAAACTCAAACCATTGATTAGATGTAACAGGTGAAGTTTACATAATTCTGTAAGTTCTTTTTTATATTTTTTGGTAAAGAACCATTAAGCACGAAAGTAATTAAATATCAAAATTTTAGATAGCTAATTAATGTTAGAATTTAGAAAACGTGGAAGTGATTAAAGCCCAGTGTACGTTATTCACACCTATGATTTTTACTTGGATAATTCATATACATTCAGAACTATTGGTTTTTATTTTGAGATTAAATGAATCTTATAGTTGGAGTCGGAGAATTTTGGATTGGTGTTCAATCATTAGAGGTTGGAGTATAGTATCATGCCCAAAAATCCAACTAATTCAAAATTTAAATAAAAAAAATAGACGAAAGTATGATAAGGTAAGCATATGTCAGCCTGAACTATATAAATGAAATTATGAAGTATGCACTGACCCAACAATTGAAGTTTCTCTGCTTTCGTTCCCCACCCTATAAATTTTGGGAAATTCTTGCGTCCAACCCTCATTGGAGCTAGAGGCTCCAACCTGCCATTTGGCAGCCACATATTGGCCAATCAACCTTCCTTTTTCTCTTATTTTAATTATTTTTTTATTCCTTTAACATTAATCACATTATGAATTAAAAAATGAAAAAAAAAACATATTGGACGGAAACGGCAGGGAGAAGGATGGAAGTTGGGAGGGCAACTTCTAGATTATGATTTAATTAGGTCATATCTTAAGTTTATATGTTCTTCTATAGGAAAAAATTGGTTAACAGGCAAAATATAAAGTCCTCCGTAAACGCGCGCCTCCATGCTCCATCTCAAGTTCCCAACCCTCCGACCTCCGCGCCATTTCCGCCATCCGCCGAGATTTGGGATTCAACAACAACACCTCTTTAGATTTCCGGGAGAAAGCCCTTTCCAACGGCGCCGATTTCGGGAGAATTCCCATCGTGGAAGACCGGAGCGGTTACGGGAAGAGAAACCGTCCGGGGGTCCTTAGCCACTTTAGATTTTCAACCCGCCCACTAATGTCGAGCGTCTCTCTCGCTCGGAGAAGGTCTGTCCAGGGTGAGCGATTGCGGAGCGCTCTATGAGTTCCGTCCAAGGGCGGCGTTGGGCGAAGCCCTGGCCGGCGGAGAAGGAGCGGCGGGAGATGAAGTTGCGCACGGCCGACGTCGCGATTGGAGGCTGGGTTTCGGGCTAGGACGTGAGGTTCGTCACCGGAGTGGCAAAACGGCCGTTTTTTCTAACGGTAGCAACCCTCAAGAGATCCGCCAGTTACAATTCCAGGGAAGTGTGGTGGTTACGTTGCACTAGCGGCGATTCAGATATGTAGTTCCTCTCCTCTTTATTCTTATTATTTCTCTAGTTCCTTTATAATTATCCTCCCAATTTATATTTTTCAATTATTCTTTCCATACTTTCCTCCTTAATTTCATTATTTATTTGTTCCCATTAATATAGTTTCAAACTCTTTTATTTTTCCTTTCCTTAACTGTTCGTATATAGCAACTTTTCAGTAACTATACGGTAAAAAAAAATTAAAAATTGTTATTCTTTTGACATTGTTAGCTTTGGATTCGGAGTATCCGACTAAGCCTCAATGGCTTGTTTAAGTCCATTCGGTGGAGCTTAGTTGTCCTACAGTATGGGCGCTTGTGTGTTTGTTTGTTTTGCAGGGGCACCTAGTTTTCCCTCGACCATACAAGAATCCATCCACTAAGCTTCTCAGTGAAAGTTGGCACGGGCCCACAATTGTTGACGGTTCTGCATGCACATGGCAATGGGAATGGATACTCTCCTTTTGCTACAAGGATGACCTATCCTCTGGCTTTGGCACGTGTTGTATACCCGCTTGTATCCTTTGTTGCATTTCTTAGGATACTGACGAGCTGCCCATTTAGTGGCTAAAAAGGCTCTTTTATCGACGGATTGATTAGCTATCGACCGCCGCATTTGGTTATTTTATTTTCTACATATTTGTAAGCATACTACATTATACTTATACACCTACCTTTATTTTTATACACCTATCTATGACAAAAAAAATTGGTTGCAACAAAAAGAAACAGAATACAAAAATTGCATGTGCACTGGAACCAATTTTGAAATACTTATGCGTTCAAATTTTGAAATACTTTGACAATTTCAAAGTGATATGACCATTGTACAAAATACTATATATATATATATATATCACAATATCATAAATAATTTGACAAAAAATTGAACACCATACTTTGTATTACAGTGCCAACATAAAAGAATATCCTAATAAAAGAAACAAAGTCAATAATCCATGGCGGTTGAAACATAAATCTTGTCACAAATTTTGATCATCAAAATAGAATTTGCTATTGCTTCCTGCAAAAAAGAGAAAAATTTACATCAATTTAAAATAGTAGTAAATAAAATTATAGAACATACATAAAAATTATTCTTGTTTTCTATACCTGTAATAATTGAGTGTATGATATATTGTTCAAAGATATTGTCGGGTCGTGCTCTTCATGAATATATCATGTTGGTCTAGTAATCGAACTTTGAGATTCATATTGTTCAATCACCGCCTACAAAATTTGAAATGTATCAATGAATAGAAATATATACAACTTCATTTAGGATAACAAATATACTATTTTTTAAAATATTTTAAAACAACAAACCTGATCATTTTGGATGTGAACTTCATTGTAACTTTCAATTAGTTGAGAATCATCAGCTTTCATCTTCTTGCCCTATATAATACTAGGATCAATTAAGAAAACAAACATAAAAGAGCAAAGAATTTCCAAGCATACCTTTCTCGGATACCACTAAAGCATGAGAATTGGGAGAGCAATACCACTTAACGAAGAATAGGGCATCGCGTACTACTGAACTATATTATATGTGCACCCGGTACCACTTAAGTTTACTGCTAAGTGCATTGCGTTAAAGTTGATAGAATATTGTTGGAATATTCCATTTTTTAAATTTCAGAATTGGTCCTTCTACTTTTCTTATCGTAAAAAAACCATTTGGACTTACGAACAACATAATTTTTTTATTGTTTAATTGGAATCCTCTTTTGAATACTTGATACCAAATCAATTTTTGAATAGAAAATTTGGAATAAATTATCATTATAAGTATTTTCAATTATCATTATGTGTTCTTATAATTGAATTCTATTTTGATATAAATAATATGAGAATGTTATTTTGATATAAATAATATGATAATGTTATTTAGTTCTCTTTCATCATTAAGATGTTGTCTAATTTTCCATGTTAAATCTCCTTTTAATTATTTAATATTATATTATAGATGTTTCATATTAGTTAAATTTATTAATTCTAATTCTTTTCTATAGTCACATTTTCTACATTTTCTTTTCTACATGTTTATTGAACGTTGTAGTTTTTATAGTTCATTTATTACTTGGTTACTTCCATATCTTTTCGTTCTAAATGTTTTTTCAATTACTGGAATATGTTTTTATTCCTTATGATTGTGTTCCATTTATCTTTCTTTGGTGTTGATGTATTGATGATCGATTATGTTATATTTTAACTATTTTTAATGGTGCTTTTAATTGAATTAGGGTGTTTAAATAGATATTCAAATATTAATTTTAAATATTTATTATTATATTCTAGTATATTTATTATTTTCTTAATTTTCATTTAATATTTTTACTAATTTATCTATTTTATTGAAAATTTTGATTAGCCATTTCAGTAATAATATGTTTAGAAGATTTTCTAATTTTTATATTAGATAAAACTTGTTGAAATATAGTTTTGGATGTTTTTAAAAGTTTTCTGTACCAAAAAGTAATTAAAAGTCTAGGTTGGATGGAAAAATATACGAATGTACATTTTGTCTGACTTTAATGGTACCCTATTCAAACTTACATAATATGTCTACTCCAATTCTCAAATACGAGTGGTATCCCATATATATTTTACCCTTTTGGCTAAAATCAAGTGTGTAGTATCAACCTATACCAAACCAACCACTTGTGGTCACTCCATCGTCGGTCGATCGGTCCAAGTTTCCGGTCCACGTGAGGTTCCAAATCTTCTTCATTCATTCATCTGCGAATCCTGCGGCCAAGGAAGCGCCACGTGTGAGCCCCAAATTCAACTGGCTGTGGTCGACTACACGCTCGAATATTCGGTGCCCACTCCACCTCAGAAATCAGAATAAACCCTTCCTCTCCCTTCCCTTCTCTTCTTCCTTTCCTCTCCCGGAATCGGAAATCAATCAAAGGGCAGGGCATAATATATAAGAGAAATTTGGCGTTTCCCAAAAGCTCCCTCCCTCCATTCGTTCGCGTCCAATCTCTCCCTCTGCGTTCGCCTTTTGGATTTTTATGCAATTTCGTTCGGCCAAGCTTCTTGCCTCCGGAATTTTAATGGCTAGATCGTCCTCAACCTCACCTGCGTTGTTGCCGTCTTCGTGCTCCTTTCGTCGATCAGCGATTTCTTTTCAGTTCCCTTGTCCTGCTTCCGATTCTTCCAGTTTTTATTTTCCTAGTCAGCGTGCTGTTGGATTTTGACCGCCGGTTAGGGTTTCTTCGTTCGTCCGTTCGTTCGTAAGCCTCAGCCGCCGCCGCTAGCTAGCTAGCAATAGCAATGGGGAAACGTAAGCGATTCTCGGCCTCTTTTCTGTTATTCTTCATCTGTTGGGTAGTCAATTTCCGAAATTCACATGAATCCTGGTGTTATTGTTTGGGGGTTCGTTTGCCCTTGTTGATTTTGTTTGCCCAATTGCTGAAAGTTTCGGTCTTGGAATTGGTCGCCCTTGAATTTTGTGGAATCCTAGGGTTTTTCGGCTTTGGGCTTTTTGGTTTTGACTTGTTTGTTAATGTAATAATACTAATAACAATTATTGTCGAGCTCGTTCAGGTAGTAATAGAAAGAAGAATGCCTCCATGTTGGAGAGCGATGATGATGATAGTAGTGTGAGTTCATCATCGACTGTCCGTTCTGATCTTATCTCCGTAACCGGTAATGACGAAGTGGAGATTGAGAAGGATAACTTACTGGATCAGGCTTTAGATGCTTTGTACGAGAAGAGGTTCGTCATGGGAATGAAAATCCTTTGCATTATCAAATGGATTGGTGCACTTTTTGGTTGATTGTGAAGCTGACTATGGGTTCTCTTTCGTGGTTTAGGAGTACAACTAGAGAGAGAGCATTGGCCTCCATTGTCGAGGCTTTCAATACCAATCTACAGCATGAGTTTGTGGAAAAGAAGTAGGGCACTGTGATACGAGTTCTTCTTAAGTCTTTTCCAAGCGTGTATTTCTCATTTAGATAGCTCTTTGCTGTTCTTGTTTCCGTATGTAACCCACTTGTTTTGGTATTTGCTCAGGTTTGCTACTTTGCTACATCAATGCGTAAGTTGCATAAAAAAGGGGTCCAGCAAAGAGATAGCCCTGGCATCTCATGCCATTGGTTAGTATTGTTAGTCGAATTGCTTGTTAAAGTTCTGTATCTCGCCTTGCATTCCCTAATATATGTGTGAAATGTGCACTTTCTAGGATTGCTGGCCTTAACTGTTGGTTTTAAGGATAACGCTCATGAAATATTTGACGAGTTGATCGCCCCAATTTCCCAGTCACTTAAGTCTGGTTCAGACTCGTTGAGGAGGGTAGCTGTAAGTATAGCTCTGTGGAAATCGTCACTTGGAATTATCATGTGATATCGAAGGTTTTGCTGATTATGGCTATCCTTTTGCCTTTGGTTTATGATTGCAGTTGGTGGAGTGTCTTGCCATTGTTACCTTTATTTGTGGAAATGGTCCCGAGGAGACTGAACAATCTATGCTGATCATGTGGCAGTTGGTTCGCCCTAAACTTGGCCCTAATGTATGTGCTCCAAAGTGTACTTGTTCTTTTGATTTTGTTTGCAACTTTAGGAGATCCGCACTCAGTGAACCTGTTGTTTTGTTTGATTAAATGTTAGGTCGTTGGCGTGAAGCCTTCTAGTCCTGTCATTACAGCAGTGGCGTCTGCCTGGGCGTTTCTTTTGACATCCATGGACGGGTGGACATTAAACCCCAAGGACTGGCAAGAGTAAGCTAGCTTTCTTTTTCTGCTTCTGCATCATGATTTTTATCTTTCGAGTACATGTAGAACTTAAAGTTGGTTTCCTACTAGTTGTCCTAGAGGTGATTTGAAGGTTTGACTTCTTGTGCAGGTGCATTTCCTACTTCTCCTCGCTCCTGGATAAGGAGGACCGTACCGTACGAATTGCTGCTGGTGAAGCATTGGCTTTGATTTTTGAGATGGGATGTCTGGAGAAGTTTGCTGCCGAGGCCTTTGAAAGCTCTGCTCAAGATGGGAATAAATCTTATGCGCATGTGCAAGGTCTAAAAAGAAAAATACTAGATCAAGTGAAAGACCTTGCTGCAGAGGCTGGAGGCAAAGGGTCTGCTAAGAAAGATCTCAACAGCCAGAGGAACTTGTTTAGGGATATATTAGATTACCTTGAGGTATCAAAAACTTTTGATCGACTTCTGTCTTTTTTGACTTTTTGGTTGAAAAGGCTTCCAAAATCTATCTGGCCTTATTCTCAGGGGGGTGACAGTCCTGAAGTCTCGATGAAGATAGGTGGGGATTCATTCCAGACTTCAACCTGGCATCAACTAGTACAGGTACCCTTTGCATAGTTGTGACTTTTGTTTGCTACTGGAAGAATTCTGTGCCCATTTTTTGTGGAAATATTAAATATGAGTACTGTTTACTTAACAGCTGAACTTCTTGAAGCATTTTCTTGGAGGTGGATTTGTCAAGCACATGCAGGTATGTCCTTTTAAGTTTAGTCTTCATGCTGTGTAATCATTGTGTTGCGTAAATCATGTTTCTTCATGCTGATTCTGGTTTGACAGGATAATGAGTGTCTCCACGAAGTATTTGGATTTGCACCAAAAAGGAAACAGGGTGCTGAGGCTCAGATGTCGAGTGGTGATAAGGTGAGATTCTCTTTGCCATTCAATTTGGATCAGACCCACTACTTCGCTGCAACTAAACCGACTTGCAATGATAATTTTTGCAGAGAATGTTCCGGTCCCCAAATTCATTTCTGAACAAAGCCAGAACCCAGTACATGAACAAGCAACGGATGCTGTCTGAGGTACGAGCTAGAATTCCCTTTTGTCCAATTTTACATGATGATAATAGCATCTAGGAATCTTCAACTAATTGGAATCCTCAATTGTTTGATTTACTGAAATTTTCAGGGGAGAAATGCTGGTCACTATTCCTTGGATGCTGCTGATGAATAGGCCTCAAAGGCAGCAGCATGGCTTGATCTTTCCTTGGTGGTTGTAATTCACTGAAATCTGCTCGGACATTTAAATTCTTATTATTCCCTAGGGGTTTGCCAGGGCGAATGACATAAATTACTGAAGAGCTGTGACAGCATATCTTAGTTTTGTGGATTTAGATCCTTCATGTTGTACAATCAAATATGATGTGCTGCAATTTAGTACTTATGTGGAATCACTAATCCTCGGGTATTGTTTTTTGTTATTTATTTAGTTGAAGGGTGTTTCCCCCTTCAATCTAAGGGTTCGGTCCAGGCGCGCAACACCTTTTTGATTAGTGATAAAGATGATGTTCAACATACGTCTTTGTAAAGGTTAAAATGCGTCGTAATAGGAAAAAAAATCAATACGTTTTAGATGGCGCCCTCCTAACACGCAGTGATAGCAATTTCAACTCGTCCTGCGAGTATTATCCTACATGATTCGTGATGTGGCGGGTATTACTCGACCTGTAGTAGTGTTGGGTGGAGCATGTATATCTACTTTCGATCCGTTTAGTCCTTGTCGTCCCTGATTCATTTTATATTAATTTCTTATTGTATTTATACATATTTCTCCTAACTTGTTAGACTCAATTACTCATTCTGTTATAATTATTTTCATTCATAAAGTGTTTTCTCATTCGTTTTATCATAAAAAGTAAAATTTGCGTGTTTTTTTTCAAATAATATATAAGAGTGGGTCAAACTACCCCGCCCCATACTCGCGTGGGTTTTACCCATCACGACCCGCAATAAATTGGAGCGGAGCATGAATAGTGAGGTAACCGCCCCGCCTCGCTAATTGCCATCACTACTAACACATACCTTCCACCATCTACACGGATGTTTTGCAACTCGTACTAATTCAATTTGTCTAAAATTCTTAAATTCTATTCAAACGAATTCGGATTCATGTAGTAAAATTATAGTTTAGTATCTTTATATCTTGTACTTTGTGATTTTATACCTAAACTTTACCTTTTTCAACACAAAATATACTCTAAAATTTACATTTTTGCACCTAAGTTTTTTTGTGAGACACCTGTCTTTGCCTGTACCCAACCAAGGTAGAAATTTCCTCGTTGATTAGACGGAGAAGGATTGAATAACGACGGCTTAAATCGTCTTCTCTATTTGATGCAAATAATTTTATATATATGTTTCAAATTATGACTTATGAGAGAACCAGGTCTGATTTTCGCGAGTAGAAGCCATAAACAATTATGCGTAGTGTTTTGATCCGATGTGGATCGTTTGTTGTGCATTCGTACTAGGGGTGGCTATACGGTCCGGTCCGGTTAAATTGGACCAAATCGATCCGGTCCCAGTCCGGTCTTTTCGGGAATATAAGGATCAAAGATTGGATTGGATACACTCCGGTCTTGACCCGGTCCGGTCCCAATTTGATTTTGATTTTAGATTGAGCTTGTGGGGATTTAAGTGTTGGGGTCTCTTATCCGGTGTTTATCCGGATTTTTTACCTCAAACCTAAGCCCGAATATGAGATTGGATTGTTTGCTATCCGGTCCCAGTCCGGTCCCGGTCCGGGTTATACGGTCCGGTTTCGGGTAAAACCAAACAGTCCTGGACCAAATTGCCAGCCCTAATTCGTAGGAGTGGTTACCATAGAGATGAAGGGTGTCAACATGGTTTAGCTCTCTGGCACTGATGATAATGTGGAATGTGGGTTAATAGTGTGCTCGCTTTATTCCGATTTAGCCTAGATAAATGAACAAAGTCGTTATGTTCATAAATTTTCTAAATTATATCAAATCTTACCTGACATATAAGTAATAACATTACACCCAAATAACATTTCTAAGTTGGATCTAACATTTGGTGAAAATTCACGCACTCATATAACATCAATATTCAAATGTTCAAATTACGTTTTATTCACTTTCATTCCCGTTTCAGATTACCATTCCATAAATCTGGCAACAGAAACGAGAAAACATGTACACTTTTCATTCTGTTTTCTGTTCGTTTTCAAATTTGAAAACAGAAAGTGAGCTTCCTACTGTTTTGGAAAACAACAAAATGTTGTATCCGCCAGTTTTCAACATTTGTTTTCTCATACTTTCAATGAACACATTTTTTTCTCTTGTTGATGGGGTGAATCATTTGAATGACATTAATGATAATTATTTTTTAATAGTTTTATTTTAATCCTTTAATTTTTCATTTTTACCAAATGAATCAATAATTTATTTCAATTCAAAATGAATTACTTTTTTATTATATAATCTCACCTTATAGACTATTTGACTTAGGGGTGAGCATTGCGTAGTTGAACCCACAAATCCACCCAAATCCACCCGCAATCGAACCACTCATTATCATGTGAGTGGTTCCTATGGGTGTGAGTTGTAAAATAGGTGACCCACAAAAGATTAAGTGGATGCGGGTGGACTGTGGTTGACCCACGACCCACCCAGCTTTTTAACCTCAAACCATCAAAATATAGCTACTATTCTGCTTATAATAATGAGTACAAGTTGGGAACAAATTTAGAATGAAGGTCACTTGCCTGTACTCTGCAAGTTGTTCAGTCTGTCCATAAGGTAGAAGTTTTTGTCAAGGTTCTTTAGAAAAGGACTATCACCTTGGTTCTCAAATGTTGAAAGTGAAACTCCGTTGATCTCTCTGAACGTTTGGATCAATATCTCCGCGCCCGTATCATTGGATCCTCGACATTTGCAGGAAACATCTTTGTTACTTCTGGAAGAGACAACGTAAGTTCTTTGCAATTCTCAGCGATAACATCTTCAAGCTAACTGCAACACTTGATATCATCCCAGCATCTCCTTGCTGAGAAAACATCATCCTGAACCCTCGCTGAAAAGAGGGAATGAGACTGTCATGCAATCTTGCTAGCATGATCAGCAACTCGCCATATTCATCACTGTTTGGATACATTCAGAGCATCAGATCAAGCCAAACTTCAAGGCATTAGAAAGAACCGAAAAGAGAACAGCACAAAACCTACTTCCAAAGATAGCACTTTGAAATTAGAATCTCTCAATCCAACAATTAAGAGATAAAAACACAGCCCAAAAACATTATTTGCTATGACAACGTAGGTTACAGAGCATTTTGAAAACTCTTCCCTTTCTCAGTTATGCACATATTTGGAATAGAGACACACCTCATTAGGGCAGGGAGTGAAAAGAACAAGGCTGCTGGTTTATATGCAGCAACCAATGCATCCGTAGAGAAAATAGCATCATTGATGAAGTCCATCACCTGAAATGCGACCGTTGAAGGGTTAATATTCAATATTAGGAGACACAGAATGGTTCTATAAGAAGCTAAATAACATAAGTAAGAATCACCTCCAAGAAATCGTTATGAAGCTGACTGAATCCAGCCACTTCAGGGCTTGTGGACGAAAACAAAACCTATTATCACATCACAGATAACAAACAATAATTAAAGAATCCAGGAGTAAAGCTGCTATATATTCTCAATACACTGATACACCTTGCCTCAATGAATGAATCATGGTGGAACAGAGCTCCACAATCATGAACTCCACGTTCCGTGCAATCTAAAAATAGAAAGGAAGTTGCCTTCCAAATGTTAGAAAGCATACCTCCATAGATGAAGTGCAGCGTTGATACATTGTTTGGACAATGCCCAGAAAGTGTGACATTACAGCAGTCGAATTATAATGGACGCCAGGCTGGGAGTTCAAAGCATTTATAACCTGGGCGATCGATTCTCTTTCTGTTTTCCTCCATTAATACGTGTGACCCAAGTATTATAATTACGCGCTTGCTTAGTCCATAACATATACACTAGAGCAGCATTTTCTAGTGTTCCAACTTTCTGTTCCTTCGTGTTTTACTACTTTTTTTTTTTTTTTTTGACAACAGGGCACACGTTTCATTCCAAAAAAAAAAAGGCAAAGACCAAGTTACAGAAGGGGCGACACAATATCAAGAACATGGACCCAATCCGAGGGAAGCTGGTTCCGAGCACAAGATCTGGCCACCCAGTTTGCTTTGGAATTCCTCTTCCTGCAAATCCAGTCAATTCTGATGTTGGGGTAGAGTCTGGTAAGGCACAAAATTCTTCCCGGGTTGGCCGCTGCTAGCCACGGCCAATCTCTCGGCAGTCCCTGGAGAGCATTCACCAAAACCAGGCAGTCCGACAGAATCCGACAAGGGACATTGAGGTCAACCGCGGCCAAGGTCCCTTCAAGTAGAGCTTTTACTTCTGCCTCAATTGGAGAGAAACAGTGCAGAGGCAGCCTTCCCGTCAACAACTTGACCATGGTCGTTCATAATAACGACGCCATACGCCGCCTCCTGGGGATCGTGTATAAACGATCCATCACAGTGTACTTCAAAACAGGGAGTACTTGGCGGTGGTAAAGTTGGTTCGGGGGGTGGGATAGGCTGAGTTTGGGTAATTGTATGTCTTTTTCTGGGGCAGATTCTCCATTGGTGAGCCTCCTCCAAAGCGTGGGAGGATGTTGCAAACACCCTTGGTGGCTTTGCCCGGAACACCTTCTCGTTCCGCGCCTTCCAAGTATGCCACAACAGGTAGATGCAGTTCTGAACACGATCGAGTGTCCCATTTTTCGACAGGGAGAAAAGCCAGTCCAGCACATTTGTGAGGGGAGGAGGGGTGGCGAGGTCCGGGAAGAGAAGATCCCATCCACTAGCTGCGTGTGGGTAGAGGAAAAGACAGTGGTAGGTAGTCTCTGCCGCATCGTCACAGACTGGGCAAGTCGAGGATGGGGAGCATCGTCCGGTCTGAAGGTTAAAACGAGTAGCCAATGCTCCTCTCGAGGCACGCCAGATGAAGAATTTCATTTTCGGTGGCAGGTGAAGCCTCCATAGCCAGTTCCATCTCTCTTTGGTAGTGTCATGAACAGAGAGCTCTTCTCCTCGATCCCTCCTCCACACTCGGTGGATCATTTGAAAGGCAGATTTGACCGTGAACATGCCCTTCTCGTCGAATCTCCAAGCCCAGTAATCCCTCATGGTGCTGGGGCCAACAGGTGTGTTTGCCACCTCCTGAATTTCTGAGTGAGAAAGGAATTCCTCCAGCAGGTCGAACTTCCATTCCCGGGAAAGGGGATCAATGAAGTCCGCGACAGCAGAGGAATTGTCATTGTCGTTTTGTCTGAGGGGACCAGCACGAAGAAACAGCCAGGGATCTTGGAGGAATTTGGTATTTTTTCCATTTCCATTGACTCTGATAATTCCTTCTTCCATCCACTTTCTTGCCTCCCAGATACTAGACCAGATCCATGAGGCTTTGCTGCCTTTCTTTGCTCTGGTGAAATCAACCCGCGGGAAATAGAGGGCCTTCAGCAGTCTTGCCCACAAGGCCTCGGGGTTCGTAAGTAAAAGCCATGCTTGCTTTGCAAGCAAGGCAAGGTTGAAGACATGGAACGGTCGGAATCCAAGTCCTCCTTCTGATTTATGGGCGTAGAGCACTCTCGCTGCCCTCCAATGGATTGACTTTTTGGAAAGAGACCCGCTCCAGAAGAATCTTTTGAGCATTGCATCCATCTTGTTCGTCATTGTACGAGGGAGGAGGAAAAGGCACATGATGTAGGATGGGACCGCCTGGAAAACAGCTGTGAGGAGGGTTTCTTTTCCCCCTGGAGACAATAACAAACTCTTCCATGCTTCTCTTCGGTCTTCCAGTCTTTGAAGAAGAAATTGGAAGGTTTCTTTTTTGCATCTGCCCCACTCTGTGGGCACTCCAAGGTACTTGGAGTGAGCATTGGAGCAGTCGAAACCAATTGCCTGGATAACACCTTCCCTCTCCGTTTTAGTGACGTTCTGGCTGAAGAAGACAGAGGATTTTTCCCGGTTAACTTCCTGTCCTGTGATAGAGCCATAAGAATCCAAAATCTGCAAGATATTCTGTGCTTCCCGGATTGAGGCATCTCCGAAAATTACGGTGTCATCAACAAACAGGCAATGGGTCAGCAGGGGGCAGTTTCTGTTCAGCTTGAGGCCTCGGATGTCTTGGTTCTGAACCGCTTTTTCAAAAAGGAAAGAAAGTGCATTGGACATGAGAATAAAGAGCAGAGGAGAGAGTGGGTCTCCCTGTCTCAGTCCTCGGGATGGGGTGAATTCCGATGTTGGTTCCCCGTTCAAGAGGATTCGGAATTTGACCGTTGTGATGCAGGCCCTGATCCAGTTGCACCACACTTCATTAAAGCCGTAAGCTCTCAAAAGCTCAAGGAGGAAGTGCCATTCGACAAGGTCATATGCTTTTCGCATATCCAACTTCATCATCATTTCTTTACTACCACCAGTTCGAACTTTCTTGAAGTGATTAAGCACTTCATGAACTATGATAATGTTGTCTTGGATGAGCCTTCCTCCTGTGAATGCCGATTGGAGCTCGTTAACCAGACCCGGGAGCCAATTTTGTAATCTGTTCGTCAAGATCTTTGTTATGACTTTGTACCTGAAATTGCAGCAACTGATTGGCCTAAACTGGCCAATCGTCTCTGGGGAATCCACTTTTGGGATGATAGTAATGAAGGTGTCGTTCCACGAATCTGGCATCATTCTGGTTCTGAAGAAGCTAATGATCTCTTCACATAGCTGGTCTCCGATCAGATTCCAGAATTTCCTAAAGAAAAAGCCCTGGTAGCCATCAGGGCCAGGAGCTTTGTTCGCTCCCAGGTGGAACACCGCTTTGCGGATCTCATGAGTCTCAATGTTAGCAGTAAGGGCTTCATTGATCTGGTTGGTCACCAGTTGCGGGAAACCATTCAGGATTGAGTGGTCGAACGTCCCTCCTTTGCTGGTGAACAAGTCTCGATAGAAGTCGATGATGTGACTATCCAGTTCCTCTCGTTCCTCAAGCCATTCTCCCTCGGAGGTTTTCAGTGCAACTTCCAACTTGAGATCATCATCTTACATGAAAATCGAAAAACAGTGCAATAGTTTGAATACCTTAAGACAGAAATCAATTCACAATCTCAAGCAAGCCACATAGCTGAAGAGCAATAGTCCTAAATTTATTACATTACACATGATGATTACAAGTTACAAACACATCTATGGACGTCCATTATTAACCTCCCCACTATACCCTGCAGCACTGTTTTTATGCAGAAAGCATGGTACAGAATTACAAACTGATACAAGCTTACAGAACTCAATATCTATAAAGCTGTCAACGGGCAAACAAATCTGCCAAAACCCTACTGTTTTCCTAGTATGAAATCCACTCTCACAACAGAGTTCACAATTCAAAAACAAAAATAAGAAATCAAAGCCATTCATAGTTGGTTTCCTTGGGCAGAATCAAACCAATCAACCCACAATGGGATGAAGATGCATCAAAAGCGATAGACAGCATCGAGCATACTTCTTGCGAGTAAGGAAGTATGAAGAGAAGCCTTCCCCACATTGGTTTTGAAGGTGGGATTTTGATCACTCCTGCGCATTCTCTCTGCTTCAAGTACGATATGAAATCCTGGTACTGCACGGGAATTTCAAGGAGAGGGGAAATATGAATGAACACTGTAGTACCAAAAATCTAAGACCCAACAGCCAAATCTTTTAAATGCAAGTAGTACATAAATAAAAGTTCAAATGCTAAATTGTAATGCTTGATTCATTGTCTTTCTGGTATTTTGTAATTTTGCCGAGAGAGAACGATTGTTAAAAATGAAAGAATAATAAATGGTTTAAAAGGAAGAGCAACATCACCTCAACCAGGAAGACTCAGGCAAAGAAAAAGGATGCAAGTCAGTTAGGATTATTGGGAAACGAAAAACTTACGCCTTTTTTATCAGTCGAGGAGGCAGGGATCAATTGACAGACTTCTCTCTGCAAAGCATTAATGCATAAAACCATGAATAACAAGGACTGGCATGTAAATGTTATACAATAAAGCAAAATGAGCCATCCAGGAGTAAGAATACTACAGTCCGTTCATTAGTTTAGTCAAGACTTCTGAAATGTTTTCCGCATACAATTTGCAGGCAGTTGTATAAGAACACAAACATAACTGATTCAGTTTTTTTTTTACCATAAAAAGAAAAGTTAGTTCAGTTACATGATCCAAATACCTCCTTACACGGACCAACAACCCCTTTGATATGTTTTAAAAGAGGAATGTTGCAGTGTCTAGCATACAAAAAGATGCACAAAATGTAATTGGATAATCCTATCCTCCACCGACTAGTTTGACCTTCTCCCATTCTTCCCTAAAATACCCCCACCAGTTTGGATAGATGAGTGTTGATTAAGGTTTTGATTTAGAGTTTGTTAGATAAATTCCGACCAATTAATTTTCCTTCTCACCATGGTGAGGGAAAGCAATAAAGAGAAGTGGACCAACTTTTGGCAAGCCAGCAACAGCAAACCCTCATAATACTCTCGTCATTCGTAAGCAGTAAAGTGAATTAGAGAGGGCTCCATCGTCATCCACTAAGGGACTCACCTTATGTGTAGGGGTACTGGAAAATGTTGATTTTACATGCCGAAAATCAGTTCGTTTTGTCATGTCGAGCCTACTGGGCCATCTGCACCATCAGAAAAGTTGAGAGACTAAGTTGACTTGTTGGAACTCCTGACAACAAAAAAGTATTAAATAAAACAATTCTTACTCTGCAGGTTCTGAGAGACCGTTTGAGTACTTGCAAAGTTCTGAGTCCACTCCGATTACGTTTATCGTACAATAATGAACTCCACTTTTGCATAATGCACCTTGCCACCCATATTTCCAAGAATGGCCAGAAATCCCAGGATCAGCTGATTCAGCAAGGGGTGGTGGTGGAGGTGGTGAGCTGGGTGGAGGAGGAGCAAGTGGCAATGGAGGGGGGATTTCAGCGTGAGATGGAATAGCTGCCAAAGGTGGAGGTACTACAACAGGCATGGAAAATGACTGGTCATAGTGCTGCATAGGAGCTTGTTGTAACTGTGGTAATGTAGTCATTGAAGTGGGTACAAAAGGAGGCGCATTCCCCTGGAAGCTAGTGTTTATCAATTCTGATGGGACCTGACTGAAAGGAACATGATTATTTAAACCTTGAGGATCCCAGGAGCTGTTTGGAGGCTGGTATGCAGGTTGAACATATGACGCTGGCTGGAACTGAGGTTCATTGTTATTGTACATCCACAATTGTTCAGCAGAAACATGGCTTCCTGAAAAATCATAATTGTTTAAGCAGAAGGATCAACAAACGCTTAGAAAGTTGAATAGTATAATAGTTCCTTTTTTATATATAAAAAATATATATTAGTTACCTGCATGTGGAGGATTCGACGAACCAAATGGATATCCAACCTGTACTGCAGCAGTTCCATTATTTTCCAAATTCATAGCAGCTGGGCTCTCTAGAACAGCCTGAGCTTGGCCTGATTCATTTGTACTATTACCGATGTTTCCAATAGGATTGGCCTTCAAATCAGCAGCATCTGCAGAGCTCGGCATCGATCTTGCCCCATCTAAGTGAGGCATTCCAGCATTAGATGTTAAGGCATCAGAGGGAGGCAGAATTTTCTCCTTACGGTACTGCCTGAGATGAACCATGACAGCAGTCGCTTCTTCAGGTGATTCAAATTCCATAAGCAATGCTCCTTCACTGTAAAGGTCAGTGACCATGTAAGGGCCTCTGTATATCACTTTCTGTGATTCATGTAGAACTTCATCTCTTACCCATTGGCTGGAAATGTTTCCAGCATAAACATAACGACTGGAACCAATTGCAGCCCCATTAACAGAGCCCCTAGTTCCCAATCCAACATCCATGAACTTTATCAACCAAGGGAAATGGCTTCTCATATATTCACGTGCCCTTACTGCATCAATGGTGCTCCTGTACTCGGCTAATGCAAAGCCCTGGACTGGGAAAAAGAAAAATTGTTCCATGGGACCAAATCTGTCAAGCTCAAACCTTAGATGAACTTCAGATGCATCAGGACTTAAGAAGCCAACCCAAAGCTGTCTAGAAGCAGCAAAAACTTCCATTGCAATGGGATCTCCATCACAGAACCAAATACATTGGCCACCATGAAGTGCCCCCAGATTATCTTTGGGAGAATTGGAAGTGTTAATCAATCCCCCAGCTGAAACAGGATTTTCAGCAGAATGATTATGCCTTCTAGCCTCAAATGAATTGCTCCTGAAGTCCACAGGTCCTCTCGTAACAGGTGAATTCTTGTGTTGGTTCATCACATCGCTGGGCACCGACGACCTTCCATGCGAAGGACCTCCAGGGTCACTAGTCTCCCAATCCATGGATCTCAATGATCCACTAACTTGATTACGACCTGCATTCCAACACAAGTCAGTACCAAATTTATACAATTCATGGCTTGTTGTAGTACACATATGACAAATATTATTGACAGAACCCCTTCACTTACCATCTGCACTACGTGGTTCACCATAGATATCTTGATCACTGGATTTCCTATGCGCCAAGTACTGTTGATTCAAAAGGTCCGAGGGATCAGAATCATCCTCATCATTGTCCATTTGGCTGCCTTCTAAATTCCTAAGTTCTGGAAATGATTCAAATACTTGTTCAAACGAAGTTCTAGTTGCCGATGCATCACCCAGTGAAGGTCTATTGAAGAACTTCTTACATTTTAGGAACATCCAGCTTCTCAATGACACGTGTTTCTGTAGGACCTGCAAATATGAAGAGCCAGAACAAGAAATCAGGGTCAAATTTCAAACCAACAACTACATTCTTTAAACACTGGAGAAATGCCCAAAAGACAGTGAACCATGCATTTATTTTCCAAGCATGCGGAACATAATCCCAAGCAGCTATTTCAATAAACCAAGAACGATAGACACAACTTAACTTTAGAAGGTACATTATCGTATATACCAGAAGCAGGAGAGAGCATGGAGGTCATTATTCTAACTGGGAAAGATCACAAATTGATAAGCAATTCTAAACATCCTAGCCAATTGTATGTAGTTAAACGAGTAGATTTTCTGTTGTGATTGGACTTTATCCGTACCAGAACTATATTCTGGTTCAACAAGGATGACAAAGAATTCAGATATAATGCAAGATCTACCACTGGTACAAGCTACAAACAAATGGAACAGAAATTACTATAGGCAGAAATAGAATGTCTACTGACTTCCGTTTACTTTCCCTGTTTGCTCGAATCAAAGGTCATATAATCCCTTGAAATTACACACCGAGTACGTAGCATCAAAACAAAGAAGGTTGATATGAAGGAAAAGGGGGCATCTTTAGTCTATCTATTTCAAAGTAAGACTGACAACTTATTTCAGAAAAAAATAGAATCTGGTGCAAGGAAAATTGACCAATGAATAATCACATAAGCAAACTTTTAGGCTCACAGATTAATATTACCAAGTGCAGCAACGAGTTCACCGGGAGAAACGATCCACCCCCTGAAACACCTTTCTCATCGGATGGTCTCGTTGACCCACTGGTTAACACTATAGAAGAATCTGTCGCATTGTTTGTATTAAGCTGGCTTGTTAACAGGATAACACAATCCTTTCCTTCCTTAATTTCCTCCATCGCATTGGAACTCAAAAGCTCAAAACAGGCTGTAACTATATTCTTAGGCCAAGAAAAGAAAATCCAAATAAAGCTCAGTGCACGTAGCTTGGATAATTTAGAAAGTGACGGTTGATCTTCATGGCAGAACTTCTCCTTCAACTCAAAAAAGAGCTCAGCAGAATCTTGGATCTTCAAAAAATCATTATCAATAATCTTAAGGATATCTGTTCCCCCATCTGAGGAAAAAAAGAAGGAAAGTGCATTTCTGAAAGCTACAAACACAATTCTTCGTATGTCATACGATATAGAAGCATCTGAAGTCGCAACATGGCAGATATCTGCTAAACCGAAGATGCAACTTTTAGCAGTTTCAAATGGAATATCATCTTTATCCTCTCCTCTTTCAATTATTGCCACGCTCCAGTTGTGCATATCAATAACAGCCTTTGTTGCGGATTGTAGAGCAGTTGGAAAGTTCAATGCATATCGAGGAATTAGATCAGCCACAATCCGTTGTACACTGGAACAACCTGCAAGACTAGCCATACAAATGTCATTGAAACTTTCTTCTTCCATTGGTCAGTCTCTCAAATCTTTTGCCAACGGCCAAGGTAAACACAGAAACAAGATAATCCTGTAACTACTAAAAGAGACGCAAAAAAGGGAACTTGGTAGGACAAATTTCTGGATGACTTTTGTCCTCTGAAGCTCACTCCAATCTCAGGGCCATTGCGTTTACCTTTATCGCCATCTCATACAAAGGAACTCTATAACTTAATAGGACCCTAATCCTTGCCCCTTGCCCATACAAAAAATTGTACTTATTTGAGTTGGGTGGCATACGATGGCCAAATGCCCATAATTGCAGTGTGCCATGGGAACAAAAGTGATGCTTCTCAGGCGAACCCGGGCTAAGGCTCCACATATCTCAAGAAACAAGCACCCATTAATCACATTCTATATGCTCCTGCTTCCGGTCCTATATTTACTACAGTCTCAAATGCAAAAAAAAGGGAAAATTTTTGCCCTAGTTGCCTTCATTTGCACCCCCAATACATAGCATGAAAATCAATTCCATCACTAAAATTCAAAGCACATTTCAACATAAGCTCCATGAGTTAATTCATAATTGCAAACCTTAAAATGATATATTAGGAACCTCAAGAATAATTAGCTTTTCAGCAGTGAGAGCGGAAGACGATGCCCTTACCTCTGGAAGCAGCAATAAGAGATAGATATGCTTGTTCCAGCTCCAGAGAGTGGATTCCATCTTTCTGGGCCAAGAAAAACTTGAGCCGCTTGTACGTATCGTACACACTTCTGATTTCATCTCTGTTTCTCCGCCTGGCGAGAATTTCCTCCTGCGAGAGCGGCGGTGGCGTTCCAGGCGGAGCAACAGAGGTGGAGGGCGGTTGCGGAACTGCCGACGAGTCTGGCGGCGGAGGCGGTTCTTCTGGTTGAAACTCGTAGAGCCTTCGCTTCTTGAGTGGCTGCTCCGCGGAACCCATGGCTCCAGTTTCCAGAGGAGAGCCTTCGCCTTCTCTGTTTCTGTGCTCACTGAAAGTTAGGAGGGGGCAGGTGGGGTTTCGGTTGGGACGATGCTGATCAATGAAAATTAGCGGAAATCACATGGGTAAGCCCTGTCGCGTTGAGGCATATAATGGGCCTCCGGCCCTCTGCTCTCATGGACAAAATCGGGCAGGTTTGAGTTTTGGGCTGGATTCGAAGTACAGTACAAAACCTTTTTCCTATGCGAGTTAGAAATTTATGGGAATTAATAAAACTCGTCCTTAAAATTACTATTGACCGTCCTAAAAAATAACAAAATTACACTTTTAATCCTTTGACATCTTTAGCAAACAAACATCACTTTGACTAAAAAAAAATATGAAAAACACTCAATTTCCCACACTCTTGAATTCATCGTTGACATTCTCGAGTCGTAATCGTTGGGAATACGTCCGAATCAAGAGTAGCAACTCCGACGAGGTAAAAATCCGAATTTTTTTTTCAAAAAAATCCAAAGCCCTTCAACCGAAGCCAATTTTCGGTTGTACCATGGCTCAACCTAAGGCAATTTTCGGTTGTACCATGGTCCAACCGAAAATCACCTTCGGTTGCACCATGACTCAACCGAAGAGAGTTTTCGGTTGGGCCATGGTGCAACCGAAGGTGATTTTTGGTTGGTCCATGGTACAACCGAAAATTGGTTTTGGTTGAGCCATGGTACAACCGAAAATTGGCTTCGGTTGAGGGGTTTTGGATTTTTTTTGGATTTGTTTGGTTTATATTAATAATTTTCTATTCTTTTACTACGATTTATGGTTCGGTCCATAAGATAATTTGTTGGATTTTGGTTTATCTTTTTTTTTTTAGATTTATGGAAGGGGATGGATTGTTTGATTTTGAAATTCAAAATGGGCAATTCGGTAAATTACATATTAAGTTAGGACGATAGTTAGTAATTTTTAGGACGACCTTTAACCATTCAGAAATTTATTAGCCAAACTTGACAATTGGGCTAGTGTATCCAAATATATAATTTACTAGTTAAATTTTTCATGTTGTGCAAAATAATAGTAAAATTTATAAAATATAACAAATTAGACCCAAACAAATATTTAAAAAAAAAATTATATGTTAACTTCCTGTCCAGTTATTATTAATTTGCTGAGGTGCCGAACGTTAATGCTGATATGGAATAGCAATTATTTTTTACTGTGATTATAGGATGCAAACAAACAACCTCTATGAGTACTCTTCTCCTCATGCTTCTGATCTCTACCACAACGTTCTATTGTTCTTGACTCCTTTATTGCCCTAATAACACTCTCCTGCTCTAGAAATTCAAATTTACACGTGCTCGGTGTGGAGTACAACAATAATGGATGACCTTATAAAAAGTCAACTTGAATTATCCCAAGCTAAAACCCGTGAAGGTTGAGGCTCAAAACGCACAATATATTTGTCGGGAAAAAATTCGGGATGTTACAAGTACAAACAAATCCAGAACAAAAAAGAGAAAATTAATAGAAAATCGAAGAGACCAAAGGAAAAAAAAAAGAATAAGCAAAAAAATATATGAAGAATTACAAGCAATAATCATCGCTCATCGAACTAGTTGTATTTTCCTATTAGCTTTGCCTTCAATCCAAGTAAGTGGAGGATCTACTTTGGATTCAGGATCTTTCCTACACAAAAACGTACGAGCTGGGATGGGATGGGATCTTTTCAACTTAACCGCAGCAACCCGATTTCGGTCCTTCTTGTCCAGCTCCAGCTGACTGGTCTCCTTGATTGATCCGAATGGTCGTTGGCTGGCAAGAAACAAAACAAAACACACAGTATAGGGCTACATGGTGGCATTTCCAAAGACTAATTGCTATCATCATGGCTTGAAGTTTGGTACCGGTATTTGGAATATACCGAATACCGCACCAAATTTATCATTATTTGGTATTACCGAATACAGGCTTATTTTTTAGGGATTGGGATTGGAATTCATTTTGGAGTGCTATTCGGTATTCGGGATTACAAGATTGGGATCGGTATATACCGAAATACCGAGAAATACCGAAAACTAAAAATTAATAAAATATAACACACAACCTTTAGTCATTCCTCACTCTTTCACAACCTAGAAGTCCCCATCAAACTCAATTTTGACTTTCCTGTTTGATTGACTATCGTTTCACACCTAATCTCTTCTTATTTTCATAACACCAAAAAGCAAACACTAGTATTAGTTGTCTCTCAACCTCCAATTCGCCAAATTAAGGATTACCAATAACAAGAATTTGAGATTTCACATCTCCTTCATTTTCCTTATCCATATTCTAGCTTTAGGCAAACTCAAGACTCTTTACTTAGTCTCTTTGCCCTAAATTAAACAATCAAATCAAATTTATATATTTAATTATTACTTAAAAATGTAATTAATTTCATATTCGATAATACCGATTGGGATACCGAAGTATCAATTGGGGTATCGAATATTTATTGATTGGGATACCGAAATTATTTAGGGATTGAGATTGGGATTGAGTTTAGAGTGGAATACGGTATTCGGGATTTCGATATTTGGTATTTGGATACCGATACCGTACCGATTTCCACCAGTAAATCCATGGCAGTGGTATGTATCGTTAGCATTATACTAGGAAAGTACCTCGGCCCTCGAATCGGTATCTGCAAGCCTTTGCTTTATGTCCCTTGCTATTGAGAAGAAAACTTCCTCCACATTTAGATTTGTCTTTGCACTCTGCGATTCCGAAGTTCGTGGACAGTTAGTTTAGCCAGCGACGAGATGACTTCAGTTGAGATCTATCAATGTCAATCATAACTTACAGTCTCGAAGAATTTGATCCCGTACTCATCGGCAAGTGCTTGTCCCTTTGCTGTTGGCACCGCCTACCCAAGTCACAAAATCAAGGCCGTAAGGATAGAAAGAATGAGTGATTTCCCGTGTTCAGAAAGGGATGCAATTTATGGAAATTGAAGGATACCCGTTTGCTTTCGTCCATGTCTGCCTTGTTTCCCACCAAGATCTTGTTCACATTATCAGAAGCATGTTGTTCAATGTTGCGGATCCAATTTCTTATGTCTGCGGCAAAATGGTAGCAAGTTGGAACGGTGAAAAACAACTCAACTTTCTTCTTAACCATCACACACATGCATGAATGGGAAGGGGACTAACAGCAACCGGCAAGAGCGTTAAAGGACACATGCAACATTTTTGAACAAGTATTACTTGAATGTCTGTATTTACTATTTAGCTTCAGCTATTATGATAGAGCCTAGAGGAGACTTACTGTTGAAAGACGATTCATCGGTAACATCATAAACCAGTAAAATACCCATAGCTCCACGATAGTAGGCTGTAAAAGATAGCAGCAGATCATCAGTTAACAAGATGACAGAGGAGAAAAAGAAGGCTCGGCTCTGTTTTTTTACAGAGAGCAAGGCTTGGAAGAAGAATAACATGTGCCCACACTCTGGCAAAACTACAGGTTCTCAGAAACTATAGCCTCTAAGCTTTCAGAGAGCCATCCAATATAAGTACCCTCCATCAAAGTCAAATCAACATGAACACAGTAAAGAAATCGACAAGGATACAAGCATGCAAGAACCAATTACTCAGTTGTACGCGTGAAATGTATGTGAAACGGAAGAAGAGTAGTAACTTAAACACGACACCTTTTACCCCTTACAAATGGCATTTATAAACTTACCAGTCGTGATAGTTCTGAAACGCTCTTGGCCTGCTGTATCCCAAATCTGAAGCTTAATTCTCTTGCCATCAAGCTCAATGGTTCTTATCTTAAAATCAATACTGCAAAAGGAATGTACTTTTGAGAATTTAGAGCGGTCAGGACCAAAGAGCAACATGGTAACCTGAACTGCCCGGCCAATGAAGACATACCCTATAGTGGTGATAAAACTTGTAGTGAAAGAGCCATCAGAGAAGCGCAGAAGAAGGCAACTCTTGCCCACACCTGATAATACAGAGCAATGTCAGTTTGCAGATATAGATTGTGATTTTCTGAATCTTAATCAAACAAGAACTTTCATTCCCGGAGCTGGAAACGGAATGGGACCCTTAAGATACAGTGAATATAGGATTGCAATTCTGGTCATCAAGTTCCAAACTGTTTCATGTTCAACATTCTAGCCATCGTATTATGTCATATTTATCTTCGGTGTTAGAATTCGCTCGTACACCTCAATCAATCTAGATTTCAAGTAAAATGACCTGGCAGAAACGAAGATAAAAATGCATTGCAACAGGAAGAACGAGTTAGGTCAAAATCTCAGAAAGTGCAACTTTTAAAGCCAAAAATAGTTGAAGCAGATATGAATGTAATGACACCATGAAACAGCCAAAGACCAGGCTAGCTAGTGAAAGTAACAGCGTAAGGAATTCATCAACGCTTGAAGCCCAAAGCGGCATTGTTATCTGTTTCATATAACCAAATCATAATATGGGACCATCACTCTTTCTCCTAATCCAAATTTTTTTTCCATAAAAACGTCAATTGGATCGCATTGCTAAATACGGAAACCATTAATTCCATGATCAAGTGCCATTAGAATCACGAAGTGGAATGTTCATGGACTTCCTTTCCGGACATCAGATCCCTTGCGCTGGAGGAAAGGAATGGAGAAAGGAGGCGTAAGAAATAATGTACGTACCGCTGTCGCCAATCAGGAGTAGCTTAATGAGGAAATCGTAATCAGCTCGAGCTCTGGCGGGCGGAGCGGCCATTGTAAACGACTCAGGAACAAAATTCGACCAGCACAAAAAGAAATCACAGAATCAATCAACGGGGCGGTTCAACTTTCTGCAAAAAAAAAAAAACATAAATTCAGAGCGTGGAAGGGGCAGACGGTACCAGATCAGAAATCAGGGAAATAAGATCGGAGTTACGGAAGTGGGCGGGAACGGAGATGGTGAAGACGGCGGGCCTCCGAGGGGGTCAGAACCGGGAAGCCATGGCGGCGATTCAGAAAGATAGAGAAAGGCGGAAAGAGAGACCAAAACTAGTTTCTTAATTTTCCTGTTTTTTTCTGTAAGCGGATGGATATTTTTGCGGAGCAGTGTGTGTGTCCACTCCAGAGAGAGAGAGAGAGAGAGAGAGGGGCAGAAAGTAAAGCTTTGATGAATTCTTCTTTACCCCGCGATAATGGCGGAATGGGATGCTACACAATAAGAAGAGCATTTATGAATGAAATGAAAAACTTATAATCTTGATTTTGAGATGTAATGAATCTATAAGAGCATCCACATCTGTCTTGCAAGATGTCATTTTATTTTCTCTTTAATTTATTTTATCAAATTTTAAACATAATATTTAAATATATATTTAATTGCAAGTGAATTCCATTGCTCAGGCACTGTAGTCAAAATCCCGATTTAAATCCTAAAATCCTACGATTTTACTTACTTATTCCGATTTTGATTTCACAATAAAATCTATGGACCTTAAAATCCTACCCTATTCATGATTTAAATCCTTAAAATCTTTAAAATCTTACGATTTTATGATTCATTTGTGTCAATTTAATTTACTTATTTTCCACAAAATTTGCAAAATTATGCCTCTTTTCCTTCTACTTCACCAACATCATCTATTTCTCTCATACTAACCACCATCGACCATCATCAATTCACGTCAACATATTCATCATCATCGATTCACCACTTCTTAACATTAACCTTGATAAATTGGGACATTAACCTTGATAATTAATATTGTAAGTGTTATGTGTTTTTCTGTTATTCGTGATATTATTCCGTCTTCATTTTTATATGGACCTTAAAATCCTACGATTTTAAGTTTATGATTTTACCCACATTTTTCGATTTTACGTAAAATTCCGTTTTTGACTCCCTTGGGTTGCAATGACTAGGGCTGGGAAAATAGACCAGACCGTTAGAAAAACCATGGTCCAAACTGTACCGCACAGTTTGGTCTGGATCGTAGACCGTTAAGTATGGTCTGGTCTGGTCCATGGTCTGGTTTATTTTATGTTTTAATCTCTTGGTCTGGTCTGGTCTAGACCGCGGTTTACCGGACCAAACCGCGGACCCAACCGACTTGTCAATACGTGAAAATAGACCATTCGATCACCCTCCCAACTCACACAACGACACCCAAATCTCAACCTTAGTTTTGAGAATCTCGTCCCTCCTTCGTTCACAACCACATTTAACCAGAGAGTAGAGATAATCGTGTCTCCATATGACATTATGTTAATGTTTATAACGTTATGGTGCAAGTTTGTATGCTTTTACTTTGTATTTTTGTTATTTCTAAGATTTAGGATATCAAAATTATTCATGCATGTTAGGATTAATGTTTTAAGCCAAATAACAGTTATTTTTCTTGGTTATTGGTTCAATTTTTTGTGTGGTTGACTAAACAAATTATTCATTTTTCTTTGAGTGTGGTCTATCTGGACCAGAGCAAACCAGACCGCACAGGCGTGGTCTGGACCGGACCGTATAGTCTGTGGTCTGGTCTGTGGTCTATACTTCAGCCTAATCTGCAATTGGTTCGCATACTAGCCTTTCCCTTATTTGTTTTTTTGTGTATGATGAATATGTCTATGTTCGCTCGCTCTATGCAACGAAATTACCTCTCGGCAACGTGATGATAGATTCTGAAAGGGTAAATGTTGGCTTTGTGAGTTGTTGCTACCGCCACATTGAGAATTGAGAATGAAGTTCTTTCAAGTCAGAGGATTACATGTGATTCTCCTATGTTGTTCTTTGCATGTACCCCATTCCGTCGAGATTGAAAGGAAACAGACTTTCCCCACTTCTCTGTGCTCTTTGCATGTACCACCTAAATCCTCTAAGCGCTTCGACTTCCAGACCTTTGTTGATTTCTTAGACAGCTCCGTTGTCTTTCAGCTTCGACGGAGCAGGAAAGACATGAGTGGAAAACTAGGCCAACAGTCAGCACTATCGTTTGAATATCAAAATCATCCTCGTCTATGACGTTGACATTGCAGAATCAGTTACCGAATAGAGAGAAGAAGAAACAAACCAATGGAGAGAAAATCATGACAAAGTACTCGACCCATTGTCGACAATAGTTGAGAAGGATCGACGACCGATATGGGAACAAGACTTGGCCCGTGGATTCTTCGGCTCCCCTTCAAACCCAGTTTGATGTGGTCGACGATTAGAGCTAGCACGAGAAAGAATTTGCAAAGTATTGACGGTCGAGATGGGGAGAAGGCTTGGGCCTTTTTTTCTCTGGCTCCCCTCTGAATCCTGCTTTATCTTATAGGATTGGAACTATTCCGGGACAGGGTTGATGACCCAAGTCGCAAACCAGGGTGACAAAATACAAAGAAGATGACTTTCCCTAATCTTCCCCTCACCTTGAATTCGATGGGGTCATGACGATTGGAACCTCCGACATTGGGAGGGGAAGGGATGAAAGGATCATCAGATCACAAATTCAGAAGCGAAGGCCACATGAATCGGCTTATGGAGAAGAGAATGGGATGGCAACTATAGTGTTACACCCCGACCTTTGGGTTCAGGTTCGACCATAATACATGAATGGTTGGATTAACGGTTACGTACTAAGGATTTCAACCGCGGATTAGGAATAATAATAATAATAACTATTATTATTATTATTATTATTATTAAAAAAAAAAAAAAAGGAAAACTGGCCAAGAGGCGCTCGGCCCTCATCAATTCCCTACCCCTTATCAATTTTCCACCAACCCAACAAGGAAAATCCGCCGCCGAAAGCTTCCCGGGGAACTCATCAATTCCCTACCCCTCACAGCCGAGAGAGTAAACTCAGCTTTCCTTCCATAGCGGCAATTTTATTACATCTTGAAGCATCGCTGCATCAGCAACGGAGGATACTAGAGAAACCGTAATTCATTCGTCTTCCGCCACCGCCATGGATCTACCAGGGTCCAGGCCTCCAGGGTATTCCTCAGCTAACGATGAGGAGTCACCCGCAAGGCCCCAACAACTTCTTGGACTAGCTCTACAAGAAGCTTTCCGCGACTACTCCAAGATACAGAGAGGAAGCTCGATTGCTGCGGCGCCATTCCAGTTTCCGATATTATAATTGTGCCACCGAAACGCGAATGCGATCTCCAAGGTTAATCATGGCGGATCGGCCAAACCGGAGCACAGGTTCTTGATGCGGCTGTGAGGAATCTAACCGGAGACTATACGACGAGGCCGGAAACTGCAGAAGGATTCTTGTTTGTTAAAGAACGAGATGAACATTGGAGAGAAATAACACAAGACCGGAAGTGCTCTATATTTCTTCACTGCAAATTTCAGGTCTCCGATCATCTTCGAATGCCAATTTTAAACAACTCGAAGAAAGACTCATCAGTAAATTATTTAGGATCCTGGAGAGAATGGCCAATCGTGGGCAAAAGCGATCAGAAGTGATCGATGAATTGCCAGCAGACAAGAGAGTTTGCCGTTCATTGGATTTTAGACCGAGTACATCGAATTCCTCAGCTCAGACAGTTTCGACAACGATCCCGGCGTAGGCGACTTCCAATTTTCTTTGAGTGGTGGTTATCCTCACAAAGAGGACGATCCCAGGAGCATCACGGTCTTGACAGAATTGAGTTTCGACATCGGACGAGGGAGATACGAGCGTCGAAAGTTTGGGACGCAAATCAGACCGTTCAGGTATCAGTCTTGGCAATTCAAGAAGTTAGAGGATTAAATGTGTAATTTTTTTCCAGAGAGTAGGGGTGAACACTTTCACCCGCAAACCGACCCACCCGTCCAATCCGATCCAACCCACCCGTATTTATCGCTATAATAATTATTTTGGGTTGGGTGAGGGTTTGCTTTTGTACAACCCGCCTCTTTTGGGTTGGGTTTGGATTTTGGATTACACAACCTGTAGAACCCGACCCAACCCGTGTTCCAACTATTTATATGAGTTCGTATCCAAAAAATATTTATGTCGTATATAACCATACTTATGAGAAAATTAAAATATTTCGCCATGTTTTTCTCTCATGGTCTCTTTAATCTAATGCATTCTTCGGTTTAAAGTTAGACGTAGATTTAATATAGCTATGATTCACGTAATCCTTTTATTATGTACAATTTTAATAAAATAACATATTATGGATGCGTTCGTTTATACCATTTCTAGCCTATTTCAACAAATGTCGTGGAAAAAACTAGACATATGTTGAAGTAAATTACATTTTATTAAAATTTAAACAACATTTATGAATTTTAATACCTTTCACCTCGGTTTATTCGTTTGATATTTTAATTAGTTATAAAATATTTTTATGGTGTAGAATAATTACATATTTTGTGTTGGGTTGGGTTTTTACTTAAAAATATTGTCAACCCGACCCAACCCAATTAGAAACAAACCGTAGGGTTTTAATTTTTTTTAGTGGGTTTGGGTTTAATATTTCCCAAACCATAGTGTATGGATCGGGTGATTAAAATGGCTAAACCCGAACCACCCGACCCATGTACACCCCTACCAGAGAGGTCGTGGTCAACTGTGTTGACTCGGAAATTACAGGTTTGGTACCTAGTACTTTTAAACTGACAGAATGCTTATTTTGGTCATAACTCGATCAATTGACGTGCGAACGAGGAATCGTCAGCGCCTATGGAATTGTGATAACGAGGAGAATTGATTGGAGCAAGTATGGAAATTTTAGAGCAGATTCAGAGTTGGTTTCGACAGATATAAGGTGAGTGTAAATGGGGTAAATTCTACGCCTTGCGTATTCTTTTAAGTATTATGATTTTAAGTATTTTAGCGAAGTGGTTATCGTTGCTTGGTTATGTGTATGATTGATTATTTGTGCTTTGCTTGAGTTATGGTTTGAGATTATTTGGTGCTATTTGAGGTGATTTTGTTTGAGCTATGCTTGAAGTGAATGTTTATTAATTACTTTAAAATTTTTATGAGTATAAGTTATTATTAAAGAGTAAGAAACAAGTTCTTTTAAAGAAGTAACTCACCTTAAAGACGGTGAAGTCGTTTTAAGTGTTTTTAGTCACTAGCGCCAGTCCGTTGCCATTTGAGATTTTCAGATAGAGCAGTAGTTATGCTCTTGAGATCTTTGAGACAGAGCAGCAGTTATGCTCTTGAGAATCGTGGTGAAGAGCCACCACGATAAGTTTAAGATGTTAGGGGGATGAATCGTTACGACTTCCCTAACTAAGTTTAAGTTTAAGGAAAGCCTGGATGGCTTCTCATACGTATGAGTTGGCAACTGGACTAGCTAGTGAGGGGACCCCGTGTCAGTCAAAAGTTTAAGTAAGGATTTGAGCTTTAAGAGAGGAGAGTAACTTCAACTCCCTCAAAGATTAAGAGTTAAGATTTTAAGATTGGAAGTACAAAACAACTTCCACCAGTTAAAGTTAAGTGTTTAAGCAAAGTACTCAAGTATAGGAAAGTTTAAAACGTAAGGGCGTAGACTGACCCCATCTCACTCACCAGTTTGACGAGCTAGAGGAGGAGTTAGAGGAGGAGCTAGTGAGCAGCAAGTTCGAGGGCAGCCAGCTAGAGGAGGGCAGTGCAAGCGTCACGGAGGATGCCTAGTTAAGAGTTTCCGTAGCAGCAACGACATAGTCGACCTAGTTATTTACATTTTATGATTATGAGTATAGACTGGAGATCAGTTTGAGATTTTAAAGTTTGAGCTTAATTTGCCCACATGTTAGGGCTTTGCCTTGATCTACAAGTGTGTGTTTTCAGTATTTTATTTATGAAAATTCTTCCCGCTGCAATTTAAGATTTGAGTATTTTATTTATCAAGGGCATTTTAGTAAAAGTAGTACCCGGTCGGGTTAGGGTGTTTCATATAGAATCCTCCAAGGTATGGACATAATCCATCTCCAACCCTACCTCCAACTTGGCTAGCCTCCAGGGTATCAACGAAGGGGTTGAAGGATGGGGAAACAGGTTAAAATGAAACGGGGTAAGTGGGGAAACTAGTCGAAGATGAGAAACATGCAGAAGATGGGTAGCGCGGCAGTGAAAACTCGGGTAGTCGTCAGGAAAACGTCGAAGGGAAAGAAAACGGGGAAGAGGAAAATATGTGTATAGAACTTATGGTTACAGCGGACAACAGGGTACTGGACCCCTTAAACCACTACTCGCGGATTATTAATACTAACTAATAATACTAATAATAACTTGATAAATAGCCCGCGCTTTGCTGCGGGTTGTATGACATATCAATTTTTAGTAATCAAGATGAAGTATAGCTCAATTTGAGGTATATATTCTTAAAAAACTGATATTTTAAATTTTCGGATAAAATAGTAGAAGCAATAATTATAGATAACAATATGATGAAGCTGTTTATCGACTTTATTAAGGGTATAATCAATAAGTTTTTTAAAAGAGAGATAACATGTTAAACATGACATCATGAAATCCGGATCAAAACAAATTAGTGGGAATCCATGTTAATCATCGATACAACAATGAAAGGGGCCAAGGGAGTGGGCTGAGGCTGATATGTGAATTGAGTATACTTTTTTTTGGGTTTTCGGTTCTGAATTCGGAAATTAGGTTTCGTCGAGCCCTAGTTTTGAATGTAAATTTTTTTTCTTTCAAATTCCGATCCGATTAGGATGTTATTCGGGTTTGGTTGGTTTGAATTTCGATTCAGATTAGTGAACCTATATTTTCCGTCAATCCCTAGTAGGGGGATTGGATTCGGAGAAAGAGATGGTCGCCATAGTTTTCCTCTCTCGTACTCTTTCTCTCTCTTTCCCTGCGGACTTCGAAAGGGTCAACGGGAGAAAGACGGGTTGGGCTACAACCCATAGGTACATTTCGTTTTGATAACTTTTCAATTTAAATGAGTAGACCACAATTAATGAAGGGGAAGGGGCGGAGGGGCACGCTTGGTATTATGAAAAATTGGGGGAAGGGGAAAGGGAGAGTCACGTGTGCAAATAAATGGGAAGGGAAAATCCACCCCACAAAATCCTCCCACAAACCACATAATTCAGGCCCCAAATTGGAAGTTTCTTTAACAGTGGATCTGTTTATAAAATTTTAAAAGTTAAGGTATTAAAATGTAAGAGAAATTTTTGTATGTACTATAACATAATATTTCATCAATATTTTGAGAACTTACATGTAAAAAAAATTAATTTTAGATACTAAATATTAAGACGTATTGAGTTTGAGAACCAAAACTGTAATTTGTATATATAATCTTATTACAACAACGTAGAGAAATAGGGGAAGGGGAAGAGGGAATTACTATATTACCCTTAATGAAATACTATGGTTCTAACACTTAAGAGTGTGTAGCACCCAATTCCAGAGTTTTTTTTATTTTCAATAATTTTTAAATTACTTTATTAAGTAACATAAAAAAGTAATTAAAAATTGGAGTAAAAATGGCACGTCAGATGCTACATCAATGTTGACTAGACTTTTTGTTGAATACTAAGGGTCAACACTAAATTATTGTAGAAAGCAAAGGGTAACCCCCCGAGGTTTTGTCCCTTATACACAATCTGATTTCATTTCATATTACATCTTCTGAAAAGGGTCTCTCGAGCATAGCAGCGTTCGAAGTAATAACTAGTTGTCGTCTATACTCGGTTGAAAAGGTCTGCTTAGCTAAACTTCAATTTTTAGATTGGTGAAAATGCCCTACGAAGGCCTCTTTGATTGCCTCTTTATACCTTCCACGTTCTCTCCTTTAACTTTGACGTTCGAAGTAATAACTAATTATTCATATTGATTAATTCAGGTGATATTTATGCGGTATCTTATCTGAATAATTTTGTGAATGATTTGATTTCAAATAAATCATTAGTTTCTTACCGCGAGGGAACGCGAACCAAAAAATCAGCACATGTATTCGGTTTCAAATTTAACTAAAAAACGACCTACTCTTGAGTCTTGAAATCGTATGACTAAAAACGACTTAGTAATAATAGATGAGGGAGAAGGAGTTCTCACGGAATCTCAGAGGAAGTACGTCCAGCACGATTAGCCACCGCTTTCAGAGCATCCCTCCATCTCTTGTTGTCCTCTGAGCTGGCTTTAAGCTCGCCGTCGATGAGAGCAGAGTAACGGCCAGAGTCCTCTACTACGTCAGGCCAGCAAACCTTGTAGAAAATCGGCAGCGCTCGGTGCCCGAATTTCTCCATGCTTTGGGCAATCGTGGCCACCTCGTCCAAGCACCATGACGAATCCGCAAATCTTTCGGAGAAGATCACGACTGAAAGCGGGGATCTCCGGAGGACGCAGAGGAGCTCGTCGATGGACTCTGTTTTCGGGAGCATGGTGTCGTAGAAGACGTTGATTTTCTTGTCGGAGAGAGCAGCCATGAGGTGGCTGGTAAACCAATCGCGGGTGTCGTCGCCTCTGAAGCACAAGAAGGCGTCGTATATATATATAGAGAGAGATATTTTGCTAATTGGAGGAACTTTTCGGCGACTAGCGACGGTGGAGAAGGATTTTCCGGCGATAGTGTTGGATTTGTCATGTTTGTGACCTATTTTGTAATGTTTGCATAGATTTGGTTTGTAATGTTTATCATTCTTGTTTGTCATTTTTTTTTTTACATTTTGTAAGATTAGTATGTTTTGTACTGTTTGTCGGTTTATTTTGTAACGCTTGTAAGCTTTATTATTTTGTAACGTTTGTCGGTTTCTTTTGTAATGTTTGTAAGTGTTGTTATTTTTGTGCATATCATTTTTGTCAACCATGTTTGTAATGTTTTTTATGTCTAAAAAACAACCTGGTTGACTTTTGGATGAAACTCCTCTATATAGGGATGAAGCCTCCAAAGTCAACCAGAGTGTTTTTCCAGGTTGTATGTTTTGTCGGTCTAGTTTGTCATTTTTGTCCACCATGTTCATTTGTATGTCTAAAAAACAACCGGGTTGATTTTGGGAGGGAGCCCCTCTATATAAGGATGGAGCCTCCAAAGTCAACCCGATTGTTTTTTCTTTTGTATGATTTGTATTGTTTGTCGGTGTAGTTTGTATTGTTTGTACCGTATATATATTTGTAACGTTTGTAAATCTGTTTGTATGTTTTGTCGTTCTATTTTGTAAATCGGAGTTTGAGCCCTCAAAATCACCTTGAATGGGAAGAATGGCTCACCAGGGTGATGACAATCTACAAGACCTGCTGCAGCAACAAGGTTAGAAGGCAGGGCAGGGGGGACAACTTGTGTAAAAGGTCCATTCTATTCTATCTCTCTCCACTCCACCTCTCAAATTAAACAAAAGAGGCACTTGCCACCCGTCAAGTCTAGACTGAAACTTTGTGAGAACACTAGGTAAATTCTGCTGCCAACCACATCCAAAGATGTTTGACAAAGAAGCTTGGATCATCAACGTTCCCTACAGGAAACATTGTGCTCTTGTCCACATTAAATCTTAGGACTGTAACTGTTTGGAAGCAAATGCAGAATGGCAAGCTATTGATAGTGCTAGAGATGCAAGGCCAGTGGACCGGACATAGATTCGGTTCTTGGAAGGACGGTTACGTTGTTGTTCGCTCAATATGAGCAAAATTTAACATTAATTAGTGAAAGTATAGAGATTCAGCCAAACGGAAAGGATACCTTGCCATCTGTTTCTTTTCTGTTCATCAATCAAACTGAGTACAGTAGAGAGAGACCGCATCTTTCTATTTTCTGTTCATCAGCCAAACTGTGTTGCTTGGTAGAGCTTGTAAGGACTTGCAGCCACCGACATCCAACTCAAAGAGACTTGATGGAAGCTCCGGCAAAGATAGAATACTTCCACATCCTTTCAAGATCAAGCTAACTAACTTTGGTAGTTTATGGATATTGATCGGGATACTCTGAAGGCTTTTGCAGTTGTTCAGATATATCCACTCAAGGAGGCCCAATTCCTGGATAGAGGAAGGCAACGACTCAATGCCGGTGTTTCCCAGATCGAGTTCTTGTAGAGATACTAAATTGTTGATGCTAGATGGGAGGCTTTTGAGACTTCCACAGTTGGATATCCGAATACGGGATAAACCTTTCACAGGCTCTGAGATATCTGGCAAACTCTCAAGAAGTGGGCTGCCCCGAATATGGAGTTTAGACATGACCATGTCCCACAAATTATTTGGCAGGCTCTTGAGTTGGGAGTTATCACCCAATTTTAGCGAACCAAATTTCGGCAGTACCTCAGAAGAAGTCATCTCTTTCATTGCATTATGCGACAAGTGAAACTCCCTCAAGCTAGTAGAAATTGCAGGGAAGTCGGTGATGTTTTCACCAAAGAGACGTAGGCTGCCACCTTCCTTGACATTGTAAACTGCACTAGGTAACTCCCTGACAGGTGTCGCATCTAAATTCAATTCCATCAACTCTTCTGAATTAATATCCGGACAGTGCTTCACCTTTGGATAGTTGTTTATCCGAACATGCTTGAGGACCTTTGAGTTGAGTTTTGATGGAAGACTCTTGAGGTTCACACAGTTTGAAAGATCAAGTGTTATCAGCCTGTCCAGATATTGTACATGAGAGGGTACTTCAACTAGGCGTTTGCATCCCGGAAGATGGAGTTCCTCGAGTTTTAAAGAGCACGAGAGATCTGGGATAGCAGTAAGATTTGGACAATTTGAGAGATCGAGCACCGCCGGATTCACCAGCTTTGGCTGCAAAAATAAAGATAAGTTAATTAATCCATTATTATTGCAATATTAAAGAAGAGTTGATTAATTCCCAACTCAAACACATTAATCATCGATACATATATCCATTTATTCCCAACTCTAACACAAAAATTTACTTTTTTCATTGAAGAAGTTACTAACTTGGTCAAATCCTTCCCAACATTTTTTAATTGGACTTCCCCGTATAATAAGATGGAAGAGATGTTGGGGATAAAATTTGGCAGGCAATGATTTGGAAGGATATCCATCCCAATGCAGCCATCTCAACCCGTCAGGAAGAGAATCAAGTCCACCATATGGCAATTGGATTTTCTTACTCTCAATTCCATAGTGAAAAGTATGAAATTTGAGAAACGTAAGAGAATCCATCCCTTCAAAGGCGTTTGCTTCCAGATGCATAACTTTTGCCCTATAGAGATTCAAACTTATGCCTTCAATTGTTCTCAGTTCCTCCAACGCACAATTGCCTTTCCCGAAGCATGTTCGTTACTTTTCTTCTTTTCCTTCTTGATGGAACCACCATCTTTATGCCTTTCAAGAAGGGTGCCTTAAAAAATGGTGTCCGACTCTCCACCTCTGCAGTTGCCAATAATTTGTGAATATCATTTGGATCTATCAACCTAGTATGCTTGCCAATGCTCATCGCCATTTCCTTGAGCAGATCATGCACCTCAATCTTCTCTCCATTCTCGCTAGAGATGCAAAGCAAGAGGGACATATCGATTAGGTCCTTCACTTTAGTATGAGCAGATGAATACAAGGTTTCCATATATCCAATCAATCTGGATCTTGATATTCCATGAAGGAAATAAGCAACCTCCAAGAATAGTCGCTTCTCATCAGCTCCGATTTTATCGTAGCTTCTCCTAAGAACATCACCAATTTCCGGATTTTGAATCAAACTAAATCCGCCCAGGAAACTCTCCCAATAGTCTTTGTCCTCACGAAACAACACACCCCCCAAAACTCTGAGCGCCAAAGGGTTACCGTGGCAGTACAATGTAGCCCGACGTGACAGATCGATCCAATTATATGGGGGGCAATGGTTTCTGAATGCACTCAAGCTGAATAGTTCAATAGATTCGCCGAGATTCAAACAAGCAACATTGTATATCTTTGCCATTGCATTATGGAGCACTTTCTTATTTCTAGTTGTCATGATGATTATGCTCCCAGGAGCAAAGATTTTGGTGAGATTGAAGACATCACCTAAAAGCAATTGCTCTAGTTGGTGAAGAGTATCCACATCGTCAAGAACAATTAACACCTTCGAGCGAGAAAGGCGTGCTCTTTGATAATACATATCTAAATCTTCATGACTTAGATTACGCTCGGACAATACTTTTGAATAGAGCTCATGCACCATTCCATCAATCCCGTTCTGGTTTTCGCAAATTTGGTTGATGTTCCGGATAAAATGATGCTTGACGTCTTTTGTTGATGAAGCTATCGTTTCATAGCAAGCCTTGGCCAGAGTTGTTTTCCCTACACCACCCATTCCCCACAGCCCAATGATGTGAATACCATCTGGTTCATCCATGGCTAACAATCGCTGAACATCCAAAATGCGTGAACCCATACCAACCAAGTTTTCAGACTTGATGCTAGGTGACATGTCTAGTAGTTGCTTCTGAATATCTTCCACAATCTCCTTAATCAGTTCAGATTCAATCCTAGGAGTCAATGAGACAAGACACAGATGAAATAAAGGCCAAGTGAAAAAAATAGCAGTTATGACAAGAAGAGCACAATATGAAACTTCAAGACTGAAGTATCATTAGGTTGTTGAGTTAGTGTACTGATAAACTACCACCTATATAGAATATCCATTAATACGTAAACTAAATAAGGAATGTTAATCATTTCAGGTAGAATAAGAATCTTAGTAATAGATGAGGGAGAAGGATTTCTCACGGAATCGCAGAGGAGGTATGTCCAGCACAATCAGCCACAGCTTTCAGAGCATCCCTCCATCTCTTGCTGTCCTCTGAGCTCGCTTTAAGCTCGTCATCAATGATAGCAGAGTAACAGCCAGAGTCCTCTGCCACGTCAGACCAACCAACCTTGTAGAACACCGGCAGCAGGGGCGGAGCTACACAGTCCCTTGGGGGGGCTCCGGCCCCCCCGAGAATTTCAAAAATCACGTATGAATACTCGGGAATTCTGAAGTTTATGAATTAACTGGACTGTAGTTAATTAATTAAAGCGTGTTCTAATATGATAAACAAAATCCAAGTTGCTCTAGCGGAGCATTGGTTATCTTGTTAGCTGGGTGACTAGTGTTCGATCCCCATCAATGTTAATTTTTCATGTTTTTCTCCAAAACAATTGATGCCTACTTTCATTAATTGATCCCATTAATGTCCACTTTTATTCTTTTAACCCATTTCCCTTAACAATTGATGCCCACTTACTCTAATTACTTTCATTAATTGATCCTATTAATGTTCACTTTTATTCTTTTAACCCTTCCCACCTAATCTAATTATTTCAAAAAATGTTTTGTACAATCCCCGGGTAACTAGGTCTCTATGAAATTTGTGAAGTTTCATAATTAATATGATATTATTTTATGTAATTATGTTTTTTTTTTGTCTGTTTACGATTAATAGAGTAACATAAATTTCGGCCCCCCCGAACCTGAAATCCTGGCTCCGCCCCTGACCGGCAGCACTCGGTGCCTGAATTTTTCAATGCTTTGGACAATCGTGGCCACTCGTCCAAGCACCACGAAGAATCCGCGAACTTCTCGGAGATAATCACGATCCAGGCGTAGGCCCCGTAAACGTTACAGTGTTTTTTCTGCCGGGCCCTGTATAATATCTTAACTCAAAAAGATTCCTATTGTTGCTAAATAGTTTGTTGTGTCGAAAAATAGCTGGTAAAATCCAGTGGCGGACCTAAGGCATTGCAGGGTGTGTCGTCCGACACACCCTCGCTCGAGAATTTTACGAAGGACCTACATATTTTTGGTACAAATATTTTTACTTCGGGATAGCCGACACACCCTCAATAATTATAGCCGACACACCTTCATTATACTCAAAGAAATTTTATCCAAATGAATCAATCTTAATCATAATCCTTTTTAATTTTGTTTAAAATAACTCATAAAGCATAATCCTATCCTTCCTATTAAAAAAAATACTCTTAGCCCATACAATATACACGTGTGATGAGTGTTGGGCCTGAGCCTTTAATTAAATGAGAAAAGAACCCACAGGCCAAAAGCCCAGTCGGCCACTAGCCCACTACCTCCCCATTATTATTCCTTCCCTCCCCATCCCCAATTAATGGCCCAATCTCCCCAATTAATGGCCCAATGCCATATTCCTTGTCCATATCTCAATTCCCAGCAACCCATCCCCATTATTCCCCCTGGTTCCCTCTTCTCTCGCTCGCAAAAAACCCCAGAACCCCAGACGAACAAAAAACCCAGACAAAGGCAGAACGGGCAAGTCGGCACGGCAACCCATCTCGGCCTCGGCGGACACCCTTCACCGGCGGGCAGCGCGGCGGCGGCAACTCCTCGTAGCCGGTCAAGTGGGCACTTCTTGTAGCTGGCCAAATGTAAGTAATTTTACTGTTATGAACCCTAAATTGCAAAGTTTAGGGGTTTTTCTTATTTTCCATTTAACCCAAATTTTATTTGTCAATTTGTAATTCATGGATGAATTGAATAGATTTCTTTATAAGCTAATTTATGTTGTACTCTGTATCCAGACATGGAGAGAT
This sequence comes from Linum trigynum, assembly GCA_964030455.1. NCBI lineage: Eukaryota > Viridiplantae > Streptophyta > Magnoliopsida > Malpighiales > Linaceae > Linum > Linum trigynum. The sequence goes on along the minus strand of OZ034814.1, from coordinate 25,969,821 downwards.
TTTACCCAAAGGTCCCAAAGAAAGCAAAAACTACTCTACATATTAACAATTTAGGAGGTGAATCAAGTAAAATGAATCATGATGATTCTCAATCTTCCTCGCCATCGATTAATCAAACAAGTGGCATCTCAAGTAAGTTTTCTTCATTTCCTGAAGAACATGAGAATGATGATGTTGATGAGCATTTTCAGCTATGAAGATAATCAAGAACGATCTTCGAAATCGGTTGAGTGACCAATTTATGAATGATTGTTTAGTTGTGTATATTGAAAAGATTTGCTTTGCAGCATAAGTGATGAATGTATTTTAGAGACATTTCAGCAGATGAAAAGTCGTCGCGGTTCGTTGTAAACATGACATTGTGAACTTTATGAATTAATTTCTTTTAATTTTAACTTAATTTTTAATTTAATTTAATTTTTATTTTATTTTATCAGCGACACACCTCTCCGACAATCCTGGGTCCGCCACTGGTAAAATCTCTTTACTATATAAATAACTTGAATCGGATCTTTGGAGGACGGAAAGGAGCTCGCCGATGGACTCTGTCTTCCGGAGCATAGTGTTGATGAAGGCTTTGATTTTCTTGTCGGAGAGAGCAGCCATGAGGTGGCTTGTAAAGCCATGGCGGGAGTCACGGCCTCTGAAGCACAAGAAAACGTCATATTCCCATTCTCCAGTATACATGGCACCATGAGAAGAAACATCCATTAAAGCTGATGAAGAGGAGGAAGCCATTATAATGGGGTGGGGATCTTGATCTGTTTTTCTTTCTGATCAACTAGGCAAAGGGACAATCTCATAATCACAATTCACAACTAATAGCATGTTTCCATTTCCAGTTAACCTATTAAAGGGATGTGGAGAGTTTAATGTATTATACAAAATGCTTCGAAATTTCTTGTTATCACAATTTTTTGGCGTCATTAAATAGCATCCAACCATATTACCAAAAAAGTCTTCTGTTTCTTCCTTGATGGTTTCAATAGTGGTCCATACCAATACCATGCCATAAGGAAAGAGGAAAGAAATTGCCAAGATTATGATGGGAGGTGGGGGGCACTTCATAATCATACATGTTCTCTTGGTTCAGGGAATGATAGGAAGGAGAAGGAAATTTCTGTGTATACGATTTGAGATCTATCACCTGTATATCTCTAAATCTTTGGACTTTGACGAACGATTTATCCTATCGTGTTACCGACGACAGAGAAGCATTCTCATAAAAGAGAGCTAAACTTATTAATCATGTTGAAGTGCTGTTATCTGTAATAATAGTATTCATTCATGTACCTGAGGATGCAGAGACGTCAAAGTGTAGTAGCTACTTCCAATTCCGCTTGCCTGCCTTGCTTGGTATTGCTCGCAAGCTTGAACCTTCTTCAACCAATGCCATTCTCACAAATCAATCTTTCACCATTCCGCCTGAACTACAGATTGACAATCTGCAAATTCTGAATGCCTCATTCTACAATCACCATACGATAAACGAAGAAGCGTCGTTCAATCAATTCGGTGAACATTGCAGGAAAAAAAAAAAAAAAAAAAAAAAAACTGAAACGAAAAATCACAATCCAACAGAACAATCACCTGAGCCGCCGGCAACGAAATTGGAACTCCGTAACCTCCCAATCCGGACCAGAAACTCTCCCGGCGGGAGTCGTCGAGATTCTGCCTCGACCGCAGGGCGTGAAACTGGAAATCACTCATCTATGCTTCAAGTTCGGTTCAGGTTACTATTTTTAGTTTCATTAACGACACTAAATTTCTATGACTTATAGTCTACCTTTGTTGATTGACTTTTGGTTTGATATGGTACAAACACTGATACGAGGAGTCGTTGGTTCGCAAAATTTGAAATTGAAGGGTTGTGTTAAATTTTGAGATTTATTCATCAAATTTTTTTTTTTTTAAATTTGGAAAATAAAGGATTGGGAATTGATTTAGTTCATTTGGAATTTGAGAAAATTATTATTTGCATTTCAAATTTTATGAATGATTGGTTCATTTAGTATCAAGGATTTTTTTTTTCGTTCTCTCAAATATCATAAAAAAAGAAAATTATGTGGAATTTTTGAATCCGTGAGTCTACCGATCTCGTAAAAAAAATCTAAATTTGTGTAACCAACATTTTTATATAACCAAACATTGGATTTGGACAATTCCGTTTATAGTTGGATTTGGGGTTCAAATATGAAACTATTCCACTATTATTATTTTATTGTCACCATATAAACAATGATCACAAACATTGAGCGTTTTGATATTAAAACTCTGGAAAAGGGACAAACAACTCTGGTATAGATTGTTTATATTGGTAGTTTTCGTGTAATGATATAGATTTATTTCTGCAATGGTATTGATTGTTTATGGTATAGATTGTTTATATTGGTAGTTTTCGTGTAATGGTATAGATTTATTTCTACAATGGTATTGATTGTTTATGGTATAGATTGTTTATATTGGTAGTTTTCGTGTAATGGTATAGATTTATTTCTGCAATGGTAGTTTTCGTGCAATGGTATAGATTTATTTCTGCAATGGTATTGATGTTTTTCAAAGTGGTAGTGTTAGTGTAATGGATTGGTACTGATTTCGTTTTTTTTTTTTTCAGAAAGATTGAGAAAAATATGGAAAGAAAATCTGGCTGGAGATTACGGAAATGAGAGAAAGAGAGAATTTTAATTAATAGTTGTTTGTAACTACCTAAAATGTAATTTATTACAAAATTAATTAATATAATTTATTTTTCCATACCCAATTTATCCTTAGTAACCACGGTGATTACCTTAACCTGTCCCACCTTCTCAGTGCACTAAGATTCTTCTTCCGATTTACACCCAACGTATCTAAACGACACAACAACTCAGCAAGTTTCTGTACAAATTCAATGGCAACTCCACAAACGTATAACATGGTCCAGCTTAACAAGAAAATGAAAGTTTAATGGATAATACGGGTACTCAAACTATCTAAACGGGCACTAGTGGATATCTCACGGATACCCGATATTCTTAAGTCCAACGATGCGAGTATCATCTACTTCGTCCATGGCTAACAATTGCTCAACTTCGCGAACGCGTGATCCCATACCTACCAAGTTTTCCGACTTGATGCTTGATGACATGTCTATTAGTAGCTTCTGAACAACATCCAAAAACAGTCGCTTCTCATCAGCTCCCAATTTATTGTAGCTTCTCCTGAGAATATCGCCGATATTCGGGTTTAGAACCAGTCTCAACCCACTCAAAACACTCTCCCAATAATCTTTATCCTCTCCGAACAATGTACCGCCCAAAACTCTGAGCGCCAAGGGATTTCCATTGCAGTACGATGTAGCACGACGTGACAAATCCATCCAACTGTCTGGAGGAATATGCTTTCTAAATGCACGCAAGCTAAACAATTGAACGGATTCGTCATTACGTAATGAGGGAAGAGGCGAAGGAGATGAAGAAGCACTGTGGGATGTGGAATGTGTTGGCCGCGGTGCTTCATTCAGGTTCTACCCTCATTTACTAAATGGAGGAGATGTCAGGCGACTGAAGAATTTCAAAATCAAAAGATGCGGAATCTCTCTACTGTTCTAATTAAGCACTGAAAGTCTGATTGATGAAACAGAGAGAACAGATGGTAAGCTACGTATATATTTGGGTCCTTTGGCTGAACATAGAGGTGGTAAGGAACTTATATATATAGGGATTTCCTATGGTAACTTGAAGTAAGGTAACTTGAGTTTTCTTACCTGCTATAGCAGGTTTCACAGGTCGCATTACGTAAAATATAACAGGCATTATGTAATGGTTACGTAACCTATGGTAGTCTTACGTAACAGTTGTAAAAGATCATTACGGAAGCCTTACGTAATAGAATGTCTTTACGTAATGAGTATTAACTTCGTGTTACGTAAAACGCTAAGTCATTACGAAAGCCTTACGTAACGCTACTAATTTAACTGTTACGTAAGAAATAATTGTCGTTCTGTAACCTTTACGTAATGGAATATCTTTTTACGTAATGAGTATTAACCTCGCGTTACGTAAAGTGCAAAGTCATTACGGAAGTCTTACGTAACGCTTCCGATTTAATTGTTACGTAAGAAATAACTATCGTTCCTTAACCTTTACGTAATGAATGTGTATTTTAAGTAACAGTTGTAAAATGTCATTACGGAAGCCTTACATAATGGAAGGTATTTTTACGTAATGAGTATTAACGTCGTGTTACGTAAAGAGCTAAGTTATTACGGAAGGCTTACGTAACGCTTCTATTTCAATAAGAATTAAAATAAGGAAACAATAAAATAAGGAAAATCGACTAAATATGAAAAAGGAAAGAGAATATATAAGAAAGGTAAATTGTGAAGGTGGTGACCTATTGCTATTAATATTTTTTTACTTATTTTTTATTTTTTATTTCTATAATTAATGATTTAAATTAGTTTGATCGATTTTAATGATTTAGATCTATACAAGTTACCTAACTTGAAATTATACCCAAGTTACTGTAGGAGGTCCCATATATACATGAGTTGTTAGTCTTTTAACCTCTTCTGGACTGCTAGACGTGGGAGAAAGTACAGATGAGAGTATATTGAAGTAAAAAGTAGGAAAGGACCTCGCATTTCAGGGTGTGTTCGAACCTTAAGAGAAGCTTTTCGGGGGATGAGATAAACTCCGACTACAATCGAGGAACTGCAAAATAGAGTAGGACTTCTTGAAGAAGCATATAGGATCTCAAGTGATTGAAAAATGGGTCGAAAGACCAACTAAAACAAGAACAGATGTAACATAGTAGGGAAAGGAAGAAGGATACAAATTGAAACGTTGAAAACAAATATACACAAACTAGCTTTAACCCTGCCCTTTGGGCAGGTATTCTTTTTATATATATATTTTGTAGTATCGCTCATAAACTTTTGGCAACATGTAAAATAGGCATTTCTAAAAAATATATTAAATAATTTTTTGTTATTGATTGTGGTGATTCTTACTTCTTAGTTATGGACGTAGAGTTCACATCGTCAAGTTTATAATAACTTTTGAGTAGTAGTAAGTTTTTGTACAGGCTCATATTGAGCCTTTATGATTCAATACTAAAAATTTAGTTAATCAATAACATTTTGCTTTTAGTGCCTCTATTTTTGTATAAAAAATTTCATTATCTGTTGAATTGTCTTATATACTCATCTTTTTACCATACACCTTAATGGCAAGGGAAAAAAACTCAAAACATCCTTTGGTACTTTTATCGATAAAATGTTTTAATCTTTCACTTGATCACTCATCTTAATAACTTTTCTTCAATGATCATATCATAATTTTACCAAAGCCCGAAAAAATGATGAAAAATATATAAGAATATCTATTAAATATCCTCAATATAGGAAAATGCATTTGGAATAAATTAGATTTGCCTCAAATCTCTACTCAAAACAATTCGTCCGAACATAAGAATACAACACCTTCGAAGCATCACTTCAATGAAAAGCAAAAGGCTAATCTCATTAAAGCTGCTGCTTGTCAAGATAGCAATAAAATATTAATTTCTCCCATGCTTAGCATTAAGGAAAAGGAAAAGAACTCAGATCAAGAGATTAAGGGGGAATATATAAAGAAAGCGTCAAAGACAAACTGCTAGCGGCAACAACGAACCTTAACTGGGTAGTGAAGAAGCAACGGGTACAATAATCATCATGCCAGAAAACAGTGTTCAGGCCAACGATTATTGAGCAACCAAGAAATAAGAGAGGAAAACAAATAAATGATGCACATGGAAGTACTGTATTTGAAGTGCGCTAACAAAGGCAGCAGTGAAATCGACGTTGCAGATGAGTTGTAATAAGGCTAAATGTACCTGAATCAGATGGTGTTCCACTGTTAGGCGTGCACATATATATGAGGAGCTAATACCAACAATACGGGTCCGACACAGTGTAAGAAAGAAGAATGAACAAAGATGAACTTTATGACTGTCAGACGTCAGGCCTAGAAACCCCAATGACGGAATCTGGGTAAGCAAAATCAATCGAATAGAACATAACTGAAGTTGGATTCGGAGGTACATTTGTCAGGTCTGAATTGCGGCCTCTGACTAAAGGAGAATTCGCCACAGAATTGGGTGGCGAAATTGACGGAATTGGACTGGCACGGGCTCCACGTAGTAGAGGAGTCAGATCATCGGTGGCAGGATTTGTACCAGTGGCCACGAATTGACGGAGTTCATGAGGGGACCCGATCGTGCCGGCAACTGAGTGCTCGTGTGAGAAAAATCAGCGCCAGAAGGAGGATATGGAGAATAACGGTTATTATAAAGTCTTTGTCGTTGTGGGGAAGAGGAGAAGGAACCACCGTTGTGGTGGATTATTAGGTTTTGAATCGGTATCCACAAAAGAAGAAGGGTTGCTGACGTGGATAGCTTTGGCTTTCAGTATGGATTACGTGGCATAGGGCCAAATCTTAAAGTCCTTTAATATTTTTATTTATTATTATTATATTATTTATTTATTATTTATAGATTCGAAGTAAGGGATCCTAACTAAAACCAGGTTCAGTGCAGACTACTTCGTCCGAAAACGGATAGCAATCAAAGGATGATAAGCATTTTAAGCTTGGTTGCACCTCTAAACATCCATGGTAAAAAAAAAGGCTCAAAATCATTCTGAAATCCAAATCTGTCCTTGGTGATACAGTTTCATCTTAGTGATTCGGCCTCTTTCAAACTCAACATGAAAGAGGTTACTGAATTCGATATACACGAATATGCAGGAAAAAAGAAGCAGAAAACAAACCACCAAGCATAGAGGAAAATGATGCTCCAAAGAAAAGACATGGAGTAGGACAGAGCACAGAGAAGTCAGAGGAGGCTTCGCCATATGGATAGTATATTGGACTTGCTTACCAATGACGGTTTGGGTCAAAGAAGGAACCTCCCAATTCGTCATAGCAGTTGGTTCCTTTGCCTTCCGTTTCTCTTTCTCTGAAAATCAAATTGTCTAAACTGAGTACAGTAGAGAGAAACCACATCTTTTGATTTTCAACTTCTTCCATTGCTTGGCATTTGTTGGATCACAAGGGTAGAAACAGAAGGAAACGGTGTGGCCAGCATATTTCACAAACAATGCTTCTTCTCCTTCTCCAAGTCCGCGTACTGTCTGACCTGATGTGAACCACAGCAGCACATTGTCTGATGACTTCGTGACATCCCGAGGAACATAAAATCTCCAGGAGGCAACAGTTGTGGTGCCGATGTTGCAAACGCATTTCATAGCCGGCCATGGATTAATAGAAGATGAACACACCACACCAAATGCAATTCCTTTGACTGGTTGCTTACCAATACTAGTGCAATTAATAGGAGACAGTTGCACCATCAAACATGAACTATCCTTATCCTTCACACTTTTGTAGGTAAACCATTCCGGAATCTCGCTCCCTGAATATCGAAACTCGTACCTCTATTGACCAAACACAGAGAGGTGGCATTATCAAGAAAGAAAGAAAAAAAAACATTTGACAATATAATATATATGTCTGATAAAAGTACAAGCACCAACTTGATATTTTTATGTACCTGATAAAGATCAAATGACGGTGCATATATCGGGTAATTTGCCAGGATCCCATGAGGAACTGTCTAATTTAGGGCAATTGTAAAACACCAGGCGACTCCAACTCAGTTCAGTGGCGTTGCTTGGTAGAGCTTGTAAGGACTTGCAACCACTGACATCCAAATCGACGAGACTTGATGGAAGCTCCGGCAAAGATAGAATCATCCCACATCCCTTCAAGCACAGCTTGTATAGCCTAGATAGCTTATGGAAACTGCTCGGGATAAACTCGAGACTTTTGCAGTTGCTCAAAGTTATTGACCGGAGTTGGCCTTGGCCCAGCTCCTGGATACTGGAAGGTAAAGACCTAATGCCGACCTTTGTCAAATAGAGATCCTGTAGAGATACTAAATTGTTGATGTTAGATGGGAGGCTACTGATATTTGTACAGTCAGTTATCCGAAGTAGGAAAAAACGAGTCACAGACTCTGAGATCTCTGGCAAACTCTCAAGAAGTGGGCTGCCCTTAATATCGAGAGAAGAGACCATGTTCCATATATGCTTTGGCAGGCTCCTGAGTTGCAAGTTACCAAACAACTCCAGCGAACCAAACTTCGGCAAAAACACAGGAGAGGCCATATCATAAGAATTCATCTCTTTCACTGCAGTATCCGACAACCTATACGCTTGCAAGCCTGCTGAAATTCTTGGGAAGTCGATGATGTTTTTACCAAAGAGACGTAGGATGCCACCTTTCTTGACACAGCAAATTGCACTTGGTAACTCTCTGACAGGAGTCTCATCTAGATTCAATCCTATCAACTCTCCTGAATCAATCTCCGGACAATGCTTGACCTTTGGACAAAAGCATATGTAAACATGCTTGAGGAGCTTTGAGTTGAGTTTTGATGGAAGACGCTCCAAGTTCACACAACGTACAAGGTTAAGTGTTATCAGATTGTCCAGATATTGTACATAAGAGGGCACTTCAACTAGACTTTTGCATCCCGAAAGTAGGAGGTCCTCAAGTTTTAAAGAGGACGAGAGATCTGGGATTGCGGTAAGATTGGCGCAAAAGGAAAGATCGAGCACCATCAGATTCACTAGTTTCGGCTGCCAAAATAATATATAAAAAAATTAATTACCCCATTACTTGAAACTATAAGATAAATAATAAATGCAAGGATGTGGAGCTTTCAAAAATAGAGGTCTAAAATGTAATATAAAAAGGGGGAAAATGACAATCGCAAAAAAAATAAAAAAAACAATCAAAATGACTAAAAATGACTTACTTGGTTAAATCCTTCCCAGCATTTTTCTACTGGACTCTCTCTTATAATAAGATGGACGAGATTTTGGGGATAAAATCCGAAAGGTAGTGATTTTGAAGGATATCCTCTCCACTCCAGCCATCTCAACCCATCAGGAAGTGACTCGAGCCCACCAAATGGCAAATGAATTTTCTTCTCCATTCTGCTATGATCATCCCACCACCAAAATTTGAGAAATGTAAGAGAATGCATCCCTTCAAAAGCATTAGCTTCCAAGTGCATCTCTTCTACTGATTCAAGATGTAAACTGATGCCTTCAATAGTTCCAAGTCCCTCAAACGCACAGTTGCCTTTTCGATGCGAGTCGGTGACTTTTCTTCTTTTCCTTCTTGGTAGAACCATCATCTCTATGGCTTTGAAGGGACATGTGAAAAAATTTGCCCAACTTCTTACCTCAGTATTCGCCAGCAATTGGTGAATATCATCAGGATTTACCAACCTTGTGTGTTTGCCAATGCTCATGGCCATTTCCTTTAGAAAAGCGTGCACCTCGATCTTCTCTCCATCCATGCTAGGCACACAGGTGAAGAGAGACTTATCAATTAGGTCCTTCACTTTAGCACGAGCGGACAAATACAAGGTTTCCATATATCCAATCAGTCTAGATCTAGACATTCCATGTAGAAAATAAGCAACATCCAAGAAGAGTCGCTGCTCATCTGCTCCCATTTTATCGTAGCTTCTCTTAAGAACATCGTGGATTTCCAGGTGTTGAATCATACTCAATCCACCTAAGAAACTTTCCCAGTAGTCTATGTCCTCGCCAAACAATGAGCGCCCCAAAAATCTAAGGACCAACTGGTTGCCCTTACAGTACGATGTTGCACGACGCGACATGTCCATCCAATTAACAGGAGGGCAATTCTTTCCAAATGCACACAAGCTGAACAGTTGGATAGATTCATCGTCATTCAAGCACTTCATATCATACACCTTTGCCATTGCATTTTGGAGAACTTTTTTGTTTCTTGTTGTCACGATGATTCTGCTCCCGGCGGCAAAGAGTTTGGTCAGGTTGAAGACGTCGCATAAAATCAATTGCTCTAACTGGCAAAGAGTATCCACGTCGTCAAGAACAATGAACACCTTCAAGCGAGAAAGACGTACTCTCCGATAATTCACATCTAAATCTTCACGACTTAGATTAATCTCGGACAATAATTTTGAATAGAGTTCGCACACTAATCCTTCTGCTCCATGCTGCCTTTCCCAAGTTTCGTTGATGTTCCGAATGAAATGATGCTTGATGTCTTTTGTGGAAGAAACCACCCTATCGTAGCAAGCATTGGCGAGAGTTGTTTTCCCCAAACCACCCATTCCCCATAGGCCAATGATGCGAGTATCACCTAGTTCGTCCATGGCTAACAGTCGCTCAACCTCCAAAACGCGTGAACCCATACCAACCATGTTATCTGACCTCATGCTTGGTGACATGTCTATGAGTTGCTTCTGAACATCTTCCACGATCTCCTTAATCAGTTCAGATTCAATCCTAGGAGTCAGGGAGAGAAGACACAGAAACGGACACAATTAGTCAGAAGTTTTAACAGTTCAAACCATTTAGATAAAATATGTCCAGCACAGTTAGCCACCGCTTTCAGAGCATCTTTCCATTTCTTGTTGTCCTCGGAGCTCGATTTAAGCTCGCCATTGATGATGGCAGAGTAGCGGCCAGAGTCCCCTGCCACGTCAGCCCAACGGACTTTGTAGAACACCGGCAACACTCGATGCCCGAATTTGGACATGCTTTGGACAATCGTGGCCACCTCGTCCAAGCACCAGGGTGAATCCGCAAACTTTTCGGAGAAGATCACGATCGAAAGCACAGATCTTTGGAGGACGGAGAGGAGCTTGTGATGCCTGGACCTGGAACTCGACGAGATTCTGGAAGAATAAGGGGAAAGGAGAAGGGAAAGTAAGAGAGAGAGGAAGAGAGAGAGAAGGAGGGAAAGTTTGTTATTATTTCTCAATGCCGTTATCACCATCTGACTTTGCCTTTTATAGCCAGAATACAAATTCTCGTTCAGTACCCAGACTTCCAATCTATTACAACTAACCCGAATGTTACAACTCCCCTTCCCTTCACCAAAGACTTGACCTCAAGTATGAATTTAAAGAAAACTACAAACTTCAAGTCTGGAACTGAGGAAACTTCTTCTTAATATCTTCAAGAAACTCCCAGGTGGCATCTTCCTCCCCCTGGTGCGACCACTGCACAAGAATCTGAGTAGCAGGCATATTATTCTTGGCTACCATTTTCCTGGCCAAAATCTGCATCGGCTCCACCTTTAAGCTTCCTTCAGCATCCACTTCTGGTAAGTATGGATGCACAGTTCCATGATTACCCACAGCCCGTTTGAGCAGAGAAACGTGGAACACAGGATGTATCACTGTTCCTGGGGGTAATTGCAGCTTATAAGCTACTGTTCCCACCTTATGAATCACCTTAAAAGGTCCATAAAACCGAGCAGCTAACTTTTGATTTGCCCTGGCTGCTACAGAGGTCTGCCTGAATGGCCTTAGCTTCAGATAAACTTCATCACCCACCTGCAGCTCTCGTTCAGTGCGGTGCCTGTCTGCCATCTGCTTCTGTCGATTTTGTGCCTGCGCCAGATTAGTTCTGAGAATGTCAACCACTTCTGCTGCTGTGTGAGTCTATCAGCCACTGCAGCTACTGATGTAGATAAAGGGTTTTGCACCGCAAACTGAGAGGGAGAGTATCCATAGAGCGCTTCAAATGGAGTAGTGCGAAGACTAGTGTGGTAATTCGTGTTGTACCACCACTCAGCCATAGACAACCAGGTGGACCAGTCCTGAGGTTTGTGGTGCACCATAGCCCTTAAGTACTCCTCCACACAACGATTAACTCTCTCAGTCTGCCCATCCGATTGTGGATGGTAGGCTGTAGAGTAATGCAAACGCACACCCAGCAATTCAAACAACGTGGACCAGAACACACTTGTAAACACTGCATCCCTGTCACTTACAATCGACTTAGGTAACCCATGTAACCTGTGCACACCGTCAAAGAACACTCGAGCAACAGACACAGCAGTATAGGGGTGACTGAGAGCAAAGAAATAGCTGTATTTGGTAAATCGATCTACCACCACCAATATCAACTCCTTACCTCCCGACTTAGGCAGCCCTTCAATGAAGCCCATTGACAGCTGCTGCCAACTCCCCTCAGGAACTGGAAGTGGTTGGAGTAATCCAGGATATGGTATGTTCTCCACTTTGCACCGTTGACAAGTACCACACTGCCCTACAAATTCTCTCAACTGCCTCTTCAAACCAGGCCACCAAAAATACTTCTTGATGCGTTGATAAGAAGCCTGCACCCCTGAATGCCCACCAATGGGGGATCCATGGAATAATTCCAGCAAGTGAGCCCTCATGGTACCAGCTTGACCCACATACAAGGAACCCTTGTGATACAGCAACCCATTCTTGACCTCATTAACACGAGGGCCCACCACAGGAACAGCAGCACTAATCATCATGTCCTGAATGGCTGTATCACCCTCATATGAAGCCTCAACATCAGTAAGCCAACTCGGTAACACAGCTGAAATAGCTTCACACTGCCCTGTGTCTGTAAATTTAGGATGCCTAGAGAGAGCGTCAGCCACTTGATTGAACTTCCCTTGGCGATACCTGATTTCAAAGTCCAGACCAAGCAACTTAATCAACCCTTTCTTCTGTATTTGTGTGTGTACTTTCTGACCCAGCAAATGTTTCAGACTCTCATGATCTGTTAATATAATGAACCTCCTACTTTCCAAATAATGGCGCCACTTGTCCACCGCCAAAATCACTGCCAAGTACTCTTTCTCGTATGTAGACAGCCCCTGCTTCCTAGGACATAAGGCCTGGCTGTGATAAGCAATAGGCCTGCCTTCTTGAGATAGTACAGCCCCTATACCCACACCACTTGCATCTGTCTCCAGAGTGAAGGGCTTGGTGAAATCAGGAAGAGTGAGAACAGGAGCCTGCACCATGGCTGTTTTCAACACTTCAAAAGCCTGCTGAGCTACTGAGGACCACTGGAAACCATCCTTTTTCAATAAATCAGTTAAAGGTTTGGCTATGCTACCATAATTTTTCACAAACTTCCTATAGTAGCCAGTCAGCCCCAAAAATCCCCTTAGTTCCTTCACTGTTTTAGGGACAGGCCATTCCTCCATTGCTTTGATCTTATTGGGATCAGTTGCTACCCCTTCCTGAGTAATCACATGGCCCAAGTAATCTACCTGAGTCTGGCCAAAATCACACTTAGATGGTTTGGCAAACAGTTTATGGGATCTAAGAATGGACAGGGTAGTGGCTAAATGGGTTTTATGGGAATCCTGATCAGGACTGTACACAAGTATGTCATCAAAAAATACAAGGATGAACTTCCTAAGATGTGGGGCAAAGATTTGGTTCATAAGGGCTTGGAAAGTGGCTGGGGCATTTGTAAGGCCAAAGGGCATGACAGTGAACTCAAAATGGCCATGGTGTGTTCTAAAGGCTGTTTTGTATTGGTCAGCAGGGTGCATTCGAATTTGATGGTATCCTGACAAAAGATCTAGTTTGGTAAAGTATTTGGATTGATGAAGTTCATCAAGGAGATCATCTATGACAGGTATGGGAAATTTGTCTTTCACAGTAAGAGAATTAAGCTGCCTATAGTCAACACAAAATCGCCAAGACCCATCTTTTTTAAGGACCAACAGAACAGGAGATGCAAAAGGGCTACGACTGGTTTGCACATATTTGGAAGCCATCATTTCTTTAACTAATCGCTCCATCTCATCTTTTTGTTGTTGAGAATACCTATAGGGTCTAAGGTTCACAAGTTGAGAATTTGGAAGAAGGGGAATTTGGTGATCACAGGCTTGGGAAGGGGGTAAGGAAGTGGGTTTGCCAAACACATCTAAGTATTCTGCCACAACTTCTTTCAAGAATTCAGGAACTTTACCTTCTTGCAGCACTCCAGCTCTTTTGTTGCCAACTTCCTCCACTGTTATGCTAAACAACTGACCAGACCCTCCCTTCCGGACAAGCCTGCACAGCTCCTTACCACTCATCATTCTACAGCTGCCCCTATCTTGCACCCCTGTGAGAACCACTTCCTGGCCTTTGATATCAAAAAACAGTTGCAGATTGTGGAAATCAAACTTGACAGGGCTCACTGTACGCTACCAGTCCAGTCCCAGCACCATATCTTGGGAGCCTAGCCTTATTATACGAACATCATGCACAAACTGGTGTCCTGCCATTTCCCAAGTAAACCCTGCACAGCTCATGGTACTCATCAGAACGGTTCCATCTGCCAGCTTCACTCGCAGGGGAGGAGCTGATACCAACACACACTTCAATTCACTGGCCTTAGATTCATGGAGGAAGGTATGGGTACTCCCTGTGTCCACCAAGATGTTGAACTTGTGCTTCCTGACACTTCCTTTCACTACAAGTGAGTTAACCCCACCACTTAGAGACTGCATTGCCACATCCACAGGGGATTCCATGAATCCTTCGACTCCCTCACAATCGCTGTCCTCACTGTCATCATCAGAGGCACTCCAATCTAGAGGAAGAGTGTTCCCCGAATCAGCAGCTTGGATCATGTTGAGTTTGTGGTTAGGAGTACAGGTATGGCCATAAAAATATTTCTCCCCACATTTGTAACAGGCCCCCTTAGAAGCATTGTTCTTGGTTGAAACAGGAGGGCCAGCAGACCTATTTCCTCCATTCGTCCTAGAAGAATCCCATTTACGTGCAGCAGGACCACCCACACTCGGAGTAGAGGATGGAAACTGTGGTCTAATGTTCTGATTCTTCCATTTCCTCCTCTTGGCTTCATTAGAAGTCTCCTCCAACTGAGCGATATGGAAAGCATCGGAAAGAGTCTGTGGTCTCATCATCGTAACAATGGGACGCAACTCTTCCTCGAGACCACTAATAAAACTGGAGATGAAGTAATCCTCCGAAAGAGCCGCATTATAACGCAGCATTTGCGACCTCAAATCCTCAAACTTCTCATAATAGTCAACCAGCGATCCCCTCTGTCGAAGCTTATTAAACTCTCCAACAACACCTCCCTGCGTCCAGTCACTAAAACGAGCACACAGTGAAACCACAAAATCACCCCATACCAACTCCCTACGGGTGGAAAGCCAGCCTTCATACCAACGATCCGCCCGCCGATCAAAATAAATCGCTGCCATCTCAACCCACTGATCAGCCGGAATAGCATAGATCTCAAACATCTTCTCACATTTTCTAATCCAATCCCTAGGATTCTCACCAGTAAAAATAGGGAAATCAAGGCGAGGGAGCTGCACCTGATGATTGTTAGGATTGTGATTGCCGCGAGGCGGTGGGGGTGGATGAAGGGGATGACCTCGCGGTGGCGGTGGAAAGCCCGCCGCAGCAGCTCCCAAATCCGGCAGAGGAAGAATGCCACGATCATTGTGCCGGTCTCTCGCAGCCAACGCCGCACCAGCCACAACGACCTCCGGCTGAGGTCTGCCAAGCTGATCGAGGCGGCGAAGCACCTCCTCAAAGCGCTGATCAAAACGGAGCTCGAGATCGTCAAAACGGTGATCGAGCCCCCCGACTCTGGTGGTGAGATTCGCGAACTGCAGAGAATGGCCGTCGGCCTTAGTGGATAGCTCCTGGAGCTGATTGTCACTCTGCGACTGCCGGTGTCGAAGTACCTCAGCTTGCTCCTCCGAATTCGCGATATACATCGCGACATCACTTCGTAGTTGCTGCAAATTGGTGTCTAAGGCATCGACGCGATTGCCGACGGTGGAAATGCGTTCATCAATCACTACGGTATGGGTTGCGGCCGCCATAGGTGTCAAGTTCAAGCTCTGATACCAACTTGTGATGCCTGGACCTGGAACTCGACGAGATTCTGGAAGAATAAGGGGAAAGGAGAAGGGAAAGTAAGAGAGAGAGGAAGAGAGAGAGAAGGAGGGAAAGTTTGTTATTATTTCTCAATGCCGTTATCACCATCTGACTTTGCCTTTTATAGCCAGAATACAAATTCCCGTTCAGTACCCAGACTTCCAATCTATTACAACTAACCCGAATGTTACAGAGCTCGTCGATGGACTCTGTTTTACGGAGCATGGTGCCGATGAAGGCTTTGATTTTCTTGTCGGAGAGAGCAGCCATTAGGTGGCTTGTAAAACCATTGCGGGTGTCGCCGCCTCTGAAGCACAAGAAGACATCGTACTCCCATTCTCCCGGATAGGAGGAATCACGGTGGTCAGGTGGAGATGAAGAAGAAGCAGCTGCTGCCATGACTCTGATTACTCAAGCTGATGCTCTCTGTCTCTCTCTGTTTCTGCAAAGAAGCTTAGTATTCTGTTTTTGCAGATAAGACACACATACTGCTCAAGAAAGAAAGAATGAAATTAACAGGGCAGGCGCTCGGCAGTATGTGGACACTGATTGGGAAAGTGTCTACCAAGATTCCGTTGCGTGGAAACTTCATCAGCAGAGTTAACCAACCGACAGAGGTCACTTTTCCATCCTTTGGGTTTGAAAATGAAGAAAAGGAAAAAGTGATAGTGGAATTGAGAAAAGATTGGAAACGATGCCACCTTCTGCAAATCTTACCATGAAAATCCTTACCCCACCACGCGTTCATACCTTTGGGTTTTAGGCCGAAGCACGACCACCTTGTGGCCAAAGCTTTGGAAACGACCATTGATTGCTGAATTTTGAAAGCATTGGGAAAATGTGGAGAAACGGCCTAGGAAAGGAAAGACTGCTTGGGATGGGAAACTACTTCTGGGATGAACAATCATGCATATAACTAAAATTCAATTTGAATCACTAATCATCAAATCCTTAGCAAATCAAAGAAATAAATTGATTGAACGAAAGAAAGAAAGAAATCTCTATCAAGAACTATGAGACTGATACAGACAACAACAGTCTTCCCAAATGGCACAATTCCTCATACAGTTGTTTTGAAAACTACAACAGAAAGCAGGAGTGAGGCCATGGAAATACAGCTGGGACATGCAACACAGTAATACCAGGGATAACCAAGCTCTTTGTCTGAGAGTTTCAGAGCAATAGTGTGTGTTCACAACTGAAGATATGTGCACAGTAGTATATTGTATACAATCACACCTACCAGAAAAAAAGTCATTGTTTCCTACTGGAAAGAATGGTTTCAACTGTTTCAGTGGTCCATACCATGCTATAAGAAAAGAGGAAAGAAATTGCCAAGATTATGATGGGAGGTGGGGAAGAATAGGAAGAAGGAAATTTTTGTCCACACTCCACACAGATATAAAATTTGAGATTTATTATCTGTATATATCTCAATCATTGGATGTTAATAAAAGATTTACCCTACCCTGTTACCTAGGACAGAGAAGCATCCTCATAAAAGAGAGCTAAACTTATTAATCATATTAAAGTTTTGCATCTGTAATAATAGTATTCATCATGTACCTGATTGCAGTCAAAGTGTAGTAGCTACTTCCGCCTCCACGTCCCTGCCTTGCTTGGTATTGCTTGCGAGATTGAACCTTCTTCAACACCCATCTACCTCTCCACATACTTTTGTCCTTACAAAACGATGCCACCTCCTGAAACTTTTTTGGATAATAGGCCTTCTGTGGCAGTATAGTACACCCTTGATAGCAAGTTCAGGCTAGAGTAGTCTGATTAGCTTGGAAAAAAAGGGGCAGTCTTTTGATTATAACCAAACAGTTACCAACTGATCTATGAAGTTTCGGAGCAATAGTGAGCGTCGACTTCATCTTGGGTCATTGTTTAATTTTGATTCCCCGGCAACTAATCTTATCTCTATTGTCATTACCATACAAAAAATCAACATATTCCATTTTAATTAACAACAACAATGAAAGGGTATGGACCAAACTATGGAAATTTGTCGCCTTCATCGTCATCGTCACCACATTATGAACCTTTCTTTGTTTCCATTATCCCTTAATTGTCATCGGCATCGTCAGGGTTTGATCTATATATGAACACAAGTCAAGTGTATGGCTACTGTCATGAACCCATAGAACAGAAGAAGGAAGGGAATACCCGCGGTAGTATTTATGTTACCAGAAGATGCAGACTTCATCAACTCTATACTCTGCCTCTACGGCTTAGAATTGCACATTTTTTCTAGAGATAACGGTGACATCAATTTATTAACTCCGAAAAGGGCAGAAGAATACAATAGCAAGGCACCTAACCTTCTCCAGATTTGACTCCAGAGATAGCAAGATCACAATTCGACGATGATTTGAACTTCGAAATTTCAAGTTCAGCGTACCACTTTCGAGACCCTATTTGGGAGGGATTTTGTGACTATTATGGCAAAAGAAAGCTTCAAGCTTTGAGGTCAAAGTTTTTTTGAAGAGGGGGAGCCTGATATGATCCCAATTGGATCAATCCACAATTTACAATTACTTGTCAAAGAAGCCATCTCAACTTACAAGAAGAATTCTGATTTTTGACAGTGTTGAAACAGTTTCAGGTAGCCTACTTTGCAAGCTTTCATCTCACAAATGGCTCAATGGAAATTGGATATCAAGAGCTTGTTTTACAAGTAAAATTGCCATGTTTCCAATGGTATGCTTTTTGGATCCAGAAGATGTCATTAACGTTGTTTTCCAAG
The DNA here is from genome assembly GCA_964030455.1 of Linum trigynum. Taxonomy (NCBI): domain Eukaryota; kingdom Viridiplantae; phylum Streptophyta; class Magnoliopsida; order Malpighiales; family Linaceae; genus Linum; species Linum trigynum. Next base: position 25,951,292 of record OZ034814.1, on the reverse strand, counting down.
GCTTCAAAGTTGCTACCTCAAAACTGGAAAACTGCCAGAAAATGGCTAAGGCAGAAAACTGTGTGGAGATACCAACTTTGAAGGCCTATATCTGGAGATTGGAGCATGATCTCGGGCCGATTCAAGTTGGAGGTGAAAGAGGGAGTTTTCTTATACAAAGGCAAGGAATTGGTTGAGTTCGAATCAACCTAGAAAACCATTTGCGAAGGGCTCAAAGATGCTATGAAGCCTGTTTTCCTAGGCAGACTTGCTTGTGTTTTAAGTCAGTTCCTTGGCCTGCAAGTTACCTTGTTTTACTCGAATTCTTTAGCCTATTCCTTTTCTAAATTAGTTTCCCAGTTCTATTAGGTTTGTGTTAGGCTTTTATTGTCTTTAAATAGCTTTCAATTTCACGTTGTAAAAGGATCCAAGTTTTAGTTGAATGAAAATTGCTCCTTTGTGAGAATTGTGTTCTTTGAGAGTTCTCAAGAATCAAACCCTTGAGTTAGTCGTGTGAGGAATTCCATTGCTAATTCGAGAACCCTTGTGAGGCTTTTCTGTGAGGATTCCAGATTCGTTTTACAAGTTTCTTATCAATCAAATAATCACCTTGATTGTGGCGAAATTCTACCTATCCGTTTTATCTTTCGTAGAAGAGTTCCGAGCTGTGTATTCTGATCAAACAAAGCACCCCTGGTGTTTTATCATAATTTTTAGAACATATTATTTCTTATAGTAAGGCAACAAAATTCTAAGAAAAATAAATTATATGTGCAAACTCTCCGTGGAGCAGCTCAACATCAAATAATGAAATAAACGATAACCCCATTATAAAAAAAAATTCCTATTTATACATTAGTAATGTTTGAGTCCGTTCAATTTAGTCGAAGGTTCTAACAAAGTCCTTTTGTGTATAATTTACTTATTTACTTACCATTTCAAATCCAACTTTTCCTTTGTCGCGTCCAATTTGTATCTTAATTTCCTAAAAAATCATCTATTAAAATTTAACTGCCATTGTAAACACTAATTCTGAAATTTTACAATTACTTAAGCACTTTCCCTAAAAACAATTATTTAATGTTAAAATAATTTTTAATTTTTAATTTACAAACGATTATTGCAAAAGAGGAATCCATGAATGGCAATTAACACAGAATAAAATGTAAACAAAATCAAGGAGTTAATTAGTCAAATGCATTCTCGGTTGTTAATTAGGAAAATAGATTTTCGATTTTAATTAAGAAAATAATTAATAATTTAAAAAAATGGAAATAATTAATATTCACTTATTTTCGATTGTCAACCAAATATCGAAGGTTCTGGAAAAAAATTATGTCCGCTTGCCGGCGGTGGTCGGGGTACGCTCGTCGGCGTCGGACGGTTAAGGCAACGAGCTCCTTCCTCGACGGTTGTGGCGACATCAACAACGACCCTCTTCAAAAGTTGGCAGCGTCGGATTGGAGTTGTGTGGAGAGCAGTGGCGGACCCAGAAATTTTTTATAGGGGTGTCCTCTTTTAAAAAATAAATTAAATAAAAATAATTAATTAATAAAAATAAAATTGTAAATATGAAAATACCTTACTCGTACAGGTTAAAAAAGTCCATGATGTGTTTTCATATTCGGAACTAATTGTAGAATACACTTGGTGTCTATAGTGTTTAAAATTTTTTGTCTCTATATACACTACTAGACAATCATTCACGAACTTATCGCATATTCTATTTGTAAACTTGTTCTTGATGTAACCCAAAGCTGAAAGACTCTTTCAACATTTGCCGTACAATCATAAAATCAATACAAATTAAGGGTAGTTTGAAATTAGTTTAATTGTTAGGTTTTTAAAATAATTAGAGATAGGGAATGCCATTTTATTATTACACATTGTTCAAAATCGAACAACAAATGAGTTTAGCTCTACGGAAATTAAGTTTATTAATAATAATAGTGTTCAGGATTTAAATTATCCAACATACCACTTATATTCCTATACACAAATGACAGTAGGATAATCAAATTTTCAAATTTAAGGGGTGTCCCTCACTATCAATTATATTTTTTATCCATACGTAAATTACCACCGGGAGTTGGATAATCGTTTTCCATAAATTTAGGGGTGTCCGGGGACACCCCTAAACCTCCCTGGGTCCGCCCCTGGTGGAGAGGGAGACGAGCGGCCGGCGGCGGGAGGGGATGTAGAGGTGGCGTCGAGTTAGAGTTGTGTGGCGAGGGAGGTTTCCAGCCGGTGGTGGCTTGGAGTTGGAGGAGAAGGATGGAGTTACGGCGGCGGAGGGAGGTTGCCGGCGGCTTGGAGTTGGAGGAGAGGCAGAGTTGTCGCGATGCCTTGGTGATGGATGGGAGGGAGGTTTCTGACTGTTAGTGTTTTACATGGAAGGAGGGTAAAATTTTAATTACGTTGAAAACTATAGTCGGCAAATAGTAAATACTAAGGCGGCAAATAGAAGTTCAGCAAATGATACTGTAAATATTTTATAAATATACCATTACAAGGTTGTTAAGGTTGTTGTTGGGCCATGGGGGATCACCATCTGGATCAATGACCCACGTAGTAGAAGATGGATAAAAGGCCCAGGTAGCCGAGGTAACAGGGAAGTAGGCCCAATAACCCAAAAGCTAATGTTAGGGACCAGAGGGACCGAGACGGCCCAAGGAGGGAAAGCCCACGGGAGCTCGGGAGAAAACAGGCCGGCCCATTACGTCAGGAGGCAAGGGGAGAGCGTCCCGCGTGGAACAGTTGCGATAGGTGGAGCCGGGACTGACAGCATTAAATGCCGCCGTAAGCGTACCTCGTGTAGAGGAGTACGAGGTATGTGTGACAAGACAGTGTGTGCAGACGCCAATAACCAGGGGTATAAATAAGAGCTAACAACCTCATTTATGGTGACTAATTTCACTCTCTCTCTCTACAATCTCTCTCCCTATTCTCTCTCTGAATACTAATTTAAGCATCGGAGAGTGTCCCTGGGCAACGCCCCCGGACCCTTTTTGCAGGAAACGGTGTGTTCTTTCGTCTCGGGTAGATCATCGATCTTCTCAGCGGTCTTCACAACCCGCCTGGCACTTTCTAGGCGTAAACAATTTGGCGCCCACCTTGGGGCCGAAGAGATTATCGTTTTCTTTCTCGAGATGTCAGGGAACTCCATCACTCCCCTGAAGGAGGTTGTTGAGCCTATAACAATGCGTGGACTAACTCCGGAAGTCGAAGAAGAAGTAGAGCTCGAAGATAGGGTTCGAAGCCAGGGAGAGCAGATAACGCAGATGCGGGGCAGCATCAGCCAGATACTATCGTTAATAAAAGATGGAATGAGGAGCGAGGAGGCGCCAGGACCGTCCGCGACACCAAGGAATAAGGGGAAGAAGAAGGTGGTGGAAGTGGAGGATTCGGAAGGTGAAGAAACGGATGAGGAGAGAGCAGAAGCAGACCTGAGTTTCCTGGAGGAGCATATGCGGCCTAGCTTTGGGAAGGAGAGCGGAAAGTCTAAGGGCCCGAGCATTCTACATAACCCACTCTCCAAAAAGCTCTTCCGGAACCCGGTTCCCCCCAACTTCTCGTCGCTGGGCCTGCCTACGTACAGTGGGGAGGCATACCCCAGCGACCACCTGAGTGCGTTCACAATGAAGATGCAGCTAATTAACGCCACGGACGCGGACCTATGCAAGGCCTTCCCTGTAACCTTCGGGGGAAGGTGCCAGGCGTGGTATACCTCGCTCCCCGAGGGAATTATAGACAACTTTGAGCAGTTCGCCACTCTGTTCACGTCGAAGTTCGCTTCACAAATCCGGAGGCGACTCACTGTCACTGCACTAATCAATTGCACGCAGGGGGAGGGAGAAGCCTTAACCAGCTTCTATGACAGATGGAACACTATCGCCTGTGAGATACAAGGCGTGACCCCAAATGTTGCAGCCGGAAGCTTACGGATGGCCACCCGAAGCAAAGAGCTCCAGAGGGCTCTAATAAAAAAGGAACAAGACATCAAGACTTGGCCTGATCTAGACAACTTGGTACGGCTAGCAATCATGTTGGAGGAGGCATTGGCCCCAGCGGATCGCGGAGGAAAAGGAAGGGAGGCGAAGAGAAACTATAGGTCTCCGCCCCGAAGAGGAAGAACCCCAGAGCGACATGGCTACAAGGCCAAAGCAAGGGGCGGAGAAGGCAAGAGAGAAGTCTACACAGTTGGCGACAAGGATGAGGCCCCTCGCCGGCTGCCGCGAGAAGACAAGGTTCGGTACGATAACCAAAGGCGTCCAGAGGCTCCCGTGTTCAGAAGATGGTGCGATTGGCATCAGAAAACATCACACAACACCGCTGAGTGTCGCGACTTTCTGCTGAGCCTTACAAACCTCGCACCGGGAGATCTCCGAAGCAGACTAGAGGCTAAAAAAGAGGAGCGGGCTAGGTCACCCACCCCCAAAAGGTATCGCAGCAGGTCCCCGAGACGACCCCGCTCCAAGTCCCAAAACAGGAGGTCTAGGTCGCCCCGGAGGCGGAGGTCCAGGGATCGGAAAGAAAGAAGATTGCCGTCCCCGCCTAATGCGTCCCCACCAAGGAGGCAAACTCGCTTGGATGAAGATGATCTGGAGATAATAACAATCTCAGGAGGCAGAAAACGCTCACGAGTCGCAGACGGAGGTGCAGAATGCCTGACGATTGCCCCCACAACTGCGGAGGTAGTGTTTGGAGCGTCCGAACTCGCCAACCTGGAGGCCGCCGAGGACCCGCTTGTCATATCATTTCGCACCGGGAGGTACAAGGTCACGAGGACTCTAATTGACAACGGGAGCTCCGCCGACATCCTATTCTTCTCGACACTCAAAAGCATGAAAAAGGGTGTGGAAGATCTCAAGCCGTCCGCCACACAACTGGTGGGGTTTTCGGGCTCGAAAATCAAAGTGTTGGGTGTCGTCACTCTGAGGGTAACCATTGGCGAGGGGAACGTCACTAAGACCAAGTCTATGGATTTCTACGTGGCGGACTGTCCGTCCGCATATAACGCCATCTTGGGGCGTAGTTTCCTTTCGACCTTCGGAGCGGTGGCATCCACCTGCCACCAAAGGCTGAAGTTCACCGTGGGAGACGGAGTGGGATGTGTCAAAGGAAACACCCACCAGGCGCGAGAATGTTACCAGGCGACCATCAGACAATTGGAAGTAGACTTGGTCGATACAGGAGGCAACAACCCGAGGCCGGAAGCGTTGGAGGAAGACGTGGCTGTACCCCTAAGGGATGAGGAGCCAGAAAGGACGGTGCGGATATCAGCACAGTTACAACCCGAGTTGGCGGAAAAGATGATCATCCTCCTGCGGGAATTTTCCGATCTCTTTGCATGGGGGCCAGAGGATATGTCGGGCGTGCCACGGGAGCTCGCAGAACACCACCTGGCAGTAAAGCCAAACACCCGCCCGGTCAAGCAAAAAAGGAGGAACATCTCCGTCGAGAAGCAAATGGCCCTGGAAGAAGAGATACAGAAACTCCTCAAGGCGGGGTTTATCAGGGAAGTGTGATATCCCACCTGGCTGGCAAATCCCGTATTCGTCAAGAAGAGCTCGGGCCTGTGGCGCATGTGCGTGGACTTCACAAGCCTGAACAACGCCTGCCCGAAGGATTCATACCCGCTCCCCAGAATCGATCGCCTCATCGATGCAACCGCCAATCATTCCATGTTGAGCTTCCTGGATATGTTCTCTGGATACCACCAGATAAGCCTCGCAGAAGAAGATCAGGAGAAAACGGCGTTCATGACGGCAACGGGAAACTACTGCTGGGTAGTGATGCCCTTTGGCTTGAAGAATGCGGGGGCAACATATCAGAGAATGGTGGACGCCGTGTTACGCACTCAGATAGGGCGAAACGTAGAAGCATACGTTCATGATGTGCTAGTGAAAAGCAGAGAGACGGGAACGCACTTGCAAGACCTGAGGGAGACGTTCACAAACTTGCGAGAGCATGGCTTGCGACTCAACCCAACGAAATGCGTGTTCGGAGCGGAAGCGGGCAAATTTTTGGGCTTCTTGATAACGAAGCGTGGTATTGAAGCCAATCTGAAGCAGATTGAGGCAATCTTGCAACTCAAAGCTCCAAGAACAATCAAAGAGATACAAGCCTTCAATGGGAAAATGGCCGCATTAAGTCGGTTCATACCTCGCTCAGCCGATAAATGCTCCCCATTTTTTCAAGTCCTGAAGAAATCGGCGAGTCGATTCGATTGGAGTGAAGAGTGCGAGAGAGCCTTCCTCCGGCTCAAGGAGCGGTTGTCATCCCCCCCAGTACTCAGCGCCCCCATCAGCGGGGAGCGTCTTTTTCTGTACTTGGCGGTATCTCAGCAGGCTGTTAGCTCGGTGCTAGTAAGAAGGGCAGAAGACGGCAAGGATCAGCCAGTGTATTATGTCAGCAAAGCGTTACTCCCGGCAGAGACAAGATATTTGGTGGTCGAAAAGGCAATCCTAGCCGTGGCTATGACGGCTCGAAAGCTACGACCCTACTAGGCTCATCCTATCACGGTTCTTTCCAACCTCCCCCTTAAGAAGATACTGCCAGGCATGGACGCCTCAGGAAGAATGACAAAGTGGGCAGTAGGACTCAGCGAGCATGATATCTCTTACGCTCCTAGGCCAGCTATTAAGGCACAAGTCTTGGCAGATTTTGTTGTCGAAGGATTCGCTCTCGACGAAGGAACACCAAAGGTGGATGCCGAGTGGAAACTGTTTGTAGATGGGGCGGCGGGCAAAGGAGGAGAAGGCGCGGGAATCGTTATCGAAACGCCATAGGGCGTTATTCATGAAATCGCCTTGCGTTTCGAAGCCTTAAAGACCAACAATGTGGCTGAATATGAAGCGTTGGTGAACGGGCTGAAGCTGGTCTCAGGAATGGGGGCCAAAAGAGTCAGGATCTACTCAGATTCATCACTGGTGGTGGGACAGATCAATGGGAACTTTGATATAAAGGAAGAGGAGTTAACAAGGCTAGCCGGGAAAGCACAGGAAGTACTAGCATAGATGGAGGATTGGGCGTTGGAACACGGCAGGCGTGAAGGAAATTCGCACGCCGATGCGTTGTCCAAACTGGCCACCGCCATGGACTTCGAAGGAGAAAGGCAAGTCACAGTAATGAAGGAAGTAGCAGTCGTAGGGGGTTCGACAGCCGCAAGTCATCAAGATTGGAGAAGCCAGGTGATCAGGTTCCTGGAAAACGATGAGATATCGGAAGATGCCGCAGCGGCCAAGGCTTCAAGAAGGAAGGCCACACGGTACACGATCGTGGGAGGAGAGTTGTACAAACGATCATTCACGGGCGTTTACTTGAAGTGTTTAGGGACCGAGGAAGCAGAGGAAGTTCTTAAAATGATCCATATGGGAACTTGCGCCACCCATGTCGGTCCCAGAAGCCTTGAGAGAGCAGTTCTCTTGCAGGGATATTACTGGCCTACAGTAAAGAAAGACGCCCTCAAAATGGTCCGTGAATGTCACGCGTGCCAAGCACATGCTGATAGGCATCACCAACCCGCGTCCGAGATGAAAGGGATTGCAAGTCCCTGGCCATTCGCGAAATGGGGATTGGACCTTCTAGGACCTTTCCCCAACGCGCCGCTGGGAAAGAAGTACTTGGTAGTAGCTGTCGACTACTTCACCAAGTGGATAGAGGCCGAGCCTCTAGAAGCCATTACCAGCGCCCGGGTGCAGAAGTTTATATTCAACAACATCCTGATACGCTTCGGCATCCCCAAAGCCATTGTGACTGATCACGGGACACAGTTTGACTGTCACCCGTTCGAGAAATTCTGCCAAGGGTACGGCATAAAGCTTAACTTCGCCTCAGTGGCATTCCAGCAAGCAAACGGGCAGGTAGAGTCATCCAACAAGTTGATATTGCGGGGGCTGAAGCGAAGACTAGGAGAAGCAAAGGGAGCGTGGACTACCGAGCTCCCCCACATACTTTGGGCACACAGGACCACGCACAAGACTGCAACGGGGGAAACACCATTCGCCCTCACCTACGGATGCAAAGCAGTCGTTCCAACCGAAACTCAGCTCCCAACGCTCCGCGTTCGAGCATATGACCCCGAGGACAACCACGCCAACCTGCTACACCAGCTCAACATGACAGAGGAAAGGCGAGAAGCAGCTCTAACTCACACGATCGCAGAGAAAGAAAGGGTGGCAAGGACGTTCAATAGCAAAGTACGCCCACGACCATTAGAGGAGGGTGACATGGTGCTCAAGAGAATGTTCGAGAAGAAGGAAAAAGAGAGGCACGGGAAGTTAGCAGCCAATTGGGAAGGTCCGTACCTCATAAGCGATAAAATTGGGCCAAGCACTTATAAATTGGCAACCATGGGCGGAGAGGCCATAAGCAAGACATGGAACGCGCTACACTTGCGCAAGTACTTTTCGGTAGATTAAATGTAACCTCGCTTCAATTATTCAATACAAGTATTTTTCGGCATCATAACAATCGCAGTGTACAACGCATCGCGGGACATGGGTCATTCAAAACGCTACCACGAAGCGGAATTCCCAACCCGCCATCCCTCCTGAGGGGCAGGGACTTGCTCAAACACGCCACCCCGAAGGCAGAGCGAGATCCTAAAACGCATCGCGGGACATGGGTCATTCAAAACACTACCACGAAGCGGAATGCCCAACCCGCCATCCGTCCTGAGGGGCAGGGACTCGCTCAAACACGCCACCCCGAAGGCAGAGCGAGATCCTAAAACGCATCGCGGGACATGGGTCATTCAAAACGCTACCACGAAGCAGAATGCCCAACCCGCCATCCGTCCTGAGGGGCAGGGAATCGCTCAAAACACGCCATCTCGAAGGTAGAGCGAGATCCAAAACGCATCGCGGGACATGGGTCATTCAAAACGCTACCACGAAGCGGAATGCCCAACCCGCCATCCGTCCTGAGGGGCAGGGACTCGCTCAAAACACGTCATCCCAAAGGCAGAGCGAGATCCTAAAACGCATTGCGGGACTTTGGCCATTCAAAAAGCTACCACGAAACGGAATACCCATCCCGCCATCCGTCCTGAGGAGCAGGGACTCGCTCGAAACATGCCACCCAAAGGGCAGAGCGATGCCCCAAAAACATTATGATACTACCCCTTACGAGATCCGCAAACGCAAGAAGAGGGAATAAACGAACACATCAACAAAAGGATTCAGGCTTAAAGATAAAGGAGTCCGCTTTGAAGCGGGCAATGTCAAGAGTACTGATAAATAATATTACAAACCGAGTTCCAGTCGAGGACAGACTCAACAAAATAAAAGCAGTAATCAGGACATCTTAAGACTTATCTCCACCCCGGGAGCTAGCTTCATCACCTCCAGCTTGCACGTTCAGGTCCACCTCAGATTTGACGTCATCCGCAGAGGAACCCCAAGCAACCACCGCATCCCACACGGCGTCAGTATCTCACTCCAAATCAGGATGCTCACGACGAAACAAGTGACGGATCGAAGCCACGGTGTCACCAATAGCCTTGATACGTTTAGCATCATCAATCTTGCGAAAGGCGGGAGACAACAAGTACGAGGAAACCGCCGAATGGGTTGCAGCATCGACCTCGGCCTTGTACTTGATCACGCTCTCCAATTGGCCCTTTTCCAATTCTCCAACACGCTCGCGCAGCCGAGTAACATCCGCCTCCAATATCTCCTTGTCGGCCATAAGACTGTTGACCTTCTGAATTCCCCGTGAGAGATCAGCACGGAGTTCCTTAACCACCTCAGCATGCTCCTTTTCCAGCTCCGCCTTAGCCTCCGCCCGGAACGCAGCCCGCCCCTTGAGAGATTCCGCCTCCAACTCCTCAATCCTCTTCCGCAGCTTCTCCGAATCCGCCTCCACACGCAACGTGGCAGTGTGCAGCTTCTCGTTGGTCATCCCGATTTGGGACAAACCAATTCCAGCCTAGGAAAACTCTCCACGTCACATTTCCTTTTCCATAAAAGAAGAAAATAAATGAGTAGAAGTACGTACCGCGAGAAGGAAGCGGGCAGCGGTCCCCACCCAATGCTTGGCCGCGGGATCTTCAACCTCGGTATATTCAGGCGGCACAAGAAGCTTCCCCGATAACTCGTGAAGCATTTGGCGGGCACAGTCCTCACGCAGCGAGGAGTGGGGAGAAAAGTCAACACGCTCTGTCGGGGAGGTCGCCTTCGTCTTCTTCCGACCTTCATCATGCTCTTCCGCAGGACTCTCAGCTATCCGCTTCCCGGTGTCGCGGGCCTTGCGTGCCGGTTCGGTGTTGGCTTGCACAGTTAGCAACCCCCCTTCACCGATGGAGAGAGTGGCTTGACTGGTAGTAGGGGGAAGCCTGTTAGCAAGAGGCAAGACCTTCAGCGGAGCAGCAGCGGACGAAGCGGAGGGACCTGGCTTGGAAGGAGCCGGGGAAGCGGTTTCCGTCCTTGGAACGGTGAGCTTGCCTCGCCGGGGAGGTCGGGCCATCATCGCCACGCTCCCGAAATTCATAACTGCAAAAAACAACCGGATAAGAAACACAAGGTACAAGCATCCAATCAAAAGAATAGATCAAAATCAACGACGCTACTGACCATCCCCGAAGAGTTCGGTCAAAATGGATCTCACAGAGTCTGATCCCCCGGGCTTCACATTAAATGGCGAGAAGTTGGCGAGGCGGGCAGCGTACTCTTTTTGGGAATCTAAAGTCCATAGTTTGGCGTCCCAATTTTCCTTCCGCCCGTAAGCATAGCCCGTCCTGGGTTCCTTATCCCCGGAATACCATAATGATGTAGGCTTGGCATAGAAGAAATCCCTGAACCAAGCATTATCAAGTTTGGGCGACCCAGTCACAAACCCATAATCCTTGTCCCGCCGCCCGAAGGACCAGACATTAGACACCCGACGAAGGCCATATATGAGTCGGAAAGCGGCAAACGAAGGCTCAACGCCGACCCTCTTACACGCGAGTTTGAAGGCGCAGGCGTGAAAAATGATGGTGGGTGACAGTCGGCCGAGAGTACAGTTGAGACAGAGAAGAGTTTGAGTAATGAGAGGGTCCAGGGGGAAGCGTAGCCCACACTTCAGCTGCTCGGTGTATATGGTGATCCATCCCTTGGGACATGTACCCGCCCTGGAGGTGGCAGAGGGGACGGCGTACTTCCAGTCGGTTGGCAGCTGGTAATTCCTAAGGCGAGTGAGGATGGTAATGGGAGTCAGCTTACTGAATCTGTCCGGCCCTCGGTCAAACGCACGCGCCGGGACTTCCCGCTTCCCCCACATATGCTCATGCAGGCGGATTGAATACGTGTTATCAATCACGGCGCGGTAGTCATCACCGGAAGTATCCTCCGAAAGCTCAATGGACGGAGAGTCGGGCACCTCGGGCGAATTTTGCTCGTCAAGACTAAGCCCCTCATCAGAACTCACGCTCGCTATGGAGACGTCATCAAAACTTGCCAGGTTATCCCCCATGGCGGAAGCGTCTCCCCTAGGTGCTACATTCTCTACGCCTAAACCCAAAGCAACATCTGTCAATTCATACGACCCGTCTTCGGACCTACCCAGCAGGAACCGGCCGTCATCCGACCACGAACCACCGAAATCTAAATCTAAATCTACCCCGCTAAAATCCCAGTCAAAACCGGCCGTACTAAAGGGCGATAAAGCGTTCAGATGGAGCATACCTTGGGCAGCGGCGGTTATGGGATCCGTCACCGTGTCCGATGAGTCTAGGATGATCGGCATCGGAGGATTGGCAGTCGGCGGCACGGCGACACCGCCGGCGGGGGCATGAACGGCGGCGAGGGCGCCGGAGGTTGGTTTCTTCCGATTTGGTGAAAAACCCAACTGGCGGACGGCGACGGGTGCGAGGAACCATCTCCAGCCATTGTCAGAAAAATGGATTATATCTAACCAACAAAAGACTAAGGGAGCACAGAGACAGTTACACAGCAATGATCACGGAAAAAAGACACCAGACAAGTTACAGAGTAGAATCGAGAAAGAAGAACAGGAAAGCCAGGAGCGAGAGAGAAGAAAGAGTACCTTCGTTTGATTTCTCCGGGGAGCTTTTAAACGACACGGCGCGATTTCCAGGAGCGACGGTTGAGAAACCCTATGGTAGGCTATATAGCCTAATCATGACAACAAAGAATTCCTGGCGGCGCGTCACTTCTAACCGTCGAGAGGCTGCGTCACACGTGGAGGTAAGAGAAAAAGCAATCTCGAGGCGTGCGGGCCCCGATTCGACGGTTGGAGGGAGAGATTCACAGGATAAGGGCGGTTCATTGATCCAGTGGGTGATCCCGCCCTAAAACACAGAAAATCAGCCGCCCAAACCCGGAGGCTTTACCCGCCTGCGGGACAAATGTTGGGCCATGGGGGATCACCATCTGGATCAATGACCCACGTAGTAGAAGATGGATAAAAGGCCCAGGTAGCCGAGGTAACAGGGAAGTAGGCCCAATAACCCAAAAGCTAATGTTAGGGACCAGAGGGACCGAGACGGCCCAAGGAGGGAAAGCCCACGGGAGCTCGGGAGAAAACAGGCCGGCCCATTACGTCAGGAGGCAAGGGGAGAGCGTCCCGCGCGGAACAGTTGCGATAGGTGGAGCCGGGACTGACAGCATTAAATGCCGCCGTAAGCGTACCTCGTGTAGAGGAGTACGAGGTATGTGTGACAAGACAGTGTGTGCAGGCGCCAATAACCAGGGGTATAAATAAGAGCTAACAACCTCATTTATGGTGACTAATTTCACTCTCTCTCTCTACAATCTCTCTCTCTATTCTCTCTCTGAATACTAATTTAAGCATCGGAGAGTGTCCCCGGGCAACGCCCCCGGACCCTTTTTGCAGGAAACGGTGTGCTCTTTCGTCTCGGGTAGATCATCGATCTTCTCAGCGGTCTTCACAACCCGCCTGGCACTTTCTAGGCGTAAACATTTGTTAAACCCTATCGGGCTCCCAGGTATACCTAATTCGGGCTTCAAAACAGCTTTCAGAAAACTCCCCGATCTGACCACTAAAAAGAGAGAAGAAGAGAGAGGAAAGGGAGGAGGGGGAAGAAGAAAAGAAGATGGTGGGTGAAATAATGAATCATGGAGGTTAGGAGGTTTTATGTCTTGGGAAATAACTTTTGAATAAATACATATAAAATAAATTTCATTTCAGTGTTTGATTTTAAATTACTATCTTATTTGTGTATATATCTAGAAAACGTATTAAACGGCTGAAACCAATCGAATCCCGATCAAATCAATAAATCTCAAACCCTTTACTTGACCGGCTCAATAACTTAACCTGGTTTGACAACCTTCCAGCGGAATTCACGGTGACACGGACCCATATATTATCCACGTCATCCATCCGCGTGTTGGGAAATACAGGCCAGCGTTATAAACTCTCTCTCCACCGTCAATTAATTCACGTAACTAATCCGAATCGCACGGCGGGAAGCTACCACGTCAGCAATCCTGAACAAGACCCAAGGAACCAATCAAAACCTCATAAGCTCCATATATATAAATAACCCGTCATCTACCAGCTGTTTATCTCACAACACGATTCCTATCTCAGCTTTTCCTTATCTCTCCTCCTCGACCAAAAACCAAACCCTAATTTCACCAGAAATGGCACCCAAGGCAGAGAAGAAGCCCGCGGAAAAGAAGCCAGCCGAGGAGAAGAAGACGGTGGCGGAGAAAGCCCCGGCGGAGAAGAAGCCCAAGGCCGGGAAGAAGCTCCCCAAGGAAGGAGGCGCCGCCGGGGACAAGAAGAAGAAGCGGACGAAGAAGAGCGTGGAGACGTACAAGATCTACATCTTCAAGGTCCTGAAGCAGGTGCACCCGGACATCGGGATCTCGAGCAAGGCCATGGGGATCATGAACTCGTTCATCAACGACATCTTCGAGAAGCTCGCCCAGGAATCCTCGAGGCTCGCCAGGTACAACAAGAAGCCCACCATCACATCCAGGGAGATCCAGACCGCCGTCAGGCTGGTGCTCCCCGGGGAGCTCGCGAAGCACGCTGTCTCTGAGGGGACCAAGGCCGTCACCAAGTTTACCAGCTCTTGAACTCAGTACGGGTTTGGTCCGCGAGGAAGAATTGGGGGCCCGGGAGAAATGTGTATGTTTGTATCTGGGTAGGATTAGGGTTGTAGATTGTTGCTTGTTTGGTACTTGGTGTGAAGCAATTTTAACTTTTGAAATTTGGAGCTTGGATCTGCATGACCTAGTTCGTTGTGTTTAAACTTTATATCCACTGCAAGAAATGAAAAACTGCGAAGCATTAAGGTCTTGTTTGTACCAGCTCATTCTTTCAATTGGGTTTGGTTGAGAAGTGTGAAGAACCAAATGTAGATTTGGGGATGAAACAAGTGGAGGTGCGATTAGCAGGAAGTACTGCATTGGAACAGTTAAGCACATGGTGTTTCTTGGAAGTACTGCATCGATCCTTTTGCCATTCTGATAAAAGTTGGTTCCCTCCTGCTTGTATTTTGATAATTTTCAGGGTAAGATAATCGCACAGACGCGCTGTACTATAGTATAACCTGTGGAGGTTGTCTATTTTCTCTAGCCATCAGAGGGAATAACTGCCACCCTATGGTTCTAAATCAATGATGAAACTTTTTAGGGAACACACATGCAAATCAGAGGGAATAACTGCAACCAGCTACTCTAGCAATGACATATAAATAAAAGTGATCAATGCTAGATGAGAACATTAGTTCAGACATTGTTTGCATATCATACCAGTAATCTCTTGGACCATTCTGATGATGGAAATCGCCATTAGTTTGTAACTCTTACAATATGTACAATGACAAACAACATAGATTTAAGTTAACTACTCAGACCTGTGAAACAATGAAAACTTGGGTGCTTAACCATATCAATAATTCAAAAAAACAAGACACTGTTGCAGTTTAGGTAAGGCAATAACTATTGCAAGACTCAAAGTAAAAAAACTTCGTAACAAAAACAAAAGACAGAAGGACTGAGCCAAGATCCACCATTGAACTCTTATGGTATATTAAAACAAGTCAATTTGGTCTCTCAATCAACATCAATTGATGAATTGGAATAAGCCAGCCCTCAATCAATACTAGTTGCTGCTTTCACAGATGATATGCTCAAAGTGGTTCTGGACAGGATTGTATACCTTACCTTCAAATGATCAATATTTGTAAGTTCACTGGGTCTGTCACTGAGATAACTGAGCATCTGTATTAATCTCTTTGTGTACATCTCTATGACCAATCTTGGGCATCATATCATCTAGATTCTCATCAGACCTTGAGTTTAGAATAAAATCCATTAGGAAGCAATATTCATCATCTAAAGTTGAACAACTCAATAGATAAGCACAGTTTCATGGTTAAAACCCGGCTTAAACTATACTCAGTACAGGTTGTATAGTTTCGTGAGGTTTGCCAAGTTGTTGTGCCAAGTTGTTGTGCCAGTCGATTTCCTCCGCTCTTCTTGTCCAAGACTGGCACAACAACTTGTCCAGTCTCAACTGATCAAGAGGAACAGTCTCAATTGCGATCACTTCCCGTATTCCTCCGCTCTTCTTCTGATTCAATCGCCGGTGATTGAGGACGCAGCGATCAAGCGGCGGTTGGAATGAAACGCCGATGAAGCTCCCTGCTATAACCTTGTTTTCTAATCGACCTGCTCTCGGCCTTCCATCTCTAATTCCTCCTCCCTTTCTCCTACAGACTCTTCCACATCGATAGCTCGTGTTCAACTGCTCCTTTCGCGGAAATAACTTCTCGTTTATGCTCAACTTCTAGTCCTGTGTCCATCGCTTCATTTCACCTTCCGTATGCTTGCTGTCCTGTTGTTCTTGCTCTGTAACCTCTCTAGCCTCAGTTTGGCTTCACGGGGACCTTTTAGATTTACATCAATGGGTGAACTTGACTAATAAAAATAGAAAATAGCATCAAGGTCTGCGACTTTAATTTGTGTTTTCAAGTTATGCTAATTTTAACAGTACTTCAATTAACAAGCACCAGTTCGAGAATAGTCAAAGTTCGTTCTTGTTATATGCTCGTCAGCTTCAAAGTTAGCCATCCATGGCGGTCTATCATCTCAAAATAGCCAACAAATGGGAGCTTAACACTGAAGCAAGAGAAAATGAAGTAACCATGAATAATGAATGCAGTAACAACAAATTGGGCGGAAACAAAATGTTTCAATCCATAAGAGCTTCAATCACTACAATCCTTACCCATCCTACCACTGTGATAACAAAGATGAGTAGAGAAGAAAGGAGATGCCCCTTTTCACATAATGCATCTTTTTTTTTCTCTGGGATCCAACACGGAAAAAAGAAACCCACCAAAACAACTAAACTGAGAATTAGGTACATCTAGAACGGAGGAGCAAGAAGAAACACAAACAGTCTGTCTGTGTAACCCATTCAACTAAGCTTTCTTCGGTGACTTGGCGGCCTTGCCTGGCGACTTGGTTTCCTTGGGCTCCTTGGTGGCTCTGTCGGTCTTCTTCGGCAACAGCACCGGGTTGATGTTGGGGAGAACACCACCACTCGCAATGGTCACTCCGGCGAGCAGCTTTCCGAGCTCCTCGTCGTTCCTGATGGCCAGTAACACATGGCGAGGGATAATCCTGTTCTTCTTGTTGTCACGGGCAGCGTTTCCAGCCAGCTCAAGAACCTGGGCAGAACCAACAACAACAAGAATCAGGGTTCCGCCAAGAAATTTCAATCCACGAATTCAATTTAGGTCAACTGCAATCAGATCTGAGAAGAGGAAAAGGGGGGAAGAAATGGAGCTTACCTCAGCAGCCAGATACTCGAGGACGGCGGCCATGTAGACAGGAGCTCCGGTGCCGACCCGCTGAGAGTACCTTCCCTTCTTGAGGTACCTTCCGATTCTTCCGACGGGGAACTGAAGACCGGCTTTGACAGACCTGGAGACGGGCTTCTTCTTAGGGCCACCGCCCTTCCTGCCACCGGCTCCCTTCTTCACCTTAGTTGAGGCATCCATTTCGAGAGAATACGATTGACTGCGACTGAAACTGACCGGCGATTAAATTTGGAGCGCGAGAGAGGGAGAGAGGAAGGCTAAGAGACGGTGAATGATGCGGTGGTTTCACGGCGCGATCCGTTTTTATAGCTGGATGTCCAGGCGAAGCCGGGGGCCAGCAGCAGTGTGCAAAATGGAGGGGTGGGAGGATGAGAACCGTTGGATTAGGCTCTCATCGACGGACGGCCTTTTGTTTATTGCTCGATCCGCGTCATTTGAAACGAGCCAATTGAAAGCGAGCTTCAACTGTTAACATGTTTTTCAGTTTTTTGTTTTTCCCTCCGCGCTGGTTTTGGCGAAAATTTGAGTCGTGTGCTCGTGAATTTTTGAAAGTTTTCGTTTCCCGCTATTGGAAATTTAATTAATCCACCGTCGTTGGTTTGGGGCGAAAATTTAACTATTTTCTCATGTTGCTTGGGAATGACGAAATGCACTATGGGAAAATTGGGGAAATACTACTGAGATGGATCATACTTCAGCTGCAACAGTGCTACTAAAAACATGTCAAAAAGAACAAAAAAAGTTGCAAGTAATTAGTTAATTACTAATGTTATGTTGGAGATGAGGTAGAATCACAAAGAACAATGGAACTAGATCAGCAATTGAATTGTAGTCTGGTTTTGAAATGAACAAGGCTTGTAGATTCTAATAAAAATAATTATCCTAATATAATTGAGAAAAAATGGAGTATACATAATTGTTTGTCCTCTGGGCTCTAACATAACATACGGAATGTTGTTGATTATTAATGTGTCAGGTATGATTCTAGATCCCGTAACTTCGTATTTATCATTGCTATAAGAATCGAATCAATAGTTGGGCTAGTAAAACCACTAAACCATTTACAATAGCGGTTCGGTTCTTTCGATGGACAGTTAAAAATGAACCGAACGGTTTTTGACGGTTTGACATGGAACCAAATGAACCACTCTAGTTTGACTAGTTCGTTGGTTCATAATTTTAACCAAAAATATTCAGGAAAAAAAGTTAAACGTAAACTAAAATTATCCAACCTCGGTAGCTAATTTTATTTATACTTTATTTTCTTTCCAATCTCCTTGTCGGCTTTCTGTGGTCCAATACGGATTGTCACCCTCATTGTTAACTTGAATTTCATAACGAAATTATGATTTCTTTTGTGAGATATTTTGAATGCTTTGTTATATATTTTGGTGATATATGATATGGATTTGAAATTGTTTATGGCTAGTGGTAAATTCATTCCTAGATTAGTTATATATGTCTTTTATGTTAGAGCGCATGAACATATTTATCATAGGTTCTATAATGGTTAACCATTGAACCATCGACCACTAACTTTTCCGATTCAGGATCTCTCCCTTTATTTATCGTTGTGTCAACTTTTGAATATTTATAATTCCAAGTCATATATTAATTTCTCTCCTATAATTATGAAATGTTGGTACTATCTCTGATTCATGGGTTCAAAGTTGGACGCTGACCATAATCCCAAGTTAGATTTATGTATCTGAAGTTTAATTATCAATCCTTCTTGAGAACACCCCTATTAAACAACGGCTTTTTCAATACATTGGTTTGGGCATCTCAATTCGTGAAAAGATGGTGCATGAACGCTGGCAGCACCACACGACATAGAACCCCGATTGTAGCACATTCTGCGTCATACAATTTCCTTCATGATGGCCTCATTGTGGGACATTCGTGACAATGAATAAGGATATCATGCATCTCCGCCTCCATCACACAATGACGAATCACTATGCTCCAATCCATAATAGGTAAGGATGATCCCAAAAAATAATGACAAATTGGAGAAGAATATATGTTTCTCTTGTGTGGTCATCCCCTTGGGTAGCGACTTTCCAACCAGATAGTTGGCAAAGTCGGAGAACCAATGAGTGTCGCACTTGATTAGGCACATCATGAGAATCCTCCCATATGAGAAGGAGCCATTGATATAACGATTAAAGTTATCCACACAAGGCTTTCAATGCGAGATAGGTGATTGGCATCTAGGTATTCCACTCATTTCTTGTCCTTAATCTTAGGAAGCTTATTCTGCATAGTGGATGAGCACTCCTCGTTCAACATCATTGTGGAGATATCTCCAAGATTCTTCTTATTCATGAGGACGTCCTTGGGGAATTTGGCATAATTAGGCATCTGGGACTAGTGGTGTACATGGGTCGGGGTGGTCCGGGTTTAGTGACTCGCTATGACACAAATCCTAACAAAGGCCAAGTGTAACCAATGAAAGGGACCGCAGTATAGTGGCTCAAGTAATAAATATCTAATCCATGGGTCTCTAGAGTTACTATTACTCAACTTCAGTTCATTATCTATCAAACCAGATTAAGATAGAACAACTAAAACTACTCTAGCAAACTACAGTTAAAGTTAATCTAATTATAGGTTGGAAACTCACTTAGGTATGATTCCCCCTAGCCACTAGCCAGATTAATGATTGATGATCTCTAACTTGTTTCACTTTCATTCACAATGCGGAGAATTCTTGACTAGACCTTGAGTCTCGACTAAAGGAACAAAGCCCTCTTGAGTCAATTGCCTAGAGGGACGTATCCTTCTCTAGAACAACCGATCAACGCGTTCTGAACTAGACTCCCTATATCGAAAGAGGTTCTCAATCGATACAAAGTAGTGAATTAACCCTCGACTAAAGCAATCGATCCACTACTATCAAACTATGGTGCTCTATTGACCTAATCAGGTATTCGCTCTCATAGGATCAAAGCAGAATTAATAATCTCGACTAAAGCATAATTGAATCATGAAAACGTGCATAGATTGAATATGAACTCAAGATTATCAAGTAAGAGTACTCATACAATCATCCAATCAAACAAACATAGCTAGGGTTCCTCAAAACCTAAGTGAAGGGAAGTTACTCCATAGAGAAGAGAGAGACTACAGTAAGAATCTTCAAATGATCAGTCTTCAAGTCTGGGCTTGTTCCTCGAGCTTCCAAGGCGAAGAAATCCTCCAATTCCACTCCAAGAATGCCCTCAAATCGCTCTCTCTCTCTTTGGTTCGTCCCTTGGGTGTTTGGGATCCAAAACCCAGCTCTGCCTTGCAAAAACGCACAAAACAGGCTTTTAACAGCCTGCGTTCGCGATTCCCGGTCAGAATACCCGGTCGGGTATTTTATGTGGAGACCGGGTATCTTTAAAACGCACCGTCGGGGAACAGGGGTTAATCCCCGGTCAGGGCTAAGAATACCCGACCGGGGATTTATGATTACTGCCCGGGCCCCCTTCTACTTCTCAGACGCCTAAAACATATTTTCCCCGGTCTGCTCCAAATAATAACCGACCGGGTAATTCTGCCGATGGCCGGGTACTTTGCTCCTCCAGCACACTTCAACCCAAACGTGCTCCTTTCAACCCGAAACTTGTTTCTTCGCCTCGATGCCAACGTTAAGCCCTGAAATATGACATAAACGCACAACCTAGCGTGAAATCGGCTTACAACACGAGAATCAACATCTCAAACGACTCAAGAATAGGGGTATAAACATGTGTAATTATAGGTCTATCATTTAGACATTTTAATCACCCGACCCATGCACTACGGTTTGGGAAATATTAAACTTAAGGATTTTGCTATGGTGACATGCATGTCACCGTGACATGGACTTTTCGGTCGACCTAATCCAAAAGGCGGTCGACCGAATTGACTGATTCATGTATGTGAGGTTCCGAGCCGGAGATGAGCCAATGTCGTAGGCACAGAGTTCAACTCCACCGATCACCTTAGAGAGTGTGTGGGAGCGCATGGATGGCATGTACGAGTACATGGGCCAGATGTCCAGCCAGATGACTGGCATGTACGACTACATGGGGAAAATGACCGCCCAGATGAGCACAATGCATGTGAACGTGAATGAGATGCGAGATGAGTGGCGATCTTTCAACGGAAGATACATGCATCCCACCACATCTGACCACCATCATGCAAGTACCACCAATGAAGAAAATGTGGATGAGGGAGAGAGGGGACATGAGTAGGAACTCGAAGATTTTAGATTGTGTGTTTTTATTGTTAAGTGGTCAAAACGATTGTTGATTGTTATTTTGTTGTTTTAGTTTTTTTTTTTTAATGTGTGAACAATTAATATTTTTGTTTTATTATATTTCTTGTTAGTTTGTTTAGTTGTTATGCTATGAATTGATGAGTCCTTGTTATCATTATTTATGACTATTTATGATGGTTTGAAACATAATTTATACGAGCAAAAGAACCACACAAATCGACATACATAAGCAAAAAAGACACGGGGCATAGGTTGACTTTCTTGTATTCGGTCGACCTCGTACCGGATTAGGTCGACCTCGAAACCAACACTTGATCTTCATTTTACGTCAAATGATTGGACACATTGATAGAACACTTATCTTCTATCTGGTCGACCTCTTTCCTTATCTGGTCGACCATTTTGTTAATGATTGCCATCAAGTGGTCGACCTATATACCTTTACGGTCGACCATGTTGTGTCTGACGCCAACGAAATGGCCGGCCGAGGTTTTATTCAGGTTGACCAAAAATAAAAATTTAAACGAAGTGCGGTCGACCAGGTGGTCGTTGAGGTCGGCCGCAATGCTTTCTCGTGCTGCCCAAATTAGTCAATTCGGTCGACCGCCTTCGGATTAGGTCGACCGAAAAGTCCATGTCACAGTGACATTCATGTCATAGTAGGCATACCCTAAACTTAAACCCACCCAAAATAATCTAAACCCTACGGTTTGTTTCTAATTGGGTTGGGTTGGGTCGGGTTGGCGATATTTTTAAGTAAAAACCCAACCCAACACAAAATATGTAATTATTATACACCATAAAAATATTTTATAACTAATTAAAAATTCAAACGAATAAACCAAGGTGAAAGGTATCAAAATTCACAAATGTTGTTTGAATTTTAATAAAATTTGATTTACTTCAACTTATGTCTAGTTTTTTTCACGACATTTGTTGAAATGGGCTAAAAAGGTTACAAATGAACGCATCCAAAATATGTTATTCTATTAAAATTGTATACAAGAAAAAGAATTACGCGAATCATAGCTATATTAAATTTCTGTCTAAACTTTAAGCCGAAGAATGCATTAGATTAGGGAGACCTTAAGAGAAAAACATGACAAAATATCTTAATTTTCTCATAAGTATGACTATATACGACATAAATATTTTTTGGATACAAACTCATACCAATAATTGGAACACGGGTTGGGTTCTACGGGTTGTGTAATCCAAAGTCCAAACCCAACCCAAAATGGCGGGTTGTACAAAAGAAAA
The DNA here is from genome assembly GCA_964030455.1 of Linum trigynum. Classification (NCBI taxonomy): domain Eukaryota; kingdom Viridiplantae; phylum Streptophyta; class Magnoliopsida; order Malpighiales; family Linaceae; genus Linum; species Linum trigynum. The sequence goes on along the minus strand of OZ034814.1, from coordinate 25,928,991 downwards.
TCCTCACCCAACCCAAAACCTTCATTTTAGCGATACATACGGGTGGGTTGGGTCGGGTTGTACGGGTGGGTCGGTTTGCGGGTGTGTTTGTTCACCCCTATCTGGGACAATGATTCCACAAAAGGGGTGTTAATATGGATATGTTTATGCATGACCATTAACTTGACGAACCCTACCTCAAGGCACTCCTTGTGCATACATGTGGGAAATGGGAGTTGAGGCACATACTCTGCCACCACAAGTTTATGCTTTGACTTTGGAGTAGGCACCTCATCCTCCTTCTCCTCTTCTCTAGTTTGCGTAGGTTTGGGTGGAGGAAGCCGGCCCTGGTTTCGTGGTTGGGGGACAAAATGTCCATGGTCTCTCGCCTAATCCTTAGAGTGGTATAATTCATGTATGCTCTCGGGTCCTTGGGATTGGGAATGGTATGATATGGGAGTGTTACTAGAGGTCTGTTTGTAAAATCTTGAGTAATGGTGCCCATATGGACTTCTAGATTTTACAACGAGTCCTGATGGTTCCCGAGACCAAAACATATCAATCTTGTTAAAGTGATCGCTCAAACAAATAAATCTCGATGGATTAGATCACCAAATATAGGGACGAATGCTATGCGCTAGTAGAAGCCCTAAAATGATTGTGAAATCTATACTTCCTTGTTCTTGATTGTTAGTTATTGGCTAGGGTTGGCACTGGGTTGGGATGGGGACGGATAATGGGTATCCAATACCCACCCGAGAAAGTATTTGTGGAAACAGGAAACCTGCCCAAAATAGGAGGATGGATAGTAAATCCACGAGACCATGACCATGCCCACGTCCATGCCCGAACGAGTATCATGTATTACCCTAAAAACCATGGATACTCGCCGAGATCCCAACTCTTCTTTCTTTCCTCTCATCAAACCCAATAATTTCATAACAAAATTAAACAAACTACTCAATATGATAATTAACATAACACCAAGTTTAACATTTAAACCACGTTCAAAGTGCATAATTTAGAAATTCTAGAAACAATTCCAGCACAAATTCAGCAGCAAAAATAAACAAAAAATTCCAGTGGATATAAAATAAATCCAGAAACTTTCCAGCTGATTTCAGCAACTTGCAACAACAAATTTCCATCAGATAATCAGAATTCCAACAACAAAATATCCAGCAGCAAAATTCCTGAAAATCCCACCAAAACTCCAGTAATGTAAACAAGATATAGGTCAAATTATATAATAGATATCATACCTAAGTATGTGATTTTGAAGAATCCAAAAATTGTCCACATAATGCGGCGTAACAGCCATGTAATCCTTTTATGGTTGTTTGTTGTCCGCATATAAGTTGTTATGGCAAACCTCTCATTGTTACTACTTGGGTTTTAGCCGACCTCATTCAATACAGGTTTTACCCGCGTTGAGCAGTTCAGGTGGATACTGAATTGTTTGGTTTGGCTGTCAACCCTATTATTGGCACGAAGTAAAGCATGCATTGTCTAATTGTAGTTCTTTTTCGTGTGGAGAAAGCTTGATTATGAATGCATTAGTGGAAGAGATATGTAATCATAATAGAAGACATGCATGAATGAGATAGTATGGATGATCGTCTAGATGAAGCTACCTAAATAATAGTTCTATGTATCTATCTATCTTTTTAATTGTTTGCTTTACTTATAGTAAAAAATCGACCATCATAGGGAACCTCAACCCATCGTATTTACTTTTTATTGCATCTTTGTGCTGGCACAAATATACAGTTACAAAGTAGTTACTATTGAAAGACGCGTGAAGTACGACCCTATACATTTCTAGGATTTATTGCTTTGTGATATAATACAATTGCATCAGTGATTTATTGTTCTATAAGTTTCAAATATATGGACAACGGATACTACATGATGAGTTGCACCATTGTCAACAACCCATGCTAAGGATGATAAAAGAGATTGAAAAGAGGGAATGATAAATGTACATGTGTCCTCAAAAGTAGTCAGCCGAGTTGCTATATAAGATATGACAACACTTGAACACCCAAAATTTAGTAGAGGAATAACAACTTGCAGAAATGAGGAAGTACAGTGGACTGCATTTCATGCTGAATAAGGCAAGCAATGACCTTGGTGACTTAAGGAAACGAGACCATTACGAAGAACTGAGAACTGATCCAACCAAGTTCTCACTGAGTCCTTTCGGAAACCTAGTGACTTAATCTCTATGCATATACTCTCGAGGAATCGAAGCAGTTTCACATGTACACTTAGGGTTACATTTGCAGGAGGGAAGGGGACGAACAATAACTAATTCTTCCTAAAGTATACGAAATTTGATAAATAGGCACTTATAGAGAGGGTTCTCTGCTTGAGAGCTGAAATCTCATCGTAGATAAATAAGATTCTGACTTCATTTCCCATTACTGAACATTTCACGCCACATTTTAACTGCAATGTTGAACCAAAGCACACATTGTGCTATTTTTTGGGTAACAAATCACAGAAGTCATCCAATAACCATAACGTTGGCTTGTTCCCAATCATTTTATAGTGGATCTTTACTAGGCAGAATAAGAGCACACAAATCGATGGGTGAGAGCTTGTTCCTTGAGTAAGGTCCCATCCGCATCGATCTGACCCATGAGTTGCAATGCAAGCTAGAGAGAGGAATAGTTACCTACTAGAGTCAAAGTTCATCTATGTTGGTGATAAAGAATGGATGAGAAGCCAAGAGAGTGGTAGACGTCATAATACTAAACGTCAAAGAAATCGTCGAGAAAGCCATCATGGAATAGACTTAGGGTTTCTCATCAAACTCGAAGGAGAATTACGAAAATAAGAGTAATTAATCAGAAATTTGTGAAGAGAACGGAAGAATCAGAGCGAGTAAGCGGAAGGATTTAATTGAATCGAAAGAAAATCAAGAAACTCAATCGCCAAGAAGACGAACAATCGAGAATCTGGAGAGAATATGAGAGCAAGGTAGAGAGGAACCGAATGGATTGTTAACATTCTCTAAACTTCTAAAAGAGATGAAGATTAACAAAACAAGAAAAAAGAATTCTCTGCTCTAGTACCATGCAATATCACAATTTTTAGAATAAGCACAAAGCCATCTCGACAAAATTTTATTTCACACAACAAAATATCACATCTACACTGTAAATGAAAAAATTACAACTTCATCATATAACTATTCAAAACTTGCAATCAGGTCCTTAGAGTTTCTTCCTCAGACAACATTTGTAATTCCGAAAATACTAGCAAGGTTGCTCTTTATGCTTTTTTTTTTACGGGTAACCTGCAGACGTATATTAATTAAGAACCGACAGTTACATCATCCAATCGAAGTTGGTCGATAAGGAAAATCGGTGTTCTATCTACCCACACCTCTCTACTATCCCAACGGGTCTCATTGTGTGCCATAATATGCGCTGCATTATTCGCCGATCGCCTCACATGGGAGATACAATTAGTGTTCGACCACGTCACCCGCAGGAGGTTGCCGACGCGTTTAGCTATGAGCCCAAGTTCAGTCTGGATACCTTCTGGTCGTCGAAGCTTCTCAACCAACGGGAGACAATCAAGTTCCAGCTGCAGATGTTGGAAGCCAAGCTGATGCGCAAGCTGTATGCCAAATTTCGCAGAGAGAGCTTCCGCCATTTCCATCTCATAAGTCCCACGTACCTTTTTCGCTGCAGCTGCAAGAAAATGGCCGTGATGATTCCGAAACACAGCGCCTAAGTCAATGCCACTAGTGGCGAGCAGTCTAACATCAGTATTGACTTTGATATGGCCATCCGGTGGTCTCTTACAAACTTCCGTCGACTGGTCTCCACTACTTGCGTCTTCCGATCATTGATTACGTCGATACTCGTCGAGGAGCGAGACCGCCCGAGCGACGATCTCATCTTCGGGCCATTTAACGCCATTGAAGAGTTGCGCATTGCGCTCCTTCCAAAGGGCCCACATCAGCATTGCCCACCTCTCCACAGTATCCTGACTCGCCCATTTAAACACTTCCGCCACCCAAGAGAGGCAATCCTGTTCTCCCGGCTTTTCGAATGCATTTTGCCCATGAAGTCCCTCGCCAAATTCTACCACTCCAGCTGCAATCGAAAAAGAAGTGGTGTTGGGTCTCCTGCTCATTACAAAACGGGCATCTATCCGTCCACAAACAGAGCACATTTGTGGAAGTTGACTTTCTGTCTGCAAAGAAGGCTTCCAACTGCCATCTTATGACCAACGTCGAAAAATAAATAGATCATCTACAAAAAGATGACATATCAAGTGGCTGACCAATTTTGTAGACCTTGATCGCTTTCCAGCTTCCCTTGTTTATTTCAATTTTCAACCAACTAAATCAATTCAGTTTTGAGTGGCAAAGCTAGGGATGAGCAGTGGGTGGGTTTATGCGGATTTAGGTGGATTTACATGATGCATGAAGAAAAAAATGACCCACACCCACCCAACATGTACTTGTGCGTGGGTTGGGTTGGATTAGGTGATTACAGATGGTGTGCGATTGGTTGTATTCGGTGAGTTTATAACATATATTCCAAAATTTAATCCACTCGCAACCACCCAAATCTTTGTGAGTCATCTATTTTAGAACCCACACCCACCAATATGAACTACCCCACAACATAATGGGTGGATGGTTTGTGAGTGGTTCTGGGTGGATTGGTGGGTTCGATCACCCAATGCTCACCCCTAGGCAAAGCTATCACAAAGGATGGCCCATAAATCTAGCGACCCATCGATAAGGCCCAATTATTCATGGTCCGATCCTAATATCAGTCTTCTTGTTGGATCATGGGTCTCAGGCCGAGTTATGATCGGACGGCCACGACAGAGTCGTACCCTAAAACATCGATTCCTCGGGCAAATATATTACCCGAATGCCTTCCATACATCAATCTCCGAGAATTTCACGAGAGCCCAGGATCCAACTACGGGAAGAAGATCATACCATCCTGAGAGAAAATGCCGAGGCTGTTCGACCCGTGGCCAGTTTTCTTCAAGCGAGAATGGAATCGCAACTGGCCGTTCCTTGTCGGTTTCGCCGTCACCGGGACCATCATCACCAAGCTCTCCCTCGGCCTCACTGGTGCGCTTCCTCGATCTACGCGTTTTGTTTCATCTTGGTCGCTGCAGCCTTTCCACAGTGTATTTCATGGATTTTAGTTTACAAACCCTAATTTGTTCATTGATTCGCAGAGGAGGACGCCAAGAATTCCAAGTTCGTCCAGAGGCACAAGAGGTAGATTTTGCGACCTAATATTTGCTTGCTTAAGTATCCGATTAATGTCGCCGGGGAAAGATCTGCCACAGAATACATTCTTTGATTTTGCTTTTCATTTTTCGGTTAGTTGGAAATGAGCTTTTGATTTCTGATTACAAGCTATAGAATACCTGCAAATCTGCGATGTATTGTATGTTCTGCACCTTGGTTTGCGGTTAATTGGGGCTGCTTTTTATGCCTGTTTATACCATCGCAATAACTAACATAATTGGCTACGATGAGGGCTTCTGAGCCCGGTATAATTCGCAGTCTTACCCCCCATTTTCTTTGATCTCGTCATTTCAAGTTGAAACTATGAGTTGTCTGAGTGGATTGGAATTGCGAGTTATCCATAATTGAAGAAGTGTGTTTCTGTTTTTGTCTGATGATCTGTGTATATTGTGGGAGACTATTCTGTCAAACTTCATACTATTTGCTCACGACTGTGGCGGGCTACTGCAATTTGTTCATTTGTGTGCCTGTTACGTAAATGTTTCAGTTACCATATCATGATTTGGATTTCACTGTTTTGAGATTAAACCTAATCAGCATAGTCATATAAATCACTTTGATATTATATTGTGTTTTGATTTGTTTTGTAGCTAAATGCTGGAATCTCCTGCAGTGCTCTGTTGCCGCCGGTTGACTGAAGGGAGAAGCACTCTAGTTTTCCTTGGTTCATAATAACATGAGAGATTTTCTGAAACTCCAGTTGTGATTATGTTTTCAGCTGCTGCTGGACTCGAAATGAATAGAACAGAACATCATAGTCGATTTCTTTCTAGACCTCTTGATCAGAGCCTGATTATTCTGGAAAATACGAGAGATTTTGGGACAACTGAAGTATATTGGCATCAATACCAGATGGTCCCAAACTTTTGTTACATAATTGTTTCTTAATTTTCTGCACCTGTGGCTAATGATAAATTTGCTAATATATTGGAGAATTACTGAAATAATACTAAAACTATACCTAATGATAAATACTAAGTAATCATAAAAAAAACTTGCACCTCGACAAAAATACAACATTACAATCAACAATTTACAATTAGGAGTAGTTTGGAGAACAAGATATAAGGCGTGGGTTCATTGAATCCGTAGATTTCATAGAAAGTTATGGTTCTTTTGTTGTTTTATGTGTTGTGGATTTTAACTTTAGAAATTTCAAATCTCTAAATCCACAATTAAATCAAAATTTAATTGTACGTTTAATCTGTATACAAGATTTCACAATTCACTGAATCCGTAGATTTCATAGAAAGTTATGGTTTTTTTGTTATTTTTTGTGTTGTGGATTTTAGCTTTAGAGATTTCAAATCTCTAAATCCACAATTAAATCAAAATTTAATCGTACTGTTAATGTGTATACAAGATTTCACACTACTGCATATCATTATATGCAAAAGAATTTTTTTTAAAATTTAAGTAGTAAATGTTAAGATTTATTAAGTTTAGGTCCAAAGCTATAATTTGCATGATTATGGGTACAAATTCAAATCCATGAATTAAAAACCTAACTCTAATAAATGGGCATGAGTATAAACCCACCACACTCTACCCATTTACCTTAACACTGGGATTTCATACCCTACCAAATTTGGTTAGACAAGATTATACCCGTGGGTTTAGGCAAAAATTGTCAGTACCATTAACACACCGTTTGATACAAATGATTTCCATAAGTTTTTAGTAATCCATTTTGAAATGAAATCTTTTCGTGTTTGGAATATAAAGAAGTTCGTTTTCAATTTTAAATTTTGAATATTGCGAAATTGAGGCATTTTTAGTAATTCCAAAGAACGGAGGAGAATTTTCAAATGAATTCTACAAGTATTTTATAAATTATGATAAAAACTATTCTCAATTATTAAGTAAAGAGCCCATATATCTTTATGTTACGGATTGTAACGTAGGGGATGACGTTTTTTAGGGTTTTCTCATAAAAGGAATAAAACACATAGAACTCTCAAAGGAAATAACTAAAGAAATAGCAGAAAAAGAACGAAAGCTAAATATTTGGGTTTCAATCTTCTTATCATTAAACGAATGAAACAAGTACATATTTATAGGCATAGAAGCCTCTACCTCTTCCCATCTAGAATATGACTCCTACTCCGTTTTTCCATCAAGCTGTCAAAATTAGGAACTCCAAGAAGGCTATTAGGAAGCTAGTTACAGAAACGGGAGAGGAGGTGGTGGAGGTGGATCAGATTGCTGATGAGCATTAGGTTTTTATCAGAAGCTCTTTGGTAGGATTAATGAGGAGGTGTAGGCAGATGAAGATGTGCTTCTGCCACTTATTAAGGGGCGCCTTACTACAGAAGCTATTCAGATGTTGTGTGCTCCTTTTCAGCAGGAGGATATTAAGGAGGTGTTCTTTCACCTCAATAGTTCCAAAGCACTTGGACCAAATGGATTTTCGGCGGGATTCTTTAAGTGCACCTGGCATATAATTGGGAAGGACATCATAGCAAGTATTCTGGATTTCTTTGTCTCGGGTCGTATGTTGAGTGGTATAAATGCTACTGCAGTTTCATTGATTCCTAAAGTCCATAATGCGGAAAAACAAGATTTCCGGCCCATTTCTTGTGTGAATGTTCTATATAAAGGGGTTTCAAAGTTGTTGGCAAATAGGTTGAAAGAGGTTATGCATCAAGTGATTAGCCCTAATCAAACAACGTTTATACCGGGGAGAAGAATAATGGATAACATTTTGCTTGCTCAGGAACTTGTTAGTGGGTATAATAAGAATCAGCTTTCTTCTAGATCAGCCATAAAGGTAGATATTATGAAAGCTTTCGATTCTGTGCATTGGGATTACTTGCTTAAGGTTATGCGGGTTATGGGATTCCCTACGCAGTACATTGAGTGGATAAGGGTTTGCTTGTCTACTGCTCACTTCAGTATTAGTTTGAATGGGGGTCTTTGTGGCTTCTTTAAAGCGCATAAGGGGGTGAGGCAGGGAGATCCCTTGTCGCCGTATTTGTTCTGTTTAGCTATGGAGGGACTCTCGGGTTTGCTTTATAGGGAAGCTATGGCAGGTTCTTTCCCGTTCCATCCGATGTGCAGCAAAGTGGCTCTCAATCATCTGTGTTTTGCAGATGATCTTTTAATATTCACAACAGGGTCAGAGCAGGCTATTCTTAAGGTGAAAGAGGTGCTTCATTAATTCTATCTAATGTCAAGATTGAAGTGTAATACGGAAGAGTGTGAGATCTATTTCGGTGGAGAGGCTATTGCTTTCAAAGCAAATGCATTGGCCATTACAGGGTTTAAGGAAGGGGTTCTCTCGGTCCGCTATCTAGGTCTGCCGTTTGTGTCTGGAAAGGTTAGCTCTGTAGAGTGGGATATGTTGCTGGACAAAATTACTATGAAAATCAGGTCATGGCGAGCAAAGAAGTTATCGTATGCAGGGCGTTTATAGTGGGTGTCATCAGTCCTCATGGGAGTCATCCAATTATGGTTCCAATTGTTTGTCTTTCCGAAGAAGGTTCTGCACCAGCTTCAAAAGCTATGCTTAGACTTCCTCTGGCATGGGGAGGACACGGGCAGAGTAAAAGTGGCTTGGGAGAGAATTACATATCCTAAGAATGAAGGAGGTCTAGGCTTGCGGGATCTTGTGTCATGGAACAAGGCATGTACTGCCAGGATGCTTTGGATTCTCATGATGCAAACCGTGGCCTTGTGGGTAGCTTGGATGTTTTCATATCGATGTAAGGGGAAGGATATGTGGCTCATGACGGTTAACCCTTCGAGCTCATGGGCGTGGAGGCGAATCCTCAAGCTTAGGGCTTCTGTGCAGCCGTTTATGCGGAGGCAAGGGGAGGGGGGTCTTTGGAATGGGAAGCTGATGCCTCGTTACTCAGTGAAGACAGTCTGGGAGACTCTTCGACTGTCGCATTGTAAGCAGCACTGGTCTGTGCTCCTTTGGGGTAAGTATTATGTGCCACGATGGAGTTTCATAACATGGCTTGTCATTATGGATGAGATAGTCACTAAAACAAAGTTGGTACGATGGGGTAAGGTGATCGATGGTAGCTGTGTGTTGTGTGCTACGAGTAGTGAAACTCGTGAGCATTTATTTTCCGACTGTTGTTTCTCGAGAAGCTTAGTTAACAGTGTGGGCAGTTTGTTTAGTAGCAGTTCATGGGAGCTTAGACTCTCAGATGCAGGTGTGATCGCAAAGCGTGGCACGACACTGGGAAGGTTCATTGGTCCGATTTGGTGCTCTTTGATTACCTTCATCTAGCAGGAACGGTGTCGAAGAGTCCATGGTGAGGTCCCAAGAACGGCGGAAGTAGTGCATGAGTTATGGAAGATAAATTTCCTTTTCTTTGTTTCCTTTTATCCAGTTTTAGAAGATTATTGTAAAGCTATAAACTTGGTTGGGTAGTCATAGTTGGGGGAAGTTGGAAGTGGTAGTGGGAGCGGGGTGAGTTCTGGTCTAGAATTTTCCCCTTCGTTGTATCAGCGTGCAAAAAGGTTCTTGCCTCTGCACTTTCTTGTTTTTTAATAAAAATGGGAACTGATTCAACTAAAAAAAAAACGATTAACAATAACCAAAACCAACTTGAAAAAGGAACACATTAATTAAGACAATAATGATAAACACTCAAATAATATCCAAATATGAACTAATAATTAAATACTAAAGATATGCAAGCCCAGTCTTCTACGAAATGCTACGATGCCCGATCTCGTAACACTTTAATTTGGCTCCAATACTCTATATTTATGTGTCTAACCTTCCTCGCTCAAGTGCTACTTAACCTAATATATAATCATGACGAGAACAATTTCTCTTGGGTTTAGGATAAAATGGGGTTACAATGAATGTTTTAGAAAATGATTTTTCCAATTGTTTACTATTTTTACAAACTTAGTTTTTTTTAGTCAGATTGGTTTGATGATAACTTTGACACTTGCATTTTTTTTAATATGAATTTTCAATGAGTTACAACAATGTTGTTTTGCTGGAAACTAATAAGGCTATAGTTGGGAACATTTAATTTAATTTCATTATGGAATTATGCCAAACACAATTTAGAAATTTAATTCAATTTATTTCTAAAGGTTTGAACATGACATTCCAAACACAAAATTTTTTAATTTAATATCATTCTGGACACATTCCAAACACGAATGGTAAGTATCGCTATGTTTGGGAAGATGGATTAACGAGAGGAGTGAAAAAAGAGGGGTGAATGGGAGTCCCAATGAATTTTCACCCATTTTGAAAGTTGTTTAATAGTATGTTTCAGTGCAAAATTATTATTTCACTTGATCTCCAAATTGGGGTGCAAGACGATAGAGAAAAATTAGATAACATTGTCTATTATGTAATTAGTTTAGAAAAAAAGAAAAGAATAAAGGCCACATAAAAAGAAAATAATAAAGAAAGGTGTTTATAATAATTTAACAATTTTTTTTGTATTATTCTAATTTTACTGTTTATATTTGATTTTTTTATAATAATCTAGGAATAATATATTTGTATGTTCCGAACTTTCCACAAATTAAACATCCTGGCCAATCTCTTTGATCTATTAATTTCGTAGGCTCAACTATGAATCAAAGTTACAAAATTGACCAAATCGAAATTTGATCATTATCTTAAACGGTCAAATGCGTTGACTAACAGTTAATGCGAAGTCAACACAAACCACTTATTTTTTTTTTTGGTTTTTTTCACCTATTATTTTTAGCTTACTTGAGTCACCATGAGCAGTGAGCTGCCTACGAGCTCATTTGAGTTGAGCTCTGCTCAATACACTTTAGTACTCATTGTGAGATATTTTTATATAAATCATGAATTAACTAGAGTCTGAGTTAGGATAATATACTCTAATATCTAATCTATAAACCCCTACATAAGCTCTCTAAACCCAAACTCAAATATCAATTTAATTAAAAATAATAACCGACAATTCGTCAAAAGTTAGCTACTCTCAATATGAGATACTGAAATGAAACCGCTCTAATTTATTTGATCTCCATCCAGAACACCAGAACTGTCAGCAACAAAAACCAAAATCTTTCTCCACCTTTCAACCCAAAAAACACAAAAACAAAAAGAGCCTATAAAAGAAATGAAATCTCATTGAAAATGATATAATCAATAAAATAACTTTCTTCAGTCTGTCTTGTGGTGTCTTGTTTCTCTTCTTCACTTCTTGGGGACGCCAAGCCTGTTACGGAAGTCCTGTTCCATGAGGGGAAGTCCCTCCCTCAACTTCACCTTAGGCTCCCATCCAAGCAACTCCTTGGCCTTTGTGATGTCGGGCTTTCTCTGCCTTGGATCATCTGGTGTGTTCTCCACCATCTTTATCTCCACCTCGGGGTTTATCAGCTGTGCATTTACAACACATCATTTGCTCCATAAGAAACCAGTTACCACCACAAATCAAGAAACACTCCACTCTGATAGCTTACCTCCTTCACTGTCTCTGCGAGTTCGGTCATGGTGAACTCCCCTGGAAGTTGATAGGAACTCAGTACTCATGGGGAGAAATGATGGGAAGTGTGTCAGCTTGGTTGTGGAGTCATTGATGATGAGTAAACTAACCTGGATTTCCAATGTTGATCGGTCCAGTGTTTTCACCTCCCATCAGCCTGATGAGGCCATCAACCTATTATATAATTACCATTATCGAATGTTAGACCATGGATGACTTCTACAGTTAGTGCATACTATGCACTCAATTGTAAACCTAGGCTTGAGATATCAAATTTTGTAAATTAATTGGTAGCATTAGCTAATATGATAATATAACATAGAATAATAACTAATCAATGCATTTTCCTAAGCACTAAACCTTAAATTCTGAACCTAACCCTGGACCCTAAACCCTAAAGCATAATGCTAAATTCCTAAACCCTTCCAATCAAAATAGATCTAGAATGCTTTTATTGCAAATTCATGCATTTTCTTGCATATCATATTATAAGTGATGATTAACATCGTTTTGACATGAATTGCATACTTAAAATGAAGATTATGAGGCAGGTGCATATCATGCACCCAAGACAAAACCGTTTATGTTAAATTAGATAGGTGGAATTCATCTTGTTCATACCATGTCAGATACATAGCAGAAGCTGCGGGTTTGGGTTCCAGGCTTCTGCACTGTCAATGCCTCGCCACTGGAATAAAAGCAAGACAATTTATCATTAGAAGGGTGAAAAAATCGAGGACAGCTACTCTGAGAAAGCAAAACATGGATGGTGGAAGAACTTACCGAATTGCTTGAGCTATGAAGTTGCTGACAACACGCCCATCATCGATATTCATCCGTGGTCCATATGTGTTGAAGATCCTGGCAATTCGAATTTCTAAAAAGAGCAGTATAGTAACACCGGGTGTTAAGAAGCAAGAACAGTGATGCTGCATATTTCAGTGCAAAAGAAGGAAACTTCATTACCAATCCCATGCTGTCTATGATAATCAAACATTAAAGTCTCAGCCACACGTTTTCCCTCATCGTAGCAGCTCCGGACCCCTGTATATACCAAAAAATGGAGATGATAAGCTAGCTCACAGGCAGTCCAAGTTTTTTTTAGAGGAATGGAAATTGCTTGAGATTTGCCCATCAAGAAATATTTTCCTAGAGCTGATTGAACTTCTTACCGATTGGGTTGACGTTGCCCCAGTAGGTCTCAGGCTGAGGATGGATAAGAGGATCACCGTACACCTCTGAAGTTGAGGTAAGCAAAATTCTGCTCAAACAAAATTAGAGATTAGCAACATTAGGATTAAGGTTTGGTAGAGATCACTTCATTATAAAGTTTTACTGTTTCTAACCTAGCTCCAACTCTCTTGGCAAGGCCCAACATGTTGAGGGTACCAATCACATTGGTTTTTATCGTCTGTTTCAATATACCACATATTATGTTAGCAAAAGAATGACATAGTTACTTGCTGAAAAATAAAAATATAGACAAAATACAAATGAAGACATAGCCAGTCACAAAGAGAGATTAAGGATAACTGGGACCTTCGCTACAAAGATAATCATGAGGATTGATGCTTAGTTAACTTGGGCTTCAATAAAGATCCAGTTTCTCAAGGGTCATTGGTCAGGAAACTTATCACTCCATGGATGATCAGAGAGATAATGGAAATCAACCTAGGACATTGATCTACTGTTCACAGGTGTTAGGGAGTGTGAAACTTCATAGCTTTGCCTAGGAAAGTTGCGGCAATTATGAATATGCATTAGATACTCTAGATGTATGATCACTGCATTTGAAGGAAGGGAAAAGAATAAGCAACTAATGCCTTAAACTCAGATAATGCACGTGAGGAAGGGTAAAGAAAAACACTTCAAGCCTAATCAGAGATACAAGGATTGTTTGCCGTAAAAACAATGTAACTACGCACCTTTACAGGATTGTACTTGTAGAAAATGGGAGAAGCAGGACATGCAAGATGGTAAATTTGATCAACTTCAACCAGCAACGGCTCTGTGACATCTGAGGAAGTACAAAAGGCACCAAATATGTTATTTAGGAAATAAAGCCATGGAACGTCCAGAAACATGTAAGCACCACTGCATTTATGACTAATCCTAAGAAGCTCAAAACCCAGAACTAAGGACCCCATAATTGTCAACAACACAAGAATCTCTCAAGAACATGTACATGAAGCATCAGTAGACACTCTGCAATTCCAAATAACACACCCAGGCCAGATATTTTCCATAATTCTCTAAACTTGAACTGCTGGATGTTATCATCTCAAATTTAGAATATAGGATCAGGACTCTTACCATGACGGATGAGCTCAAATCTTGGATGGCCAATCCACTTCCTGAGATTTTCTTTAGACCCGGTGAAATAGTTATCAGCAACAATTACCTGAACATGAATCAAATGTGGGAATAGCCATTCTATCAGCACAATCTTGTGAAATTAGCTAGTACAATTCTATTAGCTATTTATCTTGCAGCGAGAATTGATCAATACAACCTTTCTATAAGCAAAAAAGAATTGAAGCGAAACATCAGGTTCAGCCTTTTATTTATGGACAAACTTTAGCTATTTCAAAACACATAAATCGAAGGAAACAGGCTAACCTCATTCTTCTCATTTTCCATTAGCCGGTCCACCAGGTGGGACCCAATGAACCCAGCTCCTCCAGTGATCAAAATTCTCATATTGGACTGCAATAGAAGAAGCAATCGTTACAAAACGAACGAGAGAACCATGGAAAGAGGATCAGGGCACACTAAACAATGGTCAAATAAGCATATAATCATGAAAAGCCATGAACCTTCAGCATGCAGAAATATATTCCAAATCAAATGTTAGGAACCTGCCAAAATCTATCTCAGCTAAAACAGGAACAGAGTTGCAGGGAAGATCTCTACTATATTTATATCAGAAGCCAAAGAATAAGGGGAACTACTTATGCAACAATCCCACCGACATCACAACTGCTTTAATGACTAGACTGGACCTACTCCAGGAGTAAGTAGAAGCTGAAAACGAGAACACTTCCAATTATGAAGAGCATAAGTTTGAATGTTTGATCAACCAGATCATTCATTACCAGACATCTATCTCTGAGAAAAACACAGAGAACAACAAATTCCACAAGGCAGAGGCCAAAATGAAATTTCACCCCTATTAAATGCCAGTTCCAGTTTTCTCCGTGACAAACCCCCAAGATCCACAAAGATTGATTATGAAATTTGTCCCAGAAGTTGGACCACTGCACTACTTACTTTACCCCAATGTCCCACATGCATTAACACATTAGACAGTCGTTTTCTAAAACCAAACGTTAGAGAAAAGGCTCCTCAACGTGGATTCCCATTTCCCAACACCCCCGTAGAGATCTTCAACGAAAACGCAGTTGCAATAGAATGAACAGATTTTGCAGGAGACCAGATAACCCCGTTTTGAGAACGACCCAGTGATCAACGACACATAAAGATGCAAACTTTGGTTGATCAATAGAATTAACAGAAAATGCTGAGATTTGGGAATCGTTTCAAGATCACCTGGCAGAACTTGGAAGAACGCAACGGGGAAGGCTGTGGAGGCAGTTTGGTTGTTCCCTGGTGCTGTCCATTAGCTGAATCAGTCGCCATTTCTTTTAATCTCTCAGATCTCAATAACCTGACGCAATTCAAACCCAAAAAGAGGGTTGTTTGGTTGTCCGTTAAACAGGGCAAATTTTCTTAGAGAAAAGAGTGGGGAGAGTGAGTGATGATTAACACAGAAGATAAACATAAATAAAAAAGCCACAAAAAAAAAAGCACTTGATTTGCTGCAACACCTGACAAAATAGTTTAGACCAGAACAAGACTCACTCAAATCAATCTCCTTTTTCCTTTCCCTTGTGCCCTTTCTTTCTCCTCCTATTTCTCTGTGCTTGATTCCTGTTTTGAATGTGATCCACAAAATCAGGTGGCAGCTATTTATATTATACAAAGAAAATGGTGCATACACCTACTGGTTGGAAGAAGAGAACCCGGAATTCCAAAAAGGAAGAAATTTAATTGGGAAAAATCCGGACCCTTCAGAATCAGGTTTGGTTCCGGAGGAAATAAGGAAGAAAATTGAAAGAAAAGATTCGTCAAAGTTGCGAAATGGTAGTGTAGTAGGGTCTGTTTCTTCTTCATAGCCCGAGGCTAATTATGATTTGATTAATAGCGCTTCCATAACCAGGGCCGTCCCATAATGTTCGGAGGCCCTGTTCGAACATTGAAAATTTGGCCCCAAATTTTTTTCTCTCAAATTTATTAAAAAATTATGAAATGATACTAAAAAAATACAAGGTAAGCAAAGATTGCTTGAAAGAGAAGAGAGAAAGCGATCCTTACAGGAACGTGTTGGCTCGCATGGCTTATCAAGTCGTTCATGGCCTTGATTCTCCCATCCCGACGTTCGAGCTCTGATGCTCCCGTCGAAGATCATTGATGTGTTTGGTTTGGTAGATGTACGATGATATTGTTGATTTACACACATACACGATAATTTAAAATGAAATGTGTTGGAACATAATACAATGATGTATTGATGTGAATAATTCCATGAAAGAAGGAAGCAAGAATGTTTGATTAGATTAATCCATAATATACATTAACAAAGAATAAGCTCAGCAATGAAAATTCTTTATTTTCTGGGCCTCGATAGGATTTGATTGGTTTACTCTTGTTTGACTATAAGTGGGCCTGGAATCCGTCATCCTCGTACAAGAAAATGTGTATTGAGTTATAAAGCATGGCTGGTTGTTGGGCAGACGCGTATCAATTTCATTTTTTTTTAATATGTGTATTAGTGTATGGGCCAGGTTGAGGCCCTAAATGTTGTTGAGGCCCTGTGCTGTGGGTCAGGCCAGCACAGGGTCTGGACCGGGCCTGTCCATAACAATAACAGAAAGGCAAAAATAAATCCAAAGAGAGCAACAAATTCCTCCGTTACCTCAATTCACTGGTAACTGGTCCTGCTACATCCGGTGTAGGGAAACTGCTTCAATTCCCAGCTGACAGTTCCCGCAACTCATTTAACAAAATTGACAATAATAATAAAAATATATTAACGTTTTACCTTTCCTGGAATTTGGTGTTTGTGAATGTAAATGTAATATTATCATCTATTTAATGATATACTATAACGTATATTCCATTAAAGAAAATTATCTGTATCTGTACTAATAGTATTTTGAAAACTCAAGAAAACTGAAGCAAATCACAAATTATTCATAAACAACATGATTAAATGTAATAGTTTAACCATACAAATTGTTCAATACCAATCTAGAAAACTCAAGAAAATTGAAACAAATCACAAATTATCCATAAACAACATGATTAATTGAAAGCTTCTTCCTCCTTGTCAATTAAGCTTCTTCACTCTCCACTCGATAATATCAACATCATTTTACACAATTAGAAAGAAAAAATTAGACGTGTCTCCACAAACATAAAGAAGATTAATTGCTTATAATATAAAATATATCGGGAAAATTAATTATATAGGTGCGGGCGGGTATCCATGGGGCGGGTATACCTAAACTCAAAAATCAACCTAACCTGATGAATAGTGAACAGGTTTAAACCCGAACCGGCTCAAAATCCGTCAACACAGGTTTTACCCCCGTTGACCGGGTTGGGTAGGGTACCCGTGGTTTCGGGTTTTGTTGCCATCCCTATGCATAACCATAGGTCATGCACCCATCAATAACTAAACCTGGACCCTTTATTCAGAAAATGCCGATCTAAGGATCGAGAATTAAAGACCTTTTTATTTTTTCCTTGTTTTCTTAATCGGTTCATATCTTCTTTGTTTTAACTTGGATTTCAATTTTTTTTTGGTCTTGTATTTTGTTGACCCAGAAATTTGTAGTTCCAATAAATCATGATGAACTCGTTCCTTCTGTGCAAAACGAATTAAAATTGAATGATAAGTTATATTTTGATGAAAAAATTAAACAAACATACGCATAAACAATAATGTTTTTTCCGATTAAACAAAATTTATGGTAAAGAGAGTCAATAAACATTTGACATTCAATTACCTATGAAAAATAAACTATATTACTTTATATTTTGTTGCAATGAAAGACTCTCTTATTCGTAAATTATATGAATAAAATAAAATAATTATTATTTAGCAAAATGTTAGAGTATAATCTTGATCGAGTAGTTATAGTTATTTATTTAAAAAGACTTCTTATTCCTCAGATCATGTTCTACCTTAAACTCCTCAAATGAAGAAAAATCGCATGTGCAATAATTTTATAATATATCCTAAGTTCACATTAATAATATTTGTTCTATATCATGTTGATTGAGCAAGCTCTATTGAGGTCCTAAGTCGTATGCTAAGAAATTTATTTCAGACTTGAGTTATTGTCAACGATTATAAATTAAAATTTTCAAAATGACTTAAGTATGATTTTTGACGAACTTTGACTTCATACCCTAGGATGAGACACACGATTTCTTGAAAAATAACATAAAGGAAGGTTAGAGAATCTTTGTTGAGAATCTACGATAAACATCGCGTTTCATCAATTACTAACCTAGACATTTACCAAATAAAGGTTGACAATTTTTAGTAAGATAGTCAATTGGGATAAACATATTTATCCAACAATCAAGTATCTTTATCCAATAATCTCAACTCTCAAAATTGGTTGCCAGTTCGTCCAAACTCGAGAAACACGAATTGATATATGTTGTATAGATAATAAGTTAATGCAAATAATCAAATGAAATCTATCGATATTTTTCAAATGATAAGACATTTTAAATGCACTTGAAATATGTGTATTGTAGACACTCTTTATCAAATATTAATATATAAGTGATAAAATCTTTGAGAATTACACATTCAACGACCACGTTAAGACCAAAATCCTCGATAGTGTGTGCGAGTGTCTTACATTGAGAGTCTAAGCCAACATATAAACAATGACCACGGGTTGAAGTTTCATCTAAATTTCAAAAATTAACAATTGATACATATTGTATAATATACTAAAATTAAGTGTCTTGATAAAAAAAAACTAACATCCAAAATGGAAATGAGTCAAGATTATAGAATTTAATCATCACGAGGGCTACGGTGTGTGTCAAGTTTCAATATGGATGAATAAATTGATCCAATAATGAAATATATTTACTAAGAATTTCTCACTAAAAAGTCCTAATCTTTACAACATTGGTTGAGAGTTCGTCCAAACTTGAGGATCATGAATGTGTATTGGATTTCCAAAGGACATAAAATCTCAATTCCTTTCAGGGACTAAATACCTCTGATCACAACCATAGGTGCCAAAGAAGAATGAAAAGAAGCCCAACAAAATAAAAAAAGAACATAACCTCCGAGGCCGTGTATCGAAAAGCTGCCACCCAGTATAATGTACCAACGCCTGAATTTGACGAAAGCGATATGATGACAGAATCAAACCATATCGAGCTATGATCCAGTCATCTCTACCCTTTTATTCTCCATAAAGGGGGTCGCGGGAGAGGATAAGAAATAAATAGCAGGATCCTAGGATTTGCCTATTTATATTTTACATATCAAACGATAGACAACCCCAATGGTTGTCTGACGTTATGAGGGTAAAAGCGGGATCTCTATCCCAAGGGTGGGGGATAGGCAAGTAGCACTTTTAATATGAGTATTAGGCGAGATAAGATAGGTTTAGCAAAGTATCTGGATAATTTTGAGTCTACTATATATATGCATATATATAATATCAAGGTATACTATCTTTTGATTTTACTCAAGATACGATAGAAGATAGGTATGAAAAAGTATTTGCATAAATTAGAGGTTAGAGAATTAGGGATTGGAGTTCACCTATTAGAGGTTAGGGTATAATATCATGCCCCAAAAAACTCCGGAGTCTAAATAGTAAAACTCAATGGTCGTATGGTAGTGTGAACGCAAGAGTATAGCGTACTCCTGGCGCACGCTAGGTTGAACTATATATATATATATGTGTGTGTGTGTGTGTGTGGTTCAGGTTGGCATACGCTAAATATTAGTGTTTTGGTTGACAAATTTTGACATAAGTTCTAAATGGGACGTGACAGCGACATAATTTATGATTAGAAAACCAAAACATCAGAAGTGAGTTTGCTAAATATTGAAAATTTCCAATATAGACATACTACAAACTCTTTTATGAATCAATAACATAAATTATTTAGAAGATCCAAAATGATTTAAACATATAAATAAATAAATTAATATAAATTATGAAATAAATCTCTCCGGCCAACGAGCCGGACAAAAAGCTAGTTAATAATGGAGAGTAATAGTAACTCTCATAAACTTTTAAGAGTTAAGAGTTTTTTTATAGAGTGGAAGTACAAACAACTTCCACCAGTTTAAGTTAAGCGTCTTAAGTAAAGTAATAGAGTGCTATAGATTTTAAACATATGGGCGTGGACTGACCTTAACTCACTCACCAATCTGAAGAGGAAGAGCTAGAGGAGCAGTTAGAGAGACGGTTCGAGGGAAAACAACTAGAGGATGACGGTACGAGCATCACAGAGGATATATAGTCAAGGTTATCATTAAGCAGCAGCATTTGAGATTAATTAGTTATTATACTTTATGATTATGAGTATAGAATGGAGATTCGGATTTTATGATTGAGGTTCGCCCAAGTGTTAGGGCCTTGCTTTAAGAAATTACAGTTTATTCTCGGTATTTGTTAAAGTTTTTTTTATAAAAAGTTTTCGCCCTTTTCCCAAGTATTTTCAGTTCTTATTTGTTTCACAGTTTATTAAGGGTATTTTGGTA
This sequence comes from Linum trigynum, assembly GCA_964030455.1. Taxonomy (NCBI): domain Eukaryota; kingdom Viridiplantae; phylum Streptophyta; class Magnoliopsida; order Malpighiales; family Linaceae; genus Linum; species Linum trigynum. The sequence goes on along the minus strand of OZ034814.1, from coordinate 25,908,449 downwards.
AAATTAGTACCCGACCGAGTTAGGGTGTTACATTATTTTTCTTGCTCTAGAGGTTTATGAGTGGTTAACCTCTCATGAGACTCTCTTAGTTCTATCTCCCTTGCAAGATGGCGCAAGGTACGATTGATGTTGTGGTCAGTCATGTGCAAGTCTCTAAGATTTCTCCGGGTCATACACCTATATCACAAATAAACAATCCCATTGATCCACAATGAAGAGTTAGGAAATTTCTCTAATCAACCTAATTGGAGTTCTCTACCTTAGGCTAATAGAGCACTTCTACTATGCTTTAAAGTATTGGTGTTTTAAAGTACAACTTGAAGTTGTACCATAACATTAAAAGTACAAATTGAAGTTGTACCATAAGAGAATTTAAACTTTATGTTATGGTACAACGTGAAGTTGTAAAGTTGTACCATAACATAAAAGTACAACTTTAGTTTATCCATAAAGAAATTTTACAAAAAAGTATAGGTACAAGCCGAAGTTGTACCGTACAACTTGATAAAGGCAAAAACTAAAGCACCAATGCTTTAAAGCATTGTAAAATTCCTTTAGGCTAATAGCAATAATTGGAGGATTTGATCAATACCCAAACCAATTCCACGAAACACCTCAAGATTTCAAACAAGCAAGGAAATCATTCATTCACACATATATCTAGAGTTCTACAACATCCAAGTGATTAGGGGTTTAGCTCATAGTGAGAAAAAGTGAGACAAACATAAAATCAAGAGAAGAAAACATCATTGGGGAGTGGGTTCTTGCTCTTCAAACGCCGACCCTTGATGATGGGATTAGCCTCCAATGATTATTGAAGCTCCAATTCACCATCTAGGGATCTCCTTCTTGACTTTCTCTATCTCCAATTTTGGCTCCCTTTCGTCCGACTCTCGCTCCTTTTGCCAATTTCACCTGCTAGGACATGAAATACACTCAACTATGCATAAAAAGGCCTCAAGGACGATGAATCAAAAGTCAAATGATCGAGGAAAGGGGGTTCAAATGTGTATAATTAAACCCAAATCAATATATATATATATATATACTCGTTTATAGACTGATGCACTTCACGTTTTTTGTCTGCATTAGTTGCTAGTTTGATAGTTGTATAGGTTGCAAACCCTAGAGGTTCTAAAGATTATGTATTAGTTGATTCTTAATATAAATATAGTATGATTGTCATCTCGTTATGTTTATTGCTTTAGATTATATTTTAATATGTGTTCGTGTGGATATATTGTAATAAAGAAGTCCACATGGTTCATTGCATACCAAAAGCAATACACAGGTTAGTAGCCAATATATGCGAAAGAGTAACCATGACAAGCATGACTTGTTGACCAACCCACGTGTCACCCGACATCCACCGATAGATGGTAGGATATTTAAGCATAATGAGTGGAGGAATCAGTGTGAATTCCTTTAATAAGCTATATATATCATATATGTTGCATATCCTTCTTATACGCGTCTGAGGAAATTCTTGGAGGAGGTTTGCATATACAACGCCTCCCTTTACCGTCTTTCCTCTTTCACATTCTTGTATTTCATTCTCTGCGCCTTTTCCTTTACAAAAATGTTTAACAAAGCTCGACGCACCTCAAACTCAAAATTTCAAACGAGAAAAAGAACCTTATGAGATGAGTTGTGAGATTAGAAAGGTGTTATGGGATTACAATCTTGGTTAACTAGTAGGTAGATTTGACCCCTTTATCTATAATAGATAATTTTTCCATCCGTCACTTGAACTATCTCAAATGCAAGTTGTTTCATATCAGATCATACACTTAATTACCTATCAATTTGATTATCACATTATTTATGGATATTGACATAGGAGTTTAACATTTAGTGATGAAGACATTGTCTATAACAAACCTTATTATAATAGCCTTATAAGACATGTCTAATTGGCTATAATAGATTTGGGAACGAATAATGAGTCCTCGTGAGTTGTATTAAGCATAATCTATAATTTGGTAAATGTTTGATGCTTTTGCCATATTTTATATGAGACTTGATATTACCTCATACAAGCGCACATTATAACTAATAATACATTTCTCCAATCGTGCTAAATTGGCCTGATTCAACCATTGACCTTTTACTCACCTATTCGACAACCTTGACCATGGATGAGAAAACTTCGAAATTCTTGCATTTGTGCATGAAGCCCACGTGTAGCCCCCGAAGGTCGCCACGTGTGAAATAATCCATCTCAGTTGAACACACACGCTACTATAACATAGCCGGCTCCTGATCTGAGAAGTGTTTCTGTTAACTAAGAAAAGGTAAAAAAGGACTTAACTGCTAGGAAAAAAAAACCCAGAAGCAACCGAACAGATCGAGCGCAGAACAGGGAAGGGTAAATTGACGAAATCAATGGCGTCGTCGGACCTCCGCCCAGCATTTGCTTACACGGTGGTGTACGTCAGGGACGTTGCCAAATCCGTTGATTTCTACGCCAAAGCTTTCGGTTACCATGTTCGCCTCCTCGACGATTCTCACAGGTTACGTACCCATCTGACTAATTGCTTTCGTCATCCACCGATGGCACCAGGAAATGATCTCTCTTTCATTGTCTTTTTTGTGTGCACGATGTCAGTGCCGACAACAACTTTGAGTTTTATGCATGTGAAGAGATCTTCTCCTAGATTTGTTAATTTTATTGATGTTGTGAGGTGATCAGATGGGGAGAGCTGGAGAGCGGGCAGACGACGATCGCTTTCACTCCGATCCACCAGCACGAGACCGACGAAAGAACCGGACAAGTCCGTACCCCAAAGTCCGGCGACGAGCGGCCTCCAATGGAGGTCTGCTTCGCCTATGCTGATGTCGATGCTGCCTACAAGGTTGTCGTTGTCCCCCTTGGCCTCTTGATCTTCATCCCAGCCGTGTGTTCTGTTTTTTTTTTTTTTTTTTTTTTTGTTGATTGATGTTTTTGGCCATCTCCGGTTTGCAGAGGGCGGTGGAGAACGGAGCTACGGCAGTGAGCCCGCCGGAGGACAAGGAGTGGGCGCAGAGGGTTGGGTACGTCCGTGATATCGATGGGAACGTGGTCAGAATGGGGAGCTACGTCGCCAAACAGGCGAAATGATGTCGCCAGAGAGGCTAAGGGCATGTTCACTTTCATTTCCGTTCGCAAACGAGAAAACCTGTGTACTTTTCTTTCTGTTCGTCTATTTCCTGCATTAAGTTGTCATAAACTGGGTAGATATGTGCTCCAATCTCTGTTCATTGATGAACTCTGTTTACTTCCCTTTCTCTGGACAGTTCAATGATCAAACATACACAGAACCAGATCAGTCAATGTGTAGATATATATGAGGGAAAATGGAAGAGCAATTCCAGAGTCTGGGACATGGGTGTCCGTATTGGAAAAGTATCCAAAATGCAGAGAAAAAAGTCGACTTCTTTCGAGTTTATAAAACCCCACTCCGATCCCCCATTGCAAAAACCGTAACAAGCAACACAAAAAACACAAAGATTAAAGGGGAGCTGAGAATTCCAGTGGCATTCTACGCAAGGATAACAGATAAGGCAGACAATACGATCCAATTTCCTTCCTGGCCACTCGTGTCCTTCCCACCCACCCAACCACGAAACCCAAAATGAATCAAGACAATTTTTTCTTCTTCTTCTTCTTGGTACACAGCAGAGAAGATCTTCTTCACTGGACGAACGATCAAAACATTTCTTGTGATTTTCTAACGCAGCGGCTCACTTTCTTCCTGAATTCGTCTCTCGTCTCCCTCCATTCTTTCTGCATAAAATGAGATCACCAGGTCAGGATATCATATCTGCAACAATCCCGAATGTCTTAACATGCAGAAACTATAACTGCAGTTAAAGCAGTTGCAACACACTCCTGGCTCAAAGTTTTATCTTGGCAGCACTACATCATCAAAATGGCGTAAAATCACATAGTGCATACACAGGAGCTACCACACTCCAGTCATACTATGTCCAGGGATCTACAAGCCTCTAACATTTGCAGGACGGCACAAAGACGGGCAGCAACCATATGTGCATACCCTATGCCAGAAACGGGAAAGGAAGCGAGACTGATTAACGATTTGACCAATGAGAACAATACAAACATTTCCAAGGATGCATCTAAATAACTAGATTCCGTGATAGCACGGGTAGAGTTGTGCCCCAAAATGCATTCTTAAGATGTACAAAACTTAATGAGCCAAGAGTCGGCGAATCCAATTTTAAAACTTAAAAAGGTTCTGCCTCCTGAAAGATAATTCAATATCATTCGCTTGAAGTGCATTATGAACCCCGCAAAAATCTCGATTTGAAGGTAGGAGCATTGACATCATAATGTCAGAAAAGAAATGGCAAAACATGACAAGCTTCATCAAGAATACACATAGGGACAGCCAACTATGACTTACCGCTGCTTCAACATTGGCAGGAGACTCGTCGTTAGGACTTGACAGCATAGATATAATACTCAACACGATACTTTCAACCTGACAGAAAACAACAGAAAATCCAACAGCGATCAAGTAGAAAAACAGAAAGATACAAAAACATGGCAGTCCCCAGAACAGATTCCATCTAAGCTGTTCCACTAAAATGACTCAAGGGAAGACATCAGTAGAACTACGACCCTTGGAACACTTCTTACAATGCACACACAAAACAAATGGTCACCAATATTCTCCTCTTCATTACAAAGTAGGAACATAAACACTCCTCTTTATTACAAAACCAGGCATGGCAGTCTCAGCTTTCATCTTTCCTGTGTCTGTGAGGCGCGAGAATTCCTTACATTCATCTAGAAACACCCCCCTGAACAGTGCATTGCCCACAACAGCGAGCATTTTCCTATTTCTTGTCTATTCATCTTACTTCTTAGCTTTTCATTGAAGTTCCTTTCCAAAACCAGAGCAAAAAGATATCACTCATTGCAAAAGCACCTTTACATACCGTATGGACAGGCATCCAGCGTTCACTTGCAAGCTCATAACCATTGGGATCATCACCAGGTGGATGAAGAATCGATATGCACACACGCCCATCGGTGTAAACTGCCATTTATGCAACCAATTGAACTTTATTTGACATGCTACAAACTCACAAAAGCTAGCGATACATGTATAACAAGTACCAACCATTAGGATGCCATAGCTCAGAAGTGAACTTCACTGTTGGAGGGCTGTTTGGATAATTGGAAGGGAAGCTCATGATGGCATTAAAGAATCCCCCTTCACTGCAATAGAAGGAGTAAGTAATAAGTTAAACATCACATAAGCAAATATCATCAGGAAGCACATGATGTAAGCAAGTAAAAACCAAACAAAACAATCAGTTTGCCAAATGAAAAAGCTTCAGTAGCTAGTGAAACGAATCCAAAAGAATCAAGACAAAGGTCAGGAAGTTGGTTTACAAGACAAGATAATAAAACTTATAAACACGGCAACAAGGCAGCAGTCTTGAAAGAATTCTATTGCCATTCAAGAATTCACCAAGCGGGCAGTAACTATAGCAAGTACAGATAACCACGGAACAAATAAGACCTAGTTAAAAACATAACCAAATTTTAGGATCCAAAAGAAGGGCAGCAGTGAATTGAACTGCCAGATGATTAAACCAAAAGATTAATCCCACAACACACAATAATCGGTAAAAGAGACGAAGCAATTCCTGATTAAGCCAAAACCCTAAAACGAATCCCCAAAAACAAAAAGAATCTCCCAATTCAATCTAGACACCCTGAATCCTCTCAATCACAGGAAAGGGAACAAAATACAGAAACTTTAATGGAAGAGAGACGTACTAAAGCGTATCCGGCGGCCCAATAATTGTAACACTCCATTCGAATATGTTTTTCTCATCGACCAGCCCCGCCGAGAACCCATCCACGGGGTTCTTGCAAAGATCTGCACCGAACAGAGCACGATCAATAGATTGCCGATCCAAATCCAGCTCGAGAACAAGCTCTCAGCACAGAAATTTCCAAACAGGGCAAAAAGTAAAGAAAATTGAACAGCTTTATTGAGTTACCTTTAAGCTGTTTTTGGAGGAGGAGGCTCGCTTGAGACGACGACATGCTAGGGACTTCGGATAGCTTGGAAGAGAGGAGAGAGACAGGGAGAAAGGGCAGAGTTGAGTCGGGGAGGCGGAGAAATAATACGGAAAACGTTCTAGAGAGAGAGAGAGAGAGGGTTGGGGTTTTCTAGCTTTTCTGTTCGTAAATGAAAAACTTTCTCAATAGAGAGGAGAGGCTTTTGACGCAGCGAAAATTCGCCAAAGGCACAATTTTGGGGAAAAATAAAATCTAATCTCTCTCTGCGAATTGGTTCGGCCCTCAACAAGTAATATGCAAATTGTCTTCTTTTGTTGTGTAGGGAAATTATTTATTTATACATAAGAGTTAGAGGAATGGCAAAGGGATTATACTTCCTACGAAGAAACGGAATACAAGAGAAATTCTTCTTAATCCAGAAGCGGCTAATCATTTTATAACAAATAATACAACACATATTTTGGGAACCGATTGTCAATAACCATAATTAGAGGTGACAAATGGATTGGATTGGTGGATCTATGGATTGGATCAAGTGGATTGGTGGATTATCCATGAATCCAAATAATATCCTCAACCAAGAATCAATATGTAAAATGTGAGAAGTTTAGGTACTAAAATGTCATAATAAAAATTTTTAGGTACCAGAACGTAATTTTCCAATGATATATTTCATATAAAAATAAAATTTTAGGTACCAAAATGTAAAAAATAAATTTTATAGGTACTAAATTGTAATTTGCCAATGATTCATGGATCCAATCCATGAATCCACCAATCCAATTGGATTTGGATCAAATGAATTGGATTAAAAATGTCACCTCTAACCATAATCCAACCGAAATCCATTACATCAGTCCCCTCTCTTTTCTGTAAAGCCTTTAATATTTAATAGACGATTTCTCACTCATTTTAAGTTGCAATTCATTTTTTTTTTCACAAATAAATAAGATTATTTGTGTTTTTCAAAATGATATCCACTATGATTTTTTTTTCAAACGAAAAAAATTGAGCATTTTTTACCAGTCTATATCATGGTGGTATTGATTGGTATTAAAATAAGAGCATACCATATGATATGAAAACATACCATGGTGGTATAAACATACTACATAGTAGGATAATTGAATACATTATTGTAGGAGTATACCAACTGTCATTTACGAATTTCAACATTGTGTAACACAAAATACCACCCCCTATACCAGGGTGGTATTGTATGGTATTTTTTTGTCCTGTATTTTGTTCACCAATGAATTTGTATATCTAATAGATCATGGTGAACTCGTTCCTTCTGTGCAAAAATTGTCAAAACACGACTTAAAAATAAAAAGATACCATATGGTATGGAGTTGGTAACGAAAGGTATGAAATTTTTTTCCTTAAAAAATAATGAAAATGGATCTCATTTTGTAGAGCACAGCGAACTCGTTCCATCTGTGCAAAAAAAAATTGAAATCCAAGTTAGAACGAAGAGATATGATCTGATTAAGAAAAATAGTGGAAATAAAATGGGTTAATTGCATGGTTGGTCACTGAGATTACAAAAAACGTTCAAGTTTGGTCACGCGAAATATTTAAATCTATTGGTGGTACTTCAGTTTACTGAAACCATTCACGTTTGGTCACTCTCTGTCCAACCCGTTAACTTTGGCTGATGTTGTAGTCAACTCTCAAAGTTGACCGTTAATTTAGTGATGTGACAATTTATAAATAATAAATAAAATAAAATATAATCTATTTTAATGTCCAACTCATTTTATCATAAAATAAATAAATAAAATTATTATAATTATCAAATTGAAAGGGGACCGACTCCGACCCCGATCTCCCTTCCATCCTCCTCTACTCCCACACCGACGTCGTCCCCGCCGAACCTTGGGACCACCCTCCTTTCTCCGCCCACCTCGATCGGTCGCATCTTCGCTAGAGGCTCGCAGGACATGTAATGCGTCGGGATGCAGTACATCGAATTCGTCCGCCACCTCAAGGCTTCTGGCTATAGATGAAGAAATTGGCGGCTACGATGGCGCCGAAAAGTTCACCTATTCCGATGTCTTCGACGCATTGAACATCAGCGTCATCCTCGACGAAGGTAATCCAACTATCTTACTTACCTATTGCTAGAGTGGAGTCTTGTTTTTTCGTTATTCTGATAGAAAAAGATGAAAATCAGGGCTGGCATCACCCGGTGACAGTTGCAGACTGTTCTACGCTGAAAAGAGCCCCTGGTGGCTGGTGATTAAGGCCATCGGAGCTCCCGGCCATGGACCTAAGCTTTATGAAAACAGTGTCGTGGAGAATCTGTTCAAGAGCATCAAGTCAATTAGGAGATTTAGGGCATCTCAATTTGATTTGGTGAAAGCTGGATTGAGAGCTGAAGGGGAGGTCATTTCGATTAACATGCCCTTCCTTAAGGCTGACACTCCTTCTCCAACTGCGTTGGGCACTCAAGCTGAATGAGTTATGGGCTCATCATTACTACCCCCTGAAAAAACGGCCTTGTCCTCAAGACCGAGCTCAATGAAGCAATCATAGAAAACCCATTGAATGTTCCAGGTAGCATCATCGACGGGAAAAGGCTACTCGTGACCCGATTCCATCCTTCACACAAACAAGTTTGCTCGTCTTTTCCATAAGTTGACACGAGCACCTTAATCAAGTTGTTGAATCTGTTTCTTCCATCCCTTGCTTGGGGTCTCAGCTTCTCCATTGGAAGTAGATTCTCGTCTTTGCATATTTGAATCATCTTTTCCAAACCATTGAAATTAGCCTGGCGATCTGCCTGCCATGAAAGCCCCAACTATGCATATTTCAGCTTCTTACTTTCAAAGATTTGACTTTCGGCCAACACAGCAGCATGTGGATCTTCATCTCTTTTCTCCCCTCCAACTTCAGTAGCGAGCTTCATGGCCTCTTTCTTACTCTTTTCCAGCTTGGCCCTCTTTTCAACCCATGTCAACCTTGCCAAGCCCATATTCTTTCGGCCATCCACCATTTCATTCTCGAGCTCTCCACCTTCAGCCTTCTTCCCCAATAAAGTTCTATAATATTGCCTTCCATCCAAAGATTTGACCGTAAGTGCATCAATGCATTCAACTTCAACTCTCTTGCCTTCGGACTTAGTATTATTCTTCATTATCTTCCACCAATAGAGAATAAAATTTGAACCCCTAGTTTAAAGTGGGGCAAGAAAGGTCTAGATATAAGGGTTGGTAATTAATTTTTTTTTTAATTTTTCCTAGTTTTCTTAATCGACTCTTATCTTCTTCATTGTAACTTGGATTTTCAAATTTTTTAGACAGATGGGACGAGTATATTTCGAAAAAAAATTCATACCACTCGTTACCAATTAAAAGAGTTCTCCTACGGCAGCAAGCTTCTGTTGAAATGGGCTAGCTACTCCATGTAGTTGCAGTAGCAATGTTGGGCTGCGTTGGGCACTCGAGCGGAATGAGTTATGGGGTCATTAACAATGATAAGGGCTGAAATTGTATGAATGAATGGATCCACTTTCTTGGCGGGATTGAGCCAGTTCTCTCTTTTCTTGGCGAGAGGTTACTAGGGGTTTCTTGGCTAAAATTCTGCTTACCATTATTCATTTCCTTCTCAACCTAAATACACCAACGTTTTTGAAATATAAAGCCTAACTTTGTGGAACTAACCCCACGTTCATCTAACTATGAACTCCTAAACTAACTCCACTAATTGTGCAAACAATCCAAAAGAATTTAACAACTAATGCAGACTCACTCAACTAACAACAATATTCAATTAAAAGAGTTCTCCTACGACAACAAGCTTATGTTGAAATGGGCTAGCTACTCCATGTAGCTGCAGTAGCAATGTCGGGCTGCGTTGGGCACTCAAGCTGAATGAGTTATGGGCTCATCATTACCACCCCTTGAAAAAATGGCCTTGTCCTCAAGACCGAGCTCAATGAAGCAATCATAGAAAACCCATTGAATGTTCCAGGTAGCATCATCGACGGGAAAAGGCTACTCGTGACCCGATTCCATCCTTCACACAAACAAGTTTGCTCGTCTTTTCCATAAGTTGACACAAGCACCTTAATCAAGTTGCTGAATCTGTTTTTTTCCATCCCTTGCTTGGGGTCTCAGCTTCTCCATTGGAAGTAGATTCTCGTCTTTGCATATTTGAATCATCGTTTCCAAACCATTGGAAGTAAATTCTCGTCTTTGCATATTTCAGCTTCTTACTTTCAAAGATTTGACTTTCGGCCAACACAGCAGCATGTGGATCTTCATCTCTTTTCTCCCCTCCAACTTCAGTAGCGAGCTTCATGGCCTCTTTCTTACTCTTTTCCAGCTTGGCCCTCTTTTCAACCCATGTTAACCTTGCCAAGCCCATATTCTTTCGGCCATCCACCATTTCATTCTCGAGCTCTCCACCTTCAGCCTTCTTATTGCCTTCCGTCCAAAGATTTGACCGTAAGTGCATCAATGCATTCAACTTCAACTCTCTTGCCTTCGGCCTTAGTATTCTTCTTCATTCTCTTCCACCAATAGAGAAAATCCCTATCAACGCAAAATTGCCCTGAAGTGGATGAAAATAGTAGGTTGCCTGTATATGCGCAGCGGAAATATGCCATTAAAGAATTTTGGGTGATTTGAGTCCCCTGTATTTGTAGCGGATGGTTGTTAACCCACAAAGACTGCGACTTCCCTTCCCGTTGATGCTTTACTGCGAGGCCTGGCGAAGCAGGGGCATGCTTGGCTGTTGATGCAAGTGGTGGCTCCAGCTCAATGTCGACCCATGGCGGTTCTGGTGTGCGCACAAGGGGGTTGGTCGGTGACGCGATGGACGACAGTGGATCTAAGGTGGGAGCAATGAGAAATGGATCCACCTTCATGGCAACAAAGGTTTTGACCTCTGACGACGGTTTTGGTTTGAAGACACTCGTCGGCACGGCAGGAGGGACATACAACATCGGCGGTGCGACCTCAACGGCTTCAGCGTCTTCTTGCTTGTCCTCTATCGACTCTGATAGAGCTTCACCTTGCGACGGTGGCAGTGCGGTTGCTACAGGTAGGACGACGATCTCCGCCTCTTCCATGGTGGCCAGGGTCTCAACTTGCAGCGGCGTTGGTGTTGTGGTTGGCCTCTGTTTGTCATATGACGCAATCATCTTGCCTCATGTAGCCATGACACACTCTATCTGCCTGAGTGCCTGATTAATGAGTTCCTCCTCCCTTGATGGTTTCCTTGAGCTCACCATGATCAGAATCTGGATCAACGATTCTAATACCAAATGATAAGGGCTGAAATTGTATGAATGAATGGATCCACTTTCTTGGCGGGATTGAGCCAGTTCTCTCTTTTCTTGGCGAGAGGTTACCAGGGGTTTCTTTGCTAAAATTCTGCTTACCATTATTCATTTCCTTCTCAACCTAAATACACCAACGTTTCTGAAATGTAAAGCCTAACTTTGTGGAACTAACCCCACGTTTATCTAACTATGAACTCCTAAACTAACTCCACTAATTGTGTAAACAACCCAAAATAATCTAACAACTAATGTCGACTCACTCAACTAACAACACTATTCAATTAAAAGAGTTCTCCTACGGCAGCAAGCTTCTGTTGAAATGGGCTAGCTACTCCATTTAGTTGCACTAGCAATGTTGGGCTGCGTTGGACACTCGAGCTGAATGAGTTATGGGCTCATCACCTTGTTGCTCATTACTTCAGGTATATGCTTCGACACAAGGTGGAATCTAATGAAATAATTGACAACTCGTGTGTTCTAATCATTGAGGACGTGTGGTTAGGAGACATAGGGGGAACATTGCCTATGCAATGCTTTCCTTCTCTGCACTCTCACTTCTCTAGTAGCTTAGAGCTTACTTTTCTACACCAATTTACTTTCCAAACTCTTTATGTTCTACAAAACTAGAGGCACCTGAACCTACTAAATCAACCTCTTCTTCAATAGAACCGTACCTTACTTCCAAAATAAGGGTTATCCAAGAGGCCTGAGGGAATACGAGCCTAGCCTAGGACCAGGTATATTTGGTAGCAACACTAGAATCAACATCCACCGTTGTTGGGGACATCTCGGAAACTTTCGAAAAGGAAACGAGGCACGTGTTCTACTTCCTGATTTCTAGTGTATGTACCTCAAATAAAATCGACGCCAGAAGCACCAATTTCCCATCCAATTTATGTGTTCGGAGCGCCAAATCTTGGAGTGGTCTGTTTTCGACCAGTGATCTCTCCTCATCTTATCTCTCAACGATCGACTCCCTGCAATAACCCACACCTACGAAAATTGAGGTTTTAGGAACCTAGAAGCCTAGAACCATGGATAGCTGGGCAACGTTTAAATTTGACTTGCCTGGGGCACGCATCAATGAGTGGGAAGTGGTTGGTCTTATTAATGTTTTCGGAATAGAGAACTCAGTCATTCCAACTCCCCCACACTTAACCATTTGCTTGTCCCTAAGCAAATCTATCTCAAACTGGTGAAACTTACTACACTCCCACAATAGTTTGCAATCTTGATCATCAATGGCGGGTCAATTTTGCAGCTTACGAGGTCACCAAGAGTTGAAGTCTTCCAAACCTCGATGAGAAGCACAATCTCAAGTTAGGACCTTACAGACTATTGGAGCTAAGATAAGTTACTTATGAATGAAGAGTCTATTTTGTTTTTTTCTTTTGAAAATAGGGACTCTTTTGGGGTGCTCCTACTTCAAAGGGCTCAAATTTTCGAGCCTCAATTTAACATTATCGCTCATAGGAGCACATCTGCAATTTTTCAAAACAAGGGCTCTATCTCGTGGCTAGAGCAGAGGTGACATCCACTTCTCTATCTGCCCCATGTGGGGAAATAGGTATAAAGTGAGGATATAAGGTAGTATCATAAGGTTTGATGCATGATCCTAGACTTTACATAAGATTTCCCAAAATGCACTCCCATCATTAGGGCCGATCTATGGATATCAACCTAAGTTAGCAAAGGGTTGCCCCAACAGGTGAGATTTTCAAGAGCTGAGGTCTCTCGACTTGAGCAGAAGAAGTGGTCTCTTCTCTATCAAGTCTCGTGAGGAGGAGAGATGCAAAGGAGGATGTAGAGGAGTAGGTCATGAAGGTTTGGAAACAATATCATTGTCTCCCTCACACATCCTCAAAGTGCAAACAAATTTTAGATAAACTTTTCCGCAGATTTACTAAGAAGTTTGCTTGGTTCACACAATATGTTGAGACACTCTTTAACACATTTGAAGCACATTAATAAAAAAATAGAGATTGAAGTCACACACCAATCATATTCAGCACCCCCACACTTAAGCACACCAAGGTCCTCAGAGATGAGAGTAGAAAGAAGTTACAGAGCATGGCAAATGTAGAATTATAATGGAGTTGGGACCAATTTTGGAAGAAAGGCTAAGACAAGAGAATAACACACACAAACTCACATGGGTGAAGTTACTACACAAACATAATTATTTATAGTCTAAAGAGAAAACAAAAACAAAATAAAGCAAAGATCGTTCAAATTCATATGTACAAACATAAAATAAACACAAGAGTCATAAGGGTAGAGTAATAGGAGTGGTGGTGATGCCAAAGGCAATCAAGAATCAACGTCTTCCCCATCTTCGTCCTGATGTCAACTATATACACCAAAGTATGAATCGAGAACTCAACAAGGGAGTTATCCTCCTTATTAAAGATTCAACCAACCATGCATACCCTATGGTAAATGGCATGCCCCAAGAGAAAAGAACCCTAAGGACTACCCAAAATCATCTCTACCAATGCACCTTATGAAGCACAATGACAAAAGAAACCAAGTCCACCTGGATTTGGCAATCAATGTCAACACAAGGCGTAAGGAGAAAGTGTCTCCAATTAGCAACCCACAATATTCAAGAAACTGGAGGAAATGGTAGTAGGATTGCAAACGAGCTACAAGAACATAAAAAGACAATTTTCACTCCTCGTTGATGCTCAACCTCAAAATTCTTAAAGCAACCTCCCAAGAAACACAGAGAATAATCAAACAAAGGAGAAAGTCAAAGTAATCTCGACAAATATGTTAGCATCCAAAAGTTTCGCAAGCTCCTCGTACGTAGAAGATTGTCCCAAAATACCTTCCAAAGCTTGAGCACGCGAGAATCACTCCATTGGTTTATCTAAATCACTTAATTTAATCACCCAATACATTTCTAGTCCCACCGTTTTTGTTACAAGGTAAACCATCACCATTTTATAGGCCTCCAGGAAAAACCCTTACCTGAATATTGCCTTACATCAGCAAATCTTTCCCACATCCCTTTAAACTCTTCCTCCTTTAACTCCTCTCCGATCCAAGTACTGAAAGAATGACCCGCCTCCTCTACACTTCATAGCATGTGGCCGCTTGAAAACCACTCACGTATTGCCGCTGCCAACTCCTCCATTTATGTCACAGGGTGCGCACGTCCCACAATTTTTGACTCACCGTCCCTGTCCTGATCGCTCTCATTTTGGCGATGGTCTCATCCCCTTTACTTGTTTTTCCTTAAAAATCCGAGGCATTGCCTGGTACTTAAGCCACCCCAGAGCTTGCTTCCTCTATCTCTCCTAACACCTGGCTGGCGATCGAAGGGGCATGGGGAGTTTTGCGGTCTCGGTTATTTTTGTTTCACAAGAGCCGCCGTGTGAAACCCTTCCCCTCCTTAATATTTCTTATGTTTGAATCGAGAGTTCACATTTTTAGTCCTCATCAATATTATGATGGAATTTGACAAGTTTTATCAAGGGCATAATGGTCATTTTGGCTTAAGGAAAGGTTGGGGTGTAACATCCCTCTTCATAAATCTTATAGAATCTTTTGAAGAAGCAGAAGTGGCAGTGCCAAATGGATAAGATGATTTCCTTGGAAGATCTTAAAGGAAGCTCGATATTTTCCTAGAGGAAGATGATAGGGTCGAAGATAAGGAGACCACGATAAAAAATACCACTTGGGGTTACAAAGAATTCGTTGTAGTCAGTGAAACAAAGCATGATATCGAGCATTGTATCATCAATTGTCTTTTTTTTTTTGACAAAAGATAATCATATATTGATCAAGCAAAAGATAGTTATATCCTGGAAAGGAGCCAGGCCCGGAAATCTAAAGAATGACTCATAAGCGGGTACAAAGTAATAAAGAGAGGGATTTTCTAGCCACCAAATGGGCTACCCTATTGTTACGCCGACCAACAAATCTAAGACTAAACCCAGGAGTGCTAGAAAACATATGCACGAGCTCCTCCAGAACAGCACCTAATCGGCTATCGCTAGCGTCTTCCTGATTGATTTTATCAATAAGTACTTTAGAATCCCCCTCAAAATTCATATCCACGAAGCCGAGTGACTAACACCACAGAACAGCTTCACGAAGAGTCACCAGCTCCACAACCAGGGGGTCATCAAACCAAGGGAACTGCACACCCTTAACCATCAAAATATCCCGACCCGGGGTAAGAATAACAACGCCACCAGCAGAGTGTGAATCCCTTATGACAGCCCCATCCCACATACAAACAGCCCCATCCACCCTCACCGGATCCAGTTGGGTTTGCACTGTCGGGGTACGTAAGGAAGCTTTGTCCACTGGAAGCCGGGACCACTCATCATACTCTGCTGGAACTGGCGCATCAAGTCAGGAAAACCAAACTGCTTGCCTTCAAAGACAACCCAGTCGCGAGACCGCCAGATCCGCCAGAGAACAGAGACTACCGCCATAAATAAAGTAGGTTGATGAATCAAAGCCATCAGACGCTTAAGGAACAAAGGGAAAGTATGCCGAGGAAGCCCCTCCCCCAAGTGAGCTAGAGCAGAATAATCCCAAAGGGCCCTTGCTACCGGGCAATCAAGAAAAAGATGTTCCATTGTTTCCGAACTAGCCCGGCACACAGGGCACCTGGGAAGCACAGGGACCCGTCAGAGCCTCAGTAGTAGGCAGGATCCGATTAAGAATCTGCCAGACAAAGACCTTTAACTTGGGAGGAATATGGGCTTCCCATAAACGAATCCAGCTTGACCTGTCCATCCAACTGACCAGCGATTTCCAACCCCCTTTCCGCTTATCAAGAGAGACCGCTAAATGATAGGCAGACTTAACTGAGAATATCCCATCCGGAGTATCATGCCATATCAACTTATCGTCTACAGGTTGCCTCGGGAGAGGTATAGATTGGATGGCCCGACAGGTCGGAGGATCAAACCATAAGCTAAGTTCTTGGTCATTCCAGCGCCCTTCACCCTGACAGATAACCTCTGCAACAGTCGGATCACCCCCGACAGGCAAGATCCTAGGGTTAAACCTAAGAGGATCCAGTTGGAGAGGAGGAATCCAATTAGAATGGAGGAGAGAAGCCGAACGGCTATTCCCAATTTGCCACCTCAACCCCTTCTCCAATAAATCTCTCCCATAAAGGATACTTTGCCAGCCCCACGAAGGGCGAGATCGTGCTGTCGCAGTGAGAAAAGAGCCTGTTGGGAAATATTTGCCTTTGTAAACCTGGGCCAAAAGGGACTGGGGCTCCATCAGAATACACCAACCTATTTTAGCTAACAACGCTTGGTTAAATTGTTTAAAGCGGCGAAAACCCATCCCTCCCTCATGTTTACTACGACACATGTTTCGCTAGGACATCCACCGAATTCGGAAATGGTCCTCCGTGACACCCCACCAAAATCGAGCTACATGCTTGTCCAGGAGGCGACACAAAGAGACCGGCAACTTGAAGCAGGACATTACATGCAGAGGTAATGCCAGAGCAATGGATTTTATCAAAGTTTCCTTTGCTGCCCAAGATAAGGTCTTCTGCTTCCATCCGTGAAGCCGCTCTAATAATTTCTCCTCAAGGTATCTGAAAATGGCCATCTTAGAGCGCACAATTAGCGTGGGGAGCCCAAGGTACTTATCATGAACCCCCACAGCTCCCACACCTAATATAGCAGCCAAAAACTCCTGGTCCGCTTGAACTATGTTCCTACTAAAACAAACAGTCGATTTATCTAGATTCACCCGCTGGCCACTCAGTTCCTCATACTCATTAAGAACCTCTATCAAATTTTCACACTCCTGGAGAGACCCCCTAAAAAATAAATAAGAATCATCAGTGAAGAATAAATGAGAGATCCGGGGCGCCCGAGGAGCCACCTTAACACCTGCCAACCTGCCTTCCATGATAGCCTTCTGAAGGAGAGCTGCAAATCCCTCAGTGCATAGCACAAATAAAAGAGGGGAGAGCGGGTCCCCTTGCCGTAACCCCCTGGAAGAAGTGAAATATCCAGAGGGGGAACCATTCATGAGGACAGAGAAAGATGCAGACCAGAGACACTCATGAATCCATTTCTGCCAGATCGAGTTAAAACCCATCTTGTCCAAAACTGCTATAAGAAAGGACCATTCGACTCTATCATAGGCCTTTTTCATGTCAACCTTCAGAGCCATGTATCCTTTCTTACCCCGCATTTTGATTTTCAAGCAGTGCATTAAATCATGACCTAGGAGAATATTTTCCACAATCTGCCGATCCCGGATAAACGCATTTTGACCCTCCGAGATAATCTGAGGCAAGAGGCAAGCAAGTCTTTCCGCCATGATTTTGGTAATAATTTTATAAACGAATTGGCATAGACTAATAGGCCGCAATTGCCGCATGGACTCCACTTTATCAACCTTCGGTATCAAAGTAAGCCAAGTGTGATTGAAACTACGAAGCATTCGACTTGTCATGAAGAACGAACACACCGCGTCCACCACCAAAGTGCCCACAATATCCCAAAAGGTTTCGAAAAATTTCCCAGTGAAGCCATCTGATCCAGGCGCCTGTTTCGACCCCATTGCAAAACCGTTTTGCAAACTTCACTGGGAAGGACTTCAGCCGTTAGGCTGGCATTCATCTCAGGAGTAACACTCCGAGCAATAGGCAAAGAAGCCACACGCTCAGCCATGTTGGCCATCTGATTTTCCGTAGTGAAGAGCTGCTGATAAAACGATGTCGCAATCCCAGCCTTCCCAGCCTCATCCGTGATCCACTCCCCATTCTCATTTCGAAGGCCCTCCACAAAATTCTTTTTACGACGAACTCTGGTCACTGTGTGGAAATAGACCGTATTTTTATCTCCCTTTTTCAGCCAGTGGACCCTAAACTTTTGTTGCCAATAAGCCTCTTCTTCCTCCCACTGTCGTTTTAGTTCCGTCTCCAGATTCCTGACCTCATCCCAATCAATCGGGTGGACGAGTTTTACCCTATCAATTTCGCTCTGGAGGGTTCTGATATTACGCAACGAGTTAGTGGTGCCCGCCCTACTCCAGTCATATAACAAATGGCGAAGTCTCTTAAGGCATTCCCAAAGACAGAACATGGGAGTCCCCTGGATATCCTCCTGCCAGACATAGCAAACCATAGCTTTGACTTCCGGATTATCAGCCCACCGGGCATCAAACAGGAAAAGAGGCCGACTATTTCTAGCATAAGGCTTTTCAGAAAGCAGGAGAGGTCGATGATCAGATCCTTGGTCCGTGAAATGCTTGACCTGGGTTTCCGGAAATCGATCTATCCAGGATTGCGAGCAAAGGGCCCTGTCTAATCTCTCACGAATGCAGGCCACTCCCATCCTCCGATTCGTCCAAGTGAACGGATCACCAAGGTAACCGGGGTCATGGAGACCCAGGTCCTGGATAAAGTCCCGAAGGCTTATCGATCGAGAACCATTCCAAGGGTTACCACCATCCTTTTCACCCATATGAAGGGTAGAATTGAAATCTCCGATGACCACATAAGGAATTTGAAGGGAGGAGCAAAGCTCACTAAGTTGAGCCATTTGACCAGCTCGAACAACAGAATTACAAATAATGTAGACACAAATCACAACATAAGAAAAATTCTCTTCATTAATTTGGGAACAAATACAGAAATTGGAATGATAAAACACCGAAGCATCAACTTCGGGAGACCAAGTAACTACTAAGCCACCGGACGCCTCAATCGCATCCACGAAAAAACATTGAGAAAGATCAAAACCTAAGCCCCGCATACGACGGGAGACAACACGCTGGCTCGATCGTGTTTCCGAGAAAAACACGAGATCCAATTTATTCGAACGGACTAACCCAACTGCAGTTTGAAATGTGAGGGATGGCCCAATTCCTCTCACATTCAAGGCCAGAATCTTCATTTATTGGACTGGGGCCACTTCAGGCTGGCTTCCTCCACCTTCTCATTATCATCAGCAAACTCCACAAAGTGTCTCTTTGGCGTGGAAGGGGTTCCCACTTCACCATCAACGATTTCCAAAGGAGGCTTACGATTCTCAAAAGCTGGGTTGGTCATGTTCGACCCATATTTATCAAGATCCCCAGTCCCCTCCTCGGCCAAACCATTATGCACCGGCTCCGCACAGACTACAGAGCCTTTGGCACCGTTCGTATTCTCCTTCTCATGAGCAATAGCCAACCCAGCCTCGAAAGCTGCCACAACTTGGGAGACTTTCCCCACAATGCCCTGGCGAGGCTTAGCCATGGGGGACACCAGGACTCGTTTTTTATTATTATCTCAAAGCATTGGTGCTCATCCTCCATCACCGAGTCCTCCGAGTCGCTCTTCTCATGATTAATATCATACATCATATTTATCACGACAGTGGATGTAGGTACATCCTCACCAGCCTGATTGCCACCGTGTAATGTGTAAACCTACAGCCTCTACACTGGCCGAGGTGTCCATTATGATCGAAGATCGGATGGAAGCAGCAACCTTGCCACCACCTGCTTGGAGCTCCTCTCCATTCAGGGCCTTGTCCTTCCTTAATTTTCGAGCAGCCCTAGGAGCATGCTTTGGGGGTGGCACAATCTCCACAACTCCACACGCACCCTCTGCAACCTCGTCAACTGGCAAGGCCGACGAGCTGGTCTTGGACGTGGCACGACGAGCTAGCCGCTTCAAGGGCTTTGAACTCCCAGCCGATGGATCAGCAAATGCATTCGCCTGGCCCGAACAAGGCAGCTCAGCCGAGACTGGTGGTGGGCATTGCGGAGCCGCCTATTTTTTAGACTGAGGAGGATCAGTCATGTCATCATCTGAATCCTGGTCTAGGATAAGCCGACGATGCCGTGATAGCTCCATAGTGTCCGCCACCTGAGCAAGGACGTTCTTGGGAGGTGATCCCCGGCCGGAGTGCTGCGACTTATGGAGGCGGCGTCCCCCCTTCTTCTCATGGGGAGCAGGGCTGTCACTATTATTTTGTTTAGTTTTACCACTCCCACCAAGTCTAATTTTCGGTGCACGGCTGAGGACGAAACCCCTGGGGCTAGGACGGCGAATCGGCGACCTTTCCAGCTCCACCTCCCTCTGCATAACCTCTGACGCCCGAGCTTCCACTCCCTGGGCAGCTGGCATGGGTACAACATTTGGCCTGCTCACCGTCGCCCTAGTGTCATGCCGACCAGTCATGTTGGCCTCCTTTCGCCTAGGTTCGGCCATCGGCCCCCGTGTTTGGTGGTTGATCCAGACCGAGTTCCTTGATCCCCTAATCCCCAAGGAGTGCTCATCATTATCATAGACTTGTCGTCCCAACTTCTTGGTTGCCATATGAGGTTCAAACCGTTCTTTTCCGTGAGGAGGGTCAAAGACACAGCTGCGTCGTGCATGGCCCACACGACCACAATGGAAACAGAAGCTGGGTAAGAATTCATATTTGAGACTCACCCAAAAGCTATCCGTTTCCTCACTAACCGCCATCAGTTGTGATCGAAGAGGCTTAGCAAAGTCAACAACAGTCCGAACTTTAATAAAATGCTCTCCCGCCTCATTACTAGCAAAGATGCCCGATTCAAGAACTTGGCCAACGGTAGAGGCAATGATTTTATGACCAAAAAGTTTGGTCCGGCAATCCTCCTTCACTCCCCAAAGCTGGATTCGAAATGGGGCCATGGACATCTCCTCAAAATTCTGCTTGGTGATCACCGGGGACCAGGAGCGCAGCGTAAGCAGCTTATCCTTGATGATCCAAGGGGTACGTGCTAACGCCCATTTCTTCACTTCCTCATTCGGCATCATTATCTAAAAAAGGCCATGTTTAGTTCTTGAGACCTTGAGCTGCCCGCGAAGCTGCCAAGCATCAAACAGGCCATCTCGCAGTTACAAAGTCATGATCTGATCCTCAGTGAATAACCTCCCCACGAGTGTGCGAGACGCTCGAAACCTAGTTGACTGGACCTCCTCGAGGGAGAACTGAACAACTTGGTCTTCAGTCACGTGAGTCATCGTACACAGGTCCTGACAATGAGAGAGAAATAAAGGATTAGTCTCAAGCGTACTACGCCCTGGCAGCTTGTCCGTCGAAACGAGGACGCTCGTAACGAGGGAAGAAGGAATGCGCATAACAAGCGTAGGCGTAGGTGTTGTCAAGAAGGGAGAGCAGTACAAAGGCTTACTAAGTTTCCCCGTACCTGAGCGAACACCGGCAACAGACGCTTGAGACAAGGGCTCGACAACAGTAGTTCCACAGAGCTTAATTCGATCGGGAGGTAAGGTAGTCCACCCAGTCAGCAGGGATTTAAATATAGCTCCTGCACCCAGTTCCAAACAACTCCGCGTAGGTAAGAGGCCTAGTCGAAACAGAGATATAGTGGAACTAGAACTTCCAACACCACTAGGATACGATGGATTCCTTCTTTGCCGACGGATATGCTCGCCCCCATAACCACCCAACAATCCCAAAAAATATGGGGGTGATCTCGATTCATCCAGTACCACGCGGAAACCCACCATCCCACGGAACTGGAAAGACACTCCCCGCTTCGTCGCCCAAAAGGTCTTGCTGGCGGGAGTGCAGACTTCCGACACCGGGCTTCAACCACCGGCCAGTCAATCGGGTAAACCTGCAACCCAGAGATTGCCGGCTCTGCGTTCGTAGAAATCCGGCCAGACTGATCATCAGTGGCCTCACTTGGGCTAACAATCAAAATAACAGAACTTTTAGACGTGGATAACAGCGATTCATCGCCTACCACATCCGACGACGGAGGGAGCCAAAACCTCCAACCTTTAAGTCCAAACAACCTGCACCTCTTGGCAGGTCTGAAATTGATCAAGGAAGAGCCATGCGCAGGTCTGACATCCTCTCGCATCTGGGATCTCTTCTGTTTATAGAGCCCCCCTTTGGGGTTGATAGTATTTCGAGTTTGTAAACGAATACCCGACCCTAAATAGATCGCCGGCGGCACCAGCCGTGTTGTACGACTGCCTGAAGTGCTTCGGCTTCATTCATGCGTGGCTATGATATTCTCCATGGATCGCAACCATTCACACTTATGATTCTTAATACTACGCAGCAAAAGAGTGACGAAGATCTTATACAGCCAACCACCCAGCCGGCGCGGCCAAACGAGGAGCGAGGAGAGAGCTCCTCGCATGTTTTTTTTAATCACTTCTTCACCGAAATTGAGGACGTATCATCAATTGTCTTCTAGATGACCATCACGTGGAAAAAGGTCTGATTGACCTTGGCTCAAGTGTCAACATACTACCACTATATCTATATGAAGAGATTGAACTAGCTAACATGGAGTATGTCAACGTGGAGATCACGCTAGACAACCACACCCCTTGCAATGCTCTTGGAGTTGTTAGAGGCTTAAGCACCCAAGTTGGTACGTTCATTGTTTCCCTGACTACCTCCTGATTGACATGGAGAGAAGAAAAGAGTATTCAATCCTCTTTGGAAGGCCATTTCCTGCCACTACTAGAGCAAGAATTGATATTGTCAACAGAGGAGTAACTTTACATTTGAGAAAGCTTCTGTGCAAAGTGGAGAAGGCAGTCAAAAGAAGTGATGAACTCGAGAGAGTATCTGTAGGAGGATCCAAAGAACGAGATCAAATTTTGATATGGTTCTCTGTTTGAATTTTCAACAAAAATAATTGTTCATCACCATGATCAAGACCCATAGCATGGAGGCGAGTCAAAGGAGGTTCCACCAATTCTTGATCCAAAGCTAGCTCAAATGGCACTCAGGATAACATGTACAAGGCAAAGGCAATTCTAGAAACGATCAGGGAGCTGGATTATGAGACATCATAAGAGTATAATATTTCATCAATCGCCATCAACCTATTGGGAACAACGAACGAATCCTTGCAACGGGATGGGAGATGATGATGAAGTGAAACTTGATCGTAAAAATAGCTAAAAGGGATCCTCGCTAAGCCTAACTCAAAGGCATAAAAGAGAAAGCACTTTATGGGAGGCAACCCATGTCTGGCGTCAAACTTAATGACGTTAAACAAAAGTGATGCCGAGGAGACAAGCCGAATTTCTCTTTTCATAGTTAATTTTCTTGATTTCGAGTTTATTTTTTGCTTGAAATTCTAAGTTACTCATTGGTGGAAATCAGTGTATTCCTTCGATAGGTGTTACATTTGGAGCCAATTTGTGAACTTATGATGAGAAAGAAGGATTTGATGATGTGAAAATAGTACAAAATCAACTTTTGTACTGTCAAGGAAAGTGTTCTAAAAGAAATTCTAGAAACCGACGCAAAATGCAAAGTTAAGCAGCAGCAGCTCGACCCACCATACCCTCGCTGCTGCCCTAGGGCGTGTGAAACCCGCCATATGGCCAGAAACACTTCACAAACCCTCAATTTTCACTTCCTTTCCTCTCTCTTAGCCGAAAATCCTCTCACTTCTCTCTTTTAATCTATTAAATGCTTGGATGGATTGATGAATTTTAGTAAAGGTCATGACAAAGTTTTCAAAATTCTAGCATAGCATCCTACGAATTGAGCTTTAAACGTCAAGCTATGCTAAGTTTCGAATTTATTGGTTTATTTTTTGAATTTTGAGATATCAACGGGAGTTGGGCATTGAAAATTTCGAATTTCATTACTTATTGGGATAAAATGTCATGCCATTTTACTTGTGCCAACTTATCAATTGACCATTGCCTAATCTTATAACTTGGAACTTTGAAAATTTTCAAATTATAAAGATAAATAGTTCATACTACTTCTACATTTCGAAGTGATAAATATTTCCTATCTCTGTGTAACACCCTAACCTATACGTTTTTCCTAATCATATTGTTCATACAATTGCAGCGGAATTAATCTCGGGTGTTACATTAATTATCAAAATTTACACAAATAAAATTTCGCCATGAATTACTCGCGTAATGGGCTAACAGTTCTTGCAACTTATCCTGCAAAATAATTCATCACAAACATATATACTCACAACCATATGCATTGGCTTTTCTTAGCCATAGTCACACTTTTCATACTCCACAACTGCATATCATACTTATACATACCATAATCGTCACAACTTACAGAGTTACACAACATATACACATATCATCAACTTTCCACACCTGTGGATATCTCACACTACATCAGAAGCTAGTATGCACATGAAAAACGTTCTCAAAACATTTTTAAAAAAGGTGTGGATCACTGGCCAAATTCCCGAGTAGTAGTCCAAGCACAGAGTAGTTGAAGACCATACCTCATCTTGCCTTCAACTCTTTCTCAGCTCCCACCTATACACCTATCTACTACTGCTGCTGATGATCTGCTTACACGTAGCATAAGCAGAGAAGAAGAATAAAAGAGGGTCAGCTCATAGCTGAGTGAGATAATCATAGCATCGTGAGTTCATATCAGAGCATACCCCTATCATACATCTAACAATCAAGCCAAAACACTTGGATCGGACCTCAGCCATCCTCATATCCCAATAGGCAAAAGACTCAACCACCTTGACTTATGCATATGCATCTTATCATGTTTTAATCATAGGAGCCTGGCTACTCACATGCTAATAACTCTCCCGGGAAACATACCCCACATCCCGTCGGATGTAGTCATACATACCCCAACATCCCGTCGGATGTGGTCATACATACCCCACACCACTATGGGTGTAGTCATACCCCGACACCACTCTGGGTGTGGTCATATCTCGTAAGAATTCTTCAGTCACCACCACATGAGAGGTGTGACTATCATACATATCATAATAGAGTAATAGCATAGGGAGCCTAATTACTATGTAGTTGACCGTGAGACCACAACACTCATATTTGGTATCCTTATACATGATTCATATCTCATCTTGCTTAATCATAATTCATTACTTGCACATGTACTTGACCTGGCCATAATTGGCTCAACATAGGTAAATCAGGAGTCGTATAATTGCACTTCTTTGGGATAAACCCTCGTGCAAGTCATCCTCCTTAAACATCATAATATCACTAGGGAATATATATTTTCCCACTTGTGCATCCAAATACAACAATCATGAAAAATCATACCTAATCACCTTCTCGAACCATCGTAAAGCATATTAACAGTCAAGCCCACAATTTGCAACATATACACAATCATCAGCATAAACAAGGTTCATATCGATTAGGGTAAGTCAATAATATCATACAGCAATCCATGGTTCAACATATAGCACAAAAGCTCATACACCCCTAATCATGCCATTCTAGTTCACCTAGATCAATTCTAAGCATCAATATAATTATCGTGATACGACAAACCCGGTATGCCGTGCTAATCCCTCACCAGTTCTGGTCGTTCAAACACCGGCTTAACCTTCCCGTACTAAAATGTCAATTTCACGAACGAACCCCGAATTAAAATCCGAGACCGTTCTAATATCCCCTGCAGTATCCCCGTCAATATTAGTTCTAGGCTCCGGGTCAAATTCTTTATAAAAACACATCAAACCCTGGCCGGAGCTAAATTCAGCGGTTTGGACCCCGACCTAAATAATTGCTGAAATTCAGGGATTAGAACTAGAGGATTTATTACCTCGCTGCAGGAAGCTCGTATATGAAATTTGGGCTCAATCCGACTTCCGGATACTGCGAAACCTTAATTTGGGTAATCGGGAATTCAAGAAATTCCTGAACCAAAAACTCGTTTTAAAGCTCTAAATCGATAAATCACGATGTATAGATGAATCAGGCATTACTTACGGGATTTTTGGATCACTTAAGCTCAAGAATTGAGCTCGGTGAATTTTTCAAAAATTGAGCTCGGAGAATTTTTCAGTTCCCTCCCCTGCGCGCCCTCTTCTTCTCAGTTTCTCTCGGTCCAGAGAATGAAAATAATGGACATGGAGGGGTTGGGACGGGATATATATATCCGACAATGTCACTCACACTTTTTAATATATATATATAATTAATACGTATACTTATCCGATCGATTGATAAATCGATTTTTGCCGAAATACTGCCAAATGCTCGATTTTAAATCGCGTAACTTTCTAGCGATCGAAATATGAGTTTTGCCAAAACGGGATGTTACAATTCTCCCCTCCTTAAAAGATTTCGTCCCCGAAATCTATCCTTGAGTCGATGGTACATATCCGCTCATTTCCCCCCTAACCTACATTATCACAAATCTTGTTACTATCTAAATTTTAGGTTAGGAGATCTGAAGTACATAACTAAACACATAACACCTCAAGTTCCCAATATAAGGTTTCAAAAACCTATACTGGGCTATCACAACAAAAGCACATTGACTCGACTCTACTGTCACCCTAGGAATTGGCCAAGTGGAACCACTCCCTAAAGCGTAGTATAGCGGGTTTGGGTTTAATTATCAACCCGGGTCCTAGATTTGATGACTACTCAGTGAATTCTTGTTATCTAGCAATGAAACTGGAATGCAAGTCTAAACTATCAAACTAACAAAGCAAGTAAACGGTTGTATTCAGGTTAAAGAGGTCACCCGGATATGGTTCCCCCTAGACTGCAGTTAAGCCGGATTGTAATTACCAAGTTCAGTTTCTATGAAGATTATACTTCGGAAGATTCTTAAATAGCCTGAAGTCTCGACTAAAGGTCTTCAGACCCTCTCAATCTGACTCTCTGGCGGGCGACTAACCTCCACCGGAGTCGACAGATTGAGGCCCTAAGAACAAAACCTCCACTACCGGAGTAAATCCGGTACAGAATAGTGAGTTGGCTCCTCGACTAAAGTCACCAACTCCCTACCTTCAATCAAGGATACTCTATTAACCTAGGCAGATATTCTCATTCTAGGTTAAAGCAGAAACAACAGGAATTTGATCAGGATTCAAGTCATTCAATCATTAAAACCTCAATAGAATATAATCAATCACAGAATCAGTACTTGGGTTCATACAATCAAAGCCTAACATACAAATCTAGGGTTCTCCATACCTAGATGAATGGGAGAACTACTCCATAGAGAAGAAAGCAAAAGCAGAATCAGACACGGAATTCATACTGCGAAGGATGGATTCCTGCTTCTGGACGTTGATTGGCACTTCTCCAAGCTCAAGCTGGCCTCCAATGGTGTTGAAGATCAATCTAGGGCACTTGGGAACTCTAGCTCGTCACTTTCTCTCTCTAGGAATCGCTCTCTTTCTCCAAAACCCGAATCCCATCGAATTGTGGCTGAAATTCTGCTTAAAAGGAGAAAATCCCGACTCACACGGCCAGGGTGGCACGGCCGTGCAGCTCACCCAGTTGCCCGTGTGAGTCAAAACGCATCGTTTCATTTAGTTCGAATTCCAGGCACTTTGCACTGCCAGAATGGCACGGCCGTGTGGACATCCCCTCTTTCCCGTGTTTGCTCTCGCAGAATGTGGCACGGCCAACCCGGCCACTTGCACGGCCGTGTCGATCCTCTGCTCTGCCCGTGTGTGCTCTCGGTAAAACTCGCACGGCCAGTATAGGTGTCAAAACAGAGCCCGACCCGATTAACCCGCCCGATCAACCCGACCCGCAACCCGACCGCAACCCGAATTGACTAAAAGTCAACAACCCGTAACCCGCCCGACCCGCAACCCGATTGACCCGCAACCCAACTAACCCGCAACCCGACTGACCCGCAACTCGATTAACCCGAACCCGATTGACCCGCAACCCGACTGACCCGCAACCCGTTAACCCGATTGACCCGAACCCGACTAACCCGTAACCCGACCGACTCAACCCGAATTTCATCTAATCCACTTGAATAATTATTAAAATATACAATACATAGTTTTTCAAAATAAAGTTTTTCATTCTAAACTTAAGTAAAATTATTTTTTCATTTCGTATAAGAAATTTAAAAAATATGAAACTCACTTGATATTACGTATGTTAAGAAAATTACCAAAATTGAAACATGATGGTCACTTGAGATCATGACAATATTAATATAATATATAAATTAAAATTTTGGTTAATTTAACTATTCAATAAAATTATCAATTAAATATAAATAAAGTAAAGTAATGTATTTGGTAATTTGATGTTTTTAAAAGAAGAGGGAAATTTTGGTGTATTCAAGTTTTTGGGAAGAGAAAGAAGAGGGAAATTTGGTCCTTTGAATTTTTTTTAGAAAAGAAACAAGTGGGAATTTTTGTGGTTTTGATATGTGGGAAGAGAAAGAAGTGGGAAAGTTTGATTTTTTTAATTATGAAAGAGAAATATGGAGGGAAACTTTTGACTTTTCAACTTTTTGTAGAAGGAAAGAAAATGGTAATTTGTTTCTTTCAATTTTATGGAAGAGAAAGAGGAGGGAAAATTGAGTTTTTCTAATGTATGGAAGGAGAAAGAAGGAGGAAATTTTTAGTATTTTGTGAAAAGAAAGAAGGAAACAAATTTGGTGTTTTCAATTTTTTGATTTTTCATAATTTTAGCTTTTGAAATATGAATCTTTAACTTTTATATGGAGGGCATGACTAGTTAAAATTATTCTTATATGCTTTGAAGGCTAATATGTATATATGTATGTAATTGTTTATGGGCTAATAAATGAATTAACCATTAGTTACAACAATTTATACTAAACTTGATAAGTAATCTTTGACGGTTCGTTGTTTAGGATATAAAGTATATGGTTAGGGTATAAGGTATAAGGTACATATGGTTTAGGGTATATATGGTTAGGGTATAAGATATTGATGGTTTTGACGGTTCTAAGATTTTTATTAACATATGTTCACTTGAAGTCGTTTGAAGTCTTTAACGGCAGGAGATCCCTTTTTAATTTATGTTTATGGTACGTGGTTAGGGTACAAGGTATGTGGTGTAAAGTATATGATATATGGTTAGGGTATAACAATTAGCAAATATCACTTTTTATCTATGTTTTGAAAATCAAAGTATGAATTTCACTTTTAAATTAACTATACTAGCAAATCACAACTCAATGACATATGATTAGGGTATAGGTTATGTGGTTAGTGTATAATGTATTGATGGTTTAGGGTATACAATCAACAACATATACTAACTTAATATTGTTGATTGAGGGTAAGGCTAAGTGTATATAGGATATATGCTATTGAGTAAGTTATGATTGAAGTCACAATAATTTTACTAAATTTGATAGCTAATCTTTAATGGTTCAATTTTTGGGATAATTCGAACAATTTTACAAATAACTCGTTTGGCAACAGTTTACTGAAGTTATTTGGGCAATGAGTTATTTTAAAATAACTCCTTTTATCACTATGCTTTTGCCAATTACCACACGCCAAATACCAGATTTGCATGGTTATTCTAAACGAGATACTTTAATTCAATTACTACAGAATTAATACTAAAATATCAAATAAACAGTTAACGCTGTCTTTTGGTTGCAAATATTGATATCACCATTACTATTAGCTATAATACTTTACCAATTATGATTAATTACATAACAAGTTTGCAAGTCATACAAATTGATTTAAAATTTTGACTAGTTTTTTTCAAAAAAATAAAGTATATATATACGAGGTAGAAATAAATTGGTTAAAAAGTTGAGAAAATATTTTAAATTAGTGTAATAAAATGTGTAAGTTGGTAATGAGTAATGAGTTAAGTTACTTGATGCGCTGGCCCGAACAACCCGAAACCCGACCCGCCCGCAACCCGCCCGACCCAAAACCCGATGAACCCGCAACCCGATTTGCCCGCAACCCGATTGAATCCGAACCCGATGAACCCGCAACCCGTTTGAACCCGAACCCGATGAACCCGAACCCGATGAACCCGCAACCCGACTAACCCGCAACCCGTTTGAACCCGAACCCGATTGAACCCAGCCCGAACCCGCCCGAACCCGCCTGATTGACACCTATAACGGCCAGGCCATTACTTCACACGGCCGTGTGAACATCAGGGCAGCCCGTGTGACCTCCTTTGTGACTTGCCGCGTGCCCGATCTTCACCCAATCGACCCCGAACTCGCTCCTAAACCTTCATTCACTTGCCAGGACCTGAAATATCACAAACAAGCACAACCTAGCGTGAAATCGGTCTAAAACACGAGAAACCACCTCTCAAACGGTGTAAGAACAGGGGTGAAAACATGTGTAACTAACGGTCTATCAAACTCCCCCACACTTAACCGTTTGCTTGTCCCCAAGCAAACCTAACTCAAACCAATGCAACTCTCCAGACCTCTATAGCAACAAACAACCCAGATCGTAGGTAGAGGACTTCCTAGATCATTTAGCAACTTACGAGGTCAACCGACGCACAAGTCATCTCATAACTTCTTCGGCGAGTCGGCATCATGGCAAATAGTGAACAGAGAACAAATGAATTGGGGATGAAGAGATTCTCAAAAACAACAGATCATGGACTCACATTTTTCAAGGTGCTCTATTTTCTGCTTAAGGATGGTTGGAACCCCTTTTCTTTCTGTTTTGCTTGTTTTCTGTTATTTTCTTGGGTTAATACCCTAGTTTGGCCCGAAGTTTAGCGTTAGTGACAGTTTTGGCCTCATTTTTCAAATAAGACATTTATGACCCACTTTTGAAATTATTAGACAAATTTGGCCCGAAAATTATGTTGACCGTTAAAACTGACGGTCAAACATTTATTCCGTTAGTTACTCAGCATTCAGTGCTGATGTGGCACTAACATGGCTGCCACATCATTTGCACATAATTTTTTTATGTTAAAATGAAAAAAAAGGAAAAACAATTAAATTAATTTGGAGCCCACTTAATCCCCCATTCCATTTTCAACCCTACCACCCACCCATCCCTGCGACCACCTCCACCTCCCACTTTCACCCGCCGCCACCTCCAACTCCCATTTTCCCCCGCCGCTGCTAGCCCTGCCTTGCTTTCTGCGGCAAAGCAAATCAAAACCCACCCCTCCCATTTTCTTCCACTTGCCCACCGATTAACACCTCAGCGACCCATCGGTGTGGTGGCCGCCATTAACGAAAGCTTCTCTGGCAGGAAGTTCCAAGAGATCGTCATTGCGCGGGGAAAGCTTCTCGATCTCCTCCGTCCCGACAACATCGGTAGGCTCCAAATCATTCTTTTCATCGAAATATTCGGTGCTATTCGCTCTTTGGCTCAATTCAGACTTACTGGATCTCAGAAGGATTAAATCGTCGCTAGTTCCGATTCCGGGAGGATTGTGATTTTGAAATACGACAAGGAGAAGAGTGTGTTTGATAAAGTTCACCCGGAGACATTTGGGAAGTCCAGATGCAGGAGGATAGTTCCTGGTCAGTACTTGGCGGTTGACCCCAAGGTGAGGGCGGTGATGATTGGAGCTGGCGAAGAAGAAGGAGAGGCGGAAGAATCGTCGGCCGCTCGGGAACGACTGGGGGAAGGAGAAACGATGGAGTGAATAAGGGGAAGAGCTAGTGGTCAACGTGACCCCTTCTCTGTAATTCAGTTTTTTCATTTGTTATTATTATTTGTGTTATTTTATTTAATTTGTAAATGATGTGGACAAGCCCAGTCAGTGGCAAATGCTGAGTCAGTAATGGAAAAATAGTTGACCGTTAATTCTGACAGTCAAACCGTCTCTCGGGCCAAATTTGTCCAATAATTTCTAAAGTAGGCCACAAATGTCTTATTTGA
This sequence comes from Linum trigynum, assembly GCA_964030455.1. Taxonomy (NCBI): domain Eukaryota; kingdom Viridiplantae; phylum Streptophyta; class Magnoliopsida; order Malpighiales; family Linaceae; genus Linum; species Linum trigynum. Next base: position 25,876,539 of record OZ034814.1, on the reverse strand, counting down.
AAAATGGGGCCAGAACTGTCACTAACGCTAAACTTCGGGCCAAACTATGGTATTAACCCTATTTTCTTTTCTTTTCTTTTCAAGAGTCCCAACCTGCTCTTACCGGCCATGCCAGGAGCGGATGTCTCGAGCCTCGTGCGGGGGAAAGACATGTAAGGGGGCTGGAGGTAGTAGGTGGAAATTGGGAACGGATTCCCGTCTCCCCTTACACACTTTTGCCCTATTCGCACGGGAGACGTTATTTTGAAGCACATTTTCGAGCACCTGTTAAACTCAAAACATGATACAAGAGTCCATGACAGGCAGAGAATCCACAACATCACACAATTCAAGGGTCCTAAGATCACTAATTCACTCAATCAACCAACACAATATGAAGAAGAAATGAGACTTCTTAAATGCATCAACATCCTCCATAGTGCTACACTACCTCCCTAGGTTGCATATTACTATAAAGACTGTCAATTCAAAGCATACTGAGCAGGCAATTGCAAGGAAATACGTACTTGGAGCCCTCAAATTTAAAAATTTGGACAGTGGACTAGGCTCCAAGCACACAAACAGATCTAATGCAGTCAAAAGATAAACATCCCCCCACACTTAAGATCGACATTGCCCTCAATGGAGAAGAGGGAAGGATAAGGGAAACGATGTTACCGGTATGCACGGACTGCAGGGGACTGGAAACGGGCCAGTCGGGGCAAGCACAGCCAAAGGGGAACAGAAGAGCTCAGACACAATATGTTAGGTTCAATGGTCAGCCCAATAAAATATCATCCAAACCAAAAGAAAACAAACCAAACCCAAACCGGGTTACAATCCGACTCAAAACACAAGAAAGAAAATTAAACCATGGTGGGGTTGCCTCCCCACAAGCGCTTCTTTACCGTCTTTTAGCTGGACGCCCATGGTGGATACTCAGGGCGGTGCAGGAACAGGTGCCTCCAAGAGCGGATCCACGTCGCTCTTGAGGTACAGCTTCAGGTTGTGGCCATGCACCCGACGGATGCGACCACCCTCATCAGTCAGCTCGACCTGCCCATCTGGCAAGATGCAGGAGACCGAGTACCCAGACGGCCAGGGTGGTCGTGGTGCAGGAGGTGGGACCAGCTCATAGTGGTCTTCACTCTTCTTCCGTGCAGGCTTAGCAACCTGCTGCTTCGGCCGCCACTCCTCCTTGAGCTTTTTGTTCGGAGGCGAGGCTGGATGGAGTGGCGGCGAAGGAATGATAGGAGGGTCCTGCAAAATAGGTGGTGCAGAAGGGTACACGACAGACTCGTGTACCTGATCAGAAATGGCATGCACAGGCGTGACATCAATCATAGCACAGTGATCAAATTCAGTCACAGAAAAAGTAGCCTGTTCATTCCCAGCACGCAAGATCAGTTTTCCATCATGCACATCAATAAGTGCCTTGGCGGTGGCAAGAAATGGCCTACCTAGAATCAAAGGCACATCCACATCCTCATGTATATCAAGAATAACAAAATCAACATGATATGTGAATGCACCAACACCAACAAGCAGATCCTCTATGATTCCCCTAGGATGCACAATAGAACGATCAACTAATTGAATGCTCATCCTAGTAGGGCTAAGTGCACCTAGGTCTAGCATTTTATACAACTTATATGGCATGACGTTAATGCTAGCGCCTAGGTCCGCCAAGGACTTTCCTACATGCATGCTGCCAATAGTAAGAGGGATAGTAAAACTCCCTAGATCCTTGCGCTTCTCGGGCAGCTTGTTCTGCAGGATAGCAGAACACTCCTCGCTCAGCATCACTGTCGAGAGATCCCCAAGTTTCTTCTTGTTGGTGCAGATATCTTTCATGAACTTGGCATACTTGGGCATCTTCGACAGTGCCTCCATGAACGGTATGCTGATATTGAGCTGCTTCAACATTGCCATGAACTTGGCAAACTCAGTCTCCAGCTTGTCCTTGTGTAGGCGAGTGGGGAAGGGAAGCTGGGGTACATGCTCCTTAACCACTGGTTGTGGCTTGGGAGCAGTGGCTTCTTTCTCCACCCGCACTTCTGCATCGTCGGCTGGAAGTGCTGAAGCAGGTAGTGGTTCCTCCTGTCTGGCCGGGACAGGATCAGCAGATATGGTCTTACCGCTCCTGGTAAAAATGGCATCCAGCTGCTGATGCTGGTGAGGATCTCGAGGATTCGGAACAGTGGTGGCAGGCAGAGTCCCCGGTGCCCTGGTAGTGTTTAGGCGGGCCAAGATGCCCACCTGGGTCTGCAGATCCTGCAAAATGGCACCCTGGTTCCTCTGACCTGCCTCCAGTGAGGCTACACTCTGGTCCAACCTCGTGATAGTCGCCTGAGTGCTCGTCATGAATGAAGCTAGAATGTTTTCCAGCTTCGTCATCCTGTCATCTGGGGCTGGAGCTGCTGCTGGCTCGGCAAACTGGCGCTGGGGCTGCTGGAATGGCTGCTGTGGAACTAGCCCCTGTCGAGCCTGGTAGGGCTGCCTCTGCTGAAAACCACCTGCTGGTGCTGGGAAACCAGGTGGTTTAGTGGTGTTGCTGCTCCAGGCCAAGTTGGGATGCTGGCGCCACCCCTCATTATATGTGCTACTGTATGGATCGAGGCGCATCGCATTGGCGATGAAGGCCAACTGCTCCTGGGGTGTGGTAGACTCCCTCATAGCCTGGCAGTCCTCCACTAGTGACTCGACTCTACTGTCACTCCAGGAATTAGCCAAGTGAAACCACTTCCTAAAGCGTAGTATAGCAGGTTTGGGTTTAATTATCAACCCGGGTCCTAGATGTGATGACTACTCAGTGAATTCTTGTTATCTAGCAATGAAACTGGAATGCAAGTCTAAACTATCAAACTAACAAAGCAAACAAACTGGTTGTATTCACGTTAAAAGAGGTCACCCGGATATGGTTCCCCCTAGACTGCAGTTAAGCCGGATTGTAATTACCAAGTTCAGTTTCTATGACAGTTATACTGCGGAAGGTTCTTAAACAGCCTGAAGTCTCGACTAAAGGTCTTCAGACCCTCTCAATCTGACTCTCTAGCGGGCGACTAACCTCCACCGGAGTCGACAGATTGAGGCCCTAAGAACAAAACCTCCACTACCAGAGTAAATCCGGTACAGAATAGTGAGTTGGTTCCTCGACTAAAGTCACCAACTCCCTACCTTCAATCAAGGATACTCTATTAACCTAGGCAGATATTCTCATTCTAGGTTAAAGCAGAAACAACAGGAATTTGATCAGGATTCAAGTCATTCAATCATTAAAACCTCAATCGAATATAATCAATCATAGAATCAGTACTTGGGTTCATACAATCAAACCTAACATACAAATCTAGGGTTCTCCATACCCAGATGAATGGGAGAACTACTCCATGGAGAAGAAAGCAAAAGCAGAATCAGACACGGAATTCATACTGCGAAGGATGGATTCCTGCTTCTGGACGTTGATTGGCACTTCTCCAAGCTCAAGCTGGCCTCCAATGGTGTTGAAGATCAATCTAGGGCACTTGGGAACTCTTGCTCGTCACTTTCTCTCTTTAGGAACTGATCTCTCTCTCAAAAACTCGAATCCCCTTGAATTGTGGCTGAAACTCTGCTTAAAAGCATCAGTGGCCAAAGCACGGTCGAGGGCACGGCCGTGCTTTGCCTGACTCCGCCCGTGTCTCGGCCAGGGTTTAATTACACGGCCAGCAGCTGGTGGAAACACGGCCGTGCTTTGCGATGGACACGGCCGTGCTTCGGTGCCCGTGTTAGCAGCTGAATTGGCCAAACTGAATTTGCTCTCGGCATAAAAAGCACGGCCAGCAGTACACGGCCGTGTAATGCTTTAGGCTGCCCGTGTTTTGGCTCCAGCTCTTCGAAATGACTTCCGAATGCCCCGAAACTCGTGGTTAGCCTTCCCTTTGAGGCCTGGGACCTGAAACATGACAAAATAGCACAACCCGGCGTAAAATAGGCCAAAACACACGACTATGCCCCTCAAACGGATAAGAACTAGGGGCGCAAACATGTGCAATTACATCGTTATCAAACTCCCCCACACTTAACCGTTTGCTTGTCCCCAAGCAAACCTAACTCAAACCAATGCAACTCTCCAGACCTCTATAGCAACAAACAACCCAGATCGTAGGTAGAGGACTTCCTAGATCATTTAGCAACTTACGAGGTCAACCGACGCACAAGTCATCTCAAAGCTTCTTATCGAGTCGGCATCATGGCAAAAAGTGAACAGAGGACAAATAAATCGTGGATGGAGAGATTCTCAAAAACAAAGGATCATGGACTCACATTTTTCAAGGTGCTCGATTTTCTTTGAAGATGGTTGGAACCCCTTTTTTTTCTGTTTTGCTTGTTTTCTGTCATTTTTCTTTTCTTTTCTTTTCAAGGGTCCCAACCTGCTCTTACCGGCCATGCCAGGAGCGGATGTCTCGAGCCTCGTGCGGGGGAAAGACATGTAAGGGGGCTGGAGGTAGTAGGTGGAAATTGGGAACGAATTCCCGTCTCCCCTTACACACTTTCGCCCTATTCGCACGGGAGACGTTTATTTTCAAGCACATTTTCGAGCACCTGTTAAACTCAAAACATGATACAAGAGTCCATGACAGGTAGAGAATCCACAACACCACACAATTCAAGGGTCCTAAGATCACTAATTCACTCAATCAACCAACTCAATATGAAGAAGAAATGAGACTCTTTAAATGCATCAACATCCTCCATAGTGCTACACTACCTCCCTAGGTTGCATATTACTATAAAGATTGTCAATTCAAAGCATACTGAGCAGGCAATATCAAGGAACACGTACTTGGAGCCCTCAAATTTAAAAATTTGGACAGTGGACTAGGCTCCAAGCACACAAACAGATCTAATGCAGTCAAAAGATAAACATCCCCCCACACTTAAGATCGACATTGCCCTCAATGGAGAAGAGGGAAGGATAAGGGAACGATGTTACCGGTATGCACGGACTGCAGGAGACTGGAAACGGGCCAGTCGGGACAAGCACAGCCAAAGGGAAAAAGAAGAGCTCAAACACAATATGTTAGGTTCAATGGTCAGCCCAATAAAATATCATCCAAACCAAAAGAGAAACAAAACAAACCCAAACCCTGTTACAATCCGACTCAAAACACAAGAAAGAAAATCAAACTGTGGTGGGGTTGCCTCCCCACAAGCGCTTCTTTACCGTCGTATTAGCTGGATGCCCATGGTGGATACTCAGGGCGGTGCAGGAACAGGTGCCTCCAAGAGCGGATCCACGTCGCTCTTGAGGTACAGCTTGAGGTTGTGGCCGTGCACCCGACGGATGCGACCACCCTCATCAGTCAGCTCGACCTGCCCGTCTGGCAAGATGCAGGCGAGTGAGTACCCAGACGGCCAGGGTGGTCGTGGTGCAGGAGGTGGGACCAGCTCATAGTGGTCTCCACTCTTCTTACGTGCAGGCTTAGCAACCTGCGGCTTCGGCCGCCACTCCTCCTTGAGCTTTTTGTTCGGAGGCGAGGCTGGATGGAGTGGCGGCGAAGGAATGATGGGAGGGTCCTGCAAAATAGGAGGTGCAGAAGGGTACACGACATACTCGTGTACCTGATCAGAAATGGCATTCACAGGTGTGACAGAAATCATAGCACAGTGATCAAACTCAGTCACAGAAAAAGTAGCCTGTTCATCCCCAGCACGCAAGATCAACTTACCATCATGCACATCAATTAGTGCCTTGGCGGTGGCAAGAAATGGCCTACCTAGAATCAAGGGCACATCCACATCCTCATGTATATCAAGAATAACAAAATCAACAGGATATGTGAATGCACCAACACCAACAAGCAGATCCTCTATGATTCCCCTAGGATGCACAATAGAACGATCAGCTAATTGAATGCTCATCCTAGTAGGGCTAAGTTCACCTAGGTCTAGCATTTTATACAACTTATATGGCATGACGTTAATGCTAGCGCCTAGGTCCGCCAAGGACTTTCCTACATGCATGCTGCCAATAGTAAGAGGGATAGTAAAACTCCCTGGATCCTTGCGCTTCTCGGGCAGCTTGTTCTGCAGGATAGCAGAACACTCCTCGCTCAGCATCACTGTCGAGAGATCCCCAAGTTTCTTCTTGTTGGTGCAGATATCTTTCATGAACTTGGCATACTTGGGCATCTTCGACAGTGCCTCCATGAACGGTATGCTGATATTGAGCTGCTTCAACATTGCCATGAACTTGGCAAACTCAGTCTCCAGCTTGTCCTTGTGTAGGCGAGTGGGGAAGGGAAGCTGGGGTACATGCTCCTTAACCACTGGTTGTGGCTTGGGAGCAGGGGCTTCTTTCTCCACCCGCACTTCTGCATCGTCGGCTGGAAGTGCTGAAGCAGGCAGGGGTTCCTCCTGTTTGGCCGGGACAGGATCAGCAGATATGGTCTTACCGCTCCTGGTAAAAATGGCATCCAGCTGCTGATGCTGGTGAGGATCTCGAGGATTCGGGACAGTGGTGGCAGGCAAAGTCCCCGGTGCCCTGGTGGTGGTCTGGCGGGCCAAGATGCCCACCTGGGTCTGCAGATCCTGCAAAATGGCACCCTGGTTCCTCTGACCTGCCTCCAGTGAGGCTACACTCTGGTCCAACCTCGTGATAGTCGCTTGAGTGCTCGTCATGAATGAAGCTAGAATGTTTTCCAGCTTCGTCATCCTGTCATCTGGGGCTGGAGCTACTGCTGGCTCGGCAAACTGGCGCTGGGGCTGCTGGAATGGCTGCCCCTGCCTAGGCTGGTAGGGCTGCTGCTGTGGGTCTGGCCCCTGGCGAGCCTGGAAGGGCTGCCTCTGCTGAAAACCACCTGCTGGTGCTGGGAAACCAGGTGGTTTAGTGGTGTTGCTGCTCCAGGCGAAGTTGGGATGCTGGTGCCACCCCTCATTATATGTGTTACTGTATGGATCGAGGCGCCGCGCATTGGCGATGAAGGCCAACTGCTCCTGGGGTGTGGTAGACTCCCTCATAGCCTGGCAGTCCTCCACTAGGTGATTGGAGCTCTCACACCACTGACACTGAGCAACTGGAGGTGTAGCCAAACCTCTGCCCGGAATAAGACTGTTGGGCTGCTTCAATGTCTGCACCAGCTCAGCTACCTGCTGCTCGAGCCCGGATCTGGTCTCCATGGCGTGCACACCACGGTCCCTGGAATGTCTGCCTCTGCTGCTCTGCCCCCAGGAATGATCTCTGGCAGCCAATGTGTTAATCATCTGGTTCAGCTCGGGTGGAGTCTTAGTGAGAATATCCCCTCCTGGGCATAGAGACTCAATCACCCTCTGGCTATCTGGAGAGAGGGCACTGTAGAAGTTCCCCACTGTGAATGCATCACTGAAGCCATGATGGGGGCACTGCCAATAATAGCCCATGTACCGCTCCCAAGCATCACGAAGTGACTCATCTGGCTCTTGGTGGAAGTGAGTGATCTCCCGCTGGATCTCTGTAGTCTTCGATGCCGGATAGTACCTGTGCACGAATTTGTCAGCCAGATCGTCCCAAGAGGTGATGGACAATGGGGGCTGGGTCTCCAACCACCTCTTAGCATTCCGCGCCAGAGAATGGGGGAAGAGATGAAGGCGGATTGCATCATCCGGGACACCATTTAGCTTGAACCCGTTCGTCAGCTGCAGAAAATGGGAAAGATGCACCCTGGCCTCCTCATTCTTCAAGCCATGGAACTGGATTGAAGATGTGAAGAGCTGAATCCAGCATGGCTTGATCTCGAAGTTGTTTGCTGGGATCGGCGGGTAGAGGATGACCGGGCGGATGTCAGCAATCCGCGGAGTGTAGTAGTACTCCAAGGTGGGACCCGGCTGCGGTGGGTGATGAACTCCATGATCCTGGGGTATGGGGTTGTTCCCCAGGACCTGATTCACCGGGGGAGCCTGCTGAGGATTCCCCTGGTGTTGATTGTAGTCTTCCATCTCGTACTCCTCCTCAGAATCACTGCTCACGTGGCCGTCTATGCGCTCTTCCGTAGCCAGTCTAGCTCGCTGTTGTCTCCTGAGCTGGCGACAGGTGCGGTCAATATCTGGATTCAACGGCAGTAAACCTCCCGACTGGCTACGGGTCATGCACTACCTGCACACACTCAAGCAAAAAACCCGTGAAGGCACAAGTGGGACAAAGAAAACAAAGCAAAAAGAAAAGCTAAATTAACAGAAATCACTTTTCTTCAACAACCTAGCCGTCCCCGGCAACGGCGCCAAAAACTTGACTCGACTCTACTGTCACTCCAGGAATTGGCCAAGTGAAACCACTTCCTAAAGCGTAGTATAGCGAGTTTGGGTTTAATTATCAACCCGGGTCCTAGATGTGATGACTACTCAGTGAATTCTTGTTATCTAGCAATGAAACTGGAATGCAAGTCTAAACTATCAAACTAACAAAGCAAACAAACTGGTTGTATTCACGTTAAAAGAGGTCACCCGGATATGGTTCCCCCTGGACTGCAGTTAAGCCGGATTGTAATTACCAAGTTCAGTTTCTATGACAGTTATACTGCGGAAGGTTCTTAAACAGCCTGAAGTCTCGACTAAAGGTCTTCAGACCCTCTCAATCTGACTCTCTAGCGGGCGACTAACCTCCACCGGAGTCGACAGATTGAGGCCCTAAGAACAAAACCTCCACTACCAGAGTAAATCCGGTACAGAATAGTGAGTTGGTTCCTCGACTAAAGTCACCAACTCCCTACCTTCAATCAAGGATACTCTATTAACCTAGGCAGATATTCTCATTCTAGGTTAAAGCAGAAACAACAGGAATTTGATCAGGATTCAAGTCATTCAATCATTAAAACCTCAATCGAATATAATCAATCATAGAATCAGTACTTGGGTTCATACAATCAAACCTAACATACAAATCTAGGGTTCTCCATACCCAGATGAATGGGAGAACTATTCCATGGAGAAGAAAGCAAAAGCAGAATCAGACACGGAATTCATACTGCGAAGGATGGATTCCTGCTTCTGGACGTTGATTGGCACTTCTCCAAGCTCAAGCTGGCCTCCAATGGTGTTGAAGATCAATCTAGGGCACTTGGGAACTCTTGCTCGTCACTTTCTCTCTCTAGGAACTGATCTCTCTCTCAAAAACTCGAATCCCCTTGAATTGTGGCTGAAACTCTGCTTAAAAGCATCAGTGGCCAAAGCACGGTCGAGGGCACGGCCGTGCTTTGCCTGACTCCGCCCGTGTCTCGGCCAGGGTTTAATTACACGGCCAGCAGCTGGTGGAAACACGGCCGTGCTTCGCGATGGACACGGCCGTGCTTTGACTGAACACGGCCGTGCTTCGGTGCCCGTGTTTGCAGCTGAATTGGCCAAACTGAATTTGCTCTCGGCATAAAAAGCACGGCCAGCAGTACACGGCCGTGTAATGCTTTAGGCTGCCCGTGTTTTGGCTCCAGCTCACCGAAATGACTTCCGAATGCCCCGAAACTCGTGGTTAGCCTTCCCTTTGACGCCTGGGACCTGAAACATGACAAAATAGCACAACCCGGCGTAAAATAGGCCAAAACACACGACTATGCCCCTCAAACGGATAAGAACTAGGGGCGCAAACATGTGCAATTACATCGTTATCAACTAGGTGATTGGAGCTCTCACACCACTGACACTGAGCAACTGGAGGTGTAGCCAAACCTCTGCCCGGAATCAGACTGTTAGGCTGCTTCAATGTCTGCACTAGCTCAGCTACCTGCTGCTCGAGCCCGGATCTGGTCTCCATGGCGTGCACACCACGGTCCCGGGACTGTCTGCCTCGGTTACCCTGTCCCGACGAATGATCTCTGGCAGCCAAAGTACTGATCATCTGGTTCAGCTCGGGTGGAGTCTGGTAAGAATATCCCCTCCTGGGCATAAATACTCAATCACCCTCTGGCTATCTGGGGAGAGAGCGCTGTAGAAGTTCCCCACAGTGAAAGCATCACTAAAGCCATGGTGGGGGCATTGCCAGAAGTAGCCCATGTACCGCTCCCAAGCATCACGGAGTGACTCATCTGGCTCCTGGCGGAAGTGAGTGATCTCCCGCTGAATCTCTGTAGTCTTCGATGCCGGATAATACCTGTGCACGAACTTGTCCGCCAGATCGTCCCAAGAGGTGATGGACAATGGGGGCTGGGTCTCCAACCACCTCTTAGCATTCCCCGCGAGAGAATGGGGGAAGAGATGAAGGCGGATCGCATCATCGGGGACACCATTCAGCTTGAACCCGTTCGTCAGCTGCAGAAAACGGGAAAGATGCACCCTGGCCTCCTCATTCTTCAAGCCATGGAACTGGATAGATGATGTAATGAGCTGAATCCAGCATGGCTTGATCTCGAAATTGTTTGCTGGAATAGGCGGGAAGAGGATGACCGGGCGGATGTCAACAATCCGCGGAGTGTAGTAGTACTCCAAGGTGGGGCCCGGCTGCGGAGGATGATGAACTCCATGGTCCTGGGGTATGGGGTTGTTCCCCAGGACCTGATTCACCGGGGGAACCTGCTGTGGATTCCCCTGGTGTTGGTTGTAGTCTACGTCCATCCCGTGCTCTTCTTCAGAATCGCTACTCAGGTGGCCGTCTATGCGCTCTTCCGTAGCCAGTCTAGCTCGCTGTTGTCTCCTGAGCTGGCGACAGGTGCGGTCAATCTCTGGATTCAACGGCAGTAAACCTCCTGACTGGCTACGGGTCATGCACTACCTGCACACACTCAAGCAAGCAAACCCGTGAAGGCACAAGTGGGACAAAGCAAACAAAGCAAAAAGAAAAGCTAAATTAACAGAAATCACTTTTCTTCAACAACCTAGCCGTCCCCGGCAACGGCGCCAAAAACTTGACTCGACTCTACTGTCACCCTAGGAATTGGCCAAGTGGAACCACTCCCTAAAGCGTAGTATAGCGGGTTTGGGTTTAATTATCAACCCGGGTCCTAGATTTGATGACTACTCAGTGAATTCTTGTTATCTAGCAATGAAACTGGAATGCAAGTCTAAACTATCAAACTAACAAAGCAAGTAAACGGTTGTATTCAGGTTAAAGAGGTCACCCGGATATGGTTCCCCCTAGACTGCAGTTAAGCCGGATTGTAATTACCAAGTTCAGTTTCTATGAAGATTATACTGCGGAAGATTCTTAAACAGCCTGAAGTCTCGACTAAAGGTCTTCAGACCCTCTCAATCTGACTCTCTGGCGGGCGACTAACCTCCACCGGAGTCGACAGATTGAGGCCCTAAGAACAAAACCTCCACTACCGGAGTAAATCCGGTACAGAATAGTGAGTTGGCTCCTCGACTAAAGTCACCAACTCCCTACCTTCAATCAAGGATACTCTATCTGGCCTCCAATGGTGTTGAAGATCAATCTAGGGCACTTGGGAACTCTTGCTCGTCACTTTCTCTCTCTAGGAATCGCTCTCTTTCTCCAAAACCCGAATCCCATCGAATTGTGGCTGAAATTCTGCTTAAAAGGAGAAAATCCCGACTCACACGGCCAGGGTGGCACGGCCGTGCAGCTCACCCAGTTGCCCGTGTGAGTCAAAACGCATCGTTTCATTTAGTTCGAATTCCAGGCACTTTGCACGGCCAGAATGGCACGGCCGTGTGGACATCCCCTCTTGCCCGTGTTTGCTCTCGCAGAATGTGGCACGGCCAACCCGGCCACTTGCACGGCCGTGTTGATCCTCTGCTCTGCCCGTGTGTGTTCTCGGCAAAACTCGCACGGCCAGGCCATTACTTCACACGGCCGTGTGAACATCAGGGCAGCCCGTGTGACCTCCTTTGTGACTTGCCGCGTGCCCGATCTTCACCCAATTGACCCCGAACTCGCTCCTAAACCTTCATTCACTTGCCAGGACCTGAAATATCACAAACAAGCACAACCTAGCGTGAAATCGGTCTAAAACACGAGAAACCACCTCTCAAACGGTGTAAGAATAGGGGTGAAAACATGTGTAACTAACGGTCTATCACACATCAGCAAGTTCAAAACATAACTTACTAAGCAAGATTGTTAACATTTAAAGTAGGTCGCTACCAACTCAGGGTACTTCTCTCGCATACTTGCTTCAGTCTCCCAGGTAGCACTCTCACTTTCTTGATTCCTCCACACAACCTTCAACATTGGAATTACCTTCCTACGAAGAGTCTTAATATGAAAATCAACAATCTCAACTGGAACCTCTTCAAATGTCAAATCTGGACCCAACTAGATCTCCTCTGGTTGTATAACATGGGAAGGATCCACTTTGTACCTCTTCAGCATACTAACATGAAATACATTGTGGATTTGGGATAGCTCTGGAGGCAATGCCAGTTTATATGCCACTGGTCCAATCTTCTCTATTATTTCATAGGGTCCAATATACCGAGGTGCAAGTTTCCCTTTCTTACCAAATCTCATCACCCCTTTCCATGGTGACACTTTGAGAAATACTTTCTCACCCACTTCGAAATCAACTTCACGCCTATTCGTGTCAACATAAACTTTCTATCGATCTTGAGCCACCCTCAAACGCTCCCTGATTTTCTTGACCTTGTCAACTGTGATTTGAACTATCTCTGGCCCTGAGATTTGCCTTGCTCCTTCTACATCCCAACATAATGGTGTTCTACACTTCCTCCCATAAAGTGCTTCATATGGTGGGACACCCAAACTACTATGGTACTGATTGTTGTAAGCAAACTCAATTAAGGGCAAATGGTCAATCCATGATTCCTCCCATTGTATTACACATGATCGAAGTAACTCCTCTAAGGTAAGGATGGTTCGTTCACTCTGCCCATCTGTTTGAGGATGATAAGCTGAAGTAAAATGTAATTTAGTTCCCAAGGCATCATGTAAACTTTGCCAAAACCGAGATGTGAAGCTCGGGTCTCGATCAGAGACAATAGAAATTGGCACACCATGCAATCTGACGATCTCCTTAATATATAGTTGAGACAAGGTCTCCAATGATGGTTTCCATCTAATGGGTAAAAAGTGAGCCGATTTGGTCAGTCGGTCCACAATAACCCATACTGCATCTTTTCCCCTTGATGATGGGAGACCACATACAAAATCCATTGTGATTCTTTCCCACTTTCATTCTGGAATTGGAAGTGGTTGCAGTTTTACCACAGGAGCTTGATGTTCTGCCTTAACTTTCTGACATACCAGACATGTGAAAACATGTTCAGCCGCTTCCTTTTTCATCCCACGCAACCAAAAATATGGTTTGATCGTGTGATACATTTTAGTTGCTCCTGGGTGCATAGCATAAGCAGAAGAATGAGCTTCATCTAGGATCTCTTTGCTCAAGTTATCAACATTAGGAATACATGCTCTTCCATTCATCTTCAACATGCCATCTACCATTTCAAATGGGCTTTCTTTTCCTTCCTCAATGTCTTGAATGATTTTTGCCAACTCTGGGTCCTCCTTCTGCTTCTCACTAATTTTGTCGTACAACAAAGGTAGAATGTTCAACCGAGCTAGTAACCCTGTTACACCATCCACTTCCAAATCAACATTCATTGCTCTCAAATCAATCAGATCCGTTATATTCTTTTTGCCTTTTCTGCTCAGAGCATCAGCAACTACATTAGCTTTACCTGGATGGTAATCAATGGTACAATCATAATCTTTCAACAACTCTATCCATCTCCTCTGGCGACTATTTAAATCCTTCTGATCCATAATATACTTCAAGCTTTTGTGATCAGTTAGGATTTTAAAAGTCTCACCATACAAATAATGTCGCCAAATCTTGAGAGCAAATACCACCGCTGCCAACTCCAAATCATGAGTGGGATAATTTACTTCACGAGGACGCAATTGCCTAGAGGCATATGCGATAACTCTTCCATCTTGCATTAACACACAACCCAGTCCTTGATATGAGGCATCACTAGACACCACAAACTCTCCATGGTTTGAAGGTAATGCAAGTACTGGTGCTGTGGTCAATCTCTTTTTCAGTTCATCAAAACTCCTTTGACATGATTCATCCCAAACATACTTGGTATTCTTCCTCAACAGTTTAGTCAATGGTGCAGCAATTTTGGAAAATCCTTCTACGAACCGCCGATAGTAACCCGCCATGCCAAGAAAACTTCTCAACTCCGACACATCTTTTGGTGGAGTCCAACACACCACTGCTTCCACCTTTTTCGGATCCACCTCGACACCTCTTCCAGAAATTACATGTCCTAGAAATATTACCTCCTTCAGCCAAAACTCACATTTTGCATATAATTGTTTCTCTCTTAGAATTTGCAACACAATTCTAAGGTGAGTTTTGTGCTCCTCTTCGCTTTTAGAATAGATGAGAATATCATCTATGAACACAATCACAAACTTATCAAGATATTCATGGAAAACTCTGTTCATAAGAGCCATAAATACCGCTGGTGCATTAGTGAGTCCAAAAGGCATTACCAGGAACTCATAATGCCCATATCTTGTTCTAAAAGCTGTCTTTGAAGTTGCTCCATCTGCCACTTTCAATTGATGGTATCCAGACCTCAAATCAATCTTAGAAAAGACCGATGCACCCTGCAATTGATCAAACAAGTCATCTATTCTTGGGAGGGGATAACGGTTTTTCACTGTTGCTTTATTCAACCTCCGGTAGTCAATGCACATTCTCATGGAGCCATCTTTCTTCTTGACAAACAAAACCGGTGCACCCCAAGGTGAGATGCTAGGTCGAATAAACCCCTTGTCTAGCAATTCTTGCAATTGTTCTTTAAGCTCCTTCAGCTCAATTTGTGCCATTCTATATGGTGCCATTGAAATTGGTGTTGTGCCAGGTACCAATTCAATATCAAACTCTACTTCCCTTTCTGGTGGAAGGCCGGGAAGTTCTTCTGGGAATACATCAGGAAACTCCCTTACCACCTCTAAATCCTCAACCTTCTTATCATTTACAACAATAACTTGAGCAAGAAAGGCTTCACAACCTTCCTTCACTAATCAAAAAGCTTCCAAGGCAGAAAGAAAACCATGAGTCTCCTTTTTCTTAATGCCTCGGAATACAACAAGACCTTTATCTGGTGTGTTGAATAACACTTCTTTCTTTTGACAATCCACAACAGCTCCATGTGTTGCCAGAAAGTCCATTCCAAGGATGACATCAAATTCATCAAAAGGTAGCAGAATTAAATCTGCTGCTAGGAAAGCTCCTTCCACACAAATGAAGGAACTTCTAATAACTGAGTCTACCTTCAAGGTATCTCCCACAGGTGTTTTAACACATAAAGTATAACTTAGCTTATCTGGAACTAAGCGTAGCATATGTGCAAACGTATATGACATGAATGAGTGAGAGGAACCAGTATCAATCAAAGCATATAATTGCTTGCCAAGGATAGAAAGCATACCAGTCACAACTTCTGGTGCCACTTCTGCCTCGCCTCGAGTCATTGCATAAACTCTCGGTGTTCCCTGTGCTCTGGTACCCTGCATACCACTTCCTGATGGCTGATTTCGACCACCACCTCTACCACCCTGTGAACCACCACGACCACTCTGAAATCCACTACGGCCTCCCTGGTAACCACCCCTGAATGAGGCTCTACTAATTTGCACTGAAGGCTCGGACTGTGTAGCTCTTACTTCTCTCGAATGCGGACAGTCCCTCATGATGTGCCCAGGTTGGCCACAGTGAAAGCATACACCAGAAAATCTCCTACACTCTCCAAGATGCCTTTTCTCACAAACTTGACAAAATGGAAATTGTGTGGCTGCGGAAATTGGTGCCCTGTATGATGTTCCCGACATAGATTGACTCTGTGTTCTCCCAAAACTGCTAGGACCTCTCCTGGGTGGGTAACGAGGTCCACCATAATTTACTCCAAACTTCCTCTTCTTCTCCTCTTCTTTGGCCTTGTTTTCCTCTCTACCCTCAACTTCATAGGCTTCATACTTAAGTGCTGCCTCCTTGATAGTGGCCATGCTCTCTTCATCAACCCTGTGGATCTTTTCTTTCAATCCTAGGCGCAGACCATGAAAGTATATCATTTTCTTCTTATGCTCAGTATCCGCTAACCCATCCTCAAAATAGAGTAGTCGAACAAACTTGATGGTGTACTCAGTAACTGTCATATTCTCCTACTTAAGGTTGGCGAATTCATTATTCTTTGCCCTGATAAAAGCTTCGGGAAGGGACTCTGTCTTAAAGGCCTTCAGAAACTCCTCTCAGGTGAACTGAACTCGTTCACCATTAACTCTAGAGACTGAGGACCACCAGCTCCTCGCGTACCCCTTTAGGAGAAAAACAACATATTGTACTTTTTCCTCTGGGGTCGCATAAAGATATTCAAACACATCTTCCATCTCTCTCAACCACTCTACCACAGCATCCGGACTCACATCTCCTTTAAAGTACCTACCACCCAAACTCTTCATCTTTGCATAATCTAATACTGGCGGCCTTGCATCAACCGCCCCCACTCCTCTCGACTGGTCAGTAGGAACATTCTGACAACTTCCGTGCGAGCTACAAGGAAATATTGGCCTTAGATTGATCCACACAAGATTCATTCTTCACCAAATCTCTCACTTGGTTAAAACAAAATTTTTCCAAAATAATTACTTGAAAACATAGAAGTTCAAAACTCAATTTTGAAAACCATGATGCAGGTAATTTCATCCAATATACCAATACACATAATAATGTCAAACTAAATTCCTAATTTAAGTCATTATGGGGTACTCCCCTCCTTAGGAGTCTTTAACCTCCTATAGGGTATAGTACGCCATAACAGCAAAAAGAAGGAATCTGGCTCTGATACCAAACAGTAACACCCTAACCTATACGTTTTTCCTAATCATATTGTTCATACAATTGCAGCGGAATTAATCTCGGGTGTTACATTAATTATCAAAATTTACATAAATAAAATTTCGACATGAATTACTCCCGTAATGGGCTAACAGTTCTTGCAACTTATCCTACAAAATAATTCATCACAAACAAATATACTCACAACCATATGCATTGGCTTTTCTTAGCCATAGTCACACTTTTCATACTCCACAACTGCATATCATACTTATACATACCATAATCGTCACAACTTACACAGTTACACAACATATACACATATCATCAACTTTCCACACCTGTGGATATCTCACACTACATCAGAAGCTAGTATGCACATGAAAAACGTTCTCAAAACGTTTTTAAAAAAGGTGTGGATCACTGGCCAAAATCCCGAGTAGTAGTCCAAGCACAGAGTAGTTGAATACCATACCTCATCTTGCCTTCAACTCTTGCTCAGCTCCCACCTATACACCTATCTATTGCTGCTGCTGATGATCTGCTTACACGTAGCATAAGCAGAGAAGAAGAATAAAAGAGGGTCAGCTCATAGCTGAGTGAGATAATCATAGCATCGTGAGTTCATAACAGAGCATACCCCTATCATACATCTAAAAATCAAGCCAAAACACTAGGATCGGACCTCAGCCATCCTCATACCCCAATAGGCAAAAGAATCAACCACCTTGACTTATGCATATGCATCTAATCATGTTTTAATCATAGGCGCCTGCCTGCTCCCATGCTAATAACTCTCCCGGGAAACATACCCCACATCCCGTCGGATGTAGTCATACATACCCCAACATCCCGTCGGATGTGGTCATACATACCCCACACCACTATGGGTGTAGTCATACCCCGACACCACTCTGGGTGTGGTCATATCTCGTAAGAATTCTCCAGTCACTACCACATGAGAGGTGTGACTATCATACATATCATAATAGAGTAATAGCATAGGGAGCCCTAATTACTATGTAGTTGACCGTGAGACCACAACACTCATATTTGGTATCCTTATACATGATTCATATCTCATCTTGCTTAATCATAATTCATTACTTGCACATGTACTTGACCTGGCCATAATTGGCTCAACATAGGTAAATCAGGAGTCTTATAATTGCACTTCCTTGGGATAAACCCTCGTGCAAGTCATCCTCCTTAAACATCATAATATCACCAGGGAATATATATTTTCCCACTTGTGCATCCAAATACAACAATCATGAAAAATCATACCTAATCACCTTCTCGAACCATCGTAAAGCATATTAACAGTCAAGCCCACAATTTGCAACATATACACAATCATCAGCATAAACAAGGTTCATATCGATTAGGGCAAGTCAATAATATCATACAGCAATCCAGGGTTCAACATATAGCACAAAAGCTCATACACCCCTAATCATGTCATTCTAGTTCACCTAGATCAATTCTAAGCATCAATATAATTATCGTGATACGACAAACCCGGTATGCCGTGCTAATCCCTCACCAGTTCTGGTCGTTCAAACACCGGCTTAACCTTCCCGTACTAAAATGTCAATTTCACGAACGAACCCCGAATTAAAATCCGAGACCGTTCTAATATCCCCTGCAGTATCCCCGTCAATATTAGTTCTAGGCTCCGGGTCAAATTCTTGATAAAAACACATCAAACCCTGGCCGGAGCTAAATTCAGCGGTTTGGACCCCAGCCTAAATAATTGCCGAAATTCAGGGATTAGAACTAGAGGATTGATTACCTCGCTGCAGAAGCTCGTGTATGAAATTTGGGCTCAATCCGGCTTCCGGATACTCCGAAACCCTAATTTGGGTAATCGGGAATTCAAGAAATTCCTGAACCAAAAACTCGTTTTAAAGCTCTAAATCGATAAATCACGATGTATAGATGAATTAGGCATTACTTACAGGATTTTTGGATCACTTAAGCTCAAGAATTGAGCTCGGAGAATTTTTCAGTTCCCTCCCCTGCGCGCCCTCTGCTTCTCGGTTTCTCTCGGTCTAGAGAATGAAAATAGTGGACATGGAGGGGTTGGGACGGGATATATATATCCGACCGTGTCACTCACACTTTTTAATATATATATAAAAAAGTATACTTATCCGATCGATTGATAAACCGATTTTTGCCGAAATACTGCCAAAATGCTCGATTTTAAATCGCGAACTTTCTAGCGATCGAAATATGAGTTTTGCCGGAACGGGATATTACACTCTGCATGTGCTTAAACGACATATGAAGTTCTATTAGTTACATACCTTGATGATAAGTGCTTGAGAAGTTATATGAATAGCTTATAGAAGAAACTATGCTCTTAACGTGTCGAATTATTCCCCTATTTATATATTCTGACTTAAGTTTCTTTCTATCGAGTATGAAAATGAATTGAATGCCAGGATGGCTAAAGCTGACACAAGAAGAAAGGAGATGGTTTTGCTTCTTCTTCACGAGGACCACGACATCCTAGCCCATCTTAAGCGGAGCCACAATAAGCAACACCTCAAATCTCTACAAGACTCAACAGGAGGGAGCCAATAATCAAGCAAGAAGAGAAAGAGGGTTCGAGGAAGTTCTCAATATCGATTCATTCAAAAAACCTCCAGCACCAGCAACAAAAGGCTATAACTCGATAGCGGGAATCAAGGAGCAGTAGTGGAAAACAATAGTGGGAGACTGTGTTTACACCTAAACATAATCTTGTACCACATTGATTATTTACAAGGCATTAACTGCCTTTATAATGCCAAATCAATAATAACAATTAATGTTATTTAAGTTGGGCCTTATGGTACTAGATTTTAAGCCCAAGCCACTAAGTCATTAGATAGCATGGACATGACTCAATGATGGACATGGGCCTCTCGTAGAAGGTCATGCCATGCCATGCCACGAGATTGTATAAAAATAAACTAAGTCTGGGAAGGATGTGCCGCCACAACGAGGAGGGCCATGTCCGTCTAGAAATCGAGGGGTACATGCCGACCCAAGACCAAGACCAAGACCGAATGACTGGAAAATAAACTAAGTCTGGAATAGGTACATGTCGCTTCAAGGAGAAGCACATGCCTCTTCAACGAGAAGGGCCATACTTTTCTAAAATCTAGAAGCATGTGCCGCCTCACGAAGAGGGGTCATGGACGTGATAACGATTGAGGAGACTGAACCACCCAAAATATTCTATGTCTGAGAAGGCCATGCTGCCTCACGAGAATGGCCATGTGCATGATTAAGATGTCCATGGTTGTCTCATGCGATGGCCATGGACGCGAAGCAAGAAGCATTAGACACGATTGAAAAATACTAAGTTTGGGAAGGCTATGCCGCCTCACGAGAGGGCCATGGACACGAATGAGAAGGGCGTGGTGGTGGAGCATTATATCACTAGTGACTAAGTCCCAAGAGGGTCATGGACATGAGTAAGAAGTCCATGGCAATGAGGCAAAAGGACCACGACCCCACCACATGCTCATCGAAAGACTAATGTGGCACGAGATCTAGAACAAGACCATATGAGGCAAAACACTCCAAGACTCACGAGAATTCCAAGAGAAGAACCTAGCCAGTTGAAGGAGTAACCACCACTCAGAGGAAGCAGAGAGCGGTTCTTTTTGGGAGTTATCCAAGAGGCGGGTTTCTACCGAAGAAGGGGGAGCAATTTTTTGTAGCAGTTAACAAGCGGTTTTCTACGGCGGTTACCTACTCGTAGCTATAAATAGGAGGAAGGTTCGACAGAGAGAAGGGTTCCACAACCAACCATTTGACACACCATGTCAAAATCTATCTTTTTCTCTGCAATGTAGCCATAGTCGTAGCCTTTAGTTACTGGAGCTCTCACTGAACCTCCAAAGGAGTAGGAGTAATTTAACTTAGTTATCTCAGCCATTAAAAACATCAAACATCCTCGTCCAAACATTGTTTGGAGAGGTGTGAACCGTTTTTATTAATCGTTGTTCAAGAAGTCAAGGTGCATTAATTGAGTTCAAACATTAGATTTTCCTCACCGAAAAACAGATTGACAACAAGCTGAAGATTAGGGAGGACGCATTGGAGGCACTCCCACACCCTTTTCTCCAGTTTCCCCACGAAATTTCTAGTGCTAAGAAGGTTGTGAGATAGATAGAGATACCAGTGGATGCCCAATGAGAGACAGCTAGAGCTTGAGGAAATTCGCTCTTGGCGTGATAGACATGAGGCAAAGCATCAATGGAGCTGTTTGTGGACGGAGGACTTTGGAGGCCATGTTGTTTTATTTATTCAAAGATTTCTGATATGCAAAGGAGTCTCCTGCTTGTAAAAGTTTTCAAATGGTAAACTGTATCTTTAGAAAAATGAAAAAATTACACCCAAAAAGACATTGTTTGAATAAGAAACTTGCTATGTTGTTTTAAGAAATAAGTGTGGGGTAAGCCCAACGTGAGAGATCTTTTCATTTCACTAAACTGGGTTGTGTAAGAGATATACTAGTTGAGCTTTATTTGGAAAGTTCTACTATGTGATGCTAGTTCCACTCTAGGATAGTAAAATTTCCACCCGCTGAATTGATTGCCACTTTTAGGATGTGTTTCCAAGGACACAAATAAACCTTCGGATACCCCTTAACTTCATTGACGCTCCATACGAATTGAGGTATAGGATATTCTAAGCTCTTGCTTGACCTGTAAGGTTAAAGTTTTAAAAGAGCTCTCTGCCACCATAAAATCTAAAAATGAAAAAAAAAATAGTTGGTTACAAGAAGAAATTTCAAAAAACTGAAAAAGAGTTTTGAATATGAATAAGGCAAAGTTGTTAAAGAAATGTCAAGTTGATGGTAGAAAGCATTCAAAGCTTAAATGTTTATCAAAAGCTGCACCCTATCATTTTGAGAATCTAATTCATATTAGTTGATGCTTGGATTAAGTGACATGATATTATTGCATATTGATGTGGTTAGGATTCTCTTATGCAATTGTTGACCTTGTAAGTTGCTTAGGATCCACTACCTAAGATTAAGGTCGAGTGATTGTTCCTAGGTTTCATTGAGTTATATAGTTAGAAGTAGTGTTTGCTTGGGGGCAAGAAAATTTTATGTGTGGGGTATTTTTGATAACACTTTATTTATAGTTTTATCACTCCCATTCTTGATACAGTTTCTCCTTCTATCAATGCATCATTAGTCCTTTCTCTTGAATTTCATATATAAATCATAACGATTTGGTCAATGAGCCTTTGATAGACCTAGGATGTGTTGTTTTAACTCTTTGATGCTTTTTTAGTATGTTTTTAATGGTTTTGGTAGCCTACGGAAACTTGGATAAATCATTGGACAACTCTAGAGAACTAAAAAAGATATAAAGAGAAGAATATGGTGTTTTATGATTCAGACAAGGTCCAATGACGGATAGGCCTACTAGTGACCGCAATTTGAGCCCAAGAGAAGCCCAATGGAGGAATACTCGGCCCAAGAAGAAGTATAAACCAGTGGCGGCCCAACAATTGGTCCAACAGCTGCTCCTAAAGACATAGTCAAAACACATCCAAATCTTAAGAAGAGGTTATCTATGGGCCAATGTGGCCAGTCCATGAAGAAAACGTGTGTTTGTCCCAACCGCCACATTATCGCCCCCATAAGCCCCAAGCCCAAAACAAGATCTTTAGGACATGACTTCGGCCCTAAGTTAAAGAGGGTTTTGGCCAAGTTTCACCTCTATAAATAGAGGGCTAGACTCATTATTTTAGTAGGATGCACAACTATATTCAAACTTCTATGTACTTTGCTCGAGTAAGAGCTTTGCTTTCGTATGAGAGGGTGCATCTAGGGAGATGCTTACATCATCGATGGTGGTACCCTCATTCTCTTTTATGTTGCTATTTTGAAATTTATTGTAGTAGGATGTGAACTCGTTTTTTGTTATATGTATTGATGCTATGATTTTGTAACACCCTACCCTATACGTTTTGCCTAATAATATTGTTCATACAATTGCAGCGGAATTAATCTCGGGTGTTACATTAATTATCAAAATTTACCCAAATAAAATTTCGACATGAATTACCCGCGTAATGGGCTAACAGTTCTTGCAACTTATCCTGCAAAATAATTCATCACAAACATATATACTCACAACCATATGCATTGGCTTTTCTTAGCCATAGTCACACTTTTCATACTCCACAACTGCATACCATACTTATACATACCATAATCGTCACAACTTACACAGTTACACAACATATACACATGTCATCAACTTTCCACACCTGTGAATATCTCACACTACATCAGAAGCTAGTATGCACATGAAAAACGTTCTCAAAACATTCTTTTACAAAAAGGTGTGGATCACTGGCCAAAATCCCGAGTAGTAGTCCAAACACAGAATAGTTGAAGACCGTACCTCATCTTTCCTTCAACTCTGTCTTAGCTTCCACTTATACACCTATCTACTGCTGCTGATGCTGATGATCTGCTTACACATGGCATAAGCAGAGAAAAAGGATAAAGAGGGTCAACTCATGGCTGAGTGAGACAATAATTGCATCGTGAGTTCATAACAAAGCATACCCCTACCATACATCTAGCAATCAAAACAAAACACTAGGATCGGATCTCAGCCATCCGACATCCCAATAGGCAAAAGCCTCACCATCTTGACTTATGCATATGCATCTTATCATGTTTTACTTATAGGCGCCTGGCTACTCCCATGCTAATAACTCTCCTGGGAAACATACCCCAACATCCCATCGGATGTAGTCATACATACCCCAACATCCCGTCGGATGTGGTCATACATACCCCACACCACTATGGGTGTAGTCATACCCCGACACCGCTCTGGGTGTGGTCATATCTCATAAGAATTCTTCAGTCACCACCACATGAGAGGTGTGACTATCATACATATCATAATAGAGTAATAGCATAGGGAGCCCTAATTACTATGTAGTTGACCGTGAGACCACAACACTCATATTTGGTATCCTTATACATGATTCATATCTCATCTTGCTTAATCATAATTCATTACTTGCACATGTACTTGACCTGGCCATAATTGGCTCAACATAGGTAAATCGGGAGTCGTATAATTGCACTTCCTCGGGATAAACCCTCGTGCAAGTCATCCTCCTTAAACATCATAATATCACTAGGGAATATATATTTTCCCACTTGTGCATCCAAATACAACAATCATGAAAAGTCATACCTAATCACCTTCTCGAACCATCGTAAAGCATATTAACAGTCCAGCCCACAATTTGCAACATATACACAATCATCAGCATAAACAAGGTTCATATCGATTAGGGCAAGTCAATAATATCATACAGCAATCCAGGGTTCAACATATAGCAAAAAAGTTCATACACCCCTAATCATGACATTCTAGTTCACCTAGATCAATTCTAAGCATCAATATAATTATCGTGATACGACAAACCCGGTATGCCGTGCTAATCCCTCACCAGTTCTGGCAGTTCAAACACTGGCTTAACCTTCCCGTACTAAAACGTCAATTTCACGAACGAACCCCGAATTAAAATCCGAGACCGTTCTAATATCCCCTGCAGTATCCCCGTCAATATTAGTTCTAGGCTCCGGGTCAAATTCTTGATAAAAACACATCAAACCCTGGCCGGAGCTAAATTCAGCGGTTTGGACCCCGACCTAAATAATTGCCAAAATTCAGGGATTAGAACTAGAGGATTGATTACCTCGTTGCAGGAAGCTCGTATATGAAATTTGGGCTCAATCCGGCTTCCGGATACTCCGAAACCCTAATTTGGCTTATCGGAAATTCAAGAAATTCCTGATCCAAAAACTCGTTTTAAAGCTCTAAATCGATAAATCACGATGTATGGATGGATTAGGCATTAATTACGGGATTTTTGGATCACTGTAGCTCAAGAGTCGAACTCGGAGAATTTCCTGCTCTGTCTCCCCTGCGCGCCCTGTACTCTCGGTTTCTCTCGGCCGGAAAAGAAAGAAGAAGAATTGGAATGTGATGGGATGGAAATGGACGGGTAACTTATATATGGCCGCTTATTAATATATATATATATATATATATATAATACGTATACTTATCCGATCGATAATCCTATTTTCGTTGAAATACTATCAAAACGCTCGATTTTAAATCGCGAACTTTCTAACGATCGAAATATGGGTTTTGCCGGAACGAGATGTTACAGATTTTATGATATGTTTGTGATTTTCGATGCCTTATATGTAGCTGGATGCTTTATGTTTCGATGTCTACGTGTATGACTTAGATGCTCATCTATTTCAAGTGAATCTACAAGAAGAAGGAAGGAATGTCATCTGAAGACGGCATCAAATTTAAAACTCGGGTAGTTGCAAGAGGCTTCTCGCAGAGGGAAGGAGTTGAATACAATGAGATTTTCTCACGAGTGGCCAGACATACTTCGATCAGGGTGTAACAAGCAATAGTGGCACATTTTGACTTAGAGCTCAAGCAGCTAGATGTAAAGACAACTTTCCTACATGAAGAATTGGAAGAAGCAATTTATATGACTCAACCAGAGAGATTCCAGGTTCCATAAAAATAAGACTATGTTTGTAAGTTGAAGAAGTCCTTGTGAAGACTTAAGCAATCTCCGAGGCAGTTTTAGAAGATGTTTGACAGTTACATGCTTGTGCTAGCTACAACATAAGTCCTTATGATTGTTTTTTGTACCACAACAAGCCAGAGGATGGTTCGATGATATATCTAGTTCTATATGTGGATGATATGCTCACAGTTGCGAGGTCGACATCTGGTATCCAGATGTTAAAGGGGATTCTTAGTGCTGAGTTTGAGATTAAGGATTTGGGAGCTACTCGGAAGATTATGGGTATGGAGATTTACAAGGATAGAGAGAATAAGAAGCTTCTCTTGTCACAGAAGAGCTATATCTAGAAGATATTGTCCAGGTTTGACATGTATTCAGCAAAGCCCTTGAATACTCCTAGTGCTTCAAATGTTCATCTATCCTCAGTTTATGCATCACAATCAGAGGCTGAGAAGGAGTACACGTCGAGAGTCCCATATGCTAGTGCAGTAGGTAGTGTGATGTACGCTATAGACCGGATCTTGCGATAGTTTGAGTGCAATATACTTGGCCAAGGATCACCATTAGAGGACTAAACACATCTATGCGAGGTATCATTTTTTCAGAACAGAGACGAGGATTAGTAAAGAAGGTTGGCACTGCAGACAATCCTGCCGACATGTTCACGAAGCCGGTTTCACATGGCAAGCTCGAACACTGCTTTGACTAGATGAATGTTCTGAGTGAGTGAATCATCCCTAAGGGGCATTGATAGTAGGAGGGAGAGAAGGATCAGAGTACAACAGAGATTTCAGAGGAAGAGGATTCAAGTGAAGGTGGATATTTGTTGATGTGACTTGAATCAAAATATATGGCTAACGACTTGATGTATGGCCGATACACGTTTGGGTTGCTGTTTTGGGCCTGGTTGTAACTGCTTTCCTTTACCATATTGGATTAGGGTTAGACCATGGAGTAGTACTATAAATACTTCTTATACTCCTCTGTAATCTGTATCTCCTCGAAGTATTGTGAAACTGTCTCTCTCCTGCTTATGGACTAGCTAACACACATTGTGTAAGTGAACCACATAAATTGTGTGTCATATTCATTCTTGTTTTCATTTTCTTACTTTGTCGAATCCTCCTATTTGCCGATCTGCAGAGAAACAGCCGTGACACCCCAAGTATCATTGTTTCCATTATTGTCGCTTCCGTTAAGCAATTACTTAGTATCAAAAGCAACAAACTGTCGATTAGATAACAACATGATTTGACAGGAGTAGGCTAGGGTATCGACGATCTCTAGGGAATGCGATCGTGCTGCTATACTACAAGCTTGACATTGGTACACTTGCCATTGTCAGGGTTAATAGTTAGTGAGATCGTTAATTGAGGGTCAATCTTGCAAGGAATCACATAGAAGATAAAATTTATTTTAGTTATTAAAATTTTAAATTACTACTTTATATGTATATATATTTATAAAATGTATTAAACAGCTCAAATTAAGGATGGCAATGTGGCGGGTTTGCCTAAACTATCCCCATCACCGCTTTCAAATATCCAAATCCGTACCCGCCCCATACCCATACGGGGAAAGATTTTGCAAACCCATCCACATACCCGTGGATTTTGGATACCCATGGGTAATACCCGCCCCGTACATCCAACACATTATACGTAAGACTTTACATGTAAAATTTTAATTATAATGCTAAGCATACATAATATATCATTAACTCCACAAAGATACAATCATTCTAAATACGGTTCAAATCGTATATCCTAAAGCATCTATTAATCGATAAGATAGAGTGTAATATTTTCCAAATCATTAGTTTCTAACTCTGATACATCTACTAGGTAATACTTAACTAACATAATTATCTTGTTAACAAGAGGGAAAAGTGAAAGAATGAAGGGAGAATTGACGTAAAGGAATTAGATTTGAATTTGGGTAGCCACTCAATTGCATTTCTACTATATATTGTCTTAAGTTACCAACCTATCATTGATAGGTTGCAATTTGATCCATGTATTTTTTATAAGTGAAGATATATTCTTGGTGGGGCGGGTATGGGGCGGGAGAGGCTAAAACATACCCGCCCCATACCCATCAAACTTTTTATGGGGTTTACCCAAAACCCGCCCCATACCTGATCAATACTGAGATTTCCCGCGTTGACTGTATCGAGCACGATCGGAAAAATTAATATCAATTTTGGTCACTCAAGTTTTTAAAATGGTCCACGTTTAGTCACACTCCGTTAACTTTAACTATGTGACAGTCAACCCTAACAGTTGATCGTTAAATGTCGACGTGACAATTAAAAAATTATTAAAAATTAATTTTACTTGTTTTTAATATTTTCACATCACTAAAATAATAAATTAAAATAAATGAAACAAAAAATCTGCCATTACTCCTAATTTTCAGCATTTTCTTCCTTCCTTCTTCTTTCCCAACTTCCTACTGTCCCTAAAAACCCGCCATTACTCCATCTCCCTCCTCCTCTCTGTTTCTCTTCCCAACAGAAAACCAAATAGCCTAATTCCTAGATTTTTGAAACCCTAACCTTCCCCCATTACCCTCCCCTTTTAAGCACAATCCATTCCTCTCTTCAATCCGAAGCTCTCACAGAGATGCCGACCAACGACAACAGGCATCGTCGGCGACATTCCCCTCCATCTCTTCCCGGTCCGCCGCCGCCGACATCCTCCTTCTCCCTCCCGATCCTCTTCCTCCTCGCCCGCGAATCCTCCCCCTGCGTCCCTCCTCCGTCCCAATCTCTCCCTCTTCCGTGGCGCATCCGCCCGGGCCCGACTGCCTTCTTCCTTCTCCCACCTCGCCTCCTCCAAGCCCAAGCTCAAGATCACGTTCCACTTTCTGACGAACACCGACCTCCATTTCACCTCGTTATGGGAGAAATTCTTCCGCCCGCCCTCGGCGGGACCGCTCTAACATCTACGTCCATGTCGATCCGACTTCCAATGTCTCCAACTTGGGCGGGGTCTTCGACGACAGGTTATTATTAGTTATGAGAGGGACAAGCGAAGAGGAGAGAGATTAGTCGATTCATAGGTTGGTTGGGTTGGGAAAGATGACATGGTGGGTCGGATTTGGTTATGTTGCAGATTAAAATCCGTTGATTCGGCACTTCTGTTAGCCACTTAAATAATTGACTAACAGTGTTAACGAAGGCTAACATAGAGTGACTAAACGTGGACCATTTTACTAATTCGAGTGACGAACATTGTATTAATTTTTTTTCAATTACTATTTACTAAAGATAACACGTTTTAGTAAACTCAGTGACTAAACTTGAGATCTACAACCATTATTTTATTGTTCCGTCCACTTTTTGTAGGTTTTTTCCGCGCTGAAAGGAAAATGGAAGTGGGGAGGGTGACTGTGAGAGAGAAGCTCACATCCAATTGTTCCATAATCCATAGTCAGCTCCGCCCCATGGGGCTTCGGCCTTCTATAAATATCCCACACCACTCTCCCATTTGGTTCTTGCTATGTTCCTTTCATTTCCTCTGCCTTCTTTCTTCATTTGTTCTTCAGTTTCTGGTTTTCTTTGGCTGAGAGAGAGAGAGAGAGAGAGAGAGAGAGAGAGAGAGAGAGAGAGAGAGAGAGAGCGCGGTGGGGAATTTGTAATTTTGTTTTGTGTTCAATCTTCTCCTTTCTTCAATTTTGTTTAGGTCAATTATTGTTGTTGGCGACACACAAACAAGGTATCCAGGTAGAGAGATTTAGAGAGAGACCCTTTTCTTCCTTGCAGGTCCGCCGTCCATTTGCTTCCTTCCTCTCCAGATCAAGTGAGTTTATCTTTTGTCTCTCTTATTTTCCTTTTTGGTTGTTAGTTTTGTTTCCACCGTACCAAACTATCAATTGCAACTCAGATCCGGGCGAGTGATTGTTTATGTTATCCTCGCTTCCCCCTTTCCCCTTTTTATTCTGATCTAATAAGTGTACCGTGAATTTTAAGAACCCTTTCAGCTTTATCCTGTTTAGATAATGTTATATTAGATTTGCTACTAGTCTTTTATTTTTAATTCTTCAAGTCAGTATGAGCTCCCGAGAATCCGTTTTATTTAGACTGGATCTGCACCCTTACCGTGCTGATCATTCATTCCTCTACTTTCTGCCTACCCAACAACCAAATTTCCCATTTCCCATCTGAAGCTGGGGGTTCTTCCTTGACCAACCGTGTTGAGAAATAAACTGTGGCATCTGGATTTGGGAGTTAGAGAAGGGAAACCCATTTTGACCAATTTCTCGCCTTCTGCAGAACTCCTGCGTTGAAGGGCGTGTGAAAGGCGAGAGCTTTTGAAAGCTGAAAGCAATTTTTAGCAATGGAAGTTTGTGGCAAACCCATGGTTTCTGTTCCCGGCAATGTTATTTATCTGTCCACCATTCTGGGGCGTGATGGGTCGGTTCCTGTTCACAAATGTAATTGGAAGTGTCGGAATGAGCACGTCTGTGGTAACATGTACCTCTGCAAACTAACGGGTCTCACTCACATCTGTGACAAGAATTGTAACCAGAGGATCTTGTACGATAACCATACTTCTCTGTGCCGGGCAAGTGGCAAGATGTTCCCTCTCTCACCTTCTGAGGAACAGGCCATCAGAGGAGTCCGTAGGAAGCTTGATGCTGAGACATCACCTCCAGATACCTGTGGTTTTAAGCGCAGGAGGGAAGCCTTCCATCCTTCACCTTTCAAGAGAGCTTTTGCTGCTGCTGTCAGTCCAATCTGCAGCCAAGTCGGAGATGGCATGGATTTGAGCTAGATGTATCTGTCAAATAACTGAAGTGACTCTTTGCTCCTTACGCTTATTATGTCTCTTCACCTCTTTTTCCTTTTTCTCTTTCTCTTCCCCTCT
Organism: Linum trigynum; assembly: GCA_964030455.1. NCBI lineage: Eukaryota > Viridiplantae > Streptophyta > Magnoliopsida > Malpighiales > Linaceae > Linum > Linum trigynum. The sequence continues at coordinate 25,846,304 of OZ034814.1, read as the reverse complement.
TTACTTTCTTACTTTATCCTTTGGATTGAATATTGATTACTAAGCTTAATGCGGGGACTCCAGTGGTGGACTGGATATGTTCTCCTTGCTGTAGGAACTCTATTTCAGTTTATGTTTAATGCAATTTAGTACTTCGTTAAACATAGATTATCTGACGGAGGATTCATTATGAATAAAGCTGAGTTTAGCTTTACGATAGTCTTATGTTTGAATCTTGACTCTAGTGATTGATGGATTCATTTTGGTTGGCATCATACTATTGTGGTGTCCTTTTCCCGGATTTGTACTTCCTTTTCATAGTTGCATAGAGTGTCTTTCTCTCTTCGTGGCTGTTTCTAGCTTCTTTAGTGGATTGTCACATATATTGTTACATTGTCAGGGTTACACTTGATGGGACTTTTCCTTGTATGTGTCGTTTAACTTCAAATTCAATGACTGTCTGTAGTGTGCCTCTTGATTTCATCTGATACAGGCTATGTCTATGTCAGGATCTTCAAATGAAAGGCCCTTATAGTTATCTGGTATTTCCACTGATTTATGCAGGGATCGAGGCTAACTTAATTCATTACATATTTGTTATTGGTTCAATTACTTTCTCTAACTTGGTTTTGTGCTTTTTTTTATATGTAAATTTCAATTTTGCAGGGGTTCTAAGTGTGTAATTACTGAGTTTTAAATTGCTCACTGTGTTTCATTATCTTTCTTATGACAAAAAGCTGATTTCCATTCCACTGCTTTATCTCTGTCCATCTCATTTGGTTATTCTTTCTGTACAGGAGAGCAGTAAAAGGACAGGATGTGCTATTGGAAGGGCAAGGATTATATGTTCTCTGATTCACCTTGGTGCTATTTGGGTAATGCAGCAACGGAAGCCTTGGGATATTCCTCTTCTGGTTGGTTAACATCTGTATCTTACCTTGCTATCTGTGCTTGTGCCAAGAGATTTTTTGGGTTTTAATCATTGTTAAGCAGGTAAAAGAATTCTGCTTTACAAGCTAAGTGATTGGGATCTCAACTTAATGGGTCCGCCAATACTCATATATGTGATCTTTTTTAGGCCTACTTCACCAGCCATGTTTTTTGTGTTATGTTAGGGAAAAGGTGGTTGATCAGGTTATTGAGCAATCATGTAGCTAATGGTAAGAAAGTGTTGCGTGTTGTTTCAGCTTGATTGCCATTGTGTTTGGGTACATGAAAGCTTCCAAGACTGGGAATGGGGAACTAAGGTTTGTTTCTTATTCTTCAGATTTTGGTAGCTCGTAACAAAATGATGCATATTTTCCAGCTGAAATACTCAATCCACGATTTTGAGCATTTGGGAGTTGAGGAACTTGGATATAGCTCTGCGGTGTAACTAGTATCATTGGTTCACTGCTTAAAAGAGGGTGGTAAAGGTTATTATTAGACAGGTATGAGCTTCCTGCTGCATTTGGCAAATAGAGAAGTCCTTAAACAAGCTGTGATATTTTCGAAGAAATATGATTGGGGATTAATGAAGATTCCTTGGAGTAGCACAGTTGTGGAGCCAGCCAGCCAGGTCAGGGAATTTGCGTTAAACTTTTGGCATGATTGTTGGCTCCTTTTTGTGTACTCCCTAGTGATTTCCTGCAACTTGTTAGTGGCAGCTATTAATGTTTTGGCTTATTTGAACAAGGTTGGCTGGAAGAGATGGCGTGGTTCATATCCTTACAGTTGGCCAAGAGTGGTGCATAAAGAAGTAAAGCTTAAATTGACTAATCATGCTTCCAGAGAATGCCGGGGGAGTGGGAGTTCTGAAGTATAAAATGACGTTGCTTGGCCTGGAATTGCCTACTTCTTGGTTTGATGGTTCTGCAGGAACTAGGAGCTTCCTGATCTGAAGTTCCCAGGTCTGAGTGGTGTCCCTGCTAGTATAGTTTGGGGATAGATGTGTCACTTTGATGATCACTAAGAGGAGAATTCTATAGCCTGCTGATATCTCAACCAAGAGGGGATGGTTTTTATTTTACTGTTGAGTGATCTGGTGTTGCATTTTTAGATTGACAGACAACATTCTGATTCAGAATTTTTAAGTTTTGTTACAAGGTTTGATCCTGCTTCTCTCCCTTGGTTCAAAGTTGCTGGGATGTGCCAAGCAGAGAGGTCAGCCTATTGCTCACTGTTCTGCTAACAGGATCATATTTACTTTTGGCTGTCGACCCAAGTTTTCCATTTGGGGATGGTTGATCTTGGACCGAGTAGTGATTGTTGGTGCTGTGTATGAGTTTTGCTTTCCTTTGTTTGTTTATGCACTGGGTTATCAAGTCTTCACCCTTTGTTTCTCATTTTCTTCATATTGTTCTGCAATGAACATGACTGGATTATGAGAGAACGGTGTTATTATGAATGATGAAAAGTGCTGCACTACTCTCTCAGTTTCAGATTGTCCATTTGCTATTAATTGCATTAGACGATGATGGTGCAGAGGTGGTGGTCAATGGAGTGGGTGAAATCTGTTTAGTGGTTGATTGGTGTCTGGTGAGTTCAGAGTTTACCCGGTGAGGGTAGAAATTGATTGGATGGATGAGGTGGATCGCATTGGTAAGTTTGCTTTGTATTATGGTTTCATTTCAACGATGCAGCTACTTGTATCTCCACTAGAGAGAGAGCACCCAGAATGGATGGGCTCGTGGGCATTAACAATCTCATCACTCGCAGTATTCAGCCAATCTACTGTACTAGTCAGTTCATAGTAACCGTAAATATATATTTCTCCATTACCATGGGTGGGTCGTGGGTGGGTTAGATTTGGATATCATAAAAATCGGTAACAGGTTTTGAAAGAGAAAATCGGTAACAGGTTTTGAAAGAGAATTTAATTTAGTGGGTATTTGCAGGTGCATGGGACATGGGTACCTACCGTGGATAATTCATATGAAAATTTCCTATATTGTGGAAAAGATTAATAACGGGTAAGTGCCACATTTCATCACTAAGACTACTAAATCGTGTCATGTTTAGTCACTAGAAAAATTTAATATCAATTTTGGTCACTCGAATTACTGAAAGAAGTCACATTTAGTCACTCTTTCATTAATGGAGTTGGACGGAAACTAACGGAAGAGTGACTAAATGTGACTTCTTTCAGTAATTCGAGTGACTAAATGTGACACGTTTAAGTAATTGAGCGGAGTTGGACCGAGGCTAACGAGAGAGTGACTAAATGTGGCGTGTTTCAGTAATTCGAGTGATCAAAATTGATATTAAATTTTTCTAGTGACTAAACATGACACGATTTAGTAATTTCAGTGACCAAATGTGTCATTTACCCAATTAATAACATTCTTAAATGGAATAATAGCATTTTATACCCCTTCATTATTACAAGCCCCCCTTTGCAATTTTTTCTTTGCACAAATATACCCTTCTGCTATGAATACTTAACAAACTTAAACTTATGTTAAAAGAGAGCCAAAACAGGACAAAATGATGAGAAATGTCAAAGCTCAGGTACAAACAAGGCATTTTCTCACGACCAAGGCGTGATTGCTGTATCAAAACCGTGAAGATTGCATGGTTCGTAGAGGAAAGACGACATCTCGTAGGCATGTGCAAATGTCACGGTTGGTAGATTGTGACATCAACACGAAAAGTGTGAGGTCTGCAGAGTCCCAGGAAGTTGAGGTCATATCACGGGCAGTTGCAAATCCCATGGCCTCATCATGAAGATTGTTAAAGAAACGGTGCACATCCAATCGACCTCATGGTTTAGTTGCAAAGTTCATGATCGTGACGACCAACAGTGAACTGTGCACTTTCTGTCTATATAAAGGAGTATAAATAAGAATTCAAGAGAAGAGTTTGAGAGTGAGAAAGTCCATTTGCTGGGTAGAGAGAGAAAGTGACAAAGCTAGAGATCTCCAAGCTTTGTAGCTTCCCACCACCATTGGAAGCTTTATTTATCCACCAAGAGCAACCAAGAAGTAAAATCTTCTTCCTATGATGATTATCTTCTCCATTTTGGTTGTATTTCTTTTCCTAGCTATGAAGTGTTCTCCATTTCACTTGGGTGTTGTGGAAACCTAGTTAGTACTTTGTAATTGATTGTTTGTGAACCCTATCCTCGATTTGCATCTTGAATATTCGTGATTATCTATTGAGTTGGGTATTATTCATGAAAATTGATGCTCTCTATACTACACCTGGTTAGAGGTCGCATGTGGCCTTTAATTGGGATAGCAGTAGTTAGTCGCGAGTCAAGTTTTTGTGGCACCGTTGCTGAGGACTCATGGCTTATTATGAAAAAAGTGAACTATTGTTAATCTAGCTTTCATTCTTCTTGCAATTGCATATGTTTTCCAAGTTTGTGTTTGTTTGAAGTGAGTTTCAGGTGGTACATGACCCGGAGTAACTCAGAGCACGTGGAGCCACTAGATGGCAACATCAATCAAACTCTCTGACATCTTGCACGAGAGAGGGAGTTAAGGGAAGCTAGGGAGAGACTAGTGATTCGCGCTCAACCTAGAGAAGGGGAGTTTGAAGAAGAAAAGGAAGGGGAATCTGAAGAGGAGATTGTAGCTGAAAACATGCCCAACAACCCAGCGCAACAAGGTGATTGAGGTGAGAACCATGGGATGTTACATGTCCCCACGAGTGGAGGATATTCAATTGAGCAGACATCCACCAGGGGCGGCAAACAAATTTGAGATCAAAATTAACCTCATCTCCCAGATCCAAAGTAATATCCAATTCCATTTCCTCGACAACGAGTAACCAAGATAGCACATCAATCGGTTCTATTAGTTAAGTGACGGCATCAAGATGAATAGTGTGGCCCAAGAAGCCCTTAGATTGAGACTCTTTCCTTACTGTCTAAGTGGTAAACCTCAAAGTTGGCTCAACAATTAACCTCCTCTATTACCTCTTGGGAAGATTTTGTCTAAAAGTTCATGGTAAGGTATTTCCCGCCATCCAAGACCACCGAGATTCGAAGGCAAATCACATTATTTGCTCAAGATGAAGATGAGACCTTAAGGGATGCATGTGAACATTACATCGATTACTCATCCAATGCCCTCGCCATGGATTTGATGAGGACTTCCAGGTTGGAAACGGTCTTTTCTAAGAAGACAGGATGCTCATCGGCTCATTGTGCCAACCTAACATGCTCAACAAGATGCCTCAACAAATGACCACACTCTTAGAAGAAATAAACGGCCAATGGATATGAGACAAGGGTGTCCATGTACCTTGCTTAATGCGAAGACGATTGATGGTTTAATCAAGATGCTAGCAAAAGATAGTAATTGAGGGAAGAATCATGTGATGGTTTGTGAATGGTGCTCGAGTCCCAACCATGTGTTGGAGGAATTTGAAATCATGATGGAAGCCACCAACCCGAGGAGCAAGTAAAAGTAATCTCAAATGGTATGGGAAACAACAACAGTCCCTATAGCAACACTTACAACTCAAGGTGGCACAACCATCCAAATTTATCATGGGGATCACCAACAAACCCAAGGCCACCGGGCTTCCAAGGACCTACATGTGGATATCAACCACGACTCCCATTTCCACAACAAAGGACACAATTTCAAGCTCCATATTTCCAATCTCAACAATATCAACCACAAGGAGGACAAGGGTATTAACATCAACAACAATCCGAAAAGCTAACCAAGTTTGAAAACCTTATCACTACCTTCAAGTTTGAGCTCTCAAAACTTTGAGAAGATTTAGAAGTTCATGGAGGTTTCTACAAGCAAATTTTCATCGGTCAAAGTGGGTATAAGGAGTCATCAAGCTAGTCTCCAAGGCTTGGAGATTCAAATCGCCAATCTCATTGAGGCCCTAACCGAGAGATCTTAAGGAGCTCTCCCGTCTCAAACTATAGCAAACCCAAGGACCAAAGGGCGAAGTTGCACTCTATCTTGCGGGAAAGATAATAAAAGGGAAGCACCAAATAAAGTTGTAAAATAAGAACTCCCTCCACAGACACCTCAGCAAGAATCTAAGGAGGAAGATGCTTAGAAGGTAAAGCAGACACCACCACCCGTAGTTGAGTACAATTCCTTTCCCTACATGAATGCATAAATACTAGTTGGAGGCAGAATATTCAAAGTTCATGGAGATGCTTAAAAAGCTCCATGTGTGTGTTCCACTCGTGGAATCTTTGGATCTAATACAAAAAAAAAATCCAAGCTCCTCAAAGAGCTACTCACAAAGAAAAGGAAGTTTGAAGACCTCGAATCAATCACATTGAGAGAGGAGTGGTCCACCATCATCCAAAACAAACACACCCAGAAGTAACATGATCCAGGGAGTTTTACTATTCCCTTAAGCATTGGTGCATTTCATGTGGAAAAACCGTTGGCGGATTTAGGTGAAATCATCAATGTAATGCGTTACAAGCTTTTTCATAAATTAGGCCTAGGTGAACCTAAGTTGACTTAGTTGAGTGTTACATTATTCGATTGGCTCTTTCTAACTACAAATTCCCAATCGAAGGGCAAGTATAGCATATGGTAAGCAAGTAATAAAATTATGAAATCACAAGTCTCTAGATAGTCCTTACTTTGGCTTAAGTTTCATTATCTAGCTTACCAAGAATAGTGATTGAGACTAAACTAACTACACTAATCTAACCACTACCCTCGTTAATTACAAGTTTGGGAGCTCTCTTAGGCTCGAATCCCCCTAGCTCCTCAAATGGATCGATTTTTTAGTACGATCCTAGATTGATTGACTTGATATTTTTTTCGTGGAGAATACTACAGTATATTGGACCCTCTATTCGAGTGCATCCACCCCGCTCAATTACGCTACTTGGAGTGTACCGAACAACCAACAAAGGAATTTGATTTGTTCACCACAAATTCTCACAAATGGGAAATACCCACATGTCTCTACTCAATACGACACTATAGACCTTATTGAAGATTCTCTATTCAACCTAAGGGGATGTTCTCCCTCCTAGGTCAATAGATCAATTGCCATGAAGAGGTATCAAGACTCATGCAATTCAACACACACATCAATCAAATAGATAATAAGAGTTCAAAAACATAGAATATGCCACATACATCAACAATCAAACCAACATCTAGACCTAGGGTTCATCAACCTAAGAGAAGGAAAGATTCATGGAGAAGAGGATAGAGAATACATTATAAGCTTAGAATCTTCAATCTTCATCTTCTAGGGGATTTTCTTCAATCTCCAACGGTGATTTTATTGTCCAAAATATCTCCTAGAACCCTCCTATGTCACTCTCTCTAGAATCGGCCCTTGAGTGTTTTGGGGTAAAAAACTCAGCTCCCCTTTGCTAAAAACCCGTTGCTATTAATTTATACTCATAGTAGTGCAAGGATAACGTTTTTGGTGTTTACTTCACGGCCGTGAACAGTTCAAAAACGTGTTCTCGGCACAAAACACACTATTTTGTGCACACTTCACGGTTTTAATGCTACTTTCACCCCCTTAAGGCGTGAAGTGTGCATAGACCACGAGATGCACAAAGGATGCTAGAAAATTGAAAAATTCACTGTTTTGGTGCGATTTTCACTCCCTCAAGGCGTGAACATTATGCCTTGCCCGTGAACCTTGCATAGACTCCACTTTTTGGCTCGTTTTAGCCTCTAAATGGCCCAGAACTCATCCCCAACCTTCCCACACGTACCAGGACCTGAAATGTGACAAAAGAAGCACAACCTAGCATAAAATAGGTCAAGGAAAGTTGATTTACAAGTCAAACAATCAAAGATATGAAGGGATAAAACATGTTAAAATGCACCCGAATCAAACTCCCCCACACTTGAACGTTTGCTTCTCCTCTAGCAAACCTAACTCACATAAGTGCAAAAAATGCAAGAAACTCACAATGGTATGCACTATAGTTCGTTGGTATCACCTCAAAGACAATCGAAGATGAGAGAACGCTACTTCAATCTCTTCGTGAAACACACACTCTCAGATGGGGACCTTGTTAACTAAGGAGGTCTTGACATTTTACGATGCACCGGGGGACTCTCAAGAAAACATGAAAACGATGGCCTCCATGGTGGTGCTCCTACTTTCTTTTTCAAAAGTGGACTCAAATTTTTTAGCCTCAAATTAAACTTTGATGCACATGGCACCACACTTTTCCAATTTTGCAAATTAAAGTATCTCTCCCTCGTGACCAAGAGCGAAAGGATATTGCCTTCCCAATCTCAGCCACATGTGGGAAACATGATGGTCAGATTCATTGCCCGAGCACCACTTCAAAACCTTCAATCCTCATCTCAATGAAAGACGGGTTGCCACACATGTCGAGTACCAACGAGAGCTGAGGTCTCATGACTCGCATAAAGACACACTATCTCCTTACCATACGAGTCCGTGAGGAGGAGAGCTGTATTGGGGATGAAAAGTAGTGAAAGATAATTGGGATGCTAGAAAGCTATCCGGTCCCCACACAGACCCTCAAATGACAATCCGTGCCGAGAGAAAAGCCCTTCGACGGCTTAATAGACCTTTAATGGATTTTTTTTACTCTCTGATGCCTTCTTGGTATGTTCTTGATGAATTTCAAGGTACAACAAAGTCTACGGAAACTTGGATCAAACAATGAAGAACTATAGAGGACAAAAGGAGCTATCAAGAGAAGAATATGGAGTTTTCACGATAAATACGAGGTCTAATGATGCATATGCCTATTAGTAATCACAATATGAGCCTAAGAGAAGCCTAAGGAAGGAAAACTCGGTCCAAGCAGACACGATACCGGTGGCGGCCCAACAATTGGTCCAACCGGCATTGGAGGAAACATATTCAAGACGCGTACATGATGAACAAAGGTAGCCCATGGGCCAAGGAGCTCAGCACACAAGCAGAACAAGCAGCGGTCCCAATTGCTGCCATGTCGCCGCTTGTGCCCAAGCTTCTAACAACCTTCCTCAGCAATTTACTTTGTCCACAAGTTGATTGAAATGAATCCAAGTAGGAGAATGAATGTTTTGGCCGACATTAGGAGGGGAAAGACTAGAAAACCCCTCTATCTTGTGCTATAAATAGGTGCTTAGACTTCATTTAGAAAACAACTTTTACTCATGAAAACATCTAAACCTCTGTCGGATTGAGGAGAGAATGACACCATCGATGCTTTTATCCCCCAATCTCACATGACTAGCTAAACTCTTTGTTGTTTGGGATGTTGATTTATGATGCATATTGTATTACTTTCAATGAATTAATGAGATGTCCTAGAGCATCGATGTACATTCTTGGAGCATCGATGGTCTAGTTATTTGTCTGATAGTTATATTGATATGATGAATTACTATGTGTGTTGATTATACTACTACTATGGGAGAAAAGGAAAATGATCTCGTGTAGTAGGCATCATCATTATGCATGTATAGAGGGGAAGTACTCGGATGATGATGATGCTTGATGTTTGAAAATCCCCAAAACCATAGAGCATCGTTATGGCTCATAGATGCCTATAGATAACAATTAGCTATCCTTCCTTGCCTTCATTAATTAGTTGATGACATAATTGAAAGCATGCATTTGCTAGTTAACTTCCTATCGGAAGAGTTGCATGCACGGGTAGGGAATGGCTTAGGGGAAAGGATATGATGTTGTCAAAGCATCGATACATATACACATATTATCCAGGAGAAAGTATCATGACCATCTAGATGACACTTCCTAAACAATTGTTTCCTACTTGCTCTATTTTCATTCTTTGCCTCGTATACTCTTTCTTTCTTTAGTGTGTTACTCGAATTCAATAGGGAACCTCAACGCATTTTTTTCACTTTCTGTTATTTCTACTAATCACTTGAGCATCTAGTTTTGAGTAGCTACCATCAAAAGACCTCGTGGAATATGACCCTAGGCATCTATAGGATTATTACTATAATCTTTATTGCATCAAGTTTTTTGCCGCCGTTGTCGGGGACTTTTGATTGTGTATTCGAAAGAAGCTATTTGTTTAAGGATATTACGATTTTCCATTTTCATTTCAGGAACCAAGGTGTGGATCACGAAGCAAGATGGTGACCCTGTTCGAGTACTTCCGACTCAAGGCCTCAAAGTTCATGAAATGCAACATCCATAATTCAAATGACATGGAGATTCAAACCCCTTGGATAGAGATGGTGAGGACATCACTACAATTTGATGGAGAAGATGACAAGGATCTAGTGAAGAATATTAGGAACTTCAATTATGTCTGATCTAGCATTGAAGGACAAGAAGAAGCGACTATATGCCTGAAGCTTTTCCGCCTCTCATTAAAAGGGAAGGCTTGAGTCTGGCGGGACATGCATCCAAGAGGCACGTTCAGGGCATGGGAGGAGGTTGCACAAGCATTCCCAGACGAGTACTTTTCACCATGGATGTTAGAGGAATTCATAGACGAAATCTCAAGAATTCATCAAAGACAAGGAGAGCCAATACATGAAACCTAGGTATTTTAGTTAGAACTATAAAATGAGTCGAGTAGAGTCATGTTTTACACAGTTTGAGCTCGAGCTACTCTTGTTTACTAAAATCTTTAGCTCATATTTGATACATTCAATTGTATGTCATGTATGGTACATGTGATTGATGTCATGATGAAAAATAATAATAGTCAAATGTTCAACATTAATTAATCTCATATTATACTTTGTTGATATCATATTATTTAGTTAATATATTTTAACTAGTTCACATCATGTTGTTTCATAGTATCGAAGTAATTAATTTATGATACATAATTTCTTTATAAAATTAAAAAGGTGTATTTTCTTACATGCTCAACATGTTAACTTCATATGAGGTGAGATATATTATTTAACAATCCTATGAATTATCAAAATCCAACTCCTAAGATATAGATAGATTCACTCATAAGTCAGTGATTAAGTTGGCTCTCTAACCACAATGTTGAGACATCTCATGATCTCTAAAGGAGCCGGCTCACGAGTTGAACTCAACAAACCGCCGAGTCGAGCTAGCTCGCGAGTTGAACAAAGTTTAGCACAAACTCGGCTCGTTAGTAAAAGAGTCGAGTTTCGAACTAGTTTTTCCCGAGTCGAACGTCAAGCCACTCGCGAGCAACTCAGCTCATTTGTAGCCCTACTTGTTGTAGATGACCTTACGCGCTATCATGGTTTTACCAATATTTAAGAAACCCAACACTATCAGTCGGTCAGACCGAAAATACCCACCCATATCGCTAAAAAGTTTTTGTGATGAAAAATGATTGAACCTCAATTAAACCATGATTTTATTACAAAATACCCTATTACTAACTTTCCATTATAACATTCGGTGTAATTTTACAATCCTTCATTTTTAACGGGACAAAACGACGAACCCGATTTTTTTTTTCTTCGTTGAATCAGTTGCAATTGTATTACCAAACTATATGCAAATTACATATAGTGCCCGATACAACGAAAGGATTACTCAAGACAAGTAACCCTGCAGAGAAGGGAACAACTCCCCCCACAAACCCACCTGACTACTCTAAGCTCTCCAAACCAGACTATAGGAAACCAGTAGCCACCAGGTCAGTCTGTAAATCACTGTCAACACTACCCAAATACAAAAGATCATAAGTAATTAATCTACTGAGAGTTGCAGCATCCCTTGGAGCAATTTGATGCTGTCGATTACATCTTTCACGCCACAGGTATGCGATACAGGCACACCAGAAGACTCCAATTACCCTCCCAATCGAGGAACCCTTCTTGCTCAAAGCCACAGCAGCCTGCACATTCTCTTGCCAACTCGATCTACAGAGCAGATGACCTCCCCTCCAGCAAGAAATAACCTGCAGTGAGTAAGGACACTGAAAAAACAAGTGCTCCCTGGTCTCCAAGGCCCCCCTGCAAAGCAAACATGAGCCATCCAGGATCTTACCCCACCTGACCAGCTTGTCCCTGGTAGTAGTAACTTCCATCAAAACTAGCCAAGTGATCAAACTATTGTTAGGCAGATGCTTTTTACACCAGACCAGTTTTGACCAATCCACTTGTTGATGTTCAATACGCAGAGTATTCCATACAGTGGATACCTTATAAACAGGAATCAGCTTACCATCCCAACTAGGAGGGTCACCAGCCATTGTTAGATGAGCCTGAAGTAAAGGTCGAAGCTTGAGGACCCTTCTCCATGCCCAAGAACTACTTGGACTCACATTCATGGTCCAAACACTACCCTGTTTGACTCTGTATTTCCACATCCAAGCCACCCAAATTGCACCACTTTTCATCATCAGAAGCCAAATCATTCGAATAGTACATGCTCTATTCCAAGCCAGGAGATCCTTGATGCCCAGTCCCCCCTCTCCTTTTGGTCGAGCCAGTCTTTCCCAGCCAATTTTAGCTCTACCCTCATTACCCCCATGCCAAAGGAATCTTGAGCATACAACATACACCTTCTTTAAAACCTTTTTGGGAAGGAGGAAAACCTGCATCCAATATTGCAGGATGCCCATAAAAACAGAGTTAATCAACTCAAGTCTACCTGCATAACTCAATTTCTTTGCACGCCAAGTCCCAATCTTCTGAGTGATTCTCTCAACCAATTTATCACAATCAGCTGAGGAAAGCTTCCCTGAAAATAATGGGAGCCCCAAGTACCTGACATGGAGTTTTCCCTCTTGAAACCCAGACAACTGAAGAGCATTACCCTTATACAGCTCAGATATCCCTCCAAAATAAATTTCACATTTGCTCGGGTTACATTTCAGTCCAGAAAGAGAATAGACAACAGCTCCTGAACTTTGCATATTGCTTGTGCAGAGCCTTCTGTAAAGATCAGAAGGTCATCTGCAAAGCATAGGTGAGTCAAACCTATGTGCTTGCACTGAGGGTGGTAAATCAGTTGCTTTCTTTCAGCAGCTCTGTTAAGAATAGAAGATAGCCCTTCCATGGCAATGGTGAAGAGGTAGGGGGAGAGAGGATCCCCCTGCCTTACCCCTCTTTTTGCCCCAAAGAAACCACAGAGTCCCCCATTGATGCAAATACTAAACTTAGAAGTCTTAACACATAGTTTAATCCAGTACAAGAACTTGACAGGGAATCCCATAGTCTCCATCATTAAAAACATATAATCCCAGTTTACTGAGTCAAAAGCTTTCATCAAGTCAATTTTGATAGCACATCGAGAGGAGAGATTCCTTCTACCATAACTACTGACTAACTCCTGAGCCAAAAGAATGTTGTCCACTATTCTTCTCCCTTCTATAAAGGCTGATTGATTATTACTTATAACATTAGGGAGGACCTTCTTTAGTCTATTTGATAGAAGCTTAGCAATGACCTTATAGAGAATGTTAATGCATGAAATTGGCCTGAAATCTTTGAGTTTACAAGCAGAGGTTACCTTAGGAATCAGGGAGACAGCAGTGGAATTAACACTGCTAGGGAGCCTGCCAGAGGAAAAGAAATCAAGGATTGCTGCTGTGATGTCCTCTCCAATGATAGACCAAGTTTTCTGAAAGAAGCCAGCAGAGAATCCATCAGGTCCAGGTGCCCGATGTGGATTCATGTGCATGACTACTAATTTAAACTCTTCAGAAGTAACGGCCCCACAAAGCATTAACCAGACAGCCTCTTAGTGACCAGAGTCTCAAGCTCCAACTTACTAGTATTCACTGCCTGATCCACCGTCCCAAATAAAGTCTGATAGAAACTCACTACGAACCCGATTTTCCTCAGCACTTGAACAGTAACAAATTTCTCATAACTTTTTGAATCAGTAATAGTAATTTCAAAGTTCGACTTCTCTACTACCTACTAATAAAAAGGAAGAGAGCTGGACGAAACATGAAAGCCTGAAGCCGCCTTGTAAGTTGTAACTTTGCTCCGGCGCCGGCGGGCAGTGTTAAATTAACTAACGGAAATCAAACGAATCCAAAGGCGCACCAAAAACAAACGAAGAGCTTGGCTCCATCTCAGCTGCACCGGGCCAGTGGCCAGTGCCAGTCCACCCACGCGCTGACTAACTAGCTTTCCGAATAGGAAAAAAAAAAAAAAAAAAAGAGCCTCTCTTCTTCTGTCTTCTGTCGCCTTCTCCTCATTTGGAAAATGGAAACCCCGGCGTCTTCTCTACTTCAAATCCTCATAAATAATCAGAACAAGACTTGGGTTGGGTCTTGATTGGGTTGGGGTAATCACTCATAATCACAGCTTAGCTCCACTGCGCCACAGGCGGGGTCGGGGAGGCACTTTTTCACTCACTCTCTCTCTCTCTTCTTCTCTTGCTAGAGCGACAATGGCCTCTTCAGTAGTCTTTCTTTCGGAAGCTAATGAGTTAGTTTAGTCAAGGGAAGACCAACCCCTCTTGAGATTTGTCCTTCCCATCCCAAGGACATACTCGGTCAATCTTAATTCCGTTACTGCTCTGCTCTTGGGAGAAAAGAAAGATCTGGTCTTTTTCTTCTTCTTTTTCTCTTCTCTGCTTTCCGAGGGGAAGGGAAGATATGGAGGAAGAGAAGAAGAACAAGGAAGAGGCTCCCAGGCTATTGGTTCAGAGCCTGATAGATACGGTGGACGAGATCGCTTCCATCTCTGATTACAGATGCTCGGTGAAGAAGCAGTACTGCAATCTAGCTCGGAGGTTGAAGCTCTTGACCCCAATGTTCGAAGAAATTCAAGAGAGCAAAGAGGCGATCCCCGACGAGACCCTGGATTCTCTGGCGTCTCTCAAGTTTGCTCTCGATTCAGCCAAGGAATTGCTCAGATTCGGGAGCCAAGGCAGCAAAATTTACCTGGTACCCTACTGCCCTTTTTCTGGAGCTTCCTCACTTGTGTGATTGTGAATCCTGCTTCTTTGCTTTCCCCAGTTTCAACTTTTGGTGCCTTTTTTTTTTCCAACTGGGTTTGGATGCTGAAGAAATGGCTGAAGCTAAGTGGATGGATATAAGTGGCAAAATTTCTTTTCAGAAATTAGATTTCTACATGTTATTATTAGAACGATCGGAGCAGTTTAAGACACTTTAGGATAAGCATCTAGTTCCTAAATCTCCGCCGTTTAGTTATCTTCTCTGATTTCCCTGCCAATTCCTTCAGTTAGAATTGACTGGGTCTCTTCTTCTTCTTCTTCTTCTTCTTTCTTCTTCTCGAACTAACACATGGGCTTCCATGTCATATTCAGATCAGTTAGCATTAGCAAGCAAGTAGAACCGAATATTGTGTACCAGTGTACCTCAACATGCTTTTTCTCGATTGTGCTGGCTGTGTTCTTCTTTTTGTTTGCCTCAGAAATGTATATAGTTTTGGTTTCATGGCTGTCTCTTTCACATATCAAGTTTTGGAACTAGATTCCTTCCAGCATGTTATATATCATCGCCGATCCCCTCTCCCCCTTTCTTTCTTTCTTTCTTTCTTTCTTTCTTTCTTCCTAGTCTCTTTTCCATTTAAACTAACATTCACTGCTGGGCTCATTTGACTTCATTCGGTTGATCTGTGATATTCAACTGTATCTGAAAGTAGAGTTTCTACTCTTGCTTGCAGGCCTTGGAGAGAGAGGACATAATCGTTAAGTATCATGAGTTGACATTTCAGTTGGAAGAAGCTCTTAGTGGAATCTTTTTGGAAAAACTTGACATATCAGATGAAGTTAAAGAACAGGTGGGAGATTCAGCTTGTGGGGATCCAACAACTATAACATTTGGTCTTAGGATGTCTGTTTAGTTCATGTGTGGGGCATCTCAGTGAACCTATGTAGTTTGTATAATCACCATAGTAGTAGGGTTTCTTCATAGGCCAGTTTAATTGAGCAAGTCTTCTTCCACCCATTCATCCTTATAGGTCTGTCATAGTGCATTAGTGCTAATGTGATCTTGTACATAGGTGTCAGATGATAGATACTTTTGATATGTTGGCAGATGTCCCGCTCCTGGTCACCCCAATGGCCCTTTGCCTCTCACTAGAACTCCTTATACAAAGACATACAATCGAGTTATGAGACAGTGCTTATTGGCTATAGTAGTTACTTGATTGCATGTTCTGGCTATTTGTTCAGGTTGAGCTCGTCCTTTTCCAGTTCAGGAGAGCCAAAGGGAAATTCGAATTCCCTGATACGGGCCTCTATTTCGATCTCTTTAAGCTTCATGGCGAAACTACTGATGCGTCAGAAGATCATGCTCTTCTACGGAGATTGTCTGAGAAGCTACAACTAACCGGGATAGATGAGCTTACTCAAGAGTCACTTGCTTTGCATGAGATGGTTTCTGCTACAGGTGGAGACCCTGAGGAGAAAATAGAGAAGATGTGGATGCTACTAAAAAAGATTAAGAATTTTGTTCAGACTGAGAATCCCAACTTGGATGCTCCTGGGGGAAAAGGTGCTCCTCAAAGTAGTAGTGGACAGGCTTCAACCGATGAGAATCATAAAGTTCTTGTGATACCAGATGATTTCCGCTGTCCTATATCTCTAGAATTGATGAAAGATCCTGTCATTGTATCAACAGGGCAGGTATATAAGTTCAACAAACTTACTTCTCTGTGCTATCTCAAATTTCCATTTTTAATCATGTAAGAGTTCAATGTATCCAATGTTGTTTCGCACTGCTATGTGGTTGCCATGACCTGCATCGCTTATCAAAACGAGTACAGAATAAAAAGTCTTTCTCAGTCCACTTCTTTAAACTTTTTTTCTGTTTTCTAATTGTTGATGGAACTCATGATCCTTGCTTTCAATTGGCTCAAAGTAGAGACTAAGCTTTGTTATCTCCCTTTCTGTCACTTTTAATCGTCATTTCATTTCCTTGCTGTAGACCTATGAACGATCCTGCATTGAGAAATGGCTGGAAACACATGGAACATGCCCAAAGACGCAGCAATCTCTTGCTGGTACCACACTCACCCCCAACTATGTCCTACGCAGCCTCATTGCCCAGTGGTGCGAAGCAAATGGAGTCGAACCACCAAAACGACCAAGCAGTTCGCGAACCAGTAAACTGGCGTCTTCCTTCTCCCCTTCCGAACGTACAAAGATCGAAATACTCCTCCAAAAGCTGACGTCTGGAACTCCCGAGGATCAGCGTTCTGCTGCAGGCGAGGTCCGTCTTCTGGCCAAGCGTAATGCCGACAACCGGGTGGCTATTGCTGAAGCCGGTGCAATTCCTCTCCTAGTTGGCCTCCTCTCAGTGCCCGACTCTCGCACCCAAGAACATGCCGTGACAGCTCTGCTTAACCTCTCCATATGCGAGGACAACAAAGGTAGCATCATATTGGCAGGAGCTGTTCCCGGTATAGTAAATGTGCTGAAAAAGAGTAGCATGGAAGCCCGGGAGAATGCTGCTGCTACCCTTTTCAGCCTTTCGGTCGTCGATGAAAATAAGGTCATCATTGGTGCTTCTGGAGCTATTCCCCCACTGGTGATGCTTCTGAGTGAAGGCACCCAGAGAGGGAAAAAAGATGCTGCAACTGCACTGTTCAACTTGTGCATTTATCAGGGGAACAAGGGGAAAGCAGTGAGGGCTGGGGTGGTCCCCACGTTGATGCACTTGCTTACAGAGCCAGGTGGTGGGATGGTTGATGAAGCGCTGGCCATACTAGCAATATTGGCTAGCCACCCTGATGGAAAGGCAGCCATTGGTGCTGCAAAGGCTGTACCTGTTTTGGTTGAAGTTATTGGAAGTGGATCTCCAAGGAACAGAGAAAATTCAGCTGCTGTTTTGGTGCATCTTTGTTCTGGAGATCAGAAATACATGGCTGAGGCACAAGAGCTCGGAGTGATGGCACCACTTTTGGATTTGGCACACAATGGGACAGAACGAGGAAAGCGAAAGGCTCAGCAGCTGCTTGACCGTATCAGTAGGTTCATTGAACAGCAGAAGCTGGCCAAAGGCCAATCGGATGCTCACCATCAACTGAATGGGCCATCATCTGCTATCACGAATCCTGAAGATAGCTGATGAAAAGTTTTGATCGTCTGTCTGTGCCTTGATTTCGTGGTTTCGGTTAAATATAAATAGATGCACCCATAGGCCGACTTCTTCGAATTTTGAGAGGGAAAGGTGGAAAGTTACCCGATCCCGCCCATCTGTAACAGCTATTTATTTTGAAGGCGAGGATTGGAAGCTGCAAACTTGCAAGACAAAAGGGTGCATAAGCCGGTAAGAGTCGAGTCTATGCAAGGGCAGGAAACAGAAAGGGGGAAGAGAGTACGGAGATGGGGCTTTACATATAAATGTGTCTAACGTGCTGCACCATTGTTGTAACATGGGGTTAATTGCATCGGTTACCACTTAAGTTTACTTTTTGTTGCACGGTGGCCACCTAAATGCATTTTGTTGCACATAAACCATTTATGTCGAATAATAGTTGCAACGTTATCATTTCCGTCAATACAGCTAACAGTAGGTACCTAAATATAATTTTCCTCGCCATGTCAGGAGTCCACGTCACCTTCTCAAACTGATTCACATTGGCCCACTTTAAGAATGAGCCCCTTATTACTTGCAACTTGCAAGGTGGGTTCGTTGACCCTTTTCTGTAGAATTTTTTACCGGTAGTCGGCGATAAAAACTTTCTGGAAAGATTTGGCGGCAAGGAGCATCTGCTGAACCTGGAGATGGCCTTCCCGTCGTCGTAACTAATTCTGAAGGCGGTTCGGGTGATGACGTCCTCCTCCGGGTCTGGAACCACTCGGAGACTTCGACCTCGACCTGGCTGGAGTTGGACATTGCCTAGGTCTACTTGTCCATCATTCCGGTCACGCTCTCCGCCACCACTGGCAACATCAACTGAACTAAACAAGGAAAGACACCGATTTCTTTTTTTAATTATAGAATTATTCCCGGAAGAGAAATAAACTAATCAGAAAACTAATTGAAGCTCTTACCTTGAGATTCACCATGTGGAAAGTCGGGGTGATGATTTTGCGATGGTGAGCCCGTTTCTCGCCCTCGAGCCGGAAAGGGAGCAGATAGTGGCATTAAGGAGTAGAAGGTGGGTTGATCGATCAGTCGATCAATACATTAGCGTGACGGTTGTTTGTTTTGTTGGGTGGATTGATCGTTTTTTAAGGTTCCGAGTGTATGGAGCTTGTCTTTGTTTTTTTCTAGTTTTGTATTAATGCTGGTATCTGCTATGCGTAGTTTCTTGTTGAATTAGTAAATGCATATTTTTCTTCAATGAGTATTCTTTTTACTTTGTTCCTGAAGGTGATTGGGTTGGGGACTAGTGGTAGTGATGAAAATAGAGACCTTTCTTTCTTTGGCCATTTTAATTGTAGAAGAAACAGAGTACTCTGTTCTTGGCTTAGTGGCTAAAAGAACTCACAAATCCAATCAATAGACGGCAAGAAAAATGCAATGGAGGGGAACTTGTTTGACCGAATAATCATTATCTATTTCTGACATCAAAATTAGAAATTTCCTCGGGGATTATGGATCCACCGGCGATTTCATCTCATATTATCTTCGTCCCCTGCTCTAGCGATCCCAGTTGTTGCTGTCGGCGGCAATTCCATGCACAAAGCAGCAGTTTATACCTTTTATTTGTAGAATCCACATCGGTGACGGAAGATTCTTCTGGTGGAGTGGAGTCCAAATCCTCGCCGGAATATACTCTATCCTTCCGCGCAGGAAGCACCAATTTTTATGGAGAAATTCTCCATAAAGTGGGCTAGTCTGACTCAGCTTCAGAAGGTGATGTGGACTGCCAACATGACAGGGAAAATTAATATTAGGTACCTATTGTTAGTTTTATTGACGGAAATGGTGACGTTGCAACTAGTATTTGACGTAAATGGTTTATGTGCAACAAAATACACTTAGGTGGCCACCGTGCAACAAAATGTAAACTTAAGTGGCAATTGATGCATGTAATCATCCTCTCAACTTTTTTTTTTTTTTCATTGAAGAGATGTGTTTCTGTTTTTGGGTGTATTTTCGTGGCCGAAGACCCATGTAAAATATCATCTTTACGCTGTATATCTGCTGCTGCAAGTGCACAAAGAGTGGAATCAGCGACCTTGTTTACTGTCTGATTCGTCATTGAATTTGTCCTTGAAGTGTTTCTGTTGCAATGGCCAATGCTGATGATGTCTGATTAATTTGTCATCGGGCCCAATGAATTTGGCTCTAAGGCCTATCGACATCCAAAGGTCGTCCGCTCATCGCCATCGTCGGACCATCGCCCAGCAGTGTAAATATGGTTTGGGGTTACCAAACTGCATAAAATCATACCCAATTTGGTTAACCGTACGTAACCACATTTTTTAGGTTAGTGATTTGGTTGGGGTTAGTAAAATTGTAATTGTTGTGGCTATTGGTTAACTACTAATTACAATGATTAAACCACAATAACCACAAAAAGTGTGCCTATTGTTAATGTTTTATTTTTCCTACAGTTTAACGATTAATAGTTAATATTAAAAATATGTTTATCAATTTTTTGGATTTTGTCGAACGATGATCGGTGGATGACGAGGATCCTACGGATTTCTCCCTTGAGGTGTCACGCCGTTAGAAAGAATGATGATCGATCGAGTATAGCCATCATGTCTTGTCTTGCTCTAAACGAGTAGAGTTTCAATACTTGCACCATGAACGATGAAAGCTTGACTAAGCATTCGTTCCAACCAACAAGAGATAACATAGTGAAAATCATACACAAACAATTATAAGATAGAAACGGTCATATTGAATACCAAACATCGAGTTTTACATATTCAGAACCTTTAGGGTTTGCACACCTATGAAGCTAAAAGGAACTAGCCGGTTATGGGACTGAGTTTTTAGGGAATCATCAATTGAAATGAAGCTCTCAGAAGACCACTGAAATCGGCAGCCATACTAGAAAAATCAGGCTTGAGGGCGCCAGTTCTACCGTTGATTCCTCCTTACAACCTCTATCTCTCTAAGTGATGTAGAGTACTCTATCGACAGAGTAATGATCCTCTAATGTCTCCTATCACTGGCTACCGAGTTCTAAATCCTAGAGACTTTTATATAGATCTTGGATTAGGGTTTCCTAGGAGAGAAACTCAGCCTTGGGGCGTCATCCAGCCAATCAGAGGGATTTTTCCAGAAATAGCTGTTAACACCTAAAAATTAATTCGGCCGAAATTAAATGCCGCATTAATTAGTCTCGGCATTTAATTCGATGCCGTGGGTAAAAGACGGCGTCGTTTGAAATTAAGCGGTATCGCGGAGAGTTAAAACGATACCGCGGAACAAAAAACGGTACCGCAAGGAAGCTCAGCGGTACCGCGACACTGGAAACGACACCGGTCACCAAAAAAACAAAAGAGGGGCCAGCGCCACATGGAGACAAGCGGTACCGTGGAGAATTAAAACGGTACCGCGGTTTTAAAAACGATGCCGCGAGAGCCTGGTAAGCGGTACCGATTAATTAAACCAAAATTTGCCTAGTCCAATGCGAGTGCCGATTGGCGGTGGTTCCATGGAATTTTTCTCGGCTATATCAACGGTGTCATTTAAGTTCAAAACAGTGCCGCGAGTAGGCCCAACGGTGCCGTTGTACTAGCAAACGACAGTGTTTAAAATAACAAACAATGTCGCGAAAGGAAAAGCAAACGGAGCCGTTTTGGCGCTAATGATGTCGTTGGTCAACACGCGTATTTGACTTGTGATGGCCGGATTGATCAATTAATATTTTAATGACTGTTTGGGACGGTGTCGTTTAGTTGAAAACGATGCCGCAAGAGGAAAGAAACGACACCGCGGATTATAAAGCGGGGTCGCGAGTAGGCCAAACGATGTCGCAACAGTTAAAACGACAGTGTTTAAAATTAAAACAGTGTCGTGAAGCTCAAAAGTTCAACAACATCGCGGGACAAGGAAACGATGTTGTTTAACTAAGAACGACGCGGAGGGGTGAAAGTTTGACGGCGAGTTAATTTTATGATTATTTTAGACGGTATCGTTTAATGAAAAGCGATGCCGCGGAAAAGTAAAACGACATCGCGGTAGTGGTAAGAGTTTGGCCGAAGGCAGCCCGCCAAGCCCAACGACGTCGCAAGAGTAGAGAACGACGTTGTTTGATGGACTAACAATGTCGTTGGTTAAACCGGGTCGGGGCAGTTGAGTTGGATTATAAAACGACATCGGTTGGTGAAAGGCGATGTCGTGGTATTGGTGAAACGTCATCGTTACATGGACAAGGTTGTAAGTCATTTCGCCAAGTTTCTGCAAAGCAAGAGCGGTCTCGAGGGCACGTGATTATCACGCAACAAGGAGGAAGTTACCTGCACGGTTGAAAGGAATGAAGACGTGGGAGACAGAGGCGCCAAGGCAGTTACTACGACGGGGAGAAGCGCGAAGTATAAAATTGGGAAGAGAGAGAAGCTCTGGACGGCAAAATCAAATCTCAAACTGCACCGTCGCAGATTTATCTTTTTTCTCTCTAGTTCGTAGAACTTCTCTGTCAAAGACCTCCTTTGCAGAGTCGTAGTAGTTGTAGTCGTAGTCGCGGAGCTCTCCAGAGGAACCTCCATAGGAGTAGAGGTAACGTAACTTAGAACTCCTGGTTCGATTTTCTGGTTATTCGCCGAACACCCTCGTTCGAACATAGTTTGGAGAGGTGGTGAACCGAATAACGGTTGTTTGATTAGAAGTCAAAGGTATATCGATCAAATCAACATCGCCGACGCCGGCGGTGGATATTTGACGGTCGTCCTGATTTCTGTTTTAATCAATCAAATCAACGGCGCCGAAATTCGGCGACGGATATTTGACGGTTTTGTTGACTGTGTGTTTGTGCTTACTTGAAAACAGTGCGCATTGAACACGCGAGTTTCGCCAACGAAACAAATTGGCACACATGGTGGGACACGTGTGTTCGAATGGCTCCGCGACGAAAGAATCAGGAAGGGGATGTTCCGCCCGGATTCGTGGAGGAACATGTGGCCAACATTGAAGGAGGCCAAGGAGTCGTTGCTGAAGACATCGGCGTGTCTGGGAATCCGCCGTCCGCAGCTGGGCCGACCGAGGATTTGTCAATCCGCCATTTCATGGAGGAGAACCGTCGCATGTTTGCTAGCCTCAACAATGAGTTCGCAGGCTTCAAAGGCGAGGTAAATCAACGTTTTGACGCTTTAACTGCACGACATGATTATCTTGAGTCTCGTGTTGATAGGCTTTTAGGCCAACTCTTTGAAGTTGTGACTAAAAACAGACATGATTTTGATGTTTTTGTGGATAAAAATCTACTTGATATGAATGAAATTAGAGAGCTTTTGGGTAGACCAGTAACGCAACCTAGGGATTTGCCGTTAAACGGTGAAAATAATCTAAACAGTGAAACTGGTTTTCCAAACAACGGTGCTCGAAACAGTCCGCCAAGAAAAGGGGTTCCGCCGACACCGGCGGTGAACCCACCAACTCCGCGAGTTAATATTGGAGAGACTAGCACTGCCGCTAACACTCGGGTTGAACCACCGCCGTTTCACGGTGGGGGTCCACAAAATATCCCGGAGGCGAGGCCCTATGTGGCTCCGATGAGCGGTGGTGTTGGTGGAGGAACGATCAACAATGATCATGTTCCCCCACGCGGCTACCTGCAAAACGTCCCTCCTCCTCCAAACGGGCTTAGCATGGATCCTGGTGGATTCATACCACAAGGGGGGCAACTAGGGGGGCAAGATGTTAATTTGATTCGAGATCAGGTAGCACAGATGCTGGCGGATCAGTTTGGTTTAGGGATTAGACCCTCGATGTCGCCGATATATCGAAAACCATATCCGGATTGGGTTGATAGATACTACCCATTTCCACGTGGTTTTCGCGTACCTGATTTCATCACCTTCAGCGGGACTGGAGATCAGTCCACCGTCGAGCACGTTGGACGATTCACGGTTCAGTGTGGTGATGTGAGTGATTTCTTGAAGTTGCGATTGTTTGGCAACTCATTGACCGGGCCCGCATTTGCGTGGTACGTCAATTTGCCATCGAACTTGGTTCAAACATGGCAGCAAATGGAACAAATGTTCCATGCCCAGTTCTACCGTTCTGAGCCAGAAGTAACTATGGCAGACTTGGCACGAATGCGCCAACAGCCAGGAGAAACGGTGGAACATTTCTTAACTAATTTTAAAAATGCAAGGAATCGCTATTTTGTGAACTTGACAGAACGCGAGTTTGTTAAACTTGCTCAGGGTGGATTGAATTTTGAACTTCGTAAAAAGTTTCAAGATAAGGAGTTCTCCGATCTGTTTCAATTGATGTCATGCGCTGTTAGATACGAATCTCTTCTTCGTGAAGAAGAACATAAGAGGATTGGTTCTCATGGACAATATTTCCCTAATTTTGAAAACTATGGTGTGAATAACGTCGGCAGTGATGTTGACGAGGTTGAGGTTGATTTGGCCGAGATTGTGCAGGGGAAGCCATATGTGTGTGCTTCTCTAGCCAAGGCCGAAGGGAACCACAAGGTGGAAAGCCCAATCGTGCTCCAATTCAAACTAGGAAATATTCCTTTGATGTTTCAAAATCAGAATTGATTTTCGACCAACTTTACAAAGATGGTCAAATTAAGTTAACTGGAGGGCATACTATCCCGCCAGCTGAAAAGTTAAAAGGGAAACGATACTGTAAATGGCACAACAGTGCATCTCATTCAACTAACATGTGTGTTTTGTTTCGCAACGTTGTGCAGGATGCAATTGAGAAGGGTCGGTTCAAGTTCCCAGAGCCGAGGAAGGAGGCCATGATTGTTGACACAGACCCTTTCCCAAACGTGGTCGGCGTCAACATGGTCAATCCTGATTTCTCTAAGATCAACCTGCCACGTTTCAAGCTGGTGGTGGATACAACGCCACCGCCGAGTGGTAGTTCTGATGTGGCCCAAGGTGCTTCATCATCCCAAGTGCAGGAGGGGCCACGCTTGGACCCAGCTGAGGAAGAGAAGCTCTGCGCCCAGTGTCGTGGGAAGCTGAACATTGGGGGAGCAGGACCAAGCCAGTCGGTCCACCAGAGATTGGGACCACGACAGTTCAAGCCGAGGTACCCCTCATATGAATGCAGTGTCGAGGGAGTACATGCACCTGCCTGGGGAAGAGGGCAACGTAGGCAGGGGGTTGCTCAAAGTGCCCCACCTTTCAAAAGTCTGCCTTTTGGACTTGCCCGACCGGTGAGAGGTCCCCCACCTGTCAGGAGAACTTTCAGGATGCCAAATGTGCCACAGGGTGGTTGGCACACCTACGATGTCCGTCGTCAGCAGCCTATCGTCGTTGACCAGATGACAAGGACGTAGTATCAAAGGTACCTCCGCAAGAATGCTCAAGGAAGGAGGATTGCAAGCTTGCAAGCAAATGTTAATGTGGATAACTCTACCACGGGTCTGAGAGTGACTGTGGCCGGTGCTGGAAAAGTTGTAGAGGACAAGCGGGACGGGAACGAGCAAGGAGTCCCGGGAGAGGCTGAGTACGATGCTGAAGTGGATGACTCCTTTATCGAAGAGGAGATGCTGGAATTGGAGGAGCCAAAGTCGAAATTTGATCGAAAGAACAAGGATGACGATGATGACAACCAAGGTGCTCCCATGACGATCCAGTTTGGAAGCCTACCACCAGTGGTGGTGAACAACTACATCTTGCCATTGATCTTCCACATTGATTTGGAAAATCAGGGAGAGGATGGCGAGGTCATGATGGAAGTTGAAGAACTGGACGAAGCTGCTCAGGAGGTCAATGTTGCTGAACTGGTGAGCGGTTTCGCTCAACTGACTTTAGAGGAGGAGAATGAGGAGCCAGCGGCGGCAGAGCTGGTTGGCGAGTCTGCGGATCTGCCAATCGAGGCTGAGTCGTGGAGTGCAATGATGGCTCGCACGAATGGTCAAATTGACTTGGCAGTAGAGTCAGCCAAACAGAACAAGAGTTCGCAGCGGATCCTGAAAGAACTGTACGAAGCTGGCCACAAAGCTGTTGGGCTACTGGGCGAAGAGGGGGGAAGATATCCTTTTTACGTGTTATACCAAGGCCCGAAAGAGTCAACAAGTGTGACAGTGGAGAACATCACATGGAGATCAGACTTCGACGAGCTGGAGAAATCTCTCTGAGCTGCAGAAGCGAAAGGGAAAGCCGTGGACGAAGGAACCACGGGTGAGGAATCAAACAGGGTCGTTGTTTTCAACGAATCCGAACCGAAGATGATGCGTCATTTGAGACCTCTCTACATCAAGGCCACACTTGATAACGTACCAATGTTGAGAGTCTTAGTTGACAATGGCGCTGCAGTAAATGTGATGCCAACAAGGATGCTTAAGAAGTTGCGCAAGAGCACTAATGACTTGATCCCAACGGAAGTGTTTGTGACAAGTTTCAATGGCGGGTCCACCTCTGCCAGGGGAATCCTCCCAGTTGTTGTGGGAGTTGGATCACAGAAGCGGATGAGTGCTTTCTTCGTGGTGGATGGAATGATAAGTTACAACGCACTACTTGGTCGGGATTGGATCCACGCCAACAAGTGTGTTCCTTCATCGCTACATCAGTGTTTGATGCTCTGGAATGAAGGCGGTATCGTTGAGGTGGTCCAGGCTGATGCAAAGCCGTTTGCCGTTGGGGCCAACGTGGCCGAAGCTTACTTGTACCATGGGGATTTTGGACCACTCAAAATCAGGAGCGGGGATGGAGGAACGCCCAACGTCATAGTGTCAAGTGCACAGGTGTTGAACCACTTGTCTGAAATTGTGAGACCATCAATGCGTGCATTAGGTGGTCCACCAAAATCAGAGTAAGCCACCTCAAGAGAGGGTGGAGAAGGCCGAAATCACGGCCTTGATAGAGGGGTTGCCGATCAACGGCGAGGATGCGAGTAACAAGTTGGGAGAGGAAGCGACGGCGCTGTCTGCGACATTGTGGAAGAAATAAACTTTGGCGGGAAGGATGATCCACATTCAACGTTCCTATTGCCAGCTTGCATGAGTCTGACAGGTACGAGTTAACTCTGATTCTGAATGGCTTCAAAGATTGTTTTACGTGTGAATGTTAGGAAATATAGCATGGATATGTTGCAATAATGTTGTATAGCCAGTTTATCGCTTTTTATTTTAGATTCATTCATGACTGAGCTACATAGATGCCATCGGCATTGCATTAACATAGTCAAGGCTGTTGGTGTATGGTTGTGTTGGCTAAATGGTTTGTTTTCTTTAAGCCAGAGTTGTTAAATATGATCCGCTAATTACTTTTAAACATGGCTTTACTTTTAATTTTCTTTGATAATGGTTGATTAGGAAATAATGACCAAACATTGCCATTTTTGCCTAAGCCACGTAGCAGTGGTGCCGCTTTATTTTTCTTTTCATATCAACAACATTGTTGGGGGGCACGGTGCCGCGGAAGCAAAGGACTAATATATTATACCATAAAAAAAACAAAGTTGTTTAACAAAGAAGGGATGGAGGGCCAATCATGGTCGTTTTGGTCTATGTGGCAATGGAAGAATTGTCGCGGCACCGTCTTGGGTTCCTCTTCTCAACAACGTTGTTTTGGTCCCAAGAATTGTCGCGGCACCGTCTTGGGTTCCTCTTCTCAACAACGTTGTTTTGGTCCCAACATCGTTGTGAGGCATGACTTGAATCCTTTGCCCGTAACGCTGCTTGAGAAGAGAGTCTTGTTAGAAGCTACTCTAATTAAATTAAATAGAAAATAAGCAAACCAAACATGATGGTTTTATTACTATGTTCCTTGTTGAAAAAGGACTAGGATTGGCCAATGTAGTTCCCGCAGCACTGCAAGGGATTGTTGTGCAGGACAACAATGTTGGTCTTATTCGAGCCACAGGTTTGTGGTGGAGAAATCTCATTTAAAACAACATTGCAACTTGCTTTAATTTTGCCAAAACAGCATTGCGGCCAACTGGTGCATGATTATCCGGCCTTGTGGTAAATGACTCGGTTGGTTTTCCTTTATTAGAATAGGAGAGGAACAAGTCTCATAGTCCTATGCGGCCACTTAATTGGCATAGTTGGCCAAATTCTATACAATATTAATTAGTTGTAACACAACAGGTCTGTGACCGCAGCAATGCAGAATTATAAATAAATAAATAAATAAAAGGAAGTTCAGCTGCAACATTGATGAAAGAGTAAACACTAAACAAAGTTGTTTGCCATTCAACCTTGTGGCCAAATCTTTTCGGCCAAAATTGCTTTTAAATAAATAATAATAAATAAATAAATTTGGCCACAATAGCGGGTGGCTCTACAGCGTTGCAGGAAGGAGGAAAGGGAACTTGGCCGGGTTTGGTTGCACAAAGCTGGGTTGGCGGAAAAAAAAAAAGACTGCCGCTAACAGCCCAGAATAATAAACAAAACAAAAAAAAATTGCCATGCAGAGCTGCCGCTGTGGGCTAACAGCGCTGATGATGATAAAAAAAAAAAGAGGGAGTAAGAAAGTCTCAGCTTGTGGCCTTTTTTTTTACAGCCCCGCATAAAAAAAAGGGGCGGCCATACAGCCGTGACTAAAACAAAAAAGAAAAAAAAACTCTCACGACTTTGTCTAACAGCCATGGAAAAAAAGAGAAAAAAAAGGGGCAGAGGCTGGCGGCCAAGCAGCCCAAAAAAAAAATGTAAAAAAAGCTCTCAGCACTGCCGCTAACAGCCCTGAAAAAAGAAAAAAATTAGCTGCAGCGCTGGTAGGGAATAACGAAAAAAAAATTATAATATAAATAAAAAATTTCTGCATGCAGCGCTGCTGCTGCTAACGGCGGTGATGATAAAAAAAAATTATTATTATTTTAATTAATGCTTGCAGCGCTGGTAGAAAAAAAAAGGGGAAAAGTTGGGTCGCGTTGTTGCAATTAGCCGCAATGCTGGTGCCAAAATCATTCGGCCATGCATGAGAGTTATATAAGTGGTAATTAAAGACTTCATTGTTAACTTTGGCCTACATGTTTAGTTCGTTTAAACACTTTGAGCCAAGTATTTTAGGTGTTATACTATTTGGTCAACAATTTGGTTCATAATCCTTATAAACCAAATTGTGGGGGGCATTTGTTGACACATAAAAATTAATTCGGCCGAAATTAAATGCCGCATTAATTAGTCTCGACATTTAATTCGATGTCGTGGGTAAAAGACGGCGTCGTTTGAAATTAAGCGGTATCGCGGAGAGTTAAAACGATACCGCGGACAAAAAACGGTACCGCAAGGAAGCTCAACGGTACCGCGACACTGGAAACGACACCGGTCACCAAAAAACAAAAGAGGGGCCGCGCGTTTAGTTGTAGTTCGAGAAGGAGTTTTTTCTAATTAATTATTATTCTCTTTATTCCTTGTCGAAAGGGGAAACCGGCGCCACATGGAGACAAGCGGTACCGTGGAGAATTAAAACGGTACCGCGGTTTTAAAAACGATGCCGCGAGAGCCTGGTAAGCGGTACCGATTAATTAAACCAAAATTCGCCTAGTCCAATGCGAGTGCTGATTGGCGGTGGTTCCATGGAATTTGTCTCGGCTATATCAACGGTGTCATTTAAGTTCAAAACAGTGCCGCGAGTAGGCCCAACGGTGCCGTTGTACTAGCAAACGACAGTGTTTAAAATAACAAACAATGTCGCGAAAGGAAAAGCAAACGGAGCCGTTTTGGCGCTAATGATGTCGTTGGTCAACACGCGTATTTGACTTGTGATGGCCGGATTGATCAATTAATATTTTAATGACTGTTTGGGACGGTGTCGTTTAGTTGAAAACGATGCCGCAAGGGGAAAGAAACGACACCGCGGATTATAAAGCAGGGCCGCGAGTAGGCCAAACGATGCCGCAACAGTTAAAACGACAGTGTTTAAAATTAAAACAGTGTCGCGAAGCTCAAAAGTTCAACAACATCGCGGGACAAGGAAACGATGTTGTTTAACTAAGAACGACGCCGAGGGGTGAAAGTTTGACGGCGAGTTAATTTTATGATTATTTTAGACGGTATCGTTTAATGAAAAGTGATGTCGCGGAAAAGTAAAACGACATCGCGGTAGTGGTAAGAGTTTGGCCGAAGCCAGCCCGCCAAGCCCAACGACGTCGCAAGAGTAGAGAACGACGTTGTTTGATGGACTAACAATGTCGTTGGTTAAACCGGGTCGGGGCAGTTGAGTTGGATTATAAAACGGCATCGGTTGGTGAAAGGCGATGTCGTGGTATTGGTGAAACGTCATCATTACATGGACAAGGTTGTAAGTCGTTTCGCCAAGTTTCTGCAAAGCAAGAGCGGTCTCGAGGGCACGTGATTATCACGCAACAAGGAGGAAGTTACCTGCACGGTTGAAAGGAATGAAGACGTGGGAGACAGAGGCGCCAAGGCAGTTACTACGACGGGGAGAAGCGCGAAGTATAAAGATTGGGAAGATAGAGAAGCTCTGGACGGCAAAATCAAATCTCAAACTGCACCGTCGCAGATTTATCTTTTTTCTCTCTAGTTCGTAGAACTTCTCTGTCAAAGACCTCCTTTGCAGAGTCGTAGTAGTTGTAGTCGTAGTCGCGGAGCTCTCCAGAGGAACCTCCATAGGAGTAGAGGTAACGTAACTTAGAACACCTGGTTCGATTTTCTGGTTATTCGCCGAACACCCTCGTTCGAACATAGTTTGGAGAGGTGGTGAACGGAATAACGGTTGTTTGATTAGAAGTCAAAGGTGTATCGATCAAATCAACATCGCCGACGCCGGTGGTGGATATTTGACGGTCGTCCTGATTTCTGTTTTAATCGATCAAATCAACGGCGCCGACATTCGGCGACGGATATTTGACGGTTTTGCTGACTGTGTGTTTGTGCTTACTTGAAAACAGCGCGCATTGAACACGCGAGTTTCGCCAACGAAACAATAGCACTTTTAAAAAAATTACAAAAATAGCACCCATTGCGTAGAAATTACAAAAATAGCACCCTTTTTTAAAAATCGCATCCCCTGGTGTGTTTTGTATTTAAACCGCACCACCAAGGTGCGGTTTAGCTTTCTGGGCCAAAACCGCATCTTGGCCATGCGGTTTGCGGTCTGAACTAACCAAATCGCATGGCCCAGATGCGGTCTAGTCCTGACCTAGCAAAACCGCACTTTGGGGATGCGGTTTTGCTTCTCCAAAACAAACCTCACTCTCAAAGTGCGGTTTTGGCAACACAAACCGCACCCCCCATGCGGTTTGTGTGTCAATTATTTTTCGACACCAGACATGCAGCCATGCAATTTGACAGACGTGGGGTTGCATGGCAGATGAAAACCGCACCTTAGAGGTGCGGTTTTCATTGATGATTTTGCCTATAAAAGGCAGTCCAGGAAATCTCTTCTCTTCACACCTCTCCTTCTCCCTTTTCAATTTTCTGTTGTAGCTCCCTATTTCTCTAGTGTTTTTGCGGTTAATGTTAACTCGTAAGTTTATTTTGTATTACTTTTTATTGTAAATTGTGAATTGTGATTTTTACGATATTAGTTGAACTACTGTTTTTTTGCAGATGGCATTCTAAAAGTTCACGCTTGGATTACAGTGGAATGGTTACACGGAAGAGAGCGGAAAGGGGGTCACCTACGTCAGTGGCAATTTTCAGAAAATAAAGGTCGCTACCAGACCGATGCTTGAAGACCTCTATCAAATGTGTACTAACGCTACTTGCATGGATGGCACGAGAAGAGTTGATCGTATGGTGTACCGATATCCAAACAGAGAAGGCGGGCCATTGTGGCACGAGGAATATCTCATAACCACTCAGGATGAGGTAGATGCAATGCTCGAATTCTTGAGGTCCAACAATCTTTCCAGAGCCGAGATGTTCGTTTACACCGAGCCGGTCGTAGGTGTTGGAGGTCATTCTGGAGACGGTCAAACATCTAGTTTCCATGGTGGAGGTGAATTATATGGAGATCATCCCTACCAAAGTTACCATGATCCTCATTCCTATTTTCAGTACCAAAATCAAGGTGAAGGTCAACATCAATCTTACCCTTCATATGAAGAAGAAGTTCAACCGGACCATGCCAACCAACCCCAGTACACCTTCCAGTCAGGCAGTGGTAGTTTTCACAACTACCATTGTGGAGCTGATGAAGGTGCCTTTCATGAGCTGGATCAGATGGAAGATGCCCTGCCAGCACCAGTCAGTGACCCCTCCTATGAACAAGGAGAGAACAACGTCACTACAGACAGCTCCGACCCTCTTGAAGGTGCTGATGATTCAGGATCAGAGTCAAGACTCAGATAATGATGATGAGGTGGCTCATGACCGTGTACCAGTCCCCTACTACAATCACATTCCAGACGACAATTGGATGGTCGAAAACGACATGGAACCCCCGGAGGTTCCAATATGGGGTCCACTCACTGGGTTTATGAAGGGCCAACAATTTGGCTCAAAGAAGGAGGTGCGGCATGCCATTGATACCGAAGCAATGAATCAGCATTTTAAATGGCACACAACTCATTCTAACACGAAAAGGCTCATAGTCAGATGTCGTAATCATAACGAGGATGCAATGTTAGGATTCGGGCCATCAACAGCAAGAGACACGACCATTGGCTCATATCCCGTGCGGTGAACACACACACATGTGTGTCATCCATAACATCCCAAGGCCATCGAGAGTTGAAATCCAGGGTGGTTGCTGCGGCTATCAAGCATCTAATTGAGCAAAATCCTGACCTGAAGGTGAAAGTCATAATCACTGACATTGCAAGTCGTTATTGTTATATGATTTACTATAAGAAGGCGTGGCATGGAAAGCAGAAAGCTCTGGCCGCCGTATTTAGTGATTGGGAAGAATCATATGCATTCCTTCCCAGGTTGATTTTGGTACTGGAGGCGTCTAACCCTGGCACTGTTTTCTCCCCTCGATACCAAGATGAAGAGGTACAACCGCCAGAGCCAGGTAACAAATGCCATTTCAGATGAATGTTTTGGGCATTCAAGCCATCTATTGATGGTTTTGGCTTCAGGACTTTCCTCGGTTAGGGGCACCCCATTTTTTTCCAGGATCGTGAAGGACCCTAAAATACTTCGTCAACCAAGTGATTGATACTTGGCCTTTCCACAATGGTGGCAAGCGATCCGTCGCATTAACGCTCCCATTGGTTGGTACTCTCACCCCCAAAACACTGTGGATAAAACACTGCCAACCGGTCATACCGTCACGATACTCGGGGGGATGATCACTCACACACACCGCTTTGTCGTCGATGGGCAGATGACTTAGGATGGCAACGTCCTTGAGTGTGATGGTGCACTCTCCTTCGCGAAAATTGAAACAATGTGTCTCCTTTCTCCATCTCTCCTCCAATGCGGTGATGAGTTGGCGATCGACTTTTATGCCTACAAAATGCCTAATAGACTCCAACCGTGCCCTTTTGAGAAAGGGCAAGATAACTGGGTTCCATGGGAGCTGTCACGAACTTACTCTCGATCGTGCGGCCCTAGCTCTGAATTCCGTTAGAGCGCTAGGCAGCCTTTCTCTCAACTCACTTGAAAGCAAAGAACAAGAACAAAGACAAAGGAAATGGGAGAACTCTCTAGGGTGTATTACTCTAAAAAATGATGGAATGAGTACAAATGAGGGAGATGGCTCCTTATATAGGCCTCTCCACATACAAGGCATCAATGCCCCTCATAAAGTCCCTCTACTACATCAATACACCCCATTAAGTCCCTCCATTATGCACTCTATCAATGTCACCATTATGTGACTCATAAGTGCACTATAAAGCTCTACATTATGGTGGAGAATCCTAGGAGCATCTCTATGCTACTAGTCTTCCATGCATGCCACATGTGCTGCTGCCATGTTGTCACCTTTTTGGCGCCATGTCATCTGCCACATGTGACATCCTCCCCCACCTATGCTCGCGACGCCCTCGTCGCGTCCTCTTGATGGAATGCCTCGATCAAGTCCTTGTTCTTCCAAAGCGTGAGCTCTTTCTCCCATGTTGCTTCACTCTCCGGAAGGTTGTGCCACTTGACTAAGTACTCCACAAAGCTTGGATGTACGCCGCGACGAGGAATGACACGACGCGCCATGATTTCTTCGACTTCATGGTCGTGTGTCTTGGTGACGAGTGCTGGTGCGCGCTGCGGCTCCCTTCGCTGCTCGTCCTCCTTGTCTTCGTGGTAAGGTTTGAGTTGGCTCACATGAAAGACCGGATGGATCTCCAAGTGCGTCGGCAGCTCTACCTTGTATACCACATTGCCAATCCTCTTCACGATGGGGAATGGCCCTTCATAGCGGCAAAGCAGTCCCTTGTGCACTTTCTTGAGATGCTTGAAGCGATGAGGGTAGAACTTGACCATCACCATGTCTCCCTCTTCAAACTCCAAGTGCCGCCGCTTCTTGTCCGCCCATTTCTTCATCTTCCTGCTAGCGCGGGCTAAGTAAGACTTGGCCATCTCCATCTTCTCGTGCCAGCCTTTAGCGAACTTGTAGGCCGCCGGACTGTTGCCTCTATACCCCGTTGCCACCGTCGTAGGTGTCAAAGGTTGTTGCCCCGTCGCCAACTCAAATGGACTCGTGTTGGTCGACTCGCTGCGGTGTAAGTTGTAGGAAAACTGCGCCGTGTCCATCAACTTCACCCAATCTCTTTGGTTTGCACTCACGTAGTGCCGCAAGTACACTTCCAACAAGGCATTCACCCGCTCCGTCTGTCCGTCGCTTTGAGGATGAAATGCCGTCGAGAAGTTCAAGTTTGAGCCCATGATCTTGAACAACTCTCGCCAAAATCTGCCCGTGAAGCGCCCATCTCTGTCGCTCACGATGCTGCTAGGAATGCCCCAATACTTGACCACGCTCTTGAAGAATAGTCGTGCCGCATCCTCCGCCGTTAAGTCTTTTGGCCCAGGAATGAACACTCCATACTTCGAGAATCTGTCCACCACAACCATGATGCAACCGCATCCATCGACATTGGGAAGTCCGATGATGAAGTCCATGCTCACACTCTCCCATGGTCGTTGAGGCGTGGGCAAGGGCTCTAGCAAGCCTGCCGGGCTTCTCTGCTCCATCTTGTCTTGTTGGCACACAAGACAAGTCTTCACATACATCTCCACGTCGTCTCTCATACGCGGCCAGAAATATGCTTCTTCGATGAGCGCTTGCGTTCTCTCGATGCCGGGATGGCCCGCCCACTTGGAATCATGGCACTCCTTCATGATCTCCTTCCTCAAGTTGGCCCATCTTGGCACGAACACCCGCTCTCCCTTGGTCATGATGAGCCCATCCTTCATCCAAAACCGCCGAGTTTTACCTTGCTCAATGTACTCCGCTACGGTTTTGGCGAAGGGGTCATGGCCAAGGCCTTCAACGATCCGCTCCTTCAAAGGAAACGTGGGCTGGCTGATGCTTGCGGCTGCACTCTTGTGGCTAAGAGCATCGGCAACGGAATTCGCCTTGCCTGGATTGTACTCCATGACGAAGTCGAACTCGGCCAAAAAGTCTTGCCACCTCGCTTGCTTAGGGGTGAGCTTCTTCTGCGTCAGAAAGTAGCTCGTTGCCACGTTGTCCGTCTTCACAACGAACTTTGACCCCAACAAGTAGTGCCTCCATGTGCGCAAGCAATGCACCACGGCCGTCATCTCCTTCTCTTGAACGGTGTATCGCCTCTCCGTCTCGCTGAGCTTCCGACTCTCGAAGGCAACGGGATGCCCTTCTTGCATCAGCACGCCCCCAATTGCAAAGTCGGATGCATCGGTCTGCACTTCGTAGGCCAACGTTGGGTTGGGGAGCACGAGAACGGGCTCCTTCATCACCGCTGCTTTCAAGGCCTCAAACGCTTCTTGGCACCTTTCCGACCAATCCCACGCCTTGTTCTTCTTCAAGAGATCCGTCAAGGGTGCTGCAATGTTGGAGTAGCCCTTGATAAACCTCCGATAGTAGTTGGCAAGGCCGAGGAATGACCGCAACTCTGGCACCTTCGTCGGCGGCTCCCATTCTTGGATTGCCTGCACCTTTGCTCCATCCATCTTCAACTTGCCTCCACCAATGATGTGCCCCAATAATGGAACCTCCGTGGCGGCAAATGTGCACTTCTCCCTCTTGACGTACAACTCGTTGTCGCGAAGGACTTGGAAGACTTGGCGTAGGTGCTCGGCATGCTCATCGAGTGTTTTTCTATACACGACGATGTCATCCAAGTAGACCACGACAAACCGGTCCAAGAATGGCTCGAACACTTGATTCATCAAAGTGCAAAACGTGGCTGGTGCGTTGGTGAGACCGAATGGCATCACAAGAAATTCGTAAGAGCCATACCTCGTCACACAAGCCATCTTTGGCTCGTCGCCCTCTGCTATCCGCACTTGATAGTAGCCCGAGCGAAGATCTAGCTTGGTGAACCACATTGCATCTCCAAGCTGGTCGAACAAGTCGGCAATGTTGGGAATCGGCCACTTGTTCTTCACCGTCAACTTGTTGATGGCTCTATAGTCGATGCACATCCGCAACGACCCTTCCTTCTTCTTTTGGAACAGCACTGGTGCTCCAAAAGGTGACTTCGATGGCCGCATGTAGCCTGCGTCCACCAAGTCCTTGAGTTGCCTCCGCAATTCTTCTAACTCCGGTGGCGACATGCGGTATGGTGCTCGCGAAGGGGGCTTCGCTCCTGGCTCCAACTCGATCTTGTGGTCCACCTCTCTTCTTGGTGGCAGCTTCTTGGGCAACTCCGATGGCATCACATCATCGAACTTTTTGAGGACACCTTCGATGATGAGAGTTGTGATTCCCGTTGAGCCTCCTTCTTCCTCCATCTTCAAGGACACAAGAAAGGTTGGTTCATTCTTCTTGAACCCCTTCACCACTTGCATGGCCGATAGAGCACTATGGGGACCATCTTCTCTCAAGAGATGAACCGAATGGAACTCCCCTTCTTTCTCCAAGCACATCGTGTTGGAGTTGGGCTTCAAAAGCACTCCCTCCTTGTCGAGGAAGTGGATGCCGAGGATGACTGGGTGATCGTCCATGGTGACGACGGAAAAGTCGATGAGGCCTTCCCACTCGCCAAGCTTCATTGGTACGTTGTGAGCAACTCCATGGATCGGGATGGACTCCGAATTGATCGTCTTGAGCCTCCCTTGCCCCTTCTCGTAGGCAATACCCAGCCGGTTTGCCTCCTCGACGCGAAGAAAGTTGTCCGTGGCAACGGTATCCACCAAGGCTTTTGACTCGCCTTGCATGAATTGCGCCAGAACATAGCACCTCCCCCGCTTGCTCTCCTTGACGTCGGTCTTCGCCGCGCCAAGCTTGCGGATTGAGCCAATCTTGGCCTCCGCCGCCTTGGGCTCCTCATCTTGAGCTTCCATGGCTGCTAATCTCGCCTTCCTTGGGCAATCTCGCACTCGATGTGGTCCGTCGCAAAGGAAACAAGTCATGAGTTTTGGCTCGTACTTACCCCCTTTGCTCGAACCACCTTGGTGTTGTTGAGTGCGAGAACCTTCCTTGAAAGGCTTCTGCTGTTCTCCACCCTTGTTGGGCTTCGAACTCTTCTCTTTGCCGCTGCTCTCTTGTCGTTTGTACTCGACAAAAGACTCCGCCGTGGCCATGGCAGTTGCAAGGTCTTGCACTCCTCGACGTTGCATCTCCATCTTGGCCCATGGTTGCAGCCCATCAAGAAAGCCGTGCATGGCCTCCTTGTCCGTGATGTCCGGGATCTCTAGAAGCAGCTCCGAGAATTCTTTCACGTATTCTCGAACTCCACCCCTCTGGGTGAGTCTTATCAACTTCGAACGGGCTTCAAACTCCACGTTCTCTGGGTAGAACTGCCTCTTGATTTCTCTCTTGAAATCTTCCCACGTTACCATCACACAAGTACCTCTTTCGACATCCGCTTCACGTCGCCTCCACCACACCATGGCAACATCAACCAAGTAAAGTGGAGCGGTACGAATCTTTACCTCATCCTCTTGGATGCCGGACGCCTTGAAGTACTGCTCAAGACTCCAAAGGAAGTTCTCTAACTCCCTCGCATTCCTTGAACCTCCGAAGCTCTTTGGTCTTGGAATATCAGCACGTGGGACGGATTGCACCGTGGCTGGTCCGCTAGCCATGGCTCTCTTCGCGAGAGTAACCTCACTCTTGAGATCTGCAATCTCCTCCTTCACGCCGACCAGCTCAGCCTGGACTTGCTCTTTCACAACTCCAATGGCGTTGTTCAAGGATGTGGTGATGGTGTTGTTGATGAGGGCCACAAGCTCTTCTCGTAAGCCATCATTACCAATCTCCAAGCTCGACAAACGAG
Organism: Linum trigynum; assembly: GCA_964030455.1. NCBI lineage: Eukaryota > Viridiplantae > Streptophyta > Magnoliopsida > Malpighiales > Linaceae > Linum > Linum trigynum. The sequence continues at coordinate 25,808,197 of OZ034814.1, read as the reverse complement.
CATTCATACCTTGAAAATCGCTTTCGACTTGGGTGAAGTTTGCTCCCAAATCCTCGATGGCACTGATGTCTTCCGCCAACTTCACCTCCATTCTAGAGACACGCCTCTCTAGAGACGTCATAGGATCACGAGTGCTTGACTTGTCACCCTTTGGTTTGGGATTCTTCACGGTATCCCTTCCACGGTGCTTCTCCGCATCGTCGTGGACTTCTGATCCAGTCATCTTTGGTGAGGTTCTTCCTTTCCTTCTGGCTCTAGGTTCAACTTTGCTAGCACAAAGCCGAACCAGGCTCTGATACCACTTGTCACGACCTTACTCTCGATCGTGCGGCCCTAGCTCTCAATTCCGTTAGAGTGCTAGGCAGCCTTTCTCTCAACTCACTTGAAAGCAAAGAACAAGAACAAAGACAAAGGAAATGGGAGAACTCTCTAGTGTGTATTACTCTCAAAAATGATGGAATGAGTACAAATGAGGGAGATGGCTCCTTATATAGGCCTCTCCACATACAAGGCATCAATGCCCCTCATAAAGTCCCTCTACTACATCAATACACCCCATTAAGTCCCCCCCATTATGCACTCTATCAATGTCACCATTATGTGACTCATAAGTGCACTATAAAGCTCTACATTATGGTGGAGAATCCTAGGAGCATCTCTATGCTACTAGTCTTCCATGCATGCCACATGTGCTGCTGCCATGTTGTCACCTTGTTGGCGCCATGTCATCTGCCACATGTGACAGAGCACATTGGTCGTACCCCTGTAGCGGAGTATTTTTGTGCCTCCTAGCAAAAATTTCAACATTATTTATGATATATTAGTAACAGTTTAGTCTTATAACTAAATTAATTAAAATTAATGATTTAATTTAGACTATTATTAAAATTATTTATGATATATTAGTAACAGTTTAGTCTTATAACTAAATTAATTAAAATTAATGATTTAATTTCGACCATAATTCTATTATAATTATATTATTAATAATCACATTAAAGTATTTTGCGATTTTTTCCAAGATATATACATATTATCATAAAACAAACATACTAAATTAATTGAAATAAATAACATTCTAAATGAATAATAATTTAAAGAGATACATACATATTCAAACATTTGAAATTAATAAAATTCAATTAAGTACACATAAACACAAATCGTATTGATTGTTTGGTAAGTAATTTAATCGTATTGGTTCTTTTAATTTAATCGAATACAATGCAACACTCGTTAGACTCTTAGAAGAGGTATACATCTTCTTAGAAACACAACCTTTTTGACATAAAAAAGGGGGATCCGAGGATCTCTTAATACCCGATTTTCCCAGGAAATGGGAGGATCATGATAATCGCTTAAAACCCCATTTCTTTAGACGTGCATCTCTTTATAAAGAGTCGAAGTAAGTGGTGCTATGTATTCGATTAAATTATTGAAAACAACCAATACGATTAAATTATTTCAAATTTATTTTATATTCCACTAAGTACATTAGCAAAATAAAAGAAAGATAAATGAAGAATTGTATGTACCGGGTGATCGTTCCAAACATCTCTTGAACGATGGTTGGGTTGGTCACAAGTCGGTTGGATCAATAGGCCATTGATCCAAATAGTACCGTTGGTTGTATATATCCATGTCGTCCCCAACCTACGAGAGAATAACAACAAGATTAGTACATAGATTAATTAAAAAGCTTATAACAAAAACTGACCAAAATAATGAATATGTACCGCTTGAAATTCACCATAATAAACTCCCTCTCCTTGGAACCACTCGTCCATTTTATCGCGAAAGTCGGATAGAAATTCGGTGGGTTTTGAGGGAAAAACCAAAGAAATGTTTTCTGATGGCAGATCAGACTTAGCCGCAACCAACAGACCTCTATTTCCTAGGCTTTTGGGAGGGAAGGGGTTAAAGAGATAATTCTAGAGAGAGAGAGAGCAAATAATGGTTGTGGTGTGAAGAAAGGAGAGGGGGTATTTATACTCTTCAGACCGCACCCTCCAGGGGCGGTCTGGTAATTTAGCCCAGTCAGAAACCGCGCCCTCCCGATGAGGTCTGCGTTGATCGAGGCGCTGACCGCACCTGCCAGCTGCGGTCTTCGGTCCGAGGCAAGGATCGCTGAGGTGGCAAGCGGTCCGCCGCTGGATCGCTGCCTTATCCTGTGGTCTCCAAGCCCGCTCCCGAGGAAACACAGACCGCACCTTCCTGGTGCAGTTTCTAGTCTGACGTGGAGCAAAACGCACCTCCAAGGTGCGGTTTATACATAAAACGCACATGGAGGGTGCTGTTTAACTATAAAACGCACCTTGGAGGTGCGGTTTGATAAAAATGGTGCTATTTTTGTAAATTTTGTGGGCTGGATGCTATTTTTGTAATTTTTTTTTATTAATAGGTGCTATTATTGGAAAAATCCCCCTATCAAAAGAGCCCTTAAATGCAACTACTACTTCAGGGTAGCTTCTAGGCATTTTTTGACGAAATAAGAAATTCCCAAAATTAACGGCCACTACACCATTTCTCATTTTGGCCATCGATTAGGGTGTTGTTTCTGGGCCCAGGTTCCTCCTTCCATTCCTACTCCAGCAGTTGGGCCTCGATGTGCCTTGACATTCCCAAGTGGCCCATTGGCCTACTTTGACCTGAAAATGCATAAAAACTACTAAAAGTGTAACTTGATTAACAAAAGCAATCACAAACACACTTTGAGAATTCACATACCAAATCCAAGTTATTATGAAAATAAATATGATAAACCAATGCACTTTTAATCTTAATACGAGGGTATAGAATAATGTATTTCACATGTTTTCAAACAACCCCACACTTGAACTTTGTATGTCCCAAAGCAAACCTAAGGTCATAATTGTACAGTCCACTGGACGTCTAAGGTGACATATCACGTATGATCTTAGGTAGTGGATCATAAGAAGCTTATAAGGTCAACCCTCACGCTTAGAGAACTTTGACCATGACAATGAAGCGTGAAACATACTTTGTCAAGCGTGACATGATTCGTCTTTCACGAGATTGAGTCTTTTCCTTTACTCAAGTCTTTATAGGGATGTGGGGTAAAGATTATGAAGCTTGGTTAGGCGTTTAAGTGCATTCCTACCTTGTGAGTTGTGACAGTCTTTTCTTAGAGACTTTAGGTGTCTCTCCTTTTCGTGCTACGCTGCCTTGCCTTTAGCAATTTTGTGGCTCGAGCGGGTTTAATTTTCCTTGTACTTTGGTACTTGGCATCTTGATCGAGCAAGAGCAATTTTTGCACACATAGAACTCACATATTTGCTTCTTCTAACTGCTTTTTCTCAATCGAGTGGAGGGTCAATGAAGTCAAGGGGTGTGGAAAGCTCTATCCGTGCCCTTAAAAACTTATTCTCAATTGGCAATCCTATCTACGAGTGAGATTTTTACTTGTACTAGAGAGGAACCAACATCATCTCGTAAGACTTTCCCAGTGAAACTCAACTAGCATTTTTTCACAATTCGATTTTGTGAAATGATAAGAAACCTCACACTTGGCTTTTACCCATATTGTATTCGTGGCAACAACATCTTTTAAGTATACTTGTTGTGGTAGGGTTTACGATTGTAACAAGGTCCCCTTTTGCTATTACGAGAAGAAGCCTTAAGATGAGGAGTTTAAGAGCTCCAAAGGATAGTGAGAAGCACATGTCCTTACGTTTTAAGATTGGTCAATGTTTTATGACGAGGACATCCTTCATAGCCCCTACACTAGCCTCCCTAGATCACATATCACTATAGAGACTAGCAATTCAAAGTATGATGAACTTTAAATTTTCTTTGGGAAGTGTGGCATTGCTCGAATACTTTGAAAATTGATGCACAAATGCAGACACAAAACCGTCCCCCGCCTGCATGAACAAACATCACAATTATGGCATAAACATGAAGCACAATCTACCAAATTCCACCACATTCTATGAATGGGATAACGTCTTCATTGTACCAAGTGATAGAGAGTAGAGTGGAACAAAGTTACCACAAAAGTAGAAATCATCCACGCAGATCGGCTAGTTCCTTGGTATTCAAGAACAAAAAAGTGTAAAATGAAGAGAACAAGTGTGCCCTCTCCTCTAATGGAAATTATCCAGGAAATTTTTCCAATGAAATCTCATTTTAGTCGACCCTACCCAAGGGATTGAGTGGGAAGCCTTCAATGTTAGGAGAACATGCAGAAGGCAAGGCCATAAGCATGATTAGGGATGGCTATACGGTCTGGTCTGGTTAAACTGGCCCGGTCTCGATCTGGTCTTTTTGAAAATATGGGGAGTACCAAGTTACCCGTGCACCGCTCCAATCAAAAACTGCCATATGTTAAGGGTTAAAAGGAAAAGAAAGAGGCATTTTTCTGAATGTTTAATTAATATTCCGACTTCCAGTAAAGTACTGCGGCGACGTATGCTGTAAACAGACGTGACTCTAGTGGGGGTTCATTAAGCAATTCATTTAACAGTGGTTTCCCCGAACTAAACTTTGAATTCGATTTGCTCACACTGATTTGGGTCGGTGAAACCGCTAGGTGTCTTGCTGTGAGAAGGGAAAGCGAAGCAGAGAGTCAAAGAGACGGAAAAAGGCAATACCCCTTGGAATGGGTAAAAAGTTTGGGAATCCAATTTGCCAACCATCAAATTTTCTTATCAATATTTTAAGGCCAGAATTCTTCGTTGATGGTTGCTGAATTGCATTCTATCACTTTTCTCCAGACTTTCTCCTCACTCTCATCTTTTGTGACTTATCATATCGAAGATTATCCCACATGCATCGTAAGAAGAAGCTTTGATGCGCTTTGGTTATTGTTTTCATATACCTCATTTCATCTTCTCCGTTTGAGGTTTTGTCGTCGGTAGGGCTTGGGCACGTTGACGGAACGACGCGTCCATTTCACACCGCCAAAGCGTAGTTGTATTTTTCTCATTTTAAACTCTTAACATGTGGTAGTTTTTGATTGGGCGGTTCACGTATGACGTGGTACAGTCGGAGCACTGAAGATTTTCTCGTCGGACCATACCACTAGGGCTGGACAATGGGCGGGTTGGGTGAGTTTTCATTTCAAATTGACCCACCTGCTTACTAGGGAGTAGGAATAATTGTGAACCACAATCCACCCACATTCTTCGGGGGGTCGGGTTGGGTGGATAGTGGATGAGTGTGGTTGGGTCGTTGGTTAACCCGCAAAAGCAATTCTCCAACTAGCCATTTAAGAAAGTTTGACTAAAATTTATAATAAGTTCATAGTAAATTAATAAGACTATATCAATTTAAAGTTTTAAACACTTCTCAGGGTAAAATACCTCAGGTACCACTTAAATTTCAGAATTGGAGCAGACATACCACTTAAGTTTGAATAGGGCTTCGGGTACCACTGAACTCTATTATTTGTACACCCGGTATCACTTAAGTTTAATGTTAAGTGCATTCCGTTAAAATTAACAGAATATTCCAAGAATATTCTGTTTTCTAAATTTCTTAATTGGTCCTTCCACTTTTCGTATTGTACAAAATTATTTTGACTTATGAAAAACATCAATTTTTATTATTTAATTTGTATCCTCTTTTGAAAACTTGATACCAAATTAATTTTGAATAAAAAATTTAAAATAAATTATCATTATAAGTATTTTCAATTATCATTCTGTTTTCTAATTGAATTATTCTTTTTTTTAAAGATTTTGAAACCAAACCAATTTTTGAATAGTAAATGTAGAATCAATTTTCATTATAACTTATAAGTACTTTAAATTACCATTATGTGTTATAATAATTGAATAATTTGCTTAAATAAATATATCATATGAATTCTATATCGATATAAATAATCTGAGGATGTTATATTTAATTCTCGTACATCATCTGGATGTTGTATAATTTTCTTGGTTACTTTCGTTCTATTTTCGTTCTATTTTTTTTTCAATTACTGTAATATGTTTAATTCTTTTTGACTATGTTTCATTTATCATTCCTTGGTATTGATGTATTGATGATCGATTAGATTCTATTTTAACTATTTTTAATGGTACTTCTTATCGGATTAGCGATTTAAATAGATCTTCTAATATTGATTTTAAATATTTATTATTATATTCTATATATTTATTCTTCTTCTTGATATTTATTTATTATTTTTACTAAATTATCAATTTTATTGACAATTTTGATTAGTCATTTTAGTAATATTATGTTTAGAAGGTTTTTTTAATTTCTATATTATATAAAAACTTGTTGAAATATAGTTTTGGATGATTTTTAAAAGTTTTGGGTACCAAAAAGTAATCAATTTTTTTGGGTTGGATGGAAAACTAGACGGATGCACATTTTGGTGACTTTAATGGTACCCGACGCCCAATTCAAACTTAAGTGATATGTCTGCTCCAATTCTGAAACTTTAGTAGTACCCGAAGTATTTTACCCACACTTCTCATTTATTCTCAAGTGAATCAATATAGTATTTGCATAAATTTGTTTTCTACTCTATCAACCAGTTGTGTAGAGAAAACTTACGCATTTTGTGATTTTGATAAAATTAATAATTTAAAGTTCTCATCCAATATTTAATGGATATTAACAATAATTTGCATTTCAATATCCAATATCTAATGGATATTACACAACACAATAACCAATAATAATAGTCAAAACAGCATTTTTTCCATTTGAAAATATGATGCGGGTCATTCGGGTGACCTGCAATCCACCCAGCACCCACCCACATAAGTATGTAATCCTCCCACATCAATCACCCACTACTTGCGAGTCGGATTATTTGCTAATGAACCGATATCCATCCACGAATTAACTACCCTACATACCACTTGCCACTTGGTTTAACAGAGTGGTTCATTTTCATTTTGTGACCAGAAAAAGAAAACAAAATCCAAACAACAACAAAGGATTGGGAGTTGGGAGAAAATGGGTCTGGGTTCCTGTGCTTAAGCTCAAAAGCTTAAGCATATGCTTAAACTAATCCTATTGGTTGTTAGTAGATTGGGTGGTTAATTAGTAGTTATTAGTTGATAATTGGTTAAGGGTATTGAGGTAAATTGTGTATTTTATTTATTTAAAATTTAACATATTTTCATAATTAAATAAAAACTTAACGTAAACCCTAAAACCAACCATAGAGCTGCTGGTTAGGTTTTTATTTTTTAAATTCGTCTTCTTCCCAGCCGTGTTCGACGAGACCACTTCCGGCCACGGCCAGCGCAGCCAGCCACCATCGTCTCCTTCCTTATTGCCACTGGCGTTCCTCTTTCCTCCAACACAAATGATAGGTAATCCTTGTCGGCTGAAAGCTGCAAACCCTTTGGTTGTCGTCTTACTTACGATTGCACGTTTCTTGTTTATTATAATCGCCGGGAAAAAGATGTCGGAGTTGACGTTGTGGTTTCGGGTACCCGCCGCACGGAAAGATGGCATGGCGGCCTTTTTACTTTGACCTTGGTCGTTTGTCATCGTTGAACCTTGTCTTCGCCGGTCTTCATTGTCCTTTTTTCTTCTTACGCAGCCAGGAACCGTCATCGCCGGCGTGAAGGTATGTTACTGTTTTGTTTTTGGTTTCAATGGGTTTTTTTTACGATGCCAGCAACGGTCATCACCGGCCCACGGGTAGGTATGTTCTTGTGCTATTAATAAATCCCCATTTAATTGTTAACGATTTTGATATGTACTTGTCTTACAATAGTTTCAACGTCATCAAACTAGTAATAGTTTTCTGTTCATCCGCGTGATTACGATATTTGAGTTATTAATAAATCCCCATTTAATTGTTAACGATTTTGATTGGAACTATCAATTTTGTTATGGTCGAATGGTAAGCGGCTTATGCATGTATGTGATTAAGTCATGTTTTTATTTCCGACCACTATATAATCATTATCAATATATTTATATGCCTTTTTTGTAATTATTGACAGTTTTATTATCAATCTCGTTCATTATTAACAATTTTAAATCATGTTTGACTAAATCAGACATGAGTAACAATTTTATCTATGTTTATTAGCTAATTTGAAGGGTGTATTAAAGTTCTAGAATATATAAACTTGAAGCCAATCACTATTAATTATCAACTGGATACAACCTCGTTATCAATTTTTTTGTGTTTATTGACAATTAATGGGGAATCAAGTATTAGTAACAAGTATTCTTACATCATCAACGAAACACATATAAGATATTAAGGATTTACAATAGCATTATTAACGGTTTGCTATCGCTAAAGAAATTAAGCAAATCCTTTTTAATGTTTATTTATTTTTGTTTGAACGGAAACCAACAGTTTTTTAAAGAAATTGATGGTACTTGACACTTAATATTGCATTGATTCATCATTCATGCTAGTGGTTTGACTATTATCAATTTTCAATTTCGTAAGCAATAATTTTTTGTTACGTTATTAACGGTTTGTTGCATCTCTATCAACTTACAAGCATAGTTTATTACATGGTTATTGTTACATAAAATCTAGTTGATTGATTATGTAATTTTCACAAATTTGTTGTGCATCTTTCTTTGTGTAGTTTGACGGCATGACATGAACACGTCACGTAAGACTGTTCTACCTGGAAACAAGCCCAAGATCGAGCAGCCATAAGTTGAGGGCAATAATTGCAATAGGTCAAATCACATATCCATTATGTAGCAAAGTCAAAGTCGCAGATGGTGAAGAATATCAGTCCCCGTCAATATGCAAGATCAATATTTTTTATATGAATGTAATTGCTAATTATAGAGAAAAAAATGTTAATGTTTTCCAATTTGCATGTGAGGTTTATAAACTCGTTAATATAGTGTATTATATGTTTTTATTATTGTTATCAATCAAAGGTAATGTTACCAACTTTTCTGCTTGAATTATCAATGTTATACAAAAGCATTATCATCTTCTCATAAATAATTTTGTTGTTGTTTGTTTATGATTTTATACTCATTGTTAACGATATAATGTAATGTTATCAACCTTGATGTAATGTAATTGTTATTAGCATTAACAATAATGAAAATTTTAAATATTAACATTTTTAGGCTCAACGTTAACAATCTGATACAATATTATCAATGCTAATGAGATGTATCATTAACAAAATACAAAACCATTATTAATGCTACATTAATAATTATTTACTTATGAAAACATTGTTAATGGTATATCGTCGTGTTTTTTTCGTAAATCATATAAATTTAACATTTACCAATAATTCAAAGATTAAGAGTTCATTGCTAACAATCTTATGTTCTCTTATCAATGTTTCTGGGATGCATCATTAACATTTAACAAAACAAATTATTAGTATTAATGTTAAACTATTATTTACAATATTAGCAACATAAAAAAATCATTGAAAATGTTAATAATCACCTGTTATTAACTTTTCTTAATACACCCGTCAACAAAATACTATGAGTTATTATCAATATCATGCACTATAATTATCAACACTTTAGCGACGTATCAGTAACGCAATGCATAACCATTGTTATAATACGTAAATAATAAATGCTGAACGTTCGCAGGACGTGGGCTCCGTCAGGATAGCGTCGGGATGGCGGCGTGAAGGGTGACACTCTGTGTTGTCGGGATGCTGGTGTCGGTTTGTTTCAGGAGGTGATGAATTACTCGCTGTCGGCGGCGGCTGGGGCCGGGTTCGACGAGGGGACGACGGTGTCGTTCGATGATGCATTTGGTGGAGGAAAGGGGTCTCCGCGGCGGCAGGGATGGCGGAGGAGGTGGAGGATGGAATAATGGAGGGATGGCAGCGGAGTGATCTGGTCACTTTTCGCGGACGGCTGGATATGGAAAAATATGTTAGAATTTTATTTTCTCTTTCTATTAACTATTATTTTTCCCCTTAATACCTAGTTTACCCTTACTAACTACCTAACTAATAACCTACCATAAACAAACTAAAATTATTTTAGCCAATAGGAAAGCTTTAAGCATATGCTTAAGTTTTTAGGCTTAAGCACCGGATCTGACCCGAAGAAAATGGGAGTTCAGGATGATAATCTGGTAAGACCTTTCAGCACTCTACACTGCCCAACCTTCTTTTCCTATCTCCACCACTTCCTTCCAACTCCCTCTCATGCGTACGTGAAGTTTCCCCTTCTCATTCTGCACCAGAAGAAGTTTCAGCACCCTCCAATTCCATGGCGAAAACCCTAATTTCGTCTCCGGCCTTCCTCGGAACGCCACTTCCCGCCCGCTCTCGCCATGGACTCCTCCACTCGGTTCCCAGCCGTCGATTTATCTCTACGACAGTCAAGATGAGCCTGCATGATATTCCTCCTGTTCATCTCCCTCCCTCTCATATTGATATCAGTTCCATTCTCACCAGAGCCGAGAGCGTCCTGTATACGCTTGCCGATGCCGCGGTGGCAGTCGACTCTGGCTCTGCTTCGAGCTCAACTGATGCTGCTGCCGTTCAGAAGAACGGCGGTTGGTTCGGGTTTATCTCCGACGCTATGGAATTCGTGCTCAAGGTTAGTTACGAGTAGTGAGCTATAAGATAGTTGATTTCCCTGTTTATTGTTTTGTGATTTCCAATTAGAGAAAGAGGTTAGAGTTATCAATTGAAAGGAGCCTTTTTAATATTTCTCAGATACTCAAGGGCGGGCTTGAGGCCGTGCATGTACCTTATGCATACGGCTTTGCCATTATATTGTTGACTGTTGTTGTGAAATTGGCGACACTGCCTTTGACAAAGCAGCAGGTAAGTTTTGCAGTTGTCATTGTTTCTCTTCCGAGTCAACTGAATCACTCTCAGTTAATAGCCACAGGTCATTTGTGTGCTATAGGTGGAATCAACCCTCGCAATGCAAAACCTTCAACCTAAGATAAAAGCAATCCAACAAAGATACGCCGGCAATCAGGTGAGGAGCATTTGTCTGCTGAATCCTATCTCGTTCACAGAGCATGGCTTGCAAATGTAAATTGGTCTACTGTAGAGCTCACATGGTGTTCCATGGTGTAGGAAAGAATACAACTTGAGACATCACGTTTATACCGGCAAGCTGGGGTTAATCCATTAGCAGGTACTGACAGCCAGTTAACTTTTCTGTTACTGGACTACTTTGCCCGAGTTTCTGGACTAGTCGATGAGAATAATGAACTAGAATATGCATCTCATTGAAATTGATAAGGAGACTTTCTTATTGAACTTATCTCAACCTTATCCATATCCTCGCGCCCTTATACGCAGGCTTTGGTTCTTCATTACAGTTTCAGAATCTCAACTTTCTGCTTCCTTACCTTTTCAACTAATTCGTCCTACTGTTATAGCACATCATGTGCATAAAGGGATGATTTGTAGGTCTCTGTCTATGTTACTAACTGGAGTTGCGGAGGTGTTCACTTCTAAACTTCTGAATTTTATGATGATTCTGGTATGCTCTGATTGTTCTGATGACTGAAATATCCTTTTCAGGTTGTCTTCCGACTTTGGCTACAATTCCGGTGTGGATAGGTCTGTATCAAGCTCTTTCAAATGTTGCAAATGAGGTACAAAAGGATACGATAATTTCCCATGTTGAACATATTGAAAAACTGTATCTATCCAGGATCCTAGATAAATTAATTCTTAATGAGTTCCCACTTTCAATGAAGGGATTGTTGACAGAAGGGTTCCTATGGATTCCTTCATTGGGTGGGCCAACTACAATTGCAGCTAGACAAAGTGGATCTGGAATTTCTTGGCTCTTCCCATTCGTGGTAACCTAAACCTTGTGTTCGAACTTGATGGATATTCATGTGCGAGATTTTGGAATGTACTGCAGACTTCAATGTCAACTTTAACCATTTAGATTTTTCAGACCATTTTATTGTCTAAACTCTTGATAATTATCTGATGATGTTCATCGCATGATTAATTCAAAGGATCCTTGTGTAAAAATCTATCATTATATGTCCATGAGTATGCCATATTATTGATGATAATATGCAGATTATGAGGTTAGCAGGGTCTACTGGGTCGTGGAAAAATGCTTGAAATAATATTCACATAATGCAGTTAGCAGGTCCCTCATGGTCAGTCATGCGTCTGCCAGTCATATCGAAGTGATCAAAATTATATGCCACTTTTGCAGGATGGCCATCCACCATTGGGCTGGCATGATACTGCAGCATACTTGGTTTTGCCTGTATTGCTTATTGTATCGCAGTATGTGTCAATGGAGATCATGAAGCCTCCCCAGGTAGTAGATCTCTATTTTAGCCACACCTTTATTTGGCATAATTAGAATGCCTGTAATTTTGTGTCATTGATTTTGACAGACAGATGATCCTGCCCAAAAGAATACGCTTCTGGTCTTCAAATTCCTTCCTCTGATGATTGGATACTTTTCCTTGTCTGTGCCATCAGGCTTAACAATCTACTGGTTCGTTTCTTATCAACAATATCACTGTTTTATATGCAATATCTGCAATTTATGTGACCATTTTTGTCCTTTATCTGTCTCACTTACCTACGGCATTCACCAGTCCTGGTTTGAGCAGTTAGAAGTTCCAGCTTCAACTCTGACGGTTGGCAACAGAGGATATTTTGCCTGGCTATTTTACTCTTCTATTTTAGATTAGAAACTATTAGCCATTTACAAATTGTTGTGCTGTGGGAATTTTGGGCATAGAGCTGGTATTCTAGGTATCTTGCTATCCAGCTTTTCGCAGGAATATTCATATAATACCAATTACCAAAAAAGATGCCCACCTATTAAGTATGTCTCTGGCTATCGGTTTCAGAGCAGCTTAAGTTTCTTGGTAGCAAGTTTGAATATCTTTGTATGGAAGTCTAATCGATACAACAAAGAGCTTTGAGAACTACTCTCTAAGTTTAGACTGACATAGTTATGTTTTTATTTTTTTTTATTGAAATGGAATTCACATTTCAAAGTGTTGTTTTAAGAAAACCCTGTAGGTTTCTTACACTCACCAGCAATAATAGCCATGTCAGATGATGCTTTTTGACATCACCTTCTTTTAAATGCTATGTACTCTGTTAGTTTGTTCTCAGTACCTTGGTGTTTCTTGCATTCTTCTCTGAGTTGATGAATTTCTAAAGGTGTCCTCCATTCTGGTAGGTTTACGAACAATGTTCTAAGCACAGCCCAACAGGTATGGTTGCGCAAATTGGGTGGTGCCAAGCCAGCGGTCAATGAGGATGCCAGTGGAATCATCACTGCAGGACGTGCAAAACGATCGGTTGCACAGCCAGCAGGGCCGGGTGAAAGGTCCGTTCTCTGCTTCTATGTATTTGCTCTATGGGTCCTCTTCAGGATTTAATAAGCAAAAGCCTTGGATTGACAGGTTCAAGCAGCTGAGGAATGAGGAGAAGAAAAAGTTGGGCAAGGCTCTAGCAACAGATGATAGCCAGATTCTGGATTCTGCATCTGGTCGGGAGGAAGACTCAGATGGTGCAACTGAGGACAAGGTAAATTTTAAACTTCAGCTTATGTTGCCCCTATGCACTCTGTTATGATACTTCATTTTTACCTGAATCCTTGGAAATATAGGATTTGAAAACTATTGGCCTCTGGTAAAGGTTAGAAAATAAGGTGCTGTACTCTGCAGCAGAATGCTGTGGTTTCCCAGATTTAGTAACTGAGTGACGCTTGAATCATGAGAAACTGAGTCGCCTAGCCCTAACATGGATGTCCATGGCTGATGGTGCTTATGTGTTACTTTATCAAGCAAGTGCATTATATGATGGATGTACATAAAGTCCGAGAGTTCAAAGACAATTTGTTAGGAGAAACCAAGACATTTTAAGAGATGGTTCCTGCAAATGGAGAAGACTCACCAACTAGATTTGTATAGCTAATATGCCATACCTTTATTATAGGAGACTTGGTATCCCCTGGAATACTTGCATGATCAGTGTGGTTTGGCGAGAATCTAATATAGTGGGGATTAATACATAAAAGGTGAATAAAGAAAATGTGACTTAATTGACACCCGGGTTCTGGGTAATGTTTTTCAGTCAGAACAGCAAAAGTATGCTTCAGAGATCTTCTCATGATTTTGTCTTGGATTACTATTCAGCTGTTCTATTTTTATGAACCAACCTATTGCATATTTTTATACCAGGACTAATATGAACTCTTTGGCAGGGCGAGGAGGTGCTAGAAGAAGCATATGCTTCTAGTGCAGGTAAACAGGTGCCTGATGTTTCACGGCTAAAGAGAAGCAAACGGTCAAAAAGAAAACGCACTGTTTAAGAAAGTCTTGGTGAGACCAAGATGATTGTAATGTTTGGTGAGCTCTCTATATCTCAACACAGTTAATTATCTATTATATAGTGTCATTTCTATGCTGCCTTATTTTCAGTACAAAGGTGAATGTTTGAATAGGCAGAAGTTGTCGGGTCTGTCTTTCATATGATGTACTGCTGCTATGTTTTTCATATGATGTACTGCTGCTATGTTATTGCATATAGTTGCTATCTTCCGATATTGATTTTTGAAGCAGTCGAAGAAGGAATCAGCCAGTTTGCAGCAAAGCTGCTGCTTGCTTTAATTGCATCATGTTGTTTACTGAGCTGTTCAAGTGATATTTTAAAATAAGAAGCCTGGTTGTTGCAGTTAAACACAGTGGTTCCTTTTAGCAAGGGCCTTGTACTTTCTTTCTCTATTTATCTTAGCCTTCCATTAGGACTTGGTGCTTATTCACTCAATTCTACATTCTCTGCACAATAATGCCTCCCGGTCCCTGAAACTACATGATTAGTCCGCTAACTGATTCATCTATTTGATAGTAAGTCTAGGAAAACAAGCTCATTTAGGAATTCCACTTGCTTCTCTAGTATGTTTCCACCAACAAGCTGGAGCTCAAAAATTACTTTCCTTGAGGAAGGACGTAGAAAGCCCTATTATGCTTCGACCCTAATGAAATCTATTTATCTTATACCAATCAAAAAAAGAAAATTATGCTGCATCATCTAGACAGGCCTGCATTTTACACAATTGCTCTGACATTGATGTTTCCAAATAAATTCCACTAATTTACAGGCACGAAACCTAGAGATCAACACTTGCTGTCTAATTAATGCATCATCTTACCTTCTACCTTACAAGAATAGTTACTATGTATACTTGCTAGGGAAGTGCATCCATTGATCTACTGCTTTGTGGGCGGACTGTGATTGCCAACTGGGTTAGGCCCGGATGGAGCTTTCCAAACCCTCTTGTCTCCAACCTGGTTTATGCCATAAAAATATGTTAGTAAAACTTGTCTGAACATTCATGGGTGAGAGGTGACTGGATGGCTTACCCAACGTGGTGCGGCTTCCCTTTGTGAACTGGAGCTGAATTGTGCAGCCTTGATTCTAAAGCGATCTGTGATAGAAGATGCAGCATATGAGTAATGTTTAGTACACGTGAGAAACTTTGAAGTATCTGTTTAAGTTCCACATACATATCTGATTGAGTAAGAAGCTGCTTTTGTAGTTGAGTTTTGTAATGTATTGTAATGTAGAAGACGAGGTGATTTCAGATGAAGCATTTTGCTAGATTTGGCTAGAAAAGGGCCAGAAAGGATGAAGGGGCTTGCCTGAACCAGTAGCTTGAGCCCTCGTAATGGTGAATAGCCCGTGTTGTATAGCAAAGAGCAGAGGGCATGCTAAGAGCAGGAATTTGAGAATCTTGCTACTCATGTTGAGCCTGTGAGATTGTGTAGGTTTTGCAATTGAAATGAGAACCTATATATTTGAAGCTAGCTTGCAGAAGAATGCAATATGTTGTAGGCACCGTTTTTATCTAATTTTTTTTTTTATGGTAATCATAGCAGAACTTGAATATAATGCAGTGAATGTTTGTTAAAAGTGCTTGGGAATCCTATGCTGAAGGCCTGAGATTCAAATCTGGATTTGTCTTTGTGGGTTGACCTCTACTCGAGTCATAATTACAAGGGCTATCATTCCTTCCATGATTTTAGTTGGGAAAGTACTTGCCCTATTGTTTGATTTTGAATGCTTGAGCCTCTTGGCATGATTGATAAAGGGACCTGCTAATGCATATTTGGCCATCAGACTGCAGTGTTGTTATTCTTTTGTGTGCTTGTCGGTCTATTCCACACAAGTTTTTCTTAGACATTATCAGGAGCCCACCAGGTAAATTCCCAGCAAAGATGAAGAAGTGAATAGAGAGATTCGTTGGTCTAATCCAAAGATTGAAATACCTTATAGGCGGTTCAATCAGAAAAAATCTTCTAACGGAGGCTAAACCAATACGCAGTATAAAATGGTTGAACTATGGTTAAATCATGGTTTTAGCATAAAATATCTTACCGTTAACTTTTCCGGTACAATCTTCGATACGTTATTTCAATTTTGGTCTAATCTAACCCACTACCCCATTTCAGATCTGCAATGCTTATACAGCTTAACAAGAGAACATACCTCTTGTAAAGAGGCCGCCACCTCTTGAATAGTGTATGAAGCTGCAACTCTGAACTTTCTTCTCTCACACTCAAACTTCGGTTTTAACTAACCCCTCTAGGAAAAACCGTTCATTGCCCACAAGTGAGTGATAGATATATAAGAAGAATTAGAGATTGAGAATTGGGAATTTGGGAAATTGAAAGAGGAAATTAGGGATTGGGTTCAATAATTTGATTTATTCATAATCCTCCCAAAATGTGTTTCACCTCCTTAAATAGTAGCTCTGAAAATAACTAATAATAATAACCAAAACCACCCTGCCCAAATTCTTATAATAACCAAAACCACCCTAACCAAATCCTTATATAGATTAAAACAAACTAGTCGATAATGATTTGCAAAGCTAACCACTACTTTAGAAAGTTTGTTTGGGATATCACAAATCACATAGTGACTACTCACTATTTACTAAACATACAGGAAACACCTTTATTGCTCTCTTAGTTTATGTTGACAATGTCATTCTAATAGGAAATTGCCTTCTTGAAATCAGAATGGTTAAGTAACATCTTGATAATACTTTCACTATAAAACACCTTGGCTAATTGAAATACTTTATTGGCATAGAAATGTCTAGATTAGAAAATAGTATTTATTCATGGAAGAAAATATGCACCATATCTTTTATCTGAATTAGGGATTTTAGCTTTAAAACCTACCATTGCACGCTCCATTCCAGCCACGCACTAGTCTAGCAAAGGTGATTATTCATTGGTGCAAAATTACACAAAAAATACAAAACATTTGATAGACAGTGATAGAACCCGGTGAATCGAGTTCTATCTAGGGATTGGAATACGAGGGATCAATGGAATTTTGATCCGTAGGGTTTGTGGAAATGGAAGAAGTAGTAGTAGTAGGGAATTGGAAGGATGGAAGGAAGAAGCAAAAGGCTGCTCGGCAGCAAGGGGAGGTTGGAAGAGGGGTCGGTAGAGGTAGTAGAGAGAGTGGGAGAGAGAGATTAGGAGAATGCTTTTAGGTTTAATCTTGCTTACTCTTCTCTACGTAGCACATAGTATAAATACTGAAAGCACAATTTTCTATAACTACCCCAACTTATTAATCCCCGCATTATCCCAAAATAACCAATCAAAGCCCACACAATAAAACCCAATAAATCAGTCCAAAAGTGCAAAACCAAAATAGCAAGTTTCTATCATTCCCGCTTCTTTCGAAACAACCTTGTCCACAAGGTTGTCAGTCCACCACCTCATCGCCCTTTCCGCTCGCCTCAGCCTCGTCCTCCCACCTTCCGACCAACATCATCAAGTCTGGTCATGCACACTTGTGTCCCACCATGAACCGCTCATCACAATTGAAACACTTTCCCTCCCACCTCTTTTGCTCGATCTATGCAGGAGAAAGTCGAAAAAATCCCTTGGGCGGTTGTCTCGACTCGCCTTTAGCCACCAGAGTCACGCCAGCAGTGGTGGCAGCTATGACACTGACGCCCGCCCCGACCGTCGATCCTCCTCCTCCTTCGCCAGTTCCGCTGCCACTTCCACCCCCGCTCGGCCGCTGGTAGCGGCCCATGGTGCTCCTCCAGCTCGCGAGCTCCTCCTCTTTATGACCTGCAAGATGAAAGGCAGACTTCAAGGAGTCCGACTCGAAGACCCGGACTGCCGCAACAATCTCGGGCTTCAATCCCGCCATACACAGCCCCACTAGCGTGTCCTCGGGCACTCTACGTTGGTTGCCCAGCTTGAGAAACTATGACCGGTAATCTGCAACAGTCCTTGTTTGCTTCAACTTGCCCAACTGCTCAGGAGCCCATCCCTTCAATTTACCAAACTGGTAACGGAGTTCCTCCTGGAACATTGGCCATGTGATCAAGGTCTCCGCCGCAGCATATGACCTCTCAATCCACTCCCACCACTATATCGCCTCTCCTTCTAAGTAAAAGGAGTTCAGGTGCGCCTTTCGCTCTTCCTGTATCGGGTGGTTTTTGAACCACCGCTCAGCTGCGTACAACCATAGTCTTGCATCCTTCTGACCATTGAATTTTGGAAATTCAATGGTTGAGGGTTTGGCCCGGAAAACTAATCCGTCAGTCCCATCATGAGACTGGTGATACGATTCGTACCTGTCGAAACCCACCGTTCCTCCCGGGTGGCCACGATCAAATCGTGTCTCCCTCTCCTGGTTATCTGGCCCATAGTCGCCCTGGTAACTGCCTGGGTAGCGCCCATAGCTGCCTTCCATGCCCGGAAGTCCACGCCTATCGTCCTCCCATTGTTTAGTATAGTGTGCTGGTGTCCGTGAGCTACAGAAAGGATGGCCGGAGGCGCAAGTAGCGTCGTAGGGGCCCTTCCAGGCCGTCGTTCACCTGTTGTCCGCCCCTATTTGATACTAGTTAGGGCGGTTCGGCTTGATCTGGGTCTAACCAGACTCGGCCCGACCAGTCCCGATTCGCTTAGTCCCGGTCTAACCAGAATGGGGCCGACCCTCAGGGTTCGACCCAACCCATAAACCCTGGTTCGGTCCTTTAGACAGTCCCTAACAGCTCTGCTTGTGACCCGAGTCGGTCTACTGTGGCGGCCGGTCCATCAGGCTGAGCTCTTCATCGTCCTGGTCATGGTCAAGGCCCAACCATCCTAGCCCATTGGGCTCCCTACGGTTCCGCACCGTTCTTCCGTGGCCCGTCGGGTTCAGCAACCCATAGTCGGCCTGATGGGCCCCCGTGTCATAGCCGGCAGCTTGCCTTTGCCCTTGCGGGCCGCAACCTCTTGGGCCATAGGCGTGGGCAAGAGCCCAGACACGCCCTTCCGAACCGTGACCCGCACGCTCCGGCCCGGTGGAGTCTGCCGCCGCCTCTCTTTCGTCAACGGAGTTCGTCGCCTTCTCCCCCGCCACCGTCGACCTCCTCGGTCCCCCGACCCTGCGGTCTCCCATGCAGGGCCACCAAGGCCTCCTTGATATCGTCAAAAGTCCTCTATACCTTCTGGGACATCTCCAGCCGAGCCCGACGCTCGTCCGCCAGCGTAGCCACCACCCTCCGCAGGGTGACCCGGACCTCGTCGTCCTCCGTCTCGTCGACCACCGCACCATCCACCCGTGGCTCCGACGCTGGCGGCGGCGACCGGTTCTGCGCGCCCTTGAGAGGGGCATTGACCGTCTCGGTCGTCTCCCCGCCAGACCCGGGCCGTGCCGTGGCCGAATCTGCAGCTTGCTTGGCCTGGACAACCTTCTTGGAGGCCGTCATGGACTTGGTGAGCAACATATCGATGTGTATCAGTGTGATGAATCATGGAGGTTCTGATAACAAATGATAGAACCTGGTGAGTCGAGTTCTATCTAAGGATTGGAATACGAGAGATCAATGAGATATTGATCCGTAGGGTTTGTGGAAACGGAAGTAGTAGTAGTAGTAGTAGTAGTAGTAGTAGTAGTAGTAGTAGTAGTAGTAGTAGTAGTAGTAGTAGTAGTGAATTGGGAAGATGGAAGGAAGAAGCAGAAGGTTGCTCGACAGCAAGGGGAGGTTGGAAGAGGGGTCGACAGAGGCAGTAGAGAGAGAGTGATAGAAACCCAATTTTCGGGTTTATTCATAATTATCATAATTACTATAATTAGGATATTATTAGATATGGTAGTAGTCATTGAGTCATATTAGGATAGTCTATTAGGTTTTTCCAGTCTTTCTTTATAAATATGTACTTTGCGTTTTATTCAGGCAGTCAAGAAGAATATTAAGAAAAGCCTTCCTAAACCCTATTCTCCCAATCCTCTCAATTCTCGTTCCCAATCTTTCTAAAGGCCTAGGCCGATTCTCTATCTTTCTCTTCTCAAATCCCTAATTCTATTCTTAATCCCTAAATCCCCAATTCCCGATAGAACCCTAATCCCAGGTTCTATCAATTGGTATCAGAGCCATGGTCACAGATTTGAGTTTATCACAACTCTCACCAGGGAATTGTTATAAGAAATTCTACCACACGTTTGAAGCTCTCCAAGTCAGTCTAGTAAAATGTGAAGCTAGCCTAATAAAAGATGAAGTTCGCAGGGAAGCTCACGACAACTATATGATAGCTTGCCTGGAAGAACTTCGAGCCAAGCTAGAGCGCCGCGCGGCCCGTCGCCGCGCGACCAACATCCATTCAGAATCGAGGTCGGTAGATTCGTCAGAGGTGACTGCAAATGACGGCTCGGCAGTCACAGAGGAGGCTGCGGACGACGGGACGGCAGTGGTAAATGGAGCTAGCGTTAACGACGCCGCTGCCACACCAAACATCATCACCGCCAAGCAGCAAATCACCAACGGTAAGGCCTTGTCTTCGGCTAAAATGATGTCGCAATCATCACCAACAGTGGCTGCAGTTTGGAGCACAGCGTCACCAACGCCGACACCTACTTTCGTGGCAGCTTCAAAGACCTCACAGGTGAAGTCCCAAGAACCCGAAGCTTCAATCGAAGATCCACTGGTGAAGATTGGAAGGTTTAATTGGAGGTACAGAAAGAAGAAGAGACCTGGAGATGGCTCCAATTTTGAGATGCAGAAGGATCTGAAGACGATGGAGATGTTGGGTTGGTCTTCGGTTTGTCGGACATGCGGTTTCCTGCCACAGAAGGACGATTCCGAGGAGAAGTTGAAGAAGTCGTCATTAGGGGTGGAAGAGAAGGTGAAGGACTGGAATAAGAAGAGACTCGCCGCCATGGTGATGAACTGAGGGACAGATCCCGGAGCCGGAATCGGCAACGGACGCGACGCGGAGGTGCCGGAGCTGAGAATCGCGTACGGGAAGCAGCGATTGGCGGCGATCTCCGTCGCGTCGTTGAGGGAAAGGAAGGAGAACTGAAGGGCGAATTCGGGGAAGGATTCGCCGCCGAAGATGAAACGAGGAGCAGATGGGGCCTTCGTCCTGAGGAGCAGTTTGTCGAACGAGGGAAAGATGAAGTCGAAGACAGAGCCTGTGGAGGACTCGCCGTTGGAGTTGAAGGCGATGGCGGAGCGGGGCTCACCTCGTCGCCGTCGGATGAGCTGTGGCCCGCCGAAAATGGAGAAGGAAGACGGAGGCGGTGCGTCTCGGCCTGCACCGTTGGAGAAGAGGGAATCGTCGGCGAAAGCAGAGGCGGCCGACGAGGAAGTGACAAAGAAGAAGACAAAGGAAGGGTTCGGCAGCGGCGTCCCTCCTTCCGCATGCCCTAGGCCACCGGGTTTGGGCTGGGCGACGCTGTAGAGCACTGAGGTGGGCCGGGTCAGCAGTTCCACACCACCGGATGGACCGGAGGTTGGCCTGCTTTGTGGGTTGAACCGGGCCGTCTGAGGAAGGAGGAAGAAGTGGCTTGCGTGGGCTGGGAGCACAAGGTGAATGTGGTAGGACTCGTTTGGGGCTGGTCGAATCAAGCAAGTGGGCCGAAGTTTGAGCATATTGGACCGCATTTGCAAAGAGTTGTTGAGCCCAATATCGATTGTGTTTTGATTAAGATGGGCTTAGAGGGAAATGAAGAGGGGTTAGGAAGAGTAGCTGGTGGGCTTCCAAGAGGACAGAGCCCAAAATTAATTGAAGATGCAACCAATCAGAATTATGGGCTCGCTCCAAAGAAGATATTTGAGGGCCTTGAGGAGATGGTACTCTAGGATAAGTTCTTGTACAAGCAAGAACCCCTCGAGTCCTTAAGTTGTGGGAGTGGATTGACAATAAGAGAGGAGCTATTGAAGTTTGAAGCTGTCAAGGAAGCGAATAGGGGGCCCATGGAAGTGAAATTTCATGAGTTGGATCAACACAAGCAGATTGGCGCAAGAGGCTCGAGTGTAGAATTGGAGCATGATTGGAAGAAACGGAAACGCAAGAAATGTGTTAGTCAGCTTGCAAATTGCACTGGAAGGAAGAAAATTTGGGTTAAGACGATCAACCTTGAGGACAAGGTTGGTTTGAAGGGGGAGGGGATGATAGAAACCCAATTTCCGGGTTTATTCATTATTATCATAATTACTATAATTATGATATTATTAGATATGGTAGTAGTCATTGAGTCATATTAGGATAGTCTATTAGGTTTTTCCAGTCTTTCGTTATAAATATGTACTTTGCGTTTTATTCAGGCAGTCAAGAAGAATATTAAGAAAAGCCTTCCTAAACCCTATTCTCCCAATCCTCTCAATTCTCGTTCCCAATCTCTCTAAAGGCCTAGGCCGATTCTCTATCTTTCTCTTCTCAAATCCCTAATTCTATTCTTAATATCTAAATCCCCAATTCCCGATAGAACCCTAATCCCAGGTTCTATCAGAGAGAGAGGGGGAGAGAGATTAGGCGAATGCTTTTAGGTTTAATCTTGCTTACCCTTTTCTATATAGCACATAGTTTAAATATTAAAAACACAATTTCCTATGACTACTCCAACTTATTAATCCTCATATTATCCGAAAATAACCAATCATAGCCCACACAATAAAATCCAATAAATCAGTCCAAAAGTGCAAAACCAGAATAACAAGTTTCTATAAAACAGACCCCAATATGTATCTCCGCAATAAAAGACCTGATATATGATACTTGCCAACAAAGTTCAAGGTTCAACACATATTCACTAGAACTGACATATCCTTTTCCAGAGATTTGCCCTTCCATACCTTTATTCGATTTGGTTTCCAAGCTTAACATGAAATCTATACATATTTAGCATGCGATAGGGTATTAGAGTGTATGACTTATTAGTTGATAGAATGTAAAACAATAGGCAGGCACTCTATGGTAATTAGTTACGAGTTTGGTAAATACAATAAGGACTATAAAGGCCGTGTACAAAACTTCAGTTCCTCGAAAGACTTCACGAATTCCTCTTCAATCTCTCATCACCAATTCCTCTAGCAAAGATTGCATCCCAGAGACCGTAGGTGACATTCTAAACGCAGGCTCCTGCATGCCACGGGATGGGATTAGGTGCTAATCCTTATAGGGGTTAGCACCGTGATAACTAGTAAAAATCACTACGGATTATTATAAAATCAATACAACATCTAAGCTAAATCACTACTAATTCAAACTAGTAGTAGTTTTTCCCTTGATTAGGACGGTGCTAACTATTGTACAATTAGAACCGTAACCCCTCCCGCATGCCACCTACTCTGCATAATAGTAGGTGCGGTGGATATGGACAACAATCTTTGAAAGGGGGAAAATGGCAATGGGCAAGTCCGGCGCGTTTTTTTTACCCAGACCTGCCTGTGGCAGGTCGGGTTCAGGTAGGGTAATTTATCACGGGTTGCAGGTCGGGACAGGTCAACCCAATGGGTATGCAATTTATATGAAAAACATTAGAACTATTCCTTATTTTTATTATAAGACCAAGAAAACAAACAATATTATGATAAATATAGTTAAATTATTAGAGAAATTGAGGTTTTCACTAATTTACAAATTTATTATTGCTAAATTATGATGTAATAAAAGAAAAATTATTAGTAATTTAACTAAGATTACATATATTTTAGGCAAGAACGGGTCGAGAATGGGGCGGGGCAGGGCAGGTCGGGTCGATGAGAGGGGAATGGATCAGGTCAGTAACCTTATGGTGAGTAACCATGAGTAACCCGTCCACATCAGCATGACATCAGCATCTTCTCTCTCCTGGAAGGTCTTTAATTTTCCCCTCTTTAATCTTTGACGGACGATTTCTCACTCATTTTAAGTCGAAATTTAAATTTTTTGCACAGTTAGATCAGATTAATTGTGCTCTTCAAAATGATATACACTTTATTATATTTTTCGAACAAAAAAAATTGAGCCATTTTTTACCAGTCTATACCATATGGTATTGACTGGTATTGAAATAAAAACATACCTATGGTTTGAAAAACGTACCATGGTGGTATGAACAAACTAAGACTGTAGGATGGTTGAATACATGATAGTAGAAGTATATTAATTGTCATTTATGACTTTTAACATTGTATACCACACAATACCACCCCGTACCAGGGTGGTATTGTATGGCATTGTGTGGTATTTTTTGGTCATGTAATTTGTTCACCCAGAAATTTGTAGATCCAATAGATCATGATGAACTCGTCCCTTCTGTGCAAACGTTTTAAAAAACGTATTAAAAACGAAGAAGATACCATACAATACCACCCCGTACCAGGGTGGTATTGTATGGTATTGTGTGGTATTTTTTGGTCATGTAATTTGTTCACCCAGAAATTTGTAGATCCAATAGATCATGATGAACTCGTCCCTTCTCTGCAAACTTTTTCAAAAACGAATTAAAAACGAAGAAGATACCATATGGTATGCAGTTGGTACCGAGAGGCCAGAATTTTTTTTTTCTCAAAAAATATTGAAAATTGATCTCATTTTGTAGAGCACGATGAACTCGTTCCATCTGTGCAAAAAAAATTAAAATCCGAGTTAAAACGAAAAAGATATGAGTTAATTAAGAAAGCTAGAAAAAATAAAAATGATCTTTAATTCTCCTTTCTTAAGTCTGAATTTTCTAAATAAAGAGTCCAGATTTGGTTATTGATTATGCACTCTATCTTGAGCCCGATGAGAGTACCCATGTCCGGTCTTCCCACCTCAAAACAGGCCAAACAGGTCGGGTAAAACGGATTAGGTCGAAATTGTCATCCTAGAAAAAAAGGGCAATATGGAAGATTCTGCTACCATGACAACAACAAGACAGTAATAGATTGCTCATCAACTTCAATTAAACAAAAGTTCCCAAATAATCAAAGCTTTCTTTTTGGAATTGCATACTTCCCTTCCCATGGCTATCCAGCAACTGGAAGTTAACCATCATGGAATCGTTTTCATGGATAGTATAGTCTAGTCTTAACAGAAGAAATGACCCAAAGGCCAAGTATATAAAACTGTCTAACCGCACGAATTAAAAAGAATGTTCATTTGCCTCGATTGCATGTCTTGTATATACTCTGTTTGTTTGATCCTTGTGCACTACTCGTTCTCTTTCAAGTCTGTAGTTTTAACCAAATGTCATGACTTAATTCAACAAAAGGTTCCGGGGAAAGAAAAAAAAAACTTAGTCTTGGTGATCATCCTTTCATGAAAGCTCTTTCTCCTCTCCGGCTTACAAGCTGAAACAAAAAGGAAATAACAAATTGTCAAAACTGACAATGACTCGCCAAGCAATAGTTGGATAGTAGCTAGCGACATGCAGATATTGATAAGCAGAATAATTAATTAGGGACAAACCAAAAGGACAAAACAGCAACCAGCTTTATGCCTATCCGGCTGCGTGCCTTATTATATGCGAAGCAATAAGCATCTCCATTTGTCTTATGCTTGGTGAGAGTAGAATAGGTAATATATGCTCTTTGTGGCGCCACATCCCAAGTTGCCAGCACCCATAGCGTATGTCCAACGGATTTTTATTAATTATACCGTGTAGCATATTATATTCTAATTTTTAATGAATCTAGATTTTAATCTCCTCCAATAATATATGGTAGAGTTTTGTGAATTTTTCTCCATTTCAAATTTCCTGCAACGAGAGTGAAAGTAGGAAGGATATTTTTGTCTTTACAATTAAATATTTATCTCAATAAAAATATCAATATGAGGATTCGAACCCGGGTCTCTTAAAACAAAGACAACAATCACAACCAATTACACTAAACAAATTTGTTGTATCTTTTTTTAGTACAAAGCATACACAAAGTTAGACTCAGAAAATTGGATGAATTTTCCATCATGATTACCAAGCCCACTAAGTCTACCGTATATATTTTTATGGTGCTTGATACTTCAGTTTTCATAGTAGCTAGAGTTTCATGTAATTTTCTCAATTTTAAATTTTTTGCCCTCACCTTAATTTTTTTGCTAAAGGTAGATTGATAATTGGCTACCATAGAAGAAACTAATTATGTTACTGCGTGTTGTATCCTTGAAATTTTCAATTTAAATTTAAATTTAGTGCTTTTTTATCTTTGTTCTTATCTCTTTTAACTTCCTCCGAAATTCCCTCTATCGTGCAATAGTTTACGCCCCTTTCACTTTTCAATACAAGGCCGACTTTGAAATCAATCTTTTGGTATCTCTTGGCACTACGATTTTATTATTCGGGATTTAAGCTAGGCAAGTAGAAGATTTCAACTCCGATATCAATCCATGGCAAAATGAATGGAGTTCAATAAATGGAGTTGTAGAAGGAGGATTAGAGATTGAATTTTTTATTGAAACATATGTCTCTTGAGATAAAAATTTGGTTCTACAGCAGAGAGTGGTGACTATTGGACCTTTAGGTTTATGGTTTTTGCAGCTAGGTCGATTCTTTATTCAACCTATTGGAACTGATAGATACGGAGTGTCTAATTTTGTGTCTTATTACTTCGATCGAGTTTATTAGCATATTGGAGGTAACCCTAATTTTGTCGTTTGCTCTCAATTTTTATTGGTCCCCTCTTAATTGAGTTGTTAGTATATAGTTGACTTGAATCAACAACTCTCCAGTTCTTTTTGATTAGTGGCATATTGTTCCTAAGGAGTGCATTGAACCCTTTATGTAGGATTGTGAGGTTTAAAATTGTGTTTCAAACTATCTATGGCGTGTGGGAATTCCAATGAGCTTTTGTACTCTATCTTTCTTGACAATCAACTAACCAATAGCATTTTAATTGGGGCTTAATTATCATTATAAAAATGAGATCAATCATTTTTATATTTTATATTCTTATTTATCCAAAAGTTCGACCTATATATTCTTTCTTTATATATCATCTAGATCGAAGAATTGTCAATAAAATTAAACGGGTTGATAGACTTAAATGTAACATAAAAATATAAATAATCAAATATGAACATTCCGGCCAACGGGCCAGGTTATAAGCTAGTTTCTAGGGAGGACAAAAAGAACCACAATTTGTATAATTCTCAATCTAATTTATTACGGATAAAATCAAGTTTGGGTAGTGCATACACAACCTTTTAGCTTGTGTTTAGATTAGACATTTTATATTGGGTATAAAAATAAAACAAAAAAAACAAAAAATAAATGATACCCAACTCTAATGTTGTTTTTTTGGTTTAATTGCATGGTTGGTCATTGAGTTTACAAAAAAAGTTAAAGTTTGGTCACTCGAAATATTTAAATCCATTGGCGGTACTTCACTTTACAAAAATTGTTCACGTTTGGTCACTCTCCATTAGCTGCCGTCCATTTCCGTTAAATGAGTCCGTTAAGTGATGACGTGGCAGACAGAATCATCTAATCAGCACTATTTAATCCGAAGATAGTCTGACCCGACCCGCCAGCTCATCTTAACCTACCCAACCCTCTAACCAACCCAAACCCGACCCACCAACCCAACTACCCACCAAGAATAAATCCCTAAATCAAAGAAAAATCAACACCTTCCCTTTCTACCTTCATCTTCATCTTCCTCTCCCCTTCCCCTTTCGAATCCCCACTCATCATCATCCCCGCAATCCCTAAATCAAAATTGATCCAACACCTGGAGTTTCTGGTTCACGCTTGGGGTTTCTGTTTTAATCATCATCCCTTGGCTGACGGTGAGACAGGCACCAGTCAAGATCTCGTCACCGTCGGGCCACGCCTCGTTGATCAAATTCGAAGGCGGGGTTAAACTGGGGATACTGGGGAGAATCATCCCTTCTCCGCTGTCGGAGTGGCACGCGTTCAAGATAATTTCCGACGGGAAAACAGAGCACATGATGCTGGCGGGAGCGGTGGGGGATTTTACGAAATCCTTGGTGGCGAATCCGCCAATCCATCTGTGGGTTCGGCAGGTGCATTTTGCTGGGCTCCTGTACTTGACTGATATGTATGAGAGAGTGCTGTTGGTGGCTACTGGTTCGGGGATTTGCGTGTTTTTTCCGTTCTTGCTACAGGACTGTAAGGCGGAGGTGTGCGTCTTGTGGGCGACGAAGGGGGTGGATCAAAATTTCGGGGTGGGTAGGTTTCCGCCGCTCCGAATCTCTCGCTCAATAAACAAACAAAAACAACGAAATGGATATGGATCAGGGAAGCTCCACTGTGACGTTACTGTGGCGGTCCTCCTGGCAGTGCCGATTTGATGCCATCGCCGTCCACTTACTCACAGATTGCTCATCAACCTCGAGCTTCCACCGCGGCCAGCTTACTCCCGACTCCGACCCACGACGGAGGGAGATTTAAATTATCAATATGATGACGACTCGAGGTGGATCGTCGTGGGCAGATCTGCCCGACGAGATCCTGGAAGCAATCGGCAGCCGCGTCGACCGCCCCGTCAACGTCCTTACCTTCCCCTCCGTTTTCTACTCCTAGCGTTCCGCCGTCCCCATCCCCTACTTCGGCCGGCTGATTCCGTTGCTCCAGGTCCGGCTCCCTTACCCCACCGACGTCGACGGCGTACTCGCCCCTTCCACCATGTGCTGCGCGGAGTTCAAGCCTCCGATTCCCAATGGCGATTTACTGATTTAGGGATTGCGGGGATGATGATGAGTGGGGATTCGGAAGGGGAAGGGGAGAGGAAGATGAAGGGAGAAGGGAAGGTGTTTGATTTTTCTCCGATTCAGGGATTTAATTTTGGTGGGTAGTTGGGTTGGTGGGTCGGGTCTGGGTTGGTTAGAGGGTAGGATAGGTCTAGATGACATGGCGGGTTTCAATGACGTGGTGGGTCGGGTCAGACTATTTTCGGGTTAAATAGTGTTGATTAGACGATTTCGTCTGCCACGTCATCACTTAACAGACTCCTTTAACGGAGATGGACGACAGCTAACGGAGAGTGACCAAACGTGAACGGTTTTTATAAAGTGAAGTACCACCAATGAATTTAAATATTTTGAGTGACCAAACTTGAACGTTTCTTGTAATCTCAGTGACCAACCATACAATTAACCCTTGTTTGGTTTTTTACTTCCTTTTTGTTCTAAAACAAACATAAATGTGGAAACACAAATATTGAAGGTGCGAATTGGTTGAAGACGAATAATGAGATGATTGATATTGTTTTATTTTTCCACGTATATAATTGTAGGACTAATTCCACTAGGAGGTCCAAACTATTCAAAAAGTGTCATATTGAATAATTTAGGACACAAATGACTCTTTTAGGATAGTTTGGACTTCCTAGTGGAATTAACCCATAATTATATAGATCTAAATAGACCCATTTGAATCCAGCTCGAATAGGTTGATCCAAATTGGAGTCAATTCAAATCAAATATTATTAAGAGCATTTATGAGTCCATTGGTATCCAACCCGATACACATATGAGTCATGACAATTGGGTTCAATTACCCAATAAGTCGACCCATTGTCATCGACAATAATAATTTTATAAACGCAAATCATAAGATCAATTTAATAAAATAAAAAAAAACTGATGACCATTCGTAAAATACGTCAAACTATATCTAATAATTGTGAACTTCATACATAGCATACTAAAAAATTATAACAAATCAGATAAAACTAAACTAAAGATATATAGATATGTGAGAAAAGAATAAATCATCTACATTACTCATTTATTTGTCATTTACTATCTAATTAGCCCATGATGGGACATCTACAAATATAAATGTATTCATAACATTACATATATGTTGGGAACTTGGAAGGCTTGTATGTAGTGATCGTTGTTAGTTTGCTCAAGCTTTGTGGCAACATGGAACCCTCCTCCCAATCTCTGGCAATTGAAAGTTTCTCCCGCAGTTGGCTACTAACAAGTGTGAATTCCTCCTCCTCCTCGGATTGTTTACAAGCCTCGCTCAGACCATCCATTGATGGGTTTTACGATCTCAACTCCAAACAAGTGGATTACAAGATGCTGCGCCCCAGAAGATCAACATCAGAAGAAGAAGAATCACACAAGTTCTGTTTCGACATTCCAGCCTCTGTCTCTGCTGCTGCAGGAGGAGGAACAACGGTTGCCCCAGCCGACCAGCTTTTCTCCAATGGAGTCATCAAGCCTTCTTGTCTCTACAACGAATTAGAATCACACACGTCGAAGCCGGCAGCTCCTCCTCCTCCTCCTCCTCCTTCCTCTGCCTTGGGCGCCGCCAACAAAAGGGCGGTTTCTGCAGTCAACATCCAGTGTCAAGTTCTGGGAAGATGGAGGAAGCTGTCTGGCCGCGTCCTGTTGAACTACTTCCGGCGTCTGAAGTATTCGTGGGTACGGAGCTCCAGCTCCAGAAAGTGTATAAGTGGGGCGGATGATGCTGCTGCAGCTGCTGCTGACAGAAGAATTCTGCAAGTCAATAAAAGCAGCTCGCCGCAGGTCTCACCAAGAAGAAGCAGCACGGCTTGTTCACCGGATGATGGTTGGTCCGAGGCTGATTCCTCTATCTATGAGGCAGTCCTTCACTGCAAAAGGTCAAATAGGTAATACTCTGAATTCAATACACACATTTTACACCAAAATTTGATGAAGCTGGACTGAAAAATTGCTCATAAACTAATCTCGTGTCATGTGCTTTTATGTCATCAGGTAAATGACTGCAAATATGATGATGAGCTTATACTTTACAAACTACATAGCAAAATATTGATAAGCCACTTTGAACTGTTCAAGACGGTTAGTACTTCACTTTACAGCAGCTCCTATATCCCAGCTTTCATTCTGTTTCACTCACTCTTTGGAATTCATTGATGTACTCTTGTATTTAACCATTCATGCATCAATAATACCTCATGGGTTTGCACAACCTTTCATGGTATCGGAGCCTCATCTTTACTCAAACAAGTCTCTTCTTCTTCTTTCTCTGTTAAGTTGTTCCTTCTTTTCTTTCGCAACCATGACCATCAAATCCCCAGACTCTTCTTCTTCTGCTGGTTCTGCCTTCTATGCTTCTGCTTAGGGCTGAAAATTGCCCTGATCCGTCCCTGACTCGGTCTGACCCGTCTCTGAAGGGTTAAGATGTATAACTGACAAATCTCCAGCGGCTGATCCAGAACATAGTAGAACACTAGGCCGGGCCGCATTTTGTTAGAAAATTATATACCATAAAAAATTCAAAGTTTTTTTACAATATCAATTGTACACATCGATCTTTTAATATAGCGAATTTATCGATAATGGAGTATACATCCATACCAATAGCATATTACTCTCTTTCAAATAAAATAGTTAACCAATCTGCGAGAAATTCATCGCTCATTTTGTTGCGGAAATCATTTTTCACATTTTCATTGTTGAAAATGTTCTCTCCATAGTAACTGTTGAAAACTTGAAATGGACAATGTCCAAATTAGACAAATCAATCGACTAATCAATTTGTATCCTGTTTCCATCCCTATTTCCATCAGCGGCTCTAATAATTTTTCAAATGAACCAACCTCATATTTCTTTTAGTCTTTTACGTTTTAGACTTTTAGAATTTTAGGTTTCATTTTTTTTTTCTCTTTAGACGAGGGTCATTGGAACTAGAATTTCTAGGCTAAATTTAGAGTTGTGATTTGAATATGTCATCTGACTCATTTTTCTAATTACACACAATCTTATTATAAAATAATATTGGCCCGAATGACTAAAATCGATAAACTCATAAGGGTTATACTAGCTGCGGATCAAGAGGAGAGCTGGGCCGTGGTCCGGTGTGGCTAACCCCTGGATCCGTCAATGCCCGTCTCGTCCCTGTCTCATTCTTGACCCTGTTTGACCCTCAAGAATGGGACGGGTCGGGACAGTGGGTCGACCCTAATCTACACACTACTTTTTTACAAATTACGTTTTGGTACCCAAAATTATTTTTCTTACAATTTAGTAGCTAAAATTTATTTTTTTTACAAATAAGTCATTAAATTTTTATGCTAAAATTACATTTTGGCACCCAAAATTTTTTATTTTTGCAATTTAGTACCTAAACTTTTAAAACTTTTGCAAAGAGGTCCAATGGCCTATGACATATTTGTTGTTGCTAAGGGTCACAAGGTAAAAAAGTGACCCGTCTCGACCCTTATAGGGTCAAAAGCTGACCCGTCCCTAAACTGACCCTATAGACAAACAGATCCGCAAATTCTCAACTCATAATCAAATTTTGTCCCACCAATTATCTCTTATGGCATGCTTAGCTCGTTCCGCTTCTTTGGTGCCACAAACTCTTGGGTCATGCGATAGGAACTTCCCCTGCGCCTCCTCAATTCATCAATGCCCTTCTGAATCAGGCGCACTTCACCTAGTACGAACATGATCATCTCGACTTGTCTTGGATTACCTTATCTCTCTTCAAAGCTGTCATGACTAACGTGTTTCCCTGAACTTGCTTCTCTTCATGTCTTTGGTTGTCTCTGTTATCCTTGGTTAAGACCACTTACCCCTCACAAAGATATAGCAAATTACATAAGGGCTATAGATGTCTGCACAATGCCACAAGTTGCATTTATGTCAGTCGCCATGTCTTATTCGACGAAACTTATTTTCCCTCTATCGATTAGAGAAATAAACCCATACCACAATCCTATCACCTATGTTAATCTCCCTTGTCTCTAGGGATGCAAATGAGTCTCGTTCAAGCAGTACATCATTTTGGCTTCTCTGCAACACAAATTGATCCATGTTTCTTTATTTATCAATCAGGAAAAGCTCGACTGTATATGATGGTTTATGTTGATGATATCTTCATCAGTGGGTCAGGTTCAAGTATTCTTCAGCTGCTCATGGCCTATCTTTGCACAAACTTTGCTATTCGGGATCTTGGGCCATTGTTTTATGTTTTTGGGAATTGAGGCTGTTAGCACCTCAACGGGATGACTTCTTCACCAACACAAATTCATTATGGAGCTGCTTGATTGGACCCATATGACTACACAAAATCCCATTTCAAGTTCGTCTAGTACTAACATTGTTCACCACAGAGCACTTGAGGCATTCCCATAGTGTGATGACTAAACCCTCTACTGCAGTATCATCGGTGGTTTATAGTATCTTAGTTTTACTCGACCATACATATTGTTCGTTGTCAATCACATATCAGTGTTTCAAAACGAACCATCGGATGTTCACCGGGGAGCTGTCCAGCACATTCTCCGTTATCTCAAGGGATCTTCTCATGCTCATCTTCCCTTGTTGTGAATGGCTACTATGATGCTTCACGGGCTGTTTTCTTATATGCTACAAATACTGTCTCTTGGTCCACAAACAAGTAAAAACCGGTAGCTCACTGAGCGAATATAGAGCCCTGGCCACGACATCTCATGAAGTCATCTTGCTTCAGTCACTACTGTCACGACCTTACTCTCGATCGTGCGACCCTAGCTCTCAATTTCGTTAGAGCGCTAGGCAGCCTTCTCTAAAACTCACAAGCAAGCAAAGAACAAGGAAGCAAAGACAAAGGATTGGGAGAACTCTCTAGTGTGTATTATCTAAAAAATGATGGAATGAGTTACAAGTGAGGTGAATCCTAGGAGCATCTCTATGTACTAGTCTTCCATGCATGCCACATGTGCAGCCGCCATGTTGTCACCTTGTTGGCACCATGTCATCTGCCACATGTGACACTACTCTGGGAAATGGGTATGCAGCTGTCAACATCACTGGTACAATGGTGTGACAATCTGGGTGCACCTACACCCACGAACCTGTTTTTCATAGAAAATCCAAACACATGGAGATTGAATTTCATTTTGTAAGAGATTGTGTAAACAAATAGTAGATTCGAGTACACTACATATCGGCTTTTGAGCAATTGGTTGATGTTCTTACCAAGCCACTACCATGATCCTTTGAGAGGTTGTGCTCCAAGTTTCGAATCTCCAGGCCTCCACTTGTAGTTGTAGGAGGTGATAAGCCACTTTGACCAATTCAAGGCTATTAGTACTTTTTTATAACAACTCCCATATGTTTTTTTTATGGTTAATCAAAAAATGCATTAAGCTCCAGGATCCTTGTCACTAAGGGCACTCTCAAAAAATGCATTTGATGCTTTAGAGCCTTGTTATTGCCCGAATTTCAACAATTCAAGGCCCCCAAGCACTGGTGGAAGAAAGAATGATTATTGTTCTATATTGTGTGTGTTTTGGAATCTGCTACTTATGGCCAAATTTTCAAATTTTTGGGTTCAAACACCTTGTGCCATGCATGATTCCTAATCATTGTATTTAGAATTGTTGGATGTTATGATGGTATGCATTCTAGGGAGGTTAGTGTAGCATTTGGAAGGATATCGGTCCATGAGAATTGTTACCTCTACTTCCTCTTTGATTGGTTGATACTGTTGACTAGTGATATTAGGACATATGTGTTAGACTCTCCTCCATTTTTGGACTCGAAAAAGTTTTTTAAAAAGGTTCTCCATTTTTTAACGTGCTTTAAATGAATAATGAGTGTTCTCATGAGAGTGGGAAGCGGTGTTTAAGTTGAATCGTCAAAGGTCTTTTCTTTTGGACCGGAGTGCCCTTTGAGGATGTGTTGATGGAATTTGGATAGCTTTCTAACGTCCAACCTTCATCTTCCCCTAAACACCTATCATCCTCACGAGACTTGTTGATAGGAGGTAGTGTGCCTTTGTTCAAGTCGAGAGACCTCGAATGTTGCTATTGCCTCACATGTGTGACAACTCGTCTTTCGTTAAGGCCGGAGTTCATGTTGGGATTAACGCTTGAGAGATCTGGATTCACGTCCGAACGCTTCACCTTCATACACTTTTCCATCTTGTCAACCATCACTTTCTTCGCATGCGGCTAAGAAAGAGACGTCATTGTCACTTTTGCTCTAGGCCATGAGATAGAGAGCCCTTGTTTGTGAAAATTGTAGGTGTGATGCCATGAGCGACATTGTAAGTTGAGGCACAAAATTTTGAGCCCCTTTTTAATTAGGAGCACCACCATCGAGTCCACCATTTTTTGGATTCTCTTCATACACATGATGCATGTCTTGGTTTCACTAGCTGACAAGGTCCCAAGTTTGGTTTGTGTTCACATTAAAGTAGGGGTGAAATTTCTTGCCTTCGATTGACATCTAAGTGCTAGTTGTTTTGCTAACTGTGATCTATAATGCTTACCGTTGTGACGGTCCGTCAAGTTGTAGCGGTATGAGCTACGTTTGCTAGAGGACAAGCAACCGGTTAAGTGTGGGGAGTTTGAGTCGAGCCAAGCTATACACATTTATACTCCTTTCTCTTGGGTGTTTGACTTGTGTTGCATCTTCTTTGAAGCCATTTTATGCTACATTTTGCATGTTTGAGTATGTTTCATTTCCTAGCAGGTGAAATGGACAAAAGGAACAAAAGTCAGACAAATGGGGCACAATGGTGAAAAGTGTCAAAGGTCACGCTCCAGGACATTTCTCCACGGTCAATGCGTGACTTCTACATCAAAACTGTGAACTTTGCAGAGTCCCAGAAAGAAGAGGACGTCTCACAGGCAGTTGCAAACCTCACAGGCTCAACTTGTGAGGATTTCACCAAAACCGTGAAAATTGTTAGTAAACGATGCACATCGAGTCGACCTTACAGTTTATTTGCAAAGTTCACGACCGTGAACTTAGCACTTCCTCGCTTTATAAAGGAGCATAAATATGATTTCAAGGGGAGGTGTTTTAATGTGAGAAAATCCATCTGTTGGGTAGAGTGAGTGACGAACCAGAGAGGTTGGAGGAGATTTAGAGCTTCCCACCACCATTGGAGGCTTGAATTCACTAAGAAGAGCAGCCAAGGAGCAAAATCTTCTTCCTATGATGATTGTCTTCTCCGTTTTGGTTGGTTTTTTCAATCTAGCTATGAAGTACTTCTCCAATTCACTTGGCTGTTGTGGAACCCTACTTAGTATTTTATAATTGATTGTTTGTGAACCCTATCCTTGATTTACATCTTGATTATATATTGAGTTGAGCATTATTCATGGAAATTGATAGTTCTTGATCAATTCCCCCAATTTGGGGCTAATTGGCCTAGATGAGAGAATATTTTCCTAGGGTTGATCAAGAGCATTGCCAATTCAACACTTGGTTTCCATGAACGAGGGTAATTATATCCTTTTTTTTCGTACCGGGTTTTACCCAATTGTGAGAGTAGTTGTGGTCAGTGGCCGATCCAAAAAAAATTTATTGGGGTCCTCTTTAAAAAATAAATAAATAATAATTAAATTAAATAATTCATAAATAAGAAAATACATGACTAGTACAAATTTTAACAAAAGGCCACAATGTGTTTTCATATTCTGAAAAAGAATATAAAATATACTTGACGTCTTCACTGCTCAACAAATCTGTATATCATACTAGACAATAATTCACGAACTGATATCATATTCGAATTCTAACCTTGTTCTTTATGTAACTTAAAGTTGAAAGACTCTTTTAACTCTTGCTGTGTAACTATAAAATCAATTCAAATTAAGGATAGCCCACAATTAGTTTAGTTGTTAGGTTTTGAAAATAGTTGGGGTACTTCACGACTATGTGCAACCTCTAATCCAGTGGAGTATAGAGCAAGTGTTTCAAACATCAACAGTGATCGCGACAGTGATTATGTGCGTTAGCCGTGATATTTTCTTGGTCTGGATACTTCACGACCGTGATCCTAGTGCCTTGATTGTAATTTTTTGTTTCTTTCATTTTTGTCTCTTTTTTCCACACTTGTGCTTGAATTCATAGACATTTGCACTTACATCTTTAAATGGTACCTAGAAGATCATGGATATGAAAGAGGAAGCAATTCTAGGCTATCAAGATTTAAATGTTCTTTAGGTGTTTAAATTCTCAAGAAAACATCTAAGAAATGAAAAATTAATATTTTTTTTGGTGTTATTATATGACTTTTTGAGGTGTTAATTTGGATGGAAAAATGGATGTGACTAACGAAATGTAAAAATAAGTTATTGGCTTGTTAAAAATCAAACGCAAGTTACTATTTTGTTAGTGACCCCAAGAGTAAGCGTTATTATTATTATTTTTTTGTCATTACTTATGACTCATGAGATTCAAGATTATTGAAAAAGGGATAAGTAAATTGAATATTTGGGGAGCAGTCTCTAACTCACTCTCCCTTCCCCCTTAATCCAAAATTACCTTAGACTATCTTTACTATTTTTATGAACAATGTGGTATTATATCATCAGTAAGACTTTACTAGCAACATCCTCGTCAACTAGACTATATAATACAAAGAACCGTTACAATTTATTACCCTGGAAAATATCTTGTCCATACATTACAACTATCCAAAATTCTGCTATATCATATATCATATTAAAAGACAACAAATATCAAAACAAATCTCTCCGCCAAATCCAACTGATAAGAGAAATCCACTTCAATTTTCCTTTCACAACAGTAGGTCTTTTACCTCTCAATTCCTGAACTCTGCAGCTCAACAGTTACTTGGTACATGAACTTTGCCAAATAGCTATTGAAATACCTATTAATAAAAAATTGCACAACCAACAAATTAGTGATCGTTGTTACATGAAATCTAATTAATAACCGATCTCGCATATTCTCCTTAGCCATACCATCATATTTGGTTATTGCATTCTTAATCACAAGCCAAGCATATTCCCACTTAAGCCATTCCATGTAGGGTTGTTCAAACGGTGTGGTTACCATGGTAACCGTTTTAACCAGTACTATTTGGATAATTTGGTTTGGTTAATTTGGATAATTGGTTTGGTTAAAGTTTTTAGTTTGTTTGGTTTAGGTGGTTTGGTTTGGTTTCAGACACTCACAACCGGCCAAACCAAATTAATCAGATAAATAATTAGCCATATATATAATATATACACATACTTAATACTTTGAATAACCACTCATGAGTCAAACGTTCATTCCTTTTAGACTCATAAAATATAAAGCTTGATATTGCTCCTATAATGTATATTTGTATATGTAGAGTGTAGACCACAACATATGAACGCCTAATTTAGATAAATCTCATACATTATGTTGGATGAAAACATGAAAGCAAGGTCCTTTTCAGCTTATGAAAATTGCTAAAAGACTAAGTCAATCCAAACAAACACAAAAATACATTAACCCATACCATTGCGATAAATTTTTATTAGGTGAATATTTCTTTACTAACCGTAAGATAATTGTCTTAGTTGCATGTATTTATGTTAAGGGTCAACTATAACTATGTGTTGATAGTTATGTTTTATTCATTATATAAATTGTGAATTGATAAATTAACCAAAATTTTCTCACTTAATGATAATGTTATTTTATATTAGTTAATCTGGTTAACCAATTAAACTTTAATTTGGTTAATTTGGTTGTTGTATTATTTTTGAACGATTTGGTTATGACATTATATTCCATGATTAATAAAATTTAACTAACTATGGTAACCATTTAAACACCCCTAATTCCATCGCATTTGGTTATTGCATTCTTAATCACAAAGCCAAGTGAGGAATCATGTTTACTTTTCATTATCCAGTCAATTTTACTTTTTTTTTACTTCTCATCATTTCCCCATTTTACGCCCCAATCCTTCCCGGCCACTAAATCCAAATCTGGCAATCCGATGGCTGTCGATGCAGCCAACACGTCCTGAAGAATCGGCTTTCTTCCAATTGGAAAATCAATCAATCAAATCAGAGGCCCCGGGAGCTCGTATAAAAAACATTAAAAATAGAAGTCACACAGCCAACACTCGCAACACCATAAATATATAAATATAAATAAATACACACCCCACTTTCCCCTTTCCTCCCTGTCATTTTTCGAAATCCCAAACCCACAGCAGCGGCCACCACTTTCTCCCGTCAATCGCAGAAGCATTAACGCCGCTCGTCGCTCTCCCCCCCTTCCTCAGGTGAAATTCCCCCTCTCGCATTCTCTCTTTCAGTTCTCCGTCCAACTTTTTTCCGTGCTCTGGTTTGGTTCCCGGGGAAAATCGTTCGGTTCGTCGTTTTCGGCCTGCATTGTGCCGTATCCGAATGAATTGAATCGCAGATCTGGGTTCGTTTAGCTCAGGGCAGTTGTAAATTCCTTTCCCTGGTATTGATCTGTTGATATTGAGTGATGTATTTTGTTCCTGATCTTTGAGTTTAGCTGGACGGTGAGTGATATGGTCCCCCTCTAACCCTAGAGTAATCTTAAATGGCAAATATGCTGATCTTCTGCTCCGGCTCGGGGAACCTTTGGATTTTTAAAAAAGGGCTTAACTTGCAATATTACTTCTCCACTCACAATGCAGTGCAATGCGGCTGTAGATCTAGATTCCGGCTGAATTCAATTGTGAGTTTATGCTTGCGTTCAGAATCAGCTTTCTATATCTTGATCTTGCTCTGTGTGGGACACTGAGACTTACCCGTATTCTGAAAAAAGACAATTTTAGACATAAGATCATCTGACTTGCCAATTGGCAACGTAGGGTGGTCAGTTAGCCCTTGTATAATGGAATGTGTTCAACATGTATTCTTAACATCTCTGGCCCAAAGTGGTATGTTAAATTTGAGTGAACGTGATTGCCCTGTTTTCAAGTCTGTGTCTCATGTTTGATACAATTTGGAGGGTGATAGCATTGTTTATCTTATTTCCTGGCACAAGGGACTGAAACATTCGAGTAAGATTTCTGGGTCTGATCTAGTATTTTAGCTAGTTATTTCTCAAAAGTATTTCGGGCATGGTTTCTATCTGCAATTCTGAGCATGTGTATGTGTATCACTTATTTGTCCAGAAAGCATCTCCCTAGTGTATGTTGCTTAGAAGATGAAGTAAGCACATCGTTCAGCCGTGAGGATGTCTTTTGAACTTATAATTTACAAATCCATAGCCGATTTTATTACTCTGCGAACCAATAACTTTGCTGCTTGACCGCAGTGGGATTTAGCATGCTTGAAATAATGGGCCTCTTATGTGTTGGGTTCCTGTTCTCTTTCATGATTCTTGTACCGGCTGTCTTTTCATATCCTGTTGGTCTATGTCTGATGGTGGTATTCTATGTCAGCTTATAGAAGATGGCAGAAGGTGAGGATATCCAGCCACTTGTCTGCGATAATGGAACTGGAATGGTCAAGGTACTGTATTTTACATTGCAAAAAGGTCTTTTGAGATTGCTATTTGCAGGATGCCATGCGGTGGCAGTGTATGCTGATACATTTTTGCCACGTTCTAGGCTGGGTTTGCTGGTGATGATGCTCCTAGGGCGGTGTTCCCTAGCATTGTTGGTCGCCCACGCCACACGGGTGTGATGGTTGGAATGGGGCAGAAGGATGCCTATGTTGGGGATGAAGCTCAGTCTAAGAGAGGTATTTTGACCTTGAAATACCCCATTGAGCATGGTATAGTAAGTAACTGGGATGATATGGAGAAGATCTGGCATCACACTTTCTACAATGAACTTCGAGTTGCCCCAGAAGAACACCCTGTGCTGCTTACTGAAGCACCTCTCAACCCAAAGGCCAATCGTGAGAAGATGACCCAAATCATGTTTGAAACCTTCAACACTCCTGCTATGTATGTTGCCATTCAGGCTGTCCTCTCCCTTTATGCCAGTGGTCGTACAACTGGTGAGTGTCTCTAAATCAGCATGTTCAACTGAAATAATGTATTGCTCCATTTGAAGACTGATGAAAAGACAAGAATTAATTAAATCAAATGGTAATGAACACATAGCTTTATGAAGTTCAAACTTGACTTAGATTGTCCATTTTGGTGCTCTACCAATTAAAGACGACTAGACTGTTATGGTAGAAAGTGAGTTAAAATGTACACGAAAGTTGTCATTTCGGAGTGAATAGAGGTGTAATAACTAATAACTATGGAACTTAATGTGTCTTCGCTATGCAACTAAGCACCTTACTTCAAGTTACTAGCTTTCTGGCAGACCTAAGTTAATATGAGTGTTTCTTACCTTGACAATCTTGTTACCTTCTTGTGTGCAGGTATTGTTCTGGACTCCGGTGATGGTGTCAGCCATACCGTCCCTATCTATGAGGGATATGCACTCCCTCATGCCATCCTCCGTCTCGACCTGGCTGGTCGTGACCTGACTGACGCTCTCATGAAAATTTTGACCGAGCGAGGCTATTCCTTCACTACCACAGCTGAGCGGGAAATTGTGAGGGATATGAAGGAGAAGCTAGCATACATAGCCCTTGACTATGAGCAGGAGCTGGAAACTTCAAAGACTAGCTCTTCTGTTGAGAAGAGCTATGAGCTTCCTGATGGACAAGTGATAACAATTGGTGCTGAACGTTTCAGATGCCCTGAAGTCCTTTTCCAGCCCTCAATGATCGGAATGGAAGCTGCTGGGATTCATGAGACTACATACAACTCTATCATGAAGTGCGACGTGGATATCAGAAAAGATTTGTATGGCAACATTGTTCTTAGTGGTGGATCTACCATGTTCCCAGGCATTGCAGACAGGATGAGCAAGGAAATCACTGCTCTGGCTCCTAGCAGCATGAAGATCAAGGTGGTTGCTCCACCTGAGAGGAAATATAGTGTCTGGATTGGAGGCTCCATCTTGGCATCTCTCAGCACTTTCCAGCAGGTTCGTATTAGCAATGATATCATGATTGCAAAGAAGTAACTGCCAATGATATGTGGAGATGGTAGTATCTGATAAGTTATATTTTGCTCAATTGAATGCAGATGTGGATCGCCAAGGCAGAGTACGATGAGTCTGGCCCCTCCATCGTCCACAGGAAGTGCTTCTAAGTCATGCTATGCTGAGGCTGTCGTCTTTCTTTTTCTTCTTGTGTTGGAGCCGTTGCATCTTGCAAGAATTTCCTCTGTTTATGTTAGCTTCTTTCTCGTTTCATATTACTATTATTTTTCTTTCTCCTCTTCCGAATTCATTCGGCTATGCACTAAGAACGAATGAAGTGACATATTGTCATTCTCGTTAGCAGATTTCTCAATACAAGTTATGCGATCTCGTATTATGATGTCTGGTGTGGTAGAGACTTCATATTTATTTACTAGTTAAATCTGCACTTTCTATGTTCCTTCATCGGAAGGGTTGGCTTTGGCGATTTGCTTACCGTCCTTTTCCGTGTTAGCATTTGCG
This sequence comes from Linum trigynum, assembly GCA_964030455.1. Lineage (NCBI taxonomy): Eukaryota > Viridiplantae > Streptophyta > Magnoliopsida > Malpighiales > Linaceae > Linum > Linum trigynum. Next base: position 25,765,880 of record OZ034814.1, on the reverse strand, counting down.
AAACCATACTAAATTGGGTGTGTTGTAATTGATTTTTTTGTCTCAACTTTGGTCCTCTTGGCATTTTGTTTCTTAGCCCATAGGTGCACAACGATCTTTATGATCCAGATGAGTTGGTTACAACTTACAATACGCCGTTTAGGGTAGCGGTGTCGGGTCGGGTTTGGATAACCGAACCAAAATTCAAAAATACTTGAAAATAAAAAATGTTGTCCTTTGAAAACCGAACCTGAAATTGATAAAGATTTTACGGTTTCTGTTAATCGAAAAGTCGCTTAACAATTTTGGGTTTGAGTACCGCAAAATCGAAACCCGAAAATCAAAACACACTATGAAATATGAAGAGTTTATATGGTTTCAGATTTTTAGCTAAACCTGAAATCAAAATCGAAACCGAAAGATGAAACTCGAAAACTACAAACCCTAAACAAAATCGAAACCCAAAACCCAATAATATAGCTTACTAGTTCCGGTTCGGTTAAAACCAAAAAATTAAACCGAATTGACACCCCTAGTTTAGGGTGTCATCATGTGTGCATGGGACATGAGTTTTCTGATGTATGTGAAACACTAGTGGTTCATGGAGTTTTTTCTTATTTATGAGAAAAGGTGGAGAATACCCACTAGCTTATACAATTTATAATACCTCAGAAATTTCAATCATATCACAAATTCAAATTGTATCATATAAAAGTCAATAACCACTAACCGAGTCTTAATCAGAAATAGAATGCAATCCAAGAAGCATATATATATATATATATATATATATATATATGGTTATGTCTTCGGTGCACTCACTTTTTTGGGTGCATTCAATGCACCCGCCTCATAATCGTCATTCTGAGCAGACGATTCATGTGAAAACGATGTCAATCATCCCTTGTAGTATGATGAACAAGAACCACAAAAATTTGTACAAAAATCAATCTAGGTTCACTTTAATTTGAATGATTCAGGGTTTAGGAATTTAGGGTTAGGGTTAGGGTTTACAATTTGGGATTTTGGGTTTAGATTCAAAATTGAATGTTAATAGGTTAGGGTAATGGGTTGATTAGTTGTGATTTTATGTTATATCATCATATGAGACTAATGCTACCCATTAAATTTCAAAATTTGATGTATTATGACCACTTTTAAAGGTGGGTGCACTGAATGCACCCAAAAAAGTGAGTGCACCGAAGTAGCCACCATATATATATATATATATATATATATATATATATATATGGTGCCGTATTCGGTGCACCCACTTTTTCGGGTGCACTCAGTGCACCCACCTCATAATTGTCATTCTTATCATGCGATTCATGTCAAAACGGTATCAATTGTTGCTGATGATATTATGAACAAGCACATGAATTTGAAAAAAATTCATTCAAAATTTACTTTAATTCGAAGGATTTAAGATTTAGGGCTTTAGGGTTAGGGTTTAGGTTTACAATTTGGGATTTTGGGTTGGGATTCAAAATTGAATGTTAAGGGGTTAGGGCAATGGATTGATTTGTTATGATTCTATGTCATATCATCATATTATATTGAGAGTACTAATTAAAATTCAAAATTTGATGTATTATGGAAGCTTTTAGAGTTGGGTGCACTGAGTGCACCCAAAAAAGTGAGTGCACCGAAGTAGCCACTATATATATATATGCGCCTTTATTAGCCAAATGATCATCCTAAAGATAGCTCTCAATGGACATGAGATCGTCACCATCCATTCTCGCTCGAGAAGATTGTTAAATTGAAGCACTAGGCCATCATATTGACGAGCAGGGTTGTATGTGACTGTAAGAATCAAACTGCAAGACGACCCTTTGATATCCAAAATGTTAGGTTAGTTGAAAACCTTTAGTGGCCTCTCACAAACCTTAGCGACTTCCAGTTGACTTCTTCATCATTAGAACTCATCTTTTTTCAGAAAAGCTTAAGATTATTCTCTTTATAGCTTATTTGATCCTCCAGAATTTTCCAAATGCTTGATCCAATCTTTCTTATGTTGATTTGTAACTTCAAAACCACCAAAAATATACTCAGAAGGCATCAAAGAGTACAAGAACATAACCTAGGTCTGTTAGAGGCTCATCGATCAAATATTTTTTATTTAGATATGAAATACTATTGAAATGGCTAAATGTATCTTGATAGCAGGGGAAAATGTTTTAAGAATGAGAGCAATAAACACTATAAATAAGGTGTCATCACCTAACTACACATTCTCGATTGAAGGCCAAGCATAACCGACGACCGAGTGTAGCATAGGGTAAGTAAAGTAATAAAATTATCGAACCACAGGTCTCTAGTGTACCGTTACTTCAACTATGATTTGTTATCTAGCCAAACAATAGTAGTGATTAAGAGACTAAGATAACTAAACTACTTAACCACTACTCTAGCTACTTATAAGATGAGAGGTCACTTATGCATGAATCTCCTTAGGTCCAGCTTCGAAGTAAAAGCTGCAACTGAGACTCATTCGTATTTCGCGTTACATAGCCTGACAAAGCCAACCAATGCCATGGCGTGGTTCTCCCGAATGAGGGTTTGGAAAGGTTGCAATGACAAAACCGATCTTGTTCTTGGCAAGGAGAGAACAAAAATTGACACGAGTAAGGAGAATTGATCTATATGGACAAAAATGTATGCTTAATACTTAGTTGATTACAGTGAACCAAAAGTTCATCTCTGATCAATTGTTCACCTTGATCACTCCTAATGTGAATGATTTTTGTTGTTTCTCATTTTGGACTTGTAAAATAAATGACTTTAAAATTTCTTAGCGGTCTTATATTTGATAGCTAAGAATACATAAAAAAAAATCTCCTAAAATTATCCACGATAACTAATGCATAGTGTTTAGTGTTTACCTCCAAAAACCATGTTACTTGGAAGTCCAAAGTCCAATTGAAGCAGCAGAAGATGACGCCTTGGCTAAATTCTCAAATTGGGCTGGTAATCAAATGTACTGTTGATACGGGTCCGTCTAAAATGGACCTTAATTTTGGGCCTTCATTTTTTTTTTTTGTAGAAATTTTGGGCCTTTATCCAATGAGCAAAGCCAGGAACTTTATCCCCCATCGATAGTTCGCTTCGTTCATTTACTTCACCGGTCCACTTTCTACGCGACGGCAATATTCAATTCAGCCAGCAGGAGGCGAGGATGGCGACGGCGGACGAAGAAATCAGAGAAGTCGACGAGATGAGCTCGGAGACGACGCCGCTAATCGAAGCCGACGGCAACCCGAAATCCCTAGGGACGCCGGTGCCAGAAGCGGAGATTCATCTTTATCGGCAAGGGAAAGGCCCGATTGAAGTTCTCAAGATGAAATTAGGAGGGTGGGAGCAGGATCAGCTGGAGGTCCGAGACATCCTCGATAAGCACGGCTTCAAGTGCGTTTACGCTTTCAATCCCGGGTCCATGACCCGCGGCACCCCGATCCGATTCAACCGGAAGAACGGCAGGTCCATGCTTGCTTATAAACACGGAGCCGTAATTTACATCGACGGCGAGCCACAGGTAAACCCTTAATATCTCACTTATCTGCTCTGTTCTCTGGATCGGGAAAAGTTTCTTTCTTTGAGAAGAATATGTTTAGATGCTAAATACCATGGATCAATGCACTGCTTGGCTGACCCATGGTCTTTTTTAGCTTGGTGATGGCAGTCTATATGGCTCCGTTGAGAATTACAGTTGTGCTAAGATACTGAAAATGGGGATTATAAGTAGTAAGGGCCACTGGAGTTCCATTAATTCGTGATTCAATTCTTGTTTCTTGAGTTACAGATTTCGTGAGCCTCATCATCCCAGCAAACTGGATTAGTCTGTTGTCCTGTCTTTCCCATTACTGTAGAAAATTTACACCTTGGAGTAACTAATAAGCTCTAGAAGTAGGCTAAAGCAAATACAGTTCTAGCAGCTCTGCCTTGAATGTTTTTCTCCCACTTTCCAGAATGCTTTACTTGAAAAACCATATTACTGATGCAATTGAACATGGAATTTCAGGATTCGATGATAAAGCCGGTCACCAAGATCTTGTTCGGGGTGGCAATAATAACCTTATTCATAACCGTACTGGTGAAAGAACCTCCTCAGTGGATCAAGAATTCCAGGATCTTTGAGGGTAACTTTAACCCGTGGCTCCTCGCTTTGGGCGTTATTGTGTTTACACGAATTAGGAAGAGAACCAAAGACTTCTTAGGGAATCGCGCAGCCAATGAAGATGTTCATCTGCTGCGGAACATAGCTTGATGGGCGACACAGAAGTTTGATAATCAAGTTTGGGGCTTGTGATCACTTGATACGGATGAAGGCTGCATGACAAAGAGCCTGAAGAAGGGAAGGGTGGTTCCATCTGGTTTTATGCTGTTGCCTCGATAGCACCAGCTGGTGGACCTCTTCTGAGGTTAGGGCTTTGGAGTATGTTTTAAGGCTTTGTATACTAGGCAACAGGCTATTTCAGATGTGATGTTGCGGTACAGACAATGTTTTCTCCTTTTATGGAACTGGAGAGATGGACGTGAAACTAAAGAGTGGCCACCCTGTACCTCTTGTTGCAAGTGAAGCAACGTACACCAGGTTGCCTCTGTTCCAACTTCCAATTATGTCGACGATAGTCTCACAAATCCTCTAGGCGGCATGCAAGGACCTGGTCGAGCAACTATATATTGGGCCTTCTCCCGCTGTCTGAGCCACCGTCCCAACTGCCTGCACCACAAATGAAGGTGGGGCTGCTCCACCCACCGATGGTTCCTCCGCCACTCGCCCCACCCATGGCCAGTTGGAAGTCCCAGCGGTTGATAACACCTTTTAGGTGTTATTTAGCCCTTATTCTTAAGGCATTTGAGTGTTAAATCATTGTGTCTAGGCTACCTATCAAGTTATTTATGCCTATTCGTTCTTATTTGCAAAACAATTCGTATTGGCATATGTATTCTTGATAATTCATAGGGGAATCAACCCCACTTTGTCGTATTTTATGATTTTCTAAGTGTTTGTGATGAAATTACAGGTCATATACATTTGATATTGATCGGGAATAGATTGGAGTTCATCTGAGCACGATTGAAAAGCATAGGAGCAATAAGGGTAGAAAAAAACACAGGTCATGGCCACACGTCACTACTCTTGACCAGGCCGTGACGATGATCGCGACCTCACGATTGTGGCCGCGATCATTGGCCACGAACCTCAGCTGGCGACCAAGAAGAAGGCAGAAAGGTTTCCCCATTCGAATCGCGGACATGGTGCGTTTTGACAGCGAAAAAGATCACGTCCGTGACACAAAGATCAAAGCCGCGATCTTATGAAGGATGTTGTGGTCTTGGAGCTTAAAGACGTAGTCAAAATGCATCGTTTCGGGCGATTCAGAGACGTTCCAGCTGGTCACTGTCAGGTCACGGCCGTGACCATCGCGTCATGCACTAGAGGCCTTGACCGCCATCAAGTTTCTATAAATACCTCATTTTCTGCACTTGACAAAAGAGAGCCGCCCTGGAGTGAGAAAGTTAGGATTTTGGGTTGTTTTTAGAGAGAAAAACACATTGGGAGAACTTAATTGAAGATCCAATCCACCCAAGGAGGAAGAAGAAGGTGCTAGCAAGGAGAATAATATTGATTCCATCACTCCCTCTCTTCTAGTTTGTGGTTTCTTTCTCTCTCTATGACTTGAATCTCTAATGGTTGTTTAGGGAGGATGAACCCTAGTTTATAGGTTGTGTTTATCTAGTTGATTTCATTTCTCATCTAGCTTTAATTATGCTTGAGTAAGTCGCCCTAATATTCTTTACTAGCCTACTTGAGCTTCTATGCTGGGTAAGAAGTTTTAGGGTTAGACGAGTATGTGTCATCTTGCAAATTAAGGTTAGATGATTGAATATGATCTTGTGGTGGATGAGGCGACCGTACTCCTGCCATAAGCATGCAGAGCCCTTTTACTATGCTATAAAGTATTGGTGCTTTAATGTACAACTTGAAGTTGTACCATAATATTAAATGTATAAGTTCAAGTTGTACCATAAATGAATTTGTACCCTTATGTTATGGTACAACTTTACAAGTTGAAGTTGTACCATCACATAAAGGTACAAGTTCAAATTGTACCAATAAGAATATGTACAAAACAGTGTAGGTATAATCTATAATTGTACCATAACATTGAATATACAATTTCAAGTTGTACCATAAAGGTAAAAACCTATAGCACCAATACTATATAGTATTGTAAAATTCCTCAAGCATGCATTCCTATATAGAACCCAGGATGAAACCTCATGGACGGGGGTAGTACCCATTGAAATGAGTTATTTTCTTAAAGCCTCGGATACGATAGCCTAGATCAAGGTGACTGACATGGGTTTAAGGGAGGTGTACTCGGAGGCATGTGGATAATCACGAAGGCCCACAAAGAAAAGCTCACTCACCACATTCTCTTAACCCTACATGGCAACCATAGCGACGAGGATTCGACCGTAGGCAACCGTCTCATCTCTAGCATTCTCCCAACCAGTTGGTTGGTTGTTTAAGAGTAGGTTAGATTAGATTCTTTACTCAAACTTTTGATTTGATTAGATAGTAGTTCGGAGCGAAGTAATAGTAAGCTTAGGGTTCACTTGGAATACGATCGAGCCAATTTACTTCAACCCTAGCTAGGTTATGCTTGGCTTAGTTAGGATTGAATAGAGAGTGACCATCAACTTATAAATTTAAAGCTCGATCACGCAGGGGGGGATCATCGCTCCATTTCCATATCCCTAGCTCTTCTTCCTTCTGTCCCACTAGGCTGAATGTCACCCCAACAATCGGTTCAAACACCTTTACATTCACTGCCAACTTCGATCTCAATCTAGTCATCCACAACCCACCAATCTCCTCTGACATACTCTTTCACATATTAATCAGCATTAGAAACTCATATTGATACTCAACAATTGTACCTGTCTGTGAAAGTTTAGCTAAATGTTCTATGCCCATCTATTAGATAAATGAACAGGAACTTTAGCTTCTCCTTAAATCGCATCCAGGTGATCAGAATTCTTACCTTCTCATATGATCTCTCCTTCCACTCCCACTATTGTAACATGTCGCTCTCTAAGTAGAAGAACGTCAGATGTGCCTTCCTCTCCTCCCATGTAGCATGGTTTTGAGCCACCTTTTTGGTTATACAACCACAATCCTACATCCTCTTCCCAATCATATACTAGAATGCAACCCTTATACCTCTCAATGTCAGAGCCTTCGCAGCGTCCATCTCATGAATAGCCACGTCTGGATTCTCGTTACAATCAATCCTCCAGGTTCCGTGCTTCATCATCCATAGAAGGGTTACGTCCGTGACCACCCAAAACCTTCTGTGTATTAGACATTCTAAACAAAAATCAAGAGTGACAAAGACACGAATTTACGTGGTATCCCTGAATGTTCAGGACTAGTCCACGGGACAGCCTCAAGACTCTCCGAGCTACTGATATGATTTCTTAACAGTCTAGGAATATAATTACAAAATATATATACGGGACCAAACCCTAGCTAGGGCTCGACCAAGAGAATAGATGAGAGAATCGGACGTGTGCATGGGTCAGACGTGTGCATGTGTGATGGGCTATACAAAATAAACTACATAGAAAGCTATCAGACTACTTAACAACCTCCCCTAAATTGATTTGGCTCTCGAAGCATAAATTTTCTCGTCGGGAACCATTGTTGACTGATAGTGAAAGACTTACGTTAACAGATCAGCAACTTGTTCTTCAGTTGTAATATAGCATAGTTGAATAACATCTGCACGCACTAGATCACATATGAATGAATATGAACGTCAATATATTACATGCGATTATGGAGAACTAGATTAACCACAATCTGAACGGAACTAGTATTATCTCCATATGAAGCAACATAGGAGAAGCAACAAAGATACAAAGATCACCGAGTAGACGAAAGATCCATTCCATATAAGACTCGACATAAGACATAGCCATGTATTCTCCCTCTATTGAGGACTTAGACACCTTGCCTTGCTTCTTGCACTGCCAAGAAATGAAGGCATCACCAAATTGACTAGCGATTCGTACACCGTAGAGTGTCAATACACCCGACATAATCACAATCGGAGTAAGCCAGGATGAACAAATCACGAGTAGATGGGAGTAAGATCCCCACGTCCCAAGTACCCTAAAGGTAACGCATAATATGATTCACAGCCGCGAGGTGGTCAACCCGGGAGCGGCATAAACTGACTTACCACTTTGACGACATACGCTATATCATAACGCGTAACGACCAAGTAAATAAGTCTACAAACAATGCTCCGATAAGCCCAACCATCTACCAATAGCTCCCAAGAATCGCACCCGAGCTTGAGATTATACTCAATAGGAGGAAGAGCTGGAATACAACCACCAAAACGATGCTCTTCCAGGAGATCAATAACATACTTATGCTGACTAAGAAGAATTTCACGAGAGGAACAGTAAGCCTCAATCCCATAAGTACAAAAAGATGTCATTGAGAATGAAGTGATTCTTTATGTTCTTCTTAAGATTAGAAATCCCAACTGAATCATCCACTGTAACAACCATGTCATCAACGTAAAGCAAGAGAACAACCCGACCACGAGAGGTAGTATGAGTGAACAAGGAGGGGTCGTTCATACTTTGCAGAAAACCACGACTCAAGAATGTCTCAAGATAACATTGAGCAACAAGAAAACCACAACCCAAGATGGTATGATGATACCACGTTGGACATTATGAACAGAAATCAAGAGTGATGAAGTCACGAATTCACGTGGTATCCCTCAATGTTCAGGACTAGTCCACGGGAGAGGCTCAAGACTCTCTGAGCTACTGATATGATTTCTTAACCGTCTGGGAATATAATTACAAAGTATATATACGGGGCCAAACTCTAGCTAGGGCTCGGCGAAGAGAATAAATGAGAGAGTATGACGTGTGCTTGGGCCGGACGTGTGCATGTGTGATGGGATATACAAAATACATGTCATTGGGCCAAACTACACTTAAAGCTATCATACTGCTTAACACTATGAGTCTTGCCCAATATCCATAGCTTGCCTAGTTCAGTGGTCTTTAGCTCAAGGAGTCATTTGAGGGGGAAATACTGCATCTACTGCTAAGTCCACTATTGCATTTCAGCCCCCTGCATGACGCCCGTTGCTGCTGCCCCTGCGGCCTATTTGGTTTCAATCAGATTGGTTTGGTCCAACTAAAATAGAATCAACCTCATTTGATTGGTGGACAAGTTCTAGTCATCCCAACTCGGTTTAACAACCCATCATGCTCTACCAGGCCAGGGCCAACTCCTCCATCCCGCTAGGTTGGGCCTAGTTGGCCTGATCCCAGCACCATTTTTCATTTGCTTCTTGCGCTCACCATAGTATGCTCTTCATTGTTGAACTTCAGACTCAACTCATCGACCCAAGACTTATCTTCATTTTCACGATTCGATACCCTGAGCCCATGGGTCGCATAAGTCTGATGCCCGACTTCTTAGCCTTGCCACAACATTGAGATCTCTTTTATCATTGGCGTGGGCTGAAGGCCCACTAGCAATGAGGCCCACTAACACGACCACATTCGTTGTCGAGAAGGACAAAGTGGATGTCGACGGAGTTGGCTTGGGACTGGGGATGATGATGAGAGGAAAATAGAGAGAGAATTCAACCAAAGATTTTGGGTTTATGGATAATTATTCTTCTATATTAGTTTAACTGAATTTAGGGGTCATTTGGAAGTTGCGATTGTTTTGTTGAGATTGTCATTATGCATCATTTTTTTTTTGTTTTTTTAGCAAAAACAATACATGGATTGTTTCTGTGATGTGACAGAAACTATCACTCATTTTGAGTGATTGTTATATCTAAACTTTTAGTTGTGATTGTTGAGATAGTTGAGTTGAGATTGTTTTGTCTCAGCTTTTAGCTGATGCGACATACACAATCACACATACCAAACATTGTATTCTACAATGCATCAAATTCGACAATATATGTATAATATTATACATGCATTCTCAACGAACATCTATTTAACAATCACAACTTCCAAACGACCCCTTACACCACAATGTCATATAATATATAACCCTATAAATTATCTTCAACTTCCTATAATTACCCCTTATCACAAAATACCAAATCACATCCGTAAACTCTCTAAAAAATACTCAGATATCCTGATAATTCCGAAAATACTAGATAGTATAAATAATTCTTTAAATACAAAAATGTGATCGAAACGAGGTTTCCCATCATCTATTTGGGTTCTTAACTACTCTCAAACATAGTCATTCTAGTTAACTTTGTGCCTTATATTTGGTATGGGACAGCCTATGATACTAGATCGAGTAAATAAGTTATAATTGAAACTAGAAGATGTCTCACATCTGTGTTTAGCTTTGGTCAAATCAGCATCATTCCCATTATCTTGCCACAAAAGATTATCAAGTAATGGTGTCAACACAATCGTTATTGTTCATCGTGCATATTACACAGGGTTCAAGAAGGCGCGCCTAGGCACACGCCTAGACTCAATTAGGCGCTAGGCGGTGGAGGATCGCCTTGACTTGGCCATAGGCGTTGTAAAAGGCGCTGGTAGCGCTTAGTAGGTAGGAATAGCGCTTAGTTTGCGCCTAGTGGAGAGAAGGCGTGCCTGGGCGAGCTTAGGCGGTTAAACCCAATACTCTTCGTTTTGTCCTAGAAAATCAGAAACTTGCCACTTGCCCTAGAAAATCAGAAACACGTGAAGTAACATCTGGTGCCGCCTGCCGCCCTAGCTCTCGCCCATCTGCTACCGCCTGCCGCCCTGGCTCTCACCCCATTTGCTGCTCTCTGCCACCGTAAGAGAAAGTCATCGATCACTCTTCTCGCCTTCACACCGCTCCGCTGCTATAGTGGGAAATAAAGTCGAAACTCGTCAATTGCTGCTCCTTCCTTCTCCTTGGTACGTAGCACAAGCTTCTTGCCTCGATAAGCACCTATTAGCAGATGATTGGTCACTATTTGCTTGTTATTTGTTATGTTAAGTGTTTACTGTTAAGAACTAGGCATTGCTAATTTTATATGCACTTGGATTATATGAATTATTCCAGAAAACAGGAAATATTTGAGAATTTTTCCATTTATGCTCTGAACCCCTAGGCGCGCCTAGACTACGCCTAATCGAGCAAGGCGCAAGTCAGGAGCCGAGCGCCTGCCTTACGCCTAACGCCTTTTAGAACCTTGATATTACACGGCGCGGAGAAGATAATATGAGAGAAGGTGACGTGAAGAATTGCAAAGGATGGGTTTGAAGGACAAGTGGGGAGGTGAAGGTAGTAGTGCGATCCTTCATGATTGGCCCTTTCCCATTGCAAGAATATAATGAAGAGGGGTTGGATCACAAAAATGAGAGAGAACGTAGGATGAAAAGCAATTCAGATTTCGTTATCCTTTAAAGCCAAAGCATATAATTAAAGAAAGTTGGAGGGAGAAAGGAAGGCGGAGAAGAGTTTGAAGAGAATAATTCCAAGTGGGTTTTCAAGAAAAGAAGCAGCAGAATCCACGATAAGGGGATGGATGACATTCTAGCCAGACCCACCAATATACATGCACAATATCTCTGGTGCCTAGTAACAACAAGTGGATAAATTGCTGACTACTTGATATGGTTCCAGCTCGACAATGAAGTTATTCTTTCCTTGTTATGTTCGAATTGAATTCAACCCTTTTCCTGATTCGTTTTTAGAATAAGGGATGCTTAAAGTACATACATCACAATCTTTACTTGTTGTTACTATCATCGGAATCCACGAGGCATGTAGCGGAGGAGTCGACGCCGGAGACAACAGAGCAAAACTGGACCATGAACGACTTGCTCCGACAAGCGCTGTTGAAGTCTGCTGGAGTTGTGGATTGAAATTTTGTCTGATTGGGTGAACTAATGGTCTACATAATGATTAATTAGGTAAAATACATAAATATAAATAACAAGGTGATTGCATTTTTTCATGTTAGATGTTAGGGTTCATCGTCATTCATGGATTGAGTAGCAAGTTAGAAGAACGCATAAAATAACTGAGCAATGTAAAAAATTTGCCTCGAAGGAAGGATTGGTTTGAATGTTTAAGACTTTGTCACGTTGCTGAAAATCCATCGTAGTTAAATCGAGAAGCTAGTTCGAAATAGCGCACTAAACAACATATCAAGAGAATTTTTCATTAAAGAAAAAAAAAAGACTCCAGAGCGATTCGAGTACACAAATCAATTTATCATAATTAGGTTTTATGGTATTTCTCAAATTGAGAAGCGCATAGAGGAAACATGAAAATAACAACATAGAGATTTTTTCTATCGAAGGAAGAGCACAAGTGCGTAAGGAGAAGATTGGTTTTTGTTCTTGTGGAATTAAACACTACACAGTTAGGATCTATCATGTTCTTAAATGCACGTATTACAAATACCCTAAAATATCAAGATGAAGATGAATATTTTTCATGTTTGAACAAATTGTTAAACCACTTGAAAGAAAAGCTCCCATATGTGGCTGCTGATCGAGATGAACATTATTATGGATCAATATTGGTTCTCAAATCAAGAAGTTCATTCGAAAAATACATTTAATAAAAAAATGAAAAAGAAGAAAAAATGACTATGTCGAGATCATCTCTGTTAATGAATTGAGATATACGTATGAAAAATATATGCAATTGGAGTTAGGAAATGAGGTTTTCAAATAAGAGATTATAGATAATGTGAGTCATAGACTTAAGATAATTTTTCAATGGAGATAAACATTGTGTATAAATCTTCATTTTCAAATAGAGAAATTTATAGAGAAATCAAAGCTAATAGAGAGCACAAAAATCAAGAATAAGTAAATAACTATGGTATGAATCATCACGGGCTAAGATTAGGTGATTAGGGGGGGAGGGGGGTCACTTAGTCGCATGACTAAGTCAATCTCAACTATTGAGCCTCATTAAAATCTAAGGGTTGTAATTGGTCTCATTTAATGAATGGTAATCTAGTAATTGCATATTTATTTAATTATTAAAAATTAAAAAAACTTGCCCGCTTGCGGGGGTTTTCCCTATATGGATTCCGGCGTACGGACAACCTCTAACGGTTGCTGGGTTTCCGACGTGTTTTTCATCCCATCATCACCTATGGATTCTGGCGTTCCGGGGAACCCGGCGTCCTATAACCACTGGCGATGGGGTGGGATTTTCATCCCCCATTCCCCATTCCATTTTGCTTTACACGGCTACCCAGAGAGAGAGAGAGAGAGAGAGAGAGGGTGAGATTTTTATTTTCCGGTGACGGCGGAGGAGGATTTTCCGATGACGGGAAATTTTCCAGCGGCAGCGCCAACTTTGTGATGTTTGTCGGACTATTTTGTAATGTTTGTATAAATTCGCTTTGTATCGTTTATCATTCTAGTTTGTCATTTTTATCTATTATGTTTGTAATGTTTATATGACTAGTTTGTATACATTGTAATTTGTAATGTTTGTCTGTCTTGTTTGTATACTTTATGCTGTGATTTGTATACTTTGTATGCATTGATTTGCAATACAAGTTTAATGTTTTGTATTGTATTGTAAGTAGTGGCATTTTGTACTGTTAGTATGTTTTGTAATGTTTGGTGGTCTAATCTGTATTGTTTGTATAGTTCGTATGTTTCGTATTGTTTGTGAATCTATTTGTATGTTTTGTCTCTCTAGTTTGTATTGTTCGTATGTTTGTATGGTTTGTACTGTTTGTAAGCACGGTTTGTATGCTTCGTAACTTTCCATAATACCCAAACTACCCTTGTTATTAATTAAAAAGCACTTGTCACTTTTTAACTGTCAGATTGGTGTGTCCAGATCTAAGAACTGGGAGGGGCTTAGTCAATCATCACTATTTTGGTATCAAGAAGTAATACATATGCACCAATAGGTAAAAAAAATCTTATATATATCTGTCTACCTATAACTTATATTACACTACAAAATAAATGAGCTATGTGGACTAGCATAGGGGACAATCCTTTTTATTTGTCACCGAAAATATAACTTAAGTTAAATTAGGGACGCCCATGCTAATTTGTCCCCTATAATAATTAGCGGAGTCTGAGCCACCTAAATTCGTCCCTAGAATAAGTATGCATTGTGGGCCTGAAAGTAGAAAATTTAAATGTTGGGTTGAACATGAAGGCTAACCTCAATTAAATTTCCAAAATTTCAGTCTTAATAAAAAGCGTTGTTCCCAATGAAAAAGGCAAAAAGGAAATGATTCACGTATTGCTTTTTATGTTTTTTTTCCCCAATTCTCTTCCCCCTGTAATTAATCATCTATTTCTTAGTATTTCTTTTAGTTCTTTTGTTGAAAGAACTACAGGAGATCTTCCCAAGATTAAAGTTATTCTCCTTCTTATGTGTGTCGCATCAATGATAAAAAAGCATAACCCAGGCATACACATTTTGTTAGCCATATATATAACTATAACACTTCTTATTAATAAGAATTATTGACGATGTATATTTTTCTCCCCTTTTTACATTCATAATAGCAAAAGCATTGCTTAGGACTGGCGGGAGGTGGGATGACATCACAAAGTCCTCTCCCGTCGTAGCGGCTCTTGCAGTCATCCCAACAGCAATCCAAGGTGGTGCAGTCCCAAGTCGTGTGACAGTGTTTAGCCTTTGCTATCATCATCTTGTTTCCACCTTTTCAATTAGCACACATGTATAATTAATTGTACATAATGAAATGAATTAACTAATATATGCATCCATATCATGAATGATTCAAAATTAAATTTATGAAATGAAAAGAGATGCCATGAAGAACACTCAGAAAATATTTTAACATATTTGTGGTACATAAAACTGATTATTTTTTTACAACTATTGGAAGAAAGTTTAACGAATGATGCGATGAACGTAAGGAAGAACAAGAAGTACTGAAGACTTAGCCATTTCTCTTGAAATCTTAATAGAAGAATATAAATCTATATTTTAGTTTTATGTCTTCTCACTTATATGATAGCGTTTGTATTTGGCTTTGCTATTTATAAAAAAAATCTTGTAGTATTCAACGCCTCAATAGAAATATTGACATGAAAAGTAAATGGACATAAGGTAGCTTCATAATTTCTTACGAAAAAGATGGTGAAAGAAAAAGGAGTAAGGCAAGATAGCAATAGTAAGGGAGATAAGGCAATTTCATAATTAAGTTATTTATCTTATAATACTTTCCTAGTATATTAATAATGTAGTCAAAATTATTAAAAAACCTGCTCTTGATAGGAGAGCGGGTGCTCCAAAAAATCAGGTGCGGAAAGGAATTGCGTTTGCGAAGCGAGATAGGGTTTTCACCGCTTTTCCCATGTCGGCAGTGACATCTCGTTGTCCGGGGGGAGCTCGGATTTTAGCATGCATGACGAGACAGTTACTGGGCAACGTCGACCTCCCATCGGGTCCTCTTCGCCAAACCCTAAGGGGGAACGCGAAACCCAACAATCCAAGAAACGGGCAAATCTAACTATGGTCAACCGAGGATTCCAAGCCCGACAGCTGAGAGGCAGGGACATACTAGTGATGAAAGGCAAAGAAGCACCTCACCAACGGCGAAAACAACCCCGACTTGGGCCGTTGGTATGGGAGCGGCTCAGAGACTATTTAGCGATGCTATTCGGACGAAGATGTGGTTTGTTGCGAACTCTGACTCCAAAGACGCTGTCAATTCCGACTTGTTGGATCGAACGATCGTGTGTGGTTAGGGGGTCATAAACTGCAGGGAAGTCTAACAAGCAGCCAAAGATACCCTCTTAGCATCTAGGTTGAGGAATGGGATACGATCCAAGCCACTAATTTGTCCCTCTTAACCTATCGAGTAAGGAATGGTTAGACTTCACCCTCAAATTGGAGTTCGGACGGCCACCCACAACCAAACCCTAAGTGCTAATGCAAAATAGGAGGTTAGCTCTTTAACTAACCTAGAATAGGAGGCATAAAATGCCCAAGGAAACCCATCTCCAATAGAGCCTCTTAGGTTAAGGAGAGTTCTCTCTAAACTAGCTTAGGGGGCATTGAATGCCCAAGGAAACCCATCTCTAATACAGCCTCTTAGATTAAGGAGGGTTCTCTCTAAACTAGTTTAGGAGGCATTGAATTCCCAAGGAAAGCCAGCTAAAATCGAGCCTCTTTGGATAAAGGAGGTTTCCTCTCTAAACTAGCCTAGGAGGCATGAAATGCTCAAGAACACCCATCTCAAATTGAGTCTCTTAAACTAAGGAGGTTTCCTCTTTAAACTAGCCTAGGAGGCATGAAATTCCCAAGAGCACCCATCTCAATATTGACCCTCGTAACCTAAGGAGGTCTCCTCTCTAAGCTAGGTTAGAATGACAATTAGATTGATAGGCTTTCACACAGCACAACCAATTCTGAATAATACCTCCACATTCACATTAAAACACAAATCATTCAATTCATACAAGAATTCACATAATTGTAGCTAGGGTTTACAAACACCCAAGTGAATAGGCAGGCTATTCCATAGCTAGGCAAAGGAAAACAATGAAAAGGAGAGAAAGAACCATGAAGAGATGAAAATCTTTCCTCCTTGGTGCTTGAATCTCCCTTGAGAAGAAGAAACCGTCACTCCTCTAGTTTGAAATGAGCCCAAATCTCCTTCTTCCTCCTTTGAAATTGCACTTTCTCTCTAGATTATGAAGAGGAAACCATAATCTCTCACTAGAAACCCTCCTTTATTTTACACACTAAAAACCTACTAAAAGCTCTCTCTTTTCCTCCTTTCAGCTCTCCATTTATACTCAGGTCGCGCCCAGTTAACGGCCGTGAACATCAGAACGCATCCATGAACTGCAGTGCTTGAATCAAAATGTGTCGCTTCACTTTTGGGGTTCAAGGTCCATGGTTCCAGTTCACGGTCTTAGAGACCGTGAACTGCCTTGGCGTTAGTAACCTCAGAAACCCCTTTGGACATTTCGCGGTTCACGGTTTGTGGTTCCAGTTCACGGTCCTGGCGATCGTGAACTCGCAGCTTTGATCGTGTACTGTGGCTGATTCCTGGACGCTTGCGCTTTATGATCACCAATTTGGAATTTTCTTCGGTTTTTTCACGCTTTTCGACCTCCAATCGTCCTGAAACTCCTCCTCAAACCTTCCACACGTGCTAGGACCTGAAATGTATCAAAACAAGCACAACCTAGCATGAAATATGTCGAGGGACGATCAAATGCAAAGCCAAACTATCAAGAAATGAGGGGCAAAATGTGTGCAATTGGACCCGAATCAGTTAGTTCATTGTGATCGCTATGTCTTGCCTATTGCTCCTTGTGATTAGGGATGGCAATAAAATCCATGGCCGCGGGTATCCGACCGCCCCCGACCCAATCAACGCGGGGAATCCCCACTTTGACCGGATATGGGGCGGGTATGGGTAAAACCCGCAAAAAGTTTGATGGGTATGGGGCAGGTATGGTTTTGACCTCCCCCGCCCCATACCCATACCCATACCCGCCCCACCAAGAGAATTTCTTCACATATATAAAAATATGTGGATTAAATTGTAATCTATCAATGGTGATAAGGATAACTCAAGGAAATAAATAGTAGAAATGCAATTGAGTAACCATTTTAATCAAAATCTAATTCATTTCCCTCAATTCTCTATTCACTCTTTCACTTTTCCCCTTGTCTACAAGATTATGTTAGTTAATTATTACTCAGTAGATGTATAAGAGTTAGAAGATAATAATTTGAAAAATATTATACTCTATATTATGTATTAATGGATGTTTTAGGATCATATACTTTGAACCGTATTAAGAAAATGATCGTGTTTTGTTGACTTCATGATATAATAAGTTCGTTTAGAGTAATAATTAAAACTTTTCTTGTAAATTTTTTAGGTATAATAATGTTGGATGTATGGGTACGGGTATTATCCATGGGTACCCGAAACCCACGGGTATGGGGATGGGTTTGCAAAACATTCCCCCGCATGGGTATGGGGCGGGTATGGGTTTGAGTATTTGAAGATGGGGATGGGGATGGTTTAGACAAACCCGCCCCATTGCCATCCCTACTTGTGATGATGGGTTTTTGCCAGGTGTATGGGATTCTACTTTGCCGAAAGCTCATGGGTATTGGTGGCCTAGGGTGAAGCTTAAAAGAGAGAATGTTTGTCATAACTTTAAGGAACCGTACAAGGAGTTTTGCTGGACTATAGTGCTTTCGCGTGGAAGAGGCAAACTCCCTGAGTTTAAAGAACCCTACAAAGATAGCGTTCTAGTGGGCTGCAATGCTGGAGAGCTGTTTGATGGGAATTTTCAACAGGCGTGGGTGGTTGATGGCTGTAATGGAGTCGCAACGCTGGATAATGGTGCTTCTGAGATTTATTTTGTGGGTTGTGATGTGGATTGCTTACCTTCAGGAGCTGCAGACTCTTCATACTCAGTAGCTTGCTTGCAGTGGAGCAGAGGCCTTACTTTCGTTTGTCCTCTTCAACAACCATTATCATTTCCAGTTTCTTTCCTCTTGTTACTTGTTTCTCATTGCATTTCTAGGATGCTGTGTTTTCATTTGTATCTTGGCCTTGAGGACAAGACTAATCTCAAGAGGTTGGGAGTTGTAACGAACCAATGTATGGGTAGGGGGTTAATTGTAAGGGTTAATACCTTAATTTGGCCCGAACTATATATATACTTTCTACTTTTGCCCGTGGTATTGGAAATTGTTATTCTGGCCTGAACTATGTAGCAAACTTCCTCATTTGGTCTGGAGGCGGGTTTGACCGTTAAATTAGACGGTCAAACTTGTTGACCGTTAGTCTATGTCTACCTCACCTGCCACGTCAGCTTTGAGGACATAAATTTTTATTTTTTTTATTTCTGAATTTTGTTTTCTTATCATTTGCTAAAAATGGGCCCTTTTTCGTTCTTTTAATTAATTTTTTTGATTTATGATTTTTATTAATCAAAAGAAAACAAAATTCAGAAATAAAAAAAAATAATTTTTTATGTCCTCAAAGCTGACATGGCAGGTGAGGTGGACATTGACTAACGTTCAATAGGTTTGACCATCTAATTTGACGGTCAAACCCGCCTCCAGGCCAAATGAGGAAGTTTGCTACATAGTTCAGGCTAGAATAGCAATTTTCAATACCACGGGCCAAAGTAGAAAGTATGTGTATAGTTCAGGCCAAACTAAGGTATTAACCCTAATTGTAATACAATTTAGTTTGGGGAGTAATGTGTAATTAGTGTGTCATATAAATAGGGTTGTGTTGGAATGAGAAATGTAACGAATAACAGAATACATAATTACCATTCTTCCTCTACTTTCTGATCTCTCCCGTCCTTCTTCCTTCCTCTATAACTCCTCTGATCCCTTCTGCTTCTCTTCTTCCTCCTCTATCTCTCTTGTCCTTCATCTCAATTCAATACACTATTTTCTCGCCGAAATTAATCCTTTCCCGACAGCAATTGTCACACAACTCTCTGTGTATCCTGTCTTTTACCCGTTTATAACAGATTTTAACAGGCATTTTCGTTGTATATGCAGAATTGTCTATTGTGCTTCTTCTCGAACTCATTATTTTAGTTTCTGTTGAGCTTTGGGAGGGTTCGTTTGAATTCTATTTCTTAGATAAAATTGTATATGGATGATTCTGATTTATAGGTTGCTCTTTATGCAATGTGCGGCCTTCAAAGAGCTCAGGGTGTGCCAAAGAATCTTGGGCTAAAACCTTCTATACTGTATTTGGAAGGTATTTGGGGAGTAATGTGTAATTAGTGTGTCATATAAATAGGGTTGTGTTGGAATGAGAAATGTAACGAATAACAGAATACATAATTACCATTCTTCCTCTACTTTCTGATCTCTCCCGTCCTTCTTCCTTCCTCTATAACTCCTCTGATCCCTTCTGCTTCTCTTCTTCCTTCTCTATCTCTCTTGTCCTTCATCTCAATTCAATACACTATTTTCTCGCCGAAATTAATCCTTTCCCGACAGCAATTGTCACACAACTCTCTGTGTATCCTGTCTTTTACCCGTTTATAACAGATTTTAACAGGCATTTTCGTTGTATCTGCAGAATTGTCTATTGTGCTTCTTCTCGAACTCATTATTTTAGTTTCTGTTGAGCTTTGGGAGGGTTCGTTTGAATTCTATTTCTTAGATAAAATTGTATATGGATGATTCTGATTTATAGGTTGCTCTTTATGCAGTGTGCGGCCTTCAAAGAGCTCAGGGTGTGCCAAAGAATCTTGGGCTAAAACCTTCTATACTGTATTTGGAAGGTATTTGGGGAGTAATGTGTAATTATTGTGTCATATAAATAGGGTTGTGTTGGAATGAGAAATGTAACGAATAACAGAATACATAATTACCATTCTTCCTCTACTTTCTGATCTCTCCCGTCCTTCTTCCTTCCTCTATAACTCCTCTGATCCCTTCTGCTTCTCTTCTTCCTTCTCTATCTCTCTTGTCCTTCTTCTCAATTCAATACACTATTTTCTCGCCGAAATTAATCCTTTCCCGACAGCAATTGTCACACAACTCTCTGTGTATCCTGCCTTTTACCCGTTTATAACAGATTTTAACAGGCATTTTCGTTGTATCTGCAGAATTGTCTATTGTGCTTCTTCTCGAACTCATTATTTTAGTTCCTGTTGAGCTTTGGGAGGGTTCGTTTGAATTCGATTTCTTAGATAAAATTGAATATGGATGATTCTGATTTATAGGTTGCTCTTTATGCAGTGTGCGGCCTTCAAAGAGCTCAGGGTGTGCCAAAGAATCTTGGGCTAAAACCTTCTATACTGTATTTGGAAGATATTAATTTATCGATGTCCCCCCCCCCCCCCCCCCCCCCCCCCCCCCCTTCAACAACCTCCCTGAGTTATTGTTGACTTGGATCGCTCACCAACTGCTCCACTGCCACATCCCCGTACATAGTTGTGATGATAGTAGACATCCTACAAAGAGGTAAAAGGAGGCACCTTCTGTGGAAATTTGGGACACTTTGGACGTCTAAGAGTTCAGTTGTAATTGTTTGGCAATATACGCTTGTATAGCCAAATTTTTTGTGTTTGTGCCAATAATAGCTAAATTTGGAGAAATACCACTTATAGTCACTTCCGTCCAATACTTTAACGATATTATCTAACAGGGTGACTGGACTAACAACAACAATTGACGTGTCATATTTTATTCAGAAATAATGACATGTGGAAAATTATTAAAATTGTATCCTTTAAGTTTAATTAAATTAAATAAAAAATATAAAAACAATAATCTCAGTGCCACCACCGCCTATTCACCTTCCCATCTTCTCTGATCTCAACTCTCTTCCGCTGTCTCTGATTAATAAAATTGCTACAGATTTCAATAAAAAAAAAAAAAAAAACTCTCTTCCGTAAAACCCACAACCAGTCAACTACAAACCATTTTATTTTCTCTCTCTTCTTTTCCCTTCTCTCTCCTCATCGGTAGATCTTGTTCAATTGCTACTCTTCTTCTTTCTCCTCCCTCATCTTCTTCGATCATATCGTCTCCGATACCAGGGAACTCTGTATCCATAGCAACGTAGTTGTACCGATCAACAATATCACGAATCAATTCAAACCCTCCCCCGAAACAAATCATAGAACTAAAGTCGAGAACGAAAAGCAACAAATCCAATCGAACCCAGATCTGAGAAGAGACCAAGCATCAAGTAACAGAACCCCATCCTAGAAAAGAAGAACCAGGCGTCGCTCTCAATAGCACAACGTTGGTGAGGACTGAGGCGGGTTAAAAGGCAAAAGCTTTAATGGGTGTGATTTTGGCTCTGCGTCGGAGGGAATAGAGTCGAAGGCATATCGATTGGAGGTCTGCCATGATGATTGGGATTTGCCTAATCTTGATCAAAAACTAAAGACTGTGAAATAGAACATTGGATTGTCGATTGGAAGGAGCGGAGGGAGAGAAAAGCAAAGAGGGATTCTTCTTCAGTTAATGGCCCGACCAACGACCCTGCTCCTGCGAAGAAATCCTCCGTCGCGACTGACTCCCCTGGGCTAGGTTTCGCCTCGCCATCTCCTTTGCCTTCTAGTGGTACGAGCAGTAAAAAGTAGACAAAGGGGAAACGAGAGAGGGCGGCTATTATGAAATGCGCTCTCCGATCGAGAAGCCGGAGTTCATCGGTGGTCAGGTACATCTAAAGCGAAAGAGCAGGTGGGAGAACGGGATTGAGGGACATCATCAAATCCAGCATGGTCCTCGATCTTTGAGGATTTTTTTTTCTTTCAAACCTTTGGGAATTATGATATAAAGGGAAATAATATTTTTAAAATTAAATTATGACATGGCAAGTTTGGTGAGTTGTAGTTTAGGGGTGTTCAAACGGTTTGTTTAATATGGTAACCGTTTTAACCGGTACTATTTGGATAATTTGGTTTGGTTAATTTGGATAATTGGTTTGGTTTGGTAAAGTTTTTAGCTTGTTTGGTTTAGGTGGTTTGGTTTGGTTTCAGACACTCCTAACCAGTCAAACCAAATTAACTAGTTAAGTAATTAGTCATATATCTAACATATATTATATACACATACTTAATACTTTGCATAACCACTCAAGATTTAACGTTCATCCCTTTTAGACTCATAAAATATAAAGCTCAATATTGCTCATATAGTGTATATTTGTATATGTAAAATGTAGACCACAACATATGGACGCCTAATTTAGATAACTTGAAAGGAAGGTCATTTCCAGCCTATGATAATTGCTAAGAGACTAAGTCAATTTACACAAACACAACAATTCATTAACATACCATTGTCATAAATTTTTGTTAGGTAAAGTCTTAGTTGCATGTATTTTTGTTAAGGGTCAACTATAACTACGTGTTGGTTGTTATGTTCTATTCATTATATAAATTGCGAATTGTTGCATTAACCGAAAAAATTTCATCGTCAATGATAATGTGATTTTATATAGGTTAATCTGGTTAACCAATTAACCAAACCGATTAAACTTTAGTTTGGATAATTTGGTTGTTGTATTAGTTTGGACGGTTTGGTTATGATATTGTATTCCATGGTTAATGGAATTTAGCCTTATTTGGTTTGGTTATAACCATGGTAACCATTTGAACACTCCTATATGTAGCTGACGTGTGCGTTGAGGTGGCATCCTATTCAGCATAATGTTAACCTAATTGACGGAAATTCTAACACCGTTAAAGTATGTAAGGGAAATGACTATTTGTCAAGAAACTTTCAAATTTCTGGCTATAAGTAATATTTCTCCAAAATTGGCTATTATTTGCACAAACGGAAAAGTTTTGACTATACAAATGTATGAACCCAAGACCCTTTGTGTTATTTCAAACTTCCTCTCATATTGTCCATGGATAAATGAAAACTGTCTTCATGTAAACTTTTAAAATTAAAATGCGATGTTTGAATTTGCTACTTTTAGAATATCAATTGAAATCATGCGGAAGAATTTGTTTGAATTACTTATCGCTGCTTATTATGAACTTACTCATTTTATTTTGTCTCTCTCTAAATGCACTTAGGGTGCGTTTAGATAGGTGTAATTGAAAAAAAAAAATTATAGGGTTCAATCGTGTCGAGTGGGATTTCTCGACGACGTAGCCGCTGCCGGCGAACCCATCGTCCTCTATGGCTTCACCAGCACCATCGAACTCCATCTTCTCATCCAACTTCTTCTCCGATCGAAGCGTGTTGGTCCTTCCCGACGGCGGTGGTGTTGCTGTTGGGTTTTCAACCCTCGGATGCAGAGAAGAGCTCCGCCAACTGATCTTTGTCCTCCAACCCTGTCGCTGTAAGGGTGAGACTTGAGAGAGGCAGAGAGAGTTTGGGAATTGTCGTTGTAAGGGCGAGAGATGCAAAGAGAGTTTGGGAAGAAACGAAACAGAGAGATGGAGAATTGAAGAGAGAGGGGGTCAGGGGTGAGCGGCGCTCTCAAAGGAGGGGAAAGTTAATCTGCTAACTTGAAGATTCGTTAGCAGATACTAACTGATATCCAAAATACATGAACTAATATCCAAGTATTAAAGTATCTAGAGAGCACAAACAAGTATTCAAAGTTTTAGTCATTAAATTGTTAAATTACTACTTTAGGTGTTTTGTACTAATGATATTATATTTTATATTATAAGGTGTTGGTTTTCTAACGAGTTTTTTTAACGGGCCAATACTGATTGAACCACTAAAGTGCGAGTCGTTCACATTACCGGGTCATACTCTGGTTCGGTTCTAACAACATTAGTAATTTGGATACTCATTTATAATTTATTTGTATTTTAAATTTCATAATTTTTTATTTGAATTTCGAATTTTCTGGCCACTTATTACAAATTTTGGTAAATTACAGTTTGGTACCCAAATTTATTTTTCCTTACGATTTAATACCTAAACTTTTAAAATTGTACAAAAAATCAAGAAATTTTGATGGTAAAAATTTCATTTTGGTACCTTTATATGTTTTGCCTCACACTATAGTACCTAAAATTTTAATATTTTACAAATAGGTCCATTTTTTTGTTGGGATGTATTTCAAATCACTAGTTGTTGAAATGCATTTGAAGTTGACAAGTAATACACTAGACATGTATTTGAAAATCACCCCATCAATTTGGCACAAATCCAAATACCAAATATAATTAATATCCAAACACACGATTTAACATTTAGAAATCCAAATCACAAACATCAAATCCAAATAATTTTATCCAAACACGCTCTTATATTTTATATGTACCCATCCTGGGGAAAAGTGCAGGCAAGATAAATAATAAAAGAGATAGACACGTAATTTACGACAGTTACTCGTGAGGTTTTACCTGGAGGAGGTAATAAAATGACAGCGAAAAATAAGAGAAAGGCGGAGTGAGCAATGGGCCAATGAATATGATGGCCATATGGGTCTACGTCGTCCGTCAATGAAGAAAAAAGAAAGAAAAAATACAAAAGATTCCATGGGTCCATCATCCTGCCACGTGTACGGCGGACAGGGAGCTCCCCTCCGCCCCCTCCCCACTATAAATAGCCTGGTCAGGAACCGATCAAAGAAAATCATCCATTACATTGAAAACAGAGCAATCAAAACCCACACTCTCTCCTCTTTCCCTTGTCCAAACAACCAAAACTCAGAAGAAAGATGTCTTGCTGCGGAGGAAACTGTGGGTGCGGCTCAAGCTGCAAGTGCGGCAATGGCTGCAACGGCTGCAGCATGTACCCCGATCTCATCGAGACCGCCACCACCTCCACCCAGACCATCATCGCCGGCGTCGCCCCGGTCAACATGTACGTTATCTCATCACTCTATATAGCCAAGTTGTTATTTGATGAGCTGAGAAAGATAGATGATTTTTTAATTGGTCTTTTGACGAATTGAAATTAATTGATGGATTGTGAATTTCTTGGTGGGGTTTTTTTTTGGGGGGGCAGGGGATTTGAGGGCTCGGAGATGAACTTCGGTGCCGAGAACGGCTGCAAGTGCGGATCGAACTGCACCTGCGACAACTGCGGCTGCAAATGAACAAAAACCCTACAACACCCTCGCTCGGTGCCATGTACGAATCAGGGACTCTTGGTTCGTGATCATGGTTATGTAGTAATAAGAAAGTTGTTGTTGTTGTTGTTGTTGATGTTTGTGTAAATAAAGAACAGCCACGGCAGGGGTTTGATTCCGTAGAAGACACAAAAGAGTAGGGGAGGAAATCCTTTCATGCGAAGAAGGGTTTTCTTCCTTTTTCTTGTTTCGTCTCCGTCCTTAATTGCTGCTGCTGTGGCTGGGTTTCCTGTATTTGCTGCTATGTATGTGTCGTTTAACTTGAAAGCTTTGTTGGGTTTCGCCGGGCGGTTATCAAAAATACAAGTGCGATATGCTTTCTTAAATTTGAGCTCTTGCTCTGTTTCGGACATGACTGCAGACAGAGCGCAGTCATCAGATACCTACTCTACTCTTACTTACTATTGCCGTAACGTAATGGATTCATTATTAATTAGAGCAGGTAAATAAGTAAATTAGGATAAGATCGTTGACTTAAACACCCCCCCAAAATGCTCTCTGGTGGTCCACTTGACTATTACCCATTGTCGATTGACATCTGATTCCAACGATAGAAGACTTTCCTTGTGATCCCACCAAAGCGAAGCTGCTGTCTGTGGGGTGGACCAAAAGCGTTTAGCAAGTCGTGCAAAAACTGCGATCCTCTAAAGTGGTTTTATTGATTGGGAAATATCTGTTAGTTGGATGCAGCAGTACCTTGTTTTCTTCAGGTTCTGGAAATCAAGATCTAGCTGCCATTTTTATTTTTATTTTTCATAGGCCGAACCAATAGTTGAGGTGATTGCTGCATCAGCATCAGCCAACGATCACTATTCACTATCGGTCTATCACTGTTTTGAAATTCAGCTTAACAATAGACCATTTGTTCCTAACTAACGGGAATCTAGCTAAGTAACGTGACTAGTTCTTACAGAAAAATCCCAAATACAACCGTTTGTATAAAAATTCCTAAATGATGTTTTCACCGTATACCGAGGTTAGTCCGACAGTATGAGGAGCAGGTTAGGGAGTGGTTGGCATTTGTGCAGCCGGCTCAGGCTTCGGTTCAGCAGCGACGGATTTTGGCAAGGGCTCGGGGCCCGGTTCAGTCGCTGCCGGCGCTGTCTTACTCCTGTCATGTGGACGGTGCGGTCTCATTAGGATCCCACGGTGCGGGGGGCTTGGTTGTCCGGGATGACATGGGTCGAGTGTGTCTGGTTAAGGGGTTTTATTATGCAGATATTGTGGATCCTTTTCTGGTAGACCTCGTGGCATATCGGGACGCGATTCAGTGGTGCTCTTTGAAGGGTCTTACTGAAGTGTGGTTTTATGGGGACGTCAAGGTTGTTATTGAAAAGATTCAACGGCGAGATGCAAGAGACTTGAAGGGAGGGCGGATTCTGGAGGAGATTGAGGGATTGCGACGTCAGTATCATAACTTTGGTGTTTCTTTTGTTGACAGGAATGACAATCGGGTGGCTCATGATATGGCCAGAAAGACCCTTTCTTTGTTACCTGTAGTTATCGAGAGTTTTGATTTTGATCGTTGGTTACTTTTGGATTGTAAATAATGTTATCTTTTGATTTTGGTAATACCAGTTGTCTATTGATAAAAAATACATGTTTTCACCATATCGTTTGCATCACAAGCGATCTACATGAATCATCGCTGGAGCCTGGAGAGAAAGGCGATCATGAGTAAATCACTTTACTTTGAAGCAATGATACTTAAATCGCTTCCAAAGGAAGGCGATGAAAGTGCTAACCGCTTACAAAGACAACTATTTACAATATCATCGCTGGTGAGATAAGCGATCAACTAAATCGCTTCCACAAAGAGCAATCAATATTAAATCGATGTCCTCGACAATGATTTTATTTCAACAAGAGGTTAGGGTTGGTGTTGTCAGTTCATCGTTTTTGTTACAAGCCATCACCTTAAATCGCTATTGTCATGCGCAATCAATATTAGGCACGAGGTTAGGGTTAGGTGCAGCGACCTATGCATGATCTTGCATTCATATGATTCCAATATAAAAATACGAACCCAACACCCTATTTCACTCGTATTTCTCCTCTTCTTCTCCTTCGTAGCAAAAACTTCCCTCTCCTCCACCACACTTGCAGAAATTCCCTCATAGCCCATACTTTGGCAATTTGGGTAACCCCTGCTAGGGCAATTAAGGACAAACCTCAAAGGGACTGGTTTTGCAATTCTTAGTCGATTGATTAAGAGGACAAGACTACTCACTTGCTTGTCGTGACATTCCTTAGTTAATTTATTAAGGGAGTTGTGTCTCCTAACTTATTGCATCCTTCTCACGGTATATGATCACACTCACACACTAGAGTTCCACTCGTTGATCTTGACACGAGATTAGGGGGAACAATATCCGGGTGAAGTCTTCTCAAATCGAATTCACCACAAATTTACTTTGCTTGCTTGCTTTCCATTGTAGTTTCTTAGATTTCACCGTAAACCATTTACTAGATAATATATATATATAAAAGGTTCTAAAAGGCGCTAGGCGTAAGGCAGGCGCTCGGCTCTTGACTTGCGCCTTGCCCGATTAGGCGTAGCTTAGGCGTTTAGAGCATATATGGAAAAAAATCTCAAATATTTCCTATTTTCTGGAATAATTCATATAATCGAAGTGCATATAAAATTAGCAATGCCTAGTTCTTAACAGTAAACACTTAACATAACAAATACCAAGCAAATAGTGACCAATCATATGCTAATAGGTGCTTATAAAGGCAAGAAGCTTGTGCTGCGTACCGAGGAGAAGGAAGGAGAAGCAATTGACGAGTTTCGACTTTATTTCCCACTATAGCATCGGAGCGCTGTGAAGGC
The DNA here is from genome assembly GCA_964030455.1 of Linum trigynum. NCBI lineage: Eukaryota > Viridiplantae > Streptophyta > Magnoliopsida > Malpighiales > Linaceae > Linum > Linum trigynum. Next base: position 25,737,458 of record OZ034814.1, on the reverse strand, counting down.
GAGAAGAGTGATCGATGACTTTCTCCGACGGCGGCAGAGAGCAGCAAATGGGGCGAGAGCTAGGGCGGCAGGCGGTAGCAGATGGGGCGAGAGCTAGGGCGGCAGGCGGCAGCAGATGTTACTTCCCGTGTTTCTGATTTTCTAGGACAAGAGGCAAGTTTCTGATTTTCTAGGACAAAACGAAGAGTATTGGGTTTAACCGCCTAAGCTCGCCCAGGCACGCCTTCTCTCCACTAGGCGCAAACTAAGCGCTATTCCTACGTACTAAGCGCTACCAGCGCCTTTTACAACGCCTATGTCCAAGTCAAGGCGATCCTCCACCGCCTAGCGCCTAATTGAGCCTAGGCGTGCGCCTAGGCGCGCCTTCTTGAACCTTGTATATATATATATATATATATAATTAAAGTAGGGGTACATGGACTGCATCGAGTTGATAAATTAACACTTGCCCCATTCTGTACCTGGTCGTTGATTATACTTGGCCATCTATTGGGAATTGTGTAGTTAGGTTCGAGACAAGTTTTTGATGCCGTTTCCATTGACTAGTTTACGGTCTATTATTCGGAAAAATTCTTTTATTGTTACTCCATCATTTAATTTCTTGCATTGTGTAGTGTGAAACTGTGAATCTTGCTTGTCTTGGCTTGTGTTGTGTGTGGTGAGGTGTGTACAGGAGGTGTATGATCCAGAGTGATCCAGCAACTTTGGTGCCACTAAACAAAAATATCAACCAAACCAATGTTGTCAAAATCGAACCGGACTATGATCCGATAATGTGAACGGTTCGGTCTTTAACGGTCCAACCGACATTAGACCGTTAGAGAACCGGTACCTAATAAACAATCAGTATAAATATTGGACATTTCTTAATCAGTGTAAACCATGACTAAATGAGTAAATTACACTCTTAACAATTCTAGAACATTAGTACCAAAAGTTCTAAAATTCAACTACAGACCATCACATTGTTCCAAAATAAAAGTAATGTCACACGAATCTAAACACGAAACAAGAGTTGAAGCAATAGAGCTTGGTGTTGTTGATGAGGTTCCACTATCTAGATTTGGATTACTCATCTGGAAAAAAAACACCAAATCACACAAATGAAGTGGACCGATTCTCGACCAAACAAATGCAAATTAAAATGCAAAAAAACCAACTCCCTGCCTCCTGTTAAAATGCAAACCGTGATTCTCTACCAATGCAAATTAAAATGTTAAGAAATCAGCTCCCTGCCTCTTGTTAAAATCAGCTAACAACATCATTTCTTAAAGATTCCGAGTTTCCAAATGTTTATGTTGAAACAAGAACCCACACGAAAGTTAAAAGAAGGAATCAACAATTCAATATCTTACCTCGCCGTGGTCGAGCAGGGCAGTGACCGGTGGAGATTATGCGGAGATGAGACGGTCGCAGCAGGAGCAGGAAGATGGGGAGGAGCTGCTACGGGATGGCGAAGATGGCGAGCGGGGCGAGGAGCTGCTACAGCATACGAGGACCGCGGATGGCAACGATGGCCAGCGGGGGCAAGGAGTTTGCTACAGACGCGAGATGACGAGAGGAAGCGATGGCGATGACGACGCCGAGACAGGAAATAACGACCCCGACTGGGAAGCGATGCCGAAGGGAGAGGCGCAGCCGGGAACGTCGTCTGGGAAGCGATGGCAATGACGATGTCGCCGCTATTCTCTCTATTTGCGAAGAAGACGGAAGGAGATGAATTGAAATCAGTCGCTAGGGTTTTCTTTCTTTGCAGCCCAGCCCGAAATTTGCGTTTTTGCTTTTGTTGTTTTATTAAATCAAAACGGCCGGAAGTGGTGAAACCGAGCGGACGGCTCAACTGGTTAACCGCTCCGGCCGGCATCCAGCCGCTTCAAAAAGCCGTTCCGGCTAAATAGCTGATCTGAGCCTGTTTTGCGAGCGGGTGAAGGTTTTATCGGTCCGGCCGACCAGCTCGGTCGGCTTTAATAACACTAAACCAAACTCTCCGACTCCTGGCTCGGGAGAGAGAGTTAAGGGAGCAATAGAAAGATTGGCGGATCCGGGTTAACCACAAGTTGCTTCCGAAGGAGAAGTTGGATTTGAGGAGGAGTTTGAAGTTGAGATGGCGTAAGAGAACGAGAATTTTTCCAGAAACACCACCCAAAAAAATAAGTCAAAAAATACCTCTCATTTCCAAAAAAATTCCAAAAATACCACCCTCTCCCATAAACCGCCACCCCACCCCGCAGTTAAGGTGAAAACTTCCAACCCACACCGCATTTTCGGACGTTCTGATAAACTGCTGGGGGAAGGGGCGGTTAAGGTAAAAACTAATCGTAACTTTTAGCTCGGGCATCTGATCGTAGCGAATTTTTTTTATTACACATAACTTCTTGAGATCTTGCAAGCCTTCTAAATTATGGTTGTGATAAAAGTTGTAGTCCATAAAAATTTATGCAAAATAAAAAAAATTCATGACATTCGGATTTTGGAGCGAAAGTTATAACCGTTCAAAGTTTGGCAAAATCAAAAATTACTCGTTCGAGGTAGCAACTGACATTTTTTGGGACGAAGGAAGAACTAATGTGCTTGCGGCGACTTGCAAGATCTCAAATAGTTATGCAGAATCAAAAAATATTTCGCTACGATCGAATATCCGAGCGCAAAGTTACAATCGTTTGAAGTTTCGACCGAGGTTAGGAGTTGATAAAAAAAAAATCATACTAAACGTAGGGTGGGGGGGGGGGGGTTCACCTTAACAGCCTCTACCCCCGGTCGTCAATCAAACCACCGGTGGCCCCATGCGGTTTTCAGCAAAAACCGCGCCCCCACCCAGCGATTTTTGAGTAAACCACATAGTGGGTGGCGGTTTGTGGGAAATGGTGGTATTTTTGGAATTTTTCGGAAACGAGTGGTATTTTTGGAATTTTTTTAGGTGATATTTTTGGCAAAATTCCAAGAGAACGTGCAAGTAACTGTGAACCGAGGACGATGGGCTATTACATAGCTCCACGAGCGGAAGATATTCAATCAAGCATCTTGAATCCGCCTGTGGAAGCTAACAACTTTGAGATAAAGTCCGACTTCATTATAATGATTTAGAAGAACATATAGTTTCATGACTTCCGGATGAATCACCAATGGAGCATGTCAAGAGATTTCTCGGTTCGATAACCTCAACATAGGGTGAATCCTAACCTTGAAGAACTAGTGAAAGTAGAGGTGATCAAGCTCTTGGATGTTGGGATCATCTACCCTATCTCCGACAGTCAATGGGTAAGCTAGATACAATTGCTGTCTAAGAAGGGAGGTATAACAGTGGTGGTAAATGAGAAAGATGAGCTCATTCCTACATGGATCATATCAAGATAGAGCGTCTCCCTTGATTATCAGCGGCTAAATGACGCTACTAGGAAAGATCATTTCACTTTATCCTTCATTGATCATAGATTAGCGGGGCATAACTTCTATTGCTGACACGCCACTGTAGGGGTGATGTTGATTCAAGAGTCGAATTCAACTCCAAATCCAAACGCAAACCGTGCTTCACTGAATTGAAAGGCGGTATAGCTCTCTCGTGCAATCGTACACTCAGGACGAAGGCTCGAAGAGAATCAACACGAGGTTGGCCATGATCAAGAATGGATGGCTTGATCGATACAGAAACGAGAGCCTAGAACTCAATCTAGCGCCTCCCAAACACAAGCAACAGCTCGTGAACCAAACTTGCAGTTTGTATTCAATTGACGTAAAAAACTATCTATTACAATGAATCAATTCGACTTAAATAGACCTAGGACAAAGCCTAACAACGATTAAGGAAGCAAATTACAATTCTACTATGAAAAGGAATAAAAAACCAACACGAAAACAAGCTTAACTCAAACAACACACTAATCCTAATCCGAGAAGGATTCTGATTCTGTTGCTTGCAAGACAGTTTTTCCTAGGCTTCAAGCGATCTTGCACCCTTTCATTCAAAGTGCTCCATTGTCTAATTTGATCAGCCAATCCCTTGTCTTTGAAGTAGAAAACCTGTAGATTGATGTGGTATAACGATCGGAACTCGATCATCACCCAACCTCCTCGAATTAAGATCCCAAGTTGCCTTCTCAAACACGCTCCAACACTTAGTCATTTTCTGGCAAAAATCCAGTTCCATCATAGCGATTTGAGAGGCTCTAAACTTGACCCTCCTGGCTTGATCACGAACGCCCGAGCTTACCTGATTGTAGAGCAACATTCCATCTCTCAAACAAACCCTCGAAACCCCATTTTCATTGATCTAGGAGAGGCGACCAAGCTTGCCAACCGGGTTACCTGAACTCGTCAAAACCCTTAGGCACAATTTCCAGCATTGGTAAGAACTTAGAATGGCTTCTTGATCATACACTTCTAACGTGAATATGGACCCGATTGGGATCATATCAGGCCCCCTCCCTTGAAAAAGTGTTGCCCTCAACACTTTGCTCCTGCTTTGCTCGAATCACACATAAAAGTGGTCCCAAATGGGATCTGAAAATGGCTGCTGAGACTCGCGATTTTGAAGAACAGTAGCAGTGTTCTTCATGCTTGAGGTTGGGTCTTTCCTTTCCAGGGAAGTAGAGCTCAATTCACCCCCACCATTAGATTCGCTAGGCTCGGAATTAGGATCCTGGCCAGTTGCAGGCTTCGATTCATCACTATCTTTGCCGAAACGAGGATTCCTTCTTTCCCGCCACGACCGAAATTCAAATTATGGAAACCCAGATTGCTTGGCTTTGAATTGGGAATTTTTGATTCGATCATTCCTCGCCCCAATTGGTCACTCCCATAGCTTCATGTGTTCATTCCCTTCAGTTCTGCACTCGCCATTTGCGACGAATCGCCCTTGAATGACCCAACCAATAGGGCCGATTTTTGACCGCGTTCGTTCATTTTCAGAGCATCTTTGGCTCGAATTGGATCTAGCAATGGGGGTGTAGCCGACCCATTCTGATTCGGGGAAAAGCTTTCAGAGGTCTAGTGGAACGTTTCGGTGCTGGCGGTGAGACTCAATTCCTGTCCGAGCTCTCCGACGGATTCACCCTCTCTCCTGCTCTGCTCCGGCGACCTGTCACTTGGCCGTTGACGACGAGGAGCCTTCTGCCTCTTGTAACCGGTGATCATGAATCGTTGAGCCACGAAATTGACGTCGTGAGGTTCTTCAGCTCGTGTTCCACCAATTTCCTCCTCTTGTCGCCGTCGACTGGCCTCTAATTGCCATTGATCTTCTCGCACTTCGGTCGGCGATAATGGTTTCAGCAAAAAGGTATGACCCTGGTGCTTGAATCTGTAGCAGTTTGTATCCCCGTAGTGACATACCCCACGATCGAACTTCCAGGGTCGTCCAAGTAGCAGATGAGCGGCTTGCATCGGCGCCACATAGAATTGAAGCTCATCCTCGTAGTTACCTATTGCAAACTTGATTCGTGCTTGTTTGTTGACCTTAATGGCACATAATCATTTAACTAGTGCAAGTTATAAGGATCTGGATGCCTGCTGGTGTGCAGACCAACCTTCTGGACTACCTCAGAGCTTACCACATTCGTACAACTTCCCCCGTCGATGACGACGGAGAGTAGTTCGCCATTGACAATGCTGCGAGTATGGAACAAGTTATCCCTCTGCTCAGAATCCGCAAGCGTACGAATGGTGAGAGCCCTCCGATTTACTCCTATTATTTTTAAAAGAGGTGGAGGTGTTTCCATCTCAAGTTCTTCGTCTATTTCCTCATCATCGGAGGGTTGTTTTTCTTTGTCGGAGACGTATTCCCCATCTCTGATCACCAAGGTGTTTAAATTTGGGCACTGGTTTGCTTTATGGCCCCTTCCATGGCATTTGAAGCACTGAATTCCCTCGATCGCTCAGGAGGGCTGGAATTAGTGTTCCTGGGCGCTGTTTTGGATGGGTCAAGCCGTGCTGGAGACAATTGGGGCTCAGGGGTTGCCTCTGCTGCCTGTTTTGCTACCGGAGTGAACTTCCGGCCAACCATCGTCTTCTGCTGCTTCTCTACTTTGATGGCGGGGTGGAATACCTCTTCCAGGGTGACAAAGGACCTCAATTCTACTTCTTTCCGAATCTCACGATTCAGACCATGAAGAAAGCGGGCGATTGTCTCCTCTCTATCCTCCCTGATGTTGGCCCTCATCAGAAGTAGCTCGAGTTCTCGGAAATAGTCTTCCACGCATCGTCCTCCCTGTCGAACTTCTTGCAGAGCTTCATGGAGCTCTCATTGATAATAAGCAGGCACGAAACGATCCCACATCTCCCTCCGCAGCTCTTCCCAATCTGTAATTTCCTGTTGCAAATCTTGTCGTCGTCGAAGGCGAACCTGCTCCCACCACCGAGCAGCGTAGTTGATGAATTCGTAAGTAGCCAGGCTTACCTTCTGCTGCTCAGTGTAACGGCCTCACTGGAAAAACAAGACCATTTTTTGTTCCCAATCCAAATATGCCGTCGCGTTCACAGTGCCCTGAAATGCCGGTATCATTAGCTTAATCCCAGGTGGGATTATAGGCTCATCGTCTCGATTACCTCGTCGATGACGATCACAGTTGGGCTCACCCACCACTAATCGCTGTTCCAGCTCCTCATCCACTCTATCAATGTCGGATTGTCGTTGGGATTTTCGTCGTCACGAGAGTCCCCTTCTTGCTCTTTGTTTTCCGGCCGAACGATGGCGTCGATCATCTGATTAATCTCCTTCCTGAATTGATTTAGGCACGTATCAAATCGGCGCATCAACTCTTCTAGGTCAACGGTTTGTCCCGCCATTGTGAATTCTTCAGCTGCAAACTCGTCTTCAAGCCCTGCTTCTTCCTCTGAATTTCGGCTTACAACTTAAGGGTCGTCGACGACGGAGCCCTTCGATCGTGTCCAAGGTGCGGTTCCCCTAATGAGGTTCTTCGTCCTGCCCACTGTGTATGAACCGGGCCCTAATTACCACTTGATACGCCCCTGTAGGGGTGATGTTGATTCAAGAGTCAAATTCAACTCCAAATCGAGACGCAAATAGGGCTTCACTGAATTGAAAGGCAGTATAGCTCTCTCGTGCAATCGTACACTCAGGACGAAGGCTCGAAGAGAATCAACACGAGGCTGGCCACGATCAAGAATGGATGGCTTGATCGATACAGCAACGAGAGCTTAGAACTCGTTCTGGCTCCTCCCAAACACAAGAAACAACTCGTGAACCAAACTTGCAGTTTGTATTCAATTGACGTAAAAAACTATCTATTACAATGAACCAATTCGACTTAAATGGACCTAGGACAAAGCCTAACAACAATTAAGGAAGCAAATTACAATTCTACTATGAAAAGGAATAAAAACCAACACGAAAACAAGCTTAACTCAAACAGCACACTAATCCTAATCCGAGAAGGATTCGGATTCTGTTGCTTGCAAGGCTTTAAGAGATCTTGCACCCTTTCGTTCAAATCCCTCCATTGTCCAATTTGATCAGCCAATCCCTTGTCTTTGAAGTAGAAAACCTATAGATTGATGTGGTATAAAGATCGAAACTTGACCATCACCCAGCCTCCTCGAATCAAGCTCCCAAGTTGCCTTCTCAAACACGCTCCAAAACTTAGTCATTTTCTGGCAGAAATCCAGTTCCATCATAGCGATTTGAGAAAACTTGACCCTCCTGGCTTGATCACGAATGCCCGAGCTTACCTGATTGTAGAGCAACATTCCATCTCTCAGACAAACCCTCGAAACCCCATTTTCATGGATCCAGGAGTGGCGACCAAGCTTGCCAACCGGGTTACCTGAACTCGTCAAAACACTTAGGCACAATTTCCAGCATTGGTTAGAACTTAGAATGGCTTCTTGATCATACACTTCTAACGTGAATATGGACCCGATTGGGATCATATCAATTGCTTCTTGGATGGGATGTCTGGCTACTTTCAGGTTGAACAGCAGATCTGCAAATGCTGACCTTTCATATGGATGCTAGAGCTAGGTTCAGGATTGCCACTACTAACCACGATAAAAGTATAAAATAGAGTGCATAAGGGTCTTCGAGTAATGTCTATTTCAAAAATAGTGGAGATGACCTACTAGAGGGCCAACGAGTGGTTTGTTAAAATATGTCAAGAGGTCATTGTGAGAGAGCACGCTGGAGAAGCTATATCCCCTTCTGTAAAAATATTATGCACAAGTACGAATAGCGCGCTGGTAAGCACAAAGTTACCGTCTTCAACTGGGATGAAAATATATTTGCAAATAGACACATGTCTATGGCGTGGAAGAAATCGTCAAACTGTAACCCCCCTTGCTAAAAGTCAGACCGGAGAGTGTACATTCAGAAGTTTCAAAACAAAAGAGTGCCTTGCTCCCATGTAATGGCGCAGCTAATCACAATCTCTTCATCTTGACAGCTTTGTGAGTCCTTTTAAATAAAAGGCATTCAAGTTGGGACGAGACATAACACTAGAACATAAATTCAAATTCATGCTAGACGAACATTAGAACATAACTACAAAACACTAGAACACACCTTAATGGTGGTCGCAACAACACACAACTTCCTATTAAAATAAACTTAGCACTAGAAAATTAAAGACATAATATGGAAACTTAGCACTAAAACAAACAACATATAACTACAACATAATTTTCATTTCCTTTGGCTTGACCTCCTCCTTGTTCCCTTTGTTCCCATCTTCCTCCTCCTCCTCGTCCCTTTGTGGTCCTCTTCTCTGTCCTCCTTCTCGATGATGCCGTGAGCTCCTTTTAACTCGAGCCGCCATCAGCGTAACCATGTGAGGTGGTGGCAGCGGTGTAAGTGATGTACCATAAGGTGAAAGAATGGGGACGTGGCTCGGTGAACGGAATGACTCTGGCGGAGATTGATATTATTGGTAGAATTGTATTAACTCTTAGGGGTACATGCCGCCTGGTTGTGAAGGACCGCTGCTCGACAATGCTCCAGTTTGGTCGGTTGGATTGAGGAGCTCGAACTCCAATGGGTCAGGAAGGCGATGTTGCTCATTCAGGTGGACCACGACAATTGGAGGCTCATCTCGACGTTTGCTCTTCGGCTAAGATGGAGGGGGGGGGGGGGCGTTGGATGTCACTATTATGAAACGAGGGGCGTGGTGGTGCAGGCTAGGGCGGATATGCTATGACATCCCTCCACTGCTCTCGTGTGCAACTCAAGAGGTTCTTGAAGAGCTTCCTCAGAAAAGAGGTTTTGCCGGCAGCTATGGTTGGTGCACTCTCCACTGTCTGACTTGCAATTTCCAAACCATCGACCTACAGAAAAAAAAAAACATTTAATCAGTTAGAGGAAACAATTTTATCTTAAATTGAAAAAAAAAACTATGATACAAAAAACTCACTTATCACAAAACCCATCACGACACCTTGTTTGAAAACTCATCTCAGTGAGAACTTTCGATACCACTTCATGTACTCATCATGGTACCCCATCGGTGTCGTTTCAGGGTTATCATGAACCACCCACGCACCTCTGTTCTCCATATATTCAAGTAGTATTGGTACTTCCGACACCAATCTCTTACTTTGTTGCACAAGTCCATCCAATAGAGTACTTTAAACCCTAGCGATGGAGTTTTCAGAATTGGTTGCTCCAAACAAAACTGACTCAGTGATCTATCTAGTAGGTGTCACTAAAATGAAGTATAAATAATACATTTTACTTCTCGAGCTATAAGCGTAGAATATTGTGTTTTCTCCTTTTCACGGTATCCAGATGGCAAGTAAATAATTGCAAGTTAAAAATGGTTAATTGGCTTCTTGTAAAATTCCGTTGCACACAAAATGGGAGTCGACTGTCTGTAACAAGAAATTTAAAAGTCAGGAAGCCCTTTGGCGCAAATGGCATTTCTCCACTCGGCAATCGGCATTCGATGTCAAATACAACCAAAGCTACGCCCCAGCGTTATACCAAACCGAACCTCCCTGAACCCGACAGATCGCAGCACCTCCCCGCCGGTCCATCGCCGGATCCGCTGCTCCAAGATGGCGCTTTCGTTTCCCCCGTTTCCGGGTCCTCCGGGGTCGAAGCTACACCGCTGGGCGACAACCAACAGCCTAACTCCTCTGCAGCTAATGCAGCGGCGGAATCTTCTCGATCGCGGACGAGAGTGTCGGAGACGAGCTGGTTGCCGCCGGGGTGGTTGGTGGAAGACAGGGTCAGAAGTTCGGGTGCGACGGCTGGGACGATAGATAAGGTTAGTGCCGAACTTTCGCATGTCAATCCTGCAGAATATTCATCGCCTTTGACTGGATCTTCCCTTGCGGCTGCCTTGAGATTGTGATTTATTGTAGGAGTTGCAGCTCTCACTCGTCTGTTAAGCTGCTGAGTATTGCATGAATCGGTTTAGTAGTTGCTAAATTTGGTTCGATTAGGTTTTCCGACGACTCTGGGTGAAATGAGAGGGTGTAATGTTTGGGTAGGGAGACGAAGATAGTTCAATCAGACAATGAAGTTTCGTATGTGCTTCTGCTCTGATCAGGAAATTGATGCATTGAATCCCTTAAGCTTGTTCGATTGAGTTTACTGCCGTAGTTAAGTCGTCAAACTGAGTTGGCCGGCTCTTTCTTACCAATCTGCAACTGGACGCAGTCAATTTGTTTGAAGCCCTAAGCTAGTCCGCCTTATCAGTTTCATCTGCAGTTCGTTCTTCATCACAACTGAGCCATCATTGCATGCACTCAAGTGAGTTCTGGTTGATGGTAGTGTTTATCCTGGTTATGATTCGTCAACAAGTCGAAGTCTTGTCAGTTTATTTTTAATCTTCTTCTCTTCATAGGATGTGTCAATACCTTGGGAGAATAAATAAGCAGCTAAGGTTTAACAACAATAAGAAGTCCAGACTTAGAGGGTATTGTTTTAGTTTATTCAAGTAGAGATACATAAGTTGGTCTAAGATATGTTTTGTGGAAGTCTGCTTCAAGGGTAAGAAGTTCTCTTCTGGACAGTGATCATTAAAAGCTTCTTGTCCACTTCCCACTGATGTCTTGGTTAAATGAAGAGTTGAAAATCTAGTAGGGGCTGAATCATCATTTTAGATAATTCTGTAACAAGAACGATCCTATGATGAGTTAATTAGCGACTGAGTATGCCTTCTATTGTGGCAGTTGTGTACCTTCCTTCTTTTTTTAATGGTATAAAGACCAGTTAAGGTTTCACTTCATAAGATTACCAACTGTTCTCTCAATCCTGATTCATTTGAGATGGCAGGAGTAGCCTTTAGTTTCTCGGATGCACAGCAGACAAGTAAGAACTTGGACTAACTGCTAGGTTGAGATTGGCCCTGATGCTCCTGAGAATGATTGAAGAAGTCAAAAGCTTATATGGGTTGCATTTTGGATTTTTTAGTCTCCAATAAGGATCAGGATATCTCTATCTATGTATGAGTTTGTTACAGAATTTTTTCTGTTGCTCACTGACATAGGATATCTCATTGAAGCAACAATGCAGGTTGTGGTCAAATAGTTTGTAAAACAAGTTTAGGTCTGCTTATGGGTGTAAAAGGAACTTGAATGAGTTTCTGAATGTTCTTGAAACCGTATCGGAGATTAAAATGGTGAGGCTAAGCTTTGAAGGGCTTACTGAAAATTTTAATAAAATCATGACACAACGTTACCTGGTTGGTCTCCAGTATATGGTTGGACTGCTAATACCAATCGATATGGTGTGGTATCACAAACACCTCGGTTTTTTCCAAGTAGAAGAAACTAAGGGGTTGTTTGCTTGATGAATTTGGCTCTATCATGGACTTTGCCTAAAATCCATTGTTTGTTTGATGTATTTAATGGCAACAAATCCGAGGACCCACGGACTTTGAGGGTCCACGGACTTGAAAGTTCCACCACTTTATGTGGGAATTGGTCATGGACTTTCAAGCCCATCATTTATGACCAATTTGCCCTTGCTATTTCCTTACTCTTCTCGTACCATTGAGGGCAATGTAAGTCAATTTCACTTAATACATACAAATCTAATTAACCAAATCCATCATGGAATCCATGAAGCAAACAATGTTATTTTTCAAGTCCATAATGAACCAAAAACCTTCATATATCCATGGTTTTACAAAACCCAAGTTTTAGTAAAACCATCATTTTTAATAAAATCATGACACAACGTTACGTGGTTGGCTCAAGTATGTGCTTGGACTGCTAATACCAATCGATATGGTGTGGTATCACAAACACCTGGGTTTTTTCCAAGTAGAAGAAACTAAAGGTTTCCATGGTGTCAATGAATGACTTGCATGTTGAGACAATATGTTTGCTAGAAGATGTTATCATATACCGAATCGGCTGATATCCAACTGTGTTATTTCTCTTTGTCCTGGCATTTAAGTAAGTTCTCCCTTCCTACGTGGAGGACAATAATTTTTCTTTACTTGATGCAGTACTACTTTGATCCTGTCTCGCGCCGGCGGTTTAGGTCCAAGCGAGAGGTGCAGTATTTTTTGGAGACGGGAAGCGTGAAGAAGCAAAAAAAAGCAGAGAGCTCCGATGCTAATGCTAATGTAAGAAGTCCTACCTAACTGAAAATTGCTCCCTCTCAATATTTCTTCTTGACAGTTCTTGTTTATTAATGCTTGAAAGCTTTCTCAAGTCTGCAGAGGGATCCAGTGCTAAGAAAAGCAAGACGCCTAAAAAGGAAGCTTGGGTAGCTTCTCATTTGGACTTCAATTTTTCCAATGTGCCCGACAGTGTTGAATGGATCCTTGCAGATGCGACTAAAGGTACCTGGACACCGTCTGTCGCAGGTAAAAAGCCTTCTGATTCCGAGAGGCAAATCTGGGACGCTACCTTCAAGTATTTGGCTGCTAGAACTGCAGAATATACAGCAAAAGGAAAGCATCTGAAATGAAACATAGTCCCTCTCTCAGTGGCAGCTTTTGCTGTTCGGATATCTTCCACTTCATTTTTCGAGCCCCTCCTCCAGAGTTTGTTTCAACTTGCAAGATACTTCCGTCGGAGGCTGTATTTTAGTGTATGGTGAGGTCTTCCATTCACCAATGTACTATAGACTGTATCCTCCTACCACTCCAGTAGTACCTGCAAACGCAAGAATATAAGCCTGCAGATGGTTTTATTTTCTTGATGCAGCTTTACTGAAACTAGAGACTGTGATTAGGACGTTTTTTAGATTCAAAGTAAACCCATGCTCCTCCAGCCAAGAGGCATTTGTGTTTGTGTAGTTGTATCTGTATTGGGGATAATTTTTGTTGACCAGAGTCTGGTATGGGCACAAGTCTTCTTTCTTGTTCGGGTCGTCTCATTTAGTTGGTTATGTATTAAATTCATTTTATTGTTTGATCGTGCTTATTCTATTTTCGACTCATCTCAGCTCGTATCATGGTTTAACCAAAGGTGTCAAGTGTTGGCTTAAAGCTAGTCTTGAACTTTACTATTAATGCTTAGCTTTAGGGGTGGGCAAGAAATGTGTTAGGAACGGAACAACAAATGGGGACGAGGTTATCGAATTTGGAGCTAAGTCGCGGACTAGGTCGCTCTTTTTTAGACGTTCACGACACTGCTCTCGATGCGTACGGCAGACTATTAATCGGTTGTCTCCAGGATAAAACAGCTCCTCGAATGTTCGGCGGTTTTGTGCGAAAATCGGAGCTCTCTGAACACTCTCTCTATTGTGTTTCTGCTCGTTGTGGTGTGTTTAGAGGGGCTGGGGAGACATCTATTTATAGGAGCCGAACCCCTAGGAATATACCCTCTAACTTGGGAAATAAGTCGGATTAATTAAGAAAGATAATTACTTCCTCAATTAAAACCCGTCTGTAAGATAATTCCTGCGGGATTATCCTTCGAATATTCCTTTTAATCGATTATCTTTAGAATATTCCTTAGAATAACCGATTAATAATAACTTATTAGATAAATAATTTCGTTCGGGATTTATCCAAAAAATACATATAGTCTCAAGTGAACCTACCGACCGACCATTTGGTAGGACGGCGCGCGTGCGTGTGTGGTGGTCCGTTAAGTCCTCCCTCTCCCACAAAAGTGGGTCACCCCAAGGGGCATGCCCTTAGGAGAGAGACTCCTATCTTTATACACATTTCACCAAGTAAAACTACCAATGTGGTAGTTTTTCCACTTGAGACACTATAGTTTTCAAAGCTATTCATTCATTTCCAACAATCCCCCACTTGAATAGTTTTGAAACTATCTCTGAGCATCAACAGTTCCATAAGATCGGGCATAAGCTAAGGTATCGCGAAGATTTGAACCTTAGCGTAGTGGTTACACTTCCGATTTCATAAGGGTGACTCGTAGTCTTGAACCCTATCTCAGACAGTGTAGCACACCGGATCTTTTCATTGAGTTGTGTTCTTTTCTTAGCCCATGCGTTTATGGCCATGCACGTTATTCTGATTTAGTGAACGCTCTAGCAACTTTGTGCCTCCAAAGTTCCATAGTGAGCAGCCCCACTCCCACATTCACATAGGTGAGTCTATCAGGAGTACCCCCAAAGTAAAGTACTCCACCCCAACTAGGGTATAGATCTCAATAAGAGTTATTAACTCAACCTCCATTGCTTTGGGATTCATACTTCACTATGCATGAAATTTTCGCATACTGCTCATGACTTGTTAATATCCATTGAACCCATTTCTTGGGATCTCCAGTCTATTGGGTCGGGTTAGCATCACTTGTAGTCTGTGGTTCAGTATGCATAAGTCTCATACCCTTGGCGGTATTCTGGACTTTCTCTCTAAGTAATCCTTTCGTCAAAGGATCAGATAGATTCTGTTTGGATCTAATATGATCCACCCTCATTGCTCCTATCTTTAGGAGTTCTCTTACAGTACTGTGCTTACGACGAAGCTGTCGTTTCTTCCGTTATAGAACAGGTTCTCAACTTTAGCGATAGCTGCGGTACTATCACAATGGATCAATACCGGAGGGACCGTCCTTTCCCATAGGAGAATCTCTGACAACAATCATCTCAACCAACTCGCTTCTTCACTGGCCGTTGCTAGTGCTATCATCTCTGATTCCATATTTGATTGAGCTAGGATTGTTTGTTTCTTTGACTTCCAAGACACAGCTCCACCAACGATGTTAAAAACATACCCACTGATTGCCTTGGAGTCATTTGATAGGGTATTCCAATCCGCATCACTTCTAGTACAACAAGAAACCTTTGATAGTGTATACCAAGGTTTGCTGTTCTCTTGAGGTATCTCATGACCCTCTCTATATTATTCCAATGCTCTCTACTAGGACAGGTGTTAAACCTGACAAGCAATCCCACGACATATGCAATGTCTGGTCGAGTGTAATCCACAGAATAACGGAGACTGCCAATGATGCTAGCATATTTTGATTGTCTTACACTGTCTCCAGTGTTCTTAAATAGTTTTACACTAGCATCATATGGAGTACACGCAGGTTTACAGTCGAAATAGTTATATTTTTTCAAGATCTTCTCTATGTAGCTAGATTGATCTAGAGAATAACCATTTGTTGTTCTAGTTTTTTGGATTCCAAGCATAAACTTTGCTTCTCCCAGATCTTTCACCTCAAAGCTCTCTTTCAACATGGCTTTTGCTTCATTGACCACGTGAATATTTGTACCAAATATTAACATGTCATTTACATACAAACATATGATAGTACAAGTGTTATTCTCTGACTTGCAGTAGATACATTTGTCACTTTCATTCACCTCAAAGCCATGTGAGAGAACGAGAGTGTCAAACTTCTCATGCCACGGTTTTGGAGCCGGTTCCATATAATGATTTTTCTAACTTACAGACATTCGAGGCATGTTCAGGGATAACAAACCCTTCTGGTTGTTCCATATATATTTCTTCATCCAGATCACCGTTCAAAAAAGCATTCTTAACATCCATTTGGTGTACCACGAGATTGTTCAAGGCAGCAAGAGCAATCATGACACGAATGGATGTTACTCTAGATACTGGTGAATAAGTATCTAAGAAATCTATATTCTCTCTCTGCCTTAGCCCTTAACTACTAGGCGAGCTCGGAACCTTTTGATTGCACCATCAGGTTTCCGTTTCGTTTTTAGAACTTATTTATTACCTAGGAATTTGCATCCAGGAGGTAAGTCTGTTAGATGCCAAGTCTTATTAGTTTCTAACGATTCCATTTCATCTATAACGGCCTCATTCCAAAAATCTGCATCTATGGAAGTTAATGCTCCCAGCAAACTTTTTGGATCTTCGAGGGTGTATACTGCAGTAAAGTCTCACCAAAATCTTTGAAGATTCTAGCTCTTTTACTTCTTCTGAGTTCATCCTCAGATCCAACACTCCCACTAGTTCCGTTATCTCTAATAGAGGGTAGTACATTACCCCCACTATTTCTCATTTTAAATGGACATTGTGTCTCAAAGAACTCAGCATCAATGGATTCTATTATAGTACGAGCATTCAAGTCATAGAATCTATATGCCTTACTATTGGCCGCATAGTCAACAAAGACACATTCATATGCTCGACTAGCCAACTTAATCCTCTTAGGATCCGGAATTCTTACGTAAGCCAAGCAGCCCCACGTTCTTCAATAGGACAGATTAGGTGGCTTATTCTTCAAGATCTCATAGGGTGATTCTTTTCTATTGATTTTTGGAAGACGATTTAGCACATAGCAAACCGTCAACAAAATATCACCCCACCAAGAAGAAGCAGCTCCAGAATTGAGCATAATAGCCACAACTAATTATGTAAACGTACTATTTTTCCGCTCAGCTTTACCATTCATTTCTGGTGAATATGGTGTCGTGGTTTCATGAATGATACCATGTGAGCTATAGAATTCCTTGAAGGGATTAGAGTCATACTCTGATCCTCTATCACTCCTAAGTCTTTTTATCTTTCGATTGCACTGATTTTCAAATTCAACCACAAATACCTTGAACATGTCAAGGGTCTCACTTCTGTTTTTTATCAAATAAACAAAGCAATAATCAGAGCAATCATCTATGAAAGTGATAAAGTATCTCTTGCCAGACCTAGTTAATGTCCCATCTAGTTCATAAATATCAGAATGAATAAGATCTAAGGGTTCTGGTTCTCTACTCACAGATTTATGGGGCGTTTTCATTATTTTAGCTTGGCTACAGAAATCACATTTATCAAATTCATTCATTGAGAGTTTAAGGATATGTCCTAGCTTGCTTAAATTTTTTACAATTCGTGTGTTCACATGACAAAGACGAGCATGCCAAACATTCAAATCACACACCATGTAAACTGAAGAATTCATCTTATTAATTTCGACATTCAACTTGAACATCCCATTACATGCATATCCCGTCCCACAAAACTCACATTCTTAGTAAGTGTATACAAGTCTGCCCCAATAGATTGATTAAACCCAGCCTTATTAAGAAGATATACCGAAACAAGATTCTTCCTTATCTCTGGAGTGTGCAACACATCCTTGAGCACCATCTTCTTCTCAGAGGTGAAGTTCAGCTCTACTTCACCAGAACCAGCAACCATAGTGTTTTGGGTAGTCCCCAGCAGCACTTTCTTGTCAGCAGGTGCTTTTGTGTATGTTTTAAACATAGCATGATCATTGCATACATGCTTCGATGCACTTGTATCCAGCCACCATCCTTCTGAGTCACCTGTGAGGTTGACTTGCGATCATATCCATGATCATGGCTATCAAATCCTCTTCTGTCAAGTTAACCTTGGCCGCAGCAGCAGGGTTAGGCTTGTTTCTGCACTTTTTTGCCATATGACCAGGTTTACCGCAGTTATAACAGATAAACGGTGGGTCATTCTTAGAGGTTTGGTCCATGACCCTTTGGTTACCTTGACAGGCACCATTCTGGTGGGGGCGGACCTGGTGGTTCTTACTCTTGAAACCTTTCTGGTTAGGTTTAAGAGCTCTAGGGGTGGGTCGTTTAGCAGTGACGACCATCACCTCTTCTTTCATATCCTGCTTGCCGGACTCTTCTTCAATCCTTAGCCGAGTAATCAAGCTTTTCAAAGAAAATTCTTTAGTTTTATGTCTAAGCATATTCTTAAAATCTTTCCACGAACGGGGCAGCTTATCAATAATGCAAGGAACTTGAAACTGATCGTCCAGAGGCATACCTTCAGAGACGATCTCATGAGCTATATTTTGAAGTTCGTGGGACTGAACTTCGACAGACTTGTCATCCACCATCTGGTAGCGTAGGTAGCGGCTGACAACATACTTCTTAGATCCAGCCTCCTCCGTGTCGTACTTCTTTTGGAGCGCATCCCAGATCATCATTGCGGTATTTTTACTGTCCACATAGTAGTCGTAGAGATCGTCTGCTAGACCGTTGAGGATGTAGTTCTTGCACAGGAAGTCATGCTCACTTTCCTTAGCATAAGCAACCCTCTCCTCATCGGTCGCTTCTTCCGGCAGCTCGGCGGGCATGCTGGTGAGGCAGTGTGCCAACTTCTTGGTCGTCAGGTAGAACGCCATCTTTTGTCTCTAGCAACGGAAGTTGACTCCCACGAAGCATAAGGGTCAATTGATATCGACAACACCAGATCCGACCATGTTGTTCTGTTTAGTCGACATAGCAGGAGCCGAACGTCTTAAGATTGTTAGGAACGGAACAACAAACAGGGACGAGGTTACCAAATCTGGAGCTGAGTCACGGAATAGGCACTCTCTTTTAGACGTTTGCGGCACTGCCCTCGATGCGCACGACATACTATCAGCTGGTCGTCTCCAGGATAAAACAGCTCCTCGAATGCTCGGTGGTTTTGTGCGAAAACCGGAGCTCTCTGAACACTCTCTATTGTATTTCTGCTCATTGTGGTGTGTTTAGAGGGGCTGGGGAGGCGGCTATTTATAGGAGCCGAACCCCTAGGAATATACCCTCTGACTGGGGGAATAAGTCGGATTAATTAAGGAAGATAATTACTTCCTTAATTAAAACCTGTCTGTAAGGTAATTCCTATGGGAATATCCTTCGAATATTCCTTTTAATCGATTATCCTTAGCATATTTCTTAGAATAACCGATTAATAATTAATTATTAGATAATTAATTTCGTTCAGAATTTCTCCAAAAATATATATAGTCTCAGGTGAACCAACCAACTGACCTACCGGTCGGTCGGATGGACGGTGCGCGCGCGTGTGTGGTGGTCTGTTAGATCCTCCCTCTCCCACAAAAGTGGGTCACCCCAAGGGGCATGCCCTTAGGAGAGAGGCTCCTATCTTTATACACATTTCACTAAGTAAAACTACCAATGTGGTAGTTTTTCCACTTGGGACTCTATAGCTTTCAAAACTATTCATTCATTTCCAACACAATGTTGTTGGACCACATCGCAAGTTAGTATACTTTTAGGATGGCAAGGCTAATTAGACCCATTGATAATGGGTAGGTTATGGATGAAGTATATAATGAATTTGGGGGTTTATAGATGGGTTTTGATAAGGTATGTATATTGCTTTCATAATCTCAATTGGTATTAGTTGGGTATGGAACTATGGATACTCATTTACTTAGTGTGTTATAACTACACATAAAAATTGGACCTATTTGCAAAACTTAAAAAGTTCAAGTACCAAAATGTAAGGCAAAAAATTTAGGTACCAAAGCATAATTTTCCATCGATATTTTGAGGGCTTATATTAAATAAAAATTAAACTTAGGTAATAAATCTGTAGATGTACTAAGTTTAGGTACCAAAATATAATTTGCATTTGGACATGGGTACAAACTCAAATTAATGTGTTTAAACCTCAAACCAATAAATAGGTATAGGTATAAATCACTGTTGATAAAGCCGACCCGAGCCGTTCGGTCGAACTGGTAAAATCGGCACCCGGACGTCAGCTCGGTCCGGAACCCTCCAATAGTCGTAACGGCCAGGAAGGTCACTTTTTTAGCGGCTGAAATGGTTAGCCACTCGAGCCGCTCGAACCATCCCAACGATTTTTGGTTTCTGGCCGTTTGGAAATAAAAAAAATTCTGAGTTAAATCTAGTCGAGTGGGGCGATTCCCAACGACACACCCACTACCGGCGAACCTATCGTCTTCTGGGCTTTCACCAGCGCTAATGAACTCCTCCTCTCATCCAACTTCTCCGACAATCGAAGCGTAATGGTCCCTCCTGATGGCGGCGGTGTTGTTGTTGGGTTCCTCCCATCTAGAGCTCGCTCACAAGTAGAGAAGATGTGCAACCAACCAGCCTTTGTCATCCATCCCCATCCCTTCATTGTCGATGTCATTATAGGGGTGAGAGAGGCAGATCTAGGGTTTGGAATTAAGAGAAGAGAGAGATGGAAAAATTGGAAAAGAAAGAAAGAGAGGGGATAGGGGGAGAGCAGCGCTGCCGCTGGGGTGGGTGGGGGTTAGGGTTTGTTATTTTTTTGTTTTTTGGTTTAGATATATATATGGTTATGATTGGTATATTCCAAGATTATACCATATTTCACGTGATATGACCGTTAGATCTTCTTATATTAGCTCTGGCCAATCTCAACGGTCAATTAATATATTCTATCAAATTGAACTTCGGGTTTGGGTTTAAAATGGTAAAATTATTAGGTAGTATCTAAAAATTAAATTTTATTTTAGTCATTAAATTATTAAATTGTTACTTTATGTGTCTTCTACTTATGATATTATTATTTATAAGGTATTCGTTTTTTAACGATAAAATACCGTAGGACTACTAAAGTGCAAGCCGTTCACGTTACCGGGTCATGCTCCGGCTCGATTATGATAACATTTGTATAAACCCATCAAACTCTACCTATTTACCATCTATATGGATTTTATACCCATCCCAATTGAATTGGATAGTAAAATATCCATGGGTATGGGCAAAATTGTCATCACTAGGTCTTTTATCATATGATTATGTATACTTTACTTTGTATAATTGGTTTGTACTTTAATAATTAGGTTTGTATACTATGTAGTATTAATTTGTATAATTTTATTATATGGTTTATATACTTTGTAGTATTGGTATAACAATTTCGCAAGATTTGTATACTTTTATCCTCTCATTTATATAGTTTGTGTCATTGGTTTGTATATTTTAATGATCTAATTTGTGTGATTTGCCCTGTTGTTAAAGCCGAGTTCAACCGCTCGGCTTGACCAATAATAAAGAGCCGATCATCAAACTGGTATGACTCAGCTATTTAGCTGCTAATGAGAGTCGAGCGACCGAATAAGGGTTTGGTTTACTTGCACAAGATCTCTGCACCATATCCCTTCAGCTGAATCTTTGCAATAAGCTCTATGGAAATGAAGGGAACGAAAGGGAAACTCTAGAAGAAGCTCTAATCCATCAAACCAATAGTGTACAATAATGAATGTCCTTAAATGTACAGAATTAGAAGTGTAAGGAGAATAATGGATTAGTTTGTAAAGAAGTTGAAGACTGAATGGTTATTTGGCAGGCTATAAAGATCCCGCCCAAATGATTGTAATGACATTCTGAATGATAATAACAAACTTTCCTCCTTTTCCACTCTCTCCAACTCTCTTTGTCTCTGTCTTCTTTCTCTGCTTTCTGCCATTTTCTCTTTTTTTTTTTCTCGGTAGCCAAACACTAACCAAGATGATCCAGCTCTCCCAGGGGTGACAAGGTGGTATCAGAGCCCGTCTTGGTAGCAATGGCTAACACTAGAGGCACAATCGAAACGTTTAACCAATTTGATGGCGTCTACCGCTCAGGCTAAAGCAGAGCTCTACGACAAGATTGCGGATGTTCGTGCGCTAGTGCACAACCATATTGATCAGTTACAGGAACTCATGGCTCGCGCAGAAGGCCATTCTCAGCAGTTCGTCACTCTCACTACTCGATTGGATGGAATGGAAGCTTGCTCGGTGACTCGCTTCACCGAAATGGAAGCTCCATTGGACAATCACTTCGGGAAATTCACTCAGGATCTCCGTGGGATGCTTTAATTGAAAGCTCCACCTAGGCCGACGGGAGCCATTGCCAGGCTGCGCCGCTAATTGACATAAATGGAGTTCGAGGCAATTTACCTTTGCAAAATCTAGGTTTCAGGGGAGTTGACCCTGCCGTAGTGCAGACACCTAAGGTACCAGCTTGGCAGCTTCGAATCATCAGGTCGCAGAGCGAGAGAACTTACAAGCTCCGAGCCCGAGGTAACAATCATCAAATGTTTTGGTTACATTTACCCTCTTTTAATGGAGAAGATCGTAGAGAATGGACTAGAAAATGCGAATTGCTGTTTGAGATCCATGCAATTCCTAATGAAAGGAAGGTTATTCTGGTTGTGATTTATTTCGAATGTCGAGCGGATATTTGGTTTAAAGGTTGGAAATATAAGAACGTGATTTAGTATGGGAGGAATTTGTGGCTGCTTTGTGCCAGTGATTTGGTAATCGTACTAATGGTGGTGTGAATTGTGATAGCTGAGTTCAACAAACTCAGGTAGTGAGAATCTTTAGCGGATTACATAGGAGAAATTTAAGGAACTAAGGTCCTTAATGGCTAGATTTAATCCAACTTTAGATTAGATCTACTCATCAGCAGTTTTATCAGTGGATTGGTGGAGGAACTCTAGCCAGTAATGACGATGTGGAATCCGCAGTCTTTAGCGGATGCTTTTCAATTGGCACAGTTAGAGGAAGCCACGAATGAGGCTCGACGAAAGAAGTGGCATAATAATACCAATACTAATTTTTGTCCCATGGCTACATCCAACAGTAACAGAAGCCCATCTCCCAAAATATGGGAGGGCTCCGATTCTCGACCTCCAGGAAGTGTTAAACCACCAATACTGAATCCAAAAGGGAATGCGGCTAGAGGAACTTGTTACAAGTGTTGTGATAAGTACTATTACGAGCATGTATGTGAAGCAAAAAACAACTTAATGTGTTGTAGGCTAATGATGAATATGTTGTTCCTAAAGAATGGAGTGTAATGGATGAGGAGGATATGGCAGAACCAAAAACGGATTCAATGCAACCAGAATTGGTCGAAGTATATATGTAGGCTCTGAGTAGTGGGGGACTGTCAAATTCCTTAATTGTCAAGTGTAAGGTTAAGAAGGAAAATATTTTCATACTAATTCACACGTGTAGCACTCATACTTTTCAGTAAAAAGAAGGCAAGGGATCTCAAATGTTAGTTGGTTCAGGCCCCTAATCCTTTGAGAGTTAAATTAGCAGATGGTACCATGTTCATTAGCAACTTGGTGTGCA
This sequence comes from Linum trigynum, assembly GCA_964030455.1. Taxonomy (NCBI): domain Eukaryota; kingdom Viridiplantae; phylum Streptophyta; class Magnoliopsida; order Malpighiales; family Linaceae; genus Linum; species Linum trigynum. The sequence goes on along the minus strand of OZ034814.1, from coordinate 25,714,274 downwards.
AGGAGTTTTGTTGGGAAATTCAAGGACAAAAGTTTACCTATGATATGATAATTTTGAGTCTGGGATCAAATGATTCAGTGTTGGGTTTAGATTGGTTGAAGACAATCAATCCAGTGAAATTTGACTTCACATAGCTGCCACTTCATCAATGATTAGTCAAAGGGTGACCGCCGTTAGGTCAACTGTTAGTTCTTACGGTCAACAAAACTTCGCTTAACACAAATGACGCAAACACTTAATAGGTTGGAATATTTTTGTATTTATTGAAGTTACGTAATATAAATGACACTTGCACTAAAGATTGGTATTTCCAGTGGCATTAGCCCAATTTTTTTTAGTTAACGGTTGTTTAATTATCTAATATTGGTTAAACCAATAAAGTGCGACATGTTTGTTATGTCAACATTGATAATTTGTGAAATGTGGTATTTGAGTAAAATATCACAGACTTAATTACTAAATATCATAATACATCTTATTTGATGTTGTGGTATTTTTATCCAAATATCATGTTTGTCAAGGGATAGGGATAGTGGAATTTGTGATGTCGTATTTCCAAATCAACCCATATGTAGTTTGAAGAAATTTCACTTGCACCATCCTAAACAATCTTATCTTCAATTCTTGAAATATATTGTTTAATTTTTTCTCAAAATATTGATGTTGATTGTCTTTATTTATAAAATATTATTTGGATAAGTAAAGGAGAATGAAGGAGATTCAGGTGTAAGAGATAAACATATCTAGGTAGTGTTTTATGCTAATGTAATGCAAGATATATATAACCCTTTTCTTTCCCTTCTTTCACTATTTTTTTCCCCCAAAAATTGCGCTCTCTTCTCTCATAGTTGCTTTCGCTTTCTTCTTATAGGGGGTGGCCACCGACAGCTTTTGGTGATCGGCGTCAACCCATTTTAATGCTTTTTTTCTTTTTTCCCGCAGTTTGCCTTTGCTTTGGGTTGATTTCATTGGAAATTTCCAGTCATTTTCTCTCCTTTTTAGCCGTTGTAGCCTTCCATCTCCATCTCCAGTTGAGCTTGTCTCTTCGTTTCGTTTTTTAGGTTTACCATTTCAGGGCTTGCTCATCGAGGGCGCTGGAGTTTGCAGCTTGGGATCCCAATTTGATATGTGAAATGGTTGTTTTCTATGTTTCAGTGGGTTCAGCTTGAAAATCTCTTAATCCTAAATTCTTCAAATTAAAGTAAATCTTGTTATAGTTTTTTTTTTCAAATTCATGTGTTTCTTGTTCATAACTTCATAAGCGACGATTGATACCGTGTTGACATGAATCGCATTCACGAAATGACAATTATGAGACGAGTGCATTAAATGCGCAAAAAAAAAAAAAACAGAGTGCACAGAATACACCACCGTATATATAGATGTATCTATAATCTGCTATGCATAACAACCAAATTAAAAACACAGGGGTTAGAGTTGTAGCTATATACACAGGTATTTACCACTAAAAAATCACTCAAGACCACATTGATTATGTTCAAGTAGTGGTAGTGATTTATAAGGCCAACTTAACCATGTTAATTAAATTGGTTTAGGCTCGGCCTAAATAATGGTATTTTGGGGGGATTTTTCCAGAAATAGCTCCTTTAAAAAAAATTACAAAAATAGCACCCATCCGAAAAAATTTACACTAATAGCACCCTTTTTAATGGACCGCACCTTAGAGGTGTGTTTTATATGTAAACCGCACCCTAAGGGTGCGTTTTACTCATAAACAGCACCTCTAAGGTGCGTTCCATATTCCTGGAACAAAACCGCATCTTGGCCAAGCGGTTTTAGGTCTGACCTACAGAAACCGCTTGGCCGAGGTGCGGTTTTGGCCTGACCTATCAAAATCGCATCATGAAGGTGCGGTTTGTTTCTCCCAAACAAAACCGCACCCCCAAGGTGCAATTTTGCCATACAAACCGCACCTAGGAGGTGCGGTTTAGGTCAATCAATTTCCGACAAGCTGATGACTCGATATTTGCACATATTTTCCCCTATGTTTCTTGATCGTTTGAGCTTTAATTATCGCGTCTTTGGCCTATTTTACGCTAGGTTGTGTTCCTTTGTCACATTTCAGGTCCTAGCACATAAAGTGAAGCATAGGCGCAAGTTTCAAGTCAATCAGAGATCAATTGGCGATTCGGGGGAAGAAACTCGGGCATGACCTCAAGAAGAATGGATTCCTACCTCACTCTAAGGTGCGGTTTTCATCAGTGATTTTGCCTATAAAAGGCCTCCCAGAAAACCACTTCTTTTCACACCTCTCCTTCTCCCTTTTCAATTTTTTGTTGTAGCTCTATATTTCTTTAGTAGTTTTGCGATTAACGTTAACTCGTAAGTTTATTTAGTATTACTTTTTATTGTTATTTTTTATTTTTATGATGTTAACTGAACTACGGTTTTATCGCAGATGGCATTCCAAAAGTTCACGCTAGGCTTACGGTGGAATGGTTACACGGAAGAGACCGGAAAGGGGGTCACCTACGTTGGTGGCAATTTTTAGAAGATAAAGGTCGCTACCAGACCGCTGCTTGAAGACCTCCATCAAATGTGCACTAACGTTACTTGCATGGATGGCACGAGAAGAGTTGATCGCATGGTGTACCGATATCCAAACAGAGAAAGTGGGTCATTGTGGCATGAGGAATATCTCATAACCACTCAGGATGAGGTAGATGCCATGCTCGAATTCATGAGGTCCAAAAATCTTTCCAAAGGCGAGATGTTCGTTTACACCGAGCCGGTCGTAAGCGTTGGAGGTCATTCTGGACACGGTCAAACATCTGGTATCCATGGTGGAGGTGAATTATATGGCGATCATCCCTACCAAAGTTACCATGATCCTCATTCATATTATCAGTACCAAGAGCAAGGTGAAGGTCATCATCAATCTTTCCCGTCATACCAAGAAGAAGTTCAACCGGACCTCCCCAACCAACCTCAGTACAACTTCCACTCAGGCAGCGGTAGTTTTCACAACTACCATTATGGAGCTGATGAAGGTGCCTTTCATGAGCTGGATCAGATAAAGGATGCCCTGCCAGCACCAATCAGTGACCCCTCCGATGAAGAAGGAGAGAACAACGTTAGTGCAGACAGCTCCAACCCTCTTGAAGGTGCTGATGATTCAGGACCAGAGTCAGACTCAGCTAATGATGATGAGGTGGCTCGTGACCGTGTACCAGTCCCCTACTACAATCACATTCCAGACGACAATTGGATGGTCGATAGCGACATGGAGCCGCCAGAGGTCCCAATATGGGGTCCACTCACTGGGTTTATGAAGGGCCAACAATTTGGCTCGAAGAAGGAGGTGTCGCACGCCATTGAGACAGAAGCAAATGACTCGGCATTTTGAATGGCACACAACTCATTCCAACACTAAAAGGCTCATAGTCAGATGCCGTAATTATCACGAGGGGTGCAATGTTAGGATTCGGGCCATCAACAGCAAGAGACACGGCCACTGGGTCATATCCCGTGCGGTGAACACACACACATGTGTGTCATCCATAACTTCCCAAGGCCATCGACAGTTGAAATCCAGGGTGGTTGCTGCGGCTATCAAGCCTCTAATTGAGCAAGATCCAGACCTGAAGGTGAAAGTCATAATCGCTGACATTGCAAGTCGTTATGGTTATATGATTAACTATAATAAGGCATGGCATGGAAAGTAGAAAGCTCTGGCCGCCGTCTTTGGTGATTGGGAAGAATCATATGCATTCCTTCCCAGGTTAATTTTGGCATTGGAGGCGTCTAACCATGGCACGGTTTTCTCCCCTCGATACCAAGATGAAGAGATACAACCCCCAGAGCCATGTAACAACCGCCATTTCAGACGACTTTTTTGGGCATTCAAGCCATCTATTGATGGTTTTGGCTTCTGTGTCCCTGTCATCCAAGTGGATGGTACATTCCTTACCGGCAAGTACAAGGACTTTCTCCTGATTGCCAGTGGGGCGGATGCAAATAGACAAGTCTTTCCTTTAGCCTTCGCCATCGTTGAGGGAGAGAATGTTGATAGCTATGGATGGTTTTTCCGGCAAATTCAGCTCCACGTCACTAGGAGGATTGATAACGATGTAAATGCACATGTTTGCGCCCCAAGTTCTTATCCGTTTGAGGAGTATAGTCGTGTGTTTTGGCCTATTTTACGCCGGGTTGTGCTATTTTGTCATGTTTCAGGTCCCAGGCGTTAAAGGGAAGGCTAACCGCGAGTTTCGGGGCATTCGGAAGTCATTTCGGTGAGCTGGAGCCAAAACACGGGCAGCCTAAGCCATTACACGGCCGTGTACTGCTGGCCGTGCTTTTTATGCCGAGAGCAAATTTGGTTTGGCCAATTCAGTTGCAAACACGGGCACCAAAACACGGCCGTGTTCCACCAAAGCACGGCCGTGTCCAACGCGAAGCACGGCCGTGTTTAACCCACTTGCTGGCCGTGTAATTTAGCCTTGGCCGAGACACGGGCGGAGTCAGGCAAAGCACGGCCGTGCCCTCGACCGTGCTTTGGCCACTGATGCTTTTAAGCAGAGTTTCAGCCACAATTCAAGGGGATTCGAGTTTTTGAGAGAGAGATAAGTTCCTAGAGAGAGAAAGTGACGAGCAAGAGTTCCCAAGTGCCCTAGATTGATCTTCAACATCATTGGAGGCCAGCTTGAGCTTGGAGAAGTGCCGATCAACGTCCAGAAGCAGGAATCCATCCTTCGCATTATGAATTCCGTGTCTGATTCTGCTTTTGCTTTCTTCTCCATGGAGTAGTTCTCCCATTCATCTGGGTATGGAGAACCCTAGATTTGTATGTTAGGCTTTGATTGTATGAACCCAAGTACTGATTCTGTGATTGATTATATTCGATTGAGGTTTTAATGATTGAATGACTTGAATCCTGATCAAATTCCTGTTGTTTCTGCTTTAACCTAGAATGAGAATATCTGCCTAGGTTGATAGAGCATCCTTGATTGAAGGTAGGGAGTTGGTGACTTTAGTCGAGGAGCCAACTCACTATTCTGTACCGGATTTACTCCGGTAGTGGAGGTTTTGTTCTTAGGGCCTCAATCTGTCGACTCCGGTGGAGGTTAGTCGCCCGCTAGAGAGTCAGATTGAGAGGGTCTGAAGACCTTTAGTCGAGACTTCAGGCTGTTTAAGAACCTTCCGCAGTATAACTATCATAGAAACTGAACTTGGTAATTACAATCCGGCTTAACTGCAGTCTAGGGGGAACCATATCCGGGTGACCTCTTTAACCTGAATACAACCGTTTACTTGCTTTGTTTGTTTGGTAGTTTAGACTTGTACTCCAGTTTTATTGCTAGATAACAAGAACTCACTGAGTAGTCAGCAAATCTAGGACCCGGGTTGATAATTAAACCTAAACCCGCTATACTACGCTTTAGGAAGTGGTTACACTTGGCCAATTCCTGGAGTGACAGTAGAGTCGAGTCAAGGATGAACCTGACAATAATCTCTGATCGGCACGCCGGCATTAGAGATGCCATCTTAGGTTTAGATCTAGCTTGGAAGTGGTCCCAAAGGTGGTGCATACGACACTTCAAGAGCAACTGGAACAATCATTTCAAGTGGAAGAAGCTTGCTGATAATTTGTGGTGGATTGGTAAGTTTGTAATTAGCCGTATAATTTTATCAGCTAACAATATCTTGTAATCAGGAGAGTGGTGCACTTGTTAGACTCTTTCTAAAGTGATGCATGCCTAAGGAAATGGGGTTTGAAGCGATTATCATGATCCTCCCATTTCCTGGGAAAATCGGGTTTTAAGCGATCTTCGGATCCCCCCTTTTTCTGTCAAACAGGCTGTGTTTCTAAGGAGATGTATACCTCTCCTAAGAGTCTAACGAGAGTACCTCCCAGTTGTTCGAATTGTACTAAACTGCCGAAAATTGACATTGTTACTACTTTTCTGTGTCTTCCTCAGCGGTTGCCTATCAAGAGAATTTTTTTTTGGAGAAGATGCAGAAGTTGCGCGAGTATGCCATGAAGGGGCACAGTGGCTGGATGGACACGACCTATCCATGTGGACATTTCATAAAGATGGAGGTACAAGATGGGGTATTGACACAACGAACTCAGGTGAGAGTATCAACTCTGTCTACAAGGCCGTTCGTGCACTGCCAATCTCTGCCATTGTGGAGATGACTTTTTGGAAAACGAATGCATGATTCGTCAACCGACTCCACTGGGCAAGGACAAACGAGGCACAGGGAAAGGTCCATGCCTATAAAGTCATGGAAGTAATGGAGAATGACAATCGCAAGAGCAGTCGACATAGTGTAACCGTTATGAATCGGGCAAATGGCGAGTATAGCGTGACGACCGGACATCGGGAGGATGGTAGACGGGGGGGCCACCGCCATGAAGTTTTGGTCAATTTCAGGACAAAAGTTGGTGATTGCTCATGCCAGAAGTATCAGGGGAGAGGGTGGCCTTGTTCTCATGCAATGGTCGTAATTAAAAACAGGAGCAAAGACCCCCGTCACTTCGTTAGTCCATTCTTCAATATCGACTCACTCAAAAACACCTATGGACGGAGTTTCCGTGCATTGCCTGATGAAGCTTATTGGCCGCTGTACGAAGGGAAATTGATCATCCCGCCGTTCGGACAGAGGCGTGAACTGGGTCGCCCGAGGAAAAAGAGAATTCATAACGAAATGGATCAAAGTGGAGGACCACCACGAGGCCCAAGACGATGTTCAATATGCAAAGTTCCACGACATGATAAACGAAGGTGTCCAGGACCGATTGGTCCGCAAAATCCGGGTGCTGATGTGCCGGACTCAGCTAATGCGACATAGTTTGCTTTTATCATTTTTTTCAAGCTAGTTGAGACTCTTACTTTGCAAGTAATTGTGTATTGTTGATTGAAAAAAATGTGTATTGTGTATTGTTGCTTTTATCGTTCTTTGGAGAAGGGAACGAGAGATTAGCTTGGGAACTTGGCCGTATTGTTGATTGAACGAATTGGGATTATATCAACTAATGCAAGGAATAGTTCCAAGGGGATAGAAATAAAACCAAATTGAAACAACACTCAATTAAATAAACTAAGATTATATGAATAATTCTTTGTTCATTGAAATAAAAACCAAATTGAAACAACAATCAATTCGATAAACTAACGCCCCGTTTAGTATTGTTGTCTGTTTTTGTTTCTTGTTGTGTTTTTAAAGATTGGAGAAACCAAGAAAAAAAAACATGTTTAGTTGGGTTTCTATTTTTTGTTGTGAATCAGATTTGCACAACAGGGCCCAAATTAGAGAAACAACAATTTATTGCTTTGGATCTAATTCTTGTAGTTGTTTTACACGGGTTTCCTACTGGTTGAGGGTCTGTTTTCATTAAACCAACCCACAGTTCGAATCCCACCTCAACCAAAATTTCATCTTTTTTTTTTTACCCCCAAACCCTCTCATTTTCTCCCAAACCCTACACCCAGCAGCTCACCCCCAAACCCTCTACCCTTTCCCCCAGCCGCCTCGTCGCCAACCTCTCACCCACCCTCCCGCCGACACCCTTTCCCCTCACGCCGCGACCACCTTCCCGCCGCTCCAGCAGACGCCCGCGCGGCCAGGCGTCGCCGCCTCCCTTTCCCCTCCCCGCGCGACCACCTTCCCGCCGCACCAGCAGACGCCCCGCTCGACTAGGCGTCACCGCCTCCCTTTCCCCTCCCCGCCGCCACATCATTCGCAGTGCCTAATATTGAGGACATCTCTCTTTTCTGGGTTTTAGTTCTTATAGTAGTAACTAAACACGTTTTTGTTTCTTGTTGCTAGCTTTCGTTATTTTTCAGATTTATCAACTAAACAGGTTTTTGTTTTCTGTTTTTTTCCTGTTGTGGTTGTACATCTGTTTACACAACACCACTGCAACCACAACAGCAACAAAATGATACTAAACGGATTGTAAAAGAATAGGAATAGTTCCAAGTACATAGAAATAAAATTCAACTCAAAATATAACTCAAGGAAGTCCACGAGCTTCACCGGAACCCATGGTTTTCTTGCTCCTTGTCCGACGACCGACGGGAGTAACAACAGGTGGTTGCGGTGGCAAGCTTCAAACTCGGGCCGAGGTAGTTTGGCGCTCGTCGGTGCTGTGTCGGAGGGGAATCGACACTTCCGGGGTCGAGCGGGGGACATCCACGCTCATACGGTGAGGAGTAGGAGGCCACTGCTGATGAGGGCGAGTCAATGGGTTGAATTCGTGGTGTGCTGTCGTGGAGGAACCATCATGCCAAGTACCCGATGATGTTTGGCGGGGAGATGGGGGGTAGACCGGGCGGGAATCGTAGTATGCTCCTTGGCGGGGAGATGGGGGGTATACCGGGCGGGAATCGTAGTATGCTCCTTGGCGGGGATTGTTGTATGAGATCGAGGTGGGACTCGGAGGGGTTTGATGGTAGGTCGAGCGGGGATCGTAGTATGAGCCTTGGCGGGGAGTTTGGGTGGAACTCGGGCCGACACCTTGTGGAGAACTCGGGCCGGCACCTTGGGGGGAACTCGGGCCGACACCTTGGGTCACAACCAATGGGGGCGGCACTTTCCACCCGGGATATGGCGTTAGGTTGGGCACGTTGGGCCTTTCCCGAACCCTCCTGCTCTTCTTCCTCTCGTATGGTGGTGGGGGAATCGGGGACATCAACTTGTACCGGAGGTGGCGGGGGTGCGGGCATGGGCGGATATCTACGATGATCCCGACGGTGAGCTCTGATACAGCCAAGAAGACTGTTTGCCATCCTCCTGATGAAGCTCACATCTTCATTTTCCAGCTCAATTCTCCCGGTGGTCATGTCTTTAATCCGCTCGATCCCATCAGCCTAAATCACAAAAAAAAAAAAAAAGTTAGAAAAAAATTTAGGAACCAAGTAATACATTTAATTATATATAGCGGAATATACTTACTAATGCACCATCGGCCGCACCCTCCGGAGTCATGTAACGAACCGATGTTTGCCGATATCGATCCAAGTATGGGTCATGATACCCCATTCGACCCACTTGAGCTGGAAGGACAATATCTTGCATTTGTCGGTTCTCCCACATGGTGATGAATTTCTACAGCTTCAAGGGCCAATCTCAAGTACCTTGCCGACCATCTCGACCATGAAAGGCCCTTTGACTATCGGGGACCTCCAACGGAATGCACTACTCCCGACCAAACTGACGGAGGCATCGATCCGGCAAGTGCCACTCCATGGTCCCAAAACAAATTAGAGGGACCCTCGTGCACCATTGCCTGATATGCTTGGGGAATTGCTGGAGATGCCAATGAACGATGTTCTCCGGGTATGGATCGAAGATGATCTACAAGAAAGAAATGAGTAACTTAAGATAGTAAGAATTGGAAAAATACATGTAGTCCATGGAAAAAAGATATAAATGGATCGAAGTATAGAAGTTACCTCTCCTTCCCAAAGTCGCTCAAACCTCCTCCGATACTCGCCAACTTGTGTTGGGCAAGGTTGTCGCAAGTTGTGTGTCCGAGCCACCTTATTAAAAAGACAATAATGAAACTACAATAAGCTAAAACACAAGGGAAAATGTGTTATGAAAAAAACATGATGGGGTATGAGAAGTTTACCTTGTACCATAAGCTTCCTTTCTTAGGGGATGATCGATTGGCCAATCCCTGTTGGGACGTTGTACCGGTGCAATCCATGGCATATGCTCCCAAGCCCAAAATTGGACGATGAACATTGCGCCGCCGACCTCCCTCACAGCTTTTATAGACGCATTGCACAAGTTGTGGTAGATATTAGCTAGCCAAGCGGATGCCCAGCTATACTCCCCCATCTCCTCCCAACTACCGAGGATGATCCGAAGCCATCCACAACTAAGGAGATTGCTTGATTTTTTGGAGAAGAACACTCCTCCGATCATGCCTATGAGATAGACCCGAGCATATCTCTCCTTCCCATCCTCCAGACTTTCCTCGGTTAGGGGATGACTCTCGTAATGGTCTCTAAAATACTTCGTCAACCAAGTAATTGAGACTTGGTGTTTCCTCATTTGTGGCATGCGATCGGTCGCATCAACGCACCCCTTCACTGGTACTTTCACTCCCAAAACACTGTGGATGAAATGAACCCAACCGGGCATTACCGTCACAATCCTCGGGGGGGTGATCACTCACGCACACCGCTTTGCCGTCGATGGGCAGATGGGTTAGGATGGCAACATCCTTTAGCGTGATGGTGGCCTCTCCTTCTCTAAAGTTGAAACAATGGGTCTCCTTTCTCCATCTCTCAACTAATGCGATGATGAGTTGGCGATCAACTTTGATGCCGTTAAAATGCCTAATCGGGTCCAACCGTGCCCTTTTGAGAAAGGGCAAGATAGCTGGGTGGAATGGGAGCACATTGGTCGTACCCCTGTAGCGGATTATTGTTTGTGCCTCCTAGGGAAAATTTACACGTTAATTATTATATATTAGTAAGGGTTTTCTCCTTATAACTAAATTATTTAACTTCAAGCAGAATTTTATTATCATAAAAAGACATTTCATATAATTAACATAATGACATTCTAAATTAATAATAATTTAAAGAGATACATACATATTATCATAAAACAAACATCCTAAATTAATTAACATATTAACATTCTAAATGAATAATAATTTAAAGAGATACATACATATTATCGTAAAACAAACATACTATATTAACTAAAATAAATGACATTGTTAATGAATAATAATTTAAAGAGAAACATACATATTCAAATGTTTGAAATTAATAAAATTCATTTTGTACACATCAAAATAAATCGTATTGGTTGTTTGGTAAATAATTTAATCGTATTGGTTGTTTTAAATAATTTAATCGACTACAAAAAAAACACTCGTTAGACTCTTAGAAGAGGATTACATCTTCTTAGAAACGCAGTCTTTTTGACAGAAAAAGGGGGATCCGAGGATTTCTTAATACCCGATTTTCCCAGGGAATAGGAGGATATGATAATCGCTTAAAACCCCATTTCCTTAGACGTGCATCTCTTTATAAAGAGTCGAAGTAAGTGGCGCTATGTATACGATTAGATTATTGAAAACAATCAACACGATTAAAAATTCAACATAAATTTCTTTTATATTCCGCTAAATACATTAACAAAATAAAAGAAGGACAAATGGTAAAGAATTGTATGTACCGGGTGAGCGTTCCAAACATCCCTTGACCGATGGTTGGGTTAGTCGTACAAGTCGGTTGGATCCAACGGTCCTTGCTCGAGATAATACCGTTGGTTGTATATATCCACGTCCTCCCCAACCTACGAGAAAATAACAACAAAGTTAGTACATAGATTAATTAAAAAGCTTATAACAACAACAAAAATTAAACCAGAATAATGAGTACGTACCGCTTGAAATTCATCAACATAAACTCCCTCTCCTTGCCACCAATCGGTCATTTTTTCGGCAAATTCGGACAGAGATTCGGCTCGGCAGGTTTTGAGGAAAAAACCTAAGAAATGTTTTCTGGTGGCAGATCGGACTTAGCCGCAACCAACAAACCACTATTTCCTAGGCTTTTGGGAGGGGAGGGTTTAGAGAGATAAATTCTAGAGAGAGAAGGAAGAATGGGTTGTGGTGTGAAGAAATGAGAGGGGAAGGGGGGGTATTTATACCCAACAGACCGCACCCTCTAGGGGCGGTCGGGTAATTTTGCCCAAAGAGAAACCGCGCCCTCCCAATGGTATTGTTTTTTCTAATGCTATTGATTTATTTCTGCAATGGTATTGGTGTTTAGCGAAATGGTAGTGGTTGTCTAGCGGATTGGTATTAATTTAAATCTGCAATGGTATTTATTTTTTGTGAAATGGTATAGATTCATATTGGTAGAGTGTTTATATTGGTAGTTTTCGTGTAATGGTATAGATTTATTTCTGCAATGGTATTGATATTTTTCGAAATGGTAGTGGTTGTCTAATGGATTGGTAGTGATTTCGTGTCTTTTTCTTTTGAGGAAAGATTGAGAAAAATAAGGAAGGGGGATCTGGCTGGAGATTATGGAAGTGAGAGAAAGAGAGAGAATTTTAATTAATAGATTCTTGTAATTACCTAAAATGTAAATTATTAAAATTAATTAATACAATTTATTTTTCATACTCAATTTACCCTTAGTAATCACTGTAACCTGTCCCGAAGAAAAGGGAGAGCCATGGACAGGGGCGGAGCTATGTAGGCTATCGGAGGGGCCCTCCCCCCCGAGAATTTTAAAACTTACGTATAAAGTCATAGAAAATTCCGATAATTACGTATAAATTTAATGTAGCATATAGATAAAACCCGATTGAAAAATTGTTATCATGATAGGTTACAGCGTAGCGGAGATGATGTTTTGTTACAACCAAAGGGTAATAGTTTCGATCTTGGTAGGCGGCAATTTTAATCTTACTATTTTATTATTATTTTTTTCCAGTTAAATCTATTAATTTTCCTGCTTTGTCTTATAAACCTTACTTTTTCTTAAATTTCTACATTCATATTTTCAAGAATTTTTCTTTGGATAATTAATTAATTTGTACAAACATTAATATAATCATAAAATCATATTCAAAGTATAATAATATGGAAAATGTTACATGATACTTTTTTCCATAGTATAATCATCTACTTTGAGCATAGCAAACTAGAAAAACTTAAAATTAATTCTATTTTGAGTGCTTTTGATTATTTTAATTAATTTTATATGTTATATAATTTTTTATATATATTTATATATATATTTTTCCGTAGTATAATCTTCTACTTTGAGCATAGCATACTAGAAAAACTTAAAATTAATTCTAGTTTGAGTGCTTTTGATTATTTTAATTAATGTTATATACTTATATATATCTTTATTTTTTAGTATTTTGGCAATAATGTGCTAAGTTAGTCCCCCCTCTCCCGAACATTAAATCCTAGCTCCACCCCTAGCCATGGACATCATTTCAAAGTATAATAATATGGAAAATGTTACATGATACTTTTTTCCGTAGTATAATCATCTAATTTGAGCATAGCATACTAGAAAAACTTAAAATTAATTCTATTTTGAGTGCTTTAGATTATTTTTATTAATGTTATATGTTATATACTTATATATATATATATATATATTTATTTATTTATTTATTTTTTAGTATTTTTGCGATAATGTGCTAAGTTAGTCCGCCCCCCAACATTAAATCCTAGCTCCACCCCTGGCCATGGACATCATTTCAAAGTATAATAATATGGAAAATGTTACATGATACTTTTTTCCGTAGTATAATCATTTACTTTGAGCATAGCATACTAGAAAAACTTAAAATTAATTCTATTTTGAGTGCTTTTGATTATTTTAATTAATGTTATATACTTATATATATCTTTATTTTTTAGTATTTTGGCGATAATGTGCTAAGTTACTCCCCCCGGCCAACATTAAATCCTAGCTCCACCCCTGGCCATGGACATCATTTCTAGTAACCGGAACAAAATTCCAAACTTTCCATATACTGTTGTCTCTGTGATCAGACGGGAGGAATCGGTAGACCCCAAATGTGCCTTATTTTTAAAATATTAATCTCCAAACCAGTATCTCTAGAGGAGACAGATCCCTGAAATTTGGTATTAAATGATCACCTTCACTGTTTGAATGACTGGCCCTACAATCTGGATGTCCAGGTTCGATTGAGACCATTGATTTGAAAAGCGACTGACAATTGATTCGGGCCAATTTTATTCACATGGCCAAGCTATCTCAGAGACAAGCTCCCATTAGTTGGTTTCTGATTCGTTCGGGGACTTTTTTTTTATAGAGAAGTTTGGGAACCATTCATCACCTTTGATTTGAAAAGCAACTGACAATTCTGCCAATTTTATTCACATGGCCAAGCTATCTCTAAGACAAGCTCCCATTAGTTGGCTCCTCTGACTCGTTCGGGGGACCATTCATCTAAAAAGTTACTGACAACTGCGTCATTGTTTTCATATGGCAAAGCTTTTTCGCTGATTCACCATTTACTTCACATGACAAAGCTATGTCTGACACCAGCTTTCTTTAGCTGGCCTCGCTTTCGCTGCGTTAGCCGGCCGCCGCCCCACTCCATCCCTCCTCCCCTCCCATACTCTCCTACCACCACCCAATCCCTCCTCCCCTCTCACGCCCTCCTACCACCACCCTTCCTCCTCTGCTACCCCCCGCCGCCCCACCCCAACCCTCCTCCATTCCCACGCCCTCTCTCTCTCACTCAGCGGCCACCTGCTGCCATTACCGGTCAAGGTCTCCGCTCCTGTCTCTCTCTCTCTCTATATATCTAGGAGAGGCTCTAGATCTGGGTTTACTTTTTTGGTATTGGTTTATTTGTTTCATTTTATGAAATGGTAGTTTTTTTGTCTTACTGGTATTGATTTATGTCTGAAATGGTATTGTTTTGATTTTTGTAATGATATAGATTGTTTATATTGGTAGTTTTAGTGTAATTGTATTGTTTTCCCTAATGGTATTGATTTATTTCTGCAATGGTATTGGTGTTTTTCGAAATGGTAGTGGTTGTCTAGCGGATTGGTATCAATTTAAATCTGCAATAGTATTTATTTTTTGTGAAATGGTATAGATTCATATTGGTAGATTGTTTATATTGGTTGTTTTCGTGTAATGGTATAGATTTATTTCTGCAATGGTATTGATATTTTTCGAAATGGTAGTGGTTGTCTAATGGATTGGTAATGATTTCGTGTGTTTTTCTTTTGCAGAAAGATTGAGAAAAATAAGGAAAGGGGATCTGGCAGGAGATTATAGAAGTGAGAAAAAGAGAGAATTGTAATTAATAGATTGTAACTACCTAAAATGTAAATTATTAAAATTAATTAATATAATTTATTTTTATACTTATTTACCCTTAGTAATCATCATAACTTGTCCCGAAGAAAAGGGAGAGCCACGGACAGGGGCGGAGGCCCCCCCCTCCCCCTCCCCCCCCCCCCCCCCCCCCCCCCAGAATTTTAAAACTTACGTATAAAGTCGTAGAAAATTCCGATAATTACGTATAAATTTAATGTAGCATATAGATAAAACCCGATTGAAGAATTGTTATCATGATAGGTTACAGCCTAGCGGAGATGATGTTTTGTTACAACCAAAGGGTAACAGCTTCCATCTTGGTAGGCGGCAATTTTAAGCTTACTATTTTATTATTATTTTTTTCTAGTTAAATCTATTAATTTTCCTGCTTTGTCTTATAAACCTTGTGTGCCTTATTTTTAAATATTAAGAGAATGATGTAGAGGCCTGTACGTGGCAACTGCGGGCTGTAAATATGAAGAGAAAGCGTGCCTGGGTGATTCGAAAAGCCGAGACCAACCACACTTGCTCCTCGTCCATACGTTCCCAGGATCACAGGCAACTTAAAGCAAAGAAAATTGGGAGAACTATTAAACACCTTATCGAAGCACAACCAGATATCAAGGTCAAAGCTATCATGGCCGAGGTGAAGGATCGACATTGATAGACCGTTGATTGCACATGTTTTTACCCCTATTCTTGAACCGTTTGAGATGTCGATTCTCGTGTTTTAGGCCGATTTCACGCTAGGTTGTGCTTGTTTGTGAATTGTGATATTTCAGGTCCTAGTACGTGAATGAAGGTTTGGGAACGAGTTTGGGGTCGATTAGACGAAGTTTGGACGTTTGGCGAGAAGCTGAGAAGCCACACGGGCATGCCTAAAAGCCACATGGCCGTGTAAGGGAACCCATGTGGCCGTGTGCAAATTCCAGGGAACTCACACGGGCATCCTGGAAATCCACACGGCCGTGTGGTTGTGGCCGTGTAGGATGGCTGGAAATCACTTAATCGAAACTCGGCGTTTTGACACTCACACGGGCAGCTGGGAAAGCCACACGGCCGTGTGGCCTGCCCGTGTGGTCAGGATTTTCTGGATTTTAACCCAAATTCGAGCAAAAAGAGGGGATCGACTTTTCAGAGGAAAAACAGAGCCCTAGAGAGAGAAAGTGCGAAGAACACCTCCTAAGAGTGGTTTTGGAGCTGGGTTTCATCAATCAAGCTTGGAAATCATCCTTGGAGTGAAGATTGACATCCCAGAGCAGATTCTTCCCATCTTGATGAGTATGACTGCTTTGTTTGCTGTTTTCCTCTCTCTCTATGGAGTAGAACTCTATTTCACTTGGGTATGAAGAACCCTAGTTCCATGTGTTAGGGATCATGATTGTAATGACTTGGGATTGTTGCACTGATTGATTTTAATCGATTGATGCATTATTTATTGAGTCAATTGAAGTCTGATCATCTTTTCTTGATTTCTGCTGGAACCTGAGATAGATAGAATCTGATTAGGTTGTTAGAGCTTCTTCAATCGGTAGTAGTGAATCGATTATATAAGAGTTCGATTCACTGCTTTGTACTGGAACCCGATTCCAGTAGTGGAGTTCTGTACTTATCGCCTCAGCAGTCTATCCTGGTGAAGGTTAGTCGCCTGCCGGTTTGCCTGTCTGAGAGGGCTTGGTCAGCTTAAGAGATTCCAAGCTACTGTCGGATCTTCCGCAGTTTAATCAACAGTAATCAACCCAGGGTAATTACAACTGCGACCTAACTAAGGAGCTAGGGGGACTCATTCCCGAGTGACTCTTCCTCTGCTTTAGAAAACCGAATCAATTCCTGCTTTCTTATTGCTTTTAATTAAAGCCACAATCAATCAACTTAGTTGGTTAGATAATAGATATTCAGGGAGTAGGCAGTAGATCTAGACCCCTGGTTGATAATTAGAACTTGCCACTTTACTGCATTCCCGGACTGCGATTGCACTTGGTTGCAGTTTGGTGTTGTGTCGTAGCGTGTCAAGTTTTTGGCGCCGTTGCCGGGGACCTTCTAGGTTATTGGAGAAACGTGAAAGTTTGTTACTCTAGCTTTTTCTTTACTTCATTTTCTCTCTTCCACCTGTGTGCCTTCACGGGTTGCCTTTGCTGATTCTGTGCAGGTAGTGCATGACCCGTAGCTAGTCGGGAGATTCACTACCATTAGACTAGGAGCTTGAACGAACCTGTAGGATTTATTTCGAATGTCGAGCGGATATTTGGTTTAAAGGTTGGAAATATGGGAACGTGAATTAGTATGGGAGGAATTTGTGGCTGCTTTGTGCCAGTGATTTGGTAATCGTACTAATGGTGGTGTGAATTGTGATAGCTAAGTTCAATAAACTCAGGTAGTGAGAATCTTTAGCGGATTACATAGGAGAAATTCAAGGAACTAAGGTCCTTAATGGCTAGATTTAATCCAACTTTAGATTAGATCTACTCATCAGTAGTTTTATCAGTGGATTGGTGGAGGAACTCTAGCTAGTAATGACGATATGGAATCCGTAGTCTTTAGCGGATGCTTTTCAATTGGCACAGTTAGAGGAAGCCTCGAATGAGGCTCGACGGAAGAAGTGGCATAGTAATACCAATACTAATTTTTGTCCCATGGCTACATCCAACAGTAACAAAAGCCCATCTCCCAAAATATGGCAGGGCTCCAATTCTCGACCTCCAGGAAGTGTTAAACCACCAATACTGAATCCAAAAGGGAATGCGGCTAGAGGAACTTGTTACAAGTGTTGTGATAAGTACTATTACGAGCATGTATGTGAAGCAAAAAGCAACTTAATGTGTTGTAGGCTAATGATGAAGATGTTGTTCCTAAAGAATGGAGTGTAATGGATGAGGAGGATATGGAAGAACCAAAAACGGATTCAACGCAACCAGAATTGGTCGAAGTATATATGTAGGCTCTGAGTAGTGGGGGACTGTCCAATTCCTTAATTGTCAAGTGTAAGGTTAAGAAGGAAAATATTTTCATACTAATTCACATGGGTAGCACTCATACTTTTTCAGTGAAAAGAAGGCAAGGGATCTCAAATGTTAGTTGGTTCAGGCCCCTAATCCTTTGAGAGTTAAATTAGCAGATGGTACCATGTTCATTAGCAACTTGGTGTGCAAGGAGTTTTGTTGGGAAATTCAAGGACAAAAGTTTATCTATGATATGAGAATTTTGAGTCTGGGATCAAATGATTCAGTGTTGGGTTTAGATTGGTTGAAGACAATCAATCCAGTGAAATTTTACTTCACATAGGTGCCACTTCATCAATGATTAGTCAAAGGGTGACCGCCGTTAGGTCAACTGTTAGTTCTTACGGTCAACAAAACTTTGCTTAACACAAATGACGCAAACACTTAATATGTTGGAATATTTTTGTATTTATTGAAGTTACGTAATATAATGACACTTGCACTAAATATTGGTATTTCCAGTGGCATTAGCCCAATTTTTTTAGTTAACGGTTGTTTAATTATCTAATATCGGTTAAACCAATAAAGTGCGACATGTTTGTTATGTCAACATTGATAAATTGTGAAATGTGGTATTTGAGTAAAATATCACAGACTTAATTACTAAATATCATAATACATCTTATTTGATGTTGTGGTATTTTTACCCAAATATCATGTTTGTCAAGGGATAGGGATAGTGGAATTTGTGATGTGGTATTTCCAAATCAACCCATATGCAGTTTGAAGAAATTTCACTTGCACCATCCCAAACAATCTTATCTTCAATTCTCGAAATATATTGTTTAATTTTTTCTCAAAATATTGATGTTGATTGTCTTTATTTATAAAATATTATTTGGATAAGTGAAGGAGAATGAAGGAGACTTCAGGTGTAAGAGATAAACATATCTAGGTAGTGTTTTATGCTAATGTAATGCAAGATATATATAACCCTTTTCTTTCCCTTCTTTCACTATATTTTTTCCCCAAAAATTGCGCTCTCTTCTCTCATAGTTGCTTTCGCTTTCTTCTTATAGGGGGGTGGCCACCGACAGCTTCTGGTGATCGGCGTCAACCCATTTTAATGCTTTTTTTCTTTTTTCCCGCAGTTTGCCTTTGCTTTGGGTTGATTTCATTGGAAATTTCCAGTCATTTTCTCTCCTTTCTAGCCGTTGTAGCCTTCCATCTCCATCTCCAGTTGAGCTTGTCTCTTCGTTTCGTTTTTTAGGTTTACCATTTTAGGGCTTGCTCATCGAGGGCTTTGGAGTTTGCTGCTTGGGATCCCAATTTGATATGTGAGATGGTTGTTTTCTATGTTCAGTGGGTTCAGCTTGGAAATCTCTAAATCCTAAATTCTTCAAATTAAAGTAAATCTTGTTTTAGTTTTTTTTTTCAAATTCATGTGTTTCTTGTTCATAACTTCATTAGCGACGATTGATACCGTGTTGACATGAATCGCATTCACGAAATGACAATTATGAGACGAGTGCTTTAAATGCGCAAAAAAAAAAGAGTGCACAGAATACACCATCGTATATATAGATGTATCTATAAGCTGCTCTGCATAACAACCAAATTAAAAATACAGGGGTTAGAGTTGTAGGTATATACACAGGTATTTACCACTAAAAAATCACTCAAGACCACATTGATTATTTTTAAGGAGTGATAGTGAATTATAAGGTCAATTTAACCATGTTAATTAATTGGTTTAGGCTGGGCCTAAATAATGGTATTTTGGGCTTCATACCAGGTACCTCAACACACACCACTTGACCCACCAAACACCCACCTGTCACGCAAGGGGGGTCAAGTGCCAAGCGTTGACACCCTTCAACCGTGGTGGCAAAGAGAGCCAAAATTTGGCTAAGTGTCGAGACCTAACCACCGGGGGGGTCAAGCATGATGTCATGCAAGAGGGGTCATGCACTATACCTCTTCCTAGGTGACACAAGCGGGGTCAAACACTATACCTCTTCCCAGGTGACGCGAGTCCCTATACGTGGTGGCGAAAAAGCCAAAATTTGGCTAAGTGTTGAGACCCACAACACAAAGGGGGTCAAGCATGACATCATCCCAAGGGAGGTCAAGCATGATGCCATCCAAGGTTAGTCGAGTATGACGAGACGCAAGGGGGTCTAGCCGCCTACTAGGTATCAAGCATGTTGGCAAGGGAAGAAGGGCCACACGAGTCCCTAGACCATGGTGGTGAAGAAAGCTGAAATTTGGCAATGTATGGAGACCCAACCTCCAGGGGGGTCAAGCATGACATCGTGCAAGGGAGTTCATGCATGACATCGTCCAAGGGGGGTCATGCATGACACCGTCCAAGGGGGTCAAGCACCGGATACCAAACACTAGGATGTCAAGCATGATATCGTGCAAGGAAAGTTGGTGTCGGCATTGCTTTGAAACTCACCTATCAAGTACCCAAGCAGAGCAGGCATGCTAGGTCTCTCATGCAAGATCATCAAGTTTCTAAGTAGTCAGCCATGTATATCATCACATGGTATACCACCTTGTCAAGACCCTACAAGCATGATGCCAACCCAAGGGGGTCAGTGTGCATCCATCCCCCAAGCACCCTGGTGTCGAGCATGACATCATGTCAAGGTGGTTAGCACGAGTACCACCAAGCATGAAGCCTTCACTCACCAAACAAGACACCTCCATGGCACAAGGGGTTAGCTATCAAGTGAAGTCATCAAGTGGCAAACGCGCAAGACAGTCAAGGCGTCAAGCAAGCTACATCAAGCACCAAGCAGTGGAGCAGCGGTTACCAAGAGGCGGTTGCACGACGGTTAAAAGGGATGGCTATAAATAGGAGAAAGAAAAACAAAGCAAGGGTTCCAAAACCAAAAATTTGACGCACATTGTCAAACTTTATCCTTTTCTCTGCAAATTAGCCATAGCCTTAGTTTTCAGAGCTCTCACTGAACCTCCATAGGAGTAGGAGTAATTAACGTTGCTTGTTCCCAAAAAACTCATCAAAATCATCAACCACCCTCGTTCAATCATTGTTTGGAGAGGAGTGAACCGTGTAATTATCGTTGTTCAAGAAGTCAAAGGTGCATTTATTGAGTTCAAACACTAGATTTTCCTCGCCGGAAAACAAATTGGCACACCTAGTGGGACACTTGTGATTGATTTGATGGCTCCACGACTGAGAGAACAAGAAGGTGATCTTTCACCTGGATTTATAAAATAGCTAGTGGCTAGGTATGATCTTGGACAATTAGCAATAAGTGACGCCGGAAACAATGGTGGGGCAACTGGTCAGCCTTCTCCGGCACCATGTTTGGGTGTAACCACCACCACTTTGTCTCTCGACCAGTCACTGGTGGTAGAAATGCAATTAATGGAGGAGGCTATGGTGGGATACACAAAAAAAATTGTATCTCAACTTGATTATTTCCATACTCGTCTAAATCGACGTTTGGATCAACTGGATGAGATTTGTGAGATAAATGAAAATAATTGTAAGAAGTTTCTCCAACTTTTGATGAAACCAGTTTTGAGATCAAAGGTTTTGGCGAAATATGGTGTAGATCGACCATCAAACGTTGCTACCGGGTATACCAGAATTCTAGACTTCGGTGGCTGGACTACTCAGCCACGGTCAGAGAACTCATCATCTCCGGTGACAAGTCAACCACCTCTTCAGCATGGTGCTTGTGGCAAGAATCTCGCTCCCACGTTCACCACTCACGTTAAGAAATTGCCTATACAGACAATTACTTTAGAAACTGCCCTAGAGGCTAGACCATGCCTTAATGTGAAAGTTGGTGCAGGGTCACTCACTACAAATGTGTTCCCACAAGCTTGTCCATCACCACTGCTATCCACGCCCATCAAGCCTGGTGGATGCAAACCGCGAGGGGGGCAGGCAGAGGGGTATGAAAGCCTACCACCTGACAAGTTGAGGGTGAAATATCAGGATGGGGGGCACGTTGACGTCAAGGAAAATGGAAAAAGAACTTTGTTTGAGGACTCACCACATTTTTCATCAAAGTGTGGCAAGAATGGCATGTCTCTATCTCCATGCAGCGGACAGGGGGGCATGCCATCAAACATGATGAGTG
The DNA here is from genome assembly GCA_964030455.1 of Linum trigynum. NCBI lineage: Eukaryota > Viridiplantae > Streptophyta > Magnoliopsida > Malpighiales > Linaceae > Linum > Linum trigynum. The sequence goes on along the minus strand of OZ034814.1, from coordinate 25,692,380 downwards.
GAGTGCGTGGCAAGTCTAAGCAGGTGTTGGATACACATACCACCAATGTTTTTCATAACTTTAACAACGTGTCAAAGAGTGGACACGGAGGCAAGGCCCCTTGTAGCATGCCACCCATGAATGGTCGACAAAGGGGCATGTCACTAACCACTAACAATAGATAGATAGACATACCGAAGAAGCCACAACATGAAACCACACATGTTTTTAGTAAGCATACTAATATGACTAAGTTTGGCAAGGGAGACATGTCATAAACCAGAACCAATAAGTTAATAAGTGTGCCTAATAAGCCACAACATGAAGCCACACATGCTTTTAGTAAGCATGCTAATATGGCTAAGTCTGGCAAGGGGGGCGCGTCAACAACCATGAGCAAGGGTATGAGGGGCATGTATCCAACCAATGGACAGGGGTGCATGTCACCAAAAGTGAAGAAACGAGTGGGGGCAAGTCTAGGAGTGTTCATTACACTCAAGCCCTCTATGATTTTCACCATCACGAGAGTGTGTTAATGGATGGAGAAAGATGAAAGTTCATGCTTAACAGCCCTCATGGCATGCCAAACATGAATGGCAGACAAGGGGGCATGAATAAGACATCTCGGCATACAATAACCAAACATGTTCATACAAAGAACCAGAAGTCGTTATGTACTACGTGTAGAAGTCAGCAAGGCGTAAGGGCTGAACAGGGCCATGTTGGCCACAAGGGTGTTCATCGATTTGTTGAGTCCAACCACTCCTCTTCCCAACTATATGGGATGAACAAGCATGGATGCGGTGAACCAAGGAATATAAAAACTCGTGGTCTCTTTCATGAGCCCAATGAGTTAAGAATACCTAGAGTATCACCAGAAACGAGACAAGCACATCAGGTTCAACATCAACCCAACATGTCTAGCAAGGTGGCTAAGGTAGAGGATCGTGAGACCCCCTACAAGGCCACCAGGGAAAGACAAGTGGACCGGGCACAATCCATGGTTGAGTTGGGAAATTCAAAACCAACTGATAAGGAGCCATCTCTTTCTAAGGAGACTAGACATGTGGTCTATGGATGACTTTTCTGGTTTAATCCATGGACTTGGCAGTGGGTATACACCTTTGGCACGTTTGTGGTGGCTAAAGGGTATGGAGAACAGTGATGCATGTCACTCTTTGCTATATTAAATAAACAAATACTAGTAAAATAAGATAAAAAAGCCAATCATGGCTAAAAAAAGAAATTAGAGTTGTAACACTTGCGATGTGAAGACTTTGCCATGACTGGTAAACAACCAGTCAGGTGGTTGGGTCTATGGAGCCCCTTACGCTCGTTTGAGTGCACTATGCCACTTCATGGCATGAGTAGTTGACTGGCTGTCCGTCATGGAACGTGTACCTTCCATGCCACCTGTCTAAGGATGCATAGTTGTTGAAAGAGGATCGGGTGCTACATGATCAATTGATCATTGCAAGTATCTCAAGCCTTATGTATTTTTTTTCTTTGGGCAAGGGGTATCAACGAGTTCAAAGTTAACCAACCATCATGATGGTAGGCATGACATGACACCCTCTTTGTGGACAGAGCTTGCATAGCTAGCCATGACACGAAGGGCGTGTTGGGATAGAATAGTGGAGACAGTGATTGATTTTGGCCTTTTAATTATCAAGGCCAATGCTAATTACGGTTGGATATGCTGCAGGGGGTGGTTTAGTGCGTTTTGGTTTTTATTAATAAAACCCACGAGCATATTTTTTAGTGGTGTAGTTGGGGGGCATTTGTTTGCCACTAAAAAATCACTCAATACCACATTGTTTATTTTCAAGGAGTGGTAGTGATTTATAAGGCCAACTTAACCATGTTAATTAAATTGGTTTAGGCTGGGCCTAAATAATGGTATTTTGGGCTTCATACCAGGTACCTCAACACACACCACTTGACCCACCAAACACCCACCCGTCACGCAAGGGGGATCAAGTGTCAAGTGCTATACCTCTTCCCATGTGACGCAAGCGGGGTTAAGCACTATACCTCTTCCCAGGTGACGCGAGTCCCTAAATGTGGTGGCGAAAAAGCCAAAATTTGGCTGAGTGTTGAGACCCACAACACAAAGGGGGTCAAGCATGACATCATCCCAAGGGGGTTTAAGCATGATGCCATCCAAGGTGAGTCGAGTATGACGAGACACAAGGGGGTCTAGCCGCCTACTGGGTATCAAGCATGTTGGCAAGGGAAGAAGGGCAACGCGAGTCCCTAGACCATGGTGATGAAGAAAGCTGAAATTTGGCTAAGTATGGAGACCCAACCACTGGGGGGGAGGGGGTCAAGCATGACATCGTGCAAGGGGGGTCATGCATGACATCGTCCAAGGGAGTCAAGCACCAAGTATCGTAGCCACCTACCTTGCACTAGGGTGTCAAGCATGATGCCGAGGTGAAAATTGGCTTAAGTATGGAGATCCAACCACAAGGGGGGTCAAGCATGACACCGTCCAAGGGGGTCAAGCACCGAATACCAAACACTAGGATGTCAAGCATGATATCGTGCCAGGAAAGTTGGTGTCGGCATTGCTTTGACACTCACCTCTCAATTACCCAAGCAGAGCAGGCGTGCTAGGTCTCGTGCAAGGTCATCAAGTTTCTAAGTAGTCAGCCATGTATATCATCACATGGTAGACCACCTTGTCAAGACCCTACAAGCATGATGCCAACCCAAGGGGGTCAGTGTGCATCCATCCCCCAAGCACCCTGGTGTCGAGCATGACATCATGTCAAGGTGGTTAGCACGAGTACCACCAAGCGTGAAGCCTTCACTCACCAAACAAGACACCTCCATGGCACAATGGGTTAGCTATCAAGTGAAGTCATCAAGTGGCAAGCGCGCAAGACAGTCAAGGCGTCAAGCAAGCTACATCAAGCACCAAGCAGTGGAGCAGCGGTTACCAAGAGGCGGTTGCACGACGGTTACAAGGGATGGCTATAAATAGGAGAAACGAAAACGAAGCAAGGGTTCCACAACCAAACATTTGACGCACAATGTCAAACTTTATCCTTTTCTCTGCAAATTAGCCACAACCTTAGTTTTCGGAGCTCTCACTGAACCTCCATAGGAGTAGGAGTAATTAACGAAGCTTGTTCTCAAAAAACCATCAAAATCTTCAAACACCCTCGTTCGAATATTGTTCGGAGAGGAGTGAACCGTGCAATTATCATTGTTCAAGAAGTCAAAGATGTATTTATTGAGTTCAAACACCAGATTGTCCTCGTCGGAAAACAACAGGCTACAACCTTAGTTAGCCAGCTAAAAGAGCAAAAGAGTTCATCCACCCAATAAAAGAGAAGTCTTCGACCAAAATAATAAAAATAAAAGAGAAGTCAACAAGAGAGATGGTTGTCAAGAAAACTGAAAAAGCAAGCAGTTCTGCCGACGTGGAGAATGGGACTTCCCGCGTAAACGCATGCACTCACATGATATACTATGCGACCGCAGAGGCAAGCTGTCTGTGCCAGCACAAGACAGCAGCACCAATCTCATTTTGACAAAACATTCCAGCGCTCACTGCCTAGAGTGTACGACTACTTTTTGTAAAGGAAGCTAGCTAGCTAGCAGTGTTAGTTGTTGATGATCATGATTAGACGCTTTTGCATGAACTCCGTTTATCAGACTACTGTTGAAGCATTATTGCTAGCAGATTAGCAGAATGCATGCTAATTATGAGTCTTAAAAAAGATTAGCTACTAAATTACCAAACGATAAAACAATGTACATCTGTTCTTCGTTCTTGTGCTATATAGGTAGAAGAAATCTAGTCGAAGAGGAAAACATGTAAGTGGGAAATTAAGTTAGGGGCGGACGCACAGAGCTTTAGGGGTGTCCCGGACACCACTAAATTTTGGAAAAACAATTATTCAACCCACGGTAGTAATTTATGTATGGATAAAATATTTATAATTAATAGTGAGCGACACTCCTGAAATTTGAAAAAATGATAATTCTAATTTCATTTTTTAAAATTTGTGTATGGGAATATAAGTGGTAGGTTGGATAATTCAAACCTAGAGCACTATTATTATTAACAAACTTAATTTCCATTAAACTACAACTCATTTGTTGTTTGGTTTTGAACCCGGTATCATAGTAAAATGTCATTCCGTATTTCTAATTATTTTCAAAACCTAGCAATTAAACTAATTTCAACCTATCCTTAATTTTTATTGATTTTATGGTTGTACGACAAGTGTTGAAAGATTCTTTCAGCATTGGGTTACATCAAGAACAAGTTTACAAATCGAATATGCGATAAGTTCATGAATGATTGTCTAGTAGGCTATATAGAGACAATTGTTTTTTTTTAATATTGTAGACACCAACTGTATTCTACAATTATTGCAGAATATGAGAACACATAATGGACTTTTTAAAGCTGTATGAGTAAGCTATTTTCTTATTTACAATTTTATTTTTATTAATTATTTTATTTTTATTAAATTTATTTTTTAAAAGAAGACACCCCTATGTTAGCCGTACTAACTCTATATGTTCTCCATCTTGTAGCAGATGGAGGAGCTTCCTGTCATTGTCCATATAGACCCAACTCGTTGAGATAAAGAAATAAAGGGTTGACAAACCATACCAAATTAAATCCAATTCGAAACTCCAAAGGGGTTGAAGAGATGAAAAAAATGGGCATGGGTTAGCATGATTACTTAATTTTCAGTAATCACAGTGGCTACCAAAATCTCCACCCTTCATTATCTTTATTTTAAGCTATTTTTAAATTAACGGTAAAGATTATAATAAGGGTAATTTTGGAAATGAAAAAAGTACCACACCTGATTACTCTATATATCGTACCCAAACCCTAATCCTACTGCAACTCACCCACCCTCTTTCGCTGCGTTCGCCGCCCGCCGCCCCACTCCATCCTTCATCCCTCCCATACTCTCCTACCACCAGCCTCCGGCCACCCCACCCAATCCCTCCTCCCCTCTCACGCCCTCCTACCACCATCTTTCCTCCTCTGCTACCCCCCCCCCCCCCCCCAACCCTCGTCCATTCCCACGGCCTCTCTCTCTCACTCAGCGGCCACCTGCTGCCATTACCGGTCAAGGTCTCTCTCGTTTCTCTCTCTCGTTTCTCTCTAGGAGATGCTCTAGATCTGGGTTTACTTTTTTGGTACTGGTTTATTTGTTTCATTTTATGAAATGGTAGTTTTGTTTTTCTTAATGGTATTGATTTATTTCTGCAACGGTATTGTTTTGACTTTTGTAATGATATAGATTGTTTATATTGGTAGTTTTAGTGTAATGGTATTGTTTTTCCTAATGGTATTGATTTATTTCTGCAATGGTATTGGTGTTTTCCGAAATGGTAGTAGTTGTTAAGCGGATTGGTATTAATTTAAATCTGCAATGGTATTTATTTTTTGTGACTTGGTGTAGATTTATATTGGTAGATTGTTTCTATTGCTAGTTTTCGTGTAATGGTATAGATTTATTTCTGCAATGGAATTGATATTTTTCGAAATGGTAGTGGTTGTCTAATGGATTGTTAGTGATTTCGTGTTTTTTCCTTTTCCAGAAAGATTGAGAAAAATAAGGAAAGGGGATCTGGCTGGAGATTATGGAAGTGAGAGAAAGAGAGAGAATTGTAATTATAGATTCTTGTAACTACCTAAAATGTAAATTATTAAAATTAATTAATATAATTTATTTTTCATACTCATTTTACCCTTAATAATCACCGTAACCTGTCCCGAAGAAAAGGAAGAGCCATGGACATCATTTCTAGTAACCGTAACAAAATTCCAAACTTTCCATATATTGTTGTCTCTGTGATCACACAGTTTCCATCGATCACGTAGAGAAGAAACACAAACTAAGAAAAGAGGACATCACACAAGCTTGAAACAATAGCAAATTGATCAAACCTGCATGAAGTTTAGGGATGGCGAATTTCAAAGAAGGACCGATTCTTGACGATGATATTGTACATATGGAAAGTCTTGAGATGGGAGAAGGTGTTGTGCAAGGAGATGAGGTGGGCGGTTGAGGCGGACCAGTGGAACTGAACGAGTCCGTGTTGACCCAGTTTTTTAACAACGTATTGGACAATCCCACAGTTCGAAGACGAAATTGAATTGTTACCCGGTTTTAACCAAACTGGATTGAATGCAATAAGGTTTTGACCAGAAAATCGGATACACTCTATTTCTCGCGAAAACCAAATACCACTGCCGGTGCCGAATTTGTTTCCGCGGTGTTGATTTTTATAGTTTCGCGGTGGAAACTCTTGCGGTGATGTTTGATCAAACGCACCACTGAATGCTGAAATCAAGACGGCCGTCAAATATCAACCGGGCGGTGTTGATTTGATCGGTGCAACTCTGACCTCTGAGACCAAGACGACCATCAAATATCCACTGGGCGATGTTGATTTGATCGGTGCTCCTCTGACTTCTTAGCAAGAACGACCGTTACTACGGTTCACACCCAGCGGCGGATCCAGGACACAGTAGAGCACTGGGCCTCATTTCATTAGAAAATTAGATATAGTAAAAAAATCACAGTTTCAATTGTACACGTCGATCTTTAAAACTTTAATATAGTGAATTCATCAATAATGGAGTTTACATCCACACAATAGCATACTCTCTTTAAGATAAAATAGTTAACCAATTGGCGAGAAATTCATCGCTTATTTTGTTACGCAAATGTCAACACTGGACAAATCAATCGACTAATCAATATATATTGTGTGTCAATTCCTATTTTCATCAGCTGCTCTAGTAATTTCTTAAGGGAATAAGCCTCATATTTCTTTTAGTCTTTTATGCTTTAGAGTTTTAGGTTTCATTGTTTGTTTTTCTTTACATGAGAATCATTGGAGCTAGAACTTTCAGACTAAATTTAGAGTTCTGATTTGAATATGTTTATCTTACCCATTTTCCTAATTATACACAATTTTATTATGGGTCAAATGGCTAAAATCGATAAACTAATAAGGGCTATATTAGTTCCGGATCCAGGGAAGGGCTGGGCCGCGCCGCGGCCCGGGGTGGCCACCCCCTGGATCCGCCACTGTTCACACCTCTCCAAACTAAGTTCGAACGAGGGTGTTTGAGTTTTTTGTGAAATATACGTTAACAACTACTCCTATGGAGATTCCTTTGGAGAGCTCTGCGACTATGACTACTGCTACGACTATGGAGATCCTTCCTGGAAGGAGAGCTCCGCGAAGGAGTTACAGTAAAGACAAGTTTGGGATATAGTTGTTCTGTGTTGATTCTGTTCTCCCCGTCTCTCTCCTTGCACAGTTGATTTTATCAAATCACTTTCGTAGTCTTCACGCTCTGAAACCGCTTCGCCTTTTTCTCCCACGTGCTACATCCTTCTTCACGAAGTTGTAGTCTTCAACTGCCTCGCATCCGTTCTCCAATCTTGCTTGCGTAAAAATCACTTGCACACACATCAACTTTGTACCATGGTTCGAATCACGATACCACCATCGATTAAAATAACATTGTTATTTCACCCTTGCCACCGCAAACTCGCCGCTAGATTTTTTATCTCTCGGCATCGTTGACCACACAAAGTCGAAACTCGCGGCCTCGTTGAACTCCGTGATGTTTTTTTGGTCTTGCGACATCGTTGAATTTCACGACATTGTTGAACTCACAACGCCGTTGAATTCGCAACCGCGACATCGCTTTCCACCGCAATGTTGTTTAGTTCGCAGCGTTGTCTCCCCACCGCGGTATTGCTAATACCTCATGCGATGTCGTTTTCAAACTACATGGTATCGTTTTCTTCCCCAAACAGCTTCATTTGCTTTTTCTCGGCGACATTGTTTTATATTAAACACTATCGTTTTCTAATCCGCGGTGTTGTTGATACCTCTCGCGGCGTCGTTTTCAACTAAACGACACCGTCCAAAATAATCATAAAAAATATTAATTAATTAAACTGTCCATCACTGTTGACTCGCAGTCAAACTCTCACCCCTCGGCGTCGTTCTTAGTTAAACAACATCATTTTCCAGTCCCGCGATGTTGTTGAGCTTCACGATGCCGTTTTACCTCTTCACGACATTGCTTGACTCTAAATAGTGTTGTTTTTTATCCTTCTCCGACAAGGAATAAAAAGCACTCCTTTTCCAACCCCAATACCAACATTCAAAGCCGCTCACGACATTGTTTTCTACTAAAACAATGACGTTTCAAGTACCGCGGCATTGCTTGTCTTTCAACGACACCATTTTTTGTCAACATGGCTGAAATTGTTTTTCACCGACGTCGTTAATCTCGTAACGCCGGCGATATTTAAGGCCAATTTTTTTTAGGTGTAAACACACTCAAATTAACTACAAACGGTGATGTTTAAATTGACTTGAGAGAAAAAAAATCAAAGTCGTCGACCTCGCATCTCTTCCCAAATTAACTATCAAGTGTTTTTGGTTTTAACCGGATTGTATCAGGCCGATTTTTTGTGTGCACACCACAACCACAAATTGGATTGGATTGATAGCAATCCGGTTTTGGTTTGACTGGGAAATTGGAAACGAATTCCAGGCCCATAATCAACTTATAGATAAGGGTGTCGGCCCATTGGAAGGGAAGATAGTTTGTTTGATGTTTAGGTGTAAGTGTATAAAATTTTAAGGTAATATGTAGACAAAATCACTTTATTTTGGGTAACATTTGATTCGCCGTAGCGTCTTCATTGTCCACATCCATTTTTCCTTCTTAATTCTAGTTAATTAAGAAAGAGAATTTCAGCCACCATCCCAATACAAAAATAACCCTTGTGATCACCTAAGTTCTAAACCCCTAAATTTTCATCAAAATTTAGGGAAATAGTCAAAACCTGTTTTTTCTATGCTCGAAATAACGAAAATTTTGAAGGAACATATGTTACCACTTCTAAAGGGCACAATTTAGTGTCAGTGTTGATACTACTCCACTCTTCTTTCTCTTCATCAATCAAAACAAATTGATCTTCAAGAATCTCTCGAGTGAACAAGTTGGCGTACTTCCAACACTCAATGTCTTCAAAGGAACAAGGAGGTAGAGATTTATCGACCCATATCCCAAAGTATTCTCCTCTCCCGAGTCAATGTCCTCCAACACCATCCACACTTAGAAGAAATCATCCAGCGTCACCTCATAAATATATTCAAACTAGTAACCAAAGTAAGATGCTATCAAAGCACGCTCGTTTTTTTTTTTTTTTTTTTTTTTGTCTTATGGAGCTAATATCCTGTATATGTTATGCCTCCAGGATTGGGGATTGTCCAGATTCCCCAGAGTGATTCCATACTCATGCCGAATGAAATCAATGTGAAAAAACCACTAAGAATGTTTAGATAAGTCCACCAATGATATTCTCGATCCTCGACTCTCACGAGTTGAAAACATGAACTATTTGGCCAACATTACTAAACCGCCCAATGAATCATTCTACTTCGTCATGGTTAAGGCACCTCCATAAATCATTCCACAGTCTGTACACCCAAGTCATTCATCAAGAGGATAGGCAGTCCGATTACATGTATGCAAAAGCTACCTTATAGTCATTCGTTATCTAGTCAAAATTGAACTAAATGTTACCCCAAAATTCAAAGTCTCCATGTGAGTATGGGTATCTTCTACTAACCATATATCCAACCAAAAAAATTGAGATGAGATGACAAAACCTTTGTTTTAGAAGTCGGCGGAGTCCATAGAGCTATCGATTATTTGGGAATCACTGCTCGACATAGTTTCTGCCCTATATGGAAGCACCCACTTGTTAAATAAACTCTTATGATATGCCTTATGTTTAAGACTTGGAGTGCAATTTATGTGTCAAAGCATGATTTCAATCAGCTATTTCTTTTCTCGAAAGCTAAATAAATCAACTCCTTGCTAGAAAAAATAATAGCCACAAAATGAACTTTTCTACAAAAATTACATAAATGTGATATTACTAATGCATATGAAGCTCTCATAAATTTGTTACAAAAGAAACACACTTGATGTTTAAACGAGCATCTATCTCATTGGCAAAGTTGAGAGCATAAGACTTGAAGATGGGTAGGATTGTCATCTGGAAGAATGTATGTGCCACTTTTTCCAGTAGACAGGCAAGTAAGATTCAACTGAGGTCCAAACTGCGATGACTGCAATGAAGCAAAAATGTATTTAAATTTTGGCCAAACAAATAGTAACAATCAAGTTGGTAGTACGAACATAATACCACCTAAATCAATAAGTATATCTCTAGTCACCAATTCGAACCCGTTGTGTACCAACTGATATGAACTCCTCTCGTGTGTATGCGCGCGCAAGTGATTCTCAATTAACTATTTATGTTATCTACCAATATGATGCATTATGACAAACTATATAACAAACTAAATATCAACAAACTCTTCAACATTGGAGGGGATAAAATACTATTACCTGACAATATACTTCTGGTGATTTGCAACTCCATAATGGGGTAGGCACACATGTCATGTACTGACACCAAGGACAATGTTCATTCACATTAACTCCTTTAAAAAGATCCAACAGTCCGATGGCAAATCTGCAAGGATGTAAAATTCATAGCACATATCCCTTCAGCTTATTATTGGAACATGCTCATCTCATTTTCAATCATAAACAATGTGATGCTAGATTCTTACCCAGTAATCAAAAGTGTCAAGGATATAGCAAGGAGCACATACTGATATGCCTTGTATTTAGATTTCGCAGGGGGTGCAATGTAACCTGGAGGACAAGTTTTTTGGCTAACCCATCCAAACTGCGGTCGAATTAAGAAAATAAAACCCAGAAGGAAGCCAGAGATGAAACCTCCAATATGCGCAAAATTGTCCACATGTGGGAGAAGCCCGACTGCTAAATTTAGTAAGACGATGATGACCAAGGTCGAAAATGCTGCAAGCTGCGTATACCCACATTTCACAATATTTTTACCTAACCATCTAGAGAGTAAAACTTAACATTCTCAATAAGCAAACCCTAATTAGAGATCAAATATATTACCTTATTTGCATATATTGTCCAGTTTGTGATCAGCTCTGAAAGCATGGCACCAAGTAAACCAAAAAGGGCACCAGAAGCACCAACTGAAATACCCAACTCAAGGAAAAGAGCCGACATCAAACTTCCACCGAAACCAGATAGAACATAGACCAACCCTATTCGAACTGCAAAAGTACATAACGAAGGGTTATATCTTCATCTTAGGACTAATTTTTAAAAAAGAGACAAGTAATGAAATGCAGATGTAATATTCCAATGTCAACCAAAAGTGAGTGGATAAATAAATGTAACTATAAGTAAGTTTATTGCAGGCACAATTTTTTAAATGTCGTTGTGATATATTTGAATGAGTCATTTGATTATCAATGATTTGTTTCTATAACCAAAAAATAAATAAAGTCATTTCGTTACATCAAATGATCGAGGCACTAACAAGTTTTTTACCAAAAAAAAAAAATGATCGAGGCACAATCCAACTATGCCACTAACTAGTTCTCCAAAATTCCAACATATATTTTAACTTTCATTTTTCTCCTAAACATTCAAATGGAAATTATCTGTATTAATTTATAAAACTGATGGTTGAAATTAAATAAATTTTCATATGCACTTAAAAATTCATGGTGAACGTTGAATACATCCTTGGAGCATTATATATTTGTAGCATATATTTAGCATTGCTTCAAATAGAAAATTGTATAGATTATACTAATTAAGGTATGGTCCAGAAAACTAAATAAAAACTAACTAGGAATAAATGAATTAATTAAGATATGATGTAGCACACAAAGCAAAATGAATTAAACTATTAAGTGTAAATGGGTAATAATATAAAAAAGGGCAATTGGTACAATCTATCTTTGAAAAACTCATGAAAAAAAAAACAAATTAACAAATGACTCATATTTAAATTCACCGTGCATACAACCCTTGAAACCGAGATAGTGGATCTTTCAACCATATCATTAGAGGATGAACATTGTTTCGATCTTGAAATTAAACTGGAATAAGTTGCATGAATGGTTTAAGGCATTAACATATGTGGAAAGAGAAAGATGCACATACAAGAAAATTAAACTTAAAAACTATCAGTAAATTCCTTTTAGATAATTTTTTCAAAAACACTAGCACGCAACGGATCACACTATAAAAATAAAATATTTATTCTTTGAAAGTTACAGACATACTAAACCCAAATTCTTTCTCAAGACGAATGCCAATGATTAAAAGACTGATCATATTAGCAAGCAAATGGAAAACCCCAGCATGCAACCAAATGCAAGAAATAAGACGCCATCCTTGATGTCCCTTCACCACCTTCTCCACTTCCATTGCACCCATTTTCAACAACCTGAAATTAAGAACAAAAAAAAGTTGGAATTCTTTCTTTAACAATATGTAAAATTTGATGAACTTGCAAAATCATTCGTCATAATACAAAAATTAATGTTTATTCGTAATTGAAGAACATTCTCAAGAATTTGTATGAATAACGACGTAACAATCCGTCTAGACTGGAGAATCAAACATACCATTGATGTTTAGAAAGGAACATCAATGACATGTAAAAAAAATATAACGTTAAACCCTACAAGCACTTTGGTTATCTATAATTTTCTGTGATCTTCTTAAGGAAAAAAAAAAATAGAAGGGACTAACGTATCGGAGGAGGGCCCAAGAAGAGGATTTTCTTTCAATGGCTGGAAAGCGAATCTCCCAAGAAATCCAGCAACGCAGTTTGTGGACCTCTTTGGACAATTGTTCACATACATAACGATAATGAAAAGAACAACATTAGCCACCACGAACAGTGGAACCAACCAGGGGAACCACGGTTTGAAGGGCTTAAAGTCGCCACCGCTGGTTTCATGTCTTTGGTGTTGATTGCGACGACGTTGTTGCTGCTCCAAAGTTGATATTGTCGGGTCTTCAACTAGAGATGGGCGTGAATGATGAACCTTGATTTCGAAAGCATTGTTGTTTGCATATTCTCTCCCCATTACATCCTAACAAATGGGTTATGGGGGAGAAGATTCACTCTTGTTATGAAAATCGCTTTTTTTTTTTGTCAATTACTCATAGGCTTGACATAGGAGGAGGGATTATGAATTTAGAGACCAAGCTTGAAATGAAGATGGTATTGGTTTATCTTCTTGTTATTTTCAAGCGAATTCTCGTTTGGATTACAAAAATATACATCTGTTCTTCACTTTCTTTTTCTCGTATTTCTTTTATTGTTTTAAGGTTGTTGCTCTTTCGAGCAGCAAAAACGACAGATTTTCTCTCGTTAAATCTTGTAGAAAGAGGATTTTTGAAATGATAGTATGAAGCCAACTACGAGAAAAAACTCTTTCCCCAACCGGTTCTCTTTGTTATTGTCACATTGAGGGGATAGATGGACTTGTATCTCTCTAACTTCTTTTTTATCTTTTTTCTTCTCTACTTACGGAGTTTGTTTCTAACATTTTTCTTTTTTTGTTATTGTCTTCTTCTCCAAAGTTAAAGAACACATTGCTAAATTCTAGTTTTTAATATAAATTAATTTATTCATATCTATATAAATTTAGAAATGTCATATCGAATCCTTTAGGACATTCATAATTTTTCGAATTCTTTCGCATGCAACTACACTTTTACTTAGTGAATGTAATGTGACAGAGCAGGGCGGTACCTCCATACCCATACACATTCGGTACCAAATGCGTGTCGGAACGGTAATACACATAGAGTATAAGTTGGTGCAGGTCAACTCGTTCTTATATATTAATTGAAGAAAAAAATATTTTTTATGATAAATTAGTTTATTAATGAAAAATTGATATAATATGTAGATTAATTGAGTTTAATTAGTTGAAAGATGAAGTATTGTACGTATCAAAAGTATCATTGGGTGAGATATAAGTTAAGATAAGTCAAAATAGAAAAACCAAAAATAGATAATGAGGCAAATTGATGTATAAAGGGTCAAGAACGAGGGGCAGGTTTGAAGTAATACACATGTCCCACTTCATGCTACTAGGGGATATTGCCCACCATAACATAGTTCAGGTTGGGTAATACCAAGTAGGACGAATTTAAATTGTGAACACTACTTTTAATTGTGTCCAAATCCTCCAAGAATTGTTTATAACACCATTTACAAATCTCGCTAGCTAATCTATATTGAAATAAACGAATAACACACGCGATTTACGTGGTATCCTCGTTCGCGAGAATGAGACTAAGCCATGGAACACTCACAAATCCTCTTTCAACAAGCAGCTCGGCTTATACTATTATGAGGGTTTTCTCTAACCACACTTACACACCAAGCAGCTCGGCTGCTAACATATATATACCACATGCAATTCATTTTCCACACACAGCTAGGAATTGCAAAGTACTAAACTTTCCCAAAACAAATATAAGATAACAAAGAAGGACAAGTCGTAGAAACAGCAAGCCCCGTACGTACGCCACATGTCCCGTACGTACTCTCACAACACGCCCCCTCAAGCTGGAACGTGAATGTCATGAAGGCCCAGCTTGGAGGTTAGAAATGCAAACTGATCAACACCTAACTCTTTAGTAAACATCTTAGCAACTTGCTCTTGAGAGGAAATCTTATGCGGAGCGATTTCACCAAATGTAACACGTTCACGAACGAAGTACATCTCGACATACTTCCTTCGTTCATGAAATACCGGGTTGGCAACAATATGCAAAACCGTCTGATTATCACAATGCAACGAAGTAAAAGAGGAGCTGGGAACACCGAGCTCACTAAGTAACTATTGAAGCCAGACGAGTTCACTCACCGTACTGGACATAGCTTGATACTCACTCTCGACCAAAACGAGAAACAACTGACTGTTTCTTTGTGCGCCACGAGACAGGACTATGACCCAGCTAAATAAAGTAACCAATAGTGGAGTGTCGAGTGCGCTGGCAACCACCCCAGTCCGCATCACAGTAGCCAATAAGACTGAGGTGGCCTTGTGTGAGAAAAAGAAGACCCCATCATGGTGCACCTTTAAGATACCGAAGCACCCTGTAAGCAGCATCCTCATGCTCTTGAGGCGGTGAATGAACGGCATGACTCAGTATATTGACAACATAGACAATGTCAGGTCGGGTAACTGTTAAGTATTGTAGTCTTCCAACCAGAAAACAAAAACCAGAAAGATCTTTGGCTGCAGGGCCTTCGATCTGGATAAGATTATGGTTCTGCTCAATAGGAAATGCACATGATTTCGCAGCCAAAGCCCAAGTATCCTTCAATATATCTAAGGTGTACTTTCTCTGTGACAACACCAAGCCTTTCCATGAATGAGCTACCTCAATCCCCCAAAAATACTTCAAAACTCCCACATCTTTAATACTGCACTGATCATGTAGAAATCCCTTGACACGCTAAATGGTAGCTAAGTCATCACCGCCAAGAATTAGGTCATTAACATAAATCAATGAAAAAACAAATACCCCACCTCAACGATAAAGGAACAGGGAACGATCGGCCTTTGAATGCTGAAAACCAGACTACTAAAGAAACGTAGTGAACTTCATATCCCAATTTCAAGAAGCCTGCTTCAGGCCATATAAGGATTTGCATAGACGACAAACTCGATTATCCCCCGGTCGAGCAAATCCTTGGGGAAGTTTGATGTATACTTCTTCCTGCTAATCACCATGGAGGAAAGCATTGTTCAAATCCAACTAGTGAAGATGCAAACCACGATGTGCGGCGATGGCGAGAACACAGCGAACGGTGACCAGTTTGGCAAACAGAGCAAAGGTATCGTGATAATCAACACTTTCGACCTAGGTAAACCCTTTCTCCACTAGAAGAGCTTTATATTGCTCGACACTGCTATCGGGACAAAACTTAATCTTGTATATTCGCTTGGAATCTATGGCTTTCTTATTCGGAGGCAATTCCTCCAAGACGCATGTGTCATTGGCCTCCAATCTCGCATTGCATGGCCTCATGCAAGCAAGCTTACTGGACAACATCATGAAAAAAGCTGGGGTTCAGCCAAGGTATTCACCTATGACACGAAAACACGATGATTAGCGGATAAACAAGTAAAATTAACATAGGCTGACAAAGGATAATTTGTAGCCGTCACAGTATGAGAAGAGGGAAGATAAGTATCATAACCTTACAAACGGCGAGGAGGATGTTGTGTCGGAGGGGGCTCCTCGATCGTGGAAGGTGAAATAGCACCCTGCTCGACAAAGCTTGGGGAGGTATCCATGCATGGGCTGCTCGTGCATGGTGAGGGACGAGCATCAGCTAAAGCAATGTCTGTTGCTGGAGGTGCAGCTGAATTATCAGCCATTGCAAAAGCAACAACCTGCTCAAGAGGAAGAGAGGCAGCAGCTTCACTGTCATCACCATTCGTATCTACGGAAGGGTCAACACGTGGAATAGGAAAGGAACACGACTGTATATCACTAGTGAGAGAATGGAAGGTAAAAACATTCTCATCAAAGACTACGTTTCGTGAAACAAAGATTCTTTGGGACGCCAACTCAAGGATGTGATATCCCTTCTGCGAGGAGGGGTAGCTCACTCACCAATACCGTCACACTAGAAAGTAGCCAAGTGTAACCACGAACTAATGTGTAATGTAGCGGGTTTAGCTTTAATTGTCAACCCAGGTCCTAGATGTGATGACTACTCCATGAAGTTCTCGTTATTCAGTAGTTTAAACGTAGTGAAGTTGTAATTACTCTAAGCAAACACAAAGTAGTAAAGTTGTGATTCAAGTTCGAGAGACGTCACCCGGATATGGTTCCCCTAGATTGCAGTTAAGCCAAATTGTAATTTATCAAGTTCATATATAATGATAGTTATACTGCAGAAGATTCTTATTCAATCTGAAGTCTCGACTAAAGGTCTTCAGACCCTCCCAGTCTGAATACCCAGCGGGCGAGTAAGCTCCACCAGAGTAAACGAACTAAGGCCCTAACGTGTAAAACCTCCTCTACTGGATCAAATCCAGTACGGAGCAGTGAATTGACTTCTCGACTAAAGTAGTCAATTCACCACCTCCAATCAAGAGGGCTCTATGACACGCTAAAACACAACACTAAACTATGACCAAGTGTAATCGCAGTCCGGAAATGCATTAAAGTGGCAAGTTCTAAAACTACGACCAAGTCTAGATCTACTGCTTACTCCATGTATATCTGTTATCTAGCAAACTAAGTTGAGTGATTGTTGATTTAAGTAAAATCTGTAAGAAAGCAGGAAATGATTCGGTTTTCTAAAGCAAGGGAAGAGTCACTCGGGAATGAGTCCCCCTAGCTCCTTAGTTAGGTCTCAGTTGTAATTGCCCTGGGTTGATTTACTGTTGATTAAACTGCGGAAGATCCGACAGTAATCTCTTAAGCTGACCAAGCCCTCTCAGACAGGCTAACCGGCAGGCGACTAACCTTCACTGGGATAGACTGCTGAGGCAATAAGCACAGAACTCCATTACTGGAATTAGATTCCAGTACAAAGTAGTGAATCGACTAACTCTCGTATAATCGATTCACTACTACCGATTGAATAAGCTCTAACAACCTAATCAGATTCTATCTATCTTAGGTTGCAGCAGATATCAATAAAAGATTATCAGACTTCAATTGACTCAGTCAAAACACTTCAATCGATTATAATCAAGCAATATCACAATCCAAACGTAATTACAATCAAGATTCCTAACACATGGAACTAGGGTTCTTCATACCCAAGTGAGAGAAAGTTCTACTCCATAGAGAGAGAGAGAGAGAGAGAGAGAGAGAGAGGGAAACAGAATACAAAGCAGTCATACTCATAACAATGGGAAGAATCTGCTCTGGGATGATGACCTTCACTCCTATGATGATCTCCAAGCTCGATTTATGAAACCCAGCTCCAAAATCACTTCTAGGATGTGTTCTTCGCACTTTCTCTCTCTAGGGCTCTGTTTTTGCTCCAAAAAGTCGATCCCCTCTTCTTTGGCTCGAAATTGGGTTAAAACCCAGAAATTCCCGACCACACGGCCAGGCCACACGGCCGTGGAAATTCCAGCTGCCCGTGTGGCTCTCAAAACACCGCGTTTTGATTAAGTGACTTCCAGGCATGCTGCACGGCCAGGGACACACGGCCGTGTGGGTTTCCAGGATGCCCGTGTGAGCTCCCTGGACTTTCCACACGGCCACAAGGGGTCCCCTACACGGCCAGTGTGGCTTGCCCGTGCAAAGTGGTGCCACACGGCCAAGTCACACGGCCGCGTGGGATTTTAGGTGTGCCCGTGTGGCTTCCTCAGCTTCTCGCCAAATGCCCTATTTTCCTCCAATCGACCCCAAACTCGTTCCCAAACCTTCATTCACGTACTAGGACCTGAAATATCATAAACAAGAACAACCTAGCGTGAAATCGGCCTAAAACACGAGAAATAAAACTCAAACGGTACAAGAATGGTGGACAAAAACATGTGTATATATCAATTCAACAAATTCCCCCACACTTAACCGTTTGCTTGTCCCCAAGCAAACCAAGTCAGATACGAGGTAAGCTCAGCATATTTCAATCATACCAACATTGGGGACAAATCATATAGGCACAGAACACGTGGATCGTACAGGCTTTTAAACATCAACACATGAACAATTTTAATAGCAACCTGGACAACCACCACAGAGGACATTCGAGTGCAGCAAAATCGGGTAAAGGAGGAGTCTCCCTTCTGTTCATCAACCAACATATACTTGACTCAACCACTTACTCAAGACAGTCATCGCATGCATCAAACTCCAGACATCAGAATCAAGACCGAGCCATCTAGGTCCTCACCGGGGTAAAGAGCATATAGTACAAGGAAATGAATCGCTCACTCTCGACCAGTGGGGTCAGGACAATTTGATGCAAAAAATGCGCATGCTTATTCTCTCAATCTCTAACGTCTCTCCACCATGAAGGCATCCTCTAAATGTTAGAGTTCACATATGGGGTGTCACCACTAACTAATCCGGAGGTCTTAGACACAGGTTCAGATGACTGGCTAGGGTCTTGGACATGGGGAAAAAGCCTTTTAGGTGGTGGAAGTATTCATAGCACAATGTTCCACAATTCCAAACCCAACACAATCACAGTCAATCAAACCACTTACTTTCTTCCTGCCATTCTGCATTACTCAAATTCTTTAGAGCACAAGAGCGAAGGAGGTCACAATAATGTTAGTATTTCCAAGCCAGACTGCTAAGAAATACTACTTAATGGGGATTATTCAAATTTGGGGTGGTGGCTCTCTTTTGCTTTCATTCATTTCTACTTCTTTTTTTTTTTTTTTGTCTTTTTTTCATTTCTTGAGAGAACCACCATCTATGCACATTTTTCAAACACATGCCCAACTTTTTAAGAACTACCTTCAACCCTCACATTATATTTAGCAGAAACAACAGAGAACATGTAAAAACCACTCTGTGGAACCTTCTAAGAGATGCAAAAGGGGTGATTTTTCATTGTAGACCGAAAGAAAGAAAAGTACACGGCTCAAAGGGGCTGACTAGGGGGTATGACACACCAAGACAATCAATTTGGTCGTGGGCTAATCCTATGCCTCCATCATCTTAGCTAGTGACAACGTGAATGCTACACATCATGGAAGAGGGAACTATCGCACAAGAAAGAAACGAGCTGGCTCAAATCTCACATGGCTACCTATATGCTCTATCTCTCATTCTGATTCCCTGTACTAGATGCATAAACGACTGTCAAGAGAAAGTGATCAATCCAAGTCACAGTTGGTAAGCAAACAGTTGAACAAAAACTGAACCCCTACATAATTCTACTGCATGTCTCAGTCATCATCATAGGTTGTCCTAGTTACAATCAAGCTGTCATGCAATAATTCGAAAGTCATTCGATTTACCAATCAAATCCACAGTGCCAATATGATCATGAAAACATCAGTACTTGGAGCCCTCAAATCTCGAGATTTGGACAGCGGACTAGGCTCCAAGCACACAAACTCAACTAGTAGTCAACGATAGATAAACACCCCCCCCCCTCACACTTAAGCACGACATTTCCCTCAATGGAGCAGAGGGAAAGACAAGGGGAAACGATGTTACCGGGAATACGGACTGTCGGGGGACTGGAAATGGGACCAGTCAGCCGAGCTAGAGTCATCAAAACACACTGGGTGATACAAACCATAGTTCCAAGTGGACAAACCGAAAAACAAACAAAAGAAAAACAAACCTTGGTGGGGTTGTCTCCCCACAAGCGCTTCTTTTACGTCTTAGCCGGACGGTGGCTCCTAAGTTTCGGTCCACCCCAGAACCTCCTTGAAGTTGAGGTTCTCATTAATGAGGTGGAGTCTCAAGTCACGAGCATGTGATAGGTGATGAAGATGGCTCGTGGCCTTGAGGAAGATGAAGTCTCCACTCACGAGACCTCTCCTTCGCGTCTGCTCTTGCCTCATTGCCCCAAACCATATAAGATATATTCGATTGACCACCATCGCATCCACCAAGAGGGATTGATGTTGATGTGGTCTTGGTCTGGAAAAAAGACACTGCAAATGGGTCCTTGCCAAGCAGCTCCTCGAAGTTTGGTGGAGATATCACATGTAACATAGGGCTGGTGCAAGCCTCTTCCACCTCAACTTCATCCTCAGCCTGGATTCCAATTTCTTCCTCAACCCCCCTTCCTTCATCAGAATGTGGTCTCTACCCTTGGAAAAGATCAAGAACTTCCTCTTCTTTGCTTTCTTCCTCATCCTCCACAACTTCTTCCCTCACCATTTCTCGCTCTTCTTCTTCTAGAACAGATTGGAGAGCAAGTCACCATGTAATTTCTTTAATGAGATCATCTTGCATCTCCTCACTCGGGCCCAGCATGTTAGAGCAGAAATGAGGAAAGGTGTGATCTGTAACCAGAGGACTTTCCTGATCATGATTATCATGGGAGTTCTCTGTGATAACTTCTGTATGCTCCTCAACGTCCCTGTAGCCTTTGTCATCCTCCACCTCCTCTAGCATGGTAGCAGAAAGGTGATCTTGAGGCTTGAGCAGGATGTGAGCAAACTTTCTCCACCCACTCTGTTTGCTTCGCTGAGCACTGAGCAGTCTCCTCCATTTCATGGAGAAATGAGGAATCGGAAGGGGCAAGGGCTTGGATTTGAAGATCCATCTTGGAGCATGATCTCTCAGTGTCTCGAGAAAACTGCTCCACGAGAAGCCTTAATTGTTTGTTCGGATCTTCCAGTGAAGTGTAGCATGGCTCTGCAGAGTGGCCCGTGAAGGCCTCCATGGCTAACTCCAACTCAGATGACCCCTCTGGTTGTGGCAGGAACTCTTCTTGAAAAGGATATTGTTCTTGAGGTTCCCAAGGGTTTGGTTGTTCTCCGTAGTAGGGGGTTGGTACTGACATCCGAATCCATAGTCTTCTCCTCCTTGATTGCTCAAGGAAGTCTCGGGGTAATACCCCACGGATGGTGGTTGATACCCCCAATGGTTGGAGAAGCCATGAGGATCCATGTTTCAGATCTGCACCAACAAAAACATAACACCCAAGTGAAAAGCAAGGGTGGAAAAGAAAAGAAAAGAAAAAAACTAAAGTAACAGACTTTCACGTTTTCTACAATAACCTAGAGGTTCCTCGACAACGGCGCCAAAAACTTGACACGCTAAAACACAACACCAAACTACGACCAAGTGTAATCGTCGTCCGGAAATGCAGTAAGGTGACAAGTTCTAATTATCAACCCGGGGTCTAGATCTACTGCTTACTCCGTGTATATCTGTTATCTAGAAAACTAAGTTGAGTGATAGTTGATTTAAGTAAAAGCAGTAAGAAAGCAGGAAATGATTCGGTTTTCTAAAGCAAGGGAAGAGTCACTCGGGAATGAGCCCTTAGTTAGGTCTCAATTGTAATTACCTTGGGTTGATTTACTGTTGATTAAACTGCGAAAGATCCGACAGTAGCTTGGAATCTCTTAAGCTGACCAAGCCCTCTCAGACAGGCTAACCGGCAGGCGACTAACCTTCAACGGGATAGACTGCTGAGGCAATAAGCACAAAACTCCACTTCTGGAATTAGATTCCAGTACAAAGCAGTGAATCGACTAACTCTTATATAATCGATTCACTACTACCGATTGAAGAAGCTCTAACAACCTAATCAGATTCTATCTATCTCAGGTTGCAGCAGATATCAATAAAAGATGATCATACTTCAATTGACTCAATCAAAACACTTCAATCGATTATAATCAAGCAATATCACAATCCAAACGTAATTACAATCAAGATTCCTAACACATGGAACTAGGGTTCTTCATACCCAAGTGAGAGAAAGTTCTACTCCATAGAGAGAGAGAGAGAGAGAGGGAAACAGAATACAAAGCAGTCATACACATGACAATGGGAAGAATCTGCTCTGGGATGATGATCTTCAGTCCTATGATGATCTCCAAGCTCGATTTATGAAACCTAGCTCCAAAATCACTTCTAGGATGTGTTCTTCGCACTTTCTCTCTCTAGGGCTCTATTTTTGCTCCAAAAAGTCGATCCCCTATTCTTTGGCTCGAAATTGGGTTAAAACCCAGAAATTACGGACCACGCGGCCGTGTGGAAATTCCAGCTGCCCGTGTGGCTCTCAAAACACCGTGTTTCGATTAAGTGACTTCCAGGCATGCTGCACGGCCAGGGACACACGGCCGTGTGGGTTTCCAGGTTGCCCGTGTGAGCTCCCTGGACTTTCCACACGGCCACAAGGGGTCCCCTACACGGCCAGTGTGGCTTGCCCGTGCAAAGTGGTGCCACACGGCCAAGTCACACGGCCGTGTGGGATTTTAGGTGTGCCCGTGTGGACTCCTCAGCTTCTCGCCAAATGTCATATTTTCATCGAATCGACCCTGAACTCGTTCCCAAACCTTCATTCACGTACTAGGACCTGAAATATCATAAACAAGAACAACCTAGCGTGAAATCGGCCTAGAACACGAGAAATAAAACTCAAACGGTACAAGAATGGTGGACAAAAACATGTGTATATATCAAGTCATCACTCTATCAACCTATGCAGAAATTCTCTTTCTAGGTCAAAACAGAAACTACAAGAATGTGATCAAGACTCATGCAATTCTGAAATCATGCCTAAATTGAATATAATCGGTATCAAAAGATAATGTACTTGGGTTCATACAATCAAGCCTAACATACAAATCTAGGGTTCTTCATACCTAGGGATGGTAATGGGTCGGGTTGGGTCGGGTTTTGCCAAACCCAAACCCATGGGTTTATACATAAAAAAAACCGGGGTAAAATTCAATGGGTTTGGAAAACTCAAACCCAACCCACTGGTTATCCGCGGGTTCATGGGTACCCATGGGTTTTTGTGGTAAAAAACTTATAATAACAAGTTCCTATCAAAATATAAGTAAAACATCAATTTCTCCATACAAATTATCCATAAATAAAACACCAATCTAGAAAATTCAAACAAACCACAAATTATCCATACAAATTATAAATTAGATTGGGGGGAATTAGAATTAGGGTAGGGTTTGGAGAGAGTAGGCGGCGAAATATGTGTGGGCGGGTATCCATGGTTTGGGTATCCATAAACCTAAACCCAACCCGGTGTAAGTGTAACGGGTTTAAACCCAAACCCGGCCCGAAACCCGTCAACACGGGTTTATACGCGTTGACCAGGTTGGGTCGGGTAGGGTACCCGTGGGTTCGGGTTTTGTTCCCATCCCTATTCATGCCTAGGTGAGAGATGGAGTTTACACCATAGAGAGGGAGAGAGAGGAAATTAGCTTTAGATGCAGAAATCATCATGGAGGATAGAATTCAGCTTCTGGTTGTCAATCGGTAATTCTCCAGGCTTCAATCAAGCTCCAATGGTGTCAAAACTTGATCTAGGTCACCTTGGAGGATGGATTCGTCACTTTCTCTCTCTAAAACTCTGTTTTCGGCTCTCAAACTCGGATGCCTTTGTCAAAATTCGTGTTTGGCTCTAAACAACCCGAGTTTCAAACCCCCAGCCTGATTACCCGGTCGGGTATTGAAGAACAGGCCGGGTTTTCCAAAAACAGCGTGCAGCGGTAAGTCATCGAAGGAGACAAAACCCAGTCTCAGGCTTAATTTCCCGGTAGGGGATTAGGGGGTCCCGACCGGAGGAAATCCCTGGACGACTTCCCCTGCCTTTGATGGCATTTCCCCGACCGGGTTTTTGATGGCTGACCAGGGATTCTGGTCCTTAAACTCCTCCTTTCGTCAACTTAGTGCTTTTGAAGTTTTGAAGTGAAACTCGCTCCCAAGCCTGCATAGCTTATCCAAGACCTGAAATACATCACTGCAAATACATTCAGGGGTTGTTTGGAAGTTATGATTCTAGATGAATGATTCTTTGAATTCATGTATTCTGGAAAATCCATCGTTTTTTTGTTCCAAAACTTTATTCAATACATGCATTTGAGGTGGGCCCTCAAATCTCATATCACCCACAATCACTCATTTTAAATCTCAACAAAAAGGTGAGATTCTTCCTTTGAGATTGTTGACTTTAATTGGTTTCACTTTTAGCTCATAAAGTGATTTTTTCTTTTCTTTAAAATTTTTGAATGGCTACAACCAAACAAGACATTCTTCCAATCATCTAATTCTTACAATCTTTGTATTTACAATAGATGTATTCATCAAATACACATATTTGAAAAATCTCAACTTCCAAACTACCCTTCGGTTCTATATAAGAGATTAAGCTTGCAATGAAACAACGAGACAACATTTGATCATACAATTTTCTGTTCAAACTCTCCCTCTGGCTTGCTATTTGTAAGGCTTGGTCTCCTAATCTATGAGACCAAAAAACAACTATCAACCATCCCTTACCATCCTTAAAAACACAAACATCATTAGTATCATCTAACAAGCTGATTGTAGCAACCCTTAGTAAGCCATTTCTTAAAAAACTCCATATGCTCTTTAGAAGAACAAATTATGATTTTCACATAAATCTAACTCAATTTATATTGACTACTTAAACAAAAACACAAAAACGATGATGAAAACTATTTCTTAAATGGTATCATAGATAGTAAGAAAAATAAAGGGTAAACTAATTTTACTCTTTCAGAAACTCAAAACTTTATTAATAAGCCATTTCTATCAAAGAATTATTAGGGTTTAGGAGTTTGGGCCGCCAATTAAGGCTCAATTAGGTATAAATTCGAATTATTAATTATTAAGGTTTTTGGATGTATTTCATATGTAAATATGTATTTTGGATTTATGAAAAGAATTAATCAAACAAGTAATCGGAAATTGTTATGAAAAGTAACTCTCGAAATTGTTAATTCTTATTCTCAAACCCTAAATATCTATGGTTCTTGCAGTGGTATCATAGCCCTATTCGATTATGAGTTCATCACAACTCTCTACCTGGGATGCTAATCAGCAAGACCTCGACCGACTCATCCTCGAGGTAGAGAGGATGGCCGAGCGGTTAAGGAAAATTTTTGGGCCGCATCGAGCGACGACGGCGGTGGCATTTGAGGGTGCAGCGGCAACACAAGTGTTACGGAACGAGTCGGTGATCCTCACATCGTCGCCGGTAGATGAGTCATTGTGGGCACCAATGAGCGAGGAAGAGGCAAGGCTGAGAAGAATGTCGGGGTTAGGCTGGCCTCGTAGCCGTCGGGTGGAAAGGAGGAGGCTGTGAACTCCCTTACGTGTCACTGGAGACAAAGAAGGAGCGACTGCCGGCGATGGAGACAATAGGAGGCGTCTTTTCTTCCTCAAGCAAACCGTCCACCGATAAAGTGGCGGAGCTGAAGATGCAGGTCGTCGGGTTGAGTTCTCCCCTCGGTCGTTTGGAGATCTGCTGGCTATCAAAGAACAAGTCGGTGAAGAAGAAGTGGTGGATGGCAATGAAGACGAAGGAGGAAGACGACGCTCTCCTCGCAAACCCTAGGGTGTCACCCTTGACTCATTCAATGCAGCTGTTGGCTGCCTTATCGGGCCGAGCCATATGGGTCGCCGGGTTTAGGCAATCAACGGACGTTGGCCATTAGGATCAGCATAATGGGTTGAGTCTTGGAAGAAAGTGGGTCGAGCAAGGCCTGGACTTTGGCCAAAGAGGAAAATGGCTAGTTGATTACAAGAGGAAGATGGGCTGAGTCCACAAAGAGGGCATGAGCCTCATGTGGGCTCATTGGATGGATCTCTTTTGCATGGGGTGGGCTCAATGGCTTGAGCAGAAATGGAGTTCGACTGAAGGAAAAGAAAGCACGAGAAGTGGAGCAACTAACGTTTGGGTGCCTTGGTCTGTTTAACTACATTATGTTCTTTCGTTAAGGAAGGGAGATAGGTAGTATCATGTTCATTTCCTTGGTTGGGTGCAATGTTGGCCTGGTTTTCAACATGTCTGTGTGGTGGCTTTGATCCCAGTTTGCTTTGTGGATAGACTCCCTAGAGGCTCTTTTTATTCATGCTTTTCCTTGGTTGATGTATCATTAGAAAACAGTGGTGACATGGTTTCCTTTTCACTTATTGAAATAACTATTAGATGGTCTTGTACACCATGGTTTACGATTTAACCCTATCTCCCATACATCTTAATGAACTGCTCTCCATGGGCTTCTTATTTATCCTTGATGCTTATTACATCTTCTAATAACTTCTTTAATGTTGAACCATCCTTACCAACTTCGATGATAGGCCTTACTGCCTCTCCCAAGTTTGTGACCTTGTGATGATTAGGTGGTTCTAGAGTGATCTTTGAGAGGCATGTTTCCATTTGATCAGAGAGACTAAATATGCGGCCTCACACATCTTGATCCTCTTTTCGGTTGCATTAATCTCTCAGCCTTGTTCCATGATAGAGGGGTCAAGCCCACACTTTTCGTCTAATAGCTTTAACATATCAGACTGCCTCTTGAGAGTACTCAAGTTTACACACTTCTTCTACTTCCCTCTTTTCTTCAAAGACTTTATCATGTTCCACATTTAAGGTGGATATTTTCTTTCCATTTCTTCCATTTGTTTCTTTATTTCTTCCATAAGATTGATGAACCGAAACTCTCAATTCAGAAGTTTTCTGCTAGGCGTAGAAAGAAGCCTTAGGGTTTGTTTGGAGGATTAAAGTTGTAGTTCTCATTTCATAAAGTAACTTAAATAGTTCCCAACCTATTACAGGAATAATAATAATAAAGAAATAACAATAATAATGGCTGTCACTACTCAATGTATCGGGGGTTCGGCTTCGGCTCTCGCGTGGACTTCGTCCAAGACGTCCCGGGATAAGGTATAAAACAAGGCGGTAGTGCTATGTTCCTCCTCCAACTATGAGCATAAAAGCATCTTTCGATGTTCGCACCGTGTTGCCCATCAGACAATTGGGCACCCAACGAACCACTATTAGATGACCTTTAATGTGCTATGTAAGTGTTTACACCTTCAACTAAAAACACAGTCAAACCTCCATTCGGCTTCTGCCAAAAATGGACGAAAAGGCTCTTAAGGTACTTCATATTTTATATTTTTGTGATTTATCAATGTGAATCGTAGAGGAACACTATAAGACCAATGTTTTAATAGAATAACCATGATTAAATGTTGTTTGTTATTTTCACAATTTGTTTACAAATTCAATAAAGTTATTTTCTTTTATATAAATGATAGATGGCGACAGATATTTACAATCCTCGATTATATATCCAACCTGGCCTGAGAAATGCACAGTATTTAACTGAGCAAGCAAATCATTGATCTCATGTTATTGGAACAACAACCCGGCAGACACGCCCTACCTTCAAAATCATGTTTTTAATTATTTTAAAACGTTGTTGTATAAAGACATGGGCAACGAGAAACTGATATTTTGGTATACACATACTCGTCCCATTTTGTTGAAAAAATCCAAAACTACCACTTTAAAAAAAAATTACAAAAATACCAATCATACTCAACAATTTTCAAAAATACCACCCTTCCACACAAAACGCACCTCGAAGGCGCGGTTATAAACCAAAACGCGCCTCCAATGCGCGGTTAAGAGACAAACCGCCTGTGGAACGCGCGGTTTGACCATTCCTGCCTGTCAAACCGCGTTGCCACGTGGCGGTACATGCAACCGTGTGATGGGGGAGCGATCTGACGGCCAAACCGCGCGCCAACTCAGGGATCCGCGTCGCTCAGTCAAACCGCTCCCCCGAAACGAGGTTTGACTGTTGGGGAAAACAAACCGCGCGCTGGAGGCGCGGTTTTAGGTGGGGTAAAAAGACAAAACCGCCCCTCCAGCATGCGGTTTCGTCCCTATATAAACCCCCTTCTCCCTCCCATTTTCTGCACACCAAACCCATTCCCCCCTCTCTCTCTAACTCCTCACTCTATCCACGCCCTCCCCACCCAAAAACCTTAGAATTAGTTATTTTGTTGGTTGCGGCTAAGTCTGATCTGCCTTCAAAACACTTTTTCTTTGGTTTTCACTAAAAAACCGTCGAATCTCTGTCCGGTCTCTGAAAAAAGGGCTGATTTTATCCAAGAAGAGGGCATTTACTATGATGATTATCAAGCGGTACGTACTCATTTTATCCAGTTGTTGTTGTTATAATGATTTATTTAATTTATATACTAATTGATTTATGTTGTTGTTATGCTATCGTAGGTTGGGCCGGATATTGATATTTACAATCAATGATATTATGTTGATCAAGGACCGATTGATCCGGCTATTTTATACGATCAAGCCAATCCATCGTTCAAGAGACGTTTGGAACGAACACAAGGTACATATTATTTATCATCACTTGAAATTTGTATTTTGTTAAAGTAATTTATTTGTTTGTACAATAATTTACTTAATTGTTAATAGTATTGATTATTTTCTATAATTTAAATCAATACAATACAACACTTATTTAGACTCTTTATAAAGAAATGCATGTCTAAGGAAATGGGGACTTAAGCGATCATCATGATCCCCCCATGACCTGGGAAAATCGGGTTCTAAGCGATCCTCGGATCCCCCCTTTTTCTGTCAAAAAGACTGTGTTTCTAAGGAGATGCATACCTCTCCTAAGAGTCTTACGAGTGTACTTGTATTGCTTTAAATTATTGAAAATAATCAATACGATTAACAAAATAATATATTTGGTTTTATGTGTATGTGTACAAAAAATAATTATACTTAAATTTCAAAAATTATTTTAGTTATTTTAAAATTAATGTTGATTAGATAATGTATATTTCTCTAAAACAACCTTGATTTAATTAATATTGCATCTTATAATATATTTTAGTTATGTTAAAATTAATGTTTATTAGATAATCTATATTTCTCTAAAACAACCTTGATTTAATTAATATTGCATCTTATAATATATTTATATATGTATAAATCAACAACTTATAGTGAAAGTTAAATTCTTCTCTAGGATGCATACCATATAGTCCTCTATAGGGGGCACGACGAACGTGCTTGAATGGAACGATGTCATCTTGCCCTTTCTAAAAAGGGCAAGATTGGATTCGATTAGGCATTTTAATGGAATCAAGATCGACCTCCAACTCATCACAACATTGGTAGAGAGATGGCGAAAGAACACACACTACTTCAATTTTCGTGAAGGCGAGTGCACCATCACTTAAGGACATCGCCATCCTAACCAATTTTCCCATCGATGGTGATGTTATTTGTGTGGACTCTACGCCACCACCTAAAGTTGTTGCCAATATGAGTGGTTGGCAGCATTTTATATGGACGGTCACCGGGTTGTGTCCGCCAGAAAAGGGAGATCACGGTGCGGATGGTCATCCACCATTGTCCAAGGGCCAAGTATCCATCACGTGGTTGACAGCGGAGATCAAGTGTAAGCACAACCCTGAGTTCGGAGGCATTCCCCTCACGGAGGAAAGTTCGGAGCGTGATCAAGCGTAAGCACAACCCAGTTTCCAGTATGAACAACGGCCAAGTACATTTCATGACGCCATGTCCTCAGCTACTTGGGTCGATGGTTCATACTCAAGTCCCCACCAAGACTTCTCACCTTTGCATCGACCACAACAACAATGGCAACAACAATGGCAGTCCACTCCCCACCGTATGAGAATGGATAGTCATCGACCGCACACGGAGGGGCCACCTACCACGGCATCGAGGCGGCATAGCACGGACGAGCGCCCTTCTACGACGAATAGGAATATGCCACCAGTTCCACCCTCAGCTACACCCGGTGGACTAGTCGCCCATCGCACAAGGAAACAAAGGGCAAATCATCAAAATAATGCATGAGTGTTACAAGTTGTGTTTATTTCAAGTTATGTTTTATTTAAATTAAGTTGAGCAATTTGTTTTTAGTTTAAGTTATTTTTTAGTTCATCATGTAGTGTGTTTGTGTTCGTGATGTGTTTTATTCAAAAAGATGGAACATTGCATCGAAGTTTGTTAATTGTGCAAATCTCCAATGTCATTTAAGCACACAAAATACAAGTAGAGTTATCATTGAACAAATGCACAAAGATGGAACAAATGCATGAAATTAATACACAAAGATGGAAGAAATGCATGAAATCAATCTATGCACCATTATCCGGGTTCACCACATCGGGCCCTGGATTTTGAGGACCAATTGGTCCGGGACATTTTCGTTTATCATGCCTGGGTACTTTACATATGGAACACCGTCTTGGCCCTCGCGGTGGTCTTCCACTTTGATCCATCTCATTTGGAATCCTTTTTACCCGCGGGCGCCCTGTTTCCCGCCTAAGACCGATTGGTGGAATGATAATCATACCCTCATAAACTGGCAAGTAAGCTTCATCCGGCAATGCATAGAAACTAGTACGATAACTGCTCTTTTTTGAGTCGATGTTGAAGAACGGACTGACGAAATGACGAGGGACTTTGCTCCTGTGCTTTATTACAGCCATTGAATGGGAACATGGTATACCTCTACCCTGATACTTCTGACAAGAGCACTCCCCCTTTTTAGTCCTAAAGTTGACGGTGACTTCATGGCGATGACCCCCACGTCTCCCATC
Organism: Linum trigynum; assembly: GCA_964030455.1. Classification (NCBI taxonomy): domain Eukaryota; kingdom Viridiplantae; phylum Streptophyta; class Magnoliopsida; order Malpighiales; family Linaceae; genus Linum; species Linum trigynum. Next base: position 25,661,359 of record OZ034814.1, on the reverse strand, counting down.
CTCCCAGTGTCCAGTCTCGACCGAATACTCGCCAGCATTTCGGTTCATAACAGTGACTTTGTGACGAGAGCTCTTCCGATTATCTTTTTCCATTATTTTTGTGGCATGATCGGAGTGTACCTTACCATGTGCCTCCCTCTTCTCACACCAGTGGAGACAGTTGACGAACCATCCGTTTTTTTTCCAGAATGTCATCTCAACAATTGCAGAGATGGGGAGTGCACGACATTCCCTGTAGACGTTGCTGATACTCTCGCTTGAGTTCGTTGTGGCAATACCCCATCTGGTACCTCCGTCCTTATGAAACGTCCACATTTCAAGGTCATGTTGATCAAGCCACTGCGCACCTTCAGGGCATAGCTGACGGATATTCTGCATCTTCTCTTTAAATTTCTTCTCTTGGTAAGCGACAGCTGATGAATATCTTACAAAAACGTAAGGTAAGCAAGACCGAACTTACCCTCAATACAAGTACACTTGTAAGACTCTTAGGAGAGGTATACATCTCCTTAGAAACACAGCCTATTTGACAGAAAAAGGGGGGATCCGAGGATTGCTTAGAACCTGATTTTCCCAGGAAATGGGAGGATCATGATGATCGCTTAAAACCCCATTTCCTTAGGCATGCATTACTTTATAAAGAGTCTAAATAACTGTTGTATTGTATTGATTTAGTCCTCATTTTATCCAGTTGAAAAAATATATATAACAATTAATTAGAACGCTTATCGATCCATCATAGACTATCAGCAAGCTTCTTTCGCTTGAAATGATGGTTCCAGTTGCTCTTGAAATGTCGTATGCACCATCTCTGTGACCAGTTCCAGGTTGGATCCAAGCCTAAGATAGCAGCCCGTATACCGGCGTGGCGATCTGAGATGATAGTTAGGTTCGTCCGCCTGGTGACATGGAGCTGAATTTGTCTGAAGAACCATCCATAGCTATCGATATTCTCTCCCTCCACAATGGCAAAGGCTAATGGATATACTGCTCTATTTGCATCTGCTCCGTTGGCGATCAGTAGAGTACCCTTGTACTTGATGGTAAGGAATGTTCCATCAACTTGAATCACAGGAACATAGTATGGAAAACCATCAATACATGGCTTGAATGCCCAGAAAAGACGCTTGAAATGGCGATTGTTACCAGGCACCGGTGGTTGAATTTCTTCATCTTGGTAGCGAGGCGGGAAAATGGTGCCAGGGTTAGACACCTCCAACGCCAAAATCAATTTGGGAAGGAATGCATATGATTCTTCCCAGTCACCAAACACGGCGGCCATTTCTTTCTGTTTTCCATGCCACGGTTTCTTGTAGTTAATGATATAACCATAACGACTAGAAATGTCGGTGATGATGGTTTTCACCTTCAGGTTGGGTTGCTCCTCAATTAGATGTTTGATAGCCGCGGCAACGACCCTTGATTTCAACTGTCGATGGTCTTGGGATGTTATTGATGACACACATGTGTGTGTGTTCACCGCACGGGATATGACCCAATGGCCGACTCTCTTGCTCTTGATGGCCCGGACCCTAGCTTTGCATCCCTCATTTTCATTTTCATTTTCATTTTTTCATGTTTGATCAGCCTCTTTGTGTCGGAATGGGTTATTTGTCATTCAAAACTCCGAGTCATTGCTTCAGTGGCAATAGCGTGTCGGACCTCATTCTTCATTGCAAATTGTTGGCCCTTCGTAAAGCCAGTGAGTGGACCCATACTGGCACCTCTAGCGGGTCCATGTCGGCATCAACATACCAATCTTCATTTTGAATGTGATTCTAGTATGGGATAGGTACACGGTCGTGAGGTACCTCATCACCATCTGCGTCTGAATCTGGACCGGAATCATTTGCACCTTCCAGAGGATTGAAGCTATCTGCACTAACTTCGCCTTCCTCTTCTTCAACCTCAGGCTCACTAACTGGACTTGGATTGATCTCTTCTTCCATATGATTATCATCATGAAAGGCACCTTCACCAGCTCCGTAATGGTAGTTGTGGTAACTAACACCGCTTTGGTAGAAGTTGTGATCCGCCTGCTTGTTGGTTGTGATCCGCCTGTTGAGCTTCTTCTTCATATGAAGGGAAGGATTAATGATGACCTCCAGTTCCATCATGATACTCCTGCCTCCAGCTCGAGTCTTGTAAATCCTGGTGGGGATGATCTTCGTATAATACACTCCCACCGTGGATACCAGATGTTTGGCCATCTCCAGAATGACCTACACCGCCTTCGACGGCCTTGGTGTAAACGAACATCTCTGTTTGCTTAATTTTATTGGTGGTCAAAAATTGGACCATGGCATCAACGTCCTCCTGAGTGGTAAGGAGGAATTCCTCATTCCACAGCGACCCGTCATGTCTGTTTGGATATCGATACACCATTTGATCAACTCTTCTAGTGCCATCCATGCAGGTAATCTGAGTGCACATTTGATGGAGCTATTCAAGCATCGGTCTCGTACGGACCTTCATTTTATAAAAATTGCCACCGACATAACTTACAGCCTTTTCGGTCTCTTCTGTGTAACCATTCCACTGCAACCCAAGCGTGAACCTTTGGAATGCCATCTGCAATAAAACTGTAATTAAGTTACTAACATAAAATCCCAAAGGACAATGAAAAGTAATACAAAAGGGGACATGACAATGAAAAGTAATTAAGTTACTAACATAAAATCACAAAGGACAATGAAAAGTAATATAAAACAAACTTACGAATTAACGTTAATCGCAAAACTAAATAATTTAAAGGTGCACAACTGAAATTTGAAGAAGGAGGAGGAGGAGTGTGAAGAATTTGAGTTCTCTGAAACAGCCTTTTATAGGCGAATTTTGCAGCACAAACCGCGGGTTGGGGGACGGTTTTAGGTCTGCCATGCAGCCCCACCCCCTGCATGCCGACATGTTTGATGTCGGGTGACCAGGCACAAACCGCGCCTTGGGGCAGCGGTTTATGTCTGCACATGGTAAACCTCCCCACCAGGCGGCGGTTTATCATGCCGACAATTAAACGCTTCCTCATGAAGCGTTTTGTGGTAGGGTTAGTATATAAACCGCGCCTTTGAGGAGCGGTTTTAGCTGAAATTAAAAACCGCATGTTGGCAAGGCGGTTATGATGTAAACCGCTGCCTGGAGGCGCGGTTTATATATTAACCGCCTATTAGAGGCGCGGTTTTTAATAAACGGTGGTATTTTTGGAAATTGTTGGGAATGGGTGGTATTTTTGTAATTTTTTTTAAACGGTGGTAGTTTTCGATTTTTTCCCCATTTTGTTAGGGTTACAGAAACCAAATACCCGTAATTGTTTTTACGGGATGAGATCAAGAATTTCTACTATGAGTACACACGATTCACCCGTTAATACCTGTTTAGGTATTACGGGTATCCGTACTTTCCTCCCAATGCAATTTGATTGCTATCAAATGTCGAACCGGCTAGTGACTGCAACAAAGTAATTCCATCTCCAGCATCCTTAGTCGTAACTAATGCAGGGCCTACATGAAAAGTTGACAATGGAGCAAAATTAAGTTTTAGACAGCAAAAGGAAAAATTGAATGTCACTGCAATATGTCACATAATAATGAAAAAATGAAATCCTTTACCCAGTACCATATAACTCCATTAAAGCGAGTGATGTCCTGATGAGCATGCACGGTTTTCTTAAAAAAACGGACATCCCAGTCTCGAAGAGCTGCAATTAGAAGCTACCAGAGTGACATATTTGAAATTGGTAGATCCAGACTTTGAACGAGATAATTTGCCACTGGTTTGCCTTCTTCCTTCTATCAACAGCGATTTACCATCATGTTTGAAATTATATAGCTTCGACGCCAACCCCTTAAGATCCCTCCATGCTTGAAGCCCCTTTGTTCAATCTTCAAGTGCGGCATTACAGTTGGTCGATGTTTATTTCTCAACTCCTGCAATCGTATTTCATTTACATTTTGGAAACTCATGCTAGTTGTTAGTACAAGTTATGGGTTACCCGCGGGTATCCATTATCTTTCCCGTACGAGTAATGTGTACCCGTTAAGCCGTATAGGTTTGGGACAGAGGATGAAGTTTCCTCTCTAATGGGACTAGGTACCCATTTCAAATGGGAGGGGTACCGAGTCCCGTCCCGTTGTCCACCGCTAGCTATAGAACTTACTTTGTGCATTATTTTCGTAGGAGTCACTTGTTCCTATCGTCCATAGAGAGACATGGTGCTTGCCCCTGTTTCACGCCCGACTCGCGCTATATCTAGAAAGGTTGGGTTGGAAAGGGTGAGATACTTTGTAAAGATGGAGATTGACAATGAGCTACTACAGCTATGTCAGACATGTGGCGTGCGAAGACACATACCTTCCATTTCCCGAGGGGGAAACGACGATAATACTACGAGATGTTGTCATCCTCACTAGGTTTTCGATCACCGAAGATGCCATCTTCAACAACACAGTTGCTCCCGAAGCAGGTTGGGGGCCACTGATCCTTGAGCATTTGGGCTTTGACATGCCGACAACAATAGAGAGACATCATAAACCGTCGTTGGACGTGGGTTAACTATCAATCCCGTGACTCATTCATCAGATAACAGGGGAGTTGAGTTGGACTCATTCACTACAGAAGATCAAGTGGAGCGGTATTCCTGCGTTTATCTCATCGCCTTGGTGGGTGGAGTGCTATTTTTGAACAAGGTGAATAAATGGCATGTGGCTCCCATTGCTCCTCGGTTATTGGGATGCGATCGGGGTGAAGAGCTAGGGATCAGTTGTTTTGTCTACGCTATATCGACAGCTAGGTGGATGCTCAATGATGGGTACAAAACAAGACAATGGTGTTATGTTCCTCCTCCAACTATGGGCATGAGAGCATCTTCTGATGTTCGCACCGCGTTGCCCAGCAGACAATTAGGCACCCAACGAACCACTACAAAGGACCCTTATGGTGCTAGGTAAGTGTTTTGACCTTCGATTAAAAACACGGTCGAACCTCTCCCGACATATGCAAAATTGGACGAAGAGGCTCTTAGGGTATGTTATATATTTTATATTTTTGTGATATATCAACGTGAATCATGGAGAAACGCTATAAGACCAATGTCTTAGTAGAATAACCATGATTAAAGGTTGTTTTGGTATTTTCACGATTTGTGTACACATTTAATAATATTATTTTTCTTGTATTTTAATGATAGATGGCGGCAGATATTTACGATTCTAGATTCTATATCCAACCTGGCCCGAGGGATGCACAATATTTAACTGAGCAAGCAAATCATTATTCCCATGCGATTTGGAACAACAACCCGGCAGGCTTGCCCTACCTTCAAAATAATGTTTTTAGTTATTTTAAAACGTTTCTATCAAAATTACTTTATGAATTTTTTCGTAGGACTCACTTGTTCCCGTCGTCCATAGAGGGACCGGGTGCTTGCCCCTGTTTCACGCCCGACTCGTGCCCTATCTGGAAAGGGCAAGGTTAGAAAGGGTGAGATACTTCGTGAAGATGAAGATTGACAATGAGCTACTCACAGCTATGTCATACAGGTGACGTCCCGATACACATACCTTCCACTTTTTTAGGGTGAAATGATGATCACACTACTAGATGTCGCCATCCTCACTAGGTTTTCGATCACCGGAGAGGAAATCATCGGCAACTCGACTATTCCCAAAGCATGTTGGGGGCCACTTATCCTTAAGCGTTTGGGCTTCGCCATGCCGACGACAATAGAGGGACAACGTAAATAGCCATTGAACGTGGGTTAAGTATCAATCTACTGAATCGTTGATCCGATACCGGGGGAGGTTGAGTTGGATGCATTCACCACATAAGATCAAATGTAGCGGTGTGTGACTCATTCCAACTACCACAATAAAATCTATACTAGAGCCCAAGTATAAACTCTAGTAGAGTGCAGAATAGGGAAAGCGTTTTAAAATATCAACTTGGGCCGGTCCATGTACTCTTACTTCAACCGTTTAAAACGTTATCTAGCAATTGACTTTTAATGAAAACTAAAGACTAAAATTTAAAACAAGCAAGAAGGTAAATGATTTTAGAATCTATATGAGAAAGATTCACCCGCGTATTGCTCTCCCTCTCTATATATCAAGTTCGACCGAATAGAATGCAAATGTGTAAGAATGTGTTCATACACCGTAAGGAGGATGCAAATAGTGAAGACACTTCACTCTCTTGGGTGATAGGACAAGGAACAATGAATGAATCTAGCGAACTAGCTCTCTTGGCAGCTCAACCATGGGTTTCTAAGGTTTCTCCCTCGAAACTTAATGTGAACGGCAAAATAACAACCAAATCAAAGTGTTAAATCAAAACTTGAGGTTTGCCCTAAATTTCCCTAGGTGGGTGGCTCAAATGGCCAAGAAATCCAGCTTCTCAAAGCCTCTAGCAAACTAGGGCGTTTCTCTCCACCTAGGTCAATTTGGAATAGAACACAAACCCACACGCATAACATTCAATCCATACAATCTATCACATATCTAAAGCTAGGGTTTACAATACCCAAGTTAAAAAGAGTACTACTCCATAGCTAAACTAGGGATTACAACAAAGAGAAGAGGAAGAACCATGGTGTGGTGTATGACTTCCTTGTTGTAGAAATCACCCTTGGAAGATGAAAATCTCCAATCCTCAAGCTTGGAGCAAACCCTATATCTCTTACTCTCTCTTGGTTCGTCACTTTCTCTCTCTAAAATCTGAAGAAGAAGAAGAAGAAGAAGAAGAAGAAGAAGAAGAAGACAATCTCTCCCTAGGCTCCCTTCTTCAATTTTCAGCTCCATCCTCCTTTTATACAAGGTCGAGTGCTCACCATGGTCGAATATCACAGTCGTAATTTTTAAGCTCAAACCGTGATCTCGGGCAAAAGTGCACTATTTTATTTAAGGTCTGCACGGTCTTGGCTGGATTATCACGGTCGGGTGACCCAAATATCGTTAAGGCCCACGAGTCATAAAAACTCTTCTAGTTTCCTCGAACATCACGGTCTAGTCTCTATCTTCACAGTCGACTGGCCGTGATAATGTTGCTTGAACCGTGATCTTCCCCTTTTTGCTCCTTTCGATCCTCTTTCGCCCACCTTTCGCTCTGAAGGCTAATATCACCTGCTAGAACCCGAAACATGATGGAAACATGCACAACCTAGCGTAAAATCGAATATCAAGTGATGTAAATGCCTCAATCACCACAAGAACATGAGGTGAAAACATATGCAATTAGACCCGAATCAGTATGCCCACGTTTATCTCATTGCCTTGGTGGGTGGAGTACTATTGTTTTTGAACAAGGCGAATAGGTGGATAAATGGCATGTGGCTCGCATTGCTCATCGGTGTTTGGGATGCTATCGAGGCAAACAGTTGGGGATCAACTGTTTTGGCTATGTTGTATCGAGAGCTATGTGGATGCTCAAGGCTGGGTACAAAGGAAGCCACTGGTGCTATGTTCAACCTCCAACTATGGGCATGGGAGCATTTTTTATGTTCGCACCGTGTTACCCAACAGATAATTTGGCTCCCAACGAACCACTACGAGATGACCCTAATGGTGTTAAATAAGTATTTTTACCTTCGACCTTGCAAATATGTTTATTGCATTTGTGTTCCGCTGCGATTCTTGACGTTCTTCCTGCCATATTTGTGTTGATAATTGGCTAGAAAGTGGTGAATGAACCAATGCCATGTCCACCCCCCATTCATCGGGAAAGCCATACACGACATGTCTAATCTCAACGTGCTAGTCGGAAATGATCGTAATGCCCTTTCGCTGTGTGAAGTAGTCATGTTTCTCTTCGAAAAATTAAGCCCAACTTAAACTATCCCCCCTCGAATAGAGCAAATGCCAGTGAAAAAATCTGCACATTCCCATCAACACTAGTGGTAATAAGAAGGCTGCCTTGTACTTTCCAGAAAGGAAGGTGCCATATACTTAGATCACTGGAAGGAAGAAATCAAACCCATCAATGCATGGCCTGAATGATCAAAATATCAATGAAGCATCGACTCATTTTGGACCTGAACTTGGTCCTCAGTTTTTATATTATTGAACCACGACTCGTCCCAATCAATATACATGTCACCATGTCCTTTTGATTTCCTTGGCATGCCTTCTTGTACCTTATTTCCTTGTCACGCCATACATGTCACCCATGTCCCAAACTCCAACCCCATTGTATGTATCCTCTTCCTCACTCACATATCCCAAATCTTCTTCACTATCCTCTTCGCTTTTGAAAGGATAACACGACATCTCGTCAGTGGGATGCTCGCGACCATCACCGCCAACATCATCATCTCGACTTTGTGCATATCGCCTAGATGCCGGAATGGTATTTTCAATGTTAGACCATTCTTGACTCCAAGTCGGCCAGTGAACGGCATCTGACTCAACAAATGTGGCGGGCTCAATAGAATTAACACGATGTGGAGCAGCATCGCCCCATGGTACACCTCCCACATCGCCGCCTGCATAACTATCTCCTTCATAGTTGCTTGAATAACCACCCCATTCGTGCCCTCATGCAAAATATGTGCTTTTAGGAATTTTATAAAAACTATTGTATTTAGATTTTTTTATTATAAACTAGTGCATTTGTGGGGAAAAATATCACCGTAATAACGAGGGCGATAAGAGGATTCACCACCATCATATTCGTAAATGGCTCCACCATGACTGACATCCTCGGTCTCAACATACACCTATGCAAACCCGATCGTGTTTTCAGCTAGGAAGTCCACCATCATGTTAACCCCATCATCGTCGGATATAACAACTCCTTCGTACGTGACACCGCCTCCACTGGTGTTTGGATATCGTTAAGTAATTTTACAAACTCTTGTCTTCCCCACAATACAAACCATGTTTGCACAATGTCATATAGTTCTTGCCATGTGAATCTGGTCTCAATCTTCAACTTATTGGATTCCTCATCTTCATAAACGATTCCATTTTGAGATTTTGTCACCCAACCATTCAACCAAATAAGAAACTAGAACTTTCGAAATCTACTCATGTCTGCAATTTAAAATAAATAATGATCACATACAACATGCAAAACCATAAGGCATATACATTCAACTTTAATCTGGATCAGCGGCGGATCCAGAACACAGAAGTGCACTGGGCCGCATTTTATTAGAAAATTAGAATAGTAAAAGAATATCATGATTATAATCTTTTTACAATGTAAATTGTACACAACGGTAATTTAATTTAGCGAATGCATTAATAATGGAGTCCACATCCATATCAATAGTATACACTGTTTCAAATAAAATACTTGAGCAATCGACTAAAAATTCATCGCTCATTTTGTTGCGCAAATCAATTTTCACATGTTTCATTGTTGTAAAGGTTCTCTTCGTATTAGATGTTGAAACGAGCAACATCAACACTAGACAAATCAATCTACTAATCAATTTGCATTGTGTTTCCATCCCTATATCCACCCGCTGCTCTAGTAAATTTTCAAGGTAACAAACCTCATATATGTTTTAGTCTTTTACGTTTTAAACTTTCTGAATTTTTAGATTTCATTGTTTTTTTAGACGAATAACTTTTGGGGTTAGAATTTATAAGCTAAATTTAGAGTAGTGATTTTGAATATGTTCATCTGAATTATTTTTCTAATTATACCAAATCTTATTTTAAAATAACAACGACCCGAATATCAAAAATCGAAAAATTCATAAGGCCTATACTAACTATGGATCCAGAGGAGGGCTGGGCCGGGGCCCGGGGTGGCCACCCCCTGGATCCGTCATTGATCTGGATATTTAGCATGATTAACACGATGCGTCATTAGTGAAGCAAAAACAAACTAGTTAAATATTACCATACTAAACAAATTCATACGTAACTTGTAGTCAAGATAAGGGAATGGATTTCTGGTGTGGTCGTGAAATTTTCTGCAAGTGCGGTGGAGAAGAAGAGAGTTTTTGCTATGAAGGTGGGGGGGGGGGGGGGGGAAGGGGAAATGAGAGTGAGTTAGCATGATAGGGTAGTATTTTTATATTGAATTTAGATGAAGACAATATCGCCTTAAACTCAAGAGATCAATGCAAGATCGCTTCCGACGTAGGCTATCAAGTCTAGGTAGCTGCATCAAACCCTAAACTCGTGCCAAATATTGATCGATTTAGACAAAAACGATTTAGTATGGTCGCTTGTGACAAAAGTGGTCAATTGAAAATCGTTGCACCAACCCTAACCTCGTGGAAAAAAACATGCACCAACCCTAATCTCGTGTTCAAATGAAATCGCGATTGAGAACAACGATTTACTATTGAACGATTTACTTAAAAGTGATTTCATTGGTCACTTTTGACGACAACGATTATATAGCGATTAATACCATGATTGCTTCTTGGTGAAGCGATTAATGGTTTATTGCTTTTCTATAAAGCGATTAGCCTTAAATCGTTGTCCTCTCAAGCGATCAACATGTACATCGCTTTTGTTATCAACGATATGGTGAAAATATGTGTAGATTAGGGTCGTTTGGATGAGGAATTGTACCAAATTGCCTCGTTTGCCAGCAAAATTTTTGGATGGATCAATCTACTTGAGGCATTTTGAATTGATTCGTTTTGAGTCAATTTCAATTACCTAGGGTGGGGGCAGGTAATTCGAATTGACTCGCTTTAATTGCCTCGTTTATAAAACGAAACAATTGATCAAATTGATTCATTTCTATATTGATCCATCCAAACGTAAGAATATTTATAAAAAGCAGGGGGAAAATCCCAAACCGGGGTAAACGTAAATTGTTACATGTTACTAACGCCTATCCAATCCTTAGACCCAACGTTTTTCTCGACCCATCATTCGACACACAGCCACAGGATCAACTCACTTTATGTGTGACCGCCTATGCCCGGTGCCTTCTCCGGCACTTACCGATAGGTTCGGTATCGGAGGGTCAATGGTATAAGACTAATAGCCAAAAAGGTTTAAGCAAAAACGGGTTTGGGTGGTTGGGTTTTTGGAGGGTTTTGGCTTGCAATCCGAGAGAGACTGGACGGGAGAGCGAGAGGCGTTTTGTGTTCTTTTAAAATTGTTTTCCTGCCCTTGTTTTTCTGGAGAGAGAGCATAAAATGTTGGAGATATAGGTAGCGTTTCAAACAACGATTCCGCAGTGAGGAAAGAGAGAGAGAGAATTATGGGTTAGAAAATGAGAGAAGTTCACTGTTGCGAGGGGGATAAAGATTAGAGATAGAGGAAGTGTGTCGTGAGGTGCGCTTGTGTGTGTTGCAGAAATAAGGGGAATTCTTCTGTTTTATTTTTTTCTTTATTTTCTTTCTTTGTATAACTGTATCACGCAAACAAAAGCTTCTGAATTTCGATCTGGGCTTGCATTACGGTGAAGAATTCTCTCTGGGTTGCTAGCTAGCAGGTGAGATTTGTGATGCTCGTCGGTATCTTTGTTTCTTTGTCTCTCTGGTTTTAGTGTTTGGTCTGGGTTTTTTTGTTTTCTTTCCCCTTCATTTTTGTGGGCGAGATGACGTTTTCGGTGGTGGTAGCTCGTTTTCAGTGATAATCTTACGGGGAATCCTACTTTTGTTTTTCAGTTCACTTGCCAAGTTTCTACCAAGGTTTCTATCTTCTGCTCCAAAACCCTTCCATTTTATATATCTGGGTCCCTAAGGTTTATCCTTATTGAGATGTTTTCAGATCCTTCATCCAAATTTTGCAGATTTATTCAGAAATCAAAACTTCCTACGCCGATCTTTGCTTCAGGGTTTTACTGTGGTTTTAGTTTTATTTTTTGGGTTCCTCTGTTTTGTCGGAGTTTCTCAAACTGGTCCAAAAGTGCCAGTTGTAACTTTTCTGCATGAAAGTCATATATGATTTCGTTGAATCTAGCGATGATCTGTCGACACTAGAGACATGGAATCCATAAGCCCTCCTGAATTCTGGTTCGGGTATGTTGTGGTTTGCATGTCCGGATCTCCGATTATGATTTTGTTATGTGGGGATTTTGCGTGGGCCAAAAGAGGGGAGGATGACACAGAATGTGGGCAATACATATGTGATCTGAGGCCGTAATTCTGATGGGAGTGCTGCAAATGTCTAGTCAATGGTGTCAAATAATTACCTGAAGCTTTGCTCATTTCCAGTTTTGGATCCCTGACAGGACGTGAGAACAATGAATTTATGGAAATATTATGGTTTTCTAGTACTGCCCAGAAGGTTATTTTCGATTCTTCTGAGTAGTTTGAGTGCCTTGTGGTTGTCACGTCGCTTAGGGCGATTTAATGTCCTGTCTTTCTGGGCTCCGTTTGATGGAGAAGAAGTTCCCCCAGTTTCTGTTTTGCTGAACCTTTCTAAATTCATTTCTGCCGCTGTACGAACATTGGCTTATATCAACGTTTGATGATATATATTTGTTTGTTTTTCAGGTTCTTGTTGTTTGCTTTCTGTGAGCTTTTTGATTGGTGGCTCTGCTGCACAAGTTTGATAACAATTGGATCTTGAAATGCATCTTTCTTGGCGCTTTCACTGAGATATGGTGTTGAAGAGGAGGTTAGACTATGGATTCAATGGCTACGAGTTTCCTCCTATACCCAGAGCTGCCAGATCAGCTAGGGTAATATTATTTGTTGGTACCCTGTGCTACTACTGATACTTCACATTATTTTCGTTTTCCCCCTCTTGTCTGATATTATACGATCTATCTTGTTTAGAGGAGGGTTCCCTTCAAGAAGCGGTATCAAGAGAATCGGATGTGTGCGTTTGACTTGTTGGCTGTGATAGCGGGAAAGTTGTTGCTCGAGAAAGATACTGCTCCCGTATCCAGTAACGCAGTGCCTAATGATGAATCTGCTGTAAACAAGGTACATGAAATTGAGGAAAAAACTTCGGAAGTAAAAGTTCAAGATCAAGAAAGTCCTGCCAGAAGTGTCTTTGTATCTGGGATTCTCCATAACATTCCCGAGGAAGATCATTGTCATAAAGAACAATTCTACAACGACAATAATCATTATGTAGGCTTAGCCTCTCGAACAGCAACCTCTGGTGGCAACGAGAAGCTCGATGGGGATAAGGTAGTGAATGGAGAAGATAAGAGTGCCATGGGAACTTTTTCTTCTAGCAAGATGGCAGTAGGCTTCTCAGGGAACTTTGATGATTCTATTGAAACTAAAGTAGATGGGAAAGTTGAAGATAATCTAAAAGATGAGCTGTTTAAGTCTGACAAGCTGGAAAATGGAACATGTGGTGGTATGTTCAGCTCAGACAGTACATTATGTGCACACCATATTCCTCATTGTTCTAGTCCTGCAAATGGGGATAATGTAAATATAGTTAGTAGTAGAGATGATGACGAAAACTCTTCTGGGTGTACTCACCCTAGCACCATGAAAAGGTTTTTTAGACGGACTCCTCGCATTGGAGACCGAAGAATCAAGAAAATCTTGGCTTCAAGATGTTGGAAGGTAGCCTCAAGATTGAAAGATACAAGCTTTTCGAACAGACGTAAGAGGGCTAGTTCTTTTTCATGTTTTCTGGTTTCAAGTTAGCCCATGCAGGTTGCTAGTGATACTGATGAATAGGTATCTTATGTGTCTAGAAGGGGATTTGAAGCCCTTTTATCATACTGGGAAGAACTACTATAAACTTGACAGATCTGAAAGGCTGTATCCTATCAAAAAGAGGAAACGCTTCAGCTATAGCTCACCGTCGAGTTCTTGTGGGATGATTGATACTGATTTAGCTCAGAAGGGCTGCAATGGAGATGGTTCTGGTATGCTTCAAATACTCAATTGAGTTTCTTTTATTGATTTTTTAATTTTCTTAAAACTTTTATGGTACTTTTGAGTATTCTAGGAGTCAAATGATGGAAGTGAATATCTCGCTTGATGTCAGTCATAATCCACTTGGCAAATCTTACTTTATTTCTATGCAGCCAATGGGTCTATAGCGTCATCCTCAAGTGGTGGGGAACAGTTTACATTCCAACCTAGGGATTCTCGGGGTATGGGACACCTTTGATGGAGAGATTTAATTAATTGCTTTTCGACTTGTTTGGTGTCTGCTATGCGAAAGATTGCTCATATGAAGTTTTCCTTCCCTTTGCTCAGTTAAGCTTCGGATAAAGTCATTCAAGGTGCCTGAGCTTTTCATTGAGATCCCAGAGACTGCTACCATTGGTTCCTTGAAGGTACATTTGCATGAACTTGCCGTAAGACAAGCTGATAATTATCTTTTCAACATGAGTGTGAGGAAATTATGTTTGAAATCCTCTTATCATTATGCATTTACGTTACCATCGATCGCACGCCTGTTCATAAACCGTTGCACTTTCTGTAGAGGACTGTGGTGGATGCTTTCACAGCAATACTTGGAGGCGGAGTGCGCGTTGGTGTTCTTCTTCAGGGAAGGAAGCTTAGGGATGACCATAAGACGTTATTGCAGACTGGACTCTCTAACAGTAACCACTCTGATGCTCTAGGTTTTAGTCTTGAGCCTAATCCCTTGCATAGCAATGGTTCTGCGTGCTCAGGAGATTTCACTTCTACGGTTTCCCGCCAGACACCACACCCTCTTAGCAGGTAATGGGAACAACACCTGGCGAGGAACTGTTATTTCCTTGGGTTTGCTTAATTTCACAATCACTTATGTTCAGCTAACTTCTCAGATTCGAGGAAATGTAGAAGGATTGAAGTTGGTCGTCTTGCTAATTAGCTCATGTTATTCCCCCTCCCTGGGTTTTCCAATTTAGTAACATAGTAGCTCATTGTTGTTATGATGCTTTTCATACCAGTTATCGGCACACTCCAAGTGCAGTGCATCAGGGTACTAGTGCTGCTTCTCCTGAGCCTCAAACGGTCAATGTGGGGAATTTGGTTGAAAGTGACCACGACTCGGCTCCTTCCCCTACAGACCACTTAATTGATCAAAGCACTAACGACCCAAAAGCACTGGTGGCAGCACCAGCTCTGAATGGTACAGCAGGTGCACTAACTATGATTTCAGCCAACCGGAAATCCAAGCAAGCTGAGATGGCTCAGCGCCGAATTCGTCGACCTTTCTCTGTAACTGAAGTTGAAGCATTGGTACAAGCAGTTGAACAAATTGGAACTGGGAGGTATGGAAGCTGTTCAGTGAATTCCCTCTTTGAGTTAAGCAACACATGGGTCGGTGGTAAATGGATTCATAAGTTTTCTGGTGTTCATGTTCTGCAGATGGCGTGATGTGAAAGTGAGAGCTTTTCATCATGCAAAGCACCGAACTTACGTGGATTTGAAGGCAAGTTTTGTTATGCTATTTGGTATATGTTTATCTCTTTTCTTTCGATATGTTGGCCTATTATTATATGAAAATAATATAATGTTGCCTATTGGTTTATGTTGGATGGATGAACTTGGTTTCAGTTGTAATAAAATCTTTTAGTCTTATAAAATCCACAAGACCCCTGTCAGAATAAGTGGTTGAGGTTGTCAGAATTACGTGGATTTGTGGACCACCCAGGTTAACAAATTTATGGAATTCTAATTCTTTATATTCGTTTAAATGGAAAATGATGAGAGGCATTTTTCTATACTACGTAGTTCCAGATTTGTGTGGCTTTTTATGTTGCAGACAAACGACTAGCTGTTCTGATCTTGATGTCACATGGGGTTTGTTTTAGATCCATCTGTTATCTCTCTTCCCATCACATTTTGTGTGTTCGTACATTGGGAAATCGGGAATCTGACCGGAATTAGAAGCAAACCCAGAAGAAGAGGGTGAAAATGAGGTTGAGATGTCTTGTATGTTTTGAACCATTTTAGGAGTATTGACCAGAGTGTGTGTAGCTGTAAGGTGGGTTTGGCAAACCCATCTTCATCTCTCGGTTTTCGAATACTCGTGGGATATCCCTGTCTCGCAACCTTCTTTGCATGTATGATCTAATACCTATCTGTGTGCACTCTTGGTTTGGTACCATCATTTACTGCTACTACAAAATATGGGGTTTGGTTTGGTTAAGCTGATCTGGCTGCTCATTTTTCTTTCCTTGTATGACCAGGACAAGTGGAAAACACTGGTGCACACGGCAAGAATATCCCCACAACAAAGGAGGGGAGAGCCAGTACCCCAAGAACTGCTGGACAGGGTTCTAACTGCTCATGCCTATTGGTCCCACCAACAACAGCTCAATCAGCAGCAACTCTCAGACTCTTGTACTTTTCCTGCTCGTCTGGTAGCTATACCTTAAAGAAGTGGATTTGCTGAAGAACCCAATTTAGGTTAATTGCTGGTTTGTAAGAGATGTCTAGTTGTTAGTTGAATTTGTATTTTTCTGTTACTATGATGTACAGAAACGAGGCTACAGGCAAGGGATAGCAGTTGTGGAGTTGGGGGGTATTTGGTAATGTAGTATTGGATATTTGCAGTAATTTTTCATGGTTGATTCTTTCCCTTGATGGACCTGGAACTGGTTGACGAATGTAAATGGATAACGTGAGAATAAGAGCCTTTGGCTAACACTAGGCTGTGCTTCTTCCCTGCTTTCTTGGTTTCCTGTTTGCACGTCTGGTCCAATTCGGATATGGCACTCTTAGCCTTTTCCGCGAGTATATACTCAAATAGATGAGATTGAGCTACAGCAGCAAAAAAAGAGACCCTAGCTGGAGAAATTGAGGAAGGGCATGGGGAGGAGATTTTTACACCTATATTCAGCTTTCCACGCGTGTGGATGCACCACATCTGAAACTAGTATGTACATGAAAATTGTGGGTAAATTGCAAGGTTGGTCACTGAAAGTGCTAAAATATTCACGTTTGGTCACTAAAAAAATTTTATTCCATTCGTGGTCACTGAAAGTGGTTAACGTTTCATGATTGGTCACTCTTCGTTAGTTTCCATTAACACCGTTAGTGATTCGATGATGTGGCAACAAAAAATATTGATTCATCCAATTTTGACCTGCCACATCATAAAACCGGATATGCCACGTCAGTTTTACCAGCCTTGTTAGATTACCCAACCCAACCCTCCTTATTGACCTGCCCGACCTAAAACTAAATTGGCCCAAATGAAAACCTCATTCTGGCCCACCTTCTTAGTCCCTTCTTCTCGGTCACCATCAACCTCTAATCCCCACTGTCGCCATCAACCATTGCAAAGGGATTCAATAACACCATCGTCAACCCATCTCTACCAGGCCTTCAATAGTAGCAGCCCGATGTGTATTGCACTCAACGTCACCAAAGGGGGAACTATATAGCCGTGAATGTTGAGTTTTGTAGCATTGAAGGCGAGGCAAATAGGCGATTCTGCCAGATCTAGCTTGGCCAGAGAAGGCAGCGGGATATTCTTGAAGGTCCAATCGGCATCGGCGTGGAGTGGGATTGGAGTGCGGAGGTGAAATTGTCGATGGTTGGGGAGACGGAGATGATAGCAATAGCACTTTCTGGCAGTGTGTTGGGTATGATGATGTGGCAAGTCAAGTTAAATGACGTAGCAGGTCAGCATTGGATGAATCAGCATTTTTGGTTGCCACGTCAGCAAACCACTAACGGTGTTAATGGAAACTAACGGAGAGTGACTAATCGTGAAACGTTAACAACTTTCAGTGACCACAAATGGAATAAAATTCTTTTATTGACCAAACGTGAATATTTTAGCACTTTCAGTGATCAACCTTGCAATTTACCCTGAAAATTGTTCTCAAAACATGTTGACAAAAAAGTGTAGACCACTGCCAAAAATTCTGAAGTCGTCCAAGGACAAAATAGTTTAACACCATACCTATCTTGCCTTCAATTCGTAGCTCTGCTTGTACCTATGTAGATAACTACTGTTGTACCTAATGATCTACTTACACATTACATAAGCAGACAGAGCAAAAGAATGAAAGAAGATCAGCTCATAGGCTGAGTGAGATAATCATCACATAGTGAGTTCATAACAAAGCATACACGACCCTATCATACATCTAGCAGTCAAGGCAAAACACTAGGACCAGACCTCAACCATCAAGACATCCCAATAGGCAAAAGAGTCAACTGCCTTGACTTATGCATATGTGCGGTAAACCATGAGTCATATAATTGCACTTCATTGGGTAAACCTTTGTGCAAGTCATCCTCACATCAACATGTCACCTCAGGAAGTATTTTTCCCACTTATGAATTCAAATACAACAATAATGCAAAATCATATCCAACACCTCAAAAAATCATAAAAGCATATTCAATATTAATCCCACAAATGGCGGGTATATGCAATTATTGACAAAAACATGGTCTATAAGGATTAAGACATATAAATAATATCATATAACACGAAAGTCCATACACCTCTAATCGTGTCATTCTAGTTCAATTCAGCTTGTAGAAGTATATTCACCAGGTTCAGCTTTTGGCAACATTCAGCTTGTACAAGTATATTCACCAGGTTAACATGACGAAAGCTGCAAAGCAGATTGTAACTTCTTAACAAGTTCAATTCGGCCTTGAAATCATTATAAAGAAGGTTAAACTTGTCAAGTACAGGCTCGTGACTAAGACATTCAAGAATGCTGACAAAACTGGGATTTCTAACACATCATTGATACAGCCACTTAATAGTTAAACCATCATTACTCTTCATTTATTTTCAGTCTTTGCTCTCAGAACGGCGAAGTCCAGCTTTTGGTGCTTCTGCCTAAAAGAAGCTTTCTTGCTCTTCTTCCTTGTTGACTGATCTCCACCTTCAATGGCTTTTGCTGATGTATTAAAGTTTTCTGTTTCAGAAACTACATCAGGCTGTTTCCTTTTCTGGTCTCCACTTCCATGAGAGTCAGCCATGGCTGTGTCCGAGCATTCTGCACCATCCGGTGACAACCCATTTTCTCTACCAAACACAGAACAAAAATACAGAGCGTTTTCAAAATCTACTTTGTACACCAAACACAACTAAAATTTCAAGTGAACAACTAAGAAGAGTGATCTAAATGAGTGCTTCCACTACCTAGCAAGTGAAAAAGGAAGAGTGATCGGAAGGAAACAAATCGGACACCAACCTTAGAGATGCCTTTGCTTTTGTGTGACCACCAGATGACGATGCTGGTTCTGGAGAAGCAAGGTTCGCTGGTTCTGGAGAAGCAAGGTTCGCTGTTTCTTCATTTAGTTTCTATCAAGACAACAATGTTGGATATGTGAGAGTGGCAGAAGAACCCTAGAGAGGGGCACACCAATTTTTTTATTAAGTGGCAGATGAAAGATTTAGAGGCCTCTCAGACCCTTTACACTCACATCGACAGAAGGATTGAAACTTCCAAATGACAACCGGCCTATAGCTGCAGTAGGGTGGGGATCACCTTCCATTATTACCACACTGTATATGGATAACAGGCAAATACCAGAAATATGCGTCAGACCTCGTGAAATACCCGGTCATAATCTTCCTTTGAATGGAACCGATCGAAATAATATTCCAACCTCTAAATGTAGAGAATATATGAGATCAACGCAGAAGACATTGCAGCAGTTACAAGTAGAAACACAATCCTAAACCGCCACATATCCTAAACAAACCCCTCAAACTTCCACCCCCATGTTGTCTCGTACCATTGGATGAGATGCACAAGAATAAAACTTAAATTCAATAGTTAACCTCCAGATGCCTGAAGTGCTGGAATGTAGGAATGCACTCATCTTTGCTCAGACTATAGGGCTGCGGTACTACCGAAAGACACAGTTCTCAAGGACCAAACTTGGAGATGGTGGCAGACTTTTGTACAAAATCAACAAAAAAATAATCGCTTCTCTATTCTGAATGTATAATCAACTAGAATATGCTCCGGAGACATACCATTTTCTAATACCTCCCGGTGAGCGGAAATTCCCACTTGGTTGAACCTCTTCTTGTTTTTGGGGTTTCACTTCTTTAAGGGCTCCCCTTTGCATGAACTATTACGGAAAACAGAAACGAGCAAGAAATTCAGACAAGGAAGTGAACGAGCAATCAACAAGGTGAAGAACCCAGCTTCTATAACCACGCAAATCCAAGCAAAACCCAAAAATTCAAAGCCATATTTCTCACCTTCAAGTTCTTGAGAGTGCTAGATATCTCGCGCTTCGCCATCTCCGTGCCCTATTCTAAACGAAAACCGACCGAATCGCTAAAGTTCCTCGCTTTACCTCCTTACTTCGTTGACCGCTGCTTCCCGGCAGCGACTTTTTGGGGCTGCTGCTGTCCTTGCCACCCCACTTGGGAAAAATTGGGAAATTGAAACGGAGGAGACGCTCTCTGTCAAAATTAGGGCTCCAAATCTGCAGATTAAAATCCGGTTCGGCAACGGATTGGGGAAGTGACTTTGTCATTTCTATTAATCAAGCCCAATACACACTAAAGCCTTTTTCCACGAGCCAAAAGCCCAATCGGAGAATCCGGGAGAAAAATCGGACGGCTGTAAATGAATCTCATCTTTCGTCAGATACACAGTTTCATATGGACACGGTCACAGCAAGATTAGAATCCCTTAACCTATAAAACAAACGAAGAAAGAAGCAATCGAGCGCTCTTCTTCTTCCTCACTCGACCGACTGTGCTAGTAGTCGACCTCGGACCGATCGATCCAATTGTAGCTTGATTTCCGATCGAATTTTTTCTGGGTTTTGCTCCTTCTTTGTTTCTGAGCGATCTGTCTCTGATTTCTTCAGGGATTTGTTGATGCTTTTCTAATACACAGTGTGCTAGACAGAGATGGTACGGCGATAACTCAATATATTCATGTTTGTTTCGCCAGAATCGTACATGGAACAATTTCATTGTGAATTGTGGTTCATGGGTCCTTCATTTTAATGTATCAGCAGTTCTTGAGCAGCATAATTCATATTTGAGTTGCTGAAGGTTTGCAAAGAAGTGCTGCTCTATTGATTTCTCTTGTTGATTTTCCTCGTTGTTTGGACAAATGTAGGATCGCCAAGACCCTTCAAGTTCAACATTTGAACAGTTCTACCGCTGTTACCCTGTCGCTTTCCTGGATAAGGTTTGGGAAAGTTGTTTATAGTACTAAGATGACTAGAGGAGTATTTTTAACGCTACAATCGCTTGTCTTTCTAGTCTGCAACTTTGTCTCATATCGTTTCTAACGTTTTGCAGCCGCATCTGGAGAAAGGAAACAAAGGTTTGGTGATCTGCTAGTTTCAAGTTCTATGAGTATCGGGCATGGTTATCTCAGCTGCGTGTCTGGTTACGTCATGCAATTCAGATAGCCTTTTATATGTGTAATAATGTGTTTGTTGTTTCTTTTGGCTGCAGTTATCATGCCACCCTCAGCTCTTGAACGACTGGGTTAGTAGATCATATAATCAGATTTTGCTTTTGCTTTTCTATGATTTTGTTACTACTATGAGCTGATTTCTTTTGGGTTTGCCAGCATCCCTTCATATTGACTACCCAATGCTCTTTGAGCTCCATAACCCTTCTATTGAACGAGTCACACATTGTGGAGTTCTCGAATTCGTTGCAGAAGAGGGTTTGATCTACTTGCCATATTGGGTACACTTATTTCTTATCTAGTGCATAATATGGCTGTCCCCTCAAATTGCTACTTACGGGCTTAATTCACAGATGATGGAGAACCTCCTCCTGCAAGAGGGAGATCTTGTGCAGCTGAGAAATGCCAGCCTGGAAAAGGGAACTTATGTCAAACTGCAGCCACACTCCATGGACTTCTTAGATGTTTCCAACCCCAAAGCAATGTTAGTGATTTCAGCTGTTTCCAACATAAGGATCCTTTTTACTACATTGCATATATTTTTGGTTTCCTTCACTCAGCTTCATCTTGTTAACTCATCAGTTTGGAGACCTCCTTGAGGAATTACTCTTGTTTGACAACCGGTGATACCATCTTGGTTGCATACAACGACAAGAAGTACTACATCAATATAGTGGAGACAAAACCCTCTGCTGCAGTGAGCGTTGTGGAAACAGATTGTGAAGTAGACTTCGCTCCACCTCTGGATTATAAAGAACCTGAGAAACCTGCTCCTACTTCAAAGGCCAACAACGCCCTACCTGAAGGTTTTTTCTTCTCTTCTCTATATCTCAACTTTGTGGGCTAGCTATGGTTTCACTACTTATTTAAATCATGAACATTGTAGTTCTAGAGGAGGAGCCACCGTTAAAGAAGTTCAATGCATTTACCGGTTCATCGAGACGACTTGATGGCAAACAGTTAGCAGAACTAGCTGAATCAACTGCAAGTTCTGTTGTCAAACAACCTCAGATAGAGGGCAAAGAAAACAGCAATGATTCGAAGTCTGCGTTGGCCTCTGCTTCGGTTCAGCAGTCTGGGAAATTGATCTTTGGTGCCAACCAAAAGCGCCCCCGAGAAAGAGATGAAACCACAAATGTAAGCATTTAGTTATCTTGCCTCTATCTACGGTAAAGCGTTCAAAGATAACTCTCCCATATGAACAGAGCCTTTCTTTCATTTTGTTTGCAGATCCCGGCAAAGAAAAGAAGTCAAGAGCCAGAGAAAGGGGAGCAAGAACCAAAGTTCCATGCATTCACTGGGAAGAAATATACACTCAAGGATTAGTATTTGGCGATAGCTTTTAGCCCACAAGAGATGTAGAGCACAGATTCGTCCGTGTAATAGTTGGCTCTTTCATAGTTCATTTTCTATGTACACAGTTAGGGGTGTGTATACAGATTCGACCAAATCGGCATCTGGACTGAATCGTACCGAACCTAATATAATTTGATCTGGTTATTGGATCTAATGAATATTATAAGTACTAAAGAAAAATGGACCGTATTGACATTTAACCGCAATTTCCGTTAGTTTGGACTGGACCATTGCACATTCCTAAAAACAGTTCAGTAAATACATCCAGAGTTCTTTAATCTTAAAGAAGTCTCAAGTAGTTGGCAGAGTTCTTTAATCTTACAGAACAGAAGTCTGAAGTATTTGGCATTTTCTTGACGTAAATTTAGGAACGAATTTCAGTTGATATATATTATTAATGGCATTAATAGTACTAATCATCATCATGTTAATAATGATAATAATAGAAGTTTAGATTGTACATAAGAGTCCAAAATGGACTGCAAGCTAAAGCTTCTACGAGCCATTTTACCATAATCCATACAGCTGAAGGAAAGTCAAAACCTTGAGAAGGTTGACATAAACTGCTAAAGACGAAAGATACAGGTTCTAACAATAATTAGGCGGCACTTTGTTAATGGGGTAGCAGGCTGGTGGATCATTAGCTAGATCCAGACTAAGTACAAACAAAATCCTAGGCCTTCACTTCGGTCTCAATAGCAACTTCTTTGGAGTATCTCATCCCATCTGTTTTATCAGTGGCTGCTGCATCCCACAGCTCTGGCAGAGCTTCCTTGATGTTGTGGATGCTCTCCAGGGCGTAATCCGCACCTTCAGTTCGATTGGAAGTGCCAACCTGAACCAAAATACAAATTAGTATGTCGCCAACCTAACAGATTCCAATGGTATGGCATTATAGCAGAAAGTTTCTGTCATTGCTCACCCTCACAGTGTGCAGTCCCATTCTTTTCCCCGTCTGGATGTTACGAAGGCTGTCGTCGAAAAACAACTGCAAGACAGTGAAAACAGGTAACTGCTTAGTTTTGCAGCCAGCTATAGCAAGAGAACATAAGCACCCAAGCAAGAGACGAAAGAAAGTCAATGTTACCGTTCGATGAGGGTTGATGGATGCAATCTTGAAGACCTCTCCGAAAGCTTCCTCGAAAGGTTTGCAGACAACAGGCGACTTGGGGAGAGATATGCCAACGCTTGGAGCAGCACTGTACTCATTGATGTCGAAGACTTCAGCTGCTTCTTCGTCTTCCACGGCATCATTCCCTTTGGTGGAATCGTTTAAGGTCTCGAAGCACAGGATCTGTTCAAAGCAGTCCTCCAGTCCCAGCCTGTGCAGTACCTTGTCCGCATGAGCTTTGTCTGCATTGGTGAACACCTGCAAAGCAACAAGCACAAAAGGCATCATCAATCAACCTAACTAGAGAATGGAGAAGGTAGGAATGATGGAGAGAAGTAGGGAAATAGTAATAGCACATGAAAGCAAACAAAATCTTACCACTTTGCGGATGGGCAAGCTCTGTAAGAGGTTCCTGAAAACCGGGTCTGGCTTCAAGGTATCATAAGGCAATCGTCCATGTACAAAGCTACAGCATCAACATGAAGATAATACTCGTTATATGACTCCAGCCACGCGTTGTTTGAGAGAACAACAAACTGGGCAGAAACACAATGGGGTAATGAGTACCTGTGGAAATCATTGTAATCAAATTTATAGCCAATTGCCTGCAGAATAAGTCAAACAGCAAAAGTGTCTCAACTTGGAATTATTACAATATAAAATTATAACATATGGCACAGCCAATTGAAAATCAATCAATTAAGACAATGCCATTCATACATACCCGGAGGCCAGCTAATGTGGTGCCATAGTATTTATAGAGTGATAGGCACAACTCTTGGACCTTATTTTCCATGATGCCAAGCTTTTCAGTCATGTAATCTAGAGCAAAAAAAAGTACCATGTCCATCCATTTAGAGTTGTTGGATCGAGTTCACAGACATTAGAACACGAAATGAAGGATATGTTGAATCACCTTGAATATTGTTTGCAACTTGTGGCGCCAGACCAGAACTCAATGGATATAGTGTATCATCCACATCTACACAACCCAGATCAAATGTGTTTCATCATTTCAGACCAGGCAAGTAAAATCATCAAACCCAGAAACCCAGAACAGGACGAGCACTAGCAAATGGACTCACCGAATAGGAGACAATCGTATTTCTGGCTGAGACCGTTATGCTGCTGATCACCATCTCCGTACTCCATTTCGTTTCTTCTTCAGGATAGGAACAAAACAACTACTGCAAGAACAAATCAAGCGAAACATAATAGGGGTCATTACATAAAACATCCGTAATCTAATCTGCATTCCCATTCCAAACCGACCCAGCAAAGCAAATCAACTGGAAGGAAAGACGGAGATGTAATCAATCCAAAATCATATTAGAGGACCTCCGGAAGCACACTATTACCAGAAAATGCAATCAAAAGATAGAAGAGAAAATGGGCAACTTTTAACTCTTAACAGTGGGGGAGAGGAGAGAGATATAAGAAATGGAAGAGGAAATGTGGGGTGATCTCGATTGAGTTTATAACACACCAAATTTTTGGAAGAAGGAAAACGCAATTTCTGGAGTTGGATCAAGCAAAGGGAAAGACGTAGGTTCTATGGCAGAGCATTGAGAGGGGAAAGAGAAGAATCCCCCCCTAAAGATTCAAACTTTGGCATATCCCTTGGCAGACGCAAATAGGGAATGGCGAACCCATTGGCACTATATACAATTATTAGGGGAAGCGGAGGGGAAGAGAAAACGGCGAAGCGCCGGGAGAGTCGAAGCATTCTTCAACAGAACACAAGCACGAAAGAAAGGCAGGGAGTTTGGGAAATGCGAAAATGAAGCAAGAAAACAACAACAATCAAACTACATTACCCGAAATCAATGGAGGCAGAGAGTTGAACGAAGGCGAATGGAACAGAGACAGAGAGAAGCTAATGGAAATGGCAGAGAGAAGCCGCAACGTACAAGGATCGAACAATGGGAATATAGTGTGGTATTTGGGAGGGTATTAAATAGAGAGGAAAGGAGGAGAGAGAGTGATAGTTTTTATTTTTATTTATTTATTTATTTATTGTATGATGATCGAAAAGGAAAGGAGTGGAGGTGGGCAGTTGAATGGAAATAAAAAAATAATAATTCTTTTAATCTGGGAGGAATTGATCGTCAACTGCCTGTCAGTTTCAGTCGACGCTGAGCCTCTTTCCTTTTTAAAGAAAGAAATACAGTTTCCCTTGCAACCCCTAGATAATTTTGGCCAGCATTTTAGTACTTGAGATATTTATTTTCACATTTGAATCCAGAAACATCTATTTTCTTTTTTTATAAACTCCATAAACATTTATTAGGTACATTTCAATGTTGGATTCCAGGTCTATGTCCTTGAGGCTCTTTTTTTTTTCTTCTTGGTGAGAATGCGGAGCGCTTAAAATGCATCCCAACCCTTCTTCCGGAACCAAATGGGTTGTTTGAATCCCAATAACGTCATGGTACAACAAACAAAACAACGCACTATCAGTTGCAACAATAGAATGGAAACCGACAGAAAAAGAGTGGCCTAGGTTGGCTAAGTAATTTGCGACAATGTTCGCCTCCCTATAAACATGCACAATGTCAACCTGTCAATCTCGTGCGAGCCAGCGTCAAATCTCACCGACAATTTTGTAGTGAAGATGAGTGGCCGACTCAATAAAAGATATGGTCATGATCGATTCATTTTGCAGAAGAACCTCTCCAACTCTAGCCTCCCAAGTGAGTTTCGATCCATGCAAATTTCAGTTAACTCTCCACTAGTAATTGAATCCCCCCCCCCCCCTCCAAGGTTCAACGTGAAAGTTATTATGAAGTTGTCATCGTCTCGATACCGCAAGCCACAATATTGGAAGGAGGATGGGTCACTAATTCGTTCGTGTTCAGCCAGGTCCAACCTGGGTGAGGTGACTGCCAATTGATAAAATGCGATCTTCGGAGTCACCTGGATCCGATGACCTGGTCCTCCTTCCCTAAGGTAATGATTTGTTGACGCAATTATGCAGAGTAAAAATGGGATTTGAGTATAAGACTGCAATTCACCGTGAAAACAGTAGCTATTCCGGTTCTTCCACAGAAGCCAACAAGCAGCAGCAAAGAGGGTACTATCAATAGCTCGACTACTCCTAGTAATGTAGTGCACCATCTAGTCTTCGAAGTTGAGTCCCAAAAAGTCATCATCTGATTCTTCCTACAGGAAAGCGGCCCGAGTTGCTCTGGCAAACGGGCAGTACGCCAGTACCGGAGCACATGCAGTGTTGTCTCTAATGCGCCTCCACAAATTTTGCAATACATGCAATAGATTATGATGGAGTTTGAGAAGGAGTGACTCGACTCTAACTACATATTTCCCAATTGATCGCCAAACTTAACCAACGACCGGGTGCAAAATTGGGCAAGTGTTTAATAGGAGAACCCTCAAACTCCATTCCCAAACAAATTTGGTCATTGTCCGGACCTCAGGATTTTCTCCCCATCGAACATCGAATCGGAACACCGATTTACCTGGTCTCTTAATGTCCTCGATGACAAACAAAAGTGCACAATGATCCGATAAATGATGAATCATGGATCCTGGTAATTGTAATACCTATTCTTCTGAGACAAACGCTCTGTCCAACCTCTTGAACCACACGGCTCAGATCCCGCTTGTTAGTCCATGTAAAAGTCGGCCCCTTAAAAGGAAGCTCATGTAGTCCCAAATCATCAACATATCCCCGAAGATTAGCAAAATGACTTGGACGCCATGGAAGGCGACCTTCCTTCTCCTAAGATGGTATATATTAAAATCCCAAACTATCATGAAGGGAACCCTTAAGTGGGCACACAAATTGGCAATTCGTTGAAGTTGCAACGTCTTAGCAGTACAATTACAGCTCAAGTAAACGAAAATCACCACATAATTCAATCGATCTTTATTCAAATTCAAAGCCACAAAAAAGGAATTACTACATTAAAATGAGATCGTAATCTCCACGGACCAACCTACTGCAAAGCCACCGGCAGAGTGAGCAACATCTACTAAACAACAAATCTGAATGATAAAAACCTAATTGCCTTTTGACTAAGATCAAGTGTAGCAAGTAAACCATAGATTAATCCTATGATAACTAGGGTTGGGAGGAAGGGGAAAAAATCCCACCCTCTAAATTATTTATTTAAGTTAGGTTTAAAATAATTCAAAAAATCCCTAAGTATTCTTAACTAACCAACATACCACTAATATCCCCTAAGTAATTACTAACTACTTAAGATTAACTAACAATCAACAGTCACTTAAACAACTTCTTAAATTTAGTGGTTCAACGATGTAAACTCATTCTCAAGACAAAGAAGAAATATCTTGGAATCACAATTTATGGGGATATGATTCAATGAAATAAAAGCACATACTGATATTTAAAAAAATTATATTCTATGTTCCTTTTTCAAATCCTTTATTTAAAAAAAAAAACAAACAAGGATCAATTCTCTCCTTCTAAGGACTAAAACATCAATCAATAGTATAATTTAGAGGATGGAAATTGGTTGAAATATAGATGGAGAACGTGATATCTATTCAATGGGACAGCCGACGCGTTTCCACATATCCCAGCGTCCACATCATGCTCGTCCTGCTGCCGCCACGTGTTGGGCACATCACAGATGGGTTTACTCTTCTTCCCATCTACCAGATTTTGCCAGGTGTGTGCTAAGGATTTTCCTACTCTTTAATTATGGGCTAACGACCTGATCCTGATTTGCAGTAGGGGCCCAGCCCAACCCAACCTCCCGTGCCCATGCCTATGCTAGCTAGTTACGACTCTTCATCATAATTTATATACTTGGTCCACCTTTGTAGTTTTTGCCCTCTTTCCTAGCTTTGGTGCCTCTCATGTTTATCAATTTACTCTCTTCTCACAACCAATTTTTGAGCTGCTGAACCCCCACAACTTGCACACAATTATGTCAGCCAAGTGTCTGAGGAACAGATCGAGTTTATGTATTGTCTCGTTCTCATAAACCTTCACAATCAATTCATTCTCTTCTCTCAATAGATACAACATACAAAAAAAAAACTTACGTCGCTCATGGAGTTCCATCACTGTTTTCGGCAAATTCATTCGATCTACCCTCAACGTCTAACGAGTTGGCATTCAAAAAAATTCATAATCCGTCACCTCATGCCCAGACAACAACAAGCAATGGCACTTGATTCTCATAAATAGTTCCCCTTTGCGCCAACACGAAATGCATTCCTCGCAAAGACAAACCAGATGATATCAACCATCCATAAATTATTGCGCAACTAATCAAATTTTACAACGTCCATGGGGAGAGGGAAGTAGGAGGGGCTACGGAAAGAGACGGCTCAATGCAGTAATCCAATCAGTCGAGATGTACAAACACAAACACCAAGAGTGTCGTTCAGAGGTTCAGGCAGGTACCACCTCTATTGGTGGCGATTCGTCTTCCTCCTCCACACTCGTCGTGCTGCTCTCACCCTGCTTTTCTTCATGTTTAAAACCTTCCTTGAATTTATCATAGTTTGTAGCTTCGAGTGCCTTGAACGGTCTCTCCCCCAGGACCCGGACCAAGTCCTCCTGGTGGAGAACTTCCTTGTCCAGCAACAATTCAGCAATCTCAGCAACCTTCTCCTTGTGCTCTTCTACAATTTGCAATGTGCGTTCATATGCTTTGCCCACCCATTCTCGTACTTCCCCGTCGATAATGGCCCCTGTCTTGCTGCTGTACGGCTTGCTCATGTCAAATGATTCCTCTCTTTGTGGGAAAGACAGAAGTCCCACCTTGTCGCTGAAACCATACACCGCTACTTGGGCGTACGTCATTTTTGTCACTTTCTCCAAGTCATTTTGGGCTCCTGTTGAGATTTTCCCCAACAATACCTACATAACAGGTGAAGTTAAGAATTCAGGTTTGGCCTTCAAGCAATGCAACAAAAGACAAGACTTCATGTTTGATTTGGCTTAAGATAAGCAACTTGTCATTTCCCATAGCAACCTCATTGCTCAAATTAGAATTGACTATCTTCCCATCATCATATTCCATCTTATTGATTTTCTCATCAACCCAACCAGGCACACATTTCTACTAGATGGTTCTGCTAAGAGAAAAGCACACCCATATTGTATCCCACCTTCATCTGTTCCACACGTTCTTCAAAGATGACTGGCCTTTCTAATTGGAATATGAAACAAGACAATAAAAGAACATGGCAAGCGCTTCAAGATTGATTTTCCTCCCTATCAATTATAGTTTCCACCAAAGATCCTAGTAATCTCACTTCCGCTAAGTTTCAAGAAACAAATCTCACTTCTGCCCATACTTATAAAAGATACGGATGAGATTGCAAGTTACCTGTTCTGCTGCTCGACCACCAAGGGTCATACAAGTAATATCGAAAAGTTGCTCCTTGGTCATCAGAAGGTTCTCATTAGGAACATACTGAGCAAACCCAAGCGCAGCTGTACCACGAGGAACTATCGTCACTTTCAAGAGTGGCTCTGCATGCTCCAAAAACCAGCCGGTTACAGCATGACCTGACTCATGGTAGGCAACAGTCCGTCGTTCCAGCTTGCTTATTACCTGATTGCCGAAAACGAGAAAGAAATCTAAGTTATAATGCTCCTTCCCAAAACAAAAGAAGAGTGCACATCATGAAACAATTTGATCAACAAATTCAGGGAATTCCAAAGCACACAATTTATGATTACCCTGTTCTTCTTCTCCAAACCACCAATTACTCTGTCTATTGCGGACTCAAAGTGTTCCATATTGATTACTTTTTGTTCCTTCCTTGCAGCAATTAGAGCAGCTTCATTACAAACATTTGCAATATCTGCTCCAGCAAATCCAGGAGTGAGGGCAGCAAGCCTTTCAGAGTAAAATGACGGTTCCTGATCAAGCTTCAGTTTCTTCAAATAGATCTGGAATATTTGTTCACGGCCTTTTATATCTGGCTTGTCAATGGAAATTTGCCGGTCAAATCTTCCAGGCCTCAGAAGAGCTTTGTCTAGTATATCCGGTCTGTTAGTGCCAGCAAGCACAACCACCCCAGCAGTAGTAGCAAAGCCATCCATTTCTACCAGCAATTGATTGAGGGTACTTTCCCTTTCATCATTGCCACCACTGAAGCCACCACGTCCCCTTGCTCTGCCAATCGCATCGATTTCATCAATGAATACAATACTTGGAGCACACTGTCTCGCTTCTTGAAACAAATTCCTCACTCTAGATGGACCAACACCAACAAACATCTCCATGAAATCAGAGCCAGAAATGGATAAAAATGGCACCCCAGATTCCCCAGCAGTTGCTTTGGCTAGAAGAGTCTTCCCAGTCCCCGGAGGACCAACTAGAAGAGCACCTTTTGGAATCTTTGCTCCCAACTCCTCATACTTTTTAGGATTCTGAAGGAAATGCACAAATTCCATAATTTCTTGCTTTGCCTCATCACAGCCAGCAACATCTTTAAAATAGACCTGGAACAGCTCAATATGTCAAAATAAAACAAAAAGAAAAAAAGATGTGCGAAGAGTAAGTAGACAGCTCGAGTGAATAATAGTCATCAAACATCTTCGGTCTCAGTGATCTTTTGGGTATTGACGTTAAATGTCGTGTTTAAATATGAGTATTTGTAAATTATTTGTAATATTAACCGGTATGAACCGGCACAAACCGATATGTACCACCGGTCGAACCATTCCACTTACTAAACCGGCACACTGGCATAAACCGGTTTGACAACCATGCTGTTAACCAATGAAAAGTAACATACCTTATTCTTAGCATTTTTATCCACTTTGGTGATGTGAGCTTTCCCTATGTTGAATATACCACGTGCACCTTTTCCACCACCGCCCCCAAGGCCTATCCCACCTTGCATTCGCCTTCCCATGTACAAGATGGTTCCCAATAGCAATAACGTCGGAGCAAACCTCAACACTTCTTGGAACCAAGCAACCTCCGAGGAATATGTAACAGGTACATAGTCGTGAGGGTCTATCCCCAAGGCCTCCTGTGCTTCCTCCAGCTTCTCCTCAAATGCATCCACACTTCCAATATTGAAATAGTATTTATATTGTCCTCCACGTCCTCTAATAGGGGTGGCAGTCGTAGAACCTTGGACATCTTCACCACCTGTCTGGTTTGATGGTGCACTCTTCACATAAACTTTTGCAACTGATTTGTTGGAAACAACTACATGATCCACCAAACCAGGCTCGAGAAGCTTGTTTTTGAACTCTTGGAAACTGATCTGTTGACAGAATGGCAGAGAACATTAGTGCGACAGTAGTGGGAATTGACACTTGAGAACAAATGTTTCCAGGCAACAGTGCAGAAAAAATAAAGGCTGATATACACACCTGTTGGTGCTCATTCGAGCCAAAAGGAAAAGAAGAAAGAAGCACCCCAATGACTAACAAAGGGGTCAGTAAATTGTTGAACTGTTTCGTAAACATCTTCTGAAAGCTCGATTCATCATCAGCATTTGAATTCTCTGGAAAAGGAAAGCGAAAACATGTGATCAGCTAGCAAGCAAATCAAACTGCTTATTTCTTTTGATAAAAATGCATCAATATCGTATGATACATGGAGATGTAAATTCAAAATAATAAGCAGCTATTCTGCTGAACTTTGAAAGCTTATGTGTCATGTTATAATGAAACTTAACTCTAAACTTGACAAGCAACCTCTTAACATTTCCAGCACACACTGATCCCTAGAAAGATATTGCAACTAAATACTGGCAGTCCAAGTTAGGAAACGGGGTTAAGCTGAGAAAAGAAGCATCACCTTTGGACTCAGATTTCTTCCCATCTCCCTTCGGTGCTTCCTTCTTTCCTTTGGGATAGAAGTTCTCATAACCTGCAAGCAACACATGAGGTTAAGCATCAGTTACATATCATTCCACGAAACTCCGGGTTCTGCAGCTCAGCCAAGTCCTGACACTTGTGGCTCTTGCAATTAGCATGAATTGATTTAAAGGACCGAAATGAATCCACAAAAGCCTTAAAAAAGACAGCTCTGCCTAGAACAAGGAAAACAAACACCCGCCTATTTTTTTCCAAGATAAGAAACAAAATGCATCTACCTCTACTGCAATCTCTCCATATTCGTAAAGCGATTCCAACAATGCGAACCCAAAGAGCTACTAATTTTCGTCGTCATCATTATATAAAGATAACAGTGATAGAGAGACACGGGAAGAGTAGCTCACTCTTCTTCTTGGGAGCTTCACTCGAGAAAAACCGCCGGAGTCTAGGGTTTGCAAGGATGGCGTTGAGGTTCGAGACGGAAGTTTTGGCAGCAGAGCTCTTGGCAGCCCCAATAGAAGTCAAATAACTCCTCAGAAAGCCCACTCCATCGTCTATACGATTGGCAAACGAACCTCCCAGCGGCAGGCCGGTGATGGCTGATCTGCGGTAACCACGGAGCGATATATTCTGCCACTAGAAAGAAACCAAAAACCACGAATACGATCAGTAGTTTTAAATGTTACCCTAGACACACGGAGAAAACAACAACCTGATAATCGGATGGAATACCTTAGAGAGATTGGAGCCGCGTGTGGAGCGGCTGAGCTTGGAGAATATCATTGATTGATCAGAAGGATTGAAATGAAGATCAGACGCGTAGCAGAGATAGTTTGAGATCAGGGGAGGAGGACGGAAGTCTAAATTATCTCACTACAGCTTGTTTATGGAGAGGGAAGAAGTAGGCGAATAAACAGGAGAGGATACACACGTTGTTGATGTGGAAGAAAGAAAAGAAAACTATGGGGAAGAAGAGGGGACATGTGTATTGGGAGGTTAGGGTTGCATAGATATCATGAACCGAAACTGATTACTTTGGGAAGGGGAAAGAAATTGGTCACTGAATTTGGGCGCAGAAACGTTGATTCCATCCAATCCACATATGTGTATGGTTAAATTGTAAGTTTGGTCACTTGAATTATTAGTAAAGTTTATGTTAGCTACTAAAATTATTTTATTCCATTCGTAGTCACTTAAATTAGGGTAATAGTTCAAGTTTGGCGCTGGGATACCGATATCTTATCGATTTCCACCCCTACTCGTGTCTATAAGAAGGTGCTCACATACTAGGAGTGTACATGGGTCGAGTGGTTCGGGTTTTTTTGTTTTTGTTTTAATCACCAGATCCATACACTTTGGTTTTGAAAATAGAGGAATAGGTATGATGTGTCCTTCTGCTATGCATTTTTATCAAACATGTTCATCTACTATTTTTTACATCAAACATGTCATTCTACTAAAATTCTCATCCAAAGGCTCTCAACCACTATCAAACCTTGATTTGGGCATTTCCCTCATGCATCTATCTCATTCATGCATGAATGACTGCCATTTCACTCCAAACACACCTAAAATAGATGTATACACATAAAATGTATTTCTCATGCAACATATGCTGATATTATAAGCAATAACCAAAGTAACACACAATAGATGATAAAAGCACATGCTGATTAAAACATTAGATAACTAAAGCATAGATTGATACAAACATCAAATGAAAGAGGCATCTAATGACAATAGCATCGCATTCAATCATAGAACATTGATGATTGAAGCATCATAGAATTCACATCCCTAAACAATACAAGTTTAGTTAGCCATAAGAGATGGAGAAGACATCACCTAAGATGATGAAGGTATCTCCATCCTGCCCTGGCAGAACTTTGAATGATTTTGTATGTGTTAGAATGTCTAACAACTAAAGCATAAGCTCCTATTTATAGTACAAGAAGGAGGGGTAAACTTGGGTATTTCACTCTAAAACTCGGCCTCCATCTTCCATGTACCGTCTGGACTCGCACTATGTGTCTTAGGAAGAATGTAAGCTTCTTCTAAAAGATTCCTTGGGCACTGGGCCTGCGGCGGTTAGGGCTATAATAAGTGATAAATTGTATTTGTTTTCTCATTTCTTGATCAATTAGCTTCACTTTTCTTACTCCATGGTCTATTTTTGCTAGCTAGTGTTCATTTGTCATATTTTGGGTCCTAGTAAGTGAAGAAAGGCTTAGGCGCAATGTACGAGTCATTTTGGACTGATTTTGTAGAAACACGACCATGTCATGGAGAAACAAACCTTGTTTTTCATTGAAGAAATATGAACAAGGGAGCAAAGAAACACTAGCCGTGTTTTAGCCCATTTGGGTTGTGTAAGTTGCATCGTAGTTTTGGCAAG
This sequence comes from Linum trigynum, assembly GCA_964030455.1. Lineage (NCBI taxonomy): Eukaryota > Viridiplantae > Streptophyta > Magnoliopsida > Malpighiales > Linaceae > Linum > Linum trigynum. The sequence goes on along the minus strand of OZ034814.1, from coordinate 25,626,514 downwards.
GAAACACGGTCCGAGCCAATACAAACATGGTCATACAAACTCATGAAGTCTGATAGCGTTTTCCATAAGTCGACCTATGTTACACATTGCATTTTGGGAAAACACAGGTGGAATGAAGAAACACGGCTGTGTACTTTGCCCATGTTTTTTTCAGTTGCATATTTAAGAGCCATTTCATGGGATTTTGGAAGAGAATCGGTCTTTTGACATCTAAAAACAAGCTTGGAAAGATTTAGAGAGAAAGTGATGAAGAGAACATTCTTGGAGAAAATTTGGGTCTTCCTTTGACCATTGCAGCTCAATTCCAGTCCCTTGGAGTGAAGATCATCATTGAGAAGTAGATTCCTGACGTTTACACGATGATGGCTGCTTATTCCCCCATTTTCCTCTCTTTTTCTATCTCCGCGTAGTAATTCCTTCTCTCACTTGTGTATGAAGAACCCTAGTTCTATGTGTTAGGAATGATTGTTGTTTGATCTTTGGTTTGTTAAACTTAATATTATTTATCCAATTGAGGTTTTATTCATGATATTGCTTGAGTCTTTATCACACTCCTTCATTTATTGTTTTGACCTAGGAGAGGGAATGTCCGATTAGGTTGATAGAGCACCATCAATTGGTGGTAGTGAATCGATTGTCAGATTAGTGAATCTATTCACTATTTTGTTTGACATCGTCCTTGAAGCTATTTTATGCTAGGTTTTGGAATATTTTAGTATGTTTCAGGCCATAGCAGGTGAAATGGGCGAAAGGACTGAAAGTCGGACGAAAGGGATCCAAAAAGGAGCAAAATAGTGAAAAGTGCACAAATCACGGTTTCATGGTGATTATTACGGGCAGTAGACCGTGAACGTTACAAGAAGGCCTTGAAGCTCGTAGGTTTTCAAGAGCTTTCGTTTGTCTCGCAGACAATGTAAGGATCATGGTCCCAAACGGTGAAGTCAGGATGGAAACTGTGAAGTGTGTTAATGAAATGACGAGTTCTATGTCGAGATCACAATTTTGTTGCACACTTCAAGGGCGCGACGTGCAACCATGAAACATGCATAGTCGAGCTATATAAGGAGGAGATCAGATTTTGAAAAGGATGAGAGTTTAGAGTGAGATTGAGTTTCTTGTTCCTTAACCTATAGAGAAAGCTACAAACAAGGGAAAATTGAAAGTGGATTTGACCTATCCAAGCCAAGAGGAGGCCAGATTTCATCTCCAAGAGTATATCCAATCAACTAGGAAGAAGAAGAAGAAGAAGAATAAAGTTCCCATGGGTTTTCCTTTATCTATTAGTTGTTTGATTCAGGGCTAATTACACACATGTTACCCCTCATTTCTTGATAGTTCGATTTTGCATTTCATCGTCCCTCGACCTATTTTACGTTAGGTTGTGCTATTTTTGATACATTTCATGTCCCAACACGTGTGGAAGGGTCGAGGACGAGTTTCAAGACGATTGGAGTCGAAAAGTGCCAAAAAGTGAGAAACAGTCAATTATCACGGTTTGGCCGGAGGGCGTGAAGATCGTGGGAAACAAAAGAATTTTGGCGTCTCGCAGGTCTAAAGATTATCATCGTCTCTTGACCGTGATAATTGACCAGTGACCGTGATGTCTAACCAAAACGACACCGATGACATGCGTTTTTGTCTGATATCACGGTTTGAGCTCCAATGTCACGGTCGTGAAGTGCTAACCGTGAAAGTGTCGGGCTGTATGAATAGAAGGCAACTGGGAGAAAGGAGGAGACTGGATCTTGGTTGGGTTTCACAATTTGTGGGTACCCTTTTAGGGTTCCAACTTATATAACCCTAAAAAGGAGGGAGAATTCTTAGCAAAACAGATGAGACCGCAACGTTGCAACGCCTTTGCCTTACCATAAATGTTGAGAGTCATGAGTTTGATTATTGATTATAATTTCATTTGTTTGGAATTGTTTCCACTCTTTTGATTAATAGATAAAATTTGAGATGTTATCTAAACGTCACATTTTGATGATGAATTGCATTTGTTTCAGCTAAATTTCACGAGAATATGAAAAGTGGAATAACCCATAATATTTTTGCGACCTTTTTAAATACAAGACAAGTGGGTCGGATCCTGTCCTTAAGCCTAAAATTTAAGGAGGTTCTTAAGTTCTTGGCCAATAGGAAGAGGAAAGAGAAAATCAAGTCTAACCATTTAAAAGAACAAATATGATATATCAATTAAATATAATTATTTAATAATTGATGAAATTCAAAATGGAAATATAATTTCACAAGTCATATTTAATGTTTTTAGAAAATAAATTAAAAATGTCCACGTTCTCCCCCTTAAGACTTGCAATGACATTATTAACATTTTGGAATGAAATTATCAACGTTTATGAAATGAAATATTATTGATACATTCCATCAATATTAACAATTTCAACATACTTATCAAAGTTTTATGATTTCATTCTTAAGATTTTAGTTCAATTGTTAATGATTTATATTTTCGTCATCAATGCTTATGAAAAAACTATTAAAGTTATGTCACATCGTCACTAAATGGTTGAATAACATTATCATTTATTTACAATGTATTTATAAAAAATTCACGTTTTCACGTCATGTTCACAACTAGTCAATCATCGCCTCTTACTATGACTTTCAATGACATTATTCTTGTTTTGTGACCAACTAATATCGCTTTACATTGTCATCCTCTTCAATCATAACACAACGCTTATTTTTAACATCTTTGACACATGTGAGGAATGGCACATTTGATTCAGTCAAGCAAACATTAGTTCATGGAGCTACAAAACATCAATCAACCCAATATTCACAACCCATCACCAAACCGTTAATAGCAATACAACAAAACATTATAACGAAATTGTATTTCGTTGAAAACAAGCATAAAGTCATTAATAATATTCAAACTAAATGTTAAGTATCCAAAACTTTCAAAACTAAAACAAGAACGATACAACAAATCAATGACAACGAAATTGTATTTCGTTGAAAACAAGAACAAAATTATAAATAATGTCCAAACTCAATGTAAAGTGTCAAATACAGTCTAAAACGTTCATATGAATGTTGTATATCATTTAAAACTAAAACAAAAATGTTAACGGTGGTAAACTTCAACATTAAAAAATGACATCGGGCCATTAATATGGATATTGAAAACCATTAATAACGAATGAACATGTCATTGATCATTAACTTCAATTTCATTGAAAACCAACACAAATCATTAATAAAGTTCGGAGTTTATATTAAGTGTCAAATGCTATTAAACTTTCAAAATAATGTTGTATTTCATTCAAAATTAAAAAATCTAACAATAACAGGCTTCAACATTAAAAATTGGCATCAGGTCGTCAATACTGATATTGAAAACCGTTAATGACAATTGAGCAAGTCATTGATCACGAAATTGTATTTCGTACAAAACTAAGACAAAATTATAAATAATGTTTGGATTCAATGGTAAGTATCAAATATCGTTAATAACATTAACTACAATGTTATAGTTCGTTCAAAATGAAAACAAAAATTTGAATAACTTCTCTATTAACCACAATCTTCCTCTTCTTGTTGATATGGAGATTATCATGATATTCAATGTCCTGCCCAAACTAGCGTTGCTCTTCTTTTCATCCCGACGTGAATAAGATCTCTAGCCAGCAGCCTTAGGAGAAAGAAATTGGTTGCAAGTAAACCATTGAATGGGTTAATACCTTATTTTGGTCCGAACTATTATCATATGATGACTTAGGCACGTGGTTTCAGAAATTAACATCCTGGCCTCAACTATGCAGCATATAGACTCAATTGGTCCGACCATCAATTTGGACGGTCAACACGCCATGTCATTGCCTTCGTCATCCTAAAAATCATTAAAAAATTAAAATTCAAATTATTTTCCTAATTTATATTATTTATCATTTTTAAATTAACCAAAAAATATTTTTATTTTTTATTTTATGGGATATTTGAAAATGATTTATTTTATAAATAAACTAAAAATTATCAAATTAATTTTATAAATTTAAAAAATATGATATAAATTATATATTTTATTTTTTGGATAATTTTAAAAGTATAAAATAATTTGATAATTTTTGGTTAATTTATAAAATTTATCATTTTCAAATTACCCAAAAAATAAAAAAATAAATTTATTTATGTTTTTTTATAATTTATTTATGGTTAATTTGATAATAAATAATAAAATTTAGGAAAATAATTTGATTTTTTTTAATGAATTTTAGGCTGACGAGGCAATGACATGGCGTGTTGACTAAAGTTACTTTGTATTGAACGAGATAAACGTGATACACTAGAGCCAGTAACGAAAATCGAAACCTATTAAACTAAGGATTAATGAAAGGGCTTTCTTGGAGACCATATGAGCCAGCGGACAACGCATCAACCTGCAGAAGTCCTCGGTTTGCTTTAGTGCTAATCTGGTGGATCAAGAGGCAGCCGCAATGGCAGCTTTGCTTGGGATTTCTTCAATTGGGCCACTAGACAAGTATCTTGGCCTACCTGCTCAAGTCCAGAGATCGAAGGTTCACACGTTTCTTTTCGTGGAGGATGCCCTCGCGGTTCGCATCCAGAGCTGGCGATCTAAAGGCTTTTCACTGGCTGCAAAAGAGGTAATGATTAAGGCGGTTGGTTCGGCAACTCCGGTCTACACCATGTACTCCTTCAGACTCCCCTCCACCACTTGTCGTTGATTAAACAGCCAGCTGGCTAGGTTTTGGTGGGCTGGTCAAGATAAAGAAAGAGGGATGCACTGGATTTCCTGGACAGCGATTTGTGTTAGTAAATTTCGTGGAGATTTGGGGTTTCGGGATTTCGATCTGTTCAATGTGGCAATGCTTGCCAAACAAGCTTGGAAAATTCTCTCGACCCCGAACTCTCTCCTAGCAAGGCTCTACAAGGCGCGGTATCACTCGCAGTGTCAGTTTCTCGATGCAACAGCAGGGTCTCGCCCTTCGTGGGCATGGCATGGGGTCTTGGAAGGTCGGTACTTGCTCAAGAAGGGGTTACGATGGCAGGTTGGGTGTGGGTCTGCTATTCGTATTATTGACGACCCCTGGCTTCCTTCATCGCCTCCTTCTTCTCCCATTCTGCTGCCGGGTATCGCGCTCTTGAACCCTTTTGTTGCCTCACTTATTAACCTCGTTACTCGGACCTGGAACATGGATTTAATCCGTACCTCCTTCATCCCCGAGAGCGTCAACTGGATTCTCTCCATCCCTCTGCCTTCAGCACCTGTACCGGATAAGCTGATATGGCACTACTCCGCGACTGGCCTCTACACCGTCAAGTCTGGGTATCAGTTGCTAGCCTCAGAAAGGGAGCTTGAGTTTGACAATCTGCCTTCTCCTCTTAATGCCGCGTTCTGGAAGACCCTGTGGAATTTGCCGATACCGCCCAAGCTCAAGTTCTTCTTGTGGCGCGTCGTGCGCAGCTTCCTCCCTATGCGATCGATACTATTGGGGAAGCATCTTTCCGAGTCTGACATTTGCCCCATTTGCTCTGAGTCAATTGAGAAAATTTCTCACTGCTTCTTTGAATGCAAGGTTGCGTGTGGAGTGTGGTTACTTGCAGGGAAGGAGGAGATTCGAACAGCATTGGCCAATCTAACCCCTGACCTTGCTTGGCATAAGCTCTTTTTTTCTTTGCAGCTTCCCAAAACCGAAATTGCAGAGGTTGTGTTCATAACTTGGAGCATCTGGAAGGGCCGCTGCTGGTCAATATATGATAAAATTCAATATCTCCCTTGTCCTCTCTACCGGCAATATACCAAACAATCAGCGGAATGGTGGGAGGCCACTGCAGCTCCACAAAGTTGGGTGCCGCCTTCGGGTCAAGCTCGGAGCCTACCACCATCTCCAACCTGCCCAAGCGGGGGTCTGCTAATCAGGTTCGATGGTGCAACGCGTCGGGGAACAGGAGGCAGCATAGGCTTTGTTGGTTTCAATGTCGACAGGTCAGTGGTCTGCGCATACGGTAAGTCTTATGTTGGTATTTCGGATCCCTTCCTGATGGAACTTCTGGCTTTGCAGGATGCAATGGTATGGAGTCTAAACCATGGTTACTTGTCTGTTTGCTTTTGTGGGGACTCCCAATTGGTGATCCGGCGAGCAACGGAGGGTGATGTCAGTCATGATCGAGGCGGAGCAGTACTTGAAGAAGTGCGGCTGCTAAAGGCTTCATTTGCTTTTATTTCTTTTATTTATGCTCCTCGTAGTACTAACAGGGTTGTCCATCGCGTGGCACAAATGGCCCTTGCATCGGTAGCAACCCTTTTGGTTGACTACCGCTCTTTCCTTTCAAATGCATTGTAATACCCTATCTTTTACAAACTATCTATGGCAAAAAAAAAAAAACACTAAATTGGTGGAAACAGAACCTCAATAACTTGATCTTGCACAAAAATCGCCCCACCATGAGGATCCAGACACGAGTCCTCCACTCCTCCTTAACCTTGTCCAACACCACCTGAGCATCGCCGCGAAAACGACATCCTGCATACCCATCTCAAGCACCCAACGGATCCCATCTCTCAAGGCTAAAAGCTCCGCCAAGAAAGGATCTTGGACATCCGAGTACAAGGAGGCATCAACACCGAGCTACGTTCCTTAGGCGTCCTGCATAGGGATGTCAATGGGTCGGGCCGGGGACGGATAGTGCATATCCGTTATCCTACCCAAAGTAGTTCGGATTTTACCCATACCGATACCCACATAAGTAACGGGCATAAAATCAAAACCATGCACATACCCGTTCGGGTTTCGGGTATCCACGGTTATCCATGGGTAATAATTTCTCTTTATAACTCCAACCAATATGTTAACATTCAAATGTATAGAAAATTATGACAATAATTCACTAGAATGAAGAAAATTAATTAAAACAACACAATTTCATGTAAAATATTATATTTCTATGCTAAATATAAAATATGTTTGAGAAAATAATAATTATTTATAGACAAAATACATATGCATGTGTATAATCGGGTGGGTTCGGGTTGGATAGAGAGAAAACCATGCCCACCCATTACCCGCAATATTCGGATTCATGTTTTACCCGTACTCACTAAAAGTCATACGGGTTCGGATTTTACCCTACCCGATTAGGCCGGATTCGGGCGGATATCCACTATTACGAATATTTTTGTCATCCCTACCCCAAACCTTACCCCCATAAGACAACATCCCAAATCACAGACCCATTTTTAGCCTGAACATCCCAACACCACCTAAGGTTTGAAGGCAAGTGATACCCCGACCGAATAGTGTAGGAACCAGAGATTTCATGGTGCCAGTGAAGTATATCCTGTACCGGAACCGTTGGCAAAGGAATAAACCGAATTTGTGCACCTGTGTCCCTCTCCAATAATTGGCTAAGAAAGTCATCCCACCATCTACCTTCGTGGTGTGAGATTAAGCAAGCAACCATTCCCTGAGTCCCCACCATCTCTGGACGTAACCGAGGTGGGTTAGAGTGTCAACATGGAATCCGATCCGAACTTGCAAATGAAATATGTTCCTAGACCCAACCTGCAATGCAAACCATGTTGGAGGAGCTCCTGACCATGCAGAATATCATGCCATCCCCATGATGGAAGAGATCATGTAGTAGCCTCCTAGAAAGAAGTTGTGGGATAATATCTGCCTTTACATATATGAGCAAGCATGCAATTGGGATCCGTCAATAATAGTCATCCCAACTTAGCCAACAATGCCTAATTGAAATCCTCAAACCTACGAAATCCCAACCCCATTAGCTTTACTCGGGCATAGTATCTTTCATGAGATCCGATAAATTTTGTACTAACCTGCTTTAGCTCCCCACCAGAAGCGAGTCATATGTCTATCCAGGTACCTACACATATAAACTGGTAACCAAAAGCATGACATTGCGTGAATAGACATAACATTCACCACATCCTTCATCAGAACCTCCCTTGTCGACCACAAGAGACATCGCCTTTTCCACCCTTGCATCCGACTTAATACCCTCTCCTCAATGTATCGAAACGTCTCCATCTTTAAACGACCCACTAGGGTTGGTAAGCCCAAATACTGGTCTGTGACTCTAATAACACCAACTCCCAGGATATTACCAAGCTGCTCAATGTCCTGTTGCTTGACATTCCGACTAAAGTATACGACCGACTTATCCAGGTTAACCTTCTGACACTCAATGCCTCATTTCTAGCCAAGAACGCCCTTAAACAAGGGCACTCTGGCCTAGAAACTCGCAAAAACATATAAGAATCATATGAAAAAAATCAAATGAGCCACCATATGACATCGAGGGCTTATACAAAACCTTGTTAAGGACTTTCGAACAATAGCTTGATGCAGTGCAACAAAACCTTCCATGCACCGAAGCAAATAATAGAGTGGAGGGATGGTCACCCTGCCGTAGGCCACGAGATGCAGCGAAGTAGCATGAAGGACAACCATTCATCATAACTGAGAAGGTTGAAGATGTAACAAAATCCAAGAGCCATCTAATCCATTGCTCACAAAACCCAAGTTTTTCAAGCAATTTGAATAAAAATGGTCATTCCACCCTATCATATGCCTTTTCCATATCATTATCAGCCCGCAAAGCCATAAATCCTTGTTTTCCCTCCTGTTTATTCCGCAGATAATGCGTGACCTCGTGACCAATGAGAACGTTATCAACAATTCACACAAACCCATTATGGCCCAAAGATACATTGCAGGTGGGTGACGAGATAGTCTTTCAGCCAGAATTCTAGATACAACTTTGTACACAAACTAACATAGACAAATTGGTTGTAACTTCGAAATTAAAACCAACCAAGTGTGGTTAAAATTCTTCAATAGACCCCCAGTTTCAAAGAAGTGTGTCATCACCTCTGTAACATCCCTACCAATTATATCCCAGAACTTTCAAAAAAACCCCTGTAAAGCCATCAGAACCAGGAGCCTGAGTTCCCAAATCTTAAAGACAAGTGTACGAATTTCTGACGGTGAGAGCTTTGTCGATTGCTTCTCATTCATTGCAACAGTTAGTTGCTCCCCAATCGGCAAGCTTAACACTTGTTCTCTGACAAACTAAGCATCCATACCATCAGTAGAAAATAGCGAGGAATAAACGTCACTCGCCACTATGGCCTTTCCATCTTCTTCTGTCTCCCAAGACCCATTTGGTGCAAATAATCCTGAGATAAAATTCCACTTTCGGCGCGACTGTGTCACCAAATGGAAGTAGGACGTGTTCTTATCTCCTTCCTGCAACCACTCCACCCTGGACTTCTGTTTCCAATATATCACCTCATTTGTCCAATCAGTCCGAAGCTCCACTTCTAGATCCCTTATGCTCTCCAAATACACACTCACTTCCATTCAGAATCTATCAATTTCCCTTTCGGGAGTTTGAATATGCCTAGCTGAGTTCGAGGTGCCCCTTTTGCCCAATCATACAACAAATGTCTTAGTTTCTTCAGCTTGCACCACAATCGGTACATATGAGAGCCCTCAAACTCCATTTTCCAAACAATATTTGGTCATTGTCCGGACCACGGGATTTCTCCACATCAATCGAATCGGAACATCGACTTACCTAGTTTCTTAATGTCCTCGATGACAAACAAAAGTGCACGATGATCCGACTCATGATCCGATAAAATGATGATTCATGTATCCTGGTAATTTTAATACCCATTCTTTTGAGACAAACGCTCTGTCGAACCTCTTGAACCACATGGCTCAGATCCCGCTTGTTAGTCCAGGTAAAAGTCGACCCTAAAAAGGAAGCTCATGTAGTCCCAAATTATCAACAAATCCCCGAAGATTAGCAGAATGACCAAGATGGTATTAAAATCCCCAACGATCATGAAGGGAACCCTTAAGTGGGCACAAAAATTGGCAATTCGTTGAAGTCGCAACGTCTTAGTAGTATAATCACAGCTCAAGCAAACAAAAAAACCACCACATAATCCAATTGATCTATATTAAGATTCAAAGTCACAAAAAAGGAATCACTACATTAAACTAAGATCGAAGTCTCAACGGACCAACCTACTGCAAGGCCAACGGCAGAGTGAGCAGCATCTACTAAAAACATATCTAAATGATGAAAACCTAATTGCCTTTTGGCTAAGATCAAGTGTAGCAAGTAAACCATAGATTAAATCCTATGATAACTAGGGTTGGGGAGGAAGGGAGAAAATCCTACATTCTAATTATTTATTTAAGTTAGGTTTAAAATAATTTAAAAATTCCTTAAGTATTCTTAACTAACCAACAACCACTATCATCCCATAATTAATTACTAACTACTTAAGATTAATCTAACAGTCAATATTCACTTAAACAACTTCTAAAGTTTAGTGGTTTAACTATGTGAACTCATTCTCAAGACAAAGAAAAGATCATGGAATCACAATTTATGAGGATCTGATTAAATGAAATAAAAGCACATACTAATATTTAAAAAAACATTATATTCTATGTTCCTTTTTCAAATCCTTTATTTTTTTTGGTAATGTCTATTTTTATCCAAACCTTTTTCAGACTCTTTTATATTATCCAAACATATCGAAATACTAAGAATTAGCCAAATGTTAACTTCCAATTAGCAAATTTGTTAGTAATATTGACTTGGCAACATGAAACTGACTTAAAAGAGACACATGAAGGTCAACATTCCAAAATTTTAGTATTTTAACTAAGAAAATAGTTACAAAATTATTAACGATAACGTAAAATTGGCTAATAGTTTGATGCATTATGATAGATTTGGCTAATTAATAAAATTTTAATAGGTTTGGATAATATAAAAGAATCTGAAAAAGGTTTGGATAAAAAATAGACATTATCCTTTATTTTTTGGGTAAAAACAAACAAGGATCAATTCCCTCCTTCTGAGGACTAAAACATCAATCAATAGTATAATTTAGAGGATTGGAATTGGTTGAAATCAATATGGACAAAGTGATATCTATTCAATGGGACTACCGACCCGCTTCCACATATCCCACCGTCCACATCATGCTCATCCCGCTGTCACCACGTGTTGCGCACAGCACAAATGGGTTTACTCTTCTTCCCATCTACCAGATTTTGCCAAGTGTGTGTGCTAAGGATTTTTCTGCTCTTTAATTACGTGCTAACGACCAGATTTGCAGTAGGGACCCTGCCCAGCCCAGCCCAGCCCAACCTCCCGTGCCCATGCCTAAGCTTGCGAGTTACGACTCTTCATCATAACTAGTCTTCATTGCCCGCGCTCCGCGTCAGGATTTGTGGTTAGAGATTGTCAAATGTATTGAACTAATGAATAAGTGAAATGGATTTGTGAACTCATACAGGTCATTTTGACGATATATTGAATGAGACTATTACCCTCCATTGCTTTTCATTTGTGTGGTCAATCTTTATATATGTAACACTTGAATGAAGAACACGACAAGAAAATAATAGAGTTGCTCAACTCCCGAGTCCAAGAACGTTAGGTCTTTTTTAGGTATTCAAATTTCAAGTTACAGGTTAGAGTTGGTGTTGGCGGAAGAGATTCATTTGTTGCTACAAAATGCAAGTGCATTGTCCCTCTAATTTTTTGTGATGGTCCCATACCAAAATGCAAGTGCATTGTCCTTAGTATACCGGTTACACATCAGCCCACGGGCTTTTACAGCAAAATCGCGGCCAGTATCTCTCACGAAAAGTGATAAAACCAATATTAGAATGAAAAAAGAGAAAATATCTCCATAAGAACATGACAAAAAACTCAACTGACAGAACAATTACCTCAACCTAACATGTAAATCTGCAGACCTGCTCTCCTCGGCTCCTCCACAGCTTCCTGTCGGCAAAGATGATACAGTCCATCCTATATCCGATGTCTAGAAAGGTAGTAGCAGCTGATGAGATAGTGGACTAACTCTCACTTGTTGGAGATCCTCCACTGATCTTGCTTTCACCAATGATTCCTTTGCTTGCATCAAGAGATCTGAAGCGAGTAAGGGAGAAGAGAGGAATAGACTGAGGAAAGTGAACTAACTCTCACTTGTTGGAAAGTCCTACCTAGACCACTGAACATCTACCACAACCTCCCTCTAGGCTCTAACCGGACACACTACTCGATAAAGCAAGCAAGTTGGTTTCCTCTCCATCTTCTGAAAGGGCAAATTGTTTCTGAGCGATCACCGCGTGAGACGGACACGGAAAGAACACTCAACGGGAAGGCAAACCATGGTAAAAAGAGAACCGAACCAAACAAATCACATCAGTAACCAACCAGCGCTCCCCCTGCACCCTCCCACACTGAATCACCATCCGAGTTGAAACAGTGCACATGAGTCACGATGTGCAGCAAAAGTTATCTTGGTGCACAAGAAACGCCTCTGCTGGGGGTTTTCTTTTTTCAATTTATATACTTGGTCCACATTGTCTCAATTTCTCGTTGAATTTTGTTAGAAACAAAGTTTCTAACGGGTTTCTAGATCAGATCTAGAGATCGGGGATTTAGGGTTTATAGAACAGAATTGGGGATTTAGGGATTTGAGAAGAGAAATTAGGGATTAGGAGAAGAATTGGGGATTTGGGGAAGAACGGCCGAGGCCTTTGAGGAAGAAGGACAGACGAGGTTGAGAGAGATCAGAATAGGGTTTTGGGGGATAATTGTTTTATTGATTTCTGCTTGATCGTACAAATGACCCAAAGTGTCTATTTATAGCTAGAAATGGAATAAACCTAATAAATAACCTAATACGACTCGAATACTACTAACCCTAACAATAATTATCCTACCATAAGTAGTAATGATAAACGCGAAAAATCGTGTTTCTAACATCCTCTCCCCCTTCAAACCAACCTTGCCCTCAAGGTTGACCAATTTGACCCACTCTTCCTTCCTTCCCGCGTAATCCGCACTCTGATTCCTCCGATTCGTGCGCTTCCGTTTCTTCCAATTGTGCTCCACTACTCGAATGAAGCCCACTCCAACAACTCTATCTTCCATTGCTTCTTCTCTATCCGCATGGCTCGTTTCACGACCATGGTCAAATGACTCACCAATCTCTTTTTCAAACTCTACAAAGTAAGGATCAGAGAATTGTTCTTCCTTGAGTCGATCTTCTAAGCCCACGAATCCATCTTTCTTTTTTTCCAAATCCAATCTTTTGGGCAGATAACTCATAAGATGTTCAAGTTGCTCCCAACATCTCGGTCCACCCACTGCTGCCAAACCTACCCCATATAAAAGAGTTCCTACTAGCGGGCTCATTTGTGCCCCATGAGAGGCCCTTTTCAGCCCAATTCGTGGCCTGCTTTGCTGATCCAGATGGCCCACATCAAGTCCAAACGTTGGCCCAACCATCATAATCTCACTTCCCAACTTGTGACCCAAATTGCAGTAGCATTTCTCCACCCATCTGCTCGTTTCTCTTAGCCCAGCAGACACCCTAGCCCGACCCATTTGGCCCAACAAAGCTTGGACTTGTTCTGCTTTGCTGGTCAAGCTAGGGTTCGTGAGAAGGAGTCTGCCGCCGCCCATCTCCCTCACTTCCTCCTCCGACCACGAACAAAACACCAGCTGGCCGGCCGTCATGCCCGGTGCAACCACAAACAGCATCTTCAACTCCCTTTTCCTGGCAGCCAACGCCGACTCCCTCACCGGCGATCTCCTCTGCTTCTCATTCCCTGACGACGAGCTCGTTCCAAGTCTAGGGAAGGGAGAGTCCGGCACCACTCGCAACCCTCTCGAACCCGCCATCGTCTTGAACTTAGTCGGTGCCATGGAAGAAATCCTCATCGCCTCGACTGAAGTCATAGCCGATCGCGGCGTCTGTGCGATTCGCGCCGCCGACGATGAATTCCAACGACCGCGCTCTGCGTCTCGTCGTCGCGCACCCCCGGTGCTGCGCCGCTTTGTCGACTCCATCGTTCCTCTTCCCGACATTATCTCTACGAACGGATCCGGCTTCTGTAGACTCGTCTCCGGCTTCTTCCTGGCCATCGTCGTGGCGCATGGAGATGAAAGCGACCGCGGCGCTTCTCGCGCTTCTTCCTTCATCGCCGATTTGCGGCACACCCAGTGAGGAGAAGTCGACCCCAGCTCCACCTGCCTCCGCCTCTCTTCCTTCAAAATCGCCGCCACGACAAGGGCGGTCACCAATCGCTGGACTCCTCCCCCGATTCCCGATCTGGGCGATTCCACTCCGCGGCCCGGCATCCCGTTCCCGCGTTGTTGCTCGCCGTCGAGGCGGAGCTCTTCCCACAGTGAGCGAACCATGAAGCTCCTGCTCGCCCATGTTTTTGCAGTGGTGAGGGTGGACGGAGTCGAGTCTGCCTTGCTGGACCCGGAGGCGATGCCGACGGATTGCTCGGTGGCGAGGATGGCTTGAGACCTGACGGGGGCTTCTCCCTCCCGATCTGCGACCGTTGATGGGGTCGGCGGTTTCACCATCGAGGTCCTGGGTCGCGCGCCGGCCTCCGATTCTTCTTTTCTGTTCCCAAGCTTCTTCTTTCGAAACTTCCACCCATCAGTCGTGGATTTATCGGGGATGCTTTCGGGGAGAAGCAATTAGCTGCTTCTTCGATCCCTATAATGTCGATCGCTGAGGAGTAGTGCTGGTCCATGATTGTGGCAGCGGCGGTGGTGATTTGAGTTGCTGGTGCTGGTGGTGATTGTTGTATCGGTGCAGTCTCGGAACGGAATGCAGAGGAATTGTCGGCGTCTGCTCCCCGCCCACGTGGCTCACCTTGACGTCGTCGTTCGTAGCGGCAGTTGTCGTAGACGGCTGCTCGTCAGGTCCGCCAGCACCTGCGGTTAGCGGCTGCCTCTCCGTCGCTTCGTCTGCCTTCTCATGTTGCAATGCATACGATTTCCAATAATCGACGATCTGCCACATTAGTTCCTGCTTTTGAGCCCATGACAGCCCTGATATATCTGTTGAACGCATCTGTATTTGATCTGGTAGGAAGCTCGTCCCTGAGAGAGTTGTGATAAACTCGTCTTACGGAACCAGGCTCTGATACCAGATGTTAGAAACAAAGTTTCTAACGGGTTTCTAGATCAGATTTAGAGATCGGGGATTTAGGGTTTATAGAACAGAATTGGGGATTTAGGGATTTGAGAAGAGAAATTAGGGATTAGGAGAAGAATTGGGGATTTGGGGAAGAACGGCCGAGGCCTTTGAGGAAGAAGGACAGACGAGGTTGAGAGAGATCAGAATAGGGTTTTGGGGGATAATTGTTTTATTGATTTCTGCTTGATCGTACAAATGACCCAAAGTGTCTATTTATAGCTAGATACTGGAATAAACCTAATAAATAACCTAATACGACTCGAATACTACTAACCCTAACAATAATTATCCTACCATAAGTAGTAATGATAAACGCGAAAAATCGTGTTTCTAACAAATTTTCTATTTGAGGGAGTCTTGACTTGACATTTACCAGACCAAGGCTAGACACCTTTGTAGTTTTTGTCCTCCTCTTTCCTAGCTTTTGGTGTCACTCATGTTGATCAATTCACCCTCTTCTCTCAACCAATTCTTGAGCTGCTGAACCCCCACAACTTGGACACGATTATGTCAGCCAAGTGTCTGAGGAACCAATCGAGTTTATGTATTGTCTCGTCTTCATAAACCTTCACGATCTATTCATTCTCTTCTCTCAATAGATACAATACAAAATAAAGATTACTGACGCTCGTGGGATTCCATCACCATTTCCTGCAAATTCATTCGATCTACCCTCAACATCTGACAAGTTGGCATCCGAAAAAAATTCATAATCCATCACCTCATGCCCAGACAACAACAAGCAATGGCATTTCGTTCTCATAAATAGTTCCCCTTCGCGCCAACACAAAACGCATTCCTCGCAAATACAAACAGCATGAAATCAACCAGCCATAAATTATTGCTCAACATTTCCTTTTGCCCTTTTCAACCAAGATATACACGGCATAACGCAACAAAATATTTCGAACTCTAGTGAGAAGCCCAAGGCAGGCTAACTTATAAAATTTTACAACGTCTCTGGGGAGAGGGAGTGGGAGGGGCCACGCAAAGAGACGGCTCAATGCAGTAATCCAATCAGTCGAGATGTACAAACACAAACATCAAGAGTGCCGTTCAGAGGTTCAGGCAGGTACCACCTCTATTGGTGGCGATTCGTCGTCCTCCTCCACACTCGTCGTGCTGCTCTCACCCTGTTTTTCTTCATGTTTAAAACCTTCCTTGAATTTATCATAGTTTGTAGCTTCGAGTGCCTTGAACGGTCTCTGCCCCAGGACCCGGACCAAGTCCTCCTGGTGGAGAACTTCCTTGTCCAGCAACAATTCAGCAATCTCAGCAACCTTCTCCTTGTGCTCTTCTACAATTTGCAATGTGCGTTCATATGCTTTGCCCACCCATTCTCGTACTTCCCCGTCGATAATGGCCCCCGTCTTGCTGCTGTACGGCTTGCTCATCTCAAATGATTCCTCTCTTTGTGGGAAAGACAGAAGTCCCACCTTGTCGCTGAAACCATACACCGCTACTTGGGCGTACGTCATTTTTGTCACCTTCTCCAAGTCATTTTGGGCTCCTGTTGAGATTTTCCCCAACAATACCTACATAACAGGTAAAGATAAGAATTCAGGTTTGGCCTTCAAGCAATGCAACAAAAGATAAGACTTCATGTTTGATTTGGCTCAAGATAAGCAACTTTTATTTTTTTACTTGAAAGCTAAATTAAACAACTAGTCATTTCCCATCGCCACCTCAGTACTGTAATTAGAATTGACTATCTTCCCATCATCATAATCCATCTAATTTATTTTCTCATCAACCCAACCAAGCACACATTTCTACTAGATGGTTCTGCTAAGAGTAACAAACACACCCATATTGTATCCCACCTTCATCTGTTCCACACGTTCTTCAAAGATGACTGGCCTTTCTAATTGGAATATGAAACAAGACAATAAACGAACATTGCAAGCGCTTCAAGATTAATTTTCCTCCCTATCAATTATAGTTTCCACCAAAGATCCTAGTAATCTCACTTCCGCTAAGTTTCAAGAAACAAATCTCACTTCTGCCCATACTTATAAAAGATACGGATGAGATTTGCAAGTTACCTGTTCTGCTGCTCGACCACCAAGGGTCATACAAGTAATATCGAAAAGTTGCTCCTTGGTCATCAGAAGGTTCTCATTAGGAACATACTGAGCAAACCCAAGCGCAGCTGTACCACGAGGAACAATCGTCACTTTCAAGAGTGGCTCTGCATGCTCCAAAAACCAGCCGGTTACAGCATGACCTGACTCATGGTAGGCAACAGTCCGTCGTTCCAGCTTGCTTATTACCTGATTGTCGAAAACGAGAAAGAAATATAAGTTATAATGCTCCTTCCCGAAAGAAAAGAAGAGTGCACATCATGAAACAATTTGATCAACAAATTCAGGGAATTCCAAAGCACAAAATTTATGATTACCCTGTTCTTCTTCTCCAAACCACCAATTACTCTGTCTATTGCAGACTCGAAGTGTTCCATATTGATTACTTTTTGTTCCTTCCTTGCAGCAATTAGAGCAGCTTCATTACAAACATTTGCAATATCTGCTCCAGCAAATCCAGGAGTGAGGGCAGCAAGCCTTTCAGAGTAAAATGACGGTTCCTGATCAAGCTTCAGTTTCTTCAAATAGATCTGGAATATTTGTTCACGGCCTTTTATATCTGGCTTGTCAATGGAAATTTGCCGGTCAAATCTTCCAGGTCTCAGAAGAGCTTTGTCTAGTATATCCGGTCTGTTAGTGCCAGCAAGCACAACCACCCCAGCAGTAGTAGCAAAGCCATCCATTTCTACCAGCAATTGATTGAGGGTACTTTCCCTTTCATCATTGCCACCACTGAAGCCACCACGTCCCCTTGCTCTGCCAATCGCATCGATTTCATCAATGAATACAATACTTGGAGCACACTGTCTCGCTTCTTGAAACAAATTCCTTACTCTAGATGGACCAACACCAACAAACATCTCCATGAAATCAGAGCCAGAAATGGATAAAAATGGCACCCCAGATTCCCCAGCAGTTGCCTTGGCTAGAAGAGTCTTCCCAGTCCCCGGAGGACCAACTAGAAGAGCACCTTTTGGAATCTTTGCTCCCAACTCCTCATACTTTTTAGGATTCTGAAGGAAATGCACAAATTCCATAATTTCTTGCTTTGCCTCATCACAGCCAGCAACATCTTTAAAATAGACCTGGAATAGCTCAATATGTCAAAATAAAACAAAAAGAAAAAAAAGATGTGCGAAGAGTAAGTAGACAGCTCGAGTGAATAATAGTCATCAAACATCTTCGTTCTCAGTGTTGTTTTAGATGGAAAAGAACAAAGTGGTTACTGTTAACCAATGAAAAGTAACATACCTTATTCTTAGCATTTTTATCCACTTTGGTGATGTTAGCTTTCCCTATGTTGAATATACCACGTGCACCTTTTCCACCACCACCCCCAAGGCCTATCCCACCTTGCATTCTCCTTCCCATGTACAAGATGGTTCCCAATAGCAATAACGTCGGAGCAAACCTCAACACTTCTTGGAACCAAGCAACCTCCGAGGAATATGTAACAGGTACATAGTCATGAGGGTCTATCCCCAAGGCCTCCTGTGCTTCCTCCAGCTTCTCCTCAAATGCATCCACACTTCCAATATTGAAATAGTATTTATATTGTCCTCCACGTCCTCTAATAGGAGTGGCAGTCGTAGAACCTTGGACATCTTCACCACCTGTCTGGTTTGATGGTGCACTCTTCACATAAACTTTTGCAACTGATTTGTTGGAAACAACTACATGATCCACCAAACCAGGCTCGAGAAGCTTGTTTTTGAACTCTTGGAAACTGATCTGTTGACAGAATGGCAGAGAACATTAGTGCGACAGTAGTGGGAATTGACACTTGAGAACAAATGTTTCCAGGCAACAGTGCAGAAAAAATAAAGGCTGATATACACACCTGTTGGTGCTCATTCGAGCCAAAAGGAAAAGAAGAAAGAAGCACCCCAATGACTAACAAAGGGGTCAGTAAGTTGTTGAACTGTTTCGTAAACATCTTCTGAAAGCTCGATTCATCATCAGCGTTTGAATTCTCTGGAAAAGGAAAGCGAAAACATGTGATCAGCTAGCAAGCAAATCAAACTGCTTATTTCTTTTGATAAAAATGCATCAATATCATATGATAGATAGAGATGTAAATTCAAAATAATAAGCAGCTATTCTGCAGAACTCATTTCCAGCACACACTGATCCCTGGAAAGATATTGCAACTAAATACTGGCTGTCCAAGTTAGGAAGCGGGGTTAAGCTGAGAAAAGAAGCATCACCTTTGGACTCAGATTTCTTCCCATCTCCCTTCGGAGCTTTCTTCTTTCCTTTGGGATAGAAGTTCTCATAACCTGCAAGCAACACATGAGGTTAAGCATCAGTTACATATCATTCCACGAAACTCCGGGTTCTGCAGCTCAGCCAAGTCCGGCACTTGTGGCTCTTGCAATTAGCATTAATTGATTTAAAGGAGCGAAATGAATCCACAAAAGCCTTAAAAAAGACAGCTCTGCCTAGAACAAGGAAAACAAACACCCGCCTATTTTTTCCAAGATAAGAAACAAAATGCATCTACCTACTCCGATCTATCCATATTCGTAAAGCGATTCCAACAATGCGAACCCAAAGAGCTACCAATTTTCGTCGGCATCATTATATAAATATAACAGTGATAAAGAGACACGGGAAGAGTAGCTCACTCTTCTTCTTGGGAGCTTCACTCGAGAAAACCCGCCGGAGTCTAGGGTTTGCAAGGATGGCGTTCAGGTTCGCGACGGAAGTTTTGGCAGCAGAGCTCTTGGCAGCCCCAATAGAAGTCAAATAACTCCTCAGAAAGCCCACTCCGTCGTCTATACGATTGGCAAACGAACCTCCCAGCGGCAGGCCGGTGATGGCTGATCTGCGGTAACCACGGAGCGATATATTCTGCCACTAGAAAGAAACCAAAAACCACGAATACGATCAGTAGTTTTAAATGTTACCCTAGACACTCGGAGAAAACAACAACCTGATAATCAGATGGAATACCTTAGAGAGATTGGAGCCGCGTGTGGAGCGGCTGAGCTTGGAGAATATCATTGATTGATCAGAAGGATTGAAATGAAGATCAGACACGTAGCAGAGATAGTTTGAGATCAAGGGGAGGAGGACGGAAGTCTAAATTATCTCACTACAGCCTGTTTATGGAGAGAGAAGAAGTAGGCGAATAAACAGGAGAGGATAAACACGTTGTTTTTTTTTTTTTTTTTTTACAGACACTTTCTTTTCACTAACTTAAGTAGTAGCTAGCGGTTACAACAAAAGGAGCAACAACATCTAAAGTTTGAATCCATTCCGGTGGCAATTGGTTCCTAACACAGGATCTTGCCACCCAATTTGCTTTAGAGTTGAGCTTCCTACTGACAAACTCTATATGAATCCATTTGTAGGAACCACAGATATGTTTGATGGTGCCAATTCATGCCGCAACACGCCACGACCAAGAATCAGGGGCTCCTTGACTGCTCTTACCAGTGAAAGGCATTCCGAGCGGATAAGACAGGATGACCCGAGCTCGACAGCTAAACGAGTTCCCTCCAGGAGGGCTTTGGCTTCCACTTCAAGTGGTGAAAAGCAGTGTAGGCAGCGGCGGATCCAGAACACAGAAGTGCACTAGGCCGCATTTTATTAGAAAATTAGAATAGTAAAAAAATATAATGATTATAATTTTTTTACAATGTAAATTATACACGACGGTATTTTAATTTAGCGAATGCATTAATAATGGAGTCCACATCCATACCAATAGTATACACTGTTTCAAATAAAATACTTGAGCAATCGACTAGAAATCCATCGCTCATTTTGTTGCGCAAATCAATTTTCACATGTTTCGTTGTTGAAAAGGTTCTATTTGTATTAGCTGTTGAAACGAGGAGCATCAACACTAGACAAATCAATCTACTAATCAATTTGCATTGTGTTTCCATCCCTATATCCACCAGCTGCTCTAGAAATTTTCCAAGGTAACAAACCTATATATGTTTTAGTCTTTTACGTTTTAAACTTTTTGAATTTTTAGGTTTCATTGTTTTTCTAGACAAATAACCTTTGGGGTTAGAATTTATAAGCTAAATTTAGAGTAGTGATTTTGAATATGTTCATCCGAATTATTTTTCTAATTATACCCAATCTTATTTTAAAATAACAACGACCCGAATATCTAAAATCAAAAAATTCATAAAGCCTATACTAACTATGGATCCAGAGGAGACTGGGCCGGGGCCCGGGGTGGCCACCCCCTGGATCCGCCACTGAGTGTAGGGTCTCAGCCTTCCCGTTGAAAACTTGACCATGGTTGTTTGAAAGCCGCCTCTTGGGAATCGTGTAGGAACAATCCGTCGCAGTGTATCTCAAAGTCATGAGTACCTGGGGGTGGTGCAGAATGCTCTGGGATTGGAGGGGGCTGAGGATGAGGATGGGATAATCTCCTCTTCTTGGGGCATGAGTTCCATTGTTGGTAGCTACAGAGGGCCTGAGAGAGCGTATCTGGCAGCCAGATTCGCTTTTTTGAAGATACATTCATTTATTGCCTTCCACGTATGACACATCAGTTAAATGATACGTTGGATGGTAGAAATAGGGTACCTTTGGCAGAGAGAATGAAGCCACTCCAGGATGCATGTGTGCTGTTGGGGGACACTAAGGGATGGCCATTCCGCTTTCCATCCTTCTGCTGCATGAGGGCAGTTGAAGAGGCTATGATGGATGGTCTCCACCTGATCAGTGCATAGAGGGCAATGCTTTCAAGGTGAGCATCTTATCGCGTGAAGGTTTTCCTTTGTGGCAAGTGCTCCTCTACTGCATCTCCAAATAAAGAACTCCACCTTCGGAGGCAATGAGAGACTCCACAGCCATTTCCATCGTTCCGCTGAAATCTCCTGGTAATCCTCTTGGGCTCTGCGCATCTGGTTGTGCTAATTTGACAGTGAAGTCGCCTTGTTCAGAGAACCGCCACGCCCAGAAGTCTTGCAGTGTTTCCGGGCCTATTGGCGTGCTTAGGACCTGTTGGAGCTCCAAAGGGAGGAGGAACTCTTCTAGGAGATCAAACTTCCAGACTCTGTTGACCTCATCAATCCAGTTGTCCACTGTTGCCGGGAAAGAGGCTCTCTACGGGAAAAGATTCCCTGCTCTAGCAAAAAGCCATGGGTCTTGGAAGATTATTGTAGATCTCCCGTTACCTATTACTCTGATGAGTCCTTGTTCCATCCAATTCTTCGCTTCCCACATGCCAGGCCAGATCCATGATGCTCTTCCTCCTTTTTTCGCAGCGAGGAAATCAGACCGAGCAAAGTACAGGCCTTTCAAAAGCTTAACCAATAAGGCTTCCGGGCTGTTCAGGATTCTCCATGATTGTTTGGCTAGGAGAGCCATGTTGAACTCATGAAACGGTCGAAATCCAATTCCTCCCTCATTCTTTGGGGCATAAAGGATTCTGCCGTTTCTCCAATGTATTGTCTTTTTTGTGTTCGAGCCTCCCCAAAAGAAACGTTTGAGCATGGAATCCATCTTATTGGTAGTAGATCTAGGAAGCAAGAAGAGACTCATGATAAACGAAGGGATAGCTTGGAAAACCGCTTTGAGGAGTGTCTCTTTTCCTCCTGGAGAAAGTAAGAGACTTTTCCATGCTTCTCCCTTACTTTCCATACGTTGAATGAGGAAGTGGAAGGTTTCTGCTTTTGATCTTCCCCATTCCGTGGGCACCCCTAAGTATTTGGAGTGGCAACTGGAATCAGCAAAACCAATGGTGATGGTGACCGCTTCTTGTTCCTCTCTGCTCACGTTGAAACTGAAAAACACTGAAGATTTCTCTATGTTCACTTCTTGACCAGCGATTGCCCCATAATCACTTAAGATTTTCAGTATGTGCTCAGCCTCAGATGAGGAGGCTTCTCCAAAAATAACGATGTCGTCCGCGAAGAGGCAGTGTGTGAGATTGGGGCACGTTCTATTGAGCTTCAGTCCTCTAATCTCATGGTTGCTCGCCGATCGTTCAATGAGGAAGGAGAGAGCATTGGACATAAGGATGAATAGCAGTGGTGATAGTGGGTCGCCTTGTCTCAAATCTCTTGAAGGCCGGAATTCCGACGTTGGCTCACCGTTAAACAGAATCCTGAAGCGGACAGAGGTGCCACATGCTCGTACCCATTTACACCAAACATCATCAAAACCATAAGCCTGAAGAAGCTCGATGAGGAACTCTTACTCCACCAAGTCATACGTTTTTTCATATCCATATTCATTATCATATCCTTCCGGTTTCCTTTTTTGTTCTTTTTGAAATGATTCAGCACCTCGTGAACAATGATGACAGATGATAAACACGTTGTTGATGTGGAAGAAAGAAAAGAAAACTATGGGGAAGAAAAGGGGACACGGGTATTGGGAGGTTAGGGTTGCATAGATATCATGAACCGAAACTGATTAATTTGGGAAGGGGAAAGAAATTGGTCACTGAATTTGGGCGCAGAAACGTTGATTCGTTCCAATCAACATAATATTTGTATTGTACGACTCAGTTCTGGCAAGTTGAACCCGTCTATCGAGTATTACCCGATTTGATCCGCGATAGGGCAGGTATTATCTGACCCGTAATGGCGAGGCGTAGCATGGGTGTTGACTTCCGACCCACCCTACCTCACCCCATCCTTTGTTCATTTTATCTCAGTTTCTTATCAAATCTTTACATATTTATCCTATTTTGACTTTACTTCAACTAGTTAGAGGCGATCTTTCACTTTGTTAGACTCAATTACCCATTCTATTATCACCATTTTTCATTCATAAAGTGTTTTTTCATTCAGTTGATCGTAAAAAGTAAAATTGAAAGTATTTTTTCAAATAACATGTAAAAGTGGGTCGACCCGCACAACCCCGTGGCCCATACTTGCACTGGTTTTACCAGTTTTGATCCGCAATAGTATGGGACGGGGTTACCATTGCCATCACTACCCAACCCCGTAATAGGACTCATGTGCAATTTCTGAACTCACTTGTGCGATTCGATATCTATTTGGACTAATATTGTATGTTCCGTTATATGTCGTAAAGGAGGCGCGGTTACTATTTATTACCTACTCGTCCTATCGCGTCTCGTTCTATCATGAATTTCATTAATATCTACTTATATTTATCTTCTTTTGACTTTTCCAAAATCATACTATGATACCAAATAAATTTTAAAACTCCAACTTTCAATTATGTAGACTAAATTGCTCCTTTTACTATTGCTATTATTCATTTAATGAAATGCTTTCTTTTTGTCTTCTTGTAAAGAGTTTTTTTTTTTTTACAATTTGTAAAGAGTTAAATATCGACGTTCTTTACTTCAATAATATATACGGATCGTTCGACCCGTCCCACACTGTATCCACACGAGTATTTTTCCGACCTAACTCACTATAAGAGAAACAAAGGTTTAATGTCGGTTATTTTATGTATTTTCCGACCTGACACACCTCTTGTGGCAGGTCGAGTATAGGTCGGGCAATTTATCACGTGGTGTTGATCGAGCAGGTTGACTCATATATGTATGTAATTAAAAAGGAAGATATTAAAAATATTCATTTTTCATTAAAATCTAAAGAAACAAGCTACAATATGGTAAATATAATTAAATTATTAGAGAAATTGAGGTTTTCACCTATTTACAACTCCAATATAACTAAAATATGAGTTAAATGCAAAATCCTAAGGGGTCGTTTGGATGCAGGTTTTTAATTTGAGTGATTTGAGAGGAATTTGGGATTAAATCACTCGTTTTAAAACCCAGATTTTTAATTCGAGAGGTTTGTGTGGGATTTGCATCAAATCACTCGTTTGGCTACAAATATGACATTCTTAAATGAAAATGTAAAATCACATAATTACCCTGATTTAGTCTAATACTTAGGCAACAACTCTAGCACAGCGGCGGATCCAGGATATAAAAGTGCAATGGGCCGGATTCGAACATAAAATTAGATACCGTAAACAAAAAAAATTTATAGTTTGCATTACAATGTCAATTGTACACGACGGTCTTTTAATTTAGCAAATTCGTCAATAATTGAGTCTTCATCCATACCAATAACATACTCTCTCTCAAAGAAAATAGTTAAGCAATCAGCAAGAAATTCATCGCCCATCTTGTTGCGCAAATCAGTCTTCACATGTTTCATTGCTGAAAAGGATCTCTTTGTAGTAGCCGTTGAAACAGGCAATGTTAACACTAGACGAATCAACCGACAAATCAATCTGTACCGTGCGTCCATCCCTGTTTCCACCAGCTTCTCTAGTAATTTTGCAAGGGAAGAAACATCATATTCCTGACAATGAACCACATGATCGGCATAATATCCTAGCTCATTCTTCAAACAATACATCTCATTGCCTTCAAAGTCTCGAGGATAAAACTCTTCAGCAAGTCTGTAAATATTTTCTTCATCAAAAGACCGGAAAGAACTTTTAGGGTCTAGTGCACCACTCAACTGAAGCAATCTGACTGAGGACTCATTGAATCTTGAATTCAATGTTCCCAACTGAAAATCTATGCATTGATTAAAGTATTCAAAATGGTAACGGTGCTCAAGAGTTGTTTGCTTCTCAACACGTCCAAGTGTAGCATTCATATTAGGCACCTCTATGGCATGTTTTGAGCAAAAAGATTTTACCTCTTGGAGTAGCTTGTCCCATCCTTCATCCCGTAGCTTTTGAAGTTTAACTTTTGCCATGGAAACAAATCCAACTGCAGCTACAATGTCAACAGATTCTTGTTGAAATGCTTGACAAAGAAAATCCGTGATATCCATAATCCCTTTCATCAAGTGAAGATTGAACACAAACTCAAAAGTCTTGATATTTTTTGAAGCACCTCTGGCTTGAGCTCGTTGTTCTCCTTCTTTAGAACGGCAAAGATCCTCTAGAACTACACATGTTGCATTGAACATGTTTATAATGCTCAATATGGAATGATAATGAGATCCCCAACGAGTTGGCCCTGAACGCTTTAAGGATGTCATTTGATTAGCTCCTTGTCCAGATTGAATTTCTCCAGCATCCAACATACCATCAAGATCTTTTTTGTGAATTGCTTGCAACTCCCTGATCCGTTTAGGAGAAGCCTTCAGAACATTTATGATACAATCCAATATGGAAAAGAAATCCCATATAGGATCACATACCTTTGCAGAAGTAATCAATGCCAACTGTAATCTGTGAGCAAAACAGTGGACAAAATAGGCATATGGGCCATCTCTAAGAAATAATGCCTTGACTCCATTAAACTGTCCTGACATATTACTAGTACCATCATATCCTTGACCTCTCAATTTTTCAATTTGAAGGTCATACTGAGAGAGAACGCCACAAATAGCTTGTTTTAGTGTTTCTGCAGAAGTATCAGCTACACTCTTGAGAGCAAAAAAGCGTTCAATTACTATACCAGAAGAACTGACATACCTCAAAATAATAGACATTTGTTCCCTTCCTGCTTCATCAACTGCTTCATCAACAAGAATAGAGAAACAAGAATCTCCAATATCCTCGCGTATCTTACAACACACTCTATTTGCTATGATTCCCAATATCTCCTTCTGAATGCTTGGTGAAGTGTATTTCGCATTTCCTGGTGCGTTACAAAGAACTACACTATTGATTTGATCATTCAACTTCGCTGCAAAACCAATCCAAGCTAGAACATTCCCCGGATTCAAAGAATCATCAGATTCATCATGTCCTCTAAAAGAACTTCCTTGTAAAGCCAACTGTTTGACAACCATAATTGTTGTTTTCAACCGCAATCGATGCTTTAGAACTTCTTCTCCACCAATTCTGTGCATCACTTTATCAATATGACCGGAGGGTTTCATCAAGGCATCAGCCGCTGTAACACATTTATTATGGCTTGAAGATGCTGATGAACCAACATGAACAAGGAACACACATTTCTTACCAGTAACCCTCTTCCAATTATCAAATCCATCTTGCACTAGTGCAGAAGTTTGATTCCCATTCATCTTGTCTCTAAACAAAAAACATGGGAAACAATATGCTTTATGTGTTGTAGGAGAATACTCCAACCAATCAAATTGTGAATACCATGCTTCTTGAAAGTGACGAATTTTATCTGGGTATTCTCGCGGCTTATAGTATGCGAGTTTAGGTTGATAAGCCTTGGGTATTAGGTATTTTCTCCTAACCTCATCTCTCAACTCAAGAGCCCAATCACATATTTGTTTCCTCTTTCCTGGATCTCTTTCAATTTCAACTCCACTATCAGATGATGGAAGTAGATTACCGGATACAGGAGAGGTAGATGCTTCATTCTGAACTGGAGAGGAAGATGGTTGACCTTCATTAGGAGGGACTTCTTCGGTCTGACATGATTCAGATTCCTTACGTTGATAGTAAGAAAACAATGTTGTTTTCACCTTTTTATTTGGTGGTTGAGAAGATGTCATGATGAAATATCTTGAAATCTGCATAACCAATTATACATGTACACAACTTAGTCAAACACTAGATTCTAAGTAAATTTGGATACAAACTACTGTGAAGGGAATAAGACTAACTTAGTTTCTAAGTAAATAATACTAACTAAACTAAGACAATAAGATCAATAATCAATTGGCAAATTGCAATTACCTCTCTAGTCTCTGAGCACTTTCTTTGCAATAATCACAAATTCACAATTCACACTTCTGACTTCCCGGATGAGATAAGACTTAAGAGAATCAGTGAATCACAAACGGAGAGACTAGAAACAAAGCTGGGCGGCGGGCGCTGGCGCTGAGGTCTGCGGACTGCGGAGTGCGGAGAAACTAGAAAGAAAGAGGTCAGGCACACTGCCACAGGCCACTGAGGCCAGCCTCAGCCGACAAGGGATCTCCGGCGCCGGCCGGGTGACAGGGTCTCCGGTGAGGCGGTGACAAGACGATCTCGGGACGGGGAGGCGGGGTCCGCGGGGATGAGCAGCGATTGTCGATCAGGCTGATAGCGGAGCAGAGCAGGTCTGTTCTGTTCGTCTTTTTTTTTTTTGGGTTCCAGACTTGCAGGGGAAGCTAGTGACTAATGATGCGGGACAGCGGGAGATTGTTTTTGGATTGTTTGGGCTGCAGTGGAAGCTGATGAGGAATAGGGGCTGGGTGTCTGGGTCCTGAGACGGGCTGGGCCCAAATAACTACATATTAAAATGCCGCTGGGCTGGGTCTTGGGGAGGCAGGGAGGGCTGGGCCCGGGCCTAGTCGGGCCCCCCCTGTATCCGCCGCTGCTCAAGCATCCTGCACGTTCTATCCTTCTTCCTCTGCGGGCTGTCTTTTTTGCTTTTGTCCACCTTTTGGTTTCTTTGAGCTGTGTAGTGGAAGTTTATTGAGCATTTGAAAGTAGAGTTACCCTTAAACAAAACAGCTCAAAAGAGTTACCAATGCAACCTGTTCAAATACTTGATTAAACAAATGCAGTCTCCATTCATAGAAAAGAAGATTAAGCAATCCCCCCAAAAAGCTCCATGTACGAGCTGGGATTACAATGAACAATCATCTTCTTGTCTAATACGTCATCAAGTCTCGATCATTGTTGGAGAGTAGCCTCATTGCAGTAATGATCTCAACTCTGGTGAGCCCCCCAAGTTTCTCCAAACTCTGAAGTAGATTGCCTCGCTTGCTTGCCGACACACAGACAACTTGAATGAGAAGAAGTTCTAACATCAGTTCCATACAACACTTTCAAGGACACAATTTGCAGTTTGAAGAACATAATATATGTGAACTGTAGTATTATTGTGGTTAGAAAACTTAGGTTGGTAACTGTATTCACTACGATTGAACCTCTCAAAACCAAGATTACAAGGCCATGAAGGTTGCGCCAATTCTGCCAAGTAATCAACTCACAATCCTAATTTGTTTGACTGGACAAAGTAAGTCATGAAAGCTTTAAAACTCTCAATACACAAACCTATTTATGCTCTCCTTTGCCAAACACCAACAAAGAAAGCCATAAAACCCAGAACCCAAAAGATTCTGATTGAGACAAAGGCGAATCACCACCAAAACAAGCCAAAGAGGATGAACGGAGAAGAAGGATTTCGCGAACTCACCATTGAATGCTCTCCGGAGCTGAGTCACCGCCGGTGAGCACTTCTCGGCAACAGCTGGTTCGTCTTTCCGCTCCTTCGTTTGGGTTGGAGTGAAGCAGAACGAAGGGTTCTGCGAATGGAGATAGAGACAGACAATAATTGTAAGGGTTAATAGAAGAATGGCAAAGTTGGATTTTCAGAAAATAAGCATGGACATATATGGAACAACTTGGCAAAATATTGAGGAATTTCAAAATAGCTGATGGTGATAAGCTATTTTACAATCCCACATATGTGAGTTTCTTAAATCCAGAATGTTTAAAATCTCTGATTAAAAAATTGTTTCCCAAACGAGTGATTTTAATTAAAATCTCTCACTATGAGGGATTGTGCCCAAATCCCTCAAACAAAACCCTGATCCAAACGACCCCTAAGTAATTTGAGTAAAATTACATGTAATTTAGGCATAAAACAGGTGGAGAAAGGGGGAAATCAAGTCAAGTCAATGAGACCTCTCTCTAGAAAACCCTTCCTTTCATGCATCTGAGGGGGCTGATGTCGGTGCCACTCCGCCTCCCGTTCTTCTCCTTTCCTGATCGGCTCTCTCCTCTTCTAATATGTTGTTTCCAACCACATATTTACTTTGTTTTTCCTTTGTTGAGGTTGTCCTTTTCTCTTTGTGCGTTGCTTTCCAGTACATACCCGACTTATCTGCTCCTCGTGTTGCCTTGGTCTACCTCCTTGTTCTCGCCTTGCAAATCCGGATGGTTTGGAGATACAGTCCTTGGCATTGGACTCAGTTTGGTAGCTTGAAGACAGAAGATCGTCACTCCTCTATTTCCTCGTCGGCCGACCAATTGGTTTGTGTTATTTCCTGAGTTTCGTGCAGTGAGATGCGAATGGTTGATTCGGCTCGGGTTGGTTTGGAGGGTCTGCCTTCCACATCATATCTTTTGGGTTGGGTGGGAACCTGCTCCTTTGCTTGATGTTTGGTGGTGGTGTCTGTTGATTGACGACACTACTTGTTATGGTCGAGCGACGATGGTGGTTTTCAGCCACGATGACGTGGTTTTCAGAGGGGGCCAGAGGTGGCTAGGGTTCGGGGTTAAGGATTGGTTTTGGGTCATTGGCTTAGATCCCTATTGGTTCCGGGTTTTGTTTGAGCCTTGTTGTTTCTGATTTCCCAACCCATATCGATCAATGCTTGTATATTTTCGATTGAGCCTGGCCGATGCATTCTTAATGAAATCCTTTTTTTAAAAGAAAGTCAGGTCGAGAAGAATACCCATACCGTTCAGTCTCGCCTACATATCCGTCTCAAAACAAGTCAAACTGATAGGAAAAACAATTCAGATCAAAATTATCAATGCTGAAAGTTACCAATGCTTCCAGTTAGGGATGGCAACTTTGCCCATACCTATGAGTTTCTTACTATCCAACCTAATTGGGTTGGGTATGAAATCTAAATAGATGGATATGGGTAGAGTTTGATGGCTTTGTACCCCATACCCATTTTCTTTGGGTTGAGTTGGGTTTATATCAAATGGATTTGGGTTTGTACCCATGCCCAAATACAAATTACAGTTTGGTACCTAAACTTAATAGATATGCATATTTAGTACCTAATTTATTTTGCATATAAGTCCTCAAAATATCGATGGAAAATTACGTTTTGGTACCTAAAATTTTTTGGTCTTACATTTTGGTACCTAAACTTTTCAAGTTTTACAAATAGGTCCAATTTTTGCATGTGTAGTTAAAACACCCTCAAGTAAATGAATATCCATATCCAACACATACCCATTTAGATTATGGAAGCAATATTCATACCTTACCCAAACTCATTTATAAACCCCAAACTCATATGCACTTCACCCATACCCAACCTATTATTAATGGGTCTACCGGAATTTGGATATAATTACCCATGGGCGGGTAATTTGACATCCCTATCGAGTGTTGCATTGATAAGTCTTGAGACCACTTGGGCAATGGAATTTCCGTTTGTGAATGTTTTTTTTTTTTTTTTGTGAACCGGTTTATGAAATTCCAAACAGGCCGGAAAGATGTTTCCTTTCCGTAGAGGGAAAGAGATGGATCGTACACGTTGCGATATGTGGGCTGGGCTCAATTCAGTAACCGGATCCAATGATACGGTCAGAGCCCAACCAGCCAACCCACTGCAGCAGAAAAGGGAAAATCGCAAACCAAAAAAAAAAAAAAAAAAAAAACGACTCCGACGAAGCGATCTGTTCTGTACTTCTGTTTACAGCGCATCCATTCCACAACCAAACACCCAAAACAGCACAGATTTTGAACCATGGTAGAGAAGAGAAGAGAAGAGAGAGCGAGCCCATGACGGCAGCAACGAACGTTTGATTACTGAAATCGATTAGCTGCCTCCGGTGTTTTTGTTAGTTTCTATGTCCGCCGGGCGAAGACGGAGATCACTGCCGCACCGCATCTTTGTCCCATCTCCCTCACCGACCAACTTGATTCACTCAATTCCCCTCTGAAACGTCGCCATCGCTGCCCAGTCCCCCGCCTCCCACGCCAGCGGCCGGCAGCATCAACGCCCAACGCTGCTACTCATCATCTGAAATCCCAAGGCGGACTCTGCTACTTCTCTCTCTGACTCCGCCTCTCCACTTTCCCCCCCAAAAATGGCGACCAACTTGCCGATGACTCCTCAGATGGAGCAGATCCACGGCGAGATCAACGACAATTTCCGAGCTCTCTCGTATGTCTTCTCTCATTTCCCCATCCTGCTGCTTCTCCTAGGGTTCAATTTGATCTTGTTTTTATTTTTTTTTGGGCTCTTAAATGAAATCTCTTCGCTTCTTTGTGCCGCATTTATCTGTATTGCGTTGTTCTAATTAAACCTTCCCTTTCATGGGTCGTGTTGCCCATACCTGTTTGCTCGCTTGACCTTGATTCTATCCCCCCACACGATTTCGAACTCGCAGAAATGGGTTCCAGAGGCTTGATAAGATTAAAGATTCTAATCGGCAGAGTAAGCAGCTCGAGGAGCTTACTGGCAGGATGAGAGAATGCAAAAGGTATAGCATAGAATGGATTAGCAACTCGTGTCTTGTGTTTTTTTTTTTTTTTGGTGTGGCCTTTTTCACTTGGCTGGCTGACTCCCACTACAACGCTATCTGCAGATTGATTAAGGAGTTCGAAAGTGAAATCAAAGATGAGGGGACCAGAAATCCACCCGAGGTCACTAAGCAACTTAATGACGAGAAGCAATCCATGGTATGTGTTTCCAAGTCTTCTTTTTCTTCATGCTAACCTGGTCAATATGTTCTGCAAAGCGTGTGTTAACTTCTGGGAGTGGCAGCCCTGAACTGAGACTCATTGTTTGCCACCGTTGTAGGTTAAAGAGCTGAATTCCTATGTGGCCTTGAGGAAAACGTAAGCCCTTACCTTCCATGCTTGTCTTACCCCTTTGTTATATGGCAGTTTGAAGCTTGTGGACTCTGATACTAAGTGAGGCATACTGCAGGTACATGAGTACTAACAAGAGGGTTGAACTATTTGATACTGGAGCTGGGGCCAGTGAACCTATGGCGGAAGACAATGCCCGTATGGCATCAGGTGAGTTCACATTTCTTTTCAGGGTGTATTCTCCTTTCCACACCCAGCACACAAACTGTAACGCATTAAGACTCTTGCCTTCATGCCCATATTTGTTTGGCTAAGAAAACATTTCTAAACTAGCCATTTGTATCCGTGACATCTAGCTATGTCAAATCAAGAACTTGTTGATGCTGGAATGAAGACAATGGATGAGACTGATCAGGCCATTGAGCGCTCCAAAAAGGTTTTAGCCCACCACAACAATATTTCTTTTGCTCTCTTGTAATAGTTCCTTGCTTGCTAATCCCAGTTTTGTTACTTAGGTTGTTCAACAAACAGTAGAAGTGGGCACTCAAACTGCTGTTACTTTAAAAGGACAAGTAAGTATGATCTCCACTGATCCTTGTTTTCCGTTCCTTTTAGTTTTTTGCTGCGCTTCCTTACAACAGCAGCTTTCTTCATACCTGCTTGTTTTGTCAGACTGAGCAAATGGAACGAATTGTTAATGAGCTGGACACAATTCAGTTTTCAATTAAGAAGGCCTCACAGCTGGTTAAGGAGATTGGGAGGCAGGTATGTAGATTTTCCAATCCCTGTCTCTTCCTTTTTTCACCCCTTTTGCTCAAGTTTTCCATAAGCTAAATGCCTAATTACTTTCCAGGTGGCAACAGATAAATGCATTATGCTTTTCCTGTTCCTTATTGTATGTGGTGTAATAGCCATAATCATTGTGAAGGTACTTTCACTTCATCTCTACTCTATCTACTTCACAGTTCATAACGTCTCAAGACTCAAATTTGCCATGTTGATGGTCGAATATTGAATGTCCTTGCTAAACTATTGTTCAGAACTTCAGGTTTTATTTCTATAGTGAACTTCAGGCTAATTGTATGTCGAATATTGATGGTTAACAAATTATGTCCTCTAAAACCTACATATCCACATGTGATTAACTGTACAAAAGAAATCAAATGTTGTGCTCAAGAACACATCAAATGTCATCTTGTCTTATTGCTTTTGAGGGACCTCTGAGAGGCATTACCACTTTTTCAATTGACTATGGAGTATATTTCATTACTTGATTGCATTTTGATTTTTCAGATTGTGAACCCAAACAACAAGGACATCAGAGACATTCCTGGACTGGCACCCCCAGCCCCTGCCAGGAGACTATTATATCTAAGGGATCCAAAAAACCCATAAGAGTAGGTTCATTCATCCTTTTGAAAACTGCAGAAGAATAGTAATTCCCATCCACTACTTTCCCAAAATCAGCATGATGAGTTTGAAGTGGAAGGAAGAATCCTGCTTGCTATCGGCGCTATGTAACCCCATTCTTGATTGCTTTGCTTGGCATATGATGTGCATATTTCATTTGGTGAGTGTTTGTTTACTATATTTGTTGCAGTATCTGAGATCTGCCATGACCTGTATTCTTTTTCCCTGTAAAACCACTTCCTAGCTGCTTTTAGTTGTTTTGAGGCAAGACAAGGCGCATTCACTGAGTTTGTTCATTAAGTGGTTCTTTCTGTGTTCGGTTAAGGTTCTTATTCTGGGTTAGTTCTCGAAGCGTGTATGCTACGTACTCGTGTGATTATGTTGTTTGTTATATTCGGTTCTGTTCTCGTATATCCATCCATTCTTTGCAAGATCATCCACACAGTATGCTGAAATCAGTAACGATTTGTGATTATGTAATTGAAATAGTTTAGGTTTCTTTTGAAGTATGGTTAATAGTGTTGGTATGCAACCGTGTGGCATACTGGCATGGGCAGAAGTGCAGTCGCTAAAAAATCAGTATATTTGAAGTTGGTGACATGAGTACACGAGATCCAAAGAACTAGGACTGCTGCTCCAACCCCTATCTGTGCTGAAAAATGCGAGTAAACACGAGCAAAATCTAACCAAGCAGAATTGAGAGAGATATGGGCAGCATACAGACTATCAAACTTAGCATTCTCTACTCTCTACGTTTAGATTCACGAGCAAAGCAATAACGTTGGCGGGATGCAATATAAGGGAGTCGGTTCATCTGGCGAGCGTCCAATATGGAGGATGCAATCGGAGGACGATAATGTGTTTGCTCCTCCACTGCCATCAACGTCGTTATTAGGGACATGCATACCAGAAGACTTCTCCAGTTTCCACTCCTGTTGACCATGCAAAAACCAATCAGCAAGCTTGCAAGTAGAAGCGGGAGTTGCAGAAAACAACACTAGTGAAAACTAGGGGTGCTATACTAGTTAGACTAAACAGTTTTCAGGTTTTACAGTATATCAGTTTGGTTCTAAATTCATGCTTCTAGTGACGGACATTTCCAAAAAACTTATGAGTGAAAAACAGTAAAATCACGGGTTTCATCGATGGCGATCTTTTCTGATGGGGCCTCATCTGTTGCAGTCGACGACGATTGGTCATGGGCCTCTCTGTTTGGAACTTTGAAGAAAAATCGCCTAGAGTACTACAAGCCAGAGTTTATCAATGGGTCTCTAAAAATTCCAAAATCTGTAATAGTGGAAGGTGCAAAGTGATTGGAGAACAGTCTCGTCAACCAGTTTTTGGGGTCTCCGTTGTCCCTAGCAACAATACGATTTTGGGCGAATTAGCTATGGGGACGAGAGGGAGAGGTTAAGCGCAGAAGTTAATCTGCTAACGGCTATATTATATAGCAGATACTAACATGGCTGGATTTGGTGTCACTCACGTCAGCCCATATTTGATCCAATGGAGGAGAGACGGGCTCGTTGGTGGCTCACTTAAGTGAGATGGAGATGGGCTTCGGGTAAAAGCAGGCCCAACGTGCGGCGCAAAAGGCGAGCCGAGGAAGTGGCTTTGTGGGCCCACTTCAGTTTGGGCGGGATTTTGGAGAGGAGTGAAGAGAGAACGAAAATTGTGGGCCCGCAGTCCATGTGATATTTATGTATGTTTGTTTGTGGGATATTTATTTGTTTTCAGTCGATATTATTCTCTGTTGTGTTGATATTACTTTGCATCATTGTTGAAATGAACTAGTATTCTTCCTTCGCAAACCAATATCCATAATTAAACTAATATTTACCAAACCCCAAAATAACCCAACCACCCGAAACTGATTACACCAATTTTGAGTTTAAGTTTTAGGGTTTATGGTTCGGTTTTCAATTTGTGAAGGATTGGAATATTGTTTCTTACATCAAATTAAACACACTAGGAAATTAAACACACTAGGAAGTCCTAACACGTAAGGCTTGCAACCTTAGTTAGGGCTGCCCGCCGAGAGCCTATGGGCCGAAGGCCCATTAAATAATAATAGTTTTATGGTTTAGGGTTTGTGTTACGGTTTAATGTTAAGGGTTTAGGGTCTAGCTTAGGTTTGAATTGATATTAGTTCATGTTTTCGAAAATTTTCTTGGACTTTTGGATATTCTAATAGGGCTTTTTTGGTAAAGTGATTAGGGTGTTAGTGTTAGGGGTTAGGAATTTTTTTTAGGGTTAAAGGTTTAATTATTAGTCTTGTGGTCGTTTGCAATGAATGGATATTAGTTTACGTGGTTCGGATATTAGCTTTTGTTTGAATTGATATTAGTTCGTGCTTTCGAATATTTGTCTGGGAAGTTTGGATATTCTAATGGTCACTTTTGGTAACTATTTCGATGTGATCCTTTGTTTATTTAAGCATCTAACACTTTTGGTAACTATTCGGATTAGTCTACAACAATCATATATTAGTAAGTATGTGGTGGATATTAGTCTGTCATAGTGATAATATCCATTTTGGGATCACATGATATTCTTCTGAGACAGAAGAATATTAGACTGGGTGGTGTGGATATTTGTCTGGGTAGTGTGGATATTCGTTTTAGTTTAGTATTTAGGGGTTCATTAGTTCATGTTTTCGGATATTTTTTTGGGGCGTTCGGATATTCTAATGGGGCACTTTTGGTAACTATTCCGATGTGATCCTTTGTTTATTTAAGAATTAAGCATATGAAATAATAATAGTTTTTATGGTTTAGAGTTTAGTGATTAGGGTGTTAGTGTTAGAGTTTTTTTTTTAGGGTTAATGGTTTTGTTATTAGTCTTGTGATCGTTTGCAATGAATGGATATTAGTTTACGTGGTTCAGATATTAGCTTTTTAGTGTTTAGTGATTAGGGTTTTAGACTTTCGGTTTTAGGGTTTAGGGTTAGGGTTACGATACAAATGAAAGATATTAGTTAGTGTGTTGTGGATACTTGTCTTTCCTAGTTGTAATACTTTTTACTAATCACAGGATTTTTATTTAAAATATTGTGATATTTGTCCGGGTTGTGTGGATATTTATTTGAACCTGAGAAAATATTATTTTAGTTCATGTGTTTGGATATTTGTGTGGAACCTTTGAATATTCTCGGTTTGGGCAAACAATAATAGTTTTATTTTTTAGTGTTTAGTGATTAA
This sequence comes from Linum trigynum, assembly GCA_964030455.1. Classification (NCBI taxonomy): domain Eukaryota; kingdom Viridiplantae; phylum Streptophyta; class Magnoliopsida; order Malpighiales; family Linaceae; genus Linum; species Linum trigynum. The sequence continues at coordinate 25,589,356 of OZ034814.1, read as the reverse complement.
GATTTTAAAGTTTAGAGTTTAGGGTTTAGGGTTAGGGTAAAAATAGAAGATATTAGTTGGTTTGTTGTGGATACTTGTCTTTTCTAGTTGTAATACTATTTACTAACCACATGATAGTTATTTAAAATATTTTGATATTTGTCCGGGTTGTGTGGATATTTATTTGAACCTGAGAAAATATTATTTTAGTTCATGTGTTTGGATATTTGTGTGGAACCTTTGAATATTCTCGGCTTGGGCAAACAATAATATCTTTATTTTTTAGTGTTTAGTGATTAGGGTTTTAGAGTTTAGAGTTTAGGGTTAGCGTACAAATAGAAGATATTAGTTGGTTTGTGGTGGATACTTGTCTTTCCTAGTTGTAATACTATTTACTAACCACATGATAGTTATTTAAAATATTTTGATATTTGTCCGGGTTGTGTGGATATTTATTTGAACCTGAGAAAATATTCTTTTAGTTCATGTGTTTGGATATTTGTGTGGAATCTTTGAATATTCTCGGTTTGGGAAAACAATAATAGTTTTATTTTTTAGTGTTTAGTGATTAGAGTTTTAGAGTTTAGAGTTTAGGGTTAGGGTACAAATAGAAGATATTAGTTGGTTTGTTGTGGATACTTGTCTTTCCTAGTTGTAATACTATTTATTAACCACAGGATAGTTATTTAAAATATTTTGATATTTGTCCGGTTTGTGTGGATATTTATTTGAACCTGAGAAAATATTCCCTTAGTTCATGTGTTTGGATATTTGTGTGGAACCTTAGAATATTCTCGGCTTGGGCAAACAATAATAGTTTTATTTTTTAGTGTTTAGTTATTAGGGTTTTAGAGTTTAGAGTTTTGGGTTTAAGGTTTAGGGTTAGGGTACAAATAGAAGATATTAGTTGGTGTGTTGTGGGTACTTGTCTTTCCTAGTTGTAATACTTTTTACTAACCACAAGATATTTATTTAAAATAATTCGATATTTGTCCGGGTTGTGTGGATATTTATTTGAACCTGAGGAAATATTCTTTTAGTTCATGTGTTTGGATATTTGTGTGGAACCTTTGAATATTCTCGGCTTGGGCAAACAATAATAGTTTTATTTTTTAGTGTTTAGTGATTAGGGTTTTAGAGTTTAGAGTTTAGGGTTTAGGGTTAGGGTACAAATAGAAGATATTAGTTGGTTTGTTGTGGATACTTGTCTTTCCTAGTTGTAATACTATTTACTAACCACAGGATAGTTATTTAAAATATTTTGATATTTGTCCGGTTTGTGTGGATATTTATTTGAACCTGAGGAAATATTCCCTTAGTTCATGTGTTTGTATATTTGTGTGGAACCTTAGAATATTCTCGGCTTGGGCAAACAATAATAGTTTTATTTTTTAGTGTTTAGTGATTAGGGTTTTAGAGTTTAGAGTTTTGGGTTTAAGGTTTAGGGTTAGGGTACAAATAGAAGATATTAGTTGGTGTGTTGTGGATACTTGTCTTTCCTAGTTGTAATACTTTTTACTAACCACAAGATATTTATTTAAAATAATTCGATATTTGTCCGGGTTGTGTGGATATTTATTTGAACCTGAGGAAATATTCCCTTAGTTTATGTGTTTGGATATTTGTGTGGAACCGTAGAATATACTCGGCATGGCCAAACAATAATAATTTTATTTTTTAGTGTTTAGTGATTAGGGTTTTAGAGTTTAGAGTTTTGGATTTAGGGTTTAGGATTTAGGGTTAGGGTACAAATAGAAGATATTAGTTGGGTGTTGTGGATACTTGTCTTTCCTAGTTGTAATAATTTTTACTAACCACAAGATATTTATTTAAAATAATTTGATATTTGTCCAGGTTGTGTGGATATTTATTTGAACCTGAGGAAATATTCACTTAGTTCATGTGTTTGGATATTTGTGTGGAACCTTTGAATATTCTCGGCTTGGGCAAACAATAATAGTTTTATTTTTTATTGTTTAGTGATTAGGGTTTTAGAGTTTAGAGTTTAGGGTTTATGGTTAGGGTACAAATGTAAGATATTAGTTAGTGTGTTGTGAATACTTGTCTTTCCTAGTGTTAATACTTTTTACCGACCGCATGATATTTATTTAAAATATTTTGATATTTGTCCGAGTTGTGTGGATATTTATTGGAACCTGAGGAAATATTCCTTTAGTTCATGTGTTTGGATATTTGTGTGGAACCTTTGAATATTCTCGGCTTGGGCAAACTATAATAGTTTTATTTTTTAGTGTTTAATGATTAGGGTTTAGAGTTTAGAGTTTATGTGTTTGGATATTTGTGTGGATATTAGATATTATTTTTGCAATGAATGGATATTAGAAGGGTGTCTATGTGGACAAGTATGACAAGGTTTGTGGCTTTTACATGGATTGGTTTGTGTCGATGTTCCTTGATGTCATTGTTGAGTTGTTTTTCATTTCCAGTTCAGAGTCGTTGAATTTATACCATCAGAAATTGATTAAACCAATTTAGTGTTTAGAGCTTAGGGTTAGTGTGAGACGGTGAGATATTAGACTGGGTAGTATGGATATTTGTAATGGAGAACAGATATTAGTGCGACAGCCGGATATTAGTTTGAGTGGAATGAATATTTGTTTTGTGGAGATGTGTTTTCGACGAGCAAATAATATTCAAGAATAAAAAACTCGAATTCTTAATAAAAAGAGTCGTTTGATAGACAAATCGCGATAAAACTAGTATTTAATGTCATTACAACTTGGCAATCTAAGAATTTCAAATCCGAAAAAGCACAACCACATAAGAAATGAGAAGGCAATACGACTCCATTGCCGCATTTGGATCATGCTCTCAACCATTGACTCCATTGCCGCAAGCTACATATGTTGTAAAATATTTAGTTTACTATATGCAACCATGTCACTTAAGAAGCAAAGACAACATCTATGTACCTGATTTAGGTCAAGGTTGTCAAAATCTTTGTTTTCCCAGCATGATGCGTCTGGATTGAGCCAGTGATGTGTCTCCACCTTCCCTTCTCTTGGAGGAGCTGGCATCGAACGCCTTTTGGATTTTGTCATCTTGGACAATTCCTGAAAATAGCTAATATCATTGAACTAATATCCATACAGGGCATACGAATATCCAGACCTAGCATACAAATATCTATGCATCACATAACCAATATCCTGACAATCAACCACCATACCATATCCACATTAAACTAAATGGTATCCCATGTCAGCTAAACAATTTTCCAGGTAAAAAAAATATCAAATTAACGAGCAAAATCCAGAAACAATTCCTGAACAGAGCTAATATCATTGAACTAATATCCATAAAGGGCATAAAAATATCCAGACCTAGCATACAAATATCTATGCATCACATAACCAATATCCGGACAATCAACCACCAAACAATATTCACATTAAACTAAATGGTATCCCATGCCAGCTAAACAATTTTCCGGGTAAAAAGTATCAAATTTACGAGCAAAATCCAGAAACCCCAAACAATATCGACATAAAAAAACGAATCCCCCAAATCAAAAGAAATCCAAATCGAAAGAAATCCCAGCCACAAAAAAATCTCAGATCCCCTAAATCGAAAGAAATCCAAATCCCCCAAATCAAAAGAATCCAGATCCCCCAAATCGAATCTCAAATCCCCCGACAAGAATCCCAGATCCCTAACAATGAATCTCAGATCCAAAAAACGAAGCAAAAAAAAAAAACTCAGATCCAGTCGAATCTATGAAACCCTAAATCAAATATATGTAATCCAGCCACAGAAAATCCCAGATCCCCCAAATCGAAAGAAATCCAAATCCCCCAAATCAAAAGAATCCCAGATCCCCCAAATCGAATCTCAAATCCCCCGACAAGAATCCCAGATTCCTAACAATGAATCTCAGATCCAAAAAACGAAGCAAAAAAAAATACTCAGATCCAGTGAAACCCTAGATCAAATATATGTAATCCAGCCACAGAAAATACCAGATCCCCCAAATCGAAAGAAATCAAAATCCCCCAAATCAAAAGAATCCCAGATCCCCCAAATCGAATCTCAAATCCACTGACAAGAATCCCAGATCCCTAACAATGAATCTCATATCCAAAACACCTACATCAAAGGAAGATGCTTACCTCAAAAACTTTCTTCTCTTCGCAACTGGTGTAGTCGTCTTCCTCGCGCTACTGGCGTCGATGTCTTCCTTCTTGCTCGGCCGACTTCGTCTTTCTTCAAGCACCGCTACCGGCATTGCCAAGCACCGCTACCGGCGTTGCCAAGCACCGTCGTCTTCTTCCTGCCCGTAGCCCTCGTCGCTGGCGTCGTGTTTCTCACACCCATCGTTGTCAAGAGGTATTTTGAATTATTTGGGAGAGAGAGAGAGGAAGAAGAAGAAGAACAGAAGAGAGCAGTCGACATTTTTGGAGAGTGGGAGAGAAAGGAAAATGAAATGATGGAGAGAGAAAAGAAAATTAAACATAAATGAAAAGGTTGGGTTTTTTTGAATTGTAAAAAAAAAGGAAGAGGCTTGGTTCAGCCGAGCCACAAGCTGCTCTTCTCCCCCTCCACCATCCGATCGCGACTCGCCTACGTGGCCTCAAATCCGACCGTGTTAGTATATACTAACAGCTTATGCTATTAGCAGGATAACCATATTGGAGGTTAAGATGTTTTGGCTCGAAGATCATTTAGTACTGTTTCAATTTTCCTCAGTAGCGGTGTGTAGATGGGGTTTTGAAGGAGGTCTGTGGTACTATAAAGACATTATCGTCTGTTTGCGACGATGGCTACCGGGGATTCAGGCGCTGAAGTTTGATAATTTTGCAATTCTGGTTTGGATTAAGTTGTCTGGCTTACCAACAGAACATTCTTTCCAAGAGGATCTAGGGAGGGTTGCAAGTTTGATTGAAACCTCTTTGCATGGATCTACCGACGAAGCATGGCACAAGATTGGGGTATGCAAGCATATGTGCCGAGGTTAGTGCACAAGCAAAAATAATTGATCGGATTAGTATCTTGCCTAATGGTAAGGAGGAAATGTTTATTGGAAAGACGAGTGGAAGAGAAGAATGCTCAGAAAATACAAGAGAAGTGACTCGTTCTAACTACAACATCTCAACCGACGGCCAAGTATAATTGTCGACTTGGTGTAGCATAGGGCAAGCAAGCAATAAGAATTTATCGTACCACGGGGATCTAGACTTACCCTACTTTAGGTTTAGGGTTCGTTATCTAGTCAATCCTAGGGTAGTTATTAATAACACTAAGCTAACTAACCTAGACTAACCACTAACCTAGCTATTTATAAGGTCTGGAGCTCTCTTGGGTTAAATCCCCCTATTTCCGACCTTTGGATCAATGTTGAGTATCCTCCTAGTTTGATCGACTCAAATACTCTACCGTTTGGAGAAGGACTCCCTCGGGAATGACCCGGAACGGCAAATCGGTGGATGGGTAGGTGCTCTATTCAACCTAGAGTTTCGTATAATGCTAGGAGACCGCACAAATCAACTCCCTCGGGGACTACCCGGACAATTTACGATAGGAGTGACCCGAAGACGCCAAAAAGGGGGCTCTAAGGGGATTATCTCCCTCCTAGGTCAAAATCTCAATAAATGAAAATGGAAACCCAACTCATGTCACTAATGACAACATCCATCAATTAAGTACAATCATCAATCAAACAAGGAATTTGTCACATACATCAACATTAAACCCAATTTTAAACCTAGGCTTCTTAAACCCAAGAGAAGAGGGTGAGTTTCTAGAGAGAGAGAGAGAGGGAGATAGGAGAGATTACAAAGAAACCTCTTCTTCTTTTTCTTCTTCTTCTTCTAGGCTTGATTCCTTGCTTCCAAACTTGATTAATGCCTTCAATTAAGGTCCAAGATCACTCTCTCTTTCAATAGAACTCCCCTTTGGTATTTTTGGCGAAACCCTAGAGAGGGAATCAAATTTCTCTCCAAAAACCATCTCTCCTTTCTTCTTCCTTCTTTTCCTCGTGTAACTGCATCACCCTTAAGCTTATGTTCATGTTGTAATAGATCATCAGCTATTGTGGATGCATTAGGCAACGCTTTATACATTAGCAGTTGAGTCTTCACAATATCATAAGCTTGATTTAATCCCTTAAGAAAACGGATCAAACAATTAGTCTTCTACTTCTGAACAAAAGCAGCAACAACAACAACACATGGAATGGGATTCCCAGGTGCACAAGGCACAGTTGGATTATACTCCACATTCTCATCCCATAAACCTTTCACTGTAGTATAACATTGACTAATTGTTTTATATCCCTATTTACAATTGTTGATTTCATATTCCATATTCATGATCCTAAGGGCATTTGGTATCCCAAACCTTCTCTTAAGTTCATCCCACAAAGCCTTAACATTAATATGGGTAAGACCCATCAATGAATTTTGAATCCAACATAATATAAGAGTGTTATTAGCATCCCATGAGCTGGCATGGGTAAAGACCCATCAATGAATCCTATCCTATGTTTGGCTTTCAACACCATTTGCGTAGATATACCCAATAGTTTGACCCATCAAATAGTTCGACTACAAGTGAGACAAACATATTCTCGTTTGGGTTGAGATAGTAAGGATTACCAAACGTGATTGTCTCATTTTGAGTTCTTTCCTTGTTGAGTGATCCAAACTGGTAACCTCTTGCATATCCGCTTACTCCATAGCCTCCCACCGACCTCTGCCCCACTGGTGTATTTTGACTAGACACGACGATGACACAAAATGGATGAACCCTAGAACACTATTGCTCTGATACTATGATAATTTGCAAGTAAATTGGATAAAGAAAACTCAGAAATCTCTGCTGAGTCCTTTGTTTCTTTTATAGCTATGAAATCAAATTACCAGAAACAAGATATGTGTCCAAGTTTCAACTACGAATTAGCAAAGATAAACAACACTTTGCTAACGACTAACTATACTAAAGAAAACAACAATGTTACACTTAAACAAAGATAATAATAGTAATTATAATGAAACGAAATGTCTGAGGCGAAATACCCACTTTCTTCCTTCTTCTTCTTCTTCTTCTTCCTCCTCCTCCTCAAGCAATCCGTAGCTAATTCGGAGGAAAAAATCCCAAGTTACACATGTTTTTAAAAAAATTCTCAAAATACACACATTATGAAAAAAATTCCCAATTTACGCATATTTGAGCCTTCACCGCGACAGAGCAAGGCGGTGATTGCATCACCGCATGAGAGGAGGGCGGTGATTGCATCACCGCTATAAAGGAAGGCGGTAAATGCTTCAGTCTGATATCTTTCGACATTAGTCTCTTGTGCTCATTCTATCCCATCATTTGATATAGTAACCCGTCCTCGGCATAGGTGATGGCTTCCTCTCCTCGTCTCCCGATTGGCCTCAATGAGCGCTCACTCTTGGGAGGCGATGAGCAATTGAGCATGCCAGAATTATGTTCCTCTTTGTCATGTAATGGTGAAGTTGTAGATATAAGTTTGGTTGACTTGGATGTGACACTATGACATAAGATGGTCCATCCACTCCTTAGCTGTTGAATTGGATGGATAGAGTTTTACAGATTTTTGAACAGACCAGCGCCTGTAGCTCAGTGGATAGAGCGTCTGTTTCCTAAGCAGAAGGTCATAGGTTCGACCCCTATCTGGCGCGTTTCTTGATTTTTTGTTTCTAATTTTTGACCCACTTGCGGCTCAAATGGGACAATCATTATCTGATAAGATCCTTTTAACAGGGTGGTAATTAAGCTCAAACCACCTATTTGCGTAGATCTATCAGGTATTAATGAGAAAGGATGGATTTAATTTATCAGGTATTCATAAGGAACGGTATTAGCCTCCAAGATAAGCACAAAAATCCTGGGTTATAAAATAACCATTGGGATGCCTTTCCCATCGGCTTGATGAATGCATGGCTGAAAACTTGAAATCATGTTTACTGCAACAAATGAAGACCACAGAACCGACAACCGGGTAGCTAGAGAAGAGAACAAGGTATTTAACTCATCTTATTAGGCGACGAGCACAAAGAGGAAAGATGCAGAGACCTGACAGAATTTAAGCAGCAATGAGCTTCTTGAATCCATCCCGCTGGTGCAGAAAGGCTAGGACTTGGGACTGCCTAAATACCAGTTTGTTTTTTCTGATCATTGCTGCAAACAAAAAAAAAGAATATAGATACACTTCTGTATATATGTTTTGCTATTGCTATACAGTGGCATTACACTTGAAGCAGTTGCGCTAAACAATGTCTTGAGCCATCCGAATCGCTTCCTCTAGAGTCCTGCCATGCTGTTCCCATCCGGAATTTACAGACAGGACATGTTCCTTGTTGCCGTAGCCATTGGTCGATGCAGTTGGTGTGGAACTGTGTCAAGGGACAAGGGGGAAAAGCAGATGATTCGTTTCGATAAAGGCCACACATGAACTGTGCAACTAGGAATGATAGATGATTCCTGATGCAAAGTGAGATGATAGTAAAAAAGCCATCAATCCAGAAATTCCATTGAATTATTGAAGGTCTAATCGTGACTGGTAAAGAGAACTTAAAAAAAATGCAAAAGAACAGTGCAAACATTTGTAGTGAAAAGCCTACCTCCGCTTAACCGAGGACGAGGAGGATGATGCCTCTGGCCCAGATGCACTGCCACTGTTGAAAGTAAACAAGGAGAAAGTCCAATAATGTCGGATCGAATTTCAATTTTCAAGGTCTGGTCAGGGCGGAAACCTACAAAGCAAAGAATTCCAACTTACATCTCCGATCTTGGGACCTTGTACGTTCACACAGGCAAGCTATTGATCTCTTCCTCGCTCATTGAGCGAGCAGAAGCAACATTGTCAGAGTCTAATGCTCTAAGTCTAAGGGGATCGTAGTCCGCAACACAACAGCAAGAACAAATCATGCCTACTAGATCAAGTCCCAATGAGAAAGAATCAGAACCAAAACCAATGCATAGTTTGCGATCAAAGCTTGAAAGAGAGGAGAGAAACCACCACGATACCTAGGTCATCAAATTCACGATCAAGAAGTGCAAGCTGAAGCCTGAGTCCTTGTAAATTGCAATCGTCCTCTTGTAGCAAAAGCTATTGATGGGGGCATGTGCAACCGGAGCTCAGGATGACCTAGCAAGCAAGCCACTAGCTGCTGCAGCATGAGCGCGTGCCTGTGCTTGAAGTTGCTGACAGGTTGTGTACATTCTCAGGCTAGTGGCCATCAGGAAAACCCGCCACAACTAACCAAAGCTGCAAGCCGGCAACATAGATAGATCAATCCCCTCGCACCAAAACAGATAAACATATACCAGGGAAGTTTGTTGACATCTGATGGGAATTCAAAATCATGAATAGAAGCACAACTGCTGAACAAACAGGTCAGATTAAAGCCGAATTAAATATGAAATACAACACTCAGCGCATCAATTTGTCAAAAGAGAAACGACAAGGCAGAAACATTACTTGTGGCAAGAGAAGCCATAGAATTTGAACTAATCGGCCGACCTGCTGCTCCATGAAAACGCTGAGAGGAGGAAGAGCAAAAGGGTCATCAGAATGTCAATTTTGTTCTCTTGCAATCAGATTTCCATTTCCGAATATCAATCGTTATGAACTGCCAACCGGGATGCAGAATGAAACAGAGACGGACTTACTTACTCGAGGATTGTGAGGGTATAACTGGGATCCGACCGTTGGTTGGATGTCGGCGCTTCTGCCAGCTTCGTCGGACTTCTGAAAGTGGCAGGCTCTAGTTGGCAGTTAAAAAGGATTTGATTGATAGGGCTGTCGCCGCCGTCGCTAGTGGAAGAGAAGAGAAGCGGCGGCGCTTAGTAATAGCCTTACCAACTCTGGGGAGTTCGGCACGTCAGCCCGATTCCCGCGCAGGTGTAGCCACATCGGATCGGCCCTTACTTTTCCAGTGACGAGGACACATCGAATCTCCACCGTCCTTTTCGGATTTGTGTTTCTCGTTTATCTTTTCGGGTGGAAGAACGAGTCCAGTTTAATTCATTTAATATAATTACTTACCTAAATAAACTAGGGATGGTACGGATAAATCAATTGAAAAATGAGACAATTTGATCAATTGTTTTAGTGGTTTTTTGAAATTTGTAATTGTTTTGGTGGAATTTGTTACTATACATTTATTGTTTAAAATACATTGTTTTTTCAAATTTTTAACAGAAATAATACATGGATTGTTTCTGTGATATAACAGACACTATCACTCAAAATGATTGATTGTTATATCTCAACTTTTAGCTGTGATTGTTGAGATAGTTGAGTTGAGATTGTTGTGTCTCAGTTTTTAGCTGATGTGACATACACAATCACACATATCAAACGTTATATTTTATAATGATTCAAATTCGACAATATATATATATATATATATATATTATACATGCATTCACAACTATACATCTATATTAAACAATCGCAACTTCCAAATGACCGCTTATTTTACAAAATAATTCAATAAGAACGAGTCAATTCAAATTGTCTGCCCCCATCCCAGACAATTGTAATTGTCTCAAAACGAGTCAATTTGAAATTCCTCAAACATAATTGCTTCATCTAAATTTTATGCTGTCAAACGGATCAATTTGGTCAGATTGTCTCAGACTGAACAATTGGGTCAAATTGAACCATTAGAATTCCTCATCCAAAGGACCCCCTAAGTTTTCACCCTCCTAGTTAGCTACTTGTAGAATGTGAGAGTAGAAAAAGCATATATTTTCATAGAATTGTGTATTCCAAATACTAATAGCATTTTCTACCCTCTACTATTGCAAATTACCAAACGTACTTTTTTATTAATTTTTGGCACAAACATACCCTTCTAATATTAAAATGTAACGAGTTTGCCTTCAGTTTAATTATCTATTAAGTGGTCGTTTATTAGGGATGTTCAAATGGAGTAATTACCGTGGTAACCGTTATGACCGGTAGTATTTGGATAGTTTGATTTGATTAATTTGGATAATTGGTTTGGTTTGGTTAAATTTTTTAACTTGTTTGGTTTAGGTGGTTTGTTTGGTTTGGTTTCAGACACTCCTAACTAATGAAACCAAATTAATCAGTTAAGTAATTAGTCATATATATTATATACACAAACTTAATACTTTGCATAACCACTCAAGAGACAAACGTTCCTCCATTTCAGGCTCGTACAAATAAAACTCAATATTATTTATATAATGTATATTTTTATATTTGTGAAGTGTAGACTACAACATATTGACGTTTAATTTAGATGAAACTTATACATTATGTTAGATCAAAACTTGAAAGAAAGACATTTTATAACATATGATAATGCTAACTAAGACTTTTAACGGAATGAGAAATGACCCAATTTCCCTTGCTAGTTTCGTTTTGATTATATCTGTCCGAAATCAATTAAAAATTAAAATAAACCCATAAACTAATCCCCTCCATTGAACAAGAAACCTTTCGTCTCTCTCGAGCCTCTGACTCCCTTGAAGTCACCCCTGCTAATTAATCCCTTGACTCGACGACAATTGCTCTCGGGCTCGGCGTCTCCTTGTTGGCGGGTGGAGCAGAAAGCACCGGCTCAAGATAGGGTGTGTAATTTTAGGGTGAGTAACTATAAGTAATCAAATCTGAATCCTTCTTTTAAGTGGCTGTAGTTCTAAGGCGGAGAATTAAAGAAATTTATTTTTCCTAGTTTTGTTGATTGGATCATATCTTCTTCATTCTAACTCGGATTTCAATTTTTTTTTTGCACAGATGGAACGAATTCATTGTGCTCTACAAAATGATATCCATTTACAATGTTGTTTGAGGAAAAAAAATGCATACCTCTCGTTACCAACTCCATATCATATGATATCTCCTTCGTTGTTTAGTCGTTTTCGGAAATTTTTGCATAGAAGGAACGATTTAATCATGATCTATTGGATTTCAAAAAAATTTGGGTGAAAAAATTTCATACCTCTCGTTATCAACTCCATACCATACTATACCACCCTGGTATGGGGTGGTATTTTTCATACCATATGGTATGCTATTATTTAATACCAGTCAATATCATATGGTATAGACTGGTAATAACTAACAAATTTTTTTTGTTCCAAAAAAATATCAAAGTGGATATTATTTTGAAGAGCACAATTAATCTGATCTAACTGTGCAAAAAAATTAAATTCCGAGTTAAAACGAGTGAGAAATCGTTCGTTAAAAATTAAGGGAAGGAAAATTAAAGGTTTTTCGGGGGAAAGAAGGAGGCGCTAATGTGGCGGATTCTTATTGGGTTATGCATGGAGTTACTCACCTAATGGTTACTGACCTGATTCGGGCGCGAAAGCACCTGAAGGTACGACAAAGAAAAACTAAGTGTATAAGGATGGAAGGAATTTTACAATGCTATATAGCATTGGTGCTATAGGTTTTTATCTTTATGGTACAACTTGAAATTATACCTTTAACGTTATGGTACAACTTCAAATTGTACCCATACTTTTTGTGCAAATTATTTTATGGTACAACTTGAACTTGTACCTTTATGTGATGGTACAACTTCAAGTTGTAAAGTTATACCATAACATAATGATACAAATTCCTTTATGGTACAACCTAAACTTGTACATTTATTGTTATGGTACAACCTAAACTTGTACATTAAAGTACCAATACTATATAGCATAGTAGAAGTGCTCATAAGGATGGTGTTAATTCAAGTGATGCACTTGGGTAATTAAAAGAATAAGACGATAATTATTGTCTCAAAATAAAATAATTCTCCCTCGTTTAGCAAGAGTTACAAAATAGGTTTCGGCGAGTTCTAGGGTTCCCATTCCTTCTATTGCGACGGAAATATAGATTTGTTTAAGAATAGTGTGAGATTGGGTGTTGATTCTTTCGAGCTATTGAGTTTGAGAGGTAGAGAGTGAAAGTTTCCCTCGGCTACTTCGAGCTGAAGGGGTCTCGTCAAATAGTTTGGAAACCCTAAGCAAGCCTCTTGCTGCTTAGGGTAAGGGAGTGTTTTATTCTTTTACATCACAATAGAGTGTTTGTCAATGGCAGGTACGAGACAAGAGGCTGAGCTAGATGCTATGGATCTCCCAAGCACAAACAAAGGTCTCGAAGATCAATCTTTACTAGAAACTGATAGACAAAAGATACAATCGCAACTGGTTTCTACAAATATAGACACAGATACAGCTACAAGAAGCCCCCCAATGGAAACGAGGGAGAAGGATACCCTCTTTTCAGAAGCTCTGGAGACTAAAATAAGAAGTATAGCCTAGCGGACGATGAGTAGGCGATAGAGGTTGAAGAAGCGGATTATGACCCTATCATGGTCAAAGCAGTAAATCTTCTTGGTTTGGTGGGAAGACTATTAACAGTTAAAGAAAAAAATATCAAATCGATGAAGATAGCACTATCTAAGGCATGGAACTTGAGGTAAACCTTTTATATCTTTGATAAGTAAGACTAGCTATACGGCTTTCAATTTCTTGACAAGTAGGATAGAGAGAAAGTTCTTTCTTGAGGACCATGGCACTACGAAAATAACTTGCTGATATTCAAGACGACGGGTGCCTTTCATAAACCCAAAGTGAAAGAATTTCATACAATGGAAATATGGATGCGGGTGTTTGGATTACTTGATGCTTTGAAGATAACTAAGATGGCGCATAAGATTGCAGAGCATTTTAGCTCATTGATTTGGGTGGACACAAGGGTGGATACTCTCAAAGAGAATTTCTTGTGAATAAAAATAGGGAAGGATGTTAGAACTCCGTTGAGAAAAGAGCTGAAATTGAAAGTAAAAGGTGAAATAATGAAGTTCCCAGTAAAATATGAAAAGTTACCTATGTTTTGCTACTCCTATGGCATTGTTGGACATCCAAAAGCATTTTGCAACTCAAAACTAGAGCTGGATAAGGATCCTTTCGGACCAGAACTACGTCTTGGAGTATCTCAGAGCATAACCTGGCAATCACAACAAGAAAAAGAGGAAACGAATGATCTCTGGATGCCTTTAAGGTCGAAATTTGACATAGAAACAAAAACATAGAAAATGAGATTGGAAGTTTTGAAGTATCCAGATACTATGGTGAGGGAACATGGGCTTAACGAGTGGGAGAGCCAGTAAGACAGAAGAAAACTCAATTTTGAGAAGCATAGGAAGATCTATGATGTTTCGAAACATGAAAAATATCAATAAGAAACATAGAAGGGGTCGACAGAAGAAGCTTGGAACTAGAGAGAAGCTCTTGAAAGACGAAACTCAACAAAGGATCAACTAACATTCACACATGCCCCGAGACATTATGCTAACAAGGATGCACAACAACCAAATATGCCAGAGAAGTTTCTTCACTGGATGAAGAGACACATAAGAGAGGAAGTATGGTGTTTAATATGGGAGTTGGAGGTGATAAGGAGGGTCAGAAGAAGCAGAATAGATGGCAAAGACAACATCTCCAAAAAAAAGACAAAAATAAGATTCTTCTATGCTACAACTCACACCACAAAAAAGGAGCCTAACTATCAATGATTCTACAGGGTTAAGGACCGAGGAGCATTACCAACCCCCTGCTAGTGGGGAAACACATAAAATGGCTAAGCTACCTATTCCAATAAGAAAGCAGAATCAGGAGGTTTCATCTCAGAACTATCCATAAACAATTCCTACGATCACATAAACAAAATTGGTTGGCAGTGAGGCAGACCTTGTGGATTCACAAGGTCGCGCAGCCCAATGAGTATTTTAAGCTACAATTGGCGAGGTTTGGGGAGTCCCTTGGCATTGAAAAAGTTGGGTAGATTAATCCAACTAGAAAATCCTACTATGGTTTTCATTACGGAGACCAAGAAGAAAGATACTGAATGGGAAGGATCATGAAGGAATTAGGATGGAAAAAAGGAAAGGGAGTGGGGTCGTACAAAAGAGCTGGATATTTACTGGCTATGTGGAAAGAGGAGGTTGAGGTTGAAGTGATGTCTCTATCACTCAATCACATAGACTTGAAAATAAAGGAATGGGAGATACAATGGCGGTTCACAGGAGTATATGGATTTCCAGAGCAAAGTAACAAAAAAAAAACATGGGAGCTGATATGGGATCTACATGATCAAACTCAGGATAGGGTTCCATGATTTATTAGTGGGGATTCTAACCTCATAAAATCTTATGAGAAGCATGGATTAAACACTGCTGATACTAGGGAAATGACAGGATGAAAATGTTCCCTCACTCTAGGGTATACCATTTAAGAAGATGTGGCTATGATAATGGAACAAAGATAATGTAAAATGGGGAAGGTGTTTCAAATACGAGAGACATTGGAACAAAGATGAAGAATGTGCCAAGTTAGTACAAGAGAGATGGTCAAGTCAACCTTCTACTTATGTGATATCAAAGAGTGCAAATTATGAGATAAAGCTCAAGAATTGGAGCAAGCATAAGTATGGAAGTACGCTAGTTCGGAGGCAAAAAATTGAGAATGCCTTGGAAAAGATTGGCAAAAGAAAGAAAGATGCAGTTGTGCTTTTACAGAAGCAAGCTCAATAAATGGAGTTACATGAAGTGATGATCCTAGAGTAGATTGCCTGGAAACAACAATCGCATAATGATTGGCTGAAAGAGGGGGATAAGAATACTAATTTCTTTCATATAAGAGCATAATATAGAAGAAACCGGAATACAATCTCGATGAGGATGAGATTATTAGGCAGGGACAAGCTGGAGTTCCAGAATGCATGATGAAGTATTTGAAAAACCTCTACAAGACTGCTAATTGTGTACCCTCCCAACATATTTTGGGAGTTGTTCCCCAAAAGATTACAATAGCCATGAATGCACAATTGTTACAACCATTCACGAGAGAGGAAATATGGTTTGCTTTGAAAAAAAATGGGGCCATTTAAGGCTCGAGGGGATGAGAGAATGTTGGCTGGTTTTTTCCAGCAACACTGGGATATTGTTGGGGATGATGTAATGAAGGAATTGCAAGGATATCTCAAAGCTGGTGAGTTCCCAAAGACACTAAACCACACTTTGATAGCTCTAATCCCTATCAAAACCGAGCGGTCTATGTATCTTTATTTTAGAAAACTACAAATTATCTAGATGTAGAGACATTGTTTTAAGCTATTCAAGTAATCAAACAAGCAAATAAAACAAGCTTGAATTCCATGGAGAAAGCTTTACTCAGATGATTATCTTCATAGTCCCATGTTGGGTCGATGACGTGACACACTAATGTGATTCGCATATAATATATATCGTTGATAGGTCAAAACTAGTTAGGAGTCCCTATTCGAGTTGTCATAACCCACCTAATTCGTCTAACCAGATAGGTGTATCAAACTACCGGATTGAGAAATTATAGCAACCAAATCCACTCGTTCGGGTGATGACTTGGAATGGCGTAAAGAAACTCATCACCCTCATTCATGGCCCCCTTACGATGATTGAATAGTGCCCCCAATTTACCCTAAGAGATCTTCTCTCTCAGGTTAATTGGCCCCAAAATTGAAGGAACTGATCAATGACCTTCAATTATCATGATACATTCAATCACTATATAATCAAACATGCCAATCACAACATAGAGTCCAAAATCATAAAACTGCAACATCCTAGAATAAGGATCACATCATCCAAGTGAATGGAAAATCTACTGCATGCCTAGGGAAAGAACTAAAACTATGGAGAATGAAAAACTCAAGAAAAGATGAATCCCCTTATTCTTAGTTGCTTGTAATGATGCTGAAGATGAAATATGGCCTCCTTTGATATTGGGTAGGTCAAATTCACCTTCAATCCTCTTTGGTTCATCACTTTCTCTCTCTAGAATGCAAAAGAAGATCCAATTCTCTCTCTAAAAATCTCCTCCTATTGAAATCTGCTCACTCTTCATATTATACCCACAATGCAATCTTCACGGCCACGCGTCACGACCATGATGTGTGCAGTGAAACCGTGACACCATGCAAAAAAGCATTGTTTCACTTACACACTTCACGGTTTCCTTGCAGCCTTCACGCCTTGTGCTCGTGATGTGTGCAATGCCCGCGAGACTTCCAAATGCTCCTGGGAAGTTGCATTCTTCACGGTTTCCTTAAAATCTTCAAGGTCTCCTACTTGTGATAATGCACCCTGAACTGTGATCCATGCACTTTCTAGCACTTTGTCCTGTTTTCGCTCCCTTTCAGCCTACTTTTGATCCTTTCTCCCATTTCACCTGTTACACCCTAAAACATACTAAAACATAACAAACCCTAGCGTAAAATAGCTCCAAGGACGATACTATACAAGTCAAACGACAAAGTAAAAGGGGTAAAAACATGTACAGAATGGCTCGAATCATCCTCCAAGTTCGTATTTTTGTTCTCTAAAGTAGGAGTGTCAACCCATGCCCCTCGAATTGTGGGACTTAAGGATTACTTAATGTTAGAAAATGTGCAATTGAAATGAAAAAACTTAAATCATACAGCTATATACATACAGATAAAGTATCTACCCGTTCCTAACATCAATGTAAAAAACACTCAATAGAGTGCCATAAACATCACCCGATGCGCCTTGACATTGCATTAATGTCATTTAACCTGATTTTCCTAGTATAAGTAGGGACCGTTTCTAGAGAGAGTATACATTAATGCACATTTTTCAAAACAATCAACATGAAAATGGTTCCAATCTGATCCCCACCAGCCTCACGCGCCCAATTCCCCCTTTCTCTCTACCTATTTAAATGATATCTTTATCAACATTTTTCCTAATTAACCATCATAATCAATTACCAAACACCAACTCGTTCACCTACTCTCCCTCTAATCCAAACTATCTCGAAATGCTCCAGGTCGAGATTGACTGTAGTGGGCACTAACCTCAACAAATTGCCGACCTAGTCAAACAAGATTAAATAATTATAAATCACATATAAACATTTCATACATCACAAATATTAGGAATAAACTAATTACTATAAGTGATAGAAACAAAATTCACTCAACCAATCGAGTGAGTATACAGTTAGTTCATGGCTTAAAACATTTTTCTTATCGAAAAATCTGATAAACCCTCACAAGTCACAACTTCCCTCTCCCACACAACTAAGCTGTAAACATCATCCCCATTCAATCCACGTGTAAGAGAGGGATGCTATATGGTAAAATCTCATCACCTTTTTATCACACATAACCAAACCTATAAAGCTACGTGGAAGAGAAAGGGCAATATGGCTCATCTTCCCACCTCGTACTACTCCTTGACAAGTAGAAAACCAAGTGTGTTTCTCACTTACTTAAGAAGTTGGAGAATTTACCCTAAAGCACACAATTAACATGCTTATTTTGCCTTGTTACACGTGTATGTGAACTAAGCTTAGTCTCCCACTTACCCTAAACAAGCCAATTACACGTGGAAACTAGTAAGACTAAAGGTGTCATTTTTTATCACTAACCCTTTTAATAATTCATACTAAGCCCATCCCATATTCTTACACGTGGAAGCAAGCATGGTGAGCTTTGGCATTTTAATTTGCTAGCCATATGCATGCACTTACACGTCCCAGGTAAGTTTCTCAAACCATTAATTAAGTTGTTAATTTCATTTGTTATTTGATGTTTTAAATCACTATTGATAAAGGATACGCCACCCCGCCAGGAGCAGGATGCGCCTATAAATAGGTCGTTCATTTCTGCTTCCTCGGCGATCCATCTCAATAGCAGGGAACTCATTTTCTCTGAACGAGATAGGAAAAGGGGAATTCCCGACGAACTTCTTCTCGGCGAATTGGCAACTTCCAACCCCAAAATTTCTCTTTCTTTCTCCCTAGAGCCGGTTCTATACACCGCTCCCTGTTATTTCCAAGTACTGACTTGAGCTTTGGAGAAGGTCCCAGCCGACCACAACCGGCGGGTCCTCTTTTGCAGGTATTCATCTCGAAAGCTGGAATCCAACGGAAAATCAAAAGGTCAACGCTCTCCGGACTCTACAGCGTACGAGGTCGGCTATTTTAGCTTGGCATCAACAATTGGCGCCCACCGTGGGGCCCGGTGAGATTACTACCTATAGATTTCCAATTCAACCAGTCGAGATGGATACAACGGATTCTCAACTGCATGTTGAGATCGGTCAAGGTTCAACTCCAAACCTTGAGCAAACTCTACCATCCCAAAGGGTTGAAGATTTGCAGGCTGAAATTGAGCGACTTCGTGCTCAGATTCGGTCTGCAACGGAGGCTTCACAACCACCTCCGGTTCCTCTACCAACTTTCTACGGGAGTACGGGAGTCCCTAGATCCTCCAACAACCATCATAATGGCATTCCGGCAACAACTGAAGCAGCGGCCCAAGATGTCCCCCCAATTGTTCCTCACCTCGAAGAACTTCCTCCCCTGGGGACGTTTTCTCAACCAAGTACCGGTCGCCCCCTTGCTTTGGCCATTCTAAATGAGCCGTACCCGGGAAACATCCATATACCCAACCTTCCGGAGTACAATGGCACCACCGACCCAGAAGATCATCTCAGTTCCTTTGAGATTTTAATGCCTCTTATTGGTGCCTCTGATGCCACCATGTGTAAAATATTTCCCGCCACACTTGGAGGGGACACTCGTCGATGGTACTCTCAGCTTCGTAATGGTATCATCAACAACTTCACCGAATTTTCCACACTGTTTCGGTGCAAGTTTTATGCCCAAAAGCGACAAGCAGTGAGCATTAATCAGCTCATGAATACCAAGCAACGAGAGGGTGAGGCTTTAAAAGCCTATTATGCTAGGTACAGCACCTTGGCTATAGGCGTCACTTCCCTCTCTGTTGAAGTAATTGTCAACACGCTGACACGGGAACAACAAACAGTCTTCTTCGAGCTTCCCTCATCAAGAAACCCCCTCGGAGTATGTTTGAGCTACAGGAGCGGGTCATGAAGTACATCGGTCTAGAAGAAGCTTTACAAGATTCCTCTTACGTTGTGCCAAAGCGTAGGAGGGATTCGCCTCCGCCAAACCGAGAAACTTTACAACGCCCCCACCCAACTTTGGATAACATGCCCAAGGCTCAAAAAGATGATCGCAGAAGGGATGGGCCATTCCCTCCAGGCCAAAATTTTACCCCACTCAACAATCCACGGAGGAATGTTCTCCAGGTCATTCAAGATAAAAAGCTTCCGGTGACATGGCCACCTCGAGGTCGCATAAAACCAATAAAAGGAAAGAACCAATTTTGTGACTTTCATCGGGGATACGGGCATGACACCGAGGAATGCGAAAAATTGGGAAGATCCATCGAGGGACTGATTCAAAATGGGCAACTTAAGCAGTTCATCCAAAGTTCCAAAGGCTCAATCCAACAACCTTCGTCATCGGACAAAGGAAAAGCTCTACAAGGAAGCGGACCTGTGTTAGGGGTCGTCCCAGTCATACATGGAGGAACTGGACTACGACAGGAATTGTCCACCTCTCGTAAGACGTATGCTCGAACTTTGGTTGGCTCCACCTCCACTATCTCAGATCAAAATCCTATCATTTTTGATTCCCGAGATCTCGAGGATATCGAACATCCCCATGATGATCCTCTGGTGATTGAGGCTACCATCGCCAACTACACAGTAAAACGAGTTCTCATTGACGGAGGGAGCTCAGCCGACCTACTTTTTTACCCCGCTTTCTGCTCATTGGGTTTTCGCTTGGATCGGTGTCAACCTTCCAGTGTCTTTCTTTTAGGCTTCTCTGGCAACCAAGTCCCGGTACTTGGAATTTTACCCCTTCATGTTCGCATCGGCAATGGCGACCAAGCAATCGAGACATTGGTTAACTTTCATGTGGTGGAATGTTCCTCTGCATACAATGGAATTCTTGGAAGACCCTTTCTACATCAAGCTCACGCCATCCCTTCTACGCTTCATCTCAAATTGAAGTTCCCTACTCCGTCCGGGGTAGGTTGTGTCCGAGGGGATCAAGCAATCGCCAAGCAATGTTGTGCATTTTCCCTTAAAGATAAACATGTCACTACTGTTGACACTCGAGAAGAGGTAGCTCGCCCTGTGCCAGTCGACCTTGATGAGGAACAAGTTGTTCAAGATGGCCTTACCATCCGTGTCTCAACCGCTTGGCCTAAAGAAGCTCTTCCTCAACTTCTCAACTTAGTCCGAGAATTTAAAGAACTACTCGCCCAAGGTCCTGAAGACATGCCTGGACTTGATCGTCGGGTAGCTGAGCATGCCCTAGGAATTCTCTCAGGCTGTCTTCCTGTACAACAAAAGAGAAGGAACTTTGCATGGGAACGACGTCAAGTTGTTGCAGAAGAAGTAGTCAAACTCGCTCAGACAGGATTCATCCGAGAAATTCTCTACCCCACATGGCTGGCCAACGTTATTATGGTAAAACAAGCCAATGGGCAGTGGAGGATGTGCGTAGACTTCACTGACCTCAATAAGGCATGCCCAAAAGACCCATATCCTCTTCCCAAAATTGATCGATTGATTGATGCTACTTCTGGGCACCGCCTTCTTTCCTTCCTCGACATGTTTTCTGGTTATCACCAGATTCCCATGAAAAAAGAAGATCAAGAAAAAACAGCATTCATGACCCCAGTTGGTAATTATTGCTATAAGGTTATGCCTTTTGGCTTAAAGAATGCTGGAGCCACCTATCAACGAATGGTTGATCGTGTCTTCTCACGGGGTGGCGTATCCTTTATCAATAGTGATTTAAAACATCAAATAACAAATGAAATTAACAACTTAATCAATGGTTTGAGAAACTTACCTGGGACGTGTAAGTGCATGCATATGGCTAGCAAATTAAAATGCCAAAGCTCACCATGCTTGCTTCCACGTGTAAGAATATGGGATGGGCTTAGTATGAATTATTAAAAGGGTTAGTGATAAAAAATGACACCTTTAGTCTTACTAGTTTCCACGTGTAATTGGCTTGTTTAGGGTAAGTGGGAGACTAAGCTTAGTTCACATACACGTGTAACAAGGCAAAATAAGCATGTTAATTGTGTGCTTTAGGGTAAATTCTCCAACTTCTTAAGTAAGTGAGAAACACACTTGGTTTTCTACTTGTCAAGGAGTAGTACGAGGTGGGAAGATGAGCCATATTGCCCTTTCTCTTCCACGTAGCTTTATAGGTTTGGTTATGTGTGATAAAAAGGTGATGAGATTTTACCATATAGCATCCCTCTCTTACACGTGGATTGAATGGGGATGATGTTTACAGCTTAGTTGTGTGGGAGAGGGAAGTTGTGACTTGTGAGGGTTTATCAGTTGCCCCCTTACTAATAGGGATGAGAGGGATCCCTATTAGTAACTCTACTCATATAAATAGGGGAGAGCTTTCCCTTCACTATTCATTCCATTTTACCTTTCCTTCCTCATTCTGTTCCCTTTATCAGATTATGCAAGTGACAGAGGTTGCTCTACCTTCACAAAATCTCATGCTCGTGAGACATATTGGGTGAAAAATCATTTATCAATCCATATCTATCCTTCAGCCACCAAGTTGCTAGTTTTTCATCCATTGGTCAAGTGAAGTTCATTCTCGTCACACAATTCTGCACCCACCATTACCATTATTAATCATAGGTAATTCTTCCTTCCCACTATCTACGTAATGGCTGCCAAATTTACATGAAATTTGTTTATTTATCATGTTAATAATATTTATGTGTTATTATTTTTGTTCTTGGAGTTAGCATGTCAAAAGAAAAGTCCCATGCACCCGAACGCGAGGGATTATCTAATCTACCAATGCCTCTACGCTCAGTCCCATGTTCGGAGCCAGTTCGTGGGAGGGGTGAACAACTAGTCCCTGGGGAAGGATCGTCTGCCTCTAATCGTCGAGACACACCAACATTCTCTATCCGACCATGGCATGGTATGTTTCATTCCACATCTCATTTCTCAGAATGGGCTATGATAGGTCCGGGTGGACGTTTTAATCGTAATGAGAGTTGGGTACAAAGTACTCTGTTGCAATTTGATATGCCGCGCCACTGGGAGTACGCGGTCCCGACACGGTATACTACCCCAGGCAATCGTGGTGTGGGATGGAATGCTGCTTTAGCTGTGGTCGTGGCCTCCAGAAAGCTTCGCCCATACTTCCAAAGCCACTCTATATGTGTTTTCACACAATTGCCACTTCGAAAGCTTCTCCAACGTATGGATGTAGCGGGTCGAATGATCAACTGGGCCATTGAATTAAGTGAGTATGATATCACCTACCTCCCCCGTACATCCATCAAATCACAGGTGTTGGCTGACTTTGTGGCCGAAGGAGTTCATGTTACCACACCATCCGAGTCAGAAACTTGGAGGCTATTTGTGGATGGAGCTTCAAGCAAGTCCGGATCTGGAGCAGGAGTGCTTCTTATCAGTCCATTGGGTGTTACCCATGAGTTGGCTGTTCGTTTTACAACTCCAAGAACTAATAATGCCACAGAATACGAAGCCCTACTAGCTAGCTTAACAATGGCACAAGAATTAGGAGTTAAAAGAATCTTGATACACTCAGACTCTGCCCTTGTTGTCAATCAAGTTATGGGGGCATACGAGGCTCGTGAACCTGCCCTAACTGCCTACGTCAATGCTGCTCGAGCCATTATGACTAATTTTATACATGTTGAGATAAAACATGTATTACGAGAAGAAAATCTCCATGCGGATGCCCTCTCGAAGCTTGCCACGGCTCGAGACTTCCCTGAAGACAGGAATGTGGTAGTTGAGCGTCGCCCTCCTTTGTTGTGCGCTCCTATTATCTCATCATCACTCCCACAAGATTGGCGCACACCCCTCATGGAGTATCTCCAACATGACCTTCTACCCACTGACCCCAAGGAAGCCATGAAACTTCGGAGGCGTGCTCCTCGCTACCTCCTTATAGAAGGTGTACTCTACAAAAAAAGTTTTATGGGCCCGTACCTCCGGTGCCTTGGTGAAGAGGAAGCCAACTTTGCTATCCGTGAAACTCACGATGGATCATGTGGAATGCACGCTGGCCCACGAAGTCTCGAGAAGATCCTCCTCAGGCAGGGATACTATTGGCCCACTATGCGCCGAGACACGCGAGAGTATGTCAAATCTTGTATCAAGTGTCAAGTTGCCGCCCAAGTTCCACATGCACCACCTGGGCCCATGCAAGGAAATATTAGTCCATGGCCATTTGCCCAATGGGGAATGGATTTCCTGGGACCATTCCCTGAAGCCCCGGGACGAAAAAAATGGCTCATTGTCGCAATCGACTACTTCACCAAATGGGTAGAAGCGAGAGCCATCACTGGACTCACTGCCCAACAAGTCGAGAAATTCTTGTGGGAAAATATCATTTGTCGCTTTAGTCTTCCCCACACCATCATACTCGATCAAGGGACACAGTTCACAAGTGAAAGTCTTCAAACATACTGTGCACGGTATGGCATCCTCCTCCGTTATGCTTCTGTCCCCTATCCTCAAGCTAATGGACAAGCAGAGTCAGCCAATAAAAACATCCTCTGGGGGCTAAAAACTCGACTGAATGAAGCAAAAGGAAAGTGGGCGGAAGAACTTTCTCATGTTCTTTGGGCCCATCGCACGACCTATAAAACAGCCACAGGGGAGTCACCCTATGCCCTCACCTTTGGCCTAGATGCAGTAATTCCTGTGGAAACTGAGCTTTCCTCCTACCGCATTGAAACATTTCACCCTAACGATAATCAACAGGAGCTCGTTCATGACCTCCATCTCATTGAAGAACGTCGAGAAGACGCTCTCCTCAGAATGATAGCCATGAAGGCACGTGTAGCTCGTTACTACAATACCAAAGTAAAGCAGCGACCAATATGTGAAGGTGAATGGGTTCTCCGCCGCAACTTTTACCACAAAACAAGCTTAGGAAAGTTCAATCCACCATGGGAAGGACCCTACAGAGTACGCAAAGTGGTCGGTCCAAACACTGTCAAGCTTTCTGATGCTAGTGGCCGAAATATTCCCCGCACCTGGAACACCATGCACCTTCGAAGGTACTTTACGCCATAATATGTATCGAGTATGCCATAATACGTACATAGTGTATGCCATAATATGTATTACGTGTTTGTTGCGACATGTACAAAAGGTTTGAAATAAAATGGTGATACGTCACCACCTAGTTTTATTAAAAACCGCTATATGTACAACGCAAAATGCACGGTTACATATCTATGACGAACTACTAATGTACATAGGCAAGATATGCTGCTACATAAACATGGCACACATAGGTAATATATCCGAATATCTTTGCGGAGCAAGATACTACCTGTACAGAGAAAAGTTTGCTACCACCGCAAGCTACACTATCTCACATAGGAGGACCGAAGCCAAGTATTTCATTCACCCAGGCGTTCTCAGCAGACATCGCCAGCTCTGACGGGATCGGGCTATCCATAGCAGCAATAAATGATTGATCCGCAGAAGCCGTATCAAATATCGGGGTTGAAATGAAAGGCTCAATCTCCAGGTTATCACGATGCATCACCACCTCCTCGGATGGAACTCCTTCAATTCTGGTATCCGCCTCTCTTGGGACACGTGCCTCGTCAGACTCAGCCTCTGGAAATATGTCACGTGAACCCACTAAGAGCATGGCGCCTCCTGAGGTTTCCCCCACCGACTGTTGCACTTGATGTTGCAGTCGTACTGTCTCTGCACGAGCTTCATCACGCTCTGCCATAAGAACTTCATGCTCAGCAGCATGATCCTCCTTGAGTCTCGTCATCTCCTGTAGCAATGCTGCTCCTGAGGCTTCCAATTCTTGTAGCCTCTCTGAAGTGATCATTTGGCGATTTCGAACTTCGCGGAGGAGTGCCTCAACCTCGTTAGCACGACCCTTTGCTTCTTCCACTTTCCTAGTTTGATTACGAAGATCATGCTCTACGCGTACAACATTTTGTTGAGCTGTCATAACTTCTTCCCTTGCTCTTGCTACGCGCCTCTCCATCTCGGCGGCGTATTGATTCATCTGCAGGAAACACTAAGGTTAGTTAACTCATCACAATTTACGTTAACTAATTAACAATAAAGTTACCTGGTTTTGCGATAACGCAAAGGAAACACCGGCAGCCTCGCCTTCAAGGGGAGGAAATTGATTCCCGATATCACGCAAGGTTTGGTAGTTCATAACAAGTGGGACATCTGTCCTTCCTCTACCAGGGGTGCCTTGACCACCTTGGCGATGGGACTCTGAGTTATGATATGCTCTCGCCTTCTGAAAACGACTGTGCTCGCCCCCGCGGGCAGAATGACTCGAGCTACTAGCCTCGAATTTCCTTCTTGAATCATAATTCTTGCCTCGATATGGAGAGGAGCGACGCACTCGTTTGTTTTGACCACCAATCGAAGTCGTCATTGCTGGTTCGGGCTCCTCGGAAATTTCACGGATCACCACACCACTTTGAGGACGGGGGGCTGGCGGCGGTAATCTCGCAGTAAATAGGGAATTCTCTTGAATTTCCATGCATGCTCTAAAATGCGAGTAGGCTGCAAAAACAAAAACGAAAAACATATAGGTAATAAGGAATCACTCAAATATTAACAAACAATACCCAAACGTACCATCATTATAGACCGTGAAAAAGAGGATAGCCCGAGCCTCAGGAGTCTCAACGTTAATCCGCCCTCCTTCTGATATCCTTTTTACTTTGGCGGCTAGATCTCTTTGTACTACGTATTCTCCACGTACTGCTTGTCTGTGAAGTCCTTCCAACTCGATATCCCTCCATTCAGTAGGGATCATAACACCCTCAGATGAAAGTTCACCTGAAGCTGGAAAGAAATAGAAAAACTCACGTTCCCAACCCCGGTCTGCACGACCATATGGAGTCACGAGGCCAAGCGCATTAGATCTACTATGAAGAGACCATCCAGTAGCTTCACCACGAAGGTAGAAGCATGCATAAAAAAGTTCTACTGAGGGTGACACACCGGCCCTGTGACAACCCAAACGAAAAGCAGCAACAAGTGTCCAAAATCCCGGTGTCACCGTGCTTAACGTCAAATGAGATCTCCGCATCACATCACATAGCCACGTCGGAAATGGTAAACGAAGCCCATAATCGAGGGATGCTCGATATACAGCATGCCATCCCACACCACGATTGCCTGGGGTAGTATACCGTGTCGGGACCGCGTACTCCCAGTGGCGCGGCATATCAAATTGCAACAGAGTACTTTGTACCCAACTCTCATTACGATTAAAACGTCCACCCGGACCTATCATAGCCCATTCTGAGAAATGAGATGTGGAATGAAACATACCATGCCATGGTCGGATAGAGAATATTGGTGTGTCTCGACGATTAGAGGCAAACGATCCTTCCCCAGGGACTAGTTGTTCACCCCTCCCACGAACTGGCTCCGAACATGGGACTGAGCGTAGAGGCATTGGTAGATTAGATAATCCCTCGCGTTCGGGTGCATGGGACTTTTCTTTTGACATGCTAACTCCAAGAACAAAAATAATAACACATAAATATTATTAACATGATAAATAAACAAATTTCATGTAAATTTGGCAGCCATTACGTAGATAGTGGGAAGGAAGAATTACCTATGATTAATAATGGTAATGGTGGGTGCAGAATTGTGTGACGAGAATGAACTTCACTTGACCAATGGATGAAAAACTAGCAACTTGGTGGCTGAAGGATAGATATGGATTGATAAATGATTTTTCACCCAATATGTCTCACGAGCATGAGATTTTGTGAAGGTAGAGCAACCTCTGTCACTTGCATAATCTGATAAAGGGAACAGAATGAGGAAGGAAAGGTAAAATGGAATGAATAGTGAAGGGAAAGCTCTCCCCTATTTATATGAGTAGAGTTACTAATAGGGATCCCTCTCATCCCTATTAGTAAGGGGGCAACTGATAAACCCTCACAAGTCACAACTTCCCTCTCCCACACAACTAAGCTGTAAACATCATCCCCATTCAATCCACGTGTAAGAGAGGGATGCTATATGGTAAAATCTCATCACCTTTTTATCACACATAACCAAACCTATAAAGCTACGTGGAAGAGAAAGGGCAATATGGCTCATCTTCCCACCTTGTACTACTCCTTGACAAGTAGAAAACCAAGTGTGTTTCTCACTTACTTAAGAAGTTGGAGAATTTACCCTAAAGCACACAATTAACATGCTTATTTTGCCTTGTTACACGTGTATGTGAACTAAGCTTAGTCTCCCACTTACCCTAAACAAGCCAATTACACGTGGAAACTAGTAAGACTAAAGGTGTCATTTTTTATCACTAACCCTTTTAATAATTCATACTAAGCCCATCCCATATTCTTACACGTGGAAGCAAGCATGGTAAGCTTTGGCATTTTAATTTGCTAGCCATATGCATGCACTTACACGTCCCAGGTAAGTTTCTCAAACCATTAATTAAGTTGTTAATTTCATTTGTTATTTGATGTTTTAAATCACTATTGATAAAGGATACGCCACCCCGCCAGGAGCAGGATGCGCCTATAAATAGGTCGTTCATTTCTGCTTCCTCGGCGATCCATCTCAATTCCAGGGAACTCATTTTCTCTGAACGAGATAGGAAAAGGGGAATTCCCGACGAACTTCTTCTCGGCGAATTGGCAACTTCCAACCCCAAAATTTCTCTTTCTTTCTCCCTAGACCCGGTTCTATACACCGCTCCCTGTTATTTCCAAGTACTGACTTGAGCTTTGGAGAAGGTCCCAGCCGACCACAACCGGCGGGTCCTCTTTTGCAGGTATTCATCTCGAAAGCTGGAATCCAACGGAAAATCAAAAGGTCAACGCTCTCCGGACTCTACAGCGTACGAGGTCGGCTATTTTAGCTTGGCATCAACAAAATCAAAATGTAAAATCAGGTTCATCTTCACCCGTTTACATGTCCTTGTCGTACAAATTGATTGACATATCGAAAAATGGTTTTGAACCAACATATCAAACTCAATCTCATCTCATGATTGTTGAAACCAATCATGTTGATTAGTAGGAGTTTTAAGACTAGTGGTTAACCAGGGTAAAACGTTCACAAAACCATCACTTAGACTAACTCCAACCTTAAAAAGCAGTTTTAAACTTCCAAAACTCTCAAAAGTGCATTTTTAGCTTCCCAAAACACATTTCTACTCTAACCCTACAAGCTTCCGAATTAGCTTCTCACCTCCTTTTTTTAAAATTTATTTCAATATACCAAACTTATTTTCCCTTTAGTTTTTAGGTTCGACTTTAATTTTTTTATAGTTCGTTATTAATTTTGACAAAAAATTCGATGTAATTTTTTAGATTACAAAACAAAAAAATCCTGAAATTAGTAGTTAATTTTCTACGGTTAACTTTAAGAACACTCCAAATATGACCTTTTTGTAGTCGTTACTTTATGACTGTTTTTGTCATTTTGTGTAGTATATGGCTTTATAAATGTAAGTTCTTCATTTGTCATCAACTTATTTGAAACTTCTCCCCATTTCTAAAAAAAACACATTCATCATTAGTATATAAGATAGCTCATATTTTGGATGAGACGAAGAAATGGAAGAGTACAATAGGTACTGCCACCTACGTTTGAGTTTAATCGGTCGGAGCCTGGCTTAAGGTTCATCAAGTCGCCATCAAACTACAAGCCGAACTCAGATCAATCAAAATCTAGTATACAATGCTTGCATACTTAGAAGGCACTATCAGATGTAGCCAAGGTTATTCCATCGCATTATGGCTGACATTGTGAAATTTGACTCCATATTTGTGTTAAGACGTGATGTCGTTGGTCAAGTATCACTATCTCCATAGCATAAGCTTACAGGTGCAATGCTCATACTAGCATATGATTCTCCCTTAAATCACCTAATTCGTGACCTCAAGGCCTGTGATCCCGCACCAAAGCACAAAAGTGTCAATTTTTAGTCAGTCGCCCATACTTCAGGAACTTTATTTTCTTGGAGCACGAATTTGGTTATTATAAAGCACTAAATAAAATTAACCAACAACTGCAACTCCAAGAGACTTCATAATTTCAATTATCTAAAGTTGAGGCGTGACTCATTCCTAACTACATAATTAAATCCCGACTAACACCCAAGTGCAAACTCTAGTAGGGTGTAGTATAGGGCAAGTGTTTTAAATGTCTGGTTTCTGCTAAATGTGAAAGTGAGTGTTGGAGGTAGTTTTTAAAGTGAGCAATGTTTTCAAAGTTCAAAGAATGTGGCATGTCTTATCTAGCTCTCTTATAGTGCTCAAGAAAAAAATAGAAAGAAAGAGAAAATGAAGAAAAAGAAGTGAAAAAAGAAAGTAATAACAAGGGAAAATAAGAAAAGTGAGTTGCCACAAAATGTTGTTTATGCTCTTAAAAAGTGTTTCTTGGCAGTCAAGCTATTGAGGCACTTACATGTTTGTTTACCTCCTTCACTCTTGTGCTTAAACAGTTTGATATCAGATGTAGCATAAAAAAAGTGTGTGTTGAATGTTGTTTGTGATTGGTTGTGTTTTGGAATGGCGGGATGTGTGGCCATTGGTTGTTGTGAGTGGTCTTGTGTTGGTATGCTTGGTTTTTGTATGAATTGTGGAACCTCATGCTATACATGAGAACTCTTCCTTTACACAGTTCAAATACGTACATTAGAATGTCATTTGTGGTGGTTGGCAGGATTGATGTTGATGCTGTTTATATGTGGGTGCCTAATAGCCGTTGCAATTCACTTGTTTTGTGCCACTATGACATGCTCTTAAAGTTTCAAGAAATAAGTTGTAAGCTTACCTTATGTTGTACTTTGTTTGCTTGTTTCAAGCGTGGGGAGTTTGAGCACGCCAATAGGGAGATAGAAGATATCACCAACGATGGTTCAAAAATCATTGGTGTAGAGCTTCACTTCCTTCTTGAGAGATGCTAACCCATGCCTTTTGGATAGAGTATTTAAAGGGTTGTTTATTGAAGTCTAGCCTAAGACTCTATTTATAAACTTATAGGAAGATGTTTTCTAGGATTTTTCCTCCTAAAAGTCAGCCAAAACCTTCTTTGTAAGACTTAAACTCGGATTTCCTTTCTTGGGGACGAAGAAATGATCTTTTGGAAGCTTTCCACAAGCTTAGGCCCTTGTGGCAGTGAGATGGCGGTGGTAACCGAACTCGCCACTGGCATTTCTTATCCAAACCGGCCCCTTTTTGCCGAAAACTTCATCTTGGGCCATTGACATGCTCCCAAATTTTAGCTCGTTTAGACTTCGTTATGCTTTTCAAATTACATTCTTTGGGCCTTCAAATGAGCATCTGATGTCCAAATCCATCTCTGTTTGAGGCCATGAGCTTGTAGTTACATCCTCCTTCTAATACATTGGATCGATTGGTGAACCATCTTCGTCTCGAGTGCATTAAATCCCTAAAAAGCACAACATAACACTGAAAGGCGTATACAAGAAACATCACCTTTTGCGATGGAATAATTTGTCACTAAAGGTTAAAAATTTCGACGCGTAAAGTTTAAATTTCTTCGCGTAAAGTTTATGCAACGGAAATATTCGTCGCCAAAAATATATGCCTTGTACATCGAGTGTCATCAGAACTTCTTCAAGGTAAGCTTCTTATACATCGAGTGGACTGAGAAAGATGAGTTTGAATTCAGCTTCCAAGTTAACATGCAAGGGGTAACCAAAATCATGTGAGATAACACAATCAAAAGACCTAACCTCTCACGCTCACCCCCATGAAAATAGTTGGTATCTCACGCCCCACATTTACATTATCAAAGGATATAAACTCAAAACCCACTCACCCAAGGTAGAAGAGGCGACAATGACTCTTGGAAACACATCCCTCAGAATCATCCCCCATATCCAGTAGTAATCCAAAAATGTAACCACGTTCATCATCCCTGATCGACAGAAGCCATCCTTTTTCGTAATTATGGTCCACATTGACCACCCCACTTTTTACATACACAACCATACCTCCAACTAAAAAATGGATGGAGAAATTTAAGCCGAACAAGTTCCCTCCACCAGAACCTAGTATTTTTGTGGAGACATAACATGAATGAACACTACTATTGGTATGAGCTTTTTGCTTATTGGTTAACTCTTGACCACCATATCGGTTAGTGGTCAACTGAAACAGAACCAATTAGCACCTCTTCTAAACTTTAGTTCAACCATAAACCTACTTTACCAACACTTCTTCTAGGATTGCAAGAACAAAGTGCGAGGAGATTCCAATGCCTTGCTCCTTGGTTTGCTCATGAAGGTTCCCCCCCCCCCTTGTTGTCTATATTCTAGAATTCCGAAAGTGATTTCAAGGAACAGAGGAGTTTATAAAATGGAACACAAAGACTTTTGGAAACATCTTTAGGCACAAAAAAGAAGAAGTTATATGCACTGAAGTTCATGTAATTGCTCAATGAGAAGCAGTTGAGTATGAGCTCTTGAATCAAGGAATAAGAGACCAGAGAGGAGTTGGAAAATACCCTATTAGAAAGAGGAGCTAATTTAGAGGAAGAATTCAAGAGCCAACTAGGTGGTTCACAGAGACCAAAACACATGATTCTTCCACACCAACACACTTAGCATAATGAAGCACAACAAGATCATGGGCCCAAGAGATGATAAGGGAGAATGAATTACTGATCCAGATCTCCTTCAATCCATATCTAGGGACTTCTTTGTCAAGCTCTATACAAGGAAGGAGAACCATGCCAGACCCACCATTCCAGAAGATTTCCCTACTATCAAAGGAAGCTTTCTAGCCAGATTGAGTGTGTTGCCTAGCCATGATGAGATCAAAGCAACAGTCGGGGACATGAATGGACTGAAAGCTCGGGAAAAGACTGGTTCCATGCCATCTTCTAGCAGAAATGTTGGGAGTTTATTGCTGTTGACTTTACCAATTTCGTTTGTTCTTACTTTAAGAATCCTAATAACATCTAGAGTGTTCATGAAAGTCTTCTGGCTTTAATCCCCAAAGTCGTGGCCCCTATTGGGTGCTATCCTATAGCTTTGTATCAGCTAAATTCATGAGTTTGAGATAAGCGGACTCGAATGGTTGATATTCGTCACAGGGTAAACCATTGCCTCTCGAGCCCCCGACTGATTCTACCATAGAGGCCAATAAGTCAATAGACCAATTTAGGTCAATTAGCCTTTGTAATGTGGTGTATAAGGTGGTGACAAAGAGCTTGGATAAAAAGCTAAAGTTCCTGATACCACACCTTGTCCACCCAAACCAGTCAAACTTTGTTCCAAAGAGACACATAACTTATAATATCAATATGTTGCAGGAAACAGTACACTCATTGGCTAGGAAATCAGGGAGGAAAAAAGCATGCTTCTTAAGGTGGACCTGACTAAAGCGTGATGTCGTATCAACAAGAAATTTATGGAGGAAACACTGACTGAAGCATGTTTCTAAATGATTTTGTCCGACTCATTATGGCATGTGTGACAACAACAAGCTTCCAAGTGCTTTGCAATGAAGGGGAAATAGAAAGCTTTAGGCCTTCACAAGTCCTGAGATAAGGATGCCCTCGCTCCCCTAGCATTTTCACCTTGTGTATGGAAAGACTTAGCCATTGCATCCTATAAGAAGATAAGAACAAAACTGGGTCCATATGAGACTGTTTGTAGGAGGTCACGACTTATCCCATTTTCTTTGTTGATGACAGTTTTGTTTTTGGAAGCTAATCCCACACATGTTGAGGTGGTGATGTCGTGTCGTGAAAGATTTTGTGCTACCTCAGAGAAACTTATTATTAGAGAGAAATCCATAATCATTTTCTCTAAGAACACCAAGAGTAATCTCTGAATCGAGATATGTGGTAGACTAGGGATCAAAGAAACCTCTAACCTAGCCAAACATCTAAAGAACAAAGGTCTGGTTATTATTGTCAATCAAGCTGAGAAACGAGCAAAGAAGATGGCCACACAAGCAGCAAAAGTACATAGTCTACAACAAACAGATAGTGCGACAACCTCCATTGGAAGGGTGGAATCAAATCCTAAAAAACAGATCAGTGCAACCATCCTCTGGGAAAGCTGCTGCTGATGGACTTCTATTGAATCACCTGGCTCGATGCAACATGACTTTTGTTTACAATCTTGCTAAATGTTCAATAACGGGAGCAGAACTCAAAGGGTCACTTAAATGGCTAAATCCGGCATGGAATGAGGGACACAGAAAGGTGGATGTCAATCTCGACTCTAGTACTGCGGTTTAATTATCAAGAATTTCTTTGATGATGATCACATGCATGGTCTGCTTGTGGATAAATTGAAGTACCTTTTGAACCTTAATTGGGAGGTCACTATTAAGCATGTACATATAGAGTCAAACTTTACGGTAGACTACCTCACATTTGTAGGCTATTGTTCTTACTTTTGACACACATTCCTTCAAATGTATATCATAATTCTTTGAAATCTCACATGCCCATTCATTCTCTTATATGGATTAGCCGCATAAGCGTAAGTATTTTCACCAAGAAAAACTAACTACCGCGCCTGGATATTAAAATTTGGGGGACGTCACTATTGTCTAAAAATGGAGTTTGGGAGAGAAAGAGAAAGAGAGGCGAATCTAGTCTAGTCTAGTTCAGGGGAAAGGACGGAATGGGAAAGGGGAGGGCGGTCGACGTGTCAGCTCCAGATTCCTGCTCAATGGGGAACAACTGAACAAGAACACGCACCCGAGTCCAAAACACCAAACACACATCATTATCCATCTTCCCACCATCAATCAGGCCGGGCGTTAGTTTGGTTTGCAGTTTCTAGCAACTTTGTACCGTCCGAAACCCCCAGGCCACAGCCAATACACTAGTCGGTTGTCACTTGGTCAATTTATGCTCTACTTTTTAGGCCTTTCTTCTTTAATTATCTGCATTCATGATTGCCAGTGGAGGAAACTCGGATCATTTTTTCTTCCAGCCTTTTGCTTTTGTGTTCCTCCGACTCCAGTTCAGCCAAATATTTTAGAATAATACATTTTATTAAAAAGGAATAGGAGGGGGAGCAGAAGAAAAAGGAGAAACCCACAGAAAATGGTGGGGGAAGGGTTTTTACTACTGCTCTCTCCTAGTCATATCTAACTGTATTTAATCCCTCTTTGACATGGAACAAAACCCTAAGGGTTCTTGTAAGAACCAATCGCCGCCAGATTGATCTCAGCCGTCAAACCCCTCTCTTTCATTCTTCCTTCCTTCCTTCCCCCTTTGCTTTGCTTGCTTTCTTCACTCTGTTACTCCCAGGAAATTGTTTTCACTCGGAAAGCCAAGCAACCCACTTCCTCTGATTCTGTTGCTTGCTGGGTTCTTGCTCTTTTCCCATGTTTTGGCTGCTGGCTGTAGCTGGTGCTTTTCTACGGGGCAAGGTCTCCAAAGTTGTCTGCTTTGGGTTGTGAATTTGGCCGTGGAAGAGAATAATAAACCCTCCCCTGTTTCGGATTCCTCTCTTATTTTCTTGGGTTTTGAATTAAAAAGAAATGTTTTCTTTTATTTTAGGGGTTTGGTAGGTTAGGATGGTTGATAATTAGTTTTATCATCATTTCAGTGTAGGTGATGGAAACGTTTTGATTTTTGGCTTCATTTTCTGGTCTTAGGTTGCTGTTCTTTCTCCTCTCATGCTTTTCTGTAACAAAACCCCCGAAAGTTGCAGTCTTTGAACCAGTAAATATGGGGGTTTAGCTCCGGCGGAAAGTTTTTGATTTTGTTTCGTTTCGTGGGTGTTGATCATTTCCGAGGTTCGCTGTAAGTGGGTAAATTATCAATTCTGGAATTTGAAAAACCATGTTATCTGAATTGGGAAGGAGACCGATGATAGGAGCTAGTGATGGATCATTCGGTGATGATTTAGAGAAGGAAATCGGGTTGTTGCTCCGTGAGCAGCGCACTAGACAGGAAGCCGATGATCTTGAGAGGGAGCTCAATTTGTATAGAAGTGGGTCTGCTCCACCCACTGTTGAGGGTTCGCTCAACGCCGTCGGCGGGTTGCTGGGTAGTTCGGCGCTGCCTCACGGTGGAGTAGGAGCCGGTGCAGGAGGAGCCGCCGCCGCTGCCTTTTCGGACTTCGCTAGTGGTAAAAATGGCTTTATGAACGAGGAGGAGCTTAGGTCTGACCCCGCTTATTCAGCTTACTATTACTCAAACGTGAATTTGAACCCTAGGCTGCCCCCTCCTTTGATATCAAAGGAAGATTGGAGGTTTGCTCAGAGAATGAAAGGAGGAGGGAGTTCCGTTGTAGGTGGGATTGGAGATAGGAGGAAAGCGAGTAGGGCAGATAATGGGAGTGGGAGGTCATTGTTTGCTATGCCACCTGGTTTTGATTCGAGGAAGCCGGAGAATGACAGCGAGCAGGAGAAGGTTCACAACTCCTCTAGTGAATGGGGTGGGGATGGACTGATAGGTTTACCAGGGTTAGGGCTTGGGACTAAACAGAAGAGTCTTGCTGTTATCTTTCAGGTGATTGATTATATCTTAATTGCCTGGTGCACTCAGTCATTCGACTACCCTTGAAATTGCTTCTGATATATTTTTTGATGGTACATGGGCTGTAATTGATTGATTTTCATGAGCTGCGCATTGTGCAATTTACATGTTCTTGTTTTCATTTGAATTTGCAATGGTTATGCATTTCCAAAGTATTCTAGTTTGGGGGAAGCATTTTTATGTAGTGTACCGCGTTGTTTGATTTCCTTTCCCTGTATTGCTTTGTTGAGGTGCCGTGAAGATGCTTTGTGATGCTGATGAGTTAACTGTTCTGATTTCTTCTATGTGCATTCTTTTATCTGTAGCCAGTTTTGAGGTGCAGGATGTAAATGCGGATTATGAATGAGAAATCTTGTCACTGTTTCTTTCTTGTGAACTCTAATAATGTTTGTGTGCTAATTGAGTGGTTATTTGCAACATTTTGAAGGTACTGGCTGTTAAATGTCTGTCAGAGTTGCTATATTCTATTGCTCCTTCAGAAGGAATGTGTTCCTAATGTTTCTCACCTTGCTGTGTATTTGTTGTTTACCCTTGTATTATTCTAATTGTTTGGGGGTGTTCTTGCAAATGTGTAGGGTGACATGGATCGGGTAACTCCTATTGTTGGCCATCCTTCTCGCCCTTCTAGTCGCAATGCGTTTGGTGAAAATGTAGAGAGCATGAATGCAGCTGAAGATGAGCTAGCTCACTTGCGGCGTGAGTTGTCTTCTACAGATCCTGTAAGGTCAGGTGTCAATGGCCAAGGTTCTTCTGCTGTAACAAGTGTTGGTCAAGCTTCGTCTTACTCTTATGCAGCTGCTCTTGGTTCCTCTTTGTCTAGGAGTAACACTCCTGATGCTCAACTTGTAGCTAGGGCTCCCAGTCCTTGTCCTACACCCATAGGGCAAGGGAGGAATTCTGCATCTGAAAAGAGAGGGGCTACTAGCTCTAACTCATTTAATGGCATCCCCACCAGCATCAATGAGTCTGAAGATCTTGTTGCTGCTTTAACTGGTATGAACTTAAGTAATGGTGTAGAAGAAGAAAACCAATTTCCATCCCAGATGGGGCAGGGTGCTGATAACCACCACCAGAACTATTTATTTGGTCTCCAAGGAGGTCAGAACCACTTGAAGAATCAGAATGCTTATTTTCAGAACTCGGACTCTGGGCATTATCAAATGCCTTCTGTTTCTCAAGCTGGAAAGATGTCATATGCAGGTTTAGGCAAGAGCAATGGTGGTAGGTCAGACTTCAACAACTCATCCTTTGGGGATAGGCATGTCGACATGCAAAAGTCAGGTGATCGTCATGGTAATAATTCTTATCTTAATGGGTCACCTCCAACAACTCATAATAGCCGAAGTGGCTTGCACACTTACCAACATATGGATAGCATGAACTCATCACTTCTGAACTATGGAATGGATGGGTATTCTGTTAACCCAGCTCTGGCTTCTGTGATGGCTGCTGGTCAACTTGGCTCTGGAAATCTCCCACCGTTATTCGAAAATGTTGCAGCAGCATCAGCCATGGGTGTCCCTGGTCTGGATTCAAGGGTCCTTGGAGGAGGTATGGGATCCGGAGTAAGTCTAACAGGTGCGAATCCTGAATCACGCAATCTTGGAAGATTAGGGAGCCCTATTAGTGGAAGTTCCCCTCAGCCACCATATGTTGATCCTTTGTATCTACAGTACCTGAGGACACCTGAATATGCTGCTGCAGCCCAACTTGCTGCTTACAATGATCCCACTGGTGAAGGGAACTATTTGGGCAACTCCTATATGAATTTACTTGAATTCCAAAAAGCTGCCTATGCTGGAGCTATGCTGTCCCCACACAAATCACCGTATGGCGGCCCTGTGGGTGGTAAATCTGGCAGTTCTAATCTCCATAACTACTATGGAGGTCATGGTTATGGTGTTGGTGGCATGTCATATCCTGGGAGTCCTCTTGCAAGTCCTGTTATTCCGAACTCCCCTGTTGGGCCAGGTAGTCCAATTAGACACAATGATCTGAATATGAGGTTTGCTTCTGGTATGAGGAGCTTGGGTGGTGGTGGTATAATGGGTCCATGGCACTTAGATGGAGGAGTGGACGAAAGCTTTGCATCCTCACTTCTAGAAGAGTTCAAGAGTAATAAAACCAAGTGTTTGGAACTTTCAGAAATTGCAGGTCATGTTGTTGAGTTCAGGTAATCTTTAGTCTAAAACCAAGTTAGTCTTCTTCTATCATTGTTTTCCACACTCTATTGGCTTATGCAACTTTGAATACCTTTTTATGAGCAGTGCTGATCAATACGGGAGCCGATTCATCCAACAGAAGCTAGAGACAGCCACAATAGATGAGAAGAACATGGTGTATGAGGAAATCATGCCGCAAGCTCTTGCTCTGATGACTGATGTGTTTGGTAATTATGTTATCCAAAAGGTAATTGGCCCCACGTTCATTTGTTTCCTAAATTTTCTGTTTCGCGAGTGCTTTCTAGTTCTAACTATGGTAACATTTGGATTGCTTCTTTTGCAGTTTTTTGAGCATGGGCTGCAGTCACAGAGAAGGGAACTAGCTGCCAAGTTACTTGGTCATGTTTTGACGCTTAGTCTTCAAATGTATGGATGCCGGGTGATTCAGAAGGTATAGCTGTGATGAGTGGTTGTTTGCTCAGTATCGTAATAATGCTTTACTTCTTCTTTCTTGGTAGACGGAATCAGTTTAGTACCGAGAAAAATTAAGGAGAATAGTATATCATTCAGCATTAGCATTTCCAATTTTGAAGTCCTTTATTTTTTTTAGTTTCATTATGTGGTTAGTGGTAACCTTCTCAGTTGAACCATAATAAATAAATAAATTGACTAAGGGTTGAAAAGATGGATGTCTAATTTACTATACTGGCTCTAATCGCTTGTTCCTCATTCAGGCAATTGAGGTTGTTGACCTGGACCAGAAGATCAAAATGGTTGGAGAGCTTGAGGGTCAGGTTATGCGCTGTGTCCGTGATCAGAATGGAAACCATGTCATCCAAAAGTGTATTGAATGTGTTCCTGAGGATAACATCCAGTTTATAGTCACAACATTCTATGATCAAGTAGTGACCCTCTCCACCCATCCTTATGGTTGCCGTGTGATACAGGTTTAAAGAAAATTACTTGTCTTGTTTGTTTTGCTACTATGGAGAACATCTTGGAGACATGTACATAACATGTGTTTATGATGTCCAGAGGATTCTGGAACATTGCGAGGACCCAAACACGCAGAGTAAAGTCATGGATGAGATCCTGGGAGCTGTCAGCATGCTAGCACAAGATCAGTATGGCAATTATGTTGTTCAGGTTTGTGATCTTTAGCCCAAAAAATTTTCTGTTGAAGATTGCAAATGTCGTGGGATTTTTGTTTCATTTGCATTGTCATTCACTATTTTTTTTTTTTTTGGTTGTCTGTAGTTATGTACTGTATGTGTTCGTTTCGGCATAGAAAAATATCGATTTCAAAGTTGATACAAACACACTTCTTTCATTTAACAGATAGAAACACTATTCATGTCCCCCCTCTTTTCGTACTAATTTTGTTATTATCATTAAACAAATGCGCACTATAAATTCAAAGCTGCCAGCGGCTGTACCTCTAGAGTCTGGACCTTATTTGCCATGCTCTCTTGCAACTAGCAGGAATACCTCTGAATTGTTCTCCTGTCCCTGGCGTTGTAGGACATGGATAATTGAATCTTGCCTTGCATAGCTATTTAAATGCTGGTTCCGAGTCATTTCAAAAGAATCTTCCCTCTACTGACGGAAGCTTTCTTCCCCATCTACATATGTTATAACTCTGGCCTTTGTTTTTGGTCGGTTGAACAGCATGTACTGGAGCATGGAAAGCCGCATGAACGAACTGCTATCATTAAGGAGTTAGCCGGGAAGATAGTCCAGATGAGTCAGCAAAAGTTTGCATCGAATGTTGTCGAGAAGTGCCTGGCATTTGGCGGTCCTGATGAACGGCAGCTGCTGGTGAATGAGATGCTGGGGACTACAGATGAGAATGAGCCTCTTCAGGTTTGGGAAAATTTTCCTTCCTCTTTCTCCTTCCCTTGCATGTGTAAATACAATACAAGTAAAAGGGCAGGCAATGTGCTTATTTGTCTCTCTACCTGTTTCTCCTAGGCTATGATGAAAGACCAGTTTGCAAACTACGTGGTACAGAAGGTGCTGGAGACTTGTGACGATCAGCAGCGCGAGCTGATCATGACACGAATCAAAATCCATCTCAATGCACTGAAGAAGTATACGTATGGGAAGCACATTGTTGCTCGCGTTGAGAAACTTCTTGCTGCTGGAGGTAAAGTATAAACTCAGGAAAAAAAAACTGCAACTTTTTCTTCCTCTTGTCGTCTGACTACCTTGATCATAACTGCTTCAATTTTCGTGGTTGCAGAAAGGAGAATCGCTGCACAGTCTCTGCACCCACCACAGGGGGCTGTGTAGAGCTAAGAAGGGAAAGAAACAACGCTAAAGAGTGGGAACTCCTTTGTCTGT
The DNA here is from genome assembly GCA_964030455.1 of Linum trigynum. Taxonomy (NCBI): domain Eukaryota; kingdom Viridiplantae; phylum Streptophyta; class Magnoliopsida; order Malpighiales; family Linaceae; genus Linum; species Linum trigynum. Next base: position 25,548,417 of record OZ034814.1, on the reverse strand, counting down.
ACAGCTAACTGAGGCTAGTGTGAGCTTCTTTGCATCTTCTTTGGTGGTGATGATGACGATTGAAGATAATAAAGTTGTAGCGTTGTATCGGTGAGCGAGGATAGCGAGAGCGAGAAACTGTACATTTTGTAGTTGTAAGGGTCGTCTGTCTGTCTATACATACGGTCGAAAGCTGAGCTGATTGCCATCCCAACAAGAACAACCGCCACCTTATATGGAGAGGACATAACGGCGAATCAATATGTACGGAGTTTCAGGTAGGGTGTAAAAAAGAGAAGGAAGCAGGAAACGTTCAAGTCTATAAGGAAACGTGACTGTAAAGAAAAAAAAGAAACATGTTTGCTTTCGTTGAGAGCTCTTTAAGTTTAGTCTTCAGGCCTACTGAAGGCTTTCTTCTTCCAAATTTATCCCTAGTTTCTGCCTTCCTGTTCATATATCACTTCCTGCATTTTGCATTTGTCAGTCGTCCCAGCATGAGAAGTTTTGGCCAACTTTCTCAGCATCCAATGCACCAGTTTCTGGGATTGTCCCAAGAATTGGAAGTTCAAGAAATATAGAAACGCAGAATCGGACTATATTATTCTCCATATGCTCAGATGCAATTGGAAGTACAGGAAGTGCAAGTCTTACCAAGATTCATCAATTCGATCGAATCCTTCGAAACTCGACGGTTCACCGAATTTGGCGAGGAAGAGAATGGAGGTCGTGCTTCATTCACTGAGATGGTTTGAGGACAGGACGAGAGGGGAGAGGGTTTGTAATAGGGGAACTACTGGAAGACGCAATCAACACCGCTGAATGATGAGATTATCTTGATTCGTTGGTTTGGGGGATTGAATCAGGAAAACACTCTCTAAAATATCATAACGAGAAAAAAAAATCATATACCAAAATATAATTTTCCAATGATATTTTCATCAAAAAATAAATTTTTAGGTACCAAATTGTAAAATATAAAAAGTATATGTACTAAATTATAATTTATTATTTGGATCCATCATCCATGAATCCACTTAACAATTGGATTTAAATAAATCAATTGAATTTAAATGGAATGAATTAGTTGGGTATTTTAGTAGATTTGTTGGACTAGATTCATGAATAAATTGTCAGCTCTACGGTTTAGCCAAATCTACACGTTCAAGCCCGTCTATTAAGCTGGCTCAAGATAGGGTGAGTAACAATGAGTAATCAAATCTGGACCCTTCTTTTAAGTGACTGCAGATCTAAGAGTGGAGAATTAAAGGGATTTATTTTCCCTAGTTTTCTTAATTGGATCATATCTTCTTCATTCTAACTCGGAATTTTTTTTTTTTTTTTTTTTGCACAGATGGAACGAGTTCGTTGTGCTCTACAAAATGATATCCATTTTCAATTTTTTTTAGAGAAAAAATTTTCATCCCTCTCGTTACCAACTCCATACCATATGGTATCTCCTTCGTTGTTTAGTCATTTTCGGAAATTTTTGCACAAAAAGAACAATTTAATCATGATCTATTGGATTTCAAAATTTTCTGGGGAAAAAATTTCAAACCTCTCGTTACCAACTCCATACCATACTATACCACCCTGGTACGAGGTGGTATTTTTCATACCATATGGTATGCTGTTATTTAATACCATATGGTATTGACTGGTATTAAATAACAGCATATGGTATTGACTAGTATTTTCATACCATATGGTATGTTGTTATTTAATACCAGTCAATACCATATGGTATAGACAGGTAATAATTGGCAAATTTTTTTTGTTCCAAAAAATATCAAAGTGGATACCATTTTGAAGAGCACAATTAATCTGATCTAACTGTGCAAAAAAAAAATTAAATTCCGAGTTCAAACGAGTGAGAAATCGTCAGTTAAAGATTAAGGGAAAGAAAATTAATGATTTTTCAGGAAAGAGAAGGAGGCGCTGATGTGGCAGATTCTTATTGGGTTATGCATGGGTTACTCACCACAAGGTTACTCATTGGATCTGCTCCCTACTAAGCTATAATTTATACGAGAACGGATCAGGTCAGTAACCTTATGGTGAGTAACCATGAGTAACCAGCCTACATAAGCATGACATCAGCATCTCTCTCCTGAAAAGTCTTTTAATTTTCCCATTCTTAATCTTTGACGGACGATTTCTCACTCGTTTTAAGTCGAAATTTAATTTTTTTTGCACAGTTAGATCAGATTAATTGTGCTCTTCAAAATGATATCCACTTTGATATATTTTTCGAACAAAAAAAAATTGAGCAATTTTTTACTAGTCTATACCATATGGTATTGACTGGTATTGAAATAAGAACATACCTATGGTTTGAAAACCGTACCATGGTGGTATGAACAAACCAAGACTGTAGGATGGTTGAATACATGATAATAGAAGTATATTAACTGTCATTTACGACTTTTATCATTGTGTACCATAATATACCACCTCGTACCAGGGTGGTATTGTATGGTATTGTGTGGTATTTTTTGGTCATGTAATTTGTTCACCCAGAAATTTGTAGATCCAATAGATCATGATGAACTCGTCCCTTATGTGCAAACGTTTTCAAAAACGAATTAAAAACGAAGAAAATACCATAATATACCATAATATACCACCCCGTACCAGGGTAGTATTGTATGGTATTGTGTGGTATTTTTTGGTCATGTAATTTATTCACCCATAAATTTGTAGATCCAATAGATCATGATGAACTCGTCCCTTCTGTGCAAACTTTTTCAAAAACGAATTAAAAACGAAGAAAATACCATATGGTATGCAGTTAGTACCGAGAGGCCAGAATTTTTTTTTTCTTAAAAAATATTGAAAATTGATCTCATTTTGTAGAGCAAGATGAACTCGTTCCATCTGTGCAAAAAAAAATTAAAATTCGAGTTAAAACGAAAAAGATATGAGCCGATTAAAAAAGCTAGGGAAAATAAAAATGGTCTTTAATTCTCCATCCTTAGATCTGGATTTTCTAAATAAAAGATCCAGATTTGGTTATTGATGGATGCATAATCCATGGTTATGCACCCTATCTTGAGCCAATTTATACGACGGTTTGGGGGATTGAATCAGGAAACACTTTCTCTTGTTTAATTTGGTTTTGATTTTAATTGAAAGGGTTTTCCGGTAGAGGAAGATGACGAAAAAAGCAGGTTTAATTTTTGTTTTGATTTATTTTTATATAGTATTAGTTTTCTTATTTTAATTTAATTGTAAATTTAGAATAATCTTATGTGATAATGGTGTGACATCTATGTGGCTGTTTAATTTTTGCCACATCAACAAAAGTAAATATCGCTTTGACCATTATCTGGTCAACAATTATCTTTATCGGTCAACGAAAGTGTCTGGATGCAAATGTCACAAAAGTATCATACGTCAAGATATAATTGTCATATTGGATAAAATAGGATACAAGTGAGATTTTTTTTATAGTTCAAGGGTTGTAGTGGTATTAGTCCTATAAATTAAAAAAAAAAAAAGATAAAAGGAAATTCAAAATAATAGGTTTTGGTCAATTGGGTCGTGTATTGAGGTTGACTAGGCGGTCTATTTGCATGACACAGTCTTTTTGTCAACCTAGCCAGTAGTTTTGTTTGCCACATCATCCAAAATCTGAAGGCAACGGAAACTAACGAGCGATGACTAATGGTGAAACGATTCTTAAAGTTAGTGATGAATAAGAAAAAAAATGTTCGGGCGGCAAACATGAAAATTTTGTATTATTTAAGTAACCAATTAAGCATAATAATATTAGTGTAATATGATGATATAACAAAGGATAATAAGTAACCAATGCATTACCCTAAGTCTTAAACTTTCAATTTTGAATTCCAACCCTAATCCTCAAATTGTAAACGTTAAACCTTATACACTATATACTCTTCCTCGTAAACACTAAATCTTACAAATCAAAGTAAATATTGAATGCTTTTTGTGCAAATTAATAAGTTTGAAATCAAAGTAAATATTTAATACTTTTTGGGCAAATTAATACATTTTTAATGTCAATCATATTACAAATGACGATTACCATCATTTCAAAAAAACAATTTTGAAGATGTACTGAAAAACATGAGACGTATTTTCCCTTTCAATGCACTCAAAAAATGAGTAAAGATAAAGGCCAAATACACTTGTATAGCCAAAACTTTGACAGTTTTGCCAAATATAGCCAATTTTGGGGAAATACCAATAATAGCCAGAAATTTGAAAGTTCGATGACAATAATAGCCATTTCCGTTACATAGTTTGCGGCGTCAGTGACACCGTTAGTCAAATTAACGGAACGATGATTTGGCTGCCAACTCACCTAACACATCATTGACAATGACAACTCACCAACACTTGCCACATATACATGACATGCATATTTTATTTAAAAATATTTAATTAATTTATTAAAAAATCATTTATAAACAAAAAAAAAAACCAAAGGATTGTCCCGCTTCCCCTCACCGTCATCCATTCATCCCCTCACTGTCGACCTCAATTTTCCATCCAAGTCTCCACTCCACCCCACATTTCTTCTTCCTCCTCCTTTCCTTTGCGATTCTGTAGGGGTTGTGAATTTAAGGTCCGAGATTGATCCAAAGAAACATCTCTCGGTGGAATTCGGAGCCCTAAACCTCTGATTGCAGCACCTCGCATCTCATCCAAACACCTCGCATTCAAATCAGAATCCAGACTCCTCTTTAACAGTACGACCTCTGCGATGGCGATGAGATCGAGCTCGGAGAGCTCACTTCCATCACTGTCCGGCTCCGAATCGAGAACCAAAATCCGTCGTCGCCACTACGGCGAGGCAGGAGGAAACAGATTACTGCTTCGGTTGAAATAAAGCAACTGGAAACTAGGATTTCGGCGGAGGAGAGTCAATTGGAGAAGGCGGAGCAAGTTCTTGGGCGATAATTTCCAGATCTGGGCGGTTTTCAAAGCTACCGCCAATAATCGACGGTGAGCAGCTACGCCAGGGGAAGATGGAGGGAAATCGGGAGATAGAGTGAGGTTTTACAGATTGAAATGGTTGCGGGGGATCGTGGAGAGGAGAAGGATTGTTGTGGCGCCGAGGATGTGAAATAGAGGGTCGGCGATGGTGGGTGAATGAATTAACACTTCGAGTCGAGTAAAGGAGAGTTCCGGCTTGTCTCAAAACGGAGCCGCCTACTCCTGTTGTTGGCAGGGTCAACCGAAGCAAGAAGAATGGGAACACGAAGGTGTGGTGGCAGTGGAGGTAGATGAATTTGTGGCGGAGGGAGATAATTTGTGGGTGGGTAGGTAAGGAAAAGGCAAATTGTGTTTTTCAATTTCCTTTTTTTTATTTTTTTAATTAATTCCACGTGGCAAATACGTACAAGACAAAAATTGTCAAATAGTACGATCTGTTAGTCCAGTTAACACGCTAACTCACACCGTCAAAGAATTAGACGGAAGTGGCTATTATTGGTATTTCCCCAAAATTGACTATATTTGGCAAAACCGTCAAAGTTTTGGCTATACAAGTATATTTGGCCAAAGATAAAAGACAAAACCATATCCTCCCTTCCACAGACTTAGAAATAGTTACTTACTCATAAATACTTGCTTCCCAAGATTTGGCATGGGGCAATCCGCAAACAGTGCGCAAGGAATTGATCCAGGGAAATAGATCATTCAATTACACCGGAAATAAAGTTGATCCAATTCCACGCAACAGAAGGCAAAATATGAATCACAACTTCAAAACCTCTTTACTAATCTATCCTAGATCAAAGCCTCGCCTGCAAAATTTATGGCAGTTTCTCGTTCTGCTTCCAGTGCAAACTTCTACCTGTTTCAATATCTCTCTCCAAACCGGAAGAACAATGCACCCGTGCCAGTGTTGTGATCCACAGCGTACTCTGCTCGAACCGATCCCAACTTCACACCTGCACCGTATGATGAGCCATGCCCCATTCTTCTGTATACTTCTGTTGGGTTCCCTTTCACATCCTTGGAGCTCCCAAGATCATTTCCATGCTCAGCGAATAGATATACATGCGTATTTTTCACAGGTATCCTTACTTCAGCTCCAAGCTGCATACATAGAAAATGAAGTTTGTTTAATATCAACCTTAAGCTCCTTCATATCTATCTCTATATGCCTACCTAGTCGGCCAACGTGAGTGCAACGCTGATCTATATATCAGGTGATAACCAAACTCAATAACCCCTTAGGCCTAATAGCGGAGACAATAACAAAGTTTCGTGCGAGGCAGAATACTATCAGTCATAGTTCCAACTATAGATATGTACCTCGAGGATGTTTCTGGCTGCTCCAAGCTCACCCATGTTGTACCCTCTCACAGAATAGGGTCCGCCCAGTGTAAAAGCATCATAGCTTGGAAGGTCTCCAACACAGCCCCCGTAATGACCATTAAGGACTAGAATAGGAGGTGGTGGTTTGCCCGCACCTTCCTCCACTTGTTTTAGTGGAATGAACTTTGTAACTGTCAGCTGGTGACGGTTGAAGAACGGGAACTTGATGCCAATGCCAAGCCCTTGGTCCACCTACATCACGTAAGCGAACAAAATGAGCGAAGTCGATGACTTTCTTCAAGTAAATGTTCAGGAAATAACTTTCACTGATTAAGCGTGCATAATAGGAATTATAGACTCTGAAAATGGTAAAAGGCAGGTTCTGATTCGAAATGCAGAAGGGGTGACCAGTTGTATGTAAAACTCATTTTGAGAGCACAGTAGCTGCTCACCTGAAATACATTTCTTTCACCAACTACAGCTCCATTTATGAACTTTGTGTTGTCACGAGTGATATTGGCCTGTAAAAATGCCATCCGGTCAATGCCGGTACCACTGAGGGTTGTAGGTGGCCCATCTGCGCTAATTCCACCACTTGGTAAAACTCTTTGGCCATTTGCAGATATGTGACTACTTTCATCACGTGTTGTTATCTCTTCCATCACCAGGCCATAGGTGAATTTGCTCTGGCGGGTGAAATTCTAATAATATTGCAAAACGGAAAAGCAAATTCTTTTTAGTTGTAGAATCCGAGGGTAAAAAAACAGGTTGGATGAATAACAGACACCAAGATGTAATTACCTCTGTAACATTAACTTTAACGCCCGCTCGATCCACCCATATAGGAGGAACCTCGTCAACCCCTGGCCCACCAGTAAAGACTGGACTGAGTTTTCTGCTGTTGAAGCAGCTAGTGCGAAGGGTGCGGTTGCGGGCATTGTAAACACCATCAAGATATGGATGGACATATTCAAGCTTGAAGGCAAGATCATCCTGAAGAAGAAGAGTTCCCAAGCATATTCAAAGTAGATGAGCAACAATTCGATACACATATCTAATAATAATAATAACAACAACAACAACATCAACAACAACAACAACAATGATGATTTATTGAGATAGTCAAATCAGAACGTTATTTACGTTACCTGGGGCAAAAAGAAATTGCTTGTTGTGATTGAGCCCACAACTGAACGGTTCAGCCCTTTGATATTCCTATGTTCAAAAGCAACAGTTCCACCAGGCTGGATTGAAGCCTGAAGGACGATTATAGTTAGTATAGTTGAAATGGCAGCTCAAGCTGCAGATGTGCAATGAACTTAAAAGAGTAACGCGGACATACCAATGTGGGCCGTCCACCACGCCCAGGAACAATGCTCCATTCTGTACTAACTTCAGCAGATTTTGGCTCCAACTCTTTAAGCTTAATCTCAACAACGATTCCTCCTTCATTCTTCTCATCAGGCCTTGGATTCACTTCAATGTTTGAAAACAAACCCAATGCATTTATATTCTTCAAAGCTTGTTTTCCAGCTTCGATGTTGAACACTTGACCAGGTCGTAACTGAAATATTGACAGCCACGCCCACACAACAATTAACCTTACCGGAACTATGAATAAAGTTACTAGTTCATGCCTAGCAAGACAATCAAAATCACAAGTGAGGTGGCACTTAATCACAGTAGAAACTATTTTGAATTTGTTGGAGGCAGGGCATCAAGATAATTTCACTTGGAAGATGGAAGCACCTCACTAGAACCAGAAAGACATGTACAGCTAACTTGGTGTTCCAACAGCTTGCTAATTCATGATTCATGGCAATTCCCAAAGCTTAAACCAGAACCACACCCTAAGTGTTACACAGTTCACGGCATTTCCTAAAATGACTTCAGAGATGATACTTTAACCATCCTCCAGCATCAAATCACGACTAACCAAGATGACTTTGAGACTTCGAGTAGACAGCTGGATTTCATTGGTCCCCCAACGTTAATGTACAGCTAGAGATGAATAAAATAAAAGCAAACAACATAAACGAAGCAATCAGGGCTCCCAAGTCTTACCTGCTTAGGCAGCTCTCTCTTGACAACAGGTACTTGTGTATTCCCCTCAACAACATTTCCAAGTTTGTCTTGAAACTGAATAACCAACTGAGTAATATCACCTTCCACCACCTCACAGACTACCTCCTTTGTGTTGAGATTCCCAAAATTAACAACCTGCGCACAGGCATAACCCTCATCGTGGTACCACTTCTGCACTGTATCCCTTATCTTCTGCAAAAGCCTGGCGCTAACCTTGCCTTGGTCCCTCAACATTTGCATAACCTCCCTGTGAACTGGAGGTGCCAGCAAACAGGGACGTGCCCTGTCAATCCTCCTCTTGTAGTCCTTCTCTTGACTCCTGTAGTACTCAAGCTTCTCTTTCTCGGTCATGTCGGCATCCATCTCAATGGGCTTGGACTGTTGCATCAGCCCGACATTGATGCATCTGAACTTTTCAGCGGACTGCCAGGTGCTCTCAGCGAACGAGATGCTGATCCCTAGGCTCCCATCAGGGTTCGTTTTCCCGTCCATGTCGACCCTCTCGAACATCCCGCAGGTAGCCAGAGTCTCCAGCTCCTTCTGGAGCTGCGCTTTTGTGTAGACTCCGCCGGGCCGTAGGGAAACCATCTCGAAGAAAGAATCTTCCGTCCCCACGGTGGCCCTTCTTCGGCTGTCGAAGAAAACAATGTCGGAGATTCTGTACTTCTTGAAGCCGCTGAGCTTGTTCAGTTGGACGGTAATGTTGGCCGGCAGGCCGTGGGCATCCCAGTCTGGCGATTGGGACTCGTCGGCAATTGCAGCCGATGGACAAAACAGTCTCTCCCAAAACCCGCCGCCACCACCGTCACCCCAACCACCGCCGCCGCCACCACCGAACCAATCGCCATTACCTCCGAAATTGCCAGGGCCTCCGTTGGAGGATGAGAGGGGAACGGGAGTGAGACGGATGAGGAGGCTGGAGCCGGCAACGCCGCCTAGAACTAGGGGTTTAGAGATAGAGCTGAAGAAAGATTTCCGCTTCTCCTTGGGATCAGAGGGTTTAGGGTTTTGCGGCGCGTAGGGGGAGGATGAAGAAGAAGCGAGATCGCATTTGAATGAGGGGGGGCGGGGAGCAGCGGCGCGTTGGTTACGGCGAGGGTTGAGGGGAGAGGAGGAGATCGGAGAGTTGACGAGGAAGTTGGTGGGTGCGGCGAAGGAGGGCATGGTTTTAGTGAGGGATAGGGAAGCGGCAATGCAACAACGCACAAGAAGAGGAAGAAGAAGCGTGAATGAATTATAGCCTGACTAATTATCATAAATTGTCACAAATCTATTCACTTTGTACAAAATGGTAACAAATCTTTAATTTTGCACATTTCGGTAACAATTGTTTAGACTAATAACAAAACGATAATTCCGTCCATCTCCGTCCAAAAATCTGTTAATTTACTCCAGTCAGCACGCCATATCATCAACAAATAATAATAATAAAATACATAAACCAAACCAATAATATCCAACCAAACCAAACTCATTTCCACCCGAAAAGAAGGGTCATCGAAAGAGGTTGTGGAGGAGGAGGAGTCGGGAGCGACGAGGGTCATCGAAATTTCATGAAGGCGGAACTGGTTTCTGGTGGTGGTGCGCGCGATAGGAGGTAACGACTGTGGTGGAGATAAAACGAGGAGGGATTTCCCTTTTGGGAGCTGAAACCACCATCGTTCTCGATCTTCGATCCGAAAGTGAAACACGCCGAGGCTCTCTAGCTCTTCCACACCAAAGGAATCCATCTTTGATCTTTGAAATAACATCTCTTTTCAATGCCCTTTTGCCATTCAATTAGATCTAGGAATCAGAAGCTCATTTGAATCATAGAATGAAGAGACAGAGGGAAAAAGAAATAGAAAGAGGCAGAGGCAGAGGCAGAGGAGAGAAGGAGAAGAAGAGAGAATGGGACATCAATCGCCTTTTCTTCCCTTGTCGCCTTTTCTTCTCCAACCAGATCCGACTCCTTCCTTGTCGCCTTTTCTTCTCCAACTAGATCTGCCTCTTAATCCTGTTTAGCTCCTCAACCAGCCTCTGGCTTCGGCGGCACCCGTAATATCTCGTCAACCGCTTGCTTCGTGGCAACGATGGAGGAGAAAGGGGGAATCAATGGCGACAACGATGGAGGAATTGTGGAAAACAGATGATGGCCCGACGGATGGAATCAAAGGCGACATCAAAGTTTTGGGAGCAATCGATTGGGGAGGATAGGCGACGGGACGGAGGAGGAGATCGGAATCTCTACCGACACAATTAACCGCTTTGATGTCCGCGATTTTCAGCCCGTGAGTTGATAATTGGTGATCCATGTAACCCAAAATTGGATTGGGTTTGTATTTTTATTGAGTATAATTTTCGGGTGGGTTGAGTTTGGTTTGGTTTGGTTGGATATTATTTGTTTGGTTTATTGATTTTTTATTATTTGTTGATGACATGGCATGCTAACGGGAGTAAACTAACGGATTTTTGGATGGAGATGGACGAAATCACCATTTTGTTATTAGTTTAAACAATTGTTACCGAAATGTGCAAAATTAGAGGTTTGTTACCGTTTTGTACAAAGTGAATAGTTTTGTGACCATTTATGATAATTACCCATTATCGCTTAGTAGACGGGCTTGAACCGTGCGGGTCTGACTGAACCGTGGTTGCGATTGATACAGTTCGGCTTAGTCTACTTGGGTTCTGCCCCGTTTTGTGTTTCTGATTTACGAAACAACCATCTACTCATTTATTTTCTTTCTTTTGATTTTCGAGAGAGAAGCTGACGAATAAAGAGAGAAGAAGAGGATTGGGTCTTGCTCAAAGCTAAAGGAGTGGAGATTTTCACCTCTCAAGAGAATTCTCGTCAACAAAGAGAGAAGACAAGCATCCACCGTGATTCTTTCTCTCTTCTTTGTTGTAATCCCTAGTCTAGCTATAGAGTAGTGCTCCTTTTCACTTGGATATTGTGATTCGTGAACCCTAGTTTTATATATGGTATAGGTTGCATGGATTGAATGAGTTAGTGTTTGAGGTATTTTCAAAATTCTTGAGTTGTGTTGTTCATTTCTCATAACCATGTCAAATTGACTTAGGTGGAGAGAATTCTCTTTTGTTAGAGGCTTTGAGAAGCTGGATTTCTTGGCCATTTGAGTCACCCACCTAGGGCAATTAAGGGCAAGCCTCAAACTTTGATCCAGCACCTTGATTGATTGTTATTTTGCCATCCGGATTAAGTTCCGAGGAGTAGTATGGCAACCCTCGGTTGATTGGACAAAAGAGCTAGTTCCCTAGCTTAAATTGATATTCCTTGGCCTATCATCCGAGAGAGTGAAGTTTCTTCACTAGTCACCCTCCTTACGGTGTATGAACACACCTTCAACATTCTCATTCTATTCGATCGATCTTGGTATGTAGCTAGGGAGAACAATACCCGGGTGAATTCTTCTCTTATTGGAAGTTGGAACAACCTCAATTTACTTTACTTGTTTGTTTACTTTTTAGTTTTCTTAGTTTTAAACTCCAAACTGTTTGCTACATAACAACTTAATTAAGCGATTGAAGTAGGGGTACATGTACCACCCTAGGTTGACAATTAAAACGTTTGCCCTATACTACACCCTACTAGAGTTTATACTTGGGCTCTAGTAGAGATTTTATTTGGTGTAGTCGGAACGAGTCATGTGTTCAAAATTAAAAGTTTAGGAGTTAGATTAATGGATTGATTAGTTGTGATTATATGTTATATCAACATATCAGACTAATGATACCAAGTAAACTTCAAAAATTTGATGTCTTAATGCCACTTTTTTTTGTGCATTCAATGCATTCGCCTCATAATCGTTATTCTGAGCATGTGATTCATGTAAAAAAAGGTATCGATCGTCGCTTATGATGTTATGAACAAGAAACACAGAATTTGCAAATAACTCATTCAAGATTTACTTTAATTTGAAGTATTTAGGATTAAGGGTTAGGGTTTAGGTTTATAATTTAGGATTTTGGGTTGAGATTCAAAATTGAATGTTAAGGGGTTAGGATAATAGATTATTAGTTATGATTTTATGTTATATCATCATATTAGACTAATATTGTCAATTAAAGTTCAAAATTCTATGTATTATGGCTACTTTTAGAGTATTCCATGCACCCAAAAAAGTGAGTGTAGTGAATATATATAGTGAGTTCTACGATACCCATTGTGAAATTTGGGGTACGACATACCTTGAGTATGATAACGATTTCCAGCACTTGAATGGACTGATCTTTCGGACATGATACTATACTCTAACCCTTAAAGATCAAAATCTTGGTCTTAATTTTCTAAATCTCATATTACAAGATCAAGTTAATTAGAAACAATAATCGACTGTTCTGATTCGTCCAAATATAGCAAAAAATGAGTGCACCATCTTAGGGTGTATAGTTTATGATTTAGATAATTAGGACCTAGGGTTCACTCATTAAGGGTTAGGGTTTAGTATCATGCTCGAAAATTTTGCTAATTTTTGGGAAGAAAAAGTTATACAAGCAGTCAAGCAGGCTCAAGTAGAGCATGTATATGCAGAATGTTTGCGGAGTTCTTTTTCAAGAAAACTAGAGATGCTTACGTTTGGAATGGGACCATCCGATTGAGGGATCTTAAAGAAACTTGCAGCCGACTGATTCTTCACAATCGTCACTACTTTGGATCTGGCATCATTCCCATGCCATCTCTTAATTCAAATGATTCACAGTTCAAAATAAAGAATATGGACGTCAATAAATGTATGCCAACGTTAGATGCAACATCATAGGTTAGTATGGTCATGCGTCCCAAACTAGACAGTTCTATATGGTAATTACTATCACCGACATAATCAAGCCTTCCTGTCAAACAGAAATAGGATTCATACAACACTGCCTTACGTAACCCCACACGGATTTGAGGATCCCCTGCTCCAAACTACATAGAAATATGTTATAGGAGATAGGACTTGGACCTAACACCAACAGGAATAAATCTGCCTCGGATGCAAACCTCCCTAGACGTGGACAACAACTCTCAATAATATACATAATTATTCATAATTCATAACTAGCACCAACAAGCATACACTCCTCCGGTATCAGATATCTCTGTTGTCATAATTTTCATTATCAACATGTTACAAGGCAAGAGCTAATAACCAAAGCAATCAAGAAACTGCATTGCCAAACAAAAATACATATAAATTCTAACATGATGGCTCTCGGAGATGGTCGGTGTTGCAACCTACTATATCTTCCACGGAAACCAAAGCAAAAAATTGAAGCGGCAATGCATTACTAGCGGATTTCAACAGGTGGGCTTATATACTTAAAGTGACTACCAGAAAAAATCTAGACTTCAACTATTATATTGAACTCATCCTGGCATGTAATAAAGTCATTAGTTAGCTAACAGGTGACCAACACACATTCAAAGTTCTCACTGAATCACACAAAACACATTACTAAGGGTCAAGAAACACTATCACTGACTTCATAGTTATGTCTGTGGAATATTTCAGGAAGATATATATAGCATAACATTTGAATCCACTTAACCTGTGGTTCAGATACTGAATCTCTGGAGCCATCTCGCTGCGGTATGTATCCGCTATTATTATATGGTGGTGGAAAGTCCTCACGCTTGCGCTTTCCAGAAGACATCGAGAAGAAGTCCTGGAACCAGTTCCGCACTGATAGTCAAAGTCATTGGTAACATCAATTTATCATTCCATATGATAGAAGAATACATGGAACGTCCTCAAAAATTATGATGAATATCCTTCAGCTGTTAGAAATCCTTGCTCATCACTTTTCTTCACTTCATGCACGAAAAATCTATGGAAGCAGCGGAAAAGCAAGTAATAAGATTTACTTGTGCCAGGGACTTATTAGAAGCCGCTCTGTCAGCTTCCTCCCGCCCTTCCACATAAGCTACAATTGAGCAGTTTACATGGGCTAAGGACCACTTGAGCGCCAAAGTGCCAAAATATGTCAACAATACCAATATACTTACCGACATTAACATCAACACTAATTGCAGGCCTTTGTTGCATCCAAGGTGAAGGAGGTTGCTATTCAAGAAAGAGGAGAAAGGTTAGAATTAGAATTAGGTCATATAGTTTGGCCAACAAAGTAGTGGGAATAACACTTATCCCACCCAAAAGGAAGAAGATCTTAGTGCGATCTTAGTGCAAAGCAACATCATAATAACATCAAAAGAACAGAAACCCAGTCATAAATTTATCGCCTAGCTATAATGTTCCATTATTACCATGTATGGGCTAGGTCGCCCAGTTTTAGCTTCCCCATTTCCAGTACTACCACTAGCGTCACTTATAGGAGTAGGATATTCACTGATATTTCCCGTGTGAATGTTATACATGGAGGAGTTGTCTGCTGTTCCAGGCAAAGGTGTCTGCACATTTCCTGGCAAAGGGGTTTGTGTTGGTAGTGGTGTCTGCAATGGTGTTTGCAATTCAACCAGAGATATTGAGAAATAATCTAGTCAGCCGAGCAATAATTTTTTTTATAATTAATGGAGTAATGAGCTTATAGCTCTAAAATTTCAAGCAGTCTCGCCACTAGCAGAATACAAAACTATTTTCCATGTAACAGCAAATAAACTAAATCCAAGGATCTTAAAACTGGGGCAAAATAGTCTTTCAGTGGTTAACTACAATAATACGAAACTAGCAATCTCTATAAAACAACCAAAAACTCCGAGGAAAATGAACAGACCACCAATGGCAGGACATATACACATAAATGAGTCCAACGATGCCATCATCTAACAGAAAGCCTAAACCAATTACTCACATGAGTGAATAGCATCTCATCCGCGAGAGTCTCGTACTCCTCAGTGCCTTCATAGGGTACATTAAGGTCATGCACTGGAGTAGGACCACCAGTACCTGCATCTGGCCGGAAGACCGATCAATTAACCCCAACATCACGCCCGCTTGCATCATCTTCATCTCCCAAATCTGAGTGGAAAATCCAAATCAGAATAGAATGGTCAAACTTGAACAAACACCAATTGAACCCAAGTCTCCAAACCCCAGAACTTGTGCCCAGATTCAAGCACAAAAAAAAAAAACGATTCACAACAAGCCCAACACACGATTTAACAAAAACCCTAGCGCAAAAGCAATATGATTTCAAGAAAAGAAAGAAACCAAAGAAGGGATGACAGCTTATAGATGGATAAAGTGCAGAGGAAAGATAGTATTATTACTACTTGGAGATCATTAAGGACCGTCTCTCCAGGGCCACCGTTGTTGATGAACTCCTCGCGAATCTTGTTGATGACGTCTTCGATTACATGGATATAGACGTTGCTAGTAGTGGCGGATGCAGTCATTGCTCCCGACCCTCTCTTTCTCTACCTCCTATTATTTCAAAGGAAACTCAATTTTGCTTCTTATCCGCCTTCTTTTATTCTTATCGGGAAAGTAGGAGTGCGCGCGAAAGTCGAAATAAAACCACCGGAGAGGGAAATTCAAGCAGCGGAAGGCGAAGCAACGATTCCTCGATAAGGGGAAACTGCGGCGGGGAGGAGCTTCGAACGGCCGTCGGGGATTTGGGCGTGTGTAGAGGGTAGAGAGGAAGAGAGAACGACCATGAAGGGAATCAGAAACGAAGAGGAGCGCTGGAGTAGAAAAAGAGAATAAAGAGTGGAATATAAATAGGTTTGCATCCGATTAAAGGGAGTGGGTGCACGAGTCAAAATCTGTCGGGTGGGTTTGGGAAAAAATTTCGCCTTCTAAATTATAAGGTGAGAAAAAAAAATAAAGTTGGGCGGTCCTACTGCTCCCGTCACCGTTGCGAGGCCGACCTAAAGAGTTTTGATTTTTTTTTATGGAAACCTGCTTATCTTATTAATCCGATGAAACAACTACATTGTCCAGTATCAGCTGACCAACAAGAAAAATTGGAGGTTTATCTACCCACACAACTGGTGATTCCCAGTTCGTCTCACTGTGTGCCATAATATGTGCCGCCATATTCGCTTGTCTTCTCACATGATGCCACGTACCTTCTCCCATTTATGCTAATAGACTCCCACATTGCGACACAAAACTCCTAGTTTGGTCTCAATGTTTTCCACCTACTGCAACTTATGGATGAAAGGTTGACAGTCTGACTCGAGCTCCGTCTTCTGCAGAGAGAGCTGGCGTGCCACTAGCAATCCAAATTCCGCCGCAAGGGCCTCGGTTGTCTCAAGTTCCCAACTACCTCTTGTCTTGAGGGCGTGCTGCAAAAATGAACTTCATTTCCTGTTCACGTCCAACCGCTCCCAGTGCCACTCCCCCGTTTGGAAAGACTCCCGCATCGGTGCTGATTTTGACTACTCCCGCCGCCGGTTTTTGCCAGGCCACCGTGCTGCTTTCACTCTCCACTGCCTCACCCCTCCTTTGATGTTGTTGATAGTCCTGCAAAACCATATCTGGTCGGGGTACAATCTCCATCTCATCGAGCTTCACTCCATTAAAATAATGAGCATTTCGCTCGTTCCAAAAGTACCATAACAGCGAGCACCAATCTTCCACCATACTCTCTTCAAAATCCTCGAATACTTGTTGCACCCATTCCATGCACGTCTTGCCTTGATGCCTCTCGAAACAAGCAGCCATATGGGACTGTCTCCATAAGCGGCACGTCCAGCCATATTCCCCAAAAAAAGTGTAGTTAAGTTTCTCTTAATCCACAAAAAGCACACTTATTATGGGTGTTGTGGAAGAACGATTGCGAATGGAAGGCAACGCTTGTTTCTCTTCTAAATGGTTTTTTGTTGTAATTATGGGTTTGGGGTAGGGGTGGGCATGCGGTTCGGTAAATCCAAACCGACCCGAATCAAAATCGGTCACAACCGAACCGAACCGGACTTAAGGTGTTCAGTTCGAAATTCGAAAAGGAAATATGATTATTTCGGAAACCAGGGTGTGGTCGACCGAACCGAGTTTCGAAACCCGAACCAAAAAACCGAATAAACTAAACCCAACCCACATATATTGTTATTAAGCCCGCCAAACCCTTTTGTGCCATCCCAACCCACCCATACACATTCCCTCAACCCTCAGAGGCCGAAGCCCATCCAAACACACTCCCTAAACAAGGCCAAGCCCACCCAAGTCCCAATACACACACTCTAAACCCTCTTAGCTGCTAACCCTAAAGAAAGGAAGAATAGAAGAGGAAGAAAAGAGTAATTCCTGCCACCACCGCCGCCAAAGCTAGCATCACCGACGCGCTCTTCTCTTCCGTTCTCTTCTAGATCTTAGCTCTTCTCTTCACTTCTCTTCAAGATGCTCCGAGTCTGGGCTTTGCATGCGGCGGATGAAGAAGTGAAGACCGGGAATTGAAGGGAGCAGTGAACGGCGGCCCTGTTAGGAACGAGAGAAGAATCAGATGTGACAATCCGTTGATGAGAGGAAGAGCTGATACCCACCATTTTCCCCTGTGAGTAGAGGGCTTGGATTAAACAGACGAGTCGGCGCCGGAGTGCTCTGGGCGGTAGAGTGCTTGGAGAGGGCGGATCCGCGACATACCATCATTCTGTACCCCCCTCCGAAGAATATATCTACCATTCCTCCTTCGTTCTCCCTCTAAAAATCGCACCTTTGAGATCTCTACCTCTCTTTTTCTCTCTTTCCTCTGAAATCGAATTTTGTTTGGGTTTTGGGTTATTTTTATGTTTAGGCGAGAGTTTGTTTGGGGAGGGATAGAAAGCAGAGGGAGGGGTGGAAGAAGATGACGAAAGTGGTGAAGGGAAAGTTTGTTTGGGAGAGAGAGAGAGAGCAGCAGAGGGAGGGGTGATGGGAAAGTGGGAAAGTTTGAGAGCGAGAGAGAGTAGCTAAAGAGACAGCAGATTGAAGAGGAATTGGGAAAGTGGGGAAGGGCCGTTTTCTCTAGAAGTTCGGACTGGTCGGGAACCGAACCGGGATATATTTCGGCTCGGCCAGCCCGAACCGAAATATATTACGGTTATAATTAGGGTTCACCTTTGGCATGTTCAGAGGACTCGGTATTCTCCTGTTTGGTTTGATTTTGATCGAACCGAACCGATGTCCACCCCTAGTTTGGGGGTTTCTTGTTCGGTGACAGAAAAAATGAGATTTATTTTGGTTTTGCTATGTTTGGGAAGAGCAGCCGCATTCTGGGATTGTAGACCATGTTCGCGGCAAGTTTGGTCCGGTGAAGAGTCGATTTTTTTTTATTATGATCTGAGTCGGTTATTTAGACTCGGTTAAAACTTACACAAATAAATAAATTTAATTCAAAATTGATTCTTCTAGAAAAAAGATTTGTTTCGGTTAAAACCAACGCTAAATATGATTTACGTCGATTATTCCAGTGGTTGTCAAAAATAGGACCACCATGAATTCGTTTAGTGTCGACCGTTTTCGCGTCGGTTAAATGAACCGACACTATTTTTTTTTGGTGTTGGTAAGAAATAACCGACTCTAAACCTATGTTTTCTTGTAGCGAGATTAAAGGATTATGGGTTATGGGTGTCTCTAGGTGTATATCTATGTAATAGAAGGAGAGCTCTTTTAATTAGATACTAAACAAGAAGAGGAAAATAAATTGATGTTATTCAACGAAAAAAATAATGTTGCTTTTAAATGGAGGATTCTAGAATTATGGTTATGGTTGTCTCGTTGTCGTTTGTGGTAATCAATATTTTCCGTTGACTTGATGCCTTGTTAATAATATGATATTTTCTACCAACGACAATACGATTTCATTATAGATAAGCTTTTTGTTTTGACAAATAGTTGTTCACAATTAATAATAACGATTTTCTCGATGGTGAATTCTTCTTCGTCAATATTACTGAATATTATTGACGCAAAAAATATAGTCGTCACAAATAATGACTGTTTGTAATTCCATCCTCTAAAAAGTGACCAATATTGACAGAAAATCTCATAATTACTGACAAGATTTGAATGTGGTCGGTAAAAAGGTAGATATTACTAATGACATAGGGTTTTCATCAGAAAAAATAATTTTTCTGATAAAAATTTAGTGTCGTCAGTTAGTTCTTGTCAGGACTATCTGTCATTTTTGTAGTGACATTTTCACAACTAGATCCCATCTCTTAATTTTGAGTGGGTTAAAATCTAAGGTGGCGAGATTAAAGTGTATTTTATGTTCATATTTTTAATTGTTTTTTAACTTGGATTTGATTTTTTTTTATCATAGATGAAACGAGTTATTTGTAATCTACAAGATGATATCCATTTTTTGATTTATTTCGAGAAATGTTTTTCGTCACTCTCATACCACTTGTTATCACCCTGGTATCGCTCTTTACCACCCTCGTTTTCAGTTAAATTTTGAAAAAATTTACCCAGAAGGAATATGTTCAGAGTGATATTTTGGATCTACAAATTTATGGACCAAATATACCACCCTTCTGTAAGATGGTAACTGGCGATAGATGGTGATGAAAGGTGGTAGTTAATATATTACTACTATCATGTATACAACCATTATGCATTATGATATATTCATACTATCATGGTACACTTTCATATCACATGGTATAATTTCATGTACTACCAAACGATTACCACCATATATGGTATGAACTAGTAATTAATAGGGGTGGGAAACGGGACGGGACGGGATACCCGTCCCGTTTTAAACGGGTACCCAGTCCCATTTGGAGACCAAAGTCCATCCCATATCCCAAACCCATATGGGAAACGGGTACCCGTTACCCGTTTAGTCAATTACATTTTACCTAAAGACAATTAGTCAATTACATCCAAAGCATTCATTTCAAAACACAAAATGGCTGCACAAGTAGCAACTTACACCAATTCCTACAACCCAAAGAAGGCATGATGATGAAGATGAAAAGGAATCAAGGAAGGGGAAAGGACCAAATAATAAAACCCAGAAAGAGAACAAGTTCTGCTTCCTGGAAAGTGCAACTTACCCGCGAAGACGACTCCTCCAGCCAGGGACAAGACACAAGACAGAGACAGACCTTTCCAAATTCCAGAGAAGCTGCCGCCTGCCGTCGCGTGTCTCGCATCTTCTAGGACCTAGGGGTGCGTCAGCGTCTCAACTCTCACGGGCTGAATTAAATGGATTTTGTAATTTTAATGGATTTTGAATTGGGTTGGGCCTGGGCGCATGGGCTGAATTATATGTCTTTGTAATTTGAATGGGTACAACGGGTACCCATATTACCCAAATGGGTATTCGCGGGTAACCCGCGGGTACCCATATTAGGACTGTACAATCCCAAGTCCCATCCATTTAAAATATTACGGGTAATATGGGTACCCGTAACCCTTAAAAAACGGGACGGGTACGGGTATACCCAAATACCCGTTTCCCGTTGCCCACCCCTAGTAATTAATGTCTCAATTTGTTTTGTTCCAAAATATATCAAAGTGGATGTTATTTTAAAAGCACAATTAATATGATTTATCGGTAAAAAAATTAAATTATAACTTAAAATAAAAACAATATAACCCATTAAAATTAATTAGAAAAAAGTTCGTGCTTCCATAAAAAGGTAAGTACGGAGTTATACATGGTTATTGATATATAGCTTATGCATATCAGTTCCGGCAAATAGGCCAGGGAAGGTAATAATCAAGATTGGCAAATCGATTTATACCTTTGTGCCGATTTTAATATTGGCATGGTCCGATCGGTGATACAGCTGGTTTATGCTAATTCATGTCAATTTTAGCCAAAGATGTAGAGAAGTGGAAAATAATGTAGGCATATATAATAATAATATATATTTGAAAACAATATGCCTAAAATACACATACGTATTTAAATAATATACAAAATTACAACAAAATATAACATTTAATAAATGTTGTCAGAACCGAACCAGAGTATGACCCGATAACGTGAACGGCTCGCACTTAGTGGTCCAACCGGTGTTGGACCGTTTAAAAACCGTTAGACAGATAGCTTATAAATAATAATATCATTAGTAAAAGACACATATGATAGTAATTGATCAATATAATGACTCAAACAAAATAAACCAAGTAACACAGTAATATTACATTATGATTATATAAATTAAAATTGACCCAAACCCTACCCTAAGCGGCAACGCCGCTCACCCCCACCCCCCTCTCAACCTCTCGATTTCTTTTCCTTTTCCTTCTTCTTCTTTTTCATTTTTGGGATTCTTCTTCACAAAACTCTACACCGAGGAGTTGGCGATGATCGGGGAGAGCGGGGTTTACCGGCATGAGCTGGATTCGACGGAAGGGAGCTGGTTCGATGGCAGGAGCTGGGCGACGCAGGAGCAGCTTCGACGGGGAGAGCTGGGTTCGACGGGACGGGCTGGGTTCGTCGGCGATTGCCCTCGCTGGGTTCGTCACACTCCGCAGGACCTGTGTTCGACGGAGAGAGCTTGAGAGGGACGACTCTCTGGTTGAGTTTCGTCGTTCAAGACAACCGATTTGAATTTTGATTTTTTCATTTTTGTATTTAATAATTAAACTTAACGACCAGAATGGAGAAACCGGACGAGCGGCTCGAGCGGTTTGAGTGGTTAACCGCTTCGACCGCTCCAAAAATCGTTCTTACAAATATTCCGGCTTTTTACTGTGTCGAGCCGGTTTGTTGACCGGGTGACGGTTCTACCGGTCGGATCGACCGACTCGGCTCAGTTTTAATAACACTACATTTAACGCAAACATCTAAAAGTTTATACTTGAATCCAACAAATAACATAAACGTATAAACAAGTATATTTGAATTCAACAAATAACATCAACATTTAAATTTTAAATTGAAAAACAAATTATTATTTTTTAATTAAATTCACCGAAAAAATAAATATTATTTTAGTTCAAATAAAAAATTGATCATACCATTCATACTGCAATATTCCAACGGATACCGATTAAATCCAATTCTATCGACGACAGACCACCTCTAGATAGGGATGACAAAAATATCCGTAACCGGGGATATCCGTCCGAATCCGACCTAATCGGGTAGGGTAAAATCCGAACCCAAAGGACCTTTAGTGAGTACTGGTAAAACCCGAACCCGAATATTGCGGGTAATGGGTGGGCATGGGTTTCTCACTATCCGACTCGAACCCGCCCGATTATACACATGCATATGCATTTGTCTAGAAATAATCATTATTTTTCTCTAACATATTTTATATTTAGCATAAAAAATATAATATTTTCATGAAATTGTGTTGTTTTAATTAATTTTCTTCATTATAGTGAATTCTTGTCGTACATTTAATTTTCTCTTACGTAATGTAAGAAATACGTGTGAATGTTAACATATTGGTTGGAGTTATGAAGAGAAATTAATACCCATGGATAACCGTGGATACCCGAAACCCAAACGGGTATGGGCATGATTTTGATTTTTTACCCGTTTCACATGTGGGTATGGGTATGGGTAAAACCCGAAATACTTTAGATAGGGTAACAGACCCGACTCGACCCTACCCGACCCATTGCCATCTCTACCTCCAGCTCTAGGGGTGGCTATACGATCCGGTCCGGTTAAATTGGACCAAATTGATCCGGTCCCAGTCCGGTCTTTTCAGGAATATAAGGACCAAAAATTGGATTGGATACAATCCGGTCTTGACCCGGTTCGGTCCCAATTTGATCTTGATTTTAGGTGTTGGGGGTCTTTTATCCGGGTTTTTTTACCTCAAATCTAAGCCCGAATATGATATTGGATTGTTTGCTATCCGAACCCAATCCGGTCCCGGTCTGGGTTATACGGTCCGATTTTGGGTAAAACCAAATAGGGTTGAGAAACAGTCCAGTTCGGTTTAAACCAGACCGGATTGACCCGGTTTTTATGACCGGATTGGACTTATGCCCAACCGTGGACCGGATTGGACTGGGACACGGATCAAACCAAACCGGATTGGATGAGATACGGTTTGGTCCAGTTTTGACCGGAAACCCCACCAAACGACCGGCTGGTTGACCGTCGTTCTACTTCTACCTAGGTCGCCGCCGCTCGCCGGAGTCTGGAGATGTCGACGGCTCGTCGATTGAGTCTGGTGAGGGGTGAGATGATGGCGCTCGAAGGGGATGTACAGGAGACGGGGGAGATCGACTGCAGACTGCTCTCGAACGAACGGAGATCGAAGGGAGATGACGGCGCCGTCGTTTGCCTCGTCGTCGCCAGCTGTTTGCCTCGCCGTTGCCGCCGAGGGATAGAGCAGAGGCGAGAGCACTTCAGTCCTCAGCTGCGCAGATGGAGATGGAAATTGGAAGGGGACGACGATTAGGGCATTAGGCGATTAGGGTTTTCCCCCTTGTTGTGCTGGTCTGTTGGACTGCCTGGGTTGGTTAGTTGGTTGGGTAATTTTGTGTTGGGCTTCATAAGAAATGGGCCTGGTTAGTTAGTAATAATTTAGTGGGTTGGACTCATCCAGTTTTAAACAGTTTCCCGGTTTTAAACCGGACCGGACCGAGCCGATTTTTCCCAGACAACAAGCAACCGCCAATTGGATTGGGTTATTGGGATTACGGTTTCCGATTGTAACCGGAACGGTTAAAACCGTCCAGTTTCCGGTTTGACCGGAAAACCGGATCCGGATTCCCAACCCTAAAACCAAATAGTCCGGGAGCAAATACCCTATCAAGCTCCATGACAACCTTGGCAATAGTTATTTTCGGACAAGGAAATAGATAGATAAGCAAATCAGAAATCACCGACCCCGTCTTCATTCTCTTCTTTACTTCGTTTTAGCCCTAAAACCGAAACTCGCGAGAGCGGAAGGAAGGAAAGAGAAAGGAACTCTGTCTAAGCCAAATTGCGTAGTTGGAGACTGCGAGTTCTTCCCCGCGCCACCTAACTTGCGAAATTGCGCTCTCCAGACCTGTTTCTGTAAATCTCTCCCTTCCTTTCTGTCATTCATGCAGAGATCTCTCTATCGCGCGCTCCCCTTATCCATGTCTGATTGATTGCAGGGGGGTTTCATTTTCGCCTCAATTCACCATTTCCCAGCACCAGCTGAAGGAATCCAGAAACCCTAGGAAATGTCGGGCGGGTTTTTCCGGGTAATTGCTTCTCGAGGAATCATTATATCGATATCTGCTGCCCTTGCGCTGACCAATTCTGCGGATCTCGGTTCTGAACCCGATTGTTTGCGCTTCTTCTTCTTCTCCTCTTTTTTTTTTTTTGTTTTGAAGGGTACGTCCGCCGAGCAAGACACTCGGTTTTCTAACAAGCAAGCGAAGCTGATGAAGTCGCAGAAGTTTGCTCCTGAATTGGAACACCTGGTATTTGGTTGGACTGTCGATTGAGCGGTTTCGGACCATTTTTCTTGTTTTGTTCTTCCCCGAATTGGGTGGTTTTTACACCATTTCATTGCTCTTTGGTTGGGTTTATTAGGTGGATATGACTAAAGTGAAAATGGATGTTATGAAACCATGGATTGCTAATAGGGTGACTGAGCTTCTTGGTTTTGAGGACGAAGTTCTTATCAACTTCATTTACGGCCTTCTCGACACTAAGGTATAACAAAAATGTTGGCTTTTCCATATTTTCTCTTCAATGCCTTTATCTGAATGGAAATGTGCCCCTTGCTTATTTCTTCACTCGTCGGTCGTCACTACTTGAAATGATGATGGTTTTGGGAATTGTGTAGCTTGTAGAGCCGTTCTATTTCCACTAAAATCGAGCAATCAATCACAAGATTCAGTTGTTGTTTTCAGAATTGTTTTCTTGTGCCGGGTTTTTTTGTAAAGTCATGCGTTTGGTCAGCTTTCAACTGCGTAAGATGGTTAAAGTTTTTGTGGACTTCTGGTTTTTTCTGATGTAGGCAGTTAATGGGAAAGCGGTCCAGATACAACTTACTGGCTTCATGGAAAAGAACACTGGAAAGTTTATGAAGGAGCTCTGGTCCCTTCTTATCAGTGCCCAGAAGAATGCCAGTGGCGTGCCTCAACAGCTTTTGGATGCCAAAGAAGAAGAAACTAGGCAGAAGCAGGTTAGAAATAATTTCATGTCTTGTAGCTTTTGCTACTAAAATTGCTTGTTGAAGGCCTGGTAGGAGTGACTCTTTGTTGTTCCAGGCAGAAAGAGATCGGATAACTGCTGAGATTCAGAAAAAGAAAGAGAAGGAGAATATAGATTCTGAGTTGATGCGCCAGAGGAAGATGGTAATACTAACTTATTCATGCCAGTAATACATTTGTTACAAATTGGGTTTCTGGTTGTAACTTTATTTTGTTTTTTCATGGCGTTCAGCTAGCTTCTGCAATTATTTGGGTTCATGTCCTTTACCTCAAACTACTGTAGGACGGTGGTGCTGAGACAAAGGCCAATAATACCTCTGCGGATCCAAGATCAAAACAGATACAATTAAAGGGTTCAAGTGGTGCTTCTGATAATGAGAAAGAAGCTGAAATAAGAAACGGGTCGAGGGGACGGAGCAGGTTAGGAATTTTGTTTTTGGGTGTCAATGCCCTTGCTTTATTCTTTCTATTTTTGTAGTTGTTTCTGCAGTGCCTCAATTTCGTGAACCGTGGATTGGTTGTCTAGCTATGTACTGTTTTAAACATCACAGTTATTGTTTCACTGCTTTGGAACGTGCCGTGTTGTTTACTTGCCAGCAAGAGCAGAAATTACTGATTACCTGTTCTGTTTGGAAGTTACTAGAGGTATCCAACCCCGATCTGCTCGGGGTAGTAACTGAGAGTGCGAATTTTGTGTGAGGAACATGGGAAAATAAACATGTGACTATGCCTTACTTTTATTCTATCAAGATCAATCCTTTAGTGGTGGTATCTTGCATTTGATTTTCTGGAGCCAAATTTACATGGATTAGAATTTTGAATGAAGAGTGTATCAGCCTGGAAGCATAACTTCTATCTATGAATTTTTCAGGGTCTCTATGTCTCCCCATCGAGGTGATCTTTCACCTTCCTCTCCTAGGTGTGTATTCACCTTGTACCTATACTTGAGTGCTTTACTTAACGGATATTATGGGTTCTGATGCTCTCTGTTAATTTCTTAGTGGAAGGATAAAGCCCAGAAGCTTTTCAAGATCACCTTATGCACGACATCGCTCGGTTTCTTCTGAACGGCGTAGAAAACGGTCAATTACTCCTGGTCGGGGGCATTCACCACGTGCGTCTAATTCACCTCTGAGGAGGCGGTCATCCTTTGTTAGACAAAGATCCAGATCACCTTCAATTAGCAGGTCCCCGTCCCCAGTAAGGCGTAGGTTGCGATCTCCTTACCGCCGCAGATCACCTTCACCCATTCGACGCCGTAGATCACCTTCACCGGTTCGGAGGCCCAGGTCACCATCCCCACCTCGCAGGAGGCGTAGATCACGCTCACCCATGCGACGCCGGAGATCTCCCTCACCTATTCGACAACATAGGTTACCTGCTAGAAGCCGCAGGACCCCTTCTCCCACTAGAAGGCGCAGATCCCCATCGCCACAGAGCCGTCAATCACCATCACCTTTGCATAATCAATCTCCTTCACCACTAAAGCGGAGATCACCTTCCCCACCATGCCGTAGATATGAAAGGTCTCCACCTAGTTCTAAACGTGGGTCTCGATCTCCGGCAAGACGTAGGTCTCGATCTCCAGCAAGACGTAGGTGTACTGCCCCTGCCCGGCAAAGATCACCAGCGCGTACACATCGAAGGTCACCCTCACCGTTTGTTTCAAGATCTCCATCTCCTATTCGGCAAAGATCCCCTTCCCCTACAGTTAGAAGATCTACAGGTCAATCATCACAAGGAAAACTTAGGTGGGTTCGTAGCTCCTTAACTTTCTTACTTTATATTTGACTTTGGAGTTGTGATGCTGACCAAGTCTCCCTTTAAAGGAGTCTTGAAATATCCTCTCCTGTACGGGCTCAATCTGGGCAGTTGAGGTCACCTCTGGGAGATGCTAAGGAACAGAAGGATTGGAGAAAGAGATCACCTGCACCGTTGTCTTCACCTGAGGGGTCTCCTGTCCAATCGGAATCTCCACCACCCATAAAAAAAACTAGTAACAATGATGACAAAAGGTATATATGATTTGCATTACTTAAATCAACTAGATGTAGTTCTTGGTAATTACACTAACAGTTCTGATCTGTTGGCTATTGTATGATAGTATTCCAAGGCAAATGAGGGCGCTGCATCCAGAGCACAACCTTAGTCCTCCGCCACAACCAAAAGATAAAAGATCTCGATATGAAAGCTCCGACGATAGCAAAGAGGGTGAAGGAAATAACCGTTCTCGGTGAGGATTTGTAAATAAAACTTATTAGTACTGTAACCATGACTGTTATCTTTCTACCCACTGGTGCTTTCATTTGTGACGTTGGTGATGACAATACATCTAAACTTCACATAAAACATTTGCTAGAAGGTTGAAGGATTCTCTCGTGGAAGTTCACTATAAGGGCAAACAGTCTCCTGAAATCAATTCAGGCCATCAAACAAAGTCTAGAAGCCACTATAAGACAGAACCAGGGAAGAAAGATCAGGAAACAAGGAGGTAGTAATGTGCAGCAGAAAGAATCTATCCTGGTTATATTGATGGGTTGAAGAGGTACATGCAACCTAACATATTTGCATCTCATTTCTAGCAGTGAGAAATCTTATGGAAGGAAGGGGCATGCTGAAGCTTGGGAGGGTCAGAAGTCTCCCGTGGAGAGCCTAGCAGATGTTCAGACGTCTGTTGGCAGCCTTTCTCATGGGCACTTTATGAATGATGATAGACACGGCAAACCTGATACTATAACTTCAATTGAAAACGTTGAGAATAGTAATGGTGGTAGTAGACTTGATTCTGATTCAGACAGAAGTGGTAAGCACGAGGGCAAGGAAAAAAGAAAGCATAAAAGATCACATAGGCATGGAAAATCATCATCTGATGATGAAAGTGATTCTGAAGTTGAAGAAAGGAAAGAGGTTAAGAAGAGGAGGAAAGAAGAGAAGAAATCACGCAAGGAGGAAAAACGCCGTAGACGTGAGGAGCGGCGCCGTAAAAGAGGAGAGAGACGGGCTGAGAAGCTGAAACTGAAGAAGCGAGATGACGATTCTTCTGATGATGACCACGCAGCCAGGGGAAAAAAGTATTCTTCGAGTGATGATGAAGAGGAGCATTCCGAACAGAAAAAGCTAGAGATTGAATTAAGGAAGAAGGCTCTTGAATCGCTGAAAGCCAAGAAGAGCATTGACCACTAAGTCATGTCATTGCGTTTTTGCGATCTTGGATAATCTCAAATGATCTTTTGTTTCTAAGCTGTTTTACTTTTTTCTAGCACCTTTTGTTATGAATGGATGTGTTATTTCTGATAACCTTTTAATGTTAGTCTGTGTTTACTGCTGGCAGCTGAAATGGATAAATGATGGATTTCCTGAGCTATTCTCTTGACTGCCCCCTATATCCAGATCTTCCTGCTAGATTTACTGGTAATGATTGTTTCCCCATTGTTGAGAATTGTGATATTGTGTTATTAATGGTTGTCAGCTTTAGTTAAGCATGCTGATGTCTGCTGTTACTTGTGAATTGCACTTTATGGAATTATTTTGTTCTTATAAGTACTTGTCAAGTTTGATGTGCCCTTGTCTCGCTTTTCATGGTTATCTGCTGATATGAAAAGAGTATTGATCTCGGAATGAAAATGATGCCTTACAGGTCTGCTCATTATTTCAATTCACTGATTGCCGTTGATACTAAGTAAGCCTTTTGGTCAATTGGTAGATGAAATAATTGACAACTTGATTCGTGCTCGAGTGGATTATGTGCAGGGCTACACTGTGAACATATGAACATCGAATCAAGTGAAGTACCTCCTCGAGTTCAACTGTGTTTGTTATATAAAGTATAAACTATCGGGGATCTCAACCAGACAATAAATTGGTAGTCATTCTATTTCTTTTGGCAGGCTTCTCTAATTAGGTTATACCCTATATATTTGCAGATTGAGAATTGTATTGGGGTCATTTTGTTGTTAATGAATATATATGGTGATCTAGGTTCAAGGACTCGACTCCCCGCACCCTTAACATTGGCATGTGTGATGTGTGTAGAAAAGTTTGAATTGGCAATTTTCCATGGATGTTTATGATGAGATTGGTGATAATAAGAATATAAGATAGTGCGGTTCCATTATCTGGACCACCTACTGATGTTTCCTTCGTGTTCATGTTGCAAATTATTTGAGGTTCTAGTTCATAAGCGGACACATGCAGAACTGCCTGATCATTGAGGGCACTCGTTCGCTCTGGGTTCGATAGGAGTTTTCACTTAGATTGCCTTTTTCTGAGTAGCGCGTACTAGGAAACAACCTATTGATGTTTCTTTCATGCTCATGTTGCAAGGTATTTGAAGTTCAAATTCATAAGTGAGCACATTCAGAACTGCCTGATCATTGAGAGCACTCGTTCACACTGGGTTAAAATGATATGGTTGAAGCGAGTTTTCGCTTTGATTGTGTTTTGCTGAGTAGCTCATACTAGGTTGTACGCTTTTTTGTTGAAGTTGGTTGGTATAGGAAACAGCATGGTCACGGGTAGAAGTGCAGATAATATGATTCAGTGAGGTTAATGGATGGGTGGAGGTCTTGTAGTTCCAAATAGTAGTGTCCTTGTTCAACCGTTTTTTCTTTAAACAATGGCAAGTTGTAATTGTTACCAAAAGCAATCAATATGCACTCAGTCCGTTGCATAGTCGAAGTGTATGCTCCTCTTCTTATACGGTGATGATGTAGAGGTTGCTCATGATATATCATGTTCAGCAAGAACAGAACACTCTTCAGTAATGGATGCGGCCGGCTTTTCATCTCATTATAGCATTTGCGTAATGGCCTTTGCCTCCGCATCCACAGAATCGCACGCCCGCACGAGTCAGGACAGACTTAGAGAGGCCACGAGATGTTCACTCGGAATTAGAGGTGGAAATTGGATCGGGTTCGTGGATTGTATTGGTGGATCTATGGATTAAATAGATTGGATACAATAGATTGCTGGATTCATGGATTGTATCAAATGGATTAGTGGATTGATTCATGAATCCAAATGACATCTAAGGCTTGGACCAAAATGTAAAATTTGAAAAGTTTTGGTACTAAAATGTCATAATGAAAAATTTTAGCTACCAAAATGTAATTTTTCAATGTAATTTTTCGTATAAAAATATAAATTTTAGGTACCAAAATGTAAAATATAAAAATATAGGTACCAAATTGTAATTTGCCATTTGGATCCATGAATCCATGGATTAAATGGATTGGATTTAAATAGATTGGATTAGGTGGATAATTTGGTGGATGGATTGGATTGGATTCATGGATTTGGATCCTAATTGCCACCTCTACTCGGAATCATGATACCGATGGAAAATATTGTTAGGGATAATACCGCTAGAGAAATATCAATATGTAGCGAAAGTGTCATTTATATTACGTAACTTAAGTAAATACATTAGTACTCCTTCTACCGTGACCACTAGCTCGTCTTATTCCTTCTCGATTAGCAGTAGCCCCTTTTTCATTCTGCAGACTGAAAGAGCACGGAGCTAGGTGTGCGATTAGGGATTGCGATTGTTATGAGAATTGGGGATTTGGATAAGGTAGAATAGGAATTAGGGTTGAGAGGAAGAAGAATCCGGTCATTGGGATGGTGGCCGACGGATAGAGAGGGAGATGAAGGGGGCTCGGCTAGAGAGAGGGAGAGAGTGTGCTTAGAGAATGATTCTGTTGTTATTGCTTAACCCCAATAGTTCCCGAAATATCCGACATAACATAAAACGTCCAATTAACAAATAAACCCCCAATTAACGTATATCTGATACAGACATACTACGCGGGGAACACAGTCGGAGTTTTAGGTTCTGATTTCCACCTAAACTCGCCAAATCCTTTTAGGGCTTGTTTGCTTGATTAATTTGATGGACTTGGTGATGGATTTGAATCCATAATGGACTTTGTCCAAAATTCATTGTTTGCTTCAAGTATTTAGAGGTAACAAATCCGTGGGATCCATGGAATTTGAGGGTCCAAATCCGTGGGGCCCACGGACTTGAAAATCCCACCTCTTTAGGTGGGTATTGATAATGGATTTTGAAGTCCATCATTTTTTACCAAGCTACCCCTCATATTTTCTTTCTTTTCTTATATCATTGAGGGTAATAAATGTAAGTTTCACTTCATACAAACAAATTTAATTACTAAAATTCATCATGAAATCCATGAAACAAACAATGATATTTTCCAAATTCATAATGAGGCCAAACCCCTCATACATCCATGATTTTACAAAACTTAAATTATACCAAAATCTTATTTTTTAAATCCACGATGCAAAGTAGCCGTTAATTACATGGGGATGGCGCCGAATCGGGAACGAGACGATGGCTTTGGTTTTGGCGTTCAATACGAGTGTAGATGTGATTTTCGCAGCACCTTGATCCGGATCTCATCACGCCGCCGAAGTATCAACCTCACTTAACTGATGAGGAGCTGGGGCAAGGGATTGGTATACAACGAGAGGAGTGGGCAGATGCGAATCCTTTTTTGTTTTACTTTTTTGTGAATTTGTTTTTATTTAATTGGAAAATTATTTTTTTAATATTTTAATTTTGTTTTTATTTAATTGAAAAATTATTATTATTAATATTGACGGGTTTTGGGCTGATTCGGGTTTAAATCCATCTATAATTCATCGTGATGGGTTGGATTGGGTTTAGGAATACTCAACCCATGGATATCCGCCCACACCCATAAATCAATTTTCACATAAAAAACTTTATGAGTTATGATATTGTTGGCTACTACTTTTTGCTAACTTGCTATTCTATTTGTAGATGGCTTCGAAACAATCAATAGGATCATCATTTATGCCACCATTAATGATGACCAGTATATTTAATACTCTGAGTAGTATATCTTCTTCAAGCAACTCATCTTTCTTATGATTGTGGAGACATGTCTAATTTTGGTCTACTTAATTGTGTATAATGAAGTTGAGGTTATGGAGCGGAGAGTGAAGCTAAGATGACAATGTTCAAGTTCTCAAGGAGGAGGAAACTTTCAATTAATCATGTTGTTTATGGATAATTTGTGACTTTCATGAATTTTATAGATTGGTATTGTACAATTTGTATGGATAGTGCGTGATTTGTTTGAATTTTCTAGAATGTTATTTTTATAATGATGTTTTTATGTATGGATAGTTTGTATGGTGAGATTGATGCTTGATTTTTATTTGGCAAAATACACTTGTATAGCCAAAACTTTTGCGTTTTCCTACTGCTGCCGATTGAAGTTCATGCTTTCCCCGATTTGCTTCTGCTCACCTCTTCTCTCCAAATTCAATTTTGGGGGGTTTTCCTACACACCCCCAAATGATTTCCAACAAGCTTCCAC
This sequence comes from Linum trigynum, assembly GCA_964030455.1. Lineage (NCBI taxonomy): Eukaryota > Viridiplantae > Streptophyta > Magnoliopsida > Malpighiales > Linaceae > Linum > Linum trigynum. Next base: position 25,515,707 of record OZ034814.1, on the reverse strand, counting down.
CAAATCCCTTGCGTCGCATCCAAATCTCAGGAAACTGGCCGACGACGATTGGGGATGCAATGAAGCAACTTATTCGACCTTCCCAATTTCCTGCGTGTTTACATCCCCCAATATCGGGTCAATTGAGAGATTGAAAAAGGAAACCAACATGGGAAGTTCAAAGCGGTAGCCAACAGGGGAAGCAACGACTTTCGACACATCGAGGCCGAATCAAAGCGATAGCCAACAGGTCGATCGAAGTCGGGGATTTCTGGAGAGATACAGCAAAATCGACCTGGGAAGACTGGCATACGTCTGGGAACCGAGTAGCACTGCAGGCAAAATCGACCTGGGGTCTTCCTTGATGCTTTTGCTCTGTGTTTCTTCTTCCATGTCGATGGATAGGTACCAAATTCGTACAAGAGGAGGAGCATGCAGTGAGATTTGATCCGGATACATATTCGACTCGCGCCCAGTGGCGAAACTCAGATCCGGTGGCGACCCCTGGTAATTCTCTCCTCCTTTGATTGAGAACATATTTAAGACCCGCAACTGCCTTAGAAGGAGCTTCTCCAGCCCAGTGGTTTTTGACGATAGAAAGAAGACGATAGAGATGAGAGGAGAAGGATTTCTGGGAAGAAGAAAGGAATAGTCGATTTTTGTTGTTCGCTGATGGAGACGATTAAAGCAGAGAGATGAAAGGAGAAGGGTTTATAGGAAGAAGACAATTGAAACTTTTTTTTAAAGATACAAACTAAAACTTTTTTTTGTCACTTTAATCAATGCTATTTCAGGGAAAAAATCCCAAAGTACACTAGTTTTTAAAAAAAATTCCCAAAATACAGTAGTTATAAAAAAAATTCCAAAACTACACATGTTTGAGCTTCACCGTTTTTGTCTAAAACGGTGAAGGTCATCACCGCGTCCAACAAAAACGGTGAGTTCTTCACCGTTTTAAATTAAAACGGTGAACCCTTCACCGTTTTAATTTAAAACGGTGAAGTACTCACCGTTTTAATTAAACACGGTGAAGGGTTCACCGTTTTAATTTAAAACGGTGAAGCACTCACCGTTTTTGTCGGACGCGGTGAAGTGCTGACGTGGACAGCACGGGGTATTCACCGCGTTAGACAAACACGGTGAATAACCCGTGTTTGTTTGCGTCAGCAATCCGCGCCCATTGTGCTTTCACCGTGGCCGTTGGATGCGGTGAGACGCGGATCGTGGTTTTCTTCCCACGATCCGACGCCTCGCAGCAGGCCACGTCACCATTTATTCACCGCGTTTGGTGAAGACGGTGAGTTCACCGCGTTCATCAAACGCGGTGAATGCATGGTGAATTAACTGCTGCGCATCTCCTCCCCCCTTCCCCCAAACTATAAATACCCCCTCCCCCTTTCACTTTCAACTCACCCCACAAACATTTACCTTCTTTCTCCCTCAATTTATCCGCTCTAGTCTCGTTCTAAGTATGCTCTGTGGTTGCGGCTAAGTCCGATCTTCCACATCAGAAAGAATTACTAGAGTTTGACCCTAAAGCCCCCGTCCCGCTAAGTTCCCGTCCCTTACAAAGCTAAACCCGTCGAACCTCTGTCCGGCTTCCGCCAATAATGGACGAAGAGGCTCTTCGTGTAGGTTTTTGGTTTGTAATTTTTTTTAATCGAAACAATTTGATTTATTTTTTATCAAAACAATCTCTGATTATATTACTTTTTTATAGATGGGTGCCGAGATATACGATCCTCGATTGTATATCCATTATGGCCCAAGGGATGCGAGTCTATTAACCGATCAGCAAATGCATCGCTCCCGTGCCATTTGGGATAACAATCCGGTAATTTGATGAACTGACTTGCTTTATTTTATTATTTTCTAATGTTTTATTTTGCTTTATTTAATCTAATTAATTGATGTTTTTCCTATTTTTTTTAGGAATCTCTTGTTCCCGTGGTTCATAAAGGGACCAATAACTTGCCCGCTTGGCATCCAAGGTTGGAGCCCTATATAGCGAGGACCGGTTTGGGAATGTTGCGCCATTTCTTGCGGATCGAGATCGACAACGAGCTGCTTACGGCAATGGCGGAACGATGGCGTCCCGAAACCCATACATTCCACCTTGCGGAGGGGGAAATGACGATCACCCTCAAAGACGTGGCGATCCTCACCGGGCTTCCTATATCTGGAGATGCCATCATTGGGAACACGACCAAACCCGAAGGAGGTTGGGGGCCGCTCATCCGTGATCGTTTGGGCTTCGACATGCCGACCACCACACCAAATCAAGGACGGGGGCATCCACCGTTGAATGCGGGTCAAGTGTCGGTCCCGTGGCTGGTATCTCACATCCAGCAAGAGGTGGAAATCAATGACGAGACACCGGAAGAACAAGTCGAGCGCTACGCCCGCATCTACCTCATCGGTTTGGTGGGTGGATTTTTGTTCCCCGACAAGTCCAACCGGTGGATTCAAGGCATATGGTTGCCATTGCTCACCGGTGACTGGGATGCAATTGGAGAGAAGAGTTGGGGATCGGCCGTGCTAGCGGGCGTATACCGGGAGCTGTGTACTTGCTCGAGGGTTGGGGCAAAGCAAGCTGGTGCTGCGATGTTCATCGTTCAACTGTGGGTATGGGAGCATCTTCCAATGTTCGCACCTCTCGACCCACGTCCATACCGGAGAAACGATGATGAGCTCAACCTTCTGCAAAATCTCCTCTACGGTGTCAAGTAAGTTTATTCCGTACTTAGCCCAATTTAAATTTTATTACATGCTTGAGCTAGATTTAAATTGAGAATATTCCGTACTTAGCCCAATTTAACTTTTTATTACATGCTTGAGCTAGATTTAAATTGAATTTATTCCGTACTTAGCCCAATTTAACTTTTTATTACATGCTTTAGCTAGATTTAAATTGAATTTATTCCGTACTTAGCCCAATTTAACTTTTGATTACATGCTTCAACTAGATTTAAATTGTCTGCACTTCCGTACTTAGCCCAATTTAATTTTTATTACATGCTTAACTAGATTCAAATTGAATTTAAATTGATTCCGTACTTTTACTTACAAGGTGGATAGGAGCAAATACGAATGACCATCAGCCTGAGCATTCGTTACTGTTTTATCGTTCTGAGTTAGATAAACCATGGTGGAATCAGGTAATCATGTTTTGTCCATATTTGAACAAGATCAATTTTATCAAAGTAAATGGTCGTTAATTCCGAATTTTTGTGATTTTAGGTTATATGGGATCCATATCCACGTGAAGTGGTTGAGCTGCATCATCTTAGGCACCCTCTGGATCACGAGACGTGGTTGTGCAAGGTGCCATTGATCTGTTGGCACATTGTGGAATGGCACCTACCCGATCGATCCCTGAGGCAGTATCGAATGGAGCAACCAATTCCACAAGACCCGCCAGCAGGTTTCAAGGAGCTACATGCTATGGACCTCCGAAACAATGCAAACTGGACGCTAAAGCATGGATTCTACATCAACATCTGGGAGAATCGATCCCAATGGGTGGTGCAAGGGATGCCGGAGACGAGACCGATGGGCTACCACGATGGGTACATGCAGTGGTATCGGAAGTTCACCTTGAGATGGGTGTCAAAGCAAGGTGCTGTGATGGGTTCGGTGGTAAGTCATCCTAATCTCCCTAATTCTTAGCTTTGGTTAATTTAATGTTTAGTTAATTTGATATATTTTGTGCTTTCCTTAGGTTGATGGTTTGGAACACGCGAAGTACACTCTCGAAAGTGCTCCAACCATGGATGAGCGGAAGACTACTTGGTTGACCCGACTTATGAATAACCTCCTGAGTTGCACCAGAGAGCAAAGGAGGGATGTCGTGGCCTATCCTCCCGCTCCTGCCCCGGCACGACCCTCATTCCGTGATGATGCACCCATTGTGCCCCCGGTTGAGCCTCCACGAAGGAGCAAACGCAGGCCTTTGCCTACGTTCGAAGAGGTGCGTACCACTCAAGAAACCGAGCTCCCCGAACCGTTCGAGTACCAGTGGGCACCTACAGCGGATGCCGGTGGAGGCTCATCGAGTCATGGGGGATCTCAGGAATGGGACACTTTCTCTCATGGGTTCTCTCAATTCCAACATCAGCAACAAAGTTCGATGTTTCAGACCCCGCAACAACAAACTCCGATCATTCGTCAAGCTACCGCTCCAACTCAGCCACCACCACCACCATATGTAACCCCAGTTGGGGCTCGGGTCAAGAGAAATCCGCGACCAGCCGTTGAGCGAGCCCGCCAAGAAGCAGCGGCGGAGGGGGGAAGAAGGGGTCGAGGACGTCGTGGAGGACGAGGAGGTAGAGGTGGCGATGGGGGCCAAAACGAAGCAAATTAGTGAATTTATCGTTTTATCATTGTAGTGAACTATCAATGTTGTTTTTGTGATTTTTAGGTGTTGTTATTTGAGTTTGCATTGTCTAAAAACTATCCTACGCACTTAAGTTGTCGAATGAATTTTCTGGATCATTTTATCAAGAATCAGTATCTTTCCTCAACACAAAAAAGTTGGGCAAATCAACCACGATCGCATAGAATTTTACAGATCCCAATTCCGAGTCCAAACGAGTGAGATAAGTGACGTCAAAGCGTACCTCTTATCGTTAAAGTAACTTTTGCGTACTATAAACTAAAACGCCCGTATCTTATTCGTTTGAGGTCGAAATAACGAGCCGTTTGCGGCCGCGCGATCGTATCGACAAGGAAAACATTTTTGATTTAACAAAATACTTGGACTTCAAATGCAAACGTTAATTAAAAATTAAACAAGCGATCAATTTAGTAGCAGAATACAAGTAAATGCAAATTAAGTTGATGGTTGTCCTGGGCAACGCCTCTTGTCGTGACCAGGTTGTCTGCACTTAGAGCATCGCTTCGGTCCCCTTCTCGTCCGTTCAACTTGATCCATCTCATTGTGTATCCTTTCAACTCTAGGACGGCCTTTGGTGCGTTTTAGGTGCAACGGTGGGATAATCAACTTTCCAGCGTATATAGGCCAATACGCTTCATCTGGCATGGGGGTCAAAGCTGCATGATATGAGTTCCGTATCGCTTGTTCAGTGTAGTAAGGACTCACCAGGCTGTTTCTGTTCATGGTTATTGACTTAGCAACCGCCATTGCATGTGAACAGGGTATCCTTTCGTTCTGATACTTTTGACAAGAACACTCCCCTAATTCGTAGTGCAATTTGACCGTTTGACGATTGTGACCACGTCTCCCTCCACCCCATATACCTGTTTCGACAGCGAATATTCCTTCACTGCGGTTAAAAAGAACAACCTTATGCTTACTTGATTTTTCATCGTTCTTTTGCATTTGAGCAAATACGTCATGTGCTATTGAATGACCTTGCAACTCCCTCCCTATAGCTAGCTGTAGCCGAGCAACTCGCCACTCGTTGACCTTCCAATAAGACATTTCCACGATGACAGAAATAGGCATCGCTCGAAGACCCTTGTAAACATTATTTATACTTTCTCCATGGTTGGTAGTTGCAATGCCCCATCTAGCCCCGTTGTCCATATGGAACGTCCACATGGGCAACTCTTGACCTTCAGCCCATACTGCTCCAGCTCGGTGGGTCTGACGGATCGTTTTCATGATCTGCTCGTACTTTTTTGGTTGATGTGCAACCGCTAATATGTGAACAAAAGACTAACTGGTCAATACATGATGAATAACATCAGCTTATCAGCTTAATAAACACAAACTTAAATCGCATAAGAAAAACATGAGTACCTGCATTCCAAAGTAGATTTTTGATGTCTTTCTTCTTCCCAAATTTGTGTTGGAAATTGGCGAGCCAGTGCCGAATACACCATCTCCATCTCCACCCCCACTCGTCGGGAAAACCACCAACAACATTCCTTATCCCCGCATGTCGATCGGATATAATCGTAATATCTTCCCGCTGTGTCACGTGTTCGTGCAGTTGGTCAAAGAACCAAGCCCAACTTAAACTGTTCTCCCCTTCCACTAATGCAAATGCAAGCGGGAAAATTCGCCTATTTCCATCAACGCCAGTGGCAATTAGAAGACATCCTCTGTACTTCCCAGTAAGGAAAGTTCCGTCAACCTGAATAAAAATTTAGGATATAATTAGTATGAAATATACTTAACAGCAAATAATACAACATTTAAAACCGGAACTAGTTGGTAAAATACCTGAATAACCGGTATGCAGAACCCAAAACCGTCAATGCATGGTTTAAAAGCCCAAAAAAGACGATGGAACATCAGCTTATCCTGTACTCGAACTTGATCCTCAGTGTATACATTGTTGTATACTGGGACGAAAACAGTCCCAGGATTGGACTCCTCCATTGCTCTCATAAGTCTAGGGAGTAAAGCATACGAATCCTCCCAATCACCATACACCTCAGCCATGGCTTTCTGCTTACCATGCCATGCTTTTTTGTACCTTATCGTGTAAGAATGTCGATCCTTCACCTCTGCCATGATAGCTTTCACCTTGATATCTGGTTGTGCTTCTATAAGGTGCTTAATAGTTCTCCCAACCTTCTTTGCTTTTAGTTGCCTGTGATCTTGGGAAAGTATAGAAGAGGAGCATGTGTGGATCGTCTCAGCTTTGCGAATCACCCAAGCACCCTTTCTCTTCATATTTGCAGCCCGCAGTTGCCACGTACAACCCTCTGCATCATGCTTGCATATGACATGTAATTGTTTACTGTCAGAATATTTTACCTTCCACTCGAAATTGCGCCTCAACGCCTCTTCTGTAAATGCATCCTGCACAGCGTCTTTCGATGTGAACGCCATACCCACCTCCAGATTGGCCGTTGGATTGTACACTGGCATAGGGACAAAGTCGGGGGGATCATTCTGACTATGTAAAAATTGAGTTGGAACCTGTGTGTAATATGGCGTGGGTGCCTCACGAAATGCCGCCTCATCCTCGTTATCATCAGTATCTTCCTCCTCCTCGCTCACTGATATCAAATCTTCCTCAGTATCCTCGTCGCTTAACTCGAATGGATAGCTCGAGCTAGAAGGATCAACATGACCATGATCACCAACATCGTCCTCTCGCTCATGTGAAGTACGCCCTGATCGAATGGTATTCTCGATTCCATACCACTCTGGCCCCCAAGCAGGCCATTGAACACCATCGGCCTCAACAAATGGGGCTGGTTTAGGAGGTTGCGAGTATTGGTCCCATCCTGCACTACTCGATCCACCGTAGTTGATTGAACCACCACCCTCCCCGTAACCTCCTGTATAACCACCGCCTTGGTAGTTGCTCGAACTACCACCCCATTCGTACCCTCCTGCAAAACCATCATCATAAGAATACTGGTGAGAATGAGATTCACCGAGCGCCTCGGTCTCAACATACACCTCTGCAAGCCGGACTTGGTTATCGCTTAGGAACTGTAACATCATCATAACCGCGTCATCATCGTTTATGACAACTTCTTGGAACACGACCCCGCCAGCACTCATGTCTGGATACCGGTAAGTAATTTTGCCAAGTCTCGTCTGTCCGCTCGTACAAACCCTTTCTGCACAAAGATCACAGAGTTCTTGAAAATTGAATCGGGATTCAATTTTCAGCATAATGGATTCGCCGTCCTCATAATCAATGCCTATGTCAGAGTTTGTCACCCTTCCATTCCACCGAATAGTAAGATGAAACTTCTTGAATTTACCCATATCTACAATTTACAATAAGTATCTATTAGCTTAAAGACAGTAAAATTAACCAAAATCATATTGTACAACTAATATTAAATCATACCATAAGTAACAAAAATAAATTCAACTAACTAACAACAACATAATACGAAAATTAAATCATACTATAACTAACGAACATAAGTTCAACTAACTAACAACAACATAATACGAAAATTAAATCATACCATAACTAACGAAAATAAATTCAACTAACAAACAACAACATAATACGAAAATTAAATCATACTATAACTAACGAATATAAGTTCAACTAACTAACAACAACATAATACGAAAATTAAATCATAATACGAAAATTAAATCATACTATAACTACTAAAAACATAATTAGACCATAATACGAAAAGTCTCAACATACCGAAAAATTTCTGTTCTGTGTATTATGCTCGATTTTGTCTGCTGAAATTTGAAGAAAGGGGAGTGGTTATGTTTTTACAACTGCTGGTGGTGTGGTATTTATAGGAAAATCTGCCTACTATTCACCGTTTTTGTCAAAAACGGTGAACACTATCACCGCGTTTGTCTCAAACGGTGAATAGGTGGTAGCTGCGACCTAATTTTTGACCTACCAGGGGTGGGAAACGTGGCTAATGATCACCGCGTTAGTTAACAACGGTGAAGGCTTCACCGTTTTGGTCAAAAACGGTGAAGCTTTCACCGTTTTGGTCAAAAACGGTGAAGCTTTCACCGTTGTTAATTAACGCGGTGAAAGCTTCACCGTTTTGGTATGAAACGGTGAATACTTCACCGTTTTTGTTTAAAACGTTGAAGTATTCACCGTGTTTGTCAAACGCGGTGATGATCTTCACCGTGTTTGTCAAACGCGGTGATGCTCAAACATGTGTACTTTGGGAATTTTTTTTATAACTCATGTATTTTGAGAATTTTTTTTAAGAACGTGTGTACTTTGGGATTTTTTCCCTATTTCAGTGGGTGATCAAATATAATGTTTATCGTACATCGTCAACAAATATTATTTTTTTTTGTTGATAATGGTGATAAATTGATATTAAAAAACAATAACAAGGAGAATGTACAAGCTACTAAGATCAAAAGATCTGATATCTCGCAGCGAGGAAAAAACAAAAAACAAAATATTACTCTAACATCCAAACATGTCATATATTTGTTATGTGGATGGCGCGGTAAAGGTGGGGTCCCATGCTGCGGGTGGGATGGTGGTACAGGATCAAGCAGGGACTGTGCTTTTTGCACAGGGTTTTGTGTATGCAGGTCTGACAGATCCATTTATGAGTGAACTAATGGCTTTCCGGGACGCGATTCATTGGTGCTCTGTGAAAGGTTTAACAGAAGTCTCGTTCCTGGGTGATAAGCAAGTTGTTATTTCCAAAATCAAGGATCTGATGACTTGGGATGAGCGGGGTGGTGCGATTTTAGACGAGATATCTCAACTCTGGGAGTTATTCACAGGATTTTCGGTTGGGTTTCGAGGCAGGGAGAACAATCAAGCGGCTCATTTGGTAGCCAAAAAGGCTCTTTCTTTGTTTCCTACAGGTGTTTGTGGTTTTGATTTTCGGGTTTGGTTGTTATGTGGTTTGTAAACATTGGTATCTATTTCTCTTGGTAATGCAAGTGAGCTTTTGGGAAAAAAAAAATCCAAACATGTCATATAATACTTTTACATCTTCACATTTTCTATCTAGACCTATTGCTATACAATACACGTTTTATTTTATAGATATGCATTAGATATAAGAGAGTATTTAATAACAAAAAATAAAATAATATATTTCACTTTTGAAAGCTGATTGTCTAACAATTGTTTTCTCTCCTTCCATATTTATATTTTGTTTAATCGATAAAATTATTTTTTTATTTATGCATGTGTTTGATTAAAATTTTCAATAAAATGTAACTTATTATTAAGTTTAGTAAAAATGAGTAGAAGATTACTTGATAAAGTTTAATAAGATATTTTGATTTGAACAAATACAATATATATCACTCTACAAACATTAGTCTATTGTTACAAACATAGATATAATACAAAAAAATGAATTGTTGAATAAAAAAACAAAATCATTAAAAGAAGAGAGAGATAACACCATAAATAGATCATTAACTAACTATTTTTTTTGTAAAAAGATTGTCCACCTCGCCAAGAAGTTGTTTTTGAACAAACATAATATATATTAAGAAGATTAAGATTAAGAAATAAAATTAAGAAGATAAGATAAGTTAATATGTTGTGCAAGTCCTAGTATTTTGTTTTGAAAATTCTTTCTATTTTAAATAAAATCATGCATTTTGTCCTATAACCATGCCTTATCCGATTACGCCCTCCTTTGATCACTTTTAAGAAGATTAAGATTAAGATTAAAATTAAGAAGATAAGATAAGATAAGATAATAAGCTGTGCAAGTCTTAGTATATTGTTTTGGAAATTCTTATAACCATGTCTTATCCGATTATGCCCTCCTTTGATCACGTTTGTTTCTCCTTAGATGGTAAGGCTACATGAAACTTAATCATGTCATTACACATTACTTGATGAACTGATCTATGAGTTTAGGTGGATAAAAGATAAAGTCTCCCGTTGCTTGTATCTCGTACCACGATGTACATAACAAAGGGTCCAAACCCGTTTTGGCTAATATTTCATGCATTACAAGATAGACCATAGTCCATAGCAAAAAGAAAGAGGGATCTAAATCTACATAGGCTGAATTCATACTACTAATTACCTCAACTTAACTATCTAATTCGACCATCTATCTCCAAGGCTGTCATTTAAATATTTGAACTCAGTTGGGGAATTGTTGATGTGGCGCTTCAATTTATCAGTAAGTGAATGCACAACTTCAGCCAGATCTTTTTTTGCCATCCAAATGTGCATTGGATTCAACCAGTGTTTCTTGAAATGCCAATATCTTCTTTTTGGTTTCCTCGATCGTGGCATTCGAGGATGTCATCTCATCATTATACTTCTGTATCTCATCTTCAACATTCTTGATCGCTTGTTTGATTGACAACATCTTGTTGATACGATCTTATGTCACAGTGACCTCAAATCCTTGTCTTTCCAACTCAGATAAATTGATGAGAATGTCCTTCAACAAAGTCTCGACACCATGGATCCAAAGATTGGATATTGTCTCCATCAGATTGGAGAAAGTTACGATCATACTAATGACTTCACCTTTACGACAATACTCTTCACGTTCCATGAGAGAGATGAAATTAATTTTTTGTGTCATATTCCTGAATATTTTCATGGATTCGATTGATGACCAAGCTGGTGACCTCTTCACGATTGGGAACACTACAAGGTAGAAGATAAGTACATAGCTAACCCAAGTTTTGAAGTAGGGAAACAACAAAGGGATCAACTTAGAGCATTTTACTGTCTTCCTTAGCAATCCAGGAATAGAAAATGAGCTATATAATGTCCCCGCTTGATCCTCCAAATTAATCTGCAAAGAGAGACATGAACATGGTAGAAAGAAGAAAAAACACCAACAATCATATTATAAAAAAACAGAACCTTCTCATGGACTTTTCATTTGTGGCATACAAAATGGCTAAATCCTCAATAGTTGAGGTGCCATTCTTTTTTTCTTGATTAATATGGTCGTAACTTGGAACCCCTTTCTCGTCTCGAAACCAAATTTTATAGGCTCGCCGCTCAAGTAGACCCATGCTCCTAAGAGCTGAAAAATTGGAGCACTCCTATAGATTGTGTTCTCTTTCAGTCTGGGGATAATCGTCGACTATCATGCTAGAATACAGTGCGAGCAATGACGAAAACCCCGTTAGACCCACAACCATTTGCAGACACAAAACTCTAGATATATAGGTTTGACGCTCAGATAATTCTAGGCTCACATTCCTAGGAACTAAAAAATTGAAACCAAACCCTCCTAGCCCGGGTGTATAAGGGGAAGTATTTTCCGCGTGGGTCCTTCCTCTCAGCGACTGCTCGATCACGGCCTTCCTGGGGGTGGCAAAGTATTCTGTATGGTAGGGAGCTGCTCGTTCGTGGGCTTAGATGGCAAGTGGGGGATGGTAGGGAGGTAAATGCGTTAACTGAGTGTTGGATACCAGCGCTCCATCCTAACCCGCCCACGGTGAATCCAAGAATTTTCCCTGAGGAGGATCTAAAGGTGGCGAATTTTGTTTGCCCAGTTGAGGGGCGGTGGTTGGTGGATAAATTGGGTGAGTGGTTTCCCCCTGATGTTTGCCGTGCTATTCGTAGTATTCCGTTGCCTAGGAGGGCGATGGAGGATAGGCTTGTTTGGCACATGACAGGGGATGGGGTGTTTTCGGTGAAATCTGCTTATCATCTGGCTGTAAGCTTGGATCAGCAGGCTGGAGGCTGGCGCCCAACAGTTAGTTGGATGGATCGGGCAAGTTGGAAGCGGGTGTGGAATCTCGGGATTCCGCCCAAGTTGAAGGTGTTCTTATGGCAAGTGTTGCATCGTTTCTTGCCCACTACAGAGGCGCTTATCGGGAGGAGGGTGGCTGTTCATCCCCGGTGCCCGGTTTGCTGGGATGCGCCGGAGACGATGGAGCACCTCTTTTTTGACTGTCGGGTGGCTCGGGCGATGTGGGATTATGCGGGGTTAGAGCATGTGGGCCAAGGGTTGCCTCGCCATACTTTCCCTATTTTTCTGAACAGACTGCTGGCCATCATCAAAGACCCTTCGCAGATCATGGCGGTGGTGGCTGTGCTCTGGCGAATCTGGAAGTCAAGGAATTGGGTGGTCTTTGAGGGCAAACAATTTGGGTTTCCGGCTTTACTCCGTCAGTACCACCAGCAGCTGGGGGAATGGGTATCTCTCCCGAGGGAGGGGATGGGGTGCAACCCGGTGGATTGTATTCCTCGGGTGCCCCATGCCCCCCAGGGTACCATTGTTTGTAGGTGGGATGGAGCGGTCAGGTATGGGTCGCATTCGGCTAGGGGGGTGGTGTTGCTGGGCCCGGACAGGGAGGTGGATGGTGCTATAGGTGTCTATCTTCCAGAGGTGGATGATCCGAAGCTCGTTGAGCTTTTGGTTTTCAGGGAGGCCATCCTGTGGTGCCGCAACCGAGGGCTCAGGCAGGTTCAATTTGAGGGGGATGCAAAGGTGGTGATTGATAGGCTCAATTCGGCCCAAGGGAGTGATAGTACTGCGGGTGCGATTTTTCGTGAAGTGCTGCTCTATCTGGCGGAGAATGAAGGGTTTAGGGTTCGTTTCGTTGGTCGGCGTAGTAACAGGGTAGCCCACATGGTGGCTAGAAAGGCCCTTTCTTTGTACCCGACAGCGAGTCGGTCTTTTGATTTTGTAGCCTGGTTAAGGCATATGATGTAACGATCTATTCTTCAGTATCAATATATGATTATCTTTTGTCAAAAAAAAAAAAAAGAAACCAAACTTCTATTGATAAGTAATTTGATCATCTGTTGATAGTATTTTTATTACTTATAAATTGCGAATAAATTTGTACTTTCTTGCTATTTTGTTCGCTATTAAACATCAAAGGTAGATCGTTTGAAAAATAATTGCAAACTTATTTTTAAAAAACTGCCAACTCATTATTAAAATTGTGTTAATACTTTTATTAATTATGTATTGGGAAATAAGATTTATTTTTATATTTGATTCAATATTATTTTGTATTGTGATTGTTTTGGTGATTATCAAATTTTCAGCATTGGAAATTTTGATTTTTTGGCCAAAAATTTATTTCCAATCATCAAGTAGGACTTTCCGTAATTACATCTACCTATATCTACTAATTAATTAATCATAAATATCTTTCCTAAATTCTATTTAACAATAATGAGAAATTCTTATTATAAAAATAAAAAAAGAGGAAGGATAAATAATAAGTTCTTAGTATAAATCTTTTAGTAATTATTAATTACCATTAAAAACAAAAACGTATTCACCTCCCTCAAATTGTTGTTTACCTCATCTCTCCCTTCTTTTATCTCTTCTTCCTCTCACAAAATTCCTAGATCTAGCTCCCTTATTCCTTATACCCTTCACTATTCCAGAGCAGAGAGGATCTCATTTCTTCCCTCCCTCTATTCTTCTTTCTTGCGAACTCCCTTCACTAACTCCTTCTTTCTCTTTTCTGGAAACTCTTTCAATTCAGAAGAAAGAGAGCTAATCCCGCTTTCTTCTTCCTCAACCTTCCTAACCGGCCTAGAAAACAACTTAGATCAATCCAATCAGACATGGAGAGCTTCGATCAAAGTAAGATCGAGTCATGCATGTGCCTTTCCTTTTGTTTTTGGTATTTTTCTTCATTTTAATTGAGTTTTCCCCCTAGTTTTGGAGTCCTGAACGTGGAGGAAAATGAGAACCTAGAGTTGGCTGGCAATGTCATCGTCGACGATCAACGGTGACCCAACACTGTTACTTTAAGTGGGTGATGCTCTTTTTTGGGATTAATTCTTCGGATTTTTTTCCTCTTTGAAATCCTTTGATTCTAATTGTGTTCTTTCTTTTGTAGGTGAGGAATTTTCTGATTTTGTTGAAAGAAGAACAAAGAAGAAAAAGAAAAGAGAGAGAGGGGAGGAGAGAGATTATGAAAAAAGGAAAATAAGTTCCCTCCTGATATTTTCTCCGATTTGTAGGGATCGATTATTGGAAGAGAGAGGGCGAGGAAGAGAGGGATTCAGAATTGTCAATAAAGCCCTTCCACACTGTGCGTCTGTTACAGCAGAGGCTGACATGGCAAAGGCTGTTTTTTGACATTGGCTTATAGTATTTTGTACCTAACAACTAGTGTCATTGTGGCAGGAATATACATGTGTATGAAAACAACAATCATAACCACTTCCACTAATTTCAGTGTGGTCTTGTTTAAAGTAGTGACATAATAACCACTTTCACTAATCACCCTAAAGAGAAAAAGCAATGGCATAACTTTGATGAGCGATGTGTATGAAAACAACTAGTGTCCTCCGCGACATCCGACAATGTTATTAGTTTGTAGTTCAAAAAATAAGCTAGGTCAACCATCCTTGCAGTGGTCCACAGTGAGCACGTTTAAATTTGAAGTTCTCACAAGAACTCTTCCATTTCACCCCAAAAAAGCGTCTTGTTAGTGAAGATTGTTTCTTACTCATGAATCATGATATGACCCAGATCCGAAGAGAACCCTCGAACTCGGATGATAAAACCAAAGTATGCAGCTCCAACGATCATTTCTTAATTTTCTTGATTTCCTTGATTCCTCGAATTTTTTGATTTTCTCGATTCCTAGACTTTCTGGATATTCTTGAACTCGGAAATAAAAAGATAAGGTCGAACACAATCAAATAGATCCTAAATCGTGTGAAGGGTCAGTTGGTATATTAAACCAACCAAATAATCACTAACTCGTTGATAAGGCCAATAGCTATTAGGTAGATGCTCGCCAAAACTAGACGCATTCTCTAGTTGATAAGAGACATGTGAAAATCTCCTGGATCCTCGACAGAAATATTTGCACAAACGTTCATGAATTAACACGAGTAAACACTCTATAACTTGATTTGAATATTCGATACAAAATTCGTAGGTACACCCTCTATTTATGGTGACACAATAACATAAAACTAACCTTCTAGAAATAGGAAAATAAATCAAAGCAAATAATTAAAACAATTAAGTTCCATATTGCACTGCTTGGGTAAGATCAGGTGATTAGGGGGGTCCCTTAGTCACATGACTAAGCCAATCTCAGCCTTTGACCCTCATTCAAATATAATGGTTCTAATTAATACAATTTCATAAAGAGTAATGTGGTAATTGCAGGTTTTTATATTATTAATTATTAAATAATTTCTTTTACAAAAATTAACCTACATCCTTTCCCCTCCCCCAACCAGGCGTCCCTAACTCCGGCGACCTTTTATGGGAAATCCTCTCAGCGCCAGCGGCGCCTTGTCTTTTTTGGCCAGAGAGCTCCGCTGTCCCTTTTCTGGGAAGTGGGGAACTCTTCCCAGGGGGCCTTTTGGCCAGAGAGAGAAATTCGATGATTTTTCGGTGGCGGCAAAAAAAATCAGTCGCGATGAGAATTTTTCGACGATGGAAGATTATTCCGGAGACAATGGCAGTTTTATGATGTTTGTTGTTCTATTTAGTAACATTTGTAAGTCTGGTTTGTAATGTTTATATCAATTCGGTTTATATTGTTTATCATTATTGTTTGTCATTTTTTTCTATTATATTTGAAATGTTTATATGACTATTTTGTATATATTTTAATTTGTAATATTTTTTTATAGAAACATACGCTTAGCTTTATTGATTAATTGACACAGTTACATCATCAAGTTTCAGCTGATTAATAAAAAAATGGGCGGTCGATCAAACCACACCTCAGCCTCTCCCATCGAGTCTCCATATGCGCCATAATATGTGCTGCAATGTTTGCTGATCTACTAACATGTCTCGTTCTCCCATCAGGATCCGCATTCAACAATCGCTTTATGCTCCTACATATTGTCCCCAACTCCGTGTGTATGGAGTCCGCTTCCTTTATTGCCTTTTCTATGGTTTGACAGTCAAGCTCGAGGATTGGGGTGCCCAGGTTATGTTGTTGAGCTAATTGAATGTCAAGTTTCGCCGCTAAACCTCACCTTTCTCCAATTCTTGTACCCCCAGCTACTTCTTCGCCGCCTCCATGAGGAAGTGCCCACTGTGATCTCGAATTACCACACCAAGTCCTACTCCCGTTGGAAAAACTCCCACGTCTGTATTAACTTTTATCCACCCCTCCGCCGACTATGTCCATCGCTTCTCCAAGCTGTCTCGGGCATTTGGTTCGGCCCTCGCCTGTCTTTGCTGATATTCATCAAGATGTGAAACAACTCTAGGAATAATTTCCTCCTCATGTAGCTTCACCCCATTGAACAAGTGAGCATTCCTTTCTTTCCACAACATCCATAACACATATGCCAGTCTTCAAACTCCTATGCCGAAACAATTTCCGCTACCTTTCTCTCCCACTCCAAGCATGTCAAGGTTTCCCTCATAGAGAAGAGGCCAGCCGTTGGGGAGACCCTCCACAACCTGCTAGTCCACTCACATTCATAGAAAATATGAACTTGAGTTTCCTTCTAGTTACAAAATGGGCACGCGTCCCCCCTTCGTTGGCTTCTTGCACTTACATGGTCACCCGTAGCCAGGGAATCCCTTGCAAACCTCCACATAAATATGCGGACCTCCGATGGGGTATTCATTGACCAGATGTGCTTCCACATTGTCAGGTCACCCACTGCCATTGCACCCTGCAAGCTTTGGAGCTCATCTAACCATGTCCCGGTAGACATCCCTCGCAATATGGTTCCAATCTCTACTGTCACCCCATATCTTCTTGTCCACCTCATGCTCTCCACGTAGAGGGATACCCCTTATAGATTTCCCCATATTAGAAGGGAAACAACTCTCAATTAATGTGTTATCCCATCGTCCAGTCTCCTCGTCAATCAGTTTCCCAACCCTAAAGTCTTCAGGAATGCCCCTCGGTGCTGATTGGACCAAGAAATCCTTCGTTGAGGGTAGCCACATGTCACCCCAAATTCTTACCGAAGCTCCATTTCAAATTCTCCAACGAAGGCCACTCACCAAAAATTATTGTGCACTAAGCAGACTACGCCACACATAGCTTGGTCGATGGCCTAAACTCATGTCCAAAATCGAATCATGCTTATGCTACTCTGCCTTAAGAATGCAGGCGACAAGAGAAGTTGGTATTTGGTAGAGATTCCATAGCTGTCGGGCCAAGAGGGCAACGTAGAAACCTCGGAGATAAAAAGAGCCCATACCTCCATCAGGCTTCCTACAAATCAACGACTCCCTCGCAATCCATGGAATGTGTTTCTCCTCACCCCTTTTCCCCACCAGAATGTCGTAATAAGGCTATGGATGTCATCAATGATTCCGTCTGACACTTTGAATACTGACATTGTGTATGTTAGTGGGGTTTGCGCCATAGAATTGATCAGAACCTCATTCGCCCACCTTTCCTGAAATAGTACTTGAACCATGGTCCAGGTTACTCTTCTTCTTTCCTTGGTTATTATTATAAATTTTCCACCTTCATGATTATGCTTCTCCCCATGCACATCAAATCCCTCCTTATTTCTCCCCACGTCTTCGCCATGCAAGGGTATCTTCTCATCCTTCTCACAATCTTCATGTGCAGAAGTCTCCCTCACTATCCCCTCCGCATCCAGATCACCATCTAGAACCTCATATCGGTTATATGTTCCCACTTTTTCCAAAGAAACTCGTCCTCTCCCATCTCTCTTTGTTGGACGTCGATCTCTTTTCTTAACAACCATCCATTCCCCATATATTTGCCCATGTGTTGGATCCTCCACATTTTCCGCTTTCTTTACCTATCCATCCTCCTCTTCCATATCATTGGATTTAGTCAATGACTGTCTGAAGTTGGCTTGCCATAGGTACCACAATTAGTACAAATATTCTCCAAGCCCTTGTATTGTATCACATAGGTAATACCTTCAATTTTGTACTGCGATAGGAGGGCCCGGGTTAAGTCCACTTCCACACATACCCGCGCAAACTTGCCTCTTGCTCCTAGTTCCGTCGCTCTATCAACACAAAACGGTTTGCCAATTGTCTCTACTATCCTCATCACAACTTCCTTATTGATAAACTCGATCGACAGTTCTAGTAGCTGTACCCAGATAAGCGTAGATTCCACCTTAGTTTTCCAAGGATTAAACCCTTTAAACCAACGACGGACCGTGAGATAGGTATTCCCTAGCAGCCACAAACCTCCCATTGTAGCAAACTCATAGTCATGCTGGTGGTGAAATCTCACCAGCAAGCACCCGTTTCTCTTGTCGAAGATTTGGATCTCTCCGTGTCTAGCCCACAAAACATTCAGCCTTCTCGATAATGGTAAGAAAGAGACCCTTCGTCCCAACCCCTAAACCACCAAAGCTGACCTCCATTCCCTTCGTCATTTTATCTTTTTTGCCGCAGTGAAGAGAATCGGATGGCATTTCTGATCAAAGTTGTCCTGGTCAAGCACATCATCTTCTGCTCTCTCCGCCTGAGCTACATATCCTCGGAGACTGACTCCTTAACATACCAATTATTTTGCTGGAGAACATCAGCAAACCGATGCCCCATCCCCTCCCGCCATGCCAGGGAGTTTCGCATATGTCTCGTATCAGTTTCCATCTCGTATCAGTTTGTCGGTTCCTTTTGTAATGTTTATAAGCTTTATTATTTTTGTCCAACATGTTTGTCATTTTTGTCCACCATGTTTGTAATGTTTTTATGTTTACAAAATAAACTGGTTGACTTTCGGACGAAAGTCCTCTATATAGAATCGATCCTTCGACATTTAAAAATTGTTCAACACCATTCCTATAGTCAGCACAGAATCAATCCTTCAACTTTGACCAACTTCAATTCATTCTGACTTTGCACTTAAATTAAACTAACCTTCAATTGCTGGTGTTCCTTAAGTGCAGCAGGAGTCTCAAATCTCAAGCAAAGAATTTGAAATCCACCTGCAAAAGGAAATAAGGTTGGTAAGAGATTTATGCATAAATGATCAAATGTTTCAAGATCAAACTGGCCAAAAGGCAGAATGAATATGATGTATTCCTAAAAGTAGAGAGTAAGTAGTTTGCATTCAACAATAGCAGTCAAACAGGCAATAAGTAGTACAAAGCAGGAAGAACTTATCAATTGGAAATATGACCAAATCATACTGCATTACACTACTACACCTAGGGGAAACTTTACCTAACTGGTTGATGTTTGTAACAACTAACAACAATTTGCATTCAAATAGTGAAAGCTTAGCAAAATTTGTCGCCCTAGTGTTGCTTTATAGATTTTAAAACCATCACACATCACAATCAACACGAGCACTTCTACTATGTTATATAGTATTGGTGCTTTAATGTACAACTTAAAGTTGTACCATAACATTAAATGTATAAGTTTAGGTTGTACCATAAAGCAATTTGTACCATTATGTTATGGTACAACTTTACAACTTGAAGTTGTACCATCAAATAAAAGTACAAGTTCAAGTTGTACCATAAAAGAATTTGTACAAAAAGTATAGGTACAATCTGAAGTTGTACCATAAAGTAAATGTACAATTTTAAGTTGTACCATAAAGACAAAATCCTATAGCACCAATACTATATAGCATCGTAAAATTTCTCCAATCAACACAAATCGAGTAACAAAAATAAAAAAATGAACAAAGCTTTAATTTGACCAGATGGAGCACAAAGGTCCAAAGCTAGCTTTGGCTTTCACCCATGCAAGCAAACGTCTGCATGTGACTATAATAGACCCACCCAGCTGCTTGCGATAAACCCTCCAGCCATGCTCAATTATTCACGTCCTCGAGTAGCAGCAACAAATAAATTGCCAAAACACTATTTATCCATCAAGAACACTCTCAATTGATCTTTAAATCACCGAATCCACATTTTTTATTTTTGGACCACGGGACTTAAATATCGTGTTGGTCGATATCGCATCAAGTCATGGTTCTCTCCCGTGCTTTGTTAATGTGGAATTCGCCTGACGTGTTACATAAAAAAAACATATTTTGAGGTTAAATGGAATAGTTATTGTAAGAACTCCAAAATTAAACGTGCTCGCTCTGAAACACTAAAAAAAATGGATAACCTTTTGAAAAATCACCATAATATGCACTTCAAAGCAAAATCTAAGAGAGTTTGAGTTCAAAACGGACTATATCTTATCGAAAAAAAGATTCATCAAATATTACATTGTTCATTAAGCACCATAGGGGGGAAAAAGGTGTAAAGAAAGGGTAGCAAATATCATCTTTGTTTGCCTAAACTGTCCCAGCCTTACCTTGACACCTTGCATCTGTCATATCCCAATCATGGCATTGGCAGGTCGATATTTCTCCAGATTGGACATCACAATTAACCAGACGCAGGACAGGGAAATATCGGGAACGAAAGTAAGAGAAGTCCAATAAGTGGCCGTGGGCCCGTGGGCCGTGGGGCACAACCCAACCATTCATAAATATGGTCCCGGGGCCCATGCCATAGGGAATCCTATATCATTATTATTATAATATATAAAGGAAGCGTCTGTGGAGTTGCAATAGGCTCAATAATTACAATGGCAGTGGCGGTGGCTGCAGGGAATGGCAAGTGGTCGCTCGGAGGAACGACGGCGCTCGTCACCGGCGGCACGAAAGGGATCGGATTCGCCGTCGTGGAGGAGCTGGCCGGGCTCGGGGCAAGCGTGTACACCTGCGCGCGAAACGAAGCGGAGCTCGACGACTGCCTAGCCCAATGGAAGTCCAAAGGCTTCACGGTGAGCGGCTCGGTGTGTGACGTGTCATCTCCGCCTCAGCGCCAGCAGCTGATGGACAAAGTCGCTTCCCACTTCCAAGCCAAGCTTCACATCCTCGTACGTATCAACTAAGACTTGTTATTATAAGGATTTTATACTAATTAACGTTGTAAGTGTATCTTTTCTCTTTTTCTCTTCATTGGGATTTCACATACTAATTATAGTCCGGTAAGTTAATTTAACAAATTTTAACATTTAGTGTAAAAAATTTTATTATTTTGTATTTAAGTCCTAAAATGTTTATGAAAAATTATGTTTTAGTATCTGATTCTTTTTTTACAATCGGAAACTTAGAAATTTTAAGATTTACAAATAGATTTTATTTTATGATGTTTATAGTCTGTTTTGATAAATTTGTAGTTTACTTTATAAAGTTTCTGTTATGCTTTATAAAACTTGTGATCTGCTTTATCATTTTTGTTTATATGTTTGAGAGAAATTGTGGTATGCTTTATGCACGTTTGACAAAGTAATTCATCATTTAATCTCAATATACCACATACAAAAATAATTCATCCGAACCACCATTATGTCCAAGCTTTAGTGCGTTATATATTTCTTTCATAATATTGAAGTTTTGGAATGCTTTCACCCAAACTCAAACTAATTTAGATTAGTGATGGATTAATTAAGATTATATTTAAGTAATACCTCAAATTCCCACCATCGGCGGATCCAGAACATAGTAGAGCATCGGGTCGCATTTGAATATAATACTAGATGTCGTAAACAAAAATAGTCAACATTCTAAAATTTAAGTATTTCAAATGAGAAATTACTTACAAAATTACCAACGATAATAGACAAATGACTGATATTTTGATGCTATCATCTTTAATCCATGTCCTCATTACAAAAACTGGTTACCACTGATTTAGATCAAAATCCACATCTGTGGCCGAAGAAGAAGGATGGGAAGTAGAAGAAACAGCAGTGTTCTTTAATATTCTGTATTTGAAATACCAAATTTGGTAGAATAGTACCCAACCAAATCCAGTTTGTACCGCGGATCCATATCCCAGTATTTGGTAAACTTATCCCACATTTTGAATGTTATGTTTCAGCAAACTCCCACTGCTCGTTAGTTGGCAAAGAGTTGTATTGAGGTTCCCTTCTTTTCATAAGGGAGAACACATTCTTATATGGGATAGCAGCAGAAAGCGAGTGGGACAATAGCTTTATAATTTGGAAAGTGTAACAGCTATTCTCCCTCTATTTTGGTCCATGACCGTTTGAATTTTAGATCTCTCGAACCCATAAATAGTCACGATGTCTTTTTTTATGGTATTTCGGGTTGGGACTTTGAAAAGAGGGTTCAAGGTGCAGCAAAACCTTTTGAAGTACAGGTGGTCAACAATAGAAAGGGGATACTCATGCACCAAGATCATGGTGCAGAGCTCCTTTCTAGACACCTCACTACTGAATTGATTGGTACTCATGTCTGCTGTACCATTCACAAAGGTTTGGAATATAATACTAGATGTCGTAAACAAAAATAGTCAACATTCTAAAATTTAAGTATTTCAAATGAGAAATTACTTACAAAATTACCAACGATAATAGATAAATGACTGATATTTTGATGCATTACAAAAAATTTAGTTAATATTTTATATTTTGAATGGTTTGGCTAATAATTTGGAAAGTGTGAAAGGTTTGGTTAATAAATTGTGTTTCATTAATGCCAATTGTAATAGAAGATTTTTTAATTTGGGGAATCCCATAAATAATATAATCTCCATCCATATCAATAGCATATTCTCTCTCTCAAATAAAATAGCTATGCAATCAATGAAAAATTCATCGCGCATTTTGTTGCTCAAATTAGTTTTCACATATTTCATTACTTAAAATGTTCTCTCCATGGTAGCCGCTATAAACGGGTAAGGTCAACATTGGACGAATCAACCAAAAAATCACTTTGTTTAGAGGGTTTTCTTATTTCAATGAAACTTTATACGGTCTTTTACATTTTAGATATTTAGGTTTTTTTTCAAATGAAAATCATCCGGGCTAGAATTTCTAGGCTAAATTGGGAGTAGTTGTTTGCATATGTTTATCTAGACCGCTTTTCTAGCTACACAAAATTCTATTATCAAATAACACTCGACCGACTTTTAAATAGTACTGGGCCGGAAACACAAATAACTCATTGGAATAACCGCTAGTTAGATTATTTTCTCGTACCGTATTTTACTAATTATGCCATGTATATATACTTATACGATGAGGAGCAGGTGAACAACGTGGGAACAAGCATAGTGAAGGCGAGCGTGGATTACACGGTGGAGGAATTCAGGTGGCTGATGGGCACCAACCTGGAGTCGGCCTTCCACTTGAGCCAGCTGGCGCACCCTTTGTTGAAGAACAACACGGAAGGGGCCAGCCTGGTCTTCATGTCCTCTGTCGCTGGAGTTACTTCTGTCAGTTTTGGATCCGTTTACGGGGCAACCAAAGGTTAAAAAAAACACACACATACAAAATCACCAAAGTATTTATTATGATTATTGATTATTATAATATATTTTGATGATTGAAGGAGCCATGAATCAGCTAACCAAGAATCTGGCATGCGAGTGGGCCAAGGACAACATAAGGGTCAATTCAGTGGCTCCTTGGTTTACCATGACTCCTCTCGTCGAATCAGTTAATTAATTTCCATATATACCTTCAATTAACCTCCTGCTTTAATTCAATATTTAATTTGATTTTTTTTTTCGCCCTGGAAATTAACATGAGTTTTTAAGTTGTAGCACTTGGAGGATAAGAAATTCGAGGAGAGCGTGATAGGGAGAACTCCGATGAGGCGCGTGGGGAAGGCGGAGGAGGTAGCTTCATTGACGGCCTTCCTCTGCATGCCCGCTTCATCCTACATCACTGGCCAAACCGTTTGCGTCGACGGTGGGATGTCCGTTCACGGCTTCACCTTCCCCTGATGTTTACTGTAACTGTAATCGACCTTTCTTTACTTTTTCGGAGCCATAACTACTATATCATTTCATTCGAGCTTGAAGATCATCTCCTAGCAGAAGAAGATATAGAGGAATTTAAGCTTCTTCGTAATATTGTAATCTCTCATGAACTAGAATTAAGCTTTGTAATATTGTAATCTCTCTCCTTTTTATGAACTAGAATTATTCACTTGCGACGTTGATGAATCCTAGTTCTAGATTTTGGATTGTTTGTTGATGTGCTTGTGAGACTTTTTGACCTAGGCGAGGGTCGAATATCCGCTTATAGCTAGCCCATTTTTGGAAATTCATATCACTTCTCAATCTATATATAGTTCCGGGTTAATCTCCGATGGAGTGAATTTGATGGATCTCCTCATCAAAGTATAGGATTTGAAGTAAACCCCCCTAGTTAGGTTGAATAGAGCACCTACCAATTCATCACTTTGGGTCTTTGAACAAGTGTGATAGGGTTTATAGTGCCGCGCGTATTGTGAAACACCGTGTCGGGTTTTCTCAAATCGTGGGAATTAGCGGTTAGTACCTCAACAGTCTTTTGCCGGTTGTTTGGTACGCCTCTTCGGGTAGCGCAATTTTTTTAGGGTTGGATCGGATGCACTCGAATAGGAGGTCCAACCTAGTCTAGTATTCTCTGCTGTAGAGATATCGAGTCAATCAATGTAGGAAAGTTATCAACATCGACCAAAAGAAGGGATTAGAGGGATGCATGCCTAAGTGAGCTCCAAACTTGTAATTAACTATGGTAGTGATTGGGTTAGTTTAGCTATATTAGTTTTTAATCACTATTCTTGTTTGGCTACATAACGATACCTAGGTTGAAGTAAGGTACATATAGACACACGTGATTCGATATTTTTATTACTTGCTTACCCTATGTTGCAGTACCCGGTCGTTGGTTATACTTGGGCTTTAATTGAGAAGTTATAGTTAGAGTGAGCCAATGGAGCTCAATCCGGCACCACGAGGCCATATTCGATGAACAGAGTTGCAGATTTGGAATCGTACATTCAGCCTCCTCCTTGTGGTGACAATAAATAAATCCAACTCCCTCATTTAGATTTTCCTTCCTTTAATGGAGACAATCCTAGTGAGTAGACCAGAAAATGGTAGAATCTCTATGAGATTTATGTGACACCAATGGAACATAGGATTAACATAGCGGTGACATACTTTGAATGTCGTCCAGATATATGGTTTGAGGGTTGGAAAACTGGTTGTAGAGAGCTAGCTCGGTAAGAATTTGTGATGGTCTTGTGTGGTATGTTCAGTGGTTGGTCGTTAAGTGGAGTTGTGGGTGATTTCAATAAGTTGAGGCAAAGAGAATCTCTACTGGAGTACCAAGAGAAATTCAAAGACCTTAAGACGCAAATGATTCGTTATAATCCTGCGCTTCAAGAGGAGTATTTCATTTTCCAGTTTCATAAGTGGGTTAAATGAGGAATTGCGACCTATAGTCACAATGATGGAGCCTCATTCCTTAGCCCATGCATTTTAGATTATCAAGCTGGAAGAAGCATCAAATGAGCAGGAGAATAGAAGTGGGATGTATGAAGAAGAAGAAGAAGAAGAAACAAAAAGAGAAGAGGAAGAGGAAGAGGAAGAGGAAGAAGAGAGGTGAGGATAGAGGAAGAAGAACATTGGGAAAGTTCAATTCTTTTATTCGACAATAATTCCAATGTCAACACAAGATTTTTGACAATTACAAAATGATCCTCCATATTACAATATGTGACGAGCAAGTCCTAATCGTTACAATCCTGACTCTTCGAGAATAGGCTTGTCCTCAAGGATGAAAAACAAATGAAACAACAATGTGCTAAATAAAAACAAATGAAATTAACTGAAGTTGTAATTGTTAGAGAAAATAACAAGCACCGCAACAACATAGAATGTAGACTGCACACCCAACATTAATGCCAAGTGTCACCGACACAAAGAAGAGGGGAAAGTTGCAGTTCTAGACCACCAACAACAACATATGCATACCAGTAGGGAAGCAGACTTTGTTGTATCATGATGCCATTCATCTCTGGTACACCTTCTTGGCCTCTTAGACTGTCTCCAACCTAAGCATGCAAATTTGGAGAAAGGGAGGTTTTTGGCTTTTTTCATCTCCAACCCACCAATTATTTGGCTTGCAAATTTGGAGAACTGGGCTTGGGGGTGGATAGATAGAAGCTGATATGGATAAATGCAAGGAGAAGGTGGGGGACCAACCATGGAACCCAAGCCCACACGCTGGGGCCCTCCACTTTCCAGCATCTTTTTTTTTTTTTACTTTCTTAATTTTTGATTGGTTGGTTATGAGTTGGGAAGACAAATTTAGAAGGTTTAGGGTTGGAGCAAAAAAGTGTTTTTGGAAGGTAAAATTGCACATTTGAGAGCTTGAGAGGCAAAATATAACCTTTTGGGTTGGAGTTAGTCTTATAGTATAAAAATAGTAGCAAGAAACTGAACATGTCACAGTCCAAAACCAAAAAATGATTCTTATAAGGCTCTCAGTAGTCAGCGTCCATGCCTCTACCATGAGAGGAGACGACAAATTGGCAAATCCGAGTTTTAGCAATAGATCGAAACCCTTCGAGGTTAACCCTTGTCCTCGTGGGCTGGTGGAGACACTATATAATCTAGCATAGATGCTCCTGCCAATAGAGATACCTTGAACTCATTGTCTGCGAACCGTGCGGCAAAGACGGTCACAATGGAAGGAAATATGGGGCTATAGGTGAATCCCCAATCAAGGAGGTTGACTTTATTAGTACTCGTTATCATCAAGCTCGCGATTACGGTCGCAATAACTACGGATACCAGAATCCTCAACCTTTTTAACCTTCTTCCACCTATAGGAGCTTGGATAATCGTATTGAATAACAATTATAGAGATTGGAGACAATTATTAGCTTAAAAATGGCCACTTCTAGGAGGTCAGAAGACGGCCGACTACTAAAAAATATCATCGACCAATGCGCCGTATCTTTATGACACACATTGGGATAGTAAGGCTCTACCCCATCTTCATTGGGTAATAAAAGCAAACTCAGCATCCCTAGGATTTGATACGACCCCCCCCCCCCCCCCCCCCCCCCCCCCCCCCCCCACCCACACACACACATTGAACAACGATTATAGAGCTTGGAAACAATTACCAGCTAAAAAATGGCCACTTCTGGTAGGTCAGAAGCCAGCTGACTACTAAAACATATCATCAACCAATGAGCCATATCTTTATGACACACATTGGGATAGTAAGGCTCTACCCAATCCTCATTAGGTAAGAAAATAAAATTCGGAACCCCTAGGATTTGATAGGCAACCTCCGTTCAAAGAGAAAAATGCTAACCCCCTGATCCTCTGCCAGATTTGACCGAAGATGAGCTTTGAGGATATGTCTGAAGACTACATGAAGATCTGAAGGACTTGGTGGTGCAGAAAACACAAGTAATAAACCTAGGTGTGCCTAGCCTCCTATTCCACAAGGTCTTTTGATAGTAGTTACTCAAAACTAACTTTTCAATAGATTGAATGTGATGACAGAAAGTAAAATCAATGGGTGAGGTTCCCTAAAATTCGAGTAGACCATTATAGAAAAGAGAATCAAAGTAATTGAGAGAGTAAACAAGAGAGGAACTAGTTGTTCAGGTTGTATCATCAAGATGAGCATGCATATTTTCTCCTTAATAAGATGCATATATGTTTCGATGGTATGTTGGCATTTTACCCTTCCTCTAAGGTCATTCCCTACCCATGCATATTTAACTAGCTAATCCATTCTTTTGCTTCATGCCACCAACTAATTAATAAAGATTAGGAAAGTAAAGATAGCGCATCATTAATTGTCGGCTTCTACGAACCATAACAATGTTCTATGGTATTGGGAATCTTTAGGTATCAAGCGTCATTATCATTAGAATACTAGAAGGTTGTACTTTCCCTCTAGTACATGCCTAACAATGATGCCTACTACTTGAGATTAATTTCTTTGTTTCTCATAATAGTAGTATAATCAATACACATAGTAGTGCACCATAACACGGTAATAAGCATGCAATAACTAAACACGAAAATAGTCGTTTTCTCCTCAAAGTTTGAGCACAATGAAAACACTCGAATTTTCTTGGCTCTACTTTTCTCTCTGTGTTTACATGCTTTAGTTAAAGTTTGGTCGCCTAAATTGGAAACTGAAGGTGTTCCTCTAAGTTCACCAGACGTTAACATGCCTATTCTTTTTCTTCAACCGGACCATTTGTCAGTCTATGTAGTTCTCCTACGCACTGTGGAGTTAGTTATTGCAGTTTATTTTGCCCAACTTCTTCACCGTGAGATAAGTTTAGCCACCTTTTCTACGCAGAAATTTTAGCCAACTTCAAATCAAGTAGACGCTAGCAGAAATCGAAGAATTGGACCAAGCAGGACCGTGGCTGTTGAAAGTTGTTCAATTTCACCGTCAACAGAATTTGCAGTCCCTGAAAAATAAGGCACAAAAGAACCAGGCAACTGCATTCTAAATTAAAAGGTAACATTAGTTTCGCTGAAAACAGGCATCTGCAGTCCATAATGATGAGCAGATACCACTACAAGAAGAAAACGATTAGGGGAGGATGCAACTTTCCCTTCCATTGATGAAAACCTTTAGATACAGGAAAAAAAAGGACAACGTGCATCAACAAGAGGAGCTTGCAGAGACGACACTGACCAAGCTTTTCTACTATTTAAACACCATAGCAACCTCGATGACATTGACACCCAAATAAATGCAAAATGGTGGGACTGCCACGCACACATGACGACTGCAAAGTACAGGGGGAGACCACACTTCCATTATTTTCTTCTTCCTTCCTTCCTTCCTTCTTTCCTGGTTTTTAGGGGCTCACCATCCACATTCAACCTTCTAAATGCCAACATTGGCTTAAAAAATCTTGTTTCGCATCACCAAGGTCACATCTTCTTGCTACTGCGTTCATCTTCATCACTCTGAAGCGCCTTCAACTTTCTGTAACCTTTGTCAGTGCCAAATATCCTGATAGCCAAGACACTCAAAATGAAGCGTCACTTGATGGATAACAATGTCATAAAGAAGGGGGGAAAGTAACTCTGGAGATGGGCATTCAAGAGATTCGAATATGACACCGCTTAACCAGCGGCACCATAAAGCACAACCATGCAGCTAAACGATAAGTAATGGCATGCTATAACAAGGCATACGGGACTTATGTTTTGGGAACTGATAGAGTTCTAAACTCCAAGGGATAACCCAAGAGCACGGCACTGCAAGCAGTATATGGTGATTGGTTACTTCTTTAGGTGGTCTAGGGGACATGCAAAGCTACCAACACGCTCACCCATTTATTACGCATATCCTAGTCAGAATATATGCACTCGTAATCTTTAAACCATTCAGAGACCAGGAAGGACTGATGTCTTTATTTGACTCTTTACTTTAGAATTTTGAACTAGTAGACAAGCTCAATCAGGAATTGAAGAGGATCTGCAAACGGATTTCTTCATTAGCTCAATAAAGACCGGTGCAAAATCAGCAGATTTGCATGGCTTATTACAGGAAATAAAAAGAAACCAACTCCTGTGGTGTTCGATACAGGTTATCATACCAAATCCAGAGTGAAGCCGAAGATTAGTCAGCTGGGTAACAGCCAACCAACACAAAAAGATAATTTTGAAACAAGTTCCCAAGGTTTGAAAAACTCACCAGTCCATGTATGTGAAAGTCGATGAGTAGTTTCCAGATTTAGTATAAAGCAAGCGATGGTGATAATCATGAAAATCAGCACTGGAAATATGAGAAGGAGGTGTTAGAAATCACCGAATAAGCACTTGATGATAACATATGTTACAAGAACAGAGTGATAACAGATTGAATAATGCAGAAATCAATAGGAAATGGAAAAACGTACCCTCCATATAAAGGAAGAAAATTGGACGGGCTCCATGGAAAATGGTAACCTGAATGCGCTTCAACTGTTTCCAGAACCCGAAGCACCATCCATAACCACAATGTAGATAGATGCGGCCCAGTAAGTGCGGGGCCAATAATAGTTGCAAATCCAAGGAACAATATCTCAGCAGGGTGAGCATATTCTGATGTCAGACCAAATGGTGTAGCATACCTGCATATGTAGTCAATTAGTCATTACCATAAAAGCATCTACACAACACCTCAGGATCCCATTCGCGAGAACATTATAAAACTGATCTAATTCAAACTTACTCGTGATGAACACTGTGCACATGCTTGTACAGCCATTTTGTATGTAAAATACGATGTCCCCAGTAAAATACAAAGTCTTCTAAGATGAAGTAGAAACTTATCTGAGCTAGAACAACTCTCCTGCAGAATTAAATCAGGAGTCTGTAAGCAGGCCTCACAAAAAGATGACAATAATGCCACACACAAAGAACAGAGAAGGTTTATCAAAATTCGGGGAATAGAAATGGAAAGGGAATCCAGCATGTGAGATTGACAAGTGAAGAATCATATAGTTTCTATGCATTCAGTATATAAAGAACCTGACAGTACCATGGAGGCAATGGAAGGCTGATTTTCATGCCCATATGCTTGAAGACAGGATAGGACACAAGCATAACTGGTAGATTGACACCAAAGTGATACAACAGGAGACGAGTAATACATTTCTCCTGAGCTGCAGGACTGTTGTTTTTAGGCTGCATAGAACCAGATATAAGTGTAAGTGCAAGTGCAATAGGAATAAAATAATCCCCACAGAAGAAGGAAATAGTAACCAAACTAGTTGATTACACATTAGAAATATACAGAACAGCCAATAAGAGATGTGATGCTGGGGTGAAGTCATATTTTCCAGAAGATATAAGCAGGGAAATGTCATTGTTTAACAACAGTGACCGCACAACATAGATCAAAATAGGGTACCTGAATCTTGTGCTTGCTCAGCCATCCTGCCCTTTCAAGGAATATGTAAGGAAGTCCAGATAAAAAGAAGACGCCTTCATGGATGAAGAAACTCCCTAGACAAGCCAACTGAAACTCGCTGAAATGTGTGATCAAATACTGCATGGGAAGAAAATGAAAGTTGTAAAAAGAAACCCACAAGGTAGTGAAGCAGTCAAATGGGGAAGGAGCTTCAGAAACTGTTTTGAACCATCTTCCATGGCTGAACTAATGAAAAAGAGCACATATTTCTCTCTTTAAGAAAGAAATTAACAAGTCAAATTGGTCCCCCCCAAATGTTACGTATGGGTAACTGTAATCCTGGCAAAGGGTTGACAAAAAAGCTCATGGAAGAGGAAGTAACTCGATGCATTTAAGAAATACACATACACAACATGGATTGATAACCGTGAGAACAGCTAGAGCACAAGTAGAACATAGTCTATTTCAGCTTCCCCCTAATCGAGATCTCCATGGGAATGACAACTACAATTTAAAACAATGGTGGAACCGTCCCCATCCACGCATTAAAGTGGGCAGAATCCGGCAAACAAAATGCCCATCTTAGCATTACTCGAAATTTTAACGCAGGGCGGAAAGTCCCCCGATATTCATCTGAAACAATGGCAAAAGATCTGAATGGAAACGCGTGGTTCACATTCAGCAAAGCTTTGCGCGGCAAAATAGCGGGACAGAGAAAAAAAAAAAAGACTAGTGTCTAGAGAATCAACTCCACCAAGGAATTGAAGAACCAGCACAAGCATTGGTGGCAGATCCAGGAGAGAGCAATGATGTAGCATTGATTCGAAAGGCGGAGGAATCTAACTATCTAAGGCTTTCTTGAAAAAGAATGCGGAATTACGAGAGGACGGCGCGAATATTATTATCCCGGGAGCAAGGTAGGAGGATGAGTTACCTGCCAGCCGGATTCGAGGAGGGAAGCCATGGGAGACGGAGAGGACAAGGAGGAGGAGGGGAAAGTAGCGTGACCGATCTTTGTCGCCTCGCCTTTTGCTTCTCTGGCAGAGAGTGCAGCAGAGTGAGGTGGAAGGAGAGAGAGAGAGAGAGAGAGAGAGAGAGGCGGCTTATATAACAGACGCAGGGAGAGCCACGCCCACTCCACTCAACAACAGAAACAGATGGAATCAAAGACGGACTCAGGAATCTGGGCTTTTCTTGGGCCCCTTACTTTTCTACTTTCCTTCCCTCAATTTATTATAAATTATAATGATTAAAAAACTATATTGTACTAGTGGTTCGACCCGAAAAATTTACTACCAGAAACAAAAACGGTAGGCGATGTGTAACGGTTAGAGGTGGCAAATGGATTGGATCCATGGATTGGTGGATTGGATTGGTGGATCCATAGATCAAATTGGATTGGATTCAATGGATTGGATAAAGTGGATTGTTGGATTATTCATGAATCCAAATGTCATCCTCAACCTTGGAGCAATATGTAAAATGTGAAAATTTTAGGTACTAAAATTTCATAATAAAAAAATTCAGATACCAAAACGTCATTTTCCAATTAGATTTTTCGTATAAAAATTTAAATGTTAGGTACCAAAATGTAAAATATAAAAAGTATAGGTACCAAATCGTAATTTCTCATTTGGATCCATGGATTGATCCATGAATCCACCAATCCAATTGGATTTGGGTCAAATGGATTGGATTTAAATGGATTGGATTAGGTGGATATTTTTAATGAATTGGTGAATTGGATTGGTGGATTGGATTGAGAATTGCCACCTCTAATAACGGTATAAAACAGTTGAATCACAATTAAATTATAATTTTAGCATATAATACCCTACTTGTAATTTTTCCGGTATGACCTCTAGTATTTCTATCCTTGATATAAATCTAACTAAACACACCTGCGACCAACGCAATGGCAGCCGGCAATGATGCTCATAGTGTCTGTGAAATCAATTGTAAAATTGACGCAATGATGTTGGATCAATTTTCTTTTGCTAAAAAAATGAACGCAATAAGACATCTTAGTTCGTATTGCTAGTCAAGTAGTCATCCAGCTATGTAAAAACAAATTTCATTACATAATATAATATACTTAGTGATAAAGTTCAATGTCATATATTTACAAACGATCTGCTGGCAACACGTACGCAGCCAGCACCAAGCTCATACAATTACAAACCTTCATACTAGTCTTTGGATGTACTTTAGTGGCACGATTGAAAGAAACAAACAACTCGGTAGCGGAATCTATATGGTTTTTTTTTTTTCCAGGAGGTATTGTCACGGACTTAAATTTCAATCGTGTGATTTTAGCTCTCAACTCCGTATAAGATGCTAAGTCAGTCTTCTCATTTACTCAAATTCACTCAACTCACAAAAAGATGGTAGAAACTTCATAGTGTGTATTACTCACAAATATGATGGATGATTACAAATAAGGAGGATGACCTCCTTATATAGGCTCTCTCCTCTTACAAGGTGTTAATACCTCCTTATAATGGCTCTTCTCATTACTACATCCTATAAGCAATAGCGGACCCAGAAATTTCATTAAAAGTATTCAACAATAGACAAAATTTTATAAGGGCTGTCAAATAGTTTGGAATCCAAATACTACCATTACCAAACTAATATTTTACACATGTATTTTGTTGAAATTTTACATTCAAGGTTTGTCAATTGACAACCCATTCTTGTGAGTGGGTCCGCCCCTACCTATAAGTCTCGCCCATAATGCACACAATTATCCCACCTCATAACGTGGCTCTTTATGTGCACCATTAAACTCATCTTTAAGATGGGGAATCCTAGGAGCATCCTATGCTACTAGGTCTTCTATAACGCTACACGTGCTTGACCTTGTAATGATCTGCCATGTCACTTGCCATGTCACCCACCACATGTGAAATTCTCCCCC
This sequence comes from Linum trigynum, assembly GCA_964030455.1. Classification (NCBI taxonomy): domain Eukaryota; kingdom Viridiplantae; phylum Streptophyta; class Magnoliopsida; order Malpighiales; family Linaceae; genus Linum; species Linum trigynum. The sequence goes on along the minus strand of OZ034814.1, from coordinate 25,481,848 downwards.
ATCTATTCTCGCGACGCCCTCGTCACGTCCTTGCTATTGAATGCCTCGATCGATCTCGAGCAGCTTCTCCCTACTCTACAGCCTCGGTCGTGACATTCTCCTCCACTCAATCCACGACGCCCTCCTCATGGCTCTTTGTCAGACGCCTTTCTTACCTTTGCCTCACTGCATGCAAGGTCTTGTTGTGCCTTCCTCAAATCCAAGGATAGCCCTAGCTTGCTCTCAAGTGTTGTGCTCCCATGATGTTGCCAACTTCTCTGTGGTCTTCTCCGTCGTCTCTTCGAGTGTCTTGCTTTCTCGATATGGTGGCCTTTCCATGCTCCTCTTGACAAGTCGATGATGGATCTTCCTCATCTCTCGTGGCTCCATGATGTCACACACTCCTCCTCGTTGTCCTTCTCAAATGAGTCTTCGAGTGGGCCGCTCTTTCCATCATCGTTGCCACTTCTCGTTGTTCTTGCCTTGCCAAACGCCCCTTGTTTGACTTGGGTTGCTCTCTTGTCATGGAAACCGATCTTGCTCCTCCTTCGATACAAAATGTATTGGCGTAAGTGACCGAGAAAGCTTTCTCCCACAACATGAACCAATATCGATGATGACCTGGTAGTCATCCAACGACACCACTTTAAAGTCTGTTACCCTGGTCCATCCTCCAAGCTTGAGTGGCACCTAGCGCGCTACTTCGTTAGTTCTTGTGGCCTTTGAGTTGGTTGCCTTCAACCACCCTCTTTGCTCCTTCTCATATGTGATGCCTAGCCTCCACGCTTGATGACTCGGTATTTGCACATGTTTTCCCCTTTGTTTCTTGATTGTTTGAGCTTGAATTATTGCGTCTTTGGCCTATTTTATGCTAGGTTGTATTCCTTTGTCCCATTTCAGGTCCTAGCACATAAAGTGAAGCATATGCGCAAGTTTCAAGTCAATCAGAGATCAATTGACGATTCGAGAGAAGAAACTCGGGCATGACCTGAAGAAGAATGGATTTCTACCTCACTTTATGGACAAAGAATCATGCAAGCTTGTTATGAAACGAAAGAGGACGAGACTACGAGCGTCTGGGATCAAACGACGATTGATTCGGAGTCCGGACGAGGGAGAAACGAAGCATTAAACAGAGGCTGAGCAAGCTGCACGGGCAGACCAGGGAGGCTGCACGGCCGTGCACGTGAGCAATATGGCCGTGCGCCTTATGCCGAGGACACGCACGGGCAACCCCTGAAGCTCGCACGGCCGTGCACCCTGGCCGTGCGAGAGGGCTGAAGTTCGACTAAATGACACGCTGCGTTTTGAGTTGCACGGCCAGAATGGTGATATGCACGGCCGTGCACCCTGGCCGTGCGAGTCGGGATTTCTTGGTTTTAAGCCAAATTCCGAACCAAAGAAGGGGGATTCGAGTTTTTGAGAGAGAGATCAGTTCCTAGAGAGAGAAAGTGACGAGCAAGAGTTTCCAAGTGCCCTAGATTGATCTTCAACACCATTGGAGGCCAGCTTGAGCTTGGAGAAGTGCCAATCAACGTCCAGAAGCAGGAATCCATCATTTGCAGTATGAATTCCGTGTCTGATTCTGCTTTTGCTTTCTTCTCTATGGAGTAATTCTCTCATTCATCTGGGTATGGAGAACCCTAGATTTGTATGTTAGGCTTTGATTGTATGAACCCAAGTACTGATTCTGTGATTGATTATATTCGATTGAGGTTTTGATGATTGAATGACTTGAATCCTGATCAAATTCCTGTTGTTTCTGCTTTAACCTAGAATGAGAATATCTGCCTAGGTTAATAGAGTATCCTTGATTGAAGGTAGGGAGTTGGTGACTTTAGTCGAGGAGCCAACTCACTATTCTGTACCGGATTTACTCCGGTAGTGGAGGTTTTGTTCTTAGGGCCTCAATCTGTCGACTCCGGTGGAGGTTAGTCGCCCGCTAGAGAGTCAGATTGAGAGGGTCTGAAGACCTTTAGTCGAGACTTCAGGCTGTTTAAGAACCTTCCGCAGTATAACTGTCATAGAAACTGAACTTGGTAATTACAATCCGGCTTAACTGCAGTCTAGGGGGAACCATATCCGGGTGACCTCTTTAACCTGAATACAACAGTTTCCTGCTTTGTTAGTTTGATAGTTTAGACTTGCATTCCAGTTTCATTGCTAGATAACACGAATTCACTGAGTAGTCATCATATCTAGGACCCGGGTTGATAATTAAACCTAAACCCGCTATACTACGCTTTAGGAAGTGGTTACACTTGGCCAATTCCTGGAGTGACAGTAGAGTTGAGTCAACGCTTCATCTACACCGAGAAGGTTGCAGCTTTCCCCGATGTCAACCAAGGCCTTCGTCTTTCTTTGGTTGAGCTTTGACGATAGGAAGCATCGATCGTGTCGCTTGGGGTGAGGAGGTCCTTCCGTTCACTTGATGGTGCTCAATCTCTTCATGCAACCAATCTTTATGACATGCAACTATACTCTTGGAGGTGCCTCCTCTTCTTCTTCTTCCGAGCTCGAGCACTCTGCTAGTGCGACCTTCATGGCCGACAACTTGTGCTTCTTTGGACAATCTCTCACACGATGTGGTCCATCACAAAAAAGCAAGTAAGGGGTTTCTCAGCCTTACCATTACCTCTTTGGTCCGAGCTACCACACCTCTGTATGTCTTTGTCATAGTCGTGCCCACCTCCATTGCCTCAGGAATCCATGCGTTCCACCTGCTCGTGGTACTCGACTAGGGACTCACCAATCGCCATTGCCTTGGCAAGAGTTTGCATACCTCGCCGTCGTAGCTCCAACTTCACCCATGGTTGAAGGCCGTCAAGGAAGGTGAACATGGCCTCCTTGTCGGTTTAGTCGAGAATCTCGAGCAAAAATTCATAAAACGCATTCACATACCCTTGAATCTCTCCTTCACAAGCAAGCTCCTTAGTCTCGACCGGTTTTGAACCCAACGTTCTCGGGTAGAATTGCCTCTTGATCTCCCTCTTGAAGTAATTCCACGACTCTATCACGCATGGTTGAGGTGGGTTTCACCGCGACATGTCCGTTAGCCATGGCCCTCTTTACAAGAGTAACCTCACTCTTGAGATCTGCAATCTCCTCCTTCATGATGATTAGCTCATCCTGAACTGTATCCTTCATAACTTCAATGGCATTGTTCATGGAGGTGGAGATGATGTTGTTGATAAGGGCCACTAGCTCTTCACGAAGCTCTTCATTGCCGATCTCCAAGCTCGTCAATCGACCCCCCAAACCTTGAACATCGCCTTAGATTTGGGTGAAGTTGGCCCCCAAATCCTCCATCACGATGACATTATCAGCCACCTTCACCTCCACTCTAAAGACGCGCTTCTCTAGAGCCGCCAAAGGATCACGAGTGTTGGACTTGTCGGACTTTGGCCTGGATCTTTTCGTGTATCTCGACCACATTTGTCACCACTAGCATCAAGAACTTCTGATCCCGACAACTTTGGTGAGGCTCTAGCTCTTTCTTCTCTTCTTCCTTTTGGGGAGCGATGACACTGATTCTTTTTTAGAATCAGGTTTTGATACCAACTGTCACAGATCTAAATCTTGACCGTGCTGCCTTAGCTCGCAAGTCCTTCTGAGATGCTAAGTCATCCTTCTCACTCACTCAACTCACAAAAAAAAAAAGACACAAGAAGATGGGAGAAACTCTCTAGAGTGTATTACTCACAAATATGATGGATAACTACAAATGAGGAGGATGTCATTCTTATATAGACTCTTCCCTCTTACAAGGTTTTAATACCCCTCATAATGCTCTCGCCATTACTACTCCCTATTAAGTCTCCCTTATAATGCACACCATTATACCACCTCATAATGTGGCTCTTTATGTGCCACATCACTTTCCATGTCACCCGCCACACGTGACATTCTCCCCTACCTATTCTCGCGACGCCCTCGTCGGGTCCTTGCTACGAAATGCCTCGATCAATCTCGAGCAGCCTCTCCCGACTCTAGAGCCTCAGTCATGACAGTACTCGCATAAGATGAGACATCCATCATGAATATAATTAAAGTTATATGTAGTTTACTTTAGCATAAGAGTTCCTCTAACCTATACTATTGTCATATAATTTTTGTAACACCCTACCCTATACGTTTTGCCTAATCATATTGTTCATACAATTGCAGCGGAATTAATCTCGGGTGTTACATTAATTATCAAAATTTACCCAAATAAAATTTCGACATGAATTACTCGTGTAATGGCTAACAGTTCTTGCAACTTATCCTGCAAAATAATTCACCACAAACATATATACTCACAACCATATGCATTGGCTTTTCTTAGCCATAGTCACACTTTTCATACTCCATAACTGCATACCATACTTATACATACCATAATCGTCACAACTTACACAATTACACAACATATACACATATCATCAACTTTCTACACCTGTGGATATCTCACACTACATCAGAAGCTAGTATGCACATGAAAAACGTTCTCAAAACATTTTTATAAAAAGGTGTGGATCACTGGCCAAAATCCCGAGTAGTCGTCCAAGCACAGAATAGTTGAAGACCATACCTCATCTTGCCTTCAACTCTTGCTCAGCTCCCACCTATACACCTATCTACTGCTGATGATGATGATCTGCTTACACATGTCATAAGCAGAGAAAAAGGATAAAGAGGGTCAGCTCATAGCTGAGTGAGATAATCATAGCATCGTGAGTTCATAACAGAGCATACCCCTACCATACATCTAGCAAACAAGCCAAAACACCAGGATCAGATCACAGCCATCCTCATGTCCCAATGGACAAAAGACTCAACCACCTCGACTTATGCATATGCATCTTATCATGTTTTAATCATAGGCGCCTGGCTACTCCCATGCTAATAACTCTCCCGGGAAACATACCCCACATCCCGTCGGATGTAGTCATACATACCCCACACCACTATGGGTGTAGTCATACCCCGACACCGCTCTGGGTGTGGTCATATCTCATAAGAATTCTCCAGTCACCACCACATGAGGGGTGTGACTATCATACATATCATAATAGAGTAATAGCATAGGGAGCCCTAATTACTATGTAGTTGACCGTGAGACCACAACACTCATATTTGGTATCCTTATACATGATTCATATCTCATCTTGCTTAAACATAATTCATTACTTGCACATGTACTTGACCTGGCCACAATTGACTCAACATAGGTAAATCAGGAGTCGTATAATTGCACTTCCTCGGGATAAACCCTCGTGCCAGTCATCCTCCTTAAACGTCATAATATCACCAGGGAATATATATTTTCCCACATGTGCATCCAAATACAACAATCATGAAAAATCATACCCAAACACCTTTTCGAACCATCATAAGGCATATCAACAGTCAAGCCCACAATTTGCAACATATACGAAATCATCGGCATAAAGAAGGTCCATCTCGATTAGGGCAAGTCAATAATATCATACAGTAGTCCATGATTCATCATATAGCACAAAAGTTCATACACCCTTAATCATGCCATTCTAGTTCACCTATATCAATTCTAAGCATCAATATAATTATCGTGATACGACAAACCCGGTATGCCGTGCTAATCCCTCACCAGTTCTGGTCGTTCAAACACCGGTTTAAGCTTCCCGTACTAAAACGTCAATTTCACGAACGAACCCCGAATTAAAATCCGAGACCGTCCTAATATCCCCTGCAGCATCCCCGTCAATATTAGTTCTAGGCTCCGGGTCAAATTCTCGATAAAAACACATCAAACCCTAGTCGGAGCTAAATTCAGCGGTTAGGACCCCGACCTAAATAATTACCGAAATTCAGGGATTAGAACTAGAGGATTGATTACCTCGCTGCAGGAAGCTCGTATATGAAATTTGGGCTCAATCCGGTTTCCGGATACTCCGAAACCCTAATTTGGCTTATCGGGAATTCAAGAAATTCCTGAACCAAAAACTCGTTTTAAAGCTCTAAATCGATAAATCACGATGTATAGATGAATTAGGCATTACTTACGGGATTTTTGGATCACTAGGGTTCAAGAATTGAGCTGTAAAATTTTTCCCCAGGCGCTCCGTGCGCGGCTCTGCTTCTCTGCTATCTCTCGGTGAAGAAATAGAAAGAATAAAACGATGATGAGGGGAAAGAAAATGGACCGGCCGCTTAATATATATATATATATAATTAATTAATTAATTAATACGTATACTTATCCGATCGATCGATAATCCGATTTTCGCCGAAATACTGTTAAAACGCTCGATTTTAAATCGCGAACTTTCTAGCGATCGAAATATGGGTTTAGCCGAAATGGGATGTTACAATTTTGCTCACTTGCGAGTGTTTTGTCAACACATGGCTATCGCAATGGAGGATAGAGGCATTTCTATCTTTATCCTAAAGGTGAGCTTCACACTCTATGCTTGCCCCATCTTTTCTTTCTTCCCTTATATTTATCTGAAAAAGATGATGAATTTCATTTTCTGCTTCATATTTCGTGCCCAATCATTAGGAATTTAGGATTAAGGTATGGGAGGGATTTGTAAGTACTATTAACATGATTTCAATATTTATTGAATATGGTCCGTAAAAGCGAATAGCATTTGGATTTTATGGGGTTTTCTTTAAGTGCTATCAAGGTGTAGACAATGTTGGCCAAAGCTGTCGTGGAGATAAACCCTAGCTTTAGATACAACATATTGGAGGGTAGATAGTTGCGTGCATATGTGTTTGCGGTGGGAATTAAAAAGAAAGCTTATGATTAACCACCAAAATTTAAAGTGGATGCGATTTCTTGCGGAAATGGTTGTGGCCACTTATATACTCATATAAGGTATATCCTGTTGGAAATGAATGTATATGAATAGCTTTGAAAGCTATAGAGTCTCTAGTGGAAAAACTACCACATTGGTAGTTTTACTTGGTGAAATGTGTATAAAGATAGGAGCCTCTCTCCCAAGGGCATGCCCCTTGGGGTGACCCACTTTTGTGGGAGAGGGAGGACCTAATGGACCACCACACACGCGCGCGCCGTCCGTCCGGCCGGCCGGTTGGTTGGTTGGTTGGTTCACTTGAGACTATATATATATTTTTGGAGTTTAACAAAACCGCGAGTATTGAGAGGAGCTGTTTTATCCTGGAGACGACCGGTTGATAGTCTGCCGTGCGCATCGAAGGCAGTGCCGCGAACGTCTTAAAGAAAGCGACCTAGTCCGCGACTCAGCTCCAGATTCGGTAACCTCGTTCCTTTTGTTGTTCCGTTCCTAACAATTTTAAGACGTTCGGCTGCTGCTATGTCGACTGAACAGAACAACATGGCCGGATCTGGTGCTGTCGATATCAATCGACCCTTTCGCTTCGTTGGGGTCAACTTCCGTCGCTGGAGGCAAAAGATGGAGTTCTACCTGACAACCAAGAAGCTGGCCCACTGCCTCACCAGCATGCCTGTCGAGCTGCCGGAAGAAGCGACCGATGAGGAGAGGGCTGCTTCTGCCAGGGAAAGGGAGCATGACTTCCTGTGCAAGAACTACATCCTCAACGGCCTGGCAGACGATCTGTACGACTACTATGCGGACAGTAAGAACACCGCGATGATGATCTGGGATGCGCTTCAAAAGAAGTACGACACGGAGGAGGCTGGAGCTAAGAAGTATGTTGTCAGCCGCTACCTGCGCTACCAGATGGTGGATGACAAGTCCGTCGAAGTTCAGTCCCACGAACTTCAGAAAATAGCTCATGAGATCGTCTCTGAAGGTATGCCTCTGGACGATCAATTTCAAGTTGCTTGCATTATTGATAAGCTGCCCCCTTCGTGGAAAGATTTTAAGAATATGCTTAGGCACAAAACCAAAGAATTTTCACTGGAAAGCTTGATTACTCGCCTAAGGATTGAGGAAGAGTCCCGCAAGCAAGATATGAAAGAAGAGGTGATGGTCGTCACTGCTAAACGACCCACCCCTAGAGCTCTTAAACCTAACCAGAAAGGGTTTAAGAGTAAGAACCAGCAGGTCCGCCCCCACCAGAATGGTGCCTCTCGAGGTAACCAAAGGGTCATGGCCCAAACCTCTAAGAATGACCCACCGTTTATCTGCTATAACTGTGGAAAACCGGGTCATATGGCAAAGAAGTGCCGGAACAAGCAAAACCCTGCCGCTGCGGCCAAGGTTAACTTGACAGAAGAGGATTTGATAGCCATGATCACAGACATGATCGCTGAAGTTAACCTCACCGGTGACTCAGAAGGATGGTGGCTGGATACAGGTGCATCGAAGCATGTATGCAACAATCGTGCTATGTTCAAAACATACACAGAAGCACCTGCTGACAAGAAAGTATTGTTGGGGACTACCCACACTACTATGGTTGCTGGTTCTGGTGAAGTGGAGCTGAACTTCACCTCTGGGAAGAAGATGGTGCTCAAGGATGTGTTGCACACTCCAGAGATAAGGAAGAATCTTGTTTCGGGATATCTTCTTAATAAGGCTGGGTTTAATCAAACTATTGGGGCAGACTTGTATACCCTTACTAAGAATGGGAGTTTTGTGGGAAAGGGATATGCATGTAATGGGATGTTCAAGTTGAATGTCGAAATTAATAAGATGAATTCTTCAGTTTACATGGTGTGTGATTTGAATGTTTGGCATGCTCGTCTTTGTCATGTGAACACACGAATTGTGAAGAATTTAAGCAAACTAGGGCATATCCCTAAACTCTCAATGAATAAATTTGATAAATGTGATTTCTGTAGCCAAGCTAAAATAACGAAAACGCCCCATAAATCTGTGAGTAGAGAATCAGAAACCTTAGATCTTATTCATTCTGATATTTGTGAACTAGATGGGACGTTAACTAGGTCTGGCAAGAGATACTTTATCACTTTCATAGATGATTGCTCTGATTATTGCTTTGTTTATTTGATGAAAAACAAAAGTGAAGCCCTTGATATGTTCAAGGTATTTGTGGTTGAATTTGAAAATCAGTGCAATCGAAAGATAAAAAGACTTAGGAGTGATAGAGGATCAGAGTATGACTCTAATCCCTTCAAGGAATTCTATAGCTCACATGGTATCATTCATGAAACCACGACACCATATTCACCAGAAATGAATGGTAAAGTTGAGCGGAAAAATAGGACGTTTACAGAATTAGTCGTGGCTATTATGCTCAATTCTGGAGCTGCTTCTTCTTGGTGGGGTGATATTTTGTTGACAGTTTGCTATGTGCTAAACCGTCTTCCAAAAACAAATAGAAAAGAATCATCCTATGAGATCTTGAAGAATAAGCCACCTAATCTGTCCTATTTAAGAACGTGGGGCTGTTTGGCCTACGTAAGAATTCCGGATCCTAAGAGCATTAAATTGGCTAGTCGAGCATATGAATGTGTCTTCGTTGGCTATGCGGCCAATAGTAAGGCATATAGATTCTATGATTTGAATGCTCGTACTATAATAGAATCCATTGATGCTGATTTCTTTGAGACACGATTTCCATTTAAAATGAGAAATAGTGGGGGTAATGTACTACCCGCTATTAGAGATAACGGAACTAGTGGGGGTGTTGGTTCTGAGGATGAACTCAGAAGAAGTAAAAGAGCTAGAATCTCTAAAGATTTTGGTGATGACTTTACTACAGTATTCACCCTCGAAGATCCAAAAAGTTTCCAGGAAGCATTAACTTCCGTAGATGCAGATTTTTGGAATGAGGCCGTTATAGATGAAATGGAATCGTTAGAAGCTAATAAGACTTGGCATCTAACAGACTTACCTCCTGGCTGCAAAGTCTTAGGTAATAAATGGGTTCTAAAAACGAAACGGAAACCTGATGGTGCAATCGAAAGGTTCCGAGCTCGCCTAGTAGTTAAGGGCTACAGGCAGAGAGAGAATATAGATTTCTTCGATACCTATTCACCAGTATCTAGAATAACATCCATTCGTGTAATGATTGCTCTTGCTGCCTTGAACAATCTCGTGGTACACCAAATGGATGTTAAGACCGCTTTTTTGAACGGTGATCTAGATGAAGAAATCTATATGGAACAACCAGAAGGGTTTGTTATCCCCGAACATGCCTCGAAAGTCTGTAAGTTAGACAAATCATTATATGGTTTGAAACAGGCTCCAAAACAGTGGCATGAGAAGTTTGACACTCTCGTTCTCTCACATGGCTTTAAGGTGAATGAAAGTGACAAGTGTATTTACTGCAAGTCAGAAAATAACACTTGTACTATCATATGTTTGTATGTAGATGACATGTTGATATTTGGTACAAATATTCACGTGGTCAATGAAGCAAAAGCCATGTTAAAAGAGAGCTTTGAAGTGAAAGATCTGGGAGAAGCAAAGTTTATGCTTGGAATCCAGATAACTAGAACAGCAAATGGTTATTCTCTAGATCAATCTAGCTACATAGAGAAGATCTTGAAGAAGTATAACTATTTCGACTGTAAACCTGCGTGTACTCCGTATGATGCTAGTGTAAAGCTATTTAAGAACACTGGAGACAGTGTAAGACAATCAGAATATGCTAGCATCATTGGTAGTCTCCGTTATGCTGCGGATTACACTCGACCAGACATTGCATATGTCGTGGGATTGCTTGGCAGGTTTAACAGCTGTCCTAGTAGAGAGCATTGGAATGCTATAGAGAGGGTCATGAGATACCTCAAGAGAACAGCAAACCTTGGTATACATTATCAAAGGTTTCCTGCTGTACTAGAAGGGTATAGTGATGCGGATTGGAATACCCTATCAGATGACTCCAAGGCAACCAGCGGGTATGTTTTTAACATCGCTGGTGGAGCTGTGTCTTGGAAGTCAAAGAAACAAACAATCCTAGCTCAATCAACTATGGAATCAGAGATGATAGCACTAGCAACGGCTAGTGAAGAAGCAAGTTGGTTGAGAGGATTGTTGTCAGAGATTCCCCTATGGGAAAGACCGGTCCCTCCGGTATTGATCCATTGTGATAGTACCGCAGCTATCGCTAAAGTTGAGAACCGGTTCTATAACGGAAAGAAACGACAGATTCGTCGTAAGCATAGTACTGTAAGAGAACTCCTAACGATAGGAGCAGTGAGGGTGGATCATATAAGATCCGAACAGAATCTAGCTGATCCTTTGACGAAAGGATTACCTAGAGAGAAAGTCCAGAATACCGCCAAGGGTATGGGACTTATGCCTACCGAACCACGGACTACAAGTGATGGTAACCCGACCCAATAGACTGGAGATCCCAAGAAATGGGTTCAATGGGTAATAACAAGTCATGAGTAGTATGCGAAAAGTTCATGCATAGTGAAGCATGAATCCCAAAGCAATGGAGGTTGAGTTAATAACTCTTAATGAGATCTATACCCTATGTGGGGTGGAGTACTTTACTTTGGGGGTACTCTTGATAGACTCACCTATGTGAATGTGGGAGTGGGGCCGCTCCCTATGGAACTTTGGAGGCACAAAGTTGCTAGAGCGTTCACTAAACCAGGGTAACGTGCATGGCCATAAACGCACGGGCTATGAAGAGAACACAACTCAATGAAAAGATCCGGTGTGCTACACTGTCTGAGATAGGGTTCAAGACTACGAGTCACCCTTATGAAATCGGAAGTGTAACCACTACGCTAAGGTTCAAATCTTCGCGATAACTTAGCTTATGCCCGATCTTATGGAACTGTTGATGCTCAGAGATAGTTTCAAAACTATTCAAGTGGGGGATTGTTGGAAATGAATGTATATGAATAGCTTTGAAAGCTATAGAGTCTCTAGTGGAAAAACTACCACATTGGTAGTTTTACTTGGTGAAATGTGTATAAAGATAGGAGCCTCTCTCCCAAGGGCATGCCCCTTGGGGTGACCCACTTTTGTGGGAGAGGGAGGACCTAATGGACCACCACACACACGCGCGCGCGCGCGCCGTCCGTCTGACCGACCGGCCGGTCGGTCGGTTGGTTGGTTGGTTCACTTGTGACTATATATATATTTTTGGAGAAATTCCGAACGAAATTAATTATTTAATAATTAATTATTAATCTGTTATTCTGAGGTATATTCCTAAGAATAATCGACTAAAACGGAATATTCGAAGGATAATCCCTCCGGGTTTATCTTAACCGACGGTTTTAATTAAGGAAGTAATTATCTTCCTTAATAAATCCGACTTATTCCCCAAGCAAGAGGGTATATTCCTAGGGGTTCGGCTCCTATAAATAGCCGCCTCCCCAGCCCCTCTAAACACATCACAACGAGCAGAAACACAATAGAGAGAGTGTTTAGAGAGCTTCGGTTTTCGCACAAAACCGCGAGTATTGAGAGGAGCTGTTTTATCCTGGAGACGACCGGTTGATAGTCTGCCGTGCGCATCGAAGGCAGTGCCGCGAACGTCTTAAAGAAAGCGACCTAGTCCGCGACTCAGCTCCAGATTCGGTAACCACGTTCCTTTTGTTGTTCCGTTCCTAACATATCCTGCATAACATTGCACACAACCTCATTTAGAATCCACAAGTATGAGTTCCACGCCTTCATCTACGGGCTAATGGACAACGACCCCGAGACCAATCTCAGGCCGCAGCGGAGCTCAGCCAATATTAGGGGTGGGCAACGGGAAACGGGTATTTGGGTATACCCGTACCCGTCCCATTTTTTTAGGGTTACGGGTACCCCAAATACCCGTAATTTATTTTACGGGATGGGACTTGGGATCAAAAATCAAACTATGGGCACCCGCGGGTTACCCGTTATACCCAGTAGTCCAAAATTATTGTAAGTAATTTGCTGCTCAGGTTGGTGGCGGCAGCACTTTGTGGGAATTTGGCTTAATTATTATTCATGTACTCTGGGTATTGATAACGATGTAAATGCACATGTTTGCGCCCCTAGTTCTTATCCGTTTGAGGGGCATAGTCGTGTGTTTTGGCCTATTTTACGCCGGGTTGTGCTATTTTGTCATGTTTCAGGTCCCAGGCGTTAAAGGGAAGGCTAACCGCGAGTTTCGGGGCATTTGGAAGTCATTTCGGTGAGCTGGAGCCAAAACACGGGCAGCCCAAGGAATTACACGGCCGTGTACTGCTGGCCGTGCTTTTTATGCCGAGAGCAAATTCAGTTTGGCCAATTCAGCTGAAAACACGGGCACCGAAGCACGGCCGTGTTCAGTCAAAGCACGGCCGTGTACATCGCGAAGCACGGCCGTGTTTCCTCCCACTGCTGGCCGTGTAATTAAACACTGGCCGAAACACGGGCAGGCTCAGGCAAAGCACGGCCGTGCCCTCGACCGTGCTTTGGCCATTGATGCTTTTAAGCAGAGTTTCAGCCACAATTCAAGGGGATTCGAGTTTTTGAGAGAGAGATCAGTTCCTAGAGAGAGAAAGTGACGAGCAAGAGTTCCCAAGTGCCCTAGATTGATCTTCAACACCATTGGAGGCCAACTTGAGCTTGGAGAAGTGCCAATCAACGTCCAGAAGCAGGAATCCATCCTTCGCAGTATGAATTCCGTGTCTGATTCTGCTTTTGCTTTCTTCTCTATGGAGTAGTTCTCCCATTCATCTGGGTATGGAGAACCCTAGATTTGTATGTTAGGCTTTGATTGTATGAACCCAAGTACTGATTCTATGATTGATTATATTCGATTGAGGTTTTAATGATTGAATGACTTGAATCCTGATCAAATTCATGTTGTTTCTGCTTTGACCTAGAATGAGAATATCTGCATAGGTTAATAGAGTATCCTTGATTGAAGGTAGGGAGTTGGTGACTTTAGTCGAGGAGCCAACTCACTATTCTGTACCGGATTTACTCCGGTAGTGGAGGTTTTGTTCTTAGGGCCTCAATCTGTCTACTCCGGTGGAGGTTAGTCGCCCGCTAGAGATTCAGATTGAGAGGGTCTGAAGACCTTTAGTCGAGACTTCAGGCTGTTTAAGAACCTTCCGCAGTATAACTATCATAGAAACTGAACTTGGTAATTACAATCCGCCTTAACTGCAGTCTAGGGGGAACCATATCCGGGTGACCTCTCTTAACCTGAATACAACAGTTTACTTGCTTTGTTAGTTTGTTAGTTTAGACTTGCATTTCAGTTTCATTGCTAGATAACAAGAATTCACTGAGTAGTCATCACATCTAGGACCCGGGTTGATAATTAAACCCAAACCCGCTATACTACGCTTTAGGAAGTGGTTTCACTTGGCCAATTCCTGGAGTGACAGTAGAGTCGAGTCAGGTATATATATATATATATATATATATATATATATATATATATACACGAATCATCAAAAGTAAGGCTAAGGTAAACCACTTTGGATAATTACAAGAGGATAACCGAATGTGAGCATCATTCATCATGAGGATGGTTACACGTAAATCACTTGGTGGGCTAAGGCTAAGGTAAACCACTTTGGATAATTACAAGAGGATAACCGAATGTGAGCATCATTCATCATGAGGATGGTTACACGTAAATCACTTGGTGGGCTTCCTTTACACGTAAATCATTTGTGAGGAGGTGATCCCAGACACAATTAAAACACAAGGGAGCTTCAGCTTCTCTTCTTCTTCCTTCGACGAGAAATGGGTAGCAGAACAGAAACTCCATAGACAAGATATTTATGGGTATTTACCGGTAGTATGGGTACCCGTTATCCGTCCCGTACGGGTAATGGGTACCCGTTAACCCGTACGGGTTTGGGAATGGGATAGAGATTGATCTCCAAACGGGATTGGGTACCCGTTTCAAACGGGATGGGTATCCCATCTCATCCCGTTGCCCACCCCTAGCCAATACTATCTAGTAGATATTAAAGTTGTGGTCATTAATATCCAAAACAAATTACACGGAGCGTAATCACTCGAAGAAATCAAAACCAAAGTATTCAGATTGGTAACGACACATATCCTTCTACGCCACTGTGTGAGTGGCCATATTCAACTCCCCCGAAATAGAACAAAATTCATAATATGGCACCCTTGACAACACATCTAACACCCCTAACTTTCGAGAACACCACACCACCTCATCCATCCTCAACCTCGCCCGCTTGCACCTTATTGACGACCATTTGAGCATCCCCATGATCAATACCTATTTCAAGCCCTTATCATTATACCATTACAAAACAACTTGCAAAGTCAACAATTCCAAGTATCCAACGGATAAGGATCACTGATAATTGGAAAGCAACGCTCATCGACCACTACCAACACCCTGGTACGATCAAACAACATTGCTCCCCTAGCCCCAAGCGAACCTTTCCTCGTCGCACCATTGAAAAAGGCCACAAACTTGCTTCATCTCCACCACGACTATAGTTTTCTGAGGATTGATACCCTGGCGCTGGCTAGGAATCCTGCCCCCTGCTGGCAACGTAAGCAATTCAAGCAACTGAAACATCCGTTGGAGACGAAGTACATGAAGGAACAACTATACCCCATAAAAAAGCACGATGTTCTGCGACTTCCATAGCTTCCAATACCCACAAAATACATGTGATCCATTGTAGAACATAGTAAAATTAACTAAATAACTGCGAGCGCAACTCAGATCGTATTCTCACTATCGTGCAACCGATTCACTAAGTCCAATTAAGGGTGCTCTCTTAATCCAGAATGATATTCTCTCTCCTAGGTTAAAGTTATAATCAAAAGAATATGATCAATACAGAATCAATTTTGAAATATGCCTTAATCGGATGTAACCAATCAATTCAACAATCCAAGGGTTTATATAATCATTATCCTAACACATAGAACTAGGTTTCTTCATACTCAAGTGATGGAGGGGATTAATCCACAGAGAGAGGGAGAGAATAAAACCATGCTCGAAGTATTCATGCTCATAATGATGATGATCTGCTCTAGGATGTCAATTGGCACTCCAAGGGGGGAAAATCCGAGCTCCAATTGTGGATTGGGGGCTCAAATTCGCTCCAATGTATGTTTCTACGTCACTTTCTCTCTCTAGAAAGCGGTGGAGGTCGTGTTTGGAGTCTGGCTGTGTTTCCTCTCGGTATTCGTTACACGGCCTATTATGGGTGAAACATGGTTGTTTTTCGTCCCCTACTTAGGCCGTGTTTTTCCTCCACAGTCATTACACGACCAGTGCAAGAGAAAACTTGGTCGTGCTTCTTCTTAGCTGGAAGATGGTAGTTGTCCTCAGAAACACGGTCGTGTTTCTCATGGCAGTGCCCTTGAATCACCAAATGACCTTCAATTTTCCTGAAAATATGTGCCTACACTTCACTTTACCTGGTAGGACACGAAATGTGACAAATGAACAAAATCTAGCATAAAATAGGTCAAGGAGCGAGCAAATCAAAACCAAATTGATCAAGAAATACAGGTGTAAATATACAATTTATCTCTTATCAATGCACAACGCACAAAAATACAGGTAAAAGCAAGAATGGTAGTCTACAACACCATATCCCATTCCCCAACTTTAAAAGGGGAAATGTCCTCGTTTGACCAAACAACCATCATGCATATAAAGAGATATCCATAATATGAAAACTAGGCAAAATTTAACAATTTCCTTCAAAACTACTATTCTTCTGACTTGAAGACAGATTATCTTTCGTTGACCAGAACTCACGGGGACGGGGGTCTCTCTGATGTAGAAACTAACTTTGGAAGTGATACGTATTGCTAACTGACTAATTATTTAGATTCTAGTTATGCTGGAATTGTTGACATAAGGATATCTATGGCTAGTTATGTATTCACTCTTGGTGGTTCTATTTTTAGTTGGAATGAAACTTTGCAGCCTATTAACTACTTTTTCTACTACTAAAGCAGAGTAGATGACATTTGACAAAAGCTTCTAAGGAGGCAATATGGTTGAAGGGGTTGGTTAGTGATCAGAGTTTACATCATAGTGAAGTTGTGGTTTATTGTGACATGAATGCAATATGTTTGGCTTAGGATGAAGTCCATTATGAGAGGACTACGCACATAGACATGAGGTATCATTTTTAAAGAACAAAGAAGAGAATTAAAGTGAAAGTTGACATATACTCACTTAAGATGATTTAGGAACAGTTTGGTCCTCGTAATGTTAAAGTTGATTGATTTTGTCTTGTACGGAAGTGTCGTGTTGTCCTTCGTGTTGCGGTTACTTAAACCGTGTTAGTATTGGGCCTTGTTGGGCCTTGTCTGATTCGTTGGATTAGGGTTTTAACCCTAAGTTTATCTATATAAGCTTAGTTATCGACTTGTGTGATAGCAAGCCGTCAAGATGTAATCCTAATAAGAGATCAGGTGTGAGCTCTTATGAGCTCACCGTGGATTAGTCTCGATCAATCAATCAATCGAGGATACCATGTAAAACTCCTTGTCTCGTGTTCTTGTTATTTCATCTTCCGCAACATCAAATTCTTCACTTCGAAACTGGTTTTTAGTGTCGATGATGGTTTACGATTGTAACTTGCGACAAGATGATCAAGTGGCAATAGAGAAAAATAAATAAAATAAGATTGATTATGTTTCGATAATGAGAAGTGAATCTCATGTTACCCTTCATGGAGATGTTATATGACACCTTGTCTCACTACCATGTATCCCTATTTGAGTATGACCCTAGTTTCTTACTAACTCGGTTTATTTAGTGGTAGTTTGGCTGTGAAATTTTGGAAACGCAGGAATTTACTCAATTTTCATCTTTTACAAAACCAAGGAATTAGTTCGGGGAAATTGTGTAAAATCTCATGTTTTGGGTAGCTTTAAGTTTTGTGGGAATTGCTACTGTGGAAGTTTGAAAAATACTAATATGCCCTCCTTCATTAGCTATATAGGTTCGTTTTTTAGATAACAGCGTAATACCACTCAACATTGCATTCAGTTCTACGATTTACATAACTCTAGCAAATGTGTATGGTAACTATTTTGAAAACAAAAATTAGGAAGGATAGCAAGAACGACAACAAATTGACTCACTACATTAGAGCTATCATGTATTTTTAAGTGCTGGTTCCCTGGGGCATAAGGATAACTCATATTAATCACTCATCAGCTTGTTAACAAGCATGACCAATGGGAGAGGGAAAGATTTTACTTCTTCTTGTATCGATTGCAGAGATGAAACAAAAGGACGGAGAGAAACACAAATGGAGCTTGCAACCATCACTTGAAAAAAGGCAGGTGTTATAACTACGCTGCTGTGTATCGGGAAATCGGAGGATTAAAGAAACGAATTGCGTAGAGAGAGAGAGAGTAGAGAGAGTGTGTGATCTCGGTGACTGAGGGTTTCTGCGTTTCCTCATTGCCAGCTCCGGCATCTGCGCCGGAGCAGCTCTTCTCTTCCCCCTCTTATTCTGTTCTTAAGAGTGAAGCGAGTGTTGCGATCTCATCACCGGCGTCAGAGGGACTGGGTAGTGACCCTTGGGGGATCTCGACGAAACCCTGGGCCTCGCTATTCGGGATCTCTGAAGCCAACCGCCTCAAATACATCCCCCCTGAAGTCGTCAATGGTGGTTTACGGATGCCAAAAGCGGTTCGGGAGGCGGGGGCGGCCCGTTGGAAGAACTGTCTCGTCGAGCAATTTCTCCAGGATCCGCCACTGCTATATGTTCTGCGTCGATGGGTTAATAAGCTTTGGGGTCATGACGGTCTGGTGAGGGTGTCTCTGTTATATGATAAGATGCTATGATTCAATTGCCTAATCCGAAGGTATGTGAATGGATATTGGAGAATGGCCCCTGGTTTTTGTTCAACAATCTGCTCTATCTTCGTCCTTGGGTGCCTGGTATCAGTGTTGAGGAATTGGGTAGGAAAGCCTTGCCGATTTGGATTAATTTGGCGAACGTTCCCTTGGAATACAACGATTTTTAGGGTTTAAGTAGCATTGCAAGCTGGGTTGGAGTTCCGCTAGGAATGGATCACACAACTCGAATGGGGGATAGGCATGGCTTTGCTAAGGTGATGGTGGAACTCACAGTGGACAGCGAGTGTCCTGATCATATCCTTTTGTGGCCTGATGATGATTCATCCATTAGGATCGGGGTCACCTATTGTAATCTGCCTCAAGTCTGCCAGGTTTGTCATCTGTTTGGGATCTCTGGATCATGTTCTGAGCATCAAGGAAAGAAGTGGGTGGCTAAGTCAGCGCAAGTGCAGCAGTCAGAGAGTGGTGAGAATCAGGGTGTTCGAAATGAGGAGAGGGCTCAGGATGTAACAGTTGAGGTGCAAGCTACTAGTGAGAAGGGTAAAGAGGTGGTGGTGTATGATGATGATCCACAATTGGCAGCCATATTTACTAGCCCTGTTGTGATGGGGGGGGGGGGGTCTGATTGCTCCTCAGAATCTCGAGAAATCATTTCAAGAGGTGGCCACTTCATCCTCGCCTAAACTGCCATTAGAAGATGAATTTCAGCAAGTGGTCAATGGTGCTAAGCCTAGAGTCGGGCTCTCTCAGGGGAATTCGAAGGGCATTCTTGTCTCAAACTCATCTTTCAGTGTGTTGGGGAAAATTGGTGATAAGGAAGAGGGTAAAATTCAAGATGCTCCAAGGAAGAAGGAAACAAAAAAGGATGTGAAGAAGGGTGGGGGGAAACCCCCCAACTTCGAAATGATTGTGCTCTTCTGGAATGTCAGGGGGTTAAATAAACCCTCTAAACAAAGGGACTTATTAAGAGTCCTGCGTAGGAATAAGGTGGATATGGTTGCAGTTTTAGAAACTAGGATACAAGCTACTAAAGCTGAGGAAGTGGTGGAGGAGGTTTTTACTGGTTGGGAAAAATGTTTGAACTGTTATGAGTCAAAGTTGGGAAGGGTCTGGCTTGTCTGGGACCCTGCCATTAAAGTCCAGATCCTTAAGCCTAGGAAAAATTTCATACATTGTCTAGTAGAGGACTTGAATAGGGACCGTTTTTTCCTTAGTGCGGTCTATGCTTCTAATGATGAATCAGAGAGGTTGAGTACTTATCAAGAAATTTCTCAGTTGAAAGTTGTTGGCCATCCCTGGATTGTGGGAGGAGATTTTAACACTGTGCGAGCTCCACAGGTGACCTCAAATCAGAGATCCTCGAACCAGAGTATGAATGACTTTAATCACTGGATTGGGGAGATGGAGCTGATGGATTTCAAAACTACAGGGCCGCAATTCACATGGACTAACAAGCAAGCCAATTAGCCTATTGCTAGAAGATTAGATAGAGGCCTGGTTAATCTGGAATGGATTGATCATTTTTCAAATTGCATCATGGAAGCTCTCCCTTCCCAGTTTTTAGATCACTGTGCCATACAAGTCTGTACTGTTGCCCCGATTAAGTCCCTACCTAAACCTTTCAGATATTTTGAATTCTGGGCAGATCATCCAAAATTCTTGGATATAGTGGCTGAGGCTTGGAGTAGTGAGGTGGTAGGAAATCCTCTGCAGGTCATTCAGGGTAAATTGTCTAGGGTAAAGCAAGCTCTAAAGAAGTTCAATAAAGACATATATGGTAACTTGCAAGATAAGGTAAAAGAGGCTGAGGCTGAATTGGCAAGGGTTCAGATCAAGGCTTTCTCAGATCCCACTTCTGAGCACTTCGAAGCTGTAACACTGGCCAAGGACCAATATGATCATGTTTCAAAGGCATATGAAAGTTTTGGATGGCAAAAATCCAGGGTCTCTTGGTTATCAGTTGGGGACCAGAGTTCTCATTTCTTCCATCAGGCAGTCAAGATTCACAACTCTAAGAGAGCTATTAGGAAACTGGTTAAAGAATCTGGTGAGGAGCTATTCCAGTCTGACCAGATTGTTGAAGAAGTAATTTGTTTTTATAAAAAGCTGTTGGGGGAGGCAAATCTGGAAATAAAACCTGAGAGGGATGAGATAGCTCATCTGATTCGACATCATATTCCAGGCCCTGAGTGTGAGAATCTTATTAAGGAGATCACAGTAGAGGAGGTGAGACAAGTGGTCTTTAGCCTGAATGCACAGAAGGCTCCAGGCACATATGGCTTCTCTGCAGGCTTCTACAAGAGAGCATGGCCAATCATTGGAGAGGATGTGACTAGAGGGGTCCTCTATTTTTTTCCAAACAGGTAACCTTCCTAGTGGAATCAATGCTACTGTTGTTTCCTTAGTTCCTAAGGTACTGAATGCTGACACCCTGAAGAACTTTAGACCCATCTCATGTGTTAATCTTCTTTACAAAATAATAGCTAAGATTCTTGCTAGAAGGATTAGTGAGGTAATGCCTCTAATCATTAGTGCTAATCAGTCAGCGTTTGTTAAGGGGAGAAGCATCATGGACAATATACTGATGGCTCAGGAGTTGGTTAGTGGATACAATAGAAGTGCATTATCATCTAGATGTGCAATAAAAATTGACATCATGAAAGCATTTGGTTCTGTTAGTTGGAGCTATCTGTTTCACATGATGACTGCCATGGGTTTCCCATCTCAATTTATGAAATGGATAAGGGCTTGCTTGCAAACTGCTCATTATAGTATAAGTATAAATGGAGGGCTTTGTGGATTCTTTAGGGCTAGAAAGGGAGTTCGTCAAGGTGATCCATTATCACCATACTTGTTTACTATTGCCATGGAGGGCCTCTCTTCCATGCTAATATCTGCCAGTCAATCAGGGAGGATCCCCTACCATCCTCAGTGTCGAAGAGTTGGTTTAAATCATATGTGTTTTGCTGATGATGTGCTTGTTTTTACCACTGGCTCAACCCAAGCTATTCTTCAAGTAAAAGAGGTATTACAGCAGTTCTACAAACTATCAGGGCTTAATTGTAATCTTGCTAAGTGTGAAGTCTACTTTGGGGGTGAATCTGTCAAATATAAAGATAATGCCCTAGCCCTGTCTGGTTTCAAGGAAGGGTTGTTGCCTGTCAAGTATTTAGGGCTTCCATTGATGACTGGAAAATTGTCATCAAAGGAGGTGGATATTGTGGTGGAAAAGATCACAAAAAGAATTAAATCATGGAGGGCCAGGAAATTGACCTATGCTGGTAGGCTGCAACTTGTGACTTCAGTCTTGATGGGGGTCATTCAGTATTGGATGCAGCTATTTGTTCTTCCTAAAGCGGCTCTGAAGAGGATCCAACAGGTTTGCTCTCAGTTCCTTTGGCATGGGACTGAAACTGGGAAAGCCAAAGTAGCATGGGAATCAGTGGCTTTACCAAGGAAGGAGGGTGGGTTAGGAGTTAAAGATCTATTGGCATGGAATCAAGCATGTACTATCAGAATGCTGTGGTTGTTTTTAATGAAGGCAGACACTTTATGGGTTGCATGGATGCTGGAATATAAATGCAAACAGGGGGATTTGTGGAGTATGAAGGTACAATATAGTAGCTCTTGGACCTGGAGGAGGCTGCTAAAGCTTAGAGACATTATCTTGCCTTGGATTACTCAACAAGGGACTGTCATTTACAGGGACTCTCAGGAAATGCATGTCTATTCTGTTCGTAGGGTTTGGGAAAAACTTAGAAGAAAATCACCTATTGTCCCGTGGTATAAACTTGTCTGGGGAGCTTACTGTCTTCCAAGATATAGTCTGCTTGCTTGGCTGATCATGAGGAATGCTATAATAACCAGAGATAAGCTACTGAAGTGGGGTAAAATACCTAGTGCATCTTGTCCCTTGTGTGAGGATGGAGTTGAGAGCCGATACCGTCTATTTCTCAGCTGTAACTTCACTCGAAGGCTTATTGCACTACTGCAATTCAGGTATCTGAACTATCAGAATTGGGATGTGATGGTACAGGATTTCAGTACAAGGATGCACAGGGATACACAAACTGGAAAATGGCATGCTTTGGTCTGGTGTCTGTTTGTTGCTTTTATTTGGAAGGAGAGATGCAGAGTGATACCTGGATCGGCCAGGCAAAGTCTAGAGAAGGTTGCTGAACAGCTTCGGGAGGATTTGCAATTTTTAACTTGTGGGAATAGAGGATTGAGAGATGCTCTTACTAAACTTCACTACTTATAGGTTTTATTTTCACAGGTCTTTGTAGGTAGGGTGATATATAGGAGAAAGTAGTGAGACAATCACTGGGGATGCAAATCTCCACTTCGTTGTATTGGTCTTTCTTGGAAATAAAGCAACCGATTCAACGGAAAAAAAAATCGGAGGATTCGACAAAGCAAGAAAACGAAAACAGGAAGCACACGATACACGATTTACATGGTTTACTAACACAATGAATATTAGCTAGTAAAGTAACTATCTAGTTAAATTGGGTAAGTTGAAATAATTATTTAAATAACGATCTATCGTATTTAGTAAAGTAACTATCTAGTTAAATTAATTAGATAACAAGTTGTATGCATCATAATTAGTCATTGA
This sequence comes from Linum trigynum, assembly GCA_964030455.1. Taxonomy (NCBI): domain Eukaryota; kingdom Viridiplantae; phylum Streptophyta; class Magnoliopsida; order Malpighiales; family Linaceae; genus Linum; species Linum trigynum. Next base: position 25,458,597 of record OZ034814.1, on the reverse strand, counting down.
TAAATTATGACTATGAACAAATTTCTCATCAAATAATTTATTATAAGAGATTAATAGATAATTATTGACTATGCTAATAGATAATTCATTATAATAATTATCTAAATAATTATTGAATTAAATAAATTATAAATAATTTTTTGTTTTAAATAATTATCTATCATATTTTAGTTAAGTAATTGAGTAAATTGAAATAATTATTTAAATAACTACCTATCGTATTAAGTAAAATAACTATCTAGTTAAATTAATTAGATAACAAATTGGATGTATCATAATTAGTCTATGAAACAACAAATAATTGCTCAACAAATAATTTATTATAAGACATTAATAGAAAATTATAGACTATGTTTAGAGATGGCGTCGTCTGGTAGTTCTGGAGGATCACGTAGTTCTGGAGGATCAGTAAAGAGATTGAAAAGATTCATTGGACGTAACATTAGTATGAGTGGGAGAAATAAGGACCCAAATGATGGAGGAGAGCCACAACCAAAGCCACAGCCACATCAGCTAGTAACACCGATGACTTAGAGGGCATACGGTTTTCCTCAGTTTGATTTTCAGTTGCCTAGTATGGCTGGTAGTGGAACTGGTTCCAGTCACGACTTTGGGGCGAGGGATCATCATACTTTACCATTTGAGCCTTCAGACGAGATTGATGACGAGTCGGAGCAGTATGAGTCGGATGCTGTTGAGTATCGCATTCCACGAGTCAATCCGATCAGAGATAGAGGTGTCACCAGCAGATCGTCACATGTCGTTACTGGGGTTCATGATGTTACTGGGATTTATAGAGACCATGCGGGGCGTTTCTACAGAGCTCCACAGCCTGGTGAGGGCCAGAGTGGTAATGCTTATGTGGGAGAGGCCTGGGAGCTTAGAGGACCATGTGCTGGAGGGCCAAGCGATCCGAGTTTGCTCCGTAGATTTCTTGGGAATCTTGCCCACCGTCTTTACACCGGACATGATGATAGAGGGGTGATCACCTACTACGACAGGAGTTCGACGCTTCAGCACGTTCTAGACGGTTATGAGATGGCAGATGATAACGCTAGGACTACCGTAGAGACATTGGGCCTTGCTCACCTCGTTGATATCACCTTCCAGAGCGAGCTGGTCACTACTCTCATCTCGGCATTTGTGGAGAGGTGGCATCCAGATACCAACACCTTCCACATGTCGTTTGGAGAGATGACGATCCTCCTTCACGACGAGGCTCACATTCTTGGGCTTGCGGTTGAGGGAGAGGCAATGGTAGTGGATCCGAGGCAGTTGGAGAAGTGGTCACTGGAGGCTGACATACGAGCACTACTAGGATTAGATCGTGATGATTTGGACCATAGGGAGCAGGTTGGAGAGGTTGCCAGTCTGTCTAGGTGGTACAGAGGATATGGTTTGTTGGGTGTGGCAGCTTTGACTCATTTGCAGGAGTTTGGTCCGCCAGCTAGAGAGGCTCAGTGTTACCTTCTTTTGCTGCTTGGGTCCACACTGTTCGTAGATAATAGTAAGGACCGCGTTTCTACTGTTATCAACTTGTTTGTAAAGAGGCCTGATATGCTAGGAGAGTACGCGTGGGGGGCTGGAGCTCTTGCTTATCTGTACATGCAGCTTGGTATTGCCTCCCGGGCGGAGGCTAAGGGAGTGGCGGGTTGTTTGACTTTACTACAGTGTTGGATTTACGACCACTTTCCTACCTTGAGGCCTAGTCGGTTGGAGCCACGACAGCTGGAGCAGGGGCAGGAAGGAGCATTCAGGTGGCATGGTATCTCACCCCAGTCGGCGAAGAAGAGGGATACATAGATGCTGGCTTATTATCGGCAGGCGATTGATAGTTTGACCCCACAGCAGGTTATTTGGACTCTGTATGGTCGGAGTCCTCATCTGACAATGAGACGTACATTGTATCAGGGCCTGCTGAGATTTGCAGAGATAGTAGAGCCATATGATCCCACTAGGTGCCTCCGATAGTTAGGCTACATGCAGAGTGTACCGTATCCCCCGGAGCGTCTGCTTGTTGTGCGGTGACCTGCTTCCACGCTTGGATACTCTATTAGCTACCAGTCTGTTTATGATTCGTGGTGGAACAACCTGGGGGCGCATAGTGTGCATCTGGACCTTTATTCTACTCCAATACGACGTAGGCCATGGGAGTTTGCTGGCGATTACATGGGGTGGTACATTAGGCACTCGCACCAACAGATACTAAGTGACAACCGACCTCGTCGTGAGTTCGCGGATGCTGATACAGTTAGTACAATCATATTTGAAATTATTTGTATTAAGTAGAATTCCGTTTGATTGCAACTAATATGTATTTAAATTGTATGATTTTTGTTTACAGTTGGGGCGCGAGATGTGGATTGAGCTAGCTCCCGTGATGGATGCTGCACAGGGTAGTAGGGAGCAGTGGAATGCTAGGTCCAACGAGTACTATGACTTATGTCATGGAGTTGGGAACATGTAGCCCGAGTTTAGGAGGAAGTCTGGTTTTCTACCACCTCCACAATAGTTGTATGATTGTTATGTCATATTTATGAGTGTTATTTGTTGTTTTTAGACGAGTGGACTTATGTTATTCTGTTGTTTTACTATGACTTATGTTATGTGGTATTCAGTTGCTTATTTTGTTGTATCTGGGATGTTGTTTTCTGATTATGACTTATGTATTTATGTTGTACTTGGGATGTTTTTATTATATCATGTTTCCATGTGACGTAAGCAACTTTCATTACAATTTATTTAAATTGAAGACGAGTACATCGGGCTCCCTCTCGATTACAAATTTATTTCTTTGGAACCCTCTTTATTTTGCGCGATGGACCGCTTGACTGCCCACCCCTAAGATCAAACCACAGTTGACTAAACTGCGCGAAATATGTATCCCATCCAAGCACGCTATCTTGGTGACCTTCTGGACACATGCCATGTACTGGGGGCATCGGTATCATGTCCGCCGGGAAAGACAGGTTGAGCCAATGATCCTGGACGAAATGCACAACAATGACTCCTCTAGGACTGGTTGCCCCAGATAGGTTGTCCACTGGCATAATGGTACAGTTGTACGTATTTGGTACTGGAAAGAGGATATTGATGTGCATGACAACAACCAAATTAAAGAGTGTGGCAAATACGAATAGATCCACACCCATCATCCAATGACAATTTGTCGTTGGTGCTGTAGTAGCGATGTCAATGCGTTTGATTGCCGCATTCACATCTGACCCATACAAGTTAGCGTATTGCCAATAGTGCTCACGGAGATGCCATTGAGAAAATTGTCTGTGTAATCACCATTTAGTTCAACATTGTAAGCCATGTCCACCTGCAATTATGATTTTACAACTCGTTAGAAAGATATAAATTATATGATTCTACAAAATTAAACTAAATGCAATAATTTAATTAACTCTACAAAATAACGATAATTTGACGATAAGAAATTTAATTAAATATAAATTATTAAACCAAATTATCTCTATGAATTAAATCTAAACACAATAAACTAATTAGCGCTACAACAAAACACAATCACTTAATTAAACGAATTGTGCTTCAATTGACTCTACACAATTAAACTAAATGCAATAGTTTAATTAAATCCACAAAATAACGATAATTTGACGATAAGAAAATTATTTAAATATAAATTATTAAACCAAATTAGCTCTACGAATTAAATCTAAACACAATAAACTAATTAGCGCTACAACAAAATACAATCGCTTAATTCAAACCACATAAGAAATCAACTGTGTAAAATAAAAATAAAAGCAATAAATTAAATCTAAATTATTAGCTCTAGAATTAATAATATATATCAAAATAAAATAAAAAACACCGCCGGCGTCGGGCGCCGTCCGCTCGCCGGCGTCGGGCGCCGTCCGCTCGCCGGCGTCGGGCGCCGTCCGCTCGCCGGCGTCGGGCGCCGTCCGCTCGCCGGCGTCGGGCGCCGTCCGCTCGCCGGCGTCAGACGAGGAAAAATACAGGAGGTGTGCAAAATACAGGAGGTTTACCTCCTTCGCTGGTCTGACGATGTGGTAGGCTGCTGTCCGGTGGCCAACGAATTATGCTGACGGTGGTCCGATGGCCCGCGACTTAGGCTGCCGTCCGGTGGCCGTGACTCCGACTATGGTGATTGTGGGTTGGTGGTCGGGTGGTGGTGTGGGTAGTTTAAAAAACCAAAGAATAGAATATAAAGAAATTTTGGAGGGCAAAAATGTCTTTTTAGTTTAATTTACGGGCGGCAAATAGTAATGACACGGGCGGCAAATAATACGCCTCTAAAATAACAGGGGCATAACAGGCAACAAAATATCCTTAAACACGAGAATTAGAAATGCAGGGAGCAGGGGATTTTTAATTTCCATATTTTTGGTAATTGGACCAATTCTCACAAGTCACAACCCAATTTCCATTATATTTTTTTTACAGCCAAACATGAGAATTTGACCCACTTATTGCATATTGTGGAAATTGAGCCCAATTAGTGGTTAACCGATAATCGCCTACTAGTATAACCACACAGTTTTGGTTTTTGGCTGAGATAAAAAGTCTCAAGATACAAACCAACCAAAATCGCAATTTCAGATATCTCTATCTCCACTTCTTGCCAAAAACCCTCCACCCAAACTCTTTAAATGTGTTTAAGAATCATACCAAAAGTCATCCTTTTTGACTCCCATTTGCACTCGATAGAGTGAACATCACATCCCGTTTTTTAAGCGTTACGGGTACCCATATTACCTGTAATATTTTAAACGGATGGGACTTGGGATTGTACAGTCCTAATATGGGTACCCGCGGGTTACCCGCGAATACCCGTTTGGGTAATATGGGTACCCGTTGTACCCATTCAAATTACAAAGACATATAATTTAGCCCATGCGCCCAGGCCCAACCCAATTCAAAATCCATTAAAATTACAAAATCCATTTAATTCAACTCGTGAGAGTTGAGACGCCGACGCACCCCTAGGCCCTAGAAGACGCGAGACACGCGACGGCAGGCGATAGCTTCTCTGGAATTTGGAAAGGTCTGTCTCTGTCTTGTGTCTTGTCCCTGGCTGGAGGAGTCGTCTTCGCGGGACGAGAGAGAAGAGACGAAAGGTCGAAACCTAGCTCGCCTCGGGCCTTGGCGCCTCCTTCATTCACCGCCGCCGCCGCCTCTGAGCTCTCCCTTCTTCTCACCCAGCGGAGCAGCAGCAGGTTTCTTCTTCTCACCCGGCGGCCAGCAGATTTCTTGCCAAACTGAGGATTGATTTGAGTAGAAACAACATTATTATTATTATTACTGAATCATGGCACTTTCCAGGAAGCAGAACTTGTTCTCTTTCTGGGTTTTATTATTTGGTCCTTTCCCCTTCCTTATTTCCTTTTCATCTTCATCATCATCCCTTCTTTGGGTTGTAGGAATTGGTGTAAGTTGCTACTTGTGCAGCCATTTTGTGTTTTGAAATGAATGCTTTGGATGTAATTGACTAATTGTCTTTAGGTAAAATGTCATTTACACTTTGGGTATTTATGGGTAGTATGGGTACCCGTTATCCGTCCCGTACGGGTAATGGGTACCCGTTTCCCATATGGGTTTGGGATATGGGATGGACTTTGGTCTCTAAATGGGACTGGGTACCCGTTGCCCACCCCTACCTAGTAGTCTTTGCTTCTTTGATGTTTATGGATGATGATGATCTTTTGGTTCTTGTATTTGATTTCTTGGTAGTTGGTATTCACTAATTAGATGAAGACGTTTTGGATTTGGGTTTTGATTATGAATTCACGATGAATGTTGTATTGCTGTTATTTCTTCTCATTAGTATTTTATGTCAATACTGTAGAAGTGTAGTTAATTTCAAATTTTTATTTTGTGTTCGCTGACGTGGTAAGTGACCTGGCGTTTGACTAACGGTTATTGTAGTTGACCTTCCAATTTGATGGTCAAAATATAGGGTTAATTGCATGGTTGGTCATTGAGATTACAAAAAACATTCATGTTTGGTCACTGGAAATATTTAAATCCAATCTTGGTCACTCAAATTAGTTAAATGGTTCAAGTTTGATCACTCTCCGTCCATTTCCGTTAACTCTAGCTTACGTGGCAGTCAACTTTTATAGTTGACCGTTAAATATGTGACGTGGCAATTAAAAAATTATTAAAAATAAAAAAATAAACTTTTATATTTTCCACCCCATTATTACATTCATTAAAAATAAAAATAAAAATAAAACCTAATTTCATTTTTACACACCCCAATACCCTACCCGACACAACCCAACCTCACCACCACCAGAACACAATCTCCGGCCCGACAGCGGCATTCCTTCCGCCGACGAAATGAAGCGCCCAATATACTTGCCTCCATGGGACCTCCTCATGCTCTCCGTCCATTACATCCAGAAGGGCCATCTACCAAACACGCTCCCCCGGCTTCCACATTGCCGAATTCCTCTGTCGGTTGAACCATGCCCTCTCCCTCACGCTCTCCCACTTATACCCACTCGCCTTCCGCCTCGTCACTTCCGAATCCCCACAAGACGACAGCTCCTGATCGTATCCCTCGACTGTGTGAACAGTCCCGGAGCCCGATTGATCCACGCTGCCCCATCGGTAGAGCTCCTCGAGCGCTCCATCAACGACAAGTTTAGCTTCAACTTCGCCTGGTAAATTAGCTCTTTATCCAAGCAATGTATGAGCTCGGAGTACTTCATATCTCAGATATACAACAAAAAAACACCAACACTCTCCAACATCAAACGACATCCAAATCCCCCGATTCGAGACTCTCCGGAACGGTTCAAGGAAGTTCCAGATTCTGGAGGGAGTCATCGTCAAAGACCTGGGGACCCGGAAGTGAACCGAGGATCGGGTCAGAGCTGTCGTGGCGGAGAGATTCCGGGTCCGATCCGGGTGCGAAGGAAGAGTCGTAGAATAACCAAAGCAGGCCGAAAAAGAGGATGACAATCAGAAGAAGGTGAGTGATAAGCTTGGACGACCGAAGCTACGAATCGCCACAGCTCCTCGAGAGCTTCTTCCACTTCTTGGCCGAATCGATTGCTAAAATCAAATCTAAATCCAACTACCAATCCCGGACCACCAAGATGTCATCGTTCCAATCCCTATCCGCATTGGTCTGGCGAGGCATGACCCGCGCCCGAAATTTCCCTCAAGAGAAGATCACCGGGTGCTGTCTCGTGACCAACAACAGGGGAAGGATGAATCCTCCCCTACATCCAGACTACTTCGAGAACTCGATTAATCCGATGAGGACCTCCGCCGCGATGGGGGAGCTGCTGGGGAACGATTTGGGATGGGCAGCGTGGTGGCTGCAGGAGGCGGTGGTGGAGCACGACAACGAGAAGATCAGGGGGATCTTGTCGTCGTGGTTGGTGTCGTTGGTGGTTTACCGGATGGAGCAAGTGTTCGATACGGATAGTGTGATGATAGGGAGCTCGCCGAACCTGGAAGGAATGCCGCTGCCGGGTCGATGGTTGTGTTCTGGTGGTGGTGAGGTTGGGTCGGGTAGGGTATTGGGGTGTGTAGAAAAAAAATTAGGTTTTTTTATTTTTTAATGAATGTAATAATGAGATGGAAAATATAAAAGTTTTTTTTAATTACCCTGTCACATATTTAACGGTCAACTATGAAAGTTGACTGCCACGTAAGCTAGAGTTAACGGAAATGGACGGAGAGTGGCCAAACTTGAACTATTTAACTAATTTGAGTGACCAAGATTGGATTTAAATATTTACAGTGACCAAACATGAACGTTTTTTGTAATCTCAGTAACCAACCATACAATTAACCTTCAAAATCCATGTCGGGCCAATCAAGGAAATAATATGCCCCTATACTATGTCATTTTATCAAACATGCTCCTCTACTATTTTTTACATCAAATATGCCTCTGTACTTTGGAAAATTATCAAACATGCCATATGTTAAAATTTTCATTGAAAAAATCGTCAATCATGGTTGAACAGAGATTTAGATGACCCGACATCGGCAAATGGGAGGGAAAATGTCATTTTTATCCCCTGTTTTATTTCTCTGGGTCTCGTCAAAGTGAAATTATTAGAATTATTTGGTTATCCATAAAGTGAAATTATTATGGATATTTTAGATATTTGTGTCACCCTAACAAAAGTTTGGTCGTGGTTAACAGTTTTTGGATGGAAATCTTAATAGAAAGGCATGTTTGATCATATTTCTAAGTACATGGGCATGTTTGATGTAAAAAAATAGTAGAGGGGCATGTTTGATAAAATGACATAGTAGAGAGACATATTGTACCTATGACCCTTTCATAAACCACGGACCAAGGTAGAAAGTTTGTGTATAGTTCGTGCCAAAATAAAGTATTAACACTAATTTTTTTTTACAGCTAGTTAGGATTAAATGACACTTGTTAAACTTAATCGGATGATGATTTGTGTAATACTACACATGGTTATTATTTTGTTTTATTATATTTCGTGAAAGAAAATAAAAGTTATTGGTTTGATTAGGTATATTCATACTTGTTAGAACATATGTTAGTGGTTAACCGCTAAACTAACAGCTAACCAAACTAATAAGATACGGTTAATTGGTTCGGTTATCGATATGCATTTTTGACTAATTGGTTAATCGCTAACTACCATATCAGTTAGTGGTTAAACGACACCGTACCAATTACCACCTCTAAAAATGACTATTTTGATATACATACATATTAAACTAGATTAGGGCCCGGCCTCTTGGCCGGGAGAGTTTGATTTTCATGTATACGTATAGTAAACATTGAGGTATATTTTTTTTATGGTTCATGTTGTTGAGGATTGAAGTAACTATTTAATTTGGTAAGTTCTCCATGAATAATATAGGAAAGTATTTAATGTATGACAAACAACGTCCAACTACACTAACATAAATACATATTTTCAAACAATGTCATATCTATATAAAAATGTCTAAGAAGAACAATGATAAGAGTTGTTTTACATCATACATGCATAATCAATCTTTAGTATACGATAAAAAATTTGTCTTTTCCATTTACTTGAGTGTATTCAATGATATAATGAAACAAAGTATATGTTTAGAGTGTCCTTAAAAAGAAACAAACTAACTCACACAGTCATGGTTCGAGTGGCATTTCATATAGAAAGCTAAATCAAACTGGAAAGAAGGCAAAAACTAAAAGTAGCATACCTAACATTTTGGGGGAAATCCACAATAATAAAAGTCATTGTAGCTCTTACTGAAGTTAGAAAGACTTTGATTTAATGGTAAGTAAACAATTATATGCAGTGCTTAAGAGGGAAGATGAGACCTTACATTGTTTATTAATATGCATCTTAGTTTCATAATTTTTACATCATTAAAAATTTATGTGTTGAATAGAAACCCATCCATGTTTGGAGCCATTGTAAAATGTAAGTTATGAGGCAAATGAGAAGTCTCAAGCATCCACATGCTTGAAAAAATAAATCTATATTATCAAAGATAAAATCATATCTTGCATAAGAAAAAGAATACTAAATTAAAGCCAATGTAAAAGTAACGATGAAAATAGATATTATATCCACCTAAGGAATAATAAAGTAAGTCATGTTTCTTAGAGACCTCTCTCGATAGAACCACTCTATTATAAACCCATTTCGTCAAACAATTGTATCATATGGAGTTTTAACTTAAATTGAAGTGTTGATAATTAGTTATTTCAGCTCATGAATGAATTAATTATATCATTTGGTAAAAGAAAATAATTTATAAACTTGAGAGTTATTTAGTTTGTTGTTAAATCATTTGAACTAAAGTATGAAAGTGCTTTAGAACTGTTATTTTATTCATTATTATTAAAAATTGCTATTTTTATTATATTGTCTAAGCATGTCTAGGCGAGCTAGGAGATAGACAAATGCCCAATGACCGCGTTACGCCTAACGTGCAACTGAACCTCAATAATTATAGCAACTTTGAGAACATCTTATAAATTTGATAACTTCTATTTTGGTAAAATTGATTACATCATGAAAGCGATCAATCAAAGAGTCTTTCTATATGATTTTGATAAGATGTCCCCCTACTGCACAATTAGTATGACTAAATCGTAATAAGATAATCATGTATTGAATTTTGAATCGAAAGCGCAAAAGATTGTACTAACTCAAGTAGAGTTTTAGCTACTCAGTACTTCATATTCGGATGTAGATAGCTACTTCAAAGAGTTCGAATGTTGATTGAGTTTGTTGAACTTTACCTAACAAAACTATGATATCAATCGCAAGATATGATGCTTTTTGGAGAAATTGGGAGAATATGTTGCTGACATCAAACCTAACATGGATACCGTTGGATTTAAATGATAAGCAACATTTATGGTCAATAGATTAGACATGAAAAATATATTTAGCATTCCCATAAATTGGTAGGAAGTAGTGAATAATTAGGAATTGAAAGCTAGAAACAAAGTTGATTTAATAAATAACTGCAAATGATAATTTGTAAAAGAAAACAAATGCTTAGAGCATAGCTAGGCATGAGAGTGCTACATTAAACCCTCAAAGAGAAAGCAAGCAACCATTAATAGTTAGTTGTGGATGTTAAAATAGTTAACTATGTTGAATACTATATACTGGTGATTAATACTTGGAACTTAGCTTGAACATTGCATCATGCTGATAAAAATTATTTCATTAATTACATTATTGAAATAAGGGGTCGTATGGAAGTCTTGATTGTTTTTATGAGATTGTTAAAATAAATAAATATTTCATAATATAATACATATGTTTATATTTTTTTCATACACAATCGTGAATTATTTGCTTGGTTTAACTAAACTATCACTCAAATTGAATGATTAAACAATTTCGAGTTTTAGCATAGACTGTTGAGATAATTGGTATTGGTGTTTGACATGTTTATTTTTCTTGAAATATATGGTACCACTATTCTTATGTCGTCATTGAACACTTCATCAACACTTCAAATCAATGCACAATATTCCAACAAATGATATTTGTGTTGAGATTTTAAAATTATCCTTCATTTATAAATTAGGAAAAATTCTAAATTAATTATTAAAATATGAAAATAGAAGTATCAAACACCACAAAATACTTATAGGAGACTTAGCGGGCTAACTAACCATGATAGAAAAGTACTATGTTTTTCATAATTTTTAACTTCCTTTATGTTTTGTATTAATGAAGTACAACAAATCTGTCTAGTCTAATTGGTTACAATTCTTGTCTTTAATGGAAGAGACCACGGTTTAAATCCTAGCATTGATTTTTTTTTGGGTGTGCCTACGGTGACATGCATGTCACGGTGACTTGCACTTTCCGGTCGACCTCAGTTAGGATTAGGTCGACCTCATTTAGAATTCGGTCGACCTCATATAGGATCTGGTCGACCTCATTTAGGATTCGGTCGACCTCATATAGGATCAGGTCGACCTAATCTATTGTTTCAGTGTAAAAACAGTTCATGGTGCCTACTTTGGATATTCATATCATACAATTGGCTGGATGGAAATTGAAGACTAATGACTTGTTTTGAAGCTAGAGTGTCCCTCTACATATTGAAGTGGAAGAGAGCTCGATAGGAAGTCCAGAAGACCATTTTTGAACCTCGTCAAAAGGCTATGCCAAAACTGGGAAACTGCCTGAAAATGGCCAAGTCTGAAAACGTGTTTGTGAAGCCTATTTTGGAGCTCAATTCGAAAAGCATGAATGCGAGTCGAGTCCAGGAGCCTCTAACACGTTAAATTAGGTATGTTTTATACAAATTCAAGGCATTGGATGAAAGATTGGATATCTGTAAGGCTTCAAACAAAAGGGTCGAAGTTGCTACGAAGACTGTTTTTCTGGCTAACTTTGAGCACAAGCAAGCTGCCAGAAAAATAGCCTCCGTAGCAACTGCGAGCCTTTTGTTTGAAGTCTTAAAGATATTCAATCTTTCATCCAATGCCTTGCCTTTGTATAATAAAATACGTAATTCAACGTGGTAGAGGGCCCTGGACTTGACTCGCATCCATGCTTCTCAAATTGAGCTCCAAAGTAGGCTTGACAAACACGTTGCCAGACTTAGCCAATTTCAGGCAGTTTCCCAGTTTTGGCATAGCCTTTTGGTCAGGTTCAAAAATGGTCTTCTGGACTTTCTATTGAGCTCCCAAGTACTTTAATGTGTAGAGGGACACTTCAGCTTCAAAACAAGCTCTTAATCTCCAATTTCCATCTAGCCAATTGTAAGATATGAATCTCCAAAGTATACATCATGAAACTGTTTTTACACTGAAACAGCAGATTAGGTCGACCTAATCCTATATGAGGTTGACCGAAAAGTGCATGTCACCGTAACATGCATGTCACCGTAGCAAAGTCCTATTTGTTTATATGAAATAAAAAATTGATTGTGTAAACGAAAATACCCTTCCTACTTTCACTCTCGTTAAAGTTGGATTCTTATTATTAAAAGTGTGAACATTTTACACAAAGAATAAAACGTTTGTTGATCTATTATTAATATGAATTAGACGCTCGGCGTCTGTCTTTTAACCAAAAAAAAGAATAAAACGATTTGTTACCGTTTATGTTAATTACCTAGATCGGAACGAATGAGGATTTAGATTCTCCAATTTGAAACTCTCTCTGCAAACAAAACTAAAATCGGAGCTCCGAGGGCGAGGGTGATTATCCTCCGCCGGTTAACAAATTCTCTCTGCCATGGACGCACGTCACGCATCTCTGGGTCGACGAACTGTACTCATCTTCGCATCCATTTTACACTTCATTTTTGGCTTCTACTGTTTCTGTCTCTGAAATCGAGTTCGCCCCGTTGCCATTCTCTGCAGCTGGAAGATATTCGACAAAAGCGAGCGGCAGAGAGATTGAGCAAAGCATCGTCTGGACCAGATCTCAGCAAATCCCCAATCCTTGCAGGTCTTCCCTAGATCTTGTGTCAACAAAGACTGCTGCATCGTTTATCCCGCGGCCGGTTTCTTCTTATTCCAACGCGCACTTGACTGTGTTTCTTTTGAGTTTCCGCAGATAATGTTGGAATAAAGAAATCCGAGAGTGCAAATCGACTCTCAGAGGTGGGAATTGCACATCTTAGTTGTTTCTTTGCTTTCTTGATCTCTTTTAATGGGGTCCCAGCTAAGAATTGTCACTGGGCTTGACACAGGAGTTTATTCATCACTAGAATTGAAATTTTATAAGTTGCTGAATTAGTCTGCGCGTTTGTTGTGTAAGATTAGAAGGGAATTGCAAGATCATGGTTAGTGATGTTATCCGCAAATTGCAGTCCCCAGATTCTGAATTTTTGGTGGTGCCTGCAGGCTGATGTTAGTGGTTTAGTAGCGCAGCTGCAAGAACTTCAGAAAAGGAATTCAGAGTTAGAGGAGAAGAACAGGGTACTGTCTTTCAAGGTATTATACTCTAGCAATTATAGTCTGAATTCAATGTTTGTCATCAAAGTTAGTTCTTGCATGGCTCTCCCATTATGCTATAGTCTGAATGTTGTCGCTCTGGTGTTTTTCCAGCTCCAAACCGAGAATGATGCGAATGAGACATTACAAAGTCGTGTGAATGATCTGGTAAAGACTCCAAATGTCTTCTCCGCCTTTTACCTATCTCGATTTGTTGTTTAGCAAATCAAAGAGAAGTCCTTGTTGGTTTGGGCTTAGAGATTGAAGCTCTATGTAACTCATGCTCTTTGTTCCAGCATTTTGTTGCTTGGGAATGTCACAACAATTATTATCCTGGTGGTTTTCTTAGGAGAATTTCTTGATAAGTAATTTAAGTATGCTAGTGATCTTTTTTGGAATACGAGTAGCCGAGGAATACAATGTTAAACCTGATACCCGAGATCCTGTTGTGCTATGATGCTATTCCATGGATAGCATTTGGTGTTTGAAATGTTTGCTGTCAAATCTCTACATTGTTTCTAATGTTTAGTCTTTTCTTGTCTACTACAGGAACAGAGTACAGTTCCATCTTTAAGGAAAGCCCTTAAGGATGTAGCAATGGAAAAAGATGCAGCAGTTGTTGCAAAGGTAAGAATAATTAACTCGAAGTTTCTTTTTTACTTCATTCGTCTTCTCTCATGCATCACCAAAACTCTGAAATGCTACTGCAGGAGGACCTTTCAGCCCAGCTTCGTACACTAAAGAAACGGTTAAAGGATGCAGAAGAGGAACAATACAGAGTATGTTAATGCTTCTGAATCTTAACAATGGTACAGAGTAATCTCAACATTTCCCCCCCTCATTTGAAATAGGCTGAGGAAGATGCTGCAGCATTGAGAGCAGAGTTGAACTCAATTCAGCACCAGGCAATGAGTAATCAGCTCAACGGTATAACTTCCATGGGTATTCCATCAGACCAATTACAAAGCTTTGAACTTGAGTTGGCCAATTTGAAGTCGGATCTGCAGGTTTGCATCCTCTTCATATTCCTGCTGGATTGATCATCCCTTATCCCTAAGGTGGTCCAAATTTTGCAGCAAGAATCTACCATGAGGCAACTCGAGCAACAGCGGTTGCTGGAGGAGAAACTCAAGGTTTCTGTCCTTGAGTCTGAAAAGCAGCAGCTGGAAGACAAACTTCTTTCTCTGTCCCAAAGTGCAACAGGTGAAAAACAAGATGATGGCCACTGTTTGTCAATTGGGACTTTCAAATATTTCTGGTTACTTCATGTGGCTTTTATTTTGTATTAATTTCTTACTTGCTGGCTCTCTTATTTGTGCAATGCAGAACAAGTGTCAGAAGGTGTTGCTCATAATGTATTTTCAATGGTATGAATTCTATTTGGCAATTCATTTTGTTGTTATTTATTATTTTAAGTTTCGTGTTATTCCTTAATAAGTGAATTATATTCAATCTGTCATTAAAAAAAAGTTCCAGTATTTGGAGCAACTAATTGCATTTTGTATTTCGCATTTCGAATTCATCCTTGTTATTGAAACCTGAAGGAGGATAAAGAGAGACTTGAGAAGCAGTTGCATGATATGGCTGTTGCAGTTGAGAGACTGGAAAGTAGTAGACAGAAGCTTTTGAAGGAGGTGTAGTTTCTGTTTACCTTATCCTTTTATTTAGGTGTTGGGTGAAAGAAGAACGCTTAACACCCTTCCTTTTTTTGTATTACTGCCAGATTGATTCCCAATCTTCAGAGATAGAGCAGCTTTTTGAAGAAAATTCCCACCTTTCACATTCTCTTCAAGAGGCAATGAACACTGCCATTCAATGGGAGAGCCAGGTATGTTGCTCCATTGTTCTTATGCTTTTTCTTTATCTTTGTTGCTTGGTGCACAAACAGTGTCATCTGTCAAGGAAATCTTGAATGTCCTCGAGATTTTTTTTTCCTGTTACTATCTGGTCACTTGGTTGCTAGATGTTTCTGGTATTCAAAGCAGGTTTCTGTTGATGTTAGCCTACTTTTCTAGATGTTTGTTTCTTGATGCTAACAGCTTTCCTCGTGATTGTCAGTTAAAGGATTGTCTCAAGCAAAATAAAGAACTTCGTGTAATGCTCGATAAATTGAGAACAGAACAGGCAGCTGTACTGTCTTCAAGTTACAATGACATGCAGAGAGGCTCAAAAGAACCAGAAAGGGATGGCTTAAACTCACAGGGATCTGCAACTGAAGTCCTCTCTCTCAAGGTTAGTCGATAGTCTGCTTAGTTGTTTCAGGTTTCTTTCATTTCTCTCTAATCTGATGGTCTCCTTCTCCATTATTTAGGGGGAGCTCGTAAAAGAACAAAGCAGAGCAGAAGCTTTATCGGCAGAAGTCATGCAGCTATCGGCAAAACTCCAGCAGGCAACACAGGCATACATTAGTCTTGCACATGCGTGAGTTTCTTCTGTTTCTGCTTTCCAAGTTCTTTCCCCAAACACCTTATGTTCATTGTGTCTACTCTTCAGTCTTCCCACTACAGATTTATTAAAAGAAAAAAATAATGTGTTTTTGTACGGGATTCGCAGGTATAGACCCGTGCTGCGGAACATTGAAAGCAGTCTCATCAAGATGAAGCAGGATGGCTCCGTGACAACTCAATGAGAAAGCAGAGAGTATACTATTCATTCATCGTATACTTCATGACTAGCTGACCTCCACTGCAGGCTTTTTGTACCTACTAGAGCTTTTGAAATGCTCGACTTTAGGGCGAACAAGCCAGCTGGAAGAGTAGAAGGGCAGTTTCCCTCATGTTACTTTCTTCGATTTGGGTCCAGGAAAGTAATGTGGGGATGCCAAAACCTTGTGTCTATTGTGTACTCTTCAAAGCCATCTGGATTTGGTGGTATTTGGGATAACCTACGAGGCCTGTTTCTGCTGTGGGACAATGAAAGACAACCTGAGATACTTATTGCCTACAGAACTCGCCTACCTTGCTACGGGAAAGAACGATGAATGGCTATTACCAGATCTCACAAGGGCGTATTATTTTCTCAAAACTGTAAGGTGTATGAGTTGATATACATACGTGCCACCAAAAAATATGAAAGCTTTCGGACTTTTATGTGTGCCAAGAGTGCAAGCAGAAACAGAATATGAGGAGTCACCTTGATTATCACCAATAATCCCCACAAGAACAAACCCCATTCCGAAAATGGTGAAACGCTTCTCACCGGAATCTCTTTACGTGCACAAATTTTATATGAACTTTGGTAAAGGGTGACAATCTTTCACACAACCAAAGGTGTTTGGTGATCCGAATTGGCTCTGCATTGCTGGTGTTGATGAGTCCAAATGCTAGGGCTAATTTCTCACTGTGGCCAAGCACAATCCTCATGTTAATTGCATGGTTGGTCACTGAGATTACAAAAAAACGTTCAAGTTTGGTCACTCGAAATATTTAAATCTATTGGTGGTATTTCAGTTTACTGAAACCGTTCACGTTTGGTCACCCTCCGTCCAACTCCGTTAGCTTTTACTTACAAGGCGGCCAACTCTAAAAGTTGACCGTTAAATTTGTGACGGGAAATTTAAAAATAATAAAATTAATATTTTTCAAATTGCCATCTCATTTCCACCTCATTATCACTTTATTTAAAATAAATAAAAAAATCCTAATTTCTTCTTTCTTCTCCATTCACAACTTCCCCCTCTCTCCAAAAAAACACACAAACAACATTCTCCACCCAAATGAGAATTCGATTCCGATTAGGGTGCTACCCACGATGAAGACGCGGAGAAGAGGTAATTCCGACCGTTGTAGTCTGTGGTGGATGCGTTGTCGGGCCCTGTTTCGGAGTTGAGATTCTCGATGCAGAGTTGGAGGGATCTGTCGCAGAGGGAGGAGCGTTTTGCCCCGTAAGCGATGGCGGGTTTTAGGATTGGGGAAGGAGGAGGAGTCGGATGGGATTCAGATAATGTTTGGAGGAAGCTCCACCTGCCCGATTCACCATTAACACTATGTTCATAAATGGCAGAAAGTGAAATGGAGGGAAAGAAAGGGAAGAAAGCACAAATAACGAGGACTTGTCCCCTGTTCTTAAGGAGAGAATGGGTGGAGGGAATGGAAATGGGAAGGGAAAGGTTCCTGTAGAACCCTACCCCCAATTTGGACAGAAAGCTCTCTGGTGGGTCATTCTTTTTTTTTTTCTTTCTTTCCTTTGTTTTGCTTTACGTATGATGAAGAGTTAGACATATATATTTTGTTATAAATGGTAACTTATCACTTATTGTTAAACATAAATTTAAAAATAAATTATTATGGTGAGTAATTATATGGTAAGGATAATTATGAATAGAATTGGCAAACTAATTTATACTTTTACGTTGATTTTGTAATAGGTACGGTTTGACCGAAGTACAATTGATTTTATATCCATTTATACTCATACATATGATATTGTTTACGCGATACGTAATATTGTTACGTGACACGTAAAAGTTTGTTACACATGGTTGTCAACCCGGTTTAGCTCGTTAGTCCAGTCGAGCAAGTGGGTTGAGGATTAAGGTTCCGACCGTTTTAGTCCAGATATATGAAAAATGTCATTATATTGTTCTTGCATTTCTAATATTATATAAATCTCATCTAACATATGAGTAATACCATATAACATGTCTTCTTTTACAACAAAGGCAATCCAATTTTAATAGGAATTTTTTTAATATAATTAAAATGAATCAGATTTTAAATCAAGAGAATTTTTTAATAAAAAACCAAATTAGCAAGAAAAATAAATTTGATTCACTAATCATAAGTAAGAAATAATATCATCACATAATTTAATTATTTACTATTATATAACCAATAAAATAACATATCTATCACACTTCCCACTACATATCTTCTCTCCCACTTTTCCTTTCACTTTCCTCCATAAAACAACATTTTCCTCTCCTCTAATTTTCCTTTCCCTCCATTTCCCTCCCCTCCAAACTTTCCTTTCTCTCCATTTTCCTCCCTCCCTTCAGAAACAGAGTGTAAGTGTACACATCGACAAACAACCCCTAACCTCAATGATCCAACTTCCGCTACAAGCTACTGCAACAATTATGCAGCTCAAACTAATACATAGGTAAAGCCAAAAACTCGACCCCAGTCGAAAATCTTGGACCTTAAAATAACTCTCAAGAACCATCCAACATGGACAACACAGATACAGTTCATTCCCTGCAAGCACATAGAACTACTTTCCCACGATTTATACAGAGCTTGCTCAAGACAAGAAGTACAGGCCGGTGCCACCATGCTCGATGGTCTGCATCAGAAGCCTGGTGCTCATACAACTATAAGAAACAAAGCTCAGATCTACAACTACCACGCCCCAGCTTTCCCTATCAGGCCGTAGGATCGTTGATCACGCCCAAGAAGTCATCCTTTATCGTACCAATGCAGAACTGTTGATGCAACAGAGGTTCTATTAGTAAACCTCCTAAGTTCATGAACATTAGGATAGACCCAAGATAAACAGCTAGGAGAAAGACGTCTCCTTGATTTGAGATAGCTAAAAGCTTATTTGCTAGGTATTGTTGTTAGAGTTTCAAGCTCTTGGAGAGTGATTAATTTACAATATTTAATTTATCTGCAAATCAATTCAATGACATTCAAATTTAGTTCGAAGTACATTATCAACCGCAGGACTCCCTCATACCAGATGGATGCATAAAGCGGAGGCATGAGCAATAGGAAAAAATTCACATTGTCAATCGTAGGACTCCCCCATACCAGATATATTCATAAACCAGTGGCATGCGCATTAGGCACAAATTAAGGGGGTCTAACTGAAAGGAGGATTCAAGAACATACGATTTCTGTAGCATCAACACGTGTCCCGATAATCTTTAAACGCACTTCACTATCCTTTTGAATCTTAATCTGGAGTGTTAGCAAAAGTAAAGGAAAAGAAATTAGTGATGTAGAGAATGGTATATGCATTCATTTTCATAAACAAGTAGATCACAGAAGCTAACCGATCCATCAAAAGTTGTATAGTTTGGCATATCTCCAGACTGAAACTCCATGTCATCAGATATCAACTACAGAGCCAAAAGAAAATATTAGCACCAAGTTGCATATAGTAGATGCATACTATTAGGGTAAATCATTGTTCGCTCATCAAGTTTCTTAGACAATTTAAGAAGAGATCCTACAAACACAGATACATGAAGCTGAAAACGAGCTCAAGTAAATATGCGGATGTTAAGAATGCTAAAATGTGAAGTAGAAAATTTCTTCGATCTTAACAACCATGTTCTATCCTCCAGTTCCCATGTCAAAGGAAGGCCAACAACAGGAAAAATATCAAATGTCTTCAATAACAACATATCACACAGTCGATCAACTTATACAACTTACATGGTTTGAAACAAAGATCTGCACTGGACCAGCTTCAGCGAAAAATCCCATCTGCAAAGTAATATATCCGAGAATGTAAGATCAACACACTCCAAGGGTAAGATCCATGAAATATGAACTGAATCACTGCCATACAAGAGACAACCACTCACCTTGTTTACCATGGTTACAACAGCTTCTAAGATCTCGCCCTTAAATGGTCTGAACACAACACACTGGTACTTTACAGGAAAAGTCACGAAACCTGTACCATCTCTGATCAACCCTTTTCCAACGTTTTCTATGCCTGTTATTGCTACCACGAACCCATGTTTACCACTGCAGTAAGCACGAAACAGTTGATCACGACAAATACATCAGAACCATTTAGACAAGCCAGGTGTTCCAAGTAACTGAAACCAATTTGAAATAGACGTTTTTCATTCACAGCGACGGGAACATTGCCTAGAATCTGACCCTCAATAAGAACTAAAACCATCTGTGTCAGTGCAGTGCTAAGATCCAAAATATGAGACATGAGAAGCTTGCTCCTAAGTCCTAATATCAATTCCTCACACTCATTTATTCACATGTTAAATGGAATCAAAATTCATCTCAAGGTGAAGAGAACCTAATTGTTTGAAACTATATGATGAAAAAAGGGAGATCTAATCGCAGCAGCTAAGTCACTGAAGATCCATAGCCAGAGTGATCTGAACTACTAGTATGTTTAAACCAAGGAGCTCGATTAGACTGGTATCAGAACTAACTTGAACTAAAAGATAAAAAAGACTCTTCATTTAAGACTCTTCCTAGCTACAGATATACATAGATAAGAGCCAGAAACCTTGTCCCATCAGGTTCATCAAAATTTTATGGCCCAAACTGCCAGAGACCTCAACTCCTGGCCTGCCTACTTCATAGTCAAGTTACAGTTAATTCTGATCCTAAAAACCATCGAAGTACCATTTTAGCTATGCGAATCGTCCGAAATGTATTGTCTTGTAAGCCTATTTCTTCGCAACCAAACGCAATGCCAGCAAAATCGAGCGGGAAAAGGGGCAAGCGCGATGATAAGAGGTACGAAACCACGATTATGGAATTGAAGGAGAGGAAACCTGCAAGTTCCCTCAACGTCTTTCATGAGCTTGGATACGAGATTATCGCGAAGGTTGCGACCGAAGTAGCGAGGGTGCAACTGCATGTTCCTCTCCAATACGATGTGGAAGAACATTGTCGCGCTCGAACCTGCGTCCGAATAACCCACGTAGAGTTCAGCTGCCCATTGTCCAGAAGAAATAGAAAAGGCCAAGTTTGTGTCTTTTACGATTGCTGCTTCCGAACTCGAAAAGGACAAGGAAAAGGAGGGCGGGAGACTGCGTGAGCTGAGCAGGGAAGAATGGGGAAGACGCGTTTAGTCCTGCTCTCAATCCGATAACTGGGCCTGTGCGGCTAGCCCCTTTTTCCTGATACCCAGCCCGTTTTCGGCAAGTGGAGTCAAATAGTTATTTTTTAACGATTTGTTTAGACTTTAGGATTAGGAATAGCAATCAAATCCATGCCACGGGCAGGGTGGATCCCGGTGTCTTTTAAGGGTGTCCTGAGACACCGCAAAAATTTAGAAAATTGATTATTCAACCTCCAGTGATTAATTACGTATGGACAAAAAAATTTATAATAAGTAGTTTGGGATACCACGAAATTTGAAAAACCCATTATTTTACTCTCGTTTGTAGTTTGCATATGGGAATATAAGTGGTAGTTTGGGTAATTCAAATCCGAGACACTACTATTATTAATAAATATAATTTTCATTAGGCTAAATTTTTTTGTTGTTCTATTCTAAACACTTTGTAATAGCAAAATCCTATTATCTAACTTCAATTATTTTCCAAAACCTAATAATTAATCTAATTACAAACTACCCTTAATTTGTATTGATTTTATGGTTGTACGATAAGTGTTGCAAGTGTCTTTTCAGTATTGAGTTGCATCAAGAACAAATTTAGAAGTCGAATATGCATCAATTCGTCAATGATTGTCTAGTAAGATATACCTAAACAAATTTGTTGAGCGGTGTAGACACCAAGTGTATTTTACAATTTTTTCAGAATATGAAATTATATCATGGACTTTTTTAACTTCTAATAATTGGGTATTTTCTTTTTTAATAATTTTTTAATAATTAATAATTATTTAAATTTTTTTAAGAGGACACCCCTATGTAAAATTCCTGGGTCCGCCACTGCCCACGGGTACCCGACCTCCCCCGACCCAATCAACGCGAGGAATTCCCGCTTTGATTGGGTATGGGGCGGGTATGGGTAAAACCCGCAAAATGTTTGATAGGTATGGGGCGGGTGTGGTTTTAGCCTCTCTTGTCTCATACACATACTCATACTCGCCCCATCAATAGTATTTCTTCACTTATAAAAAATACATGGATCAAATCGTGATGTATCAATGATAGTGAGGGTACCTCAAGAAAATAAATAGTAGAAATGCAATTGAGTGGTCACCCAAATCGAAACCTAATTCCTTATCCTCAATTCTCCCCTCACTCTTTCGCTTTTTCCATCGAGTTAACAGGATTATGTTAGTTAGTTTTTACTTAGTAGATGTATCAAAGTCGGAGAATAATGATTTGGATTACATTGTACTATATCTCTATGAATTAATGGATGTTTAAGGATAAGATGCTTTGAGCCAATTAAAGAATGATTGTCAATTTGTCAACTTCATGATATAGTAGGTGCATTTAATGTTATCATTGAAAATTTGCATGTAAAATTTAGGTATTATAATGTCGGATGTACGAGACGGGTATCATCCATGGGTACCAGAAATCCACGGGTATGGCTATGGATATGCAAAAGCGAAGATGTCCCCCCCCCCCCCCCAACCCGCCCCATTGTGATCCCTATTTAGGATTTGATATTTGTGATTTGAATTTTTAGATGTCAAATAATTTGTTTTGATATTAATTATATATGGTACTTGATTTTGTGCCAAATTTATGGGATGATTTTCAAATGCATATCTAGTATATTACTTGTCCACTTCAAATATATTTCAACAACTAGTGATTTGAAATTTATCAAACGAGAGATTGAACCTGTTTGCAAATACTTAAAAGCTTAGGTACTATAGTGTGAGACAAAATACATAAAATTATCAAAATTTAATTTTACCACCAAAATTCATTGACCTTTTTGTGAAAGTTTAAAATTTTAGACATTAAATAGTAAGAAAAAATAAATTTGAATACAAAAATGTAATTTACCAGAATTTGTAATGAGTTGCCAAAAAATTCAAAACTCAATTTAAAAACAAGAATGCCAACAAATTACAAATAATTATTCGAACAAGGAATTTAAATTACATGTATTTCCAATGCTTGCATTTCAAATACATGCATTTAAATATATTATATTTTAAATACACCTGTCCAAATACTCCATAAAAGTAAAAACTTGGAATCTTATCTTATTTTAATTTATATTACGGTTGTTGTGAGAAATTTTTTGACACATAAGTATTTGCTAAATGACGGAGCATTGATGTATATTTCTTTAAAATGTACAATGAATTTTCATTTAATGCAATTTCAATCCATTCTTTTTATTTTTGACATACTTCAATCCAGAAGAATTGGACTGCTATAGGCTATAAGGTGATTGAGACAGTCAAGAACTTCTTTACTAGTGGTGATCTTCCCACTGAGCTGAACCACACTCTGATCGCTCTCATTCCTAAGTTTATGAAGAGAAGGGAGAAGGCGAAAGATGGATTCTTCGCAGCAAAATTGGACATGGCCAAGGCCTATGACCGTGTTGAATGGGATTTCTTGGAAAGGGTCATGAAGAAACTTGGGTTTGAGGAAAGATGGGTGGCCCTTGTGATGAAATGTGTTACCTCTGTCACTTACTCTATACTAGTTAATGGGCACAAATCTGATACTTTCTCTCCTTCTAGGGGCCTAAGACAGGGCGACCCCCTATCCCCCTACTTATTCCTTTTGTGTGCAGAAGGCCTTACGAGTCTAGTTAAGAAAACTGAGGAGGAGGGTAATCTACATGGGATCCAGATGAGGAAGAAGGCCCCAACCATCTCACGCCTCTTATTTGCGGATGACTGTGTTATTTTTGGGAGAGCGGTTCTGAAGGAATGTGACCAACTGAAGGATATCCTGAAAATCTATGCCAATGAATATGGGCAGCTGGTGAATTTCTCAAAGTCAGAACTTTCTTTTAGTAAAAATGTGAGGACTAGCAGGAGGCTGGAGATTTGTGGAACTTTGGGTATAAAAGAGGTTGAAAAACTGCCTAAGTATCTCGATTTGCCGACTGTTATTGGAAGATCGAAGAAGGCTATTTTTGAGGAGGTCAAGGAGAGGGTTAGGAAGAAGCTTAAGGATTGGAAGAGCAGAACTATGTCTACTGCTGGCAAGGAGATAATGATCAAAGCGATTGCTCAGGCTCAATGCTTATATCCCATGTCTGTGTTTCACATTCCAGAGAGTACTCTAAAGGAAATCCAAAGATTGATCGCGAACTTTTGGTGGGGACAGAAGGGAAAAGAGTTCAAGATACACTGGCTGGAGTGGGACGATCTTTGTGACGATAAAGCAGAGGGGGGTATGGGATTCCGCGATTTGAGATCTTTCAATTATGCAATGCTTGGTAAACAAATTTGGAATGTGCTCACTAGACCTCAATCTCTCATGGCAAGAGTGTTGAAGGCTCGCTATTTCCCGAAGACTGATATTCTGCAGGCTAAACTAGGTTATCAACCTAGCTACATCTGGAAAAGTATTATGGGAGCGAAGGAGAAGATTGAGGAAGGGTTTAGATGGAGAGTTGGTAACGGAGAATCAATACAAATCTGGAAGGATGAATGGATCCCAGGCAAAAGCTTTTATCAAGCAGATCCAGTGCCTACAGGAGAAATTACTGAGGATCGGGTGAGCAACATTATTGACTATGGTTCAGGGGGTTGGGATATGGAAAAAATCAAAGCTCTGTTCTCTACCAGTGACCAGAACCTTATTGCTAAGATCCCCCTAAAAACCCCTCTGGGGCACGATTCCAGGGTTTGGAAGGCTGAGGAAGATGGAATCTATTCGGTAAAATCAGCCTACTATCTCATTCGAAGAAGTCAAGCCCAATACCAGACTAGGTCTCTCACTAAGAATCAGGAGGACTCGGAGATGTGGAAAGTCCTATGGAAGCTTAATGTTCAGCCCAAAGTCCGAGTTTTTCTGTGGAAAGTTTGCAGAGAAATCTTACCTGTGGGAGTTAATATTGAAGAATGGATTGACAGGGCTGCCCCGGAATGCCCCTTCTGCAATCTCGTGGAGACCCAGATGCATGCACTCCATACCTGCGATTGGATAAGGAGACGTTGGAAAGATTGTGAGGAAAAAGAGCTCTTCGAATTGGGTGATGGCAAGACTAGCAGTGAATGGATTGGGACTATTCTTAGGAATTACCCTGAAAACAAAGTGCAAAGGTTCTGTTCGATTCTTTGGTACCTGTGGAAGGAGCGATGCAACCATAAATTCAACAACCAAAAACTGGATGAAGAGGAAATTGTCCCTCGGGCGCTGGGCTGGTTGTCGTCGTATCTTGCTGCTCAATCTTCCTCTGATTCCCAGATGTCCATCTCGCCTTCAGCTGGTCGGGTCGCTCAGAATGGACGATGGTCCCCTCCTCCGGAGGGTTTCATTAAACTCAACACTGACGCCGGGGTTTTTCAGCAGCAGGGAATCGGCTTCGGCTGCATCTTCAGGGACGGGCAGGGGGCTTTTGTGGGTGCTTTGGCCAAAAAGGAAAAAGGGGTGTGCCGGCCGATTGAAGCAGAAGCTAGAGCGATGGTGATGGGTCTTAGAGAGGCCAATCGCCGTCTTCTTGGGCCGTTGATAGTCGAGTCTTACTGTCAATCTCTGGTGAAGATGCTGAAGAATGGAGATGAAGATTTCACGGAGTTGGGGGTTCTGTGTGAGGAATTGAGGAAGCTTGCATCGGTCAACGAATCTCTGGTTGGGGATAAGGTGAGGTGGGTTTTCTCTCCAAGGAAAACCAACTCGGTGGCTCACTGGTTAGCCCATGTGGGTTTGGGCTGGAATCAGCAATGGGTGTGGGTGGACAATCCACCTATGTATCTCAGATGCCTTATTGAGGATGATGTGGGCCATGGGGCCGAAAGCTTTTATTAATAATATTCACCAGGTTTTCTATAAAAAAAAATACATGCTTATTAAAAGTGTTGCATTTACTTTTTTCTCTAATACAAGTTTAGTTTCTTTTACATAGTTCTTTTACCTTCTAGTGCCTGAAGATTTGGCAATTTTAAGTCGAATTTGGATTGCATAACCTCAAAATTATGCAAACTTTATAATTAGGACTTTGTTACGGTGACATGCATGTTACCGTAACTTGCACTTTTAGGTCGATTTCATATAGGATCAGGTCGACCTAATCTGTCGTTTCAGTCTTGTGCTCGAAGGCAGCTTACTTCGTAGGAACTTCGAGCCTTTTGTTTGAAGCCTTCCAGATATCCAATATTACATACAATGCCTTGAATTGGTAGACAAGCATACCTACTTTCATGTAGTAGAGGCCCCTAGACTCGAATTTCATCCATGCTTCTCGAATTGAGCTCCAAAGTACACTTCACAAACACTTTCCCAGACTTAGGCATTTTCAGGCAGTTTCCCAGTTTTGGCATAACATTTTGATCAGGTTCAAAAATGGTCTTCTTGACTTCCTATCGAGCTCCTAAGCACTTCAATGTGTAGAGGGACACTCCAGCTTCAAAGTAAGTCATTAATCTCCAAAGTAGGCACCATGAAACTGTTTTTACACTGAAACAACATATTAGGTCGACATAATTCTAACTGAGGTCGACCAAAAAGTGCAAGTTATGGTGACATGCATGTCACAATAGGTGCACCCAATTAATTAATCTCGAGATCTTTCATTAAACAAATGATTGGGATCCCAATGACCTTTTTAATACATAATTTTTTAATCTAATATTGTGTATTCTTCGTTTGATCTCGAACTTCAAAATATAAATTAATTTTTATCTAAAAATAATATATATTTCGATACGTTTCGGCTTAAGAAATTGCGATGATAGATATTATGCACCTTAGTTTTTTTATACCACTTCTATAAATATATTTTTCTTTCCAAAATACATAAAGTGTGATATGTTCCCAAGTAGCCAAGTACATAAGTTTCTATTACTTGCCAAAGAAGCAATCCAAGTTGGGAAGAACAAGCAGAATTTGATCAAGTGTCAAACTTGTTTCATGATGCGTACTTTGGATATTCATATCTCACAATTGGATCAGTGAAAATGCAAATGGAGAGTTATCCGTTGACGTGCAAGAGTTAATCTACATGGTAGAAGGTTTTCTGGCCAAAGGACAAGTCCCTAAGGTCATTAACAAGAGAAGTGGTCGGAGAAGGCAAGAGCGACTGGCTTTCATTCAGATGTCATTGTTGATCCCCCGCCGCTAGGTTACTTGGACGGTGGAGAAAGAAGAAAATAAAATAGGAATGATTTTTCTCTCTTAAAATGGTTAATAGTAGAAATTAGAAGAAAAAAAATTGAATTGTAATTTTTTAAATAATTTTTAGGATGATGAGGTAGTGATTTGGCGTGTTGATCGTCCAAATTGACGGTCAAAACACGCGTATGGTCAAACTTGATTATATCGTGTATAATTAAGGCTACGATAGCAATTTCTAAAACCACGGATAAAAAATGATTATTTAGATATAGTTCGGACCAATTTGAGGTATTATTAACCCTTTAGAAAATTCCTGTAAAACACTTTTGTTGTTTGGCTTTACATATCGCATTGTCACATGGGTTTTGATCGGCGGTCAAGAGAAAGGAGCTGTTTGATTCCAGGATTAAGGTCATTTGACTTGGATGTATATAGCTGCAAATGTGGTTGGTGCTGTGCTTATTTAATTCTCTCACCAAACCTCAACTGTGCCTGTTTCATTTGTCACTGCCAGGGTGTACTTACTAATTGTTGTAATGGTTGGCATGTCTTTTGGCTAGTGGACTTCCACCTTTGAATGGTCGCCTAGCATTCCACTGTTAAAACGAAGAGTGGCGTAGAAGATCAGCGAAAAGAAAGCGAATTTCTATGGTCTGAGGGACTATGTGTCTCCAAAAGTTTCACTTTAGATAATTATATATGGTTTGATCACTCTACATCCGTGCTATCATCATACTGAAGCTTGTTTAAAAGGGTAAGATACAAAGAAATAAAAAAGATGAGAAAGAAAAAGGCCACCCTGAAATCTAGAAATAGGATCTTTGCAAATTTCACATTCTCAAATTTACGGGGAACAGAGTAATCTACAGGTCTCCTCTTGGCCAAAATTTGCAAAATGAAAACCCAAAAGGTGGTGAAAATAAAAAGGAAGAATGGTTGCCTGCCCACAGTGATTTCTAACCATTGAATCAGTACATGACATGAGCTCTCCTTAGGCAGAGCAGCAACCTCCTTTCTTAACATTGCCTGAGCCATCTGCAACATTGATGGTGGTTCCTTGGCCAGGAATTGAAGAATTAGCAGCCGCTTCTTGTGCAGCCAGTGCCTTTTTGCTTATGATATGGTATATCTCTGTCAGTATCGTCTGGAACGCCTTCTCGACATTTGTAGCTTCAAGTGCCGACGTCTCGAGGAACGAGAGCCCTTCTCTCTCGGCCAAGGTATGGCCATCTCCATCCGAAACAGCTCGCAGGTGATTCAAGTCGGACTTGTTCCCAGCCATCATTATGACAATGTTGGAATCTGCATGGTCTCTCAACTCCCGTAGCCACCGTTGGACATTGTCGAACGTTTGCCTCTTGGTAATGTCATAGACAAGGAGTGCACCAACTGCACCTCTGTAGTAAGCACTTGTGATCGCTCGGTACCTCTCCTGGCCTGCTGTATCCCAAATCTGAGCCTTTACAGTCTTTCCTTCCACCTATGCCAATAAGAAAGAAAAAAAAAAACAACATTTCAGACAAACGAAAGGTGCTAATGCTTGCATTCGTCACATTACACATCCCCAGTTCAGCAGACTAGCTCTTCAACCAGAAACTAATAGCTGGCGCACATTGATACTTGCACTGATTTAGGCCATCTAAAGAACCCTTCTCCAGTTCTCCTAAACATCTAAAGAATCCAGTCGAAGCATTACACTCACCTCTGGAGTAAGCACACACAGTCTGATCAGCACAACTACACACTCTTTTATGGTAATCAAGTATTCACCAAACGAAGTTTGCTTCTTGCATCAATTAGCTTAACAAAACCGATGACTGAATTGCCTTGTTAGGATTTTCCAGGACAATACAACAGATCAGAGAATACCAAAATTGGCAATCAAACATTTCATGATCACGGCAGGGCGCGGAATAGCGAAAGAAGACGAGAAACAATTGAACACTTCCGGCACCCAATAACAAGGAGCAAGAATAACAGAATTCAAGACGTCCAGCAGGCTCGTGCGAAAACCAAAGTAAATCGATCGAGAGAGGAGCATTTCTGACCTGCAAAGTTCTGGTGGCGAACTCGACGCCGATAGTAGATTTGGACTCCAAGCAGAATTCGTTTCTGGTGAAGCGGGAAAGAATGTTGGATTTACCGACGCCGGAGTCTCCGATCAGCACAATCTTGAAGAGGTAATCGTACTCGTGATCTACCCTATGCGCCATTGGTTTCCTGTTCCGTCTCAACAAATACTAATACTGCTCTCACTTTATCTCCAAATTCCTTCCTCTCAGATCTCTCGAACCTGCGAGATCCATATACACAGATTAATCGTGAAGTTCCACTCTCGCCGAGGCACGTAGATCTGAAAAAAGAAAGTTTCCGAGAGAGAGAGGGGAAGACGACGACGACTTACCTGAGGGGCGAACAGATCGAGAAGAGAAGGAACAGTTGTCTAATTCGTATTGGAAGACGGGGAAATGGAACTCTCCGGCGAGCGCAAATCGAAATTCCGGTGGACTCGGTGGTCCGTTCGTATTCCCTTTCTCCAATGTGTTATCCTTTTTTTCCTTTGTTTATTTCACTTTTTTTTTTCTTCTTTCAGGCGAGACCAGCAGCGAGAGGATAAAAGTAGAAAACGGAAAGAAAGAAGGGTATGGGAAATGATTTGGAAACGGGCAATAAATACGGGGGAGATTCTGCCGTTGTGCGCGTGGTTGGGGAGGGAGGGATATGAAGACGACGTCGTGGCGGTGGGTGGGATAGGTTGGACGACAGGAAAAGGCCGAAAACGACAGCAGACGATGAGATGGTGGCAGCCTGGCACTGCCAGTGGCCAGTGGGATGTTGTTGTGGTTGTGGAGGTCAGGATTCCAGTCCACGCCCCTTTACATGATTGACACAAATATTGCGAAATTAAAAGTTCTAGTGCGCTTACCGTGGTTAGGGCTGAACAAACACGCTCGCAAATAGGTTTGTTCGTCCAACCCGATTCAACTCACTTGTATTTGTCGCTAAAATGAAGGTTTTTGGGTTGAGTGAGGGTTCTCTTTTATACAACTCGTCTCTTTTAGGTTGTGTTTGGATTTTGGGTTATACAACCCGTAGAACCTGACCTAACATGTGTTCCAATTATTGGTATGAGTTCGTATCCAAAAAAAATATTTATGTCGTATATAGTTATGTTATGAGAAATTTAATATATTTTGCCATATTTTTCTCTCATGGTCTCCCTAATCTAATGCATTATTCGGCTTAAAGTTTAGACATAAATCTAATATAGCTATGATTCGCGTAATCCTTTTCTTATGTACAATTTTAATAGAATAATATGCACTCATTTATAACCTTTTTAGCCTATTTCAACATATGTCGTGAAAAAAACTAGATATAAGTTGAAGTAAATCAAATTTTATTAAAATTCAAAAACATTTGTGAATTTTGATACCTATCACCTCGGTTTATTCGTTTTAATTTTTAATTAGTTATAAAATATTTTATGGTATAGAATAATTATATATTTTGTGTTAGGTTGGGTTTTTACTTAAAAATATCGCCAAGCCGACCCAACCCAATTAGAAACAAATCGTACGGTTTAATTTTTTTTGGGTGGGTTTGGGTTTAATAATTCACAAATCGTAGTGCATTGGTCGGGTGATTAAAATGCCTAAACCCGGACAACCCGACCCATGTACACCCCTAACCATGGCTAGGGATGGCAATCAAACTCATTACTACGAGTACCCGCTTTGACCGGGTATGAGGCGGGTATGGGTAAAACCCGCAAAACATTTGATGGGTATGGGGAGGGTATGGTTTTAGCATCCCCGCCCCATTAGGATAATTTCTTCACATATATAAAATACATTGATAAATTGTAACCTATCTATAATAGTGAGGGTAACTCAAGAAAATATTTAGTAGAAATGTAATTGGGTGGCTACCCAAATCAAAACTTAATTCTTTTTTCTCAACTCTCCCTTCACTCTTTCATTGTTTCGATTGTTAACAAGATTATGTTAGTTAGTTATTACTTAGTAGATGTATTAGAGTAAGAGAATAATGATTTGGATTACATTGCATTCTATCTTATAGATTAACGGATGCTTTAGGATAATATATTTTGAACCATGTTAAGAATGATTGTCTCTTTGTCGACTTCAGGATATAGTAGGTGCGTTTAGTGTTATAACTAAAAATTTATATATAAAATTTAGGTGTTATCACGATGGATGTATGGGGCGGGTATTACTCATGGGTACCCGACACCCACGGGTATGGGCATTGGTTTCAAAAATCCTCCATGCATCGGTATGGGGCGGGTATGGGTTTTGATATTTGAAAACGTGGATGAGAATGGTTTAGCCAAACCCGCCTCACTGCCATCCTTAACCATGGCAAAATGAGTCGAGCTGAACCGAATTTTGATCTAATTTTGGGTCTGCTCGTTAATAAATTAGTAGAATTCTTGTTTATCAAAATGTTGCATTGAGTTGGACTCGATCTCGGCTCATAAACGAGCTTGGCTGATCAATTAGCTTGCGAGATTGAATCGAGTTAAGGTATCATATTATTTAGTTTATAATTTTTAATTGCTCATATCGTATAATAATAATTAGTACTTGAACAATCTGTGGTACATAGTTTCTCTTCTAAATTATAAATGAAACATATTTGATAACGTGCTCACATTTTTAAAGCACATATGTGTTGAAATATATAATCTAACAAACCTATGAATTATCAACAAGACAATAATAAATTACTAATCGATTCGAACGTAAGCTGCTAGTTGAGGCGACTTGCTAGTCATACTATCGAGCAAGCTCATAGCACAAAACGAGATAGCTCACGTGTTGAACTCAACAAACTAGTAAGGCGAGCTGGCTCACAAGCCTTCTTAGTTGAACAAAGCTTACCTCAAACTCAGCTCGTTAGTAAATGAGTCGAGTGTTAATCAAATTTTCACTAGCCAAATGTGGAAGCACTCGTAAGTAATTTGGCTCGTTTGCAGCTCTAAGAGTGATGCTTATGCATACCAATCGAAATAGGTAGAGTTTAGCCTAGCATGTGTAATGTCGCACATATTGAGTGAGATAGTTGAAATTTACCTCCACATGCACAATGTTGCATATTAAGAGGTCGTTTGCTTGTAGGATTTTTATTATGAATTTTGGATTAAAATTCCAAACTCATGGGATTATGCACAAAGTTTATGTTTGTTGTTAAAGTGGTATTAGATTATGGTGTGTGGGCCCCATACATATGAAATTATTTTGAAATCAAAATCGTGGGGTCCATGGATTCTAAAATCTCATCTATTTAGTTGGGATTTTGTAGGGGGCTAAAATCCATTACGATAAATGACATGCATATTCTCATCACTTTTCAATATTTCATATATTGAATGAACATTAAGGACATAAATCATTAAGGATATAGATGCAAATTCATACTATAATTAATTAATCACATTGACACAAATCCAATATGAAATCTAACAAGCAAACAAGCACTTTTTAAAATCCAACACAAATCCAAAATGACAAAATCCGGCATAATCCTTCATCTATAAAATCCAATGTTGTCAGAACTGGAAAGGAAGTCGATCCGAATTAGAGAGAGGTTCACGGTTTATAACAGGAGATTAACCGGAAACCCCGTTTAGAAAACCGATAGATATAATAAAAAATAAAAAGTAAAATAAGTGATCATAACGTAATGCCTATGTTTGGCCCGGATTTTATAAGTGCTTTTCAGCTTCAAAAGTTTAAGTAGGGCCAAACACCTCAAAAAACTCGGCTTTTAAAAAGCCGAAAAGTGCTTTTGTATTACATAAAAGCAAAAGCTCCGATTTAGAGCTTCTGTGAAAACCTGTTTTGAAAATACAAGATTATTCTTGTTATATTTTGATTTTATTTCAAAAAAATAAAATTTTCTTTCATTTTTATCATTTTATAAATAAAATAAATTATTAACTCATATTATTTAATAATATAAAATAAATCTAACAAGATCCATTTTGACTACCTTTAATTGTTTAAAAATTTTGTTCATATTTTATATTATATATCCTTTATAGTCATTTTACATAACTTGTTATATTAAAAAGAACTTCTAATAGTTTTTCTGTCAAACATTCAACTGTTTTTTTTAAGTATTTCTCTAAAAGTTTCGGCAAGAAGCTGCTCCTGCAACGAGACACCAACTTCGAGCCTTCCCTAATTTTCCAACCACCCATCTTCTCCCGGTGTTTGATTGTCATCACCACCACCACCTTGTCGCCTTTAAATCAACAAGGGTATCTTCCTCACAGACTCGCATTGATTCCCTCCCTCTCCACCGACCGAACCCTTCCGACCATTCATTCCCCTTGATGCCTGATGGTGCCGCCACCACATCAACCATTGTCGACCTTAGGTCCCCTCTACTCGACTGTGGATCCTTCCAGTAAACCCAACCCTGCTCCCGGCAGGCTTATTAAGCCCGTCACAACATAGTTTCGATATAATTAAGTTAGTGGATGGTGGAATTCAGATATAAATTATCTCAACAAAGAGCTACCTATTTGTGGTCGCTGCCGCATCAAGTTCGCGGATGGTATTTAGGTTTGGGAGTTGGCGAATGACCCAGGGTGAGGATAGGGATCTGAAATCAATCACAGTGTTCGATTTTAAAGATATTAAAGAATGTTCTGGAGATGCGTAAGAGGTCACAAGTGGGGGTAGTAAAGTCTTTTAACATTCCATTTCAATTATATCATGTTGCCCCGATTTTGTTGGGACAAATTTGATGCTATGAGACGGAAAAGTAAACAGAGAGGTATTTTTTTAGTAGTATTTAAAAATTGAAGGATAGGTTTGATGTGATTTAAAATAGAGGGATATGTTTGAGAAAAATACAAAGTAGAGGTGCATATTATACATATAACTCAATTATAAAGGCAAAATACATTCTCGTAGCCACAACTTTTACGTTTGTGACAAATATAGCCATAACTATCGAAAAACACAAAATAGCCAAGATTTTTGAGTGTTGTAATTCAAATACCTTTCTTGATGGAGGACCATGAGCTGGATATCATCCTTAGAAGAGCCATCTCCGCCCTTCACCAAAGATCTCGATTTCAAGGAAAAGATGATGAATGTGCTTTTTACCATTTGAGGAATTTCATGAGTTTCACAAATACCGTGAAATTACCAGGAAGTGATAGAAACCACCCCAATAGCTTCATATTCACCTATTCTTTGGAAGGAGAATCGACTTTGTGGTACAAGGAGCTCCTGGCTTCAGCTTTTCCTTCTTGGAGCCAAATCATGGAGAGTTTTGTGTTTTGTTATCCCGTTGGTTCAATGTTTAACCTCTTTTGAAATAACATCTTGGCTTTCCTTAAGAAAGTTTCGACAAAGCTTGGAAAAGATTCAATGCTATGGTTTACAAATTTCCAACGTACAGACATCCGGAGAGTCTCCTCAACGATAATTTCTTCAATGGGCTTAATGAAAAGTTCAAGGAGCTCATCCGAAGAAGATAACCTTACGATTTTCAATACAATGATCCAGAGCAAATCAAAGAGCTATGCAAACAAATAGAGGAGGAAGAGGCATGAACAAAGCACGCAATGGAACTAGAACTCCAAATCAAGGAAGCTGAGAATGAGCTAACCGAGCTTTTAGAAGGATAAAGCAATCTAGTACCAATGCGTGTAGAGCAGGTTTTTGCCCAAATTTTGGTAGAGTTCAACCCCAACAATTATGGCCATACGACTGGTGGATCGAACAATAGTTTACCCTATGGTAATTATTGAAGATCTCCTAGTGAGAGTTGGGTCCTTTACCTAGCCGGTGGATTTCGTGGTAATGAACATCGAAGAAGAAACATCTCACATCCTTTTTCGGGAAGACTTTCTTAGCAACCAGTAGAGTGACGATCGAGGTTCGCAAAGAAGAGTCGTCATGGAATTTGGTGATGACAAATTGGTTATCAACCTCTCTAGCGATAGACAGGGGATTCTCCAGCATTTGTACCTTATGCAATGACATTGCCACCGGAAAATCGAATTTCTCAAGAGGTACCCATTCTTGATCCAGGCCATCTGGCGACCAAGCATGTTAGTATTGGAATAGCTAAAGGAGAGAATAAGATGTCCAAGGTAGGTCTTGGGGGAGCATCTAATAAGGTTACAACTACTATCCACGAGGAAGAGTCACATATAGGCACTCCTATGGAACGGGATGAAGTAGGACGGTTGCCCTTAGATCTATTTATGGAGGAAGGTAACGGAAGCCTACATGGCATACACCTCAGTCTTCATAACAAGAGTGCGTATGATGACAACAATAATTGGGCGGATACTACCACCTCCTAATTAACTCATTTCGGAGAGTCCGACGATAAGACCTTAAAGGTGCACTTGTTGGGAGGTAACCCAACGTTTCAGTTTGATTTTCTTTTTCTTTATCCCTAGTAGAATCCCTAATTATTATAGGAACTTTGAGCCTGATGCATTCAGTTCTCATGACATGAAATTGGGATCAACTTGTTTGATAGCCCCTTTTGCATGCTAATCCTTAGAGGTTGAAGGGTAGGGAAGCTAACGATCGCGGTTAAGGAGGTCAAGTTTGCAGCCACGATCTAGTGAGTTTAGCTCGCGATCTTGACCGCTCTCGATTTTAAATACTCAATCTTGGCCTGTTTGTTCACTTTTCTTTTCCCCTAAACTTCTAGCTCTTATTTGTACATTGCATCTCCCTTTCTACATTTCCTTATCTCAACTTTGGCATACCACCCAAGAGCACAATTCAAGCATTAAGAGCTCACCTTAAAGTGCACTTCTTATCAAATTAGTATATTGGAGGTTAGTGAAACTCTTCTTAACTCATAGGAAGATATTCAATGCTTCACCTTCTTGAAACCTCCCTTGCCATGACTTGAATGTGCTTCCTTGCTATAAATGAGTTTTGGTCTAGCTCTTCTAAACCCTTGGCATATGCATGTTTATTGTGATTGGGGGTGTTCAAATTCTCATGGGATGTGCCTTTTTACCCCATTACAATTGTTATAAACGCGCTACTATGGATCGAGAAATCGCCGGAATCGAGAAAGCAAGAGTACGAAAGCGAGAATCGAAAGATACAGACACACAATTTACGTGGTTCACTAACACGATGTGTGTTAGCTAGTCCACAGGAGAGAGAGAGCCAGTTTCACTATATCGAGGAGATTACAAATTACAGACCCCCGACTAATCCAGTTGTAGCAGCTGATAGTCCGATTCAAGTCACATCAACAACAATATTACTTTCATGTCCCATTTTCGTGCTCGCAAGGTGTTTGATGAAATGCTTGAATGTATCATTTGCCTCCTTTGCATGCTCTTATTGCATTTTCCACTTGATATCGCAATTTGTATGCTTTGCTCATCATTGTCACCCATCTTCAATTTTGTGCTAAACCCCCTTTGCAGCAATGGGTAACACAAAGAAGGTTCCTCAATGAGATTCAAATAAAGCTAGTAATTTTCAATCCAATCCATTCACTAAAATATCCCATCAATCCATTATAGCTGAAATCTTGAGTTAGGTAGGCTTAGACCATCTTTAGTGATTAGATCCAAATGCCCAAAATTTGAGGCTATAGTTCAAATTCTAGCCCCTCAAAAGGTGTTTTGGCATTAGTAGTGTGTTCCAAAAGTCCAAATTTCCAGATTTGCACTTTAACTCATAATCCAGTTTTGTATATATTTCATCATTCTAATTACAAAATTTTTTCATTAATTTTATATAGGTACTATTAATTAATTAGGACGAACATTTCGACAATTTTTATGAATTCTGACCAAAAAATATTATTTGTAAATATGACTTAATTAATGACGGTCTCTTGTTTGGGCCGAAAGAGCCGTTGGAAGAGATTGTTGGTGTTAAAAGGTAAAGTAGTTTTTTATTATTATTAAAGCTCTTTTTGGCAGGTGGGCTCGTCTGCTTTTACCCCATGTGGTCACACTCTCTTTTGAATTTTTTTGTCCTTTTCTGGGCCAAATTTGGACTAATTTTTGGATCAATAAAAACTTTTGTCTTTTTAGAACCTTACTAAAGTAATTTTTTGAAATTCCAGCCTACCACTAAAGTTGGTATTAGGCTTTTCACAAAAAAAAAAAAAAAAAAAAGTTGGTCTTAGGCTTCTTGCCGAGGCCCAAATCTAAACCAAATGTTTAACTTGGCAATGCGTTCCGTTAGAACGACAAGCTCTTTTCTCCGCGGTTTAATCATCTATGATCGCATTCGTCAAAAGGGGGATCAGTTTTCTCTTCTGTTCCCGGAAATTGGAATAAATAAAAGGAGCACCAGAAAAATAAGAGAAGAGAAGAGGAAAAGAAAAACGGAAGACAGAGATGAGGAAAGAAGACACGGTCAAGCTTATCAGCGCCGAGGGGTTCGAGTTCGTGATCAGTAAGGAACCGCCATGGTTTCGCAGACAATTCGCAACATGCTCACCTCTCCAGGTCCGTCTCACTCTGCCCCTCTTCTCTCTTGGCGTTTCCAAACTCGAATGGATTCGTGAGAATTCCAATGTGGGAATTTCTCTGTTTGTTGATCTGGGTTCGTCGATTTCGATACAAAATCTGGCGCCTTTTGTTCAATTGAGTTGATTGGTGGTAGCGATTTAATTCGTCACTCATTGGGGGATGGTGGGCTGGCTAAATTCTTTGTGGCAAAGTTGATCGCCTTTCATTTTCAATTGGCAGGGAGTTTTGCGGAGGCTCAACATGGGGAGGTGACTTTCCCTGAGATAAGCACCACTATTCTGGAGAAAATCTGCCAGTATTTCCACTGGTCTCTTCAGTATGCTAGGTTCGGTTGTCGACTCCATTTTGCATTGTGTTGTTTCTTTCAATATTGTCCCTTGCTTCTCTGAAGTTCGTTCTTACATGAACGTCTTAGTTTGGTTTGCTCTCGTTGAATTAACAAGCATTCAGCAATCCATTTCGCTGACTAAGCATGCTTGTGTTTTTGAAGCCAATGGCGCACTTCAGCGCTGGCATTTCCTTACTTCTGCTTAGTTGATGGTGTAAGGCATACTCGTTATAAAATACAGTCAGCAGTGGTTTCATCTTCTGGGTGTCTTTTTCTTCGAGTAAGAACAGCATGGTTCTAGAGTTCTCGGTCATTTTCCATCGGTTCGATTTGTGTTTAGAATGTGTTGGTTCATAGAACGTTTACTAGTAACTAGTGCTGCTTTACTTTGTTCAGACAATAATAAGCCCATTCTCTTCATTTCATGAGTTTTCAATCAGTTTATGTTAATTGTCTTGATGTAAATTCACGGATGAAAAATAAGTTGTTGACTGAGTTGCTGATTATGCATGTTTCTCTTGTTTTGCCTATGCTTTTCCCCTACTGCAGTTGTCATATGACGGCTATGCGAAGTTTTGAGATGACACAAATATAGATTGTAGTTCTGCTTCCTATTTTGACATCTTTGACTGAAACTTTTCCAGTAGTTCTCTTTTTCATTTGCTGATCACTTGCACAAGCTGTTTGTGATTATACTGTTATTACTTGAATTG
The DNA here is from genome assembly GCA_964030455.1 of Linum trigynum. Lineage (NCBI taxonomy): Eukaryota > Viridiplantae > Streptophyta > Magnoliopsida > Malpighiales > Linaceae > Linum > Linum trigynum. The sequence goes on along the minus strand of OZ034814.1, from coordinate 25,419,745 downwards.
GACATGATGTGGTCATTAGTTGATGCTCTGTACGCAATCTGAAGTTCTTAAAGTCACTAATTGAGAACGGTACTGAAACTGTCATCAACAAAGACCTACAGATTTCATCGTGTATTCAAGTCTCTTCATTGAGTTTTACCTGTTGTATAATCAGCTGACAATTTATTGTTGTATTTTTACCAGTGGTAAGGAAACCGAGTTCCCAATTGAACCTGAACTGACTCTGGAGCTTATGATGGCTGCTAATTACCTGCACACTTAAACTAGATTGGTTATTTTACTTCTTGGTGGCCAGTCTTCTATAATGGTAAGCACACAGTATCTATTCTTGCTTTGCTGCTGCTTTAGTATTACAAACTGATCTTGTGATGCTGGCAACACTTCGCAGGATCATCGATAGGCGATGCTTGCCAGGATGATTTAGGACTGCGCTTGGTGTGTGGAATTGCCAGTTAGGTGTGCTGTGGTTTACTAAGCAAACTTGTAAAAACCTCGATTTAACCAAAGAAGAAGTCGGGACAGAAGCTAGCAAAATGAATGTGGCCATTAAAATATGTACATTTGCTGTTGTAAACTAATCAGCTGCCGTGGAATGATCTCCTCCAACTTCCAAGCATTGCTTTCTTCTGTGCGTTTTTTTTTGTTGGTATTGTTGATGTAAACTTTGCCTATTATATTTTGGAGAAATTTAGGGTTGGCAACGGGCGGATCGGGGACGGATTCATACCATCCGTGAGCAGTGTCGGGTTTCCCCGTCCCCGTCCTCGGCCACTCAACGCGGCCAAAACTGTTACCGTCACTGTGAAGCAACGGATTCGGAGAAACCACGGGTCCCCATTACCCGGTAGAAACACAAAATAATTAACATATTCAAACAAGTGGAAAAACATATAATTCAGTTCAAATTCAAAGTTGAGCACCATCAAAAGCAGCTTAACATAAAGCCTATTAGGCTGCAACCCTCCCACCACCTAAAACTTTGAATTTTCAAGAGTTCCTCAATTGTTCATCAACTGTCTCATAGTCATAAGTAGTAAAGAAAAAACAAGTAAACAACTCAAACTCTCAAAGGCAGTAAGCCACACACCAATCCATTGTTCAAATTTGGAACAGATAAGCCAAACTCAAACTCAAACTCTCAAAGGCAGTAAGCCAAACTCTCAAAGGCACCAGCAAGGCATCAACCAGATTTGAAGAACAGAAGCAGTCAAGCAGCACATGACAATTGACATTCATTCCCTGCAAGAAAACAAAAATATGAAGGAACAGATACAAGCTTACAATAAAGGAGACAAGTCAGTTTGAATGTATTATATGCCTTCTCTTCTGAGGTTCCAATAATCAGTCATCAAAGGAGAATGGTGAATCCAGATTCAGAAGTTCCTGGACTGCAATCAATAAAAAAAAAAAACTTTGTTTACTTATGCAGTTCATAAATCATAACTTACCAACTAGAAACTAAAAACCAACTAACTTACCCCCATTTTCCTGATCTTCTACACTTGAATCGTGAATTGACAGCCCAGTAAACAGTCCATCCATTGTCTCCACAGCAGCAGCCTCTGATTCTGCAGAAATAAATCAAACTCACTTGTTTAAATGAACCAAAAGCTACTATGAATACTAAACTTGAAGTATATTGCAGGTTACCTCTTAGCTAGGCTTCCCTAACCCAGCTACGACTGCACAACATAGCCTCCACAGTAGAATAGTCGAGTCTGCTCCTGTGGGGGTCTAACAACCTCCCACCAGAGTTGAAAGCACTCTCGGAAGCAACTGATGTTATTGGTATAGCCAAAAAGTCCCTTGCGATTGCTTGCAAAGTAAGATACTTAAGGCCATTCAACTTCCACCACATCAAGAGATCAAATTCAGCAGATGGATCACGAGGAATAAGTTCCTCAACAAGATAATGGTCCAACTCAGTAGTAATCAGAGTTGTTTTGCTCTTTTTCCTCTGACTTACAAACAACTCGAAATCAAGATCAGTGGCTAAAACAAAGAAATTTCCAATCGGATCATTGGCAGAAGAACCAGATTTCTTTTCAGCCTTGGTTTGATAATCATTAATCAAACCACAAATCAGTTGTTTTAGATCCTTAGCCACCAAGTAAGTATCAGAGCTGCCAAACTTAGCAGCATAATACTCAATGACATGCATTTTGTACCTAGGATCCAGAACCACTGAAACTGCCAGAACAAGATGTATATCATCCCAATACTTTGTGAATTTCAACCACATATTTCCAGCCATGGCAGATATAACAGGATCAAGATCAGCACACCACTCACTCAATTTCAATCGCAGATCACAGACCTTAGAGAAAAACAGATTGCCAGTGGGGTACTTGGTACCAGAAAATAATGCAGTCATCTCACTGAAAATGAGCAGTTTATCAATCACAATAGCAGCAAAATCCCAGTGATCATTAGTAGGAACTGATGTGTATTGACTATCCATCTGTCTCAAACGAAAAAAGACATCTCTGTACAGAAGAACAATAGAGAGCATATCATAGGTAGAATTCCACCTTGTTGGACAATCAAGCACAAATTTTTTCCCAACAGCCAACTTAACCTGTTTAACAGCTTCATTGAAAGTCTGGACCCTCTTAGGTGTGGAAGTCCAATACACCACACTCTCCCTAATCAAATGGATTCCATCCTTTATCACATCCAAACCATCTTTCACAATAAGGTTCAGTGAATGAGCAGAACACCTCATATGAATTAGTTTACCATCCATCAACAAGTCATTCAAAACAAGTTTATTCTTAAGGTGAGCAATCATGGAATCATTAGTGGAGCAATTGTTCAAGGTGATTGCAGACAACTTTCCATCAATGTTCCAATTCAGAAGACATTGAAACAGTTTTCTTGCAAGCCTCTCACTCGTGTGAGGGGCAGGGACATACAAAAACTTTAGCATTGAGTTTCTAAGCTTCCAAGTATTATCAATAAAGTGAGCTATGACTGCCATATAACCCCTCTTCTGGTTTAGGGCAGTCCACAAATCAGTGGTCACAACAATTCTACCCAAATTACTATCAATAACCTTTTGGTAGTTACTCCTTTCAACCCCATACAAAGACAAGATATCCTTCTTCACAGTATTTCTACAAGGCACAGTAAACTGTGGTTGCAAAGAACAACAGAAACGCTTGAAACCCAAGTGTTCAACAATGCTAAGAGGGTACTCATGGACCAAAATCATTGAGCTCAGCTCCTTCCTAGACACATCAGAGTTGAACTGTGTAGCAGATAATTGGGGTTTTCCAGTTGCTTTGTAATTAGGGCAAAGAATTTTTTGAGCACCATCATGTATCTTTTTTTGGATAGGTTTTCACATGATTCCTAAGGTGCGAGGTTCCATTACGAGTATCACCACCAAGATTTTTTCGACAGTACTTGCACTTAGCTTTAATAACCCCATTAAGCTTAACCCTAGTGTAATGATGCCATACATCAGAAGTCAATTTGCATTCTTCATTAAGCACTTCAGCATTTTCATTAGTCAAGTTACCGTTACCATTACCAACTTGTTCAGATTGGTTGTTTTGATCAACAGGTGCAGGTTGTGGAGGAACAGGAGCATTGACAACATTTTCAGGTGCACCGTCCATCTAACATTGAGATAAACGAGTATAGAAACATCAGAGGATTGCTTGGTTACTTTTTAGGCTTTAGCTATAAGATTTCTAGGTTCAAATTTATAGTCTTTTAGATTCAATTTCAAAATGCAGATGAGACACTTATACTAAACAAGACATGATTCATGAGCAGACCCAAGCAATCAACAGAAACTCGAGTCCCTAATGTCTAATACATGCAAACCAAATTAAGTAAACTGTCCTTAATTCCTTAACTAACCTCGAATCTGGAGAGAGGGGGTCTATTGTCCAGAGTTGTAGATGGTGAACTGATGCCTGATACGAAACTGCAAAAACTCAAACAAAAGTACGAACATTACAATCCAATGAGTCAAAATCAATACAACAAACTACTAATTACTAAAGACTTACTGACTAAGGAAATCTGATTAGTGATTACCTCAAGTATCAGAGCATGCAGTCGCAGGTGCAGATGAAGATGAAACTGAAGGGCCCTAGAAAGAACCAATCGAGTTAATTTATAAGAACCTAAAACTAAAGCAAGAAACTGAAACAAGAAAGAAGAATTGAATTGGAAGGTACTTATCTCGAGTTCTGGATTATCAGAACAATAATCGACGACAAATCCTCCCAATAACCTCGAATTGGAGATTGGAACAGTCATCTTCTCCTTTTGCATGTTGTTCTTTGCCTAAATCGATGAGGATATTAGGCTTTGATTGCTGAATGAAGAGGATAATGAATGATTGACAGCCTGGATGGAGAGAATTTCGCGGGGGAATCGAATTGATGGATTGAGCGGCGATTGAGAGCAGAGAAGAGAGACTGAGAGACTGAGAGAGCGACGATTTTACAATTAGGGATTAGGGTTTACCTCCAGCTCGACTGATATATATATATATATATATATGGGAATAATACAACGTCGTTTTATGGATCGGGGCAGGCTCGGGGCAGATAGCATGGACTCCGTCACCGCCCGACATCCGTTACCCACGGATAACGGGTTTCCCCGAATCCGTTAATTCCCTGTCAAGCCGGGTAGGAACTGCTCCGCCCAGCCGGATTTCGGGCGGGTGCCTGCCCGCGCGGTCTGAAATGCCATTACTAGAGAAATTCTTAGGTGCACCGGGTGCACCACGTCACACGTACACCTTCCCAATCAAATACTGCCTCGTGGTTTTTTATTATTTAAATCTTCTTTATTCATCAATCCTGGAAAAAGTACAGCGACAGATGAAGGAGAAGCGACTTCGCCTTCGCCACCGCACCGCTACCGCCACCATCGACGTCCAACCTCAATTTCTCATTCCCTCGACCCTTCTTCTTTCAAGCTCGTCGATCTTCCCTTGACGGTGACCGACGACTCCCCACCTGCATCCTCCACTCCATATTCCAATTTAAATCAGCCCGATTCATATCTTCTGCCACTACAGATTTGGATGCCTCCAAATTGAGACCCGATTCGTCGACTCTGGCCTCTACTACGACAGCCAGCTTCGCCGAATGGGACAAAGATGAGTTTGAAGGCCTTCCGACTGCTACGTATACTCCGATGAACCCAAAATTCTGGTGGTGCTAGTAGAGACGAGAAGGAAACCCCAGTACCAAATTCGAAGCAGCAGGGGGAAAGTGTGCCCAAGAAGAAGCAGTCGTTTACCGTGGAGATAGTGTGTTTCTCGTTCTTGATTATGTTTGTAATAAACTACTTCACTAGAAAGCAGTTCGCTACCAAGGATTCCATTTTCGAGAACAATTTCAGCCTATTGGGTGTTGGGGATGGGTATTCCCCGTTATTGTTGAAAGTAGGCCAAAAGGTATTCAAGTTCTATGCTAGTGGGCAGAGATCTTGCCAGGGGTTGTTGGCCACGATGGAGTTGAAGAGCAATCACGATTTGATAGTCAAGATGTACAACATGGTGCTGCATCTTCTCAAGATCGACAAGCTTGAAAGAAGAAGGGTTGCTCGCTTTCTCCAACTTGGGAAGGGGTGGGTAAAGAGCTTGTTACGACCGGTTCGCTTGTGAAGGTTAAGTGAGGTGATTGACTAATTTTTTAATTAATATTTTTAATGATGTGTCATGCTGAATGTGTAGGTAACAGACTTTGGACGAAATTGGACGGATTAACCATTTAGTTATTCACTCATACTTGTATTACAAAAACGTGCAAAAGTAAAGGGTTGTGACCGTTTTGTACAAAGTGAATAGGTGTGTTACCATTTATGATAATTATGATTTTTTTTCCAGATCTACCATCATAAAAAAATTACAAAAATACCACAATTTTCTGAAAATTTCCACTAACACCATTTGTTGTAAACCGCACACTAAAAGTGCGTGCGGTTTGTTCAAGAAAACGCCCATGGAAGAGGCGGTCAAAGCTAGGGCAACCAACAAACCGTATGGGGAAGAGGTGGTCTGCGGAACCGTTGGATTAGAGAGCGATCGAAGGGCGGACCGTGCGCCATGTAACCGATCTGTGTCAGAGATCAAGAATCGCAGGTGGAGTGGGTGGTTTCTAGCTTGGAAAAATGCGAACATTGGTGGGAGGGAGTGGTTATTGTTTGTGAAAAATTACAAACTGCCCCTAGCAGGTGGTTCGAATCCTATATAAACCCCAATTTCTCATTCATTCTTCACACGAAAACCCATTCTTCTCTCTCTCTCAGATTATCTCCCTATCCATCTGCCTCTCCACCCAAAAACCTAGAAAATAGTGGTCTGTTGCTTGCGACTAAGTCCGCACTTCAAAACCTGTCGAATCTCTGTCCGGCTTCCTGCAAAAATGGCTGGTATTTTTGCTTTGGTCTAGCAACACGGCTGTGTGACGGGCCGTGTTCTAGCATGTTGCCACTTCTTCACCGCTTTATTCCTTCTAATCGTTTTCCAGCTTTGCGGTCGAACCTTGGTCGAACCTGGATCAGAACTCGGGGTGTTATATTTTCTCCCCCTTAAAATATTTTCTCCACCGAAAATCTTTGTCCCTGCATCCTATCCTGAAGCATGTAGTGGGAAAGCGACTTCACAAAATTATTGCTTTTGTTAGCTTATCTTGCAAGCGAATCACACTTGTTCGCTTTACTTGACAACGAACCTTTGTTGTTCACTTCTTAAAGCAACGAATTAGTACAAAGGTTGTAAAAAAAAAGTGCTAAGATCAGTGAACCACATAGTTTATTGTGCTTATCAACGAACCATAATGTAGTTCACTTTACTGTCTAGCGAACAACCCCAAACTCTTGTATTTTGTGAACACTTTTTTTTTCAAACTCAGGAAATCCCCAAGCACAGACCACTTGAGCTATGACGAAGCGACACCAAACTTGGGGATTCACTTCTTGAGCCCTTCGGTCCCTCCACTAGGATCTCCATTAAATGCCTCTGTGAACACCATAACGGGCCTTGGTGGGGCTCGAATACGAGATCCACCACTTCCCGGAATGAGCGCCCACTAAAGATTTCACCTCTAGGATATGTGACCTCTGACGTGACTCGTGAGTCGTGAATACCTTTGCTAAGTACTCTACTTAAGGCTCGTATTCAGTAATCTGATTAACGATATAAAAGATTAACGAACCGGTAACCAACAGTAACCGGTTATACCGTTAACCAAGGCGGATTAGCCACCCCAGCGGCTCTGCTTGCCTCACGCACGCTGCTGACTGGTCCATCTTCGTTCTCTCTCCTCTGTCCAACCTCCTCCTCGCCGTTTCCACCTCACCCGCAAAGAAGATGAAAAGGGAAAAAGACTGCTCGCTCTCGATCGCCGATCCAACACTGCATCCTCCTCAGTCCTCACATATCTAACATGTTGTCGTCGCAGTGGCTTCACGAGGCGTCCAACTCGTTGCCGTTGGTGCCTGTCAAAGCTTCCTTGCTATTGATTGTCGCTGGCGTCGCTGTCGGCCCCCACTAGTCCACCAAGCTTCAGGGGCGTCGCCGTCGACCGCTAGTCGAAGCCCCACCTTTGAATTTGAAGAGAGAGACGAATGATTGTCGGCTCGACGAGACAATCTCCTCTCATCGGTCATTCTCTCCCTCACGCCGTCAATCTCTACTTCTCGCCGCTCTCCCTTTGTTGGCCTAGCTCTCTCATCGTCGTCAATCTCTGCTTGCTCTCCCTCCTCCGTCAACCTCTCCCTAGCCCCCTGCAACCGCTAAGAGCTTATTTCAAAAATCAGATAGATTTCTCTGTCCTTGTATATAGTTGAGCTCTCCAATTTCCATCAATTGCATAATTACCCAAAACCAAATCGATGAAGGTCTGAGATTGATTCAATAGCCTCGATTCGGGAGAAATCAACCACCGGGGGAAAGAGCCACCACTGGGGAAGTAGATTAGGAGAGGAAGTTTGGCTGGAGAAGGAGAATTGATGATTGATAGCTTGGGCAGGAAGAGGTAGGGGTGTCCATTCGGGTTCGGTTTTTAGGGTTTACCCGAAACCGACCTAATTATATACATTTTCGGTTTTTCGGGTTTGGGTTCGTTTCGGGTTTTGGGTTTTTCAGTTTCGGTTCGGTTTTGCTTATCGGTTTTTCGGGTTCCGGCTAAAAACCTCCAATGAATAGTACTCAGCCCGTATTTTAAGGCGTTCGGATTTCGGTTTTGCTTTAACCGAACCCGAACCCGATAAGGAATTTTCGGGTTTCGGGTAACCGGAACCCACAAGTCCTTATCGGATTCGGGTTCGGTTTTAGTGATTTTCGGTTTCGAGTTTTCGGGTTTTTTTGTGTTTCGGTTTGGGTAACCGAACCCGACCCGAACTGACACCCCTAGGAAGAGGCGGAGGGAGGTTCCGGAAACCAAATGGAGAAGATAGTCTGCCATCGTAAAAGTATATTCCGTAATGCTTGTCACGATTTCTCGGTATAACCGGTAACCGCCTATCCGGTTAGAAATCGGTTTCGATTGCCAATCTCCATCTTGACGCTACCGGTATATCGTTAATCGGGTAGTCGGTTACCGGTTAAACTGGTAAATTACGGAATACCAGCCCTAACTATACTGTGAGGATTTGTTTTTGCAAGATTTTTTCCCCCTTTTCTTCCCCATCCGCGGTAAACAAACCCTAAACTTCCGTCCAGTGCCATTAATCAACTCCCTCCTACATCTTTCCGACCAGAACACGAACCTTAAACTTTCGAGCAGAGCTCACTTCAGTTTCCGACTAATTTCGTTGCCATCACATTTGCAATTGAGCGTTCCTCACTTTCATTGTGGCAATAAATGACAAACATAATCAGTTACTGCATCTTCCGTCATAATGCCTTTCGATTTCAGCTGTCGAAAATATCTGGTAAGGCTCTATTCTCTTCTGCTCGTTTCACTAGCGTCGATGATGCCCTAGATTCATTTAATAGTATGCTCCACGCGAATCCCATGCCCTCCATTGTGAAATTCGGTCAATTATTGACTGCCCTTGTGAAACTGAAAGCCCCTGAGGTTGCGCTTTCTGTGGCCGAACGAATGGATTTGGCTGGCATTCCCTGCAACGATTACATACTTAACATGTTGATCCATTGCTACTGCAAATTGGGTCGCGTGGATTTCGGGTTTTCGATTTTGGGCAAAGCTTTTAAACTCGGACTTCAACCAGATGTGATTGCTTTCAATACTCTGATTGATGGGCTCTCCAAAAGTGGGAGAATTCCTGAGGCAGTGGAGTTGTTTAATAAGATGGTGGCTTTAGGATATAAGCGGGATGTGGTCACTTATAACGCGATTGTAAATGGGCTGTGCAAGATGGAAAAAACAGATGCAGGTCTTAGTTTGCTCAGACAAATGGAAGCTTTGGGTTGTTGCCCTAGTGTTGCTACATATAACACTGTCATGGATGCCCTATGCAAGAATGGTTTGATGTCAAAAGCTCTGGATGTCTTTTCTGAGCTAAAGAATAAAGGAGTTTCACCAGATGTTTTCAGCTACAATTCCTTAATTCACGGCTTATGCATCTCAAGCCAGAGGGCTGAAGCTTTGAGGATGTTGATTGAAATGATAGATAGTGACATCATGCCTGATGTATTCACCTTTAGCATATTGGTTGATGATTTCTGCAAAAATGGGATGATTTTGCAAGCTAAAGCTGTGGTCAACATGATGATTCAGAGAGGAGTACATCCAAACATTGCTACGTACAACTCATTGCTAGATGGATATTGCTTGAGAAGTGAAGTTGGCAACGCTAAAAGGTTATTTGACTTGATGTCCAGCCTGGGATGCAAGCCTAATGTTCGTACTTACAGCATCATGATCAATGGATATTGTAAAGATAAAAGGATCTCTGAAGCCAACCAGTTATTTTCTGATATGCTTGAGAAGGGTTTGACTCCAAATAATATTACATTTAATACTCTTATTGAAGGATTCTGCCTTGTGGAAAGGCATCAAGAAGCACATGAACTTCTCACGAAAATGGTTGATCAGGGTCAAGTGCCAGATGTTGTGACATATAGCATTTTGCTGTCTAACATGTGCAAACGAGGTAAGCTAGATGAGGCGTTGACTATGTTCGAATCAATCAAAAATAGCAAGTTAAAGCCGGATGTTCGGATGTATAATATCTTGATCGATAGCCTGTTCAAAACTGTGAAGCGTGGGGAGGAAGCATGGGCTTTGTTTACTATCCTCCGCGAAGATAAGTTCTTACAACCTAATGTGTACACATATAACGTGGTAATTGGTGGGCTCTGTGGACAAGGTTTGGTCGATAAAGCTTATGATTTATTTAGAACAATGGTGGCGAGTGGTTGCGCACCGAATTCCCGCTCTTATAATGCAATCATCGCTGGATTTCTTCAGCACAAAGATCCACTTGACGCTGTGGAACTCATTCATGAAATGATTTCTAAGGGTTTCTCCTCTGATGCTACCACGATGTCCTTGATCGTAGGTTTGGATAATCCATATCTTGAAAAACTTTTAGATTCCTCAGATTTGGGTGACGAGGAGAAGCGGCTAAAGGGTTTATCAACAGATACAACTCAAGGAGGATCATGTGGTACCCAAAAACCTATTGAAAGTCATTTTAACCAGGATGAGCAAGTTACCGATGGTTGCAGAGGCATGCAGTGAACATACATTGAGATTTTTGCATGTACAGTTGAGTTTTCTCCACGGCTGTAATTGGAATTCTTACCCATGATCGTTGCCACTCTCACTGACTGTGCTGTATTCTCCCTCTGCTCGCTGTTCTGCGGAATGTACTGATCTCAAGGCTCTGCATACTTGACAGATTTAATGCTTGTAGTTGTGATGTTGCTGTTCATGTTAACAATTATGGCCATGGAGTAATACTAGAAAGGTATGATAGCTTAGCATTTTGAAAGCTCAACCTCAGCCGTTTATGGAGTTGAAAGATTTATCTTTTTTCTTGGATGTTATCTCGTATTTTGAAACATTGATTTAGTTTGATGTGCTTATTTGTCATGAATAAGCTCCAACTTTTCAGCTTATTGATTCGGTGATGTTATGAAGTTGATTGGATATTTCATTTGTTGAGTAACCTGTGGTGTCTCCTCATCTGTGAAGAACAGTGCATCAGTTCATTTTTTTGTTGTTTCATTTTCTTTTCATTTCATTGGGAAAAAACAAGGACTTTATTTAGTTGGAGAGGAGGCAATGCATCAATTATTAGAGCTCCTACTGGAGTCTACTTATTACTTGGCAATAAATTTGGAAGTGGCTTTTGTATTGTGAACGACAAGCTCTTCTCTCGGCGGTTAGTTGTCTGATCACATTTGCCAGAAGAGAAATCAGTTTTCCTTACTGTTCCCGTAACAAGGAAAAGGAAAGTCACCATAAAAAAGAGGAAAAGAGAAACGGAAGAGAGAGGAGGACAGGAGACAAGGTCAAGCTTATCAGCAGCGAGCGGTTCGAGTTCGTGATCAACAAAGAAACCTCCATGGTTTCCAGGCAATTCGTGACATGCTCCTCCTGGTTTGTTTCTCTCGGCCCCTTCTCTTAGTTTGATAGTTCCCAAGTCAAATGGGTTGGAGAGAGTTCCTATCTGGGATTTGTTAATCTGGGTTCGTCGATTTTGACACAAAAGGTGACGCCTTCTGTTCAATTGAGTTGATTGGCGGTGCTAATTGAATTTACTAGTGGTGTCTGTTTTATTTTTTGAAAAGTTGTTGGGGGATGGCGGGTTGGCGAAATTCATTGTAAGCCTGCTTCTGTTCTGTCGTAAAGTTGATCTCCTATCATTTCAAATGGCAGGGATTTTCGCTGAGGTGCAACATGTGATATGACTTTCCCTGTGAGAAGCACCACGATTCTGTAGAAAATCTGCCAGTATTTCCACTGTTCTCTTCAGTATGCTAGGTTCGGTTTCTTTTCTCCCCTTCTCTTATTTACTCCTTTTGTATTGTGTTGTTTCTTTCAAGGTCGTCCCTTTCTTCGCTGAAGGTCATTTGTACATGAACATTTTAGTTTGGTTTAGTTTGCTTGCGTTGAAATCGTCAATATTCTAGTTTACCATCATTCATCAAACCATCTGGCTGACTAAGCATGTTCTTGTGCTTCTGGAGCAAAGGCGCACTCAGAAGTGGCATTTCCTTATGCTTCGTTGACGGTGTACTGGATAATCGTTCTCTTATACAGTTAGCATTGGTTTCATCTTCTGGGTCTTTTTTTCCAACTAAGAACAGCAGGGTTCTGGAGTTCTATGGATCATTATTTCCATCCGTCAGCTCTGTTTGTTGAGTGGCTTGGCTCATAGCCCGCACATTTGATGCTTTTCTCCTGGAGATGAAGGCCTGTACTCCCTATGCCGAGGAACGTTACTCTGAATAGAGTGGTGCTTGTTTGGACATTAAGCCCATTTCTTCATTCATGAGCTTTCAGTCAGTTTTATGATAATTGCGTGCATGTAATTTCAGGGATGTATAATATTTGTTAACTGAGTTGTTGATTATGCATGTTCCTCTGCTTTCCCTATGTTTAAAGATGACACCAATATAGATTGTAGATTTTGCTTCCTGTTTTGACATCCTTCTGACTGAAACTTTTCCAGCAAAGTACTCTGTTTGATTTGCTCATCATTTGCACGAGCTGATTGTGTTTATACTGTTATTATTTGAATTGGACATGTTGTGGTCATGACATGAGTTGATGATGCTGCGTACGTAATGTGAAGTTCTTAAAGTCGCTAAATTAGGACTGTACTAAAGCTGACAATTTTTTTGTTGTATTTTTACCAGTGGTAAGGAAACCGAGTTCCCAATTGAACCTGAACCTAGGGATGGCAAAAATATCCGTAACCGTGGATATCCACCCGAATTCGACCTAATCGGGTAGGGTAAAACCCGAACCCGAAAGACATTTAGTGGATACGGGTAAAACCCGAACCCGAATATTGTGGGTAATGGGTGGGCATGGATTTCTCACTATCCAACCCGAACCCGCCCGATTATACAAATGCATATGTATTTTCTCTAGATATAATCATTATTTTTCTCTAACATATTTTATATTTAGCATATAAGTATATTATTTTCATGAAATTGTGTTGTTTTAATTAATTTTCTTCATTCTAATGAATTATTGTCGTACTTTTCCTCTTACGTAATGTGAGAATTCGTGTGAATGTTAACATATTGGTTGAAGTTATGAAGAGAAATGATTACCCATGGATAACCGTGGATACCCGAAACCCGAACGGATATGGGCATGGTTTTGATTTTCTACCCGTTTCACATGTGGGTATGGGTACGGGTAAAACCCGAACTACTTTGAGTAGGGTAACGGATATGCACTATCCGCCCCCGACCCGACCCATTGCCATCCCTACTTGAACCGACTCTGGAGCGGCTGCTAATTAACTCCCGCACACTTAATTAGATTGGTTTTCTTGCTTGATGGCCAGTCATATGTAATGGTGAGCATACGGCATGTGGGATTGCCAGTTTTACTAAGGAAACTAGTAAAAACTTCGATTTAACCGAAGAACAAGTTGGGAGTTAGCAAAATGAATGTGGCCATTTAAATATGTACATTTGCTGCTGTAAATTAATCAGTTGTCGTGGAACTATAAAATGTAGGATTTGGGCAAAATTTCATGTTTGGATGGAATTATAAAATGTGTCAAGTGGAAATTGACGGTGTAGAATTGTGGGGAAATACAAAAAATGCTCTACTCTGTACCATGTCGTTTCCTATTACCACAAAGCCCTCTTGCTCTTCTGAGTGGAGGTCAACAAGAAGCCATGTTATCTCCTCGTACACCTAGTTTAGATAAGGCCATAAAGGAAGGCTTGCAAATGTGTCAAGTCACTCGTGAGCAACTCGATGTTCGAATCGAAAAAAGCTCGTTCGATACTCGATTTGTTAGTAAACGAGCCAAGTTTGAGCTAGACCATGCTCAACTTGATAAGCTCGTGAGCTAACTTGACTCGGTGGCTTGTTGAGCTAAAATAGCAAGGCAGGGGTGCATAATCTTAGAGTGCATAATTATGAGCAGGGGCGGACCCATTTCTTCTTAAGCCTTGTCAGTTGACAAACCTTACTTAGAAAGTTAGGCCAAATTTGTATGTAAATATTTATATTGTTGTTGGTAGTAATTGAACCCTATCTAATTTGACAGGCCTTGCCGTTTCAAATTAGATTTTCGTTAAAGCGTCAATTTGATTGTTGTTGTAAGAATACAAACAAGCATATTCCTAGACCTATCAATCTTTCCAAATCCAAGTCTCTTTAATTAATTCTTCTCCTCAGCCTCATCGCCTTACTCATAAAGTATCCAATTACGATTTATTTTACTGTGAGAACAAACATCTCAATTCTAATGTTAACTTTTTTTTATTGAACCTGCAAGTATTGAGAGGGCCTTTTCGGCAATGAAATTTATCAAGAATGATATTCGAAATCGGATGGGGATCAGTTTTCTCTAGTTAATTCATTAAAAAGGTGCGAGTAGCAATATATGTGATGAATGTATACTAGAAAACTTTCAAAATATTCAAACACATCGTGGTTGGTTGCGAAAAAATGAAGAATCTATGTATTTTATGAATTGAAAGTTTTGAATTAAATTTAATTAATTATTTTTGTTGAATACCCTGGTTGAAATTTCTGGGTCCGCCACTGAGTATGAGTAACCAAATCTGGACCCTTCTTTTAAGTGGTAGCAGATCTAACTCTTCAATTTGTTTTTGCACAAATGGAACAAGTTTGTTGTGCTCTACAAAATGATATCCATTTTCAATATTTTTTTAGAAATTTTTTTTTCATACTCTCGTTACTAACTCCATACCATATGGTATCTCTTTCAGTTTTTATTCGTTTTCGAAATTTTTTGCACAGAAGGAACGATTTAATCATGATCTATTGGATTTAAAATTTTTCTGGGTTCAAAAATTTCATACCTCTCGTTACCAACTCCATACCATACTATACCACCCTGGTATGGGGTGGTATTTTTCATACAATATGGTATGCTGTTATTTAATACCAGTTAATACCATATGGTACAATCAATACCATATGGTATAGACTGATAATAACTGACAAATTTTTTTGTTCCAAAAAATATCAAAGTGAATATCATTTTGAAGAGCACAATTAATTTGATCTAACTGTGCAAAAAAAAAATCCGAGTTAAAACGAGTGAGAAATCGTTCGTTAAAGATTAAGCGAAGGAAAATTAAAGGTTTTTCGAGGAGAGAGAAGGAGGCGCTGATGTGGCGGATTCTTATTGGGTTATGCATGAGGTTATAACACCACAAGGTTACTTAACGGATCTGCTCCAGAGATGAAGAATCAAAAGCAAATCAAAAGGAGGTGCTTTTGTCAACATCGCGTTTAAGGACACAATAAAGAATATGAATTGTTGGCGTCAGGAGATATCGATTAATAGGTGCGGTGGTGGAGAAGACAAGAGAGAGGGGATATGTGAAGACAATGCGGGTTTGGAAACTTGTGGGGTAGTACGGGGACATGGTCGGGAGAAAAAGGTCAATATACGGGAGTACAAAACTTTAGATTACGAGAGAATGGGTGCCAAATTTTCAAAATCTGGGTTTGTGGATTTTTTTTACCATATACAACAGTCCAATTCCAAACTCATTTTACCCAGCCAAACACGGAAATTTGATCCAAATACCGCATTTTGTGAAATTGGAGCTAATTCCCACATCAATTTCCACATCCAAACGACCACGTAGACTTTGCCTACTATTTTGAGTTTTCTGTAGAGAACTACCTATAGTGCCTGTTTTCCGATGAGGAAAATCTTGGTGTTTGATTTCGATTGATGCACATTTGACTTCTTGAACGACGACAAATACACGGTTCATTGCTCTCAGAAAAATATTTGAACGAGGGTGTTTGATATTTTTGATGGTTTTTGGGAACAAGTTACGTTAAATTACCCCTACTCCTATGGAGGTACAATGAGAGCTCCAAAAACTAAAGGCTACGGCTAATTTCCAGAGAAAAGATAAAAAAAAATGACATTGTGTGTCAAATGTTTGGTTGTGGAACCCTTCTCCCGTTTTTGTTTCTCCTATTTATAGCCATCACTTGTAACCGCCGTGAAACCGCCTCCTTGTAACCGCTGCTCCACTGCTTGGTGCTTGATGTAGCTTGCTTGACGCCTTAACCGCCTTGCTCGTACGCCACTTGATACCTTGACAATTTGATGACTTCACTTGATAGCTAGCCCCTTGTGCCATGGAGGTGTCTTGCCTAGTGGGGGTGAGGGCTTCATGCTTAGTGGTACTCGTGCTAACCATCCTTGAATGACGTCATGCTCGACACTAGGGTGCTTGGGGAGTTGATGGAGGCACACAGACCCCCTTTGGGTGGCATCATGCTTGCAGGGTCTTGACAAGGTGGTCTACCATGTGATGATATACATGAGTGACATTTAGAAACTTAATGACCTTGTCTACCAGGTACCCTGCATGACTACAAGTTCTAGCATGCCTGACTATTTGGGATGAGGGTGCTTTGTCCCTACCCCCTTGGCATGACGTTATGCTTGGCACCCTGGTGCTTGGTAGGCAAGCGAGGAGGAGGTTCCATACTTAACCATTTATCATCCTGCATGATTGTCACCATGCTTGACACGTGAGTGTCGACCCCCCTTGTACTCTGCCGTACTTGGGTACTTGAGAGGTAGGCGGCAAAGCATGCTGGCACCAACCCTCATTGGATGATGGAATTGGTCAGGGTGGTTACTCAATTTTGAGTAATCACGGTGGCTACCAACATCTATACCATTCATTATCTTTATTTTATTATATTTTTAAATTAACGATTAAGATTACATAAGGCTAATTTAGGAAATGAAAAACATACCACACCTGATTACTGTATATATTATACGCAAACCCTAATACAACCTATCTCACCCACAAGCTGGATCCTCTTTTCCTCTGCCTCTCTCCCCCGACACCGCCGCTACCGGGAACCCTTCTCCTCCGTCCACCCTCGCCACCGGTGCCATCCTCCATCCCTCGGACGCCTCCACTCTCTCTCTCTCTCTCTCTCTCTCTCTCTCTCTCATGGCCTCGCACGACCTATCTCACCCAGTGTAAGCCGTAATCAACAGTGTGGCATAATGGATCTGGATCCGGTCCTTGGTGGCGAGACTGGAACAAACCAGGAAGGCCTGGACATTCTTGCGTTGATTGTTGCTAGGTTGATTGTTGGCAGAATGAGTAAAAAAGAAAAGAAGGCAGTTGCCGCTTGTGGTTTGCTCTAGCTTGTGACTTGGGTATATAGCTTCACTTGATGAGTGTAATGATTCTGAGAAGTTTTGTCATTGGTCGTGTGTTCCTCTTTCTCCTATTCCAAATCTCCGCACAACCACCGTTTGATCTCTCTATCAATTCAACCACCGTTCATGACTTCTTGTTATAAATCGTTACCTTGCATTTTATTTTGGTACTGTTTGCATTATGCTTTGGTAGTGTTAGCATTATGCTTTAGTTGTTACCTCCATTTTCTTTGGTAGTGTGTGCATTACTCTTTGGTAGTTACCTGCATTTGTGTTGGTTAGATGGAGCATTATGTTTTAGTAGTTATTTGCATTTGGTTTGGTAGTGTTTGCATTATGCTTTGGTAGTTCTCTGTATTTATTTTGGTAGTGTTTGTATTGATTTATTTATGCAATGGTATTGTTTTGATTCCACAGTAGTAGTGGTATTGGTTGTTTTGGTATTTGTTTGACTTTTGTAATGGTATAGATTGTTTATATTGGTAGTTTCGTGTAATGGTATAGATTTATTTCTGCAATGGTATTGATGTTTTTCAAAATGGTAGTGGTTGTCTAATGGATTGGTAGTGATTTTGTGTTTTTTATTTTGCAGAAAGATTGAGAAAAATATGGAAAGAAGATCTGGCTGGAGATTACGGAAGTGAGAGAAAGAGAAAGAATTGTAATTAATAGATTTTTGTAACTACCTAAAATACAATTTATTAAAATTAATTAATTAATATAATTTATTTTTCTATACCCAATTTACCCTTAGTAACCACGGTGATTACTACAAAGTAGTAATCACCATAACCGCTCCCTTGGATGATATCATGCTTGACACCCCAGTACTAGATAGGTGGGTACTTGGGATAGTTGAGCTAGTCGAGGCATTTGCTAGTTTGGAATCAAGTGATGAGCCATGAGATAGTCGATACCGTTTCTATGTGTTGTTCCAGGGCCCTGAGGCTTCATCATCTATGCCCATCAGGAATCCCACTTGGGGATCCGACTTTGATGATGAGCCAGATAGCTCAATGCCAAAGAAATAAAGTCTACAAGAAGAGGTCATTATGCAGTTGGCCACGTTGAAAGGAAAGGGGTCGTGACGGAGAACATGAGAGATGAGTGAAGTCACTTAGTGGTTTTCAAGGAACTAGATTCAAGTATGTTAAGGCATTTGAGGCACATGTATATCAAGGTTAGGTTGGATGGTATGCCGATGTCAAAAATTCTTGCTGACAATCGGGGTGCTGTCAATGTGATGCCTATTACTTAGGCTGTTAAGGAAATTGGGGAAGTGTACACGTGATTTGATTCCTACTGACATCTTTGTTACTAGCTTCAATGAGGGATCAACATCGGCAAGAGAGATACTACCAGTCATAGTTGGAGTTGGTAGTCAAGAGAAGATGTTTTCCTTCTTTGTGGTGGATGGGGCGATAAGCTACAATGTCTTGTTGGGAAGGGATTGGATCCATACCAACAAGTGTGTCCCATCATCACTCTGTCAGGGTTTGATGTTTTGGAATGTGGAATGAGCAGTATAGGTAATACAAGAAGACACCAAACCTTTTTGCAATTGGTGCTAACGTGGCCGATGCTCCACTCTATCACGGAGACTTTGGGTCTTTAGCAGTAAGGAGTATAGATGGAGGGTCTTGCACAGTATTGATGTCAAGTCCTATGGTATTGAGCAAGTCATGCCTCGACCCACTATCCGACATTATAAGAACATCTATGATGGCTTTGGATGGTCCACCTAAAGATGAAACAAGTGTCAATGATGAGTAGAAGTGATATCACTATTGTGATGGGCAGAGCCGAAGTGATGGCCTTGTTGGAAAAGTTAGCCATCTATCAATGTGAACAAAGGTTAGCTTGTGAGGAAGCAGTGTTGATGGTTGATTGCGTACCGACGATGACTTGCTTAAAGAAGGCGATGTATCGAGTATAGCTGGAGAAGACTAGAGGCCTATGACATCTTGTGATGCGTTAGAGGAGAGTACAAGGAGGGTCGACACTCACGGGTCAAGCATGGTGAAAATAATGCGCAAAGATAAATGGCTAAGTATAGATTCTCCCCCTTGATTGCGTACCAAGCACTAGGGTGCCAAGCATGACGTAATGCCAATGTGGTAGGCACAAAGTACTCTCATCCCAAGTAGTCAGGCATGCTAGGCCTCGTATTCATGTAGGGTACGCAGTAGACAAGGTCATTAAGTTTCTAAGTGTCACCCATGTATATCATCACATGATAGACCACCTTGTCAAGAACCCGCAAGCATGATGCCACCTAAAGGGGTTCAGTGTGCATCCTTTAACTCCCCAAGCATCCTAGTGTCAAGCATGACGTCATGCAAGGGTGGTTAGTGATTCAGGGTCCAATTGCACATGTTTTCTCACCATATTCTTGAGGTGTTTGAGGCATTTTCATCCCTTGATGTTCGATTTTACGCTAGGGTGTTCTGTTTCAAGTATGTTTAAGATCCTAGCAGGTGGAATTGGCCTCAGGAGTGAAAGTTGGACGAAAGGGGGCGAAAACGGATCAAAGAATGAAAAAAGGCGAGGATCACGGTGGGAGCCAGTTCTTCATGGTCACATCGACCGTGATAATGGAGCCCAAACTGTGATGATAATGAAGACCAGAGTAGTTTTTGTGCCTCGTGAGCCTAAACAATATCACGGTCACTCGACCATGATATTCGCCCCCGAGCGTGAAGACTTGAAATGATACGACGCATTTTTGTTTGAGATCAAGGTCCAAGCTTCAAGTTAACAGTCGTGAACTGGGACCGTGAAAGGCTCTCGATTTGGGTATTAATGAGAGGGGAGTTGAAAGAGAAGGGAGAGCCTAGTGAGAGAATGCCATCTTCTTACTCAGATTTTAGAGAGAGAGTGACGAACAAGAGAGGAGGAGAAAGCTAGGGCTTCATCCAAACTTTAAGATTCGAGAAAAATTTCCACCAAGGTTATTTATACACCAAAGGAAGAAGGCAAACATCTCAAGATGGTATTTTCTCTTCTCCTTTGTGTATTCCCTAGTTTAAGCATGAAGTAGTTCCCTTCTTTCACTTGGGTGCTGTAAACCCTAGCTAGAACTATGTGATATGTTGTATGAATTGAATGTTTTGTGTTTTAAAGCAAGTTTTGACTTATTTTCATGAAGGTTGAGTTGTGTTTTCCATTTATCACTATTGTACCGATTTGACATAGGTAGAGGGAAATCCACTTCTTGCTAAGAGGCTTTTATAAGCTGGAATTCCTTGGCCAAATTGAGCCACCTACTTAGGCCGAATTAGGCAAACCTCATACTACGTTTTAACACCTTGAGTTGGTTGTTGTTTGGCCTTCCAGATTAAGGTCAGAGGGAGAAGCCTTGGTAAACCTTAGACGAGTGGCCAAGAGAGCTAATTTGTTAGCTTGATTTGACATCCCTTGGCCTATCGACCGAGAGTGAAGCTTCTTCACTGGTTGCGCTCTCCTACGGTCTACAACCACTTTTGCACACACTTGCATTCTTTTCGTTTAATCTTGATATATGGCTAGGGGAAGCAACACCCGGATGAAGCCTCTCAATTAGTGTTCAAAACCATTTACCTTTTTGCTTGCTTTCAATTGTAGTGCGTAGTTTAACTAAAAATGAATTGCTAGATAATATTTCAAACGATTGAAGTAGGGGTACATGGACCGTCCCGGGTTTGACATTTAAATACTTGCCCTATATTGTACCCGACTAGAGTTTATACTTGGGCTCTAGTAGAGGGATTTTAATCCGTGGTGTAGTAGTAGCGAGTCAGTTAGCATGAAGCCCTCACCCCACTAAGTAAGACACCTCCATGGCACAAGGGGCTAGCTATCAAGTGAAGTCATTAAGGTGTCAAGGTATCAAGTAGCGTGCGATTAAGATGGTTAAGGCGTCAAGCAAGCTACATCAAGCACCAAGTAATGGAGTAGCGGTTACAAAGAGTTGGTTACACGACGCTTACAAGCGATGACTATAAATAGGAGAAAGAAAGACGAAGCAAGGGTTCCAAAACTAAACATTTGACCCACAATGTCAAACTTTTATATTTTCTCTGCAAATTAGCCATAACTTTTAGTTTTCGGAGCTCTCACTAAACCTCCATATGAGTAGGGGTAATTTAGCGTAGCTTGTTCCCCAAAAAATCATAAATAAACATCAAACACCCTCGTTCGAACATTGTTCGGAGAGGAGTGAACCATGTATTTGTTGTTTTTTAAGAAGTCAAAGGTTCATCAATCGAATTTAAACACCAAAAATTTTCTCGTTGGAAAATAGTGCCTTACCTCACTAGTATATCAGTCGGTATGACTAGGTTTAATCGGTAGTGGAACAAATGATTGGAAGAAACCAGTATGAAGCGATAGGCAAAATTTGCAAAAATAGCCAAAAAGGATAAAATGGGGAAATAGTCTAGTCAAACCGAATAATTTTCAAATCCTAAACAATTGACGTCTTTTTGATGATATTAATTGCTAAAAGAAAAGAATTTGTGGGATGACTTGATCAATCCACGAAGGTATGACACTTCTACACCCTTTGCTAGCTGTTTTCTTCTCTTAAGAGATTTTCGAAAACAAGGGTTCGTCATTTTGTTTTGTAATGTGGTATTTTATTTAATATGGATGTAGATTATGGAAATAATGTCATAAGATAAATTATATATATGCTTAATTCATTTGGTATTAATGATTTCCCATTTCATCATATGTTTACTTAAAACCGACATAAGTTGGCATATAAATCGGTTGTACTCGTGTCGGACCATAATACTTTCTCAATCGATATGACAGTTTAAAGCGGTTTGAAAAAGTTGCCTTACCTTCACCCTCTTCCCATGGAATGCTTTACTGTACCGTACCAAACATTGCCTTACTCAATGTTCTTCTAGTCCCATCCTTTAGTTATAATCTGATTTCTATTAGTCAGTTGACTAGTAATAGCCAGTCTCACTACATTTTGAATCCAACTTTTGTTGTATCCAAGACCTAATCTCTCGACAGAGGATTGGTTTAATCCACGTAAATAAGAGGGCTTTACTTGCTTGGGGGAGTCAGTTGCACCTAGAGAGAATCTCAAACCACATTTTCTTGGAGTGACCATCAGTGAGAGCTCAAAGTTGTGGCATGCCAGGCTGGGACACCTTTCCTTTCCAAGACTGCAAGAAATTACCAAACAATGTAGTGATGTAATAGCTACAGAATTGAGTGATTGTGAGGTTAGCCACTTAGCTAAACAGAAAAGATTGCCTTTTAATAGGAGTATTTCTACTGCAAAGGAACCAGTTGATCTGGTCCATGTTGACATTTGGGGACCAGTTGATATAGTGTCTTGTGATGGTTTCAAATATTTTCTCACTGTGGTTGATGATCATAGTAGATGTGTATGGCTGTTTTTGATGAGCTTTAAATCTGAAGCACGAGGTTTAGTTCAATCTTTTTGTAGCATGGTAAAAACTCAGTTAGACAAAATTGTGAAGGTGATAAGGTGTGATCAGGGGCAGGAGTTTAACATGCCAGATTTCTATCATAAACATGGCATTCTACATGAAATGAGTTGCGTTAAGACTGTACAGCAAAAAGGCAGAGTAGAACGCAAGAACTAGCACATTTTGAATGTTGATAGGGCACTCAAGTTTCAATCTGGAGTCCCTACCAGCTTCTGGAGTTATCTGGTCTTGCATTCTTCATATCTAATCAACAGAACTCCTACACCTGTCTTAGGCAGCAAAACACCATTTGAATGTTTATAGGGGATACCACCTGACTAAAGTTCATTAAGAACTTTTGGTTCTCTTGCCTATGCTACTGTTTTGGATGAACATAAGAAGAAGTTTGCAGAAAGAGCCAAAAAGGTTGTGTTTGTAGGATATCCTTTTGGCATAAAAGGGTTCAAATTGTATGATCTGGAGACTCATACTACCTTTGTCAGTAGAGATGTGAATTTTGTTGAAGATTATTTCCCATTTAAGATACCTGAGAGTAGGGATTCTTGTTCACCTTTTTCTTCCACCTACCTGTTTCCCCCATTCTTCCTCCTGATCATAATTACGATGAAACTATAGATCCATCCTATTCTCTTACAGACACAGATTCCACTCCCCATCTACACCTATGGCTCAAACTCCTGTTTCACCATTTACACCTTCTTCTTCTATTCCATCCTCTTCTTCCTCATCTCCTTCCACTTCTACAAGTCAGGACTCTTTACATATTGCTCTTAAAAGAGCTACAAGGATTTCTAGACAGCCTGCTTATCTACAAGACTTTCACACATCCTTCCTTACTACTGGAACTCCTTGTTCTCATGATGCCAGAATGGCCTACCCTCTTTCTCATTCTCTCAATTACAACACCCTGTCCTCTAATCACAAACACTTCACCCTTTCTATTTCACTTCAACCTTATCCTCAAACCTACTCTCAGGCCATTAAGGAAGATCATTGGAATAAAGCCATTATAGAAGAGTTGGGTGCCTTAGAAGAAAATAACATTTGGACTCCTGTTGATCCTCCTGTTGGTCAGCAGATTGTAGGGAACAAATGGGTGTTTACTGTTTAAGACCAAATTTTTACCTGATGGGGTGATAGAGAGAAGTAAAGCTCGTTTAGTAGCAAAGAGATACACACAAACTTATGGTGTTGACTTCATTCACACTTTTTCCCCTGTTGCTAAACTGAATTCAGTCAAAATGCTTTTGGTTGTTGCTGCAATCAAGGGTTGACACTTACGTCAGATGGATGTAAGCAATGCCTTCCTCCATGGTGACTTAGAGGAGGTTTATATGGAGGTACCAGATGGTTTAAAGGGTCTAAGTTACCTGGAAGGAACGGTTCTAAAACTTAATAACTCCCTTTATGGACTTAAACAAGTCACCAGACAATGGTTCATCAAGCTGTCCGAGTATTTGAAGCACATGGGATTTGAGCAATCCCTTGATGATTATTCAGTTTTCAAAATGCTTTCAGTTGTCCTGATTGTGTATGTAGATGACATAATGTTGGCAGGACCAGTTTTGGGTGAAATTGAGCGTGTGAAGCAGGAATTGAAGAAGGGATTTAAAGTGAAGGATCTAGGCAACATGAGATATTTCATGGGATTGGAAGTTGCCAGATCAATTGAAGGGATTTCACAGTAGTCATGCACTTTCTTTGTTGTGTTCATTGTTGCATTGTTGTAACACTTGTAATCTAGTGTTGATGAGGGGATAGTTGTGTTATATGCAGATATGGAGAGCACTCAGAAGTTTTCATCTAGTGGCGGATAGTTGTGTTGTATGCAGATATGGAGAGCACTCAGAAGTTTTCATCTAGTGGCGGAATCACAGTTCTAGAATTAGCCACTTAAGGGTAACTAGAAACCAACCAAAGAGCTTCATCGGTGGAGAATGGTGAATAGAGGAGAGCAAAGAACCCTTCAATTGATGCAATGCACAAACCATAAAGGAGGGCCCTTCATTTGATTGTTAGGATAATGATAGACCGTTAATTACACATGTTTTTACCCCTGTTCTTACACCGTTTGAGATGTGATTTCTCGCGTTTTAGGCCTATTTCACGCTAGGTTGTGCTTGTTTATGATATTTCAGGTCCTAGTACGTGAATGGAGACTCGGGAGCGAGTTTGGGGTCGATTGGACGAAGATCGGGCGCGAGGCAAGTCACAAAGGAGGCCACACGGGCACACCCACAAATAACACGGCCGTGCAACTCATATTTCTGGCCGTGCGAGTTTTTCCGAGAGCAAACACGGCCTGCCCTGACAACTAACACGGTCGTGGGAAGAAGTGGTCTGGCCGTGTGACTTTTGCCGAGAGCAGACACGGGCAGATGGAAATCAAACACGGCCGTGCCACTCTGGCCGTGTGAGAAGCCCGAAGATCGAACTAAGTGCAACGCAGCGTTTTGACTCACACGGGCAACTGGGTATGCCACACGGCCGTGTGGCCCTGCCCGTGTGGGATTTCCTGGTTTTAACCCAATTCCGGGCTGCAAGAGAGGGATTGAATTTCTTGAGCAAAAACAGAGCCCTAGAGAGAGAAAGGACGAAGAACTCACCCTAGAAGCCATCTTGGAGCTGGGTTTCATCAAATCAAGCTTGGAGATCGTCCTAGGAGTGGAAATCATCATCCCGGAGCAGATTTTCCTCATCTTTATGAGTATGACTACTCCGATTACTGTTTTCCTCTCTCTCTCTCTCTCTATGGAGTAGAACCTCTCTCTCACTTGGGGATGAAGAACCCTAGTTCTATGTGTTAGGGATTGATTGTAATGACTTGGGATGATATTACTGTTTGATTTTAATCGAATGATGCATGTTTATTGAGTCAATTGAAGTCTGATCAACTTTTCCTGATTCCTGCTGCAATCTGAGATAGATAGAATCTGATTAGGTTGCTAGAGTCTCATCATTCGATAGTAGGAGATTGGCTATACGAGAGTTAGCCAGTTTACTGCTTTGTACTGGAATCCAATTCCAGTAGTGGAGTTCTGTTCTTACTGCTTCAGCTTTCTATCCCGGTGAAGACTAGTCGTCTGCCGGGTAGTTAGACTGAGAGGGCTTGGTCAGCTTAAGAGATTCCAAGCTACTGTCGGATCTTCCGCAGTCTAATCAACAGTAAATCAACCCAGGGGAAATTGCAATTGAACCTAACTAAGGAGCTAGGGGGACTCATTCCCGAGTGACTCTTTCCTGCTTAAGAAAACCGTATCAATTCCTGCTTTATTTCTGCTTTTAGTTTAAACAACAATCATTTACTTTAGTTGGCTAGATAACAGAGAATCACTGAGTAAGCAGTAGATCTAGACCCCGGGTTGATAATATAACTTGCTACTTTACTGCATTCCCGGTCTGCGATTACACTTGGTCGCAGATTGGTGTTGTGTTTTAGAGCATCAAGTTTTTGGCGCCGTTGCCGGGGAACCCTCTAGGTTATTAGGGAAACGTGAGAATTTGTTACTCTAGCTTTTTATTTACTGCATTTTATCTCTTCCACCTGTGTACCTTCACGGGTTGCTTCTGCTGATTGTGTGCAGGTAGTGCATGACCCGTAGCCAGTCGGGAGATCTACTACCACTAGACCAGGAGCTTGAACGAACCTGCAGAAACTTCAAGCGGGCTCTAAAGGCACGACTGGCTGCGGAGGAGGCGCTAGCACAGCTACAGATCACTGAAGAAGAGGAGATGGCTAATCCACATGACCATGCTGTGGTCGATCCCGAGGAGCAGACCATGGGACATTACTGGACCGCTAGGGCTGCAGACATGAGGTCACCCATTCAACACCCTCATGTCCCAGCCAATAATTTTGAGGTGAGCACCTCAGTAATCACCATGCTGCGCGGTTCGGTGATGTTCCGTGGCAAAGAGGGGGAGTGCCCCCGATCACATCTCAGGCGATTCCACGAGCTCATTGATGGAATCAAGATCAATGGGGTACCCGCAGATGCCATCCAGCTGAGGTACTTCCCATTCACTCTGGAGGGGCAAGCCAAGGAGTGGCTAGACACTCGACCTCCAGGCTCCATCACTACGTTCGCCAACCTGGCGGACAAGTTCCTCACCCGCTACCATCCTCCATCCAAGACAGCTGACTTGCAGAAGCAGATCACCCACTTCACCCAGGACGAAGATGAGACCATCAGGGATGCTTGGGAGAGATACACCAGTCTTTTCCTCAGGTGTCCCAATCATGGTTTCAATGATGCATTCAAGGTGGGCACCTTCTATCACGCCCTCTTCCCGGATGACAAGCAGCTGATTGATTCGGTTTGTGGCGGGAACATGCTGACAAAAACCCCGCCACAACTGAATCACCTCTTTGAGGAGATGGCGGAGAACGGGTACGACTGGGCACTGCCAGGAGATTGAGGCGAGCACCAGGACATGGTGTGCACGCTGTGGGCACCCAGTCATCTAATTTGGTGCAGGTGGTATCGAAGCTGGTTTCAGCTATCGATCGTTCTGGTTTGATTGCAGGTACAGGACAGCCGCAGGCGATGCACTGCCAGTGGTGTGAGAGCTCTCATCACACCGTGAAGGACTGTCAGGCGATGAGGGAGTCGTCTACTCCCCAGGAGCAGGTGGACTTCATTGGTAATGCCAGGCGCTTTGACCCCTACAGCAACACCTATAATGAGGGGTGGCGCCAGCATCCTAACTTCTCTTGGGCTGGGCCAAATCCCAGACCACCAGCTCCCCAAGGACCACCTAGTTTTCAGAGGCCTCCGTACCAGCCCAGACAGGGGCAATTTCAGCAGCCACAGCAGCCACTCTACCAGCCCAGACAGGGGCCAGTTCCACCACAGTCACAGGTGCGACCATTTCAGCAGACAGGAGCAGCACCTGCAGCTCCAGTACAGAGTGACCCGATGGCGGAATTGAGAGATTTGGTGGGTTCTCTGGCCACCTCCAGTGCGAACAAGTTCAATAACATCGAGCAATTCATGGAGAAAGCTTCAGGCAAATTCTTGGAGCTAGA
This sequence comes from Linum trigynum, assembly GCA_964030455.1. Taxonomy (NCBI): domain Eukaryota; kingdom Viridiplantae; phylum Streptophyta; class Magnoliopsida; order Malpighiales; family Linaceae; genus Linum; species Linum trigynum. The sequence continues at coordinate 25,391,932 of OZ034814.1, read as the reverse complement.
AGCTGGTCAGAGAAATACACAGGCTGTGCTGCGGGATATACAGACCCAGCTTGGGAGTGTTGCCCAGGCTGTAGCTCAGAGGACTCCTGGTACCTTGCCTGGTCAGACCATTCCCCATCCACAGGATCCGAATGCCAACTGCAGTGCCATCACAACCAGGAGTGGCAAGGTGACTGCCGATCCGCCTGTTCGGGCAGAGGAGAGAGAGACCCCTGCTTCAGCACTTCCAGCTAATCAGGAAGACATGGAGAAGGAGGTTGAGGTGCCTACTCCTAAACCGCAACCAGTGGTGAAGGAGTATGTACCCCAGCTTCCCTTTCCTACTCGATTGCACAAGGACCGACTGGAGACTGAGTTTGCCAAATTCATGGCAATGCTGAAGCAGGTAAACATTAGCATGCCCTTTGTGGAGGCATTATCGAAGATGCCCAAGTATGCCAAATTCATGAAGGATCTCCTCACCAACAAGAGGAAGCTTGGGGAGCTGTCAACGGTGATGCTCAACGAGGAGTGTTCTGCCATCCTGCAGAACAAACTACCAGAGAAGCGAAAAGACCCAGGGAGTTTCACTATCCCTTGCATGATTGGTAGTTTGCATATAGGGAAGTCCTTAGCGGATTTAGGCGCTAGCATTAATGTCATGCCTTATAAACTGTTTAAAAAGCTAGGCCTAGGTGAACCCAGTGATACTAGGATGAGCATCCAGCTTGCTGATAGATCCATTGTGCATCCTAGGGGTATAGCAGAGGACTTGATAGTCGCAGTAGGGCCATTTTCATATCCTGTTGATTTCGTGATTTTGGACATAAATGAGGATGTTGATGTGCCATTGATACTGGGTAGACCTTTTCTCGCCACCGCCAAGGCGCTTATTGATGTTAATGATGGAAAACTGATTTTGAGAGCTGGGGGTGAACAAATCACCTTCTCTGTTTCTGATAATATGAAACACCCCCAGCTCCATGATGATCTAGATTACTGTGATGTTGTTGCTGATTTTGAGACCGCACTCGCCATCACGAGTGCGGGTACTGATGATTTCCTTGAGCGTTGTCTTTTGCTAGGGGAACAGGCATCACAGGACATGGAGCTGGAGGAGCAGCTCGCGGAGCTAGACGAGGCCATGATCGAGGGGCGAGAGATACCATTCAAGCCGATCCCTATCTCGCCCCGGATCGCTACATCATTGGAGGAGCCACCAGAGCTGGAGCTTAAGCCCCTCCCCTCTCACCTGGAGTATGCATTTCTCCGGGAGGGGAATAAGCTCCCGGTCATCATTAGCTCGGATCTGACACCCGAGCAGAAGAGCAGGCTGATGGCTTTGCTGCAGAAGTATGCCCGGGCCATGGCATGGAAGATCACAGACATCAGAGGCATTAGCCCATCCTTCTGCTCCCACAGAATTCTGATGGAGGATGAGGTTAAGCCAGTCAGGCAGCCGCAGAGGAGATTGTCTCCTAACTTGGAGGCAGTGGTCCGGGCAGAGATCGTGAAGCTCATGGATGCAGGGATCATCTTTGCTATATCTGATAGCAAGTGGGTCAGCCCCACTCAGGTGGTCCCGAAGAAAGGCGGGATGACTGTGGTCCCGAATGAGAAGAAGGAGTTGATCCCGATGCGGACCGTGACCGGCTGGAGAGTCTGCATCGATTACCGGCGCCTGAATGATGCCACCAGGAAAGATCATTTCCCCTACCTTTCATTGATCAGATGCTGGAGAGGTTGGCTGACCATGAGTTCTATTGCTTCCTGGATGGCATGTCTGGTTACTTCCAGATTCCTATTGCTCCGGAGGATCAGGCGAAGACCACATTCACTTGCCCCTTCGGTACTTTTGCTTACAGGAGGATTCCATTTGGGCTGTGTAATGCACCGGCAACCTTCCAGAGATGCATGCTGGCGATCTTCGACCGACTGGTTGGAGAGATCATGAAAGTCTTCATGGATGACTTCTCGGTTTATGGAGACTCCTTCTCTCATTGTCTCCATAACCTGGAACTCGTTCTGAAGAGGTGTGAAGAGACGAACCTGGCACTCAGCTGGGAGAAGTGCCATTTTATGGTCCGTGAGGGGATTGTGCTCGGGCACAAGATCTCCAAGCAGGGGATTGAGGTGGATCGCGCGAAGATTGAGACGATCAGTAAGCTACCTCCTCTCGTTTCTGTGAAGGGGATTCGCAGCTTTCTAGGTCATGCAGGCTTCTACCGGCGCTTCATCAAAGATTTCTCGAAGATTGCCCTGCATTTGACCAAGCTGCTAGAGAAGGATGCACCATTCCAGTTCACTCCCGAGTTCACAGCTGCATTTGAGACTCTGAAGGAGAAGCTGACCCATGCCCCTATCATGGTAACTCCTGACTGGTCTCTCCCTTTTGAGCTGATGTGCGATGCGAGTGACTATGCGGTCGGAGCAGTTCTGGTCAGAGACGCGAGAAGCACTTCCAGCCCATCTACTACGCGTCGAAGGCCTTGAACGATGCACAGGAGAACTACACCACCACTGAGAAGGAGCTCCTCGCTGTGGTGTATGCATTTGACAAGTTCCGGCCATATTTGGTACTCTCACATGTGGTGGTCTACACAGATCACTCGGCGATTCGCTACTTGATGAGCAAGGCTGATGCAAAGCCTCGGCTCATCCGCTGGATCCTGCTTCTGCAGGAATTCGACATAGAGATCCGGGACAAGAAAGGAGCCGAGAATGTTGCTGCAGATCATCTTTCACGGTTGGAAGCCCCTTCGGTGGACAACTTCGTGGAAGAGATCGATGACTCCTTCCCTGGTGAGCGATTGCTGGCGATGACCCTGGTGGACAGCGTGGCCCCTTGGTATTCTGACTTTGCCAATTATCTGGTGGGCAAGCAGTTACCCAAGGGGATGGCCACTCAGGCAAAGCGCAAGTTCTTCTCCGATCTGAAGCACTACTTCTGGGAGGATCCTTTCCTCTTCAGTCGGGCTTCTATTGGCCCTCGCTCTTCAAGGATGCAGACTCCTTCGCACGCCAGTCGAACGCTGCCAGAGGTCAGGTAACATTTCTTCCCGGGATGAGATGCCCCAACATATCTCTGTTATTTGTGAAATTTTTGATGTTTGGGGTATCGATTTCATGGGCCCATTCCCTCCATCTTTTGGCAATCTGTACATATTGGTTGCAGTGGACTACGTCTCGAGGTGGGCAGAAGCTCAAGCCATGCCCACCAATGATGCAAGACGAGTCTGCTCCTTTCTGAAGCAGCTGTTCTCCCGGTTCGGGACACCCCGCGCCATCATTAGTGATAGAGGAACCCATTTTCAAGGGCAATTCACTAAACTCCTCTCTCGCTATGGTGTTAAGCATCAGGTGTCGGTGGCCTACCATCCCTAGTCAAATGGGCAGGCCGAGCTGACGAACCGGGAGCTAAAACGAATTATTGAAAAGACTGCCTATAAAAATCCGATTGGCACTTCTCCCTATAGGCTTGTCTATGGGAAGGCGTGCCATTTGCCGGTAGAGCTAGAGCACAAGGCCTTCTGGGCCATTAAGCTGCTAAACATGGATTTGAGTGTTGCAGGTACAGAACGTAAGTTGCAGCTGCTGGAGTTGGAGGAGTGGCGTTACCACGCCTACGAGAACACCTTGCTCTACAAGGAGCGCACCAAGCGTCTCCACGACGCTCGGTTGAGGGGCCCGAAAGAGTTTCAGATAGGTGATCGTGTTCTGCTTTTCAATGCACACCTGAAACTCTTCCCGGGTAAGCTACGTTCGAGGTGGTCGGGTCCCTTCACGGTCACCCAAGTTTTCCCGCACGGTGCGGTGGAGATCAGCAATGCTCAAACCGAGCCATTCAAGGTGAATGGCCACCTCCTAAAGTTGTATTTGGGAGGTGCTGTCGAGCGCGCAGAGCTGCTGATCAAGCTCGAGGACCCTTAGTTCCTCTACTGGCGTCCAGCTAAAAGACGGTAAAGAAGCGCTTGTGGGGAGGCAACCCCACCTAGGTTTGCATTTTCTTACCTTTTTCTTTTTGATTTTTGTGTTTTTTGAGTCTTGAGATGTTGTTCCAGAGTCGAATATCATTTTTGAGTGAAAACAGGTTGATTTTGGGGCTCCAGCAGTTCACACGGCCAAGCCTTAAACTCACACGGCCGTGTGGATACCTTCCATTGGCCCGTGTGAGCTCTCGGCAATTTCCACACGGCCAAATGTGCAACTGGCACGGCCGTGTGCATTGGCCTGGCCTGGCTGTGCGGCCGACACGGGCAAAGCATTTGATCGCACGGCCATGTGTAGGAGTGCCCTGGCCGTGTATGCTCTCGCAGAATATGGCACGGCCAAATGAGCACTCGGCACGGCCGAGTAAAATTCCTCGGCCAGGCCGTGTCGGCCGACACGGGCAAAAGTGCCCACGACACGGCCGTGTGGGTCAGGCCGTGTGACCGAGACACGGCCTATATATTCGGCCAGCACGGCCGGGTCGTCAAAAAGTTTCAAATTCCTCGCCGGAAACCTCTCCCCCTCGCCGGAAAACCGCGCAAAAACCCTACTTTTTGATTTTTTCGGCCATTTTTTGTCATCTTTTCACAAAACCAACAACAAACCCACCCTTCCTCCACCAAAATCGGCCTATCCCTCCATTTTGAGGAGATTTGGCCGACGTTTTTGTCGCCGGAGGCGATTTCCGGCGAGACTCCGGCGAGGCTCCGACGAGCACTTCCGGGCACTTTTTTCGGCTTTTCGTCGCTTCCATCGCCTTCCCCTCATCATCCCCTACACCTCTACTTGAGTCTCCAGGTTTGATTTTGCCCTTAACTATGTTAATTGTGGAGAATTGGGTGTTAGGGTGCATGTTTAGAGAACCTCATTGAATCTTGTGATTTTTGTGCAATTGATTCAGGGGAATGCATGGAGTGTGTTTGAATCGTGTTGGGCAAAGTCCCTCTTGATTGTTTGAGCCCTTGTGTGCAAGAATTGTGCCAATTTCATGTTTACCTTAATAGTGCACACAAGGTGTTCGATGAAATGCCTGTTTTCGTACCATTTTGTGGGGGTCGGTTGGGACCCTTAATGGTGTGCTTTGAGGGTGTATTTGGTATGGATGTGAACCTTAAGTTGCCTATTTTATCGTGAATGTGCACCCCCACTCAGATTATGCTTGATTTATCGAGTTTCTGACCCCCGAACTATGGATGAAACCATGGTTAGGCTGTTTTTCTGTTCTTAAGTGTGGGGGTGTGATTAACATTTTCCTTGGCTGTTTTGGTTCCACTTTGGGCTATTCTTTTGCAGGATCATGTCGAAGCCCAACCTCCGGCATCAGTATGTTCAAGACTTGAGAAGGGCGCCCCACCGGGATCGTTTTCAGAACGTCCTGGCCTGCAAGTTTGGGCAGCACCATTACTGGTCGAAGCGCGAGTTGGAGAAGCTCAACTGCTACGAGCACCTCTCCCCCGTTGTCACCAACAAATACTGGCGCCGCCTACTCAGCATCCGCGCGACGGTTTACCATGAGCTCGTGCTTGAGTTCTACACCACCTTCAGGCACGCAGCCACGGATGATTGGAAGGATGAAGCTGCAGTCCAGTTCCGACTCGGGGGTGAGCCACGCTCCATGAGCTACGACGAGCTGGCGGACGCCCTCGGCCTCAACCTGGTCAATGACAGGACCTTCATCACCGAGATCGCCGAGCCAGTAGGGGTGGACTTCGGGAGGCTGTACTACAACCTCGCTCGGCCACGTCAGCTTCCCTTCAAGGCGGGGAGGACGAAGGCCACCACATTGCAGCTCGAAAACCGTCTCCTCCATCACATGCTGGCCAAGTCTTACACCCCAGCCTCCGACAGTGCCAGCGCCATCACCAAGCGATCCCTGTACTTCATCCAGTCCATGCGCCAGCGGGATCATCCCCTACACTTGGGCTCGGTGGTGGCGAGGACCTTCGAGAAGAGTGCTTCTGAGCTGAAGAGACTCCACTGCACTCCTCTCATCACCTGCCTGGCAGAGTACTTTCAGATATCCCTGCAGGGGTGCACAGAGCAGGGAGCGACCACTCCCTTTGGCCGGGCTACGCTCACCAAGATGCTCCTGCTTCGAGAAGAGCGAGGAGTCATGTGGATCGAGGGGTTTCCTCAACCTCAGATTCCAGAGGCGGTCCAGCAGGAGGCTCTAGAGGGTGCAGCTGATGAGGAGGTCCAGCCCGAGGACGTGGATGACACTGTTGCCGCCCGCCCCACCACCTTCGAGTACGGGGGTGGGAGTTCCAGTTTCCCGGGGCAGGAGTACTTCACCTCCCAGTTCGAGCAGCTGCGTCTCCAGAACCAGCAGATCATCGACCATCAGATGCAGTTCCAGCAGCAGTACGCGGCTCACCAGGCCGAGTACCACCAGAGGATGGCTGGTTACGATGAGAGATTGGACCAGCTCCAGACCCAGCAGGGAGTGACTCTCGCCCACATCGAGCGAGAGAGGCGTCGTTCTCGGCGCATGCAGGAGGTCCAGCAGCATTTACTCCAGTTGCTACCGGGCGAGCAGCCCATTTGGAGGACTCCATGGGAGGACTCTCCACTTCCACCTCCCCCAGCGGATGGTGATGATGGTGCTGATGGTGGTGACGCCTTCATGAACGACATCAACTTCGATCTGGACGACCTCGGCGACGAGTAGGCTGTACTCGTTGCCCATCTCAGTGTGTTTTGTTTTTCGTTTTAGACTTGTGTGTGTTTGCTCCATGCGTGAGGAGCTTGAACTTAGTGTCGTTTGTTTTTGTTTTCGGTTTTCTTTTGTGGATTGTTTTTTTTTCTGTAGCCGTCTGGGCTAACACTTATCCCTAACGCACAGTGTGCTAGTGTGTTCTTGGTGTTCGATTCGTGCAGAACTGTCCATCTTCCCGTTTGTTTCTCGCTGACTGGTCCACTTCCAGTCCCCCAGCAGTTTCAATCCGGTAACATCATTCCCCTTCTCTATCCCTCTGCTCCATTGAGGGCAATGTCGTGCTTAAGTGTGGGGGGGGGTGCTTTGTATCGGTTGGAATGTATATATGTGTGCTTGGAGCCTAGTCCACTGTCCAAATCTCGAGATTTGAGGGCTCCAAGTACAACTGTTTGATCATATTGGCACTGTGTTTTGATTGATGAATTGAATGGTTTTCGGATTGATGCATGACAGCTTGATGTGACTAGGACAACCTATGATGAGGACTAAGATGTGCAGTAGAGTTGTGTAGGGGTTCAGTTTTCCAACTGTTTGCGTACCAACTGTGACTTGGATTGATTACTTGTTCTTGACAGTCTCTTATGCATCTAGTTCAGGGTATCAGAATGTGAGATTGAGCATATAGGTAGCCATGTGAGATTTGAGCCTGCTCGTTTCTTTCTTGTGCGATAGATCCCTCTTCCATGATGTGTAGCATTCACGTTGTCACTAGCTAGGATGATGGGGGCATAGGATTAGCCCACGACCAAATTTGACTGTCCTGATGTGTCATATCCCCTAGTCAGCCCTTTTGAGCCGTGTGTTATTCTTTCTTTTGGTCCGAAATGGAAAAAAATCACCCTGTTTACATCTTTTAGAAGGTTCCACAGAGTGGTTTTTACATATTCTCTGCTGTTTCTGCTGAATTTGATGTGAGTGTTGGAGGTAGTGCTTAAAAGTTGAGCTGGGCAGGTGTTTGAAATATATGCAGAAGTGGTGGCTCTCTTAAGAATTGCAAAGAAAATGAAAGAAAAGCAAAGAGAGCCACTACCAAAAATCTGAATAATGCCCAGTAAGTAGTGTTTCTTAGCAGCCTGGCTTGGAAATGCTGACATTTTTACCTCCTTCGCTCTTGTGCTCTTGAGATATTGAGTAATGCAGATTAGCAGAAAGGAATTACCTGTTTGTTTGACTGTGATTGTTTGGGTTTGGAAATGTGGAACCTTGTGCTATGAATACTTCCACCACCTAAAAGGCCTTTTCCCCATGTCCAAGACCCTAGCCAGTCATTTGAACCTGTGTCTAAGACCTCCTGATTAGTTGGTGGTGACACCCCATATGTGAACTCTAGCATTTAGAGGCTGCCATCATGGTGAAGAGATGTTAGGTACTGAGAGAAATAACATGCGCATTTTTCGCATCAAATTGCCCTGACCCCACTGGTCGAGAGTGAGTGATTCATTTTCATATTCTATATACTCTTGTACCCCGGTGAGGACCTAGATTGCTCGGTCTCTATTCTGATGTCTTAAGTTGGATGCATGAGTTGACTGTTTTGAGTAAGTGGTTGAGTCAAGTCTAGGTTGGTTGGTGAACAGAAGGGAGACCCTTCCTTTACTCAATTTTGCTGCACTTGAATGTCCTTTGTGGTGGTTGTCCAGGTTGCTAATGAAGTTGCTCATGTGTTGATGTTTGAAAACCCGTACGATTCACGTGTTCTGTGCCTTTATGACTTGTCCCCAATGTTGATTGATTGAGATATGTAAGCTTACCTTGTGTCTGACTTGGTTTGCTTGGGGACAAGCAAACGGTTAAGTGTGGGGGAGTTTGATAGACCGTTAATTACACATGTTTTTACCCCTGTTCTTACACCGTTTGAGATGTGATTTCTCGCGTTTTAGGCCGATTTCACGCTAGGTTGTGCTTGTTTGTGATATTTCAGGTCCTAGTACGTGAATGGAGACTCGGGAGCGAGTTTGGGGTCGATTGGACGAAGATCGGGCGCGAGGCAAGTCACAAAGGAGGCCACACGGGCACACCCACAAATAACACGGCCGTGCAACTCATATTTCTGGCCGTGCGAGTTTTGCCGAGAGCAAACACGGCCTGCCCTGACAACTAACACGGCCGTGTGAAGAAGTGGTCTGGCCGTGTGACTTTTGCCGAGAGCAGACACGGGAAGATGGAAATCAAACACGGCCGTGCCACTCTGGCCGTGTGAGAAGCCCGAAGATCGAACTAAGTGCAACGCAGCGTTTTGACTCACACGGGCAACTGGGTATGCCACACGGCCGTGTGGCCCTGCCCGTGTGAGTCGGGATTTCCTGGTTTTAACCCAATTCCGGGCTGCAAGAGAGGGATTGAATTTCTTGAGCAAAAACAGAGCCCTAGAGAGAGAAAGGACGAAGAACTCACCCTAGAAGCCATCTTGGAGCTGGGTTTCATCAAATCAAGCTTGGAGATCGTCCTAGGAGTGGAAATCATCATCCCGGAGCAGATTTTCCTCATCTTTATGAGTATGACTACTCCGATTACTGTTTTCCTCTCTCTCTCTCTATGGAGTAGAACCTCTCTCTCACTTGGGGATGAAGAACCCTAGTTCTATGTGTTAGGGATTGATTGTAATGACTTGGGATGATATTACTGTTTGATTTTAATCGAATGATGCATGTTTATTGAGTCAATTGAAGTCTGATCAACTTTTCCTGATTCCTGCTGCAATCTGAGATAGATAGAATCTGATTAGGTTGCTAGAGTCTCATCATTCGATAGTAGGAGATTGGCTATACGAGAGTTAGCCAGTTTACTGCTTTGTACTGGAATCCAATTCCAGTAGTGGAGTTCTGTTCTTACTGCTTCAGCTTTCTATCCCGGTGAAGACTAGTCGTCTGCCGGGTAGTTAGACTGAAAGGGCTTGGTCAGCTTAAGAGATTCCAAGCTACTGTCGGATCTTCCGCAGTCTAATCAACAGTAAATCAACCCAGGGGAAATTGCAATTGAACCTAACTAAGGAGTTAGGGGGACTCATTCCCGAGTGACTCTTTCCTGCTTAAGAAAACCGTATCAATTCCTGCTTTATTTCTGCTTTTAGTTTAAACAACAATCATTTACTTTAGTTGGCTAGATAACAGAGAATCACTGAGTAAGCAGTAGATCTAGACCCCGGGTTGATAATATAACTTGCTACTTTACTGCATTCCCGGTCTGCGATTACACTTGGTCGCAGATTGGTGTTGTGTTTTAGAGCATCAGATAACTTTTTAGTGTTTTTTTTTTGTAATTTCTATTTTTTATCCAAACCTTTTTCAGATTATTTTATATCATTCAAACCTATTATGCTATTAATTAGCCAAATCTTTCGTAATGCATCAAAATATTAGCCATTTTTACGTTATCGTTAATAATTTTGTAACTATTTTCTTAGTTAAAATACTAAAATTTTGCAATATTGACCTTCATGTGTCTCTTCCAAGTCAGTTTCATATTGCCAAGTCAATATTACTAACAAATTGCTAACTGAAAGTTAACATTTGGCTAATTGTTAGTATTTCAATATGTTTGGATTATGTAAAAGAATCTGAAAAGGTTTGGATAAAAAATAGACATTACCTTTTTTAATGTATTCAAATGATGTATTTATGTATTATAAAAAATTTTGTTTGTATTTTTCTTTTAAATAATAATGTATTGAAATTATCACTAAATAGATTTTAATATTATTATTCTTATTTTACAAAAGTTGAACGGTGTATACCTTCTACAAAGAGGCAGATGTATGTGCCACCGAAAGTAGGTTATATTTAATTAAAATAAATTATAAAAATTGAAATAGAGACAAAATTATTTGATTCAAAATATACCCATTCAATGCAAATATTTTTGTTTCCGTAAGATCTTTTAGAAGCAAATACATTTGTCTCAAAAACTTATATTACAAACAAAAATATATGTCTCTAAAATCAAATTAGAAGATAGAAAAGTAGGTGTTTTAATGTGGAATTTCCATAAAAAATATGTTTCCAATTCTTAAATTAGACGTAGATATTATTTGCTACGATGTTTGCTTCTGAAGGGAATTAGAGATACAGGTGTCCGATGCAAATAACGCATTTGTTTCCATAGATATACTGAAACAAATAAGTGGCTTTCAGAAGCCAATAACCTCTACATCTATAGCCTGATTTTCTTGTAGTGGAAGGACGGCGATTTCACAGAGTTTGTTGAGTACAAATGGTGCTATTATTTGTGGGATTGCATGAGGCCGACCTTCATAGTTAACCAGAATAGGAGATACATCAATGATAAATGGCAATCTGTACCTTCTGTTAGCTCACCATCGACATCCCCTCATGCATGTTATGTGACACCTCTGCATGTAAAAATCGTAACAAAGCGTTGCTTTGAAGTATAAGATTTCCGATGATGTTCCATTCATCCAGCTTGCGCATTCGCCTCTTAAGTATCGTCCAAATGCGATTAATCTTAAGAAGGATAAGGTGGCAAAGAAGCCAAGAATGAGCAAATCAGTAGCTTCCTCAACTACCATGCACAACTCCATATTTGCATTAGGGGCTCTCGACATTGCCCACAGTAACTTAAAGGACATATATACTAAACTCCATGAGACATTTTCTTTCATCCTAAAGATTGATTATATATGTATTATGAGAAGAAACTCTAATATTCAACTATATGGTTTAATTAAGTAATGAATGACAATTAGTTATATTTTTTTCATTAATTATGTAATGCTTATATTATATTTTTTTCTCTTTTCATTGAAGTCTAAACACATTATGCACAGTTGGATACTGTACTCCCCAGGCGGAGTGTTTCACGCGTAGCCAATTCAGAATTTTCAGATGTACTAGTACTAGCAGTAGCAAGTGCATCAAAGATCACTTTCAAAAATGCTATGTGCATAACTAAAATAAAAAATAATTATTTCATGCATTTCAAATCATCTATTATATCAATTATTACATACCATATTACTCGACACCGCGGCTTGGCTTCTCCGACAAAGAATTTCGTGGTCAGAGGTGAACTCCTCCCACCGAAATTTCAAAGGAACCGCTCCTATGGTGTTGAGAAACAGGGGATTCGGCAAACGGCGGGGACAGGACTTAAGACTGAGAAGCATCAGTAGTGCGATCGGAGGGGCAGTTCCGCTGATATGGTGGTGTGTACCAGTATATGATTTCTTCCCCGCTCCTTTTTGAGGTGAAGCTTTGTTACGAGATCTGGCCATCATAGCATTTCGTAGAAGATTGGGCTTGCGTATCTTTAGTATTTTATTATTAGTTCGTACTTGGGTATTATTGGGTCTTTATTATTATTGTCTTAATTAGTACTGTTCCCCTGTTTAAGTAGTATTTGGTCATTGTTAGTTGTTTCCTTGTAGTAATAGGAGTCAAGTCCTAGATAGGAAAAGGTAGATGCTTCTATGCCTATAAATATGTACTTGTTTCGTTTGTTTAATGATAAGAAGATTGGAACCCAATAGTTAGCTTTTGTTCTTAGTTTGCTATTTTCTTCTTATTTCCTTTGAGAGTTCTTACGTTTTATTCCTTTTACGAGAAAACCCTAAAAACTCAATCCCCTACATCACATCACCGTAACAAGCTTCTTCCTTGCAGGTGAGAAACCCAGAAAAACAGAACACAATAGGAATAGGAATAGTTCTCTAAACTGTGGTTCTTTGAGATCGATCTAATGCGAACCAATGTTGATTGAAAAGGACTGCTTTGAAGAAGATTCAGAAATTAGCAGTCTTCGGGAGGTCTACATTCTTAGGGATTCTTTGGGCCAAGCAAATCTGAGAGAGCAGTCAACTGTGGACGGTGGAGTTTCGCATTTCCAACTGTGAAAATGCACAATACCTATATTGATAATGAATCATTTATATAGTATACTTAAATTAAAATTCTAGTTAATTTAACTAGATTATAAATCTATAAATTAATTATAAATAGAGTAAAATAATTTATTTAGTAATTTGATTATTTTAAAATAGGGGAGAAATTTTGGTATTTTCAACTTTTTGTGAACATGAAGAAGAGTGAATTTTGGTGCTTCAATTTTTTTGAAAAGAAAGAAGGTAAAATTTTGGTGATTTTGATTTTATGGGACGAGAAAGAAGTGGGCAATTTTTCAACTTTTTAGAAAAGAAAGAAAAATGAAATTTTGGGCTTTCAATTTTTTGAAAGAGAAAGAAAAGGTAAACTTGAGTGCTTTTGATTATGAGGAGAGAAAGAAGGGAAATTTTGGTGTTATCAATTTCTTATGAAAAGAATAAAGGAATTTTTTTTTATAGTTTTGACTTTTTTGTGTCTCAAAATTTTAGTATTTCAAATATAAATATTAAATTTCTATGTGTAGGCCATGGATGGAATGACTAATATACATTATTATGTTTGAGATTCTATTATGAGTTATCTTATCTTCTATATAATATCACTTACACTATCTCAAATGCATTTTATTTAACATTCAAATCATATACTTGATAACTTATCAATTTGATAATTACAATGTTTACATGTGATAGTTTAGGAGTATAAGATCTAGGGACTAAGATATTGTCAATTGTAAACCTTATTACAGGCTTATAGGGTATGACTAATTGAATATAGTAGATTTTGGGAACATATCATGAGTTATCTTATCTCATATACTTAATTACTAGCTTTTACTCGGCCCTTGATCGAATGAGTTTTGCTTTATCATTAATATTGGTTTATTTATAATTATATTTAAATTAACCCGATTCGTTGGTCGGATGAATTTTATTTTATTTTGATAAATCTCTTCACGCTTTTTAAATAAGTTGAGGTTTCTAAAATAGTTAATTCATTATTTCATAGTAATCTATATGATATTTGCTGATTATGACATTACCGATAATGAGTTAATATGTACTTTTTTATCAAGTCCTCCTAATTTACTGTTGTGTATTTTTTTCATATCTTAGAAGAAATTTGTGGACTTTTTATTATTGGATATGAAGTTGGAGTTGAAACAAAATATATGTAATCTAGAATGGTAGGAATTGAAGGTATATAAACAATCAAGAGAATAGCGAAAAGATTATGCATATAAATCTCAAATATGGAAGAACATAAAAACATAATGCTAATTGTATAAATTATTAGAATTTAGTGTATAGGCTTGATTGAATAATAAGTCGAGGATGTTATGTATTAGATACTAATGCACGTACAAAAGTCACGAAAATTCAACATTATAAAACCTTAAATTCTACTCTATCAATACAATCTTTGACTTTTCATGTGGAGTTAATAGCATAAATTGCCACTCTATTATCCATTTTCTCAAATCTATCCCTTTTATTTTTCACATCAAACATGCCATTGTAATATATAGTATATACGTATTATCAAATTATATTTAATCCGTTTTATGGCATATCTTCTCTATCTGCAACTCCCAATAATTAATAGCCACAATCTCATCCTCCATCTGTCCCGCTTTGAGCTTTCTCTTCCTTTGACCTAACAATAATTAAATACAAAAACCTGTCCGTCACGAAAGAACCTTCAAGACCGACTTTTGAATTTCAACCATTCTTTGAAAAGTCCACAATTATAGATCGATTTGACTCAATCATAAAAATTGGAACCCAAAATGTTTAGAATATATGGATTTCAAGTATCGAAGGTTGTCAACCTAGTTTAGCCCGTTGGCCCTGTCGATTAAGTGGGTTGATGGTTAATGGTCTAATGGTTTTAGTCCGCTTCTGCCCGGATATATGAAAAAGTATTATATTGTTCATATATTCATAAATTATATAAAATCTCATCTACATATGAGTAATGTTCTTCCTCGACCGAACTATCTACATTTGTTTCTCTATCTGCTATTTTCTGCTACCCTCCTTCGAGCTCCTAAAATGCACTCCAACAACAAGTATTCGTCACGCGATGAAGGTCGCACTCCTATGGTGGCGATGTGTGTCAGAAGTGGAATTAATGAGTAACGACCAAGTGGAAATTGAGCATGGGGGTGTTTGCGAGGGTAGACAATATGTGATGGAAGGCGAGTTCTTCCAGTAGTCTCTTTGTTAACATAATTGACTTGACAGATTTATCTTACCAATTCACAGAGCAGGAGCTAGAATGGAAGCGTAAGAGTATATACTCTTCAATAATTATAATTTGAGTGCCCTAAAAAAGCGTGAATATTATATTATTTTAATTAATATATCATTTAACTTACTAACATGTTTTGGTCAAAATATTACATCACTACAAGTGGATTTTTTTTATGAATCATTGGGTTTCATTTCATAAAAAAAGAGAGTGCTAACAACTACCCTGTTAGCTAGGTAAAGTGTCAAAATATCGGCACTAAAAAATTATTTTAGTAGAATAATAGCTTTAAATAATCTGATTAGACCCGAAAAAGAAAAAACTTCAAAAGGTGAATAGAAACACAAAAATGTTTACGTTGCTATTTTGTTTTATTTTTTAAAAAATAAAAGAGAAATGAATGCATCGTTTATCCACCTCCATGCACTCGATTAGTTGTAATAAAAGAGTCTATATCTTTTTCTTCCCCTTCGATTCTTTGTTTCCTAAGCCGACTCTGGAGATCTCCTGTAGATGTACCAAATTGGTAAATTCTATATCATCGGCTATCTAACTAACCTCCTATCATTTTGTTCAGCCCCAAGCCCGTGATTTGATGATCTATTTCACAGTACTTATTCACGAACTCGTAGTGTATCCTTTTCCTCTTTGCTCTACAGATCTCTGACGGTACCGCATGTATTTCTTTCCCCCACGAAGAAGCAGGTCATCGTCTACGAGCCAAAGCTCTTGATTTGGCAAGAACTTGTTTCATTTTACTTTGTTTATAGAGAGAAAAATCTCTCAATTAAGTGATATATGGAATAATATTTGCGAAAATTGATTTTCGATGCTCTGATTTTTAGTTTGAGCAACAATTTCTGGATTTTGGAAGTTTGTAGTTTCTGTAAAATAATTATGAAGCAAAAATATAATTCCTACTTTCGTTTTCGTTGTAGGAAATTTGAAATGAGACAACAATTTTCTCATTTTAGTATTATATATTGTGTAGAGTGTATATAAAGACATGTCTTTTCCCTACAAATTCATTAGCACATTGATAAAAAGTGAAATGAACCAACTTGTTGGATCCAATCATGTCAGAATAGAAAAACATTTAAAATTTGATGGTTAGCCGAACTAAAATGTTCAAAGAATCTCATATAGATATGAATACGATTGTGTAATAGTAGGTCTAAAAATTAATACTAATTTAATAATAATACATCACTTTTACATATTCAACACTGTAATTTGATATGGAATATTCGAATCAATGATATTTGAGCCGCGATTTTAAAGGTATCCTCTATTTATAAGATATATTGGGATTTAATTAAGTATTAAATAATAATTAAAATAAGGAATTTGGCCTTTGTTAGTCACCTAAAGTTTCAACTCAAATTAATGTTTTTTTAATAATTTTTGCTTCGTAATTTTTGCCTAAGTATACAACCAATTGGGCCTTCGGCACTCACTGAGATACTCAGGCTTAGATAGAATTGGTTCGACCAATAGAGTCATACTCGAATCGAAAATCATGGTTATTACTTTTGTCTGTGTTTGAAGATACATTAGTTCAAATCTCAATACTTGTATATTTTCTATATAAAATAAAGATAAATAATGGCGAAGACAAAAATGTCATTCATACTTTTGCTCTCATTGTAGGAAATTTGAAATGAGACGGCAATTTTATCGTGCCAATAGTATATTGTGTAGAGTGTATATGTAGACATGTCCTTGCTCTACAAATTCATTTTAATACATAAAAAGATGAAATAAACCAATCTATTATACTCAACCTCTTCTAATGATTGTTGGATCCATCATGCTGTCGGATTTGGAAGATGTTTAAAACTTAACGGTCAACCGAGCTAAAAACGTTCAAAGAACCTGTCCCTATATAGTTTGCAGAAAGATATGAATATGATTGCCTCATAGTAGTTCTATAAACTAATACTAATGTAGGAGTCAACATCGCTTCTACACATTCGATATAGCAATTCGATATGCAATATTGGACTAATGATATTTGGTCTATGATTTTAAAGTTATCGTCTATTAATAAGATAAATAGAAATTTAAATTAAGTATTAAAGTATAAATTAAAATAATTAAATATGAAAATCGAAGTATCAAAACACAATTTAGTACTGAGCGAAGATTTAGCAACCTTAGCTACCTGTTGAAAAGTTCTGTGATTTTTTAATTTTAGCTTCATGTATGTTTTTAATTTTAAATGATACTACTAATCTATGTAGTATGATTGGTTAAGATTCTTATCATAGTTGAAAATGACCACGATTCAAATCCTAGTATGCGTATTTTTTTAAGAATAAATGATAAACAAATAGATCATTGTGAAGACAAAAAATACCCTTCCTACTTTCACTCTCGTTGCAGAAAAAATTGAATGGAGGTGCAGAAAAAATATTCAGCTATCTATATACTTGTAGATTGTAGATTTACCAATGTGATTATCACTATCTTTACTCGTTATGAGTTTAGAGTTTAGCATTTAGTAAATAAGACATTATCTATAGTAAACCTTGTCATGGCTAATTGGTTATAATATATATGAGAAACTATCATGAGTCATCTTATCATAATAAACCAATCGCTTCTGTTATAATACACATAATCTAGCACTTATTATATGAACTTGTTTAAGAGCCTTTGATAAACAATGTACGTATCTAGCTGACCCTTATTTTGACCATTTTTTTAACCTTTTATAAGTACTTATAAACTAATTTATCACCTTTTTAGATAATTGAGTAATTGTAATCGTATGACTTAACATACCATTGTTAATCACTTAACCCTTATTTTGAAACCAAAATGCAACTCGAGCGCAACTTAAATTGGCCAAATCTGTACTTCACTGTTTTATTACAGAGCGCAACTTTACAAGTACATATATGAGGTAGAAATAAATTTTCTAAAAATTGTGAAAAAAATGTTTGAAATTAATGTAACGAGTAAAAAGTAAGTAATACAATGTGTTGACTTGAACAACCTGATCAACATGTAACTCGATTGACCCGCAACTCGATAAACTAGTAACCCAATTAACGTGGAACTCGATAAACCCACAACCGACTGACCCTTATCATATTAACCCCTCATCCAACTGACTTTCAACCCGATAAATCCGAACCCAATCGACCCGCAACCAGATGAATCCAAAATCCAACTAACCCCGTAATCTGATTGAACCCGTCACAGTGATTTCTCCACTCTAAATTGTACGTACATACAATTACTCTGCCCCGTTTTCTCTCTTTGATTATATTCAAGTGATAAGATTAACTAAAATGAACCTAAATTTGACGTCGATCTTATATTAAGGGTTCTTTGTCATGGAATCTAGATATAAATATGATTAAAAGAAAATGTTAACAGTCGTAAGGAATCAGTGGACGTGCCGGAGTGGTTATCGGGCATGACTAGAAATCATGTGGGCTTTGCCCGCGCAGGTTCGAATCCTGCTGTCCACGAAATTTTTAAATTAGCTAGAGTTTATTAGTTTGAAGAAATTAATCACGTATTCACGTCAAATATAATATATACTTCATTATTTTTGGCAATCATATATACTATTTACCGTCTATACCGAAATTTTAGAATATAGATCATAGACCTGACCATATATTAGACGGTCGAGATCAAACCACGCCAGTAGGATCTTAACTAGACATACCATGTTCAACAAAGCTTCACTCTTTTCCGTTCCTCCAATCTTCCCTATTATCCAGAAAAATAAAAATTTCAGTGCGTAATATCTTAGTTAAACAAAATACCGAAATTTTATAATATAGATCATAGACCTGACCATATATTAGGCGGTCGAGATCAGACCACGCCAGTAGGATCTGAACTAGACATACCATGTTCAACAAAGCTTCACACTTTTCTATTCCTCCAATCTTCCCTATTATCCAGAAAAATAAAAATTTCAGTGCTTAATATCTTAGTTAAACAAAAATTTAGTGACTGCAATTAACCCACGAATAAATATGTGGAGAGAGGTGGACTTATCACTTCAATATCCACTACTCTATCTAGTGTGCACTTAAAATAAAATGCATAACAAAACCTTGTCTTCCTCTTGCTCTTTGTGCTATTGTTTCTCTTCCTGGCTTACGTGGTTAGAAATGTTCTCAAACTTAGGGGTGGTTTGATATTGGTGATAGTTAAATCGATGTATTGTTATCAATGCATGTATATAAGAAAATTGGTATATTGTAGTTTACATTGTTTGATTTCTGTGATAGTTATTGTAGTGTTTAAATAAATTATATTATTTTATGGGTGAAATGTTATTTGTACCCTTTGTTTTTAGTATAAAAAGTAACACATATAAAAAGTAAGGGACATAGTTGGTAGAAGAAAAAAACACAACAATCTCAACCAAAACTTGAGATTTAACTATCACTCATTTTGAGTGATAGTTTGTGTCACATCAAGCAAACAATGCATGTATTGTTTGTGCAGAAAATTAAAAAAAAAATGATGTAGTGTAAACATTGCATGCATTGTAACTACACAACCAAACTATCACCAAAACCACCCCTTAATCTCCACCGCAACAACGTCAAGATCATTTTGAACCACTTAGTTCGCAGTTTCACTTGCCATAATTTCTCTTCTATCACCCACGTAAATAAATTTTTGTTTTGCATTTCTAAATTATCGACTACGGAGTCTATACATGGCTAATGAAGATGATTTTCTCATCTTTTCTTGTTTCTGTATAGTTCTTTCGTTAGCAAATAACGCAAAAAGGATTGCTTGAGCAATTTGTTTGTTTTTAGTTTGATGAAGAAACAACAGATTTGTTATGCTTGTAATGAAATCCATAATATGAAGATCAGATTGTTTGCTCGCCATGGTCGGATTGATCAGGCTTGATTTTTTCTTTCAAATGCTGAAACTGAGGTTTATAGTTATTTTCCCTAGATTAGGGTGTAGTGGGTCACGGTTTGCCACGGTTAACCGCAATTTAACGCGGTTCACGCTGCATTAGACTGCACACTAAAGGGGGAGATTGCAAGCCAGAACATAACTTGATTCTGGTTTCACGGTCCAGACCAAACTGTGGGGTCTCGTTTAAATTGCGGTTTCCCATATAGATTCGTCTGGATTCTCAGCCTTATCTCAAAGTGCCAAACATTCGGTCACATGTATACCTTTAGTTACAACCCTAAATGGACATAATAAGTCATGAAATCAACAAAGGTACAACTTTCTTAACACGAGTTCAAAGCATCCAAACCATTAGTCCATAAAAAAGTACAATACTATTCAAATTATTCATCTTTGAAGCAATAAATAAGTAAAATAATCTTGTTAAGAAAGTTGAACCATATAGGGTGATCACACCCCTTAGTGTTAGTAGCATCATGCTAACATATTTATTAAGGTTATAATGGTAATTACCCATAGGCTATAACAACTACCCTTAGTGTTAGTAGCATCATGCTAAAAAAATTCAGAAAATTGAAAAAAAACTAAAAACGACTGAACTCTAATTTCCATTTCAACATTTCAAAGGAAAGAGACGAGCCATGATTAAGAAGAGTCCACTATTTATACCGATGATGTTTATTAAGTATCGGTTCTCTAACGATTTTTAAACGATCTGATGTCGGTTGGACCACTAACGTGCGAGTCGTTCACGTTGTCGGGTCATGCTTCGGCTCATTCTAACAACATTGGTTTATGGTATACTTCAAGGAACTTTTGGTCGTTTTAAGAAACATGTGTTGTGCTTTAATAAATTTCTGGGATGCATTAATGAATTTGTGGTATGCTTTATGGGTTTATGGTCGACTTCAATGGTCTTGTGGTCTTTTTTAAGAAACTTGTGGTATACTTTATGATATTTATACTTTATAGTCTACTTCAATGGACTTGCGACTGTTTTATAAATTTTCTGATACTTGTGGTTTATAAATTTTATGGTGCTTGACGTACTGGTATGTTTTATGAGTTTTTTGGTATGTTTATGAATTTGGTGGAGTGGTGAGTTTCTTTTCTGATTTACAAGCTTATGGTATGCTACCTTTATTTGGTGATGGCTATTTAGTTTTCCAATTAAGAACAATTAGTCTAACGGTGAAATAATGCAATATTAATTGCAACCATATCGGTTGTGACTTGAATAATTGCTCATGATTGTGAGTATTAAAATCTGGGATGAGATAGTATGACTAGCTCTAAAGGGTTAAAAAATGGCACCCTTAGTAATTATAGGTTTTTAAGGTAATAAATTTGTATTTGCATTTAATAATCTCATGGAAATTAAAAACTTGTATGAATTACTTTTCCTTTTTTCGGTGCAATGGTAGTTGTATCAGTGCAGTGATATCAGTGTACATGTGCAATGGTAGTTGAAAAAAGGAATGTAATTAATATGAGTTTTTAATTCTCAAAGGTTATTAAATGCAACACAAATTTAATACTCAAAATAACTATAATTGGGTTGGTCGAGATTGAACCATTGAACAATTTTAAAATACATTATATTTTAGCCACTAAGATATAAAATAATAGCATAATATATATTATACTAGAGAAAATAGCTTGTTTTAGAATGGCAAACCCATGATGTTCATTTGTTTTACTTGATGGCCAAATCTCGTGTAGGTCAGGCCCATTCAACTCTTTTATTTTATTGTTAGCGGTTAGCCCATTAGAATCTATGCATTAGTTTATTGTAAAAAAATTTCTTTTTAGCAATAAAAAGAATTTTTTTTGCCTTTTCATATATATTTTACCACCACGGAGAAATAAAATGGCTCAAAGAAAAAAATTGACACTCCTGGACCCGTTTAAATATGCATGTGTATCAGTGTATGGTAAGTTGGGGATAGGGCCTAGGGGTATATATGGGTATAAATGCTTTCTTAATCCTTCCTCCTCTGAGTCCTCCCTGCGGTCAACAACAACGACGGGATTGGGGTGGGCGCCGGATACGCCGGATTTAGGTGCGGGAGGGGTGATGGCGGGAGGGATTGGGTCTGGCCGTCTGGGGTTGGGGTGGGCGGCCGATGAGGATGGGGAGTGACGATGTCGGGGTTGGGAGGGACGGCGGATTAGGATTGAAGTTTCGTTGAGGGGTAAATATGTCACTTTAGTATATTTTAGGGCGATAAAATTAAATTGGCCAAATACACTTGTATAGCCAAAACTTTGACGGTTTTGCCAAATATAGCCACTTTTGGGGAAATACCAATAATAGCCACTTCCGTCCAATTTTTTGACGATGTTAACCAAATAGCTGACTGGACTAACAACATTGCTGAGGTGGTGGTGACATTTTTAAACAACATTGCCACATAGATTAATGAAAAACTTAATAAAAAGAAAAAAAGAAAAATGGTTCAAACCCCACATCCCCCTAAACCCAACTCCGTCTCTGTTTCAACCCCACATCCCCCAAATCATCAGTCTCTTCCTTCCCCTTCAAATCGAAACCCGTCAGACCACCTTCACCTTCGCATCATCTACTCCAACCAGTTAACTCCCCCGAATCGATCTTCCCCTGTTACGCTGCTCGCCATCGTCTCCCACTACCGGCCACCATCGATCCACCCCTATGCCATTCGCACCCAGATCTTCATCACTGTTGCAGTATCATCATCGTCGTTGTCTCGGGCCCCGTCAATCTGTCTTCGTCTGCATCTTCGAGGGAGGAGAAAAGAAAAAGAAGAAGAAGAAGAATAAGGGATGGATCTGACCGTCATCTTCCGTCGCACGATCTCTCCCTCCAGAACCGCCGATTTGAGCTAGAAGAGAACAATCGATTCTGGGTTTTTGAATGATAGGGTTAGGGGGAAATCGATTATGGGTTTTTGAACAATCGATTCTGGGTTCGAGAACGATAGGGTTAGGGGGAAATCCCTGCTTTTGGATAGCGGGTGTTGGATTCTTGCTTTTCTTTCTGCTGGGTTTTTGCAGGGAGATGACGACGGGAGGAGTTGCGGCATGGGATTGTGTTTTGGAGCCGGAGTGCTGCTCGCCACCGGCGTCGAGTTCGCCTTCTTTGTCTCTGGTGAGAACAAAACAGAGACAGAGATTTCCGTCGGATGCTATGAGCCAGAAAGAGATCGTAGGGTTAGTATGCTGTCGCAGTGTGTCGGCGAGGTCGGTGGTGGGTTGGATCTGGAACGCTGTCGGAGTGGGAGGGAGGATATGGGTTTGGGGTTGGGGTCGGTGGTGGAAGGAGAGGGAGAGGAAAGAGTTCTTCGACGGCGAGTGGTGGGAGAGGAGAGAGGATGAAATTTTTTTTGTCACTTTTTATTTATTTTTAAATTAAAAAATGACATGGCAAGTATTGTTATATGACATGGCAAGTATTGTTAAGTTGTCAATGATGTGTCCGGTGAGGTGGCAGCCAGGTAAGCCTTTGGTTAATTTGACTAACGGTGTTATTGACGCAGTCAAACTATGTAACGGAAATGGCTATATTTGTCATCAAACTTTCAAAATTCTGGCTATTTATGGTATTTCTCCAAAAGTGGCTATATTTGTCACAAACGTCAAAATTTTGGCTATACAAGTGAATTTGGCCAATTAAATTTTAGGGCGACGAATAGCAATTCAATTTTTTTTATGTCCTCCCTTCCCACCATCGCTACTCGCGAGTCGCGACCCCTTCAGGGAGCTTCGCGTCTGATTCTCTTCGTTCTCTAATCATGTCGTGGAGTTCTCTGCCCAAAATTCTTGGCATTCGCCGGTGACTGCTTGTGCAGAAAGGAGACTCCGGAGGAAATGTCGAAAGTGTGCTGCAGATTATCAGTCAGAGAAACGCCGAGACGGAGGATGGCAATGCTATCTGGCACCTTATCGAGCGTAGCACCGCAAATTTCGTGCCATAAGTAGGGTTAGGCTGCCGAACAACTTCCAGCAACCTAACCTTATGGCCATCCAGATCAAGAGTGTTCTCTGGCTTAGAAGGTGAGAAACGCCTCCCTTCTCTTTTTCGAACTCACGAGCAGTTAAGAGCGTATGATTTTAGTCGGCAGTTTCATTGCCGAAAATGTGACGGTGTGCGAGTTTGAGTGTTGTTAAGTATGCATAATGCAATGTATCCTCTTGCATGGCAAATGTGAGGCTTCTTGCAGCATGTAACCTCTGAACTAAGCTTATGTACAGTTATCTATCAAGTAGTGATTACACCTGGTTTCCCCTGCATCTGCTTGTATTTCATTCCAGTTCTTCACTTGACTTTCTAGTCATCCGAGTTGTAGGTATAAGGGGTACGTTTGTGTTATTTGTATGGAAGCGCAAGCTGTGACATAGCTGTGTGTCTCATTAATCAATACTAAGTTCTGATGTATTTTCTTCACATGGGGACTAAGGACATTGATGTTCAGCTTGTTTTTTTTTTTTTTTTTTTTTTTTTGCAGGGTTCATATCTATACCAGATGGCCTATCTGATGACCTCATTTCATTCTGGGAACATACGGGCTATCTTGGGTAGGATTTGCATGGTTCATGATACGATTTGAGAAATCACATTGCAAGATAGCCTCAATCACTTATGTACTGCTCTGAAGCTGTGGCCAACTCCTGGAGCCTTCCAAGTACCATTTTAGCGAGCCACGACTGTTACGTTGCAAATTGTCTTGCCTCCGGGCCGTCACCAACTCACTGAGCCATTCGTACTAAAGGGAAACAGGCTGGAGGAGAAGTTGGGAAGAGTTGTGGTTGCTGGAATTTTGAGAAAATTAGAGAAGGGAAAGAGAGAAGGAGAAGAGCATTAGTACTAAAGGAAAAAAGTGGAAACTTGCACCATAGTAGTAGGTGGTTCTGCATTCAACTACATGGAAAAGCTGACACGTCTATGGACGTATTCAGTGTCAAAGCAATTTGATCACTTCTGGTGCATCAGATAAGCGATTTACTCTTCTTGTTATGT
Organism: Linum trigynum; assembly: GCA_964030455.1. Classification (NCBI taxonomy): domain Eukaryota; kingdom Viridiplantae; phylum Streptophyta; class Magnoliopsida; order Malpighiales; family Linaceae; genus Linum; species Linum trigynum. Next base: position 25,367,247 of record OZ034814.1, on the reverse strand, counting down.
TGATGCTCACTTGTCATTTTAGGTATGAAGGTTCTGGGCATTGTCCTGAATCTCATATCTCTGCATCTCCCCGGGTCATACTGAATAGTTCAGTTGCGTGTCAATAATATCAGCTCAGCAAATCTGTGACCAAAATAAACACACGTGCTTAAATGATGTTGGATGCCATATCTGAGGGCGGGACATGTGCATACCGACACTGTATGAAGTTGAGTGTGACACATCATATATTGTTCCCATACCACTTTTATGGTAAGCAGCTGCAACTTGGCATTTACTTCTTGTTGTTAAAATTCCAGTTTACATGTCATGTCAGCTGGATCTCTACTATTTTCCTCGTGCCAATAAGATGACATCAAGGTGCATCTCTGTTGCCCTGCCTCCCCGAGAATTGAAAGCTGGAGAGAAGCTGTATAAATGTCAACCTTACCTTCCACGTTCTCCATGCCAATATTTTACATCCACGTCCCCCTCACTTGAAAAGGTGATGTTTATGATTTCCCATTTAAAACTACACACAGCTAGCTACTGTATCATATGTTCATTTGGTTTTTCAGTTGTTTACAGACAGAAGTAGTGTGCAAAGTAACAGAGAAAGATCGAGATGGGGAGCGAAGGAGTCATTCTGCCACGCCATCTGGTGTTAGTTCCATGTCCTTACCAAGGCCACATCAACCCGATGCTTCAGCTTGGCACCATACTTCATTCCAGGGGATTTTCCATCTCAATAATTCACACCCAGTTCAACGCTCCTTGTCCCAGGAACCACCCTGATTTCAACTTCATAGCCATACCAGACGGCTTACCTGACCACCTGATTTCTTCTGGTAATATACCGGTTATCTTGTTAGCAGTCAACGCCAACTGCCACAAGCCCTTGAAGGATCGTGTGGCTCAAATGATGCAATCTGAGAAGCCAAATGGTAAGGTAAGCTGCATAATTTATGATGAATACATGTACCGTGCTGAATCTGTGGCCAACTCTCTGAGCATCCCAAGCATCATGTTGCGAACCAATACCGTCTCCACCTTCCTCGCTCGTGATTTTGTTCTGCGACTGATTGACGAAGGCCAAATCCCTCTGCAGGGTAAATTCTAGCTTCTTGGTATGAAATCCATATTAGTTAATTTTCTTGGAATGACTAAGCTTTTTAGTTTTCACATATATCCTTATTATTCCTACCACCAAAAACTGCAGGTTCAATAATGGAGAAGCCAGTGCCGGAGCATTACCCACTCAGATACAAAGATCTGCCCACAACCATTTTCAAGTCACTGAGCAACTTCGTTGAAGTGGTTAAAAATGTCCGGCTCGTGGGTTCGAGTTCGGCTGTCATCTGGAACACGGTGGAGTGTCTGGAGAATCCGCTACTGGTGCAGGTGAAGCAGCAATGCCGAGTTCCAATCTTCACGGTGGGACCGATGCACAAATCCGCTCCACAGCTCTCCACAAGCTTGCTAAAGGAGGACTACAGCTGCATCCCATGGCTGGACAAGCAGGCAGAGAACTCGGTGATCTACGTGAGCTTGGGGAGCGTGGCCTGCATTAGCGAGCACGAGTTAGCCGAGATGGCATGGGGCCTAGCTAAGTGCAACCTGCCCTTCCTGTGGGTTGTCAGGCCCGGCCTGGTGCGTGGGACTCGGAATGTTCAACAGTCGCTGCCTAACGGCTTCAGAGAAGGCGTCGGGGAAAGAGGGCGGATCGTGGAATGGGCGCCACAAGAGGAAGTGCTGGCACACAAGGCGGTAGCAGGGTTTTGGAGCCATTGCGGATGGAACTCTGCCGTGGAGAGTATTGCTGAAGGGGTGCCCTTGATTTGCAGGCCCAACTTCGCCGACCAGAAGGTGACTGCAAGGTATGTGACCCATGTATGGAGGGTAGGCATGCAGCTTGAGGAGGAACTGGAGAGGGACGCGGTGGCGGCCGCTGTGAGAAGGTTGATGGTGGAGGAAGAAGGGTTAGAGATGAGGGAAAGAGCAGTGGAGTTGAAGGGCAGAGTGGAGATTGGGACCAGGAGAGGTGGCTCCTCGTTCAAGGATCTGGATAAGCTGATAGATATGATAAGGTCGTTCTAAACTTCTAATTGTCTGTTCATTTGTTTGTGCGCGTTGGCATGCCTGGCTGGCATGAGTTTACTTCTGTTCCAGATTTCTCAGTTTACCCCCACATATTGTTTGTTCTGTTACTTCGGATCACTTGTGATCTTACTTTTGTGGGCCAGGCATGCAATCTTTATTATAGAATATCGTATCGCTAAATTTTCCCTATACAACTTTCGTCCTCCATTACAGTTTTACAATTTTGGGTTTAGATAGAATTGCTAACGATGTTTACAAAAGAAAACAGAGGGTAAAATGGCTGGTATACCATTAAACTTTGATAATTGGGTGAGTTATACCACTTAAGTCGAAATTATACATCGAATGCCACTAATAGCCATTTTTAGTAGCTCCGTACATTTTTCAATCCATAAGGGTAATATGGTAGAATTAAAAATTATTTATTTTGCCACATACATGTGTCAAGTCACCAAAATAATGTTAACTCTATTAAGACTAATAGAAACACAACCCACTTGCCCATTGGGCTCATAGTAGCAAGGGAATGGCGGCGGTTGCATAAGGCAATGCAAGGAGCGCGACAGTGGCCAGCGAAGGAAAGCCAGACGAAAAAAAGGTAAGGAAGATTAATTCACTCGCATGGTCATAACTATTCACGTTTTGACAATAATACCAAAGGTTTAATTCACTCATATAGCCATAACTATTCATGTTTCTGACTCCTTCAAATACCGAAGGGTTAATCACTGACAAAAATAGCTACTTTTTGAAAAATACACAATTGTAGCCACATTTTGGAAACTCGTTTGACAAAATTAGCCATTTTCGTCAATATTTTTAACACCGTTAGCAAGACTGTAGGATGATTGAATACATAATAGTAGAAGTATATTAACTATCATTTACGACTTTTGACATTGTGTACCACAAGATACCACCTCGTACCAGGGTGGTATTGTATGGTATTGTGTGGTATTTTTTGGTCCCATAATTTGTTCACCCGGAAATTTGTAGATCCAATAGATCATGATGAACTCGTTCCTTCTGTGCAACGTTTTCAAAAACGAATTAAAAACGAAGAAGATACCATATGGTATGCAGTTGGTACCGAGAGACAAGAAATTTTTTTCTCAAAAAATATTGAAAATGTATCTCATTTTGTAGAGCACAACGAACACGTTCCATCTGTGCAAAAAAAAAAAATCCGAGTTAAAACGAAGAAGATATGAGTCGATTAAGATAGCTAGGGAAAATAAAAATGGTCTTTAATTCTCCATCCTTCGATCTGAATTTTCTAAATGAAGGGTCGAGATTTAGTTATTGATGGGTGCATAATCATGGGTTATGCATCCTATCTTGAGCCCAGTGACAAGGGAATGGCGGCGGTTGCATAAGGCAATGCAAGGAGCGCGACAATGGCCAGCGAAGGAAAGCCAGACGACAACAGGTAGGGGAGATTACGTCTCTTGTTTACTCTGACTCCTTCAAATACCAAATGGGTTAATTCACTCGCATTGTCATAACTATTCACGTTTTTGACAATAATAGCCACTTTTTGAAAAATACACAATTGTAGCCACATTTTAGAAAGTCGTTTGACAAAATTAGCCATTTTCGTCAAAAATTTTAACACAGTTAACAAGACGCTGGTGTGAAGGGAAAAATTCAAAAATACCACTATTAAAAAAAATTACAAAAACACCACTTAATGAAAAAAAATTCCACTTCTACCACTATTTTCTAAATACCGCTGCCTTGGGAGATGGTTTATACGAAAACCGTGATTCAAGGAGGCGGTTTGTGCTAAACCCTAGCAGAACCGCCTTGGGAGGAGGTGGTTTTATCGACCGTCAGATTAGGAGGCGATCCGACGGCAGATCGGTTGCCAACTCAGCGGTCCGTGTCTTGGTGAAGGAATCGCCGCCTCCAGCGACGGTTTTCAAGATGCACAACCAAAACCGTGGGTGGGGGACACGGTTTTTGGGTTGCAAAATTACAAAACCTCCCTCCCACCCCACGGTTCTGAAACTATAAATACCCCCTCCCCCTCCTCATTTTTTCACACCAAAACTCATTCTCCTCTTTCTCTCTAAGATTAGTTCTCTCTAACATTCCCCTCCCCACCAAAAAAACTAGGAAATAGTGGTCTGTTGGTTGCGGCTAAGTCCGAACTGCAATCAGAAAACATTTTCGAGTTTTTTCCTTCAAACCCCGTCGAATCTCTGTCCGGTTCCTGAAAATATGGTCGGTTTTATCGAGGAGGAGGGGGTCTTTGTGGATGACTATCAAGCGGTACGTACTCATTTTGCTCTTGTTTTTGTTGTTGTTATAATGATTTATTTAATCTATATACTAATTAATTTATATTGTTGTTATGCTATCGTAGGTTGGGCCGGACGTTGATATCTGCGACCAAAGATATTATGTCGATCAAGGATCGATTGATCCAACCGTGTTATACGACCAAGAAAATCATCGTTCAAGGGATGTTTGGAACAATCATGAGATACTTATAATTTCTCATGTCTATATCTCTTTTATTTTGTTAACGTAAGTTAGTGGTTTGTAAATAAATTTGTTAATTGTTAATCGCATTGGTGTTTTCAATAATTTAAAGCAATACAAAGTGCCACTTATTTAGACTCTTCATAAAGAGATGCATGCCTAAGGAAATGGGGTCTTAAGCGATCATCATGGTCCTCCCATTTCCTGGGAAAAGCGGGTTCTAAGAGATCCTCGTATCCCCCCTTTTTCTGACAAAAAGCTGTGTTTCTAAGGAGATGTATACTTCTTCTAAGAGTCCAACGAGTGTACTTGTATCCTTTAAATTATTGAAAACAACCAATGCGATTTAAAAAAATAATATAATCGAGTATAATTTTGTGTACAAAATTAATTCTATTAAATGTTTCAAAATGCTATTCATTTATTTTAGTTAATTATTTTAGTTAACTTAAATATGTTTTTTTAGTAAATTATTTATACATTGTGAAAAACCTTGATTTTGTTAATTCTATGGTGTTTGTTAAAATAGATTTATAGTTATTTATAAATCATAAACTTATAGCGAAAGTTAATTTATTCGCTAGGAGGCGCACCATATAGTCCGCTCTAGGAATTCCAGCGTTGTGCTCCCATGGAACGACGTCATCTTGCCCTATCTTCAAAGGGCAAGGTTGGATTCGATTAGACATTTCGTAGGAATCAAGATCGACCGCCAGCTCATCACAGCGTTGGTGGAGAGATGGCGATCGAAGACACATTGCTTCAACTTCTCCAAAGGCGAGTGCACCATCACACTGAAGGACATCGCCATCCTAACCAATTTTCCCATTAACGGCGATGTCGTGTGTGTGGACGATCACCCACCACCCACAGATGTTGACGAGATGAACGGGTGGCAGTATTTGATATGGACCACCTTGGGTTTGTTCGTGCCTGCAAAGGGAGAAAGAGATGACGAGCAAGATGGACGGGCACCAATGAGGACTCGCCAAGTATCCATCACTTGGTTGACAAACAAGATCAAGAAGAAGCACGATCCTGCGCAAGATGGCTTTCTCCTCACGGAGGAAAGTGATGAGGTGGATAAGGAGATCTATGCACGTGTTTACCTCATCGGCATGATCGGAGGGGTGTTCTTCCACAAGAAATCCAACAACTTAATCAGCAATGGTTGATTGAAGATCCTACTTGGTCCATGGGAGGATATGAGGAACCTAAGTTGGGCATCCGCATGCCTAGCTCATATCTACCGCTCCCTTTGTAATGCAACTTCGAAAGCGGTAAAGGAGATTGATTGGGCGAAGTTCATCGTCCAATTTTGGGCTTGGGAGCATCTTCCATGGATTGCTCCGGTTTCAGATCCTAAAGGGGGTCTTTGCTCCTGTGTTTAATCACGGCCATTGCATGAGAACAAGGCATACCTCTTCCCTGATATTTCTGGCAAGAGCACTCTTCTTGTTTTGTTATGAAGTTGACCTTTACTTCATGTCGATGCCCCCCACGTCTACCATCCTACCAGTGTCCGGTCTCGACTGAATACTCACCAACATCTCGATTCATAACAGTGACACTATGACGACTGCTCTTACGGTTGTCCCTTTCCATGATCTCCATGGCTTTAACGGAATGGACCTTACCCTGTGCCCAGCGGAGGCAATTGACGAACCAATGGTTCGCTCTCCAGTATGTCATCTCCGCAATTGCAGAGATTGGTAATGCACGAACAGCCTTGAAGGCGGAGTTGATACTCACTAGAGTTCGTGGTTGCAATACCCCACCTGGTACCTCCGTCCTTGTGAAAAGTCCACATGGTTAGGTCATGTTGATCCAACCACTGCGCACCTTTCGGGCAAAGCTCACGGATTTTCTGCATCTTTTCCAAGAATTTCTTCTCTTGGTAGGCTACAGCTGATGCATAAACAGAAGAAAGGGTTAGGTAACATGTAAAACAATACAACACTCGGTGTACTCTTAGGAGAGGTCTACGTCTCCTTAGAAACACAACCTTTTTTGACAGAAAAAGGGGGGATCCGAGGATCTCTTAGAACCCGATTTTCCCAGGAAATGGGAGGACCATGATGATCGCTTAAGACCCCATTTCCTTAGGCATGCATCTCTTTATGAAGAGTCTTAGTAAGTGTTATATTGTATTGTAAATATAATTTTATCAAAATTAATTGGCTGGTCAGCAAGTTTCTTTCGCTTGAAATGATGGTTCCAATTGCTCTTGAAATGTCGTATGCACCACCTCTCAGACCACTTCCAGGCTGGATCCAATCCTAAAATGGCAGCTTTGATCCCGGCATGGCAATCCTAGATGATCGTCAGGTTCGTTCTCCTGGTGACATGGAGATGGATTTGTCGAAAAAACCATCCATAGTTATCGGCATTCTGTCCCTCAACAATGGCGAAGGCTAAAGGGAAGACTAATGTGTTTCCATCCACTCCACTGGCAATAAGGAGAGTGCCCTTGTACTTGCCAGTAAGGAATGTGCCGTCCACTTGTATTACAGGCACACAATAGGGAAAACCATCAATACATGGCTTGAAGTACCAGATTAGAGGCCTCCAATGCCAAAATCAATCTTGGAAGGAATGCATAAGATTCTTCCCAGTCGCCAAACACGGCAGCAATTGCTTTCTGCTTCCCATGCCATGCCTTCTTGTAGTTAATAATATAACCATAACGACTAGAAATGTCGGCGATGATGGCTTTAATCTTCAGGTCGGGCTGCTGCTCAAGTAGATGCTTGATAGCCGCAGCAACCACCCTGGATTTCAACTGTCGATGGCCTTGGGATGTTATGGATGACACACATGTGTGTGTGTTCATCGCACGGGATATGACCCAATGTCCGACTCTTTTGCTCTTGATGGCCCGGACCCTAGCCATGCACCCCTCGTGTTGATTTAGGCACCTAACTATGAGTCTCTTCATGTCGGAATGAGTTGTGCGCCATTCAAAACTCCGAGTCATTGCTTTAGTGTCAATAGCGTGTCGCACCTCCTTCTTTGTACCAAATTATTGGCCCTTCGTAAACCCAGTGAGTGGACCCCATATTGGCACCTTTGGCGGCTCCATGTCGGCATCAACATACCAATCTTCATTTGGAATGTGGTTGTAGTATGAGATAGGTACCCGGTCACGAGCCACCTCATCATCAGCTGAGTCTGATTCAGGGCCTGAATCATCGGCACCTTCAAGAGGGTCGTAGTTGTCTGCACTCACATCACCTTCCTCTTCTTCATCCTCAGGATCACTGATTGGCCTTGGGAGGACATCCTCCATCCCATCAAGATCATGAAAGGCACCAACATCATCTCCGTAATGGTAGTTGTGATAACTACCACTGCCTACATAGAAGTCATACTCGGGTTGATACTGGTAGCCATCTTCTTGGTTGTCAGTGTATCCTTGGCATTCTCCTTGTTGATACTCATTGTAGGAATGACGATCATGGTCGATTTGGTACGGATGATCTTCATATAAACCCCCTCCACCGTGGATACCAGATGTTTTGCCTTCTCCATAATGACCTCCAGCGCCTGGGACCGGCTCGGTGTAAACGAACATCTCTGCTTTGGAAATGTTATTGGTGATCAAAAATTAACCATGGAATCTACATCCGCCTGAGTAGTTATGCCGAATTCCTCATACCACAACGCCACGGATTTTCTGTTTGGATATCGATACACCATATGGTCAACTCTCCTCGTGCCACCTATACAAGTAACCTCAGTACAAATTCGATGCAGATCTTCAAGGCTCAGTCTCGTAGCAACCTTCACTTTTTGAAAATTTCCATCGACGTAAGGTACTCCCTTTCCGGTATCTTCCGTATAACCATTCCACCGTAACCCAAGCATGAACTTTTGGAATGTCATCTGCAATAAAACGGTAACTTAATTAATACCATAAAATTTGTCAATGTTAATCGTTAATCGCAAAGAAAACTTACAGTAACAAGTAATACAAAACAAACTTACAACGTAACGTTAATCGCTATAATATAAAACACAAATTCGCTAAAACAAAAACTTAAAGAAGAATAGGAAGATGGAAGAGGGGTGCAATGCTGTGTTTTTCGGGACTGCATTTTATAGCAAAAAATTTCATGAAAACCGCCCCCTCCCCAAGCAGTTTTCACAAAACACACTCCCCACTCCAGTAGTCCCCTGCATGCCGACTGTTTTCCTGTCGGGAAAGTGGGGAAAACACATGAAAACCGCTCCCCCCAGGGCGGTTTTGGTGTCGACATTCAAACCGCTCCTTCATGAAACTGTTTTCACAGACCGCACATTGGGGGAGCGGTTTCTATCATGTTGACCTAGGGCAGCCTTCAAACCGCTCCTGGGGAGGGCGGTTTGTTGCCCAAACTAAAACTGCTTCTTCCCGGAGTTGTTTCCAGTGAAAACGCCTCCCCTGGAGGCGGTTCTTAGAAAAAGGTGGTATAAGTGGAATTTTTTGCATTGGGTGGTATTTTTGTAATATTTTTTTAAATAGTGGTATTTCTAGAAAAATCCCCTGATGTGAATGCCACCTCAATTGCCACATCAGCTCCAACACACCAAATCATGCCACTTGCCTGCCACACCATATTTTAAATTAAAATAAAAATAAATTAATAACAGAAAAATAATAAATCATCTCCTACAACTTTACTCTTTCTTTTCTTCTTCTTCTTGCTTTTGTGTCCAGCTTTCCTTCCTCTTTATTCTTTCTTCCTTCTTCTTTCTCTTACCTTAATCGATATCCAGATTCCTCCATTCTCTATTGAATTCGTCGAGAATAGAATCAGAAATGGTCCAGGTCAGCTTTTCTGAGTGCGGTGGAAGATTTGGCTGCCTTGCTACACCACTGCCGCCGCACAATCAATCACCCACCGGAAAACTCAATCCCCCCATCGAAACCCCGATCCCGAATCCTCCCCACTATAAAACCCAAACCCCTAATCCCACATTACTAAATACGACGCCGACAGAGGCTATGGGTTATGTTTTGTCCATGCTTTTGACGATGATTTTAGATATGCCGGCTCTAACTCCAGGTTTGAGTAATTGGGTAGATCGAAGCTTCTTCTTCCATGTCCCTTTTGGTCATCGTCGACGAACGTTTCGCCAGAATCATCGATTGAGAGACAGAGACAGGAGGTAAAAGAGGGGTTTCCTAGATCTAGTGATTTTGGAAGTTTGGGGACCTGCTTCACTATAGTCTCACCGACGACAGCAATATCAAGACCAAAGCCACAACCCGCGAAAACAAATCTCCCACAACCCAGAACCCTTGTTTTCTCTTTCACTCTACCAAGAAGACCCTCAAACCCAAATCTCCATATTCGTAGTGGAGATTGCACAAAGAGTAACTCCGGATTCGTCGGTGTATATCGATTTTCGTGTAGCAGCTTGGCACTCAATGGCAAGGGTAACTGTTGGAGGTGCAGACAACATCGATGTTGTTCAAGGTCCACGAGGTGACCGGCAGTGGCGCTGCAGTGTATTATGTGTTTCGACGATGGAAGGTTATGTGGAGAGTTTGAGGAAGATGAAAGGGTGGGGTGTGAGTAGGGATGGCAACAAAACCCGAACCCATGGGTACCCACCCGACCCAACCCGGTCAACGCGGGTAAAACCCGTGTTGACGGGTTTTGGGCCGGGTTCGGGTTTAAACCCGCTACACTATTCACCGGGTCGGGTTGGGTTTGGGTTTAGGTAAACCCGCCCCATGGGTACCCGCCCACACACATATAATTACTTTCCCGGTATATTTAATATTCTAAATAATATATCTTTCTTAAACAACTAATATTTTATATGTTTGTGGAGACATGTATAATTTGTTCTTTCTAATTGTTTAGAATGAAGTTGGTATTATGAAGTGGAGAGTGAAGAAACTTAGTTGACGAGGAAGAAGCTTTCAATTAATCTTATTGTTTATATATGTTTATCTTTAATTTTGAATAATTTGTATTGATCATTTGCGCTTTGCTTGTATGCTCTAGATTGGTGTTTTTTGTATGTTTAATTTGTATGAGAAAATTGACGTTAAACTTTTATTTTGAAAGAAACTTGTTATTGTAAATTTTTACCACAAAAACCCACGGGTACCCATGAACCCGCGGATATCCAGCGGGTTGGGTTGGGTTTGAGTTTTTCAAACCCAACGGGTTTTACCCCGGGTTTTTTTGGCGGATAAACCCATGGGTTTGGGTTTGGGTTTGACAAAACCCGACCCAATCCGACCCATTGCCATTCCTAGGTGTGAGGATGGGGAGATGATTTTTCCTTTTATTAATTTTTATTTAACTTAATGAAAATGAATTTTAAAAAAATCCAGATATGTAAGTTTGTGGATAATACTGTCACATCAGCAACAAACATTTGTCTACTCAGCATTTGTGACTTTTCCGTTAAATTATTAGACGAAAACTGACTATTTTAGTGTATTTTTCAAAAATTGACTAATGTTGTCAAAATCGCGAAAGTTATGGCTATGCTAGTGTATTAAACCAATACCAAATAAGTCTTTCATTATCAAACACTGTTAGATGTGACTTAAACAATAAATAGTAATTATAGTTGTTCGTATGGTGAAGTTAGCACCCTAACTTCTCCCAAATCCGCAACACTATGAACAGCTTTCAAACATACTCAACTAACATGAATAACCACTTTAGGGACCAAACTGGAATAAACAAAAAAATGACCTAGTTTTGACGAACTTAATTTAAACGTTGCTCCTTGCCACCAACTCCGTTTCATGCTTCTTCAACAATGCGAGTTCAAATCCAACGAATATATATAGCTTGTGAGCTAGCTAGATTAGTAGTGTAAATCACAGGCTAATTAGATGGTGACATGTGAATTTTTCATCTTAAGATTTGGTTTACACGATGAAGTTAAACACATTATACGAACACTAATAATCAATGTTGATAAAATTTGAGTTGGGCCAGTTGCATCGTTATCATGAATCCACTTGAAGCATATAGCATTATAGCCCAAATATTTATAAAAAAATATGCTACAGTCAAACAATAAATTATTGAAAATAATTTTCAGGAAAATGAAAGATAATTTGGAAAAATAAGAATAAATTTTTGTGAAAAGTCCGAGTAACTGCCGTCTGAAAAGATTGAGTATCCTTTATAAACTATATCTGAACCTTATTGACAATTTCCCTGAGCAGAGAATATCTGATAAGTGATAACAACAACCTGCACCATGCCGGTAACACGAAAAATGGATATTATCTACTATAAGCAGAAATTAGCACAGAATTCTTTGGCATGGTAACATTAGTTCTCATAGTGAACACACTCAAAATTACCCTTGCAACATTCCAAGACGCAGAGAAATCAAGCTAAGCTCTGCATTTCACATGGGACGCTGACCACCAGCACTTAGCATCTGACCTACTAGACCGTTCACCTGCAAGAGTAGCCAAGAACTTACAGTGTGTAAAACTGGAATGCAAATGTCTATAAACTAAGTAGGGACTTGGATGACATTATGTTGTCGGAAAATGCCAACAAGTTCATGAGAGAACTCCTGAGACAAAGATAGAAGCTTACCAGCCAATACTTTGAAACGCAGCGATCGATGCAGCTATTCTCGCCCATGTTCAGCTCAGACTCCTTGTACCTGAAACACAGGGAAGCACCTCCTTTTTTAAAGCCAAGCCAGATAGATGACCGACTGCCATAAAAATAGAGATGTAAACCAGAGGAAGAACGAGAAAATTCAAAACTTGCCTTTTGTCAACACACTTGCTGAAGCATGTCTGTGAAAGCCTGAAACAAGAAAAATCAAACAGCATACTGAAGCCTTCAGACATTTCAAGCCTTCAAGACTACTCGCTAACACAAAGACAATGTCCAATATTTCCATGGTGACAGACAGCTCAAGTATGCAAGGCCATTGAAAAAAGCAACGACATACAATGCAAGGACAATTAAAAATCTTTCTCAATACAGTGAACAAGGAGGTCACAAACAGTTCTCAAACCCTAAACATACAAAATCACAGAGACCGACAAGAAGATCATGACAGTTAAATAAAGGGATTGTTCAAATGAAAGGAAACATGAACCCAAAACATACCCAATCTAAGCCTACAAAGTTGGATCAAAGACCTAGATGACTACATTACCAAGAGAGATGCAGACGCTCAATACATCAGATAGGAAAGGACTTGTCCAGAAGCTTACCTGTTGAACAACTCCACTCTGTATTCCATCTCAGTCTCCGCCATGCCAAAGGCCTAACACACAATTTTCCATCGAACACTCAAATTAATCGAACACAGCATAAACCCAATCTACGAGCTATATCATAACCTACGAGTAATGATTCTTTCATCGAGATAGCAAAAGTTGTACAATTTGAAGATACAAACGAGATGCAATAGCTTGAGCGTAACAATCAATATCAGCCAGAATAAGGCGTACTACAGACGAACTCGAGTGACGACGAGCCAGAAGCGGTGGTTACCTGTTCTTTGGTCACACCAGCGGGGAGAGGGCTATTGTTGGCAGCCATTAGAACCTGAAACAACAAAGACGCTGCCGCTGAGAAACCTTAGCCCGATACGGCTTCTATTTGCAGAAGCAGAAAGAGCAGCAAGAACTTAAATTGGACCTGATTGACGATGGCGGTTGGGATGAATGAAGATTAGGGCTTTGAAACCGGTATCCCGCGGCTGTCAGATGCACCGCCAAAAAACGAAAACCCTTCTGTGTTCGTGGAATAAGCAAGCGATTTCCGGTTAGGGTTTTAGGATTTTAGTCCGACGGCTTAGATGATAGATCAGGTGAGTAAGGGTCCGTCCACAACCTACGGCCAAAATGGTATTTTAGTCCCCAATTTTTACTTCAACCCATGGCTAAATCCAAACTTTTTTTTTTATCAAACGATCGCTCGTATTACCGAGAAAACAGCCAGATACAAAGGAGTTCAAATGACAGAAAACAGCCACGTAACTAAATCGAACGCACCTAAAGAAGGGAACAATGAAAGGGCTTTTCGTGCCACCAAATGGGCAACCCTATTACAACGCCTACCAACAAACTGGACAGAGAAATGCACAAAGGACTGACGAAGCACCATTATCTCCTCAAGAATCGTCCCTCCACGGGTATCTTCGGTCGATCCTGCCAAAATCTTGTCAATGACAACCTTAGCATCCCCCGCAAAAAGAATTGTTGTCAAACCCCGTGCAAGACACCATCTCATCGCATCCTTGAAAGCCAACAGCTCCACAAGGAAAGGATCCTCAATGAACTCGTACAGCCTCGCCTCCGCAGTCACCACTCTTCCCAACGGATCCTGTAACACCCAACCCCCAGCACCATGAGACCCGCATATCACAGCCCCATCAACCCGAACCATCGAACGGCCCGGGCTGAGACCCTGATTAAGACCCCCGGAATGCCCGGTCATACCACCACCACCATCCATGCCCTGCTGTGCCTCATTCGCCAACTCCCATTCCACCACCTGCAACCGAAATTGAGAAAGCAAAACAGGGATGGTGTATAAAGTAAAGTCAAACACCACCCAATTCCGCGCCTTCCAAGTCCGCCAAAACAGGGCCACAACCCGCATTAAAATCTGACCATCCAAATCATCCTGCTCGACGAACCGTCTCCAGAAAGTTGCCATGTGATCCTGGGGAAAACTCTCACGAACCTCATCAAGACCAGTCCCTCCCCAGACCCCCTGAGCCACCCTGCAGCTGAAGAAGAGGTGTTCAAGAGACTCCTCCTCCTCCCCGCACACCGGACAATCGCGCACACCATCCACCCCTCTCACGCTGAGTGCCTCCCCTGTCGGCAAAACCCGACGCACCAGTTGCCATATGAAATACTTCAATTTCGGAGGCAAGGATGCGGACCAGACCCTCTTCCATAATCCACGGTCCCAAGGAACCACCCCTTGCTTATTCACCAATTCCTTCTCTCGCCTCAATTGAGAAGCTAAGTGGTACCCTGGCTTAACGGAATACACACAAGAAGCCTCCCCCAATCCAAACCAAGCGATCAAGAACAGGATCAATAGGCAGGGGAATAGCCGCAATTGCCCGAACCGTGTCTTCCTCGAATATTTGACGTAGACAATCCATCCTCCATGCCCCCTGATGAGGCTGAATCAGTGAGGCCACCATCCCATCCACCCTAACAATCCCTTGCCGAGCCCGAGGAGGGCATGGATGCAGGCGAGGCACCCAATTATCCTGAAGAACATCCACCATTGTGCCCGATCCTACCTGCCAACACAAACCCTGTCGCAACAAATTTCTCCCATGAAGAATCCCACGCCATCCCCAAGAAGGGAGAGAGCCAGGAGAGGCCTCAAGAATAGACGTACTAGGATAGTACTTCCCTTTCAGTAAGCGTGCCACCAGTGAATTTGGCTCTCTCCAAAGACGCCAAGCCAATTTCGCTAGCAGTGCCTGATTAAATTCCTCAAAACGTCGAAAGCCCATCCCTCCTTCATGTTTACTCATACATAGAGTCTTCCAAGAAACCCAATGGATCCTCCTTTCCCCATGCTGCACTCCCCACCAAAAACGAGCCAGATGTCTATCCATAGACCGACACAGCGAGACAGGGAACATGAAGCACGACATCCCATAGACTGGCAAGGCATTGGCCACAGCTTTAATAAGCACCTCCTTGGCCGCCCACGAAAGACACCGTTGCTTCCATCCCTGAAGTCTGCTTAATACCCGCTCCTCGAAATACCGAAACGTCTCCATCTTAGAACGACTCACCAAGGAAGGAAGCCCAAGGTACCGATCCGTCACACCAACTGCACCAACCCCCAGGATTCGTCCCAAGACATCCGCCTCCGGCGCTAGAATATTACGACTAAAGCACACTGCAGACTTAGCTAAGTTAACCTTCTGGCCACTAAGCATCTCATACCAATTTAGGAGAGAAACTAGCATCTCACACTCCCTAGGTGAAGCTCGAAGGAATAGGTACGAGTCATCTGCAAAGAACAAGTGTGAAACAACTGGACATCTTGGACTAATGCGCAGACCAGCTAACGATCGGTTTTCCAAAGCCTGTCGGATTAACGCTGCAAACCCCTCCGTACATAAGGCAAATAACAACGGAGAAAACGAATCACCCTGTCTAAGACCCCGAGTCGACCTAAAGTATCCCACCGGCTGTCCATTCATCATGACGGAAAAAGTTGGAGAAGTCACACAAGCTCGAAGCCATTTAATCCATTGCGCACTGAAACCAAGTTTCTCAAGTAATGCGAACAAAAATGGCCATTCCACCCTATCATATGCCTTCTCCATATCCACCTTCAACGCCATATACCCTTGTTTACCGACTCGCTTGTTCTGCAAATAATGCATAACCTCATGCCCAATGATGACATTGTCCACAATCTGTCGCCCATGCACAAATCCATTCTGCCCTGGAGAAACAATCGATGGCAAATATCTCGCCAATCGTTCCGCTAATATCTTTGCTATGATCTTGTACACAAACTGGCATAGACTAATGGGACGGATTTGACTCATTCTCTCCACCTTCTCTACCTTTGGAATCAAAGTCAGCCAAGTATGATTAAAGTTTTTCAAAAGCGAACCCGTCTCAAAGATATGTCACACTGCTGCAATCACATCTCCCCCCACGATATCCCAAAATTGACGAAAGAAAGTCCCAGTGAATCCATCCGATCCCGGAGCTTGCGTTGCCCCAATTTGGAATACACTACGACGGACTTCAGCTGGTAGCACCGGGGCCGCTAGTCTCTCGTTCATCCTCTCAGTCACACGTTGCGGGAAATTCAATTGTGCAATTGTATCATCAATCTGTTGAGCACAGACACCCGATGTTGTGAACAAATCAGTATAGAAATCACAAGACACCTGGCATTTCTCCTCCTCAGAAGTCACCCAAACACCCGCCGCATTAAACAGCCCATGAATAAAATTACGGCGTCTCCTGGCCTTCGTAACCGTGTGAAAGTAAGGCGTATTCTGATCCCCTTCCTTCAGCCACTGAGTCCTCAACTTTTGACGCCAGTAAATCTCCTCCTCAATCCATGCCTCATTCAATTTCCGCTCCAACACCCTAATTCGATCCCAATCCACCACTGGAGCTTCACGGGTCTCATCCAGTTCCTTCTGTAAACTCCTAATTTTACGTTCTGAGTTCGATTTGCCGGCTTTATTCCAAATATACAGCTCATGGCGAAGCTTTTTGAGCTTGCACCAGAGCCTGTACATCGGAGACCCCTCCACCTCCATCGACCAAACTTTGTGAACCAAGCCACGGACCTCCTCATTATCTTTCCATCGCACATCAAATCTGAAAACTGATTTACCAGTACGAGGAAGTTGTTCCGTTGCTAGCAAAATTATCCGATGGTCTGATTCCCGATCTGACAAATGGTGGACCACCGAATCCGGCAACCTTTGCATCCACAATGACGACGCCAGAACTCGATCCAATCTTTCCTGAATGACAGCTTGCGGATTAGATCGTCTATTCGTCCAAGTAAATGGGGCGCCAATAAAGCTCACATCAAATAATCCTAGATCATCAACAAATTCCCTAAAATTACTTGACTGTGAAGGTCTCCAAGGTCTCCCACCCTCCTTTTCATTAGATGATAACATAGAATTAAAATCCCCTGCGACCACAAACGAAACACGAAGTTTGGAACAAAACTCCTGAATGCGGGAAAATTGAGAAGTTCGAGTTTGATAATCACAACTAAGGTACACAAAAACCACCACATAATCAAAGTTCTCTTTATTCAAACGTAAAGCCACAAAAAAAGCATCACTACAATGAAATTTGTGTTTGGTATTTAAAAGAATTCATTTTCAATTCTATATTTTGAATTCTACGGAATTGGAACTAGTTATAGCAATTCCGAGGAATTGAGATGGAATTTCCAAATGAATTCCACAAGTATTTACTAATTATAATAGAATGTCATAATTATCCTCCTTTATCAACTAAATTACTTATATATATGACATACCAAACATTGGAATTCATTTGATAGTGAATTCTACACTACAATTTATTTTATTTACAGACCATTTGGTAAATGTATCGAGAATTCATTTCATTGTAAAATGAATCACCGTGTAGAATTCATTGTCAAATGAATATACCAAACAATCTGTAAAAGGCCAAATATAGGTTTTGAAAAGCTAAAATAGCTCTGAGTTGGGAAAAAGCAAAAGGAAAGCGGCTAAATGAGCGGGTCCCTCCACTAGCAAAAACAACCACATAAACAAGTAAAATGATGTGCTTTGTTTTCGGTTTTAGTTAATTAAATTAAAATAACATATTTTGTTTGTTTTTATGTTTTTCAGCTGAAGAATTAATTTATGTATAATTTTCGTCCGTTTGAATGTTATTTGAAGAAAAAAATTCTACTAAAAACAATAGTATCTTTGAAATTGTTCAAAAATCTTGGAGATTTTGATAAACAAATTTCATTTCGGTGTAACTTTTTTGTTTCAATTAAAAACAAAGTATCTAAGAAATTGTTCAAATTTTATCGAAATGTTCATATGGATTACTAAAAACAAAACATAAATTTTTAGCCTTCAGAGTTGCATGTGTTTGTGCTTTCACTGCACCCCAAATTAAAAAAATTATTTTGACGAAAGTGCTCCCATATAGCCGCTAATTAGCAGCCCTCACCGATCACTACGATCGCCTGAGGTCAACCCTGCCACCCTGGGGGTCAATCACTCCGGGTCACCTTGGGGTCACTCCGGCCACCCGGGGATAATCACCATGGGTCACTTTGGTCGCCATGGGGTCAATACCTTGGGTCAACTTGGGGTCACTCCGGCCACCCCGGAGTCAAATACCTTGGGTCACCGAACCCAACTCGGGGTCACTCCAGCCACCCCGGGGATAAATACCTTGGGTCACCTAGCCCACCCCGGGGTCACTCCGGCCACCCGGGGTCAAATACCTTGGGTCACCTTGGGGTCGCTTGGGCCACCCGGGGTCAATCACTTTGGGTCACCTAGCCCACCTTGGGGTCACTCTGGCCACCTGGGGTCAATCATCCTAAGTCACCTTGGTGCCACTCCGGCCACCCCGGTGTCAAATACCTTGGGTCACCTTGCCCACCCCTGGGTCATTTCGGTCACCAGGGGTCAATCACCCTGGGTCACCTTGGGGTGGGATCAAATACCTTGGGTCACCTAGTCCACTCAGGGATCACTTCGGCAACCCGGGGTCAAATACCTTGTGTCACCTTGAGGTCACTCCAGCCACCAGGGGTCAATCACCCTGGGTCACCTTGGGGTGGGGTCAAATACCTTGGGTCACCTAGTCCACTCAGGGTTCACTTCGGCCACCCGGGGTCAAATACCTTGGGGTCACTCCCCCCCCCCCCCCCCCCCCCCCGGGGGGGTCAATCAACTTGGGTCACCCATCCCACCTTGGGTCACTCTGGCCAGCCGGGGTCAATCACCTAGGTCGCCTTCGGGTCTCTCCGGCCACCCCGGGGTCAAATATCTTGGGTCACCTAGCCCACCCCGGAGTCAATCACCTTGGGTCACCTTGGGGTCACCCCGACCACCCTGGGGTCAAATAACTTGGGTCACCTTGTGGTCACTCCGGCCACCCCGTGATCAAATACCTTGGGTCACCTAGCCCACCCCGGGGTCACTTCGACCACCCTGGGGTCAAATACCTTGGATTACCTTGGGGTCACTCCGGCCACCCGGGGTCAAATACTTTGGGCCAACTTGTCACTCTGGCCACCCGGGGTCAATCACCCTGGGTCACCTTGCGGTCTCTCCGGCCTTCCCGGGGTCAAATACCTTGGTTCACCTAGCCACCCCGGGGTCACTTCGCCCACCCGCGGTCAATCACAGAGGGGTCAACTTGGGGTCACTCCGGCCACCCCATGGTCAAATACCTTGGGTCACCTTGGGGTCACTAAGGCAACTCCGGGATCAAATACCTTGGGCCACCTAGCCCACCCCGGGGTCAAATACCTTGGGTCACCTTGGGGTTACTCCGGCCACCCGGGGTCAATCACCCTGGGTCGCCTTGGGATCACTCCGGCCACCCCGTGTCAATTACCTCGGGTCACCTACCCCACCCTGGGGTCACTCCAGTCACCTGGGGTCAATTACCTCGGGTCACCCCTGTGGTCAACTACCCCGGATCACCTTGACTATCTTGGGTTCTCCGCCCACCCCAGGTCACCTTGACCTTTAGCCACGTGCCCTCGCAACGTGTCCTCCCGCCACACTACTAAGCTCCTGAAGGAGACACGTACTCCCTTAATGTTCGCTCGGGGGCCTCTATAAAAGGCCACTTCGTCTCCAGATTGAGGTAAGCAAAAATCCTCATGCCTAGACTCGTGAACTTGCGCTATGATTAGCACAGATATTCATTCTCAACTCCATTCCCTCATCTTTTTTTCGAGTTCATATTCCTTTCCATTCAACCCACTCACTAACATCACGTGCTGAAAGGTGGCCGTCGACCGACTCTAGTGCCCAGCATAAAAAAACTCGACGTCGGCTACAACCCCGACGGGGCTAAAAGGCCATTTTAGCCATTTAACACCCCGAGTTGTGGTTAACCTTGGTCCTGCGACTAAGTGCATGTCAGCCATCCAAAATCATTTAAATCTAGTGGCTCTAAATATTAAATAATCTAATTTAATATAGGGTAGAGTGGTAATTTTATATTTTATTTATTTAACTATTAAAAAAATGTAATTGAAACCTCCTGCCTCCCTTCCGTCCCGCCGGTCAGTGATTCCTATGCGCCTTCGTCGGGCAGGATTTTTGCTGGCGTCCCACCTTGCTTCTGTGACCAGGGAAATATTGTCCCAGAGAGAGAGGTGGCTGGGAATTTTCCCATATTTCCTTGGCCACAGTGAGAGAGATATTTTCTGACAACGTTTTTTGGCGATGGAGGAGGCTTCCCGGTGACCGGAGACGACGGATTAGAATTTTCTGGCGCCAGTGCTAGTTTTGTGATGTTTGTCAACCTACTTTGTAATGTTTAAAAGTCTGGTTTGTCATGTTTATATCATTTTTGGTTTGTATTGTTTGTCCGTTTTATCTATTATGTTTGTAATATTTATATAAATTTGTATATATTGTAATTTGTAATGTTTGGTTGTCTAGTTTGTATACTTTATGTAATGATTTATATACTTTCTATTCATTAATTTGTCATACAAGTTTACTTATTTGTATATTAAGTAGTGATATTTTGTATTGTTATTGTGGTTTGTAATGCTTGTTAGGTTCTTTTGTAATGTTTGTAAGCTTTGTTATTTTTGACCAACATGTTTGTCATTTTTTGTCAACCATGTTTGTAATGTTTTTTATGTATAAAAAAACAACGTGGTTGACTTTTGGACGGAACTCCTCTATATAGAGATGGAGGCTCCAAAGTCAGCCCGAGTGTTTTTTTCATTTTATATGGTTTGTCGATCTAGTTTGTCATTTTTGTCCACTATGTTTGTAATGTCTGTATATCTAGAAAACAACCATGTTGACTTTGGAACAGAACCCCTCTATATAGTATAGGGATGGAGCCTCAAAAGTCAACCGGGTTGTTTTTTATTTTGTATGGTTTGTCGGTCTAGTTTGTATGGTTTGTATAGTTCGTATGTTTTGTATTGTTTGTAAATCTGTTTATATGTTTTGTATTGTTCTAGTTTGTATTTGTTTGTATGGTTTGTACTATTTGTAAGTCTGGTTTGTATACTTCGTCATTTTTCATAATACCCAAAATTATCTCTATCGTTAATTAAAAAGCCCTTCTCACTTTTTGACTGTAATATTGGAGTGTCCATATCTAAGGGCTGGGAGGGGTTTACTCAAGTGACTTAGCACCCCCCTTAGTCACTTGATCCACCCTCGATGTCCGACGAGGTTAAATTGTGGAGCTATAACTGTAACTTCGGAATCTCCAGGTTGCATTATAGTGTACTAAACATTTATTTAAACGTTTAGTGGTGTTCAAACGGAGTGGTTACAATAGTAACAATTTTAATTTTTAGGATTTCATATAATTTGGTTGGTTCGGTTTAGTTAAATTTTTAGTTTGTTTGGTTAGCTCATTTGGTTTACGTAAATGAAAACGTTTCCTTTTTTTTGAACACTATTATTTAAACGTTTAGTGGTGTTCAAACTGAGTGGTTACAAAGCGAGAGCGAGCGCCAGAGCATCAAACCATCGATTTCTCAAAAATTCAATACTAAAAAGGCGAATAAATATTATATTATTTTCATTAATAATTTATTTTCCCCCTCAAAATATTAGATAAAACATTAGCAATATTATCACAATTTACTTCCATAAATTAGAGTTTAATATTTACGTAAATGAAAACGTTTCCTATTTTTTTTAAAACACTATTAGTTTCATTTCATCATTTAATTAATTTATTGGTAAAATGAGAAAATAGTAAAGTTTTGCCTAACAAAATGAGAAAATAAAAGATATTGGTACCCCTTCTTTCAATTCTATCCCCATTTATACCCCAGTTCAAGCTTGACGAAGAAAAAGAATCCCAACCTTCTCTCTTTCCTCCCCAATCTTGATTCCCAACTCCATCGTCCCCTCTTTATCCAATGATTCCTAATCGACAGCAAACTATGATTCGGGCCCAAATGTACACATTTTACCCTTTGATTTCTTATTCGTTTAGCTTAGTATTTGATTGTTCCTCAACGTATTTCACCCTAAGTTGTGCTTGTTTTGATACATTTCACGTCCTAACACGTGTGGAAGGGTCGAGGTCAAATTTTGGGATAATTGGAGTTCAAAAAGAGCAAAAACCGAAGAAAAGTCTGAAGCCCGTAAAAGTGAAGTGCAGGCGTCTAGGAAGCAGCCGTAGTTCACGGTCAATCAAGGGAGTTCACGGTCTCCTAAGACCGTGAACTGGAGCCACAAACCGTGAACATCGAGCAGTCTAGCGAAGCTTCGGAGGTTACTAACGCCAATGGAGTTCACGGTCGCTAAGACCGTGAACTGAGGCCAATGACCGTGAACAACAGAAGCGGAGCGGTGCGTTTTGGAGACGACACTGAGTTCACGGGCGCGTTTAGGTGTTCACGACCGTGAACTGGCCAACGCGTTCGTGAACTAGTCACTTTCGGGCAAATATGAAGACAACAGCAGGGAGAGAGAAAGGAAAGTTGGTTTTTGGAGAGAAATTCAATTCCCTCTCTAGGGTTTGCCCAAAAACACCAAAGGAGAGTTCTAGTAAGAGAGAGAGAAAGAGAGTACTAGAGTGACCTTGGAGCATCATTGGAGGCTCGGGTGGATCTTGAAGACAAGGATTCAAGCCTAGAAGAAGAAGAAGATCTTGAGTTCAAATTTGTAATCCCTTTCCCTCCCTCTCTCTCTCTCTCTCTCTATAAGAAGAAGAAGAAGAAGATCTTGGGTTTTGTAGATCCTTACTAATCTACAAAATACTATAAGGCAATGTCAAAAACAACCTTTGCCACATCATCCGTTGCTGAAACGGCCGTACAGTTCGGAGGGCCTTTATGGACATTTCCCATCCATCTCTTCCTCGCTAGCTGTCTTCCCATATTCTTCGATTTTTTTTTCTTTTTTTTTCTGGAGAAACCAGAAAAAGCGATTTCTCTCTCACCTCTATGAATACTCTCTCGCCGCCTCTGTTCAGCTCGCAACCACTCCGACGTTCCTCTTTGACACACCGAATCTGAATTAAAAATTCTCCACAGTAGGCCTCTTTGTTCTTCCTCAATCTTCGTTGTATTTGCTTTCAAATTTGGTCTGGCTTGCAATCCCCCAGAAAAAAATCCCAACTCCTCTTTGTCTCGCCGTCTTCCTTTAGCCGCCTCTGCTGACAACAGGTCAGACGTTCCTTTTGATACACTGCATCTGAATTTGAAATCCCCCATAGTAGGCCTCTTCGTTCTTCCTGGATCGTAGTTGTGTTTGTAGCCATCTGCTCTGTCTTGCCCACAAAAAATGTCCTGGCTCCTCTCCGCCTCGCCGTTTGTGCAATTTGCCCTCTTCTTTTGCATTTTCAATGGCAAATCTATCCATTAGCTAATTAACCGGTTCCAATCATTTATTGAGAAATCAAAATCATATTCGGTCAATACAATCTAGAAGTTGGGTGAGATATATGGGAGAAGAAAAATCTGGAATTGTTGGGAAGAGGAAGAACCCAGAATGTTGAAAGAGGGAGGAGATAGAAGAAGAAGTTTCTAGAGAAGGAAGGAAGAAGGAAGAAATAAATAAATAAAATCTTTATTTAGATTTTTTTTCCGTTGTATCGGTTTAGTGTTATAAAAAGGGGTCTTGGGTTTGTGACGTGTTGTAAGCGGAGTGAGAAACAAAAGGATTAGAGAAGTGATAGGAAAGTTAGAATAGAGAGGGAAGAAAGAGAGAGACGTGAGAATTGAGGGTAGGTGGTCCTAGAGAAGATTGAGTGTGGTGAGAGTAGTGTGAACTTGAGAGAGTGGCTATGGTGTGGTGAGGTTTATTGTAGTGAATGTGAGCTTAAGTTGTTAATTTACAAGTTGGTTTGTAAAGTTTGTTAGAATTATATTTTCAGTCATCACACTTTGTAAGTACTATTTCAAAGCATATGTGATCCAGTAAAACTCTACATCATTTGTGCTTAGTCTTCCGACGATTTCATATTGCATCAATCAATTCCCTTCATAAAATTAGTCCTACTGTTGCATGTTATATGGGATTAAGAGACAATTTCTCGGTGAGGTTTCCCTGATTTCAACAATGTTATCGAAGTGTCTCCACGATGACACTTTCTGGCCCTATAGATCTTCCATTCAATTCTAACTATGCTACTACTCAATTTAAAATACTCATTTTGTTCTTAGTTTGTTGTTGTCCTGTGATTGGACGTCATATACGTAAGGAAATTATAGTTTATTTGATTTGTGTTCCCTTCTGTCTTTTGTTAGGGAAAGGAAGGGAAATCAATCTATGTCTCACTTGAAGGTCCGATAGTAGCTGAAGTTGACATGGAGAGGGTGTGTTTTGAGGGTGGTAGGTGAAATTGAATATTGTTTGTATTGATTTGAAGTTACCATTTTTTTTAGTTGTCTACTTCTTATTGATAGTTATTGACAAGTTGAAGCCCGCCTCACTTGGCGTGGATTGCTATATTGCGACTTTAGCAAGGATGAGAAGAAAGTTCCTATTGGTGGTACGATGGATGTATCAAGTGCGTTTTGTTTTAGTCTCCGGTATGTCACTCTTTGCCTTTTACTTATCTTTAGCTGTTTGAAGTTTGCTTACATGAGTTGTACATCATCAGTGATTCATCAAACCACTTTGTGGAGAACTTTTATGAAATTTTTCTACAGATACTTATGATTTTGCTTGAATTCTACAACTGCGATTTTGTTTCGAATAAGTTCTAATTTACCTAATAACAATTTTTTTTGTGTTAAATTAAAAAAAAACTGTTTACGGTTGAAGGAAAGTGATTCAAGTACGTCCTAATTGGTGCTACATGGGGTGTGTTGTATGCCCTCACAAGGTGGAATGAGATTTGGAAGAGTACTTTTGTGGATACTGTAATATGATTTCTTCCATGGCTAAAGCCAAGTAAGCTTATAAGCTGATTCTTGCTTTGTACATTTTGTAATCTGCATAGTTTGTTCTTTCATTTTTATAGAAAAGTAGGATTTGGTTGCACATTATGGATGATGCATACATATTTATGACATTGTTGAATTTTGTTTCAATTTCACCATAGGTTTAGAGTCAAACTCCAATTGCAGGATGATACTGAAGAAGCTTATTTTCCATTTAGAGCTTGAAGGTTTGCGCTTTTTTCGTAGTGATGGCTGATGTGTTATTCCATTTAAATCAGAGGAAGAAAGAACTCATTCCGTTTTCAGATCCAACAAATGTTGACATGACACACAAACTTCATTTTAAACTTACTCAGTTCAACTTCTTGAACCCACAAGTTGAGTATTAAGTGGTTAGCATTGATCATGATCCACTTCAGGTAGGTGATGAACACTTCAGCTGCACATCATCTCAGTTTAACCTAAAGGATACAAGATTATTTTCGTGCTTTACAGCTCTATTATTAATGTAATTTGATTGCAACAACTGATTGTGACTCCAAGTCCTGTGGACATTGGAGGAACAACATTTTCCGGGCCAAAAAGAAAACATGTTGACTACTGTGACCTTGAGGAGGAATAGTATTGTGTGGAAACTTTGTGTAGTTAAGAGCCATGATGTGAAGCTTCTAATCAATATTTTGTTTTCATCTATGGGATATTTGGCATTCTAATTTCTTTCAGGTTGATATTGGAACTCCGTTTCTAGGTTTTCCTTATGGATCTTCTCCTTTTGTTCAATTACAACTATGAGATACAATAGTGTTCTTCGACTACAATCTTTTCTCAAATGTTGGATAATTTTTCCCTTATGAATTGTCTTTTGTTTTTCAAGTTTGGTTTAGCAGTGCCAAATCAATCTCAAGTTAAGTCGAGTCTCAATGTAGATCTGTATGCCATGAAGGAAAGCTCATGAGAAGGTTAGCTGCATTTGTTTTGATAATTTGATTGTTAGTGTTTTGTTCTTCTTACTACCCTGATGATGTGTCGTCACTTTGCACTTCAATTTGGAGGATTGGAGTTTTGTATAATTATATATGTCTACATGATTATGTTAAACCAACTATTCATTGATTTAATGAAATCCAAAATGGATGTTTGATAGCGTTTATATGTAGAACCTATTTCATATAGTCGTTTTCCACGAAATAATATCTTTTAATATAAAAATATCTTTAAGCATAACCATTACCTTCAGATTATGCTTCAGGTTCATAACGACACTGGCCAACGGGTCGGGTCCACTGCTAGTACTTTGTAATTACTTGTTTAGATTGAATGATTTCGTATGGGTTGCATCAATTTGAGTATTAGAGGTGTTTTCATGGTGATTGTGCTTAGTTGTGCTTTCCAAATCTCGTGTGCTTGCCTAACCTAGATTAGAGAAAAACCACACCTTTTTAGGTAGGCTTTACAAGCTTAGTTTTCCTGGGCACTTTGTGTATACTATCTAGGTTAGAGATGAGCATCCTCCTTGACTCAAGTTTGCATATAGGTTGGTTGTGATTAAGCCGCTCGAACTCCGGTTTGAGGGAGAGACCTAGGCAACCACTAGAGACTGAGTAAAAGGATCGATCCCGTGACAAATCGATCTCTAGTGAATCCATCCCGTGACAAATGGATCACTAGTTGCTCCTCCTAGTAGTTCCCCTAGACTTGGTGAGTGGATCGATCCCGTGACAAATCGATTGCTAGTGAATTGATTCCGTGATAAATCGACCACTAGTTGCTCACCCCCAAGGTTCACAACCACTTACGCCACACGACTCCATTCAATCCAACGAGTCATGGTAGCCAGTTAGGGGGAAGCAACTCCTAGGTGAAGCTCCCTTAGTTAGAGTTTTCCTTTATTTACTTTTCTTGGCTTGTTTAGTTTGTAGTTTTCTTAGTTTAAAAACCCAAAACTGGTTTGTTAGATAACAACTTAAGCGATTGAAGTAGGAGTACATGGACCGGCCCGGGTTGGCAATTTAAATACTTGCTCTATATTGCCCCCGGCTAGAGTTTAAAAACTTGGGCTCTAGTCGGGATTAATTTGGGGTGTAGTTTCGTGTGAATCAAACTACTCTCTAACTCCTTCCAATTTTGAAATTCCCCTTTTAAATCCAAATCCTAAAAGTTCGCCAGTCCCCGTATTGAGTAGAGGTGTTGTTCTTTAGTGGAGCCGGTGACAGATAGTCGATGGCGATTGGAGGAAGGATGGAGCACTACAGTTCAGCTGGTGTTGATGAGACACTGAAGTCATCTGATGGTGCCGGAAGGGAAAATTATTAGCGTTGGACGCTGAAGTTCCAACTAGCCACATGTCAGTTTCCTATTAGTGAGTTTATCTTTCTTTTTTATCCTTTAATTATTGATTTATTTAGCATAATTAAGAACATTAAATATTAAGAAAAAGGAAGGTGAGTCCACCAATAACAATATGACATGTGGATGGTTGGAGCTAAGAATTACTCTGTCTGAAGAGGATGAAATACGGCGACCGCGACTTTTTCCTGGCCAATTTCCTTCGGAAAAGGAAGTTCACCATAAATCTGCGCTCTTACAATAACCAGTTCGTGGATTTTGGGTGTTCTGTAAAGGATTCGTGTTTTCGCGAACTAGCGCGAGGACTATGTATACGAATAGGGTTACCTAATTTTAGACACTCCTAATGAATCAAAATTAAGCAATTAGTCATATATCTAATATATCATATACTCATAATTTTCATAATCAGTCAAGAATCAAGTGCTCCTATCTCTTGGTCTCATAAAAAAAAACTTATTATTATTCCTATACTATATTTGTTCATGTAGAGTGGAGCAACAACATACGTACACCTAATTTGGATAAAACTCATACATTGGGTGCTGGAAATCCTGACAGTGAATGACTTTTTCCCACTCTCAAATTAGTCAGACAATTTACACAAATACACCCAATTCTTTAATCCTATATCATTTTCATGTATTTTTGTTCTGTGGCTACTTGTAATAACTTTAAGATACTTGTATTAGATGTATTTATTTACGTTAACGGTTAACTATGTGTCAATACTTAATTGTTATATTTTATTCATTATATAAATCGAGAATTGATGCATTAATAAGAGATTTTTCCTACGTACTGATCTGATTAACCATTAACCAAACTGATTGTAATTTAGTTTGATTAATTGGGTTGTTAGGTTAATTTAGTCGGTTAATTGATTTAATAATTACTATAAAAACTATTTGAACACCCCAAACCAATGACACGCGAGCAAAGGGGAGCGGATCCTGTCAATATCATTGTGGTCAGTAACCCCATGCACAACCCAATCAGACTCCGCCACATCAGCACCCCTTCTCTCTCCCGAAAAAGCCTTTAATTTTCCCTCATTTAATCTTTAACGGACCATTTCTCAGTCGTTTTAAATCGGAATTTAAATTTTTTTTTTTTGCACAGTTAGATCAGATAATTGTGCTCTTCAAAATGATATCCACTTTGATATTTTTTGGAACAAAAAAATTTGAATCAGTTATTACCAATCTATACCATATGGTATTGACTGGTATTAAATAAGAGCATACCATATGGTATGAAAAATACCACCTCGTATCAAGGTGGTATAGAGTTGGTAACGAGAGGTATGAAATTTTTTCATCCAGAAAATTTTGAAATCCAATAGATCATGATTAAATCGTTCTTTCTGTGCAAAAATTTCCGAAAATGACTAAAAAACGAAGTAGATACCATATGGTACGGAGTTGTACCGAGAGGTATGAAATTATTTTTTCTCAAAAAATATTGAAAATGGATCTCATTTTGTAGAGCACAACGAACTCGTTCCATCTGTGCAAAAAAATTAAAATCCGAGTTAGCAATGCAGTCAAAAGCGCGATTCTACCTAGAAGCGGAAAATGGATAAAATCGTAAAGGTAGAATCAAAGCGTAAAAACGTAAGTTTTTACGCATACTGTAAAATAATGGAAATGTGTTAAGTACGGCATATACTATGTAAAATATGAGTGCACATAGTTTAGATAAGTTAATAAATACCTGTAATTCATGTCTAAAGTTGAGAAACTCATACATTTTAACAATAAGTTCATAAACATATATCTTAACCATAAGCAACCTTCCCCTCTAAGCTAGTGATTTTGGGAAGGGCCTAGTGTTATGGAAAATGTTTCACAAAAGTATGTTTCTTACCACACAAGTCATATATAGAAATCGACACATGCACAAACAACGCCCGAGCCAATAGAATTCACTATTTCTCCTTAAGGAATTTAGTTCCCCTCTACGGTACCCAAGGTTATTGGAACTATTCCTCCCAGGATAGAACGGACGTACTTTTTCTGGCTGTACCGGTACTTGAAACACCAGAATCCGACGAACGCAACGATCGGAGAGAAGTCACACGACTCTGTTTTTCTTTATGAGTTTGTAGAGAGGAAATGCAATGAAGAATGAAAAATTCTTTTATATTTTGGCCAGAAAAATTTCTTGGGAAAACTCACTTGTATAGAAAACAGAAGGGGTAGGTGTTTATTTATAGACAATGAAGGGGTGCGAGTGAAGGGATGTGACCCTTCAAGTGGGTGGTTACACCCCAACCATTGCAATGGTTCAGTGAAGGGATGTGACCCTTCAAGTGGGTGGTTACACCCCAACCATTGCATCGGTTCGCCATAGTTGTTGGACCGGTTGGTTCATTCCAACCGCCACCCGGTCTGATTCGGTTCAACTTGGTTTAACCAATAACTCACCAACTATTGGCTTCTTCCCCTTTCATTCTCATTCACACCTTTAAAATCCCAACACCTAGTTGGTGAATTAGATTACTCTATTGAAACTAAGAATGCACCCAAGTACTTGATATGTATCTTTTAATCTTAAATATATAATATTTTTTGTGATTTACCTGTAAAATACAAGTATTTTCGTGAATAGAATACTCCTTTAGTGAACTAGAAGCGTAAAAGCGTAAAGCGTTTTGGTGAACCAGAAGCGTAAAAGCGTAAGTTTTTAAGCTTTAAAGCGCATTTCAGTCCCGATTTTATACACTTGAGATTTTATATGGAAACGAAAGCGTTTTAGTGTTTCAAATTATCAGGTTCAGATTACCGAGAATTGGTAAAAATTGGTTCCATGGCTGCGAGAAGGGCACTTTCCACTTCCAGCGTAAAAGCGTAAAGCGTTTTGGTGAACCAGAAGCGTAAAAGCGTAAGCTTTTAAGCTTTAAAGCGCATTTCGGTCCCGATTTTATACACTTAAGATTTTATATGGAAACGAAAGCGTTTTAGTGTTCTAGAAGCATAAAACCGTAAATTTTTAAGTTTTAAAGCGCGATTTTAACTGCATTGCGAGTTAGAATGAAGAAGATATGGTCCGATTAAGATAACTAGAAAAATAAATTTCTTCAATTTTCCACACTTAGATCTGCTCCCACTTAAAAGAAGGGTAAAAATTTGATATCACGCGATCAGCCAATCACATCCTAGGATGAAACGCTGTCGTTTAACACAAAAGAAACCGAAAGAAGAAGGATAATTCAGAAACAAAACCTAGAATTGCTAAAAGCATGGTTGTCAAACCGGTTTCATGCCGGCTGGTTCAACCGGTACCGGTCAGCAAACCGGCTGGAAAGGGGCCGGTATTTAACTGTGGTCAAATCCGGAAATTCCGGCCGGTTAGACCAGAAACCGGAATTTAATGTTACCCATATTATATCCAAAAATAAACATCTTCCATAGGATTTGAACCAAGGACCTCTTGTTCATTTTAGTTTAACTTATACACCAGTAGACTAGAAGCAATTTTGTTGTCTATATTAACCTTATATGTTATATATCTAATACTAAATTTTACACAAATCATTATAAACATAAATGAAATTTTATTTTTAAGCATCTAATTGTTTAGTATTATTTACCAATTCTTAGCTATAAATTATTTTGTGTGAAATAATTCTTCTAATTGCTTTTTTATGACTAATTTATTTGGAATTGAGGATTTCCATTTTCCTCATGTATTTTATTAAAACCGGCACAACCGGCATGAATACTGGTTGTACCACGGTCAGACCATTCCACTTACAAAACCGGCACACCGGCATAAACCGATTTGACAACCTTGGCTAAAAGTCTAAAACCCTTCGACGGTTCGACCCGAACCTCCCCTGTCCCTCGACTTCTTCTTTCTCCCAGCAGAGCAGCCTCTTTACCTATCGTGCCGCCGGTCTCTTTTCCTTCTCAGTCAGGTACTGATTACTTACTGAGTTCTGTAATTCTGTTGGTAGGTTTGAAGATGCTGCTGTTCTTCTTTTCCTTTTTCGTCTATGGACTCCTTCTCCTCGTTTTCTTTTTGCGGGTTCAGTTTGATTTTTTTTTTTTTTGCTAGAAATTGTAGAGAAATGGAGCACGGTTCTTTGAATGATCCAAGCAAAGCAACCTTCTCTTTTGTTGACGAAGACCACACACTTGCAAATTCCGTCCGATTCTGCTTGAATCAAGAGTCTGTTCCCTTAGCTACTTCCAATTGCTTTAAAGAAAAAGTCTCCTATTATTATGTGATGAGCTCATCCCCATGCGCTACTGTTGCAGTCCAAGGGTATCTGTTTGTGGATACAGCATTCCTCATCCTTCAGATGCTCGAGTTAACATTAGAATTCAAACTACAGGTACTGCTGTGGAATTCCCTTTTCTACGCTATCCTGATTTCATTACAACAAAGTCAGAATCTTGTGGGTTCAAGAACTTGTTTAGCATTTTGCTACTAATGGGTCTGTTCTTCTTTTCCAGTTCTTCATTCTCATGTTAGCTCAAATTGTTCTTTTGTCATGGATACGCTTTTGCTTGGTTTCTTTTGTCAAATTGTTCATTCTCACTATTAAGTATTAACGTGTGTTTCATTATGAGTGACAATGTCTTGAAATGGGAATTATGCAGGTGACCCAGCAAGGGAAGTACTGAAGGATGGTTGCCAGAATTTGATGCTAATGTGCCAGCATGTGACGATTTTACAGAAATGTTGGAAAGAGGAGCTCAGCTCATTCTGAGGCTTCTCTGTTCTTTTATATCAAACCCAGCAATTAGCAGAAACGAAACACGTGTCCAAACGAGAGTGGCTACAAGTTTTAAATAAACAGTAATTATAACGGCTAACAACTACTAAATGAAACGCTGCCGTTGCTTCCTTCTCCTTCTGTCGACATAAGAAAACGTTGCCGTTTCTTCCTCTGCTTTTCTTCTCTTCTGCAAATCCTGCTGTCATCTGGATTACAACAGAACAATCCAGCTTCCTTTCTTCTTCTCTTGGACCTTGATCCTGCATTTGGTTCTGTCATCCCCCCTCAAGTTGGTGGTGTCAGCTTAATCCCCAACTTGACCAGCAATTCTCTCAACCTGAAACGATCAAGGCCCTTTGTGGAAATGTCTGCTAACTGTTCTGCAGTGTTGATGTACTTCAGCTTTATCAAACCAAGTTTCACCCTTTCCCTTGTCACATGCATGTCAATCTCGATGTGTTTAGTCCTCTCATGGAAGACGGGATTCTCTGCTATGTGAATTGCAGATCTGTTGTCACAGTAAACAGTAATGGGTAGAGGAACTTGTACTGTCAGTTCAGCTAGCAGCCTCTTTAGCCATTCCACCTCACAAACCAAGTGAGCTAGTGCTCTATACTCTGCCTCTGAGGAAGACCTTGAAACTGTAGTCTGCTTCTTCGTTTTCCACGTGATCAAAGAAGTACCAAGCATGGTACAGTATCCAGTGATGGATCTTCTTGTGTCTGGACAACTTGCCCAATCTGAGTCACTATAGGCTGTCATAGTTAACTCAGCCTTGCTGCTGAAATGTATCCCCTGATCTGGTGAGGACTTCAGGTACCTTAACACTCTGTAGGCTGCCTGCATGTGTTCCTGGCAAGGAGACCTCTGATATTGGCATAGCTGTTGCACAGTAAATGCTATATCAGGCCTAGTGATGGTCAGGTAATGTAGCCTGGCAACCAATCTCCTATACCCTTCTGCATCATCCATAGGAGTTCCTTTGGATGTTGATTTAACCTTGGTGTCAACTGGTGTTTTGCACCCCTTCGATTCAAGATAGCCTGTGTCTTTCAAAAGCTCCAAGCAGTACTTTCTCTGACAAACATTCAATCCACTTGCATCTCTGCTCACTTCTAATCCCAGAAAGTACTTGAGTGGTTCCAACAACTTGATTTTGAATTCTTTGCTAAGAGCCAACTTCACTTGTTCAATGTCCTTCTTTGAGTCTCCCCCCAGAATTATGTCATCAACATAAACTAGCAAAACAGTTACCTTACCATGTGTCCACTTAGTGAAAAGTGAGTAATCAGAGGCAGACTGTGAGAAGCCAAACTCAAGAGAAAAGAGGTCAGTTTGGCAAACCACTGTCTAGAGGCTTGCTTGAGCCCATACAGTGACTTCTTGAGTCTACAGGTCATCTTCTGATTACTCCCTGAAGGTACTTCCAGTCCTAATGGCAACTTCATGTACACAACTTCATCCAGGTCTCCATGCAAGAAAGCATTGGAGACATCCAACTGCTCAAGTATCCAGTTCTTTACACTTGCCACTGCCAAAAATGTCTTCACTGTATTTATCTTTGCCACAGGGGAGTATGTATCCAGAAAATCGATACCATACACTTGTGTATACCCCTTGGCCACCAATCTGGCCTTGTTCCTTTCCAATGAACCATCTGGAAGTAGTTTTATCTTATAGACACACTTGTTTCCCACTTCTTTCACTCCTGGTGGTAGGGGAACTATATCCCAAGTTTGGTTTGCTTCTAGAGCATGCATCTCTTCTTTCATTGCTCTATTCCACACATCAGACTTGATGGCTTCATAATAAGACCTTGGTTCAACATGATTCAGTACACTCAGGACATACAGTTGGTCTTCTTTGCTCAATGAATGAACATTCAAACATACTGGATGTTTGCCACATGCTTGACTAGTGCCAAAGGCTCCAAACTTGAGTGTGGAATCTAACTGATAGTCCTTGAATCTGGTAGGTAGATTGATTTGTCTGGAGGTTTTCCTGGCTTCAAGTGTATTAGGGTCATCAGGATCTATGTCAGCTTGGATGTGTAATTCCTGGCTATCAGAGTCAAAATATGTGTAATGATCATTGCCATCAGTGAGGACTGGCTCAGATGACATTGCTTCAGGACTAGGCTCAGTGTCCCCCCCTTCATCTATAGATGAAAGAGACTGAGCAGGGGTTGACACAGGTCGTGAAGGTGGTACAATGGGAAAGGGAACATGAAGTGGGGGAGCATGAGAAGGCATTTGAGAGGGAACAGAATAAGGGGAAATGGGTGGAGACAGGGAGGGAGTGGAGACTGGTTGTGTTTTGAAAGGGATGATAGTCTCATAGAATGAGACATCTCTAGAAAAGAAGACTTTTCTATCATGTATATCCAGAACCTTATAACCCTTGATACCAGCAGGTATACCAAGAAACACACATTGTCTGGCTCTTTGAGCAAATTTTGTTCTGGCATGGGATAATGTGTTGGCATAGCAAAGACAGCCAAACACTTTCAAGTGCCCAAGGGGTGGCACTTGCTTGTGAAGTAACTCATAGGGGGTTCTGTTATCTAAAATAGGTGTGGGAATCCTATTTATCAGATACACAGCATGTAAAACAAAATCACTCCAATAGGTTAGAGGCAACCCTGATTGGAATTTTAAGCATCTAGCAACATTTAAAATGTGCTGGTGCTTCCTCTCTACCCTTCCATTCTGTTCTGGTGTTTCCACACAGGAAACCTGGTGTTCAATCCCTTCTGTTTTGAAGAACTCACACATCTCACACTCCTTACCTTGATCAGTTCTTATCACCTTGACTGATGTGTTAAACTGGTTTTTAACCAGGTTACAGAAACCCTGTATTAAGTCTCTAACTTCACTCTTATGCTTCATCAAATACACCCATACACATCTTGAATGATCATCCACAACAGTCAAGAAATAGGTAAAGCCATCATAAGAAACAGTAGACAAGGGACCCCAAATATCCATGTGAACAAGATGAAAAATCTCAGGTGCAACACTGGTGCTAATGGGAAATGGTAGTTTTCTTTGTTTGGACAAATGACAGACTTCACAGTGAAGAGTCTTAGGTCTGGAAAGAGTTGGAATTACAGAACTAAGTAAGGAAAGCCTATCATGACTAGGGTGTCCTAGCCTCCAGTGCCACAGGTTCAGGTCTTGGGGTTGAAAGTTGAAGGTGAAGGCTGCTTGATGTTGGTGATCAGTGATGGAAGGCTTGATGGAGCTTGAAGGGAGTGCTAGGTGATAGAGGCCTCTAGTGGTGTGGGCTAAACCAATCCTCTTCTGGCTTATCAGGTCCTGGATTTCACATTTATCAGAGTGAAAGTGTAAGGAAAAAGGGTAGTCATGTGTGAGTTTGCTAACAGAGATGAGATTGAATGAGAAATGGGGAACAAACAGGACATCATGTAGTGTTAG
This sequence comes from Linum trigynum, assembly GCA_964030455.1. Lineage (NCBI taxonomy): Eukaryota > Viridiplantae > Streptophyta > Magnoliopsida > Malpighiales > Linaceae > Linum > Linum trigynum. The sequence continues at coordinate 25,331,584 of OZ034814.1, read as the reverse complement.
GCCACAGGCCAACTTAACTATTCCTACATGTGTGACTGCTACTTTGGTGCTATTTGGAAGGTAAACAAAGGAATCATGGACTGGTTTGCAGCTGGAAAAGAGGTTTAGACTACAGGCAATATGGTCTGATGCTCCTGTATCTACAATCCATAGGTTATGATTAGTGGTTCCATTACTTGGAGAAGAAGACAAGGCAAGTTTACCTGAAAAGTTGGGAAAGGTAGTTGGGTGGAAGGTGGCTGAGTAAGCTTGATGGTTAAGAGATGGAGAGGTAGGTGGGGATGATGTATTAGCACCAGTCTGCAGTAGGTACCTGAGACGATTCATCTCTTCAGGAGTAAAGGCAGGGGGAGCAGTAACCTTACCTTCAATGGCTATACCTCCTTCTGATGCACTCTCATTTCCACTTCCCTGAGAAATAGACCCAGCAAACCGAGGAGTACTGGAACTGGAACTTGACCCCTCATTAGAGTTTCTCTCCTTCTGCATCTCCTGTTTCCTCTTCAACTTCCAACAATCCTCAATAGTATGATTGTTCATCTTACAAAACCGACAAAACTTCCTTCCCTTTGAATCTGTATTCTCCCTTGAACTGTTCTTCCCAACTGCTAAAGCCAAGCTCTGTCCCTTCTTTCCACTTGTAGTTGTGTCTGCCTTCAGCTTCTGTTCATGCTGGAGTAAGTCATCAACAGCAGCAGATACAGTGGGAAGAGGTTTTTGCATAAGCAATTGCGTCTTAACCACTTCATAGTCTGGATTCAAACCTCTCAAGAAACGTATCAAGTAGTCAGTTTCTTGCTTCTGCACAAAGGCAGCAACTGCAGCACAAGGAATTGGATTTCCAGGTGCACAAGTACAAGGAGTAATGGGGCTAAACTCCACATACTCATCCCAAAGACCCTTAATGGCAGTGTAATACTGAGTAATGGACTTGGATCCTTGTTTACAGGCTTGGATCTCGTCTTCAAGGTTCACAATCCTCATAGCATTAGGCCTTTAGTTCCTCCCACAGTGTTTTCGAATTGTTATGATTCAGTATCGATCTCCTAAGTTCTTTGGTCATGGAGTTCTGAATCCAACACAAGACCACTGTGTTGCAGGCATCCCACAGACCAAACAGATCTGCATCTCGAGGTGGTACTGGAACAGATCCATCTATAAAACCGATCTTGTTCTTTGCTTTCAACACAACTTGCATACAACGACTCCACATAACATAGTTCGTGCCATCAAAAGGCTCAGCAACAAGAGATTGAGACATGTTCTCATTTGGGTTAAGGTAGTAGGGGTTACCAAAGACGATTGTCTCAGGCTGGATTTGAGTCTGGTCGAAGGAACCAAAACGCACCCCTGAAGCTGATGTTGTTCCACTGCCGGTGCTCCCATTGTTCGGCGGCGTCTGAGGTGGAGTCTGCCTCGCTGACATTCTGTCGTCGCTTGCGGAAAACCCTAGAGCGGCGGAAGCTCTGATACCATGACGATTTTACAGAAATGTTGGAAAGAGGAGCTCAGCTCATTCTGAGGCTTCTCTGTTCTTTTATATCAAACCCAGCAATTAGCAGAAACGAAACACGTGTCCAAACGAGAGTGGCTACAAGTTTTAAATAAACAGTAATTATAACGGCTAACAACTACTAAATGAAACGCTGCCGTTGCTTCCTTCTCCTTCTGTCGACATAAGAAAACGTTGCCGTTTCTTCCTCTGCTTTTCTTCTCTTCTGCAAATCCTGCTGTCATCTGGATTACAACAGAACAATCCAGCTTCCTTTCTTCTTCTCTTGGACCTTGATCCTGCATTTGGTTCTGTCAGCATGTGAGGGGCGCTCTGGACAAGGCTGTTGCTGACTTCAGAATGGACAATCCCACAAAAATGGAAACAAAGAGCGATTCAGATTGAAATATGGCCATCGTCAAACATATCATGTTCGATTGTATAATGTTACAGATTGCTTGATGTTCTGAATCGATATGATGAAAGTGGTTTTGTTCTGCTTCAGAGTCTTCTATGTTTCTACCCAAAAAAACAGAGTCTTCTATGGTAAATCATTAACAGATGTAGATTCCAAAAGGATCAGAATCCTTCCTCCAGCTTTTGGCATGAGAAGAAACCAAATTTTGGACACAGACCAGTAAGCTATACACTTCAATTTTCATTTCTAACGGAGAAAATTTTGAATCGGAATATACAAAAAGCTAAGTGCTTGGGAGTCATACATACTAAGCTTGAAACTATTATACAAACAATCAATACAAGATACCCTCAAGCTTTTTACATAATAGCTTAGCTACCCATTCCCCCACCAGAATCATCGGAGCTGCTGATGCTGCCGATGCAGCAGCATTTGCATTGAACGCCATGTTTGTTAGCTTCCCTGCAGCACCACAGATCTCACAAATCCCGCACAACGAATTTGTGTCATATTTAAAAAAAGCTAATACAAGTATACTACTAGAAATACCAACCTTTAGGGAGTGCGTCATTTATATTACGTAATTTTTATATATCATTTGTGTAATCTTCGTTAGTTTCGTACTGAAATTCCTGTTAGCGCCAAATCAAAGCTTAGGTGGACTCTAAGAAAATTAAAATTCCAACATTTTTTATTAGTTTATGGGACAGAGTCATTAGCGCGTTGGGAGTTCAGGTCGTCCATGAGACAACCCCGACGATTGGGCTCTTCAAGCCGATGAACACGAATCCGAGCTCAAGCAGCAGGAGTAGCAACAACTAAAGAGATGGAGTTTGCCAAGATAGAGGTGAGTGACTCGTGTAAGGAAATCAAGGATCTCGCATTCTGGATCAGGTCAGTTTAGCTTGTGTGAGTGGGGAGGAAGAGGAGTTGTGGACATGCCTTATATTTTCTTAGTCCATCAATTGATGGGTTGATTGTATGCAACTTTTTCTACTCAATACAAGTATACATACGATAATTGCTATAAAAAATTCATGTGCTTTTCAAAAAAATACAAGAATAGAGACATGTTTACCCTAATACTTTATTCATGGCAAACAAATCGGAGGAACCATGTCTGAGTTCAAGCAACCAAACAGAATGAGAAATTGAAAGGATGAAGAAAAACGAGAAAACAAAGTACAGTGAGCACATTCAAATTATAAAATAAAAAATGATCGGCATGATCGCACTATGTAAGGATGATGCGAAAGAGCACAAATTGAACGCAAATTATATATAACTAAAATTTATTAGATAGACCAAAGTATTTCATGTGTAAATCAAATTAGATAACATACGAAGTATAAAAACCCAAATTTTGTTCCAAAAGGACACATCTATACACACAGGAGAAATCATATTAAAGTGGAATCCAGTACATCCTTCCCCCCTCAGTAGGTATCAGGAGAAGAAGGAGCAAATGCAGTAGTGATACCATCATCCGCAAAAGTAAAAGCAGGAGAAGACAGTGGAGAACCAAGTGGAGCTCCATTTCCTTCCCCAACAGTTCCATCGACAGCAGCAACAGCCCAACCTGAACTCTTGGGCAGATCGTACATCGAGCGACGACGAGGAGCAGTGTTCCCACCGCTGCAGATATCATGCAAGTTCATCCCTGCACATAACCCATACGCCAAACAAATAGTAATACTGTCAGGTTCTGGTTTAGGATGTAGCAGGTGTTAGTGTGTGGTATATGATCCACGATTGATCCTCTCCTAACAACTCGAGTTATTGAGATCAATTGGTGCTTGACATGGTATCAGAGTCTTCTGTGACTGAGAGGTCAAGCCCTTGTGAGTGGCTTTCGTTTGAGGGAGGTCTCTCAACAACTCGAGTTATTAAGATCAATTGGTTCTTGACAGAAGGAACTTATGCAGGCAATTAAATAATATTACATCTGTTTCTGTTTTACCTTCAGCTTGAGCCAAGTTGGAGTAGAGATCGAGGATGTTTGGGCAGTAGGTGAAGCAGGGCTGGGAGCAGAGCTTGGCGACGAAGTTGGGGGACAGCAGGTAATCAGAAGAGATCCCGACGGCGTTTCTGTCGACGCCGCAGTCGTTGATGCATGCCTCCGTCTCGATCCATCCCTTCATGGCGTCCACCACCACTTCCGATGTCTTGCATTGGTAATTCACCGTCCCCTTTCTGGCCACGTAGTTCTCCAGCACGCACCTCTTCCCTGCGTCCGAGATCGAGTAGGCGCATAGCTCCACTGGAAGCTCCTCGCATATCAGATCGCCGAGGGCTCCGTTGAGGATCGCAAGGGCAGAAACAGCAAAGAAAGCGATGATCATCGTCTTCCACGACATGCTGGCAGCAGCAACCATGTTTGTTTTTTGTCGGAGACGAAATAGAGTTGAAGCTGTATTAGGTACTTGAAATCGGAAGAATTAATGAGGAATGTGTTGAGAAGGCATGAAGAGGGAATGCAGAGTCCGTGGATGTATATATAGCAATGGCTGGGAGAGGGAACAGTTTAGTTTACAAGTCAAACTACTGTATCTGGGTAACGGCCGACTCCATTCCCAGCTATAGAAAATGTAGAAAGAAAGCTCATATCAGACAGATTTAACCAACCCAACGTAGAACAATGAGCATAGATAGATGAGAAAGCGAAAGGAATGAGGTGGCTGTTGTGGGTTTTGGCCGGATACAGGCTTTGCTCTTCGCGTTTTGTTTTCTGGATCGATCGGGGTGGCGGATCTTTTAAGGCTGCATTGTTTTGCAGAACTTGTTATGATTATGACGTTGAAGGGACAAAATTTGCGGGCGGAAGCGTGGCATGCAGAATTGCAGAATTGGTCAATGTATAATCACTTGTTTTCTTCGCTGGTATGGACAGATTAGCTTTCTGAGAGGTTGTTTTCAGGAGAGGTTACCGATGGCGGTGAAGAACCTTGCGGTTCTGTACATGAATTCACAGGGCGTTATGTAGGAACAGAGATCTTTTAATCCTTCTCTTCGTCAGGTAAATGACAGATTATTGTTGGTTGTTATCAACGACAGTGGCTTACATACAATCTTGTAAATAACGGCCAGTCCAGAGGAGCTGCGCGTTCTGTGTATGATGATTGCTGCATTGTATAATATCAATCTGAAGTTATTTTATTTCAGCTACGTTCTTCACCGGTATACTATCAGTTGAACAAATGTAACACTACATAGCATTTCATTAATTTGTCCGGCAAACCACCGGTATCGTTTCGAAAACCTTGGATAATATCAGTTCGGACCTTTCTGCTAATGTTCCCTCAGATCACTGTCACGTTCATTTCAGCAGAGTTTCTGAGTAAACAACCAAGCCAAAATGAACTCCTACTAACTGCACTCGAAGTCCCAGAAACCAGTCCTCTGAACGAAAGATCGCTGCTTTAGCTGACAACATGCCATCAGGCAGCTTGAACTTCACCATGAGCAGCAGTTTCGGTCGTTGTTGTCGGACTTGGGGAGTGTACCAAGTTTTGATTCAATTTTTTTAAGCCAGGAAGATATTTCCAGCAACGCTTATGAACTCCACTAATCTTCTTGGGAGCTTCTGCAGCAGGTAATCCTGTATTATAATTTACCAGTGAGATAAACATTGGATGAAAAGGTTATCTCCACGTAGTAGTTCAGAGCAACTATATAACAGATGGTCTTATCATAGCTAATCATGTTGCTGTATTGCCAAATACACAAGAAATCTCAATGAGAACAGGAATAGGAGCTTGATAAGGAAGTGGTCATTTGTAGACAAGAATACATACATAATCCACAAGGATCTTTTCTGTCCTCATTGAGAACCATAATAAACAGATTGAATTGTGGTTCAAGGCTAAGCAAAACTGTGTTTTAAGTGACAAGGATACGTCAGAGTCAGACACAGCTTAAGAAACTTCATCCACATTCGGCAATCTTTCTCATCTATTCAAGCTCAACAATGACAGTAATTTCAGGGGTTACGATTCCGTTATTTTCAGTTCTAATCAATAAAAAACAAGAAAGATTTCATCAGAAACTAAGCATGCAAACTCGGTGTACATGATTTGGCTAATTCCAACTTCAATAGTGCGTGTCAATCACACGTATTGGAGTGTGCTCATACCATTTAAGAGTAGGAAGTAACAACAACCATTTCGAAGACTAAAAAGTGCTCTCACCTCTCATGTAGTATGTTCCAAGGACGGCTATTTTGGTATAACTAGCAATAGCATCTACACTTTGACCTCAAAACTTCAAAACTGAAAAGAGTAAAGTCTGAAATAGTCCATACACACTAATCACTATCCCTAGTAAACAGCAGGGATGAAAAGAAATCATCCAAAGAACTGTAATAATGTTGTTGTGCTGATCACCAACTTGAAACAGACTCGAGTTCACAATTGAGTTTTCAACATTCGATTTGCCAGCCCTTTGGGCAAATTTCAAACACAAACAATCAAATGAAATCAAGAAACCAAACCCACCAATACTTCAATTAAACATGGCATCCACGTAGAGAAAGGAAGACCCAAGGAATTATTACTATGCTAAAGGATGAACATTCAGTCGAACACTAACCGTCTTTGTAAGTGATCCCCCATGCCTTGCCGTGTCTACCATCCTGCAAAGCACCAACCAACAATCAAAACCCTAATACTGCAGGATTTCCTCCCCGCCCCTCCGCTTTTGATCTATTATAGGGACCGCAGAGTACAAAATGCTACAGAAATACAAATGAAAAGGAACTGAAAGAGGGGAAACAAACAGAAAAGAAACCTTGTATAGATTGATTTTGGTGATCTCATAGGACACACTGGTCCAATGAGCTTTGGCCAAGTGGTAACCGAGACCCCAATTGGGCAAAAATTGAGCGACCTCGAATAGGTTTTTCTTCTTGCGTCGCTTCGATTTCTTGGAAGGGGTATTAGTCGACGGTGGGGTTTGAGCAGAAGTCGAATTCGAAGAAGTGCTGAAGTTTCTTAGCAATTTGAAAGAGTAGCGCAGGAAATTTAGGGATTGATTGGAGGAGGAGGCTCTGTTGGCCAACCTAGTCGCCATTTTCAGATCTTCGCGACGGTGTTTCGTAGGTTTGAGTGCGCAGCGTTTGGCTGTTCTTGTTTTCTAACCCAGTCTGCTAAATATTATTATTCTATAATGTATCAATACAACTGATTTTGCTGTTGTACTCACTGGGTTTTATAGGTAGTTTGGGGGTTAATTGCATCGGTTACCACTTAAGTTTACTTTTTGTTGCACGGTGGCCACCTAAATGCATTTTGTTGCACATAAACCATTTATGTCGAATAATAGTTGCAACGTTATAATTTCCGTCAATACAGCTAACAGTAGGTACCTAAATATAATTTTCCTCGCCATGTCAGGAGTCCACGTCACCTTCTCAAACTGATTCACATTGGCCCACTTTAAGAATGAGCCCCTTATTACTTGCAACTTGCAAGGTGGGTTCGTTGACCCTTTTCTGTAGAATTTTTTTACCGGTAGTCGGCGGTAAAAACTTTCTGGAAAGATTTGGCGGCAAGGAGCATCTGCTGAACCTGGAGATGGCCTTCCCGTCGTCGTAACTAATTCTGAAGGCGGTTCGGGTGATGACGTCCTCCTCCGGGTCTGGAACCACTCGGAGACTTCGACCTCGACCTGGCTGGAGTTGGACATTGCCTAGGTCTACTTGTCCATCATTCCGGTCACGCTCTCCGCCACCACTGGCAACATCAACTGAACTAAACAAGGAAAGACACCGATTTCTTTTTTTAATTATAGAATTATTCCCGGAAGAGAAATAAACTAATCAGAAAACTAATTGAAGCTCTTACCTTGAGATTCACCATGTGGAAAGTCGGGGTGATGATTTTGCGATGGTGAGCCCGTTTCTCGCCCTCGAGCCGGAAAGGGAGCAGATAGTGGCATTAAGGAGTAGAAGGTGGGTTGATCGATCAGTCGATCAATACATTAGCGTGACGGTTGTTTGTTTTGTTGGGTGGATTGATCGTTTTTTAAGGTTCCGAGTGTATGGAGCTTGTCTCTGTTTTTTTCTAGTTTTGTATTAATGCTGGTATCTGCTATGCGTAGTTTCTTGTTGAATTAGTAAATGCATATTTTTCTTCAATGAGTATTCTTTTTACTTTGTTCCTGAAGGTGATTGGGTTGGGGACTAGTGGTAGTGATGAAAATAGAGACCTTTCTTTCTTTGGCCATTTTAATTGTAGAAGAAACAGAGTACTCTGTTCTTGGCTTAGTGGCTAAAAGAACTCACAAATCCAATCAATAGACGGCAAGAAAAATGCAATGGAGGGGAACTTGTTTGAACGAATAATCATTATCTATTTCTGACATCAAAATTAGAAATTTCCTCGGGGATTATGGATCCACCGGCGATTTCATCTCATATTATCTTCGTCCCCTGCTCTAGCGATCCCAGTTGTTGCTGTCGGCGGCAATTCCATGCACAAAGCAGCAGTTTATACCTTTTATTTGTAGAATCCACATCGGTGACGGAAGATTCTTCTGGTGGAGTGGAGTCCAAATCCTCGCCGGAATATACTCTATCCTTCCGCGCAGAAAGCACCAATTTTTATGGAGAAATTCTCCATAAAGTGGGCTAGTCTGACTCAGCTTCAGAAGGTGACGTGGACTGCCAACATGACAGGGAAAATTAATATTAGGTACCTATTGTTAGTTTTATTGACGGAAATGGTGACGTTGCAACTAGTATTTGACGTAAATGGTTTATGTGCAACAAAATACACTTAGGTGGCCACCGTGCAACAAAATGTAAACTTAAGTGGCAATTGATGCAATTAACCCGGTAGTTTGGTGTTTGCTATTGTTAGAATTGATGTATTGTATGAATACTTGTATTGTAAATTGATGTATTGTCTAAATGCATGTATTATAAGATTACATTGTTTGTTAGTTGTGATTGTAATTTTAGGAATAAAATGAGAAAGTTAATTTTTAAGTGAAAGGTCATGTTTACCCTTTCTTTTACATAGAAGAGTACAGGTGTCAAAGTGAACCCGTCGGATTGAAGCGGGTTGCACTTTTTGATTTTTTCCCATTTTAGCTCTGATACCAATAATTCTACGATTCCACATTCCTAAATTTATGTGTTCTATATCAAAAAGTCTTGTTTTTTCAAAAGTATCAACCGTCTCTTTATTTTTAAAAAGTCTACTAAAGAGTCTAATCATTCTTTCTTTTCCTTGCTTTCTGCAACAAGTCTCATTCTTTCTTTTTCTTTCATGGAATGGCTCAAATAAAGGTGGTTAATTTTCATTTTGTTGTTTTTGGTTTATCTATTTTCTAGTTTCTGCTTTATTTTGTTTTGACTAGTTATTCTATCGGTAATTAATTCAGTTTTAGATACGGCTTCCTCTAATGTTTCTGAATTTCCGATAGAGATTTGTTCTTCTACAATATCTGATACGAAGTGAGATAATTCTAACGTAACCGTATTAATGTCGCCTACTGATGTAAGGTCTATTGCATCTATTCCTTCTATCAATTTATTTATGTAATGAGTGTTAGGCATCTTTACAATTTTTCACTCATTTCTACGATTAGTTATTGTAACTTTTTTATTTCACTGGTATTATCATTTTGATGAAGTACAGTTATGTTTTTTATTTCCTTGTTTTCTTCTTTCTCCATTTCCTTCTGCTTATCGGTTAATCTCATGGAAGAACTTCTCTCATCTATACTTATTCTTGGATGATCATAATTTGATTTTATTATTTTTAGAGTGGATTCTAATTGAATTAATGGTTTGAATAAATCTTCTATGGTGATGGCTTCCTTATCTTTAAACGCTAGACTATGATGACTATTCGTCAGTGCATAGTTTATTTGGTATGTTACCGAAAAAGGTTTACTGTTTTCTTTCATGAAATTTTTTCTTTTCAATTCATACTTTATAATAATGGAAGAGTCGAGATTCCCATCTGTTAAACTAATTCCTTATTGTAGATTAATATCGAATTTGATTATTCCTACTCCTAGATTTCCTTTTCCTTTTGCAATAATACTCTCTTCTCTATTGATGAGTCGATCATCTCTTATTTCTAGTTCTATAGGTGCACTTATCCCTGTTTTCATAGTAGATTTTAGAATGATTTGTATCGTGCTAATGTGAATATAAACTATTTTATTTCTTCCTGTTGTAACTTGGATAATTTTTTCCTAATTTGTTCCCTATTTATTATTTAAATTAGGAAATCTCCCTTAGTTTGTTCTATTGGTACTGCCGTTTCTCCTATCATTTTTCCATAGTTAATTATATTTTTTCTATCAAATAGTTTGGATAAAAAAGACTTAGTAATAAAATTTTGCGTTTCTGATAAGGTAAAATTAGTTTGTTCCTTAATTTTCTTGACATCTAATCTTCCATCTAGAAAATAATTTTCTTCCTCATTTTTACTTAAATAATCAAAGTAACTGTTACTGCTACTGGGGTTATCCGACATACCTGATCGTTGCTTAGGTTGATTGATGCAACTTCTTGCTACTGAACGTCCCCATGATGGTGTAGTGCGAGGGAGGCTGATTGCTTATGATCGTTGAAAATGGTGTTAGAGAATTCTTTGTGGTGTTAATGGTTGGTGTATAGTTTTTTATGGATAGGTGGTATTGGATATGAGCGTCTCCAGAGTATTATCTCAAACGCTCTGTGCCGAAGCACCAAGACTACACTTAGTCTTTTGAGAGAGAAGTCTCAAACTTTTATTCTACTCTGCCTCCTTATGAGGTTCAGATGTACATATTTATAGATGCAGGACCGTTGCCTGCTTACATATGTACTTACATCATTCTCCACTTAGGAAGAGAAATCAAACACACGTTATGGACTACATTATTGATCAAAAGAGAAAAACAGACACACTTCTTTAGTCATTTTCTTTTTGATGTGTCAAAGTCGATGTGTCATCCTAGTCATCTTCTCCTTTAGTCATTTTCTTCTTTTACATTGCCTTTGCCTTTGCATAATGCATTGTCTTCTTTTCTTCTTTTGATTCTTGATGCTTTGTCTTCTTGTCCTTGGTGGATTACATTTCTTTGATTCCATTACTGCTATTAGTAGAGGTAGTCATATCTGCTGCACAGTGGGTACATATGTGATCCTCGTGTAGCTGCAATAATTCATAAAGTTGCTGTTTTTGTTCCGACGTTGGTGGGGCTAACGTCCCTTCTAGATTGATAAAATCCTTGGCTAGATCTATGATGAATCCCCATTCTTCTGCTGTGATCTGGTTTTTAGAATTGCTGATGATGATCTTGTTGGTGCTGGTATAATTGACTTTAATATTATCTGTTGGGTTAAGATAATATAGGGCCTGACTTACTGAATATAATGATCTGACTTTATAGTCTTCTGGTATCCTGGCTGTCTCTAATTCATCTCTGGTTGGATAGCTGCCATTAGATACTCCCATTTTGATGATTGCTTTTGATGGCACGACCATTTCTTCCTTGTTGAATACGGGATAGCTGGATGTGTATCGCAGATAGATTTCTCTACCCTTGGCGAATGAGTCTAGATACCCTTTTACGACTGTCTTGAACTTTGTTGGAAATTCTTCGAAGATATAAGTCTTCTGTGTGTATATTGTGTCGATTAATCCATATTGATGGAGAGCAAATAGTGTTGTTGGTGCGATTTTATCTGTGATGATGACTGCTCTTGGTCCTCCCTTACAGGTTGGATAGAAGCCCATGGTAGTATGAATTTCCTTGCAATTGAGAAGATCTTCCCAGCATTGTTGAAATTTTTGAAGTGTAGGTCTATTGATTTCTTCCCTTTGCTTCGTGGTTGGAATATCCTTAATGTTGATGCTTGGTATCTTCATCACTAATTTTTGTTGTGCAGTGGCTGACTCTGTCTTCTGTTTCATAGCAATTGCCTTGTATGATTCTCTTAATGCCTGTTCTGCTTCTTCTTTGGTTGAAAATGATTGGTGTTTGATGTTGTATCCCGTAACATGGTGAGATACTATTGCCTAGTTGTTATAGAGTCCTCGAAAAGGTCCGTCGTAAATGACATACCATTTTCCTTTCTTTGATTTTCTTTCGTCTTCTTCGTTTTTCTCGTCTTCTTCTACCATGTCTGACCATTTTGTAGATGATGGTATGTCCTTTTCTGGTTATGTATTTTTTTCTGTAAATGGTAGCTGAATAGTTTGCTGATGCATAACATTTTGTGGTTGAGTAGTGCTTTGCAGAATGGTGATGGTGGTCCTTATCTGCTCTAATTCCCCCCGCCGCTAAGAAAGCTGGACTTCGAGGGCACGTATCTGCTCTTCCTTCTGCTGTTGCTGATGTTGCATTTGCTTGATTATCCCTTCCATTCTCGTGTAAGAGTGTCTGCTAGTGGATTGGCTGTTGATTTGATATACTTCAGATATGGCCGATAATAGTGAAGTTGTTGTTGCCAGCGAATAAGTCTTCCTTTATTGAAGTCTGCATCCAATTTGTATCTCCAAAAACCTGTAACATATTTAGAGTCGGTTCGTAATTCGAATCGACTGGTCAGTAATTCTAGTTTCCATTTTTTCAGTGTTCTGAGACAGGCTAGTGTCTCTAGCTCATGTATTGGGTAGTTTCTCTCAGTGGAAGAGAATGTTCCAGATATATATGTACATAACTTCTTTGTATATTTGTCTGTATTGAATGGTATTGTATAGTCATATTGTTTTGAATCATTCGATTCATTACTGCATCGAGATAGTGGTGAATCGTTCGATTCATTATTGATATAGGGTGAATCATTTGATTCATTGCTGATTATATTGCCATAGTGATCAAGTGATAGTAATTTTTTGCCTTCTGGTATTGCAAGCATGCAACCTGCCCATGTGTCCCTTGATGAATCCGTCTCGACAATAAGAAAATCTCGATCGCATGGGTTATATAATTTTGGTAAATGATCACAACTGACCTTCATAAATCTTACCACCTCTGTGTCCTTATCATCCCATTTCCAAGGTATTTTATCTGATATTTTTTGCTGAAGATATTTTCTTTCCTTTGCTAGATTTTTTAGAAATCCTTGTTCACTAATATAATTTAGACTTCCTAGAAAATAAGAATCTTCTGGCATATATAGACACAGGAGCAACACTTTGTTTTGCAAAAAGATCGACCATTAGAGGTTGGAATAAATTAGATAAACCATTAAAAATTATCGTTGCAGATAAATCTATCCATGAAATCTGGTATGTAAAACATTACGTGCCTATCATTATAGAACAATATGTATTTACTGCCAAAACAATATATCTTCATGATTCAGGATTAGACATAATAATAGGAAATAATTTTCTTAAACTATATCAACCATTTACTCAAAGAATTAAGAGTATAAGTCTAAAAGCTCCAAAAATGAAAAATCAAGAGTCATAAATCGTTACCACCAAGATAATAACAAAAGACAAAGTATTAAGGACTGTCTTACAAAGACTTAAAAATAAGCTTGAATATATCCAAGTAGCCTACGGAATAGTTGAAGAAAAACTAGAGGAAGTCTGCAGTGAACACCCTTTAGATAATATAAAAAATAGAAATTCAGAATTAATAGAAATTAAACTAAAAGATCCAAATATCGAAGTTAATGTTCCTAATAAAATACAATATACTCAAAGAGATGTAGAAATTCTAGTAGAATGTGGAGATTTACTCAGTAAAAATATTATTCGAGAAAGTAAAAGTCCGCATAGTGCTCCTGCATTCTATGTAGAAAATAATAATGAAATTAAAAGGGGAAAAAGACGTATGGTAATAAATTACAAAAAACTCAATGAACACACTATAGGAGAGAGTTATAAATTATCGAGAAAAGACTATATTCTGGAAGGATTGTAAGGACAAACTTGGTTCAGTAGCCTAGACGCAAAATCAGGATATTGGCAATTAAGGCTTCATGAAAATACAAAACCCTTAACAGCCTTTTCATGTCCACCACAAAAACATTATGAATGGAATGTGTTACCATTTGGAATTAAGCGAGCCCCAGGAATTTATCAGAGATTTATGGATAAAAATCATCAAAATGGGAGTATCTAATGGCAACTATCCAACCAGAGATGAATTAGAGACAGCCAGGATACCAGAAGACTATAAAGTCAGATCATTATATTCAGTAAGTCAGGCCCTATATTATCTTAACCCAACAGATAATATTAAAGTCAATTATACTAGCACCAACAAGATCATCATAAGCAATTCTAAAAACCAGATCACAGCAGAAGAATGGGGATTCATCACAGATCTAGCCAAGGATTTTATCAATTTAGAAGGGACGTTAGCCCCACTAATGTCGGAACAAAAATAGCAACTTTGTGAATTATTGCAGCTACACGAGGATCACATATGCACCCACTGTGCAGCAGATATGACTACCTCCACTAATAGCAGTAATGGAATCAAAGAAATGTAATTCACCAAGGACAAGAAGACAAAGCATCAAGAATCAAAAGAAGAAAAGAAGACAATGCATTATGCAAAGGCAAAGGCAATGTAAAAGAAGAAAATGACTAAAGGAGAAGATGACAAGGATGACACATCGACTTTGACACATTAAAAATAAAAAGACTAAAGAAGTGTGTCTGTTTTTCTCTTTTGATCAATAATGTAGTCCATAACGTGTGTTTGTTTTTCTCTTCCTAAGTGGAGAATGATGTAAGTACATATGTAAGCAGGCAACGCTCCTGCATCTATAAATACGTACATCTGAACCTCATAAGGAGGCAGAGTAGAATAAAAGTTTGAGACTTCTCTCTCAAAAGACTAAGTGTAGTCTTGGTGCTTCGGCACAGAGCGTTTGAGATAATACTCTGGAGACGCTCATATCCAATACCACCTATCCATAAAAAACTATACACCAACCATTAACACCACAAAGAATTCTCCAACACCATTTTCAACGATCATAAGCAATCAGCCCCCCTCTCACTACACCATCATGGGGACGTTCAGTAGCAAGAAGTTGCATCAATCAACCTAAGCAACGATCAGGTATGTCGGATAACCCCAGTAGCAGTAACCGTTACTTTGATGATTTAAGTAAAAATGAGGAAGAAAATTATTTTCTAGATGGAATATTAGATGTCAAGAAAATTAAGGAACAAACTAATTTTACCTTATCAGAAACGCAAAATTTTATTACTAAGTCTTTTTTATCCAAACTATTTGATAGAAAAAATATAATTAAATATGGAAAAATGATAGGAGAAACGGCAGTACCAATAGAACAAACTAAGGGAGATTTCCTAATTCAAATAATAAATAGGGAACAAATTAGGAAAAAATTATCCAAGTTACAACAGGAAGAAAAAAATAAAATAGTTTATATTCACATTAGCACGATACAAATCATTCTAAAATCTACTATGAAAACAGGGATAAGTGCACCTATAGAACTAGAAATTAGAGATGATCGACTCATCAATAGAGAAGAGAGTATTATTGCAAAAGGAAAAGGAAATCTAGGAGTAGGAATAATCAAATTCGATATTAATCTACAACAAGGAATTAGTTTAACATATGGGAATCTCGATAAAGTATGAATTGAAAAGAAAAAATTTCATGAAAGAAAAAAGTAAACCTTTTTCGGTAACATACCAAATAACCTATGCACTGACCAATAGTTATCATAGTCTAGCGTTTAAAGATAAGGAAGCCATCAGCATAGAAGATTTATTCAAACCATTAATTCAATTAGAATCCCCTCTAAAAATAATAAAATCAAATTATGATCATCCAAGAATAAGTATAGATGAGAGAAGTTCTTCCATGAGATTAACCGATAAGCAGAAGGAAATGGAGAAAGAAGAAAACAAGGAAATAAAAAACATAACTATACTTCATCAAAATGATAATACTAGTGAAATAAAAAAGTTACAAGAACTAATCATAGAAATGAGTGAAAAATTGTAAAGATGCCTAACACTCATTACATAAATAAATTGATAGAAAGAATAGATGCAATAGACCTTACATCAGTAGGCGACATTAAGACGGTTACGTTAGAATTATCTCACTTCGTATCAGATATTGTAGAAGAACAAATGTCTATCGGAAATTCAGAAACATTAGAGGAAGCCGTATCTAAAACTGAATTAATTACCGATATAATAACTAGTCTAAACAAAATAAAGCAGAAACTAGAAAATAGATAAACCAAAAACAACAAAATGAAAATTAACCACCTTTATTTGGGCCATTCCATGAAAGAAAAAGAAAGAATGAGACTTGTTGCAGAAAGCAAGGAAAAGAAAGAATGATTAGACTCTTTAGTAGACTTTTAAAAAAATAAAGAGACGGTTGAGACTTTTGAAAAAACAAGACTTTTTGATATGGAACCCAGAAATTTAGGAATTTGGAATCGTAGAATTATTGGTATCAGAGCTAAAATGGGAAAAGACCAAAAAGTGCAACCCGCTTCAACCCGACGGGTTCACTTTGACACCTATATAGAAGAGTAATAATGCATAAAAGTTGATAGGGATATAAAGGGAAAGAAAAATAGAAGAACAATCTCAAAACACAATCTCAACAATCTCACCAAATTGTTGAGATTGTAAATCATTCATATTGAATGATTTCAAGTGTCACATCATCAATCAAATGCATGCATTGTTTTTCGTTTTGACAAAAACAAACGATGCATTCTATACAATACATGCATTCATTAAATGCATCGTTTAGATACGCATATACCAAACGACCCCTTTTTAGATTCATTTCAGCGGGTTCAACAATGTATTCACTAGGTTTTAGAAGAGCAATCTCAAACTCAACCTAACGGGTCCATGGATGCATGTTACTATGTTATATCCATGTTTCACGAATATAACTATAAATTATTTCTCTCAGCATCTATATAGAATTTTTTTCAATAAATATATATCAGTAAAGACTAATAAGATCTATATAATTTATTCATATTATTAGGTTGTCACTAATAACATCCATAAATTATCTGTATTGTTTATGTTAGATACAAAATGATGTCGTTTATTTTTTTTTTTTTTTTTTGTGCGAGTAGGGTGGAAAATGGGTTGGATTCCGATAAAATTCAAACCTAACCCGCCAATTTCAAATGCGGGTGATTCGGGTCCAATTACACATGTTATCACCTCATATTCTTGTGACGTTTGAGATGTTTACATCGCCTAAGGTTCGATTTTATAATATGTTTTAGCATGTGGAATTGGCCTCGAGAGCGAAAGTTGAATGAAAGATGGCGAAAGCGAATCGAAATGGACAGAAAGACAAAGATCACGATCAAGGAGAGATTATCACGGGTGGGAGACCGTGAAGATTCAGCCTCAACCGTGAAGGTTGACGACTTTCATGAGCTTTTGCATACTTCGCGGACAAGCCAGTAGTCACGGTCAGCAGGCCATGACAATTCTGTCCCCGTCATGAAGATGCTAAGTGGAATGGTGCGTTTTTGGCCGAGATCACGAGCAGGCTTCCAAAATCACGCCCAGGACATCTGCCCGACTGGAGTATAAAAGGTGAAGAAAGCTGAAACAAGAAAGAAAAAATCCAAGTGAGAGAGTGGTCTTCTTCAAAAATTTAAGAGAGAAAATGATGAACAAAGGAAAAAAAAAAAGAGGTTTAGGGTTTGCTCGTAGCTAGAGGAGTGAAGATTTTCATATCTCAAGGGTGATTTCGGCTACAAGGAAGGAAGACAAACATCACACCATGGTTCTTTCTCTCCTCTTTATTGTAATCTCTAGACTAGCTATGGAGTAGTTCCTTCTCACTTGGGTATTGTGAACCCTAGCCTAGAGATGTGTAGGTTGTATGGATTGAATGCTATGTGTGTGAGCTTGTGTTAAATACAATGTTTTAGGTAATTTTCAAAATTCTTGAGTATCGTTCTTCATATCTCATAATTAGATCAAATTGACCTAGGTGGAGGAAAACACCTTTTTGGGCTTTAAGAAGCTAGATTTCTTGACCACTTGGTTCACCCACATAGGGAAATTGAGGGCAAGTCTCAAACATCGATTTAGTGCCACGAACCAACCATGATTGGTTGTTATTTCACTGTCCGGATTAGTTTCCGAGGGAGTGATCTTAGCAACCCTTAGTTGATTAGTCAAGAGAGCTAGTTTCCTAGCTTAATTTGATACTCCTTGATTAATCTTCTAAGAGAGTGGGGGTTATCCACTAGTTGCAACCTCCTCACGGTGTATGAGCACACCTTTCCACAATAGCATCCTTTCGGTCAATCTTGATACAAGGCTAGGGGGAGTGTCAGAACAGAAGCGTGGCAATCGAGAATCCAAACTAACACGAACGAACACAAATTTAACGTGGTTCACTAACACAATGTGTGCTAGCTAATCCACGGGCAAGGGAGAACAAATTTCACTGATTTGAGGAGAGTACATGTTACAAACCAAATTCCTAACGGACAAACCAAACAAACTAACCTGACTGACCTTACTACAGACTAGGGTGATGAAGAGTATTTATAGAACTCTTCTCCTAATCCCAAACAGAAAACCAAATACCTTTTCCCAAACATACAAGGAAAAGGTCAAAACAAAACTCTAACCCAAACCCAAACAGAATAGGCCTAAAGCACAAAACAAACCCAAATCAAATTCAAGTCTGTCAAATACCAAATGTACCAGACGCAACCAAAGTTGCCAGATGTACCAAACGCAACCAAAGTTGCCAGATGTACCCAGACGCGATACATATCGCCAGACGTATCCAAATGCGATCGAAACCACCAAACTCAAACGCGATGCAAAATCGCCAAACTCAGATGCAATCAAAATTGCCAGAAGTACCAAACTCTCCAAATCAGTTGTACCAGAATCTCCCCTGCCTCCAAATGCCCCTAAGGGCGATCAACAAATCAAAACATGCAACAAGTCCAACCCATGTTGGGACTTGCGATGCAGAACTAGCTTGGTGTTATTTCCGTCCATAAC
Organism: Linum trigynum; assembly: GCA_964030455.1. Lineage (NCBI taxonomy): Eukaryota > Viridiplantae > Streptophyta > Magnoliopsida > Malpighiales > Linaceae > Linum > Linum trigynum. Next base: position 25,312,698 of record OZ034814.1, on the reverse strand, counting down.
ACCAACATCAAATTTACTACTAACTCCAAGCCTGCAACTCCAAATTGATTTTTCAATCTTCAAACTGATAGCAGCCATTCTTACTATCAACCAAACTCCACAAAACAAAACTTCAGTCCAGCGCCAAATTCCCAAAACCGCAACCAAAGGCTCTGATACCACTTGTCAGAACAGAAGCGTGGCAATCGAGAATCCAAACTAACACGAACGAACACAAATTTAACGTGGTTCACTAACACAATGTGTGCTAGCTAATCCACGGGCAAGGGAGAACAAATTTCACTGATTTGAGGAGAGTACATGTTACAAACCAAATTCCAAACGGACAAACCAAACAAACTAACCTGACTGACCTTACTACAGACTAGGGTGATGAAGAGTATTTATAGAACTCTTCTCCTAATCCCAAACAGAAAACCAAATACATTTTCCCAAACATACAAGGAAAAGGTCAAAATAAAACTCTAACCCAAACCCAAACAGAATAGGCCTAAAGCACAAAACAAACCCAAATCAAATTCAAGTCATATTCTAACAGGGAGCAATACCTGGGTGAAGCTTTCTCATACTGGAACCCCCTCAATTTACTGTCTTTGCTTATTTACAGTTGTAGTTCTTTATCTTTTAACTCCAAACAAGGGTCTAAGACAAGATGATCCATCATCCTACTGTCTTTTTGCTTATGCTAAGTAGATTGTAAGATAAATTTTAGTGCAAGAGAGTTATCTCATCCTTAATATGATCTATTATGAAACCCATGAGTTATAAAAGGAATATTAGTGTTGCATTTGGTTCAATTGGCTTTAAGAATAAGGAGTTATCAAAGATTAATAACTCCAAAAAGTTATGTTCCTATTGTAACTCTTCCATAATGGATGGATGGTTGAGATTAAGTGTAAGGAAAACTTAATAGGAATTTTGATCCTTTCTCCACCTATAAATTGTATGCTTTGGACCATCACAACTTCATATCATAAGAAACACATATATTAGGTGACTTATAGGCTAGGAGAGAGAATCCCAAAATTCAACGTTGCCACTTCTTCATAAGCTCTCTCTCAATCAACATGGAAGGAGGTATTCTTCTAACCCTTTCCTATTTCATGTGATTATCATGTTGTTCTATCGATCTTAGAGTTTCATGTAAATTTAGGTTTACATGTGGTATCAGAGCTTAGGTTATGAAGAACATGACAATTCTTGAAGTAAGATATATACAATTTAGGAGAAACATCTTTCCAAAGCTCAAGTGTTATTGACAATTTTTGTTAATCCACGCATCTTTAACATACATTTCATGATTTTGTAAGTACATTACGTACATGTATTGTGATTTATATAACTTTTAGTTTAGCAATAATGAAGGAGTAATCTATAATGAAAACGAAGAAAATCCACATATTTCTCGCGTTTTTGTATAAAGTTGATATATTACTCAAATTTTTGCCAGCTAATTATTACGACTATAGCGATATTATTGAGAATATATATATAATGATAACCCACAGTTACACTGTAGTTTCATCTCATATATTATCAAACTTTATATGTGTTGTTCATATATTGTAAATGCCTCATATAAATAAATTATATCTCTACAATTTTTTTTATAGTTAATCAAAAATTGAATTGAAGCCCGTGAAAGTGCAACTCGCAACTTCCCTCTCAAAAAGGAACCAATCTGTTTACATACTTATACTATGCAGACTAATCATCATAAAGAAAATTGTAAACTCTCATTTGTTTGAAACTCTAAGTACTCTCATCTGATAAGGAACATGACCACTTGCAAATATAAAGAACTCTTGCATAATCTTTTGCGCAACCTGTTGGGGAGAATTTGCCAGCTTACTTCCATATATTCTCGCACACCGCTCCTTCTAGATCGAGTTGATGCCAAGGAACCACATGACTCGCCCAGCAGCTGCTCTATCATTAGGTTGTGTCCAGACTCGTTCCGCCCATTCTAACTGCGTCCTCTTATGTGGAAATTGAGGGAAGACACAAATACCACATAGCACCTGCTTCATCACTGCAATACCAAACGAGCAAACACTAAACAAGTGATCTCGACTCTCCAAACCCCCTTACACAAAGCACAACTTCCATCACATCTAATCCCCCAACCAATCAACTTGTCTCTTGTTTTAATCCTCCCCAATATGATTAACCGTAGCAACACACAGTGCTTTGGATAAACAGGCTTGCTCCAGACAACTTTTGCCCATGATACATCCAATAAAGGAACCCTAATAGACTCCCATACTCTCTTAACCGAGTATTTGGCTCCCTTCCCATCCCAAGCCAATGTCTCCCCTGTACCTGTAATGTGCTGTTGTGCTACACTTCTGCATTTTAGGATCTTCTTCCAAATGCAAGTATTCACATAACTAACAGGAATGGACTAGATGCTCCCTCTCTTTGACCCTATATTTATTTATACAGGCTACCCACAAGGAGTCTGCCTCAGAAAGTAAGTTCCACAGATGACGAATCACACATGCTTTGTTCCAATTTTTGAAACCAAGCCCCCCCCCCCCCCTCCTACTTCAACAATGCTACCTGTGACCAAGCAACAAGAGCCATCTTCCTTCTATCTCCATCCACACCCCACAGGAACGATGCAAGCATTCTCAATCAATTTAAGCATCTTTTAATTTTACTCCGGTGGGTGAAGGGATCGGATTTTTCAGACTCTATCTCTACAAACTATCAATTTCTCTCTCTAAGACATCGCTCTCTCAATCACATTCTCTCACTCCTTTGTTCCTCAACCAATAGTGTATTCTCATTACATGCACTTCTTGCCCCATTTTCCCGAACCTCACTCCTACACTCAGTCAGGTTCAAACAGTTTTCTGATTAATTATTAATTATTTGTGAAGTCATTTTCTCCGTATTGGTTGTTTTCTTAGACTAATGAAATGTAGATCACTATTCCCATATATAAGTTCAAGTTTTGAAACTAGTAGCCAACATACTTTATTTCTTATGTTTCTTTTGGCCAATGATATGGAATTATGAGATTATACTACCTCAAACCTAGGTTTCTTATATGTCAATAGCATCAACTCATTTCCTTTTTTTAACATCTTTCGATTTCATTGGTTCCGATAAAATCATGGCGAGAGAATTATATTATTTTGATGATTATTTTGATAAAAAAATCTTCGCTGCTGACATATTATTTCGTTATGCTACACATGCTTCGATATTATTTTGATTTATTGAATTAATTCATACTATTATTGACTATTGTGTAATGTGTATATATTCTATGTTTCGAAGAAATATTCTACATGAAGAATCATTTAATTGGCAAAATAATGTTCCAGCTTGATCTTCAAAGAACAAGTAAAAGTGAACGGACTTTGGTGCATAATCTCCTTCAAAGATAACTAGCACAAATATCAAGGACTACAACTAATAGATTTTAATCTCCCATCAAATTAAAGGAACATATCTTTGTTTGAACTTTTCATTTAAAAATTTTGGGTGAAAAAATAATATTTATTAAAATTTATGTCAAAGAAAACTTCAAGAAGACTACGACAACGCGTACTTTTACAATAATAAAATTCATTCCGTTGAACTTTTATTGTTATGGTTCATTCCTTTGAACTTCAATTTCATTCATTCGAGAGAAAAATCATACCCACTAAAACTATTTTGACTAAATAGTGTATATCAATAAGTGCCATTTTATAGATCCAGGATCAAGCTACGAGTTTGGAAAAAATTGTTGAATCTGACTTTATTATTCTGAATCGCGAGGGAGTTAGGTTTTTTATATTCATATTGAGAAACTAATTGAAGATCGTGACATAATGAGAAAACCGTCACCTCCTCATCTCCTACAAATAGAGGAAATGGAGTTGAATGTTTGCACTAAGCTCATCTAGTACAACATCGCGAACCTATAAGTGAGTACACCGTATTGAAGATAAGGAAGGATGAGGAAGAGTAATCTTAGATGAAGCTGATGACATGGACGATGTAAATATAACTTCTCGAAAATAACGTTTCACAGTTGCAAAAAATTTACCACTTAATTTTTTCTTTTAGTGCAATACCGAAGAAGAAGAAGAAGAAGAAGAAGAAGAAGAATGGCGGAGGTAGTGGCTTTAGTGATGAGGATAATGACATCGTTGAGAAGAAGAAAGAGATTCTTGAAGGTGGATATAAAAAATTTCAATGACTAGAGGAAAAAGCGAAGCGTTGACAATATTTATCACTTGAGGTAATTTTAGGTTCGTTTGGTTTTGGTGATAGTTAAATCGATCTATTGTCATCAATGCATACATAATAATATACATGTATATAAGAAAATTGGTGTATTGTAGTTTGCATCGTTTTATTATGTGATAGTTATTGTAGTATTTAAATAAAATATATTACTTTTTGGGTAAAATGTCACTTTTACCCTTTGTTTTTAATATAAAAAAGCAACACACGTAAAAGGTAGGGACATATTTGGAAGAAGAAGAAAACACAACAATCTCTAGCAAACAACCTTAACAATCTCAACGAAAACTTGAGATTTAACTATCACTCATTCTGAATGATAGTTGTGTCACATGCACAAAAAATTAAAAAAAAAAAAGATGCATTGTAACTATCACTTAAAAAATGATGTTTCCTTTCCAAGCAATTTACAATTTAAGTTTGTCTCTAATGAAAGGCAAGAGAAATGGAAGATACTATTTATGCATTATGATTATAAAGGTCTCATTAGTGATGATGAAGTTGTGTGGAGAAGATAACGCTTTAAGCGGAGCAATCACTATTAAAAAGAAAATTTGAAGTGCTTTGACTACTATATTTTAGGAATTGAAATGAGTTATGTTTTTTACTTTTGATAAAGGCTTATATTCATGAATGATCAAGAGTCAGAAAAGTATAATGTATGTTTCTTTTTTATATTTAAGTAATTGATTGATTCAGATTCTTTCATGATAGTGCATAATAACGTAACTTGATTAAACTATTTACAGATATTGTTTACACTGTTACTCATCCGGCCAACGGACGGGCCCATATCTGACAAACTCCCAGACGTTGCTAATCTCATGCCACAACAAAGGCGCTGGAGGAGCCAGTGAAATGGCGAACGGAACCAAGAAGCGCCTTGGCAGCACCAAAATGTCTGATCCTGTACACACCAGGGGTGGCCGACTGGGGGATCCTCCACTCTATGGTAGCATGGCTGCGAGAGCTCAGCTTCGCAGGCCTCGACCATATGAACCTCAAACAGAAATCATCGTCATCGTACGCTGGGATCCATGTATCAGTGCCCTGAAGGATCTCCACCAGTGCAAATGTGCCTTCTGTCATGAGATCATTCCTGGGGCAAGCCGACCAGAACACAACACTCACCATGCTACCTCTCTTGTAAGTTGCGTTCATGGGGACATCAGTGCTGCAGTCGCCAAAATTAGTACCCAGTGGGGTAGTGTCCATGAGGACAGGTGTCAACATGCTGATCTGCTTGCTGAGCATATCTGGCGGCTGAGGACCTGGCTCCACGGTTTGGTCTCGAACGAGAGCTCCTGCGAGCTTCTGGAACTCTTGAATGTATGCACTCAGTGTGTGTGGACCATACAGAGTAGAGGCACCCTGTGGAATTGATTGGGCAGAAAAAAAACAGCCGTCTTTAGTGATGATGAACACATCTAAAGCTAGGAAAGTTCTGATTCCTGGTGAATTAAATCCACTTCAGAGAGAACTACCGTGTTCGTTCTCACTGGGTGCAGCATACATAGATAAGCGTGGGATGGACATTAACTCACCTCGTATCTCTGTATTTCATACTCTTCAAAGGTGGTTATGTACTGTGAGTAGGTATTAGTCAATCCAGCTATAACGACATGGAGCTTTTCATTCTTGCCACTGGTCAGCACCTGCTTCACAGCATCTCGAAGTCGCCTTCCCGCCATTGTTGTGAATTCTGAATGGAAACCAAGAGATGATGGAAACATTCAGGTCAAAGCTGTTAGTGTTTGGTATATGATCCACGATTGAACCTCTCCCAACAACTCGAGTTATTGGGATCAACTGGTTCTTGACATGGTATCAGAGCCTTCTGTGACCGAGAGGTCTTGTGTTCGATTCCCGGTGACCCCATTTGTTAAGCACATGATATTCTTGTCTTCAAACCTGTGCAAACTTCAAGCCCTTGTGAGTGGCTTTCGTTTGAGGGGGCGTGTTAGTGTTTGGTATATGATCCACGATTGAACCTCTCCCAACAACTCGAGTTATTGGGATCAACTGGTTCATGACAAAAGCAAATAATCTGGAGAGTGTCTTCATCAAATAATAATAATAATAATAATAATCTGGAGAGTGGAAGGTGTTTCATTCTTAATTATAAAAAAAAAAAAAAAATTCTTAATCTGACCAATTCCAGTATACGACGTAGTCATAAGAGACTATTCTAATCAACAAGATTCGAAAATTAGTTTGTTGGCATATTTGACATGCTTCTATAGTAGTGGCAGCGTTCACCTTCCCAAGAGAGAATAAGCACAACATGAAAAAGGACTTGTACATACCTCCAGGAACGCTGAGAATAACTAGCTGACCCACACGAAGGATTTGGATTGGAAGAACAGAAGGCTGCAAAAATCAATTAACAAAATTAGGGTACAAGTAATTCCTGCTAACATCATGCAGAGTGTAATTCCAGTGTAGAACAGATTAGAATAACATCATAACGAAGTACCGGCTTAATTCTCAACAGCAGACCTATTACTTTGTTGAAACTTTCAATCGGGTATAGATTATCATCTCGTTCAGGAAATGAAAAGGTCCTGTAAAAAATTGGTATTCAAGTTGTCTAAGAAGCACAGAGACAAGTAGAATGCTACTTACTGCCCACTGATAGGGTAGTGTCATTTCCCCCGTATCAAGCAAGATAGGCTTTGGTTGTTGACAAGCAATCTGTTCTTCATTTGGGGCCTTCAGCATGCCACCCACAATCTTCCAGAAGGCATTTCCCTGATATGTGATGCCACAATGTTCAACAATAATATTAATGCAGAGCTGGAGAATTTTGGGACCCAAACATCAGCAATCATCATTTACTTGCCTTGTCATCTCCTTGCTTAAAATCAAAAGCTCCTGATCCATCTATAGTTCCAGCAGCAAATGCAAACCCCATTGCAGCAGGACATGTCTTCACTGCCTCCGTACCTCCTCCACCTTGTTTAGGGACCATTACTTCAAGCTGAGAGAAGTCCAGATATGTATGGCGATAATCAATCTGTCCCGTCAACTCCTCAGTTGCATTATTGAAAAGCTCCACTGCTCTCCTGAATTGTCTTTCTCCAATGACACGTGTACTTTCAAACTCATCAGGGTAACTGCGATGTAAAGAACAAGACATTACAATTTAAACAAGAAAAATATGATATATTAATCAACAAAATGGAATTTTTTTTATGAAGGTGATAAGGTACCCAGGTCCTCGGGCAACACACAGCTCGTTCTTTCCACCACAGGTACTGTGATTGAAGTCACAGGGGAGCCCAGTGTCCTTACAGAAAGCTCCAAGCACATTAGGGCTAACATCACCACAATTAGACTGGCAGAACGCAGACACAAAACTAGGTTTGTCAGCCTTCCTGAGAGCACTCCTTACTCGTTGTGCAACACTTAGAATCTTTGTTGCTGGTTTACCAGGAGCAGAACCAAATGATGCAGCAAGCTCCAGTAGCTCATGCTCACGGTCTGAAATACATCAAATGGAAACATAATAAGTGAAGTATCTTGCCTGTGAATTAGTTAAGGACAGAATGCAACATCATTCTGACACATTTAAAAATTCAGGGCACACAAAGTACTACATAATCAATGATATTTCAGAAACATAAACTACTTCTATGTACATCCAATGCAGTCTCATAAAGGTGAGGTCATCACTTGCAACTTTCAGAGTTTCTTCCCCCTAGCATACTGAAAACTTAGTCAAGTACATTCCAGTTTCTGCGATATGCAAGGTGTAAAGACAGACTCTTGTTTCAAGTACAATACATGCCGCACTGCTTTTCAATTAATTTGGGCCTTAAAGTAAGCAGAAGTTAACTTACGGCGACTGTGCACATCTGGAATGATACTAGAGACTCTCCTTGGGATTCCTTCGGCTGCACTTTGAACTGACTCAGAACTTGCACCGCTATTCTGCTCAAACCAGTCTTCCATGAATCGAGCAGCAGCACCCTTGTTATCACCACTTATCAAAGAGTTTGTGTTGCTCATAGAAGTTCCATGGGTGGCAAACCAGTTGAAACTACCAATTGGTCCCCATTCATCATCCACAAACTTAATGAGGGTCATTTCTTTGTCCACGTCATATTTATATTTACTGCGCTCCTCAGTAGGATTATTCAGATATGCACTAGGACTGCGGTTTATACCAGCATCTATGACTTCCCCTGCCACCAGAAGTCACAAGGAAGAACATATGACAAGTGAATTAAAACGGTCAATCCATTGACAAACTACATCTAATTTAACAAATCCAGACTACAGATGAGCCTCAAAGGCTAAGAGACGCCCTCATTTCTTCATCGGCCAAACTTCTGCTTTTGCTATAAAATGCTATGTAGTCCTAGAATCAGCAATTCACAATTACTGCAAGAAAATATATAGATGGAGATGGAAACCCTACCAGTATTGACATAAATTGATCCGGGCCGGAGATTTTCATGTGCTTGAATAATGCTTTGCTCAATGCCATCGACCAGGGCATCAAATGACTGACGAACAAAGCCTAGAGATGTCACAATATACACAACATACTGGAGATAGCCCGCAGGGCCAGCATGAGTGTGAATCCCACTGATCGCGACATTCTTCTCCGTGTACAATTCCCCATACCTGCCAAAATTCAGTAAGCATACCAATTAACCACCAAAACCCTCATAGCAGAAATTGCAAAACTATCAAAGCCAAATGAAAGTTCAAACATTAGGCAAAGAAGTGAAGTATCACCTGGCCTTCAACCTCTCAAGCACTTTGATGGTCACAATCTGCGAGGCCATACAAGCATCGAGGTTGACAAACACCACCCGGTTCTTTCCCGGCTCCGCCACGATAAAACTCCGAGCACGCAGCCTGAAGTGAACGCCAGAGGTGGTCTGTTCCAACATGGCGTAACCCATCATATTCACATCAGCAGCAGGGCCAGTGATGTCGTAGCTTCCGAGGCCAACCAAGTACTTGGAATCGGAGAACGCCACCCTAGTACTACTCGCCAACAACAGTACAACCAAAGAAACCCAGAACAATCGGCATCGTTTCCGAGCACAAACATTCAAACTCGGCACTTGTAAAGCCATACTTGCTCTCGCCATCTCTATGGAACTCAACGCACACACCTCAGTCCTGACACTGGTCCCAACAGCAGAGCCTCAAGCCCTTCATTAAATAGAGGATCAATCCCGCCAGAACCGAAAATTGACTTCTGCGAACGGTTCAAAAGTGAGGAGCGAGAGGGCAAGTCAGATTAAGTTTAAAAAAAAAAAGCAAATTCGCAAAGATTCCGGAACTCGGAGAGTGCCGAATGAAGAAACCAGAAATGCCCGGAGGCGGAAAAGCTTGGAGGGAAGTCGACAAGGGTGGAATTTGGGGATTTAGGCGGAGAGCCCCAAAGGCCAAAGCCTCCAAAAGATACTTTAATTTGGTTTTGGAATGTGGAGTGCAGCCGAAGACTACTCGCTTGTGATCAGGTGCCGGTGGAAAAGCACGCCGGACGTGACGGCGGAGCGGTCCGATTGTCGTGGCTTGGATTGGGGAATTTCGGACCAGCTTTCATAGAGGTAAAAGTCAAAACTGGGGATCAAATCAAAGACGGTAAAACTGCGGCTCTCCGAGGGACGCATATGGTGGGGATCAAGGTCTCAACGTACTATATTTAACACACTAGCCACCTTGACCGTCGATCCAAAATATGGGATAGCATACAAAACTCAAAATTACAAATTTTAAGTTTGGAGTAGTCTATTAAAATGTAATTTAAGGGTACAAAATTTATTAAGACACAAAGAGGGACCGACTAATAATTCTGCACTTTTTGGGGTTTTTTTACGCGAAATTCAGAGGAAGAAAGGAGACTTATGACCAGTCAAATGCTGCTTTTTTATTTTTTATTTTTTAATCGGATCATATCTCATTCATTTTTTTTAAGAGACGAAGCGATTAAAGGACGCCGCAAGCCCACAACCTTTATTAATGAAACCAAATTGGAGTCGGAACACCGACTCGATCAAAATACAACCAATAAGAAAGAACACTACTCAGTATATCAATCGTATGAATCCCTACAAACAGGGAATGTCCTAGTGAGGCAAGATAATCCTGCAACATACTTTGTTTCTCAGTAAATATGCTCTACCAGAACATGCTATGGCCGAGCGATCCAACGATGTATCACTGCTACACAAGCATAATGTCTATTTCGTTCCTATTTGATTTTGATGTGAATTTAGCGTGCTTTAGACAATACATGCAAATTAGGTCCAAAAAAGGACACAAGTGTAGCAGAAGGGGCAGAAGACTGAAGATCGCGGCCTGGAGATAGAGATCACGGCCAAGAACCCTACATGCAAACTCAAGGTAAAGATCGCGGCCTGGAAGCCCAAGATCGCGATTGAGAATCTGAAGGCTCAGGGCCCGAACTTCGTAAAGAAGCAGGCTAGGAGAAACAGAGAATTTCTCCAGTCAGATCACGGCCATAGTGAAAATTAACAGCGAGGAAGTTCGCGGCCGCGACTCGTGGATCACGACCGCGAAGTCAGCCCGCGATCTCTGCCCTGCCTGGCTGCAAACTTCTCCGTCTCTTATGCCTATTAATAGAAGACCCTTTCCACATTTAAAAAGCTGATTTTGAAATAGAATTTCTGGTTTTAGAGAGAGAGAGAAAAGCTGAAGGAAGGAGAAGAATGAGAAGAAGCTAGAAGAGAAAAGTCATCTTCATCAACATTAAGCATTCTTCTCCAATTTCTTCTATGTATCTTCTTCACTCCTTTATGGAGTAGTCCTCTAAGGTACTAGGGGGTTCTAAACCCCAAACCCTAGTTTTAGGGTTACTATGTGATGTATGGATATTTTATGATTGTAATGTATGAATGTATTTATCTAGTTGATTTCATTGTTTCTCTAGCTTTGATTGTGTTTAGGTAAATTGTCATAATCTTCTCTACTAGCCTACTTGAGCTTCTACGTCGGGAATGGATTTCTAGGGTTAGACGAGTATGCGCCATCAAGCAAATTGAGGTTAGATGTATGAATAGGATCTTATGGTGGACGTGACGACCGTACCCTACCATAGGAATGCCTTCCTAGATAGAACCCCAGATAAAACCTTGGTGTGGACGGTGGGTAGTACCCATTGAAAGGAGCTATGTTCTTAATGCCACATATACGATAGTCTAGATCGAGGTGATTGACATGGGTTTAGGGGAGACGTACTCGAAGGCGTGTGGATAATCATGAAAGCCCACGGAAAAAGCTCACTCACCACATTCAACAAACCCTAATTATCTAGACATTGCATAGTACTCCTAGGATAGGGTGAGGGATAGTTCCCCGAATTACTTGCTTTTATCTTTATTTACTTTCTTAACTAGTTAGTTCGCTCGAATCCTCCAACACAAACCCTTAAACCGATAGGCTACATAACAACAACGTGGAAAGTCTCCATTGATTGTTAAAGAAGCAAGTTCAAATGGGAAGAAGAAACCTGAAAATTAGCTAAGTGTTTATTCTGTTTCAGGTTACCTACTTTGCAAGTGTGGCTCTCACAAATGGCTCGATGAAAATTCAAGGAGAAGGTCTAGAATCGAAGTCCAAATGTTTTTCTACATGTTGGTATGCTTGGATGATCATAAGGAAGCTATTAAATTCATTTTTGAAGCTTCCCAAAGTGCTATGAAGAAACCTGAAGGCTGTCTAAATTTGGCTAAGGCAAAACCCGTGTTTGAGGTACCATCTTTGGAGCCTTATTTGTGGAGTTTGAGGTAGACCCAAAGGGAGCTTCGAGTTGTGAATAAAAGTATAAACTTTCTTACCCATGTGAGGGCATTGGTTGAGTTCGAATCAAGCTGGAAAACCATTTGCGAGACGTCCAAAGATGCTATGAAGGACTATTTGGTTTCATGTGTTGGAAGGCAGGAAATCCTTGTGCCGTAAGGATTAGTTATTTCGTTTCCTAGATGAATTAGGTTTATTTCAAGTTGTGTTTAGCCTCGGCTAGAGTTTGTAATTTACCTATAAAAGGTTCAATTCATTTTTGTACTAGGGAGGATGGATAAGATTGATTTTCGCCCTAAATTCACAAGCTTGTGAGTTTGTGAGCTGATTGGGTTTTGGAGAGTTCCAAAACTTGCTGAAGGTAGCTTATTGATCGAGAAATCCCACTCGATAATAGTGAAAGCATCATTATAATAATTGTGCATTCTCCCAGGTGTGAGTTTACCCTTTTGTTTTCGTCATAATTCAATTCTAACTAGTTCATCCGAGCTTGTTTTGAATTTTGTTTGTTCTTGATCAATCTCTTTGATTGATTGAGATTGGACTGCGCGATTCTGGTTCAAGTGAGACCCAACTAGGGCTCATCAAGTGGTATCAGATCCTGCTTCTACATAGTGATTGAGAAGTCCCCCAGTGCACACCTTGAATGTTCGTCTTATGGTTGTAAGTATGGTTCTCACCCAAGAGTTAATGCAAGCACAGTACGATGATAATAACGTTCATTCATCTCTGTCTACTCTTCTTTATTCAATGAAGAACTAGAGTGCATCCCACTTTGATTTATCTATCAAGTTGCATTGGTTTGAGTAGGTTTGCTTGGAGACAAGCAAACACAAGTGTGTGTGTGTGTGTGGGGGGGGGGGGGGGGGGGAGGGTTGATAACACCCAAATTGGTGTTATTTACCCTTCATATTTACGATTGTTTCATGATACTTTTTGTGCATAATCGTTAGAATAGAGTCAATTGTATCCCTATTCCTTTCCTATTTGATTATGATATGATTTTAGGGCGCTTTAGACAATACATGCGAATAATGTATGAAAAGGGGCGCAAGTGTGGCAAAATGAGCAGGAAGTTGATGATCACGGCCTGGAGAAGGAGATCATGGCCGAGAAATCAGACTGCAAAATCAAGGTGAAGATCATGGCCTGAGAGCCTAATATCACAGCCGCGAATTTGGAGGCTTCCGGCGCGAACTTCGTGAAGAAGCCAGTCGAGGAGAAATAGAGAGTTTCCCCAGTCTAATCATGACCACAGTCACTCTGAATAGGGGTGGGCATCGGTCCGGTTCATACCAAATCGGACCAAATTTAGAGAATCGCGGTCCAATAGTAAAAGATAATGTAGGACCAAGGACCGGACCAATCGTGCATTCGATCTGTTTGGTCCACTTTGGTCTGGTCCAAATGTAAATTCGGTCTATTTTTCTTCAGTATTTATAAAATTCATGGGACCACAGACCAGACCATGTTATATTCGATTCAGTGTGGTCCGATCCAAACTCGATTCGGTCCGGTGTGGTTCAGTGTGGACCAACCCATTGTCCACCCCTAACTCTGACTACGAGGAAGTTCGCGGCACGAATCTCGACCGTGAAGTTAGCCCGCAAACTCCCCGAGTTTGAAGGCCAAAATGGCGACGCTTGCAGATCGCGATCTCAAGGAAGAAGATTACGACCATGATATTTCCCCTGCCTGGCCGTGAACTTGTCTGTCCCCTGAAGGTTATAAATAGAAGACCCCTTTTCCCATTTGAAGAGAGTTGATTTTGAGATAGAAATTTCTGGTTAGAGAGAGAGAAGCTGAAGGAAGGAGAAGAGGAGAAGAAGGATGATAAGCTAGAAGAGAGGATCCATCTTTCTCAACATCAAGTCTTCCTCAATTTATTCTATGTATCTTCTTCCCTCTCAACATGGTCGGAGAACACGGTCGTGTTCCAGGCCTTGTTGACTAGTAGGTGGACGAAACTTTCGGTTTCTCTCTTAAAACGTGCAGAAAAGGTAGACGTGCCCAACCAACACCGCCGTGTTCCCAAGCCGTGTTAGATCCAATGATCGGCAACATCATAAATGTGATCTCTATGTCGAAATGAATGTCAAACGTAATTTTGACAGTTAACACGACCTGGAACGCGGTCATGTTGATGCCCACGTTGACCTTTTGATAGCTTCTTGACTTCTCTTGACGTGGTCTTCAACATGGCTGGGTTGAAGGGTGTTTTCATGTGGACATGGTCTAGGACATGGCCATGTTGCTGCCCACGTTGAACCTTTGAAATCTCCTCGAATTTTGTTGACGTGGTCTTCAACATGAACTTGTTGTAGGGTATGTTGATGTTGACTTGGTCTCGGACATGGCCATGTTCTTGCCCACGTTGACCTTTTGAAAGCTCCTTGAATTTTGTTGACGTGGTCTTGAATGTGGCCATCTTGCAGGGTGTATTGATGTTGATGTGGTCTCGAACATGGCCATGTTGCTGCCCACGTTGACCTTTTGAAAGCTTTTTGACTTTTGCAGACATGGTCTTCAACGTGGCCATGTTGCAGCGTGTGTTGATATTGACGTGGTCTCGAACATGGCCATGTTTGCTGCCCACGTTGATCTTTTGCAAGCTTTTTTACTTTTTCGGACGTGGTCTTCAATGTGGCCATGTTGCAGGGTGTGTTGATGTTGACGTGGTCTGTTAAAATGGCCATTTTGATTCCTCCGGACTCCTCCATCTTGGATGGCTTTTCCTATTCCTCGGCGGTAACCTACGTCACCGGTGCGGGATGGCTTTGCTCGATGACCGCCTGCTCCCATTCTCCTCCTAGAACTAAGGATTCTCCATTGCTAACCACCTTGTTGTTGAGGTCGCGCAAGAGCAGTTCCATAATTCAGAACCTCCAATTCATGGCTTCCAGATTATAATCCATAGCTCCGAATTGATCCACGAATGAAGCCTTTATAGAGGCAGCGTCCTCGATTTGCTTCCCCAATGCTTCTTTGACCGTGTTCGTTCTTTGAATTGCTACTTGAACAGAGTCATCGATTTTGTGATCGATTGCCTCCATGCGCTCCATCACCAGATCCACTCTCCCCTCCAATCCCATGATTTGTTCCTCCACAACCAGCAGAAGCGCGTTACCCGGATCCGATTCGCTGCTTTCACTTGTCGTCACACTCTTGGTCTTCGGCGGCTTGTTTGACATGTTAGCAACCAGGCTCGAATACCAGTTGTAACGTAGATTTTTATAGGAGAACGACTTTATGAACTAAACTACGAAAATAGAACGAACTAGAACGATTACTCGAAATGAAATAAATAAACGCTCAAAGGAAACTAAGAAACTCACAATAAGCGAAAGACAATAAGAAAGATATTTGGGTTCCAATCTTCTTATGACATTAAACGACAGACAGAGTACATATTTATAGGCATAGAAGCTTCTACATTTTCCTATCTAGAACATGACTTCTACTCCTATAAGGAAGCTACTAATAATAAGACAAATCCTACTTGAACAAGAAAACTATTATTAACTATCCAAATCCTTCTAGAATAATGAAAACAATTAACAATACTTAATATCCCAAGTAAAATACCAACTAATTAATAAAAATAGATGAGCCAGAAATTCCCATATCGATACGATGGCTCGTCTCGTAACAGTGGGAGCGTGAACTGAGTCATTGTGTGTTTTTATTTTGTTTTTAGCCTATGTGGGTGGCAACTGTTCTTAACGATTCATGATCTAGTGGTTGTTTCTCCCGGCGAATGGTCCATTCTCCAGTCCTGTTGTAGTTCGTTTTTCAGGTATTATTGTTCCCCTTATCCTTCCCTCTTCTCCATTGAGAGCCATGTCGATCTTAAGTATGGGGGTGTTTATATTTGACTGCATGCAGGGGCGGATACATGGGACTCTAGGGGTGTCCCGGGACACCCCTAAAATTTGGGGAAACGTTTATCCAACCTCCGGTAGTAATTTCGTATGGGTATACAAAATATAATTGGTAATCCGGGACACCCTAACATTTGAAAAAATGATTATCCTACCATCGATAATAGTTTGCTTATGATTAACAAAATATAAGTGGTAGTCCGTGTTATTCCAACCTAGGACACTACTATTATCAAACATATTCTAATTATGTTGCTACTCATTTGTTATTCTATTTTAAACATCATGCAAGAGTAAAACGCTATTTCTTTATCCCCAACTATTTTCAATACCTAATAATTAATCTACGTACACGCTACCCTTAATTTTGAATTGATTTTATGGTTACATGGCAAGTGTTGAAATAGTCTTTTCTACTTTGAGCTACATTAAGAACAAGGTTAGAAATCGAATATGTGATAAGTTCGTGAAGTATTGTCTAGTAGGATATGTAGATTTTTTGAACAGTGCAAACACGGAGTTTATTTATATTATTTTTTCAAAATATGAATTTTAATTTATTATTTAATAAAAATTTTATACAAATTATACAAGTATGATATTTTTAATATACAAATTATTTAATTTATTATATAATTAAATTTAATTATTGAAGAGGACACCCCTGTGAAAATTTTATGAATCCGCCACTGACTGCATTGGATGTGCTTGTGTGTTAGGAGCCTAGTCCACTGTCCAAATTTTAAGATTTGAGGGTTCTGATAGTACGTGTTCCTTGCAATTGCTTGCTCATAATGCTTTGAATTGTCAGTCTTTATAGTACTATGCAACCTAGAGAGGCAGTTGTAGCACTATGGAAGATGTTGAAGTATAAGATCTTTCCTATCTTTCTCCTTGTTGGGCCGCTTGATTTGTGAATTAGTGGCTATAGGACCTTTGATTCATGTGGTACCGATGACTCTCTTTGTGTTGTACTCTAATTTTCATAATTTTTCCATGATCAATTATATGCATGCTTGCATAGGTAGTTTGAAATATATATTAGGTTCATTCACCACACATTGGATTCGAATCTTGGAGCCAACAACCAACGAAAAATATATATACATTGGGTTTGAGGACTGAGAAGTCATTGAAGCCTCTCACACCTCCTACAACAATAATTTTATATATTCTTTCTGATAATCATTTTGTACAAGTAATTTATATGATAGTTGGATTTTTTTTTTTTAAGACAAGAAAGCTCCGAGGTTAGAGAAAATTGAATTTTAATAATAAAAATATAAAATGATGAGATACAAAATTCCTACATGGCAACATAAAATTTTGGAATCTCCTTATTAATTTCTTAAGATTTTTTTCCACTATAACAACGAAAATTCGTCACTATAAATGCCAACCCTCCATTCCCACCACTCATCCCAAGTTCTCATTATCTCTCAATCTACAATAAACTATAAATCCTCTCACAAACCCTCCACAAAAATGGCTCTCTCCAAGCTTGTAATGGCTACCCTTTTCCTCTCACTTCTCTTCCTTCAGTTCGCTCATGCTGATAATTACTCCACTCAATCAATCGGTACGTAAATTGATCAACACTATCATAATGATGCAACCAGACGGTCGCCAAAAGTAACAAAATGGTTTCATCACATTTCTACCGGGCTAGCTTCTATAGTTATTTTCGACTATTGGATCGTCGAAAAATCATTTTTCTTGTAATTGAAATTTCAGCATAAAAATTCATGTTAAATCTGAATTACTAGGTAGGAAATTTATCCACATGAAAGGCTAAGTTACCAACTAGCTAACGTGATGTTTACGATGGTTTTGATCAGATTGTGGAGACGCTCAGCTATCCAGCAGGCCGAACCTATGCCACAGGGCTTGTGGGACCTGTTGCCGCCGATGCAGCTGCGTCCCTACCGGAACCGCCGGCAACTACAACGAGTGCCCTTGCTATGCGACCTTGACCACTCATGGCGGCCGTCGCAAGTGCCCTTAATTGTAATCTATTAATTCACGATTGCCTTTAAACTCTCAAGTAAAAAAAGTTTGAACGTATCATAATATTGATGATGCATGTTTTGTTTTCCATTTGGTAAAAGTAAAATGGATGTAGTCAATAAAAAGCTTGCCGTAGTTGCTGATCTGTATCTCTGTCAGCAGGGGTTTTATACATACTCCTACCATCGCAAACCCTAAGTGACGACTGACGAGTCTACCATGGGCTTTCATGATCCATGCAATCCTACGTCTCTAAGGGATTATACAATATACATGGTCTTAAAATAATAGGTCAACGATATGTTACAAGGGTATGGATAGTGACAAAAAAAAAATGTTAGAAGGGTTATCAAATGGGTTGTAGACTGCTTAATAGTCTCCCCAGATTGGTGCTAGTAATGAAGGGGAGCGGATACTATAACAACACAAGGGTAAAAGGGTCAATTAACAAAATATAACAAAAATTGAAATTTGGATGAATTAAAACCCTTCTTTGCCACTCTCCTCTTTCCCCAACATCTCCGACTCTGCCCATCCTCCAACCACCGTAGTCGTAGCCGCCGTAGTCGTAGCCGCCGCCGTCGTAGCAATTCTCCCCCGTCTCCGCCCGCTCGGGCCTGGGGATGACCATGGAGACGGCGTCGCCCGTGGAGAATCTGACGGCGGGCGAGCTGTCTTTGGTTTCCCCGGGGTAGGCGTCGTATAAGCCGTGCTAGATCAGGATCGCCTTCCCCGGTAGAATCTTCCGGTGCCAGATTCGGATCGTTCCCTATGTGTTCATCTAATTCGTCTCCTCGCGCTGCCGGGCACAGCCTTCCTCCGTCGTCATCGTCGCCATTAACGTCTGTTTATGCCACCAGAGACCATAATTTTCACCGGTTTGTCCTCCTTGTCGTTGTCCCTTGTCCAATTCATTGCCATTTGATCTGAATGGAATTCTCCCTCACTACAATCATTGATACTGATTCCTAGCCGATCTCCATTCTATCAATTCTGAGTACAAATGCCCCTCCGGTTTTTAAGCTTTCGTTGTTGATGATCCATAAGGGAATATGAAGTTGTGTTTCCCCTGCTTGTATATTTATATACTTATTGACAAAGGAATAGATATTTGGGACTTAGGATACAGTGAGTAACCTTAGGTAATTCATCCATCAGTAATCAAATGGGAACCGTAGATCTGAGGGGGGAAACATTGTGTGGCTAAGATTGACACGGAGTGTGGAGGGGCATTTTTGTCCGATTTTTGAAATTTATTTCTTTCCTTTTTTTTATTTTTTCCAGCATTTATATGCTGGCTTTTAATTGAGGAAAGATAAAATCAGATCTCTCTTCCTCTCTCTTTTTTCTTTCTCTGTCTCTCTTCATTCTCTCTTCCAAACACCTTTTTCCAGATCTAGATCTGTTTCCTTCTCTTGTTCTTCATTTTTTTTCCTCCAATCGACAAAGAAAAAAATTGCAGCCTCCCCTCTCAAATTTGGTGACGCTCCAAATCCTTCCTTCTGTTCTTTCTTTTCTCGGCCTCAAAATAGATGACGCTCCATATTGACCAAGAGGGGACAAATCTAGGTGAGTTGAGTTTGCATGTTTTATGTTTTAGTATTTGTTTGCGAATTTTCAATTCCAATCTTCCTCCCTTTTTTTGTTGCATTTGATGTTCTTGATTGTGGAAGAGGAAATGAGAGTAGTCATAAGACGAGTTTTTTCTCTCCCTCATTCTGTTTTTCTTCCTTCTTTTAGGTAATATATATTGATATTACCACACTATACCATCTGGTAATGTGTGCTAACTAAATGTATTTTTATGGTCACGAGTTTTATCATGGTGGTAGTGGGTGGTAATCGACAACAGTTCTGAGAAAGAAGAGTTAGAAGACAATGAAGTGGGAGAAGAAAGTGAAGAGAGTCGTAATTGTATATATTATATTGAGATTACCACACTATACCATATGGTGATGTGTCTATACCATATGTTAAAGTGTGGTAACGAAATGTATTTTTATAGATATAATGGTTTCCTATGGTCGTAGAGGGTTGTAATTAGATTTATATTATTTTCGTATGGTTTTACCTTCTCATACCATGTGGTATTGTATGGTAATTACAATTAATTTGTGTTCATTCGATTAACCATGTTCTACTATGGTGGTATTGAATGATAGTTATATTTATAATTTTCTATAACTTGTTTTACCATGTTATGCCATGTGGTGGTAGTTGGATTTGTAATTTTATTTTAGCATGTTATACCAAATGGTATGGTATGGTATGGTAATTAGATTTGTAAATTTCTGTAGCATGTTTTACCACGTTATACCATGTGGTATTGTATGGTAGTTAGATTTGTAATTTTCTTCAACATATTTTACCATGTTTTACCGCGTTATACCATGTGGTATTGTATCATAGTTAGATTTGTAATTTTCTTCAACATATTTACCATGTTTTACCATGATAGTAGAAAGTGATAATCATATTTATACTTGTAATTACTGTGTTTAGCACTGAATTATTTAACAAAAAAAATCATCATTCAATTTGAGTTAGAATTAGAACAGAGATAGCTAGGATGGTTAGATTCATTTTGTTGTAGATGGGAGAGAGAAGAAATAATGTATTTTTTCTTTTAATAATAAAACAAAGAATGAAAGAGGGGGGAACCAGTGTGTGATGGGGGAGTGGGATCCGCGTCTGGTCAAAAAGTCAGCGTCAGAGCGTCATCATTAAAAAGTGGTGCAATTTACCTTAGTGCCCCTCCGTTTTTTAATTTAAATAAAAGGAAAAGGCTGACACGTGGGGACAGATGATTGGATTACTGACAGTTAATAATAGGAGAGTTACTGACCTGATCCGGTCTCGATATTTGGTTCTGGGATTCTATGAAGCTAAAGAAGGCTTTTAATTATACTACTGAATGTGTTGGACAACTTTCCATAATGCACCCATCTTGCTTGTAATGCAGTGAACGTGGAGATTGTTGGTGCTTTCGATGGATGAAGATGAGACTATGGCATTTGATAATGGTGCAGAAGGCAACCAACAGAGCAGAGAGGTTGAGAGAAGAAGAAGATATATCAATTGTTGCAAGAAAATACGGAGTAAGTTCTGTTATTGAGCATTAAAAATGTTTCAATAAGTTGAGAGAGATGAGAGAGAGAGCGAGAATCAGTGGGAGAGACCATCCTGTCCGGAGAGTAGGGGTGCGTTCTGGTGAGGATTCTCTGTTTTGCAGGTCGACGACCTTGGAGCGGAGCTCGGACGCGGAAGGCACCCACAGATTGCGGGCATCGGATGGACCTTTCTCTTGCCAGATCGGATCGAAGCGCATCACTATGGAGAACTACGAGACCGAGAAGTCTCTCTTGAAGTTCTCGGTCGCTGGGGAGCCCAATCATTGTCGTTTCATCTTCCTTGAGCGGGGTCACGTTGCCTGGCTTCGGACCGCCATTCTTCAGGTTGCTGATGATCCTCGATCCCCGTCCTGAGTACTGAAGAAGGTGATCGTGAACCGCTCCATCAGTGTTTCGTCTCATTTCAATCGCCTCGGCAGATACATCAAGATCCGGGAAAGTCTTAATGACAGGCGGGAATACTATATCTTGTTTTCTGCGGATTTGGCCGGATGCAAAGAACTCTGTTCGGGACTTGTGGACTTTTCCTTCTTGGGACCCACCGCTCCAAGAGCCCCCCGCCGCGACGCTCGGGTTCTTCCTGGAAGATCTTATGCATTGGCTGTGAAGGAGGGACTCCCAAATTTCTCAGGGAGCTATCGCATTAAGAGATTGGGGTCGATTAGTTTCATCGAAGTTGAAGAAGTTGGCGTTGCAGACAGGCTTTCCTACTTGGACAGATGTCTCACCATCGAGTTTTATAATAATCGAAACACAGGGCTACCCATAGAGTTATCTGTCCCATTTAAAGTCTAGGCTAGACAGAACTGAGCCCTGACCGAGAATTTCCATTTCTCCAGAAGAGCGGGTGACTACTGGCTCCTGATCTGCCCCTCTCTATCAGAGGCCATAAGAATCCAAAGCATCGGCCATGCGAAATTCAAAGGTCGGAATGTCATTATTCGATACTGGAAGGAGAATGACGGGAGAAGCTTCAAACCCCGGGGCGGGCTGACTTGGCATTCCCCCTCATCTTAAATGCCTGGAGGTGTGTAAGTCGATCGGTGAACTTTGCGGCGGCTTCATTGACGTAGACTGGGGTGAATTGTCGGACCCCTTTGTCCGTATCAAAGTCCGATCACAGACCCCATTCCCTTGTGAAATTCCCCTTGTTTTTGGCAAAACAAAGTTTTTGGTTTGGATTTCTTCGCCACCGATCATCCCGCCGCCAGTTGCAGATCTAAACAGAAAAAGGCTGCTGACTACTAAGACTCTTCGCCTGGCCTCCAGGCATCCGAAAAGCCCTCTCGGGCCGTATGCATCATCGAGAAACGTGGACGCATGCCCTTCTGACAGGAGCTCTGCTTCAGCTCGAGAAGCTTCTGTTCCCCATGCAGCTGCGTGGCCAGCCAAAGAATCTCGATCGAAGAAATCCTGGGTCAGAAAGTTCGGGCCCACTCCGAACCCAAAATCCCAACTCCCGGCCCGTGACACCTCTTCTACTGTTGGCCCTTCTGTTAAGCCTGTGAAGTCTATGGATTTGGGCCCTTGTCTTGACCCAAATTCTAATTACCTGAATCATGTATACCCATCCTTAACCTCCCATGAACAACCCGCCATCCTTACTCAGCCTGCCACCCCTCATCCCTCCCTTTCCTTCTCGGACTTCTATCGGTTGGATCGAAATACAACTCACCTCCATTCTTGCCCACAAACCCAACCCCATGCCTCATTTTCCTCTTCCGCATTGCTTCCTCTCCACCCTTGGCTCCCCCACTTCGTCCTTGCCACAATCAACCACCCATCCACCCTGCAACCCTCAACCCTCTGCTCCGTTACCCACCGAAACCGCATCCTGATTTTTCCTATACCCGCTGTTTCTATCACCCTGGACTGTCCTGAATCTTCCTCCCCTGCCTCCCTCTGGATCCCCTCCCTCTCCCTAGACCAAGCCTCCCTGGAGCCCCCCTTATCACCACACCTCGAAACCTCGCCCTCCAGCCCTGATCCATCTTGTTCTCCAACCCCTACAATGACTGAGTTGGCCATTGTCCCTGCCTCCCCCCTTTGGACTGAATACTTGGCTGACTAGAGATCCCGCCTGGATTTTGAGCTTCTTTCCAGCAAATGTTTAAGATTTTGCAGACTCCTTAATCTAAAAGCTGGCAATTCCGAAATTGGGGTTGAAGAGCATGTCCTCAAGGCTTCCAAAGACATGAATTGCAGAAAAAAACGAGTTCAAAGGTCAAAACTTAAGATGGAATTGCACCGTTTAGGGGCGGAAGAAATTACTCCCTCTACCCCAAAAAGACGAAGATCCTCTGACCGCTACAGTGAACCTACCGGGATTCGCTTATCACTGGTTGAGGTGGAACCCAGATCAAAAAGGTTTGCCAACACTTCATCTCCATCATGATTCATTCAGTCTTAGCATGGAAGGTGAGGGGGTTATGTGCCTCGGATAAAAGAGCAATCGTTAAAGGGCTGCTGAAAAGATGGAGAGCGCCAATAGTGGGTCTCATTGTAACCAAGTGGAAGTCATGTAATCGCAGGCTGGTCTCCTCTATCAGTGTTAATCGAGCTTTTGACTGGATGGCAAAAGACTCTATTGGAGCTAGCGGGGGGATTGTTATCCTCTGGGACTCGAGAAGATATAGGTGTGTATCTGCCTGGGAAGGAAGGTTCGGCTTGGGGATTGTTCTCCCTCTTGTTCGTGTACGGACCACAAGATAGAGAGGAGAAGATGCAATTCTTGAGCGAATTGGACTGGGACTGCCTAAATTACCAGGCCCCTCTCTACATAATCGGCGACTTTAATCTCGTAAGATCTTCAGATGACTTCGTTGGCCGACCTGGCAACATGGAACTTATGAGTAATTTCAACAACTTCATCAACCATCATAACTTGCAAGATCTCCCTCTCGCTGGGGCAAAATTCACTTGGAGCAAAGGAGGCTCTGACATTCAACTATCTCGTATCGACAGGGCTCTTTCAAATCCAGGCTTTGAGGATGCTTTCCCTCCCATTTCTCTGACCGCTTTAGCCTGTTCTCAACACATATCAATGCATCCTCAACTATCTCGTATCGACAGGGCTCTTTTAAATCCAGGCTTTGAGGATGCTTTCCCTCCCATTTCTCTGACCGCTTGCCTGTTCTCAACACATATCAATGCATCCTCAAAGCTCTGGATACGAGATAGGCACATATCAACACATATCAATGTTTTCCCTCCCATTTCTCTGACTGCTTTCAACTATCTCGTATCAACAGGGCTCTTTTAAACCACAAAATTTTTGAAAGCAAACCAGAAACTTCTCAATGCAAACCACAAACACGATAAAGCAAACCAGAAACTTCTTAATACAAACCACAAACACGATAAAGCAAACCACAAAAGGCATACAAAAATATGAGAAACCAAACCATAAATCCCACAATGCAGACCATAACATCCAGTGGTCGTTGACCGTTGACCGGTCAACGAAGTTCGTTGACCAAACTCCGACGACCGTAGTGAGCAGATTCCGACGCCGATAGGCATATACCAGCCCCAATGACTAGATTCCAACGTCGGTAAGCATATTCCGGCCACGTTGAGCATATTCCGGTGACGGTGGCATATTCCGATGACAAAATAACATGTTCTGGCGACAAAAAGCATATTCTGGTGACAGGCGACCGGTGGCCAAATTCCGGCGACCAAATTTTTTGGAAAGATTTTTTTTATTATTACTTAAACATATTTTCATAATGACAATTATACCCCTGCTTTGATTTTACACTAGATCAACTCAACTAATAAAAAGTCATCACAACCCTAGCTTCCTATTGGTTGGAGACTAGTCTTGTTACAATAACAACAAATATGGTGTTGTCACCATATCTCCTCCCTCATGAAGGACTAGAGAACGACTTAGTCATCAAATCAGCAATTTGATTCTCCGTCGGAAAGTAACAACTAAAAAACCCCAACATGTACCAAGTCGCGGATATAGTGGAATCGTATTTGTATCTCAATGTGCTTGGTGTTGTCGTGGAAACAGAAATATGAATGTCACTGATATTGTAAAAATGTAGATCCATAGACAAAGGACTAGAGATGCCAAAGTCACAAAGCAAACATTGCAACCATAAAAGCTCACTACTAACATCAGACATAGCCTTTTACTCTACTTCGATGTAGTACTTTGAGACTTTTATCTTGCTTCTATCAATGCGAGGAGATAAAAGCATCACCAAGACTGAAACACCAATTCCCATCGTAGGTCGGGGAGTATCAATGGAACCTATTTACTCATAATAAAAAAAATGCCTACAACCTAGGGGTGGGCATTGGTTCGGTTCAAACAGAACTGAAATGGAGCATACCGGGTTTCTGACTTATCCTATAGCTGGAACTGAATCCAAACCAAAATATAATTCGGTTCAGCTTGGACAAACCGAGTTATATTTCGGTTCGGTCCGATTTCAAGGTACTAACCCGAAATATTATCGACTCCTCGCTTTATACTTTTATTCTTTTTCTCAACCACCAATCTCTCCCTCCTCTGCCGCTACTCTCTCCCTCCTATTTGTCTCTTGCTCTATCGGAGAAATTTGCAGATTATGGACGCCGCCAACCCTCTCTAGTCCCTCGATATCCGACTTCCCTCTCCGCCTCTACTACGCGCTCCACGCCTCAACCTGTCTCCCGCTATCGTCACTATCTCACTCCTCTCTGCCTCTCGCTCTCCTGGAGGAATCCACAGATTTTCGACTCTTGCCACCAATCCCTTTCTCCATTCTCTCCCTTGATTTCCGACGTCCCTCTCTGCCTCTACTGACCGCTCTTTTCTCCGCCTCCAGGTCGAATCAGGTATGGAATGGACTTTGCATGTCGGCGAGCTCCTCTTCTTTTGCGTCGTGGTGTCAGCACGAAGGAGAAGATGGCGGAGAGATTGTCGATTTGATGGCGGACGGTGAGGAGGTGGCGGTCGTTGTATGAGGTTGGAGAGGATGGGTGGCGGCCGCTGTGAGAGGCTAGGGTTTGGAGAGGATGGGGGTTGACTGTGGGCTGGGGGATTCAGTGGGCTAGACAGTGGATGTGGGTTGGGGGTTTCAGTGGGCTAGATTGACTGTGGGGTGGATTTCGGTGGATTTCAATGGGTTGTGGGCTGTATTTTGGTTTTCGGTTTGGAATTCGGAATTCTGGTTCGATCGAAAGCATCCTGGTTTCCGAAGTAACCATCTTTCTCTTCCGAATTCTGAACCAAACAAGAATAATTTGGTTTCGCTTCAGTCTACTTTGGTTTCGGTCTAGTTCGGTCCGGGTTTACCGATCCGGATGCCCACCCTTACTACAACATAAAATCATTAGAGGATGGAAGAAATAACCCTACATCAAGGGTTTCCTAAAGATAGCAAAGAATCAGATGAATCACCACCAAAAACATT
The DNA here is from genome assembly GCA_964030455.1 of Linum trigynum. Classification (NCBI taxonomy): domain Eukaryota; kingdom Viridiplantae; phylum Streptophyta; class Magnoliopsida; order Malpighiales; family Linaceae; genus Linum; species Linum trigynum. Next base: position 25,286,235 of record OZ034814.1, on the reverse strand, counting down.
AGCCCTCATATTGAACATAAACTGGCTAACCACCTGAACTACGTAGGAAATATAAAGACAGGGGACAACCAAGTAAATCAAGCTCCCAATAATGCTCTGGTACACATGACTACATGCCAATAGAGGGTCAGATTCTCATCCTAGCTTGAGGTACGAACACGAGTGTAGTCCTCATAACGATGCTCAACAAGAAGATCATCAATATACTTGTGTTGACATATCAGAATACAACAAGCTAAGCAAGCAAACTCAAACCCCAAAGAATATGCGAGATTATCAAGCTCCTCCAAGCAGAATGAGGAATGGAGATTAGCCTTAACTGCGAAATATAATTTTGGTCGTTGCAAGAATGATCATGTCGTCCACATATAAAAGTAACACAACAATAGTCGTGACGGATCCTTGTTTTATCTGGATTAGTATTTTGTTTTATTTTATCACTAAAATTAGAGTACAAACCATCAGTCTACCTATTATCTCTATTTTCATTTATGAACTGATTTTCTTTTGTTGTATCACTAAAAAATAAAAGTTTTCTTTAAATAATATATAAGAATGGGTCGACCCCGACCCGTACCCGTACAGATATTACCTGAACTGACTCGTGTTTGGTGCGGGGTAGGTATGGGTATTGAGGTACCCGCCTCGTCTCGCCTCATTGCCATCACTAAGCCTAGGGAAACTCCAGCCACCCCCGGGGTCCATCACCACAGGTTCCCTCGACCACCTCAGGGTTCATTACCCCTAGTCACCTCGGTCACCCTGGGACCACTCTAGCCATCCCCAGGTTAGTCAGCTCAGGTCATACAACACCCTTGGCCATGTATTTGATAACACCGTATTTACACATATTTTTCCTGGCTCTCCACCGTTTGGCTTGGTATTTGAGTGCATTTTGGCCCATTTTACGCTTGGTAGTGCTTGTTGACGTTAATTCAGGTCCTAGTACGTGGATGGAGGCTGAGGAGCAAGTCTGAGTGCAACTGAGGACAAAGCAGCCAAATCCTTGGTCTAGGAGTCCAAATCCACGACCTTGGATTCCACGTTTGGACCGTGGATTTTTGGCAGGAAGATTCCCCGGTCTAGGAGTCCAAATCCATGATCGGGGATTTGTCAGAGGAAACCGTGGATTTTCCCCGAGATGAATGAAGTGTCACGCTCTGTTTTGGATTTCCATGGCCTGGAATCCAATTCCACGATCGTGGATTCCGACCGTCGATTTCAACGTCATGTCTTCTAAGTTACAGCTTGGGATTTTGATTCATTATCCTATTTTTCAAGTTCTAAAGCAGAGGGAGAACCCTAGAGAGAGAGAGAGGAGTGGAGTGATCTAAGGACATTGAAGCTCGATCTTTCACCCTGGGAGTGCTGATTTCCAGCCTGGAGCAGATTCTCATCCCTCACATGATGATTTCTCTTCCAAGCTTTGTGATTTTTCTTCTCTCCATGGATAACTCTCTTTTCATCTGGGTATGAAGAACCATAGTAGTGTATGTTGGGAATGGTTGTATGAGCCCAGTTTTATGAATGATTGATTTGATATATTCAATTGATGCATTAATCAGAATTGCACGAGTCCTGATCAAAATTTTGTGATTCTTGCTTTAGCCTAGAATGATTGTCTCTACATTGGTTAATACAACAACCTTAATTGGAAGTAGTGGATTGATTTCTTTAGTCGAGAAACTGATTCACTGCTCTGTACCGAAACTGAAAACAGTAAGGAAGTTTGGTATGTTACTGCCTCGATTAGCTTACGCTGATGGAGGTTAGTCACCCACTGGGTATTCGAACTGAGAGGGTATGTAATTCTTTAGTCGAGATTCAAGACTTGTCAAGGACTTTCCGTGGTATATTTGTCAATTGAAACGAATTTGGGAATTATATTTTGAACTGACTGCAGTCTAGGGGACTCATATCTGGATGACCTTTTGCATACTTGAAACCAAAACATTCCTGCTTTCTGTTTAATTTACTTTTAAACACTTTGGACAATTAAAACTGAACGCACCACAGAAAGCAAGCAAATGTTCTGGTTTTCATGTATGAGAAAGGTCACCTAGGTATGTGTCCCCCTAGTCTGTAGTAAATTCAGGTTGTAATCCCCCCAAGTTCATTTCAATTGACAAATATACTGCGGAAAGTTCTTCACAAGTCTGCTAAAGAATTCCAGACCCTCTCGCTTTGAATACCCGGTGGGCAACTGATGACTCGATATTTGCACATGTTTTCCCCTTTGTTTCTTGATCGTTTGAGCTTTAATTATCGTCTTTGGCATATTTTAAGCTAGGTTGTGTTCCTTTGTCACATTTCAGGTCCTAGCACATAAAGTGAAGCATAGGCGCAAGTTTCAAGTCAATCAGAGATCAATTGACGATTAGGGACAAGAAACTCGGGCATGACCTGAAGAAGAATGGATTTCTACCTCACTTTATGAACAAAGAATCATGCAAGCTTGTCATTAAAAGAAAGAGGACGAGACTATGAGCGTCTGGGATCAAACGGCGACTGATTCGGAGTCCGGACGAGGGAGAAACGAAACATTGAATATAGGGGAACAGGTTCGGCAGTAAAAACACGGGCACGCCTAAATTAAAACACGGCCGTGCCCATATTTAGGCACGACCGTGCTTTGCCCGACGCGCGCGGGCGTGTTTTTAACACGGGGCAAAGCACGGCGGGCAAAACCAAAGCACGGCCGTGCCCTCGACCGTGTTTTGCCCAGAATCGGGGTTTTTAACCCAAATTCGAGCCAAAGGAGAGGGAGAGCTGGGTTTTGGATCCCAAACACCCAAGGGACGAACCAAAGAGAGAGAGGGCGATTTGAGGGCATTCTTGGAGTGGAATTGGAGGATTTCTTTGCCTAGGTTTGCTCGAGGAACAAGCCCGTACTTGAAGACTGATCATCTGAAGATTCTTACTGCAGTCTCTTTCTTCTCTATGGAGTAACTTCCCTTCACTTAGGTTTTGAGGAACCCTAGCTATGTTTGTTTGATTGGATGATTGTATGATTACTCTAACTTGATAATCTTGAGTTCATATTCAATCTATGCATGTTTTCATGATTCAATTCTGCTTTAGTCGAGATTATTGATTCTGCTTTGATCCTATGAGAGCGAATACCTGATTAGGTCAATAGAGCACCATAGATTGATAGTAGTGGATCGATTGCTTTAGTCGAGGGTTGATTCACTGCTTTGTATCGATTGAGAACCTCTTTCGATAAAGGGAGCCTAGTTCAGAATGCCTTGATCGGTTGTTCTAGAGAAGGATACGTCCCTCTAGGCAATTGACTCAAGAGGGTCTTGTTCCTTTAGTCGAGACTCAAGGTCTAGTCAAGGATTCTCCGCATTGTGAATGAAAGAGAAACAAGTTAGAAATCATCAATCGTTAGTCTGGCTAGTGGCTAGGGGGAATCATACCTAAGTGAGTTCCCAACCTGTAATTAGATTAACTTTAACTGTAGTTTGCTAGAGTAGTTTTAGTTCTTTCATCTTAATCTGGTTTGCTAAATAATAAACTGAAGTTGAGTAATAGTAACTCTAGAGACCCGTGGATTCAATATTTATCACTTGAGCCACTATACTGCAGTCCCTTTCATTGGTTACACTTGGCCTTTGTTAGGAGTTGTGTCATAGCGAGTCAGCAACTAACCTCCACCGGAATAAGCTAACCGAGGAACTATCACCCGAAACTTCCTCATCCCGATTTCAACTCCGGTAAAGATCCGTGAATCGACTTCTCAAATAAAGCAATTGATCCACTTCTTCCAATAAGGTTGATCTTTTAACCTGTACAGAGACTATCGTTCTAGGTTAAAGCAGGAATCACAAGAATTTGATAAGCCCTCATGTAGGTGCAATGAAATCAACATGAGTTTGATTCTAGAAATCGTTGAGGTGGCAATAGAGATTACATATGCAGTTGAATTTTCAATTTCAAAAATGTAGATGCTCTTAAATATATTTAAGAAAATCATTGACCAAAGAGTTTGATTGAGAACTTAGCATATTGCGTCAATGAATACATTGAGGTCACCCAAAGAACCAAAATATATTTTTTAAGAATGCGTTAAAAATCATTAAAAATACTTTGAGGATTCGATTATTCAAAATAATTAAAACATGAAGGTAAAATGCATCAAGAAAACTAATGAAAAAAACACTTTTTATGATGGTGTCTAAAATTTTACCAGAAACCAAAAATACATTTCTATAAGAGTTAATAGCATTTTGTACCCCTCTATTATTGTAAACTAACAAATATACTCTTCTATTAAATTTTTGCACAAACATACCCTTATAATATTAAAACGTAACAAATATACCCTTCCAACCATGATTGAGGGAAGTCAGCGGCTTGAGGGAGACCGGTCATGGAGGGATTAGTTTTACTTTTCAAATAGAGTTGGGATGGAAAAAAATTAAAATGAAATTAGCAGTAAATGAGGGGCAGCTAGGTAACTTACCAGCTCATTAAACGGTTGGTTGGAAGGGTATATTTGTTACGTTTTAATTTTAAAAGGGTATGTTTGTGCAAAAATTTAATAGAGGTGTACAAAATGCTATTAATCCTTTCTATAATGATAGTTTTGGTCTTTGTGACAATAATAGCCCATTTTTTAAAACAGTTAGATTTAGTCAGATTCGGGATGCTTGTTAGACAAATATAACCATTTTTGTTAAAAAAATTTAACGACTTGAGAAACTTTGACAATAAAGTTAACGACACCTTGATATTGGGCCCACCTCAGCTCCAACTCACCACGTCACTCGACTTGTCTGCCACGTCATATTAAAAAATAAACTCCAAATTTTAATTCCCGATAACAATTATCCCGAGGATTTTTTATTTTTGTTATTTTTCCCTTCTCTTTCAATCACCAGTCAGTGTCGCAAAAAAAGTATGTTGTGACGAAATGTCGCCTCCCTCCTTGTTTCGTCCCCGCTATCCCTTCGTCTTCTTCTTCTAGCTATTTCATAGCAAATAAGCTTTTTCTCTCCTCCTCTTCTTTCTAAGAAAGCATGTCACTGCCTTATCATGTCATTCCGCCGTCTGGATCTAGTTCCTTCTTATGCAAAAAAAAAAAACTTAAATAACAACAACCATAGAAAGACAACAATAATCTCACAAATATAATTAAGATTATGGAGTAGCATAGCAAAAGCAACACAAGAATCTCAAGCAAAAGTGTGTGCGCCCCAGAACGATCTATGGAGATTCTTAGCAAGATGGAGGTGATTCAGCAACGGAGTGAGCATAACTCATAATAAAATGGGGAAAAAAGAGAATTGGGGGGATATATACTATTAGATTCATTAATGTCGTAGTGGCTTATACCCGTTCATTTACATTTACAGTTTAGTCCTCCAATATTCTAATTTGTTACAATGAGCTTCTAATTCCTCACATACAAGTCTCAGTTGTTACAACTCCCCTTCCTTGACCACATACTTACCCTCAATTCTTAAATGCTGCACTTTAAGCTTGAAATCGTCCAAGTACTCCCAAGTAACATCTCCCTAAGATTGGTGAGTCCACTTAACCAGAATTTGGTAGCGGCTTGATTTTCCCTTGCTACAAATCCACGAGCCAAGACTACCGCTGGTTCAATCTTCAAACTGCCAGCATCATTCAACTCAGTGTAGGCTGAGTCTACAGTTGGTATTGATATGATCCCAAATCGGCCATTAACCAAATCTGAATCGATTGAACGAGTTGGCAATCCAAGAGCAATGAAGTATACTAATTTTTGTCTAATTCTTTTGCTCATCTCATGTAGCCAACTTTGATCTCATGTAACTCGACATTGGTTTGATGAAAACTCGATTTCAAGGGCTTGGAATGAAGAAGGACTGACATTCCTTATATCTATATATCGTGAAGTCCAACAGGGAGGCCAGAAGATGGTGTTTCGAGTCAATGAAGAAGCCTACTCAACACAGGCAAAACTGCCAAAATTGTCTATCCATCTCATGTAGCCCACGAAACTAGACCTTTCATAGAACAACGTCGTGGCATTGGATAGCTTGATCGAAGCTTGGAGGACATCGAACGAAGGCCAGCAAGATCGTTCGAGGCCAACAGAAGTTGCCTTGCTGCATCATAAATCCGAATCCTATTCGGATTAGGATTGCGACTGAAGTTTTCCCCTTTTCTGTTTGAACTCGATTTCCTTGTTTGTTTGAGGATTGGATTTTCGTATTAAGTTGTTAGCTAGCTTAGGTCTATTTAAGGTTGATCAATTGCATTGTAAAACTTAGTTTAGGGTTTAATTGAAGACAAACGCTAAGTTTGGTTCACAAGTTTCGCATTGTGATTGAGAGTAGCTTAGAACGAGTTATAGGGTTCTTGTTGTTGTATCGATCAAGATAATCCCTCTTGATCGTGGCCAGCCTTCAACGAATTTTTCTCGAGCCTTTGCCCTTGTGAGCAATTGCACGAAAGAGATAATCCGCAAAACTACCCAACCAACACCCTGCTTCGAGAGAGCTTAGTTTGTAAAACCAAGTGTTGGGCGATTCTGATTCTTAACCCTACCTGGGGGTTATCAGATACATGGAAAACAAGATGGACGACTATCCCAGGAGGCAACTACAGTTTGTAAGCCACTACACCAATCTTCAGCAAAATCTGAAATGGACAATAGAACTGTCGCGATCATCTATCCCATTTCAGATAGTCCATGGGTCAGCCATGTCCAAGTATTGCCCACGAAAGAAGAAATGATGGTGGTACAAATGATAACGAGGATCTGATCCCTACTCGGACAGTTACAGGGTGGCACATTTGCATTGACTATAGAAAGTTAAATGACGCCACCTGAAAGGATCATTTCTCGTTGTCGTCTATTGACCAGCTGCTAGAGAGACTAGTTGGGAATTGGTATTATTGTTTTTCACATGGCACGCTGGGATACTTCAAGGTCCCTATTGGCCCCATTGACAAGAGAAAGCAACATGCACGTGCCCCTATGGCACTTTTGTATATTGTAAGATACCATTCGAGCTATGCAATGCTCCAACAACCTTCTAGCATTTCATGACTGCCATCTTTGAGGATCTCTTGAAAAATATGGTTGAGTTCTTCATGGATGAATTCTTAGTTTACAAGGATTCTTTTTCCCAATGTCCAGCAAATATGGAAAAAGTCCTAATGCGTTGTGAGGAAATCCGCCTTGTGTTAAGTTGGGAGAAGAGTCACTTCATGGTGACCGAGGACATTATTCTTGGTCATAAAATCTCACGGGACTAGGTTGAGGTCGACAAAGCTAAAATTGAGACTATTTCTAACCTGTCTCCCTTCACATCTCTAAAGGGTGCCTAGCTTCTTAGACCACGCGGGATTCTACTGGGGTTCATCAAGAACTTCTCAAAAATATCCTAAGACCTTAATTGGCTCCTAGAAAAGGAAACCACATTCGAATTTACTAAATATTGTATAGATTCCTTCGAATTTCTTAAGATACAACTCAAGCACGCACCCATCTTAATGGCTCCCGATTGATCTAAGACTTTCGAGCTCATGTGTGATGCTAGCGAATATATTGTCCGGGCTATTCTGGGCTAGTGAAAGGACAAACAATTCCTCCCCAGTTGCACACTTTGCTTCTTTTCTTGCCCTCATTGTCATCGTCTACAATTAGGGCAAGAAAAGAAGCAAACTGTGCAACTCTTTAGTCTTTTTTTTTTTTTTTACATTACCACCAACCATAAGAAAGACACAACAAAGGAAACAAGAAACTAGCTGCTTTGTAGAGTAGGGTGGAAGGAAACTCCAAGGTACCAACGTTGGCTTTCATTTTTATCAAAAGGATGAACACATGATACCCATCTTCATTTAGCATGGGATGTAGAAGAATTAGAAGCATAATTTTGAGAAATGAACACACATTTTAGGAGACTCTTTTCTTTATCTTTGGTAACTTATGTCGTTCTCACTTTCTTCTGTATATCAAGTGATTGTCGGGCGGAGGGAACTTACTATTTATCCTCAACGAAGCATCATTAGATTAAACTTCCTATATTTGTATATAAACTGAAGCAGAGAGATAGATCAAAGACATAATATCACTAACATGTTTGATTGCAGTCACCATTAAGATTCAATTTCAAAAGATACAACCACTATCTAATTTCGAATATATCATCAGACTAGCAATCAACAGCTATGTAAAGAAACATTGACCTCAGTGAGATTCAAGCATCATCACATAAAACTAAAAGCATCACATCAAATAGTAAATCTGGGGAAAACTAGAGAGAACCACCCAAAGTCTGTCCAACATGAGAAACTGATCATATATTTTAACACGAACAGGGTATCATGCTTCCGGTTTGGTCTCCTCTTCATCATCCTCAATCTTTGGAGCCAAGTAGTATCTTATGTAGCCCATCTCTGCAATCTTGTATTCAACCACAATAGGCAGTTCTGCGGACAGACTAAGTGTGACTGTATTGGACAATGGAGTTGCCTTTGTGAAGGAGTTCATGTATCTCAATGCAAAGGTCAGGGAGACTGGCTCATTCATCTCTATGATTGTTGCTTCCTCTGGCTGTAATTTTTTTCAGAAAAACCAGTCAAATAACAAGAAACTCGTCATGTGGTTGTTTCTGGAAGATTACAAACTATAGCAAACATTTTTTCAAAGTTCACAATTTCTCTAGTAAATATACCTTGTCAACTGTAGTATTCTGCCTCAGGACAATGTTTGCACTTCCCATATCACCCCGTGCGGAGAATTTGACACCTTCCTTTGTCACCGATATGACCACTAAAAGAAAATGCAACAGTCAGCTACCAACATTACAATAATGGTAACGCTAGATACTACAATTGGCAGAAAGGAAATATAACGAGATTACCGGTGTCACCAATGGTGGCAAGATCTTTGCAAATTCTCATAAACTCGGCTGAAGGCATCCTGACAATAGCCTGGTATTCTGCATCTGGGATTCCCAAGTGCTCGCTATCAATGTCCATCAGTTTCATCTCAAAATCCGCAATTTTGTCTTGGGCTTCAGTATTAAAATAAAGGATAAAACCAAACAAGTCAGAAAAGACCAGCAAGAACTTACTTCAGTGGAATCACAACACACAATGTATTTGCATCAACATCAAAAAGATACAAACCATTCTTCATATCAACTTCCTCTCTAACCTAAAAGGCTATAATCACAGAAGTAGATTCTGAAGCATTCGTGCAGCTGAATTGCATGTCACTATCTTCTTTGTGACTAATAGTATTTGGGTCCTTACAAGGATCCATTAACTTCAATCCACATTCTCATTCTTGAAACTAGGATAAACCAAGAGTCGATGATTTAAAATTATAGCATCTCTAATGATTAAAGAAAACATTTAACAATTGTAGATAGCATTAAGATTCCAACTTTTAAAACTATCTAATTCCTAGCAGGCCATTGAATGCTGAACGAACTGATTCACGAAACGGTTTAACAAGATCATTATCTTCTCCATAGCAGCCAAGGTTCTTCAAGGAGAAGACTTGACCTTGACTAACACTGTCTTCTGTGACTAAGAAGTGCCCTGGATGAAAGGCCTTTGATAGACATGAAATTAACAAACTCTAAGTACTTAATAACATAACGAAATTGGCAAATTTCAGCATTTACCTAAAGCATTGATATATTTTAAAAAAAACGCACAATAAATGGGTTCTTGTAGAAGCAGATCCTCCCTCCAAATCTTCCAAAATCTCAAGAGGAACCAAAACCCTAATTCTGCCAACATTCTCAGCCTAACAACAAGAAATACCAATCACAGAAAGGGGTAACAACTGAAAACAAGGGAAAGGGAGCCGCAGAAATTACTCGGGCTCTCGAACATGAAAGTGACAGTGTCACTGCCGTCGTCGCCCTTGATAGTGATGATGTCATCGTTGCCGGCGCACTTGAGCATCTTCGCCATGTTTCCAAGATTCATCCCCATGGAGATGTTGCGGTCGCAGCGGAAGTGCTCGAAACCCTCAGCTCTTAGGAGCAGAGCCACAAGGGCGACGTGGCTGGAGTCCATGGCCTGGAGAGCGAAGGAGGCCGACGAGCAGTCGAAGTTGGCGTCATTGACCAGGTCCTTGATGGCATCCATGACCTTCTTCAGAAGGGATCCCTGCACCAGGCGGAGTTCCAACATCTTGTACAGGCGATTCTTCTCTCGGGCAGAGCTTAGGGTTAGGGTTTGAAGGAGGATTCGAAAGGGGAAATGGAGGAAAGGAGCGGGAGAGCAATTGGAAAGTGGAGGGATTGCTTTATTATATATATAAGCGGATTGAGTCGGTGGTTTCGGGTTGGATTTTGACGGTTTCGTTTGTAAATTTGGCGGGCTGGCGGATGTTTTAGGATCAGGTTCCCGCCACCGGAGAAAGTAGTAGATGAATCCGAGCAGGATCACACGTGTAGGATCACACGTGTTGCAGGTAGGGCTGGAAGTTTGGTACCGGTATTTGGGATATACGGACATTTCACGATATAAGGACACTGGTACAATACATTTTAAAATAAATAAAAATGACAAACACCGATACCAATTATCTCGACAATCTATGCTAAAATTCGAAATTGTTTAATCATTCAATTTGAATGATAATTTAGTCAAATCAAGCAAATGATTGTGTATGAACAAAAATAAAAACATATGTATTGTATTATGAAAAATGTATTTATTTAACAATCTAAAAAAAACAATCATAACTTCCATACGACCCCTTATTTCAATAATGTAATTAATGAAATAATTTTTAACAGCATGATGCAGTGTTCAAGCTAAGGTCCAAGTATTAACACCAGTATATAGTATTCATCATAATTAACTATTTCAATATCCACAGCTAACTATTAATGGTTACTTGCTTTCTCTTAGAGAGTTTAATGTAACACTCTTATGCCTAGCTATGCTCTAAGCATTTGTTTTCTTTTTCACAATATCATTTGCATTTATTTATTAAATCAACTTTGTTTCTCGCTTTCAAATCCTAATTATTCACTTCTTCACACCAACTTATGAGAATGCTAAATATATTTTTCATGTATAATCTATTAAACATAAATGTTGCTTATCACTTAAATCAATGGTATCTATGTTAGATTTGATGTCACCAACATATTCTCCCAATTTCTCCTAAAAACATAATATATTGCGCTTGATATCATAGTTTCGTTAGGGAAAGTTTAACAAACTCAATAAATATTCGAACTCTTCGAAATAGCTATCTACATGCGGCGAATATGAAGTACTGAGTAGCTAAAACTCTACTTGAGTTAGTACAATCTTTTTCGCTATCGATTCAAAATTCAACACATGATTATCTTAGTACAATTTAGTCATACTAATTGTGCAGTAGGGGACATCTTATCAAAATCTTAAAGAAAGTTTCTTTGATTGATCGCTTTATTGATGTAATCAATTATACACAAATAGAAGTGATCAAATTTGTAAGATGCACTCAAAGTTTGCTATAATTATTGAGGTTCAGCGGCACGTTAGGCGTACGACGATCATTGGGCATTTGTCTATCTCTTAGCTCGCCTAGACATGCTTAGACATTATAATAAAAATAGCAATTTTAATAATAATGAATAAAATAACGGTTCTGAAGCAATTTCATACTTTTAGTTCAAATGATTTAACAACAAACGAAATAACTCACAAGTTTATAATTTTTTTTTTACCAAATGATATAATTAATTAATTCATGATCTGAAATAGCTAATTATAAGCACTTCAAATTTAAGTTAAAACTCTATATGTTGCAATTGTTTGACGAAATGGGTTTTATAATAGAGTGGTTCTATCGAGAGAGGTCTCTAGGAAACATGGTTTACTTTATTATTCCTTAGGTGGATATAATATCTATCTTCATCGTTACTTTTACATTGGATTCAATTTAGTATACGTTTTCATTTATATAGATTTGTTTATGATGTTCTGGGATATAATATATCATTATATATGATGGTGTAGGATATTAATTCCTCTCATTTTAGGTTCAAATTGATGCATTTTCCCCTTAACCATTCCCTTTTATTGGTTAATAATTTTTATGATATTTTTCACTTTGAAATATCGTGAGCGGAATCTATACACATCAATTTAGGCTAAATTACATGTTTGGTCACTTAAATTATACAAATCTTTCATGTTTGCCACCCAAATTACTTTTCTTTCTTATTCGCCACTAACTTTACGAATCGTTTCACCATTAACACCGGCCGTTACACTCCGTTAAGTTTATCCTACGTGGCAGTCAACTATAAAGTTTGACTGTTAACTAAATGACGTGGAAATTAAAAAAATTAAATATATTTTTCCACCTCATCATTGCATTTACTTTATCTATATGATTTGTGATATTAATTATTTAATAAAAAAATAATTAAATTAAAAAAATAAACGGCCTCCTTTTTCCTCATCGCTGGTGCACTCGTACCCACCAGATCGGCGCTCTTCTCCTCGTCGTCGTCACCTTCTTCCTCACTCGCCTCTTTCACCAGTCGTTCTCTCCCTATACCGCCACTTCCTTCGGCGGCAGCGTCATCAGGTGCGGCTCCTGGAAGAGCCTTATCCGTATCTCCGACGCTTGATACCTGTAATGGCCTAACCGTGACTACGGTTCAGTCCTCTCAAAGAGACTGAGATTAATGGCTTGAAAGAGCTGATGCACAGTCGTGATGGCAAAATATCCGTCGAAGCTTGCGTTGAAGGCCAATGGGCACTCAGGTTTGTGTTAATTCTGTTCTTGAATTTCTTCCATGTTCGAATTCATCATTCCTGTTATCTATTTGATTAGAGCTCCGGTGAATCAGAGATTGAATTGATTTTTCTTGATTGGATTGATTTTCTAGGTTGAGATATATAAATTGCTGTTGAAATCAGGGTTTCGGACTAAGAGGAAAGAGGAAGGCAATCAAACTCTTTACCCACTCCTCCGCTTCGTCTGCCGTGGCTTTCGCAAGCGCCATCGAAATCCTTCCCCTCTCATCGAGCTTCTTCACCGACAATCAGAGCACGGCGATCCCTCCCGGCGGCGCTGCTGCTGGGTTCTTCGGGTTCCCATCCAGCGCTCTTCTTCACTATTGGGTTCTTCTGTGGAACCTCTTCACGGGCAGTTCTTCTACAGATGCAGAGTTGTTAAGGATGGCGTTTATACGTTTGGCGCCGAAGTTGCAAGATCCACAGGACATCTTCTTCAACGACCTGCAGTTCTTGGCGAAGCTTCCATCCCGACATTGGTGATTTCCAGGCATGACCGGAGCTACCAGGCCGACGAGCTCAGCTACTTCTAAGCGCAGCTCGATGGGCTGAACGTGCGCACCAATCTGAACTACGGTATCGACGGAGCCAGGATGCGATTTGTGAGCAAGGTGCTGAGGTCGGCGAACTATGAGATTTGGTATATGATTTTTGGGGGGTGGACTTGTTCTTCTGTTTAAGTTATGTATCACGAACTAATTTAAAAGGCTTCTAAAAAAAAGTAATTTAAAAGGCTATGGGGATGCAGGATTATTTCCGGTCCGATTGCACTGGTTGATTATCTAAATTTCTTCCTCCCACTGATAATTAATTTTGTAATTTATAAAAAAATTCAATAATTTTTATTAATATAATCAATCATAGACATAGTAAGTGGAATGGTGAGGTGGAAAAATAATTGTATTTTTTATTATTTTTAATTTCCACGTCATCAAGTTAACGGTCAAACTTTATAGTTGACTGCCACGTAGGACAAATTTAACGGAGTGTAACGGCCGGTGCTAATGGTGAAACGATTCGTAAAGTTAGTGGCGAATAAGAAAGAAAAGTAATTCGAGTGGCAGACGTGAAAGATTTGTATATTTTGAGTGACCAAACGTGTAATTTAGCCCATCAATTTATGTTTTTTCACTTCCTCCTCTCTTGGTTAGATATTGTGTCCATATTGATTCCTATATTGATTATCGAATTACTACTTTTTTGTTCTTTTTTGTGATGCAAGATATGATTTTATGTTTGATAATATAGATTTATTTTGCAAGCATGTGGATGCTTGAGAGTAGGTTGCCAACCCGCGGGTCGACCCACTTTGACCCTGACCCGGTGAGAAAAACGGGTTGCACGCACCCGCCGAGTCGACCGCTACAAGGTATCGGGTTAGAGGTCAAATTGTGTCATTTTTTTCTTTGGTTTGCCAAATGCGCCTATTTTCCAATTTTCTTTTCGCCTAACTCAATATTTGGAATCCTAAGTTGAACATTTGAATATTGTTGTTATATAATTGTGTGTGAATTTTCACTATATGTTGGATCTAAGTACAACATGTTATTTTAGTGTAATATTATATGTTATAACTCATATGTTAGATGAGATTTGATATAATTTATCAGGATAAGTATAATATAATGACTCTTTCCATATTTTCGGACTAAACCGAGCTAAACCGGGTGACCCTTAACTCACTAGATTCACCGGGTCTGGGTCAACCCGCGGGTTGACAACCTTGCTTGAGACTTTTCATTTGCCTCATAACTTACATTTACAATGGCTCCAGACTTGGATGGGTTTCTATTCAGCACATAAATTTTTAATGATGTAAAATTTATGAAACTAAGATGCATATTAATAAACAATGTAAGGTCTCATCTTCCCTCTTAAGCACTACATATCATTGTTTACTTACCATTAAATCAAAGTCTTTCTAACTTGAGTAAGAGATACAATGACTTTTATTAACTTTCACTACTCATATATCACAAGTGTTCAAATCATTATCAAGTGTTCATACAATGACTTTTATTGTTGTGGATTTCCCCCAAAATGTTAGGTATGCTGCTTTTAGTTTTTGCCTTCTTTTCGCTTTGATTTAGCTTTTTATGTGTTGCTCTACTAGTTGAACTTGCAGCTGGAGATCTGCATGCTTTGTTTCATTATATCATTGAATACACTAAAGTCAATGGAACCATGACTGTGTGAGTTAGTTTGTTTCTTTTTAAGTACACTCTAAACATATGGTTTGTTTCATTATATCATTGAATACACGAAAGTCAATGGAAAAGGCAAAAAAAATTATCGTATATTGAAGATTGATTATGTATGTGTGATGTAAAACAACTCTTATCATTGTTCTTCTTAGACATTTTTATATAGGTATGACTTTGTTTGAAATATGAATTTATGTTAGTGTAGTTGGGCATTGTTTGTCATTTTTTAAACTTCATTAGTCAAATACATTAAATACTTTCCTATATTATTCATGGAGAACTTACCAAATTAAATTGTTAATTCAATCCTCGATGTTTACTACACATACACATGAAAATCAAACTCTCTCGGCCAAGAGGCCGGGCCCTAATCTAGTTATACATATAAGCGGATTGAGTCAGTGGTTTCGGGTTGGGTTTTGACGGTTTCGTTTGTAATTTGGCGGGCTGGCGGATGTTTAGGGATCAGGTTCCCGCCACCGGAGAAAGTAGTAGATGAATCCGAGAAGGATCACGTGTTCCAGGCAGGGCTGGAAGTTTGGTACTGGTATTTGGGATATAACGAATACCGTACCGAATTTATCATTATTTGGTATTATCGGATATCGGCTTATTTTTTAGCGATTGAGATTCATTTTGGAGTGTTATTCGGTATTCGAGATTACGAGATTGTGATTGGTATATACCGAAATACCGAGAAATACCAAAAATTAAAAATCAATAAAATATAACACACAACCTTTAGTCATTACTCACTCTTTCACAACTTAGAAGCCTCCATCCAACTCAATTTTGACTTTCAGATTAAGTCACTCTCGTTTCTCACCTAATATCTTGTTATTTTAATAACACAAAAAAACACTAGTATTAGTCGGCTCTCAACCTCCAATTCGTCAAATTAAGGATTACCAATGACAAGAATTTGAGATATCACCTCTCCTTCGTTCTCCTTATCCATATCCTAGCTCTAGGCAAACTCAAGACTCTTTGTTTAGTACATGGTTGTCAAACCGGTTTCATGCCGGCCGGTTCAACCGGTACCGATCAGCAAACCGGCTGGAAAGGGGCTGGTATTTAACTATGGTCAAATCCGGTCAATGCCGGTCAGATCCGGAAATTCCGGCCGGTTAGACCAGAAATCGGAATTTAATGTTACCCATATTATATCCAAAAATAAACATCTTCCATAGGATTTGAACCAAAGACCTCTTGTTCATTTTAGTTTAACTTATACACCAGTAGGCTACAAGCAATTTTGTTGTCTATATTAACCTTATATGTTATATATCTAATACTAAATTTTACACAAATCATTATAAACATTAATAAAATTTATTTAATAAAATTTTATTTTTAAGCATCTAATTGTTTAGTATTAGTTACCAATTCTTAGCTATAAATTATTTTGTGTGAAATAATTCTTCTAATTGCTTTTTTATGACCAATTTATTTGGAATTGAGGATTTCCATTTTCCTCATGTATTTTATTAAAACCGGCACAACCGGCATGAATACTGGTTGTACCACGGTCAGACCATTCCACTTACAAAACCGGCACACCGGCATAAACCGGTTTGACAACCTTGGTTTAGTCTCTTTGCTCTAAATTAAATAATCAAATCTAATTTATGTATTTAATTATTACTTGCAAAGGAAATTAATTTCGTATTCGATAATACCGATTGGGATACCGAAGTACCGATTGGGATACCGAAATATTTAGGGATTGAGATTGGGATTGGGATACCGAAATTATTTAGGGATTGGGATTGGGATTGACTTTAGAGTGTAATTCGGTATTTGAGATTTCAGTATTTAGTATTAGAATACCGATACCGTACCGATTTCCACCCCTAGTTCCAGGTATATGATAATAAATGTGAATCTGCCCTTAGATTGTAATTGTAGTGTGTTTTTTTTCTTTGTTTTTACAAAGAGAACTTTGAGGGTAAATTGTAAGTCCAATCATTTGGTTTATTAAATTTTTTATTATTTTTATCATTCAATGATATTTTATTGCTCAATGGTCACTGACTTTAAATTTCTTGTTCATTGAGTGTCCATTTTCATTAAATCCATCCAATGCGGCAGTCAACAGTAAAGTTTGACCATTAAATAGATTATATTATAATTAAAAATATAAAATAAATAATTCTTAGCTTCCCATCTCACACCCTTTTTCCCACTCGTAGGAATGGATGACAATGTAACCTATACCAACTTGTGTCCAATCCAATCTGATCAAAGCGGGTAAAATCCACTTGACGAGTTTTGGATTGGATGAGGACAAAACACACTTTACGAATTGGTGGGTTGGGTTCGGTCTAGGTTCAGCCAAAATCCAACCTGTTATCCGTCTGACCCGCTCTTCGAGAAAAAGATAACGTGTTTTGTATATAACTCAAATAATATGAATAATTTATGAATGTTATTACTTATTAGTATTTTTAAAAATATAATTTAATTATACTTATAATTATGTTATTAACCTTCATAGCATTATTTTGGATGCTCTAATAAACGTCAAACAAAGGATTTGTCACATTGTATTTATTCAGTATATTAGGGATATAACCTAATTGATAGGGTATAATTTGGATTCAAATATTATGGGTAATAGGTGGTGGACATGATTTTCTCAGTGTCCAATCTGAATCCGCTCGATGTTTTTTTAACTTATTTTCTTCGTCCTAGTAATTTATTGTTGTACTTTCACTTATCTAATGCCAGTACACGTGTAATTGTTAACATATTAATAAAAATGATAAATAAAAATTATAACCCAGTGATAATTTGAGTAATAAATACGCTACTTCACGATTTGTGCTTCGACGTTGTTCTTCTATATGTTGAGATAGGAGTAAATTGCAAGTTTGTTTCGGGATGGCAATTTCGACCTGACCCGATTTACCCGATCTGTTTAACCTGTTTTGGGGCGGGGCGGGCATGGGTACCTCTCATCGACCCGACCTGCCCTGATCCGCCCCATTCTCGACCCGTTCTTGCCTAAATTACATATAATATTAGTTAAATTACTTAAGATTTTCTTCTTATTACATCATATTTTAGCTATAATAAAGTTGTAAATAAGTGAAAACCTCAATTTCTTAAATAATTTAACTACATTTTATCATGGTTTCTTTCTTGGTCTTTCAATGAAAAGAACGAATATTTCTAATATTTTTCACATAAATTACATACCCAATTGGTCGACCTGCCCCGACCCGCGCCCCATGATAAATTACCCGACCTGGACCCGACCTGCCGTGGGGCGGGTATGGGTATCGAGATACCCGCCCCGAACCTGCCCATTGCCATTCCTAAGTTTGGTCACTGGAATTGCTTAAAAAGTTCACGTTTGCCACTAAAATTAGTTTATTCCATTCGTAGTTACTCAAATTAGTTCAAGTTTGGTCACTCTCCGTTAGTCTCCATTAAATTTTTCTGATGTAACAGTCAACTCTGAGAGTTAACCTTTAAATGTGTGACGTGACAATTAAAAATTAACATAAAAATAAAATTTCATATTTATATTTTCCACCTTATTTACCATTATAAAATAAAAGTTATGCACCAAAAACAAAAGAATTTGCACAAATTCACGAACGCCCCCAATAAAATGCACAAAAATGGATGAAACTAGCTCCAAAGGGTTGATAGAACATGAATTACACCGCACTCTGGTCAGTTCATAACCTCATCACACTCTGATATTCGTTTCAAGTTTCATCCGCAAACCCAAAAACTCGAATCTATTAGGATCCAAAACTAAGAGCTACTGATACAATGATTAGCAACCAAATGCTACCGCTGGTTCTTGAATTCTATCCGGATCCTATCATTCCCCTAACCCAACCACCACCGCCGTGGAGCACATCGCGCAAATGATGGAGTCTCGGGTGCTTGTTCGGATCATGGATCTCGTGGCGTGCCTTGGAAGTCAGCGAAGAGCTTCGCATCCCGGCCTCGATCCCTTCTCTTGCCGCCTGGTATAGGGTTCCTAGTTTTCATATTTTTTATTATATTGTTGTTTTTTATTATATTGTTGTTATCTATTATTCGTGTTTCATCTAATATGAGGGGTGCAACATTTAATCCAGGTTTTAATCATGATCAATAATTATGTCAAACAACATTGTAACTTTATCACCGCTTGGAAAATAGTATTCATGACCGTCTGATCTTTGATTGACCAACAATTTCCAACTTCATAAGTTGAACATGGTTTAAGCTAGCTTACGTCACCTTATCGTACTCCTATCGAGTTATGCTATTTAGACCATAAATTAACGGAGTTTGGAATATGATACCATACCATAGCCTCTAATGGATGAACTCAATCTCTAATTCTCTAATCCAAATCGCATGATTCATTTAATGCAAAAGTAGTAACCAACGATTCTTATTTGTCTAAATATATTAAAGTACAACTAATAAGTGTGAGCGAAGTGTATATTACACCTCGAGTGTATGCTAGGCTTTGCCACCATTATATTAAAGTATAACCAAACTATTATGCTATGCTTCTATATTAACTTCAACATTTTATGAATGATAGCAAAACAAAATGTTAGTTATAGATACATTTTGTCTTCGCTTCACATTATCATCCAAAATTAAATGTGTGACCGACTGTAACTGGAATTGTGTGATAACTTAATATGAAAAGTAATCCGATAACATTGAAAAATGACAGATAATAGAAGGAAAGTACAAACAAATGACACTCGCCGCCTATCGGCTGTATCTTGACAGTTAAGTTAAGCCAAGGTGGGTGACAGGAAATTGAATACTCCACGTTCTGCCATGGTCACTAGGACAATAAGTCCTTTCGAGCTATAATATTAAAGGTAACGAAAAATAATTAGATCATTATCTTATTAGTCGAGTTATCCGACAAGTATAAGTGGTTACAAAAATACTAATAGTAATATATGTATTAGGGTGTCACATTTGATATAAGTAAGGATAAAAATAGTTATTTATGTCTCAATCATTATATATATCCAATAGATTAAAATTTGTTTCAAAATCCTGCTTAGTTTAGGAGCTATGTATCTAAATATGACCCAAAGTTGCACATCTACACTCATGTAGGAAAAAGAAAGGAACTAAGTCAAACAATAAAAAGAGAAAAGAAATGAATTATAATTACACTAGGGAAAAAGTAAAGACAATGTATTTTATATTTATGAATGGAAGAAAATTTAATGACATGTGGAAAATAAAAAGATATTGAAATAACATAAAAGAAAAGATAATGATATCATTTTAATATGCGAGAAATGTCAAATTCAATCCCTAAAGATGACAAAATGCATATTTGTAAATGTACATAACTTTCTTGTAACTTCTTTTACCAATTGGTCACAGACATATTTTAGCCATATAACCACAATTTGATTTTGAAAAAGAAAGACCATTGGTGATTTTCTTAAACACATGAAATTGTCGTGTATCATTGTAGCATATGATTGAGCTATGTTGATATATTTCATTAATCTTTAAAGTCTAGCAACATGTCAGATTAATCTTAACTATGTTATTATGACTATATTTTTTACTTAGCTAATCATCATTGTTACTTCATGCTATTATCTATTAATAATCTAGTAAACACACAAAAATTGTAATTTTTCTAGTACATTGTGATAAGAGTGTATTAGTTCAAATATATATAGTAGCTCTTTTCTAAAAATTGCAACATAATTGTATTGGTTCACATATTTATAGTAGTTTGTACAAACAAAATGTTAAATTCTTCTTCTTCTAGAATACGAAAGAAGATTATTCTTTGCTTTTTCATTTTCAATTTTAAAAGAAAATCACATGTCAAATTATGTAAAAGTTTAGAATTCTGTATCCACTAATTTCATGCTTTTGGGATTCTTTAATTATTTTTAAAAAACTATAAACAATTATCAAACGTATTAAAAAATAGGACTTTGCTATGGTGACATGCATGTCACGGTGACATGCACTTTTCGGTTGACCTCATATAGGATTAGGTCGACCTAATCTGTTGTTTCAGTGTAAAAACAGTTTCACGGTGCCTACTTTGGATATTCATATCTTACAATTGGCTAGATGGAAATTGGAGATTAAAGGCTTGTTTTGAAGCTGAAGTGTCCATGTACACATTAAAGTACTTGGGAGCTCAATAGAAAGTCCAGAAGACCATTTTTGAACCTGACCAAAAGGCTATGCCAAAACTGGGAAACTATCTGAAAATGGTCTGGCAACGTGTTTGTCAAGCCTACTTTGGAGCTCAATTTGAGAAGTATGGATGTGAGTCAAGTCCAGGGGCCTCTACCACGTTAAATTACCTATTTTATTATACAAAGGCAAGGCATTGGATGAAAGATTGAATATCTTTAAGGCTTCAAACAAAAGGCTCGAAATTGCTACGAAGACTGTTTTTCTGGCAGCTTGCTTGTACTCGAAGTCTGCCAGAAAAACAGCCTTCGTAGCAACTTCGACTCTTTTGTTTGAAGCTTTACAGATATCCAATCTTTCATCCAATTCCTTGAATTTATAAAAACATACCTAATTTAACGTGGTAGAGGCTCCTGGACTCGACTCGCATTCATGCTTCTCGAATTGAGCTCCAAAATAGGCTTCACAAACACGTTTCCAGACTTAGCCATTTCCAGGTTGTTTCCCAGTTTTGGCATAGCCTTTTGATGATGTTCAAAAATGGTCTTCTGGACTTCCTATCGAGCTCTCTTCCACTTCAATATGTAGAGGGACACTCCAGCTTCAAAACAAGTCATTAGTCTTCAATTTCCATCTAGCCAATTGTATGATATGAATATCCAAAGTAGGCACCATGAACTGTTTTTACACTGAAATAACAGATTAGGTCGACCTGATCCTATATGAGGTCGACCGAATTCTAAATGAGGTCGACCTAATCCTAACTGAGGTCGACCGGAAAGTGCAAGTCACCGTGACATGCATGTCACCATAGGCACACCTAATAAAAATAGGTTATTTGTAGTTGTTAATGATTTTCTATCATTGCTAAAAAATAGAATACAAGATTTTATCTGTGATAGTTTTTGTTGTGTAATCTGTAATGTATAGAAACCATTAAATAAAAATAGAATGTTATGTGTTGTAATTTTTTCTAACATGAGTATTAATCTTGTTGCGATTAATTGCATCAAAGAGATGTACTCTATTGGTTACTGAAATGATTACAGTTTGAGCGTCTAGGTTGCATGATTGGGATGAGATAACATGACTACCCCTGAAAGGATTGGAAAAATGACACCCCTATCAATTATAGAGTTTTAAGGTAATTGATTTGTATTGCATTTAATAATTTATCTGAATTAAAAATTCATATTAATTACTTTCTTTTTTTTAGTGCAATGGTAGTTCTACCACTGCAATGATATCAGTGTGCATATGCAATGGTAGTTTTTTTTATTGAAGGGAGGCAACAGTGCCAAAAATACAAACCCAACAGGGTAGCGCTTACATCGACCCTAACTCAAATAGATAACCAATTGCAAAAGCAAAATAAACTGAATAAACTGAAAAAGCTTGACATGTAACTCAACCCATTATAACGTCCATTACCCTTATTTACTTCAGGATCTATGTTCCGCACTTCACACCTTGGTTGTTGAGGTTTCAATCTGCATCTCCTCTTTGGATGTTTCATTTTCAGTGACCAAAAGTCCTTCAGCTGTCTTCCGATTTTGCGAGAAGAATTCATCTATGGCCTCGTGATAGGGCAAAAGCGTATATGTCAATTTCTATCTCGTAGTAAAATCGGAAAGTCCGGATATCGTCTCTCAGGGACTGGTACAACCTTAAGTTCTATCAATTTTGTATAGCAAACTATAGGTGAAAATGGTTTAATGAGATTATTAACTACTAGCAAAGTAATTAAACAAAACAAGCAAATTAAAGTGTCGGGTTTAAATCAATGGGAGAAATCTCTGGGAGAAACACCGGGATTCACTACCTATCCTATCCAGATTAATTCACATATTCCAATCAATTTAATCCATAACTCTACAGCCAGGATATCACTACGGTGCTAGCTATCCCTGTCGGGCATTACTACGTACTAAACAATTAAATCAAATCCTACTGTCGTAGCTCAATGACTTAATTATTTAGCCTGAAGATCGATATCTCATTTAAGACCGCATAGTACCTTATTTAATCCACTGTCGCTTCGATAAGTTACTATGTCACATGAAATATGTTCAGTTATTAGGGTTTCACTATCGCTAATAACCTAATTAACTACAAATCGTTGTATTGGTGGCCAGTCAACACAAAGCATTAAGTAATTTCATGCAATAGAGATTGGAAGAAAAGAATCATGAATCAACCCATCAAATCAAGAAATAGCTACATCCTATGGTGTTTCCCCCAGAAATCGGGGTTTAGTTCATGACGAAATCGAGATAAAACATTAGGGTTTTGTTCATCATGTTCTAAATCAACAATAAACAAACTAATTTGATTCAGAAAATCCAACCAAATAATCGCTCTCGTTGAACTCAGCTCAAGCCTTGGAAAACTGATCACCAATCGATAATCGCCGCCTTGGAAACCTCTCGATGCGCTGTGCTCTCTCCAAAAAGAATTTTCGTCCAAATTAATTGCTCTCCCCCGCGATGCCTCTGTCCACCAAATTTTATTTCCCTTTTTCCTTTTTCAATTCCCCTCCAGGCCGCCTTTTTCTTTCTTCTTAATTCCGTCGCCCAGAGAATCTCCTCCTCAAGCCCTTCTCCGCTGCGTTTTTGCTTTACCGACCTCCAGGCCTTTCCAAAAGCCCTCGGCCCAAAAATTCCCTTCCTATCCGATCCCCCTCTTTATTTTTTGTTCCGTCTCCTTGTTGCCCAATTAATTCCGCCTCCTCTAGAATTTCTTGTCCCAAAAATATATATGTCCTAATTAAAACCACCCCCTAGCCCAATAATTCCTTCCACCATCAGCGCCCCAGCCATTAGAAGCCTCCAATCCAATTATTCTGCCCACCTCTTTCCTCCAAGTCTCGCCCCACCAAATATCCGCCAGCCATTTCCAAAAGGTCACCCAGCTAATTTTCGTGGCCCAGTTGCGTCTCCTTCCCGAGACAAAGCAATTTGGGCCCAATTAATTGCTTGTGCACTCGCTTCTTTTTTCGTGCTTTCTCCACCTGTAACATATCAAACTCATGGCACTAGGCAGTAATGGTTTTTCAACCATTCTCGGGTTAGCGAGCCCTCAAATAGCACCAATTGGTTAAATCATACCACGGATAATCACATAAATTCCAAGAATTCAATATGTTAAAGCCGATTATCACAACCCCACACTCAATTGTTGCTTGTCCCTAAGCAACGACTGAAAAGACACAAACACATAATGACACACCACAGACTAACTAATCAAACACTCAAAGCAAAACACAAAATTTCCTTGTACTCTAGTTGTAATCAGTAGTTTCTTTCTCAACGGACAAGTTGTGCTTTAATGGTCATACCTTTCACCCCACACTCAAGGTCTTTGCAACCCTTAACCATTGACTGACTCAAATCCATCCAAATACTCAAATAACAACACTCAATTTCGATCGTCGGTAGTGGGTGGTTAACAACTTATGGTGCAACAATTATTAGGAGAATCTAACCATATCAGTGCGGAGCATATCTCGTGAGGACAGTCTGGCTTACTCACACCAACCATAAGCAATTAATTAAGCATGAGTCTAAAAAACTAATGGGGGAAGCCTTTCGCAAACAAGATTTTAACTTTAAGCACATCACTACCTTTTACGACAAGGAGAGGCTTTCTCTCTTTCTGCTTTTGCTTGCCAATAGGTCGTATTTAGTACAAGTGGGATTTGTTTCTTACTACCGGTGACCGAGCAAGAGCAATTTCTGCTTCTTAGCACTCGCATAAGGGCTTCTTTTAACTCCTTATCCTCGGTCCGTGTGGAGGGTCATTGCACATCCTCTAATGGCACTTCACTCAACTGGGGATCGTACTTGATAAGCAACATCGTACGGTCGCAAACCGATTCTCAATTGAATCTTTCCTCATCCCCATGTGCAATGAGTGATTGCCTCACACGATTTTGGCATATTTACCCACACTTTAATTGTTATGGCAACTTTCTTATATTTTACTTGTCAGGTAGGATTTTCTTTTATAAAGATATAGTTCACCCCATCATAAAACCATCAAAACTGAGAGACTCATTGCAAAATCAAAAGCTCACAATTGATGCAAGTAAGCACGGTATCCAAACATGTCGAATGGTCAATGTTCTCCACCTAACTACTTCACCAAAAGTCGTTACACTATCCTCACAAAAGAGAATGTTGCTAAAAGAGTTGCTCATTCAAAGCATATCAAGTCAGTCAAAACAGTCAAGCTCATTGTGAAGAACTATGCAATTCAACACTAGTGGGGTGATTTTGATGATTTCATTCAAGCGCAAACTCATTTCACACGCATCACAGTCATTTACATCATGTTACCACAAGAGTACAATGTTTTGTTTTTAATTTTTCTGATTTTTAGGTGTTTTTTAGCCATTAGCTTTGCACAGGCAGACTGCTTTTTACACAGGCAAACTGCATGCAGTTTGGCTGTGCTCAACCTAATGGCAATTTTTTTTTATGATTACACATGACGAGACACTGTGGACAACTAAGACTTGACACCTAAACATAAAACACGACAAGAACACGGACCATCCACCCCACACTCAGGATGGACATTGTCCACAATGTCTGCTACTACACACAACACACCAACAGGTTCACCTAGCTAACATTATTACAGATCATCATTCACCACGAGAAGTATTCACAAAGAAAATAAAAGAAAAGAAAAAAGAACCTCGGGACAAGCTCCTATGAAGGTGAAACGCTAAAACACAACACCTAACAATGGCCAAGTGTAACCAATGAAAGGGACTGCAGTATAGTGTCACAAGTAATAAATATCGAATCCACGGGTCTCTAGAGTTACTATTACTCAGCTCCAGTTCATTATCTAGCAAACTAGATTAAGGATTGATTTATAAACTACTCTAATGATTACTATACTAATTACAAGTTGTGAACTCACTTAGGTATGATTCCTCCTAGCTCCTCAATTAGGTCCAAGTTGCAATTACCTTTGGTTGATCTACTGTTGATTAAACTGCGGAAGATCCGACAGTAGCTTGGAATCTCTTAAGCTGACCAAGCCCTCTCAGTCCAACTACCCGGCAGGCGACTAACCTTCACTGGGATAGAAAGCTGAGGCTATGAACACAGAACTCCACTACCGGAATTGGATTCTAGTACAAAGCAGTAGATTGACTAACTCTCGTATAACCAATTCACCACCATCAATCAAGGAATCTCTCTTAACCTAATCAGATTCTATCTATCATAGGTTAAAGCAGAAATCAAGAGAATTTGATCAAGATTCAATTGACTCAATAAATCATGCCTCAATCGATTATAGTCAAACAATATAGCATCCAAAACTTCATACAAGAAAGATCCTAACACATGGAACTAGGATTCCTCAAAACCTAAGTGAAGGGAAGTTACTCCATAGAGAAGAGAGAGACTGCAGATATCTGATCTAGATCTTCAATCTCCATCTCCAAGCTTGATTCCCGAGCTCCAATGGCGAAGAAATCCTCCAAAATAGCTCCAAGAATGTTCCCAAGTCGCTCTCTCTCTCTCTCTAGGGTTCGTCCCTTGGGTGTTTGGGAACCAAAAACCCAGCTCTCCCCTTTCCTTTGGCTGGAAATCGAGTTTTAAACAGAAATTCCCGATCATGCGGCCAGGCCACACGGCCGTGTGACTTTCCCAGATTCCCGTGTGAGGGCTCGGTGATTTCCACACGGCCACATGGCCAGTTCACACGGCCGTGTGGGTCTTGCCCGTGTGGCTTGCTCAACCTCTGTTTAATGCTTCGTTTCTCCCTCGTCCGGACTCCGAATCAGTCGCCGTTTGATCCCAGACGCTCGTAGTCTCATCCTATTTCTTTTCATGACAAGCTTGCATGATTCTTTGTCCATAAAGTGAGGTAAAAATCTATTCTTCTTCAGGTCATGCCCGAGTTTCTTCTCCCGAATCGTCAATTGATCTCTGATTGATTTGAAACTTGCGCCTATGCTTCACTTTATGTTCTAGGACCTGAAATGTGACAAAGGAACACAACCTAGCATAAAATAGGACAAAGACTCAATAATTCAAGCTCAAACAATCAAGAAACAAAGGGGAAAACATGTGCAAATACCGAGTCATCAAATCCCCCCACACTTAACTGTTTGATTGTCCCCAAGCAAACCTAACTCAAACCAATGCAGCTCTCCAGTCCTCTATAGCAACAAACAACCCCGATCGTCGGTAGAGGATTTTCTAGATCGTATAGCAGCTTACGAGGTCAACTGGTCTTCTAAGACGTCCCCTATCTCTCTCAATGCGAGTACTAGACTCAAGCCAGGAACATGAGAAGAAGTAGAAGTAAGACAGTCAGTTCATGGACAAAGGGACTCACACCATTCACAACCAAGGACTCGTTGTACCGGGGTGCTCTTTCACTTCATTTCACCTTTGGAACCCCTTTTTGCACTTTCATTTACATTTCTTTTTCTCTTTTTTTCTTCATTCACTTGGCGGGGGTTCCAACTGCAGTCTTTTGCACGGTCGACCCTTATTAGTCGAGCAAGAGCAATTTTTGTACATCTAGCGCTCGCCACAGTACTTCTTTTAACTCCTTTTTCTCAACTCGTGTGGAGGGTCAATGAAATCAAGGGGGGTCGGAAGCTCTATCCGTGCCCTTAAAAACACATCCTCAAGTAGGCAAACCGTTCAACGGGTGAAAATTTTACTTGTACTAGAGACAACTTAGCTTCACCTTGTAGGAGTACCCCACTAAGGATCACTAAAATCTCTTCCAAAACCCGATTTTGTGCAATGAACGGTGCCACACACGTTGGGCTTACCCCATGTTTAAGATTTCAATGATTTCGACATGGAGGACCAACTGCTTCCCATTTTCCATATGAGCACCCTGTTCGATACACGAGTCCATAACACAATCCAAACAGAGTCACCATTACCACATGAATTCAACGGTCTTAGCTCCACTACTTCACAAAATCAACTGGCACAACAGAGAGCTAGATAGGAAAAATCTTATACTTCAACATCCTCCATAGTGCTACACTAACTCCCTAGGTTGCACATTACTATAGAGAAGTCGATTCAAAGCATACTGAGCAGGCAATTTGCAAGGAAACACGTACTTGGAGCCCTCAAATTTAAAAATTTGGACAGTGGACTAGGCTCGAAGCAGACAAACAGCCAAACATTCACCCGCGTACATAATCGAACACCCCCCCACACTTAAGCACGACATTGTCCTCAATGGAGGAAAGATAAGGAGGGTAGAACGAAGTTACCAGATCAAGGGTGAATGATGATGGACGGGTCAGGCGGTGCATTCCAGGAAGAGCGAGTAATCAGAACGCAAACACCACACAAAATCTCACAAAGGTTGAGTTATTGACTCTAAAATCAAATAACAAAACTGACTCAACCGAGGAGAAATAGAGAAAGAAATGCAAACCGACTGGTTGGGTTGCCTCCCAACAAGCGCTTCTTTCACGTTGTGAGCCAGACGATGGCTCCTAAGTTTCGGTCCATGCTAGAACCTCCTTGAAGTTGAGGTTCTCGTCAATGAGGTGGAGTCGCAAGTCATGAGCATGTGGTATGACTAGTGATGGAAGCTCGTGCACTTGATGCAGATGAAGTCTCCATCCTCGAGACCTCTTCTTCTCTTCTCTCGTCTCATTGCCCCAAACCATATATGAC
The DNA here is from genome assembly GCA_964030455.1 of Linum trigynum. NCBI lineage: Eukaryota > Viridiplantae > Streptophyta > Magnoliopsida > Malpighiales > Linaceae > Linum > Linum trigynum. The sequence goes on along the minus strand of OZ034814.1, from coordinate 25,257,425 downwards.
AACATCGATTGACCACCATCGCGTCCACCAAGAGGGACCGATGTCGATGTGGCCTTGGTCTGGCAAAGAGACACTGCAAATGGGTCTTTGCTAAGTAGTTCCTCGAAGTTTGGTGGGTATATTACTTGTATTATAGGGCCGGTGCAAGCCTCTTCCACCTCCACTTCATCCTCAGCCTGGACACCAATTGCTTCTTCAACCTCCCTTTCTTCTTCATGTGGTATCACCCCTGGGAAATGATCAAGAACTCCTTCTGCTTCACTTTCGTCATCCTCCACAACTTCTTTCTGCACCCTTTCTTGCTCTTCTTCTTCTAGCACGGATTGGAGAGCAAGCTGCCAAGCAATTTCTTTCATGAGATCTTCTTGCATCTCCTCACTCATGCCCGCCTCTTCAAAGCTCAGTTTGGGATGTGGGAAGGTGTGGTCGGCTATGACAGGACATTCCTGATCATGATCATCACGAGAGCTCTCCGTGACAACTTTAGTGTGCTCCACAATGTCCTTGTAGCCTTCTTCTTCCTCCTCCTCTTCTAGTATGGTAGCATAAGGGTGATCGGGAGTAGGTTGTGCACAAGATCGCTCAAGATCATCGACGCTCTTCTTAAGGCTCAGGAGGATCTCCTCTGTTTCACGATAGGCCTGGACACAATGATCCATCCTGGAGCATGTTCTCTCACTGTCTCGAGCAAACTGTTCCATGAGAAGCCTCAATTCATAGTTTGGATCTGGCTGTGGAGTGTAGCATGGCTCTGCAGAATGGCCCGTGAAGGCCGCCATGGGTAACTCCAGCGCCGATGGCCCTTCTGGTTGTGGGAGAAATTCTTCTTGGTAATGAGGTTGTTCTTGATATGCCCAGGGGTCCGGTTGTTCTCCGTAGTAAGGGGGTTGGTACTGGAGCCCGAATCCATAGTCTTCTCCTCCTTGATTGCTCCAGGGAGTCTCGGGGTAATACCACTCGGGTGGTGGTGGATACCCCCAATTGTTGGAGAAGCCATGAGGATCCATGATTCAGATCTGCACCCACAAAAACAAAAACACCCAAGTGAAAAGCAAGGGTGGAAAAGAAAAGAAAAACGCTAAAGTAACAAACTTCTGCCTTTCCTAATAATCTAGAAAGTCCCCGGCAACGGCGCCAAAAACTTGAAACGCTAAAACACAACACCTAACAATGGCCAAGTGTAACCAATGAAAGGGACTGCAATATAGTGGCACAAGTAATAAATATCGAATCCACGGGTCTCTAGAGTTACTATTACTCAGCTTCAGTTCATTATCTAGCAAACTAGATTAAGGATTGATTTATAAACTACTCTAATGACTACTATACTAATTACAAGTTGTGAAATCACTTAGGTATGATTCCCCCTAGCTCCTCAATTAGGTCCAAGTTGCAATTACCTTTGGTTGATCTACTGTTGATTAAACTACGGAAGATCCGACAGTAGCTTGGAATCTCTTAAGCTGACCAAGCCCTCTCAGTCCAACTACCCGGCAGGCGACTAACCTTCACCGGGATAGAAAGCTGAGGCTATGAACACAGAACTCCACTACCGAAATTGGATTCTAGTACAAAGCAGTAGATTGACTAACTCTCGTATAACCAATTCACCACCATCAATCAAGGAAGCTCTCTTAACCTAATCAGATTCTATCTATCATAGGTTAAAGCAGAAATCAAGAGAATTTGATCAAGATTCAATTGACTCAATAAATCATGCCTCAATCGATTATAATCAAACAATATAGCATCCAAAACTTCATACAAGAAAGATCCTAACACATGGAACTAGGGTCCTCAAAACCTAAGTGAAGGGAAGTTACTCCATAGAGAAGAGAGAGACTGCAGATATCTGATCTAGATCTTCAATCTCCATCTCCAAGCTTGATTCCCGAGCTCCAATGGCGAAGAAATCCTCCAAAATATCTCCAAGAATGTTCCCAAGTCGCTCTCTCTCTAGGGTTCATCCCTTGGGTGTTTGGGAACCAAAAACCCAGCTCTCCCCTTTCCTTTGGCTGAAAATCGAGTTTTAAACAGAAATTCCCGATCACGCGACCAGGCCACAGTGCTCCAGTGACGAAACTGTGAATGTACCTGAGATCGGTGGTGTAGACACCACTGGCATTGGATCCCTTTCCCAAGACAGTTCGAGCCAAGTAGTCATGTACTAGTGGGATCACCGGGTCTCGATCGATGCTCTCCTTGAAGAACTTGGATTGAAGTCTTTTCCATTTGCGACAATTGTCTTCCAAAACTCACTCAAGTCCTGTTTTTCATCAGGAATTGCATCTGCTGCACCATCGAAGTGAAGTGCTCGGTTCACTTGGCTCAAAGTGAGGGACTTGGTTTTCCCGGCCAAAGTACTCTAAAGCTTGCTCTCAACCCCACTATCCTCGAAGCTGTAGGTGGCCAAGAATGCTCTGGTGAGGTGTGGATAGGTGGGGAAGTGCAGCTCCGGAAATCTTGCCCAATTCATCCTACGGAAATATGTCATCACCTCCTCAGCCCGCTCGGTCTTCTGCAATGCTTCATAGTCCATGAACTGAGAAGGGATGACCTCTCATTTCATCATATCTACATATTCCTCTTTGTGTTGCTGGAGCTGGACAGGCTGACCGAACGTCTTAGAGACGTCCTTTGGAGGAGAAGAACCAGCCTTCTTCTTGCTTGCAACTAAGGCAGTACGACGTAGTGTCGTGGATGGTGCGGGTGCTGAAGAAGAAGGCTTCTGTGGTCGTGAAGATGAGCCCGGTTGCTGGAGACGAGTCCTCTTTGCTGGCCTGCTCTCAGGTGATACAACTGGTGTTGAATCTGGGAGTGGAGATTCTTCAGTAGGCATTTGAGCAGGCTGCTGTGGTGGAGTTGGAACTGGAGAAGTCATCTCAATAGTCCGGGACCGCATCGTGGGTCCAACCTGGCCGGTGATCACCCTGTGAAACCGAGCTGGCATGCTAACCACTTGAAATCGTGGGGGAACTTCTAGAATTGGGCTGTCCTTATCGGTCACCTTGTGGCTATCTTCAATTGTCCATGAGCGGTAAACAATCTTCCCATATTCACTTTGATCAGTGACTTTGAATTGCCGAGGTGGAGGGGTATATCTACGGCGTCCCATATCTGCAACCAAGAGTGCAAACTGGGAAAACACAACCTTCTTAAGCCTTCACTCTGCTTGAATCACCAAATTTGCACAAGTCTGTAGTCTTCTTCCCAAATTTCACTTCAATAGCACCCAAATCATAAAATCTTCAATTCTGCAACCTCAAATCAACCAATCCTCAAGCTGCAAATTCCAATGAAAACCACCAAGCATAGCTGCAATTCGAATCCAACACCTTTTTCCCTTGAAAAATGTATTCTACTCTTCTTCTAAACAACAATCCCTCTTCAATTTGACCAACCAACCACCAATCCACCAATTATTACTCCCCAGATTCGAAATTGCACAAAATCCCCAATTCTGAAGAACCCTAAATTTTTTTTCCTTCAAACCTGGGGAGAAGGGGGCGGGGCGCTAGTGGTGGGTCGGAGGGGCGCTGGGCGGTGAAGACCGCCGGAGATGGCCGCCGGAGATGGTCGCGCGGCGGACTGCTGCTGCTCGATGGTCACCCTTCTGTTGGGGATGAAGTCGGCGCGAGGGCTGAATGGCAGCGCGGCGCGGCGAGGATGGCGGCGCGGCTGACTCCGGCGGAAGGAGCAGAGGCGGCGCGGCGGGAGGACGGCGCGGCGCGGCAGCCGTGCTCTGCTGCTGCTGTGGCCTGTGGGAAGTCGAAGGAAGAAGGGGAGGAAGGGGAAGGGCGAACAGCCCGACCCCGATTTTTGTTTCTGTTTTTTTTTACTGAAACGATGCGCTGTCATCTTTTTTTTTAACGAAATATCTCCCTTTCAGTCCCCCCTTCCTTCTCAAAAATGTCAGATCAGTCCTTCCCCTTATTTCAGATTAGTCCTCCCCCCATTTGCGGTTTGCTTGTGCTAATTTTGCAGCCTCCCTGTGCAAAAAACAGCCTGCCCGTGTACCTACAAAACACCAAATAATACGTTCCTCAAGGCTTTTGGAGCTGAAATTTGGCGGAGAGCCTCTAGACATACCCCAAAACTAAAAAATTAAAAAAAAAATGAAAGAAAAACTCACCTTGGGTTGCCTCCCAAGAAGCGCTTATTTTTCGTCGCTAGCTTGACGTAAAATAGCTCATTCCACATGATATGTTGAGATTTCCAGGACGGAAACCCCTTCAATATAGTGCTTGAGCCTCTGACCATTCACCTTAAACGCCCCTTGATTCCCAAGAATCTCGATTGCACCATGTGGGTACACTTTGGTCACAGTAAATGGTCGGATCACCTTGACTACAATTTTCCAGGGAAAAGTTTAAGGCGTGAGTTGAAAAGCAATATCTTCTCTCCCACCTTGAACTCCCTTCTCAGTATGTGGTGATCGTGCCACTTCTTGGTTTTCTCCTTATAAATCCGGGCATTTTCATAGGCATTAAGCCTAATCTCGTCGAGCTCATTCAGTTGCAACAGGCGCTTCCCTCCAGCTGTTTTTAGATCAAAGTTCAGCTTCTTGATAGCTCAATATGCCTTATGCTCTAGCTCGGCGGGCAAGTGGCAAGCTTTTCCAAACACCAATCTGTACGGAGACATGCCTAAAGGAGTCTTGAAAGCAGTCCGGTATGCCCAGAGTGAATCATCTAACTTCCTTGCTCAATCTTTCCTTGTTGAATTCACTGTCGTCTCCAGAATGTGTTTCAGTTCTCTGTTGGAAACTTCCACTTGCCCGCTGGTTTGTGGATGATAGGGTGTAGCCACTCGATGCTTAACCCCATATCTGGCCAACAACGTGTTCAACTCTTTTCCCATGAAGTGTGTGCCCTCGTCACTGATGAGAACTCGAGGGAATCCGAATCTGGTGAACACGTTCTTCCTCATGAAATTCACCACCGTCTTTGAGTCATTGGTGGGCAACGCCACTGCCTCCACCCACTTGGATACATAGTCAACTACGACTAAGATATATTTGTTGTTGAAAGACGGTGGGAATGGCCCCATGAAATCCACTCCCCATACATCAAACATCTCTACCTCCAAAATCGAGGTCTGCGGCATCTCCATCCTTGCAGATATGTTCCCTGTTCTTTGGCACCAGTCACATTGAGCAACAAAATCACGGCATCTCGAAATAGAGAAGGCCAATAAAATCCAGATTGTAACACCTTTGCTGCTATCCTATGAGGTCCAAAGTAACCTCCTGCGGCCATACTATGACAAAAATTTAGCACCGATTTTACCTCACACTCAGGAATACATCGTCTTACCATGGTATCGACACAATGCTTATACAGGAAGGGGTCTTCCCATATATAATTCTTGGCAATAGTAATCAACTTCTTGCGCTGTTGATAAGCCAAATCAGGGAGCTTATCTGTGGCGAGATAGTTCGCAAGGTCTGCATACCAGGGAGCTTGTTGGACAAGGAGAGCATAAAGCTGCTCGTCTGGAAAAGACTCATTGATCTCAACCTTGTCCTTAGGAATGGCCTCAAGCTCAAGTCTAGAAAGGTGATCGGCTACCAGATTAGCCGAACCTTTCTTGTCACGAATTTCAACGTCGAATTCCTGCAAAAGAAGAACCCAACGAAGCAATCTCGGCTTGGCCTCCTTCTTTGAAAGAAGGTGCCTTATAGCTGCATGGTCAGTGTACACAACTGTTTTCGACCCCATCAAATAAGATCAAAATTTATCAAAAGCAACACCACAGCAAGCAGTTCTTTTTCAGTAGTGGAATAGTTCAATTGTGCATCATTAAGAAGCTTACTTGCATAGTACACCGCGTGCAACTTACCTTCCTTCCTCTGCCCCAAAACTGCCCCGACCGCATAGTCGCTAGCATCGCACATAATTTCAAATGGCAAAGTCCAGTCGGGTGCAGTGATAATGGGAGCAGAGATTAACTCCTTCTTAAATCGATTGAAGGCCTGCAAACACTCATCAGAGAAGTTAAACGCATTATCTTTGGCCAACAAATCGCATAAAGGCTTGGTGATCTTTGAGAAGTCTTTAATAAATCTCCGGTAAAAACCGGCATGACCTAGAAAACTTCTAATTCCTTTGATTGTGCTGGGAGGGGGAAGTTTTTCAATGATTTCAATCTTAGCTTTATCAACTTCTATCCCCCTCGCCGAAATTCGACGACCAAGCACTATACCTTATGTCACCATGAAGTGACATTTTTCCCAGTTCAAGACTAGATTAGTCTCTTCACATCTCTGCAAAACTCTAGACAAGTTAGCCAAGCAATGTTCAAAGCTAGTACCAAAAGTCGAGAAGTCATCCATGAAAACTTCAAGACTCGATTCTAACATGTCAGAGAATATGGCAGTCATGCACCGCTGAAAGGTTGCTGGTGCATTACATAATCCAAAAGGCATTCTACGATATGCAAAAACACCAAAAGGACATGTAAAAGTAGTTTTCTCTTGATCCTTCGGTGCTACTGGGATCTGAAAATAACCGGAGTAACCATCTAGGAAGTAGTAGTGAGAATGACCTGCTAACCGTTCGAGCATTTGATCAATAAAAGGAAGAGGGAAGTGATCCTTTCGGGTCGCCTCATTCAACTTCCTATAATCTATACACACTCTCCAGCCCGTAACAGTTCGGGTAGATATCATCTCATCCTTATCGTTTCTCACTACTGTCATTCCTCCCTTTTTAGGGACAACATGCACGGGACTAACCCAAGTACTATCAGAGATAGGGTAAATAATACATGCATCCAATAGCTTCATTACCTCCTTATGCACTACTTCTTTCATGTGCGGGTTTAGTCTCCGTTGTGCCTGAATGGAGGGCTTTGACTCCTCCTCTAGAAGGATCTTATGCATACAAAATGATGGAATAATACCTTTGATGTCGACAATTGTCCAGCCTAAAGCTTGTATGTGCTGGCGTAAGACCTTCAAGAGCTCTTGTTCCTGAGAATCAGTTAGTGTAGCAGAAACAATCACAGGTAAAGTGGAGTTTTCCCTCAGATATGCATACTTAAGGTGACTAGGCAATGGTTTTAGTTCCAATTCTGGAGGCTGGATCCGAGATGGAACCATTGTCTTTGGCAACCCAGCCTTTTCATCACCTTCCACCTGCATAGGCAATGCTTCGAGCATTTGTGCCCTCTTTGACACGGTTAGCTCATCAAATTCATTATCAGAATCATCAAACTCAAAATCAGCATCATAATCATTGTTCAAAATAGCATTAGTGCATGATTCTATGACATCCACCGCAAATACAACACTAGAGTCATTAGGGTACTTACTTGCATGGTATACGTTGAATTTTACCTCTTCCCCACAGACTCTGAATGTCAGCTCGCCCTTTTGGACATCTATGAGAGCACCCCCCCCCCCCCCCCCCCCCCCCCCCCGTAGCTAGGAAGGGTCTCCCAAGAATGAGAGGTACTTCCCTGTCCTCCTCCATCTCCAGAATGATGAAGTCGGCAGGGAAGATGAACTTTCCCACCTTGACTAGCACGTTCTTACCACTCCTTTGGGGACCTTTACTGATCGATCAGCCAGTTGTAGAGTGATGCGAGTCAGCTTTATCACATCTTGGAATCCCAGCTTCTTATAAACAGAATATGGCATGAGGTTCATGCCGGCTCCAAGATCACAAAGCGACTTTGTAAACTCTGTCTCACCAACAATACATGGGATGGTGAAGCTCCCTGGATCTTCCCTCTTCTCTGGCAATTTATTTTGGATCACAGCACTACACTCTGGTGTGAGTGTTACTTTCTCCAAATCAGTCCATTTTCTCTTCTTTGTCAACAATTCCTTAAGAAATTTGGCATATGTGGGCATTTGCTCAAGAGCCTCAGCTAGCGTAATGTTGATGTGCAATTGCTTGAAGAGATTCACAAATTTTTTGAAGTTCGGGTCCTCCAAGGGCTTCATCAACCTTTGAGGGAATGGTGCGGGTGGGTCATAAGGTTTTAGCTCCTCCCTCTTTGCATTTTCCCCTGTTGGTTTTGCACGGGCAGGCTGCTTTTGCACAGGCAAACTGCTTGCGGTTTGGCTGTGCAATACTGATTCCTCATTTTCTGCATAAGATCTTTCTCCCGGTGCTTCCTCTTCTGCCTCTGGTGCCTCTTCCGAGCTGCTAGGGTCTTCCAAGGCCTTGCCACTCCTCAATGTCACCGCCACAACTTTGGCATCTTTTGGATTCCTCTCGGTATTAGCCGGTAATGTCCCAGGAATCATGCCCTGCATATCCGCCAAAGTTTGAGCCATCTGTCCCATCTGCCTCTCCATAGTTAGCATAGACGATTGTAAATTATTGTTGATGGCTACCTGTTGAGTGACAAATTGATCCAGGCCCTTCAGATTATTGTCGGTTTTTTGCATGTGAGCCAGAAGCAATTCTTCAAGTTGTGGTTTCTTCTCTGGTTGAGGTAGAGGTTGTTGTTTCTGCGAGCCTGGAGGTGGAATGTTGCGAGCACCAGTTGGGTTGTTGTTCGCCCAGGAAAAGTTAGGATGCTTCCTCCATTGCGGGTTGTAGGTATTTGAATACATACCACCCTGGCCTTGATTTCGCTGATTGTTGATATAGTGCACATCTTCCAACTGATCAGCCACCAGTGGACATAGATCCCTATGATGAGCACCTTCACATAATTCACAAAAAGCAACCTCCTCTTGTCTACCAAGAGCCATCTTAGCCAGCCTTCGTTCGAGTGCATCGAACTTGGAATCCAGCTTAGCATCAATCTTTGCTTCTAAACTTGCAACTCTGTCTATCTCATGCAAACCTCCTCTCCTTCGAATGTCGGTCTCACTACCCCATTCAGTATCTTCAGAGCATATCTTCTCTACCAGTTCATATGCTTCTGGTGCTTCCATTCTTGTGAAACTATTTCGGGAAGCATTATTCAGAGCATCTCGGTATTGTCTTCGGATTTCGTTGAAGAAAATGGAGATAGCGTTCCAATCTTCAAGACCGTGGCTCGAGCATCTCATTAAAAGCTCCTTATAGCGCTCCCATGCCTTGGTCAGACTTTCGTCTTCAGCTTGTTTAAAAGTGACAATTTCCTCTTACCTCTTCATTGCCTTGGCAGGAGGAAAGTACTTATCCAAAAAGGTCTTCTCAAGCTGACCCCATGTTGTAATGGAACGGGGTGTTAAGTTTTGGAACCAATGTGATGCATTACCTAGCAGAGAAAATGAGAACATCCTAAGACGGATGGCATTATCAGACACAGTCGGGCTCTTTATCGTATCACAAATGCTTGAGAACCGGCGAAGATGTTCATGAGGGTCCTCAGTGCTAGCCCCGGAGAAAGTGTACCCATTGGTGATCATATTGATGAATGCTGGGGTAATCTCCATGTTTGCATCCCCAGCCGGAATGACAACACATGAAGCTCGGGCTCCAGTCCTTCGATTCAAGCGAGCCCTGAACGAACGATCCTGTTCTGCCATGATGTCTGGCTCAACCTCACGAGGTGGTGGTGTCGGTGGTGTATGGATGACAGGTGATGAAGCCTACCCTCTCTGTTGACGATTCTTGGTTAGGGAAGGCCTAGGAGTTGTGGATGTGGTAGGCTGCTTCCCTAACTTGACCTGCTTCCTGTTCTGTCGGCAGGTCCTCTCTATCTCTGGATCAAGTGGCAGTAAATTGTTGGTCGTCCTCCTTGGCATGCACGAGGAGGATACACCTGAAAAATTTACCTGCACACTAACACCCAGATCAAAATAGTTCACTCACAAAAATCAACAAAAATAAGGTATGGCAGTCCCCGGCAACGGAGCCAAAAACTTGATAGGGCAAAATCGTATATGCCAATTCCTATCTCGTAGTAAAACCGGAAAGTCCGGGTATCGTCTCTCAGGGACTGGTACAATCTTAAGTTCTATCAATTTTGTATAGCAAACTATAGGTGAAAATGGTTTAATGAGATTATTAACTACAAGCAAAGTAATAAACAAAACAAGCAAATTAAAGTGTCGGGTTTAAATCAATGGGAGAAAGCTCTGGGAAAAACACCGGGATTCACTACCTATCCTATCCAGATTAATTCACATATTCCAATCAATTTAATCCATAACTCTACAGCCAGGATATCACTACGGTGCTAGCTATCCCTGTCGGGCATTACTACGTACTAAACAATTAAATCAAATCCTACTGTCGTAGCTCAATGACTTAATTATTTAGCCTGAAGATCGATATCCCATTTAAGACCGCATAGTACCTTATTTAATCCACTGTCGCTTCGATAAGTTACTATGTCACATGAAATATGTTTAGTTATTAGGGTTTCAATGTCGCTAATAACCTAATTAACTACAAATCGTTGTATTGGTGGCCAGTCAACACAAAGCATTAAGTAATTTCATGCAATAGAGATTGGAAGAAAAGAATCATGAATCAACCCATCAAATCAAGAAATAGCTACATCATATGGTGTTTCCCCCAGAAATCGGGGTTTAGTTCACGACGAAATCGAGATAAAACATTAGGGTTTTGTTCATCATGTTCTAAATCAACAATAAACAACTAATTTGGTTCAGAAAATCCAACCAAATAATCGCTCTCGTTGAACTCAGTTCAAGCCTTGGAAAACTGATCACCAATCGATAATCGCCGCCTTGGAAAACTCTCGCTGCGCTGTGCTCTCTCCAAAAAGAATTTCCGTCCAAATTAATTGCTCTCCCCCGCGATGCCTCTGTCCACCAGATTTTATTTCCTTTTTTCCTTTTTCAATTCCCCTCCAGGCCGCCTTTTTCTTTCTTCTTAATTCCGTCGCCCAGAGAATCTCCTCCTCAAGCCCTTCTCCGCTGCGTTTTTGCTTTACCGACCTCCAGGCATTTCCAAAAGCCCCCGGCCCAAAAATTCCCTTCCTATCCGATCCCCTCTTTATTTTTTTGTTCCGTCTCCTTGTGGCCCAATTAATTCCGACTCCTCTGGAATTTCTTGTCCCCAAAATATATATGTCCTAATTAAAACCACCCCCTGGCCCAATAATTCCTTCCACCATCAGCGCCCCAGCCATTAGAAGCCTCCAATCCAATTATTTGGCCCACCTCTTTCCTCCAGGTCTCGCCCCACCAAATATCCGCCAGCCATTTCCAAAAGGTCACCCAGCTAATTTTCGTGGCCCAATTGCGTCTCCTTCCCGAGACAAAGCAATTTGGGCCCAATTAATTACTTGTGCACTCGCTTCTTTTTTCGTGCTTTCTCCACCTATAACATATCAAACTCATGGCACTAGGCAGTAATGGTTTTTCAACCATTCTCGGGTTAGCGAGCCCTCAAATAGCACCAATTGGCTAAAACATACCACAGATAATCACATAAAGTCCAAGAATTCAATATGTTAAAGCCAATTATCACCTCAATTCTAAGAGGGGATGATGCAATGATAGTTGTATCAGTGCAATGGTAAAAAAAGGAATGTAATTAATATGAGTTTTTAATTCTCAAAGATTATTAAATGAAACATGAATTTAATACCATAATAAACTATAATTAATAGGGGGTGTCATTTTTCCAACCCTATAGAGGGAAGCTAACCGATCGCTGCATGAATAAATCTTAGTTATGGTGATTGATATAAATGTTTTGATGTGATTAATAGCATGAAATTTACTTTATCTTACTAGTTGAACACTTGAAATGATGATAGTATAAACTAATAGGTCACAGGTTCAAATCTTGGTCAATATGATTGATATACATGTTTATTTAGTTTTATTTTAATGTAATTAATAAATTCAAAATATTAAAATGATAAAAATGACATGGAAAATTGTGGAGTTTTCTTTCTCCTACGTGGCAAAACCTTTCTCTACAACAGTCATAATATATGTTAAAATAAGATAAGATAATGTAATATAAATGATAATTTTGTTAACATTTTAGGTTTGTTGGTAATATTATTTCTTAAATGTACTTCTAATAGTTATCAACCGAACATTTAATTTGAAGATACTTTTCTAAAAACTAAAAACTAAAAAAAAACTCCACCGGTAATGTTGTGCTTTTCCAAAAGCTACATGATCAAACTAATATATGATTATGATATGTTCGCAATGGGTAAGGTTTATGGAGGCATCCATGATCGGTTTCTTGCATATTTATTGGCATGGAGGGATGCGTTGGACTAGTGCTTAACTCACGGGTTTCATGCGCTCACCTTGTATGGGACCTCGCACCTAGTTATTCGACGGCTGTTTGCGGGAGACTCTCATCATGTGACGGGTGACATGATCCTAGAAGATATTCTTTTTTGTCACTATCTTTTGAGTTTTTTTCTTGCTCTCATGTTACTCATCAAGTTAATAGAGCAACCTATCTTGTTGTCAAGAACACTCTCTCATCGAAAGTTCAACGATTAGTCAACTTCGCCTGCGGATTTGTTCTTGACTTTGACTTTGTACCCGGTCTTTCGACTTTGACTATGTTAAAAAAAGGTAATGACTATTTTTTATCCAAACTTTTTTTGGATTCTTTTATATTATCCAAATCTATTAAAATTCTATTAATTATCCAAATCTTTCATGATGCATCAAAATATTAGCCGTTTTTACGCTATCGTTAATAATTTTGTAACTCTTTCTTAGTTAAAATGCTAAAATTTTGGAATGTTGACCTTCATATGTCTCTTCCAGATCAGTATCATGTTGCCAAGTCAATATTACTAACAAAATTGCTAACTGAAAGGTAACATTTGGCTAATTCTTAGTATTTCGATATATTTGGATAATATAAAAGAATCTGAAAAAAAAATTTGGATAAAAAATAAACATTAAAAAAACTAATCTACACAATAAATAAAAGCCAAATGAGAAAACTTGAAGTCTCATTTCAAATTTCCTACATCCAGAGTGAAAGTAGGAAGGGTAGATTCGTCTTCACAGTTATTTATTAACTTCTTATTTCCAGAAAAAATACATTAGTAATGAGATTTGAACCGTGGTCTCTTTGAACAAAGATAAGAAACATAACCAGTTACAATAAACATAGTTGTGTGACCTTTTCCAATTAAACACATATAGGAAGTTTAAATTTAAAAATCATAGGACTTTTCCACCATGGTTAGCAACCGAAATGTCATTGATTCAAATATTGCATACCGAATTGCACTCTCGAATGTCTAGAAGCGATGTAGAATTCCTAACATAAACTTAATTGTTATAACTTCCATAAAGTAACAATATTTTTAAACACGGAACTTTTGAGTGAATATGGGGCACATATGTCTTTAAGAGAAGGGTAAATATGGAAAGGTTAAGTGATGTTGGTTTGCCGAACGCGGATGCAAAAGACACTACTAATGTAAACGAGCCCAATTAGTGCCCCGACCCACTAAATGCTCAACCATTGTCGTCTCTCCAAACTTTTCATCAGACTCAACAACCGGCTAACCTCCTCTGCCTCTATTGTTACGCTAGAGCAATTTAGATGGGTAAATATGAAAAGATTGAGTGTTGTTGGTTTGCCCAACGCGGATGGAAAATGTGCTACTAATGTAAACGAGCCCAAATAGTATCCGGCCCACTAAAAGTTCAACCACCCAGGTTACTTTCGCTAAACCTAATATAATAGTGAAATGAGAAAGGTGTTTCCCCCATTAGAAAATCCTTGCATCCATAGCAAAATTAGGAAAGGAGATTCGTCTTCACAGCCATTTATTATTTTCTTATTTACAGGAAAAATACATTGGTGATGGGATTTGAATCGTGATCTCTAGAAAAGAAAAGATACATAATCAGTTGCACTAAATAAATTTTTTTAAACTTTTTAAATTAAAAACATACAGAAAGTATAAATCTGAAAAATCATAGGAATTTTTCATCATAGTTAGCTAAGCCACTAACTCTACCCTAAATATATTTTTGGTATTTGATACTTATATTTTCATACTTTGATTATTTTAATTCAAATTTAATAATTATTTCTATTTCTATTTACCTTATAAAAGGAGAATAATTTTAAAATCGCAAGTCTAATGTCATTGGTGCAAATATTGCACATCGAATTGCAGTATTGAATGTGTAGAAGCGATGAAGAAATCTTGACATATACTTAAATAGTATAACTACCATAAAACAACAATATTTTTTAACATAAAAGTTTTGATTGAAAAGAGGGGTAAATATGGAAAGGTTGAGTGATGTTGGTTTGTCGAATGCGGATTGAAAAGACGCAACTAATGTAAATGAGTCTAAATGGTGTCCCGACCTACTAAATGCTCAACCATCGCCGTCTCTCCTAACCTTCCCACCGGACTCGACAACCGCCTGACCTCCTCAACCTATATTGTTACGCAAAGCAATTTTCGGAGGGGTAGATATGGAAAGTTTGAGTATTCTTAGAGAGCTGACTGGTGGATTGTTTAGCTTCTTTGACAGTAATGTGTGATCTCTTAACATTAGTTCATTTGGTTGATCTTCTAGGTTGAATTTTGAGTTGATTAAAGATAAACAGTGTCCCGGCCTCCCGGCCTACTAAACGCTCAACCATTGTTGTCTCTCCAAACCTTTAAATCGGACTCGACAACCGCCTAACCTCCTCCACCTATACTTTTATGCAAAGCAATTTTCGGAGGGGTAAATATCGAAAGGTTGAGTCTTCTTGCTTGGAGAGCTGACTGATGGGTTATTTAGTTTCTTTGAGAGTAATGTGTGATCTCTTAACATCAGTTCATTTGGCTGATTTTCTAGGTTGACTTTTGAGATGATTAAAGATAAATAGCTATACTTTTTGTTGCTTTTGTTATGATACTTTTGTTTAGTATCATCATTTTTCCGATTTGAAATGTTTTTGTGGTTAGTTTTCAGTAAACAATGACTATTCCGATTAGTGTTAACATAGGGAATAGCTTCAATCATACCACTTTTACACAAAATTTATATGTAAGAGTTGAGATCATTTTTGAATTAAACTATTCAAGCTATAATGCTAATCTTCAACATATAAAACATGGTTCCTTTTGAGTGAAATAACCTCATGAATGCATATAAGTTTTTACAATATGATGTTTTGTGACAGTGCCATTTGCTTCCAGATTTAAAATTGGGGTTCTAATTACTAAAATATAAAAAATACGAGTGATAGCCATAATTGGAGCATATACAAGATGGTTTGATATCATTCTCTCTGCAAAGAATAAATACATGGTGAGAATATGTTGTCATGAGAAGGACAAACCGAAGTCTTTGTGTTTTTAGTATAGCATGTTGATATATACGCATGTCTAGACCCGATCGATTGGACATCTCCATCTGGAATTTATTGACGGGATTTTTGCTCCTCAAAGTCGGCTGCCAAGTAAGCTCTCTCCTTAATCATTATATTTTTCTTAATTTGCACATGCACGCCCTCATAGGAAACATGTACGGAATTGTAATTTGGGTGCTTCATTATTGTTGTTTCCATAAGATTGTATTATATGAGGTGGTTGTTCTAGAATTGTGAATCATGATTTTATCTCCTCTAAGAAATTGTCAAGTGAAGCTATAAAAGAGCCTAACCTGAGATTCCTATTTAATTTAGATGGTAAGAGAGCAATGACTCACATCAAATTGATTGGGGGTTGACAATGCCTGGGAAATGGTTTAGCCTTCTTCAGCGCATCACAAGATCCTGATAGTATCTAAACCAAAGCAATTTTTGTTTTCATGCATGATGTTGATACAAGTTGTTTACCTAGAAGAGAACCCCAACAAGTTAGCTCTTGGAGTTGTGATGCGAAAATGGATGAGACAGAAATGGTTTATACAAAAGGTCATACAATGATCGTATAAAATACGTTGGTAGAGATAGTCATCAATCTCATTTTATTGTCGAATCCACCGAGGAGAAGAGAGGAATCGCCATTGGTACTCTAAATTTTACAAGACTATTATAATGATCATTTCTTTCATTTCATGTAAATTTGTATTATGACTGAAGTGATATTACCCCAAGCCATAAATTGCAGCAAGGAATGGTTGTTTGAATTAATGTGCAATGATGCAAAATGTCATGTAGCTTCCACGAAAAAGGAGTAAGAGCGGATCAATCAGTGTGTTTGTTGTCGAGAAGGATAAGAATCGTAATAATGGGGAGGTATATTGGCAGAAGTTATTATCTGTTGGTACTTCCAGGCATATATTGATTGCCTGTTTCTTTTGTTTGTATACGAGATTTCTAAAGCAGATTGCATGCTTTGTATTTTTTTTTGTCATTTTAATTAATAAAACTATTTATAAAAATAAACAGACCGACGCATTCCATCGAGTTGATTTGGACATTGCGGGATTTTGTTTTCTCAGCCAGAGATTCATCGCCTTTTGTATCACTGTGGTTTTTGGTCTAAGGGCAATCTATATTGGATTTTCCTTATGAAATCTCTTGGTGACTTCCATTTTTACCATCGATAGTTGGAGTCAGGTAAGCATTCCTTTGATTTTTTCATGTTCACTCTAGGGGCATCATGGTGCATGGCTATAGTGGCAATATTGAAGGCTAATGGCTTGGTTTGGATTGTTCATTATAGTGTTTATGTTTTACTGTTTTTTTTTTTTTTTGTGTAATACAATGGGATAATGACTTTCCATTATATTATTGTGGTATTGTTGACCTACCTCCGGCCATCGCCGTATACATATTAACGAATAACATCAGTTACTATCATAAAGTCAATTTTCGAGACTGCGTCCGGCGGGCAATGAGCTAGTCATATATGATTTGCATTGTGCACGTTATACAGTCAGATAACGAGCAAGGCACTGGCATTCGATGACGCAGGAATTTTATCCTGCATCACAGAACCGAGAGTTGACGATCGTAAGATCTTTCAACGACCGTCCCTTCTCCTCCATCCAACGGAGCTTCTGTCTCTCTCTCTCTTCCTTCCTCCGCTCCAGGTCACCTTCCCTTCTCCTACATCCAACAGAAAACCGACCAACCGTCCCTTGCAGCTCTATCAGTACCCGCCCAAGCGCCATTCCGCTTCCGATTCCAATATGCGCGTTTGCTCCTCCTTCCCAATCTGGTTACACTCCTGGTTATGTTAGGATTTCAAGAATAGTATGTTGTCGATGATTGAGACTCTGAGGCCGGTTCCACACTCCAGCTGGCTCCACGCGGACTCCGATTGTAAATACCGTTATCCTCCTCCTTCTCCTACTCGCTCTTTCCCATTCCGCGCTCATTCTAGGGTTCATTACCGGGATCGGCTGCGGCTCCCTCGTCCCGTGAACTTGCTCGATGATTCTTTGCCCTGCCGAACTCTGCGAGGTTCTGATCTATGGGGAAGTGGAATTTGGAGGAATTGTAGATTGAGAGAGCACAGAATATTAGCGAATTGTCAGGACGGCGATTCGAAGGCGAACTCGTGTGAGCCGATAGCGGACACCGAAGGGCAGCAGATTAGCAGCACGAATACGCCCAATTCGGGTCCGAAGCAGAAGAGGGAGAAGCAAGGGAAAGGTGAGTGGTGGTGGTGGTCCAAGCGGCAGAATTGGAAATGGCAGCCTCTGATTGAAGCTCAGGAGGTCGGGGTGTTGCTTTTGCAATTAGGGATTGTTATGTTCGTTATGCGGCTGCTGCGGCCGGGGATTCCGTTGCCAGGGTCGGAGCCCAAACCGCCGACCACTTTCGTTAGTGTACCATTCAGTGATTTTCTGAGCAAGATTACTAGCAACAAGGTGCAGAAAGTGGAGGTTGATGGCGTGCACATTATGTTCAAACTGAAACCCGAGGCAACCGGAAACCAGGAGAGTGCGGAAGTGGTTGATGGTAGGTGGCAGGAGTCGGAGCCGTTGTTAAGGAGCGTCGCTCCAACCACAAGGAGGATTGTGTACACAACTACTAGACCCAGTGATATCAAGACTCCCTACGAGAAAATGCTCGAAAACCAGGTGGAGTTTGGGTCGCCTGATAGGAGGTCTGGTGGATTTTTCAACTCAGCTTTGGTGAGTACGTGTTTGGTTGTGGTTGTGACAAGCTGTGATGATCTAGGTAAACCATGGACTAGTATTGCTTAGTAAGCGACAACAAGTAGAAAGTCTTTGCGGGTTTGCTGAAGTTTGTTCGCGTGGTCATGCCTTGCAATGCAAGTAATTGCATATGGGGCGGTTCTTCATGCAGACACATAGGTTCGTTTCAGTCTTGCGGACCGAAAAAGAAGCATGTGATGCTATTTACAAATTCGTCATTTGTATGAAACAGAAATGCTACACTCTTAGAGACCACGGCCCTCATACACCCATGTGGTTAGGAAGCCAGAGTCAGGTTTATTAATTTCTGGGCGCTTTGTCCTCATCTTGCATGGATCGTGTTGGCAGCCTAACGTAAAATGGCAATGCCATTCTTTGAGACTTGTGCAAGTCTTCATCTTTTGCCAAACTAGTTATGCATGGAGATTGAACTAGGAAAATGAATATCTTTATTGCTTGAGCACATACTTTTTTCTACAGTTTGTGGGCCAATTACGCAGTTATTTGCATCATTCCGCTTAGGGGCTGTTTTCCAAACGTGGAGTTTTACAAGTTTGTTTTTCCCTTTCAATCGCAGATAGCTTTGTTCTATGTCGCTGTGCTTGCTGGACTTCTCCATAGATTCCCTGTTAGCTTTTCTCAGGTGAGGACTATCACATTACTCTTTTGATGTTGTCAAGCTTGATGGACGTAAGTTGGTTCTGACAACTAGATGCATATCTGTCATGCAGCATTCTGCTGGTCAGATTAGGAATCGCAAGTCTGGTGGTTCTGGAGGTGCAAAAGTTGCTGAACAAGGAGATGCAATCACTTTTGCTGATGTTGCTGGAGTCGATGAGGCTAAGGAAGAGTTAGAAGAAATAGTGGTATCATACTATTGATACTTGTGATTCTATTTGCATCCTCTTCCCTCTCTTTGAATTCTTTTTGCTACCTCAGGAAATGGTCTTATGTAATGATGTTTGCTGCCCAGGAATTTCTCAGGAACCCGGACAGGTACATAAAACTTGGTGCTCGTCCTCCTCGGGGTGTTCTGCTGGTGGGTACTAAAAATTGGTTGTTTATATTTGTTGGGGGAACACCTGCTGTACCAGGGTTCACAGTACTGTATAAGCTTCAATTGGCATAGGTCTTTTAGTGTGCTGTTCTGCACATCTGGTGCTGCATCCTATTTTTCCCTAATGTTGCAGGTGTATGTGTCCAATACCATATTCTTTGTTCTCTGTGCCTTGTATGAGTCCCATGTCTTTTGTACTAGTAAAATTATATTTCACTTCTAGTAAGTTACAAGAGCTTGTTCGTCTTCCAGGTTGGTCTTCCTGGTACCGGCAAGACCCTTCTGGCAAAGGCTGTTGCTGGAGAAGCTGATGTTCCTTTCATTAGTTGCTCAGCTAGCGAGTTTGTAGAGTTATATGTTGGAATGGGTGCTTCACGAGTTAGAGATCTGTTTGCTCGAGCGAAGAAGGAGGCACCATCAATAATATTTATTGATGAGGTAAGCTGTACTTGACTCTCATTATTGGATATGGATGCTATGCTGACAGCTTTTAACATCAGGCTTGTATTCTCTTATATGCAGATAGATGCAGTAGCTAAAAGTCGCGATGGAAAGTTTCGCATTGTCAGCAATGATGAGCGGGAGCAAACGTTAAACCAGTTGCTTACTGTAAGTCCCTCATCCAGTTGTATTCCTTCTTCAAGATATATGCCAAGTCTTAGGATGTCACTATGTTCATTTTGTAAGCGACTTGTCATATGTTGCAGGAGATGGATGGATTTGATAGCAACTCTGCAGTAATTGTTCTTGGAGCAACAAATCGTTCCGATGTATTAGATCCTGCGCTTCTGAGACCCGGTAGATTTGACCGTGTAGTTATGGTTTGTTCCAGTTTGCTCCTCTCTTATAATTTTGAAACCACTGCCCCGTACGTGCATGAGCTGTTTATACTCAGTTGAGTGAATAATTTGTGTACTTTGATCTCAGGTGGAAACACCTGATAGGAAGGGAAGAGAGGCCATTTTGGAAGTGCACGCCTCAAAGAAGGAGCTTCCCTTAGGAAAGGATGTCAACCTTAGTGACGTCGCATCAATGACCACTGGCTTTACTGGGTAAATTCCAATTCTGTGGTAGATTTGCTATCTCGTCATAGGCTGGATTTGGAGGTAACATTATGGTTTTCATGTCATGCAGGGCTGATCTTGCTAATGTAGTAAATGAAGCTGCTCTATTGGCTGGAAGGAAAAGCAAATCATTGGTAGAGAAAATCGATTTCATTCAGGCTGTAGAACGGTCTATAGGGGTAAGCTCTTCCTCTCTTTTTCTCTCTCTGTCACCATATCGATTTTTTCCGTAATGCTGTGATAGATTGATGGACAATTGGAATCAATGGAGTTAATTCTATGAAAGCTAGTGTAGCATTTGTTTATTTTGATTGTACTTACTGATTGTGGAAGGTTTTTGTATGAAATGAACTACCTTTGAAATTGTGTACATTGGTGCCCAATAGGAGGGAATCCTGGGTATTTGTTGCTCCTAGAATTTATGAGGATTTCATGCATTTGATCTTGTCTGCATACTTATGCCATGTTTGACCGAAGAAAATTGGCAGATTGGAATGATCTATAAGGAGGAAAAAAACTTACTGAATAACTCCCTATTATTTTAGGGCATAGAAAAGAAGACAGCCAAGCTGCAAGGGAGCGAGAGGGCCGTCGTTGCACGTCATGAAGCAGGTCATGCAGTAGTGGGCACTGCTGTTGCGAGCCTCCTCCCTGGACAACCGCGCGTGGAGGTGAAAATCATCATCATTTCTTAAGCCGAAAGGAACTAGCTGAAGTGTTGCATTTGCCATTTGGAAATCGTGTGTGCCTGTCAGGGTATAACAGTTGTTAAATGCTGTCATATATGCAGAAGCTAAGCATACTACCAAGGACGGGTGGTGCATTGGGGTTTACTTATACATCACCAACCAACGAGGACAGATATTTACTTTTTATCGATGAGTTGCGTGGTCGTTTGGTCACCCTTCTTGGAGGGCGTGCAGCAGAAGACGTGGTGTACTCAGGGCGTGTGTCTACCGGTGCAATAGATGATATTAGGCGAGCTACTGACATGGCATACAAGGCAATAGCTGAATATGGTCTCAATCAAACCATTGGTCCTGTATCTGTTGGGACACTCTCCGGAAGTGGGATTGCTGAGTCTGGAGGTAGTCCATGGGGAAGGGAGCAGGTAATCATTGGTTGGGCGTGCTCTTATTAATGTTATGTCACACTCAATCTGCCTCTACCAACCTTGTATGCTTCCGTTAACGGGGTATGCTATAAAGCAGGGCCATCTCGTTGATCTAGTTCAAAGGGAGGTGAAGGAAATGCTACAATCTGCAATGGATGTGGCACTCTGTGTCATTCGTGCTAATCCTACTGTCTTGGAAGGGCTCGGTGCTCATCTGGAAGGTAATCTGCTGATTCCCATTTTTTTTGTTGACACGTTGATTTATAAAGTAGTCAAGAAGGAGCTCTAACTTGGTGCCCACTGTATACAGAGAAGGAGAAAGTAGAAGGGGAAGAGCTGCAAGAGTGGCTGAAATTGGTAGTTGCTCCAGAGGAGCTAGCTTCTTTTGTCCGAGGCCAGCAGCAAGCCTCTCTCCTCCCTCTCCCTCTCCCTGCACAAGCGGCAGGTTCATGACAGGCGTAAAGATTGACAATATTCAGCTCCTCGATGCCAGGCTGAACCATGTAATGGGGTAAGAAA
Organism: Linum trigynum; assembly: GCA_964030455.1. Lineage (NCBI taxonomy): Eukaryota > Viridiplantae > Streptophyta > Magnoliopsida > Malpighiales > Linaceae > Linum > Linum trigynum. The sequence continues at coordinate 25,235,688 of OZ034814.1, read as the reverse complement.
CAATTACATTGTAGAATTGATACCACCAACACAACCGTGCGGCAGGATCAGAGATGAGCCTGAAGCCACCCTGAATTTTGTATATGTTGGTTCAATCTGGGTGGGAGTTATGGCTTCAATCTTTTTAACATATAAGGCAGCAGGGAAGTAGAATCCAGCCAGCTACACGTACATCTTCACCTATTTGGCATCTGATTGTTAAGCCATAGGGCACTCGTGTATTCATCTGTATACGTTATTACATTACTCTGCAGAAGAAGAAAAAAAAGGTTATACCATGTACACTATACGAGCATTTGTTTGTAAATAAGAGGAATTATGTTCTTGGTATAATGGTGGAAACAAAGGGGGTGTTTCTCTGAGCTTTGATGTTACACAGGTTCAAACGGAATGCAAGGGGATGGTGATTGGTAAACGAAGTACTATTTTTGCCATAGATATTCTCTAAAACGGAAAAGCAGAAACGAATACACTATCTTTGAGCATTTGTTTGTAATAATATACACTATCTTTGCAGGCCAAATCACAAATAAAGAAAAGAGCTCGCGTGCTCGTCTTTTGCGGCTCGTGGTGATAATTATTGGGTATGCGGTGACTTGTAATTTGAAGAAAATAGTCAATGTTTATGATATCTTGTCTATCGTTTTCCGTAAGAGGTCGACAAATGGTCTACTATTTTTGGCGAACGATTGACCAAAGGACACCGTTACATTTCATTTACATTAAGAAATAACGGATAATTAGAGATCCACAATACGAATTGTTTCGTCGTAATGTAGTATCTTATCATTCTCTTAACACTTCTATATGTCGAAGATGACACAATTATATGACAATTATACCTATTTTTTAAATATCTTCCTAACAACAAATTTCCACCATCACAAGATAACTATAAAAATAAAAAGCATGCAAGCAAACTAGAATTTGAAGGAAAGATGAAAATCTCTATAAAGTAACTCAAATATAAGAAATAATCAGTAAATAACTCAAATATAAGAAATAATCAGTAAATAACTCAAATATAAGAAATAGTCAGAAAATATTTTTCAAATCTACGAGAGAATAATCACCCGCGAATACTAACTTTAACTATCTTACCAACAAGCATATATATTAATATTGATACCCATGATTAGATATTTTAATTTAACTAGTAGTGGTTCATCCGGTCCACCGATTATTTGAAGCGGTAGACCACTTAGTGAAAGCGGTAGATCTTTTTCTCCAAATAATAATGACTTGTAAGTCACCATAACAAAGTCCTCATTATTTACAAAAAGTATCAAGGGTTTATTTGCACTTTGCATGAGTAATTTGTCACCAAATGACTCGTTTGCCAACAAAAAGAAAAATGCTTTCATTTGCAAATGACCCCCTCCAAATGACTAATTTTTCGTAACTAGTTTTCAAATTTAACCTTCCCCTTTTTCCACATACTCACTATTATTCTTTCTCTAGTATTTTGCCATAAATCCAATACTTTTCCATTATTTTTCATTAATGTTTTCAATTATTTCTAGTAAAATCATCGCTACTATTTTAAATACCAGTTTCAAGTATATGTTATGTTTGGTTGTAAAATGATTGTGTAACCATTATAATTTGGGAGAAAGTTAACATAAAATTATCGTTCAAGAATTAATATTAGTGTTATTATATAATGCTCATACCCAAATAATATGTTAGATGCTGGTTGCAAAATAAATTTTATTTTCATGGTTGGCTTCATTATGATAGCAAACTACTTGTGAGGTACAATGGTAACATTACACAAATGACTTAGTAAAAAACCACTCGTTTCAAAATAGGCAAAATGCAGTTGCATAGCTACAACTTTGACATTTGTGACACTTGTACCCATATTTGTAAAAATAAACTCGTATAACCAGATTTTGAGTTTCAGTTGACAAATATAGCCATTCCGTCACAACACTGCTAGTGATGCTGACTGGACTAACGATTTATGATGAAGTATGAATTTTTTTCTTAACTTTGCCACTGTCGGCCATATCATATTTGTCAATACATTCGTATAGTTAAAACTTTGATGCTAATAATTATTATATCCACTTAATCAAAATTAAAATTTCACCTCCACAAAATCCTTCCTTCCCATCCTAAATCTCATCCTCCTCTTAACCCAATTCATTACCTTCGATTCTCACGGCTCAGATTTACACCTAGTCAATGAATGATCTAGGGACCCGATTGGTGGACGAGATGGCCATCCCCTTCCAATCGTGAAGCCCTCCTATCTACTTTGATAGTAGTAAAAATGGTTACTATCAATGGTCTGTACAAAGTAGGAAAAGTTGAAAGAAAGGGTTTTCTTCATCAGGCTCACTTGGAAGAAGTGATAGGTTTGGTTGATCTTTTGGAGTTATTTCCAATAGGGGTCGTTGCTCCCTTCATAGGCCTTGTTGTCCCCATCATCAACATTCTCGAAAGCAATGCTAGAGTGATGCGTGCGTGACCATTGACTTTCCGAGCTAGTTCGCATCCAGGTTAAACCTATTGGAAGGTCTAGAACACATCCCTTGTATCGTGAACTTGATTGAGGTGACATTGGTTCAAGGAATCGTGCTAGGAGGGGGGCTAGTTGCATTACCATTGAGCTAGTCCCCACTTTAGTGAGCCCCGCACCTTATTTCCTCAAACTCGACATTATGAACCATTTGCATGATAGACTTAAAATTAGGGTGAGAGTGATACCCCGAAGTACGTGCTTTTATCTTTGCTTTCTCCACCAATACTTTCGATTTGACCTCCAAAACAACCGTAAACCGAACGAGTAGATAACAATAAAGTGAGAAGTACATAAGGCATCGAAAACCGTGAAATACGACATTGATCAATCACTATGTTAACAACGCCGTCTTGAGTTATACTTGGCTCAAGATGAGTTAGTTAATACAAATCGTGCAATCAAATAAATAACCCACACTGGGTCACACCAATTATTACTATATCATAGTGATAATATCATGATATGCCAATGTCAATGATATGATTGATATTATCACTATATCATAGTGATATAATACCATGATATGACACTGATATGATTGATACGATAGTTATATGATTGATATGACAACGATATTATTGATATGATAGTGATAATACTACAACTCACATTGAAAGGTTAATTTTTTCTTTGCTAAAAATATAGCAAAAGGGATATCATTGTTTAGATCATAAATTTTTTATAAAGGGATATCATTGTATAGGTTATAATTAATGTGTTCTTTCTATTCAAATTTTTTTTTAAGTTTCATGTTAAAACAAATGTTATAAGATCCAATTAAGAAAAATAGGGGATTAGAAAAAGTAGTTGTTGACTGGTCAACTGTCTCATCTCTCTCCTCCCGCTATCTCCCCTCTTTCCTTTGCTTTTTCGCGTAAAACCGTCAGGAAAAGGGAAAAGGGGCGTGCAAAATGACATCTCTGCCTATATTTTTTTGTTGGGAATTAATTTGAGCCACTAAATTGCATTAAAATAGAAGGATGAAAATTGAATTTTGAAGGTTTTTGAAGTTATGGGTTTTGCATAGTGGTGGAGCCACGTCGGGTCAAGGTGGGTCAGCTACACCACCTTGGCTCAACACACAAACAAAAATTATAAATAATAGCCCTAAAGTAGTACCTAACTATAAAAAAGTAAACATATATATTTTATAATGGTTATCGAACTGCCAAACTCCCTTCACTATAACATATTAAAATTGTTCGGTTTCAAGTCATTTTATTTTTATGTTTTAACATATGATTTCTTATTCAGTACTATCTTTTACATCAAACCAAGAAACACGACTGCACATTTCTTTTATTACCTATCAGAATTCCAAATACGATCTCCCCCAAATTATCACCAAGCTATTCTCTTCTACACACGGACCACGATTCCTGAATTCCCACAACCACAATCTCAATCTAATAATCATGTCAGCCCTTAACTTCAAGCTGCCCGGTTTGTCAGCTTGTCGCTCGTCGTTCCCTAGCTGATTCACCATATGTTTAATGGCAAATAACCTCATCTTGTTTCTGACATGATGTCGTTCCCCAACATCTGAGTTAGGTTGGCGACTGCCGTTTGATGCTAACCGTTCACGATGACATATATCGTTGTTCGACCCACCTTAACAATGTTTCTAACTACGACACTCGTTTTGCACAACTGATTAATCAGTTGAGTTATAACTTGTAAGAGAGTAAAAATATCATAGATTATTAAAAAAATTACAATATTAAATCTGTGGGTTAATACCTTATTTTGGCCCGAACTATGACCATATAATCAACTTTGGCCCGTGGTTTCAGAAATTAACATCCTGACCTCAACTATGCAGCATATAGACTCAATTGGCCCGACACTTGGTTTGACCGTCAATTTGGATGGTCAGCAACATTGACCGTTAGTCAACACGCCATGTCATTGCCTCGTCAGCCTAAAAATTATTAAAAAATCAAATTCAAATTATTTTCCTAATTTCTATTATTTATCATTTTCAAATTAACCAAAAAATCAAATTTAAAAATAAAATTTATATTTTATTTTTGGGATATTTGAATGATAAATTTATCAATTAACCAAAAATTATCAAATTAAATTTTATAAATTTAAAAAATATGATGTAAATTATATATTTTATTTTTGTGTAATGTTAAATATATAACATAGTTTGATAATTTTTGGTTTATTTATAAAATTTATCATTTTCAAATTACACAAAAAATTTAAAATAAAATTATATTATGTTTTTATAAATTATTTTTTGTTAATTTGATAATCAATAAAAAAAATAAAAAAAATAGTTTGAATTTGAATTTAAATTTTTTAAAGATTTTTAGGTTGACGACGCAATGACATGGCGTGTTGACTAACGGTAAATGGTGTTGACCATCCAAATTGACGGTCAAACTAGGTGTCAGGCCAATTGAGTCTATATGTTACATAATTAAGGCCAGGATGTTAATTTCTGAAACCAGATGCCAAAATTAATTATATGGTCATAATTCAGACTAAAATAAGGTATTAACCCTGAATCTGTTGTGTAATCACTAAACTGATTGCTTGGACACAAATTATTCCTATCCGCACACCAACTAGTATAGTACAAAGTATGGGGGGAGGAAAAGAAAAGAGAGGAAATAATAATTGCTCCATGCTGTAGTGTATGATCCAATGAGGTAGACCGTAGATTGTAGAACCATCAATAAAAGTATCGGTCTGTTCTGTTCGTCTTCTCTCTCCGTCTCTTTCTCTCTCCTCTAGGCTCTAGTCTCGTTACTCGTCACTCCCGAGAAGAGATGGAATCTCTCCTCCGAACCATAACCCGGCAGGACCCGAGCCCGGAAGACTACAGCGACATCGAGTTCTGGTCCAACCCGGAGCGCTCCGGCTGGCTCACCAAGCAGGGCGAGTACATCCGCACCTGGCGCCGCCGCTGGTTCATCCTCAAGCAAGGGAAGCTCCTCTGGTTCAAGGACAGCGTCGTCACCCGCGCCTCCGTCCCCCGCGGCGTCATCGCCGTCGGCAAGTGCCTCACCGTAAAAGGCGCCGAGGACATCCTCAACAAGCCCTTCGCCTTCGAGCTCTCCACCAATCAGGATACCATGTACTTCATCGCCGATTCCGACAAGGAGAAGGAGGAGTGGATCAATTCCATCGGCAGGTCGATCGTGCAGCACTCCAGGTCCGTCACCGATTCGGAGGTCGTCGATTACGACAGCACCAGGCGGTGATTCGGTTTTCTGATCCCCATCTTGCAAAGAACTTTTTAGGTTTTCCCTTTCCTTCTCTCTCTTTCCCTTTTCTCTCCTTCCCCACTTCAGATTGCCCTGTTGCACGTTTAAGAGAACAAACTGGGAAAAAGGGTATTTGGGGCTCTGTGTGTGTTGGCGGCGGCGATCTCAATCTCCGTATCTGTTATGGATTGCTTACTATATATAAAATTGGGGATTGGATGATCCATTGGGGTTTCCTGTATGTTCTATCTTTGTCTTGTAATTAAACCCAGTTTGGAGTCAGTAATCAAACCAGTGGCCTTGGTTAATGTTGTTTTTGTTGCTGGGTTATTCTTATTCCTCAAAGTTGCTTTAAATTTTTGCAATCTTTGACATTGAATTTGGGTTGAAGTTCTTCACTGATTGCTGTGACTGCCTTGGATTTCCTTCTGGTTAGAAAGACCAGTTGATTCTTCATAGAACTACCTACCTGAAGCTTCAAACTGACCAAAGTGAATTGCTTTTTGGGCTTGAACTGATTCCAGCTGCAAGTTTTTCCTTCTTCTGCTTAGAGTTAAATTTCTTTCTGCATTTGCTGGATCTCATTGAAGGGGGGTAAAAACTCTATAACGCAAGTAGGAGTTAGTAGTAGCCGCTTACCTTCCATGGTTGCACAAAGAGATTGGTGTTCATGGATTTGGAAGATCTTAGTGCCATTAATAATGCAATGAAGGTTACAGTTATTATCACTACGTATCAACCCATCTGCACTTATTTGCTGATTCCTGAGCAATGGCATTCCTGCTCACCTGCATCGGACAGAACCACTGCCATTTTTTTTTTATATCTGCATTATGGCCCACATTCCCTTGAATTCACGAGTCGCCAATGTGTGAGCGCAAACAGAGAACCAGCAGCATCCTATCTGGTATTATCCTTTGGATGCATGCCATTGCCAAAACACCTATCGTTCAGATTGTGAGAGCCAGAGAGTCGTTCAGAGAGATGGTTGTTGGAGCTCCCGAAAGCAGCGGACGGAGACCCTCATTGGAGATTTGGAGTGAGTTTATCTCGCCTCCGAATTCCCCCTCTTGTGAACTCTGTTTGGGTTTTGCAGTCTGATCAAGTGATGCCTTTCCACAACTTTTCTGGCTTCTGGTTAACAAACAGGTGAACAAGTTGCCAGTGATTTCTCAACTTGGCCTTTATTTCTCGGACACTTGCTTACTGGCTAATGTTCAGCCGCGGCTAAGTTCAGTTGTTTTAGGTGTCGTTTGGTTTCTCCAATTGTTAAATCGGTTTCTCCAATTGTTAAATCGTTATATTGTGAGCAATACATGTACATGTATTGTTGAATTTGATGTATTGTAGATAATAGCGTTTGGTATGTATATCATTTGTGGGGGTCGGTTAGCATGCTAACTCCCTTAGGGGTTGGAAAAATGACACCCCCTAGTATATTAAATACAACTATAGAATTTAATACACACATTAAATGCACATTAGGAATTAAATGTACCATATTAATTAGGAATTCTCTCACTATTAAATACACATTAGGAATTAAATACACACATTAAATACACATTAGGAATTCTCTCACTATATTTGATTTTTTCTTTTTCAGCAGTCTCCGACCACCAGACTTCCTCCGACCGTCACACTTCTCCGGTGAAAATCCCATCGGCAGACTCCCTCCGACCACCTCCAAAAAATATACCACTGCACTGATACGGTGTACCACTGTACTGGTAGATATACCACTGCACTGATACGTTGTACCACTGTACTAGTAGATATACCACTGTACTGGTAGCGATATCAGTGCACTGGTAGCAATGTCATATCTGAGTATCAGTGCAGTGGTACAAATACCAGTAAAGTGGTAATTAATGTGATGTATTTAATGCTTACTTTGTATTTAATAACAGAACATTTATTATGTTTATTTTCATTAATACTTGTCAATAATTAATGAAAAATTGGCCAATTAAAAGGGGGGTGTCAAAAAACCAACCCCTTAAGGGGTTAGCATGCTAACCCGTCCCTCATTTGTGTTTTCAATAACCTATCTCTTTGGGTCGTTTATTGGACAAACATGTGGCCCAATTTTGGTGGGGTATCGAAGAAGGCCATTCGAGGATTCGGTGGATGTCCTGGCTCAAAATGTGAGGGAGTAAGCATGATGGGGAATGAGATTTCGCCGATTCGAACATTTTAATCAGACTCTTTTAGCCAAAATTGGATGGCGTATCCTTAGTGCACCTTAGTCTCTTCTTGTTCAGGTTTACAAAGGGAAATATTTCCCGAATGGGACCTTCCTCAAAGCTACGGCTCGCTCTCGCCCTTCGTGGGGTTGACAGAGTGTCATGTTTGGTCGTCAGTTGTTGGAAAGGGGCTTAAGATAGAAAATTGGTAATGGCCGGTCTGCTTCACTACTTTATTCCAACTAGATACCTCGCCTCCAGTTTGATCCCCCTAGGTCTAATTAGCAGGTCTTACCGGACGGGGTGACTTGCCAGTGGCTGAGGTTATTTGTCAGAGGGAGGGGCGTTGGTGTGACCTCAAACTTGGCCAATGGTTTGACAAGTCTACATGCCGTGTCATCAAAGCTATTCCTCTTTCACGTCAGAATGTGGAGGATAGGCTGATCTGGCATGATATAACTGACGGGATTTTCTCTGTTAAATCGGCTTACCATTTAGCTGTCTCTCTGGATATGAGGTAGGGTCGTTGGAGGTCTACAACTAGTTGGATGGATAAGTCTAATTGGATTCGTTTGTAGGAGGCTGATATTCCCCCTAAGCTGAAAGTTTTTGTCTGGCAGATCCTCAATCAAATCCTTCCGACTACTGAAGCCCTCATTGATAAAAAAAATTCCTTGTGCATCCCAGATACCCGTTTTGCTGGGATAGTCCTGAGACGATGGAACATCGATTTCTCAATTGCCCTGTGGTGTGTGCCTTTTGGGGCTATGCGGGACTGGAGTATCTAGGGGAGAGATTGCCTCGTCATACTTTCCCATTATTTCTTAAAAGGCTGTTGGCTTTAATCCATCAACCGTCTTTTTTCAAAGCGGTTGTCGCCATCCTTTGGAGGATCTGGCGATCACGTAAATGGGTTGTCTTTGAAGGCAAACAGTTTGGAATCCCTGCTTTGATGCGCCAGTTCAATCAGCAATATGAGGAATGGGTAAGTTTGCCGGTGGGCCGAGCTCCTCAGCCTTCTTTACCTGTCGTGCAACACCAAAGTTCGGTAGGGCCTACTAGGGTGGTTTGTATGTGGGATGGGGCAACTAGGAGTGAGTCTCATTCGACATGCGAGATGGTTCTTATGAACCCGGCTAGGGATATCCTTATGGCTCAGGGGGGTCAATTTCAGTTGATTGATGACCCTTTGGTGGTGGAATTGCTTGTACTCCGAGAGGCTATTTTATGGTGCATGGAACACGGCTTCACGGACATAAGATTCGAAAGCGACGCCAAGGTGATTATCGATAAAATCAATAAGGCTGATACCAGAGATAACCGGATAGGTGCTTTTCTTGAAGAAATCGTGCATTATTTTGCCATCCATTATGGGTTTAGTGTTCGATTTGTAGGTCAGCGTAGTAATAGGGTAGCCCATATTGTGGCTAGAAAGGCCCTCTCATTGTACTCGATTACGAGGCGTTTCTTTGATTTCAAGACCTGGCTGAATTCCAGGATGTAACTATCTATTCGTTGAATCAATATATGATTATCTTTTGTAAAAAAAAAAGTGTTTTCAATAGGTAAAAAGTAAAGTAATTTTTTTTATGGAAATCTCACTTGTACCATTCTTTTCAATGCAAAAGGTAATTATCAAAAGGTTAACGTTGGAAAAAAAAGAAGAAAAAAAACAATATCAACTAGACAATCCAACAATCTCAGGTAAAAGCTGAGATAGTACAATCATTAATAATGGATGATTGTTTCTGTCAACATCAAGTAAACAATACATATATTCTATGTGCATAAAAACCAGAAAAACGATGAATTGTAAATAATACAGGCATTGTAACAATCTCAGCCAAACAATCACAAAAACCAAACGACCCCATGGTCAATGGGAAGATTACGCTAATATGTAGGTCGTAGCTCCGATCCATAATTGAATTTGATGCGCACCGAACGCTTCCCAAGTAATAAACTAACTAGTAGATGTAGTATAGCGGTTTATCAAAGTCGTATCCTTAGGGCTGGAAACCTCTTCGTACTTAAGGGTTCGATTGTTATTTAGTAAGCAAGTTAGATGGTAATTGAGTAAACTATTGCAAACTTCAAGAAAGAGAGACCATATGTGGTTGCTTTTCCTAACACTTGAGGAATTGCCTTTGAAATAGACAAGTAATAATTCAAATATAGCTATTCAAGCTGCAAGGGTCACTAATAAGGCAATTGGGTCAATGATCATGCACCCCATTGCCCTCCTAGTTATGACAATCAACTCAATGATCATCTAATATCATAACTAGAGATATGACATATCCTCTTTAAATGGGTTTAATCCATAGGCACACATTCCAAATGACTCGATGATAATGTAATCAATCAAATTACATCAATTGAGTAAGTGGCTCGCTCTAACTACAACTTTCCAATCGAATACCAAGTTTAACCAACCATCGGGTGTAGCATAGGGTAAGCAAGTAATAAAATTATCGAACCACAGCTCTCAAGGTGTAACTTACTGCGTCCTAAGTTTCGTTATCTAGACAACCTAGAATAGCGATTAAGAATAAACAAACTAAGCTAACTACCCTAGTTAATTACAAGTTTGGGGCACTCTTAGCTTGAATCCCCCTACTTTTATCATTTAGACCGATGTTGCATACCATCCTAGGTCGATTGACTCGATATCCCTACCGTTAGGAGATCGTCTCTCTCGGGATTGACCCGAAACGCGAAGTGATGGTTGGTAGGTGCTCTATTCAACCTAGGGAAGCCTTATATCATTAAAAAAATCAATCGAATAGACTGCCTCAGAGGATTATTTGGACGACATGGAATAAGGAGTGACCCTAATTGCCAAGAATGAGCTAAAAGGGAATTTTCTCCCTCGTAGGTCAAAAGCTCAATTCACATGTAAAACACATGCAATTCATGATTAGGTCCAATTACTGGAGATGCAACTTCATCAACCGGTTCAAGCATGAGCTGAAGCTACAGAGGCTCGAGTCGTTGCTGGCTTGCTGCGCAGCAGAGAGTTATCCGGCGACTGGCTTTGTTCGGCCGATCCTGCATTCAATGCCCCTCCGTTAAGAATTAAAACTCCATTTATTGGAGGTATTCGTCCGTTTTGGACGACTAAAGCTTCATTATGAGCTTTTAAATCATCATTCATTTGATGTTATTAGGGGAATAATTCCCTATTCACGTGGGTCTCAATTATTTTCTTTGTTGACCTTTTGATTGGAAGCTACCGGCATCTAATTTATTTAATGGTATTAGGTGCCCTACAACGGCTCTAACGGGGATAGAGCTTTACTCGACAATGGCAGGTTTCGTTAATAGTAATTATAGGCCTTCGATGTGTGCTTTATTGGCATTTAATGGGTTTGACTAACCAATAGGACACATACAAGTTTGATCTTTTACATATAAATGGGCTTTTGAAGTGGGGTGGATATTTGGTCTTCCAAATTGGTTTAATTGAGATTATCTTAATTATTTGGAAAAAGACTTGGAATATCCAAGTCCCGCCTAAGCTCAAAATTTTCATATGGCAATGCCTCAAAGTCATACTTCCCACAGTAGTTACCCTTCAATCTTGTGGAGTCAACTGTCTCAACCGATGCCCTGTCTGCTGGAGACATCGAGAAAGCATTGAAAGTTTATTCTTCAGATGCCCCCTAGCCACCAGATTGTGGACTTTAGTGGGATTGAGCAACTTTATTGAGAACGCCCATACTGTTAACTTTAGTCTACGGTGGCGACATGTCATGGTCTCCGAGACCTCCCAATTCCACATTCTCCAATGCGTCTGTTTACTTTGGAGAATCTGGAAGTCTAGAAAGAAAGTGACCTTCGAATTTATCCAACCCCATGTCCGTTCCCTAGCCAGACAGTTCTTCAACCAGGTCCTCGAATTTTCCAATATTCTTCCTTCTCCTCCGCCTCGCAGCTTTCTAATCCCAATTCATCCTGCCACCACTTGGGTCCCTCCACCAGAAGACTTTTTCAAGATCAACGTAGACGCAGCTGTTTGTGCCACCGGTTGTTCGTCTAGGCTTGTTATCCGTGGGTCAGAAGGGCATGTGGTGTTGGCGCTCGGGATGCAGCATCAAGGAATAGTCTATCCTTAGTTGGCAGAGCTTCTAGCTTTTAGAGACGTCATTTCCATCGTAGCCTCAAGATCCTTGACCCACGTGATAGTCGAAGGTGATTCTGAAGTGGTGGTCTACCAAGTCCGTCAAGGCATCTTTGAAGTCTCAATTGGTGGTCTGGTGTTACGAGAGTGTCTTCAGATCCTTAGCTCTTTGTCTGTTTGTATAGAGTTTAGGGCGGTACATAGATCCGCCAACAGTGTTGCCCATAGAGTGGCGTGTAAAGCACTGCTTTTGTCTCGTGTAGAGCTAGAATCTTTTGATTTTTTGGGGTGGCTTATTTAGAATCTGTTAGGGGTCCTGGGTAGAATTGTAAGTTTAACTATTTTCTTCCATTAATATCACTCAGAAAAAAAAACATAGGATTTGTCACATACATCAACATCAAACCAAAATCTAGACCTAGAGTTCATCAACCTAAGAGAAGAGGTCTAATTCATAGAGAAAGGGATTACAATACAAAGCACAAATTCTTTCATCTTCTTCTTCTAGGGGATGATATTCAAGATCCATGGTGATGTGTAAGCTCCAAGAACCCACCTAGATGACTTTCTCTCTCTAGAAATGTCTCTTTGGGATTTTGGGCCGAAACCCTAAAGAAGAACCAAGCTCTCCTTTCTCTCTCCCAACTGCTGCCTTTTTATACAACACGAGTGCATGCATCACAGTCAAAGATCACGACCGTGGATGGTTAATTCATGGTTTCATATCGATGGTAACAGCTATGCGTCTAGAAGAGTTGTATGGAGGACTTCCTCTAGGCGTATGATATGCATGAACATACGAAGTCAAGCGAGAGCTCTAATAATAGGTCATAATTAAAACAGTTGGTTTCAATAACTCGAGTTGTATGGAGAATATTTATTATGGATCTTATATCACTCTCTTGAACATATCATAATTTATATAGGTTGGTTGTTTCAAATCTTTTCATACGATCAATCATTTGAATTAGTTCCCGAGGGTCATGGATCACAACGACCGTCTAAGTTATTTATATAAGGTAGGGGTGGACACGTGGATGGTTAATTCATGATTTCGTATTGATGGTAACAACTATGCGTTCTGGAAGAGCTATATGGAGGACTTCCTCCACGCGTATGATATGCATGTTTGGATCAACATCCAGAAGGGACCCGAAGTGGTCACTCACCAAATCGGTGAATGGACGAAAGATAACTTGAAGAAATTGAAGATAAATGCAAAGGGCAAACACATTCTTAAATGTGCTTGGGGCCGAGAGGAGTATGGTAAAGTGGCGATGTGCAAAGTAGCTAAAGAGATTTGGGATACACTGGAGGTCACCTACGAAGGTACGCCAAAAATTAAAGATACTCGAATTCGCATGCTAGTTAAAGAATATGAATTGTTTAGAATGGGTGGAATTGAAACCATTTCATAAATGTATGAACGATTTACTAATATTGTGAGTTGGTTAATGAACCTAGGGAAGGTCTATAGTAACTATGATATTGTAAGCAAGATCCTAAATTAAATTCCTTACCCAAATCCTGGATGCCAAAAGTAACTGCAGGGCAAAATTAGCCCAAAAAGCTACAGTCAGAAACTGCTTCTCCAAAAGCTACAACAGGGGCAAACTAGCCCAAAAGCAGAAGCTCCAAAGCCAAAAACTGTTTTGAAAATACAAAATTATCATTAATATATTTTAATTTTATTTAAAAAATAAAATTTTTTATCAATTACTTCATAATCAAAATAAAATAAAGTTAAAATTATATTATTTAATATAAAAGAAATGGATTAATACCTTATTAGGCCCGAACTATGACCATATAATCAATTTTGGCCTGTGGTTTTAGAAATTAATATCCTGGTCTCAACTATGCAGCATATAGACTCAATTGGCTCGACACATGGTTTGACCATCAATTTGGACAGTCAACACGCCATGTCATTGCCTCGTCAGCCTAAAAATCTTTTAAAAAAATAAAAGTCAAATTATTTTCCTAATCTTTATTATTTATCATTTCCAAATTAACAAAAAAATTAAAATATTTAAAATAATTTGATAATTTTTAGTTTATTTTTAAATTTTTCATTTTCTAACTACCCAAAAATCAAAATATAATATTTTATATTTTGGTTAATTTGATAATGATAATAATAGAAATTAGGAAAATAATTTGAATTTGATTTTTTTTAAATGATTTTAGATTTTTAGGCTGACGAGGAAATGATATGGCGTCTTGACTAACGATAAACGATGTTGACCATCCAAATTGACGGTCAAACCATGTATCGGGCTAATTGAGTATATATACTTCATAATTAAGGCCATAATATTAATTTCTGAAACCACCAGACAAAGTTGATTATATGGTCATAGTTAAGACCAAAATAAACTATTAACTCTTAGATTTCAATATACATTTTGACTACCTTTTATTCTTTAAAGTTTTTTTTTCATATTCTTATATTATAAACCCTTTTTTACTCATTTTACATGATCTCTAGCATTAAAAATATTTTCAATAATTTTTTAGTAAAACACTTGATAGCATTTCTAATCGTTTTTTAGCGAAACATGAACTGTTTTTTTTCTTTTCGAAAACAGTTTTTAAAGACCCCAACCAAAAACTTTTATAAAAGCTACAACATGATCAAACTACTCCTCTATTTAATTGCTATTTCTAAATATTTTTGGATATTTTGTTTTTCAATTGAAAGATTTGGGTAGTAATCGAGTGCTAAGTGATTTGACGTTTGATTGACGTTGCCGTGTAGTTGTAGCTGTTGTCCACGCGTCAATCTCAAAGCGGTGGAGAACCGGCCACGTCAACTCCCGCCACAGCTCAAATTTAATTACCGGAAATATCCTCCGAATGTCCTGGTCCCATCTCGTTCCCGCCATGGACAGACGGGCGGCATTGGATATTTGGATTAGCCCGAGGGAAGGGTAGGATAGTAATTAAAGTTTTTTTTTGTTTTGTGACGGTCGGTTTGTCTACCTCTTTAGTTTGCCCCCAAAAAGCTGCCGCTGCCGGTTCGCTCTGCAATTCTCTCTTCAGTTTTTTATTTACTCTTGGATTCATAATCCCTAACACCGCCTTTGCTAGTTTGGGTTTCCCATTTCTCAGTCAAAACCCTGGTTCCTAGGGTTCTTTGTCTTCTTCGTCGTGTTGTACTGTGTCTAATCAGCCCCCAAAGAATGGCCCCGCGGACGAGACGAAACGCGTTCCCTAAAGTGGTGATCGAGAGAGACGCGGAGTCGGAGCAGAGCTCATCCTCCTCCGATGACGACGACGACAATGGAGAAGAGCCGCTATCAGACTCGGAAGGAGAAGAAGTAGTGGCGGCGGCGGGGAGTGGGAAGGAAGAGAAAGTGGAGGAGGAAGATGCAGCTGTTAAGAAGAAAGGAAAGGCACCCATTACCATTAGTCTGAAGAAAGTGTGCAAAGTAAAGGCATTTGTGTTTGCTGCTCTTAATTCGGTTTTAATTCATCGCTTGTTATGGTTAATTGAGCCGGCGAGTTTGCTGTAGGTTTGTAAGAAGCCGGGTCATGAAGCAGGGTTTAAAGGAGCCACGTACGTTGATTGCCCCATGAAACCCTGTTTCCTCTGTAAAATGCCTGGTACTTTGAGTCAAGCTTAAATTGTTATGATTATGCAATTGAAACTGTCAACTGTTCATTGTTTCTTTCTGTTCTAATTCATTTCATTTTTATGTTATCATCATGTTGTTTCCACGCAATGCAGGGCATACTACAATGTCTTGCCCGCATAGGGTGGCCACTGAGCATGGAGTCATTCCAGCACCCCTTAGAAGTACCCATAGCCCGTTGGAATATGTTTTCCAGCGCCAGCTTAGGCCAAAGATCCCTCCTGTAAGCCTTCTCTTTTTCCATTCTTTTCTTTCCTCCATTTGGAAACCCTTCTCATGTAAGTTTTTTTTTATGCTTGATTGGCTATTTCCGCTTCCCCAATTGCTATGTCACGTCAATTTGAACAGAGAACATTCGGTTTGGTGCTTGGAATTGTCTAAATTGCTAACTCAGCTCTGCTTGTGTTTGGACTTGGGGTAGAATTTTGAAGCTCTTTCTGGAGTTTGTTTGTCTGCATGAAAAGATGGAGAATTTTTGTTTGTTTGGCCAGAACAGTTACTCTTCAAAGTTAAAATACTAGTAGCTTTGACTATCTCTTGAAGTGTCCTCTGGCATTCTAACTGGAGTTATACTGTTTTCCATGCATCAGATTAAGCCTGCACATGTTATACCAAATCAAGTATGTTGTGCAGTTATAAGATATCATAGCAGGCGGGTGACATGTTTGGAGTTTCATCCTACCAAAAATAATATTCTTTTATCAGGGGACAAGGTTGGTCTTGTTCTGCTTCTTTATTGTTAATAATAATATGATCTTAATTCACTTAAGGCTGATGTGTTCTTCATCACAATTTATTCCCCTGACTTATCTTTTGGTTTTTTTGCAAAAGAAAGGACAAGTTGGAATCTGGGACTTTGAGAAGGTGCACGAGAAGATGGTGTATGGAAATATACACACGTGTATTGTCAACAACATGAGGTGAGGAAGATCTTGCAGAAATTTGATTTAGTTTCTGTTTAATAGAATTTTTATGTTAAGATATCTGACATCTCTGGTGCTTCTGCAGGTTCAATCCTGTGAATGATGGTACTATATATGCTGCATCCTCTGATGGAACAATAAGCTGCATTGACTTGGAGACTGGACTTTCATCATCTCTGATGAACCTCAACCCGGATGGTTGGCAGGTAAAGTATTCTGTCATTCGTTCTAATGTGCATAACTAAATGCTAGTGAATTTGATTTGTTGCTATTTCTCATGGATGTTTGTGTTGCTTTTTTCATGTGGTTTTTATTTTTGGACTCCAATTACTTTTCTTGAATGTTATTTCCTCTGTGATTTGAGGATACATATGGTTCTTCATGAGATTGGTTTCCAGATGTATATAAGAATGAAGTGAATAAGCATGCTCGTGCGTAGGCGACCTGGCATCTTGGTTGTTCCTACTGGCTTTGTGATTTATGAAATAGAACTCACTTCTGTAGGGTCCCAACACTTGGAGAATGCTTTATGGTATGGATATCAACCCAGAGAAAAGTGTTGTGCTTGTTGCTGATAACTTTGGTTTTCTTTATATGTAAGTAATTTCCATTTGCTTTTATCTTGGCATATATACAGTTTTTGCTAACCAGTCGACATGGGAATCATTCTGTCCATTTCTGGATTCTGCTGTTAATATGCTCAACAATGTTCCGCTGCATTTCTTCATTGCTGGAAGAAAATTACCCAGTTGTCCTGGAATTCTAGTTATGCTTATTTCTTCAATATAACTACGAGCTACTGATCTTGATTTTTGTCGCCGTTGGCATATTTTCGTTCTCGAAGTTGAAGAGTTGAAATACTGTAGCTTCTACTTACTGGTGTACTATTGTACCCAGGGTTGATACACGCTCGAACCACAAAACTGGGGATGCCATTATGATCCATAAAAAGGGCAGCAAAGTAGTTGGCCTGCATTGCAATCCTGTTCACCCAGAGCTTCTTTTGAGCTGTGGCAATGATCATTTTGTAAGTGAGATTTCATTTCAGAGCTGAGATACTGGCTTCCGTTAGTCCGCTCATGTTATATGAGTCCTTTTAGTATCTGCAATTACTGAGCCCATTCTTGTTGGTTATGTTGCTGTCTTTGTATTAATGCTACTGATGTGATACACATTAGGCTCGCATATGGGACATGCGTAGACTAGAAGCTAGATCTGCTCTTCATGAACTTCCGCACAAGCGAGTGGTCAATTCTGCATATTTCTCCCCTCTCACTGGCTGCAAAATTCTGACCACTGCACAAGACAATCGCCTTCGTGTATGGGACTCCATCTTTGGAGATCTCGACTCTCCAAGCAGAGAAATTGTGCACAGTCATGACTTCAACAGGCACCTCACTCCATTTCGAGCAGAATGGGATCCAAAGGTTTGGACTTCTGCCTTTCTGAACAAATCATCATTTCCCAAGAGAATTCAAACACACTAATTGGAACTTGTTTTCACTGCAGGATCCATCCGAGTCCCTTGCAGTTATTGGTCGTTATATAAGCGAGAATTTCAATGGCGCTGCTCTGCATCCCATTGATTTTATAGACACCAGTAATGGACAGCTAGTTGCTGAGGTGATGGATCCAAATATCACTACAATTACTCCGGTGAACAAGCTGCATCCCCGGGATGATGTCCTGGCTTCTGGTAGTTCAAGGTTTGTGCTCATTGCGATAGGAACTACATAAACCCATCCTTGCAAGCTGTAACTCTTACTGTTTCGGGAAGAAGTAATCAAGGGTTAATAAGCTACTTTTCTGGTGCATTATCTGTCTTGTGTTTTCAGGTCTCTATTCATCTGGAGGCCGAATTGGACTTCCGAAGCTGAGGAACAGAAGGATGAGAGGAGGATTGTCATTTGTGGGAATGCCGAGAAAACACGCAAGAAGGGATTCGGAGACGACAGTGATGACGATGACATGGATGGTGGGTTCAAATCTAAGGGCAAGAAGACCAAGAGCTTAAAGCTCGAAGTCCGCGAATCAAAATCTGCCCCTCGTAATAGCAAAGGCAAGCGGTGAAACTTGCTAAACTTCATTTTAACGTAGCAGACCATAGTAAAACGGTGTAGATTCTACTAATGGCCGGGAGAAATTTTGGGTCCTGGATGTATAGATGGGCAAGCCTTGTGGGGATAACAGAAAGGTTTAGCTTTTTTGCATTGATTTTGAGCCTCTTTGTCTTGGATGGAAGTGGCGGCCCTCCTTTGTGGATATCCTGTGAAATTGATATAGTTAGAGGTCATTTAAGCCTTTGGTAATTGCGGGTTTGAACTGTGTCACAGCCAATTTATGTTCTTGTATCCCTTTTTTGCCATTCGGCTCTTACTCCACTGCCTTGCCTAACCTTTTTGCCGGTCAGTATCTTAACTTGCCTGCCGTCACAGTGCGTTTAATAAACATGTAGTGATCCATAAGACTAGCAAATGTGTTCATCTGCTACGGGCTGGACGATGAGATTGTGGTTTGGGTACGGTGTTACTCGCTCAGATTAACAGACGAATGGAGCTGCAATTCCAGGGCTGAACGGTGGTTGTCTATGAATGCAGCGAGCAGACTCCAGAGTGCATATGAAATGAAATGCGCACACAGTATCGACGAGGAACAGGTTTCCGTTGATATAAAACCTTAACCACCTTGCCCTAGAGGTCTGGTATTCGAGCATCAGCGAGGGGTTGGATGAATGGATTTGAAAAATGCGTAGATTGCAATGATCGCATTATCCAAAAAGTTGTTAACAACGAAATAATTTTCTCTTAAAAACCAAAATGTTATGATGCATCGTTAAAAGATAATAAAATGTCACAACAAGCATATACCGACAATTTTGGAAGCGTCTAACAGATGTCGCATAAAGTTTTCTAATTTCTTATTTTACCAACATTTACGAGAAATGTTAGTGAATGGTTCCATGTTTACTACGATGGATACATTGTCACAAGCAATCATTCTTTCAGTGGTTTTAAATGTCACACAAATATGGTTATTGTGACATTTGAATCTTCTCATTCCAGGTTTCAGTGATGTTTTTAAGAATGGATAAACGTCATTTTTTTCCGACATTTATAGGTGTCACATTGAAACAAAATGCTAATTTTGTAGAATGATTGAAGGGTTACGTAAGAATAGTTGACAAAACAAAATAACATAATAATTATTTTTTTATTTAATTTTGTTATTAACATATTCTTTCTAACAAATTGATATTTATTTTTTTTAGGTTTCTAGGTTATCTAAAAGGCTCACCACACGAGTAACTGAATATGTAGATGGCTATTCCAAAGTCTAAATATAGTGGCTCGAAAATTTAGTGGATATATAAGGCATATCAGTCAAAATCAGGATTTTACGTAAAGTCAAAAATGATGGAAAAATCGAAATCGTAAAATCGAATCATAAAATCGTATGAGTTTAAGGTCAATATAAAATTGAAGAAGAAATAATATTAATAAGGAAAATCATGAATAACACTAAAACACATAACACATACAATGACAATTTATCAAGGTTAATGTTCCAATTTATCAAGGTTAATGTTGAAAAGTGACGAATCGATGATGATTAATACGTTAATGTGAATTAATGATGGTCGATGGTGGTTAGTGTGAGAGAACTAGATAATTTTGATGGAGGAGAGGAAAAGAGGCTTAGTTTTGCAAATTATGAGGAAAATATTTGAATTATAAAACCGTAAAATTTTAGAGATTTTAAGATTTTAAATAGTGAATAGTGTAGGATTTTAAGATCCATAGATTTTATAGTGAAATCAAAATCGGAACAGGTAAGTAAAATCATAAAATCGTAAGATTTTAAGATTTAAATCGGGATTTTAACTGCTTTGATGAAAGGGACTAGGGTCCACTCTAAAGGCATGGAAGAATATACATCTAAAAAAATTGGTGTGGTTATCATGCCAAAAACAAAAAATCCTGCAGAGGCTATAAAATATTTTGGCAGAATAAATGATATCATAGAGCTGGACTTTTGGGAAAGATTCAGAATTATGTTATTCAACTGTGTTTGGATTGCCCATATAGTATTCTTGATGGAGATAAAACTATCGGAAGTTGAACGGAAGAAGAAGAAGATTGAGTTAGACCATCTTTAGGGATTAGATCCAAAATCCAAAATTTGAGGCTATAATTCAAATTCTAGCCCCTCAAAAGGTATTTTGGTATTAGTAGTGTGTTCCAAAAGTCCAAATTTCCAGATTTGCGCTTTAACTCATAATCCAGTTTTGTATATATTTCATCATTCTAATTACAAAATTTGTTCATTAATTTTATATAGGTACGAATAATTAATTAAGACGAACATTTCGACAATTTTTTTTTGAATTCCGACCAAAAAAAATTATTTGTAAATATGACTTAATTAATGACGGTCTCTTATTTGGACCGAAAGAGCCGTTGGAGGAGATTGTGAGTACTAAAAGGTAAAGTTATTTCTTTTTTTATTATTATTAAAGCTCTTTTTGGCAGGTGGGGTCGTCTGCTTTTCCCCCATGTGGCCACACTATCTTTTGGAACTTTTTGTCCTTTTCTGGGCCAAATTTGGACCCAATTTTTGGATCAATTGTAACTTTTGGCCTTTTGAAACCTTACTAAAGTGGGGCTGGTCCAATTTTTTGGAATTCCAGCCCACCACTAAAGTTGGTCTTAGGCTTTGAGATGGGTAAGGGAGTTGCAATGACGGGTAAAGCGGGATGTTGTGTTTATTCTGGAAAAAAGAGGTAAATCTCGTGGTAATAGATTCTTCCCAAAATTTCATTGAGGTTGTAATTAGAGATTGTGATGGGAGAGCAAGTGGGAGGTTCACTAGAGTTTATGGATGGCCGTAAGTTGAAAGTCATCCGCAAACAAGAAGTTGCTACTTGCTAAGGCTTTGACTCACACAAAACACCACACTAGAAATCTCCTCTAGAGCCCAAGTTTTTTTTTTTTTTAAACTCTAGAGCGGTGCAGTTGTACATGGGCGCTGGGCCGTGCTTGGGCCGACACGGCACGGGCACGCTTCAGGCCCATTTATTTCGTGCCGTGTTTGGCATGACCTGTCAGTTTTCGTGTTTGGCACGGCCCGTCAGTTTTAGTGTCGTGCCATGCAAGCCCATTTGTAAACTTTGCTAGGCCCGTCCCAGGCACGATTCAAACCGTGCTCGTGCCATCCTCGTATTCGTGTTTAATGAAAAGGACGAAAACAAAAGAGAGAATGAAAAATAAGGTGAAAATTGGACGGAGGAAGATAGTATTGATCGATAATGTTTGAGAAAAGTAACAAAGGGGGAAAAGAAAATTGGGAGTATAGCGAGTGTGATTTGGCTTTGTTTAATTCTTTATCCATTTTTACTTATGTTAGTAATTACGTATATATCTTTATGACACTTCTAACAACAAAAAATAATTATTTTTCTACTTGTGTTTTGTAATATTTGAACCTATAATTCTTTTTATATTTATTTTCTATCAAATAAATATTATTTTCGTGCCATGTTCGTTCTTATACTCAATAAAGTCTCGAAAATATTAGGCCCGACACGACCCACTTATATACCGTGCTGTGCCCGTGCTCATGAAGTTTAGGCCCGACACAGCCTATAAATTATTCGTGCTCGTGCCGGGCTGACCCATTTATTTCGTGCCCGTGCTCGTGCCGTGATCTAATTGTGCTGTGCCGTGCTAGCCCGTGGGCGGCACGGCCCGGTGCCCACGTACAGGTGCAACATAGGGCAAGTAAGTTTTAGTTATCAACCCGGGCCGATCCATGTACCCCTACTTCAATCGCTTAGGTTGTTATCTAGCAAGCAACTTTTGGGGTTTAGAACTAATGGAACTACAAACTAAACAAGCAAATAAAAGTAAATAAAGGAAAATTCTAACTAAGGGAGTTTTACCCTGGAGTTGCTTCCCCTTAACTAGCTACCATGGCTCGTTGGATTGAATGGAGTCGTGTGGTGTAGGTGGTTGTGAACAGAGAGGGTGAAAGAACCCCGCTTCTAGGGATTCTAGGGACTGATCTCCGACACCCGTAACTACTTGTAACCAATGCAGTCAAAAGCGATTTTCTACGTAGAAACGTTTTGGTGATCTAGAAGTATAAAATCGTAAGTTTTTAAGTTTTAAAGCGGAGTTTTTAACTACATAAGCTATAAAAACTGAGATTTTGTGTGAAAGCGTTTTAGTGGCCTAGAAACGTAAAATCGTAAGTTTTTAAGTTTTAAAGCGCGATTTTGACTATATTGCTTGTAACCAATAGGGATTTAGGGTTGAGATTAGGGATTTAGATGAGAAGAACATAATAGAATTGGGAATCGGCCGAGGCACTAGATTAGGAGGGAATAGAAATTAGGAGTTGAGAGATATTAGGTTTAGGAGAACACTCTGCTTAATACTTTTCTTGACTCCCTATGACGTAAACCCAAAGTACATATTTATAGCAATAAACCCAAAACCCTAATTAACTAATCCTAACCTAATCGGCCTAGGTTAGCCGCCTAACCCTACTTAACTAACATTATTAATTATTATTATTCTACTAATTATATGTCTAACATTCCACCCTCCTTCGAAGCGACCTTGTCCTCAACGTTGTAGCCAACCGCCGTTTTCTTGATCTTGATCTTCCGCTTTCTTCGCTTCCAATTGCGCTCAATTCCACAAACTAATCTTTCTTCTTTGGTTCGGTCCACATTAGCTTGAAAGTAGGATGCATGGCCCAACCCCATGTCAAACTTCTTTGGTTGTTCCTTCTTCTCAATTTGGCATGGGCATAACTCACTTGCAAGCCTATCCACCAACATAATAACTTCCTCCCAATCTGATTTCCTTAACACAAAGCCCAAGTTGGATTCAACTTCTTCATATGTCGGCCCACAATCATACAGAAAAGACTTAACCAGTGGGTTTATTTCGGCCCGCTCCGATTGCTAATCCACTCCGGCCCACTCGAGCCCAGCGACCTGAACCACAGCTCGGCCCAACGGTTCTGGCCTCTTGTTGGCGCTACCTAGGGTTGATGAAGAAGGGAGACCGCCACCGCCACCGCCTTCCTTCTTCCTCGCCTCTTCTTTTCCCGACAGCGAGCAACCCGACGCCCACTCCGACTCCGGCGAGTAGCCCATCCCGCGGTGTCTCGGCAAGCTCGACGGCGATAACCGCCATCGTCTCCGTCTCTTCGTCGGCAACCAGTCCCGAGCAGTGCAACGCCGACTTCTTGGTTATCGTCTTCAGCTCCTCTTCCTCGTCCGACCTTGCACGGAACGGATTCCTGTTCGTCGTTGATGCGTCTGGTGGTTTCCTAGGCGGTGGAGTGGACGGATTTAGGAAATCCATTATTGTATCTAGACACCCTCTCGGGTCTTTTTCCTTCTTCGTCGCGGCCGGATTTGCCTGCTTTGCGGAATTGGCAGCAACAGCCGATGGTGGAGTCTTTGCTTCTTTCCTCGGTCCGATGCTGCTCGGCACCTCCTTTGTCGCTGGCGAATCCGCCACCATCAACTCCTCCACCGTTGGTGGTTCAGTCATCGCAGGTCCCTCTTTCAACCCAACGATGTTAGCCGTCTTTTCGTGGTTGGCGGCTCGGTCGCTAACTGCTCCTCGACGTCTGTCTTTGCCGCTACCGGTGAAGAGACGACTGCTGATGGTGATATCGCAGGAGATGTCGCTATCTTCTTGGCTGCCATTTTTGGCTCGGTTGCAGCTTTGGATGGATCCATATTCCCAGAAAGCGGTAAGGATGAGGTAACCTTGTTCCTCCTTACTTCTTCCAGCTTCAACTTCAAAATCTTTGTGAGTTCGCTGATTGAGAGCTCATCGAATCTCGACATGGCTCCAGTACGAGCGCCTACAACCGGGCTCTGATACCACTGAAAGAACCCCGCTTCTAGGGATTCTAGGGACTGATCTTCGGCATTCACAAGTACTCGTAACCAATAGAGATTTAGGGTTGGGATTAGATGTGAAGAACAAAATAGAATTGGGAATCGGCTGAGGCCTTGGATTAGAAGAGAATATAAATTAGGAGTTGAGAGATATTAGGTTTAGGAGACCACTCTGCTTCATACTTTTCTTGACTCCCTATGACGTAAACCCAAACTACATATTTATAGGAATAAACCCAAAACCCTAATGAACTAATCCTAACCTAATCGGCCTAGGTTAGTCGCCTAACCCTACTTAACTAACATTATTAATTATTATTATTCTACTAATTATATGTATAACAGAGGGTGAGCAACCAATGATCGATTTGTCACGGAATCAATTCACAAGCGATCGATTTGTCACGAGATCGATCCACTCACGACGTCTAGGGGAACTGCTAGGAGGAGCAACTAGTGATCCATTTGTCATGGATGGATTCACAAGAGATCGATTTGTCACGGAATCGATCCTCTCACTCATTCTCTTGGGGTTGCTTAGGTCTCTCCCTCAAACCGGATTTTGAGCGGCTTAATCACGACCAACCTAGATTCAAACTTGAGCCAAGGGGGATGCTCATCTCTAACCTAGATAGCAGGCACAAAGTGCCCAGGAAAACCAAGCTTGTCAAGCCTACCTAAAAGGGCGTGGTTTTCCTCTAATCTAGGTTAGGCAAGCACACAAGATTTAGAAAGCACAACTAAGCACAATCACCATGAAAACACCTCTAATATTCAAATTGATGCAAACCTATACAAAATTATTCAATCTAAAACAAGTAATTACAAAGTATTAGTTAGGGATCTACAACACCCAAGAGAAAAGAGTGAGTTTATTGAGAGAGAAGAGAGGGATTACAAATTTGAGCTCAAGATCTTCTTCTTCTTCTAGGCTTGAATCCTTGTCTTCAAGATCCACCCAAGCCTCCAATGATGCTCCAAGATCACTCTAGCACTCTCTCTCTCTCTCTCTCTCTCTCTCTCTCTCTCTCTCTCTCTCTCTCTCATTAGACTCCAATTGAATTTCTCTCCAGAAACCCGCTCTCCTTTCTATCTCCACGCTGCTGTCTTCATATTTGCCCGAAAGTGACCAGTTCACGGCCGCGTTGGCCAGTTCACGGTCGTGAACACCTGAACGCGTCCGTGAACTCAGTCGTCTCCAAAACGCACCGCTTCACTCTCCTGGGTTTACGGTTAATGACCCCAGTTCGCAGTCTTAGCGACCGTGAACTCCCTTGGCGTCAGTAACCTCTGAAACCTCGCTGGACTGCTCGATGTTCACGGTTTGTGGCTCCAGTTCACGGTCTTAATAGGGCTCAAATCTTGATTTCTGTTTGTTCGAAATAGAACACTGGTCCCTGAGTAGACAACAAATCTGTAATAACATATAATTGTTTTATAATTGCGGTGGTTATTAATGTCTTATACAAAACTGACCAACTATTTCATGTACCGCTCGATCGATATTGAGTAGGTCATTACCATAGTGATAACACAATGACAGTGTTTGATGGTATTGTCGGTCTTATCATAGTGATAAGATAATGCAAAATGGTGGTGAGATGATATTATGAAGACTTAACGTAGTGATATGATGTTTGTCTGACAATGATAAGATAGTATGAAGTCTAGTTATTGCAAATTAATTTAGTACTTAGATATATGATTAACTCGTGCGCAGAAGTATAATAAATAAGAGTGTACGGACACGAGAATTGGCAAATGTTTACGTAATAATAATATATATTGGGAGCGTATCTCTCTCTGTGGAATAGTCTTGTTCAAATCAAATAGGAAAACAACATAAATATATTGTATCTTGCATATTTCTACATGATTTCCCTAGTTTGATTTACATGTTATCACTCCACCTGAAGTGAGGAAAGGGGAAGCAAAAAGATAAACTCACGAGGACGGTTGATTGAAGATGTTGATGGTGACGCAATCGGCGTGTCGCCTTCTTGTGAGCCACGATGAACGAGACGTTAGAGGTGGATATCACCGACGCGTCGAAGAAGATTCATTGTTGGTGTTTTTTATTTAATCATAGTTTATCACATGGATGTCCATACTCCATAGAGAGTAATTTTTTCTTTGTGTATTAGTTGTTTCCATTTAAGCTAATTAAAATAATTCTGAAAAAAATAATTAAAATAAAATATCTATATATCCAAACGGGCAAGTTATTATAAAAAGTCGTGAAAATGGCTACCCTTATAAAAATAAATCTATATCACACTTATAAAAAAAGTCGTTGTGTGAGCACTTTTCGTTAGTCTACTCAACAAAATTAACTGTTTTGTTAATTTTGACGGATTTATGGGTGGAATGATTAAATTTGTCATTATGTTGTCACAAGCAAATTTTTCAGTGAGGGTGGTTTGTTTTAAAAAATTTTATAGTACAAACTGAATTTTTACTTCTGACATTATGGTACAAATTCAACATATGCCTATATTTTTATACAAATCTTTTAATGTTACAAACTGAAAATATACCTTAATCTTATGGTACAAAATTTTCTACTTAAATATTTCCATACAAATTATTTTATGATAATATATAGTAAACTTGTACCTTTATATATCCCAATGTTTCATAGTAAGCGAGCTCTTGGTAGAAAGGCTATACAATCTTTTTAAAAGAAGTTTTGCGACTCCCATTGTAACCAACTACTCATAAAAACATTCATAATAATAGCCAACATAGAGACAATAATACCCGTGATTATATTCCGATGTCGAATATATTCTCACTAACAATTCAAGAAAACAACCAAACTATCATAATATATAATCATTATTACAATTAATAAAACCTTAAATCTAAGAAATAATTTTTATCAAACCTTAATGCATCATCGCCCAGGATTCCACTGGTAACAAATATCAAAAGCACGAGAGGCCTTATCGTAAAGACAGGGGCCATTTTGCTTGACGCCCCATGAGCACTTGATACAGCGGTCGAAATCTCTGTCCGGAATGTAGATGTCAAACCAGTGAACTTTTTCCTCTCCCCACTTCATGGCACAATAAAACTGTGTCGTCTGAAAGAAGTTTAAATGAAAACTCCATTGAATGTTCTCGTGTGGCTTCATAACATGGACACCGATATCGTTGTCTTTGGACTTGCAATGAACCATCAGCTCTTGTCCTCCTTCTAGCTCATTGTATACAGTCACATGTTGATATGCAAAAAAGGGAATATGTATGCCATTTACCTCCGTGAAAGAAGTTGCAAGTATTAATGATAAAAGAGCAACAAAAATGCCCCAATTTTGTATCCTCATTGTTTATTTTGATCACTTATGAACCTTTGGGTTTGCTTATTTATAGTTTATACTGTAGATTCATTCTGTAAATCTATGAGTAAGATGAATTAGTTGATAACCATAGCATAGTTAATAGATAACAAAAGTTCGCAAGTTTTGCAAAAAATATGGTGGAATTTGACCAGTCAAGGTCAAAGTTATATAATTTTACTAAGTAAAATTCTCCAAAATAAACTAGCTTGGCCGGATAACTTTTATCATCATTATTTGAAATCATAATTAAATTATTTATATTTATATTTTTATATCATTTATTTGTATAATAAAATATATGTTTCTAGCATGAGAAAAAAATACTACACCTGATTTCATATTTGTATTAATTTTTTTTGTAATGATATTACTTTTTGCATTGGTATTGATTATCATGTTTTGGCAGTGATGATATTGTATTGTGATGCGATATCAACTAGTGCGATATTTAATTTCCGTGGTCCAAAAATGAAGATTCATATTCGACGATTTAAGGATCAACTAGGAGCATTCTTGATGGATAAAATGGAGACTGCATTAAGGATCCGGCCTACAACATTTCTTGAAGCCCAAAACGTCCATCCTTGCTGCCCAAGTCGTCCAAATGTGAAAAGGACAAGGAAAGAGATTGCTTAACCACTAAGGAGCTTCCTTAAGCATTAAAAACGTGTTTGGAGATTACTTAGCTCCTAAGGAGCTTTCTTTGGTCATAAAAACAAGTTATAGTCCTTATTTAAGTACTAGTTAGTTTGGGATTTGATTTCCTATTCCTTTTAGGTTAGATTTATGTTTTTATGACCTCTATAAATAGAGGCTGTAAGAGCTACGAATTTTGTACCCCAGATTTCAAATATCAATTACATTGAGTGTTTACTCGAGTTCCTTTGTGAACGTTTTTGTTTAATCTCTCCTTTGAGGATTCGGGAGAATTGAGTGGTCTCTTATCAACTAGAGGACGCGTCTAGTTGTGGCGAGCATCGACTATATCGGTTGGGCTTATCCATGGGTTCGAGATTGTTAGATTGGTTTCCTATACCAATTGGCCCTTCTCACGAGTTTAGATATGTTTGATCGATTTCCGCGACTATCTTTATTTCCGTGCGATTCAAGAAAGGATAAAACCCCAAAAGAGTTCGACGTTGTGCAATTCTGATTTTTGGTTCAAGTTTGGGTGGATTCTCGAAATTGGATCATATCAAGTGGTATCAAGAGCCCGGTTCAAACTCAGTGGCGAAAAGCGGGTTAAAAATCAGCGGCAATTTGAAGATTACTGGTTCAAACTCAGCGGCGAAGCATACATAAAGCTATGATGGAGATCTATAGAAAAGGTGTGAAGCTCTACATTCCCTTGTTTTATAGGAAAGGGTTCCTGAAGCCTATCTTAATTGGGAGGAGGAGATGGAAGACTTCTTTGAAGATTATTATTATTCAGATTGGAAAAGGGTGCAAATTGCTGCTATGACATTCACTCATTATGCTCATGAATGGTGGGATCGATTGTGTTCATCATGGAGACAAGATGGCAGTGGACAAGTAGAATCATGGGCAACAATGAAGCGGGTCATGAGAAAGAGATTTGTACATGATGATATATGATGACTACTATACGCGATCTTTCCCTTCATGAGAGATCAAGTTAAGTAGGCAAACTACTTATCATAAAAAGGAAGTTCCGGCACCTATAATATCTCCAAAGAGCACATCACAACTTTCAAGTGGTTGGAATCTCTTCACGAAGAGATATTGGGATGCTTAGCTAGAGTAAAGGAGCTAATGGAAGAAGAGAAAAATAAGAAAGAGAAAGAGTTTCAAGCCAGAGTAGAAAATGAAGTCAAAGGAGAAGTGGAAGCGAAAGAAGAGGTTCTTATTGATGGACTTACTCTAGTCACTTGTGAAGAGGATGCACAAGCTTTGATTTCATCTCAAGAAGAATCAAAACTTGAAATAGAAGAATTACAAGAGGCAGAAGAGGTGAAAGAAGATATTCTTGTTGATGTTCCAGATTTGAGTGCGCCAGAAGTTGAGCAATACAATGAGGAACAAGAATTTCATGGAGAAGATGAAGCTACCAAAGTCATGGAGCATTTACCAATTGTTCCCACATATGTTCATGTTGATTTCTTCATTCGGGATACCAATTTTGAAGAGGAAGCCCACTTAGAGCATCGACAAGAGATTCAGCGCTGCGTAGAGAGCTTTCATCACAATGGCGTCTCTACAATTCGTGGTCGAGTTATCTTCAAGAAGGGGGGGGGGGGGAATAATACGATTCTCACGACGAAGACAATTTTGTTGGAAGACCAAGAAGGATGGTGGTGATCGGAGATCAAAATTCTGCAAAGATTCGAGGTCGAATCTTCTTCAAGAGAGTGGGAATGATGTGATATCGACTAGCGCGATATTTAATTCCCATGGTCCAAAAATGAAGATTCATATTCGACGATTTAAGGATCAACAAGGAGCATTCTTGATGGATAAAATGGAGAATGCATTAAGGATCCGGCCTACAACATTTCTTGGAGCCCAAAACGTCCATCCTTGCTGCCCAAGTCGTCCAAATGTGAAAAGGACAAGGAAAGAGATTGCTTAATCACTAAGGAGCTTCCTTAAGCATTAAAAACGTGTTTGGAGATTACTTAGCTGTAGAGGAGCTTTCTTTGGTCATCAAAACGAGTTATAGTCCTTATTTTAGTATTATGTTTTCTAGTTAGTTTGGGATTTGATTTCCTATTCCTTTTAGGTTAGAATTATGTTTTTATGGCCTCTATAAATAGAGGCTGTAAGAGCTACGAATTTTGTACCCCAGATTTCAAATATCAATTACATTGAGTGTTTACTCGAGTTCCTTTGTGAACGTTTTTGCTTAATCTCTCCTTTGAGAATTCGGGAGAATTGAGTGGTCTCTTATCAACTAGAGAACGCGTCTAGTTGTGGCGAGCATCGAATATATCAGTTGGCCTTATCCACGGGTTCGAGATTGTTTGATTGGTTTCATATACCAATTGTCCCTTCTCACGAGTTCGGATATGTTTGATCGATTTTCGCGACTATCTTTATTTTCGTGCTATTCAAGAAAGGAGAAAACCACAAAAGAGTTCGACGTTGTGCAATTCTGATTTTTGGTCCAAGTTTGGGTGGTTTCTTGAATTAGGATCATATCATATTGGTATTAATCTTCATGTTTGGTATTAGTTAAATAAGGAATGATATTGGTTAATAAGTGGTATATGTTGTGGTAGTGATTTAGTGTTTTCATGTTTTGTTATTGATTTCTTGTTTTTTTAACCTATAATGGTATTGGTGTTTTTTCGAATTGGTAGTAGTTGTCTAATAGTGAGGAGAGGGCGAGGGAGCCGAAAAATTGCACAAAAGCAGGTCGGAGAGTTGTCGCCGGAGCTTCGCCGGGGGCTCACCGGAAATTGCCTCTCAAGAAAAAAATAGAGCCAAATCTCCCCAAATTTGCAACGAATGTTTGCGATCTTTTTCAAGCGCCTTGATCTTTGGTTGAAGTTTGCAGGCTCCTCTTTCAGCCGTGATCTCTGTTCTTCTTGCTTGATCTTCCTATATTGCTCCAAATCCTACACTTGTGCCCTGATTTGGTTCCTAAAATGCAAGTATCTTTGAATGCACCCTAATATGACATGATACGCTCGGAGGAACGAATTTGGGATGCAAATGACAATATTTTAACCATTAAGACCAAAGAATGACATGAAAACACCTAGAATATGGAGACTAAATAACACCAATTTGAGTGTTATCAACTCCCCCACAATTAGGCGTTTGCTTGTCCTCAAGCAAACCTACTGAAATAGGACAACTTGATAGACAATCATAATGGTATGCACTGAGTTCATCGATAGCACTTTGAAAGATAATAAGAATCGAGAAACTGTACTTCCATCTCTTAGTGACAACACAAACTCTTGGATGAGGACCTTGTCGACTAAAGAGATCTAGACATTTCACGTGCACCGGGGGCTCTTAAGAAAAACATGGGAAAAGGAATGGACGCCTTGGTGGTACTCCTACTTATTTTCAAAAGAGGACTCAAACTTTGAGCCTCAACTTTGCTTTTCCGCACAAGGTACTACACTTAGCATTTTTGTAAACAAGACTTTTCTCCCTCGTGGCAAAGAGCAAAAATACATTGATTTCTCTATCCCAGCCTCATCTGCGAAAGTGAAAGAATTAAGGCGTTCCTCAATGCATGTCACCGTCATGGTGCCAAGACCGGGCTCTTATACCAATTTGTCACTCCATAGGAAGTTGATCGAGGCTTTGCGGGGTTTGGTTGTTGAGAAAGATAAGGAAACAAAGGGAAAGGAAATGAAGAGAAGCGAAGAGGGTTAGAATACAATCAGTAATCCTTGGTTACTGAACAATGAGTAACCAAATTTCAGCCAACCGATTTAAGTGGAAACAGAAAATTTAGATCTAATGGTGGAGAATTATAGACATTTTACTTTTCCTAGTTTTCTTAATCGGCTTATATCTTCTTCGTTCTAACTCGAATTTCAATTTTCTTTTTGCACAGATGGAACGAGTTCGTTGTGCTATACAAAATGAGATCAATTTTCAATATTTTTTGAGAATTCTTTTCATACTTCTCGTTACCAACTCCATGCCATATGTTAACTCCTTCGTTTTTAAGTCATTTTTGAAAATATTTTCTCAGAATGAATGAGTTCATCGTGATCTATTTGGATCTACAAATTTCTGGGTAAAAAAATAAAATACAAAAAATTATCGTACTTTACCACCCTAGTATGGGGGTGGTAACTTGTGGTAAACAATGATGAAAGTCGTAAATGACAGTTAGTATACTCCTACTATCATGTATTCAACCTTCCTACAGTCTTGGTATGTTCATACCATCATGGTACGCTTTCATACCCTATGATATGCTCCTATTCAATACCATATGGTATTGACTGGTAACAAATGCCTCAATTTTTTTTGTTCTAAAAATATATTAAAGTGGATATTTTTAATCTGATTTATCTGTGCAAAAAAAATTAAAATTCCGACTTAAAACGATAGAGAAATCGTCTATTCATGATTAAAGGGGAAAAATAAAAGGTTTTTCATGAAAGAGATGGATGCTGATGTCACGCTTATATGGATATATTACTCATAATTACTCACCCTAAAATTACTGACCTCATCCGATCCCGAGAGATTGGAGTAAAAAAGGGAAATTTTGTTATTAGTTGACTTAGCCGTTGGATAGTATCTCTTAATCGTTCGTTGAGGGCATTAATATTACTCATTGGTGACCGATTGTTCTAATTGCCATGATTGGTAGTATGATCGTATCTATCTGATTGCAAAATACAACAATCGCACATGTTTTAGGCTCTTGGATTCAGCAACGTACACTACGGAAAAGAAAGTTAGCTATCAGCCAAGGAACAAATTGTTGAAGGTGATTACATTAGATTGAGGTACACAAAGCAGTTTTCATAATTTCATCCCAAGTACACATCAACTCGCAACTCTCTTGTTACTACATCATCAGGAGGAGCAGCAGCACATTTCAGTACAGCAAACCGGGTCGAAGGAACAGAATAGGCGTGTTACAACTGGATGAAATCCTTGAAACAGTAAGTAGCCAGAATAAACCAACCAACCAGAAGGACCATGAAGAAGGCCAAGAATGTGAGGAACGTGATCCCACCAAAAATAATTCCAAACCCAGTCACTATCACAAATGGCAAGTAAGATTTCAACATCGCCCCTGTACTCACCCACTGACCTTTGATCAACACTAGAAGCGCCACGTTCACGACATTCCACCCGCCTGACTGGAATCCCAACCGGTTCAAATTGTTGGCAACAAAAGAGTGGCAATTGCAAGTGAAGAGGCTGTATGCATGGTGTTGGAACTCCTGGGTGCCCTTTCTCAAGGCATTGTCCCACGTCGATCCTTCTTTCCCAAGTGCATCATCCATGTCGTATTCATCCTGGTCCTGCCCAATAAATGTGGACCCCTGGCAGACCATGTTACAGTCCTGGCCAACATGTCCAAGAGTGAGATCAAACTCAAAAGTTCATAATCACTTTCCCCAACTTCTACACCTTGATAGAAGTCATTTCTTAAAGCAAAAATAAACAGACCCCAAACCTTCTTCTCTTCCACCATAGCAGCTGACAAATGTGACAAAGCAATGGTAACAAACAACTCATGGAACACATATTGATGCAGAGAGTTCAGGTTCTTTCAAAAGTGACCAAGTAAGATATAAGAGATGCAAATGTAAAGGCAAGCTAATCAAACCAAGATACTGTTTTCAACATGTAGCAGCTGGGAGATCAGGGTGCAAACAAAAAAAAAAATTGTTACCTTTTCCTTGTTTATCTGGATGTAGCGAGTAACTGCCCCGAACGCAAAATTATCGACGCATACGAAATTAGGCCCAGCAAAGTCCAAGATCACACCATCTTCTCTGCAGATGCCAACATGGCCAATGAAAGGAATGAGCCATGAAATTACAGGCAGAGGTGTCCAGACAATGCAGTTAGGGAACCGAGCTCTCTTGGGATCAATCTGCAAACTCCCTGAAAAGTTCTCGTCCAGTATCCTTTGCTGTTCAGGGTCCACATTTTCCCCCATCGCAGAGTTGCTCCGAACTGGGAATGAAATCCAAACCCCCACAATGTTAAGAGATCGTTCCAATAACCCCAGTATTAAACAGATCAATTTTCATCTGAAACATAAGGATTCTCAAGCGGATGCATGACAAACCCCAAACACAGATAAAACATGTACCAACAATTTGAACGGCGAGAAGAAACAGACCCACACATACAAGCCCATTGAAAACCCTAAAAACGAACGATATCACATACATTCGCAATTCTTGGTGGCTAATCCATGGGCGTATAATTTGAGCACATCAGCGATCAAAATTTCCCCCAGCAGATCCAAGATGGAATCGCAGTCCATGAAGGTGTTAGCCTACCCTTCCTACCCTATCATCAGCGGTCCTTTTTCAACCGGATACCGCCCAGTAACTTACAACAAACACCATTTCCGAAGCTAGTGGATCCATCTGAATCCCAGCATTTCATCACCCGCCAAGAAACCCGCTCGACAGATCAAGAAAACAAATCATCCAAAAAGCAAACAAACAGAAGAACGAATCAAGCAATCGGCCACCGGAATGCGCGGGAATGAGAGGAAAACGAGAAGGGGAAAAGAGCGACGAGGGAGATGGAATGAGCATTGAATAGAAATAATGGCGGAGTAGATCGAATCAAAATGACGAAAAACTCAGATCCACAATTGCAGAGGGGAAATGGTAGAAGTAAAAAGGGAAGAAAAAGAAGGAAACGTAATTGCTGATCAAGAGTTTACCTTAAGAGATGGAGAGAAGAGGGAAGGAAAGGGAAAATGGGGATCCGCAGGGGACGAAGAGATCGTTACATTGACCACATACCCCCTTTCTTTCTGCCTGCTTCAGCTTCACAACACACAAATTGTGGGTGGTCAAGATCGGTTTCGTTGTTGCTTTCTTCATAAGGAAACGATCTCTATCATGGCCTCATTGCTTCTAACGGGCCTCATCCAGACTCGTTCGGCCTGGTTAGTTGTCCATCATGGGCTTTTTGCGAATGAGGGCGCAAGCCGCCAAAGCCCGCCAGCTCGAAGGAGGCAGTGAATAAAGTAGCAGCCTAGCCTAGGGGTGATAAACGGTTGCCAGTTAGTCGGCTAACCGTAAAACCGCACCGATAATTTCGGTTAGTCGGCTAACCGAAAACTGTTTATCACTTGCGGTTAGCGGTGTCGGTTGGGAGAATTAGGGGAAGCAGCTAATCGGGTGGTGTTCGGTTGCTAACCGTGAAATCGACGGTGCACCGCAAAAACCGTCAAAACCACACCGCAAAGCCAATCCGTTGATTCCATATCCAAATTCCATGACCTAACTTCCTCCATCCCTGCCTCCTCCATTCCCTTCCAGATTTCCGCCTCCTGCTGCAACCAGCTTCCATCCTCGTGCCGGACGACATCGTCTTCTCGTCTAGTCGTCATCTCTTCCTCCCGCCGGCGTCCCGTCGAGTTGCTTTTTGTTATCGCCCAGTCGACCTCTTCTTCACATCCAGTCGTTGTCTCGTTTTCACGCCGTCGTCAACCCGTCGTCCTTGTCAGAAACAGAGATCTCATCGTCATTCCTTAAGCTGTCGCTGACGAGTCTCTCCATAAAGCTAGCTGCTACCGGTTATCAGCTAACCGCCTCACCGAACCGATGCTGGAGGTTGCGGTTTTCGGCTAACCGCCGAAGTTTGCGGTTGCGGTTGTTGAATTCTGCTCTTCATCAGCCTCGGCTAACCGACTTGGCGGTGCGGTTAAAACCGAAACCGCACCGCTAACAGCCCTAGCCTAGCCTAGCAATGAAGTAGAGATAGCAGTGTTGTCTAAACAGGACTGTACACCGTTCCGGAGTAGTGAGAGGTTCAAGAGTTACCTGATAATCTGTGGTTAACCAATACTAAAAATTAGTCATAAACCGATACAAATCTACTCTGTAGAGCTAGTAACGCAAAGTAGAAAACTATTAATGTCTATTTTTTCTCAGTTTATGATAATATCTCCAACAAAAAAAAAATTCAAAATTGAAAAAACAGGTGACTGCTAGGGTAGGGGAATGTGATGATTTCTTTTTTATTTAACTTTTATTTTGTTCTCACTTTCCTTTTTAAAATTTTTTAATTAAAGAAAGCAAAAAGCTAGGCACAGTTTGGAAAAAATTCCAAAGTACACTAGTTCTTAAAAAAAATTCCCAAAATACATAAGTTATAATTTTTTTCCAAAAGTACACATGTTTCACATTCACCGTTTTTGACAAACGCAGTGAATATAATCACCGCGTTTGACAACGACGGTGAACAATTCACCGTTTTTGAATAAAACGATGACGTGTTCACGTCTTTAATTAAAGCGGTGAAGTGTTCACCGCGTTTAACAAAAACGGTGAAAGACATCACTGTTTAAATTAAAAGCCCCTAGGTTACGGCGGTGATTGTTTCCCACGTTTCCCACCCCTGGTAGGTGAAAATTAGGTCACAACCACCTAATGTTCATCGTTTGAGACAAACTCGGTGATGTATTTCACTGTTTGAGACAAAGGCGGTGAATGCTGACCGATTTTCCTTTAAATACCACTCCCAGCAGCAGTTGTAAAAACGTAATCCCTCTCCCCCTTCAAATTTCAGCAACCAAAACCGAGCAACATACACAGAACATGAATTTTTGGTATGATTTAATTTTCGTATTGTAGCCTAATGGTTGTTTTTAGTAGTTATATTGTTATGTTATGAATTACTTATCGTAGCAAATATGGCCGATGTTATGAATTACTGGAATTAAGCTAATAGTTATTTATTGCAAATTGTAGATATGGGTAAATTCAAGAAGTTTCAGCTTATTATTCGGTGGAATGGAAGGGTGACAAACTCTGACATAGGGATTGATTATGAGGACGGTGTATCCACTTCGCTGCAAATTGAGTCGCGATTCAATTTTCAAGAACTCTGTGATATTTGGGCAGACAAGATTTGTACGGCGGACAGACGAGACTTGGTAAAATTAGTTACCGGTATCCAGACATGAGTGCTGGCGGGGTTTTGTACCAAGAAGTTGTCATAAACGATGATAACGCGGTTACAATGATGTTACAGTTCCTAACCGATAACAGGATGAGGCAAGCATAGGTGTATGTTGAGACCGAGGCGGTCGGTGAAACTTATTCTCACCAGTATTCTTATGATGATGGTTTTGCAGGAGGGTACGGATGGGGTGGTAGTTCGAGCAACTACGAAGGAGGTGGTTATACAGGAGGTTACGAAGGAGGTCGTCATTTCCCCCCTCCAGAAGGTGGAACGTATGGGTTTCGGGGCGCCATCGCTCCGCCATTGCCATAAGGAGATCGTTGTCGATTTCGATCCGCATGAAATGCCTTAGCATACCCAACTCGGTCCTCTCTATATAGGGCGCCAACCAGTCATGCCAAGCGGACAAGTTTGTGGCCCCTTTATGAACGACGAGAATAAGTGATTCCTACAAAAAAATAGGAAAAACATTAATTTGTTAGTTTAAAGAAAGCAAAATAATACCTTAGAAAATAATAAAATAAAACAAGATAAATCATCAATTTACCGGATTGTTATCCCAAATAGCACGGGAGCGATGTGCTTGTTGATCGGTTAAATACCTCGTATCGTTGGGCCATAATGGATATACAATCGAGGATCGTATATCTCGGCACCCATCTATAAAAAAAAAGTAATGAAATCAGATTGTTTTGGTTAAAAAAATCACAAAATCAAATTGTATCGATTAAAATAAATCACAAAAGTAAAACAAAAAACCTACCCGAAGAGCCTCTTTGTCCATTTTTTGGCGGAAGCCGGACAGAGGTTCGACGAGTTTATAAGGGACGGTGGCTTTAGGGTATAACTCTAGTAATTCTTTCTGATGTGGAAGATCAGACTTAGCCTCAACCACAGAGCATACTTGGAACGAGACTAGAATGGATAGATTGAGGGAGAAAGAAGTGTAAATGTGGTGGTGTGATTTGGGGGGGGGGGGGGGGGGGGGGGGGGGGGGGGGGGGGGGGGTGGTTGTTCTATTTATAGGGAGGGAAGGGAGGGATCTGCGAAAATAAATGGAGAGCAATCACCGTCTTTAACAGCGACGGTGAATGCATCGCCTTTATGGAAAACGGTGAGCGATGCGGATCGAGTGGCGTGGCTTGCTGTGAGGCGTCGAATCTGGGAAGAAAACCACGATCCGCGCCTCACCGCATCTAACGGCAACGGTGAGTGGATAAGCGACGCGGATCGCTGACGTAAACAAACACAGGGTATTCACCGTGTTTGTCCACGTCAGCCATCCACGTCGCTTTCATCGTGGAAGTAAAAAACGGGAAGCCCTTCACCGCGTTTATTAAAACGGTGATGTTTTCACCGTTTTTGTTTAAAGCGGTGAATGGCTCACTCGTTACTCACCGTTTTAAACAAAGACGGTGAACACGTAATCGTTTTATTAAAAAACGGTGAATGTGAACATGTGTACTTTTGGGAAAAAAATTATAACTTATGTATTTTGGGAATTTTTTTAAGAACTTATGTACTTTTGGGATTTTTTCCGGCACAGTTTATCATTTTAAGTGACAAAAATAATAAACAAAGAGAGCGGTTATTGTGCAAAACCCATAATGGTCTGACGTGAAAAAAGCAGAGGAGAAAGGGGAGATCAGATAGTTGGAGGAGAGAGGTGAGACAACTGATTTTCCAACAACAACTTTGTCTAATCCCTTATTTTTCGTAATCGAATCATATAACATTCTTTTTAACTCAAATATTAAAAAAAATGCATTAACTATGGTCTACACAATGACATTCTTTTTGCTATATTTTTAGAAAAGAAAAATTAACTTTTTTAAAACACGTGTCAGTTGTAGTATTATCATTCTCATATAAATCATATTAGTGGCATATCATTATATTATTAGTGCCATATTAAGATATTATCATTATGATATAGTGATCATATCAGTGTCATATCATTATATTATCACTATGATATAGTGATAATATTCATAATATAATAGTGTCATATCATAATATTATGACTATAATCATTATATTATCATTATCGTAGTGATAATATCATCTCATATCATGATGTTATCACTATGATATAGTGACAATATCAATCATATCATAATATTATATCATGATATAGTGTCATATCATAATATAATAGTGTCATATCATAATATTATGACTATAATCATGATATTATCACTATGATATATGGTGACAATATCAATCATATCATTGTGACTCGAACCTAACTACACAATTCAATACTATAGGCCAAGTGCAACCTATAGTCGGGTGTAGGATAGGCAAATGTTATAATATCAATTCGAGGCGGTACTATAGGCCATGTGCAACCTATGTACCCCTACTTCAATCGTTTATATATCATCTAGCAAACGAATTGTGGTGAAAGCTAAAGTAACAACAATTGAACAAACAAGCAAAGTTAATTGTGGCGAATTCTATTTGAGAAAGATTCACTAGGATATTGTTCCCCCTAGGCTCATGAAATGAATGAAACTCTAATGGGAAGAGTGTGATTATATATAGTGAGTAGGAAGCAATTAGTAAGGAAACTCCAACTCTCTTAATCGATCAACTAAGGATTGTCACGGTAAGCTAGGAAACCTAGCTCTCTTAATCAATTGACTAGGATTTTAAAACCAATCCCTCATAGGTTAATCTGGAACGAAGAAAAGCAATAAATCATGATGAAATCATGGCTTTAATCCGATGTTTGAGACTTGTCATGATTTCCCTTAGAAGATTTTACCCAAATTGTCAAAATGTGGGCTATGAGGGGATTTCCTCCTTCTAGGTCAAATTGACCCAACATTGAGACATGATAAACAACATCCAAAGATTTATGAATAATACCTCAAACATTTTATTAATCACTAACCCAACACACATATAGTTCAACTCTTTCATCTAACACATCCTAGACTAGGGTTTCAATATCCAAGTGAAATAGGAAACTACTCCATAGCTAGGTAGGGAAATTCAACAAAGATGGAAGAAAAACTCATGGTGATATGATTCTTTTCATTTTGGTTGCTTGATTCACCCCTTGGAGAAGAAATTTCCAACCCTCTAACCTTGGGTAAGCCAATTCTTCTTCCTCCTCTTAGCTCGTCACTTTCTCTCTATATGAAGAAGAAGACCCAAGTCTCTCTCTAGAACTCCCTTTTTAGGTTTCATCTCTCTCTCTCTCTCTCTCTCTCTCTCTCTCTCTCTCCTTTATATACTCCAGTTGGGATCATTTCACGGTCACATATCATGCCGGTGATGTCGAACTCTTGACCGTGATCTCGGCACAAAATGCGCCATTTTACTAAATGAAATCACGAGCTGTTGGAAAATGTCACGATCGGGTGACCATGATAACTGACATGCCCACAACCCATCTAAACCCTTCTGGAAGATATCCAAAGTCACGACTCCAGCTCCATCTTCACTGTCTGCTGACTGTGATAATAACCCCGAGCGTGATCTTCGTCTTTTGTCCATCCTTGCTTCATTTTCTTCCTCTTTCATTCGACTTTCGATCCCGGAGCTAATTCCACCTGTTGAAATCTGAAATATGCTAAAACACGCATAAACCTAGTGTAAAATTGTTATTTGGACGATGCAAATACCACAAACAACTCAAGAGTCAAGACAAAGGGGTATGAATATGTGCAATACACTCGAGTCACAGTGTCATATCATCATATCACTGTTTTTTTTATAATGGTGATTAAATTAAATAGAAAAGGAGAGGTACACAGGTTCAGAACAGCTGAACCAAAAGTCACTAAATGATAAAGAAATAAAAAGGAACACAGAAAAATAGACATCAACAAATAACTGATGGAATCAAGAAAAGGGGGGAAGAAGGAAAACAACCCGGTGAACAAGACCACCTCCGTTGCTAAGGGGGAAGAAACATAGGCACACAAGAAAGGTTAGGCGAATAAGGCGCCCAGCTGGAACTGGAGGATACAAGAGTTGACAATTACAATTACAAATGAGATAAGCAATCAAGAAGCCAGGCAGAGGACAAATCCTTGTCGATCTTGTTGTGAATTGAAATCCAGGAGATAACCATTTTGGAGGCTTGGCGAGCGATAACTTTGGATGAAGCTTGAGTGTCCTTGAAGA
Source organism: Linum trigynum (assembly GCA_964030455.1). Taxonomy (NCBI): domain Eukaryota; kingdom Viridiplantae; phylum Streptophyta; class Magnoliopsida; order Malpighiales; family Linaceae; genus Linum; species Linum trigynum. Next base: position 25,194,048 of record OZ034814.1, on the reverse strand, counting down.
TGCACTGATTCCGTTGTAACCAAACCAACCAGACCGTAGTGTGTAGGATGCAATAGGTGAACCAGTCATTGATGTTGCTAGGGGTTGCTGAAGGTCTGCAATTGATGATTGCAGAAATGTCACCTTCGAGATGTCCAATGTGAGTCGCTCCTCTTCTGATTGTATTCCAAAAATCTTGAATGAAGACACAATTAACAAATAGGTGATTAGCATATTCTTCTTCATGACATCATAGTATACAACGATTGAGGAGAGCGATTCCCCTCATCTTAAGAACATCCACAGTGTTAATCTTCTTATGCCAGAGTGTCCATAGGAAGAAACAGATTTTGCTAGGGATGATCGGTTTCCTGATTGTTGTAGCCTCAAAGTTGGTGATGCCAGGGAATTTATCCAGTGTCATGCTTCTGAAAAGAGATTTAACAGAAAAGCCACACTCTGGATTCGGGATCCAGATGATCCTGCAAGGACTATTAGTAGATAAAATGAAATTTCTAGTGCACAACAGATTCACGAGCCTCACTTTCTCATACTCGGCACGACCCCTCAAATTAAGATTTATATTTAGATTCCAAGTTACCTCATTATTTGCGAAGGAGACCAATTCGCTGATCCGGGCAGCAGGATTAGAAGCGACAACAGCAACTCTCGGGTAGTCTTCAGCGAGGGTAGAATCCGAAGCCCACTTATCAAATCAAAAAGAGACATGGCCGCCACTCCCTAGGTCAATTTGAGCATGTTTCCAGAAAGAAGGGTACTCCTTGGAGATGTTGGCCCACGTCGAGCTCGAGAAACCAGTCCTAATCTTGTCTGTTTGCCAATCGGAGAGACTGTTAGTGGTAATATCATTATATGACAATGGTATGATGACTTAAAAAAATTTTGCTCCAAAAAATATAAAATGGATATAATTTTATAGAGAACAAAACATCTGATTTTTTTTGAAAAGGCCCTAACAGCCTCCTGGAAATCCACGCCAAGATAAGGAAAGAGAAGAGGGAACATGCAGCATGAAATGAACCCGCACTCAGAGGAACATACATGCCTTGTTTTTTCCATGCCAAAATACTCCTACGCTTATATAGCCATAAGATCTGGAGCCCCACAACTCTCTTCCATAGGAGCCATAAACAAATGGACTGAAGCCAACCCACAAGCTTCCACCCATTTTCATGCTTCCGGGATCGGATGAGTGCCCGGGTCCAATTTTCCCCAGGTTCAATTTTCTCTCAGATAGCCACTCTTATTGATCAGAATGCCAAGCTAATCGAGCAAAATTCTAGGCTTATCGAGGATCAAAGAGAAGTCTGCTTCCTTCTAAGGAATGAGAGGAAGTCTATACGACATCTCTTGGGAGCGGTTCACATGAAAATGAGAAAAATACAGATGGATCCAGGCAACGTTGAGCAAGAGTTCCCTTTATCACTCCTAATAAAAAGAGTTCCCTCTATCACCCCCATCGGATGGTGACAATCTTATATACGAGGATGAAGGCCACCTTGATGACAACTTCGAAGAGGATTAAGTACTAGGAATCCATGGTCTAAGTTCTATCTTTTCTTTTTCTTGTTCTTCTTTTCTTTTTCTTTAAATAATATTTAACTATTGCTTTTTTTCATTTTCATTTTCGTACCTTAAATGTTATCGTACTAGTGATAACCGTACTTATATTATCTAATTATCGCTTACGATTTTACTCTTCTAGGTCACCCAACCGCTTCTAGGTAGAATCGCTGATAGACCGTTAATTACACATGTTTTCACCCCTGTTCTTACACCGTTTGAGATGTGTTTTCTCGTATTTTAGGCCGATTTCACGCTAGGTTGTGTTTGTTTGTGATATTTCAGGTCCTAGTACGTGAAGGGAGGCTTGGGAGCGAGTTTGGGGTCGATTGGACGAAGATCGGGCGCGAGGCAAGTTGCAAAGGAGGCCACACGGGCACACCCACAACTCACACGGCCGTGCAAGTGACCACTTTGGCCGTGTGAGATTGTGCGAGAGCAAACACGGCTTGCCCTGATTTTCACACGGCCGTGTGAAGGAGTGGTTTGGCCGTGCGAGTTTCGCCGAGAGCAAACACGGGCAGATGGAAATCACACACGCACCCTGGCCGTGTGAGAAGCCTGAAGATCGAACTAATTGGAACACAGCGTTTTGACTCACACGGGAAACTGGGTGAGCCACACGGCCGTGTGGCCTGCCCGTGTGAGTTGGGAATTGCTGGTTAAAACCCGATTTTCAGGAAAAGGAGAGGGGAGAGCTGGGTTTTTGGTTCCCAAACACCCAAGGGACGAACCCTAGAGAGAGAAAGCGACTTGGGAACATTCTTGGAGCTATTTTGGAGGATTTCTTCGCCATTGGAGCTCGGGAATCAAGCTTGGAGATGGAGATTGAAGATCTAGATCAGATTTCTGCAGTCTCTCTCTTCTCTATGGAGTAACTTCCCTTCACTTAGGTTTTGAGGAACCCTAGTTCCATGAGTTAGGATCTTTCTTGTATGGAGTTTTGGATGCTATATTGTTTGATTATAATCGAATGATGCATGTTTATTGAGTCAAGTGAAGTCTGATCAACTTTTCCTGATTCCTGCTGCAATCTGAGGTAGATAGAATCTGATTAGGTTGCTAGAGTCTCATCATTCGGTAGTAGGAGATTGGCTATACGAGAGTTAGCCAGTTTACTGCTTTGTACTGGAATCCAATTCCAGTAGTGGAGTTCTGTTCTTACTGCTTCAGCTTTCTATCCCGGTGAAGACTAGTCATCTGCCGGGTAGTTAGACTGAGAGGGCTTGGTCAGCTTAAGAGATTCCAAGCTACTATCGGATCTTCCGCAGTTTAATCAACAGTAAAACAACCAAAAGGAATTACAACTTGGACCTAATTGAGGAGCTAGGGGGAATCATACCTAAGTGAGTTCCCAAACTGTAATTAGTAGTTTTACTTATTTTAGTCAGTAGAGTAGTTTAGTTAATCAATCCTTAATCTAGTTTGCTAGATAATGAACTGAAACTGAGTAATAGTAACTCTAGAGACCCGTGGATTCGATATTTATTACTTGTGCCACTATACTGCAGTCCCTTTCATTGGTTACACTTGCCCATTGTTAGGTGTTGTGTTTTAGCGTGTCACGTTTTTGGCGCCGTTGCCGGGGACCCTCTAGGTTATTGGGGAAACGTGAGAATTTGTTACTCTAGCTTTTTATTTATTGCATTTTATCTCCTCCACCTGTGTGCCTTCACGGGTTGTTTCTGCTGATTGTGTGCAGGTAGTGCAGGACTCGTAGCCAGTCGGGAGATCTACTACCATTAGACCAGGAGCTTGAACGAACCTGCAGAAACTTCAAGCGGGCTCTAAAGGCGCGACTGGCTGCGGAGGAGGCGCTAGCACAGCTACAGATCACTGAAGAAGAGGAGATGGCTGATCCACAAGACCATGATGTGGTCAATCCTGGAGAGCAGACCATGGGATCCTACTGGACCGCAAGGGCTGAAGACATGAGGTCACCCATTCAACACCCTCATGTCCCAGCCAATAATTTTGAGGTGAGCACCTCAGTAATCACCATGCTGCGCGGTTCAGTGGTGTTCCGTGGCAAAGAGGGGGAGTGCCCTCGATCACATCTCAGGCGATTCCACGAGCTCATCGATGGAATCAAGATCAACGGGGTCCCAGCAGATGCCATCCAGCTGAGGTACTTCCCATTCACCCTGGAGGGGCAGGCCAAGGAGTGGCTAGACACTCGACCTCCGGGCTCCATCACCACGTTCGCCAACCTGGCGGACAAGTTTCTCACCCGCTACCATCCTCCGTCTAAGACGGCAGACTTGCAGAAGCAGATCACCCACTTCACCCAGGATGAAGATGAGACCATCCGGGATGCTTGGGAGAGATACAACAGTCTCTTCCTGAGGTGTCCCAATCATGGTTTCAACGATGCTTTCAAGGTGGGAACCTTCTATCATGCCCTCTTCCCAGAAGATAAGCAGCTGATTGACTCAGTTTGTGGCGGAAACATGCTGACTAAAACACCGCCACAGCTGAATCAACTCTTTGAGGAGATGGCAGAGAACGGGTATGATTGGGGCACTGCGAGGAGGTCGAGGAGAGCACCAAGCCGAGGTGTACATTCTGTGGGAAACCATTCCTCTGATTTGGTGCAGGTGGTGTCGAAGCTGGTTTCAGCTATAGATCGTTCCGGGATGATTCCAGGGACCGGACAGCAGCAGGCGATGCTCTGCCAGTGCTGCGAGAGCACCCATCATACAGTGGAAGACTGCCAGGCGATGAAGGAATCGACCACACCCCAGGAGCAGGTGAACTTCATCAACAATGTCAGGCGCAATGACCCCTACAGTAACACCTACAATGAGGGGTGGCGCCAGCATCCCAACTTCTCCTGGGGTGGGGCAAATTCCAGACCACCAGTCCCCCAGGGACCACCGGGCTTCCAGAGGCCACCATATCAGCCCAGACAGGGGCAATTCCAGCAGCAGCAGTCTCTCTACCAGCCCATGCAGGGGCATGCTGCTCCATCACAGCCGCGACCTTTCCAGCAGCCAGGTGCAGCCCCTGCCGCCCTAGTGTAGAATGATCAGATGGCTGAACTGCGGGAATTGGTGGGTTCTCTCGCCAGTTCTAGTGCTAAAAAATTTAACACTATCGAGTAGTTCATGGAAAAGGCATCGGGTAAATTCCTGGCTCTTGAAGCTGGCCAGAGGAACACACAGGCTATCTTGCAGGATATCCAGACCCAGCTGGGGAGTGTGGCTCAAGCAGTGGCCCAAAGGGCTCCTGGTACTTTACCCGGTCAGACCATCCCTCATCCTCAAAACCCGAATGAGCACTGCAATGCCATCATGACCAGGAGTGGCAAGATGACTGTTGATCCACCTACTCGGGCACAAGAGAGAGAGGCCCCTGCCTCGGCATCTCCAACAGCTGAAGAAGAAGCAGAGAAGGAGGTTGAGGTGCCTGCACCTAAACCGCAACCAGTAGTGAAGGAGTATATCCCTAAACTCCCCTTCCCTACTCGGTTGCACAAAGACAGGCTGGAGGCAGAGTTCGAGAACTTCATGGCCATGCTTAGGAAGCTGAATGTCCAAGTACCTTTCCTGGAGGCACTATCTCAAATGCCTAAGTATGCGAAGTTCCTGAAGGATCTTCTCTCAAAGAAGCAGAAGCTGAGCGAGCTGGCCACTGTGGAGCTCAGCGAGGAGTGCTCGGCCATTCTGCAGAACAAGCTTCCACAGAAACAGAAGGACCCAGGTAGTTTTACTATCCCGTGCTCTATAGAAAATTTGGGTGTAGAGAGGTCCTTGGCGGATTTAGGTGCTAGTATCAATGTTATGCCATATAAACTGTTTAAGAAACTAGGCCTAGGTGAACCCCGTGCTACTAGGATGAGCCTTCAATTAGCTGACCGATCTGTAGTGCATCCTAGGGGCATAGTGGAAGACCTTCTGGTTAAGGTTGGCAAATTCAATTATCCTATTGATTTTGTGATTTTGGACATAAATGAGGATGTGGATGTGCCATTGATACTGGGAAGGCCTTTCCTGGCCAGCGCCAAGGCCCTCATAGATGTGCATGATGGGACCTTAGTTTTGAGGGATAGTGAGGAGCGAATAGCATTTTCAATTTCTAATACTCGTCCTGCTTCGTCACCTCTGCATGCTCTATCTCACCAGGAGCACGAGTCTATCGTGTATCCTTCTGTGTTGCCTATTTTGCAGGATCCGCCTCCCATACCTTCGCCGCCACTCCCGTCCACTCCATCATCGAAGGAACAAATCAGGGAGGAGTGGCGGCCGAAACAGCAGGCAGCTAAACCTGCTCGAAAGAAGGCCGGAGACCACTATGAGCTGGTCCCGCCCCCACCTTGGCCATCCGAGTATTCACTCGCTTGCATCCTGCCGGATGGCCAAGTTGAGTTGGCAAATGCTGGTGGCCACATTCGGCGTGTGCATGGCCATCATTTGAAGTTGTACCTCAAGAGGGAGGTGGATCCGCTCTTGAAGGCACCTGCTCCTTCACCTCACTGAGCATCCACCGACTGGCGTCCAGCTAAAAGACGGTAAAGAAGCGCTTGTGGGGAGGCAACCCCACCTAGGTTTGCATTTTCTTACCTTTTTCCTTTTGATTTTTTGTGTTTTTTGAGTCTTGAGGGGTTGTTCACGAGTTGTATGTCGTTCTGGAATGAAGACATGTCATTTTCGGAGTTCTGGCAGCTCACACAGCCAACCCTGAATGTCACACGGCCGTGTGGAAAATAATTTTGGCCGTGTGAGCTCTCGCAGAATTCCACACGGCCAGATGAGATGTTGGCACGGCCGTGTGGAAATTTGCCCTGGCCGTGTTTGCTCTCGCATATTTTGGCACGGCCGAGTGAAGATTCCTCGACCAGCCCGTGTCGGCCGACACGGGCATAAGTGCTCATGGCACGGCCGTGCGAGTCAGGCCGTGTGGCCGAGACACGGCCTATATATTCGGCCAGCACGGCCGGGTCATCAGAAAATTTCAAAATCCTCTCCGGAATCCTCTGAACCTCGTCGGAAAACCGCGACAAAACCACACTTTTCGATTTTTCCGGCCATTTTTTGTCATTTTTCCACCAAACCAACAACAAACCCACCCTTCCTACACCAAAAGCGGCCTATCCCTCCATTTTGAGCGGATTTGGCCGACGTTTTTGTCACCGGAGGCGATTTCCGGCGAGACTCCGGCGAGGCTCCGACGAGCACTTCCGTGCACTTTTTCGGCTTTTCGTCGCTTCCATCGCCTTCCCCTCATCATCCCCTACACCTCTACTTGAGTCTCCAGGTTTGATTTTGCCTTTAACTATGTTAATTGTGGAGAATTGGGTGTTAGGGTGCATGTTTAGAGAACCTCATTGAATCTTGTGATTTTTGTGCAATTGATTGAGGGGAATGCATGGAGTGTGTTTGAATTGTGTTGGACAAAGTCCCTCTTGGTTGTTTGAGTCATTGTGTGCATGAATTGTGCCAATTTCATGCTTACCTTAATAGTGCGCACAAGGTGTTCGATGAAATGCCTGTTTTCGTACCATTTTGTGGGGGTCGGTTGGGGCCCTTAATGATGTGCTTTGAGGGTGTATTTGGTATGGATGTGAACCTTAAGTTGCCTACTTTAGCGTGAATGTGCACCCCCACTCAGATTATGCTTGATTTATCAAGTTTTTGACCCCCGAACTATGGATGAAACCATGGTTAGGCTGTTTTCTGTTCTTAAGTGTGGGGGTGTGATTAACATTTTCCTTGGCTGTTTTGGTTCCACTTTGGGCTGTTCTTTTGCAGGACCATGTCGAAGCCCAACCTCCGGCACCAGTTTGTTCAGGATTTGAGAAGGGGGCCCCACCGGGATCGTTTTCAGAACGTCCTGGCCTGCAAGTTTGGGCAGCATCATTACTGGTCCAAGCGCGAGTTGGAGAAGCTGAACTGCTACGAGCACCTCTCCCCCGTTGTCACCAACCGCTACTGGCGCCGCCTACTCAGCATTCGCGCGAAGGTTTACCATGAGCTCGTGCTTGAGTTCTACACTACCTTCAAGCACGCAGCCACGGCCGATTGGAAGGACGAAGCTGCAGTCCAGTTCCGACTCGGCGGTGAACCACGCTCCATGAGTTACGACGAGCTGGCGGACGCCCTCGGCCTCAACCTGGTCAATGACAGGACCTTCATCACCGAGATCGCCGAGCCAGCAGGGGTGGACTTCGAGAGGCTGTACTTTAGCCTCGCTCGGCCACGTCAGCTTCCCTTCAAGGCGGGGAAGACGAAGGCCAGCACATTGCAGCTCGAAAACCGTCTCCTCCATCACATGCTGGCCAAGTCTTACACCCCAGCCTCAGACAGTGCCAGCGCCATCACCAAGAGATCCCTGTACTTCATCCAGTCCATGCGCCAGAGGGATCATCCCCTACACTTGGGCTCGGTGGTGGCGAGGACCTTCGAGAAGAGTGCTTCTGAGTTGAAGAAACTCCACTGCACTCCTCTCATCACCTGCCTGGCAGAGTACTTCCAGATATCCCTGCAGGGGTGCACAGAGCAGGGAGAGACCACTCCCTTTGGCCGGGTTATGCTCACCAAAATGCTCCTGCTTCGAGAAGAGCAAGGTGTCATGTGGATCGAGGGGTTTCCTCAACCTCAGATCCCGGAGGCGGTCCAGCAGGAGGCTCCTGAGGGTGCAGCTGATGAGGAGGTCCAGCCCGAGGACGTGGATGACACTGCTGCCGCCCGCCCCACCACCTTCGAGTACGGGGGTGACAGCTCCAGTTTCCCAGGGCAGGATTACTTCACCTCCCAGTTCGAGCAGCTGCGTCTACAGAACCAGCAGATCCTCGACCAGCAGATGCAGTTCCAGCAGTAGTACGCAGCTCACCAGGCCGAGTACCACCAGAGGATGGCTAGTTACGATGAGAGATTGGACCAGCTCCAGACCCAGCAGGGAGTGACTCTCGCACACATCGAGCGGGAGAGGCGCCACTCTCGGCGCATGCAGGAGGTACAGGGGCATCTGCTCCAGCTGCTACCAAGCGAGCAGCCAGTCTGGAGGTCTCCCTGGGAGGACTCTCCACTTCCACCTCCCCCAGCTGATGGTGATGATGGTGCTGATGGTGGTGACGCCTTCATGAACGACATCGATCTGGATAACCTCGGCGACGAGTAGGCTGTACTCGTTGCCCCTCTCAGTGTGTTTTGTTTTTCGTTTTAGACTTTTGTGTGTTTGCTCCATGTGTGAGGAGCTTGAACTTAGTGTCGTTTGTTTTTGTTTTTTTTCCTTTTGTGGATTGTTTTTGCTGTAGCCGTCTGGGCTAACACTTATCCCTAACACACGTGTGCTAGTGTATTTTTGGTGTTCGATTCGTGCAGAACTGTCCATCTTCCCGTTTGTTTCTCGCTGACTGGTCCACTTCCAGTCCCCCAGCAGTTTCAATCCGGTAACATCGTTCCCCTTCTCTATTCCTCTGCTCCATTGAGGGCAATATCGTGCTTAAGTGTGGGGGGGGGGGTGCTTTGTATCGGTTGGAATGTATATATGTGTGCTTGGAGCCTAGTCCACTGTCCAAATCTCGAGATTTGAGGGCTCCAAGTACTGCCGTTTGATCATATTGGCACTGTGTTTTGATTGGTAAATTGAATGGTTTTCAGATTGATGCATGACAGCTTGATTGTGACTAGGACAACCTATGATGAGGACTAAGACGTGCAGTAGAGTTGTGTAGGGGTTCAGTTTTTCAACTGTTTGCTTACCAACTGTGACTTGGATTGATTACTTGTTCTTGACAGTCTCTTATGCATCTAGTTCAGGGTATCAGAATGTGAGATAGAGCATATAGGTAGCCATGTGAGATTTGAGCTTGCTCGTTTCTTTCTTGTGCGATAGATCCCTCTTCCATGATGTGTAGCATTCACGTTGTCACTAGCTAAGATGATGGGGGCATTGGATTAGCCCACGACCAAAGTTGACTGTCCTGATGTGTCATATCCCCTAGTCAGCCCTTTTGAGCCGTGTGTTATCCTTTCTTTTGGTCTGAAATGAAAAAAATACCCTTTGCATCTTTTAGAAGGTTCCACAGAGTGGTTTTTACATATTCTCTGATGTTTCTTTTGGTTTTAAGAAATGAAAAGAAAATGAAAGAAAAACAAAGAAAAATTGAAAGCAAAGAGAGCCACTACCAAAAATCTGAATAATGCCCAGTAAGTAGTGTTTCTTAGCAGTCTGGCTTGGAAATGCTGACATTTATACCTCCTTCGCTCTTGTGCTCTTGAGATATTGAGTAATGCAGAATAGCAGAAAGGAAATACCGGTTTGTTTGACTGTGATTGTGTGGGTTTGGAAATGTGGAACCTTGTGCTATGAATACTTCCACCACCTAAAAGGCCTTTTCCCCATGTCCAAGACCCTAGCCAGTCATTTGAACATGTGTCTAAGACCTCCTGATTAGTTAGTGGTGACACCCCATATGTGAACTCTAGCGTTTAGAGGCTGCCATCATGGTGAAGAGATGTTAGGGATTGAGAGAAATAGCATGCGCATTTTTCGCATCAAATTGCCCTGACCCCACTAGTCGAGAGTGAGTGATTCATTTTTCATATTCTATATACTCTTGTACCCCGGTGAGGACCTAGATTGCTCGGTCTCTATTCTGATGTCTTGAGTTGGATGCATGAGTTGACTGTTTTGAGTAAGTGGTTGAGTCAAGTCTAGGTTGGTTGGTGAACAGAAGGGAGACTCTTCCTTTACTCGATTTTGCTGCACACGAATGTCCTTTGTGGTGGTTGTCCAGGTTGCTAATGAAGTTGCTCATGTGTTGATGTTTGAAACCAGTACGATTCACGTGTTCTGTGCCTTTATGACTTGTCCCCAATGTTGGTTGATTGGAAATGTGTAAGCTTACCTTGTGTCTGACTTGGTTTGCTTGGGGACAAGCAAACGGTTAAGTGTGGGGGAGTTTGATAGACCGTTAATTACACATGTTTTCACCCCTATTCTTACACCGTTTGAGATGTGGTTTCTCGTGTTTTAGGCCGATTTCACGCTAGGTTGTGTTTGTTTGTGATATTTCAGGTCCTAGTACGTGAAGGGAGGCTTGGGAGCGAGTTTGGGGTCGATTGGATGAAGATCGGGCGCGAGGCAAGTCACAAAGGAGGCCACACGGGCACACCCACAACTCACACGGTCGTGCAAGTGACCACTTTGGCCATGTGAGATTGTGCGAGAGCAAACACGGCTTGCCCTTATTTTCACACGGCCGTGTGAAGGAGTGGTTTGGACGTGCGAGTTTCGCCGAGAGCAAACACGGGCAGATGGAAATCACACACGGCCGTGCGACCCTGGCCGTGTGAGAAGCCTGAAGATCGAACTAATTGGAACGCAGCGTTTTGACTCACACGGGCAACTGGGTGAGCCACACGGCCGTGTGGCCTGCCCGTGTGAGTCGGGAATTGCTGGTTAAAACCCGATTTTCAGGAAAAGGAGAGGGGAGAGCTGGGTTTTTGGTTCCCAAACACCCAAGGGACGAACCCTAGAGAGAAAGAGCGACTTGGGAACATTCTTGGAGCTATTTTGGAGGATTTATTCGCCACTGGAGCTCGGGAATCAAGCTTGGAGATGGAGATTGAAGATCTAGATCAGATTTCTGCAGTCTCTCTCTTCTCTATGGAGTAACTTCCCTTCACTTAGGTTTTGAGGAACCCTAGTTCCATGAGTTAGGATCTTTCTTGTATGGAGTTTTGGATGCTATATTGTTTGATTATAATCGAATGATGCATGTTTATTGAGTCAAGTGAAGTCTGATCAACTTTTCCTGATTCCTGCTGCAATCTGAGGTAGATAGAATCTGATTAGGTTGCTAGAGTCTCATCATTCGGTAGTAGGAGATCGGCTATACGAGAGTTAGCCAGTTTACTGCTTTGTACTGGAATCCAATTCCAGTAGTGGAGTTCTGTTCTTACTGCTTCAGCTTTCTATCCCGGTGAAGACTAGTCGTCTGCCGGGTAGTTAGACTGAGAGGGCTTGGTCAGCTTAAGAGATTCCAAGCTACTATCGGATCTTCCGCAGTTTAATCAACAGCAAAACAACCAAAAGGAATTACAACTTGGACCTAATTGAGGAGCTAGGGGGAATCATACCTAAGTGAGTTCCCAAACTGTAATTAGTAGTTTTACTTATTTTAGTCAGTAGAGTAGTTTAGTTAATCAATCCTTAATCTAGTTTGCTAGATAATGAACTGAAGCTGAGTAATAGTAACTCTGGAGACCCGTGGATTCGATATTTATTACTTGTGCCACTATACTGCAGTCCCTTTCATTGGTTACACTTGGCCATTGTTAGGTGTTGTGTTTTAGCGTGTCAATCGCGCTTTTGACTGCATTGATCATGATTGATTGAGCCATGAATGAATGACTAGTATCCTCCATTGATTATCGATGTAAGACGTTGATGATTGCTTATATTAGTGTATACTAACGATTATGCGTGTTGTGCTGTTGAATGGCTTATTAATTATGTTTTGGAACCTAGAATGCACTACCCAATTTCCCCCCCCCCCCCCCCCCAAATTTGAGGGTTCCAAAATACCTTGTTCCTTTCAACTTCCTACTCGATATGATTTCAATTGATAGATGAATGATGTGTTGTGCTCGTTAGGGAGTAGTTGCATGATTAAAGTACTGGCATGCGAGAGGTTTTACTCTCTTCTTCCTCTTTGGTGAGTTGATAATGTTTGCTATTTTAGAAAGAACATGTGTGCGGGATTCTCCATCATTTTTTAACTCGAAACTTTACAAATTTGTGCTCAATTTGAAAATAAATCTTTTGAAAAAGAGGTTCTCACGTGAGAGGCAACCGATCCTTTCAGCTCGGAGTGCCAGTTGAGGATATGTTTGGGGATCGGATAGCTTTACCGCATCCCGATCATCTTTCAATACTTACCATCCACCAAACATCTTTCCTCCTCACGGAATTGTATGGCAAGGTACAAAGTACCTTTAAGAGACCTCAAGCTCTCGTTTGTACCCAGCATGTGTGGCAACCGAATGTGGAGTGCAGGCTGGGAAGTGGTGCTCGGGCTAAGACGAATCCGTCCATCAACTTCCCCACATGTGACCTTGATAGGGAAGGCAATGATCCATCTACTCTTGGTCATGAGTGAGAGATGCTTGCTTGTAAAAGTTTGGTGCCATGCGCGGCAACGTTGAAAAAGGAGAGAATTAAAAGACAACTCCTAAATTGATTGAAAGAATAAAGAGCACCCTCAAGAGTTATTGTGCTTAATTGTTGTTGAGAAGTCCCCCGGTGCACACTTGAATGTTCGTCCTGAGGTAGTAAGTATGGTCCTCACCTAGGAGATTGTGCTTGCACAATGAGATGAAAGTAATGTTTACTCGTTTCTGTATACTCTTCTTTGTGCAATGAAGAACTAAAGTGCACCCCCTGTTGATTTGTCTATCAAGTTCCATTTGCTTAAGTAGGTTTGCTTGGGGACAAGCAAACACCTAAGTGTGGGAGAGTTTGATAACACCCAAATTGGTGTTATTTAACCTTCATGTCTAGGTTTGTTTCATGCTAATTCATGTGCATAATCAGAAGAATATCACCGATTGCGTCCCTATTTTGTTTCTATTTGATTATGATGTGATTTTAGGGTGCATATACGATATATGCAAATTAGTAACGAAAAAGGGCACAAGTGTACGTAGCAAAATGGAAAGGAAGCTGATGATCACGACTTGATGGGGAAGATCTCGGCCAAGAAATCAGACCATGAAACAGAGGTGAAGATTGTTGCCCGAGAAGCCAAGTTTGCGGCCATGAAACTGGAGGCATTGGGCGCGAACTTCGTGAAGAATTCAACCGAGAAGGAACATAGAGTTTCGCCAGTCTGATCACGGTCACAGTCTTCCCTGAGCGCGAGGAAGTTTGCAGTCGTGACTCACATATCGCGACCGTGAAGTCATCCCGCGAACTCCCAGTAAAAGGAGACAAAAACGACAACGTCTGAAAATCACAATATCGAAGGTGAAGATCACGACCTCGAACTCCCCCTGCTCAACCGCGAAATTGTCCGCCCCCCTGAAGTCTATAAATAGGGGACCTCTTCCCCCATGTTACGAGAGCTGATTTTTAGATAGAAATTTCTGGTTTAGAGAGAGAGAAGAGAGACAAGCTGAAGGAAGGAGAAGATGAGAATTTAGAAGAGAGGAGCCATCTTCTTCATCATCAAGTCTTCCCTGAATTCTTCTATGTATCTTCTTTCCTCCTTTATGGAGTAGTCTCTTAAGGTACTAGGGGTTCTAAACCCGAAACCCTAGTTTTAGGGCTATTATGTAATGGATGAATATGTTAGGGTTTTGAATGAATTTGTTTGTCTAGTTGATTTTAATGCTTCACTAGCTTTAATTGTGCTTGGGTAAGTCGCCCTAATCTTCTCTACTAGCTACTTGAGCTTCACCGCTGGGTATGGAGTTTTAGGGTTAGACGGGTATGCGCCATCTGGCATATTAGGGTTAAATGAATGAATAGGATCTTGTGGTGGAGGAGGCAACCATACCTCTGCCATAAGAATGCCTTCCTAGATGGAACCCGAGATTAAATCTCAGTGTGGACGGTGGGTAGTACCCATTGAAAGGAGCTATGTTTTTAAATCCTCGGGTACGACATCCTAGATCGAAGTGACTAACATGGGTTTAGGGGAGGCATACTCGAAGACCTGTGGATAATCACGAAGGCCCACAGAAAATAGCTCACTCACCACATTCGCTTAACTCAACTTATTTAGACATTGCATGATATACCTAGGCTAGGGTGAGGGATAGTTCCCCGGAGTAACTGCTTTTAATATTGTTTATTCTCTCTACTAGTTATTTCACTTGAATCCTCCAACACAACCCCCCTTAAACCGATCTGCTAGATAACAACAACATGGGAAGTAGGCTAGGGTACCGTGATCCGAGTGAATACGACCTTGATTGACACTATATGACAACGCCATTTTAGGTTAAACTTGGCCTAGGATGGGGTAGTTATTGAGACGTGCAATCTACTGACAATGATCTGCACGGAATGAATCGATCACTCGATATATAGGTATATATCAATTCCAATATCATATCTCGAATATCGAATACGACTAATTAAAAAATCATACTCAATTACAAACAAAAAATTAACTCCGTAATCGATAATACCAAATAATGATAAATTTGGTGTGGTATTTGATGTATATCACATATACCAATACCGAACCTCCACCTCTAGCTACTAACATTATTTTAGTTATTCCAATCATTGGGGTTGGTCATTGACTTTCCAAATAATGATTATCTACTAATCAACCTCAATTACTATTCATTAGCTAGTGATAAAACCAATATGCACATGGACATGGTTACGTGGAATAACTACTATTTGTTCACATTCCTTAATAAGATTTATTACTATCCCCAGTAACTTTCGATTACCCTAACCAACCACATCACAAGTAACATTCATTGCCATTGAATCAAAGTACCTAAATCAGCCTGACCACTATTCACACGACCTCACAGAAGAAGTTCATGTTCTACTTCATTAATAGGCTTTGTTCAGTCCCAAATCAATTATCGTATGTTCTTTGCCCGAGTTTAAAAATCGCTACAGATAGAAGGTTACACACACAATGACTTAGCGACTAACTGTATGTTTGCTTTAGTTAGATTTTATTATGTGTGTCCAGAAGTTTGAAACAATTATTCAATCGAAAACTTATATTGGTATCCCAAAGGTTAACGATTATCGAAAACTTTATTTCGTTCTCTAATAACATCAACCTTCATTTAAAACAAAAGTATACTCTTCACTAATTAACATATACATTTTTACATAAATCACCACAAAAGCGCGGGCCAATTATCTAACGGAAGTGGAAAGGCCATGCTAGAAACAAAGGTTTGGTTGTTGGGATTTTATAGGCACTTTAACAGAAGCAAAATTAGTTAGTCTAGTTATGCAATTCAATGATGTAGTTGTTTGTCGATGACATATGCTTACAAGTTCTTAATGTTGACCACATTGCCACCGAGATTTGAGGAGCCGGTTGCTCTAATTTGATTTAATTTGTTCACAAAAAAGAAAGTGTTCCTACATCTTTTTTTGTAGACATAATTGCGTACGCACAATTGAATGATGCCTCGGCGAAGAAACTGAAGATGATTACTTCTATGATCTATCTAACAACTTTGTAGGCCTAAACTTTACCTATCCGTGTTCTACAAAGTCAATATCATGCATGCATGTTCGTTCCAGTGTCAAGAATTTTTGAAGGCATGCATGCTTTTATGATTTCTCCACCATATATCCAACTCAACTCCTGACGGTCATGAAGAAGAAAGTGCAAATGTCTCTGGTCGCCAGTCGCCTTTCTGTGCACTTAGAATGCCTTGTTTGTCATTGTTGTTGGTGAGATGAACCTCCCAGTGCATAGACTTGAGTATGCCCTCCACTTCCCCTACTGTACTTGATTCGTCCCGAACAATGAACGTGCCTCCTGGCCTCAGCATTCTGTCCACTTCTGCTAGTACAGGCACCAGCTTGCACCTGGCCGGTGAAACAATACAAATGAAGCAAAAACTAGTATTCAGTCAAACATCATTTTTTCCTTGCGCATGTTCATTGCTTCCGGAGAGCAATGCAATTAAAAGCGCGATTCTAGTTAGAAGCGGAAAATAGGTAAATCGTAAAGCGTAAGTTTTTTATGCATACTGTAAAATGGCTAAAAATTTGAAAAATATGACATATATATACTATGTAAAATATGGGTGTACGAAATTTAGATAAGTTAATAAATTCCTGCAATTCATTTCTAAAGTAGAGCAACTCATAGCATTTTAAATAAGTTTATAAACATAGATCTTAACAATAAGCATCATCCTCTCTATGCCAATGAATTTGGGAATTCGTGGATTAGATCACAGATGAAGTTGAGAATGCATCTAAGACCTAGTATGTATCTTTTGATCTCAAATGGTCATATTGTTGGTTATTTACCTTTCAAATATAATTTTTATAATTAATTTCATGAAAAAAAAATACTCATTTAGTGAACTAAAAGCGTAAAACGTTTTGGTGAACTAGAAGCGTAAAATTGTAAGTTTTTAAGTTTTAAAACACAATTTAGTCCGATGTTATACACTATAGAGTTTATATGGAAACAAAAGCGCATTTTGATGACCTGGAAGCGTAAAATCGTAAGATTTCAAGTTTTAAAGCGCGGTTTCGACTGCATTGCTTGAGAGAGAGTAACCTAGCTAAGTGAGCTAGCATGCTGAAAAAAAAACTGTGTAACCTGGTTTTCAGCTTTGAGAGGAGATGATCAGCATGGAGGAGATCGTAAGTCCTTGGGTAAGTGCTGTAGGATTCGCACCAGTCATGGTATATCCCAAACAGCCCTCTCTCAAATATAATGGGAAGCGTGTCTGGAGAATCAACGTTCACCACGTTCACCACCCAAACTTTCATATCCTTGAGAGCTGCTGCGAAACTATAGAACCCAAAACCAACCCAAAAGTGTTCAGTTCCCATTTTTACCCAGCCAATGCAATGATGCGTATATAGCTTAATTAGCTCTCATTTTGATTACGTACGTACGTACTTACCCGCCATACACAGCTCTCATGTCCATAACATTTCTGACGCCATCCCAGTTGATCCCCAGTCCTTTGATGTACGTTACAGTGACCACGTTTTTCCAGTGGTGGTAATCTGCTGTGAAGTCCTGAGGTGCTGGTTTGCCGTAGATCCCCATTTGAGTGCTGTTGAGCCAGTAAGGTGGCTTCTGCAACCTGCGCGGCCAATCGTCTGGCCATCGGCTGCCTCGAATGCTTGGCTCCGACGGCACTCTGTGCATGCATGCCTGCAATGGCACGGACCTACATGGAAACCGAAAGCATGTCATGATACCATATAAGAACACAAGACCTTTTGGTCACAGAAGGCTCTCTGATACCATATCAAGAACCAGTTGATCCCAATAACTCGAGTTATTGTGACCAATTGGTTTATGACAAGGTATCAGAGCTGGTTTAGCGGGCCTGTGCAAACTTCAAGCCTATGAGTCGGCTTTCGTTTGAGTGGGCGTGTATTAGAGAATGATATAAAATCCAGCATAGCGTTCTCCCAACAACTCGAGTTATTGAGACCAATCATAATATCACCATTTTTTTGTGTGTGTGAGAGAGAATGAAAAATGCATGTACCATGCAGCATTTGGATCATCGTCATTTGGACACATTGGAGGGAAATTCTTTTTCCTCTGGTCGTAGCAATCGTTGGTGGTGGGCTTGCGGTATATGGCAGCTCCGATCTTGTTGAGTTTGTCTCTCTTGATGGTCACGAGATCCCAACACATGGAAACTGTCAACGCTGACATTGCTGGTGGGGAAAAAAAAAAGACAAGACAATCCCGGTTTTGTAAACTTGTGATTGCTGTAAGAGGAATCGAGACTCACTGTTGTGGTTTTTTTTTTTTTTTTTGAATGCATGTTTACCTTGCCATATTTCGACATCGTCCTTCAGCTTTTGGTATACAGGAGTTGCTGACCACACAAAGTAGCCTCCAGGGCGCAGAAGGCGATTCAATTCCAGAAGCAACAGCCCACCTGATCATCCAAAGCAAGACACATGAGTATTTGTATCGAGTTACAATCAATCAAGCAGAACAAAATTTGAACTGGTATTGGAGACATGATTGATTGATTACCTTCGTTATGCCAAGGTACCCTGCATCTAGCGCAGTGAATGAGATCGAAAACAGCGCTTGGGAAGGGTAAGCGTTTAGATCCCATGACGGCAGATATTGCTGGAATGCCTCTCTCCAGTGCAAACTGCACTTGGGCTTCGTGCTCGTCCTTTGGCGCAAATGACATGGTAAGAACATCCCTCTCGAACATGTACCCACCAAAGCTGGCCACTCCGCACCCAACGTCCAGAATCACCCTCGTGTGTTTCCCCCACCCGATCTTCGGCACCGCCTGGAGAAAATCAAGAAAGACAAAATACTCAACAAGAGAAATACAAAGCCGGTTTCAATTCTTACTTATTATCAGTTATAGCTGTTGACCCGTTGTAGAAAATCAATGTAATGGAGTGCTCCATGGATGAACTGAGTTCCACCTCCTGGGAACGTCAGGAACTCGCCCGTCACCTTAACCCAGTTTTGATGCCCCTTAAATTCTGCCAGTTTCGTGTGAGGCACGTTGTGGTACCAAATCTACGTACCAAATTCCCACAAATTATTAAAAGGGCACGTAGAAAAACACTATTCTTTAGAGTCACACATCACCAAAGTGACTGTTTTGTAAATTTTCATTTGTCAAAACGTGATTTCAGTACCTTGTCTCTGCTTGTTGGCCAGGGAATGGGCCTCTTGTACCCATCTGGAAGAGGAACCAGGCAAGTAGGCGGCTCCTCGGGGCAATGCCTCTCTCGGTGCTCAAAATGACCGGTAGTTCTTAACTTTTTCAGCGCCTTCTCGTTATCCAAACAAGGAATGTAATCAGGACCAGCGGTCACATTACAGAGCTGCCATGTATCTTTTGGGAGCTCGCTATCTTGACCTTTGGTCTCGTCCTCCTTCCGCCTCTCCTTTTGGCTCTCCGACTCACCCGCCTGCGTCGACCACGACCTCTTCGACTCCTTGGACTCCTTCGGAATCATCCCCGACGACACCACCTGATCACTGGTCTTTTCGGGATTCTCCGCTTTCTGTTCCTGATGATGTGCCTCGTCGTTCCGCTGTTGTTGTTGATGATCGTGTTGCTGCTGCTGCGTTGGTTCCGCCGGCTTCTTCTGAGCATTGTCTTGCATCTGTTGCTGCTGCTGTTGCATCCTCTGCGCTTGATCCTCCTCCGTCACCTTGTTCTCGGGCTTCTCCTCAGTGGGATTCTGAAGTACCCCCGCGTCCTCCATTCTTTGTTGCTGCTGCTGCTCTTCGAACACTCTCGCTTCCAACGATGGATTTCCTTGTACAACGTTGTTCCCCCCCTGATTGTTGTTATTCGCTTCTTCGGCTGCCGCCGCCGCTTTGTTTTGAGGCTCCTCCTCTTCCTCCTCCACCACCACCACCTTCTCCTCGGTTTGCTGTCGTTCCATGTTCGGCTTGTCGGCCGCCTGCGGTTCCACTACTTGCTGATTGGCACTTTGTGCCGTGGTCATTGTGCTCTCTTCCGAGATCTGAGTGTGCTTGTCCTTGTCCTCCTGATCGGTGTCGGCTCCCCTCCCGCCGTCAGCTTGGTCGGTTTTGATGGCATCCGCGGGGAGGTCGCCTGGGTTGTCCTCGAATACGGACTGCTTCTGCTTCTTCCCATTGGTGGTTCTACTACTAGCACTACCACCACTCTGATCGACGACATTTGTCGTCGCGGCGGCGGCGGCATCAGATTCGGTGGAGACGAGGGTGGTGGCGGCCTTGCTTGTGAGATTGGCGGTCTGTGGAGGCGCCACGGAGGTAGAGGTGAGCATCCAGGCACCGACCACGCATAATGCGATAAAGGCGATGGTTGTGACGGTGGAGGTGTAAGAAGAGGGAGAGGAGGATGAGATTCGTTTGCCGGACCGTGAAGACCGTCCTCCACCGATTGCCATTTTTGTTTTTGGTTTTGTTAGGCTTACTGGATTGGATGGTGAGGTGAAGTAAGTAAGGGTCATGTTAAAAAGAGGAGCGGGGGAATGGGAGAAGACACGTTGAGGGGACGGAGAAGTTTCAGCAGAGTTTGTGGAGGGCGAGAAGAGAGAGGGAATTTGGAAAAGTCAGAGCTACTTCTTTTCTCTCTTGTTTGAGATCCAAAAGAGTCGGAAGAGAAAGGATGGGTGGTGTTTTTTTTTTTTTTTTCCCCCTCTGGGCAATGTTTTTTTTTACCATGGACTAAGGTGTGGAAATTGTAGGAAGCTTATATGTTAGATCACTATAATAAGGGAGTTATATATTTCTTGAATCATGACATACAATTGTTTGATCGTTAATTGTTTAAGTATGCATGCTCAATTACTCGTATTGATAAACGTTCATCCTTTTGTTGTTTCCGGAATGTTATACAGGTAAAAAAAAAGTATCAATTGTATGGGAGCGGATATGATTAGTATGGTTAATTGGTTACTGACCATGCAAAAAAATTTCCCCAATTTAATGTAATATGATATATGTCTTTTGTTTTAAATCAGAATTAAAAAAATTTGTACTGGAAAATTCATATTAATTGTGTTTATTAAAATTATATCCACTTTGGTATGTTTTAGAAAGAAAAAAAATGAGACATCTACCGTATCATTTATAGCCCAAACTTAAAACTGCCTACCCAATTCAAAAATTCCTGGCCTTAGAGTGATTTTCGGTTGCTGAGGTGGCTGCCCAAGGCGCGGATAAAACAAAATCATGTGGGCCGGTTTTCACTTTCCATTCCTGGGCCCATATTTTCTTCCTTGTGGGTTGTGTCGTCGTCATTCTCCTTTCAGCTTTCATTTCATCAATCAGGCAACCGGCAGTTACGGCCAACTGTGATTTTTGGCAGTTCCGTTTTTTCACGTCGGTCAAATCTGGTGTCCAATCTGAATTGTGCCCCCGTAGGAGTTAGGACTGGCCAGTGTCACTTTCCTCTCAGTGCTGTTGTCAGGACAGAGTTTGGTGTGGACGGCTCAAGGGTTCAGAGGTGAGCGTTTTCTAATACCTAATTTCTCTATAGCTGTTTAGTCAGTTGCTCCATCACCGGCACCTGGAATCTCACCTTCTGGTGGTTCCCCAACTGTGGCGCCCTTACCTGGCGGCCAAGGGAAGAGGGGAATTCGTTTCATTAGCAAGGTTTTGATTAGTTGAAAGGGTCAATTTGGGAATTGGAGTTTCGGTTGGAAGTTTAAAGAGTGACTTCTGTTAAGTTTGTGCTTTAATGGTGATGATGCTTTAGTGGTCGGTTGTCCTGAAATTGGAGTTTAGCAGTATCAGTCTGTTATTTGATTTTGGGGTTCCTTAATCTCAGGTTTTCTTGGCTGTTTGGTACAATTACCATGTTTTACTCTTTTACATCTCTTTGGGTTCCTCTGCATGCCAATTGCTGCTATTCTGAGATGGTGTCTGTAGGATCAAGCTAATTGGTAGGTTCGTCAAATTAGTCGTTCAAAGTATCGTCTCATGGATTCTTTGGATGCTAGAGATCGTCAGTTGAACAAAATAGAGATATAATCATCTAACCCTTTTTTTGCAGAAAACTCTTCGAACTAACCATGTCCTTCAAGCATTTAGCAGTAATATGAAGGCTAATAAAGCTATGGTAGAAAAGAGCCCGAAAAATTGTTTTTGACCCGTGGGTAGAAGTAGAAAATTGCCTAGAGCTCCTAAAGCAAACAAGGATACAGCCAAATGGTATCCACTTACATGAAACAATTATATTTCAGTTGCTATTCAATGACCTTTTCTGCCAAGAAGAAACTGACGAACCAATTTTTTGTCTACACACATATATACATACTAGATAATTGCAGAGCTTATTGATGTGTGATGGATCAATCCCCCACCTAACCATGAACAAAACATACAGTAGCGCTACTAGCATCCTGACCCATACATATATCTTATAGTTTTTCCTCTCCTGTTTTGAGTATTCATTTTCTTCTTACTTTGTGACAGTAAAGTCCTGATTCTTCAACATGGAAAATGACGGTATTGTTTTGTGTGGTGGGGGAAGGAAGGAAGGAACTACTCACTACTCAGAGAAGAGAGAACCCTATTAGCATAAGTTTCTATGGAAGGAAGGAAGGTGGGGAGGGAAGTGAAAGACAACAAAGCTTTGATGTTGTTGTTGTCTTTTTCAAGTTGAGGGAAGGGCAGGAGCAGGACTGTGCAATTGGTATAGCCCCAGAAGAAGGTTTTACTTTCTTTTGCAGGGAAATAGGTACCCAAAATTGATAGAGAGAGTAGGGGGACAGTACCAAGTACTTCATTAGCCAGTTTAAGACTATACAGTCCTAAATTTTTCAAAATATTTGAAATGTGTAGTTTTGGTGAGAAATCTATGTGTCTCATCTCCTGCAGTGCAAGAGAACTGAGGAGGAGGCTGGATTTGAGGTGAGTGATAGTAGAAGAAGGATTTCAGCGTTATCTAGGTTGGTCTTTTTTCTTAGTTCGTATTTCCATTTGTCATGTAAATATTTGTTCAATATTCAGTTACTGAACATGATTCGTCGGTTTGGTTAGGGTGACTTTTTTACAGCTTGGTCACAGAAGTAGGGATGGTCTTGATAGGAAGTTTAAGAGTCAGAGTAAGACATTCAAAGATCCACGATGAAGGGGAACTGCAGCGGATATTGGTGAGATCCGAGGCAGAGGGAACTTATTGCAAAGGAGTTTCAACTCTTTAATTCTCAGATGAGTTCCTCTCTTTCTGCTTTCTTTCCCCTAAAAATTTAACTTTTTCGTCCATTATTTATGTTTGCAACTGATGGGAACCATCATCAGTAGCAGATTTGTGGAATTGAGAATCGAGTGGAACAACAGACTCATGTTGTATCATGGGTTGAAGGCACCGAAGATGGTCAATATGTGAGGTCAATTGTGTGTTCTTTATCTTTTTGTCATCTATCTATTTTGTATGATTATCAAGATTCATGGTTATAAGCTTTCGTTTCGCCACCGATTGAACTCTGTTTATTTTAGTGCTTGGAATGAGCTATGTTTGTAAAGCTTTTGATTATGGTGTATTTTCCCTTGCTCGCTCACTGTAGCTTGCTTTCTGCAGTAGGGTTTCAATTTGTTTGTCTCATTTTATACCAAGCAAGTATATTGTTAATCTATGCATAAGATTGTTCAACGAGTCAGTTAGTTTTCCCATTCTTTTGTGTTATAGTTGTGAGTCAGATTATTGCTACCGGGTACTCTGCCAAGCTAAAAGAAAGGATGGCATATATGATTATCTTTAGACAATTTACGTATTAGTAATATATATGGGAAAGTCTGGCTACAGACAAAAAATTGATCATCTATTTTTGATGATTCATTTTTCGTTCTTTATGACTTATGAGACATGTCTTAAAATATATTAGAGCAGTTTGATAAAGTATTCCCCACAGACTAAAAAATCATATTGGGTTTTTAATTATTTCCTATTTAAAATTTCAAATCATCTTATAAATTTATGACCAAAAGAAATAAATTTTATCGTGAAAAAAATAAATAAATAATGGTATGGTATTTTTCCAGAGAAATTAAGAGAATCTGACACACACTTGAATGAAAGTGTAACCTATACATTTCCATTTTAATTAAACTTCCATCTATCATTTATATAACTAAATAAATTTCATTTTAATGTTTTTATTGCATATCATTATTTTTATCGGGATGGCAACAGGTTGTGTCGGGACGGATAGTGCATATCCGTTACCCTACCCAAAATAGTTCGGGTTTTGCCCACACCCGTATCCACATAAGAAACGGGTAAAAAAATCAAAACAATGCATACCCGTTCGGGTTTCGGGTATCCACGTTTATCCATGGGTAATAATTTCTCTTTATAACTCCAACCAATATGTTAACATTCACACGTATTCTCACATTACATAAGTGGAAAAGTATGACATTAATTCACTAGAATGAAGAAAATTAATTAAAACAACACAATTTCATGAAAATATCATATTTAAATGCTAAATATAAAATATGTTAGAGAAAAATTAATGATTATATCTAGACAAAATACATATGCATGTGTGTAATCGGGGGGTTCGGGTTGGATAGTTAGAAAATCATGCCCACCTATTACCCGCAATATTCGGATTCGGATTCTACCCTACCCGATTAGGTTGGATTCGGACGGATATCCGCGGTTGCAGATACTTTTGTCATCCCTACCTCCTCTCGACGAACCGCAATTCCTTCTTTCGCATGGTGTGCATAAGGATGGATGGAGAGTTTTTCCGTTGAATCCTGGGTCCAACATCGTAGTCAGAGGGTGTCCTCAAGAAGAATTGGCTAACCCAACTACATCACTGCTCTTTGGAGCGCCAACATCATTTAAGAATTGTTGGCGAGAAACGATATCGGTAGGATTGATAGTGGTAATGCTTTTGGAAACATTTCTTTCTCATCTTTCTCGACTTGGTGGTATTTTGTGCTTATTTGACACTAGCATTCTAAAAAAAATCTGCTGATTTCAAGTACATCATTGACTATTTTAGGACTGTTGCATGGTTATGGTTGCTTTTCCAAATTAGCGATGGGTTTGATATTGGATTGGATGATGTTGGAGATTCTTTTCAGGTGATGGTTATGTAAAGAAAGTTAGTAATGCAAAATATTATGAAGAAATAATTTTTAAACAATTTATGTCAACGATAGGAAGTGCAAAATTTCTTATGAAATAGAAATAAAAATATAAGCATTATTAATCTAAGGATATCCTTATCAACACAAATATATACAACTAATTATCATTAATGTCACAATCGACAAGTAGCACGAAAAAATATTTTAAATTGACAATAAATTATTTAAAAAATTCCAAATCATCTAAACTATGAATAAATTAATTAAAGCAAATACTATAAAAGAAATCAAGCAAAATTCATCCGACCAACGGGTCGGGTAAACGCTAGTATATTACTAGTCTGTATCATAATGACATTCCTTGGTAGTACATAAGATTCTATCGTGGTGGCATAGAAGTGTAGAGAATGTATGGATAAGTATAGTAGGGGGAAATAAAAAGCTTTCTAAGGAGTCAAATTTTATTATGCCCTAAACTAAATTGATTTATCATTAATTCCTTTAAAATAAAATTTTGAGCTATATATGTATATTTCTTTTTTAATTGTTTGCACGAGGTTCAAATACTTACTATAATTATACTACCTCCAAGTCAACCATATAGGGTATCTTATTAATACCAAGATTTGTCAACCTACGGGTTGATCCGTTTTGACCCTGTAACCGTGACAAAAATGAGCCACACTCACTCGGGAGTCGACCGAAGCAAGGTTATATCGGGCTAGAGGTCATACTGCATTGTTTTTCTATTTAATTTGCAAAATGTGCCTCTTTTCATGTTTTTCTCGCCCTTAACCCGTGATTTTTTGAGTCGGGTTGGGTGGGTTAGCGCGTCGACCCGTTAGACCCGTTCCATTGAATATATTACTCCCAAAATATGATAAAATCACTCATAAATTGGTGAGGTGTTTAAAAAAATCACAAGGATTTGAATGACATGTTTGGAGTTTAAAGATAATCAAATATCATGTGTTTCTTGTAGTAGCATTACTCTTGTGATTGTTTTTTGACGATTTGCGCAATTTATATTTCATTTCATTAGCGTGGGAGGATTTGAGAATATGTTAATTGACATGTGTTAGGTAAACTATTGTCATGCATATGTGAAAAATTCGAAAAATCCCTGACCTTCAATAAACGTACGGAATTGGAACTCCCATAGTGCAAAATTCTTCGAGTTGAGACGCGTGCTAATACTCTCCAGATCCATAGTTCCTGGCTCTAATACCATGTCGATCGTAACGTAACGATGATCGAAATAGAACAAGACGAGATGGGATTTACGTGGTTTCCTTGTTCGAGAGTGATCTAACAAGACTAATCCACCGGAAGGGACGTAGCTTTCTTATTTTCTGTACTTCCAACGTAGTACACTAAGTTACATATATACACAAGTCTATCTACGATAAACCTTAGCCGATCATCTACATCTAATGGGCCGAGCCCTTTTTACACAAGGCCTTATGGCCGAATAACTATGATACTCAAAGACACAAGCCCTTTCAGATCATTGTTTGATTCCCCGGAAAAAATGGAACTTTGGATTCCCTTGAACAAAAGACAGAAAGATGGAGTCTTTCATTTTCCAAGCCGTGTTTACAGAGTCCATCTTTATGCTCTGTTCTAAACTACCTCTGACTTTCACCTTCACACACCAAATTTTTGTTTTTTTTTTTCTTTGTTTCCAGACACAATTTTCCTAAACCATTAAGAATGCAAGTTAATGGAAGAACTGACATGGGTTCGCTGTCCAGAAAGCTAGTGGCCGAGCAGAGGGACAGAGAGAGAGGGTAAATGGTTATATCATTTATGGCTTTTGGAGAAGTCCAACTAGTGGAATTAGAAGAAGGTAATGGGCATGTCGATGAAGGCGAATGAAATTTAACTTCTCAAAGATGTGGAACCGTGGGAGACGAATCGAGTCCGTTGGCCTCCCACCTCGGCCGACTCCATTGTAATTACGCTGCGTGAAAATATCATCACCAGAGACCAAAATGGCAGGGAGTACTTCTTCTTCCACTACAAAACTAACTAGCTTTATACCCGCCCGTTGGGCGGCAAATTTTGATAGGTTATTATATTTTTCGTCCTAGTATTATAATTTTATTTATGATTCATTATGTTAAACTATTATACATTGAATTGTTAATCTCACTTACCAAATTTCATATATTGTTTCACATTTTTATATCTTTCATTTATTTATGAAAATTTAATTTTATTAAATGAGCTCTCTGTAGTACTTTTTTTATTGATTTATAATTATGTATCGAATCCACCATTTAAGATATAAACTAAGAGATTATTAATTTTTTAGCACACAAAGTGACAAAGAAGTTAAAATTTTGAAGGACACAAAAGAAGAAGTTAAAATTTGAAAATATATTTCAATTAATAAAAAAAAATGAAGAGCTTTCATTTTCTCACCCTTCTCGTACGTTGGTATATGATAATAGAGAATATCGCGATCTAGATCCCATAAATATCGTGTAGTATCTGTTACTCGTGTAATTTTGGAAGAATGAGAAACCACATTGGCATCCACATTATCAATCTTCCGCTTATTCGTTTAATTTACCTTGAAAATATTCTAGCAAAACCAACCACAAATAAAACTATTGTTTGTCACTAATTTATTAAAACTATGTTTTCAGTAAACTAAACTGCATATAATCATAATTTATATTTTGTAGAGCTACATACCCCCGCCAAAAGGATCATATTTTTCTACCTAATAATAACATAAATGAATAGTAAAAGTTGTATACTTCAATATAACTCAAGTCATTATATCTTGCAGAGTCCCCATTGTGAATCGAATTGATGCATCAATCCAAATAGTAGTTATTATGAAACAATCAGGCCAAATTCAAGCTTTAGTTAGAGATTTAATTAGGCAAAATTCACGCTAAGGAAACAAACCAATGTCATTACAAACGTCTAGAAATGGGGAAAACATCGACATTTACTACCATTTTATTTCTTCTTCACGCCCTTTATAAAATCTCAAATATGTTCCCTCCTACTTATAACCCCCTGTTACATACTATTTACTTGATCAGATCATCGTCATATAGCTAGCTAGTAGCATGTCACTCATGAACATAATAAACATAATGAACAACCCCTCACAACTATGCTTTCCATCTTTACATCCAAGGAATCGAGTTGCAATAGGCCTCCAAGAAAAACGATCAATTATTCAACCAA
This sequence comes from Linum trigynum, assembly GCA_964030455.1. Taxonomy (NCBI): domain Eukaryota; kingdom Viridiplantae; phylum Streptophyta; class Magnoliopsida; order Malpighiales; family Linaceae; genus Linum; species Linum trigynum. The sequence continues at coordinate 25,166,036 of OZ034814.1, read as the reverse complement.
AGGAGAGATGCTCCAAGTCCAAGCAACGAACCCTTTGAATTATATGTTACATGTTTACATCAAAGTATACAGGATAACAGAGAACCATAAAACGACTACCTGAATAACGAAGAAGAAATACAACCATTGAATCGAAAAGGGAAATTTACTATCCAGCCGCCGTAATCTGGAAGATATTAAGAAAAGAATGGGAAGAAGACTATAACTCGGCCAGTCAACCGCTAGCAGTCAGATATCTCCGAGGAAGAAATATCAATTGCCCACTACGGATCTGATCAAAAGGGAAGAGATGCTCCAAGTCCAAGCAACGAACCCTTTGAATTATATGTTACATGTTTACATCAAAGTATACAGGATAACAGAGAACCATAAAACAACTACCTGAATAACGAAGAAGAAATACAACTATTGAATCGAAAAGGGAAATTTACTATCCAGCCGCCGTAATCTGGAAGATATTAAGAAAAGAATGGGAAGAAGACTATAACTCGGCCAGTCAACCGCTAGCAGTCAGATATCTCCGAAGAAGAAATATCAATTTCCAACTGCGGATCATATCAAAAGGGAAGAGGGAGAAATGATAGGTTGGACTTTTCTTCGTCAATAGGCAAAAATATGTTAGAGTTATTCAATTCTTTCCCAACAAATCATTGCATCATGTAACTCCCGCCTCCTATTCTCCTATAAAGAGGGGGAAAAAAATCAATATGCCTTACCATTTCCTTTCCTATATCTATATACAAAAAAGTAGAGAAGACAAATTCTAGAAACTCAAAATTTAAGCAAATAAGAAGAGAGCTTTATTTGTTTTTGTGGGGCTTGATCTAGTTTCTTTATTATCAATGTTGTGTTTTATTTTCAATGTTGTATGGGAAAAGGAATAGGAACAAACAAAAATGTTGCATTCATTTTTATTAACTTAATTTACTTATTATTTTTTTTAAAATGTAATAACTCGTAGAAACATTGTGACATTTTACATGCATTTGAATTCTTGAAAGTATTGTATACATATCTATTAATATCTAAGAACATGTATAATGATTTTATTTTAATTTTTAACCCTAATTAATACCTATGAACTCGGCTCATCGACTGAAATATGAAAACGAAATTTTGTGGCTAGGATAACTCGATCTAAATACAAATTGCTTATATTACTAACCAAAAGATTTCCATTTTGAGACTTCGATATTGAAAAAGTTTTTGTTATTGCCAAAATTTGGTATGGAGTCACAGACTCACAACCATATAGGTGGGGTTGTTTGCTTGATGAATTTGGAGCTATCGCGAACTTTTTCCAACCATTGCTTGCTTCATGTATTTAGAGGCAACAAATATGTGGGTCTCATGTATTTTAAGGTTCCAAATTTGTGGGCCCCACAGACTTGAAAATTTCACCTCTTTAGATGGAAATTCATCATGGAATTTGCAGATTATTATTTATGACCAACCTACCCTCATATTTCATTTCCCTTCTCATACCAATGAGGGTAATATATGTCATTTTCACTTCCAACATACAAATTCAATTAACCAAATGCATCATGAAATCTATGAAACGAAATATGGTATTTTCAAATACATAATGAACCAAAAACCTTCATATATCCATGCTTTTACAAAATCCAAGTTTTATTAAAAACTTCAGTTTTTCAAATCCACGAAGCAAACTATCCCAATGTTTTCTTACAATTGTCTTACTAAACTCATCCTTACTAAAGATTCTTTATTTTAACACAATACCTCAATTCATATTCTTGTAGCTACAAAAGTTTTTTTGTTTAGATATCTCAACTAACACACTTATGTTTATTTATTGTCTCTATCCTCGAATTTAGATTTGTCTACCAAGACATCAACTATTAAATAAATTTTTCAACCCTTATTTGATCAATGCTAAGGTTAGTGGTTGATGAAACGTGATGTTTATCGTATATCCTCAACGAAGATTTTCTTAACCTTCACACATGTTGTTTTTTAAGCGATGTTGTATCTCATCTTAGGTATGAAGTCAAAACTCGTCAAAAATCATACTTAAGTCATTTTGAAAACTTTGATGTAATAATGTTCGACAATAACACCAAATCTGAAAATGAAATTACTTAGCATTCGACTTATGACTTCAATAGAGATTGTTCAATTAATATGATATAGAGTGAATATTTTTATATGAACCCTAGGAAAAATTATAAAGTATTGCACACCTGATTCTCTTAATTTCAGAAACAGAAGATAGAACATGAATATATGTTTTCACTTAATCATGATGAATAAAATTTTCTTTAAAGAAAGAACTATTATTGCTTAGTCAAATTTATATTCAAACCTTTTACTATATAAGACTTGTTTTATTTGATAGAAATATATATTATAAATAATTCGACCGAAAAAAAAATACATTAGAAATAAGTGAGTTGTTAATACAAAAAATATAAATTCATATATTTCATATATTTCATTTTCAAAGTCGATTGATAAAAATATTATTATATATGTGTACTTTTTAATCATTTGTTTTCAATGTTTCTATTGTAATATTTTGTTTAATTGATACAAATATTATTATACATGTGTACTTTTTTAAATTTTTGTCAAAATGTAACTTATTATTAAGTGTTGGTGAAAATTAGTAGAAAATTTACTTGATAAAATTTAATGATATATTTTTTATTTAAACAAATTCGATATAGTCACTCTTTATTTCCATCTTTATATTATTCTAATTGACAAAAATATTATACTTTTGTGTGTTTGTTTACATTCTCATAAAAATGTAATTTATTATTAATTATTAGTAAAAATGAGTAGAAATATTAAAAGAAGAAAGAGATAGCTCCATAAATAGATCAATAATGAATTTTTTGTTGGCAAAAAGAGTTGTCCACCTTGGCAACTTGTGAATTCTCCAAGTGCTTATGTGGCAAAAAGTTACTTTTGAAATGTCATAATATATAATATAGATAGATAGAAGATAGATAGATATATATAGATAGATAGATAGATAGATAGATAGATAGATGACTATAGGGAACAAATATAAGAGACGATTGACTTATTTCATCTCCGGAACTATAATATTAAGTGACTTTAGGAACAAGCAGCTAACATCGTCTCCATAAAACAACTCATATATATTTAATTAGTTTATTAATTTATTAAGTTGTTCCCAAAGGACTGTATGCGGAAACGAATGTTGATTTTCATTAAAATATTAATTCGGGGGCAAAGAAATCCCAAATTCCCCCAGCTGATAATTAGTATATTGATTTGAAGTTAACTATCTTTTTTTTTCTGAACTAATTATCTCCCTTTCCTACTTTGATTGGTGGAAAAAATCGACACATTTTGGCGTGGAGCGGGATTCTTTCTTTTTCCTAGTTTCATTCTAGCTTTGGGGACAAACACGTTTTCTCATCTATTTTATAAATTTCTTTATGGTTTTATTAGTGGTGCTTTCTATCCTTGTTTGTTTGGATTATGTAATTCCTTTTTAAATGTGGAAGTGGAGTTTTTTTTCTGACCGAATCAGGATAATATGGCGGTGGGAATTAATGATCTGTTTTCCTTTTTAGTTTTTGATTTCATATAGGTACCCTATAAATAAGTAATGGATGCTTTGCTGAAAGACAATCTACTTCAGAATATTGATACGACAAATATATCTCCCTTGTGAAGTATAGTTCTCTTTTGGTGCGTAGCTCTCTTTTGGTGCTATAAATTGCGTCTTAACTTTTCCTACATTAGCTTTGCTTGATGTATTTATCCTTTTCTTTTTTACTTTTCGTCACTTTACTTTTTTAAGTTTAGAGATTATTTATTTTCTATTGCTTTATCGTTAAATACGTCATTGTCCTTTACTATTTACTGCTTTCCTTTCTAATGGAAACTTCATGCCTTGTTGATTCTAGCTGTATTTTGTTTTTCTTAATAGGTAATGATTCCGAATAAAGATTGGATGAGTATAAGAAATAGGAGAGCACCTGAATTTATCGACGGCGTCAATAAATTTATTGAGTTCCCGTTTTCTCATTCTGCCAATCAACAAGTCATTCGTTGTCCGTGCACAAACTGTGGAAACGTCGCTTATAAGAATCGTTCAGAAATGAAGTTTCATCTATTGAAAAATGGAATCTTAAGCCATTACACAACCTGGTATTCCCATGGGGAAGTTGCAAGTAATAATACAAGGGCACCCACGAGTGGAGAAGTTAATGAAGATCCTATTTCTGGTGATACACTTGACGATATGGATGAACTTATACATGATGTGTATGGCATGGGAAGAGACGAAGAAGATTTTGGCATCGGAGAAGAAGAGCCTAATAAAGACGCCGCTACCTTCTATCGCTTGCTCAAAGAGGCTAATGAGAAAATGCACTCAAATTGCAAGCACACTAAACTAGCCACGATTGTGAAATTGCTCCATCTCAAAAGTCAACACAAGTGGACTAATAAGTCATTCGACGACTTACTTAGCATTATGAGGGAACTGATTCCGAATGGCAAGGATATGTTGCCTGAATCTTTCAGTAGTGCGAAAAAGTACATTGCTGATTTGGGTCTTGGTTATGAGAAGTATGACGTTTGCGAGAACAATTGCACGTTATATTGGGGTCCTCATAAAGATGCAACATCTTGTCCAGTATGCGAATTGCCTCGATATGCTTCTTTCGATAGGCATGGGAAGGGGAAACCACACAAGGTGTTACGGTATTTTCCATTGACGCCAAGACTGCAGAGGTTATTTACGTCAAGTAAAACGGCTTCCCAAATGAGATGGCATAAAGAAGGGCGAACTGATGATGGAATAATGCGACATCCTGCCGATTCTCCTGCTTGGAAGTCATTTGATGAGAAACATCCATCTTTTGCAAGTGACCCTCGAAATGTTAGACTTGGTGTAGCAACAGATGGGTTCCAACCTTTTGGCAACATGAGCTCCCAACATAGTATTTGGCCAGTGGTGCTTGTCCCATACAACTTGCCCCCCTGGTTGTGCATGAAACAACCATATTTTATCATGTCAATGATTATACCCGGCCCTAGCAGCCCTGGTATGGGCATTGACATATTTTTGCAACCCTTGATCAAGGAATTGAAGGAATTATGGGTGGATGGAGTGAGCACATACGATGCCCATTCGAAAAGGAACTTTCAGTTACGTGCTTCTGTTTTATGGACTATTAGCGACTTCCCGGCATATGCTGATTTGTCAGGATGGACTACTAAAGGTTATAAGGCTTGTCCATCGTGTCATAAGGACACTTGTGCCCAACACTTGGGCAATTCGAGTAAGATGTGCTACATGGGTCATAGGCGGTGGTTGCCACCTAATCACAAATGGAGAAAGAATGCTACAGGATTCAATGGAGAAAGGGAAAAAAGAAAGGCACCAAAGCCATTGTCAGGTGATGAGGTGTTATTGAAATGTCAGACTTTCAGGCAATTACCTTTCAGAAAGGATACGAAGATAAACTATGATGCTACTAACAGCTATGAAAATTTGAGGAAAAAGAGCATATTTTTTGAGCTACCCTATTGGAAGACCCTTCTTATCCGTCACAATCTTGATGTAATGCATATTGAGAAAAATGTCTGTGATAATGTGTTGGGTACCATAATGGACATCAAGGGGAAGACAAAAGATTCGTACAAAAGTAGGTTGGACTTGGTACAAATGGGGATTCAGAAAGAACTACATCCGAAGGTTATTGAGGGCAGAACTCAAGTTCCAGTTGCACTTTACACCCTATCGAAGGTAGAAAAGGAATCATTGTGCAAAATGTTAACAAATTTGAAGACTCCCGATGGATTTTTATAAAAAATTTCTCGATGTGTCAACATGAAGGAGAGAAAAATATCCGGCATGAAGAGTCACGATTGTCATGTGTTCATGCAACAACTGCTTCCCTTAGAAATTAGGAGGCTTTTACCAAAGGAAGTATGTGAGCCATTGATTGAATTAAGTGCGTTCTTTCGAGACTTGTGCTGCAAAAGTCTAAGTGATGATGATCTTGACCGTCTTCAACGTCAAATTGTGATGACCTTATGCAAGCTAAAGATGATATTCCCTCCTTCATTCTTTGACATCATGGTTCATTTGTGTGTTCACTTGCCTATGGAGGCTAGGATTGCTGGGCCAGTGCAAACAAGATGGATGTACCCAGTGGAAAGATTTTTGCGAACCCTTAAGTCTTATGTTCGTAATAAAGCTCATCCAGAGGCTTCCATAGCAGAAGCATATACCGAATTGATGAGTGCTTGACTTTTTGTTCAAGGTATCTTGATGGCGTTGATACCAAGTTTAATAAGGCCCCAAGAAATAATGATGACAATGGAAGTTCTGGTAGAAATGGGGAAATCGATATATTCGATGTAGTTGGTCGTCCATTTGGAAAAGGTGCCCCCACAATATTCGATGGTGATTGGAGGAGGAAGGCTCACATATACGTCCTAAACAATTGCAAAGAAGTATTTCCTTACATCCAGTAAGTGCTTTGAAATTGAAAGTTGGTTTCTTGTATGGTATGAGTGTCCTTATATGCTTAGTAACCCTTGTTGATTTTACAGGGAATTCAAAAATGGTTTACCTCCAATGCGAGACCTTGATCTGATCAAGAGTTATAACTCTGACTTTCCCAAATGGTTCCAACGTCGTGTGAGTATAGTATCAAAATTTTCTTCAAGTAATTTCAAAACTAAAATCTAATTTCTATTTTATTCATTGTGCTTGTAGGCAAGGCAATTGGAAGGGTCCGTTCCTGCAGATTTACTCCATTTGGCCGATGGACCTATTAGTCATTATACACCATATACAGGCTATATTGTTAACGGCTTTAGATTTCACAATTTAAGCAGACAAGAGTCTCGAAAAGGTCAAAATAGTGGGGTACTTTGCAGAGGCGACGATTCATCTCCTGAAAAGGAGTACTATGGAATTCTTGAAGAGGTGTGGGAGTTGCAGTATATCGGGAGAAGAAAGGTCTACTTATTCAAGTGTGAATGGTATGATGTAACTCATAAAAGTGGGTACAATATAGATGAATACTCAATCACAAGTGTCCGAGCCAATCGTCTCCTGAAAACAGAGGAACCATTTATCTTAGCATGTCAAGCAGAACAAGTTTTCTACATCGACGATCCTCGAGACCAGAATTGGTTAGTAGTGATGAAGGTACGACCTCGCGACTTGTACAACATGCCAGCGGTGGTGGCAGTTGATGTTGATGCAGACGGAGAAGTTGATGACCATGATGACGACGAAGCTTTTCAAGAGGAAGAAAGAAATGAAGAGGGACGGACAACAAGACCATTGGATCTTGATGATGAAGTTGGACTAGAAAGAACTGATGTACTACCAGAAGAAATTCATCTTGAAATGACTCAACAAATAGAAAATTCCGAAAATGTGCTAGAGGAAGAGGATTATCGACTAGTGTGTGAAGACGAAGATAACAATGATGATGAGGAGGATATAGATGATTAAGTTTTTATTACTATAAGACGAGATGTTCTAATTTGTGTGTGATTTTCTTTTTTACTATTATAGTATATTCATATAGTTTATGTTATTGGTTTATTTTTATAATATTGTGGATTGGACGTTACGTTATTATTTGATTAAATAAATAATTTTATTGTCTCCAGAGCATAGTTGTGGCGTGCCACCGGTTGTACCGGGTTCAACCGGTACCGGTCATAAAACCGACGTGACACTACCGGTATGACCGGCATGATCGATATACGAATCTCTAAGTAAAATGACCTTATTTTAGAGAATTTAATTGATAAAAATTATTTTATTATTTATTTTATGAGTATAAAAGTTAAATATCGATGTTATTTGTTGGATTCAAGTAAAAAATGTTTAGGTATTGACGTTAAATGTCATGTTTAAATATGAGTATTTATAATTTTATTTGTAATATTGACCGGCATGAACCGGCACAAACCGGTATGTGCCACCGGTTGAACCATTCCACTTGCTAAACCGGCACACTTTTATAAACCGGTTTGACAACCTTGCGCCAGAGAAACAAATAGGCGCCAAGTTTAGAATTATAGAAGTGTGCGGATTGCAAAGGCGGGCACCAAATGAAAAAAAGAAAAATTTTGGCGGCAGGTTAAATTTTTGGGCAAAGAAATAAAAGGGGTTTAGGTTTGGGGGAAAACCCAGCTCAATTTCCCCTTCCCGGAGAGCACTGGTTCCGCAGCAAACAATCCCTTTGTGGCTACAGGTATCAAATCCCTTCATTTGTCATTGTAATTGAAACAGAGCACCATCTAAGTGCTTGGTCTCTATATTTCATGTTTGATGATTTAGCTCGGGAAAGCCAGTCTCGGGAAACAGAGCATCATTGAAACAGAGTACCATCAAAGAGCCCGGTCTCTGTATTTCATGGTTGATTGCGATTCATTTTTCTCGACTGGGTATTTGGGTTGGTGAACCCCACTTTGTTGGCAGATTTTGCTTCATATTATACTTCTGTTCGAATCAACTTTTTGGCTTCAAATATCCGCTTCATCTTACGTTAGGGGTTTCTCCCTTGATTTGTACGCTTTCATACTCAAGGTTCGATGTCTTGTGATGGAGGATGCTCTGTTTTAGGGCTTTTCTCTGTTTCAATTTGGTTCTGGTTCTAGAAGGTGGCAGCAAGTACTCGATCACGAGCGGCCCTATAGAGAAAGCCAATTGATCGGCTATGATTGGGGCATTCTAATTAAATTTGGTTTGGTGGATTCCCCTCAATTTATTTGGTTTGGAGTACTCGATCAATGCTTGCTTGGCTTTTAGTGTTTATTTCTCTTCTTTTTTTAGGAAAGGTCTTGGCATTGTATGATTTCATGTTTTTTTAAAAAAAACTTAATAGAGTCTCCATTCTTTTCAATGGATATTAGAAGTGAGCTTGTGTATTGATTCCCAATCTTAGCACACCAAGAAGCCTTATAGATTTATTATAGTCATGACACTTTAATTTTCGTTTGTAGGGATGGTTGGTGCAGTGAGAAAAAGAGCTAAACTCAGATCAAGTCATCCAATTCTGCATATAGGCACAGAAGAAATTGATAGCACAACACATGTTTCCGAAACAGCAATGGATTCCAGAATCCATCAATCAAATTTACATGCATCTAATGGTGATGAACTTGACCCGCTGAATCTGGAAGGTGGTAGAAGATCCTCTTCACAAGCTCAACCAAACCTCAATGCATCTGGTGCTAATGGGATTAATTCACCCCAAGGTACTGAGTTATTTAAGTTTGAATTATCCACTAGATAATAATAATACAAAATTATCTGCCCATAATAATCTTTGTTATGAATGTACCTATCTTGAAGGAACTGGATCTTCTAAGGGCAGTGTACGTGTTAGAGGCAAATATAAAGGCCTTAACATGACGAAGAAAAGTAAGTCAATAAACGATAAACTGTTGGTATATTTTCCTCCGGGCGAAGAAAATTATAAACCAGTAGGTCCAAATGCAAGGCGTTTGAGCATGTGGCTAGGGTACTGTGTCCGATCTGTAACTGAGGCACCTCTGTATGGATGGAAATCTACTATACTACCTCAATATAATACTCAACTGTGGAACATGGTCACTGTAAGTGCCTTTAGAAGTTATTGGACTATCATAATCTCCATTTACCTTTCATGCTCGTATACTAATATTTGTAATGATGTCCATTTATTTGCTAGGATTACTTTGATGTGAGTCCAGAAAGCCCTCCAAAGCTGGAAAAAACTAGAGGAATTGCATAATACTCTTTCTTCAGAAACATTTGAAGTAAAGCAATTCAAGTTCAGGACACATTGCTTCCATGTGATGAAAGAGAGCTATAGAAAGTGGAAATCAAGACTTCGTACAGATTACAAGAAGTTTGACACGGACGAAGAACGAATGCAAAATATCCCTGAAGGTTTAACAACTGAAAATTGGGAGAAAATGCTACAAGTATTTGCATCAAAGGAATTTGTCTTTTATTGAGAATGTTGTGTCGAGGATTTTTTCTTTGTTGAATGTTGGTATTGTTTATCTTTTATTGATCTAAATGCGTTACCTTTATTTTATTTTTTATGATTTTTCTGTATTCGTTTGAAACTAGATTATGTTACTGGAACTTGTTTGTTCATTTGCTTTTTGTTAATCTGGAGCAAAACTTAAACAAAAAGAAGTTGATTTTTAAAGGCAATGCCAACTGGTACTTTTCCTAGTTGGTACAATAGGATTGTTCTTGCATTAAACTTTATATTCTGTGGATGTTTATATTTGTAACCTTATGTGTATATAGGAACTGAGTGACAGGAATTCAAAGAATCGAGCAAATCAAACACTTGTTGCATGTACCGGACCAGTTACGTTTGCACAAGTGAACTATGATATGGTAGTACTTAATTTTTACATATTTATTTGCAGTTTTTAAATAATTGATTTTGCTATCCTAGACTTGATTTATTACACTTGACTTGATAGATTGATGAGGAAACCGGTGAAGAACCATTAGCTTCTGAGGCTTGGATGGCTCAACATGCAACTATGAATGACAATAACAAGCCTCAATGGGTCAATAATGAATCATTCCTAGCTTATGTAAGTGTTTATTTGTTACATTGATGAGTAAATTAAGGGAATCATTACAATTTATGAAGGCTTGCTAATATTTGTTTTCCTCAATTTATAGCAACAAATAAGAAGAGTTGAAGAAGAAGTTGTACCAGTCAATCCAAATGTTAATGTGTTGAAAGAGGCTTTCAAGACTCGCTCTGGTCATATTCCTGGTACAGGAACTGGCTGCAAGTCAAGGAGACAAGCATCAATCAATACACAAGCTGGAAAAGTGGTCCAGCTTGAGGCACAATTGGCCGCGGTGACAACAAGATTAGAAGAACAAGCTCAACGAAATCAAGAGCTGACAACAAGATTAGAAGATCAAGGAAGGCATAATCTATTGTTGAACCAGAGATTTGAGAAACTAATGGAAATGGTAGAAAGTCAACAACATATGCCATCATCATCAGAAGATACTCAAGTAAGTTGCTAACCCACCACCTTTAATTAAACGTAGGAAAAACTTAAATTGTTAATTGATATTCTTCACTTAGTGCATAAGTTAACTTTATACTTCCAGATTTGGTTATATGTTAGTACTAGTTTTGCTAACAAATTTTATTATTAGTCTGAAGAAACTCTAAGTCCGGAAGAGAGGGTTGAAGAAGAGTTTGAAAGGGAGCAACGTTATTTGAAGGTATGCTAGTTTTTTTTTTAATTCAAAGAATTTTTTAAGATTTTATGATGAGAATATTTATATTTGAAAAATAAATAATGTAGGTGATGAATCTGAATCGAAAGAGGATTTCACCAACAAAAAAGTCTTCTGCTCCAAAGAAGAAGAAGTGATTTTTGGCTTGTGCAAGGTTTGTGTCAATCTTTATTTCTCGTCTCTTAGTGGACTATTATGTTGTTGGCTATATCTCTAATTAAAATTTTGAATATATGATTTCATTTTTTTAGGAAGATGGGAGTGGGACAAGAAGCATCTTTATGGATCAAATTTGAGCTATGATGATTCAAGAGAAACAAATTTTTATTCATCAATATTGTTGGCCCTATGAATTTCAACGTAGTTATTTTTATATGAGTTTGAATAATTATGATACATTAAGTACGATTGTTTTAGCTATTTATACATTTGGATGCTATTGATTTCATTAATATTTGGCTTATATATTCTTTATTTAATTTGATGCAAATGTGGATGATATATGGTATTAAAATTTATATAGAAAATGATTTGATGTCTCTAAAACAAGCACTTAGAGGACGACTCATTGTCTCTAATTGTAGTGTATATGGGATACCCATTGTCTCCACAAATGATTATTACAAGATGACTTGTTGTCTCCGAAAATCTACTTAAAGGACACCTTTTTGTCTCGAAAAATAGTTCTTAAAGACGACTATCTGTCTCCATAAATCATATTTAAGAGATGATTTGTTGTCTCAGGAAGTGGTACTCAAAGGACGACTCTTTGTCCCAAAAAGGAGATTTTAGGACATGACTTATGGTCTTGGAAAACATTTCATAAGAGACGAATTGGTATATCTAATAGCACTGTATAAGGGATGATATGTTGTCTCCAAAGATGGTTCTTTGGGAACAACTTGTCGTCTCGAAAACATTGCATTAGGGATAATTAAAAGTCTTCAAAGATAGTTGTTAGCAAGGCTTAATGTCTCGAAAACACTTCTTAGGAGACGACTTGTTGTCTCAAATAATGCTTCATAGGGGACTACTTATTGTATCGTAATATAATTCACAGGGGACGACTTTTTGTCTCCTAAAATATTGCATAGGAGACGACATGTTGTCCTAAATTCGTAGAAAAATGGAGGAAAATTAATTCAAATTTTTTATTTTTTGGAGACGACTATGTGTCCTGATATTGGGGACGATTTTCATTTTTTGTTCCCAAAAGAATAGAGGACGGAACCTATAGGCACCACTCGTGGAGACGAAAATTTTCGTCTCCAAAAGATTTGGAGACGAAAAACCCATATTTTGGAGATGAAATTTTCCGTCCCCTAAACCTATCAATTTTGTAGTGTTCTTCTCCCTCCAACGAGCACATAGTGATGCTTCCATTAATGACGCAAGGCCACCTGATCCCATTCATTGCCCGCTAAATCATCCGCGGCAGTGCCACCGTCACAATCGTCACCACCCTATCAACCTCGACTCCCTCCGGCGCAACCTCTCCGACGAATCCACCACCGCCGACTCCAATAGAGCACAAGTATGTTATTTTATTATTTTTTAATTGTCACGTCACTCATTTAACGGTCAATCGTAAGAGTTGACTTTCACATCAGCAAAAGTTAACGAGACTAACAGGCAATAACCAAACATGAACGGTTAACCTAATTTAAGTGACTACAGATGAAATAAAGTAATTCTAGTGGCTAACGTGAACTTTACTAACAATTCAAGTGACCAAACTTGCAATTTAGCCCATAAATAAATATGGAATGAACGAAAAAAACCTTCTATTAGTTGAGATCATGCTGAATGGAAAGAGTGACATTTGCTCAACGAAATGTCAACGTTGTTTGGGCTGATTCCTTCTCCCGCTTGTTGCTGAGTTTGTTTTGTTGTAAATTTCCTTTTTAAAATTAATATTATTTCGCCATTATAAAAAAAAAATCAAAGCTTTGGTGTATAAGTGTTGAATCATTTTATCTGTTGTCACCTTGAAAGGGAATAGCAGGGGGTGAAGGCTGGAGAAGGAAATCGGAGTTTGGCCATTGGAAATCTAGAAGGAACTTACAGAAATAGAGGAGATTGGTCCGATTACGTGACACATAGGTTGTTTGGGCTGTCGCATTGGGACTTGTCACGGCCTTACTCTTGGTCGTGCGACCCTAACTCTCAATTCCGTTAGAGATGTTAGGCAGCCTTCTCACAATCTCTCAAACTCACTCAAGTCACAAGAAGATGGGAGAAACTCTATAGTTGTATTGCTCACAAAAATGATGGATGATTACAAATGAGGATGAGGTGCTCCTTTTATAGGCCCTCCTTTCTTACAAGGTGTAAATACCTCTCATAATGCTCTCCCCCATTAACACACCCTATTAAGTTTCCCCCATAATGCACACCATTATACCACCTCATAATGTGGCTCTTTATGTGCACCATTAAGCTCATCTTCAAGATGGGGAATCCTAGGAGCATCCTATGCTACTAGGTCTTCCTTAATGCCACACGTGCTTGACTTGGTCATGATCCGCCACATCATTCGCCATGTCGCCCTCCACGCATGACATCCTCCCCCACCTATTCTCGCGACGCCCTCGTCGTGTCCTTGCTACGAAATGCCTCCATCGATCTCGAGCAGCCTCTCCCGACTCTTGAGCCTCGTTGGTGACAGACTACGGAGGGGATAAACTTGTCGACCCTACGGTGCGAGACAGACGGCGAGAATGAGAGAGTGGTGGCAGGGATTTCTTCTAGGAAGGGATATCCATAGCGCTGCCTCAGAATTGAAGCTTCAAGGTCGCCCCTTTTTCGCTCTTTAAACCATCTCTCTCTAAACCTGCAACACGCAATCCGGCCCCGGACTCCCCCAAGCGCTGCCCTCACGGAATTACAACAAGTCCTTCTACCGTGTGCGCGCTGCGGGGGAAAGGCTGACGTGGCAAGAATTTTTTGATGACAATGCTTTATAGTTATGTGTAGATATATTGATTGATGAAGTGTTGTCTGACTTGGATTATTTTTACATTAATTATAGAAATTTAAAACAAATGATAATAATAAAATTCTTCCTTGCCAGATCCTGCACCTCCCGATCTCAATCTGGATTTCTTCCTAACATAGAATTATGCCTCCTCCATGGCTAACGACACTTGCATTCACCATCCCACAAATTCCATCTTGGTTACCTGGATGTGATACTAGAACAACACTCTTAGCATGTTACTATAACAATAGTAATGCAAAAGCTAAAGTAACAATAAATCCCCAATATGGTCTCAACTTTTTAGTTTTTACCAATGGACAATTTTGGTCCAGACTATCAATAGTAACAAAAATGGTCACAATTTTCAATGTAATATATAATTTTGGCTCGGTATTTGAGTTTATCGTCATCATTAGCTATCAACACAATTAATTGTTAGTGACTCAACATGAGTAATCTGGATAGATTTCGTTGAGGGTAAAAGCTAAAGCTACAATAAAATTAAGGACAAATCCCCAATATGATCTCAACTTTTTACAAATGGACAATTATGGCTCAGACCATCAATAGTGACAAAAATGGCCACAATTTTCAATATAATAGATAATTTTGGCTACCGAATTTTAGTTCACCGTCGTCGTTAACAATCAACACATTTAATAGTTAGTGACTAAGCATGAGTTGCTGATGTGACTTCCTTGTCATCCAAAGACTTTTAATTCAAGTTTTATTTACTTATCCAAGCTAAAGATTGAAAACCATTTAAAACATTTCTAGAAAGGGAAAAATAATAATGAATTAGTCCTTGCCCTTAAACTGCCTTCCTCTCTTTCTGATTCCTTCCCTCTGTCGTCCCTCTAGCTCATCTTTCTCCTCTAATACTCCCAAGCCTTGAGAACTTTGTTCAACTTCTCCATTGCCTTCTAAATCTTCAATGTTGCTACGAAACAAAGATAGTCACTTCTAGGAATGGCAATGGGCAGGTCCGGAGCGGGTTTCTTGGTACCCAGACCCGCCCCGTGGCAGGTCGGGTACAGGTCGGGTATTTTATCACGGGTCACAGGTCGGGGCAGGTCCACCAAATGGGTATGCAATTTATATGAAAAACATTACAAATATTCGTTGTTTTTATTATAAGACCAGGAAAACAAATAATAATATGATAAATGTAGTTAAATTATTAGAGAAATTGAGGTTTTCACTAATTTACAACTTTATTATAGCTAAATTATGATGTAATAAAAGAAAATTCATAAGTAAATTGACTAAGATTACATGTAATTTAGGCAAGAACGGGTCGAGAATGGGGCGGGTCAGGGCAGGCCGGGTCGATGAGAGTACCCATGCCCGCCCCGCCCCAAAACAAGCCAAACAGGTCAGGTAAAACGGGTCAGGTCGAAATTGCCATCCCTAGTCACTTCTTCCACAATCAAAATCCCCCCTCTCCCCGACCACAATCTTCATCCGGTGTTCATCACTCAAAATCTACTAGCTCAGCTCACCAGAACGAAATTCTCATTCGATGATTCTATAGAATCCCCAATTTATTGATCTACGAGCTCAATTCAATTCTAGTCCAAAGCTCAACAATTGCTCACCTTTTCTATATTCGGAATCACACTCACTCACCGAGTCTCTAGGGTCGTCACTCTCAGTTTTGTGTCCTAAATCATTCAATTTGAGTTAGCCACCTGAAACTGGTCTATCTTGCTAAAAACAAACAGTCAAGCTAGGGTTACCGAATATGGTTGATTCGCGGACTAAGTTTCTCTCTTTAAGACGTCAGTGACACTACCTTGTAATGCGCACGACAGACTATCAGTCGGTTGCCTCCGTGATAAAACAATCACTATTTGTTAACTCTTGGTCATGCAAAACTGGAGCTACTTGAATCTCACTCTTTTCGTGTTTCTGCTCTCGTGATCGTGTATCTAAAGCGTCTTGGAGTTGACTGTTTATAGGAGCCAAAAACCCCCATCGAATACCCTCCACAGATTTATCAATTCCATCAATTTATCAAAGACAAATCTTCCTCTAACACATGGTCGCTAAAATCAGTTGCCTCTACCATCCCATTCAAACCGATGTTCATCAGCTATCCATGATTACTTGAGCGACTTTAACGTAACTCTCCATATATTTGAATGACTAATAGATTATTGATTATTAGTCTGTAGGAAGTAGGGTATAATGACAATCAGGCCTACCAATAATACATATTTTACAAGTTTTATTAGACTTATAGTAGAAAAAATGTTGTGCATCATTAGATAAGTACTGGGCTAAATATAGTTGTATATCCACAACTATCAGGTTTGTGACAAATATATCCACAACTATCGAAATACATGAAATATCCATTTCCGTCCACTCTATTAACTACGTTAATTAACTTGATGACTGGACAGACGGTGGATGCTTAGTTGGTGTATTTCTAACCCACTTAATGATGTGGATTAAAAGAGGGGAAAACCCCTAAAAACCCACAAAATTGAAAGTGTTGTTTCGAAACTTTCAATGAATCAAGCTCGCCTTTTCTCTTTTGAGCAGGGGGGAAGAAATTTTTGGAATCTATTATCAAGGTTTTTTGGTTCAATCGGCTTTCTTAGTTTTCTCTCATCTAGATCTGCGACTCATGTGTTGATTTTTTTCCCCCGACATTCAGATCCGAGTTCGAACCCGACCAGGTGCGAGACGGCGATACCGTTCCTCCGCGGGATCGACCTGCGGCCGATTGCGAGGAGGAGCCTGGAGTTTCTTCTCTGAACAGCACCGTTTCACGTATCAGCGGGAAGAGGAGTGAGAGGAATCAACCAGCTACTATCGGATCCGTCGGAGAGGATCTCGACGCCGACAAGGAAGACAGAGATACTTCCCGGAAGAAGCTCCGGTTGTCCAAAGATCAGTCTGGTCGGCGCCGGAGCTGGTAGGTGTGAAGCCGATATATGCAGCGGTGGAAGAAATCCAAGGAGGAGAAGAATGTTCGGAGATGGAGAAAGAAGCGGCCATGGCGGATTTAGATTAAGCTGGGAGAGAGTGAAGTGGAGAACGAGGCAGACATATTTCAACTTTTTCATTTTCGTTTTTATTTAATTAGCCTATTTACGCGTAAAGTTTGGTTGCTTTGCTTTTTGACTTATGTAACAGGCAGGTGAGATGTCATCGATTCAACATTCCGTTAGTCAATTTAACGTCGTCTGACACGCCGTTATAGTTTCATATGGAAGTGGATAGATTTGTCACACAACCTTCCAATTTTTGAAGATTTCATATATTTCGATAGTTGTGGATATATTTGTCACAAACCTTATAGTTGTGAATATATACAGTTGTATTTTACCTAAGTACTAATTTCTCTTTAAAAAACTGGAGCCCCTTATGTTAAATTCTAGCTACGCCACTGCTCTCCTATATCATATATTTATATGAGTCAATATGTCCTGACCAATGATTTTCTTCTATATCGTATTTAATGATTTTCCTCTATATCGTATTTTTATATGAGTCAATATGTCCCGATCAATGCCCAATAATAAAGTACTCTACCCAAAGACAATCTACGCCGAACTGGATATGAGTATATAGATACCATCCCTACTTGTCCATTGTCATTCCTAATTCATGAACGTTAAAAGAGAGGCAGGGTGGGCTACACGCCTACACCTATACAACCATGCAATGGCTCTTCTTTGCTAAACATACGGTATTCTAGTTGACCATGAAATGGAAACTTTCCAGCGAGAAAGCTTTCGACTTTTGAGCCTCTTACAGTCCCCTGTTTGAGTGGTAGTTGTGCCGCTCCCTATAGAGAAGAACCTATTTTATATCAAAACGTTCAGAGTTCACCAAACAAACTACAACTACAAGCAGGAGACAATAACAGATTGGGCCAGATCATTAACTCAATTTTTCTCACTAGGGCAGCAAGCCTTGGTCAAATCCACAACAGCTGACCGACCGGCCGCTGTAATCTCTACTTCTCCCCTAACTTCTATCGAAGATAAACAAGCTTAAGTCAGAGTGAAGTCGTGGGCCAATTGTAAGTCTCAAGTCTGAATCTTCCTCTCTTTTTCTCATTCAAAAGTACACGCACTTCGGTTTCTTTAAACATCCGCTGAGCTTGGTCAGATTTTCCCTATCTCAAGAACAACAACCCAATATCTTCTGCTCACTGAAGCAGGGTGCGCCTCTGCAGTTTCGAGTCAAAATAACAGCTGGGCTGCTTGTTTCCAAGTTCCCATAGTTTGTTTACCTGAGACCAGAAGCTGGTCGTGGCTTTCCTTTCATGGAGTTCAAGTGCTGAGTCACAAAGATGATTCCCATCACTATCAAAAGGCAACCAACCAATGTGCTGAAGAACAGGGCACCAGGAGTCCTGGTCTGAACAAACCCATAGACCCCATTCGATGTCACGACAATTAGGTCTGTTAGCCCGTCGTTGGAGAAATCCTCTGCGATTATGGCGTGGGTGGGAGCTGCTGGTAACTCAACCTTCGTCTTTATGCTCCCGCCTGGGGATATTACTGCAGCTTCTTGATCTCCAGCTGCCAGGATCATCTGTTGGGTGTCGTGTGCACGAAGTTGGAACGCCTTGAGTGTGGGAACCACAGTGCCACTTTCCATCATTCCTGATGGAGAAGGGAGGTTCGACCACGTAGCATACGTCATTAGCTGCCACTGCCAGATAGCGTCATGGCCATGCAACCCTGGGGCATATGATGTCACCTGAAGAAGAAGATACATGCAGCAGATAGTTAGTCGCTTTAAGGGTTTTGACCAAGTGATTTTATACGAGATATCAAATGAACGAATAAAGAGTGTTTGTTTTAACTTCTACTACAAACTGAAGTGACTTTGAAATTTAGTGTAAGTGAAGAAAACGCATATCTAATATGTATATTTAATTAAATTTTAGAGTAGATGGGATATGACCGATGTGTTCTAGTAAAAGTAAATGATAAGATGATAAATAGTCTGTTTAAGAATATGAAGACATATGTATATTCTCAGAAATTGTTATTAGACGTATAACTTTAAGGATAGATTCGTATTTCTAAATTGCAAGGGTTAAAAATTTATATGAGATTTTTTACCAATCTCGAGTGAATACTAGAATTTTGATCTCCCCTCTTCAAGATTATTTCTTATTTCAGGGAACAGGTCAAGATGACACATACCTCCCCACGATTGGTCAAGAAGATGACATCTCCATGACTGCCCTTCCGATGTTTATGGCCATCGCTTCTCGGGATGAGAATTGGAGCTGCTACCTCTAAAGAAGATACATCTGTAGTATGACCAAAGCTTCTGGAAAATTCTCCATGTTGGAACAAATTCAAGAGAGTGTGGTGACATATTGAAACATTGAAGAGTTGCTCTCGCACTGGTACACCAGAGGTTGCAACAGCCCAGCAAGGTCGTAGAACTTCCATTGATCCCGTCATAACAGTTTTCTCGGCACCACTACCACCCACAGCCTGAACAGAGGAGATGCAACCTCATTACATATTGACCATCATTAATTCCACAGAAGCAAATAGTAAAAAAAAAAAAAAGAATAATCTTTTATATACTGTAATATATCAGAGGAAAATACATGCCTGCACATGATCAAGTACTCCATCGCCGTTAATATCAGCATGAAGACCACCTTCTTGCAGATGAAGCTGGTGAAACCAAATGAGTTCTTTTAGTTAATTTCGTCTAGAAACTGTAAGGTTTCATAACAAGTTACCCCAGCCCTAACCAGTAAGGTGTGGCTCAAGGCACATGACACACTGGTAGACTACCGATAGGTAATACACCAAATAACTAATGAACATACACTTATAGTTCATTTCATGTAGGAAATAGCTAAGAGCCAATGGGCAAATTCAGAATAAATTCTGGCATGCTCCTTTGGTGGAGCTTGGAACTCAGATGAATCCGCCTTCATATGTGGAGAGTGCCTACTGCCTCAGTTCCTCTGATAATTGTAACCTATTCATCAGTTTTATTGTTTGGGCGTTCAGTATATAATTCCTGAATCTTTTATATTCTGGTTATCTACTTTAAAATTATCAATCAAGCTCTGATTACTACAAAAGAAGTACAGATGAGGATTCACCTTACAAAGGGTGCGCCCTGAAGCCAAATGAAGAGCCTCGATCCCTTCCTTCTGATGGGCAACCACAACATTTGGAACCCACCAGAGCTGAGTGTAGTTGGTTATGGTTGGAATGTAGTTCAACTGCTGCATTAATGAAGTAGCGTAGTCAGGACAGCAAGACAATATTATAGAAATGTATCAGTTGAGTTTCATGGTACATTGAAGCTGACGGAAGGTGGCTACCAACGTGTCCGTATAAATTTCCACCGACTTGTAGCACGGAGATTTTTTCGACCATCAAGGTAGCCATTATACAGAGGAAGGAAAAATTGAAATAGATTTCCTACTCCTAGTGACTTTTTGTTAATAGATTATTATACAAGGTCAAATATTGAAACCACAGGCAAACAACATACTTGTAGCTCTTTCGTATTTCTAGTGTCTCATGTGAAAGCCAGAAACCGGTAGACAAGAGAAAGCAATGGCAGCAGTAGCAGAGTGTGTCGTGTTATCAAAAAATTAAAAACCAACAGGTGATAAGGATTAGATGGTAACTGAGCTAACTTTTAATCCGTTCGAGAAAGAAACTGAAGACTATGATTTCATGGAGAAAGATGAGCGCAGCAGACATGAATGTGGACTGACCTGATGGTCCAGCTCTAGCAGTAATTAGTTGCATTTTGCATGTACGATCTGATAGCTTACCTTCTTTGATTTAGCAGAACCCGCATAAGTTGCAGCTTTTCCAATCAAGTTTGAGATCTTCTTAGAAGAGTCCTTTCCAGGAGGATGGTTCTCCTCAGGCTTGTGAAATGGATAATTTGTCGTCTTTCCAGCTACTTTCTTCAATGTTTTTCTTTTATGACGCTTGAAATGTGCCAATTGTAACAAAGTGTCCTCCCTCCTCTCCTGAGACAATGAGAAGAATTGCAGAAAGGATTACTTCCTAAACAATATAGAAAGACAGATAATTCACGAGCAAGATCAAAATATCCTTACCCACCGATGAGGCATAACTCCAAGAATTGATTCCCTAAATTCCCTGCATTCAAACTATAACGAGACAGGGGTTAGACAAACCGATTAATATCTACGAGCATCACATATTATATATGTTGGTCAAGAAACAACTTCAGACGTACCTCTCCCGGCTGACGAGCATTCAGGGCATGCACATCAAGCTTGTAGTTGTGCTGCGGAATTAAATGAGACACATCTGAAGCCTTCTCTTCGATATTCTGAAACAAAAAGAAACCATGCACGAGAACCACACATCAGAGCAGTGAAAGAGTAAGATAAGTTTGTGTCCGGAGTCCTAGATTAGCAATAGAAATATGGCTAACGAGACGATGACAAGTACATTGCATCTCCTTTACAACTGGCATACGCTGTTTGGCATCAGAACATTAGTTACACCTCATAAAACCTCATCACATACAACTTTCAAGAAAGACTGTATACAAAGATAACATGCATTACAGGAAAAGAGAGGCGACCTCATTTTTTCTACTCCATCGAAGTTGACCAGTTAGACCAGCAAATGCGTAGAAAGCAAAATGGCGCAAATTGACTGCTCCAGCGTTCTCGGAGGCCTGTAAAATATGTGAAAATGGCATGACTAACCAGCCTCGGACCAAGGAAAAAGAACAGAAACTTGGCACCCTGGTTGGTGGTGAGTAATCAAGTTGACTAAAAGAAGATAATTTTAAAAACTACCACCACATAGTAAAAAAAAACTGTTGAGAGGGAAGATCAGAGCTTCGACGAAGAAAAACAGAGACAACTGTTCTAAAACGGCATTATGTCATATTACTTCTATACAGCCAACCTCTGGTGCACATACCTCCTTCTCGCTAGCACTTCTTCTGTGCTGATCGGCATTTTTCTCAGCCATGCCAATTTCTTCAAAAGGGTCCAAGTAAATCTGAAATCACAATAAACTACGAGTCAGTGCATCGAAAAGAAATTGATACCAGATTCAACGCATTCGAAGAGCCTTGTAGAACGACCACTAAAGATTCTATGTCCCCGATAGAGCTACAAGTAAACCTACTGACTGAATCAGAGATTAGAAAAGCTAGAAACACACATTGGCTTTACAATAGCTAGAAGTGGAGAAAAGATATGTCCCAAAGAGTGTTTTATCAAGCATAAGGTATCCAGGACTCGAATCAGTTGAAATTTCTAGTTTTTATATGTTCACAGACTAATCATGGTTAGCATACCATCTTCAAACGAAACCCTAAGAACAATACAAAGACGGTGATACCATAATAAGAACAGCTGAAAGTCATTGGAGCTGGCAAAGTTAAATACTTGCATCAAAAAGAACCAAAGGAGAAAAGAGGAATAAACAAGAAATGCAGAACAAACTACAGCAACAGACGCACATGTGGCTGCATTTCCATCCTGCCGCCAACTATGATCAATCCTGCATCTCCATGCTTCAGAGTATAATTACTAATCGAGATTGAAATCTCCCTATGGTGAGCATTATGAGGAAAATCTTCCTGCACGAGGAAACAGAAGGGTAACCTTTACTTCTGTGCACTATAGCTACTATATGCAATATGTATGTAACATATATATATATAAAAGTACACACCTGCAGACTTGTTTCCCATAGCTTTTTAAGATTATGATCAAAGCACATCACTGACCAACCTGAAGTAACAACCACCAAGACCTGTTTTAGTGGGAGCCCTTGCTTATAAATCTTATCAACGACCCCAGTCGCCATTGCCACAGCTCGTCTGCCAGAGGCAACTCTAACTTTATCAGGCAACAATGATACCTCCGCCAGTACTCTTGCTTCGCTAAACCCCTCATCCACTCGCCTAGAGTGAGGCTCCAACACCTGATTCCACACTCCCAATCGGGTTAAAGCCCAACCAAGAGCAAGCAAAGAAACATCAATGGATCAGCAGTTGAACCAACCCCGTACCTGAATTTTGGCATCGTGAGTGGCGACGAGCACTTCTTTCTTACCGTCACCATTCAGGTCAGCTACAATAGGAGGAGGAAGCCTCTCAGCTTCGTACTTGATCGGATACTCGTCGGAAAGATGGAGCCACGCCTCTCGAAACGAGAAATCTCCCTCGTGCTACAAGAACAGAGAAAAGGGGAAATTAGAACCACTATATAAATTCCAGCTCTGCAGAAAGACAAGAGGAACTGAAGTCGCGTTAAGTCTTCTAGGGTTTCATCAAGAGAAGAAAATTAGTAAAACACCTGAAGAGAGAAGAAGATGGCAAAAGCCGAGAGCATGAGAATGGCCAAATCGCGCTTCCTCATATCGGATCCCGATTAAGGTTTTCCTCCGACTATCTCTTTCTCCCTCTCTTTAGCTTGATTGATCGACACAACGCAGTAAAGAAAGAGTCAGCTTTGGATCATTGATCTTCAAGTTCCCGGCTGAGCCAAAGCAGCGATGAAATTTCAGCAGCAGCTAATTAAACTACTCAGTTTTGTCGCGGCCGACCTTCAATCTTTCTCTTTCTCTTTCAGTCCCCTCGCTGAGGGCGATGTTTTCACAGGCCAATTACATTCACAGTCACCGAACTTTCCGTAGATAACACAAAGGTTATTAGATTATAGGTTTTTTTATAAGGGTGATATAGATTTTTATTTTTTTTATTAAGGTACTACTTAACGGACTATTTAAAGAATTCGAACCTGCGACCTCCAAATTTTAAACGGCATGAAACGCCTGCATGGAAATTATGCTTTGCCAGGAATGGCAATTCTATCTGCATGGTTAGAAGTTGTAAGTGGGCTGGGCCAGGGTTACTCTTACTCCCGAACAAAAGAGATTAATGGTGGTGGCTATACTAGTGAATCAACGATGCATCGTGGGACTGACTTCTGTTTCTGGGTCGGCAGCAACATCATCATCCACTCGAACTCGAGGATCTTCGAGATCGGGCAATGTCCAATATCGGCTCCTAAATTCTTCAATAATACGGTCTTCTACATTCCTTATGCATTCAAACCTCTTGTGCCTTCAAACCTTGACAATGAATTTGAATGCTTCATTACAAAACTTGAACGAAAGATCGTATTCTTGTTTAACATGAACAACTCTTCTTCGAATGGTGAGAGATAGCTCCATGTGTTTGAAAGTGGCAACAAGAATTGGTCCGGACAAAATGTTGTGTCTACACTATCATGGATAGAGAATTCCTCTTTCTGTCGGCGTATACGATTCGTACGCGTACTCATGGAATAATCCGATTGGGGTACGAGCTTGGTATGAATAGTGGAACCTAATCAAATAAAGAATGCTACATTCTATATGTCACCTACCAATACTAACAAGCCCTCACTTAAGGGTGGTAATTCAGTCGGTTCAGTTTCGACCGAACCAAAATTATGAAAATCGGGTTCCCGAATTTTCCCAAATCTCAAACCGAATTATAATTTGGTTTCGTTGGGAACTTCACACAAAACCGAATTTGTGAGGCTACTTGTATCTTCTCCCTTTTAAATTATTTTTCACCCCCAATATAAACAATAAATACGCATTTATATGCATTATCAATAATAAAATCAAACATTTCAACACATAAGTCATAAAACACTAACGTGATTCAAATATTTAAGTCTTATAATTAAACAACCACAAACATAAAATCCACCATTTGGAGCTTGCAATTATAGTAATTCGGTTTTTCAATCGGAAATTCGATTCGGTTGAAAGAACCCTGATTTTCGAAATATCCAAATTTCCCTTCCGAATGTCGAACCGAATAGCATTATTTCGGTTTCAGTTCGGTTTAATCTAGTTTCGATTCGGTTTTACCGAACCGACTGCCCGCCCCTACCCTCACTGCATTGCATGGCCCAAGACCTAACCTTTTCCCTAGCTTTCAATGGCTTACACTTAACTCGGTTGAAGGCTCGGTGATACATCATCTTGAAAGCGGAAGATAAGTTTTGTACTGTATTAATTTCTCAAACCCTCTTGCTGAGTGGGCGTCGGTCGGTCTTTCGACCAGATACCCCCCCTAAAAACCGTACATGCGGATCTCACACCATTCCATCCCAGATCACTACACCAAGCCCCACTCCTGTTGAGTCCCTAAGGATGCATCAACATTAATCTTCATACATCCTCTTGACGGTGGTGAACGAAAAGCACCCCTATTATTCCCATTTACAGACAAAGGCGTAGAATTCACTTTTTGAAAGTTAAATAAAAAAACCATTGACATAGAAAATAAGCGTCGAAGGCCACTCGGTTAAAGGGGTTAGGTATCTGCAAGATGGCTAAAGTCAAAGAAGCTGCCCCACTCCCCCCAACTACCATTTTTCTTTCCTTATATATGTGTGCACTGCGTCAACACTGGCGAAAAAGAGGTTTCCTTTACTGAAGAAGAAGGGGTGGGTCCTTCGGTGTTGTTTGAACCTAACTGAGTGTAGGAGTGAGGTTCACGAGAATGGGTCAGAGGAGAATAGGTCAGAGGTCTAGACCACACCCCTACCTAGGACAAGTACATTCAGGCCCTTATTATCCCTAGGACTATGATGGTGACTACCTAGGACTATGATGGTGACTACTCTTCGAGGAGACACGGCGTCGTTTCCATGGTTTGCTGAACTGGTCAACGCTAGATCCAAACGTTGTCGCTTGGTGCTCGGGGTGTGGCTTTGGTCTCGTTGGTGCTAACGCGCCCGACTCTCTTGGCGGTGGCGCTGTCGCGCTTCCTTGGTTGTGTCGGTGTTAATGCGCCCGACTCTCTTGGCGGCAGCACTGGAGTACTTCCTTGGCGCAGCGAGATCCGAGTCACATACCCAACAATTGCCCCCCATCAGGGGGTATTCCGCGAATGCCGCCTGTTTGATTTACGCGCGATTGACTCGGATTTGCGTGATCTCTGCGAGGTTTTCCGTGCTGTCGTCGTTCGGTTGCCGCGCGATTGACCAGGGTTTATATGGCTCTCATAAGATTTTTTCGGGCCGATGGTTGTTTGGTTTTCACGCGATTGACTAGGGTTTGCGCGATGTTCACGGGATTCCCATGTTGGCTGCGCGTGACGCTTTATTGAGATTGGATTTTTGAGGATGTTTTTTCTCCTCCGCGGGTGTGCCATGCCCCCCAGGCAATGCGCGGAACATGTGACGTCATCGGCTAGTGCCTACGTCTATACTAGGTGTCCACGTGTCTTTGTATGACTGCTCGGTTTTGGCGGCCGTTTTGAAATTCGAAAGGACCCTGACGGTTACGTTTCTCGATGCACCTTTTAACCTTTCAGCTTCCCTTGTCAACTATAAGTAGTTTGCTATCGGGGGCTGAAACTCATTCTTCTTCTTCAAGTTCTATTTCCCCTTTCTCTGAATTGTGTTTATCTTCGAGATTCCTCTCCTTCTTCTACAACCTCGTTTCTTACTTGCTGCTGCAAATATTCAAAGTTTGCCATGGATAGCATCAACATCGACGAGATCGAGGTCGTGCAACGCGAAGAAGGTAATCTCTCCTCTCCTTTGCATGTTTCTACTAATCCTTCGCTGGATCTGGACGATTCCGGCAACAGGGACGGCCACGGGGCTGATGACGATGAGTTTCCGGCGACGCCGTCATACGACATCGATTCGGAACAAGGTTTCCACGGCTCCTCTGATGCGGGTATGATGGCGTCTGGGAGTGGGCAGGCTGGCACAAGTGCTCGCGGGGTGTTAATAATCCGCCGCGACCGTACCGGAGGATCTGGGGGCCCGAATCGTGAGATGCGCGAGGGGTCTGATACACAATCAAAGACACGCTGTATCGCGCGCGTGACTGAGGCGATGAGCCGACTATGGTTCCGCGGTGTAGGGGCAGCCTACACGATTATAGATTGGGCTGAGATGTGGGGCGATGAGCCAGCGCCGCGGGATAGCCTTCTGCGGGGACCTGATCATGCGTCCATCTACGAGCGGAAAGAAGTTGTTCGCGGGTTGGGCTTGCCCCCCCAGCTGGCAGTACGCGATTCCTTCCACGCGGAGCACAGTCGGCAATTGCCCCCCAGGGTGGATCGGGGTGTACACAAAGTATTGGGTGATGGGGTTTAAGTTCCCCATCGACCCATTGCTGTGCGCGATATATAGGCGGCTCAACTGCTCGGTTGGGCGCCTTTCTCCTTCAGTTATCATGCACACGAGTTGCCTCCGCCTCGCGTGTAAGAGGCTTAACATTCAGCCATCTTATGGGTTATTTCGTAAGATGTATAAGATCAAGGAGCCAACGAAGAAGAGCGACTGTTTTTCAATCAGGCAGCGCGACAAAATACCCGACGGTTTCATGTACGGGTCCCCCAAGTTGAAGAAGACCTGGTTCGAGCGCTTCTTCTATGTTAAGCCGGCGTCGGGGGAGTGGGCGAGTGAGCATATGGAGGAGCCAACTGTTTGGAAGAAGGGTAGCACGCACGGATACGAGTCGGACCTGGGCAAATATGTCAGGCTCGACGCTGAATATGAAGCGTGCCTGCTGCAGAAGTTTAACTTATACTTGGGCGGGGTCCGCGAATCTTGTTTGGCGGAGCTTTTTGCCGATGGTTAGTTGTGTTTCTTTACTTATGCATTCTATCATATTAACCGCCATCTTACGATTTATTGGCGCAGGTGTTGATTTCTCCAATTTGGTTAGAATGATGTCGGTTGACGACGTCGTGAAGACTCCGCGAGCTTCGTGCGTTGAGAAAAAGAAGAAGGACAGCGCGCCATCTGGGCGAGTGAAGAGAAAGGAGGTCGAGGCGCCGTTGGTTGCGGAGAAGCCCCGGAAGGCGGCTCGAGTGGCTGTCCAGCCTGAGCAGGAGGCTGAGCAAGCGGCACCGCGATTGCCGTTGGTAGTTGTGGAGCCGGAAGCTTCGGGCGCGCGAGTAGACACATCTGCTCGTCGTGAGAAAGCGGCTGGAAGTTCATCAGGCGCGACCCTTCAGCAGAAGCTGCCTGAGATGGCCTCTACTATCAATTACTTCCGCGACGTGCGGATCCACACCGGCGCGGCGTACAACAGCGCGGCTGCTAATACTGCTCTCCGCGCATTGGGTCCTCACCTGAGTGTCCCAACGCGGCTGGAGAAATCTGACCCTCTGCAGGACCTAGCACAGGTTCATTTCGCGATAAGATTGTGTTTGAACTGTTCG
Organism: Linum trigynum; assembly: GCA_964030455.1. Classification (NCBI taxonomy): domain Eukaryota; kingdom Viridiplantae; phylum Streptophyta; class Magnoliopsida; order Malpighiales; family Linaceae; genus Linum; species Linum trigynum. The sequence goes on along the minus strand of OZ034814.1, from coordinate 25,137,582 downwards.
CGCAGTGTGCTCTGTCTGCCTTCTTTATTAAGTGGAATTGTTACTAAGTTTGGTAGCGCTGATTGCAGGGTTTGCTGGCAACCTTCCGAGCCCAGCAGGAGCGAGCTTCGTACCACGCAAAGTTGAAGGCGGAAGAGTCAAAGGTTGTCCAACTGGAGGGCAGGCTCGCGGGAGCTCAGACCCGCGCGGAAGTGGCGACCACTAAGGCCAACGAGGCTATGGAGGAGCTCGGCGTTTTGCAGAGCAAGTTGGCCTCTGATGTGGCGGCGGCGGAAGAGCGCGTAAGGGCTGAGGAGCGCGGCCTAATCCGGGAGCAGATGGAGGCCGATTATGCGGAAAAGCTGAAGCATGCTCGCGAGGAGTTCCAGAAAGAGAAGGAGGACCTGGTCCGCCTTCATAATGTTGCAAAGGCAGAAGCTGTGCGCACAGCTGAGGTCGCTGCCGTCCGCCAGTACAAATCATCCCCCTCTTTTGGGAAGATTTTGGCGGACGCCATGACTAAGATTGTGATCGCAGTTCGCAAGAATGTGCGACCAGAGAACCCAGGGGTCCGCTGGAACACTCGCGCGATGGTGCACCATGTTCAAACCTGGCTGGGCGAGAAGAGATCTTTGGAGTCTGACTCGGAGCCGAAGGATGAGGAGGAGGAGGAGGAGGAGGAGGAGGAGGAGGCGTGCTCGGATGGGGGGAGGATGGGGACGCGGGAGGAGATGCAGGGAAGGATGACCAGGGCGATGCGGCGCAGACTAACACTGGGGATGTTGTAACAGACCAAGTGTAGTCGCGCGCAATTTTGATTTTCTTTCTCCTTATGCAAGTGTAGTCCCTCCCCTTTTTTTTTCTTTTAAGTGTATTTGTTAACCATTCTCCTGCTAATCACAATCATTTCAATCAAGCGTATCTTTACTCTTCATTCGACGCGTAATTCGTATTCTGTGTTCCGTGGGAGCGGATAATTCACAACTCTTGCTATTATTTGTTCTGTCGAACTGTATAGGCGCGAATAATTCATGATCATTACTATTTTCTGTTCAGTCGAACTTTGTAGGCGCGAATAATTCATGATTATTGCTATTTTTTGTTCTTTCGAACTGTATAGGCGCAAATAATTCATTATTATTGCTACTTTCTTGCGCCAACGCGCCATTGTGAACAAAGTACACGTCAAGTTGACCTATAATATTTCCTGAGATTCTGTGCATTTCATGTCCTTGGGATTTTGGCGCCGCCCAATTCGCTAAGCTTGAAGGTATTGGCGCCGACGACCTCTCGGATCAGGTATGGGCCTTCCCAGGTTGACGCGAGTTTGCCGTGTTTGGGGTCGGGGCGGAAGTTTCGACGCAGCACCTGGTCCCCGAGGGTCAGCTTGTGTGGGACTAGCTTTGCGTTGTAGTACTTTGCTACCTGCTCTTTTGTCGCGGCCAACTTGATGGCCGCTAATTCTCGTCTTTCTTGAGCTAGCTCCAAGTCTAGCAGGCGTGCTTCGTCGTACGCTGCGATCCGATAGGTTGGGGATGTTATCTAAATGGGTATCACCGCGTCGGTGCCATAGGTGAGCGCGAACGGAGTTTCGCCCGTTGCCACTTTAAATGTGGTGCGGTGTGCCCATAACACCGTGTTGAGATCATCCGCCCAATTGCCTTTGGCTTCATCTAGTCTCGTGTGTAAACCGTGCAGGATTGCCTTGTTGGCTGCTTCTGCTTGGCCATTGGCCTGGGGATAAGCTACCGACGCGAATCTCGCGATGGCTCCCACTTGGTCGCAAAAATCTATCACCTCCGCGCAGTCAAATTGTTTCCCGTGGTCGAAAATGAATGCATTCGGGACCCCGAAGCGGGCCAGGATATTGCTTTTTAGGAAGCGTGTTACCTGATGCGCCGTTATCGAGGCTAACGCTTCCGTCTCATCCACTTGGTAAAGTAGTCCACCGCTACGATTATGTACTTGCGTTTTCCTTTGGCCGTTGGAAAGGGCCCCAAGAGGTCCACCCCTCATTGCGCGAAGGGCCATGCGCTCAAGTTGCCTTGGAACTCAGTCGAAGGTAGATGATGTTGGCGCGCATGTAGTTGGCATTTATGGCATTGGTCGACGTACTTCTTTGTGTCTTTTTTCACTCGCAGCCAGTAGTACCCGTGCAATAATATGGTGCGTTCCATGCTGCGCTCACTGGCGTGCATTGCGCACAATCCTTTGTGCAGGTCACGAACCATGTCGCGCGCCTCTTCTTGGCCAATGCATTTCAGGTATACCCCGGAGTATGACCGGCGGTACAACTCCGCACCAATCATTGTGCATCGGCCGCTTTTTGCCTTAAAGTCCATGCCTCCTTGGCATCTTCTGACACTACACCATTTTGCAAGTACTTTATGATTGGGGTTCTCTAGTCCTCATCTTGCGTTGCTTGAGTGGTGTTGACCATGGCTTCTTGACGGGTTTCTTCCTCCTCTTTCTGTACAGACACTAGGCGCGTTGATTCGAAGTCAGTGGCAGTTGCTAGCTTGGATAGCGCGTCCGCGTGCATGTTTTGTTCCCTTGGTATTTCCACGTATGTCACCATCTCGAAGGTAGTCGCCCGTTGTTTGACACGCTCCATGTACTGTGCGAGCGCGTCCTCTTTCGCGTCGAAGGTTCCATTTAGTTGGTTGACTGCTAATGATGAATCGGAGAGCACCCTGATTGTTCTAGCGCCCAAGTCATTGGCGGCCGTCATTCCCGCCAGGATGGCCTCATACTCGGTCGCGTTATTTGTCTTCAATGTTTTGAATCGGATTGCTATTTCGTGCACAACACCCGTAGGTGTGCGCACGACAACGCCTGCACCGGCAGCATGTTTGCTTGCCGCGCCATCCACGTAAACCTCCCATACTCCTTCTGGTGTTGTCTCAAGAGTGACTCCATCCGCGGTGAAATCTGCCAGGATTTGTGCTTTTATCGCCGATCTCGGAGCATACCGGATGTCATACTCTGACAGCTCCACCGCCCATTTGACCATCCGCCCGGACACTTCCATTGAAGTTAGGATTTTTTTTAACGGGAGGTTGGTCAGAACGGTGATTTGATGCGCTTGGAAGTATGGGCATAATTTTTGTGACGCGCTCACCAGCGCCAAGGCGGCTTTCTCTATTCGAGAGTATCTTGTTTCTGCGCTAACCAGAGTTCGTAATGTGTAGTACACTGGGCGCTCGGTCTGGCCGTCCCTCCTGGATATTAGTACTGCGCTCACGGCTCTCGTTGACACGGCAAGATACAAGAAAAGTTTTTCATTAAGTTTAGGGGCGGTTAATACAGGGGGATACAAGATAAGCCTTGAGCTTCTGGAAAGCCGCTTCACACTCCTTGTCCCATGCGAATCGCGCGCCGTTTTTGAGCGTTTTGAAGAATGGGGCGCACTTGTCAGCTGATCTTGGTATGAACCTTCCTAGTGCCGCTATTTTGCCATTTAGGGACTGGATCTCCAATGCGTTCCTCGGTGCCCGCAGTTGCTGGACTGCAGTGATCTGCTTTGGGTCAACCTCAATGCCGCGCTTGGTGATCATGAATCCCAAGAATTTCGCGACTTCTGCTCCGAATATGCATTTCAGCGGGTTTAAGCGGAGGCTGTACTTGCGGAGTGCCTCTAACGTCTCGCGCAAGTCTTCCAGATGTGAATTGTCCGCCTTGGTCTTAACGATGAGATCATCCACATATGCCTCAATATTCTGCCCTATCTGCTGTGAGAACACCGCGTCGATCATTCTTTGGTATGTCGCGCCAGCGTTCTTCAACCCGAATGGCATCCCGACGAAACGAAAGTTTCCGAACGGTGTCATGAAGGCTGTTTTTTCTTCATCTTCGCGGGACATCGGGATTTGGTGGTATCCTGAGAACATGTCCAAAAAAGACAACGTCTCATGGTCGGCGGTGGCGTCGATCAGTTGGTCAATGCGCGGCAATGGGTAAGGGTCTCCCGGGCACACCTTGTTGATCGTTGTATAGTCGACGCACATCCGCCAGGCCCATGAGGATTTTTTACCAAAACTACATTTGCCAACCATTTCGGGTATTTCACTGGGCGGATCAACCCCGCAGCTAACAATCACGCAACCTCTTCTTCAATGGCTTTCAGTTTGTTGCCTGTGAAACTTCGTCGCGCTTGTTGCCTTGGTTCCGCGTTGACCGGAACCGCAAGGCAATGTTGGGCGACTTGCATCGGAACTCCCGGCATGTCTTTTGTGCACCAGGCGAACAACTCCTTGTACTCCTTCAGCAGCGCTATCAACGGCTCAATCGCGTCACCCTGGACATGAGTCGAGATGCGTATCTTCTGCCCTCGCGTCAACGATGTTGGTCTGGCGGGTCCCTCCTTCTAGCTTCGGGACCTCCCATGATGTCCCGCGCGCTTCACCGGCCCCTGCCTTGGTGGGAAATTTCAGTTTCTGGTGGCACGTCCACGGGAGAGCCATGAACTTGGCTAGGAACGGTCGGCCAAAGATGCCGTTGTGAAGCGAGTTGCAGTCGACTATTGTGAATTCGACTTGCTTCGAGACGCGTGGCTCTTGGTCTCCGATCACAACTGGGAGGGTGACTACGCCAATGACTGGGACCCTTGTTCCGGAGAAGCCGACCAAGTTCCTCTGAGCGCGCTTGATTAGTCGCGGATCAATGTCAATTTGATCGACAGCGCTCTTGAAAAAGATGTATGCCGTGCTGCCCCCGTCTATCAGTAGGCGGTGAATTTTGCAGGCAGCTACCAGCGCGGTGATTGTAAGCGGGTCTTCTGATGGGACCCCCTGGGGGAACTCGGTGTCGTCAAAGCTCAGGTTGCACTTCGTCGGTACCTCGGCCGCCGCACATTCTATTGCGCGTTCGCGCTTGGTTTTTTTCTTCGGCGGTCTCCTTCTACTGTTACCACCCCGATTTCCTTGCGCACCACATACGAGCCGGTAGTGTCGTTGTAGTCGGCTTGCGGGGGCGGTGGGGGGTTTATTGGCTGTTCTGTCTGTTCCTCTGCTCCGCGGATGAACTCAGTCAGTAATCCTCTTCGTATGAGGCCTTCGATCTCGTAGCGCAACTCCCTGCAATCCTCTGTCCAGTGGCCCGTCTCTCTGTGGAATTCGCAACGCTTTTTTGGATCGCGCATATGTGGCAAGGACTTCAAGGGCGCGGGCCAGTTGATTTTGTAACCCTTCTCGCGCAGAACATGGAACACATTTTTAACTAAATCGTAGAGAGGCGTGTAGGCGTTTTACGGGCGCCTATCCGGTGACTGTCCTCGCTGAACCTGTTCTGGAGGGGGGGGGGGTGGGTGGGCGTCTAGGCCCGCTGTGTAATTGTATTAATTGTTCGCGCGACATTGGTAGCTGTTTCCGGCCTTGATCTTCTTTGGGCAATTTCGCGGGTTCAAAGCGCCCGACAGAACCCGCGCCGAGTGTTTCTTCCAGCGTGATGGCCTTATCGATTTTGACCTCTAGCTTTGTTGACACCGTGACTGGTCTTTTTGCTAGCGCTCGCTTGAGCTCCATGTTGGTGGTGGCATCCATGAGATGATGGGCGGCGGTTTTTGGGGTGAGATCTCTTACGGCCATCGCCACCCTGGACCACCTGGCGTAGAATGATCGCAGGCTTTCTCCGTCTTTTTGCCTGATATCTATCAGCGCCTTGAGATGAAGATGCCTTCTTTTTTGGGACGTGAACTTCGTTGTGAACAAGAGTATGAACTCTTCGAACGAGCGGATGATTCCGTTTGGGAGTCGGTTATACCAATCGAGGCATATTCCGGAGAATGTTGATGGGAAGGTTCTGCATAGCGCCGCGTTGGAGTTGGTTTGGAGTTGCATCCGCAGGCAGAAGGTGCTTACGTGATCTTCTGGATCAGTCGTCCCATTATAAGTTGGGAGGGTGGGCGGCATTCCGCTTAGGTGCTCCGCCATAATCACCGCGCTCAACGGTTGGTGTAGGGTTCTCCTGGGTGAGTTGGGGCAGTATTGTGGGGATAAATGCTTCTCCAAGAAGCTGAGGTACGCCCTTCCTGGTGGTTCGATTCGTTGCGCTTCAGTCGCGGGCAACTCAGCCGACGCTTGTTGTGGTAGCGAGGCAGTGCCTGACGCCTCTCCCAGCGTTTGTTGCGGCGCGACAGGCGCCACATCCGCCGTTATCGCGGCTTCCTTGCTCATCATGAGCGCTATGACTTGGCTCATTTGTTTTTGCATGTCGGCTATGACGTCGTTTTGCTTCGCCATTAGCTGCCTCATTTCCTTGGCTGTCAGTTCAGGCTCTTCTTCTTCAATGGGCATCGCGTTAAGGTTACTGGCTTCCGCGAATGCCCTTGAGGTCGTCATCGCCTTGATGGGTGTTGCCTCGTCGGGCAAGTTGGAGTTGTGTTCTGCCATTGGTTGGATTTTGGCTGCTTCTTTACTCAGCCCCACGGTGGGCGCCAATTGTTTGAACCTAACTGAGTGTAGAAGTGAGGTTCACGAGAATGGGTCGAGGAGAATAAGCAACGAGAATCAACCGTGAATTTAAGAACAAAGGGAAGGAAGAATGAAGTCGAGAGAGTTCTTTTAGAGAGAGAAGTTTGTTCTTTTCTTAGAGATAGAGTCTGAAAAATCCGATCCCCTCACCCACCAGAGTAAATGCCATATTTATAGGCTACATGATGGTGGGTGAGTTACATGGTGACATGACTACTGACATGTCAGAGGTCTAGACCACACCCCTACCTAGGACAAGTACATTCAGGCCCTTATTATCCCTAGGACTATGATGGTGACTACCTAGGACTATGATGGTGACTACTCTTCGAGGAGACACGGCGTCGTTTCCATGGTTTGCTGAACTGGTCAACGCTAGATCCAAACGTCGTCGCTCGGTGCTCGGGTGTGGCTTTGGTCTCGTTGGTGCTAACGCGCCCGACTCTCTTGGCGGTGGCGGTGGCGCGCTTCTTTGGTCTTGTCGGTGCTAACGCGCCCGACTCTCCTGGCGGTGGCGCTGTCGCGCTTCCTTGGTTGCGTCGGTGTTAATGCGCCCGACTCTCCTGGCGGCAGCACTGGAGTACTTCCTTGGCGCAGCGAGATCCGAGTCACATACCCAACAGGTGTCATATTTTAGCCGGAGCCTATGAGGAGACAGTGGCGATAAGGTTGTATGAAGATACCTTAGTAGTACTACACAGATAGGCTTCCTGGTGGATGATGTCTTTACCTGACCAACCACCTAATACTATGCAGGCTCATCAAACAACGCATTTTAGCTTTCTTCGGGATTTGGCCTGAACTGTTCGGCAGATTCCCACGTGTTACGCACCTGCCTTACCTTTTACACTAGAGGGCCAATTAAGAAATTTAGAAAACAAAAAATTCATTTAACTTTAACAAAATGCACATAACATTAAACTTAAGTGGTACAAGATACACAAATAATAGAGTTCAGTGGTACCCGACGCTCTATTCAAATTTAAGTGGTATGTCTGCCTCAATTCTCAAACTTAAATGGTACCCAAAGTATTTTACCCTAGTTGACCACTAACCATCAATTTTAATAAAGTTACAAAGACAAAAGTTTGTGATAGACTTGTCATATTGAATGTTTTAGAATCCAAATGAATTTTTTATATATTTGTGGTGTTCTAGAGAAATTAGGTATAATATAACAAAAATCATATTTCTAACAGTAAAGTTGTCGCGACGGTGAAGAATTGAGGGTTGTAGATATCAGGTTCGAATCCAAGCAAGGCCCGTTGGTGTTCCCGGAGGTACAAGACTGCTCGGGGCGTAGCCCTGTTGGCGTCGAAATTGATTGCAGGTGGCCTCCAGATTTAGTAGAACCCGCTGTCACAAAGTGGCACGTGAGGCCGAGGTCCTCGGCAGTAAAAAAAAAAACATGCGAGCATAGGTGACTCATGACTGTTGATCAACCCGGAACATTAATTAGATACTTGATTTCAACATTTTGGACAGAACGAGCCTATGTTTCCCTGCTCTATATGTACATCTCATAGACAAAAGTGAGCAGTGAAGCGGGAATGAATAGTGCAGCTGCTTCTGGATATGGCCACAAAGTAACTCTTGCTACAAAACCTTGCAGCAGGTAGGATGGTTAGGGAGTTCCAGGACCTCGAACATCAAGAAGGGATTGACCAACAAAGCTGGCTCGTGGCCACAAATTATAGAACTTGAGGAGTCTGTTGCTTCCTTCTCGTCTCCAAATGAGCAGCAAGTTGAGCACATTTCCTCTTCGCTTGTTCCACCTGTTTTTCTAGTTCCTCAACCTGGACATCTCCCCCAACATTGGGAAACAGTTAGATAACCAACTAGTAACCCCTCATCCAGAGAAATGAAGAGAAGTTTTTGTTTACACTTGACGCCTAATGGAACATCTACCTTCTGTTTCAATTCAATCTCCTGCAGACGTTGTTCCTCGCACCTGTTGGACGACCAGTTGCACAGAATTAACGAGTCTTTACAGGTTAAAGACTGATCTTACTGAATAAGATGAAAAGAAATAAGATATCAAATCAGTCTTTCAACCTCATAAACAGTTGTATGTTATCTTCACATAGCGCTTCTACTGACTGGGATCCGGAATCCTGGACTTTGACTTGATCACCTGCTCCCTACGATCAGATAAACAATATTGTGTATCAATGTGCTTAGCAGGCAGAGAAAAATTGAAATTCTGAAAAATGACACATAACCAGGAACGCCTGTCCATGGCATACTATCACTTACAGAAGCAATCCCAGTAACTGGTGGTTCTGTCGGTAGACCAATTGGACCACTCTTCCCGAGTTCATTGTAACTGGGATGCTGAAGAGGTGGATTGTGGTTCATTTCATGAGCAGAAGAAGATGAAAGATCAGTGTCAAGCTGGTTAGTGGGCGGTGGCTTCTGTGTTTTGGCATAATACTTCATTGTCCGCTCAGCGGGAGATTGATAACCAAATAAATGGCAGTGGGCATTCCTGTCCAATCACAAATGAAAATCTGGCTATGATATTTATGCTCAAAACTAACCCTACAAAGTTATTAAAAAATTTCACATAATAAAATTGTTATTCCAGAAACCTCTACAAGGTAGAAGTAGAAATCAACAAACCAGTATTCCATCAAAATCTGTTTCAGCTTCGTCTCGAGCCTAATAAACACAGAAGATCTCTCAAAATCTTGTTTATCATGTGCTGGCTCTATGAAGTTCGCCTCAAGGACCCCTGTTGCCAGAATTGAAGAAGGAAAACTTTGAGCAAGTGCAACTTCAATATTGTATATCAGTCACAGACAACCAACCAATTGAGAAATGGAATTACCCACAACGCCATTTCCCTTTGAAGAACCTTCAGCAGTGACTTTCCAATAAGGCTTTTAACATAGAAAGAAAGCAACTAGTTATTAGTGACAAGAGGTGCCTCGTTGCATTAGTTCTCTGAAGATTTTCAATTATGTCAATTTTTTCTGATAATTACAGTTACACTAAAAAAGTTATAAAAGCACTTGTATGAAGGAGAACAGCAAATTGCATTTACAATATGAAAAAAAAAAAACGAACAAGCATGGCTGACAACACCAACAGATGAACATACCCTGATAAGGCGATTTTTATGGTATACATTGAAGCCACTCACTGGGAAAGGTGCCTCTGGAATATATCCTAGGGTGGCTTCGACAACAACCTGGCAAAACGAAGGATATCAGATGCTAACCCACTGAAGCTTCTTATGTAAATTCCTTTTCCACTAGTTCCAAAATTCACCAAACCTTTGAAAGGTAAAAGAATAGATGATTTCTTTTACCTCATTGATACCCGTTCTCATCTGAGGCTTGTAAATGACTTTTTTGGGAGATAACAAATGTTTGGCAATATGGTACTGCTCTACAGGCTTCCCCCTTAATATTATCTTGAAGTTTGTGAATTTTCTTAAGTACAGTACTGATGCATAAGCCTAAAAGAGAAGACAAGTTGTATCAGTCAGGGAAGCAGCAAAGTATGAAGAAACAAAACTCAAACACCCAACAAAATATGAAGCACTACCCTCAATGAAAAGCGAAGACGGTAAGAAACATGAGACTGAAGCTCAACTACTCTTTTGTGTAGCTTTGCCTGACCCCCACGATTAACTTCGTCTCTCAACCTTATATCCTATATCCACCATAAAAATAAGCCATAAAAATCAAAATCAAACTCCCAACAAATAAAACGACACCAAAATTATTAGAAATAGATTAGCAAGCCCCACTTAAGAAATGGATATCCAGTTTCAAAAGTTGAGTGAAATTTACTGAAAATTTGTGACATCTTTAGATACAACTACATACCTCATCGTCGTCGTCAAAGCTCAACTCATACACACCCTCATCATTCAGCCATAAGTTGTATATTAATATTTTTGTTCCATGCCGTCCAATACCCTCAAACTGATGTCCAAGTAGTAAATTGGGAAGGTAAGTAAATGTCATAACAATAGGCTGAATATAGAAAAGTTCAAGGACATCAAACCAATTGTTTTAAATATGCAAAGGTAACAACAAGCTTGAGTTTATACTACTCTGAACCCCAGCGTAACTATTCAGACTTAGGAGATAGAAGTAGGAAAGATCTTGTCCTTGTCAAACCTAGATAAAATTTGCATACATCCTTCGAAAGATATAATAGTCCAAATTACCACAGATGTTAAGTAGGACTAGTGTTTACTTTTCTCATAAACCACCAAACTAAATCATGAAGATTCTCTGCCTAAGCTGACAGAATCAAGTGCCCGTTCCTAACCACTCATGAGAAAATCAGGTAAGCTTTAACAGTCAACCTAACTGGTAGCCAGAATCAAGTCCCTAGTTTTGTTTTGTCAAAAATGTTCATGGATGTAAGTAATTCACATCCACTAGGGAGCCAAATCTGAAGGAAACTCATTTCATTTCATGTGCAGCCAGTTTCTTAGATGATATATTGTTTAAACATCAACCTGTTCCAGTAGCTCCTCTTTGCATGTGAAAGGAGACCACTCAAGGATGGTTTTCAAGTTAGAAGACCAGTCATCCTGTGAGCTGAATATAATTGGTTCAGCCCAATGGCCAGAGATGTCAAAGTCAATCTGCAACATAAGTGAACAACCATAACAATAAACAAGGTCTTTTTTGGCCAAATAAGACTAAAAAAAAAGGTTAAGAACAATAAAGAATCTTAAATTTTACCATTGGAACAACAACGTCATCCTGACTTGTTCTCCGCAAGAAGGTATATGATAAGAGACCCACACTTTGCGTTGCTTTGCTGAAGAAGATGCAATAAAACATAAGTGCTGAATATTGTTGAAACTACAACTCCAATTGGCCAAAGACCAAATTGTCCTTTTGCTGAAGAAGATGCAATAAAACATAAGTGCTGAATATTGTTGAAACTACAACTCCAATTGGCCAAAGACCAAATTGTCCTTAGATTTTTTTTTTGGCATTCTGTGTGAGTTTCGTTGTGTGATCAAAATACAATTTCAAGAACTTAGGGGTCGTTTGGTTTTGGTGATGGTTTGGTTGGAATAGTTACAATTCATGCATTGTCCACAATGCATCGTTTTTTTGAATTTTCTGCACTAATAATACATGCATTGTTTGCTTGATTTGACACAAACTATCATTCAAAATGAGTGATAGTTAAATCTCAAGTTTTTTGCGAGATTGTTGTGATTGTTTGATTGAGATTGTTGTGCCTTATTTTCTTCCAACTATGTCCCTACCTTTTTATGTGTGTTGCTTTTTTATATTAAAAACAAAGGGTAAAAGTGACATTTCACCCAAAAGGTAATATAACTTATTTAAATAACACAATAACTATCACAACCAAACGATGTAAACTACAATACACCAATTTTCGTATATACATGTATATTAAAATGTATGCATTGATGACAATGCATCTATTTAACTATCACCAAAACCAAACGACGCCTTAATATCTGTGACAACGATCACTTATGTACAACATGCCAGAGAAGGTACTTTCCTAGAACTTTGGAGACTAGTAGTCACATAGTTGTAAACTTCCAAGAACAGTCATCTATGGAGCAACCAAATATATCTGAAACACCGTAAGTGGGAAAAGACAAGAGCTGAATTTTTTAATCAGGTTCCAGTTGAGACATTTATGTGATGATACCCATAAAAGAAAGCAGGTGAGCTCAAAGACAAATTTATTCATCCTGCTTAGAAACACCAATGTTAACCACGGAAGATGCGAATTTAGTCCTGAAAAGAACACACATCATACTGCATAGCATTCTAAATTGCAAATAAAAAGGTACCTGGCAGAAGTAGCACGGGTAAAAACAATAACATCGGCACCAAGTCGCATGGTACTTGTCTTGAATCCATTACCATCTGCACAAGACATACAGGCTCTTCAGTTTCGAAAATACAGTCTAAATGCAGAAAATACTTTACCATATATGGCTGAGTAGTCGGAACAAACATCCCAAGACCCTGACTCAATTGTCCGTTGCAAACACAGAGATGGCCAATAATATGCGACAACAAGATGAAGATCTATGAATGACACATGCAGCTCAGATGATCTAAAAAGTAACTTGGATAGTTGAACAACCAGGATCCGAGGCCCTTCAATTTCAAAAATACAGGTCTAAATGCATTTAATACTTGACCATATATGACTGAATAGTTGAAACAAACATCCCACGCCAATCATATGTGAGAACAAGATGAAGATCCAGGAATGGCCATGCAGATTAGATCTTGGATCTAAACAATAACTTGGATAAACAGCTTCCAACGAAATGACCAGAATTTGAGGTACCCAACCAACACTGTCTGTCAGCTGATCCATTATTCAAAAACGTGCAACATTTCAGTTTTCCCCTACATGTTTGATGAAGCCCCTGGTTTCCAGCTATGACCTAACCTATTAAATTCGCATCCAATACAACTCGAGGATTGCAAGTTGATAAACATATAAACTAAAAGAGTAAGCAGCAATGTGAAGCACGAGTCCTAGCTAGAAGCTTCCTCAAATAAACCAAATCACCAGTTCAAAGTTAAAAGAAACCTCGATAAATAAAGAAAGATAATAGAGGTTACATTGTCCAATTGTCGTCTTTGATTTCTTTGAAGAATAGCCCAAACTCATGCATTTACGGATACCTTCAGGGGTCATCCCACCACCATCATCTGAACCATAGAATACAGTCACATACATTCTGTTATTTCCATAGTTCTTTCTTTCCCCTTTTAAGGATATATGTTGTGATTAAATATATAAATGCATGAAAATAAAATAATCATGGAAACAAAAGATTATATGTAAACAGATCAGAACCTAGGAAAAGCAAAGCAGGAGATTTATCCTTTGAGATTTCTACTTTATCCACTTGCACGAAGGTTGCACCATTTTGAATCTGACAACACAGCAGAAAGTTGATCATTAATAGAGTTGGCTCTTGAACTCATGCAAACTTGTATTCGGTCTATGCAAACATGTAGGCAGACCAATCAAGAGATCTCCGCGTTCACATGCTCACACATATAAAAGTGTATTAAAATGGAACTACTGCTTGAATACAGTTGCAGAGAATATGTAGCAGGACTTGCACACACCTCATCAACCGCATTATCCAAGAGCTCTGCAATAGCTGCAAGAAAATTTGCAAATGTGTAAGTGATCAGAATTTTATTAACTATCATTATAACTTGTACTGATAGCTAAGAGTTGTGAAAGAGTAAAACTCCGAAGATTGCTCCCATAGTTGTGCCGAAATCTATATAACCAAACTAGGGGATTCCTCTTCTAGTATTGATGTATGGAAGGCCATCACTGACCTGGCTGTAATCAACTTAGGCTACAGTCCAGGACTGGGATGCAATGTATTATCCTTAAGGACACAGTATTCTGCAATAACAAGATCTTCGCTTACTGCTGAATTTCCAATAGAGCAGAAAATTGTGCCTCATACAAATAACCAGAAAGCTTCCAGTTTCCTAGTGAAAAAAGATAGCCAGGCTGTGTCATCTAGCTACTATCTTCTCAGGCTGCGTCGAAGCTATAATCTTAAGGGTGACCAAGAGGTTACTCTCTTCCCTAATAAACCATGCAAAAGTACTAGATATCCATAACTCCAAGATGGGAAATATGCGACTACACAGCTTTAGGGTTTAGACTTGAGATGCATGATCTTCAAAAGCTACATAATTCTCCTCCTGAGGTCTTTGGTTTCCACACATCTAAACAGAAAACATTACAAGACAAGAAGGCAGCGACGAGCGAAATACCTCCAAAAGCCCATTTATGTGAAGTGGCATTTGAATGTAGAAACTTGGGATGAACCCGAGCATGCTCCAGCTCCCCTGCGACCCCCAGATCAATGAAATGGCCAGTCAGCATTATTAACTGTACAATACTAGAAATGAGGACAAGAACTTGGAAAACAGTGGCCAACTATTGTGAGAGAAATTCACCTGACGCGGGAGCCTTCCTAACAACAGGAATAACATCAGCGCCCCCAGCTTTCCAGAAGTTACGGCAGTCTAAACCCTGGTGGCCAGGCGTACTACGAGGAACTGAATAAGAACTCCGCTGCTGCGACAGCGAGTGAGGTATTTTCTGCGGTTGCTTCCTCGCAACAACTGCCACAACATCTTCGTCATCACTACTCCCGATTTCCACAACCTCCGCAGGAGCTCGCATTTCTGGTTTAGGAGGCATTTGACCTGCCATTCATTTACTGTAGCTATGGTTTGGGATTAGAAAATGAATCAACGACTTTCCTTCCCCTGGTTCTCTGTGACCTAATCCAGAAATCAAAGCTTTCGTTTCGTGATCGTCATCATCATTCCTCCGCCGTATTTACTATAGTGTCAAAACTCAAAACAGAACCCGCGAGTAACCCGCCCCGTGAATTTGATCCGCAAACCCGCTCTACCCGTAACGTGATTAAACCATAATCTCAATGATTCACAATCTAATTAATTCGAACGCAATCGACTCGTAACGCAATTAAATCTCATAATCCAATTGACTTGAACCCGATTAACCCGAACCCAACTAACTCGTAACTCGCCCGATTCATCGTATAATTACTATGTTATTAAATATATAGTCTTTCAAATTGAAATTTTTTGTTCTAAATCTAGGTAAAACGATTTATTCATTTTGTAAGGAAAAGTTCAAAATATGAAATTCACTTGAAATTATATATTTTTAATAAAATTACAAAAATTAAGACATGAAGTTCATTTGAAAATAAAGTTCTTTAACAAAATTAAAGAAATGAAATATGAAATTATCACAATGCCTATTATGTAAATATTTATGTGGATCACCACCACATTAGATGCACAATTGGGTGTTACATGTAACCCCCCACCCCATTTCTATTTCACATTCATTCTCACATTCATGTATATTAAATATGAATTGTAAGAATGTAGAGGTTATGTGATGCGTGCCTATAAATAGATGATATCCTTGTACTAAGGAACACAGGAATAAGAAAGCTCTATTCCCCCTCTCTTCTTGTGTCTCTACTCTTACTCTTGTGTATGTTCCTCTTTCTTGTTATTTCATAACACGTTATCAACACGAAGCTCTGCCAAAGTCATGGTGATGTGATCCAAATCCGAAGAGAACCCTCGAACTCGGATTATATGACCAAAGTACGCAGCCTTCCTTCTTTTGCGAAATTTTCGAAGCTTTTCTTGACAACTTGAAAATAAAGGATAGATATGGAACACGATCAAACAGATTCCAACTCGTGTGAAAGGCCAATTGGTATATGAAACCAATCAAACAATCACCCACTCGTGAATAAGGCCAATCGCTATTTTGGTAGATGCTCGCCACAACTAGACGCGTTCTCTAGTTGATAAAAGACACGTGAAACTCCTGGAGACTCTCGACAGAAGCTTGCACAAAAAGAACTCGTTCACAATGAACTAGAACTCAACTTTGATTGATAACTTGAATATTGGGTACCAAATTCGTAGGTCTTACACTCTCTATTTATAAAGGTCATAAAAACATAAATCTAACCTAAAAGGAATAGGAAAACAAATCCCGAACTAACTAGGAAACATAATACTACTTAAATAAGGACTATAACTCGTTTTCATGACCAAAGGAAGCTCCTTAGCGACTAAGTAATCTCCAAACACGTTTTTAATGCTTAAGGAAGCTCCTTAATGGTTAAGCAATCTCTTTCCTTGCCCTTTTCACATTTGGACGACTTGGGCAGCAAGGATGGACGTTTTGGGCTCCAAGAAATGTTGTAGACCCGATCCTTAATGCATTCTCCATTTTATCCATCAAGAATGCTCCTAGTTGATCCTTAAATCGTCGAATATGAATCTTCATTTTTGGACCACGGGAATTAAATATCGCGCTAGTCGATATCACATCACATGGTTGGTGATTGTCTCTCTACAGAATCAAATATACTTGAGTAAGATCACAACACGATCAAGGTATACAAATTTTCATGTCGTTTCTTGGTAGTATGTTTATCTATCTCATTGTCTTTGAGAGATTATTTGATCTTGTTATTTGTTCATATTATTTTATGAACTTATTTTATATTTTTCGATCTTGTAACATAGAGTTTGTGCTTGGACATTATCAGATAATGAAAATTGCTCCTGTTGTAGCAAAATCAATATGAGTTGACTTATCGATTGCTACATTGGACATATAGAGAAATAAAAGTCTAAAGATCTCATTTTCCCCCGAAGTGGAAAAATGAAGGAAAATGTGTCAAATGAAAGAAGTGGATCTGGTAACAAAAATGTCGGAATATGAGTTACCATGGCGATGGAAAAAAAATACACCGGAAGTTTGGATAACGACAATCAACAAATGTTTCTTTTCACTGGAAGGGAAAGATAAAATTATTACAAATGAGGATGACACAAGAATTCATGTAGCAAAAGTCATGATCATATACTATAACCTTTGTATGTCGAAATGTGTAATGAAACACATATATATTGATGTTATTATTATTATTTTGTATGCTTTTGAATAGAATGAATATTCGCAAAAGTCAATACTAGTATTATATCAAATAGTATGAAAGTAAGGAAAAGCTCTGGAAGAGATTGTGTTTTGTTATTTGAAGTAACTAAACATTATTCTTATCACTGTTCACAATAGTTCACCGAAATCAGAAGGTGCCTAATGACCAAAATATTGTACAAGAGTATGTGAAGGCTCCAGAAGAGCTAATGTTTTGAGACGCGACGCGAAGGAACTAAACTGACAGTTGAAGATGCATTACAGAATTATGAAGATATTCGCAGAAACGAATATCATAATTGATATTGCATCAGCTTTGTGTTATAAGAGAACATATACTTAACCATAGAAATTTGTACTACATGTATATAAGTACATATGAAAGTGTAAACTAGAAGTTTACAAGATCGGATAACTTTTTGTTTTGGCATGTCCGGTTATACCATCCCGGATACAAATGCGGGAAAAAAAAAGATTGAGATATCATATGGAAATTAAGTGAGAGTTTAGAGAATTCATCAATCAAATAAATGAATATGTTGAGATTTTATAAAAGTGTATGCAGAAAAATACACTCACCATGCAAATCATATATGAATTTTATGATTTTGATTGATGCATCAATTATATCGCCATATATGTATGTTATCTACCGCAACCTGATGTTTGCGAGATTCATTGTTGAATGATGGATATATTTTGATGATTATCCAATCAAACACAAATTCTCTTATGAGAACAAGCTAAGCCTATGATCTCATGTCGAGGCATGCTATTTAGCATATAGTATCATTAATTCGCATGAAATCAACAAGTTATCAAAAGTTTCCCCCTTTAATAAAAATGGTTTTGGTCATGGACCAAACATTTCACATGCTAGAAAATTTGGGTGTGCAGAATACATCCCAATTGCTCCACCACAACATGTTATGTGTTCCATGAGAACTTATGTTGGACATGGTGTCCATTGCAATGAGAGATTTGCCCATGACTCTTTTTGCTAATATCATCATTTTGATGAATTAATTTTTGAACACGAAGGGGGAGAAAAGTAAACAGTTGGGCATAGATGTGAGTTGGAATCATCATTATCTCATTTTGATCCTCAAGCGAAGAAACATGAACTCGAAGTTCATATGGTGATTCATGGAGAGAGAAAAACGTATCGATTGCCAAACGCCTTTTACTCACTAAAAGGAGTGATTATGTCACATGCCCAATTGTGAATGCTCCAATACAAATTAATATCCATATTGGATAATCTAATGAGTCTAAACGAGCGCATGAAGCGTGGTAGACCAATCGGTTCCAAAGATAAAAATCATCAAGAAAGAAAGGAGCTATAAATAAAGATGGTCAACTCAAAGATAAAATAGCTCTAGAAGAGTCAAGTCATATAATTGAGATCATAGTTCCAGAAGAACAGTAGGTACCTGAAAGTTTTAAAATGAAGAGATCTCAATTAATTGCTTGTATGAAAACAGTTGGAAAATTGTATTTATTGTCGACAAGGGTTTTGATTATGCTGCAGCACTGAACGTGATAGATACAAAGAGGATCACAAGTAAAAGTCTAATTGATGCATACAAAGGAATATATATTGGCCAAGATAAAAGAAAGCATTAGACTTACCTGATAAAAGTTTTGGACCAGAAGTCCTTACACCTGAAGATGTAAAAATAACGGGATACAAATAGGTTTTATACAAATGCGTAAGGAAATGTGTGAAATTGTGAGAAATATAGCACAATTTCTCATAAGAGGTTTCTCGTAGAAACCTAACATTACTAATGAGAGGACATACTCTCTTGTGGTGGATGCAACTATATTGTGAAATTTAATAGTTTGGCAGTTCAAGAAGGATGAAATATGCATAGGGTAGACATTGTGATATCCTATTTGTATGGATCCCTTTTGATAATGATATTTATACGAAACTCCCTGAAGGATTAGTTTGCCGGAAGCAAACATGTTACGTTCTCGAGAACATTTATCGATAAAATGACCAGTCCCTAGAATGGATTGAGACAAAATGGATGAATATGGCATATTCATTTAGTGCATCAGAGCATTTGCATTTGGCATGTATGATTTTATTGACATATAGGCTTATGCATGTGACATGTATGATTTTTTATTTATGAGGGTAGTTTGGTTAATTGATGCTGTGTGATTTTGCTTATGACCTTGTGGAATGAAATAATTGCTTGCATACAATTGTGTTAGCTAAGTTTTATATTTATTTAGAAGAAAATAGTTGAGACATTATTTTATAATGATCTCATATGTTTTAGTTGATATGAACTCCAGAAGAGCTTAAGCATGGTTTGCTTAAAGAAAGAAAATTGAACTCTAGAAGAGTTTCATACAACATGGATTGCTTAAAGAAAGAAAATTGTACATGAAGGATTTAAGAAGATCCTTTTTGAATCAGTACGACAATGTCGGAAAAGTGAAAGGGCAATTTTGTATGAAAAAAATACTTACATTCAATAGCCTAATGATCATAAGGTTACTAAAAGTGACAAAGAATCCATTAGGCCTTGAGATAGAAATGAATGATTAGGTCTCGAAGTACCGTATATTTATGTCATTAGAGTGCTGATGTATCTTGCTAGCCACATGATAACCGTTAATTGCATATTTTTACCCCCATTCTTGAGCCGTTTGAGATGTTGATTCTCGTGTTTTAGACTGATTTCACGCTAGGTTGTGCTTGTTTGTGATATTTCAGGTCCTAGTACGTGAATGAAGGTTTGGGAGCGAGTTCGGGGTCGATTGGACGAAGTTTGGACGTGTGGCGAGTCGCTGAGGAAGCCACACGGGCACTCATAAAACCCACACGGCCGTGTAAGGAACCAATGTGGCCGTGTGGGATTGTGCGGGGCTTCACACGGACAGACTGGAGATCCTACACGGCCGTGTGTCCCTGGCCGTGTAGGTAGCCTGAAGTTCAATTAATCGAAACTCGGCGTTTTGACTCTCACACGGGCATCTGGGTATGCCACACGGCCGTGTGGCCTGCCCGTGTGAGTCGGGAATTCTGGTTTTAACCCAATTTCGAGCCACAAGTGAGAAAATCGACTTTTCAGAGCAAAAACAGAGCCCTAGAGAGAGAAAGTGCGAAGAACTCATCCTAGAAGCGATCTTGGAGCTGGGTTTCATCAAATCGAGCTTGGAGATCATCATAGGAGTGGAAATCATCATCCCAAAGCAGATTCTTCCCATTGTTATGAGTATGACTGCTTTGTATTCTGTTTTCCCCTCTCTCTCTCTCTATGGAGTAGAACCCTTCTCTCACTTGGGTATGAAGAACCCTAGTTCCATGTGTTAGGGATTTGATTGTAATGACTTGGGATGATTATACTGTTTGGTTTTAATCGAATGATGCATGTTTCATTGAATTAATTGAAGTCTGATCAGCTTTTCTTGATTTCTGCTGCAACCTGAGATAGATAGAATCTGATTAGGTTGTTAGAGCTTCATCATTCGTTAGTAGTGGATTGGTTATACGAGAATTAGCCAGTCTACTGCTTTGTACTGGAATCCAATTCCAGTAGTGGAGTTCTGTGCTTATTGCTTCAGCTTTCTATCCCGGTGAAGACTAGTCGTCTGCCGGATAGTTAGACTGAGAGCGCTTGGTCAGCTTAAGAGATTCCAAGCTATTGTCGGATCTTCCGCAGTCTAATCAATAGTAAATCAACCCAGGGTAATTACAACTGAGACCTAACTAAGGAGCTAGGGGGACTCATTCCCGAGTGACTCTTCTTTTGCTTGAGAAAACCGAATCAATTCCTGCTTTCTTTCTGCTTTCAGTTAAGACAAAAACCAATCGACTTAGTTTGCTAGATAATAGATAATCACGGAGTAGGCAGTAGATCTAGACCCCGGGTTGATATTTAGAACTTGCCACTTTACTGCATTTCCGGACTGCGATTACACTTGGTCGCAGTTTGGTGTTGTGTTTTGGCGTGTCACCACATGCCATCCAGCATTTCATCCAGTGTCTCTCTGTATATGACAATCAAACAGAGTAGAGCTTATACTTCGTTACCTTCAGGTAACGATGATGATCAAAGATGAGTTATTTGGTCGTACAACTATCTCATGGAGATTCTAAACAAATAAAAAATGTTGTATCATCAGATCATGCACAATATTTAGCATTCATGAGACATGTTATGAATTTTTTGGTTAAGATTTGTGATTTAACACGTCTAAATGACCTAAGGTTATGGACTATTTTCATAGAAAATTATACTGAAGATCATGTGTGAAGAAAATAGTCATAATAGATCATGCATAAAGTGACAATCTATAAGATTTGTTCACTAAGAAACTTACCATGACTATATTTGAAAGTTATGTTCACAAAACTACACTTTGATGTTGTCATGAGGGGGAGCATATACGCGCTGCACTCTTTTTCCCTTAACCATGGTTTTTTCCCACTGGGTTTTCCTGGTAAGGTTTTTAATGAGGCAGCATGAGATAGCGTAATGCATTCTAGTGGTAATTCAAAGGGGAGTATTATGTAAATATTTATGTAGATGACCACCACATTAGATGCACAATTGAGTGTTACATGTAACCCCCACCCCATTTCTATTTCACATTCATTCTCACATTCATGTATATTAATTGTAAGAATGTAGAGGTTATGTGATGTGTGCCTATAAATAGATGATCTCCTTGTACTAAGGAACACATGAATAAGAAAGCTATATTCCCCTTCTCTTCTTGTGTCTCTACTCTTACTCTTGTGTATGTTCCTCTTCCTTGTTATTTCATAACAATGCCAACATTCACAATGAATTATTAACAACTGAAACAATGTATAACTGTAGACACCACATTTTGTCCGAAACATTCATGCTAGTTATATATATATAAACAACTAATTGTAGCATCACGATGATATTTGGGAAGGAAGTTTGAAATAATTTGGTTAAGACTAGCAGTGGCAAGTCAATATGAACCAATGATTACCATTTTCCGCTCATATACAATCCAAGAATCAATTCGAATGGACACGAGGATAAGTACTATTTTGAAGCTTAATACGCTTTAGGTTTGGGTTTGAATTTGAGCATTGGTTTACAATGCATAGAAGAAAAGAACAAATCAATAAATACAAAAAAAACATACTTCGCCATTTTATTTCTTCCATGATACATTTGATCGAGAATTACATAGATAACAAAGGAAAGACAGTAATTAAATATATGCAATTAAAAGACCACTCCTTTATAGACCGTGGACCTGCAATAGAAAAGAAGAACTAGTCAGTTCTCAAACCCATACACCAGGTCCACAATTTAAGCCCAAACCAAAGTAGTTCAAGTCCAAAGAGTATAAAGCCAGTTTCTTTTCAAGCCCAAACACAAATCAGATCGGACCCAAATCGGCCCAAACCCGACAGGCCCAACTCGGCCAACTGGTTCGATCCAGAGACCAGCCCAACAATCCGACCCAGACCAATTTGGTCTAACCAAATCCTATCTACAACCGACCAGGCACACTCTTCAAAGTCATATTAAAAAATTGGACGAATCAAATAGTGACAAGTGGCGGTTTGGTTTGCTATAAATGAGCTCTTCAGGCTCTTTGTTTGGGGAGGACGGTTTGGAGAAGAAAAACACAGGCAAAAAATAAAAACATCCACATTACAAAGGGATCATCTTTTTTGTTCTTGCCCTTGGCCGAAGTTCAGTGAGGAAACTGTGAAATTGAAGGAGAAGATTTGAAGATCGTTGTAGGGAAAGGACATTCTTAGGCCTTGATCCAGGTTAGTACTTGTATCAACTTCATTTTTATCAAATTTATGCAATCACGTTATACAATCATCCATCTATTTGCATATTTATACAAGCTATGTGATGGTCAAATATTATTTACTCAGATCTGCTCTTATCAATTTCATTAAGCTCTATCATCAAAGTTTCTTTTCCTTCCCATATTAATAGTTTTGGCTGTGCGATTATTATTATGCCGATTAACTTAACTATGACTAGAGTTGGATGTTTTGGTTTAAACTACTTTTGCCATGTTTAGATTTTCCTCATTAGTAGCCATACATACATATACATATACATGTACAAATTAAAGTAAAACTAGATATAGCACATATTTTTTTTTAATAACAATCAAAACAAACTTTTTCAAAGTCCTCGGATCAACTTGGATCCAAATCCAACAAATCACTCAAGCACCATAAGTTTTAGAGTTTAAAGCCCATACCAATTTCGCAAAATCACAAGTAGCAGTGATTTAGAGTCCATAATTTCGACAAAATCATAAGCAGTAGCAATGATTTATAGCACCCAGTAAAGCAAAATCACGGGCACAGGCAGCGATTTATAATCACTAAAATTATCAATTTTAGGGCCGTTTAATTACTTAACCCATTACAAAAACTTCTTTTTCGTTTTAGCAAATTCCAACCCATCAAGATTTGCATCTAAATTCATCTACCAAACACCAAAATTATCGAACTCATACATAACCAGTTTTTATTGAAAACCAAAGATCTGTAAAGAAATTCTGAACCACAACACAATACTTTGTTTTTTTTAGTTTAACCTCCAAAGTCATACTAAACTCAGTTTAGGATGATCCTTACCTAGATCTGCCCAATTTTCGAAACCTGTGTCAAAAAAATAATAGAGGTCAGAATCGGTTAAAGGAATAATAAATCAAAAGTAAAAATTACAGAAACCAAAACATCACCGGTCGCCGTCGTCACACCACCGCCGGCAAAGGCTTGCCGACGGAGACTCTAGCCGCCAAAGTCGCCCTTATTCTCCCCTCGTCGAATCCAAAAAAAAAATCAAAATACAATGAAAAAAACATAATCGGAATTCGATTTTTGAAATAAATAAAAAAAAACAAAAGAAAACCTACATGCAAGGCAAGAATACTACCTAAATCGTTTCTTTTTTGGTCAATCTGAAGCCTAATTGCTGTCGACCTTCCTTTCCCCCTCGCATAAAACAAAAAAATCAAGAAAAATAATCAGAATCCCAATCATAATCCAAGATCAGAATCATAAAACGAAAATGAAACCGGCAAATAACCCCCAAATCGACATGCAGACTAAGAAAACGAACCTTTAACTTCGCTTTTGTCGTCGCCCGGTATCCCTTTCCTCGTTTTCTTTGTCGGTACCAGAAATACAGAGAGAGAACGAGAGAAGGAAGAGGAGAGTGCGGCGCCTCTTTCTCCGCCAGTTGTTTATGAAAAAGAAAGTGAGAAGAGAGAAGAGCCGAGAGAGAGAGGCGAGGGTTAGGGCGGCTGCCGTCGATCTATAGGATTAGGGTTTCGTTGTTTTGCTTTTGGACGCGGGAGAAGGAAGAAGGAGAGGGCGGCGGTGTTAGATGGTGGCTAGGGTTTCGCTCTCTGTGAGGGAAGAAGAGAAGCGAAAGTTAGAGAGAGTTGAGAGAAGAACGAGAGGGATTGAGAGAGAGGAGCGGCCGCCTGTTAGGGTTAGGGTATGATTTTTGGGTCTCAAATGATGAATTTATACCCATCCATAAAAGACAAAAATGCCCCTAGGGTTTCCTGAATATTACCGTCCCTGCCACCGCGTTTTTGGTCATTTACCAAAATGCCCTTCCCCCATCCCTGAATAAAAAAAAACGAAAATACCAAACTGTGTCCACCGAGATTCGAACTCGGGACTTCGGGCATATGAGTTAGACGTCTAAACCGGTTGGGCTGCTGGCCCTCATGCATAAATATAATCATCTCATTCCTATTTATTCGCTCTAAAATCCTTAATACAAAATGTAGAATTGCGGATTAAGTTTATCTCGTTTTTTTACGTCGCAATACTTCCTAATAACTAAAACACTTGCATTTTTTGTCATAACCTCATGATAATCTAAATGAATTTTTATTAACAAAATTATAATACGAAATTCACGATCAATGGAACGTGATTACAATTAAATTATCAAAGTTCAAACGAACTACGTGGACTTTGATCCCGTCTAACGGGTACGTAGGCAACCGATAAGGTTCGAGTCCAATTAATCAACTAACTTTATCTTTAAATTTTTACGTCAGTGGGCGTATAATTAAATTACAACTAATATGATTAAATCATTAAATGGTCCAGTGGGACCCCTAAAATTACAAATTATTACTAAAATACACCTAACTCGTATAAAACTTATCGACTTAAGTAGTACCGATTTAGGGCGTTGTGGGGGTGTTGCTTAACTTCCCTACACGTAACCGTACTCCCGAACCCAGAACTTCATTTTCGCAGACCATATCTCGGTTCTGACCCTAAGGTTAGAGCCGATCCTAAGAGTGTTCGATCCACTCCAACTAAGATCGATGGCGACTCCCAAAAATGCCGACGCGACGACATTCGGACCCCCGGACGGGACGGTTGCGACAGTTGGCGACTCCGCTGGGGACTTCGAGAGTCGAGCTACATAATTAAGTTCGATAAGTTTTCTATTTTCCTATCAAATGTTGGGTGTTTACTTTCTTATTTGCGCAATTATATTTTCGCAATTTAATTCTGCATTCATGCATAAAAGCTCTATACCCGAGCTATCCTATTAGAAACGGAAAAGGAGTACCGTGACTTTCACAGTAGTGGAAAGCACGCAAAACTTTCCAACCAAGTTGAACTCAGATCCGAGGTTGATCTTGAGGTATCCAGCCAGTTCGTAAGGGCTGTGGCAGGATACAACTTGGGAGCCAAATCCCTAGGAATCCCTCTGCCAGCATATAGTAAGCATAGAGGCCTCCCTAAACCGTCCAAAATAATCCTGAGACAACCCTAGCACCACGTCATTATGCCCTCTGAAAGCCCTAGGTTTTCCCAAATAGGGTTATATTTTTATTTTCTATATATGTGTGTTTTCTAACGTGATAACTTGTGGTATGTTCTCCCAAGTGCAATATATTTATTTGTGAGAACAATGTGAATTTTCTTTTCTTCTTTGAAAAAAAAGGAAACTCATAAGCATCATTCTCTTTTTGGGTTTTCGCTTATGCATTCAAAATAAATCTTGAGAACATTTTCAAAATGCACGTGCATCCAATGAATCATCTGTGCATCTATGCATCGCATAAGCATAATACATACTCTCCATTACTCAATCAAGTCAATTTAATAAAATTAATTGGTCAAGGTTCCTTAAAATTGCTCGTCCACAAGGAAAAAGTCAAGACTTCAAGTACTTAACAAGATCCAAGATCGAGCTAGTTATGGAGGCATTTCAAAAAGAGTTGAACGACATTAAAGGAAAGCTGACAGGATTTGACGAGAAGTTAGTGGGGTTCGATGAGAAACTAACGGGCTTCGACGAGATGAAAGGCCAGCTCAACACAATATTGAGCATATTGTCAAGAAAAGGAAAGGAGGTTGCAAAGAACGAGGAAGAAATCATATTTGACGACGACGATCACTATGAGCAACCTCAAGGAAACGTCTCAGGTAGTAAATTCATTCTCATACCTTCGAAGAACACAGGCGAAAAAGGTGATATTGGGTCATCAAAGCATGACAAATCCGGAGAACCCGAGAAGCAAGAGGAACATAAAATTGAAGCTATGCTAGAAGAAAAATTAGAACACATGAATGAACGAATAAGAAGCATAGAAGGAGTTGAGTCGTACGAGCCTATGGATGCATCAAAACTATGTCTGGTCCCAGATGTCGTGATTCCTCACAAATTTCAAATGCCAGAATTTGAAAGATACAATGGCACCACTTGCCCAAAAAGTCATCTGGTCATGTACTGTAACAAAATGGCCAACCATATCCGAGATGAAAGGCTAATGGTACATTGCTTCCAAAACAGCCTGAGTAGTTCTGCCCTACGATGGTATATGCAACTAGAGAAAACAAAAGTGAGAAGATGGCAAGACCTCGCTGATGCATTCATGAGGCACTACAAGCATAACCAGGATCTGGCTCCAGACCGAGAAGATCTGAGGAATATGGAAAAGAATGAAAAAGAATCTTTCAGGGAATATGCTCAAAGGTGGAGAGAGAAAGCTGCAGACGTTCAACCTCCTCTGTCAGAAAAGGAGATGGTGTCAATCTTCTTCGGAACACTAAGGGCTCCATACTACAACAACATGGTCGGAATTACGACAACCAACTTTGCGGATCTGCTTGTAATCGGAGAGCGAATAGAAAAGGGTTTGAAGCAAGGTCGGATGGAAACTCCAGAAGCCTCCAAGAAACCACACCAGGCCCGAAGAGGAGAAGCAGATGTCCATTATGCTCAAACAGAATCATCTAGAGGAAGAAGGTGGGATCATCAACCTCAGGCCAATCAAGCCCATCCATGTGTTGCAAGTGCTGCAATAATTAATCAACGTCCAACTTTTCCTACTCAACGAGCCATCCAGAGCCCGACACGAGTCGCACCACCACCTAATAACCAAAATCAGAATAATTATGAGAGGTTCAGGAAACCCATCCAAATCGATCCTATCCCTATCACATACACTGAACTTTTTCCTCAGCTAATTCAAGGTAACCTAATCTCCCCAATACCATGTGAACCTATGAAACCTCCTTATCCAAACTGGTACAAAACAGACCAGCATTGTGCTTACCACTCGGGAGTAGCAGGACACTCAACTGAGGATTGCAGATCGCTCAAGATCAAGGTCCAACAAATGATGAATACTGGCTGGTTAAAGTTCGATGATGAGCCAAAGCGTCCGGATGTCAACAATAACCCACTGCCAACTCATGGGAATTAGTAGACATACTACAAGGCAAAGCTCGATTTAAGGATGATGTTGATCCTATCTAGTAAATAAAATATCGAGATAATTTGCCATAGCAAAATATGTATCACTTTTGTTTTTATCATCATAAATAAAAGGTCTCTCGCGTTTCGACCTCTTTGGAGCATTGTGTGAATGGTATCAATCTTAATTTAAGAGTTTGCATCAATGTTTTATCAAAATAACGAATGCCACTTCCGAGTTTCTTTAAAACAGATTTATCCTCTACGAAAATGAAAGCCATCAAAATCCAGTTTTATTTTCAAGCTAAGCCATGAGATTGTCATGCCAAGAAAATGGGAGCACCCTACTGGTGCTGAGATTTGGGACACCCCACTGGTGTCGAGCAATTATCAACACCATGCTACTGTCATAATTTTGAACACCCACTGGTGTTGCGAGTGTACTTGTTTTGCTAAAATCGAGAGGTAAACACCCTACTGGTGTCCATGAATTATGTGAGCTAATAGTCAAAAGGTGTAATGAGTATACGACATCATGCTACTTGTAGAATCTCGACACCATTGTAGTCGACTTTCGCCAACGAATTGACACACAGTTTACAAGAAGTCAAATGGCCAATCCCGATGCACAGGGAGCCAAAAGATTAGCATCATACCAAGAAAATCCTCACAGAGTCTCATGACTATAATATCGAGGAAGGTCATGGATATAATTTATCATACAAAGGAATCGCACCAACAAAGCAGTCTTATCCTCGATTCGAGAGCGTACATCCTTACGAACGGAGCGTCCATTAAACTCACGCATCAAAGTCCGATTGTGAGATATTTGCGAAATATCGGCAAGCAAATGACGTCAGCATCCCCACTTTTACCAAAAATACCCAATTTAGTCTAGTTATTGAGAAGTGGCACTCACATCATCAATCATCAAGAAGACACTCTACCTTTCGATAATCGTCCTACCAATTACAATTGCTAGATCAGGAAAAAATTGAAACGTATATGGGGCATGACAGAGTCCAGTAAGTCCCACACACACAAAACAAAAAAAATAAAGACAAAAGAAAAACAAACAAAATGTCGTGGGACTTACAATCTGGGTGCCCCTGGTTTAGCATTTGAAGTACCGAATACCTGCACCAAGTCAGGGTCTTAGCAGATCAACCTCAAGATACAACAATGAGAACCTTCAAGCAAGAAAATTCCATGATAAGAAAGCCGTTATAACCAAAATCACATCATCCAAGGTACTCATCATTTTGAGAGAAAGCCATAAGCTGAAAATCCACAGCATTCAACATTTAGAGGCCATACAAGGATCTCGGAAAGTTCCAAGCCCGATTGAACTCGCGAAAATCATAGTCTCGGCTAGCAAAAAATACTGGGGGGCAAACCCATCTGAAGATACATTCCCAGAGAACTCCCAGTATTTTCGAACAAGACTTTGTCAGCAAAAAGATCCAGATAATAGTGGTTCTTAACCCATCAAGTCAATCTCATACGTTGGGAGCAAAGCAAAAATCCCTCTACAAGAAGCTTTATACGGATAATGTTAAGATTTCATATCGGACAAAGCCTCTTTCATGGGAGACTAAAAATGTCTGCGAAGAATCCATATGGAGGCCTCCTAATTCGTTCATACCAAGGGTTTCCATATTTGAGTTAATCTTCACAAGGAACACAGTTGGTCACAACATATAGGCAACGTCTCAAGGTGACTAGAATCTTAATGGTAGCTGAAGTGTCGTACACTCAAATCACCTATAGGAATGAGTGATGAGCGAAATCCAGAGCGGGAGTGAGAGCGAGTAAAATCAAAAACAAGAGTGAGAGCGAGGGCTTACTGATATTCTCATGGCTTGGTTTCCACTTCTCTTATTAAAAAGAAAACCAAATTTGGCAACGTGACAACTATCACACAAAAACGGTTTTCTCCAGTTTGTACACACTTCTCGAAACCAAAATCTTGACATGGCTTTCACTTTTAATTCTCTAATAAACTTTTTTTCAAACATTTTTGCTTTCGTCTTAAGTAAAGATTGATATAGTCACTCTTTGTTCCGGAGAATAGAAAGTGAGTAACAGATCTTCGGGGGCAAAATTGGTGCATCATGGAAGAAGGGGAAGTCTGAATACCCAAGAATCGGATTAATCAGCTTTTCACGCATGAGTTGATGGAAAAATCTCAAGGAGTCTGAAAACATTGAGATCTCATCAAGCCAACCAGCCAATCGATTATGCTTCAAATGCATAGCAAGAAAGAAGTCCTATTATACCGCACTGACTGATAATTATATGACTCTGAAACATGTGGCCCATACCTGGCCGAGAAGAAGGATGAAGAGCATACATCATCACTTCACCATACAAAGTATATCCTCACACAACTACCACCACAAAGATAAATTTCAAGAGAGCAAGCTGAAAGTCTCTCCAACCTAAGCAAAACCTGAGGATCAAGTTAAACAAAAGGAAATGGCAGTTCCTAGTAGATGAGCAATTTAAAGGAACCCCGAGCAAAAACAAAACAACATATTGGCATACCAATTGTCTAATGCATCATACCATCTTTATCACTCAACATTCAAGACTTCATCATGACATATCACACTATCGTGTTCAAATCATTTCGATACTCTCTACATAACATCATTATACACCAAAGTGACTTGCTATGCATCACAAACATCCCTAAATTTCTTAAATATTTGTATAAGAGCACGAGAAAACTTTTCATGCGAAATACCACTACGCACTTACATATTTTCTCATTGTTCTATTTGATTTCTATCATAGACAATTTGAGTACAATATCCTTTACAAAATTGTTAGTTTGATCTTTATCGCTAACATCTTCTCATTGCTTGATTTGATTCCTATCACAAGCAATTTGAGTACAATATCCTT
This sequence comes from Linum trigynum, assembly GCA_964030455.1. NCBI lineage: Eukaryota > Viridiplantae > Streptophyta > Magnoliopsida > Malpighiales > Linaceae > Linum > Linum trigynum. Next base: position 25,106,966 of record OZ034814.1, on the reverse strand, counting down.
TACCAAATCGTTAGCTTGATGTTTATCGCTAACGTTTTCCTCATTGTTCTATTTGATTTCTATCATAGACAATTTGAGTACAATATCATTTACAAAATCGTTAGCTCGATGTTTATCGCTAACATCTTCTCATTGCTTGATTTGATTCCTACCACAAGCAATTTGAGTACAATATCCTTTACCAAATCGTTAGCTTGATCTTTATCGCTAACATCTTTTCATTGCTTGATTCGATTCCTATCACAAGCAATCTGAGTACAATATCATCGTTAGCTTGATCTTTATTACTGACATCTTCCTTATTGTTTGATTTGATTTTTGTCAAACAATTTGAATACATCATCCTTATATTATGATTAGCTTGACGTTATCGTTGTCATTCTACTCATTGATCAGTTTGATTTCTACCACAGACAACTTGAGTACATCGTTGTTGCAACACAGTTAGCTTGATTTTATCGCTAACACTTATTCCGATGTTCATCAAAATTTCTGTCACAGACGACCTGATTATATCATTGTTACAAAATGGTTAGCTTGATTTCATCGCTAACATGTTTCAAAATCGATCGATTTGTTTCTATCATGAAAAACTTGAGTATATCGTCGTTAGTTGTTACCGAATGGCCGGTTTGATTTCATCACTGCCATTTTCTTATGCAATTTGATTACCATCATCTTAACAATATGGATACGTCATTATTACCACGATCAGTTCAATTATACTTATGAGATTCTCTTTAAAATGTGGTGTCTTTATAAAACTTTGTATAACTCTTTATACAAAGAGATATACAAAGGGGGGCAACTGTAGACACCACATTTTGTCCGAAACATTCATGCTAGTTATATATATATAAACAACTAATTGTAGCATCACGATGATATTTGGGAAGGAAGTTTGAAATAATTTGGTTAAGACTAGCAGTGGCAAGTCAATATGAACCAATGATTACCATTTTCCGCTCATATACAATCCAAGAATCAATTCGAATGGACACGAGGATAAGTACTATTTTGAAGCTTAATACGCTTTAGGTTTGGGTTTGAATTTGAGCATTGGTTTACAATGCATAGAAGAAAAGAACAAATCAATAAATACAAAAAAAACATACTTCGCCATTTTATTTCTTCCATGATACATTTGATCGAGAATTACATAGATAACAAAGGAAAGACAGTAATTAAATATATGCAATTAAAAGACCACTCCTTTATAGACCGTGGACCTGCAATAGAAAAGAAGAACTAGTCAGTTCTCAAACCCATACACCAGGTCCACAATTTAAGCCCAAACCAAAGTAGTTCAAGTCCAAAGAGTATAAAGCCAGTTTCTTTTCAAGCCCAAACACAAATCAGATCGGACCCAAATCGGCCCAAACCCGACAGGCCCAACTCGGCCAACTGGTTCGATCCAGAGACCAGCCCAACAATCCGACCCAGACCAATTTGGTCTAACCAAATCCTATCTACAACCGACCAGGCACACTCTTCAAAGTCATATTAAAAAATTGGACGAATCAAATAGTGACAAGTGGCGGTTTGGTTTGCTATAAATGAGCTCTTCAGGCTCTTTGTTTGGGGAGGACGGTTTGGAGAAGAAAAACACAGGCAAAAAATAAAAACATCCACATTACAAAGGGATCATCTTTTTTGTTCTTGCCCTTGGCCGAAGTTCAGTGAGGAAACTGTGAAATTGAAGGAGAAGATTTGAAGATCGTTGTAGGGAAAGGACATTCTTAGGCCTTGATCCAGGTTAGTACTTGTATCAACTTCATTTTTATCAAATTTATGCAATCACGTTATACAATCATCCATCTATTTGCATATTTATACAAGCTATGTGATGGTCAAATATTATTTACTCAGATCTGCTCTTATCAATTTCATTAAGCTCTATCATCAAAGTTTCTTTTCCTTCCCATATTAATAGTTTTGGCTGTGCGATTATTATTATGCCGATTAACTTAACTATGACTAGAGTTGGATGTTTTGGTTTAAACTACTTTTGCCATGTTTAGATTTTCCTCATTAGTAGCCATACATACATATACATATACATGTACAAATTAAAGTAAAACTAGATATAGCACATATTTTTTTTTAATAACAATCAAAACAAACTTTTTCAAAGTCCTCGGATCAACTTGGATCCAAATCCAACAAATCACTCAAGCACCATAAGTTTTAGAGTTTAAAGCCCATACCAATTTCGCAAAATCACAAGTAGCAGTGATTTAGAGTCCATAATTTCGACAAAATCATAAGCAGTAGCAATGATTTATAGCACCCAGTAAAGCAAAATCACGGGCACAGGCAGCGATTTATAATCACTAAAATTATCAATTTTAGGGCCGTTTAATTACTTAACCCATTACAAAAACTTCTTTTTCGTTTTAGCAAATTCCAACCCATCAAGATTTGCATCTAAATTCATCTACCAAACACCAAAATTATCGAACTCATACATAACCAGTTTTTATTGAAAACCAAAGATCTGTAAAGAAATTCTGAACCACAACACAATACTTTGTTTTTTTTAGTTTAACCTCCAAAGTCATACTAAACTCAGTTTAGGATGATCCTTACCTAGATCTGCCCAATTTTCGAAACCTGTGTCAAAAAAATAATAGAGGTCAGAATCGGTTAAAGGAATAATAAATCAAAAGTAAAAATTACAGAAACCAAAACATCACCGGTCGCCGTCGTCACACCACCGCCGGCAAAGGCTTGCCGACGGAGACTCTAGCCGCCAAAGTCGCCCTTATTCTCCCCTCGTCGAATCCAAAAAAAAAATCAAAATACAATGAAAAAAACATAATCGGAATTCGATTTTTGAAATAAATAAAAAAAAACAAAAGAAAACCTACATGCAAGGCAAGAATACTACCTAAATCGTTTCTTTTTTGGTCAATCTGAAGCCTAATTGCTGTCGACCTTCCTTTCCCCCTCGCATAAAACAAAAAAATCAAGAAAAATAATCAGAATCCCAATCATAATCCAAGATCAGAATCATAAAACGAAAATGAAACCGGCAAATAACCCCCAAATCGACATGCAGACTAAGAAAACGAACCTTTAACTTCGCTTTTGTCGTCGCCCGGTATCCCTTTCCTCGTTTTCTTTGTCGGTACCAGAAATACAGAGAGAGAACGAGAGAAGGAAGAGGAGAGTGCGGCGCCTCTTTCTCCGCCAGTTGTTTATGAAAAAGAAAGTGAGAAGAGAGAAGAGCCGAGAGAGAGAGGCGAGGGTTAGGGCGGCTGCCGTCGATCTATAGGATTAGGGTTTCGTTGTTTTGCTTTTGGACGCGGGAGAAGGAAGAAGGAGAGGGCGGCGGTGTTAGATGGTGGCTAGGGTTTCGCTCTCTGTGAGGGAAGAAGAGAAGCGAAAGTTAGAGAGAGTTGAGAGAAGAACGAGAGGGATTGAGAGAGAGGAGCGGCCGCCTGTTAGGGTTAGGGTATGATTTTTGGGTCTCAAATGATGAATTTATACCCATCCATAAAAGACAAAAATGCCCCTAGGGTTTCCTGAATATTACCGTCCCTGCCACCGCGTTTTTGGTCATTTACCAAAATGCCCTTCCCCCATCCCTGAATAAAAAAAAACGAAAATACCAAACTGTGTCCACCGAGATTCGAACTCGGGACTTCGGGCATATGAGTTAGACGTCTAAACCGGTTGGGCTGCTGGCCCTCATGCATAAATATAATCATCTCATTCCTATTTATTCGCTCTAAAATCCTTAATACAAAATGTAGAATTGCGGATTAAGTTTATCTCGTTTTTTTACGTCGCAATACTTCCTAATAACTAAAACACTTGCATTTTTTGTCATAACCTCATGATAATCTAAATGAATTTTTATTAACAAAATTATAATACGAAATTCACGATCAATGGAACGTGATTACAATTAAATTATCAAAGTTCAAACGAACTACGTGGACTTTGATCCCGTCTAACGGGTACGTAGGCAACCGATAAGGTTCGAGTCCAATTAATCAACTAACTTTATCTTTAAATTTTTACGTCAGTGGGCGTATAATTAAATTACAACTAATATGATTAAATCATTAAATGGTCCAGTGGGACCCCTAAAATTACAAATTATTACTAAAATACACCTAACTCGTATAAAACTTATCGACTTAAGTAGTACCGATTTAGGGCGTTGTGGGGGTGTTGCTTAACTTCCCTACACGTAACCGTACTCCCGAACCCAGAACTTCATTTTCGCAGACCATATCTCGGTTCTGACCCTAAGGTTAGAGCCGATCCTAAGAGTGTTCGATCCACTCCAACTAAGATCGATGGCGACTCCCAAAAATGCCGACGCGACGACATTCGGACCCCCGGACGGGACGGTTGCGACAGTTGGCGACTCCGCTGGGGACTTCGAGAGTCGAGCTACATAATTAAGTTCGATAAGTTTTCTATTTTCCTATCAAATGTTGGGTGTTTACTTTCTTATTTGCGCAATTATATTTTCGCAATTTAATTCTGCATTCATGCATAAAAGCTCTATACCCGAGCTATCCTATTAGAAACGGAAAAGGAGTACCGTGACTTTCACAGTAGTGGAAAGCACGCAAAACTTTCCAACCAAGTTGAACTCAGATCCGAGGTTGATCTTGAGGTATCCAGCCAGTTCGTAAGGGCTGTGGCAGGATACAACTTGGGAGCCAAATCCCTAGGAATCCCTCTGCCAGCATATAGTAAGCATAGAGGCCTCCCTAAACCGTCCAAAATAATCCTGAGACAACCCTAGCACCACGTCATTATGCCCTCTGAAAGCCCTAGGTTTTCCCAAATAGGGTTATATTTTTATTTTCTATATATGTGTGTTTTCTAACGTGATAACTTGTGGTATGTTCTCCCAAGTGCAATATATTTATTTGTGAGAACAATGTGAATTTTCTTTTCTTCTTTGAAAAAAAAGGAAACTCATAAGCATCATTCTCTTTTTGGGTTTTCGCTTATGCATTCAAAATAAATCTTGAGAACATTTTCAAAATGCACGTGCATCCAATGAATCATCTGTGCATCTATGCATCGCATAAGCATAATACATACTCTCCATTACTCAATCAAGTCAATTTAATAAAATTAATTGGTCAAGGTTCCTTAAAATTGCTCGTCCACAAGGAAAAAGTCAAGACTTCAAGTACTTAACAAGATCCAAGATCGAGCTAGTTATGGAGGCATTTCAAAAAGAGTTGAACGACATTAAAGGAAAGCTGACAGGATTTGACGAGAAGTTAGTGGGGTTCGATGAGAAACTAACGGGCTTCGACGAGATGAAAGGCCAGCTCAACACAATATTGAGCATATTGTCAAGAAAAGGAAAGGAGGTTGCAAAGAACGAGGAAGAAATCATATTTGACGACGACGATCACTATGAGCAACCTCAAGGAAACGTCTCAGGTAGTAAATTCATTCTCATACCTTCGAAGAACACAGGCGAAAAAGGTGATATTGGGTCATCAAAGCATGACAAATCCGGAGAACCCGAGAAGCAAGAGGAACATAAAATTGAAGCTATGCTAGAAGAAAAATTAGAACACATGAATGAACGAATAAGAAGCATAGAAGGAGTTGAGTCGTACGAGCCTATGGATGCATCAAAACTATGTCTGGTCCCAGATGTCGTGATTCCTCACAAATTTCAAATGCCAGAATTTGAAAGATACAATGGCACCACTTGCCCAAAAAGTCATCTGGTCATGTACTGTAACAAAATGGCCAACCATATCCGAGATGAAAGGCTAATGGTACATTGCTTCCAAAACAGCCTGAGTAGTTCTGCCCTACGATGGTATATGCAACTAGAGAAAACAAAAGTGAGAAGATGGCAAGACCTCGCTGATGCATTCATGAGGCACTACAAGCATAACCAGGATCTGGCTCCAGACCGAGAAGATCTGAGGAATATGGAAAAGAATGAAAAAGAATCTTTCAGGGAATATGCTCAAAGGTGGAGAGAGAAAGCTGCAGACGTTCAACCTCCTCTGTCAGAAAAGGAGATGGTGTCAATCTTCTTCGGAACACTAAGGGCTCCATACTACAACAACATGGTCGGAATTACGACAACCAACTTTGCGGATCTGCTTGTAATCGGAGAGCGAATAGAAAAGGGTTTGAAGCAAGGTCGGATGGAAACTCCAGAAGCCTCCAAGAAACCACACCAGGCCCGAAGAGGAGAAGCAGATGTCCATTATGCTCAAACAGAATCATCTAGAGGAAGAAGGTGGGATCATCAACCTCAGGCCAATCAAGCCCATCCATGTGTTGCAAGTGCTGCAATAATTAATCAACGTCCAACTTTTCCTACTCAACGAGCCATCCAGAGCCCGACACGAGTCGCACCACCACCTAATAACCAAAATCAGAATAATTATGAGAGGTTCAGGAAACCCATCCAAATCGATCCTATCCCTATCACATACACTGAACTTTTTCCTCAGCTAATTCAAGGTAACCTAATCTCCCCAATACCATGTGAACCTATGAAACCTCCTTATCCAAACTGGTACAAAACAGACCAGCATTGTGCTTACCACTCGGGAGTAGCAGGACACTCAACTGAGGATTGCAGATCGCTCAAGATCAAGGTCCAACAAATGATGAATACTGGCTGGTTAAAGTTCGATGATGAGCCAAAGCGTCCGGATGTCAACAATAACCCACTGCCAACTCATGGGAATTAGTAGACATACTACAAGGCAAAGCTCGATTTAAGGATGATGTTGATCCTATCTAGTAAATAAAATATCGAGATAATTTGCCATAGCAAAATATGTATCACTTTTGTTTTTATCATCATAAATAAAAGGTCTCTCGCGTTTCGACCTCTTTGGAGCATTGTGTGAATGGTATCAATCTTAATTTAAGAGTTTGCATCAATGTTTTATCAAAATAACGAATGCCACTTCCGAGTTTCTTTAAAACAGATTTATCCTCTACGAAAATGAAAGCCATCAAAATCCAGTTTTATTTTCAAGCTAAGCCATGAGATTGTCATGCCAAGAAAATGGGAGCACCCTACTGGTGCTGAGATTTGGGACACCCCACTGGTGTCGAGCAATTATCAACACCATGCTACTGTCATAATTTTGAACACCCACTGGTGTTGCGAGTGTACTTGTTTTGCTAAAATCGAGAGGTAAACACCCTACTGGTGTCCATGAATTATGTGAGCTAATAGTCAAAAGGTGTAATGAGTATACGACATCATGCTACTTGTAGAATCTCGACACCATTGTAGTCGACTTTCGCCAACGAATTGACACACAGTTTACAAGAAGTCAAATGGCCAATCCCGATGCACAGGGAGCCAAAAGATTAGCATCATACCAAGAAAATCCTCACAGAGTCTCATGACTATAATATCGAGGAAGGTCATGGATATAATTTATCATACAAAGGAATCGCACCAACAAAGCAGTCTTATCCTCGATTCGAGAGCGTACATCCTTACGAACGGAGCGTCCATTAAACTCACGCATCAAAGTCCGATTGTGAGATATTTGCGAAATATCGGCAAGCAAATGACGTCAGCATCCCCACTTTTACCAAAAATACCCAATTTAGTCTAGTTATTGAGAAGTGGCACTCACATCATCAATCATCAAGAAGACACTCTACCTTTCGATAATCGTCCTACCAATTACAATTGCTAGATCAGGAAAAAATTGAAACGTATATGGGGCATGACAGAGTCCAGTAAGTCCCACACACACAAAACAAAAAAAATAAAGACAAAAGAAAAACAAACAAAATGTCGTGGGACTTACAATCTGGGTGCCCCTGGTTTAGCATTTGAAGTACCGAATACCTGCACCAAGTCAGGGTCTTAGCAGATCAACCTCAAGATACAACAATGAGAACCTTCAAGCAAGAAAATTCCATGATAAGAAAGCCGTTATAACCAAAATCACATCATCCAAGGTACTCATCATTTTGAGAGAAAGCCATAAGCTGAAAATCCACAGCATTCAACATTTAGAGGCCATACAAGGATCTCGGAAAGTTCCAAGCCCGATTGAACTCGCGAAAATCATAGTCTCGGCTAGCAAAAAATACTGGGGGGCAAACCCATCTGAAGATACATTCCCAGAGAACTCCCAGTATTTTCGAACAAGACTTTGTCAGCAAAAAGATCCAGATAATAGTGGTTCTTAACCCATCAAGTCAATCTCATACGTTGGGAGCAAAGCAAAAATCCCTCTACAAGAAGCTTTATACGGATAATGTTAAGATTTCATATCGGACAAAGCCTCTTTCATGGGAGACTAAAAATGTCTGCGAAGAATCCATATGGAGGCCTCCTAATTCGTTCATACCAAGGGTTTCCATATTTGAGTTAATCTTCACAAGGAACACAGTTGGTCACAACATATAGGCAACGTCTCAAGGTGACTAGAATCTTAATGGTAGCTGAAGTGTCGTACACTCAAATCACCTATAGGAATGAGTGATGAGCGAAATCCAGAGCGGGAGTGAGAGCGAGTAAAATCAAAAACAAGAGTGAGAGCGAGGGCTTACTGATATTCTCATGGCTTGGTTTCCACTTCTCTTATTAAAAAGAAAACCAAATTTGGCAACGTGACAACTATCACACAAAAACGGTTTTCTCCAGTTTGTACACACTTCTCGAAACCAAAATCTTGACATGGCTTTCACTTTTAATTCTCTAATAAACTTTTTTTCAAACATTTTTGCTTTCGTCTTAAGTAAAGATTGATATAGTCACTCTTTGTTCCGGAGAATAGAAAGTGAGTAACAGATCTTCGGGGGCAAAATTGGTGCATCATGGAAGAAGGGGAAGTCTGAATACCCAAGAATCGGATTAATCAGCTTTTCACGCATGAGTTGATGGAAAAATCTCAAGGAGTCTGAAAACATTGAGATCTCATCAAGCCAACCAGCCAATCGATTATGCTTCAAATGCATAGCAAGAAAGAAGTCCTATTATACCGCACTGACTGATAATTATATGACTCTGAAACATGTGGCCCATACCTGGCCGAGAAGAAGGATGAAGAGCATACATCATCACTTCACCATACAAAGTATATCCTCACACAACTACCACCACAAAGATAAATTTCAAGAGAGCAAGCTGAAAGTCTCTCCAACCTAAGCAAAACCTGAGGATCAAGTTAAACAAAAGGAAATGGCAGTTCCTAGTAGATGAGCAATTTAAAGGAACCCCGAGCAAAAACAAAACAACATATTGGCATACCAATTGTCTAATGCATCATACCATCTTTATCACTCAACATTCAAGACTTCATCATGACATATCACACTATCGTGTTCAAATCATTTCGATACTCTCTACATAACATCATTATACACCAAAGTGACTTGCTATGCATCACAAACATCCCTAAATTTCTTAAATATTTGTATAAGAGCACGAGAAAACTTTTCATGCGAAATACCACTACGCACTTACATATTTTCTCATTGTTCTATTTGATTTCTATCATAGACAATTTGAGTACAATATCCTTTACAAAATTGTTAGTTTGATCTTTATCGCTAACATCTTCTCATTGCTTGATTTGATTCCTATCACAAGCAATTTGAGTACAATATCCTTTACCAAATCGTTAGCTTGATGTTTATCGCTAACGTTTTCCTCATTGTTCTATTTGATTTCTATCATAGACAATTTGAGTACAATATCATTTACAAAATCGTTAGCTCGATGTTTATCGCTAACATCTTCTCATTGCTTGATTTGATTCCTACCACAAGCAATTTGAGTACAATATCCTTTACCAAATCGTTAGCTTGATCTTTATCGCTAACATCTTTTCATTGCTTGATTCGATTCCTATCACAAGCAATCTGAGTACAATATCATCGTTAGCTTGATCTTTATTACTGACATCTTCCTTATTGTTTGATTTGATTTTTGTCAAACAATTTGAATACATCATCCTTATATTATGATTAGCTTGACGTTATCGTTGTCATTCTACTCATTGATCAGTTTGATTTCTACCACAGACAACTTGAGTACATCGTTGTTGCAACACAGTTAGCTTGATTTTATCGCTAACACTTATTCCGATGTTCATCAAAATTTCTGTCACAGACGACCTGATTATATCATTGTTACAAAATGGTTAGCTTGATTTCATCGCTAACATGTTTCAAAATCGATCGATTTGTTTCTATCATGAAAAACTTGAGTATATCGTCGTTAGTTGTTACCGAATGGCCGGTTTGATTTCATCACTGCCATTTTCTTATGCAATTTGATTACCATCATCTTAACAATATGGATACGTCATTATTACCACGATCAGTTCAATTATACTTATGAGATTCTCTTTAAAATGTGGTGTCTTTATAAAACTTTGTATAACTCTTTATACAAAGAGATATACAAAGGGGGGCAACTGTAGACACCACATTTTGTCCGAAACATTCATGCTAGTTATATATATATAAACAACTAATTGTAGCATCACGATGATATTTGGGAAGGAAGTTTGAAATAATTTGGTTAAGACTAGCAGTGGCAAGTCAATATGAACCAATGATTACCATTTTCCGCTCATATACAATCCAAGAATCAATTCGAATGGACACGAGGATAAGTACTATTTTGAAGCTTAATACGCTTTAGGTTTGGGTTTGAATTTGAGCATTGGTTTACAATGCATAGAAGAAAAGAACAAATCAATAAATACAAAAAAAACATACTTCGCCATTTTATTTCTTCCATGATACATTTGATCGAGAATTACATAGATAACAAAGGAAAGACAGTAATTAAATATATGCAATTAAAAGACCACTCCTTTATAGACCGTGGACCTGCAATAGAAAAGAAGAACTAGTCAGTTCTCAAACCCATACACCAGGTCCACAATTTAAGCCCAAACCAAAGTAGTTCAAGTCCAAAGAGTATAAAGCCAGTTTCTTTTCAAGCCCAAACACAAATCAGATCGGACCCAAATCGGCCCAAACCCGACAGGCCCAACTCGGCCAACTGGTTCGATCCAGAGACCAGCCCAACAATCCGACCCAGACCAATTTGGTCTAACCAAATCCTATCTACAACCGACCAGGCACACTCTTCAAAGTCATATTAAAAAATTGGACGAATCAAATAGTGACAAGTGGCGGTTTGGTTTGCTATAAATGAGCTCTTCAGGCTCTTTGTTTGGGGAGGACGGTTTGGAGAAGAAAAACACAGGCAAAAAATAAAAACATCCACATTACAAAGGGATCATCTTTTTTGTTCTTGCCCTTGGCCGAAGTTCAGTGAGGAAACTGTGAAATTGAAGGAGAAGATTTGAAGATCGTTGTAGGGAAAGGACATTCTTAGGCCTTGATCCAGGTTAGTACTTGTATCAACTTCATTTTTATCAAATTTATGCAATCACGTTATACAATCATCCATCTATTTGCATATTTATACAAGCTATGTGATGGTCAAATATTATTTACTCAGATCTGCTCTTATCAATTTCATTAAGCTCTATCATCAAAGTTTCTTTTCCTTCCCATATTAATAGTTTTGGCTGTGCGATTATTATTATGCCGATTAACTTAACTATGACTAGAGTTGGATGTTTTGGTTTAAACTACTTTTGCCATGTTTAGATTTTCCTCATTAGTAGCCATACATACATATACATATACATGTACAAATTAAAGTAAAACTAGATATAGCACATATTTTTTTTTAATAACAATCAAAACAAACTTTTTCAAAGTCCTCGGATCAACTTGGATCCAAATCCAACAAATCACTCAAGCACCATAAGTTTTAGAGTTTAAAGCCCATACCAATTTCGCAAAATCACAAGTAGCAGTGATTTAGAGTCCATAATTTCGACAAAATCATAAGCAGTAGCAATGATTTATAGCACCCAGTAAAGCAAAATCACGGGCACAGGCAGCGATTTATAATCACTAAAATTATCAATTTTAGGGCCGTTTAATTACTTAACCCATTACAAAAACTTCTTTTTCGTTTTAGCAAATTCCAACCCATCAAGATTTGCATCTAAATTCATCTACCAAACACCAAAATTATCGAACTCATACATAACCAGTTTTTATTGAAAACCAAAGATCTGTAAAGAAATTCTGAACCACAACACAATACTTTGTTTTTTTTAGTTTAACCTCCAAAGTCATACTAAACTCAGTTTAGGATGATCCTTACCTAGATCTGCCCAATTTTCGAAACCTGTGTCAAAAAAATAATAGAGGTCAGAATCGGTTAAAGGAATAATAAATCAAAAGTAAAAATTACAGAAACCAAAACATCACCGGTCGCCGTCGTCACACCACCGCCGGCAAAGGCTTGCCGACGGAGACTCTAGCCGCCAAAGTCGCCCTTATTCTCCCCTCGTCGAATCCAAAAAAAAAATCAAAATACAATGAAAAAAACATAATCGGAATTCGATTTTTGAAATAAATAAAAAAAAACAAAAGAAAACCTACATGCAAGGCAAGAATACTACCTAAATCGTTTCTTTTTTGGTCAATCTGAAGCCTAATTGCTGTCGACCTTCCTTTCCCCCTCGCATAAAACAAAAAAATCAAGAAAAATAATCAGAATCCCAATCATAATCCAAGATCAGAATCATAAAACGAAAATGAAACCGGCAAATAACCCCCAAATCGACATGCAGACTAAGAAAACGAACCTTTAACTTCGCTTTTGTCGTCGCCCGGTATCCCTTTCCTCGTTTTCTTTGTCGGTACCAGAAATACAGAGAGAGAACGAGAGAAGGAAGAGGAGAGTGCGGCGCCTCTTTCTCCGCCAGTTGTTTATGAAAAAGAAAGTGAGAAGAGAGAAGAGCCGAGAGAGAGAGGCGAGGGTTAGGGCGGCTGCCGTCGATCTATAGGATTAGGGTTTCGTTGTTTTGCTTTTGGACGCGGGAGAAGGAAGAAGGAGAGGGCGGCGGTGTTAGATGGTGGCTAGGGTTTCGCTCTCTGTGAGGGAAGAAGAGAAGCGAAAGTTAGAGAGAGTTGAGAGAAGAACGAGAGGGATTGAGAGAGAGGAGCGGCCGCCTGTTAGGGTTAGGGTATGATTTTTGGGTCTCAAATGATGAATTTATACCCATCCATAAAAGACAAAAATGCCCCTAGGGTTTCCTGAATATTACCGTCCCTGCCACCGCGTTTTTGGTCATTTACCAAAATGCCCTTCCCCCATCCCTGAATAAAAAAAAACGAAAATACCAAACTGTGTCCACCGAGATTCGAACTCGGGACTTCGGGCATATGAGTTAGACGTCTAAACCGGTTGGGCTGCTGGCCCTCATGCATAAATATAATCATCTCATTCCTATTTATTCGCTCTAAAATCCTTAATACAAAATGTAGAATTGCGGATTAAGTTTATCTCGTTTTTTTACGTCGCAATACTTCCTAATAACTAAAACACTTGCATTTTTTGTCATAACCTCATGATAATCTAAATGAATTTTTATTAACAAAATTATAATACGAAATTCACGATCAATGGAACGTGATTACAATTAAATTATCAAAGTTCAAACGAACTACGTGGACTTTGATCCCGTCTAACGGGTACGTAGGCAACCGATAAGGTTCGAGTCCAATTAATCAACTAACTTTATCTTTAAATTTTTACGTCAGTGGGCGTATAATTAAATTACAACTAATATGATTAAATCATTAAATGGTCCAGTGGGACCCCTAAAATTACAAATTATTACTAAAATACACCTAACTCGTATAAAACTTATCGACTTAAGTAGTACCGATTTAGGGCGTTGTGGGGGTGTTGCTTAACTTCCCTACACGTAACCGTACTCCCGAACCCAGAACTTCATTTTCGCAGACCATATCTCGGTTCTGACCCTAAGGTTAGAGCCGATCCTAAGAGTGTTCGATCCACTCCAACTAAGATCGATGGCGACTCCCAAAAATGCCGACGCGACGACATTCGGACCCCCGGACGGGACGGTTGCGACAATAACATTAATAAACATTGAAATTCTGATTTATTTAACTATTCAGTATAGTTATCACTTAAATATAAATAGAGTAAAGTAATTTATTTGATAGGAGTGTTACTATTGCTAATTATTTTGTTAGTCTTGTACTAGTTGGTCAGTCATGTCCTCTTGTAATTAAACAATTTTTGGATTGATGTAAATCATAAATTTTATGTTTATATTATAAGATTCACTCTAAATTTGATTCAATATCAATTTTACATATGAAGTAAAAAAGATTAAAAAATTTGTAAAGTAACAAATTAAACAAGATTGATGACATTATCATTTCAACTTTGTTATAATAATAATAAGGCAAAATACACTTGTGTAGCCAAAACTTTCACGTTTGTGCCACTTATAGCCACTTTTGACGAAATACCACTTATAGCCACTTTCGTCAAATTCTTTAATGGTATCAACTAACATGCTGATTGGACTAACAGAAAGGCTGATGTGGCAACACAGGTGGAATTAACCAAAAAATAAAAAATAAAATAAAATTGTAATTTCTATAAACAAAATAGTCAAAACAAATTCTCTCCTTCCCATTAATGGCGAACCAAAGCAAGCAAGGAGATCTGTGAAGATTGAGCAGATAACTACGAAGTGAGCAATGGGGAAGATAATCGGTCGTCTCCCTCCTCGAAACCCGGCGGTGACGCCAAGCAACACTCAGCCACTATCGCCTCCACCCACCAATCTCACATATACACCATCGTCGTCCACTGCATCAACGGTGGTTTCTTCTTCCCCTTCTTATTTGACAGTCAGAATGGGCTCATCAATGGCGACTCTTGCATCGTCGGAGTTTTCCCCCTCTTCCACTTCAGATTCGTTGAGTGCGAACCCAGATATGGACGAAAGCACCGAAGAATGCTATGGAGAGATTCCATGCCGAGAGACTTCTCCCCTGACTGTACTGAGAATGGAGGCCACGCAACTCCAAGTACATGAGAATGGAGGCCACGCAGATCTCCAGCAAGTCGCTGAGAGTGGTTCTCCCACCGTCTCGATCTAGTAAGTCGGAGAAACCAGCTCCCATCAAAGGTGATTATAGATCTGATCTAGTAAGTTGAAAATTTTAAGAGTGACCCGAGTTGGTCCGATCGGCAGGGGGTGGGCAGGGCAGAAAGGTGATTATAGATCCGGGAAGGAATGGTAAATTCGGGCGGTTTAAAAGAAAGAATTCAGGGGTTTAGTGGTAGTCGGGCCCAATTGATCTCCATCTTACCACCGGCGGTTGAAAAGATGATTATAGATCCGGGAAGGAATGGTGAATTCGGGCTGTTGAAAAGAAAGAATTCGGGGTTTATTGGTAGTCGGGCCCCAATTGATCTCCATCTTACCACCGGCGCAACAACGGCTGCTGCAGCGACGGAGTCGGAAAGGTGAAGAGGATTTTTGTAGAAGATGGGTCGTGCGAAGCAAATGCCTATATGAGTGTAAATACAAATTTATTTTTTTATTTATTAATTTATGATAATAGAAATATCTGATGTGTCAATATTTGATTATTTGGCGCTAATGTGTCCATTGAGTTGGCCTCTAGTTAGCGAATCGTCAAATAAGTTAACGGTGTTATTAACACCGTTAAAGTTTGTAATGGAAATGGCTATATTTGGCATGAAAGTTTCAAAATTCTGGCTATAAGTGGTATTAGTTTTTACTCGGCCAGTTGGCCGGAGAAGTTCATTTTATTATTTATATTAGTTAATTTATCTACATGTTTGAACTTTTTGGATATTGTATACATTTTCTGCTCTCGCTTCATAAATGAATATGTGATATGCCTATATCGAATATTATTTAATAGTTAGCACACTCGCTTGTGATGTTTTTATTCTCTGATCATAAATCATGTCGTAAAGGTTTATCACGTCCCATTTAGGATCGTATATAAAAAAAATTCCACCAAGACGCTCAAATTTATTATCTTATACAACATATATCAATTCATGATTCTCGAGTTTGTACGAACTCTCAGCCAATTAATCAGAGTTCAAATTATTGGAAAAGATACTTGATTACTGGATAAATTATGTTTATCCCAATTGAAATTTGACACACATCGTATCCCTTATAATGATTAAATTCTCTAACCTCACTCATTTTTATTGTTGATGTTCATGAAGTATTTGTATAGCAACTTATTAAAATTGCTAATATTTTAAGTTTGTACTAACCCTCAACCCATACCTTTTGTCTAGATGTTCGTTTAGAATCTGAATCCAAGGATTCATATACACTATCGAAGGTTCTCATCTTAACATGTTCCTTCAATGTATAATTTTTCAACTATTTGAATGTCCATTCACTAAAATTTCTTTATATTTGGTGTTTGTTCTAGAACAAAATTTTTATTACTTATATTAATAATTGGTAAAGTGTGTATACGACAGACAAATATTTCAGGTGCATTCAAAATTATGTATTCCTTGAATAATTAACTTATAATTTTTTAACAAAATATTTTGTAGCAAAATTTAAAAATTCATACAAACATTGTGACTTTTCACATGTATTTAAATTATTGGATGTATTTTAGACACGTCTATTGTTAATATCTATGCGTCAATGGTGATGAGCACACCCTCGAGATTTTGTGAGGCTTAGCTCGCTTTACACTATTGTAACTATAAATATTTTTTGTTATATATGTGAAGTAAAACATTAATGTTTATTTATTACCTCAATCTTCGAATTTAGATTTTTCTTAGCATGAAATGTGATATTTAACGTACATCCTTTACAAAGATTTCTCTAAATTTCACACATTTTATTTTTCAAGTGATCTCGTGTCTCATTCAAAGTTCATCAACTATTATACTCAAGTCATTTTGGAAACTTCAATTTATAATCTATATCAATACATAACTCCAATTCTGAAAGAAAATTTCTTAGCATATGATGTAAGACCTCAATAGAGCTTGCTCAAGCAACATGACCTAAAGAAAATATTAGTAATGTGAACTTAGGATACATTATAAATAATGCACATGCGATTCATATGTTTTCACTATATCATAATGAATAAAAAAGCTTTTTTAATAAATAACTATTATTTCTTTGTCAAGTTTCTTTCAGACATTATCGACAAAATATTATTATTTTTGTGTGTGTTTAAATTATTCATTAAAATGTAAATTATTATTAAGTTTTAGTAAAAATGAGCAGAAATTTACATAGTAATCTTTAATCATATATTTTTGGTTTAAAAAGTGTGATATATATGTCACTCTATGAACATTAGTATATTGTTGCGTACATCGATATAATGCAAAACCAAAATGTGATATATGTCACTCTCCATCATGATTGTCACGTCGGTCGGCATGCCACCGGTCGAACCATTCAACCGGTACTGGTCATGAAATCGACATGACACCATCGGTATGACCGGTATGATCGTTTTACGAATTTCTTAGTAAAATACGTAGTTTTAGTGAATTTAAGTATGAGTACATGTAATTTTATTTGAAATATCATATTTTATTCAAATATCAATATGAATTGCACGTAAATTATCTTCAAATATGGTTTATATATGATTAAATTCATTTGATATTAATGATTTTTTATATTTCTACATATTTTATTAACCGGCATGAAACGACACAATCCGGTTGTACCACTAATAAAACCATTCCACTTGCTAAACCGGTTTGATAACCCTTCTCTCCATATATTATTTATAGATATAATGCAAAAATAAAATCAAAATAATTATTGGATAAAAGAGAATTAAATATAAATGAAGAGAGAGGGACAACTCCATAAATAGGTCAATAACTATTTTTTTGGTAAAAAAATTATCCACCTAGGCAACTTGAGATCTCTCCAAGTGCTTACGTGGCAAAAATTTAATTTTGAATTGCCATAATATTGTGTATATATATATATATATAAATAGATTTGGCCAAAAGTGGCTATAAGTGGCACAAACGTAAAAAGTTTGGCTATACAAATGTATTTTGCCTAATAATAACTAGTTTTTCACCCGCCCGTTGGGCGGTGCATTTTTTATTTATTTATCGTTGTAATAGTCTAATCTTTTTATGGCTCATATATGTTATACTGTTATACATGGAATATTAAACTCAAATACCATATTTAAGAAATTGTTTCACACGTTTTAGCTTTTGTTTATTAATATACAAACTTTAATTTCATAAAATTAGTTATTGAAGATGGTTCTTTATTGATATAGAATTTTGTATCGAAAGCCACCGTTTATGATATAAGTAGAGGATGTCAAAATTACAAAATGAATAGAAATAATTATATCACGCGTTCATTTAGTATCGAACCTGTCAACTACTGTTAAACAACATAAGAGATTATTATTCTTTTATCAAGCAAAAATGACCAAAGAAGTTAAAAAAATAAAAGGCCACACTAATAATAAAAGTGGTAGACTTCAATAAAACTTAACTCATTCTATCTTATACAATCCCCATCCATGAACAGGGATTGATTTTAGCCTAATTGTTTTCTTACCAACTAAGGAAACAAAAAAATGTCATTGTAAACGCGTAAAATTTGAAAGAACATCCACATAAACACACTGTTTACCACAACCGCTTTCTTTCTTCTTAATCGCCTTTACGAAACACCGCATATTTCCTGTTTACTTAACACCTCCTAAATACTACTTGCTGATAAGATCATCCTTGTATAGCTAGCTAGTAGTCATTGTAGAACATAAAAAAAAAAACACAAAAACATCATACCCTCTCAACTTTGCTTTGCATTCGAGGGCCCATGGAATCATGATGCCATAGGCCTCTAAAGAAAACGATCAATTGTTCAATCAAGGAGAGATGCTCTAAGTCCGAGCAATTAACTCTTCCAATTATTTGTTACCTATTTACATAAAGTAGAATAGAGAATCGTAAAATAACAACTTGAAAAAAAAATAAGAAACCCATTAATATAATCAAGTAGGCAAATTTTTGACCTGTCCCATAATTTGGTACAAAAGGGATACCAGATGAGTAGAAGAGTAGAACTTGGCCGCTCGACCTGCAGGCAGCCGCAAATCATTGGGGAAGAGAGACATGTCGCCAGTTGAAGATCAAGAGGAAGAGGGAGCAATTTGCAATCCTCAAATTGGTTCGCTTCATCTTCGCAAAGTTGGGATGAATGTTTTTTCGTTAACAACCCAAAAAGATGTTACAACTGCTCAATTCCATATGCCTTGTCATTCCTTCCATGTATCTTTGTGTAAAAAAGTAGAGAGAAATGCAAGAATCCCAAAATTTTGAGTAAATAAGAAGATAGTTTCCTTGTTTTTTACATGACTTTATCCAAATTGTTAGTCCTTCTTCCTACCAGTGTTGGATTTTCCTTTTAAAAATATAAGCTATCGGGAAAAGGGATGGAAGCAAACCCAGAGAATGCATTGGAAATTAAACATTGTTCTTTCCTTAATTTACATTTTATTGATAATAAATAATGTATTTAAAGTGTAAGCAAAAAAAAAATACCGATTACAATAAGAAGAGCCCACATTTGTAAAAAAAAAAAAGGAATTAGAAGAGTCCCCTTGGATGGTTGAGATAATGATTATATATTCAAGTGTAAGAAAAAAGATCATTAATTATAAATAAAAGAGCCCACATTTGTAAAAAAAAAAAAAAAGAGGAATTAGTAGAGTCCACCGTGGATTATTGAGAGTTAGCTATGTGCCTATGTGGCACTAATTTTGTTTTGAATCCCTATAATATTAAGTAAGGATATTTATCTTATTAGTTTTGTAATAATTATCATCAAATATAGTTTTTGTTTTACTTGTTAGAAACTTTACACTATATTAAATATAAACCTTATAGGTTGTGTATTTGAATCATAATAATGTTTTTTTATATGTTTATTTATTTTTAATCAATGTTGAGTTTAAAAAATCAAACTAATAAAAGTCACGAGGAAAATCAAGCCTGACGTGGGTGCTTAACAATTGAGAAAATTTGAAATGTTGATACCTAATTTAGAAAGTGTAAAATTTTGTATTGATTTTGGATGAATTGATGAGTTGGATTGATGTAATTTATTTGTAATTATAAAATTTAGAGTAAATACAAAAAATAGCCAAACCTTTTATGTTTTATACATAAATAGCCAAATCTATTCAAATCACAATAAAATAGTCAAACTTTTTAAAATGCGAAATAATTATAGTCATTCGTTAACTTTCCATTAAAGTTCACTGAATTGGTTAAAGATCTTCTACACGTTGGATCCACTTGAGAACGGATCCCTTGCATAACTTAAGGGTGCATAACCATTCATAACATATCATATCATCATTTATCAAAAGGTCTCTAACATTTTTTCTATATGTTTGGATAATATAATTTTAAATCAATAGATTGTCAACAATCTAAAGATTCTAACTCTTCAGATCCTTGAAAATGGATAATGCTTATTATTTGGTAACGGTCGTTGTTAACATATAATGAAAATAAAAATTCTAATTTTATATTAAATAATATGTTTATCCTTAATAAAAAAATTAGAGTGGTTCGAGAAATCATGAGAACTTTGTTCATAAATATATTTAATGTGATAAATAAATAAATAAATAAAAGGAAGAGATAAAGTAGGATAAAGGAAATCTCATGAATCAAGATATAGGGCAGACCGTGAAGCATAAGGAGACCAGAGGAGTTTTGTGCCTCGCGGGCCTAAACGACATCATGGTCGCCAGACTATGATAATCTCCTAGAGACTGTGAAGACCTTAAATTAAACGACACACTTTTGTCCGAGAACAAAGGCCCGAGCTTCCAGATCACGACCGTGATCTGAGACCGTGAAGTGCGCGCGAACAGGGTATAAAAAGGGGATGGAGTTTAAACTTAGAAAAGAGAGCCTAATAAGAGAATACCTTCTTCTTCCTAAGATTTTAGAGAGAGAAATGTTGAACAAAGAGAGAAGAGATGCTCTAGGGTTTGCTCCAACCTTGAAGGTTGGGGATTATTACCTCCCGAGGGTGATTTCTACAACAAGGAAGGAAGCCACAAGCCACACCATAGTTTTTCTTCTTCTCTTTGTTGTAATCCCTAGTTTGACTATAGAGTAGTACTCCTTTTCACTTGGGTATTTAAACCCTAGCTTTAGATATGTGATAGATTGTATGCATTGAATACTATGTGTGTGGGTTTGTGTTTAATGCAAAGTTTGAGGTATTTTCAGAATGTTTGTGTTGTGTTTTTCATTTCTCATTATCATGCCAATTTGACCTTGATGGAGGGAAACCCCCTTGTTTGCTAGAGGCTTTGAAAAGCTGCGTTTCTTGGCCATTTGTTTCTCCCATCTAGGGCAATTTAGGGTAAGCCTCAAGTTTCGATTTAACACTTTGATTTGGCTGTTATCTTGCCGTCCGGATTAAGTTCTGAGGGAGTAGCCTTAGCAATCCTTGGTTGAGTGGCCAAGAGAGCTACTTTGCTAGCTTCAATTGTTGTGCCTTGGCCTATCACCCAAGAGAGTGACGTTTCTTTACTAGTTGCGCTCTCCTCACGGTGTATGAGCACATTCCTACACATTGGCATACTATTCGGTCGATCTTGATATATAGTTAGAGGGAGTAATACCAGGGTGAAGCTTTCTCATCTAGATTCTAAACCAATTTAATTTCTTGCTTGTTTCAATTGTAGACCTTAGTTTTCACTAAAACACCATTGCTAGATAACGTTTACACGATTGAGTAGGGGTACATGGATCAGCCTGAGTTGACATTTTAAAACGCTTACCCTATACTGCACCCTACTAGAGTTTATACTTGGGCTCTAGGCGAGATTTTATTGTAGTAGTTGGAGGTAGTCACAGATCAACAACTTTGGTCCAAACCTTGAGACCCTCGCCAATCCATCTCTTCCCAAAGAGTATTAGCCCAATCTTGTAACAGATTAACCCTCGAAGGAGAGCCGACAAATTGACTAATTAGGCATTGACTAATTAGGCAGTTTTTCCATTTCTCTTCGCCACACTTATTCACTTCACTAGGCAAATGAAAACCATTACATACGCATTTAGGAGGACGAAAGGAAATTCAATTCACTAGATGGATCTCGAACAGACTTGCCCAAGTGCAGTCCTCCTACAACGGCTACGGCAGCAGCTATCGCAACGAAATCGTTTGACCTAATAGAGAAAACGGGTCTGAATTCTATCTTTTTAATTTAACCAAGCTAAAAAATGTTTTCTTTACCAAAACTTGAGCACACACTTTAGAAAGTATGAATATACCATATGGCATGGTTGTCATGCTGATGCAATGCCAAGTTCAAACAGAGCCGGTCATGAAATCAACGTGAACATCACCGACATGATTAATTTACGACCTTTAAGTAAAATAACGACGTTTTAGTGATTTTAATTAATAAAAAATTAATTAATTATTGAATTTAAATATTAAATGATGTTATTCGTTAGATTCAAAAATAAACGTTTTGGTATTAACATTGAATGTTGTATATAAATATGAATTTTTGTTATTTTATTTGAAATATCGTATTTATCTAAATATATGAATATGAATTGCAATTAAATTGTTTTCAAATATGTTTTTTATATGATTCAATTCATTTGATATTAATAGTTTTGCACATTTTATAATTTTTGTTAAATTTGCACTAAGCCACCAACCGGTTGTACTTCTTGCAGAACCATTTGGCAAATGTGGATGTTGGGATGTGAATTTTCCTCATCATAAAAAAGGCTTAATTGCAAGTTTGGGCACTCGAATTGCTACAAAATTTCACGTTTGGTCACTAAAATTGGTTTATTCCATTAGTAGTCACTTAAATTAGTTGAACAATCCAAGTTCTGTCACTCTCCGTTAACCTCCGCTAGACTCTGTTAATGACGACCATTAGGTGATGACATGGCTTACAGAAAATCACAGTCAACATATTTTAACCCTAAAAAATGACTACCCGACCCGCCACGTCAGATTTGCCCGCCATGTCAACCTTCCCTACCCAACCCTCAAACCAACCCAATAATCGACCCAACCCCAAACCCACCCCCCTAAATCTGAAAAGTAAAATTGATAACCCCCTGGTGCTTGCTCATCTTCCTCCTCTGCTGCAGGGGTGGCGGGGGAGGACCAGGAGACGCAACCACAACTTTTTTCTTCATCTTCTTCTTTACTTTCTTTCCATCCCACTCCGCCGATGACCTTATCACCGCAGGGACAGACACCTAACGGGCAGCCCCAGCAGCGCATCCCAAGCCTCTGAAGGCAGCGATTCCCTTCTTCTTGCCGCCGACAGTACTGCTGTTGGCGATGGTGATTGTGGTGGGTTCGCTTGAGTTGCGGAGAATGGGGAGATGAAGAGGGAAGAGTGGTGGTGGATTTGGGAGGGCGAGAGAGTTGTGGGTTGTGATCTGTTTCGGCTGCTGTTGCTGGGTCTAGTTGATGGCGATCGGGTTGGATCAGGTCCTTAAACCCCATTTCTTAAGTAGGATCTCAAACTCATTCTAGCCAATAGGAGAAGGAGAGAGGTAAGCAATAACAATAATTGATTAACTACCCAAAAGGGCACGGAAGGAATAAAAAAATATTTAATGTCATTAATATTTAAAATCAATAGGTTAAAAAAGGAAAACCAACTTTCCTTTTTAAATTCGATAGCTCATTAATACAAATATTACAAATCAAAAATAGAAATCTGAAATTGATATTTAATATTTGAAAAATGAAATTTTAAAAGTTAACATATCTACTCTCTTTGTAGGGACTTGCAATAGCATTATTAATGTTTTCACTAGTATTATTAACGCTTATGAAATAAATAATTAATAATATAACTATTATTATTAACTATTTCAATAAGCCTATCAATGTTTTACGATCACATTGTTAACAATTTGGATCAATTCTGACCGATTTACATTTTCATCACCAACGTTTACGATGAAATTATTAACTTTGTACCACATCATTATTAATGATTAAACCATTGTTATCATTAACTTATAACATATTTATTAACAATTCAAATTTCCATGACAAATCTCCACGTCATGACCTCTTACAATGCTTTATGAAATAAATAATTAAAATTGTGAAAAGTGTCAATGCTTTATGAAATAAATAATTAATAATATAACTATTATCATTAATTATTTCAATAATCCTATCAATGTTTTACGATTACATTATTAACAATTTGGATCAATTCTGACCGATTTACATTTTCATCAACAACGTTTACGATGAAATTATTAACTTTGTACCACATCATTATTAATGATTAAACCATTGTTATCATTGACTTACAACATATTTATTAACAATTCAAATTTCCATGACAAATCTCCACGTCATGACCTCTTACAATGACTTCTAATGATATTGTTAACTTTTTGCGATCAATTGATATCACATTATCGCT
This sequence comes from Linum trigynum, assembly GCA_964030455.1. Lineage (NCBI taxonomy): Eukaryota > Viridiplantae > Streptophyta > Magnoliopsida > Malpighiales > Linaceae > Linum > Linum trigynum. The sequence continues at coordinate 25,082,561 of OZ034814.1, read as the reverse complement.
TTACATTATCGTTCTCAGTGATCAAAAAGTACAATATTTATTTTTGACATCTTCTATACTTGTGACATAGTGCACCTATGATCCAATATTCAATAACGAGATATCAAATCATTGATAAAAAAAATTGTATTTCATTGAAAATAAGCACAAAAATGTTTAAAACAATGTTGTATTTCGTTGGAAACAAAAATAATTTTTGTAAGGAATTGCACAAAACGTATCAATGCTTTAAGATTGTTAACAATTTTTGATCGATTTATTAACTATTTACATTTTCATCATCAACACTTATGAAAGAATTATTATAGTTATGTAACATCATCATTAATTATTTGAATAACGCTATCATTAATTCACATCATTTTTATTAAGGATTCATGTTAACACGCCAGGTTCATAACTAGCAAATCATGGCCTCTTACAACGACTTTCAATTACATTATGAAAGTATATGTAATGAATTATTAATGATATACCTATCATTATTAACCGTTGTATATGCTAATCAATGCTTAATATTATAAGAGTTTACATCGAAATGTTGATAATGACAATTTTAATCATTAATAACTAAGCTGTGTTGGAGTTGAAAATATAACTAAATTCGTTGATAATGATTGCATCAAAGCGAAAAACCACCATAAAACGAGTGGAAGAGGAAATTGTTGATTATGGTGGATAAATATTAATAATGCGGAAAAAATTTACAATGGGAATTGCAAACATTAAAAATTACACATTGATAACTTAACAACGCAAGCAAAAAAGATTCAAAGTTATCAACAAAGCTATAAGGATAATAATGACACCGAAATCAATAAATATTGACAGCGAACGACAATGATAATGCTGGAAACATTAATGACGTAATACAAAATTGTTAAAAATAGAGACCAACATGGTTAATAATATAGTCAGATTAGCAATAGTTATGAATAAACAGACGAAAAGAAATAAAAACAGAACGGAGAAGGGACAACCAGATGACAGACGGAGAACTCGGGACGACAGACAGAGAACTCGGGGAGAACTCGGGACGACGGACGTTTCGCCTGCTTGCGGGAGGAATAATAAACAGAAGAAAAGAAAGAGACGTGGGTTAGGGTTGGGAAAAGAAAGAGACGCATATTTTAACTTAATTGTAGTCTCCTTAATACCCCTAACAACTATTTAACTAATAACTCTATATTAATTACCTAAATTTGAGTTAGCCAATCACAAGGCTTTAAGATCATCCTTAAAAAAGATGCCTTAAGAACCTGAACTTAGGCCGATGTCGCTGAAGATGATGGGAATGGAAGTTGTTTCTACCGGACCTTCTGAGCCTAATTTGGTCCCCAATTGTGCTGCTCTCTGGGGAAATAGGCATGATTACTGTTATCTGGCAACGAATCGTTGCTCCTACCACAGGAAAATGGAGAATCCAGAAATGAAGTGAGAAGAAAGGCAATGGAGGATGAGAGGACGATGGAGAAAGAAAATGACCTACCCTTTTCTGTTTCGATTTTACTTTTCAGATTCAAGGGGGTCGGGTTTGGGGTTGGGTCGGTTATTGGGTTGGCTTGTGGGTTAGGTAGGGAAGGGTGACATGACGGGCAAATCTGATGTGGCTAGGGCTGGGAAAATAGACCAGACCATTAGAAAAACCGTGGTCCAAACCGTACCGCACAGTTTGGTCCGGACCGTAGACCGTGAAGTATGGTCTGGTCCATGGTCTGTATTATTTTATGATTTGATCTCTAGGTCTGGTCTGGTCTAGACCGCGGTTTACCGGACCAAACCGTGGACCCAACTGACTTGTCAATACGTGTTAACAGCCCATTCGATCACTCTCCAAACTCCCACAACGACACCCAAGTCTCAACCTTAATTTTGCGAATCTCTTCCCTCCTTCATTCACAACCACATTTAACCAGAGAGTAGAAATAATAGTGTCTCCATATGACATTATGTTAATGTTTATGACGTTATGGTGCAAGCTGAGATGTTTTTACTTTGTATCTTTGTTATGTACTAAGATTTAGAGTATCAAAATTATTCATGCATGTTAGGATTAATGTTTTAAGGCAAATAACAATTATTTTTCTTGGTTATTGGTTCAGTTTTTTCTGTGGTTGACTAAACAAATTATTCATTTGTCGTTGAGTGTGGTCTATCTGGACCAGACCAGACCAAACCAGACCGCACAGGCGTGGTCTGGACGGACCGTATAGTCTGTGGTCTGGTCTGTGGTCTATACTTTAGCCTCTCGGTCTGGACCATAGACCGTATATATGGTCTGGTCTGGACTAGACCGCACAGTTTCCCAGCCCTAGATGTGGCGGGTCGGGTAGTCGTTTTTTATGGTTAAAATATGCTGACTGTGATTTTCTGTTAGCCACGTCATCACTTAACGGTCGTCATTAACGGAGTCTAACGGAGAGTGACCGAACTTGGACTGTTCAACTAATTTAAATGACTACTAATGAAATAAACCAATTTTAGTGACCAAACGTGAAATTTTGTAGCAATTCGAGTGACCAAACTTGCAATTAACCCTAAAAAAAGGGGATTGCTATTCGCCGCCCTAAAACTTCTTATTTGTCGCCCTAATATCTATCAAAATGACTTAAATATCCTTAATTTAGTCTTTCTTTTCAAAACATATATAAATACTAAAATGAACGCATACTACTATACCAAATAACAAAATGAAATGTCCAAAAGTTTTTTTTAGAGAAATGAAATGTCCAAAAGTTAAATTAACAAATTACCCAGTATCTCCATTTTTAGCAACTAATTAAGCAAATTGATCGGAGATCCGAATTTGACTTGCAGCTCCGATGTCTGCTACATGGAGCTTCAATCCTCCATCGACCCACGAACTTGTGCTCGACTGTTCGTTCTACTCCATTTCTTCATTCTGATTCTACTATGCTCTTCTCGTTACTCTACTTTATATATATATATATATATATATATATATATATATATATATATATATATATATATATATATATATATGAAAATAGGGGATTATCAGTGGTTTTAGCGCCGACGGCTCTGCTATTTGTTTGTCTTCTTTCTTCTTTCCGGTCCGTAGAACCTTTCGAGTTTTAAACCTGTCCGCCGGAATTAAAAAAAAGAAAAGAAACAGCTGCAGCGGGTAGGCGGGCGATTGGGGAATGACAGCGGGAGACCAAACAGCAGACCTTCTTCCTCCTTCTTCCTCCTTCCTCAGCAGCAAATCGTCGGACGGGTGAACAGCAGGTCGGCAGGGTGGGGGAATGGGAGCGGCGACGGGTTGGGGGAACGGTGGTCGGACAATTGGTCCGAGTTAGGGATTACGGATTGAAATTGGGTATAGGGGTATAAATGTCAATTTAGTACATTTTAGGGCGAAATAATTTAAATTTTAGGTCAACGAATAGCAATTCAGAAAAAAAAAAAATCTCGGTCCACAAAAGTCGAATATTCCCTGAAATACATCCACTTACGCGCGGTTTCAAAACGGAAGAAGAAACTCAACGAGATTATTACAGAGCGCTATCCAACGAATAATCAGATTAACTGATGTAGTCCAAGCCCACTGAACTTCCCAGTTTTAACATTTCAATCAGCATTTCGTAAGATTTCGACCCGCAATGTGTTTGCTTACTTGATGCTCTGGTCGGAGAACAGTCCTCAAGTTTCGAAAGGCGTAGATGTGGTAAGCGAATGGCAGCTCCGGCTGCTTCTCCAGATCGCCCTCCATGGATTCCGGAAGACGACCTCATTTTGAAGAACGCCGTTGAGGTATCCCCTCCCTTTATCTCAATTTCTCTATCCTCTGTTGTTGCGAATTCTCATAAATTTTGGTCGTTAACGGAGTGGAGCGTCCATAATTTAGATCCCCTAGCTCCATATGGCTTCGAATTTGGAAACCCTAGGTTTTTGCTATGCTCTGTTCCTCGTTTGATGACTGTATTTTGGATGCGCCGTTAATTAGGCAGGTGCTTCTTTGGAAGCACTTGCGAAAGGCGCCGTGCGATTCTCTCGCAGGTTTACGGTTCGTGAGTTGCGAGATCGGTGGCATTCGCTGCTCTACGACGCCGATGTTTCGGCTGAAGCTTCTGCTCGCATGGCCGAGCTCGAGCTTTCTTCTGCTACTTTGTTGTCTTCTGCCTCCTCATTTTCCAAGCTCAGTAAACCTGCTTCTAGAGAAACCGCGGAGAATTCTGCTAAAAGGAAGAAGTCCGAAGTGGAGAGTGTTCGACGAATGTACTACGCCATGAAAAAGAAGAAGAGGCGCATTGCACATTGGAGTGAGTGCTCTCCTGGTCTTAATTTTCTTGGCATACCAATTGTTGATGAAATTGGTCTAAACTATAACCAGGATCTTGCTGGATTTGTTCCTATTGAAGATTGCAATGAAATGTCTATGGAGGTTCCCTCTTTTAAGCAACATAGTCTAGGCGCAGATAATTTAGATGGATTGGTGGAGCACCCAAACTGTAGGATTGCTGAGAAAATTGAGCCGGTACAGAGAATGACAATGCTTCCTCTGTCTGGAGGAACTAAGGATGCTTCTACATCCGAGTTGGTGGTTCATAGAAGTGCAGAGGATAAAGGTCTGGGCAAAGAAGCACCTTCGGTATCTCATGATTGTCTGGATGGGACGAAAAATAGATTGTTTAGTATGGACACTATCAAGATCAATGCAAGGTTGCCGGACGCACATAATGTTGATGTTGTTGATTTTGCGATTTCGAACTCAGTATTAGACTTTGTGATTGAAGGAGAGCTGGTCACTGCTGAGGGAAATAGGAAAGACACGGTAGATAGATCTTGCATTGATAATGTAAATTCAGTGGTACTGAGTTCTTCCAATGACAAAGACGAAGAGAGATCAGCTAGTGCTAAGGGATTGGAAAATCCAGTTGCAGAAACAGGTACAACTACTGCTTCAAGTCCCTGTCCAACAGAACCGGAGGTTGTTGCTGAAGGGTGCGCTCTCGACAAGGATGATCAGCATAACTACATATGTTCCGAGGTTAAGGGACCAGAATCAAACTCTGCACCATGTACTTCTTCTGCTGAATCTAACTATGAAGAAATTGTTTGTGTTTTAAACACTGAAGACCCTGAAGTCCCGTGCAATGATGGCATTGTTCTGACTAAGGAATGGAATTCCTCTCTTGCTAGTCAAAAGGATAGCCAAGGTTTAACTGGTAAAAGAGTGGTAAGCTCTATGAAGAAAGAGAGCATTGCTTCAGTGTCTCTTTCTGCCTCCCAGCAAAAGGGAACAAAGTTGGTTCCTCTCAATGATACTGCTAGTAATAATGGAGTGAAATGCAAGCCTTCTGATGCTATAATTCCCGTCCCAATTGGTGATCAAGCTAGCGTTGCCACTGCTGGAGGCCTGAATCAGTCTGGATCACTGCAGGCATCATCTCCACCTGCCAGCCAAGTTGGGGCTTTAAAGGGCGAGTTGGAATCTGCACCCACAATTTCTTGTGCAGAAGGCACTTTGATACCAGATGGAGACCCATCAGAATCGGGTGAGAAAGAGCTTGAGAGTGATGATGATATTCCATCCTTTACTGAGATTGAGGCCATGGTAAATTTCAGGAATTTTACAATAGAGTATATTTTTTAGCCCCTTTTAGTTGGGAAGTCTTTTTTCTATTTTTTTGACAAATAGTCAGGAAATTGCTTATGTTGTTTCAGATACTTGATATGGACTTATGGCCTGATGATCCAGATTCCTGTCTTAACAGAGGAGGTAATTATGCTTCTTAGTTCTTACACCTCAAGGCTTCCTTTTTTTTTTTTTTTTTTTTTGCTTTTTTTTGCTTCATTTTAGTAACTAAGGCCTTGATCTTGAGTAGTTTAGAAGTGTGGAATGGGTACATTTTTAATGCAGTACCAAAGAATATGCATTAATTTAATTCTTGTACCAAAGTCAAGATGACAAGAATCATGATTAAGAGCCGATTTGTAGTGGTAAGGTATCAAAGTGAAGATAGCAGGAGGATGATCATGAGGCTTGAACAGTGTGCCAAATCTTCCAAGGAAAGAGCTATAACAGTCCATGGTGCACTTGCCATTTTATATGGGCGTCACTTAAAGCACTATATGAGGGATACTGAGGTAATTACCTTAGCTCGCTTTTGTTGCTTAAATCAGTGCCTTTCTTCAGCCATCCATCACCAAGCTTGGTATGCTGTTCTCATTTGGCACTGCTCAATTTTGTAGGTAATGCTTGGCAGGGCAACAGATGATATGGATGTTGATATTGACTTGGGCATCGAGGGGCCGGCAAACAAAATATCAAGGAGACAGGTGGGGAGGCTCGATAGATATTCATCTTCTGTTAGAATTGTCATCAGAATTCAACTAAAGATTGAACATTTCCATGTTTCTATTGTTTCTGACAGGCGATTATAAAGATGGAGAAGGATGGATCTTTCGTTCTAAAAAATCTCGGAAAGAGTCCGATGTTTTTGAATGGCGAAGAACTCCTGATGGGGCAAAGTTCTTCACTTAGTTCTAGCAGTTTGATTGAGGTAAGCATAACAGACCTCCCTCTTCCACTTTTTCGTCACTCTATTTGATGCCTTACATTCTTGTAAGTCAACAATGATTGGCTCTCTGGCCAAAACGCACCTGGATAGGCCATCCATACGACCTATCTGCTAACTCCGAATATGCAGATTCGAGAAATGGCATTCGTGTTTGAGATAAGCAGCAAAGCTGTTGGGCGGTTCCTCGCTAGCAAACATCTTCACCAGCAACAAAACAAAGTAGAATTCAACTAGTGCAGTGCAGTGCAGTCCCATAACGAGAACAGCAGCAATTCTGATTGGTTCCTTTCCCTGCTACCTTATTTAACTTTTGTGTTGATTAACGTAAGCATTGTTCTTTTGTTTAACAAACTACGATCTCGGGGAAATATCTAAATCCGTCCCACTATGTATTAACATTTGATTGTATAGATTTGGATAATCCTCGCATCTGTGTCAGCGAGCAAACAGTGTATCAGTATTAGAATGAACAGATCTCTGCGGGCAGAAGATGGGGAAAATGATTTTCACGAGACGACTACTCGAGTAGAAATGCATGGTCTAGATGTCGGAAATGATTGGCTAATCAGTTATTTATTAGTACGTTGATTTTCTGTTGGTGGTTTGTAGAATTTTGAAAACAGATGCATACCAAGGTTTTTTTGTTCTTTCACGTATCTTTGCCCTAATCCCAAGCTTATGCTATCAAATTTTGGCTCGATTGATAATGAATTTTGATTATTAAGCTGTTGGTTTTGCTGCTCGAACTGACAATCTTTTGTATCATCAAGTTCTAGTGTACTACCATCGTAAAAGCAGTGTATTCAAAAGCGCGTTTCTACATAGAAGCGTCTTGGTGATTTAGAAGTGTAAAATCATAAGTTTTTAAGTTTTAAACCGTAGTTTTTGATTACATTAGTTATAAAAACGATGATTTTGCATAGAAGCGTTTTGGTGACTTAGAAGCGTAAAAGAGCAAGTTTTGGCATGATATTATACCATAACTCTTGATAGGTGAAACCTAGGTCATGGTTATCTAAATAATAGAACCTAACCCCTAAGATCATGCATGTAATTTGTTGCATAAATTTGGAGGAATAACGATCATCGTTTTTTCCCCTAATTAAATTGATCTTCGTGTATGAGACTTATAGAACTAAATCATAGATTAATCTTTCAGGGTTTGGGAGTAGTACTAGATGCCAAATTCCGGTCAATTCAATGTCTAGATATAATTTTCTTACTCAAAGTATAGTATACCTTTGATTTTACTCAAGGTACGATAGAATAACCCACCCACCCACACATATATATGGTTCAGGCTAGCATATGCCACACGTACATTGTATACCCGTCGAGTTTTACTATTTAGAGCACGAATTAAGCGAAGTTTTGAGGCATGATACTATACCCTAACGCCAAATTGGTGAACCCCGGTACCTAATTCTCTAACCAACGGTTTGATGGATTTAATATAAAAAATAAGAACCGACGGTTCTGATTCAGCGAAATATATAGAAGTGCAAATAACAAGTATGAACACATGCGTACAACGTAAGACAGACGTAAGCCTTTGCCAAGATATATACAACAGTTCCCACCGTATTCTGATTTCCCAAACATACAATATATTAAATAAGGAAAAATACACTTGTATAGCCAAAACTTTGACGGTTTGGCCAAACATAGCCACTTTTGACGAAATACCAAAAATAGCCACTTCCGTCCAATTCTTTGACGGTGTGAGTTAACGTGCTGACTAGACTAACAGAAAAGCTGACATGTCAAACTTTTATTCAATAAAAATATGAGATGGAATTAATTAAAAAAATTGTAATAAATAATTAATTATTTATTATTTTCTCTCTCCCCACTCGGTTCTTTCCTCTTCCCTTTCCCCAACCGCCGCTCATCTTCTCGGATTTCTCCCTCCGTCTCGTTCTTACCACCATCGTCGAGGAACCGTGCTCAATTCTCAATCTTCTCCCCCGCCGCCATCAAGGACGGCGCTCAATTCTCAAGGACGATGATGGTGACTTCTCCAGACTTCCAGCTCTCGATTGGTGGCGAAACTTATGAACAATCCGCTGTCCCCGCGTAAGTGTCCAGTGATGGTTCCGCCAGCTCCGGCCTAACATCGGAAGCGAATTGAGCGTTGGATGACTCGAAGGAGAATCGCGGGTCAGATGTAAAGCACCCATTAAAATCGAAGGCCAAATCTATAATGAACCGATTCCCATCTCCAACCTCACTTCTATGGCGCTTCGTCTCCTACCCTTCCCGAATCGCACAAGGCGGTAGAAGGTCGAGTTTGGGGAAACTATTCGATTTGTTCGGCTCCTTGTGGGTTTTCGATTTGTTCAACTCCCTATGGGAATTATGTGGGGATTTGTTCGAGATGAGATTTGTTCAACTACCTGTGGGTTTTCTATGGGGTTTCTTAGATTGGATTTATTCCTCTAGTCTTGTTCGGGTAGATTAAAAAGAGTGGTGGTGGTGGTCGAGTCTGGACGAGAGAAAGGTTTCACTTTAGCAACTTGGGTTTTCCTCTTTTCTATCCCAACCGGCTGTAGAGGAAGATCAGTGGTGGAAGTGGACGGTAGGGAGGAAATAACAAAAGGTGAAAGAAGTAGAGGACTCAACCATTGTCTCCTCTCTTTGTTGTTTTCAAATCCAATCATCTTCTTTGGAGAACTTGTTGATGGCCTTGCATTCGGAAATTGAGATTGGCAGCGGCTGGGTCAACGAGAATGGACAACGGTGAGGGGAAGCGGGCAGTTCTTGGATGGAGATACTATGCTGATTTCCCCGATCTAGGTAAGGTTAATTTTTTATTTTTTTACTTTTGTAAATGAGGTGTCGTCCACCTGTCAATGAATGCTGAGGTGGAAACGAAAATGAGGGTGAGTTGGCAGCCAGATCATCGTCCCATTAATTTGACTAACGGTGTAACTAACGTCGTTAAATTATGTAACGGAAATGGCTATTATTGTCATCAAACTTTCAAATTTCTGGCTATTATTGGTATTTTCCCAAAAGTGGCTATTATTGTCACAAACGTAAAAGTTTTGGCTATACGAATGAATTTTGCCATTAAATAACAACTAGTTTTTTTACTATTACTCGTTGCTCAATTCATGAGACAAACAATGATGTACTTATGGTTCGCGAACTACTATACACACGTTGGTACCCACAATTAATACAATTAACATGTGAAAGGGACCGGTTAGTGTGACTACCCCCTAATGGGGTCTGATTTTCGACACCCAGTGTCTTTACCGTCCATTTTAGCTAGCTTAATCTAATGGTCATTGTACGCAGTTGGTAATTTGTAATTAATTACATCGGAAAAGAGGAAGAAGCAAACCGTTGGTTCCCCCACTCATAATGTAAAGACATTCCCTCTTACCTTTTTTAATTTCACCGTTTCATTTTCCTTCTATATTTCTCTCTGTTCAGAACCCTCCCTCAACCCTTCGCCGTCGACTCATCTAATCACTACCCCCGCTGTAAACCATCATCTCCTTCACAAAAAGCGGTCGTCCCATCCCTCTCGTCGGATGTCGTCGTCTTTCGTCCCGAACCATCAACTTCGAACCCGCTTGATCGATTCCCGTCGACGAGAGTCAACTAGCGACAGAGGCTATATAAGCCGACAGGGGCGCCGACGTGATTTTCTGCTTCAATTCATCCTAAGGTGAGGCAAGTATACTTGAACGATAACAATTCACTTCACGAATGCATTTATTTTTTGTCGTCTCTTTCACTACATTATTGCACGTAAGTTGTAGAGTTTTTGCATAGTGGTAGTTCATGTATTGGTAGTTCTATCACTATAGTGGTAGCTATATCACTCTAGTGGTAGATGTATAATTATAGTGGTATATCTATCAATATAGCGGTAAATCTTCCATATGCAGCGGTAGATCTAGCGATGGAGTGGTTCAAATATCACTAAAGTGGTAATTCGTTGTAATGTTTTTGTTTCTAAGGCTATCACATCAGTGATATTTACAAAATAATTTGGGTTCTTTAAAGTACCACTACACTGGTAGTTTACCAGGAATGGCAAGGACGAAGAGAACGGGTCCTGAGATGTCAGCAGGCAATCAACTTGCGAGGCAGAATCCTGGGGGCCAGAAGGCTGCTGGACCCAGGCCTGCAACCTATGTTTCCAGGCAAGTTGATATTGGGGTAAATCAGTATACTTCCTCTAGTGAGGGTACCAGCAAGAAACGACGCCGTAAGTGCAAGGAAAAGGAAGGACAAGGTCGGAAGAAGAGGAACCGTACAGATGATGTATCCGGCAAGAAGTGCAGCCCTAACTCGATAATAGAAATCGTGAATGATGGAGTGTCAAACGCGAGAAGGGCTATACTGAAGAAGCTGGGTTTGGGTGTTATTTTTGAGCTGCAAATGAAGAGGTTTGACAAGCCCCTGTTGAATTGGTTGGTGAACAAGTTCAATGCGGATACAATGTCCATCATCATGGATGATGGCACTACAATGCCATTTACAGTTGATGATGTTCATCGAGTGTGTGGACTTCCTCGGGGTAAAAAGATGGTAACGACATTTGATTGGGACAGGTGCAAAGAGTTGCGTGATGAACTCCCTGGTATGGAAGGAGAAGACCTAGATTGGCACAAGCTGTGGGCTTTGAAGAAGCTGTTACTAAACATTAAGGACGACAAGCTGTGGATACGCTTGTTTGTCATGTTCTATTTTGGATACCTGTTCAAACCAAGCACCAAGAATGTTGCTGAATCTTCGGTGTTGGCGTATCTAAAAGACGATGAGTTTAATGAGTTTGCTGAATACAACTGGTGCCAGTATTTGTGGAGTTTTATGAAGAAATCATTTCGGCAGAATAAGACTAAACAATATACAAATGGAGATCTACATTTGTTGATGGTGTGGTACCTAGATAGGACTGTTAACAGTCAAGAGATGACTACTATGGTTCCTTCATGCAAGAATTGGACACATACTGCATGCTTCAACAGACGGGTCGAATTGATAGCTGCCTACTCATCATTGGGTTCTGCTCCTTACATTCAGCCACTTGTTGGGAGGAACAAGGACACCTCCACACTTATAAGGGACATGATGACAAGGAGATTAGAGGCTGTGCAGACCGTTACCAACGAGGGGTCCCCTAATCTTGAGATTCTAGGAATCGGGGCAATGAATATTTCAGAGGTAAGATACCGCTGAACCGCTGAACTGGTATATGTACCACTGAACTGGTATATGTACCACTGAACTGGTATATGTACCACTGTTCTTTTATTTTTATTTATGTATTGAACGAACGATGTGTTTTGTGTTTGTACAGGTTATTGAGCTCAGGAAGGGCTTTATATACCAGCAGTCTATTCTATCTCGCAGAATGCGACAGTCGCATTGACGCACTACAAGAAAAAGATTCTGAAGCTAAAGATCAAAAAATGTTGGAGAGTCAACTGAAGAAGACGAGGATGGTAGTGATGACGACGACAGCGCGCCAGAGGGTGATGAAGGTGATGAGGATGAAGAAGAGGGTGATGGGTATGTCGAAGGTGATGAGGATGAAGAAGAGGGTCCTGATGATCAAGCAAGAGATCAGGATGATGAAGATGGTGGTGATGGATTAGACAATAAAGTTGATGTTTTCAGTTTGGTGGATCGTGAAGAAGAGGGTCGTGATGATCAAGTAAGTGATCGGTCTGATGGAGGTGGTGATGGCGATGGATTAGGTGATGTCGATAGTGGTGGAGATCGAGTAGACAAGGAAGCTAATGTTTTCAGTCCGACTGTCGTGGTCACTCCGGTGGGTCAGAGAGATAATAATACTGGTTATATCCTAGTATTTAGATACCAGTGGAGTGGTACATGTACAAATGGAGTGGTATGTGTACCAGTGGAATGATACGTGTACAGTCGTCTAATGAGCATAGTTTTTAATGTCCCCCATTTTCTCATTTGCAGGTAGTTATGTCGGGCAAGAAGGTACCATGGTAGTATCAGATGGTGACGTCGTGGTCACTCCTGTGTTTGAGAGAGGTAAGATTCATGGTAACTTCTATTTGTTATATTCTGGTTTTTTTTATCACAGTGGAGTGGTACATGTGCCAGTGGAGTGGTACATGTACCACTCGTCTATCGAACGTAATTTCTAATGGCACACAACTTCTAACTGCAGTGGTTCTGTCGGGGAAGATGGGAAAACCATGGATGGTACTGTGGTAGTATCGGATGGTGCCGTCGTGGTCACTCCTATTGTTGAGAGAGGTAAGATTCATGGTAACTTCTATTTATTATATTCTGGGTTTTTTTTATCATAGTGGATTGGTACATGTGCCAGTGTAGTGGTACATGTGCCAGTGTAGTAGTACATGCACCAGTCGTCTAACAAGCGTAGTTTCTAATGACACACAACTTCTGACTGCAGGTGTGACTGCCAGGGAGGATGGGAAAACCATGGATGGTACCATGGTAGTATCAGATGGAAGGGTTGTCGCTAAAACACCATTGTCTGCTAAACCGGTGTCTGTGGTGCTTGACGCGTCAGCAAGTATTGCAAGGACGCTGAATCGTATTAAAGCTGATATTCTTGCCGGAGAAGCAGGGGAGGCTGGTGATTGGGTTGATGATTTTGTGGAGCATCCACATAAGACTTATAACCTACGAGATAAAAAACCACCGGGAAAGTTTCTACTTTCGCCGTATTGCCAAATGAATCGCAAGAAGTCGAGGGCTGATACTGTTGCACTTGCGGTTTCTCCACATTTGGAGCCTGATTTGGTGAGCCAGTTGTGATTTGAGTATGCTATTGCCAAAGGATGGTATGTTGCACTTATACATATACCACTGTAGTGATACTTTCATAATTTGAGATAAGTCATTATACAACTGCATTGACACCTTTTACCATTGTGCAAATTATTTTTTAGGGATGGAGAAAAAGTGTTGCGTAAAGGGATCGGCAACGACTTGACTTTGAGAAGGAAGGATGCCCAATCTGTACTTCCAGGAAATCACATGAATCGGAATTTTGTGGATTGTTATGGTGATTACCTAAACAGAATGAATTCTAGGTGTGGCACCATTAGTAAATGGGTGTTCCCAACTTACTTTGCAGTATGTTTTATCACTTGCTCTTAACAGATTATTGTGAGTTGTATTTAATGTATAACTAGTAAGCATTATTTTGACCATTTTTCCTTTTCATGTTTAAATTGCAGCGAATGGTAAAGGTAGAGATTAAATATGAGGATGCAGCCGTGAGGGCATTTGGGAAGTGGAATGGTGCGAACACACAAGGAGATTATTGGGGCGAGTCATGCAATCTTTTCGAGCATAACACGTGGATGGATCAGCGTTCATTGCGTGATTGCAAGTTTGTAAGTAAAAATGTCGTTGTAGTAATTACTTAACTCATACATGTACCAAATCAGTGATACTTGCATCGTTCAGTTTAAAATGTACCAGTTAAGCTGAAAAATAAGTTGAAAAATGAAAAATAAGTTGTGATAAAAAACCAAAAGATAACCAATAGAAGTTACCAGTGTAACACCCCGAATTTTGGGTTAGGTTCGACCGTCGGTAAGCAAATGGCTCGGTTGGGGAATTGAATAATTTTAATTAATTAATTATTAGTTAATCCTAAATAGGGGTTAATTGATTTTGATTAATTAAAGTTGAAGAAAAGAAATGGAATTAAATTCCCAAACAGCAAACCCTATACCCACTCCCCAGCTACGCAACCAAAAGAAACCCTTGGCTTCCTCTTAAAATCTCCAGCCGCCATCCCTTCCGTGTGACGGAGCTCCGGATAATTCAACCCACAACACACACTGGTGCATCCCTTCCCGGTATTATCATCTATGCCAAAACCAGCAATGCCATGAAAATTGACCACACGAGGGAAAGAAACAACTGAGGAATGGCAGCCTGGATGTATCATGGATCGCAATCGAGAAGCCAAGATAGAAAAATCAAAGACGGGGAAGGCACTAGGGCAACGCGGCTGGAAGAGGTAGAAGAAGATACGGATCTAATTTTGGTGGGAGAGATGACATCGTTGGAGCATGGCGTTGACGAGGACTAGACGACCCACATCTCAAGGTTGGGACAAACGCGGAGTCACTGATAGATCTCGACGATTTGGAACCCAAAAAGCTACGTAGTTTATCGCACGAAGTGGAGACGGAGTTTAATTGCAAAGGTAAGGACTTGTTCATTTAAAACTTCTCTGGTTGTGCATGCATGTGTGATTGTAGAACGAGAGAAGAACCTATTTGGATTAGTACTAATCACTCTTGGCCAATAAACTTAGAACAATAGTTGTGTACGTGGATACATGGATACATTGTCAGGTGGGTTTGAATCAAATTTGATGAGCAATGGACATGTGGGCTCTAAAGAAGTAGTTAGCTAGCTGATGTTCGGACAAGTGTGGTTATGGGTGCATGACTGAATTGGAAGAATTGTGAAATGGAGATGGGGTTGTAATTATTTTGGGTACATGTTAAGGAGTGGTGGAATTCATGGCTAAACATAAGCTCAAAATTAACGAAATCAGGGATGATGCTTTGGGTTGTTTTGACTAGGCCAGTTAACGTGGTTATTTTGAGGATGAAAATGAGAGGCAAGAGCTATAATCCAGTTTGGAAGATGGTACATTCAAGTCAACCGAAGGTGAAGAGTGGTTGTGTCGGTCTATCAATGTCGTTATTTTGAGGTGAGTGTAAAGGGGGTAAATTCTACGCCTTACGTGTTCTTTCAAGAGTTACAAGTTTTGAGTATTTTGATAAAGTGAATGTCGTTGTTTGATTGTGCTTATGGTTGATGATATGTGATTTTGTTTGAGATGTGCTTATGGTTTGATTGTGCATGGGTTTTATTTAAATTTAAGCTTTAAGTTTATAAGTTATTGTTGAAGTTAAGAAGCAAGTTCTTTTTAAGAAGTAACTCACCTTCAAGAAGGTGAAGTCATTTTAAGCGTTTTTAGTCACTAGCGCCAGTCCGTTGCCATTTGAGATTTTCAGATAGAGCAGCAGTTATGCTCTGGAGATCTTTGAGACAGAGCAGCAGTTATGCTCTTGAGACTTTTAAGATGGGCAGCATTTATGCCCTTGAGAATCGTGGTGAAGAGCCACCACGATAAGTTTAAGATGTTAGGGGGATGAATCGTTACGACTTCCCTAACTAAGTTTAAGTTTAAGGAAAGCCTTGATGGCTTCTCATACGTATGAGTTGGCAACCGGACTAGCTAGTGAGGGATCCCAGTGTCAGTCAAGTATTTAAGTTGAGATTTAAGCTTTAAGAGTGGAGAGTAACAGTAACTCCCAAACAGTTTCAAGAGTTAAGCTTTTTAGTAGTGGAAGTACAAAACAACTTCCACTCAGTTAAGTCAAGTGACCAAGTTTTAATAAGATGTTAAACGTAAGGGCGTAGACTGACCCCATCTCACTCACCAGTTTGAAGAGCTAGAGGAGCATTTAGTGAGCAGCGAGTTCGAGTGAAGCTAGCTAGAGGAGGACGGTATGAGCGTCACAGAGGATGTCTAGTCAGAGTTTTTCACACAAGCAGCAAAACTTGAGACTAGTTAGTTATTACGTTTTATGATTATAAGTATAGACTGGAGATCAAGTTGAGTTTTTAAAGTTTGAGTTTAATTTGCCCACATGTTAGGGCTTTGCTTTGAACTACAAGTGTGTGTTTTCAGTATTTTATTTATGAAAAATTTTCCCGCTGCAATTTAAGATTTGAGTATTTTATTTATCAAGGGCATTTTAGTAAAAGTAGTACCTGGCCGGGTTAGGGTGTTTCAACCAGGATATCGTAACACTGGTACATCTACCACTCCACTAGTACATGTACCACTCCATTTGTACATGTACCACTCTTTGTGATAAAAAATAATCTAGAATATAACCAATATAAGTTACAATGAATTTATCTCTCTCAACCACAGTGATTAAAAAAATCACTGTGTTCATAATATGAAAAAAAAAGCAGGATATAACCAATAGAAGTTAACAGGATATCACTACACTGGTACATCTATCACTCTACTGGTACATGTACCACTCCATTTGTAAATGTACCACTCTACTATTATAAAAAAAAACGGGATATAACAAATATAAGTTACCATGAATCTTATTTCTCGCAACCACAGTGATAAGAAAAATCAGCATACATCATAATATGAAAAATAAGTTGCAATCCTACTGTGTCTTATTTTTTTTTATGGCTCATCTCAGCATTCAATTGTTTTCTTGCTTTCTCTGAAGCGTATTCCGAAGCAGGTTTCATTCGCTTCTTAGTCCGCTTTACGTCTGTCCTCTTCTTAACTGTTTTCCCTCTCGCCTCTGGTTCATCAATGTTTGGCGAACCTTCTTTAGGGATGTCAGCAGTGGCCGACCAAGGTTGCTTTCTTGCACAAAAGTTTTTTTTTAGTGTACAGCAAAAATGTTTAAGATAACTGGTAAGAACTACCAGTGTATTGGTACAAAAATGAGTCTACATGTATATGCTACAACAACTTACTTGCAGCAGTATTCGCGATTTCCTCACCAGACACCTTCAATTTCTCCAATCCTTCAAGTAACATCTGGTAAAACTCGTCATTTGAAGAAAGACGGATGGCCATCACATTCAACATCCTTGTCAACTTTTTTACCCTTGCTACTAAAGAAGATTCCTGCGGTTGACTAGGTTGTTGTAGGTTAAAAGCTATGTCTTCCCTTGCATGCCTAGTCCATCTTTTCAATATATAATCCTTGTTGATCTCCTTCAGTTCTTGTGTCTCCGGTCACGATCGTAAGTGGTCCATTATTTTTAATATGTGCTTACACAAAGCAAATATGCGAGACTTTTCCCATACTCATTCAGGAATTCTTTGAGTACTTTATATGTGTACAAATTCTTTACCTGGTCGGTAAATGGGCATTTTGAGTAACGAACAGGAGGTGCTTCATTGACCAACTGGTAATCCCTTGTTTTTTCGTTTTCTGTTTTCTTTTCAAGCATTCTGTCGAACTGCTCAAAAAATTGGGAGTAGTTGTGGTCTGACTTTAGATACTTTCCGTAGGTTGCTATTGCATAATTCACTGAGTTGGGAGCTTCTCATTCCATTTGTTCTATGCTCTCGCAGACCCAGCCTAGACCATTTATGCCTGCAATGGTGAAATATGGTACAAAGTATAAGGTTAGTGGTAGAAACTACCACTACATTTATGGTCAGCATGATACAACACTTATAAGTATCACTGGAGTGGTACTTATATGATAACCCAATGAAAACAAAACAAGTAAAGAAGGACAACAAACCTGTGTTTACGTAGCTTCGCTAACCAGCGATGTCCGTATGGACCTTTCCCTTGAAAAAAGGTTTCGATCATTCTGGTCCATACATGATCGAATTCATCCTCTGTGTCAACGTTATGCATCAAGATTTGAATCTCTTGCCTTACTCCAGAGTTGTAAAGTGTAGGGGTAAGTTGAACCATCCCATTTTGATGAATATGTCAGGTGCAAAGACCATGGAATGATTCACAGAAATGTTTCTTAATTGCTACCGCTAATACTTTGGCCTGGTCGGTGAATATAGACTTTGGCTGCTTATCAGACATACACTTAAGAAATTGTTGGAAAATCCAGGAGAAGTTTTCTGTTGTTTCCTCGCACATCAGGCCCACACCAAAAATGCACAGCTCTCTGTGATTATTGAAGCCGACAAATAAAGCTGTAACAATGAACATGTATCACAAATGTCAGATGAGAACTACCAAAACAATGAAATGTATCAGTACTTTGATAGTTGGTAACACTGATTAACGTACATAATGATCTGCATCCATTGTTGGTACGATACGTCGTGTCAAAACTGATTGCATCCCCAAAACAATCGTAATCAAACCTCATTTTACCGTCAGCGAAAAAAATGGTTGAAATCTCATCTTTCTCATCAACTTGCATCTCGGTGAAATAGGACGGGTCGCATTTATCCTTGCTCTTGAAATGCTGATGAAACATGTTAGCCTCGCCCCGGGTGAAAGGCTTTTTTCTTGTTTTCTGGATATAGTTCTTCAAGTCCGTTTGAATAAAAGGCAAATTTTCCTTACCTCCTGCCGTAGCCGCAAATGAATCAAAAGTATTCGAAACCGGGATCCCAGTAACATCATTTATTTTTGCAAAAAAAGCATATTCAGTAGTTACTTCCCGATTCGAGCGCAAGAATCGTCGTGAGGCTACATCATGTAACTCATGGTCGTGGACATCTGTCCATTTATCAATTCTGTAATTTCTGGTGTTGTGCTCATACCTGCACCTTGCAATTGCTTTGCAACCAAAACGAGTCTCACCCCTATCCCTTTCATTATCACTGTCATAATCCACGACATCTTCTTTATTTTTGGGATCCAATATGCTGCCTTCTTTGTAGCCCCCTTTGTTGCACCTCCCTCCAAAGTAAAATACAAATGGATGTGGAAAGTATGATCTTTTCTTGTAAATTGCACCAGTCTTTCTAACTGAGAAGCCTCTTCCATGAGCAAAATTCTTGTAGAACCTAATAAATTCATCCTCGTCCTCAAAACGCAAATGCTTCCATGTCGACTCGTCTTCTGGGACCACGGTGCCAACCACACCTGAGTTTATAACAAATTTGTATCAGAAGAGCTGTTTGGAATTGTGCAATAAATTGTAAAACAATACCAATGCAGTGGTACACGATCTCTTAATACCACTACAGTGGTACTTATTGATTTGAAAAGTCGAGAGCCACATAAGTATAGATTCTTACTGAGACAATTCTGCTGTTCCTCCACGACTCCAACGGGCTCGACATTTGGAATGACGATATCAGGCGCATGCTCCACGGAGGCCGGATCGTCCAGATCATCAGGATGTTGATCAGAGTCGTAGCTGGACTGCCCAAGTTTTAAGAGATCGTCGTCGTTGCTGGTATACTCTACGTTGAGGTCAAATCCGATGGAACGCTTGCCGGCGGACTTGTGTAAATAGGGACCTCCGATGTAAGCATCCATTTATGCAGCTGATGGATCCCGCCGGCCGTGGACAGAATGGTTCTCCACGGCAATGGATAGAAATAGCAGAGGAGGGAGGGGGAAATAGAAAGCAGGGGAATGGGAGTAGAAACGCCACAATCTCCATCCAGGGATCCAACTAATTTGCCCCTTCCCATGCATAATTAATATGACAGTTAAGCCTTTCTCCGTGGGTATTTATTTGGGACAGCCATTAATACTTGTCTAATAATTAAGTGTAAAACGGACCAATCAAAAGGAGGGTGTCAAAAAACAGACCCCTTTAGGGGTTAGCATGGTATCCGACCCCATGTGAAAGACTTAATCATACCATATGCAATTAATGCTTTTAACTTTCGAACTATGATATATACATCATCAATTAATACAATACCTTTTTTTTGTTGGCAATCAAAACCAGAAATATTGAGTAGCTAGGTCATGATTTTACATAAACATATTACGAAAACTGATCATATGTACAAAAGAGAGCCATTGATAGCTACTCAGAGGTAATGTCTTCATTTTCGACGCCTTCCTACAAGAAGATGCGAACCACAGCAAGGCCAACCGCACAAAGGGAGAAGGAAGTAGCAACGAAGTACTTGGTAACATCATACTTTGCTGCTTCCAGTTGGGCCCTTAAAGCATGCGTCTCCTGCCAATACACAAACAGACACACACACACATTGCATTACAAGATCAAAAGACTTGTTTTTTTTTTTCATAAGAAAGGATCACAAACGCACAGTAACGATAGAGACTCACTCTATCGAGTTTGTTCTCCAGGTGAGTGGTGTCGGCTTTTTGCTGAGTTAACTCGTCTCTTATCCTCCTGTTATTGTCATTCATATCAAATTAATTTGGAGGTTAAGAAGTGCCGCTGAAAACAAGATGCACTATTTGGAGAAATATACCCTTTCTCGAGGTTCCAATCCAATCTTTGCCCGGCATTGACCTTGTCTATTTCATGCCTGTTGTTCACCAAAATACAGACCCATTTTAATTTTATTTCAAAACTACACTCTTGACCCTCATGAAAAATAGTGGGAAATGAAGGTTCTGACAAACTAATATTTTTGGTCTTGCTATGTAAACAGAAAATAATCATTGGATAAATTTAAGGTAATGTATGGGGGCGATTTTATTAAAATTATAGGGTTAATAAGCATTTTTTGTCCATTTTGTATGAATATTTTTCTAACGAGTTCTTGTAATATACCCAAAAAAAAAAACAATTATTACTCGACTATAGTTACCGTACCAATTACCTAGCCTTAGTAAAAAAAATCTCATTCTGAATTCCGTCAATCACAATTGGAACGAGGTTACAAATATCTGGAATTGGCTCAAAATCGGATCATTTCGAAATTCTTCATGGCAAATTGATCTATCCAAATTTGTTGCTAGCAAGAGAATCAATTTGACTCAATTGTCCAACTGAATCAAATTGATGCAGCAGAGTCGAGAAACATTTGACAAATGAGAATAATGAGGTGAGAAAAGTGGAAATGTATATAGGTATAATATGCCCCTCTACTATGGCATATTATCAAACATGCCCTCTACTATTTTTCACATCAAACATGCCCATGTACTTTGACAAAATTATTAAACATGCCCTTTTGCTAAAATTTCCATTGAAAAAATCGTCAATCATGGTTGAACCGAGATTTAGACGACCCGACATCGACAAATGAGAGGGAAAATATCAGTTCCGTCCCCCGTTTTTTTCTCTGGGTCTATTCAAAGTGAAATTATTTGGCTATACAAAAGAGCAAAAAAAAAAATTCTAAAGTGAATTTATTTGGGATATTTTAGACATTTGTCTGCCCAAACCAAAGTTCGGCGTTGCTTAACGGTTTTTGGATGAAAATTTTAAAAAAAGAGCATGTTTGATAATTTTTACAAAATACAGAGAACATGTTTGATGTAAAAAATAATAAGAAACATGTTTGCATCATAACAGATGGGTATATTATACCTATAACCCTAACGACGCGGGTAGCATATATCGCACCTGAGGTCAGTACGGGTCTTGTCAATATCATTCTGCATCTTCTCGGCAGTCTTGTCAATCACATTCTCCATCTTCTCCGCCTCGCGTTGTAACAATGAGAAATGATGCTCCTGCGTACATAAATAGACAAGTAATTAAATTAAGCATCTCTAATTAATAATAAAGAGCTCGCTCGAAATTGGCGGGAATCAGAAGCATAAATAAGTACCTGCTTGCTTTGGATCTCGGATTTGAACTTGCACAGGTTGGTCTCTTGTATCATCTCATTCTACCACCAAAAAATGTATCCATCCATCAGCCTCTGAATCACAAACACAATGTTTGCATCCCAATAATGTCAAAACGGTGAGGAAGCAAAGCAAAGCAAAGCAAACCTTCTCCATCTCGGTCTTGGATACGACTGATTGGGCCACATTTTCCAAGCTATCGTTCAAAACTTCAGTGATTACAGCGGTGATCGCCTCTGCCTGGTCCAACGGCAGCCCTCTCGCCTCCAACCTCCGCGCCTGAAATTCCATAAATCACAAACAAACTGTTAGGAACGGAACAACAACAGTGAACGAGATTAACGAATCTGGAGCTGTGTCGCGGACTAGGTCGCTTTCTTTAATACGTTCGCGGCACTACCTTCATCGGAGCTCTCTATTGTGTTTCTCCAAAAAAAAAATATTAGTCTCAATTAAGACCCACCCACCTGGTCGGGTCCAAGAGGCTTACCCCAAACAGAAAGATACCTATCTTTATGCACACTTCACAAGTATAACCCCCAACGTGGTATTTTTCCATTTTTGACTTATAGCTTCAAAACTAATCACATTTCCATCACATTTTCCAACACACAAACTATAAATAAATCAGTAATCGACGACGAAGAAGAAGAGAGATGAGGAGACGAACGAGGGCTAAAGTGTCGACGAGGAAGACGTGATTTCCGGTTTCCTTAACAAGGTCGGAATTTCCCCTGCAACCGCGGACGGGATTGAGCAGGTTCCTATCCAGAGGAAAACCATGGCTGTGAGCAGAACTGAATCCTCTTCTGATGGTGGAGGCATTGTTGTTCCCAAACCCAAGCTTCCCGAGACGCCTACAAACCGCGGCAGCGGCCATCGGAGCGAGCTAGGGATTAATTTAATTAATTGATTTGACACAGAGAGTTCGTTTCTTTCGTGCGCGCTACTCTCTATAGCTTATGCAACAAGAGACAGGAAACGATAATCACGACCACCAGAAAGATGAAGAAACTGGAGGTCACCATATCGATCCGGTTCCTTGCTTTTAATTGTCTAATAGTGATTGCTTTTTTTCCCCCTCCCTGCAATTGCTTCATTCTGTTTCAGATTCTCGAATCGATAAACTGGAGGACAGAAACGAGCGTCAATTTTGGGGTAAGCTAGCCAAGGGAGGAGATGGATGCGTTTGATTGGACGGTGAGGAGGGAGCAATGCATGCATCTATCTATTTATATGCCTCAGATATATTTATCAACAAATTCGGAGGGAGTGGGTTTATTTTAGGGATGAAAATGGTTCGGGTTGGGTCGGGTTTTGTCAAATCCAAATTCATGGGTTTATCCGCCAAAAAAATCCGGGGTAAAACCCGTTGGGTTTGAAAAACTCAAACCCAACCCAACCCGTTGGGTATCCGCGGGTTCATGGGTACCCGTGGGTTTTTGTGGCAAAAATTTACAATAACAAGTTTCTTTCAAAATAAAAGTTCAACGTCAATTTTCTTATACAAATTAAACATACAAAAAACACCAATCTAGAGCATACAAGCAAAGCGCAAATGATCAATACAAATTATTCAAAATTAAAGATAAACATATATAAACAATAAGATTAATTGAAAGTTTCTTCCACGTCAACTAAGTTTCTTCACTCTCCACTTCATAATATCAACTTCATTCTAAACAATTAGAAAGTACAAATCATACATGTCTCCACAAACATATAGAATATTAGTTGTTTAAGAAAGATATATTATTTAGAATATTAAATATACCGGGAAAGTAATTATATGTGTGTGGGCGGGTACCCATGGGGCGGGTTTACCTAAACCCAAACCCAACCCGACCCGGTGAATAGTGTAGCGGGTTTAAACCCGAACCCGACCCAAAATCCGTCAACACGGGTTTTACCCACGTTGACTGGGTTGGGTCGGGTGGGTACCTGTGGGTTCGGGTTTTGTTGCCATCCCTAGTTTATTTGTGCTGAATCGCTATTCGTCGCTCTAGAATTCAAATTTTATCGCCCTAAAACGTATTGAATTGACATATTTAGCCCTGAACAAAATTTATATTATCCACTGCAGGGACTCATATGTCTAGAAGGCGGCAGCTAATTTGCTTTATTCTTTCCACCCAAAAAAAATTGCTTTTCTCTTTTCTGGACTTCATCTCTACCCACCTCGAAGAAATGCTTCTTCTTCTTCCTTACTCCTACCGTCAAACCCCGGCGAAGAAAACGCTCATACCTTGGTCGCTCCTACCTTCATCTCTCTTCCAACGCTTCTTTTTCCTCGTCTCTAGATGAGCGATTCGCACCGTCGGCGAAGAGACCCGACGATCCGTCGTCTCCTCACCGCGTCAGTGGTCGGTGGTCGTTGACGTCGCTGAGCTCCTGATCGCCCGAGCCCACAGACTCCGACTGTGCGGATCCCAGAGCTCACAGACTCCTCATTCTAGTCTCCCTCCTCCTCGTCTTCGTCTCACTCAGCGCCACCTCACAGACTCCGAGCCCATCACCCGTCGCCGACTCTGATTCCAATTCCAATTCCCTGTCGTCTCCGTCTCCCGAATCCAGAACTTCGTCCCCTATTTCCAACTCCCCGGTTCACGACCTCACCATTCCCGGTTCTCGATGTTCAAAGGGTGGGTTGAAGCTGAAGGATTTACTTCCCTGACCCTATCGCCTCTCCGCACCCTAGGAACCCGAGCTTGATCTGCGACGCAACATCAAATCTCGCGGTGACTCTGTCTCCTACACGATTATGTAGGATTTTAATGGAGCGTTAAAGGAATTAGAGACGAAATAGACAAGAATCGATAATTGGGTCTTAGATTTGGAGAGGCGGAGGCATTCAATTAGGGCTCTCAGACGCCATGAGAAGAAGAGTCAAACTTAGAGGTTTTGGTTGGATTTGAGTTTGTGTGGCAGGTCATTGAGTTCATCCACTGCACAGCGGCGCTCCAGGAGGCAGGGATCTGGTTCGAGAAAGACGAGACGAGGTCGTTGTTCGACCTGATGTTCAGAGGTGGAAATCGACGACGAGAGGGTTCTATTGCGACAAAATCAGCGGGAAGAGAGCGCTCGAAAACCTCTCACTTGGCCTCACCACCGTCCGACAGAATCATTCTCAGTGTGATCTGATTGATTGAGTGGATAATTGTTGGGTTAATTACTTATGAAACGAATTGAAATTAAATTAGGGATTTTGATCAGGTCAGAAGCATCAGAAGGGAAAGGGTAAATAATGAGAAAGAAGACTTCCTCTGCTGCTCGACTAAGACCTAGAGCAATAATAATAATAATAATAATAATAATAATTTTCCTGGAGAAAGACAAAGCCCAATCAAACTATATGTAAAGAAGAATTAGAAACAAATTGTTTGCTGATGTATCTCCATCAAATGAGACAGACGGGTCAGGAATCCTTTAGATCGAACAGGTTTTATTAGGCAGAGTACTTCAATTTGCTAATACGTAGTAAACAATATCTTCTACATAGATAAGTACCGAAATGATGAACCATGTAGCTAAACAATCTATACTACATAGATAAGTACCGAAAAGATGAAATAATGTAGCTAAACAATCTCTATTACATAAATAAGTACCGAAAAGATGAACCATGTAGCTAACACAATCTCTAATTCATAGATAAGTACCGAAAAGCTAAACAATGTAACTACTCAAGTTCTACATGCTCCGGCTCACCCTTGTCCTATTTGCTCTGCCGATGTCCACCAAGAGTGAAAAACAATCTTCTTTCCTCCTGGTACATCAATGACCAAGAACCAACAGTTTCCATATGGCGAAGATGAGACCACTGAAAACTAAATGGAGGCATCGGTGTAACACCTCCGACATCTGCAAGTTGAAGTCGGACCCAATGTACTCCAGTATGAACAAGGGCATAAACATTAACTGGAGATGTTTTCCCTGGTGGCGCTGTCACGGGTAATGCACTATACCCATATGTCCCATCAATTTCTCTCCCGAAGACTGAAAAGGCACAATTGAACATTGTCGCGAATGCTAGTAGATCCACCCCCTCAAACCAGTACTCGTTGCCACACCATCCTGACTTCTTTTGATCCAACCTTCAAATTACTTCCTCTAGTGTCCCATCGTAATGTATGCTGTATATAGAATCCCATCGGCTAGTAATCTCTCCAATAACAGCTTGCCTCATCTCTAAGTAGTAACCCTCGTCCCCATGAATCATGTGTGAGATTGCTTGAAACCCACAATGACCATCCCCATCGGGGTCAAACCAAGCTCTAACAATATGGTGTATGCTAGATGGGATGTACTGGAGGTATGGGCACATATTTCTCTCACTATGGAATTGCCACAATTGACTCTTTCGTGCATTACCTATGAAATCAACCAAGTGGAAAAATATGGAAACTCTTATTAAAAAAACAAACACACAAACAAAAAAACAATACAATCAAAATCATCTTAGTGACTAACCTATATGTCTGGACCTCGTCGGGGGAGTGGGATCCGACATCGGGGGAGTGGGATCCCTCATCGGGGGGCTTGTCCTCGTGGTATTACTTCTGCGTGCCTCTCGTGAACTCTCGTGCTCAACCCAAGAACGTTTTCGGGCGTTCTCCCTCCTAGGTGGTCGACCCCTCGGAATCTCTGCATCCCTAGGCTCAAGAAGACCTATGTCCTCGAGGAGAACATGAGCTCGAAGTGATGGAATAGCTGCTCGAATAAAATTTGGCCCTCTACAACGTACCTTTTCCACCATGTGGTCGAAAATATCGCTCTCAATGGCATCATGGTCCTCCCGCTGTGCACGATCAGGTGGATCATGGTAGTTTAAAGAAGACCAGAAACGATGTAAGTGGTGCGGATACAATTCTAAACCGTTGTTATTGAATCTCTGCATTGTGCATAAACATGGAAGTCCATATGTCTCTGGTAGCACGCAACCGCACCTCTCAACATTCTTCATACTTCCTTCTCCCCTCAATAACTCAATCGCCCATGAACCGACCTTGTTGTTCAAGTGCACGAAAGGCAGTCCATATGCCCATGTAAATACCTATTGGAATGAACACACAATCTAAATAAGAGAAATCATATGCAAATTAAAATCACAATTCAATTAAAGTGAATTACGCGATTCCTTTAGGTCCTTTCGCAATTCAATCACTCTACCTTTGACACAAGCATGGAATCTCATGAAGAGTGAATCAATCTTGTGCCTAGAAGTGTTAAGCCATGACTTCAAAGAGGAGTGAGATGATTCCAACCTATTTGTGCTCGTGTTGCCAATATGAAACACACGGTTGGTGTAGCAATGAGCCCACTTTCTCGCACAAGATAACCACTCGCCTCTCAAGTAGTCCATCAACCGTCCATTGTCCCCCCAACGACTATTTTGTAAGTCCACCCAAGCACTATCAAACCCTTCTTGGGTATTGGCATACAACAATGTTCCCCAAGGACCTTCAACAAAACCCTCTGCGACTTCTCTACTCATTCGAAAGCTCATAAGTTTGGCTTCAATGTTGTTCTTCATATGCCATACACATAATAAGTGAGTAGATTCCAGAAAGATCTCGCGCACAGCAACACCCAATCCTCCTTCCTTATTTGTGACAATAGCATTTGGGATCCTACCACCAAGCACACTCTTTAGCCTCGACAAAACCCAAGTATACGTCTCCTTTTTTTCATCTTCCACAAATGCAAACCCAATGTTAAAGTTCTTTTGCACCGGAGTAACACCAACCAACTGAACCAATGGCTTCTTATGCTTGTTGGTTTTGTATGTCGTGTCTATCAGAACAACGAAATACCAAGCTCTCAACATTTGAATAGACTCCGGGTGGCAAAGGAAGAGATTAGTGACATGACGATCAATATCAAATTCACACTCAACGAAATACCCGAGCTTTTGAGCTTCCTTCAATGTCCACTGCATGGGTTTCATGCCACCCAATCTCTGTAGCCGAACCTTGTTGGTTTCATTGTAAATTTGTTTCATGTTGTGGTGAACATCATACTTGTCACTGAGAGACTTCCTCATTCGTTTCGGTTGAGTCATCGCTGCCTCCATTTCCTTGATGTCTTCCTTCTTCTCCTTCGTGAGAGTATTTCTTTGGATGCTCCCTTCAGAATAAAGCTCAAGTTTGTGATTATGAAAACCCCTCACACCAGCAATTCTCCATTTCAAAGAACCATCCCCAACTATTGCACGTACTGCCACTCTGAATCGGCAACCCAACTTGCCCGTCTTTGTATTATTCCGCCTTGGCTTATCAGGATCTGGGATATATGCTATGCTCCTGCAACCATGGTTGCAATCCATATATGTCCGTGAATATTTTTCTCCTCTATTTTTCTTGATTGTTGACACTATCAAGAAAAAACTAATAGATTTTGCTATCTCCTTTGCTGCTTCCCGAGCTTTGTCCTCAGTATCATAAAAACCTGCACTTATGAAGAATTGGGTGTAATCAACTTTGTCACCTTCGTCATCTCGAGAACCTCCCTACAAAAAAACATACGAAAATTTTCAAACCAATCCACCAGAAGTCAATATAATTTTATTTATTTATTTATTATAAAATTTATTTAAATAAGTACTTACCGTATTACTCATACCAAACTTCTTATTATATCAACGATGTTGTCAATTGTGTAGCAAACTTCAACAAAGTTGTCTCCCTAATATACAATAATATTAGTACAAATTAGAGAAAATTTAATCCAACAATTAAATAAATTATGTCCGGGACATGTGATGCGATAAAATGTATATGTCGATTATCGACTAAGTACTAAAAGTAATTAATATTATCGTTGCACAAGGATTGGTACAACTTCATATTTGACGATTATACCAAGGAAGTGAAAGAACAAAAGTGTTTTTTAGTAAACGAAAGACATTATAATAACAAAACTAGAAAACAAGTAGAAAAATCAACAAAGAGAAGCTCTCGGAAAAAAGGGCCTGAAATTCACTACCTAATTACCTTATTCAATTCGTCTACATGAGAAGGACAAATAATTCGAATCAAATCATAGAAATTCGATAGCTACATCCTACTGTCTTCCCCAAAAACTAAGGTTTAGTTCATAATCATGGAAAACAAAGTAACGAATAATTCTAGGTTCAACATCCAAATGCTATTCATGAGCTAGATGGTAAAATTATTGTTTACTGAAGTGGTTGTTTTCACTTTTTGCTTCATGTGGTTGTATTTGGATGTTTCTGGTTCTATGCTGGGTCTTAACATATTAATTATAATATGTAAAATGTTACCCAGGTCGTTTTGCACGCGAATGCCGCTCACGTGGTGGTTCAGGAAGTAGACGAACTTAGTTCGAGGTACAGAAGGAGTCTCGTTTATGGCCTAAGGTTATGTTTGGAATATATTTCTGCATCTTCTCGTAACTTCTGTCGACCTATATGAGTTGTTAGTTTGACTTGGGCTGCTCTATGGCAGGAGGTACAGTCCTCGTGGTGGAAGATCTCCCAGACGCCGGAAACAGAGCATCAATGGTTGTGGGAGTGGCAGTAGCGGCAACCGGAATTCTGTTGGTGGGTGGTTGCACAACCAGCAGCACAACGGATGAGGGTGGGAGATCGGGTTGAGATGGGATGAATGTGGCGGTGGCGGTGAGCAGAATTCGCCGGAAGCTCCTACGGGCAGTGGGGTTGGCAGCATAATTTTTTCTCCCATGCAGTGGGGTTTGCAGTGGGTAGGGACGAGCGATTGTTTGTTGAGTATTTAGGTTAGAAATGGATGTTAGGGATAAATGTGTCAATTTAGTGTGATTTAGGGCGATAAAATTTAAATTTTAGGGCGACGAATAGCGATTCAGTTATTTGGAGGATTTTGGTACTAGCTTGTACTTGGCACGTTGGTCGAAATGTTCAATTAGGTCAAATTATATATTTTTTTAGTAAATTTGGTACTATTATTTATTCAAGAGTAACACCAATTTATACATTTGTCATTGAGTTATGTGGATTTTTTGGATAGAGCGGATTGTTGGGTTTGCTCTGGCTTCTCGGCGCTAGTGTTTTGATCATGATACTGATTGAGAATGACTTATCATTCTGCAGCCTAAACTTTGGAGTCATTTTTTTCATTAGGGCGTGTTTGGATATGTGTATTTCAAATGTAAGGTATTTGAAATACACATATCCAAACACGCCTTTGAAATACATGTATTTAAAAGGCTTGCTGTATTTAATAGTGACATCCGCCCGGTCATCCTCTACCCGCCGATCCCAGCAAACAACTTCGAGATCAAGCCATGCTGGATTCAGCTCATCACATCCTCGATCCAGTTTCATGGCTTGAAGGATGAGGAGGCCAGGGTACATCTGTCCCGTTTTCTGCAGCTGACAAACGGGTTCAAGCTGAACGGTG
Organism: Linum trigynum; assembly: GCA_964030455.1. NCBI lineage: Eukaryota > Viridiplantae > Streptophyta > Magnoliopsida > Malpighiales > Linaceae > Linum > Linum trigynum. The sequence continues at coordinate 25,052,348 of OZ034814.1, read as the reverse complement.
TTCCCGATGATGCGATCCGCCTTCATCTCTTCCCCCATTCTCTGGCGGGGAATGCTAAGAGGTGGTTGGAGACCCAGCCCCCATTGTCCATCACCTCTTGGGACGATCTGGATGACAAATTCGTGCACAGGTACTATCCGGCATCGAAGACTACAGAGATTCAGCGGGAGATCACTCACTTCCGCCAGGAGCCAGATGAGTCGCTTCGTGATGCATGGGAGCGGTACATGGGATACTTCTGGCAGTGTCCCCATCATGGCTTCAGTGATGCATTCACAGTGGGGAACTTTTACAGTGCCCTCTCTCCAGATAGCCAGAGGGTGATTGAGTCTCTATGCCCAGGAGGGGATATTCTCACTAAGACTCCACCCGAGCTGAACCAGATGATCAGTACTTTGGCTGCCAGAGATCATTCTTGGGAACAGGGTAGCCGAGGCAGACAGTCCCGGGACCGTGGTGTGCACGGCATGGAGACCAGATCCGGGCTCGAGCAGCAGGTAGCTGAGCTAGTGCAGACATTGAAGCAGCCAACAGTCTGATTCCGGGCAGAGGTTTGGCTACACCTCCAGTAGCTCAATGTCAGTGGTGCGAGAGCTCCAATCACCTAGTGGAGGACTGCCAGGCTATGAGGGAGTCTACCACACCCCAGGAGCAGTTGGCCTTCATCGCCAATGCGAGGCGCCTCGATCCATACAGTAGCACATATAATGAGGGGTGGCGCCAGCATCCCAACTTTGCCTGGAGCGGCAACACCACTAAACCACCTGGTTTCCCAGCACCAGCAGGTGGTTTTCAGCAGAGGCAGCCCTACCAGGCTCGATAGGGGCCAGTTCCACAACAGCCATTCCAGCAGCCCCAGCGCCAGTTTGCCGAGCCAGCAGCAGCTCCAGCCCCAGATGACAGGATGACGAAGCTGGAAAACATTCTAGCTTCATTCATGACGAGCACTCAGGCGACTATCACGAGGTTGGACCAGAGTGTAGCCTCACAAGAGGCAGGTCAGAGGAACCAGGGTGCCATTTTGCAGGATCTGCAGACCCAGGTGGGCATCTTGGCCCGCCAAAACACTACCAGGGCACCGGGGACTCTGCCTGCCACCACTGTTCCGAATCCTCGAGATCCTCACCAGCATCAGCAGCTGGATGCCATTTTTACCAGGAGCGGTAAGACCATATCTGCTGATCCTGTCCCGGCCAGACAGGAGGAACCACTGCCTGCTTCAACACTTCCAGCCGACGATGCAGAAGTGCGGGTGGAGAAAGAAGCCCCTGCTCCCAAGCCACAACCAGTGGTTAAGGAGCATGTACCCCAGCTTCCCTTCCCCACTCGCCTACACAAGGACAAGCTGGAGACTGAGTTTGCCAAGTTCATGGCAATGTTGAAGCAGCTCAATATCAGCATACCGTTCATGGAGGCACTGTCGAAGATGCCCAAGTATGCCAAGTTCATGAAAGATATCTGCACCAACAAGAAGAAACTTGGGGATCTCTCGACAGTGATGCTGAGCGAGGAGTGTTCTGCTATCCTGCAGAACAAGCTGCCCGAGAAGCGCAAGGATCCAGGGAGTTTTACTATCCCTCTTACTATTGGCAGCATGCATGTAGGAAAGTCCTTGGCGGACCTAGGCGCTAGCATTAACGTCATGCCATATAAGTTGTATAAAATGCTAGACCTAGGTGAACTTAGCCCTACTAGGATGAGCATTCAATTAGCTGATCGTTCTATTGTGCATCCTAGGGGAATCATAGAAGATCTGCTTGTTGGTGTTGGTGCATTCACATATCCTGTTGATTTTGTTATTCTTGATATACATGAGGATGTGGATGTGCCCTTGATTCTAGGTAGGCCATTTCTTGCCACCGCCAAGGCACTAATTGATGTGCATGAGGGTAAGTTGATCTTGCGTGCTGGGGATGACCAGGCTACTTTTTCTGTGACTGAGTTTGATCATTGTGCTATGATTGTTGTCACGCCTGTGCATGCTATGTCTGATCAGGTACACGAGTCTGTCGTGTACCCTTCTGCACCTCCTATTTGGCAGGACCCTCCTATCATTCCTTCGCCGCCACTCCATCCAGCCTCGCCTCCGAACAAAAAGCTCAAGGAGGAGTGGCGGCCGAAGCAGCAGGTTGCTAAGCCTGCACGGAAGAAGAGTGGAGACCACTATGAGCTGGTCCCACCTCCTGCACCACGACCACCCTGGCCGTCTGGGTACTCGCTCTCCTGCATCTTGCCAGATGGGCAGGTCGAGCTGACTGATGAGGGTGGTCGCATCCGTCGGGTGCATGGCCACAACCTGAAGCTGTACCTCAAGAGCGACGTGGATCCGCTCTTGGAGGCACCTGTTCCTGCACCGCCCTGAGTATCCGCCATGGGCGTCCAGCTAATACGACGGTAAAGAAGCGCTTGTGGGGAGGCAACCCCACCACGGTTTGATTTTTTTTTCTTGTGTTTTGAGTCGGATTGTAACCCGGTTTGGGTTTGGTTTGTTTTCTTTTGGTTTGGATGATATTTTATTGGGCTGACCATTGAACCTAACATATTGTGTCTGAGCTCTTCTGTTCCCCTTTGACTGTGCTTGCCCCGACTGGCCCGCTTCCAGTCCCCTGCAGTCCGTGCATACCGGTAACATCGTTCCCCTTATCCTTCCCTCTTCTCCATTGAGGGCAATGTCGATCTTAAGTGTGGGGGGATGTTTATCTTTTGACTGCATTAGATCTGTTTGTGTGCTTGGAGCCTAGTCCACTGTCCAAATTTTTTAAAAATTTGAGGGCTCCAAGTACGTGTTCCTTGCAATTGCCTGCTCAGTATGCTTTGAATTGACAGTCTTTGTAGTGATATGCAACCTAGGGAGGTAGTGTAGCACTATGGAGGATGTTGATGCATTTAAGAAGTCTCATTTCTTCTTCATATTGTGTTGGTTGATTGAGTGAATTAGTGATCTTAGGACCCTTGAATTGTGTGGTGTTGTGGATTCTCTGGCTGTCATGGACTCTTGTGTCATGTTTTGAAAATAACAGGTGCTCGAAAATGTGCTTCAAAATAAACGTCTCCCGTGCGAATAGGGCGAAAGTGTGTAAGGGGAGACGGGAATCCGTTCCCAATTTCCACCTACTACCTCCAGCCCCCTTACATGTCTTTCCCCCGCACGAGGCTCGAGACATCCGCTCCTGGCATGGCCGGTAAGAGCAGGTTGGGACCCTTGAAAAGAAAAGAAAAGAAAAATAACAGAAAACAAGCAAAACAGAAAAAAAGGGGGTTCCAACCATCTTCAAGAAGAAAATAGAGCACCTTGAAAAATGTGAGTCCATGATCTGTTGTTTTTGAGAATCTCTTCATCCACAATTCAATTGTCCTCTGTTCACTATTTGCCATGATGCCGACTCGCCGAAGAAGTTATGAGATGACTTGTGCGTCGGTTGACCTCGTAAGCTGCTAAATGATCTAGGAAGTCCTCTACCTACGATCTGGGTTGTTTGTTGCTATAGAGGTCTGGAGAGTTGCATTGGTTTGAGTTAGGTTTGCTTGGGGACAAGCAAACGGTTAAGTGTGGGGGAGTTTGATAGACCGTTAGTTACACATGTTTTCACCCCTGTTCTTACACCGTTGGAGATGTGGTTTCTCGTGTTTTAGACCGATTTCACGCTAGGTTGTGCTTGTTTGTGATATTTCAGGTCCTGGCAAGTGAATGAAGGTTTAGGAGCGAGTTCGGGGTCGATTGGGCGAAGATCGGGTGCGAGACAAGTCACAAAGGAGGTCACACGGGCTGCCCTGATATTCACACGGCCGTGTGAAGTAATGGCCTGGCCGTGCGAGTTTTGCCGAGAGCACACACGGGCAGAGCAGAGGATCGACACGGCCGTGCAAGTGGCCGGGTTGGCCGTGCCACATTCTGCGAGAGCAAACACGGGCAAGAGGGGATGTCCACACGGTCGTGCCATTCTGGCCGTGCAAAGAGCCTGGAATTCGAACTAAATGAAACGATGCGTTTTGACTCACACGGGCAACTGGGTGAGCTGCACGGCCGTGCCACTCTGGCCATGTGAGTCGGGATTTTCTCCTTTTAAGCAGAATTTCAGCCACAATTCAGGGGGATTCGAGTTTTTGAGAGAGAGATCAGTTCCTAGAGAGAGAAAGTGACGAGCAAGAGTTCCCAAGTGCCCTAGATTGATCTTCAACACCATTGGAGGCCAGCTTGAGCTTGGAGAAGTGCCAATCAACGTCCAGAAGCAGGAATCCATCCTTCGCAGTATGAATTCCGTGTCTGATTCTGCTTTTGCTTTCTTCTCCATGGAGTAGTTCTGCCATTCATCTGGGTATGGAGAACCCTAGATTTGTATGTTAGGCTTTGATTGTATGAACCCAAGTACTGATTCTATGATTGATTATATTCGATTGAGGTTTTAATGATTGAATGACTTGAATCCTGATCAAATTCCTGTTGTTTCTGCTTTGACCTAGAATGAGAATATCTGCCTAGGTTAATAGAGTATCCTTGATTGAAGGTAGGGAGTTGGTGACTTTATTCGAGGAGCCAACTCACTATTCTGTACCGGATTTACTCCGGTAGTGGAGGTTTTGTTCTTAGGGCCTCAATCTGTCGACTCCGGTGGAGGTTAGTCGCCCGCTAGAGAGTCAGATTGAGAGGGTCTGAAGACCTTTAGTCGAGACTTCAGGCTGTTTAAGAACCTTCCGCAGTGTAACTATCATAGAAACTGAACTTGGTAATTACAATCCGGCTTAACTGCAGTCTAGGGGGAACCATATCCGGGTGACCTCTTTAACCTGAATACAACCGTTTACCTGCTTTGTTAGTTTGATAGTTTAGACTTGCATTCCATTTTCATTGCTAGATAACACGAATTCACTGAGTAGTCATCATATCTAGGACCCGGGTTGATAATTAAACCTAAACCCGCTATACTACGCTTTAGGAAGTGGTTACACTTGGCCAATTCCTGGAGTGACAGTAGAGTCGAGTCAATTACAAATGACAAGAATTTGAGATGTCACCTCTCCTCCGTTCTCCTTATCCATATCCTAGCTCTAGGCAAACTCAATACTCGTTGCTTAGTCTCTTTGCCCTAAATTAAACAATTAAATTAAATTTATATATTTAATTATTAACTGCAAAGGTAATTAATTTTGTATTCGATAATATCAATTGTGATACCAACATATTTAGAGATTGAGTTATCGAAATTATTTAGGGATTGAGATTGACATTAATTTTAGGATGCAATTCGGTATTTAAGATTTCGATATTGGTATTCCGATACCAAATATCGTACCAATTTCCACCTCTAACTTGATACACATATGGGTGTTATTTTTTTACCCCAAATTTCACCTGTGTCCTAGGACACATCTAAAGTAGCCTGCCTCCGCCTATGCAACAAGTGTTCTACAAAACAATGGTCTAGAAGAGTGGAGTTTGGGAAGACGAGCACAAACTAGGGTGTGGGTTAATTCCTCGATCAACTCGAAGCCTCTCCATGATAAAGTGAGGAATAGGGACTTTAGATAACACTAGAAATGATAATAGGGTAGGTCTAGGACAGGTATCACGGTATCCATACCCGCTTCGTGACAGGTCGGGTAATTTATCATGGGTCGCGGGTCGGGGCAGGTCGACCCAATAGATATGTAATTTATATGGAAAACATTAAAAATATTCGTTAATTTCACTATACGACCAAGAAAACAAACCATATTATGATAAATGTAGTTAAAATATTGAAGAAATTGAGGTTTTCACTAATTTACAACTTTATTATAGTTTAAATATTATGTAATAAAAGGAAAATCCTAAGTAATTTGACTAATATTACATTTATAGTCGTTTGGATGAGTTATTCGTATGAGTTATTTGGGGGCAATAACCCTTTTGTCTACAAAAGTTGGTGATGAGTTATTTGTACTTAAGTTAATTTGAAATAACTCATTGATGAGTTATTGTCAATACCTCATAGGGATTGTTATTGTGAAATAACTCACAAATACCACATTCTCATTTTGTGAGGAATTCCTCTTTTATATTAACTCGTTACACAACAACTCATCCAAACGACCCCGTAATTTAGGCAAGAACGGGTCGAAATTGAGGCGGGTGAGGACAAATCGGGTCAATAAGAATACCCGTACTCGACCTCGCCCCACCTGCGAGGCGGGTCGGACCTGTCTCAAAACAAGCCAAACAGGTCCTGTAAAACAATCCCTACATCACCCAAACCCGCCTATCAGAGCCCCTCGTAATCCTGTTCTATCGTGATAATGTCATGCAGGGATTCCCTTTAGTTCAATTTCCAAAACAAATGTGCATACAAATGAATAAAATCATAAAATAGTAAAATACACTACCATCTTTTCTTAATCTGAACCACCACCATTCTACAGCACACGTTTTGATACTCTTTAAATATGCATTCACTGCTAAATTCAACATGGATACTAACTACGTATGTACTAGAGCTCGCAATCCGTTTCCAAATTAATGCTACGCTGATATGCATTCAGGATCCAGACTCATACTCATAATATACACACATACTAGTGATAGTTCCCAATAGATCAAATTTTGGTCTTCAAATACAGGAGCAATAGTACATTTTCTAGGCCTGTCCTCTTTTTAGGAGCGAGAGCACCAGATGGAAGGTAACAAGATTTCCCCTGTCATGCAAACTGCTGAAATAGACCTCAAATAGAGACTAATAATGGCATCGAAACCAAAAACGATACTGGGAGTACAGATTTGATCATCATGCAGCTGTCAAAGAACCAAATAATTATACATTTTCTTCTTACCGCCATTTGCTATGTTCTGATATTTTCTTGGTAACAAGGGGCCATTGGGGGAAGCATTTTATGAAAGGAGGGGGGCAAAAGCTTGAATAGTACATTAACTCAGGGAATGGAGTAAGAAGGGATCTCTCTGGATGAAGATATATATGGATTCCCTGGTGTCCACTGGCTGGCGGGGAAGCCTCACTTCACTTGGGACGTCTTCTGAAGGGGAAAAATATATCATCTACAGTGTCTTTTATGTGGTTCCCTACTCTCCTCATGTTCCTGGCAACTCCTGAGGCAACCAGGTTCGCATTCCTTGTAAACCTATGAATTCAAAAGGACATCAGATTGGCTTTAGTTGGAACTCGTTCCTTATGTCTTCTTGAACTACACATACATATGTGTTAACTATTTTAATAGTGTTGAAACTTATCAACTTGCCTGGCCAGGAAGTCGTCAGTTGGAGTCTGGAGTGGCTTCGGCATCTGAGGACGAGGGGATTCGCTGCGACCATCTTTAACACCCACAGACAACATATATAAAGAGAAATCAACGAGGTTAGGTGTACAAATTGTATGACGTGAAACTACACTGGACATGAATGGATGAAAACACCGGCAAAAGCACTACTAAGGATTTCCTTGAATCAGATGATACAAAGTTAGGAATAGCCAAAGAAGTTTTATACATAAAAAGAACTAGGCATAGCAGATTCCAACTACATTCTGTGTGTATGTTATGCATGTAAAGAGCAAAACAAACATTGCTTATGGTATGAAAAAGATAGCCCTGTCGTTATAGCAGCGATTTGAGGTCCTCATAAGAGGAAGCAACATGCAACATCCAGAATAAACAGAAATAGTTTGGCACCTTCTCTATGTTGAGCAGGAGCTGGAGCAGAAGTACTTGAATTGATGACTTTTTTATTCACTAGGAGCTGCAAGGAAGAAAAAAATACCATTGGCGACATAACCTTTTTCAATAGGCAACCGAGATAGAGAAGAAAGCAACTCAAAGACGATAATTTTTCAGACATGCTAGTCCTGTGTGAGGAACGAATAAACCCTGATATGAACCAAAGCCACCACCACCACCACCAAGAAATTCCCGACATTAGCACATCGGTAACGTTAGCAATCAAATTCAGCCTTTATATATTAAACATCTACACATTTAGACAGTTGAAATACAACAACCCAACTAGTTCACATCCTATTCTGCTTTAGATCATCAAAAGGAAAAAACTAACGAACACACTTAACCAAATGATTCACAGCAACTACCTGGAGAAAGCACAGAGAATGAGAGAGAGAGGAGTTGTAAGAGAGAAATACCTCCAGGCCGATACAGCCCGGTAAGCGCGTTTTTAACTCTTCTTTGTCTGCCGAATGGTCACCATTAACATACACCGAGTACCCGGCACAACCATAGTAAAAGTCATTGAGATCCTTCTCATTATCAGATTGATGCTCACTTCGTCCAGCACCAAAATTAGTTCCTGAACATGAAAGATTGGCAAGTCAGTAAAAAGATATCCTCTTGTACACACCCATGAGTAAAGACTTCTACCATAGGAGTGTATCTCAATTCAAAGCAACAAAATCAAGCATTCCATCTCACCACCAAGTCTTACAACAAATTACATTCTTGCAAGAGGATAAAATGGCACAACAAAAATGAATGGTAGCAAAACAGATCAGTTAATCAAAACCTTCAGCCTGTCTGGGCACGGGCACCAAGAAAGCCATAAGCTTTTGGTACCAAACTTCCATGGTGGATGTAAATAGAGTTAAAACTACTGGGTATTTCTATGGGAACAGGCAGCGCTAGAAGCGGCAAAGAGATCACAGTACAAATAAGCCTAAGGATCAATCATAATGGAATCATTCTGGGTTGTGGGGTGCAACAATTTATATTTGGGAAGCAATAGGGGCAGGGAAGGAGTAGATACCTGAAGGGAGGGTACGGGGAATGCCGATGCAGCGAGGATTCCTGCCGTTGGATTTGAGAACGGAAGAGTAGTAAAGGTAACCCTTACATGATTTCCCCTTCAAACCACCGGCGGCGGCGGCGGCTCCTCCTCCTCCTCCTTCCTCCGGCTTTTGATTGTCGATTTGCTTTGATTTATCGTCGGAACTTCCTCCACCTCCGTCACCGCCTCCATCGAATTCTTTACTCGGCTCCATGCCCCTCAGGGAATTTCTCCAGCTCTTCTTATTTTCCTCGCTTTTTTCTGTTAATTTGCGCCTTTTCTCTTCCGTCTTTCTCCAAGTACTTGTCTTTTATTTTAGTAAATTACACGTTTGATCATTGGATTACTAAAATATTTAATATTTGTCACTAAAATTATTTTATTTCATTCCTAGTCACTAAGATTAATTCAACAATTCAAATTTGGTCACTATCTATTAGTCTCTATTGAATTTTTCTGATGTGGCAGTCAACCCTATGAATGGCAAACCAGAACCGCTCCGTCGGATATTCCCCGATCCGACCTGTAATGGGCGGATAAAATCTGATCCGTTGTTGAACAGGACGGACCTTGACCCAATCCGTAGTTAGAACAGATCGGACATGGATTCTATGTGTCGCCCCGATCTGATCCACCCTAATCTGCTTCTCTCAAGTGAAATGGAGATCAAAAGTCGCCATTCATTTTTGTCATTACCCAAACCCATTCCCCAATTCAAGATCCTCCAGTTAATCCCCTTCAACCCCCAATCAAGGTTGTCAAACCGGTTTATGTCATTGTGCCGGGTTAGGAAGTGGAATGATTCGACCGGTGGTACATATCGGTTTGTGCCGGTTCATACCGGTTAATATTACAAATAATTTACAAATACGCATATTTAAACACGACATTTAACGTCAATACCTAAATATTTGTACTTGAATCCAACAAATAACATCAACATTTAACTTTTTAACCCATAAAATAAATAATAAATTACTATTTATCAATTAAATTCACTAAGGTAAGATTATTTTACTTGAAGATTCGTATATCGATCATGCCGGTCATGCCGGTCATACCGGTGGTGTCATGCCGGTTTTATGACTGGTATAGGTTGAACCAGATTCAACCAGTGGCACGCCGGCCGGCGTGACAACCATGACCCCATCAATACAAGCAAACCCAACCTTTCCATTTCCCTTTTCCACCCACATGCTCCCCTTTTACCCAACCTTTCAATTCTCATTGTTGTTCCCAATTCCCAAATGCTCCTCTATCCTCTTAATTTCCCACCGCAAATAGAACCAAGATAAACTTTTCCCATCTTCGACCTCTTCCTCCTCCGTCGTCATCACCCTATCTTACCATCGTCTTGTTACTAACCCGGTAACCCCCCACCTCTGGAAACAGCCACCACCACCATTCCCCTCGGCGACTTCCTCCAGTTCGGCATACTCAAGGAGATCCACTCAAGGAAATCTCTGCCGTCGTTGCTTCCGCTCTGTCGTCTTTGTCGCTCCGCCGTCGATTTCAGGTCAGGCTACCTATTGACTTGAAAGAGTCTCTGCCTCTGCTTTTGCAATTTAGTTTTGGGAGATAAAAGTGATGGAAACTAGCACCGAAGAGATTACATGTAAAGATAGAGAGATGAACAGGGCAGCGGGGCGAATTTTGGGGCAAAAAACATCGACCCGTCACAGGGCATGGGGCAGAGCGGATCACAAAGTAGAGGGTAGGGATGGCAACAAAACCCGAACCCACGGGTACCCACCCGACCCAATCCGGTCAACTCGGGTAAAACCCGAGTTGACGGGTTTTGGGCCGGGTTCGGGTTTAAACCTGCTACACTATTCACCGGGTCGGGTTGGGTTTGGGTTTAGGTAAACCCGCCCCATGGGTACCCGCCCACACACATATAATTATTTTCTCGGTATATTTAATATTCTGAATGATATATCTTCCTTAAACAATTAATATTCTTTATGTTTGTGGAGACATATATAATTAGTTGTTTCTAATTGTTTAGAATGAAGTTGATATTATGAAGTGGAGAGTGAAGAAACTTAGTTGACGAGTAAGAAGCTTTCAATTAATCTTATTGTTTATAGATGTTTATCTTTAATTTTGAACAATTTGTATTGATCATTTGTGGTTTGCTTGTATGCTCTAGATTGGTGTTTTTTTTTTTTGTATGAATAATTTGTATGAGAAAATTAATGTTAAACTTTTATTTTGAAAGAAACTTGTTATTGTAAATTTTTTACCACAAAAACCCACGGATACCCACGAACCCGCGGATACCCAGCGGGTTGGGTTGGGTTTGAGTTTTTCAAACCCAACGGGTTTTATCCCGGGTTTTTTTGGCGGATAAACCCATGGGTTTGGGTTTGGGTTTGAAAAAACCCGCCCCAACCCAACCCATTGCCATCCCTAGTAGAGGGCAGGGCATGTCACGGATATAGTAGCATCCGCTCCAAACATGACCCTTTGCCATACATAGTCAACGTTAATTGTGTGACGTGACCATTAAAATATAATAAAATAATAAATTTTAATCATCTAAATTTTTCACCTCATTTTTACATTCATTAAAAAATAGAATGAATTTCTTTTCTTTTCTTCTAATCGCATACAACCCAACCTTTCAAGAGCATGTCTTCATCGGACTTCTCTACGTCGATGGCCCAACATGGGTTTTCAGGGAGGACGGAAAAGAAGAAAAATTTAAGGGGCTATGGGCTATGGGTTTTCAGGGAGGACGGAAAAGAAGAAAAATCTAAGGGGCTATGGGCTTGGGAAGGAAATGATTTGATAAAATCTTGCACATTGTCGTTCCCCCTTCTCTATCGGACTTCTTTCCATAAGCAAGCTAGGTCGGCGGAGGTTAGAAAACAAAACAAAAAATTGTCGGATATATCTCATGAACTGGGGACCTCCAGACTGGGGACATCGTTGATGAGATCTTGATTCTCGAGTCAGGCTTGTTGTCGCGTGGCGCCGGACAGTCATACTGGGCTCCGTTCATGAACGGGAAGAGTGGGGTGCAGAAGGTTCTTCAGACGGTGAAGCTGGGATTGGGAGGACATGCAGTGAGGGATTGACGGGAAGAAGCTCGCCTGAAGAATGGGGTCGATGCTCGGGATGGAGTTGAGTTTATCAAATTAGAGAATGATTCGATTGAAGGGGAACAACTGTGTGGTTTGGTAAAGCCGATAGGCAGATTTCATTTCATCAGAAGAGGAAAAATTACATTATCCATTACATATCTCATATATATAATAAACTAAAAATCCTATACAGTACACTAATTAAATGAATCTTACAAATTAACCTATACACTATACATTATATACATTTAAGTCCTCGTCGTTTCCTCCTTGGACAACTCCCCCCCGCAAGCTGGTGCGTATATATCAAGACGACCCAGCTTGGCTGCAACTGTTGTAAAACATGAACTGGAAGAGCCTTTGTAAACATGTCAGCAAGTTGGTTAGCAGAAGAAACGTGAAGAACTTTGATCACCCCATCTAAAATCTTATCCCTAATGACATGACAATCAATCTCTATATGTTTGGTGCGTTCATGATTCACAGGGTTATCGGCAAGCTTAATAGCAGACATACTATCACAAAATATGGGAGTAGGCGAAGATAGACAGATCTGCAGATCATTCAACACATATCTAAGCCACATTAATTCACAAGTTAAGCTAGCCATTGCCCTATATTCAGCTTCAGCTGATGAGCGAGAAACAGTATTCTGTTTCTTTGAACGCCAACTTATCAATGAATTGCCCAATAGAACACAAAATCCAGTAGTAGAGCGACGCGTATCAGGGCAACCAGCCCAGTCACTATCACAAAAAGCTTGTAATTTTAGTTCAGATTCAGCAGAAAAGAAAAGTCATTGACCTGCAGTGCCTTTTAAATAACGTAGAACACGTTCAGCAGCTTGCATATGCAGATCAGTAGGATTGTGTGTAAATTGGCTTAATTGATGAACTGAATAAGCTAGATCAGGACGCGTATTACAAAGATATAGGAGTCTCCCTACCAATCGTTTATAAACAGAAGGGTCAGAGAGTACATTACCAGAAGAAGCAGACAGTTTGGTACCTGGAACAGAAGGGGAATCACAAGGTTCTGCACTAAGGAAACCATAATCTGTTAGTAAATCTAAGGCAAATTTCCGTTGATATAACAAAATACCCTTAGCAGATCTAGCAATTTCAAGACCAAGGAAGAATTTTAATTCTCCAAGATCTTTGATTGTGAAAGTTTGATCTAGTTGTTGTTTAAGAGTAGTAATAGCTTTAAGATAATTACCTGCCAAGATTATATCATCAACATATACAAGAGCAATAGTAAAAGACTGCTCATGACTGCGAACAAACATTGAGTAGTCTGGTTTGGACTGTTTATACCCAGCCGAAGTTAAAAACTTAGAAAGTTTGATGTTCCATTGACGACTTGCTTGTTTTAAACCATAGATAGATTTGTTGAGACGACAAACTGGATTCTTAAAATCAGGAGGCACAACTAAACCCGGAGGAATCTTCATGTAGACCTCTTCATCAAGGTCTCCATGTAAAAATGTTGTATTAACATCAAGCTGATGTAAATGGCAGTTATTAATAGCAGCTAAAGACAAAACAAGTCTAACAGTAGTGTGTTTGACGAATGGTGCAAAAGTTTCTAAATAGTCCAAGCCAGGAGTTTGAGTGTATCCCTTTGCTACTATACGAGATTTAAAACGCTCTATGTCACCATTGGCAAGAAATTTGATTTTGAAAACCCACATATTTACTATAGCAATTTTACCAACAGGCAATTCAACAATAGTCCATGTATTAGTTTTGTCCAAAGAAGCTAACTCAGAATTGCAAGCTTCTGACCACCTAGGATCCTTAATGGCCTCTTTATATGATCTAGGTTCTAGAACAGCAGAGCTGGCCAGAATATACTTCTTGTATTCTGGACTCAAATTATCAAATGTCATCACTTTAGATAAAGGAAAAGTAACATCAGTACACTTTACAGCACATATGTAATCATTTAATTTCTTAGGACGTACTTTAACACGAGATGGCCTCGCATAAGGAGGTGGTTCAACTGCTTGAATGATATCAACCAGATCTAGAGGCTCATCGGGTGGAAGAACCTCTGAGGAATCTAAAGCCTCCTCAGATTGAGGCAAAGAAGAAATAGATTGAAGCCGGGAAAAAGAATCAGTTATACTATGATGAGTTACTGTTTCCTGAACTTGAATACAAGGAAAACAAAAATCAAACTCAGGTGCGGATGTAGAATTAGCAAATGGAAAGACATGTTCATGGAATACAGTATCTCGTGAATAAAATATGTTATGAGAAACGGGATTATAAAGTCTGAACCCTTTAACAGTGCTGAGCACACCTAAGAAAACACAAGGGTCAGCTCTAGGAGCAAATTTAGGTCTGTTATGTTGCAATGTTGAAGCAAAGACAAGGCAACCAAAAACCTTGAATTCGCTATAAGCAGGTTTAGCTTTGAAAAGCAATTCATAAGGAGAAAGATTTTGTAAAAGTGGAGATGGCATTCTGTTTATCAAGAATACAGAATATAAAATAGCAAAACCCCAAAAGGAGATTGGTAATGAAGCTTGGAACATGAGAGCACGAGCAACAGCCAGTATATGTTGGTGTTTCCTCTCAACACGACCATTTTGTTGAGATGAAGCAACGCAAGTTGTTTGATGTATAATACCAAACGTATTGTAGAAAGATGGAACATTAAATTCTTGGCCATTATCTGTTCGGATTATTTTGATTTTTGAAGAAAACTGGGTGTTAACAAAAGCCGGCAGATCTAATAGAATTTGCCTAGCTTCACTTTTTGTTTTCATTAGATAAATCCAAGTATGTCTTGAGAAATCATCGACACAAGTGAGAAAGTATCTAAAGCCATCAATAGTGGGAACCTGATATGGTCCCCATATATCGATATGAAGTAACTCAAAAGGAACAGAAGCATGAGAAGTACTCGAAGGAAAAGGGAGACGCTTCTGTTTAGCTAACATACAGATAGTACAAGGTGTTTTATTATGAGAAACAGCTGGTCTGATTGTATCATCTAAAATATGAGAGAGTGGAATGGAAGTGTGACCATGTCTGTAATGCCAGATATCAAAAGGAACATAAGTGGCATTGAAACAAACATTACAGGAGGATGAATGAGATACAGACGATGCTATGTTGAGATGATAGAGGCCAGATTCTTGTTTAGCTGTACCAATCGTTTCGTGGGACGAAAGATCCTGAATTAAGCAAGAATCGGCAGTAAATTTTAAGACGCAATTTGAAGATTTTACTAGTTTAGACACTGAAATGAGATTGAAAGAAAACGATGGAATGTATAATACATCATGTAAAGTAAGCATAGGAGTGATTTGAATAGTTCCTATGTGGGTAACTCTAACTTTAACACCATTTGGTAATGATACTGACATGTTGCTTATTGTTCTTAAGTGTAGAACCGACACAACATGATCAGTTGCCCCACTATCCACTATCCAATCCATAGAATTCAAAGCTAAGTTTGAAGATGAGAGGATGGTACCTGTATCTTCTGTGGTAATATCATTGTCCCCAAGTGGTTGAGAGATATAGGCAGAATCATCAGTTGATGGAAGAGTGACAGGAGCAGCAGCTGATGGAATAGAAGCAGGAGCAGCTGGTGTAGGAGTCATTTGTCTTGTAGACGTGACCAGGTTGACTGCAGGAGTAGCAGGAAGATGCTGAACTTGCGGAGATTGCATATGATGTAGTAAGGACTGATATTGGGCTCTAAAAAGCACCACAGATTCATTGCCAACAACTTCTTCAGTAGAATGAAGTTGATCAACCTCTGTCACAGCAGCATTAACACGGCGATGCTTGTATCCAGGTGGATACCCATGAAGTTTATAGCACCGATCCACCGTATGCCCATAACCTTCACAGTGAGTGCAATAAGGTCGCTTCTTACCCCCACCTTGTCCTGAAATATTAGAAGTCTGACCCTTGGAAGAACCTCCTTGGCCAGAATGCTGTCCCTTTGAAGCTCCATGAGTATGAGCAGCTAGGGCAGTAGGGAGTAAGGACGGATTAACAGACTGCCGTTCATGCTGAGCTAGGCTAGAAAAAACCTTGTTGATGGAAGGCAGTGGATCTATCATCAACAACTGTGACTTAATGTGACCAAAGCTCTCATTCAGCCCCTTTAGAAACCGAATAACCTGATCCCTACGCATATATTCTCGCGGAATCGATGAAGCATCACACATACACTTAGGATTGCAGGAGCAAACAGGGAGAGGTCGCAGAATCAAAAACTCTTCCCACAGCACACGAAATTTGGTAAAGTAATAGCTAATGACAACGAACCTTGCTTGAGAGCCGCGATTTCATCATAGAGATCCGAGATACGAATCTCATTTCCTTCACTGAAACGTTCGCGAAGATCCTCCCAAGCTTCTACCGCTGTATTGAACCACAGAATACTCTGTGCAATCTCAGGAGCAACAGACCGCTGAATCCATCCTAGCACGAGAACATTAGCCTGATCCCAAGCACTCCAGAGAGGATCATCTGGCGACGGGACCGGTGAACGAGAATCGATTAATGGAAGCTTGTTTCTTGCATGTAACCCCATGCGCATTGATCGCGCCCAGCTGTGATAGTTAGAACCAGAAAGCAGCACTGTAACAAGTTGTTGAGCAGAAAGATCGCCGTTGGCCACAAAGAATGGATACGCCGGCGACAGTGTAGCACCGATGGACGCAGATCCACCAGACATCGCGCTAACCGGAGGAACACTGCTAGGGATCGCAGTGACCGGAGGGACATCGCCAGACGCAGCTCCAGAAGGCGGTGGACCAAACGTCGCATTAACAGCTGAAAAAGACGCCATCTATCTGACCTGAAGCGACTGATGAATCGACTGGAAAAGAAACTGAGCAATCGAAATCAGGACTCACGATCGTCCCTGAGAAACGAACGAATCGGCAATCGTCACAGAAAGACGAACGAATCAAAGAACAGAGTGAGCGAAAAACTGGATCGAAACGATCGAGAAGCAGAGGAAAGAGAAACTGGAACGAGATGTTCCCTTCTCCTGGAACCCTCGAGAAGACGAAAAGAAAATGGCAAAAAATCAAAGAAAGCAAGAAAGGTGGATTACACCCTCTGATACCATGGCGTTTGGTAAAGCCGATAGGCAGATTTCATTTCATCAGAAGAGGAAAAATTACATTATCCATTACATATCTCATATATATAATAAACTAAAAATCCTATACAGTACACTAATTAAATGAATCTTACAAATTAACTTATACACTATACATTATATACATTTAAGTCCTCGTCGTTTCCTTCTCGGAAAACTAACTGTAGAAAAATGGAATTAGGTCTATTTGATTAGGGATTCAAAACATATCGTATTCAGCGGTGGCGGAGTTGGTCTACTCAAGAACTTTCACCAACTCGAAACTTTGGCAATGTTGGAGCTTTCGGTTAGGATTGGATGGAGAGTGGGAGGATAATGAAGAAAGAGAATAGAGCAAGGAGTCACAGCGGTTTAGCTGCGAACCCCAAATCTGTAGCGTCGTCGGTTGCACCAGCCACCAAATTTCCTCGCCGAACCCCTCCGGCACCTATCCTGATTCTCGAAGTCATTGATGGGGGATTGACGAGAAATTTGAGAGGGGTTAGGGGTTATGTTTTTCCTTTATTATTATTAGGAGAGGGTTGAGGTTGGGTCGTATGAGATTAGAAGAAAAGAAAATAAATTTATTTTATTTTAATTTTTTAATGATAATAGGATGCGAGAAGATTACGAACTTTTTGGTGACTTGGTCTCCTTCGACACGACATACTGAACCAACTCCGCTTTTCGGCCATTGGGTATGTGAATCACATTTTTTGGGACATTGTCATGAATACTTGATTGTTCCATTCCAACTTGTCTTGTGCAAGGATGTTTGTAGGTTTCAATCACCACCGACAAACTTGTGTGTTTGGTGTTTGTTTGTTTTATGATGAGACAACTGCTTCTTTTGAATTGTTGTTTGATGCCTTCATTCGGTGCATGAAGAACAAGCTCCCAAAAACATCTTTACTGAGTTTGAGGTGCCATGGAGCAACATGCTTGAAGATTGTTTCCCCAATAACGACTTTGTTGACGAAAACCCATGGTTGCAATATTTCAAGAGATCTCGAAAACAATGACGTTTCATATGGTTGAGGGATCAACTCATAGCCGAGATATTTACAACACAAGCGAGCGAGTCGTGCAATGCACAAGTCCGACATTTCTTGAACTGAACCATAATTTGAACCAGTTTTTCACACACTTTAACAAGTATGTGGGGCGAATATTAGTCTGTGATACTTGAATATCAGTTGGGGATTATTGAATGTCAATCTTGAATAGTTGAATATTAGTGTTAGGGGTGTTCAAACGGTTTGGTTACCGTGGTAACCGTTTTAACCGCTACTATTTGGATAATTGGTTTGGTTTGGTTAAAGTTTTTAGCTTGTTTGGTTTAGGTGGTTTGGTTTGGTTTCACACACTCCTAACCAGTCAAACCAAATTAACTAGTTAAGTAATTAGTCATATATCTAACATATATTATATACACATACTTAATACTTTGCATAACCACTCAAGAGTTAACGTTCATCCCTTTTAGACTCATAAAATATAAAGCTCAATATTGCTCATATAGTGTATATTTGTATATGTAAAGTGTAGACCACAACATATGGATGCCTAATTTAGATAAATTTCATACATTATGATGGATGAAAACTTGAAAAGAAGGTCATTTCTAGCCTATGGTAATTGCTAAGAGACTAAGTCAATTTACACAAACACAACAATTCATTAACCCATATCATTGAATACTTCTATACTAATTGTAAGATAATTGTCGTAGTTGCATGTATTTTTGTTAAGGGTCAACTATAACTACGTGTTGATTGTTATGTTTTATTCATTATATAAATTACGAATTGTTGCATTAACTGGAAAATTTTCATCGTCAATGATAATGTGATTTTATATTGGTTAATCTGGTTAACCAATTAACCAAACCGATTAAACTTTAGTTTGGTTAATTTGGTAGTTGTATTAGTTTGGACGGTTTGGTTATGATATTGTATTCCATGGTTAATGGAATTTAGCCTTATTTGGTTTGGTTATAACCATGGTAACCATTTGAACACCCCTAATTAGTGTGGCATAGTTAAATACCAGTCTATGTCTGGCACTGAACCTCCTGTCTTGCTTTCTAATTTCAATTTATTGGTTGACAAGAGGCACAAGGAGTCTGAATCAGACTACAAAGGCAAAGAAAATGTCTCATATATGGTGATGCCTTTCAGCCAATGCAGTCAAAATCGCATTTTAAAACTTAAGAGTTTACGGTTTTACGCTTCTATATCACCAAAACGCTTTCGTTTTTATATTAAATCTTTAGTGCATAAAATCAAACTAAATTGTGTTTTAAAGCATAAAAGTGACACGCTACAGCACAACACCAAACTGCGGCCAAGTGCAATCGCAGTCCAGGAATGCAGTAAAGTGGCAAGTCTATTTATCAACCCGGGGTCTAGATCTAGTGCCTACTCCGTGAGTATCTATTATCTAGCCAACTAAGTCGATTGATTGTGGTTTTAATTAAAAGCAGTAAGAAAGCAGGAATTGATTCGGTTTTCTGAAGCAAAGGAAGAATCACTCGGGAATGAGTCCCCCTAGCTCCTTAGTTAGGTCTCAGTTGTAATTAGCCTGGGTTGATTTACTGTTGATTAAACTGCGGGAGATCCGACAGTAGCTTGGAATCTCTTAAGCTGACCAAGCCCTCTCAGTCTAACTACCCGGCAGACGACTAGTCTTCACCGGGATAGAAAGTTGAAGCAATAATCACAGAACTCCACTACTGGAATTGGATTCCAGTACAAAGCAGTAGACTGACTAACTCTCGTATAACCAATCTACCACTACCGAATGAAGAAGCTCTAACAACCTAATCAGATTCTATCTATCCAGGTTGCAGCAGAAATCAAGAAAAGCTTATCAGACTTCAATTAGTTCAATGAATCATGCATCATTCGATTAAAACCAAACAGTATAGCAATCCCAAGTCATTACAATCATGATCCCCAGCACATGGAAATAGGGTTCTTCACACCCAAGTGAAAGAGGGTTCTACTCCATAGAGAGAGAGAGAGAGAGAGGAAAACAGAAATCAGAGTAGTCATACTCATAAAGATGAGGAAAATCTGCTCTGGGATGTCAATCTTCACTCCTGGGGATGCAATCTGGGCTTCAATGGTGAGAAATCCACTCCAAATAGCTCCTAAGGTTTGTTCTTCTCCCTTTCTCTCTCTAAAACTCTATTTTTGCTACAAAAATTCGACTCCCCCTCCTTTGGCTCGAATCTGCCGCAAAAACCCGTTTCTGGGCCAATTACGGGCAGAATTACGGTCGTAATCATGGTCTGCCCGTAATTGCCCAAAACGCGCGTTTCACTTAATTCAGAAGAAGGGATTTACGGTCGTAATTACCCAATTACTGCCAGTAATTAAGGGATTACGATCGTAATTCTTTGACTCTTGCCCGTAATTGCCTCTGCAATAGAAATTCTGGAGAATAAGGCTCGGCATTGCATTTACGGGCAAGCCAGGAGTAATTACGACCGTAATTGTGCAGGGGCTGCCCGTAATTTGCTCTTTGAAACGCCACCCGACCTCCAAATGACCCGAAACTTGCGCCTACGCACCTCCTTACTTGCTAGGACCTGAAATACGACAAAACAACACAACCTAGCGTAAAATAGGCCAAGGAACAACAAATTCAAGCTAAAATGGTCAGGAAACAAGGGCGAAAACATGTGCAAATAAAATGCTATCAAATTCCCCCACACTTAACCGTTTGCTTGTCCCCAAGCAAACCAAGTCAGATACAAGGTAAGCTCGAAATATCTCAATCATGCAACCCCTTGGGAACATATCACATAGGCACGAAACACGGGAATCATACTGGCTTTCAAACATCAACACCTGAACAACTTCAACCGCAACCTAGACAACCACCACAGAGGACATTCGAGTGTAGCAAAATTGAGTAAAGGAGGAGTCTCCCTTATGTTCACCAACCAACATAGACTTGACTCAACCACTTACTCAAGACAGTCACCTCATGCATAAAACTCAAGACATCAGAATAAAGACCGAGCCATCGAGGTCCTCACCGGGGTAAAGAGTGTAAAGAACAAAGAAATGAATCGCTCACTCTCGACCAGTGGGGTCAGGACAGTTTGATGCGAAAAATGCGCATACTTATTCTCTCAATCCCTAACGTCTCTTCACCATGATGGCATCCTCTAAATGTTAGAGTTC
Organism: Linum trigynum; assembly: GCA_964030455.1. Lineage (NCBI taxonomy): Eukaryota > Viridiplantae > Streptophyta > Magnoliopsida > Malpighiales > Linaceae > Linum > Linum trigynum. The sequence goes on along the minus strand of OZ034814.1, from coordinate 25,031,187 downwards.
ACAAAAATGGGTGTCATCACTAACTAATCCGGAGGTCTTAGACACAGGTTCAAGTGACTGGCAAGGGTCTTGGACATGGGGAAAAGGCCTTTTAGGTGGTGGAAGTATTCATAGCACAAGGTTCCATAGTTTCAAACCCAACACAATCACAGCCAATCAAACCAATAACTTTCTTTCTGCTATTCTGCCTTACTCAAATTCTCTAGAGCACAAGAGCGAAGGAGGTCACATAAATGTTAGTATTTCCAAGCCAGACTGCTAAGAAAAACTACTTAATGGGCACTATTCAGATTTTTGTGGTGGTGACTCTCTTTTGCTTTCATCCATTTTTTCTTCTTTTTTTTCATTTCTTGAGAGAACCACCACCTCTGCACATTTTTCAAACACATGCCCAACTTTTTTACGAACTACCTCCAACCCTCACATTATTTTTATCAGAAACAGCAGAGAACATGCAAAAACCACTCCATGGAACCTTCCAAGAGATGAAAAAGGGTGATTTTTCATTGTAGACCGAAAGAAAGGATGTGACACGACTCAAAGTGCTGACTAGGGGGTATGACACACCAGGACAGTCAATTTGGTCGTGGGCTATTCCTATGCCTCCATCATCTTAGCTAATGACAACGTGAATGCTACACATCATAGAAGAGGGAACTATCGCACAAGAAAGAAACGAGCAGGCTCAAATCTCTTATGTCTACCTATATGCCCTATCTCTCATTTTGATTCCCTGAACTAGATGCATAAACGACTGTCAAGAGTAAGTGATCAATCCAAGTCATAGTTGGTAAGCAAACATTTGAAAAACTGAACTCCTACACAATTTTACTGCACGTCTCAGTCATCATTATAGGTTGTCCTAGTCACAATCCAGTTGTCATGCATTAATTCGAAAACCATTCGATTCACCAATTAAACCACAGTGCCAATATGATCAAGCAAACAACAGCGCTTGGAGCCCTCAAATCTCGAGATTTGGACAGCGGACTAGGCTCCAAGCACACCTATATACGTTCCAATGAATACAAAGAACCCCCCCCCCCCCACACACACACACACTTAAATGCGACAGTGTCCTCAATGGAGCAGAGGGAAGGCGAACGACGTTATCGTGAAACAGTGGTAAGGAACAGGGACTGGAGGGCGGACCAGTCAATAGCAAAGGACTGGATAAGGACCAGTTCAACGACACATAGCTATAGTCATCAAAACACACACATGGGGTGAAAGAAACCATAGTTCCAAGTCTACAATCCAAAGAAACAAGACAAGAGAAAAGGAAACACAATATGGAGTCTGAGTCTTGGTCTGGAAACACAATATGGAGCCCAGCTCGATGGGCCAGTAGGCCGAGCCAGCTCACTTCTCATCGCCTCCGTCGCCAGTGGGAGGCGGGTAGAAATCCTCATGCCCCGGGGAAGCCTCCCAAGGGTAGCTAACACAGCAGGGTCCATGTCCTAGTAGCTCATCATGTAATGCTGAGCCGAAATGATGCGGCACCGACCTTCGCGCTCACGGTCGAGTCGGGCGTTGATGTGCTCCTAGACAGCAAGGATCTGCTCGTTCTGGCGGGAAAGGGCTGCCAGCTGCTCAGCAATGTAGGAGGTGGGTGCAGCAGCAGACGGGCCGGCAGCAGAAGTGGATGCGCCGGCTGGAGAAGGCGTGGTCCTACGAGGGGTCTGACGAATGGTACGACGAGCGGCAGCATCGCTCGCCTCGGGAGATCCTCGCCCTCTGGTGCACGAGGAACAGGGTGAGGAAGTCCCCGAATCCAAGTCACGTCCCCGTCGCGCAGCAGTATCAGCTGGCGCCGTAGGGTATCCCTGGAGAAGGGTGTTGGTGGCAGGATGACAGTGAACTTGGAGAGGTTGATGTTGAAGTACCGGGCTAGGGCAGTGACCACCGGCCAACAAGCCAGAGCATGACCACAGCGAGAAGCCTTTGCGACAGTCCTGGCGATGAGAGATGCCAAATGGAGGTTGTCTTCCTCCTAGATGATGGAGTGCAGGCAGTGCAAGGTGCAGAGCTGAAGATGACTGGTGGAGCCACCGCTGGGGGTGTAAGATTTTCACAACAGCTGGTTGAGGATGCGCCACTCTGGGCGCAGCTGAGTGGCAGTGGTTTAGCCCGGTGTGAACACAGCTCCCGCGAACTCCGGGAGGAAGATCCTCACAAAGAAACGCTGGTCCCGAAAGATGGCACAATCATTTTGTTCGATGGCCAGGTGGCAGGCGAATGGTGGAAGGAGCCCCAGTGCCCGACCGAAGTCATCATAGCTGAGGGAATAAGACTCCCCGCCGAGTCGGAACTGAATGGCGTTGCTGTGTTCGCCCGCGTGGGTCTGGAAGTGCTCGAAGGTGGCATAGAACTCCCAGAGGAGCTCCTGATAAATCGGCTCAGCGAGGCAGAGGAGGCGCGCCAAGAGTAAGCGCGGATGGCATCCTCCATTGCCTCGCGAGCACCCAGCTCCTCGAAGACCTCAAAATCGAGGTAATGGTGCTCAACGACTTTGCGGCGATGGATGTCCCGCAGAGTCTTCCTCTGGTTGGCGTCGAGCATGTTCAGGTAAGTGTTCATGGTCCTGCAGCCAAAAAGCAACAAAAACACAACAACATACATGGAAATTTTATCAAGGGTGAGTACACAATCAACCGCACCCGAGGCCCTCGAATCATAAAATTCGGATAGGGGACTAGGCCCCAAGGGAGGAAAAACATTCAAGACCATTAACCATTCACACAAGATTAAACGCACTTGGAGCCCTCGGATCATAAACCCGGACAGAGAATTAGGCTCCAAGTGGGACAATCACAAACACATGTTGTCCGGTAGGCCAACCAAAAGAGGAACAAATAAAGCATGCAATACCGTAGGCCTACCGAATTCATTCAAGCACAACCCAATCCCGAATTCCCTCACTAAAACCCATAATACCAATCCTCCACAATTCACATGTAAAAATCGAGAAGCACACCTGGAGGCACAAGGAGGTATCACGGGGAAGGTGAGGGAAGAGTGAGACTCCACGACAATGGCCGGGAAACTCGCCAGGAGGCTCGCTGAAGTTTCGTCGCTGGCGACTTCACCATCACCAAACTGACCCAAAACTTTGGGGAATGAGGGCCCGGATGCCAGGAATACAGTGGTGGTCGATGTTTTTCGATTGGAGGTCGGAGGAGGGAGATCGGGCTAGAAGAACACCGAAGAGTCGCGATTTTCCGGCGACCCAAACCACCGCCAAACTCGAGCCCACTGGTATAGGCTTGTGCGCGCCGACGAAAGGAGCACGGGAGTGGTCTCAGATTTTTATTTGGAGCTCCGGTGAGGGAGTTATGGTCGGAAAACCACCGGAGAAGGAGGGAGGGCGATTTTCGGTGAAGAGGAGAGAGAGAGGTCGACCAGAAAAATGAGGAGAGAGAGAGAGATTACGGTCTTCTTCCGAAATTTAAAAGTCTAGGGGCAATTACGGGCAGAATTACGACCGTAATTTCACTGCCGAGACCGAGAACATTCTGCCCCCCGATGCTAATTACGGGCAGAATTACGACCGTAATTGGTCGGATCCTGCCCGTAATTGCACTGCCGAGTCTCTTTTCCTCTTCTAGCTTAATTACGGGCAAGGGCAAGGAAATTATGACCGTAATTGGTCCTCACCTGCCCGTAATTTCACTGCCAAGGGCCCTTTTCTCCGACTTTTAAACCGCAATTTCGAACAGCCAAAACCATTCGTGCCCCAGCTCGAAAATAGACACCACCATAGACAAAAATAGACCACCCGGGGCATGAGAAACATTCCAGAAAGACTCCAGACAGTCTCACATACTCAAAAACCGACAAAAATTGAAAAGGAAAAATGATAGAATTGCAAACCGTAGTGGGGTTGCCTCCTCACAAGCTCTTCTTTACCGTCTTTTAGCTTGACGCCAGTAGAGAAACTAAGGGTCCTCGAGCTTGATCAGCAGCTCTGTGCGCTCGACAGCACCCCCCAAGTACAACTTTAGGAGGTGGCCATTCACCTTGAATGGCTCAGTTTGACCATTGCTGATCTCCACCGCACCGTGCAGGAAAACTTGGGTGACCGTGAAGGGTCCCGACCACCTCGAACGTAGCTTGCCCGGGAAGAGTTTCTGGCGTGCATTGAAGAGCAGGACACGATCACCTACCTGAAACTCCTTCGGGCCCCTCAATCGAGCTTCGTGGAGACGCTTGGTTCGCTCTTTGTAGAGTAGGGTGTTCTCGTAGGCGTGGTAACGCCATTCCTCCAACTCCAGCAGCTGCAACTTACGTTCAGTACCTACAACACGCGAATCCATGTTTAGCAGCTTAAGGGCCCAGAAGGCCTTGTGCTCTAGCTGTACTGGCAAATGACACGCCTTCTCATAGACAAGCCTATAGGGAGAAGTGCCAATCGGGTTTTTATAGGCCGTCCTATATGCCCAAAGAGCATCATCGAGCTTGGTGGACCAATCCTTGCGGGACTGATCCACCGTCTTTTCAATTATTCGTTGAAATTCCCGATTCGTCAGCTCGGCTTGCCCATTTGACTAGGGGTGGTAAGCCACCGACACCTGATGCTTAACACCATAGCGAGAAAGGAGTTTAGTGAATTGCCCTTAAAAATGGGTTCCTTTATCACTAATGATGGCGCGGGGTGTCCCGAACCGGGAGAACAGCTGCTTAAAAAATGAGCAGACCCGTCTTGCATCATTGGTGGGCATGGCTTGAGCTTCTGCCCACCTCGAGACGTAGTCCACTGCAACCAGAATGTACAGATTGCCAAAAGATGGAGGGAATGGGCCCATGAAATCGATACCCCAAACATTAAAAATTTCAAAAATGACAGAAATATGTAGGGGCATCTCATCCCGGGCAGAAATATTACCTGACCTTTGGCAGCGGTCGCACTATCGTGCGAAGGTGTCTGCATCCTTGAAGAGCGAGGGCCAATAGAAGCCCGACTGTAGCACCTTCCGCGCTGTGCGGTTTCCTCCATGGTGACCTCCAGTAGGTCCCTCGTGGCATTGAGACAGGATGTCACACATCTCGTGCTCCATGACACAGTGTCAGATCACGCCATCTGCTCCGATCCTGAAGAGGTAATGATCCTCCTAGAAGTAATGCTTCAGGTCGGAGAAGAACTTGCGCTTTGCATGAGTGGCCATCCCCGTTGGTAGCTGCTTGCCCACCAGATAATTGGCAAAGTCAGAATACCAAGGGACCACGCTGTCCACCAGTGTCATCGCCAGCAATCTCTCACGCGGGAAGAAGTCATCGATCTCTTCCACGAAGTTGTCCACCGGAGGGGCGTCCAACCGTGAAAGATGATCTGCAGCAACATTCTCGGCTCCCTTCTTGTCCCGGATTTCTATATCGAATTCTTGCAGAAGCAAGATCCAGCGGATGAGTCTAGGCTTTGCATCAGCCTTGCTCATCAGGTAGCGAATCGTCGAGTGGTTAGTGTAGACCACCACATGGGAGAGCACCAGATAGGGTCGAAACTTATCAAATGCATACACCACAGCAAGGAGCTCCTTCTCAGTGGTGGTGTAGTTTTCCTGTGCATCGTTCAAGGTCTTGGACGCGTAGTAGATGGACTGGAAGTGTTTCTCGCGTCAGAACTGCTCCGACTGCATAGTCACTCGCATCGCACATCAGCTCAAAATGGAGAGACCAGTCAGGAGTCACCATGATAGGTGCATGGGTAAGCTTCTCCTTCAGAGTCTCGAATGCAGCTGTGCACTCAGGAGTAAACTGGAATGGTGCATCCTTCTCCAGCAGCTTGGTCAGAGGCAGGGAATCTTCGAGAAATCTTTAATGAAGCGCCGGTAGAAACCTGCATGACCCAGAAAACTGTGAATCCCCTTCACAGAAACGGGAGGAGGTAGCTTACTGATCGTCTCAATCTTCGCGCGATCCACCTCAATCCCCTACTTGGAGATCTTGTGCCCGAGCACAATCCCCTCACGGACCATAAAATAACACTTCTCCCAGCTGAGTGCCAGATTAGTCTCCTCGCACCTCTTCAGAACGAATTCCAGGTTATGGAGACAATGAGTGAAGGAGTCTCCATAAACCGAGAAGTCATCCATGAAGACTTCCATGATCTCTCCAACCAGTCGGTCGAAGATCGCCATCATGCATCTCTGGAAGGTCGCCGGTGCATTACACAGCCCGAATGGAATCCTCCGGTAAGCAAAAGTACCGAAGGGGCAAGTGAATGTGGTCTTCTCCTGATCCTCTGGTGCAATAGGAATCTGGAAATGACCAGACATGCCATCCAAGAAGCAATAAAACTCATGGCCAGCCAGCCTCTCCAGCATCTGATCAATGAAAGGTAGGGGAAAATGATCTTTCCTGGTGACATCGTTCAGGCGCCGGTAATCGATGCAGACTCTCCAGCCGGTCACGGTCCGCATCGGGATCAGCTCTTTCTTCTCATTCGGGACCATAGTCATCTCGTCTTTCTTCGGGACCACCTCAGTGGGGCTGACCCACTTGCTATCAGATATAGGAAAGATGATCCCATCATCCATGAGCTTCACAATCTCTGCCCGAACCACTGCCTCCAAGTTAGGAGACAATCTCCGCTGTGGGTGTCTGACTGGCTTAACCTCATCCTCCATCAGAATTCTGTGGGAGCAGAAGGATGGGCTAATGCCTCTGATGTCTGTGATCTTCCATGTCGTGGCCCGTGCATACTTCTGCAGCAGAGCCACTAGCCTGCTCTTCTGCTCGGGTGTCAGATTCGAGCTGATAATGACCGGGAGCTTATTCCCCTCCCGGAGAAATGCATGCTCCAGGTGAGAGGGGAGGGGCTTAGGCTCCAGCTCTGGTGGCTCCTCCAATGATGTAGCGATCCGGGGCGAGATACGGATCGACTTGAATAGTATCTTTTGCCCCTCGATCGCGGCCTCGTCTAGCTCCGCGAGATGCTCCTCCAGCTGCACGTCCTGTGATGCCTGTTACCCTAGCAAAAGACAACGCTCAAGGAAATCCTCAGTACCCACACTCATGATGGCGAGTGCGGTCTCAAAATTAGCAACAACATCACAGTAGTCTAGATCATCATGGAGCTGGGGGTGTTTCATATTATCAGAAACAGAGAAGGTGATTTGTTCACCCCTAGCTCGCAAAATCAATTTCCTATCATTCACATCAATGAGCGCCTTGGCGGTGGCGAGAAAAGGTCTACCCAATATTAATGGCACATCCACATCCTCATTTATGTCCAAAATCACAAAATCAACCGGATATGAGAATGGCCCTACTGCGACTATCAAGTCCTCTGCAATGCCCCTAGGATGCACAATGAATCTATCAGCAAGTTGAATGCTCATCCTAGTATCACTGGGTTCACCTAGGCCTAGCTTTTTAAACAGTTTATATGGCATGACATTTATGCTAGCGCCTAAATCCGCCAAGGACTTCCCTATATGAAAACTACCAATCATGCAAGGGATAGTGAAACTCCCTGGGTCTTTTCGCTTCTCTGGTAGTTTGTTCTGCAGGATGGCAGAACACTCCTCGTTGAGCATCACCGTTGTCAGCTCTCCAAGCTTCCTCTTGTTGGTGAGGAGATCCTTCATGAACTTGGCATACTTGGGCATCTTCGATAATGCCTCCACGAAGGGCATGCTTATGTTGACCTGCTTCAGCATAGCCATGAACTTGGCAAACTCAGTCTCCAGTCGGTCCTTGTGCAACCGAGTAGGAAAGGAAAGTTGGGGTACATACTCCTTCGCCACTGGTTGCGGTTTAGGACCAGACACCTCAACCTCCTTCTCCATTTCCTATTCATTAGCTAGAAGTGCTGAAGCAGGGGTCTCTCTCTTGTGCCCGAACAGGCGGATCACCAGTCACCTTGCCACTCCTTGTGGTAATGGCCTTGCAGTGCTCATTTGGATTCTGCAGATGAGGGATGGTATGACCGAGTAGAGTACCAGGAGGCCTCTGACCTCGCCTCCCATTGCACACCGTGACCGGACCTTGTCTAATTCTCTCCCGAAATCCGAAACCCCATTCTCCACCTTCGTCTTCTCTTCACCAGCCACCAGCAGTCCCCGACGAAGAGAGGCACGCCGCCAGTCGCCGCTGCTTGAAACCGACGGATAGTGGTTCAATTTCGACAACGATTGAGGAATTCAAGAAGGAATTGAAGAAGAAGAAAGGAAGGATTAAGAACGCATAAAAAGGAGAAGAACATAGGAGGAGCTAACTGTTCGACGTTTGCTGAGTTTGAGGGCAGAGATTCCGGTGGTGTGCAGACGCAATTTCGGCCAGCGTAATTTTTTACTCTTCCCCATTCTGGCCGACAACGAAGGGTTTTTAAGGTGGGTTTCAGGTGATTATGCCCACCTGAATGTGTTCAGTCTCTCCCTCCCTTGTCCCTAGTGATTGGCTAACTTTGAACTGATTTCTACCTTTCTTTTGATTTGCAGGGCATAGCAGCGAAGAGGTTTTGCAATCAGGTTTCGGGATACAGATTTGTACCAGATACCGGTTTTGTACCGGATACCGATTATCCGGTATACCGATATACAAGTTAAAATCCGGTATCGGTATTCGGCGTCCATATTCTCAATTCCCGGTATATCGAATACCGAATACTGACCGACCACTACCAGCCTTACCTATCCATCCTACTTTTGCTCCCGCTAAAGGAAAATTAATTGTTGAAAAACTACTCTTAACTATGTTATATATTTGTAGATAATCTAGATGTTTGAGAGTCGCATTTTCCTGTGTTTATTTCTATAAATTAAAGGAGACAAAAATCATAGAAATTCTTATTTTTGTTTGCGAATCAAATCCAACTTGACATTGATCTGATTTTTTAAAACCAAAGATCGCTTGCATTATCAAGAAAATGAAGATCATAACATTTACAACTCCATACGGAGTCAAGCGCAAAAATCAAAACTAAGTACATCCATGAAGACAAAGCTAGAGCCTTCTTAAGCACCCGATGGACTACTCTATTGTTCTGTCTTCCAAATAAATGCACTGAGAATGCCGGATGTTCTTGCCGCATCACCTTGATTTCTTGGTAAATGGCACCTCCCCACGCATCGGTCACACTCCCCGTGTTTACCTTATCGATGACCCCTTTAACATCACCCATCAAGCACACATCAGAGAGACCCTTACTAATGCACCAATGAAAAGCTTTCCTTAATGTCACAGCTACAGGATTGTTGGGCCATGAGCCCCATCAAAAGGAAGCCCACATGTCATCACCCCAGTCTGATCCTGAAGAACCAAGCCCACCGCCGCATGAGACACACCGCAAATCGCCCCATCAAAGGAACCAACCAAGTCGACTTGTGGCCTTGTTACCCCCTCTGTCGACACTAAGCACTCACTCCCACAAGCTCCATGACATTTCTGATAGGAATCCCTAGCCACTCCTGAATCGGACCCTTTAGATGTCGCCACAAAACTTGTATCCAAACCCGCTTGAAATAAAAAACCACCCCGTTGATTTTAAATTTCTTTATCATTTTTATATAAAAAGATAGATAAATTTGTTTAGTGTAATTGATAACGAATCATATCCTTGTTTAAAAAAATCATGGTTGCCATGATTGATGTATTTTTTATGAATAATAAATAAAGACAAATCAACCATTTATACTTTTGTCCCGTTAGAGAAAATTTGAAATGTAGAGAATACGGAGACTCAAATGGTGGATATGCAAGCATGATAACGTTTGGCCAATGTTGCTGAAGTTTATATTATGCACTTAACTATCATGGACAATGCAACTAAAATCCCACGTCAAATTGCATCTAGTTGCTTCTAAGGAATTGCTTAGAATATACTCAACATAGAAGAAGCTGTTAGGAACGGAACAACAAAAGGAACGAGGTTACCGAATCTGGAGCTGAGTCGCGGACTAGGTCGCTCTCTTTAAGACGTTCGCGGCACTGCGTTCGATGCGCACGGCAGACTATCAACCGGTCGTCTCCAGGATAAAACAGCTCCTCTCAATACTCGCGGTTTTGTGCGAAAACCGAAGCTCTCTAAACACTCTCTCTATGTGTTTCTGCTCGTTGTGATGTGATTAGAGGGGCTGGGGAGGCGGCTATTTATAGGAGCCGAACCCCTAGGAATATACCCTCTTGCTTGGGGAATAAGTCGGATTAATTAAGGAAGATAATTACTTCCTTAATTAAAACCGTCGGTTAAGATAAACCCGGAGGGATTATCCTTCGAATATTCCTTTTCAGTCGATTATCCCTTAGAATATTCCTCAGAATAACCGATTAATAATTAATTATTAGATAATTAATTTCGTTCGGAATTTTTGTAAAAAATATATATGTAGTCTCAAGTGAACCAACCAACCAACCGAATGACCGACCGGCCGGTCGGTCGGACGGACAGACGGCGCGCGCGCGCGTGTGTGTGGTGGTCCGTTACGTCCTCCCTCTCCCACAAAAGTGGGTCACCCCAAGGGGCATGCCCTTGGGAGAGAGGCTCCTATCTTTATACCCATTTCACCAAGTAAAACTATCAATGTGGTAGTTTTTCCACTTGAGACTCTATAGCTTTCAAAGCTATTCATATACATTTCCAACAATCCCCCACTTGAATAGTTTTGAAACTATCTCTGAGCATTAACAGTTCCATAAGATCGGGCATAAGCTAAGGTATCGCGAAGATTTGAACCTTAGCGTAGTGGTTACACTTCCGATTTCATAAGGGTGACTCGTAGTCTTGAACCCTATCTCAGACAGTATAGCACACCGGATCTTTTCATTGAGTTGTGTTCTCTTCTTAGCCCGTGCGTTTATGGCCATGCACGTTATCCTGGTTTAGTGAACGCTCTAGCAACTTTGTGCCTCCAAAGTTCCATAGGGAGCAGCCCCACTCCCACATTCACATAGGTGAGTCTATCAAGAGTACCCCCAAAGTAAAGTACTCCACCCCACATAGGGTATAGATCTCATTAAGAGTTATTAACTCAGCCTCCATTGCTTTGGGATTCATGCTTCACTATGCATGAACTTTTCGCATACTACTCATGACTTGTTATTACCCATTGAACCCATTTCTTGGGATCTCCAGTCTATTGGGTCGGGTTACCATCACTTGTAGTCCGTGGTTCGGTAGGCATAAGTCCCATACCCTTGGCGGTATTCTGGACTTTCTCTCTAGGTAATCCTTTCGTCAAAGGATCAGCTAGATTTTGTTCGGATCTTATATGATCCACCCTCACTGCTCCTATCGTTAGGAGTTCTCTTACAGTACTGTGCTTATGACGAATCTGTCGTTTCTTTCCGTTATAGAACCGGTTCTCAACTTTAGCGATAGCTGCGGTACTATCACAATGGATCAATACCGGAGGGACCGGTCTTTCCCATAGGGGAATCTCTGACAACAATCCTCTCAACCAACTTGCTTCTTCACTAGCCGTTGCTAGTGCTATCATCTCTGATTCCATAGTTGATTGAGCTAGGATTGTTTGTTTCTTTGACTTCCAAGACACAGCTCCACCTGCGATGTTAAAAACATACCCGCTGGTTGCCTTGGAGTCATCTGATAGGGTATTCCAATCCGCATCACTATACCCTTCTAGTACAGCAGGAAACCTTTGATAGTGTATACCAAGGTTTGCTGTTCTCTTGAGGTATCTCATGACCCTCTCTATAGCATTCCAATGCTCTCTACTAGGACAGCTGTTAAACCTGCCAAGCAATCCCACGACATATGCAATGTCTGGTCGAGTGTAATCCGCAGCATAACGGAGACTACCAATGATGCTAGCATATTCTGATTGTCTTACACTGTCTCCAGTGTTCTTAAATAGCTTTACACTAGCATCATACGGAGTACACGCAGGTTTACAGTCGAAATATTTATATTTCTTCAAGATCTTCTCTATGTAGCTAGATTGATCTAGAGAATAACCATTTGTTGTTCTAGTTATCTGGATTCCAAGCATAAACTTTGCTTCTCCCAGATCTTTCACTTCAAAGCTCTCTTTCAACATGGTTTTTGCTTCATTGACCACGTGAATATTTGTACCAAATATCAACATGTCATCTACATACAAACATATGATAGTACAAGTGTTATTTTCTGACTTGCAGTAAATACACTTGTCACTTTCATTCACCTTAAAGCCATGTGAGAGAACGAGAGTGTCAAACTTCTCATGCCACTGTTTTGGAGCATGTTTCAAACCATATAATGATTTGTCTAACTTACAGACTTTCGAGGCATGTTCGGGGATAACAAACCCTTCTGGTTGTTCCATATAGATTTCTTCATCCAGATCTCCGTTCAAAAAGGCGGTCTTAACATCCATTTGGTATACCACGAGATTGTTCAAGGCAGCAAGAGCAATCATTACACGAATGGATGTTATTCTTGATACTGGTGAATAGGTATCGAAGAAATCTATATTCTCTCTCTGCCTGTAGCCCTTAACTACTAGGCGAGCTCGGAACCTTTCAATTGCACCATCAGGTTTCCGTTTCGTTTTTAGAACCCATTTATTACCTAAGACTTTGCAGCCAGGAGGTAAGTCTGTTAGATGCCAAGTCTTATTAGCTTCTAACGATTCCATTTCATCTATAACGGCCTCATTCCAAAAATCTGCATCTACGGAAGTTAATGCTTCCTGCAAACTTTTTGGATCTTCGAGGGTGAATACTGTAGTAAAGTCATCACCAAAATCTTTAGAGATTCTAGCTCTTTTACTTCTTCTGAGTTCATCCTCAGAACCAACACCCCCACTAGTTCCGTTATCTCTAATAGCGGGTAGTACATTACCCCCACTATTTCTCGTTTTAAATGGAAATCGTGTCTCAAAGAAATCAGCATCAATGGATTCTATTATAGTACGAGCATTCAAATCATAGAATCTATATGCCTTACTATTGGCCGCATAGCCAACGAAGACACACTCATATGCTCGACTAGCCAATTTAATCCTCTTAGGATCCGGAATTCTTACGTAGGCCAAACAGCCCCACGTTCTTAATTAGGACAGATTAGGTGGCTTATTCTTCAAGATCTCATAGGGTGATTCTTTTCTATTTGTTTTTGGAAGACGGTTTAGCACATAGCAAACTGTCAACAAAATATCACCCCACCAAGAAGAAGCAGCTCCAGAATTGAGCATAATAGCCACAACTAATTCTGTAAACGTCCTATTTTTCCGCTCAGCTTTACCATTCATATCTGGTGAATATGGTGCCGTGGTTTCATGAATGATACCATGTGAGCTATAGAATTCCTTGAAGGGATTAGATTCATACTCTGATCCTCTATCACTCCTAAGTCTTTTTATATTTCGATTGCACTGATTTTCAAATTCAACCACAAATACCTTGAACATATCAAGGGCTTCACTTTTGTTTTTCATCAAATAAACAAAGCAATAATCAGAGCAATCATCTATGAAAGTGATAAAGTATCTCTTGCCAGACCTAGTTAACGTCCCATCTAGTTCACAAATATCAGAATGAATAAGATCTAAGGGTTCTGATTCTCTACTCACTGATTTATGGGGCGTTTTCGTTATTTTAGCTTGGCTACAGAAATCACATTTATCAAATTCATTCATTGAGAGTTTAGGGATATGTCCTAGCTTGCTTAAATTCTTCACAATACGTGTGTTCACATGACAAAGACGCGCATGCCAGACATTCAAATCACACCATGTAAACTGAAGAATTCATCTTATTAATTTCGACATTCAACTTGAACATCCCATTACATGCATATCCCTTTCCCACAAAACTCCCATTCTTAGTAAGGGTATACAAGTCTGCCCCAATAGATTGATTAAACCCAGCCTTATTAAGAAGATATCCCGAAACAAGATTCTTCCTTATCTCTGAAGTGTGCAACACATCCTTGAGCACCATCTTCTTCCCAGAGGTGAAGTTCAACTCCACTTCACCAGAACCAGCAACCATAGTGGTGTGAGTAGTCCCCAACAACACTTTCTTGTCAGCAGGTGCTTCTGTGTATGTTTTAAACATAGCACGGTTGTTGCATACATGCTTCAATGCACCTGTATCCAGCCACCATCCTTCTGAGTCACCGGTAATATGGCCCGGGAGAAGGCCTTTGGTTCAGAATCAAGCCTCACGAAGTGAGGGCAGCTCACTCCCTGAACTCGTCAAGACTATGGATTGATTGAAAGATGAAGACGGTCGATTTCGTGCAATCCCACACGCAAGGGAAGAAGGCTCGAAATAGATAGGTTGCTGCTCGGCCACGATCAAGGTGGTTATTGATCGATACAAGCTCTCCAACAACTTAGAATTCCTTCCAAGCCGCTCACTCAACTCACGTAGCTAACTAGGTGAATTCAAACTCAAGGTTGTATTCTTATTAATTAAGATATGCCTATTACAATGTACTGGACGTCTTTAAATATAGCTAAGATAACTACTCAAACTAATAAGGACTCCAAATCACAAACAAACTTGTAAACCCAACTTCAAACGGAAAAAAGGTAAAGACAAACTGAATCCTCCAGGGACTCGGACTGGTGGTGTAGCAAGGCAGTTTCCATGAGGCTTCATGCGACCTTGCTGGGTTTCGTAGGAAGCCTTCCAATCTTCAATTCTTCTAACCAATGCCCCGCCGTTGAAGTAGATAAACTGTACTCTCATGTGGTATAAGCTTCCAGGCTCGACGTTCATCCAAGAGTCTCAGACAAAGCCTCAAAGTCACCTTGATGGCCACGTTCCATGCCTTAGCCAATTCCTGGCCAATTCCCAGTTTTGACATAGGGTTTTGAGAGAGTTTAAAAGTGGCCTTTCTAGTTCTTCCTTGAGCTCCCAACCCTTCCTTCTTGTAGAGAAACTTCCCAGGTCCCAAACAAGCCACCATTCGCCTCATTTCTTTGAACGTATCCCGAGTTGCACATGTGCAAAGTAGTGTACCCGGAACATGTAAAATACTTGGACAAAAATAAAGGTTCTTGTTAGTGATGAAGTGTGCTTCTTGCTCAAGCAATCCAATCTTGTAAACCGATCCAAATGAAATCATATCAGGCCCTCCCTCTTGAAAAAGTGTTGCCCTCAACACTTGGCTCTTAGTATTCTCAAATCGCTCACAGAACTGGTCCCAAATGGGGTCGACAAAGGCCTGTTCCAACTCAAATTTCTGGCAAACAAGGTCAAAGTTCTTCATCCATGGAATTGGGGTTTTCTGATATAGGCATCTCCACTTCAATTGACCGCCATCAAGAGCTTTTTCATACTCCCAATTTGCGTTCTGGACAAGTCGCTTCGCTCGAATCGTCGTTATCATCGTCAAATCATTATTCCCTCTCTTCCCGCCAACGCCGTCTTTTAAAATCGTGGAACTCAGCACCCTTGCCTTTGATTTAGGCGTTTCAACCTCGATCATTCTCAGCTTCAATTGATCATCCCCATAGCTTCCTGTGAGCCTTGCCAACAAATCTACACCCATAATTTGCGTCGACTCGCTCTCATTGTTGTCAACCAATAGAGCCAATTTTGGGTCGCGCTTGCTTGTTTCCAGAGTAACTTTGGTTCGACTTGGATCCTGGAACCCGGTGACCGCCGTCCCAATCAGATTGGTGGAGAAGCTTCCTGGAGACACAAGGGTTGTGTCGATATCCTCCTTTCCATTTGGGCTGCTCTCCAACGCCCCACCCAATTCACCCTCTTTCTTCCCCTGCCCAGGCGACATTGAACAGAGCAACTTCTTTCGACGACGTCGAGGTTGCCTCTCCTTTTTGTACGCTGTTAGCATAAATCGGTGGGTGATGAAATTAACATCCTTGGAAGCTTCGAGCTCTCCCCCACTGGAATTCTTGGCTGCCGCCGCCAGTGGGCTTCCATCTGGCGTTGGTCGTCGTGAACTTCGGCAGGCTTCAGGGGTTTGAGCAGAATATACTGATTCTGATGCTTGAACTTATGGCAGTTGGTTCTTCCGTCATGACAGACTCCTCGATCAAACTGCCAAGGACGTCCAAGCAGAAGGTGTGCAACTTGCATTGGTGCAACGTCAAAAACGATCTCGTCCTGATATGGGCCGACTTCGAACTTGATTTTGGCTTGCTTGTTGACTTTGATTGCACCGTAGTCATTTAGCCAATGCAATGTATAGGGCTCTGGATGTCTGGTCGTGCTAACGCCAAGTTTCTTGATCACGTCGGAGCTTACGACATTAGCACAACTTCCCCCATCGATAACTAATGACAACACTTCGCCATTAACGGTACACCTGGAATGAAACAGGTTAGTTCGTTGTTCAGAGTTTGAATGAACACCTATGGTGAGGGTTCTTCTGTTGACGCAACTCAATTTTCCTGGTGCAGCTTCGGCCTCCATAATTATCTCTTCATCAATCTCCTCCTCATCGAAATTCTTTTCCTCGTCGGTGAGGTATTCGCCATCACGAATTACCAAAGCTTTCACGTTTGGACATTGGTTTGCTTTGTGTCCTCGTCCATGACACTTAAAGCACTGGATTCCCCCGGTTCTTTCAGTAGCAACTGGATTTAGGGTCTTGGGAACCAATTTGGCAGTTTCGGGTCTTGTTGGAGGTGAGTTAGCTTCTACACTTGTATCTGCTGCTGTCTTTACTGTCGAGGAAAAACGCCGCCCTGATCGCATCTTCTGCTGCTTTTCGATCTTCACAGCGAGGTGGACAACCTCCTCTAGGTCGTTGAAGTTCCTTAGCTCCACTTCGTCGCGGATTTCGCGATTTAATCCATGTAGGAATCTTTAAATTGTCGCCTCTCTGTCTTCTCGTACGTCAGCCCTCATCATGAGCAGCTCCAGTTCTTGATAATAGTCCTCCACCGTTCTTGATCCTTGACGAACACTCTGCAAGGCGTCATGAACTTCTCTTAGGTAGTACCCTGGGACGAATCGATCCCTCATTAGACCACGCAGGTCTTCCCACGTCGTCACCGGTGGCTGCATATTTCGCCGGCGACGAATTTGGAGCTGTTCCCACCACTGGGCAGCATACTCGCTGAATTCATAGGTGGCTAAACTTACCTTCTGCTGGTCTGTGTAACGGCCGCATTGAAAAAACAAGGTGATTTTTCGTTCCCAGTCCAAATATGTCGTCGCGTTCACCGTACCCTGAAACGCTGGTATCGTTAGCTTAATCCCAGGTGGGATTATAGGCTCTTCGTCTCGATTCTCTCGTCGATGACGCTCACGGTTGGGTTCAGCCACCACTAATCGCCGTTCAAGCTCCTCAATTCGATCTACTAACGCTGGATTGCCATTGGGATTTTCGTCGTCTCGAGCATCCCCATCTTGATCTCTGTTTTCCAGCCGAACGATGGTGTCAATCCTCTGATTGATCTCCTGCCTGAATTGATTTAGGCTCGTGTCAAATCGGCGCATCAACTCCTCTATGTCAATGGTTTGTCCCGCCATTGCGAATTCTTCTGCTGCAAACTCGCCTTCAAGCCCTGCTTCTTCCTGTGAATTTCTGCTTATAGCTTCAGGATCGTCGGCGACGGAGCCCTTCGATCTTGTCCAAGGCGCGGTTCCCCCAACGAGGTTCTTCGTCCTGCCCACTGCGTATGAACCGGGCTCTGATTACCACTTAATATGGCCCGGGAGAAGGCCTTTGGTTCATAATCAAGCCTCACGAAGTGAGGGCAGCTCACTCCCTGAACTCGTCAAGACTATGGATTGATTGAAAGATGAAGACGGTCGATTTCGTGCAATCCCACACGCAAGGGAAGAAGGCTCGAAATAGATAGGTTGCTGCTCGGCCACGATCAAGGTGGTTATTGATCGATACAAGCTCTCCAACAACTTAGAATTCCTTCCAAGCCGCTCACTCAACTCACGTAGCTAACTAGGTGAATTCAAACTCAAGGTTGTATTCTTATTAATTAAGATCTGCCTATTACAATGTACTGGACGTCTTTAAATATAGCTAAGATAACTACTCAAACTAATAAGGACTCCAAATCACAAACAAACTTGTAAACCCAACTTCAAACGGAAAAAAGGTAAAGACAAACTGAATCCTCCAGGGACTCGGACTGGTGGTGTAGCAAGGCAGTTTCCATGAGGCTTCATGCGACCTTGCTGGGTTTCGTAGGAAGCCTTCCAATCTTCAATTCTTCTAACCAATGCCCCGCCGTTGAAGTAGATGAACTGTACTCTCATGTGGTATAAGCTTCCAGGCTCGACGTTCATCCAAGAGTCTCAGACAAAGCCTCAAAGTCACCTTGATGGCCACGTTCCATGCCTTAGCCAATTCCTGGCCAATTCCCAGTTTTGACATAGGGTTTTGAGAGAGTTTAAAAGTGGCCTTTCTAGTTCTTCCTTGAGCTCCCAACCATTCCTTCTTGTAGAGAAACTTCCCAGGTCCCAAACAAGCCACCATTCGCCTCATTTCATTGAACGTATCCCGAGTTGCACATGTGCAAAGTAGTGTACCCGGAACATGTAAAATACTTGGACAAAAATAAAGGTTCTTGTTAGTGATGAAGTGTGCTTCTTGCTCAAGCAATCCAATCTTGTAAACCGATCCAAATGAAATCATATCAACCGGTGAGGTTAACTTCAGCGATCATTTCTGTGATCATGGCTATCAAATCCTCTTCTGTCAAGTTAACCCTGGCCGCAGCGGTAGGGTTTTGCTTGTTCCGGCACTTCTTTGCCATATGACCCGGTTTTCCACAGTTATAGCAGATAAACGGTGGGTCATTCTTAGAGGTTTGGGCCATGACCCTTTGGTTACCTCGAGAGGCACCATTCTGGTGGGGGCGGACATGCTGGTTCTTACTCTTAAACCCTTTCTGGTTAGGTTTAAGAGCTCTAGGGGTGGGTCGTTTAGCAGTGACGACCATCACCTCTTCTTTCATATCCTGCTTGCGGGACTCTTCCTCAATCCTTAGGCGAGTAATCAAGCTTTCCAGTGAAAATTCTTTGGTTTTGTGCCTAAGCATATTCTTAAAATCTTTCCACTTAGGGGGCAGCTTATCAATAATGCAAGCAACTTGAAATTGATCGTCCAGAGGCATACCTTCAGAGACGATCTCATGAGCTATTTTCTGAAGTTCGTGGGACTGAACTTCGACGGATTTGTCATCCACCATCTGGTAGCGCAGGTAGCGGCTGACAGCATACTTCTTAGCTCCAGCCTCCTCCGTGTCGTACTTCTTTTGGAGCGCATCCCAGATCATCATCGCGGTGTTCTTACTGTCCGCATAGTAGTCGTAGAGATCGTCTGCTAGGCCATTGAGGATGTAGTTCTTGCACAGGAAGTCATGCTCCCTTTCCCTGGCAGAAGCAGCCCTCTCCTCATCGGTCGCTTCTTCCGGCAGCTCGACGGGCATGCTGGTGAGGCAGTGGGCCAGCTTTTTGGTCGTCAGGTAGAACTCCATCTTTTGCCTCCAGGGACGGAAGTTGACCCCAACGAAGCGAAAGGGTCGATTGATATCGACAGCACCAGATCCGGCCATGTTGTTCTGTTCAGTCGACATAGCAGCAGCCAAACGTCTTAAAATTGTTAGGAACGGAACAACAAAAAGAACGAGGTTACCGAATCTGGAGCTGAGTCGCGGACTAGGTCGCTCTCTTTAAGACGTTCGCGGCACTGCCTTCGATGCGCACGGCAGACTATCAACCGGTCGTCTCCAGGATAAAACAGCTCCTCTCAATACTCGCGATTTTGTGCGAAAACCGAAGCTCTCTAAACACTCTCTCTATTGTGTTTCTGCTCGTTGTGATGTGATTAGAGGGGCTGGGGAGGCGACTATTTATAGGAGCCGAACCCCTAGGAATATACCCTCTTGCTTGGGGAATAAGTCGGATTAATTAAGGAAGATAATTACTTCCTTAATTAAAACCGTCGGTTAAGATAAACCCGGAGGGATTATCCTTCGAATATTCCTTTTCAGTCGATTATCCCTTAGAATATTCCTCAGAATAACCGATTAATAATTAATTATTAGATAATTAATTTCGTTCGGAATTTCTGTAAAAAATATATATGTAGTCTCAAGTGAACCAACCAACCAACCGGCCGGCCGGTCGGACGGACAGACGGCGCGCGCGTGTGTGTGGTGGTCCGTTAGGTCCTCCCTCTCCCACAAAAGTGGGTCACCCCAAGGGGCAATGCCCTTGGGAGAGAGGCTCCTATCTTTATACCCATTTCACCAAGTAAAACTATCAATGTGGTAGTTTTTCCACTTGAGACTCTATAGCTTTCAAAGCTATTCATATACATTTCCAACAGAAGCTTCATGGAATGATAACTTGTGGAACATCTTGGCTTTTTTTAACAAAAGATAATCACATTTACTCATAAAAAGATCACGGATTACACTCTGGACACACCCCAGGAACTAAAATCATACAATCGACACGAAGTCGGAGGCAAAGAAAGGGTATTCTTAGCCACATAATGGGCTACCCTATTGCTAATCCGACCCACAAATCGAACATGAAAACCACTATTCAAAGCCATTATACGTGGAATCTCCTTAATAATAGCCCCAACACGGTTGTTTTGCGCATCATTGGCATTAATCTTATCAATGAGCACCTTCGGATCACCTTCAAACCACTTGAACAATGACAAGGTCCTGACACCACTGAATAGTTTCACGAAGGACAATCGTCTCCACCACAAGAGGGTCAACAATATTCTGGAAACCATTCTTCTTGCTAAGACTACAGACCCTCCACCATACTTTAAGATCAACCCTCCTGCTCAATGTGAGCCAGCACGTACCACACCATCCCACATACAGATGACAGAGGGCGAATCTACCACCTCCAGATTCTGCTGCAAAGGAAACCAATCCCCGACCAACCTATCCCCTGCTATGGACACCCATTCATGGAGTTGCTGATGGTATTGACACATCAGCCGAGGAACAAAAAAATGTTTGCCCTCAAAGACAACCCAGTTTCTAGATTTCCAAATACGCCACAGGAGCGCAACCAGAGCCATAATCTGAGCCGGTTGGGTCAACAAAAGAGGTGCTCCATCGTTTCAAATTCCGCCCAACACATCGGACATCGAGGCAAAATCTGGACCCTTTTCTCAATTAGAGCTTCAGTAGTAGGCAGAATACGATTGAAATTTTTTCACAGGAACATTTTTAGATTAGGCGGAATCTTGAGTTCCCACATCTGCATCCAACTTGCTCTATCCATCCAACTCACCATGGGTCGCCACTCCCTAACATGTCTATCCACCAAAACCGCAAGGTGGTAAACAGATTTGACAATGAACATCTATCACACGTATCATAACATATCAACTTATCATCTACTCTCATACGAGGTAAGGGGATCGCCGTGAATCGTGATGGCACGAACTATGTCTGGTGGAATATCTTGGCTTCAAGGAATAAAAACTCAAGTCTATTTATTCGGTGTCTCAACCGGCTAGCAGGCCGGGCTCAAAACTAGTATCATTTTAACTTTTAAGGGTTTCTTTAGCCTATAATATTATTTCAATTCCCAATTCAAACCGCTCTCCGTTGCCAACTCGAACCCGCAGTTCTTCAACTTTCTGTAGCTGCGAAGAAATCAGAAATGATATAGCAGAGATTGCCGCTTTTCTTATCGGGGCTGAAATTCTGATTTCATTTTATGGACACTTCAACTCCATCCATTCTGCCTCCGACGCAGAGGTACGCCGCCGGAGCATTGTTCGCGCTAGCTCTTCACCAAGCACAGATCCATCAAACCCGCCCGCTGGGCTTGTTCTTCGGGGAAGACCCCGCCGACGCCGATAGAGCCAGTTCCTGTAGTAGCAGTGGCAATTCTGTCTCCGAGGACCCTGAACTTTGGGTCCATGAGAAATCCGGCCTCCTTCGCATCGTTTTCAGGTTCCAATTCCTCTTCCCATACTTCCGATTGCTTCTTGATTCTGTTATCTTTTTCCCCCTTCTTGATCATGGTGCTGCTATTCGCTCTAGATCGACCATTGAGTTGGATAGGTTTTGGCAACTGTAGCTGAAAAGCCACTCGTCTGATTCGAATTGATGGTTCTGTTTGAATCGGATGCTGATCAGCACAGTTTCAGTTCAAGCAGTCTGTATTTTGGTAGTTGTGATTGAATTGAACTTTCTATTGAACAGATTTCTGGAGATCGATACTTCAGCGTGGTCTGGACTGGAGGAGACTGCTGGCTCTGCTGGAGCTAGGCGTCATATTGGAGCTGTACGTTTCTCTTTTGATTTCACATTGTCTCTTTGTTGGTTATTTCCATCAGAAGGATTATGAAAAAAATTATTATGTCTTCTTTGGATGTTCCCAGTTCTTGAGGTTACTTGCGGAAGACAGCAATGCCCCTTCTAAAGACGAAGATAAAGAGATTGCCCTGGCAAAAGCTATTGATGCTACGGAACAAACCATGGAGACAGTACGTGTGTCATACAGGTCTAAGAAGAAGAAGCATCGGGAGTATGAAAATGAGTGTCGTGAGAAATTGGCCTCTGACAATGGGCAACCTGATTCTGATGCTCCAAATGTACCCTTTCTAACGCCACAGGAAAGTGCCAGTAGTTCACCTAATTCTCATAGTCCTCGTAGCCTGGATAAAGAATCTGCCATCAAAGTTGATGATAAACCCATTGAAGAAGTAACAATGATTAGTTACCACAGGAAAATTACAGTTCTTTATGAGCTTCTTTCAGCTTGC
Source organism: Linum trigynum (assembly GCA_964030455.1). Classification (NCBI taxonomy): domain Eukaryota; kingdom Viridiplantae; phylum Streptophyta; class Magnoliopsida; order Malpighiales; family Linaceae; genus Linum; species Linum trigynum. Next base: position 25,008,545 of record OZ034814.1, on the reverse strand, counting down.
CTCACAGATAAGTATAATGATAACAAGTCGAGTACTAGGCGAAGAAAGGGTTACGATGCTAGGCATCGTTTGGCTTTGAGATTGCTGTCGACTTGGCTTGACATCAGTTGGATAAAAATGGTTCGTAGTGATTGATTGATATTTGTTCTTGATTAAGACATTGTCAAAGTGATGCTGCGTGTTTGTGAAAATATTAGCAGTCAAATAATGTTGTACAGTAGGTTAATGTCCACGTCTTCTTGCTTTGTTCATAGGAAGCCGTTGAGACCATGGTAGCTTGCTCGGCAATGGCTATACTGAAACAGCAAGAGGTGAAGGGGGGAACCTCATCTGCTGAAGGAAGATGGGCGAAAATCAAGCGTGCCAGTATCATTACTACTGCTGCAATAACTGGAGGAGCCTTAATGGCTATCACTGGTGGTAATGATGCCCTCTTGTTTGCCAAATATATTTGATTTCTGTTTATTTTTTTGAATAAGGTATGACTTGAGCCTATAACCCACCATTCAACCAGTTTCTGTTTTTGTTCACATTGTTTTCACACCACAGGATTAGCTGCCCCTGCAATTGCAGCAGGGTTTGGCGCTCTAGCTCCAACTCTGGGCACTCTTATACCTGTGATCGGAGCAAGTGGGTTCGCAGCAGCTGCAACCGCCGCAGGAACTGTAGCTGGTTCTGTTGCTGTCGCTGCATCGTTTGGAGGTGAATGTCTGACCATCGCTTGCGTTGTCTCTTTATTTTTCTGTGAGGCTTTGTCGTCTTTCCATATGCACCAATAAAGCCATTTTCTTTTTACATTCTTGGAATAGACCGATAAGCTGACATTTGAAATACAAGAGATTCCATCTCTGACATTTTGGAGTTGTGCTGTTGGATTTGTATGAACCCTGCTAAGTGTTGGACTGAATGGAAACCATCATGATTTTCTACTTTGTTATCCAAGTAGCTGACTCTTTTAACGCAGGTTGAATATGTTTGTCAAAGCAGGTTTAGTCTAATATGTCTTGGTTTATTCTCCTTTCATCCTCTATCCTCTTCCTGTAAACAGACAATGAGTCAATGATTGCATATGTCTCTCATGAAATGATTGTCATTAACGATGTTAAGTTGGCATCAAATTGACACTTAACCTAAGAGACATTATCTTTCATGTCTTTGGAGGTTATGGAGGATTTTGTTTAGAATAATCTAGTGAGTTCTCTACAGTCAATCTTATATTTACACAGAAAATTCATTGATTCTTATTGTCTAGGCAACATATCTGCAGTTCACCACTTCCTTGACAACTAGATTTCTTTTAGTTTCTCCAGTTATTGTCGACTATAGCACAATAGTAATAAATTACCTTCCCATGTGATGTAATTACTAACTTTTTGGCATTCTGTTTGGCAAATTCAATTAAGCTAGCCGCTGGAGCTGGACTGGTAGGAACCAAAATGGCTACGCGAACTGGTAGCATAGAAGAATTTGAGTTCAAAGCCATGGGAGACAGCCATAACCAAGGCGTAAGCTTTGCTTATCAGCATCAAAATTTCTATACTGGACTTGCTTTCTAGAACTGCTTGGTTTTGACTCGTGTTTCTAGTTTTTTTTTTCAGTTTACATCTGTTAATAATTAAATTTCTCTGCCAGCGGCTGGCTGTTGAAATCATGATATCAGGATTTATCTTCGATGAGGAGGATTTCTTCAAGCCCTGGGAAGGACAAATTGACAACTTGGAGAGGTGAGAACATCTATATCACCCCATCAAATTTGGAAATATTGCTGCTTTCCGTATCATCACTTTCTTAAGAAATGCATCATTGTACTCCGAATGTGATATGGATCTAAAGTGATTACTTATAGGTATGCACTGCAATGGGAATCTAGACATCTAATTGCAGTGAGCACTGCAATTCAGGATTGGTTTACCTCAAGTAATCTTTCTAGATGAAATCCCTGCTATTTTCCGTTTCTTTGAGAATTTTAGTGCTTGTAAATTGGGCGCAGTTGTGATTGTTATTGACATTGTGTTCCTACTTTTCTAGCAATTGCGTCACAGTTGATGAGGCAAGGTGCTATGATGACTGTGATGGCTTCACTTATGGCAGCCTTATACTTGCCGACAACATTACTTGCTGCTACTAGTTTCATAGATAGTACATGGACAATTGCCATCGACAGGTTGGTGCATGGATCCCTCTTTGGCGTGTTGGAGAGACAGCCTGTAAAAATCTCACTAACAGAATTGACCCATTTGCAGGACCGACAAAGCTGGGAAGCTGCTTGCTGAACTGCTACTAAATGGACTGCAAGGGAATAGGTAAGCTCGTTCAAATACACATTTCCTGAATGCTGCTAACACCAACTTCTAGTCAAATAAAGTAGTTTCTTATCGTTGGTATCTCTTGATTCTTTTAGGCCTGTGACACTGGTTGGTTACTCACTCGGAGCACGAGTAATTTTAAAGTGTCTCCAGACTTTGGCTGAGACAGAAAGCAGCGGTATAATTACACTCATCATTCTGGATGGATCCTTTACACTAATTACCCCATTACTCACTGATCAAAAATTTTACAGCTGAAGTAGTAGAGAGAGTTGTTCTTCTTGGAGCACCTATTGCCATCAAAGACGAGAACTGGGAAGCTGCAAGAAAGGTGATTATTGGTTTACAACCGTTTGTATAAACTAAAACTGGGAAGACGATTCAATTTCACCTACACTTTTTGTGTTCAAAATTGAAATTGAAATTCCAATTGGGCATATAGCTAAAATTTGTGGTTTCCATTAAGTTTTTTATTATTGTTATTTTAACTTTTCACTATCTTCTTTCACCTTTTCTGACATCCCCCCAAAACATAGCAAACATATCTGATTAGTTCTTATTATTAAATATACAATTCATATCCATAGTTCTGGGAATCATTCCCGACAAAAGAGTTGAGATAAAAATTCTAGAATATGGAGATAGAATAAACATGTTTCTGTAAGCGACTCAGCGTGTGCCACATCTGTTAGCATCATCTTCAACTTAAGATGTCTCTGCTTCCTCCACTGTTTTTTGTTTTTGTTTGTTTGTTTGTAGATGGTAGCTGGAAGGTTTGTGAATGCTTACTCAACAAATGATTGGATGCTTGGAATTGCTTTCCGGGCAAGGTATGGACCGTCTTCAGCAATCTTGAATTTCTTCTTAAATATAGCAGAAAAGTTTTGCCTATATAGTATAGGTATCATAGAGCTGCCCATATCGCGGCAACAAAAGCTCTCTTATCGATGGTTCGATTTTTTGTCGACCATCGTCCACTCAATCTTATCTGCATTATTATGGTTGCCTAAAAAGGATTTTCGGTTCGTATCTAGCGGTGTTCCTTTGGGAATGCCTTTGAAAAAAGAAAAAAAGCAGGAAATTTTGCATGCGTTCAAATACCAAGCATGCAATTGGATGTATGCATAAGTATTCTCTATAAGCTAAGCACTTGCCTTTCCTTGACAGTTTGCTTACACAAGGTTTGGCCGGGATTCAACCAGTAGACGTCCCAGGAATTGAGAATGTAAGAAATACAACTTTCCCCCCTCTTTCCTCCTATTGATGCCAATCAATCTTATCCGAAAACTAAAACGCCCGCAGGTTGATGTTACTGAGTACATTGAAGGCCACTCGTCGTATCTCTGGATTACACAGGATATCTTGGAACGCTTGGAAATGGACACTTATTTCCCAGTTTTCAGAAACAGCCCCTTGAGTCCCGGTAGACGCAGCCGCCCCTCCAAATGACATGTATCGGTTAGGACCTGAAGAGAAAGGACAGTAGGGCAGCGGTGACAGAGAGGAAGCAAGTCCGTTCTCTTGTCGGAGCTTGTTGCTTCGCAAGATCGTATGTTTGTATATATGAACGTGAAAGGTTACTGAAAGATAATGATTGAAGAAAAGCCCTGAAATGAAAGCCCCCTTCTCTTTGGATGTTGCATATGAATGACAGAACCCGAAAATCAAATGTAGACGTAGAAAATGAACACTAATGGAAAGCGATAAAGAGCTGCCATAGAATCTCCAGTTGGATGGTGCTTTAACTGGCCTATCAGCAATTGGGAATCCCCTTCGACCACCTTGTCCGGAATTGTGAATCGCATGCAAAGATGAATGGCATTTTGTGTTGGAGTCTTGGAGATATGGATTGGTAGTCCAAACCTTGCACCGTTTGTACTTTTTATTAATTAAGTGACCAGAATGTCACTATATAATTAGTTAGTTGAAACGGTTGCATGAACCAATACCCCTTTTGAATTTGAAGGCCACCATTCCATGCAAAGTTTGCTTATTCGTCAATTCTGAAATCATCTCAGTTGTCTAGACTCTATCTACTCTGATTTAGAACAAGTATACTCGAAGTCGGTGAAGTAGTAAAATGGTGACCCTCAAGGTCGTATTTCACGGACTATAATAGCATATAGCTTACTCTTGAGAGGTCGGTTGTTATCTAATCAAATATCTAGATTGTTTGTTCGACACTATAAAATTAGAAACTATGAGAAAGCGACGATATTCGGGACAAGCCTCTCTCACACTAACTAACAAGTCTGACAAGCAGTCATACGTTAGATATATCAATGGCATTTGTAGTGCAAAGGTCACTAATATGGGGATTGGTGCACTGTTCATGTCTCCCGATTTTCCTTCTAGCTACATTCACCGACCCACTATCACCTCAGTCTGATTTTGCTGATTAGAGGTAGACTCTACCTCCTCTAAACGAGTTTTACCTGTCCACACACAAATTAGGTAAGTCGACGGTTATGTACTAACCAAATAAACGTCAATTAGGTAAGCACCTAGCAAAGGGGATGGTCCCCTCTACCTATACTAAGCCCTTCAATCATCTAATCATGGAAGAACACATGCAAAAAATATACACACATGAATTGACCTAGGGCAAACACATGTAATATACAATCTCATGCATCCAAATCATGAATAGAAGCAATAACAACTCTAATTGAACATAAATGTATCATAGATTACTAAATACCAATCAATTACATATTAAACCCAAGTTAGGATTTGGGACTAACTCCCAAGTACCTCTATGACTACTCCATGAAGGGGGAGGAGAAAAAAAAAAAAAAAAGATAGAAGAAAACCATGATCACAAACCTCCAATTGGTTAGGAAATCTTCCTTAAAGCTTCATTTCTTCTCTTCTTCACTTGACAACCCATTTCTCTCTCTTACTAGGATTTTTTAGTTTTCAAGAGTCCCTTTAGCAATTGATATGCCTCTTATTTATAGATTTCCAGAAACACGGAGAAGACCGCGGGCAACTCTGGGGAGTTCGTGGCCGCAACCTTGGGTAATGGAACATAATCTCCATACGAAGTCGCCTTTGGCTACTCTAGAGTGGAAATCGCGGGCTCGAGTTCACGGTTGCGATTTGAAAGTCGTGGTCGCGATTTCCCTCGAGGTCTCGAACTGAAGGGGTGTGAATCCTCCTGCGATTCCTTCTATGAATCTATGTATGCTCCCTCTGTGAGATCACTTTACTGATCTTGTGTGTAGGCTGCGATATGATTGCGACCTGGTCACTTCTTGATCGTGTTCTTCTTTCCCTTGCACGCGATCTAGGACTTTGCCTCTTTTGCTACACCTGAGTCCTTAATCTTTGTCATAATCCTTCAAAAGTCATGATGCCACCTAATAAATCACAAACCAATGCAAGAAAGCAATATAGGTACATCGAATGTTCAAATGTCCTTTTAGTTCTCAAAATGGCATGAAAGTACCTAGTACTGCAGAGAAAATAATAACAAATCCATTTAAGTGTTATCATTTGCCCCATTGGATAGATGTACTCCAATGCATGGATACATTTCATGCAATGCTTCATTTATGTTGGTTATATGTTGATGATGGCAACGCTTTGGATCTGTAGTTTAGCCCCGAAGCAAAGAAATGCTTCAGTGTAGTGTTTATATCACTATAAATATGAGGCAAATGTTTTAGTGGTTTTAGTGGTTTTAAGTCTTGAAACTAAAGTAGTGTTAGTTTTATGCTCTGGTAGAAAATTCCCGTAACGCAAGGCGTTATGGAGTGTGAAAATATTCTTTTCGAAAAGTGAATCAACCATCGAATTTACTTTCCTTGCATTACCATCTCAAATACAAGTGTTAGTTTGAAGTAGATACCATAAAAAAGATCTGTGAAATATGACTCTAGATATACATACATAGGATTATTACATTAGTGCATACTATAGCAGCATCACCAGTATTAAACATAGGTTCCAACTTGGATTTATTGGGGTCTTTAACTCACTACAATTTCCACTATGGAATTTAGCAAGCACCTTCTAGATGTTGTGAGATTGAGATAATGCAACTTCTTTGTTGTTTCACTTGATTTAATATTCATAATCAAATATTCTTCCCCATGTACTACATGAAGATTTTAGATGACAATAATTTTTAGTGAAGCACTTATCTTTGATTGGTCTCAAACATAAGCACCCTATCTACATACAAATATATGATGAATTTGATGCCAGAACCACTAGACAAATCCAAATTTTTCTAGAATTTTGTAAATGCAAAATAGAGTATCAGACAAATTAAACAATTGAGAATTAGACCTAAACAATGATAATTGTCATTCTCTCATTTCTCCATTTTAAGAAGCATCTTCCTTCTTCTCATCTTCAACTCATTCCTCTTCCAAGTTATCACTTCACTCAGTTGGGTTGTCAACATAGTAGCACTGAATTGATTCCTCACCCAAGCGGAACAACATTGTTTTCGAAATCCGATTATATGTTGAAACCACGGGGTTTTGTCCATAAAGACACTATCAGGGAAGTGATAACACTATATTTGGACACGTTTTTTCCTTCATTTCTTGACCGTTTGAGCTTGATTTATCGCTCTCGTGACCTATTTTACTTTATGTTGTGTTAGTTCATGATGTTTCTGGTCCTACTACGTGAATGGATACGAATGAGCGAGTTTCGGTACATTTTGGAGCGAATGAGCAAAGAGCAGGGGAAAGTTACGGCCATACCCTGAAAGTTACTGTCTCGACTGTAAATTCCCCAAGGGGCTCGTAACTCCGAAGGGGAGGCGCCAAGGATCCAGATGCTATCTGAAAGTTACGGTCAGACCCTTTAAGTTACGCTCTGGGCCGTAACTTCCTCCTCAGGCCCGTAACTCTGAGGAAGCGGATGCTAGATGTTCCAGAAGCCATTTCAAAGTTACGGCTCCCCTCATCAAAGTTACTGTCGAAATTGTAACTTCCTCCTTGAAGTCGTAACTCTTGGTTTACGGAAAGCTTTGAAGTGTCGCCGTTTTGAGGAAGTTACGGGCGGGCAAGTAGAGTTACGGTCGTAACTCGCGAAACTCCAGCATATAAAAGGGGATCTCGGGCATATTGCACAAAAATCGGGATTTTTGAGTTCTAAAGAGCATAAAGAGAGCCTTAAAGAAAGTGACAAAGGACAACCCTTGGGAAAGGATTGGAGCGATCTGAAGACCTCAATGGTCGATTCCTCACTCTCGGAGTATCGATTAGCTGCCAGGAGCAGATTTTCATTGTGGGCATGATGATTTCTTCTCCTAGCATGATGTTTCCACATCTCTCCATGGAGTAACTTCCCTTTCATCTGGGTATGTAGAACCCTAGTTTTGTATGTTATGAATGGTTGTATGAACCCCGTTTGTGAATGATTGATTTGATATATTCAATTGAGGCCTTAATCAGAATTGCATGAGTCCTGATCAAAATTTTGTGATTCTTGCTTTAACCTAGAACGATAGTCTCTGCATATTTTAAAAGAGCAAACTTAAATTGAAAGTGGTGAATCGACTGCTTTAGTCGAGAAGTAGATTCACTTGCTCTGTACTGGAATCAAATCCAGTAGAGGAAGTTTTGTGTGTTTTACCTCGGTTAGTTTATGCCGGTGGAGGTTAGTCTCCCGCCGGATATTTGAACCGAGATGGTCTGGTTAACTTTAGTCGAGAGTCCAGACTAGTTAAGAACTTTCCGCAGTATATCTATTAATTTGAGTGAATTAGGAATATATAATCTGAACTAGCTGCATATTAGGGGTAAACATACCTGGATGACCTTTGACATACTGGAAAAACAAGAACATTTCTTGCTTTCTGTTTACTTGCGATTGAACAACTCACTACACTTAGTTTGCTCGATAATAGAAGTTTGCGTAGTAGGCAGTAGATCTAGACCCCGAGTTGATAGATTAAACTTCATCACTATTATGCATCTCCATTCTACGATTATACTTGGTCGTAGTTTGGTGTTGTGTTTTAGGGAGTCAAGTTTTTGGCGCCGTTGTCGGGGACCCGCTAGTTTATTGTAGAAACATGAACATCTGTTACTTTAGCATTTACTTTTCCGTATTTTCTTTCTTCCGCCTGTTTGCCTTCACGGGTTATGTCTGCAGTCTGTGTGCATGTAGTGCATGACCCGTAGCCAGTCGGGAGAATTACTGTCATTGGATCAAGAGCTTGAACGGACTTGTCGTCGGTTTAAGAAAGCACAGTGAGCGAGACTGGCTACGGAGGAATAACGAGTCGACGGTCGAATCAGCAGCAATTCGGAGCAGGAGGATGACATGGGGGATGAACACAACCGGATGAACAACCTGAATCAGGGACATCCTTTGGGGATGCCCCAACCAGGTCCCTCTAGTGAATCAAGTCCCGCCTAACAATGCAATCCCACAGGCGGGCGAGGCCAACCATCAGCCACCTCTGCGGAAGCACACCATGGAGTACTTCTACACTACAAAAAAATTATATTGTTGGTCTCCTATTGTCCATTATTTTCCTAATGTAAGTATTAGGTAACTGTGACATCTGGTTTGTCGTTTGCCGAAAGCGGAGATCGTTCGCCGAAAGAGGTACATAAACTATTTTGTTGAATTGGTAGGATGTTTTGGTGGAAGCGGTCTACCTCCAACAAGCAAGTGTAAGTTGATGGTAAGTGTGTCACACGTCGACCCATTGCCAGAAACGGAAGACCGGTTGCTTCAAGTGGTAGACCGCTTGGTGGAAGTGGTAAACCATTTTCTTGGAAAGAGGCTGACCATTTGGTGGAAGAGGTCGACCACTTAAAGATAATTATGTCATCGGGTCAACCCATTTCCAGAAGTGGTAAACCGATTGATTAAAGTGATGGACCACTTGATTGAAGAGGTCGGCCACTTGATGGAAGAGACCAACCACTTGAAGGTAAGTGTGTCATCAGGTCGACCCGTTTCCGAAAGTGGTAGACCGGATGACTCGAGTGGTAGACCACTTGGTGGAAGAGGTCGACCATTTTCTTGGAAAGTGGTCGACACTTAATGGAAAGGTTGACCGTTTTCTCTAAGTTACGGTGACTTGCAAGTCACCATAGGCATACCCTAAGTTTTTTTCTTCCTTTTTTTATAACTATTATTATTCTTTTGTTTTATTTATTTTAATTTATTGTTAAAATGAGGTGGAAATTGAATATGATTAAATTTTATTTACTTTATAATTGCCACGTCACTAATTTAACGATTAACTATGAGAGTTGGCCGCCACATAAGATAAAGAAAACGGAATTGGACGAAGACTGACCAAACTTGAACTATTGAATTAATTTTAGTTACCACGAATGTATTAAATATTTCAAGTGACTAAACACGAACCTTTTTAGTAAACCCAATGACCAAACTTTCAATTTACCCGAACAAGTATTCAAAACCAAAATTTTGTTGTGAGAAACCACAATAATTGAAACCTATAACTAACCATAAAGCCAATGAATGATCCACCACAAGTCCACAACACCAACAAAAATATATATAAGTGAAACTAGTTTTATGTGCGTCTGGTGGGCGGTATATTTTTCTTTAATTTTTTTGTTATTATTTGTCATTTTTTCTTAGTATTATTGAGTTGTCACTTTTCTTTTATATTTAGGGTAAATACAATTTAATATCCAAACTTCATTTTAAACAATATAATAGCCAAACCTTTTCGAAAACAATCTAATATCCAAATCGTCAACTTTCCGTTCGATTGACCGTGAGTTGACACTTCAAAAAAGTTTGAAGTACGACGCTTCATCAATATCCATCGATATCTTCTCTGAAAAACCACCAACATATCGTGGTTCTAAACTCGAGAAATCCATAACTCCACCATGATGGTATAGAATATCTAAATATTCAGTCATCAGCAATGCCAAAACAAGAAAACAAAGTTGTATTGTGAAAATTCCCCTTAAACAAAGCTTTTTTGAAGTGTCAACCAACGATCAAACGGACGGAAAGTTGACGATTTGAATATTAGATTTTTTTCGAAAAGGTTTGACTATTATATTGTTTAAAATGAAAGATTTGGATATTAAATTGTATTTACCCTTATATTTATTTGTTCTAATAGTCTATTATTGGAGTCTCGTCTAATAGGGGTGGCAATATTTAGTGTGAGTTTGGCCAAGATTAGCAATAATATATAAAAACAATAAGAGTTTTGGCTTCATCATCAATTTGAATATCATATTCCTAGCCATCCAATTGGCCAATAGTTTCAACTTGAATTTGTACATGGCCTTCCATTGATTTTTTTTCCGTATCTAAGTGTTAGGTCAGGATATTATGAGCATCTAATATTTCCTTCAACTTGATCACAATAGTTTCACATAGAGAATTCAACTTAACATATTGATAGATTTTGTTATATTTTCAAATTATTTCTCCATTAAAAACACATATACCATGTGCCTAAGAGTCAAACTGTGGTTCATCTTGCCACCCCTATAACTAAAACTGAATAAATGACCATAGATCCCTATGCACTTCCAAAAATTATTATCAACTTTGCCATGTGACTAATAAAATCGTAAGCAATTCAGGGGATAGTCCATTGGCATGGAGTTTTGCTTTTTTTACCATAAAGTGAGACTTGTTTGATAGTTATTTTTGTTTGGGATATATACTTTCTTTGTTTCAACATAAAAGTAAAAGAACACTGACATGTACTTGAAGAAGGTCTAAGAGTGAAAAATTTCAAATACTTGGTAACTAAGCAACGCGAAAAATATGGTTTAGACAAAAATAAAACATAAACACTTGCATATAATGAGAATCTAAATTATAGTTCCAATCTGTAAGTATTTCAGGAATAAAAATTTATTTCCTTCATTTCTTTTTGTGATTGATTATTTTATTCTTCATATTGATGTGTTTTACTTTATCATTTTGGTTGGGAAGTGGATAGTTGTGATCTATAATTTGAAATGTAGAGAAAGTGTGCTATGTGAATAAACCAAGGAAGAGAATAAAATAGAGGGTAATAAATATTTGTAAGTTAAAATACCTATTAATAGACAAATTCATGATAAAGTGACTCATTTTAAATAGTGCGAGTCGTTCTCTTATCCTAGCTATTTTGGCAGTGGATGACGGTCTTATTCATAACCCTTTCCAAAAATAAGTTTCCATTACAAAGAGCATACACCAATCAGTCAAGCACAACACAATAAAAGGGAATTTATATCTTTTATGTTGTTACAAGAAAGTATACAAACATAGGAAAATATAGATTATGTTACTTAGATATCGGACAGATTTTTGCAATGTATTAATTGTTCTTGCAATTGTAATTGGGAAAATAAAGTAGTGGAATTGATACCTCGTAATACTCAACCGAATGTATAAAATTCAAGTAACTAATTACCACCAACCAAACCTATAACTTAGTGAGTAATTACACTACAATATATAACCCACCATTGTAAAGCATGCATCAATTAAAATGGTAGAAAAAATGCTAAGTTATACTCGATTTATGGCCAAGTCGTCATAATTGTAGCCAACACAACATATATAGATATAGTCCAACATCAACTTAAGTAACCAACGATACCAAAAAAAAAAAAAAGGACAATCGGAGTAGTTGTAATATTCTTCTTATAGTTATACTATCCATCATCAACATAGCTACAGAGGCTCGAGCTTTCTCATCACATCATACAACTAAGTTCCTACATAGAGATTCTAATAACAACTTACAACATGCATTGACGTAGATGGTGGTTAACATAGAGAAATTGATGAACTGTTATTGTAAAATGAAAAGCTTGGTAATTTAAAGGGTTAATACCTTATTTTGGCGTGAATTATGATCATATAATCAACTTTGGCCCGTGGTTTTAGAAATTAACATTCTGGCCTCCACTATGCAGCATATAGACTCAATTGGCCTGACACATGGTTTGACCGTCAATTTGGATGGTCAACACCGTTGACCGTTAATCAACACGCCATGTCATCGCCTAGTCAGCCTAAAAATTATTAAAAAATCAAATTCAAATTATTTTCCTAATTTCTATTATTTATCATTTTCAAATTAACCAAAAATAAAATTTAAAAAATATAAAATAAAATTTATATTTTATTTTTTGGGATATTTGAAAATGAAAAATTTTATAAGCTAACCAAAATTTATCAAACTAAATTTTATAAAATTTTATATAAATTATATATTTCATTTTTGGGTAATTTTAAATATAAAAAATATTTTGATAATATTTTTAATGTTAAATATATAAAATAATTTGATAATTTTTGGTTAATTTATAAAATTAATCATTTACAAATTACACAAAAAAATAAAAAAATAAATTTGTTTTTATGTTTTTATAAATTTATTTTTGTTAATTTGAAAATGATAAATAATAGAAATTAGGAAAATAATTTGAATTTGATTTTTTTAATAATTTTTAAGCTGACGAGGCAAATGATATGGCGTGTTGACTAACGGTCAACGGTGTTGACCATCCAAATTGACGGTCAAACAACGTGTCAGGCCAATTGAGTCTATATGCTGCATAGTTGAGGTCAGAATGTTAATTTCTGAAACCACGGGCCAAAGTTGATTATATGACCATAGTTAAGGCCAAAATAAGGTATTAACCCTAATTTAAAATTGACAAAAAATGAGAGATTTGGAAATCCCAACTCAATCAGCAGTACAAATAAATTTGGGATAACGACTTGGAAAATTTTAAATATGGACATATGCGGAAACATTGTGACCTAGGTTGTTCATGAGTCTCACACTAAAAATGAAGTAGAAGCAAAAAAGTGATGGCTAACAAAATTATTTATGAATGACCTAGGTTTGATCGAAGTCAAAACAAATATGCTTGTGGGCTATGTTTTCTTAGAGAAATGAGGTTGTAAGTAAAAGAAAATTTACGAATGCCAGTGGAAATTTACGAAATGTATCAAAACATATATTATTTTGTAGATTAAAATTTATTTATTTATTATGTTCGAGTTAAAAAGAAAATATCCTATTTTAGTAAAAATGAGTAGAAAATTTACTTCATAAGGTTTAAACAGATATTTTTTATTTTAAAAAATATTATATATGTCACTCTCTGTTTTCTTATTTATATTTTGTTACTTGACAAAAAATTATTATTTATGTGTGTTTGGTTAAGTTTATCAACATGTAACTTATTATTAAAGCAAAAAAAAAAGGATAAAAGAAATGGAAATATTAAAGAAGAGAGAGGTAGCTCTATAAATACATTCATAACTAATTTGGACTTTGCTGTCACCGTAACTTGCACTTTTAGGTCGACCTCATATAGGATTAGGTCGTCCTAATCTGCCGTTTCAGTCTTGTGCTAGAAGGCAGCTTACTTCGTAGCAACTTCGAGTGTTTTGTTTGAAGCCTTCCATATATCCAATATTTCATCCAATGCCTCGACTTTGTAGACAAACATATCTACTTTCATGTGATAGAGGCCCCTGGACTCGAATCTCATCCATGCTTCTCGAATTGAGCTTCAAAGTAGGCTTCACAAACACTTTCCCAGACTTAGTCATTTCCATGCAGTTTCTAAGTTTTGGCAAAGCCTTTTGATCAGGTTCAAAAATGGTCTTCTGGACTTCCTATCGAGCTCCCAAGCACTTCAATGTGTAGAGGGACACTCCAGCTTCAAAACAAGTCATTAATCTCCAATTTCCATCGAGCCAATTGTAAGATATGAATCTCCAAACTAGGCACCATGAAACTGTTTTTACACTGAAACAACATATTATATTAGGTCGACCTAATCCTAATTGAGGTCGACCGAAAAGTGCGGTGACATGCATGCCACCATAGGCGCACCCAACTAATTTTTTGTTTGTAAAAAAGTTGTCCAACTTGGCAAATTGTGAATTCTCCAATTGCTTATGTGCGAAGAGATTACTTTTGAATTGCCATAATAAATAGTATAGATTAAGATAGAATGATTTGTTGTCTTCACATACCCCTTCCACTTCACCAACAACAGTTCTAACCTCTTCCAACCCCCCAAACATCACGTATTTCTTCACCATCCACATTTAGGATGGTATAGCAACATCTATAGTATGGGTTAAAAGATCGACCTTTACTGAAATATTGAGATCGATATGAGCAATGTAGTCAAATCGTGATTTAAATTTTAAAATCTTACGGTTTTATAATTCTAGATCACCAAAACGCTTTCATTTCATATAAAATCTTTAGTGTATAAGATCAGACTAAATTGCGCTTTAAATCTTAAAACTTATCGCTTTTACGCTTCTAGTTCACCAAAACGCTTTACGCTTTTACGCTTCTAGTTCACTAAATGAGTATTATATTCATGAAATTAAGTATAAAAAGTATATTTTAAAGGTAAATCACCAACAATATTATACATTTGAGATTAAAAGATACATATCAAGTACTTGAATGCATTCTCAGCTTCAATTGAGTAATCTAATTCACCAACTAGGTCCTTCCCAAATTTATTAACATAGAGCGGAAGTTGGTTTATTGTTAAGATCTATATTTATGAACTTATTGTTAAGATATTATGAGTTGCCCTATTTTAAACATAAATTGCATATATTTATTCACTTATATAAATTCTGTGCACTCATATTTTACATAGTATATGTCGTACTTAACACATTTTTAGCTATTTAGAGTTTAAGTTGTGCATCCCAACATGGGTAAATGTCTTTTTACTTTATATTCTTCTTTTAGATCTTATGCGTTATTATTAGACTATTTATGATTATTAAGTGATTTCCGAATCCTAATTGTTATGATTTATGAATGGAAGCTAAAGTGTGATTCATACGCTTGACCCGGAAGAACCACTGGTTCTTCCCGACCCGTATCGTCCCTGAGGGTCGAGACGGGTCAGTTTTTCTATAGGGTCAAATTAGGGACGGGTTATTTGTTGACTTTGTAAGGGTCGGGACGGGTAGTGACAACTTAGTGACGAGTCATTTTTTTACCATGTGACACTTAGCAACAACAAATATCTCATGCCATATTGGATGGCATTGGACCTTTTTGACCCTCTGACCCTTAGCAACAACAAATATAATATCTCATGCCACATTGGAACTTTTTGAAAAGTTTTAAAAGTTTGGGTAATTGTAAAAATAAAAAAAATTGGATACCAAAATGTAATTTTATCATCAAAATTTATGGACTTATTTAAAAAAAGGTACTAAATTGTATGAAAAAATAATTTTGGGTACCAAAACATAGTTTGTAATAAAGTAGTGTGTTGATTAGAGTCGATTAGTCGACCCACAAACCCGACCCGTCCCAATCCTTGAAGGTCAGACTGGGTAAAGAAGGACTAGACGAGTCAGTTATACATCTTGACCCTTCGAGGACCGGTCCGACAGGGTCAAGGACGGACTGGGACAATTTGCAGCCCTACTGATTCGCATCCATTAAAAAGAATTGTACAGTGAAATCTAAAGCAGAAGCCATCAATTCTCAGTAGCAAATCTAAGGCTTAATTGCAAGTTTGGTGACTAGAATTACTTAAAAATTTCATGTTTGCCACTAAAATTAATTTATTTCATCCGTAGTCACTTAAATTAGGTTAACAGTTCAAGTTTGTGTTGGAACAAGCTAGTCAAAGGCCACTTGAGAAGGAAAGAAGATCAGTAGCAAACATGGAAAGAAGGAAGAAAATAAGAGAGATCAGATTAAGGAGATTTTGTACAACAATGCAAATCAAATCAGAAGATGGAATCTCAAGCAAATCATCACTAATAAGGGAAGGTATTTGAATTAGCAACGGCTACTTGGCAGCCTATAAAAGGCGATTTGAAGGAAGAGCAATGCAACCTTTTCGGAGATCAACAAAGCTAGCTAAGACAAAAGGGGATTTTGTGAGAGAGTAGCAAGGTTGATAGAAAAGGGGGTTTCTCAAAGGGTTTGGGGAAAATTGCTTTGAGGGTTAGTGTTGGGGAAACACTGTTACGAGTTGCTGGGGAAGCAATTCGGGGTTTGAGAAGAGAGTGTTTGATCAATCGGGCTGAGATTGATCAAAGGGTTCTTGGGTAGATAGATTTACATCGAACTTCAACGAAATATCTTTAGTGAATCGTCGGAGATCACACAATAGTGAGTCTCCGACCGTGGAGTAGTCAGTATTGGGATCCTCATTCTCCCAATACTTGAAACCACGTAAAAATCGTGTGTTGGGTTTGTTTTCTCCTTTTCAATTTCCAGTCTGTGTGTCCCTCTGCTTGTGTTCTGTTCCAGGTCAGGTTGTGTAGGGGAACGCGATCCAGGAGAAGCCAGGGAAGGCGACGTACCTCAACAAGAGTTGAGGAACTCGTGAAGCTGGGCTTGACATAACTGGGTTCATTCTTGGCTGAGTTTATATTACTGTGTTCTTAACTTTTCTTGCTTTGTTCTTCATTTTGAAAGAAGCAGATTAACCTTGGATCGAAGGAGAGAGTAGGAGGGAACACCGAACTTGAATTTAAAACACCTTCGTTTTGTTGGGTCAATTAAAGACTGGGTTGGTTCGACCTTTTAGTTGGGCTGGGTTTTACTAACTTGGTTTATTTCTCTAGCGAGTATTGATTAGGTGGGCTTAGAAGCCCAGACAGTAAAAAACGGTAGGCTTTAATTGTGAGCATAACTGTTAGTCTTGGTGAAGGTTTAATTCGATGATTAAACTAAGTTAATTAATCAGTGTGTAGAGTTTAG
This sequence comes from Linum trigynum, assembly GCA_964030455.1. Taxonomy (NCBI): domain Eukaryota; kingdom Viridiplantae; phylum Streptophyta; class Magnoliopsida; order Malpighiales; family Linaceae; genus Linum; species Linum trigynum. The sequence goes on along the minus strand of OZ034814.1, from coordinate 24,991,532 downwards.
TCCGAGGACTGAGCTAGCAGACACATTAAGTTGAATTAACCGTTGCTTATCTGTTTAAGTTTATTTGGGTAAAACAGTATAATTGAGTTATTTGTGGTTAAGTTGTTCAAAGAATAGGTATAGAGTCTCGCGCTCGACGCAACCAACACGTGGTATCAGAGCACGGTCACTGTAGAACAAGGTTCAACGACCTCCGGCGTAAATCAAGATGGCGTCGGGCCCCAAGAATAATGCTCCACTCTATCTAGCTGACGGTTTCTCTCAAAATCGGCCTCCCAGATTTGAAGGGGTTAATTATGGATATTGGAAAAATCGGATGGTATTATTTGTTGGATCCACAGATCCAAAACTCTGGGCTAGAGTCATCAAGGGTCCGTATGAACTCAAGGCGGATCAAGAAAAATGGACAGACGAGGACTTTGAGAAATTTCAGCAAAACTGCAAGGCAACTAATCTCATGTATTGTGCACTCGGTCCAGAAGAATATCACAAAGTTGCTGGTTGCAAGACTGCTAAGGAAATCTGGGATAAACTCCAGGTTACTTATGAAGGTACCTCTCAAGTCAAAACTTCTCGAATTAATTCCTTAAAACAGCAATTCGAGTTGTTCAAAATGGAAGAAGGAGAAACAATCCGGCAAATGTACGAGCGTTTCACAAACATTGTGAATAGTCTGGAGAATCTTGGGAAATCATATGAAAGTGGAGATCTTGTTAGAAAAATTTTATGGAGTCTCCCAGAGCAATGGACTCCAAAGGTAACTGCAATAGAGGAAGCTAAAGACCTAGAAACATTAGCCATAGATGAACTCATCGGGTCATTAGCAACTCATGAAGACAAGCTCAACAAGGGAAATCATGATAAAGGGAAAAAGGGAATAGCCTTCAAGGCTACCACATATAATGAAGATCCAGAAGATCTCGATGATATGGAGGATGAAGAACTAGCTCTACTAAGCAAACAAATTAGTAGACTACTTCAAGTAAGAAAAGAAAAACGAAGAGGAAACTTTGTTAACAAGAATAGAGAGTTTGAGAAAGAAGGTGGTACATCAAAATACCCTCAATCAAGAGCATTCCACAAAAACAAGATTGATCAGGTTCAGCCGGTTAAGGTACAAAACACTACCGGATGCTTTAGATGTGGGAAAACTGGGCATATCAAGGTTGAAAATCCTCTAGCAAGAAAAGAACGAGCCATGGCTGCAACATGGAGCTGCAGCGAAGAAGAAGATGAAGATGTAGAGGAATCAAGAGAAGAAAGCTACATGGCTATTGACGTTGAGGAGCCATCAGAAAGACATAACCCAAACGAGGTAAAATGTTCCAACCAGACTTACTTTAGTGATAGTGATTACTATAGTGATGATGATCAATTAATGTCCACTATCAAGGAAATTCAGTTAGAGTTTGGAAATGTTAAAGTAAAATACTCTAAACTAAAATCTGATTATGCCAAAATAAATATTGAATATGATGAACTAAAGAAGGAGTCGGTCAGATTAAAAGAAGAGTTTGAAGAAACTACTAAGAAAGTTGAAGTCTTAGAAAATGAGAAATCGAGTCTCACGGTAAAACTTCAAGAATCATTAGAAGGAAATAAAAATGAATCTCTAAGAAAGGAAGGTAATTATTACCTAAATCACTCCACTAAGGAATGTTGTGAAAACTTAGGATCAAATTCATGCAGTAAAGGCAAGTCAAAGATTTTTGAAAAGTCATTAAAGCATGAGAGGAATGGATCTTCAAAACAAAGATATAGGAGCATAGAATGTTTCTATTGTCATGAGGTTCGGCACATTAGGCGAGTATGTAGGAAGAGAATTCTAGATGAAAAATATAGAACTTGCTTTACTTGTCATCAAGTCGGTCACATTAGTAGATTTTGTTTTATCAAAGATCACAAACAAACTGTATCCAAGAAAGTCTGGATACAAAAACCCAAAACTGCATGACTGCTAATGGCGCAGGTTTGCTTCCAAGTGAGCATGGAGGCAACTGAATGGATTCTAAACAATGGATGCTCACACCACATGACGGGAAATCGAAAACTATTCACCACACTCAAAGAAGGTAAAGGTGGTAAGGTATTTTTTGGTGACAATAATTCTGCCGACATAATAGAAAGAGGAATAGTTGGTTCAGATCCATGCATTGAAAATGTGATGTTAGTAAAAGGTCTGAAGCATAATCTGTTTTCTATTAGTCAAATGTGTGGCAAAGATAAGAGGATAAATTTTGAACATGATTGTTGCTACATCGAGTCATTGGTGGATAAGAAAGTGTTTTTCACCGGTAGACGTAAAAATAAGTTATATGTGATAAATCTAGATGATAAAGAAAGTTTTAAGGTAACCTGTCTAATGTCTTTAGAGAAAAATGATCAAATAGATTGGCATAGGAAGGTTGGACATGTGAGTATAGGAATTCTGTCTAAACTAAGTGATCTTGAGCTAGTTAGAGGTCTGCTTAAGTTAAAAGGCAAAAAGGAATTCTTTTGTGATGCTTGTGCTAAAGGAAAGCATACAACGTCTAGCTTCAAGAGTAAGTCGGTAATATCTACATCGAGAGCACTTGAACTACTCCATCTTGATCTCTTTGGACCAACCAATGTGGTAAGCTACGGAGGTAAGTCCTATGCTTTTGTAATTGTAGATGACTACTCTCGTTTCACTTGGGTAATGTTTCTAGCTAGCAAAAGTGAAGCTTTTCAAAATTTTGAGTCTCTAACTAAGAGATTGGAAAATGAAAAACAATCTAAGGTTGCTAGCATTAGAAGTGATCATGGTAGAGAATTCATCTCAGAAAAATTTGAACTCTTCTGCAATAAGCTAGGAATAAGTCACAATTTTTCTGCTCCTCGAACTCCGCAACAAAATGGAGTGGTGGAAAGGAAAAATCGGACTTTGATTGACATAGCTCGAACAATGTTACATGACTATGGTTTGCCTAAGTACTTCTGGGCTGAAGCCATAAATACTGCATGCTATATTACTAATCGAGCCTTGATCAGATCTGGAATTAAGAAGACTCCTTATGAGATTTGGAGAGGAAGAAAACCCAATCTGAGTTACTTCCATCCCTTTGGTTGCAAGTGCTTTGCATTAAACACCAAAGAGCATCTCGGGAAGTTTGATGCCAAGTCTGATGAATGTGTGTTTGTAGGCTATTCCATGACTAGCAGAGCATATAGAATATTCAACAAAAGGACTCTCAAAGTGGAAGAGTCCATAAATGTGATATTTGATGAATCTGCTAATGAGTGTTCAGATGAGATAGATGAAGATGATTTTGGACTTGGTGGGAGCTATGATCTACCAAGGACATCAAACATGGAGAAATCTGAACCCAGAACAATCATATCCGAAGACCAAGATAAAGTAGTAAGTACTACAAACTCTCCGATCGAGCAAGACCATGAAGTAAGACAACCTCCTCCTCATATTGCCAAACGTCATCCTTCTTCACTTATGATAGGAGGGCTTAATGAAGGTATGGTCACTCGCTTTAGAAATTCAATTGTGCATACTGCTTTTGTGTCATTGGTTGAACCTAAAAACGTGTTAGATGCCTTGAATGATGAAAACTGGAATGCTGCTATGAATGAAGAAATGAGTCAGTTTGAACGAGCTAATGTGTGGGAGTTGGTACCCAGACCACCTAATAGAGTTATTATCGAGACTAAGTGGATTTATAAGATCAAGTCTAATGAGAATGGGGTAGCAACTAGAAACAGGGCTAGGTTAGTAGCTAAAGGGTATAATCAAGAAGAGGGAATAGATTTCGATGAAACCTTTGCTCCGGTAGCTAGATTAGAGGCTATTAGAATGTTATGTGCATTTGCAAGCTCTAAGGTTTTCAAACTTTTTCAAATGGACGTCAAAAGTGCTTTTCTAAATGGGGATTTAAAAGAGGAAGTGTATGTGGAACAACCACCCGGTTTTGAAGACTTTAGATACCCAAACCATGTCTATAAATTAAAGAATGCACTATATGGACTTAAACAAGCACCCCGAGCATGGTATGAAAAACTTAGTTCTTTTCTTTTAGGAGAAGGTTTTAAAAGGGGCTCAATAGATAAAACTCTCTTTATAAAAGATAAAGGACAACATTTGTTGCTAGTTCAAATATATGTTGATGACATTATATTTGGATCTTCTAGCAAAGAGTTGTGCGAATATTTCGAAAATATCATGAAGAAGTCCTTTGAAATGAGTGCCATGGGTGAATTAAGTTATTTTCTGGGTTTGCAAATTAAACAAACAACTCGAGGCATTTTCATCAGTCAAACCAAGTACATTCAAAATATGTTAAAACGTTTTGAATTGGGAATCTAAAAACTGCAACTACACCTATGGCCTCTACCATTAAACTAGACAAGGATGAGTCGGATAAGTCAATTGACGAGAAGTTCTATAGAGGAATGATTGGGTCACTAATGTATCTTACTGCTAGTAGACCTGATATCCAATTTAGTGTGTGTCTTTGTGCTAGATTCCAAAGTGCTCCTAAGGAAAGTCATCTGACTGCGGTCAAGAGAATCTTTCGTTACTTAGCTAGTACAATGGATCTAGGTCTATGGTATGACTGTGAGTCAAGTCTTGATTTAATTGGATATAGTGACTCAGACTATGTTGGGTGCATAGTTGATCGTAAGAGTACTTCCGGGACATGTCAATTTCTAGGAAATTCTCTTGTGTCTTGGTTTAGTAAGAAACAAAGTTTGTTGCTCTATCCACCGCTGAAGCTGAATACGTGGCCGCAGGCCTATGTTGTACTCAACTCCTTTGGATGAAGCATCAACTTTGTGACTACGGGTTAGAAATAAAGTCCATGCCCGTTTTGTGTGATAATACGAGTGCCATTAAAATGGCTAAAAATCCGGTTCAACATTCTCGTACCAAACACATAGAAATCAGGTACCATTTTATTCGAGAATTGGTTGAAGATGGCCAAATTCAACTAGAATTTGTGCCTACGACAAACCAATGGGCAGATATTTTCACTAAACCTCTATGTGCTGACCAATTTCTAACTATTCGTCGAGAACTAGGGCTTATTCTGTCTAGTGAAATTAACAATTTAGGTTAAGCTTATTCAAGGTCTGATTATGGCCTCTTGGTCTAATCATAATAAGTGGGCTAAGCCTTCTTAAACACATTCAATGTGTGTCCTCAGCCCTCATTCTCTAAGCCCCTCACCAGGCCTTGTGGGCCTAAGCCTAGCTCACTCTCCTGTCCATCTCCCAGCCTTCCATGAGATTCATGCATGTTCAATCCCCTCATTCGAAATCCTCTGCTAGCGCCGCTCACTCGGGTTGTGGGCATAAGCCCAATCTCCACCCTAGCAGACTTTCTCTGTCGCTCGTGCGATTCCAGTTCAGCAAAATGGTGGCGCCTTTTCTTTTTCAGCGACTGCCTAAAATCCCTAAGCTTCTGTTCGAACAAATCACTAATGCCCTCATCCCCTCTTTTGTTCGATCAATTCCTTCCCTATGTGGCTCCCTTTGAATCATTGTCGCTCGTGTTTCTCCCTCGCGCTGCTGAACAGGCCACCATTCTGGACGAGTCCGATCTCTGGATTCTGTTCAACGCAAAGACAAGTTGCCCGATCAGCTATGCCTCCCTGATGTTTAATCACATAATTAAATATCAAGATGAAGAGTGTAGCGGGAAGCTGCCTTTTGGCCCGCAAATCACCTATCTGCTGGCAATCTTACGGGTTGATTTGCGTGGAAAAATTACTAAAAGGGATGTTCATTCAGACCTTCAAGCTCAGCATGTTCTTCGCCGCACTCTCTCGGCGCTTGGACCTCGAAAACTTGCCAAAGTTCAAGGGGGAGACAAATCTGCTCAGTCTGAATCCGAACCTGAATCCGAACCTAATGAAGACGACAATACTGCAGCGTTGTCTGCGAGACTTGGCAAAGGAAAGGAAGTGGCAGAATCGTCCGGAAAGCGCAAGAGGGGTCTAAACATGAGACATCTCCAGGAAGGGATAAAGCTGGAGAAGGAGGGAAAAGTTATTCTTCATGATCTCACCGTGGCCCTAAAAGGGAAAGAGGCCAGTTCTTCTGGCAAGAAGGTTAACAAGGTTTTATTCTTACCTTCGGAGAATGAGGAAGACGACCCGTCGGAGTATGCTTCGTCTCCGGATTACACCTACTAGGAACGTTGACTACTAGGCTTAGGGGGAGATCCATAGATGAATTAGAGTTAGTTGAATGGTGTGGTTTAGGTTAATCAAGTAAAAGTATGTTGTATCCTTTATGGATTGGGTTGGTTTAATCAAGTAGAAGTCGGATGTCTCTTTTATGTTTGAGTCATAGTCTGTTGGGTCATTGTTCTTTGCTTGAATGAGTTTAAACTTTGTCATGGTGAGTCACTGTTTTAAATGTACCTTGATTACTATTTCTACGAATAAAAATGGACTCCAAGTTGTCTTTTCAACTCATGATAGCCCTTAGTTGTTTGTTGGACAGGCTACACCAACGGTTTGCTTAAGTGTGCAGGTTCTGATTATTAGCAGATTAAGAGTGAAGCTTTGACAAGTTTAGTCTGAAGTTAGTGACATTCTGTTCAGGGGGGAATGTTGGCCATTGACAGCTGAGGGGGAGAATGTTGGAACAAGCTAGTCAAAGGCCACTTGAGAAGGAAAGAAGATCAGGAGCAAACATGGAAAGAAGGAAGAAAATAAGAGGAGATATCAGATTAAGGAGATTTTGTACAACAATGCAAATCAAATCAGAAGATGGAATCTCAAGCAAATCATCACTAATAAGGGAAGGTATTTGAATTAGCAACGGCTACTTGGCAGCCTATAAAAGGCGATTTGAAGGAAGAGCAATGCAACCTTTTCGGAGATCAACAAAGCTAGCTAAGACAAAAGGGGATTTTGTGAGAGAGTAGCAAGGTTGATAGAAAAGGGGGTTTCTCAAAGGGTTTGGGGAGAATTGCTTTGAGGGTTAGTGTTGGGGAAACACTGTTACGAGTTGCTGGGGAAGCAATTTGGGGTTTGAGAAGAGAGTGTTTGATCAATCGGGCTGAGATTGATCAAAGGGTTCTTGGGTAGATAGATTTACATCGAACTTCAACGAAATATCTTTAGTGAATCGTCGGAGATCACACAATAGTGAGTCTCCGACCGTGGAGTAGTCAGTATTGGGATCCTCATTCTCCCAATACTGGAAACCACGTAAAAATCGTGTGTTGGGTTTGTTTTCTCCTTTTCAATTTCCAGTCTGTGTGTCCCTCTGCTTGTGTTCTGTTCCAGGTCAGGTTGTGCAGGGGAACGCGATCCAGGAGAAGCCAGGGAAGGCGACGTACCTCAACAAGAGTTGAGGAACTCGTGAAGCTGGGCTTGACATAACTGGGTTCATTCTTGGCTGAGTTTATATTACTGTGTTCTTAACTTTTCTTGCTTTGTTCTTCATTTTGAAAGAAGCAGATTAACCTTGGATCGAAGGAGAGAGTAGGAGGGAAGACCGAACTTGAATTTAAAACACCGCCGTTTTGTTGGGTCAATTAAAGACTGGGTTGGTTCGACCTTTTAGTTGGGCTGGGTTTTACTAACTTGGTTTATTTCTCCAGCGGGTATTGATTAGGTGGGCTTAGAAGCCCAGTCAGTCAAAAACGGTAGGCTTTAATTGTGAGCATAACTGTTAGTCTTGGTGAAGGTTTAATTCGAGTGATTAAACTAAGTTAATTAATCAGTGTGTAGAGTTTAGTCCGAGGACTGAGCTAGCAGACACATTAAGTGGAATTAACCGTTGCTTAGCTGTTTAAGTTTATTTGGGTAAAATAGTATAATTGAGTTTATTTGTGGTTAAGTTGTTCAAAGAATAGGTATAGAGTCTCGCGCTCGAGGCAACCAACAGTTTGGTCACTGGCCGTTAGTCTCCGTTAACTTTTGCTTATGTGGGGGTCAACTCTTGTAGTTGACCGTTAAATGAGTGATGTGGCAATTAAAAAAAATAAAAAATAAAAATAAAATTATTTTTTATTTTCCACCTAATTATTATAAAAATTATAAAAGAAAATCCTAATTTCTTTGAATATTATTTTCCATGCCGACCGTCGTCGTTCCTCTCAACCGTCGCATCTGCGTGGTCTCCACCATAACCATCGCCAGCCAGCCCCTGAACGGACAGTAAAACCTCTGCCACTCCCTGATCAAGTTCCGGCACAAGGCCTCCTCCCACTGCTCTGTCACGGCCTTGGGGAGAGCAGCGATGCACGATTCCAGCTCGGTCCCGCATCCTGACGCAGGGCAGGTGACGGTCACCACGCTCTGCCAGATTTTTGTCGCGACGTGGCGGGATATGCAGTCGGAGCAGTAGGAGGCGTGGGTGCACGCTGATGCATACAGATTGTGTATGCATCAGCTTGGACATCAGAAACTGGAGTCGATGTCGGCTGAGTCCTTTTGTGAATAAATCAGCAATCTGATTTTCTATATCTGGATTGAAGAAACTGTCGAACAACGTGACAATCGATTTTGATATGTTTCGTCCTCTCACGAAAGACGGGATTTTCTGCAATGTAAATCGCAGATCGATTGTCACAGAACAGCTGTACAGGTTGAGGATGTTGGATGTTCAGTTCTTGTATCAGCCGCTTAACCCAAACAACTTCGCAGGTTAACTGAGCAAGAGCTCTGTACTCAGCTTCAGAGGAAGACCTCGAAACAGTTCCATGTTTCTTCGATTTCCAAATAATCAATGATTTCCCAAGTGTAATGCAATACCCTGTAGTAGACCTCCTCGAATCTGGGCATGATGCCCAATCAGAATCACAGTATCCCTGTAAGAGAAGGTCGGATTGAGATGGGTAAAATAAACCTTGTCCTGGTTCTTCAAGTATTTGAGTATTCTGTGTGCCAATTTGAGATGAGATGAAGTTGGAGCAGCTTGAAATTGACAAAGTTGTTGGACAGCAAAGGTGATTTCTGGTCGTGTGATGGTGAGGTAGTGAAGTCTGCCAACAATCTTCCTGTACATAGTTGAATCATCAAGCAATGGTCCATCATCAGCAGTTAAATAGGTCTTCATATCAATTGGAGTCACTACTGGTTTGCTATCAGCAAAACCAGTGTCTTGTAAGATATCAGTACAATACTTGCGTTGACATATATGCAAACCCCCCTGTGATCTAGCAATCTCTAAACCAAGGAAGTAATGAAGATTGCCTAGATCACGAATCTTGAACTGGGATTGCAAGAATGCCTTAAGATCTGTCATGCCTTGATCATCATCCCCAGCAATGATGATATCATCGACATAAACCAATAAAACAGAAGTGCCCTGATCTCCATGATGAATGAAAAGGGAATGATCACTTTGAGATTGAACATAACCAAAGTTGATTAAGGCTGTAGTCAATTTAGAAAACCATTGACGAGAAGCCTGTTTTAAACCATAAAGTGACTTCTTTAAACGACAAACAAATCCATCTTGAGATAGACCTGGTGGTAAATCCATATACACTTCCTCATCCATATCCCCATGGAGAAATGCATTACTAACATCCAGCTGGTTCATTGACCAATTTTTAGCAACTGCAATGGCCAAAAGAGTCTTGACAGAATTCAACTTGGCAACAGGAGAGTAAGAGTCCAAGAAATCAACTCCATAGATTTGAGTAAAGCCCTTGGCAACAAGCCTAGCTTTATATCTCTCAACTGTTCCATCTGAATTATACTTGATAGTGAACACCCATCTACAGCCAATTGGTCTTTTCCCAGTGGGGCAATGAACCAAATCCCAGGTTCCATTAGCCACAAGAGCTCTAATTTCCTCATTCATTGCCTGTCTCCACCTTTCATCTTGCATAGCCTCCTCAAAAGTTCTAGGTAACAAGGCAGAATCCACAGCACAGACATACTTCCTATAGTCCAGAGATAAATTATCAAAGGAAATGCAAGCAACCAATGGATATGAATGTTTGTCAGTGTTGGTTTTGACATTCAAGACATAATCCTGATATTTGACAGGTGGAATTGTGTGTCTTGGTTGTTTGCGCAGGCCTATAGGAAGAGATGGAGAAGAAGAAGGGAAAGTGGTCTGTGCTGAACTGTCATCAGTAGAGGTGGCAGGAGTGGTAATTTGTGGAGAAGGAAATGGAGATACAGGATCTGGTATAGGTTCTGGTTCTGGATTTTGTGGACTAGAAGGAGAAGAAGGTAAGTTGTCTATAGGTGGAAATGGGTTATCTGGAGGAAAGAGAGGAAAATAGTCTGGTGATGTTGAAGGTTGAGGGACATGGGAATTTCCATTAGGTGTGTAGAAGGATCAGAAGAAGGAAGAGGAAGACAAGGGATTATGTTTTCATGGAAAATCACATGTCTAGAGAAGAACACCTTCTGATCTGTAAGGTCATATAAACGATAACCCTTGATTCCAGGTGGATATCCTAGAAAAACACAAGGTTTAGCTCTAGGTGAGAATTTGGTTCTGTTATGTGTCAATGTGCTAGCATAGCACAAACACCCAAAAACCTTTAGGTTGGATAGGTCAGGAGGAGTACCATATAGTTGTTCATAGGGTGTTTTGTTTTGTAAAGCCACTGTGGGTAATCTGTTTATCAAGTAAATTGCATGAAGGACAAAATCTGACCACAATTTAAGAGGTAAGCCAGACTGGAATTTTAGAGCTCTAGCAACATTTAAGATATGTTGGTGTTTCCTCTCTACTCTAGAATTCTATTGTGGAGTGGCAACACATGACATCTGATGAATGATGCCATGTTGAGAGTAGAAATCAGGGATATGGAATTCAGCACCTTGGTCTGATCTGATGATTTTGATGTGTTGGTTGTATTGAGTGCTAACAAGAACACAGAAATCTTGCAATAACTGTTTAGCCTCAGTTTTATGTTTCATGAGATAAATCCAAACACATCTAGATCTATCATCAACAAGGGTAAGAAAGTACTGATATCCATTGTAACTAGCAGTGGCCAAAGGCCCCCAAATATCTACATGAACAAGTTCAAAATTGCTCTTTGCCACATTTTGACTTGAAGAAAATGGTAAATGTTTCTGTTTGGAAAGGTGACAAACATCACAATGAGAAAAAGATCCTATAGAAATGTCTGGTATAGTCTTCTGTAGTTCTTTGGCTCGAAAAATTGAAGGATGACCAAGCCTCCAATGCCACAGATCAAATGATTGGGGTGATAAGTTTTGAGTCTTGATGGAATTAACAAGGGTGGTTGGTAGTGTCTTCTGGATGTATGGTAAGTCGATAGAGTCCTCTAGTCTCTTGGGCAAAACCAATCCTCCTCTTGGTTTGAAGGTCCTGGATGTGACAAATGTTGGACTCAAACGTGAGAAAGATTGGCATGGACTTAGTGAGCTTACTAACCGAGACTAGGTTGAATGAAAAGGCTGGAACTAACAATACATCATGAATGACCAGTTCAGATGTAAGTCTAACACTACCACAATGTGTAGCAGGAGTTCTAGATCCATCAGGTAAGGTTATGAGGATACCTTGGACTGGTTTATACTCTAGGAAATTGGAAACAGAACAGGTGACATGATCAGTGGCACCCGTGTCAAGAAACCAAACACTGACAAATTCCATTGGATGCTTAAGGAAGTATGAATTTAAAGTGAACTTACCTGAGAAATTAGGATTCACAGATAGGTGCCTACTCAGTGAGTTGACCATAGGAGTTGATTGCTGATTGACTGAAGCCAGGTTTGATCCACCTGGAGCAACAGGAGAGGTTGGAGATGCTGGGGGGCTGTACTGGTTGAGCAGCCTTTGCAGACGACTTAGATCATCATTGGAGAGCCTGATGTTGGTGTACCCATCATTGCCTTCAGGCACACTCTTAGTTTCAGGCTTAGGCAGAATACCAGCTCCAACAGTGTCTTGTCCTTGAATTTGTCCTGCAAACCTAGAAGTTCCCCCTGATTCTTTGTTCTTCCTTTTCAGCCTATAGCAATCAGCTATAACATGATTCTCCTTCTTACAATATCGACAAAAAAATCCTTCCTTCACATTCTCTTTACCCCTATTCTGATTTGCAGCAAGCAGGGCAACTGTATCTACTTGTGACTCGGGGTTAGGTTTAGCAACTTGTCTTTCATGCTGTATAGCATAATGAAAAGCAACCTCCATAGATGGGAGTGGTTGCATCATGAATAGATTGGTTCGAACACCACCATAAGCATCATTCAAACCAGTAATAAATCTAGTAACGAATTCATTCTCTCTATACTTCTTCACTGTAGCCTCAGTGACACAAGGAACAGCTGGGTTTCTTGCAAGACCTCCACACTCACAACTGGGTATAGGAAGAAATTGCACAAGTTCTTCCCAAAACCCTTTCAGCTCTGAGTAAAATTGGTTAACAGATTTGTTAACTTGCTTAAGAGTATAGAGAGCAGTTTGCAGATCTGTGATTCTGATGTTGTCTGCCTGTCCAAAACGCTGTCTCAGATCTTCCCATAAGAGTCTCGCATTGTCTTGTGAAGAGACAGAATCAACCAAACTTGAATCCAGGGAACCCAGAATCATGAAGTATACTGCTGTGTTGCTTTGCTCCCAGGCGGCATAAGTCTCTGAAGATGGATCTGGTGCAGTAATCGACCCATTGATAAACCCAAGCTTGTTTTTGCTCTTGAGGGCAACACGAACAGTTCTGCTCCATAAGTTGTAATTTCCAGTACCTGTGAGTTTGATTGGAAAGACTAACGACTCATTTGGGTTGACATAGTAAGGGTTTGTGACGGTACTCAGGTTGGTAAGAACACCAGAGGTAGTAGCAGAATCAGAAGAAGAAGAAGAAGAAGAGGAATCGGTAGCCATTTTGGATGAACACTACTGTAAACAAAGAATGCAGGTATGAAGAGGGTGTAGAAACCCTAGAAAGCCCAACCAGGCTCTGATACCATGTGAAATCTTGGTAAGAGATAAGGTTGGTGTGAAACCCGCAAGGGTTTTGGGTGCCTCAGAGGGCCTTTTATATACTGAAGAAGAAAGGTAAAGTTGTACATCCAAAACTCTGTTAACGGTAACTAAAACGGAAAATTAAACTAACTACCAATAAACAAATGACAGCTAGCTATCTACCGTATAATTGGAAACGGTAGTTGCTTAGGTGAGACGATGTCGTCTTAACTCAGCTCTTATGTTGCTTCTGAGGAAAACGACGCCGCACCACGAGCTCAGTCAGCAACCACCATAGACAGCTTCTTCAACCTTCGACTTCCAGCTCTGCATATCGTAATACCGACGACGAGAAGCTAGGCGTGGGTCCACTGCTGCAACTGCTGCTGCTGGAGCCATTAGTTCATCTCTCTTCCCATCCATCAACACCCTCAAATGCACCCAAAACAATAGGCTACACCTGCAATCCTCGGACTCTGTACTCAGACTTCCAACCTCAGATCGTCTACACATATTTGCTGCTCCCGGAGGCGGAGATCCTCTTCCTCTTCCCATTGTTGCAGTAGCATTGTGGCGGGCGCCCAAGAAGGTATATACGGTGGCCGTCGCGCAGGAGGAGGCAGAGACCGAGGTGGAGGCGGCTGCTCCAGCGGAGGAAGAGAAAGGAGTTGAAGGTGGTGAAGAAACGGGAGAAGGCAGCAGTGGCGTGAATACAAAGCTTTACTTTGGGAATTTGCCTTATAATGTTGATAGTGCGCATCTTGCTGGGATCATTCAGGATTATGGAAGCCCTGAACTCATTGATGATTCAATTCTAAACATGACGACCCAAGCAAACGATCCCTGAGCTTGCAGTTGAGAGATCAACAATTATTGTATCATTCACATTTCATCTCATTTTGGACCAAGAGAGAGGGGCAGAGTGGAATCCGTCGGTTACGAGGTGATGGTTGGGATTGGGGGTGAGGATGAAGTCGTGGGAAGGGTTGGAGCCGGAGAGGAGGTTGGTGGCAGCGAAGTAATCGGAGTTTTGGAGGACGGTGGGTAGTAGAATTGCGAAGCCGGCGAAGTTAGCGGCACGACGGTGGAAAATAATAATTAAAGAAATTTGGATTTTTTTTAATTTATAATAATTAGCTAGAAAATAAGAATTAATTTTTTTAATTTTTTTTAATTGCCACGTCACTCATTTAACGGTCAACTATAATAGTTGACCGCCACGTAAGCAAAAGTTAACGGAGACTAACGGCCAGTGACCAAACTTGAACTGTTAACCTAATTTAAATGACTACGGATGGAATAAAGTAATTCTAGTGGCTAACGTAAAATTTACTAGTAATTCAAGTGACCAAACTTGCAAGCAATTAAGCCCAAATCTAACATCCACTTCCAAATGCCGAGCAAATCTTCCCTTATCTAACATTTTGGGGTATACAGATTAGACAATATAGCACCACTTATCAAGTTAAGAGCGTGAAATTCAAAGTAGAAATACCACAAAAAGTCTCGAATTACAAGCTTAACAGTAACCCACATAGGCAAGCTTTATCATCAAATTGTAATTTGGGGTAAGCTAGGCAGTTGAATGGTCGAATAAAAGGCAACTCATTTGCAGCTTTAATACTTGTACAAAGTTACACATTAGTACAATCGCATGGGTGGAGATGGAGGGCCTTCCCATACAAAAATCACGAATTCTACAACAGAAAATAATGCACACAATTTTTCTTCTTCCCTCCCCTCTTGACCTAAGTTAAAATGTCTAAATATCGAATTCAAGGGTGCCAAAAACTACAAGCTGCCCCCTTCTTGCATTTCCCACTTCCAATAAATCTACACAGTACTCGCCCCGCTTTGGGCGGCGATCTGAAAGACCCTCCTCCATGGGAACTCTGCCTGCTGTTGTTGCCTCCGTTCCACGTTGACCTATCCCGAACACCATGGCCACCTGAATCTCTACTGCTGTGGTGACGATGACTGTTTCGGTGATCTCTCGACCCACTGGAATGTCTGTCCTTCGGCTGACTTCCCAACAAACTGGGAGGAGGATTCCCTGTGGAAGCTGTAGAATGCCCTGCGGATGTTGGTGATGTGACCCCACCATGTTTCTGAACTGGGCTGTTAGAATGACTGCTTGGATTATAACCATGAGAAGCAACACCTGGCGCCAGTCCCAGAATCGATCGCCCCCTGGAGTTCCCCAATCTCAAGTCTACTCCAGCAGGTGCAGGACAATGGATGGTCTCTGACCTGGCTTCCACTTGACAACTCGTGGTTGAGGCAGGCGGGAGCTTGATGTCTAAGACCGGCTTCGTCTGTTTAGAGCTCAACTGCTGAACCTGGTTGGTTTCTGGACTTCCTTCCCTCCGTCTCTCCACCTTGCTGCTGCTGCTCAAATGACCACTGGATGGCCTTTTCTGCGCATCGGTCTGTGACAAGCCAATTATTGGGCCCAATGCCGATGAATGGTCGGGTTGTCTCAGGGGAGGAGAGGACACACCAAGTGGGGGCAACTCACTTGTTACCGGGGGAAGCGAAAGCATGAGAGATACGTCGTGAACTGGTGGTTTGTGGTCAGTTGCTGTTGTCAACTGAGGAGGAGTCTTTTGATGAGTTGTCATCCTACTATGTGATTCCTCTTCATGACAATGCTGATGATGTACTATTGGCTGAGGAGAAGACATAATCGATAACCCAAGTTGTTGTTCCTCCACTAATAAGGATAACCGAGACGGCATTTGCATTATATTGCCCCCAGCAGAGGAGCTCAGTGCACCACTACTTCCAGGATCCGGAGCTGCAGCCGGGGTAAAATCTTCCACAGGACTAAAGCAATCATTATCGGAGACTGGCATCAAATCCACACAACTTAGTTTTGAAGTAGGGGATGGCAATCCACCGAGAGACTCCATGGCCTCTACTTCAGCTAAAAGGTCTGAAACAGATTCATCGACTAAGGAGAATTCATTGGGTTCAGGCACAAGATTGGAGCCCCAGTCCTCGACAGAAGGTTTGGCCATAGCAGAGGAAGAATAGCCCATCGTCCATTCAGCAGCCACACTAGGAAGCCGTGTCCCACCAACTAAACTCGAAGTAGTGCTCCAGCTAGGACCTGCATCAATGATAGGCACATCACAAGAGACAGTGGCAGGGTGTTTTCTTTCTTCACCGCCACTCTGACCACCTTTCAAGTCCCCATTATCGCCTTGCTGCTGCTTTGGCAACGGACTTTGAAGATCGGAGAAAATGATTTCGTGTTCAGGCTTTACTGTTCCCATTGTATTAGAGATAGCAGGAAAAGTAGAGTTGAGATCCCATCCAATCGAGATGTGCTGAGGCTGCTGCCAACTTTGACAAGAAGATTGGCGAGAACAACCACCTTCGCTGTTGTTGGTGCCTCTCTTATTATCAATTTCTTCGACAATGGCTTGTTGTTCTTCCTTGGTAGTCTTAGGATCTTGGCTACTTTCATTCACATCATTCACGCTGGAACTTCTGTTTTCCTCTTCATCTTGTCCCACATGGGGGGCTGGAGCATCATTATAAACTCTAGCAGAAGAAGGTAAAGCAACTGAACCACAAATCTCAGACTGCTCATCAACCCAAGACTTTGCATCATTCTTGGTCAAATCATCAACTTGTCTCGCGTGGGGGGGCGAGACATTAATATGAATTTCAGCAGAGGAAGAAGGTAAAGCAACCGAACCACATATCTCAGACTGCTGATCGACCCAAGACTTCTCATCATTCTTGGTCGACTCTGAGGACTTCTCGGCGCCTTGAGTTAGTGCATTATTGCCAATGACAAGATCCACTAACATGGTCAACCTGGATGAATTAGAAGGCAACTCCTTACTCCTTGCAACTTCATCATCACCATCATTACTGCTTCGGCCTCTTGAATCATTTTTCTCAGACTTGCCAATTGAATCATTTTTCTCAGACTTGCCACTTTCATCAACTTCATCTTTCTTATCCTCCATCTGAGTTGCCCCAGTATTCTGACTTGATCCACTGCTCAACTTCTTATCTGTATCATCATCACAATCAGCTCTTGTTACTTCCTGAGGCAGTATAATACAATTGTTGTTGGCAGGCTTGGGTGGCTCTTTTTGGAGCACCAGCCTAAGTAAAGCATCAGTTAAAAGAACAGAGTCTTGCTCATTCTCAGTCACCCTCCAAACTCTTAGATCTAGGGGGAAAAGCCCACTTGTGCTCCATTTCTGAAGTTGCATCATAGGGAAAGGTCCTTGAACTGTTCCAAATGGATCACGATAATGCCAAAGTCTCTCTAGCTCATCCTCGCTAATTAGACGAGGGAGTGGTATCCCTGGCGGGAAAACTGCAGATGTTGGTTGAGGAGCTGCCACTGGTTGACTATTTTGTTCATGTCTAGAAGATATGAAACCCATCTGGTTTGCTGAGGTGGGATATTTACTCAACTCTTCGATAGACTTGTGGGAAACTATATTTGGATCCGAATGCACGATAGGAGCCTCAAGCAACCTACGCTGGCGTTCCTCAACTGACTGCAGAATGTCCAATTTCTCCACAAATTCCCTGAGAGTGGACCTAGTCAAGGAAAGCTTAAATGCTGCACTTAAATATCGGAGTGCTCATTTTGGTAAAAAAAAGATAGTAAGAGAAAATAAAAACTAAAACAAACACACTTTCCGGATCTAAATTTTTTTCCTTTTTCTATCATAGCAACCAAAATCACTGAAACTCATTTTTTCAGTTATTAGTGTATGAGGAAAGTCAGAGGTGACGAAACCAAAGGAACCATACGTAGCAACTAAAATGACAAAAGCCATACATGCAATGAGTTGAATCGAAAAGTAGTGCTATGCAATAAAACTGTGTTTAGGATATTTCTTCCGCTGTCTTTTTTCACTAGCTTGATCCCGAAGATGATTAAGCCGCGATATTTCTGCTGCCAGCGACTGCAGAAGAGATTGACAAGTAAAAGAAGCATGTAAAACTGTTCCACTAGATTGAAAATAAAACAAATTAAGTAATGAGGATGATTATGCCGACATACATCACTAACTTTGACGGAATGAAGTACCGTTGCTTTCTCCTGGGCCTCACCCTACAACCAAGTGTAGAAATGTAAGATGGAGAATGGCGCAGATTGCTTTTTAAGTGAATGCATAAATAAACACACACAAGACACTGCACTTACCACCTTCATAAACTTTATGAGGCCAGATTCTACACTGAGCCTTAGTCGTCTGCATTCTTCCTGAAAACATAACGAGACATGGCATGTCAAATTCAGAAGAAAAGGAACTATTCAGGGATCTAAATATCATTTACAATTCACAATCACATAATGTTTATACTTCAGTCCAAATAGTAACCCAAAATGGCAAGCATCTTACATCTTGAATCAATTACTCAACAATATAAATAAACGTTAACTACAGAAACCAGGAGTGGTTATTAGAAGGGAAAATCGAACTAGAGGTAAAGACTTTAAGATTTTAATGACGGAATCCATCTCACTAGGGGAAACCACATCTATTTAAATACTAGCATGATCTAAAAACGTAACCAGCAAATACGTGTACAGGTCAGACTGTCAGAGTCATCAAGATAACATGCATTTTCCCAACATGAAGATAGCATCATAGCAGAATTTTATATAGAAATTCTTGGTTTAAAGGGCTTGAAATTCATGCAAAACTAATAGAGCTCAGTTATAATGGAACTATTGACAATAGGATCCGAACAAGCACTCTCCCCAATAAAGAATCAATTAGGTCAGTAGCAGAAAGTAATCGCATGCCAACACATTGGAGCCTTTAAGAAAGTGAAAACAAAGATAATGTACAAATAATGAACATGAAAACAACATTACTGGACCCTAAGGCTGGAAGTCGCAAACTCAAGAGCCAAGCATCACGAAATAACTTAAGGAAATACAACTTAATAAGCTGGATTCATTGGCATCTCAAATCACCTCTGAGAAGTCTTGGTCTGATATCCCATCAATCGACACAACTTCCTTCTTGTCTAAATTTGATATTTCAAGCAAGATATCAGTCGTCCTTGAGCCAAGCTTATATGACTGAGCTGCCTTCCCAGTACCTGAAAGTGAGAACCATTGATCTCTCCAAATCTTTTCCGCCAAAAAAACATATCCTTCAAATCATAGTATTACTAAAGCTAGTTCGGAAAACAGGTAATTTCAAATCATACCTACGACTTGAACAAGTCGATGCATATCTTGCTGCTGGTCGCCAAAAGGAACCCGAATACGGACAAATGACCCAACCACTTTCTGATGGAACTTATCAGCATCATTCATAAGATTTTCCATCAAACTACGCTTCAAGTATAATAGATTAATATTATGAACATCAATTGCTGCGAATTCATCTGCATTGGGGTTGGTGTGGGTTTCATTCTCATCCATCCTTTTGCGTGTCTTACGCCTTCTATCATTGCTAACCACCGGGACATCAGAGACTTTGGCACAGCTAGCCTTGCCCACAGCAGCAGCTAATTCCACCGTGACTTGAGATTCAACACGCTGGGGGTTTTCTTTCACAAGAAAGTGGCATTCAAGAAGCTTCAGCATTTCAATATGATCAACACGTGTTTTGCCAAAGAGGTTTATAAGCCTTGTATCACAGAGTATCTGGCATTTCCTGCGAGGATCACGCAGATTGTTGCTTTTGATGTAGTCTAACAAAAGAGCCTCCACATCAATTTGAGATAAGAAAGTTGTATCTCCATTCTTCACATGTGCAACAAACTCCAAAAGCTCCTTGGTTGCCCATTCTGTTGTGCCGACAGACAAAGGTGCAACTTTCTCAACGCTCAAATTTTCCATTATGCCGACAGACTTTTCCCCATTCATAATATCAGGCTCGTCGTCAATTTTTCTTCTCTTGGAGTAGTTTGTCTCCAGGCTTCCATAGCTATTGCCAGAAGAAGAGGCATTTTCATTACGACCATAATAAATTTCACTAGAAGATTCTGCCATGGGATCCGTAACAGCAGCGGGAACTTTCCAGGTACTTTTAGTCCTAGGTAGCTCGTCAACTTGCCAAGGATTTTTAGCCTTTAGTATTTCATCTACAGTAAGCAATAAGTTATCTTTAAGGCAGACCCAATACAACTTAAAAAGATACTCCCAGCTCAATTTGTCATCAAAATCCACTTGAACCTGCAGAATAGCATAGAACAGTAAAAAACTAATCTTGAAAGGATCATTACAGCCAAAGGGGAAGGAAATGGAGGACTTATGTGTATATTGCTACCAGGTACTAACTGGCAAAGTGAGGATCGTCACTTTATTTAATGATCTACCCTTGAAAATGAGGGACAACCATAGTGCAAAAAAGTTCTTAAACATTAATCCCTGGTCACAACAATGGATAACTTCTACCTCTTTCCAAAGCATTGATGCAAGAAGGCTGTTCAAAGGTCGAGTTAAGAGGCAGCAGTTGACATACCTGCTCACTGTTCTCCGTCGGTACATTTTCAATCAGCATTATAGTTTTCTTACACGTTCCACAAAATCCTTTATTTCCACGCACGCATAAGTAATCGGCACCTTTGGTGCACCCTTTGCAGAGAGAGTATGTACAAGTGTAGCACATATAATGAGAAGCCTTCTCACAACTGCTACAAATATGCCACCCTGAAACATACCATAGTTGGGCAAAAGTGGAATGAAGACTTATTAAACACAAAGAAATAACGGCGAGTAAAAATGGAAAGAATATAATCATTGAGATAGGAGCAAGATAGCCTGCTAGAATTATCAGCCTTCTAAGGATCCAGTCATGAGTACAGGGAAGCAACAAAAATGTATTGAGACCATGAGGATAAAAGACATTGAATGACATGTGCACCATAAGCAGTTAATGATAGTCATTCATAAGTAGTTAAAGATAATCCACATAATCAATTCAGATTAATGAACAGTCAAACTAAGTTCAAGTCAGGAACTAGCGCGTTGCCACGCATACGTATGGGCAGAGAATCTAGGGCAAAGCTGATTAACCACTCCGGTACATAGTAGTAAAAACAGCTCAAGTTAGAAATTGTAGTGAATGGAAGCATATTATACCGCAGTTCCACTTGGACTTCGATTGGAAAAATGCTTCGTCCCTCTTGATACAAGCTGGATGGTACGCTTTAGGGCAGCCCCTAAGCATGACAAGGCAACAACAGGAAGAAGAAGAAAAAGGAAGAGTTAAATGATAAGCTAACTGATGCTTTAGAAAAACCCTAAACCTACCGGAGAGTCTCAGCTTGGAAAATTTTGCATAGAGGCATTCACTTAGCATTTAATATAGATGAACTAGATTCGTGATCTTCGAAGCCGCGGAGCAGAAATTCAGAAGCAAAAGAGACTGACCTGCGATCGCAAAGTACTAAGCTGCCGCCATCGAAGCATATGAAACAAACATCCTCTTCCTCCATGGCCTTGGGAGGAGGGGACGGCACGGGTTTGCCCTGATTCCGCGGAGGGCGACCACGCCTCCTTTTCACCGCACTGATCTCAGGAACAGCTGCCACATTCCTGACTTCAACGTGTACCCTAGGCACGTCGGCTTTAGCAACGATGACAGGGACTCCGACGAGCTGTGAGTCGTCCATTTCCCGAATCGCCTCGCATTGATCGATGGTCATGTGCTCAGCTCCAACCCCGCGCAACAAACTGTCGAAGACACCGCGGCGCTGGCTCTGCTCTCCTTCCCCTATCCACGTCCTGCGCACCTGCTGCTGCTGCTGTTGCTGCTGCTGCTGCTTCTCCATCTCGATAAGTTTGACTGCCGCCAATCAAAGAGACCTAAAGCTGCCAAAATTAGCTAGGTGGTCGGCGGGGTGGGTGGAGAAGGAAAGGAGATAATTTACGCGGCTGATGCGGGAAACCCTAAGTCAGAATCGTGGACGGTGGTCGCTGGTGGAGGAGGGGGAAGGGGATGATCTTCGGCGAAGGTAGTGGGGCACGTGGAAATGAACTAATTAGTCAGGGATGTGACAGAGCCATAGCCACTTCCATTCCTTCTCTTCTCTTCCCCCGCTCTCTCTCTCTCTCCCCTGTATGCTGTTGCTGTCCTTCTTTGTTTCTTTCTCTATCCTCGCTATTTTAATGGCGATGTTTAAAGTTCAGGAGAGACAGAAAGAGAAAAAGTAGCAATCAATGAAGATTGAGGAGAGACAACAGCGAGACGAGAGAGACCAAATCCAAGAGACACCACCATAAACGCAGGGAGTAGGGATAGCAAAGCAATGCATCGGATCGGATCGGATCGGATCGGGTCGGGTTTTGCAGAAATTTACTGATATTTTTGGGGTAAATTTATGGATTTTTTTCAGAAATATCACTAAAAGAAAAAAAAATTCAAAAATACCAATCATTTCCAAAATTTTCCAAAAATACCACAATTTCCCAAAAACCGCCACCCAAAGGCGCGGTTTTTGCTGTAAACCGCATGGGTGGGGGCGGTTTTGTGAGGGAGGATCTGGTGACTAGGGGGTGTTTAGTCACTTGACTAAGCACCCCCTAGCCCTTAGATCTGGACATACTAATTTGACGGTTAAAAAGTGGGAAGGGCTTTTTAATTAATGACGGTAGTTTGGGTATTATGAAAAATTACGAAGTATACAAACGGACCCTACAAACAGTACAAATCATACGAACATACGAACAATACAAACTAGAACGACAAAACATACAAACAGATTTACAAACAATACAAAACATATAACTATACAAACAATACAAACTAGACCAACAAACATTACAAACATAGTGGACAAAAATAACAAAGTTTACAAACATTACAAAAGAAATCGACAAACCTTACAAAATAACAAAGCTTACAAACATTACAAAATAAACCGACAAACAGTACAAACCATACTAATCGTACAGAATACCGCTATTTAAAATATAAATCGATAAAACTTTTATTACAAATCAATTAATACAAAGTATACAAATTATAGCATAAAACTATACAAAATAGACAAACAACCAGGAAATGAGTTAGTGTGGTTACTCAATTTTGAGTAATCACGGTGGCTACCATAATCTATATCATTCATAAATCGATAAAGCTTTTATTACAAACCAATTAATACAAAGTATACAAATTATATAAAACTATACAAAATAGACAAACAACCAGGAAATGAGTTAGTGTGGTTACTCAATTTTGAGTAATCACGGTGGCTACCATAATCTATACCATTCATTATCATTATTTCACCCTATTTTTATATTGACGATAAAGATTAGATGAAGGATAACTTTGGAAACAAAAAAATATCA
Organism: Linum trigynum; assembly: GCA_964030455.1. Taxonomy (NCBI): domain Eukaryota; kingdom Viridiplantae; phylum Streptophyta; class Magnoliopsida; order Malpighiales; family Linaceae; genus Linum; species Linum trigynum. Next base: position 24,968,335 of record OZ034814.1, on the reverse strand, counting down.
CACCTGATTAATTTTTCTTAAAAAATAAATTTTTATATATTATATACAAACCCTACTACAATCCTTATAGCCGTCAACAACCCAAAAAAAAAATCTCCCTCCCCCTCTCACCTGTCGATGGCCACCCATCCCTCTTAGGAATGGCAACAAAACCCGAACCCACGGGTACCCACCCGACCCAACCTAGTCAACGCGGGTAAAATCCGTGTTGACGGGTTTTGGACCGGGTTCGGGTTTAAACCCGCTACACTATTCACTGGGTTGGGTTGGGTTTGGGTTTACGTAAACCCGCCCCATGGGTACCCGCCCACACACATTTAATTACTTTTCCGGTATATTTAATATTCTAAATAATATATCTTCATTAAACAACTAATATTCTTTATGTTTGTGGAGACATGTATAATTTGTTCTATCTAATTGTTTAGAATGAAGTTGATATTATGGAGTGGAGAGTGAAGAAAATTAGTTGACGATGAAGAAACTTTCAATTAATCGTGTAGTTTATAGATGTTTATCTTTAATTTTGAACAATTTGTATTGATTATTTGCGGTTTGCTTGTATGCTCTAGATTAGTGTTTTTTGTATGAATAATTTGTATGAGAAAATTATTGTTAAACTTTTATTATGAAAAATTAAATACAATTTATTTTTCATACCCAATTTACCCTTAGTAACCACGGTGATTACTACTTTTGTAGTAATCACCGTAACATGTCCCCAAACAACCATTACAAATTACAATATATACAAAATAGTCATATAAATTATAAACATTACAAACATAATATATAAAAATGACAAACAATACAAACCGAAAATGATATAAACATTACAAAGTAGGTTGACAAACATCACAAATCCAGCACTAGCGTCGGAAAATTCTCATTTGTCGTCTCTGGTCGCAGGAAAGTCTCCTCCGATGCCGGAAAACGTTGTCGGAAAAACATCTATCGGATAACTCTCTCTCTCTCTCTCTCTCTCTCTCTCTCTCTCACTCGCTCTCTCTCTCTCTCTCTCTCTCATACAACAAGAAATGGTGCCCTAATAATCTGCCCACCATCAAAAGCCACCGTCGGGGAGAATTCCCGAAAATCGGTCGGCTCTTCGTTGGGAAGAATTAATCTGCCGAGCGGAGCGGGACAGCTCCGCTAATGGACTATGCATATTTTTATTTTTATAATTAAATAAATAACTTGTGTAATTACTACATTGTCCTTTATTAAATTGGATTAATCTGAGCCGTTGGATTTTAATGAGGTGAAAAGGCTGAGATTAACTTAGTCATGTGACTAAGACTCTTAGTCACCTGATCTTAGCCCGTGGTTTTGGTGACCACATGGGGTCGGAGCGGTTTGGTCCAAAACCGGTGCCCCTCCCGACGGTTTGTCCAGAAAAAAAATTCGAACAACTCTAAATAGGTGAAAATTTCAAACGAACGTATCTTTGTGCTCGGGTATCCGATCGTAATGAATTTTTTTTATTCCGCACAACTTTTCGAGATCTTGCAATCCGCAAACTGCCCTTGCCTTCGTCCCGAAAAAATATTGTTTGCTACACCAAATGAGCTTTTTCCGATTTCGCCAAACTTTGGACGGTCATGACTTTGTGCTCCGAACGCCCGAACATCATGAGGAACCTAAGTTTAGGGCAAGGGAGGCACCCCGAGTACCTCTTCTCCTTTAACGACCTCTAGTTCAGTAATCGGCAGCTGGCCACCTTGGAATACCATGACCCTTGGAATACAACCTTGATCACCACTATACTACTTCATCGATCGAGTTTACCAAATTGTTAGGCCACATGTTGAGCATTACTGGGCCTCAAGGCCCAAAGAGAAGCCTAGGGATGTCATGCGCAATGCAAATGGGTAAGGAGGTCCTTTTATGGCTCGCCTAACACGTCTGAAAGCAACTCTCATTTGAATCCATAGGCGGTCTGACCTATGAAGTGATGGGAGTAGACTGCCTGACATGAAGCACTAATGGGAGAAAGGAGCCACAAGATCTGAGGTAATGACTACCTCGATATAAGTAAGATAGAGCATTAATTATTCGCCGTAGGCGGTCGCTTAGTAGACAAGAAATGCTTAGGGCGTCTGGCATAACATTTAATGCTTATTACCCAACCTAATTGAGTATAAATACTCCCCACATGAGCATTGATGGGAACTCAACTACTCCCTCTCTCACTAAACAAATCACATATTATCATTTCTCTCCTAACTTAAGCATCGAAGAGTGCCATGGTCAACCGCTCACGAGTCTTTGCTTGTAGGATCCATGAATGCTCTTCCCTTCATCAGGAACAGACGCCTCGCTCGTGCTTCATCAACCGCCTTAAATATTCTAGGCTCAAACACAAATGTATAACTCAAAGCGCTACCGCATCAGCAGTTCGACCACACCCAGGTGGCGCCAAGGTATAATTAGGCAAACACTACAAATAAGAGGTATCAACGAGGGGAGAAAATGATCGTTAAAAGCATGAAACCCGTCGTAAATGGTAATTAACGACGAGACTATGTCCCTCATAGTAGGCTTTGCCGTTAAAAGTCAATAACCATGGGAATTTGTCCCCTCCTTGTTAAAAGCTTTACCAAGAGGTTTCTTACCCCCAGATAAAAAAATATATAACTATGAAAAGATTTACCCTCGTTAAAAGTTCCAAGGAGGGGTTAAGAGATGCAATAGCAATGGATTCAACCCATTGTTGAAACATTTTGGCAAGAGAGGAAAAATTGGTTGTTGTTTTGATAACTAAGCTTTAGTGACAACTTTTTTGTTACTATAACATCATTACTAATACATGTACAAAATTTGAACTTGCTATTAGTGAAAACGTATACGAACCACATTAATTAATATTATGTCTTCACAATACACGAGCTCCACATGCTAAAATTATGAAGCATGTTCGTGCAAATCGCATTAGAAAAAAGAAAGTCTTACAAATGACCAAGAAAGCACAATAATATACTTCACAGGAGGTTCCAGCCCAACTAGGGAGAGCAAAACATAAGATTAAAAACACAAGGAAAATTGAACAAGACCTACCAAAGCTACAACACATACACTCAAAGTAGCATACTAAAGCTCATCGCCATACACACGACCTACACAAGACTCTGCAGACAACATACAACCAACAATAGATGCAAAGAGCTAACGCCAATACCTATCCAGCCCCGGCAAACATAAAGAAGCCAGTAGCCTGCAAAACAGAACACCTTTCAACTCACCACCATGCCAGAATCAAATAATATCCTTATGCACATACACATACACATATACAACTACAACTAGCATGCAAATACACATTTGCACAAATATAACCAATTTCCAGCAAAGCTTCATTATTACTTCTACAAACCGATAGCAGAACTCAACAACTTAGATAGTGGAAAGACACTTAGACTCATTCAACGCAGAAAAATATTTATGAAATTCACTGCTCAATCGTCCAAAAAATCATTTAATCTGCAACAACTAATTTGATAGAAGGATTACTTGCAAGAGCTTCTAATCTTCATGCATTAGCAAGTTAAGCAAATCGAAACCAATTCCTTCTCTCGTGTATCCCTGATTAATGCAACCTTAAATGCTTCAATTATCGATTCTAGCATTGAGCAAAAAGGTATCCCTATGGGTCAAGTAGTCTGACTTAGATTTATGTAATTGCTCTGCTAGTACAAGCCAAACCTCCAGCACAATTAACAAAGCGCCAACCCATCTTATTCCCCTATGTACTTCAAATGTTCATACACAAATTAGAAAAATCAACACAAACTACGTAATAGCAAATATTTGAACCATCAAGAAATCAAACTGCATCTCGGGATAAAAATTTCACAGAAAAGACCAATTCCCGTCTTCCTCACAGTTCACCGAACACTTATCAGACACTTGACACAAATCCAATAAAAACCCTCTATTGAAAGATCGTAGAAATGGGAAGTTACTTGACTGTTTGCCCTTTGCAAACACTCGACGACCATCCTTGATGAAGTCAAAGTTCAATGACAGAGTTGGCGGCTCTTTCACCCCAAAATCACTGCAGATGACATGTGGCAGAAAGATGAGACCTTGAGAGAAGCTCCGAGCTAGGATGACTTCCTGCGACAAGATGGATGAAGATAGCAGTGATCGATTGGGATATCTGAGAGACAGGAGGAAGCATCAGAGTTTGGTTCAGGTTGGATGGAGAGGTGAAATCGAAATCGGGTTGGTCGGGCCTTGAATCGACATTGAATGACAATAAATGACAGAGCCAACTTTCAATCGCGAGAGGAAGAAGCTAGAACTCTCAAATCTGGTCGCCCCTCAATCTTTAGAACCCGATGAATCTGGTGGTGGAGAACAAGCACTGAACGTCCTCTTCTTCTCCATCGTAACGGTTATTGCTATCGAAATTGATTGCGGGTATTGGTGATTCAAGTTGGCGGTGAATGAGAAAGTGGGTCGTCGGCGATCTATGGAAACGTCGCTGCTATTGTGTGTGGGTGGTGAGGCTGTTTCTTAGGGTAAAGAGATAAGAGATTTGGGTTCTTTTTCTTAGATACAGAACGTGAATCAGATATGCAAAATAGAAATATGTTAGGTGGGATTTCAAAAAATTTTATGGGCATATCAATGAGGAGATTCTAGTCATCGCTAAAGGTCTTTTGGCAATAACGAGGGTAAACTAATGTTATAATGAGAGGAAATAAATGACCCTCATGAATGAGTTTGTGCAAATTAAAAAGGTGCATTCAATGAGCGGTTTTCATCCTCTCGCCATTTTCCTGGTCGTTATAGCCTTTTTTGTTGTGAAACCTAGACAATCAATATAAAAAGGTGAAATTAACATCATCTACCATCTCAGTCTATTCAGTAGTTCAAGAACATTGTGAACCATTGACATATGATTCTATAAACTTTTGAACTATTTTTCTTATTGTTAAGTGTTAAAGAAGTTATTAATCATTTGAAGTAAAGTTAAAGTGATGTAAAACAACTACTTCACCCATCATTTAACACGTCTATTTTTGCTTCCAATGCATAATCACGCTTCGGCAATGCCTAGGCGAGTCAGACAAGATCCCAACACCCGCCTTACGCCCAACGCTTTCTTTAACCTTGATTCAAACCATTTAATTTCCATTCAAAGGATTTAGGGAGTCAGAATCCTCAATTTTCTTCCCACAAAACAATGAAGGTCAATTAGAAATTACCACATTTCATGTACTTGGAGCTTTCAAATGTTCCTCTCATGTGTGTAAGATAGTAAATGAATAATAAAAAATCCAATTTTTCTCTCTCAGCGACTCATGTATTTGAGATTAATTGGTCCTTGACATGAAAATTGAGCTTTTGGTAGAAATGGCATATGTTTGAATCCTACCAATCCCCAATATTAACCAGGATTCAAAAAGGCGCAATTTCGCATATGTCGCCTGGACATTAGATAGTGATAAAATGTCTTCCCAAGGTCCTAGGCAGAGGTGTTTAATTGCACTAGCAAACTAAGGATTAAAAAATATTGTAGCTAATCTTCTCAAAATGACGCCATCTTCAACTACCTCATATTCGACACATCCTTCACTCCTTCCTCGATTTGGAATTGCAATTCTAGCTCAACGAGAGAAAAACTCAGAACTCATGAATTGTAACAAATTCTCATTTTCGCACCATCCCTTTCGCCCTAATATTGTTATTTCTACTAAAACCTGCTATTTCGCTAAAATGCCTAGGTGTCGTGTAGGCATCGCTTTTGCGAGCTAGGCGTTAGACTGAGTGCCAACGCTTTCCTATCGCCTAACGTCTTCTTGAACCTTGATATTAACAATTAATTGATCAATAAATGCACATCAGTGCAAGTGTAACTCTTCAAGTCCAATAAACTTTTTATTAAGGGGACATAGTTTGATGGACCCTACCTAAAAATATTTTCACTACATCACGACTCACAGCGTTCACGACCCTCACCCACTTCACTCCTTGCCCACGACGCTCACCACCAGCGGCCCTTGGGCCCATGATGCTCGCCGCCCACGACCCTATTGCCACTTCACTCCCGGCCCACGACGCTCACCGCCCACGACCCTGGGCCCCCGATGCAGACTACCTAAGACGATCACCGCCCACAGCCCATGGATTTCGACCCACTTTGCTCCCGAGCCAATGACGCTCGCCACCCACGAAGCCCACCTCCTTCGGTACTCACCGCCTGCATCGCCCACTCCCTCGAATCCACTTTGCTCTCGGGTCCAAGGCGCTCACCACCCGCGGTGTTTGGGCTAGCTGCCTTCGCTCCTACCTACTCCCTTATGTTGCACCCTCATTTAAGCGTGTCCTACCACGTGGCGTGAGCACCTAAACATGGCACAAGGGCACACGACCCGTGGTGGACGTTTGCTTGAGGCAACGACACATCTTCTGGCTACGCGTCGGCCTACACTCTCGCCTAGACCACCCTCTCCTACACTTAATTTTTTTTGTGTCATTCTTCCCTCAACTCACCACTTTGAGCGTCAGAGTGTGTCCCTACCGAGATCAATAAGTGGACCATTTACAGGAGGTGGTGGGAGTCAATATGACGAGCAAAGATCGCGATGTAAAGTGATTTTAGGCCTCTCTCAGTGTCCGTAGCAAGAAATCTGGCGTCGGCGACAACCTCGACATCAACACATATATGTTAATTTAGAGATTACATTGTTACATTTTAACGTTTTCAGTGACCATTTTGCTAGATTTAGTATAATTAGTAACCCTTTTGGATTTTAACCGGTATACGTGGGCACTCTTCTAGTCCGGGGAAGGAAGAATGCGCTGGAGTTCCAGTCGCGTAAGTAAAGGGGAAGACTTGTTTGTTCCAGAAACCCAGAAGAAACCACCGCTGCGAAAGAAAACAGGCAACTAAAGATCGCTGCCTTTCGGATATACCGAAACACCAAATGATGCAACAACACCAGCGACCACGGAGACGCTGCGAAGGCACCGCTATGGGCGCCATCGTCCTCGATCTCCGCCCTGGCCTCGGCATCGGCCCCTTTTCTTTAGGTAATTGCGATTGGCGAGCGAACCATCATAACCCCTTCAATTTCTTCCCTATTTTTATTTGTTCTTCTTCCTCAATTCAACTTTCACTTGATTTTCTTTTCTCCTGCTGTTTGCGCTACCATATCGATGGCTCTCCTTATTTCTAATCTTTAATTTTCTTTTGCTGAAATTCTGCAGTATTCCCTTTTTTTTTTCCTGTTCGTTCCCCCTTTCCATGTGGCACCTGATCCTTGATTCTGTTTCGATCAATTTCCCTTCACGTGTCGGTTAATTTTGCTTGCTTGTGATATAGGGATGCCGATATGCGAAGCATTTGCCCAGATTGAGCAGCAACCCAACATTTATGATGTTGTCCATGTGAAGTACTTTGACGAGGTTTGGATTGGAAAACTGGAATCTAATTGTTTCGCTAGTTTTGTTTACCTGAACATTCTGGGTAACAGTTTGTTGCCACTACACATTTTTTTCTCTCGATTGGTTCAGTTTTGAAGTTGTGTGGGACTCTTCTTTTGGGTAATGATATTGAGCGTTCTTCATTTACCACCCACCTTATTGGGATATTGCCGGTGTTTTGATGCAGGAACCTTTGAAGCTAGACATAGTTATTAGCTTCCCGGACCATGGTTTTCATCTTCGATTTGATCCTTGGTCCCAGGTAATTGATTCTGGTCAACCCATCCTATGAAGTTTGCTTTCCAATGCAGTGTATTCACTCCTTTACTTTGAATTTACTCCAGAGGCTAAGATTGGTTGAAATCTTTGATGTCAAGAGGCTCCAAATGCGATATGCCACGTCTATTATTGGGTATTTTACGCCTAAACATCGAATACCATTCTTGCTTGCTTCTGAATCCCGCTTTTATTGACTTCTATTTTATGGTTGATTATATGCTCTTCACATATAGGGGGCCGTCCACCTTGGCAACTTTTGTTGCTGTTTATGCTCTCTTTGGCCCAACATTTCCTGGTATCTATGACAAGGATAGGGGAGTTTATACCCTGTTTTACCCTGTACGTAGATGAACTTTGTTAATAATATTAACTGATTCCTTGTGTTCCATTGTTAACTTTGAATTATACACCTACATGATTTTTCTTCTTTGAAGGGCCTGTCTTTCGCATTTCCAATCCCTGGGCAGTATGCAGACTGCTGTCAGGATAGAGAAGGTATTGCATTAATGCTGTGTTTATGAGCAAAGTTAATGTTTATGCAAGCGTTCATTTTCCATTTCCTTGTTTTCCCTTCCATTGGCAGCTGAACTGCCTCTGGAGTTTCCGGATGGAACCACACCAGTCACCTGCCGGGTTTGTATATATGATGGCTCTAGTGATAAAAAAGTCGGCGTTGGCTCCCTTTTGGACAAGGCTGTTGCTCCTCCTTTACCTGCTGGCAGTCTGTACATGGAGGAGGTGCAAGTGAAGGTTTGTCCTCATTTAGCTGTGCCTTAACAAGGAAATGCTACATCTATTATTCTTAGTGACTTGTAAGCCTTCCGCTTGAATGGTTAATTGATTGCTGCAGCTTGGCGAAGAGTTATTCTTTTCAATAGGGGGGCAGCATATTCCGTTTGGTGCGTCACCACAGGTAAACAATAAATTGGATCACTACAGATTTCCCCCCCTTGTTCGAAGACTACTTTTGTTGCTTGTTTTTTACCGTTTGTAAGAAGGTAGCTGAGTTATCTGCTTGAATTTAATTGGTAGCTATAGGCTATAGCTGCTATATGTTCGGTTTTGCGTGTTACTCATAGTTCCCTTTGATGTACAGGATGTATGGACGGAATTAGGGCGTCCTTGTGGCATCCATCAAAAGCAGGTACATTATGATGCTTCTGTTTGTCATGTAAATGTTGTAATATCAATTTAGAATTATGGGATTAGCATGCAAAAAATGGTAGCTTCTGCAGACTAAGTTTTTATCAGTACAGGTGGATCAGATGGTCATTCACTCTGCTTCTGACCCACGTCCAAGAACAACCCTTTGTGCCGATTACTTCTATAATTATTTTACTCGCGGTTTGGACATCTTATTTGATGGCCAGGTATTTTTTTTTGTTTTCTTTTCCTTCCATTACATTTTCCATTTGTATAGACTTTGTGCTTCAGATGCATGATGATTTGTTCTGTTTTTCCAGACTCATAAAATCAAGAAGTTTGTTCTTCATAGCAACTATCCTGGTCATGCGGACTTCAATTCATACATAAAGTGCAATTTTGTTATCCAAGGTTTTGAAACCCTTACCAATTTGTAGAAGAAGATTTTGGTTTGGTGGTGGTTATATAAAGTACTGAAACTAGCTTCTTCTTTACTTTCTCCTCTGAAGCAAATAACTCGAAGCAGAGTATCAACCCTAGCACTAAATGGGAGCAAGTGAAGGTACGATCTTTTCTTATTATTCTTCTTCTTCTCATACAAGACCGTCCACAACTTAAGCTTGATGAAAGCATGATTTCAAACTGCAGGAGATCCTAGGAGACTGCGGTCGTGCAGCTATCCAAACCCAAGGTTCTACAAGCAACCCTTTTGGATCCACTTTTGTATATGGGTACCAGAACATCGCCTTAGAGGTGAGCTATTGATGATGATTCCATTAGCTGTTTCACTTTCCAGCCTGATGGATTTATTTTTTAGAATTATGAAGAACTTTTATTTGGAAACTAAACTGACAGGTGATGAAAAATGGCCATATTGCTACTATAACTCTTTTCCTGTCATGACCATCGAATCAATCTTCCCCTGTGGTAAGTCCACGCTAAGCTCGCTTCTCCTTATCAATGTTCAACTTTCCGGTTGCCCTTATGTTTTCTGGTCTTGATTACCCTGCGAGCTAGTGCCACTATTCCTTTTCCCTGCTTTTCATTTGCAAAGTTTGCCTTGTTGCAGCATTCAAAGCTGACAGATATTGTACAGTCGAACTACGAAGCATATCCGTGATGATTGCATTTGTTTTCAACAAAGCACTGTTGAAGTTTGTACAGTAAGTTAGTTGTGTACAGTTTTAAAACGCAGAAAAGACTACTGTGTAACTTGATGAAACACGATATCCACAGCAACATATTTGTATCTGCGTGTAGCACTTAAATGTGCAACCATATTCGGAATCCTTGAAACACTTGGTATTCCAATTAGCTTTTGATTTTATATGCGTTCGATAAGAAACTGTACAACAAATGAGGTAGCCAGTCATAGCCATAAATGAAACTCGCCCTCCAAAATTAGCTCCCTACCGAGAACCGAGCCGAAAAGTGAGTAAACCAAGTCGAAAAATCGCCCTAGACTGAACAAAAAGGGATAGGACCATGTCCATTGCTACGGTCAGGTGGTATTTGGGTGGCAATTGCTAGAGATGGAGTGCTTCTTGCTAATTGGCAAGTATTTTAGCAAAATCCAACAAGGTGATATTTGGGTGACAATTGCTATGGATGGAGTGTTTCTTGCTAATTGGCAAGTCGTTTAGCAATGCAATATGTATATGTAGAGATTCACTTTTTTTTTCTTTTCTTTTCATCTTCGCCTATATAAAAGATAATAGTTGTGGTTTATGATTTTTAATTTTTTTTTAATCATCACTCACATGTATCATACATGACATACAAAATGAAGTATCAAATACGAGTCAAGATTTTAGTAAACAAGTCTACCTTGAGCTCGACTCGACTCGTTAATAAACGAGCAGAGTTCGAGCTCAACATGTTTATTAAAGAGGGGGGCTTAGGCTGAGATAAAGCTCGGCTCGACTCGGCTCATTTGCAACACTAGTAGTTGGTGCATTTTCAATGATTACTTTTGAATATAAATTATGTTCGAAGCAATTTCGTTATTAAATTTAGAGTACATTTGGGAAGGTTTTGATTTAATTCAATCATAAATGTGTTCTAAATATGTTTGGGAGTTCAGTTTAATTAATTTGTAAATATAGGAATTCATTTGAAATGAATTTTACACACTCTTGAAGTGAAATAATATCGATTTGTTTGGTTTCAAATAGTCTATAAGGTGACAATATATAATAAAAGATAAAAGTTAGGTAAAAAACACCCTAAAGGATTAAAGTAAATGTAATAAAAATAATTTTGAGTAATGTTATTAGAATATCTCACCTCGTCAATAAAAAATATTTGTTTGTTAAAAGTATGAGAAAACAGATATTGGAAAATGGTGGAAACAACATGAAGTTACCGTTTTATGTTTCTAAAGTTGGAAACGAATATGAAACAAGATGAAAAATAAACAAGTTTTCTCGTGTCTGGTGCATGATTTATGGAATGAAAATAGGAAACAAGCAAAAAAAAAATGAAAGTAATTGAGCCCTAAAACTTCGAGTGGTCAAAAAGTGACCGAACAAAAGTCTACTATTACGGTTAGTTGCTAATTTTAATGAGCAAGAACGAGCAATCCTGAGTTCCTTTCTAGGGGTGGTGGAAGCAATTGTTGCGGACAAATATTTAGATACATTTCCATAAAAATGAAAATTGTTTGAGATAAAACAATCTCAAATTCAACTATCTCAACAATCACAACTAAAAGTTGAGATATAACAATCACTCAAAATGACAGAAACAATCCATGTATTGTTTCTGCTAAAAAAAACAAAAAAACGATGCATTGTAAATAATACATGCATAATGACAATCTCAACAAAACTATCGCAACTTCCAAACGACCCCAGAATTTAATTTCTAATTCTAACTTTTACGGAATTTCATTTCCAACTTTTGTGTTTGGTATAATTCCCACAACTTTGGAAATGAGTTGTACTTTTAACAATTATTAATAATTTTGTATATATTTTTTATCTTGAAAAATGAGATATAAATGAGAGAGAAAGAGAGGAATATGATAGTGGAGTGATAAAATAACAATAAATATACATGGTCTCACTAATTTCATCTCCATAAAGCCAATTCTTATAACTTTTGATAGGAATTCTAGTTTCCATAATTTGGGCTCACTACTTCGTTCCTTTCCTTTGGCTTTTTAAGAAATAAGGCTTGGTAGCAGCAAGCAAGTTCCTTGCCTTCGAGAAGTAAAAGACTGTCTTTTCCTTCTTTCCCATCGGGATGTAAATCCAATTCCTTCTATCGGCTAAATTACATGTTTAGTCACTCAAATTATACAAATTTTTCACATTTATACCCGTACTTTTCTTTTTTATTCGCCACTAACTTTACGAATCGTTCCATCATTAGTCACCGACCTTTACATTCCGTTAAATTTGTCCTACGTGGCAGTCAACTATAAAGTTTGATCGTTAACTAGATGATGTGGAAATTAAAAAAATTAAAAAAGAATTTATTTTACCACCACATCATTCCACTTACTTTGTTAGTTTGTTTATATGATTTATCATATTAATTAATTAATAAAAATTAATAAACTACAAAAAATTAATTGTCAGCGAGAGGAACAAAGTGCACATCACCGCCTGCTCTAGGAGTTCCCCCAAAGTACAAAACTTGTACCAAATCCATTCTTGGCGAGTTCCTTCTATGGTAACGATGGAATTACCGACGTCAATACTACTACCCCGCCGTGCCTTCTCCTTCTCACACACCGTCGGCGGGAAAGGTGGTGGCGGTCCTAGTCCACTTCGTCGACTCCTCTTCTCTGGCTCCATCGAGGCCTTCGGATATGCTACTCCGTAGATCGGGCTCGGCCGCGAAGAAGATCCAGAAGGTGTTCTGGGGATTCACGGTGAGAAAGAGCTTGAAAAAGATTGCAGGGATAAGAAACGAGATTAAGCGCTGTGAAAATCAGGATCTCAAATACCACGGATCTGATTTGCAGAGATACCAACGGGCAGCTCAAGGTTAAAGAGACTCTCATGAGTTTGGTTTTCAAGATGGATTCCATCCCTGGCTTGGAACCTAGAGTCAGGGATTTCAGGAAGCGGGTCAAGAAGGTCATCGCGTTGCAAGAGTTTGTCGATTTCAATCGCCGATTCAAGAGTTGAAAATCACGAATCCCTAGAATCACCAGCTATAATTGAAGCTGTAGACAACGCCCACGGTGATTCGGAGTCCGACTCTCCCGATCAACCGGAAATTCTCGGGGAGTATAACAACAAGCAGAGCGAGAGCCAATCAGAGTCGATGGAGGATCTGCAAAGTTGGACACTGGTGGATGGAAAAGAAGAAGAAGAAGAAGATGGTCGAGGGGGGCTGGTACTTGACGGTGACGGTAGGGAGGCCGGAGAGCTTGGTGAGGGAGGAGAAGGTCATCAATCGAGGGACGACGTCGGCGATCATCCTGGTCTCTCCGCTAACTTAACAGAGAGTTGTAGTGCTGGCTGACAATTAATTTGTGTAATTTTTTTATTTTTTATTTAATAATGAATAGGATAAAGCACATAGAGAAAAGTAGAATAATGAGTTGGAAAAATAAATTTATTTTTAATTTCCATATCATCTAGTTAATGGTCAAACTTTATAGTTGATTGCCACGTAGGACAAATTTAACGGAGTGTAACAGCCGGTGACTAACGGTGAAACGATTTGTAAAGTTAGTGGCGAATAAGAAAGAAAAGTAATTTGAGTGGCAAACGTGAAAGATTAGTATAATTTGAGTGACCAAACGTGTAATTTAGCCAATTTAGATCAAATGGAATTCATTTCTCAACTTTCTCACCTTTCCAAACATAGAATAATGAAATAGAATAGGAAATGGAATTCTAATTCCTGAATTTTTTGTCCATCCAAATAGGTTGTTAGGTCTTCCAGTCTAGGTCCAACGTTCAAAGGTCCAAACTTTCAGATTTGTGGAGGATGGACTTGCTGCCCACATCCGATTGTGCCAAGCAAAGTCTATGTTTCTCTCACTGCAGGGTGGAGGAATTGGCTTCTTTGGATTTGTCGTAGAGGGTTAGCTTCTTTTTGCATTTAGAAAAATATACATGAAGGTATGTAGAATCTGTTTCTCATGAAACTTCTTGCCTTTCGAGATGAGATGAATTGGTGTCTAACGCATGGGTTTCTTGTGGTGAACATCTGTGGTGGCTCGCAATTACTAGTTTGGTGGGTCTTTCTCAAGAATGTATTACATTATGTGGGGGAGCTCTCTTGAAGGAAGTGTGGTCTCGTTCAACAATGTTTACATATTTTACTTGTACATTTACTCCTCGTCGATCTAATATGGTTGCTATCTAGTGGCACAAACAACCCTTTCGGTGGCAAACGACTATTGGTTAACTACCGCATTGATTCGAGTATAATTGCACATATTTGTACCCCTTCCTCTTTTGATGTTTGTGGCTTTGCGTCGTCCGAGGAGCAATTTTACGCTAGGTTTGTGCGTGTTTTAGCATGTTTCAGATCTCAGCAGGTGGACTCTAACCACACATTCCAATTGACAGTCAAGCAGAACTGATGACCTAGTGTAGCATAGGGTAAACAAGCAATAAAATTATCGAACCATAGGTCTCCTAGGTGTAACTTACTTCGGGTTAGGTTTCATTCTCTAGCCAACCTATAATAGTGATTATGAAAACTAATCTAATCTAGCTAACCACTAACCTAGCTAATTATAAGTGGTGGAGCTCTCTTAGGTTTGAATCTCCCTAGTTCTATCATTTGGATCGATGTTGCGTACTATCCTAGCATGCCCGACTCACTACCCTACCGTTAGGAGATCAACTCACTCGGGATTGACCCCGAACGATGAAGTGATGGGTGGGGAGCGCTCTATTCAACCTAAGGCAATCCTATATCATCAGGAGATCAATCGAATCAACTCCCTAGGGGATTACCTGGACGACATAGAATGAGGAATACCCGGAGATGCCAATAATGGTTTCTAAGGAGATTATCTCCCTCCTAGATTAAAAGCTCAATGGACATGAAGTGGAATAAAAAATCATGCAATTCATGAAAATCATCCATCAAATAGATAAAATCATCAATCAAACATAGAATATGTCACATACATCAACTTCAAACCAAAATCTAGATCAAGGTTCATCAACCTAAGAGAAAGAGGTCTAGTTCATAGAGAGAGAAGAGAGATTACAAAAATAGCTCAAGATCTTCATTTTACAGGCTTGAATCCTTGACTCCAAGATCAACCCAAGCCTCCAATTAAGCTACAAGATCACTTAAGGTCACTCACTCTCTCTAAAAACTCCTCTTTGGTGTGTTGGGTCAAAACCCTAGAGACATAATCAAGTTCTTCTCCAAAAACTAGCTCTCCTTTCTAGGATCTCGGCCAAAAACACACGATTTTTTCAAGGTCACAATTGATTTTCACGGTCTAAGACCTTGAAGTTTGCACAGCCCGCGAGATGCACAATGATTGCTGGAATTTGCACACTTCACGGTCTGGGGAGATTTTCACCCTCTCAGTCTCAGGGCGTGACTATTGCCTCTTGCCCGTGAAGTCTTGCAATTCACGGTTTGGGGGGAGATTTTCACTCCCACAGAGGGTGATAATTGCATTATGCCCGTGAACCTTGCACATGCTCCACTTTTTGGCTCGTTTGACCTCCGAATGGCCCAAAACTCATCATCGATCTTCACACACATATTAGGACCTGAAATGTGACAAAAAAGCACAACTTAGTATAAAGTATGTCGAGAGATGACGATAACCAATTCAAATAATCATGATATGAGAGGATAATACATGTATACTTATACCCGAATCAATTGAGCTACCCTTGATGTATCGGCTTACCTATAAATCGGTCTAACACATAGTTAGAATTAACAAATTTTACGGAACATGACTTTTTTTTTGTAATCCTATCAAATGTTTGGCTAGTTCTTACCAAAAAATAAAATGGCTAGTTTTTTGCATTTTAATATTTTTAGGCTATTTATTTTTGTGGATTACCAAAACGTTTGGCTAATAAATACATTGTATTTACTAATGTTTTTAATTTCTCACCTGTCTCTTAACTCCCGAAACGTTGTCGTCTGGACAAATGTAAGGATCACCGTGGTCGCGCCCTCACGGGTCAATCTCGCACGCACCGTCAAAACAAAAGATGAAAGTCGCGGCGGCAATATGGTCCCACAACCAAAGCCAAAGTTGAGCTATTTCCTTCCACTCAGAATTATGCAGAGGGAGGGTTCGGTGCTCTTCCGCCAGCTCTAAGCTCCTCGCTTCTCCGACTCAGAATCTCCGCCGCAGGAGGCCGGAAGCTCTGGTAAGGTTATGTCTCATTCAGTTCTTCTCTTGCGCCTGATAAATTCAATTCGTTTGACTCAGTGGATTTCCGGCCCCTTTTGTTTCTGGATTGTTCCTTATCTTCTTAATTCCGGTGACGCTGTAGTTCTTGAATGGCAGTGATTCAGAAATCTGCTTACTCTTTCTCTAGACTGGTTATATCAAGGTTCTCATAGCTTCCAGTTTGGGTTTTGCTATGTTGTTAGAGGGCTCATTGTAGAGATGAGCATGTCTGGACTAGCTGTTGCTCCCACTAAGTGTGGTGCGCGGGCACCTGGCTTGAGTACTTCCGGCCAACGTGTTTTAGCTGTTTGTAGCGGGGATAGAACTCGAGAGAAGAATATTGGGTTTCTCCCATTGCAAAGGTATTTTGTGTGCAATCATATTGTTCAATTTCAACCCCTCAACTTTTGGGACTTCATGTGAAATAAATGGGTTGGTCTTCCTGGTGGAGCTCTGCAGAAGCTGGGCAACTAGACTGGTGCGAACATTCAGACCGCGGCAAACTTATGTTGTCAAATGCGCTATGGATGCTTCCTATGGTGGAGATGGTACGGATAACCAATCTGGTATTCATGAATCTTCTTGATGGTTGATGAATGTACTTAATCTTCTGCTTCGGTGTTTGATGGGATTACAAAGTAGTTTTAGCTTAAACTTCAGTTCAATTTTAGAAATTTGGTAATACACATCTTGTTTGTAGACAAAAAGCAGATGACATGTTTTATGTAGAACATACATTGGATTAAAATAGTTGTGTACCCTTTCTCAATACGCAAGAGTTATCTTCAGCTGCTTATCAATTTGTTGGTCTCACTTTATTCCGATGAACTCTTTTAACTAAATAACAGGAATGAACTTCATGTTCTTGTACATGTTTCCAGTTATGAGTATGTCTATAGTTATTAGATTTCAGGTAGGATAGCCCTCTCTTGATGTGCTTTATTGTGCTTTGGTGGATTCCTTTGTTCTTCTTTGTGCTTTAGGTGCATGTAGTCATGTAGATATAACATTATCACTTGTTCTTGATGTCACATTGTACCATTAACTTTTTGTCGTCTATATTGTACCTTATGATTTAGTTCATTGTGGTTGTTGGTGATATATTTAGACTGAGATAGGGATATTCTTTTTCTTAATACTTTTTCTTATCACAAATTGGCTCTGCAAGTTCAGTTGTTTTCCCGAGAATCCATGTAAGGGACCCGTACAAACGACTTGGGATAAGCAGGGAAGCCTCTGAAGATGAAATTCAAGGTGCACGAAACTTCCTAATTCAGAGATATGGTGGACACAAACCGAGTGTGGATGCAATTGAAACGGCACATGACAAGATAATCATGCAGAAGTTTTATGATAGAAAGAACCCCAAGATCGATATCAACAAAAAGGTTAGGGAAGTTAAGCAGTCCCGATTTGTGCAGGCCGTGACAAACAGATTCCGCACCCCTTCAACAAGTGTCATTGTTAAAACAACAGTTGCATTCCTTGTACTTGGAGCTCTCACTGTTCTGTTTCCAACTGAGGAAGGCCCAACCCTTCAAGTAGCGATCTCCCTAGTGGCTACTATGTACTTCATATATGACCGATTGAACAGCAGACTGAGAGCTGTGCTCTACGGGTATGTGTTGTATGGTATTGCTACGAGTTCTCTTTTGTTTTGACTTGTCTGCTCTATGGATGGTAAAGCTTGAAGCACTTGTTTGTTTGTTTGTTGCCATATTGCAGGGTTGCAGCTTTCATTTTCTCGTGGCTGCTTGGAACCTTCTTGATGGTATCTATAATCCCTCCGGTGCCAATCATTAAAGGACCTAGGAGCTTTGAAGTGATAACTTCTTTGCTAACCTATGTGCTGCTATGGATTTCCTCCACCTATCTGAAGTGATAAGCACCACTGCTTCCTGTCCCAGCCCTTTACAAGACTGCAATTTTGGTGGGAGATGGGATGCTTCTATTTAGTTACTGTTCATTTAACTTGGGCATCTAGTTGATTTTTGTTCATGTTTTCCAATGAGAGCGGCAATGCTTTTAGAAACTTTTGTCGGTGGAGTTGAGTAAAAAGAGCATATAGTTGGGGAAGGAAGGGACTTTTCTGCTGGTAGATGATAGTGAGAACACCTCCATGCTTCGGTTATCTAGTTGGTTATTGCATCTTGACCGTACATTCTTGAGGTTTATTCTTCCATCTCCATCCTTTAGCTGAGCCAAAGATGGCAGAATCAATCGTGGAATTGATATTAGAGAGTTTGCCGAAACGGACAGTTCATTTTTTGGGTCCGAGGTACCTTTATAAATTCAGTTTTTTTTCGAAGAAAACATTCATTCATTCATTCCCTTAGAGATTGGTACAATTACAGGATAGCATAGATGATATTAAGAACAACAAGCCAGTCCTGGGGGAGGGTGTTTAATCTAGCATTTCGGGCAATCCAGTCTGCTTCTTTGTTGTTCCGTCGGCAAGTGAAGGCAATGTTGATCCAACTGGACACCTGGATGATACGTTGAATGGAGGAGAGGATGGCGTAGCAATTCCAGGGCCACAAATCCGAGTGGTTCTTCAGAGCATCCACTAGAGCTTTACAATCTGAAAATATAGTTGATGAGACATGCTCTCTCATCGCCAACTTACATGCTTCCAACAAAGCGTAGGCTTTAGTCTCTATAGGGGATGAACAAACAACCCGTCAGCCTTACCATCCACAAACTGTCCATGAGGGTTAGTAATAACCACCCCATAAGCCGCCTCTCTTGAAATAGGATCGAACGAACCATCACAATAAATCCTTCTCGTGAGTGTTGTTGGCGGTGGACACGGTTGTTGATGATCGTCCCTGGGCTGTGAAACGGGAGACGAGGAAGTGATCATCGTCTGAGGCTCAGCTGCATCTCGAAAAGCTTGAAAGGAGGAGGACGCCGGGGACACTGTCTCACTTCGAAAGATGAAGCCATTTCGGGCCTTCCAAATATTCCAAATACAGAAAACCTTTCTCCTTATGATCGCAAGATCTGGTTCTTCTCGCAGGCCACAGATCCAATTAGCCAAGTTAGGAGGAGGGGAAGTAGATGGAGAGACGATTTCCCAAGTCGCCTCTGCATGGGGGCAAACAAAGAGGCAATGGATAGCCGATTCAACCTGAGCTCCGCAGATCTGGCATTTCTTATCGGGGGAGCATCTCCGGTTATGCAGCTTTTCTCTGGTAGCAAGCGCTCCTCGAATGCATCTCCAAAGGAAAAAGTGGATCTTTGGGGGTAAATTGATCGCCCAAAGCCATTTCCACACCTCGTCACTTGTCGGTATATTGAGGTCCACTAAAGCTGGGTCGACCTCTCTCAAATGTGCACGAAGGCCATGATATGCTGTTCTCACTGAGAAGGCACCATTGGGAGTAGGCCTCCATGCCCATTTATCATTCGTATTGAGAGGGCCAATAGGAACTCGAGAAATAGCATCAACTTCCTGGGGGAGCACTGTTGTTGGATTAAGTCAAGGTTCCATCGTCGCTCCTCAACATTAATCCAATCACCGACTCTAAGAGAAGGGTCAACAACAGTAGAAAGGCGGTGGTCATCCAGATTTGGAATCCAAGGATCCCTATTAATCCAAGTTCCATCTCCATCTCCAATAACCCGAATTAAGCCGATGTCGAGGGCTTGCCGTGCATCACAAAGACTTGCCCAAATCCATGACGGAGAGCTTCCTTTCCTCGCCGAGCGGAAATCCCCATTGTTGAAATACAATCCTCGAAGAAGACGTGCCCACAGAGATTCAAGCTCATTCAACAACCTCCATCCTTGCTTAGCAATAAGAGCTAAATTGAAGATATGGAAATTGCGAAATCCCAGGCCACCATCTGCTTTTGGATCGCAAAGGATTTGACCCTTACACCAACGGAGGCCCTTCTTCTGCATCTTCCCAGACCAAAAGAAATTACGCACCAAAGAGTCCATCTTCCTAGTCAGACACAATGGTAGCAGGAAGACACTCATAATGAAGGTGGGGATTGCTTGTATGACTGACTTGAGCAGAGTCTCCTTCCCCCCGAACCGAGACAACAACAAGCTCTTCCATGATTCTCCTCTCTTCTCCATTCGACTGATGAGGAAGCTGAAAGTCTCTTTCCTGGACCGTCCCCACTCCGTCGGAACCCCTAAATATTTGTCATGAGTAGGGCTGTTAATGAACCAAGCCGCTCATGAACGGCTCGGTGTGCGACTCGAGAAAAACTCGTTCGACACTCGATTCGTTTTAATCGAACAGGCTCGCGAACAAGCTCGTTAACTAAACGAGCCGAACTCGAGCCATACCATGTTCAGCTCGAAAAGCTCGCGAATAAGCTCATTTAATGGTTTGACATAAAAAAGGATTAGAATTCATGGATTTTATGTATTGAAATTGGGATAAATATTGTGTTTTACTTTGCTAGACTTTGTTAGAGGTTAGAATGTAATTTTGTGCGCAGTTCTAGGTCAATCTTGAGCTATCATGAACATTTTATGAGCTGAACACGAATTTGGGCTCGTTAAGCTTATTTGACGAGCCGAGCTCGAGTCGAGCTCGAGCTTTCATTTTCATAAACAAGCCGAGCTCGAGCTTGCATATTAAAGCTCGTGACGAACACGAGCCGAGCTCGAGCCTGGAAATATATTAACGAGCCGAGCCCGAACTATGGCAAAGCTCGGCTCGACTCGGCTCATTAACAGCCCTAGTCATGAGTAATAGTCGGCGGAAATCCAATATGGGCAGCGATCTGGGTTCTCAAAGAATCCGGAGTGTTCTTGCTGAAAAAGATCGAGGACTTCTCCAAGTTCACCTCTTGCCCGGTAATATAACTGTATCCATTGATTATGCTCATAATCTTAGTTGCCTCCTCCAGTGAAGCCTCCCCAAAGTTGACTGTATCGTCGGCAAATAAGCAATGGGACAACCTTGGGCAGCTCGGCTTCAGTTTCAGGCCATGAATCGCTCCCTGCGAAGTTTCTTTATCCAACAAAAAAGACAGAGCATTAGCCATAAGGATGAAGAGAAAGGGGGAGATAGGATCACCTTGGCGGATACCCCTCGAGGGTGTGAAGAACTCCTTTGGACCTCCATTTATGAGGATGGAAAACCTCACAGTTCTAACACATTCCATAATCCAATCACACCATGTTTGATTAAAGCCATACGCTTGAAGGAGGGAAGTGAGGCACTCCCAATCCACCAAGTCATAAGCCTTCCGCATGTCCATTTTCAGCATCATGTCGTACTTTTTACCCTGGCGGCGATTTTTGAGATGGTGCAAGACCTCATGAACAATGATGATGTTATCCTGAATCACTCGACCTCCAGTAAATGCAGCCTGCATGTCTGAAACAAGCTCCGGTATTATTGGTTTCAGTCTGCTTGCCATGATCTTAGAAATCACCTTATACTTGAAATTGCAGCAACTTATCGGCCGAAATTGGCTAATCATCTCTGGAGATGATATTTTTGGAATAAGAGCGATATGAGTATCATTCCAACCCGATGGGAGAGAGGACTCCATGAAGAAAGATTCGACCTCTTCACAAAAATTGTCCTCAATTGATCCCCAATAGTTCCTGTAGAATTGTCCTGAAAAGCCGTCTGGACCTGGTGATTTGTGAGGTCCAAGGGAGAACACAGCTTGTTTAATCTCCCCATTTGTAACCGGTCTGCACAAGATATCATTCATTTCCTGAGAAACAAGTTGTGGGAAGCCTTGCAGGAGGTGTCCATCAAAATCCATGCTTCTGCCAGAGAAAAGATTTTGATAGAAACCCTTAATGTGGTTAGCAAGGTCAAGTGGTCGCTTGATCCATGTACCCCTTTCATTCTTCAATCCCACAATCCGGTTAAAATGTTGACGCAAAACAGTGGTAGAGTGAAAGAATTTAGTGTTCCGATCCCCTTCTGCAAGCCACTGAATCCTGGACCTCTGCCTCCACATTTTCTCTTCATCCCTCCAAAGAGAGTCCAATTCCTCCAATAAGATCCTCTCCTCTTCTTCTGTATCTTCAGTTCGAATCAGATTCTCTAGGGCCTCCAATCTGTCTTTGATTTCTGTTTCACGTTTTTGTTGATCCTGAATCATCCTTCTTGCCTAGTCTTTGAGCTCACCAACACATCTCTTCTGTCTTTGTTCTATGTTTCCCTCCACAGCCCAAGCTGCAAGAACAATGGCGTCACATTCATCCTTACCGATCCAACGAGCGTCAAACCGAAAGGGTGGCTTATTCCAATTTCCTCGTGAGTGTAATTCAATCCTCACAGCTCTATAATCCGAGCCAATGTAACTCTCATGATAGATGGTAGCTTCCCCAAAGTTTTCTCTCCATTCAGGAGTACATAGTGCTTTGTCCAGCCTCCCTTTGATATTCCGATCACCTCTTCTTCTATTAGACCAAGTAAACTGAGGACCTTTGAATCCCATGTCCATGAGTCCATTGTCGAAGATGAAAGATTTGAATGGTTCAACTGATTCGCGTCGCAAAGGCCCAACCCCACTCTTCTCATAGTCATAAATCATTGCATTCATATCGCCTAACACAACCCATGGTACATTAGGAACATTACGAAATCTGGAAATCCTATCCCAAAACACTCTCCTCTCATTAGCAACTGAGGGAGCGTGAACAAAGGTCATAAAAAACCCACACCCATAACTAACAAAAACATCAATAAAATGCCGTCCTCTATCCAAAACTTGAAGAGGGAAATCAGCTGCCCACCATAGAGTCAAACCACCAGCTGTCCTCTCCGGATTGACATAGCAACTTTCAGGAAACTTGTTGCGTAGTTGCAGTTGTTTCACGGTATCTTCGTTGTTTTTTGTTTCCATAAGAAACACAAAAGAGGGCTTAAACTTCTTAATCATCTTCTCTAGCTGCTTCTCTGTCCGAGGGGGCCCAATCCCCCGGCAGTTCCAACATAAGCCGCTCATGGTTCTTGTGGTGGCTTATAGTTGGCCACCTACACTTCAGAAATTTTCTTATCCTCAGCCCACACTTGCTGCTTCTCAGGCTGTGATTCTTTCTCCATCTTTCCAGTTGGTTTCGTCTTGCTTTTCCTAATTATAGCTCTGCTCTTGGGGCTTTGCGTTGGTGCTGGGATTCCCCCATGGGAGAAGTAGGGGCCTTCGAAATCCAGTTCCTTCCCTTGATTCCTTTTCTTTTTCTGTGGGAAGCAGGGGTGCTCCATTGTCTTCAGACCTGTTTCTCCCAGTTGCACAATAACCTGGTTAATGTCCACCTCCTTTGAATTGTTGTTGGCTTCAGAAACAATTTTGTTGGAAATGGGCCTATGGGAGTAAGACGGGCCGCCTTCCTGGTTCTGTTGTAGAAAAAAGGAATTATTTCCTCCTTCATTAAGGCCCACCTGTGACTGAGTCAAGCCCATGTAAGGAAGAAACTGATGGGTCATGTGGGCTTGACCACTTTGGCCCATCATCTGTGCAGTAAGCTCTTGGGATGGTGGATGTAACATCCCATTTCGGCTAAAACCCATATTTCGATAGTTAGAAAGTTCGCGATTTAAAATCGAGCGTTTTAACAATATTTCGACAAAAATCGGATTATCAATCGATCGGATAAGTATACGTATTAATTATATATATATATATATATAATTACATAAAGTGGACGGGCATATATATAATTCCACCGTCCCTTTAATTCACAATTCTCATCATCGTTTATTTCCATTCTCGACCGAGAGAAACGAGAGAAACAGAGCACGCGCGGAGCTTTCGACCCAAAATTTCAAAGCTCAAATTCTTGAGCTACAGTGATCCAAAAATCCCGTAAGTAATGCCTAATTCATCCATTCATCGTGATTTATCGATTTAGAGCTTTAAAACGAGTTTTTGGTTCAGGAATTTCTTGAATTCCCGATCTGCCAAATTAGGGTTTCGGAGTATCCGGAAGCCGGATTGAGCCCAAATTTCATATACGAGCTTCCTGCAGCGAGGTAATCAATCCTTTAGTTCTAATCCCTGAATTTCGGCTATTATTTAGGCCGGGGGCCAAACCGCTGAATTTAGCTCCGGCCAGGGTTTGATGTGTTTTTATCGAGAACTTGACCCGGAGCCCAGAACTAATATTGACGGGGATACTGCAGGGGATATTAGGACGGTCTCGGATTTTAATTCGGGGTTCGTTCGTGAAATTGACATTTTAGTACGGGAAGGTTAAACCGGTGTTTGAACGACCAGAACTGGTGAGGGATTAGCACGGCATACCGGGTTTGTCGTATCACGATAATTATATTGATGCTTAGAATTGACCTAGTTGAACTAGAATGGCATGATTAGGGGTGTATGGACTTTTGTGCTATATGATGAACCCTGGACTACTGTATGATATTATTGACTTGCCCTAATCGATATGAACCTTGTTTATGTGGATGATTGCCTACATGTTGCCATTTGTGGCTTAACTGTTGATATGACTTTATGGTTGTTCGATAAGGGTTTTTGACATGATGTGATATTGTGGTTGTTTTTGGATTCACAAGTGGGGAAAATAAACTTCCCAGGGTGATATTATGATGTTTAAGGAGGATGACTTGCACAAGGGTTTATCCCGAGGAAATGCAATTATACGACTCCTGATTTACCTATGTTGAGCCAATTGTGGCCAGGTCAAGTACATGTGTAAGTAATGAATTATGATTAAGCAAGTTGAGATATGAATCATGTATAAGGATACCAAATATGAGTGTTGTGGTCTCACGGTCAACTACATAGTAATTAGGGCTCCCTATGCTATTACTCTATTATGATATGTATGATAGTCACACCTCTCATGTGGTGGTGACTCAAGAATTCTTACGAGATATGACCACACCCAGAGTGGTGTCGGGGTATGACTACACCCATAGTGGTGTGGGGTATGTATGACCACATCCGACGGGATGTTGGGTATGTATGACTACATCCGACGGGATGTGGGGTATGTTTCCCGGGAGAGTTATTAGCATGGGAGTAGCCAGGCGCCTATGATTAAAACATGATAAGATGCATATGCATAAGTCAAAGTGGTTGAGTCTTTTGCTTATTGGGATATGAGGATGGCTGAGGTCCGATCCTAGTGTTTTTGCTCGTTTGCTAGATGTATGGTATGGGTATGCTCTGTTATGAACTCACGATGCTATGATTATCTCACTCAGCTATGAGCTGACCCTCTTTTATTCTTCTTCTCTGCTTATGCTATGTGTAAGCAGATCATCAGCAGCAGCAGTAGATAAGTGTTAGGTGGGAGAGGAGCTAGAGTTGAAGCCAGGATGAGGTATGGTCTTCAACTATTCTGTGCTTGGACTACTACTCGGGATTTTGGCCAGTGATCCACACCTTTTTGTAAAAGAATGTTTTGAGAACGTTTTTCATGTGCATACTAGCTTCTGATCTAGTGTGAGATATCCACAGGTGTGGAAAATTAATGATATGTGTATATGTTGTGTAACTGTGTAAGTTGTGACGATTATGGTATGTATAAGTATGGTATGCAGTTAGGAAGTATGAAAAGTGTGACTATGGCTAAGAAAAGCCAATGCATATGGTTGTGAGTATATATGTTTGTGATGAATTACTTTGCAGGTTAAGTTGCAAGAACTGTTAGCCCATTACGCGAGTAATTCATGTCGAAATTTTATTTAGGTAAATTTTGATAATTAATGTAACACCCGAGATTATTTCCGCTGCAATTGTATGAACAATATGATTAGGCAAAACGTATAGGGTAGGGTGTTACAGTTTGGTATCAGAGCCCGGTTCCCTCTTTTTGCTGTTATGGCGTACTATACCCTATGGGAGGTTAAACACTCCTAAGGAGGGGAGTACCCCATAATGACTTAAACTGGGAATTAAGTTTGACATGATTATGTGTATTGGTATGTTGGATGAAATTATCTGCATCATGGTTTTCAAAATTGAGTTTTGAACTTTTATGTTTTCAAGTAATTATTTTGGAAAATTTTGTTTTAACCAAGTGAGAGATTTGGTGAAGAATGAATTTTGTGTGGATCAATCTAAGGCCAATATTTCCTTGTAGCTCGCACGGAAGTTGTGAAAATGTTCCTACTGACCAGTCGAGAGGAGTGGGGGCGGTTGATGCAAGACCGCCAGTATTAGATTATGCAAAGATGAAGAGTTTGGGTGGTAGGGACTTTAAGGGAGATGTGAGCCCAGATGCTGTAGTAGAGTGGTTGAGAGAGATGGAAGATGTGTTTGAGTATCTTTATGCAACCCCAGAGGAAAAAGTGCAATATGTTGTTTTTCTCCTAAAGGGGTATGCGAGGAGCTGGTGGTCCTCAGTCTCTAGAGTTAATGGTGAACGAGTTCAGTTCACCTGGGAGGAGTTTCTGAAGGCCTTTAAGACAGAGTTTCTTCCCGAAGCTTTTATCAGGGCAAAGAACAATGAATTTGCCAACCTTAAGCAGGAGAATATGACAGTTACTGAGTACACCATCAAGTTTGTTCGACTACTCTACTTTGAGGATGGGTTGGCGGATACTGAGCATAAGAAGAAGATGAGATACTTGCATGGTCTGCGCATAGGATTGAAAGAAAAGATCCACAGGGTTGATGAAGAGAGCATGGCCACAATCAAGGAGGCAGCACTTAAGTATGAAGCCTATGAAGTTGAGAGCCGAGAGGAACACAAGGCCAAAGAAGAGGAGAAGAAGAGGAAGTTTGGAGTAAATTATGCTGGACCTCGTTACCCACCCAAGAGAGGTCCTAGCAGTTTTGGGAGAACACCAAGTCAATCTATGTCGGGAACATCATACAGGGCACCAATTTCCTCAGCTACACAATTTCCATTTTGTCAAGTTTGTCAGAAGAGGCATCTTGGAGAGTGTAGGAGATTTTCTGGTGTATGCTTTCACTGTGGCCAACCTGGGCACATCATGAGGGATTGCCCGCATGCGAGAGAAGTAAGAGCTACACAGTCCGAGCCTTCAGTGCAAATGAGTAGAGCCCCATTCAGGGGTGGTTACCAGGGAGGCCGTAGTGGATTTCAGAGTGGTCGTGGTGGTTCACAGGGTGGTAGAGGTGGTGGTCGAAATCAGCCATCAGGAAGTGGTACGCAGGGTACCAGAGCACAGGGAGCACCGAGGGTTTATGCAATGACTCGAGGTGAGGCAGAAGTGGCACCAGAAGTTGTAACTGGTATGCTTTCTATCCTTGGCAAGCAATTATATGCTTTGATCGATACTGGTTCCTCTCACTCATTCATGTCATATACGTTTGCACATATGCTACGCTTAGTTCCAGATAAGCTAGGTTATACCTTATGTGTTAAAACACCTGTGGGAGATAACTTGAAGGTAGACTCAGTTATTAGAAGTTCCTTCATTTGTGTGGAAGGAGCTTTCCTAGCAGCAGATTTAATTCTGCTACCTTTTGATGAATTTGATGTCATCCTTGGAATGGACTTTCTGGCAACACATGGAGCTGTTGTGGATTGTCAAAAGAAAGAAGTGTTATTCAACACACCAGATAAAGGTCCTGTTGTATTCCGAGGCATTAAGAAAAAGGAGACTCATGGTTTTCTTTCTGCCTTGGAAGCTTTTCGATTAGTGAAGGATGGTTGTGAAGCCTTTCTTGCTCAAGTTACTGTAGTAAATGATAAGAAGGTTGAGGATGTAGAGGTGGTAAGGGAATTTCCTGATGTATTCCCCGAAGAACTTCCCGGCCTTCCACCAGAAAGGGAAGTAGAGTTTGATATTGAATTGGTACCTGGCACAACACCAATTTCAATGGCACCATATAGAATGGCACCAATTGAGCTGAAGGAGCTTAAAGAACAATTGCAAGAATTGCTAGACAAGGGGTTTATTCGACCTAGCATCTCACCATGGGGTGCACCGGTTTTGTTTGTCAAGAAGAAAGATGGCTCCATGAGAATGTGCATTGACTACCGGAGGTTGAATAAGGCGACAGTGAAGAACCGTTATCCCCTTCCAAGAATAGATGATTTGTTTGATCAATTGCAGGGTGCATCAGTCTTTTCTAAGATTGATTTGAGGTCTGGATACCATCAATTGAAAGTGGCAGATGGGGCAACTTCAAAGACAGCTTTTAGAACAAGATATGGGCATTATGAGTTCCTGGTAATGCCTTTTGGACTCACTAATGCACCAGCAGTATTTATGGCTCTTATGAATAGAGTTTTCCATGAATATCTTGATAAGTTTGTGATTGTGTTCATAGATGATATTCTCATCTATTCTAAAAGCGAGGAGGAGCACAAAACTCACCTTAGAATTGTGTTGCAAATTCTAAGGGAGAAACAATTATATGCAAAATTCTCAAAATGTGAGTTTTGGCTGAAGGAGGTAATATTTCTGGGACATGTAATTTCTGGAAGAGGTGTCGAGGTGGATCCGAAAAAGGTGGAAGCAGTGGTGAGTTGGGCTCCACCAAAAGATGTGTCTGAGTTGAGAAGTTTTCTTGGCATGGCGGGTTACTATCGGCGGTTCGTAGAAGGATTTTCTAAAATTGCTGCACCATTGACTAAACTGTTGAGGAAGAATACCAAATATGTTTGGGATGAATCATGTCAAAAGAGTTTTGATGAACTGAAGAAGAAATTGACCACAGCACCAGTATTGGCACTACCTTCAAGTCAGGGGGAGTTTGTGGTGTATAGTGATGCCTCGTATCAAGGATTGGGCTGTGTGTTAATGCAAGATGGAAGAGTTATCGCATATGCCTCTAGGCAATTGCGTCCTCATGAAGTAAATTATCCCACTCATGACTTAGAATTGGCAGCGGTGGTATTTGCTCTCAAGATTTGGCGACATTATTTGTATGGTGAGACTTTTAAAATTCTAACTGATCACAAAAGCTTGAAGTATATTATGGATCAGAAGGATTTAAATAGTCGCCAGAGGAGATGGATAGAGTTGTTGAAAGATTATGATTGTACCATTGATTACCATCCAGGTAAAGCTAATGTAGTTGCTGATGCTCTGAGCAGAAAGGCGAAGAAGAATATAAATGATCTGGTTGATTTGAGGGCAATGAATGTTGATTTGGAAGTGGATGGTGTAACAGGGTTACTAGCTCGGTTGAACATTCGACCTTTGTTGCATGACAAAATTCATGAGAAGCAGAAGGAGGACCCAGAGTTGGCAAAAATCATTCAAGATATTGAGGAAGGAAAAGAAAGCCCATTTGAAATGGTAGATGGCATGTTGAAGATGAATGGAAGAGCATGTGTTCCTAATGTTGATAATTTGAGGAAAGAGATCTTAGATGAAGCTCATTCTTCTGCTTATGCTATGCACCCAGGAGCAACTAAAATGTATCACACGATCAAACCATATTTTTGGTGGCGTGGGATGAAAAAGGAAGCGGCTGAACATGTTTTCACATGTCTGGTATGTCAGAAAGTTAAGGCAGAACATCAAGCTCCCGTGGGAAAACTGCAACCACTTCCAATTCCAGAATGGAAGTGGGAAAGAATCACAATGGATTTTGTATATGGTCTCCCATCATCAAGGGGAAAAGATGCAGTATGGGTTATTGTGGACCGACTGACCAAATCGGCTCACTTTTTACCCATTAGGTGGAAACCATCACTGGAGACTTTGTCTCAACTATATATTAAGGAGATCGTCAGATTGCATGGTGTGCCAATTTCTATTGTCTCTGATCGAGACCCGAGCTTCACATCTCGGTTTTGGCAAAGTTTACATGATGCCTTGGGAACTAAACTGCATTTTACTTCAGCTTATCATCCTCAAACAGATGGGCAGAGTGAACGAACCATCCTAACTTTGGAGGAATTACTTCGATCATGTGTAATGCAATGGGAGGAATCATGGATTGACCATTTGCCCCTCATTGAGTTTGCTTACAACAACCAGTACCATAGTAGTTTGGGTGTTCCACCATATGAAGCACTTTATGGGAGGAAGTGTAGAACACCATTATGTTGGGATGTAGAAGGAGCAAGGCAAATCTCAGGGCCAGAGATAGTTCAGATCACAGTTGACAAGGTCAAGGAAATCAGGGAGCGGTTGAGGGTGGCTCAAGATCGACAGAAAGTTTATGTTGATACGAATAGGCGTGAAGTTAATTTCGAAGTGGGTGAGAAAGTATTTCTCAAAGTGTCACCATGGAAAGGGGTGATGAGATTTGGTAAAAAAGGGAAACTTGCACCTTGGTATATTGGTCCCTATGAAATCACAGAGAAGATTGGACCAGTGGCTTATAAGTTGGCATTGCCTCCAGAACTATCTCAAATCCACAATGTATTTCATGTTAGTATGCTGAAGAGGTACAAAGTGGATCCTTCCCATGTTATACAACCAGAAGAGATCGAGTTGGGTCCAGATTTAACTTATGAGGAGGTTCCAGTTGAGATTGTTGATTACCAGATTAAGAATCTTCGTAGGAAGGAAATTCCAATGTTGAAGATTGTGTGGAGGAATCAAGATAGTGAGAGTGCTACATGGGAAACTGAAGCAAGTATGCGAGAGAAGTACCCTGAGTTAGTAGCAACCTACTTTGCAGGTTAACAATCTTGCCTAATAAGTTATGTTTTCAGCTTGTTGATGTGCTTTTGTTGTGATAGCCCAGTATAGGTTTTCGAAACCTAAACATGGGAACTTGAGGTGTTATGTGTTATTTTCTATGTTATGAATTGCCTAACCTAAGAGTTAGGTAATGACTTTATGTATGATAGACCATGTTAAGGGTTAGTAAGAGGAGTTAGAGTACGACTCAAGGTTAGATTTCGGGACGAAATCTTTTAAGGAGGGGAGAATTGTAACATCCCATTTCGGCTAAAACCCATATTTCGATCGTTAGAAAGTTCGCGATTTAAAATCGAGCGTTTTAACAATATTTCGACGAAAATCGGATTATCGATCGATCGGATAAGTATACGTATTAATTATATATATATATATATATATATATATATAATTACATAAAGTGGACGGGCATATATATAATTCCACCGTCCCTTTAATTCACAATTCTCATCATCGTTTATTTCCATTCTCGACCCAGAGAAACGAGAGAAACAGAGCACGCGCGGAGCTTTCGACCCAAAATTTCAAAGCTCAAATTCTTGAGCTACAGTGATCCAAAAATCCCGTAAGTAATGCCTAATTCATCCATTCATCGTGATTTATCGATTTAGAGCTTTAAAACGAGTTTTTGGTTCAGGAATTTCTTGAATTCCCGATCTGCCAAATTAGGGTTTCGGAGTATCCGGAAGCCGGATTGAGCCCAAATTTCATATACGAGCTTCCTGCAGCGAGGTAATCAATCCTTTAGTTCTAATCCCTGAATTTCGGCTATTATTTAGGCCGGGGTCCAAACCGCTGAATTTAGCTCCGGCCAGGGTTTGATGTGTTTTTATCGAGAACTTGACCCGGAGCCCAGAACTAATATTGACGGGGATACTGCAGGGGATATTAGGACGGTCTCGGATTTTAATTCGGGGTTCGTTCGTGAAATTGACATTTTAGTACGGGAAGGTTAAACCGGTGTTTGAACGACCAGAACTGGTGAGGGATTAGCACGGCATACCGGGTTTGTCGTATCACGATAATTATATTGATGCTTAGAATTGACCTAGTTGAACTAGAATGGCATGATTAGGGGTGTATGGACTTTTGTGCTATATGATGAACCCTGGACTACTGTATGATATTATTGACTTGCCCTAATCGATATGAACCTTGTTTATGTGGATGATTGCCTACATGTTGCCATTTGTGGCTTAACTGTTGATATGACTTTATGGTTGTTCGATAAGGGTTTTTGACATGATGTAATATTGTGGTTGTTTTTGGATTCACAAGTGGGGAAAATAAACTTCCCAGGGTGATATTATGATGTTTAAGGAGGATGACTTGCACAAGGGTTTATCCCGAGGAAATGCAATTATACGACTCCTGATTTACCTATGTTGAGCCAATTGTGGCCAGGTCAAGTACATGTGTAAGTAATGAATTATGATTAAGCAAGATGAGATATGAATCATGTATAAGGATACCAAATATGAGTGTTGTGGTCTCACGGTCAACTACATAGTAATTAGGGCTCCCTATGCTATTACTCTATTATGATATGTATGATAGTCACACCTCTCATGTGGTGGTGACTGAAGAATTCTTACGAGATATGACCACACCCAGAGTGGTGTCGGGGTATGACTACACCCATAGTGGTGTGGGGTATGTATGACCACATCCGACGGGATGTTGGGGTATGTATGACTACATCCGACGGGATGTGGGGTATGTTTCCCGGGAGAGTTATTAGCATGGGAGTAGCCAGGCGCCTATGATTAAAACATGATAAGATGCATATGCATAAGTCAAAGTGGTTGAGTCTTTTGCTTATTGGGATATGAGGATGGCTGAGGTCCGATCCTAGTGTTTTTGCTCGTTTGCTAGATGTATGGTAGGGGTATGCTCTGTTATGAACTCACGATGCTATGATTATCTCACTCAGCTATGAGCTGACCCTCTTTTATTCTTCTTCTCTGCTTATGCTATGTGTAAGCAGATCATCAACATCAGCAGTAGATAAATGTTAGGTGGGAGAGGAGCTAGAGTTGAAGCCAGGATGAGGTATGGTCTTCAACTATTCTGTGCTTGGACTACTACTCGGGATTTTGGCCAGTGATCCACACCTTTTTGTAAAAGAATGTTTTGAGAACGTTTTTCATGTGCATACTAGCTTCTGATCTAGTGTGAGATATCCACAGGTGTGGAAAGTTAATGATATGTGTATATGTTGTGTAACTGTGTAAGTTGTGACGATTATGGTATGTATAAGTATGGTATGCAGTTAGGAAGTATGAAAAGTGTGACTATGGCTAAGAAAAGCCAATGCATATGGTTGTGAGTATATATGTTTGTGATGAATTATTTTGCAGGTTAAGTTGCAAGAACTGTTAGCCCATTACGCGAGTAATTCATGTCGAAATTTTATTTAGGTAAATTTTGATAATTAATGTAACACCCGAGATTATTTCCGCTGCAATTGTATGAACAATATGATTAGGCAAAACGTATAGGGTAGGGTGTTACAGTGGAACAAACCTAGCCGCCTCTTCCATCTGCTCCGACAAGTTGCGGGGAACATCCCTGTATATTCTGCGATCATTCATGGGATGTGTAGCAGCTGCACTCGAGGGACCATATATGACTAGGTTCTGGGGGGGGGGGGGGGATAGGATGTCGGAGTACGGTATAGTGGTGTCAGAGCTTGGGCACTCCCTCTTGTATCCGTTGGGAACGGATGTGGCATATATCCCGGGGGACCTTGGAATCCGAGCCATGCTTCGTTTGACCGTTGGGGGGATGAGGTTGTTGCCGTCGCCGGAGACTCCAATCCTGCCACCCATCTTTGATTCTGGACAAAACCC
Source organism: Linum trigynum (assembly GCA_964030455.1). Classification (NCBI taxonomy): domain Eukaryota; kingdom Viridiplantae; phylum Streptophyta; class Magnoliopsida; order Malpighiales; family Linaceae; genus Linum; species Linum trigynum. The sequence goes on along the minus strand of OZ034814.1, from coordinate 24,934,737 downwards.
GGTGAGTTCGTGCCAGATCCAGCATCTCCCGGCGATTGATGAAGCACCCTTCCCCTGGGCGGCAGCGGTGGCCGCGGAGCATTGGTGCCGGCCTTCATCCATGCTGTAAACCTTCCTTCTGGTGGCCCTGGTCTCCTTTGCTCCAGATCCTCCTTCTTCTTTTTACACTCCTGCACACTATGGCCATGGCGTCCACAGTAGTAGCAGAGGGAATAGAGTTTCTCATATCTAATTCCCAGCCATTGTCTACTCCCATTAGCATTGTAGTAGCTTCCTGGAGGAAGAGGACGATCCAAATCAACTTCAACAAAGACTCGGATGAACTCTCTATAGATTGTTGGGTCAAGCCCCTTCATGTCAATCATATGGATCTTCCTGAACATTGCAGCAGCTGATTGCACATTTGAGACGGTGCGTCTGTGGTCTGGTATTCCATGGATTTGAATCCAGAAATCAGCAACATTGAAATTGATTTCTTGGGGGATTGACCGCCCCATCCCATTCCTTCAACTGTAACATGGAACCATTGATCGCCCAAGGCCTCCCCTTCCATGCTTTTTCCATCTCCTCCTTCTGGCTGAAAGTGAAAGTGTAGATGTTGGATCCTCTGCTGACTTCGCGGACCACCGGTTCACAGAAGTGTGACCAGGCATAATTCATCATCCCAGACATCACCCTCTTGTTGATCTTCCTGTCTGTGAAAAACTTTCCCACCAATCTCAGCCTGTTGCCCTCTGACCCAACGTCGGTCTCCTCAGCAAATTGAGCTTCATAGTCTTCGTCTGCCCATTCTTGCACTTGGATTGCATTTGCCTCCATCGAAAATAATTGATGAGCGAGAGTCTGTGTGAGTTGATTTTTCAATGATAGAGCAAAGATTTTCCAGAGGACATGGGTTTTTAGGGCCCTGCTTCTCTCCTTATATCGTGAGATGGTGTATACAGTCTCCATTTCCTTCATAAATGTGGAGCAGAGGTTAGGTGAGGGTTGAGGTATGATGATCTGGGTTCCTTTACTCTTCTCTTCAGTCTCTTCCATGATTTCGTTTTGGGGCTCAAGAAATTTCCATTGGAGGCGACTGATGGGTGGCTTATAGAGACTGGAGTCGTTGATGTCAACTCCCTTCTTCCTGATCCATTGAATGCTCTGTCTGCGTCTGGGATTTTGTGAGGTGAGACCTAGATCTCCTTGGGTGGATGATCTGTTCGCCAAAGTAAATGCATACCTCTTCTGCACTCCATTGTCAGAGGGAAACTCATCTTCATTAGGTGGGAGGCTTTTAATTCTGATGGTGAAAGATGGATCTAGATTAGCCGAGGTAATCAAGGAATCAAACTCCTTCTTCTCCATTAGCATAGCTAAGGAGGGCAAAAAGGCACCTTTAGTGAAGGATGCATCTGGTTTCCCAGATCTGGAATTTGAAATTTTAGAGAACTCAAGAGAGAGAAAACTTAGTGAGAGAGTCATTTTTCTCGAATCCGTCGATCCTTTACAAATTCAGTTGAAGCAACTTTTGTCAAGTTTCTGCCTTTCTGATCCAGGTGCAGCTAGTGATGGCAATGGGGCGGGGCGGGACGGGTACCTCAATTCCCATGCCCCGCCCCACGCTACTACGGGTCGGGGCGGGTAAAACCTGCGCGGGTACGGGACGTGGCGGGTCGACCCACTCTTACATGTTGTTAAAAAAAATACAAGTAAATTTTACTTTTTACAATAAAACGTAGGGAAAAAACACTTTAAGAATGAAAAATATTGATAATAGAATGGATAATTGAGCCTAACAAGTTGAAAGATCGACTCTAACTAGTTGAAGAAAAGTCAAAATAGGAGAAATATGTATAGATATTGTAAGAAATTGAGATAAATGAGTCTAGAATGGGACGGGGCGGGGCAGGGCAGGTCGGAAGTAGATACCCATGCCCCGCCCCACGCTACTGCGGGTCGGGTAATACCCGCCCCATCATGGGTCAGGTCGGATAATACCCGCGGGGCGGGTTGAAATTGCCATCACTAGGTGCAGCTGAGCTAAGTATTTATATAGAGACCTCACCAGTGGTTAAGGTGGTCTGTGTTTATTCTACCTTGTTTAGAGTAGCAATGGCAATGGGGCGCCGCCACCACGCTATCTCGGGGCGGGTAAAAATTCGCTTGGGTATAGCGTGGGGCGGGTCGACTCACTTTTACATGTTGTTTGAAAAAAATACACACAAGTTTTACTTTTTATGATAAAACGAAGGTGAAAACACTTTATGAATGTAAAATAGTGATAATAGAATGAGTAATTGAGTATAACAAGTTGAAATATTGACTCTAACTAGTTGAAGAAAAATCAAAATAAGAGAAAAATGCATAGATATCGTAAGAAAATGAGATAAAATGGGTAAAGAACGGGGCGGAGCAGCGCGGGTCGGAAGTAGATACCTATGCCACGTCCCACACTACTGCGAGTTGAATAATACTCGCCCCATCACGAGTCAGGTCAGGTAATACCCGTGAAGCGGGTTGAAATTACCATCACTACCTCGGAGACGATGCGGGACCAAATCAGAGCAGTCTCGTAACTCAGATTGCCACTTTTGACCATTATCTCATAATTAAGATGCATTCTCTAATCACTAAAATACTTGAAAGGCCTGGGAAGAGTTTCGATATTAATATTAGTGTGGGTAAGGATCCACAGTGGTGTGAAAGACAAAGGGAGAATTTTGATTGCTCCTGGTGAAAATCCTGCAAGCAAATTTGTGCTAACTAGAGGCATATCTAGTCTCTTTGCAATAGGGTTACCTACCTGCTTCTTCGTCCAAGTAAACCAAGGATCATTCATTCTATAATCTATCAACTATATTTCTTTTATCCATCTGTAAAAATTATTTGTTCCTCCCCTATTTCTACAGTATTAGAGGCTTCAATGCTACAAGTAATAACTTTGAAATTTCCTACCACTAACCAAGGACTGGAGTTGTCCACCTTAGTTGCCAGCTTCCTATACATTTTCTATCTTTATGCTACTTCATGTAAACTATACACAAAGGTAATCGACATTTTCTTACCACTCTCTACAAAATCATGCACATACTAATCATCACTATCCAAAACCTGAAAATCCAGATTCTTCCTACCTTAGTTGCTAAATAAGTATGCTTGAGGTTCCAATCCAAGAAATACTTTCATTATTTTATATATGTAGTAATAGTTAATTAGGACAAACATTTTGATGAAAAATTTGTAACCGTAAGCTCCCGCAATGGGAGATTTGGAGGAGACGGACTTTGACCGCGTGCCCTCTCTTTTTATTGGATGTCTACGAAGGAAAATGGTCTATAATAGATTGGACGAGAGCTTGTCACATCGATGTATTGCATAAGAAAAAACTGCAAACCCCCACCCAATAAAACTAGTTGTTACAAACAATATTTTGTTCTTAGATTGAAATATAGAAATATTTATTAATCGGATTAACATTGAACTTGGTAAAAGAAAATGGTTGAATACTTGAAAAATGTGTCATAAAAAATTTGACGTTAAATATGATGTCATCAATGACGAAAAGTTCAGATGACGATAGATTCATCACATGTTTTCTAAGAATGAGTTGTGTCATAATCCGCGGGAAGAACCTAATACACTATTACAACTAAAGTAGGCAAGAGATCTTGTAAGACTTCAGACATACCGTTACTTTCAGCCTATGTTTGCGACTAATCGAGACCTATTATTTTCGACCGTACCTGTGAGGATGACCATAATCGCGTAGGTGTTTACTTATTATGTTGCAGGAGAGTGGTTTAGTCCCGATTGTGGAGTCGGAGATCTTGCTGGATGGGGATCCCGGCATCGACATGACATTCGAAGTGGCACAGAAAGTGTGGGGAGAGGTGTTCTTCTACCTTGCTGAGAACAATGTGATGTTCTAAGGTATCCTCCTCAAGCCTAGCATGGTCACCCCTATCGCCGAGTGCAAAGACAGGGCTACTCCTGACCAGGTCGCTGACTACACTCTCAAGCTCCTCAATCGCAGGATCCCGCCGGCTGTTGTCACGGACCAACTCTTGGCCGTGCGACACTTAGAACTCAAGTCTTGTTAGAGCGCTAAGTCAGCCTTGCTCGTATTCACTCAAACTCACAAGTATGGAGAAAAGCTCTAGAGATGGAAACTCTCAATTTCTGGATGAATGAAAAGTGGTGGAGAGGCCTGCTTATATAGGCATCCTACTAAGTACAATGTATATGACGGTCATAAATGAACGAACCTAGAAGCCCCCCCATACATGAATGTAATTAATAAGGTGCATGAATAAAAGCTAGATAAGGGGGATGCATGTACATTGGTGCATGAATCGGAAGATGCATGCATGTACCTACATCCTTCTAGAATGCTCTAGAATCTTCCGCGTAACTTACTCTCCCACTCAATCTCGCGACGCCCTCGTCGCGGACTCCGCATGAAATGCCTTGATCAAGTCTTTGTGACGCCATAGCGAAAGCTCCTTCTCCCAAGTGATGTCGCTTTCTGGCCGCCCCTTCCACTTGACAAGATATTCCGCGTAGCTTGGGTGAACACCATGCATAGGCACAACACGATGAGCCAAGATCTCCTCCACTTCGTGCTCATGTGTTGTGGTGACGAGAGTTGGTGCCCTTGTCGACTCCTTCTGTGCTCCATCTTCCTTGTCTTCAGGATATGCCTTCAATTGACTCACATGGAAGACGGGGTGAATCTCCAAGTGCGATGGCAACTCAACTTTGTACGCCACCGTGCCAATCCGCTTCAAGATCGGATATGGCCCTTCATATCGTCGCAGCAGCCCCTTGTGCACATTTTTGAGGTGCTTGAATCGATGAGGGAAGAACTTCACCATCACCAAGTCTCCCTCCTCGAATTCCAAGTGACGCCGCTTCTTATCCGCCCACTTCTTCATCTTCTTCTTTGCTCGAGTGAGATAAGACTTCGCCAATTCCATCTTCTCGTGCCACCCTCGTGAAAACTTGTAGGCAGAAGGGTTGTTGCCCTTGTACCCCGTTGTCACCATATTAGGTGTCAACGGCTGTTTCCCGGTTGCCAACTCGAACGGGCTCATGCTCGTGGCTTCACTTCGGTGTAAGTTGTAGGAGAATTGGGCTACATCCAATAGCTTCACCCAATCCTCCCGTTTGAGGATGAAAGCTCGTGGAGAAGTTTAGATCAGAGCCCATCATCTTGAACAACTCCCTCCAAAACTTGCCGGTGAAGCAGCCATCTCTATCGCTGACGATGCTAACTGGGATGCCCCAATACTTCACAACATGATTGAAAAACAAGCGGGCTGCATCCTTGGCCGTCATGTCTTTGGGCCCCGCGATGAAGACACCATACTTCGAAAATCAGTCGACGACGACCATGATGGAACCACACCCTTCGACTTTGGGAAGGCCGATGATGAAATCCATGCTAACGCTTTCCCAAGGCCGTTGTGGAGTGGGTAATGGCTCCAACAAGCCTGCCGGAGTCCGCTGCTCCATCTTGTCTTGATGGCAAACAAGACAGGTCTTGACGTAGATTTTCACGTCATCCTTCATACGAGGCCAATAGTAAGCATCCTCGATGAGAGCTTGTGTGCTCTCAATGCCGGGATGACCAGCCCACTTGGAGTCGTGACACTCCTTCATGATCTCCCTTTGTAGGTTGTCCCACCGCGACACGAACACTCGCTCCCCCTTAGTCACGATGATTCCGCCTTTCATCCAAAACCGCCGAGTCTTCCCTTGATTGATGTACTCGACCACGGTTTTGGAAAAGGGTTCGTGCCCAAGGCCTTCTTCAATCCTCTCCTTCAAGGGGAATTGCGGTTGGCTAATGGCGGCAAGTGCGCTCTTTCGGCTAAGAGCATCGACAACAAAGTTGCCTTTCCCCGGCTTGTACTCCAGCACAAAGTCGAACTCCGCGAGGAAATCTTGCCACCTTGCTTGCTTGGGCGTGAGCTTCTTCTGTAAGAGGAAGTAACTCGTCGCCACATTGTCCGTCTTTACAACGAACTTCGACCCAAGCAAGTAATGCCTCCACGTTCTCAAACAATGGACCACCGCCGTCATCTCTTTCTCTTGCACCGCATATCTCCTCTCGGCCTCATTGAGCTTGCGGCTCTCAAATGCAATTGGATGTCCCTCTTGCATCAATACTCCACCGATTGCAAAATCGGAAGCATCCGTTTGCACTTCATACGCCTTGGTTGGATTGGGAAGTGCTAGCACTGGCTCCTTCGTCACCGCATCCTTCAAGGCTTCAAATGCTTCGCGGCACCGATCCGACCATTCCCAAGCCTTGTTCTTCTTTAGAAGATCTGTCAAGGGTGCTGCAAGAGAGGAGTATCCCTTGATGAATCTCCTATAATAGCTGGTCAGGCCGAGGAATGATCGTATTTCGGTGACCCTCGTTGGCGGCTCCCATCCTTGTATCGCCTCCACCTTGGCTTCTTCCATCTTTAGCTTGCCTCCGCCAATGATGTGGCCGAGGAAAGGAACCTCCGCGGCTGCAAACGTGCACTTCTCCTTCTTGACGTAGAGCTCTTTGTCTCGAAGGACTTGGAACACTTGTCGTAAGTGCTCGGCATGTTCATCGAGTGTGTTGTTGTACACCATGATGTCATCCAAATACACCACCACGAAGAGATCCAAGAACGGCTCGAATACTTGGTTCATCAAGGTGCAAAAAGTAGCAGGAGCGTTGGTTAGACCAAAAGGCATAACTAAGAACTCATATGAGCCATACCTCGTCACGCATGCCGTCTTCGCCTCGTCCCCCTCGGCTATCCTTACTTGATAGTACCCCGTGCGAAGATCAAGCTTCGTGAACCACTTTGCTTCTCCGATTTGATCAAACAAGTCGTCAATATTGGGGATTGGCCACTTGTTCTTCACCGTGAGCTTGTTAATAGCTCGATAATCAATGCACATCCGCAACGAACCATCTTTCTTCTTCTGGAACAAAACGGGTGCTCCATAGGGGGATTTCGACGATTGGATGAAGCCAGCATCCATCAACTCCTTGAGTTGCTTCCTCAATTCCTCCAACTCTGGAGGGGCCATGCGATAAGGTGCTCTCGCTGGTGGCGTCGCCCCTTGCTCAAGCTCGATCTTGTGATCGACTTCTCTTCTTGGCGGGTGCTTCTTTGGTAGTTCCTTTGGCATTACATCCACGAACTCCTCCAACACGCCCTCGATGAGAGGTGTTGGCGCCACCGAGCCTCCTTCTTCCTTCGCTCGCAAAGTGACAAGGAACGTGGGTTCCATCCTCTTCATTTCCTTCACCAATTGCATGGGCGATAAAGCTCTCTTCGGCCCTTCTTCGCGCAACATCTTCACCGCGCAAAATTTATCTCCCTTGTCAAGGCTGAGAGTGTTGGATTTCATTGCCATCACCGTGCCCTCTTTCTCCATGAAGTTGACGCCAAGAATGACCGGATGGTCATCCATAGTGATGACGCTAAAGTCGGCAGCACCTTCCCAACCTTCGATCTTCAAAGGCACGTTCTTGGCAACACCATGGATGGGTATTGCCTCGGAGTTGACGGTCTTGAGCGATCCTTACCTCTTCTCGTAAGAGATCCCCAAGCGCTCTGCCTCCTCCACTCGAAGGAAGTTGTCGGTCGCACCTGTGTCAACCAATGCTTTTGACTCGCCTCCCTCAAATTGGGTGATCACAAAGAATCTCCCCTTGCTAACTTCGTTGGCGCCGGACTTCGCCGCGCCTAGCCTCCGCATGGAGCCTATCTTCCCTTCGTCTTTCCTAGCATTCTCCTTGGTCTCCCCTTCTTGTTTCTCCAAGGCTGCTAGCTTGCTCTTCTTTGGGCAATCTCGCACCTTATGTGGACCGTTGCAAAGGAAACAAGACATGGGTTTGTCAAAGTTACCAGATCTTGCTCCCTTGCTCGAACCTCCATGTTGGTACGAGCCTTTTCCTTCTTTGGAGTGCTGCCGATGATCTCTTCCTCTTTTGCTCTTCGAGTTCTTCGACTCGTTCGGCCTCTCATTCTTTTTGTACTCCGTGAGAGCCTCTGCCGTTGCCAAAGCAGTAGCAAGATCTTGCACTCCACGCCTCTCGAGCTCCAACTTTGCCCAAGGCTACAATCCGAAAAGGAAGCCAAACAAAGCCTCCTTGTCCAGCAGATCGGGGATCTCGAGTAGCAATTCCGAGAACTCCTTGACATAGTCACGAATTTCGCCGGTGTGGGTGAGTCGTCGAAGCTTTGCACGAGCCTCCATTTCCACATTCTCCGGGGAGAACTGCCTCTTGATTTCCCGACGAAAATCCTCCCATGTGTCGATCACACATGTGCCTCTCTCTATATCACCTTGCCTCCTTCTCCACCACACCATGGCCGTGTCGACCAAGTAAAGGGAGGCGGTTCGCACCATGACTTCATTGTCATCGATGCCCGAGGCCTTGAAATATTGTTCAAGGCTCTAGAGGAAATTCTCTAATTCCCTCGCGTTCCTCGACCCACCGAAGTTCTTTGGCCTTGGAACATCTACTCGTGGAGTAGATTGAGTCGCGGCAGGTCCGTTAGCCATGGCTCTTTTGACGAGATTGAGCTCTCGTCTAAGCTTGTCAAATTCTTCCCTCACTTCGTCCACCTGGCCTCGAACTGTCTCCCTCAAGGAGTCGATGGCGTTGGTGATGATGGTCAAAAACTCATTTCTGAAAGCTTCTAACCCCACCTCCAAGCCTGACATTCGAGTGCCCATGCCTTGTATGTCGCCCTTCGAAGTCTGCACCTCTTACTGACTTGATCGAATTTCGACTCCATGTCCTCGAACATGGTTGTATGCGTCTCTGCTCTTTTGAGCCTCTCCTTGATTGCCACCAAAGGCTCTCGAGTTGATCTATCAGATTCTTCTTGGTGTTTGGATCCTTCTTCTCCTCACGACCGCGTTGTTGCTCATTGTCGAGAACTTCGCTTTCGGATCCAGCCATCTCTTCGAGGTTCTTTCTCACTTGCTGAGCTACGACCTTGGCTCTGATACCACTTGTCACAGACCAACTCTTGGTCGTGCGGCACTTAGCACTCAAGTCTCGTTAGAGGGCTAAGTCAGCCTTGCTCGTATTCACTCAAACTCAAAAGTATGGAGAAAAGCTCTAGAGATGGAAACTCTCAATTTCTGGATGAATGAAAAGTGGTGGAGAGGGCTGCTTATATAGGCATCCTCCCCACTAAGTACAATGTATATGGCCGTCATAAATGAACGAACCTAGAAGTCCCCCCATACATGAACTTGCCCCGTACATGAATGTAATTAATAAGGTGCATGAATAAAAGCTAGATAAGGGGGATGCATGTACATTGGTGCATGAATCGGAAGATGCATGCATGTACCTACATCCTTCTAGAATGCTCTAGAATCTTCCGCGTAACACTGTCCTTGGAATCATGGCAAGTCTATTTTAACCTTGACGAAAAACCGATTGCGTTTTCCTTGTTTGACTGCTTGTTTGATCTTATTTTGCCCTTCCATTTTGTGTGCAGTTCTTGTCTGGTGGGCAATCTGAAGCTGAGACCACACAGGAACGGATCAGGTCAGTAACCATATGGTCAGTAATCATGAGTAACCTGTCCATATTAGCATGACATCAGAATGTTCTCTCTCCTGAAAAGTCTTTTATATTTTCCCCTTTAATCTTTAACGAACGATTTATCTTTCGTTTTAAGTCGAAATTTAATTTTTTTTGCACAGATAAATAAGATTAAATGTGCTCTTTAAAATGATATACACTTTGATATATTTTTAGTAAAAAAAAATGAATAATTTTTTACCAGTCATTACTATATGGTATGCTCCTATTTAATACCATATAGTAAGAAAGCGTACCATGATGGTATGAACATACCAATATGGGGTAAGAAGGTTGAATACATGAATAGTAAAAGTATACTAACTATCATTTACGACTTTCATCATTGTTTACTACAAGTTACCACAAGTTATCACCCACATACCATAGTGGTAAAGTATGGTAATTTTTTATCCAATATTTTTTTCACCCAGAAATTTATAGATCATGTAGATCATGATGAACTCGTTCTTTCTGAGCAAACGTTTTCAAAAACGACTTAAAAACGAAGAAGTTACCATATGGTATGTAGTTGGTAAAAATAAAGTTTCTCGAAATATATTGAAAATTGATCTCATTTTGTAGAGCACAACGAATTCGTTCCATCTGTGCAAAAAAAATTGAAATCCAAGTTAGACCGAAGAAGATAAAGCCGATTAAAAAAACTAGGTAAAATAAAATGCCTTTAATTGACAACTCTTATATCTGAATTTTCTGGACCCACTTAGATCTAAAGGTCCAGATTTAGTTACTTGAGGCAGGTCACACTAAATGCAATGAACCAAGCACCCAACCCGTGGCACGTGTCGTTCTCGAATGCGAGGGCACTTCAGAACACTTGCCTCAAAACATGGGGAGGGAGATCAGAGAACGCGAAGGCAGCTCAAGATACTCTGCTTGTGAGAGCAAAGGCCAACTCTCTTGCTCAGCTGGGGAAGTACACTGGTGAAGGAGAGTCCGAAGAATCCAAGGAAGGGATGTTTGTCAAGGGTTATGACTACTAATAAAATCCCCATATCTCTCTCGCTACCTTGGGTAGAGAACCACAGAAAGAAAGATTCTCATTGCTCGGTCGATCTGCTGCGCTGCGTCTTCCCAGAAAGAAAGATTCTCATTGCTCGGTCGATCTGCTGCGTCTTTCCACTGTTATAATGACAACTTGACTGTGTAGACATACCGATATGCTGTAGCTATGAAATGGAGTTTGTCTGCCTACATAAAGCTTTCATCTTCAAACCAGATGCTCGTCTGTCCATGATTTAATACATAATAGCACCTGCCGTGATCTAGATTGCTGTTCAACAGATAGTGGTACAGAAATACAGAAATAGTTACAGATAAGCTCTATAAACTTGCCATCCTCAACAAAAACAAAGCATCTAAGCAACTTGAGGTGGAAGGAAGTTTGTGAAACCGTGCTGAAACATTTACATACGTGGATCTTTAGAAAAAAGAGAGGATTTTTAGTAGTCTGTTGTTTGTTAATTACATTGTCATATGGTTCCTGCTATCACCAGAGACGCACTCGGACAACCACAAGTCCATGTGTTCAATAATCTTCTGCCTTACTTTCTGCACTACCTCAGGGGACGTGCAATTCTGGGGATTACCTGAAATAAACGGGCAAAACAAAAATCAATCAATGATCAAGTTATTTAGATTCATTGAATGGAAAAGGCAGTTGCGTTGGAGGGGGGTTAGTGACAATGTTTATTGCATACCTTCTATGCAGAGAGGAGACTGAGGACACCCTCTCATATCAGTCCCATGGCCGCAGTTATGGCAAGTGATCAAGTATGAGGGCACTAGAAATTAGTAAAGGGTCAGTCATGTTCACTTCACACAAACATATGAAACATCAGCGATAAGAACAAGAGCTTTATGATAGCTGAGAGAAACAGGGAGACAAGACAGTCTATATTTGAAGTTTCATATTTGCATTGTATGTACTTACTGGTTGAGGAAGAAATCTGTTTAGATGCATGGCGCCAGGGATCTTGTGAGCCATTTGTAAACACAATCTTTGAACCTGCATTATGCAACAAGCCATACATGAATGTATTGGCATCAATCGAGAAGATGGAAAGAACAGCCCTTGATGGGTTGTTTGAGGTAACAATATTGGAAATGCGGGGAACAAGAAATCAAATTACTCATATAGTCATAATAACAAGTGATTTTATTCAACTATGAAACTATCCATACCAACCATCTAATATTTTGGTAAAGGTCTAATAATTTCATTCCACTTCATATTCCTTCATGGAAAGTTGGAAACATTCCCCAAGCGATCAGCAAAGCAATGGTAACTATCATTCCATAAGGTCTGATCGATAACAGCAAAATTGCCTAGTTAAGTACTTCAAGTAGCATTATTAGGTAATTAATTCAAAAGGGAAGGGATTGAGCATGCACCTGCAATCTTTGTTCCCCCATAGTATATGTTTGTCATGTCAACCTCGGGATAGACACCTTCTCCAAAAACGTTCTTGCAAAGGTCCAAATGGTATCTGAGACATTATCATCCAGTAAATGATTATCCAGTTGGGATCAAGAATGAAGAAGGAACCTAGATCTACGAACTCTTGATGAACAATAAACTTTATTACAAACGAAGAGAGATGCTTATCTTGTCTAACATAGAAAACAAAAAACTTGCCTCGTGTCAACTCTTGAAGAACGAATGCTGTCATTTGCTGGAGCCACTTGAAAGTAGGCAACTTCAGAACAAACTTGAAACCACCACAACCGGTCCGCAGAATTTTCAGTAATAGCGGTGACTTTCAAATATTCTTGATCATAAGTTTCAACACTGGAAAACTTCTCATTCACATACTTGGCATATGCAGCCTGCCATTCAATGTTCATCAATCAAATAGGATACATATAATGATATAAAGCAACTAGAGACCTAGCTATGCCCTCAGTGATTTAAATTGTGTCGCTGCATGCAAAGTCTACAGTATATCGAGGTCCCCAATAAAGGTGACTTTTACCAGCAAATCTTCTCCATCCTTTTTTGCTTGAACAAGTGGATTGCAAAGTTCATCTGGAGAGCCATATTGAAACTGCAATGATGGAACACGAAAGTTTTTTTTAGTTCTAATGCAGGGAGAGTCTAATGTGAAACTAAAGGAGATAAACTAACCGCCATAACTGCAGCATCAGCTAGAAAGTAAAGGAAATCACCATCAACTTTAAGCTGCAAACACCAGGGCAGAAAAGGGGGGAAAGGAAACAGTAAAATTTTCAGCACCCAACAATGAGTATAAGTATAGTCAATGTTCAATCTTGCTTTGCCCGACTTGGGTCTGACAAAGTTTTTTTTTGGGAGGCCACAAACAAACCTCAGTTGCACCAAATAGTGATTTCACAGCTTTCGTGTTTGATGCAAGCCCTTGATCAACAAGACTGGTAACTTCTTGTAGGGCAGCTTTACATTCAGGACCAGCTGACACACCAATCTGCATAAGATGTGTAGCTAATGCTTCAGTTTCTGTCATAAAAGGGTAAAAAACCAAGGGTGAAAGTAAAAGCACTTGAAGGTATGTTCTACAGAATCAATATAGAGATCATTCATAAGTGATCAAGCAAATATTTACTTCACCTGCTGGTCAAATTCAGTAAAGTTGTAGACAGCAAGAACAACTGCTGAACTAGCAAGACTTCCACATGTTAGATGTGGGAACTTGAGACGAAACCAAGCACTAAGAGCCCCTGCATATGAAACACCAAAGATGAACCATGGATTTTCCCCACTTGTTCTGTTCAGCTTCGCATTTAGTGAATCCTGTAACGTATTAAAAGACAAAAGTATGTTACCCTCAACAAAAGAGTATGCTGATTTTGTTCAGCCTTTTCTTTTTTTAGCCATGAAATGATCTTCAGCAGACGGCCACACATAATTGCCTAATCACTTGCCTGATAATGTTGCCTGAAAACAGCTAGGTCAAAGAGTGCCTGCTTGGATGAAAGGTATCTCAAATTCTTCGTTTCTAACGACTTAAAGGGCGAACTTTTCCCATAGTATCTGTGTTCAAGTGAAACAACAGCAGCCCCAAACTTTTTTGCCAAAACCTGCATAGATTGACAAGGTTTTAGATTATCTTTTCCACAAGGGCACATCAATCTGAAACATACAGCTGCTGCATTCAGTCAGCAAAGTTGCAGTTCGTTCAAGCAAACAATTTTTAAGAAGAATTAACTCCAAGTTTCGGCGAAGAAGAACATACACCCTGACTCAGTTAGGTTCTTATAAAGGCAGACACAGACTTACACCAAGATAGTCGTTTGATATTCCAGTGCAAGGACCTTCTCCACAAATTTTCAGAAAGATAGGCCCAGTTGGAGCTCTGAAGTAGTCAAGGAACTCATAATAGCGCTGCTGAAACTTTCGGTGATCCTGTAAAATGCATAAATCAGTCCAAGACCTGTCAACACTCTAGTCCCAACTAAACAATGAATTTCAAAAGGCAGCTGATGAGTAAATCAATCTTCAGCCAATCCAACTATAATACATATAAAAACGTGATAATCTCCAGCTCAATAGGGGTAAGTCATTCCGCATGAGGAACCGAAACCCAGAAACAAATTCGCCTACTGTTGCTATAGCCTCAGCCACACAAGACCGAAACTTCAAGACTTAGAAGAGAAATGATCGAGGGTCGAACCAAACCATAAATCAAAGAAGTAGAAATAGAGTAAGGGAGAAGTGGGCTTGTTACATATGGAGAGAAATGATCGAGAATCTGACTAAACCATAGTTCCTCCGAAGTCAAGAACTTCCCGGCGGTGGTTCCCGTGAGGCGGTGGCGGTGAGCTAAGGCACGAGTTTCCAGGAAGCCATAAGAGACTGTCGACAGCACCAACAGCGACGCAGCCAACAACAAAGGCGACTTCATAGTATGATGCTTCTTCTTCTTCCTCCTCAGTGATCCTTTCGCACACTTCTCAGATTCTGGTTTCTCTGTACTGTGTTTCGCCGAATGGCGGATATTTCCTCACGATTGACGAGAAATTCTTATGCGTCCGTCGTTGAAGTAGAAAAAGAAATAATCTACCGTTCCAGAAAAGACTATGCGTCCTAGCAAAGCTATGGTTTTTTTTTTTTTTTTCATAGATAGATCGTAATAGATAGGGTATTACAGTGCGGTGAAAATGAAAAAAACGGTAGTCAACCAAAAGGGTTGCTACCGATGCAAGGGCCGTTTGTGCCACGCGATGGGCAGCCCTGTTAGTACTACAAAGAGAAAAACAAAAAAAAAAAACAAATGTAAAAGAGGTCTTCAAGCATTGCTCCACCTCGATCATGATCGGCATCATTCTCCATTGCTCATCGTATGACCAATTAGGATTCACCACAAAACATACAGCAAAGCTATGGTTTTTTGGTTTTCCCATTTTCTTTGGATAGCTGTATATATTGGTGTATAAATTAATTTTGTCACAGACTCACAGTCTTAGAAGTTTGGTTTTCCGGTTTAGAGTAACCCACAAATTGAATCAAACTGCATATTTCGTGAATAATCATACCCACTATTTGGGGTAATTACTAATTAGCATAAATGGTAACAAACCTTTGCACTTAGTATAAAATGGTCACAAACCTTTAATTTGTAACAATACGGTAACAAAACTTTGAAATTGAATAAAATGGTCACCGCTATTTAATTTGTGACCGTTTTGTTTTAAGTGCAAAGGTTTGTTACCGAATCGTTACAAATTAAATGTTTGTCATGTTTTGAGATCGGGTAGTTTGTTCGTTAAGTATATGACACTAACCACTTGAACGACATATAAGATGTCAGGTCATGTGTTCATCGACATATTTGCTTTGCTGAATAAGAATGCCCTCAGTTGACCTTTGAATTTCGATACCAAGAAAGTCAGAAAGTAGACAGAGTTTTTTCAACTAAAAAGCAGTTTGGAACCCATTTGTGAGCCATTGAATTCTTTCATTGTCATCCTTTATGATGATCATATCATTCACATACATTAACAAAACCACCATACAACTAGCTCGAATTGTAACAGTGATTGATCGTTCAAACTTTTGAACTTAATTTGTACAAAACGGTCACCAAAAGTCTAATTTGCAACGACATGGTAACAAAAGTTTGAACTGGTATGAAATGGTCACACTGTTTAATTTGTGACCGTTTTGTTCTAAGTAAAAAGTTTTGTTGCCAAATGTTTACAAATTAAAGGTTTGTGACTGTTTTGTACTAAGTGCAAAGGTTTGTGACCATTTATACTAATTACCCCCACTATTTGTAGATAGTGGAATGGATGTGATTAACAAAATAAAAATATTAATTTTTATAGTTAGTGATTAACCGTTATCCGCATTAGTTACCCTACAAAACCATCTTTAGTAAAAAAAATCTACAAAACCACAATAATCACAGTATTTTTAATTATTTATTAATAATATTTTATAATGTTATAATGTGCGAAAAGTAGAACGCTAAAAATTAAAGTAGCCACCAAAGCAAATACACATTTTATAAAACAAAGTCAAGTCAATATACACGGTTCGTATAGGTGTCAAAATAGAACCCGACCCGACCTGCAACCCGAGTTGACTGAAAGTCAATGACCCGCAACCCGCCGTACCCGCACCCAAATTGACCTGTAACCCGACCAACCCGCAACCCGATTAACCCCAACCTGATTGACTCACAATCTATTTAAACCCGAAACTCGATTGGCCGAATCCGACTAACCTGTAACCCGCCCGATTGACCCGAATAATTACTCCAATATATATTATATTGTCTTTCAAAATGAAGTTTGTTTGTTGTAAATGTACGTGGGCACTGGGTCGGGCCGCTCATGGGCTAGTACGGCACGACACGGTTAGAGTACAACACGGGCACGAAATAAATGGGTCAGCCCGACACAAGCACGAATAATTTATGGGCCGTGTCGGGCCTAAACTTCATGGGCACGAGCACGGACACGACACTGTATATAAGTGGGTCGTGTTGGGCCTAATACATTTGAGATTTTATTGAGTATAAGAATGAACATGGCACAAAAATAACATTTATTTGATAGAAAATAAATATAGAAAGAATTATAGGTTCAAATATTACAAATACAAGTAGAAAAATAATTATTTGTTGTTGTTAGAAGTGTCATAAAGATATATATACAATAATTACTATCATAAGTAAAAATAGACGAAGAATTAAACAAAGCCAAATCACACCCGCTATATTTCCAATTTTCTTTCCCCCCTTATTTGTTACTTTTCTCAAACATTCTCGGTTAATACTATCTTTCTCCGTCCAATTTTTCACCTTCTTTTTCATTCTCTCTTTTATTTTCTTCCTTTTAATTAGACACGAATACGAGCACAGCACGATCACGAATAGGCACGGCACGATTCGAGCCGTGCTCGGGCCTGGATCGGGCCTAGCAAAGTTAACAAATGGACTTTCTCGGCACGACACGAAAACTGACGGGCCGTGCCAAGCACGACACTAAATAAATGGGCTCGAAGCGTGCCTATGCCGTGCCGGCCGAAGCACGGCCCAACTCCCATGTATAGTTGTAAGTCTAAGTAAAACTATTTTTTTATTTTATAAAGGAAAGTTAAAAAAAGAAATTAAGTTAAAAATATGTATGTTTAATAAAAGAAAAAAGGGAAAGTTTTGGTACTTTTGATTAATGATAAGAGAAAGAAGTGGGAAATTGTGTGTTTTCAACTCTTTGGAAATAAAAAGAACAGGAAAATTTGGTACTTAAACTTTTTGGGAAAAGAAAGAAAGAGATTTTTGGTGCTTAGGTTTATAGGAAGAGAAAGAAGTGAAAAATTTTGGCGTTTTCAACTTTTTGGGAGAAAAAAAGTAATTTGGTGCTTCACATATTGGAAAATAAAAAAGTATTACTTTTGATTTATAGAAAGAGAAAGATGTAGAATTTTTTTATGTTTTTTTATTTATGAAAAGAAAAATCAAATAGAAATTTTGTGTTTTCATTTTTTTATGGTAGAGAAAAAAGAGAGAAAACTTATCATAAGTTATAAGTCAATATTACTAACAAAATTGTTAACTAGAAGTTAACAATTAACTAATTATTAATAATTTAATAGGTTTGATTAATAAAAAAATGTATGAAATGTTTGACTAATTATTAGTGTTAACTCTTTATTAATTATCAATTGCAAATGAGTTGAGCTAAGCCAATATTTCTGCAGCTCAACCTCACGCTCGACTCGATAGACAACACTTCAACTCAAGCTCGAATCATGCTCACTACGAGCTAGAAAATTATAGCTCATGCTCTGCTCACCAAAAGTATTTGAAGCTTAGAATCAACTGGAATTCAACTCAATTTTAGCACTTGGACGAGCTCAACAAGCCCAGCTTTACTCAATTAAGCTCGGCTTAAAATTGGGCTCTACTACGAGGAGTTCCAAAAATAATGGCCCAAATCATATTGAGCTTTACAATGGACTCCATGACCTTGATCTCTAGGAGTTCATTTAATTTATAGCTTTCTTGAGAATGGATTCTTTGTTCACAAATGATGTGACATAAAAATTGACTAAGACAACACTGCAGCAGCCATCGCCAAGCAACAAGCATGTTTAACTGAGAAATAGATAAATGTGCAATTACAATTCACAAGTAATGGAATGAATATGAACTGAACTAAGAACGTTTAATGGAAGGGAGAGAGGATTTGATTGACAAATTCGTGCCTTTTCTTCTATGTTTTGTTACCAATGGAAAGATAGGAAGATTTGCAGTAGCTAACGTTAAGCCAGACAAGCTCAAACTATGAGGGCAGCTCACATCTTACTTTTGTGTTTTTTTGGTTCATCTTTGTCAGCAGCAGCTCCCAGTTACAGTACCATAAGCTTGCTATTTGGAGCAGCAGCTTGGGACGAAGGCTTCTTTTGTACAAAACTGAAGGACTTGAAATGAATGCTAGGAGCTCTTAATGTACAAAGCCTCGTTTAGAATGGTATTTTCTTTCTATTTCATGTTGTGGTTATGCTTAACATTTGTGCATCAATCACTCGTATTTTCTTCTGTTTGTGAAATTGCATCGGAGCTTAAAGTCTATATGTTATCAAGTAACTCATGTTTGATTAGCCATATCCGAAGTATATATGTTATCAAATAACTCATGTTATAATTCATGTACACAACGAATATTTAGTCATGATATTGAATGTCTCAAGTCACATTAGTATAACACCTACGAGATATATATCACACATACCACTATAAGAGTTATGTAATGAGCATTAAGCAAGTTAGGTTGTGAGCCACACCATCCAGTTGACTCATAAGTATATATACGAGATAGAAAGAAATTGGTTAAAAATTGTGAAAAATATTTTATATTAGTGTAATAAAATGTGTAAGTTGGTAGCGACTAGCGAATATGTAACTTGATGCGCTGACCCGAACAACGCGCAACCCGATCCGCCCGCAACCCGCCCGAACCGAAGCCCGATGAACCCTCAACCCAATTTAACTGCAACCTGATTGAACCCAAACCCGACGAACCCGAACCCAGGTAACCCACAACCAGATTGAACCCAACCCGATAAACGCGCAACCCAATGAACCTGCAACCCCACTAACCCGCAACCCAATTGAACCCAACCCGAACCCGCCCGATTAACACCTATGTGTGATATTTTTATCAATTAAACATGGATCGTGTGATATATGTTTATTTTATAAAACAAAACCAAGTCAATAAAAGTAGTCAGATAAATTAATCGATTCATTAAAAGGAGAGAATAATCGATTAACTCATCTCGAATTCTCCAGAAACTGACGAACAACACAACAACCAGCTTCCAGTAGTAAAACACTAAACTGAGAGTAGAAAATAATTGAGTCATTAAAAGCCGGCGCCTACACTTACAGAACCACTTCCTTGTTTACTCGCTATTGTCGCCGAAGGTGCCTCGGCATGCAAGGATGTTCATATGGTAATAGGTAGTCCACCTCTCTGTTCACTTCAAATCCCTTTTCAAATTCATCTATTTCGAATTTTACACCCACTAACCTATTGTATTCCGAATTTATAGTTTATTTAACACTTTATTAACTTTCTTTTATGTATGTTTTTTTGCGAGAGAAACACTATCAATATTTAATTATTATATTGCTATATTCAATAATGAAATTTTTGTTGGTATCCACAATCAAACAACACTTGATAATGGTTAACCACTACCAACTACGGTGCAGGTTGCGGGTAGCATAACTCTATATTTGTAGGTTTGGGGGGGGGGGGGGGGGTTAACCACATCCACCCAAATTTCCACCCATAGTCCTATATTCGAGAAGACTCCAATGAATTCAAATCGGGTAACCCACAAAGTTGGATACTAAGATTGCTAAAACGTTTTATGTTTCGTCACTAAACTATTTTATTTCATTTCATTTGTGATCACTAAGACTAGTTCAATGCTCTAACTTTGGTCATTCTACATCAGCCGTCATTAACAATGTAAGTTTTATGCTGACGTGGCAAGCAAAATCGCCTAATCAGCCTATTTTAACCCGAAAAAATTTATACCTGACGCGTCACGTAACTAAAACCTGCCATATCCTATAAACCCAACAACCTATGACCGCACCCACCACACTTCCACAATTCCACCTCACTTCCGACTCACTTCACTACCACGAGAAACCCATCGTCACCAGGTGTGATTACTCTAGCTAGCCTCTTCCTCTCCCCGCCTTGCCTCATCTCCTTTGATTGCAACCTCCTCTATCTCAGCAAGTTTCGGCTCTCCATCTTCAACTACTCTGTCGCGTCGCCTTAGACCTCACTGATTACGAGACGAAAACAGAGTACCCTATTTATGTATAAAGTATAAACACACACACACACACACACGAAATTGAAACAAGAGGGAAAGTAAACAAATGTCAGAAATAGAACATGAAATTCTCTCATTGGTAAAAATCCAGATCTGCCGCTCTCCGCTTCCGACTATATGTCATTGTCATTCGTCTTACCGTCGTACTTCTCTCTTGGTGCGGTGATGGCAAACCAACCCCCACTAACAATGTGGAAGTCGTCGATGAATTTGCCTCCAGTGATGATGGGAATATCTTAGAAGATAAATTTTCCCAAGGGTTTAGGCAACCTCTACCTCTACTGGGCTTGAATGACCACATGAAGACATGAGTGTTACGGAGCTGGGAGCCGACGTAGATTGCTCGATTTTTCTGAACAATATTCACGAGAGGACACCATGCATTGGTTCTCCTTCAAACTTGGTAAGATCTGTGAAGTCAATGTCTTGCTTACAAGATTACATCCACTAATGGCTCGCCATCTAAATTAGTGACTGAACTCAAACGTCGCACTGCATGTATCCATCTCAACTCCGACATCGGACCACACGTCTCTGTTGGGAAACAATGATTTCAGGAAGACAACTACAATTTCAGATTGACGATGATGAGGGGAAGACAACAACAAGAAGATGACGACGATCTAAATCTGGATTTCGCGCAGATGCTTCTTGTGGATTGGGAGGGATTTTGGGGTGTCGTCTGGGGAGATTCGATAGGGAGGGATTCTGACGGTGATGGTTGTTTCCGACGGTGGTTCCAGAGGACAAAGGGCCGACGAGTTTCCAAATCTGACGGTTGGGTTCCAGCTCTAGTATCGATGGCGGCAAGTCGTCCTCCCTCCATGCGCTACTCTTCCAGATTGTGGTGACGGTGATTTGATCTCCAAATCCTGGCGACCGTTTGTTCTCCAGCAAGTAGCGACGACGACGGAATCACTTGGCGGGGACAGTGAGGTGGGGGGAGTTATTTTCGTTTAAGATTTTTTGTTTTAAATATTAAGGGTAGAATAGTCATTTTTTTATAACTGTTGGCGTCAAATAGTAATGGAATGGGCAGAAAATAGCTATAAAGTTTGTAATGCTTTTGTAGTTAAAGGATGACGATGTTGTTAATCAATATGGTATCTTGGCCCCCGAATTGGGGGGGGGGGGGGGGGGGGGGGGGAGGGAGAGGGGTGAGATAGCATGCCTATCCCTAAAGGGGTAGGAAAAATGACAACCCCTATTAATTATAGGCTTTCAAGGCAATTAATTTATGTTGTATTTAATAATCTGTCTTAATTAAAAACTCATATTAATTACTTTCCTTTTTTTAGTGCAATGGTATTCGTGTATAGGTGTAATGGTGGTTCAAAAAAAGTAATGTAATTAATGAGTTCAGTGTAGAGGTGCAATGATAGTTGTATCAGTGCAATGGTAGTTCAAAAAAAGGAATGTAATTAATATGAGTTTTTAACTCACAAAGATTATTAAATACAACACGAATTTAATATAAAAAATAACTATAATTAATAGAGGTGTCATTTTTCCAACTCCTTAGAAGGGTTAGCAAGCTGACTGATCCCGGTCAAGAATCCAGGATTGTTGCTATAACCATGATCACATAAATAGTAACATCCTATTGAAAAAAGTAACCCCATTAGAGAGAGTTCCATTTTTAAAGCAAGAACCTAAATCAATTAGATACACCTATTACCTTGAGGCACAATAAATCCATTTGGTCTATTCAAAGCATCCTTCAACACCCGTGCATCTTGTGCAGATCATTCCCAACTAGCTAGACAGTAAATGAACTCCAAGTTTTGTGTGCACACTCCCAAAAAATTTATTGTCGGATTTCCACTCCTATCTCGATACTTTGTTTGTTCTTCCTTCAGTGGTCTCACATCAATGTGAGTGCCATCAAGTGCTCCTAAGCAATTCTACGCCAATGAAGGATAAGAGTTTTTAGATAAAGAAATTTAATTGGTGAGTTGAATTTGATTTTCATATTGAGTTCAGTGAATTGCAAACCCTAAAGTACTTCCACCTATTTTTGGTTGAGTTAGTTAGAATTGGCTCGGGCTTCTTCATGGCATCTTGTTCATCCTTAGAATTGCCCGCAACTGAAGGAACTACGATTCTTCGATAACTTGGAATTAACGTA
The DNA here is from genome assembly GCA_964030455.1 of Linum trigynum. Lineage (NCBI taxonomy): Eukaryota > Viridiplantae > Streptophyta > Magnoliopsida > Malpighiales > Linaceae > Linum > Linum trigynum. The sequence continues at coordinate 24,912,159 of OZ034814.1, read as the reverse complement.
ATCGGATAGATTAGACAGAGATTTAGGGATTGAGAGAACGAATTAGGGATTTATATAGGAGAATTGGGAATTAGGGATTGAAGAACAAAATTGGGCACAATCAGGAGAATTGGCCGGCGGCCCTTTGGGGATGAGAGGTCGAGATTTGAGAGGATTTGGGAGAGATTAGGGTTGGGATAATTTTACTAATACTCTTTTTGATTGATTAATGAAACCCCAAAATACATATTTATAGAAAAGACTCTCAAAACACTAATAATAATCCTAATTCGACTAAACCACTAATCGCTCGTAACCATCCAAACCCCTAAGATTTATGTTTCCTACAATCCACCCCTCTTGAGACCAACCTTGCCCTCAAGTTTGACCAAATCGACCTGCTTATCTGTATTTCTTTGAGCCAAGCACATGTTGGTATCTCCGTTTCTTGCGATTTCTCATTTTTTAATTGCATGGAGTTGTCGTCTTCAATCTTTTACCAATAATCTCACAGACAACTCCTATTAAGCCTTCACGTTGGATAGCCCCTAGTGTCCTTGTCAAACCTTCTTCCATCAACCCACTTTGAGGCTTCCACCCCAACACCTCAATTGCCACCTTAGCCACCATGGCAGAATAAAATTCCAGGTCAGGCCACCTACACCCACGTTGCTTCTCCTCTGCGGAGTAGATAATCCAAATTGTCCAACAATAACTGCTTTCCCCAATCAACTTCCAACTCCCACGAGCACTCCTTGTATGCCAGCATCCTTTTTACAGGGAAGACTGCCACCAACTTTCTTCTCCTCTTATGCCATTACCCAATCTCCAATGCTTTGAACAATCAAATCTTTCATTTCCCCACCCCTGCACGTGTCCACTTCCATGACAAATTAAATCCTTCCAAGTAGCAACCACATTGAAAGTGGTTCAGAAACAGATGTCTTCTCCGCTCCTTCCTAAACTTCCATGAGATCAGATGGATCAACAATTTTCTCACTCCAACAAGCACTATTATCATGACAACGTGATAAAGTTTCCCATAGATTAAATCACATATCCCTGACCTTACTACCCCGGCTCCACCACACACTACTTCCATATCACGCTCATTCGGACCAAACTCCGGATGACTTCCAGAGCAAACGTCGCGATTGACCGTGATGGCCATAACTCAAATTTTCTTCCCCTTCCCTCGATCGAGGAAATATTCCGACTTGATGGTGAAGATGCCTTCTTGAACCAAGAAGGCAGCTTCCTGCTCCAACCACCACCCATGTGGAAGACCCATTGCTTTTGAAACGGCCACGATGAGCTTAGTGGAATGATTAGAATGAGCAGGCGGCTGCGGATTCAGACTTCTTCCCACGATCGGCGAACCCCTAGACTCGACTGGATTTGGAACAACAGCAGCAATTGGTGGTGATGATGCAACAACAAGAATAACAGCAACAACTACTTCCCACACATCCTCATCTCTGTCTACGATCGCGCTCCACTTAAGCTTAAAGGAGATTTGCCTATCTGAAGAAAATCCATTAATACACTCATTTGACCTCAGCTCCAGCCACTCTATCACAATACACAATCTCTTAAGTTGGGTCATTAAACCTTGGACCCAAGTCCCACATTCTTGTCCTACTTTCCTTCCATTTGGCTCAACATGATAATCCCAGCCCATCTGCATCCTTGTTGAGTCGCGTTCAGTAGGAAGCAAAACCCCAACTCGTCCTCCGAACCAATCTTTCCCATGACCATGACCCCACTTACTTCCCTATGTCAAACGGTTGGTATAGAGTCTTCCATATCATTAAAATGCATCATAGAGATTACTTATCCTTGACAACTCCAATCATCCAACTTGTGATCTACGAGACCAACTACCACTGAAATGATTCCATCGGCAAGTTTATGCTTGCCCCATATAGAGCCTCTTTTCTTTCTTTGCATCATAACCTGCAACTTCCCATTCACGACAAACCCCTCCATATCCATTCCAAAATTTGAACCCAATAAATGCAATGGATCACCCATCCCCATCGACGCACCCCTTATCGAAAATCCAATATATGACTAAGAAGTTTGTCTAACCTATTCTTCTATATAAAGCATGAATCATGCACAACTAGCGGAAGGTGCAATGTTCCCTTGCTAACTTGAAGATATTTTCATCACTTCGTAGTTTTTCCACCCTTGTTCAGTTCCTATGGGATGGACGAGCTCCGCAAGAGAGATTTTGATCTCTTTATTCCCGGGGGGGGGGGGGGGGGGCATTAACCGTAGGATGAAGCTGGTATTTAGACTCCTTCGGCTCTTTCTTTGGGTCTGCCAGCGGTGATGGGAAATCCTCCGTGGTGGCCTTCGAAGTAACCTCCGTCCAATTGAGAGCTTGGAGATGTGATGTTGTGGTTGTCTGGAGCTGTGGCATTTCACTGACTCCACTGCGAGCCACTTCTTCTTGGATTACAGCAGGGACGATGGCATTAGCGGTGGTAAAAACATCTTTTCTAGTCTTCGAGCCACTAAGATACCGCATCATCGTCGGTCTGCCATCCCGTCTAGAACCACCGCGGAGCCCTCCGCGTTAAGCGTCTCACCTCCCACCTTCTTGCTGTCCTCCACCAATACATTCGGGGCCCGTGTCGGTTAGTGGTTGCGCCGCGCCGACCTGGTTGCCCGTCGGTTCCGCCTCCTCCTCAGCCGGTGCCACGAGCTTCTACCCACCACCACTGCTAGTCCATTCTACAAAGAGCGCCACCCTCATCTCTCTGGCCGAGCACTCCATCTACTACAGCGCACGTTGGAGTTCTTCCTCCAATTGTACGATCCGGTCCTCGTTTGAGAGCTGTGATGAGCTCATAATCGAACCGGGCTCTGATACCACTAAAGGAACTACGATTCTTCGATAACTTGGAATTAACTTAATCGGATAGATTAGAAAGAGATTTAGGGATTGAGAAAAAGAATTAGAGATTTGGATAGGAGAATTGGAAATTAGGGATTGAAGAACATAATTGGGCAGAATGGGGAGAATAAGCCGGCATCCTTTGGGGAAGAGAGGTTGAGATTTGAGAGGATTTTGGAGAGATTAGGGTTTGTATAATTTTACTAATATTTTTCTTGATTGATTAATGAAACCCAAAATACATATTTATAGTAAAAGACTCCCAAAATCCTAATAATAATCCTAATTCGACTAAAACACTAGTCGACCGCCTAACCATCCAAACCCCTAAGATTTATGTTTCCTACTAGCAACACGCGATGGAATGACCGGTATATCGTCTCTGCAGATCTCCTAAGATCTACAGCTATGCTCCTATTCCTCTCTCGAAGAGAAAGGGTAAGTAGGAAGGTAAGTAACATTTCCTCTATTTCTACATTTCTCGTCTTTGAAAGAAGCCCTTCAGCGACTAGTAGTTCACATTGAGTTTCGAATAGGTTGTGGTTCTAACTAATCTTCCTATGGCTTTCCGTATCGCTACTTTGCGTACCAAGCATAGAGAAACCTTTGCCTATTGTAGTGCCTCACAATGTACCCATCAATGGGTTGCCTACCAATTCTGGGATTTAAGTGCTTTAGATGTAGGAGCCTTGTTAGTTTCATTCCCAAATTGATGTACATAACTAATAGATTCCAAAATGCGCAAATATTCTGCCATAATCTTTCGCCTTTCTGTTGAAGACATGCTTGACAGCTGATTCGGGTCCAATTGTACACATTTTACCACTTATTTCTTTATAGTTTGACTTTGCATTTCATCGTCACTCGACTTATTTTATGATAGATTGTGCTATTTTTTATACATTTCAGGTCCTAGCACGTGTGGAAGGGTCGAGGATGAGTTTCGGGACGATTGGAGGCCGAAAATCGCCATAAAGTGAAGAAACCGTGACAATTGCCTCGAGGGCGTGAAGTGCCAGGAGTCTAGAAGGTTTTGTCCATCTCACGGGCATAAACTAGTTCACGGTTACCAGACCATGATAATCCGCTCCAGACCATTAAGAGCTGCACTGAAACGACGCGGGTTTGTCTAAGTTCACAGTTCAGGCTTTTAGTTCAAAGTCGTGAACTGAGACCGTGAACAAACGTCAATCTGGGTATAAAAGGGGAAGTGAGCTGAATGAGAAAGGGGGTAGAATCTTGAGGGCTGGTTTCACATTTTTGGGTTCCCTTCAAGGATTCAAGCTGAAGAAACCCAAGGGATAAACCCTAGTTAGAGAAAGGTCTTCTTCTTCACAATCTAGAGAGAGAAAGTAATCAACATGGAGAGAAGAAGAAGATTGGGCCTACTTCAAGCTAGAGGAGTGAATATTCTTACCTCTCAAGGGAGTTCTCATCAACAAGGAGGGAAGACAAACATCCACCATGGTTCTTCTCTTTTTTGTTGTTGTTGTTGTTGTTGTTGTTGTTGTTGTTGTTGTTGAATTCCTTTACCTAGCTATAGAGTAGTGCTCCTTTTCACTAGGGTATTGTGAATCCTAGTCTAGATGTGTGTTAGGATGTAAGAACATGATTCTATCGTGTTTTTATTGAATGTTTTATATAATATTTGAGGTATTATTCATGAATGATTGAGTGTGCTTGTTTTAACTCGTCATTTTGACCTAGGTGGAGAGAATACCCTTGTTTTAAGAGGCTTTGAGAAGCTGGATTCTTGCCAATTTGTGTCCCCCACCTAAGCAAATTAGGGAAAACCTCAAATTATTGCCATGATGCCATCATGATTGGTCACTGTCCGTCGTCCGAATTAATTTCCGAGAAATTGGTGCTTGCAACCCTTGGTCGATTGGTCAAGAGGGCTAGATCCCCTAGCTTATAATTGCAATCCTTAGTCGAATGGCAAAGAGAGTTGGGCCACCCAGCTTATTGTTGCTATCCTTAATCGATCGACTAAGAGAGTTAGGATTTCCTAGCTTGTTGCATCCGCCTCGTGGTTTATAAATACATCCTTCACACTAGAGTTTCGTTCACGGTTTCTTAATACGATACTATGGGGAGCAATACCCGGGTGAATACTTCTCTTATTGGGACAACCTCGATTTACTTTTCTTGTTTGTTTATTTTGTAGTTTTCTTAGCTTTTAAACCAAAAACCGTTTGCTAGATAAAAATTTAAGCGATTGAAGTAGGGCTACATGGACCGACCTGGGTTTGACAATTAAAACATACTTTCCCTATACTGCACCTGGCTAGAGTTTATACTTGGGCTCTAGTCGTGATTTAATTCCCGGTATAGTCCGTGCGAGTCAACAGTCGTGCCATCCTTATAAGGGCAGGTAAAACAACAATAATAAAATGTTGATAGTATAAACAGAAACAACCATAGTAGTAGCAGATACCGGAAGAGACAAGTGTCATACAAAAGGAATGAAAGAACACGAATTTAGGTGTGCGATTTATGGTTGCGATTTATGAGAAATTATGGATTTAGGTGATAAAGAACTGGGAATTGGGGATGAGAGAGAAGCAGAAGTCGGTTCCCGAGAGAGGGGTGGCCGACGGCTAGGGATGATTGATGAAGGAGAGAGGGTTCAGTTAGGAGAGAGAGAAAGAGATACCTGAAGGGAATAATTTTTGTGTTATTGCTTAACCTCCAATTCTCTCCTAACATAGAATATATAATCCGACTAATTCCCTATACCTACCAAAATAATTAACCTGACCGAATAAACCGTAATATTTTCCAAAATATGCAACATAACATCAAATATCCCGAATAATAATTAACGACAAATAAACCCCAACATAATAAGTTCCTGACAAGGAAACTATAAATACTCTATGTAATGGATTGGATTACATGATATTAGCTCAAACTAGAATCAGAACACAACAACACTTTTAGCCAGACCATATATATGATTCCCACTTACCCAATCCTCGTTCATAGCTGTTGAACAAACGAAAGAACAAAAACCACAAGGATAAGAAGTACCCTACAACAACCTACACTAAAATATAGGTTCAACCATACCTCTTGATTTTACCGTGGTTTCATTTCCACCCAAGTTAAATACACCCCTTGAGTATACTCATGGATCAATAATGTCAATCCCAGTACTTGACACAAAAGAGCCATGAGAAACTCCTCCTACCTAAACCCCCAAATCATCATATCGAACGAGTCTGTACTAAAGTAAGTACATAGACTCCTAAGTTACCAGAAATCATTCTTGTGATCATAGACACTGTCCCTAATTCATTATATTCCCATATCTAAAGATTCAATCGAAATAAAGCTGTGGGTGGACATATTTGAATAGTAAACCAAAGAGTTATCAAGGATCCCGACCAATTACTAGAATAATGGGTTCATCAATCAACAAATAGGGCAACAACAGATAGGCTCTAGAAAGCTACGGGTAGGGAAAAAGCCATTTTTCTCACCAGTAATGATCATTTACAGACAAACAAAACAATCAATCAAATCCTTTTATCTTCATGGAAGTGGAAAAAGCGATGGATTGGTGGGTTTGCAAAGCTAAAATGGTTTCTATATGTTAGGTTAGCAATAGCATAGCAAATCTCTGGTTAAAGACTCATTCAAAACAATCAATCACTTTTTGTTTATGGGTTCTTCTTACCCTTCTAATTAGATACCCATTCAAAATTCAAGATCCACCATAAGAATAATGCAGAGCATAGCTCACTGAGGAGCCGGGGCACCGCTGGCTGAGGAGAATCCGCCAGGATTTGGTAACACATCGTTCTAATGACCCCTAGAAATTGTACCAAAATTCCAGCAACAAGAGAAGGTAACGAACCTGAATCTTCTTGCATAAGTCGTGCATGTTGAAGAAGGTAAGATCAACCTCTAACCTTCACTTCCATCGCCGCCAATATCAGCCGCTCGCCAGCAAGATCAGCCGCACACCCTCCTCTTGTCGGGAAATCAAAGGAGTTCTATCGCGGAGGCAGGTTGGGGAGAGCCATCACTCATTTGTTTCGAAGAATGAGGTAGGTCTTTGAAAATGTGGTGAATGGTAAAATTGGATTAACGAAAAATAAGCAAGGACACCCTAGGCATAAACAATAAAATTGGGACCAGATTTTAAAATACCTAGGGGCCAGTTATTTCTAATTTCGAGCTGGGCTGGATTTCAAAAACCAGCATGGACCAAATCCTGCATAATTGGACACCAACCCAAACAACATAATCTCTTAAAATCCTGGACAGGCCAGGATTTGGGACAAATCCCTGTCCAGATTTTTGGATCCAACGACCCCAAGATAGTTTCTTCGAAGTAGTCCAGTGTGTTATAATCTTAGGTTTGATGAAGAATCATTATGGTTTCGTAAATTCATCTTGCATACCAGTGATGCTTTTAAATTTTTTGAATTTTACATATGAGATGTGCTTTGTATAAGTCAAGCAAAAAAGACACCAATTCAATATATTATTTTTAAAATATGTAAAGCACTAACACAAGTAGACATGCCATAGCCCAAACATTTCCCCGTTGTGTAGACATGGGTGTTGGTAGATTTTCTAATGTGCAGTCGTGCATATTGATTTAGTACTTCACCAATTAATTGTTAGTTTAGATAGTAACAAAACTTTGAAGTAGCATAGTAGATTTAGTAACCAATGGGCATACAACCTTGAGGGTCATAGCTATGATACCACCTAATGAAGGTATACTTCATTTGATTACGTGTAGTAGAGTATTAAGACCTAAAGTTTATAACTTGATCTCTACACCTTGTTCGTGACTCAGCCAGATCGATAACCCTTGTTTTCTTGTACTGTTTATATCCTCTTTCTTGATTTAAGCTTTAATATTTATCCAACATCCACCTGTTCATATATATATATATATATATATATATATATATATATATATATATATATATATAAAAGAAGACGTCGATACTTTTCACGTTTAGAAAGGAAGATATGAAATTATACTTCAACATAAACCAGAAAAAGATACAAAAGTGAAAAAGGAGAAAAAAAAGGTGACATAGGAAGACGATAAAAGGGATAATTAAAACACAAGATTTAGGATGTCCATGCTCAAGCTTTCCATCATCTCATTCTCCATGAACAACACCCCACATTTGGCCGATGCCGCTGATTTTCTGAAACTCGCATTAGTGTTGTAGGGCTTGAATGAAGGAGAGAGGGGCAGAACGGGAATTTTGTCACAGTTGCAGATTTCTACCATATAACCATCTGGGTCGTGGAAGAACACTTGATCCACTTTTATCCCTTCTTCTTCCACCACAGCTGTTACGTACCTCATCCCCATCTCCTCCAATCTCCTCTTCACCAGCATAACATCCGTAGACTGTCACGTTACGAAGTCATTAGAGCAAACTGATTTTATTAAGATAATGCTAAACAGTAACTCGTTACAAAATACTCGACTCACACTCACTTGAAAAGAGATGTGGTTGTCTTTGGGGTTGATTGGTCGCGGTTCCATTATGGGCTCAAACTCATCGAGCGATGGGTTCTCGATCAAATGTATTCCTATTCCATAATTGTATAACCTTGACCCATCACCATAAAAGAAACAGGTTACATAAATATGGTTTCCAAAAAGGTCCGGAATAGATGCTAGATATTAAGTGACAGTAACCATACCATGCTCCGGTGAAGTTGAAAGAAGAAGGGCGCTTAATTAGGACAAAGCCCAAAACCTCCTCGTAAAACCTGGCGGAATCCAATACCGATCGGCAAAGCAGGGATACATGATTGAGTGAAAGCAAAGGCAGTGCCTCGCCGCAGCTGCTCACTTCCTCAATCTCCATTTCCCTTTTCCTGATAACTACGGACACAAATAGAACTCTGTTTTCTGCTTTCTCTCTGTTGTCAGTTTATAGATTGAGCTGACTGGTAAAAGTATTGCGCTTTTATAACCGGGATATTCTATGAAATGTGATCTTCACTTTCATTCATACCCAAGCTTGTCACCGTACTTGCGAGATAGAGGAACCTTCCCGGGCAGCTCAATTTCTCTCTTAAGAGAGAGACAGAGGAACTTTCCAGGTAGATTCACTCTAACCGATAACCAGACCATACCCAATGCAGTAATCATCATTACTCATTAGTATTTTCCTCGATCCATTCCATCACATCACGGAGAAAGCCACCAATTGGCGAATTTTGTTTTCCACAAGCACTTGCCAGAAGAACCGCTTCCTTTTGAAATCGGGTAAATACCACATTTGGTAACTGAAATTATTATCAGTTTAGTCACTTGAAAAAATTAATATCAATTTTGATCAATTGAATTACTGAAATATGTCACATTAAAGAAAGTAATTCAAATAACCGGAGTTGGACGGAGGCTAACGCGAGAGTGACTTGTTTTAGTCATTCGAGTGACCAGAATTGATATTAATTTTTTCTAATGACTAAATATAACATGATTTAGTAATCCCAGTGACCAAATGTGGTATTTACCCCATTGAACATGACTACTCGATTAGAGATGAACATGACTATTCCACATATTGATAAGCTCTCAGTTAATAATATTATAACCGAAAAACCGTATCGTACCCCATTTAATGGCAGAACTTACATGTATATAGTCTCCCATTCGGCCAACCCTAACTCTACGACTATAATATATATTTACATATATAACCCTCATATATTAGATTAATAGCCTCCCTCAAATTGATGGGCGGATGGCATCATCAATTTGTCAAAAATAACTCAATGTCGATATGAGGACACTACTTTAGTTAAGATGTCAGCAATATGATATTAAAAAAAATGTAGTAGAGCTTGAGACATCCATCAACAACTAGTTCCTGGATGTAATGTACATGAACTTAGACATGCTTCATATGGTCATGTAGGACATGGTATTTTCTATTTTAATATTGTTGGTATTATCACCATACTACTGCATAGGAAGAGATATCGAAAAATCAATCTTGTCGAACAGGCGACGTAGCCAGATGAGTTCTAAAATTACCTAGGACATCTACATATACTCCCCTCGGTAGAAGATATTGACACTTTATCTTGCTTCTAACAACGTTAGGATACAAAAGCTCCACCCACCTTGACACACCAAGTAGAAATAGAGCGCCTTGAATCAATACAACCTGCAAAGTCAGCATTAGCATAAGCTTCCAGAACCGACTAACCGTGCAATAGAAGAAGAAGAAGAAGAAGACTGATGACACGGGAAACCATAACTGAGCTCTTACCTTGCTTCCTATCATGCAAGATTACTTCGAGAAACTCCTGAATTTGTGCTGCAATTGGAGGAGTTGCTTCGGTTGAGTGCACTCCCCTTTCCCAAACCTTCTTTCCACGCCTTGTTATTCCCCAATTATAGCCCTCAGCGTCCATCACTTCAAACAATTCGGTCATTTGGGGTGGAGTCTTGTTGAGCATATTCCCTTGACATAGAGAGTCAATAAGTGTCTGGTCTTCTTGGAAAAGATCATTGTAGAAAGTCTCAATCCCGAATTGCTCTCCAAAGCCATGGTGTGACAAGTGAAAAAGGTCGCAATAGTGGTCCCATGCATCCCTTGAAGTCTCTTCCTCCTCTTGAACAAAGATCACTTCTAATACTTCACCGTCTTGGAAGGCAGACAATACAAGTTCATAATCTTAGTTACCAAATCTCCCCATTATGTAATTGAGAGCGGAGGCCTGTCATTTAGCCAACTCCGTTCCTTGTCACTAAATGAGTAGGGAAAGAGTCTCAACCTCATGGCTTCTTGAGGCACCCCGTTGATCTTCAAGCTATCTGTCAATTCGTAAAATCGGTTGATGTACTCCATCGGGGATTCGTCATCAAGTCCATGAAACTGAATATTGCTATGAATCATGGTGATGAGGATAGTCTTGATTTCAATATTATTGGCCGCCACAGGCGGATGTAGAATGCTCAAGTTGATGTCTACCACCCGTGGAGACATGTAATAGCCCATCGTCCTAGCTTAATCACCTTTGTCTTCGGCTTCGTTCGCCATATCAAGGTTTTCAACCTCTTCTGAAACATCAACTTCCTCCTCAATTTCGCGTTCAACTTGTGGTTGTCCTCGAACCATGAGCCTTTCTCTTGCCTCCTTTAACTCCCTCTCCCAAGCTACGAGTCGGAGAGTAAGATTGATGTTGTTTTCTAGCGGTGCTAAAGGTGTTGGGTTGCTCCGCGTCATACACCTCCTGCACACACTTCACACAACACAAGCCAAGACAAGCAAGATCCAAATCAAAAGTTCAAAAAAAAAATGAAATGCTAAATTAACTGTAAACAACTTTTTTTGAAAAATAGATCGTGTTCCCTAGCAACGGCGCCAGAACAACTTGAATCATGCTATCACTACACTTAATCCCTACTACAGGCCAAGTGCAACCTATATAGGGTGTAGGATAGAGTAAGTATCGGGTGGTCTATCTAACCTTACTTCAATTGTTCACACGTTATCTAGAAATCAAATTGTGGTTAAAGCTAAGGAAACTAGTAATTAAAACAAGCAAACAAGTAAACTTTGGTGAGTTCAATTTTAGAAAGCATCACTTGTACATTTATCCCCCTAGTCTCGTGTCAAGATAAAAAATGAAATTCTAGTGTGTTATGTATGATAATATACCGTGAGGATTTTGCAACTAGCTAGGTAACCCTAACTCTCTCAATTGATCGATTAAGGATTGTCACTATTAGCTAGGAAACCGTAGACCTCTTAATCGATCAACCAAGGTTTGCAAAACAAATCCCTCAAATTTTAATCCGGAATGGCGAAATGTTACCAATCAAAGCGATATCCCTAGGGAAGGTTACCCAAATTGCCAAGATTGGGCTACAAGTGGATTTCCTTCTTCTAGGTGTCCCAAAATTGAGATATGAACTATCAACACCCAAATTCCATAAATAATACCTCAATCATTATATGAATCACAAACTCAACACACATAGAGTGTAATTCTTACAATCTAACACATCCTAGACTACGGTTCACAACATCCAAGTAAAATTGGAGAATACTCCGTAGATGACATGATGAACCCCTAGATGAGGTTTATTGATCAGAATAGCACAACTAAGGAATCCAAGAGTTCTCTCGAGCAAGAACTCCACAAACAGGGTATGGTTTGAATGTGTGTTGGTGGAAGTTTCGTGCAATTCTCACGAAGGGAGAAAGGCTCGTAAACTATAGGTAGAAGCTCGGCCACAAACATCGTGATTAGCTTAACGATACAAGCACTCAACCTGCTTAGAACTCCTTCTAAACAACTCTCAAAATCACGAAGCAACAAGCTTTGTGAACCAAACTCAAGTTTGTATTCAATTCAGTAAAATTTGACGATTACAACGTAATTGAAAGCTTTAAATAGACCTAGGCTAGCTAAACATCTACTACGAAAGTCCAAAACATAAACAAACACGAAATTCTAATGCAAACAGAACAAGGCTTAAAGAAATCCTAATCCGCAAAGGACTCGGATTGTTGGGCTGCAAGGCAGTTTTGGTCAGTCTTCATACAATCTTGCAGGCTTTAGTTTGAAGACTTCAAGGTAGTGTTTTGATCAACCAACTCCGTGTCGTTGTAGCAAATCACCTGTACTTTCATGCTGCACAAAGATCCAGCCTCGACTCTCCCCCATGTGCTTCGAATAGTCCTCCAAAGTAGGGTTCTCAAACTGGTTCTGACACTTAGCCAATTTTTGGCAGAATTCCAGTTTCAACATAGCTTTTTGAGACGCTTTAACAATGACCCTCCTGCCTGTTTCTTGAGCTCCAAAATACTCTATCTTGTAGAGAAACTCACCAGCTTCAAAACAAGACTTCATTTGCCCATTTCCATTGATCCAATTAGAATAAATTTGAGTGCCAAGTAAAGTACCCGAAGGCTAGTACGACTGTGTTTCAAGATCGCGGTCCTTCCTCTAAAGATCCCGTCTGCGATCTCTGCCCTTCTAGCCGCTAACTTGCCCTGTTGTTGCTGTTGTTGGAGCAAATGGTGTTGTTTCTCAACTTGCTGTTGCACCTGAAGCTGTTCTGGCACCTCAAGTTGCTGCTGCTGGAGCCCAAGTTGCTGCTGTTGGATCACCTCAGGGTGTTGTTATCAATGACGAAATGGTAATAGTGATGATGTGATTGATTCTAGTAGGCTAAAATCTATATTTTGGAATCACTTTAGCAGGATTAAAGTGAACAATGAGCTTAAGGCTAAATGCAAATAATGTCGAAAGCTACTATGTGGAGAATCAAAAGATGGTACTTCGCATTTGAAAAGCCATATGAGAACTTGTTTACAAAAAAATAATTGGGGATAGAACTCAGAAGGTTCTTGGTGCTAACTATGCCCCAATTGGAAGGAGGGATTTGGTAGTTAGTGCATATAATTCTGATGTTTGTAGGAGGGAACTTGCTGCTGCTATCTTGATACACGAGTATCCACTTTCAATGGTGGATCACTTGTATTTCAAGAGGTTTGTTTGTTCTCTACAGCCACTCTTTACTGTTCCATGTCGCAATACTATTAGGAAAGATATTTTTCAAATTATATCACTCTGAACGTATTAAGGTTCAGAAGGTTATTGATGACAATAAGGGAAGAGTGGCACTCGCAACTGATATGTGGACAGCCTCCACTCAAAAGAAGAGTTATATGGCTGTAACTGCACACTACATTGACAATTCTTGGAATCTCAGAAGCCATATGTTAAGGTAAAGCTTTCAAGATGGTTTATATAAAGTTTTCAATTTGATGCCTTGTTTTGTATATAAGGTTGAATTCCCAATTTGATTATCTCATATTGTTCTAATGCAACTTCATTTGCTGCCTTGTTTTGTAGTTTCATGTATGTCCCTGCACCACATACAAGTGAGCGGTTAGCCACAATCATGGCTGAGTGCATGATGGATTGGAATGTCGATTCAAAGGTATCGACTATTACTCTTGATAATTGCAGTACGAATGACTCGATGATTGACAAAATTAAGCAAAAGCTTATGCTGCCATACTTGATGTCGGATGGTTCAATGTTGCACATGAGATGCTCTGCTCATATCTTGAACTTAATTGTCAAAGATGGATTATCAATCTTGAAAGATGGGATAGAAAGGATTAGAGAATTTGTTGTGTATTGGTCTGCAACTCCAAAGAGAAAAGAATTCTTTGAAGAAACTGCTAGGCAATTAAGGGTTAGTTGTGAAAAACATCTAGTGCTTGACTGTCCTACTAGATGGAATTCAACATTCCACATGCTTGCAGCTGCTTTGCCTTATAGAGATGTGTTCTCTCGTCTTAAACAAAGGGATTCTCAGTATACTTGCTTGCCTACCCCTGTTGATTGGCAGTTCTCATCTATTGTGTGTTCAAAGCTGGAAATTTTCAGTGTTATATCTAATCTATTTTCTGGAACAAAATATCCTACTGCCAATGTGTTCTTCACTCGGGTTTGTGACTTGAAATTGAAAATCAATGAGTGGCTTCTTGATTCTGATGTGGTCATCCATGAAATGGTTGTTTCAATGTGGATGAAATTTAAGAAGTATTGGGAAGATATCCATGAACTGTTGGCTGTTGCAATTGTACTCGATCAAAGGTACAAGCTGGAAATTATCACTTACTATGCTACTAAATTTGGTAGTGCTGATATTAAATGTTCACTGGATTATGATAAGATTAAGGATATCTTGGTTGATTTGCTTTGTGAATACAAAACAAGGAGAGAGATGGATTCTCCTACTGCTGGAAATGCTAATCCAGAAGTTATGCAATCTGGAATTGACTTGGATTTTGAGTTGTATGTGAGTCGAAGGAAGAAATCCAAAACAGTTGCATACCAAAGTGAATTGGATTGATATTTGAGTGAGGATGTGATTCCTCTTTCTGCTGAATTTGATATATTGACTTGGTGGAGGCAAAATGGCATCAAATATCTTGTGTTGCAACAAATTGCAAGAGATGTTCTTGTTGTTCCTGTAACTTCAGTAGCTTCTGAAAGTTCTTTCAGTTATGGGGGAAGACTTTTAGACCCTCACCGTAGTAGATTACTGCCTACTACTGTTCTATGATGTGTGCAAGGAGTTGGCTGCAAACTGAGGTGAACAAAGGTAACAAAAAAAGCAGTGTATTCCAATATTTACTTAATGGATCATGGATAATCCTTTATTATCAATGGGGAATTTTTTCTCATTTGAAATTTAAAATTGAAGTGATTGAATTTATACCGATGGAAACCATAAATGGGATACACAATACAAGGATATAATAGATCTTTTTTTTAGATATTGAAGAAGGTTCCCCTTTCTAATACTATTTATCCTTATCTGACCCGATCACGAATAGTGTAAAATCGATTTCCTCTCTCTTGTCCCAGCTCATGATCTAAACGAGTCGCACATACACCCTAGTACATGTTCCTCGGCGCTAAGGGCATCCCCTAAGAGCGGGGGATTTTGTGAGATTTCTTATTGGTTGTCTTGTGTTTCTAATAAGTTGTTTAATAGTTGGCATGTTGAATTGTATGTATAATAAGTCGGTTTAGATCGATCCTAACCGAATGATTATTATGAATTCCTTCTTTCTATTAATTTCTATTAATAGAAAGAAGATTAAACATTAAGAAAAAAATATCAAATCAGAATTTGCTCGGTTTTTTATGCAACTGCTACAAGATCCACAATTCCATGAGCTTGGGCTTCTGTTGCGGACATAAAAACATCCCTTTCCATGTCTTCGGATACAACCCATAGGGGCTTGCCCGTTCTTTGTGCATAAAACCATGTGAGGATTTCGCGCAGTTTTAGTAATTCTTCCGCTTCCAGGACAAATTCTACTATTTGTGCCACATAAAAGCCATCAATAGGTTGATGGATCATTACCCTGATGATATAAGATAATAAATGGGTACTTTGTCTCAGATGATAAGGCAAGAATAATAAGAAAAATATAGAATTGAAAAACCGTTCAAGCATTGTTTGCGTATTGCATACGACTCCATAATAGATTCGCTTTTACCTTTCCTTTCATCGAAGAAAAATATAGAGTCTATCGGGCCTAGATTGGTAAATGGTCCAATAACCACCCTTCCCTTGGTAGGAGTGAAAAAACCAAAATACTATGGTGGCCCCGCTGCTTTATTTGATTGGTGATTTAACAATCCCAAAGTTTCTTTTTTTTTTCAAATAAAAAATACTGAAAAAGAGTAGCAATTTGTTTTTTTTTTTTTTGGTACTCTTTCATAACATAAAGAGTATTAAGAGCCTTCCGCCGTGAAAACAAAAAAGTTTGTGACGCTGAAAAGGGCTCGCGATAAATAAGATAAAATCGGGAATACCCTCATATCTCATACTACTCTTTCGATACATAATTTAATATTTATAATGAAACCACAAGAATTTTTTTCTATCGAATTCAAAATGCCATGCTATTATTACTTAATATTCATATTGCATATGGCGAAGGCATAGTTTTCTTTTTTCTTTCAAATACAAATAAAAAAACTCATTGGCGCCAAGCGTGAGGGAATGCTAAACGTTTGGTAATTTTTTCCTCGACCAGGATGAAAGATCCCATTGAAGCGGCTAATCCCATGCATACTGTCTGTACATCTGGTCGCACAAATTGCATAGTATCATAAATAGCTATTCTGGGTATTACCCATCCACCGGGAGAATTTATAAACAAATACAAATCTTTGCTCTCACTCTCTATACTTAGATATACCATAAGACCAATAAGTTGATTCGAGATCGCGCTATCAACATCTTGACCTAAAAAAAGTAATCGTTCTCGATAAAGTCGGTTGATTAGGATAAAACTCTATCCTTTAGGAACCGTACATGCACCTTTTAAATGCATACAGTTCAAAAAATCGCGAAAACAAAAAATAAGAATCAATGTGTAGCCTCTAACCCTCCCTTTTTCTTGTTTTTTCTTGATAGTAAGTACTCTTTAACTTCTCTTCTAACGAAGGGGTTTTTCTTCCATTTTTCAAGAAAGATGAGTTTTGCCCCGTTTAGCCATAAAAAAAAATTTACTAAACTTCTCAAACTAGCTTCTCATTGATTGAGTCTTTCATCGAGATCCGAGTGAAATCACGATGGCGTTTTCTTGTTCCTGAATGGGGGGTTTTCAATTCTTTTAGGTTTGCACTCTACTCCGAGTAAGGATTCGCCCGATTTATATTTGCACATATAGGGCAAATGCCCCCAATATCGCATCTTTTTTATACAACTTCCTTAATATGGATAGATATTAGTAATTGGTTTTTTTATAAATGGAGCCTTGATACTTCATTTTATTGGTCTAAGTCCAACCACGCCAACCATAAATTATTCTAATTGATAATATTAATATTCATTTTGCTACCGCCGACGCATAGATGTAATTGTACTTCATTGCATTTCATGCTCCAATTTTTTTGACGATTTCATCAATCTTTCTTGGGCGAAACGGAGGGTATCCCGATCGGGGGAGAGAACGGGGAAATCCCATATGACCCAATATATCTGACAAGCCGCACTATACGTCAATCCAAACGGAATCGTCCTCTCTAGGATTTCGAAAAGGTACTTTTGGAACACCAATAGGCATTAAATGAACTAAAAAAATTAAGTACTCTATTTTACTTTGATGTGAAAGCGTAACACTGAATTATTGTCTTAATAATATTAATTATCCTTAAAAGAAGAAAAAATGAATAAAATCCAATTTTGACTAATAGGTCCGTTAAATGATGAACAAATCTGTATGCATTTACTCATGTAAACCGAGGTATTGTGTATTGGTACTTATTGGATATAGAATAGATTTGCTTCTCTTTGTTCCTACAGACAGAATTTGATATTTTTACATTACTAAAACTGAAGGAAGAGAAAAAAAAGACTTTCCCCAGGATAATCAAGTGGGGGGGGGGGGGGGGGGGGGGCATAACATACTGTTTTTCAGTGCAATAAAGTTACATAGTGTCTACTTTTCGTTGCCAAAGAGGTATTTCCATGGGTTTGCCTTGGTATCGTGTTCATAACGTCGTATTGAATGATCCCGGTCGTTTGCTGTCTGTTCATATAATGCATACAACTTTGGTTGCTGGTTGGGCCGGTTCGATGGCTCTATATGAATTAGCGATTTTTGATCCTTCTGACCCCGTTTTTGATCCAATGTGGAGACAAGGTATGTTTGTTATACCTTTCATGACTCGTTTAGGAATAACCAATTCATGGGGTGGTTGGAATATTACCGGAGGAACTATAACGAATCCGGGTATTTGGAGTTATGAAGGTGTGGCTAGGGCGCATATTGTGTTTTCCGGCTTGTGCTTCTTGGAAGCTATATGGCATTGGGTGTATTGGGATCTAGAAATATTTTGCGATGAACGAACAGGAAAGCCCTCTTTGGATTTGCCTAAGATTTTTGGAATTCATTTATTTCTTTCAGGGGTGGCTTGTTTTGGGTTTAGTGCTTTTCATGTAACTGGCTTATTTGGTCCTGGAATATGGGTGTCCGATCCTTATGGACTAACTGGAAAGGTACAAGTTGTAAATCCAGCGTGGGGTGTGGAAGGTTTTGATCCTTTTGTTCCGGGAGGAATAGCTTCTCATCTTATTGCAGCAGGAACATTGGGCATATTAACGGGCCTATTCCATCTTAGTGTCCGTCCACCTCAACGTCTATACAAAGGATTACGTAAGGGAAATATTGAAACTGTCCTTTCCAGTAGTATTGCTGCTGTCTTTTTTGCAGCTTTTGTTGTTGCTGGAACTATGTGGTATGGTTCAGCAACTACGTCGATTGAACTATTTGGTCCCACTCGTTATCAATGGGATCAAGGATATTTCTAGGAAGAAATATATAGAGGAGTTGGTGTCGGATTAGCTGAAAATCAAAGTTTATCTGAAGCTTGGTCTAAAATTCCTGAAAAATTGACTTTTTATGATTATATCGGAAATAATCCGGCAAAAGGTGGATTGTTCCGAACAGGCTCAATGGACAATGGGGGACGGAATAGCAGTTGGGTGGTTAGGACATCCTATCTTTAGAGATAAAGAAGGACAAGAACTTTTTGTACGTCGTATGCCTACTTTTTTTTGAAACATTTCCAGTTGTTTTGGTAGACGGAGACAGAATTGTTAGAGCGGATGTTCGTTTTCGAAGAGCCGAATCAAAGTATAGAGTTGAACAAGTAGGGGTAACGGTTGAGTTTTATGGTGGCGAACTAAATGGATTCGGTTATAGTGATCCTACTACTGTGAAAAAATATGCTAGACGCGCTCAATTAGGTGAAAATTTTGAATTAGATCGTGCTACTTTGAAATTAGACGGTGTTTTTCGTAGTAGTCCAAGGGGTTGTTAACTTTTGAACATGCTTCGTTTGCTCTGCTTTTCTTCTTCGGACACATTTGGCATGGTGCTAGGACCTTGTTCAGAGACGTTTTTGCTGGTATTGATCCAGATTTAGATGCTCAAGTGGAATTTGGAGCATTTCAAAAACTAGGAGATCCAACTACAAAAAGATAAGTTGTTTTGATACGAGATTTCTCTGTTATTTTTCGCTTCTATTTTCTTTTTTTAATTTCACTTTGAAATAAGATACCGGAGACATTTCAAATCTTGCTCTTTTTTATATTTTCTACAGGGAATATATAGAAAATGATCCTAAATAAACAAGTATGGAAGCTATAATTGTAAACCACGATCGAATCTATGAAAGCATTGGTTTATACATTCTTCTTAGTCTCGACTCTAGGAATAATTTTTTTCGCTATCTTTTTTCGAGAACCGCCTAAAGTTCCAACTAAAAAATAAAAAGATGAAATGATTTTTCATTAGCTTAAGTCGTAATTGAAGTAATGAGTCTCCCATATAAATATATATGGGAGGCTCATTACTTCAACTAGTTTCTGTGTTCCTCAAAAGGATCTCTTAGTTGTTGAGAGGGTTGCCCAAAAGCAGTATATAAGGCATACCCAGTAAAACTTACAAGTAAACCAGATATAAAGATGGCGACTAGAGTTGTTGTTTCCATTATTCTATAATTTCAAGACCCCAATGGATCTATGATAAGATCATTTATTTACAACGGAATGGTATACAAAGTCAACCAAGCTCAATTAATACAAAATAGGATTTATGGCTACACAAAGCGTTGAAGGTAGTTCTAGATCTCGTCCAAGACGAACTGGTGCACGGTCGTTATTGAAACCATTGAATTCGGAATATGGTAAAGTAGCTCCTGGATGGGGAACTATTCCTTTGATGGGTGTCGCAATGGCTTTATTTGCGATATTCCTATCTATTATTTTGGAGATTTATAATTCTTCAGGTTTACTGGATGAGATTTCAATGAATTAGATTTACTAGAAGTGCTAAGTCTTAGCTTTTCAATATAAAAGTAGGTCTCGGATTTTTTTTATAGCCCACTCCAATTCTATTTTATTTTGGTAGTTCGATAGTGGAATTTTTTCTGTATTTCTGGAATATGAGTGTGCGACTTGTTAGGCTGGATCCTATTGATAATACAGAGAATGGGTCTCTCATCTTGATAGAGATGGTTTTTTACTTCGTCGGATCTTTATTCTAGTATCTGGAGCACGAAATATATGAAATAGATTACTAAGTATTAGAACTATGATTCATATTTAATATTCAGATCGCGCGACCGAACTCAAAAGAATTTCAAAGAATTCGAAGATACAAATTGAAAGATTTTTCTTCTTTCAATTCTTTGTCTATACTTATTTTGATCAAAGAACAAACCCTTCTTTTCTTTTTATTTTTAGTCATTATTCATTGAATAAGTGATGATACAATGATTCTTACTCAGGGAATCTTTGGACTACTTATATTTTATAGGTTTTACTGAATCATCATGGTTCTAGTATGAATCTGTGGTTTTAATCGATTTATAGGATCTTAACAAGAAAAATCATATCATAATAACGAAAACGAGGGTAAGGCTACTTACACATTCCATACAAATAAAAAAAATCAAGCAAAAAATGGGTAACTAGAATATTCAAGAGGCCTGTAATGATTCAAAATGTGAAATCTTATTCAAATGCATAAAGCAGTGTATTCCAATATTTACTTATTTCTTCATTTGTTTCAGATAATGTTGATTCTGTGACTGCTTTGGAAGGGTGTTTCACTATGTTGAATCTGGGTGGAGATGAGATTGAGACTGAAAATGATTTGGCAGGTAATGATTTTATTTGTTACTACGATTAATTGCTTGGTTAAGTTTCAATGGAATAATAATTGGGATTCTTTTCTTTATCTTGGGCAGAAGATACAAATGGGATTGGGAGGCCTTATCTTGATTGAGCTTGACTAGGATTGTTGGGAACTTGCTGCTGCCTGCTGCTGTGTTGTGTTGTGTTGCTGCTACTGTGATTCGTTGTTGGTGCTGCTGCTGCTTGCTACTGGTCTGTTCATGTTTTTGTTGGCCTGTTGCTGCTGTATTGCTGTTGGAGTGTTGCTGGACTGCTACTGGTATGATGGTCTACTACTACGGGAGTGTTGTTGTTGGTCTGTTCGTGTTGTTGCTGCTTTATTTTTCTTACTTTTAATGTTGTTTGATTGTTGAGAGTAGACTTTTATGGATGTTGATGGATCATGGATCATGGATAATGGATGTTGCTTTGATGGATCATGGTTATAACTTAAAAGTTTGAACGATGCAGTTTGCTAGTTTCAATTTCAATGAAGTTCAATGGTTTTCTTTCAGTTTCATTCTGGTTTTCAAATTTTAGTTTTTATATGTGTGTAGCGGGTAAAACTCGACCAACCAGGTAATATCCAAACCCGGACGGATACGGGGATAGATAGTGATTTAGTATCCATTGGCCATTCCGGACGGGTACGGGTAATACCCGTTTATAACTACGGGTGGGGCTCGGGGAGCTACTACCCGGCCCCATACCCACCTGTTGCCATGCCTAGGGACGGGTAATACCCGCGCGGGTACAGTGTGGGGTGGGGCGGGTCGATCCACTCTTACATGCTCTATGAAAAAATACACGCAAAATTTACTTTTTACGATAAAATGAAGGAGAAAACACTTTATGAATGAAAAATAATGATAATCAAACGAGGAATTAAGTCTAATTGAAAGGTCGAGTTTAACTAGTTGAAGAAAAGTCAAAATATGAGAAATATGAATAGATATTATAAGAAATTGAGGTTAAATGAGCCAAAAAAGGAATGAGCACTGCAGATCAAGTCAGTTAATATCCAGTAGACTGATTCAAATTGTCATCACTAAATAGTAAATACCATCCTAAACACATCTAAATTTTATTACTTGTGTGTTTTCTGCAACTAGGAGCCGTAGCCAAACTGCCCCCAATAAGTATTGCTCTCCATCCACCATCTCTCAAAACCAATGCTGTCAAAGCCGAGCCGGAGTATGACCCGGTAACGTGAACGGCTCGGTCATTAGTGGTCCAGCCGGCATTAGACCGTTTAAAAACCGTTTGAGAACCGGTACATTATAAACAATATAATATCATAGTAGAACAGACATAAAGTAATAATTCAATGATTTAATGAGTAAAAATGATAATTACAGGTACCATTTAAGAATTCTACACAACATATATATATACAGCAACTAAAAAAATCCTAACCTAATCCTAAGCGACAACGCCGCTTCCCCACCCATCACTCTCCTTCCTTCCGCTTCCCCATCCTCCCTCCCTCTCTCCTTCCTCCTCTCCCACCGCCGCACCTATTTTCATTTTTCAGCCACTATAGCCTTCTGCAATTCCTCAAAAATCCATCACCTCATCTTTTCTTAACCCGTAAATGCTCTTCCTCGTCCCAATCCGTGAAATGGCTCGGATTCAATCCAAGCCTCTGGTGAGACAGGGCAGCTTAGCGGGGAGCTGCTTGCGACGGTGGCGAAGGGATGGAAGCGTCGGGAGCGGGGAGCTGCTTGCGACGGTGGCGACGGGATGGAAGTGCCGGGAGCGAGGAGCTGCTTGCTACAACAAGGACTGGCGATGGCGATGGCGACTGGGGATGGCGATGCCGTCGGGAAGCGCCGATGCCGGGACAAGAGGTGTTGACGGCCGATTCCACGATTGGCCTTTTCTATTTTTTTTAGGGTAAATCAAACGGCCGAACCGCGCGACCGGCTCGAGCGGCTCGAGCGGTTAACCGCTTCGGCCGCTCGCCGACCGCTGTATAAAATCGTGGCGGTTAAATAGCTGATCCGAGCCGGTTTTACGGCCAGGTGGCGGCTTTGGTGGTCCGGCCGGCCGGCTCGGTTCGGCTTTGACAGCACTGCTCGAAACTCATATGGCCTGGTTTTGAATGAAATTGGAGAATTGAGTGGTTGCATTTCCCTCGCTCCCCATAGTTGCCACTCCTTTTTTTCTTGTATCCTCTCTCCGTTCTTTTCCTTTTTGTTCACATGGGAAGTGGAGGGAAGTAGGAAAGAGCTGTCACGTGCCAATGGTTATTTTCCATCTTTCTAACTGTTTAATAATAAAAATAAATTTAAAAAAGGGAAATGAGGTGTTGCAGATAATAACCATGATGATGCTTCTGCTGCTGCTAGTTGAAACGTAATTAAGGCTTGATCATCAAGCAAAATTAGGTAAAACATTTGATTAGTTAGATGGCCGAGCAGAGAAAGGAATTTGCTAAAACACTAATCTATTTGTGGTTAGCGCGGCAGTTTCAAATCAAAGGCCAATAGTAATCACACACAGCAAATTAATATCTCATCCCAAAAAAAAACGAAAGCAACTCTGCAACCTAACCAACGGCAGCCGGAGCCATTAACTAACCCACCGGCCAAGGCAACCATGAACGTAATTATTATTATTATTATTATCTCATATTCTATATTTCTCTTTTAGAATATTCTGAGTTAGGAGAGAGAAGAAAAAGAGAGCGAAAGTGGAGTGTGAGCGAGAAAGAGAGAAAAAACAGAGTCTTGACCCGAAAGGTTAAAAGAAGAAAAATTAGAACAGAACAGAACAGAACAGAAGAGGGTCCTTAAATTATCTCTTCTTCTTCTCGCCTTCCAACTCCCAGGGAAGGGATTCGGCTGGTCCTCCTTATTTCTTCCTCCAAATTCTCCTTCCTATTTAGTTTCCTCCTCCCCCCTGTTTTCCCGGCTCTGTTTCGGTCGCTTCAAATCTATTTGGGTGTTCCTTCCTTCCTTCCGCCAAGACAATACAACCCCTGCCTGCTTTTGCTTTTGCTCCAGGTGATTCATGCATTTTGATTTCCAATTTTGGAGATGCATTGTTTTACCGCCTTCGTTCCTTGGCGCCAATTTCCAGTCCTCGGATTCCTTTGTTCTGTTGGTGGGTTGCTTTGAATCCCAGTTTTGATCGTGTTTCCTACAACGAATTTGCATGTCCCATTATTGCTCCGATCTGGGTTCCAATGCAAGTTCCACCAGCCCGGCTATTGATGCTTCAATTTTTATTTTTTTTTTTCTTTTCTGAATTTCGTTTTGTCCTCCTTGAGCTTGGTTAAGTTCCTAAGTTTGACCCCAAAAAAGATTTCCTGTGTTTTGCTTCCTCCTGGCAGGGTTGCATTTGAATTCAACGCCATCGAAACTGGCAAACAGCGGAAGTAGAGGGCGGATAACCCCCAGCTAAAGGCCTTTTTTTCCCAGATTTTGGGGAGAGGTGGCCGCTGCCTGCGGAGGAGGACTGACTGACTGACTCCATCGCATCGCACGCACATGGAATTTGGCACAACCCTTCACCCACAATTCACAGACATTCCCCCTTACAGCCTCTGAAATTCTCAGTCCTCACAGGTCTCTCTCCCTCCCTCCCTGTTTCATTATTTTACGAATTCCAGCCATTTTTTTCTTGGGTTTTTATTTTTCACTTCCTTTTGGAAATGCGGGCGGTAACATGATTGTGAGAAGAGTTGCTTGACAGTCTGTAACAATGGCGGGGACCCATATCTTGTGTCAGTCTCTCTTCCGCCATTTATTAATTGAATCGCTGGGTTTGACCCTCCCCATTCCAAGCATTTTCCCCTTATGCTTAAAAACTGCAACCACCAATTATTTAACATGGTCTTGATGATACAGACAAAAGAAAGCCGACCAAAAGTGTCGGTGAATTTCACCCCCATAATTCCTTTCCATCATTCACGTCATTAATTACATAATTAACATATGGTAAATGGTTGGTTGTGTGGTCGTTAATGGTTCGGTTGTCATTATGCTTTCTTTCTCACTAGTCAACCAAAAAAGCAATAGGACAAGAGAGGGACTGACTAGCTGTGATTATCGCAGAAGGAAGGGTGAGACACAGATCGCGTAAGATGGGTGCAGCTGAAGATGAAGAGTCGATGCAGTCAGCAAAGGATGGAGAAGAGAAGATTTTGGTCTCGGTTCGAGTCAGGCCCATCAATGACAAGGAAGCTTCAAGGCATGATGTGTCCGACTGGGAATGCATCAACGACACCACTGTCATTTACAGAAACAATCTCTCCCTCTCCGAGCGCTCAATGTACCCTTCTGCTTATACCTTTGGTAAGCCCCCGGCCCACTCTCTTTTGCTTCCGAGAGCTACAAAACTTGAATCCTAAATCCCAGTTTTAGCAATGCCCATTTGTTTTTTGACGCTGTGCAACTGTTGGGTCGTGCTCTTCTTTGATATTGGCTGCTGCAGACAAAGTGTTTGGTCCCGATTGTCCAACAACTCAGGTCTATAGAGACGGAGCCAAAGCAGTTGCTCTCTCTGTCGTCAGCGGTATAAATTGTGAGTATGGCTTCTTGAGCTTGTTTTTTATTTGGGAAATCCTTGATCTTGAAGAACTGTAGCAATGTTTTTCTGCATTTTTTTTCTCTTTCGTTGATGAATCTGTGTTTTTTTCTTGTTTTTTTTCAAGCGAGTGTGTTTGCTTATGGACAAACGAGCAGTGGAAAGACATACACAATGCGGGGCATCACCCATTCTACTGTGGCTGATATATATGACTATGTAGCCAGGGTAATTGTTGTCATCATCCTACATATGCCATGTTTGTTAACTGATTAGTGAAAGATTTCTTTGTTTCCCTCCATCAGCACAAGGAAAGAGAGTTTATCATGAAGTTCTCTGCCATGGAGATTTACAATGAATCTGTCAGGGACCTGCTTAGTGCGGATACAACTCCGCTTCGACTTCTAGACGATCCAGAGGTGATTATTCAAATTTGTCATATAATCCAGTAAACAGCTTGTTAATTTAATTGTCAGAGCTTAATGGCGGCAATTCTTTCTATTTTTCTATGTAAACAGAGGGGGACTGTTGTCGAGAAGTTGATTGAGGAGACCTTAGGGGACTGGAATCATTTTCAAGAACTCATGTCCATCTGTGAAGGTAGGCAGGCTGGAGGGTCTCTTTAGTACACGTTTTGGCGCGCCATGAAATGAAGCTTAAGCGCTTGAACCATGCATGTTTTTAAACTTGTCTTATGATATATGCTTTTGCAGCTCAGAGACAAATAGGGGAGACTTCCCTCAACGAGACCAGCTCTAGATCTCATCAGATTTTGAGGCTGGTAGGATCATCTAGTCGTTTCTCTTCCAAGTTCTAAGCTGTAACTAGTTCATATATTATATGCTGAAATGAAATGCGCTTACTGGTTTGGTGTACTTTCCAGACAATTGACAGTTCTGCAGTCGAGTTTTTAGGCAAAGACAAGTCAAGCGCCCTTTCAGCCACTGTGGTACGGATCCGTATGGTTTAAGGAATCACTGTTTCATTGAAAGTCGCAATGCATGCTTGTAACACAAACACTCTCTTCTGTTGCACAGAATTTTGTTGATCTAGCAGGAAGTGAGCGTGCATCTCAGGCATTATCCGCGGGCATGAGGTTGAAGGAAGGTTGCCACATAAACCGCAGTTTGCTCACATTGGGGACTGTCATCCGTAAATTAAGGTTGTTACTATAGTAGTGGCTTTTCTAATCTTGAACTGCAAATGGGATTCTGATTCTCTTAACCAAAGGGAAACCTGGCAAAATGCGATTCTCAAATACATTTGTTGCCTTTTTTTATGTTTGAGAGCAGCAAAGGAAGGAATGGGCATATCCCTTTCAGAGATTCAAAGCTTACGCGCATATTACAGTCCTCCCTGGGTGGCAATGCCAGGACCGCCATCATCTGCACCATGAGCCCTGCACGAAGCCACGTTGAGCAGTCTAGAAACACTCTCCTCTTCGCAAGCTGTGCTAAAGAGGTGTCTACTAATGCTCGGGTCAACGTTGTCGTGTCTGATAAAGCATTGGTCAAGCAACTGCAGAAAGAGTTGGCAAGGCTGGAGAACGAATTGAGAAGTACAGGAGCAAAATCCGTCTCGTCAAATGTCACCGAGTTACTGAGAGAAAAAGACATGCAGATTGAGAGGGTTAGTTGGTCTCAGTTCTTTATATCAAGATTCATACATTGTAAGCACTAGAGCATTGATAGTTCTCCCTTTCCCCTCTTTTCTTGCAGCTGACGAAAGAAGTAGCAGACCTAAATAGACAGCTAAACGTGGTTCAGACACGTGTCGATGATGCTCGATCTGAAAGAGTCAGAGTCTCATTTCCATGGGTTTGTTGTTCATCTACTGCCTCTTTATTTATTTTCTTTTCAGTCTGCACGATGCTGAATGTTGGTTGTCCTTCATCTGAACAGGAAGAGGCAGGTCAGCAATACCCCAAATTAAGAGTGCAGAATTCCTGGAAATCCGAGACCTCAATATCATATTCACCTATCTCCGAGGATCCTCGCATGACGGAGACTCTTCGATCTTTCGAACCATCTCAGACCTCGGAGGACCAGTGCAGTATCATTTCCGACGAGTCCTTCATCCAACTTGCGGAATTCCAGGAGTTCCTTCAGTCGTACGCCTCACCAGAAGTATCATTTGCCAGTACAGACAAATATATCAGAGATGAAGGCTGTGACAAGGAAATTGAGAAGCAGAATCATGACAGTATAGACACTGCATCATGCAAAGAAGTGAAATGCATCGAGGTCGACAACTCAGCGGGTGGCAGCAGTGTTTCCTCCTCGCATGTGAATGAGTCAGCATCTAGCCCCAACAACAATGGACATTCAGACCCTGCTGTCTCATCTTCTCTTCTTCCAGAGATGGGTATTTCGGAATGCACAGAATTTGACTCCAATGAAGCTGATAAAACGAAAGAAATTGTATTATCACCATTGAAGGAGGAAGAAGAAGAAGAAGAAGAAACTTTGCCAGAGAAGGAATTAGTTTCATCTCCAGTGAAGGAGGAGAAAGTGGATTACGCGGAGAAAGAATCCGCTGAGGAGATGAAAGAACTGGTTTCATCTCCATTGAAGGAGGAGAAAGAAGCTGAAGAGAAGAAAGAACCAGTAATAGTAGTGCCTTCTCCAGTGATCAATGAGACAGAAGCTGAGGATAAGGAAGAACTAGTTGAGGACAGAGAAACAGAGGAGAGGAAAGAGTCTGTGTCTTCTCCCCTGCAGGAGAAGGAAAACAAAGAAGTAGCTCCAGTTCTGGCCAAGGAGGAGCAGGTGATGGTGAGTGAATCGCCATCCGACATCAACCGAGCAGGTAGCGAGACACCATCGCCAAGGGA
This sequence comes from Linum trigynum, assembly GCA_964030455.1. NCBI lineage: Eukaryota > Viridiplantae > Streptophyta > Magnoliopsida > Malpighiales > Linaceae > Linum > Linum trigynum. The sequence goes on along the minus strand of OZ034814.1, from coordinate 24,883,671 downwards.
TTTCATAATACCATCACCGGAGAAATCTCCCTGGCTGATGGAAGAAGACCTGTACACCCCACGAAGCTTGAGGTTGATTAGGAGCAAAAGCTGCAGAGCAGCACTAACGACCAAATCAACCCCGCATTGGTTTGAGAGGACAGAAAAGAATGAAAGCAGCCCACCTCCGTATATGTTTGATAAGTGTTTCACTCAGAGACGAGCAAGTGTTGCCGGTCCCATTTTCCCGTTGAGGTACGATCTGCAAAATGATGTACTATCCACGAGTGGCTCTCAGGAGACTACTGCAATTCCTGATGACCATCTGGGACACAACGGCAAAACTCCTAGTGATTCGAGTAGCAGCAGCAGAGTCAGGAATGCCGCTGCTGAATCGATAGAAACGCCTGATGCTTCGGTGAGTTTGCTTTTAGAGAATGCCATCCCAATATAGAACCAGTCTTCCATCGATGACCCACTTGCTCATTCTGTGCTTGGACTCGTTTCATTACAGGTCGAACATACGAAGCCAAATCCTGAAAAGAGAGATGTGGGGTTGGATCCGATACAAGATGATGGAGCAAGTTCTCCATCATGGCCAGCAGAATTCAAGAGGCTCCAACGAGAGATCATTCAACTTTGGCATTCTTGCAACATTTCGCTGGTGCACCGGACCTACTTCTTCCTGCTATTCAAAGGTGACCCTGCAGATTCTTTCTACATGGAGGTGGAGCTCAGAAGACTGTCCTTTCTGAAGGACACATATTCCCAGGCAAACCCATCAATGGTCCATCCAGAAGCCATGACACACAGTTCCAGGTAACAAACTACTTATCATTGCATTTCCCATACTTCCAACTTTCAAACATCCATAGTGTTTACAGTGTGAGAGATCTATGTTCAACATTGTTCTTGCTTTCTGAATCAGCAAAAGAGCTCTGGAGGAAGAGAAACATATGCTGTGCAAGCAAATGCAGAGGAACCTGTCCAAGGAAGAAAGGGAGAACCTGTTTTTGAGATGGGGCATTAAGTTGAGCTCACAGAACAGAAGACTGCATCTGGTAAACCGACTGTGGACGAAGCCGGGAGACATGGATCACTTAATGGAGAGTGCCAATGTGGTGGCCAAGCTGGTTGGTTTCGATGAAGGGAAAGAGCTTGCCATGAAGGGCATGTTTGGACTCCTCAATTTCACTCCCAAATACAGCAGGCGGAAAACTTCTCTGTGGAAACGCAGCGTGCTTTCCATCTTGTGAGAGGGTTTGGGGGTATTCGGCTAATCTAAAGAACGTTGATTATTCTTTTTGGATCTGTGCTATATTTCTTTTGCGACAGGAGTTGCTGATGATTGTGTAATAGCAGAGTAGGATTTGACCAAGAGAAAGTGTGCTTGTAAATCTGATAGCGGAAGGCTGTAAGGATGCGAGATGATTGAAGGCTGTAAAGTTGGCTTTGTAATGCTTAATAAGATATGTTTAATGAGACTGGATGTTTTCCAATTGCTTTTCTATAATCTGGCGTTTTGTGATTAAGGTACTACTTAAGGGATTCGAACATGGAATCTACAGGTTCTAGGCTAGTGGTATTACCACTAGACCAAGCTAATTTGGCGTTTTGTGATTAAGGTACTACTTAAGGGATTCGAACATGGGATCTACAGGTTCTAGGCTAGTGGTATTACCACTAGACCAAGCCCTTTTTCGTACGATTTCCAGATATCTTTGATAGCTGCAGTTTGTTCTGCCGTTACAAATCAGTCTCTAAACGCTTAGAATTAAGCATAGAGCAGCTTTGGATCAACTCTTTTACCAACGAGACTTCTGCATTAAAATCACCATGTCCAAAACCTAGTACCCAACTGTGACAGCAAGCAAAGAAAGCTGTCCTTTACTCTAGTTGGAATTGGCACAGACTCATCAATCACATAGACCAAAGATCCAGGGAAGCCTCAATCAGACATTGCTAAAATTTCAAGCTTGCTCGATAGCGAAGGTAAAAGCACGGCAGAAAAAACAGATTTGACAAGATGAAGATGAACACTTATTTGAACAGAATACAATGAGAAGGTGACACCAGTGTTTATTTCCAGGGGGGATAATTCTACTTCCAGTCATAAAAAACCAGCAAATGCAACATAATAAGCCATGGGTTTGGCGAAGTTGAGTGTTTAGAGAGGAATAGATTTACAACTATCGCACAGCCTCGGTGGGCATAATATCATCCAGCTCACAGCTACCAAGTATTTGGGAAGAAAACAACCAATCCAGAACTTACTCTGCTCTGGATTGACCTGCCCTGGAAGACAGGATGATGCCAACAATGAGACCATACAAAGCCAACGCTTCAGCAAAGATGAGAATCAGAATCATTCCAACAAAGAGCTTTGGCTGCTGAGCATTTGCTCTGCAAAAGATCACCGTCCATAAATCAGCCCAACCCAATCAAAAAAAAAAGACAGCAACTGCAAGTGACAGGTTTTGATATATTGACAGGAAGAATCTACACAGTTACCCTCATCATTTTCAGACTATTAAAGCCAGGATCTAATTTTGAAATACTCCCTTAATCTGAGTCCGACTTGCACCAACTATGTCTATCAAAGTCTTATTTTTGGGTCGTTCCCAACAATGTTATATGTGTACTTCCATGAAATGTGTAATCATGGAACCCAACCATGGATTGGTGGCAACATTCCTTCCACTTAAGAAGCTTAGAGAAACAGAAAGACTCTTCTACTTTCAGTCTGTTCCATGGAATTGAATCCACTTGACATGGCCAAAATTCCTTTCACTTACAATAACCTCACATGAAATCTATTTTACTTGCAATAGATAGCAAAATTGATTCAATTTCTAGTTTAACAACTCTAATCAAGCAACAGTCTTGAACAGTTCTAAGAGTTATATATATATCAGATTGCTGATATGAAACCAGAATCGCTAAGGACATACCTGACGCCGGCATCCCCAACGATGCCGATGGCCATGCCAGCAGAGAGTCCGGCCAGACCACAGGCCAATCCAGACGAAAGATGTGCGTAGCCGTCGAAGAGGTAGTACGATTTGGCCTTAGGGTTGATCCCGGTGCTGATGATAACAGCAATAATCAGACCATAGATACCGAGCACTCCAGCCATAACAACTGGAACAATCGACTTCATAACCAGCTCCGGCCTCATCACCCCCATCGACGCCACTCCCACGCCGCTCTTCGCCGTCCCGTAGGCTGCTCCCATACCTGAACCATCAGTAGCAAATTGAATTGAGGGTTCCAATTTTGAGTATAGAAGAAAGAAAGATTGGCATCTTTCAATCCTGATCGCGGATCTGAAATCTGAAGAGAGTACGGGATTTGTTTGGCTTACATGAAAAGACGAGGGCCGAAGCGGCCCCGAGGAAACCGAAGAAAGGTGCGGTCTCATCGCCGCTGAAGGTAGACGACATTATCTCCGGTAGGGATTTCTGGGGAGGGGAATTCGATCACGAATCGGGTTTGCCTCTCCTCGAACTAAGTTGATGATGCAGGGATGAACAAACGGTGGGAAAACTTCCAGCCAGGTGCTTCGGTGCTATGCTATCTCAGGGTCTATGTCGGCAATATATCAAGCCCAATAATAGTTCCATCCTCACCCCACGAGCCCGACTTTGGTGACCCACTAAATGAAGTACTCAATGGGCCTGTCTTCAATATTAGAGTACTAACTATGTTAACTAGGGATATCAATGGATTAGGTTGGGTTGGATTTCTCTAAACACGTTTTCAATGCAAGTACCATTAAAAAACTTATAAAATATTGATGAGTTTTAGAAGTAAAAATCCAATCAAATAGATAAACACGGGTCTATAGGTACTCATGGGTTCACAAACATAACCATATATTATTTTTTCGAACATCCATATTGTAATGTTATCGCAATTTTCACTATAAAAATATATCTACAAAGATCATTAATATCTATAAATTATCTATATTATCCGTTTATATTGCTATAAAGACTAATAACATCCATAAGTTATTCGTATTGTTCCGGTTTGATACAAAATGACGTCGTTTAATTTAATGTGTATGGGGCCGGGTGGGAAGCGGGCTGGGTTTTGAAAAAAATCAAACCAGACAGACCCACCAATTTCAAAATCAGGTACAACTCACATCCAACCCAAAACTCATCAACATTGGGTTTTGCACACTTTGATCAGGTTGGGTCAGATTGGCCAATTGGGTATCAGTGAGTTTGGGTTCAATTGTCATCCCTATTATTAACTCAAGGTCAATTCAGAACCGGCCTTCCACCCGATCTGATTATACATAAATCCAGGCCTGGTCATACTTGATAAACTGTGTCATGTCCAACCAATTCCGTTAGTCTTACCTGGTTGAGAGCGACCAAGCCAAGCAAAACAGAGCCCTTGTAACACCTTAAGCATATCTCACATCAATAAAGTATGAGAGAGATTCATGGTTCATAAGGAACATCCAACCTTAAATGACAAAACACAACCCCTGGTGAAACTAGAAGAGTTATTGTAAGAACTCTAAAGTTAAACGTGTTTTGTGTGGAGCGATGCAAGGATGGATGACCTCTTGGAAAGCCACTATGATAAGCACCCAAATCAAAATCATGCGGGGTAGACCCAAAGCGGAAAATATTTTGGTCAAAAAGGCTTGTGATGTTACAAGTGGTATCAGGCCCCACATCGATGCCAATCATTTGTTAGTCCTCGTCTCGACACTTCTTCATGATGGAATTATCAATCCTGGGCGAGATCTATGAGGATGGCGAACAAGATCGTCTTCGTCAATGGCGCAGCGTCGCGTTCGACCGATGGAGATACTCTTATTCCTGCTTAGGAGCGCGCAAATCTCATTGTGCTCGGCTGGATCTACCGTTCTTTGGAGACAACCATTGCTTAGTCAGTCCTCTAGTTGGATTCTACGTGAGAGGTATGGTTGGATCTACAAGAACGCTTCAGCAAGGCAAACTTCGTGAGGATTTCATATTTGCATGAAGAAATGTTTGGCTTCAAGCAAGGCAATCTGACCGTCGCTGATTATTATACAAGGTTTAAGGTTCTTTGGGACAAGTCCTTTGCTCTCCGTCCTCTACCAGGTTGTTCTTCCAATCCACGTTGCCACTATGAAGCTCTTACTTGTCTCGGGATAAGGTAATCTGATTTATCAGAGGCCTCAGATATTCTTTTAGCCCGCTACGATATCAGATTCTCCAGCAAGACTCGCTGCCTTCCATAATCGAGTATTTTCTCAGGAGATTCAACATGATCGTGAATCTCGGTATGGATCTGCTAGTCCTTTTGTGCAGACGGCACCGATGGCGATGGCAGGAAACTTCCCTCCTAATCACGCTCAAAGCTCTGGTCAAAGTCACGGAGTTCCTAACGATGCATCTAAGAAGCCCTTTGTACCTTCTATGGCATACACTGGGCATATGATTGAGAAGTGCTTCAAAAAGCACGGGTATCCAACTAGATACAGGACTCGTGGCAAAGCTGTCAACGCGATCTGATTTGGAGAAGTTGAAGGTCTTTCGGATCAGCTACCTGCTGGAGATAGCTTCACGCTCTCAAAGGAACAGTATCAAGCCTTCTTGGCTTTGATTCAGCCACCGCAGTAGTAGACTAATATTGGGTCAATGAATTCGATGGCAATCTTCGGTCCTACACCACCAGAACACTCCACAATAGCTCTTTTTGCTTATGCAACTTCGGCACAAGCTGCTTCCTCGGCTACACAACTTACATATGAGGAAGTTACAAGTACCTATGTCCTTTTTGCTCTTACAAAACAGTCCCCTAGGTCTCTAGAACAAGCATGGATAGTAGACACTAGCGCTAACGATAATGTGGGTTGTAGATTAGATATGTTTGATTCCACTTTACATGTTCTTAACTCTTTTGTAACTTTGCCTAACAGTTCAAGGGCAAAAGTTATCCATATTGGGATTGTTACTCTAAATAATAAGATAATAGTATCTAATGTCTTGCTCATACCAACATTTACATTCAACTTGCTTTTTGTTAGAAAGTTAACATATCATCACAAATGTGCATTGACTTTCCTTTCTAATAAATGTTTTATTCAGGAGCTGTCTGCTATGCGGACGATTGGTATATCTGATAAAAAATTTGGACTCTACTATCTTGAACATGAAAATGTCGAATCTAATACATCTTTCCCTCATTTATTCTATTATGCATATAATACTGATAAAGACTTGTTCGATTTGTGGCATTATCGTTTAGGACATGCATCTAGTCCTAGAATAAAGGGTCTAATAGCTAATTTTTTTCCTATTAGTGTCAATTACCATTTTCATTGTAAGGTGTGTTCTCTTGCCAAGCAAAAGAGGCTACCATTTGTATCCAACACTTATGTTAGCCAGTTTCCTTTTGATTTAGTTCATTGTGATGTATGAGGTCCTTATAAGGAACCTACAATTGATAATTATCTTTTTTTTTTCAATTGTGGATGATTGTACTCAAACTACATAGGTTTACTTGATTAAGTATAAATCTGAAACTAGGGACTTGTTTGTTCATTTATGTTTATATGTAAAGTTATACGAACTGATAATGTTCAAGAGTTTAACATGCCTAGTTTGTATGCTTCTAAGGGTATTTAACACCAGACTTCATGTGTTCAAACTTCACAGCAAAATCGTCGAGTCAAAAGAAAATTACAGCATATCATTATAGTAGCTAGAGCTCTCGTTTTTCAAACTACATTGCCTTCAAATTTTTGGGGACATGCAGTTCTTCATGCTACACATCTTATAAATTGGCTTCTCTCTCCTCTTATCAAATATACTTCTTCTTTATGTCTTCTTACTGGTTTTTCCCAAGATTTAGGCCATCTAAAGGTATTCGGTTGTCTAGCATATGCTAGTACACTAAGCCACAATAGGCTAAAGTTTGAACCTAGAGAAACCTCTTGTTTTTTCTAGGTTATCCCTTTGGTACTAAGGGTTGTAAGCTTCTAAATCTTAATACAATTAGTTATTTCGGGTCTCGGGATGTGGTTTTTCATGAACACATCTTTCCATCTAAAACTATTTATTCTCGTTCAGATTCTGAGATTTCCTTTCCTAACCTTGACAACATCACATAACAACCTCTTCCTTCACTACTATCTATTCCTCCACCCCCTATGGTGGTACCTGAACCTTCATTAGTACCACCTATCTTAAATCAGCCTCAAATACACGAGATCAATGAACCAGCTGACATTTGCAGGCCTATTAGCCAGAAAAAGTAGCCAGTCTGTTTAAGTGACTATGTCTGCAATTCTGTTCATGCTACATCTTCTAATATTAAGTATCCTATTTCTGATACAGTTTCTTATGATTCTTTAGCCTCGTCTTACAAAATCTTTTTTTTTTAATATTACAAAAGAAGTTGAACCTTCTTCTTATGAAGAAGTAATTCGTGATCCTAGATGGGTTGGATGCAGCTATAAAGCTGAATTAGATGCCTTAGATGCCACCAATACTTGGCAGTTTGCTTCTCTTGCTTCTGGTAAAAAGGCTATAGGTTATAAATGGGTTTTTTCGTATTAAATACAAATATGATGATACTATTGAACGTTTTAAGGCTAGGTTAGTTGCCTAAGGTTTCACTGAAACCAAAGGCATAGATTATTTAAAAACCTTTTCACCCATGGCTAAAATGACAATAATCTGCATTCTTCTTTCAAGATAAGGATGGTCAATAGAACAACTAGATGTTAATATCATACCTGCATTTACTTGCTTTTTCGGACTCTGATTAGGCTGGTTGCCCAGATACTAGGAGATCCACTACTGGTTTTTGCGTGTTTATGGGTCAATCTAATACTTCTTGGAGAGCAAAGAAACAAGGTATTGTAAGTAGATCACATGTTAAACCAAATATAAAGTTATGGCAGATTTGTCTTGTGAATTACAGTGGTTAAGTTATTTGTTTACCGACTTAAGGTGTTTTGTTTCAAGTTTCGTTCTCTTTTTATTGTGATAACACTTCTGCAATTTGTATTCCATAAAATCCAGTTGCACATGAAAGAACGAAGCACATCCTGATCGATTGTCACATAATTCGAGAGAATATAGCTAACAAGCTGCTCAAAGTCTTCCATATTAGCACTAATAATCAAATCACAGACATATTGACCAAATCCCTGTCAATAAATAAGTTTCAGGAGCTTAATACCAAGTCGGCCATGTGTGATATACATGCTCCAGTTAGGAATGGCAATCAAACCAATGACCACAGGTACCTGACCGCCCCCGACCCAGTCAATGCTGGAAATCCCCGCATTGATTGGGTATGCGGCTGATATGGGTAAAACCCGCAAAAAGTTTGATGGGTATGTGGCGTGTATGGTTTTAGCCTCCCCGACTCCGACTAAGTCAATGAGGGGAATCCCCGCATTGATTGGGTATGCGGCGGATATGGGTAAAACCCGCAAAAAGTTTGATGGGTATGGGGCGGTTATGGTTTTGGCCTTCCCGCCCCATGCCCAGACCTATACCCGACCCATCAAAAATATTTCTTCACATATAAAATTACATGGATAAAATTGAAACCTATCAATGATCGTGAAGATAACTTAAGACAGTATATAGTAGAAATGCAATTGAGTGGCCACTCAAGTCCAAATCTAATTCATTTACGTCAGTTCTCTTTTCATTCTTTCACTCTTCCCTCTTGTTAACAAGATAATTATGTTAGTTAAGTATTACTTAGTAGATGTATCAGAGTGAGTAAGAAACTAATGATTTAAAAATATTATATTCAATCTTATTGATTAATAGATGTTTTAGGATCATACAATTTGAACCGTATCAAGAATGTATCTTTATTGACTTGTAGTAGGTCTATTTAGCGTTATAATTGAAAATTTACATGTAACATCTTATGTTTATGATGTTGGATGTATGGAGCAAGTATCATGTGTACCCGAAACCCACGGGTATGGGGCAAGTACGGGTTTGGATATTTGAAAGCAGGAATGAAAAAGGTTTAGGCTAGGAATGGCAAGGGCAGGTCCGGGGCGGGTTACTTGGTACCCAGATCCATCCCGTGACAGGTCGGGTCCAGATCAGGTAATTTATCACGGGTCGTGAGTCGGGCAGGTCGACCCAATGTGTATGCAATTTATATGGGAAAACATTAAAAATATTCGTTATTTTTATTATAAAACTAAGAAAACAAACAATATTATGATAAATGTAGTTAAATTATTGGAGAAATTGAGATTTTCACTGATTTACAACTTTATTATAGCTAAAATATGGTATAATAAAAGAAAATTTCAAAGTAATTTGACTAGGATTACATGTACTTTAGGCAAGAACGGGTTGAGAATGGGGCAGGTTAGGCAGGTCGGACCGATAAAAGTACCCATGCCCGCACTGCCTACGGGGCGATCGGACCCGTCCAAAATAGACCAAACAGGTCGGGTAAAATGGGTCAGGTCAAAATTGTCATCGCTAGTTTAGACAATCTCGTCCCATTGACATCGAGTTGAAGGTATTAATGTAAGTAAGATTTAAAATGTAAATTTTAATGTAACCAGAGTAGTTTAATTTGTAGTTTAATTTGTAGTATAGATACGGTAGCGGTAATTTGGTCAGATGTATAAAAGGCAACATTCAGTACACAGAGAAGGCTGAACACATTTATGACAAAAACACAGAGGAATTTTTCTTCCGCAATCTCTGAATCTGGCAGGACAAACCCCGTCTGTGTATATGTACGATCTACGAAAAAGAGACTAGAGAGAAAAATCATCATGGAACAGTCTAGTATACAAATGGAAGAAAAGCTCGCCTACTGCGAGGGTAAGCCTCAAACTTGTGCAAGTACCACCTCTGCGTCTCTGCTGCTGCAAATCCAAGATTAGCCACCTGCAAAAAATTGATGTTGAGAGATCGAACTCACATCAAAACCAACAAGTTTAAACGGAGAAGCCCAACTCACCACGAACAGAAGAAGCAACCACATGATGTAGTCAGTAGCCCCGCTCGCAATCAAGAGCCCTGCGTAGATTAGCATCTCAGCAGTGTAGTGGGGGCTTGACACCAATTCAAACCAATCCCCACGAGGAATCGCATACTCCTCACTTTGTTCTCTGTCCCTCCTTCTCAATGATCCCTTATAATATACATACGTCGAGAAACAAAGGAAGTGAGTAATGAATGAAATGAGCCATTTGAGTTGCTCATTATGCACAACTGAAGGAGGGAGGAGAAGCCTAACCAGGATTTTATGGCAGCGAAGCTGATGAACCCATCCCCAGGCGAAAAGGGCAGCACCAGTCCACTGACACCATCGCAGCTTCAATATCGGCTTCAAAAATCCCTTCCAATCCGTGTTGTCGCCACCGATTGCAGCAAAAGATGGGTCCTGTTGGGTTTTAGCATTGAGCTCCACCACCACTTCATCAACAGCGAAGTTGAGAGCCTTGAAAGCACAAAAGTGGCAGAGCGAGAGCGGAGCCGCAGCATAGAAACTGTTGAAATTCCACCACAACCCAACAGGCAGCAAAACAGAAACATTCAGTGTGAATATGGAAGAAGCAAATTCAAGAAAATGGGATCAAGGATACATTCGTTATGTTATTGGAGAATGAATGGAATGGAACTCACAAGAGGCCAGTGAGATAGCCCAGAATGTGCATTCGAGCCGAGGGGCTGTAGTTGAGGACATAAATGGTCTCGTAAAGCCGCCTCAACACATGAGTCTCCATCAGCAACAGCAAGAACACCGACACCCAGACCTTGTACCTGTGCTTTGCGGTCCCCGAATGGGACTTGTGCCAAGAGAACAATCGCGAGCCGCCCCCGGTCAAGTGGGCCGCCGCCGACGAGTAGTCCAACGGGTCGGGTACCAACGGAGCCGTCTTGGACGCGTAGTTCCAAGTAATCACCAGCAAGAAACTAGTCCACGCCACACCAAACCAGTAAAAGTGCAGGAAAAATCTCTGGGGAACCGTCCACTTCTGAGGTAAACAGAGCAGAACCCACTTTAAATACAAGTTAAAAAGAGAAAATCGGAGTGAGGAAAGGGAGAAGTGGGGCTGCCAATGCCAGTACCTTGGAAGACGACTTCAGGGTTTTGCCCCTTTTAGCGAAACCCAGCAAGAGTTGGTGGATGGGGTTCAGTCGAGAGAAGGGCAGTGAAGCGAGGAGTATCGGCAGAGTTCCGGCAACCCACGCTACTCCGAGCAGCCAGTCGAGCCGTATCGCCATCGCCGCCGGAGACTAAATTACCTTCGCATTCAACGTTCAAACAATTTTTTTGTTTCTTTCTTTTTTGCTTCGATGTAATTGACAGACAGCTGGGATGGCGCAGAAGTTCTAGAGAGCTTAACCGTTTGTTTTGAAACGCAAGGGCGGATGGCGGCACGTGGCACAGACGTGGCAACTTTTATGGGCCGGCCTAATGTTCGTTTTTGGGCTCATTATCTTATTTTTAACACTTCGGTGGGGTTTTCGCAAAAACAAACCGACCCAAGGACTTGGTGCAGGACGGGATATGGGATTCACAGGAGAAAACTGGGGGAGGATGTTTCGATGGAGGGGGTGATGTGGCCTGTAGGGATTAGATGATGTAATCTTCGTTCTTGGTTGTTGTGTGATGTATTTTTTTATTTGTTATTAAAATAAAGCAAAATAAAAATTAATAAATATGTATGTGGCACAGTCAAATAGTTGCTTGTTTTGCCACGTCATCAGAATCCATCCAACTCAGAAATTAGTGTGCCACCTTAGAGTGAACAAACGTTTGACCGGACGGAAAGTTAACGATTTGGTTATTGTTTTTATTTTAAAAAAGTTTGGCTATTATTTTGTTTAAAATAAAAGGTTTGGCTATTATATTGTATTAGGATTCAGCCCGCGCTCTACTGCGGGATACTATTTCTGTCATAATTTAAATGAGATTTAATATATTCTATTACCATAATTGTTATGTCCCAAACATAGACATAAATGTTGTCATTGTCATAAACATATAATCTATGACCATTATGCAAAAGAGTGACTGTTTTTGCAGAATAAACATGAATGTAGTTAGGAGTGTTGCCAAGTCTCCACGATGTATCTACTAAACTAATAAAAGTTCCATGGCGGAGACTGAAGATTTGGAAACAGTAGGACAAAATGTTTTCAGAAGTTTCGTGCCTTTGTTGTTTGCACGATATCAAAATGGCAAGCTTCGAAGGACAACATCATTTCTCGAATGCTGATCGGTCCCAGAGGGTGAGCACTGTCGCTTTTGGTTGCATGTCTGAATCACTGTCCCCCACTTTTTTCCATGCGACATTCAACTCCGCAGCATATTTTTTGTTATAGTTCTTTGCGATCAATTCGATGATTTCGTCCTTCTTCAGAAACTGATAATCAGATGGTGACTTACGAATAAGTGACAAAGCTGCTTCATGCTTAAACACCACATCTATTTCAGATCCTCCTTGGCGACATTTCCCTTCCAGTTTGTATGTCAGTCTTGCAATACAGTTTTTTTTTGTTAGGTTATACAAAGAGTATTATTATGCCTTGTGTAAAAATGGGAGAATGGTCAAAAGCTTACCCTGTGTTCTCTCCACGAACTTTGCAGATGCTTTTTCTGTATATAAACCTTGGAATGTTAATCAATGTCATGTAAGTAAACCTGTTGCAAAAACTGTCAGATGTATTATACAGGTAAACAGATGGAAATAAACAGCTGTTGTCAATGCTGGTGTTTGTTCGTTTACCTCTGTGAAATCTGACAGGTCCTCCATCCTTTCTTTTATCTCTCTCAGCGATTTCTTTTGCAGTTGATTGCTCAGGAGGTGTCCAGTTTTTTTGCAAGTAGCATCATCGATGAAGTATACTGGTTTGCGACATGCAAGAAAGCTACACGTTGAAAATAAATGTGTAAGTATCACTAACTCGATAGTAGTTGAACTAATCAGTTGGGTAAACCAATATACAGAAACTCACATGTTCATGACATCCTTGCAGCAGTCCTGATAAGAATGGATGATGAGCTTGCTTGCAATTGTGGATTGAAATTCATGCTGATACTTACTGTTATGTCTAGGAGTTACTCTACTAACTGATCTGATTGTCACAATCAGTGGTAACTTTGACTCAATTGCTGGAGCATTCTTTTGAAAATCATCAATGTCATGGCCACTGTATTCAACATAAGCCTTTGCCCCACTGATTGCAAACCAATGCGTTAACTATACATTTTGACAAAGTAAAAAAAAGTGTACAATCTTAAGTGCATACCAGACATCTTGTATGAGCAGATCGAATTTCTGAATCCTTCCTTTAATTGTTTCTGGATGAGTTAGCCTTCTAACACATCCTGTAACATCTATAGATTTAATGTTTGTTATGCTTTGTTTAATGGTGCTCTTAATCATGGATAGAGAGACATATATTTACCTGAATGGCAGACAAAGTCTTCTGATAGTTGAGGCACAATGGAAAAATCGGCTGCTGTGTATGATCCTACTGGGAATTGCTGGGGTCCATTTCCTTCTTCAATGTGTCTCCTAATTTGATCTGAAGTGAGGAGCAGGCGTAACTCTCGATGGACAACGCGTTGCACTGACCTTGCTGGACCTGCTACAATATCTTGTAGTTCATGCAGGCAACCAACCTTTATTTTCTGAAAAACCTCAGATGCATCTTCTTCTTCAACTTGTGCTTCGATCAATTTGTTCTGTAAAGTCAATGGTAGATAGATATGTTGTCAATAGTTTTTGTTCTTTTAGCATTTGCCAGTAGGTTAATTGATGTCCAGTGTTTGTATATTGGGAAGTTCTTTTGTCCTAACACTGAATCAAATGCTCTGACGAATATTTATGAATATGGTTGGGGTATCTGGAGTCAAACCTTTTTGTCAAGCCAGAGCATGTGATGTGTCCTTTTCTTCCATGTGGATAAAGGCACTTCTCGGAACTCAGTCCATGTAACGACATGTCTTGCTATAACCGTTCGATTGTTTGTTCCCAAACGCAGTCCCCGAAAGCACATGCTTGATTCAATAGACTCTGCAATCCGATTAAAGACGAATCGATAAATAATAAATGGGAAAAATTTGCATAGGAATCGAGATGCGCTTGTAGGATTTCTTTCCAGATTCAATGTATTTACCTTTCAGTTCGTTCGGGTCCATTTTGTGTGGGTCCATGGAATCTCACGTATCAGTTGTACTATACAACTGTAAATCTGTTGGGTAGAAGAATGCTTCCAGTTCTTCGAGATCCTGGTTTCCCTTTTTTGTTTTTATCTTGACTGCGCGGTTGATTTTAGAAGGCATAAAAAACAATCGGTAGTTTATGTAAGCTAGGGTTAACTTAGGGTAAGTCCTTTTTGGATCGATTGTTTGGGCCTTGACATCGTGTTTGGGCTCTGTATGGTATGCAATGGGTTCTAACTATTGAATCAGGCCTTTTTACAGAAAAGGCTACAATACGCCCCTGCGATGAATGTCTGTCAAGTTGTATCAGTTGGGCTCATCGATTTTCTTTCTAAGTTCTCTCTGGATAGTCCGAACCGATGTTAACAGATCATAACTCATGACTGCTTTCTGGCTTTGAGTTTCGAAATAATAAACACAAAACGTGTCTCTTGTTAAGAACAACGCAAGAACTGGAAGAACAAATTTTCCCAGGCGTAAAATTCAAAAAGTTGGGAGAGTTCATAATAATCACTTCGAGCTTCTTCGATGCTTCCAAAATTAACCAGGTGCAATATCTGTGAAGGCTTCTGAATATACAATGTTTCTCGTGTAACTGGCTAGAATGTCCTCTTCATTTTCAATCAAGAATCAAACCACCTGCAGATCTTACTCTTGATGCTGCCACATAAAGCTGTCCATGACTGAATACTGGTTTGGGCAAATAGACTCCAACCTTGTCCAGCGTTTGACCTTGGCTCTTATTTATAGTCATCCCATAACATAACCTTACTGGTAATTGCCTCCTCTTCAGTATAAAGGGCCAGCGTTTGTCTTCTACGTTGAGTACTATTCGTGGTATAACAACCTCTTTTGTGTCAAAAGATCCTCCCATGATGTTTCCAACAATGATATTTTCCCCCAATTTCGTAATCAATATCCTCGTACCGTTGCACAGGCCGTTTGGTGGGCTCAAATTTCTCAGCAACATGATCGGAGTGTGAACCTTAAGTCTTATTTCATGATCTGGAACACCATTGAACTGAAGAGCATTCAAAAATTCTGTTGGGTAAGTTTCAGCAAATAGCTGAGGTACCTCTGTATCAAGTTGCATAGAGTCTGAACTGTAGTAGCAACGGCAATGTCCAGGAATTTTTTGCAACATGAAGTCATTCACTTCAGTCACAACTGCATTAGTAGGAGTAACGATTGCCCTTCCACTTAGGTAATCTGTGCTCATGTGTTGTTCCTCAAATGTGTCATATATGTCATTTGTGATTGACTCGATTGGATTTTTTCCAGCATATATCAAGAGTATTTGTGGTATCTCAATCCAATCTGAAGGTGTGTTAGCCATAAAGGATTTTGTTGGAAGCCTTCCATCTCCTAGCGCCAGAATCCATTCACCAAAGTTCATTCCACAGCCGACCAGGTTTCTATTATCCTGTGAATCATTAAGCCTCATGTTCCTTGACAGTTTGAGCACTTTAAAAAAGGGCCACAATGATGACCTTGTGATGGATCCATCCACTGTTTGTTCCCTTCCTGAATCTGAAATCACTGGTAGGGTCTGTCTAAAATCACCACCAAAGACTACTGTTTTCCCTCCAAACAACTTGTGTTTTGGACCTGATAGTGGTATGTCCATCAAATCACAAAACGTCCTGCTTATAGCCTCAAATGCATTTCGATGTGTCATCGGTGCTTCGTCCCAAATAATCAATGAAGCTGCACGTATTAGCTCAGCTAAATGAGTACCTTTCTTTATGGAACATGTAGATGCATGGTCTATATGATGGGGAATCTTGAACCTTGAATGAGCAGTTGTG
Organism: Linum trigynum; assembly: GCA_964030455.1. Lineage (NCBI taxonomy): Eukaryota > Viridiplantae > Streptophyta > Magnoliopsida > Malpighiales > Linaceae > Linum > Linum trigynum. Next base: position 24,867,691 of record OZ034814.1, on the reverse strand, counting down.
CCGTTTGGTAGTAGTGTGGCTGCTATTCCAGATGAGGCAACAACTATAGCAATTCTGGAAAGACTTTTTAATTTTGCAATGATTGCATTGTAGAGAAAAGTCTTGCCTGTTCCTCCATGGCCATATAAGAAAAATGAAGTGTCAAGGTTGTTGTTGATGGAGAGAATAATATGAGTGTGAAAGCCTCTAGCTGTTTTGTGTTCAGTTTGCTAACCATAGTATTTGCCAGTAACCTTTGTTGATCATCATCAAAGTTAAGATGCTCATTAATCAGGGAATTTGATCCATCGTCAGGTTCTGAATCTGTCGGTCTTGGGAGATGTAATTGCTGAAGTGAAGAACCATAAGTTCTCAGTAAAGTTTCCAGCTGATGTAACACCCAATTCTTAAGTCTCTCATCTGAAGGCTGGAAAGTTTTTGAGTGTAGCTGTTTACGAATAGAATAAACATGATCTTCACTCATTAACCTCCATGAAGATTCAAATAGAGCATTAGGATCAGGTATCTCGCAGAACATCAGCATTGAAACAAATGTAGTCTGTATTATGTGTGGCATACTTGATGCTGCAATTTCTTGTAATACCTGAATCCATTCTGAAGAGTCCGACAGAAGCCCCAACTTTTGACATGCTCTTTCGTAAGTACTACAAACCTCCCCTTGTACTGTTCTTAAATTGAGGAAACTTGTTGCTCCTCTTACTTTGGTCAATAGCAGCCTAAGAAAGAATATATCATCACTTCCTGGAGGAACATATGCTATCCTTCCTATTGCGAAACCTCTTTTCCTTGGAGTCCATTCGCTGTATTCTTCATTCCATGTAAAGGAATTTGGTATCTGAGCATATGTAAGCTTTCTTGCATTGCAATCATGTCTGTTAAGTTCAAACCATGAAGTAAGATGAGTTTTGCCTGCCCTTGGATTTTGCAAAACATTTTGAATATTTGACCTTCTCTTGTATGAAACATTCTGTTGTACATCCATGTGTACACCAAGTCGAACCACATTAGGCTCTCTGTGGTGTATAGAATACTCGTTGATTCTCCATATAGCTTCGTATGAGGACAGCGACCTGCAATCAATGAACTCTTGTATCTCGTCTTTGGTTTTTTTTGTTATATTTGATGGCACCTGAACTGAGCTTGTCGAGTAATCTGCAACAATAAGAGATCTATCTGGTCCTTTAGTAATGTACTTAAATAAGTACTTCACTAAGCCTTCCTTGTGACATATCTCCACATTAATATGGGCTTGAGCTCTAACCAATAAGTTCCGATTGTATGGAACGACATATCTATTATCCAGCATTGCCTTTCCTTTTTGAACCTGAATGCCGGAATTTCTTCTTCTGTACACGACATTGCCAAACTTGTCGAACGAACTTTCTGAACAGAATTCTTTTGGAAAATACTTCGAACATTTACCATCTTTCATACATGGTGAAGTGGAGTTGTTAACACCACAAGGTCCATGAATCATGAACTTAACCACTGCAGCATACCCTTCTGGATCTAGATTGGGGTCTGGTATCTCTGCAGAAATCATCTCATCAATGTCAGATGTTGACTTTAGCTTATCCTCTTTGGCTAACCATATAAGCATATGGACATGTGGGAGGCCCCTCTTCTGAAACTCAACTGTGTAGATTACTGCGAAAAAACAGACCATCATTTGAACTTGATAGCTCATTCAAATAATAAAAGAAATTTTATACAATGAAAGGTCATCTACAGGTAACTCACTGGCTATCGTTTTCCCGAAATATGATTCTCTTTTAAACTCGTCAATTAATATGGCAAGCTTCATGTGAAACACACGGCAGACCACCATAGGCTTCAACTCGATGTTTGGTCCAACCATCACTACAAGAAAAATCGTCTATAGAAACAAAGGAAATTTGTCTCTACAATACACTTATTTGATTCTATATCTCTTTAGATACAAATTATGCATTTGTCTCAAGTAGTGATGTTGCTATAGCCCTATAGAGACTGATATAGATGCAGATATCATATGTAGCTGAGTAGAGATATTGCTACAATTATTTTAGTCTCTATTATCTCTTTTAGATTACGGTTATTCTGTCTTTGTATATCATTTTAAAGACACAAATATATGTCTCTAAAATGACTATAGGAGATAAATATTTTTGTTTCTATAATTGGTTTATGGAAACATTTATATCTGTCGTAAACTACATTTTGTAAGACAAAATTATCTGCTTCTAATGTTACTTTTGGAGACAAAAAATTTGATTCTGAAATGAAGCTTTTGAGACTAACGTATGCCCCTAATCCATATGTTCTTGAAGGATTATACTTGTCTTCACCGAGTGCTTGTGACAATCTATCATGCGATCCAGGACCATCAACACAAGACGGCTCATTTATTTTTTCCTAGAAGCATATGTACATTTTGGAAGTCATTGTCTACTAATGCCATATTTAATAAAAAGTGCACTGTTAAAATTATTGATTATGCATATATGTACTCAATTATATAATACTTACAATAACTTGGGCCACTTGAGCATTCAATGGAGTCCCGTTCTTACGCACATGAGCAACAACATAAACCTGAGCTGGAGTTGGCTCTACCTTATCCGGTGTAGACTCTGCCTGTAATGTTATCCATAAATGAAAAATGATAACTTAAAATGCATTTAAGTTCAAAGTATATAGTTGTTTGTACTATTCACTAAAGAAATTGTGAGTTATATTACCATTTCGTCTCTCTTGCAAGCATAACTTTTCGTACCCAAAGTGTGTGCTGATTTCACTTTGCTCCTGTTTTCCTTAGCCACAATTGCCCTTCTCTATAATTGTAAACAAGTATACTATGTTATATTGATAAAAACCCAAAATCGTACTAATTAAAACAAACTGAGGATCTAATTAATTAATTAATTAATTAATTATATGAGCCATACCACAGCTTTGTTACTACTCCAAAATTCCAAGAGCCATGTCCAATCATCATTGAGTACTCTTCCATCACGTTCTTTCTTCCCGAACCAGCTATTTTTTACTTTATTCTTGAAATTCCTCCACTTGCTGTCTAAGGAACTCATTATCCATGGTTCCACTAATGGATCAATGTCAAATTTTTCCTATATATAAATTAACAACAATCAGTTTAGACTAATTAATGAAATTAAAGATATTATCTAATAAGTGACTGGATACGCATACCTGTACTAAATCCCACATTTCAGTTTTGTAATGAGCGGGCATGTTCCTCCAATCGGCATATCTAAGAGGTGCATAGGCTCCGTTTCTGGCTAAAGTACCCAAAAAGTAGCCCAATTTCTTAGCTTTGCTACCAACTGGTTGGCCATATCTATTGATCCGAACATGAACCTTTTCTCCCTTCGATAAAGCCCAAATCTCCTTGCACCTAGTTGTACCTCTTTTTCTTTTGACCTGTGATGATGCTGTGATAAAAGTATAATCTAAATTTAAGCAAGTCTTCAGTTTACTCATAAAAAGAAGCTGTGACTTCATGATTCATAAATGTGATGACCTTTATTCATCTTCTTGTTTTATTAGAATGCCCCTTGCTCAATTATTAGAGTAACAATAATATATGGTTGACAGGTCACGAAGCAACCAAACCAAATAAAGATCAAGCCTGTAGTTGAATTCGACAACTAACCCAGTAAAGCAAAACATATGAAAGGGAGGTTTCATTAGATTGACAACGCCATTGATGATAATATAGACGAGAGCAAGATAAGCCTACCCGGAATAACACTATCATGATTTTGATTGCAATCATGAACCCCCCTTTGAATCGAATGAGATCTCGAACGAGTCATAATCTGTTAGAAAAATTTAAACCGATTAGAATCAAAGACTAGCTTTGATGAGTTTATTACTTGGAGTGTGACGATCAATAACGGTACTTGTTTTGCTGCGACTTCGGAATTCAGTCGACTAAGCCACAAGATGCGGCTTCTTTACTTCTCTGGTTTACCTCCTTTGAGACTCTTGTTATCGGGATTAAAATATATGGACAGAGGGACGTGACTCAGCCGGGAGTTATTAGGTTTTTTTTGGTGATTGAGTTTGAAAGTTTTCCTTAAGTCTTTCCCGCTGCTTTTTCAGTTTTTAATTCTTCAAAGTTTTCAAGAGCCCGCCAGTTTCATATTTTAATACCTAATTATCTTGTTGGATCCATAATGGGAAATGATCCGACTGGAAGTAATTTTTTATTTTGTTTGTTGTAGATGTCCTTAGGAATTGGCAATGGCCAGGTTCGGGGCGGGTACCATGATACCCATACCCGTCCAGTTGCAGGTTAGGAAGGGGTGTCCCGGATTACTGATTATAATTTTTTTTATCCATACGAAACTATTATTTGAGGTTGGATAATCGTTATCTCAAATTTTAGGGGTGTCCCGGGACACCCCTAATGATCCATGTATCCGCCACTGGATCCAACAATATGGTATTTCCCTACCATTAACAGGTGACTTGGATCCAACAATCTAGTATTTGGAATATCCTCAGGAAATACATCCTCACTGCTTTGAAAAACAACATCAGCATCAACATCAGTGACCTCTTCTTCGCCCATATCATACAGATCTCTAGGCTTAGTTTTTATAACAACTTGCCAGTTCGTATCGATTGGATCTCTTACGTAAAACACTTGCTGGGCTTGGGAAGCCATAATGAAAGGGTCTTTATCACTCAATCGATTTGAAAAGTTAACCAAGGTGAAACCCAGTTCATCACACTTCAACCCTCTACCAGTTGATACCCAATCACATCTGAACAAGACTACCTTATTTCCGGCATTGAAATCCAATTCCAATATATCTTCAATAATGCCATAATAACTTACGTCGCTATAGATTGGATTATGATCTCTAGCACTAGCAAAACTTTGGGTGGTTGCAGTTACCATCACTCCACAGTTTTGTGTTTTCCTGGTTTTCTCCAACTCACGCGTGTGAAACCTGAAACCATTGATGATGAACCCCTTAAAGCTTTTGGCGACACTATTTGGTGGTCGTGCCAAACGTTTCAACTCCCGTAGCTTTTCTGGAGATATATTCAGATTGTCTCCATATACCTGAACGTCAAAAGTGGATCTAGAACTATGATACAATATATATATATGTATGATGAAAGACCCATAAGAGATTGTATAAACACTATAACACACCTTCTGGGCAAACCAAGGTTGAAAAGTGGAATTGTGAAGCACTTGAACGGCATGAGGTGTTTTACGTGGGTATTGACTTTTTAACAAACTCAAGTGTTCCCTGTAAAACAAAAGAACAAACATTGGAATACAAAACATCTAAACTACGAATAAATAAGCAAAAGGATATGTATGATTCTTACTCAATAAAAACGGCTACGTCATTGCAGTTCGTGAGCACATAGTGATGTGCTTTGGCTAGAAGTTCGTTACCCAAATCAACAATATCCTCATGCAATATAGAGCGGCCAATCTTTGGAAAGATTGTTGATGCATCTTGTGTACCATTCTCAGAATCTAAGTTATCATCATTCCTCGATGGGCGATTTGATCGTGTCTCAACTCCATGTAAATATTTTGAGCAAAATGTTAAACACTCTTCCGCAATATATCCATTTGCAATAGAACCTTCTGGCTTAGCTTTATTACCAACATATGACTTCAATGTGGATAAGAACCTATATAAATTTGTTGACAACAATTAGAAGAGAACATATGCCAAATTTACTAAATGCAGTAAAATCAGTACATAAAATCAATAAGAATAGAACATACCGCTCAACTGGATACATCCGTCGTGCTTGTACTGGCCCGCCTAATTTAGCTTCATATGTCAAATGAATAGTCAAGTGGATCATGATGTCAAAAAATGATGGAGGGAAGATCCTTTCTAAATGGCATAGAGTGTCAGCAATCTGTGCTTCTAAATTATTCAAGTTCTCTAACTGACCAACCTTTGAGCACAATTCCTTGAAGAAAGAGCATAATAGTATCAGTGGCTTGCTAATTGATCTAGGCAATATTCTTCTTAATGCCAAAGGAAGAATCTGCTGCATCAAAATATGGCTATCGTGACTTTTTAGACCATAAATTTTGCGCTGCTTTAAGTTCACACATCTAGCTATGTTACCAGCATAGCCATCAGGTACTTTAACACTCTTTAACACCTTAAAGAAAGTATCCTTCTCCTTAGTATTGAGCCTGAAAGTTGCTATAGGTACACGTAACTTGCCAGAAACATGCCTTGTCGGATGTAGATTTCTTCTTATCCCCATTAATTGCATGTCTAATCGAGAGTTGACATTATCCTTTGATCTCCCATTGACATTGAGCAATGTCCAAAGAATGTTATCACAAACGTTCTTTTCGATATGCATAACATCTAAGTTATGCCTCAGAATATTGTCCTTCCAATATGGTAGTTCAAAGAATATACTACACTTTTTCCAACTATGAGGTAAAGGATCATTCTCGCTCGACTTACCAAATATAACTTGTTTACCTTCAAGCTCCTGTAAGACCTCTGATCCAGACAATGGTTTAGGAGCATCTCTGAATTCTTGGGTATTGTCAAAAGATTCCTTATATCTTTGAAACACATGATTAGCATGGAGAAATCTTCGATGACCCAAGTAACAGAACTTTCTACCATGCCTCAACCACTTGGAGTGAGTGTACTTATGACAAGAAGGACATGCCAAATGACCTTTGGTGCTCCAACCAGATAACATTGCATAACCTGGAAAGTCACTGATAGTCCACAACACAGCTGCCCTCATTCTAAAATTTTGCTTCAAAGATGCATCATAAGTCTCTATACCTTCATTCCATAAGTTTTGTAGCTCTTCAATCAAAGGTTGCAGATATACATCAATGTCGTTCCCAGGAGATGAAGGTCCTTGAATGAGTAAAGATAAAAACATGTATGGTTGTTTCATATATAACCAAGGAGGCAAGTTATAAGCCATTAAAACAACTGGCCATGTGCTGTGTGATGAAGTCATTGACCGAAATGGATTAAAACCATCAGCAGCTAATCCCAATCTAACATTGCGAGGTTCAGAAGCAAAATCCTGATGTATGAAGTCAAAAGTTTTCCAGGCAGGAGAATCCGCAGGATGCCTTAAGTTTCCATCATTTGTACGACTTTCTTTATGCCAACGCATGAAGGAAGCTGTATCTGAGGACATAAACAACCTCTGCAGTCTCTTTCCTATAGGAAAGTACCAAAGTTTCTTAATAGGAATGTTCTTTTTCTTTTTCCTTGAAGAACCAACAGTATCACTTTCTGGGGCTTTCCATCTATCAGCTCCACAAACAAGACACTTAGACTCACTTTCATGCTCTTTCCAAAACAACATGCAATCATTAGGACAAGCCTCAATCGTTTGATAGCTGAGACCTAAATCTGATATGAGTTTATGTACCTCATAGTAAGATTCTGGTAAAGTTGCTCCCTCTGGAAGTACTTCTGTCAAAAGTTCTAACAGTTTGCTGAATGAGTTGATGGACCACCTTCCAAGACACTTTAGTTGAAACAACCTGATGATAAAAGAAAGCTTGGAACTTGAACACCCCGGATAGAGTTCGGTTTGATTTGCTTCCAATAACTTGAAAATCTTTTGAGCCTCATCATTCGGTTCTTCTTCTGATACTCCTGAATCGACACCCATGATTATATCATTCAACAAATCGTCCACACCAGTATTTGTATCTGTATGGCCTTGTCCTGAAGTATCCACGGGAGATGAGGCATGAAATGTACTCTCCCCATGAAAAATCCAATGAGTGTAATTGGGAATAAATCCAACACATATTAAGTGATTCTCTACTTCACTTTGAGATAGCCAATAACGATTCCAACAATTCTTACATGGACACAGAATTTTACCATCTTGAGAACATGGTGAACCAAATGCCAGTGCAAGAAAATTTTTTATGCCATTCTGATATTCATTGCTAGTTCTTGGCTTATTCATCCAACTTTTATTCATCTTGAGCACCTACCAACAACAAAATCAATGTAAATTCAGCACCTACCAACTTTTATCCTTCGAAACAAATTGGTATACAATCAAATGTCAACATTAACATTGCCCCAAATAAAAAATTCAACACTTAAGTGAATCAGATTGGTATACTATCACCTATTCATCAAGGTAGCAGCACATGAAACTGTGAAGACGCACCTGAGTCAATTCGGTTCAGAGCAACTCTGTTCTTCTCCTCGTTTCCAGATTTGAAGTTTAGCAGCAACAACTCTGTTCTTCTCCTCGTGTCCAGATTTGAAGAATAGCAGCAACGAAAGAAATTGAAGAAGGAGCGAGGAATCGGGACTCAAAGCAAGAAATTGGGGCTTGTGCTTTTCTTGAACGGGAATGGGAAAGTCGAGAGAGAGGGTTTTTTGTCTGCGAAAGCCTGATTTTGGGTGAAATTGGGATCCCTTTTCTCGAAAGCCAGCAGAAGCTAATAGTTATATTTTATTGATTAATAGCCAATAGGGTATCATGCGTCTTTCTTTTTTTTTTCTTGGCCAAAACTATCAATCATAAACAAGCTTTTTTCCAAACGACATCGCATGTATTTAAACTTTGTTGACGTCAAAATAAACTTTAATTAACCAACAAAGAAGAAGTTCATAGATAAATAAAATAAATAAAGTAAAGAAGGAAGGGATAAGTGGCATTACTTTAATGTATTAGAGACCTTGATTTTTTCTTAAACGTGTGGTATATGTCTGCTTATCATTTGTCTCTAGAATATATGAATAAAATATAGAAGGTTGTTCATAATAATTCGTTAAAAATGAAATTGGAAAAGTTAGAAAATAATCATACTAGAAACAAATACTAATATCTATTGGGACATATTTTCTATTTGTCATCTATAATGTATTCTAACGGCATAAGCTAATATTTATAGAGACAAATTATGCATTTGTCGTATATAAAGAACTTTTAGAAACATATAATTATCTTTATAGAGACAATTAGTATATCAGTCATATAAACTACATTTTAAGAGACAAATAAAATATATGTCTCAATATTTAGTCACTATAGCTCATTTTTCTTGTAGTGCATATCTGCAAAAGCATCAACAATTTCTTCCCAAAGAGCATTGCAGGTAAATGTAACAAATAAATCTGGGTTACCATAATGTTGACAGGTTGCCATGGCATCATGATATAGTTGCTGCATATATCTTGGTCCTCCTGTATAAGATGATGGCATTATAATTCTTCCAAGTTTTTCTCCATCCATGTCTCCCTTTGCAAATGCATCCTGCAACCCCTGATAAACTTCTGCTCTTAAATCTTTTTGATGAGTTCTAAGAAATGCCAGGCGATTGAGTTCAATTGTTGAAAATGCATCAACACAGTAATGTTGCAATGCCTTGCCACTTTGAACCAGTGTATGCCCCTCATTCAATCGATACTGAAGTCTAAAAGCATAATACTCTTTTTGAGTAACAAATTTTCTGCGCATTGATGCTGGGCAAAAGGAGGCATTATAAGATATTTGAGGATGAAACCCATCTTCTCCGTACGGGAATAGCAATGGGAAGTGAAGAGCCTCGAATTTTGGGTTGAGGCTTGTTATACGTTTCAGCTCTTCTCCTCGATGGTCAACAATGATATCTCTATCCTCCCTATCTGCAACAAAATCACCAGGTATTAAGGCTGCAATATCAGAGCTAGTTGGCAAGTCATATTGTCGATTCCTACTTTTGATCCCAAAGATTTTGAGTCGGAGATTTGGTGTGGAAGAAAGCTGGAGATCTTGTCGAATGCGCCTAAATGTTCTGACCAACTCGTTGTTTTCATCAAGCATTCGAAGCAAACTTGCAAGTAACTCAGGCAGCAAGACTTCCTCTCGAGATGCGAAGTTTGCAAGTCTATTGTTAACCTCATTTTCAGGTTCAAATATATATAGCTGAGCAAACTTGGGCCTATTTCCATCAACTGGAAGTAAGGATCCAATCCTATGGTAATTCTCACCACAAATAACCATCGAATAAGGTCCTCTTGTTGTCAAAGAGCGTGGATCCAGTTTGGCTCCAAAAGATGTGAAACGCAAAGAACCATTGTAGGGTCTAATGTTGTCTCTAAAATGCTTTGACATTGCACCTCCATTAAGATCCAACAGCTGAGCAAGTAATGGAGGGGGTGGCTTTAACAGGGGAATGCAAACTATTCCTTTATGACAACAAAGACTATACACAGGATTTAAGGATTTCATGTGTCGATCCAATCGTTCAGCATACCAAAAAAAAGCACCACAGAACTGACATACACAGTCAGGTTTTCCAACGCTCAGCCTATCATTGTGCAATGGCTTCCTTGCAGTTGGGACATCAGCTGATGCTTTCTTTGCTTTTTGATATTGACGATCATTTGTAGCTAAACTGCAAGATGCCTCATCACCAACCATTTCTGTATAAGGATCTGGAGGAACGAACTCAATGTTGTGACCATTTGTCAACTTTGAAATTTCCCCTAAGAGAATGAACGGCAGGCTTCTCAATCTCTTGTTTACTCTGGTGTTATCCACGTTCATATCTGTAAAGCTTTGTGTTGGATTCCTGGAGGATTCGATTGTGAAAGAAGTGTCACCTCTCTTTCGCCTCAACAGGTTGGAAGTCGCTCTCTTCTTTCTAGGTGTCATTCTGATTACATGAAGTAAATGTTTGATATCCAGTCAGACTTTAATGAGCCAAAAACAAAAGTTCAATAACTGCAAACTTCAGTGTTCTGTCTTGGTCAGACAGACAAAGAAGAGGATCCAAATCATTTAAAGAGGTTCCATTAATGTGTAACTGAAGAATAACGAATACAGACATGCTTAACTGTATCTGATGACGTGGTCTATATCACCAATGATGAGTGTCTCTGACTTGTAGCTCCAAACAGCTGATCATAAGGTCTTACCTTGCTGTATACTCCAGCTAGCTGATACTCCACTAAAGGGAAAAAGTCGACACAAACAGAATTACTTGCTGAACACAGGAGCAAAAACCAGAGGGCAAAGAGAAAGTTGAAGGTCCATTGACGAAATCTCTTTGATATCTGATGTGTTCCTTGATAAGATATTATACAATCAATATATAATTTTATATCAGGTGTTTAATCTCTATCCAAGTAGTCATTGTGACTGCTGGTTCTGTAACCAAGGGTAAACAATGATGAAATTTGCATTTAATGCTTTAGATTTTGGGCACATAATTAACCCAAATTATTTAAATCTTGCAACCCAAAAGATTCCTTTTAATATTACCACATGTCTGCTAACCATTACTAATCTCGCCTGTTCTTATCATATTTTTCTTGTGGACAATGCTTACTCTTTCCCATCACATGATGTAAAGAACATTTTTGTGATATTTGCATATACATACAGTTAAGACATAAATGTAAAACATAGGCACCTTAGATAAAAACTATATTCCTTGATAATACATAAAAACTGCTGAGCATTCACATTCTACAAAAGAGGGACCAAAAGGCCAGAATCTTGCCCACACTGGGGTCACAACATTTCAGGTGTCCAAACTGACCACCCTGATTTTACACAGAAAATTACATGCACTTAAAACTTACACCTCATAAACAGATACCCGAAGTACCATTAGTTTTGTCTAGAAACCGACAACATAATTTCCACAAAGTTGCCAAAATTAGCCAAGAAAGGCAACAACAAAGTTGACAAACAGGTTCCCCAGAAGTTTACAAAAGAGCTGCAAACCCTCCAACCAGCACAACTTCAAACGATCAACAACATAATCATCCTGCCCACCATCAAAAGGACTTCTTCCTTGCAGCAAATCCAGCATTCACAAAAGGCAACCACCTTTCCTGCACCTAGCATAACTTAGATCCAGTAAATAACATAACCAATCAACATTCAAAACTAATAAATAACACACAAAGGGATCAGACTTGAATTTATACCCTAAGATTCATACAGGCGACGCTTAGCAGCGGAAGGCTTCCCAGGCACCCGGTGTGAATCTTGGTCAGCAAGCGAAAAAGGGGACGAACTTTCTGTTTGCTAATCATCCTGCCTCACATTAGGAGATCCAGTTCCAGAAGATTCTAGCTTCTCAATCTTCACCTTAGCCAGAGGTGATATCAAGCTGCATTGTCAAAGACCAAAACAATAAATTCCGACTGCACTATAACCATGACACAGACTCCTTGAAGACAAAGGCAAAACTGCCGAAGATGACTTGCTGATTTTACTCTGAGGAGTTTCAGAACCCAGCCCAGCAATGGATGACAATCCATGTACTCCCTGGCTAGTAGAACTCATCACATCTATACCATCACTCAGAGTTCCAGGAGTCCCCACTGCACCTTTCACAGCACCAACTGACTGGATATTAGAGACCTTCAAAGGATCTGCAATGGTAAAAGGAGCTGCCACAACAGTTGCCACTGGACCTGTTCCTTTTCCTTTCACATCAGCAACAGAAAGCAAAGGTGCAATAGATGAAACAGGAGGCAGTAAATTTGGCGAAATCACGTCGGACACAACAGCATTCTCCTTGATTGCCAAAGGAACTTGAGATGAACTGCAAGAGCCAAATGAGCACATAAGTATTTACCATGCAACAACAGAAACAAAGCACAGGTTAATGCATCAATACCAAATCAAGTAAAACAGTCCAAATGTGTTACTTGAGAGGCAACCCTGCTACCTGACCAATCTGGAATGTTGGATTCGTCCCTCCAGGTGACACTGAGTCAACAACCTTTTCCTTTCCTCTGGATGGGCTAGATTTTAAACAGCAAAGATTAATAATTAGAATAACCCAAATCAATACCTAGGTCCCCGTAATTAACTAACACAAACATAACAATAGAGCAAACAACGCTCACCTAGATGGTATGGCAGTAGAAGCTAAAGCTACGAAAGGTACACCTGGAGCAGGCAGCATCAACATTCCTTCCTGACCAGAATAGGACTGACTTTGGGTTTGGGACGAAGAAACACTGCCTGTGACATCTGGAACTCCTGTAAGACCAAGCACTGGGCCCTGAACATCACGGGGCATAACTCGGAAAACACGGAATTCACCCGTAGATACTCCACTTGACCCAACCATCGGAAGCTTGACCTCAAATTTGACAAACTGGCCGAGCAAAGCCTCAAGTTCAAGCGGCAACTGGCCAGACCTGTGAGGATATCTCTGGGCCAGCAGTTGGGCAGATGTGAGCACCACATTGTTCCCACACGGGCCGAAAATAATGAAAGGGGCCTCGTCAGTGGCATTACGCAGGGTCAATTGGATCTTGTAGCTAGAGACGACACAGTAAAATACAGAGACAATTCCATCAGGATAGGCGTGGGAGTGCAAACTAAAAAAAGTAGGCAAATTCTCTAAGACCTGACAGGCACACATTGAAATAAACAAAAACAACAACTAATGATCAGAAAAAACATACACCCAACTGTCACTTGCTGCTCAGTGATCTCCCAATGGTCAGGACACCAGTAGTTACCATTTTGCCACGTAGAACACTTTTTTCTGCACATGCTGCATGACATGTAATACCACGGGCTCCAGGACTCAACTGATCGGACTATACCACCGCAACGATGCTTTTCATCCTGAATATAAACATTGATAATCCTAGAAAGCAATAAACAAACATAAATAAATGGACAACCCGAAGACCATTCTAAAATCAAGAACTACATCAAAATGCAACTCACGACAGAAGCACCGCCATGGTGCAAATCAAGAAGCTCAGCTATGGTCCTGGTTCTCCGCTCAGCATCAGCAACAGCGTCCCCTGGGGTCGCAAACTTGACCGGCAAATCAACAACAGGAACTCTGGATCCACCAAAACTGTATAGATGGACACAAAAAAGTAAAGCAAACCAAACACCACAAAGCAAATCTGGAACAACAAAATCACAGTTTAACAACAAAGAACCCACAAAGCAGCGAGACTGTATGCTTCTGGTATCCTTGGGCTAACAACTATACGGGTTCCAGAGGAGCTCGAACAGGAATATTCACCAGCTACACAACAAAAACAAAATCATTTCACAATTTATGATCAAGCAGAATGGAAAAGAGTCAAAATACACACCTATCAAACGGCCAACCATGAGCCCCCCAACTCCAACGATCACTGGCTCAATGGAGTCCGCTTGAATCAAAGCAGGTCGATCAAGGACTGCCGTCAGTTCATTCCAAAGCGTGATCGACACTCTCTGGCCCCTGACAGCAAAACAAAGGATCATATCTTACGTGACGGTGATGAAACAGTATTCCCCAGAGGAAAAATAAAATAACACAAAAGACCTACTATGCATTCTCAAGGACCAGAACTTGTTTTGGAGTCGAGCCGTGATTAGTAACCTGATGATCAATCCCACTAATAGAATGAAGACGGCCGACAACATCTGACCAGAAAAAAAGAGCAGTAAGAAGACATAAAACCCAATTCATTTCAGTCAAGAAAACGCAACAATCACCTGCAAGGATACGATTGTCCCCTGAACGGTTAGACAGCTCACTATAAGGAACAACCTCAAACGAATCAGTTGGAAATTCAACTGCAGGTAGAGAACAGGCCTGGAAAATAGTTGTTGCTGACAACTCTATTATCAGATCAAATGAGCAAGCACGATAGAGATTCCTTGCGGCACTGAGACCAAAAGAGACATCAATAGAGACATCAGCAAGGCTCTGAATGAGCATACCCTGAATCAAAAACAAAAAAAGACAGTAAAGAAAGAGCAAAGAAGGAAAAAAAAAGAGCAAAAAAACAGAAAGCACTGTAATCACAAAGAATCAGCGTAAGAGAATCTACCGTCTGATCTACCCAGAGGCAACAGTGATTAAACACCCTTGTCCCAGAAGGATTCTTGGCATACCACATATGGAGCAGACGAAGCCTCAGAGTCACCTCTCTGGTACCTCCTTTGAGATTGCAGAGCAGAGTAGCATCCATGGCGAGGAAAAAGGCGAGAAAACAACGACTGAACCACAGAGAACAAAGAGGGGAGAAAAAAAGAGGGAAATGCGTTCCGAGAATGAGTCCTCTTGTGCAAAAAGAATGAGAAATGGGCTTCTCCACCTGAGCGCACGCATCGAGGCATGCAAAAAGAATGAGAAATGGCCTTCTCCACCTGAGCGCACGCATCGAGGCACTGAATGACGTCCACAGTGCTTGAAACAGTGAACTTCTTGACACCCTCCCGCCATCAGGTGAATAACCGGTATCAATCAGCCGCCCACCATTCTCAAAGCACCTCCAATCCTAGCCAATCAGCCGCCAAGTTTATCCAACATAGTCCTGAGAACAACAACCCAACACGACCCTCTAGCAATCCCTAACAGACACAATCATATCATGCAAGACTCACTGAGGACATCTGAAGGCCCCGTCCCTCAGGTGAATAACCGGTATCAATTATTTGTCCACCATTCCCAAAGCACCTCCAACCGCAGCCAATTAGTCGCCAAGTTTCTCCAACACAGTCCTGCGAACAACAGCCGGAATCCCTAACAGACACAATGATATCACGCAAGACTTACTGAGCACATCTGAAGGCCCCATCCCACGTGGCCGGGGAGGGGCAAAGTCACATACCAATCTCTGATGACCAACGCGCGTCCGGGCCACCAAACGACCGCAACTAAGGCCAACCAGAAGCCAACGACCAGTCCCACCCAGACCGAGCCCCCAAACCCCGCCAGATCCCAATGAGGCCTCACCCAACAACAGCCCACACCGAAGGACACGCCAGTTTGAAACAGTAAATCTCAGTCACGTTGTACAGTAAAAGGTGTCTGTGTGTGCAGTACACGGGCATGCGGCGGGTTTCTTTCTTTCAATTTACCCAAAGTAGAAAGGAAAGACACAAGAGAAAAGGGGAGAAGTAGTCTTCTTCTTATTCATCTTCTTCCTTTGTACAATGGGGTGCTCTATTTATAGGCACATATATATAACCTTTACAATCCCATCAATCTATGCACATGAATGTGATATAATAATCATGAAGATGATTCATTTTCATGATCAATGTAGAGAGGTAAATACCTGCTAACGTAACATCTCATATGGAATCCAAAGTAGCATCCAATGTAGAATCCAATGAACATCCACAATACTACATAGTTTCATAATACTCCCCCTTGGATTTCCATTTATTAAGAATATGCCTCATTAATACCTATAGGAAAACCCCTATGGGATAAAATCCCAGTGAAGGAAAAAGAGTGCATAGTCATAATACGCTATCTGAAACTACCTCAATAAAAACCTTAACAGGAAAATCATTGGGAAAAACCATGGTTAATAAAAAAGAGTGCAGTGTGTATATGCTCCTCCTCATGACAACATTGAAGTGTAGTTTTGTGAACAAAACTTTCAAATATAGTCATGGTAAGTTTCTTAGTGATCAAATCTTCTAGATTGTCACTTTATGCATGATCTAATGAGACCATTTTCTTCAAACATGATCTTAGGATCATTTTCTATGAAGATAGTCCACAACCAGAATTCATTTAGACGTGTTGAGTCACAAATCTTAACCAAACAGTTCATAACATGTCTCATGAATGCTACCTACTGTGCATAATCTGATGATGTAGCATTTATGATTCATCTTTGATTCTCATCGTTACATAAAAGATACATGAGCGCTCTAATGATATTAATATCTGGTACTTCAAGACTTAATCATTCATTTATGTCCAAAGGCCTAAATGAAACATTGGTCACTTCTAGACCTTATGATCATTAGGTTGAATGTATGTCATTTTTCATACAATATATCTTTTTCACTATTTCAAGATCTTCTTGATCCACAAAAAGGATCTTCTGAAATCATTCATGTTTGATTTCTGTCTCTTGGTTAGGAATGGCAATGGGCAGGTCCGGGGCGGGTATCTCGATACCCATACCCGCCCCGCGACAGGTTGGGTTCAAGTCGGGTAATTTATTATGGATCGCGAGTCGAGGCAGGTCGATCCAATAGGTATGCAATTTATGTGAAAAATATTATAAATATTCATTATTTTCATTATAAGACCAAGAAAACAAACCATATAATGATAAATGTAGATAAATTATCGTAGAAATTAATGTTTTCACTAATTTACAACTTTATTATAGCTAAAATATGATATAATAAAAGAAAAATCCTAAGTAATTTGACTAAGATTACACGCAATTTAGGCAAGAGCAATTCGAAAATGGTGCGGGTCAGGGCAGGTCGGGTCGACCAGGCGGGGCGGGTCGGACACACCCCAAAACAGTCCAAACGGGTCGGGTAAAACGGGTCAGGTCGAAATTGCCATCTTAGCAATCTATGGCTTCATGAAGCTCTTTTGGAGTTCTAATAATATTTGTATCAAACTAATGTAAGATCGTTACGAAATAATGTCTTGACTCTTTTCTTCTATATAACTATAAAAATTAACTAACACAATTGTATGCAAGCAATTATTTCATAGTCCATACTTCAAGATCACAATCAAAACCACGTCATACACACAACATCAATTAACCAAACTACTCTCATAAATCAAAACACATACATAAAAATAAAACCAAAATATCACATACATAAGCTATATGTCAATACACAATCATAGATGGAAAATGCAAATGCTCTAATGCTTTAGATGAATATGCCACATTCATCCATTTTGTCTCAATCTATACAAGATATTATTTGATCGATCGATATTGTTCTCAAGAACATCATATGTATGCTTCTAACAAATAAACCTTCAAGGAAAATAGTATAAATATTATTATCAAGGGATCCATACAAATAAGTTGCCACACATTTATCATATGCATATTTAATTCTTCACAAGCTGCTAGACTAATTTAATTTTCAAAACTGATTGCATCCACCACAGGGAGTACGTCTCCACTTCAACAATGGTAGGTTTGTACGAGAAACCTCTTACCACAAGTTGTATTACATCTATCACAATTTCATACATTTTCTTACATGTTTGCAAGAAAACTCATTCATATCCCGTTATTTTTACGTCTTTAGGTGTAAGGACTTCTGGTCCAAAAATTTTATCAAATAAGTCTAATGCTTTCTTTTGTATTGGTTAATAAGTATTCCTTTGTATGCATAACTAGACTTTTACTTTTGATCCTCTTTGTATCTATCATGTTAAGCTCTGTAGCATAATCAAAACCCTTGTCGACAATCGTCGGTGTTCAATCGTCGTCGAGATCGGAGAGATTGGGAGGGCAAGGTCGCGGGCGTCGTATGTGCCTTCTTCATCCTGGGCAGTCTCTGCATCGTCTTCCTTGCAGCTTGGCATACTGGTGATGGCGAGTTCCAACTACAATTGCGCTTGGAGAAAGAGAAGCAGACATGCAAGTAGGGTGGGCACGTGTGTGGTGAATCCGCGGATTGATATCGATCCACCCGCAAGCTATGGATGATTGATGTGGGTGGATTGCGGAGTGATAAATTTCCCACCTGCGCTTATGTGGGTGGGTGGTGGATTGATTGCGGGTCACCCAAATGACCCACATTCTATTTTTACATAAATAAATGTTGTTTATTATAGTATCGAATATTCATAAAATTTTCGAACCGCACTACAGTCTGACCATATACTTCTAAAGGTGGAGAATAAATAATAGTTTTGACTACTGTTATTGGTTACTGTATTGTGTAAAGTTCATTAGATATTGGATACTGGAATTCAAACTATAATTAATATCCATTAAATATTGGGATGAAAACTATAAATTATTAAGGTTAAATACACTTGTATATCCAAAACTTTCACGGTTGTGCCAATAATATCCAAATTTCCCGAAATACCACTTATATCCAATTCCTTCACATTCTTTAACGGTGTTTTTTTATATACAAGTGTATTTAACCAAAAATATATTGGGAAATGGATAGATTTGGCAAAGAAAAACTTTAAAACATGGATATAAGTGGTATTTCGGGAAATTTGGATATTATTGGCACAACCGTGAAAGTTTTGGATATACAAGTGTATTAAACCAATTATTAATTGCATCAAAATCACAATATCCGTAAGTTTTCTCTAAACAATTGGTGGATAGAGTAGTAAATTTTTTGATGCAAATGCTACATGAATTCACTTGAGACAAAGTGAGAAGTGTCTAAATTGATACAATCGTACTAATTTGCTATAAACTTATTATAAATATTATTCAAATTTCTTAATGGCTACTCGGAGAATCAATTTTGCGGGTTAACTCATGACCCAAACGCACCCATTCGCCACCCACCCAATCCGACCCATAAGATAATGTGGATGGAATGCGGGTCACAATTATTCCAACTCGTTACTAAACGAGTGGGTCAATTTTATACGGAAACTCACTCAACCTACCTATTTCTCACGAGCAATTCTACTATGCTATATAGTATTGGTGCTTTAATGTACAACTTGAAGTTGTACCATAACATTAAATGTACAAGTTTAGGTTGTACCATAAAGGAATTTGTATCATTAAGTTATGGTACAACTTTACAACTTGAAGTTGTACCATCACATAAGGTACAAGTTTAAGTTGTACCATAAAAGAATTTGCACAAAAAGTATAGGTACAATCTGAAGTTGTACCATAACATTAAATGTACAATTTCAAGTTGTACCATAAAGGTAAAAACCTATAGCACCAATACTATATAGCATTGTAAAATTCTTCATTTCTCACCCCTACATGCAAAGAGAAATCCAACTATTTTTTTGATTTGTTCGAAAACAAAGAAGAACGACGAGGGAGAGAATTTTGGTGAGGGGAAAGGGAAACAGGGAGAGAGCTAGAGAGATCGAGAATAAAGGGGAGAGGATTTGCTTTCCTTGTTTTTTTGGTGTCCATTTAATTCCCCACCCCCTTTTATTTCCGCCAGTGTTCCGTCGAGCCGAACCAAAATTTGCGGTTGAGGCTAACCGATCTGCATATCGGTTGCGATGTCGGTTGGTCATTTAGAGGCATATCGGCTTCCGTTTAACTAAGAATTCAATTCGAATAAATCGAAACCGAACCGACTATCACTCCTATCCATTTTGATGTGACTTTATAAACAGTAATTTTAAGACTCGTTAATACCAGGTTCAACCCGCTTTAATCGGGTCGATTATTTTGTTTTTGTGGGTGTGGGAATAAATAACATAACTAAAATGCAAAAGCAAAGAAGCAAACTTTTCCTAAATAATCCTTCAAACTTCCACTAAAGCATAAGAATGGCACTCGTGTAAAACTCGTCCTCGACCCAAAATTCGTCAATACTGGGTCGAAGTAGATTGAATACCATTTGGGTTCAATTGTATTAAAAGAATTAGTTAGAAAATCCAAAAACCGTTAACACCGAGTTCAATTCACTTAACCGGCTCGAATTAGGTAATGGCATTGATTTAAGCGTGTAAAACTCGTTTTTGACCTAAAATGCATCAACAAAAATAATAAAATAAAAATAATTAAAGTTTAAATTTTAAAATGACAGCAAAGGCAAGTGGGCGAGTTTTTAACAAATTCACCACGACCCAACCCTTTAATTACAAAAGAGTGCAAAACTCATCCTCAACCCAAAATTCATTAACATTGAGTTGAACTCGCTTTAGCCGAGTTGAATTAGGTCAAATACCATTGATTTAAGCGTGTAAAACTCGTTGTCGACCTAAAATTTGTTAATACTGGGTTCAACTCACTTATTAATAAAAAGAAAACAAAATAATGGAAGTTAAAAATATTGGCAAAGGCAAGTAGGACGAGTTTTTAATAAAGTCACATTGACTCAACCGGGCAATTACAAAAGCATGTAAAACTCGTACTCGACCCAAAATTCGTTAACACCTGAGTTAAACTCGCTCTAACTAGATCGAATTAGGTCGAATACCCATTGATTTAAGCGTGTAAAACTTGTTGTCAACCAAAAATTTGTCAACACCGGGTTAAACTCACTATAATCGAGTCGACATTAGGTCGAATACCATTGATTTAAGCGTGTAAAACTCGTTGTCGACCCAAAATTCGTCAACACTGGGTTCAACTCGCTTTGTCGACCCAAAATTCGTCAACATTGGGTTCAACTCGCTTTTACTGGGTCGAGTTCCTTCGAATACCAATTGATTTGGGTTGAATTTGGGTACAATTGTCATAATTATATTAATTAGGTAAAGCACGTAAACTCGTCCTCAACCGAAAATTCGTTAACACCGAGTTCAACTCGCTCGAACCTGATCGAATTAGGTCGAATCCCTATTAATTTAAGCATGCAAAACTTGAAAAATTCGTCAACACCAAGTTCAACTCGCTTTCTATTGATTTGGGTTGAATTTGGGTTCAACCTCAATTGCACAAAAACTCATTGTCGAAAATAAATTCTTCAACACCAAGTTCAACTCGCTTTAATCGGATCGAATTAGGTGAAATTTGTATTCAATTGTCATAAGTTAATTAATTAAGACCTTAATCATAATGACACAAACCTTGTTGGAGGAGTTATTTTGATATTTTTAGCATTTTTTTTAGTGAGTTGTTGGAGATGGTCTTAATTACAAAAAGAACACTTTTTTATGTGAGTCTATAAAATTAGGGGTGGGCAACGGGAAACGGGTACTTGAGTATACCCATATCCGTCCCATTTTTTTAGTGTTACGGGTACCCAGATACCAGTTTTTTCTAACAGGATGGGATTTGGGATCAATGATTTCTACAACAGATACCCACGGGTTACCCGTTAGTACCCGTTTGTATAATACGGGTACCTGTAGTACCCGTTAGCAAAAATTTCTACAATAAACATTACATCCCCCCCCCCCCCCACCCCCACCCCCAAGTTTCCATCCCACCCCACCCATACGTACAATTGATTGAACCATAAATCCAACTGATGGTTCATTTCATTTCTCATTCCACCCCTTTCCAGTGCAAACTCTGCTTCCTTCCTTTGTTTAATCAATTCAGCACAACATGACTGTGCGTACACAGACACTAAATGACTACTGAAAGCCAAAAGCCATGTCCATTCTATTTCACACTGTATCTCTGCATCTGTCGTGTCGAACTAAGATGGTATGTTCAATAGTATCCGTTAACCCTAATCCGAACTTCTGTCTTATAATTATCACTAAATGATTAGTGATACATCCAGCTTCTGAAAGAATCCTGCGTTATGCATGTTCATTGAACTGAAATTCCCACGTTCATTGAGTTGTATGTTAGCTCTACAGAATTTTTCCCTTCTCATTTGGACGGGCATGTACGAGTAGTTTGGATACCCGTTAACCCTTATGGGTTTAGAATATGAGATGTACTTTGCTCTTTAAACGGAATTGGGTACCCGTTCCCCACCCCTGTATAAAATAGTGTTCCAAAACTTTTAGTTTTAATTATCAACAATATCACATATATAATATATCACAAGTTCACTGTCCGCAAGATGCAAAGCTGCGGCAAGGTTGGTTCGCTTTGTTGTCGATACCCCGCTCCGCTAGTATTTCTGATTCTGACAAGCATTAATGGAAACCGATGAAGTTTTTGAAGTCGAAAAAAACCGGAGAGTTGATCACAAGTTCTTTTCATGGCGGTCAAAACAGAAGTGGCCATATGCCATCCAACGCCATCAACGATGGGAACCCAAAAAGATACATATTCTGCTCAAGCACGAACATAACAAGCCACCATGTTTATCTACACATAGAACCTAACGGGACGAAGGCGGCCTGCTGCATCCTCGCCATTATTTCCTGGTTACAAAATATTCACATCCATCCAGTTAAACAAAAAACACACTAGCACTACCAACACTTAAGCAGCGGCGGAGGCTTTCTTGGCCCTCCTAGCAGCTGGGGACCTGATGGATCTTGGCTGCTTGACCTTACCAGGAGTCGATTTCTTGGGCTTCAAAGCGGCCGGAGTCTTCTTCCCTATCTCGGGCTTGTTCACAGACCTCGTCTTCGTCCTAGGCTTCTTGGGCTTTGCAGTTGCTGTGGTTATCGACTTCTTGGCAGTGGCAGTAGCGGTAGCAATAGCAGCTTTAGTTGGAGCAGTCTTGGGACGGGATTTCTTCTCCTTCTTCCCAGATTCAGAAAGCTTGTAGGAGGCCCTGATTTTGGTAAGCTTCCCCTTGGCTGCAGAATTCTTGAGCTGCAGAGCTAGTGTCTTCCTGAAATTCGCTGGCAGAACCGCCTTGTGCTTCTCCTCCATGAACTTGGCTATGGCGTACGGGCTGGACCCGCTCTTCTCGTTCAACGCCAACAGAGCATCCTTGATCATCTGCCTCAAATCAAATCGATCATCAACCCCGATCTCAGAATATAATCGAATAAATAAAATTGTGAGGCCAAAAAGAATGAAAGCCCACAAGAAATCAAATCAAACCAAGTCCGATTACCTGGAAATATGGAGGATGAGAGGCAGTTTTGGGCTGCTTAGGCTTCTTCTTCTCCTTGGGAACAGCATCTGCAACCAACTTAGTTTTCTTCTCCCTCTTCTTCTCCTTCTTGTTTCCTGCCTCCTCCTTAGCGGGCGGATCTTCCCCTACCGGAATCTTCTCCTCCTCCGCCACCGGGGGCACCTGCTCTGCTTCAGCTACAACAGGGACAGGGCCCTGAACTTGCTCTTCCGTTTTCTCGGCCATATTTCTCTACGCTCGCAGCAATCGAAACAAACACACAACAACGATCGATCTTGCAAAACAAAGCTGATAGGGTTTGGCTGTGTTTTTTTGGCGTCACTGGGGGAGTCGGTTTTCGATTTATAGTCGGCCAGAAATCGAAGCGAAGAGCCCAGACGTCGTCGCTGATTGGTGGAACTGGTGTGCAGCTGATTGCCAGCGTGGTGACAAGGAAAAATCCAGAACGTCCACGTACGGGTACAGAACCAAGCTAATCTACGGTCCTTCCTTCGACTGCGTAAACAATAGGCGGAAAGAGGGATAAGATTTTATGATATCCGCCCACTTAAAAAAAGCAAACCTTCAGCGCTGGTTTTGGTTTTCTTATGTGCAAACGGAACAAGTAGGCAATGCGCGCAGGTTCGGGGCGAACATCTCAATACTGATACTTGTATCACGCAGCGGCGGATTTAGGGGCCGTTCTTGAGCCGCGGCCCAGCCCTCTTCTGGATTTCGAACTAGTATAGTTATTGTAATTTCTGATTTTTGGTATTCGTTTTAGTGTTTTTCACGCTATGGCTCAGTGCTCTTCGTCTTTTTTCAAAGATGGCCAAGTGCTCTAACCTGTCCTGGATCCGCCGCTGGTCTCGCCACAGGTCGTCACAGTTTTGGTAATTCATTATGAATCGGGGCAGGTCAACCCATATGGATATATGCAATTTAAAAGAAAAACATTAGAAATACTCATTTTTTTCATTAAAAACATAAGAAACAAACTAAAACATGATAAATATAGTTAAATTATTTGAAAAATTGGGATTCTCACCTATTTACAACTTTGTTATAACTAAAACATGAGGTCATAAAAGTAAAATCATAACAGCCTGTTGGATTGACAAAAAAGTAAGAAATTGGAATTCCATTTCCATATATTATGTTTGGAATAATAAAAAAGGTTGAGAATTGAATTCCATTGGGTCTAAAATTTGGGAATTACAATGCCTATCAAAAGTGATATGAATTGAGAGAATGAAGATGAAATTAGCATGGTCCAGGAAACTGGATCGTACCGTCCGGTTCAACCGTAAACCAGATCAGAAGCGACACGGTAGCCTGATGGTGGTCGTTTTACCGTACCGGCCGGTTTTTCCGGCTTAACCGACACAAACCGGAATACCGTCCGGTTCCGTACTAACCGACGATAGACTTATTGGAACAAAAACGTCGCTGTTTAACTCACTTAAAACAAAAAAATAAAAAAGACGTCCTTTCTTCCATAGCAATTCCCAAAACTTAATTGTCTCTGCCTCGATTGTAATTTGTAACCCGACCCCATCTCCATTCCCGTTCCCTGCCTCCACTCCTCGGACAAATTTAGCTAGATCGACGCTTTTGGTCGATTTGGGTCGGCCTTGATCGATTTCTCACCGGCGACACGAGACAGAGGGAGTAGATCGAGAAAACAGGCCGAACAAAGAGGAGGTAGGTGAAGCAAGGAAGAAAGGGGAGAAAAATTTGTGTTATTTCTCTTTTCCTCCATCGTTTTTTAGAGAGGGGCAAAATAAAATTGGATAGAATGAAAGTTGGAGAATATGATTTTGTTCTGTTCATTTTTCAGAATGGGAAGAGGGGGAGAGAAGGCCGAAGGGTTGCAGAGTGAAAGTGAAGTATGTGGCGCCTAAGGTTAGGTATCCCTTTCATTCTTTATATATCTTGCAGAATATAATAATCAGCCCTTACTTTTTAACAAAATTACTTCATTTGCCATCACATCATCTTTTGTAATAGACAACGGCCTATTTCTCATCAATCTAACTAGCTTTTTACCCGGCCCGTTGGCCGGAGAGTTTCATTTTATCGTTGACATTAATTCAATTTATCTATATGTTTAATCTATTTTAGACCTTCTAAATTTATTATATTTTGTATTGATAAGTGAGTATGTGGTGTGTCTATATATTGAAAACTAGCTTTTTACCCGCCCATTGGGCGGCGCATTCGTATTGGTGTTTTCGTTTTCATTCTATTATTTTTTTATGATTTATGTATGTTAAACTATTATACATTGAATTATTAATATAACTTACTTGATCTTAGGTATTGTTACAAACTTTTATATCTTTCGTTTATTCATAAAATTTTGATTTTATTAAATGAGTTTTCGGTAGATCTTTCTTTATTTATTTATAAGTTGTTATCGAACCCACAATTTAGAATATAAACATAAAGTATTATTAATCTTTTAGCACAATAGTGACAAAGAAGTTTGAAAAAATTAAATAAGCAAATATGTTCAATTAATAAAAAAATAAGCAAAGAGCTTTTCATTCTTCTTCCTTCTCGTACGTTGCTATATGATAATATATTATATCGTGCTCTAAATCCCACGAATATCGTACACTATCAGTTACTTGTGCAATTTTGGAAGAATGAGGAAACACATTAGCATCCACATCAATAATCTCCTACTTATTCATTTAATTTATCTTCAAAATGTTCTAGCATAACCAATCAAAAATAAAACTATTAGTTGTCACTATTTTATTAAAATGATATTTTTCAGCAAACTAAATTGCATATAAACACAATTTATATTTGTAGAGAACTACATACACCCTTCAAAAAAACAATGGTTAATTTTTTTACCTAATAACAACATAGACAAATTGTAAAAGTTGCATACTCAACGCATTGTATCTTGTAAAATCTTCATTCATGAAAACAATTGATGCATCAATCCAAATAGTTGTAGTTAAGAAAACGATCAGGCCAAAATTGAGTTTTAGTTAGGGATTCAATTAGGAAAAATTTCATGCTAAGGAAACAAACAAATGTCATTGCAAACGCGTAGAAATTGAAAGAACGTCGACATAGACAACTTAGAGACTACCACCATCATTTTCTTTCTCCTTCGCACCTTTATAAAACCTCACATATGTTCCCTTCTACTTATAACCCCCTGCTACATTTTACTTACTGGCCAGATCATAATCATATAGGTAGTAGCATGTCACTCATGAACATAATAAACAACTCTAACAACTCTGCTTTCAATTTTATCATCCACGAAATTGGTATGCAATAGGCAAGTAAAATGATCAATTATTCAACCAAAGGAGAGATACTCTAAGTCCAAGCAATAAACCATTCCAATTGTCTATTACATGTTTACATAAAAGTATACAATATAGAGAACCATAAAATAACTAACTGAAAACCCAAGAGAAATACATTCATTGATTTGAGCATAAAATTTTACCATCAAGCCGTTGTAATCTAGAAGAAATTAAGAAACAAATGGAAAGAAGAGTTTAATATGGCCAGTCAACCGCAAACAACCACATATCTCTAGGAAAAAGAGACCAGTTGTCAACTACAAATTAAGGGTGAGGAGGGAGCAATGAGCAATCATCGACTTCATTTAATTCATCTTCGCAATGATAGGATGAACTTTTTTAGTCAATCGTCAAACATATGTTACAGATGCTCAATTGTATCCCATCTAATCATTGTCTCATGTAACTCCACCCTCATATTCTCTTACAAAGAGTAAAAACTCAACATGCCTTACTATTTCCTTTCCTGTATCTGTTTGAAAAAAGTAGAGAAAAGAAATGCTAGAAATCTTAGGATTTTGAGGAAATAAGAAGAGAGGTTTGTTTGTTTTTATGTGGCTTGATCCAATTTCTTTATTTTCAATGTTGCACTTTATTTTTATAGAGATGATTTGTATGAGAAAAGGAATAGGAACAAACCAAAATGTTGCATTATGTGTTATTAACTTAATTTACATTTTATTTATAATAATACCAATTTAAAGAGTAAACAAAAAATTATATAAGCAAGAATTAGAACTTGTCCACTATGGAAGGATGAGAGCTAGCCATTTGTTGATATGGCACTAATTTAGTTTTAAATTCCTATACGATTAAGTAATGATGATTTATAATTTTTTGAATTTTTTTTATAAAATTTTAATAATTCATACAATTATTGTGACATTTCACATACATGTGAATTCTGGGATGTATTGTAGACAAATTTATTGTAAATACAACTTGCTTACTGTTACAAAATAGAAAATTCCTATTTGATACTTTGATTTTGAAAAAGTTTTTATTATTGCCAACCAAATCACATGTATCATTTTTTAAAATATATTGTGTCTCGTCTTAAGGTATGAAGTCAAAGTTTGTCAAAACTCATACTTAAGTCATTTTGAAAACTTTGATGTATAATCCTCGACAATAACTCTAAATTCGAAAAGAAAATTTATTAACATATTATTTATGACCTCAATTGAGCATGCTCAACCAAATCATCTAAATCAAATATTTTAATGTGAACTTAAAAACCAAATTATAAAATATTGCACATGATTACTCTTCCTTTGAGAAATTTCAGGTAGAACATTAATATATGTTTTCATTTAATCGGGATGAATAGAAATGTTTTTAAGAAATTATTATTATTTATCGATCAAGTTATATTCTGAAAATTATTTTATTATATGAAATAATTATTTATATACAGCTATTTTAACTGGTAGACATATATATTATAAAGAAGTATAATAAGAGAAGATTTAATATATAAATTCATATATTTCATTTTTCAAAGTCGATTGATTGTCAAACGCTTGATTTATCTCTTTGTGTGGTTATATTTTATTTAATATACAAAGATATTATTATTTATGTGTGTATTTCTTTAAATTTTTCATCAAAATATAACTTATTATGAATTTTTGGTTAAAATGAGTAGATAATTTATTTGATAAGATTTAATCATATATTTTTTGTTTAAACAAACCCGATATATGTTATTCTTCTTTTCCATCTTTATATTTTGTTTTATTGACAATAATATTATTATTTATGCTTGTTTTTACTTACATTCTTAATGTAACTTATTATTAATGTTGAGTAAAAGTGAGCATAAATACTAAAAGAAGAGAGAGATAACTTCATAAGTAGATCAATAATAAATTTTTTTGGTGGTAAAAAAATGTCCACCTAGGCAACTTGTTATTTCCCCAAGTGCTTATGTGGCAAGAATTTACTTTTGAATTGCCATAATATATAGTATAGATAGATAGATATAGATAGATAGATAGATAGATAGATAGATAGATAGAAGATAGATATAGATATAGATAGATAGATAGATAGATAGATAGATAGATATAGATAGATAGATAGATTCTCAATACTTAGCACATTCACTTATACTATTTGAATTCTCTAATCATAAACCATGTCACAAAAGTATACCACGTACATGTACAATTTTTTCTATCTTATATGAATCCATGTTGTTCAGATGAGGACATCTTACGGAGAGTTTCTTTGTATATATACTTCATTATTGGATAAATTTCTTCATTCCAATTTAAAGTCGACACTTTGAATGTTCATGAAGTTTGCTGTAAGATCTTATTTGTATTTAGTCTTTTATATAATATGTATCAATTGCTAATTTCTGAAATTTAATTTGGACTAATTAACTGAGACTCATTGTCGTTGTTTATATATTGTTTTAGAATCTCAATCCAAGATACTCACATACGGATTTTGATCTTAATATGGTGCGTTAGTGTATAATTTTACAACTTGTAGAACCTCCATTTTCTAAAATTTATTTATGTTTGGTATTTGTTTAGAAATTAATTTCATTACTTATACTAATATATGAATTTTTTGTATTGCCACATTTATTGTCAATATATAAGCATATATATTAAAAAGAGTTTAATTATTTTTAAGTGTAATTAATGCTTGTTTTCTACCGGGATTTGTAAAATGTTAACAAAATAAGGGAAATATGAACAATTGTAAAAGAAAATAAGGGATGGAAGGACATATTATAAGTGAGAGAAAAGTTATTCTTACTTATCATCTTCATTTATCCAATGAGGTGATCTATTCTTGCTTCATTGAATTTTATCGAATTATTTTATTTCGTAAATATATTATTATTTATGCATGTGTTTTATTGCAAAAAAAATGCATGTGTTTGCTAAGAAAGATCATACCTCTTACGATGATTAACTTTTATAATCTTGTTTCATAGGTCAATCGTTGATGAACACATGATGTTTAACATACAGTTTAGCAAAGATTCATCTAACTTTCACATGTATCATTTTTTAATGTATCTCGTGTCTCATCTTAAGATATGAAGTCAAGTTCATCAACAATCATACCAAAGTCATTTTATAATTTTTGATTTATAATCCTTGAAAATTTTATTACTCCAAGTCTGAAAATTAAATTTCTTAACATATGACGTAAAACTTCAGTAGAGTTTGCTAAATTAACACGATCTAAAGAAAAAATGCTAAATATTAGTAATTTGAACTTAGGATACATTGTAAATTATTTCACCTATGATTCATATTTTTCACTTAATTAGAATGAATAAGATTTTTGTTTAAGAAATAGATTTTATTGCTTGATCAAGTTTCTATTCAAACGTTTCTTGTTTTCTCTCTTTAATTTCCATCGTTATTTTGTCGCGATAAAATGTTATTATGTATGTGTGTTTGTATAAATTGTTCATCAAAATGTAACATATTTGTAAATTATTGTAAAAGTGAGTTAAAAATCTACTCAGTGAGCTTTAATAAGATATTTTTTTGGTTGAGAAAAAAGTTATATGTGTGACTTAAAGACATTAATCTAATGTTGCGTACATCTATACAATGCAAAAGTAAAAATAAAAACATAAAGAAAGTATTGGAAAAGAAAAATAAATATTAAGAATTTTAGAGATACAAATGTAATATATGTCACTTTTCATACATTATTTATTATTGTGTACATTGATATAATACAAAAAAAAGGATAAAAGGGAAATGAAATATTAAATGAAGAGAGAGATAGCTCCATAAATATATCAATAAATATTTATTTTTTTGTAAAAATATTGTCCACCTTGGCAATTTGTGAGCTCTTCAAGTGCTTAGGTGGCAAACAATTACTTTTGAATTGCCATAATATTATGTATAGATAGATAGATATAGATAGATAGATAGATAGATAGATAGATTCATTAAGTTATATTTACAATTAAGCTTAATACATAAACCACACACCAATTAAACGTCAATATACTACTGGATTATGATGTGATTATTAGATGTTGTATGATAATTTATCTAATTCCTGACTAGTTTGTTTATTCTATGATTATTTAGCATTTTACTATTTATTGTCTGGTATTTTCCCGGTAGGAGTTCCGGTATTACTTCGGTACGGTAGTCTATTTTTCCGGTACGATATTTTAACAAAAATATATATTTTTTATTGAAAAACGGTATTTGGCCGGTATGAAACGGTTGAACCACGGTCGTACCATAAAATACCGTACCACAGACTTGTCCGGTATGACCTCCGGTACGGTTTCCTAAACCATGCTTATTTCCCCTTCCCTATATCGTCTTGATCCCCCTGCCGGCTAGAAATTAGGATGGTTAATATTTCCCCTGCCCAATATCCTCTTGATCCCCTCTTTTTTTTTTTTGAATAAAGATTTCATTCATTCAATCCCGAAAGAGGAAGGGTTTACAACAATAGTGCCACAATAGAAAGGACCGAGATCCAATCAGGCGGAAGAGAAAGACAACGTGCATTACGAGCGACCCAATCGACACATCTGTTCACACGACGACAGGTGAAAGAGATATGAATCCATCTACACTGAAGGAGCAACTCTTTCACATGAGAGAGAAGAGCAAAGCACCGCCATGGCTAGAGTGATTCATCACCTTTAAGCGCATCCACCAAAATCTTGCAGTCTGAAAGGATAACTGTAGGAGAGTTGTCAAGGGCCGCCATCCGGCACGCTTCAACAAGAGCAAAGGCCTCAGCCTCAATAGGGGACGAACAAATGACCCTGCCAGCCCTCCCATCACAAATCTGACCTATGGGAATTAGTGATAACTACCCCAAAAGCCGCCTCAGACGAATCATTGTCAAATGACCCATCGCAGTTGATCCTAATAAGGTCATCACTTGGCGGTGGAAGAGATTGTGATGGAGTGTCCCTTGGCTGGTTTGTAGGGATGATAGATTTACGACAAGGAGAAGGTTTAGAAGCCTCTCGGAAAGTTGTGATTGAGGACAACAATGGGGACAAGTTGTTGCCTCTGAAGATGAAGTCGTTCCGTGCTTTCCAAATGTTCCACAGGCAAAAGACCTTGAGACGGAGAGACAGAAGAGTCTCCGCATCTCTAAGTGAGAAGAACCATCGCATGAATTTCGGAGGAGGGGTGCATGACGGGAGGATCCTCTCCCAAGTCTCCTTTGCGTGAGGGCAAAGAAAGAGACAGTGGATGAGAGACTCACAATCGGCATTGCAAATCTGGCAACGAGGGTTAGGAGCACAATGTTTGTGGTGCAAATGAGCTTTTGTTGCTAGAGCATTGCGGAGGCACCTTCATAAGATGTTAATTTTTCCTCTTGATCCCCTCGCCGGCTAGAAATTATGATGGTTAATTTTTCCTTTCCATTGATTTCCCCCCCCCCCCCTCAACGTCTGTTTAATACTTAATAGTAATGGCAATCCACACCGTATTTTAATAATTATATTATATATAGTTATAACAAAATATACTCATTCAAAGGTTACAAATGATATACTCTTGGAGTACATTGTATCCTTTTTTTATATAAGCAGAGTACATTGTATCCTACACAATAGCAAAGTCGGGATATAAAAATAGGTGAAGTATGGAAAAGGTTCAAATACATTAACCCTAAAATTAATTACAAAGAGTTTTACAATTCTTTTGTATTCAGCTATTCATCCATTATTCTAACGTTTAGGTTAAAGAAAACTATGATAATCAAGTATATAAAAAAGCAATCGAATCAGGTAGGGCTGCAAATGAGCCGAGCGGCTCGACGTTCGACTCGAGAAAAGCTCGTTCGAAACTCGACTCGTTAATAAACGAGCCGAACACGAGCTCACCATTGTTCAGCTCGTGAAGATCGCGAGCTAGCTCGACTCGGTGGCTTGTTGAGCTAAACTCGTGAGCTGGCTCGTTTAGAGCTAATGATATGTCTTAACATGTGGCTAGAGAGCCAACTCGATTACCAACTTATGGACGAATCAATCTATATCTTATGATTTTAATTCATATGGTTGTTAAATTATATATCTCACAATATATAAAGTTTAACACGTTGAGTATGTGAGCAAATATATCTTATTTTCTACTTTAAAAAGAAATTATGCATCATAGATTGCTCCGATACTATGAAATAACATGATTTGGAGTAGTTAAAATTTATTAGTTAAATGATATATGATACCAACAAAGTATAATATGAGATTAGCTAACAAAATAAATCATATGTATCATGATATACAAAATGAAGTACCAATTAAAAGTTAAGATTTTAATAAACAAGCTAGCTCGAACTCGACTCGGCTCATTTGCAGCCCTAGAATCAGGACAATCTTGTGAAAAAGAAGGGGGGGAAAGTCGAATGAAGACAACCTTTGAATTGAAAACTAATTAAATATAATACAATTACTTATTACTGGTGATATAGCAAAATCAGGCTCTCACAACCTTCTCATCAGGTCTGCAGAGGCCATTTTGGTGTCAAAGATCAGACGGATCTGCAGGAGGACATGTCCTACTAAGACCACCCACAGCAAGCATTGTAAAAAAGGGGGAAAAGGAAAAAAAGAGGGGAAAGCCTACAATAGGGGAGGATAAAAAGGCTAAAAAGGAAAAGAAGGCTATTGGGGGAGGGTTTACCCTTCTGAAAAAGACAAAAGGAGGAAAAAGTGGGTTGCTGGTGGAAGAAGATGATTGGGCCACGTGGCTGGTGCCCTCTTTTTCTTTTTTTCCCCACCCTTTTAAAGAAAAAAACCCCTCCCCATTACCATTTTTTTTCCCTCCCACCCATTGTGACCAATTCCTCTCCTCCACCCTTTTTTCCCTTTTCCACCACCCTTTTCACCCTTTTTTCCCTTCCATCATTATGGATGGTCTAAGTAGCTCGCACAGCTGTAGTCTGTGACGGGAGCAATTTGTTTGGTTTGGCTAACGGGAGCTTGTGTGAGTAACGGCAGCAAACGGAAGTGATTTATTATTATTATTGTTCTCATAGGGGTCGTTTGGAAGTTGCGATTGTTTTGTTGAGATTGTCATTATGCATGTATTGTTTACAATGCATCATTTTTTTATAGCAAAAACAATACATGGATTGTTTATGTGATGTGGCAGAAACTATCACTCATTTTGAGTGATTGTTATATCTCAACTTTTAGTTGTGATTGTTGAGATAGTTGAGTTGAGATTGTTTTGTCTCAGCTTTTAGCTGATGCGACATACACAATCACACATACCAAACGTTGTATTCTATAATGCATCAAATTCGACAATACATGTATAATATTATACATGCATTCTCAACTATACATCTATTTAACAATACACCTAAAATGTTATTATGTTACTACACATGCACTGCTAAAAATCAAATTATTAACATAATTCATATGAGAAAGGGCATAATATAGAGTACCTGCACCCTCTTTTTTCAAGGAGTCTCAAACAATTTAGGAATAGAATAGAAACTACTCTGAAAGTTAATGTATTATTGTACTTGGGCTTCTGAATCAGTAAAGTACACCGATATTCAACCATGGTCGATCCTAGTGTTAGCCTTAAGAGAAGATGCATACATGTCAATACAGTTTGTGCATCACATTAGTCTTTTGAAATTTAGAAAGAAAACAAGTTATATGGGTTGTAGTAGTATTATTTCCAACTACAGTTGCAATATATCATAGTGACATGATAAAATATGTCCATACGGACTATTGTAAAAGGGTTAATTGCATGGTTGGTCACTGAGATTACAAAAAACGTTCAAGTTTGATCACTCGAAATATTTAAATCAATTGGTGGTACTTCAGTTTACTGAACCGTTCACGTTTGGTTACTCTCCGTCCATCTCCGTTAACTTTGGCTGATGTGGCAGTCAACTTTTAAAGTTGACCGTTAACTTAGTGACGTGGCAATTAAGAAATAATAAATAAAATAAAATTTTAATCTATTTTAATGTCCAACTCATTTTGAATGTCCAATGGATTTAAATATTTTGCGTGACCAAACTTGAACGTTTTTTATAATCTCAGTGACCAACCATGCAATTAATCCTATTGTTAAATGTTATTTTTTATGACTTTTTTGTTAGACTACAAACCCTTTGTTGTACTAAACTTCAAAGAAAAGTAAAACCTAAGTCAATTCCTTTATTCTTCTCAATTTCCTAAAATTTATTCTGGGTAAACGGCCCGTTATAAAGTAATCCTGAAAAATAGTGACGAGTAATTTTTGGTTAAACGAAAACGTCAATAGTGACGAAGAAAATTTTATGTCAATACAATAGTGACGCTTGTCCATCACTCCATAAGTAATTTTTGAGTAAACGGTACATTATACAGTAATCCTAAAATTAAATAAGAAAAAGTAAAAAAAAAAAAAAAAAACATAGCCACTTATAACTTTACAAGGAGAAGGATGTGTATATTTAATTTATTTTTCTGCCAGCAAGATTACCTTCCCCAAAACAATTAAATCCCTCCTCTTCTCTCACACAAAACAAATTAACAAATGGAGATAAAACGTAGAGAAACGTACCTTCTTTCCATTGTTAAATATTATTTAACTATGACTTCTCCATTGTAAAATATTTTTTTTATGAATTCTCCTTTATTAATTTTTGAGTAAACGGCCCGTTATAATTCTAAAATTTAAATTAAATAAGAAAAAGTAAAAAAAGGCGAAACTTAGCAGCAAACTGGATTGTCGGCTGCTGCTTGCCCATGTGTCACATTGTTATTGGGTCAAAGTTAATTTTTTTAATAATTTTAATCGTTAATTAATGTACGAAGCAGCAGGGAAACGGAACGGAGCATAGCTTCCGTTGTTTCCATCTTTTTACTCAATTGGGAGAACTTTTTCATGGGCAATTGGGATAAGCTTTTTCTTTACTAGTAATTAATTGGTATTTTTTATAGTACATCAATAGTTATAAAATATAAAAAATAAATTAATTTATAAATAATATTTAAGTTGGCAATTTAACGCATTAAATACGGATATTAATGCATTATACATATTTTATACATGTTTAATACGAGAGTAATCAAATGAAGGGAGAAAATAATTTTGACAATAATATGAATACAAAAATTTTAAACAAATAAAATACATACTAGCATATATAAATATATTAAATGAAGCATTTACTAACTATTTTGCACCGTGTAGATGATAATTTTTCGTAGCTTCAAATTGAACAAAAGTGCTTAAACTCATTGAAACATGTGAAAGAGAAAGTAATGGGAAAATAAAGTTAATTGGAAAGAGAAGTAACGGAAGCTAGGATCCGCTTCGTTTCCCTGTTGCTTCATATTTTATTTAACAATTGAAATGATTAAACAATTAATTTTGATCCAACAACAATGTGACCTATGGGCTGGCAGCAGCCGCTGGCGGCAACCCAGTTTGCTGCTAAGTTTCGCTAAATCATAAATGAGACAGATGGAGAGAGAAAGAAACAAAAAAAAGTAAAGAGAGAGAGACAGTCTAAAATACTTTGGTTATTAGGAGAGAGCGTGCAAATTTACTTGCTCGAAAACATCAAAACCGCCGCTACACGCAAACTGTCCCCTTCCGTGAATAATGGCGAACTGGGCAGCGGGGAATCGATTGCGACTTTGCGAATCCGTTTACACGATTCCAATTTGAATTGGGATGATGGCTAAAGGTAAAAATAATATAGATGGCAGCCACAACCTTTGTCTCAGACTCTTTTTTTTTTTTTTACAATACCTTTGTCTCAGTCGACGGCGTGAGAAGGGAGAAATACAGAGGAGGAGGACTGACTCATTTCTTCTCAAACAAATCTTTTTAATTTTTCCTTAATATAAGAAAGCCACAACCCATTAATTACTGACAGTAGTCTAGGGACATACTGAGGGGAGACAGAGTCGTTGACCTGCTCTCATTAAAAAGTTAATAAAATGGGTTAATTGCAAGCATTGTTACTGGGTTTACTAAAACCGTTCATGTTTGGTCACTACAAATATTTAATTTCATTCATGGTCACTAAAATTAGTTCAATAGTTCAAGTTTGGTCACTCTCCGTTAGTTTTTGCTGATGTGGCAGTCAACTATTATAGTTGACCGTTAAATGAGTGACGTGGCAATTAAAAAAATAATAAAAAAATAAAATCTAAATATTTACAATTTCCACCTCATTTTACAACTATTAAAATTTAAATATTTACGAAAAAGAAGGAAAAAGTTTGGTCACTTTCCTTCTATTTTACTTCTTTCATCTTATTCCACTCATCTCTCTGCTTCTGTCTTTCTTTTCAAGTTCTCGAGATGAATCAAAATACCCATGGATGTTGCCCTCTAGTTGTCTATCTTCTTCCTCACGATCAGAGGGGTGAGAGGAGCAGCGGTTGGATTCTCCATAACAAGAGGGAAAGTAAGAGCAGCAGCAGACGGGTCGGCAGAAGGGGAATCGGTAGAGGGGAAAGCGGAGCATCAATAGTCGGATTATTCATGACCATTTCCAACATCCTCCGTCGCAGCGGTAGCCGGATCCGGGTGGCAAGAACAGAGGTGCCAGCGAATACCAGCAAGTACTTTTTTCCTTCTTCGTTCGTCGAATCCTTAACCTCAAAGGTATCTTTTCCCTACTTGTGGCCACGATCCAGACCCACCAAGAAGTCTCAAATCGAACTAGTTGGTCGACTCGGTAATGAAGGCGACAGTAGGTAGACTTGGCCCCAGACATCCTTCCTCTTGAAATGGCAATGCCCTTAACCTCAAAGGTATCTTTTCCCTGCTTGTGGCCACGATCCAGACCCACCAAGAAGTCTCAAATCGAACTAGTTGGTCGACTCGGTAATGAATGCGGCAGTAGGTAGACCTGGCCCCGGACATCTTTCCTCTTAAAATGGCAATGCCCTTCACCACCGCGTTATAGATTAAGTTCGAGGAAGACTGGGAAGT
Source organism: Linum trigynum (assembly GCA_964030455.1). NCBI lineage: Eukaryota > Viridiplantae > Streptophyta > Magnoliopsida > Malpighiales > Linaceae > Linum > Linum trigynum. The sequence continues at coordinate 24,830,040 of OZ034814.1, read as the reverse complement.
GACTTGCTGCGCCTCGAAGGGCGACAAGAGAAGGGCAAGAACAGTTAGGGGGAGAGCTCGGCGGTGATGATCCGTTAGAGCTTTTATTTTATTTTCTTTTTTAATAGTTGTAAAATGAGGTGAAAATTGTGAAAATTTAAATTTCATTATTTTTTAATGGCCACGTCACTCATTTAACGGTCAACTATAATAGTTGACTGCCACATTAGCAAAAACTAACGGAGACTAACGGAGAGTGACCAAACTTGAACTATTGAACTAATCTTAGTGACCATGAATGGAATTAAAAATTTGCAGTGACCAAACATGAACGGTTTTAATAAACCCAGTGACCATCCTTGTAATTAACCCTTAATAAAATAGTAAAAAAGAGTAAAAAAAAGAAGCTTCTCCTTTAGTAATTTTTGGGTAAACGACCCGTTATAATTCTGAAATTAAATAAGAAAAGGTAAAAAAAAGGGCAAAACTTAGCAGCAAACTAGGTTGTCGACTGCTGCCTGTCCATGTGTCACATTGGTATTGGGTCAAAGTTAATTTTTTAATGATTTTAATAGTTAATTAATGTACGAAGCAGCAGGAAAACAGAACGGAGCCTAGCTTCCGTTGTTTCCATCTTTCTACTCAATTGGGAGAACTTTTTCATGGGCAATTGGGATTAGCTTTTTCTTTACTAGTAATTAATTGGTATTTTTTTATAGTACATCAATAGTTATAAAATATAAAAAATAAATTAATTTATAAATAATATTTAAGTTAGCAATTTAACACATTAAATACAGATATTAACGCATTATACATATTTTATACATGTTTAATACGAGAGTAATCAAATGAACGAAGAAAATAATTTTGACAATAATATGAGTACAAAAATTTTAAACAAATAAAATACATACTAGCATATATAAGTATATTAAATGAAGCATTTACTAACTATTTTTGCACCGTGTAGATGATAATTTTTCGTAGCTTCAAATTGAACAAAAGTGTTTAAACTCTTTGAAACATGCTCAAGAGAAAGTAATGGGAAAATAAAAGTTAATTAGAAAGAGAAGTAACGGAAGCTAGGATCCGCTTCGTTTCCCTGTTGCTTCATATTTTATTTAACAATTGAAATGATTAAACAATTTATTTTGATCCAATAACAATGTGACATATGGGCTGACAGCAGCCGCTGGCGGCAACCCAGTTTGCTGCTAAGTTTCGCTAAATCATAAATGAGACAAATGGAGAGAGAAAGAAATAAAAGAAGTAAAGAGAGAGAGAGACAGTCTAAAATACTTTGGTTATTAGGGGAGAGCGTGCAAATTTACTTGCTCGAAGACATCAAAACTGCCGCTACACGCAAACTGTCCTCTTCCGTTAATAATGGCGAACTGGGCAGCGAGGAATTGATTGCGACTTTGCGAATCTGTTTACACTATTCCAATTGGAATTGGGATGAGAGCTAAAGTTAAAAATAATATAGCTGGCACCCACAACCTTTGTCTGAGTCTCTTTTTTTTTTTTTTTACAATGCCTTTGTCTCAGTTGATGGCGTGCGAAGGGAGAAATACAGAGGAGGAGGACTGACTCATTTCTTCTCAAACAAATCTTTTTATTTTTTCCTTAATATAAGAAAGCCACAACCCATTAATTACTGACAGTAGTCTAGGGACAGACTGAGGAGAGACAGAGTCGTCTGACCTGCTATCATTAAAAAATTAATAAAATAGTAAAAAAGAGTAAAAAAAGATAACTAAAAAAGGAGTAAAAAAAAGAAAGAAGCTTCTCCTTTAGTAATTTTTGGGCAACCGGCACGTTATAAGTCTAAAATTAAATAAGAAAAAGTAAAAAAAAAGGCGAAACTTAGCAGCAAACTGGGTTGACGGCTGCTGCCTGCCCATGTGTCACATGGTTATTGGGTCAAAGTTAATTTTTTAATGATTTTAATTGTTAATTAATATACGAAGCAGCAGGGAAACAGAACGGAGCCTAGCTTCCGTTGTTTCCATCTTTTTATTCAATTGGGAGAACTTTTTCATGGGCAGTTGGGATTAGCTTTTTCTTTACTAGTAATTAATTGGTATTTTTTATAGTACATCAATAGTTATAAAATATAAAAAATAAATTAATTTATAAATAATATTTAAGTTAGCAATTTAACACATTAAATACAGATATTAACGCATTATACATATTTTATACATGTTTAATACGAGAGTAATCAAATGAGCGGAGAAAATAATTTTGACAATAATATGAATACAAAAATTTTAAACAAATAAAATACATACTAGCATATATAAGTATATTAAATGAAGCATTTACTAAATATTTTGCACTGTGTAGATGATAATTTTTCGTAGTTTCAAATTGAATAAAAGTGTTTAAACTCTTTGAAACATGTGAAAAAGAAAGTAATGGGAAAATAAAAGTTAATTGGAAAGAGAAGTAACGGAAGCTAGGATCCGCTTCGTTTCCCTGTTGCTTCATATTTTATTTAACATTTGAAATGATTAAACAATTAATTTTGATCCAATAACAATGTAACATATGGGCTGGCAGCAGCCGCTGGCGGCAACCCAGTTTGTTGCTAAGTTTCGCTAAATCATAAATGAGACAGATGGAGGGAGAAAGAAACAAAAAAAGTAAAGAGAGAGAGAAAGTCTAAAATACTTTGGTTATTAGGAGAGAGCATTTACTTGCTCGAAGACATCAAAACCGCCGCTACACGCAAACTGTCCCTTTCCGTGAATAATGGCGAACTGGGCAGCGGGGAATCGATTACGACTTTGCGAATCCGTTTACACTATTCCAATTGGAATTGGCATGAAGGCTAAAGGTAAAAATAATATAGATGGCAGCCACAACCTTTGTCTCAGTCTCTTTTTTTTTACAATACTTTTGTCTCAGTCGACGGCGTGGGAAGGGAGAAATACAGAGGAGGAGGACTGACTTATTTCTTTTCAAACAAATCTTTTTATTTTTTCCTTATTATAAGAAAGCCACAACCCATTAATTACTGACAGTCGTCTAGGGACAGAGTGAGGGGAGACATGGTCGTCTGACCTGCTCTCATTAAAAAATTAATAAAATAGTAAAAAAGAGTAAAAAAAGATAACTAAAAAAGGAGTAAAAAAAGAAAGAAGCTTCTCCTTTAGTAATTTTTGGGTAAACGACACGTTATAATTCTAAAATTAAATAAGAAAAAATAAAAAAAGGGGTGAAACTTAGTAGCAAACTGGGTTGCCGGCTGATGCCCAAGTGTCACATGGTTATTGGGTCAATGTTAATTTTTTAATGATTTTAATTGTTAATTAATGTACGAAGCAGCAGGGAACGGAACGGAGCCTAGCTTCCGTTGTTTCCATCTTTTTACTCAATTGGGAGAACTTTTTCATGGGCAATTGGGATTAGCTTTTTCTTTACTAGTAATTAATTGGTATTTTTTATAGTACATCAATAGTTATAAAATATAAAAAAATAAATTAATTTGTAAATAATATTTAAGTTAGCAATTTAACACATTAAATACATATATTAACGCATTATACATATTTTATACATGTTTAGTACGAGAGTAATCAGATGTGCGGAGATAATAATTTTGACAATAATATGAATACAAAAATTTTAAACAAATGAAATACATACTAGCATATATAAGTATATTAAATGAAGCATTTACTAACTATTTTCACCGTGTAGATGATAATTTTTCGTAGCTTCAAATTGAATAAAAGTGTTTAAACTCTTTGAAACATGTTAAAAAGAAAGTAATGGGAAAATAAAAGTTAATTGGAAAGAGAAGTAACGGAAGCTAGGATCCGCTTCGTTTCCCTGTTGCTTCATATTTTATTTAACAATTGAAATGATTAAACAATTAATTTTGATCCAATAACAATGTGACATATGGGCTGGAAGCAGCCGCTGGCGGCAACCCAGTTTGCTGCGAAGTTTCGCTAAATCATAAATGAGACAGATGGAGAGAGAAAGAAACAAAAAAAGTAAAGAGGGAGAGACAGTCTAAAATACTTTGGTCTCAAAGACATCAAAACCGCCGCTACACGCAAACTGTCCCCTTCCGTGAATAATGGCGAACTGGCCAGCGGGGAATTGATTGCGACTTTGCGAATCCGTATACACTATTCCAATTGGAATTGGGATGAGGCTAAAGGCAAAAATAATATAGCTGGCAGCCACAACCTTTGTCTCAGTCTTTTTTTTTTTTTTGACAATACCTTTGTCTTAGTCGATGGCGTGAGAAGGGAGAAATACAGAGGAGGAGGACTGACTCATTTTTTCTCAAACAAATCTTTCTATTTTTTCCTTAATATAAGAAAGCCACAACCCATTAATTACTGATAGTAGTCTAGGGACAGACTGAGGGGAGACAGAGTCGTCTGACCAGCTCTCATTAAAAAATTAATAAAATAGTAAAAAATAGTAAAAAAAGATAATTAAAAAAGGAGTAAAAAAAAGAAAGAAGCTTCTGCTACGTACTGCCATTCAACAGGAGAAGGTTACAGTTAAAGTCTGTTGCCCTCAATCCCTTTTTAGGTTTTTTTGTTATAAAAAAAAAAGTGTTAATTAAATGGCAATTCATTGAATAAAATAAATGGACCAGTCCTAATCTGCCATTTAAACAGGTTGGACGATGTGGCTGCAACCTAGGTTGGAGCTAAAAATTGCTCTTATTTCCATGGTCCAGGAAACCGGATCGTACCGGCCGGTTCAACCGGAAAAATCGGAAACCGGACCAAAAGCGACACGGTAGCCTGATGGTAGTCGTTTTACCGTACCGGCCGGTTTTTCCGGCTTAACCGACACAAACCAGAATATCGCCCGATTCCGTACTAACCGGCGGTAGACTTATTGGAACAAAAACGTCGCTGTTTAACTCACTTAAAACAAAAAAATAAAAAAGACGTCCTTTCTTCCACAGCAATTCCCAAAACTTAATTGTCTCTGCCTCGATTGTAATTTGTAACCCGACCCCATCTCCATTCCCGTTCCCTGCCTCCACTCCTCGGACAAATTTAGCTAGATCGTCGGTTTTGGTCGATTTGGGTCGGCTTTGATCGATTTCTCACCGGCGACACGAGACAGAGGGAGTAGATCGAGAAAACAGGCCGAACAAAGAGGAGGTAGGTGAAGCAAGGAAGAAAGGGGAGAAAAAGTTGTGTTATTTCTCTTTTCCTCCATCGTTTTTTAGAGAGGGGCAAAATAAAATTGGATAGAATGAAGGTTGGAGAATATGATTTTGTTCTGTTCATTTTTCATAATGGGAAGAGGGGGGGAGAAGGCCGAAGTGTTGCAGAGTGAAAGTGAAGTGTGCGGCGCCTAGGGTTAGGTATCCCTTTCATTCTTTATATATTTGCAGAATATAATAATCAACCCTTACTTTTTAACAAAATTACTTCATTTGCCATCACATCATCTTTTGTAATAGACAACGGCCTATTTCTCATCAATCTAATTCATTAAGTTATATTTACAATTAAGCTTAATACATAAACCCCACACCAATTAAATGTCAATATGCTACTGGATTATGATGTGATTATTAGATGTTGTATGATAATTTATCTAATTCATGACTAGTTTGTTTGTTATTCTATGATTATTTAGTATTTTACTATTTATAGTCCGGTATTTTCCCGGTAGGAGTTCCGGTATTACTTCGGGACGGTAGTCTATTTTTCCGGTACGATATTTTAACAAAAATAAATATTTTTTATTGAAAAACGGTATTTGGCCGGTATGAAACGGTTGAACCACGGTCGTACCATAAAATACCGTACCACAGACTTGTCCGGTGTGACCTCCGGTACGATTTCCTAAACCATGGAAATTAGTGGGACTCATCAATACTTTTTATTATTTTAGGGTTAATAGCATATTTTGCCCCTCTACTATGCATTTTTCTCAAACATGCCCCTCTACTATATTTCAAATCAAAGTTGCCCCTCTACTATAATAAATTCTCAACCATGCCCTTCTGTTAGTTTTTCAATTCAAAAACCGTTAAGTATGTTCAAAATGACTAAACTACCCCTAATTACCAATATAAAATTGCCTATGAAGGCTGCTACTTTTATAGGCCTTTCCCTCTCGCGAATTTTGTCGAACACCTTCAAGGAATAATAACAGAAGCCACGGTGGAGTTTGATAAGACTTGGGAGGATTTGTTCGGAATCGCTGAAGCATATCGGCTGGTGTATATCAAGCCAGAGATTGTGGAAGGCGGGCTTCGCATCCCGGACGAGCTCGTTCAAGAAGGCATTTCGAGGTGGGAGAACTGCCTCGTGAGTCAATTTCTCCATTCTTCTCCCTCGCTCAAGCAACTCCACATTTGGGCGAACAGGCTTTGGGGCAAATCAGGACAAATTAGGGTTACGAGATTCAGTGATCAGCTTGTTATGTTCCAGTTTCCTAATTCGGCTGCTTCGGATTGGGTTTTCACCAGTGGACCATGGCACTATCTGAACGATATGTGTTTTCTTCGCCGATGGACTCCAGGTATCAGGGCGGTGAGCTGTCGTTCCTCGATCCCTATCTGGGTCTGCTTTCAATCTCCCGGTAGAGTATGCGACGGGGAGAATTCTCACTCGAATGGCGAGTATGCTCGGTACACCTCTTTGGTTCGTTCAGTCCACAAGGCTTGGTAAGAGAATGGGCTTCCCTAAGGTTTGTGTGGAAATGTCCATTAATTCTGAGTTTCCAGAAACGCTGAAGCTTGTGCCTGATCGAAAGCCAGCTTTCTTGGTGAGTCTTGAATACTGAAATCGCCCCTTACTATGTCAGAAGTGCCAAGTCTTTGGTCATGAATGTGTTGTGGATTCAGTAGGGGGAGTTGAGGATAGGATTGAGAATGAAGGTTTGGATGAAGGTTTGGTTGATGTAGGAAGTGATGTGGTAGAGCCGGCATCTTTGAGTGTTGCTTCTCCGGTGAATTTGGTTATTGAGTCTGCTATAATGCTGGATTCCATAACTAAAGATAAAGCTCGTACCTCTACTGAGGTTGCCTGCAGGAACTTGAACATTGCAGTAGCAAATCTGGTAAAATCAATAGAGCAAGGGGTGATATCAGAATGGAAAGGAAACAAATAATTACATCTTCTTGTTTTAACTCGAAATTAAAATAATTACATAGAAAGAATGCATTAGGTATGATCTACATAATGATATTAATTTTGGTATATTAGAGCAAAACAAATTACTCATTCAAAATACGTGTTGCTTGCAATCTTATCACTATCGTATCATCAATTATAATCTACAAAATTATATCAGTTTTGCTTTATCTTTCACAAATAAACAAATCATCCTTCAAAACATGTGTGCGTTTTGTAATCTTATCAATATCACGTCATATGATCTTACCACTATGGTAAGCTAACTATGCATCATACCACTTTGATATCACGACATTATAAATAAAAAAATACATCATACCAACACCTCTATCGTAAGACTTCACAATATCATCTCATCAGTCATATCATGATCGATCTCACCACTATGGTAAGTGATGTGCAATATGTATTAGTATTAGTATTATAATCGAAGTAATAAATTTCCTAGGGATGTCTTGGGTCATAGTCCACGAGTCTTTTGATAGAAAAGACTTTGAAACTAATACATTGTGCTTGAATTGTAATGCGAATAAAAGAAAATACGATGGATTGAGGTTCCATGTGGTTTGGTAGACAATCTATTATATAAACAAAGCACGAAATAATAAAAGCAATGAGAAAGCAAAGATAAAAGGTTATTGTTTAAGTAGCGTCATCTAGATGATCATACATACGATCTCATTAATAAGATACATCTATGCATCTTCTATCATGTAACTCTATCCCTTCCACTAAAGCATTCCTAATTGAGCTTTTGCCACATGCGAGAGGAACTACAATTAGCTAATGCGTGCTTTCACTTCATGCCATTAGACTAATCAATAAATCAATGAACTAAGGATAACACACTGTTAAGTGTGGGCCTCAAGAGTCATAAAGATGGTCTATGGCAATGATGATCTACTACATCAAGCATTAAACTCATACAAGTTTGCATAATCATGTCACTAACTAAACACACATGCATAAGACAATAGCACATAACATAGGAGTAGTTTCATGCACAACATAGATCATATTATAAGCAATGTCATAGCAGCACATAAAAGATGATATGAGCATCGAATAGTTAATGCATCAAACACATAGAGCATCGATTGGTATAACCATCACATGACTAAGGATATAGGCATCCAATGAAAATGATACGAAATGTCTAAAGCATATCATCAAATCATAATGGAAAGCATCAAAGAATTCACGTCCATAAACAACACAAACTTAGTTGGCCATAAAGGAGATCGATGACACCACCATCGATGATGAAGGCATCTCCCTGAACCTCTAACATAAATTCACCTCCTCCTATGGATGCTACTTCAGCCCGCTAGGGCAAAGTGTGTGTAAAAAGTGTGTAAAAACTCTAGGCTAAGCCTCTGTTCATAGTACAAGAAATATGAGGTTTTCTAGGGTTTTCCTCCTAAAATTCGGCCCAAAGTGCCAAGATACAATGGGATGAGGGTATTTTGACTTGAGATGAAGTAAAGCATATTCCAGAAGATTCCACATGATTGGGCCAACGTCGCTCACCATCGCAGATATTTTTCTTCCTACAAATGGGCTGATTTTTTATGAAAACCTTCATCCTTGGCTTAGTCAGCTCAATTAGATTTCACTTGACTTGTTAGGTTTCATAAATGTAGTTCTCTGGGCTATCAGATGAGCATACGATGTCCAAATTCATCACCGTTTGAGCCCATTAGCTTGTATTCTCATATTCCTTCTTATCCCTTGATGATTTGTATTCCTCTTGAGTGTGTTATATCTTTGAAATGCACAAAATAACACCAAAAGGCGTAAAATAGTACAAAAACACACTCAAAATCTATCTTAGGCACTTAGATTAATAGTTACGATTTCTACAAAATACATAGAAAAATATACCAAAGATGCATCTATAGAAGGAAAAAATGTATAAAATATGAGAGTGATAAACAATATGATTTCAGCTTATTCAGAAATACCCCACACTTGAACTTTGCTTGTCCCCAATCACTACTCATAATCAGACGACTCAATAAAAACTATGAATACTACTTGACCATCGAGCTGAGGTAGTGGATCATAAGTGACCTTACAAGGTCAAAAATAAAACGAGAGAACTCTAACCACATCAGCATGCATGAACAACAAAATACTCAACTTAATAATAAGCAACTAACCATGCACAGGTCTCAAAATATAGGATTGAGAAGTTTGCAATGCTTTACCATCATCTTTTACAGCCTGTTTGGATACAATTCAGGAAGAAATGGAAATGGAATTCTATTTTCATTTCCTATTTTTATAGAATTCCATTTCCAATTTTAGTGTTTGGGCTAATTCTTACAACTATAGAAATGAATCGCACTTTTAACAATAATTAATAATGTAACATATTTGTTTTATCTTGGAAAATGGAATATGAACGATAGAGTAAGAGAGTAGGGTGATAATTGGTTAATAAAATAATAATAAATAGTAATGAGACCCACTAATTCCATCGTCATAAACCCAATTCCTATCACTTTTGATAGGAATTGTAATTCCCAAAACTTAGCTCAAATGAAATTCATTTCTCAACTTTCTTATCCTTGCAAACATAAAATATGGAACTGGAATTGAAAATGGAATTCCAATTCCTGAGTTTTTTGTCGAACTTTTTTTGTCTATCCCTTAAGGAATTTTTTCCTTTCAACAAACACATATTTTTCAATTTTCTTGACTATTCTCATCACTTTTTCTTTTCTTTTTCATTGTAAGGAGCTTTACTAGAACATTAGAATCTTATTAGTTGAGCAAGAGCAATTTATGTATCTATATCATCGTTATAGTACTTCTTTCAACTCCTATACCTCAATTTGTGTGGAGGATCAATAACATTAAGGAGTGTCGGAAGCTTATCCATGACCTAAAAAATAGATCCTCAAGTTGGCTATCTATTCAACGGAAGGAAATTTTACTTGTGATAAACCGTTAATTGCACATGTTTTCACCCCTATTCTTGAGCCGTTTGAGGTGTTGATTCTGGTGTTTTAGGCCGATTTCACGCTAGGTTGTGCTTGTTTGTGATATTTCAGGTCCTAGTAAGTGAATGAAGGTTTAGGAGCGAGTTCGGGGTCGATTGGACGAAGATCGGACGCGAGGCAAGTCGCTGAGGAAGCCACACGGGCACACACAAAACACACACGGCCGTGCAAGTCACCAATGTGGCCGTGTGGGATTGTGCGAGCCTTCACACGGGCACAAATAAATTCCACACGGCCGTGTGAAAGAACAATGTGGCCGTGTGGAATTCTGCGAGGCTTCACACGGGCAGACTGGGTGAGCTACATGGCCGTGTGTCTCTGGCCGTGTAGGTAGCCTGAAGTGCAATTATTGGAAACGCGGTGTTTTGTGTCTCACACGGGCAACTGGGTATGCCACACGGCCGTGTGGCCTGCCCGTGTGATCGGGATTTTCAGGTTTTTACCCAATTTCGGGCCACAAGTGAGAGAATCGAATTTCCAGAGCAAAAACAGAGCCGTAGAGAGAGAAAGTGCGAAGAACACATCCTAGAAGGTATCTTGGAGCTGGGTTTCATCAAATCGAGCTTGGAGATCGTTATAGGAGTGGAAATCATCATCCCAGAGCAGATTTTCCTCATCTTTATGAGTATGACTGCTTTGTATTCTGTTTTCCTCTCTCTCTCTATGGAGTAGAACCCTTCTCTCACTTGGGTATGAAGAACCCTAGTTCCATGTGTTAGGGATTTGATTGTAATGACTTGGGATGATTATACTGTTTGGTTTTAATCGAATGATGCATGTTTATTGAATTGATTGAAGTCTGATCAGCTTTTCTTGATTTCTGCTGCAACCTGAGATAGATAGAATCTGATTAGGTTGTTAGAGCTTCATCATTCGTTAGTAGGAGATTGGCTATACGAGAGTTAGCCAGTTTACTGCTTTGTACTGGAATCCAATTCAAGTAGTGGAGTTCTGTGCTTATTGCTTCAGCTTTCTATCCCGGTGAAGACTAGTCGTCTGCCGGGTAGTTAGACTGAGAGGGCTTGGTCAGCTTAAGAGATTCCAAGCTACTGTCGGATCTTCCGCAGTCTAATCAACAGTAAATCAACCCAGGGTAATTACAATTGAGACCTAACTAAGGAGCTAGGGGGACTCATTCCCGAGTGACTCTTCTTTGCTTGAGAAAACCGAGCCAATTCCTGCTTTCTTACTGCTTTTGCTTAAAACAACAATCACTTGACTCAGTTGGCTAGATAATAGATAATCATGGAGTAAGCAGTAGATCTAGACCCCGGGTTGATAATAGAACTTGCCACTTTACTGCATTCACGGACTGCGATTACACTTGGTCGCAGTTTGGTGTTGTGTTTTGGCGTGTCAAGTTTTTGGCGCCGTTGCCGGGGACTCTAGGTTATTGGGGAAACGTGAAAATTTGTTACTCTAGATTTTTCTTTATTGCATTTTATCTCTTCCACCTGTGTGCCTTCACGGGTTGCTTCTGCTGATTGTGTGCAGGTAGTGCATGACCCGTAGCCAGTCGGGAGATCTACTACCATTAGACCAGGAGCTTGAACGAACCTGCAGGAACTTCAAGCGGGTTCTAAAGGCGCGACTGGCTGCGGAGGAGGCGCTAGCACAACTGCAGATCGCTGAAGAAGAAGAGATGGGAGATCCACAGGACCATGATGTGGTCCTTCCCGAGGAGCAGACCATGGGATACTACTGGACCGCCAGGGCTGCGGACATGAGGTCACCCATTCAACACCCTCATGTCCCAGCCAATAATTTTGAGGTGAGCACCTCAGTAATCACCATGTTGCGCGGTTCAGTGGTGTTCCGAGGCAAAGAGGGGGAGTGCCCCCGTTCACATATGAGGCGATTCCACGAGCTCATCGATGGAATCAAGATAAATGGGGTCGCAGCAGATGCCATCCAGCCGAGGTACTTCCCATTCACCCTGGAGGGGCAGGCCAAGGAGTGGCTAGACACTCGACCTCCGGGCTCTATCACCATGTTCGCCAACCTGGCGGACAAGTTCCTCACTCGCTACCATCCTCCATCCAAGACGGCGGATCTGCAGAAGCAAATTACCCATTTTGCTCAGGACGAGGATGAGACCATCAGGGATGCTTGGGAGAGATACAACAGTCTCTTCCTAAGGTGTCCCAATCATGGTTTCAATGATGCTTTCAAGGTGGGAACCTTCTATCACGCCCTCTTCCCAGAAGACAAGCAGCTGATTGACTCGGTTTGTGGCGGGAACATGCTGACCAAAACACCGCCACAGCTGAATCAACTCTTTGAGGAGATGGCAGAGAACGGGTATGATTGGGGCACTGCTGGGAGGTCGAGGAGAGCACCAAGCCGAGGTGTACATTCTGTGGGAACCCATTCCTCTAATTTGGTGCAGGTGGTATCGAAGCTGGTTTCAGCTATCGATCGTTCCGGGATGATTTCAGGGACCGAACAGCAGCAGGCGATGCTCTGCCATTGGTGCGAGAGCACCCATCACACGGTGGAAGACTGCCAAGCGATGAAGGAATCGACCACACCCCAGGAGCAGGTGAACTTCATCAATAATGTTAGGCGCAATGACCCCTACAGTAACACTTACAACGAGGGGTGGCGCCAGCATCCCAACTTCTCCTGGGGTGGGGCAAATTCCAGACCACCAGTCCCTCAGGGACCACTTGGCTTCCAGAGGCCGCCATATCAGCCCAGACAGGGGCAATTCCAGCAGCAGCAGCAGTCTCTCTACCAGCCCATGCAGGGGCATGCTGCTCAATCACAGCCGCGACCTTTCCAGCAGCCAGGTACAGCCCCTGCCACCCCAGTGCAAAATGATCCGATGGCTAAACTGCGGGACTTGGTGGGTTCTCTCGCCAGTTCTAGTGCTCAGAAATTCAACACTATCGAGCAGTTCATGGAAAAGGCCTCGGGTAAATTCCTAGCTCTTGAAGCTGGCCAGAGGAACACACAGGCTGTCTTGCAGGATATCCAAACCCAGTTGGGGAGCGTGGCTCAAGCAGTGGCACAAAGGGCTCCTGGTACTCTACCCGGTCAGACCATCCCTCATCCGCAGGACCCGAATGAGCACTGCAATGCCATCACAACCAGGAGTGGCAAGATGACTGCTGATCCACCTGTTCGGGCACAAGAGAGAGAGGCCCCTGCCTCGGCATCTCCAGCGGCTGAAGAAGAAGCAGAGAAGGAGGTTGAGGTGCCTGCGCCTAAACCGCAACCAGTAGTGGAGGAGTATATCCCTCAACTCCCCTTCCCTACTCGGTTGCACAAAGACAGGCTAGATGCAGAGTTCGGGAACTTCATGTCAATGCTTAGGAAGCTGAATGTCCAAGTACCTTTCCTGGAGGCACTTTCTCAAATGCCTAAGTATGCGAAGTTTCTGAAAGATCTTCTCTCAAAGAAGCAGAAGCTGAGCGAGCTGGCCACTGTGGAGCTCAGCGAGGAGTGCTCAGCTATTCTGCAGAACAAGCTTCCGCAGAAGCAGAAGGACCCAGGTAGTTTTACTATCCCGTGCTCTATAGATAAATTGCATGTAGAGAGGTCCTTGGCGGATTTAGGTGCTAGTATCAATGTTATGCGGTATAAATTGTTCAAGAAACTAGGCCTAGGTGAACCCCGTGCTACTAGGATGAGCCTTCAATTAGCGGACCGATCTGTAGTGCATCCTAGGGGCATAGTGGAAGACCTTCTGGTTAAGGTTGGCAAATTCAATTATCCTGTGGATTTTGTTGTCATGGACATCAATGAGGACACAGAAGTGCCCCTTATACTGGGAAGGCCTTTCCTGGCCACCGCCAAGGCTCTCATAGATGTGCATGATGGGACCTTAGTTTTGAGGGATGGCGAGGAGCGAATAACGTTTTCAATTGCTAATACTCTCCCTGCTTCGTCACCTCTGCATGCTATATCTCACCAGGAGCACGAGTCTGTCGTGTATCCTTCTGTGCTTCCTATTTTGCAGGATCCGCCTCCCATACCTTCGCCGCCAATCCCGTCCACTCCGCCACCAAAAGAACACATCAAGGAGGAGTGATGGCCGAAACTGCAGGCAGCTAAGCCTGCTCGAAAGAAAGCCGGCGACCACTATGAGCTGGTCCCGCCCCCACCTTGGCCATCCGAGTATTCACTCGCTTGCATCTTGCCGGATGGCCAAGTCGAGTTGGCGAGTGCTGGTGGGCACAACCGCCGTGTGCATGGCCACCACCTGAAGCTGTACCTCAAGAGCGATGTGGATCCGCTCTTGAAGGCACCTGATCCTACACTTCTCTGAGCATCCACCCACTGGCGTCCAGCTAAAAGACGGTAAAGAAGCGCTTGTGGGGAGGCAACCCCACCTAGGTTTGCATTTTCTTACTTTTTTCCTTTTTATTTTTTGTGTTTTTGAGTCTTGAGGGGTTGTTCACGAGTTGTACGTCGTTCTGGAGTGAAAACAGGTCAAATTCGGAGTTCTGGCTGCCCACACGGCCAGCCCTGAAGGTCACACGGTCGTGTGAAAATGGGTTTTGGCCGTGTGGATTCCCTGGAATTTTCACACGGGCAAGAGGGGTCCCTCACACGGCCGTTTGGATTTGGCCCCAGCCTGTGTGAGCTCTCGTTATTTTTCACACGGCCAGGTGTGCTTTGCACACGGCCGTGTGGAAATCCTCGGCCTGCCCGTGTCGGCCGACACGGGCATATGTGCACCTCACACGGTCGTGTGAGCCTGCCCGTGTGGCCGAGCCACGGGCTATAAATTCGGCCGACACGGCCGAGTGGTCAGAAAATCAATTTTCTCTCGCCGGAATCCTCTCCCCCTCGCCGGAAAACCGCGACTTTTCGCCATCCTTGTCGATTTTCGGCCATTTTTGGTCGGTTTTTCACAAATCCAGCACCACACCCACCCTTTGCTCCCCATTATCGGCCTATCCCTCGATTTTGAGGTGATTTGGCCTGATTTTGAGTCGTCGGAGGCGATTTCCGGCGAGACTTCGGCGAGGCTCCGACGAGTACTTCCGGGAAGTTTTTCGGCCTTTCGTCGCTTCCATTGCCTTCCCCTCATCATCCCCTACACCTCTACTTGAGTCTCCAGGTTTTATTTTGACCTTAACTATGTTATTTATGGAGAATTGGGTGTTAGGGTGCATGTTTAGAGAACCTCTTTGAATCATGTGAATTGTGTGCAATTGATTGAGGGGAATGCTTGGATTATGTATGAATTGTGTTGGGCATTGTCCCCCTTGCTTGTTTGAGCCCTTGTGTGCAAGAATTTTGTCAATTCCATGTTTACCTTAATAGTGCACACAAGGTGTTCGATAAAATGCCTGTTTTCGTACCATTTTGTGGGAGTCGGTTGGAGCCCTTAATGATGTGCTTTGATGGTGTGCTTGCTATGGATGTGAACCTTGAGTTGCCTACTTTTCCATGGATGTGCACCCCCACCCCGATTATGCTTGTTTGATCGAGTTTTTGACCCCCGAACTATGGATGAAACCATGGTTCGGCTGTTTTCTGTTCTTAAGTGTGGGGGTGCGATTAACATTTTCCTTGGCTCTTTTGGTTACACTTTGGGTTGTTCTTTTGCAGGACCATGATGAAGCCCAACCTCAGGCACCCATTTGTTCAAGATTTGAGAAGGGGGCCCCACCAGGATCGTTTTAAGAACGTCCTGGCCTGCAAGTTTGGGCAGCATCATTGCTGGTCCAAGCGAGAGTTGGAGAAGCTGAACTGCTACGAGCACTTCTCCGCCATTTTCACCAACCGCCCCTGGCGCCGCCTAGTCTGCATTCGCTAGAAGGTTTACCACGAGCTCGTGCTTCAGTTCTACACGACCTTCCAGCACACCGACATGGAGAATTGGAAGGACGGAGAAGCCGTCAAATTCAGGCTCGGCGGTGAACCCCGATCCATGAGCTACCACGAGCTGGCGACCGCCCTCGGCCTCGGCCTGGTCGATGACAGGGACTACATCACCGAGCTTATCGAGCTAGAGGGGGTGAACTTCAAGACACTGTACACCCGCCTCGCTCGGCCAGGCCAGGATCCCTTCTCGGCGGGGAAGACGAAGGCCAGCACATTGCAGCTCGACAACCGCATCCTCCATCACTTGCTGACCAAGTCTTACACTCCAGCCTCGAACAGTGCCAGCGCCATCACCAAGAGAGCCATGTACTTCATCCAGTCTATGCGCCAAAGGGATCATCCCCTCCACTTGGGTTCGATGGTGACGAGGACCTTCGACAAGAGTGCTTCTGAGCTGAAGAAACTCCACTACACTCCACTCATCACCCGCCTGGCCACTTACTTCCAGATATCACTGCAGGGGTGCATAGAGCAGGGAGACACCAGTGCCTTTGGCGAGTTTACGATCAGTAAAATGCACCTACTTCGAGAAGAGCGAGGTGTTAAGTGGATCGAGGGGTTTCCTCAACCTCAGATCCCAGAGGAGGTCCAGCCGGAAGTTCCCGAGGGTGCGGCTGATGAGGATGTCCACCCCGAGGATGTGGATGATACTGCTGCCGGCCGCCCCACCACCTTCGAGTACGGGGGTGGCAACTCCACTTTCCCCGGCCAGGACTACTTCACTCAGCAGTTTGAGCAGCTCCGTCTCCAGAATCAGCAGCTCTATGACCATCAGCTCCAGTTTCAGCAGCAGTATTCGGCTCACCATGCCGAGTACCAGACCCGGTTGGCTGCGTATGATGAGCGCCTTGATCGGATGGAGACCCAGCAGAGGGTGACCCTAGCTCGCATAGAGAGAGAGCAGGCCCGTTCTCGGCGCATGCAGGAGGTCCAGCAGCGCCTGCTCCAGCTGCTACCAGGTGCGCAGCCAGTCTGGAGGACTCCTTGGGAGGACTCTCCACTTCCACCTCCCCCTGCTGCTGATGATGATGATGATGCATTCATGAATGACATCGATCTGGACAACCTTGGCGACGAGTAGGCTGTACTTGTCGCCCCTCAGTGTGTGTTTTTGTTTTAGACTTTTTATGTTTGCTCCATGTGTTTGAGGAGCTTGAATTGAGTCTGTCGGTTGTTTTTGTCCTTTTTTCTTTCTTTTGTGGATTGTTTATTTTGTGGCCATCTGGGCCAACTCTGATCCCTAACGAACATGTGCTAGTGTGTTCTTGTCATTCCTTTAAGTGCAGAAATGCCCGTTCGTTCCATATGTCCCCCGCTGACTGGTCCACTTCCAGTCTCCTGCAGCATTTCAATCCGGTAACATCGTTCCCCTTCTCTATCCCTCTGCTCCATTGAGGGCAATGTCGTGCTTAAGTGTGGGGGGTGCTTTGTATCGGTTGGAATTTATATACGTGTGCTTGGGGCCTAGTCCGCTGTCCAAATCTCGAGATTCGAGGGCTCCAAGTACGGTTGTTTGATCATATTGGCACTGTGTTTTGATTGGTGAATTGAATGGTTTTCGGATTAATGCATGACAACTGGATGGTGACTAGGACAACCTATAATGATGACTGAGACGTGCAGTAGAATTGTGTAGGGTTCAGTCTTTCAACTGTTTGCTTATCAACTGTGACTTGGATTGATTACATGTTCTTGAAAGTCTCTTATGCATCTAGTTCAGGGAATCAGAATGAGAGATAGAGCATATAGGTAGCCATGCGAGATTTGAGCCTGCTCGTTTCTTTCTTGTGCGATAGTTCCCTCTTCCATGATGTGTAGCATTCACGTTGTCATTAGCTAAGATGATGGAGGCATAGGATAAGCCCACGACCAAATTGACTGTCCTGGTGTGTCATACCCCCTAGTCAGCCCCTTTGAGCCTTGTGTTATCCTTTCTTTCGGTCTTCAATGAAAAGTCACCCTTTTGCATTTTTTAGAAGGTTCCACAGAGTGATTTTTACATGTTCTCTGTTGTTTCTGCTAAATGTAATGTGAGAGTTGGAGGTAGTTCTTAAAAAGTTGGGCAGGTGTTTGAAAATGCGCAGAGGTGGTGGTTTTCTTAAGAAATGGAAAAAAATGAAAGAAAAACAAAGAAAAAATGGAAGCAAAATAGAGCCACCACCAAAAATATGAATAGTGCCCATTAAGTAGTGTTTCTTAGAAGTCTGGCTTAGAAATACTAGCATTTATGTGACCTCCTTCGCTCTTGTGCTCTGAAGGATTTGAGTAATGCAGAATAGCAGAAAGAAAGTACTGGTTTGATTGACTGTGAGTTTATTGGGTTTGGAAATGTGGAACCTTGTGCTAGGAATACTTCCACCACCTAAAAGGCCTTTTCCCCATGTCCAAGACCCTAGCCAGTCGTTTGAACCTATGTCTAAGACCTCCTAATTAGTTAGTGATGACAACCATTTATGTGAACTCTAACATTTAGAGGCTGCCGTCATGGTGAAGAGATGTTAGGAATTGAGAGAATAAGTATGCGCATTTTTCGCATCAAATTGTCCTGACCCCACTGGTCGAGAGTGAGCGATTCATTTCCTAGTTCTTTACACTCTTTACCCAGTGAGGACCTAGATGGCTCGGTCTTGATTATGATGTCTTGAGTTTTATGCATGAGTTGACTGTCTTGAGTAAGTGGCTGAGTTAAGTCTAGGTTGGTTGATGAACAGAAGGGAGACTCCTCCCTTACTCGATTTTGCTGCACTCGAATGTTTTCTGTGGTGGTTGTCAGGTTGCTATTGAGGTTGTTCATGTGTTGATGTTTGAAAGCCAGTATGATTCACGTGTTCTGTGCCTATATGATTTGTCCCCAATGTTGGTACGATTGAAATATGTGAGCTTACCTTGTGTCTGACTTGGTTTGCTTGGGGACAAGCAAACGGTTAAGTGTGGGGGAGTTTGATAAACCGTTAATTGCACATGTTTTCACCCCTATTCTTGAGTCGTTTGAGGTGTTGATTCTCGTGTTTTAGGCCGATTTCATGCTAGGTTGTGCTTGTTTGTGATATTTCAGGTCCTAGTAAGTGAATGAAGGTTTAGGAGCGAGTTCGGGGTCAAATTGGACGAAGATGGGACGCGAGGCAAGTCGCTGAGGAAGCCACACGGGCACACACAAAACACACACGGCCGTGCAAGTCACCAATGTGGCCGTGTGGGATTGTGCGAGCCTTCACACGGGCACAAATAAATTCCACACGGCCGTGTGAAAGAGCAATGTGGCCGTGTGGAATTCTGCGAGGCTTCACACGGGCAGACTGGGTGAGCTACACGACCGTGTGTCTCTGGTCGTGTAGGTAGCCTGAAGTGCAATTATTGGAAACGTGGCGTTTTGTGTCTCACACTGACAACTGGGTATGCCACACAGCCGTGTGGCCTGCCCGTGTGATCGGGATTTTCAGGTTTTTACCCGATTTCGGGCCACAAGTGAGAGAATCGAATTTTCAGAGCAAAAACAGAGCCCTAGAGAAAGTGCGAAGAACACATCCTAGAAGGTATCTTGGAGCTGGGTTTCATCAAATGGAGCTTGGAGATCGTCATAGGAGTGGAAATCATCATCCCATAGCAGATTTTCCTCATCTTTATGAGTATGACTGCTTTGTATTATGTTTTCCTCTCTCTCTCTATGGAGTAGAACCCTTCTCTCACTTGGGTATGAAGAACCCTAGTTCCATGTGTTAGGGATTTGATTGTAATGACTTGGGATGATTATACTGTTTGGTTTTAATCGAATGATGCATGTTTATTGAATTGATTGAAGTCTGATCAGCTTTTCTTGATTTCTGCTGCAACCTGAGATAGATAGAATCTGATTAGGTTGTTAGAGTTTCATCATTCGTTAGTAGGAGATTGGCTATACGAGAGTTAGCCAGTTTACTGCTTTGTACTGGAATCCAATTCAAGTAGTGGAGTTCTGTGCTTATTGCTTCAGCTTTCTATCCCGGTGAAGACTAGTCGTCTGCCGGGTAGTTAGACTGAGAGGGCTTGGTCAGCTTAAGAGATTCCAAGCTACTGTCGGATCTTCCGCAGTCTAATCAACAGTAAATCAACCCAGGGTAATTACAATTGAGACCTAACTAAGGAGCTAGGGGGACTCATTCCCGAGTGACTCTTCTTTGCTTGAGAAAACCGAGCCAATTCCTGCTTTCTTACTGCTTTTGCTTAAAACAACAATCACTTGACTTAGTTGGCTAGATAATAGATAATCACGGAGTAAGCAGTAGATCTAGACCCCGGGTTGATAATAGAACTTGCCACTTTACTGCATTCCAGGACTGCGATTACACTTGGTCGCAGTTTGGTGTTGTGTTTTGGCGTGTCAACTTATCCTAGAGAAGAACTAGCATCAAATAGGATTAGTGAAACTCAACTAGTATCTCTTGCAAAATCCAATTTTGTGCAATGAACAGTTGCCTCACACGTTGGCTTACCTCATACTTTATTTGGTAACATAACATGGCAAACTTCATATCATACAATCATGTCTAGATGGGTAGTTTTTGCATGTGATAAAATGTCCAATACACCCCATCGATGGTCTAAGGTCATTCATACTATAGAAACATCAATGACCATCATAAGCATCGAATACAATAAGCTTCCATATGTTACGTGTATTTCTCCGGTGAGAACCTTCACGCAAACGATCATCGTAGATGTTGAAAGATAAACTTAAGAAAGTGACTTAGAACAAAGAGAATATTTAGAGGAACGAAGATAACTACAACTACTAATGAATTTCAATCTTTAACATTCATTAAACTAGAGAATAAGTACATATTTACAGGCATAAAAAACCACCAAAATCCCAATCCTACAACTACAAGGTTGGCCGCCCTCTCTCCATTTTTCTACCTAGATTATGAAACCCAACCCACAAGGAAATATTAATTAACTCCTAATCAATAACACAAATCCCACTTGAATAAGGAAAACAATAATAAAGATAATTAATAATAAAATACTAAGTAATTAAATATCCAAGCCCAGGTCGAGACCCAATAGTTACGATGGCTTGATTCTCGTAACACTATACATAATCATCGACATCGAGAATCTCATAGATAAACACAATCATGAGATGAAATCATAGCATTCATTCACGTAACAATAATCAAGATCACGTCCTAACACAATCAATTTTGACTAGCTACATAGAGGAGAAGGAAGATACCACAATTGATGATGACAACATCTCCTTAGCTGCAGACCCTCTACTTGGACTAAGATAAGCAATGGTGTAAAGTGTTACCGAGATTTGTGTGTTTGTGCAACCTTACTCTTATATTGAAGTCATGCCCTCTATTTATAGCGGAGAATTCATCATAAAACATCCTAAACTGACTAGGAAAGAGTCTCCTAAACCTAGTAGACTCAAGAAACTTCGTCAACAAGGCAAAGGAAAGGCGGCGGTAGGACATCGGTTGGACCTACCGATGTGTCTCTTCGTGGGTTGGGCATCCTGATCCATACACTTCTATACCTCATGATTTGGGCTGCAACTTGAGGGAGCGACGGTTTGGACCTGTTGCTTGGGCCACCACTCATTCTTTCTTCAAATTGGGCTATTCTTCCTCTTATGCGCTCGTCTTCATATAGTCTAGCGAATTCTAGTCGACTTCTCCGTTATTGGACCACTTCTTTCTCGTGAAACTCTTTAATCTTCTCATTATAGCTCATTTAGTCCTCTAGAGCTCTTCAACGTTTGATTCAATCTTCCTTATGTTAATTTGTACCTTCAAAAGCATACTCAAAAGTCATCCAAATCCCACATATCTAAACAAACAAGTAAATTGGGAAAAATAACTCATTTAAATGAGGAATTTAGACTCAAATGACTCCTTGTTGGCTTTATGTCGGTACATTCACTAGATTGGGCCTTTAGGATACTTAGTCTGCTAATCAGCGGCTTCTGCCCCTAAAACCTTTACTCCTCATGATATGAGTTCCCACCAAGCTTGTCAACTCGGTTTAGCCCGTTGGTCCTGTCGAGCAAGTGGGCTGAGGGTTAGTGGGCCAACCGCTTTATCCCGGATATATGGTAAAAGTCATTGTATTGTTCATACATTTATAAATTATATAAAATCTCATCTAACATATGAGTTATAACATATATCATTACAATAAATATGTCGTACTTGGATCTAATATAAAGTGAAAATTCACACATACTTATATAATATCAATGTTCAACTTATAATTCCAAAGAATGGGCTAGGCGAAAGAAAAGCCAAAAAAATATGCGCATTTCACAAACCAAAGGAAAAACGATGCCGTTTGACCTCCCGTCCAATGCCTTGTAGCGGGTCGACCCGGGGGGTGTGTACGACCCGTTTTTCTCACTGTGTCAGGGTAAAAGTGGGCCAGTGAGTCGACCCACGGTTGACAACCTTGGTACCGTCTCGGCTAGCCCGAAATGAAATACCAGCGTGCGTGAGGTTCCGGTAGGGGTGTGCAACGGTTCGGTCCAATCCATATCGGACCAAACTCATAAGAACTGCGGTCCATTAGTGAAATACATCTTAAGACCAAGGACCGAACCATCATTGTATTCGGTCTATCTGATCTTGTTCAATCCAATACAAATATCAGTTCGATCCATCATTTCTTCCATAATTGTAAAATTCATGTGGACCAAAAACCGGACCGCATTATACTCGGTCCGGTCCAAACTTCAATTTGGTCCGGTACGATTCGGGAATCGTACCATTGCAATTTGCACACCCCTAGGTTCCGGGACACGCCTCCAGCGGAGTGCCAACATTCGGTTGAAGTAGTTAAAACTTAAAAGTTAAAACTTATAACTCAAAATGAACAGGCTATCATCAAGCTCCAGCTACCCTCTCCGTCGGCAGGTCCTGCAAACGGAAGATCGATGCTCAGGGAAAGTAAATTACCACTCAAGAGTTTGAAGTTCTGTCGGACAACGAATCTCGGGAGGGAGGAGCTAAGAGATGGGTGCCTCGGAATCCACGCTCTCAATCTCGGAGGTAACTGTTTTGATTTCTCGCCGATATTTCCACCAAATTTCTTTCTGAAATTCGTGTCCACTTACGCTTGACTTGGGTCTGGATATGGCGAGCAGAAATTCGCCGACGAGATTACCACCGTTTCAGAGCGGTCCGAGAGCGTGGATCTCCTCTCTGAGAAGCTGAAATCGCTCAAAATTGTAAGTTTTTGGGGTCACGCAGAAATTAGGTTTCCTGCGTTTCTGCTCACATTGTCTGGGGCGATTTATAATTGCAGACAAAGCCACTGCTGACATCTTCTCCAAAGGAAGGCAGCTTGACTGACATTCTGGTGAGGAAGCCGTCTTCTTCTACCACTCCTGGTGGGTAGACCATTTCCCCCCTTTTTGGGATCCTTTCCCGTTTCGTTTCCCTTTTTGCTTTTGAAACTGAGATGGAGTTTCCTTGTTGGACTGAACACAGGTATAGTGGACCCTAAAGTGCTGCTGGACCTCTTCTCAATGTACCGTGTTTGGCAGGAG
Source organism: Linum trigynum (assembly GCA_964030455.1). Lineage (NCBI taxonomy): Eukaryota > Viridiplantae > Streptophyta > Magnoliopsida > Malpighiales > Linaceae > Linum > Linum trigynum. The sequence goes on along the minus strand of OZ034814.1, from coordinate 24,806,542 downwards.
GAACGGACCCAGGAGATCAGCAAGAATCAGGTTGGGTTTCCTCGCTGCATTTGCAGCATTTTGATTTCTCATGGAGATGTTTGCTTCCCAGTTATCCAATGGCCCATTCTGCGCCTAAAACCTGGCCTAGGTTAAACATAAACCCTAGCTAGTATTCTCTTCCGGTTGGTTCAAGAGTTCAATGACAGATTTCTGAACGAATTAAGAACTTGATTCTCGACGAGATAGTAGAATATGATCTGTACTGAATGATTAGATTGATGGTTAGTTCCTCACCAATGTTGATGTAATCACACTGCTAGTTTGGCAGCGGCAGTAGTAGACACGCACTGGAGCTCCTTGCTAGTCCAATCTCTGTTTGGTCTCTTTCCTACTGTTTGATATACACCTGAGATTTGCTTTCAACTGAGAAAAGCCTGCTTTTATGATGTTAATTTGCTCCAATGACAACGCTTTTGTGTTCTGCTCGTTGGTGGAAATGTTACAGGAGGAGATTGAAAACAAGATAGAAGTTGTGGATGCTTTGGCACTCAAGCTTCTTCAACGGTTCAATCACTCAGTCTCAACCATGAGGACTACTTCTCATCATCTATCAGGAGGTAATAACCAATTACTGCTGAAATAGACGGATCTTCCCTTCCTGGTCTTTGGCTCTTCCGTGTGTTAGCACAAAGCCAGTAATCGATCTCTACCTTCCCAATTTCATCACAGTTCTAACTAACTTCGTATGAACAATGCATGTACATACAAAGTTCATAGCCTGAAGGTGGAGATAGGTGAGTTAAAAGGGAGGCTGACAGAGGTGATCAGCAATTGTGATGCGCTATGCAAGAGAATAACTACCGAGGGCCCAGAATCCCTTTGTTCCTCTGTCAAGCCATTCGTCGTGCCAACGCTTCCTGGATCAAGCATTAGCAATAGCTCCTCTGCTGTTTCTGTGGAAAGTGTTCTACATGGAAATAAGCCTTCCAATCAAAGCTAGGCTCTGATTTCTTGGTTGATGATCGTATTTATTTATGAACTCTGTTTGGGGATTCAGATGGATACAGATTGTCTAACTAGAGTGAAAATGGTAAAATTGAAGACTGTGACCAAGTCTTTTCAGCTTCTTTTTCTATGTATTTAGTACAGTGAGTGGCTGTCTGCTCTGTATGAACCATATAAGAGTTTCATTTGAAAGGAAACTGTACTGCCACCAAGATCGTATCTACCATTCACATTTATCTGTTCATAAACTGCCAGCAACGGCTCTCATTGCAGAAATGAAGCAATGCAATGACGACAGAACACAGGTGGAATCTGAAACTTTTTTTTTTTTATCACTGCCATTTAATCTGAGAATGGTGAAACAAAATCAAACCACTGGAAACCAAAGAAACAAAAGGTACAAGTTTTAAAAACTCAAAGGCAAATGTAAATTACTCTCCCAACTCTGTGAAGCCATAAATAAGTAGGCGAAATGGAACTCAAGGCTGCTGCTGGGCATCCATGTAACCAGCATCCACCAGCACCTTCTCCCTCTTGGCCAATTCAACATCTTCATCCACCATCATCTTCACCAGCTTCTCGAACCCAACTTTGGGCTTCCATCCCAGCACCTGCTTCGCCTTGCCGGCGTCGCCTTTCAAGTTATCCACCTCTGCCGGCCTGAAATACCTCTTGTCGATCACCACATGATCGTTCCAATTCAGACCCACATACCCAAACGCCACCTCCAGGAACTCCTGAACAGAGTGCGACTCCTCGGTCGCCACCACGTAGTCGTCGGGCTTCTCCTGCTGCAGCATCAACCACATGGCCTCGACGTAGTCGCCGGCGAAACCCCAATCCCTGGACGCCTGGAGATTCCCCAGGTACAGCTTGCTCTGGAGGCCGACCTTGATCCTGCCGACGGCCCTGGTGATCTTCCTGGTGACGAAATTCTCGCCACGCCTGGGGGATTCGTGGTTGAACAAGATCCCATTGCAGGCGTAGAGGCCGTAGGCTTCCCTGTAATTGACGGTGTACCAGTGGGCGGCCGCCTTGGAGGCGGCGTAAGGGGATCTGGGGTGGAAGGGGGTGTCCTCGGACTGCGGCGGCGGGGTGGATCCGAACATTTCGGAGGATCCGGCCTGGTAGTAGCGGATGTGAGCCCGACCCGTGTCCTGGATGTGAGATCTGACGGCCTCGAGGAGGCGGAGGGCGCCGGTGGCGACGACGTCGGCGGTGTAGTCGGGGATCTCGAAGGAGACGGCGACGTGGGACTGGGCGGCGAGGTTGTAGACCTCGTCGGGGCGGATGGTGTCGAGCCAGCGGCGGAGGGAGGAGGCGTCGGTGAGATCGGCGTAGTGGAGCTTCATCCGGGCCTTGTGGGCGTTGTGTGGGTCGATGTAGATGTGGTTGATCCGCTGGGTGTTGAAGTTGGAGGACCGGCGGATGAGGCCGTGGACCTCGTAGCCCTTGCCGAGGAGGAATTCGGTGAGGTAGGAGCCGTCCTGCCCAGTTATGCCGGTGATCAGAGCCACTTTCAGTGCGGCAGCGGCGTCGCCATTGCCGGATCCGGATCTGGAATTCTCGCTGTCGGTAGCCATTTGAGGGGTCGGCGAGGGAAGGGGGGGAAGTTTTGAGATTCAGTTGACGGAGTGGGGAAATCGAAAGACGCGGTTTTGGGGGACGGTGGAGGGATTTCAATTTATAGGCGGAATTGGAAATGGCGATGTTGCAGAGTAGTTTCTTGAGGTTAATGAGGAAGGGGGGAGGGGCTGGGGGGCGTAATTACTACTTTCTCCTCCGGTAAGTGGCCAATCGACGTTTGTTTTTTAATCTGCTTGCTGAAAATGAATAGAAAAGTCAAGTTTCCCGTAATCGGACGGGGATGCTTAATGAAACACTTTCATGCTTTAGCACGTCATGTGCAACATTAGATCTCTTTTTTCCTTCCAAAAAATTAGATCTAAGGGGTTTATATCACCCAAGATGATTTGAGGTGCAACCATGGTTGTCACGCCGGCCGTTGTACCATTGGTTGAACCTGGTTCAACCTGTACCGGTCATAAAACCGGTATGATACTATCGGTATGACCGGCATGATCGATATACGAATCTCTAAGTAAAATTATCTTATATTAGTGAATTTATTTGATAAAAAGTAAATTATTATTTATTTTATGTGTTAAAAAGTTAAATGTTGATGTTATTTGTTGGATTCAAGTACAAATATTTAGGTATTGACGTTAAATGTCGTGCTTAAATATGAGTATTTGTAATATTAACCGGCATGAACTGGCACAAACCAGTATGTACCACCGGTCGAACCATTCCACTTGCTAAACCGGCACACTGGCACAAACCGGTTTGACAACCTTGAGTGCAAATTAATTTGGGTAAATAAAATTTATTAGTTGAATCTTTTGCTTTTAAACAAAAAAGGGTAAATACTCTAATATGGCTCCAACTTTGTATAAATACACAATTTTGGCCCCAACTTACAATAAGGACACAAATGGCCCCAACTTTGAAATTAATGGACAACTTTGGTCTAACGGTCAACTCATTTAAGCCCTGTTCTATACTAAGATGTATAGAACAGGGCTTGTAAAAGGGATACTTGCATAGAGGAATCCGAAAAGTTTCTATTGATTGGTGCTTAACTTTATGGTTTCATTTAATTAATTTCTTTTTTTAGCTTATGTATCTTAATTTCATATCAAGTCATTAAAACTTAAATGAGTTGACGTTAGTATTAACGATCAAACGCAGAATTAGGCCAAAACAGTCCGTTATTTTCAAAGTTGGGGTCATTTTTGTCCTTATTGTAAGTTGGGGCCAAAATTATCTATTTATACAAAGTTGGGCCATATTAGGGTATTTACCAAACAAAATAATAGCCAAACTTTTTCGACATCAATTTATTAGTCAAACCGTTAACTTTCCATCTGGTCAACTGTTAGTTGACTCTGATGTGGCAAAATATTAAATGAGATGGATTGGTTTGATGATGTGGCAAAAAATCAAAGGTTTGACTATGCCACATATTTTACTCAACAATTTTTATTTAATGAAAAATGAATAAATTAAAATAATAATGGTACAAAAAAAAGACAATCCTTCATCTTCTTCGTTGGTGGGATCGGAAACAATGACGACTTCATCTTCTTTGTTGGTGGGATAGGAAATAGATGAGTGTAAGAGGCCACAGATGAAAGACATCGACGGCGATCGACTTCATCTTCTTCTCAATTGGGGGAACTGGAAACAGATCCATGCAACACTCGTCGGATCAAAGCATATCTGGAACACATCGTTCAAAAACCCCAGAAATCGAAAATCTATCTGCTGGAGGCGGCGACGGACGATTGGGCATGCTTCGTGATTTTTGGTCACCCAATCTATCTCTCTAGCCCTCTCTTTGTCTTCTAATTTGAACCATCTTCGCCTCCATTGTCGCCTAATCCCTGCAATTCTGAGCTAACCAATCCATTAACAACTTCCGACGAGCTCCAACCAATGGCGAAGTTCAAAGAAGGCGAGGAACGCTGGATTGTTGAAGATCGCAACCTCTCTCCAAGTTCCTCTCAAATCACACCCTCCTCTCCGGTGAATGAAACCTCTGCTCGCTCTTCTCTGGGAAGGCGAGGCAAAAGACGTCGAGGATGGAACTTTAATTAAAAATGATATCTTCATTTATATGCTATCAATTGAATTATGATTGCACCATTAAAATAATATACTACTAATTTTCCAGTATCATTTGTCTAGGATGGTTTCGAAGAACAATAGGTGTAAATCGAAGAACTGTTTTACTGTTACTCGTCAAATAATAACAATAATAATAATGCTATAACTAATCCCTGCAACGAGAGTGAAAGTAGGTAGGTCATTTTTTTCTTTACAAATTTATTATTTATTTCATATAAAAATAGCAATATCAAGATTTGAACCCGGGTCTCTTCAAACAAATATAACAATCACAACCAGTTACACTAAACAAATTTATTGCATCCTTTTTTATACAAAAAAATAGACAAAGTTAATCTCTGAAAATCATATTACTTTTTCATCATAATTAGCAAGCTCACTAAGTCTACCGTATGTATTTTTATCAAGCTTGATACTTCTATTTTCATAGTAGAGTTTCATGTAATTTTCTCAATTTTAAATTCCTGCTCTCTCCTTAACTTTTGCTAAAGGTAAATGGGTAATTGGCTAACATGGAAGAAACTAATTATGTAACTACGTGTTGTATCCTTGCATTTTTCAATCTAAATTTAAATTTAGTATTTTTTTTTATCTTTGTTCTTTTCTTTCTAACTTCCTCCGAAATTCATCCATCGTGCAATAGTTTGCGCCTTTCACTTCCCAGTACAAGACTGTCATTGAAAATCAATCTTCAGGTATCTCTTGGCACTACGGTTTTATTGTTGGGGATTTTAAGCTGGGCGAGTAGAAGATTTCAACTCCGATATCAATTCATGGCGAATAGAATGGAGTTCATCAATAACTGAAGTTGTAGAAGGAGGATTAGAAATTGAATTTTTGGTTGAATATATGCCTCTTGAGATAGAAAATTTGGTTGTACAACGGAGAGTGGTGGCTATTGGATCTTTAGGTTTATGGTTTTTGCAACTGTCACAACCTATTTCTATCTTAAAACGAGGAATCATTGATTGATTGTTTGAAATAGGTCGCTTTTTTATTCAACCTACTGGAACTAATAGATAACGAGTGTCTAATTTTGCGCCTTATTACTTTGATCGAGTCTATTCGTATATTGGAGTGACCCTGATTTTTTCGTTTGCTCTCAAGTTGTGATGGTCCCCTCTTAACTGAGTTTTTAGTATATAGATGACTTGAATGAACAACTCTCCATTTCTTTTTGATTAGTGACATATTGTTTCTAAAAGGAGAGCATTGAACCCTTTATATAGATTGTGAAGTTTAAGATTTAGTTTCAAACTATCTATGGGTTGTGTGAGAATTTCAGTGAGTTTTTATACTCTATATTTCTTGACTGTAAAAAAAAAAACTAACTAATAGCATTTTAACAGAAACTTAATTAACATTATGAAAATGGGGTCAATGATACATTTTTATATTTTATATTCTTAAATGATTATGATATTTCTCCGAATGTTCGACCTATATATTATTTCTTTATGTATCATTTCGATCGAATTATCATCAATAAGATTAAACGGGTTAATAGATTTAAAAGTAACATAAAAATGCAAATAATCAAATATGAGCATTCCGGCCAAAGGGCCGGGTTATAAGCTAGTTCAATAAAGATATGCAAAATTACGACGAGTGTCCTTCCCGAAATGATGCAAGATTTGTTTGTTAAATGAATATAATAATTCGATTATTTGTTCAAATAAGACCCTAGAGATTAGAACGACTTAAAGAACGAGAAATCGTTTTTATCACGTTCTTCCACTAACTTGTCCATTAAAAAATCTCATTCTCTTGGCACACGGAGCTTCATCCAATCCAGACCATGTGTGCATCTGAAACGACAAGTCATGCCGGTAAAGGCAGTTTCCGCCACTGCGGCAACCCCTTGAACTTTTGAAGTACATGCACGCCTTTTGGAATTTCGCATTTACCTCCCTCATTTTTCTGTTTTCACCATAATAATCTATGGCAGCAGCATCAGAAGATTGTTTTGGGACCTCCCCAAAATGCATTTTCGACATGTCTGCTCCGTGTTCCCTTATTAGATTCTTAAAGTAGTCGAAGTCCTTCACATGGTTCGTTCCAATCGGCGGCGCCATCACAGGTTGTCCAGCGGCCGGTTCGACCCGCATAATGTTCGGGTTGGTGACATTAGGAGGCACAGGTTGAACCCGATTCAGGCCGGGATAGATCGGGTCCGACCTGGGAATGTAAGTGGGTGCAGCAATAGACGCCTGGTTTGGGCGGAAAATCAGACCAGCATTGGAGTCGGGAGGTGTTATAGGAGCAGAAAGCATTGGCTGGTTAGGTGGGTTGGCGATTTCATCAGCTGCCCTGGCAGTGATGGTGCCATCTCCAACTAGTTTTTGGATCATGTCGGGGTCATTTAAGATTCTAACTAGCAGATCGGTGTCAATAGAAGCTGCATTTGCAGCAGCTAAAGTTGAAGCAGCGATACTCACGGCGGCCGGATTTTGATGTCGTATTGTTGCTACTCCAGCAGGTCCTTGTTTCTTTTCAGCCAAGTCGGATGGAGGTGAAAACTTGCTAGCTGAAGGAATCTGGTTAGCAGATTCATGGGCAGATGGTGGTGGTTGGCATTTCACAGGAGAGGGCGGAACTAAAGCTTCAGCGTCTTCTTCAACAGGAGTGAGAGGGATGATAGGGACGCGGCGACTATCATCACCCTTTTCACATTCTGCATTCAATGGACTGCAAGCAGAAGAAGAAGAAGAAGAAGAAGAAGAAGAAGAAGAAGAAGAAGAAGAAGAAAACCCTTGTGAGGCCACACATTCCAATTGAGCGTTGCATCACTTGTAAGCAGTAAGATGTAGAGTTGGGAACTTGGGATTGGTAAAATGAAGGCTTACTTGGGCGGGACGACAGAGAGACGTGGATAAACAGCTTCGAACAAACTCATTTCCCTCTGTTTCTGAGCTCTCATCTCCTGGCTTTCTTCACCAGCAGCGACGCACCACTGAGCTCTCAATCCAAACTGTTTCGAAAAGGATGACTGAATTAACACACTATTCAATGTCTCAAATATCATAAGCTATTCCTAGTGAGAGGAGAATAAGAGTTGTTGTTGGCTAATATGCTAACCTTGGGAGGGCACTTCCACTGTAGCACTGTAGCAAATTGCGAGTGACTGTCCTCAAACCCAGGAGGGAGATCACTGTATTCTCGGCTGTTTGGATTCTGCAGTATGCCACGGGGTATCCTGTCCCTGTGTTTAAGATGGCATTGAGCTTGGTTTCCTACTTTTGAAGGACAATCATCTCTTGAGAAGAGCTTCACCTGTTTCAAAACACAATCTCATGTCAAAGACAAAGAGCAATTATCCCACAGTTACTAAGTGCTGTATTTCCAAATGAATTATCCCATGTTCATCAAACATAATGCAGCTCAAGGACACGCCCATAAACAAAACATAAGAACACATATATTTGCATTGCTGTTCCTGGATCTCAATGGCCTCTTGTAACCAATGATCAACCAGTGGTTCCAAAATTCAACAGCGCAAACTGAAACGGGGAACAACAATATACTAATTAATATCAGAGAATTAGATGGATGAACCAGACTCCAAATCCAACCTTTAATTTTTATTTGTCCACTCGTCTATGCTACCTATCATCTCTTTTCCCTCTCATCGTGTTTGAGATTCACAGCTAATCAGAATCGGGGTCATTGAACCACCCACATAAGTTGTTTTTTTTACCAGCAAAAAAAAAGAGCTCTGCTGCAGTTTCTTGTCTCTCTCGTAGTCGTACAATTCCCTCTTCCATATTTGAGAGCTGTGTTTTCCCCCTGGTTCTGTTGGGTATTGCCTTTCTTAACGGGATTCATACAATATTTGGCCTAATTGAGTTCAAGTTTCCATGTTCAATATGAATGATGATCGGAAATATAATAATCCGATTCAGTGTACTAAAGGGTTAGTGTTCAAATTCAATGATCTTTCTTCGAGAATGAGAAATATATCAAAAGTATCGATTTTTCGATTCAGTGTAAAATAATCCCCGGTGGAAGAGAAGGATGGCGAATTTAGAGCCAACGTCAATTCAAACAAAAAAAAAAAAAAATTCCAGACAAGGAAAAGACGTAGGATTATGCAGGGAGGTTCAGATTGCAGAGGTTATTATGATACCTGAGACAGTCTAACGTCAGGAGCCCAAGTTACGCGGTTCGATTTCCTCCATCGCTTCATATTCTTTATCGGCAGATTCCCTCCTTCCCCTCTCTTCTCTCTCTCCTCAATTCCAATCGAGTATGATCAATCAAAGAGTTGGCGTAAAGTTTTATTTCCAGTCAGGTTGATTTTTCCGATTAGATCTAGAACCTCAACCTAGCTAGATTCTTCTGTTTAATCCCCCCGCCACCACGCAGATTCCAATTCCTTATGAACAGGATACAGAGAGAGAGAGAGAGATTACGCAGCAAACAACGACGACGGGGGACGCCAGGGGAAAAAGGAAAGAAGGAGGGAGGGCGAGCGGCGGTGTCGAAATAATCGCAAATTAGGAAATACGAACAAGACCTAATTCTTCCTCTCTGAGCTGTCTGTCTCGCAACAAGAGAAAATTCTAGATATCTCTCCTCTCGTTTGTTATGATGATTCATGACTTGATTAACGTATTGCGCTCCTTATATATGCAGAGTAATTGAAGGATAACCAAAATTAACACAGAAACGGAGTTTGACAGGGCAGCAACGGAACCGGTTGATTAAAGATTATGGTTGGGTTGCGTTGCGTTGCGGGAAAGGCTTGGTTGGGGGAATGGATCAGGTCAAGAATAACCATGAGTAACTCGTCCACATCAGCATGACATCAACATCCCTCTCTCTTTTGGAAAATCTTTAATTTTCCTCTCCTTAATATTTGACGGACGATTTCTCACTCGTTTTAAGTTGAATTTTTTTTTGCACAGTTAGATCAGATTAATTGTGCTCTTCAAAATGATATTCACTTTGATATATTTTTCGAACAAAAAAATTTGAGACGTTTTTTACCAATCTATATCATATGGTATTGACTGGTATTGAAATAATAGCATACCTATGGTTTGAAAAGCGTACCATGGTGGTATGAACAAACCAAGACTGTAGGATGGTTGAATACATGATAGTATATCAACTATCATTTACGACTTTTAACATTGTGTACAACAAGATACCACCACCGTACTAGGGTGGTATTGTATGGTATTGTGTGTTATTTTTTGGTCATGTAATTTGTTCACCCAGAAATTTGTAGATCTAATAGATCATGATGAACTCGTCCCTCCTGTGCAAACGTTTTCAAAAACGAATTAAAAACGAAGAAAATACCATATGGTATGCAGTTGGTGCCTAGAGGCCATAATTTTTTTTCTAAAAAAATATTGAAAATTGATCTCATTTTGTAGAGCACGATGAACTCGTTTCATCTGTGCAAAAAAAAATTCGAGTTAAAACGAAAAAGATATGAATCGATTAAGAAAGATAGGAAAAATAAAAATGGTTTTTAATTCTCCATCCTTAGATCTGGATTTTCTAAATGAAGGGTCCATATTTGATTATTGATGGGTGCATAACCATGGGTTATGCACCCTATCTTGAGTCGGCTCTAGGCCAGGCAGGCAAAACTATATGGAGACTAGATGGGGTGAGTAGGAATGGCAATGGGCAGGTCTGGGGCTTATATCATGCTAATCATATCCGCCCCGTGGCAGGTCAGGTAATTTATCATGGGTCAAGGGTTGTGGCAGGTCGATTCAATGGTTATGCTATTTATATGGAAAACATTAGAAATATTCGTTCATTTCATTATAAGACCAAGAAAACAAACCATATTATGATAAATGTAGTTAAATTATTGGAAAAATTGAGTCTTTCACTAATTTACAACTTTATTATAACTAAAATATGATGTAATAAAAGGAAAATCCTAAATAATTTGACTAAGATTACATGTAATTTGGGTAAGAACGGGTCGAGAATCGAGCGGGTCAGGGCAGGTTGGGTTGATGAGAGTACCCATGCCCGCTCCGCCCGCCTATGGGGCCGGTCGGACCCGCTCCAAAACAGGCCAAACAGGTCGGGTAAAACGGGCCAGGTCGAAATTGACATCCCTAGGTGGGTGGTTGTTTTGTTTTGAGTTAATATCATAATTTGTCTCTTTATTATATATTTTTTAATATGTTATACTATTATTTTTTACATAAAATTTGTCTTTTTTAATTTGGTATACAAGACAATTAATCATTCTTGCGAAAGTTCGTATTTTGCTGGGAAATTTAATGGTCTTCCTGTACGATTTGTATGTCAGAGTAGCAATCGAGTAGCTCATATGGTGGCTAGAAAAACTCTTTCTTTATATCCGACTACATGTCGGTCTTTTGATTTTCTTTTCTGGTCATATTCTAGGCTGTAATTTGTCTGATCTCCTTTTAATCATTACAAGTTTATCTTTGTAAAAAAAATAGTGACAAATGGTTTGGAATAGAGTTATTCACAAGTGCACAATTAAATTTGGATCCTTGTTATTGAGTGGGACTAGATCTAAGGGAAGGGGTGAGATTAAAAGATTTTTTTTATATTTTTCATACATTATTAATTGGTTTCTATATTTTTTGTATTATGACTCGCACGAAACTACACCACAAATTAATCTCGACTAGAGTTCAAGTTTTTAAACTCTAGCCGGGTGCAGTATAGAGCAAGTATTTAAATTGTCAACCCAGGCCGGTTCATGTACCCCCTACTTCAATCACTTAAGTTGTTATCTAGCAAAACGATTTTGGGTTTTAAAACTAAGAAAACTACAAACTAAACTAGCAAGGAAAAGTCTAACTAGTAACTAAGGGAGCTTCACCCAGGAGTTGCTTCCACCTAACTAGCTACCAAGACTCGTTGGATTGGAACGATTGCTATGGGCAAGGTAACCGCGAACTGTAGAGGGATGCATATATGGTCGTAGACCACAATCTCAATTACTAAAACGAGGTGAACATTATAGGCCGTGTCACTCGGCCCTCTCGGTTTAGGCAATCGGTGTTTGACTTACTCCCTCACTCAACTCAAGGGGTGGATGGCTTAATCGCGCTTAACCAATTTGCTTAATTCAACATTGAGGTTTGCCCTAAATTAACCTAGTTAGGTGGCTTAAAAAGCTAAAGGAAAACCAACTCGATTGAGTCTCCATTGGAAGGTGGATTTTCCTCTCTAAGCTAGGTTAAAGTGGCTAATTAGATTGCAAAGCACCAACATGCACAAATCTAAGGATGCTAAGCACAAAACATGCACCACCCTTATATTGCTAAGCACAAGCATGCACAATCAACATGAATAATACCTTAATAAATTAAACAATACCCAATGACAATCATTTCATCTAAACAAGTAATTACAAAGTATTAGTTAGGGATCTACAACACCCAAGAGAAAAGAGTGAGTTTCTAGAGAGAGAGAGAGATTACAAATTTGAGCTCAAGATCTTCGTCTTCTTCTTCTTTTTCTAGGCTTGAATCTCCACCCAAGCCTCCAATGATGCTCCAAGATCACTCTAGCACTCTCTCTCTCTCTCTCTCTCTCTCTCACTCACTATAACTCCCCTTTGGTGTTTGGGCTGAAACCCTAGAGAAAGAAAGTGTTCCTTCTCCAAAAACCAACTCTCCTTTCTCTCTCCCCGCTGTTGTCTTCATATTTGCCTGAAAGTGATCAGTTCATCGACGCGTTGGGCAGTTCACGGTCGTGAACACCTAAACGCGTCCGTGAACTCAGTCGTCTCCAAAATGCCGGCCTTGCTTCCTGGGTTCACGGTCAATGGCCACAGTTCAAGGTCTTAGAGACCGTGAACTGTCTTGTCGTCAGTAACTTCAGGAACCTCGTTGGACGCCTCGGTGTTCACGGTTTGTGGTTGAAGTTCACGGTCTTAGGAGACCGTGAACTGCCTCGTCCGACCGTGACTGCAACTGTTTCCTGGGACACCTTCACTTCACTGTTACGTGGCAATTGTCACGGTTGACTTCGGACATTTCTTCGGTTTTTGCACTTTTTGACCTCCAATTATCCCAAAATTCGACCTCGACCCTTCCACACGTGCTAGGACCTGAAATGTATCAAAACAAACACAATCTAGCGTGAAATATGTCAAGGAACGATGAAATACTAAGCTAAACGAATAAGAAATGAGGGGTAAAATGTGTACATTTGGGCCCGAATCATATTAATCCAAATTTTTTTTCCACAAATGAGAAGGGCTCATTGTCATCTATAAAGTATATATATTTTTTATATGTTTCGAGAAATTGTTTTTGTACCACTCGTTACCACATGTTACCACCCTGTATCACATCACCAAATTTTGGAATTTTTTGTACAAATGGATCGAGCCCAACGTGATATAGAAATTTATGGGGAAAAAAAATCAGGACCAAATATACTAGGGGTGGCTATACGGTCCGGTTAAATTGGACCAAATTCACTGGTCCCAGTCCGGTCTTTTCGGGAATATAAGAACCAAAGATTGGATTGGATACAGTCCGGTCTTGACACGGTCCGGTCCCAATTTTATCTTGATTTTAGGTTTTGGGGGTCTCTTATCCGGTCTTTATTCGGGTTTTTTTTACCTCAAATCTAAGCCCAAATATGAGATTGGACTGTTTGCTATCCGGTCCCAATACGGTCCCGGTTCGGGTTATACGGTCCGGTTTCGGGTAAAACCAAACAGTCCGGACCAAATAGCCAGCCCTAAAATAATAAAATATACCACCATATACAACCCCCAGTATAGGCTGATAAATTGGTTGATGGTGCTGAAAGGTGACAAATAGTGATTAGTATATTTCTACTATCATGTATACAATCATTTTACACTGTGACGTTACACTTTCATGCCACCATGATAATACCTTATGTACTACAAGCATTATCATCATTGTATAGACTGGCAATATAAGCCTCAATTTTTTCCAAAATATGTCAAAGAACACAATTAATTTGATTTTCTATGCAAAAAATTGAATTTCGACTTAAAACGAAAGAGATACAACCCGTTAAATGAAATTTTGGAAAATTTTGGATTTTTATCCGATGATTATTGAGAGTTATGTAGAATTGAGTTAATGAGTGGATCCGCTCCCATGACAAATCCATAAATTAGAATGATGTGGGGCTGAAACACTCATTATAACACTTTCTAAGTTTCTTAATATATGAATACATATTACAACCTTAGATAGAAATTGAAGGAGATTGTAGCCGTTGTTGTCGAAATCGGACCGGACAGTGATCCGGATTAGCAAGAGGTTTAAAGTTTATCAGATGACCGGTGATTAACCGGTATGAAACTAGTGATAAAACGGTGGCATATAACTTTTTCAAAAACATAATCATGAGTTAATGGTACGTCTACAAATTAATACTATTTTTTAAATTGAGAATCCTCTTATTTACATATTCAATTAAGAATTTAATATTAATCATAGTAGTAATAAATATTGGATTTTTGCTTTTTGGAGTTTGATCGGTTGAATTGGTCATTTGAGAAATTGAATCGAGAAAGTGAGAAGAAGAGGGAGGTAATTAAAGTAATTATTTAAATAAAAAGTAATTAAAGTAATAAAATGTTGCCTACGTCGGGAGGATGGTTCAAAATCACACAGATGGCGCGATGCAAGGGAGTACAGGGACTGCTACAGCGGGAGGTTGTCTCCGATACTGTGATGGGGTTTGGATGGCTGGTTTCTGCATTAAGATTGGATCTGGAAAAACTCTATTAGCATAGTTATGGGGCATTTTTCACGGGTTTAACTTTGCTTGGAAACAGGGAATTCAACTCCTGATTGTTGAGACAGACTCCCAATTGACAGTAGGCTTGATTAACAACAGAGATGACCCGGTTCATCCTCATTCGACCCTCCTATCTGCGATTCGGAGAATGATGGCGCTTGGTTGGATGGTTCGACTAGTGCACACATATCGGGAAGGGAATAGAGTCGCGGACTGGCTCTCGAAACACAGTCTCGTCTATCCCTTTGGTATGTATGAAATAGAAGATCCTCCAACCAGTCTTGATAAGATACTTTTGGAAGACATGATTGGTGTTAGTTTTAAGGATGGTTAATACGGGATAGTCTGGCTTCCAAGCTTTTACTAGTTTGTTTTCCCCTTAAGATTATTCTTCTGTCTTGGTAGTCCTTGATCCCCTAGACCTGGCCGGGTTGTGGTCAGAGTCTGGTGAGTTTGTATTTGGGTGTTTGTTTCTTGGCTTTCAGTCTTCTTCATTAAAAAAAAAATACAAAGTTTATTTGGGAAAATGAATTTAGGAAAAGTAGAAGAGAAGGAACTTGCTTGAGGGGTAACAAAAAGAAAAATGAAAGCGGACAAAAAAAGGGGAAAAAAACATTTATTTTTATCTTTCCAAGTTTATTTTGGGTAAATATCACATTTGGTGACTAAGATTACTAAATCATATCATGTTTAGTCACTAGAAAAAATTAATATAAAATTTGGTCACTTGAATTACTAAAGCATATCACAATTAGTCACTCTATCGTTAGTTTCCGTCCAACTTCGTTAATGGAGTTGGACGAAGGCTAACGAAGAGTGACTAAATGAGCAACACCAACCTACAGAAGATGTGAACCCTAAACCTAGGGGTCGACGAGAAGAATGGAGGAGAAGTCGAGTTATGCAGCGGTCTTTAATTGAGCAAGGCGAAATCAACCATTGGGGCGGCCACGCAATGTGAGAAGAAATTACGATGACGATGGCGATGAAGACTTCGATCATGATGAGGCTACCTATTGACGAGTAGATGATGATGACTTGTAGGGAATTAAGGTGACCATCCCTTCATTTAGAGGGGACAACTGACCCTAATGCATATCTCAATTAGGAACGCACGATGGAGTTGATTTTGTATTTCCGTCATTATTCGGAGATACGAAAGGTGATCCTAGACTCTCTCGAATTTACTAATTATGCTTTGGTTTGGTGGGATCAGTTGTGCAACATGAGAATAAGATATATGTAGAGATTTATTAAGACATGGGATGATATTAAGGGGCATTATGCGAGACAAATTTGTGACAATCTATCATCAAAGTGAGATGCATCAAACATTGCAAATTCTCTGACAAGGCAACAAGAGTGTTGCAGACTATTATCAAGAGATGGAGATAATGATGATCCAAGATGATGTTCGTGAAGGTAGGGAGGCTACCATAGCTTGATTTTTACATGTGATTAATCGAGATTCGAGTATTGTGGAGATCCAGCCATTCGTCAAGCTTGATGAAGTGGTGTCTAAGGCGAGTAAGGTGGAAAGAAAGCAGAAGAATCGAAGGTTCTTACCTTCTACAAGTACCACGAGATCGACTCAAGCTCCTACAACAAACCTTAGGCCAAGTTACCCTACAAAGGAAGCACCAAAGCTTGGGCCAAAGGTTAAACCTCCAAACCCTAGTGCAAAACAAGGGATACCGTCTGGTGGAATTCAAAGTTTCAAACGTCACGGACGGGGGCACATTGCAAACCAATGTCCGAACAAGAGGGTGTTGATTCTATTGGATAATGGAGAATACGTGTCTGAATCTGAAGAACAAGCACAGGAAGAGAAAGACACATCTGATTCTGAAGTTGAGGAGACCATAGAGTTTAGAGATGAAAGCACCTTCAGGCATGCTATATGTGGCTTAAAGGTTATTGAACATACAACCAAAGGAGGAGCTTGAGCAAAGAGAAAATCTATTCAATATAAGATTTATAGTAGATGGGAATCTACTCTCTTTTGTGTTGGATGGAGGATGTTGTACGAATGTGGCGAATGCGAGCTATGTGAAGAAATTGGGGTTGAAGACATCGATACATCCAAAATCTTACAATCTTCAATGGCACAACGAAGATGGCTCGATTAAGTGGCTAAGCAAGCTTTACTAAAGATTGCAATTGGAGAGTATAAATATGAAGTTACTTGTGATGTGGTGCATTTGAAAGCGGCTCATGTTTTACCTGGTAGGCCATGGCAATTCAATCCAAATGCACAACATGATGGCGTCACCAACAAGTATAAGTTGACGCATCAAGGTCGAAAGTTCATATTTAAACCACTATCTCCCAAAGAATTTTATGAAGATCAATGTCAAATGCAACAAAATAGAGAAATGGAGATAGAAGCTCAAACCACAAGGGTTAAGAAGGAAAGTGCAAGAAACTGGGAGCCCAAGGCATCAATGCTAGCAAGTAATGGATATATGAAGCTAGCCATTAATGATATAGCCCATGATTATCATCTTGTACAAGGGCGTGCTACTCAACCAAGAGTTGATTCCAGGCATACCACCTAGAGCACGAGTGGTATTGGAAGAGTTTGAAGTTGTCTTTCCCGAGGAAGCTCCAAGAGGCCTACCTCCAATTTAAGGGATAGATCATCAAATTGACTTCGTTCTTGGAGCCACAATTCCAAATACAACGTCTTATAGGACGAATCCAGAGGATATGAAGGAATTGCAAAGGCAGAATGATGAGCTAATAATGAAGAAAGGATATGCTCATGAGAGCATGAGTCCTTGCGCGGTTCCTGTCATCCTTGTGCCAAAGAAGGACCGTATGTGGAGAATCTGTGTTGATTGTCGAGCAGTCAACCAAATAATAGTTAAGTATCATCACCCTATACCTCATTTAGATTACATGCTTGACGAATTACATGGTTTTAGTTTGTTTTCAAAGATTGATTTAAGGTTAGGCTATCACCAAATTCGCATGAAAGAAGGGGATGAATGGAAAACTGCTTTTAAGACGAAGCATGGTCTTTATAAGTGGATGGTGATTCCCTTCGGCTTGACAAACGCTCCGAGTACGCTTATGAGGTCGATGAATCACGTGTTGAGAGATTTTATTGGGAAGTTCATGGTTGTCCACATCGATGACATTCTGATATAATTGAAGAGAATGGAGGAACATCTCAAGCACTTGCGAGATGTGATGAAGACTTTGAGAAAGGATCAGCTCTATGTCAATCTCAAGAAGTGCATGTTATGTACCTCAAGCATGGTATTTCTGGGATTTGTGGTTAGTGCTAATGGATTTGAAGGCGATGAAGAGAAGGTGAAGGCGATTCAAGCATGGCCTACCCCTACTAACGTGAATGAAGTGAGAAGTTTCCATGGGTTGGCTAGCTTCTGTCGATGAATCATTCCCAAATTTAGCAACATTGTTGCCCCATTAACGTCGATTATTAAGAAGAATGTGGTGTTTTATTGGGTAGAAGTGCAAGAGAAGGCATTCAAGTTACTATAGTACAAGCTTACTCATGCTCCCGTTCTAATGCTACCTGATTTTAACAAGAAATTTGAAGTGGAGTGTGATGCATCAGGATTGTGAATTGGAGTTGTATCGATGCAAGAGAATAAGCCTATTGCGTATTTCAGCGAGAAGTTGAGTGAGGCTACGCTTAACTATCCTACATATGAAAAAGAGCTCTATGCATTGGTTCGAGCTTTGGAGATTTGACAACATTACTTGTGGCCAAAGGAATTTGTTATACATACTGATCATGAGTCTCTCAAATATTTGAAGGCCCAACACAAGTTGAACAAAAGGCATGCTCGTTGGGTGGAGTTTATCGAATCTTTCCCATATGTGATCAAGTACAAGCAAGGCAAGGAGAATGTAGTTGTTGATGCCTTATCGAGAAGATACACTTTGTTCACAACCATGGATGCTAAGTACCTTGGATTTGAGCTAATCAAAGGTTATGAAGAGGATTCTGATTTTTGAGAGATCTACAAGCTATGTGAGAAGCATGGGAAAGGGAAGTACTATCGACATAAGGGCTATTTGTTTCGTGGTAATCAACTTTGTATACCACGTCGCTCTCGTGTTAGGTAGCTCTTGCTACTTGAGCTTGATTGATTTAGATAGAGCGACCCTACTTTGTTCAAGTCTACACCATTGTCGAGTCACCCTTGTGTTTGGAAGCTGCATTCATTCCATTTGAGCTTAAATAAGATTCCACGTGAGTGATTTGTGTATGGTCTTGCTAAGAATGTGAAGTGAATGCGAAGGTAGTTCTTCAAAGTGTACATTGTTCCTTAAATTCAAAACCTAGGAGGGAGAAAATCCCCTTAGAGCCCATTATTGGCGTCTTCAGGTCACTCCTATCGTATATTGTCTGGGTAATCCCCAAAGGAGTTCATTCGATCGGCCTCCTTGCGATATATGAACCCCTATGTTGAATAGAGCACCTACCCATCCATCACCTTGCCGTTTCGGGTCATTCGTGAGCGAGTCTAACTCCTAACGGTAGGATAGTGAGTCAATCGAGCTAGGATAGTACCTCATGTACGACTCTTTGCCAAGGCAAGGCCAAACCATCAGTGATCCCGCTTGGTGTATGCGATGGTGGTAAATTGATGATGCATGACATGGTGTGGGGCAAAGAGAAGAATGAAGAAGGAAAGGTCTCATGGGTGGAGCCTCAAGACCATTCAAGTTCACGAGCCTTCAATCAAGGATTCGTCCAATACTCGTGACTTGAGATAGGAGCTACGAGTTTTCCACCCTAGAAAGCCTAATCGAAGATCTATAAATTGAGCTCTAGAGGTAGAAATTGAGAGGAGTAGACGAGAGGTCAAGGAAGGGTCATTACTCTGCCGACAGAGCAACCCTCCTAACTTAGAACGAGCCCCCCCCCCCCCCCCCCCCCCCCCCCCCTCGCTTCCGAAGTAAGGGTTCTGCAAGAGGCCCTAGGAAAATCCAATCCTGGTCTTAGAGCAGGTAAATTTGGTACGTGTTCCAAACGACATCAATTTCCACCACGCCTATTCAAGAAGATAGCGGGTTGTGGAGGTTGGAGATGTTGACCATAGATACCACCACTAGGTTATCCTCCGAGGCCAAAAAGCTCAGCGACATATCTTAAAGCTTCTGATTCAAACTCCCAAAGAATCCTCCGGCACAGCCTGCAAATTCACATCTCCTTTAATTTCCATAGTCACAAAATTTCACTTCTCAATCCCTAAACCTAAATCCCTTAACGTGAGTCTAAACTTGATTTTGGTTGGGTACGCGGCAAGTATGCTAATGCTCAATGCCGGTCACGGGAAGCACTTTAACACCAGAATCATAATTGTGCAATGAATCCCAAAGTAGCAGTCAGAAAAAATGTAAAATATGGAATTCCTGATTCACTGAAATCAATCCCAAACCATGAACATATCTCTGCTCATCGAAATGACAGCTCGCACGAATTGCCATTACTAAAAGGAGGGAAAGCAACACGAATGGACCAGTAAGTTCTGCCCCACAATCGAATTAACCACTGAAAAATGAGACTATAAATAAGATCCATAAGCCAAAGCAAAACCAGAAATAGCTCAGAGCTTCATCCATCATCTTGGTAGCCTAAGCAGTTCTGAGTATGATGTGAGCACCACTGTCGGTATCCACTATGTCACTTATGTCACCAACCTTGAGGGCAAATGTTGCATCTTCAAATGGCTTCTGCATCTGCCCACGCCCAAATGGACCTGTACCCACAATTTAGCCATACAAATTGATTTGGTGATTGCAAATGAATCTACAAACGGCATGTACAATTTAGCAATAAAAATGCCACTGCAAATGAATCTACTGTTTGTTTCAAAGAATTAGGAATGACAACATTGCATGACCACAAATTGAACTGAACTCTCCTGTCTCTTACATAGAGAACCAGCGCATGCTGGTAGACAAACGACTAGATTGTTTCCACATTGCCAGGAGATATTTGCCTTTCGTTAATGCACTCAGGTAGAACTCTTACCCTGAAGTTCAGAGCTCGAAGTCATGGAAACAGAAAGCACATAATGAATCTTCCTTCACACTAACGTCACAATGATGCTCTAATAAGAAAATACCAAGTTCATAACCTTGCTTCTGGTTTTACTGAACCAGTATCAATTCACTACCTTTCATGTCCTTTCCTTCAAATACAAATCCTTAACTTTATCTGGGTTGCGTTAAGTTTCAGTTGGAAAACTCAGTCTAAAAAGAAGTAAAACTCCGAATCTACCAAGATCCATATACCCGTACATAACAAAACTATAGGAATGAACAAGGAAAGGAACTAGGGTTCCAGTAAGCTCTGAATTGTGGCAATTCCACAAAGCAAGCTCAAACTATCAGCAACCAAGTACAAAAACATGAAAGGAACCGAGATCATAATTGACAACAGCGTGAAGCGAATCAATGAGACCTTAAATCTGTGTTCTCAAACCAAAGACATCACTAAATAGTCATCAGTAAACAATATGAAACTCGACCGCAAAGCTGAAAGCCGTGGAATTCGACAAGCAGAATTACCGACCTAGATCGCCGCCGCGCTTGGCGGAGCTGCAATCGGAGTGGCGAGAGGCGATGTCCTCGAACTTGGCCTTTCCAGAGAGGATGTCCTCCCGGAACTGTACGAGCTTAGCGATGGCGCTCTCTTTAGTGGTGTTCATGATAACACGGCCTTCAGGATCCTTCCACGAAGCTTTCCGTCGGGAGCCCTCGTGCTTTATCAGTATGTGGGAAGCCCTGACCTTATCCCCGGACGCCATTGGCTTCGATCTCTTCTTGCTCTTATCCCGCTCCCTCTCTCTTCTCCTCTCCTTATCCTTCGCTATTCGATCCTCCGAAGAGATCGAATCGTTCTTCCTTTTCCGATCCGAATCTATTTTCGCAGCTCAGCAGTTAATCAGATCTCCTTCTCCTCCCTCTCGGCTTCCAACTCTCCAGATAAACCCTTTTCTCTTCTCTTGTCGATGACTAGCCCACAGTTTAAGGCTTCAGTCAATCAGTGGCTAATTACAAGTTTGGTCACTCAAATTATATAGATCTTTCATATTTGTCATTTTGTTACTAATTTGACCAATCATTTCACCGTTAGTCACCGACCGTCTGTCTCCATCAAACTTCGTTAACACCGTCAGATTTTTATGATGTGACAAACGTAACTGTTGATTGGGATGTCAGAAAGCTGAGTCGTATAATTTGACCGCCTAGTTAGCCACAATACCCAACCCAGTAATTAACGGATGACGGAAATACTCTCTCTCTCGATTTTTCCCATGATGCTTTTACCTTCCTCCATCGAAAGAAACTAAGGACGCAAGAGGGCTCGATGGCTGTTTCAACCGGTTGGCCCTCTCTCTCTCTCTCTCTCTCTCTCTCTCTCTCTCTCTCTCCTACTCTATTGTTGGGTTCATGTTGGACCTACACCTCTGTTGGATTGGAGAAGTAAACTTTTATGGCTGCTCCATCCCCTATATTGTTGGGCTATTCCGGTTCAAGTTGCCGTCGGAATTCCTCCAACTATGGTGGGGCCATGCGTTATGGTTCTCGCGAAGAGGGCTTGACTACGGGCTCCAACTCGATCTTGTGATCCACCTCTCTCCTTGGTCGCAACTTCTTGGGCATCACATAATCTAACTCTTCAAGCACACCTTCGGTGATGGGAGTTGTAGTTCCCATTGAGTCTCCTTCTTCCTCCATCTTCAAGGCCACAAGAAAATGTTGACTCCTTCCTTTTGAACCCCTTCGAAACCTGCATGGCAAACAAAGCACTATGAGGTTCATCCTTCCTCAAGAGTTGGACTGCATGAAACTTCTCTCCCTTCTCCAATCACGTGGTGTTGGAGTTGGGTTTCAAGAGCACTCCCTCCTTGACTCCTTGTCGAGGAAGTTGATGTCGAGGATGGTAAAGTAATTATCCATGGTGACGGGTGAAGTCGACGATGCCTTCCCATTCTCCGACCTTTAGTGGCACATTGCGAGCAACTCTGTGGATTGTGATTGACTTTGAATTGATCATCTTGAGGTACCCTTGCCTTTTTCTTGTAGGTAATCCCCTGCCACTTGGCCTCCTCTATGCCAAGGAAGTTGTTTGTGTCTCCAGTATCCACCAAGTTTTTTGAATCACTTTGCATGAATTGGGCCAGAACGTAGCATCTCTCACGTTGCTATCCTTGCCATCAGTCTTGACGATGCCAAGTTTGCTAATGAAGCCTATCTTAGCCTCTGCTGCCTTGGGCTCATCATCTTGAGCCTCCATTGCTGCCATTCTTGCCTTCCTTGGGCAATCTCTCACTCTATGTGGTCCATCAGACCATCACAAAGGAAACAAGTAATGACTTTTGTTCAAACTTACCTCCTTTGATTGGGCCACCATATTGTTGAGTGATATTTCCCTCCTTGGAAGGATGTCTTTGTTCTCGACCCTTGGTCTTTGGACTCTTCTCTTTGCTGCTCTCGAGCCTCTAGTACTCAACAAAAACTCCACTGTGGACATTATAGTTGCAAAGTCCTACACTCCTCGCCATTGCATCTCCATCTTGGCCCACGATTGCAGCCCATCAAGGAAGCCCTGCATGGCCTCCTTGTCGATGATGTCGGGGATCTCTAGAAGTAGTTACGAGAATTCCTTCATGTGTTCTCTAACTCCACCCCTCTGGGCGAGCCTTCTCAACCTCGAATGGGCCTTAAAATTCACAGTCTCTGGATAGGACTGCTTCTTGATTTCTCACTTGAAATCATCCCATGTTGCCATCAGAAATGTACCCTTCTCGAAGTCTACTTCACGTCTTCTCCACCAAACAATAGCAACATCAACCAAGTAAAGTGGAGTTGTACGAAGTTTTACCTCATCCTCTTGGATGACGGATGCCTTGAAATACTGCTCAAGACTCCAAAGGAAGTTCTTCAACTCCCTTGCGTTCCTCGAACAACCATAGTTCTTCGATTGTGGAACATCAGCTCATGGGACGGATTACACTGGGGCTGGCCTATTAGCCATGGCTCTCTTCACAAGAGTAACCTCACTCTTGATGTATGCAATCTCTTGCTTCACTATGTTCATCTCAACATCAACCGTCTAATCATTACTTCACTGGCATTGTTCATTGAGGTGGAGATGGTGTTATTGATGAGGGTCACAAGCCTTCGCGAAGCCCTTCATTGTTGATCTCTAAGCTCATCAACCGAGCCTCCATACCTTGAACATCGCCTTGAATTTGAGTGAAGTTAGTTCCTAAATCCTCCATCATGGTGACATCGTCGGTCACCTTTGCCTTCATTCTGAATAGGTGCTTCACTAGAGTCGCCAAGGGATCACTAGTGCTGGACTTGTCACCACTCCTTAGCTTGGAGCCCTTCGAGGTATTTCTACCATGATCTTCATCATGAACTTCTGACCCCGTCATTTTTGGTGAGGTTCCTCCTCTTCACTTTGTCTCGTTTTTTGACAAGAACCAAGCCAACTTTTGCTCTGATGCCACTTGTCACATCCCTAATCTTGGGTTTTGCGTCCTTAGGTCTCAATCCCGTTAGAGATGGTAAGCAGCCTTCTCACAAACTCACAAGGTCACAAAGAAAGAGAGAAAGAAAAAAAAAAGCAAGTGGGGAGAACTCTCTAGGTGTTTACTCCAAAAAATGATGGAATGAGTTAAAAGTGAGGAATATGACTCCTTATATGCATATTCTTATACAAGGCATCAATAACCTCATTACTACACCCATTAAGCTCCCCCCCCCCCCCCCCCCCCCCCCCCCAATAGTGTCACCCATAATGTGGCTCATAAAATGCACCATTAAGTTCATAAAGGTGAAGAATCCTAAAGGCATCTCTATGCTCTAGCCTTCAGTACGCGCCACATGTGCACAGTGCCATGTCGTGGCCATGTCATCTGCCAAATGCGAGAGCGTATTAGGGGAGAAAACGACAGGATGGGGGATGGATTAATTTATTTTAGTATTTATAACAAACAAAATTTCTTTAAATATTATCACATATGGAAATAACATATCACACATGTGGATGACATTTTGCGCCACATATTCATCGGTCAAACATGATTTGATTTCTATTGGTCAATTGTTAGTTCAAAAAATCAATAGGAAATCCAGGTATATAAATTACATTGACCCCATAGTTTGAAACATTCATGTCTTTGTTGAAAGTTCAAAATATAAATGAATTATTTTTAATGGTTGGTCATATGACTCATATTAATGGTATTATCCTTCATTTTTCAAAAAAAAAAAAACACTAGCAAAAGTGGAAAATATTTACAAAGTTATCGGCTATAAAGCCAACGAACAAAATCGCATCCCATTGGCGACAAGAATAGGGATTGACAAGCCACCAAATGGGCCTGCATTGAATCTTACTTACAAAACTGAGGCAATAAGTTGGAAGAGAACACAACAGGATACAAAATTCGTTCATATTAGCTCTTACCTTAGTGTCATGGATATTACTTGAGTTGCTTAATAACAATACCAACCGATCCAAATTGTATATATTCGAATATCGCTCGCTATGAAACTAACACTTGAATGCATCTTGCCATCCTTCCAACACATAAGGTTGGGTTGTTGTGCTATTGATTAAAATTCTCGAAGGCATGATTGGAGGTGTGGGATTGAGAATGTAATTTACACCTCTTGACTTGATGTCGCCATTGAGAATCCAAAGATGGCCTTTTCTAGTGCCACTACTATGAAAGTGTACCTGTTGTAGTCTGCACGAGCAATATAGTGCAAGTAAGGTCATAACTCACAAAGGCTATGAAGTACTAGTCATTTGTTGTATTTTCTATTCTTTAATCGATCTTGTAGAAATTCTTTTAATAAAGTAAACTAACTAAGTAAGCTATAATAATTCAACAAAGAAAAAACGCAAAACATCAAGGAAAATTCAAGCAGAGAAGATGGTGTTCGGATTTTGAATCCCCCTAGATAATCCATTAATAATTAATCAAATAACATACAGAATGTCAGAATCGATGTTGTCTTTCCTTGACTGTATGAATTCCCAAAGTGGTGCTAACCCAATCCCCTCGTGTATTAGCACCCTATCAATCAATTAACTCTAGATATGATATCCTCTTTGACATAGAACTAATCAATTAAAGGTTTAATTCATTCTTTGAATTCTCCTATTAGGTTTTACCCTAATTCAAAGGGCCTTTCTCCTCTATATAATGTTCCTGGTAGTCCTAAGTCTATTCCATCTTTGAGAATTATATTATTTATATGGGGATACGCTCCTCGTCATTCACACAAAACAGACAAGCATGCAATAGACGTGTAACTATTGAATGCTAAAATAATAAATCAAAGACAAATTAAACATAAATAAACATAAAATTCCATAAATATTCTATCAATAAAGAGTATCATAGCTAGGGTTCATCTAATCCAAACAACAATAAGGATTAGTTCATGAGGGATGAGGGAACAAACAGTGATGAAGAAATTATCTTCGTAGTAGAAGTATTAATCGATCGCTCCAAGTTGACTCCTCCGGGATAGAGCTGCCAAAAAATCCTTTTTTTCTTCCCTCTAACTCAATTTTTTGTTGTTTTAGGTTAAGTCGGACTGAACTATCCATCAGAAAACTTGAATTGGAGCTTAAATAGGTAAAAATCCGAGACTAGGCATGACCATGTTCACCTCAAAATATATTTTTTTTCTTCTTCTTTCTCTCACATTTACGACGGGTTGTCGATTCCCGAGCACCCCGCGTAACACAACTATGCTCCAAGCCATGTTAGGCTAGTAAAAATCTTCAAATCACGTCCAAATGCTCTTCAAATCGCCCCGAACTCCATAACTTTCATCTTTACTGTGTTTTTTGTTCAAATATCATCAAATTCACTCAAGGTGACCTAAAATACAATAAAACAACAAACCTCGCATAAAACTAACAAAAAAATATAAATCTTGCTGAAATGATAAATGATGTGAAATGGGGAGTAGCAATATGTATAATTTATAGTGTACCAATGTTGAGGACAAAACCTGAAAATACTCAAAGTGAACAGTGCACATGTTCTTCCAAATCTGCCACAATAAAGAGTTCACATGCACAACCAAATAAACACTTTCTAGAGTTTCCGAGTAAGATAATAACTAGTTAATGAAACTAGTTATGAATCGGATATCCCAAGGACACATTAAATTTGACAACCCAACCAACACTCACAGTCGAGGAGCAAGCAGACATTGAAAAAAATACATGTTCATGGATTCTCCTTTCAAATTACAAACTGGGCAGAGGTCTGCACTGTCCAACCCTCGACTTATCAACCCTTCGATAGTTGGCAACAATCACCTGAGCAGTTGCCAGAAAAAAATATTTGAGGTTTGGTTGCTCTTGCAAAAGACTAAACTTTCTTCCAGAGCCTCGAATCCACTACTCATACTTGTCATTGATTCCCTGGTAGTCGTGATAGCCCAAATTCAAGATGGTATGATGAATATACTGTAATTATTATGGAGGAAGCATAGTGCCAAATTATCTCTTATTGAACAGGTTGTATAGGGAGGGGAACTAAGACAGTAAGCTTAATGGATTCAAGGCTGAAAAAATCGGCGGGTTCCTCAATATTCCACCCTTTGGTTACTAAAGTAATGAATACACAACTCCTCGCCATTGATGGCAGAACAAAACTGGGTAGAACTGTTTTTGAAATAGGGGTAGATGGTAGCCAAGAAATATGAAGTGCACTTACCTTAGCGCCAGAACTAATCTGCCAACATTACCCCTGTTGAAGAAGGTGCTCTCGACCATGAAGAACACTGCACCAACCCCATGAGAGATTGGATCCAAAACTATATAAATTGAACGAGGATGATAACGGTTGCAATAGACCCTTGCTAACATAGAAGTAGGATCTTATAGAATTATCCAATTTATTTTCGCGGGTAGTGCTTGGTTAAATGCAACGAAGTCTCAAAATTCCAAACCTCCACTCGCTTTGGCTTCACACAAATTTGAAAATCAATCCAATGGATTCTCCGCTTTTCCTGAATCCTTCCCCACCAGATGGGTGGAACAATGACATTTGATCGACGAAAAGTTATGGTGGCAATTAAAATTAACTCATGACATGTATGGGCATCAGAGTCATCCAATGAATAGCGGAGGCCCTATTCTAGAATTGAGAAATTGTCCAATTTTTTTAAATATAATAAAATAAAAATGGCCATATCATTGTTATTTAAAACAATAATTTGAAATAAAAGTATTTAACTCTTCAAATTTTGTATAAATGCTAAGAGAAATAATTTTCAATCATCATCGTTAATCCATTAAGGATTTCTTGTGTCATTTTACAATCCAAATAGGATTTTTAAAATTAAGATAGGACATTAATGATAAATATGCATGTCTACACCACCAATTAAGATAGGACATTAAAATGCATTATAATAACCATACTTAATCAACCATACACCACAAATTCATCATATAATATAGGGTAAATAGAATATATTAGCCACAACTATTATGAAACGGGAAATTATAGCCACAACTATGAAAATTCAAATTATTAACCATACTATTGTTGCAAGTCAAGATATGGCTAATTGTCCGTTACTGTTTTTGAATTTGACGGAGAAGACCACGTCTTGGCCACGGCAGCGACCACGTCTTGGCCACGACAGCGGCCACGTCGAAATGCTTTTAATTTATAACTTTAAAACATAAAAGTTTAGTCAGTATTACTAAAGAAATTGTTAACAGATAGTTAACGTTTGGCTAATAATTTGAATTTCCATAGTTGTGGCTATAATTCCCACTTCATAATAACATAAAAGTTTAGTCAGTATTACTAAAGAAATTGTTAACAGATAGTTAACGTTTGGCTAATAATTTGAATTTCCATAGTCGTGGCTATAATTCCCGCTTCATAATAGTTGTGGCTATAATTCCTGCTTATCCTATAATATATGATTGAATTAACTAACAGACCTACAGAGGATGCCCCCCCGATATTTGAAGACCCTATCCTGGAGGGCCTCCCAACACACTCCATTGGTCGGGCTTGATGAGCATGGATGTTGCAATCAACTTAATCAATGTCTCTTTGGTAACAGGTGAAAATGTTTGGCGTTTCCATCCTTGTAGCTTAGTTAATAGATCCTCTTCAACAACAACAACAAAAAAAAGTTTCTTGCTTGGATCGCCCAATAAGAGAAGGTAAACTCAGGTGACGATCTTGTGTCCTAATAGTCCCCACTCCTAAAGTCGTACCCAACTCTGTTTCTATTATAGATGGAGTGTTGTGACTGAAAAACCCGAAGACTTCAATAAGTTCTCTTTTCGGCCATTGATAGACTCATAATCATGTAAACTTGTAATAAATTATGACATTCTCCTGGAGACACTCGTAAGAACAAGAAGGCGTCATCTGCAAAAAAAAAAAAAAAAAAAAAAGTGAAGTTGATGGCGATTTGTACCACATTCTCAAACCATACACTCTACCATTCAGGGTCACTTATCACATCATAATAGAGAAACCTTTCGTATGAAGATCAAACCAAGAGGTGACAAAGGATCACCCTGACGCAAACCCATTGTCAGATGAAAAATACTCTAAGGCCGATTTCCTACTTATAAACCATGGATCTCTCCCGTACTTTATCGATATGGGATTTGCCAAACGTGTTACTATAGTCATACGGGTCTCGTCCTCATATCGGGCAAACTGCTACTCGGCCCTGGTTATGCTTCAATTGGGCCTGATTGTGACCCAATACGGCCGAGTCTATGGTCCAGCAATATTCGGGCTTCCCCAACTACGAATAATTCCCGCTGCTAGGGTTTTTCTGCAGACTATATATTTACATCTATAACCTAGTTTTCGCCATTTCCAATACCCTCCTTGAGTTGCCGCTGCTTCAGAGCTCTTCACAGAAACACAGAGCAGCAATGGGACGAGTCATTCGAGCTCAGCGTAAGGGTGCCGGCTCTGTCTTCAAGTCCCACACCCACCACCGCAAGGGACCGGCCCGCTTCCGCTCGCTCGACTTCGGCGAGAGGAATGGCTACCTCAAGGGCGTCGTGACGGAGGTCCTTCACGATCCCGGCAGGGGCGCGCCGCTCGCTAGGGTTACCTTCCGCCATCCTTTCCGCTACCAGAAGCAGAAGGAGCTGTTCGTCGCCGCCGAAGGGATGTACACGGGGCAGTTCGTCTACTGCGGTAAGAAGGCCAACCTTATGGTTGGAAACGTCTTGCCTCTCAGATCTATCCCCGAGGGAGCAGTCGTCTGCAACGTCGAGCACCACGTTGGTGATCGTGGTGTCTTCGCTAGGTGCTCTGGTGATTATGCTATCGTTATCAGCCACAATCCTGATAACGACACCACTAGGTAGTATTACCTCTCATCTGTGCTAGCCTTGTTTCGTTTTATCTAGGTGTTTATCCAATGAGATAGATATATGCTTGTTAGGGTTTTTTCTAGATTGGTGTTATAGTAGTTTGTATTGTTACATGCTCTACGCCCGCTGAACTTTGATTAGGTCTTGATTGTTTCTTCTGGAATGGTGTGATATCTTGATTTGGTTTTGCTCTATTTTCGTTGTGGGTAAGTTAGGTTATTGAATAATTCCTCAATGACCCATATCCAAATGTCAAATTTGCCGTCTGGCTAGGTCTTTGGTTTGTATGTTGTTCTTCCACATCCCCATTTGATGAGATTTATCTCGTGTTATTCTATAATTATCATTGGTCTACAATTAAGTACAATCTGTTTCATGTTTAGGAAGTCATTTTATTAGTGATCTTATTTACTCTGGTTTCCTTTAGAGATCTCCTGAAGCCCTAAATTTGAAACTCTAAAATGTGTTGGTTATCCATAGATGCTGTGTTAATGTTGGGATCATGTTTACTGCTGCAGGGTCAAGCTTCCATCTGGTGCTAAGAAAATTGTGCCAAGCGGCTGCCGCGCCATGATTGGACAAGTTGCTGGAGGTGGTAGAACTGAGAAGCCTATGCTCAAGGCTGGTAATGCTTATCACAAGTACCGGGTGAAGCGGAACTGCTGGCCTAAGGTGCGTGGTGTGGCTATGAATCCAGTTGAGCATCCTCATGGTGGTGGTAACCACCAGCATATTGGTCATGCCAGTACGGTGAGGAGGGACGCACCACCTGGGCAGAAGGTTGGTCTTATTGCCGCGAGGAGAACTGGTCGACTCAGAGGCCAGGCAGCTGCTACTGCTTCCAAGGCAGACAAGGCATAATCCTGTCTATTCGAGTTTTTGGGATTTGTTTTTGCTACCTTCCTGCTATTTAGATCATTTTGAGGACAGTGTTTGTAGTGTTGTTCTGATAAGACGATGAAGATGTTGGTTTCAATGGTTTTGTTCCTTTACGCTGGTTTAAGATATACCTGTGCGCCATTTTGTTTGGATTCGACCCGTCTCTTCTTCCCAGTTCGATGTTATTATGCATGATTGAAAGTTTTCCAATTGGATCTTCTGCTATGGAGATTTCAGGTTAAGTTAACGCGAAGTGCTCTTGTTGGCTTCTCTGTAGTAATTAGTAAATGATGCTTGAGAATTTATGGGCGGTAGTATCTTTGCTTGTGTAGTGCTAAATCCCAGTAACTTGGGCGGAATCAGGAATGATTTGCACTCGAGATTAGGATATATAAGAATATTTGCATATTGATTAATTATTATAATGTAACTAAAGATGAGGGCAATTTTGGAATACTAACACTCTCTTTTCGAAAGAAGAGAGGGAAATGGAAGGAAAGGAAAATTTGGAGGGGAGGGAAAATGTTTCCGAAGGAAGAGAGGGAAATAGAAGGAAAGGAAAATTTGGAGGGGAGGGAAAATGAGGGAAAGGAAAAGTTGAAAGGAAAGGAAAATGTTGTTTTATGGAAGAAAGTGGAGGGAAAAAGTATATTGGGAAGTGTGTTAGATATGTTATTTTATTGATTATGTAAGAGTAAATATATGAAAAACATATATTATAGAAAATATAGAAATTGATATTTTGAATAACCAACTTCTACATAAGCGCTTCATGATATCAAAATCTTTTGTTGATTTTATATTTTCAAAATTTTTACTAAAATTTTTATTTTATAAAATTTGAATAATATTTTGACAATGTTTTATACGTGTTTAGTACGGTAGCCATCAAAAGAATGGATGGAAATTAAACGTCTTGACAATAATACAGACACGAAAGTTTTAAATAAATAAAATACGTACATGTACATATACATGTATTAAATGCAGTATTTACTAACTATGGTTAATTATGGAGAATAAATGGTGGCAACTTGCCTAAAAAATAAAAATAAAGCTAAGCAATGGAAAGGAAATTGCGTAGGGAAAATGAAAAGCAAAGGAGAATGGTCATTTTCTCTCCAATTTGGAGGGTGGGCTTAAATAGTGACTTTTCCTTTTTTTTCCTTTCCAAGGTCGTTGTTCCTGCTCTTGAAAAACAAGGGAAAGTGTATAGGGAGATGAGCTTTCCTCCCTACATTTCCTTCCCTCTCTTTTCCGCCCTTTATGAACACAGTGTAAGGGTTGTTTGGTTTTGGTGATTGTTTGGTTGAGATAGTTACGATACATGTATTGTCCACAATGTATTGTTTTTTTTTTTTAATTTTGTTTGCTTGATGTGATGGAAACTATCACTTAAAATGAGTGATAGTACTATGTCTAGTAAAACTTAAGATTGTTGAGATAGTTAAGATTATTGAGATAGTTTTGAGGAGATTGTTGGGTTCTTTTCTTCTATACTCTTAGTTTTATATATATATTCTCATTAAGATAAGGGTAAAAGTGACTTCCTACAAAAAGTAATATAAAATGTAGAATACTAAAGGAACTATCACAAAAACCAAACAATGTAAAGTACATTACATCATTTTCCTTAATAACGTGTATATTACAGTGCATGCATTGACTACAATGCATTGATTTAAGTATCACAAAAACCACGACCCCTAAAATTTAATGAGGGTATATGGGTAAATTTAATCATTGATTTGTGACATGTTTCAAATGCCACATCAATATTAGAGATTTACAAGTTACTGAGGTTCATGGATTTGGACTCTTAAAATTTGTGAGTCCCGTGAATTTGGTCTCTAAAAAATGTAAACAAACAATGAATTTTCCTTAAATCTATGATGAATTGGATTTGGGTACCAAATCCATCATCCAAATTCATGAACCAAACGACCCCCATGTTTCAAAAACTTGCATAGATCCATTGTGCAATATGTTTGTTGCATTTATGTGATCAACTATAAATGTTATCAGGTTTTTGTTCTATTGTAAAGAATCATGGGTTCATCTTGATCTGTAAAATTGAATTCAAATAACCAATTAGCCTAACCAAGTTTTTTTTTTTACTCTTACATGTGAGATTTAGATTAACTACCCTTACGATTTATCGTAAGCTGCTTATCGATAAAAGTGTGTGTTACTGGTAATGAAACAATCATTTAGAGTAAGGAATGATTTGAAATCACAAGGCATAACCTAGCAAAAAATGGCCTCAAGGACGATGAATCCAAGTTAAGAGATTAAGTAAAAGGGGTGCAAATGTGTATAATTAGGCTCGAATCAAGCCCAAAAGCATTTCGTTCACACATGTACTTGGAGCTATCAAATGTTTTGAATTTCGGCGTATCCAAGTTCCAAGCACTCAAAAGACGGACCAAAATTTCAATCACACACCATTTATCACACATATACAACACCCACACACTTAAGCACGACATTGTCCTCAATGTAGGACAGAGATGCGTGTGGAATGAAGTTACCGGATCATGTGTGAAGAATGTTGGACGAGACTTGAGGGCACTCCCTATAGAGTAGATCGGGTAGAAACCGCCACGTAATATAAAAATGGTAGTTTATACACAAAGAACTCACAAAACAAGTCAAGCAAAACAAAAACAAAACAAATGGAAATAAATAACAAACCAAAGTGTTGGGTTGCCTCCCAAATCCCAATTAGCACTTCCTTTACGTCTTAAGCCGAACGGGGATGCTGAAGTTTTGGTCCACCCAAAAACCTCTTGGAAGTTGAGATTCTCGTCGGTGATGTGGAGGTGCAAATCATGTGCATATGGAGTGAAAAGTTGTGAGGATGGGTCGTAGACTTGATGAGAATTAAAGCTCCACCCGTGAGACCACTTCTTCTTTCTTCTCTTTGCCCTTACCTTGTAGCCCAGGGGCGGAGCTACCTTAAGGCTTGGGGGGGCCCCGGCCCCCCCGAGAATTTCGTAGATCACGTATAAATACATCGAGAATTTTTAAAATTATGAAATAATTTAACGTTAATATAATTATCAAAGTGTGCAGCAATGTATCAATGTAGTATCTTATAGTCTAGTGGTCTTGTTGTTGCTTTTTCTTAGTGTTGTACACTGTTTCAATCCCCAGCGGCAGCAAATTTATTAGTTTTTCTAACTTTTCTTTAACTTTTGCTTAAAGTTAAACTTAAATACTTAACTTTAGTTCAGCTTTTGCTTAAAATTAAACCTAATTACTTACCTTTAGTTTAGTTTCTGCTTAAATATCAATTTTTATTTTGCAAATACTAATATGCATATACAATTATTGTTCAATTACAATAACAAAGAATAATATGGTACAAGCTGGAAAAGAAAGATTAGTTTTTTCCTTGTCATTTATTATTTATCTTGAACATACTGACAAAAAAATTTAGTTCATATCATATGTTTAGATTTTTTAATTATCTTAAATAATGTATGCACGATAACAGTAATAAATTTTTGTTCATATCATATATTATTATTGTTTTAACATTTGACGGATCCAATGAAAAAAATTCGGCCCCTCCGACTTCCGAATCCTGGCTCCGCCCCTGCTTGTAGCATACCTAGATTGACCACCACTTCATCCACAAAGAAGGATCAATGATGATGTGGCCTTGTTTTGGCAAAGAGACACCTCAAATGGGTCTTTCTCTATAAGTGCATCAAGGTTGGGGGGGGGGGGGGGGGGGGGGGGGGGGGATTGTTGGCAGCATTTGTAACTTGTAGAGGCTTCATCCATCATTACCTTGTCCATTGATTGGACACTAATTGCGTCCTCAACCTCCCCTTTTACTTCAAAAATCTCTTCCTCCCCTTGGAACAAAGAGTTTCCTTCTCGATGCTCACTTCCTCGATCTCAAGCTCCTCTCTCACATTCCCATCCTTGTCGTCAAGCACGAATTGGAGAGCAAGTTCCATGCAAGGCCATTCATAAGGTCATCTTGCACCTATGCCCTCGAGACTTGGTCTTCAAAGTTGGTTTAGGATGGGTAAAGGTGTGGAAGTCGTTAGCGAAACACTGTTGGTGGTCCTCACCACGAGAGCTTTCAAGGATGAGACCATCTTGCTCCACAGGGTCATCATTGATTGCCTCTTCAACCTCCTCTTCCTCTTCAAATGTTAAGAGATGAATTCGTGCACAAGCTTGCTCAACTTTCTCTCCTAGCTTCAAATCGAAGGGGGGGAGGGGGGTTGATAAGCTACATTGGAGCATGCAATTTCAAATTTTTCCATGACAACTTCCAATGAGCTCTTGGTATCCAGTTGTGGAGTGTCACATAGTCTTGATGAATGTTCTATGAAGGGGTCCATAGCTAACTCAAACTCGGATTTCACCTCGGGTTGTGGAAGGAAGTCTTTGGGTATGGGGAAGCTTTTTGAAATCCTCATGGGTATGGTAGTTCTTAATGGAAGGGAGGTTGAAGTGGAATGAACCCGAGTCCTTGGATTCCACCTTCTCGGTTGGCCCATAAAACTTCAAGTTAACCCCATTCAGATGTGGGTGGATGCACCCACATGTTGGAGAATCCATTGGAATCCACGATTCAACCTAAACAAAAACACCTTCAAACGCAAAGGTGGAAATAAAATAAATGAATAAAAAACAACTCAATTAACAAACTTAAGCATTTCCCAATAACTTAGGAATCTCTGGTAACAATGAAAAAAAACTTGAATCACTCTAAACTACTCTCCAAATCGAAGGTCAAGTATAACTAACAATCTGGTGTAGTACAGTGGAAGTAAAGTAATAAAATTACCAAACCCTAGGGTCTCTAGGTTTACTATTATCCTGCTTTTGTTTGTTATCTAGCCACATAAGATTGAGATTAAGAAACTACACTAACTAAACTACCATAACACCTACACTAACTAATTACAAATTGGGAGCTCACATAGGCATTTATTCCCAGTAGCCAATAACCAGATCTATTGTTGATGATCCTCTAACTTGATTTATTCGTCATTCATAATGCAGAGGATCCTTGACTAGACCTTGAATATCTTTTTGAGCAATCAAGGCCCTCGTAAGTGGATTGCTTAGAAGCCCTTAACCTTTTCTATATAAACCGATCAAAGCGTTCTACACTAGACTATCTCTATTTGGTGAGGTTCCAGCACAATACAAAGCAAATACCTGAATAGTGCTAGTGAAATCGACCCCTTACTCCCATGGTGCTCTATTGTCCTAACAAGATATTCTCTATCATAGGGTCAAAGCATAATCAACAATACACAATGGAGCATAATAGAACCGCAAAATCAAGCATATATTGGATATGAACTAAAGAATCAAGATACAATACTCATACAATCATTTAATCCAGCTACACATGGCTAAGGTTCATCGAAACTTTATTAAAGGAGAACTATTCCATAAAGAGGAGAGAGAGTACAAGATAAGGTTTAAGATCTTCAATCTCTATGCCTAGGGATGCTATTCTTATTCTAGCTCCAATGGTCCAAGAACCCTCCTAGATCGATCTCCCTATCTTTGGAACACCCCTTGGATGTTTTTGGTAAAAAACCCAGCTCTCATCTCTCAGAATTACAACAACTTAATACAACAGTTTGCACGAGTCATTTTCATAAGTCAAGGTCTTGAAATCGAGCAAGGTCGTGACATCGGCAAAAAACGTGCCATTTTGGCCACTGGAACGTCCCAAGTCACCCCCTGTGTCATAAGTCACGACCACAACAGTGACTTGGGACACTCAGCCCATGACTTGTGAACTGGCCGTGACTTGTATAAAACCTACTTCTTTTTTGCTCATCTCACTGCCTATTTGTCGAATGTCACGTCTCAGGCCGTGACTTGTGCACAACCTCTAGTTTTTGGCTCGTTTTGACCTCCAAATGCCTCGAAACTCGATCCTAAACTCCCCCCTCTTATGAGAACCTAAAATTGGTTGAGGAACTAGTATATCAATGCCAATCAATCAAGAAATGAGGGTCAAAATATGTATAAATATACACTTATCAATGGTTCTTATAAGTATGCACTTTATCTTGCAGTAGGGATAGTTAAAAATTACTCATCAATTTTATGAACGATAAAATGTGATTCATCATGTTATAGACCATGGTCAATGGTGAATTGGCGAAGACATATTTTTTTCTTAGAGTTGTTAGTCATTGGGACGGAAAATTGGAAAGAAGCACGATTTAAAGACATAGGTGGTACTTGGCGTCCTATTCTAACTTAAGTGGTATAGCTCCCCCAATTCTCAAAGTTAAGTGGTACTCAAGGTATTTTATCTAGCAACATTGACTTTGGAGGGGGGTGAAAGGGAGAATAAGAGAGTGGGGAGGGAGACGAGTTGAGGGGGTCTGGCGGAGAGAGGAGAAGGAGATGGTGGGTGTGTTAGGAGGCTTATTAGGATTTTTGAATGGGAGTTGGGTTTCTAATAGATATATGTATGATATATTTCATTTCATTCGTTAAAATTGCAAATTACTACCTTATTTGTCTATGTATTTTAAAAATATAAAATGACTCAAACATATTGGATTTCAATCATACCATTAAATCTTAAACCACTTACTTCATACCATCTCCAACAATAGGGTAAAAAAACAAGAGATTCAAATTATCTCCAACAATGAGTTCCAAAATGCGGCAAAAATGTGGGTGGTGTCAAATTTGAGCCGGATATAGAGTTACAACAAAAAAGTGGAAAATTCCGTGCCCCACTTTTCTTCCTTGCCATACGAAAAGATTCAATCACACATGCAGTGCCTTCTCTTCCTTCCCTCGCTTGGCATACGCGCACTTTGGCGGGATTCCTTTCTATTTTTTCTTTGTGTTTGGGGGGCGCTTCCTTGGTTACTTTTCAGCATTAATTTTTTTTGTTGCCAAGTATAACCTATATCCGTGTGTAGTATAGAGCAAGTATATTTCAATTATCAAACCCGGGCGGTCTACATAGCATTATTTTAGCAATCTACAAATTATCTAGCAATCAAAATGTTGTTTAAAGCTATGTAACTAAACAAGAAAATAACTAAAACAATGTTTAATTCATGTGAGGAAAGTTCACTTGGATGATTATCCCCCTAATCCCATGTTGAGATGAGAATGTGTTACTCTAGTATGATAGGCATGTTCCATATAGTGTTAGGAGATCTAAAATAGTTAGGATTCTATTCGAGTGCATCCTAACTCGCTTAATCGGTCTAATGGAGGGGCGTGCCATACTAATGCAAGGCAAGCAATTCCACTTCCTCAGTGATTGGCCCAAAACATAATAGAGTCACCAATCACAATGATTCATGACACTCTACATTGATTGAGTAGTGATCTAAATTGCCATAAGAGGATCTTCTCTCTAGATCAATTTGCCCAAAATTGAGGGATCTCATCAAGAACACTCAATGTGCATGAAAAATACTTAATCAATATATGATTAACAATACCCTTAAAACAGAATTCATAAACATTAATCTACAACATCCTATACTAGGGTTCACATCATCTAAGTGAAAAGAGAAACTACTCCATAGGTATAGAAAGAACAACAATTAGAAAAGAGGAAAACCCCATGGACTTGATTCTCCTTACTAGTTGCTTGGATGGATGATTGGAGATGAAATCTAGCCTCCAAATGGCTTGGGTAGGTCAAATCCACCTACAATGCTCCCTTGTTAGTAGCTCTCTCTAGGTTGTGGAAGAAGAACTCCAAACTCTCTCTAGAACTCTCTCCTCAAACTTCGCTCTCTCTCCTTTATATAGCCTGTGAGGGCACGTTTCACGGTTGCACATCACACACGTGAAGTGTGCAACAAAACTGTGATCTCAGTGCAAAGTGCATTGTTTCATTAACACACTTCACGGTTTCTCTGCTGACTTCATAGTGTAGGACCTTGATCCTTACAATGCCCGCGAGGTGTGAGCGAGCTCTTGGAACTTTGCAATCTTCAGGTATTCTTTGTAATCTTCACAGTCTGTTGCCCGTGATATTTTCCGCAAAACCGTGACCTTGCACTTTCCTTCGTTTTGCTCCCTTTTCAATCCCTTTTGTCCAACTTTTGATCCTTTCACCCATTCTACCTGATAAAGTCTGAAACATGCCAAAACAAGAGCGAACCTAGCATAAAATGGCTCCAAGGATGGTGCTAAATAAGTCAATCGGCAGAAGGCAAGAGGTATACAAGTGTACAATCTATCTCGAATCACCCAGCCATTTGCCCTCCTTTTCTTTTCTTTTCTCCATTCTTATCCTTTAATTGACGGGAGGAATGATGCCATTGTGGATCAGTTTGATGCAATACATGCTAGCATTGCTTATCCCATGCAAATCAGGATTATTCTTCCTTTTGTTGTTGAATTTATCTAGTGTTTTGTTTGTTCCTCTATCTTTCATTTAATTGGAGATAATTGGAATCGATTGAAATCTTGCTTTTGTTAATTATGGTGTTAGGGTAATTGGATGTGCGAATGAAGGGGGCAGTGAGAGGCCCCCAGAGAGTGAGGGAGACCAGGGAATGCGTTAGGGTGATAACTAAAATTCTAGTAGCCACCGTGGCTACATCATTATCTGTCGTCCATTTTTATTTTTTTTCCATTTTTTTAATCTCATGGTTAAGATTACGTCAGAGTAATTTTGGAAACGTAAAAGAGTTCACACCGGATTATTCTATATATTCTACCCAAACCCTGCTTCGACACTCCACTCTCTCCAACCAAACCCTACTTGAGACGGCTGTCGATTGCGGGCTGCCCGCCCTCCATCCCTCTCTCCTCCGACCACCTCCCTTCGCCGGCCATCCCTCCCCCTCCCTCCCAATCCCTCCCCCCTCTCTCTCTCTCTCTCTCTTCCCATCTGTTCTTCCTCCACAGTAGAATCTTTCCACTAATATATACCTAAAATCCAATCCCCTTCCCCCCCCCTCTCTCTTCTTCTAACAGAACAACTGATTTTTTATTGGTATGTACTTTCTCGCATTGGTAGTATTTTTCCCCGTAATGGTAGTGTTTTTTTGCATTGGTATTGAAAATGTGGGATGAATAAAAATCATAGATCTGATTTTTTCCGCATTGGTAGTGATTTTTTTCGTAGTGGTAGTGTTTTTTCGCACTGGTATTGTTTTTTCCGCATTGGTAGTGATTTTTCGTAATGGTAGTGTTTTTTCGCATTGGTATTGTTTTTTCCGCATTAGTATTGATTATCATGTAAGTGTATTGCTTTTCAGTGAAATTGTATTTTTCTTGTAGTGGTAGTGTTTTT
This sequence comes from Linum trigynum, assembly GCA_964030455.1. NCBI lineage: Eukaryota > Viridiplantae > Streptophyta > Magnoliopsida > Malpighiales > Linaceae > Linum > Linum trigynum. The sequence continues at coordinate 24,766,553 of OZ034814.1, read as the reverse complement.
CACATTTGTATTGTTTTCTTTTTCTTTTTGCATTGGTATTGATTATCATGTAATGGTATTGATTATCATGTAATGGTATTGATTTGCATGTATTGATATTGATAAATCTGCAATGGTATTGGTGTTTTGTGAAATGGTAGTGTTTTTATTTCACAATGATATTGGTGTTTTATGCTTTGGTAGTGTTCTTTTAATGGATTGGTATTGTTTTATTGTTGCAGCGGTATCTGAACGAAAACAAGGAAAATATTGAAAAAAAGGAAGAGAGATCTGCCTGGAGATTGTGGAAGTGAGAGAAAAAGAGAAAATTGTAATTAACATATTTTTGTAACTTCCTAAAATGTAATTTGTTAAAAAAGGTAATTAATAATTTTTTTGGCATACTCAGTTTGCCCTTAGTAATTACTGTGGTTAATGGATAATGTAACAGAAGGGTAGCTTTGGGAATTGATAATAGTAGAAAGGCAAGGTTGACGTGAAAAATAGTAGAAGAATATGTTGGAGAAAATAGTAGAGGGTACTTTTAACAGTTAGGTTCTGCTGAAACAAGTAAGAACCCCCGAAGAGGCAGGGTATCCGAAATTCCGAATCTACGAGTATTCCCCTTTCCGGTTGTATGTCGGACAAGCGACATCGATCAACCCTCTTCTTTTTTCCTGGCCGGAATTCCCTCTCCCGTTCCTGAATACAACCCTAAGTCTTACCGCAACCTCTATAGGAGCTCCGAATCCTCCTGTTGTTGCTAGCCAGCCAGCTTACACGACCCAGAAGTCTGATTTCTCTTGTCCATCTGCCCTTCAATTTATCTACCCATTCGTGTTCCAAGTTTCGCTCTTTCCCCGGCTCTTCGCACTATCCTATCCGCCTGATTTCAGCCATGGTTGATCGGAGCGGAGATCAAAAGGCCGATCCTTTCCTCCTGCAGTACCAACCGGCGGAACTTCGAATCGCATCGGAGTTCTTCAACGAGTGGCTGCCTTTTCTTTCCCGAGGTCTCTGCCACACCTGCTCCCGAACTCTGTCAGATCGAATTCGCTCTCTCCAGCCAGGTACTTTGAACAAATATAGGATTGTGAATTGTGTATTGTACATCTAGGGTTTTCCCTTTAAACATTCTCGGGAATAATTGGGACTTCCTCGTTTTCGTTTACCAGAACCCGATGCTTCGTCGGGGCAATTACGTTCGGGTCAAACCACAGTCTCTTCGATTGCGAGTGCTGGCCAATCTTGTGAGAATTGCACAGAAGATCACGAGGACGAGAATTTTGATCAGAATTCATTAGGAAGTTGGAAAGATGGAGCTGATGCATGTCCTGCTTCAGTCCCGGAAGATTCTGCTAGTAGGGGATTGCTTGGTCCGCCGCCAGGAGCTGATAATAATACCTCAAGCCCTCGGAAGTCTTGGGCTGATATGGCGCAAGAAGATGAATTTGTGGATGAAGAAGAACAAGTTGATTCAAGCAAAGAAGCAGTTGGTCTAGGTTGTTCTCCCCTGGTTACGAGAGCTGCAGGGAAGCCTCAGTTACCAAGGGAGCAGAGGGAGTACATTCGGTTCATGAATGTGAAGAGGAAGAAGGATTTTATGTGCTTCGAGAGAGTTCGTGGCAAGTTGATAAATATCCTCGACGGACTTGAACTTCACTCGGGTGTTTTCAGTGCTGCCGAGCAGAAGAGGATAGTCGATCGCGTTTTTGAACTGAAGGAGATGGGCATGAAAGGAGAGTTGAAAGGTAAGTTTCCAATCAGTCCATTACTATCTTTCGTCCTTCAGCCCGTTCTATTTTGCGAATTGGCACTCACTTCTATTGGTATGTGTTATTTCCGAGTTCTTGGCCAGCATAGATACTTTAGGGGGATAAAGATTGATCCAGCTGTGGGCTTAGGTTCTGCTGTAATACAAGAGTTTGTTATCTGACTGTACAGTCGGAGAATTGACAGGGTTCTTAGTATCAGTTCACTGTGTGTATCACGATTAAAACGTGGTCCACTCATTGCATCTGCAGTTGCCATAAAGCTTCCTATCTTATTATATTTATTTCATATCATGTTGCATCTTAGACTGTAATATAGTTTATTTGTTCATCTCTATGTTTTCCATCTTCTTCCAGTGGGAATACTGCAATTAGTTTCTATGTGAAAATTTCATCGTCGAAGACGTCTGTTGGAGGATGTTTTCAGCTAACTGTTATAAATTGTTTCAACGACTAATTTAATCACTGTCCAATTCCTTCTTTAGAGCGCACATTTACTGCTCCTCAGAAGTGGATGAGGGGTAAAGGGCGTGTAACGCTACAGTTCGGATGCTGCTATAACTATGCAACTGTAAGGTCCCTTGACCCATTACCCTGCATGATGAAAATATTCATTTATGTTGGTACAAGAGTTTTGAAGTTGAACCTTTTCCATGCAGGATAGAACTGGTAATCCACCTGGCATTCTGAAGAATGAAATGGTTGATCCGATACCTCAACTTTTCAAAGTTATAATCAAAAGATTGGTCAAATGGCATGTTCTGCCTCCAACGTGTGTGCCAGACAGTTGTATAGTCAACATTTATGAAGAAGGGGACTGCATACCACCCCACATTGACAACCATGATTTTCTCCGACCATTTTGCACCGTATCTTTTGTTAGTGAGTGCAATATTGTGTTCGGAACCAAATTAGATATTTTGGGTCCTGGTGAGTTCTCCGGATCAGTAGCGATTCCTTTGCCTGTAGGGTAAGTCGGGCTAGACATCTTATTTTCTTGCATCTCATATTCCTTCATTTTTATTCTTGTTTGCTCTTTTCATCATAATTTCCTTTTCAGGTCTGTTCTTGTATTGAATGGAAATGGAGCTGATGTAGCTAAACACTGCGTGCCTTCAGTCCCCACAAAGAGGTACCCTCTAAAACTCGTTTGGTTAAATCTTAGTCTCATCATTCAAAACACATTATGCTGTTTATCTGATCTGCTTACTCATGCATGTTTTTTTTCTTCCTTCCAGGATATCCATCACGTTTAGAAAGATGGATGAGAAGAAATGGCCTGTTGGTTATGCACCAGAGCCTGATCTGCAAGGGATTGAACCATTGTCATTTGAAGTAGAAATGACTAGTACTGTTAGGTCGACCTCTCCAAAACCAGAGCAGCTCCCGCCAAGAAGGCAGCCCATTGATAAAGAAGGCAAGACAGAAGCCAGAAGAGCAGCTTTCTCAGAACCTCGTTACGGTAACCGGGGAAGGAGGGGTCCTGGATCACGGCGGAGGGTAAAGGTGGATGTTGAGAGTTGAGTCTACAGAGCCAGTTGCTTGGATCATTGATTTCTAGTTGATCACAGGAGCCTCTGCAGAATAGGTGAAAAGGGATAAGGAGGCGACACCTGTATTCGTTAAGGTTTTATAGTCGAGGAAAGTGCTTCTTAGTCTCTGATAATCTGATTCGTTGTCTTCTTTGCTATCTACGGGGATATGTAACTTAGAGGGATTGAGAGCAATACTGGCTGGGCATATACACTTTGTGTGATTTGTAACATTGGCTTTCGTTTGGCAGCTATATAGCTTCTATTGGATTTTCAGTTTTAGGCGGCAAGCCTTGTGAACCAGGTGGGGGCTAGGTGATAACTCGTTGATGTGCGAGATATTGTATACATCTCAAAGTTATATACGAAATTCCTATGATAAATCAGTTTTCGCCGCTAGTCATATTCTCCATCCTGCAGTTAGTTTTTCCTTCTTTTGATAAATTCTCCATCTGTTTTTTTTTTTTTTTGGGAAATCTGGATCAATTCATTTATAAGGAGAACAAGTTTAGGGCCCAGGGCCCATATCCGCTTCAATCAAACAGCAAAGAGAAATAGGGGGTTATCAACCCAAACCACTTGCTGATCCCAACCCAACCCATTATGAGCCAACCAATGGGCCACCCCATTTGTCTTCCTCGGTCGAAAATTCCAACTCACCTCGCGATCTGACAGTGACTCATTCGCTTTAGCCAGCATCTTCAGTTCATCACACCAAAACCCCAGCTCCGATCGATCTTCACTTCCTCTCCTCAGTTGGTTCATCAAAACCTGGCAATCCGACTCAATGATCAGGGGACTAAGCTCCCTTCGATTCGCTTCCCTCAGACCCATAACCAGGGCTTTCGCCTCAGCTTCAATCGGTCTACAAATCCCCTTCTCCTTCTTCGCCATCGCTCCCACAAAAGCCCCCTGCCAGTCACGAATAATACACCCCAAACCAATCCCTTGACCATTAATCACCCCCGCATCAGAGTTTAGCTTGTAAAAACCTTCCGGAGGCGGAGTCCAGTGGGTTTCTTGAGGCATGCGAGCATGAGTAAGATCGCCCCCAGGATCTGTGTTAGGGGGATCGTGAGCTTCCAGAAAAGACGAGATCCATCTCAGGGCACGGGGAACAATCTCGTCCTCTTCCATCTTCATGTTGTTGAATTTGTGGTTGCAGCGCTCTTTCCACAGGTACCACATAATAGCACTGAACTTCTAAATTCGATTTTCTGGGAATTCTTTCAATACTTCTTTAATCCAATCAAAGCATGTCTTCCCTTCCCCTTTCTCGAATAGATCTCTTTCCTCACAATTCCTCCATTGTCTTCGAATCCAGTCACATTCACGAAGGGCATGCTCTTGGGTCTCAGGAAGGTTGCAGAAGGGGCACTTAGGGGCTGCACACTCGATCCATTCCTCAACATGCACTCCAACCGGTAAGATACTCCTGCACACTCTCCATCGAAAAATTTGGGTCTTAGGAGGAATATGTAACCTCCAGATAGCTTTCCATACCTCGGAATCATCAGGGTTGAGATAGTGGGAACGAGATAGATGGCTAGGTTGTTTATTGCGAATGAAAGAGTAAGCAGATTTGACTGAATAAATCCCCCTATCAGAGTCTTTCCAAACCCTGGAGTCAGGGCCAAGGCGGAACCTGAGAGGGATTTTAGAAATAAGTGTCTGGTCCTCCCGAGAGAATAGCTCCATGAGCTTATCAAGATCCCAGTTCCTCGAGCAGACATCAATGAGGGTGTTAACAGGGGCATCAGGGATAATCCCATTAGGAATAGGGTTAGGCTGAAAGAAACTCTTCCCTGGTATCCATTCATCACTCCAGATATTGATAGACTCACCATTCCCCACTCTCCACCTGAAACCATCAACAATTTCTTCTTTGGCAGCAATAATACTCTTCCAAATATAACTAGGTTGGAAACCCACTTTCGCCTGTAGAATTTCACACTTAGGAAAGTATCGGGCCTTCAACACCCTAGTCATCAGAGAGTTAGGTCTGTTTAGAATATTCCAAACCTGCTTTCCAAGCATAGCAAGGTTGAAAGCCTTTAGATCTTTAAAATCCATTCCCCCATCTTCTTTGCTGTCACACAACTCATCCCATTCGACCCAATGGATCTTTGCTTCTTTACCCTTCTGTCCCCACCAAAAATTTGATATAAGTTTCTGAATTTCCATGAGAGTTCCCTCTGGAATTAGAAAAACAGACATAGGATATAGACACTGAGCTTGGGCCACAGCCTTTATAAGGATCTCCTTGCCAGCCTGTGACATGGTCCTACTCTTCCAATCTTTTAGTTTTTAACGAACTCTCTCTTTAACTTCCTCAAATATAGCCTCTTTTTTTATCTTCCCACCACAGTAGGCAATCCAAGATATTTAGAGTGTTTGTCCACTTCTTTGATTCCAAAAGTTCCACAAATTTCCAATTTCCTGCTTACTTTCACATTCTTACTAAAAGATAACTCTGATTTGGATAAGTTTATCAGCTAACCCGATTCCTTAGTATAGGTATCCAAAATCTCCTTGAGTTGATCACACTCCCTTAGGATTGATTTGCCAAAGATGACACAGTCATCTGCAAATAGAAAATGGGAGATAGTGGGCGCCTTCCTTCTTATTTTGATCCCATTTAGTTTTCCCTCCTTCTCAGCCTTCTTGATCAGAGCAGTGAGACCTTCAACACATAACAGGAAGAGGTAGGGAGACAAGGGGTCTCCCTGTCTAAGACCCCTAGAAGGGGAAAAACTCTCAGTCTTATGCCCATTCACCAAGATAGAATAGGAAACTGTAGAGATGCACTTCATCACCAAACTGACCCACCTTTCATCAAAACCGAGTTTTAGCATCACTTGCTCCAAAAAATCCCATTCCACTCGATCATAGGCCTTGGCCATATTGAGTTTTGCAGCAAAAAAACCATCCCTTGCCTTCTCCCTTTTCTTCATATACTGAAAACATTCAAAATCCACAATCACATTATCAGTAATAAACCTTCCCGGAACAAAAGCACTTTGTTCCTCAGAGATTAAATCATCCAGAATCAGCTTTAACCTGTTAGCTAGAACTTTAGAAATGATTTTATAAATCACTCTGCAGAGGCTAATAGGCCTGAAATCCCTAGCAGTATTAGGAACTTTGACCTTAGGGATTAGGGCTATAAGAGTGTGGTTAAGCTCACTAGGGAGAGTCCCATGAGTGAAGAAATTCAGGACAGTCTCTATCACTTAGGGGCCAATAGTATTCCAATTCTTTTGAAAGAAGCCTGCAGAGAAACCATCAGACCCAGGAGCTTTAGAAGGCCCCATTTGATCAAGAGCCAGCTTAATTTCCTCAGGAGAAACAGTTCTCAGAAGCTTGTTGTTCATAGATGAAGTTACTTTTCTTTCTAGAGCTTGAACAACTTGGTTCGAGTTAGGGATTTGACCCTTTTTGAAAAGTTCCCTGTAAAAATCAAGAATACATGAAGATACTTCTCTTTGCCCTTTGTATAACCTGCCCTGCTCATTTCTCAGCATCTTAATAGTATTTCTCTTACGCCTGGCAGTGGCCTTAGCATGGAAAAATTTAGTGTTCTTATCTCCCCCTCTTAACCAGTCAATTCTGGATCTCTGTTTCCACAATTCCTCTTCTTGGAGGATGAGCTCACTTCTTTCCTTTTCCAAAGCCCTTCTCTGTTCAATCACCAACTCAGTCTTAGGTTTGAACTTGAAAGTTTTGAGAAGGTTTTCAATCCTCTCAATCTTCTTTTTAGTATCTCCAAACTTCCTTCTACTCCAACTCAGCAGATCCGCTCTGCATTTTGAGAGAATAGATAACAGATCCTCATTAGCATTTGTGTTACACGCCCTGTTCACAATTTCAGCACTTTCAGGGTCCTTAAGCCAAAAGGATTCCACTCGAAAGTACCAGCCCCACTTAATTTCTTCCTCATCCCTCCCTTCTGTATAAAGCAAGATAGGAGAGTGATCAGAACCACATCTATCGAGATGGATCACTTGGTGATTAGGGTAGCAGGTCTTCCAATCCCAACTGGCCACACAACGATCTAGTCGTTCCTCAATGAATCCTTCATTTGCCCTGTTATTCTCCCATGTAAAGGGTAGCCATTAAAGCCACAATCTAGGAGACCACATTCATCAAGAGCTTCCCTAAACTCCATGGCGTGGCTTTCATCAATGAGTCTACCACCTCTTTTTTCATTTCCAGACAGGACTTCGTTGAAATCACCAATACAGACCCATGGTAAGTAACATCCATTATTTAGGTCTCTAAGCAAGTTCCACGAATTGAATCTTTCATCATGTTCAGCCCATCCATAGAAACCGGTTAATCTCCACTTTTCATTCCATCCTCGCTAGTTACAATAGCATCAATATGGTGGAGTGAGGAGGAAACTTTTAGCACAGAAAACTCTCTATTCCAAAAGAGGCTGAGGCCCCCTGCCTTCCAGCCCTCATCATTACTTGCAGCCACACCACACCCCCCCCCCCCAGAGAAACCAAGCTTACGTTGAATTTCTTGCCATCCACTCTCATCTTTACGAGCTTCCATCAGAAAGATAATATCAGGTTGTTGTTTTTGGACCAATCTTTTTAATTTAGCAACTGCCGAGGTGCTGCCCAAACCTCGGCAGTTGTAGCTCAGAAGCTTCATTGGACTCAGCGGCCTTGCTCCTTGACAAGGTCCGCCACTTCGCCATCCACAATAGAGTAAGAGAAGTCTTTCTGACGCTTTTCACCCACCTGGTTCTCATCAATATCCATATCATCAAGAGCACCCCGTTTTCCAAACTCCAATCTAGCAAGGTCACTGGATTGACCCTCAAGACCCCTTCTTTCAATTCTATGCCACTTTCTACCGAGCTTTGTCACCTGTTTATTCCCAGCAGATTGAGAGGTAGTATCAATTTGTAATCCAGGGGGAACTGGTTCCTGCTCTCCAGTTAAATCTTGAGTCTTATGTTCTTCATTAGGATTCATGACAGGAACTGTACCAGAATCATTAATAGAAATGACCAGCAAATCCTCTGATAGTTTCTCAGCCTCCGTAATCGATTCCTGTTGGTCTTTTACCTTCTTCTTTTCCATAGCTTTACCAGCTTGAACCTCTTCCCATAGTTTAGACAATTGATGGGATTTTTCTTTTTCCTTAAGGGAAAGCTTCTTTAGAGGGGACTCAGCTCTCAGCCAGGATCCATAAGGATCATTTTTATCTACTTCTTCGTTATGTGCCGAAGGACATGATTTTCTCAGATGGCCTAGAGTGCCACATTTAAAACAGTAGATGGGGAGTCTCTCATAGCCAACCCTATAAGAGATAGGGCCTTCCTTACTCTGCATCTTGACCACTCTTCTCAAAGGTTTCTGAGTCGAAATAGACACCCTGATTCGCATATAATCGCTGCTAACTCCAGAGTATAATTCATCCCATCGGACAAATTTGCCAAACATGGATCCAACCTTTTCTGCCATTTGCAGATTTCTCATATTTAGGGGAAATTTTCTTATACGAACCCAGAAATCCGCCCAACAGAACTCAACCTTCGATATATCCAGATCCGGAGGAACTTCTTTGAAAATCAACAGTTGCCTTTCTTGATGCCAAGGTCCTCCAAACAGGACGTTATTCTTATCCCCATAACAGTAAAATTGTAGTCGTAAGATATTTTCCTTTGTTGCTTGAATATCGAAATCCTTTTTCAGCTTCTAGGCTTCACTCAGAATCTTATCAGAATCCTTCCTGAGGGAAGATTGCCTTTAATAACTTTGCCAACCAAACCAAGTTCTTTTATTGATTCTTCAACTCCTTTCGTTTTAACCGTATCTTCAAAGCTAATAAAAGCTTCCTCATCTTCCGTAAGATCAATCCCAGACAGTTTATCAACTAACTCGTTCGCCTTGAAAATTGCAGGTAGGACTACAGAGTAGACTCCAAGAAGAAAAAGATCAGAACAAGGGCCAGAAGGTACTGAAACGTCAGCAGGAACAGAAAGAAACCACGGAGCGGAACACTCACTGAGGAACAACCAAGCAGGGAACCGAAATAGCACACAGACAGAAAGGAGGAAGGAGACAATCCCAGAGAAGGGGCAGAGATTAAGGACAGAGACGAGAGAAGAGATTGCGAATCACCAGGGATATGATCCGTCTCGAGGAAAGTTGGAAGAGGAAACGTCACCACTGAGGGACAGTGAAAAGACAGAAGAAGCTCTCTAGGTCAGAGAGAAAAAACTTAACTTTTCTGAGAAAAAACTTAATTCTCCATCTGGTTTCATTAACTGAACCTGAACTAAGGCTCTATTCTTCTGAACTAAGGCTCTATTCTTTTGTTTTCTCTCTTCCCTAATACTAGTTTGGACGGTAGTTTGGTGTTCGCCCGACCCATCATCTAAATGTCATTTGAATATGACGTATTTACAATGTACAAGTTAAGGTTTAAAAATATTTATTATGTGTATTTCTATCCAATAGCTAAATTTAATTGTTAAAATCAAATTAAATAATTAAAATATCAAACATAAAAAAAGTACTTAAAGAAGAGTTAATGGGCCACTTAATCGTCATCGAAAAGTCATATGTTCTTAGAATTTTAGGTTTCTATATGGTTTTAGTTTAAAAATATACATAAAATTTGTTTAGGGTAAAAATTAATGATTCATGTCCATTTTTGAAGAAACCATGGCTCGAATCCTAGGATTGATGTATTTTTTTTCCTATGAATAAGACAAATAATTGTAAAGATAAATTTATCCTTCCTACTTCCTTTCTCTAGAGAAAATTTGAAATGCTAAAAAATTGCTCATAACTCTACTAAATATGATAGGTGGGTTATGCATAAGGTGAGATGAATTTTATTAGTTTCTTCGCTTTTTAATTGATTTATATTTTTTTTATCCAAAATTTGGATCTTTTCTTCAGATGAAACAAGTTTATTATGATGTGCAAAATGATATACATTTTTTATAATATTTTGGGGAAACAATTTCGTACATCTATCCCGTGCGGTGAACACTCATACATGTGTGTCATCCATAACATCCCAAAGCCATCGACAGTTGAAATCCATGGTGGTTGTCGCGGCTATCAAACATCTAATTGAGCAAGAGCCTGACCTGAAGGTGAAAGTCATCATCGCTGACATTTCTAGTCGTTATGGATATATTATTAACCATGAGAAGGTGTGGCATGGAAAGCACAAAGCTCTGACCGCCGTCTTTGGTGACTAGGAAGAATCATATGCATTCCTTCCTAGGTTGATTTTGGCATTGGAGGCGTCTAACCCTGGCACTGTTTTCTCCCCCCTCTACAAAGATGAAGAGATCCAGCCGCCGGAGCCCGGTAACAAACGCTATTTCAAACGTCTTTTTTGGTCATTCAAGCCATCTATTGATGGTTTTGGCTTATGTGTCCCTATGATGCAAGTGGATGGAACATTCCTTACTGGCAAGTACAAGGGCACTCTCTGATTGCCAGTGGAGCGGATGCAAACAGACAAGTCTTTACTTTAGCCTTCGTCATTGTTGAGGGAGAGAATATCGAAAGCCTATGCATGATTCTTTAGACAAATTCACCTCCACGTCACCAGGAGGACGAACCTGACAATCTTCTCTGACCGTCATGTCGGGATCAGAGCTACCATCTTAGGCTTGGATCCAGAGTGGAAATGGTCCTAGAGGTGGTGCATACGACACTTCAAGAGCAATTGGAACCATCATTTCAAGCGAAGAAAGCTTGCTGATAATTTATGGTGGATTGGTAAGCTCTCTATTTCACTGGTTATTTAATTTTGTCAACTGGGAATAGCTTATAGGAAATACAATGCAACACTTGGTTAGACTCTTTGTAAAGAGATGCATGTCTAAGGAAATAAGATTTTAAGCGATTATCATGGCCCTCCCATTTCCTGGGAAAATCGGGTTTTAAGCGACCCTCGGATCCCCCCTTTTTCTGTCAAAAAGGCTGCGTTTCTAAGAAGATGTATACATCTCCTAGCAGTCTAACGAGAGTACCTGTATTTCTTTTAATTATTGAAAATTGGACAATTAACACTAACTTAAGAAATTCAAGAAAAGAAATTCAAAGAGAAGTTGCAGAAGAACTGTGAGCTACGCCCTGAAGGGGCACAGTGGTTGGATGGACACGACCTAAACATGTAGACTTTTCATAAGGATGGAGGTACCAGAGGGGGTATTGCCACACTGTAGATCAAATACTACTAACCGGTCATATCACCAACATCCGGTGGGGGATGATCATTCACACACACCGCGTTGCCGTCGATGGGCAGATGGGTTAGGATGACGATGTCCTTTAGTGTGATGGTGCATTCTCATTCGCGAAAGTTGAAGTAATGTGTCTCTTTTCGCCATCTCTCCACCAATGCGGTGATGAGTTGACGATCGATCTTTAACACTAAAAATTGCCTAATCGACTCCAACCGTGCCTTTTTGAGAAAGGGCAAGATGACGTCGTTCCATGATAGCACATTGCTCGTACCCCTGTAGCGGATTATTGGTGTGCCTCCTAGCGAAAATTTTAACGTTTACCATAAATAACATTTTAAATGAATACTGATTTAAAGAGAGACATATTCAAATATTTAAAATTAATTAAATTAATTTTGTACACATACACAAATCCATGAGATTATTGTGTAAATCGTATTGGTTGTTTTCAATAATTTAATAGAATACAATGCAACACTCGTTAGACTCTTAGAAGAGGTATACATCTTCTTAGAAACACAACATTTTTTACAGAAAAGGGGAGATCCGAGGATCGCTTAAAACCCGATTTTCCCAGGAAATTGGAGGATCATGATAATCGCTTCAAACCCCAGTTCATTAGGCACGCATCTCTTTATAAAGAGTCTAAGTGGCGCTATGTATTCGATTAAATTATTGAAAACACCAACACGATTAAAAATGATCAAATTTATTTTATATTCCACTAAGTACGTTAGCAAAATAAAAGAATGACAAATGATGAAGAATTGTATGTACCTCGTGATCGTTCCAAATATCACTTGAACGATGGTTGGGTTGGTCGTACAGCACGGTTGGTTCACTAGGTCATTGATCAACATAATATCATTGGTTGTATAAATCCACGTCGTCCCCAACCTACGAGAGAATAATAACAAGGTTAGTATATAGATTAATTAAAAAGGTAATAACAACAACAAAAATTATGTAAAATGAGTACGTACTGTTTGAAATTCATCATAATAAACTCCCTCTTCTTGGAACCACTCCTCCATTTTTTCGCGAAAGTCGGACAGAGATTCGACGGGTTATGAAGGTAAACCAAAGAAATGTTTTCTGATGGCAGATCGGACTTAGACGCAACCAACATATCACTATTTCCTAGGCTTTTAGGGAAGGGGGGGGGGTGATAGAGAGATAATTTTAGAGAGAGAGTGAGAGAGAAGAATGGGTTGTCATGTGAATAAATGGAGAGGAGAGGGGGTTTTATAGCACTCGGACCGCACCCTCCAAGGGCGGTTTTGTAATTTCCCCCAACCTAAAACCGCACCTCAAGCGCGCGGTTCACGTAACCTGAGGAGGAAATAGTTCCCCCTAGCACGTGGTTCTCGATCCCTGGCGCGGATAGAAGCGATGGCGGGCGGTCGACCGTTCGATCGCCGCCTGATCCAACGGTCATGGGGACCGCCTCTTCCCCGCGTGGTTCGTGGCCTCGTGGGCTGCCGTAGCGAGAACCGCATTGTCCCCAAGTGGTTTCCTTGTAAACCGCACCTCTGAGGCTGTTTTTTAAAATGGTGATATTTCTGAAAAAATTCCAAGAGAGGCCGTTAAAACAGGGGGAAGTTTTGCATCGGAGAATAAAACCCTAACGTGAATCACCCTATAAATCGGTCCACTAATCCTAATTCTCACGTATGATTTGAATTAAAATTAATCAGTTTAATTAAAGTATCCTTATTAACCTTAACTAACCAATAACTAATAATAATTGCTAACTAATTGGTAACTACCATAGATTAATCTAACGATCTAAATTCACTTAAGAAACTTCTTAAATATTGAGACTTAAGGATATGAACCCATCACTGATTTACTCCATTACTGTATCGTCCTGAAGAAAATAGCATTAAAAGAGCATGATTTTTTACAATGAACTACGTGAAGAAAATAATTCGGAATAGGATGAATGATGAAATCACGAATTATTTTTTGATTGGTGACATTGAAAGTGAAATTCTTGATAGTTTGAATGATGAATGTACTATGATTTTGAATGTCCAATACATAATTGATAGTTAACTATTCGAGTTACAATATAAATAAAAAGAAAAATTAAAAATATTTCATATCTTTTTCCGACCTTCACCTTCCAAACCTATCCACCCGCCCAATAATACCATCCCAATTTCTAGGTTTTGCCACTACCCCAATCATCCGCTTAATCATTTGACTAAACCAAATTGGTATAGCCGTGGAATACTCCACCAATCCTTTTATATTTCTTTTGAGGGAAACCTAAACCAAATTCCGTTATAATCTGAACGTCCAAAGATGTTGAGTAACAAATAAGCAGCGGCATAATTAACTAGACAACCCGATAAAGCCACATGATGGTGATTATATTTATTTAGCGTACAGCTAGCTAACGAGGCCAAACAAAGAGCCGACCACTTTCCCCCGCCGGCTCGCCCCAACACTAAATTAAAATCCAAATTTTGTCTCATCTCACAAGATTCTCCAATTCCATAATTTCATACCTCTCAATCTCTCTCCAATTATACCCCAACTCAACTCTCAACTTCACAACAAAAAGCAACATCGTCAGTCAATCCTATTCCTATGGACACATCGCCATCCCCTCCTCCTCCGTCCACAAGAAGAAGAAGAATGAAGAAGAGCAACCAGTTCAAGACCCACCGCCTCTCTCCGATTTCCCTCCTCCACCGTTTCCGGGAAGCCGTCTTCCGCCTCATCATGATCTCCGCCCTCTCCAAGCCCACCAGGCCCAGGACCGCTTCGCCTTCGCCAGATCATACCGCGAGGAGGGCTACTTACCACCACCGCCATCTGGCTGATCCTTACAACAGCGAAGCACTCGCCGACTGCATCGAGTTCATCAAGAAGACATCCGTAACGGTACACGGCGACACTTCCGCCGCCGCCGCCATTGCCAGCTCCAATACCACGGTGATGCCTGTCCCGGTCATGTGATATTACTCAATTTCCTTCCGACATATATAGTTTGCCCTTAATTAGTTTAATTTTGCATCAAATTTTTGCTTAATTTCCTTGATTTACGCTTGTGTGTGTCTGTTAATGAACGACGACTAGTAAGAATTGACGTGTTCCCGTTGCCTTCTGTTTTCAATTGCAGTCTTTCTTTTTTCCTTTTTTTTCCGGGTTAATTCGCAAAAACAATTCTCCATCTAACCATTAAGAAAGTTGATTAACATTTATAATAAGTTCCTCGCAAATTATTAAGACTATTACTTTGGACGCTTCCTACTTTTTTCATTTGGATCCGGGTTATTTGTGGGTAGATCAATGTTAAACTACCGATTAACCATCCATATGCCCAACACTAATTGTGTATACAAGGAACTACTGTAATTTGTTAAACCTACTGTGTATGAAAAGTTGGATACAAATTTGGTGAAATGGCTAATGAATTGCTGAGTCAAAAAATTTGGTGACGTGGCTAAAATTCTATTATTTCATTACACCACATAAGTATTTATTGTTTTTTTTTACAAAATCACAAATTGAAAAAATTGGTAAATGCCACATTTGGTCACTGGAATTACTAAATAGTGTCATGTTTAGTTACTAGAAAAAATTATTATCAAATTTAATCACTCGAACTACTAAAACAAGTCATATTTAGTCACTCTCCGTTAGTCTCCGTCCAACTCCACTAATGGAGTCCGTTATGTGCTGACAAGGCAAACGGGAGAGCCTAATCAGCGCCATTTTGGGCCGAAAATGGTCAAACCATACCCGTCATATCATACATCCAACCCAACCCTACCTAGAACCAAACCCGAGATTTCTCCCTCGTTGTCTTCTACTACTTCTTCCATGACGACTCTGCCGCAACTCTAGCGATTTGCACGAGGCCGGTGTTGATGGAAGTCGTGGCAGCTATTTACGAAGGGTAGAGCCACTTGGCAGCGGGAATCCTGTCTCGAGGCTGGTGTTTTAGTAATTTGAGTGATCAAATTTGATATTGATTTTTCTAGTGACTAAACATTACACGATTTACTGATTCCATTGACCAAATGTGGCATTAACCCTTGGAAAAATTAAGGGTAAATACAATTTGTTAGACAGATATTTCATTTTAAACAAAATATTAGCCAAACCTTTTTAAAAATAATTTATTAGTCAAACCGTCAACATTCTATCCGGTCAACCATGAGTTGTCTCCATTGCCATCGTCGTTGTCTGCCTTCTTCTTGGCCATCTCCGATTACGCTTCCTCTCTCGCGCCGCCCACCTCCATGCCTCATCAATGTTACTGTCTTAGCACCGTATGCAGAGACATTTTGAGTAGGGAGGGGGGGGGGGGAGAGAGGAGAAGGTTTGTGTAGAAAGAGGGGAAAGTGGAGAGACGGCCGTGAGTGGGAGGGATAGTGGTAGGTCAGTTTATATCAAGGTTCAAGAAAGCACTAGGCGTAAAGTGAGCGTTGAGACTTTGCCTAGCGCCTTGTATGCTTAGGGAATGCCTAACTGTGCATAAACGTTAGAAGTAAACGTAGCAAAAATATCTCACACTTGTCTAGAATTACAAGTTTATGAACCCATATTATTACGCATCTATCTCTCATTTCTAAACCTTCAGCAACAACACATGAAATAAATAATAAATGTGTAAAGACAAAAATGACCTTCCTACTTTCACTCTCTTTGCAGGAAATTTGAAATGGAGAAAAGTACACAAAACTCTACCATATATTAATGGAGGATGAAAGAGAAATAAGGAGGGAAACTTTTGACTTTTCAACTTTTTGTAGAAGGAAAGAAGAGGGTAATTTGGTTCTTTCAATTTTATGGAAGAGAAAGATGAGGGAAAATTGAGTTTTTCTAATGTATGGAAGGAGAAAGAAGGAGTGAAATTTTAGTATTTTTGTGAAAATAAAGAAGGAAACAAATTTGGTGTTTTCAATTTTTTGGTTTTTCATAATTTTAACTTTTGAAATATGAATCTTTAACTTTTATATGGAGGGCATGACTAGTTAAAATTATTCTTATATGCTTTGAATGCTAATATGTATATATGTATGTAATTTTTTATGGTTTAATAAATAAATTAACCATTAGTTACAACAATTTATGCTAAACTTGATAAGTAATCTTTGACGGTTCGTTGTTTAGGATATAAAGTATATGGTTGGGGTATAAGGTATAAGGTACATATGGTTTAGGGTGTATATGGTTAGAGTATAAGATATTGATGGTTTTGACGGTTCTAAGTTTTTTATTAACATATGTTCACTTGAAGTCATTTGAAGTCTTTAACGGCATGAGATCCCTTTTTAATTTATGTTTATGGTACGTGGTTAGGGTACAAGGTATGTGGTGTAAAGTATAGGATATATGGTTAGGGTATAAGTAGAGGTGGCAAATGGATTGGATTGGTGGATTGGATTGGTGGATCCATGGATCAAATGGATTGGATCTAATGGATTGGTGGATTCATGGATTGGATCAAGTGGATTGGTGGATTATCCATGAATCCAAATGACATCCTCAACCAAGGACCAATATGTAAAATGTAAAAAGTTTAGGTACTAAATGTCCTAATGAAAAATTTTAGGTACCAAAATGTAATTTTCCAATGATTTTTCATATAAAAAATTAAATGTTAGGTACCAAAATGTAAAAAATAAAAATTAGAGGTACTAAACCGTAATTTGCCAATGATCCATGGATCCAATCCATGAATCCACCAATCCAATTGGATTTGGATAAAATGGATTGGATTTAAATGGATTGGATTAGGTGGATATTTTTAATGGATTGATGGATTGGATTGGTGGATTGGATTGAAATTGCAACCTCTAAGTATAACAATTAGCAAATATCACTTTTTATCTATGTTTTGAAAATCAAAGTATGAATTTCACTTTTAAATTAACTATACTAGCAAAATCACAACTCAATGACATATGGTTAGGGTATAGGTTATGTGGTTAGTGTATAATGTATTGATGGTTTAGGATATACAATCAACAACATATACTAACTTAATATTGTTGATTGAGGGTAAAGCTAAGTGTATAGGATATATGCTATTGAGTAAGTTATGATTGAAGTCACAATAATTTTACTAAATTTGATAGCTAATCTTTAATGGTTCAATTTTTAGGATAATTCGAACAATTTTACAAATAACTCGTTTGGCAACAGTTTACTAAAGTTATTTGGGCAATGAGTTATTTTGAAATAACTCCTTTTATCACTATGCTTTTGCCAAATACCACACCCCAAATACCAGATTTGCATGGTTATACTAAAAGAGATACTTTAATTCAATTACTACTGAATTAATACTAAAATGTCAAATAAACAATTAACGGTGTCTTTTGGTTGCAAATAGTGATATCACCATTACTATTAGCTATAATACTTTACCAATTATGATTAATTACATAACAAGTTTGCAAGTCATACAAATTGATTTAACATTTTGACTAGTTTTTTTCAAAAAAATAAAGTATATATATACGAGGTAGAAATAAATTGGTTAAAAAGTTGAGAAAATATTTTAAATTAGTGTAATAAAATGTGTAAGTTGGTAATGAGTAATGAGTTAAGTTACTTGATGCGCTGGCCCGAACAAATCGAAACCCGACCCGCCCGACCCAAAACCCGATGAACCCGCAACCCGATTTGCCCGCAACCCGATTGAATCCGAACCCGATGAACCCGCAACCCGACTAACCCGCAACCCGTTTGAACCCGAACCCGATAAACCCAAACCCGATGAACCCGCAACCCGACTAACCCGCAACCCGTTTGAACCCGAACCCGATTGAACCCAGCCCGAACCCGCCCGATTGACACCTATAGTAGGTACAATGCTTTTTATGCAGGGCTTTCTTTATCCAGGCATTGACGACCCGTACATTGTCGAACTACTGGTGCCCCGGGATGCTAGCCACTGGTGCTCTTTGAAGGGTCTTACAGAGGTGGTGTTTCAAGGAGGCGCAAAGACAATTATTGACAAAGTTAGGGATTGAAACACTTGGGATGTTTGAGGAGGGGTCATCTTTGAGGAGATTCAATGCCTCCAGAGACAATTACGAGAGCTTTGTAGTGGAGTTTGTAGGCAGGAGTAACGACTGGGCGTCCCATTCGGTGGCCAAAAAGGCCCTCTCTTTGTTTCCTGCGGGGACAAATGATTTTGATTTTCGTCATTGGTTACAATTTGCTTTTTGAATTGTCGTTGCTTAGGCAAGTTGTAAACTCGGTTATCTTTTCAGTTTCTTGGTAATACAAGTTAGCTTTTGGCGAAAAAAAAAAAAAGATGTAATCAATTATGGTTTGGTAGCTCTAATGTTAAAACAATTTTTCATGTACAAAGAAACATGTTTAAGAGTACTATCGAAACAACGTTAAAAGCGTGGATTCCATGAATGCTTGTTACCATGGAGGACATGATTGATATGATTTCGTAGTCATGTCCCTAAGCAGCAACTGCTGTACCACCAATTGGAAGGGGCTAAGCCAGTCACACCATAGTCATAGAAGGCTGCAAGTAAGAGGTTTTCAGTGACATCCTCAGAGAAGGCCATTTATGTATGGCCAATCCTGATTCGGTAAATGTAGGATGTAGCTAAAGCTATGAAGATGTTCCAATGGAAGAGGGGGAAATACTTGGTGATTAAGCAAATTAAAAGACTTGATACGAACCAAGTTATAAACTCCGTTGTTAACCAAACTATCAACTCCAATCCGAGCCAAGTATAACTCGAATTGGTGTAGTAGTATAGAGGAGACCCTCGATGTCGAGTTGTCACGGACACCTTAGGCTTACTATTCATGCAGATGCAGTGTCAAAAAGACAAAACTTGAAATGAAATGAAATGAAGCAACGTCAACCAACTTAAATTGATCTCAACTCTAAATCCTTGAGCTTTCATTGACATTTGGTTAAATTCTCCTTCACTAGTACACAAACTCATAACACTCGAGAAGAATGTACATCCGACAATGACATTACCCATCCATCACTGAATAAGCTATGGTCCTTATGGAGATCGGCGTAAGGACATCCTTACTTACGCCCAACCCCATAAGGATGCTATCGAACATCACCAGCGCCCTTAGGGCCACACCAAGAACCAGCCCTTTTGTTTTGTTTTCTTTGTTTCTTCAATTACAGAGACGACTGAAGTTTTTCATACAAAATACCAACTCCTCCCTTCCAACCTATAACTCGTTACATTCCGCCTCATCCTCACTCACCATCACATCAAATCCTTACTATGAACAACTTCCACAAAAGATAAAGAAAAAACAACAATGACACAAGTTTCTTTCATCGCCAAAATCTCCACTTGCATCTTCTAGACCCTCCGAGAATTGCGGTGTCCGGAAGGACTTGGCAGATTGGTTGACCCCATGCTTGCGGTTCTCAGAAGTTTTCGGAACTCTGATAGGCTTATCTTGCCATCTCTATCAATATCTGCCTCCTCAAGGAGCGGGTCAATTGAACCCCTTAACCCGGTATGCTGCAACAGTAAACCAAAATCAGTTAGAGTGCAGTACTCACTCTGGAATCTTATTTTATATTTTGGTGCCTGTTGATGCAATTAACCACTAAGTTAGTTCGTCTTACCATTCTAAGCTCGTCAGGGGTAATATAACCATCTCCATCAATGTCAAATTTGTCGAAAGCGGCCTGAGAACGTTCTTCCCACTTCTCGGAGTTGTGCTCTTGCAACTGATGCACATGTAGAGCAGCTGCAACAAACTCAGAGAAATCAACAAGCCCGTCCGTGTTGCAATCAATCTGCACCAACAAGTTTATTCAAGAAAAAAGGGGCGAGGAGTCAGTTTCACCATAAGCAAACAACTACAAGGTTCTGGGTTGCATGTATGCAAGAAACCCTACTGGGGAAACAACGAACACACAAAATGTCACATCAATTCACTGACCAAACCTTGTAGATATTGGTTCAAGTGGAAAGGAGGGAGACAGACTTACTGCTTGTAGAATTTCTAGAACACGCGACTCTTTTAACTTCCAGGGTAGATCCTTAGCAAGTGCCTGCAAGTATGAGGCCCCATATCATCAGTCATCAAGTACTGATAGAACCATTCTTATCTACATCTCTTCAAAACTGATAGAACCATTCTTATCTACATAGCACGGTGAACCATTCTTATCTACATAGCACGGTGAACTTGACACCCACCTGCCTCATCTCTTCAAAACTGATAGAACCATTCTTATCTACATCGATTGCATCAAATTGATCCTTGAGGTCAGATAGCTCCTCTTCACCAAGTGTGCTAGCCAATGCCTGCAATGGGATAAGCATATTATTATAAAAGTGGGAAGAAAATGATAATACATCGTATTATTGTTACAGCTGAGAATCCAAAATTAGAAGCTTACACGGAGAGCAAACTGTTTCAGGCGACTGTACTTCACAAATTGCCTCATGTTCTTCAGAACAGATATGTCAATTGGAATCTCGGATGCATCTCCTCCTTCTCGGACCCATGGATGTGCTGTCAAATGATCAAAGGCATAAGAATTTCAAGCCAAGCGATTATATACTTGGTAAACAGAGTAACTATGTTTACAGATGATTTATGACATACATTCACCTAATACTTCACATGTTCATTTTTAGCTATTTTCTCCCCTTTTTAGGATGACTTAAAGGGATAGGAAAACGTACACAAAGCTTGAGCAGCTGTAAGTCTAGCACGGGGATCTTTCACAAGCAACTTCCTAATAAAATCTTTGGCACTGTGGCTTGTGGTTGGCCATGGTTTGCGGCGAAAATCAGGTTTGTTTCTTAGGACCTGCAAGAATTACACAATAGCGAACTGAGGAACTAACAATACTAGTAAGAGTGATGCTGCAGTAAAATAACGGACATGGAAACCAAATAGATTAAGAAGCAGAAGATAAAAATGGTCCACTCAATACAAACTTAAAAGCAATGTTGTCATAACCGAACCGCAGCATGACCCGGTAATGCAAACGGCTCGCACTTTAGTGGTCCAACCGGCATTAGACCGTTTAAAAACCGTTAGAGAACCGGTACCTAATATACGTTATCAGTATAAATAGTGGACATTTATTAATCAGATCTCATCTCTTTCCTTCGAAATTGTGAAATGGAAATAAGGATTCAGTTTGAGAGCCCTACGTTTTTTGTTTATTTCAATTTTCAATTTTCTGCAATTTTTTTAATTGAATTTAGTGGCTGAATGGCAAAAACCGGACCAGCTGCTCAATCGGCTCGAACGGTTAACCGCTTCGGCCGCTCGCCAACCGCTACATAAAACCGGAGCGGCTTTTAGACTGTTTCGAGCCGGTTTTATGATTGGGTGGCGGTTTTACCGGTCGGGCCGAACGGCTCGGCTTTAATAACAATGCTTAAAAGTCAATTAAATCATTCAATGAAAATCAGCAGCACGACATTGAGGATTGCTAGGTGAACAGTGGTAGAATTGCAGCATAAATAAGTTATACCATGAAAAATTCGGAAACATTATTATGATATGTCTTGCGTAAAGAACTTCATTTTCATGTTGTGAACTTGTATACTCTAAAAAAGTGAAAACCTTTTGCATATATGGCATAAATTACCATGCGGATGAAGGGAAAATACCAAAGGGCCAGTATCATAATTAAGATTGGTACTGCACCTCCTTAAATATACCATCCTCCGTTTTATCCCAAAAGGGCCGTCTTCCACAGAGCAAAATATATGTTATGACACCAATGCTCCAGACATCTGACTCAGGTCCAGACTTCCGTTGTAAGACCTCAGGAGCAACATAATAAGCACTGCCAACAATATCATGGAACTTCTTTCCTGCAAAATCAAATTTAACAATATGATAGTGTTTAAGGTATTCCCAAGATTACTGACTGAGGCCATCAGAAGTGTCCGGCCAAATGGCGATCCCTTAGCTTGACTGAAACACCACTCACCTGGCTTTATGAAGTCTGACAAACCAAAATCTGTAGCCTTCAGCACTGAGTCCTCTTTAGTTGACTTGAAGAGAAAGTTCTAGAGACAAACAATACAGAAAGAGCTGATAAGAAATTTTATTGTCCATGCCACTACGGTTCTTCTCAGAATGTCAACAAGCATGGCATATTTGGCCAAATACTTGATATACCTCAGGCTTCATATCACGGTGGACCAAACCATGTAAATGGCATTCAGCTGCTACTTTAAGCATCTGCCTTACAATTACTGCAGCATCTTTCTCGGAATAACGGCTGTCCTTTCTGAGAGAAGAGTAGCAAGAAGACACAAGTACAATATCAGAAGAAATACAATAAACAACTCATTTTACGTATTATGACACCAAAACATCAGATTGGAAAAATCATATCAAGATAAGGAGCGAATTTCTGGATAACAGATTTCTTACTTTGCCAGAATCCGGTCTAGTAGTTCACCTCCTTCACATAACCTAAATAAGTGCAAGAAGAACAATGATCGTCAGATAAAAGAATTGATGACGGAATCAGAACATGATAGTTCGCATACCCAAGCAGCGAATCACAGGCTTCCCCTAAGAAGAGCAACGGTAAATAAGTTGCCATGACAAGAAGTACAGAACTTACTCCATAACTATATATACATATGAATCATCCTCAAATGCATTGATAAAGTGGACCACGTTCTCATGACCAGCAAGTTGCCGCAAAATCTTGACCTCTCTTTTGACGTCTTCGACAGCAATAGGAAGAAGCATCTATCACCACCACAAGAATTAGTTTAGAAGAACATTAAACAATTACGCAAATCATTAATGAAGACGAACAAAAGAGGTTATAGCTAGGGTCGAACTCCCAAGTGAGTCAACCAAAGCATCATCCTCACAGCATTCTAGCACATGAGACAATGGATTCATGCCATCAAGAAAGATGTTCATCCTTTAAACAGATTCTAGATAATAGCATCTCAGATTCACCCCTCAACAACTTTAAACTATCATATGAAAAGGAAACAAGAAAGAAAGAAGGTTTATGAAATCCCTGGCGTTTGCTTTACAGCAATCCCTTTGGTAAAAATAAAAAAACAAGTATGTAGGAGAGACACAGGATCAGAGCTGAAATTGCTAATCCTCCATGAAATGGGTCCCACAGAGGATATAGTAGTAAGTTTTTCTCTTTTTTTGGTAAACTCGAATAGGATTTCGGCCATGAGACTAATCTGATAGCAGACGGCAGAGTCTTCCAAGTATGTGAGATGCATGCAGTAGACGGTATCAATCCGGTGGCTTGGATAAGGTGGTATCACAGCAAGGTAGACCGGCTCTAATCAGGAAAGTGAGATGAACTATCTCCACAGGAACAAACATCTAGGACCCTATTAAAAGGTCTTCTATAGTTAAAAACAGCTACGTAAATAGGATCTGGTAAGCAATCCACCATTTTGATGATTCAAGTGCAGAATTGTAAATATTCCCCGCCCAATTTGACGATCTTTAATCTCAATAACGACCACAAATTCCCAGTTAGATTTCCATCAGAAACAAGGACATACTATTTATTCAACATAAATGGAGGAAAAGACGAAATCTAAGCAAAACCCAGATTCATCAATCACCCATTGAGGCCACAAAAACCAAAACCCAGGTAGAAAATCCGATTATATCAGATATGGAAGCATTAAAAAGGCAAACACAACTGTGAAATAGGAAACAGAGAACGCTGGCACTACCTTGCCTTTGTCAATCCGTTTGACTGCAACACGATCTCCGGT
Organism: Linum trigynum; assembly: GCA_964030455.1. Lineage (NCBI taxonomy): Eukaryota > Viridiplantae > Streptophyta > Magnoliopsida > Malpighiales > Linaceae > Linum > Linum trigynum. The sequence continues at coordinate 24,742,306 of OZ034814.1, read as the reverse complement.
TTCCTTATCAGTAGCAACATACGTGTACCCAAATTGGCCATGGCCCAACAATTTCCCGATCGTGTACCGTTGATTGAATTCCTTATGGTAGCCGAAATCCGTCCGCTTCCCACACGGAATCGCCCCACTGCCCTTCCTCGAGCTCTGCTTCCCTTTTAACTTCACTTGCTGCTGCTGTTCGGGCTGCTGTTTTCTGGTCGTCCTCTTCTCGTTGGTATTGTGATTTTTCTTAGTATTGTTCGCCGACGAAGCCTGCTTGTTTTTTGCCGCCGCCCCGCTTGCGGCAGCCTTGACGCTGCCTGCTACCCCTCCTCCGGCGGCGGCGTTGTTCTTGTGGTTGTGATTGTTGCTGCTGGAGCCACTGACCTTGGTTGTGGAGAGGCAAATCCCCATGGTCGGCGGCAGAGTTCAGAGGATCGACAAACCAAGCAAGGACAAGTCAGCGATTGAAGTATATGCAAAAATTGAGGGGCAGATCATGGGAATGTGGGGGAATTGAAAAAAGAGCAGGCGGCGTTTATATTCAGAAACACGCTTGGAATTGATTGGGTTTTCTGGTGTTATCGGTCTTCGTTTTTTTTGTTTGTTTGTTTAAAAAAAAAAAAAGAAGCAGGAAGAGGAAACGGAGGAGGAAGAAAGGAGGAAGAAGGGAAGAAACGGTGGTGCTGCTGATGGTGGTGGTGGTGGTCAAAATACGACCTGGCCTTCCCCTCCTTTCTGCTTTTCCTTCTTGTTTTTTTGTTTTTTGTTTTTCTACTTAGATTATTTTTGACACGCGACAAGTGTAAATTCTGTTTGTAATTTGTTACTTTTTTTTTTCAGAATTACAAAAACCAGATCGTGTTGTTTCCAGATACGATTGTCGGTTGGCATCTCTTCTAATTCGTCGATACTTCCTCTTCTAATTCGTCGATACGAGAACTAAACGATTTGTTGAGCATATGATCATAATGAGTAGTTGGGAGCTGCAATTGTTGGGGGAGGAGTACATTGATTGTTGATCAATAGGTTATTTAGTCTAATTGATCTGTGATTATTTTATTGCGCAAATGGTTGTGATTGTGCTGCTGAGTGGCATATTCGTTGCATCTTGTTTGCTTTCTTTCCTTCTTTTTATTAACCTGGTTTTTGCTTTTTTTCTAACTACTCCATCCCACGTAATTTTTAATATTAATCAACTAATTAACTAATATATAAAAAAATGCAAATTTCAACAAAATGGGTAATTTCCTCGGCAATTTTGAGCTTTCTCTCACGCTCGCGTCACAGGAACTCAGGAAGCCCTACGGAGGAATCTTGACCAAGAGAGGAGAAAAGAAGAGGGTAGTGGATGATCGTCAATGCTTTCTTGTGCTCTTCAGTCTTTTTCACTAATAATAATAATAAAGCAACTGATGACTCTTCGCATCTTATTCATAAATCCATTTATCACCTTTATATAATCAACCGCTTTCTCTACTCCGTTGGCACCATAGTGATCTCTATACCAACTCTTGACTACCTCAATAATAATTGAATCGTGCTTAGGAAAACAATGATCAAATCTTGTATGAGTTCGTATTTTTTTTTCTAAATTGCGAGTTTGGTCACTCGAATTACTTAACTGGCGATTTCTCTCATTTTAACTGGTGATTTCTCTCATTTTAAGTCAGAATTTAAATTTTTTACATAGATAAATTAGATTAATTTTGTTCTTCAAAATGATAAATACTTTGATATATTATGAAACAAAAAAATTGATGCATTTTTTACCAGTCTACCATGGGGGGTATATTGATTGTATTAAATAAGAGCATACCATATGGTATGAAAGCGTACCATGGTGGTATGAACATACCAGACTGTAGGATGGTTGAATACATAATAATAAGAGTCTACAAATTGTCATTTACGACTTTCAACATTCTGTACCATAAGATACCACCCCCATACCAGGGTGGTATGGGGTGGTATTTTTTGATCTTGTATTTTTTTCAAAGATACAAGGAAAAAAATTAAGTCCATTTGCGATTCCCTCACTCGCTAACAACCAAACAAAATGGGATTCAATTCTTCGATTCCCTTCTCTTCCGGTTAGCAACTAACTGGCTCTCGTACTCGGTACTCTATTCCTCCCGTTGCCTAACCACCTTACCTATTCACCCATCATTTTAAAAAATGACTTAAAAACAAAGAAGATACAATATGGTATGGAGTTGGTAATGAGAGGTATGAAAAATAATTTCTCCAAAAATATTGAAAATTGATATAATTTTGTAGAGCACAACGAACTCATTCCATCTCTGGAAAAAAAACCCAAGTTAGAACGAAGAAGATAAGAGTTCATTAAGAAAAGTAGGGGAAATGAAATGTCTTTAGTTCTCGACCCTTAGATCTTGATTTTCTAGGCCCACTCAAAACTAATGGTCCATATTTAGTTACTCATGGGTGAATAACCAAGGGTTACTCACCTCATCTTGGACCTGTATGTCGGGCACTTGGCTCGTACTTAACAATAGGAAAGGAAGGGTTTGTTCATTGGTAAAATGAATTTGTGTTTATTTGCTAAGGTGGAAAACTGTTTTGGGAGGAAAGAAGGAAAGGTCTTGTAATTGAAAGAAGAACAGAAGAATTAATGGAAGAACTTCTTTTATTGGCTACTTCTTTCTTTTCTTGGCTATGCTTCCCAATCGTACAAAGAGAGGCCTATTTATAGGCTCCAACTTACAAAAGATTTACTCTCGTAGTTGAGAACCATCATAGGTTTGTGGTTTCTTATCTTTTTCAATTCTTTAGTCACTAATAAATTGCAACCAACGCCATTATTGCATTCTCTACAACCTTCCAATCCACACACGCTCCACATAGTTCTTTCTAGGCCTTTATGATTTTTATTTTTAATAATTAAACTTTAATATCATCACTCCTCCTTAAAGTTTTATTCTTCATAACTCCGAGTTGTGTCCACATCTAGACGAACACGTCTTACTTGAGCGGCTTAGTGAAGATATCAGCAGTCTGGTCTTCATTCTTTACATATTCCAGCATCACTTCTTTCTTCTCCACGCATTCTCTCAGAAAATGATATCTAATATCAATATTCTTATTGTGATCATGAACACTGGATTCTTTGCTAACGCCAAGGTAGATTTGTTATCCACAAATATCTCAGTAGACTCATCATGTTCCATGTTCAACTCCTTCAGCAACTTTCTGAGCCAAATCACATGACACGCACATGATGTTGCAGCAACATATTCAACTTTCCAAGTAGATAGTGTCACGATAGTTTGCTTCTTTGAACTCTATGTGAAAGCTATATCTCTCAAAAAGTATACGACATGTAGTGCTTTTGAGATCATCCATGTCTCCTTTCCAATCACTATCGCAGTATCCAACCAGTTTTGCATAAAACAACTCATGATCAATTGTACCTTTAATGTAGCACAAGATTCTCTTAGCAACATTCCAGTATGACATTGTCAGTGCCTCCATGTATCTGCTGACTAACCCAACTGCGTAGAGAATATTTGGTCTTGTACAAGTCAGATATCTCAGACTTTCCACAAGGGCTTCTAAACTCAGTCAAGTTAACCTTAACTCTTTTGTCATCTTTGAATAACTTTAGTCCACACTCAGCTGGGGTGCACTTCTCCATTTTAAACTTCTTCAGGACCTCCTAGGCAAAACCACTCAGTGAGATAAAAATTCCTTCCTCCTTTTGACTCACTTCAATGATAAGATAGTATGACATCATTCCAATTTCCGTCATCTCGAACTCACGAACCATTGTCTTCTTGAACTCTTCAAACATTTAAGGACCAATGACTATGAAGATGGTATCATCCACGTACAGACAAACTATTAATATTGCTCTCCATTGCACCTTGTAGTATAAGGTATGCTCATGTGGACATTTACTGAACCTGTTGTGCTAAAAATACTTGTCAATCTTGTCATTCCAAATTTTAAGTTCTTGTTTCAAACCATACAACGACTTTTTGAGCTTTAGCACCTTATCTTTTTGGCCTTCAACGATATATCCATAAGTTTGCTCAATATATAAATCTTACTCAAGATATCCATTCAGAAAATCTGACTTCACATCCATGTGATGTACTTTTCATCCATTTTGAGCAGCGAGAGATATCACCACTCGAATACTCTCAATTCTTGCCACGGGAGCAAATAGTCATTAGAGTCAATGTCTGGTCTTTGACCGTATCCTTTTGCGACTAGTCTTGCTTTATATTTGAAAATTTCTCCCTTTGCATTCTTTTTCGCCTTGAATATCCATTTCACACAAATCGGTTTCTGGTTCTCAGGAAGTGATACAAGCTCCCAAGTCTTGTTCTTCTCAAATGCTTGAATTTCTTCATCCATAGCCTTTCTCTGTTTTTCATCTTTCATGACTTTTTAAGCATCCACTGGTTCATTAGTAATGAAATGACAATATAGTGTCAATTCATCACCATCAATGCTTGTTGTAGCATCATAAAGATCTTAAAGACATCGATACTTCTGTGGCCTTTCTCTTGGACTTTCACTTGAACTTCCTATTGGGCTGGCATGCTCTCTATGACTGGATGGACTCGATAAAGTGTATCTGTATCTAGTACTTCATCACTTTCATCAAAAGTGAATGGATAAAAGGTATACTTCTTATGTGCTTCAGTAGTCAAGTCTCATGTTGCTTCTTTATTAATTACCACGTCTATGCTAATGATCACCTTCTCTTCCACAGGATCAAACGTCTTGTATCCCTTATAATGTTCAGAGTATCCAAGAAATAAGTACTCCTTGCTTTTATCATCCAACATTTTCCTTTCTTGATCCGATACGCGCACATATCTGACACTTACAAAGACTAGGAGATGAGAGACTGTGGGTTTCCTTCCTCTCCATGCTTCTTGGGGTGTTTGATTCCAAACACTCTTTGTTGGTGACCTATTCAACATGTAGAATGCACAGTTAACATCCTCAACTCATAGTTCCTTTGACAGATTCTTGCTTTTCAACATGCTTCTCACAATGTTGAGTACAGTTATGTTTTCCTCTCAACAACCGTATTCTCCTATGGGGATCTTGAGACTGTGAGAACTTGTGAATTCCTTGATATTCACAAAACCTTCTAAACTTCTTCAGTATAAATTCTCCCTCTATATCTGATCCCATAGCTTTGATGTAACAGTCACTTTTATTCTCCATCAACATCTTGAACTTCTTGAAAGCTTAAGATGTATCTAATTTATGCTTCATGAAGTAAACCCATGTTTTCCTACTGTAATCATCAATGAACACTAGGAAATATCTTCTCTTTCCAAACGATGTTGGGGTGATTGGTCCACATAGATATGCATAGATGAGCTCAAGTGGTGCTTTAGCTCTAATTAGAGACTCCTTTGGGAAACTTCACATGGACATGTAGTTTGACACAGATTCACCCTCCATTTTCATTGATTCAAAATCTCCCATGAGTGTCTGAAGTCGAACCTTCTTTACAGGTTCAACACCTTGCATTTCATTTTGCAAAATATCACATGCTTCCTTTGTAGTGCTAGCATATGCTACTTGGTCGAACATCGATTCATCAAAACATTGATGAATAAGAGTGAGTACTTTTTTTTATCACTCTTTCTATTTGTCTCACCTTCTTTTTGGTAGGACTTAATTGAGAATTGAATGGAAAATTTTGATTTTTGGGTCATAGTTCAATCATTATAACAACACCACGAGAAATTCTTTTATGATGTGGAAGTTCAGACTGCGCTGCAACCACAGAGCATTCTAAGAAATGACTTAGACTTTGTTTCCACTCTGTTAGAAATAAATGTTATTTCCTTTTATATGGTGGGCACTTGGCATGTATTTGGCAATAGGAAGTGAATAGTTTGTTTATTTGGGAAAATGAATTTCTGTTTATTTGCTATGGTTGGGAAAATGTTTTGGGAGGAAAGAATGAATGTCTTGTAATTGAAACTAGATTATGGCCCGGGCTCTTGGTCGGGAGTATTTGATTCTCATGTTGTCATGTATAAGTGTAGGTATATATTTTTATTATAGTTCATATTGTTGGGGTTTGAAGTAACTATTTAGTTTGGTAAGTTCTCCATTAATAATATAGGAAAGTATTTAATGTATTTGACTAACGAAGTTTTAAAAATGACGAACAATGTCCAACTACACTAACATAATTACATATTTTCAAACGAAATCGTATTGATATAAAAACGTCTAAGAAGAACAATGGTAAGAGTTGTTTTACATCATACATGCATAATCAATCTTCAGTATACGATAAAATGTTTCGACTTTTCCATTGACTTTAGAGTATTCAATGATATAGTTGAACAAAGTATATGTTTAGAGTGTCCTTAATAAGAAACAAACTAAATCACACACTCATGTTTTGAGTGACATTTCATATAGAAGTCACTGACTCTTTTTTTTTTTTTTTGAAAGTTTCATTTAGATTGCAAATGGGACAAGCCCAATGGAAAAAGTACACATTATACAAACATTAGACGCCCAAACCCCAATGATCAAGACCCAAACCCAAAGACCCAACAACAGATTGGAGACCCAATAGGGCCCAATCAAAGCCCAAACCTAGTCCTGAAAACAAACCCTAGCTGCCTAATGTTTGCCCATGGAACCATCACCGCCGTTGGCAGCCCCTAGCAAACCCTCCTCCCACCACCCGACATCATGGAATGACGGCCAAGCACGAAGAAAGGAAAGCTGGAGCCAACCACCCCCAACTGAGGACAACGAGAACAGCATGCAAAGTTCCAACCAACTCCTCGTCGGACCAAACTCCAGCAGCTCCACACCGACAAATCAAAGCGAGCAACTTCTGGTCGAAAGGGCGGCCGGTGACAGACCATGGTGGTGACCTTCTGTCTTCAAAAACTTCACTCCGAGTCCAAAGCTGAGAGCCACATCTCCGGACCACCAAGATCTGCAAGGTGAAACAAGGAGGTAGACAAAAAGAGAGAGGAGGAGAAGACAAGCCAAAATCAAAGAGATCCGGCCTCCTTTGCATCTAAGATCAGCAACATCTCCAGATCTGATATATCAGATCAGAGGACAAAATCTCAATCCAATTAAGGAGCAGAAGGAGACCCATAAAGGGGAAAAACAGAGCCAATCGATGTCTGGAAATACAACAACAAAGAGATGAAAAAACAAAACATGAAACTGGAAAATGGAAGAAAGAAACGGGAAAAAACATGAAAGAAGGATGGGCTGCCGCCGGTCACCAACAGGTGCCGGCGGCGCCCTTAGAAATCTCAAGGGTTAAAGGCTTAAAGCAAGAGAGAAGGGTGCTGACTCACTGTGACATTAATGTAGTCGAAGCATGCAGATCTCCAACTGTCAAGTTCAACTAATAGAGCAACACATAAAAAGCTAAATCAAACTGAAAAGAATGCGAAACCTAAAAGCAACATTTGTCACGCCGGCCGGCGTGCCACCGATTGAACCTGGTTCAACCAGTACCAGTCATAAAACCGGCGTGACACTACCGGTATGACCGGCATGATCGATATATAAATCTCTAAGTAAAATGACCTTATTTTAGTGAATTTAATTGATAAAAATTATTTTATTATTTATTTTATGAGTATAAAAGTTAAATATTGATGTTATTTATTAGATTCAAGTATAAATGTTTAAGTATTGACGTTAAATGTCATGTTTAAATATGAGTATTTATAGTTTTATTTCTAATATTGACCGGCAAGAACCGGCACAAACCGGTATGTGCCACCAGTCGAACCATTCCACTTGCTAAACCGGCACACTGGCATAAACTGGTTTGACAACCTTGAACATACCTAATATTTTGGAGAAAATCGACAACAATTAAAGTCATTGTAGCTCGTACTCAAGTTAGAAATACTATGATATGACAGTAGGTATACAATGATATGTAGTGCTTAAGCCTTAAGAGGGAAGATAACACCTTACATTCTTTATCAATATGCATCTTAGTTTCATAAACTTCAGAACAAAAAAGTTGTAATTCAATAATCAATATAAGCATCAATATGGACACAATATCTAATAAAGAGAAGAGGAAGCGAAAAAACACAAATTGTTGTCTATAGATTGTGCTCACGATATTTCATAGTGAAAAATATCATAAAAATTATTAACTGATAAAAGGGAACGATAAAGGGGAAAATGCATCAATTTGAACCTAAAATGAGAGGAACTAATATCCTACACCATCATACAATAATGATATATTATATCCCAAAAAATCATTAAAAAAATCTACCTAAATGAAAAAGTATACTAAATTGAATCCAATGTAAAAGTAACGATGAAGATATATATTATATCTACCTAAGGAATAATAAAGTAAGCCATGTTTCTTAGAGACCTCTCTCGATAGAACCACTCTATGATAAAAAAAACCATTTCGTCAAACAATTGTATCATATGAGTTTTAACTTTAAAATTTAAGTGCTTATAATTATCTATTTCAGCTCATAAATGAATTAATTATACCATTTGGTATAAAAAAATTATAAACTTGAGAGTTATTTTGCTTGTTGTTAAATCATTTGAACTGAAGTATGAAAGTGCTTCAGAACTGTTACTTCATTCATCATTATTAAAAATTACTATTTTAATTGCAACGTCTAAGCGTGTCTAGGCGAGCTAGGAGATAGACAAATGCCCAATGTCCACCTTACGATTAACGTGTTGTTGAACCTCAATAATTATAGCAAACTTTGAGAGCATCTTATAAATTTGATCATTTCTATTTGGTATAATTGATTACATCCTGAAACTTATCAATCAAGAATTCTTTCGATACGATTTTGATAAGATGTCCCCTACTGCATAATTAGTATGACTAAATTGTAATAAGATAATCATGTATTGAATTTTAATTGATAGCGCAAAAGATCGTACTAACTCAAGTAGAGTTTTAGCTACTTAATACTTCATATTCACATGTAGATAGCTACTTCAAAGAGTTCGAATATTGGTTGAGTTTGTTGAACTTTACCTAACAAAACTATGATATCAATCGCAAGATATGATGCTTTTTCGAGAAATTGTGAGAATATGTTGGAGACATTAAACCTGACATGGAAACCGTTGAATTTAAGTAATAAGCAATATTCATAGTCAATAGATTACACATGAAAAAATATTCATCATTCTCATAAGTTGGTAGGAAGCAGTGAATAATTAGGGATGGAAAGCTAGAAACATAGTTGATTTAACAAATAACTGCAAAAAATATTGGAAAAAAGAAAAAAAAATGCTTAGAGTATAGGCATGAGAGTGTTACATTAATAGTTAGCTGTGGATATTGAAATAGTTTACTAAGCTGAATACTATATACTGGTGATTAATAATTGGACCTTAGCTTGAACATTGCATCATGTTGATAAAAATTGTCTCATTAATTACAATGCTGAAATAAGGGGTTATATATGGAAATCTTGATGGGGTTTTTTAGATTGTTAAAATAAGTACATTTTTCATAATACAATGCATATGTTTTTATTTTTGTTCATAACACAATTGTAAATTATATGCTTGCTTTGACTAAACTATCACTCAAATCGAATGATTAAACAAATTCGAATTTTAGCATAGACTGTCGAGATAATTGGTATCGGAGTTTGTCATGTTTATTTTTCTTGAAATGTATGGTACCAATGCTCTTATGTCTTCATTGAACACTTCATTCAACACTTCAATTATATTCAATGCACAATATTCCAACCAATGATATTTGTGTTGAGATTTTAAGATTATCCTTCATTTATAAGTTAGAAAAAATTATAAATTAATTATTAAAATATGAAAATAGAATTAATAAACACCAAAAAATACTTACAGGAGACTTAGCGGGCTAACTAACCGTGATAGAAAAGTACTCTGTTTTTCATAATATTAACTTCCTCTATGTTTTGTATTAATGAAGTATAGCAAATGTGTCTAGTCTAATTGGTTACAATTCTTGTCTTTTGTGGAAGAAACCATGGTTCAAATCCTAGCATTGATATATTTTTATATGAAATAAAAAATTGATTGTGTAGACAAAAATACCCTTCCTACTTTCACTTTCGTTGCAGGAAATTTGAAATGGAGCAAATCAAACTCTTTAAAATGTATTATAAGTAATGTAGATGTAGACAAGATCAGAGGAATTGATGAAAGAACTTCTTTTCTTGGCTACTTCTTGCTTTTCTTGGCTTGGGTTCCCAATCGTGCCTATTTATAGGTTTGTGGTTTCTAATTTTTTCAATTCTTTAATTACTAATAATTGCAGCCAACCCCATTAATGATTTCTCTACAACCTTCTACTCCACACACAGTCCATAAATGGTGAATCAAAAATAATAAATTCAACGAGTTTGGAATAAATGGTGAATCTAAATCAAAGGCACAAATTTAATCTGAATCGCTAAATGTCGCCTTTAAAATGGCTAACGATCGCCCTAACTCTAATGATAAATTACTTATATACCCCAATAAAATTTTAAAATTTAAACAAACCAAACAATCCCTAGCTCCTCAAATTGAACCCCTCATCTGCCTTCTTCGTGAATCCCTCTTGACGCACCAGTCCGCCGGCGCTTTCCTGCCGTCGTCGTCGCTCGTTCTCTATCGAAATTTCCAAAAAAATGATCAAGGCAAGTTACGGTTGGCCCATGGTGCAATCGCAACTCACTTGCAGTTGGCCCATGGTGGAACCGCAAGTGAGCTGCGGTTGGCCCATGGTACAACCACAAATGAGCTACGGTTCCCTTTTTTTGTTTTTTTTTTTTCAATTTTTGGAATGAACTTTACCGATTCATAGTCGCTAGTCATGATCCAGACGTCCTATCAACGATTCCAACTCCAGAATGACGATGATGGATTCTCTCTTTTGAATAATGTTTTATTTTCTTTACTAAGTGGTGTTTGTTTGCTAAAGGGAGAGTAAAGAAGCTAAAAAGTTAAATTTGTAACTTTGATGTTTTTTACGGCGACATTTAACAATTTTAAGGGCCACCTTTAACAACTCCCAATTTAATGTACAATATGTAACTGCTAATAAAATGACAACATAAGTGTAGTATCGACACCATACTTGTTGCAGTTTTATGATATATATATATAAAAAAACAAGGAGAAGAAAAAGTTCAAGCAAGAATATCTTCTAAAGGCGTGGCTTCCCCTTTAACCTTGCCATCAGCATCAGTTGTTTGATCTTTGGCCAACTTCTTTAACCTAGCCAGCTCAAGGTCCCGCATCATCTTCCTCCTGTACATCTCCGCAAATGTGATCGCTTCCTCCATCACAACTTTCTCACCATCTCTCATCTTCAGTGGATAAACCTTTGCCTCAGGAGCTGGATTCTGAAATGTGGCTATTGAGAGCCGGCTACAGTTTGAGTTAACCACTGCTCGATGGTCCGCGCTCTTGAACCTCCCGTTGCTAAGCAACTGCTCATGCATCCACACAGGGGAAAAAATATATTTGATTCCACGTGAAATAATCAAGGTTCAGGAAGACGCTAGGCGTAAGACGAGCACGGGAGTTGAGAAGATTCTTACGTGGGTATGATCACCGAGGTTGACCACGAAGGCTCCTTGAATGGGTTTAACGGTGATCCAGGTTTGACCTCCATCCCTGGTGGCTTGGAGGCCTCCGACCTGGTCCTGGTGCAATACCGTGATGGTCCCCGGATCAGTGTGCCGCTTAAGGCCGAGGGTCAGGTCAGGCTGAGGGCATTTCGGGTAGTAATTCACCACCACTTTTTGGTCCATATCTATGCAGGCTTCGGTCAGCGCTTCCTTCTCCAACCCCAGGGCTTCTGACAGATGCTCCAGCAGTTTGCATGCCAATCCCATTACCTTCTCGCTGTACTCTTCCGTCACCGCCCTCCACGCCGGCGGCTTGTCCGGCCACCGCGAATAGTCCCGGTTCCGGATCGGGTACGAAAAGTACGTTACTATCTCGCGCCAATCCTGCACCGCTTCTCCCTGCATATGCATCCGGTACACAAGATTATTAGTGCTACTCCCTAACATTGGGGGTCGTGGAGATTCGAACACACACGACCACTTGACCAAATCAGACTCTGATACCATGTCATAAATCAGTTGGTTCCAATAACTCAAGTTGTTGGAAGAAGATTATACTAAATCTTATACCACTCTCTAACAAAGCGAAAATACATGAGTTTCGTTACAGGCAGTCGAAAGATAACATACCCAAGCATATCCCCACACATGACAAATAATTAAACGGAAAGGCGATCACCTGTAAATGGCTGGAAACAATGAAGCCACCTTTCTTCCCACCGGACATGTCGAATCGGAGCTTCTCATCGGGCGGCAAAGCGAAAAATTCGAGAGCGAGACGGGTCATATTAGATATAAGGTCCGGGTCGATTCCATGATCCACGACCTGAAAAATCCCCCATTCCTCGCAGGCTTTGACGATCTGCTTGCTAACTTCTTCCCTTCTTTTTGCCTCCTCGTTGGTCCCGCCGGCAAGGGAGATCACCGGGATTTCGTTGCTGAATTGATTGTAAGCTACTCTGGGGCGTTCATCCTCGTCGCGAATGAAGTTTGCATGCAACGTCTTCTCTTCAGCCAGGGCCGTCAACGTCTTCGGGGCCGCCATACGCGAATTGGCTAGCTGTTTTTTTTCTTCAATTTTTCCTCTTCTTTCTCCCTTTGATTTTGATTCCCTAGAGCCCTAGTAAATTACTTGTTTCTTTTTTGTTCTTCTCTTTTTTTTTTTTTGGTCATCTATTATAATTTCCCTGCATAATTTGCGGTTTACCAATGAAACAGAAACAGAAACGTATAGAAAGGACAAAGTATATTTAATTTGAATTGAATACATTTATAATTTTGGTTGACTTTCCAATACCAAAACGGTTGTATAGAACTAGACAATCAAATCCTAACCATTGATTTTGAAAGAAAAAAAACTAAATTTAATGGTAAATATTTATAAAGAGTAAAGAGGGAAGTTAAATTTTTTTTTTTTTTGTGAATGGGGAGCATGGTTTTTGGGCCTAGAAGTTAGGTAATCCAACATGTCAAAAATAGTATTCAACATCTCATAAGGAAATAATTCTATTGACTGTCATAGGTGTTAGCAGCATAGCATAGCATGCTAACAACAACCCAAAAAAAAAAAAAAGTGTTAGCATACTAGCCAATTTGACGCGGATCCACACCTGCGCTACGCGCATTCTAAAACTACATCACCAAATAATTGTCTGGTAGAAGAGCACTTCTACTATGCTATAAGACATTGGTGCTTTAATTTACAATTTGAAGTTGTACTATAACGTTAAATGTACAAGTTCAGGTTGTACCATAAATGAATCTGTACACTTATTTTATGGTACAATTTTACAACTTAAAATTGTACCATAAAAGAATTTGTACAAAAGAATCTAGATAGAATCTGAAGTTGCACTATAAAAACAAAAACTTATCGCACGAATGCTATATAGCATTGTAAAATTCATCTCGATAAAAAAGTAAGACAGAATACCAATGACGCCGTCGTTTTGATGGAGAGTGAGGGGAACGATAAGACAACAGTCATATTTATTCTTTTACTCTTTGCGTAGACTTATCCTCACATCACAAGAGCCACTGCATTGCCAACCAGAATCTGGTCCACGCAATCGCGTAATCTCCTCAAACTAGAACCAACAAAATGCAAACACTAGTGTCTAGTGATCCCTTTTTTACACTTCCCTTCTCTTCCACATCTCTTCTCTGCATTCTTCCCTCACATTTTCCCACATCCCAACCATTACTATGGCAGCAGCTGCAGTGACTTCCGCTGCAGTATCTTTTCCTTCTACCAAGTCCTCCTCCCCACTCTCTTCCAGAACCTCCATCGTCTTCACCCACGAAAGAATCACCTTCAAGAAGGTTACAATTTTGTTTCTGGGTTCCCCTCGCTCATCTCTCTAATCTGCTTCCACTTTTACTCCAACTAGTTTCCTGACAAGGGGCTTTTTTCCATCGTCTTTTCTTGTTTGCATTTCGTCAGTCATCTCATGTGCATACTGGAAGCAGGGGACTGGTTTCAGTGAGAAGCCAGGTCACAACCGAAGCTCCTGCTAAGGTCAAGAAGGAGTCCAAGAAACAGGAGGAAGGTGTGGTTGTGAACAAGTTCAAACCCAAGGAGCCTTACACTGGGAGATGCCTTCTCAACACCAAGATCACTGGCGATGACGCCCCTGGAGAGACCTGGCACATGGTTTTCAGCACTGAAGGTGTGTCATATATCTGTTTTAATTGGGCTCATGTATAATTCCTTTTGGGATGTATGTGGCTGATGTTTTCCTTCCACTGAATGAACTGGGTACTTCTCGTTTTCTTTGGCCGAATCAGGGGAGGTGCCTTACAGAGAAGGGCAGTCAATTGGAGTTATTCCAGAGGGCATTGACAAGAATGGGAAGCCTCACAAGCTTAGATTATATTCAATTGCCAGCAGTGCTCTCGGTGATTTTGGTGACTCTAAAACTGTAGGGCTATTTCTAACTCTTCTCCTTCAAATTTAAGTTAACGTAATGAATGTTCTTTTCTCTACAATCAAAGAATTTTACCCATCTTTCTTTTACTTGCCACTGGACTGCATGTTCATTTGAAATTTGGAATCCTTGTCATTGCAATCGCCATTTTCAGGTCTCCCTTTGTGTGAAGAGGCTTGTCTACGTCAATGACCAAGGAGAGACTGTTAAGGGAGTCTGCTCAAATTTCTTGTGTAAGTTCATGAGACTAGAACAAAATTTGCTGTCAACAATTAAGAAAATGGGTCACTTTGGTTAGAGCTTAATGCTTGTGAGTAATTGCGGTCTGTGTTTGTGCTCGACTCCAGGTGATTTGAAGCCCGGCTCAGAAGTTTCAATCACAGGACCAGTTGGGAAAGAAATGCTTATGCCAAAAGACCCTAATGCCACAATTGTCATGGTAAACTGCTCTTATGCATTCTCTAGTGTAATACAAATTTAAGGCGCCCATATGGGTTCCAGTAGATTCTTATGCTATCTGCGTTGAACTCCTCTTCTTTGCAGCTTGCGACTGGGACTGGCATTGCACCCTTCAGATCGTTCTTGTGGAAAATGTTCTTTGAGAAGCATGAGGACTACAAGGTACAAACTGAATATCATTTGTTTTCTTTTCTTTGCAAGCCACTCTGTTAATGTGTCAGCTAAGATGATGTCACGAGGAATGCAAGACAATACTGTCAAACACTCATATAGATAGACATTACTGAATTCCCTGCCAACAATTTTTCTAGTTCAATGGGCTCGCATGGCTCTTCCTGGGAGTTCCCACTAGCAGCTCATTGCTGTACAAGGAGGTATATATATTCAACCAAAAACCCGTTTTTTCAACTATGATTAAGTTGTACACTTTGTCAAATCTTCATTCGACATTTGCACGGGCAGGAATTTGAGAAGATGAAGGAGAAGGCACCTGAAAACTTCAGGCTAGACTTTGCAGTGAGCAGAGAGCAAACTAACGAGAAAGGCGAAAAGATGTACATCCAAACGCGCATGGCTCAATATGCGGAAGAGCTGTGGGAGCTACTGAAGAAAGATAACACATTCGTGTACATGTGTGGATTGAAGGGAATGGAGAAAGGCATTGATGACATTATGGTCGGTTTGGCTGCTAAGGATGGTAAAGCTTCCGAAACATCTTGGAAGGAATTTTGGCAAAAAAACGTTCCATGTTGTGAATAAGCTTTGCTTGTTGGTGGGTATGCTTTAATCTTTAAATCTGTTGTTTCCCTGTTGTTGGCAGGAATTGATTGGTTTGATTACAAGAAGCAGCTGAAGAAGGCTGAGCAGTGGAATGTGGAAGTGTACTAGTACTGTTACTTTCTTTTCGGTGAGATGTATATTTGGAAGCCAAAAGAATGTGTCCTCCTGCAATAAACTGTATTCGCTGCATTGTGTAGATAGGATGTAATCGACCTCATATATCGACTGTTAATTCTTCAAATACTGCTTTTGTGTCTGCCCCAAGCCTCCCTTGTTCATTATGTATTAGTGACTCGTAGCAATCCTCACGGAATAACCAGAGATCGAATCGGTTGCTAAAGTCTAGGCAGTAAATATCAAATGGGAAATTAACGTCTTCTGCAAATTCAATTTTCTATCTCAATTTTTTCAATAATTCATGAAGTCTATGAGTCATTGAGTTATGACTCTATGAACTTGTGAGCTATGAACTTGTGAGCTATTTTATTGTTTTTAAGTATTAAATAAGTTATTAATTATTTGAGTTGATTTTTATTGTTTTTAAGTATTAAATAAGTTATTAATTATTTGAGTTGAAGTGTGAAAATGTTGTAAATTGTGATTTCATTTAACATGAAGTAAAAATTGCTATTTTTCTTTCAGCATCTAGACACACTTAGACGATGCTTAAAAGAAGGGGTAAATAAAACAACCCTCAACCCGACCCACCTGTATTTATCGTCAAAATTAAAGTTTAATGTTAGGTGAGGGTTTTCTTTTGTACAACTGCCTCTATTGGGTTGGGTACGGATTTTGGGTAACGCAACCCGTATAACTAGACCCAATCTGTGTTGAACTATTGTCACAAGTGTTCGTATCGAAAACATATTTGTGTCATCAATAAACATATTTATGAGAAAATTAAGCTTATATTATCATATTTTTCTCTTGTGGTTTCCCTAGTTGAATACATTCTTCAACTGAATATTTAGATGTAGATTTAATATAAGCTATAATTCACGTGATCTTTTTTCTTGTATATAATTTTAGAAGAACGATATATAATGAATGTGTTAGCTTATAACCACTTTAGCTTATTTAAAAAAAAATAACGAAAAAGACTAGACATATGTTGAAGTAAATTGCATTTCATTCAAATCCAAACAACATTTATGATATCGATACTTTTTTGCCTCCATTTAATTCTTTAAAATTTTAATTAGTTATATAATATTTTTGTAATGTATAATAGTTTTCTTTTTTGTGTTGAGTTGGGTTTTTAATTAAAAGTATCTCCAACCCGACTCAACCCAATTATAAACAAACTGTAGGGTTCTAATTTTTTTAGTGGGGTTTGATTTCATATTTTCAAAATCGTAATATATGAGTTGGGTGATTAAAATGACCAAACTCAAACCACCCAAGCCTTGTACACCCCTACTTAAAAGTGTTAAAAGTGTTAGGAGGTAGGCAAAGCTCCAATGCATGCCTGCGCCTTCTTGAAACTAGATTATAATAGGAAGAAAAAAATATAAGTACTAATTTTTTTGGGTGCGCCTATGGTGACTTGCACTTTTCGGTCGACCTCAGTTAGGATTAGGTCGACCTCATATAGGATTATGTCGACCTAATTGGTTGTTTCAGTGTAAAAACAGTTTCATGGTGCCTACTTTGGAGATTCATATCTTACAATTGGCTCGATGGAAATTGGAGATTAAGGACTTGTTTTGAAGCTGGGTGTCCCTCTACACATTGAAGTGCTTGGGAGCTCGATAGGAAGTCCAGAAGACCATTTGTGAACTTGATCAAAAGGTTATGCCAAAACTGGGAAACTGGCTGAAAATGGCCAAGTCTGGGAACGTGTTTGTGAAGCCTACTTTGGAGCTTAATTCGGGAAGTATGGATGCAAGTCGAGTCCAGGGGCCTCTACCACGTTAAATTAGGTATGTTTTTATACAAAGTCAAGTCATTGGATCAAAGATTGGATATCTGTAAGGCTTCAAACAAAAGGGCCGAAGTGGCTACGAAGACTGTTTTTCTGTCAGACTTCGAGCACAAGCAAGTTGTATGAAAAAATTTAAATTTTAGGTAATGAAGTTGAAGGAACAATAAATTAGGTCTAAAATATAATTTTTAAATTTTTTAATACTTGGCAAGATGACTCCAAATTCAAAAAATAGAAATAATAAAATCTAAAATACCAAAAAGTAGCAAATGAATAACCACACAATGTATTTGGATTACTTAAATTTCAAATACAAGCATTAGAAATACACATTTCCTAACACACCCTTACTAATATGAAATTTCACAATTGGGTGCGTGTAGTGGAGACCAATGTTCTATCGGTCTAGTGAGTGATTCACATTTTACTGGTTAACCGATATCAAACCGTTAATAAACTGGTACCTTATAACAAGAGAAATATAAGTAGCACATACAAGAATAACATATTTATTATAATAATTCAATCCATTAGACTACTTAGAGATGTGATAAGAAGCCTCGTCCCTCTAGGGATGATAATTGAGCCCGTACTCAGGGTAAACAATCAAACCCAATCAAAGTAGGTAAAACCTAGTTTTGATGAATTTTTGGTCTGGTGAGAGTTTTACCCACTTTTGAAATTAGTGGGTTGGGTTGGGTGTGGGTGCTCATCTAGTTGTCGAGACAGACTGAAAAACTCGTTATATGTTTGTTGCGCCATTTTCACGACCACGGATATGAAATTTATTTTAATTCAATAGTCCAATATTGGACTCTAAATACGTAATACAATAAATACTTGACTAATTGAATCCTATATTAAATATGCAATAAGCCGAACAATAAAACAACCAACTCTTAATTTATCAATTTCGGTAGTACTAGTTTAGGGTATTGGGTGCGAATACACTTTCTCACACGTAACCATACCCTCAATCTAAAATCCTTATAATTCGCAGACTAGGTCCCTGTTTGGACCTTAAGGTCGAGAGTGGTACAACTAGAGTCGAATGCTCTATTAGTAAGATCAATGGTGACTAAGACCACGATGCGGTCGGCCCCGATTCCGAGGGACGGTTGCGACACTTATTAATGATAACTATCTCATTGTCTTTTGTAGTATTTCATATTTTCGACGACTTGATGACTTGTCAATAATAGTATCTTTTCTGACAACGTATTACCGACGACATAGTAATTGCGTCAACAATGTTAATTTTTTTTACAATTTTTTTCACCGTCAATAATTACGATTTGTTTCGGGGGGGGGGGGGGGGGGGGGGAATGAATTTTCATCAGTAATATTGAGTATTACCGACCCAAAAAAATATAGGTGTCGAAAATAATGATGGTTTGGAATTGCATCATAAATGGACATAACTAATGAAAAATATTACAATTACTGACGAGATTTTTATGTGGTCACCAAAAAGGTGGATATAACTGACGACATAGCTTTTTGGTCAGAAAAATGTCTTTTTCCGACGAAAATTTACTACTGTAAGAAAGTTATCGTCAGAACTGTATGTCTTTTTGTAGTGTACTAATTACATAAAATTGAAAACAATTCTTCCTAGAGTCCTCCTTTAGTTGCCTACTCTCTAGTTGGTTGCTCTTCAACTGGTTGCTCCATCAGTCCTTCTCTACGACTAGGTGAGTGGATTGGGGTCAAGTCTACGCCGTTACTAAAAGTCTACGAGCATTTGAGGGGTTTTCCTTAAGGTTCTCCTTAAAAACAGTGGAAGTTGTTATCACAACCAATCTTAAACCCTCAAAATGTTGGAGTTGTTGTTACTCGCCACCCTAAAAAACTTAAACCTTTGACCGAATCAGGGATCCCCTCACTAACTAGTCAGCCACTTAAATCATACGTATGAGGGTCGATTTAGGCCTATCCTTTCCTTATCCTTTTATGCGAGTATTATTGATTCATCCTCATACACCTGAAGAGCATATCATGCTCTTCCTTTAACTTTCACATCTTTATGGGAGTCTTATTGATTCATCCCAGAAGCCTTAAGAGCATATCGTGCTCTTCCTTTAAACTTTCACTAGGGTGGGAGATTGGCGTTAGTGACCTAACTCTTGACATTTTTACCTTAAATCCTATAGTAGTAAAATACTACTAATAGAAGACATAAACATAACAGCTTCAAGTAAATATTGAAAGCTCTAGCAATTGTCTCGGATAATAACTAAAATAAAGAGCAGGCATCCTCAAACACATACATAAACTCAAGTACTGGCATTACATTATACATAAAAGCACATGATAAAAAACTCATCATACGTAGAATTTACCCCCTTTTACCACGCACCTTACATTCAAACTGATTGACTTGAATTATCCCCCAAGTTAGTAGATCCGATGCTTCAGCTTGTCATAAACCAACTGTTCCCATTAACTCGAGTTGTTGGGAGAAGATTATGCTGGATCTTATACCACTCTCTAACACGTGCCCCCAAACAAAAGCCAACCCATGGGCTTGAAGTTTGCACAGGTGATCACCATACCTTGTGCTTTAATCAACTGTTAATATTGGAAGTCGTGGAGATTCAAACACACTGTCACTTGGTCAAACCAACTCTAATACCATGTCATAAACCAAATTCTCTCTAACACAACTCCTTGCTTGAAGTGCAACAAAGCTATCCATAGTACCATGCCACCATGTCAATTTAAACTTAATTAGTTTCTGCAAATTTACTTACATCCCTTCTCGTTTGTAATTACCATTATTGTTCATCCACCCATGCATTTACATGAGCCTTCACCTGTTGTGGTTACTTTTGTTACTTGGTCAATAAGTAACATAGTCTTTGGCCTACTTGTCTTTGGCCTTTTGTTTCTTGTCCCAGAAGGAGAAGGACACTCGATCGTCCTTAGGTTTTAACCTAAGTTTTTTTCTCTATACATAGCTTAGTTGCGGAGATTGTCGTAAGCAAGCCGTCACAATGTAGTCCTCTAATAAAACGTCAGTCATGAGCTCTTTCGAACTCGCCATGGATTAGTCTCGATCAATCAATCGATCAAGGATACCACGTAAAATCTCGTGTCTCTTGTGTTCTTTCTTTACCGCGTTATCAAATTCTTCATTGTATCAGAGTGAAACTCGATCCCTTGTCTAGCATTTTGAGCTTTCGCACGTCTTCCTCTTCGTGGCAGCTTACTAAGTCTCACCAGCGTGGTTCTCAATTTTTGCCGCATAAAGTCCTATTCACATCAGCCATATGGTTATGCTATTATGGTCGTCCGAGTCATCTTCTCTATTTCAAAGGTGACTACTTCAACAACACGTCAAGCTTTGAAGAATACGTTGCCAGAAAGGGGAGCGGTCCATGACCATGATAGAAACATACGGTTTCTATTTTTACTACTATTATTATTAGGTTTATTATTATTAAGATTAGTAGTCTTTGAGTCATAATATGATAGTCTATATAGGTTTTTCTAGTCTTTTGTTATAAATATGTACTTTGGGTTTACGTCATGGTCAGTCAAGAAGAATATTAATAAAACTCTCCTAAACCCTAATCTCTTCCTATCCTCCCAATTCTCGATCTCAATCCTTTAAAGGCTTCAGCCGATTCTCTATCTTTCTCTTCTCAAATCCCTAATTCTGTTCTGAATTGCTAATTCCCAATCTCACGACCATACCCGATAGAACCCTAATATAAGGTTTTATCATTTGGTATCATAGCCAACATGAGCTCATCGAGGCTCTCTGATCTGGAGTGGACTTGTGTGAAATATCAGCTCGACACGATCCTCGCCGAGCAAGACCAGGAGGCACTCGAACATGCGACACGGCGACGAGCCGTCGCGACACCGAGCACTAATCATGTGGAGGTTCCGGCGACGGCGATGAAGAAGATGATGGTGGACGGAGGAACGAGAAAGACGCTAGCAGCGGCTTCTGGGACGAGGGAGTCGAGACCTGAGCTGAGAATGGATGAAGCACCGGAGTTGCAGCTCTTCGCTTCAACGTGCGATCGACTAGAAGCCCTCATACAACAAGCGCGTGATCGCCAAACTCAAGAGGAACGAAGGTGGAAGGAGAATATGGAGGAGTTCATGCGACCCCTAGATTCGTCGCGGCGAACCAAGTCACCCACCACCATCGTGGTGACTTCACCACCACCATCACGGACGGAGGAGATTGCGGAGGCCGACGGAGAAGCGTTGGTGGAGAGCAACGGGGTCGAGGGCGCTGCTGATCTGATGCAGTCACAAGTGCAGGAAAAGTAGGAGACGGAAAATAAGGTGACGATAGAGGCGTTGCCGAAGAAGGAAACCGCGCCAGAGATGGTGAAGACGACCGGTGTGATGGGTTCTAGCGAGCGATTGAAGAGGACCCCAACAAAGGCTTTCGTGGTGGCGACGAAGGCCAAAATGGTAGATGGAACTCCCTGCTAGGGGAGGAGTAGTTCACCGCCAAGGGATAGATCGCCGGGGAAGAAGGTGAAGATGGGCATCGCGTCTTCGAGATTAGGGGTGGGCATGCAGTTCTGTAAACCCGAACCGAACTGACCCGAACCTGAATTCAACCAAACCGAAACCGAACTATTGTCATTCAGTTCGGAATTCGGACATGAATAATGGGTATTTCGGAACCCAGGGTTGTCATCACCGAACCCGAATTCCGAAATCTGAACCGAAAAACCGAAAAGCCTAGTCGGCCAGTCCCCACCCCAGCCCAATCTCTCATAGGCCACACACTAACACACCACCACTCTGCCCAACCCAATCTCTCACAGCCCTAGCCCTAAGCCCACTCACACATAACAAATATACAACCTCCACAGCAGCCATCCCTCATCGTCACCCACTCACCCTCCTCGCCGACCAATCTCCCCTCTCTCAGTTCTCTTCTCCTCAACTAGTGCCTGCCACTTAAACCAAGAAAATCAAACATAAAAACCCACATGCATTAGTCAAGATGAAGAGAATGTTGATTGGGGAGGTGCAAGGATCTTCGTCGCCGCCGCCGCGTTGTTCACTTCGTCAATCGCCATCATCGTTGGCGCTGCCGCCGTCTTGTTATCTCGGTCAATAGTCGTTGCCGCCGAGTTCGGGTCTCGGGGTCGGAGGGGAGACGAGAGTGAAATTGAGTGAAGGATAGATCTGGCAGATAGAGGAGAGACGAGAGAGAGATTGATTGAGGGAAGGATAGATCTTAGGGAGATAGAGGAGAGAGGAGAGAGAGATTGATTGAGGAACATATTCGATAGATGAGAGATGAGGGAGAGGGGAAGGATTAATTTGGGGCTGATTTTTAGTGGGGAATGGAAATAAAGTGTGTTGGTTTTATATTTTCGGGTTTGGGCCTTGAAATCGGACCAACCGAGATATAATTCGGTTCGGGCGAACCGAACCGAATTATATTTCGGTTGAAAATCGGTTCGCTGCATGGACTAATTCGGGGAGTCGGTATGCTTAATTTCGGTTCGATTAATACCAAACCGACTGATTGCCCACCCCTATTCGAGATCACCTTCTGGTCACCTGGGGAATCGCTCGCCGCTGGGGAACAAAGTGCCAAGGAGGAGACTGGAATCGAGCTCGGCGCCAGAGGAGAAGAGGAAGAAGTTGCCGCCAGTAGAGCAAAGGAAGGGAGGTTGTGGCGTTTTTCTCTCCAATAGCTCGACAGTTGTAGCGTCAATCAACGCAGAGGCGATGGGGAAGACGAGAGTCGCCGGATTGGGGCAGCTGTGTACCGATCAGGCGATTGGCTCGCCGGGGGAGGACTAGGTAGAGGAGCTGCCGACGGGGGATATGCAGGTCGGAGGTATCTTTTCCTTTGCAAGCCCTAGGCAGCCTGGGCTAATCTGCTTTGTTCAACATCAGCAGAGGCCGAGTGGGTCCATGGGCTCAGATATTTGGACTACATGCCCTATTGAGCCAAGAGAGGCAGGGTGGTTTGTGGAGGGCAGGACGAAACTGATATGTTTCGTTGGGCTTGACCAGGATCTGTTGAGCTGGCTGCAGTATGAGAGGGAGAAAGGTGATCTAAGGTCGGGCTTTGGTCCATTCTTAGGAATGAAGTGGGCCTGTGAAGGGCTATCATGCTATGCAACAGGGGAGAATGGAAAGGAGGTAGTGGGCTTCACTACTGGTCTTGGGTCTCAGTCTGAGGTAGGAATGAGGATGAAGGGAGGTATGATGGTTCAATTGCATCAGGTGGGCTTAGAAAAACATGGGGAAAGATCTATTGGATGGGATGGCAGTAAGGGGGCAATTAATTTGGCTGCCATCATAAGGACGTTCAAGTCCGGAGGAGCTGCGTGGGTGGGAGGAGTTCGAATGGCCAACCGCAATTGGAAGAGAAGGAAACACAAAGTACGATGGAGGCGACAAGCAGCTTTTACGGAAAAGTCGGTTAATTCGATCAACCTTGAGGGCAAGGTTGGTCTCCAGGGGGAGAGAATGACAGAAACCTATGGTTTCTATTATTACTATTATTTTTATTAGGTTTATTATTATTAAGATTAGTAGCCTCTAACAATGATACCCAACAAATATGACATAGAAGACTAGGACATGTAAGCACAAGTGTCTTAGGGAAACTATCCAAGCTCAACTTAGTCAGGGGTCTTCCTTCTTTAAGTAAAAAACCAGAATTATTCTGTAATGCATGTGCACTAGGAAAAAAAACGAGAGTCTCCTTCAAAAAGTAAGCCATATGTAACCACCATAAGAATATTTGATCTAATTCACATAGATTTATTTGGTCCAAACCAAACCATTAGCTTAGGAAGAAAATAATATGTTTTTGTTCTGCTAGACGACTTCTCTAGGTATTCATGGGTATTTTTCTTAAAAAGGATGAAAATATCACTAAATTAAAAAAAAATATCACCAAAATACAGATAAAGAAAGAATTATTAGTAATAGCGTGGCTGGCGATAACACTGCCCTGACAACGACAACTATCAGGTTAACTTTAGGAATGCATGCCGCTGATACAAGGCTGATTGTGATTTGGAGTTTGTTGTTCTCTGTGTTTGTTTGTTTTTTTATGTGAGTTTGTGATGCGATGTTGTCGCATGGCTGCTTGCGGCATGTGTCTGCAGTCTTTTAGGCTGGTAGTGCGTGCTTGTGTAGTGCTTCGCACCCCTGCTTTTGCTTTTCGTTTGCTTGTGTACGTTTCCTTCCTGTTAATAAAACTTATATCACAATTATAAAAAAAAAAATAGAAGTGATCATGGAGGAGAATTTGATAGTCATTTGTTTGAAGCATTATGTGACAATCTAGGAATACAACATAACTTCTCAGCTCCTAGAACACCTATACAAAGTGGGGTTGTTGAAATGAAGAATAGAACTCTAGAAGAAATAGGAAGAACCATGCTCCAAGAATAAACTTACCTCAACATATGTGGGTAAAAGCCATTAATACTACCTGCTACATAGCTTATAAAGTGCTTAATAGAATTAAGCACAAAAGGACTTCCTATGAACTTTGGAAGGGGAAGAAGCCAAATATAAGTTACTTTCATGCCTTTGGAAGTCCTTGCTTCATCTTAAACACAAAAAAGTCAACTAGGAAAGTTTAAACCCAAATCAGATCTAGCCACTTGTATAGGGTATTCGACCAGAAGCAAAGCTTACAGGGTCTTTAATAGAATGGTAAATACAATTTAATATCCAAACCTTTCATTTTAAACAATATAATAGCCAAATCTTTTCGAAAACAATTTAATATCCAAATCGTCAACTTTCTGCTGTTTGACCGTTAGTTGACACTTAAAAAAAGTTTGAAGTACGACACTTCATCGATATCCATCGATATCTTCTCTGAAAAACCACCAACATATCGTAGTTCCAAACCCGAGAAGTCCATGACTCCACCATGATGGTATAGAATATCTAAATATTCAGTCATCTGTAATGTCAAAACAAGAAAACAAAGTTGTATTGTGACAATTTCCCCTAAACAAAGCTTTCTTGAAGTGTCAACTAACGGTCAAACGAACGGAAAGTTGACGATTTGGATATTAGATTGTTTTCGAAAAGGTTTGGCTATTATATTGTTTAAAATAAAAAATTTAGATATTAAATTGTATTTACCCTTAATAGAAAGACCAACAAAATTGAGCAGTCTATTCGTATAAAATTTGATGGAAGTCCACATCAAACCGAGGAGGATCCATTTGCAATACAACCTCTTTTCACAATAACAGAGTCTACCTCCCAAAATCTAGAACCAACAACTCCAATTTCTGATGAACCTATTGAAACTAAACAAACATCTCATCATGCACCTGCTCATATACAAAAAACGCATCCACCTTCCCTAATCATAGGTGACCATGATGCCCTACTAGTTACTCGATCTAAAGCAAAAAAATCTTCTACTCTTATCTCTATTCACTATTCTGTCCCAAATAGAACCTAAAAACATTAAAGAAACTCTATTATATGAATAGTGGAATCTAGCTATGCAAGAAGAACTCAACTAGTTCAAACGAGCCCAGGTTTGGGATCTTGTACCTTGACCCGAAGACTGGCTAGTTATTGAAGTCGGTTTTTAGAAAACATATATGATGAATCAGGAAAAAACATTAGAAATAAAGCTCGTTTAGTTTCCAATGGCTATGATCAAGAACAGAAAATAGATTTTGAAGAAACCTTCACTCTAGTAGCCAGGATAAAAGCAATTACGTTGCTTTGTGCATTTGCTAGTACAAACAAAATCAAGCTATATCAAATGGATGTCAAAAGTGCATTTACAACATGGTTTTCTAAATCAAGATGTTTATGTAGAACAACCTCCTGGTTTTGAAAATACTTTCTTTCCTAATCATGTTTACAAACATAAAAAGGCTCTTTATTGCCTAAAACAAGCTCTTAGGGCCTGGTATGAGAGATTAAGTACTTTTCTATTAAAAATAACTTCACTAGAGGACCAATAGACTCTAGTCTTTTTCCTATTATTCTTCCTAAGGTCTCCTAATTGTTTAAATCTACGTGGATGGCATAGATTTTGGGGCCACATAAGAAAACCTTTGCACTGAATTTTGCAATCTCATGCAGGGTACCTTGGAAATGAGTATGATGGGAGAACTAACTTTCTTCTTAGGTCTCCAAATTCATCCAACTCCAGCTATAATTTTGATAAATCAAAGCAAGTATGTCCTTCCTTGCTAGCAAAGTATAAAATGTCCAACCAAACCCTAAAAATCTCCCATTGTCACTTCTCTTCATCTAGATCTTGATGAACTTGGTGCCTCAGCTAGTGACACTCTCTATCGAGGTCTCATTGGATCTTAGCTTTACGTAGCATCTAGAAAACCAGACATCATGTTCAGTGTATGTCTATGTGCTAGGTTGCAAGCCAATCCCAAGAAATCCCATCTAACAACAACAAAAAGAATTCTTTGTTATCTTGTCATACTCCTACCTTAGAAATTTGACATCCTTCATCTAATTCCCTAGAACTTATAGGATATTCAGACTCTAACTTCGCCAAAAACGAAACTTATAGAAGTACCTCCAGCGAGTGTCAATTCCTCCGAGAGTCACATGTCTCTTGGTCTTCCAAGAAACATGTATGTGTTGCTTTGTCTACAAACAAAGTTAAATATCTTGTTGCACACAACTTTTTTGGCTCAAACAACAATTCCAGGACTATGGACTCTCTATTTCCAATCAGCTAATCCTCTGTATTAATTCCAGTGCCATAAGCATGAGCAAAAATCCAGTGCATCACTCTAGGAACTAAGCATATTGTGATAAAATATCATTTCCTTCGCGATTTAGTTCAAACTGGAATTGTTTCCATTTCACATATTCCTGCAGATAGATGATACTAAACCCCTAGGTTTTGATGGTTTCACTTTTCTTAGCCAAGAATTAGGGATGATTGACGGTGCTACTCTCCTCTCCACATAACCTCTATTGGGTTTCCCTAGCAATATATTTTTCTTTCCTTTTCTTGTTATTTTCTCGCTCCATAAATACCCTCTACCTGTTCTTTCTCTTGTTATCTCGCAAGCATCGCCTCTTTCGTCGCCTTTTTGTCTTCATCTTTCCTTATAATGGCTGGTTTAAATGCTATTCTTACTTATTCAAATGCTGAATGTAATTTCTTCATCAGTAAAGGAGATTACCAGACCGCCTCCAGTATGATTCCCGTTATCAGTGAGTATAGGCTTCCTCCCTTATCATCCTTTCTAGATGAGGTTTCCTCTCGCATCGCTAATCTTCGCTGGGAAGGATTCTTTAATCTTCGAGTACCTCATTCTTTGGCCTTCTGTCCATTGGTTTTTTGGAAGTTGGAGGAAACTTCAAGCCACACTCATCTTGATTTTAACTCGAATTGGGAGGAAAAAATTGATGAAGACTAAACCTTCGTTCTTGGAAGAGAAGGAACCTGTACATCTTCCTCTACAACAATGAAAGAAGAGCAAGGAGTAGCAATCTCACCCACTCTAAGCAAGGATTCTCTATGCATAAAAGAACCAAGCTTTGAAGTGAATGGACCCCTTCAAGATCCCCTTACATCATCTCTTCAAGAATCTGCACAAACCTTGGAAAACAAGAACCTTGAGGAAGTAAGGGCAGAGAATGAAGAGTTCACCATTTACAAGGACACACTTAGTCAAAAAATGGAGGATGACATACCCGAAGTTGGAGACCATGAAGAAAATTTCAAAATCTTGATAAAAATCCATCATAGAGTCGAGTCAAATCTCAATCGACTATTTGATGAGGATCCCTTTGCTGCATTTCTAGAGAGCCATGAGGCTGTACCATCTTATCTAATCCAAATAGGGGAATACATGAGTTCCTCTTTGTATAGTTACCTCTACCATATGCATAATATTCAAAAATCAAAGTGGATCTTTTTCCTTTGGCATTAATTTAGAGAGTTACTGGATCTTTTTCCGACCAACTTCTGATATCATTCTCAACTTGTTTCGGTCCTCTTTTGATATTGATCCAGAGCTTCATGTCATGACTTGTAGAAAATCTTCCATGCAACCTTTCCAAAAGGCATAACTATTTTCGTCAAGTTTTGGTGGTTTTGTTGTAGATTGTCCTCAACTTGCGTGATTAGATGCAGATGATTCATTAATCTTGCTAAGGAACTCATAGCTTTCATTTTGGATCTTGCTCCTCATTAGAGACCTTCTCGGATACCAATTGTAGGATACGTGTTGCACACAAATATACTTATAAAATAAGATGAACCAACACAAATAATATGAAACAATTGATTTCGTCTTGACTTGCAACAAAGTGCAAGTGTTTAACGAGATAGGTATTGAGCATAATCAAATCGTCTTTAACCTCCAAGAGATTGTTCCTGTTAAGAATCACACAAACAATAGAGAGGAATAGGAAGAGAGACACACGTATGATGTTTTGTTAACTGAGTTCAGTTTATTGCTTTACGCCACGGCTCGAAGGTGGCTTACCCTTTGAGACCTAGTGTCTAGGTTTTTATCTTATTCCAATCTAACTCCAAGTTGAGCTCCATTGTGTGGAACTCAGAACCTTGACAAGAATAGAGCAAATACCCATTTGTCTCTTCCTCACAAGCACTCAAGCTAAATAGAGAGACTACACAAACCTCACAATCACTCAAGCAATACAGACAATGAACCTCTATCATCTCTGAACCCTATTGCTAATCACACAGTGTTTGATCTTGTTTTGTGTAGGATTACTCTGCCACATTCAGCGAGGCTTGTCTTGTTGCTTCCTTGTATTTATAGTTTCTTAATGCAACAATCTTCTTTTGATCTTCACTTGATTATGGAGATTCTCAATGCAACAATCTTCTATTGATCTTCACTTGATTACGAATCATATATTCACAGACATGGTAGGTAATTTTACCTTAGCGGAAAGGGAAAGCTTTTCCTCAACAATATCCCATGTATAACTAGATCTTGAGTCTTAGTTTTAAGTGATGTCATATCTAAGAGATGAGAATTAATGATATTTTTTCTTTACTTTTCTCAATTGGTTTTTATCTTCTTTTTCTAACTTGGATTTGGTTTTACACAAATGGAACAGGTTGTGTTCTACAAAATGATATCCATTTTCAATATTATTTTTTTCATACCACTCGTTACCACTGTATCATCACTTGGTATTATCTTCGTTTTTAACTCAAATTTTGAAAAAAAAATTGTCCAAAGGGAATAAGTTCATCATGATCTCTCAAATCTACAAATTTTCAGGATTAAAAATCACCTTACACCACCCTGGTATAGGGTGGTAACTGGTGGTAGACAATGATGAATGATGGTTAGTATATTTCTACTATCATGTATGCTATCATTATACACTCTAATATGTTCATACCATCATGATACACTTTCATATCACGTGGTATAATCTTAGTACACCCAAACATCACCACATGGTATGGATAGGTAAAAATAGTCTCAATTTTGTTGTTCCAAAATATATCAAAGTGAATGTCATTTTGAAAATCACTATTAATATGATTTTTCATTGCAAAATAAATTAAATTATGACTTAAAACAAAAGAGAAATAACCAGTCAAAATTAATTGGGGAAAGGTTAGAGGCATTCCATAAAATGTAATTGAAGGGTTATGCATGGTTAGGCACCCTAATTATGCCCTCTAATAAGGCAATAGATTCTATGTATAAATTTCCTATGCTATGTATATAACTCTTACTTACCATTCATGGAAAACAATTAACTTTTCTCCCAACTTAATTTAATAAGTTATATATCTTTCGTTTAAGTGGTTATTGAAATTATTTTTCAAAAAAAGTTAAATTAATTGTGCTCATAAAATGACGTCCAATTTGATATATTTCGAAAAAAATATTTACAATTTTATTACAAGTTCATACCATGGTGGTAATGTTTGGTAGTACAAAAGATTATATCATGGTGGTATGAAAGTGTACCAAGGTGGTATAATGGTTGTATACATGATAGTAGGAATATGTTAACTGTCATTTACCAGTTTTTATTACTGTCTACCACCAATTACCACCTATACCAGGGTAGTATGTTTGGTATTGAAATTTTATCTCAATAAATTTGTAAATCCAATAGGTTGCGATCCACTTGCTCATTTTAAGCAATTTTTTTCAAAATTTGAGTACAAAATAAGGTGATATAAAGTGGTACCAGGGTGTTAACGAGTGATAGGGGTGGTTCGAAAAAAATGTTTCTCAAATTATATTAAAAATAGATATCATTTGGTAGATCACAACAAACCCCTTCCATCTTTGCAACAAAAAATTAAACTCCAATTTAAGACGAACAAGATAAAAATTAATTAATAATTAAAAAAAGTAAAAAAAATCTTTTAATCTCACCTCTTATATATGATTATGCATAAGTGTCCTAGGAGTCCAGATCCTATGACTAAGAGGGGGTGCTTAGTCACTTGACTAAGCCCCTCCCAGCCCTTAGATTTGGACACAGTAATCTGACGGTTAAAAAGTGGGAAGAGCTATTTAATTAATGGCAGGGGTATTTTGGGTATTATGAAAAATTACGAAGTATACAAACCGGACTTACAATTAGTACAAACCAAACAAACGTACGAACAGTACAAATTACAACGACAAAACATACAAACAGATTTACAAACATTACAGACGGATGAATTGTACAAACAATACAAACTAGACCGACAAACAATACAAATCTTACAAAAAAGAAAAAAACAACCGGGTCGACTTTGGAGGCTCCATCCCTATATAGAGGGCTCCGTCCCAAAGTCAACCCGATTGTTTTTTAGACATACAAACATTACGAATATGATGGACAAAAATGACAAACTAGACCGACAATCCACGTAAACGGAAAAAACACTCGAGTTGACTTTGGAAGCTCCATCCCTATATAGAGGAGTTTCATCCAAAAGTCAACCAAGTTATTTTTTAGACATAAAAAACTTTACTAACATGGTTGACAAAAATAATAAACATGGTGCACATAAATAACAAAGTTTACAAACATTATAAAAGAAACCGACAAACAATACAAAGCATACTAACCATACAAAACGTCACTAAAAAATGACAAAGAAGAATGATAAACAATACAAAATACAAATATTACAAAATATGTCAACAAACATCACAAATCTAGCACTGTCGCAGGAAAATCCTTCTCCGTCATCGATGGTCGCCGGAAAAAATTTCATCCGATCAGAAAATCTCTCTCTCTCTCTCTCTGCCGCCGAAAATTTGGCTGGCCGGCGCAAACGGGAGAGGACGGTGACTGGCTGGCGCAAGGAGACAGAGACGTAGTGCTTGCATTTTTTATTATTTTATAATTAAAAAATTAAAATAAACATGCAATTAACACATTATCCTTAATTAAATTGGATTAATTGGAGCCCTTGGATTTTAATAAGGTTGAGTGCTGAGATTCACTTAGCCATGTGACTAAGGCACTCCCCTTAGTCACCTGATCTTGGCCCAGTATCCTATACCATCCAAAACATAAGTGCATAAGATGAGAGGATTTTTAAACAACAGTACATTTTTACCCACATTCGGCAAAATACTGGGAATGCAATAAAGAGAAGTTGAAGACCAGAGGCAGAACTGGAAGGAGGCGAAAGGTATTCACTTATTCGAATTCAGAGACCAGAGGCAGAAATTTTGAATTAGAGACGTGGAGGATGAGGTACTTTCGGCAGACATGGCTGTGTTTGAGTTCCATCATCTGTATGGAAGAGGGCTAGTGGATAGAGGAGATTTCACAAAGAAGAGAAGCTACAAAAGAAACACAACTCAAGGGTGGGGTAGGGTTGTTTCATTTGGGAAAAACGATGACATTTTAGTGAAACATGGAGCTCTAGTAGGTTAAACGGTTATCTGAGAAACTGTTGGTTACTAACCGCTAAACCGATTAGCAGTTTTCTTCTACCGACAGACGAATCCAAGAGCCTCTAAACCGTTAATATATCATTAACCAGTAATTCTCGACTCGGTTAATAGTTATAGAGTGTCCTGCCAAAAAATAATGGGATTTGGAATTTTGCCAAAAAATAATGGAATTTTCACCCCTAATGTAAACAATAAATATGCATCACCAATGATAAAATCAAACATTTCAACACATAAGTCATAAAACACTAACATGATTCAAATATTTACGTCTCGTAATAAGTAGAAACTTAAAAATCCACCATTTGGAGCTTGCAATTATAATAATTCGATTTTCAATTCGAAATTCGGAAATTCGGTTCGGTCGAAAGGACCCTGGTTTCTGAAATATGCCCTTTTCTCTTCCGAATTCCGAATCGAATAACATTAATTCAATTTCGGTTCGGTTTATATTCGGTTCGATTAGGTTCGGTTCGATTTTACTGAACCGTATGCCCACCCCTACCTAAGACCTAGAGATTCAAAACTAGTCATATTACCACCACTAAACCAAGCACTTGTTCACACACTAAACCTACTTATAGTTTTACTTTTTGATATTAGGTGCTACTTAAATTATTCTAACCTGAGACCTTCAAATTCAAGACTAATCATATTACAGTAAGGTAAAGCACTCGTGACTAGACCAACCCCTTATACACACACCAAACCTACCATTTTGGAGAACAGAGCATCCCATCCACGGCTTCTTCTTTCTTCGCCCGCAAGCTCATCCCGGCTGCTCACTTTTAGCTTCATAAGTGTGCATACAACACTTTGTAATTGAAGTCAAAGCCCATTATCCAACTGGGAAGAAATCCCATCAAGTTACAACCAACACTAAAGACTGATTCTGCTCCCAGGAGTCGGTATAAGGACATGCCTCTCTATGTGGTTAGCTATGTGAAAAACCAATTACACAGCCAGAAATCTCAAGGCTTAGATGATGCTGCATCACCAATGCTGTTAGACGAGTAATCATGAGCGACATGAGGGGAAGAACTAATGCTAGAAGAAACAACACAGTTCTCCTTTTCCTTCCTCTGCTTGCCTTTCCTTTCTACAGCCTCCTATACAAAACTTTCCCACAGTCAGTATGTTACTCTGGTCTCTTAATGTCCTAGGGAATCACTAGTTGCCGGAAAGTCAAAGAACTGACCTGCTGAGAAGACGATCCAGGCATTTTAAGTACAAGTTCAGTTGCAACTTCACCCGAGTCATCACAGCATTCCTCAATATGGCTATCCCCAGGGTGGCATACCAACTTGCTTCTGGGATCTGGTTTGCTCGAGCCATGGGAGGTAGAGGCGCTTTGAGCCGATGGCTGTTCATTAGGAGGGTTAGGAGGAGTCGGGAATGAAATAAAAGTCGGACAAGTACCGTGAACAGGATTGGATGGAGGTTGATTTCTGTAAAAGGGGAATGGCTGCATTGGTGGATGCATGGGGATTGAACCAGGAGGCACTGGTACAGGGACTGCATATGAATAAGGAGATCCCATAATTACAGAAGGATCAACGTGACCCCAGGGGAACATGGCTCTTAATCTCTGCTGATACTGCATGTTCAGAGCTTCAACATCAGACTTAAGCGATGCCTTCTCCTCCCTCAACTCATTCTTTTCTTGCAGAAGCTGGATTGCAAAGAAGAAACTAAATATCACAACCAAAATTCTGTATGCAGAAACCAAACTATGAACACTGGGTAGATGAAATCACCTCACGGGATTCTTCTGTGAGGGCAGAACACTCGGCTTTGAGTCTGTTAACTTCAGATGTTAGATCCTTGAGAACTTGAACTGTATCGGTCAAAATCGTTGCCTTGTCGTTTTTAGGCCTATCAGGGTCTGCGTTCAAAACAATTATTCAGAAAAAGAACGATTGACGCATGTACTCCCAGGAGTTGCAGCAGCATTATGACTCAACTTTTATAGCATAATAATAATAACTTTCGTAGTAAGTAGTTCCCAACAACCAGTGCAGGGATAGTAAGGCAAAGCAGCTGCCTACTGAACTGATATAAGCTTAAACTCCCCTTTGATTTTGCAGAAATGGCACTAGAACAAAATGAACTGAACTCCACTGCCCAAAGATAACATTTCATAATCCAAAGGAGGCTGTTGTTCGAAAGCGAATTCTTCCATCAGAAAGAGGAGAAGAAAACTAAAAGAGTAAAACTTCAGATTACCTAGAGTTTGACCCAACTCAATAAACTGCTCATTTAAACGGTCCCTTCTCAATTTCTCACGGTCTGCCTTCTGGACTTTTCTAGCAGCAATTGGATCCTTTGCTACCGCTCCCTGCCTCTGCCTGCATCAGAAAATACACCACAATCCACCACGACATCAGAAGGTGGGTCAAAAACAGCAATTCGTGGAATTCAACCCATCATCAAGTATGAAACAATTAGGGAAATTGAAGCTACAGAGTACAGATCAAAGCCCAGGAAGCAAAAACCCACCTGGGTTCAGGAGGGGAATCGTTTGCTGCCTTGTGCTGATTCATGTGGCAACTTCAGAACAACCCCACCGAAAAACAATGAACCAGGGAAGAAGTTCAGGCACAGAAATGGATGGGTAAGAGTGCCCTCGCTGGTTGTGTCGTAGGCCGACTCGAATTAGCTTCAGCTCTGCAATGAGGCAGCCTATCCTGATCTAGAAAGGCTGCAGGCAACAGAGAGCTGATGAAGGAACTCCCAGAAATCCCCAACCCCAAAGGTAAATCCAAAACTCTCCCACTTTTGCTCTCCACGAGTCCTCCATCCCCGAAATTAAATATTAAAAAAAATCTATTAATTCTCCCACTTGTGCTCTCCACGAGTCCTCCATCCCCACAATTAAATAATAAAAGAAATTATTAAGGGTCATTTGTTTGTTGGATTTTGATGATGGATTAGGTTTCCAAATTCATAGGTGATTTGAATGCAAAATTTATAGGTGATTTGCTTTGTGGATTTAAAAAAAATTGGGTAAAACTTGAATTTTGAAATAATTTCTTTCCAAACTAACGAAAATATCAAATAAAATGAATGATTAATTCCACAAAAGAAAAAAAGAAAGAAGCAAGATTGGTTGGATTACCCCACTTTTCCGTGTATATTCTTTCGAAAATGAAATTTCGGATGTTGAGGATTTGAACCTACGAATTCGCTAATTATGAGTTGGACGCTTTAACCATTCAGCCTGGGATGCTTAGCAGGGATCACGAACAGAGGACTGTGTCAGTTGTAAGAGATGCGAGTCCGCCTGCCCGACGACCATTCTTTGATTTCAAAAGACACTATTATTTGTTTCATACATTTCATACAAAATTTTGTTAATTAGATTTATAAATATGAAGTAAAATTTACATTATCATCAATAGGTTGTCAAACCGATTTATACCGTTGTGTCGGTTTGGCAAGTGGAATGGTATGACCGGTGGTAAAACCAATTTGTGCCGATTCATGCCAGTTAAAAAAATATATAAAAAATTAATATTCAATGTATTTAATCATATATAAAACATATTTGTGGACAATTTAGTTACAATCCAACAAATATCATCAACTTTTAACTATTAAATTCATAAAATGAATAATAGATTATTATTTTTATTAATTAAATTCATTAAAATAATAACATTTTGCTTAAAATGCGTAAGTCGATTATACCAATAGTGTCATACCGGTTTTATGACCAATACAGGTTGAACCATGTTGAACCGGGTGGCATCACAACCATTCATCATCATTTAATTGGAATGAAAAGATAAAGCATTAGTGCTTGTTTCTTGCCATCTGTCGATCTATCACAACTACAGAACAACATTTCGTAGTTGATGTTCATTACTTGCTAACATTGGCTACTTCAGTTTATATAAACACTTGTTATCAATTAATTCTTAAGTCCAGCGTTTGGTATTTTCAATGCACTATGAAGTTACTTACAGTCTTACACCCTTCAAAGCTGGGATTTATATCCCACCTTTGAAACCAAGAGTAAGATATTTACATGATGTAAATTAGACTTTTAAAATAAATTAGCAAAACCCATGGAAGGGTAAGATGGTAAATTACATTTTAAAGTTATTCTACCTATATATAAAAGGCAAGTCTTTGGCTCTAAATGGCTTAGGGATGGACAAATTTTGGCAAAATCCTGATTTTTACATCCAGCGTGCAAATGACTCTTTATTTACATTTGGTGCTTTTCAGTGCGCTTCTCTGGATAACCGTTATATTAATAATAGAGATACCTGTAATTGATGATACAATAATCATTGAGCCAAACGATCATGACGGCCTCGTTACAATCAACAGCTACCGCAATTTGTCTTAAAATGATGCTTTAACGGAGAAGGTCATCCTGAAACGGCACGCTTCTCAAGTGATACAAGTAATTATCCCAAAACACTAGCAAACTTTCATTTTGCACGATTTGGTGTTATAAGTTTGTACGTATAACAAAATGGGTCATTTCGTTCATTTTTCATCCAAATTATGTTAGATTGTACCAGTCAGCAATCCAAGTTAGCACAAATATTAATAAAAAGGATTTCTTACAATAACTTGAAGTAAGGTAACTTGAATTTTTTAACATGCTATAGCAGGTTTCACAGGTTGCATTACGTAAAATACAATAGGCATTACGTAATGGTTACGTAACAGTTGTAAAAGATCATTACGGAAGTCTTACGTAATAGAAGTTGACTTTACGTAATGAGTATTAACCTAGCGTTACGTAAAATGCTAAGTCATTACGGAAGCCTTACGTAAACGCTACTGATTTAACTGTTTCATAAGAAATAACTGTCGTTACGTAATGGAAGGTCTTTTTACGTAATGAGTATTAACCTCGCGTTACGTCCTTACGTAACGCTTCCTATTTAACTGTTACGTAAGAAATAACTATTGTTTCGTAACCTTTACGTAATGAATATGTACTATACGTAACAGTTGTGAAATGTTATTACGGAAACCTTACGTAATGCAAGGTCTCTTTACGTAATGAGTATTAATGTCGTTTTACGTAAAGAGTTAAGTCATTATCGAAGCTTTACGTAACACTTCCGATTTCATTGTTACGTAAGAAATAACTATCATTCTGTAACCTTTACGTAATAGAAGGTCTCTTCATGTAATGAGTATTAATCTCACGTTAAGTAAAGTACTAAGTTATTACGTAAGGATTACGTAACGCTTCTAATTCAATAACAATTTAAATAAGGAAAGGATAAAATAAGGAAAAACAAATAAATATGAAAAAGGAAAGAAAAAAACAAGAAATATAAGTTGTGAGGGTGGTGACCGGCAACATGGGTTGCCATTGATTTTTTTATTTCTTTAATCAATACGTATAAAATAAGTTTGATCAATTTTGAGAGGTGGCAAATAGATTGGATTGGTGGATTGGATTGGTGGATCCATGGATCTAATGGATTGGATCTAATGGATTGGTGGATTCATGGATTGGATCAAGTGGATTGGTGGATTATCCATGAATCCAAATGACATCCTCAACCAAGGACCAATATGAAAAATGTAAAAAGTTTAGGTACTAAAATGTCATAATGAAAAATTTTAGGTACCAAAACGTTCCAATGATATTTTTCGTATAAAAAATTAAATTTTAGGTACCAAAATGTAAAAAATAAAAATTATAGGTACTAAACCGTAATTTGCCAATGATCCATGGATCCAATCCATGAATCCACCAATCCAATTGGATTTGGATTATATGGATTGGATTTAAATGGATTGGATTAGGTGGATATTTTTAATGGATTGATGGATTGGATTGGTGGATTGGATTGAAATTGCCACCTCTTTAGATCTATGCAAGTTATCTAACTTAAAATTATATCCAAGTTATCATAGGAAGTCCCTAAATAAAAATATTCGCCTAACCAACCACTCGTACCCAATCCGCCCAGACTCCAAAACCAACCCTACCCCTTCGCATTGAAAACAAATCCTTCATCTACTACCTAATTCCCAGAAATAAAACACATGAATACAAGACCCATCCTTTCCTTCCCACTTCCCACAATCGTGGTTTCCTTCTCTCAGAACCCACCTCCTGTCAATGGCGGATCTAGGATCCTGGACACTCTTAAAATTTGGGGAGAAACTTAACGAATTTCGGTACTAGTTTGATTTTGGAGCAGGGGTCTATCCATGGTCCCGTAGGAGTGTCTTGGAAACGCCTAAAATTTGGAGATCTTCTCGTAGTAGTTTGAATTTGGAAGAAAAGAAGGAAAGATTGATAGTTTTATGTGACTCAAACCCACAACAATATAATTATTAGAATAAATGTTATCAATTATACTACAACCCAATTGTTATTATGTTTAAAACATGAATGTAATTATGATTTAATACAAAGTCCAACTAAGCCTTAATTTCCATAATTATTTCATTAAAACCTGAACACTCTCCTTACTCAATTTTATCCTAATGAGTTTGATAAATGGTTGTCAAACCGGTTTAAATCTTTGGACCGGTAAAACAAATGGTTTGAGATTTATTGGTCGAATTGATGTTTGACCTGTTAAAGTTGTTTTTACACAATATAGAAATATATACATATATGATAATGATTTAAAACTATATATCAGACTCGTGTGCCCCTGGAGCATACTATGCTCCATGTACTCATAGTGAGATATCTCTATCTAGACCATGAATTGAACCGAGTTTGGGGAATGATACTATACCCTAACCTCAAATGGATAAACCCTAGGCCCCGATTTTCTAATCCCAAACCCAAAGTTCAATTTAAGAGAAAAGAAGAGTTGACCGTTGAAATTGGCCAGAGCTAATCCATGTAAATCTAACGGTCAAATCATCTGGAGCATACTATGCTCCTGGAGCATACCAGTCGTCTCCATATATATATATGGTAATACCATACTCCATATGATATGACCATTAGATCTCCTTTTTTGAGTTTCGACTAATCTCAACGGTCAATAAATATTTTCTATATATACTAGTTTGCACTCGGCCGATAGTCCGGAATATATACATTTATTTAGATTAAATATCTCAATTAGGTTTTTACAGAGATTATTTATTAGTAGAACTGATCAAATACGGTGAAAATCACCAAATTTTACTGATAGTTTATCAAAATTTTATCGAGCATGGTCATTTATTGAAAACTCGTTGTTCTTGATTTACATACTTGATCGAAATTTTCTATCTATCTACTTTTTATGTGTTTCAATCCTTGACATACTATAATTTTGTTTAAGAAGAGTAGAAGATTGAAGTAATCAAAGATTGAATATGAGCCTAAATATGAGGTTACAAAGTTGCAACGTAGATTTAACGCACCTTATATTAATCAAACACTAAAAACTATGTTAATGGAACATTTGTTGACGTGGAAGTCACACGTCTTGACAAAAATACAACTAACTCTCTCTCTGCATCTCATGGTAGTCTTTCTTTTATCACTTTAGTGCTTCACATACTAAATACGTATAAAATATACAATACGTATATTTACATTAACTCTAAACTATAGATTTCTAGTGTTTTTTAACTGATGCCAAACTTTCAAACGTATTGTTATGTTAACATGAAATACAATACGTTTTAATAAAATAATGTATGTGTTGCATATTTCACTAATTATGGTGCCACAACTCCCATTTCTTAAAAAAAATGTTCATTAATTTTGAAAATGAGTAAATAAATATGTTCCTAAATAAAAATTCGACCGAAGATCAAAATAGTAACATATTCTTTTCTATCCAGTTGGGTAATGGTAAGACGATATCTAGTTTCGGCCCTTATCAATAAATGCAATAATGAAAAGCTAATTTAAAAATATTCAAATTTTCTATGAAATAAGGTATACAAATGAGTCCACAACAACAACAAAAAACCATTACTCCCAATAGTACAACCCAATTGAAGAACCCATTTTAACGATGACATTATAAATATAAAACTAAAATTATTATGACATGAAGTATATAAAATAAGCATACAACACAAAAAATCCATCACCCTCACATTACTACTCAAACGAAGAGCACATTGTAAAGCTAAAATTGTTAGGGAACAGTAAACGAATTCAGCTTTATATACAGTAGTAGTAATAATAATAATAATAATAATAATAATAATAATAATAATAATAATAATAATAATAATAATAATAATAATAATAATATGACAAAGGCTAGTATACTCCAGGTGATTTGACCGTTAGATGTAATTCGATGAGATCTGATCAATCTCAACGGTCAATTCTTGTTTTCTAGAAAATTGAACTTCATGTTTAGGTTTAGAGAATCAAGGCCTGTGATTTACCATTTGATTTTTTGGTATAATATCATACCCAAACTCAGTTTAATTCATGGTCGGATAGTCATTTGAAAACCATGGCTTGGTCACCTTTCTTACTTACTTATTTATGCTACGTCACATTGAGAGTTATTATCATTGTGACAAGATGATGAATTATTCTTTGAATTAAAAGGAATTGATGAATTAACTTAGCTAATGACAAAGACAAAAGTGAGTCCATTTCATTGATCTATTTGCTTTTCAAATTGTATTGATTTTATCGATCACAAATGTAAGTGTTAGAAAGAGTTTTTTCAACTTTAAATTATATCAAGAACAAATTTTGGAATTGAATAGGCAATTAGTTCATTGGTAATATTCCATCATAAATTCAATAATAGGAATGAAATTTCAACGATTATCTAGTAGGATATATTGAAAGCGCTTTGTGGAACACTATAAACACTGTAAACAAGTTTTTGATTTTTTAATTCTTAATTTGTTTTTAAAGAGTACACCCTAAATAAAATTTATGGGTCATTGCCTCCCACCCCCTTTCCAGATATATTCTTGTCTCTTCACGACCCAGAAAAAAGACTCAATTTTGAAATCAAATCCTTCAAGCCTTAGCTTCAATCAAACGATGCAAAAGTTATGTAGGGAACCGATTCACTCTTCATAAATATAATCCCAGA
This sequence comes from Linum trigynum, assembly GCA_964030455.1. NCBI lineage: Eukaryota > Viridiplantae > Streptophyta > Magnoliopsida > Malpighiales > Linaceae > Linum > Linum trigynum. The sequence continues at coordinate 24,700,735 of OZ034814.1, read as the reverse complement.
GATCTTTATTGTCATGATTGACAACAAAATCTTCGAATCTAGTGAGAGGCTGCGTAGTCAAAGAGCCTACTAACTCGGACCTATTAACTCTACTATCACAACCATGGCCAAGTGCAGCCAATGATCAAGTGTAATATAGTGGAAGTAAATTTTAATTATCAACCCGGGAGACAATTGTACTATTATTTTGAGGACTAATGTGTTATCTAGTAAATTGAGGTTGGAATTAACTAATCAACTACAAAATAAAGCAAATGAAGTTTGGTTGAGAACTATCGAGAGAAATTCACTCGGTGCCATTTTCCTCTAGCTGCAAAATAGACCGATGAACGATGTTCCAAGCTTGCTGACTCATGATTTGCAACGCGGAGAATCCTATTCCCGCTTGCCCATCCGGCAAAATAGAACATGTAGTGCGTGCCAAATAGATTCCCACTATTAGATAATAATCCAATACATCATTGTATTCCGATTTCACGTTCGATCCATCGAGCCACAATGAAGAATGAGGTAACTCTTCTAATCAACCAAATTGAATATTCTCTACCTAGGTTAATAGCGACAATTGGAGGATTTGATCAATACTCAAACCAATTCCATGAAATACCTCAATTCTACATATAATTAAGAGTGCATACAAGCAAGGAAAGCATTCATTCATCTAATCTAACACATATAGTTAGATAGTGAGAGAGAGATACTAACACCAAATCAAGAGTAGAAAATATCCTTGATGAGCGGGTTATTGCTCTTGCTCTTCAATCTCCAACCCTTGATGATGGGATTAGCTTCCAATGAACGATTTAAACTCCAATCCACCATTTAGATATCTCCTTCATCACTTTCTCTCTCTACACAACAACTCCCACTTTCTCACTCTAGACTCATATCTCAAAATTTTGATGTAAGCTCCTATTTATAACATATAAGTGCAGATGTCATGGTATCCCGTCATGCTTGTGAGAATTACAACCAAACAATGAGGTCGACCCAATCCACGTTGTTTCACTTAACACACCTCACGGTTTCTGTGAGATTCTCACAGTTTGCAACCATGAGGTTTACAGGAGCACGCGAGGTACAAGTGGCTGTCTGGAAGTATGAAATCTTCATGGCTTCTTCGCAATTCTCACGACTTGGAAACCATGACAACTTCAAGTGTCTGTGAGACACACTTGAACTTCTGGAACTGGTGCACATGTTATGGCTTGCTTGCAAAGAATGTCACATCCTAACCATGAGGATTTTCCATGAACTGTGACGTTTGCACTTTTCTTTATCTTGTCCTAGGTTTGGTTCACGTTGGTTCGACTCTCGCTCTTTTTGCCAATTTGACATGCTAGGATCTGAAATGCACTCAACCAAGCACAACCTAGTGTAAAAGGGCCTCAAGGATGATGAATCACAAGTTAAACGATCAAGGAGAGGGGTTGAAAATTTGTATAATAGGCCATAATCACCTACAGTATGGCGTTCCGCGATCACGTCGAGGGCTACCATTTGGGATTCCTTGCTTTGGGAAATCAGAGCTTTTCTTGCGCTTAATTTCTCTTTTACATGCTCCCATGAAGAAGAAGATGGGGAAAGGGCTAGCTACTAGGTAGGGAGTGAACTCGAAAGAGCGGTGGCTTAACTGGGAGGTGGTCCACTAAAGTGCGGTTAAGCACCCTGATCAGGTGACATGAAGCCTCGTTGGTCGCTCAATAGATGTGGAACTCGATTTAGAGACTTAAGCATAGAGAGTTTCTCTCACCGCTTATTCACATAATTTTTGCCTTCGAATGTGTCCATCAAATGAATATAGAATGCACAGCCTCCGGGTGAGTTAGGTTGGGGCGGTTGGTAAGTGAAAAACTTTATCAATATTTTTGCTTATTTGGATTGCTGATTGGTGGAATTGAACAAATGTTTAGATGAAAATGGACATATCGATTATTTCAAATTTTTATTATCAAATTGTGCAAAATAAAATTTTTGTGATGATGTTGTCCAAACTTCAAAGTTATCTGATTGTTAATGACAATTATCCCAAGTGATATCCCACGGGCTAACCCTGCCTGCGATTGAGAGAGGGGAAGTCTTAAACTTTGGGGGTCGGAGAACAACAAATAATTTTGAGACATTTGAAATGAGAGATGGAAGGAGGGAAAAACCTGAAGATTGTAACGTACAACGTCAATGGGTTGAGACAACATATATCCCAATTCTGTTCTTTTCTCAAATTGATGGATATTGACATCATCTACTTTCAGGTAAATCCACACTACTTTTGTCATAGAATTGTATTGTTTGATGGCAGATTTTTTGTGTGTTAGGTTTCTTACTTCATTTCCCAAGGAAAACAGGAAACGAAGCTGCGAAGGCAGGAGCTGACTTATGATGTATTCGATGTCTGATGGGTACGAATCATTTTTCTCTTGCACGCGTACTAGCGATAAAGGGCAGAATGGGTACTCTAGTAAGGTGTTTGTTATATTTCCGCAATGAGCAACATTATATTTTTTTTGGCTTTTCTGTTTGTATTTTCAGTAAGCCAGCCAATGGGGGTTTAACTCTTGCTATTTTATATTAGGTGTGACAACTTTTTACCGATGTAAGCTGACATTTTCAAGTACGGAAGTGACATTGCCCATTGATGCAGAGGAAGGTTTCACTGGTTGGGTTGATCGATCCAGACTTGGGAAAGATGCCGAGCCAACATTAATAGAGGGGATAGGGAGTTTGAGAAGGATGAGCTTGTTAAGATTGATAGTGATGACATGCGTATTATCACTGATCACGATCATTTTGGTATAATGTTATTGATACAATGCATTTCACTTTTAGCTAAGGTTTTTATGCTTTGTTGAAGTATCGAGCTATCCAATACACAAATTTTATGATGAAGTTTAACAAATGTCGGGCATTCGGAAGTTTTCAAGATATATGGACCTTGAGATGATTGTGATGCCACAAAAAGGATTGGATTTAAGTTTAATTTTTATAAGATACAGGGGTGTGTGTCTTACACCTAGTGTTTTCTCTTCGTTGTTTGTAGTTATCATGACCTGATGTATAATGCTAGTTGTGCTCTGTTAGAAATTATGTTTTTTTTATGAATAAAAAATTTATTCATCAAGATAGAGTGGCAGTTGTATCACCCTAACTGGAACCACGGAAACCCCAATAGTTGACAAACCTGCAGTAGGTCAGCATACTTCTACAGAGTCAAAGCTATGAAAAATTACAACAGAAATCCGCTAAAGAATAATCTCTTCTATAACGAAGGACCCTAAGAAGCTCTTGCACTTTGCATAGGAATTGCTCTTCAGAAAGATTTTAGCTTGCATACAATCTGCGACACCGTTTGCACCACAGCTCGCTAACCATCATGATCCAAAGTAATCGCCCACGCTGCGCATCAGGATTGACCGAAGCAAACATGCTAAGAGCCAGCTGGAGAGATGCTTCCCAATCTCCTCCAGCTGGCAAAGGTATGAGCACACAAAGAACAGATGGTATATGGCAGAAGAGCTTCTACACAGTGGAAAAACATTCACAACTGAAGGTTTCCAACTTTGAATTTTATCAAGGGTCGAAATCCTGTTATGAATGATCAACCACACGATAATTTTGTCTCTCGGGGTACAAAAAGAATTCCAAAACAGTATACTCCAACTCACTTTCCTGCATTTCTGTCTAAGAACTTCCCATACTTTTGTCACTGAAAATTTCTCCATGATCTTACCCAATGTAGTCAAAAGCGAGTTTCTATGTAGAAACGTTTTGGTCATCTAGAAGCGTAAAATCGTAAGTTTATAAGTTTTAAAGCGGAGTTTTTAACTACTTAAGTTATAAAAACTGAGATTTTGTGTAGAAGTGTTTTAGTGACCTAGAAACGTAAAATCGTAAGTTTTAAAGTTTTAAAACGCGATTTTGACTACATTGATCTTACCATTCCAATACACACCATCAGATCTAACTTGGAATGTCCTGCAGCCAGCCTTCTTGCCTTTAAAACTTTTTACCATCCCCAAGAGCAATTTATAGTAGATGAGATATCCCAAATAGATGTGAAAGTCAGCTGCTAATTTCTTACCCAACTAGCCCACGAAGATGAGGAATTAGATATGATAGACCACAGATGCCGAATGAGACAAGCCGAGTTCCAGCTCCTGAGATCCTTGAAACCCAGACCCCCTTCTTCTTTGGGCATAGAAACCATTTCCCACCTAATCTTTGCCTTCTTTCCATCCTCTTCGGAATCCATAAAAAGTCAGAGCAGACTCTCTCAATCTGTTTTATTACTTTAACAGGGAGTTGTATAATATGCATCCAGTAATGAGCTATACTAGTGATGAAAGATTCTACTATTTGCAGTTTACCAGCATAAGAGAGGGATCTAGCTCCCCAACCCCTTATTCGACTAGTGATTTTGTCTACCAATGCTTTGCAGTAAACACTATTTAGCTTACCAGCAACTAAAGGAATACCTAGTTATCTGACAGGGAGACTGCCTACCTGGAAACCAGTAGTTTGAGTAATAAGCCCCTGAGTTTCAATATCAATTCCCACACAATAAACCTCACTCTTTGACGGATTGCACTTAAGAACGCAAAACTTCATAAAAGACATCCAGAATTTTCTTTGTAACCATCACCGCTTCACATGAACCTTTGGTGAAGATCAGCAAATCATCAACGAAACATAGATGGGACCACCCTATCCTATGTGTCTATGGGTGAGGAGGAAGGGATCTAAAGGCAAGAGCATGATTGAGCATACATGAGAGAACCTCCATTGAGATGGTGAACATGTATGGGGACAAGGGATCACCTTGTCACAGCCTTTTACTAGCTGGAAAATACCCACACAATCCCCCATTAAAACACACACTCAACCTAATACTCCTTAAACAAGGAGATATCCATTGAACAAACTGAGCTGGAAACCCCATGGCTAACAGAACTGTCCTCAGAAAGTTCCAGTCTACACTATCGAAGGCTTTCATCACGTCCACTTTTAGAGAACACCTTGGAGATATATTTTTACGATTTTACATCTTTGAGATGTCATGTGCTAGTAGAATATTATCGGTAATTGTTCTACCTTTGATGAAAGCAGATTGGTTTGGGCTGATGACTAAAGTTAGTACTTCTTTAACTCTATTAGCTAGGACCTTTGACAAACACTTATACAGTATGTTGCAGCAAGAAATGGGTCTATACTGTTTCATAGTGTCATCATTTAAGGTCTTAGGGATAAGAACCAGGTAAGTATAATTTACCTCTGATAGCAAGTGACCTGATATGAAGAAATCCTGAATAGCTTTCGTTACGTCGTTGCCAATAAGATCCCAATTCTGTTGATAAAACCTAGCTGTAAACCCATCAGGTCCTAGAGATTTATCCTTGCTCATAGAAAACATCTCATCCTTAACTTCATCTACAGAAACTGGAAGACAAAGAAAGGCTGCCTTGTCTAAGGGAAGTTTATGTTGTAATAGTTGGGATAACAACCCTGCATTTACCTTCTTCACTTTAGCATTTACAGTTCCCAGTAGTGTACCATAGAACCTTATTGCTTCATTACTCATATCTTCTACATCTATAAGGATTTCACCCTCCTCTGTCACAAGTTTCTTAAGAGTAGATTGAACTTGCCTTGCTTTGACTGAATTATGGAAATATTTGGTGTTTTGATCCCCATGTTGCACCCACAACTGCCTGGACTTTTGCCTATAGAAAACCTCTTAAGCCTTTAATAAAGATTCGAGCTTAGTTTGACGATCTTTCACAGCTTGGAAAGTAAAGATAGATGGATGAAGTAAGGACTCTAGCTGCAGAACCTCTAGTGTTATTTTGCACTCTTTAACACGATCTGAGATATCGGAATAATGTTCTTTATTCAAAACTTTAAGCCTCTTCTTCACCTCCTTCAGCTTCTGACATACAAGGTACATGGTTGTCCCCTCAAAATTCATTTCCCAAGCCTCTTTCACAAGATGCTTATACAGGGGATGAGATTCCCAACAATTAAAATATTTGAATGGTTTGGGGAGAGAAGCCAGACATTCCTCTGAGTTTAGTAGCATGCCACAGTGATCAGTAGGAGTAGGCATCAACAGTTTGACTGTATACTTAGGGTACACAAACAACCAACCAGAGCTTATGAGAACTCTATAAATTCTACGAGCTATGGGGTTGGTTAGAAATTATGTTTTGGTTTACCTCGTGTGTAGGAAAGATGGGAGAATATCCTAAATCAAAGGAGGGTTTCTGCAATTGGTGATTTCAACATTGCTCCTTCTGCTATGGATAGATGTGACAAGCCCATTTGATGTCAACTGTTATTTACTTAACTCTATTGGTTTCTATTCAAACAATTAAACAGAGAAGATGTATACAACAGTTTTCCATCCAATATTGGGGTTGAAAAATTCAATTACGGTAGTAGAATTGAGCATGTGGTGGATCATGCTTATATAATGTGCCGATGACCAACAAGGTCATGACATTGTCAGCTGTCATGTCCAAGAGTGTGACATATTGATAGAGTACAAGTGTTGGAAGCTTGGAAAGACACCTAGTTAGTAATAGTTAGTTTTGAGACTTTTCATGCTAAATTATAGATCCAAGCCTCACATTTATCTTGTCACAGGCGGTATGGGTACATGTGGAAATGAGGTTTGGACATCAAACTTGAAGGTTTCAATCATGCTCCCTTTTTTGCGACTTTACTTAACATCCTTGACATCGGCCAACATAGTACACCACCTTTATTAGCAAGATATTTGCTCATGATTCGAGGTCTCCAACAAAGACTTGTTATGGGCAAACAATTTCATTCTTTATACTGGAAGAATCCTATTATAGCATTTTATATCTATGTTTTGGCCACTCACTTGCAATGGCTTGGTCCCTTACCATTGCAGTGTTTGTGTTAACTAAAAGACAAGCTTCGAGCTAGTCTTAGTCTTGAAATATATCTAGTTCGTCATTAGATGGTAAAGTCATATTAGCAGAGAGGTGCTCCTAGGATTAAAAGAGTTAAAAGAAGTCAAGAAATGAGAAGAAATCAAGAAAGGATCAAAGAGTGCAACTTTCACAAATGTCATTTTACTTTGTGTCTGAAAGCTACTCTACTGATGTTCAGGGGTGGAGCTATTAGTGTTCCCCTCCCCCGAGAATTGTGAAAATTACGTATAAACTATATTGGTATTGTAAAAAAGACGTTCAATAAAAGGACGTTTAGTGTGCATATTTATGCAAAGAAAAGAAATCTACTCTAGTGGATGGGAGCTTAAGGTATTTGCCTTGAGGTTGGTGTTTTGATACATCTATATAATTACTTTTTCTTTTTTTTGCCAAAAGCTCACTTGCATTACTAAGAACCAAAGATATCAAAGTTTACATCCCACAAAGTAGCCAAACACGAAAATCAAAACCATTAATACCTAGAAGAAACAAAGAAAGAGCCTTTTTGGCTACCATATGAGCTGCTCGATTGTTTTGCCCGCCTCGAAAACCAATTGAAAATGTAAACAACTATCATAGGCGGGAGATTTTTTCGAAGATAGCTCCACCTTTCCCATCCTGAGTCTCCCGATTTCTGATTTTGGAAATAACAGGTTGTGCATCTACCAGGAAAGTGACTTCATCAAGACCCTTCATAATTCACTCAAATAGGGATCTGACAAACCTGCATATACAAATCCTTGCACAAATAGCATGGTACCCTCTCAGTCTTGCACAACAATCCCTCCTGAAGCATGAGAATATGATCTGACCGCCCCATTGACATAACAAACATTAGGTGTGTTCGCAACCCCCTCCTTCATACGTCCAACTGCATTTGGCATCCTCCCCACACCAGGATCCCGGTAAATCCACCCATTCACGAACTTGGCTATGGTACTGACGAATCAGTGCATTTGTAGTATACGGAAAATGATCAAAAGCAACCCAGTTTCTGGATTTCCAGATCCTCCACGGTAAAGCTACTATCTGCATGATCCTCTCTGGGTCAGCATTCCACTCTACAATACGTCTATAACCAAAGCCATATTCAACCCTTCCAAGCCTTGTCACACCACCATCAATCCACTATGTATCCGTAACTCTTCTATCACTCTACAGTACATGAATAAATGCTCTAGCCTCTAGGGGGTCCCAAAAGACAGGACATCGAATCAGATCCTCACTTCCCTTCTCATTCAAAGCTTCCATCGAAGGTAAAACATGCCTCATTAGCTGCCAGAGCAAGAACTTAAGCTTTGGTGGAATCAGGAAGCTCCACATCTTTTTCTAGAAACTCATATCCTAGAAAGATACCTACTCTTCCATCCCACCATTCCACACTTAATATGCACTGCAATGTGATACCCTGTCGTTACCGAATATGTTCCATCAGATTCCTTCAGACAAATCACCTTATCCCGGACAACAAGCCTTGGTAAAGGAATAGTAAGAATATGTTGTTTCACCTCTCGGGAAACAGAGATAAAAATACTCCTCACACCATACTCCTTCAACCGGTCTTAATAAATCATTAACCGTCGAATCTGCAGACAAAGGATCTGAAGCCAGGACCGATAAATTCTTCCTTGCATATCCTGTAAACCAGGAATCCCTCATAATTTAAATGCCTTCTCTGGAACCCACTTGCCAGCTTATCCAACTTCCGTCAAAGAGTTACCGGCAACAAACAGACATGACATGGACAGGTAAAGCTGTTGCCACTGACTTTAACAAGGTTTCCTTTGCCGCCCAAGACAGGTGCCTCTGTTTTCACCCTCTCAGCTTACAAAGAAGCTTCTCCTCCAAATACCGGAAAGTCTCAATCTTAGAAAGGTGATCAACGTAGGAAGTCCCGAATATTTATCCTGAACACCAACAGCTCATACTCCCAAAATTTCCGCAATCTGCTGACAATCCGGCTGCTCTAAAATTTCGTCTAAAACACACTTCCGATTTTTCCAAATTCACTTTTTGCCCACTCAATTCCTTGTATTCCTGCAGAACATTAAGGAGAATTTGACATTCCTGAACTGATGCCTTGAGAAATAAATATGAATCATCCTCATTGAACAAGTGCGAAACACTCGGACTTCGCGGATTCACCTTAACACATGTTAGTCTCCCATCCAACACTGCATGTCTTAGTAAGGCTGCAAATCATTCAGTACATAAGTGACACGCTAAAACACAACACCAAACTACGACCAAGTGTAATCGCAGTCCGGAAATGCAGTAAATTGCAAGCTCTATTTGTCAACCCGGGGTCTAGATCTACTGCCAACTCCGTGATTATCTATTATCTAGCAAACTAAGTCGAGTGATTGTGATTTTAATTAAAAGCAGTAAGAAAGCAGGAAATGGTCCAAATTTCTTTAGCAAGGGAAGAGTCACTCGGGAATGAGTCCCCCTAGCTCCTTAGTTAGGTCAAGGTTGTAATTACCCTGGGTTGATTAACTGTTGATTAAATTGCGGAAGATCCGACAGTAGCTTGGAATCTCTTAAGCTGACCAAGCCCTCTCATGCACACTAACCAGCAGGCGACTAGGCTTCACCTGGATAGACTGATGAGGTAATTTGATTATGGATAAATGATTGATATGGTTAATGCCAAATTGGTGATTTGATTATGGATTGAACGATTGATATGTTTGATGTTCAAATGATGAATTGACTTTGAATGACGGAATGATATGGTGGATTTATGAGTTGAGGTAAGTTTACGATTTTATGTCGATTTACGACTTGATTAATGAAAGTCATACCATGAGGAATTGGGTTAAAGATGAATTTGGATTGATGACCTAGAAATAAATCTAGAGATTAATGAGATTTTTGTGTGGCATGATAATTTGTTGATGATGTGTTTTTAATGAACAAGATGTGATGGCATGCTAACAATAGTTTTACCGTATAGGCCAGGTTCACACACTCAGCTTAGAAGCTGACCCATTTTTCTTTCTAGATGTGACAGGTGTGGTAAATTGGGGATGACTTTGGCACTGCACAATGATCGATGGAGGATTTTGGTTTAAAAGTATTTTTTTCACATATTGATGTACTCCGAAATCCTTATTTTTACGATTTGGGTTTTGAGCATGCATGATAGTTTACAATGGTCAAGTATGATCATTAACTTGAGTTGAGCATGAACGGAGTAGACGAGATTGATAGTCTGGGTTATGTGAATCCTGAATTTGAGGAAGATGGATTAATGAATTGAAAATATGATTTTTAGTAAATTGTTATGATGAGTTGAATTTTAAACATATGAGAATGATGTGGATGTAAGTTGAGTCGGTATTTTGAAAACGTAAACCCCGTGTGATTTCCGCTGCGCGGTTGAACCATCGGTTTGACCCATGATTTTAGGGTGGGGTGTTACAAGTGGTATCAGAGCCCGGTTTGTTTTCTGCATTATAGGTATGTTACTTTCACTCTTGACAACTGATCACTCTCAAAAGAGGGGGAGTACTCCATACCCGTATTTGCACTAAACATTCCAGGAGTTGAGACCAAACCTGATGTTGTGATGCATAGTCAGAGTCAGTTGCATTCAGTCTAAATGATTTCGAGCATTTTTTTTTAGAAACGTTCGAAATGAAATCGATTTGAGAAGTCTTTTGAAGAAAGTCTTTTGAGACGAAAATTGAAAAGTGATTTCCTCCTCCAAGGAACCATCGAATTTTGCAAAAGGTGCCACATCCCAATTTAAGGGATGGAGTAACCTGATTCAGGGGAAACAAGAGTTGAAAGAGTTAGTAAGATTTCTGCTGACCTTTAAGTCTTGCAGATGTCATTTTGGGGTTTAGACTCCTAAGTTAGACCACATTAGTCGAGGTCAGAGAGACCCCAATCTAACGAAAACTTCTAATGTGTTAGACTAAAGACGTGACGAGTGATGACCATAAACGTGGATAGAGAATATGAAAATAAATTTCTTGAGGAGTCATGCAGCAAGACTGCTCAGTAGAATATTCAGTACGAGAATAAGTCAAGATGAGGAGACGTTAACTAGCACGTGGCGGTCGATCAACAACGAGAGACATCATCGAAATAATGAGTTGCAAGGAGATAGATGACCAAAAGTTCAGGTCAACACCTTAAAAGTTAGAGGGAACAATAGAGAGTAGATGTGATGGGCGAATAATGGACAAGTTGGGAGCTAGATTAAAGGCAATGAGCCCGGAGCTAACTCATGACATGATCAACTTATGATCGGTATGAGTATGCTAAAGCACAAAAGAGACGTGCGATAGCAAGCACATAGCCAAAATTTAGAGGTGATATAGATTAAACTCTAAAGTGACAAATTGGTGCTATATGTTATCGGATGGTAGCATCATGAGCAAAAACGACGAAGCTCTAGTTACATCCCCAAACAATGAATCAAATTCTTGATGAATAGACGGAGAGGATGGGAGGACGTGAATGAAAAATTCATCTCAAAGAATGAGAGTTTTCTTGAACATAATAAGGAGATGCTGAGGGACTGAAACTTGATGTCTCATCTGGAGGAGACAAGGTTCTATTGCGAACAATCTTGTAAGTGATTGCGAAAGGAGACAAGCAAGATGACAAATCGTTTAGTGACACCATTTTCTGACGAATTGTTGAGGAGGAGATCATGGATGATATGAGAAAAGGAAATGCCTAATTTTGTTTTGGAAGCTAAAGAATCATAATGCCTAAGGTTGTGGATAAAGGCTAGAAAAGTAGGACCGCGTCTAGAGCGACCATCAAAGCATAAGTGGGGGAGCGTGTTGAACTAACAAAAGTATATCCCTCAAGATACATGATTAACCTAATGCTTATGGCAATAGGTTGGCGTTATTCAATGATACCACTTCTCAAATCACCACAACCAAGTGATAAGAGACATGAGAAAAATAAGAGGATTGACCCTCCTCGGTGCTCTAATTAAGCGTTATTCACGATGGAGTGAATTCAAAGGATGTGTACGCCAGATAGACTAACACTTTGATTTCGGGGACAAAATCCAATTAAGAGGGGTAGAGTTGTAACATCCCAAACCTCGAGCAATTTATAAATCAATTCGGTGTGATGAGGAATCAATAATTTCAACCATACTCGAAGAAATTGCGACCACACCAAATGGTTTATGAAATTACGAATATTCTGGAATTATAGTTCAATATTTAATAACAAATCTCCCCTCTATAATTTAGTAAATCCTTCAATGACCACATAGGATACTAAATTTGGATTCCAAACGAGTGAGATATGTCATTTTTAAGCCTACACTTCGTTATTGAAATAACATCCGTACCAACACTAATTTGGTCATAACTTCTTCGTTTGGAATCGAAACGACGAGCCGGTTACGCCCACACGATCGTATATACAAGGAGAAGATTTCGAAGGAGCAAGTCCAGAACAAAACTCTCCATTGACTGTGTCGAACTAGTGAATCCTTTCTTTAGTATTAAGTTTTTGGGTAGGATATGATGGAATTAAATAGCCAATCCAATTTATTCATTATAAAATTGTTTACACCCCACCATCTCTTTACCCTCCCATGGACAATTTATGCACACAGATATATACAATCTTATCAAAGTATAGAGAGCTACCTTGTGTTATGTGAGTTGTACGGGATCATTGAGTTGGATTCATTATTGCCTATCGGCATGGGAGCTCCATCATGAGTTGTAGTAGCCAACAAACACTGAGCAATGAGTTGTAGCACATTAAATGGTAAAGAGACCTCCAAGGCTCTGCCGACAAAACGAAGGATGAGGCGCTTGTCTCTTTTATACATAGCGATGGAGAGAATAGAAGTGCGAGAGGCGCATATACCAAACACGGCTAAAATAGAGAGTGAATAGAAAGAGAGTGAAATTAAGGATTCTGAAACTGGGTTGTGCTCGGGAGGAAGTCATAAATCGATCCCCGGAGTCAGAATTATGTTTGGAGGTCGTTAGAAGTCTCGTCGGAGCTTCGCCGGAGTTTCGTCGGAGGGTGGCCGGGAAAACCAGAAAAATGAACTTTAACCATACTTCAAAAGATGGGTATGGTTGCGAAGAGGCAGATCCCAGGAGCGCGTACGTTTCGACGAAACCCATTTTCGACGTCGGACGAGTAAGATACGAGATTGTGAAGTTTGGGATGAAAATCGATCGGTTCAGGTACCATTATAGTGAATTCTAAATGTTTGAGTATCTTTCCGTAATTTACCTATGAAAGAGGTCAATGATCAGATGTTGACTGGAAAATTACGAAACCAACACTTAGAGTTTTGAGTAGTTACGAAATTCGTGTTTCGTTTATAGTTCATTCGTTTGACGTCCAAATGATGAACCGTCTTCGCCTACAGGATCGTGAGGATGAGGAGAATATTATAAAAGTGATATTTGGAATTTACAGAGCCCTGAAAGAATCAGTTTCGTCATAAATAAGGTGTGTGGGCTTACGGTAAAAGGGAACCAGAATTACGTGTTTATTTCTAAATACGCATGATTGAGTTTATGATTAATGATTATGATGGATTTGTGATTGATTAATGATTGTGATCTTGGATGAAATTGTTGATGAAGTTAACTGATTTTTATGATAATAATTATTATTAATCTCGTATGGGAATTGTTGATGTATATGGTGAACTCTGAATATGTTCTGAAAATGCCTATTTGAGATCATAATAAGGAAAGGAAATTTAAGGAATCTTGAGATGACATTAGTCATGATATATTACCATGACAATGATTATATTGTAATAATTGACTTTTAGGAATTAATTGAAATTATGACGTTAAAAGGGTGAAATTGGGAAATAATAAATTGGATGAGTATATGAGAAGTGAATTCTGGTTAGAATAATTAAAATAAAGAATTTATAAACTTTGTTGGATTTTTGGATGGATGAAACCGGTTTCTATGTGGTTTCGTTGTTAAAGAGAACGTATTATGATTTTCAGAATAGTGGTGATTAAGAGAAAATTATTTAAACTAGAGTGTGAGATCAAAGTGATTACCATGAGTAATTTTATCTTGGATGAAATTTGATTTACGTTTTAAGATTAATTTTGAGAAATGGTTAATTGAGTATTTAATTGAAATATTAAAAATAGTCTTATTAATGAATCATGACGAACTATGATTTAGTTTGTAATTAAAGAAAGAATTATTTAGAGATGTGTTATTAAGGGAGACCTTTTCAAATGAACTTTTGATAATCATGAGAATTATACATTGGGTATGGTCCTTTTTAGAATGGTTTCAAGTTATTAATATAAATTCATGAAAATAAGATTTTGATCGTAATATGTTTATTTGATATGTTGATGAAATTAGTTAATGGACGATATGGATAATATGATGTATTTTTATTGTTATTATATGGTTCATATGATAAAATGATTTGATGACGAATAAAATATATATTGATTATTGATATGTATGACTATGGCATGATGATGATGACAGGGATATTGAGTGATAGTGATATGATTGACGTGTATGAGTATGACGTGATTAGAATATCGATTGGTATAAATGTGATTGGTAAATATAAATATTACCGAGATATTTTGTGACAATGTTGATATGATGAATGCTTTGATTAATGATGATGTGGATGAGATATTATCATGATCGATTTGTATTTGATGTGTTAAATGATTACGATGAGTGAATGAGGTATTGATAAAGTGAGTACTTGGTAGATTTGTCAACTTTGATTGAAGAGAATGAATTACTTATATCATTGAGGAGATGATGATTATATTGAGATCATGCAATGCATCAAAGTATGCATAGATGATGTGAGATATGCATGGACTGGGAATATCAATGGGACGCTGTTGATTTCTTGGATCGATTGAGATATGATGGAAGAGAAAAATTGATATTGTTTGATCATATTAAATCACATAGACATAGAAGGACCTATGCCTACCCCTATGAGATTGATTGGGCTGCGATCCTAATGAAAGGATTTATGATAATCCTAGATTGGATGAGATTGTGGTTTTTGATATAACCACTAAGATTATGAGCTCGAGCGGGGTGGGCGTATGGTAACCTTAGCGCGCAAGTTAATAACAAATGGAGAGTCTGCATTTCATGCATTGCATATGATATATATGATGGAGTTGATTTCCATAAAGGAAATCGTGAAGTCATATTCTATTGATGATTGATTGAAAGATTGATATGGTTAATGCCAAATTGGTGATTTGATATGGATGAAGGATTGATATGGTGAATGCCAAATTGGTGATTTGATTATGGATAAATGATTGATATGGTTAATGCCAAATTGGTGATTTGATTATGGATTGAACGATTGATATGTTTGATGTTCAAATGATGAATTGACTTTGAATGACGGAATGATATGATGGATTCATGAGTTGAGGTAAGTTTACAATTTTATGTCGATTTACGACTTGATTAATGAAAGTCATACCATGAAGAATTGGGTTAAAGATGAATTTGGATTGATGACCTAGAAATAAATATAGAGATTAATGAGATTTTTGTGTGGCATGATAATTTGTTGATGATGTGTTTTTAATCAACAAGATGTGATGGCATGCTAACAATAGTTTTACCGTATAGGCCAGGTTCACACACTCAGCTTAGTAGCTGACCCATTTTTCTTTCTAGATGTGACAGGTGTGGTAAATTGGGGATGACTTTGGCACTGCATAATGATCGATGGAGGATTTTGGTTTAAAAGTATTTTTTTCACATATTGATGTACTCCGAAATCCTTATTTTTACGATTTGGGTTTTGAGCATGCATGATAGTTTACAATGGTCAAGTATGATCATTAACTTGAGTTGAGCATGAACGGAGTAGACGAGATTGATAGTTTGGGTTATGTGAATCCTGAATTTGAGGAAGATGGATTAATGAATTGAAAATATGATTTTTAGTAAATTGTTATGATGAGTTGAATTTTAAACATATGAGAATGATGTGGATGTAAGTTGAGTCGGTATTTTGAAAACATAAACCTCGTGTGATTTCCGCTGCGCGGTTGAACCATCGGTTTGACCCATGATTTTAGGGTGGGGTGTTACAAGCCAAACAGCTTAAATCGCGGCGGCAGGTTCTGAAACGTTGAAGCAAATTTTTTATCTACACAATATATAATAACAGGAAGGGGAAAATTGTTGCTCCATTTCAAATTTTCTGCAACGAGAGTGAAAGTAGGAAGAACATTTTGGTCATCAAATTACTCTTTTTTATTTATTCATGAAAAAGACAGATACTAGGATTCTAACCATGACCACTTTAAAGAAAAGCAAGAATCATAACCAATCACACTAAGTACATTTGTTGTATCTATTTAAATTAAAAACATATACGAACATAAATCCAAAAATCATATGACTTTTTTCAACGATTAGCTGGCCACCGAATCTCCCGTAAGTACTTATTTGGATTTTGATACTCGAATTTTTATATTTTGATTATTTTAATTGTATTTTGATACTTAATTTAAATTTCTATCTATCTTATAAATATATGATAACCCTAAAATTATAATCCAAATATCACTGGTTTGAATATTGCATATCGAATTGCAATATTAAATATGTAGAAACAATGTCGACTTCTTAAATTAGAATTAGTTTTCAGAACTACTATGAAGCAATTATATCTTTTAACGTTTTAGCTGGGTTAACCACTACATTTTAAACATCTTCCTAATCTGGCATGATTGAATCCAACGAACATTATGTGAGATTGAGTTAATAGGGTGACCTTTATATTATGTGTAGATTGTGAGAGTGATGAGTGTATATAGAAGGAAGGGGAAAACAGTTGCTCCATTTCAAATTTCCTGCAACGAGAGTGAAAGTAGGAATGACATTTTGGTCTTCACAATTACTCTTTTTATTTATTCATAAAAAGACAGATACTGGGATTCAAACCATGACCACTTTAAAAAAAAAGCAAGGATCATAACCAATCATATTAAGTACATTTGTTGTATCTTTTTAAATTAAAAACATATACGAACCTAAATTCAGAAAATCATAACTTTTTTCAACGATTAGCTGGCCACCGAATCTCCCGTAAGTACTTGTTTGGTGTTTTGATACTTAAATTTTCATATTTTAATTGTATTTTGATACTTAATTTAAATTTCTATCTATCTTATAAATATATGATAACCGTAAAATTACAATCCAAATATCACTAGTTTGAATATTGCGTATCGAATTGCAATATTAAATATGTAGAAGCAATGTCGACTTCTTTAATTAGTATTAGTTTTCAGAATTACTACGAAGCAATCATATCTTTGTGCAAACTATATTGGACTGATTCTTTTAACATTTTAGTCAGGTTAACCACTGCATTTTAAACATCTTCCTAATCTGGCATGATTGAATCCAACGATCATTATACGAGATTGACTTAATAGGGTGACATTTCACTATATTTTGGCGTGTTAATGAATTTGTAGGACAATGACATGTCTACATGTACACTCATCACTCTCACAATCTACGCATAATATAAAGGTCAAATGAGAAATGAAGGATCTCATTTCAAATTTGATGCACCCAAAGGAATTTTCGGAGGGGTAAATTTAGAAGGAATTAATGCGGCCAGTTTGTTGAGCACGAAAGTAAAAACATTTTTTTGATTTAAACGACCCAAACTGTGATTTGCCCTACTAATCATGCACCCATCGCAGCCTCACCAAAGGTTCCCATTCTACTCGCTGGGTCACCTCCCCCATGAACCTACTATCCTCTTGTTCCAAAGTTATCACTGAACCCTAATCTCTACAACTTATGCCACATATTCTAACTAGAATACATAGATGGAGCAACCAACGGATTGGAGCTACCCATACTGTTCGGATAGCAAATCAAGAAGACCCCGTTTATTCAGCCGTATGATGATTCTCTTAATTAACACACTCCACTCCATTGATAGCCTCCTCTCCTCAATTGTATTGTGTTCATGAAGATCTCAAGGCAGCAAGTGCAACAGGTCCAGGGGGTAACCAATATGTATAAAGCGTTGGCCAAATTGAATTGAGTCGTTCTACTTGGAATATGAAGATTTTTGCTTAATTACTTTGGTTCGTGATGCGGCTAAGTTTGAAGGTAGACCAACGCAAACAATACAGCTCCAGAGCTATGCTGCACATAAGGTAATTGGAACATTAATTGATAATGATTTGGGATTATTCCATAAAGTACAAAATTTGGGCTACTTGCTTTTATATAACATTGATTAATAGTTGTTTGAGATTTTGTCAAATGAGTGATTTGACATGTTAAACTCTCCTATTTTTGAAATGGAATCTTCGAAGTGGAATATGAAGGTTTTTAATTAAACTTGGTTTCGTAATGCCCTAATGGTAGGGGTGGGCATTAGGTTCGGTTTTACCGAACCGAACAAAAACCGACCGAAACCGAGATACATAAAATTAGGTTCAAAATTCGGAAATGAATGTAGTGTATTTCGGAAACCAGACGCGTCTGAACCGAATTACCGAAATAACCGACCGAATTCCGAAATAATAACCAGCCCAACCCATTAGCCACTACCCAGCACCTCCCCAGCCCAATACTCGGCCCACGCCCATCCCACTATTGAATTGGGCCTCACACCTCAGCATGCCGGCCTGCCCGAGACGTCGACTCTAACCCTAGGAGATTGACTCCTCGTCTCCTCCTCGCAGACCTCGCCCCTCGGAATCGCGAACTCGAAGCAACAGCTCTGCTCGGAAGTCGGAACTCAGAACTTGGAGTGGGAAGGAAAGGAAGAAGGCTGAACTCTGAAGGTGGCAACAGCGACTCCTCCTCCTCCAGTCCTCCTCGACACTCGACAGGCGGCGACTCACCGACTCCTCCTCCTCGGCAGGCGGCGACTCCTCCTCGACAGGCGGCAGCTCAGGGCTCGACTTCTCCTCTGAGGCTCCGACCTCCAGTCCAGACCTCCGACTCCTCCGCGGTGCGCGCCGTTTCCCTGACAACACGACGCCGACGCTGTTTGCCCGACAGTCCTCCCTGCCATTGCCACCAGTCACCGAGTCTCTTACACTCCAAGTCTCCAACAGCTCCGAGTCCGAAGTCCAGAATCCAAACCCAATCGACATGACTGCCTCCACCAGTCGGAAACCGAGCAAACAGAAGAATGTTGGTGGCGCCACCAACACCAATATCGACAGTCAACAAATTCCAGTTGAGGAAGTCCATGTTTTGGTAGGTTTAGTGTAAATTTTTTTATAGTTAGATTGTTGGACCTAATTTTATGTATCTCGGTGCAGAATCACAATCACCTAATTGTATGTTGGAGTGTTGGTTTAGTGTAACATGGAATCGGTGCAGAATCACCTAGTTAGATTAGATGCTGCCCTATTTAATTTTTAATTATTGGTGTTGATTGTGTTCAATTGTTGATTGTGTAATGTGTAGGAAAAGGATTCATCGGCCGGTGATGCTCCCGTGGAGGTGGAGGGAGCTGCTGCCTGTCCCGGCTCTACTACAAAAAAAATCTAAAACCAAAAAGAAAGGAAATGAAGTCAAGAGCTGTGTGTTGGACTCAATTCACAAAGTTCAATGCCCCAGACGGATACAAGATGTCAAGGTGTATGAAGTGTGGGAAGGAGTATGAGGCCGATCCATTTCTTAATGGAACCAATGAGATGAATGTTCATATGCGAAAAGGTTGTGGTGACGAAAAAGGTACTACTCAACAACTATTGAACTTAGGAAAAACTGGGGTACAAGGTGCTGGTACTTTAACGAACTGGAAGTTTGATCAAGAAGCTACTAGAAAAGGATTAGCTTACATGCTCATTGTTGATGAAAAACCATTCAAGTTCGTTGACGGGATGGGGTTTAAGTACTTCATGTCACTATGCTGCCCTATGTTCAATATTGCTTCTAGAAGAACAATTACTAGGGATTGTTTTGCCTTCTATAGTGAAATGAAAGACAAGTTGAAAAGGTTTTTTCAAATTTGTGAATGAAGAATTTGTTTGACTACTAATGCATGGACTTCAAACAAGCAAGATAGTTTTATGTGCTTAACTGCACATTTCATTGATCAAGATTGGAAATTGAGAAAGAAGATCATCAATTTTGGGGAACTTAAGGGTCATAAAGGTGTAGATATTGCTGATGGCATTGTTGCTTGTTTGGATGATTGGGGAATTGACAAGGTCTTCACAATTACTGTGGATAATGCTAGCTCTAATGATACAGCTGTGGCCAAATTGAAGGAAGTTTTTAATGTTAGAGGCACTAGTATATGTGATAGTGAATTCCTTCACATGAGATGTGTAGCTCACATATTAAATTTGGTTGTGTCTGATGGGCTTGGAGATATTTCATTGTCGGTGAAGAGAATTAGGGAAGCAGTGAGGTTTATTAGAAACTGACCAGAAAGGTTGAAAAATTTTCATGAGTTTGCTACTGTTCAAAAGGTAGAAGGCAAGCGTGGATTGTGTCTTGATGTTCCTACTAGATGGAACTCGACATTCTTGATGTTGCAGGCTGCTGAGAGGTTTGAAAAGGTTTTCAAGATGTTTGACATGTATGATGACCATTATCGAAAGGATTTGGAAAGCAAGAAGGATAGACATGGCATAATTGGGGTGCCGGCGAAGGATGATTGGGAGAATGCAAGGAGGATGATGGGGTTTCTTGGTCGGTTCTACGACTTCACCTTGAAGATCTCGGGCTCAAAGTATACCACTTCTAACTTGTTCTTACAGGAAGTGCATTCCCTATATCATTTGATAAACAAGTGGGAGACGGAAGTTGATAAAGATGTCGACTTGAGTATCATGGCAACCAAGATGAAGATGAAGTACGAGAAGTATTGGGGAGATGTGGATAAAATGAACAAGCTACTTTACATCTCCACTGTAATGGATCCGAGGTACAAGATGGGTTTTGTCGACTTTGCTTTGATAAGGGTGTATCCTGAGGGTGGCAAGGGAGCACGTATGGCTGAGGATGTGAAGACCGCTACATTTGATCTATTTGCTCACTATGAACAGCTTTGAAAGTCAAAACAAAGCAAGAATGCCTCTACTTCTTTGGCCCCAATTGTGGAGGAGTGTGATGCTGATGAGCTTGATCTACTTGCTGAATACCTTAGGCATAGAGAGCAAATTGTAGGGGCGGTAAACAAATCCGAGCTTGAGAAATACCTTCGTGAGGAAGACGAGCCAATGGTGCTCAAATTTGATGTACTAGGTTGGTGGAAGGTTAACAGCTTGAGGTTTCCTGCCCTTTCCATGATGGCTAAGGATGTTCTAGCGGTTCCAATCTCTACCGTTGCATCTGAATCTGCCTTTAGTGCTGGTGGGAGGATTCTAGATGATTTCAGAAGTTCATTGACTCCTAAGATAGTAGAGGCTTTAATTTGTAGCTCGGATTGGATTCGAGGTGATTCTGCACCACCATCAATCGAGGAGGATCCAGAAGAGGTTGAGAAAATAGATGAATGTGAAGTTTCAAATTTAGCATTACATATTTATAACATGATTAATTTTTATGTCATGACTAATTTTGAGTCTTTTAATCATACAGAATTGGACAAGTTGATGAATGCAATCTCTATAAGAGATAATCTAGTTTCATCTACCTCGACTTCCAATATAGCGAGTGGGAGGAGGAACGATGGCAGTGCATCCAGTAGTGCTTGTGGTGATACTTCTGATGTTTCTATGCATGGTTGATGACTTCAAAGGTAAGAACTAATTATTTTATTCTACTTGGTTACTTGTGATTAGCTCTAAACTTATTAATCACTAACCATCACTGTTTTGTGTTTATTGTACTATTTTCGAATTCAAAGGTGTCAATTGTCCAAGAGGGAAGAGCCAAGAAGCAAGACCTTTGGAGTTTGTACAAGTTATGCTTGGAATTTAGACATTGGTTACCTTTCTCTTATTAGTTTGAACTTAGAACCATTTGTTTTGTAATGAATATTTGGATTTGGAAGAACTTGATGCAATGTAATGTGTTGAATGTGCTTTATTTATCTTCCAACTTGATGTAATGTGTAGGTGGACAATTGATTTATCTTCCAACTTTAAATGCTTGTTTTAATTAATTGTCTTTGATAGACATGTGAAATGACAGGTGGAAATTTATAAATGACATGTGAAATGGCAGCACTGAGCAGCCCCATGCCAAATTTCCATGGTGAAAATGTAGTGTAGGGGTGGGCTGTGGGCACAGCAGCCAGCTAGCCCCATTTCCAGAAGCCAGCCCAGAATGCAAAAACAGGGGCAGCAACATGCAAAATCTCGGGCAGCAATGAATTTTGGTTTTGACCATTCGAACCGAACCGAGTTATAATTTGGTTCGGTCGAACCAAACCGAATTACAACTCGGTTTGAATTTGGTTGGTGTGTTGGACATCTCGGAAATTCGGCATGTGGTGGTTCGGTTCGGTTCAAAACCGAACCGACCGAACGCTCACCCCTACCTAATGGGTGTTTATAAAATGCAATTGTATTACAAAGTAACTCATCTCAAATGGCAGGTCAGGGTACAACGATGGTACCGGTATACGTTTATACCATTAGTAGGAAACAGATTGAATCCATTCTACTATATCGTGTAGTTAAATGTTGTAATTGGCCCGAGAAATGTATTCTTCGCATTAACTGTTAATGATTGTGAATTTTGGTTTAATGGTGAAAAGTTCATTTATTTAGAAGTAATCCAATGCTTGACTTTCGTTTTGAAGTTTAAATTGGAAAAACCTGTTGGAAAATGGCATGCCATACATTAGTGTCGTGGGAGGTTTGTTTGATGTCTCAAGGTTTTGGATTTTCTAGAGGGTTGTTTATTGTAACAAAGAGTCCCTAGAGCGAGCAATGTATTCCTATGCAGGCTTTTCCATTGTCCGACTGTTTCTCGCCTTTTTGCTTATCTTTTTCTATTTCTGGATAATAGTGTTTTTACTCATAATATAATAGCAGGGAGGAAAAAATCCTTCCCCCATTTCAAATTTCCTGCTCCAAGAGCGTTTGTAGGAAGGGTAGAATAGGGAGTGTCAATTTTTATCTCTTTCCTCTGTGAAACGGGCCAACTTACCGTACACATGCAGATTTAAACGGGTCCAGGAGTGTCAAATGTTTTCTTGAACCCCTTTATTTCTTAGTGTTGGTAAAATATATATGAAAGGGCAAAAACAATACTCCCTTTTATTGCTAAAAAGAAAAAAAATTTAACAATAAACAAATGCATGGATTCTAACGGGCTAACCACTAACCATAAAATCAAAGAGTTGAATGGGCCTTACCTATACGGGATTTGGCCATCAAGTAAAACAAATGAACATCATGGGTTTGTCATTCTAAAACAAGCTATTTTCTCTAGTATAATAAATATTATGCTATTATTTTATATCTTAGTGCTTAAAATATAATGTATTTTAATGATATTAAATGGTTCAACCTCGACCAACCCAATTAGTCCAATTTTTATTATTTCAAATATAGCGTAATTATTTGATATCATAATGATTAAATTATAGTGTATTTTATAGGAAATCGTTTGCTATTTGTTAGTAAAAAATTAAACATAAAGATCTTTTTGATTATTTTTAACATTAAAACGATCCTAAACCTTTTCAGTTTCTTTTTCGAATTTCTATTGTTTTATTCGCGAATCAGTGATGTGCAAATGGCGAATTACAGTCATATCTTTTCTTTCACTATTTTTTATTTTCAAATAGAAAATTAAAGAATAATTAGAATTTGGCATGGGTCGGTCAAACAGGCTGAATTTCAAGTTTTGGCCCGTTTTGATCAAGTCTAATTTATAATCACATGGTTCCCTGATACCCGATAAAAATCTCAATCCAAACCAGTTTGGCAGCTGAGTCCGTGTTTACCACCATTTTCTAGGGATACAGGAACAATGGGTACTATACCAAATCATGTTGTTCGTTCTTGATTTCTTTAGATTTTATCATGGCCTGACAAAAACCAAAAAGCACAACGACGACACGATGAAATTTTTATAAAGCAAATCAATTGGCCAACGGGCCGAGTAAAAGCTAGCAACGATTGTGAGATGCTCATTTCCCGAAGACCGACGGGATAAGCGATATTTTATTCGGTTTTCTGGAATTCGGTTTCTACAAAACCTACTCCACCTCATCATATTACCAAAAATAATATTGTTTCATAAGGTAACATGTACTTGATTTTTGTTCATAAGGCTGATTTTTTATTCGTTGCATCATCCACGCCTCTTTTCTGCTAAAATTCACTATCTCTATCACGTGTTCACAAAAAAAAAAAACGATACAACAATAAGCTATACACCCAGAGGCGGACCTAAGAAGGGGCAGGGTGTGTCGTCCGACACACCCTCGCTCGAGAATTTTACGAAGGACCTACATATTTTTGGTACAAAATTTTTTACTTCGGGATAGCCGACACACCTTCAATAATTATAGCCGACACACCTTCATTATACTCGAAGAAATTATTATCCAAATGAATCAATCTTAATCATAATCCTTTTTAATTTTGTTTAAAATAACTCCTAAAGCATAATCCTATCCTTCATATATAAAAAAAACACTCTCAACTCATACAACATAGTGTTGGGCCTGGGCCTATAATTAAATAGAGAGAAAAAAAATCATAGGCCAAATGGGCAATAGCCCAATCGGCCACCTCCTCCCATTATTATTCCTTCCCTCCCAATCCAATTAATGGCCCAATCCCCAAATTAATGGCCCAATTGCCATTTCCCTGTCCGTATCCCAAGCCCCAGCGACCCATCCCCATTACTCCCCCTGTTCCCTCTTCTCTCGCTCGCAAGTCGCAAAAAATATAATCCCCTGTTCCCCCGTAGCACCCCTCATCAGCCTACAAACTTGCATTACTATCAAGTCGATTTATTCTATGCAGTTATAGATTTGCAGTTGCAAGAATTGAATACTCGATTTGGTGAGGTGAACACTCGATTGTTGGACTGCATTTCTTGTTTTAGTCCAGGTAACTCTTTTGCTTCTTTTGATAAAGCAAAGTTGATGAGTCTTACTGAGTTTTATCCCGAGGAGTTTCCATCCAATGTGCTCTCACGACTTCATCAACAATTGGGGGGCTACATTTCTCATGTCAAGGAGGATAAGAGCTTTGATGGATTGCGAGGAATCGACGAGCTAGCTAGGAAATTGGTGGAAAGGGGAAAGGACACTCTTTATCCTTTAGTTTACTTGCTGTTAAAGTTGGTGTCGACCTTACCTGTGGCAACTGCAAGCTGTGAAAGAGCATTTTCAGCTATGAAGATAATCAAGAACGATCTTCGAAATCGGTTGAGTGACCAATTTATGAATGATTGTTTAGTTGTGTATATTGAAAAAGATTTGCTTTGCAGCATATATAAGTGATGAATGTATTTTAGAGACATTTCAGCAGATGAAAAGTCGTCGCAGTTCGTTGTAAACATGATTACATGACATTGTGAACTTTATGAATTAATTTCTTTTAATTTTTACTTAATTTTTAATTTAATTTAATTATTATATTTTATCGGCGACACACCTCTCCGACAATCCTGAGTCCGCCACTGTATACACCCATTACATTCTCAAATTTCATTCCTCATCTTCCTCCGGCCAACTGGCCGGGGCCACACTAGTTAGTAATCAAAGGAGAAGTCCATTTATGGAACGAATGGATTGTATATGGAAAACCACAGGAAGGGCTCCAATCTGTTATCTGTAACAGCCTTTCGAATTAGAGCACGTTTAGCTCCTGATATTAGGTAAGAAACACTATCATTAAGGTTTATCTATGTATATATGTCCGATGGCTGCACTAAACAGCAAATAAATGATTTGCTGCTGCTTCCAGGAAACTTCCAAAATCTTGGAGTTTCCATTCCTTGGGGATCACTCACCACACCAGCCATCTTCTCCCCCCTCCAATTCACCATATATTTTTTTTTTCTTTATATATTAGTCTCTTCTCCCTCGAGCTTTTCGTCCAACAACAGGTTCACTTCATATCCACCTCACACGGCTGGTCCGTCCGCCCCTTTTGCAAGGGGAGATATGGAGTATCAAATTGCGGATCTCCACATCGAGCTCCCGTGCCGGAGAATGCTCGCCGATGCCGTCGCGCCGTCGGGAGAAGGCCCCAGCAGCCTGACGGCGAGAATCTTGCTCACTTGCGGAACATTCGCTATTCTTTTCACGGTTCTCTGCCTCTTCGTGTTCTGTTTCTTCAAATTCTGCCCGGCCTCCCCCGAACAGGGCACCGATCGCCGCTCCGAATCGAATAGGAAAGCGGCGGTGGAGCAAGTTCTGGCGACGTTTCCGGAGTTCGCCTACAGCGCGGACGAATCGCAGGCGGCGCCGTCTTGCTCGTTCTCGGCGGTGTGCTCGATCTGCCTGGAGGAGTACGAGATCGGGGATTGCTTGAGGGTGCTGCCCAATTGCGACCACGTGTTTCACAGGGGATGCATCGATCTCTGGCTCTCCACCCGCTCTTCCAGCTGCCCGATTTGCAGGGATCAAGCGGTGGCTCGGCATGACGGGGATTCCACCGCACCCGGAGGAAATTGCAGAAACGGAGGAGGGCAGAGTCGTCCGGCTCCATTTTTGAACATGAATTTCGGCGGTGACCTTCTGTGAACAGCGCGTGTAGAGCACAATGAATTCGGGAGTCGGCTCTATTTGTGTTTTTGCTGACCAAATTTTGCGGCGAAGGGAAAATCTTTCTTTAATTTTTAGGGTAAACAGATTCGCTTCTCCTATGATTATGAGTCAATCATTACTGATAGAGTGTACAGTGCGGATTAAGATTCAAGGCTTGTGAACCTTTTTACTTCACTTCAGATTTCATTTTTTGCTCGTCGAGTTCAGTGAGCAATGCATCAAACAATAACTCAAACAAATTTGCAACCTGCTACACTATTTTTTTGTTTTTTTTTATCAGAGAAAAGGGTGCATAGCACCACTATCTCAAATTAACATAAAATACAATGATGCGTTGCCCCTCCAAGTCTATCATACATGTTCAAATGAGTAAGATCTGGATCTGAAAGAGAAATAACATGAGCGACCCTTTCTAGCTGTGCAATCCGCTAAGCATTGCCTTCTCTGTATATGTGAACTACCCAAACCTGCCAATCACGATCCACGAGGGCTCGCAAACGCAGGACGAGGGAAGCGTGTTGGTGGTTCGGGTCTTCCTGGCTACTGCAGCGGTGGAATCAAGCCAAACTTCCACCTTTCAATGACCGAGATGGCTTGACACCTCGAGACCCTCAATGATACCTCTCACTTCGGCTCTGGTAAGGGAATATAACTTCCTAAGTTCATAGCATAGGCACCCAACAACCGATCATGCAAATCTCGCACAACTCCTCTGGCTGCTGCTTATCGGGAAGATGAGAGTAACGAACCGTCGAAGTTACTTTGACCGACTCCTCTTGCGGTGCCGGTCTCCACCCCACGTCCAGGCTTCGACGGGAGTATGTTGATGGATGACTCCTTAGTTGAGATTCTCTCCTAAGCAAAGGTTCTTTTGCTAATCTCATTGGGTGCCGCTGCTAGACCTAAAAAGATGTCCTCATTCCCAAGACGGACCTAAAAATCTGGCAACGAAAGATGGGAAAAGAGCCAATCGAAGAAAGGTACCGTGAAGAAGTCATGTGTGATCTGACCAGGATGGAGAGTCCGCCAAACAACCCTCGCCGTTGGGCATTTTCGTAGGACATGGTCTTCTGTTTTTTCAATTCCCTGGGAAATGTGGCACATGTTGGAAAAATGTGACTAAATTACACGTTTGGTCACTCGAATTATATAAATATTTCACATTTGTCACCCAAATTATATAAATATTTAAATTCATATTCTCCAAACCACCCTAAATAATTTGCTTATCTCGTCTCCGTCATTATCCGGAGATAAGATTTAGGAACCCACCGCAATCTTTTGCCTTCCTCTATTCCAACCTCCAACCTCTAATTCGTTGTCAAATTCACCTGCTGGGATTGGAAATTCCTCCCTCTCTTTCTCTTTAGTTGCCCCGTCACCGCCATTATCAGTTAGTGCTAAATAACGAGAACTTTCAAAACAAATTTTATGATAAGATAAATATTTGACTAAATGAATTTTTAACTTAAAAATATGCATTGCTTACATCAACAAATACATATAACTTCTACAAAAACAAATGCACATAATTTGCACACACAAAAAAAAAATCAAATGCATATAATTGTCTAGTACTCCTTGCTTGGTTAAGAAATTATACAACAAGTAAATGCCTCATATAATCCTCATAAAATTCTCATGCAAGAGACACCAATATTTTTACAATAGTGAGCTAAAACGACAAAGAATTGAAGACATAAAATAATTTATGTAGTGAAATCCATTAACTGCAATAAATAATAATCAAAACTCAATCAATCACCGAGAAAAAAAATAATATATCAATTTTGCAAGACTTACCGAAATTATGAAAATACATTGGAGCAAACATTGGGAAGTAAGGAAAAACTAAAGATGAGACTTGTGGAATGGAGGAGATGACGGGGAACCATAAACGGCGACGAGATTTCTAGCTCTCCTCTAAGTTTAACTGTGAATTCTGCTCCAACTTCAACTCTGGTCTCCCTCCAGCGCCACCCATCCTCCTCTTTCAGTTTCTCGTCACAATCACTAAGGACACAAAGGTTTTCAATGTGATGTGCTTTGATAGAGCAATGAGAATATTAATCGACTGCTCTACTGACGAGTACTTCGATTTCGCGAAGTTTCCTCCGTTTGACAATTGTTGCTCTCTCCATAACTTTCTTATGCTCCATTTTTTCAATTCCAGCACATGTCGCCTACATGTACGTATGTTCATCAGCTTCCAGCAAAACAGCGCAACCAAAACTCTTCTTTTGTTTATTGACAAAGCAAACAAGTAAAGTCAATTTCTTGAAAGACTCTTTTCAAATAACAAGATAAGCTATGGCCCTAGTCCGTCTGTCAATTCTCTTCCTCTTAGTTATGATTAGGATGGGTTGGACTCATGTTGATGCATCAACTTTGGATTGAAGCCTACGATTTGGTGTTGATGTGCTTATATGCCTTGAACTCGACCCAATTGGAGATCAGAAGTTCTTTTAGTGTTTGGTTAAGATCTCACCTTTATTCTTTCAATTAACCTTGTTGATTGATGGGAATTGAGGAAATTCATACACTATGGTCTATTTTACGCTCGATTATGTTTCTTTTGTCATATTTAAGATCCTAGTACTAGGAGAGATTTTAAGAGCGAGTTCTGAGGCATTTGAAGGTTAAAACATGCCAAAAAGTAGTGGTAGTGCACATGTCACAAGTTGAGTGCATAAGTCATAGCCTATGGATGACATACAAATAGACAGTGAGATGTGCAAGTTTGTGCACAAGTGATTCAGGGCTAATTACACACATTTTACCCCTCATTTCTTGATAGTTTGACTTAGCATTTCACCGTCCCTCGACCTATTTTACGTTAGGTTGTGCTATTTTGATATATTTCAGGTCCTAGCACGTGTGGAGGGTCAATGACGAGTTTCGGGACGATTGGAGTCGAAAAATGCCAAAATATGAAGAGAATTTTCCTGTGGGCGTGAATGGCAAGGGAACCAAGAGAATTTTCCCATCTCGCGGGCGTAAGGATTGTCACGGTTGCCTGACCGTAATAATTGTCTAGTGACCGTAATAACAATCAATTATCACAATTTGGAGTCATTTGTCACGGTCACGAGACCGTGATAATTGACCTGTGGGCGTGAATCGCAAGGGAACCAAGAGAATTTTCCCATCTCGCGGGCGTAAGGATTGTCACGGTCGCCTAACCGTGATAATTGTCTACTGATCGTGATGTTGGACCAAAACGGCACCGATGACCTGCGTTTTTGTCCGACATTTTGCTTGAGACATTGAAAATGACTGTCGGGCTGTATAAATAGAAGGCAATTGGGAGAGAGAAAAGGAGGTTGGATCTTGGGCTGGTTTTATGTTTTCTGGGTTCCCTCTAGGGTTCCAGCTGAAGAAATCCCAAGTGGGAAACCCTAGTGAGAAAAAGGGATTCTTCTTCAAAATCTACAAAGAGAAAGTGATCAAAAAGGAGAGAAGAAGAAGATTTGGGCTTATTTCAAGGTAGAGGAGTGAAGATTCTCACCTCTCAAGGGAATTCTCATCAACAAGGAGGGAAGACTAAAATCCACCTTGGTTCTATCTTTCATCTTTATTGTTTTCCTTTGCCTAGCTGTGGAGTAGAGTTCCTCTTCACTTAAGTATTGTGAATCCTAACTCTTTATATGTGATAGATTGTATGAATTGAATGTCTTGTGTGTGGTTTTTGTTTTAATGCAAGTATTGAGGTATTTTCATGAAGGTTGAGTTGTGCTTCCCATTTCTCACTATTGTGCCAATTTGACCTAGGTGGAGGGAAATCCCCTTCTTGCAAAGAGGTTTTTATAAGCTGGAATTCCTTGGCCAATTGAGCCACCTACTTAGGCCGAATTAAAGAAAACCTCATACTACGTTTTAGCGCTTTGAGTTGGTTGTTGTTTTGCCGTCCGGATTAAGGTCCGAGGAAGTAGCCTTGGCAACCCTTAGTTGGTTGGCCAAGAGAGCTATTTGCGGTCTCTTACGGTTTACAACCACTTTTCCATACATTTGCATTCTTTTCGACTAATCTTGATATATAGCTAGGGGATCAATACCCGGGTGAATTATTCTCTTATTGGGCCAACCTATTTAATTTACTTGATTTTTTTTATTTTTAGTTTGTTTAGTTTTAACCAAAAAACCATTTTCTGGATAACAACTTAAGCGATTGAAGTAGGGGTCCATGGACCCGTCCGGGTTGACAATTAAAACATATTTGCCCTATGCTACACCCGGCTAAAGTTTATACTTGGGCTCTAGTCGAGATTTTAATTCGCGGTGTAGTCTGTGGTGAGTTAAGTTTTTGGCACCGTTGTTGGGGACTTGTGGTCCGTTATCCCGAAAAAAGTCGGTTAGTGTTACTCTAGCATTTTGTATCTTTCCTTTTGTTTTGTGTTTTGATTAACCCACTCTTCGTCTTGAAGGGTGGTTTGTGTGTGTTTGACTTTTCGTTTTTGTTTTTGTGTTTGTAGGTGTTGGATCATGGATCCTTATGATTTCACTCAAGTGTGGGGGTATCCAACGCCACCCGAGAGTGGTTACCCCAAAACTTCATGGGACGATCAAAATGGGGGAAGCCAAGGATATGGGATCTGCTACCAACCTCCCTTCCAAGAAGAGCAACCATGCTAATGGGGATACCAAGAAGCTTCCCCATACCAAGAGGTTTTCCCTCCACAACTCGAGGTGAAATCCAAGTTGAAGTTGGCCATGGAGGATTTTGTGGGACAAACCTCAAGCGTGGGGGAGTGATTCGGGGCTAATTACACATATTTTACCCCCTCATTTCTTGATAGTTTAACTTTGCATTCATCTTCCCTGGACCTATTTTACGCTAGCTAGGTTGTACTATTTTTTATACATTTCAGGTCCTATCACGTGTGGAAGGGTCGAGGAGGAGTTTCAGGATGAATGGAGTCGAAAAGTGCCAAAATGTGAAAAATAGTCAATTATCACGGTTTGGAGTCATTTGTCATAGTCACGAGACCGTGATAATTGAACAGTGGGTGTGCAGCGCAAGGGAATCAGGAGAATTTTGGTGTCCGCGGGCCTAAGGATTGTCACGGTCTCCTTACCATGATGAAGGTCCAGTGATCATGATGTCGGACCAAAATGGAACTTGTGACCTGCGTTTTTGTCCGACATCACGGTTTGACCTCCAAAGTCACGACCGTGATGTTGAGACCGTGACTGTCGTGCTGTATAAATAGAAGGCAACTGGAAGAGAGAAAAGGAGGTTGGATCTTGGGTTGGTTTTACATTTTCTGGGTTCCCTTCTAGGGTTCCAGTTGAAGAAACCCCAAGGGGGAAACCCTAGTGAGAGAAAGATCTTCTTCTTCTTCAAAATCTAGAGAGAGAAAGTATTCAACAAGGATAGAAGAAGAAGATTTAGGCTTACTTTAAGCTAGAGGAGTGAAGATTCTGACCTCTCAAGGGAAATCTCATCAACAAGGAGGGAAGATAAGCATCCACCACTGTTCTTTCTTTCATCTTTGTTGTTTTCCTTCACCTAGATATGGAGTAGAGTTCCTCTTCACTTGGATATTGTGAACCCTAGCTCTTTGTATGTGATAGATTGTATGAATTGAATGTCTTGTGTGTGGGTTGTGTTTTAATGCAAGTATTGAGGTATTTTCATAAAGGTTGACTTGTGTTTTCCATTTCTCACTATTGCGCCAATTTGACCTAGATGGAGGGAAATCCCCTTCTTGTTAAGAGGCTTTTTTAAGTTGAAATTCCTTGGCCAATTGAGCCACCTAGTTAGGCCGAATTAGGGCAAACATCATATTATGTTTTAGCGCTTTGAGTTGGTTGGTGTTTTGCTACTCGGATTAAGGTCCGAGGTAGTAGCCTTGGCAACCCTTAGTTGATTGGCCAAGAGAGCTAATTCGTTAGATTCTTTTGACATTCCTTGGCCCATCGACCGATAGAGTGAAACTTCTTCAATAGTTGCACTCTCATACTGTTTATAACCACTTTTCCACACACTTGCATTCTTTTCGACTAATCTTGATATATAGCTAGGGGAAGCAATACCCGGGTGAATTCTTCTTTTATTGGATCAACATCGATTTACTTTACTTGGTTTTTTTCATTTGTAGTTTCTTTAGTTTTAACCAAAAAACCATTTGCTAGATAAGAACTTCAGCGATTGAAGAAGGGGTACATGGATCGGACTGGGTTGACAATTAAAACATACTTGCCCTATGCTGCACCCGGCTAGAGTTTATACTTGGGCTCTAGTCGGGATTTTAATTCGCGGTGTAGTCTGTGGCGAGTCAACAAGTCACAGGTTGAGTGCAAATTTCAAGGCCCATGGAGTGACATTCCCAATCAAGCAATGCCATGTGCAAATAGACAGCAAAATAACCTCATTTCGGAGACATTTGACACAAAACAATGACTTTTGATATAGGGGGATATTTGAGATGTTCAAATGGCCAAAGTGACGTGTGACTTCTGCAAACTTCGATATAAATCTATTTCTGCCATTTGGAGAGGGGAAGAGCTCGGGTTTCGACCAAAAACATTCAAGGGGCATTCTAAATAGAGGGAGAGTGACCTAGGAGGGTTCTTGAGCTAAATTGGAGGTACCCACCCCCATTGGAGCTAGAAGATCAAACCTAGAAGATGAAGATTGAAGATCTTGAGCTTTAAATTGTAATCTCTCTCCTCTCTATGGATTAGTTTTCCTTCATTTAGGTTTTGATAAACCAAGCCATGTTCTAGTTCTGTGTGATAGGAATTTATGTTTGAACAATTCCTTTGTTTGATTACACTCTTGATTATAAATGGAACTGAGATATAACCATGAATTTGTATGGGTATTGATCATACTCCCAAACTGGGGCAACTGACCTAAGGTAGAGAATATCCAATTAGATTGATCAGAGCAATTTCTCAATTACTCATTATCGGTCAATGGATCGAGCGTTAAATTGGAATACAATGTTGTATTGGATCGAGATCTTTTAGTGGGATCTACATTGTATGCCTGCCAAATGTGGAAACTCTCCCTTCAGATAGTTCATCCAATGTGATCTTGGATTACATGAATAGAGAGTCCAAGCCGACTTAGGACTCTCAACGGTACAAATCTTGAGTGGGCAAGCTAGGAACGTCAGCATCGATCCGGTTAGTGGCTAGAGGGTAATGACGAAGCGAAGGTAAAGGTTGTGGGCTTGCTTGGGCCTAATGACACAAAGTACAATTAGACTATGGTGTCATTTAGATGGATTATTTGATGAGGTGTGGTATTTGATCTCAAATAGTGAATTATTTGAGATTGTGGTATGTCATAGTTATTTTTCATTGTAATGTAGTAATTTAATTTGAATTGTCTTGTTTGGTTAAAGAGTTCTTTTTATGAAAAGTAAATTTTATTTCATCAAAAGACCGTGGAGATTGTAAGGAGGCCTTGAAGATTGCAAGTATCCAGGAGATTTCAGACGTCTCGCAAGCATCGCAAGGATTATGAACCTAGACCGTGAAGTCAGTAGTGAGACCGTGAAGTGTGTTAATGAAACAACGCGTTTTCCGTTAAGATAACTGTTTTATAGCACACTTCAGGGGCGTGACGTGCAATCGTGAAACGTGCACTTTCGGGCTATATAAAGAAGAGGGAGCAAGTTTTCAAAGGAGTAGAATATTAGTGTGAGATTGAGTTCCTTATTCCTTGACCTAGAGAGAAAGCTACAAATAAGGGAGAATTGAATGTGGATTTGATCTACCATATCCAATTGGAGGCTAGATTTCATCACCAAGGATCAATCCAAGCAACTTGGAAGAAAAAGAATCAAGTTCCCATGGGGTTTTCCATTTTTCTAGTCGTTGTTCTTTCTCTAACTATGGAGTAGTTTCTCTTTTCACTTGGATGAAGTGAACCCTATTCTAGGATGTTGTAGATTTATATTTGTGAACTCTATGTGATGATGGGCATGTTTAGTTATATATTAATTGAGTATTTATCTTGAAAATTGAGTGTCCTTGATCAATTCCCTCCATTTTGGGGCTAATTGACCTAAGAGAGAGAAGATATCCTTATGGCAAGTTGGGTCACTATTCAATCATCATAGAGAGCCATGATCGTGGATAATTGTTGTCTTTAAGCAATTCCAGATCAATGCCCAAGGGAGTGGATTTGGTTTCCCTAGTCATCTATTGCGGTAGCGTGGAACGCTCCTCCAATTATATCAATTAGGCGAGTTAGGATGCACTTAGGGGACCCTAACTATATTTGATCTCCTAACGGTATATAGAACTTGCCAATCGTAGTAGAGTATCACAATCTCATCTCAACATGGGACTAGGAGGATAATCACCTGAGTGGAGACTTGTCACTTGAATTCAACATCGTTTTAGTTGTTTGTTTTCTTAGTTTGATAACTTGTGGTTTACTGAAGTAAGGGTAGACGAACTACCCGGGTTGATAGTTGAAAATATACATGCTCTACACTACACCTATTTCGAATCTGTTGTTGGAAAACATCACCTCTAAAGGGTTTTTAATGATTGATCTACTTACCGTCGCCCGAATTAAAACCAAGCACATACCCATTCTCCCTTGCCTAGGTGCTCCTTTGAAGAGCTTTAGGGCAAATTTTGTGGCAGTTTTGTCGTTGACGCTCCGGATAGCCTCCGGCAAGACTCTAGTGACCTTCTCCAGCTATTTTTAGCCGTATTTTGACCTTCTCACCTCCATCATCATTCCTACTTGATTCTATATATGTGTTTTGACACTTATCTTGTTTAAGTTGGAGAATCGGATATGAGTTGTAGGTTGAGGATGATTTGAATGCTTGATTTATTTGATGAAATTGGGCAAGGGGTTTGATATATGATGATCATTTGCATGTATCCATATTGGTTGTATGCTTGTTTGTGCCTTTGTGGGAAAAATTATGCATGCTATGGATATTGTATTGAAACATGCCCACCAAGTGCTTGATTAAATGCTTAGTCTTGATACCATGTTGTGATTGTTGAATGGTGGCCTTTGAGGCATGTTCTATTATTGAAAATGCAACCCAATTGATATAGGAAGCACCTAGTTTCATTCCTCGATGTGTTTCAGGGAGGATTGAGCTCATTTGATGGTGACCCGGCCTTGTGAAAAGTTTATGTCACCTTATCACCTATGTTAGAAATTAACTATGGGGAAGTGATTTTCCTCCCCATTATGCTTTGTCTATTGATATTTCCACGTATGGTGCTTGTCAATTTGGTGTTTTGACGGATGGTTGACCCTATGCACCCGTACATCCATCACTTGGTGAATCACCCCATGTATGGGGATCGATATGAGTAGTGGAGAAATTACAACATTGGACCCCGTTGGCGCCTCGACCTGGACATGTTCGGGCTTTTCCACTGCCATACTTCAATCTCAGTAGTCTTCGCTCATCCGTAGTGGTGCCAACTGCTCAGCATTGTTGAATGGATCCTGTAGGAGCTATGCTTGGAGTTCTACTCCACCTTTGGGCACGAGCAGCCTCGATTGCGACATGCCCAGCCATATATCAAGTTCAATCTCGATGGCATCATCCACATGATTGTATATGACACCTTGAAACTGGGCTTTGGGGCTCAACACGGCAACCATGACCTTGACAATTTTTTGAGTAAACTTGGGATGTGGTTCCCCAGTGGGTGTACGAGGCGATCTACCTAGAGGAGCACTGGGATCACATGTTTCGTGTGCATCACACAAAGGCGAATCAGTTCCAACCCTAGTGAAAGATCCTCGACTTGTTGGTGACACACCTTGTTTTCATAATCTGCAAGCTCAAAGGCAAGTGACCCTCCGCGAGATAGTGGCGCTTCACACTATGAGCGCACCTCGAAAGCCCATCCATCTATAAGCATTCATGGAAACATCATTTCTAAGGATTTTGGGCCGAGTGCATATCTACAATATGCACTTGGGCCCTATCATCACTCGACTCGTGAGATTCTTTGGAGTCGACACTGCCAACTGCACAATGGTTAGGAGGACGGAGATCTTCCCGGTGGAGACACTCCATCATATGGGTTTGGTGCGTGTTGAGAGAGGCATAGATTACATTGATGGCCTCGGACCTTTGTCCCTCTTCCGACTAGTGGTTGGAGAGTCGTCCCGGAGGGCTCCACCATCGCGCAAATGGGGCCACATTGGTGCCTCTACTTCATCATCAGGAGTTGGTCCTTCTTCCTCGGGAAATATTGAGGACTGAGTCACTACATTTGAGGTCCAGGTAGCTGGTTTCTCCTCTCAGCTTGACTGATAGTGTGACGCCCGATGTCATTCACACCACATGGAGGAGGAGCTCCTACGCTCTCACGACATCCAGTTCTAGGTGCCCACTGGCATCCTTTGCCTCTTTTCTAGGAGAAGCCATCACAGGACGACGACCAGTCATGAGTGCCATGTTGGCACTATAGTGCCACCACTCCACTTCTCTACCCTTTGATTCTGAACTTTTGTTTTTCTCTTAGTGTGTGTGAATGTGAAATACTTAGTTTGTTTTTCTTTTATTCTGACGTTTAATATTTTATTTGTGGTAATAACCTTGACTTTGGTGAACATGTGTTTGTGTTGGTGTGTTTGTTCTACGTAAAGCTCTCTATATCCCTCAAAACTGTTTGGACTCCCGTCAAACTTCCACTCATTAATGATTCGGTAACTTGGCGAGTGAATGCAAATGTGATGAATAGCCTAAATTTGAATGATTTGGATCCTTGTTATTTCCAAATTTCTACAATTTGAGGGTTCCAAGAACTTTTGAAATGAATAATTGGATTTGGCCTA
This sequence comes from Linum trigynum, assembly GCA_964030455.1. NCBI lineage: Eukaryota > Viridiplantae > Streptophyta > Magnoliopsida > Malpighiales > Linaceae > Linum > Linum trigynum. Next base: position 24,663,306 of record OZ034814.1, on the reverse strand, counting down.
CATTGAGGATGTTTTGGAACCTAGGTTACATGGTCAAAATTTAAAAATTTCTTGAGTTCTAAACACATTGTCTCATGCATTATTCCTACTCACTATGCTTTGAAAAGTTTTTGCATTATAGGGAGTAGTGTGGCGCTACAAAGATTTTTTTTAATCATGAGTGGCTATACTTCTATTTTCCCTTGGATGTGTTGATACTGTTTAATATCGAGGTGTTGATATGACTTGAATCGGATTATCAGCCGCTACGACTGGTAATCGGGGGTCTCGCTGACCGTTTCCTTTGCCAGATTGGATTAGGTTAGACCCACATGGAGAAGTACTATAAATACTTCTCATACTCCTCTGTAATCTGTAATCTCCTCAATATAGTGAAACTGGCTCTCTCTCGCCCGTGGACGTAGCTAACACACATCGTGTTAGTGAACCACGTAAATCGTGTGTCGTGTTTTCGATTCTCGCTTTCGTATTCTTGCTTTGTCGATTCCTGCGATTTCCCGATCCGTAGCAGCGCGTTTATAACAAGTGGTATCAGAGCCGCGGCTGGAAATCAGGCTAGGGTTTTCAATTCAGAAGAATGACGTCGGTGAACATGAAGATCGAAAAGTTCACGGGGAAGAACAGCTTCGCTATATGGCAGATCAAGATGCAGGCTTTATTAAAACAGCAAGGGCTGTGGGGGCCGCTGTCTGCGAAACAGAAGAAGGCAGCGGTCGATGACGATGAGTGGAATACCCTGGAGGAGAAGGCCCACTCGACCATCATGCTATCATTGTCTGATGACGTCATCATTGAAGTCGCTGCTGAGAAGACTGCCGCGGGCTTGTGGTTAAAGTTGGAGAGTCTGTATATGACGAAGTCCTTAACCAACAAGCTGCATCTCAAGCAACGGTTGTTCAGCTTGAGGATGCAAGAAGGTACGCCTTTGAGGGAACATCTCGAACAGCTTAACTCTATCTTGCTGGATCTGCGTAATATAGATGTTCAAGTTGATGACGAGGATGCTGCCCTAATCCTGCTGGTTTCTTTGCCGAGTTCATATGAGAATTTCGTTGATTCTTTTATTGATGGTAAAGAAAGCGTGTCGTTGGAGGATGTCAGGTCTACTCTTCATACGAGAGAGATCAGACATAAGGCGTCCGGATCTGGTACAGGTGGTGAGGCATCGGGTTTGGCTGTTACAGGTGGAAAGGGAAAGAAGAAATCTGGTAAAGGGAATTCGAACAAGAATTCCAAGGGTCCCGGTCCACAGCCAGGTGATGCTTGTCACAACTGTAAGGAAGTGGGGCATTGGAAGTACAACTGTCCCAAGAGAAGAGGGCAACAGAAGAAACAAGGTTCAGTTGCCGTGGCAGAAGTGGACAACAGTTCTGAAGACGATCTCGCCTTGGCTGTAGATGAGAAGGCACATCGTGGTGATGTGTGGTTTCTGGATACTGCAGCCTCATACCATATGTCTCCGAACAGGGATTGCTTCACAACCTACAAGCAGATAGATGGTGGTAACGTGGTCATGGCAAATGGAGTTGTCTGCAAGGTTGTTGGAATCGGATCCATAAAGGTTCGGACACATGATGGTTCGTTCTGTACCGTGAATGATGTCAGGCATGTTCCACGAATGACAAAGAACCTGATCTCCTTGAGTCTACTCGACAGCAAGGGTTTCAGTTTCAAAGGAAAAGGTGGAGTTGTGTATGTCTGCAAAGGTTCACGGATGGTGCTGAAGGGCGTGAAGCGTGGGACCTTGTATGCATTACAAGGGTCTGTGTTGTCTGGTTCTGCTGCCGTTGCATCATCTCAGGTTCATCAGGAAGATATGACCACTCTCTGGCACATGAGACTGGGGCATATGAGTGAACGGGGGATGCAAGTTCTATCGAAGAGGGATCTTCTTTGCGGGCACAAGATGCAGAATTTAGAATTCTGCGAGCATTGTGTGTTTGGGAAGCTACATCGCAGCAAATTTCCCAAGAAGGGTATCCACCGGACGAAGGGGATACTGGATTACCTCCACTCCGACTGTTGGGGTCCTTCACGAGTTGAATCCATTGGAGGCAGCAGGTATTTTCTGTCTATTATTGATGATTATTCGAGATTTACTTGGATTTTCATGATGAAGCAGAAAAGTGAGGCTTTCACGAAGTTCAAGCAGTGGAAGACATTGGTGGAGAATCAGACCGGGAAGAAGATCAAGAAGCTGCGAACGGACAATGGTCTAGAGTTCTGTAGTTCTGAGTTCAACGAATTCTGTAAGGATGAAGGGATTGCCCGTCATCGGACTGTGAGAGATACACCCCAGCAGAATGGCATTGCAGAAAGGATGAACCAGACGTTGTTGGAGAGAGCACGGTGCATGCTCTCTAATGCTGGACTAGAGAGAAGATTCTGGGCAGAAGCAGTGAACATGGCGTGCTTCCTGATCAACCGTGGACCTCACACAGGTATTGAGTTGAAGACTCCTTATGAGGTGTGGTATGGTAAGCCTGCTGATTACTCTTCACTGAAAGTTTTTGGGTGTCCTGTTTATTATCATGTGGATGAGGGTAAACTGAACCCAAGGGCAAAGAAGGGTGTATTTGTGGGTTACGGAGATGGAGTTAAGGGATTTCGAGTCTGGTCACCTTCTGAGCGTCGAGTTATACTTAGTAGAAATGTGATATTTGATGAGAAGTCTATGTTTAACCCCATGTTGAAGGTCACTGTTGTTGAAGGTAGCAGGAATGTTGATAAGCAGGTGGAGCTGCAAACTCTCAAAGAGAGTGAGTTTGAGCACCAAGGTGGAGAAGATCAACATGATGAGGATGTCTCTGCAGAGCCAGAAACTTCAGAGTCCAGTGCACGAGCTCAACAGTCTATTGCTTCCGGTAGACCGAAGAGAGCGACTGCAGGAGTACCTCCACAGAGGTATGGCTTCGAGGACATGGTGGCGTATTCATTTCAGGTTGCTGAAGAAGTGGATGCATGAGAGCCACAATCCTACAGAGAAGCAGTTTCGGGCGGTGAAGCTGATCAGTGGCTTGCCGAAATGGGAGATGAGATGGAATCCCATGACAGGAATCAGACTTGGGAGCTAGTCAAACGACCACAGGGAAGGAAGATTGTTACAAACAAGTGGATCTACAAGAAGAAGGAAGGAATCACTTCTAAAGAGGGCATGAAATTTAAAGCTCGGGTGGTTGCACGAGGCTTCTCGCAGAGGGAAGGAGTTGACTACAATGAGATTTTCTCACCAGTGGTCAGACATACTTCGATCAGAGTGCTACTAGCAATAGTGGCACATTATGACTTGGAGCTCGAGCAGCTAGACGTGAAGACAGCTTTCCTACATGGAGAGTTGGAGGAAGAAATTTACATGACTCAGCCAGAAGGATTCGAGGTTCCGGGAAAAGAAGACTATGTTTGTAAGTTAAAGAAGTCCTTGTATGGACTTAAGCAGTCTCCGAGGCAGTGGTACAAGAGATTTGACAGTTACATGCTTGAGCTGGGCTACAGCAGAAGTCCATATGATTGTTGTGTGTATCACAACAAGGTGGAGGATGGTTCGATGATCTATCTTGTTCTGTATGTGGATGATATGCTCATAGCTGCGAGGTCGAAGTCTGATATCCAGAAGTTAAAGGGGCTTCTCAGTGCTGAGTTTGAGATGAAGGATTTGGGAGCTGCTCAGAAGATCTTGGGTATGGAGATTTACAGGGACAGGTCGAAGAATAAGCTTTTCTTGTCACAGAAGAGCTACATCCAGAAGATACTGTCGAGGTTTGGCATGTCTTCAGCAAAGCCCTTAAATACTCCTAGTGCTTCAAATGTTCATCTATCCTCAGCTTATGCACCGCAGTCAGAGGCTGAGAAGGAGTACATGTCGAGAGTCCCATATGCTAGTGCAGTAGGTAGCTTGATGTACGCTATGGTATGCACTAGACCTGATCTTGCACATGCTGTTAGTGTTGTCAGCAGGTTTATGATACAACCTGGGAAGGAGCATTGGCAGGCTGTGAAGAGGATCTTTCGGTACCTTAAAGGTACACCTGATGTGGGAATTAGCTTCGGAAGTGATACAGAGTGCTTGGTGTCTGGGTATTCTGACTCGGACTATGCTGGAGATGTTGACACGAGGAGATCGATGACCGGTTATGTATTCACTCTTGGGAGTTCTGTAGTGAGCTGGAAGGCAACTTTGCAGTCGGCGGTGACTTTGTCTACCACTGAGGCAGAGTATATGGCGTTGACAGAAGCTGCTAAGGAGGGAATATGGTTGAAGGGACTGGTTGGTGATCTGGGTCTACATCATGATCAGGCAGTGGTGTATTGCGACAGTTTGAGTGCAATATGCTTGGCCAAGGATCAAGTCCACCATGAGAGGACTAAGCACATCGATGTGAGGTATCATTTCTTGAGGACAGAGAAGAGGATTAAGGTGAAGAAGGTTGGCACCGCGGATAATCCTGCTGATATGTTCACGAAGCCGGTTCCACATGGCAAGTTCCAACACTGCTTGGACTTGCTGAATGTCTTGAGTGAGTGACTCCGCCCTGCGGGGCATTGATGGCGGGAGAGAGATAGAAGGAGCAGAGTACATCAGAGATTTCAGAGGAAGAGGATTCAAGTCAAGGTGGAGATTTGTTGATATGACTTGAATCGGATTATCAGCCGCTACGACTGGTAATCGGGGGTCTCGCTGACCGTTTCCTTTGCCAGATTGGATTAGGTTTAGACCCACATGGAGAAGTACTATAAATACTTCTCATACTCCTCTGTAATCTGTAATCTCCTCAATATAGTGAAACTGGCTCTCTCTCGCCCGTGGACGTAGCTAACACACATCGTGTTAGTGAACCACGTAAATCGTGTGTCGTGTTTTCGATTCTCGCTTTCGTATTCTTGCTTTGTCGATTCCTGCGATTTTCCGATCCGTAGCAGCGCGTTTATAACAAGGTTATGTCATGTATCCGAGACTCTCTCCCCAAATTTTGGACTCCAAAAAGTTTTGCAAAAAGGTTCTCTAATTTGAAAAAATATTTTGAAAAATGAGTATTCTCACATGAGAGGCAACATGGCATAATGTTTGAACTAGGGAGTCAAAGGATTTTCTTTTGGTCCAGAGTGCCATTTGAGGATGTGTTTAGGGATTGGATAGCTTTCTAGGAGGTCTGGGAATCGGTGCGGTTGCGGTTAACCGCACTGAAATTTGCGGTTAACCGCAACCGAAACGTAGCCATTTACGCCAACCGTGACCGCACGCAAACGGTTTACGGTTAACCACTAACCGCAAAGTGTGGTTAACGGTTAACCGCGTTAAACCGTGTTACTAACCATTCTTATGGTTTAAGGACATTTTGGTCTATGATTGTGCCACTGTGTCTAGGAGTGGAAATTGGGATGAGTGTGGTTACCCGCCCCACATTTTGCGGGTAACCACACCCACAAATATAGAATTATGCTACCCACAACCCGCCCCCACGGTGGGTAGTGGTTAACCACTATCCGCTGCGGGTTGGTGTGGGTTGGTTGTGGATACCCACAAAATTTTCATCATTAAATAAAATAATATGGTAATTAAATAGTGAAGTTGTGTTTCTTCTCACACAAAAATAAAAACATACATAAAAGAAAGTTAATAAAGTGTTAAATAAATTATAAATCTCGAATGCAAGAGGTTAGTTAGTGTAAGTTCAGAAGAGATGGATTTGGAAAGAGATTTGAAGATTACGGAGAGGTGGAGTGACCTGTTATCAGACAAACATCGTTGCATGTCACGGCTCCTCCTATGGCAACAACAACAAAACACAAAAGTGGCTCAATAAGTGAAAGCACCCGCTTTTAATGAATCGATTATTCTCCACTCTCGATTATAGTCTTGTATTCTTGGTAGCTAGTTGCGTGTTGTGTTGTTGGTGAGTTTGTGGAGAAATGGAGACGAGTTTTGTTATCAAACTAACCTTTATTGATTATTCCCCTCTTCAAACGAATCTATTGATTTATCTGACTATATCTATGAACTTGGTTTTGTTATAAAATAAACATATACCACACGAACAATGCTTATTTGATAAAAGTATCTCACACGAACATTGTGTATTGACTTGGTTTTGTTTTATAGAATAAGTACGTATTTTATTTAGTAGATACCTTAATTCTTAGTCTTCCAAATTTCACAAACTAATATAACTAATGTGGTTAATGTGGGGTTTGTGGGTAAACCGCTGTGGATAGTGGTTAACCACTAACCACAAAAATTAATATTTTGCCACCCACACCCAACCCACTATCCACAAATTTTGGGTATGGGTATCCACAAAGTGTGCGGTTTGGGGCGGTTTGCGCGTTACTCGCAACCCGCAAACCAAACTTCCACCCCTAACTATGTCACGGTTAACCGCACTAACTGCGATTAACCACAGGTAACCGCGGTAATAATTGGTTAAAATACGATTACATGTTGTTCGGTTGCGGTTAACCCGAAAACCGCAAAACATGCAATATTGCTAACCGCGACCATAAAATACCCTATTTTTTTGTTTGCGGTTAACCACTAACCGTGCGGTTTCGGTGTGGTTAGCAGTTTAACCGCAAAACCGCAACTGAATTCCCACCCCTACTTTCTAGCATCCAACCATCACTATTTCTAGCTTCCATCCTCCTTACACCTCTCCTTATGCGAGGAGATAGTGTGCATCTCCGCAAGTTGGGAGACCTCGACTCTCATTTGTACCTCACATGTGTGGCAACTCGTATGTTGTTGAGACGGGAGTGCATGATGGGAAGTAGTGCTCGAGAGAGAGGACTAACGTCCAACGGTTCACCTTTTTCACTATTCCATCCCCTCAACTATAAGTTTCCCCACATGAGACTGAGAAAGAGAGGGCATCGTACTTTTTTTCTTAGCCCCGAGGGAGAGAAGTCTTGTTTGAAAAAATGCAAGTTTGGTGCCATGTGGGGCAATGTTAACTTGATGCTCGAAAGTTTGAGTAATCTTTTGAAAAAGTAGGAGCACCACCATGAATTCCATTGCTTTTCATGTTTTCTTGAGAGCCCCCGGTGCATGCGTGAAATGTCTAGACCTCTTTACTCTTCAAAGTCCTCATCCAGGAGTTTGTGTTGTCACATAGATAATGATGGAATTAATATTTCTCGCTTTTGATTGTCTTTGAGGTGCTACCAACAAAATATAATGCATACCATTGTGAGTTTCTTGCATGTTCACTAGTTTGAGTAATGTTTGCTTGAGGACAAGCAAACAACTAGGTGTAGGCGAGTTTGATTCGAGCCATTCTATACATGTTTTTACCCCAATTACTTGGTTGTTTGACTTGTTTACATCGTCTTTGGTGCTATTTTATGCTAGGTTTTGGAATATTTTACTATGTTTCAAGTCATATCAGGTGAAATGTGTGAAAGGATTGAAAGTCAGACGAAATGAAAATGGAGCATAACGATCAAAAGTGCACATATCACGGTTTAGAGGAGATTGTAACACGTAGCAGACTGTGAAGATTACAAGGAGGCCGTTGAAGATTGCAAATTTCCATGATTTTTTAGTCGTCTTGAGGGCATTGCAAGGATCACGGTCCTAGGCCGTCAAGTAAGCAAAGAGACCGTGAATGTGTTAATGAAATAGTGTGTTTTGTGATGAGATCAATGTTTTGTTGCACACTTCACTAATGTGACGTGCAATCGTGAAACGTGCAATGTCGGGCTGTATAAAGGAGAGGGATCAGATTTTCATCGGAGGAGAGTTTTAGTATGAGATTGAGTTTCTTATTCCTTAGCGTAGAGAGAGAAAGCTATAAACAAGAGAAAATTGAAGGTGAATTTGACCTACGCAATCCAAGTGGAGGCCAGATTTCATCTCCAAGGATCAATAAAAGCAACTAGGAAGAAGAAAAATCAAGTTCCCATGGGCTTTTCCTCTTTTGTAGTTGTTATTCTTTCGCTAGCTATGAAGTAGTTTATCTTTTCACTTAGATGAAGTAAACCTTATTCCATGATGTTGTATATTGATGTTTGTGAACTCTATGTGATGATGAGCATGATTAATTATATATTGATTGAGTATTAATCATGAAAATTAAGTGTCCTTGATCAGTTCCCTCAATTTTGGGATAAATTAACCTAAGAGAGAGAAGATCTCCCGATGGCAATTTGGGTCACTATTCAATTATTGTAGAGATCCATGGTCGAGGGTGATTGGTGTCTTTACATCATTCCAGTTCAATGCCCGAGGGAGTGGATTTGGTTGCCTAGTCGTCTATTGTGGTAGTGTGGTATGCCCCTTCGATTAAATCGATTAGGCGAGTGAGAATGCACTCGAATAGGGGATCCTAAGTATATTTGATCTCCTAACGGTATATAGAACTTGCCAATCGTACTATCACAATCTCATCTCAAGACGGGACTTGGAGATAATCATCCGAGTGGAGTTTTCTTACTTGAATTCAACATCATTTGAGTTTTTTTGTTTACTTAGTTTGATAGTTTTAAACAACGTTCTGATCTCTAGATAACTTGTGGTTTATTGAAGTAAGGGTAGACGAACCGAATGGGTTGATAATTGAAAATATACTTGCTCTATACTACACCAGTCGTATGATTATACTTGGCTTACGATAGGACTGTGTAATAGGTTGCGAGTTAGAGACGAGGGACACAGTTGGAATGAGTAATGCGCAGAATGCGTTATTTTGAAATAACTGGATACCTCCGTGTGATTTTGAATAACACGTTTTTGCGTTATTTACAAAGAACGTGGGCCCGATTAACTCATCACTCTATTTTGCATTCAGACGAGTTATTCTTACTCAAATAATTCACAATGAGTTATTTGGATCAAAATAACTCATTGAAATAACCCATCAAAAGGACCCCTTCAATTATTTTGGCCTCATGGGCCTATGCTCCTTCACTAGGCTTTTTCCTATCTCAATGGACAAGTCTAGTTGGACTTGTTTGTTTTGTTTTTTAAGCAATTTGGTTGTTTGGTTTGCATTTTTTAATGCTTGTTCTTTTAGCTTAATTATTGGCACGCAATTGGCTAGGCCTTATGGGAAATTCCGTGCGAATCAGATGGAAGTTTGTATAATTTTTAATAAATTTATGTTTTTCATGTCATTTAATTCTTAAGGATTGTAATAGAGATGTTCATATAGTAATAAAATTAAGTACATCGACTTTTATCGACCGCCACATGTGATTACTTTTTGATCTTGTATAAAAATGGGACTTGGGATGGAGGATTTGGACTTGGAGTAGAGGTTATAAAGAAAGAATCAAATGGAGAAATAAAATAAAACCGAAGTGGGGAAAACAACCGCGTCTTTGACCTTGTAAACCCCGTCCCCGAGCCAGGAGAAGAGAAAGACTAGTCCCGCATCGTCGCCATTAAACCAAAAATTCCAGGATTCCTTCTTCCTAAATTCCACTTCTTGATACCATTTCACATCTGCCCTCAAGATCTTCTCTTCTCTTCCTTTTCATTTCCCCCTCTCCCAACAATTATTCCCCCGTTTCTTTTTCTCGTCTCCAGCTCATTTCATTCTCCCTGCCAACCCTGTTCCGTTTCCCCTCAATCATCTCCTTCAATCAAGCCTTCCACCTTTTTATCTTCCTAAACTCTAGCTTCGTTATTTGGGTTTTCTATCTCTTTCCTTTCTTTGGGTTTTCTCCTTCTCCTTCCTCCTTCCATGGCTGACTTGGTAAAGCAGATCTTGGCCAGGCCAATCCAATTGGCTGACCACGTCATCAAATCTGCAGACGAAGCCAGCTCCTTCAAGCAGGAGTGCGGCGAGCTGAAGTCCAAGACGGAGAAGCTCGCGGCCTTGCTCCGTCAAGCCGCTAGGGCGAGCTCCGACCTCTACGAGCGGCCCACCCGCCGCATAATCGACGACACGGAGCAAGTAATCGAGAAGGCCCTCGCTCTAGTCCTCAAATGCCGAGCCAACGGAATCATGAAGCGGGTCTTCACCATTATCCCCGCCGCCGCTTTCCGCAAGATGTCCGCTCAGCTTGAGAACTCCATCGGCGACGTCTCCTGGCTCCTCCGGGTTTCCGCCTCCGCCGACGACCGAGACGACGAGTACCTTGGACTCCCGCCGATCGCCGCCAACGAGCCCATCCTCTGCCTTATATGGGAGCAGATTGCCACCCTCTACACTGGGTCTCCCGACGATAGATCTGACGCCGCCGCTTCCCTCGTCTCCCTAGCTCGGGACAATGATCGGTACGGTAAGTTGATTATCGAGGAAGGTGGGGTTCAGCCGCTGCTGAAATTGGTCAAAGACGGGAAATTGGAAGGTCAGGAGAATGCGGCAAGAGCAATTGGGCTTCTTGGTCGGGACCCTGAAAGCGTCGAACACATGGTTCACGCCGGGGTTTGCTCGGTCTTCGCCAAAATCCTCAAAGAAGCTCCCATGAAGGTTCAGGCAGTGGTGGCTTGGGCTATTTCGGAGCTGGCTGCTCATTATCCCAAATGCCAGGATCTCTTCGCTCAGCACAATATAATCCGTCTGTTGGTTGGCCATCTCGCATTTGAGACAGTTCAAGAGCACAGTAAGTATGCTATTGTTAGCCAGAAAGCTACTTCGATCCACGCCTTGGTGCTCGCTAGCAACGCCAATTCAAACGCTGTCGCTAGTAGCAACACTAATGGCAGTGTGAACTCTGCTGCACTGAATGTTGAAGAAGATAGAAGCAGGATTAATCACCCTTTAGGGAACAGAACGCGGAGCCAGTTCCATAGTGTAATTGCAAACACAATGGCCATGAATGCAGTCGCCAAGCTCCCTAATGGGAATGCTGCAGTGGCCAACGGGAATGGAAACAGTAGTACCCCTCCTGCTGCTGTTGCTGCTGCCGTGAAGCCGGCTACTCACCATCAACATACCAACTCACTCTCTGCTGTCAATCTTAAAGGGAGGGAAGGTGAAGACGCAGCTACAAAGGCCCACATGAAAGCAATGGCAGCAAGAGCACTTTGGCAGCTTGCTAAGGGGAATTCACCCATTTGCCGAAGCATAACGGAGTCGAGAGCTCTCTTGTGTTTTGCAGTTCTGTTAGAGAAAGGAACTGGGGAGGTTCAGTACAATTCAGCCATGGCAGTGATGGAGCTCACTGCAGTAGCTGAAGAGGATTCGGATTTGAGAAGATCAGCATTCAAGCCCAATGCTCCTGCTTGCAAAGCTGTTGTGGATCAAATTCTGAGGATCATTGAGCAAGGGGATACCGAGCTGCTAATTCCTTGTGTCAAAGCTATTGGCAATTTAGCAAGAACGTTTAGAGCTACAGAGACCAGGATGATCACCCCATTAGTTAAGCTTCTAGATGAGAGGGAAGCTGAAGTTTCAAGGGAGGCATCGGTTGCTCTCGCTAAGTTTGCCAGTTCAGACAATTATCTCCACCTTGACCATGCAAAGGCGATCATTAGTGCTGGAGGGGCAAAGCATTTGATCCAGCTTGTCTATTTTGGTGAACAAGTTGTTCAGATTTCAGCTTTGGTTCTTCTTTGCTACATTGCTTTCCATGTTCCAGATAGCGAGGAGCTTGCAAAGGCGGAGGTTTTGACTGTCTTGGAATGGGCTTGCAAGCAAGCTTTCATTACCCAGAACGAAATACTGGATCCTGTGCTTCCAGAAGCCAAGAGCAGATTGGAACTTTACCAATCTAGAGGTTCAAGGGGGTTCCATTGAAATTTCCAAAACCCTCGTGGCTTTAGCTTATATATGTTTTTATCGTTGCATAAATGGTTTCATAGTTTCTTGTGCTGCAGTTCAAATTGACTGTACATATAATTTGGCTCTCCCCCACTCTATATGTTGTTTTCTTTGCCTGATTTTTTGAATGTATTATTAAAATTATTTCCTCCAGTCATGGAAGCAACCAATTTGTAGCTTTGACATCTAGTGTCGATGGCAGATTATATTTCCAGATCCTGGATATGGGGACATATGTGCTCTTCCTATCATCAGATTATGAATTAATTGACTTTATCCTTGCAAATGGGGGGTCAGTGAACTGCATTATTTCGATGTTCTCCATGATTGGTGTGCTCCTGGCCCATAATTGATGTAAAGCTTAGGTGGAACAGCTAGCAAGACAGGGATGATGTGAAGAGAATGTTTTCCAACGAACCCACCTCAAAATTGGTAGCGCTTTTAGCAAATGTGGGAATGTTTTGAGGTTCCCAACTAACTCGTTTTGTGTTTGGGAGTTGAGACCTGTTTTGTTCACCGGCCCATTCGTATTCTTCCTTGTATGCCACTACTTTTTCTTCAACCTGAGTGTTAGGAAACGTCTGTATGGAGATTATTACGGTTGGCCTCGGGCGTTGTTCTGCATTGGAGTGCCATTGATTTGCAGCTTTTGAAGGGCCAGAGCTGTATCTCGTTCCCGGTGGGTGGATTTGGATAGTCATAATTGTGACTTTGCTTATGCAGGATAGAAACCTGTTTCCATCGGATTTCTGGATCAAGTTGTGGATTGGGGTAAAATACTTTCGGTGCCACTTAATTTTGAGAATTGGGGTAAATATACCACTTGAGTTTGAATAAGGCGTACATAGTAATTTGCCAAAAAAAAAATTGTCAAAAAAGATTTGAATAGGGCGTCAGGTATCACTGAACACTATTGATATGGCGAAAGTCTACGATCGCGTGGAGTGGTGGTTCTTATAAGGGATTATGAAGAGAATGGATTTTTCTGATCAGTGGGTTCACGAGGTATGTGGAAGCCAATTATGATACTCTATCAATTATGCAAATTTAATAGGAATGTGTTGTTTGAGATTGAATGTTGTGAGAATTCTCAACTTCTAGCTTCAAGTCTAAGGTTCATTCCTATCTCAAGTTTGTCAAATTATTTTATGCTATATCTGACCGTCCGTTCAACTCATTCTATATTGGTTGTGCTATTGTTGCAAGAAGTGATAGCTGAGGCGGTCACACATCGAGTTTTACATTTGTAAGCTCGATTGTCGACAATACTAACTACTCCAATCTAGGACAAGTGCACCCTAGATCAGCAAAGTAGTATAGTGATGACTGAGGTCTCATTCCAAGGGTTACAGTATACTAGGCTACTTAGGCTCAGTTGTTATCTGGTCGACCATTTACTTAGAAGGTGGGCAGTTGTCGATTCTGAACTAAAGATCGTTAGAGGAGAAGAGGTGCTTAGAGTGCCTCCCTCGCTCTAACTATAGGAGATGACATGCAAAAAGATATAAGGACGACTTATGGCGATCGAGGTGCGGAGATCTCTAATCTAGGGATTGTCTCAATGGTCATGCAACCAATCCCACTCCTACGCCGATCCACTAGCCCAATGTCACCTCAGCTAGCTTCACGTTGTAGGGATAAAACCTATCTCCTCTAAATGTGTTCTAACCATTCGCACACTAGACTTTCGAGTCGATAGTCACGCACTAGACGTCCTAGCATTTCCTAGGTGGACGTCTAATAGGCAAGGGTACAGTTGCCTCGTCCATCATACTAGACTCCTAGATCATTCATCTACTCCTAACAAACCAAGGCGCTCAAATCTACCATATAAGTTGCAACGAGGGAAACTGCGATACAGACAATCCCACACTACTTGATGCAAGAAAGATAATCATCAAGTAGACATAGACAAATAGGTTGATAATCATTCACAAATCTAGCTTAAAACATCCTATAATTATATATCAAACTCTAGGTTAGGATTTGGGGGTCAAATCCCCAAAGTGCCTTGAGGGATTACTCCATGAAGGGGGGAAGAAGAAACATGCAAAGAGGGGAAGAAATCAAGAAGAAAGAGTCTTCAAGGGCTAGAAATCCTCCTCTAAAGCTCTCCTCCACTTCTCCTCCTCCTCCTCTTCTCCAAGATTCTAATTCTCTCTCTAACCTCACTTTAGAATAAGAAATCTGCCAAAACCACTCTACTCAAGTGAAGGAATCCCCTACTTATATAGTTTTGGGATGACATGCAAGTTCATAGATGGATGAGGGAAGATTGCGGGCGTGATCTGGGGGAGAGATGTTGCGATCTTTGGACGTAGGACTTGAGACTTGATGCGAGTTTATTAAGAGTATTTATGGTTTTCAAATTATTCAAGGAATTGTCATTTGAATTTAAAGTATTTTCACAATTTTTTCAAGTCATTTCCTTCTTACTTTGGTTCACGGTTTATCATGAGCATTTTGGTAAAAAGAGTGTTCGGGCAGATTAGGGCGTTACAAGGGGTATGTAACACTTTAGATAAATCTCATATCGACAAAGCACATGATATATCCATGATTTATAAGTTAGAAACCGACATTAACTAATAAGACACGTTTTTGGGTGAAATGAAAGAGTTCTAGTAAAAACTCCAAAGTTAAACGTTCTAGAAACGCAAAGATGCGTGACAATTGAAAAAGTCACTTTGGTATGCACTTCAGGCAAAAACTATGATGATCTAAACCTAAGACGGACACAATTTTAGTAAGAAAAAAGGTTGGAAATTTGGAATGTTACACTTGACCGCCAAATAAAAAATGACAATCCCAAGTACCGATGCTGACCCCCAATAGCCCTCTTCCTCATGAAATGACTTTTTCCAGAAATAGCACTAAAAAGAAAAAATAAAATTGAAAAACCCATTTACGAAAAATTCCAAAATTTCGAAATGTACGTGGATTTATGAAAAGTGAAAGTAATGTTATTCCCAAAATCTCGTATATCCAAAACTAGTTCCTGTTTTTAAAATTCCTTCCTGCTAAAAGTTGTAGTCTTTCAAAAGTTATGCGAAATAAAAAAAAATTCATGACGTTTGGAGTGCGGAGCACAAAGTTATAACCGTCCAAAGTTTGGCGAAATCGAAAAAAGCTCGTTCGGAGTAGCAAACAACGTTTTTTTTTGGACGAAGGCGGGACCGCGGCTTGCTAGATCTCGAAAAGTTATACGGAATAAAAAAAAAATCGCTAAGATGGGATTACCGAGCACAAAGATATGTTTGTTTAAAGTTTTCACCTAGGTTAGAGTTGATCGAGAAAAAAAAATGGACAAACCGCTGAGTGGGGCAGCGGTTTTTGACCAAACCGCCCCGACCCCATGGGGTCACCAAAATCGCCTCCACCCATGTGGTTTTCAGTGAAAACCGCGCACTCAGATGGTGGTTTTTGAGAAATGATGGTATTTTTGGAATTTTTCAGAAATGGATAAGATTTTCGAAAGTATTTTTATTCTTAGATGTATTTCTGTAAAAAATTCCTATGAAACTGGGTAAATGTTTTTATAGATAGATAGAAGAATGCAGCCAAAGTTGAAATTTGGATCTTCCCGGTTAAAAATCTATACCCACATCTCGTTTCCTAATTAAAGCCCAATTAAATTGACCTCGTTCGGCTCTCTCAGTAAATCTTCAGCTTTTCATTCGCCGGCTTCGCCGTCTGCCCCGGTTTTCCGCGGCGGTTGAAGACCTTTATTTCGCTCCGCGCTCTGGCGAAGCGACGTCTTTCTGAGTATGAGCATGATAGGTATTTACGATTTTTTCTTCCCTGATTTAGAAGTTCTAGATGGAATTGTTTGCCGGTCGGTTTCTGAAACTTCCGGCTTCCCTTTGTGTGGAACTCGAACTTATGATTGAAGGGGCGCAATCGGAGAGAGGAGATGAGAAAGTATCATTGGAGCTGACGGAAGAGATCCTCAAGAGTATGGAAATCGGCATGGTCTTCAGAGACTATGTAATTCTTCCGACTCAGTTATATTATATGTGGCGTCCTTGCTAAATGATTTTTTTTTTTTCAAGTTTAGGGTTTTTTTTCATTCTGATTCCTTCTGTTTTCGCGTCAGAGCGGAAGAATCAGTTCCATGGACTTCCATAAGCCGTCGAGCTACTTGGTGACTGCTAGCGACGACGAATCCATTCGCCTCTATGATGTTGCGAGTGCAACGTGAGCTCTGGCCCTCCTTGATATTGATTTAGATTACTGGAGCTTAATTTCCATGTACTTCTGAACTTCAAGATGATTCTTTCGTGGTTTTCAGATGTCTGAAGACAATTAATAGCAAGAAGTATGGTGTTGATCTGGTTTCCTTCACTTCTCATCCTACAACCGTTATATACTCCTCGAAAAATGGATGGGATGGTATGTTTGGATAGATATGGTGTTGATCTGGTTTACTTGTCACTGTTCTGTTTATGGTTCTTTATGTGCTCTTATACACTTGCAAACTCGTTGTTCCAGAATCTCTTCGGCTCCTCTCACTGAACGATAACAAGTATTTGCGATACTTTAAAGGTCATCATGACAGGTTTGCTGTGCTAACTTCCTTGAATTCTTTGCGTCAATGGGTACTGGATGATCCTATATGCTTGTTTCTTATCTTGCAGGGTTGTGTCACTAAGTTTCTGTTCTCGGAAAGAGTGTTTTATATCAGGTTCCCTGGATAGAACTGTGTTGCTTTGGGATCAACGAGCTGAAAAGTGTCAGGTTTGACTGATATCTTTGTTTATTGTCGCTGAGCTTGCAAAATCATGCTTCAATTTGCGATATGAACCTCTGACAGGTTATTTGCTGGATAATTGGATATCTGCAATGACATGGAGTTGAGCAAATATTTGGTTTCGCATTCACACTTCGATATATGTGGGTGTATTTGAAATTGCACATGCAGTAATTGTTTACTATATCAGAATGATGCTTATCTTTAATACATAAGATACAAAGTAATAAACAAGGTGCACTCTGAAATAGTGGTTCTTGCATGTCTTTCTTCACTCTTTTAAAACAAATTTCTCCACTAATCAATAAACGAAACAATTTGTTTCTACCTTACTTGATAACAAGAAAAAAAAATAACATGCAATTGGGACAATTAACACACCCTAAGCTGAATTCCTTCTCTTCACCCAGGGCCTTTTGCGGGTTCAAGGACGACCTGCAGCAGCATATGATGATCAGGGACTTGTTTTTGCCATTGCCTTTGGAGGATTCATCAGAATGTTTGATTCTCGTAAATATGAAAAGGTAAGCTCTGCACCGTTTCTGTTCCATAACATATTTGGTAGTAACTCTGACAAGTCTTAACGGATCCCTATTGCTGAGGTTTAAACTTACCATTTAGGGTCCTTTTGAAATCTATTCTGTTGGCGGAGATACTTCGAATGCAAATGCTATTAAGTTCAGCAATGACGGCAGACTCATGCTTCTCACAACCATGGATGGGAATATACATGTCCTCGATTCATTCCGTGGAACATTGGTAAGTTTGTCTCTCAGTAGCATGAACTTTGGAGCCCTTATGAGCAATGATGCTGAAGTGCATCTACCGTCACTTTTTTCATTAGCTATCCACGTACAATGTAAAGCCAGTTTCAAGAGATTCCACATTGGAAGCATCTTTCAGCCCCGATGGAATGCATGTTATATCAGGTAAACTGCTTCACCTGGAGCATTCTCATATTTTCTTTCCATTTGGATTGAAACCTTCTTATTATCTCTTTCCTCTGTTCACTTTGTTGAATAGGCTCAGGTGATGGAAGTGTACATGCTTGGAGCGTAAGGTCTGGGAAGGAGGTAACAGATTTAACGTTCTTTTCTTTTTCCAAGATTAAATGCGCTGTGCCAATGGAGGGTAGCTGTTGGTAGAAATGAGTGTGGAGTTGTTCTTTAGTCGAAAGGGCATGTCTATGCATAAAATCGATGTTTCTACAAGTAGGGGAAATGGAGACCTGGCTGTTTCTGGCATGCATTATTGCATCTCAGATGGTTAGAGGAGCGCATGCTCGCAATACTGTGTCTTTGCCATAGCATAATCCTTTGCCTTGGTTTGCAGGTAGCGAGTTGGATGACTTACGAAACAGAACCCCACGTCATCAAATGGGCTCCTGGAACACTTATGTTTGCAACTGGGTCTTCAGAGCTATCGTTTTGGATTCCAGATTTGTCAAAACTGGCTGCTTATGTTGGGAGAAAGTAGATCCTGTAGATATAAATATCATCATTGGTTTATTACTGAATTGAAACTCATGACAGAAGCCTTGTTTGCTGCTGGGTCTATAGTGTCACTAACGACTAGCTAATGCAATGTAGTTAGGTAGTATAACTCAATTGATCAACCCAATGAACTCAATGTATTTATGGAAGAAGGATATAGATGTTAGTATGGCTTTCTGTGGTCTGGAGGAAGGAAATAGAAATGGTATGTAGCTCAAGTCTTCCGGTAACATCATTTCCCCAGCCTTGGCGCCGGCGGTGCATAGTTGAAGAGTGGTATTGTAGAACACTTGCACACAAATAATCTTATAAATAATATAAAGAAATATGAGTAATAAAGAATTGGCCTTCTAGACTAGAGTGTTGAGCTTGACTCGTTGCTAGAGCTCGAGTATAATACGGGATGGGTTGTGGCCCTTATTGATTCGCCTTCAACCTTCAATGTAATGTTCATGTTGAGAAGCAAAAGCAATAAAGAATAGTAGATAGAGACACTATACAGAATGTTTTGTTAATCGAGTTTTACCTATGGTTTTACGTCTCGATTCAAAGGTGGCTTACCCTTTGAGACCGACTGTCTAACTTTTTACCTTATTCCAATCTAACTCCAAGTTGAGTTCCTTCGAGGGGAACTTAGACCCTTAACAAAAATAGAGTGATAATCTCTTCCTCGCAAGCACTCACGCCAAAATGAGAAATTATACAACCTCACAATCACTCAACTAATGCAGACAGTGAACCTCTATCACTTCTGACACTTAATACTAATCACACAGTGTTTGATCTTGCTATGTGTAGGGTTGATCTGCCACATTCTGTGAGACTTGTCTTGTTGCTTTCTTCTATTTATAGTTTCTTAATGCGACGGTCTTCTCTTGATTTGGGAGATTCTTCTTTCGATCTTTCTTAGATTTAGGAGATCCTGCTATCATACTTTCACAGCTATGGCAATTAAGATAAATCATAGAGATTTTTTAACCTAGGTTGTTACCTTTTGATAGATAGGAGTAGAAAGGGAAAGCCTTTCATTTTTCCAACAATCTCCCCCTACTTTTCTTTGGACAACAATTAATTTCTCAAGGGATATCAACCATCACAAGTAGGGCTGGGAGAATAGACCAGGCCGTTAGAAAAATCGTGGTCCAAACCTTACCTCACAGTTTGGTCCGGACCGTAGACCGTTAAGTATGGTCTGGTCCATGGCTGTATTATTTTATGTTTTGATCTCTTGGTCTGGTCTGGTCTGGACAGTAGTTTACCAGACCAAACCATGGATCCACCCAACTTGTCAATACGTGTTAACAACCCATTCGACCACTCTCCCAACTCCCACAACGACACCCAAGTCTCAACCTTAGTTTTGTGAATCTCGTCCCTCCTTCATTCACAACCACATTTACCAGAGAGTAGAGATAATCGTGTCTTCATATGACATTATGTTAATGTTTATGACGTTATGGTGCAAGTTGGGATGCTTTTACTTTGTATCTTTGTTATGTACTGAGATTTAGGGTATCAAAATCATTCATGCATGTTAGGATAAATGTTTTAAGGCAAATAACAAATTTTTTTTCTTGGTTATTGGTTAAATTTTTGTGTGGTTGACTAAACAAATTATTCATTTTTCGTTGAGTGTGGTCTATCTAGACCATACCAGACCGAACCAGACCGTATAGTCTGTGGTCTATATTTCAGCCTCTCGGTCTATACCATAGACCGTATATATGACCAGACCACACCGTTTCCCAGCCCTAATCACAAGAGATGCTAAAAAATCAAGATTAAATTTAAAGTAGGAAAGCAAAGAAAGACCATATTGTTATATCAAAAGAACCATATCATTAAAAGATACATATCACAAGAAGAACACATCAAAGTCAAAAGTAAAACAGCGAACGCAACATAAGAGACTTAACATGACTCGTACTCCCCGTGAACACAACAAGCCTCCCCCTATATGTCAACTTGTCCCGAAGGTAACAAATAAGGTAACTTCATCCTCATTCTCCACCTTGGTGGCTAAGAACCCTAAGATGGAGGTAGGTATTTGAGATGGAAAAAATCTAGGGAAGAGAATATAGAATCGTCATATGCTCAACAGAGTAGTCATCAAGATTGCACCCACTATTTGTAAGAAACTGGGTCATAAGGGTGGCATAGGGAAAAGTAGTGTCCCAGAAGCCTTCGCGTGGAGTGATCTTGGCCATGTGAAGACACGTAAAGGAGACAATATTAACATTTTCGTCCTCGAACAACATTGACCATAATGAATGGATCAATGTGTTCAATGGTGAAGAGATGAGTAGTGCGAGGAGGAAAGAACCTGGTGATGTGTCAGTAGAGTACTTTATGATGGTCAATAGAGCAGATATGTCGATGATCCCGCGAGTCAGCTATTGAAGCTTTGTCTCATAGTCAAAATCATAGAGCTGAAGATTTGACGTGTACACTAAGATGGAGGATGGTAGCAAGTTGTTAGGATCTGAAAAGTGACCTGGAACCTAGACGAGAGGGACCGGGTCTTGTCAAACGAAGATTATGGTAGAACTGCCGAACAACTAGTGGACAGAAAGCAGAAGAATGAGGTACTCAGAGATCGAAGAATCCTTCCCAACCATGATTAGTAATGAGATTCAAAAAGACGCTAGGCGTAAGTCGGGCATTGAGCCTTTGCCTAGCGCCTAGCTCGTCTAGGCGTAGACTAAGCGTGCCTAGGCGTTGGAAGAAAAATAGCTATTCGCACTACATGATGAATGAAGTAATAATCTCCAACACTTCCTCACTTTAGTTAAAATAATTAATAACTTACTCGAAACTTAATTACAACAACATAGCTCACGAATTCATATAATCATAGCTCAATAGCTCACAAAGTTCTTGAGATATTGAAATATTGATATAGAAATTTGATTTCATAGTTTATGTTAATTTTCTCCTTAATATTGATTTTCTAGCTCCATCTAGTAATGGTTCGGAGAGACACTTATGTCACCTTACTTCATTCGTTTCCAATATCTAATTAGGCGCGAAACCTCTAGGCGAGACGTTTTGCCATTACCTTGCGCCTAGGCGTGCCTAAGCGTAAGGTTAACCATGTCTTTTTTAACCATGGTAATGAGAGAGCCAACCCCATATGGAAAGGATGACAAGGAAGAAAGCGCATACTCACTGTGAATGGGGAGCATGCTAGAGAAGGAGTGGTAATCACCTTGACTAATGCCGAAAATCCTCCCAAATATATAAGGAGGTTCTCCAAGCAAACCACCTCATTCCGATTTTCCTGCATTGTGCGCATAGTCCTTCCTCCCAAATATATAAGGAGGTTCTCCAAGCAAACCCACCGCATTCTGATTTTCCTGCGTTGTGCGCATTGTTCGGAAGGACCTCTCCGTCTTTTTGCTAAACCCAATTAAATAAAGAGGGAACTTATTAATGGAAAGAGACAAGGAGTCAATTAAATAAAGAAAATTATTTTCTCTACCTATTTCCAGCAAACCACCGAAAACATATAACTGAAAGGAGGTGGAAACTTGAGAGTCCTCGCAGACAAAGAACTCATATATCAAGTTTAAATCGGATCTCCTGTGAAAAATAAAAAAACATAACCATATTTACTCCTTTTAACTTTTTAGGTAATCATATTCATCTATTCTAACTTAAATTAAAAAATTTGAATAAAAATTAAATTAATTATACTCTATAAAGTTATATCTATTTTGGCATATTTTCGAATGAAAAAAAAATGTTAGTCAAGCATCCTATAGCATCATATATGATAGCATTCATAAACTAACAATTCTTCTATAGAAATAGCCAATCTATGTGGTGTTTCTAACGGGAGCGGTTACGGTGATTAGTTTTTTATAGTAATCACCGTGGTTACTAAGGGTAAATTGGGTATAGAAAAATAAATTATATTAATTAATTTTAATAAATTACATTTTAGGTAGTTACTAAAATCTATTAATTACAATTCTTTCTCTTTCTCTCACTTCCATAATCTCCATCCAGATCTCCTTTCCATATTTTTCTCAATCTTTCTGCAAAAGAAAAAACATGAAATCACTACCAATCCATTAGAAAACCACTACCATTTTGATAAACATCAATACCATTGCAGAAATAAATCTATACAATTACACGAAAACTACCAATATAAATAATCTATACCATTACAAAAGTCAAACAAATACCACTACTACTGTGGAATCAAAACAATACCATTGCATAAATAAATCAATACAAACACTACCAAAACAAATTCAGACAAACTACCGAAGCATAATGCAAACACTACCAAAACAAATGCAGATAACTACCAAAAAACATAATGCTCCATCTAACCAACACAAAATGCAGGTAACTACCAAAGCGTAATGCACACACTACTATAGGTGTCAAAACATAGCCCGACCCGATTAACCCGCCCGATCAACCTGACCCGCAACCCGAATTGACTAAAAGTCAACAACCCGTAACCCGCCCGACCCGCAACCCAACTAACCCGCAACCCGACTGACCCGCAACCCGATTAACCCGAACCCGATTGACCCGCAACCCGATTAACTCGAACCCGATTGACCCGAACCCGACTAACCCGTAACCCGACCGACTCAACCCGAATTTCATCTAATCCACTTGAATAATTATAAAAATATAAAATACATAGTTTTTCAAAATAAAGTTTTTCATTCTAAACTTAAGTAAAAATATTTTTTCATTTCGTATAAGAAATTTAAAAAATATGAAACTCACTTGATTTTACGTATTTTAAGAAAATTACCAAAATTGAAACATGAAGGTCACTTGAGATCATGACAATATTAATATAATGTATAAATTAAAATTTTGGTTAATTTAACTATTCAATAAAATTATCAATTAAATATAAATAAAGTAAAGTAATGTATTTGGTAATTTGATGTTTTTAAAAGAAGAGGGAAATTTTGGTGTATTCAAGTTTTTGGGAAGAGAAAGAAGAGGGAAATTTGGTTCTTTGAATTTTTTTAGAAAAGAAACAAGTGGGAATTTTGGTGGTTTTGATATGTGGGAAGAGAAAGAAGTGGGAAAGTTTGACTCTTTTGATTATGAAAGAGAAATAAAGAGGGAAACTTTTGACTTTTCAACTTTTGGTAGAAGGAAAGAAGAGGGTAATTTGGTTCTTTCAATTTTATGGAAGAGAAAGAGGAGGGAAAATTGAGTTTTTCTAATGTATGGAAGGAGAAAGAAGGAGGGGAATTTTAGTATTTTTGTGAAAAAAAAGAAGGAAACAAATTTGGTGTTTTCAATTTTTTGGTTTTTCATAATTTTAGCTTTTGAAATATGAATCTTTAACTTTTATATGGAGGGCATGACTAGTTAAAATTATTCTTATATGCTTTGAAGGCTAATATGTATATATGTATGTAATTGTTTATGGGCTAATAAATGAATTAACCATTAGTTACAACAATTTATACTAAACTTGATAAGCAATCTTTGACGGTTCGTTGTTTAGGATATAAAGTATATGGTTAGGGTATAAGGTATAAGGTACATATGGTTTATGGTGTATATGGTTAGGGTATAAGATATTGATGGTTTTGACGGTTCTAAGTTTTTTATTAACATATGTTCACTTGAAGTAATTTGAAGTCTTTAACGGCAGGAGATCCCTTTTTAATTTATGTTTATGGTACGTGGTTAGGGTACAAGGTATGTGGTGTAAAGTATAGGATATATGGTTAGGGCATAACAATTAGCAAATATCACTTTTTATCTATGTTTTGCAAAATCAAAGTATGAATTTCACTTTTAAATTAACTATACTAGCAAAATCACAACTCAAGGACATATGGTTAGGGTATAGGTTATGTGGTTAGTGTATAATGTATTGATGGTTTAGGGTATACAATCAACAACATATATTAACTTAATATTGTTGATTGAGGGTAAGGCTAAGTGTATAGGATATATGCTATTGAGTAAGTTATGATTGAAATCACAATAATTTTACTAAATTTCATAGCTAATCTTTAATGGTTCAATTTTTAGGATAATTCGAACAATTTTACAAATAACTCGTTTGGCAACAGTTTACTGAAGTTATTTGGGCAATGAGTTATTTTGAAATAACTCCTTTTATCACTATGCTTTTGCCAATTACCACACGCCAAATACCAGATTTGCATGGTTATACTAAACGAGATACTTTAATTCAATTACTACTGAATTAATATTAAAATATCAAATAAACAATTAACGATGTCTTTTGGTTGCAAATATTGATATCACCATTACTATTAGCTATAATACTTTACCAATTATGATTAATTACATAACAAGTTTGCAAGTCATACAAATTGATTTAAAATTTTGACTAATTTTTTCAAAAAAATAAAGTGTATATATACGAGGTCGAAATAAATTGGTTAAAAAGTTGAGAAAATGTTTTAAATTAGTGTAATAAAATGTGTAAGTTGGTAATGAGTAATGAGCAATGAGTTAAGTTACTTGATGCGCTGGCCCGAACAACCCGAAACCCGACCCGCCCGCAACCCGCCCGACCCAAAACCCGATGAACCCGCAACCCGATTTGCCCGCAACCCGATTGAACCCGAACCCGATGAACCCGCAACCCGACTAACCCGCAACCCGTTTGAACCCGAACCCGATGAACCCGCAACCCGACTAACCCGCAACCCGTTTGAGCCTGAACCCGATTGAACCCAGCCCGAACCCGCCCGAACCTGCCCGATTGACACCTATACACACTACCAAAGAAAATGCAGGTAACCACCAAAGCATAATGCAAACAGTACCATAATAAAATGCAAGGTAGCTACCAAAGCAAATCCTCTACCGATGCAAACACTACCATTCCAGATTACCTGCAGAAGCAAAGCTGAACGCTCTCCGGCAAACTGTATTTGATCTCTCTTATCGGGTTCTCATTTCTGACCACGACCTTGACGGGCGATCCATGTCCGGAACCCAATGCAATTGAGTGACCACCTTAATCAAAATCTAATTCATTTCTCTCAATTCTCATTTCACTCTTTCACTTTCCCCTTGTCAACAAGATTATGTTAGTTAATTATTATTTAGTAGATGTATCAGAGTTAGAACATAATAATTTGAAAAATATTATACTTTATATTATGTATTAATGGATATTTTAGGATCATAATCTTTGAACCATATTAAAAAAATGACCGTGTTTTGTTGACTTCATGATATAATATGTTCGTTTAGAGTTATAATTAGAACTTTTCTTGTAAGTTTTAGGTATAATAATGTTGAATGTACGGGTATGGGTATTACCCATGGGTACCCGAAACCCACGGGTATGGAGATGGGTTTGCAAAACATTCCCCCGCATGGGTATGGGGCGGGTATGAGTTTGGGTATTTGAAGATGGGTATGGGGATGGTTTAAGCAAACCCGCCCCATTGCCATCCCTACTCGGGAGGGAGGGGATTTTGGGAGGGAGGGCGGACGGCGGGAAGTAGTGGGGGAGGGAGTGTGGAGGTAGGCAGCGGGTTACAATAAAGTTAGGATTAGGGTTTGATATAATTTATAGAGTAATCAGGTGTGATATATTTTTTATTTCCAAAATTACCCTAATATAATCTTCATCGTTAATTTAAAATAGAATAAAAAAGAAACAATGAACGGTTTAGATTAAGGTAGCCACCGTGATTACTAAAAATTAAGTAACCACGCTAACTCCCCCGTCAATTATTCATTTGATTGTCATGAAAGTAGGTCTTACCTTACTTACTAGACTTTGACCAAGCTCTCATTCTGCCTAAAGACAAACTATAACTAACATGATATTCCCACTTAATTCATGATTTACAAAATTAAAGGGTTAATATATTTTTCTGGCCTTTTGATATTTAACATCGTGGCCTTAATTAACCCTACACTTTACTAATTTGGCCAAACCCGAAAGTTGATAGTTAGTTTTGACGGTCAAGGCCGTTGATTGACGGTCAACCCGCCCCGTCACTGCCTAGTAAGCATAAATAAACATAAAAAATTCCTAAATTCCAAATATTCATAAAAACTATTATATTTCAATTAATTTTTAAAAAAAAATTGGAAAAACATAAATTGAGTAACATAATCCCTGATTCCCGATTTTTGAAATTTTTGTTTTATATTTTTTATCCCTTTCTCCAGTGTTGGAGTACTCTAATTTCTAATTTAATTACGTTTCTCAATTTTATACATTTTTTTTATTTAATTTTTATTTTAATTATAATGATTTTTGGGAATTATGGGAATTAAGAACTTTTTAAGTTTATTTATGCTGACTGGCAATGACTTGGCGAGTTGACCGTTAGTCAACGACCTTGACTGCCAAAACTAATGGTCAACTCTCGAGTTTGACCAAATTAGTAAAGTGTAGGGTTGTTCGGATCACGATGTTAAATATCAAAATTATTGGTCAATATGTTAAATATAGAAAAATTTCGGGTTAGACAAATATATTAACCCAAATAATGTAAGAACCATCACAGATTGAAAATGACATTCATTGAAGGGTCAATAATTCTCTTCTTCGAACACTAAAATTCCCGAAGCCATCTTTACAAAGTAAGCAATAAAGTATGCAAATATATAATAAAAATTTGTCTGACCTTTTGGTATCTAACATCGTGGCCCAAACTAATCCTACACTTTACTAATTTGGCCAAACCCAAAAGTTGATCGTTAATCAACACTCCTACCGGTTACCATTAAGTTTTCAATCTATAGATTATCAGCATTCCTACGAGTTATCATTAAGTTTTCAATCTACATATTATCAAATTTTGTGTTGGTTGTTGGGTTTTTTATCAGTGTTATGGGAATAAAAATCTCATGAAATGTTATTGACTCGAACGATGTAAATTCTTTTGCATGTGATGTTTAGTATTTCCGCTCTCAACAATTCCTTTATAAAAAAATGTTTAATATTTCCAGACATTTTACTATTAAATATTGACTTCCAATGAAATGAAAAATAATAAAAAGGAAGGAAGAGCCTATTGTGAAGTTAAAAGTTTCATTAAGGAAGACGAACGCATTGTAATTGGTGGGATAATAGAGCTTTAGATGGTGGAGCTATCATAAGCCAATTGAAATTTGTATTAATTCTTGAAAGTGAGCAGGTGTTGTCTTATTAAATTTTTAGGAGTCGATGTCCTCACGTGATTTGTTTTTAATTTTTTGTATGGAATTTATTCAACAAATTGGGTCATTAGCAATATTGAAGATTGTACGAGTAATGATAGTTACAATAATGAAATAATTTGAAAATTTTATGGTATCAAATATAACAAGTATTTCTTCCGCAGTTGCTATGATTATTTATACTCATTTAAATATAAAAAGAATAGGTATGAATTCGCATACCCGTATAAAGAATAAATTAAATGTTCTCACAAAAAAAAAAAAAAACTCTGGACATCATCTTCTGTAGTACCAAGAGAATAACAATTGTGCGGCGAGTAAAAAAAAAAGAGCAACTCCAATCGCAACAAGCATGGAAGAAAGAATATATTGATCGATTTCTGACTCTCCTCCAAACCCTATTAAGAGAAATGAAGCATATATAGGCAGTTTTTAGTATCAGATAATATATTAATTGCTAAATTAGTTTATGTGCTTATCAAATTACACTTAGGTTATTAAAATCTCAAATTATTACTATATATTTGTGTATGTTTTTATAATATGGATAAACATTGGACCCCCCGATCCGACTATTAAACTTCAAGCAATTTGCTTGATCCGCTCAAACGCTTAAATAGGTGGTTTTAAACATTGAAGAAACATTATCCGCATAGTATTGAAATGCAAAAGAAGAAGGAAGAAACAATTGATAATGTATATAAATGTATCACTAATGAATATGAAGACGTTATTTGTGGAGATGATGATGTTGCTCAGGGTGATTTGAAAATGTTTGTAGGACTCGTTTCCCTTGCATAGGGTTTTGTTTCATTTTCATTAAAGGATTTTAGTCAATGAGTTATTAAAATGTCGAAGAACATTGTGATGTTGATCCTTTTGAATTGTTGAAGTATTTTAATAATCTTGATTCTCTTATTCTACCAATGAATTTGAATGTTTCGAGTATTTGTATAATTCAACTTTCATTATACTACAAAAAATATGTATCTCACATACAAATTCCTACTTTTGGGTACGTAATTGCAACTGAATCCGATCAACTGGTCGGGCCTATGACTAGTACAATCTTGACCACATTCATTACTTGGAAGACTCTTTGTACACCAAAGTCCACTAAATATCAAACTTTAATCTTCACTTGTGATCAATGCTTTTATGGAGAACGTAAATACCAAAAAAAAAAAAAAAAGTATACATGTACATGCAACTGCTAGTTTGTATGCACTTGGGATAAATCATATTCTAACAGATGTGTCATGAGGTGAATTCTAATAGTAACTCAAGTTCTCATCAACCGACTGGTGAACAACGGAGAGCGGATCCCAAGGGTCCTTAGTCACTTGACTAAGCCCCTCCTAGCCATTAGATCTCGACACTTCAATCCAATGGTTAAAAAGTGGGAAGGGCTATTTAATTAATGACAGGGGTAGTTTGGGTATTATGAAAAATTACGAAGTATACAAAGCCGATTTACAATCAGTACAAACCATACAAACATACGAACAGTACAAACTAGAGCGACAAAACATACAAACAGATTTACAAACATTACAAACGTATGAACTGTACAAACAATATAAACTAGACCGACAAACAATACAAACCATACAAAAAGAAAAAACAACCGGGTTGACTTTGGAGGCTCCATGCCTATATAGAGGGGCTCCTGCACAAAGTCAACCCGGGTGTTTTTTAGACATACAAACATGGTGGACAAAAATGACAAATTAGACCAAAAATTCATACAAACTGGAAAAACACCCGGGTTGACTTTGGAGGCTTCATCCCCAGGGTTCAAGAAGGCGCGCCTAGGCGCACGCCTAGGCTCAATTAGGCGCTAGGCGGTGGAGGATCGCCTTTACTTGGCCACAGGCATTGTAAAACGCGCTGATAGCGCTTAGTAGTTAGGAATAGCGCTTAGTTTGCGCCTAGTGGAGAGAAGGCGTGCATGGGCGTTCCTGGGCGAGCTTAGGCGGTTAAACCCGATACTTTTCGTTTTGTCCTAGAAAATCAGAAAATTGCATCTTGCCCTAGAAAATCAGAAACACGGGAAGGGGATGACCATGCTATGTATGTATTCGGATATGAGGATGAGGAATCATATTGTGCACCCTCGAGTACTGTTACAGATGCAATGGCGGGTGAACAGAGTGAGCTTCGCAAGAGTGCACGAGTGAGAGAGTTCCATGATGAAGAATTAGTGTATGAAGAGGAGGAAGTGGAGGAGGATGGTGAGGAGATTGCTTTTGAGGATGATGAAGATGAAGTGGTGGCTGGACGGACCTACTTGGATGATGAAGAATGAACATTTTCCTATGAACTTATTGACTATTTGCTTGTTATTTGTTATGTTAAGTGTTTACTGTTAAGAACTAGGCATTGCTAATTTTATATGCACTTGGATTATATGAATTATTCCAGAAAACATGAAATATTTGAGAAAATTTTCCATTTATGCTCTGAACGCCTAGGCGCGCCTAGGCTACGCCTAATCAGGTAAGGCGCAAGTCAGGAGCCGAGCGCCTGGCTTACGCCTAGCGCCTTTTAGAACCTTGTTCATCCCTATATAGAGGGCTCCGTCTCAAAGTCAACCCGATTGTTTTTTAGACAAACAAACATTACGAACATGGTGGACAAAAATGACAAACTAGACCGACAATTCATACAAACTGGAAAAAACACCCGGGTTGACTTTGGAGGCTTCATCCCTATATAGAGGAGGTCCATCAAAAAGTCAACCAGGTTGTTTTTTAGACATAAAAAACATTACAAACATGGTTGACAAAAATGATTAACATGGTGCATAAAAATAACAAAGTTTACAAATATTACAAAAAAAACAACAAACATTACAAAATAACAAAGCGTACAAACATTACAAAATAAACCGACAAACAGTACAAAACATACTAACCGTACAAAATGTCACTAAAAATGACAAACAATACAAACCGAATCTATACAAACATTACAAAAAAGTTCAGCAAACATTACAAAACACTCTCTCTCTGATACACCCTCCCCTAGGAAAAAGCGGCCGCAAAAACCAAACGGGGGAAGGGATGAAAATCCCATGGCCACCAGTGTAATAAGACGATGGCCGCCGCCACAATAAAAATGGAGAAAATCCTGCCTGAAACCCAACCGACGCCGGAGATGACGATCGCCTGAATCCTACGGGGAAAGACGATCGAGCGGGAGTTTTTTTTATTTAATAATTAACAATTAAATAAATCTGTAATTACTACATTACCTTTCATTAAATGAAATCAATTACAACCATTAAATTTGAATGAAGCTAAATGGCTGAGATCGACTTAGTCATGTGACTAAGGGATCTCTTAATCACCTCATCTTAGCCCGTGAACAACGTACTCCTATTGACCAACAGATGTGTCATGAGGTGAACTCCACTTCCAAACTAAGCATGGTTACGCTCGTGAAACTGCTTAAGATGATAAAACCAAACAATGGCTGGATCGAGTAACGAAGAGGATGATTTTATGTACATCATATATCCTTCAAATAGCCCTGCAGGAAAACATTCCTGATGCTAAATCGGTGACCCAGGACTTAAAAGAGCAAACATCCGACCAATACCCTTGCACCACAAGACTTTTGCACCTTCCCAATCACCATTCACCAGTAGGTGGTTGTTGAACACTAGGCATAGCTTAGTGGTTACAACGCCGTCAGAACGCTGTATGACGAGCCAGACAGTCTCGAGACTCACTAGACTCGGTACACCACACCTGAAGTTACTGGTCAAAAATAACCAGAGGCAAACACCTGACGATGGAACTATTAGAATGCAAACGCAGTAATACCAGGAAGAGAGCAGGCAATTTACCAGAGGCCATAAAATTTACAAATACCAAGGTTCATTTGAAAGACGAATATCCGCGATACAACTAGCTGGGTTGCATAAAGAAGAATGTACACCGAGACTATTTATTTACGATGGCCACAACTAATCTTATATGCTAGATGTACAAGGGTTCAATTTAACGTTGCGAGGTTAAAACCAAGGATGCCAAGTTGGATCCATCATGCACAAGTTCCTCGGCATCAGCGCCGCTTCCACCAACTCGTTCACTCCCCTCTGCACTGAATAGGGCGGATCCATCGTGTTGTCCTCCTGAATATATAACTCACCATTATTCAGTATCAACGCACCTTGTTGACTTCACTACAGCCTCATTAAACAAAAACTAACATCTAGCTCCAGTTAGTAATGTGCATTACCTCTTCCGACAAAAACTGAGGCGCAATGGCATGGATTCTGGAGATGACGTGGTCCACGTTGGTTGTTACCTTGAGTTTGAAGTCGACAGGGTTTGCGCCAGACCCTCCAGCAGCTGGCGCCATAGGCATCCCGAGTGGCCTTCTCCAAGACCAGGACACTAGCTCGTCACGGAAAAACATAGCTAACTGGTGCCACAAGTGCTGACTTTGCTGCATTAAACAAAAACCAAGTCTTGTTAGTCAAGGTCTGAGATATAAGTGAAATAGGGAACATCCTATTGTCAACGACTGACTACTAGGGGTGTGCATGTTATGATCGGGACCAAGATTCAGACCAAATAAGCATGGGACCAGGATAAAAAACAACGCAATAATGAGCACCATAGCCAAACAGAGAGGCCACGTGGTATCATTTGATCTAGTGCGTTCTTTTCTTTATTTTCGAAGGATCTGTAACCGAATCGAACTATATTCAGCACAGTCTGATCCAATGCAAATCTCCATTTGGTCTGATCCAGTGTGGATCCAAGAATCGCTACCAACCCCCTACTGGTGACAGACAGTTTACTAACTCTTTACCTTAGGGGAGACCAAAGCCTGTGCAGCAGCACACATTGAAGAGACAATAAGACCTTCCACACCAAAATGAGAGAAAAATGCTTGCATGTTTCTCGTTAGCCGGAATGGTACAGGCTCAGTGAACTCCACCAACCCATTGGCATCATATGTTGGGTGAAAATCTGTCTGGAATATCTTCCCCGTGTTCTTGGCAAATAATATCTTGTTTGGGGACCTTCCCCCTATTTGCAGCATGTAAGACATGAAACTCGACAGAGCCAACTGAGTGGCAAACTGCTTCTTAAAAGCCCAGATATGGTTCCCACTGGGAAGAGTCTTGTACATATACTGGGAAAAGATGCTGTCAGTCACCAAGTTCTTTGTTATATCACTGTACGCTTGCAGGCGAAGATCTACAATAGCTTCAGGAGAAACTTGGCCAGAGATTGCTTGGTTTAGTTGCTCCTTGAAATATGTGATTGGAAGATCAGCTTCCCGGTCGTTTCTTGCACAGTGGTTTTCATAAACCTCTAGAAGGGTGTTGTACATCACATCATCTTCAACCATCCGTACCTGTTGTTCATCACCACGAAATATTGTCAGAAATTAATTGGATTGTCTATTAAGAGTGAGCAACTTGGTTCGGTTTTGCAGGTAACGAAACGTCCAAACCGGTCAATTGCCAACAAAGTAAAAACTTGAAAACCAGTTTATAAAGGCCAATACGTTAACTTTGGTTTCCGGTTCGCCGCTAAGATTATCGTGTCTGGTCAAGGCAAAAACCCACTAAAGAGCATAGTTAGTAAAAATCCAAACAATACCCATGTGCAAGACTTCTGTTTCCATGCAGCTCTAGAGCTATTCCATAATTTTCCATTTATTTGATGTTTCAAGTACAACACATTTGATCCATGAAGTAAAATATAGATAATTTAATGATTTGTTCTATTTATATTTGCTTTGAAATTATAAATTCTGAAAAATACTATACACGGCCAATATTTGATAACTTGTGTTGAACTTTAATTAGAATGACGTGTAGACCCTATGCGTATTAATAATCCTTACGATTAGCAAACCATAACCGAATCCCTTATCTAAGGGTTTATTGAGACTGTTAGCCAATGTGCCAAAAACAATAACCCCTATGATTAACTGCCAGCCAGCTCGACCCTGTCCATGTGTACTAGAAGATTCTACTCATGAAAGAAGAAAGAGAAACATTACCTGGGACCAAACAGGAATGATGATTGGTGTGTGAATGGATATGTGGCGACGTCTTGATTCTTTGTGCTTGTCAAACATCTGGTTCATTACACGGAACAGTTGCAGCATGCGTTCATCACTCCTTGCATTAGGAGTCAGAGAAGTCTGGACAATAAAATGGCGCTGACTACCATCTGATCCTATCAGAGTCAACCTACGGAAACTGCTGCCATGCCTTCTAACAATTGGTATATCAGCTCCAACCCTGTCCAACTTAACTGTATGATCTGGTGCAACTTCCTGCTTAAAAGTTGGGGGGAAAGCGTGATATAACCAAAGAGAGGTACAAACAAAAGGAATAAATTGGCAACCATAGAAGACTAGCAATCCCATCAGCAAGATAGAATACCTGATCACTGAAATACTGTCCAGGCACCTCCACATCGACCACATGAAAGTCACGCAAGACCCTACTTTCTTCCTCCAGCTTCAAGACAGCAGGAAAACGATCCTCGACATTACTCTGAAGCACATTTTTCCAGTGTTTCAGCCTCTCAGTCAATTCAGAGAGTGTTCCAGGGAAAGTAGATGTACTTTCTGGATCAAGATCACGTTCGAAGTCTTGCTTATACTCTCTCACAAAATCAACATGTTTCGTCACAGCATCTGCCGAAAAGCAAGCCCTGCAAACACCAGAGAGCTCCTTCTTCAGGGATTGAGGAACCTCAGCAGTAGTAGCAGTGGGATACTTGTAACAGCGGTGGAGCAAGGCATTAACCACTGCAAGCAGCCTCTCCTCAGGAAGAGTAACAAAGCGTGAGCCGATCTCTGTGAGGAGAACCTGCAAAACCAATTGGCGCAAGTCGTAGATGTAATCAATCAATTTGGCAGTAGCACAAAATAATCCACCGTATACGAATTATTAAAATCCAACACCCAAAATACTAGTAATATTTGATTTCCATACTTTGCCCTTTAAAGTAAATTTTATTCTTAAACTTATTACCCAGTCATTTTTTATTATTATTAGATAAACCATCTACAGTCCTATCAAATGTTTCTCTATTTACAAAAATATCTCACATCTATCAAAGCAACTTTTTTTCTAGAAACCAACCACACGCTTTATCTCCTATTACTACAACTTAAAAGCACGTCATCGACTTATTAAAAGCTCAAACAAACACACCCGAAATCATTCTCACTTTTAAAAGCTAAAACAAACACGCCCACAATCATTCCCAATAAGAAAGTAAAACATAAGCACAAGCACTGCAGTTAAAACAGATGGCTTCCATGGTTTTTCTGACACAAGGCACATCCTCGAGGAAGATTTGATTCAAACTTGCTGAAACGCCAGGAGGCTACATGAATACAGAACAACTGCAACTATCCAAAAATGAAAAGGAAACGTTCTAGATCAGACAAGTAAATCGAGATCTAGTACCAGCATATATTACCTCAAGTTCGCTAGCCAAATTAGTGTGCTTACTCCTAAGAGCCTCCATGATATCCTTTGCAGCATCAAAAGCAATGGCAGCAGAAGCAACCAACCCCATGGCACCATTACGCCGAACAGCATTCTGAGCACCATCGCTCATTGATGCAGATGTTTGCTGCAAAGGTTGATCATTCCCCCCACCATGCCCACTACTTTCAGATGGTGTGGGCCTTTCAGGTTCTTGCCCATGAGAGTTTCCACCATCATGAGATGGCATTCCACCTCCGCTGTGACCTTGTTGAGCTTGATTGTCTGAGGATAAAATACCACCACCTTGAACTTGTACTCTACCATTCCCATCAGTGGTCAATCCCAGAGAACCAGCTCCAGCAGCAATAGCATTTTGTTGTATTCTTTGCTGTGCCATTGCTAGTCTACCAAGTTCGGACTTGTTGGCCACATCACGACGCTCGAGCAAATATGTGCGGAGCCAGTAGTAGAGAGACTGACAATTGAGAACAGACAAATCAGAACCTTCATTATTAACATATCTACATAAAAGAAGATTACTTATCTGCCTAAAAATGACCCATGGTGAATACCTGAGGGTACACAGCAGCAACTTTAAGCAAAACAAGTTTACAATGAGGTGCCTCTGTCCTCTGCAAGGAAAGCAATAACTGGGGAATCCAAGCAAGCCAAACCCAGTGGGGTATTTGCTCCAAGTATTTATCGAATGCTCTTCCAACGGGTTCATTGGGAGTGTCAAAACTAAGAAGATACAGAACCCTAGCCAAGTGGCTTCTGGAGTTCGAAACACCAAATTTGATTCCCTGAAGAAAGCAGCTCACAGCATATTCGAGCCAGATCTCATCATGAGTTTCTTTATACGCCTGAATTGAAAACATAACATAGCTGATCAGCAATTGGATCAAGTCGGCTACCAGAACCCAGAAAAAAGAAAAAAAAAACTACAGAAAAGCATACCATTTCACTATAGTTCCCCCAGCTTATCCATCCTTTAGGCAAATTTTTGAAAAGGGTGATGGCATTGGAATATGCAAGATTAGCACCTTCCGCATCATTTAGCTTTGACAGAAAATCACCCTTCAGACGGAATATTTCTGCTTTGTGCTTAATAGGAAAATACTCCAAATTAGTGCTGTTGATCAAGTTGAGACCACTTATAAGTTCTCCTTTCATCTCTAGATAAGCTTTGGCCTGCTCTCTTATCTTGACAAAAGCCTCCTGTAAATTTCCACAACCGACAAAAACTGCTATAAGTTGACCCAAGCATCAATAGGATTGAAGGGATTGTAACTCAGTAAAACATTATCCAAAATACATCAATCAATAACTACCAAACACTATCATATGAATTTGGGCAAAACACTATCATATCGGTTTCCTATATGTCCACTTATTCGAAATAGAATGGTATAGTCACAAATCAGGCAAACTTGAGCTCAAGATAACAGAAAACTCATACAACAGCAACAGACCTGTACTTCCATGGTCGAATGACCATACAATTTTTCAAGAATCGTCACACAAACGTCATGAAGGCCTTGTTTACGAGCAATATGAGCAAGCTTATTCACATTCCACGCTTTGTCACGATAGCCAAGGTGGTGGAGTTGTTGGTTTGTAGTTATAAAATCCTTGAATGCTTCAATAACAGAGTTATACATTTCGTTTCTCCACTGCAGAAGATCAAACCACACAGACATATTATCCCATTCATTTGGTGTTCTTAATCTCCATGTCTCCAAAATGTCTTTCAGATCTGCATAGAGATTTCCATGGACACCAACCACAGAACTACCAGACAATTTATTTCCATTAGCGATGTCCACAATAATACGGCCAGACTCCTGAACTTCCACAAGTTGCTGGAATTGCTGCAACAAAGGAATCTTAGCATGAACAGACATTTCAGGCAACTGCCACCACTGTTCAAGGGCAAGATCAACTCCTTTTCCAACTATGCTTTCAGCATCCGCAACACCATTGGTGGTTTTGTCATGAAGAGCAAAGAAGGCCTGTACCAAGCGAAGTTTAGGACTTTCTTCTACTTGAGCTTTAGGGATTACATGATCCTTCATGAACCCCCACTCAGGCAGCTTCCAGAGGGTATCAAGTAGTATCTCATAGTTCTCAATGCTTTTCCCAAAATCAACTAATGCGTCCCACTGACTTAGCTGACTGGCACAGTAAAGCCATTGTTCTTCCCAGAGACACATCTCAGCTTTAGGAACTGTATTGTTGTATGTACCCTGAGTTGCCTTGACCATTGCCTGATAAAAGAAGCTTTGAGCACGGTGCCAGTAACCATGCTGAACAAGTGAAAGTCCTGCCTTTGTCTCTGCAGTGATGGATCTTTTTTTCCAAAGTCCACATCTCATATCTTCTTCGTTGAGTAAGCGATATAGTTCAGCCAGTGATTCAGAACACTTGGTATCATTCATGAACAACATAACATGGCTTTCCAGTAAAGCCAAAGCAATGTGCCATGCATTGTATGTTTTACCTATGTACTTAATGAGTTCACTAGGCATCCGAGGCTGGGGATGGCTCAACTGAAGCCCCTCCAGGAGTGCTTGGACAACATTTGGTCTGCTACCTTGCTGCTTCTTGTGATAATCCTTAGATAGCAGAGTGATCATGGGCTTAGCTAATGCTACCTGTTCTTCCTTGTGCAATGTTACCCAAACAATAGGAAATACAAGAACCCACAAATGATATGCAACATTTGAATCTGTGTGAGCCAGCTCTCTTAGTGGAAGAACCAGATCACATACCTGGAAAAGGGAACAAAATAAAACTCAGACGGCACATAAGTTCATAAAAGAAAACTTCTAATGTTGATTAATCAACTCTGTAGGATGCAGGGTGTTACCACACCACCTATAAAGAAAAATGGAAATCCTCAAAAAAAAAAATTGTTCAGCAACCTGAAGTTTACTTGTTTCATTAAGAAACTGGGCATGCTTGAGAACGAGACCATCAAATGTTAGAGCACCCTCCTGCGTACCATCTGAAACATCCATAACTTCTTGTTGCATTGCAGAACCATCAGGAAGAGAACCTGAAAGCACTAGTGGAAGCACCCGGGCAGAGTTTGGAGCAAGTGTGATGGGTTTATCTTCAACTAAGATTGCCAAAAGAAGATCAAGCCCTTGCTTGAGCCAGAAAACATCACTTAAAGCCTCCCAATCCTGAATTTGAATAATATATTGTAACCTCGTAAACAATGACTTCCCAAGAGATTCATGATACAGTAAGAAAAACTTCATCCTCATTTCAGGGTCCCTTGCCCTTAAACCAAGCATGAATTGCCGTTCAACCTTCTGAAATACCTCCTGACGTAAAGCCAGTGCATATCTGACAGTAACCGATATGCTATGTTAGGATTCCCAATAAAATGCCAACCACCAATACAGTAAAGAGAAAAAGGTGAACTTACTTATTAGAATCCGCACAAATTCCATAAAGCAGCTGCAAATACTTCCTGTCCCACTCTTCCAAAGAATGAGGGGAGAAGTTCTGTTTCTCAACTTGCGATAACTTCTGAAGAAATGAAACAATTTCTTTTGGATTCAGGAAGGCACTTGATGTGCCCACTCCTGGTCTGCAGAAATCTTCTTCAATCCACCCTTTCACCACATCTAGTGTGCAAAGAAGCACGGTAGCATCAGTGCCTTTCTCTGAGAGCAATGCATTCAATAGCTGTGTGACTAATCTTTTGCATTCTGGAACTGACATGACCTTTTCACTTATAAGCTTCAATACCGATTTCAAGTTAGAGATGACTGCTCCAAAATCCACACCTTGCCGGGAAGAAGAAACTGCTGAATCAGGATCTGTACGCTGACCCTAACACAAAGAATAGGACAAGAGATTATACAAGTGACAACCATTGCAGCGAAAAGAATACACATAATGAAAAACAACTCGCCTATGTTTGTTTCATCCATTTTATTAATTTCCTAAAATAAGTAGAAAAAATAGTTCAAACAAATTAGTAAAGGCTTAAACTCATATCACCTAAAGGCATTTCACGTCCAACTTCGTGCAGTTAAACACAAATTCTCAAAGTTCACAGAACTTATTCATTTGTTTATCCCTAGAAAAACATCTCCGACCCATCATGAACGTTTTATAAATAAAAAAAATTCTCACTTGCATCAATTCTACTCTTTCTAGAACATTTCCAAAAACCAATTTCCTTCTCCTAAATCGTAAGTTCACAAATCATCCTTAGGAGCAACAAACTCGAAATGTTCATCATGTATTTACACAATCACTCATGTAACTCTAAGTTGAACGCCAAAATATATTGCTTGAGGTCTAACAAGATCAGAAAATTTGAGTAATTTCAGACATCTGGTTCTGTAAGAGAAGGCAACGAACCCTTAAACGGAAGGGGACAAGAGAAGCCATTAGGAATGACTGGTGTGATTTTACAGCAAAGACAAACCAGTTATCATATGGAAGAGCACACAATTTATGTTTCTTTGTTTCCCAGAACCATCAGGTTCGTATCAAATGAAACATAGAGCAGTATTCTCAATCGACATGCAAAGATGCAGGCACAGGCCAATTCCAGAAAAATTATATTAGACTAATAACAGGTCTAAGTATAGATGGCACATTGCAGTTGCAAACCTGTCTCAAATGTGAACTTGCTGATGACCCCATATCTCGAACCAACCGTTGAAGAATACGAACCAAGATGTACGGATCAACGTTCTTCTCTACCTCTGTCAAGGTTTTTATAACAAGTAGCACGAAAGTAATTGCAGTTGTAGAGTTATCCTCGCCTGATGTTTGAGGAGCAGTAACAATGGTAACATGCTTTTGTATCAGCTCGTCAACTTTCTGAAACAATAGCTTAACATCTGGCGGTGTACTAGCAGCATCAGGCGGGAAAGCAATAAAGACCATCTTCAATAGGGTGGACAATGATTTCCCAGCATCCAACATTTTGTGCTTGAAACAAGGTTCCAAAATCTGATATGAAGAAGAGCACAACCATAAATAACTTGAATGGCTATTATATATATCGTGCAGGATGAAAGATGTGAGTGGGTTTTTATTATGGTAATACCTGAGAGATCTGACTAATATTATTTCTAATGAACAAATGAGGCTGTTTCTCCAATACTTTGTTCATGACATCCAAGCCCTGTGCAAGAGCTGTTGAAGGATCCTTCGACTGTGATGGTTGGATGCTGCTGAGCAGCTTTTCTAGATAGTTGAATTTGACATTAGCATTTGGCCACACATCTAAAGCTTGTGACAGTAACTCCAAAGCTTGTCTATACATGGTACTTGCTTCCTTGTCCTTTGGCTCAATGACTAAGGCAACCTGTAATCACAGCAAGACATTCAAATATCATGTTCCTAGAATGCAATTGATCTTACTGAAAACAAAGATGCAAAAGAATGCAGTATGTGAATACTTCGAAAACATGGACAATCAATTAATCAGCATCTCTATCATGTATCACCTTACGACTAGTAGAATTCAGCTCAACTCGAATTGATGGATTCTCGGGCCTAAATTGGGCAGTTCGCAGTCTCAACTCATTAACACAAATTCATAAAATGGAAATGGAAAAGCATTCATTTGATAGTGTTAAGAGACCATTAGCAAAAGGCTCACCCGGATAAGAAAATTGATAATCATTTCTTCCATGGCAGCATTTGGCTTGAATTCCTCATCAGGTTGGCCACCAGATCCAGGGGTCTCCACATTAGGAATTGATGAAGAACCAGGGGACATCACACAGAGGGATTGAAGACCAGGTTCCACTTTAACTCTTTTACTAGGATCTTCTAGGAATGCAGATCCATCAGTTGCGCGTTTTGCATCAGCAACAGCAGAGCCAGGGTTATATCCATCATTACAGGGAACATCAGCATCAACTGCAATTTTCATTTCATTCTGCCTCTGTCTTTCCCAACCAACAACTAAACCAGCTAGTTCAATAGCAAGACGCCTATTTTCAGCTGTAGTATTATATGGCAATCCCAGTCGGCTAAGAGAATTGACCATCTGCGGCACAAATTGTGCTCTACAGCTATAGAAGAGATCAGAATGCCGCACAATCAACTGGAAAATGTGAATCAGATTAGGAAGCGAGTGACCTTCTTCAACAAGAATCTTTTTGGTGTATCGGATCCAAATTGGCATGCGAGAATCGCCAAGAGGTAATCTTCGGGGTAATGCTGGCATTAGTATGTCAAGGGCCTGCTTGACCAACAGTTTATTCTCTGGCTGGCAAGTTCTAAGAAGAGCAACAAAAACCTGCAATTGCATTTGAAGCTCAATTAAGCCTTTTTCTCATTTTGGTCTGTATACAATAGCATTACGTGTAAATAGTGGTAACACTATTAACTCAATTGGTATACAACTTCGCAGGAACGAGAGGGAACAAATTGGAACTCTTCTAATACATTCTATGGGCCTAAAACATTCAAGAACAGAGAAAGAAGAAACAAAGGGAAACTTCCATGTCAACCTGGAGAAACAAACAAATATACTGGTCCGAAGGACATGAAATTAATCAACAGTGAAGTACCTGCAGTATTATCTTTTCAGGCGCCTGGTAGGCCTCCAAGAAATGACAAACATTTACAAATGCCCACTGCTTGCTAGCACTGTCTTCGCGCTTGAGGTGATTCCAGCCAAACTTAATCAGTTCTTTCCTATGATGCACAAGGTCACTTTGAAGGTATTTTAGAAGAAGAGTAGCAAGCTGCAAAAGTTCTATCCTCAAAGGTTCATCATATTCTGCTGAAACCTGACAGATATAAACCCAACAGTTTGAGCAGTCAGACATTAACCACACAAAAGAAAAAGATAAAACCAAGAATAAGTACAATGATATTGAAATCACAGACAATCAAGGAAATCACCTCCTCTGGTGGATCAAGAAGTTTGTCAACAATTGTCTTGATGATAGCAGGGTCAACAACCTCCCAACTTTGGCCATTCTGGAAGGCATGAGCAAGCATCGGAAGAATGAGCATTTGCATGACAACCACCAGATGGTCATGACTAAGTTGTTTCGATTGAAAAAGGTTCAGAAAGTGTAAAAGAAGTGCTTTCTTCATGTTTGGTGGATACCCTTCAGCGACCTGGAGGAAATGATTTGTTCATCAACCTCAAATTAAAAAAACGCAAATGAAGGACATCTTGGGCTATAAAACATCATCTGAGCTGTCATACCTCAATAATAAAGAACTCCTTGAGAAAAGTGTAGTCAATACGCGTGTGAGATAAGAATATGGATGGAATATCAAAGAGCACGTTAACTTCACTTTTGTCAACACGCAGGTAATTCAGGAAGCATTTGATGAGCCATTTGCTTTCTTTAACCTGCATTTGGCACAAGCATAAGCACTCGACATAACTGAGAAAATTAGCATAATCAGAGATTTGTATAAAACATGCATCAACTAATTTCCAAGTCATCCAATAATGTAGAACAAACTTATATTGATATGAAAATCTATTCATCTATGACTACTATAACAGCACTTACTTGCACCAAGTTCAGCTCTTGTTCATTCTGCAAACGAGATATTCTAGCTGGTGACTTCCATAAAAGTACCAAGGTATCAAATACTGCACGATTGCTCTGCAGCCACGAAGGTACCAACTTGACCAACGTTTTAACCAGAGCAAGCCCATGAAAATGTGCATCTGAAGCAGTACCAGAACCAGAAGATGGTAACTTTTGAGTATCAGCAGGAGAACTCATTATTGCATCATCACCCGCTGTACCAGTGGCTGGAGTTGACAATCCAGAAGTGACTGCTGCCTCAGGTTTTGGTACAAAATCAGGGAAGGCAGTGGGAAGAATCTTCAGTGCAGACTTTGCAAGTTCCTCTCTCAGAGGTTGTCCTGCATCTGATCGTACTATATACATAAACCTGCATCCGAGAGTAGAGCACACAAAAAGGAAAGGCTCAGAACATAGCCTCAAGTCCATAGAAGAAATTCCTTACAACCTGTCAATCTTACCGCCTGAAGTATTTTGGATCATTTAGTCGGGCCAGAAAATAATCAACAGCAAGAGCCGAATAACGATTTAAATATTTGGTCAGTGGAAGGCGATATGGGCTGTTTATCTCGCTGTAGACTTGTCCAACAGGAAGAGCTCTTTCCAAGTCAATAGTCAAAGTCACAAGTTCATCAAGAAACTTTGCCGCAGCAAGAGGCAGTAGGTGAAAAAGCTCTATAATAGCTGCATAGTACCACCCAGAATAAAACAAGAGCAGTGAGACGATCAGTTGCATAACTCATGGAACTCATTTATATCCCACCTTTAAAACTACTGAAAGATAGAAGTTAGATGCCCTACCAGCTGCAATTTTTGGTTCTTCACCAGCCTTCCATGCTTTAAGACTTTGCGCAAGCTTATCAGGTTCCAACCACTTCTTAAGGTGCTCCAACAGTTTGCCACCCAAGGTAACATTGAACCAATTGGATAGTAGTTCGAGAAGACGGGCAAGCCCTTGCAAAAGAGGCATAC
The DNA here is from genome assembly GCA_964030455.1 of Linum trigynum. NCBI lineage: Eukaryota > Viridiplantae > Streptophyta > Magnoliopsida > Malpighiales > Linaceae > Linum > Linum trigynum. Next base: position 24,620,200 of record OZ034814.1, on the reverse strand, counting down.
TAAGGTTCTTGGTGTGGGCTAAGTTAACTAAAATGGGCCTTAGGCTACTCTGAAGAAGTTCCTTGGGCATGCGTTGCTGATTAATAACCTGTTCAAGAGTAAAGTTCGCATGAGAGTTCATCAAACAGATTCAATAGAAAAGAAAGACAAATATGAATACAGAGAAGTGTATCAAACCCTTGTTGAAACAAGGGAATATACAAATCTCCAACAACTTGTGGCCCTGCTTATTTCATATCAATTTTGAGCAATAGAAGAAACAAGGACTATTTCAAACAGAACTCTGCTCAAAAGAAAACAGAAACCAAATAGGGAGAGAGCTGGGCAGCTAAAAGAACTCAAATATATTAAAGGCCATACAACATGGCATGCTATCGTTAAAATCATTCAGCGAGTGAACCAATGTGCCTGTATCTTATTTTTTGTTGGCAAGTTAGTGTTGACTAGGTGATCAGTACATTTGTTTAGAAAAGTTAAGTTGATGAGATGTACGAGTTTATTTAGTGGTAGAAAAGTTGTTGATGCAACAGTAGATAGTTTGTTTACTAATAAATAAACGATAGATGGAATTTGGAAAATAACTATTTAAGGGATTTATATTTTTATATCTTATTCTTTACTGAGGTGGATTTACTTATAATAACTTGTAGAGTATATGTTGAAATAGTTGTTTTACGAAGTTACATGGAAAAGTGTTTTAGTTTTAACTCTGTTCCTATTCTTTTTAGAAATATTAAGTCAAAACAAACAATCCAGTGTATGAAATCAACCAATCAGCACAGCCAACTTTTTTACGAATAACCTGTCGTAGGCCTTCCTTCGCAACAGCAACTATCTCTGGAGTTCGGCATGTCAAGGATTTGAAGAACATGGAAATGATCTTCGCACGCAACTCAGAATGATTTGGGGTTTTGAAATCTGTCCATGCCATAGTGGTACAGAGCAGCTCAATGCAAGCTGTTCTGAGCTTGTTAAGTGAGGTGGTCACTTTTGGGTTCATCAACTTAGCCGCCCATACAGTTTCGTCTGCCTCGGCTATTTGCAATGCTTCTTGGAGGAAGTTAACCAGTTCTTGAGTAAGTTTCAGGAGAGGAGGCCTCAAAGCCAGGCAAAAATTCAAAGCAGTAACCGTTCCGATCTACAATTGACAAACAAATTTAACTTCAGTTGCAAATACTGATGGAAGCATATTTTTATAATCAGTAGTACCAGCACATACCTGTTGATCAACAGTCTTTGAGCGAAGAGGGCGCATTATGAGGGGCTGAAGCATAGGCTGATACAAAGGCTCAAGTAGCTCAGAGACCTCACTGCCTGTCCTACTAGCCAAAAGTGACAAGCAGGACTGCACATTCCTCCGCACAATAATAGATGCATTAGGATTGAATAGCTCTGATGCGAGAAAATCAACTACCCCTTGAAAACTTTGCCTACGGGGTTCACTGTTTGCCTCATCGACGTTGTTTACAACCCGAAGAACTTGAGTAAGCACTTGACCGGTCTCTTCCTGCTCTTTGCTTGCATAAAGAGGAAGTCTTTTGAGCACATATACCAAGCCTCGGACAATCCTCACTTGGAAGACACACAGAGTTTCAACAGTGACCTTTCCTACTAAAGCACCAAGTCCCATAACACCACCCATTTGAGCTTGCCATGTGCTTCCGTAGCAACAATGCAGGAGACGAGGCAGAAGCTGTTCAAAAGCTGGAACTCGTACACTCGGAGGCGGGGAATAGACTGGATTCATAGATGGACTGGAAACAATCATCGGTGTACTGGGCCCACCTCTTGTCATCAGAACATCAGAATGTTTTGCACGAGCAAGGAACAGAAGGGTCTCAGCAAACACGTTTAGTGCACTTAAAGCAGCTTTTGCATGGACCCTATTCTCACTCGCCAGCACATCCACCAATGCATCCAAAAATATCAAAGGGTCCAACTCTTTAAGATTGGAACAGCACTTACTCCTCGACCTGGAATTCAAATTTGATGGGGCCATAGAACCACCAACAATACTGGTCACATGTGAAGAGTTGGTTGGTGTGTGGTCAATGTGAAAGATCATTGCAAAATGGCGGCAAACATTGACAACAAAATCATCCCCAGGGTCTTGAAGCTCCAGTTCTGAATTGGCTGCAATTATTGTCATTAACAAGATTTTGAACACGGACTTCTCCGCCATCAGTTGAGTCTTTGTCTTCACACCTAAGTCTGCCTGTACAATGTAACCCTAGTGAGTATGACTAAAGCTCTGTTTTCTGACTAGCAAATCTAATGCTGAGAGAAATGAAGACAAATTGACAGAAAGGTCCTTTTAAGGGGGCATAAGGTCATGGTGGTGTAGAGTTCTTTGGAAGATGGACTATCGAGTCTGGTATTGGGATCAGGATATGAGGCATTCAAAGTGAGTCGAAAAATGTCAATAAGCTTACATGACAAACAAGCATACACAAGTCTACAGCATTCCTTAGAATGAAGAGCTGTCTCATTGCCACTAAGGAAGCAATAAGTAGAACAAAAATTAAAATGAAACAAATACAAAGCATTCACCGGCCTAGCCTATCTTACTGCTAAGCATCATTTTGATCAGTCAGTCAACAGGATTCTACTGACGAATAATTTAAATGATAAACTAGAGTAAAAGCTTCAAGATCATGCCCAAGGGGCAGTTCAATTACTTTATTCATGAACATTATATGAACAAGATACAGTTGCAGTGAACAATCCAATTACAATGACATATAGCAGCAAAACTGGATAATGTTATACTTTACCTTTATGTCTGATGTCTCGGACCTACGCCATGTCGAATCTGTGACAGAAACCAACAATGTTGACAACTGTTTGACCGTATACCCCTCATCGGAGATACTCCCTGGCAAGTTTAGCTGAGAAGCTACGCAAACGCGAAGGAATTTCAGCGCCTGCTTCCGGTAAAATGCATCTATGCTAGCATCTCTGTGCATGATAGCTGATACAGCAAGATTTATACACCGATCCAGTGGCACCAAAAATGGAGTTGAAGGTTCGAATGTAAGAATCAAGCGAAGTCCATGTTCAGGGTTATCTTTACACTCGAGAGAGAGGGGCTCCTTAAGAAACCTCCTATTACGACCACCTAACTTGCCCAGAAGTTGCAATGCCTTTCCCCCCCAAGGATACGGCGGAGGTCTCAAATGAGACCACAAAGCCAAAATCACCTCCGACATCACATTAGCCATGCTTGGTTCCAGGAAATCAGGATTCAAACTATCTACCCAAAATTCAAGTGTCCTTAATCCCAAATTCACTAGATCATCACCTCCTTTAAGACACAAAACAAGAGGCCTCATCAAACGAGGAAGATAAGGAAGCAATGAGCTTAGTCGTGCAGGCAATGTAAGGCACAGCTCCAGCAAAAGGTCCCTCATGTCTTCCCCAGTTGGACCCTCGAGCATTGTCAATAACATATTCAGGCAGGGCTGTAGCATAGGAATGAGGTCTCGTAGAAGAAGTTCGAATTTACATCCTGCAAGAGCTCGAAACATAGTGCGTAGTAGTTGCATGTAACCAAGAGGTTTCTCAACTTCAGTAGCATTCTTCACACAAACCTCCATAATGACAGGAACATGTGGCTGCAAAATCCGTTCAAAATCTGCAGGTGCTTTGGTAACAGCACCAAATATAAACCTAAAAAGGTGCAGAACCAGTTTCGCAGCAGGTGAATCTGAGTGCTTTAAAACATCAAGTTTGCTGCTTGCAAGGAAATTAACCAGTACATCCGCAAATGGTCTGTATACTTTTGGAGATTGCAGAAGAGAAGAGAAAATGTGAACCAATTGAGTATTGTTAATCATACACTCAAACAGCTCAGGCAAGCACAAGGAGAACATGTCCATCAAATCTCGAGGCTCCATGATAGCCAAAATCTGAGAGAAGAGATTAAGCATGTCCCTTTCTTCATCCTTTTCTTTGAAGAGAGCTAGGCAATGAACCCCACTCTTCAGAACACCTGATGCTTTCCACAACTGTCCAATACTAGTTTCAGACCATGATAGATGCAATTAAATAAACGAGAACTTCATTAAATTTATCATATTGCATGTGTTACCTCATCTTCCCTCATCCCTTTAAATGCTTGCTGAGCTGGTAAGTTGGAGGGGTGTGAAGCTAGTACCTGAGAGTGCGCTCCATGTGTGGAGGGGGAAACCTAGAACATTAAACACACTGAATCATAAATCAAGTACTCCGGAGTAGAAGAAAATATCAAACTACAGAAAGAAACCTGTGACCGAGGCAAATGTGCATGAGTAATGCTCCAAATGATGGTCTTCATTCCTGGATATATCATCAGCCAGAGTGAATATTCTCAGGCAAACATTAGTTACAAGAGAAATCAATCCTACAGGACTGTCAACCACACAAAACATGTCCCTCGGACATGACACTTATGGCATTTAGAAGAACCAGCAAGAAGAAAGTATTCATATGACCTACCCATGACTAACGTCTTGATCAGATTCTTACAATCACTGACTTCCTTAGAATGTTCCACAGGGACTTGCAAATTCAAAACTGCCTGCAAACAGAAGAAGATAGAGGATTCTCAAGAACATGTAATAGTTAATTTCTCCAGCATACACGCCTGATCCATAATTGGTAGTGTTATACACACTGACAAAAGGTTACTAAACTGACACATTAAAAATGCTTCCATTTATTTCCAGGAAATACTGCACTTGAAACAGGTTAGACTCTGAATCACAAATGCAGCCAAGTTCCCAAAATGCAGAGACTTCTATGTCATTTAGCCCTTTCATGTACCTTTAACTATGGAGAAAAAAAATTAACACAGTTTGAGCAAATCAACTGCTTCAAGACTTCAATGAAAATTTAAGAAGCTTGCTCTAGCTATTTGTTACAAGGAGACTAAAAATAACATTATGTTTCTTTAAATGAATAGTTGACACTGTAATGCATAGAAAGCATCCTGCAAGGAACCAAGAATCTACAGTGCACTAAGCAAAACAAGAACAACAATATTCAAGGAAGAAAGGGACGCCGAAGCTTCAACTGAAATAGGTCAATTTCAAAGAATAACAAAAAATAATACAAAGCACAATAAATCAAGCAAATAAATCAGTTTCAACAATAAACAAGGTAATCTTGAAGGCTAAAGCATCTAGTGGCATGTCATCAAATGACCTGCACAGGAAGCTCAAGCTTTGATCTTAAAGTAGCACGCTCCTTTCCCTCTTCCCCTTCTTCCAAGAGCTACCATTAAAAGAATAAGAATGTTAAAACTTACAGAAAACATGGGTGTAGAAATAACAAAGCTGGGTAGAGAAACAAAAAAAAAAGACACATCAATAGTTGTATGTCACATTTATATCAGCTGCCATCTTAAGCTATTTTATTCTTTCCAACACATTTAAGTAAAGATACTTGTCAAGTTTCTCTCTAGTTTCCACTGTATGTTCTTATTTAGCAGAGTAACAACAAAATATTTCGAACATTAAACAGCTATACAAGATACCCTTTCACAGTCTACAATTAAGAGCAGCATAGCCTTTTGCTGTCATATTTGGAAAATAAACAGCTAAACTTTTCAAGAAAGTCAAAAATTAAAACAGAAAGAACTTCAAATTCTCATATGAATTTTGGTAAATTGCTGTTCACACCAATTGAGCAACCATGTCCACAGATCAATCCCAAATAAAGAATGCTACAGCTGGTATTAAAGTTAGCCTGAGGAAAGGGTGATGGGAAAATGCACTAGAATTGTGGATCACCTGTGGGATAGTTCGTTTGAAAGTACTGAACTTGCCAACAAAAGCATCCAAAATGCGCCCCTGTCCAGACAATTAAGTCAGCCTCAAAGAAGATCAGTTTGTATCATGAGAACATAACATAGTGATTAGAGTGTACTAGTAGAACTCGAGCTTCATCCATAGACGGCTGGTCCACCCCCTTCTCAAAAATTGGCTCTACCTACATTGCAGGGGGGGAAATTGTAACATAAATGGAGAATACATGAAACTTGTAGTTGAAGCATTTATAAGTTTGAGGTACAAAACATACCAGATTCAACATCAACCTGGCACAGGTTGTATGTATACTGAGTGACAAAGAAGCATCGTGCATGTTACTAGAAAACAGATAAATGATACGTGATAACTGCAGCAGCATATCACAAAACTCCATTAGTGGTAAGGAGATTATAACAGTCGATGAACCATTGAAAGTAACAGATAAAGACATCAATATCAATTTAGCAATGACTCGCAAAGAAAAGAAATTGTGAAGTAAAGCACAGCATATGCATTAGCAAACAGCGAGTCACAGAGCTTGCCACCTTTTCTAATTTTTACTTTCCATGCTTCAAATGGAGAATCGAAATTCGACACTGAACACCTTTCATAAAATAATGCAGTTACTGAATATATAATACTACCTCAAACACAACATCAAAATTTGATCTTTATAACAACAATAATCATCCAACAGAACAGGTTTTCTGGATCATTACAAGCCTTAGCCAGTATGGAAAATGAGATCATATAACAGTTAAAGGCAATTATGAAGCAACATACGGGGAAAAATACCTTCATCAGTCATGACACGCAACAGCAGACATCATGTCAGGGAGAAATGAAAACAAAAACTAGGGCATAAAAACATCACCTGAGACAATGTGAGGTCGCTTCTAACATGATGGACAATCTCTGCCAGTAGACTATAAGCTAATGGCCTCAAAGTCTCATAGCATGCACGGCCAGTTCCAACTAAAACTCTGGAATACAAAGACAGATGTACCAATATATTCAAATAGAGAAAAAGAAAACAAGCAGCAATATCAAGCAAGAGCAACTTTAAGCAACATGTTCCAACCAATGCCAGAAAGCCCGCATGTCTGCATGGCCCAAATACATGGGACGAAATATGATTCAAGAACAAGATACTACGGAAAAAAATCTACACAAAAAAAATCTTGAACAAATGAACCCCAATTATTTTCAATCCAAGACCAAGATCAGTTCTTCTCTTAGAAGTTGATTATAATAAAACATATCAAGTAGCAAAGGTTCAGAAATGCAGAAAGCAGGAGTTCAAGTCTTGTTCTGCTCTTCTCATTACTAGCTCTTCACCAATAACTTCTTAGACAAAATTTGTCCGTACAAACAACTTTGAAGACAATTGGCTTCAAGCTATATTCACTACCTCATTACAATATCATATCCCTGAATATTATATGGTTGCAGCAATTACCTCTCTTCTAAAAGTGTGTCAATCAAAGGAAATAATCCCCTTTTGAAATCGGTTCCAAGAACATGTTTTAGAGCAACTAACAATTCCTGCAGAAAACAGGCTGCAGTATCAGTTTCTAACTTACGGATTGGACAAGAACTAGGGACTTAAGAGGATCTAGTAAAGATTTTCACCCTTCTGATAGATACAGAGTCTGAGCATGTAACTAGCAAATTTACAATGCTTTGGCATATACGATCTTCTTGGGACCTAATGTAATCACTGAAGCTCTTCAGCAGGTAAGTCAAAAAGGAAACAGTCTGCAACAGGGAAAATACATGATATAAGGAATTACGAGCATTCCACAGAGTCAAAGGAGCAAGTACAATGGCACAAGGCTTTCCATGACGCATAAAAGTTAAAACCAACACATGGCGGCAATACTTTCAAAACTCTTCAAATTGATAATATGGCATGCACTTCAGACCTGTGCACACCTTCCCATTCAGACCAGAAAATTCTGCAATTATCTAGATTATTCAGATGTCTGATTCTCCATGAATGCAGACCTACAAATGATGTTAATGGTAAATGCAGTAACCACTTTATTGAACACAAGGGCCCATATCCGACTCCTCTTGCAATCCAGAATCAAAGAGGAAAATGCAAATAATTGGACTCCAACATCAGTATGTGGTAATAGTAACTTGAACCATCTGGCACTAACCTTAACTTGTGCTCCCTTCAGTTCAATAAAATGACTCTTTAGATGGGGAGGAACCCTGTCAGGGCCAGGAACAGATATTGCATCAACCATTAGAGGTAACAGAGTCGGAATATTGGTTTGCACAAGTCGGCTATACAATTGGAACAGAAACATCACCACGAGGGGACTCTCCGTGACCACTTTAAATGACCGAGTACTGGGATTAAGCTGGCCATTCCCTACATATCCAGTACCCGTGATCCCTTGATCTGAAGAAGAAGAAGTCTCCATTGGCTTGACATCCTCCAGATTAGTGGTCATGTTATCGAAGAAATGGCTAACGGTCAAGCTAAAGTTTTGGTAAATCTTGCACACGAAATCCAAGAATGGTTGAACTTCATTTTCTAGCGTGGGCCTAAAGTTTCTAAGAAGATCAAAGATGATGCGGATGCAAATCAATCCATTCTCCTCATTGTCTGAGGTAAGCACTTGCATGGCAACCTTCAATAGATCCTGAACAAAGGGCCTCAGAACTTCACTGTGAGGCAAACGGTTGAGTATCTCCACAACAATGTTACGAAGCTTGTGCTCTGGATTGTCTACGAACTGGGGGCTGGTAATTTGTAAGAGAATGGCTGAGAATGCACGGAAATAGCACTTCAAGAAGTTCAAGTACTCTGGAGTGTGTGCAATCTCGAGACTGTCGCGCACTTCCATCGCCATCTGAAGCCTCGTTTGCATTGCTGTTTGGAAGTAAAGCAAATTCGAGTAAGATTTTACATACGTAGTGATCATAAATTTCACAGTGTTAGTTATTCAATTCAAATAATCTTCATTGTTGCCAAAATGGGAAAACAAATAAACAGACGATCAAATGCATCGGTATGAGAACTATCCAATAAATTGCCCACAAAATGAGACGTAATGACAGTGAGACAGATGGTTACGGATATCAGGCTCCACGAGGTGACGAGAATGCTGCTCGAAGTTCTGAATTGGACCCATGGCGATGGCTTCCCCGGCAGACCTCGTCAACCGCCGTCTCCCGGATGCACTTACTGGAGAACGGAAAACCCTAATTCTCCCCTGTTGACCCAACACTATGCTCAACAGAGTTTCTCCTCGAGGGTTTCAAAGCAGCGACTTGGCTCCTGAAATCGCTCGGCGAGCTGCCCCGCTGAAGTAAGCTAACACTGTATTCGCTCGATCGAGCCAGTCAGCGAGGTTTGGAGCAGATTTTTTAGGGTGGACGGAATATGATTTTTCTAGGGTTTTGAGAAACTTCAGGGGGTTTTTGCGTCACTGGCAGGGCGAAAGATGGAGCTCCGGTGCTAATATGGTATTCTACTAACTTTAAACCCCGCTCACCCGCGGGTGGCCCGAACTTTTACAATACTCCTCCAATCAACCAGCTTTCCAGCCGGCTGATTGGTCTGTTCACTTATATTTTATTTTTAAAATAAGTTCTAAGATAAAAAGTTCAAGAAGATATACAACATTTACACTAAGTTGGTCGTTTGTACGGTGTAAGTTTAAATCTATAGATTGTCAACAATCTAAAAATTCTAATTTTTCGAATTTTTGAAAATAGATTTTAAAATATTTATCGTTTGGTAACTGTGATTGTTAACATTCAGTGAAAATAAAAAATTTAATTTTATATTAAATAATGTGTTTATTCTTAATAAAAAATTAGATTGGTTCAATAAATATTAAAAAGTTTTTTTATAAATATATTTAATATGATAAATAAATAAAAGAAAGAGAAAAAACAGGAGAAAAAAATCTCACGAATTAAGATATAGAATCTCTCTGATTATAAGAGATTTGATATCCGTAGATTTTAGAGATTTGAAATCTCTAAATCTAAAATCCATAATACAAAAGCAACAAAAAAAAACATAACTTTCTACAAAATCTATGGATTAAATGAATCCATACCCTAAATCCCGTTCTCCAAACGACCCCTAAATTGATTGCTAATATTTTTATATACGTTACTAAAAAAATATATTAGTTAATATTGTGTGTGATCATCATGAAGCTTTATGAGAGCTTCATCCAATATATAGAGGCTAATATATATTCATTAATCACTCAATACTTTATCAATGATATTTACTCTTTCGAGTATGTGATATATGTTTTCAAGTCAAAACTTTCTAACTCTCAATTGAAAATATTAACTTTTAACTAAATCTATAAAAAAAATCTATAATATGTTTGTAATAAAAATTTAAAACCTTTGGCACCCCACGGATGATAGTTCATTTATCCAGTCTTGATTCTTGCTCTCTATGGAGTTCTACAAAAACAATATTTTACTTTTGAAATTATGGTTTATAAACTCTCGATTTAGGATTTATTTGAAAAGTTGTCAACCAAAATATTCAGTATAATTGCCTCAAACAATATATATCTAGACCTTGGGTAAAATCAAGGGTAAGATAATAAGAAAATAATATCTAGACCTCGAATTGAGCATAGTTTGGCTCTGATATTATTCACAAACCCTTAAGGATTAAAATCTAGGTCATAGTTTTATAAATCTCATACAATAAGATCATTTTAATTAGAAACAAAAATCAACGACTATGATTTGTCGAAATATATGCAACAAATTACAGGCACAAACTTAGGGATTAGGCTTTTTGATTTAGAAAACTAAGACCTAGGGTTCACTCATCAAGGGTTAGGGTATAGTATCATGCCCAAAAATCCAGTTAATTCAAGGTCTATATAGCATTTTCTTACTCATGGTATGTCGTACCCTAGATTTTACCCAAGGTACGATAGAAGCCACCATATATATATGGGTGATTATCAATTGATAATTTGTGAAGCTTGGACTATCCCTCGGCAAAGATGTTCAAATTAATTTTTCTTCCAATAATGCTGAAATTATTTATTGGTTAAATACAATTTATTAGACGTTATTTTAGACTTTTCAAATTATTAGTCAAATGTTTCAAAATATAAAATATTAGCCAGATTTTTATAATGCATCAAAACATTAGTCATTTGTCTGTTACCATCAACAATTTTGTAAATCTATTATTAGTTAAAATAATAAATCTACTACTACTCAGGGTCATAAAGTGGGTTTTGCTCAAATCTGTGTAGAGGTCAAGGCTACAGCTAAGAAGATCACGAAATTGAGTGTAACACCTGATGGATTGCCAGAGCTCTTTATGGATGTGGTGTACTGCCATATGCCAAAGGTTTGTGAGAAGTGTGGCTGTTTTGGGCATAGTTGTGCTAAGATAGTAGAAGAACCGCAGAAAGTATGGGTGAAGCAGAATCCGTTGATAGGTGAAGCTCCAACTAAGCAGGTATCAGTAGAGATTCAAGAAGTGGTGAGTACGAGCATGAGTTCAGAGACTGAGGGATTAGCAACTCAGAATAAGGAGCAAGAGGTTGCTGATGTTGTGTTAGAGCACAGGGCAGGGAAAGAGATTGCTACCACAATGGGGGCACAAACTCCTTCTCCAAGAAGTGGATTAGTGGACAAGGATGGTTTTACTCTAGTTGTCAACAGGAAGCAGAAGCAGAAGATATGGGTAGGCACTGGGTCCGGCAGCAAAGAGATTCCAAACTATAATGTTAGAAGTTTAGGGAGTCAGCATCGTGCCAGTATTGGAACTAGGCCAGTATTGAATTGTCCTCCATCTCCTCCTAAAGGGAGAGGTAGGGGGAGGAAGAGAGGTAAATGAAATTACTCAGTTGGAATGTCAGGGGATTCAACTCCTCTGACAAGCACTCAGCTGTTCTTGAGCAGTTGAGGGTGAGAAGAATAGATATTGTAGGTTTACTGGAAACTAGAGTTACTAAAGAGAATAGTAAGAAAATAATTGAAGGTGTTTTTTCTGCTTGGCAACATACTGATAACTATGATACTTCTAAATCAGGTAGAGTTTGGATTTTCTGGAGGGCAGGTCTGAAGGTTACTCGAATTAATGAAGGGGAGCATTATTTACAGCTTCTGATAGAGGATGCTGAACCTTTCATAGTAGTTTTTGTTTACAGTCCAGATAAAGAGGTGGAGAGGAATAGGCTTTATCAAGAGTTACTACTTAGAAGAGATGCAAGTATTCCTATGGTTTTCATGGGGGACTTTAATGCCATTGCTGAGATTAATGAAACTTCAAATGTGCAGGAGATTACTCAGAGTATGCAGGATTTTAGGGGTTGGATTAGGGATATGGAACTGATCGATCATAAGGTGTCAGAAAGCTGGTTTACTTGGTGGAATAAGCAGCAGGCTAATCCTATAGCTCGAAGGAGAAATATAAGGAAAGTTCATCTTACACAAATCCTCCTGGTATATCAGATCATTGTGGGTTGATATTGGATACTGAACCTGGACTGAAAATACTTCCTAAACCGTTCAAATACTTCACCTTCTGGCAGGCTCACCCTAACTATGTGAATCTTGTAGAGCAAGCTTGGAAAAAGCAGGTAGAGGGGTATCCTTCATATATTTTTTATGGGAAGCTCCATAGTGTGAAGCAGGCTCTGAAGCGATTAAACAGAACAGTTTATTCAGACATTTCCAACAGAGTGAAGGCGGCAGCAGTTGTTCTGGAATCTGCTCAACATGAAGTTTTACTTAACCCCAAAGCAGAATCAGTGGCAAGGGAAAAACAGTTGTGTATGGAGTATATTGAGCTTAGAAAGGCAGAAGAACAATACTATAGGCAGAAAGCAAGAACTCAAGCTATATAGGAAGGGGACATGAATACTGCTTACTTTCATAAAACTGTAAAAGTTAAAACTCAAAGGCAGCAGATTGCTCGAATGCAGAATGAGTGAATGACAGGGGTGAAATTAAAACTGATGTGCAGAGTATTGGCAAGATTGCAGTTGAGTTTTATGAACAGTTAATTGGAGTTGAGGATTCTAATGTGGAGGCAAAGGAAGAGTCTTACTATCACAGGCTGTCTGAGGATGAAAAGAATAAACTGATGAGAGGTATTACAAAGGCAGAGATTAAGCAGACTTTCCATTCCCTTGGCAAGGATAAGGCCCCTGGGCCAGATGGGTTCCCAGCTGAATTTTACAAAGCACACTGGTCTCTTGTTGGAACTGAAGTTTAAGAGGTAGTCCTTTCTTTCTTTTCTACTGGATTTATGCCCTCTAATGTGAATAGTACAATATTTACACTGGTAGCTAAAATTCCTAGTTCTGAAAAGATGAAAGACTATAGACCCATTGCTTGCTGCAACACCTTATATAAGGGTATTTCAAAACTGTTAGCTAATAGACTGGCCCTAGTGCTCCCAAGTGTGATAAGTAGATCTCAATCAACTTTCATTAAAGGGAGGTCTATAAGTGACAATATTTTACTGGTGTCAGAATTGGTTAGAGATTATCATAGGAAGAATATTACTCCTAGGTGTGTGGTGAAGATTGACATAATGAAGGCTTTTGACTCAGTAAACTGGAAGTTTTTGTTCAGTATTATGGAGGCAATGGGGTTCCCAGAGGGGTTTCTTAAACTGATTTTTGCTTGTGTCACCACACCAACTATCAGAGTTGCAGTCAATGGAGGGTTGTGTGGAAATATAAGGGCAGGTAAAGGATTAAGGCAGGGGGATCCATTATCCCCCTACATGTTTACAATTGCAATGGAAGCCCTAGATTGTTTGACTAAGAAAGCAATGGTAGATAACCAGATACCTTATCATCCTCGTTGTAAACCTCTTATGATTTCCCATTTGTGTTTTGCGGATGACTTGATGATGTTTACCAATGGGTCAATAAGAGGGGTTGCTGGCATTAGAAGATTAATGGATAGTTTTTATAAGCTATCTGGTTTGAGGTGCAACCCAGCAAAATGTCAGCTTTTCTGTGCTGGTATTCCAAAGGAAGAAATGCTTACTATATCTGAATTTACTGAATTCCCTCTAGGGACACTTCCTGTGAGGTACTTGGGAGTTCCACTCATTACAGGAAAACTTACTAGGCAAGACTGTAAAGTGCTGGTGGATAAGATAACACAAAAACTGAGAAGCTGGAGATCAAAACTGCTAAGCTATGCTGGTAAAATACAACTCATATCAACTGTCATCACTAGTACTCTTCAATACTGGCTCAATATCTTCTTACTGCCTCAATTTGTTATAAAGGAGGTGGGAAGATTGTGTAATGAGTTTTTGTGGGATTCTGCTGAGGATGGCAGTAGAAAGAAAGGGGTCATGGCTTGGGATAAGTTGTCTATTCCTAAAAAGGAGGGTGGACTTGGAATTAGGAACTTTGGAGTATGGAACAAGGCATGTGTATTGAGACATTTATGGGAGATTCTTACTCTGGGGGGTTCTATCTGGGTTGCATGGATTTCAAGGTATAGGCTGAAAGGCAGAAGCATCTGGGAACTCTCAGTTGGTTCTGCTGGGACATTGATTTGGAAACGGTTGTTGAAATGCAAGGCAATAGCCTATCCTTTTGTTTCTGGGAATGGGAGCAATACTCTGTGGCAGGGGGAGCAAATGAAACAGTTCTCAATGTCCAGGGTATGGAATGATATCAGGGAGAAAAAACCAGAAGTGCAGTGGTGGAGATTAGTCTGGGCAAAGGAAATTATTCCTAAGCATGGACTGATTTTGTGGCTTGCTATCCATGGGAGATTGGTTACTCAGGATAAACTCTTGGCCTGGGGGGAAAATGTCTCTGGCTGCTGTGTTTTGTGTCCAGGGGGTGTAGAGAGCAGGGATCATTTAATGATTTATTGTTCTTATTCACTTTCTGTTTTGAAGCTTTGTATGAAAAGTCTTTCTCCACCAGATGTAGGAGACTGGGAAGCAACAGTTGCTTGGTGTGCAAGGGAATGGAAGAAGAAGGCTGCTCGATCGAGACTTTGCAGAGTGTTGTGGTGTACTGCTGTGAGCTACATATGGCGTGAGAGGTGCTCTCGAATGTATAGGACTAAGGTAATCAGAGATCCTGCTATGTTGGTGAAGTTGATACGTGAGGAAGTTACCTACCGAGTATATGAAGATCCTGCCCTACAGTTAGAGTTAGATAGTATTCAGTAAATATATAGATAGGAGCGGATTGTACGTTTTGTCTTCTGCGTTGTAAACGTTTGAGAGGTGCTGCAGGGTTTCCTCTGCAAGTGGCCTGGTTTTAAAGCTATTTTTTGATTTCGCATAAAATGTTTTTTTGGAAAGTGGATCACCACGTATCTCTTTCAACTCAACATCATGTTGCCAAGTCAACATTGCAAACAAAACTATTTACGGGAAGTTAGAGGTTGGCTAATATTATCCCTTAGTAAGCCCCCTTGAGCCATGAGTCCCTTCTTTGTGTACGTAGAGATCCCCTTGTGTTTCTTTAAGGTTCCACATGGTCGTTTTACATAATTGTGTTGAAATTCAAAGTGAGTGAAGGAGGTAAAGGATGAGCATTATGTTCTTCAAAATGGAAAATGTGGCAAGTTTGTGAGGGTATCAAAGAAAGAAAGAAAGAAAAGAAGAGTAACAAGAAAAGAGAGTTGCCACAAAGTAATTAAGTTGCTTGAAGATACGCATCATATACTCTTGTGCTTAGAAAGTGATAAAACAACATTAGCAGAGAAGGATAGCTTGTTTTGACTATTTTATTAATGTGGTTTTTGGTTTGATACTGTGGAACCTGTGCTTGAAATAATACCACCACCTACAAATATATTCATGTGTCCTAGACCCTAGCCAGTACATTTTGACCTTATCAAGTTCTCTTGACGAGTTAGTGGTGACAACTTATGTGTGAACTCTAATCCGTAGACGTAGTGGTTGCTATCATGGTGAAAAGACGTTTGGATTGAGAGAAAGAGCATGCACATCTATTGCTTCAAATTGTCCTGACCCTACTCGTCGGGAGTGAGTGATTAATATCCATATTATATTTATCCCGGTGAGGACCTGTTTGCACCATAAAATTTTATTGTACCACATTGATGAGTTACAAGATAAATAATGAGTTTATAAGGCCACATCAATTATAACAATTAATATTACTTAAGTTGGGTCTTATAGATATTGATTTTAAGCCCAAGCCACCAAGTAATAATGAGCATGGACATGATCTAATGACACACTTGGGCCTCTCGTAGGAGGCCATGCCATGCCACGAGATTGTATAAAAATAAACTAAGTATGGAGAAGGACGTGTCGCTTCAACGAGGAGGGTCATGTCCATCTAGAATATAGAGGCACATGCCATCTCAACGAGACATCATTGACGTAAGAAGGAGTCTTCCCCAAGTCACGTGATCATGGCCCCCTCCGGTGCACAAAAATATTCTAAGTCTGGAGAGGCATGTGCCACTTCAACGAGGAGAGCCATGTCCATCTAGAAATCGAGAAGCATGTGTCGCTTCATGAACAGGGCCATGTCCGTCTCAATGTCAAATTATATGTCACCTTAACGAGAGAGATTTGAGTAAAATATGTTTGGAAACTGAAATTGCATGCATTAGTAATAATAGAGTTCTTACTTATATATATATATGGTGGCTACTTCGGTGCACTCACTTTTTTGGGTGCACTCAGTGCACCCAACTCTAAAAGCGTCCATAATACATCGATTTTGAACTTTAATTAGTACTCTCAATATAATATGATGATATGACATAGAATCATAACAAATCAATCCATTACCCTATCCCCTTAACCTTCAATTTTGAATCCCAACCCAAAATCCCAAATTGTAAACCTAAACCCTAACCCTAAATCCCTAATCCTAAATCCTTCGAATTAAAGTGAATTTGGAATGAATTTTTTTCAAATTTATGTGCTTCTTGTTCATAATATCATAAGCTACAATTGATACCATTTTGATATGAATCGCATGCTCAGAATGATAATTATGAGGCGGGTGCACTGAGTGCACCCGAAAAAGTGGGTGCACCGAATACGCCACCATATATATATATATAGTGCCTTCTACGATACCCCGGGTGAAATCCGGGGTATCGCATACCTTGAGTATGAAAACGCTATCTTGACCTCGAATTAGCAGGATTTTTGGGCATGATACTATACTCTAACCCTTAATGAGTGAACCCTAGGTCCTAATCATCTAAATCATAAACTAAAAACCCTAAGATGGTGTATTACTTTTTTTGCCTATATTTGGACGAATCATAACCGTTGATTATTGTTTCTAATTAAATTGTTCTTGGGGTATAAGATTTAGAGAATTAAGAACTAGATTTTGATATTTATGGGTTAGAGTATAGTATAATGTCCGAAAGATCAGTCAATTCAAGTTCTAGATAGCGTTTTCTTACTTAAGGTATGCGGTACCCCGGATTTCACCCGGGGTACCGTAGAACTCCCCATATATATATATATATATAATAGAGGAGTATATTATATTTATAACTCATTAAGAAATATACAACAAATTTGTTAAGTCTAATTTGTTATGACATAGTATGCATGATAGTATTCGAGTTCACCTTCTTCTTTACTATTCCTTGCTTGTTTGTTGAATGAAAATTCCTAAATGTTTCTCTATAGTTGTCGTGTAAGTTTTGAATGGTTTGGTATCAGTAGTTATACATTAGAAGACCTTGTGGAATACGACCCTAAGACCTCCCAGGATTTTATTACTCGATATTACATCACTCCTTTGTCGTGGACCAGCGAGTACAGTGAAACAGGGAGGGAGAGCCGAAGGGGGAGATGGAAAATTAGGTTAGATATTTTTATTTTCGAGAAAATGAGGTCAAAAGTTTAATAGATTAATTTTTTATTTATATAGTTTTTTAAATTTCACGTCACCATTTAACGATCAATTATGGATATTGACTATCATATCAAATAAAGTTAACGTAATTGAAACTTTTTAGTAAATTTAGTGATCAAACTTATAATTTACCCAACATTAATTATTTTTTGATAGTCCAGCATTAATTATTATTATTTTTTTTTTTTTTTTTGCATAACAGGAGGCTAGAAGCCACAGAAGGAGAAGAAGAAGGGAGATCAGACGGATACAGAGTTGAGGGGGTTCACAATACTCCTTGGGAGAGTAACGCCATTGGAGTCATCTTGAAGGAGAGGAAGGAGCTCTGGTGGAGGTGAATCCAGTACATACATACCGTAGGGATAGACGAGACTGTGCTTCGAGAGCCAGTCCGCGACTCTATTCCCTTCTCGATATGTATGGACAAGACTCACTACCCAATCTTGAGCAATCTTCCTCCTAATCGCCGAAAGGATCGATGCATAGGGGTGTAGAGGGTCCAACCTGTTGTTCACGAGCTGAATGGCCACCTGAGAATCCGATTCAATAATGAGTGTCCTGTGACCAAGGTTCCACCCCAGTTTCAGACCATGATAAATAGCCCAAAGCTCTGCTAGAGCAGCCGAGCAAGTTCCCAAGCTAGAAACAAAACCTCCGAGCCAAGCGCTGCTGGCGTCTCGAACCGTGCCCCCCGCTTCTGCTGGTCCCTGACTTCCACTCGCGGCTCCATAAACGTTGATCTTGACCCACCCTGTTGGTGGAGGTTTCCACCCAATCTCTGTCATGGTGCGACTAGGAGTACTTACACCACGCGCCATTAGTGGTGATGGCGCGTTCCAAGCTTGAGTCCAAAGCTCCGCCCTGATCATAATCGACTGCATGAGAGATGGGGCAGATAAGGTCGTGCTCAAACCTTCAAAAGTCCCCTCATTTTTGTTCTTCCACAGGCACCAGAGAGCTATGCTGAAAAAGCTATCCCAAGAGAGTCCCGAACTCGTCGTCTTCTTACTCGTGAGGTTTCGTTCCAGCCACTCTTCCCATTCCCAGCTAAAGAACTCAGTCTGATCTTCGCTGGGAACCGTGCGATGCCAAAGGAAGGCCGCCGGAGGGCATCGTCTGAAAATATGATCCAGATTCTCCAACTGATTCTCACACCTATAACAAGCTCCATCCTGGGCCAGATGGCGACGCGTACGGAATTCATTGGAGCTTATCTTTTCCTGAGCCACCAGCCAGATGAAGCATCGCACTCTCTCTGGCACCTGCAGTCTCCACACTGCTTTCCAAGTGCGTTGATGATCACCTGAACTCCCGGGCTGGAGTAGTTGATAAGCGCTCCGCGTGGAGAATCTTCCATCTGTAGTTGGGCTCCAAAACAGCCTGTCATTTTCCAATGAGAGAGGATCCACCGCATGGGCAGTGATTAGCTGCTGAATCTCCTGTGGAAGCAAATTCTCGAACTTCTCAACGCGCCAATTTCCTTCCTCATCCACGAAATCCGCCACGGCAGCCATCCGATCATCCTCTGGAATCGTGTCCGTAGCCAGCTCATGAAGTGGAACCTGCAAAAGCCAAATGCCCATCCAGAATTTAGTTTGGTTCTCTCTATGGATGTTCCAGGCACAGCCTTTTTTAAGTAAATCGGCTGCTTTAGTGAAACTAGCCCAGGTAAAGGAACTTCCCTGAACCGGCCTCAAGAGATCAAGGTGCTCCCGGTTTCCTCCATACTTCGCTCTAACCATCTGCACCCAAAGGTTGTCCTTCTCTTGTAAAATCCGCCAACCTCCTTTTGCCAGCATAGACAGATTCACTTCCCTTGTTGACCGGATACCAAGACCCCCCTTGTCCTTGGGCTTCAACAGTTGAGGCCATCCCACTAAATGCAACTTCTTTCTAGCTTCCGTATCCCCCCAAATGAAGCTTCTGTTGATTCGATCTAGAGACCTGCAAACATTCATAGGAAGCAGTTCTGTTTGCATAGGGTAAATCGGAATCGAGGCAGAGATAGACTTCACCACAGTGATTCTGGCCGCTAGTGAGAGGTGCTTTGCCTTCCATGGAGCTAGTTTCCTCTGTATTCTTAACATCAGGTCTTGATATCTGGATTTGGTCACCCGCCCGTGAATAGCCATCACTCCTAGATAGCGCCCGATATCAACCGTGAGGGGGATCTCTGCTCTACTGGCTAGCCTCCGAGCCCGCCGCCTGTCAATATTGGCCGAAACAAAGATCGCAGACTTGTTGTAGTTGACTCTCTGTCCCGAGCTGTGACAGAACTCGTCCAAGCATTGCTTGATTATCCGAACCTGATTACCTCCTGTCTCTGCAAACAGAATAAGATCATCTGCAAAGAACAGGTGAGATATCAAGGGACCATTTTTGGACAATCTCAGGGGCTTCCAGAGGCCGTCCTGGATGGCTTGATCAATCCTGTGGGACAGTCGCTCCATGCATAAGACAAAAAGGTAAGGTGAGAGAGGATCCCCCTGACGGACCCCTCTGGAGGGGATGATTGGAGCAGAGAGCTCCCCATTCCACAGCAGCCTCATCCTATTATGCTCCACACAAAACATAATGCAATTTATCCAGGAGCTAGGTAGTCCAACTTCCTTGAGGGTATCTCTGAGGAACTCCCATCTCAGCCGGTCATACGCCTTCTCAAGGTCGATTTTCAGCACCATTCCTCCTTTCTTTCCCTTCCTCTTCCTAAGCGAGTGGAGCACTTCCTGCAAAACAATAATGTTATCCGTGGTCTGGCGACCCGGGATAAAGCTGCTTTGCCGAGGTGACACAAATTTCCTCATAATAGGCTTGAGCCGGTTCGTGATCGCTTTGGTGATGGCTTTCAGGCACACATTATTGAGTGATATTGGGCGCAGCTGAGAAACCAACTCCGGATGATCCACCTTGGGAATAAGCACCACAGTTGATTCTACCACCTCCTCTGGTAACACTCCTGTGGAAAAGAAATCCATAGCCAAATCAATTAGTGCTTTCCCCACCACCTGCCAGGACCGCTGGAAAAAGATAGCTTGAAACCCATCCGGTCCAGGTGCTTGAAAAGGCTTCATATCCTGAACCGCCCTCTGGATGTCAGCACCGGTAAAAGGCCGCAGGAGCAGGAGCATCTCTTCCTGAGTTAATCTGGGGAAGGCTTGACTAGGCATTCCATCAGTATAGTCCTGGTCATCCTGCAAATAAAGAAGAGAAAAGAAGTCAAAAACCAGAGCTGCCAGCTCCTGAGGGTCCGAAATCCACTCTCCATTGCTGGCTTTCAGGCTTGCAATTCTGTTTCTCCTCCTCCGAATGATCGCCTGCTGATGAAAGTAAGCCGTGTTGCGCTCCCCGAATTTCACCCAGTTCTCTCTAGACCTCTGGTACCAGAGGATCTCTTCCTGTTCAAGCACATCATCAAGCTCCTTCTCAAGCTTCTTCTGCAGTTTGTATAATCCGGGGGAGAAACCATTCGCCACCCTAGTTTGAATGCCATGGATTCGGCCGAGAAGCCTCTTTTTCCTGTGGAGAATGTTGCCAAAAGTGGTCTGATTCCACTCCACCAAGTTTCCAGCAAGTTTCTTCAAAGCATCTTGAAGCGGAGCTTGAGAGTCCCAACTATTCGACAAAAAATTAGCATAAGAATCATGAGTTAGCCAGGCACCCTCAAAGCGAAAAGGTCGAGAGGTAGAGGTAGAAACTCCCTGGTTGTTAACCGTGGTAAGAATCGGGTGGTGGTCTGAATGGATCCGAGGGAGATGTTGGACGAAAGTGTTGGGGAAGGCGGAGTTCCACGTAGTATTGCACAAGCTCCTATCGATTCGGCTGGCTTTATACGTGGTAGACTGATCTCCTCTAGTCCAGGTGAAACAGGGCCCTGAATATCCGAGGTCAATGAGACCAGCCTGCTCGATTCTCTCGCTAAACCTTTTGCATCGACGGTAAGTTGAAGTAGTGGTCCGCCCTGTTTGCTCCGAAGGACTTCGAATTGCATTGAAATCTCCGGTGAGGAGTCGCGGTAGGTCCCACTCTTTTCCAGACCTAAAGATAGCCTGCCAAAGGAAGCGATGAAACTCCTGTCTGGGGCTGGCATACACCGCCGTTAAGAGCCAAGGCATAACTCCCGACGTTGAGACTCGCACTGTTAAATGTTGGAAACAAGCTGACACTAGCTCCATCGAAGCAGAATTCGCGTCCCAACATAGCCATATGCCGCCCTTTCGCCCTTCAGCTTCAACCCTCATGATATTGGGGAACCCCATCTTTCCGCACACTCTGTCCGCCACCTCCCCGTTGATCTGAGGTTCCAACAGAATCAAAATGTTAGGCTTATGATTCGTCACCATAAACTTCAGAGCTCTAATGAAGGCGCTGCTACCAGCACCTCCAACATTCCAGGACATAATTTTAAAATTAAAATTTGTAACAGACATGGGAAAATAAAGGGAAGCGAGAAAGAGGGAAAAGAGATCAAAAGGTTGCAGTTCGGCTCAGATGGGAGCTGCTGTATCCGTTGCCCCGCTGGTCCCTGTCGACTGAGATGCTTCCGACCTCGGCCTCTCGTTCCTCTCCCCACGATCCCCCTGCGCCGCTCCCGTCCAAGCAGCTATTTCTTGGAGAGTTAGAGATGCCAACCGAGATCTATTCTTCGATTTCTTGTCCTTGATCGGAGTCCAGACCTGCAAGGCCTTCGAGGAGACTGTCCCCGGCAACTTTTTTGGCGACTTGGATTTTCCTTTTTTCTGGTTTGTCTTGTTCTTGGTCCTGGTCGCCGTCGAGGGAGTTCCCTGGGAGTCTTCCATCGCCTTCTGACTGTCTAGTGGGGTAACATTGACTAACTGGATGGTGACTGCATTTGGGCCCGTGATAGTATTAGAAGCTGGTGGGCTGGAGCTTTTCAGGCTGATATTGGGCTTCGGCTTTGAGGAGCTTCCCGCCGAGCACGATCCGCCAACTCCTGATCCAGTTTTTGTATCCTTCTTCTTGGCTTGGGCTGCGTCTTTGTTGGGCCTCTCCATTGAGGTAGATAGAGACCCCGGGCTGGGCCCGAGAAGCCCTTTCCCCCCTGTAGTAGCTTCCATAGCTTCCTTCCCCCATTTATCGTGCACAATCCCCGATCCAATTGCCTCTGTCTTTCCTTTTCCATGGTTATATTGCCGTTGCGGTTCCATCCGCTGACTATTCTCCTCCCTCTTACCATTTTTACTTCCCACGGGATTCTCTGCTTCTTTTGTATTAGGCTTTCCTTTCCCAGACTTTCCACTTCCGGGGAGATCTCCCTGATTGTTGCTTGAATTTCCTTTCTCGGTGCCTCGGTTTCCCCGTCTGGATCGGCGCGTGACTTGCATCCACGGGCCGAACCCTACCTTCTCTTCCGGCTGTGTGTCCGTGTGTTGATCCTGCGCCGTTGTCGTGTTTCCGGTGATCGGGAGTTTTGCCGCTACCGCCGTCCTTGGGCATGTATCCGTTGTATGTCCTATCTTGCCACAGTCGAAGCACAGCGTTGGCAGATTTTCATATTCGATGTATTGCCACTTCCCGTCTAGCCGGATACGGGTGACCAGTGGCATGGATAAGTCGAGTTCCACCGCAATCCGAGCGAATTTGGCCCGTTGTTGATGTTGTGTGTGGAAATCCAATTTGATTGCCCGGCCGAGCATGTTTCCAAGCGCAAAGAGAATCTCCTTATGATAGAAGTGGACCGGAAAAGCAGGAAACTGAACCCACACTACCATGGACTTTGGCATGGAATCTGAAAGCCGGAATTCCGAGGTCCATTGAAAGACCACTAGGTAGTGATCGAAGATGACCCAGGGGCCCTCCGTTAGAGCCCGGAAGTAGTCAGCATCATTGCTTAGTTTAACAAGGAAGCACTCTTGCCCCAACGCCATAATCTCGAGAGACCCTGTCGGACGCCATAGGCTCTTTATCTTATTGTTGAAAGTGTTGTATGAGAGCTTCAATCCTACCGTCCGAACGACCAAGGTGCGTTGCCATGATGCACATAGTTTCTCCCTGAGCCCGCTAGAGACACTCAATTCCGGCTCTCCATTGAAACTTCCTGAGATGAGATCGTGTTCTCCGATGGGGAGCCAGGAGAATTTTGTCTGTGTCGCTTCAGTGTTCGCCCCCGCCACTGCATTGGCATAGGATAGATATCTTGGGGCTGGGTGTTGTGACGAGATTGGTTCCTGTAAAGGAAGCTCAACCGCCGGATTAAGTTATGGAATTGTTCGCATTTCAATCACTTTGCAGAAACCATCAGACCAGTTTCCTTTTCAACTTTGCAACATCCACAGAGACCGAAAATGCTCATTCTCCAGGTATCTTAAAAATAACAAGCACAGGGTGAAATATACAAACGCACTTGTCCGCGTATCAAGTAAAGAACTGCTACGGGCTTAGTTTTGTGAACTTGGCTACAAACAGTCCACTGGTTTTTGACACCACAGGATCAAAGCGCAAGGTCTTTGGTATGCTTCCACTCCTGCATGGCCAATCTCTCGCAGCATCGATCTCCAACAATTCTGTAAAAGTCAGAGCGCATATCACTCATTTGGAAATGTAACTTTGGAAGGTGCTACTGCAAGAACTATAGTGTGGATCAAGTGGCAATATTTACCAGCAGAAGCATTCTCTGCTAGAAACCTCATTATCACTTCTTCATTCTGGCAAACTGTTAAACTGGCAGACAGGAAATGCCGGATTCTAATTAAGAAGTTGTTAATGACTCGAATGCAAATGAGGACCTTTATTGTTCCTTAGTAATGAGCAACGGTAATAGCCTATGAACAAACCTGCAAGTGCTGTAGACAAGGGATCCACCGACTTTCAGTAACCTGAACCCATTTCTTAGAAGGTTTAACTGCAGTGACACAATTACAAGTCATATGTGAGGGGGGAAGAAATAAGGATCATGTCCACATATATAATGGTCTGTGTATGCTGAAGTTCAACACGGACCAGCAACACTGACCTGGAGAGTGGTCAAGTTGTCAGTTCTCTCGGCATTCAATACACGTTGGTTGAGAGTTTCCCAACCCCATTGTTCAAACTTCTGGACATGTCTAATTGAACCATCATGTGTGCATTCTGCATCGACCAGAACCTGGAAGCAAATTAGGCAAAGTCATGAATCAAAGCATCTGACCAAGAAACTAAAGACCTGGAGATCCTCCTACTTTGTCATAGCCATTGCTCGAGACTTCACTATCAGGTGGAGATTGATGCAATTCACTTTTGGTCAACCCAACAACTCCAGAATTTCTCCCATAAAAGATCAGTTCAGGAAGATGATCGCTTTCCGCAACTACTTTCAATGACGAGGATTTCCTTGTTTTAGCTTTTCTTTTCCTCTCTTTCCATGGTCTTCTAGATGTCCACTCCTTAAATACATCGTCCCCACCCCAATTCTGGTTGACCTGTTGAACTTGATAGAATGACATTCTCAAACTTTAACACTTGAAGATGAGAAAAGTAGGGTAGTAACTTCACACACTTCCCCAGATTGCTTACATGAAGTAGAATCCCAACAACCCTTCACAGGAATGAGGGAGAACTTTGTCCCATCAGAGACGAAAAGCCGGCACCTATCACCAATTCCATACTTCTGAATCATGGTTCTACAAGCTGCAAGCCTGTGGCTTGCAACATCAACACCAGTTACCGACCCAGAATCGCCAAGAAGGTCCAATATCATACAAAGTTTAGCACCTGAAAAGACATGCAGTATGACTAAAAGAAGACGGTGAACTGGACAAGAAAACTAAGGAGGCAATATAGAGTCGTACCAGGAGCCGCACAAAGATCAAGAACGTGATCTCCCACTGAGACATCCAAAGCAAGAACAGCAGCCCCAGAGGCTGCATCGACTCCATACATCTGGCATGATTCCAACATCATCAAAAGAAAAAAAGAAAAAAAGAGAATTCTAGGGGTGCCCGGAAATCCCTGATTCCGCTTGAAAATGTTTGAATTTGACAACTTTTACCTTTCCCTCTTTGTACGCCTGAGAGCTGGCAATCTGAATTTGTGGAGGAAGCGAATAGAAACCAGGCAACCAACCAACTCTCTCAAGCTTACACTGCATCTCAGCTTCAATCTCTTCGGTAAGCGATTCACTCCCAGGCTTCAACCTTACCCAGAAATTGTTTTCGCACGTCATGAAAGAAAAAACGAAAGATTAAACCCTTTGAAGCAGGACTGCCGACAAGTTACCGTATATAACGAGGAATGGAGTTGCTTGCAGTATATATCGCAGGGTTAAGCCCGTTTGCTTCGAGGAAATCGAGAAAAGGTCCCGGCAAAGGAAGCCCGGACGTTTCTGCCATCGGCCGGCGGAGCAATCACTTCTATCTAAGAACGAGAGTCGCCCGCCGTCTGTGGCAGCCAAGAGAGGAGCCAGACAGTCGATGGCGAGGGCAAACATAAAACAACAGGCCCATTTTGGATGGAGCTCAACTGATCCATAGAACTTGGGCTTCAGCTCTCGGCCCATTTCCCGTTCAAGTTTATCTAAGACGATTCGCATCGGAACCTTTTCTTATGGTGGAAAACAGTTATACTCTCACCAGCAAAATAGCGCCGTCGTCTCGTCCAGTTTGACTCTCCCGCCGGGAAATCCCAACTGAGAAAAAAAAAAACACTAGCCAGAAACAGGTAGTTCCGTCGATCGTCGTTCCCGGAGAGCAATGAAAGGTTCCGTCGCTATATGTTTACTGTTGTTCATTTGTTTCGGCATCCCTGTGACTTCAGCTATGGTGGTGTTGAAACCCTTCTTCATGTCATTTCCCGACCTTCCTGCCAAATTCGGTAAAAAAAAAAAACTATCCTCTTTAGCTGCTCGGGATCTCCGCTTACTGAAAATTTTGAAGTGAGATAGTACGCAGCTTCCTGATTATTGGATTTCACTGCAGCTGCTGGAGTGAATAGCTCTGGGATATGTGGAGCTCTATACGCAGCGAGTCCTCTTGACGCTTGTTCTCCGTTCCGGGGACAATTAGGGTTTAACAGAACTGGAAAAATCAGCTTCGCTTTGATTGTGAGGGGCGGATGTCCTTTCGAGGAGAAAATCCGGAATGCCCAACTTGCTGGGTTTCATGCCGCGATTGTGTTTGATGATAGGGATAAGAGGAATTTGGTATACAGTAAGTCGGTAGTTCTGTTCCTCATGCTTTTAGTTTTAGATGTCCAGTGGGTCTGTTTCTAGGGCAATGCAAATAGCTGTTGATTCTTTGTGGGGTATTGACAGTGATGGTGAATCCGGACCGAGTGAAGATACATGCAGTGTTTGTTTCGAAGGCAACTGGTGAGATTTTGATGGAGCAAGTGGGTGGGGAGGAAGCCGAATGCTGCATCTACCCGTCTCAGAACGATACAGCTTGGACGGTTTTGGCAATCTCATTTCTGTCTCTTGTTGTGATCATGGCTTTCCTTCTGATCGCCCTTGTAACTCCACGCCATTGGCTGCACTGGCGTCGGCTCAATTTCCACAGCAGGAGTGTGGATGCTAAGACGGTGGAGACTCTGCCATGCTTCACTTTTCATTCAGGCCATCTCAGGCAGACCCACGGTGGAGAAACTTGTGTGATTTGCCTTGAGGATTACAAGGATGGTGAAGTTCTTAAGGTTCTGCCTTGCAAACACGGTACTGGTTTTTGTTTTGCTGAGATAAACCATAAATTTTAGGAAGTTGCGTGTTTGCTCTTGTGTTGTTACTAGTTGATGACTGATTACCACTGTCTCCAAACTTTTCGAGAATTCCAGAGTTTCATTCAAGCTGTGTCAATTCATGGCTGACCAAGTGGGGGACATTCTGTCCAGTATGCAAGCTAGATATGAGAAATGACTTCACTTATTCTGAGGTGAGACAGCAAATAACGTTTCTAGATTCCATTAGCTTCTTCCACCATCTACTAGCATAAAATAACACCAGCACTAGTAAGTGCTTGTCACTCACTGTTGAAGTGGAGGAGACTATTTGCAAATCTGGTTCTTAATTCAGATGTGCACTTTGGTATTTGGGGTTCGCCAATATCCTCTTTTCATAAAAGAAAGAATCGCCCTTTTTCCAAGAACTTGTGAATATTTTCACTTTGAAATGGCGGTGGTCAGTTGGGTATAGAAAGCTAGTTGAATACTTTGTTATGGGTATGCACCAGCATATGATTGACTAAAGTAATGACTTGCTGTGTTCGACATTTATGTTGTTACATTTCATTACTTGTTAAACAGAATCTTGACATCAATGTTTGTTTGTTTCATCGCGACAGATCAAGCGGGGAATCCGGCCACAGAACAGGTGATGAACACACGGGGGGATCTCAGCTGGACTTTGTACTTTAAGGTATACATGCAGCAAACACCTTCCCCAGAACTATCTATGTATTTCTGATTAATTCAATTCATAGGAGATAATTGTCAACTGAAGCAAACAGTAGAAAGTACTTAATTTCTACAAGTATTGTTATTGAAGCCAACCTCTCTCTCTCTCTCTGTCTTTTCAGGCAGAATCTTTGGGCAGTCATAACCTCTGTAGCTTGCTTAGAATGCTGTTACATGCATATCACAAAAGAGGAAGAAGTCTAGGAGGTGCTGCTGCAAAGTGGCGATATCTGTAAACTGTTGTTATGGACTCCATCTCCACAAACTGCAAATGTGTAGTATCGTCTTGTAATGTGTTTTAGCTGCTGTATAAACGCTTGTATATTCTATTTGCTTCACCTCTCTCTCTACGTGCACCATGATTATGGCCTTCTTTTTACCCATAATATTTGATATGATCATGAGAGCAAAGGGCAATCAAATTCTCCCCACGATCGGGATTTCTCGTCAGCCTGGGAAGTTGGCAAGCAAACTGTTGTTTCGTTCAAATGCTGTATTATCTACTTCCTCTATTGATAACAAAGAAACTGACTCGGGGTTTAAATCGCGACTCTTGTGGACTACGCCACCACAAATGTGCATAACTCCAGTATTGCAGTCTCTAGCCAGAAGCTTCGGAAAGCTAGAAGTAGCACAATACTTGCGTGCTGATGATCAATCACAGTCGGCCTGAAAAAGGTTGAAACTGCTGACAAGGAATTCAAATATAACGTAACGTAAGTGGAGATTGAGTTGCAGTTTTTGTCTCACTAAACAAACGCCTTGCTTGCCCTGTCCCCATTGGATGCAGTTCCACAATCCACTCCAGATTCCACGTCTGTTCTCGTTTCTTTTCTCTATATTTAATATTATCTTTTGGTTGTCTCTTTTTGGAGGCTACTTGATTATCAAACACCAGCAGCAGCAGGCAAAAGCAGGTAGTATTGCCGCCGGATTAAACAGTAACAATCTTGAGGCTGCAGCTGGTTTTCTCAGGGCGGAAAAGGAGCTAAGGAAGGCGCCGGCTTTGCCACCGGATTTGGAGCAAAAGTCCATCCAAGTTTCTGACTAATTCTGGGTGGTATATAAGAACTCTACTAGTGTTGGTCTCAAATGGGTTCACTGGAGGAAAGGTTCATCATTTCTTCTTCTTCTTCTTTGTTTTCACTCTTAATAAAATTACCCTCTTTCCATTTTCTGCTTGTTACTTGAACAAAAATGAGCACTGTTTCTCTGCTCCAATGGGGTTCGTATTGGTTGTTGCTTTTGTTGTCCAATTGGCTCTATTACAGTTCAGGAGCAGCAGAAGTCCTCACCGTTGATGTTCATAAGGCCAAGTCTCTCATCGAATCCGGCCATCTCTACGTTGATGTCAGGTAATTCGTATTTCTCAGGGTTTTTCTTTTGATGATTAATGTTTCCCATAAGTTCTTTTTTCTGACATTACTAGTTCCATGAGCCGTGGAAACAGGACGGAGGAGGAATTCAGGGCAGCACATCCTGATGCAATGAAGGTCTGGAAGCTGCGAGGCCAAGCTGAGCCTGAAGAAGTTGATCCCAGTTCCTGCGCCGCTGATGATTGCATGGTCACCAAGATACACAACATTCCTTACATGTTCAACACTTCCCAAGGTCCTAGATTCCGCTTCTGTTTGATTCATTTGCTGCGGTGTGCATACAACAACCTGCTCCATAACAGTGTTGATGGTCCAGGCCGAGTGAAGAATCCTGACTTCTTGGAGAGAGTCAAGAAGATCTTCAACCAAGACGACCATCTCGTCGTGGTAAACAAAATTGACATTAACTTGCTATATTATCTGCAACAAATTGAATAATAGCAAAAGGAAGAGGTGGTTTTAGTTCCCTGGTGCGTTGCTGATCATTTTTGCAGGGGTGTCAGAGTGGAGTGAGATCTCTGTCTGCAACTGCTGATCTTCTTAGTGCAGTAAGTAAATTGTCAACATTGTCTGATAAGATAATACACAACCGAAACTTTTGTGGCTAAGTTTGTTGCACCAGATAGAGAGACTGAAGAAGTTTAGTTTTTTTTTTTTCTGGCAGGGTTTCAAGCACGCTTGCAACATGGGAGGGGGTTATCTTGCTTGGGACAAGAATGGGTTCCCTGTGAAGAAACATCAGCTCAAGGAAGAACTCTGAACCGTGATTTCTTTTACTTATTTTGCTGGCCGATTAAGGTCTGCCCTGTACTAGTTCCCGTTTGTATTTTCTTTCTGCGTCTTTGCGGTTGTCCAATGTATTGGCACGCAGACTTAAATCTGGAGGTCATCATGCGAATCATGGCATATCCCGTAAAATTTGCCCTGCCTTTAGTATTTAAAAGTTAATGACTTATTAGGGGCTTTAATTTTCAAACTGCAAGTAAAACTGTAAAAAAGTTGTCGGTTTTTTTTTTTAAAGATTTGAAATGATGGATTGTAAAATCTTATTGGAGATTGTAAAAAAATAATGTTAGCGGTATGACATTATGTGTGAAACCGTGATGGATTCATGGTTAACCAAAAATTTTCTGCTCGGACCTCCGATACGATACGCTTTCACAAACAACGGGTGAAACTCGATCTACAGACTTGCATTTTTTTTTCAACCCCAACTTCATAAATGATTGCGTCATAAATGAAAGTAGGAAACCTAAAAAATGCAAATCGTCTTAGTATTTTTTTTTGGACAAAAGATAATCATATTGATTGATAAAAGATAAGCGGACATTACATCCTGAAATTTAGCCAGGCCTGAAAATCAAAGAAACGACTCGTAGTCGGATACAAAGCGAGGGCTTTTCGAGCCACCATATGGGCTACCCTATTATTACTCCGACCTACAAATCTAACCGAAAACCCAGGATGAGCAGCAAAATAATGAATAACTTCTTCAAGAACAGCGCCCATTCGATTATCCCTGGAATCCTTCTGATTGATTTTGTCAATGACAATCTTAGCGTCGCCTTCAAACCTCACCTCCGCAAACCCGTGGCCTATACATCCCAACAAAGCCTCCCTGGGAGTCAGTAACTCCACCACGGCAGGGTCATCCACACCCGGGAATCGGGTTCCTTGTACAAAGAGAACCCCCCTAGCCGAATCCAAGATTACAAACCCACCAGCCGAATGCGACCCTCGACTAGTAGCCCCATCCCACAAACACACAACCAAGCCAGCCAGAACAGACCTCGGAGCCCGGGGACCAGAAAGCGAAGTCCGGGGATTTGGCTCAACAGGCAGGTGGATCCACTCCTCATATTGTTGCTGGAATTGACGGAGGAGGACTGGGATCCCAAACTGCTTTCCTTCGAAAACAACCCAATTTCTGGAACGCCAAATCCTCCAGAGGATAGCTACCACCGCCATGAGCATAGAAGGGTCACTCACCCGCGAGAGTAATTTTTTGAGAAACAGCGGGAAAGTATGGCGCGGCAACCCTTCTCCCAGGAAATCCAAACCCGAATACTCCCACAAAGTTCGCGCCACCGGGCAGTCCAAAAACAAATGCTCCATTGTTTCTGATTCCGCCCAGCAGACCGGGCATCGAGGGAGCACCGGAACCTCCTTCTCCCGCAAGGCCTCCGTAGTGGGCAGGATCCGATGAAATAACTGCCAAACAAATACTTTGAGCTTTGGCGGAATATTCGCCTCCCAAAGTCGAACCCAACTGGCCTTATCCATCCAACTAGCCAAAGACCGCCAGCGCCCTCGCTGCTTATCAAGAGAAACCGCAAGGTGATAAGCCGACTTAACAGTGAAACAGCCATCAGGAGAGTTATGCCAAATGAGGCGATCCTCCACATTTTGCCGAGGAAGGGGAATAGCTTTAATTGCCGCTCAGGTGGCCGGGTCAAACCACTGACTGAGCTTGACATCATTCCAACGCCCTTCACCCGGACATATGACCTCCTCAACCTTAGGGTCCCCTCCTACCGGCAACACCCGAGGATTGGAAACGAGGGGCCAAGGATGAGATTGAGGAACCTAGTTGGACTCCAACAAGGAAGCCGTCCTCCCATTCCCAATCTGCCACCGTAGCCCCTTCTCCAGCAATTGTCTTCCATATAAGATACCTTGCCACCCCCAAGAAGGGCGGGACCGCGCTGTTGCTTTAAGAAAGGTCCCATTAGGAAAGTACTTCCCTTTATATACTTAAGCCAGCAGGGACTGAGGTTCGTTGAGAATCTGCCAGCCAATCTTTGCCAACAAAGCTTGATTGAATTGCTCAAAGCGACGGAACCCCATCCCCCCCCCCCCCCCCATCATGCTTACTTTTGCACATATTCCGCCAGGATATCCATATGATCCTGGGCTGCCCCTCAACAGCCCCCCACCAGAAGCAAGCCACATGCTTGTCGAGGAGCCGGCAAAGAGACGCGGGAAGTTTAAAGTAGGACATAACATGTAAGGGTAGCGCTAAGGCAATTGACTTAATCAGCGTCTCCTTTGCTGCCCATGACAACGTCCTCTGCTTCCAACCCTGAAGTCGCTCAAGTAGTTTTTCTTCCAAGTACCGGAAGGTATCCATTTTGGAACGAGAGAAGAGCGTTGGGAGGCCCAGATACTTATCATGGACACCCACTGCACCCACCCCCAGAATCTGAGCCAAAAACTCTTGATCCGGCAAACGAATATTTTTACTAAAGCACACCGCCGATTTAGCCAAGTTAACCTTTTGACCACTGAGTTCCTCGTACTCATTCAGGACCTCCACTAAATTCTCACATTCCTGGAGAGAACCACGCAGAAACAGAAAAGAATCATTAGCAAAGAATAAATGAGAAATCCTGGGAACACGAGGGGCCACCTTGACGCCTTGTAACTTTTTCTTGGAAATGGCCTTACGCAAGAGCCCAGCAAACCCCTCCGTGCAAATAACGAATAGTAATGGCGATAGAGAGTCCCCTTGTCTAAGCCCCCTGGAAGGGGAGAAGTATCCAGATGGGGTTCCATTCATCAGAACCGAGAACGAGGTGGAATGTACGCATTCATGGATCCATCCTTGCCAAACTGAATTGAAACCCATCTTGTCTAAAACCGCAAGAAGAAACGGCCATTCGACTCTATCATAGGCTTTTTCCATGTCAACCTTTAGAGCCATGTACCCTTTCTTACCTCGCGTTTTGATTTTCAAGTAATGCATCAATTCATGTCCGAGAAGGATATTTTCTACTATTTGTCGTTCCCGGATGAAGGCGTTTTTACCCTCGGAGATGATTTGAGGCAGAATAGCAGCCAAACGCCCAGCCATGATTTTGGTAATAATTTTGTACACAAATTGGCATAGGCTAATAGGTCGCAACTGCCTCATAGACTCCACATTGTCCACCTTGGGGATCAGAGTAAGCCAGATATGATTAAAACTTCGGAGCATTTTACTCGTCACAAAGAATGAGGTAACTGCCTCAATTACTGAATTCCCCACAATGTCCCAAAAGGCCTTAAAAAATTTCCCTGTGAAACCATCAGAGCCTGGGGCCTGTTTAGTGCCCATTGAGAATACCGTATCCCGAATTTCCTGAGGGAGGACTTCCGCTGTGAGGCCAACGTTCATCGCTGGCATACAGTGAGAAATGGGGAGAGAGGTCACTCGATCCAAGATATCCGACACATTATTCTCCGAGGTGAACAGAGTTTGGTAAAAAGTATTGGCAATGGTAGCCTTCCCATTCTCTGTAGTTACCCATTCACCTTCCTCACTCCGCAGGCCGGCCACAAAATTACGCTTCCTCCGAGCTCTGGTGACCGTATGAAAATAAGCCGTATTCTTATCTCCTTTTTTTCAACCAGTTAACTCGAGATTTCTGTTGCCAATAAACTTCCTCCGGCTCCCACTGCCTACTTAATTCGATTTCCAACCGCCGTACCTCCTCCCAGTCAATTGGGTGGAGTAATTTAATCCGATCAATTTCAG
The DNA here is from genome assembly GCA_964030455.1 of Linum trigynum. NCBI lineage: Eukaryota > Viridiplantae > Streptophyta > Magnoliopsida > Malpighiales > Linaceae > Linum > Linum trigynum. The sequence goes on along the minus strand of OZ034814.1, from coordinate 24,586,266 downwards.
CTTGGAGGGTTCGGATGTTCCTTAACGAATTAGTAGTGCCAGCCCTGCTCCAATCATACAACAAATGACGGAGTTTTTTTTAAGCGCTCCCACAATCGAAACATCGGACTGCCTTGGATCTCCTCCTGCCAGACATATTGCACCATAGCCCTCACCTCCGGATTATCAGCCCATCGGACGTCAAAGCGGAACAACGCTCCACTATTACGGGCATAAGGTTTGTTAGATAGGAGAAGGGCTCGATGGTCAGAACCTTGGTCAGTAAAATGCTTTACTTGGGTTTCAGGGAACTGATCCACCCACTTCTGAGAGCATAAAGCTCTATCTAATCTAGCGCGAATACATGCCATACCCATTCGTTTATTTGTCCAAGTAAACTGGTCTCCAAGAAAGCCTGGGTCATGAAGGCCCAGGTTTTTAACAAACTCACGAAGGCTTAGGGCGTGAGCCGCATTCAAAGGGAGCCCACCATCTTTTTCCCCCGACTTAAGAGTAACATTAAAGTCTCCCATGATCACATAGGGGAGATGGATATCCGCACAGATGTCAAGCAGTTGGTCCAATTGGGAAGTACGAATCGCCCCATTACAACTCATATAAACCAAGATCACCACATACGAGAAATCATTTTCATTGATTCGAACACAAATACAGAAATTGGAATGGAAAAAAATCGAGGCATCAACCCCCGGGGACCAAGCTACAACTAAACCTCCAGATGCATCAACTGCATCCACAAAAAAACAACAAGGAGAATCAAAGCCTAAGCCCAGCATACGACGGGCAACTACTCTCCGGCTCGATCGTGTTTCCGAAAAAAATATGAGATCCGATTTATTGGAATGAACTAAACCGACAGCAGTTTGAAATGTGAGGGATGTTCCAATTCCTGTCACATTCCAGGCCAGAAGCCTCATTTATCTGGATGGGGCCAATCCCGGCTGGCTACCTCCACCATTTCCAGTTCATCTTTGTCTTCCACAAACAGTTTTTTTGGTGATGGGGAGTCAGCGATATCTCCATCAACCTCATTAATCCGACGTTTCTTACTCTCCCCTTCTAGGTCGCCTAAGTTGGAGCCGTATTTGTTAAAGGACTTGTCAATAAGATCGTCTTCTTTTGGCACTCCCTTATCCGCCGCCATGTCCTCCAAAGTGAGTGGGCATTGTAACCCTTGCTCATTGGTTGGATCACTCATGGTGAGCCCAGCCTCAAATGCCTCCACAACCTGACGCACAAGGGATGAGTGAGCCAACCGCTTAAATTTTCCCTTCCCCAGCGTCTCCCGGCGGTGAATCTCAAAGGATTGGTCATCAGCACCTGAAAATGACTCCTCAGATTCCACCCCCTTTTGGATTGCTACGGCGGGTTGGCGGTCCACGGGCTCCACCAGAGCTGGCGAATCCGCCGCCAACACCTCGACCCGCTTCGGCCCAGCATTTTTGGAGCTGGCGATTGAGACAATGACACGCCGAATCTTGCGTGACTTCAGGGCATTGGGTTTCGCCTTCCTTGAAGCTTTATTTGGAGAACACGCGCCCTTCACCTTTCTCCCTTTTTTTTTAATAGACCCAGGGTTTGGCACGGGGGAAGGAGCGCCGCCAGCATTATTAGCTAGGGCTGCAGTCTTAGCAACCCGAATGGCCTCGTTCAAAGGGCATGCCAGCGAGGGGCTCGGGATAGTTTGGACATGGAACTCGTCTTCAGATTCTTCTTCCAAAATAAGACGGCGCCGTCGCGTCAACTGCGGCTCAACATTCCGTTGCAACACTTCCATAGGAGCACTCTCGCTCGCCTTCCTCAACTTGCCTCGACGACCTTGCCTCCCCAAGCGGATATTCGGAGATTTCGTGATCGAGACACGAATCGGATTCCTCCCCACTTGATTCCGTGCTTCAGTCGTCAAGAAGGGCTGGGTCGAGGTTCCCATCCACAACGGCTTCTCTTCGATCACAGGCCTCGGCATAATCTCAGCCTCCCTCCTGTTCTTGTTCTCCGATGGTCGCGGAAGCCCAGCTGGTGCAACCCGACGATCTTGAGCAGCAGTATTAACCCAAACAGATTTGGGATTGCCATGGAAGGCTGTCACGCTTTCCTCCTCCTCAAAGACCCTCCTACCCAATTTCTTGGTCGACATATGATGGCCAAACCTCTCTCTTCGAGTGGGAGGATCGAAGGAGCAATCTTGGCGTAAGTGCCCAACCCGGCCGCACCTATAAAAAAAACTGGGGAGATATTCGTACTTAAGTCGAATCCAGAATTCGCCTGTCTCTTCATTAGTTGCCATCACTTGGGATCGAAGAGGTTTTGAGAAGTCTATCAGAGCCTTGATCTTTATAAATCGGTGACCCGAATCAGCGCACGAGTACACCCCCGCCTCCAAGACGCGACCGAGCGTAGCGCTCGCCACAGTCCGGCCAAAACGTTGAGTACAACACTCCTCCTGGACATCCCACAGCTGGATCCGAAACATCGCAATAGCAAGCTCGTCGAAGGTGCGCTGCGTTATGTTTGGAATCCAAGGACGGAGGTGCAAGATTTTATCGGAAATAACCCAGGGTGATTGCTTGAGCACCCATTGTTTGGCCGTTTCATTGGGGAGTATAAACTGGAGGAGATTTAGCCTCATTTGAATAGACGTATACTAGTAAGCGAGCCACTTCACTTGTCTCTGTTGATGTTAAAAATCTCACATGTATGTACCTATGGTGAGAAGTGAGAACACATAAAGGATCAAGGTAGCAAAATAGCAAATTTTTCTCAAGCTTCATGCAATGGTTCACCATCATCTTGACTAAAGGATAGTGAATTAGTGATTTCACTCAACTTAGCCGTCTTGGAAGGGTGCAAGTATCCATTCAAGAAATTTCTCCACTATTTCCTTTCATGAAGTGATGGAGTTAGCTTAATGACTGTTGAGCCAATTCTTTGCCAAGTCTCTCAAGGAGAAATGGAATAGTCGCAACCAGATTGCCTCTTGAAGCACACCATTGATCTTCAACCCATAGATGGGTTCTAAGAAATTCTGTATATGCTCGTGTGGGTCTATTCCTTGGACATTGGAATCGGCGCAACTGTTGGATCATTGAGATCATGCTAGTTTTTGAAGTCAAAGTTGTTGACGAGATAGTATGATGCCTAATGCTTGTATTTATTTCAATAGCACAGGGACGAGTGTAGAATCCCATGACCATAGGCCATAGAGGTGAGTTTTCAATGTGATTCCCCGGCTAGGAGGACCAAATTCCCCGATCGGGGATCATGAGGAGGTGATCAGGGAGTACAAACAGGAGGGCTCCTGGTCATGAGGACTTACAATGCCCGATAGGGGATCTGAGGACACACGACATGGGATTGAGGCTGACGAGCTGGAATTATCTTTTGTGTTTATAATTCTTTATTCTTTTTGAGTTTTAACTATTTTTGGTTTCTTTGTCCTGTTTAAAGGCTTAGACCGAGTTTTTGGCAGACTTTCAATATTATTGAGTTTATTCTTGGTTCATTGAGCTTTTAGCTTGTGAATTGTGCTTTGTATCAATAGAGTATTCCCCTTGATTGTGGTCAAACCTCTACCCTATATTGATAGAGCCTTCTCCCAGGTGTGAGATTTCACTTCAATTCCATTTTATCCTTGATCATAACCCCTAATCTTATCTGTACAAATTTGATAACTACGTGCACCGGTTCCGTGGTTCGTATCAGTTTCCATTGATTTCTTCATCACCATTATTGTTCCAATGTTGTTTGTTGCTTTTGGGATCCTTGTCTTCTTCCTTCACCTCAATTTCCAAATGATGAAGATCTTCTTCTACGTCTTGTGGTATGAAATAACCTGAAGTTTCCCAGCGACGGGGCAATTATTTTTTTTTTTGTGCACGTGACTTACTACTGTGCTTAATGATCACATTGTAGTGTAAAACCAAATTCACTGAATACACAAGGGCTATTCATATAGTAATCACTCAAATTCACTGAAATTGTATGGAGTTCCTCCTACCTTATGTCGCGACTTTTACACGAACTAATAAGCAACAAAAATCCTATAATTTCTTCATTTAGGTGACGCGCAGTTTAATAGATTGATGATCCATTAGGAGGTGGTCATTTGGGATCTCACCCTTCTAGAAATTGAATTTCAAGAGTTGTACCACGAGGTGATGCAACTCTTGCCTAATACGTTATCATTAACAAGAACTTATGCTAAAATCAATTTATTCATATAACAAAATCAATCCACCTACCTAGGTTTTACATGATGATATGAACAATCTAGAGTTTGGCTATTCATGATTACAGAAGAAATCACAAGAAAAGAAGATATAAGGATCACCATGACGAGTTCCCTCTATGGTCGTCACTTCTTGCTCCTCCTTCGTGCCTAAGTTTTACCACTTCACTCCCTCCACCATTAATTTGGCCAGTTCATTTGTCACGGCTAGGCCTGTCGGTTCAGTTCGGGTAACCGAACCCGAAAACCGCAAAAAACCAAAAATCGAAAACCGGCTCCCACAAACCCGAAACCGAAACCGGACCTGTGTTTTGCGGGTTGCGGGTACAGGAACCCGAAAAATGCACTGGTGGTTTTGGTTCGGTTCGGTTGAACCCGAAACCGAACCGGTTTGAATTTTTTTTAATACTTTTGTAATTTGAATTTTATATTCTTTTTTTTACAAACAATTTTATTCTTATTATTATACATTCTTAAACATAAAACATATTATTTTATTCTTATTAGTTAATTATTAAAATATTATTCTTATTATTTGTACATTCTTTTGTTTGTACAAACAATTTTATTCTTATTAGTTAATTATTAAAATAATTAATTTTATGTATTCTATAACTATAGACATACTATTATAATTTTATGTATTGCTATGTTAAGTAATACAACCTTTTGGGCCATTTAATTGTGAATTTTCATATAATTAAATGTTTTAGTAATACCATAGGTCCAAAATTGAAGGTACTATCATATGCAAAAAAATGTTTGGTGTTTGGCACAAAATTATAAATAATTTTGTTCAACATAAAATACCGACAATCATAGATGAGATTATCTTCAACTCGTAATTAAACACATTAGTTTTACAATTCTCAAATGATAACATCCAAGTAAAATAAAAATTCATCCACCATACAAGATAAATAGTAAATACTACTACCATTATCACTCCTCATCAGGCTCTACATCTACATAAGTCTCATCATTCTCATTGGAATTGTTGTCGACATAGTCTTCTTCCACTTGTGACATAGTAGGACTCGAGACCAAAACATGGGTAGCAGGAGAGCTTCCACTAGGTCCTGCACGAGAGCTACACTTCGAGCTTGAAAAGCTGCATATACTAGATAACATAAATAATAACAACTTGTTAGAATATGACTTGATCAAGATAACAAATATAAGAATAAAGAGAAAGATTAAATCCTTACCATTTTGAAATACCACTTCATCACCCTCATCTTCTCCATCAACCACCAACTCGGAGTCTGAAGATCTTATCCAATCTTCACAACAAATCAAAGCCTCCACAACTTCAGGGGATAAAGAGGTCCTAAACGAATATAAAACTCGACCTCCTGTGCTGAATGCCGACTCAGAAGCAACAGTGGAAATAGGAACAACAAGAATATGCCTAGCCATCTCAGAAATAGTAGGATATTTCATCCCACTTCGCGACCACCATCCCAAGATGTCAAACTTGTATTCATCCTCTTCTGAACCCACCAATGCTCGTGTAACCACTTCATCATCCTCCTCCTCCTCAAGGTACCTATCAAACTCAGATTTTGAACTTTTTCTGGTTCCTTTCAGAATGGCATCTCTTTTCATTTTCCTGAAATCGCCCCAAATCTTCCCTTTCTTCTTCCCATCCCCACTTCCACTAGGTTCTTGCTCATCTTCCTGAATCACAACGGGAGAACTGCCATGAATTCCGAGTTTATGCTTGTAATGGTCAAACAGAAGACACATTTCATCTTTCACCTCTTCGACCAAAGCTTTACCCCTGCTCTCACCATATACCTTTTTTAAAGCTTGTTCAAGATATTCAACTTTCGGCCTAGGAGCAGGAATGCTGGTACTCTTAGAGCGTCGTCCACGTCTAGGACGAGAAGCCGATGGTGCCTCACTTCCCCTGTCAAAATGAAAAGTTGAGTGTTATGGGGGTGACATTAATTCCTGGGGTATGTTCATGTTGAAACAGCAACAACATCAGTGAAAGATAAAGAATATATTGGTCAGGAGAACAAAACCCATGCAAAAGTGAAAGATATAGATTCACATACATAGGCAACACTGCAGGTTGCAGTGCAGGGAACTTGAAAACCCACTAATAGCAAGAAACATACTTGTTTGTTTTTCCTATCTCCTTTACTTTGTTCAGCCTTCATTTTTTTTGGTAGAAAGATGCTTCACCATTCTAAGTTTGGATTTGCTAACGAATGTGTCAAAAGAAATTTTTTTTAGTCTCAGTAACATACTAACAAAGCTTTGCCACAAAAATTCAATTCATGAAAATTAGACAAATTTCACCATGAAAATACATGATTTCGTGTGAGGTTCGAGGTGCATTTAACCCGAGTCTAAGGTGTTACAGTGAAACAGTCCAACCAAAGACCTCTTCCCTTGCACAGACAGACAATTTGAATCCAGAAGACTTGCATCGAGAAGATTACACTAAAGGGAAGATTACAGTACATCGTTTCTTGCATTACAACAATCAAACCATTCTCTTTCCACGCTCCACTTCAAACCCAGATAATTTATCTCACTAAGCACCACCAATTCCACAGAGATGCACAAACATAAAACATACTATTTTATTCTCATTAGTTCTTAGCAAGTTCTGCGCACAAACAATCAATTAACAAAAAGGGTTTCCAACGTAAATAAAAAACAAAACAAATTGACCATTCCAATACATCGGAGAAGAAAGTAGCAACTGGGTAGAGAGTAGCAAATTGACCATTCCCTTTGGAGCAAAGGGAACCCAGAAACAACAAATTGACCATTCCAATAAATCGGAGAAGAAAGTAGCAAATTGACCAACAATCCACAACCATCTAGTTGCATCAAATCCTTCCGATGGTGCCTCAAAATCAAAATTCAGGAAAGAAAATCAACCCACAACCAAAACAACTCAATAACAAGCAATCAGAAAGCAATCAAAGGGAGAAGCTTACTGGGATTCCATCTCTGTTTTGTACGGTGATTTAGGATGTGACCAAAGGCAGAAGATTCGAACCCAGAGGAGTTGCTCGTGAAATCTCCAATCTCCACTTCTGCACCCTGTCGTCTGCTTCTGGCTCTTCGTCGTCGATGGGTGGATCAGCGACGAGGAACACTGAATCTTTGTGTTACCCAGATGTGGCCGACGAGGAACAAAATAACAGGGGAAGGATTTGATGGCAGTCTGGCGGCGAGGCGACGGATTTGATGGCAGTCTGGCGGCGAGGACGATGATGGCGGGCGGCGACGGATTTGATGGCAGTCTGGCGGCGAGGCGACGGATTTGATGGCAGTCTGGCGGCGAGGACGATGATGGCGGGCGGCGACGGATTTGATGGCAGTCTGGCGGCAAGGACGATGATGGCGGCGCGGCGAGGAGGCTTTGTTTCGTCTCGCTCTGTTTCGGAAAGATGGAATGGAACCAAGCGAAGAGACGACGACGGCATGAGGTGAAGGGCTGAAGGCTAGGGTAGGGTTGCTATCAAAAGTCAAAACAACGGCGTGTGCGTGACTGATGCTATCGGGTTTTGCGGGTTTTTCGGTTTTGCGGGTTTTGGTAAAGCGAAACTGCTGCAGTGTGTGTCGGGTTGAACCCGAAAAAACCGAAACCGACACTGTAATATATCGGTTTGGGTTCAGGTTAAACCGAAAACCCAAAATCGAATTGACAGGCCTAGTCACGGCTTGGGTATGGTTGTTGCAAGGTGGGTCTGCTATTGGTCTGCTATTATCGTTGAAGATGACAAGATAAATGATGGGGTGGTCGTTGGTGAGGCTTTGCGGGTAGGGATGACAACAAAATCCAAATTCATGGTATCCTACCCGATTCAATCCAGTCAACGCGGGTAAAACTCGTGTTGACGGGTTTTGGGTCGGGTTTTGGTTTAAATCCCTTCATTATTCACCGGGTTGGGTTGAGTTGGGTTTGGGTTTAGGTACACCCGCTCACACCCATATAATTAATTTCCCCGGTATATCTAATATTCTAAACAACTAATCTTTTTTATGTTTGTGGAGACATGTCTAATTTTTTCTTTCTAATTGTCTAGAATGAAGTTGATATTATCGAGTGGAGAGTGAAGAAGCTTAATTGACAAGGAGGAAGAAACTTTCAATTAATCATATTGTTTATGGATAATTTGTGATTTGCTTCAATTTTCTTGAGTTTTCTAGATTGGTGTTGAACAATTTGTATGGTTAACTTGTAATTTGCTTGAATTTTCTAGAATGATGTTTTATATATGGATAATTTGTATTCAGTGGCGGATCCAGGGGGTGGCCACCCCAGGCCCCGGCCCAGCCCTTCTCTGGATCCATAGTTAGTATAGGCCTTATGAATTTTTCGATTTTAGATATTCGGGTCGTTGTTATTTTAAAATAAGATTGGGTATAATTAGAAAAATAATTCAGATGAACATATTCAAAATCACTACTCTAAATTTAGCTTATAAATTCTAACCCCAAAGGTTATTCGTCTAAAAAAACAATGAAACCTAAAAATTCAAAAAGTTTAAAACGTAAAAGACTAAAACATATATGAGGTTTGTTACCTTGGAAAATTTACTAGAGCAGCTGGTGGATATAGGGATGGAAACACAATGCAAATTGATTAGTAGATTGATTTGTCTAGTGTTGATGCTACTCGTTTCAACAGCTAATACGAATAGAACCTTTTCAACAACGAAACATGTGAAAATTGATTTGCGCAACAAAATGAGCAATGGATTTCTAGTTGATTGATCAAGTATTTTATTTGAAATAGTGTATACTATTGGTATGGATGTGGACTCCATCATTAATGCATTTGCTAAATTAAAATCCCGTCGTGTACAATTTACATTGTAAAAAAATTATAATCATCATATTTTTTTTTTACTATTCTAATTTTCTAATAAAATACGGCCTAGTGCACTTCTGTGTTCTGGATCCGCCGCTGTTTGTATTGAGAGATTGATATTTGACTTTTATTTTGATAGAAACTTGTTATTGTAAATTTTTTACGATAAAGTTGGGTTGGGTTTGAATTTTTCAAACCCAATAAATTTTACCCCAGATTTTTTTCACGAATAAACGCATAAATTTGGATTTGGCAAAACCCGAGCCAACCCAATCCCTGCCATCCCTATTTGCAGGGGAGCGGGGTAAGAGAGATGGGAGGTTTGAGTTGGATGAGTTGATAGGTGGGTGTAAAAGAGATAAATGCAATTCCTGAAGGGTAATTAGGGGAATACTAATTTGTGTTACACAAACACTTCACTTTTCTTACGGACAAAAAATGAAAAAACAAAAGGAGAAACTCTTCTTCCCCACGCATCATACACTTCCCTCTTCCTACAGACAAAAAATGAGCGGGAGAACAAAAGGAACTTCTTCTTCGGCTGCATCTTCTTCTTCCTACACTCTCCTTTCCCCTCCTTAAAACTCTTCATCCTTACTCTTCTCCAATAAACAGAAACAGAAGCACAAAAGAGAACAGAAAAAAACACAATCTTTCCACCACTTCTTTTCTTTCTTACACACTTACTTAACCTTACAAAACTTACAGACAAAAAATTGAGAGACAAAAAATGGGAGGAGGAACTCTTCCGAACTTCCTACTTCCCATTCCTTAATCCACACAAATAAGGAGCGTAGGAAGGAAAGGAGCTGCAAAACGCAGCAAGCAATCCCCAGGATTCAGAAGAAAGAATAGAAGAGAATCAACAACAAACATCCAAAGGTTGGTTTCTAATCTAAGCGTTACTATCGTCATCTATCATTCATTCATGATTCACTTCACTTTCTACCTTTCTTAACAAGCTTCAAACAAATCATTTCGTTCCAAACAAACCCTTTCTTTCAAACCGTACCACCACCCTGCGGTATATAATATATATATTTTTTCCCAAATAAATGTCATAAGTGATCTTGATACAACTAGTTTAGCTCTTTATTGTGTGCAAGAAGTCTTGGGTTTGAATCCCCACCATCCCATTTGACTTTTTATTTATTTTTTAGAGATAAAAAGCAACATGTTGTGGGAGTGGTTGTTTGAACTCGGATGATAAATAGTTTACTAAATTTAGCACAACAAATATGCCACTCAACTACAACTCTTCTCTTGAAATAATAATATATTGACAAAGTTTTACTCCTTGAACGCTAAAAATCCTCAATAACTTTAAACAACTATAACTTTGTGCTCCAAAATCCGAACGTCATGAATTTTTTTCATTTTGCATAACTTTTTTAAGGACTACAATTTTTACTAGGAATGAATTTTCAAAACATGAATTATTTTTTGATATACAGGGTTTTGGGAATAGCTTACCTTCCCTTTTCACAAATCCACGTACATTTAGAAATTATGTCTATGATAAAAAGTTATGCAAAATGAAAAAAAAAAAATTCAAGACGTTCGGATTTTGGAGGATAAAGTTATGGCCGTCCAAAGTTTGATGAAAATCGGAAAAAAACTCATTGGGGTAGCAAACGACATTTTTTCGGGACGAAGGCAGGACCAAACCACCTTCGGCTGTTTACGGCTTGTAAGATGTAGAAAAGTTATGCGAATAAAAAAAAAATCACGACGATCGGATACCTGAACACAAAAATACGTTCGTTTGAAGCTTCCATCTAGGTTATGATTTTTTTTTTTGGGAAATGGTGCTAGTTTTGGAATTTTTCGGGGTTGGATGCTAGTTTTGAATTTTTTTTAAACATTACTATTTTTAGAAAATCCCCTTATTCCTGTCGCCAAAATCAAATCCTGAGAATCCCTCTAGAACCTTCTAACCAATCCAATCTTATGTCAAAAGTGGTGTCTTTTTCTCTATCTATCTATCTATCTATCTATCTATCTATCTATCTATCTATCTATCTATCTATCTATATTTATCTATATCTATCTATCTATCTATCTATCTATCTATATATCTATCTATCTATTCTATTCTATACTATATATTATGGCAATTCAAAAGCAATTTCTTGCCACATAATCACTTGGAGGATCCACAATTTGCCAAGTTGGACAACTTTTTACAAACAAAAAATTTAGTTATTAATGTATTTATAGAGCTACCTCTCTCTTCTTTAATATTTTCATTTCTTTTATCCAATTATTCTTTTTCATTTAACCATTTATTTTTTTATTTTTGCTTTAATAATAAGTTACATGTTGATAAACTTAACCAAACACACATAAATAATAAATTTTTTGTCCAGTAAACAAAATATAAATTAGAAAATAGAGAGTGACATATACCATATTTGTTTAAATAAAAAATATCTAATTAAACCTTATGAAGAAAATTTTATACTCTTTTTTACTAAAATTGAATGATAATTTAAATTTTATCCAATTATTATTTTTCATTTATCCATTTATCCTTTTATTTTTTCTACTTTTTTACTAAAATTGAATGATAATTTACATTTCAATGAAAAAATTAAACAAACATACACATAAAAAACAATGTTTTATCGATTAAACAAAATATATATGAAAAGATAGAAAATAAACATTTGACATTCAATTATCTTTGAAAAATAAACTATATTACTTTATATTTTGTTGCAATGAAACACTCTCTTATTCGTAAATTATATGTCTATAAAATAAAACAAGCATTATTTTTATCAAAATGTCAGAGTATAATTTTGATCGAGTAGTTACAGCTATTTATTTTAAAAAGACTTATTATTAATTCAGATCATGTTAACCTTAAACTCCTCAAATGAAGAGGAATCGCATTGCAATAATTTTATAATGTGTCCTAAGTTCACATTAATAATATTTGTTCTATATCATGTTGATTGAGCAAGCTCTATTGAGGTCCTAAGTCATATGCTAAGAAATTTTCTTTCAGACTTTGAGTTTTCCTCGACAATTATAAATCAAAATTTTCAAAATGACTTAAGTATGATTGTTGACGAACTTTAACTTCATACCCTAGGACAAGACACAAGATTTATTGAAAAATAACATATGTGAATGTTAGAGAATCTTTGCTGAGACTCTACGATAAACATCACTTATCATCAACTACTAACCTAGACATTTACCCTTACATTACAAAAAATTTGTTGTGATAATGGAATTAAATTTTAAAATATAGGAGTTATTGGATTTCAGATTAGGTAGATAATTAGTTGTTGTACAAGAGTAAGCAATTAATTGACTACTTACTACGTAGTGAGTATTCAGAAAGATAGCTATCACTTTAGAGATAACCTCAATAAATTGAATGAGAATTAAATTGAGCTGACGACATCTTAATTCTCATTCAAACTTACACATTGACGCCTGTGGCCACCCTTCCAGCTTCTCATACCAGCTTTCTCATATTAAATTAGTGTTGACTTTACTTATTGCAACTGCAAGCTACAAAATGACATTTTCCATATATGAGTTTAATCGAGAAAAATCTTTGGTATAAGTTGAGTGATCAATTTATAAATAATTTTTAAGTTGTGTACATAAAAAAAAATTGATTTGCAACCTAATGAGCAAATGTAATTAAGAATTTTTTTCTAAATATGAAAACTCGTTGTGCTTCACTATAAAAAATAATGAAATTGATGAACTTTATGTATGAATTTTTTAATGTTTATTTTAAATTAATTAAATATTTTTTTATTGGCCGACACACCTATACCAAAATCCTGGGTCCGCCACTCCCTTTTCCCTCCGCATTTCCTCACCAATCCCCCGAAACAAAACCCAAAAATATCAAACAAAAAGCATATCAGATATCCAAACCCAGAAATCCAAAGAATAACAAAATCAGAAAAACCTAAAAATATTACCACAGGGAAACCACCCTTCCGCCGTCGTCTTCGTCGCCGGCGACTCCCTTTCTTTCACTTCCTTCGACCATAACATAGAAATAGCATGCATCAAAATCCCCATACCGGATCAAACCTAAAGACAACATGCAAAAAAAAAAAAAACAAAAAACAAAAAATTTACCTCCGCCGCCACCACCGTCGGATTTGCCATCGACGTCCTCCTCTGCGCTGTCATCGTGGATTATTTATTCTTTTCTCCTCGCATTCCTAGAAAGGAAAAGAGAAGGGAATGGCTGAGAGAACGAGAAAAAGAGGAGAGGGTGAGCGATTGAGCGGTGGCTAGCTAGGACCTGAAATGGAGATTAAGGGGAAAGTTAATCTGCTAACTTGAAAATTCGCTAGTAGATATTAACTTATATGCAAAATATATGAACTAATATCCAAGTACTAAAGTATCTAGAGAGTACATACTAGTATTCAAAGTTTGCTAACTGATATCCACCATGAATCAACTATTATTTCAAATTCACAAACTAATACATAGACAACACAGAATAGTATCCAAACAACACATAATTAGTATCCAAATAACACATAAGAGTATCCATATTGAATACTAGTTGGTTGATTGTGGATATTAGTTGGTATATGCTATCTGGATACTAGTTGGTATATGCTATCTGGATACTAGTTTGTGATGTTTTGAATACTAGTATGTGTTATCTAGATACTCAGCAAACTTGGATATTAGTTCATACATTTTGGACATTAGTTAGTATTATGGCAATTCAAAAGCAATTTCTTGCCACATAATCACTTGGAGGATCCACAATTTGCCAAGTTGGACAACTTTTTACAAACAAAAATTTTAGTTATTAATGTATTTATAGAGCTACCTCTCTCTTCTTTAGTATTTTCATTTCTTTTATCCAATTATTCTTTTTCATTTAACCATTTATTTTTTTATTTTTGCTTTAATAATAAGTTACATGTTGATAAACTTAACCAAACACACATAAATAATAAATTTTTTGTCCAGTAAACAAAATATAAATTAGAAAATAGAGAGTGACATATACCATATTTGTTTAAATAAAAAATATCTAATTAAACCTTATGAAGAAAATTTTATACTCTTTTTTACTAAAAGTGAATGATAATTTAAATTTTATCCAATTATTATTTTTCATTTATCCTTTTATCCTTTTATTTTTTCTACTTTTTTACTAAAATTGAATGATAATTTACATTTCAATGAAAAAAATTAAACAAACATACACATAAAAAACAATGTTTTATCGATTAAACAAAATATATATGAAAAGATAGAAAACAAACATTTGACATTCAATTATCTTTGAAAAATAAACTATATTACTTTATATTTTGTTGTAATGAAACACTCTCTTATTCGTAAATTATATGTCTATAAAATAAAACAAGCATTATTTTTATCAAAATGTCAGAGTATAATTTTGATCGAGTAGTTACAGCTATTTATTTTAAAAAGACTTATTATTCATTCAGATCATGTTAACCTTAAACTCCTCAAATGAAGAGGAATCGCTTGTGCAATAATTTTATAATGTGTCCTAAGTTCACATTAATAATATTTGTTCTATATCATGTTGATTGAGCAAGCTCTATTGAGGTCCTAAGTCATATGCTAAGAAATTTTCTTTCAGACTTTGAGTTATCCTCGACAATTATAAATCAAATTTTCAAAATGACTTAAGTATGATTGTTGACGAACTTTAACTTCATACCCAAGGACAAGACACAAGATTCCTTGAAAAATAACATATGTGAATGTTAGAGAATCTTTGCTGAGACTCTACGATAAACATCACTTATCATCAACTACTAACCTAGACATTTACCCTTACATTAAAAAAAATTTGTTGTGATAATAGTATTAAAATATGAAATATAGGAGTTATTGGATTTCAGATTAGGTAGATAATTAGTTGTTGTACAAGAGTAAGCAATTAATTGACTACTTACTACGTAGTGAGTATTCAGAAAGATAGCTATCACTTTATAGATAACCTCAATAAATTGAATGAGAATTAAATTGAGCTGACGACATCTTAATTCTCATTCAAACTTACACATTGACGCCTGTGGCCACCCTTCCAGCTTCTCATACCAGCTTTCTCATATTAAATTAGTGTTGACTTTACTTATTGCAACTGCAAGCTACAAAATGACATTTTCCATATATGAGTTTAATCGAGAAAAATCTTTGGTATAAGTTGAGTGATCAATTTATAAATAATTTTTAAGTTGTGTACATAAAAAAAAATTGATTTGCAACCTAATGAGCAAATGTAATTAAGAATTTTTTTCTAAATATGAAAACTCGTTGTGCTTCACTATAAAAAATAATGAAATTGATGAACTTTATGTATGAATTTTTTAATGTTTATTTTAAATTAATTAAATATTTTTTTATTGGCCGACACACCTATACCAAAATCCTGGGTCCGCCACTCCCTTTTCCCTCCGCATTTCCTCACCAATCCCCCGAAACAAAACCCAAAAATATCAAACAAAAAGCATATCAGATATCCAAACCCAGAAATCCAAAGAATAACAAAATCAGAAAAACCTAAAAATATTACCACAGGGAAACCACCCTTCCGCCGTCGTCTTCGTCACCGGCGACTCCCTTTCTTTCACTTCCTTCGACCATAACATAGAAATAGCATGCATCAAAATCCCCATACCGGATCAAACCTAAAGACAACATGCAAAAAAAAAAAAAAAAACAAAAACAAAAACAAAAAATTTACCTCCGTCGCCACCACCGTCGGATTTGCCATCGACGTCCTCCTCTGCGCTGTCATCGTGGATTATTTATTCTTTTCTCCTCGCATTCCCAGAAAGGAAAAGAGAAGGGAATGGCTGAGAGAACGAGAAAAAGAGGAGAGGGTGAGCGATTGAGCGGTGGCTAGCTAGGACCTGAAATGGAGATTAAGGGGAAAGTTAATCTGCTAACTTGAAAATTCGTTAGTAGATATTAACTTATATGCAAAATATATGAACTAATATCCAAGTACTAAAGTATCTAGAGAGTACATACTAGTATTCAAAGTTTGCTAACTGATATCCACCATGAATCAACTATTATTTCAAATTCACAAACTAATACATAGACAACACAGAATAGTATCCAAACAACACATAATTAGTATCCAGATAACACATAAGAGTATCCATATTGAATACTAGTTGGTTGATTGTGGATATTAGTTGGTATATGCTATCTGGATACTAGTTTGTGATGTTTTGAATACTAGTATGTGTTATCTAGATACTCAGCAAACTTGGATATTAGTTCATACATTTTGGACATTAGTTAGTATATACTAACGAATCTTCAAGTTAGCAGAATAATTAGGTCGGAGATTAAGGTTTCGTTTAAGCCTTAAGCTCTAAAAATGACAATTTTACCCCTCTAATGAACGGGGAATTACTAATTACCCTGAATAGTATCCAAACAACACAGAATAGTATCCAAACAACACATAGACAACACAAACTAATACATAGACAACACAGAATAGTATCCAAACAACACATAATTAGTATCCAGATAACACATAAGAGTATCCATATTGAATACTAGTTGGTTGATTGTGGATATTAGTTGGTATATGCTATCTGGATACTAGTTTGTGATGTTTTGAATACTAGTATGTGTTATCTAGATACTCAGCAAACTTGGATATTAGTTCATACATTTTGGACATTAGTTAGTATATACTAACGAATCTTCAAGTTAGCAGAATAATTAGGTTGGAGATTAAGGTTTCGTTTAAGCCTTAAGCTCTAAAAATGACAATTTTACCCCTCTAATGAACGGGGAATTACTAATTACCCTGAATAGTATCCAAACAACACAGAATAGTATCCAAACAACACATAATTAGTATCCAGATAACACATAAGAGTATCCATATTGAATACTAGTTGGTTGATTGTGGATATTAGTTGGTATATGCTATCTGGATACTAGTTTGTGATGTTTTGAATACTAGTATGTGTTATCTAGATACTCAGCAAACTTGGATATTAGTTCATACATTTTGGACATTAGTTAGTATATACTAACGAATCTTCAAGTTAGCAGAATAATTAGGTTGGAGATTAAGGTTTCGTTTAAGCCTTAAGCTCTAAAAATGACAATTTTACCCCTCTAATGAACGGGGAATTACTAATTACGCTGACCTCTGTTAAAAAACCGACTCTTATGTCATGGATTTCATGATAAATTTTATTAATTAAACTAGCTTATAACCCGAACCGAATATTGAATTATTGGTATCAACGTAATAATGTTATGGGCTCATGTATAGTATGAGGGTAACATCTCATTAGTCCAGCGGCGGGTCCAGAACACAGAAAGCACTGGGCCACATTTCATTAAGAAATTAAAATCGTAAATAGATATAATGATTTTTTTTGCAATATAAATTGTACACTATCGTATTTTAATTTAGCGAATGCAACAATAATGGAGTCCACATCCATACCAATAGTATATCCTGTTTCAAATAAAATACTTGAGCAATCAGCGAGAAATTCATTACTCATTTTATTGCACAAATAAGTTTTTACACATGTTTCATTTTTGAAAAAGTTCTCCTGGTAGTAGTTGTTGAAACGAGCAGCGTGAACACTAGACAAATCAATCGTGCATTGTGTGTCCATCCCTAGATTCCAACTACTCTAGCAAATTTTCAAGGAAAAAAACCTCATATTTCTTCTAATCTTTTACGTTTTAGACTTTTAGATTTCATTGTTTTTTTAGACAAATAATATTTGGGGCTAGAATTTCTAGTCTAAATAGAATAATGATTGAAAATGTTAATTTGAATTATTTTCCTATTTATACACAATCTTATTATAAAATAACACTGAGCCGAATATCTAGTATCGAAAAATTCATAAGGACTACACTAATGTGGGTCCAGAGGAGGGCTGGGCCGGGGCCCGGGGTGGCCACCCTCTGGATCTGCCACTACATTAGTCTCTTGTCATTAGTTTTTAATGGAATAGGGAATAAGTGACGTGAATTTGTTTCAGTGTTTAAGATATCAAAGTAGACTGTAGAAAGACCTACTTCGAGTTAATTAAACTGAACATATACCGAGTATTCATTGTATCTACCGGACATGCGAGGACAACACTTCAATTTGAATTGGATAAGAGATTTCCAGGAGTAGGCAAACCTCTAATAGGTGCAAAAGAAATTAGAAGAAATATTAAAATTTGGAAGTCAAAGAAATACAAATTTAATTATTCAAATGGAGATGAAGACTAAAATGTTGGTGAGAATACAAATGTAGCCTGTTTGAAAAATATACAGGCATGAAACACACTCAAAAAGAAGAAAACATACTATCTATGTTCTTCTGGTTTGTTTTATCTTCCCAACATAGTGATCATTCGCAAGAAAAATGGGAATGACAATAAAACTGATGAACGTTGTGGAGCAATAATGCTACTACATCTTGTTTTCTTTTGGATTGATTGGAAGATGTGACAAACACATATAATCTTTTACAATAACAATAACAACATCAACATCAATGTTGTCAATACTTCCGTGTAGTGATAGTCTAGGTGGATCCATGGGTGGTCATAGATTGGGAAGAGGATGCACACTCTGGATAGCAGCCTGTGCTAAAAGATAAAGTGGTGAGAATGGTAAAAAAATACACATGACTTTGTCTTCATTCAAATAAACCTTGTCATAAGTCATAACAAACTCATTATCCCAAATCATTATCAATTAATGCCCCAACTACCTGATGTGCAGAATAGCTCTGGAGCTGTACTGCTGTTTGTGTTGGTCTGCCTTCAAACATAACCGCATCACGGACCAAAGCAATTAAGCAAAAATCTTCATATTCTAAGGAGAACGACTCAATTCAATTTGGACAATGCTTTATAATATCGGTTACCCCTGCACCTGTTGCACTTGCTGCCTTCAGATCTTTGTGAACACAATACAATTGAGGAGAGGAGGCTGTCAATGGAGTGGAGTGTGTTAATTAAATGAATCACCATACAACTGAACAAACAGGGTCTTCTTGATTAGCTACCAGAATAGTGGGGGTAGCTACAATCCGTCAGTTTATCCCTTTACGCATTCCAGTCAGAATCTCTGTCCTAGGTTGTAGAGATTAGGGTTTAGTTGGAACTTTGGGTACATGAGTAGAGTAGGTTCGCGGGGGAGGAGATGACTCGACGAGTAGAATGGGAAGCTTTGGCTATGCTGCGATGAGTGCACGATTAGTGGGTCAAAAAACAGATTGGGCCCGTTTAAATCAAAACATGTTTTTACTTTCGTGTTCAACAGACCAGCCGCACTGGAGCCTTCTAAATTTAGCCCTCAAATAATTGGTCTGGATGCAGGAAAGTTGAAATGGGATCCCTCATTTCTCATTTCACCTTTATATTATGTGTAGATTGTGATGAGTTATGAGTGTAGATGTAGACATGTCATTGTCCTAAAAATTTATTAACACTCCAAAACGTGGTGAAATGAGCCACCCTATTAAACTCAATCTCGTATAATGATCGTTCGTAGTAATATGCACTCGCTGGCCAACGAAGTTACAAATTAACATATGACAATTTACATATTTGGCACATAACAACTGTTTACTAGAGAATTTGCATTTGAAATGAAAAATAAGAAAGAGAAGGAAAAAAATGAATAATTTAACATTTGATTTCGTTTGTTCCGATGCCACTTTGACCATTTAAATGGAGAGTGAGAAAGAGATAAGTAAAAATGCAAAACCAAATACTTACAAAAGCTCGATTTCAACACAACAACAAAAAAATATGTTTAAAGAATGGTAACCCATGTTAGAAGTTTCTCCGTGATTTTCCTATTTGAGCTCAAGCAATAGAAAGACTAACGATGTAAAATCAAATAGAAAAATACGAACAAATAGATCAGCGAGAAAGAGGTAAGTAAGAATGCAAAACCAAATACGAACAAAAAAGTAGATTTCAACACAACAACAAATTTTTTTTTTTAAAGAATGATAAACCATGTTAGAAGATTTCTCCGTGATTTTCCTATTTTAGCTCGAGCGAGAGAGATGACCGAAAATGTAAAATCAAATACACAAATACGAGCAAATAGATCGATTTGAGCACCACAACAAACCAAAAATAATATTAAGAGATAGAAAATTAGGAATGAAAGAAATAAGGTTTATGAATAAAGAGATAGGAAATTAGGGATAAAAGAAAATTAAAAAGGTAAAAATAAGTAATAAATAATTAAAAGAAAAAAAAAATGAATAGATGGAATCCACCCTAATAGACTACTGACATTGGAGTTATGTGTTATTTCCAATTTACAATTTAACCTCTTAATGAATAGTAAATATAGAACTAAGCCTTTCATATATCAACAACAACAACAACAACAATTAATTACCCCGCAATCAAATCGATCCCCGAAGCTGGTACCAGTCGAATTAGTTGGGATCACGTAGTGCCATTTTCCCCCGCGTCCATTTGGTCTTCTTCTCTCACCTTGACCAGGGTGTTTGCAGCTTGTCAATTATCATGTCCCAAATCTGTCATTGACGGAACATCCAATAGCAAATCAAATTAAAACAAATCAGTTTCCCTTGTTCAAGGAAATAAGAGAAAATCCATGGAGCACGTAATCCACCTAGGTCATTTCGTCCATGGCAACGGTTTCTTGTTTTCCCCCCCTTTCAAATGCTAAGCAAGGATTTGGAAATTTTCGATCTCTGTCCCATTTTGATATAAATTCAAGGGGTTTGGAACCAACTACCCAAGCAGGAAACTGGTAGTGGCATTTATGACTTGTGCATCCATGTTGGTATAACACAGAGGACTGCTACTGTTCTCCGACTTAACAAGCTTGCTCTTCCGAGCTGGGCAAAGGGAAGATGGCGGAGTCTGGAGAAATGGGGCTGGCTCTAACCCCTACTTGGGCTGTTGCCACTGTAGTCACTGTAATGGTTGCTTTCGGTTTCTTCTCTCAAGGCCTCCTCAAGCTCTCTGGACAGGTAGCAGACAGCTAAATCACTTAAAACTGGAAATGTCCTTCACCCCATTGTTCTTTCTCGCCTAAACTTGCAATCTTTTCTGCCCCATGTGTTAGTTTCTGCACAAAACCAAGAGGAAGGCTCTGTTGTCAGCTCTATACAAGATCAAAGACGGTAATCAATTAGAATTGTTCGAATCGGTTTCACCTGGGTTTTCACTCAAATGGGTTCTTCTATCTATGTTTTTTTTTTCAATGCGGTCTTTGCAGAGCTGATGCTTTTCGGGCTAATTTCGTTGCTCATGGGTCATTGGCTCTCTCTCGTGGCTAAGATTTGCGTGAAATCTTCGTATTTGAACAGCCGCTTCTACTTCTGTGACCCAAACAGATCAGCTTCAACATTTCAGCCCACGGTTGCTTCAGTTTCACACTATTATTTCAACAATACAGTTGCTAGGGATGAGATGGATTCCAGTTACAATAAAGGAAACTGTCCACCAGTATGTGGTTTGGGCTTCAAGCAACTCTTCTGCATTTTTATCCATCTGATGCATCGATACAGACAGACCTACAATTGGTTTTGAGTTTGTTTTTTTTTTTTTGTGTGTGTGTGTGTTCTTGGCCTCCTCCTTTGCTACAAGGGCCATGAATCGTTCGCTTCACATGACAGTCTCGAGCAGCTTCACCGCTTGATGTTTGTTCTTCCTGTGACCCACGTTTCCTACAGCTTCGCAGCAATTGCCCTAGCGATGATTAAGGTTAACAAATGTTTGAAGCTTGGCATTTCAATTTTATTTATCACCAGTTGAAAAAAAATAAGTAGTTTCCGGGTCTGATGCAGATTTACAGCTGGAGAAGTTGGGAAAACCGGGCAAAAACCTTGGCGCTCCAGAGTTTTGATGGTAGGGGGCATACTATTGTAGAGTTCCAGTGTTTTCTGGAGTTGATGATTTTCAGATGATCCAATAATTACTTGGATTTCTGTTTCTGGTTCCTTCTTGGGGGAAAACCCAATTTTGGTTAGATTCATTTGAAGCTTCTTCTCACAAAAGGAAAATGGGAAGAATATCTACCTTCATTCTTCACCATGCATCCCATCCATGGAGTCAGCACAAAGCCCTTGTTTGGCTGGTAACCTTTAGGCTTCTTGACCTCTTTAAAGTTAGCAGTTGCCGTAACTTTGAGCTAATGTGGATAAAGTTGCCAGCTTTGTTTCAGTCGCCAATTCTGGACTTCCATAACCAATGCTGATTACATGGCTCTTCGTCTAGGGTTCATCACGGTATGTTTGCTGACATCTTGGCAGTTCTGCTATGCTCTTTCATCAATTCACGCTCTTAGCAATTTTGACTGTAAGTTTGCCATTGATTAGACACACCAACTACCTTTGGTGTATGATTTCCATAACTACATGCTGAGAAACATGGAAGAAGAGTTCTCTGAAATTGTTGGCATTAGGTAACTAAACTAATGCTTCCTATCAATTTGCTTCTGTTTGGGGAACCTTCCTTAACAGCTAAACAAATACAATCTTTGGTTTTCCTGCTTTTATTTTTTGCAGTCTACCTCTTTGGTTGTATGCCATATTCTGCATCTTCCTGGACTTCCACGGTGAATAATGTTATACTTACTCGAACTCGATTCTTGTGCACCAAGTAGTTAGCTTTGTCATTCATAAGAGCTTGTGGCTTTGTTTTTGTACAGGAACGCAAATATACTTTTGGCTCTCCTTTCTTCCAGTCATTGTAAGTACCTCAAATATAATTTGACAGCTTGTTTGCTCATGAAAATTTCTTTCACCACATATTAGTTTCCTATGCACCGACTCACTGCTGGTTCTACCAAAGCTAGTACTGCTGATTGGCACGAAGCTTCATCGAATAGTGGTGGCATTGGCTGTTGAAATTAGAGATGCGTGCCAGAGCTCAGGGCATCACAAGTTCAACCTAAGAGATGAGCTGTTTTGGTTTGGGAAGCCTAAATTGCTTCTTAGGTTGATACAGTTGGTCTCATTCCAGGTATAAAAATCAGAAAAAGCAAAAGGAGGCCCATGAGTATATATTTGCCTAGTCCACTCTCTTGAAAGAAAATGTCATTCTTGAATCTTCTTTCTCTGCAGAATGCATTGGAGATGGCAACATTCTTGTGGTACTTGGTATGATTCTCAGCCTTGTGCTTTCAATCCTTTCTTCCTCGTATCACAAAACTAACTCTGGCCCTTTTGAATGTCAGTGGGAAGTTAAAGGCACTTCATGTTTCATGTCAAGTAAGAGCTTCGTCATCATCCGTCTAGTAGCCGGGTACATTTTCCACCTCAAACTCACAGGCTCAACTATGCCAAAAATGGGTGTAAAGGTTGGTAACAGATGTCTAAGGATTAACATTTCCTCTCCACATGTTATTAAATCATTCCAGGGTGGTCTCACAAATCTGGTGCAGCTTCATCACATTCCCACTATACATAATAGTCACTCAGGTGATGTACACACCGAGTCTACTATTCTTTATTGGTTTCAGTTTAACTATTTCTTGCCCTATAAGTTAGCTATTATCAACCCACATACATATATATATATATATATATATATGGATGGTTCTATCGTACACAAGGCAAAAGTTGGTGTATGTCGTACACCAGACAATCTTCACCATCCGCGTCCATCTCAACGGTCAGCATAAATGAGGTAATTTATTTTTTAATCCTACAAAAAAAGAACCCGCATTAATGCTGGTTGTTGAGATGGACGTGGACGGTGGAGATTGCTGGTGTACGACATACCCCAATATATGTCTGGTGTACGATAGAAGTCATCATATATACATATGGGGAGTTCTACGGTACCCAGGGTGGAATCCGGGGTACCGCATACCAGGAGTAAGAAAACGCTATCCAGAACTTGAATTGACTGATCTTTCAGACATGATACTATACTCTAACCCTTAAAGATCAAAATCTAGGTCTTAATTCTCTAAAGTTTATACTTCAAGATCAATTTAATTAGAAACAATAATCTACGGTTATGATTCATCCAAATATAGGCAAAAAAATCAATGCACCATCTTAGGGATTATAGTTTATGATTTAGATAATTAGAACCTAGGGTTCACTCATTAAGGGTTAGGGTATAGTATAATGCCCAAAAATCCTGCTGATTCAAGGTGTAGATAACATTTTCGTACTTAAGTATGCGGTACCCCGGATTTCACCCGAGGTATCATAGAAGACACCATATATATATATATATATATATATTTTTTATTTTTTCCACGCGAACCATCCAATCCAAACCCGATTATAGTAAGGGTATCAACGTCAATCACCAACTACTAATTTGAAGCCCGTAAATTAAATAATAAAATGATCTTTGCGCACCTTTGGGCTTTGGCTCATTGAAAAGCCTCCAGTTTGTGGGTAAATTAAAAATTGCGTTTCATATTAACTAAGACCTACAAAAAAACCAATTTCACTCGATTTCCCAACAATCTTCAACTTCCCAGCTGAGGATCGTCTCCACTCATCCGCAACCTGAGTTCATAACCCTCTATAGTCTCTCCAACTTGCCGTCAGAACATAAATTATAAATTATATAAATAATGGATATGATAATGTACATAAATATACAAGTCACTGATATCTTCAATAAAATGGAGTATTTTAGATTATGAAAATTATTCATTGCAAAATAATTGTGGTGTCTTAAACCAATGACTGATAAACATTGTTGAGATTAATTGAATGAAATTGTCAGTACAAGTCTATACTAGACCTAATAGTTGAGATTCACTACAAGAAAAATGAATTTTAATAGCTAAGTGTATGTCACAATAAGTGACTTATGCGACACGATAACTCTACAACAACACATAACAATGTAGGGTCGATACTGTTGTCACTAAAAACTCTTCAGCAACAGATGTTAGCTACAAATGCTATTTGCTTCTAATTAATGAATTTGCATTTGTCGCTAATTTCACTTTCAAATTTATATTTTATTGTCCTACTTTCTTATTTTAGAGACATAATTATTTACTACTAATATTATACTTACATTTTATTTAGATAATGAAAAATCTTGCTTGATAGTTGATAGTAGATAGCATTATATTATTTTAGAGACATAATTATTTACTACTAATATTATAATTACATTTTATTTAGATAATGAAAAATCTTGCTTGATAGTTGATAGTAGATAGCATTATATTATTTTAGAGACATAATTATTTACTACTAATATTATAATTACATTTTATTTAGATAATGAAAAATCTTGCTATATAGTTGATAGTAGATAGCATTATATTATTTTATTTTCAAATTATCATCTCGTTGCATCCTCCATAAAATTTAGTCACCGCAGTCAATAAAGTCTTCCCAAAATCAAAGAAAAAAGTCAATCTTAACTCTTACCCCCTGTTTCCGAAGTAGGAGAGGAAAAGGAGGGGAGGGGAGGGGAGGGAAAACTTGGATGGGAAGGAAAATTGGAGGGGAAGGGAATTGGAGAGAAAATGTTGTTTCATGGGGGAAAGTGAAAGAGATAGTGAAAGGAAAAAAGTATATAGGGAAGTGTGATAGATATGTTGTTTTATTGATTATGTAATAGTAAGTATATGTAAAAAATGCGAAAATAAATATTATGAATAACCAATTTCTACATAATCATGATCAATTTTGTTATTTGTTAACGGAACATAAATTGTTCATTTAACTCTTTTTTATTTTTCATACAAATTTGATTACTTTTGTAGTACAAGATAACGTCCATTCTTTAAAAAATGTAACACTCTGATGTCGTTATACTTGAAACTTAACACACATTTACGTTCCACGTAATTGGATCAAATACATTATTCCTTGTTAATTTTGTTCATTATTAAAATACAAAAATAGATGTTTTGACCATGATCCGGTGAGAAAAATATTTGTCACCATTATATAATGATACACAAAGATATCATACAAATAAGAGTAGAATTGTCTAGCATCATAGTTAGCCATAAATATTGTTCTTTCGTGTATCGCCAGTTGGACCGTAAAAATCGTCTACTGTCATCTAAGTCGGTAGTGTACATAATATCATGTTAGAAGTTTACGTAGTTAAGTAAGCAATCTAAAATAATACACACGGACTTCACTAATTTAATTATCGTCCTCCAAAATTAGTCGAAGATTATCTCTTCAACCCTAAAAACAATGAATTAGTAATTATCACATCTCCTAATATTTATCCACGTTAAATGCAATATATGTGCTAATAAAATATAAATTAACAATTTTTGCCATTTATTTCACTGCTATCACACATCCCTACACAAATACAACTTAAACGAAAAAGGAAAATAGGCAACGCACGAGAAAAAAGGGTATTAGTTAATAATAATGTTTTATTCGTTAATTAACCATACAATTGATAAAATAATAAATTATATTAGATAATCTTATAATATCATATGTGACCATAAAATAAAATTCCATAAATCGTTTACCCATCCAACGTAGTGGAAAGCAAAACAAAACGCAAGAAAAAAAAATGAAAAATAGGAAAATGCTTGAAAAAGTGGCTTTCCTCCCAAATTGGAGGGTCAGGTAAAACAGTACATTTTCAACGCTGATTCCTTCCCTCCGGTCCTGTAGCAAGCTTGGAGAACGGGGGAAAAGTTATTGGGTTCTGGAATTTCTCTCCCTCACTTCCCTTCCCCTCCCTTTCTCTTCTTAAAAAACAGAGGTTTAATAATTTCTTACCGACCATTTGGTACCAAATGAATCAAGAATTCATTTCATTGTAAAATGAATTACTGTATAGAATTCATTGTCAAATGAAATTTTGTGTTTGGTATGTCATATTCAAATCTTTAGAAATAAATGCATTGTCGTGTAGAATTCATTGTCAAATGAATTTCTGTGTTTGGTACGTCATATATATAAGTAATTTAGTTAATAAAGAGGATAATTATGTCATTCTATTATAATTAGTAAATAGTTGTGGAATTCATTTGGAAATTTCATCTCAATTCCTCAGAATTGCTATAACTACTACAATTCCATAGATTTCAAAATTTAGAATTGAAAATGAATTCTTCTAAATACCAAACACAAAAATGTTTCATTTCAAAATAATTCTCAAAACATATCAAATTCATTTATACCAAACGGTATGTAACTATTTTACTCCTAAACGAAGATAATTAGCTATATTTTGAAACTAACTGTTTTGATTAAGCAAAAGCTAACCGCAAGAGCAATTGACATGTTTGCATCTCCTATAAAAAAGTGCCCACAAAATCAAACACAATTCAGTCAGATTTTCGAATTCACAGAGAATAGACGTCACGAGCATAACAATTGAACCAAATCCAAAATGCTCCAATTAAGTTAAACAAAAAATAAAATAAAGCCCCTGGAAACTGAAATCAAACCGAAAAAAGCCACTTGTCCTCTATCTCTGAGTTCCCAATTTCCACATCCATTGAATAAACCAACCGGACATAATGTTAGTTAGGTTTATTAAAGTAGTTAAACATATGTTTTTATAGTACTAGAGTTATCGTAGAAGTAATCATTATGCTCTATTTAAATTTTAAACCTTATGTGATTCCAATAATAAAACAAGACATGAAAAAAATAATATTCATATTGAATAATTATTTTCCAACTCTCTCATCTTTCTCTGCCATCTCATGACCTCTTAACTCTGGCATCATCATCATCTGCTTCTGGTTGCAGATGGGTGGAAGGTTCAAAAGGACAGTGGTTTCAGAGAATGTGTGGAGATCACTCCACGGATGGCAAAGAAGGGTAAAAGCAAGGAGGAGTCCCTTCAGTCAATTCGAGAGTGAGACTGCCACAATCAAAACCTCCAGTTCCAGAGGAAGCAGCGGCAGGAGACTGCAGAAGAAATCTTTTGGATCAAGCAAGCGAACAGAAAAGGCCAACAGCAAGAGGCACGGCGGCGGCAGCAGGAGATTGGAGGAACATCAGTTAGCACTAGCAGAAGCGTCACTGTGGCATAACCAGCTGGATGATGCATTGAGTTCACCGGCTCAAACGAATGCTAGTGGAGCTTCGCCTGATAACGATCATGAGATCGTTGAGCTTCGGGTAGTTGTGGGCTCTCACTCTCAGCGTCCATCTGGCAGGCAGAGTGAAGATAACTTCTACAGTTACGAGTCTGATGATGATCATGATTTTTACTATGATGATGATGATCCTCAGCTTGAGAATCATGGTTACGAAACTGATGTAACTGTTCCTTCCTATGGTAGTTATAGTGATTATGATGTTGAAGGTCATGACGAAGATCATCATCATCACCCGCCATACTAACTCCAAAGGTTTCATCTGGATATATATGATGTAAGATTCAATTTTGTCTCTCTTATCTCGAAACAAATAAGTGACATAGCTCCCCAACCGTCGTCCTAGCTACTACTTACGAGTAGAAAGATGAAAACTTTACTCCTTGAAGCACAGCTCCGAAACATGAATCGGACAGTGCGATCAATAGATTCCTCATTTTAAAAGCATACGCTGCATCTGGTATGAATTGCTGTTAGGAAATCAGAATACGGTAGAAACTGTTGTGTCTTATTATTAAAATCACATAGGGTTTATATAGAGTACGAAGGATGTCTATAATAATCCTAACACATATACGAAAATTACTTAATTTATACGACTCTGCCCAATTACATACCAGTACTCGTAGTATAACATAATACTACTCGTACTACACATATTCTAATACCCTCCCCAAATTGATTGTAATTGTAACATCCTGAACCGTTTCCCGGCGAAGATATTGTCCGCTTTGGGCCTCGACCCTCACGGTTTTCGATTTGGGGTGCAATTCAAGGTGACTTTCCATAAGGTCACCAATCCTTGTTGTACTCCACACTGAGCATGTTTAACTTCGGAGAACTCCTCCATTTCACCCCAAAATGCGTCTTGTCAGTTAAGGCCGGTTTTTTAGTTATAAACCATGGATCTCTCTCGTGCTTTGTCGATGTGGGATTCGCCTAAGGTGTTACAGTAATTACTTACCAACAATTTGAAAACCGAAACAAAACCGACACAAATTACTACGAACAAATTAATATGACAAAAAAAAACAATGAAAACATAGCTGCTCCGCCAAATATGTCGATGAAGACCATGTCCAATGCCTCGTGAAACGTCGATGGTGATAAGCTGGAGATAACAAAAGTTCTTGCCAAAGTTGTTTAGTCCGTCGAACCAAGTGTCCAACAAAATAACTGATCACTCGCCACAAGTTCGCACAGAAGGAAGCGGAAAAACCAAGTGACGATCAAGAAGGAAGATACTCCACAAGAAAGAGCAGTGACCTGGAAATTTTGTTGTCACAGAAACGGAACCACGTGCTCCGAATAGCAACTTGGCAATCAAGATGCTCTGAATAGCATCATCAAAACAGAAACAAAACTACATGCTCCGAATAGCAACATGGCGATCAGGATGCTCTAAATAGCATCATCGAAACATAAAACAAACAAAAAATGCTCGGAACAGCATTTATCAACCCCCTTTTGAGTTGTGTGACTTAGGGTCGTTCTCATTTTAGGAGCTTTTGCTACTTGAGCTTAATTGAGATTGATAGAGCGTCCCTTAGTTTTCTTTGTGTCTAAACCGTTGTGAGTCATCCTTGTGTCTTGGAGCTCCCATTACTTGAGTTCCATTGAGGTTCTACATTAGTGATTTTTGCATGGTTTCCTGCTAAGAATGAAAAGTTAGTGTTGGAGGAAGTTTTTAATAGTCATTGTTCGATACATCCAAAATGTGGCATGTGTTTATCTCCCTAGTACCCCCTCGGATAAAAAAGAAAAAGGAAAGGAAGAAAAATAAGTAAAAAAGAGGTAAAAGAAGGGGTAAATAAAAAATAGTGAGTTGCCACAAAGTTGATGTGTATTCTCAAGAAATGTGTTTCTTAGCATCCAAGCAAACACCTACTTTGTTGTTGACCTCCTTCACTACTATGCTTGAAGAGTGGATAACATGTGTAGCCGAGAAAGTGCGCTTGAATGTCGTTCATGATTGGTTTGTGATTTAAAATTGAGGAAGTGTGGTTTTTGGCCCATGCTAGTGGCCATTGCTTGTAGGAAAATGTTATAGTCAAAACCATAGAACCTTTTGTTGGTTGTAGGTTGAAGATGTGAAACCTCATGCTATGTTTGCCACCACCCAAAAAGCCTTTTCATCATGTCCAATACCTATCCAGTAATCTGAACCCATGTTTAAGATCTCCAGAAAAGCTAGCCACGACAACCATTTTGTGAGCTCTAACATTTAGAGGTTACCATCATGGTGAAGAGACAATAGGGTTGACTGTTGATTATGCACATCTTTTGCATCAAATGGTCCTGACCCCACTGGTCGAGAGTGAGTGATTCATTCACATTTTCATGTTCATATCATACATCCCGGTAAGGACCTAGCTCGATCATTCATTGATTCCTAGGGTTTGATATCTATGCATGGATAGTTGTGGTTTTTGAGTAGTTTTCTCAAGTCATGTGTTGGTTTGTGAACATGGTGAGAACTTTTCGTTTGCACGTTCTTAATGCATTGGAATGTCATTTGTGGTGGTTGCCGATATTGCTTGTGATTGTCCATGTGTTGATGCCCAATAGCCATTGAGATTCATCAGCTTTGAACCCTTTGATATGTCCCAAAGTCATTGTTTTTAGGTTGAGATATTACTTGGTTTGAGATTGGTTTGCTTGGGGACAAACAAACATCCAAGTGTAGGGGAGTGATTAGGGTCAAATTGCACATGTTTTCACCCCATGTTCTTGTGGTGTTTGAGACTTTTATATCACTTGTGGTCCAATTTTAAGCTAGGTTGTGCATGTTTCCAACATGTTTTAGGTTCAAGAAGGTGAGATTAGCCTTGGAAGCGAAAGTTGAACGAAAGAGTGTGAAAGCATATCGAAGGGGGCAAAAAGAGGAAGATCACAGTTAGAGCAACATTATCGCAGTCAGCCGACTGTGAAGATGAGGGCAAGACCGTGATATGCCTAGCGTCCAGAAGAGTTTTTATGCCTCGCAGGCCTAAAATTTATCATGGTACCAGACCGTGATAATCCCATCCAGACTGTGAATGTCATAAATGAAATGGTGCGCTTTTATCTGAGTTCACGGTCCGATCTTCCTGTTCACGCCTGTGATATTTGACCGTGATGTGTATGCGGACTGGGTATAAAAGGAGGATGGAGCTGAAACTTGAAGGGAGAGCCTAGTGTGAGATTGTCTTCTTCTTCTTCTTCTTCTTCTTCTTCTTTTAGAGTGAGAAACTGATGAACCAAGAGAGAAGAAGAGGTCTAGGGTTTGCTCCAAGCTTGAGGATTGGGGATTTTCTTCTTCCAAGGGTGATTCCAACACCAAGGAAGGAAGTCAAACACCACATCATGATTCTTCCTCTTCTATTTGTTGTAATCCCTAGTTTAGCTATGAAGTAGTGCTCTTTTTCACTTGGGTATTGTGAACCCTAGCTTTAGACGTGTGACAGATTGTACGAATTGAATTCTATGTGTATGGATTTGTGTTAATGCAAATATTGAGGTCTTTTCAGAATTCTTGAGTTGTGTTCTGCATTTCTCATAACCCAGCCAAATTGACCTAGGTGAAGGGAAGCCCTTTTTGCTAGAGGCTTTGAGAAGCTGGATTTCTTGGCCATTTGAGTCACCCATCTAGGGAAATTTAGGGCAAGCCTCAAACTTCGATTTAGCACTTTGATTTGGTTGTTATTTAGCCATCCAGGTTAAATTCCGAGGGAGTATCTTATGCAACCCTTAGTTGATTGGTCAAGGGAGCTAGTTCCTTAGCTTAATTTGTTATTCCTTGGCCTATCATCTAAGAGAGTGGTTTCTTCCCTAGTTTCACCCTCATTAAGTTTTATGAACACATTTATACACATTTGCATTCTATTCGGTTGATCTTAATATATAGCTAGGGGGAGCAAACACGGGTGAAGTTTTCTCATATAGAATCTACAACAATTTGAATTCTTGCTTGCTTTAAATAGTAGCTCTTAGTTTCACTAAAACGCGATCGCTAGATATCGTTTTAAACGGTTGAACTATGAGTACATGGATCGTCCCGGGTTGACATTTTAAAATGCTTGCCCTATACTGCACCTTACTAGAGTTTATACTTAGGCTATAGTCGGGGTTTTATTTGGTGTAACGTGAGTAAGGAGTCATCATTTGAAACAAAACTCCTAGAGAACCTCTAGAATCGGCATCTGAAACATAAAAATTGGGCTTAGGGACACTGATGCTACAACTGATTCCTCCTCGATACATGTGTCACTCTAAGTCGGGAGAGTTACCATGTCGGTAGAGTAATGACCCTTAATGCCTCCTATCACTAGCTACTGAATTCTAAACCCTTGAGACCTTTATATAGGCTTGAAATTAAGGTTTCCTGGGAGAGAAACTTGACCTTCCTTTGTCATCCGACCAATCAGAAGAGTCCTTCAATTAAGTTACTACTTTTGGACGAAGTTGATGTCTTTCCAAAATTGGAAGCCACGATGCCGATTCTCAACTTGGGCCACTGATTAGGGCACCATTTCTGAGCCCATGTTTCTTCCTTTTAATCTTTCTCCATCAGCTGGGCCTTGACGTCTCTCAAGTTCCTAAGTGGTCTATTGGCCTACTTTGGCCTGATTATGCACAAAACACTACCAAAAGCGTAATTTGATAACAAAACTAGTCCTAAACTCACTTTGAGCATTCACATAGGAAATGAAAGTATTATGACACTAAATATAGGAAACTAATGCACTTTTGATCATTAATATGGGGGTGTCAAATAGTATGTTTCGTGTGTCATCAATACTCCAGAGATGCCTAATGACACACGCTAATTCCATGTTTTGAACTCCCTGATTTCCGGCCCCCTTCCCGTTTAGATTGTGCAACATATGCTGATTCAATAAGTGCTCTTTTCCTAATTCCATCAGCACCCACACCCCACAAAACCTGTTGCAAATCATTTCTACTTCTCTTAGAATAACTAAGAAACCTTGCTTGCCAGCTTCTAGATCTCACTATAATATTTTCCAACAGAATTTAATAGTCAAGAGCACTCAGCTTTGCCTAGGATTAAAGGAACTCCTAAATATCTCACAGGTAGATGGCCAAGAGGAAAACCTGTCTCCCTTAAAATATATTCATGTTCTGGTACTTATATATCATCACAATACATACTACACGGCTGCATATTACATTGAAGCCTAGAGACTGAATAAAACTGATCCAACAACCTCCTTACCCTTGATACTCCCCTCACACAACCAGTAGAGAATACAAGTAATTGTCTACAAAGTATAGGACCTTCATGTTTTGGTACTGATATATCATCACAATACATACTACACTTCTGCATATTACATTGAAGCCTAGAGACTGAATAAAACTGATCCAACAACCTCCTTACCCTTGCTACTCCCCTCACACATCCAGTAGAGAATAGAAGTAATTGTCTACAAAGTATAGGTGAGTGATCCCCTAATGCTTTGCAAAGTGGATGGAAAATGATTTGACACTATCTAACAGCTCTAGTAAGCATACAAGAGAAAACTTTCATCGAAACACTAAATATATAAGGGGACAATTGGTAACTGATAGAAACAGGGTTTCTATCGACTTTGATATTTGGGGATTAGGGTTTGTACGAACAGAATTAGGGATGAGATTAGAATTAGGAGAGGAAGAACAAAATAAAGAATCGGCCAAAGCCTTGGACTAGGGGAGAAGAGAAATTAGGAGGTAGGGAGAGCTTAGGGTTTGGGAAGATAATTCTTTACTATTTCTGCTTAATCGAACAAAAGACCCAAAATACATATTTATAGCTAAAGACCGGAAAAACCTAATAGACTATCCTAATATGACTCAATGACTACTAACCATATCTAACAAAATCCTAATATTTACTATTAATGATAAATATGTTAAAACACGAAAATCGTGTTTCTATCATCTCCTCCCCCTTGAGACCAACCTTGCCCTCAAGGTTGACCGACTCTACCCACATCTTCTCATATCTTTCACATTGGATTCTCCAATTCTTACGCTTCCTTTTCTTCCAATCATGTTCCACCTCTTGACTTGGGCTTCTTGCATCAACCTTTCTGTGATGACCCAACTCTTCGAACTTCACTTCCATGGGCCCACTTTTCGCTTCCTTCTTGAACAATGATCTCTCCTCGAGTATCAACCCATAACAGACTTCGAACTCCATATCATTGGCCCATGCAGGTCTGACCCTGTTCAGAGTTTGAAAATATTGACTAGAGCTAATCTTCTTTGAAGTTAGCCCATCAACTCCTTTAGTTGACTCTCCAATTGCTCCTGGTCCATTCTTTCTTGAGAACTCATTTACTAGGCCCACAGATTCATTTTCCTTGTCTTTGAAGCCCACACCATATAAAAGAGCTATGACCAAAGGACTCCTTTGAAGCCCAAGTCCTCCAATCAGCCCATCGGTTGAAAACCCATCAGACTCGTTCATTCTCGGCCCATCACTAATCTCATGTTTAGCCCACTTTACTTCAAGCTTCAGCACATTTGCCTGGTTTCCACTCAGCCCGTAACCGAGGCCCACTGCCTCTGACTCCTTCATTTCGGCGGCCTAACTAATCCCAAGCCTTGTCCTGACCCCCCTGATATTTTTTGCCCAAAGATGACTGTGGTGACGTGTGGCCCAAGGCTAATGCTCTAGGGTTTGCAAGAACAGAGGCAACTCCCAAACTCGAGTCACCCGCCGTCAGCTGCATCTTCGACACCATTCCCGGCGGCGAGCAGCGCACCAGGCGACGGAAAGCCGACTTCGGCTTCTCGCGTCGCAATCCGACGGATTCCTCCCTACTTGCGCTTCACGACGGCGGTTGATTCCGACTCCGAGATTTGGCTTCCACTTCTTCTTCTTCTTCTTCCTCGTCCTCGGCGAGTAGAGAGTCCCGTCGTCGTCGTCCTCGCCCTCGTTCTTCTTCTCCCTCTCCGGCGACACGCGAGGAAGCTCCCCACCGTCTTTCGTTGCCACCTCCTCCTCGTCGATCGACGCCGCTTCCTCCTCGTCGGTCGCCGCGACATCTACCAGCAATCGCACGGCCGTCTCCATTGCATCGGTCCCCGGCTCCGCCTGCCCTGCCTTCATCGCCGCCATGATATCTACTAGCGATCGCGAGGTCTCTTCTCCCTTCACGACCGCCGACCGGATTACCTAATATGACTCAATGACTGCTAACCGTATCTAATAAAATTCTAATAATTACTATTAATGATAAATATGATAAAACATGAAAATCGCGTTTCTATCAATAACCCTATCTTAAATTTTTCCCAGCTAAAAAGTAATCTCACAAGAGCCCTTCCCCCCCACACACACAATGGGTCACCTTGTCTTAAACTCTTTCATTCTTTCAATATTCTTAACTTTATGGATAAGAGAGTTTACCCCAGAATTCACTATTTGTTGCATCACTCCTTTGCAGAAGAAAACCCAAACAATGTCTTCCACTTCCTTCCTAGTTACATTCTAGTAAGTATTGTAGGACTTTGTAGGGAATCCATCTAGACCTGGAGCTTTACCATTTCTCATTCCTTGAAAGACTTTATGATCTCTTCTCTGGTAACTGTTTATCCTCCTCATATAGCTTATGTTGTAGCAACTACTCAGAGAAAGAAAGAGGATAGTCTCCCACTGCTGAGTCTACCTTCCCAAGAAGCCCTTCTTAGAACTCTATCACATCAGTTTCACTCTTCCCATCATAAGCAATTAATCTGTTAATACTTTGCCTATGATTCCTTTCATTCACTGAAGCATGAAAAAACTTTGTATTTGAATCCTTATCCTTAACCCATTAGACTCTTGACTTCTTGTGAAAGAAGCTTTCCTCAACAAATTGCAATTGCTTACATACACTTTCCAATTCAAGCTCTTGATTAGAGTTCATAATAATGACCCAATGACCATCACACAACATAAAATATTAATGGCAAGTCCTGTCAAATAATGGTTTGTCTTTGGACCAACTACTATTCACATGAGGAAAAAAATTTGATAGTCATTACATATTTATCATTAAGGTGTGCTGTTATTTAGCCGAATAGTGTCTACCTTTGAGCTGAACACTATAACGCATAAACAACCACACACTATATATCCAAGTATTTTTAATTAGATTATTCTTCGCAACAAATGTTACTTTTGTAACATGAAGTGGAAAATCAAAATAAAACAAAACTAATTTATTTGTATCATATATAATCATTATGTGTACACCAAGCAACAACATGTTGATGTTACATATAATTAATTATACCTTCTGCATTGCCAACGGGAACCCTTAATGGACTATTAATAATATAATCCTTCCGCAAACCGTTTGACATAATATCTTTGATCATTATGTATTCCTTTTGTCACCACAATGATTAATAAAGAAGGCTTGTCATTAATTATACAATAATCAACAAGTCTTTTCAAACATAAGCTTTCTTCATTTCGTAACCCAAAGGAATGCATAACGTAAAAAAATGAAACATAAAGTTTCCCTGGAAGATAATGGTTGATTAAAGACAAAATCATCATTATCTAATATTTCATCAAAACTCGGAAACCAACATGCAATCATAATAATTAAAACCATCAACAACAACACGTAGACTTAATTCCGTAACTGTAAACCTTTTGATGATGAATTAATTATTAATCCATCCTTCTTGTTCTTCCGTAACTCTCAATCGGAAGACACTATGGGTTCGTTTGGTAGTTGCGATTGTTTTGTTAAGATTGTTACTACACATGTATTGTTTAGAAATTAGAATGCATCGTTTTTTTGTTTTCTATAAGAAACAATGCATAGATTGTTTCTGTGATGTGACAGAAACTATCACTCAAAATGAGTGATTATTATATCTCAACTTTTCGTTGTGATTATTGAGATAGTTGAGTTGAGATTGTTTTGTTTCAGCTTTTAGCTGATGTGACATAAACAATCAGACATACCAAACGTTGTATTCTACAATGCATCAAATTCGTCAATACATGTACAATATTATACATGTATTCACAACAATACATCCATTTAACAATCATAACTTCCAAACAACTCCTATATATAATTTAACTCCGTAGCCTTCAGCAACATAACAATAATTATTGTTGTATTGAAACCTTTCATGACGGATCAATACAATCAACTGAAAGATAACAATTACAAATGGACTATTTTAAATCCCTATAAACCAAATTTTGGGATTGGTTGACAATTTTAAATCCCTATAAAGTAAAGGTTTATATTTTTGTGCCTATGAACTATATATTTAAGGGTAAATACAATTTAATATCCAAACCTTTCATTTTAAACAATATAATAGCCAAACCTTTTCGAAAACAATCTAATATCCAAATCGTCAACTTTCCGTTCGTTTGACCGTTAGTTGACACTTCAAAAAAGCTTTGTTTAGGGGAAATTGTCACAATACAACTTTGTTTCTTGTTTTGGCATTTCAGATGACTGAATATTTAGATATTCTATACCATCATGGTGGAGTCATGGACTTCTCGGGTTTGGAACTACGATATGATGGTGGTTTTTCAGAGAAGATATTGATGGTTATTGATGAAGTGTCGTACTTCGAACTTTTTTGAAGTGTCAACTAACGGTCAAACAGACAGAAAGTTGACGATTTGGATATTAGATTGTTTTCGAAAAGGTTTGGCTATTATATTGTTTAAAATAAAAGGTTTGGATATTAAATTTTATTTACCCTATATTTAATTACTGGCCGAAAGGTAGGTGAATATTTAAGAAAATCGTATGTGCACATATAGTGATAAATGTGTGGTGATTATTCGGTTCACGTGTGAATTTTAAATCAGCCAAAGGTAGATTTACTGTTTCGCATGTTCTTGTCATCAACATTTAATTAAGGGTTTATTGCATGGTTGGTCACTGAGATTACAAAAAATGTTCATGTTTAGTCACTACAAATATTTAATTCCCTTAGTGGTCACTAATATTATTTTGATAGTTCATGTTTGGTCACTCTCCGTTACCTTCCGTTAGCCTCCGTCTATATTTTGCTGACGTGGCTAACAGAAGTGCTGATTCATCCCATTTAAATTATAAAAAAATGAAACCCGACCCATACAATCAGACCCGCCACATGATATACCCACCCCAACCAGTGACCCAACCCGTCATCTTCTTCCTTTATTTGACCCGACCAAAAAACCCTAATAACTCACCGTCGCTAGCTCCTCCTCCAAGTTCAACATTGTCGCCACCTCTAGCTCCTCCTCCAAACCCAAATCCTTCTCCTAGCTCGCCCTCAACACCGCCTGCCACGAGGTCACCGACCATTCCCCGACTCCGTCCAATACAATATCAGCCTCATCCTAGTCCAAATCCCTCTCTAAGCTCCCCCTCACTGCCACCATTCCAATCGGAGAAGAAGACCTTAGAAAGATGATGACCTTCACTCGTCGGAGTCCAACTATGCCGCAAAATCCATCACCACCACCACCACTGGTGAATCGATAGAAGAAGATCCTCAAACGTATCCCCAATCGTGGTCTGCTCGGCTCCCGATTCTTCCCTCCTCGCCGATTCCACTCCCCAACTCCTATCATCAATCGCCATACCCTATCCAAGAGATCCGAACGCTGTTGGACGAGCCCGGGCCTGGTCCAGTTTCCAATGGCAACACCGCCGTTGCTAAGCCTTCCAAGGACGGGAAACATAAGGAGGATAGAGGCGGCGACGCCACTAGCAAAGGAAGGGTTGGAGGAAACTTCCTATTAATTAGTCTCAGTTTCCCTTTTTCAATTTCCTGGGTTTTATCCATTTTTGGTTTGGATGCTCTATTCGTGTAATTGATGTTGGGTATTTAGTGAGGTTTGGATGGGCTGATTTTGAATGGACAAATTTTCTTGATTGGGATTGTTGTCTTGCACTTTCAACTTTGTAAGGGGTGGAGGAATAGCTGCGGTGGAGGAGGTGGTGGACTGGTGGCGGCTGGGGTGGAAAGAGGGGGCAGGGTGGTGAAGATGGTCGCGGGATAGCCGCCGAGATGAGGAAGGGGTAAATAAGAGGCGTCGGTTCAGGGGGCAGAATTGGGTTGCATCAGTTAAATGAGTTGACGTGGTGGGCTTCTGACGTGGCAGTTCAGTTTTATATTATTTTATTGTTAAAGTTGTGTGACTAAGCATTTCTGTTAGACATGTCAGCAAATAACTGACGGTGTTAACGAAAGGTAACGGAGAGTGACCAAACATGAACTATCAAACTAATTTTGGTGACCACTAATGGAATTAAATATTTGTAGTGACTAAATATGAACGTTTTTTATAATCTCAGTGACCAATCTTGCAATTTACCCATTTAATTAATGCGTCATAAGACATCACTTACAAGTAAATTTTTTGTCCGAAGATAAAATATTAATGGAGTGCATGGTTTCTTAAGATGGAGCAAAACCTTTATTTAAAATTATTAATGTGATACTCTCTTAAGGGTAATTAATCACTTATTCAGTTTTTTGTGATTATGAGAGAATTGTCCCGTATTTTAATTAAATTAATTTTAGAAGTATGTTTCCAAAGTAACCTATACTTGCAAAAAATTATTTAACTTAGAATACATGGATGTACGTGTAAGATTATTTATGTGGGTAGTGCTCGACCCAAAGGACGACATTATCTGACCAAATGATCAAGCACCTTAATGGTAAATACGTGATGATTATAAAGTTATTATTCATGTGAATAACAGTCGGTTCAAAGATAGATTGTTGTTTGACAGAACTTATTATCAGTATTTAATCATTGTATTAAGAGTACCGCTCGCAGTTAATTTCTTTG
Organism: Linum trigynum; assembly: GCA_964030455.1. Taxonomy (NCBI): domain Eukaryota; kingdom Viridiplantae; phylum Streptophyta; class Magnoliopsida; order Malpighiales; family Linaceae; genus Linum; species Linum trigynum. The sequence goes on along the minus strand of OZ034814.1, from coordinate 24,546,321 downwards.
TCCAAAGACTAAGAATTAATGTTGCATTTGGTATCTTATGATGGGTCCTCAGAATTGAATTATTTTATTGTCTTGTTTAATTAAATGTTTTGATGTGTGTTTTCTTTTATCTCAATATAGTTTTCATGCTTTGTTTTAAATATTTATGTCGAAATTAAAGTTAACTCTTCTGTTAAATGGGACGAATCTAAAGAATTTAAAGTAATTTCAAGACAATTATTTTCGATATATAGGCATTGATCTTGCGCTTTTATGTGGAACAATCCCTATTCTACTTCGGAAAATATCAATGAGATTTAATAATAGCTAATAGAGATATATCCAACTCAGTGTGCATGATGATCATTAAGTGCTCTATTCTATCTTTCAAAAAAAAAAGTGCTCTATTCGAGGAATAATTATGAGGCTTTATACTGAGATGCCTCTGAGGTTCATTGAAGTAATAATACAGTATTTTGCCAAAACATAAAAGGATCCGGGGTAAGCTGCCTATTTGGGTAATTTAATCCATAAAGTGTAAAGGCAAAATGTACAAGTGTATTATATTTTGGAGGTGTCTTATTTTGCATTAAAATCAAGTGACTAAAGTTGGAGTTGTCAAAAGACATACTCAACACTTAGTTTAATTTATCTTCCTCCATGAAGTTTTAGGTGAGTTACTCACAAAAGAAGAGGAGGGAAGATACGAGATAAGACTGAACTCAATTACTAAACCTCAAATTCTCAGTAAAGGAACAAATAAAGAGTTAAGGATGTTATGATTTCGTTGAACTCTTAAAGACATGGTGAGGAGTATTTCTACTTACTAGACTCCATTTGGATAAAAACCATAAAGTTTACAATGTACATCCTTAAATTGAGTATCCAGAAGGTAGTTAATGTAACCAATATGTGCAATAAGGACCTTGCACATTTAGGGTTGTCCAACTTAGGAAATACCTTGTAAGGTACAAGAAGGTATAATGGACAAAAGAATTAACTTATACTTTGTTGGTTACTCAAAAGTTCTCAAGGCTACAAATTTTATAATCCCACATCAAGAAGTTTTGTAAATGAGAAATGTGAGATTTCTTGAGTATGTTGAGTTTTGGGGGAGGAAACATAAGGAATCTAGTTACTGCACAAATTCAACACAGTCAAGAAGTGCCATTACGTATATCCACAAAGTAGAAGATGGACGATTCTAGCTAACAATATCGTTGTTCTTCAAAGAATATATACATGACATCAGGTTGACTAATGATCCAATTTTTAGTCAAGTCATGAACAGTTATGAAAAGTGGATTGATGCCATGTGGTGAAGTCAACGAGAGATATAAGGCATGTTGGCCACTAAAGGCTTTACTCATAAGGGAAGTGTTGAGTCAAAGAGACTTTCTCTCTGGTATATTTGAAAGACTCTTTAAGGAATATAATGGCAATGGTGGCTCATATAAGCATCTCATTATTGATATCATAATTTTTATCATGTTATAAGCTCATTCAGATTTAGAGACTAATGTTGGAGATGGTTGTGTATATCTTAAGTTCAGTGGGAGTAAATTCATTTTCCTGTTTTATACATCATGGTTGTTCTACTTAAGGTGCAAGTAGAATAAATTAGTAAACCAGGAGATGTGTTGTAACTAAGGGAGACAGTTTTTGTCTCAATTAGTGCCCCAATTATATATAAGAAATTAAGATACAAAATCTCCTTAATGCATATTTGCATTAAAGATCTAATGTATACTTTAGTTTATTCTCATACCAATAAAGCATTTCTAGTAAGAGTCTTTGGCAAATATTTGATTGATCTATGCATGAAACACTAGAAGGATTCAAACGTGTAACGCGTTTACTAAAGTTGATAAAAGAATTCATGCAAATTTGTTAGAGATCAGATAATTTAGAGATCATCAAGTACTCTGACTCTGATGTTACATGATGTCAAGGTAACACAAACTCTACATTAGGTTACCCTTCAGTGTTGGATAGAGTTCAAAGCATATCTTGAGACTTCCAATTATGGTTGCAAAATTTTTGTCACTAGAATGACTTTCGTAAGTCATTAAAGGTCAACCGGACAATAATTTGATAGTGATACACTATCATTACCACGGATTTCAGAAGTCAAATATTGACATCAAGCTCCCGGTGGTTAAAGATAAAGTTCAAAATAGACAAGTTTCTATTGAACATTAAGAAAATGACTAATGCTAGCTTATCCATTAGCCAATGGTTTGCACATAAAGATTTTCATGAGCATACTGCTCGCATGAGTGTTATTCCGGATGGTACCTTGGTTTAGTGGGAGTCATTTAAGTAGTTCAATAGATTATGACTAAATCAATTCTGCAGAATAAAGTGATGGTTTTCTAGAGTCTATTTTGGAATTTAAAGTGTCTTCAGTTATACAGTGGTCACATTGTGAAGGAATTTCAGTTGATCTCACTAAGGACTAAAGTAGGACCAGTTGAAAATAGGCATGTTCAAGATCACATTGCATGTAATTTTCATGCCACTCATCCATATTTGATCTATGTCATTGAGTGTATTGGTATGGTGATCATGGTGGTTTAGTCATTATCATATCGTGATTAAAGCCGCGTTGGTTCCATAATTGATACATGAGGTGGACCATATTGTTTTAGGAGATGTCTAAGTACAAAGAGCATACAGTTGCGTGCCTAAAGAATTTTGTGATATAATTGTTTCAAGAAAAATATGCAGCCCAAGTGGGGGATTGTTAGGAAATTCTATTTCCTATAATGTAATGGGCCACATATTTTACAATTATATGAGCTATTTGGTTATGTGGGCTAATTGAAAGTGATCCAAATCAGGAGCCCAAAGATGTTTTGCATTGATATGGGCCTAAATGGGTGGAAACCCACATAGCGATTCTCCTTGGGTGTTATGGGAGCCCAAGAAGAATTAGTATATAAGGAACTCTTGAGGTTGTGGTCCCCAATACACCAAGACCAAATACTCTCTTCTTCGCCCCATCAGGAAGATTAGAGGATTCCCGTAGAGGAACTGAGGCGGCTTGGTTGAGGAAGACTACAGAACCTCCCGGGTCGTACTCTCAGAATTATCTTCCAACGTTAGATTTCCGCATCAAGATCAAGATGATCTCTACAACATGAATCCAGGTATTTCTATTACACCTTTGATAATCTAACAAGATGGTTTCCAGGGAATTTCATATGTTATGTTAATTCTAACACTAGCTGCCCCTTGCGGGATATTAAGCTCCAAGGAACAACCATACCTCCATCCTGAATTGAAGTTTGGTGCTTGTGAGAAAATCTACTCAAAGATGGGGAAGAATCCCTGCTTTTAGAAGCCCAATTTGCTTGCTTCGCAATACCCTGAGTAACTTCAGCTGTAACTAGACTATTCACCTGCACCTCCACTACCTTACATTCAGCTCCCTCCCCAACTTCATGACCAAACTGACCACATTAAGTGCAGCAAACTAGCATATACTGAGATACTCGACAGACAATGTCATAGTAGCACCTCCTTCAGGCCTGATACGAAGCTTAGTTGGAAATGATGAAACTGCCGCAATCTCAATTCATAGTTTAGCAGCACCTATGTGAACCCCAACCCTCTTGGCTCGATCCATCTACAATTGGGTGTCAATCAAGCTCACAACCCTATTCAAACCATAAACAATTAGGTACTCCAATGGCAAACCACAAATTCGAACCCAAATAGGAAGAACTTCAAGCTAAGACTCATCTTGATGGGTTGAATTTCCAATGTCCGCTTTCGCACAAAAATCGGATTGTTCTTGCATTGCCAGGGACCACTCTAAAATTTGGCAGAGATGGGTTGGAAATTAGTTAGTAAAATACGGTACGGGAAAGTTATGTATAAAATACGTACGGGTATTTTATGTCATCTCTAAGTAAATGTTATGTTTAGTAGCACGAAATATTCATAAATATGTAAAATTAATTATTTTAAAAATAAATAAATAATAGTAAATTTAACAATTTAATTAATTAAATACAGATATTAAACGTATTATACGGTTTTTGTACGCATTTAGTATGGGAGCCACCAAAGGAACGGAAAAAATTGAAACGGCTTGACAATGATACGAATATGGAATTTTAAATGGATAAAATACGTAAGGGTACATATACATGTATCAAACGGAGTATTTACTAACTGTGGTTGAAATCCAGATCCAACCATAGTTAGAATTAGTAGTGACAATTTTGTATCTAATCCACTAATTTAATCAAATCCATTCACTTAAATATCTCAAATCCATTCAAATTCTATCCATTTATCCAAATTCAATTGGATTAGTGGATTCATTGATTGTTGGCAAATTACAATTTAGTACCTACATTTTATATACTTTACAATTTGGTACCTAAAATTTATTTTTGACGGAAAATATCATTGGAAAATTACTTTTTGGTACCTAAAATATTTTACTATGCCATTTTAGTACCTAAACTTTTCAAAAACACATATTGATTCAATTTTTAGATGTCACCTTGATCCATGATCCAATCTATTTATCCACCAATCCATTTGATCCAATCTATGGATCTACTAATCCATTAATCCAATTCATTTGCCACCTCTAGTTGGGATGGGTAGAAAATCCATTTGCGCCATGATAGAGACATACTGGGAACCTATTGCTACCATTGTCCATATGAATTTTTAACCTATTCCGACCATGGTAGGGCCGGATTTTCAACCCATCCCGGCCAATTTTCTAGAAAAGTTAGTTTTTCTTCAATGTTTATATTTTTTTCCAATTTATGTTTTTCCTGCTAATTTTAATTTGTTTTTTTTGTTTGGTATAGTTGTGTTTTCTTGGATGAAAAGGTTTTTAATGTATTTTTTTGGGTGGAAAACAGAATGCAAGGGGGTGCTCTAACTCTTAAGCATTAACCAAGAGAAGGGTACAAGCCCCAATAGTGTCAAAGAAGAACCAATACCGCAAAGTCAGACTAGGCATATCGACAACAAATATCCTAAGAGGCAAGCAATGACTAACCAACGTCAGATAATCAGCAACAAAATTAATCTCGCGAAACACATGTGTAATCTAAACTTCCCACTCCCTCACCAACCACCTGCGGATCGAGGACACCATGAAAAAATGAGGGTGGCATGCTGGCTCCGACTGTATGAGATAAATAATTGTCGCAGAGTCACTTTGCATCACCACCTTCGAACAACCCGCCTCCCAAGCTATACGTAGTCCATAAGCTATTCCTACCAGTTCTGCACGAGTTATAGATCCTCCCCCAATATTAGCTTATAAAGCTTGCAGGAATCGCCCATAAATAAATAAATAAAAAATTAGACAAAGGGTAATGGAAACATTTAAATAAATTTCAGAATTTTTGGGAAACAATTATTAACGTCCTATATTTTCTATAAAAAGCATAAATTAACCCCCTATATTGGAAAAAATCCCAAGTTACACATGTTTTAAAAAAAATTCTCAAAATACACACGTTATGAAAATAATTCTCAATCTACGCATGTTTGGGCCATCACCGCTGTCGACGAAGACAGTGATTGCATCACCGATGTCGACGAAGACAGTGATTGCATCACTGCAGTACACGGTCGCGGTGAAGGCCTGACCTGCGTCGAAACTTTAAACAAACGTAACTTTGTGCTCGGTTATCCGATCGTAGCGAAATTTTTTTTGATTCCGCATAATTTTTGAGATCTTGCAAGCCGCAAATTGCCGTAGGCAGTTTGGTCCCGCTTTCGTCTCGAAAATATGTCGTTTGCTACCCCGGAGAGCCTTTTTTCGATTTCGTCAAACTTTGAACGACCATAATTTTGTGCTCCACAATCTGAAAATCATGAATTTTTTTTTGATTTCGCATAACTTTTTAAGGACTACAATTTTTATCATAGACATATTTTCGGAATGTACTTGGATTCCTGAAAAGGAAGGTAAAGCTATTCCCAAAACCCCTTATATCCATAAATAATTCATTTTTTGAAAATTCTCTCCTAATAAAAATTGTAGTCCTTAAAAAGTTATGCGAAATCAAAAAAAATTCATGATTTTCGGATTGTGGAGCACAAAGTTATAGTCGTTCAAAGTTTGACGAAATCGAAAAAGGCTCGTTCGGGGTAGCAAACGACATATTTTCGAGACGAAACCGCCTACAGCAATTTGCGGCTTGCAAGATCTCGAAAAATTATGCGGAATAAAAAAAAATTTCGCTACGATCGGATAACCGAGCACAAAGTTACGTTTGTTTAAAGTTTCGACGCAGGTCAGGCCTTCACCGCGGCCGTGTACTGCAGTGATGCAATCACTGTCTTGGTCGACAGCGGTGATGCAATCACTGTCTTCGTCGACAGCGGTGATGGCCCAAACATGCGTAGATTGAGAATTATTTTCATAACGTGTGTATTTTGAGAATTTTTTTTAAAAACATTTGTAACTTGGGATTTTTCCCTCTATATTTGGGATGATAAATGCGAATTCTGATTTGTCCCATCCAAACAGTCAATTCGGATTTCACTCCACCAAAATATTTCCACAATTTCCCGTTCTTCCTTCCCGCAAAGTTTCTCCCTCGACGGACATTTCCTCTATTCCTCTATCCTTCAATGGCGGCTCTGAACCCAAATTACGAAATTAAAAATCCTCTATACCCAGAAGTTTTACAATCGAATCCGGAAGCGAATAGCAATAATCACAATCCTTCTTCCTCCTCGTCACCCAATCTATATCCCACTATCGACAATCGGGACCTCGTCGAAAATCTCTTACCGGAACAATTTGGCAAAAAGCCTAAAGCTGACGCTAAGCCTTATTCCCCCTCTGCTCCGCCTTCAGCGTCGGAGGAATTGCTAATCAGAGTCCCCGGTGCCATTCTCAATCTTGTCGACAAAACCTACAGCGTTGAGCTTGCCTCGGGCGATCTCACCGTCATTCTCCTCCGTCAGGGCGACAACATCGTTGCGGTTCTAGCTCGAGTTGGGGACGAGATTCAATGGCCATTGGGGAAAGAAGGAGCCGCTGTGAAGCTTGACGATTCGCATTACTTCTTCTCTCTTTGCTTGCCCCAAGAGCAGAACTCTGATTCGAGCGACGATGAGGACTCTAAGAAGAAGACGACGAAGAATCAAAGGAAAACCGATAAGAAAGAACACGAAGAAGAGATTCTGAATTACGGATTGACGATTGCTTCAAAAGGGCAGGAAGGGATATTGAAGGAGCTGGATGAGATATTCAAGACCTACTGTTGTTTTTCCATTCAAAGTGTTTCGGAGAATGCGAAGAAAATGTCAGGGGAGGCATTGCTGGATGATTCGATGGCAAAGGAGATTTCGCCGAAGGAATTGGAGTCGGAGAAGAACAAAGCCATGATGGAAGGGAATTGTGCGGCTTACTGGACGACATTGGCGCCCAATGTTGAAGATTATAGCAGCAGCGCTGCGAGGCTGATTGCAACTGGATCAGCGCAACTAATTAAAGGGATTTTGTGGTGTGGTGATGTTACTGTGGACAGGTTGAAAAAGGGGAATGAGGCGATGAAGCAGAGGATGAGTCCCAAATCTAGCGCAGAGATCAGTCCAGAAACCATGGATAGGATTAGAAGGTGGGTGGGAGGAGAAGAATATTTGTTCATGTTGGTTTTTGTTTGTTTGTTTGTTTGAATTGTTGAGTAAGGTGGGAAAATGTTTGATTTTGCAGAGTTAAGCGGATGACGCAAATGACTGAGAAAGTAGCAAACGGGGTGCTCACTGGTGTTATTAAAGTAACAGGGCTCTTCACCAGCACACTAGCTAACTCAATGATGGGCAAGAAAGTGTTGAGCCTTCTGCCTGGTGAAATCGTTCTTGCATCTTTGGATGGATTCAGTAAGTTTTAGATGCAACGAACTGTTTACAAAAATGTTTATGGATGTGGGTTTTTTTTTCGTGAACATGGATTCAGTCTCTTTTCTCATTGAATTGAAATAGGCAAGGTGTTTGATGCTGTTGAAGTAGCTGGAAGGAGTGTGATGTCGACATCATCTGATGTCACAACCGATATCGTTTCCCACAGGTTAAATACTTTTATGCTTCAGGAGCTTTGATTCATAATACAGCATAGAGAGTGCTTTTGATTCGACAGCTCGTGCCTATCAGCAAACGGGTAGTGGTAGAAAGTTTGGGAGTGAAATTGGTGATGTTGGTTGCTGCAGGTATGGTGAAGAGGCAGGGCAGGCAACAAATGAAGGGCTTGGTGCTGCAGGGCATGCCTTTGGGGTAGCTTGGGCTGCATTGAAAATCAGGAAGGCGCTTAACCCCAAAAGTGCAATAAAGACCACTGCTTTAGCCAAGTCTGCTGTTAAAGCTGCAGCTGCTGAAGCGAAGGCCAAGGCAGGCAAATAAAATACCTCTTCCTACTCACACTACATTAACGATGAAGCCCTAAAATCATGTATGAAGGAAGCTCCACGACCCATGTTCTCAGTTATCACCCTCGATTGTTTTCCTCTACAGGTATCACCTTTTCTATTTGCTTGTTGTAAAGGAATGTTTTGCATTAAACCCTATTGTCAATGTAGCCAATTGAAAAGGAGATGAATCCTTTCTGTAAATAAGTAGAGAGAGAGAGACCATTTTTAAAGAGCCTCCAAAAAATTGGAGTATGATTGATGCTGATGTAATTGGCCTGCCCAAGGAAGATTTGCTTGGCTTCTTCCACCACCCCAATAACCCACAAGGCTGGCATCTTAAACAAGTGGCGAAGAAGATGAATCGGTGGCCATTTCCAGCCGTCCGGTATATCGATACCGGGTCAAACGGTAACTGGTTATACCGATACCGACCATTTACCACCCCTACTTCTTAGCTACAAGACATGTTCAAGCTTGGCATGCTTCAACCATCCTTTTGCCAATTGCATAATCCGCCTATGTGGCTTTATCTTTTTTTGTTCTTGAGTTTGTAGATTTGATGTTCTATGTATGTGTTTCTTTTTATTCTTTTAACTTGTGCCAGCTTTGTACGCGGTCATTGGCGGGATATATTTTGTTATTAATAATTTATTAAAAATATAATTAAACAATTTTTAGTTGATTAATATTTTAAAATTAAGAAACCCACTATGAACATAAAAATTTGTGTATTTATAACATGAGACTCACTATTGTTTCATCAAACTCTTGACACAATATCAATGAGCTTTTCCACGTTAGATGTTATGCCTTCCATCAATAAATTTTGATCTCTAATGTGAGAACCTAATTAGTAATTACACGATGCTTTGCCAAGGTAATTGGTTCTCAGTAACCAATGAATTTGTATTTTTGTACCATTTGATTTTGTACTTATTTATTAATCTCCAAGGAAAATTTGTGAGTATCTGGGTCCAAAAGCGGACAATATCTTACTGTTTGTTGTGTTGTGAAAATGAATTGTGATTGGTTGAATGAGGTTGTTGATGTGGAAGGAAGAATACATTTGAAATGGTAAGGCTTTTTACGCGAAAGTTTATATTATATTACTAGTCTGCTACTTGGACCGATGGTTGAAATGTCATTTGGATATATCATATCACAAAGTTTATCTCAATTATTTGAAAATGTTAATTTTATATATATTAAGGTGATATCGAAATTATTTTCAAATAAGAAAATGTTGTAGTCCAAGTGGTTAGGCGCTTTGTTATGTGTTTATGATCCTGAGGTCTTGGGTTCGAGTTACAGCATTGTTTTCAATACCATTATGACAAACACACTATACCCAGAACCAAAAAAAATTCTCTCTCCTTTCTCTCTCTCTTGAGTTCTCCTGATTTCTAGGGTTGCGATGGCTGCCTCGCTGTCGGATGTTCCGGCTGGCGCGGGCTCTTCCTCTTAGGCTCAGCTTTTTGAGGTCTCTCTGGAGAATCGGCTGCAGTATCGACCTCCGATTAAATTTCAGGACGAGTTTCGTCTTCCGAAAGAGGTGAAGGAGAAGGGAGCGGAGCGGTGGAAGAATTCTCTAATCGGGTAGTTCATCGGATCTCGTCCGAAGATACCGGAGCTTCGGTCGTGGGCTAACGCGCTTTGGGGACGCGATGGCGTTGTAAGAATGTCGAAGTTTGGGGCGAAGCTCTTGGTGTTTCAATTTCCTTCTTCTACTTCGTGCGATTGGGTCTTCCAGTCGGGTCCATGGCACTATCGAGGTAATCCAATTTTCTTTCGAAAGTGAATACAGCCAGTGGTACCAAAGGTGGAAAGATTGCCAATCTGGGTTCGAATTTGGGGGCTCCCTTTGGAGTATTTGGCCTTGGAAGGACTGGAATGGGTTGCAAGTATGATTGGTAAGCCTCTCTGGATGGATCAAAAGACACGGGTGGGGGGTCATTTAGGGTTTGCGAGTGCTTGTGTGGAACTTGGAGCTGATTACTCGTTTCCTGAGTCTATTCGTATATATCCAGATGATGATCCTCCCTTTGAAATTGGGATTGAGTATAGCAATCTCCCTAAGGCCTGTTCGAAGTGTCATGTATTTGGGCATAATTGTGCATCTAGTCCTAAGCGTGTTTGGGTTCAGAATAAGAAGCTTGAGAAGAGTGAAGCTGTTACTGAAGTACAAAAGGAGGGCATGGGGTAGCTGAGGCAGAACAAGAGGAGGAACTATTACGGGATTTGCAGAATGGTGTTTTGTAGAGTATTTTTGCAAGTCAAGAAGAGGAGGTGGATGTTCAGAAGGTTCAGGAGCCGATTCTGGTTGTGAATGAGTCTATTACCCCTCCATCAAATGGTGGGGGGGGGGGGGGGCTCGGGTCAGTTTTGCAGAGGTGGTGAAAGGGTCATCAGCCATAGCTGGGAATCCTGTCACACCTGTGCAACAGTCTGGGGGCTTTAAATCATCTTCTATGGAAGGAGTTTAAAGACTCAGTGCACTGCTCGAGCTATACTACCTACTGGTTCTTGGTTTCAGTGATGGATAAGGAAAATAAGGCTCCTAGTGAAGCTAGTAAGGGGAAGAAAATCTGGATTGATCCTCCTGAGGTAAAGAAGAAAGGAGCTAAAGGTGGAGGTAGAGGTAGGAATCGAAAATTAAGATATTATCATGGAATACAAGAGGGTTTGTAGATGATAGTAAGTATAATACTTTACTAAATAAGATAAACAAGTATACTATTGATATAGTAGCAGTGTTAGAACCTCGGGTAAAGCTAGTTGATGAGAAGAAGATATTAAAGAAGAGATTTGTGAATTGGAAGCAGAAGATATTCTATAATGAGAATGGTCTTGGCAAGTTCTGGGATCCTCAGAGCAATTTGTCCATGTAATGGTGGGAGATGTAGTGTCGTTCTTTGTTTCGTTTATTTACGCTTCAATTTAGAAGGTGGAAGAAGGGAGATGTATAGAGAGATTGCTGCACTTAAGGTGCAGCATCGACCATGGTTAGTAATGAGGGACTTCAATGCAATTCGAGATCCTAGTGAGGGGTCAAATAATCCAGCACAGTCTGTAAGTATGACTGATTTTAATGAGTGGCTCACAGAGTTGGAAGTAGAGGAGCATAAGTCCACTGGTCCATGGTTTACGTGGTTAAATAGGCAAGCTAGTAATCCTATTGCCAGGCGTTTGGACAGGGCTTTTGTTAATTTGGCTTAGTTAGATGAGTTTAAGGACAACAAAGTTCATATGCAAAAGCCTGGGGTCTAAGATCATTGTCCGGTACTTGTCCAAACAGAGGTACCATTGAAATCATTACCCAAACCATTTAAGTTTTTTAACTTTTGGCTGGAGCATCCAAGGTTTGGGGAGTTATTGCAAGAAGCTTGGAATCAGCAGGTTTCTGGTTCCCCTATGGGGAAAGTTTATAAGAAGTTACGAATATTGAAAGGGATGCTCAAAGTTCTTAATAAGGAGGAATACTCTGACTTAAGGCAGAAAGTAAAAGATAAGGAGTGTGAGCTTGAGGCAATCCAAGAATTAACACTAGCTGACCCTTCTCCTGATTTGGCTGGAGTGGATGTGACATTAGCAAGGGTGTTACACACATTGTTGAAGGCCGAGGAATCACTTTTGAGGTTAAAGGGTGGTTATTCAAATACAAATTATTTTCATAGACCTGTGAGAACGAGGCAGAAAAGAAACACCATCACAAGTCTTATTTCTGAGACTGGAGATAGGGTTACAAGGGTTGAGGAGATGTGTGAGGTGGCAGTAAGCTTTTATAAAAAGTTGATGGGACAGGTTAATGCTGAGGTTGAAGGGGGTACTGTAGAATTCTTCAAGTCTATACTCAAGCAGACAGTAAGTCACACGCAAACTGCTTTTCTCTGTGCTCCTATTACAAAAGCTGAGGTTAAGGAAGCAATTTTTGGAATGAAAGGGGATAAGAGTCGAGGGCCAGATGATTATAATGCGAGATTCTTTCAGTATGCTTGGGAGACTGTTGGTGCTGATGTTGTTGAAGCAATACAATACTGTTTTGCTACCAAGAAAATACCTCAAGAGGTAAATTCCACTATCCTTGCTCTAATACTAAAAGTCCCAAATCCTGAAGAAATGAAAAACTTCAGGCCTATATCATGCTTTAATACTCTCTATAAATGCTTAACGAAAATAATTGCAAAAAGGTTTAGTGCTATGCTTCCTTTTCTGATTAGCAATAATCAGACTGCATTTGTTAGAGGAAGATTAATTGGAGAAAACGTGGTATTGGCTCATGAAATGGTATCAAAATATGAGAGGAAGAATGTTTCATATAGGTCAGCTCTTAAAATTGACCTAATGAAAGCTTTTGACTCTGTCAACTGATTGTTTCTGTTTAATGTGCTTGAGGCAATGGGGATTCTAGTTGAGTTTATAGATTGGATAAGAATGTGTGTGACTGAACCTATGCTGAGAATTTCTTTCAACGGAGGGTTGGTAGGGTATTTTCCTTCGAAGCAGGGGTTGAGGCAGGGAGATCCAATGTCTCCATATTTGTTTGTGATTGCTATGGAAATTTTTACTTGTCTTCTGGATAGAGAAGCAGAGAGAGGGTTCTTCCCTTATCATCCAATGTGCAAAAAAAAAAAAGGCTTACTCATCTATGCTTTGCGGACGATCTCTTGGTATTTTCGGATGGCTCCAATTGTGGATTGCAGAGTGTGCAAAATGTGCTAGCAGAGTTTTATAGGTTATCAGGTCTGAAGTCTAATCCAAGTAAATGCGAGGTTTATTTTGGTGGGATGGATAAGGATGAAATGCTAGTTAGAGCTCAGAGATTTGGGTATTAGCTGGGAAACTTCCCTGTACGTTATTTGGGAGTACCATTGATCTCAGGAAAGTTGACAGTGGCGGCCTGTAAAACATTGATTGGTAAGCTTACGGCTCGAATAGCAGGGTGGAAAGCAAAGTCTCTGACTTATGCAGTGAAGGTTGAGTTGGTGAGTTCAGTGTTGTATAGTATTACTCAATATTGGATGAGTGTTTTTTCTCTTCCTAAAGAAGTTCTTAGAGAGATAGAAAGGATTTGTAGTAATTTTTTATGGGTTGTGGGTGAAGGGTAGAGACTTAAAGCGAAGATTACATGGAAATACCTGACTTATCCCAAGAAGGAGGGAGGATTAGGCTTGAGGGATATGTTTGCCTGGAATAATGCTTGTGTCTGTCGTCAAATTTGGGCAATTATGCTACAACAAGGTTCACTATAGGTGGCCTAGATGGTTCTTGGAACTGGAAGAGGCTGTTAAAGCTACGAGGTAAACTTCCTCACCTTTTCAGTTTGATAGATGGAAAAGTTTATTAGAATGATTCTATAATGCCAAGGTTTTCTGTTAAAGTGGTTTGAGAGTCATTAAGACCTAAGCAAAGTTTAGTTTTCTGGGCTAGCTTGGTCTGGATGCCTCCTTCTATCCATAGAAACCGATTCTTGGTTTGGCTTATCATAAAGGATAGGATCCAGACTAAGGACAAAATGAAGAACTTGGGATTTGCTGGTTCAGATTTGTGTTGTCTTTGCAATCAGATGCCTGAAAGCAGAGAACACTTGTTTTTTTTTCTCAGTGTGAGTATTTCAGGAAACTATTTCATGATCTGTTTGGGGGGGGGGGGGGGGGTTTCTACATTTATGCCGCGAGACTGGGATGATGGTTTGCAATGGGCCACTGATGCATTTGGAAAGAAAGGGAAGGATGCATGGAATGGGAGAATTATTTGGCATTCTCTGATAAGCTATATATGGTATGGAGAGAAAGATGTATCAACAGATATATATATATATATATATACAGGAGTGTGTATCCGACTTTTGCCAACTCAACTATTGAAAAGCAACCCCTAATTAGCGGAGGGGCATTTCTGACAAATTACACCTAGATTATAATCCTAGCTCAAATACGACAGCAGAACGGAGGCCCTCACATGAGCATTTAAATGGCCCTGTTACTGCAAAATATGAAAGGGATTTTAATGGGCTGGGCCTTCACATGAGCATTTTAATGCCCCGGTTATTTAGGCCCGCTACAAATGAAAGGGATTGGTGAAATTCTCAATTAGACACCAGAGTAAACAGTTCGCAAATCGCAGTGAACGTGATTACCCAATTAGAGCACCTTCCATTTTAACGGAGTTTTGCAACCCTCATTCCCGGCGCTGATTCCTCCCCTCAGCCTCAGGCAAGCACATTCCTTGAAGGCGACAACAGCTTTAATTCTAACTAAGTGGTGTGCCCCTAATTGTGATCGCCGAATCTCCCCTCCGGCTCACCATCGTCAGACAACCTAAGCCCTAGAGTCCGCAAGCTGCGTTGTCGAAGAGTCGAGTCTCCTGTAACAGAGGATCGCTCAAGATTCACCCTTCCAACTTAACTCAAACTTCTTCTGTACTCCCATTAAACACCAACATCGATAGAAGCCGTTAATTCATATTCTAATTCCCTGCAGTCATCGCCAAATAGCAGCAGCATCGGTTAAGTGCCTATTTCCTTCTTCCCCATTCCAACCTTTCGATTTTCACCATCATTAAGTCATCCAGTTACCCTTTTCCTCTCCAGTAATGGAGAAGCAACGACAAACAGTAAGTTGTTGCATTTGATCTTACCCCATTCAATTTTTTTACCTACAACATTTGAATTCAATTCCGAACCTTCTAATTCAAGTCCAAGAGCAGCAATAATCCATATCACTTATCAAAGGGTGCTTCATGATAGTGGGTCGGGTACTCTGTTGGCCACAACAATAGAGTTGCGCTGATAGCAAACTCCTTGGCACTCTCTCTGTTCACTATTTTTGCATGCACAAAATCCATTCTTTTCGTCACTGTTAATTCTATTAATTTTTTTTACTTCACTGTTCAACAAAATTGTATTTGATTTCGATATCTCATTTCGCAAATTTTCCAACCAAATCCTCCCTTTAAGTGTGGACGTTGGCTTTCGGCCTCCAACTTTGATTGTAGTTAATTTAACCCCAAAGAATAACCATGACATTTTAGGTTCAATTATAAATAACATTTTGATCCCACTTAAAAGTTAAATCAAGAAATAAATAATTTTTGAATATCGAGTTAATTGTAAATATTGATTTGGAAAATGTTGAGAAATATATATATTGAAACGGACAATAGAGGTTATGTCATTCACCACCAAATTAAAAAAGCTGATAGAAGTTGCACGTTGCATTGGATGAAGTGTATATGATTTATTATTGAAGCTCATCCAACAATTCAACATTATTGATAACAAAAATAAACAAAGCAGCAAGAAAGAAAAAATTATCACCCAAGGGTTGCTTACAAGCTACAAGGAGCTCACTCAGCGATGCTGCGATGAGGTGGAACAATTGCACTCCTATAGGTGGGAAAAAGTTCATGATAGCATTGTTTAAAAACTCAATAGGTGGCCAAAGGTCAAAATATTCCTAAGGAGACTAGCTCATGAAATTCTTCCAACAGGAAAGAACATCGAGCTGAGAAAGAAAGACGCGGCAGTGTAATGCCCTTTCTGCAATCTAGAGGAAACCCATAATCATATATTGAAGGAATGTCAGTGGGCAATTCGCATTTGGAGATCGTCCATGTTCATACCATTATTTGAGCTAGAACCTAACATATCATCTAGGAGCTGGCTATGTGCAGTAATGGATCAAACGGAGGATGAAATGCTAGAGAAACTAAGCATCATTTTGTGGTCGATCTGGAATGAACGAAATAATCAGATGTTCAATAAGAAACAAGCGGAGAAATGGGAAATCATTGGTCGTGCCCTAAACTACTAAGTAGGGCTGAAAATTTGTCTGTCCCGTCTCTGTCCCGTCCCTGACCCTGTCTGGCCCATCCCTGAAGGGTCAAGATGTATAACTGACCCGTCCCGTCCCTGTTTCCTTCTTGACCTTGTTTGACCCTCAAGGGACGGGCCCGGACTGGCCGGGTCAGTCGGTCGACCCTAATCAACACACAACTTTTTTACAAATTACGTTTTGGTAGCCAAAATTATTTTTCCTTGCAATTTAGTACCTAAAATTTATTTTTTTACAAATAAGTCCATAAATTTTGGAGGTAAAATTACGTTTTAGTACCCAAATTTTTTTATTTTTACAAATTAGTACCTAAACTTTTAAAACTTTACAAAAAGGTCCAATGCGGTGTGAGATATTTGTTGTTGTTAAGGGTCACAGGGTCAAAACCTGACCCGTCCCTAAGTTGTCCCTACCCGTCTTGACCCTTACAGGGTCAACAAGTGACCCGTCCCTAATCTGTCCCCGTAGACAAACTGACCCGTCCCGATCCTTAGGGACGGGTCGGGACGGGTCAGTGGGTCTTCCGGGTCAAGCTTTCACCTACTGAGAAGAGTTTAAATCGCATCACACTTTGGACGGGACGGGTCAGTGGGTCTTCCGGGTCAAGCTTTCACCTACTGAGAAGAGTTTAAATCGCATCACACTTTGGACGGGACGGGTCGGGACGATTCAGTGGGTCTTCCGAGTCAAGCTTTCACCTACTGAGAAGAGTTTAAATCGCATCACACTTTGGAGAAGGAGGAAAGATCAGAGTGGAATAATATATGGGAAAAACCTCCAGAAGGCTGGGTGAATAAAGAGGAATAGGAAAAATGGATCTTATGACATCAACGTTTCAACCACAAATTAAGGTTGCCAGTTGCCACTAACATCACTGAAAATACAATATTGTGAAAAGAAAAAGCGAATTCACAACTATTTACTACAAACAAACGGGCTAAAAGGACACCAAAGCGGACCATAAATGCAATAAACACACCCGGCCAACCGGCCGGGCAAAGTGCTAGTTAGCTATATGAAGGGAAGAGTCGATGTTTTGAGGGTTTGAGGAAGGTAATCCGAAGTGAAGTATTGGTGTTGTTGCAGGAGGTAGAAGCTGCAAAATTCTGGATCTCAGGTGATGACAATTCTTGCTGATTAGCTAGCTTTATTCTAAGGAGAAATAGGTAACAGTTTTGGTTTTCTTTGAGGTTTTGTGCTGTATGCCCAGTTGAATGGGTGAACCTAGCTGGGAAGGTTGTTCCCAGCACCCCTTTTCTTTTGATGAAATGGAAAGCACCTAATTCATAAAAAAAAAAAATTCAAATGGAAATTATAACAATCATTTTATCTATTAACCGTATATTCCATTTTTAGTGATTATTCCAAATGTGTTCATATTAATCCTTTTATCTTCTCCACTTCCAAATATTTCTTACCTCGCTTAAAAAATGGCCTCACATATATCTTTACTTTTATTCAAAGTTTTAGTGCTATTGGTTAAAACCCGTGAGAGTCATGTCAATTGTTTTCACAACCTAACTAACTACCCCATTCCGTGCCAATTAATGTACGAAATGGCATTGCTAATATAGTGGCAGCCAAGGACGTATTCCACGGGTTTCGATACCCTAGGTCACTTCTCACGTTGTTGTTATCTAGCCAATTGGTCACTTCTCCACCACTATTTTCTTCCACTAAAAGTCACTATATAAAAAAAAAATGGTCGTTTGTTGAACACATCAAATGAAAAATAGTATATCTGGTTGACCATTTCAATAGTGAGGTCGACCATTTTGTCCAAATATGTCGATCATATCAGTGAAGAGGTCGACTGTTTTGTCCAAATAGGCCGACCTCATCAGTGAACAGGTCGACTGTTTTGTCCAAATAGGTCGACCTCATCAGTGAACAGGTCGACCGTTTTGTCCAAATAGGTCGGCCTCATTAGTGAACAGGTCGACCATTTTGTCCAAGTTACGGTGACTTGCAAGTCACCATAGCAAAGTGGAATTTTAAGAAATTAAACGGACTCACATGAATAGGTGATCGAATAAAAAAATCAAAACAAAAGT
This sequence comes from Linum trigynum, assembly GCA_964030455.1. Lineage (NCBI taxonomy): Eukaryota > Viridiplantae > Streptophyta > Magnoliopsida > Malpighiales > Linaceae > Linum > Linum trigynum. Next base: position 24,528,054 of record OZ034814.1, on the reverse strand, counting down.
TTTCCCCTAATGTAGTTAATTTGTTTTCAAATTATTTGTCAAACTTTCGAAATACAAAATATTAGCCAAACCCAGTTAGAAATTTTGTTAGTAACGCTTATTTAACAACACGTGGCCGTCAAAAATTTAAAAATTTAGTATTTTAATTAAAAAAGAGTTACAAAATTATTGACGAAAATAGACAAATGACTATTATTTTTATGCTTTACAAAGCATTTGTCTAATTATATATATTATATATATATTTCAAAAGAAAAAAATTGAAAGATCTGATTAGTAACTTGTATTTACTCTAATTATAATTAGCTATATACATGATAGAGACTCGGGACTCAGGAGGCCCCTATAATTTGAAGGTCATGTGCGGTAGGGTAGGGCCTCCCAACACACTCCAAGAGACAGCCCTGCCAATGGCTATATCAGAAAATTCAATTGTATGATATTTTGTAATAAACTTGTAGTTCGTGATCCATATTTCATAATTTAAACTCCCTTACTATTTGAATTTTGATATCCGATATTTTCGATCCGGCTGAACAATAAATTTCGATTTCTAAACCATTTGTTTTATTTATCGAGATCCAACGAAGCTTGTGGGTCTTCTCGTACTTGGACATGAACGAACTAAGTCCTATCAATTGTGGTTGGCGCCGCTCTTAAACAGAAATCCTGAATTGGGAAGATAAAATGGAAATGGACTGTTGGCCGGAAAGAGTCGAGTTGAGGAGTGCTCTGAGTTGCATCATGACAACTTTTCACCAACCCACTTTGTAGCTCTGTAATCTTCTTTATGTTTTCCTTATGATGATTTTCTGATTTGAGTCGGTTGGGGCGGCTAAAAAGCTATTATGTTAGCATAATTGCCGTTACCATTTTCCAAAAGAAGAAGACAAAACGAGGGGGGGGGGGGGGGGGGGGGGGGGGGGGGGGGGGGGGGTTGGAAAATGGGAAAGTTCGGTTCTTTTTCTTTCTAGAACTGGAGAATTGGATCGTGGTTATTGCTTTGGTTCCAAGCTTCGTACACGAGGAACATTAATAGAGTCCATGGCAATGATCACTGGATTGTGGGTGCAATTACTCTTTTTCTATTTATACTAGAAATGGGTGTAATTCATCACTATCTCAAATTGATCTACATCTCTAATATTAGTGGGATGGAAAACAGCAACCTTCCTTTCAAATTTTGTGATATGAAAGTAATTCTACAAAAGTTACTTTTACCCAATTTTCTCTATATAAAAAAATTTATTATTGAGATTTGAACTATTAGTCACCTAAATGAAGAAAATACTACAACCAACTAGGCTAAATTGGATTAATTGTAATTTCTTTGATTAAACTTTAGAAACATATTTGGTGTTGACGCTTTCGTATTTATATTTTACCTGAAAGTTATCTATATCTCACTGAAAGACATTAATTCTGATATCAGAACTGAAGTAACATTGTTTCGAACATTAAATATTAAATATTTATTTAGAGAGAATACATATGTGTAACTAAAACATGGAGTTTTGTGACAAATATAGTCATTTTTATGACAAATATAAAGAATTATACTGATGGGACATTTTTTTGTTAACTTGACAACTTGCGATTTTCAACATTTGTATTCTAAGTAACATAAGTAAAAAAGGGAGAGAAAAAAGAATATATTTTGCTTTAAAAAAAATAGAGATGACAAATGAATGGTCACATGACGTCTTCTTCCAACCCCTTTTTACCCTTTTTCACTACTTCTCCATCTCTCATCGTCAATCAAAATCCAAATCTATGTCGGTTCTCATCTAGTTTCACATTGGAACAATATAACACATGAAAATGCTATGCCGGTAAGGTAATGACGTAGATAGAATAGCATGCTCCAAACGGCGACTTAATCGATGCCGACAAAACACAAAACATGAAGCAAGTTGCACGAGCACTCTTAATACATTTTAACATCTTGCTAAATTATTCACGAGCACCCTTCAACTCAAATTTTCTGAAATTATATTATCCCTTCACCATGATTCAATTTCTTTATTTAGATATACAAGACTTCGATAGAACAAAGTCGTTTGCTTCTAGAGGTTAAGATTTGCAAACCATGTTATTTTTAACGAGATTATATTTGGGAATCTCAATAGAGCTTCGAGCTAATTGAAGGAAGAGAGAAAGAGAGAGAGACAAGGTCAGTAACGAGGAATTAGTACTGAACCGACCTAATCTAAATCTCAATTCCTATATAGAATTTGAAATCTCCATACGCTAGCTCAATTGGGGGAACCAAAGAAAAGCTTCGATGTGATTTTGATTGGGTGAATTTTGATTGGTTTGACAAGAAAAGCTTCAGTGATTGCTTGATTGGTTGGAAACAAAGGGAAGAAGAACGTGTCGATAAGAAGATGGGGTTGGTGTTTATTGAGAAGATAAGATGACCTGTTTGTGGAGCAATCAGAACAGATAAATAAGAAAATGGTTTCATTGGATTTAAGATTTTGTGGATTTTGATTTAAGCGACGCTGATGATGAAGATGAAGGATGACATATATAAATGGAGGTCTTTTCATTAGAAGGAGCAGAAGGAAGTAAAAATAAAATAGGAAAAATTAAAATTAAAACTTTTTTTACTAATTTGATGTGGGCAACATGTGGTGTGAAATGTCGATTTGGAGATAAAATTGTAGTTGGAGAGGCGTCCACTTCAACTTGCGGTTAATTTTTAACGACACATTTAACTTCATTACATTACATTACTAACAAAAACAACTATATTTGTCCAATAAACCTCTTAAATATGGCTATATTTGTCATTATCTCTATAGAATATATAATAGTCTAATGAGAAAATTGGTGTCTCATTTCGAAATTTCCTATAGCGAGAGCGAAAGTAGGACTTATGTTTTTTTCTTCACAATATCAATTATTTCTTATCTATAGAAAAATAGAGAAATGTTGGGATTTGAACTATGAACTTTCAAATATACATAGAGGCATAACCAAGTACACTAAACATATTTATTGTATCTAGCTAAATATACAAAACATATGACAGTGGAATGATAAAGTTGTTGCCCATTTCATATATTCTGCAACGAGAACGAAAGTAGGAAGAGTACTTTGTCTTCACAAATATTTATTTATTTCTTATGTTTAGAAAAGAGACATCAACATCAAAAAATATGAACTTGGAGGAATTCGAAAAACATTCGTCAATTAATATATGCGATCGAAAGACAATGAGCAGTTGTTTCACTTAGAGAGAGGCATACATGTGGTGGTGAGAGTATGGATGAAGAATAATTGATGATAGTACAAGCTCTTTGTAGGGCTCCAATCAAAAACTAATTATCCGCCAATCACCAGAGATTGACTAAGACTCTATAGAATTTAGGTTCTTTACATGTGATGTGAACTCAACCGGATTAAGAGCTTATGACTAGATTGGAAGAGATAGATTCCATGAGATTATTGAGGTGGCCACTGATTTAGAAATTGTTTGGATTGGTACAAGAAAATTTTGTATTAGAATCCTGAAATTTTGTAGACAATACCCTTTTGGTGTATGGGAACAAAAAATTGACGGTCAATGAATAGATAAAATAGGATGATGATGAGAAACAGTAAAACGGTGGGATGGAGAACTAGGATACCATTTGGGAAAACTTAGGGGTTGCGGCAGTAGGAGAATACATGTACTTTTATTATTTTATTTTGTAAATAAAATTTAATAAACAAAGTAAGTTTAGATAATTTTATGTATAAAATTGGTGACAAATAGTTTGAATGGGCAATTAAAATATATTATTTTATGTATACATTGAAGTTGAAAAAAAGAGGTGTTGTGTATATTGATCTGGATGTATATATTTATCTAAAAATTTGGTAGATATTAATGCTTTATTAACGTTTTGAATATACAATTCTCTGAAAATAGATGTCGGTTGGCTCTAACTAAAACTTCAAAATCGATGGGCAAGTATAACCAACAATCGGGTATAAGCTCCCCCTAGGTTTTATAGTCACGTATCCCTCATTACTCGCCAACTTAAAAGATGTCGATTTCGTATTTTGTTATCCCACCTTGGGTCGAAGTATTTACCCGAACTAATGGGAGACAAGGACCCTATGGATTTCTCCTTTGAGGCGCCACGCCGTTAAATTGAATGAGGATTGATCGAGTAGGACCCCCATGTCTGGTCTAATACTACAAGACTGGGATTTCGATCTTTGACTCGCTATGACACAACACCTAACAATGGCCAAGCGTAACCAATGGAAGGGACTACAGTATAGTGGCTCAAGTGATAAATATCGAATCCACGGGTCTCTAGAGTTACTATTACTCAGCTTCAGTTTATTATTTAGCAAACCAGATCAAGATGAAAGAACTAAAACTACTCTAGCAAACTACAGTTAAAGTTAATCTAATTACAGGTTGGGAACTCACTTAGGTATGATTCCCCCTAGCCACTAGCCAGACTAACGATTGATGATTTCTAACTTGTTTCACTTTCATTCACAATGCGGAGAATCCTTGACTAGACCTTGAGTCTCGACTAAAGGAACAAGGCCCTCTTGAGTCAATTGCCTATAGGGACGTATCCTTCTCTAGAACAACTGATCAAGGCGTTCTGAACTAGACTCCCTCTATCGAAAGAGGTTCTCAATCGATACAAAGCAGTGAATCAACCCTCGACTAAAGCAATCGATCCACTACTATCAATCTATGGTGCTCTATTGACCTAATCAGGTATTCCCTCTCATAGGATCAAAGCAGAATCAATAATCTCGACTAAAGCAGAATTGAATCATGAAAACATGCATAGATTGAATATGAACTCAAGATAATCAAGTCAGAGTACTCATACAATCATCCAATCAAACAAACATAGCTAGGGTTCCTCAAAACCTAAGTGAAGGGAAGTTACTCCATAGAGAAGAGAGAGACTGCAGTAAGAATCTCCAGATGATCAGTCTTCAAGTCTGGGCTTTTTCCTCGAGCTTCCAAGGCAAAGAAATCCTCCAATTCCACTCCAAGAATGCCCTCAAATCGCCCTCTCTCTCTTTGGTTCGTCCCTTGGATGTTTGGGATCCAAAACCCAGCTCCTCTGGTTCCTTTTGGCTGAAAATCTGCTTAAAAAGGGCATCAGTGGCCAAAGCACGGTCGAGGGCACGACCGTGTAATGCCTCAGCCCGCCCGTGCTTTGGCTAGGGTTAATTACACGGCCAGTGCATTGGGAGAAACACGGTCTTGCTTTGGAGAGAACACGACCGTGCTTTGGGAGAACACGGCCGTGCTTTCAGCCCGTGTAATCAGCTCATGTTTGCCAAACTTGAATTAGCTCTCGGCAGTAAAAGCACGGCCACAGAACACGGCCGTGTTTTGGAGAGAACACGGCCGTGCTTTGGGAGAACACGGCCGTGTAATGAATTAGGTGTGCCCGTGTTTTGGCTCAGTTTCACCGAAATGACTTTTGAATGCCCCGAAACTCGTGCTTAGCCTTCCCTTTTACACCTGGAACCTGAAACATGACAAAATAGCACAACCCGGCATAAAATAGGCAAAAAACACACGACTATGCCCCTCAAACGGATAAGAACTAGGGGCGCAAATATGTGCAATTACATCGTTATCAAACTCCCCCACTCTTAACCGTTTGCTTGTCCCCAAGCAAACCTAACTCAAACCAATGCAACTCTCCAGACCTCTATAGCAACAAACAACCCAGATCGTAGGTAGAGGACTTCCTAGATCATTTAGCAACTTACGAGGTCAACCGACGCACAAGTCATCTCATAGCTTCTTCGGCGAGAGCACTATTATCGAGTCGGCATCATGGCAAATAGTGAATAGAGGACAAATGAATTGTGGATGAAGAGATTCTCAAAAACAAAGGATCATGGACTCACATTTTTCAAGGTGCTCTATTTTCTTCTTGAAGATGGTTGGAACCCCTTTTCTTTCTGTTTTGCTTGTTTTCTGTTATTTTTTTTTCTTTTTTCAAGGGTCCCAACCGGCTCTTACCGGCCATGCCAGGAGCGGATGTCTCAAGCCTCGTGCGGGGGAAAGACATTTAAGGGGGCTGGAGGTAGTAGGTGGAAATTGGGAACGGATTCCCGTCTCCCCTTACACACTTTCGCCCTATTCGCACGGGAGACGTTATTTTGAAGCACATTTTCGAGCACCTGTTATTTTCAAAGCATGATACAAGAGTCCATGACAGGCAGAGAATCCACAACACCACACAATTCAAGGGTCCTAAGATCACTAATTCACTCAATCAACCAACACAATATGAAGAAGAAATGAGATTTCTTAAATGCATCAACATCCTCCATAGTGCTACACTACCTCCCTAGGTTGCATATTACTATAAAGACTGTCAATTCAAAGCATACTGAGCAGGCAATTGCAAGGAACACGTACTTGGAGCCCTCAAATTTAAAAATTTGGACAGTGGACTAGGCTCCAAGCACACAAACAGCCAAACATTCACCCGCATAAATAATCGAACATCCCCCCACACTTAAGCACGACATTGTCCTCAATGGAGGAAAGATAAGGAGGGTAGAACGAAGTTACCAGATCAAGGGTGAATGATGATGAACGGGTCAAGCGGTGCATTCCAGAAAGAGAGAGTAATCAGAACACAAACACCACACAAAATCTCACAAAGGTTGAGTTATTGACTCTAAAATCAAATAACAAAACTGACTCAACCGAGGAGAAATAGAGAAAGAAATGCAAACCGACTGGTTGGGTTGCCTCCCAACAAGCGCTTCTTTCACGTCGTGAGCCAGACGATGGCTCCTAAGTTTCGGTCCATGCTAGAACCTCCTTGAAGTTGAGGTTCTCGTCGATGAGGTGGAGTCTCAAGTCACGAGCATGTGGTGTGACAGGTGATGAAGACTCATGTACTTGATGCAGATGAAGTCTCCACCCTCGAGACCTCTTCTTTTCTTCTCTCGTCACATTGCCCCAAACCAGATATGACAGCATCGATTGGCCACCATCGCGTCCACCAAGAGGGACCGATTTCGATGTGGCTTTGGTCCGGCAAAGAAACACTGCAAATGGGTCCTTGCTAAGCAGTTCCTCAAAGTTTGGTGGGGATATCACTTGCAACTCATGGCCGGTGCAAGCCTCTTCCACCTCAACTTCGTCCTCATCCTGGACGCCAATTGCTTCTTCAACCTCCCTTCCTTCTTCATGTGGTATCACCCCTGGAAAATGATCAAGAACTCCTCCAGCTTCACTTTCGTCATCCTCCACAACTTCTTTCTGCACCCTTTCTTGCTCTTCTTCTTCTAGCACGGATTGGAGAGCAAGTTGCCAAGCAATTTCTTTCATGAGATCTTCTTGCATCTCCTCACTCATGCCCGCCTCTTCAAAGCTCAGTTTGGGGTGTGGGAAGGTGTGGTCGGCTACGACATGACACTCCTGATCATGATCATCACGGGAGCTCTCCGTGACAACTTCAGTGTGCTCCACAATGTCCTTGTAGCCTTCTTCCTCCTCCTCCTCTTCTTGTATGGTAGCAGAAGGGTGATCTGGAGCAGGTTGTTCCCAAGATCGCTCAAGATCATCGACACTCTTCTTAAGGCTCAGGAGGATCTCCTCTGTTTCATGAAAGGCCTGGACACAATGATCCATCCTGGAGCATGATCTCTCCATGAGAAGCCTCAATTCGTAGGTTGGATCTGGCTGTGGAGTGTAGCATGGCTCTGCAGAATAGCCCGTGAACGCCGCCATGGGTAACTCCAGCGCCGATGGCCCTTCTGGTTGTGGGAGAATTTCTTCTTGGTAATGAGGTTGTTCTTGATATGCCCAGGGGTCCGGTTGTTCTCAGTAGTAAGGGGGTTGGTACTGGAACCCGAATCCATAGTCTTCTCCTCCTTGATTGCTCCAGGGAGTCTCGGGGTAATACCACCCGGATGGTGGTGGATACCCCCAATTGTTGGAGAAGCCATGAGGATCCATGATTCAGATCTGCACCAACAAAAACAAAAACACCCAAGTGAAAAGCAAGGGTGGAAAAGAAAAGAAAAGAAAAGAAAAAAGCTAAAGTAACAAACTTCTGCTTTTCCTAATACTCTAGAAAGTCCCCGGCAACGGCGCGAAAAACTTGACTCGCTATGACACAACACCTAACAATGGCCAAGCGTAACCAATGGAAGGGACTGCAGTATAGTGGCTCAAGTGATAAATATCGAATCCACGGGTCTCTAGAGTTACTATTACTCAGCTTCAGTTTATTATTTAGCAAACCAGATCAAGATGAAAGAACTAAAACTACTCTAGCAAACTACAGTTAAAGTTAATCTAATTACAGGTTGGGAACTCACTTAGGTATGATTCCCCCTAGCCACTAGCCAGACTAACGATTGATGATTTCTAACTTGTTTCACTTTCATTCACAATGCGGAGAATCCTTGACTAGACCTTGAGTCTCGACTAAAGGAACAAGGCCCTCTTGAGTCAATTGCCTAGAGGGACGTATCCTTCTCTAGAACAACTGATCAAGGCGTTCTGAACTAGACTCCCTCTATCGAAAGAGGTTCTCAATCGATACAAAGCAGTGAATCAACCCTCGACTAAAGCAATCGATCCACTACTATCAATCTATGGTGCTCTATTGACCTAATCAGGTATTCCCTCTCATAGGATCAAAGTAGAATCAATAATCTCGACTAAAGCAGAATTGAATCATGAAAACATGCATAGATTGAATATGAACTCAAGATAATCAAGTCAGAGTACTCATACAATCATCCAATCAAACAAACATAGCTAGGGTTCCTCAAAACCTAAGTGAAGGGAAGTTACTCCATAGAGAAGAGAGAGACTGCAGTAAGAATCTCCAAATGATCAGTCTTCAAGTCCGGGCTTCTTCCTCGAGCTTCCAAGGCAAAGAAATCCTCCAATTCCACTCCAAGAATGCCCTCAAATCTCCCTCTCTCTCTTTGGTTCGTCCCTTGGGTGTTTGGGATCTAAAACCCAGCTCCTCTGGTTCCTTTTGGCTGAAAATCTGCTTAAAAAGGGCATCAGTGGCCAAAGCACGGTCGAGGGCACGGCCGTGTAATGCCTCAGCCCGCCCGTGCTTTGGCTAGGTTTAATTACACGGCCAGTTCATTGGGAGAAACACGGTCGTGCTTTGGAGAGAACACGGTCGTGCTTTGGGAGAACACGGCCGTGCTTTCAGCCCGTGTAATCAGCTCATGTTTGCCAAACTCGAATTAGCTCTAGGCAGTAAAAACACGGCCACAGAACACGACCGTGTTTTGGAGAGAACACGTCCGTGCTTTGGGAGAACACGGCCGTGTAATGAATTAGGTGTGCCCGTGTTTTGGCTCAGTTTCACCGAAATGACTTCTGAATGCCCCGAAACTCGTGCTTAGCCTTCCCTTTTACACCTGGAACCTGAAACATGACAAAATAGCACAACCCGGCATAAAATAGGCCAAAAACACACGACTATGCCCCTCAAACGGATAAGAACTAGGGGCGCATATATGTGCAATTACATCGTTATCAATCTTGCACCTCGAAGGAGTGCAATGACGACTAAACAATCATTCAAATTCACAAATAACAAAATATAGGAAATGAAGCATCAACACATATGAAACAAAACAATCTTATTAAACCAAACATCGTGTTTTAAATGACAACAACCCTAGTGTTCACATACCTAAAAAAACTTAATGAACAAGCCAGTCATGGGGAAGGATTTTTGGGTGATCATCGATCGAAATGAAGTCACCAGAAAACCACTAAATCAGCAGCAACAACAGAGGAAACAAGGCCTGCCTAGGTCACTCTTTCTGGCATCGATTCCTCCCTTTAATTTGGTTTTCTTATAGGTTAGGTGAGTCCCTCTGTCAACAAAATAACGACCCTTCTTGACCTCTTGTCTTCTCCTCCCAATTTCTATCTCTAGATGCCTATTTATAGTCCTTTGATTAGAATTTCTCGGAAGAGAAACTCATAGCTATTGCATCATCCAACCAATCAAAAAGCTCCAAATTCGTGGCCAGCAAATCCAGAGGCTTCCATGTAACCTTTTGACGAAGTTGAGGTGCCATGTAAAACGACGGCAATGGCGTCATTTCCCATCATGGGCTTTCATTTTAGGCGCATTTTTTAAGTCCATCTTCTCTTCGGTTCACGACTCCAGCAACTAGAACTTGATGTCTCATTCGGCTACTAAGTGGTTCACTAGCTTGTTTGGACCTAGAAATGCACAAAACGCTACCAAAAGCACATCAAACCCAAAGAAGCAATCCTAGGGTTGCTAAAGCACACTTGAATCATTCATAGCATGAATTAAACATACTATGATTACAAATATAGAAAATGAATGCCCTTTGGATCATAATACGAGAGTTTAGAATAGTTCATTTTATGTTTCATCATCGTCCTCGATCCATGATCCGTGCATTTTTTTCAGTTTTATGACTCCGTATGCACTCCTATGCTTAAGGGTTTCTAGGTGGAAAAAATGAGTGCTCTGATCCCCTTCCAAAACCATAGCACTCCGGATTTTGTATACCAAAGGGCTGCTTCATGTTGCAAAGTTTATTGAAGTATATTCAGAACCTCGTCCTCCTCTTACAGGCTTGATACTGGCATATGGGATTCATTCCACTTTTTCAGGTAATTCAGCTGCACCAATAACCAACTCTCCCTAACAAAGATGTAGATCCTCTCATCTTGCTCATAGATTACTGGGTTTGGCGACCCACACACCAGTAATGAACTCCTACTGGTTTTCAGAGGGCAGACTCAAAATTGGAGAAATTGGTTGCTTGAGGTTCCAGACGCAAGTTCATGTCCAATGCATTCCAGAGTGCCCATAATCCACCCGAGAAGCCTTGCTTCATTCCTCTTTTTCTTATCATATCTCATTTGTCTTGTAACTCCCTTTTTTATAAAGTTGAAGATTTGTCTAGTAACTCTTTCCGCTTCCCATCCTTAGATTTTTTGTTCGGAAAGAGTTTTTCTGAAAGAGTTACTCATAGAAGTGAGTAAGAGAGTCGGTTAATGAACTTTTTAAATCTTCTACGAATCTTTAGCGGATAATCTCATTAGTTTTACATTGGATTTCAAAAAAAAAAAAAAAAAAAAAAACTCTGTATAAATATCATATTTTGTGGTATAAAATAATATCCAATTTGATATTTTTTGAACAAACAATTTTCTGGTCATAATACCACTATCATATCACAATATTACCACTGACAATGGTATGATATCATAGTGGTATGATGTTGATATGATAGTGATACATGTAGGTATGATAGATTGATAGTGATATGATGTTGGTATGAGTTCTTATGTTTGATAAAATAATTTGATGACATTATATCATTGTCGTATCATGATATTTTCATTATATATACATGGTGAATGCCTCTGGCACTAAAGTGCCACATATTTCTGCTCGGGCATATCTATCTCTAGTTATAATGACTCTTCTTTAACTCCGATCAGTCAAGCTAACACCAATTTTTCACGATTACAGTTCCGAAACCCAGGGTTTCTATCGTCGTTCGTGCGACTATTCAATCGCCACTCTCCGGCGAAGTGGCCCCGCTTCCCGGCGGTTTGGCTGTATGAGTGCCCCTTGCGGCCTTATAAGGAACTGGTGGCCTCTTAGGGTTCATCAAGTTCCAATCCCCCTCTTGCATCTTCAATTGCAATTGTCGCCTTTGTCCGTCGTTGAGCATCTCCCCATGGCTGCCACGGTCAGTGCTGTGTTCACAGATGAAGCAATTGCCGTCTCTGAAGAGCGAACCAGCCTCAGCCTCATTGGGCGAATCTTTGGCCCCGCTCCATCGACGGGGAGTCTTCAGCATTTCTTGGTTGACGTTTGGAACTGCAAAGGGTCGCTGACGGTTCTCCCGATGCCGGCGGGCCTGGTCCAATTCATCTTCTCGGACCCTTTGGATCGAAAGAAGGTGCTGGCGGTTACTCCCTGGATCATATCCCGATTCATGATTCATGTTCAAGAATGGGAGGAACCATCAGAGGAGGTCGCCCAATCGCTCTTACGGGTGCCGCTTGACGTTCAACTTTGGGATGTGCCCTATGAACGCCTCACCACCCTCATGGCCCGATGCCTTGGTTCAGCAATGGGGGACCTCAAGGATGCTGCTGTCTATGTAGGATCTGAAACTGGCGGGGCTTTCCTCCACGTTCGAGTGGCTCTGGATGTTTCGGCTCCGCTGTCACAGACTGTATCTGCTTCTCTTGTGGCCAACAGTAAGGGTCCTTTCAAAGCTCTGGTTTTGTTTGAACGTCTCCCGTTGTTCTGCTTTTGTTGTGGAGTTATAGGTCACAGTGGCCGTCGTTGTGCTCGTGCATCGGAGTTCGTCGGGAAACCTCTGCCATATGGGAGACATACGCTGGCCAAGGAAGAGGGGTCTAAAGTTGACGAACGCACTCTCAAGCGTCGCCATCCCAAGCTGTCATGGACTCGGCACTCCTGGGAGTCTTCTGTCGTGGGCAATACTTCCGCTACTCTTTTAACCGCGGCCACAAAGATGGACCAGACACGTTCGGGTATGCAGGGGCTGGCCATTCAGGCCGCTCAGCACACTTCAGTGGAGCTTGGTGGCTCATCATTGGTGCGCAAGCGAGATTCACTGGAGGAAGGGGAGATACTTCCGGATCCTAAGGCTGTGTGTCTAAATGCATCAGAGATGGATGCTGGTATTGATGAAACTGATGTCAGGGTGGAGGCAACCGGCCCAGCTCGGTCCAAGTCCACATCATGAGTGTTCTAGCGTGGAATTGCCGAGGTTTTGGCAAGGCCTTGGCAAGGAGAACTCTTTCTGCCGTTGTAAATAGTTTTACTCCCATGATTGTTTTCCTTTGTGAAACTAAGTGTCGTGATAGAAAAGTGATGAACCACTTGCGTCGTTTAGGCTTCGTTGATTGTGTCATTGTTAGTCCTATCAATACTGCAGGTGGTTTGGCAGTAGGTTGGACAGGTGACATCAATTGTAGGGTGTTGTTTCAGTCTGGATTCTTTATTGGATTAGAGTGTGATCACCAGGTCTATGGTTTAGTTGCTTTTGTGTTTGTCCATTTGGATTGTAACGAGGCTTTGCGCCAACTACACCTGAATGAAATTGTTGCTTACCTTTCCGATTATTCTCATCCCTTTTTCATTCTTGGTGACTTCAACTGCCTACTAGTTAGTTATGAAAATATAGGTGGTCGGTCTCCTTCTCCTCAATCTCTATCCTTATTACAGAACTTTGCTGCTCATCTCATATTGCAGGACTTGGGATTCCATGGACTGCCCTTCACATGGTCAAATCGGCGATCACCGAGTGAGCATATAATGGAGCGGCTCGACCGGGTTCTTGCTTCTAGTATGGCTGTTTCATCTTGGCCTGGTGCCCAGGTGCACCATCTCTCGGATTTGGGATCTGATCACATAATCATCCTTCTGCAATTGCATCCTATGGCTGCCAAGACTAAGGCCAATTTTCACTTCGACAGCCGCTGGATTGGCAACGAGGAGGCAAACCAAATTCTGCAGGCACAATGGCTTTCTCCTGTAAGTGGAACCTTTCAGTTCCAACTGCATGAGACTCTCAAATTGACTCGTCACGAGCTGTACAAATGGGCAGCCTCTGGGACGTCGAACTCAGCTCGTCAGATCAGAGAACTTCAAGATGCGATCTCCGTTGCTCGTGATCAAACTATGATTGATTGGGCAGGTATTGTGTCTCTTGAACAACAGCTCTCGGAATCTTATTTACAGGAGGAGATTTATTGGGAGCAGAAGTCCCGGACTCATTGGCTCACGTGGGGTGATTCCAACACGAGGTTTTTCCACCTGACTACCCTTCAAAAGCGGCGACGGAATTGCATCCTACTCCTTAGGGATGACGTTGGTGGGATACATACTGATGAGGATGCTAAGGGCGCTGTAGCAGTGGCTCACTTTGGCAATCTTTTCGCATCAGAGGCGCTAGAGGAGCTCTCATTTGTGGCCAGCCTTAATCTGCCAGTTCTTGTGACTGATTCTATGAACTCAGCCTTGATTGCTACTGTTACCCGGGAGGAAATAAAAGTTGCAGTCTTTAGCATTGGTGGGTATCAAGCTCCAGGTTCGGATGGATTCACCGGTATCTCTTTCAAACTTATTGTGGTCTGGTCGGCGATTTGGTGACTTCTGCCGTACTAGAATTCTTCAACTCAAGGCACCTCCTTCCCAATTTCAATCATACTTGGATTACCCTGCTTCCTAAGGTTCCGAATGCTGAGATGATGCGTCAGATGCGTCCAATTGGTTTGTATCAGGTTCCCTACAAGATCATCTCCAAAGTGCTCACTTCAAGGCTCAGGGATGTCCTCCCAAGGATCGTCTCACCTTGTCAAAACGGATTCGTGAAAGGAAGGCTCATTACTGACAATGTGCTGATCGGCCAAGAAGTGCTTCATTTTTTGAAAACTAAAACCTCTGGTCACGAGAAATGGATGGCTCTTAAGCTCGACATGGAGAAAGCTTACGATAGGGTTGAATGGGAGTTTCTTTTTGGCGTTATGCGACACCTGGGCTTCTGTGAAAGATGGTTGAGCTGGTTATGGGCCTGTGTGACGTCAGTATCGTACTCGGTTCTGCTCAATGGCGCACCACACGGGTATTTCAAACTCATCGTGGCATTCGGCAAGGGGATCCCCTCTCCCCTCTATTATTTGCACTCTATACAGAAGCATTTACGTGCTGCATCAAGCGAGCAGTGGCGACGGGGCTCCTCCATGGTCTAAAAATTAATCGGTTGTGCCTTCCGATCTCCCATCTATTGTTTGCCGACGATTCCTATATCTTTCTTTGTGCATCCTCCACAGAGTGTCATCATCTGCTTCAGCTTCTGCATGAGTACCAGCAAGCGAGCGGGCAAAAAGTTAATTTGCAGAAGTCTACCGTCTCTTTTAGTGCCAATGTAACAGAGAGTGAGGCGGATTCTCTGATTTCCATTCTTGGGGTATCAGCTAGTACTCCGCAGGACTTCTACTTGGGGCTGCCAACCCGTATTTCTCGCTCTAAGCAAGAATCGTTTGCTTTTATTGAAGACCGGCTGGTTCTGCGATTGCAGCACTGGAAATCAAAATCGATGACTCTTGCTGCCAAGGAAGTGGTCTTGAAATCAGTGGCCACGGCATCCCCAATTTATGCCATGTCAAGTTTTTGACTAACACAAACCTTTTGTCGGCGGCTGAATGGTCACTTGTCTCGCTTTTGGTGGGCTCAACAGGACCGGGATTCAGGTATGCAGTGGACATCTTGGCGTTCTCTCTGCAGACCCAAATGCAATGGTGGTTTGGGTTTTCGGGACTTTGATAGCAACAATTTGGCACTGTTAGCTAAACAAGCATGGCGAATCATTCAGGAGCCGGATGGTCTTCTTGCTACAACGTACAAGTGTCGGTACTTCCCCCATACCACTTTCCTCCTTGCTTCGCTGGGTTCCCGCCCTTCTTGGGCATGGCAGGGAATCCTTGCTGGTAGGCACTTGCTGTTAAAAGGGTTGCGCTGGCGTATCGGTTCCGGGACATCAGTGCGTATTACCGATGATGTTTGGTTACCCACGACTCCTCCGTCCCGGCCTCAACTTCTTCCTAATGTCGTTCCGCCTTTTCCTTTCGTTTCTTCCCTCATCGTTCAAGGTACTGGCTCTTGGAACTTAGATTTGCTATACAATTTATTTGATGCTGCCACGGTGCGTGTCATTTGCAGCATTCCGCTCCCAAGGTTTCCAGTTTCTGACCGGCTAGTTTGGCATTATGAGACTACGGGTGAGTATTCTGTCAAATCTGGATACCATCTTGCATCTGCTGATTTCATTGCTAACCCCTCCACTACTCCAATTATATTTGATACTAAGGCTTGGAATTACTTGTGGTCTCTGAAAGTGCCCCCAAAGCTCCGTTTCTTTCTGTGGAGGCTAGTCCATGGGTTCCTACCTGTTCGTGTCATTCTTCGTGACAAAGAAATAATCCCCGAAGATGACGAGGAAGGGGTTTTGTGTCCCATTTGTTTATCCGCTCCTGAGACCTTATCTCACTGCTTCTTTGAGTGTAGGTTGGCCGAGGCGGTCTGGAATTTACTGGACTTGGGCCACATTCTTTCTCACTTACGTAGTGGCCATATTGCGATTGGTTGGAGGTGGCTCTTTTTTTATGCAGGTTTGACGGCTCAAGCAATTACTCGACTAGTATTCATGTTCTAGCGTATTTGGAAAGGGCGGTGTTGGGCGGCTTATGATCTGATGGTGTTTCTCCCTTCCACCCTAGTGCGACAGTTCGACTCACAGCTGGCATAATGGGATTTCGTGCAGAACAGTTCATCGACTCGGCGGGCGGGCAGTCCAATTGGTCCAGGAACTGCTGGCGATGCTACCTCTCCACCTTCGTGCCCTGCGAATGGAATTTTAGTTCATTTTGATGGGGCCACTAAGGCTACAGTAGGTGTAGGAATTGGTTTTCTGGGGTTTGGTCCAGGAGGCGCCATTTCGGTTGCATTTGGACGGTTTTATGACTTCATCTTCGACCCTTTCATTGTTGAACTCATGGCTTTGCGCGATGCATTACGTTGGTGTCTCAATCATTCACTAACTAATGTGACGTTCTGTGGTGATGCGCAGGTGGTCATTCGGATGGTCAACGCGAAGGATACGTCACACGGGTTGGGGGGAGCCATCATAAATGAGGTGCTCGTCCTCAGTGCCTCGTTTCAACGTATCTCGTTCCATTTCGAACCTCGGAGGTACAATAGGGTTGCCCATATCGTGGCGAAAGATGCCCTCTTATCGCGGGTTCGACTTCTGGTTGACAGGCGTCCCTTGCTTGTTTTTTAGTTTTTGACTTTTGGTCGAATTTTGTATATACTCATATCTTGTTGTTCCGGTTGGAATATCTATGGCAAAAAAAAAAAAAGCTAACACCAATTTTCCTGTATGAAGTCTTATGTTTGAGAAAATAATTTGATGATATCATATCACTCTCATAATGATATTATCATTATACCATTGAAATAATATCCTTATATTATAGTGTTATAATATGTAGTCAAATTTATGATAGTCCTAAGATCATAATATGACAGTGATAACACTACAACCAACATGTGTTTTAAAGAGCTTTTTTTTTCTTTTGCTAAAAAATATCAAACTGGATATCATAGTATAGATATAAATTAACACATCATTCTGTGAAAATGTTTTAAAATTTTAAGCTAAAACGAATGAGATATGATCCGATTAAAAAATATATGAAATTAGAAAAGTGTATTTTCTCTCCTTTGCATCCATGTTAGTATAAGACAAAGAAGACAGATGATGAAAAATTACCAGGCTACCTCTCCTACATTTTTTAAATTATTTTGAAACGTTATATATGATTTAAATGGAGTGATCTAGATTCAGTTTTGTAGTAGAGAATTTTGTACCCAATCCTTTTCCTTTTACTATTTACTAACTGTAATATTCCCGCATAATCTGGTATTACTTCAGCATGGAATCATATTTTCTCCAGTAGGATTTTTTTGGCAAAAAAATGTTTATTATTTCAGAATTATTATTTTATCGATACAAAATGGTTGAACCACGATTGTACCACAAACAAATCAGTTATGACTTTCGATACGGTTTCACAAACCATGATTGAAATTTCATATATAGAAAGTCTAGATTTTTGGAATGAGAAATTTAGCCAAAATCCCTCATTTTGGAAAAAACGTCATCCAAACTAGAAGAGGGTGAGTAGGCCAGAAGAGTCAAGGACGAGAGTACGGAAGGTTAATTAATTAGTCCTCTCGTCTAGAAGCAATATATATGTTTTGCTTTGTGATAAACACTTCATCAATCCATTAAGAAGGGATAAATTATCATGTGGTGCACTTTGCTTGCTTGCACGCCCACATCTCTTTATGGTTATTATATAATTAATTAACTAACTAATGAACTGTGAAGCCACTAGTAACACACTAGAGCGAGAGTGAGAGAGAGTGAGATCATTGTTCACCACAATCATATATCTGCCTTCTCATTCGTCCATCGTAACAACTGGGGATGGAAAGTGGGGGAAAGTCTCAATGGGGGTTGGTTGGTTGGTTATCTCATCTCATTCTCAACTCACCATGTTTGTAAAGTTCATCAATTCATCTCCACCAGAAACCCCTGCAGAAACAGCCAAACAAATCCTTCCCTTTCTTGGTTTCTGTCAATTTCTTGCCCAACCAGTAGCAACTTGAGATTACATTAACTGCATAATCTTATTGGAGGGGTGTTGCAACAATTATATCAATTACTAATTAGCAAAGAGGGAGTCAGTTTAGTTACAAGAATGTTATCATTATCTTCTTGGAAACCAGCTTAAGGAAGAGGATGGCTTTATAGATACAGAGATCCATTATGCAAAAGTTAAAGTAAGAAAGGTGAAAGTTGGGATGAAATGATAATAAGATTTTAGGAATTTTAATTCATTTGAATGATTGAGGCGATTTATTATTAACATGGTATTAAATTTTTTGGGTCTATATTATTATTTTATAAACTTGTCATTTATATATTGTATTTTCGGCATGGTTGTCAAACCGGTTTCATGCCGGCCGGTTCAACCGGGTTCAACCGGTACCGGTCAGCAAACTGGCTGGAAAGGGGCCGGTATTTAACTGTGGTCAAATCCGGTCAATGCCGGTCAGATCTGGTCAAATCCGGAAATTCCGGCCGGTTAGACCAGAAACCGGAATTTAATGTTACACACATTATATCCAAAAATAAACATCTTCCATAGGATTTGAACCAAGGACCTCTTGTTCATTTTAGTTTAACTTATACACCAGTAGGCTACAAGCAATTTTGTTGTCTATATTAACCTTATATGTTATATATCTAATACTAAATTTTACACAAATCATTATAAACATTAATAAATTTAATTTAATAAATTTAATTTTTAAGCATCTAATTGTTTAGTATTAGTTACCAATTCTTAGCATCTAATTGCTTTTTTATGACTAATTTATTTGGAATTGAGGATTTCCATTTTCCTCATGTATTTTATTAAAACCGGCACAACCGGCATGAATACTGGTTGTACCACGGTCAGACCATTCCACTTACAAAACCGGCACACCGGCATAAACCGGTTTGACAACCTTGATTTTCGGTAAAGAGAGAAATATATCGAGAAGTCGATGTCATTTATGTTTTCAAATCGTTTATCGAAGTTTAGAGTTAACAGTTGAACTAATTGAGGTCAAACTATGTCTGATCATTGATGAGGAGATACATATTTGTCTATGAAATTCTCTTTTGTAATTAAACCTTAGTCTGGTGCAGTACATGGAAAGTATGTTTAAATATCGACTCGGGTCGGTTCGTATATCCCTACTTCAGTCATTTGAATCATTATCCAGCGACTCGGTTTTTGTTGAAAAGTTTGCTAATTAAAGTAAATCAAGGTAAAAGTAAATGGTTTTGAAAGCTCTTTTGTGAGAAGGATCACTCGGGTGTCGCTTTCCCCTAACAACTACCATGGTATGTGAATCAAAACGATTGCTATGGGCAAGGTGACCGCGAACTGCTAGGGGAAGCAAATATGGTCATAGACCACACTCTCGATTGCTAAACCGAGGGATATATTATAGGTTGTCACTCGGCTCTCTCGGTTTAGGCAATCGATGGTTGACTTACTCTATCACTCAACCCAATGGTTGGTCGGCTTAATCGCGCTTAACCAAATTGTTTAATCCAACATCGAGGTTTGTCCTAAATTAACCTAGATATGTGACTTGAAAAGCCCTAGGAATACCAACTCAATTGAGCCTCCCTTGAATGGGGTTTTCCCTCTCTAGTCTAGGTTAAATTGGCCAATTAGATTGCTAAGCACAAATATGTACAATCAACATGAATAATACCTCAATCATTGAATTAAACAACACCCATAAACAATCATTCAATTCACATAACAAAAACTACATGGTAGATAGTTAGGGTTTCACAACACCCAAGTGAAAAAGAAATCTACTCCATGCTAGAAATGAGAGAAACACAAGGGGAAGAGGTAGAAACAATCATAGGGAGGCTTCCAATCTTCTTTGCACTTGTGCTGAACTTCTCTTGGGGAGAATCTTCCCAAATCCACTCTTGGAGCAAAACCCTAGCCTCCTTCTCCTTTGGTTCGTCTTTCTCTCTCTAAAATCTGAAGAAGAAGACTTTCGCACTCTTTTGGCTCCTCCTCTCTGTTCCTTTCAGCTCTTCTTTTAAACAGGGATCGTGGTCAGTTCATGACCATGAACTCTGAAACGCGTCTGTGAACTCAAGATGGGCGTTGAAACTCACCGCTTCGCTTGTAGTGGTTCACGGGAAACAGCTCCAGTTCACGGTCTTAGTGATCGAGAACTCAATTAACGTCAGTAACTTGAGATTTAGCCCTAGACACCTTGATGTTCACGGGCAACAACTCCAATTCACGGTCTAAGCAGACCGTGAACATCCAAGGAAAGCTGTGAACTACCTTCTTTTCACCTCTTCTCTCGGTTTTCGCTCCTTTTCGTCCAACTTTTGACTCCGGGGCTGGTTTCACCTGTTAGATTCCGAAACATGCTAAAACACAAGAAACCTCGCATAAAACCACCCTTTTTAGGAGCACAATTGCCACAAACGCCTAAGGAAAACGGGGTAAAATATGTACAATTAGGCCCGAATCAAATATCATATGGTTATCTATCTATAGAATATATGAAAGGAATTTATGCATTAAATTTTCAACATTTTGAAAACGGAAGCCTGCCTGTAAGTGAATCTCAATATCATTTTTCGTCATTTCAATCGCTACTAAATGATGTTGTACGTTTATTGTAGGCTAATTCTGACTGCCACTTATGGATTAATTAATGGCCCCGATGACATATGTTGGGACTTTTGTTCCAACGCTTCCACTCGCCCATTTGCTTCACTCAACCCTTACCACGAAAGCTTCGATGCAGAGATCATATCGCCATCCAAAGAGCAGGCAGAGTTCTGCAAAAATTGAACTTTGCACCCACCCACCCAGCTCTCTGGTATTCCACCCACCAACCTTGAGCCTTCCACATCTTTTGGCTACTCTCTGCAATTGAATGTGTTGTTGAAAATCCAACGCCAACAACTGCAATAAGTCCCAGATAAGCAGTATGTATAAAGCGGAGTCACGGTTTATATGAACACTTACTGCATATGTATCACAATATTAACCAAAGAGGTTTCATATTTACAGATTTTCTCTCGGTGCAATTCTCTTATCTCCCTTCGGAGGAAAAATCTCATATGCCGCTAGGTGTTATATGTGCACCCGCATCAATTTGACCATGTGTTGGATCCAGACATTTTTTTGTGCACCTACATCACTTACTCATACATATATTTATGAAAAAGTTATTAGCCCGTTATTTATTATATTTTCTCGACGCGGTTCTTGATTTAAGAACATTGATGTATTTGGAAATGAAGAATCATCATCTTGACAAATCTATTGGCACAACAAATTTTCGAAAGATATTCATATTTCAACTTTGCTATTGATACAATAATAATAATAATAATAATAATAATAATAAATTAGTATTTCTTTGAAGTAATAGAAT
The DNA here is from genome assembly GCA_964030455.1 of Linum trigynum. Taxonomy (NCBI): domain Eukaryota; kingdom Viridiplantae; phylum Streptophyta; class Magnoliopsida; order Malpighiales; family Linaceae; genus Linum; species Linum trigynum. The sequence continues at coordinate 24,506,422 of OZ034814.1, read as the reverse complement.
ATTCTGTATGAACCTAATCTAATCGTCTATTTGGAATTTGGTTCAAAATTTCTCCGTATAGTAAAGTCCACCTAAAAACCTATAACGTACCGTAGCAAAGCGCGGGCAACACCTAGTATGTTATGGTTTTAGAGAAGAGGAAATGAAAGGTGAAGACGCCATCTATATGGGGAATCGACATAATTCCTTTCCTATGGGTGACTTTCTCATTATATATTGAAAGTTGCATTGTACAATTAATAAAAACAAACTAGCAACTTAAACCTACCAACATCAACACGCAAAGTAGCAAATGAATACTAATTACAACAAATAATTGCATAAAAGTTGAACCACAATGAATTGGCCCGGTTCAAGTGAAAGGAATTTTGAATCAGACATCTTTATTTTGTTTGAATCCAAATGCATCAAGGATTTCAGTGGCTGCCTTCTACTATCTTCAATCATTTAAGCACAATCATAGTATTCATCACAATCACACGCCCCTCAAGCTGGCGAGCACATGTTGTGCTTGTGCACTGCCAACTTGGATAAAAAATAATCGCATCTATCCAAACAAGCTTTTGTATATAGATATGCAATTTATTCTTTTGTATTGATGTCAGACAACCTTAGTTTCCCTAATTTTAGTCTTTCACAAATCACAAGACAATCGACTTTTATATGCTTTGTGCGTTCGTGAAAGATTGAATTTCCAACAATATATATTTTTTTACTAATTCTCACAAAATACTTGTACAAGTTTTGGATGAGAAATTCTATTAAATGCAATGATTTTAACCATTGTACCAATCTCGAGATTTTTGCAATGCCCTATGTTTTGCTTCTCATGAAGAACATGAAATTGTATAATGATTCTTGCTCTTCCAAGTTCTTCATGAATCCCCCAAAAAGGTGTACTAGCTAGTGACAGATTTCCATATATCAGAGCATGTGGCCCAGTCTAAATCATAGTATCATCTCAATGTGAGTCATGAGTTGTAGAGAACCACAAACCTTGATTTGGACTACCTTCCAGGTATCTTAGGATTCGATGAAGTCATTTCACATGTGTTCTAGTCGGATTAGCTTGAAATTGCATAATAGTTGGACATGAAAGGTATTGTCTAGTCTTGTCGAAGTCAAGTACTGAAGTTAACCAAGCAAATTTCTTAAATGAGTCTCATCTTCTAGTGGAATTCCAATTGAAGCAAAGTACATAGTCTTCATGCTAAGTGGAGTTTTTGAAGGTTTGTTTTCTAAGAAGTCTGCATTGACCAATAGCTCTAGACATAACTTTTTATTATTAAGTGAAATGCCCTCCTTATTTGTTGCTACTTCCAATCGCAAGAAGTACTTCATATTTACTAGATGCTTGATCTTAAATCCTTCTTCTAATTATTATTTGACCACCTCAATTTCTTTCATGCTAGGACCTGCTAGTAGATAATCTCCATATGCAATGAAAACCCCTTAAAAAAAAATTGAATATAGAACAATTCTCCTATGACTGTCAAAATCCTATACTCGTAAAAAAACCCATAGAGTTCAATGAACCACTTTCTGCTAGCCTGCTTGAGCCCATACAAAGACATTTCAAGCTTGCTTACCTTCCCTTCCATGTGACTTTGCTCCCTCAAATCCTCAGACAACTCCATATGGACCTCCTCACCTAAATAACCATGCAAGAATGCAATACACACATTCATTTGATGACATGATAAGAGTTTATCGTATGGTGTATCGATATCCAAACAAATATAGCGGGTCGTTGTGGTATGAGGAATTTCTCATGACCACTCGGGAGGACGTAGATGCCATGGTCGAATTTTTGATCGCCAATAACATTAAGCAAGCATAGGTGTTTGTTTACACCGAGACGGTCGAATGCGGTGGAGGTAATTCTGGAGATGGCCACTAGAGAGTAAGTGTCCATGAAATAAATTCCATAAGTCTGTTGATATCCCTTGTCAATTAATATTGCCTTGTATTTATCTACTGATCCATCAACATTGTATTTTCTTAAAGATCCATTTATTAACGAGAGGATGGCCAATAATACTCCATGTCCCATTCTCTTCAGAAACATATAATTCTTTCCTTGTTATTTTTCTCCAATAATGTTCTGTGATAGCCTGAGAGTAGCTCCAAGGATCAGGGCAAAGAGAAATAGAAAGTGTGTATAGTTGATGATTTGGGGAAGATAGGAGTAATCAAGACGGTGTGATATAGGATAATGGAGTTTTGAGTTAGAATTTCCAATGTTGGGGGTAGTTATCAAGGTTTTATGTAAATTCTTTAAGTAATCAGGTTGTAGAGAAATTTTGTCCTAGCTTCGGAGCACTGGTGGTGGAGTGACCTGGCTTGAAGAAGATGCTATAGAAGAAGAAGAAGATAGGGGAAGAAGTTCGTGATGTAGGAATGAAAGATGTTGATTTATTAGGCAAAGAAGGAATATATGAATTTGAAAGGTTATAGTCTGAGTATGTTGTCTCATGAACATTGTGATCTGAAGGTAAAATGAAGTAAGATGAATATGGTAAAACAGTAACCACATGATTGTCATTTGTAGAGTTTCTCATGGAAATACTCTCAGCTTCCTTGAAAGGAAATGCATTTCCATAGAATTTAACATCTCTTCTAATGAAAACTTTAATTCCAAAGTTGCAGCGTAGAAATAATGCTTTTCTAACTATTGAAACACTTTTAGGCTGCTATAATAAGGAGGAATCCCATAGAGACATTCAAATGAAGTTTTTTTCTTCTTCTTCAAAACAGGTGTAGGAGTTCTTGGTAAAAAGCATGCAAAACCAAATTACTATAGAAGTTAGTTGGAACTCCTGACTACAATTTCATGGCTTTTTCAACATTTAGCAAATGCTTATATTTATGTTATACTCTTCCATTATGTTGTGCATTCCTTGCACAACTCATTTCATGCACAATCCCAGCATTTGATAAATTTTGGGAATTTTAAATTCTTGCCGCTAATCAAATCGAATGAATCTCATTTTCCTATCAAACTGAGTTTCGTCCATAATGTGAAAAGATTTCAACAAATCTCTTCCCTCAGACTTGTTTCTCATAATAAAAAATAACTAGTCATGTGGTATACTATAATACAATCATCAACATCTGTAACCATAATGAGAGACTAATTATAAAAACCATTAAAGGGTCGTTAGCTTGATGAATTTGATTATGAGGCAACAAATCTCATTGTCCAAAAACCATTGTTTGCTTCATATATTTAGGGGCAACAAATCCATGGGTCACACAAACTTTAAGGGTCCAAATTTGTGGACCCCACGTACTTGAAAGTTCCACCTAGAGGTGAATAAGCATAGGCTAACTCTATGCCAACAGCCACGGTAATACAGAGCATGCAAGCGTTATCCGAAATGATTGGGGTAAAGCGTATGGAGAATTAATCATAGACTTTGAAGTCCATCATTCAAGACCAAACTACCCCTCTTATTTAATTTCTCTTCTCATACCAATGAGTGCAATAAAGGTAGATTTCACTTTATACATACAAATCTAATTAACAAATTTCATTATGAAATCTACGAAAAAAACAAATCCATGATTTTACAAAACCCAAAATTTACCAAAACCTTCTTTTTCAAAATTCAAGATTAGTGAGAGTTTCAAAAATATGAACAAAATTTATCTATCTTCAAAATTAATTAAAAACAATCACAAGAGTACTACTACTACTACTACTACTACTACAAGAAACACATGATATTTGATTATCCTTAAACTCCAAACATGTCATTCAAATCCTTGTGATTTTTTTTAAACATCTCACCAATTTATGAGTGATTTTGTCATATTTTGCGATTAATATATTAAATGGAACGGGTCTAACGAGTCGACCCGCTAACCCTCCCAACCTGACCCAAAAAATCACGAGTAATCGAGTTCGGATCATTCGGATTTTGAGTTACAAAAAAATCTAGCTTTCGGGCGGTTTCAGGTCGGGTCAACTAGGGGTGTTCAAACGGTTTGGTTACCATGGTAACCGTTTTAACCGGTATTATTTGGATAATTTGGTTCGGTTAATTTGGATAATTGGTTTGGTTTGGTTAAAGTTTTTAACTTGTTTGGTTTAGGTGGTTTGGTTTGGTTTGGTTTCAGACACTTCTAACCAGTCAAACCAAATTAATCAGTTAAGTAATTAGTCATATATCTAACATATATTATATACACATACTTAATACTTTGCATAACCATTCAAGAGTTAACGTTCATCTCTTTTAGACTCATAAAATATAATGCTCAATATTGCTCATATAGTGTATATTTGTATATGTAAAATGTAGACCACAACATATAGACGCATAATTTAGATAAATGTCATACATTATGATGGATGGAAACTTGAAATGAATGTCATTTCCAGCCTATGATAATTGCTAAGAGAATAAGTCAATTTACACAAACACAACAATTCATTAATCCATACCATTGTCATAAATTTTTGTTAGGTGAATACTTCTATACTAATCGTAAGATAATTGTCTTAGTTGCATGTATTTTTATTAAGGGTCAACTATAACTATGTGTTGATTGTTATGTTTTATTCATTATATAAATTGCGAATTGTTGCATTAACCGGAAAATTTTCATCGTCAATGATAATGTGATTTTATATTGGTTAATCTGGTTAACCAATAAACCAAACCGATCAAACTTTAGTTTGGTTAATTTGGTTGTTGTATTAGTTTGGACGGTTTGGTTATGATATTGTATTCCATGGTTAATGGAATTTAACCTTATTTGATTTGATTATAACCATGGTAACCATTTGAACACCCTTAGGGTCAACGGGTCAGGTTGTAATTTGCCAGGTCTAGGCCAAACAGTAACCTTTTTCTCCTATAAAACAGAAGACCTCTTCTTTTCTTCAGCTTCTTCCCAAGACATTCTCCCCTTTACATAGACAGAGCTCGAGAGATACCGGAACAAATATGAAATGACCACTACTCTTCTTCCTCTTTAACCACAAGTCCATATAAAACGACTCCTTCTTCTTCCCCACGATTTCCAATCTCTTCTGCTTCACTTCTTCTTACAGAAAACAGAGAGCTTAGCCTTCCCTTTTCCTCATAAACGAACACACTAAAGAAGAGACAACAAAGGCAGCAGCAAGAAGTTTGGAGAGAAGACAGAACCGACAACAAGCATCAAACAAACAAGGTTACTATTTCTTCACCCTTTCCATCCGTTTCAATCCATAACCCAATTCTTGCTTTAAAGCTAAAGAGCAAAGGGTAGTCTTTTCTGAAAAGCAGCTTGTATGCTATGGTTGGGAAACCCATTTTAATTTTTCTCTCTACCTTATCTTCTACTCCTTCAAGTTCATTTTAGTTATCTAAATTCCCATTCAAATCTATATAGATATCTCACACAACTACCACATAACATTGCCATTACCAATTTTGTCATAAAAGCTACAAAATTTCCAGAACCAAAGCCTCCATAAACCCACAAACTTGCCAAATCCAAAGACAGACAATTACCACCAACCACAATCCCATTTCAGGATCCATAACTACAAATGAACCCCAATTTCTCCAATTCATAGCCGAAATCAGTCCTAAGATCCCAAAACACAAAACCCATCAATAAAATCCATCGTATCATGACAGAAAAACAGAGTCCAAACAAAGATAGAGCCGAACCTCACCCACCAGCCACATCAGCCGCCGGAGGTGACCCACTTTCTTTCCAGTCGTGCTTTCCCTCCTCTCTCGGCCAAAAATGAAAGAAACCAGAAAAAACCCAGGTCAGAACCTCTAAAAATCCACCAAAACATCTAAAAAAAAACTTACCAGAAGCAAAACCTTCCCTTAGTCATCGTCGCCGCCCGCTTCTTCTCCTCCCTTTCGGTCTCACGGTTTCCTTTCCCTCAACCACAATCGAAACCAAAGAAATTCATCAGAACCATCGCATTTCCCATCGTCCATCGCCGGTGGGATTTTCGGAGGCGAACTCTGTTGACATCTTTCCTCATGGTCAAAACCCACTAAACACAAAGATAATCGATTTAAATCGATAGCTACTGGTATAATCCTTGATTACTTAACATCACTTTACCTAATTCCTAAAATTGTAGTTTACTTCGATTGTTCCTATACTCAAGTCTCAATAAACATCTATACGTAATTCCCATGATATTTTTAATCCTTCTATGTCATCATAATCATTTTTATAAAAAAAAAAACTTAAATACAAAACCATGTAATAGATTGTGGTCGCTTTTAAGTCGGAATCATAAAAAAAATTCATATCAAAATCATTTCTTGGAAATCCCAATTTCAAGTCCTATACACAATCGTGCCAAATCCTTCATTTTTATTCGAATTACGTGGACTTTGATCCCGACTATTTGGATACGTAAGCAACCAATAGCTTCGAGTACAACTAACAAATTTTCTCCACTTAAATCATAAATACCAAATTACATCTCTTGAATAAGGAAATCCATTATTATCTTAATCACGTATCGATAGAAGCATGTTAAGATCCTCTTTCCAAAACCTATCAACTTCACCGAATTACGTGGACTTTGATCCCGACTACTCGGGTACGCAGGCAACCAATTGGTTCGAGTCCGACTAACAAATTTTCTCAACAATTTAACGTGTAAGCGTTAACACTTCAAATCACTCTTTTTTAAACACCCAACCCTTAAAAACTTATCGATTTAAGTAGTACCAATTTTGGGCATTATGGAATGTGAATACAATTCCGCACATGTAATCGTACTCCCGAATCTATAATCTTAAATTTTGCAGACCACATCTCGGTTCTGACCTTAAGGTCGAGACCAAGCCAAAAGGTGTTCAATCCACCACAATTAAGATCAATGGCTACTCTGAGCAATCTCGCGATGGATCCCCCAAATTGAGGGGTGGTTGCGACACTAGGACCTGAAATATGACCAAAAGAAAAGCACAACATATCATAAATTAGGTCGAGGAACGACAATCATAAAGTCAAACAATCAATATATGAAAGTTAAAACATGTACAATCAAATATATTGCTTCATCAGAAGTGGTTATTTCTTGTTTTTTTATCTAGGTTTGAGGTGACCATCCCCTTAGGTTGAGATTATAAGTCATATCAAGTAAAACAATATTTTAATTGCATAATCATATAATTGAAGCATTGGGTTTTTACCCTCGTAGGAATCCATGCTTACCGCGCAAGAGATTTTATAGTTACATGACCATTGAACTAAGAATTCCACTAGGAGTGCAACTAGGAGACATGATGGGTACTGAATTCTTTTGTTTATGCTGTTAAAATACGGTACGGAAAAGTTACGTATAAAATATGTACGGATATAGTATTTTAATGGTTATAAATATATAAAAAAATAACTATTTTAAAAATAATTAAATATAAATATATTAGACGGGTTGTATACGTGTTTAGTACGGGAGCCGCCAAATGAATGGAAAAAAATAAAACAACTGAACAATAATACATATAAAATATGTACGGGCACATATACGTATATTAAACGAAGTATTTACTAACTATGGTAGGTAACACATCTCAGAGTTATATTGACTAGAGAATAATTATGACATATCAATGCTTCAAAGAGATAATGAAAGATAGAAAAGGTGGAAATTAATGCTTTTTCCCAGACCAGAATCACTGATGTGTGCTTGGAATGGATCCTGACTCCTGAGAATCCTTAAGACAGAGAGAGATGGGAATGGAGACGACGGTCATGGTGGTATCAGAATCACACAGACAGAAGATAAAGGTGTAAGAAAGATAGATAGACATGATAACTCAAAATTAGACACAAACTAATGAGGAGTCCTCTGAACCCATTGTTTGATTGTTTTTGTGTTTCTGCTCGTATTTTATTTTTATTGGAATTTCCACACACACCTACAAGAAATTGAATTTCGTCCTTCAGTATTTTCTTTTAATTTGGCATCATGGTATATGAAAGTTGTGGGCCCACAGCCACAACCCAACTTGACTTGTGTATATATATTTTCTCCAGCGTGGTGTCTCAATCTCATTCCATTTCCATTTCCATCTCGAGCAGGGTGACAATTATGCCAATGACAGAATAGAAGCACAAACATTCCCCTCTTTCAACTGTCCAGTGTTGGCTACTTGCAAACCCAAAAAGATATCAGAAAGATTTGGAGTGCTCCATAGTACATGAGAAACTCAACTCATGTTCAGGCACCTGCTTCATGCAATAGGATTCAGGCATGGCAGACAACCATCAAGAGAGCAAAACCAACTCCACTGCCACTACAGTCGCTTCAGAATGTTCACCATTGAGCACTAGCATTGTTGCCCCATCCATGGCTCCTCCTTTCACCGGATTCCTCGAAAGAATTTCTAGCTGGACTTGGATGAAACCAAACACTGTGGGAAGCAGCACAAGACAGCGAGTTTTCAGAAGGGATGTTGAAGAGGACGAGCAGCTTCCTTGTGCTGCTGCTCACTGTCTCTCTTCTTACTACAGCGTCTTCGTCGTTCGACTCGCCATCATGGTATGCATCCATACTTTGTTGTTTTGCATTCTCCTCCCATGTTTCGAAAACCAAATTTTTGAATTCCCTTGCTTCAGGTGATGCTTGCAATTCTGATAGGCCTTCTCACCATACTCACCTGGCATTTCACCAAGAGCTACACCAAGAAGTCGCTCGACACCCTAGCTTCAGGCCTTCGTTACGAGCTCTTACAGCGCCCCATCTTGCGAATGTGGAACATCGTCAACTCCACTTCCGAGATCACAACTGCCCAAGTCAAGCTCACCGAATACGTCCTAAGACGCTACAGCAATCCCTCAACTCAGGCTGAACAAGTAGAGGTTGGTGCAATCAATTTGCAGGATTGATCCATCTGTCTTTAATTCTCACAAAACAAAATATGTGATATCAGTTGGTGTGGTTTTTTTCTTCTTCTTTCTTTTGGGTGACATGATTTGTTCAGCTGTACGAAGTGATGAGAGATGTAACGTGGGCACTATTTGCGAGCAGGAAGGCTCTCAACGCAATCACCATAAATTACAGAAATGGATTCGTCCAAGCGTTCCACCGAGACCACATCACAAATAGCACCTTCTACATCTACTCCGACCTCGTCGACTACTCAATCACAACCACCACCACCAATGGCATCAACTCCACAATGTCCACAACCGCCCACCGAGGGTGGGACGTTGATGCCATCCAAAACAACTTCTCTGCAATCTGGTACCGAGAGCCGCTCGACCCTGTAACCGGCGACAAGCTAGGAAAGGCGCAGCCGATTCTCCCCGATGATTTGATCAACATTGCGGGGCTTTCACAGGTGCCAGATGGAGTAGCCTCGTGGCACGTGGCGGTGAGCAAGTACGCCGACTCGCCGATGCTCTCTGCGGCGTTGCCCGTCTGGGATTCTTCCAACAAGACCATCATCGCGGTTGTGGGTGTCACCACCGCACTCTATAGCGTCGGGCAGTTGATGAGGGAGCTTGTGGAGGTTCACAGCGGCCATGTTATCTACTTGACCTCTCAAGAAGGTTATTTGCTTGCCACTTCCACGAATGCGCCTCTCTTGACCAATTCATCGTCGGGGACCAAGCTTATGATGGCTGTCGACTCTGAAGATCCCACTATAAGGAACGGTGCTCAGTGTTTGAATCAGATCTACGGGAATAACTTCCCAGCGGGGCATGTGGTTCACGTTGAGAATGCTCATCTTGGGCACCAACAGTACTATATTGACTCCTTCTTCCTCAATCTCAAGAGACTCCCCATAGTGAGTTGTTTAGCTTCCTTCAACTTTACCGTGTCTAGATTAACTTCGTGTTGATCGATTAGACATGAATTTGTATGTTGCAAACATTGATTTTTTGTGCAGGTCGGGGTGATCATGATTCCAAGAAGCTACATAATGGGGAAGGTGGACGAGAGAGCGTTCAAGACATTGGTGATATTGATTTCTGCTTCTCTGTGCATTCTAGTAGCTGGGTGTGTCTTCATTTTGATTCTCACCAATGGAGTGTCCAAGGAAATGAAACTGAGAGCAGAGCTTATCAGCCACCTTGATGCGAGAAGGAGAGCCGAGGCATCCAACAATTATAAGAGCCAGTTCCTTGCAAACATGAGGTGAGGAATATGACTATGTTCAATATTCAGGGTCTCTCTTTTGTTTTGTATGTTGCAAGAACATGCTTCTTAATCATCAATTTCATTACCCTCTTCTTTGCTTTTCTCCATTTTACAGTCATGAATTGAGGACTCCTATGGCTGCAGTTATTGGATTGCTGGACATTCTAATCTCTGATGATTGTCTCACAAATGAGCAGTATGCAACAGTAACCCAGATCAGGAAATGTTCCACTGCTTTGCTCCGCCTTCTTAACAATATATTGGATATCAGCAAGGTGATAACTCCTTAATTAAGCAACTACCACTTGTATGTGAATACTTCAATAATAACTAGCAACATTATTTTGGAAATTTCTCCATTTTTCAGAAAATAAGATTTTGCATTTGTAGGTTGAGTCTGGTAAGCTGGTTTTGGAAGATGCTGAGTTTGATTTATGCAGAGAACTTGAAGGACTCATGGACATGTTCTCTGTACAGTGCATTAGCCATAATGTGGAGGCCGTTCTTGATATTTCTGGTATAGAAAGATCTTTTTGAGCTCAACCCTCATTCTTGTCAATGATTAAACCACCAATGCACATCTACATATATTTACCGAATGCAAGTCCAACCTCTTTCTTTCTTACAGACGACATGCCAAAACTAGTACGAGGAGACTCTGCCCGGGTTGTTCAGATATTTGCTAATCTCATAAGCAATTCCATCAAGTTCACGACATGTAAGTGCCTGGATCTAACAACTTTCATTTCTCCATGGATGTCGGGAAGTAATCTTGAAGGCATGTTTGTTTTGTTGATAGCTGGTCACATTATCCTGCGAGGCTGGTGCGAAAACTTGAACAATTTCGATTATGTTGCCAAGTTCCCTTCCGATCACAAGAAAATGAGATGTGCAATCAAGGCGAAGCTGAGGCAACATGGGAATCATACGAAGAAATCCAATAGGAGGGAGAATAAAGTAATTATGTGGTTTGAAATTGACGATACAGGCTGTGGTATGTAAAGAAAATAAATTTTGCATATTGTTGTCAACAGTCTGAGACCAAAGCTTAAAGCAGTTCAATATCCTAAAAAGAAACTCAAACCAAACTTTGTTTTCTTTCTTGTGTTAGGAATTGATCCGAGCAAATGGGAATCTGTATTTGAAAGCTTTGAGCAAGCTGATCCTTCCACTACACGATTGTGAGTAATCTATACCTTATCTTGAATAATAAAGTATGGTTATATTCTTCAATTGAATTTGGTTTCAACTTCTAAATTTTAATACTTTCAGGCATGGTGGCACTGGCCTTGGATTATGCATCGTTCGGACCTTGGTAAGCAGTTAACTTGCTCTAAAAGCATAGACTTTTGGTACATATCTTGGGCCTGCTCAAATAGTTTTGAATGTGATAAACTATAAATCATCTAGCAAGTTTTTGAATGATGAGATCTGTATAAAAACCAGGTGCACAAAATGGGGGGAGAAATAAAGGTTGTGAAGAAGAATGGAGCAGGAACTCTAATGCGGCTCTTCTTACTTCTAAGTACACCAGCAGATTGTACAGATATACACCCTCAAACGGATATCGTTAGGCATAATTTGGTGGTAATTAAAGAGCTTCCTCATATCGACCACAATGGGTTTTAACTTTCATCACCTACCATCACAACAAAAAATTATGACTTTTTTTTGCCTTGTGATTGCCAACAATGCAGGTCTTGCTTGCACTCTACGGAACTATGGGAAGAGTGGTTATGTCCAAATGGCTACAAGGTTTGGGACTTCCCACACTAGGGATTTCAGAGTGGAATGAGCTAACCCAAGTCCTCCACGAACTCTTTCAATCAAAAAGGCAAAAAAGTAACAACAACAATAGCATTAGCAGCAATGGCAGTAGTAACTTTGATGGACATCATCCACTGAAGGAGCCACTAAAGGCCGAAGTCATTCGTGTTCAAGAAATGAAGGAGCATTTGCTAGTCATAGTTGTGGACATAGGGCTGCTTGACTTGAGCACAGAGATATGGAAAGAGCAGCTCAATTTCCTGGACAACTTCTCAGAGAAAGCCAAGTTCGCCTGGATGCTGAACCATGACACTTCTAACCAGGTGAAGATGGAGCTTCGCCGCAAAGGGCACATGTTAATGGTGAACAAGCCGTTGTACAAGGCAAAGATGGTTCAGATCCTTGAGGCCATTATCAAAGAGAAAAATGTAGGTCGACAAAGGAGCTATTGTAGGGATAGGAGTGATATGCATGAGTGCGTGGAGATTGATCCCACTCAATTTGAAACCGCAAGCTCGGAGGATTTCGAAGTGTCCAGCCCTAACAAACAAGGAAATGAAAATAAATTTGGGAATGGAAATTGGAACAGCTTGGTTTCTGCCACAAGGTCAGCAGAGAGTAAACAAAAGTGTTCAATTGTTGAAATGACGGGTGGAAATTCAGAGGAAGGGAGTTGCAAGACGGAAAGGAATGCGGTGGATGGGAAACATGTGAAAGCTCTTGATGGATTGAGGATTCTACTGGCAGAAGACACACCGGTCTTGCAGAGAGTTGCGACCATAATGCTGGAGAAAATGGGTGCTAGTGTCGTTGCTGTAGGTGATGGACTTCAAGCTGTGGAAGCCCTAAACAGTAACATGATGACATGTGGGAGTGCAGCCGCAAATTCACCTGAGATTCAAGACTCTCAGGCGTTCGACCTCGTTTTGATGGATTGTCAGGTGAGAAGTTACTCTGAATCCGCTCCTGGATCTTGTTCTTTACTATCTCACTTCTTATTTATGTTTGATATACTGTGTGGGTTTGGGGTTGAGAATGACAGATGCCGAAGATGGATGGATATGAAGCAACAAAGGAGATCAGGAGATGGGAAGAAGGAAGAAGTGGGGTTCATATCCCGATTGTGGCATTGACGGCCCATGCAATGTCGTCGGATGAAGCTAAGTGCTTGGCCGTGGGGATGGACGCTTATTTAACAAAGCCAATTGATTATAAGCTAATGGTTTCCACCATTTTATCACTTACTAAACCAATAACGACTTCTTAATAGTCTTCTCTCGACCTTTAAACCCCTCATTTTGGCAATAAGAGAAAAATTAGACATATCACAAATGTCAAAACGATCCTGTCATTTTTGTAGGATGCAACAATATGAGGCTAGAGATTGACAGGGTTCAATGATCCACAAAAGGTTGTATGTATGTGTAAAGTGTAACATATCATCATCGGCTCTTTTGTTGCTTAACTAACAAAAGGATCCTTTGTGACATTTGAATTGTGAAAATGTTCAACATGTACAAATTATATTGTTGGCTAATGATTTTCATTATGCAAATGATATAACCGCATGGATACTATGGGCCAAGGTTGTCAACTCATATTGGATAGTCGATCCAATCAAGTAACTTGGTTGTGGTTGCGGTTAAATGGTTGAAGACGGTTCAATTGGATACTTGATTTATCTAGATTCATAAATAAAGACTTTGTTATGGTGACTTGGAAGTCACCATGACTTGGATTAATGGTCTACCTTTTTAACTTGTGGTCGACCACTTTTCAAGAAATTGATCTACTACTGCTTCCACTAAGTGGACTACTTTTTCCTTCAAACGATTTACCTCTTCCGCTGTGTGGTTGACTACTTTCCAAGAAATTGGTCTACCCCTTACACCAAGTGATCTACCGATTCCAACAACCGGTTGACCTGATGAATCATTGCTAATAAAATTATCATATATAATTAGAGGAATTCAATATTAATAGACATGTTTGCTGGTAAAAGAGTTAAAATTTGTACAAAGACTGTAACATTGATGAGAAGTTTCTCGAATGATTGTTCACCTATAGATTTGGAAAATGGTTTTCATATTTATTTCTTAGATTGGACTTACTCTACAAAGACTTTCATTTTTCCTTCAAATTCTAAGTTTGATTGTTTTCATCCTATGGTTGTCTTGTGATAAATCCACTTTGTTGATATTGTTGTTATGAAGATACTTAAAAAGTAGAGTATAATTGTTATACCATTGTGTCATCTTCAACGTCTATATAAATCTCATATCATCTTGCTTTTAAGGGGTTTTATTCTATAAGTTAAGAAAAAGGCTTGTTATTTCTTTTTATCTAGCTTATAATATGTGCAGAGTTTGGTTGCCCACAAATGATAGGATGTTGGATTACTTAATACAATTTCATATTGTATGCCTTCTATTGTCCAGTATTTTCCTGATATAAATAGAAGGTAACTGTGTCATATGGTCGATCCTTTGCTGGAAGCAGTAGACCGTTTTCTGAAAGTAGGTGTAAGTTGAAAATAAGTGTGTCATCAGGTTGCCCGTTTGTCCAAAGCGGTAGATCGCTTGCCTCAAGTGTTGGACCACTTGAAAGAAGAGGTAGACCATTTTCTTGGAAAGTGGTCGACCGATTTGTGGAATAGGTAGACCGTTTTCTCCAAATCATGGTGACTTGCAAGTCACCTTAGGCATACCCTAAAAATAAATATATATTATATCAGAGTTCATGGCTACACTAATTAAGCTAGTTTCGGTACAAATCCATTCTTTTTCGTAGTATTACAAAACCTAATTTAATGGTTGCGCTTTGGGGAAGAGAGATCTAATGGTCCGTATTATAAAGGGGCAAACAGAGAAATAACAGATTAAGGGGAGAGCTGACTTGATTTTTGGGGCAACACATGGATTTCCAGATGTACTTTCAATGCTCTTTTCAAATTTTCTCCAAAAATTCAACTGACCATATCTCATTCGTTTTAAATAGTATATCAATTTTTTTTTGCAAATAAGCATTATGATTTTTGTGCTCTACAAGATGATATCGATGTTGATAATTTTTTTAACAAAAAATTTCAAGTCATCATACCACTATCATATCACGATATTACCAATGACAGTGGTATAATATAATAGTGGTATGATGTTGGTAATGATAGTGATATATTGTTGGTATCAGGTTTATGCTTGAAAAAATAATTTGAGAACATCATATTACTCTCATATCATAATATTATCAACATGGTATAATGATGATATTAAGATATGATAATGGTATGATGTTGGTATGACGTCTTAAGTTTGACAAAATAATTTGATGATATCATATACTACAATATCATATAGTGATACATGATATGATATTGATATAATGTGCAGTTAGTATGACCATAGTGGTAAGATCATGATATGGCAAATATGATAGTGATAATAATACTACAAACAACACGTGTTTTGAAGATCAAATTTTTTTTCTTGCTCAAACACAGCGAAATTGATCTCAATGTGTAGATCTTCTTAATTATTGCGTCACTTATATGAAAATTATTTAACCCTTGGGTTGCAACATAAAAGATATGACCCGATTAAGAAAATGGGTGATCAGAAGAAGAAAAAAATCCTTAAACTGATCAAATAAGTTTCACTTTCTCCTCTAGGATCTGTGACAGGCTGTAAACCAAACAAAAAAAGGAAGGCAAAATTACTAGGCCCATCTTGACACTCTTTCTTATGCGTGTGCATTTTTTGCCATTAGATGAAAAAAAATATGGACGACTAGAAATAAGGTTTTGTAGTATATGAGTTTTGAGGGACAAGTTAGAGTGCTAAGGGGTTAGCATCATACTAACCAATCTGATATTCATTCATTATATTTAAGTTAATCTGAGGGTGGAGAATAATGAGGGGTATATTTGGTATTTTTATGAATTAAATTAAATAAAATTTTAAAATATTTCTTTCGTCCCTCTCATAGAGAATTTCAAGGAAAAAAATGTACACTTGGTAGCAATTTTGGTGACTTGTAGTAGTGTTTTTTTAGGTGCAGCATAGTTATTTTAATTTAAATAGTAGTGTTTTACCATTTTTAAGAGTAGTGATTGGCTAAGTAAGAATCACTACTAAAAAAATAAATCACTATTACAAATAAGAAAATTACTACTACAAATAAGCAAAACACTACTAATAGAGAACATAGTCAATAATTACAATAAGAATCACTACTAATCATACCAGCAAAATCACTAATAATCGATGCAATTACAATAATATCTACAAACATAATCACTACTAATCGACATACATATCTATGTCTCTTTCGTAATTGAATATGAGGCGTATTTGATAACTGATCACTGCAATTACTCCCACAAAAAAAAAATCACCGCAATTACCATGATAATTAATCAACACCTAATTGAATCACTACGAGGATAAAGCAGCAGCTTCATTGTGTGTTGCTTCAACAGGCATATTTGCTGGTTCCTCTGAATAGACGCCGATTGCCGCGGGGAGAAACCAGGCAGTGGACGATCGAATGGGAGGAGGGAGAATGGATCAATCAGAGACGAAACTGGTAGCGGAGCCCTAGATCTGGGCGGCGGCGGCCTTGAACGGGAAGGACGAGGCAGCAAGAAGGAGCGTTTTTCCCCCGGATCGATGGCGTCGAACGCGGAACTGGTGACAGAGCACCAGGGCCGTTGTAGACGTGAAAAGAGCCGTCTCCGCCAACGTCTCCCGCCCATCGACGGAAACACCCTCTCCGCCAGCTTCGGCGCCGCCCTCCGCTCGCAAGCACCCTTCTCTGGCTTTTATAGGTTTTGGCGACAAACCGTGACTGAGAGATTGAGAGAGGAAACCGTAAATGTGAAAACAGGTTGAAAGAGGAGTATTTATATTAGGGTTTGCGTAATTGTTGACTAAATTATCCTTGAGTTAATTCTAACTCTAGGATTATTATTTTAATCTAATGATTGTTAGAGTAGTTAGTATGGTGCTAATTCCTTAAGAGGTTAGCACCTATTCTCATTCCGAGAGTTTTGTCAAGAAAAATTAATGTATACCATTAAGTATTTTTAAATTTAATCTATGTTATTAATAATTAAAAACTAAAACAAATCCAAAACCTAATGTCTCATTCACATGTCATTCCTTTTTTGTGGTTGCCGCAACACAAATGAAAACCTAAAGAAAACGAAATTGTTGTTTCACGAAAAACCAAAAGTTCATGTCATTCACATTTTCCAATAAATATCATTAAATGATATCAATTTTTAAAGGGTTATAGGTATAATATGCCCCTCTACTATGATGTTTTATCAAAGATGTCCCTCTACTACTTTTTACATCAAATATACCCCTGTACTTTGAAAAAATTATCAAACATGCCCTTGTGTTAAAATTTTCATTGAAAAAATCGTCAATCATGATTGAACCGATATTTAGACAACCCGACATCGGCAAATGGGAGGAAAAATATCAGTTTTGTCCCCTGTTTTATTTCTTTGGGTCTTTTCAAAGTGAAATTATTTGAATGATTTGATTATACAAAAGAACCAAAAAAATTCTATAGTGAAATTTTCAGAGATATTTTAGTCATTTGTGTCGCCCAAACTAAAGTTCGGCCTTGGTTAACTGTTTTTGGATGAAAATTTTAACAAAAGAGCATGTTTGATCATTTTTACAAAGTACAGGGGCATGTTTGATGTAAAAAATAGTAGAAGGGCATGTTTGATAAAACGTCATAGTAAAGGGGCATATTATACCTATAACCCATTTTTAAATATGAACCCTATTGTTTCAAACTACTCATAACTCATATATGACCTACAATAGTAATTTACTAATTTACTAAGCTAACCGTGAGCAAGCTACGATTATGAACTCCACATAAATCTCAATCGCATAATGCATTACTTTGTCCAATAACTGGTTACATAATCAACAAGTTGATTCAAATTTATATATCTAACCAGGTGGCGATGCCTTACTTTGTCGTGGGATGGAGATGGCCTATGGCCATGTATCATGTGATTCGTTATGGTGTTTTGTTAGTATTATTAGGCTAAAATTAATTTTGTGTCGCATTTTTGTTAGTAATATTGTCTTGACAATATGATATTGAGTGAGAAGAGATATATGAAGCTCGACATCCAATTTAATTTTTTTTAATTTTGGCTAATAAATGATAATTAGCCTAAACCCAAGTAGACCCATTGATCATTGGTAGGGTCTGGGTGACATATATATGAGTTTGAAAGTTTGTAGATGGGGTTGGGTAGGGTATATGGATATTTACTTTCATAATATAAATGTGTATGAGTTGGGTATGGATACCCATTTATTCGAGTGTGTTTTAATTACACATACAAAAATTAGACCTATTTGTAGAAATTCAAAAATTTAGGTACCAAAATGTAATACACAAAAATTTCAGGTACTAAAACGTAGTGTTCCGTCAATATTTTTAGGACTTATATGCCAAGAAAATAATTTTAGATTATAAATCTAAAGATCTATTAAGTTTAGGTACCAAATTATAATTTGCATAAATGAGCCTTAATTTCTTTTATGGTGATGTAATTAAGATGATAATTGTTTACTTTTTTATAGAAAATAAGAAACTATTTATTTGATATGTTTAGATACCTAGCCAAAACATTCCATGTAAAATTGTTGAAATTCTAGATTGGGTGGAAAAGAAAAACTCAAGAGAGAAGCAAAAGGAATACAAACTGGAATTCGCTTAAAAATTTCACGCCTTCAAATCCCATAGTGGAAAATGACGAATTTCTAATAAGTAATAACCATATATATTTATTTTTTATTGGACTCGACATTGAGCTGAAAAAGTTAGTGGTTCATGGTTCAATTATTAATTCTCTAGACTGTTGGTCAGTCGTGTATGGACCCTTAGAATGCATAAAAATAGCAAGGTTCTAAAAGGCGCTAGGCGTAAGCCAGGCGCTCGGCTCCTGACTTGCGCCTTGCCTGATTAGGCGTAGCCTAGGCGCGCCTAGGCGTTCAGAGCATAAATGGAAAATTTTCTCAAATATTTCATGTTTTCTGGAATAATTCATATAATCCAAGTGCATATAAAATTAGCAATGCCTAGTTCTTAACAGTAAACACTTAACATAACAAATAACAAGCAAATAGTCAATAAGTTCATAGGAAAATGTTCATTCTTCATCATCCAAGTAGGTCCGTCCAGCCACCACTTCATCTTCATCATCCTCAAAAGCAATCTCCTCACCATCCTCCTCCACTTCCTTCTCTTCAGACACTAATTCTTCATCATGGAACTCTCTCACTCGTGCACTCTTGCGAAGCTCACTCTGTTCACCCGCCATTGCATCTGTAACAGTACTCGAGGGTGCACAATATGATTCCTCATCCTCATCTCCGAATACATACATAGCATGGTCATCCCCTTCCCGTGTTTCTGATTTTCTAGGGCAAGAGGCAATTTTCTGATTTTCTAGGACAAAACGAAAAGTATCGGGTTTAACCGCCTAAGCTCGCCCAGGAACGCCCATGCACGCCTTCTCTCCACTAGGCGCAAACTAAGCGCTATTCCTAACTACTAAGCGCTATCAGCGCGTTTTACAATGCCTGTGGCCAAGTCAATGTGATCCTCCACCGCCTAGCGCCTAATTAGGCGCGCCTTCTTGAACCCTGAAAAATAGTATACTAATTAGGGTTAGACGAAGAAGGCAAATAAAGAAATAAAGAAAGGGTTATGGATGGCAAGTGAATAATGAAATGAAGAGGAAGTAGATGATAGAAAGGTTTTGACCAATTCATTTAGTTGGCCGTCAATACAACAGTCAACCATTTTCACGTAGCAATTTATTGACACTTGCTTATGTAGATGTCGCATGTTTTGTTCCATGTAGTTAGTAGAAGTTTGTTAAGTCCCCAGAAATGTATTAAATGAGTTTATAAATCCGTTCTTGAAATATTTTAGAGTCGTCTCTCTTTTATCATTTATTTAATGAATCACGTAATGGGCAAATATAAAATGGTCGAATCTTCACCTATAGTTGGACCAATATGTAAATTTAAAAAAGTTGTAGGTACGAAAATCTCATAAAATTTAGATATCAAAACATGATTATTCAATCATTTTCATTAAAATTAAAGTTGAAATTTAATTAAATTTAGAGTATCAAAATCTACTTGTTTATGCAACAGTAAACTCAGTTTACATTTATATATATTAATTAATTAATGATACAATCCACATATGCAAACCACTTGCAGGTATTGATCTCAGTATCCTACTGAATTATGCAAAGACAATAAAAATCAACTAGTCTTTCTTGGCCTAACATTCGTAGCAACTAAACAATTGCAGAGGAAACAATGACAAGATTTGGGTGATTGCAATTACAATTCCTTCAAAATAGCTTTTATGTGAAACCTCCTTCAAACTCAACACTGAAATCTCCTCCCCTCTTGAAATCCTGATTCTGCTAGAGTAAAGAGCCTGCTTGATGAGTTTTATTGAATGTCCGGATTGAAGTGTAACCCATAGGAGTGTGAAGTTTTCTTTGGTGGTTAGGCAATTCAATACAAGTCGAATGCACTTCTTCTCACAGGATTTCGAGAGGGTCAATTGTATGTACATTATTTTGGTGTACCTTTGATCTCTGGCAAATTTACTAGTGGAGAATGTGCTATATTGGTGGATAAATTGACAAGTCAGATCAGGGCATGGAGGGCTAGTAAGCTATCCTATGCAGGCCGCCTCCAACATATTTCTTCTATTCTTTATACCCTATGTCAATATTGGATGACAATTTTCATTTTGCCCAAGAAGGTAATTGAGAGTAGTCAGAAGATTTGTTCAGATTTTGTGGCATGGGGATGGTACAAGGAAAGCAAAGGTTGCGTGGGACTTATTGGCTACACCAAAGAAAGAGGGTGGTATGGGATTGAGTGACCTCAGAACTTGGAATGTTGCATGTTTAGCTCGTCTCTTGTGGTTGCTGTTTCTGCAGGGGGACGGAGCTTTTGTGTGGCATGGGTGAGGCGCTATAGGATGAGAGCTCGATCTATTTGGGAGCTGAAGTTGACCATGACTGGATCCTGGCTATGGAGACAACTACTTAAGCTTCGTGGGTGGTATCAATACAGAATGACTGCAAATGCTTAAAATCAGGTTTTCTGGGAGGGCAAGCTTATGCAAAGGTTTTCGGTGCAACAAGTCTGGGAATCTATTCGGGTGCATAGATCTCTGGTTCCCTGGTGGCAGGTAATTTGGGGTAAGTACACTCTCCCCAGAAACAGAGTTATTATGTGGCTTGTCATTTTAAATCGAATAGTGACTCATGACAAGCTCAAGATGTGGGGTAAGATCAATGAGGCAGTGTGTGTAGTTTGTGATTTAGAGGAAGAAAGCCATTGTCATTTATTATGTAGTTGTGAGTATACTAGGCACTTGTTTGCTGCGGTATTTGGCAGTCTGCTACGAAGTTGGGGTTCCGATTGAGAGTAGATGCTACAAGAGGTGTGTTCAGTGGCTAAGAATGGTAGAGATGGTTATGTACTGAGTGTTGTTTGGTGTTTGGTTTGCAGTTTGGTTTGGAAGAAGAGATGTAGACGTGTTTTTGAAAAATTCCCAAGTCATGCGAGGTTGTCTTCTTGCAATTACGTGAGGAGGTTTGGTTATTAGCACAAGAAAATTTATGATTTAAAGATGCTTTAAGCAGAGTAGAGTGGTAGGAACATTAAATCCACACTTTTGATTTTGAGAGTTTTCCACTGTAAGATGTAAATCTGAGTTTTTGTGCGACTTGATCGTGTTGATCAAGTGAGCTTCATGGAAGAAATAATTACCGGGAAAAAAGTACAGGGACCTAAACAGTAATTTTGTTTGAGTCCCCCATATTTTCAGTACAAGCAATTTAGTCTCCAACAATTTAAACTTTTTATAATAGGCCGAAAATAGTATTTTGTCAAGATTGTTATTATTTTTTTGTTGTTGTACCGTATGTACTTTAATAGTATGATAATTTTATGAATAGGATTAAATATATAGAATGTTTTTATATTAATTTGAGAATTTTTGAAACTGCTTTTCCAATTATAAAAATTATTAGGAATACGAATTTAGTAAAATAAAATAATAATCGAATATTTTTGTTGGTTTTGATAACTTTAGTCGATGCTATATACTTGTATATTTGCACAGAGTTTATTTGGGAGTTTTTAGAGTCGATTGGATAATTATAAAAATTTATAATATGTCGCCTTTAACTGATTAAATTACTGTATGCATATCTTTTATTAATTTGATAATTTTATGAAAAATGAGAATATTTATAGTACATTTTAAAATTAGGAACCGGAATTTTAGACGTAGGTATTATAGATTTAAAATTTGTTTATTATAAAATTAAATGAGAAAAAGGAGTTAAGCAAGGTGTATACTATAGTTAATAATTTTGGGTTATGTTTTGAGTTATTCAAAGTCGGAATTTATAATTTTAAGAGGGAAATTGTTTTTGTAAATTTATGAAGTTTATTTAAAGGATTTCTTTTTTAGTTAATCGTAATAATAAGTTTTTAAAATTTTTGGGAAAATTCCACTGTTTTAGGAAAATTATTTAAAAGAGTTTAAGGGTCTTTTCAAAGAATTTTGAGATTAAGCTAGGAGGACCGAAAATTTTAAGGAATGTCGACTAAGGAAAATTTATCTCGATTTAAAGGATTTAGGGGGCGATCAAGTTAAGGGACTCCACATCAAAAGAAGTAAAGTATCGGCACTTGAGAGGTGAGTGTTAAGGGGGTAAAATCTCCGTCGAGGTCTTTTAGTTTATGTCTTTTAATTCAATTATGTTTGTTATTTTCAAGTAAGCACGATTATGTGTGTGAGGCATCCCACCCCCTACTTAAGCTGGAGGCACGCGTTGTGCTATGTATGTGATGTTTGTATGTAAGATGAACCCTCGGGCGGTTGGGTCACTACTGGACGCGGTAGATGGTTGGGTCACTACTGGACGACGATACGTAACACAGTAGTTGACCGGGCATGGACTGGACGACGTTACGCAAAGCAGTAATATTGCCTTGTGGATAGGGACACCGGCCGGCGATACGTAACGCGATGGACCCTAGTAATAAGTATATGAGTTAAGATAGAAATAGAAACTTCTACGATTTAACGTTGGAATAAGGTTTTAAGGATGAAAGAGAGACCGACTTTCATGTAAGAGGAAGTTATTTCTAATAACGTGTTAGTAAGGATTTACTTAAGGCAAAGACCTTAGTAAGTAACGACGAGACTGACCCCCTTCTCACTCACCAGGTGGGGAAAGGGGAAGAGGATGTAACCAACACGAGGAGGTTAACCAAGGAGGTCAGCCGTGTCAAGTTTGAAGATGTCAGAAGGCTCAGGGTAACGAGAAGGGATCTCTTTACCATATTTTTCTTTATTTCGTGTCTTATGAGTATACTGGAAAACTCAATGTTTATCTTTAAATGTTTTGGATTGAGATTGACCCAACTGTTTAGGGCTTTTTGTTTGAGATTTCTGGTTATTGTCGTTGGTTGATTTTTTTTGTTTAACTTTAAAACGTGGTTGGGGTTGCTCCGGAGTAACTTGTTTTTTGTTTGAATTATGGTTTGGTTTTTTTTCAAAAGAATTGGGTTGTTTCATAGGTGATATCCGAATGAGTGATTGTCAAGTAGAGGAGATAACCAACAAGACGTCGATAGAAAGAACCATCAGTGAGAGTAACATTTGAGGGTTGTGCCAAGTGATGATTTTGTTCGACATGGAAGGCGATGGGACGAGTAGCCTAAACACACGCCTCTTCAAGAATATCAAGAGTATACTTATGATGTCTTACGACAATGCGACATGGCGAGCGAGCAACTTCAATACCCAAGAAGTAGCAGAGAGATTAGAGAACCTAAATCCTTTATACAAAAAACGCTAATCAAGGAAGGCCTTAACATGATTGATGAAAGGCATGGCATTTCCTGCCAAAATGACATCATAAATGTAGATAAGAGCAGCGACAAAAACACCATCTTTCTGGTAGATAAAAAAAGAATGATCATCCAGAGACACACGGAAACCAAGTTCATTAAGAGAAGCAGTAAGCTTGTGATACCAATTACGAGATGCCTGCCGGAGACCGTTGATGGACTTGTGGAGATGACAAATGTGATTTCCCCCCTTTTTGGCAAAGCCAAGAGGAATACACATATACACTTCTACATCCAGATCCCCGTGGAGAAAAGAATTGTTAACATCTAGCTGATGAATAAACCAACCGCGGTGGACAACCACGATAATTAAACAACGAACAAGAACAAGAACAAGTTTAGCCACTATAGCAAACGTATCATGATAATCGACACCTTCAACCTGAGTTATCCCTTAGCCATTAACATAGGCTTATAATGCTCGATAGTACCATCCGGAAAATATTTAATCTTGAAATCCCACTTTGAATCAATGGTATGTCGATCGAGTGGAGGGATAACAAGACTCCACGTTCCATTCTGAATGAGAGCGGTGATTTCCTTGAACAT
This sequence comes from Linum trigynum, assembly GCA_964030455.1. Lineage (NCBI taxonomy): Eukaryota > Viridiplantae > Streptophyta > Magnoliopsida > Malpighiales > Linaceae > Linum > Linum trigynum. Next base: position 24,481,969 of record OZ034814.1, on the reverse strand, counting down.
AGCCTCACGCCAATGCGCATATTGAACACCTTGGTTGAAAGTCTAAGGTTCATCATGGCTAGTGACAACATCCAAAAATGTCTGATATGCAGGGTAGCTCGAGAATACGAGACATGAGCTAATAAAGGATAAACGACGGTCTGGGCAGTATTAACAGTCGTGTTATTATCTCCCAACTTGGGGCGAGTACCAACTCGATCATTACGACGAAGGGGAGCAAGCTAGTCAAGTGAAGGAGCCTCGAAAATGTTGGGTTGCACTGGAGTCAAAGAGGAAGAATTTGGGCCAGGTGAGACTGGCTTAGACGGTCCTGTGAGCAAGGTACCGCTCGAGACCGAGCTGGATGACACGGGATCTAGAACTGGGGAAGTATTTTCGAGCCCAACTGAAGTAGAACTTGGAACAATAGTGGAGATTGGGCTGGAGCCGGGAGAGCTCGGGTCGTGGGGTGATGCCCTCAAAACTAGGAGGGGAATTGGCAATGGCCGCTTTGGTTCTAAAAAGAAAAAATTCTCTGGAGGCACTGTCACGGACATAGACTTCTGAAGTCCGTGCGGCGTCTTGAGGTGCACTCATTCCTCAAGACCAGCCTCTCTGCATACGCATGCCAACTGGTTTCGCCCTGCCTTGGGCTCATCAGGGAGACGGCAATAGCCTCCGACCAGTTGTGCCTTCTCTTGCAACGATCCCTTTCATAGCCAGATCCTGACTCGGCCAGATGCGATGCACAGGCAAACAACGCATTATCGCTAATGTCGCCCCCTTTACCCTTATCATGGCAAGACAACCAGATGGCAGCGTTCTTCAGACGATCAACACGGTCACGACATTTCGGGTCGTGACAGCACCCAATGAAGACTTTGTTGATCCGAGGTTCGAAAGGGGAAATGGTCTTCAACGAACAAGACATCCCTCGAGACTAGGAACTTTTGAGTAACAAGGTCATAAAGTTGATACCACTTTTGATCAGGTGGGTATCCCAAGAAGACACCCATACAACCTTTGTCGGCCAACTTGTGAAGGCCAAGATGAGTATCCTTTGCGTAGACAATACATCCAAAGACTCAAAGGTGAAGTAAGGTGTTGGCTTACCAAAGAGAACTTCAAAGGGAGTCTTCTCTGTTGGTGTTGTGGGAAGAAAATTAAACAAGTAAATTGTCTTTAACACTCTCTCTCCCCAAAGCTGTATGGGCAAGCCGACATGAAAGTGCGCATGCTGTATTGAGTATGTGCCTATGCTTCTGTTTGAAAACTCCATTTTGTTGTGGAGTGTCAGTTCAATTGGTCTGAAAATGAATTCATTGGTGAACATATAGTAATCATGAAGAATGGTTATCTGAAAATCAGTCCCATTGTGGGTTTGAATATGATGGACACAACCATGAAATTGTGTTCAAACCATATCCGTAAACAACAGCAAGTACTTAGTAACATCGGACTTGTAACGTAGCATATAACCCCAGACAGTACGACTGAAATCATCAACGATAATGAGAAAATAATGAGCTCCATCAGTAGAAGGAACACTGTATTTACGCCATAGATAAAGATGGACAAGTTCAAAACAATTCATCTTCTTAATGTTACTAGAAACAAAAGGTGCATGAGTATAACTAGCATGAGAACATGAATGACAAAAATCCTCACTAACTCGAAGTGCAGGAGACAAAAAAGAAGCCAGTTGCACCATCTTTGACATAAATGGATGACTCAGCCTAGAATGCCAAATTTTGGACGAAACGACTTGACTTCCTACCGCGGCAAACGCTTGACAATCATTGTCTGCAAAGAGACGGAGATAGTAAAGATCGTCACGGAAAATCCTCTTTTCAATCACGTTCCTGAATTGTAAGTCATGGAGAATACAAAAGTCATGAAGGAAGATCAAAGCAACGTCACTCTACTTTGTGAGATGACTAACATACAATAAATTACAAAAAAATTGGGGCACATTGAGTACTCTGTCCAATTTCAATCACGGGGATAGCACAACTGATCCTACTTTAGCTACCAGAACTCTGGTTCCATTAGGAATCCTGACTAGTCGACTAATTGAATCCATTACCACATTAATCAACATGGAATCATCAAATACTATATGATCACTATAGCCCGCATTATTAGAAGATTGTCTTTGATTGCATCCTTATTTTGTTGCTATTTGATTATTTCGTGATTTTAGGGTCCTTTAGACGATACTTGTGAATTAGGTACAAAAAAGGCACAAGTGTAGTCAAATGGGAAGGAAGTTGATGATCACAGCTTGGACGGGAATAATCTTCATGAGAAGGCAAGGTTGAATATCGAGAGAAGGATGAAGCAGATTATGAAAAATGTCAACAAGAATAGATAGCCTCGATCATTTGAAGCTGGAGATTGGGTGTTGGTGCACATGAGGCAAGAGAGATTTACATACCAAAGGAGATCCAAGCTACTACCTAGAATTGAAGGTCCCTTGCAAGTAATTTCAAAGGTTGGAAGCAATGCCTACAAAATCTACTTGTCGGGAGAGTACGGGGTAAGTGCAACCTTCAATGTTTATGATCTTGCACCTTATTTGGATGACAATACGGATTTTAGGTCAAATCCTTTTCAAGAGGTAGTGACTGATGAGGTCATCAAAACAGAGCCTACAACATCACAATAGGGTCTAATTACACGTTTAAGGGCTAAGAAGCTAAGTGAGGAATTTGCACAATGTTTGGATCAACATTTTGATGACATGGATGTGGACCAGCTCAAAGCGAAGTCAATTGTGTTGCTACAATACATGGAAGGAGAACAAAGGGAGAAGATGGGCTTGGGAGATTGAGTGGAGTTGAAGGGATAGGAGGGTAGCAGAAATGGAGGCTTGAATGGGCTTGTGGAGTGCCCTTAGCCAAAAGGACGGTCGTTTCCTTTGCTTAGAAGGAATAAGACCAATTCAAATGCTTAGAGGAGAAGGAATGGTTATTTTCGAATTTTGTGTTTAAATTTAAGTGTTTATTTTGCTTTCTTTGTTTGTTTTGGATTTGGGTTTGTAACCCTATTTAAAGGGAAAAATTCTATTGTTTTTGCAATCAAGTTTTCAGCAATCAATTTCATTAGTTTCACTCGAGTTCCATAGGAATGTTTAGTGCAAGCTTTATGTCGAAGGATTTCCAGGAGATTTCATGTGTCTCTTATCAACTAGAGAATGGCAGAATGCTTCTAGTTGTGGCAGACATTTACCTTATATCAATTTCCACTTTCCACCATAGACCAGGAAACCGGATCGTACCGGCCGGTTCAACCGGAAATTGGACCAAAAGCGATACGGTGGGCTGCTTGTGCTGATTTTACCGTGCCGGCCGGTTTTTCCGGTTCGACCGGTTGAACCGGTTGAACCGGCCGGTATGATCCGGTTTTCTGGTCTATGATTCAGCTTCATTTCTCCGTATTCTCGTCCAATATGTGGAAAATAATTAAAAAGAATATTATTTTGCTATTTTTCTATGTTGAAAATGGGTCACCGTGGTTGTATAATGCTCTATTTGGTTCTTTTTTTGATGGATTATATTTTTTATACTATCCCATTTCATTTCTCTATCAATAATGAAAAACGGTATTTACCGGTACAAAACGGTTGAACCACGGTCGTACCACAAAATACCATACCAGAAAGGAATCCGGTATGATGTCCGGTACGGTTTCCTTTACCATGCTTTCCACGAGTTGATTTTGTCCGATTGGTTTCATATACCAATTTCCCTTTGTTACGAGTTGGAATTTTCTGATTGATTTTGCAACCTATCTTTATTTTCGAGTTGAAGAATAGAAATCAAGAAAAGTTTAAAAATATCATTGAAGCTGCGTACTTTGGTCATATCAGTCAGGCATCTCACTCTCATGCGATCTGGGATGATGACCGGAAAACTGGCCCTCAAAGGCAGAGACGCGAGTCTCTAGGTCGCTCAAGGAAGAAGATGGTCCGACTTCGATTGATGATGAAGCCCCATAGTGGCCATGGTGGCGTGTTGATGGTGTCGGTACTCACCGTGGTGGCTCTGGTGCCGCATTCACTATTGGCCTGAACAAAGCAGAAGGTTGGAGACCATCGATGTACTTGATGCCTCGCTCGAGGTGAACTAGCCTCATATGGTGGAGCGTCTCCACAGAAAATATCTATGTTTGACCCACCTCTATTGAAATGGTGGTGTCCACCCCGAAGTATCGGACGAGTCTAGTAATAATGGGGCCCAAATCCATATTGTACACTCGAGGCTAACCCATAATCCTTGAGAAATAGGTCTCCATGACTAAACCCAAGTGAAGAAGCTCTCGAGATCGACCCATAGTGTGTAGGGAGAATTACTATTGAAGAAGACCAGTTTTAAGTTTTAAAAGGGAGAAGATAAACTTGTTCTCATCGACCACCATCTTTTAATTAATTGATTGATTTAGAGAGAGAGAGGTAGGGAAGTGCGAACCAAGCTTTTAAGATTTACAAAGGTTTCCCAGCCTCCACCATTCATATTATTATCTATCACTGAAGGGAAAATCTCTGTTTTCGATAATAAAAACACCATATGTTTCTTCCTTGATTGTTCATTCGATTGTTTTGGTTATTTTTTGTAGAGAATGCTACTGGCGAAAAGGAGTAGAATTTTAAACATTCTTCATTGAATCCAGCAGCTCAGCAGATGTTAGCTCACTTGGCACGCCTGGTGAAACCCAACAAAGCCTTCAAATGTTGGAGCCAAAGCAAGGCTCGAAGCTTGCTCCAGGCTGCTGAGGAAAACCCCAGCTCCGACAGCTTTTTGTGCGACAGTGCATAGTCTTCAAAGAATGCTTCTTCATCCTGTAAAGCATAATGAACGAAATAATGGCTCTTGAAGTGGAACTGGGCAATGCAAAAACAGTACATGATGGATGAGCAGTAAGTAGCATATCAGCAGCTAGTTAGTTACCTTGGCATATAAAAGGACTAATTCGCGGAACTTGGGATCTTCCATAAGAGCCTTGTCAGTAGGGAGCTTTAGCAGTCCTTGTGATTCTCCTTTTGTCAGCTCCCTGAATGAATTCCAGGATGAAACAAACCGTCAATGCTCGCAATTTTGTTGCTAAAATTGATTAGGGAGTGAAAGATCCTGCGCTTTTTGCTTACACAAAGTAAGAGTTATCAAATTTGAATGGTTCCTTGGTCCATGGACCTTCAAAACCTGATCTCTCTGCGTGTGCTCTTCCCTGTGACAAAAATTTGTGAAACGTAACCAAGAATTAGTTGATCTAGAGCTCAAGGTGAGAGGAGGAAAAAAAATTTATGAGAAATAGCTACCAAAGTGTGGCCTCCAGAGAGTGCAACAATGTCTCTGTCTGAAAGTCCCATTCTGTAAAAGACATCCCTGAGGTGGGAGGGACCTTGGGTTGGATTGGGAAGCCGGCCTTCTTCAGGGGAATCTCTTATGTCCTAATTTGATTATATCAAAGATTGTATAAACGAGAGAAGAGAAGAGACAGTACACAGAAGAAATACAGTTATTTCGTTGCGACCTTTCTGCCTGGAACAAAGTCAACTGTCGGACCCCCTGTGATCTCAACGGCAACAACCCCTGCAAGCTATTTTATGTGCCTCCCCGCAGCAAACCAACGATGGAAAGGAAACCCAAATTAGTAAAAGGCGAAAAACTGTTACACAGTGACGGTAAAGAACAAGTTGAATAAATAATGTGCCTGCCTGGTACAGATCTGCGTAGGTGATCCTGGGATGCCTGGACTTGACTATTTCTGGAAAAAAATGAGAAACAACCCATGAGCCAAGCCGGAAGCAAATTAGTCAAGTATGGAAGGAGGGAGAAGAAGGTGACCGCAGAAGTCAATGGCCGTGTTCAATCCAGAATTGGCGGCGTGAGACAGCTCATTCCGACCCCGGATCGACCCATTCGGCCCTCCGGTCCTTGTTTTCGCGTCGTATGTCCCCGCATCATGCCATCTTGTGTTGTTCAATTTGTTGGTTGGTGTTCACCGTAAAAATGCAGAATATAATTAGGAAGAAGAGAATACGTAGAGTAGAGATAAATATATATATAGTGTAGGAAAAAAGAAAAAGAGAAGAGAAAATGTACGCTAAGCGAAGCATGATGGGAGCGCATTGCTTGGCGTAAATAAGAGCGCGAAGACGGCGGCGAGCCTTGTCGATGTCCTTCAAGTAGTCTGCATCCACCACCGGCCCAGTTGCTGCTGCCATCGGAGGACAGGACAGGTCGAGGAAGAATAATAAGTTGGAGGGAGTGAGTTGGTTGGTTGGTAGTTATGCCGCCTCTGCAGCTCTCTTCATTGGAGCATACATATATATAGAGGAAGATAGGGAACAGGGGAATCGGAGTAGAAGAATGGATTGATTCTTCTCTGCTGGTCGGGATTGTTTTGCTGCAGAGAGAGAGAGAGAGAGAGAGGTCGGGAAAGTGAAAAGGGAGATACCAATACCAATACCAATACCAAAACCAAAACGCAAGTGTTATATATGGCGTGAGGATGAGACGATCCCATGCTTAATTGGTTGCCGACTTGCCATGGCGATACAGGAAGCAAGCAGCAGATTCTATTATATATGGCAGATGACGCGCATAGGATGGACAACACAGGTTCCATTCTTGGATTCAACTCGATGCGCTTGCTGGGCCTCACTAGCTATACAGCTAGCTATAGTAAGAGCTTCTTGCTCAAATTTCGGCGACAGCAGCTGCTGCACATTTTCTCGACTTTGGAAGGGTTTCTCTAAACTGTTAGTTCGAATTTTCAGCAAATCTCGTGCTTGCTTGTGGAGTTGGATTTTCAATGAAAACAAGCAAATTACAATTTTCGTCCTCCTGTTTTCACCGTGAACAAAGAAATCGATGTCCGAGCATCTTGAGCGGTGAGCGGATATCGGGCATGCCCTCCTAAATCTCTGCTTTGCAGACTCCAAATTGAGGCAGAGGATCTCCCACCCACAACCTTACTGGGATTTTCAGGGTGCATCTGTTGTCAGGGGCGGATACATGAGGGTTTAGGGGTGTCCCGGAACACCTCTAAAATTTGGGAATACGATTATGCAATCTCGGTAATAGTTTTGTATGGATAAAAAAAATAATTAGTGATTCGGGATACCCCTACAATGATAATCCTATCCTCAGTAGTAGTTTGCGTATACTTAAAAAAAGTTAAGCGATAGTCTGTGATATTCAAACTTAGGATATACTACATTTTTTAAACATTGTTCTCCATTAAGTTGCAACTCATTTGTTGTTCTATTTTAAACACTACATAATAGTAAAAAGTTATTCCTTATCCCCGACTATTTCCAAAACCTAATAATTAAACTAATTACGGGTTACCCTTAATTTGAATTAATTTTATGGTTACACAACAAGTATAGAAAGAGTCTTTTCAATTTTGAGTTACATCAATAACAAGGTTAGAAATCCATATGCGATCAGTTCGTGAACTATTGTCTAATAGGATATACAGATTTGTACCCTCCACCTCCTGCTGCTTCCGTGACTAGAATTTACATGGGGATCGGATTAGGTGGACAAGTAAGAAACAAGAACGAACTAAGACAAGATTTTGGCGGGGAGGATCGAGGATTCTGGGTTTGTTTGAGGTTCCCGTGTGTTCAGAGAATGGGAAACAGAACTGATGTCATAGGAAGAATATTTTGATGATTGTGAATTAGCCTGAAGAGAAAATGATGTGGTCATTTCCAGATAGAGGGTTCGGATGAGATGAACCAGCTGCAGATTGGGTTCGTTGTTTGTTCTAGATTAAGGGTTTGGAGGAGAGGAGGAAGCAGTTTGGGGTCATTGCCATGGATCAACAAGGCATACAATTAAACATCTATCCTAATTCTAACACTAATATAAAGAAGTTCTCAACGAAAATATGTTTAATTCTAAATTTCCAACAACTAAGTAAATTTAGGAAAGACATTTTTGTTCTTTGAATATTTTTATCTTGTTAATTCATAAAAATCGAAACAAAAGATTTTGTTAATTATAGTAATTGAAAAAAGATGTCGTTGCTAACTTTATTAAAACCAATTAATATATTATTAATTTTAGTTAATCAATTATTATATTATTAATTTTAGCTAGGTCTAGGGTGGTGACTTGTGCGTGTGTCTATACTCTATACCCTTTATAGATTAAATTTTTTATTTTATTTTATTATAAAGTTAATTCCTTGAGACAATTTCTTATATGTGTAACTTTCTAATTAACTAATTCTTAATAACTTAACTAAATAAATTGAATATTTTAGGTGTTTAAAACTTATGTTTCCATATTATTATCAAACCGTTACATTATTTCCCGTTCATTTGGTGGCTCCCGTATTAAACACGTATAAAATCTATATAACACGTTTAATACCCGTATTTGATAAAAGAAATTTGTAAATTGAATATTATTTATACCTATATGAATTTTTAAAATAAAAAATTCCATATATTTTATGAATATTAACGTATTATTAGATGTAACATTAGTTTATAGACGAAGTAAAATATCCGCACGTATTTTATACATAACATACTCATATTGTATTTTACTAACTATGTAAAACACGTACAAAATATAAAATCAACGCGTTAATGAGAATTGATAATGGTGTATTGGTTTTCTCTTAGAGTGATGAAATGTAGGTCACAATCTCTATCTAGAGACTAGAAGTTCGAAGTATAGAAACAATAGTTGGATAGTTTGTATAGCTTTCTTTTACCATGGCAGCATACAGATAACTACATCTGCTTTCTTTTTTCATCACTTTGCTTCATTTTGATCTAATATTAGTGAGAGAATTATATTAGTGCAATTATAATTTTTATCAAAACTTCCTTAGACACTAACATGTTACTTTTTGTGTTACAATTGCTTCAGTATTATTGAGTTTATAAGTTAATTCATATTATGATATTGAGTACTATGCTATTGATTCTACACCTAAAAAATATATTCACCTTGGAGAATCACCTTATTCATAATACATTGTCTCACTACGATATTCAAACATTCAAGTAAAAGGGACGGAATTTTGGTGCATAACCTTCTTTGGTTTTAATCGGCACAAACCTCACGAGCAATAGTTAAGGGATTTTCAATATCTCACAAATTTAGCAGACTATATCTCATTGGGTTAAATGCCACATTTGGTCATTGGGATTACTAAATCGTGTTATGTTTAGTCACTAGAAAAAATTAATATCAATTTTTGTCACTCGGATTACTAAAACAGGTTACATTTAGTCACTCTCCCGTTCGCCTCCGTCCAACTCCGGTCACTCGAATTACTTTTTTTTATGAATGTTACTCGAATTTTTGAAACATGTCACATTTAGTCACTCTTCGTTAGCCTCCGTCCAATTATGTTAATGAAGTTGGATGGAAACTAACGGGAGAGTGACTAAATGTGACATGTTTCAGTAATTCGAGTGTCCAAAATTGATATTATTATTATTTTTCTAGTGACTAAACTTGACATAATTTAGTAATCTCAGTGACCAAATATAAAATCAACGCGTTAATGAGAATTGATAATGGAGTATTGGTTTTCTCTTATAGTGATGAAATGTAGGTCACAATCTCTATCTAGAGACTAGAAGTTCGAAGTTTAGAAACAATAGTTCAATAGTTTGTATAGTTTTCTTTTACCATAGCGACAAACGAGTAACTACATATGCTTTCTTTTTTCATCACTTTGCTTCATTTTGATCAAATATTAGTGAGAGAATTATATTAGTGCGATGATAATTTTTATCAAAACTTCCTTAGACACTAACATGTTACTTTTTGTGTTATAATTGCTTCAGTATTATTATGAGTTTTTAAGTTAATTCATACTATGCTATTGAGTACTATGTTATTGATTCTACACCTAAAAAATATATTCACCTTGGAGAATCACCTTATGGCTTAATTGCAAGTTTGGTCACTCGAATTGCTATAAAATTTCACGTTTGCCACTCAAAATGATTTATTCCATTTATAGTCACTCGAATTAGTTGAACAGTTCAAGTTCGGTCACTGTCCGTTAACCTCCGTTAACTTTGACTGACGTGGCGGTCAACTCTGACAGTTGACCGTTAAATGTGTGATGTGGCAAATAAAAAATAATTAAAAAATAAAATTTTTAGAAATTACACATCATTATCACAATAAATTATAATTATAAAAAATGAAAAAAAGAAATTCCTTCCACGTAATTATCACAAAAACAAACAACACGCCACCATCATCTTCCTCACTAGTTTACGTATACATATAAATACCCCTCTCCTCCTCCTCCCTTAATCCTCCATCAACAACCAATACGTAAACACACTTCATACACATTTCCAATAAACACCTCAATAATAACAACAATAATAATAATAATAATAATAATCCCCACCGCCATTCACAATACCATAAACAAAATCCGCCACTAGAATAAGAGATCACACAATAATGGCGGTGAACAAGAAAGCAATCGGAATAGGAGTCTCCATCATCCTGGAGGTCGGAGTCTGCATCGCCGTGATCGCCAGCGTCTCCAAGACCCACGGCAAGGGCGAACCCACGGAATCTGGCCACTCGAAGTCGGAGAACTGGTAAAGACTAAAGAGATTTAGGGGTTTGGAGCTTTGTGGATTCGATGGTCTGCGACCAGACCCCGCCGACGGAATTCGAGAACTCGAACACGGTCAGGTCGAGCCCCATTTCCGTTAGGTGCTTGCAGGCGAGCAAGCAGCTCATTTCGGCGCCGACGACGGCGATTCTCTTCTTCCCCTCCGCTCATTCTGGGAGTTTGTGTTGTTTGTTTTTGTGATAATTACGTGGAAGGAATTTATTTTTTCAATTTTTATAATTATAATTTTTTGTGATAATGATGTGTAATTTCTAAAAATTTAATTTTTATTTTTTAATTATTTTTATTTGTCACGTCACACATTTAACGGTCAACTGTCAGAGTTGACCACCACGTCAGTCAAAGTTAACGGAGGTTAACGGAGAGTGACCGAACTTGAACTGTTCAACTAATTCGAGTGACTATAAATGGAATAAATCATTTTGAGTGGCTAACGTGAAATTTTATAGCAATTCGAGTGACCAAACTTGCAATTAAGCCATCACCTTATTCACAATACATTGCCTCACTACGATATTCAAACAGTCAAGTAAAAGGGACGGAATTTTGGCGCATAACCTCCTTTAGTTATAGCCGGCACAAACCTCAAGAGCGATAGTTAAGGGATTTTCCATTTTTCGCAAATTTAGCGGACTATATCTCATTGGGTTAAATGCCACATTTGGTCACTGTGATTACTAAGTAATCGTGTTATGTTTAGTCATTTTGTCATTCGAATTACTAAAATATGTCACATTTAGTCACTCTCTCGTTAGCCTCCATCCCACTCCGGTCACTCGAATTACTTTTTTTTTATGAATGTCACTCAAATTACTGAAACATGTCACATTTAGTCACTCTTCGTTAATGGAGTTGGACGGAAACTAACAGGAGAGTGACTAAATGTGACATGTTTCAGTAATTCGAGTGACCAAAATTGATATTATTATTTTTCTAGTGACTAAACATGACATTATTTAGTAAACTTAGGGGTCGTTTGGAAGTTGCGATTGTTAGCATTGTATTTGTTAAATACATGCATTGTCCACAATACAACGTTTGGAAGTGTCAAGTTGCAAAACAATGCATGTATTATTTTGTGTGCGTCCCACCAACAATCAACAAAAATGAGGGATTGGACAATCTCAACTAAAAGCTGAGATTGTTGTGATTGTTGGTTTAATAATTGAGCACATTTACTTTTTCCAATTATGTCCATAGTTCTTTTTGTTTTATATTAAAAGTGGAGGACAAATATGACATTTCCTTATAAAGTAACTTTATAACAATCAATTCATAAATTATAATCTCAACAACCAAACAATGTAATTTCAAAATGCATCTATTGTATCAATGCATGCATTTATATCATAGTGATTCATAACAATACAACGATTTAAGATACACAACTTCCAAACGACCCCTTAGTGACCAAATGTGTCATTTGCCAACCACTATGATGAGTAATTTCATAAGAATTGTAAAACAACATAAAACAATAGTATTTAGGTAATAATCTACCTCTACTCTTCTATTGTTTTTAACTTCAAGTTCATTCGTTAGAGAGAAAACAACGTACCCACTAAAACGTAAAGTTTTTTACCAAATAATGTATCTCAAATGTTGTTATTTTATGGATATCTATGAGTTGTATACAATATTTGTATACTCTAACTTTATTGTTATCTATCGTGAGAAAGCTAGATTTTTTAGAATATTTATTGAGAAACTACTCAAAGAGTAACAAAATGAGAAAACATTCACCTCCTCATCCTATACAAACCGAGAGCATGAAGTTAAATTTTTAGTTCAAGTTCACTGATTACAGCATCGGGAACCCCAAATATACGGTCTATGGTCCAAACCGAGAGGCTGAAGTATAGATCACATACCAGATCACAGACTATACGGTCCGGTCCAGATCACTCCTGTGCGGTCTGGTCCATATAAACCACACTCAACGAAAAATGAACAATTTGTTTAGTCACCACACAAAAACTTGAACCAATAACCAAGGAAAAATATTTTTTTTTTGTATTAATACATTAATTCTAACATGCATGAATAATTTTGACACCCTAAATCTTAGTACATAACAAAGATACAAAGTAAAGCATTCCAACTTGCACCATAATGTCATAAACATTAACATAATTTCACATAGAGACATTATTATCTCTACTCTCTAGTGAAATGTGGTTGTGAATGAAGGAGGGGATGAGATTCTCAAAATTAAGGTTGAGACTTGGGTGTCATTGTGGGAGTTGGGAGAGTGGTCGAATGAGTTGTTAACACGTATTGAAAAGTTGGTTGGGTCCACGGTTTGGTCTGGTAAATCACGGTCTAGACCAGACCAGATCAAGAAATCAAAACATCAAATATTATAGGCCATGGACCAGACCAGACCATGCTTAACGGTCTACGGTCTGGGAAAAATTGTGCGGTCCGGTTTGGACCACGATTTTTCTAGCAGTCTGGTCTATTTTCCCAGCCCTAACATCTAGGGCTAGGAAACGTTGCGGTCTGGTCCAGACCAAGGGATTAGAACACAGACCATAGACCAGACCAAATACTATACGGTCTGGTCCAGACCACACCAGTGTGATTTGGTCCGGTGCGATCTGGACCAGGAAAATCAAGTTGACTATTGAGTTAAAAATAAATAATTCATTTGTTCCACCAAGCTGAAAATCGAATCAGTAACTAGAGGGAAAAACTGTTAAACACACCATTTTGTCTACCAAGTCATCAAACAACCACTACAAGGCAACATAACATGTTCTAAAATCCATGATATAACAATAATGCTTCAGTCGCAGCTTTAGCCTTTAGCGCCCCCTCATCTACCTGCATACGAGAATTAGGGGGTTGAGTGCAGTGGCTTGGAGAAAGAAAATCCCCCGCAAGGGGTAAAGGTGGATCAGAGGAGTGTGGGAGGCTATTAGGAGTTTCAGGGACCCTCTGGGATGATGGGGAGTCATCAGGGATAGTTACCAATTGGGAGTTCGTATACTGGGGTCAAGTTACCGTATTTGGGCGGAAGTAAACAAAGCTAGAGGAGGAGGCTGGCCATAGTATTGGAGTCCTCTTAGTTGGCCCCACATCCTCCTAGATTGGGGGTCAATAAACAATGTCTTAAATTTAATAAATAATAAGTCCTATAAACTACAAAGTGCAACTTCAATGCCACCATCTCCTTGATCTTCATATGTCCTAGTCCCACCCTTCGGTATTGAGGAATATATCATCACTTCCTCTAATATTTTTGTTAACACTAGAATCTTGAACTCTTCCTCTCTCTCACCCTCCTACTCATCCATAACGACATTGTAAACTAAGGGGTCATTTGGATGGAACAATTGTCAAATGAGTCAATTGGCCACATTGATCCATTTCAAAAATGCTTCATTTCATGTGTGAGGAAATTTGTTGAAATTGTTTCGTTTGGATCCAGAATTTAGGATGAGTCAATTTACATTTGTCCTTTTGTGCAAATAATGGTTAACTACCTAAATGCCCTCAATTATATTTTATTCATACTTTCCTTTCCTTCCCATAAAAACCTCTTCCTCTACTAATGATTTCTATTCTTCATCAAAGAAGCTCCCCCATCTCTGCCAAAAAAGTAGCTCGACCATCACTCATTTCCAACAATGAAGAAAGGTGAAACCAAGAAGGGAGGAGATAGCAGCAGAGCCAATTTCATGGCTGACTTGGTAGAAGAAGAAGAGGTCTATTGCGGGTGTCCATTTGAAGCTGTGATGAGGATATCCAGAACCTCCAGAAACCCTAATCGAGCATTCTGGGCATGCTCGCAGTACAGATCAAAGGTAAGTTCTGTAACCCATCTCTTACTTTAGGTGCTGGTAATTTGGCTGGTGATATTGATAGTCTCTTGATCCTTCATTGCAGTGGGTAAAGTACAGACTAGTGCAGGCAGAGGAATATGGCTTCTTTATGATATTTCCTCCTCATTTTTTGGTGTGAATTACTTTGGTTGCTTTGCAGGCTGAACCCGGGTGTGGCTTCTTTGATTGGTGTGATGTCCGAGCTGTGCAATTCAAAGAGCAAAGACTTCGGAATGTGATCGCCAGATTGCAAAGTAAAGTCTGCAGCCTGGAGAAAGAGAATGATAGGTTGGTTCAGTTGTTGGCTGTTAGTCGACCAACATCTGCTGCTGCTTGTGATCAATTTATGAATGTCGACAATAGGGAGATTGAAGTGGTGAAACAGAGATTGACTCAAGTGGAGAGGCAACTTAGTCGAGTTTGGATTAACTAATTGTTGTCATGTATGAATGCCTAAATAATGCAGCAACTCTTGTATTGTTTATGTTTGTAGAATGAAAAGGCTGAAAATGGTATTGAATAGGTCTGATGTACCAATTATGTGTGTAATGGAATCTTGTTATGATGTAAGTGTTATAATTGTTGTGTTATGATGGAACAAAGACGAGTGTGCTTATAACTATTGGATGTACAGGTCTCTTTATAAGTCAAGATTTTACCATCTGCAAAATATAACTGAAATAAAATGATGTTTGTATAATTAAGTGGACTAGTGTAGTAGAATTGAGATAGTAATCTGATGAAACAAGGACAACTGATGAAATCTGTTTGAAACAAGAAGTTTGCAAAGCAGCTTATACAAGCTGGACATGGTAAAGCATAATCCTATTAGATTTATAATAAGCTGGGTCCTGCATTTACAATAAGGATACTTACATACTTGGATTCTGGAATATGCACTTTACAAAATACAGCCTGCATATATGGATCTTGTTCTCCATCGAAGTTGCAGCTCCTATGAACCATACTTATACATCTTTACAAAAGAACAGGCTGCCTTACATTTTGCAAAGACTGTCATTGAGTGTGCTTCTCAATGACAGATAGACAAAAACACAAGCCTCTTTGCAAAATAGACAACATTAGACCTAATATATCATACTGCAGTAGCTACATAGGTAGTGGTAACTACCCCTCATTCATCTTTTTATGAGGTTAAGAACTAGTGTCAGCTTGTCTTCTTCCTTCTCCAGCTGATAGAAGACCTTTAGATCACCAGAACTGTTGGAAAGCTTACTCACGGCTATTATCATTTGAATCCTGGTGAGTCCCTCCATTTTTCCAAGTTCTTCAACAAATCCTGGCGCATAGTATTGTAATCCTGACTCTCTCCTAGTGCCCGTGCAATAGTGTTCGCAGACTCTCTAATAAGAGGCGTCAATCCTCTCAATTCAGCACAAACCTCAGCCATTGGGTCTTCATTTTGTAATTTTTGCTTCTTCTTCTTCTGAGAAGGACCAGCCTCTGCAGATGCACTCGACCGCTTCTTGTTCAATCGAATTTCCACCCCATCATTAATCATATTCAGCATTGCTTCATCCATATTTGCACTATTCATTTGGTCCAAAGGATACGGCGGGCTGTCATCCTCGTCTGAGCTATCATCCTCGACTTCCTCTATGATGGGATCATTACCAGAAAATCCATTATCACCAGTGGCACGACCTTTCCCGAATACTGTCCCCAGATCAAAGAACTGTGGGAATGGGACGCGTTTGTAGGTCTTGCAGTCACTATGGCTCTGCAATTTATATTCAATTCAAATGAAAAAATCAGCAGCTAATAAACTTGACAGTCACTAGTACTCAACCAACTTGACAATCAATAAACTTTTCAATCTGTCTCACCTAACAGACTTAAATGTATCACCTGAACACTTTAAATTTATGTAACCATACCTTCAAAAAGTGGTCCCATACTTCATCAGATGCATCAACATATGAGCCCACCTCGTTCCACCCAAAACCGCTCTGAACCCGCATCATAACAGTGTTGTGATACCAATGCTTCAGCTTCTTAATCCTAGTTTTAATAGCTCCCTTTGCCCTCAAACCACATCCTGGTACAAGCTTTTCCATCATCCTCTCGATCTCCTTAAACACACCATTGTTGCACGTACCATCCTCTATTTGCCCCTTCTCCGTTAACTCTTGAAGGCATTGAAGAATGGGACCATCATGCTTGGAATCCCAGAAGGTATAAGCCCTAGTACTAGCTACAGCATTCCTTCTTTTCCTCATGGTTACCTATGACATCAATTAAACAATCCAAAAACGGAAACCCAATAAACAAATACCCAACATATTAGATAAAAAGTATCAGTTACATACATTAATAGAACCATTATCAATTGAGTAGGGGAAAGTTTAGTAGTCCAAAAGCAAGGCTACCCCACTGGCCAACATGACAGATTAAACTACAAAGATCCACACAAGATCCAAAAGCAAGGCCACCGCACTTACATCAAGATCAGCTAGTTCAAAAATGATAAAAGTACAAAGATACACACACAATATTAAACTCTAGAGCTCCTACTTTCCCACATTGCCACTGCTTTGTTGTTCCTAAACTGGGTCCAAGCTGGACATGGTTGCGTGCTAGTAGTGTCGATGGTCTCAACTTCAGTTACTTCATATTGTTCCGGTTCTTCATCTTGATACCGTAGCTCAACAGAATCAGCCCCCTGTTCCCTTTTGATGAAATTATGGATTATGCAACATGCAACAACCAAACGCGCCATCTCTTTTGGAGTGAACCAAGATGTATTCCTAAGAATAGCCCACCGCATTTTCATAATGCCAAAAATATGCTCAATCACATTTCTAGCTGAAGAATGCTTCATATTATAATATTCCTCGGCAGTTTCTGGTCGATTTGCACCCCATTCTTTGAGATGATATCGCTGACCACGATATGGAGTCAAAAAACCAGGGCTATTCGCGTACCCAGCATCAGCTAGGTAATAACAACCTTCATTCAAATAGAAAATGCTTATTATTGTTACTTAGCTAATCAATTTTTTGGGATTTGTTAAGCTAACAAATAAATTTAACAATTATTACCTTCTTGCACGGTAAGGCCATTTTCCCTAGTAAGGGCATCACGCAACACTCATCCATCGTGTGCAGACCCCTCCCATCCAGATAAACAATAAACAAATTCCAAGTTGGGTGTGCAAACACCCAACACATTCATCGAAAGATCCCCCTTCCTATCTCGATACCTAGTTCGTTCCTCTTTCAATGGTCGAACAAGAATATGAGTTCCATCTAGGGCTCCAAGGCATTTCTTTCAAAACCACGGTAAACAACGTTCAGGATTTGATTGAAAGTAACAAATTAAAGCAATAAAAGATTGGAGAAACATTTTAGGAGTTAACCTTGAAATGTTTCCATCTACTATTGGTACATGTTTGAGGAATGGGCACTGGCTTCTTCATCAGCTGGTTGTTTAGTCTAAGAACAACCCGCAATACACAATGAATAGTTCGAGATATTGTCTCCCCCGAACGACGCAAATTGAGCCTTAGGGTTCTATTTTTCTCGTTATGTGATATAGTTCGCAAAAAGATATAGACCATCTCATGCTCATCTATATCCACGTGTTTAGTTTTTTTCAGCCCTCCCTCACTAACTAGAATCACACAGAACTTTCGAAATAGGGTGTGATTCATCCTAACTTGGTCGAAGGTGTCAATGTCAGACATCCTAGTAGAATTTCTAAGGTGTCTCTGTCTATCATAGTGCCTCTCCAGGTAGGTGTCCAAAGGTTGCCTACTAAGTCTAGGACGGGTGTAATTTTTTGATGCAAGCACAGCTAGTTCGATACCTAGACTAACGCAGATCATAATAAGGTTGGAGAACGAACAAATAGCTGCAACCACCTGCCGCCTACGAGCTGGAGC
Organism: Linum trigynum; assembly: GCA_964030455.1. Taxonomy (NCBI): domain Eukaryota; kingdom Viridiplantae; phylum Streptophyta; class Magnoliopsida; order Malpighiales; family Linaceae; genus Linum; species Linum trigynum. The sequence goes on along the minus strand of OZ034814.1, from coordinate 24,463,615 downwards.
TAAAGTTGATAGCCGTGACATCCTTTACAATAGGTAGAATCCATAATTAGTGTATAATTAATATATTATGTATGTATATATTGTTAGAGGGCTTATCACGTTAGCTTCCAACACAAAATGAAAATAACAGAAGATTTCTCATGTCTCTTTTAAGAAAAGTAAGCACAGCAAGGGGGAAATGGTAGCAAACAACTAATTGCAAGCATATAGAAGCAATAAAGGAGAAGGGTAGACACGGGGAGGAAATTGATTCTGACAAATAATCCCCAGGCAAACAATAGATCTAACTTTACCGTACGAGGAAGGGAAGATGAAGGATAGAGGAACACTACCATCGCCAAAATCCCAAGGCAAACAAAATAGGGTTTAACAGCAGATATAAGCACAAAGAAATTTTTAGGGTTCTGAGAAAAAATCCCCAGTTGTTTGGGTGTATAAATAATATAGATTGGCTTTGGACATACCTGACCCGATCGTTGACGACGATAATCTCACACCTCTTCTTCTTCGTATGAACTCGACGCCACCAAGCTTCTTCACCAGTAATCGCCAATCGCCGAGCTCGACCAGATGCGGCAATATATGGAAGAAGAAACAATATAAAGAGGAATAAAGGGGTCGTGAGGAGGGGAAGAGAACAAGGGCATAATTGCAAACAAAAAAAAACGAAACAATTGGAATTGTCTCCCCCCCCCCCCCCCCTCCCCACCAGGTATTTCTAATTGTCCCATAACGCGTCAAAGCATATTTTCCCAAAGCCCAATTGCTTCATCCGATTTTTGCACTGCCAAATGGGCTAATTTGGCCCAATTGATTCATTTTGAGTCAATTGGTACAAATTGATCCATCACATAGTTCCATCCAAACGACCCCTAAGTAAAAACAACAAGCAAGTAAATAGTGAGAAAATCCAACATTTATAATTCACAATAAATATTTGAAAAATCAAGCAATGAAAAACTAAAATAATAAGCATTACCATTAAAAAATGCTTCTTCATCCTCATAATCACCTTCAATATCATCATCCAACGACATAAAGGAACTTGATCTAAGACAATCCTCGCTATAGATTGGTGCTTCAACAATCTTAGGATGTAGACATATGAATAACAAAGATATCCTTGGCCATCTGAGCTAGGATAGGATACCTCGAATGATTTGCCATCCACCACATCAATACATCAAACTCGAATTGGGTTCCTCCAAATCCACTATCTTCACAAGGATGACCAGGATACATGTCCAGCTCAATTTTGAATTGACAAAGTTCAGGTGGCATGAAAGCTGAATCAAATCCAAGATATACTTCACCACCATCTTCAAAAAGAGGCCTCAAAGAACTAGAACTAGAAGCATGCACAACCTCACTTTCTATATGTGGTGGAGGAGGAGGAGGTGGGCCCACCCTTCCTGCTAATACTGAAACAATTCAATAAGTTCACCATTTAATTATTTTGACATTTCCTTTCCCCTTATCACCCCATACAGCTTCTTCAAAAAATGTCTCGGATAGCTCATTTTGTACCTCAGATCAAGCACAACAGCTATGTAAATTAATCGATTCAATCTATGATTCTCACCTCCCTCTCAGACCAACACTTATCGAACTTCTCTTTCATTTTCATTCCCATCCTTGCCACATCATCATCATTGCTACAACTCATTCTACCAATGTGGTAGAATGCATCACCAATCACATTTAAGAACATGTGATATCTTGTATGAGAAATGGAAGATGCAAGCAATGTCAAATCATGATAAAACTTCAGATATGTCAGCACAATCCTAGCACACTTCCAATCAGATTGTTGTGGGATCCCTATTTCTTCATTTATTCACTTTTTTGCTTTAAAATCTGGTAGGTAATCCATATCTTTCCTCACTAGAGTATGAAAAGCATCCTCATAAGCACAACTACTTCCAACATGAAAAAAGTAGAATTCCATCTAGTTGGCACATCTAAGCACAACATCTTCTTCATTTCAATGTCATTAAATGCCACACATTCTTTGAACGTGGCCAATCTAGAGGGTGAAGATTGAACCCATCTCACTGCCTCTCTCACTCTCCTGACAGACATGCCTATATTCTCCAAACCATCAGAGACAATCAAATTAGTAATATGAGCAAAACAACGCGTGTGTAGGTACTTCCCACCTACAAACACTAGTGCCCCATGCTTCAAGCTTGTTCCTCATATAATTGGCTGGAGTGTCATTGGCACTACTTAGTATACTTGTCATTGCTAGGGTTAGATGTTTTATGGTGAATTTAATTAACAAAAAAATAAATTTAGATTTCTTTCTGGAATTTGAAAGTTAAATGTTGATTTTATCTGTTTGATTCAAGCATGAATGTTTAGATGTTCATTTTATTTATTGGATTTAAGTACAAATGTTTGTATGTTGGCGTTGAATGTTAAATTTAAATATGAGGATTTTTCATTTTATTTGAAGTATTATATTTTATTTAAATATCTATGTAGGTTTTATAAAACTTCTCTTTAAATATGTAATATTTTTCTAAATTAATTTAATGTCAATAATTTTTATTTTCCAATATATTTTACTAAAATCCGCATGAACACACATACCGGTTAAACCAGTTGTACTGTCTATCGAACTAAACCACTTGCAATACTGACGGTTTGACTAGGGGTGGGAAATAGTGCGGTTGCGGTTAACTGCACCGTAATTCACAGTTAACCGCAACCGCAAAGTGTCCATATTAACCAACCGCGACCGCACCTGACACGGTTAACGATGCACCACAGTTACTGGCGTCACCAACCGAGCAGGTCTTGGATTTACTAGACGAGAAGGGACGCGACAGAGGGATTTTCGAACGACGACACTCTGTCACTCTAGGTCTGGATGCTGGAACGATCGCACTGTCGCGGTAGCGGGTAAAGTGTCGAGCTTGCGGCTGTGCTGCGCCACTGAGTGCCGAATTGCTGTGCGACAAGGGTCGACAAGGGTTTGCTACTTAGATTGCTTGGTGACAATGGATGACGATGGCCGGATTTGCTGGGCGACAAAGGTCGACGTCTCAACTTTCTCTCAAAGCCTCTCTTGACGAACGACGACGATTCAAGCTGGGATTTGAGATGATTAGGGTAGAGATTTGGACATTTGGGAAATACACTCACAAAGTGGGGGAAGGGGTGGGGCGGGTCCGTGTGGGTAGTGGGCTTGGGTGGGGTTTGTGACTTGGCTGGTCTGAAAATAGAATTGGGTTGTGCTTGCGGTTAGCACTATCGTTAGGGCTATTTTTGGTTTTGGTTGCAATTAAATCGCCAACCGCAAAATACCCAATACCGACAAGGCGACAACCGCAATTGAAAAAGAGGCTGTTTTTGCGGTTTACGGTTCACTACTAACCACACGGTTTTGGTGGGTTAACGATTTAAAACCGCAACCGTTCCCAGTAGGAGTGAACAAACACACCCGTAAACTGACCCACCCGTCCAACCCGACCCAACCCACCCATATTTATCGCTAAAACGAAGGTTTTGGGTTGGGTGAGGGTTTTCTTTTGTACAACCCGCCTTTATTGGGTTGGGTTTGTATTTTGGATTACACAACCCGTGGAACCCGACCCAACCTGTGTTCCAACTATTGGTAGGAGTTGGTATCCAAAAATATTTATGTCATATATAGCCATACTATGCGAAAATTAAGATATTTCGCCGTGTTTTTCTCTCATGGTCTCCCTAATCTAGGCATTCTTCGGCTTAAAGTTTAGACATAAATTTAATATAGCTATGATTCACATAATCCTTTTTCTTGTGTACAATTTTAATAGAATAACATATTACGGTGCATTCGTTTATAACCTTTTTAGCCTATTTCAACAAATATCGTGAAAAAAACTAGACATATGTTGGAGTAAATCACATTTTATTAAAACTTAAACAACATTTGTGAAATTTGATACCTTTCACCTCAGTTTATTTGTTTGAAATTTAGTTGTTAATAAAATATTTTTATAGTGTAGAATAATTATATATTTTGTGTTGTGTTGGGTTTTTACTTAAAAATATAGTCAACCCGACCCAACCCAATTAGAAACTGTTTGAGTCTGACTGAGTGTAGGATGGAGACTCGGGGGAATAAATGGGGGTGAGAAGAATAAGCAATACAAACACTTAATCAGTTGGGAGGGTAACGGCACCAAAGAAGGGAATTGAGAGAAGTTAGATCTTAGAGAGAGAAGTTGATGTTTTTAGTGATAGTCTCCGAAAAATCCGATTCCCCCACCCACCGGAGTAAATGCTCTATTTATAGGACACATTGCGGTGGGTGGATATTTAATGCGACATGACTACTACGTGTGTCAGATATTTAGGTCATGCCTTAGGCCATAATTATACCTAGGACTAGGATGTGACCGTTCCATCAGAGGATACGATGTCGTTCTTCTCGGTTCTCTTTCCCAGTTCAAATTAACCGAAACGACGCCATCTTGGGTAGAGCGAAACAACGACGGCTTAGGCAGAGCGAAACGACGCCGTCTGGCGTCTCTGAAGCTCGCGGACGCGTCTCTACTCGCGGATCCCTATGTCGCGGTTTGGGTAGAGCAAAATGCGTCGTCTAGTGCCTACATCACTCGCGGACACGTCGTTACTCGCGGAGCACTATGTCGCGGGAGGTTTGCTGGGTCGTCTTACTTGCGCGACTGGACCCGAGCTATACCCCCAACAATTGCCCCCATCAGGGGGTATTTTGTGAATGCCGCATGTTCTGGTTTTGCGCGGCAGGCTCGGTTCCTCGCGCTTCACGTTCACTTTCTTGCGCTTAGTTGTTCGTGCCCAATCTTCTCGCTGTCTCCACCTTTCTTCTTGCGCTCATACTAACCTTGCGCGATCAGTCTTGGTTTTTCGGATGTATTTTCTGAACTTCGCAGGTTCACTGTCTCTGCCTTCCTTCCTGTGCTCCTGCTGGCTTTGCGCGTTTTAAATTTGATTTTTTTGGGAGTATTTTTTGGACTCCGTGGGTACACCATGCCCCCCAGGCGGTGTGCGTACCCTATGACATCACCGCCTAGCCCCTACATTTTATAGGTGCTGACGTGGCGCTCTGTCATTCACTCTTTTGGGCGGCGGCTTTTTGAATTTCAAAATTCCTGACGTTTCCGGTTTCCAATGCAACTTTAACCCTTCGGTTACTCCTTCGTGGGTTATAAATACTCCTCTTTTTACGAAGAGGGGTTATTTTTCTTCTACCACTTCTACTTTGTTTCTCCCGTTTTTCTCTATCGACGAGATTCCTCTTCTTCTCCGACGACCTTAAATCTCGAGATTGTTCATAATATCTTTTCGGAGGCACAATGGCCAGCACCAATGTGAACAACGAGATCGAGGTCGTACCAGACGAAGAAGGTAATCTTTCTCCTCTCTCTCATATCTCTTCGGATACGTCTCTGGATCTGGCCGAGTCCAACAACAATCGCGGTGGCAGAGCAGATGAAGGAGGTGCTCCGGCGACGTCGTCGTACAACGTCAATTCGGGCCAGGATCTACTGCATGGTTTCTCCGATGTCGGGGTGGAGAATCGTGCCAGTGGTGAGGCGAGTATGCGTGCGCGGGGAGTGCTGATAATCCGCCACGATCGCGCGAGCGGGTCTGGTGCTGAGCCTATTGGTATTCCAGAGACATCATCGGTGCCGCTCTGCGTGTCTCGCGTGACTAAGGCGATGAGTCGTCTTAGGATGCATGGGGTGGGGGCCGCGTACACGATCTTGGATTGGAAGGAGATGTTCAACGCGGGGCAGGTTCCGAGTGATAATTTGGTGCGCGGGGCAGACCATGTGTCATTGTATGGGCGGCGGGAGGTGACAGAGTTGGTGCGTGGGTTGGGTTTGCCCCCCCAATTGGCAGTAATCAGTGCCAACCGTGCGAAGCCGAATTGGGAACTGCCCCCAGGCTGGTTTGGCGTGTATTCAGAGTATTGGAGGATGGGCTTTAAGTTCCCCATCGACCCTTTATTGTGCGCTCTTTATAGGCATCTAGGTTGCTCAGTCGCGTGCCTATCACCTTCCGTGATCATGCACGTGTCTTGTCTCCGCCTGGTTTGTAAGAGGTTGAATATTCACCCGACTTACGGGCTTTTTCAAAAGATATACAAGATAAAGGGGCCCACGGAGACGAGCGATTGTCTTTCCATCAGGCGGCGAGACAAGCGGCCCGATGGTTATGTGTATGGGTCTCCCAAGTTGGAGAATAACTGGTTTGAGCGGTTCTTCTTCGTGAAGCCCGTTCCGGGGGAGTGGGCCAGTGAATATGTGGAGGAACCGACTGTTTGGAAGAAAGGAAGTTTATGCGGCTTTGAGTCAGAGTTGGGCAAGTACGATGGGCTTGATGACGAATATGAGGCCTGCATGCCTCAAAGGATAAACTTGTATTCCAGCGGAGTCCGCGCGGCTTGCTTGGAGGAGCTCTTTGCTGATGGTTAGTTATATTTCTTTCCTCTTGTATTCTGTCGTATTAACGGCCGTCTTACGACTTATTGGCGCAGGAGTTGACTTCGCTTCACTAGTGAGCATGATGTCGGTTGACGATGTGGTGAAGGTTCCGCGCGGCGAGAAGAAGAAGAAGGAAGATGCGCGAGCTAGCGGCGCGAAGAGGAAGGAGGTGGAGCAACTATTGGTTGCGGACAGGCCTAAGAAGGCCGCGCGGGTGATCGAACAAACCTCGTCGCCGTTGTAGCAGCTGCCTTTGGTGATCACTGAACAAGTGGCGCGGGCGAGTAAACCTCCTCGCTCTGAGAAGGTGGCGGCTGCTAGTTCATCCAGGGCAACCGTCCAACAGACGTTGCCGGAAATGACCGCCATTAACTACTTCCACGATGTGCGAATCCACACTGGTGCGGCTTGGAACAGTTCGGCCGCTCAAGCTGCTCTACGAGCGGTTGGACTTATGCTCAGAGTCCCCACGCGGTTGGAGAAATCAGATCCGCTTTAGGACCTGGCACAGGTTCTTTTCGCTGTAAGTTTGGGTTAACCTTACGCGTATCGCGTCTTACTTGCTTTATGGAATTTCGCTAAGTCTTCTAGCGTTGCGAATGTAGGGTTTGTTGGCCACTTTCCGCGCTCAGCAAGAGCGGGACAAGGAACGCGCAAAGCTTAAGGCTAAGGAGTCAAGGATTGTACAGCTGGAAGGCAAGCTCGCTAGGGCGGAGAATCGCGCGGAGGTGGCGACGAATAAGGCCAACGAGGCTATGGAGCAGCTCGGCGTTTTGCAGAGCAAGCTGACGGAGGATGTGGAGGCGGTGAAGGAGTGGGTTCGGGAGGAGCTGCGGGGCGAGTTCGAGGAGGAGAAAAGGAGACTGGCCGACGAATGGGCGCAGGAGAAGAAGTAGTTAGAAACAGATCACGCGGAGAAGCTAAAGCAGGTCCGCGAGGAGTTTCAAAAGGAGAAGGAGGATTTGGCCAAGGCTGAGGCTGTGCGCGAAGCGCAGGTTGCTGTAGTCCGTCAGTACAAATCTTCCCCTTCCTTTGGGAAGATTTTGGCGGACGCGATGTCCAATGCTGTGATCGCGGTCCGCAAGAAGGTGCGACCGGAGAATCCGAGGGTCCGCTGGAACACTCACGCCATGATCCAGCATGTGTAAATGTGGTTGCGCGAAAAGAGATTTCTGGAGCCCGACTCTGAGTCAGAGGATGAGGAAGATGAGATGCGCACGAAAGACGAGGTGTGCCCGGAAGCTGCGGTCGAGGATGGAGAGCAGCTAAGGATGGGGAAGCTGATGCGGCAGCGGAAAAAGAGGCCGGGGCGACTACCACTGGCAATGTTGTTATAGATAAAGTGTTATCGCGCTACCTCGATGTCGTTTTTTTTATGTTATGTCGCGGTTATGGTCGCTCAATATGTCTTCTCGTCTCCCGTTAATGAAAATCCAACAGTTTCCTTCTCCTTTCATTCTCCTGCGTTGCGTAGTTTATTGATCAGCGCTTTATGTGCTTTTGCACACGTGGAGCGCGAGCGCGAATAATTCGTGATTATTGCTATTTTTTGTTATGTCGACTTTTTGCGTGATTCGTGATCAGCGTTTATGTATTGTTGCGCAGAGCGTGGGCTCTAATAATTCGTGATTATTGCTATTTTTTGTTCCGTCGAACTTTGTATTTATTTATCCGCGCAAATGCGTCACTGTGAACAAGATACACATCAAGTGGTCCGGTAATAATTCCTGAGATTCTGCGCATTCCACGTCCTTGGAATTTTGGCGCCGCCCAATTCGCTAAGCTTGAAAGTGTTGGCGCCGACAACCTCGCGGATTAAGTATGGACCTTCCCATGTAGAAGCGAGTTTCTCGTGCTTGGGGTCGGGGCGGAAGTTCCGACGCAGTACTTGGTCTCCGAGGGTCAGCTTGTGCGGGACTAGCTTCGCGTTGTGGTACTTTGCTACGTGCTCCTTTGTCGCGGCTAGCTTGATGGCCGCCAATTCTCGCCATTCTTGTGCTAATTTCAAGTCTAGTAGGTGTGCTTCTTTGTTATCCTCTTTGTCGTACATCATGATCCAATAGGTTGTGGCTATTGTCTCAATGGGGATCACCGCGTCGGTGCCGTACGTGAGCGCGAAAGGAGTTTTGCCTGTTGCCACTTTGAACGTGGTGCGGTGAGCCCATAACACCGTGTTAAGCTCATCAGCCCAATTGCCTTTGGCTTCATCCAGACGGGTGTGCAAGCCGTGCAGGATTGCTTTGTTTGCCGATTCTGCTTGGTTGTTGACTTGGGGATAAGCTACTGATGCAAATCTCACAATGGCCCCCACTTGGTCGCAAAAGTCTATCACCTCCGCACAGTCGAATTGTTTCCCGTGGTCGAATATGAGTGCATTAAGGACCCCGAAGCGTGCTAGGATGTTGTTTTTTAGGAAGTGAGTAACCTGATGTGCAGTTATCAAGGCTAGTGCTTCCGCTTTGATCCACTTGGTAAAATAGTCCACCGCCACGATTATGTACTTGCGTTTTCCTTTAGCCGTCGGAAAGGGGCCCAAGAGGTCCACCCCCATTGTGCAAAGGCCATGAGCTTAGATTGCCTTAAAGCTCAGTCGATGGTAGATGATGCTGGCGCGCGTTCAATTGACACTTGTGGCATTGGTCTGCGTATTTCTTCGTGTCCTTTTTCACTCGCGGCCAATAGTATCCATTTAGCAAGATGGTGCGTTCCATACTCCGCGCTCCAGTGTGCATTGTGCACAAACCTTCATGTAAGTCGTGCACTATGTTGCGCGCCTCATCTTGCCCGATGCATTTGAGGTATACGCCAGAGTATGACCGGCGATACAACTCCCCTCCAATGAGCGTGCATCGGGCCGCTTTTTGCCTTAAGGTCCACGCCTCTTTAGTGTCCTCTGGCGCCACACCGTCTTGTAAGTATTTTATGATTGGAGCTCTCCAGTCCTCTTCTTGCGTAATTTGTGTGGTGTTGATCATGACGCCTTGGTGGATTTCCTCTTCTTTTTGGACCGAGACTAGGCGTGTTGATTCAAAATCGGTGGCGGTTGCTAACTTGGATATCGTGTCTGCATGCATGTTTTCCTCCCTTGGTATTTGCACATAGGTCACCGCTTCAAAGGTACTTGCCCGTTGGTTTACACGCTCCATGTAATGCGCGAGCGTGTCCTCTTTTGGTTGACTGCCAGCAAAGAATCGGATAGAACCCTGATCGTTCTTGTGCGCAAGTCGTTGGCGGCCGTCATTCCCGCCAAGATGGCCTCATACTCGGCTGCGTTATTTGTTTTCAACGCTCTGAATCATATTGCTATTTCCTGGACGACGCTCGTCGGGGTGCACACGACGACACCCGCTCCGGCTCCATGTTTGCTCGTCACGCCGTCCACGTAAACCTCTCATACTCCTTCTGGTGTTGTATCGAGAGTGACTCCTTCAGCGATGAAATCTGCTAGAATCTAAGCTTTTATTCCTGGTCTTGGAGCGTATTAGATGGCGTACTCTGACAACTCGACCGCCCATTTAACCATTCGCCCGGACACTTCTATTGAGGTCAGGATCTTTTTCAGCGAAAGGTTGGTCAGGACGGTGATTGGGTGTGCTTGGAAATAGGGGCGTAATTTTTGCGACATGCTCACCAGCGCGAGGGCGGCTCTCTCTATTGGGGATTATCTTGTTTCCGCGCTAACAAGATTTTGCGACGTGTAATACACGGGCCGCTCAATCTGGTCGTCTCTCGTGGATATTAGTACCGCGCTCACAACTCTTGTCGACACGGCAAGATACAGAAAAAGTTTTTCATTACAGGGCGGTTAATACAGGGGGGAATATAAGATATGACTTGAGTTTTTTTAAAAGCCGCTTCACACTCTTTGGACCATGCGAATCGCGGGCCGCTTTTAAGCGTCTTAAAGAAAGGGGCGCACTTGTCAGCTGACCATGGTATGAATCTTTCTAGTGCCGCTATCTTGCCGCTCAAAGATTGTATCTCTAATGCACTCCTCGGCGCTCGCAGCTGTTGGACTGCAGTGATTTGTTTCGGGTCGTCTTCGATACCACGTGTGGTGCAGCTTTGACAGGTGCGGGCCAGTTGATTTTGTATCCTTTCTCGCGGAGCACGTGAAACACATTTTTTACTGAATCGTTGAGTGGTGTGTAGGCGGGCATGACATTTTGTGGGCGTCTGTCTGGTGAACGCCTTCGCGCAATTTGTCTGGCGGGGTGGGTGGTCGTCTTGGCCCGCTATGCGACTGTACCAACTGCTCCCGCGACAATGGGAGCTGCTTCCGCCCCTGATCTTCTCTAGGCGGCTTTGAGGGTTCGAAGCGCCTGATAGAACCCGCGCCCAAAGTTTCCTCCAGCGTGACGGCCTTCTTGATTTTGACCTTTAGTTCTGTCAAAAGTGTGACTGGCCTTTTTGCTAATGCCCGCTTGAGTTCCATGTTGGTGGTAGCGTCCATGAGGTGATGGGCGGCGGTTTCGGGGGTAAGGTCCTGCACGGCCATTGCCACCCTAGACCACCTGGTGTAGAATGCCTGTAAGCTTTCCCCATCTTTTTGCCTAATGTCGAACAAGGCCTTGAGGTGGAGTGGTCTTCTTTTTTGTGACGCAAACTTAGTGGTGAACAAGAGTATGAACTCTTCGAATGAGCGGATGATCCCGTTAGGAAGTCTGTTGTACTAATCGAGGTATATGCCGGAGAATGTTGATGGAAAGGTTCTGCATAGCGCCGCATTGGAATTTGTCTGGAGTTGCATCCTGAGGAAAAATGTACTGACATGGTCCTCCGGGTAAGTGGTCCCGTTATATGTTGGAGGGCGGGCGACATTCCGCTTAGGTGTTCCGCCATGATTTCCACGCTCAATGGTTGATGGAGAATTCTTCTGGGTGGGTGAGGGCGGTACTGTGGAGATAGATGTTGCTCCAAGAAGCTGAGGTCCGCCCTGCCCCGCAGCTCCGCTTGTTGCACTTCACGTGCGGGTGATGCGTCCAGCATCTATTGTGGCAGTGTGACAAGCTCTGGTGCTGGGACAGGTTCTGGCGCTCCACCTGCCGCCTGTCTCGGCGCGGTTGGTTCCATATGTGCTGTTGGCACGGCCTCCTTGCTCATCATGAGTGCTATAACTTGGCTCATCTTTTTTTGCATATTGGCTATGACTTCGTTTTGCTTCGCCATTTGTTGCCTCATTTCTTTGGTTGTTAGCTCGGGCTCTTCTTCTTCTTCAATGAGTACCGCGTTTAGATTACTGGTTTCCGCGAACATCCTTGGGTTCGTCATTGCCTTGATGGGCGTCACCTCGTCAGGTGAGTCGGGGGTGTGTTCCGCCATTGGTTGATTTTCTACTGCTTCTCTACTCGGCCCCACGGTGAGCGCCAATTGTTTGAGTCTGACTGAGTGTAGGAGGGAGACTTGGGGGGGGGGGGAGGGATAAATTTGGTGAGAAGAATAAGCAGTACGAACACTTAATCAGTTGGGAGGGTAACGACACCAAAGAAGGGGATTGAGAGAAGTTAGATCAGAGAGAGAAATTGATGTTTTTAGTGATAGTCTCCGAAAAATCCGATCCCCCCACCCACCGGAGTAAATGCTCTATTTATAACAATGTTGTCAGAACCGAACCGGAGCATGACCCGGTAATGCGAACGGCTCGCACTTTAGCGGTCCAACCGACATTAGACCGTTTAAAAATCGTTAGAGAACCGGTATCTAATAAACGTTATCAGTATAAATAGTGGACATTTCTTAATCAGAGCTCATCTCTTTCCTTCGAAATTGTGAAATGGAAATAAGGATTCAATTTGAGAGCCCGAAGTTTTTGGTTTATTTCAATTTTCTATAATTTTTTTAATTAAATTTAGTGGCTGAATGGCAAAAACCAGACGAGCGGCTCGATCGGCTCGAACGGTTAACCGCCTCGGCCGCTCGCCAACCACTACATAAAACCGGAGTGACTTTTAGACTGTTCCGAGCCGATTTTGTGACCGGGTGGTGGTTTTACCGGTCGGGCCGAGCGGCTCGGCTCGGCTTTAATAACACTGATTTATAGGAAACATTGCGGTGGGTGGATATTTAATGCGACATGACTACTACGTGTGTCAGATATTTAGGCCATGCCTTAGGCCATAATTATACCTAGGACTAGGATGTGACCGTTCCTTCAGAGGATACGACGTCGTTCTTCTCGGTTCTCTTTCCCAGTTCGAATTAAACGAAACGACACCGGCTTGGGTAGAGCGAAACGACGCCGGCTTGGGCAGAGCGAAACGATGCCGGCTTGGGTAGAGCGAAACGACACCGTTTGGCGTCTCTGATGCTCGCGGACGCGTCTCTACTCACGGAGCCCTATGTCGCGGTTTGGGTAGAGCAAAACAGCGCCGTCTAGTGCCTACGTCACTCGCGAACGCGTCGTTACTCGTGGAGCCCTATGTCGCGGGAGGTTCGCTGGGCCGTCTTACTTGCGCGACTGGACCCGAGCTATACCCCCAACAGAAACAAACCGTTGGGTTTAATTTTTTTGGTTGGGTTTGGATTTAATATTTCTCAAACCGTAGTGCATGAGTCGGGTAATTAAAATGGTTAAACCCGAACCACCCAATCCATAGAGTTTCCAGCCCTAGATTTGACAAGCTTGGATGTGACCGTCCCAAAACTCCGAAAGGGCATTGGGCGGTTTGGTTGGCATTGTCATTGAGAAACGTAGTCGGTTAAATAAAACTAAAAAGGTGTGCAAGGTTTTACCAAAACGACATCCAATGATCTTCTTTCTCAACCCCCGCTGTTAAAGTGTAAAAACGAAAGAAGCCGGGTTAAATTGAGTCCACGCCTTCCACACTCGAAATCTTAAATAGACCAAAGAGCAGCCAGAAAAGAAAAAAACGAAAAATCTCTGCACCTCACGCACTCTGCCCGAAGCTCCATTGTCGCTGCCATTCCAAAAAGAGGCAAAAGCTCTGTTCCTCCACCGCTGCCACCTCCAGCTCCTCCCCCACTCCCCCCACAAGAGATAGAGAGAGAGAGAGAAAGAAAAAGGCAAAGCTTTCATCTTTGCAATGAAAGAACCCAGAAAAAAGCTTGGAGCCAGAGCAGCCTAGTAAAATGGTGTCACTTTGAAGAGCTGCATAGCATAGCCCCCCTCACCCAAACCCAAACCAGAACAAAAACGAAACCCATTCATTCCCTTCCACGTTCTAAGCAACTCATCACACAGCGAGAAAAATGATGGAACAGAAGAGAGCAGAACAAACCAGTGTTTCTTTCCTCTCCTTTCTCTGATTCTTCTCCCTCCCCTGTTACTTGTTTCTAAACTACTCTGCCTCTCTCTACCCATCTCTCTGTTTTTGGGTTGGATCTGAGTGTGGGAGAGAGAAGGAAGGAGCAAAAATGGGTTGCTTTTACTCTCGGCTGGAGAGAGAGGAAATGGTGTCGAGATGCAAGTCCAGGAAGAGATACATGAAACAGCTGGTGGAAGCTCGACAAGCCATGGCTAATTCCCACGCAATGTACCTTCGCGCACTTCGCTCCACTGGAGCAGCCCTACTCACCTTCTCCAACATCGAAACCAATCTCCACCACCCCCACCTCCGCCCCAATTACAACCACCACCACCGCCACCAACCGGCGATCCCGTCCCCCTCGCCTCCTCTCCCGCCGCCGCCGCCTCCTCCAATGAGCCCCAGCTCCGACACCACCTGGACCTCGATCTCCGCTTCCCCTGCTCCGCCGCCGCCTCCGCCGCCGGTTCCTCAGTCTTCCAGCTGGGATTTCTGGGACCCTTTCGTCCCTCCCCCGCCGTCGGCCACTCGGTCGGGGACGACCATGGAGGAGGAATGGGAGGAGGTCACCACCATGACTGTCTCTGAAGCGGCGGTTACTGGCACGGCCAGCGCCAGCATTACGGCGCCGCCATCGATGATCAGCGGGTTGACGACGGCGAGCGGCAGCGGTAGTGAGCTGGCCATGGTGGTCTCGAGGAACAGTAAAGATCTGGTGGAGATTGTGAAGGAAGTGGATGAGTATTTCCTCAAAGCAGCTGATGGAGGAACCCAGCTCTCTCTGCTCCTCGAGCTCCCTACTTCTGGTTTCTCCGCTCAAAGCAGCAAAGGGGGTAATGAAAAATTGTCAAATTGAATGAAGCCCAACATCAAATAATCCTTTTTTCCCCCTCACATTGGTTGATGTAAAAATCAAATCTTTTACCCTTGTAAATTAATACATTTCGCAGGTAAAGTCTATAACTATGGCTGCAATTTGGCGAGTCCAGCTTCATGGACATGGAGTTCAAGCACCAAACTGAATGGGTTTGGGAAAATGGGAGACGAAATGTCCATTTGCAGCAACATTGGAGACGAGAAAAAAGGATTCAGCCATTGCTCTACCGTGGAGAGGCTGTATGCTTGGGAGAAGAAGCTATTCGAGGAGGTGAAGGTATACATACAGAGATCTGGAAACACACGAATAACCCACAGGGGTCCAGTTCTGTTTTTCTTGTGGCCAATTTGAGTATTATTAATTATTTTGGTCTTGGTTACAGAATGCTGAGAGTATAAAGTTTGAGCATGAGAAGAAAGTGGCATTGCTAAGGAAGCTGGAATTGAAGAGGGCTGATTATTTGAAGACTGAGAAAACAAAGAAGGAAGTTGAGAAACTGGAATCTCAAATGATGGTTGCTTCCCAGGCCATTGAATCCACCTCTACCGAGATCATCAAGTTGAGAGAGACTGAGCTCTACCCTCAGCTGCTTGAGCTGGTAAAAGGGTTAGTAGTACTACGTTCCCTTTCCTCTCCCCATTTCTTCTTGTCGTGCAGAAAACAGGTAGCTGCCATTACTCGTGTGATAGAAAGGGGAAAACTTATTTGATGGCACATTGAAGAGCCGAAAAGTAGAACATAACAACAGTGAAGTTAAAGAGGCATTAATAAGTTCTTCACGTGACTGGTGAGACTGTCGTCCCATCCAGTTTCCAAATCTTGATTCTAGGTGGTCCAAACGGCTTCCTCTGTTTGAATAGATCAGTTGTGACTTTTTTGGCCACCTTCAGCTTGTGCTGCTGAGTGCTGAGTCATCCCCATCCACTGAAAAGTGAAAGGCAATTGCCCTTCTGGCCCACAATATTATAGTACTACTGTTTCTTAAATAACCCAGATCTCAAATTACCATAAAGCAACCAACTTGATGGCTCTTCAAAGCCGTAGATGATTATTTTGTCTTCTTCTACCTAGTAACCGAGCTGTGCATTGCCCTGCAATTTGTTCAGTTTTCTTGGGTCAACCTCATTTGATCCTTAAGAGAGAGAGAGTGTCTGTGTGAGGCTGTGAGCGAGCTAGAAGAAAATGTAAGATCTGAATGAAGCAGAGTTTGAATGTCAAACCTTCTTTCTGGATTCTGTACAATAAGTTTGTTTCTCTATTGCAAAAAATTGGTGTTGGTCCTCCAGAATCCGTATGGAGTGATTTGTCGTGATATGGGAGAGAGAATCTGCTTTGTGGCTTGACAGAAATTGTACCACTCGCATTTTGCAGGCTGATGTGCATGTGGAGAGGCATGTACGAGTCCCACCAGGTCCAAACCCATATCGTACAACAGCTCAAATACCTCAACACAATTCCTTCCACTGAACCCACCTCTGAGATTCACAGGCAGGCAACCCTTCAGCTGGAGCTCCAAGTCCAACAATGGCACCAATCCTTCTGCAACTTAGTGAAGGCTCAGCGAGATTACATCCAGTCCCTTATGGGCTGGCTGAGGCTGAGCCTGTTCCAGTTCAGCAAAACCCCAATCTACTCCAGAACCACTCAGGAATCCAAGATTTACTCGCTCTGCGAGGAATGGCACCATGCGGTTGATCGGATCCCGGACAAAGTTGCTTCTGAAGGGGTCAAGAGCTTTCTGACTGTAATCCATGCAATTGTAGTTCAGCAAGCGGAAGAGCATAAGCAGAAAAAGAAGTTGGAATCTGCGTCCAAGGAGTTTGAGAGGAAGGCGGCAGAGCTTAGGTCGCTTGAGAACAAGTATGGATCATATTCAATCGCTGAAAGCTCAGTTACTAGTAGAAGCAAAGACCCGGTTGCAGATAAGAGAGCCAAAGTCGAGGTGTCGAGAGCCAAGGCGGAAGAAGAGAAGATGAAGCATGACAAGTCGGTGAGCATCACCAGGGCCATGACATTGAACAATCTACAAATGGGTTTCCCCCATGTGTTTCAGGCAATCGTCGGGTTTTCCAGCGTTTGTATGCATGCGTTCGAGTCAGTGTACAACCAAGCCAAAACCGGCGGCAACCCTCAGCATGAAGTGAAGAGAATAATGGGCTAGCCATACAAGATCAATCATGTTTAGGACAAGAGGAAGGCTTGGCCAATGCTCCTTGTAAATAGATAGGATAGACTTGACTGGGCAAAGGGATTGCTCCTATTTGGTGAACGGGATTGCATTCAGGAAGAAACGAGTAACTTGTGGAGATTTTGGAGTGATGAAGAAGATTAGAAGTTATGCAGCAATAGTTTGAGCTTTGAACCCAACTCTCTCTCTTTCTGGACAATTAGTTTCGTGTTTCTGAGTGTCAATATTTTTCGTTTGGCTAGTTTCTGTGCTATGTACAATTCTGACAACGCTCCTCCTTGATTATGTCAGTTTGGTAGTTGGTAATGTTAAGCTTCCTGTCTGGAAAAGTGGTGAACTGAAGCATATGATACAAAAAAACCTATTTGGATACATTCTTTCACACAGTCCTTTCAGATTCAAAATCCCAAACAAAAAAATGGGTAAATGTCATATTTGGTCACTGAGATTACTAAATTGTGTCATATTTAATCATTAGAAAAAATTTAATATCAATTTTGGTCACTCGAATTATTGAAACAGGTCACATTTGGTCACTCTCCCGTTAGTTTCCGTCCAACTTCATTAATGGAGTTGGACGGAAACTAACGAGAAAGTGACTAAATATGACATGTTTAAGTAATTCGAGTGACTAAATGTGATATGTTTCAGTAATTTGAGGTGCGTTCAAGCTCCGGATCCAACAGCAGTAAACCTCCCGACTGGCTACGGGTCATGCACTACCTGCACACAGTCAAGCAAGCAAATCCGTGAAGGCACAAGTGTGACAAAGCAAACAATGCTAAAACGAAAATCTAAATTAACAGAATTCACGTTTCTCCAACAACCTAGTTGTCCTCGGCAGCGGCACCAAAAACTTGACTCGCTCTTACCGTCACTCTAGAAAATGGCCAAGTGTAACCACTTCCTAAAGTGTAGTATAGCGGGTTTGGGTTTTAATGTCAACCCGGGTCCTAGATGTGATGACTACTCCGTGAGTTCTTATTATTTAGCAGTGAAACTTTAGTGAAGATCCAAACAAGCAAACAAGCAAAGCAAGTAAAAAGCTTGTTTTCAAGTCGAGAAATGTCACCCGGATATGGTTCCCCCTACACTGCAGTTAAGCCAGATTGTAATTTACCAAGTTCAGGTTCAATGATAGTTATACTGCGGGAGATTCTTAAACAGTCTGAAATCTCGACTAAAGGTCTCCAACCCTCTCAATCTGAGTCTCCAGCAGGCGACTAACCTCCACCGGGGTAAACAGATTGAGGCCCTAACGAACCAAACCTCCACTACCGAAATAAATTCGGTACAGAATAGTGAGTTGACTCCTCGACTAAAGTCGCCAATTCACTACCTTCAATCAAGGGTGCTCTATCAACCTAGGCAGATATTCTCTTTCTAGGTTAAAGCAGAAACAACAGGAATTTGATCAGGATTCATGCCATTCAACAAATCAGACATCAATTGAACATAATCATACCAATGAATCTATACTTGGGTTCATACAATCAGACCTAACATACAAATCTAGGGTTCTTCATACCCAGGGGAATAGGAAAACTACTCCATAGAGAGAGATGAGAAATCTAGCTCAGATGCGGAAACCATACTGTGAAGGATGATAATCTGCTTCTGGCACTCAATCAGGTCTTCTCCAAGCTCAAGCCGGGCTCCATTGGCGATGGAGATCGATCTATGACACTTGCAGAGTCAGGTTCGTCACTTTCTCTCTCTAGCTATCGCTCTTTCTCTCTAAAACTGTGAACTCTTCACTTTTGGCCTTCTTTTCCCTTAAGAAGTTGTCTGTCGCGATCCCCGGCCTGAATACCCAGTTCGGGTATTTTGGGTGGCGACCGGGTATATTCAAAACGCCGCGTTTGAAGACAGGGGAAAATCCCCGGTCAATGCCAAGAATTCCCGACCGGGGATTTCTGCTCTCTGCCCGGGCCCCCTTCTGCTTCTCAGAGACGCCCGAAGCAACAAATCCCCGATCTGCTCCAAATAATACCCGGCCGGGTATTTCTGCTCATGGCCGGGTATTTTTCTCCTCCAGCACACTTCACCCCAAACGTGCTCCTTTCGACCCGAAACTTGTTTCTTCGCCTCGATGCCAAAGCTAAGCCCTGAAATATGACATAAACGCACAACCTAGCGTGAAATCAGGTTAAAACACGAGAATCAACATCTCAAACGGCTCAAGAATAGGGGTCAAAACATGTGTAATCAATGGTCTATCAATACCTTTACCTTTTTCGAAAGGCAATGGGAAGAGACATGCCTAAAACAACAATGATTTACGTTTCACACAGCGCACGATTCCATGGATAGTTTCATTCGACATCGTGATGGAGGATCATACTTTCCAGGTCTGCCTCAGCCAAAGAGGTCAGTTCCTAGGACCTAAAATATGACAAAAGAACACAACCTAGCATAAAAAAGGCTAAGGAGAATACAAATCAAGCCAAAACGATCAAGAAATGAGGGTGTAAACATGGTGTTATCATTTAAGTGATATTCTAATGGTTTATCCATGTTTAATTGCATGTGGTATTGATCTTGAGTCTTGACCTATAATAGATGACCATTCATCTACAGTAGGGGCTTACTCAATTCATGTAAAAATTTAAATGATTACATGAACATTGAGTTATTTGAATTGTATGCTTACTGATTAAACTCGTTTAATGACATTAGGTTATCTCCCATCTATAGTGGTCAATTACACGACCATTGGGTTTATCTTCCATATCTAGGAGGGAAATTGGGTGCATGACCATCGACCTAATTGCTTCATTAGTGATCCTAGCACTTTGAATCACTTTAATTGAACCATTAATTTTCCATCACAAGTCAATTTCCAATATTCTAGGAAGACGATCAATCTCCAAATACTATTTCTTTAACGTGAAGCTTGTTTTCGTCTATATAACAATCCATCTTTCGAGTTCCAATAGGCTTTCATACCCAGGGATACAACATCGGTCAACCACTAGTCTATCTCGTCAAGTTGGGTTATACCTGGTCTAGCTAAGTGTATTAGTTATACCTCGTGTGATGAGTCAAAATTCAACGTGACTAAACAAATAATTGCACAAACAACACAAGTTGCCTCACCACCATACTTATTTTCCCCTCTTTCCCTCTCACCCACCCCTCCTCCTCCGATGGATGGATGGATTGATCTGTGATCTAAAGAATACAATTGCCAGTAACCTTTTTTTACTACCACTACCGTGCATCTCAGCCCATATGCCACTCCTGAAAATTAGTTTCCCTTCTCAACCAAGTTTCTTTATCATGCCTCTCTATCTATGGTCTCGCCCCCTCTTCTCTATTTATCTCTCTACCTATAAGTGTATGCTTGAGGGCTAATCTCTCTAGAAATATTCTAAGTCTTATGCCATTGTGGTATGTGATCTATGGTCATTTTTTTGTTGAGGATTCAGAGTGATATTTTTTTTGTTAAGTCGATTGATTCATTGTAGTTAATCATATCCATAAATTTCTCTAATGGGCTGTGATTGGACCGAAGCAACCGAGGAAGTGCAAGAGACAAATGATAGACCCTCCAAGAGATAGGGGACATGAAAGAGTGTGGGACTAAATGGCAAAACTATAATATAATGAAAGGTAACGAGTATTTTTTAGTTTTTTTTTTTAGAACTAGTTTTGACTTTTTAGATAGATTTCAGCACCAAAATCTTTTTCAAGTTGAAACCAACCTTTTACATATATATCTACAATAATAATGTTTAAAATCCTTCTCTTTTCCATGATTTCTTATAGATTTCACTTCCTCCGTTCTTATTCCTTTCCCGATGAGAAGACTGCTTGCTATACTTTTTTCTTCATTCCATCTTAAGTTCATCATCCCAATTCTTAATCATTATAAAGAGAGAGAGAAAAAAAAACCGTGTTCAAAATGAACAAGCCAAAATTGAAAGGAGAGCACCAAAAATGCATAATAGTAACTGGTAAAGCAAAACAAGTGGAAGCTATATTTCTTACAAGAAAGGGAAGATACATTGGATAAGAAGTAATTCATGTTGAAAGAAAAACTTTTTTTTTTGTCTGACTTCCTAATACAATGAAAATCTTGTAATGTTCTATCAATGTAATAAAAAAGAAAAGAGAAGAAAAATATAACAAGGTCACATAAGGAAATTTGAGTAGCTAAAAAAAAATAAAGATGTAGCCCAAAAATTAGAGATGAAATTGAGAGATCGAAAGATGAAAATCACTTGATATTACTGCCAGGCAATAGCTGAACAATTGGAGACCCATCTAAGCAAGAAAATCTTGAGAAAGTTATGACGATGATGATGAAAATATGATAGCAAAACCACCTATGCTTCATGGAGACCTCCCTCAATAGCTCCAATTTATCGCTGTTAAATAAAACAAGGACAAAGAGTAAAAAGTTGGGGCTTCTTGGTAATGAAGGGTAGGGGAAAGAAAGGAAAATTTTCCAATTCAAAACAACTCTTCACAAACATTACTTATTTCCAATCACAATATGGAACAAGCTTTCTGCGCTTTGCTCTTTTTTTTCTTCTGCTTTGGTGGTTGAAGCACAACCCTAATTGCCGCGTCAAAAACTGCCTTCACATTCTGCATGGATCCATTACCAATATCGATGAGACTAAATTAACCACCCGCCACAATTGCAGAAATGGGCTTAAATTAACCATCCTCTAAATAAATTAGGGCTCCCCTCAGAGAAAACGGGCTTTTACCTCTTGTGTTTTGGAGCTGCACTCAATATAAGCAGGCGCACCAATCAACTTCCTTAGTTCCTCACCCTATTGAAAACAATGTCAAGGAACCCGAGAATGCATGGTTTCAGAATGCATGGTTAAAGTGCTCCAAGATTTCAAATAATTGTAATAATATTCCCTTGAATGGACATATAGTTACTAGCCTGAGCTGTAGAAATCGGGACAGCACCAGGATGATCAATGAAGAACTGCTTGTCATCTCGGAGATCTGCTTAAATGAAAATCATGTAAACAAAATGAAATATGCATATCTAAGCATAAGTGTGAAGAAACCAATTTATAAATGCAGGTGCCATTCATACAAAACAACTGCACCATTTATTTTCAACTCATTTGTGGGTGGAAAACTAGGTTGATTGAATAAGCTACCAACTATTATAAAGTGGATGGCTAGAACATAAAATAAGTGAAATCCATATCAATCATAACACTCAATGTAATTCAACCAAATAATAATAATAATAATAATAATAATACTCAATGTAGGATTTTTGTGGTGATGGTTGTTCACCCTCTCTTAGTTGTGAAGGATCACATAGTGACACGTGCCTTAACTAATAAGTTCCAAGAAAAAAAATTGTCACGCAAAAGCTACCAAAGATTGCACGACAAAAGGATAACTTTAAGAAAAGTGGCTACGAGAAACCTACTCTACATCTCTCATCATGACTAAATTTTCTACCATATTTGCCCAAAATTAGCTATTATATCAGTCCTCTATGGGTTCTATAACTTTTCTGTCGGGTCATACTCCAAATCAGAGTAGGAAGTGAGAAAGTAAAATTAATGGTTATTTACATATTGGCTTCTCTAATATGAAACGAGCAACTTCAAATAGATTTATTGTTCCTATCCCAACAATTTTACCTAATAAATTGATAAGTAGCACATTCAATACAAATCGAAATTAAAAAGACACATGCATAAGCAACCAATGGTTATTTCATTCAACAAATGGAACCAGAATGAGCAAATGGAGTAGATTCCAATTACAAGTCGTCCTCAAACCCATATAAAGTTACTAAATCAATTAATTCCAAGGATATAGAGTATAAAGAATGATCAAAGCATCCACATAAGTGGTGGATGAATATATATTAAAGAACAATAATAGAGATCATTTACCAAGCTTCGTTCCCACTAGAACAATGGGGACGCCTGGTGCATAATGTTTCAACTCTGGAATCCACTGAAAGTGACGACATGAAAGAGAATTGTCACCAATATACCCACATATAAAGCAATGTATGAAAAAATATCTCCAAGACAATAGTACAATTGTCTCGCAAACCTTTTTGGAAACATTTTCATAACTAGCCTTGCTAATGAGAGAGAAAGCCAGGATGAAAACATCTGCTCCACGGTAGCTCAAAGGTCTTAACCTATTATAATCCTCTTGCCCTGAAACACGTAATTTAATTTAGATTTTCTTTGGTTATAGTCCTTGTTGTATTCCCTAATGTTCATAAAATGCAACATCAATGGCACAAATAAATAAAATATAAAAAATAATCAAGATGAAGATAAATTACCAGCAGTATCCCACAAACCCAAGTTGACAGTTGCACCATTGACAACCACATTTGCACTGAAATTGTCAAATACAGTAGGCACATAATCCTGCGAGCCAAGATAACAAAATAATCCATTGTTATTACATGTAAAAATTTCATCATCCACTTCATTATTCATGACATATCGAGGAAAACCATACAAATATCACTTTGTTGTCATGGACTTAAAAATATTCATTATTCATAACTTAAATGATATCACACGCGCAAGGAACATTAAAAAAAGACAATTGAACGCACGAGGGAAGAAAGAGTACGCGGAAAAATTGGGAAGGAGGCAAACCAATAATAATTACTGTACCGTGGGGAAAGTGTTGCTGGTGTAAGAAATCAACAGACATGTTTTACCAACAGCACCATCGCCGACAGTGACACACTTGATGAACCTTGAAGCGCTCATCTCTACTTATTATTCCCTCTCTTTCTCCCTTCAACTTTTGAACCTCTTTCCTTCCCTTCAGCTTAATGATGAATACAAATTGGAACCCAAAATAAAATACTAATGAAAAAACTGAAGCCTCAGATCTTCGCCTGAGGACCCTCCTCCTTATCACACACAATAGGGTTGTGAGCCAACACCACTGCTACCACAGTCACTAACAATACTTCCACCTCAAGAATCCATCCCTTCATCAAGAAGAAATCGAGGGGAAATGAATTTTTTTATTCAATCAAATGGGGAAATGAAAACCATAACCAGGGTAGTGGTGTGAATTTTGGGATGCAAATTGGGAACAGAATTAAACAAAACGAAACGAAACAATGAAAGAAAGAATAAGAGAAGGATGGGAGAGGAAAATATGGTGGAGGGAAATTCGGGAAGGTGGGAGAAAAGAGATGGGTGTGTGAGGGAGGGAGAAGACAGTTTGGTTGGATGGTGGGTGCTTGTGTTACCCTGTCCGAAAAGTTTTGCGATTGAAGCGTTCGTTGAACCAACAATTATTTGCCAACTAATCCTTTCATTTCCCGATTCTTTCTCATCATTTCTTTCTTCAAAATAATGTTCTTCAACATTCTTCACTTATTAATAATTCAACTCTCCTACATTGCTTGTACTTTTATAGCGTAAAGCTCGGAAGAAAGAACACATATGGCTTAGTTCAGAAAAATATATATATGAATTGGTGGCCGAGGAAGACCCTCCTATACCATTTTATTACTATCCTCGAGCTTGATTCAACCCTTATAGCCCAACTCCTTCTTTAGCCTCAAGGGGTTAACACATACTACAAGAAAAATGCTCATGAACAACGAAATAATCCATAATTTGTGAGTGAATTCTGTCGTTGATAATCATTAAAGGCTCATTAACAGAGGAAAAATCCCTCCATGTACATAATATGAAGAATCAATCCTAAAGTATCATGAAAAGGTTAATAAGAAAGAAGCATCTGAAAGAAATAAAGATGTGGACAACCAAGCTATTTAAATAGAGGGTGACTCTTAGTTTGTCTATATTTGAATGGATGATGATCTCTTTTTAGTGAAATTAAATTACGGCAAGTTTTTCCATAAAAAACGGCAAGTGTACCTGTTGCAATGTCATATCCCATGAAGACAATGAATACTAGTAATTAGCTCTACTTCTATTATACAACAAGTACTTTCAACATAATTTGACTACGAAGCAACTTATAAAGCAAATGACTAAAGTGCAATTTCACGAGAGAAAGTTAAAGTAGAGAAGTGTTGATCATATTCCAAAACCCTAACTAGCAACCAAAGCATTGACGAAACATTCTTTTTAAGGTGTAGGAATTCTCAATTAATGTTAACCTAATATTATCATATATTAACATACTGTTAACCAATCATTTGGAATCGCTTATCACATTGAACGATTGAAGAATTTTCATATTAAGTTTCTCCCTAATTTGGAGGTCCTTCGCAGTTTTTTATTTTAACAACTCGATCAGTCCCAATTTTTTAACGTGTTGGTAAGATCAAAATCTAGCCATGTTGTTATCTTTTCAGATAGGGCGAAAGGGAAGAGGATCAGCCTAATCACATTAATGTTGGCTTCTCTCACCTTCCAATGAATCACATATATGTAGAAATGTCTGCACATGTTGCATGTGATTATTGTCATCCCTTCCGCGAAATTGTCCCTCTTGTTGTATCATTTAAATTAGGGGAGTGCATTTCTCTATGGTGGTGGAAGGGGAGCGCTATATGCAATTTTATAGGCTTTGGATCGCATTGATTCAAAGGGTTTAGGCACACCCAAACCACTATCTTAGCTAGCTGCTCTAATATCTTTTGGATCTTTTCGCCATTCCTAATGAGAACTAGACTAATAAACCAAAATATGGAAGAATAAGTACAACACACCAGGTGAAGGCAAGTGGGGTATCGAAATGCATAATGGTGTAAGATGCTAAGGTAGAATGATACACAAGTAGTAGTAGATCTTTTCAAGCATGATCAAAGGATTCAAGCACGTTTATTGCCTTGGTGATTGATAACACCTAAATAGTGTTATTTACCCTTCATATTAAGGGTTGTTTCATGCCAATTTATGTGCACAAATGCTTAAATAGCCTCAATTGCATCCCTATTTCGTTCCTATTTGATTATGATGTGATTTTAGAGTGTTTTAGACAATACATGCGAATTAGGTACAAAAATGAGCACAAGACAGAATAAATAGTAAAGGAAGAAACTGTCTCGTATGAAGAAGGAGGGCCAAAAGAGCTACTTTCACTCTTTATCGCGGGAAGGCGGAGTTATGGAGAAAGGCTGAAGATCACGGTCTAGAGAAGGAAGATCGCGAGCAGGAACAGAGGACGAGAAGAAAGAGCTAAGATCACGGCCTCCAGCCTAAAATCGCGACCGCGATCTATGGAGTGATGGGCACAAACTTGGAGAGGCAGCCAACGAAGGAGAAATATAGAGTTTCCCCAGTTGAGTCACAACCACTGTCCTGTGAGCCCGCAAGGAAGTTCACGGTCACGACATCAAGGATTGTGACCAAGATGTTAGGCTGCGAATTCCGAGTTTTCAACACGTAAATGTGCTTACCAGAGATCGTGGTCTCGTCTCACAAGTTCACGACCGCGAACTTTAGCCCCTTGACCATGAACGTGTCCGTGTTTCCAGGATTCTATAAATAGGAGACCCCTTTCCCCTTTGAGTTGAGCTAATTTTGAGAGAATTTTCTGGTTTTAGAGAGAGAGAATAGAGAGAAGATGAAGGAAGGAGAAGGAGTTAGAAGAGAGGGACAATCTTCCTCAACCCAAGTCTTCTTTAATTTCTTCTACGTTTCTTCTTCCCTCCTTAATGGAGTAGTCCTCTAAGGTACTAGGAGTTCTAAACCCCAAACCCTAGTTTTAGGTTTATTATGTATGTATGTATGTATGAATATTTACCCTGTGTTCTTTAAGCGAGGAAAAGAAGGGGAGGGAAAATTGAGGAGAGAAAGTGGGAGGCCCTAGGCACTTTCCTCCGTTCCCGAAAATCTGTACAGTTGCAAGGAGAGGAAAAGGAAAAGGAAATACCACTGTTTAATCCAACCCTCCAAAATGGAAAGAAAGTGGGATACAGCCTTGTTTCTCTCTCCTCTCTTCACTCTCCTCTTTTTTCTTCTTTCCTTCTGGGATAACAGCAGCCCAACAAAGCCCCTGTTTCTCTACACCACGTTGGATGTATAATGGTAAGGCAAAAAAAATGGTAATTTATGTCACATATAATATTAATTTACACAATACATACATTTCACGTAATTATGGCTAATTATGCAGTCATCTGATTTCATTTTTGTTACAAAAACTTTACACGGTACCTATAATTATACTTGTGTATGTGTAGTGTGATTTGTTATATTTTTATGTTTTTAGTTGCTATGTTGATGTATCAATAAAATAGTGAACAAAATTTTAACAATAGGTTAACACAAAAATTTCAAACCATCTATTTTTTATTTTTAATTCATAACCAATGAAAATAATATTAACTTATAACCAAATTATTTTATTATTATATACCCAATAAAAACGATATCAGAGAGTGAAATTTTTACAAAATGGATGCCATTTTGTATAGTCAAGCTAATCTCAATTTATATGGGAAATTTTTAAAATTGACGGGCCCGCATGAGTCACACAAAACGTTATTTTACACAATTACGTAGAATATAAATGTGTGTTAAGTTTCAAGTAAAACGACATCAGAGTGTTACATTTTTTATAGAATGGACGTCATCTTTTACTACAAGAAAATCAAATTTGTATGAAAAAATAAAATCGAGTTAAATGAACAATTTATGTTCCGTTAACAAATAATAAAAATGATCATGGTTATGTAGAAATTGGTTATTCATAATATTCATTTTCGTATTTTTTGCATATACTTACTATTACATAAATAACATATCTATCACAATTTCCTATATACTTTTCCCCTCCCACTATCCCTTTCACTTTCCCCCATAAAACAACATTTTCTCTCCAATTCCCTTACCCTTCTATTTTCCTTCACCTCCAAAATTTCCCTCCCCTCCCCTCCTTTTCCTCCCCTACTTCGGAAACAGGGGGTTAGGGTTTGAATCAATGTTGTCAGAACCGAACTGGAGTATGACCCGGAAACGTGAACGGCTCGGTCTTTAGTGGACCAGCCGACATTAGACAGTTTAAAAACCGTTTGAGAACCGGTACCTAATAAACAGTCATCTGTATAAATAGTGGACACTTCTTAATCATGGTAAATCACAAGTAAATTACTCTCTTAAACAATTCTAGAACATCAGCCCACAAAAACAAACTTCTTTAAGACTTCCATACAACTTTCCAACAATTGCACTTAGTAACCATTATTTAAAAATGCAAATGAATGCTCACAACTTTGATCTCAGACTGCACTCTGCAGCCTCCATGGCTTAGGTTGTATGCAACTTAAATAATAGAGAAAGATCTAACAAATAGTCCATGTTTTACACAATTATATAGGGGGTAATCGATCGGAAAATGCAGGGGCTTAGTTATTGATGATGCCAACTTCCCGCCTAGGAACCTTCAGCCGCGTGATTGGAAAATGCAGGGGGTAATCAATCTGACGACAGATGCAGCGGCGTTGAGATCGAGTAGCTCGCACGCGGGCGGAGTAGTAATGGTAATGGAGAACGGGGAAGGGAAGGGAGACCTCACCGGGGCACTCGCCGGCAGGGGCTCGCCCAATCGGAGGGAAATGGCGACGGGGAACGGTGCTGGGGAAGATGGCGACGGCGACGGGTCTGGGGAAGATGGCGACGGCGCTGGGGAAGCTGAAGTGCAGTCTAGATGCGACGGCGACGGCGCTGGGGAAGCTGAAGTGCAGTCTAGATGCGACGGCGACGACGCTGGGGAAGATGGCGACAACGCTGGGGAAGATGGCGATGGGATTTGGAGTTCGAAAGTGGCGCTTCCTTGTCTCCAGACTCTCCACGAAGAAGAAGATGGAGAATTAAAATTGGGAATTAGGGTTCTGTAGACAGCCCGACCCCGACCCACCTTCCCCTTTAATTTTCGATCTTTTGGTTTTTAATTTTTTTTAATTAAATCAACCGGCCGAATGTAAAAAACCGGACGACCGGTTCGAGCGGTTAACCGCTTCGGCCGCTCGCCGACCGCCCCAGAGAACCAGTCCGAATAAATAGCTGATCCGAGCCTGTTTTGTGCCCGGTTGGCGGTTTTGGCGGCCCGGCCGGCCGGCTCGGCTTTCACAACACTGGTTTGAATGGATGTGTTTATCTAGTTGATTCTATTGCTATTCTGTCTTTGATTATGTTTGGGTAAGTCGCCCTAATCTTTATGCTTCTACCATGGGTATGGATTTTTAGGGTTAAACAGGTATGTGACATCAAACAAATCAAGATAGATGTATGAATAGGGACCTATGGTGGTCGAGGAGACCGAACCCCTGCTGTAGGTTAGCCTTCCTAGATAGAACCCAGGATAAACCTCGGTGTGTACGGTGGATAGTGTCCATTGCAATGAGCCATAAGCTTAATGCCCCGTATACGATAGTGTAGATCGAGGTGACTATATATGGGTTTAGGGGAGGCTTACTCGGAGGCGTGTGGAAAGCCCACGGAAAAGAGCTCACTCACCATATTCGATAATCCTAAGTATTTATGCATGCATAGGGGGTATGATTAGTTCCTCGAAGTACCTACTTTTAGCTTTGATCAATCTCTACTCTAGTTATTTCCTCAACTCCTCCACTCAACCCTCCAAAACCAATTAACTAATTACCACATAATTCATGCAGGTTGAGCCAAAAAATGTGCCTCGGCTGCCAATTTTGGAGAGTCCCAGATCAACCCGGATTTGAGAGAATATGCCATACTTGGAGGCTAAGCTCTAGATAAACCTATAAGATTTGGCTAATGGAGTTTTACCCTACTTTATCTCTCAAAAAATATGATAGAAGAGCTTATAAATAAACCCCTTTTGATAGTACATGACAATGCAACTCTCCAAACTACAAAATTGGCCAAAACTCAAGGGCAAATCAGCAGCAGAATTGGTTTCCTAGGCACCAGATTTCCTTCTAGGCCACCGATTTAGGAATGTTTTGGGAGTCTTGTCTTTGACTGATATTCTCAATGGTATTGTTCCCACGAGCATCTAATTTGTTAGTTAATTAGGCTTGCGAGCCCTTGGTCGTAAAAAACCACACTCCTTACAAAGGCTAATTGTAACCAATGAAAGATACTGTAGTATAGTGGCACAAGTAATAAAATATCGAATCCACATATCTCTATATTTGTATATTTAGGTTCAATTTATGATTTATCATAACAAATTCAAAGTAAACAACTAAACTACTCTATACAAATTGTACTAAAGTTAGACTATTAATTATAGGTAGGAACTCACTCTTGTATTGATTCCCGCAAGCCGCTAGTCGTATTAATTATTGATGATTCTCTAACTTGTTTCACTCTTCATTCATAATGCGAAAACTCATTTACTAAGCCTTAAATCTAGATTAAAGCAATTAAGGCTCTCACTCAATACAAAGAAGAGAATTGACTCACTCTCGCACAATCGATCCACTACTTCCAATTTATGATGCTCTCTTGACATAATAAGGTATTCTCTATCATAGAATCAAAACATAATAAAAAAACCTCAATTATATCATAATTGAACATTAATCATGTATATATTGTATACGATTTCAAGATTAACATGAAAGAGTACTCATACAATCATCCAATCAAACAAAACATGTCTAGAGTTCCTCAAAACCTAAGTGAAGGGAAGTTACTCCATATAGAAGAGAGAGAATGCAAAATTCTGATCTAGATATTCAATCTCCATATCCAAACTTGATTACCAACCTCCAATGATAAGAAATCCTCCAAAACAGCTCCCAAAATGATCTCAAGTTGCTTTCACTCTCTAGGGTTCGTCCCTTGGGTGTTTGGGATTCAAAAACCAGTTCTCCCTCTTCAGAATTCACAAAAATGCATTATACACACAACGCAGGCCATGTCACGACCTCATGTCATGAATGTGACGTTGAGGGTTCAAACCATGACCTTGGTAAGTGGTTTTGCCTCCCATGCCTCAATGTCACGAGGTAGATGTGAAATTTATTTCCCAACATGTGACATTTCCCTTCGGAGAGTGAATTTTAAAATGGCTTAGCTTTTTGGTCTCATGTCTTTCCCTGGTTGTAAATGTTACTCATTGGCCCGTGACACTTAGCCCGTGACTTTGGGTCTGCCTGCACTTTTTGGCTCGTTTTGACCTCCAAATGTCTTGAAACTCTCTCCTAACCTTCCTCCACATGCTAGGACCTGAGATAGAGCAAAAATAACACAACCTAGTGCAGAATGGGCCAAGGATAGGGCATGTCCAAGAAAAATGATCAAGAAACAAACAAGGAATATAAGTCCTTGAGGTTCTTTAGTCTTTATAACTATTGATTCCACTTCTCTCCTTCCCATCCACCATTCCACTCTCTCTCCCTGCAAATCAATCGTTTCCCCTTCCTCTCTCTCTCAAATAGAAGATCTAGAGATCCGCTCTCTTTCTCTTCCACTTCCAGTCTTCCTTCAAATTTATCGTTGATCCCATCACCATCTCTTGCTACGATTGGACAACAAAGATAGAGCAAGAAAGGAGAACGTGCGCTTGGCAGCATGCAGTTTCCCTAGTCTCCCAGTCGTCCTCCTCCCACTTCGTCAGACGTCGCTCGTCGTCCTCAACCTCTTTCCCCTGCCATCGTTTGCCGTCCTCGATCTCCTATCTTCCTCTATGTGCCTCCGGCGACGGATTCAGATCTAGATCCTCCTCTCATGCTCTCTCCCCTTCCTCCCTCATCTACCTCGATTCGCGGCGGACTCAGATCCGATTTCCGGTGACATGCATATCGATGGCAGTGGTCGAAGTTTGTGTGTGTCGGTCTCTGAGCAACCGCCGCTTGAAACCGATGCGATTATCGGCTAACCGATAGTGCTGTCGGTCTCGGATGCGGTTGGCGGTCGTGGGATCAATTCAGTGATGGTTAACCGATAGTGCGGTTCTGTTAAATCGAAACCGCACCGATTATCAGCCCTAAGTGGGAGTACGTTCGTAAGAAAGAGCGCATGACCCTGCGAATTATCCCCTTGAAATATGTATTTTCACGATCTGCCTGATGGAGATACCGTGACAAATATTATAGCCTCTAAACTTAGTTTTGGAAACTATGGTTTTGTATTTCATATCTAGCTATAGAGACGCAAACATTTGAGTTTAAAATTATTTTTAGAGGTGGATGATTTTGTCACAAATATTAGTTGTTGCAACAAATAATTCTTTATATAGGGAAATATTTTTGTCTCAAATATTATTTATGGAAACAGATAACATTGTTTGTTATATGATTATTTTGTGACTATTACTCATGTTGTTTCTCTGAGGCACACTACAAATCCCATAAAGTATAAAGACCCATGAAAAAGTAAACTACACCAGAAACACAAGAAAGGAATCAATAAATCACATAAATCACACCATAAGTGACCAGTGAGCGGATTTTGGCGACTGAAAACGAAATATTTATAAATAAAATAATAGAAATTTGGTTCATTTAGTCTATTTTTCTCATGAATTTTTTCCTTATTAATAGCTTAATCTAAATGACTATTACGATAAATAATAGTCAACCTAGTTCAAATAACAAATTTATCGGGTTAATAGCATAAAAGGTCACTTACGTTTGGAGCTACTAACAAAATGGTCACCGGCATGCTCCTTTCCAATTAAAACTCCCAATACTCACCACTGATATATCCATCTGCCCAGCTTCACCTTCCACTTCACCAAACACTGACAACCAGCTTCAGCGGCTGCGCTATCCATCTTGGAGACTAGCCAGTTCTTGATGCAGAGCTACTGCCTAGGTTCTTTTTTCATTGGGTTTGAGAGAGAATCACTCCATAAAACATCAGATCTTGATCTCTGCAAGAACGCCGACGAGATATGCTATGCTCTTTCCATATCTTCATTTAGGTTTGAGCTGATCGAGCGAAGTTTGAACCCGATCCACATATGGATCCGAAGCAAGTGAAGTAGCAATTCGAAAGAAACTAATTCTTGTGGCAAAATTAGCAGTACCCAAGATTTGAAAATCCTTCCCCCCCCCCCCCCCCCCCCCCTCTCACTGGATCTGCTCAATTGACCGCCTACAAGATAGAGAAAGTTGACGAGAAGAAGGAAAGGTGGACTGCGATTCTTAGAATTTGTCGCCCGAAGAAAGTTTTGTAATTATTTGGATTGTTGGCGACGAAGAAACCAACGACGACAGCGCACGGTGAAGATTATTTGGGAGAGTTGACAGGAAGAGCCACGGTTGGTGCCTTGGCGGCGGTGAGAGGAAGGAAGAGAGATAAAATCGATTTGGGTATAAGATTCCGCCAGTTTGGGTCCAGTTGTGGGTTTGATTCAATTTGCATCATATATTTTTGTATATATTTAACTGACATGGCAAGCTGATGTGTTAATATGAACAGAGATATGGATGGAGTTAGAGAAATGACAATTTGATTAGTTAATGGAAACATAAGTTACTAACTCGTTAAAAATCAAACATAGGTTACCATTTCGTTAATAACCCCAAATGTAAGTGACATTTTATGCTATTGACCCAAAATTTATCAAAATTTATTTCTTCTTTTTTTTTTTTTTTTTTATTTCCGAGGGATATCAAGAAAGAACAAGAGTTATACATACAAATCTACCCAGGACCCCTTACAATCGAAACCCTAAAGAAGCCACCCAACAAAGTCGAAAGAATCTAACTCTAGACGAGACAAAAACAATGCTTTATGCACCACTCTATAGGCAGCACTGTTGGCAGTTCTAGGAACTTCCCTAAGCTCTACACAATCTAACAAAGAGACTAGGATCTAACGACACTCCCAGAGTATTAGACCACCAAATGAATCTTCTAGGATGCATTGGCGGACTTGATTGACGACCACTTCGGAGTCACCTTCCACTATCACATGAGACGAGGATCTTAAGGCAACGATGTTGATAGCGTCTCAAATGGCTAGGAGCTCTTCCAGGTAGGGGTTGTCTACTCCTTGAGGACCCAAACCGGATGCTAGCACCACATGCCCGTCTGACCCACAAACAACAAGACCAGGCGAACACCCTGATCACAAACAACTACGTCAAAGTTGATATTCAAATAGTCATCTGACGGAGGGACCTAAGAGGCGAGAGGAGGTTTTGGTAGGAGAGATCTGTGGGGCGGAGGAGGGGGGAGGAGATTGAAAACTTCAAGGACCTAGTTGTAGAATTGTCTGGCTAGGAAAACAGACATGAGGTTGGTAGAATTCAAAGTCACTTTATTTCTAGACTTCCAGATTCTCCAAAGTAAGCAGACGCATTGGTGAATGTGGAATGGGGAGGTCTCAGAAACCATGACATGTCGTCATCATAGACTAAAGTTAACAGTCGGGGCGGAACCAATGAAGTTGATCAATCCCACTAACGTCCATAACTTGGTGGCTAGGGGGCATATGAAGAATAAGTATTCAATACTCTCTTGATGTCTCAGTAGAGAGGGCATCGATTGATAGATATCTTTATAAAGGAGGTATTGCAGGGGGTGAAGCAATGGGGACACCAGAAGGTTATTTGGGATGAATGAGAGTGAGTGAAAGCTCTTATCTTTGGTAGGAAATATAAGGGTTGGCTCGTAGAGAGGTAGGATTCAATGGTGACTGAAACCATGGCAAGAATCTCTCCATGATTAACCCAAATAATCAACTTTTTGTAACGGTAAGATAATGATAGAGCATTAATTTGGGGATGGAAAATCTACTTGAATCATTCCGGATGAGCTCTAATTTGAAAATGCTACAAGTAGTGGATGGGATACGGTGACATCCCTCAAGGGGGTTGTGAATTTTGCCACCCACATCTTAACCTTCTATTTCATTCTCTTTCTTCCTATTTTCAAATTAACGGTACAGATTGGATTAAGGGTATTTTTGGACGAAAAAATTTACCACATTAAATCATTACCCCTATTAATTACCCAAAATCCTAATTAACTCTATTCCCCCTCTCTCTACCGCCATCACCAACCATTCTCTCTTCTTCTTTGTCTTTTTCTTCTTCTTCCTCCCATCTCTTCCCTCTCTCTCTCTCTCTCTCGCTCTCTTCTGCCAACTCCGCCGGAGTCCTCCCGCCGACCCGTTGCGCCCTCCGCCTCCCACCATCGCATCACCACATCCTCGCGCCGTAGCCCTCCCACCGCCTCGTCGAGCCCTCCCACCACTGGCGCAGCCCTCTCATCGCCCTCCCACCACCGCTGCATCGCCATCCCTCCGATGGTGGAGACGCCGCCTCTGCCTCCCACCACCACTACCACGATGTCCCTACGCGATGTCACAAACTCCCCCTTTCCTCATCCTTTTTTTTCAGATCTGGTTTTTATTTATTTATTTTAGACTAGTGGTACTGATTTTCATCTGGTCGTGTACCACTAGCATCTTGTAGCTGCTACTGGTACTACCATATGGTAGTGCCCAGATCTTAGTGGTAGAGTACCACTATCGTTTGGTACCACTACCATCTGGTAGGCGCTACTAGTACGTACCAATGACTAGTGGTATCGTACCAGTATTCACTGGTACGATACCTTTGGTAGTTATTACGTACCACTAGACAAAATTCATTCCCATTAGCACATTGACGGAGTGATACTTTTTTGTAGGTTCCCGGAGCGAGTGTGATTAAAGGATATCACCGGAGAAGGTCTGCCAGTCGGAGAAAATCAGCCGGTCGGAGTCAGTGCCTGCTGGAAAAGGAAGAGAGAGAAATATATTTGTGATAGGATTTAAATTTTAAATTCAAACAATGTATTTAATATGTGTTTTAATTTTCCAAAATGTAATTAATAAGATTCTTTTTGCACTACCCAAATTGCCCTTCGTTGTCAAACTCACAACCCTATATAGGGATGTCACCATATCTCATCCCTACAAGTAGTACTGTTTTCTAGGTTTTCAAATGCTCTAATTTTTCCTTATAACGAACAGTTAATACCGCAACTAAGACTTTCTCGGGGCCATTCTTTGCAGGCCGTAAACTTCTACTATCGATATGAATGGGAATGGTATTAAATAGCGCCTTAAGAGCATTTTGATTCGAGATTACCCATGAATCACGTCTTTCATAATGATGAATACATAAACAGTGGGAGGCTATGTTTACTAGAGCTTTAGATTGCTCTAACTTGTCATTAAATAGACAATTTAAAAGACCATTAATGGCTTTTCTGGCGCAAGCCGTTTCTGGACGTGTTGCCCTGTAACTTTTATGAGAAGGGGTTAATATAATCCCCTTAATTATAGTATTTAATGTGTTTTGTAGAATTTGACGGTCACCGGGGAGCCTCCGGTGAGATCCTAAGAACTGATTCCTTGTTACTCCTCCCTTCCTCCTATTCTCTTTCTCATGTAATGCCCGGAAGAAGTAGACTTGGACGAGATTCTGCGGACTTGGGGAGGAGCGGGGCATAGAGTGGGTGCTTATGGAGGATGCTATTGTTTTGGGGGTTGTGCTGAGAGCTGGGTGCTGCCTGGTAGTGAAGTGTTGAGCTGCTGCTGCCTATCAAACTTTACTTCTTATTGAATAATCATTAGTTTAATCAATGATAATATAAAGATCAAAGTCGATTAATTGATGAATTCATGATAAAATTTTAGGTAGGATATATTGAAAGGTAAAATTTTAGGAGATTCTGCACTCTTTGAGAAAGAGAAAGGGGAAGAAAGGGGGCCTGATCCTGAAGATAGACCTAGAGAAAGCTTATGACATGCTCAGATGGGACTTTCTTCGGGATACCCTTCGGGAGATCGGACTTCCCAGCTCCTGGATTAACTCCATTATGTATTGCGTGGAGCAGAACAAGATGTGCATCCTCAGGAATGGCGAGCTATCTCAATCCATCTCCCCCACCAGGGCGTCAGACAGGGAGATCCTCTTTCACCTTATCTCTTTGTTTTGTGTATGGAGCGGCTTTCCCACAAGATTGATGAAGCTGTGAACCTCAAACTTTGGAAACCGATTAGACTCTCTAAGGATGGCCCTTCACTCACCAACCTCTTTTTTGCAGACGATCTCCTTCTTTTTGCAGAGGTGGAGACAAGACAAATTCGGACTATCAAGCAGTGCCTGGAAGACTTCTGCTACAGTTCGGGGCAACGAGTGAACCTTGCAAAATCTATGCTTTATGCTTCACCCAATATTGATAGGCACAAAGCTCAACATTTGAGCCGAATGGCGGGCATGAACCTCAAGCCAGCGATAGGGAAGTACCTAGGCATCGAAGGCATTCATGGCCGGGTGTTCAAGTCGAGATACCAAGGCCTCATTCTTCGCATCAAGAAAAGCTTGGCTCCTTGGATGGCTAAGAAACTTTCTTTTGCAGTTCGTTTAACTGTTGCTAAATCTATTTCCTCTTCCATCCCCACTTACAGTATGAACACTGAGCTAATTCCTAGTGCAGTTTGTAAGAGCATCGATAAGATCAACAGGGATTTCATATGGAACGAAGAAGATGACAAAGGCAGAATGCATACTGTTGCCTGGGAAATCATGACTCGCCCCAAACAACAAGAAGGGGTAGGCCTGAGATCGACGAGACAAGCCAACTTGGCGATGCTAGCGAAGGGTGGATGGAGGCTTCTCAAAGAAAAAGATAGTCTGTGGACTCAGCTTATGCAGTCAAAATACAGGAAGCAAAGACAGGGCCTTGATATGCTTCGTCACATTCAGGGAAGTTCCTTCACCTGGAATAGCTTTTAAAAGGCAGCCTGTCTGCTCAGGAAAGGCTGTGCTTGGAACATTAAGAACGGAAAGAACACTAAATTTTGGATGGATGTCTGGATTTTGCAGGTTCCACTCAAGTAGGTTGTCATAGGATCAATCCCAGCAGACCTGGAGCACGCACTTGTAGTTGACTTTGTCAACAGCGATGGGGAGTGGATCACAGACAAATTCAAGGACCTACTCCCAGCCGAGGTTACTGCCAGGATTGTTAGTGTTGCGGTGGACAAACTCTCGACCAAGGAGGATACCATTTTTTGGAAAGCCACGTCTGATGGCAAATCCTCAGTGAAGTCGGCGTACTCGGTGCTTAATGATCACCAAACAGATGTACCTATGTATTCAATAGAGCTGGTGCAGCCCTCTCGCCTTCTTCGCTCTCCCATTCCATAGCAGCAAGAACCAAGTTGTGGCACGAGGCTTGGGAGGCTCCCTCCCGTGTTCCAGGGGGAAGGAAAGGCGCGACAAGAAGAAGCACCTCTCTAATCGAATGGAAACCTCCCCGGGCAGGCTGGTGGACTCTGAACATTGATGGAGCGTCAAATGGGAATCCAGGTCCAGCTGGGGCAGGAGGTGTTATTAGAGATTCTACTGGGCAATGGGTCTCTGGCTTTGTTGCGAACATCATAATTGCATCGGCAGCTTTAGCGGAACTCTGGGCGTTCTCTTATGGACTTGATCTGGCTTGGAACACTGGATGTAGGTACTTGAAGGTGGAGTCTGACTCCCTGTTGACCATTCAGCTGATCTCTAGCAGACACGACCTGGTTCACCCCTATGCCACCCTTCTCTCGGCAATTCGAAGGAAGTTAAGCTATGACTGGTTGGTTAGCATTACTCATACGTATCGAGAAGGGAATAGAGTCGCGGACTGGCTCTCGAAGCACAGTCTGGTCTATCCCTACGGTACGCATGAGCTTGCAAACCCGCCCCCAGGCTTAACTCAGATCCTTTGGGAGGACACGATCGACACCACTTTTGAGCGGAGTGTTGCTACTCATTGGACCCCTTTGTTTTAGCTCTCCCCTATAACGCTCTGTTTTGCTTGGCCTTGGGCTCCCTTTTCGCAAAAAAAAAAAAAAATGCTTGACAACTTGTTTGTATGATGAACGTGTATTATAATTTTTTCTGTATTTGAAAACACAACATGGTTCATTGTAAATATTAATAAAATTTACCTTATATTTTTTCTTGTCAGACCAATGTGGAGTAAAATTCGGGTAACTTCTCCGCCAAAATATATAAAACGATATATCATTTTAAAGACATGATTAATCTGATTTTTCTATGGAAAAAATTTGAATTCCAAATTAAATTTGAAGAGATATAAACCGTTAAATTAATTTGAGAAAAAAATTATGCATTTAGTAACCAAACATCTGCGCCCTATTATAACCCTAACATACCTCATGAGTGACTAATCCGAGAGGTCGTTTGGATGATGCATTTATGAAACTTCCTCATAAAAAGCATCAATTCAAAATACATGTCCTTGCCCTGTCAGTTCAAATTGATGCAAAACGAAACCATTTAAATTGTCTTAGCCCAAACGAAACCATTTATTCATATATGATTTAATATTAGGTTTGAAAAAATTTGGTTAATTAAAATACATTGGTAGTTGAAAATATAAAAATATCACTCTATGGGTACAGAACAATAACTCATGATTTAGATATTCGTTCGATTTCAAATTATGCATTTCCTCAAGAACTGTTTATTATAAATAACTGGAGTTGTTGGGTTAAATTGAATAATTGATCTTATACCATTTACTAAAATGATTCGTCAAATAAAAACCAACTTATATGGCTTGAAGTTTGCACAAATATGATTATTATGTGCTTAACAAATGGGGCCGCCAAGGTTCAAATACCAGACCTATCGGTTATCCATTCTCAATTAGACGCGTCCTACTTTTCAATATCAATTAACTATTATACTGAATTTACCCATTTTACTCGCGAGGACCCAGCATGTGACACTATTTGTTACCATTGACTAATTACACCATTGATTTTATGTGGATCATATGCATCATTGTTATTTTCACATAACTCGTTAGAAAATTTTGAATATCTCAATAAATGATTTGTAAATTCATCAAGCATTTGTAAGGTCAACAATTCTCAATTAGATGCGCCTTAATTTATATTCTCAATTTATCAGTTATCACTATACGTCTATACCTAATTTTCCAATTTTCCTCCATATCTATGGTGGGTCTGTACATGGGCGCTGGGTCATGCTTGGGCCGGCATGGCACGGGCACACTTCAAGCCCATTTATTTCGTGTCGTGCAAGTCCATTTGCTAACATTGTTAGGCCCGGACCGGGCACGGTTCGAATCGTGTCGTGCCTATTCGTGCTCGTGTCGTGCTCGTATTCGTGTTTAATGAAAAGGAAGAAAATAAAAGAGAGAATGAAAAGAA
Organism: Linum trigynum; assembly: GCA_964030455.1. NCBI lineage: Eukaryota > Viridiplantae > Streptophyta > Magnoliopsida > Malpighiales > Linaceae > Linum > Linum trigynum. The sequence goes on along the minus strand of OZ034814.1, from coordinate 24,423,734 downwards.
GGAGTAAATTGGGTAGAGAAATATAATATTAACCGAGAATGTTTGAGAAAAGTAACAAATAAGCGGAAAAAGAAAATTGGAAGTATAGCGGGTGTGATTTAGCTTTGTTTAATTCTTTGTCCGTTTTTACTTAAGGTAGTAATTACGTATATATATCTTAATGACACTTCTAAAAACAACAAATATTTTTTTTACTCGTATTTTGTAATATTTGACCTATAGTTCTTTCTATATTTATTTTCTATCATATAAATATTATTTTCTTGCAATATCCATTCTTATACTCAATAAAGTCTCAAAAACATTAGTCCCGACATGACCCATTTATATACCGTGTCGTGCCCTTGCTCGTGCCCATTAAGTTTAGGCCCGACACGGCCCATAAATTATACATGCTCGTGCCGGGCTGGCCCATATATTTTGTGTTCGTGCTCGTGTTGTGCTCTAAACGTGTTGTGTCATGCTAGCCCGTGGACGGCCGGCCCATTGCCCATGTACAAGTGGGTCCCAGGACCCACTCTCTAACACTCTAGCTCCGCCCTTTGCCCACAGCCTACCCTAGCCGAACTTATCTAACAAAACGCGAACCTATATAGACTTCACCATACCTTAGAGTATCCACATCAATGGTATTTGCTCAATTGCAAATACACGACACTCAATATGCAAAGGGGATTGCAACTATGTAGTTGTCACTTGCAAAGATGAAAACTTGCATTAAATGAAATTGAAGATGAAAGCCATATAGGAAAATAATTATTTTATTCTCTCCTAATTTTTATTTATTATAAATTCACTTAAACTCACATATATGAAATTTCAAGTGAATTGAATTTCGATAAAAAAAAAGTGAATTGTATTGATGTAGGCGAAATGCAATGAAGTTTAGTTGTATTGCATAAAGTTTGAGATGACAATAAATGAATAAAAACATCATATGCGGTTGATTTTATAATTGCATTGATGTGGTTGTTCTCATAATGGATTTAATTAGACCAGAAATTAACCATGAGTTTGAACCAAGTACCACATGTTCACTAGTTTGAATTAAAGCATCCACATCAATGCAATTGTAAAACCAATTGCATACTAGGGTTTAATTGTCATCTCTATGTTTTTGGAATTCAACTTATATTAATATCATTGCATCTACATCAATGCAATCCTCTTGCAATGGCATAAGTAATTAAATATTATGTATAAATTTTTTTAAAATAAAGGCAAAAGAAAAGAAAAGAAAGAATTCCTATTTTTTAGGTCATCTTGGCTTGAATATGCAATTGCATTTGTTGCAAAATATGCAATGGGTAGCTAGTAGCTACATTGATGCAATTGATTTTGCAATTGCAAAAACCTATGTTATGTCATCATGCAATTGAAAATGCAAAACTAATGTAAATGCTTTTAGAGCATTCACATCAATGTAATTGCCAACGTAATTGCATTTGTGCTCTTTCTTGCCAAGTGCCAACTCAACTTTTTTGCAATCCAACTAACACTAATTTTATTCACTTACATCAACGTAATTAACTTGCAATTGCATATGTGAGCTTAAAATAATTATTTGATAAAATAAAAGTTTGTTTTATTTGTTTATGACATGTAAACGTAAAATATATATATATAAATATATATAAGAGAGAGAGAAATTGCAAATGAAATTGCATTTTATGGTAGCTTGCACAAATGCAATTAAGGATGCAATTGCATTTCTATTGCCACATCACTTTGCAATTAAATGATAGGTTGATGTGAATGCTCTTAGAGAATCCACACCAATGCAATTGTAAAAGCAACTGCATTTGTGTTTTTTATTGCCAACTCATTTTTTTAAAGATACACCTTAAATCACTTTTATTCACCTGGAAACATATATGGGGCTAACCCTACAGGAGGTTAGCACCATGCTATTGATTTTATGATTTCAGGTTTGTAGTACTAATTTGGGGTGAACTATTGATTTTATGATTTCTATTAGTAGTGATTTTGATAATAATTTTTTAGAATCAATATAATTATAAAGATTTTTATTGTCAATAATCATGAATCACTACTAATACATAATAAGAAGCACTGCTATAACATATCCATAGATGCACGATCCATAAAATCATTGCTACTACCATCATATCCAAAAAATTCACTATTATAAAATCACTACACTAGTATTACAAAACCACTACTACGAATAATCTCACAATGTATACATTTTTTTGTAAAAACAACTCCATAATCTCTTCTCTTCCACTCCATGTGATTTTAGGAGGCCACATTTGCAAACTAAAACAAAACTAAAAACAATCACTACCTCTTCCACTTTACAAAACAATACTACTATAAAAAATTGCTACGGCGTTAAACCAACAAATAAAAAAAGCATGACCACAAAATCTTAATTTACCGTGAAATACTACTACTGTAAACCAAAACTAGTCCTAGTGAAATGGTTACCACATCCACAAATCAGAAATGCACTATGATGCCATTTTCACTCCAAACAATATGACTTATTATCGGGTTGTCGTCTTCATATCATATCTACATTTGATCCCAAATTCCCAACCATTTTTCAATTTAAACGTAGATCTCGTCTCCACATCATATCTACAGAAAGTATGTGCAAAACAAATAAAAGAAATCATAGTAACATGTGAAGATCAAAGAGTCAGAAAACAAAAAGCTGAAGAAAAGCTCTCCTTAAAATATTAAAGAGGCTAGACTTCATAGTTCAACTTGCATGAGGTGTTTGTGGAAGAGATCGATCGACGGATGGAGCTGGGAAAAAGGAGTTGTGTTAAAGATTGGGGCACCCAGCGACTTTTTAACTGAGTGTCTTGACGGAGCAAAAAAAGATTTCGGGATAGTGTTGATGATAGCGGCGGAAGTACTGAGGACGACAAATGCATCGATGGCAAGAGTGGCGATTGGGTAGTTAAATAGTTCAAAAGAACAAAGTACAGAGGAGATCGGAGAAGAAAAGGAGGGAAATAGAATGAAAGAGGAAAGGATGAGAGAGACTCTCCTTATTTCACTCTTATATATCTGTACACGTTACTTCTCTAGGGTTGAATCTAGTGCAATCTTACCCAAAAACACCTTGATAACTAAATTACCATTCGATTATCAAAATAATAAATAAATGGAGATGTGAGGGGTTAGTACTGTGCTAACCTATTATACAATTAGCCTCCCATCCCATTCCTATTCACATACATCAATGCAGTTAACTTGCAATTGCATATTTAATTAAATGTTATGTTTAGATCATATAAAATAAACTAAAAGAGAAAATAAAATAATTAAAATAAAATAAAATAAAAAATCTCCATTTATTTTTACTTGCATATGCAATTTCATTTGTTGCAAGTTTGCAAATATGCAATTGGCAGCCACATCAATGCAATTGGTTTTGCAATTACAAACACCTATGTCATCTTGCAATTGAGAATGCAATATCAATATGGATGCTCTTCTTATACACCAATAGAATAAAAAAAAACATTTGTTATTTATATTAAGTTAATATGAATAACAAAGATTTTTGCATCCCATTGGTGCCAGAATCAATAATATCGTAACGATATTCTCTCGTTCTAAGAGTTTTTCAGAGAGAAAAGTCAGAGATTAGGTTTTTCTCCGAAAACCCTAGCGCTTGTACTTGTCTTCCTTTGATCTGAGCTTATTGATAGAGCCGAGAGAGAGTTTCCTGGGGATTGCATAGTTCTATCCTAAGGGTCTCGCATCACTGAATTGCATCAGGTGTTCAGGAAAGTGAGGGAGTGTTCTTTTCTAACCATTCTTGTGCAAGTTCAACGTGACGTGTTCTAGAAGTAAGATGGCTACATCGACAGAAAACAATCTTGTGGAACATGAGATTGAACGTCAACTTCAGGGAATAAGACTCGAGGAAGAAGATGAAGAACCATTGGTTATAGACGCGAAAGATAAAACGAAAGGCATAGACATTACTATCCAAAAACTAGGGTTAGTGGGAAGACTCTTGGCGTCACGAAGCCCTAACATCAAGTATATGCAGGAAGCGTTATCGAAGGCATGGAATCTGAAGAAAAAGTTTACCATCAAACCTATTGAGGAAAACTTATTTCCTTTTCAATTTAGTGAAATAGACGATCGGAATAGGGTGCGGTTTGGAGGTCCCCTGGCATTTTGATGGAGATCTCTCGATTTTCAAAGAAGCATATATGAACTAGAAGACTCGACTAGAAGACCTACACAAGATGGAGGTGTGGATACGAGTGTTGGACATCCCACCAGCATATCGAAACCAGGATATGGCTGAGAAAGTTGTTGGCAGTTTTGGATGATTCTTGTTATATGGAGCACTTTCATGTGCTTCCGTGTGGCGAAGGACATTCACAAACCCATAAGAAAAGGCATCAAACTGAATATTGAATGAAGTTTTAATGAGTTTGAAACAACTTATGAAAGACTTCCCACTTTCTGCTTCTTCTGTGGGGTCATTGGGCATCCAAAAAGGTTTTGCAGGGTGCATGATCCACTAAAGGAAGATGCCTATAGACACTGGATTAAGGCAGGACCGTTCCCAAAGGGTCCAAGGCTGTCGGAACAAGAAAGTAAGAAGGAATCTAAATTGTGGTTGATGCTTAGTAAGAAATACGTCACAATTGTTGCAACCTGCAGGAACCCAACAGATCACAGTAGTAGTGGCGAAGGAAGTAACTCCTTTTAAGGAGTCTGTTGCAGGGCTGACAGAGTCAGAAAAGCTAGAACATATGGGGGAGAAAAATGACCATGTGGATGATTATGAGAGGGAAGAAACCCCATAAAAGCTATGGAATACAAGAGAAGCGATTGAAAGTGGTGAGATGCATAAATGATATATGGGTTTGTCAGGAACTACCAATCCTACAACAGGTTCAAAGACAGAACAAGAGAAGAAAGACACTAATCCTGAGGAGACAGATCTAATGTCACAAGTTCCTTCACCATCGAAATCAGGAGGAGTATGGAAACGACAGTTACACAGCAAAGATCATTCATAGGAATGCTCAAAAGGATTGTTAGGAGGGCATACGCGAGATATTGGTGACAATCAACCAGTAGACATGGACATTGACACAAAGAAACAAAAAATTCAATACATGGACGACAATGAGGCGGGCTATGCCAAGGAGCAGAGCCAGCAAACCCAATGAGGGTCCTAAGCTACAACTGTCATGGGTTGGGGAACCCCACAACAGTTAAGAGAGTAGTTGAGCTACTTAGAAAGAAGGACTCCAGCTTTGATTTCTTGATGAAAAAAAAAGGAACATGAATGGGAACAAGTGATGATTGATTTGGGATGGACGAGAGGAAAATGATTTGGTTCAAAAGTTAGAGCAGGAGGACTTCTTTTGATGTGGATGGAGAATTTGAAGGTGACGGTGAAAGACCTGACTTGACACTTTATTGATGTTTTAGTTGAGGAGATAGATGCAGCTAAAACTGGAGATTTACTAGAATTTACGGATGGTCCTACTAAGGAAAGAAAAGAAAGACATGGGAACTGATAAGATACTTGCACAGGCAGGTAAACCTACCTTGGCTCCTATGTGGAGACTTCAATCAAGTTCTAGGTTAGGAAGAAAAGAATGGCATCAGACCACCTGACGTACATCATCTGGAGGAATTTAGAGAAGCTTTGGATGCATGTAACTATGAGTATTTGGGGTACTTTGGCAATATTTTCACGTGGGATAATGGGAGAGAGGATTGAGGCTTTTTGGAGGAGAGGTTGGACAGAGTTGTTGCAAACGTGAAGTGGAAAGAGTTATTTAAATATTCCCAGGTTTACCACTTGGAAAGATGGGTTTCAGATCACCTCCGAATAAGCATTGAGTTGTATCCATGGGAGGAGAAACCACAACGGGGAGGCAATTCATATTTGAGGCCGACTGGCAAAAGTATGAAGACTGCTCCCAAATAATAGCTGAAGAATGGCAAAAGTATTAGGGCAAAAGTATGGAAGTTGGGAACAAAGTTTGCGAGGTCAAACTCCTTAAATAGAGCAAAGAAACTTTTGGAAACATTAAGCGGAGAATCAGAAAGACTGAGAGGGCTTTACAAATCAGATCGAAGAGATAAAAGATCAGGGCAGTGGTGATTCAAAAGAGATTTCTTGAACGAGAACTTAGTGATCTGTATTACCAAGAGGAATTAATGTGGAAACAACGTTCTCGGGCAGACTGGCTAAAGGAGGGAGACAAAAACACTAATTTCTTTCACCGTAAAGCTACTGATCGTCAAAAAGGAATATGATCTCCAAGATTCAAGGTTTGGATGGTATCTTCAAGAAGGACATGAGAACGTAACTCAAATCATGTTGGAATTTTATCAGACCCTATTCAAAGCAAGACCAAATTCTCACGGGAACGAGGTGGTGAATGCAGTAAAGAGGAAAGTTACCCCCTGAGATGAATGCTTACATATTGAAACTGTTTGAAGCAAATGAAGTTTGGAGAGCTCTTAAGCACATGGATCCTTTGAAATCTCCTGGCCCTGCTGGAATGTCGGCTTTATTTTTCCACAAGAATTGGACAACTGTGGGACCTGCAGTCACTACAAAATTACAGTCATATTTAGAGAGTGGCCAGATTCTAGAAAGTCTCAACCAAACTTTGTTGGCACTTATTCTGAAGACCAAGTCACTAGAGACTCCAATGGAGTTTCAGCCTATTAGCCTTTGTAAAGTTCTATATAAGATCCTCTCCAAGGTCCTAGCAAATTGATTGAAGGGTATCCTAAATGAGGTAATTATAGAGAACCAAAGTGTGTTTGTCCCGGAGAGATTCATAATAGACAATGTAATGTTGGAGTTTGAATGCTTCAATGCCATGAAGAACATAAAAGTGGGAAATTAAGGTTTTGTAGCTACCAAGCTCGACATTGCCAAGGCGTATGACATTTAAAGCTTGGTTTTGACACTAGATGGGTCAATCTGATCATGCAATGTGTTAAAATAATATCCTATTCGATCCTCATTAATGACCACACTCTGACGTTATCTAGCCTACCAGAGGACTGAGGTAGGGAGATCCTATCTCCCCGTACCTCTTCTTCTTATGTGCTGAAGGCCTATCAACATTGTTGAATAAGGCAATAAAAAGGAAGGGAAACTAAAAGGAATGCAAGTGAGCTCTAATGGACCTGCTATTTCACTTTTTTTTTTCTTTTTTTCCAGATGACAGTATTTTCTTCTTTGAAAACAAAAGAGAACAAGGTGAAGCTATGAAAAGGATACTTAAACAGTATGAGGAGGCATCAAGCCAGCAAGTCATTTTCCCAAAGTCTGAGCTATCTTTCAGTTGTAATGTTAAGGAAGAAGAACGTGAAATGATGGCCACCATTCTGGGAATGAAGCAAGTCCTATATCATGACAAGTATCTTTGGCTACCCACTACTATTGGGAGATCAAAGAAGGTAGTGTTTACACAACTTATCGACAGAGTTTGCAAGAAAGTAAAAATGTGAAAGAGTAAGACCCTATCCAATGCTGCCAAGAAAGTACTGATTTAGGTCATTGCCCAAGCCCATAATACCTATGTTATGTCTGATTTTCTCAAATCTCAGGGGCTGATTCAGGAACTACAATGACTCATAGCAGGATTCTGATGGGTTCAAAAGAAAGAAGAAAAAAAAAGGATTCACTAGATGAACTGTGAGAGGCTAAGCAAACCGAAGAGTGAAGGAGGTATGGGATTCAAAGACCTTCATGGTTTTAACATAGCTCTATTGGGAAGACAGATCTGGAACCTTATTAAGAATCCTCAACCGTTGGTGAGTAGAGTTCTTAAAGCCAAGTGCTATCCAAATTGTGACTTTCTGGAGAATGAACTATGACAAAATCCAGGTATATCTGGTATAGTATTATGGCGGCACAACCACTAATGAAAGAAGGGATAAGGTGCAGGATTGGAAATGGAGAATAGGTTCGTGTCTAGTGGGATAGATGGGCCCCAACTAGTCCCAACTTTAAGGTTGAATCCGTTGTTTCATTGTTGGGACTATATGAAAAGTTGTCTGAGTTAATTGAACATGTCCGAAAGGATTTGGAAAAGCACTGTGTTGCAGTCTAATTTTCATATGAAGGATCGAGTAAGAATTTCCAGATTCCCCTATCAAGAAGATAGCAACCAGACGTTTGTGTGTGGGGGCGGGACAAACTAGGCAAGTACACTGTAAAAACTGGGTATCATGAGTGGATTATGTGGAAGGAACACAATAATCACTTGTTCAACAACCCTAAACTTGAGGAAAGTGAAGTAATCGCCAGATCGCAGAGTTACCTAGAGGAATATTGGAGCTTCATGCAAAGGGAAATCAGGTGAAAGGACCTCATCAGGTGGTGAAGTGGGATAAGCCGAGAAGGGGGGAACTGAAGGTAAATGTCGACGCATCCAACGTGAAGGAGGGAGGAACTAAAACGGGAATGATGGTAAGCGACGAGGAAGGGAGATTTGTAATGGCGGCGGTGAAGCGAACGAGGGTGGATTGGGAGCCAGAGCTTGCAGAAGCTCAGGCGGTGCTCAGGGGACACGAGAGGAAGCCCAATCCTTTTGGAATCGAATTGTCAATCACTGATTCATAAATTGGACAGGGAAGAGGTGAATGAAACTGAATTGGGGGTGGCGGTGGCCGAGATACGAGAGCTGAGGTCAGAATTTGGTGAAGTAAGCTGGAGATTCTAGGAAAGGAAAGGCAATGGAGCTGCCCATCAAATGGCTAAGAGTGAGTTGCAGGTGGGAAGAAACTGAAGTATGGGCAGATAGACCCCCTTGTTTTCATCCTTCAAACTCTTACGAAGGACTGTATTGGCATTTTGCCAGCTTTAATAAAAGACCCATGCCCATTATGAAAAAAAAAAACAAACAAATGTCGGTGAGTTATTAAAAAAAAAATCGCAAAAACGGCGCATCCCTAGTTTGCTTCCATTGTACTCTTTGCCGCTATTGGGAAAATCCCCGCGAAAACCAGAGACACTTCCGTTCCTTGCTTTTTCTCTTGTTTCTCGCCGTTGTGCTTCAGTGTCCTGCAGCATCCCACTCCGTCATCTCCCCGAGATCGTTTCGCCCAGCTCGGGTTCAGAGGGCCGTTACTTGAGAGCTCCCAGCTCATAGTGAATCGCCATGGAACTCAGTTACTGTGTGGTGTTCTAATGTCACATTGATGCAAAATCCCTAAACAGTGCGAGAATTTCCGTCCTGCTCTACTTGGAGATGGGGAAAAGAAGTAGCGTAATGATTATATCATCGGATGACGATGAAGATAGTCCGAGGTCGTCGAGTAGGAGGACTCGTAGCCACAAGAAGATTAAACCGAAGCAGCAGTTGCTCACTCTTACTAACCCTAGGGAACCGAAGACGACGAAGAAGAAACCTAACATTTCGAATAGTTCCCAACCACGATTGAGCAGAGAATCCAGCTTCGTGGATGAGGCGTGGGATTGTTTACATTTTCCCTTTGATAATCATTTCTCCAAGTTGTTTGGTGCTGCAGAAACCTTAACTGTGGTTTGTTCTTTCTCCTCTGCAGATCAGATTATCATTTGAAGAATTCGATCAATGCTTGTCTCGGTCAAAGGTATCATCCGGTACGCTATGATTGTGTTACTAGTTTAGCTCATTATTATTACACTTCAGTTTGTATGTTGCCTTGCCTACTATACTTAAAGAGGATCCTTGTGTCAGGTTCTGGGAGTACGAACGCCGGTGAACTATGGGTGGATAAGTATAAACCCCAGGGTTTGGAAGAACTTGCTGTGCACAAGAAGAAGGTCAGTTCACTTGGCTGCAATTTGCTTTCCTATGGGTTGCCATCTAAAGGTTTGAAGTGATTATATATACTTGCAGGTAGAGGAAGTTAAGAGATGGTTTGAGGAAAAATTGAACGCTTCGAAGGTAACAATGGTTTCATTTCCAGAAAGTTCTTTGGAAGTAAGGCAAATTTGAAACTGCCTCTTCAACTCTTTGCAGGGGAGTTCCGAGAGTAACGTTCTCATCATAACTGGACAAGCAGGGGTCGGGAAGTCTGTAAGTTCGTGGTCATTAGTTTAGTATGCATTGCTAAAACCTGCTCATGTCAATTTTTCTGATGAATGGTCCTATTATACTCATGGATTCAGATATCTTACTGATTAATCTTAAATGGAAAATATTACTTCTTTACTGAAAAGGAAATCCTGCTCCTGTCATGTAGGCAACCATCCGTGTTATGGCATCTCAATTTGGAGTCACATTGTATGAATGGAACACGCCTATCCCTACAACATGGCGTGAGCATGTGCATAATTCTGATACAGGTGATTTTGATTTGCCTACAATTAATCTTCTCAGCCATCCACGTCATCTCTGATCATCGAATGCTACACTTCAGAAGACACGCTCTAGCCTCCCAAATAGCTTTATTTCTAGTATGCCTTCATGCTGATTCATAAATCTGATACTGGATGTTCTTGGTATTTTGTTGTTATGTTCTAGGAATACGATACACCTCAAAGTTGGATGAATTTGTTAACTTTGTTGAGAAAATAAGGAAATATGGGTTACTTCCTTCGTCCATTAGTATAGCACCCAAGGAATTGTTTGTACTCTTGATCGATGATCTTCCTTTGGTAAACGGACGAACTGCTTTGGAGAAGCTTCAAAACTGCTTGCTTATTCTTACAAGATCAGCTCAACTACCAACTGTTGTCGTGGTCACTGACGGTGGCAAAGAAGATTCAGCAGACCAAGCTTCCCGATGCTTGGAAGAACTTCAGAATTCTGTTCAGAGTGCTGGGGCTAGTAAGGTTACTCTCTTCAATAGATTGAACTGAACTCCAGCGTGCCTCTACCAATTCATTTTAAAAAAAAAAATGTTATCCCTTGTAGGTTGCGTTTAACCCTATCACTCATAATTCAATGAAGAAGGTGCTTACCAGAATATGCATCCAGGAGCAATATAATGTATCTGCAGATCAGATTAATCTGATAGCCAAAGCCAGTGGGGGTGATATCAGACATGCAATTACATCTTTACAGCTCTTTTGTGTTAAGCCAGATCCAAAGGAAAATGTTTCATTGCTCAGTTCCAGCTTGAGTTGCTCAAGTGTAAACGCTGAAGAAATAGATGATTTGGTCAATGGGGTTTCTTCACTTTTCGGCAAAGACGAGACTCTCTCGTTATTCCATGCCCTGGGAAAGTTTCTTTATAACAAAAGAGAAACTGAAGTTAGTCTCACATTGGGTAGGTTGGGTGTTATTAAACCACTCGGACTCCTACTTAAGCTTATTCTCGTACATGTGGTTCAGAAGGATGTGATATTCCAATTCTAAAGCCGTTGAGTGAGTTTATTTATTTTGTTACTACAGACCAAGATGCATTTCTGGTACAGGAAAAGTTCTACAGGTTCCCATTGCAAATGGAAGCTCCGGAAAAGGTTCTTTCTCAATCACACGGGCAAGCAAGACAAATTGCTGATTTTCTTCATGAAAATAGTAAGTTCATTCAACATGTTGTGTTCACTTTCTTGCATCTGCATCATCTTTGTCTCTTGCTTCGACACAGAATGTCTGCATAGTTCCACAAATCCATTCACACAAGATTTCTTGGTTTTCTGTTTGTGAATGTTTCAGGCTCTATATTTCCATAAGAAATGTTACTGGAAAAAGATTTTTCATTTCAAATTCGTATTTTTCCAGAATTCCAGTTTCAGTTCTGGTTTTCGAAATAATTCTGACAAACATGAATTATGTTCTTAATGGTGAAAAATAATTAAATGTGTTTTTAGATATTGGGAAAAGAAATGTGAAAAAGAGACAGAAAGAAGATTGTGAAAAGATAAAGTGGTAATAAAACTTAGTGGGTTCCATTAATTTCATTTCCATCAACCCACCTGTGTTAATGCTAAACATAAAGGTTGGGAAATGAAATTCCATTTGCATTGTTTTTGTTGAAGCTAAAAGGGGTTTAGAGCAAACTGTTTCTTTTGCAGATTTGGATTTCATAAGTGATCAAGCGATGGAGGATGCCTGGGAAGTAGCCACTTATTTAAGTGATGCAGACTTGCTGCTGTCTTCCTTCAGAGCACTGCTGGCCAGACACAACGAGGCGGAGCATAATGTACTTCAGTCAGCTGCAGCATCAGTTGCTTGTCGTGGAGTGTTATTTGGCAATGCTCACCCTTCACCTCGCAGGTCCTTCACCTTATGCTGCAAGCAGTTTTGGTATATCCAGAGCAAGAGTAGTCTTTGATATTTATAACTCTCTCCTTCTAACGCACAGGTGGCATTCCATTCGGAAGCCAAAGCTATGGCAGGTGGAGCGTTCAATGCTAGATAATAAAGTATGTGCCAGAATTTTGTGCTTTTATGTGTTTTGCTGGAGATTTTTTCTTCTTCTTCCGTAGCATAAACATTTCCCCTCTAGCTGGCAATCTGAGCAAGTGTTTCATATTCATAGTGATATTGTTGGTTGTTGCTGCAGAAACAGATTGGAACACAGAGGTTTGTGGCGTATGGTGGACGCAGCTCCATGGATCTGACAGGCTTGGCTATCGAGTACACAAGCATGTTAAGGTTGCAAGGAAATAGAGCGTCTGGTCATGGGTTAAACCAAAGCGCTGACATTACCGATTTCGAGGAAGCAAGCGAGATGTCTGATGATGGGATTGAAGATTTCAGTGACTAGGAAAGGAACATCGGCGAGGGATCATTTCTTGCTGTTGTTAATGAAAAGTAAATTTGTAGTCACTGAGCAGAAGTTAAGTTGTTTCCTTCTTTTTGTTTTTTATTCTATTCAGTGATTTTTCAACTTGAGTTTTATACCCCGCTGATTCATATACCAACCATCTGGGGTTTATTTGTTTGCTTCTTTTCTCTGGCGCAGGTGTTAAATTGTTACAACCAGAACTTGTGCGTTAAATATCCAAATTAAGGACTTGTTTCTGTTAAATGATAAATTGAACCCAAAAAAAAAAAAAACACAAATCCTATGGGTGGCCAAGTGTTAAGAGAACAGCGCCTGATCATACTCGAGTATCATCATACTCCCAAGAATTAGGCTCACTGCTCTGGAAGAATGCGAAGAACCGTCTCGCTCTCGCTTCACTCAGTGGAACGATTCAGCTAGCCTAGTCAATGATCAATCACAACAGATAGCTGTTGTGAATGCACTTTTCGATAGGTTGGAGGGCCTTTTTGACGAAATGTTGCAATGGATGGCTGGCTTGAATCAACAATGACGAGTGGGGAATGTTGCCGGCGAGGAAGGTCCGTTGGTGAATCAACATGGTGGTCGAGGCATTTCACTGGCATCACTTGTGAGTGGTAAAGCTAAATCGGAAGGTTCCTTTCCAACCGGCACCAGAAAGTTTTTTGTTGCGGTTGAACTATCGTCGGGTCAAGGGGTCTTCTCATCACTTGTTCGAGGAAATGTCAAGATGAAGGCTAGCCATACATCACGAGGTCGTGTGATAACACATAAAATAGGTGTTGTTTGGCCTTTATTCTCGAGGCAATTGCGAGATAAATCACCGTGTTTAGGCCACATATCAAGTTAGTTTAAGCCTATTTTCGTTCATATCTGCAAAACATCCATTTTGGCATGGATTAGCTTGATATGAAGGTTTTCATGGGGAAATCGACTCGACTTTGTCGTATTTTATGCTTTTCCAGTGTTTTTAATGTAATTTCAAGACTTAAAGTCATCTAAGATTGATCGGGAACCGTTTGCAGTTCATCCGAGCACGATTGAGAAGCATAGGAGCAAGAAGGGGAGAAAAAGCAGAGGTCACGGCCACGTCACAACCCTTGACCAGGTGGTGACCATGTTCGTGGCCATGAATAGAGGGCTCGAACTTCAGCAAGCAGCAAACAGAGGGCGGAAAGTTTTGACACTTGGATCGCAGCCAAGTTGCTTTTCGACCGTGATAAAGATCATGCCCGTGACACCAAAGATCGCAACCATGATCTCATGATGGAGGTTGGGATCTCGGAACTTGAAGATGAAGTGAAAACCCGAAGTTTCGGTCGATTCGGAGCCGTTCCAGGCTGGTCACGCCTCGAGGTTGTGACCAGCACTAGCAGCCTATAAATGCCCCTTTTTCTTCACTTGGCGAAGGAGAGTTGACCTAGAGTGAGAAATTTTGGATTTTGTGCAGTTTTTAGAGAGGGAAACACCTTGGGAGAGGTTTATTGAAGATTCAATCCACTCAAGCAGCAAGGACTAGATGCAAGCAAGGAGGAAAAGATGATTCCCATCCCTCCTCTTCTTAGTTTGTATTCTCTCTCTCTCTCTCTGACTTGAATCTCTAAGGTTGTCTAGGAAAGATGAATCCTAGCTTATAGTTTGTATGTGTGTTTATGAATGTATATGCTTGTTTTAGTAAATATATTTTTCATTTATGCTTAATTATGCTTGGATAAATCGCCAATCTCTTCCGTACTAGCCTACAACTAAGTTAACACTAGGTGGAAATTTTAGGGTTAGACTGGGTAGCACCAACTAGAAGATTAAGTATAGATGAATGATCTTCTTTAGTGGACGTGGCGACCCAACCCCTAGCCCCTACTAAGAATACCTTCCTAGAACAACGCTAGAGTAGTCGCACGCATTCTGATTGAAGTGCGTCTCTAGTATGCATGATAGGTTAAAGCTATTGAGAGGAACTATAAGAGCAACCATAGCTTGTAAGATTAGACTGAGGTGACATTGGGTCATTGTGGGTTGTGTTAGGAGGAGGGAGAGTAGTCATTGAAATCCCCAGATTAGAGAGTTCTGCATCCAATCCCACAATCCAACATAGCAACTATATCTAGGCGGTTTCAATCCTAGGAAACCATCTCATTTCAAGCCTTCTTCCAACCACTTGGTTGGTTGTTTAGGTAAGTTAGTTCTACCCCAAACTTCCGAGTCGGTTAGATAGTAATTCAGAGCAAAGTAATAGTAAGTCTATTGTTTCCTTGGAATACGACTGAGCTACTTTACTACATCCTTAGCTTAGTTATACTTTGTTTTGTTCGGAGTGATTAGTGAGGTAGCTTCGATTATAAATGTAACACCCACATCACTGTGTTACAACGAATACAATTATTGAATCACTTATGACATTCGTCGATGGTGATCAAGGTAATATATTGAATTATCCAATTCTCATGCCTTGTCTGGTGAGAACCCTAAAGCTTGGGGTTAGAAAGTTTGTGAGAATTTGTTAGGATTGTATATTATTCCAAACCCTAAGTAGGTCGGATTGGTTACAGTCAATTTAGAGCGAATGGCTCATGACTGGTTTGGGACCTGGTCTCATCCTAGGCCAATTTTGGTTTGGAGTGAGTTTACCTTAGTTGTGTGCAGCCATTTTGGACGGTTCAATGAGACAATTACAGAAGAAAATAAGAATGTTGCAACATCTTTTCCTTCTTCTGCCTTCATAGTTGAGAATAGCATGATGGAGGAAGTTAAATCTCCCACAATGAAAGTAGTAGCTACGGTGGTGGAATCTACTGCAATTTTCACGGGTTTAAAGAACCCTACAAGGATGCTACTCTGGAGGGCGAGGGCAAATTGGGGTTAATAGTGTTGTTCATGTTAGTTATTATATCAAAATGGAAGGTATGTATAGTGGGGAATGTGCTGACCCAGAACATATCCGATTATCAAGATTTTGAAAAGCATATTGCTGCTACCTGCAAGGGTCTTGCTATTGCTAGCTAGCACATCAATGTTTGGAGAGCTTGTGTTCTAGATTATGGTTGTTGCTTCTTGTGCATATTGCTGAATTGTAGTCATTGCGGCATTGAATTCCTATTCCTCCTTTCCAATTGAGTACCAACCATCCATCAAGTTTGGGGCTAAAGAAGTTTGACACAATGCAACATCATATCATTGTCATATCTCATTTGTTTTAACTTGGAATTTTAAAAAAAAAATCATAGAAATGACACATTAATTGAGATCTACATAATGATATCATTTTGCTATGTTTTGAGAAAGAAAGAAAAAAAATTCTTCAAAAGACTTGTTGGTTCTAGTATTATCACACTATCATATATGTCTTATCATCATCTTATCAATATTCTCATACTAACGGCACATCATAACACTATCATATCACAAACATCAAATCACTATTAATCATTATAACATAGTGATAAATTATGATATGACGGTGATATGATGAGATCAAATTATTTTTTTCAAATATAAAACTTTATACCAACATCATATCACTATCATATATGGTATAGCTTCTTTTAATTAATAAATGATAAATTAATAACCTAGTATAAATTAACAATTTCTCCAGTTTCGACTTGGGGAAGTGTAAAAAATAAGATAATTTATTGAAATAATAAGATAATATTTTTTGAGAACCTACCTACATAAATACATGTATATTTAAATATATAAATTAATAATGGCTAAATTACACGTTTGGTCACGCAAATTACATAAATCTTTTACGTTTGCCACCCAAATCACTTTTCTTTCATATTAACCACTAACTTTACGATTCATTTCACGTTAGTCACCCTCCGTCAGACTTCGTATCAAATTTTTGATGACGTGGCAAACAAAAGTGTTGACTGTACCGTTAACTTAATAACAAGTCACTTTCAAAACCTAAAATAAAATTGAAATTATAAAAATACAATTCACTACAAATTTATAATATAGCTAGGATAATCTAGAAAAATATGAATATATAGTTGTTTGTTTATTCTTGAAGTTTAAGTCTAATAGAAGTTCATCTTGAACTTTCCTCATTGCACACAAAGTCTCCGGTGTTGTCTTCTCTAATTGCATCAAGTATTTTTGAAGAGCCGATGATGCTTTAAGTGCTTTCTTTCGCGTGACCGGTTCCACAGGTGTTGAATTGTCATCTCTTTCATCCTCAATTGAACCTCCAATGACATCAGCCACCATTTCTTCTAACATTTGTGTCGCGATACATTCATCATATCTTCGATAAATTATATTGAATGTATGCTCAATGAAGATAGGGGTGGAAGCTATTTAAAACATGAATATAGACCATCTACAAGAATACATCAAATATATTTATCTTGAAAGAATACATAATTTTCTTCTATTAAATTTTAGTACAACGAATACGTATAATGCGATAAGTTATCTTATGAACTTGAAATGTTTGGAAGATACGATGAGCGTACATCATTAGAAAAACCTCTTTAAATTAATAATTATTAATTTATCGATTAATTAATAACTACTATAAATTAATAATTTTCACAGTCCCGACTATTTTAATTTATAGAGATTATACTATAACATCATATCACTATCATACCGCACCACTACGAACAAGGGTTTGGTCTAGCGGTAATACCACTGGCTTTCAACCTGGAGGTCACAGGTTTGAATAAGCGTAAGTAGTACCTAAAAATCCAATATAATAACCTGAAAATTCTTTTGTTCAAACAATATCAAAATTGAAGCGTAAATCAATATGGGATATTGCAGATCAATCAATAGGAACATGGATTTGGCAAAAAAATCTTGAAATGCAGATCAGGGGTAAGATCTCATATTTCTGGCAATGGTAATGAACTTGTCTGGGATGGAAGGATTTTTCCTAAGTATTATGTTAAGCTTTTCTGGCAAACCATAAGAAACCCTCTCCCCCCAGTTGATTGGCATAAGGCTGTTTGGGGTAAACCATTTAGTCCTAAACACAGTATGTTATTATGGCTTGTTGTGATGAATCGGATTGTTACAAAAGACAAGCTTGTAAGCTGGGGGTTGGCTGGAGAATGCTCATGTGTTCTTTGTCTAGGTGGAGAAGAGTCTCGTGATCACTTATTCTTTGACTGCACTTATAGTAGACATGTTTTGTCTACAGTCTTGTTTCGTTTCTGCAGGCTCCCAGTCTTCAGCACCTGGTCATAAGACTTGAGCTGGGCAGTACGATAATGGTCCAGCAGTACAGGGCCAAAATGTGAAGGTAGGTTAAGATGGTCTATGTGTATTAGTTATATATGGCGAGAACGATGTTGCAGAACTCATGATGTTGTTATTTGCTCCCCCGGTAAGCTAGTTGGCAAGATTGAAGAAGTGAAATGGATACTCGCAGCCAAGCTCTGAAGTTGTAATGATGCTGTTTTTACATACTTTAGCATATAGTTAGTGATTTGGTTATGTACTAGTTGTACTTGAAAAGGGGGTTTGCAACTTCGGTGCTTAATGAAATTTTTGATTAACCATAAAAAAAAAATTGATATCATCTTGTAGGACGCAAAAAAAAAGTGATTTCTATGCAAAAAAAAAAATTTGAAATCCAATTTATAATGAATTATGTATGGTTCATTGAATTTTCGTAAAAGATTTAAAAAGTATACTGACAGCACACCTGAAAATACACACTGCCAAATAATAGCTAGCAGCTGCCCAGGAAATCCAGTTAGCTATGTCCTAAATCCCTTATCCTTCCAATATGTGAACAATTAGATCTCCTTATCAAGTTATGTAATATTACACAAAAAGCCATACAACTCTAAAAAAACGAGTAGGAGTGTCCATTCGGGTTCGGTTTTTCGGGTTTATTCGAAACCGATCCGATTATATACATTTTCGGTTTTCGGGTTCGTTTCGGGTTTCGAGTCTTTCGGTTTCAGGCTCGGTTTTGCTTATCGGTTTTTCGGGTTTCGGCTAAAAACTTCCAATGAATAGAACTCAACCTGTATTCTTAGACGTTCGGGTTTTCGGGTTTCAGTTTTGCTTTAACCAAACCCGAACCCGATAAGAAAATTTTCGGGTTTCGGGTATCCGGAACCCGCAAGTCCTTATCGAGTTCGGATTCGGTTTTAGTGCTTTTCGGTTTCTGGTTTTTTTGGGTTTCAGTTCGGGTAACCGAACCCGACCCGAACTAACACCTCTATTCCGAGTAGTCAAGTTAAAAGATCTCCATATCATTCTTTGCCGTTACCAAACCTGTCACAACAATAGACAGAAACTTTGACATAACACTACGTGCTCATCTTCTTTTTCCCCAACACGATGTCATCATAAAGGTGGAGCGTTATGTTACTTTGGTAGGCGTTTACACATGCGCATGATTCAGTACTTTGGGCAAAATTAAAACTCAACTTCTGACCAGGAGAAACAGGGTCAACAAGTGAACATGAGAAAGACGCAGTAGAAACAAAAGCCAAAAAAACAATACATTTTGCACAGTGCCTACCGGGGTTGCCAGTAGGTCTACTCTTTGACGGTACTGATAACTTGGTATCTTTCACCAATTGTGCCGCCTTTCTGTTTCTGGAACTGAATGTAACGTAGTGTGCCGGCAAGGAAAGCCTCAGCGACTGGGTCTGGTGCACTAGAGCTGGAGTCATTTTGCTGCATCTCAGTGGTGATCAGTTCAATTAGACTGTTCACTGCATCCGCTGTTATGTGCTGGTTTACTTTCTCGTAGAAGTAGAGATACCTGCAACAAGCATTATGAATAAGGAGATTTTGAATGTGCTTTACATGTAACAAAAGGGGAGGGAAGGGAGGCTGGTTGAGGATTGATTACTTGTTCAGAATCTCAATAAAGAGTGTGACTGGTCCTGTGCTACCTCGTGCAGCATTAGACAATTGCTGTGCAGCATTGGCTATTCTTAAAGCACGCTTTAGGCATATTAAAACCCTGTTTAGAACATAACGAAACATAAAACAACGATTACCGACCACCCCAACCATGAACATAAAGAGTGTTCGTTTCAGGTTAAACAAAAGAAGTTACTTAAGGAAGAGTTTAACTTAAAAGCTAAATATAGCGCTTCAATCTAACTAGCCTTTTAGGATCCACTGTTCAGCCTAATTCCACAAATGATTCAAAGCTAACAGCCACCTCACTGAAAAGCCACATTTCGAACATTGCCTCTTTTGAATAAGTAACTCTGGCTGAGGTTAGAGTGCTTTTTTTTTATAAGGGTTAGAGTGCTTTTATGAACACCATTTTAACACTAATTTCAGCAAATAGGAACATTTCATATTGATTAATATTTTATTTCAAGGGTTTAGCACAATTATAATGGGAGGGGCACATTTATCATTATTAACATTTAGAGGCACACCCGTGTGGACCTATTTGTAAATTTTAAAAAGTTGAAGTATCAAATCTAAGACATAAAATCTTTAGGTACAAAAATGTAATTTTCCATTAGTATTTTTAGAACTTATATAAAAAAAATAATTTTAGGCAATGCAGTCAAAAGCGCGATTCTACCTAGAAGCGAAAAAGGGGTAAAATCGTAAAACGTAGAATTAAAGCGTAAAAGCGTAAGTTTTTTACGCATACTGTAAAAGAACTAAAAATATGTTAAGTACGACATATACTATGAAAAATATGAGTGCACAAAATTCAGATAAGTTAATAAATACTTGCAATTCATGTCTAAAGTAGAGCAACTTATAGCCTCTTAATTAATAATAAGTTCATAAATATAAATCTTATAAAAAAGTCACCTTCCCCTCCATGCTAATGAATTTGAGAAGAGCCTAGATAGTGAATTAGATTACTTTATTGAAGTTCATAATGCATCCAAGTATCTGGTATGTATCTTTTAATCTTAAACGTATCATATTGTCGGTAATTTATTTTTAAAATTTACTTTATATAATTAATTTCATGAAAAGAAGACCCATTAAGTGAAGTAAAAGCGTAAAAACATAAAGCATTTTAGTGAACTAGATGCGTAAAATCTTAAGTTTTTAAGTTTCAAAACGCAATTTAGTATGATTTTATACACTAAAGTTTTTACATAGAAACGAAGGCGTTTTGGTGACTAGAAGCGTAAAATCGTAAGTTTTTAAGTTTTAAAACGCGATTTTGACTGCATTGATTTTAGGTACTAAATTTTAATATCTATTAAGTTTAAGTACCAAACTGCAATTTGCCTATAACAAAAAGGACTGAGAAGGGGGAAGGTAGCTGAGGCTAAAACATCCGGTCGATTGTATAATTTATATCCTCAATAGTCAAGTCTAAAAGTTGACGTGCTAATTTAAAATTAAACAAACTATCAACGAAACTATTTTTTATTAATAAAACATCTATTTTTTTATTACTTAAACATCTCATATCTCGTCAACTAAATTTTTCTGAACCCTAATGAATCACATTTTTCCTTGACTTTTAGTCACTTTACCAAAAGCTGAAACAGATTACATGGAACTAAAAATCTCGTATCTCAACTCAATTTTTTCTAGAACCTAAGGAAATGCATTTTTGCTTCACACCCACAAGGATAAAGCGCGTCAGTTCCCATATACTAGAACACAAACAAATTGCATAACACAAAAAGTGAAACCCACCTCTCCCCATCTTTCAGGTTATCCTGGTCGTCAACCCAGAACAGATGGGCGCACCCGTATACAGCTCTACACTGATCAGGCTTCTTTAAAAGCTTAGCAGAATACTGCTCCAATCAAAATTTAAACTATGTCAGCCACCAAAACAGATGCTAATGGACACAAACCTTAACCGATTAGATTTCGGAGTATAATGACATTACCCCTGTAGCCTTATGAGTCAAAGTATCACGGTTCTCTACGCCAAACACATGCATCCTCTGAAGGGTTCCTATTATTAGATGCAATGCTGTCACCTGTGCTTTGGAATCCTGTCACCGCAAACCCAGCTCAGAATCAAAAGAAGATATTGATGCAAACAGCGAACACAAGATACTCAACCTTGACGTAATAAGAATCAAACTCACCGATATTTCTTCCTCATAGAGAATATAAGCTTGTGTGAAAAAATCATATGCAACCGGCTCCAAATCAGTGTCATTTGCAGCCTAACCATCGGAGAAAATCAAAAGATGAAGTGACATTTCAAATATTCTGTCAAATATCAGATACATGCTCTAAAGAAAGTCAAACCATACCTCTGCACATTGCAGGTATAGTCGTAATGCAAGTTCAGGAGCTGGAATAGTCAGCAGTACCTCGATAGTCTGTCACAAGGTCATCTCTCTCTAATTAGGTATGTCAAGGAACAAACAATCATGTTCTATAGACATTACAGACAAACTTCGAAGAAAATCCTACCTGGTTCAAAAGCTGAAATATTGTTTTTGGTGTTGTCGCTTCATCGCCAAATGGATTTTCATCTTGCCCTTGCAGCTGCCTAACCAACTGCAAGGCAACAAAGATGTGAATACGCTAGCATAACAGGATAGCAAATCTTGGGCTTCCAGTAGCACTAAGTAACCCAAAACTAACAAATAAAGCTTGGCGGAACCTTTAAGGATGAGAAGACAAAGGGAGGAATGGTATATGGCAGGCGCTTTGGTCCGCCTGTCATTATCTGCTTCCTCACCACACACATGATCTGCACCAATCAAGTAGTGGTTTAAGAAATATCACATTTCTGAGCAAGCTTCCATGTCATTCAAAATCTTGTGCCGGTTCTTTTAGGCATGTAATTCAAATTACTTTCTAGTTAAACTAGAGAAAATGAAAAGAAATGACCTTTCAGAATGAATACAACATAATTCAAACACACAGAAAAGTACCTTGAACATCTCCTCAGGATCATCATTAATCAACATCTGAATAAGGCGTGCAACAGAATTCTGCTCCTCCTTAAAATCATCTTCATCAACCTACATACATAATATAAGTATCAGATTCAGAAAATAGTTCACTACAATCAATTACAGGTCTCTATACAGAGCATAGTGGCAGAATTCCAATCAGCCGCAAAGTTTCTATTTATAGGACGAAGATAGTGAACTGCCACCATGGTAGAGCCTGTTGGGGAATATTCAACATGTTCAAGCAAACCAAGACCAAGTAACGTGAAAATAACCTCTTCGGCGGTGCCTTCCGAATCCTTCATAAGCCCTTTCATCAATTCAAATAATGCCTCAACCTACATATTAAATGAATTCATGATCAATCGACTCATTAGAACTGTCCGTCACAAGGAAGATATTAACTAAGGAGTGGAAAAACTGAACCTTGTCAGCACTAGAAATGCGAGTGCTGTTTTTCATAATGCTTTGGATGATTACAGTTGCCATGATTTTACTAGTCTCAGTGTCTAGATACTCCATCACGCAAGGATAGTTTGAAAGCTTCAACGCAGTGACAATATCATTGTACTTCTCTAATGGTGCACTCAACAGCGCCACGATTTGCTTTGTAGCTTTGTTGTCTTCAACTTTTCCCACACTCTGAAGTTTCTTAAAACAAGAGCCCTGAAAACGATAATTCGTGTATTATGTTCAATATAGTACAAATCTGTGAGAACCATATCAGCCCAAAATAAAGTCCACTTTACTTTTGTCTCACAACAAGCACAGTACAATTATAGTGCCAACAGTATTCCATCCATTACCAACACAACTCCAGGTTGCTGTCTAATAGTAGCATGTACAAGGACATGCTAGAGCATCGGGATGGTCAAACGAATAAACTCAAGAGAGATGGAGTCGCCAGGAATTTCTAATGACATGCACGAAACCACGTTTCTCAATCTACCAAAGAAATTGTGAAGCATGAACTCCACCATTGCGGAAATTCTCTAAATTCCACATATTATCACAATGGTTTTCTGATATTAAGGTATATGTTATTTCAGATCCTATCCACCAAAGGCATGGAAGCAATTCGTTTCAATTTGAGGGTAAGGTATGTGCACGCTACAACTGAAGAAAAGAATTTACTATGTGAACACATACCAACACTTGATCTGCATAGTCCAGTCTGTCAGGGTGCACATGCAGTGTGAATGTAAGGAGAGACGAGTATAACGTAACAGCTCCAAAAATAGGCATATCCGGCTGTGCTTCTATCACCTGCAACACAAAATTATTCCATTGTAACATAGCAAGCATAGTCCATTATATTTGCTCTCAACATCTAAAATCACACCACTTAACATCCTCTATGCAAGAGAAGCATTTACAAGCATCACAATTTTACTATTGTTACACGTCATTCAGAAATAATACCTTTCCTATAGCATTGTTCAGCCTCGAAAAGGCTTCAACTTGCAAGAACTCAGGCAAAACTTCAGAGCTGGAAGCAGCATAATTAGAGAGCCTTTCCATCAATCTAGACAACACTGTCTTTATATCAACAGACGGCTGGAAAATGAAAATTAAACAATTGTAAAATAACTAAATCTCAATACATGAAACTGAATCACTGAATCTGTACTAAAAGAAAGGTGACTGCAGATTTATTAATATCCACTTGGATACCTGGAGCTGGGGACAAGCACCAAGTAAAACTTCTAGAGTTTGCAAATGATACTCATCGGGAAAGACTTGAATGATGCAATCCATCAGATAGAACTGAGCAATCTCATCCTTACAGTTGACAATCTTCAGTGGTTGAGAAAGTAAGAACATCAATGAGCAAGTAAACTCACACCACAAAGGTTAAGCACAAGAACAGAAACGTGAATAGTGCACCTGTTCAAGGACTCTAGGGAGCACTGTATCTCTGTACATATCAAGGTCAATACCTTCTACCTGACTGAGGACATGCAAATTCTTCCCAACCTAATAAAACATGGGGACAATCACCAAGCCATCTGTCAGTACACCCCATGCAGTAACCAACTGTGCTTCAGTGAAATTTGCTGTTAAGAAGATACTGGTTATTACAAGATCTCGCAGCTCGTTCCTTTCTTTCTCCCGCCTCTGTTTTTCGCGGGCAGGTCCCTGCAGACCAGAAAGCCCGACAGCAAGCCTCAGCTCAGTATCAGAGAATGAATGATTCACAAGCAGTATAAGACCTGCATGACCAGAAATCATGCATGTCAAACATGAGAGCAGGCAATCATAGATTTTTCAACCAACCTGATGCTGCATTCGTACCCACAGCTTGTTCATCTCTGTGAAATTTTGGAGCACAAACTCAACAGCATCCACAACTGTATCTGCATCCCTGAAAGAGTTCAAACGGGCATCAATCACTCAGCAATAATGACTCCATAAAAGATCAGAGAAAAGTACTGGAACATACTATAAATCACTCTATCCACAATATGCAGTATCTATAGCTTAACATGCCATGTTTCCTTAGCACATTGATAACTTTTAAGCCTTCTACAAGAACATATTGTCCCTCAATTTAGGCATCTGGGCAATAACTAGACTTATCTAGAATCAATCAACCAACCGGACATGGTTAAGAAATCTCCAAGTAAATGATCAACAGACTCCTCTGACCATATGCTTAACCTTCATATTCAGAACCGATATCAGGTAATTTATCCCTACTGATTTGAGAAAGGTAACTCCCTAAGAAGAGCCCACGTACAGGATCACACACAACTTAGGCGAAAAAGAAATCTCCAAGTAAATGATCAACAGACTCCTCTGACCATATGCTTACCCTTCATATTCAGAACCGATGTCAGGTAATTTATCCCTACTGATTTGAGAAAGGTAACTCCTTAAGAAGAGCCCACGTACAGGATGCTGAATGCCACGACACATTTCCACAAGATCTTTGAGAACATCCTTGGCAGGAGCTTCTTTAGACCTGATGTACACAGATCCCACAGTGCATAAAAGATACCTGAAATGATTTGGAAAGCAGACTATGTAAGCAAATACGAAAATGACAGTGTTGGCTGATTTCGAATTGCAGAGCTGTGTACAATAACTACACATATATTATGTAATGAATTCAAGAACCATTTTCCTTTGGAAGAGAACTTAATAACCACCGCGTTGAGTATGCTTTACATCTTTGAACCACAGGAACCAATTCAAATACTTGAACAAAGTGGCAATAGGCAGATAGCAATGCCAGTCTACTGATTCATATAGATGGTTCATTACATTGACATTTGCTTACTTGAGGAACAAGATCAGCTTCAAGAGATTCAAAATCCATAAAAGAAAAAAAAAGCTGCAAGCTGGTGGCATTTGAACCAAGGAAGTCTAATCACGCAAAATTCAGGATTGACAGTCATTTACTCAAAGAAAATTCATGATTAACATCAGAATTTACATATGCAAGAGTCTCCAACAAAAAAATATGTGCTTGCACAAGGGAGATCTGACAGAGAGAACAGAATGCATAACAATCATAGACATTCGACCGAATGTAGCATGCCTTTATATCTCATCTAACTAAGCAATAGTAAGATAGTATCGACGAGATTGGCGCTTACAATCTAGGCAATATGTTACCAGCATGCTGCACAAGTTCATATAACTCAACGATCGAGCAGCCTCGGCGCGTCTCTTCCTTGAAGAAAATCTCTAGCTTCCTCAATTCGTCAAACGCCCGCATGTCTGCCACATGAAGCGAAAATCACAATTCAGAAGGGATTTCTCATGGTGTCTCCTTTGAACTGGAAGGAAGAACTAAGCCTAGAAACCTAGATCCTGAAGGACCACTCACAAAGTTCATAGTACTTGTGAGGGGAAAGCTTGGAAGTCCGGAGCTCGGAGAGCATCTGCGCGGAGAACTTCAAAGCATCTCTTAGATTGTTCGTATCCTGAGCAAACAATTACGGTTTTGACACAGATTAGTTGACCAGTTCGAGTTATTTCCCAACCTCAAAGAAAACGAGTTGATTCAGAGAGAACAATAACGGCGGGGTTACCAGAGCTCGATGCATATAGAAAGCGTTTTGCTGAAGGCCGGCGATCCCTGCCGCTAGCCATTTCTCTTCGTCCTCGACACCGTCGGCGATCATCTGCGTAGTATATTTCACCGGCCGACACGATGCCTCAGTCGTAACTCGTAAGCGATGGGGGAGAAGAATGGGGAAATTTTGTTTCGATGGAGACTCAAACTGTTCGTCAACAGACGACAGGTATGCCGTAGATTTCTATTCTTGGGCTCAGGGGAATGATCTACTGCGGCCCAGTTCCACAATAACGTTGCTTGGGTGATCTTGTCCGTCCACTTTCTGATATCAGAGAAAATCTAAGACAAAATACACGGTATACCCATGACTATTAGTATTGTGACCATAAGTGTTACTTTTGAGGAAATACACAAAGTAGTCTGATTTTAGATTATAGATTGACTGGTAAAATACCTCGAGTGTCACTTAAATTTAAAAATTGAAGTAGGCATACCACTTAAGTTTGAATAGAGCGTCGGGTACCATTAAAGTTGTCAAAATGTGCATCGTCTACTTTTCCATCCAACCCAAACTTTTAATTGCTTTTTGATACCCAAAACTTTTAAAAACATCCAAAACTATATTTTAACAAGTTTTATCTAATATAATAATTAGAAAACCTTCTAAACATATTATTACAAGAATGACTAATGAAAAAATCAATAAAATAGATAAATTAGTAAAAATAGTAAACGAATATCAAGAAGAAGAATAAATATACTAGAATACAATAATAACTATTTAAAATTAATATAAGAATATTTATTTAAATCCCCTAATTCAATTAGAAGCACCATTAGAAATAGTTAAAATAGAATCTAATCGATCATCAATACATCAAAATCAAAGAAAAATAAATGGAACACAATCAGAAAAAATTAAAAATATTACACTAATTAAAAAAATTAGAACGAAAAGAGATGGAAAGTAACCAAGTAATAAATAAAATAGAAAAGCTACACATTTGGTGAAAATGTAGAAAAGAAAATATGACTATAAAAGCTACAATATTGTTTAGTTACATGGAATAGTTCAATTATTAGAACACATAATGATAATTGAAAATAATTATAGTGAAAATTGATTCTAAATTTTCTATTCAAAAATTGGTTTGGTATCAAGTATTCAAAAGATGATTCTAACTAAACAATAAAAAATGATGTTTTTCATAAGTCCAAATAATTTTTTTACAATAAGAAAAGTAGAAGGACCAATTATGAAATAGAGTTTAGTGGTACCCGACGCCCTATTCAAACTTAAGTGGTATGTCTACCCCAATTCTCAAATTTAAGTGGCAACCGAGGTATTTTACCCATAGGTTGACAGATCTAGCCATTTTCGTTTAAAACTTTAACGGTGTTAGAATCGACGCACACGTCAACGACAACTCAACACGGCTTGCCATGTGGACGCCACGTCATATTTTTCTCAATACATTCGTATAGCCAAAACTTTGATACTAATGACTAATATGGCCATTATTGTCAAAACTATAAATCTCGCCTCCATAAATTCCTCCATCACACTCCAAATCTCATCGCCTCTTAACCCAATTCAAAAGTCCTAGACAGCGAATGTTAATGATCGTGCGGGGGCTAAAGATTCCCCTCCAGTTTCCTTCCCTACCCTCTTTCTTGTGCCATCAACATCTGCGTTCACCTTCTTCACCTCGTCCCTCTCCTCTCGAGTCCACTTTGCCGTTATCTCTCTATGGTAACACGAGAGGTTCTATGGCCTCATCAAGTCATGGGAAGCGCAACATACTCTGTGATAACTCTCCGTTGGGTATTGCCAACCTTGATTTCTTATTTTTTGCCTTTGATTAAGTTTGTTCATGCCTTACTTCTTTAATTTTGAAAAAAATGGCTATATTAGTCATTAGTATCAAAGTTTTGGCTATACTAATGTATCGACAAAATATGACGTGGCGTCCACGTGGCAAGACATGTCGAGCGATCGGTTATGTATCCATCGATTCTAACGTCGTTAAAGTTTTTAACGAAATGGCTAGATTTGTCAAACCACCATCCAAATCTGACTATTTTGTGTCTCTCCAAAAGGGGCTATTATTGTCACAAAGTCGATAGTTATGGCTACCCAGGTGAATTTTGCCAAAATTTAACAAAATATAACTTCATGCCTAATATCAGAAAAGGCTCATAGTTTAGACATTATGTCACTTGTATCTCTATGTTTTTATTCTGCGTCAGTTATGTCCCAACGTTTAGTCTCTGTTAACGCTGACTGTTAATAGTCAATAGTGAAAGTTTTGAACGTCTTATTTGGGCCTATTTACACATATTTTACCCCTCATTTCTTGATAGTTTGACGTGGTAAATAACGTCCCTTGACCTATTTTACGCTAGGTTGTGCTTCTTTTGAATCATTTTAGGTCCTAGCACGTGTGGGAAGGTCGAGGAAGAGTTTTGGGAAAAATGGGGGTCGAAAAGCGCCAAAGTATGAAGAAAGTGCCAAGATCACGGACTAGGAGAAATTCTCACGGTCTTTCGGACCGTGAAGATTTATATGCGCTCGTGACAGGAGGATTTGCACGCCTCGCGGACAAGAGGACTTGTCAAGGTCGCCAGACCGTAATCTTTTCCTAGTGACCGTGAAGTCAGACCAAAATGGCGGCAGACAACTGTGAAATTTGTCTGTGATCACGGGCAAGCATCCGATGTCACGATCGTGACATCCAGACCGTGAAGCTGGAACTCGGGCAGAATAAATAGAAGGAACTAGGAGAGAAAAGGGGGAGAGCTTGGTTAGGGTTTGGAATTTCTGGGTTCCCTTCAAGGGTTCCAACCCAAAACCCCAAAGGAGGACTTTTAGAGAGAGAGGGAGAGAGAGAGAGAGAGAGAGATCTAAAGGGTCCTTGGAGCTTGCTTGGAGGCGGTCACCCACCATTGAAGCTTGAAGATCAACCCCTAGAAGCTAAAGAAGAAAGAGTTTGTGCTTTTTATTGTGATCTCTCTCCCCTATATGAACTAAACACTCTTCTCTTAGGTTGATGAACCCTAGGTTCTAGCTTTTGGGTTTGTGTTGGTGTATGTGACAGATTTCATGTCCGATTGTTGAAATTATCTAAGTGTTGGATGGTTTTTCATGAATTGCTTGAGTTTTGATTCCTTATCACATCAATTGAGCTTTTGACCTAGGAGGGAGATAATCCACTCCTCAGTCTATATCGTCCGGGTAATCTTTGAGGGATTCGATTGGATCAATCTCCTACGATATAGGTTTGCCCTAGGTTGAATAGAGCACCACCTCTCCATCACTTCGTTGTTTCGGGTCCGCCATGAGGGAGTTAACCTCCTAACGGTAGGGTAGTGAATCTATCGGGCTAGGGCGATACTCAACATCGATCAAATGACGGAACTAGGGGGATTCAAACCTAAGTGAGTTCCCACCTTGTAATTAGCTAGGTTAGTGGTTAGCTAGGTTAGTTAGTTTAGTCTTCTTAATCACTATCGTAGATTGGCTAGATAACAAACCCTAAACCTAAAGTAAGGTAAGCTTAGATCCACGTGGTTCGATAAATTGTATTACTTGCTAACCCTATGCTACACCTGGTCTTCGGTTATACTTGGTCATCGATTGAGAATGTTGTAGCTAGAGTTGGACCACCGTCAACGTGGCATATGATGTGGATTTTTTTTCCACATCACTTAATATAAAGTAAATAAAAATTGCATGTCTTTAGAAAATTAATGAAATAAAAATTCAAAATAACACAGAAGCCAATATTTCCAAACCCAATTTTTTGTTGTTTCCCCCACTTCCCGCCTCTATGGATCTACTTAAAACGCTCGATTTGGAATGTTTTAGTGGAATGGATAGGGAATCATAATAGAATAAAAGACCAACTAAAAGTAGGGCTCCTCAGCCCACCGATTTTATCATTTTTATGCATTCCATTCGAGCATTAGTTGATTAGTTACACAATAGTTTCTATTAGAAGAACCTATGGAATATGACCTTAGGCATATCTAGAATTATTACTTTGATGCATACTACAACCTACATCAAAGCCTAAGAAGAAGCATTCTGACTTCTGAAGCTTAAATTATCACATGCTCCTTGATAACACCTAATATAGATAATATCGACCTTCCTTTTCCAGGTGAACTCATGACCATTTGGGCATAGTTAAACCATAAATTCTTGCATTATAACCTATGTGTGCTTCATTCTCGGTATAAGCAAGTTTAGACAGTGATTGCGAGCATTTAGGTAGAAAAGAGGGCGCAAGTCTACTTTGAAGTCGAAATGCAGAAGATCTCGACCGAGAAGTTTATCATGTCATATGAGTTCATAAGCAAAGAAATATATTCACGACTGTGAATTTTTAGTTCAGGCTGTGAACCCGAGCAAGAAAGAGAAAATGAGAAGCAGAAAGTCTCTTCGCATGTTGGAAGGAGACTGCGATATATGAGTTCACGCCCGCGAGAATTTATTACAACCATGAACCCCAAGTTGTGATCTTCAAAATTTTCAAGGCAAGGAAATGGTGTTTCAAAGTTCACAGCTATGAACGGCTATGAACTTTTGTCAATATCGCTCGTGAACTAGGCCTCCATGTACCTATATATATCATATTCGACCTAGAGAGAAGGATCACCTTTTAGAAGGAAGATTTTATAGCATAAACACCAAAGAATAGAGACAAATAGTTGTGGTTTCCCCATAATAGAAGAGAGGGGATTTAGAAGAAGAGGAAGCCTTTAACTTTGGAGTTTGAAGCTATATTTTTAGATTGGATTCAAGAAAATGATGCCTCTCTCATCCCATTCTATTATACTTCCTTCCCTTTTCATGGGTGATCACATTGTATTTGTATAAGTTGAACCCGAGCTCATGTAGATGGTTGTTTAGGACTGGAATGTTAATTTAAGAATCCTATTAACCATTGTATGATTATTTGATGTTTAATTTTATCAATCTCAAGGTTAAGACTAAGTTATTGATTGTCCTGTTTTTATCTTATCTAGTGATCACCAATTTAGTTCAAGAATATAACACACATAAAGTAATGATAATTAAGTTGCATGACCATTGAATTGAAGTATCATTTGGCTTTGGATTTTCTTCTAAATTGAGAACATATGATTTTTTTTTTTTTGACAATAGAGAATATATGTTTAATGCTCTAAGGATTAGTTGGTTTCATGACCATTGAGTAATGACATAGAAGTGCATTCCAAGTGCATGATCATTGACTTGGATGCTAGTTAAGTACATTCTGGCATCGCAAAGGAGTAGGGGATTTGTTTTCCCAAAATACTACAATTACTATAAAATTTTCCAACATACAACACTTATACTAAAATTCCCGCACTACACAATTTTGGGACGGTTCGTTGCAGTATGTAGCGACCTAGATACCTGTCTCGACCTAGCCAAAATCGCGACCAACTAAAACAAACTAGTCTCGAACCATATAAGATCACTAGAGACAAGAACGAACCAGATAGATCACAAGAGACTCCAATGACCTAACTCCAAAATCGTTGGACACTGTATTGATCTACAACCCAACATATGTCAAAACTTCAAACGGTCATAATATTGCCTTCGATTATCCGATGCTGGCAAAATGTTTTGATTTCACATAAATTTTTTAGATCTTCAAACCCGCAAACCACCGAATCTCCTTCGTCTCCAAAAACGCCATTTGTTGCTCCAAACGATACATTTTGTAATTTACCAAATTTCAGACGATCCTAACTTTGTGCTCGAAAATCGAACATCACAAAAGTAAATTAGTTTGCAGGACTTTTGAATGACTAAAACTAGTGTAGTTGATCTTTTTTAGGTTTTGTTTTTTAGTTGGTATAGTACTATAGTTGCATGTGTTTATTGTCGTGTTTATCTATTTTGAATAAAAACAAAAACATAAGAGTTGAGTAGGCAAATATCCTTCTAAAGGATGTATAGTAATTCCAAAAGAAAGAACAGGGCCGACCTATTATATTCGGAGGTCCTGTTCGG
The DNA here is from genome assembly GCA_964030455.1 of Linum trigynum. Classification (NCBI taxonomy): domain Eukaryota; kingdom Viridiplantae; phylum Streptophyta; class Magnoliopsida; order Malpighiales; family Linaceae; genus Linum; species Linum trigynum. Next base: position 24,391,132 of record OZ034814.1, on the reverse strand, counting down.
AAATATAGAATGTGACCCTAAATTTCTTTTTTTCGCAAATGTATTAAATAAAAATAAAAAATATATAAGTTCTGAAAATGATTACAAAGGTAATAATATAATTTACCGTCGTCTAGTATTATTTTAAATAAATCATCTATTAATAATGACTTCACAAATTTCCTAGAAGGCATAATTAATAGAAAAAGTAAATTAAGATAGTGAACTTCACAAACATGATGGTTGTTTAATGAATATAGACGACTAATGATTAATTATTGATGACTCCTATCTGGAAGATGATGATTGATGAATTGACAATGACTTAAATAAGAAGATGAAAAACTTGAGATACTAAATCAAACAAATTTCCTACCAAAAAAAAAATAAATTGAAACCGAAAGAACTCAAATAGTAACGAAATTAATAATTAGTCAATTAACTAGACTCACCTTAATAAATTGAGGGTACTAAATTAACCACAAGGGAGAAACATTTTCGAAGAATTGAACAAGAGATACAAACAATGAAGAGGAATTAAATTAGAGAGAACAAATGATAATAGGAATGTAGAATATTAGATGATGCTAATAGCTCTATTATATATATTTATAATTGATAAACAATCTTACCTTTTGTAGAAGCTTTTGGATGGCATTTGGGCCAACGGATCTCTTTTATTTATGGAAGCAATAGATAAAAGAATCTCCACTATTTAGTGTTGATGCCTAGAGTAATTATGGGGTTTTTTCATGTGTGAGGTTGTAGTGTAGCCATGTAAGGATTAATGAATAATGACAACAATTATTTTAATTTTATTTTTATTACTAGAAATAGCAAATAAATACTAATCATAAAGTGAGTCTTTAATTTATATCCATATGATTTTTCCTCTCTAGAATGGGTTGGTCACTAAACATGCAGAATTTAAGCCCACATAAATATGTACTAACTACTTACATATTAATGGGAGGTCCCCAATTTTTTGAGGCCTTGTGTTAGCGGGCCTGCGAGCAGAGGCCCAGGACCGGCCCTGAGAAAGAATCTGTAGCACATGGTTGATTCGCTCGAAACTACACCGAGAATTAATCCCGACTAGAGCCCAAGTTCTTAAACTCTATCCGGGTGTAGTATAGGGCAAGTATTTAATTGTCAAACCCGAGCCGATCCATGTACCCCTACTTCAATCACTTAGTTTGTTATCTAGCAAACGTTTTTGGGTTTAAAACTAAGAAACCTACAAATGAAAACAAGCAAGTAAAGTAAATCGAGATTGTCCCAATGAGAGAAGAGTTCAGCCGGGTATTGCTCACCCTAGCTAACAATTATGACTTGTTGGATCGAATGGTCGTGTGTGGTTAGGGGGTTATAAACCGCAGGGAAGTCTAACAAGTAGCCAAAGCTACCCTCTTAGTCTCTAGGTTGAAGAAATGTGATACGATCCAAGCCACTAATGCGACCCTCTCAACTTATTGATTAAGAAATGGTTAGACTTCACCCTCGAATTGGAGTTCGGACGGCCACCCACAACCAAACCCTAAGTGCTAATAAGAAATAGGAGGTTTGCCTTGCGTTAATCTAACTAGGAGGCAATGACTTACCCAAGAAAACCCAACATTCAAGCCTCTTTCAAAGAAAGGAAGGGGGTTTTTTTTCTCTCTACCTAGGTTAGAATGGCAATTAGATTGATAGGCTTTCACACAACACAACATAACACAATCATTCATGAATAATACCTCCACATTCACATTAAACACAACCACACACAAATTATTCAATTCATACAAGCATTCACATAATTGTAGCTAGAGTTTACAAACACCCAAGTGAATAGGTAGGCTATTCCATAGCTAGGCAAAGGAAAACAAGAAAAAGGAGAGAAAGAACCATGAAGAGATGAAAATCTTTCCTCCTTGTTGCTTGAATCTCCCTTGACAAGAAGAAACCTTTGCTCCTCTAGTTTGAAATGAGCCCAAATCTCCTTCTTCCTCCTTTGAAGTGCACTTTCTCTCTCTAGATTAGGAAGAGGAAACCCTAATCTCCCACTAGAAACCCTCCTTTATTCTGAAACTAAACCCCCCCCCCCCAAAAAAGCTCTCTCCTTCCTCCTTTAAGCTCTCTATTTATACCCAGTCGCGCCCAGTTCACGTTCGTGAACATCATAACGCGTCTGTGAATTTAGTGAGCTGGATCAAAACGCACCGCTTCACTTCTGGGGTTCACGGTTTGTGGTTCCAGTTCACGGTCTTAGCGATCGTGAACTGCCTTGGCCTCAGTAACCTCAGAAACCCCTCTGGACGCACGATTTGTGGTTCCAGTTCACAGTCCTGGCGACCGTGAACTCGCAGCTCTTACTGTGAACTACGGCTGGTTCCTGTACGCCTGCGCTTTACGGTCACGGGGCAATTATCACGGTTGACTTTGGACTTTTCTTCGGTTTTTGCGCTTTTTGACCTCCAACCGTCCCGAAACTCGTCCTCGACCCTTCCACACATGCTAGGACCTGAAATGTATCAAAAGAAGCACAACCTAGTGTGAAATATGTCGAGGGACGATGAAATGCAAAGTCACACTATCAAGAAATGAGGGGCAAATGTGTACAATTGGACCCGAATCACTGGTAATACATAGTGATGGCAATTTGAACCCGCCTCACGGGTATTACTCGACCTGACCTGTGATGGTCGGGTATTACCCGACCTGCAATAGTGTGGGGCGGGGCATGGGTATCTACTTCCGACTCGTCCTGTTTTTTGCTCATTTTATCTCAATCTCTTATGGTATCTGTTTATGCCTTGACGCCTCGTTACCAAACCACGTCCTCAATGCTTGGCGCCTGCCTACACACACGAACACAAAGGAGGGCGCCAGGGCCCGTTAGCCCTCCGACGATCAAGTCAGTCTCTTCCTAGAGAGAGAAGTGCTTAGAGAATGAGTTTTAGTGAGAGAGTCCAACCTGTGTAAATGCTACCAACTGCCCCTATTTATACTCACCCAGCTCGAGGTGGATCTCCTCCACGTCATCGTCGCATTTAATGCTTTGTACTCACATTCCTGTCAGAAGCCTCAACCACCTTGCCAGGCTTCTGACGACTGGCAGGCGCCTACAGGCGGGGGACCATTTGCCAGCCTGGACTTCTTTGGCCTTTAGCGCTTTTTCCTCATGCTTGGTATGGAGTGGGCTTTGCGGGCCCATTGCGGGCTTCTTCTGCTGGATAATGGCATAAGGCTACTCTTGACTGAATGGGCCCTCTCTTGGGCCTTTCTTTGGGCCCCTCTAGTGGTACCCCAACAGTATCTATACATATTTATCCTATTTTGACTTTTCTTCAACTAGTTAAAGTTAATCTTTCAACTTGTTAGACACAATTAGCCATTCTATTATCAATATTCTTCATTTTTTAAAGTGTTTTCCCCTTCGTTTTATCGTAAAATAGTAAAATTTGCATGTATTGTTTTCAAATAACATGTAAAAGTGGGTTGAATCGCACTGCCCCATTGCCACTAGTTATACATGTATACACTTTTTCCATGCTAATTAGTTCTACAAGCAAACATGCAACATTATAATTCATGAGCCAAATAAAAGGCGGTTAAATTCAACCTTCATCACTAGCCATTTCTTTATTGGGTACGAAAATTTGTATATATACTTGAATGCTTCATCAACATAATTCTTTTTTTTAAACATTCAACTAGTGAATATTTCATTAAAGATCAAGAGAAGCTTCAATAGCAATTACATCAGAAATGAGAGTCTAGAATATCATCTGGTACAAACAGCTTAGGGGGGCCTTCTAGGAACAAATGTGGAACTATATGAGCAAATATTGTTTGCTTCCCTAATTGTTCTCCCCAATGCCTGATGTCCTGGGAAACATTACTAAGTTCAGTCCTTCCCTGCTCCTCGCTATTGAGGTAATCAATCAGTCTCTTACAGTCCAATTCCACCATGAGAGATCCCAGTCCAAAGTTCTATGTTTGCTCTTAGCAAAAAAGCATAGTCTTCCCTTCAGCAACTTCAGGAGACCAGCCATAATCTTCTTTGGACGCTTCTGCTAAGACTAGCTTACCATTCTAGTCACAGATAACAAATCCTAGCCCCAGTTCACCTCTACAATTGAATCCTACATCCGTGTAAACTTTGAGGGTACCAATTGGGGGTTGCTCCATTTGCTATTCTTGTTCCGGACGCTCCTGCTGTTTTCTTCCTTCCCCTGAACTTGGAAGAAGTCGTGGATAAACCCATCTGATTGGGAATATGGTTGGATTTTGGTCGGTTGCAGTTTAACCATCGGACCGGCTAACCATTCCCTCTCCCCTGCCCTCCGACAAGCGACCGAAAACAAATAATCATCGTTCGTTGGTTACCGGATCAGATAACCGACGGTTACCGATTATCCAATAATCAGCGGTTATCGGTTTTAACCGTCGGTTAACCGGCAACTGGTAACCGAACTACCCTAATTTTGAGAATATTTTCCAATCATGCATCAGAGGATTATTATGCAGGGAATTATTTCTTCCCTTGAGCGCAAACACGTCCCAAATCATTCTCAGAAGCCACTTCCACGACCTTTGCAACCCACTCTTCAGATACAAGTATTTTGCCACAGGCGTCTGTCTCCATTTACGAGCTGCCCAAATACAGTCCACAAGCAGGTGTTGTAAAGATTCAGTCATACCACAGTTCACACACTCCTCGCCTGCTGTTTAGATTTTCCTACTGATTCTTTCACCAACAGCGAGGATATTGTGCAAGATTTTCCAACCTGGTAACACTTGTTTCCATATTTTCTTCCACACTTGATCAGCTTCTAGATTTAGAGGGACTCAATCTGTGATTCCTCATCCATCGACCTGTCAAGCTCCAAAAAAATATCCAGCTCTCAACAGTATAGATACCATTATCGTCACATGTCCAGCACAATGCGTCGTTCATATTGGTTTTAGAAAGAGGAATGGCCTAAAAAAGAATAAGCAGCAACTTTCAACACCCCAATCACAACGAATGCACAAATTAAACTAAAATTAGGTTTCTCTGTACAGCGAATTACAATACAAAAACAAACCAGCATAAAAGTAAGAACCAAATAACCAAGCGGGAGCCAAAACCAAAAAGGAAAAAGAAACACAGGAAAAGAAGAGAGACCAAAAGCAAAACCCTCCATTCACAATCACAACTACTCTTGCATATCACCACCACACAGACTTGCCCAAATACACAAAACAAAACAGCAGCACCCAACAATCCTTGGCTTCACATGACCGAGCAGGCGTTGGGATTCTCGTCGCTGAAGGCGGTAGTGGTCTTGACCTCGAAGGAGGTGGCCCGGGCCAGCGCCGACGCGTGGGGGTCGTACATCACGTTCCGGACATAACCCGGCGGCGCCTTCTTGTCGTAGGAGCCAGGCGCGTACGGGTGGTCGACGACGTCGTAGGGGACGTAGGGCCACAGATCCGCCTTCTTGCCCGTCCGGTGGCGGACGCGGTGCAGGACTTTGTTGGGATCCACATACCCGATTACCGTCAGTTTGTGCTGCTTGGGATTCACTTCCACTTGGGTCACCCCTTTCATCCCTTCCACCGACCTCCTCACTTTCCTCTCGCAACCTTCGCAATCGATCTTCACCCTGATCTCCACCGTCTGCCCCAAAACCCCAAACAAAAGGCAAAAAGAATATCAGTGACCCAACGGGTGGGAATTAAAACAGACTAGGAGGCTAGGATTTCTATCTTTAATTCCAGTTTCAGTACCTGTAGCTGCTTGCGCTTGAGCTTCTTGCTGTCATGGGAGGGGCCAGAATCGCAGAGCTCGGAGAAGTGATCGAGAATACCCATCTCTTCTCTCGCGGATTCAAGGGTGGGTTCTAGATGAGAAGGAAGGAAAGGGACGAAATTGAGAAAGAGAAAGCTTCAACCTTTTCTCCAATTTAAAGGAAACAGCGCCCAAAAGCAGAACCGAACAGAGGGATAATTATAAAAAAGAAATGGTTAATACCTGGCCAAATTACGGTACTAATCCAAAAGAAAAAATATCTTCTTTTTGTCACTGTGTTGGACAGGTGGGACGTGAGCGGTGGAGCTTCTTTTTAGAGATGGAAGAGTTTCTGTTTGTTAAACGTTTGCAAGCTAGAATCTTCCGTGGGAGCTGACGGAGTAGATGTACATCGATAGTCTGATCTGTTGTCCAGTGGAGCAAACGAAACGAACAGAGGATGGGATATTTTTGTTGCGGTGGTGTGGTGGGTGGCTTGTCGTTTTATATGGGCTACACCTACGCAACAAGATTGTCATGAGTATCGACTTGATTAAGCAATTGAGTGGTGATTCACTGGTTGAATCGGATTCAATCGTACTGATCTGATTTATATAAAAAATTTTACAAAGAATTTGTGTCCAATGTAGTAAGCGCTTTATGTTGAGTCATGTTTCTCCATCCCTTTCCATTTCTTTCCCTTCCGAAATCATGTTTGAAACACGTTTTGTAATCAAATTAGGGTAGTGACTATTTATTAGCCAAATTTTTTTTTCATTCTTTTTTATTAGTCAAAATCTATTGAAATACTATTAATTAGTCAAATGTTAACTTTTCTGTTTGACGATGGTGAGCTGTCAGACGTGGCACTCAGTTAAAAGGAATATTCTGACGTGACAGTTAAAAAATGTCACATCAGCCGGCCAACCATTGATCACCTTTTCCACATTCTTTTTTCATTAACCAAACCTATTGAATTACTAATAATTAGTCAAATATTAACTTCTAGTTAGCAATTTTGTTAGTAATATTGACTTGACAACATGATACTGGCTTGAAAGAAACACATTGATGTCTACATTCCAAAATTTTAGTATTTTAACTAAGAAAGAATTACAAAATTATTAACGATACATAAAAATGGCAAATATTTTGATGCATTACAAAAAATTTGGAAAAAAATCCAAAACTACCACTGTTTAAAAAAAAATAAAAAAAATACCACTCATTCTCAATAATTTCCAAAAATACCATCGTTTATATAAAACCGCGCCTCTAATGAGCGGTTTTTAGTGAAACCACGCCTCCTGCCAGCGGTTTAGAATATAACCGCTTCTGGAAGAGGCGTTTTTAATTTCCAGCAAAACCGCTCCTGGAAGGCGCGGTTATAGGACCCTACCACAAAACGCTTGAAGAGGGAGCGTTTAAATGTCGACATGATAAACCGCCCCACCAGGCGGCGGTTTACCATGTCAGGACATAAACCGCTGCCCCAAGGCGCGGTTTGTGCCTGGTCACCCGACAGCAAACATGTCGGACACGTCGGCATGCGGGGGGTAGGCCGCATGGCAGACCTAAAATCGCTCCCCCCCCCCCCCCCTCCCAGCGGTTTTGCTGTAAAATATGCCTATAAAAGGCTGTTTCAGAGAACTCAATTCTTCACGCTCCTCCTCTTCCTTCTTCAAATTTCAGCTTTGCACCTTTAAATTATTTAGTTTTTGCGATTAACGTTAATTCGTAAGTTTGTTTCGTAATTACTTTTCATTGTCCTTTGTGATTTTATGTTGGTAACTTAATTACTTTTCATTGTCCTTTGTGATTTTATGTTAGTAACTTAATGAAACACCCCGATCCTTTTAAACAACCGAAATAATCATGGCTCCGGAGCCGGTTAAAAACAAAGCTTAAAATTCAAATACAACTTAAACATTCCCAAGAAAAACGTCAAATGCAATGCCCTAAACACGTGGGCAAAACTCAAATGCATAGTTAATAAACCTCAACCTTTGAACCTCCAGTTATACTCATAATCATAACCACAACTGACTAAACAAACTATAACTCCTGGCTTAGCTCCTTGACATCTCGTCAATGCTTGTGCGGCTGCTCGCCTTGTCCTGTCTCTTCTCGAAAACCACGTCGAATAACCCTTCCTCAACCTGGTGAGTGAGAAGGGGTCAGTCTCGTCGTTACTTCCTAAGGTCTTTGCCTAGGCAACTCCTTACTAAACACATTATCAGGGTTTCATGCCTTAGACGAAAGTCGTTCTCACTTTCATCATTCATACTTTATTTCCTTACTAGCTTATTGAAGTTCTCTACTACTACCTTAACTCACATACTTATTACTAGGGAATCACCGCGTTACGTATCGCCGTCCGGTGTCCCTATCCTCAAGGCAATGGTACTGCGTTACGTATCGCCGTCCAGTCCATGCCCGGTCAACTACTGCGTTACGTATCGCCGTCCAGTAGTGACCCGACCATCTACCGCGTCCAGTAGTGGCCCAACCGCCCAGGGGTTCATCTTACCATCAACCATATATCACAAACATACACATACATAGCACAACGCGTGCCTCCACCTTAAGTAGGCGGTGGGATGCCTCACACACATAATCACGCTAACTTGAAAATTAAATAACATAACTGAATTAAAAAAAAGCATAAACTAAAAGACCTCGACGGAGATTTTACCCCCTTTACACTCACCTTATACGATTTGTAATTCCAGGGCGATTGGAATTGCTCATTTGCCTTGACGGATTCCATCTTCTCCATTATAGCTCAGTTGGTCCTTTGCTCCAAGACAACAATTTCCCAACTCCCACGTGAACACATACATAGGAATAATGCCAACCATGTAAAGCCACCAAACCCCCTTCCAATATCCACGATATGCTTTTTACCAAGCTGCTCCATTCACCCTCCATGTCGAGGTCCCTGAACAATTTAAGGCCACGCCTGTTTTCGTAATCATCACATCAAGTCAAAGAAACCTAAAGCCGATACCTTCTCTTGATTGAGGACACTAAGAATCGCCCTGTATATATCTCAATCACAACACTTATCTTCCTGTGCTCGCTTCTTCCTTCTTCAATTCATCGCTCCCATCACTGTTTCTTCCGCTCTCATTGCTAACAGCTCATGGAATTAAAGATCTCAACGATACAAAAGGGAAATCACCATAATCATCACCACTGCCTATCATTTTCGATCTTGAATTCTAGGTTGTGGGCTTGTGGCCAGCCGACTTCGTTGAGTCTTCTTCTTGACGCCATCTTTCTGGTTCGCGGTGTGATGGCGGCGGGATTGAGAAGGAAAAGGTATGTGAATTGGTTGGGGTGATCAGATGCTATTGTGGCTAGGGCAGGGGTTTTGGGTTTTCTCCCCATTTAGTGAATGGGATGGGTGGTGGGGAATATACACTGAGGGCCGAGCGCCCTCCCGGCCCATTTCCTTTTTTTTTAAATAATAATAATATTAATAATAATAATTATTATTATTATTCCTAATCCGCGGTTTCAATGCTTAGTACGTAACCGTTAATCCAACCATTCACGTATTATGGTCGACCCTGAACCCAAAGATCGGGGTGTAACATTTCCTCCACCCTCATAAAAATTTCGTCCCCGAAATTTGCTTCAATCTCATTCCTTTGTCAACACCATTCTTGTACTTGTCCCCTTGCCCCAAAAATTTACTCTCTCTATTTGAACCTTGATGATGTCTGTTGCTTGTCCCGTATAGTTTACCTCACCTCAAGTTATTTCCTCTTGACCATAAAAGGTATCCTCACATAGCTTTGTAGCACCGTATAACTTTAAGTGACTCATTGGCCTTTTAACTCCCGCGATCAAGCTCAGTTTCTTACTGAAACAAAATTCTGGTTAAATCTGGTTCGTGACCCGACTCATTCGGTAGTTGGTTGTAGTATATAGGTCCAGATCGAGGTATCACATTTCCCCCTTCCTTAAGAAAAATTTCGACCTCGAAATTTGTTCGTGGTGATGTTCTCAAATCTCACTGGCGATAATCTATTTACAAAGAATTGTACCTCCTTAACTTGTGCGACACTGAGCTATACATCCTTCCCTTCGATATGATGTGATTTTAGAAGACTGGTAGTTCAACCATTTCTCGTAGACAACTTGCCTAGCTAGCTATTAGCTCGATACAACTATGAAATTCACCACCCATATACGGCTTCGATGTTGTGTTGCCTTACTCAAAACATCTTGTGATTACCGCAGTTTCTCAAGATCCCCCTTACAATTTCTTAAGCAACATCGTCTAATAATTCACCAGTAACTTGACCTATGATGTTCTCCTTTTCACGATTGTTGATGCACCCCTTTGAAATCCATGACGTAAACGTTCATGGTGAGTGTTCGACTTGCTCGATAATGCCTTGTTGTCTGATGCCTCTTACCCCCTTCACATTGGTCATTTACTTCGAACGTGTTTAGGGCATCCGTCATCTCCATCATTTGGTACGTAAGAAATTAATACCACTTTGACCCCAAGATTACTAAGGGCAGCGTGATCTCCTTTTTGTTTGATCGCAAAACTCTTTTAACGTAAACCCATCTGTGGTTGACCACATAGGTCACCTAGGTCCTTGTATCTCCTAACTTTGCACCCCTTACTTTCTTCCTTGATGCCTCGTCTTATCTTTTAACCATAAACTGAGTGGTCATCTCATCGTTACTTCTTGCTTAACTCTGAAATCTTATACTACTGCTTTTACTTCCTGTATGCATTAAAGGCATCCTTTGCATCTTTCTCTAACTTGCGATCAATCTTATGACTTCTTTCCCGAATCATGACCTTCCATCTTGAGTACTTTTCACTCATGGCGCCTAATTTAACACTTCCTTATCACTGTTTGACTTGGGAGTTCTCGTACTATCTCTTCTATCGTTCTTAGACCTTGGCTGAAATTCATCGTACGTTTCCCCGTCCAAGAAATTGTCACCCAAGGGATCGCCACCTTTCACCCTCATAGGCGGTCTTGGTTTCACTTTGGGGAATCCTCGCTGGTTCCCTAAACTCATATCCCTCTTACTTCTTTACTCGTGACTCTCAACTTGATATTTCTCGCTAGTTTTAGAGGATGTCCTTATTCTCGATGTAGTCATCTAGGTTCTCAAATTCTCTTCTTACTAATGTACCTTGACCGATAAGGTTTTCCCTTCGACTGTTCTGGACAACCACACTTCTACTTTAAAGTTGACCATTGAGCTTCTCAGTTCTTGATGGGCTTCCTATGGTCCAACTTATTCTCCACTGGCAATCATCTTAACGCCTCATTGTTGACCTTCGTATTCTTTCGCCGGCTCTTCCCTACTATCTTTCTCCCTGAATTTGTCGTTTTATCAACTACCACCCTTTTCACCATTCATTACAGCCTTGTGGTTTCCTCCTTACTTCCACAACTCCTTCATCGATGCTTGGTACTAGCTTTGGTCTACTAAGTTTAGTAGCTCCTCGCCATACCTCGGAGCCAACATTTCCACTAGAACTTTCTCTAGGTAGACTTGACAGATGACACCCACGATTTCTACTCACGATGGTGCTTGGCCACATCCCAACTATCTTCTTTCACGCATTCCTTGTCCGGTCGACAACTTCCTTTATTATTTTATTTCCTATAGCGTCCTATGGTGTCCTCCTTGCTTCTTTACTTTTACTACCACCAAACTACAACTCTTCTGATGTTGCTTGTACTATATTGGGTCACCAACCTCTGTTGAATATCTTCTCGTTGTTATTTTAGGTCACAACTTCCGATGGTGGCTTGCCCTTGGTAGCCTTTAACATGACTCATTTCATGTCCCTTTTGTTGATCGATCTTGTACATAAACTTAGTCTCTTAGTTAGGATTCTCAGTGGCTTAACTAAGCGTGCCTGTTTCATCCTTAACTAGTTGTCTCCGCTGGAGCCCTCCTACCATGCCGCGCCCACTCAGAGTGGGGCACCTTGGATAAGGTAACTTCTCTTTTTCATCCTTCTCGATAATGCTTTCCCTCATCGTACCTCTTTGTGCAGCTTCTTGACCTCGAGTCACCTGAGACTTGACCCATTGACTTCTTGAAATCTCGTCAAACTCCCTCTGGCCTTTTTGCTCTTCCTTGGTATTGTTCGCAAACTCTCCTCATTACGACCGTTAGACTCTTCCTCGAATTCTCCAACTTCCATTAGAACTTCTAATGAACGTTGTACTTGCTTGTCTATACCCGGTTGATTAAAGGATTTACACCTACGACTGGTTCCGAGACTCCCGCTCTTGGCCCTCTAGTTCCCACTTTAGACTTCCCCAATGGATTCCTTGAAATTCCATGATTTTCTAATTCTCCTTGATCATGGTAAATTGCAGGGTCTCTCAACCCCTTCTCATACCTTGTCCTCTAGCTTGCGCTTGATAGGTGTAAAGCATGCCTGATCTAACCTCAACCTCTACATCATTTATCTCGTTGCTTGTCTTGTTCCTTTTTAAAGGCTTGCTATCAGCTTAACTCCCTAGGGTCATGTACCCTCTTCTCTAGTGAGGTAGTTTATCTATAAGGGTTCCTTGATCGTCATATGAAAATGACCCTACCTCCTCTCCTCCTTGACCCGTTGAATTCTTGACAACCTTTCATACTCCCTGTAACTTATTTATTACCTCATTTGCTTCATTTATACTACCTTAGCTTTTCTTGAATCCTAAGCTTTCCACTACTCCCTGTCATTGTGTTGTAATAGCGTGGACCACTAAAACTAGTTGAGGGACTTCTCGTGGTACCTCTTCGTTTCTTGAGTCGCCACTGCTTAGGGTCAAGGACCCTAAAATTCTCCCATCATTATTGCTACTAACATCTAGTGATTGTTCCTCTTCCTTTGGAGATTCGTATTTCTCCCCTTTGTTTGTCTTAGCTTATTAGATCATCCACTTGTTTCCTAGTAGTAAAATCCCCGTACTACTCTCTCAACTCTTTCAAAATCCTTGAGGTATTCCCCTTCAATTGGCACCTTTTTGCTGGTGTCTAGAGTTGATGTCCTTGGACATTTGATTATACCACCATAGGCCTTCTTAAAACATTCCTCCTTTCTAATAGAGTTGGCCACATTTCTTGCTTCTTTCCTTTCATACTGATGATCGCCATACCCCTCAATCTCTTATTTGACGTCCCACAACGTGTTAACTTAACCCGCGTCCTAGCTTATTCTTAAACCAATTGCACCCTCGTGCTACCTTCTCGTAGTGACGTGGTGCTGTCATAGTTATTCACCTCAATATGATTAGAGTAGACTGGAGATTCTAGAGACTCTTAAAATAAGATCCTTGACTCATTTTCCTTTCCTTTAAAACAAAACCTTTAAAAACTGAGACCGACATTCCAGTATTCCTTGGAAACCAAAGAACAGAGGAAGACCAGGCTCTGATACCAAAATGAAACACCCCGATCCTTTTAAACAACCGAAATAATCATGGCTCCGGAGCCGGTTAAAAACAAAGCTTAAAATTCAAATACAACTTAAACATTCCCAAGAAAAACATCAAATGCAATGCCCTAAACACGTGGGCAAAACTCAAATGCATAGTTAATAAACCTCAACCTTTGAACCTCCAGTTATACTCATAATCATAACCACAACTGACTAAACAAACTATAACTCCTGGCTTAGCTCCTTGACACCTCGTCAATGCTTGTGCGGCTGCTCGCCTTGTCATGTCTCTTCTCGAAAACCACGTCGAATAACCCTTCCTCAACCTGGTGAGTGAGAAGGGGTCAGTCTCGTCGTTACTTCCTAAGGTCTTTGCCTAGGCAACTCCTTACTAAACACATTATCAGGGTTTCATGCCTTAGACGAAAGTCGTTCTCACTTTCATCCTTCATACTTTATTTCCTTACTAGCTTATTGAAGTTCTCTACTACTACCTTAACTCACATACTTATTACTAGGGAATCACCGCGTTACGTATCGCCGTCCGGTGTCCCTATCCTCAAGGCAATGGTACTGCGTTACGTATCGCCGTCCAGTCCATGCCCGGTCAACTACTGCGTTACGTATCGCCGTCCAGTAGTGACCCGACCATCTACCGCGTCCAGTAGTGGCCCAACCGCCTGGGGGTTCATCTTACCATCAACCATATATCACAAACATACACATACATAGCACAACGCGTGCCTCCACCTTAAGTAGGCGGTGGGATGCCTCACACACATAATCACGCTAACTTGAAAATTAAATAACATAACTGAATTAAAAAAAGCATAAACTAAAAGACCTCGACGGAGATTTTACCCCCTTTACACTCACCTTATACGATTTGTAATTCCAGGGCGATTGGAATTGCTCATTTGCCTTGACGGATTCCATCTTCTCCATTATAGCTCAGTTGATCCTTTGCTCCAAGACAACAATTTCCCAACTCCCACGTGAACACATACATAGGAATAATGCCAACCATGTAAAGCCACCAAACCCCCTTCCAATATCCACGATATGCTTTTTACCAAGCTGCTCCATTCACCCTCCATGTCGAGGTCCCTGACCAATTTAAGGCCACACATGTTTTCGTAATCATCATCCAGTCAAAGAAACCTAAAGCCGATACCTTCTCTTGATTGAGGACTCTAAGAATCGCCCTGTATATATCTCAATCACAACACTTATCTTCCTGTGCTCGCTTCTTCCTTCTTCAATTCATCACTCCCATCACTGTTTCTTCCGCTCTCATCGCTAACAGCTCATGGAATTAAAGATCTCAACGATTCAAAAGGGAAATCACCATAATCATCACCACTGCCTATCATTTTCGATCTTGAATTCTAGGTGACGATCCGTCATCTGTCCAGCCAGTCGTTCCCGGTTGTGGGCATGTGGCCAGCCGACTTCGTTGAGTCTTCTTCTTGACGCCATCTTTCTGAATCGCGGTGTGATGACGGCGGGATTGAGAAGGAAAAGGTATGTGAATTGGTTGGGGTGATTCGATGCTATTGTGGCTAGGGCAGGGGTTTTGGGTTTTCTCCCCATTTAGTGAATGGGGACGGGTGGTGGGGAATATACACTGAGGGCCGAGCGCCCTCCCGGCCCATTTCCTTTTTTTTTAATAATAATAATAATAATAATAATAATAATTATTATTATTATTCCTAATCCGCGGTTTCAATGCTTAGTACGTAACCGTTAATCCAACCATTCACGTATTATGGTCGACCCTGAACCCAAAGATCGGGGTGTAACACTTAATTACTTTTCATTGTCCTTTGTGATGTTATGTTAGTAACTTGTATTACTTTTCATTGCAGATGGCATTCCAAAGGTTCACGCTTGGGTTGCTGTGGAATGGTTAAACGGAAGAGACCGAAAAGGGTGTAAGTTACGTCGGTGGCAATTTTTATAAAATGAAGGTCCGTACGAGACCGATGCTTGAAGAGCTCCATCAAATGTGCACTCAGATTACTTGCATGGATGGCACTAGAAGAGTTGATCAAATGGTGTATCGATATCCAAACAGACATGACGGGTCACTGTGGAATGAGGAATTCCTCCTTACCACTCAGGAGGACGTTGATGCCATGGTCCAATTTTTGAACACCAATAAATTTAAGCAAGCGGAGATGTTCGTTTACACTGATGTCGTCGAAGCCAGTGTAGGTCATTTTGGAGATGGCCAAACATCTGGTATCCACGGTGGGAGTGTATTATACGAAGATCATCCCCACCTGGATTTCCAAGACTCGAGCTAGAAGCAGGAGTATCATCATGGAAGTGGAGGAAGTCATCAATCCTTCCCTTCATATGAAGAAGAAGCTCAACAGGCGGATCACAACCAACAAGCAGGCTACCAGTACCCACCCGAGGTACAACTTCTATCAAAGCGGTGTTAGTTACCACAACTACCATTACGGAGCTTGTGAAGGTGAAGGTGCCTTTCATGATGATAATCAGATGGAAGAAGAGGTCAATCCAAGTCCAGTTAGTGACCCTGAGGTTGAAGAAGAGGAAGGCGAAGTTAGTGCAGACAGCTTCGATCCGCTGGAAGGTGCTGATGATTCCGGTCCAAATTCAGACGCAGATGGTGATGAGGTACCTCACGACCGTGTGCCTATTCCATACTACAATCACATTCAAATTGAAGATTGGTATGTTGATGCAGACATGGACCCACCAGATGTGCCAGTATGGGGTCCACTAACTGGCTTTACGAAGGGCCAACAATTTGCAACGAAGAATGAGGTCCGACACGCTATTTCCACTAAAGCAATGACTCGGAGTTTTGAATGGCAAACAACCCATTCCGACACAAAGAGGTTGATGGTTCGATGCAAAAATGAAAATGAGGGATGCAAAGCTAGGGTCCGGGCCATCAAGAGCAAGAGAGTCGACCATTGGGTCATATCCCGTGCGGTGAACACACACACATGTGTGTCATCAATAACATCCCAAGGTCATCGACAGTTGAAATCAAGGGTGGTTGCCGCGGCTATCAAACATCTAATTGAGGAGTAGCCCGACCTGAAGGTGAAAACCATCATCGCCCACGTTTCTAGTCGTTATGGTTATATCTAATAAACATTAATTTTAACATAACTAAATAATATTATAAGATGCAATATTAATTAAATCAAGGTTGTTTTATAGAAATATACATTGTCTAATAAACATTAATTTTAACATAACTAAATAATATTATAAGATGCAATATTAATTAAATCGATGTTGTTTTAGAGAAATATACATTATCTAATAAACATTAATTTTAACATAACTAAATAATATTATAAGATGCAATATTAATTAAATCAATGTTGTTTTAGAGAAATATACATTATCTAATAAGCATTAATATTAACATAACTAAATAATATTATAAGATGCAATATTAATTAAATCAAGGTTATTTTAGAGAAATATACATTATCTAATAAACATTAATATTAACATAACTAAAATAATTTTCGAAATTTAAGTATAATATATTTTGTACACATACACATAAAATCAAATATATTATTTTGTTAATCGTATTGATTATTTTCAATAATTTAAAGCAATACAAGTACACTCGTAAGACTCTTAGGAGAGGTATACATCTCCTTAGAAACACAGTCTTTTTGACAGAAAAAGGAGGGATCCGAGGATCGCTTAGAACCCGATTTTCCCAGGTCATGGGGGGATCATGATGATCGCTTAAGTCCCCATTTCCTTAGACATGCATTTCTTTATAAAGAGTCCAAATAAGTGTTGTATTGTATTGATTTAAATTATTGAAAATAATCAATACGATTAACAATTAAGTAAATTATTGTACAAACAAATAAATTACTTTAACAAAATACAAATTACAAGTGATGATAAATAATATGTACCTTGTGGTCGTTCCAAACGTCTCTTGAATAATGATTTGCTTGATCGTATAAAACTGACGGATCAATCGGTCCTTGATCAACATAATATCGTTGATTGAAAATATCAACATCCGGCCCAACCTACGATAGCATAACAATAACATAAATCAATTAGTATATATATTAAATAAATCATTATAACAACAACAACAACTGGGAAAAATGAGTACGTACCGTTTGATAATCATCATAAAAAAAGACCCTCTTCTTAGGCGAAATCGACCATTTTTTCGGAATTCGGACAGAGGTTCGACGGTTTTTTAGTGAAAACCAAAGAAAAAGTTTTTTGGAGGCAGATCGAACTTAGCCGCAACCAACAAAATAACTAATTCTAAGGTTTTTGGGTGGGGAGGGGGGTGGGTAGAGTGAGAAGTTAGAGGGAGAGAGGGGGGGGGGGGAATGGGTTTGATGTGCAGAAAATGGGAGGGGGAAGGGGGGTTTATATAAGGACGAAACCGCGTGAGGGAGGGGCGGTTTCGTCCTTTTACCCCGCCTAAAATCGCGCATCCAGCACGCGGTTTGAGTTCCCCAACAGTCAAACCGCGCTTCGGGGGAGCGGTTTGACTGAGCGACGCGGATCGCTGAGCTGGCGCGCGGTTTGGCCGTCAGATCACTCCCCCAACGAGCGGTTTGATGCACCGCCACGTGGCCACGCGTTTTGACAGCCATGCATGGTCAAACCGCGCGTTGGAGGCGCGTTTTGTGCTATAACCGCTGCCAGGAGGCGCGGTTTAAAATAAACGATGATATTTTTGGAAATTATTGGGAGTGGGTGGTATTTTTGTAATTTTTTTTAAATAGTGGTATATTTGGATTTTTTCCAAAAAATTTGGCCAATTGTCAGTAATTCAATAGGTTTGGCTAATAAAAAGGAATGCGAGAAAGGTTTGGCGAATAATTGGTGTTTACCCATTTTTATTTTATTCATTGATGAGGTGGCAGCTGACTTGGACGCTGAGGTGGAGCACCGTTAAGAAACAGATTAATGGTTATTAATTTGACGTGTTACAAAAAGTTTGGCTAATTCTTAGTATTTCAATAGATTTGGCTAATAAAAAAATAAAAAAAGATTTGGCTAATAAATAGTTATTACCCTTCAAATTTAATTTAAAAAATTCAAAATGTATTATAAACAGAAATACATTTCATTTCAAATTATTGCCTAAAAACGTATGGATTCATTTATATTAAACAAATGGTTTGATTTAATTTAAAATAGTCGCTATAAAATTCACATCTATCTAATTTCTTCTCTAATGAAATAAATTTTATTCTCCTTTTTATATTTAATCTTTTTTTTATAAGGGCGATTGATGTTGACTTTATAATTATTATGTTAGATAATTCAACTTTTCCTTATATTGATTTCAAACAATCTACCATCATTTAGATTTTAGGTTTAGAATTCAGCAAAAGTTTCAACTTAACAGGTTTTCACTTGCAAGTTTTAAGGTTTTGTTTCTCAAGAATCGATAGCTTTGTTTCCATCATGCTATGTTTTCTGTTGCCAATCACAGTAAACGGACTCGAAAGTAAAAACACCCTTAGTTTTTCACTTTTTCTCCAATAAGCAACTTTTAGTCCTCAAGTGTTTCTTTCTCTCTCATCCTCTTCGAAAACCATAGAAATCGTGACAACTCTGGAGGACCCAAGTGACGTTAACGACTTGAAGCAAGGTGGGTGGAGGCTTGCTACCCACTAGCCTCGAACGAGAAATATGAAGATAGGAAGATGAAGACGTACTATGGTAGTACTAGTAGCAAGTTCTAATGATAGATGAGGGGGTAACATCGATCTAGGTTTGATAAAGTTTCGATATCCAAAACCAAAAACAATCAAGGCCCTAGCTTGGGATGAAGTGAGATGAAGTTCCATGGAGACCAAGGAACAAATGAAGACTCACTCTGATGCCAAAATGTAACATCCTAACCCGGCCGGGTACTACTTTTACAAAAATACATTTGAAAAACCGTGAAACAAATAAGAACTGAAAATACTTGAAAAAAAATAGTGGAAGCTGTTCATAAATAACATTAAAAAAATACTAAAAATAAAATGTAATTTCTTAAAACCAAGCCCTAACCCCTTGGACAAACCATGAAATCTGAATCTCCCCTTTATACTAATAATCATAAAATGTAATAACTTAAAAGTTCAAGCTGCTGCTAACGAAGCACAAAGTGCCTAATTGTTAATCGAGAACCCACTAAACGGTTCCGGTTATAACTGATTCGGGCTTAATTGTACATGTTTTGCCCCCGTTTTCCTTAGTCGTTTGTGGCAATTTTGCTCCCAAAAGGATGGTTTTACGCTAGGTTTCTCGTTTTTTAGTGTGTTTCAGGATTTAACAGGTGAAACCAGCTCCGGAGTCGAAAGTTAGACGAAAAGGAGCGAAAACCGGGAGAAGGGGTGAAAAACGGCGAGTTCACGTTTTTCCTTGGATGTTCATGGTCTTGTATGACCGTGAAGAAGAGCCATTGGCCGTGAACTTTGAGGCGTCCAGGGCCAAAATGCGAGTTACTATGCTAATTGAGTTCACAGTCGCTAAGACCGTGAACAGGAGTTGTTGGCCGTGAACCCGTGGAAGCAAAGCGGTGTGTTTCGGTGCCCATCTTCAGTTCACGGACTCATATTAGAGTTCACGGCCGTGAACTGAGAACGTTCCCTGTTTAAAAGATGAGCTGAAAGCAAGAGAGAGGGGAGAGCCCATTGTGTGAGAAAGCCTTCTTCAAATTTTTAGAGAGAGAAACACGAACCAAAGGAAGGAGGCTAGGGTTTTGCTACAAGGTGGGATTTGGAAAGATTCTCCCCAAGAGAAGATTGGAAGCCTCTTTCAAGATGGTTTCTACCTCTTTTCACTTGGGTGTTGTGAAACCCTAACTAGCTACCATGTAGTTTCTTTTATGTGAATTGAATGATTGTCATTGGGTATTGTTTAATTCAATGACTGAGGTATTATTCATGTGATTGTGCATGTTGGTGCTTAGCAATCTAAGGATTGTGCATGTTTTGTGCTTAACATCCTTAGGTTTGTGCATGTTGGTGCTTAGCAACCTAAGGATTGTGCATAATTGTGCTTAGCATCCTTAGGTTTGTGCATGTTGGTGCTTAGCAATCTATTAGCCACTTTAACCTAGATTAGAGAGGAAAATCCCCCTTCCAAGGGAGACTCAATCGAGTTGGTTTTCCTTTAGCTTTTCAAGCCACCTAATTAGGTTAATTTAGGGAAAACCTCAATGTTGATCAATTAAGCAAATTGGTTAAGCGCGATTAAGCCGTCCAACCCTTGAGTTGAGTGAGGGAGTAAGTCAACCACCGATTTCCTAAACTGAGAGGGCCGAGTGACACGGCCTATAAAGTATACCTCAGGTTAGCAATCGAGAGTGTGGTCTACGACCATATTTGCATCCCTCTGCGGTCCGCGGTTACCTTGCCCATAGCAATCATTTCAATTCACATACCATGGTAGTAGTTAAGGTGAAGCGACACCCGAGTGATCATTCTCATAAAGAGCTTTCAAAACCATTTACCTTTGCCTTATTTTATTTTAATTAGCAAACTTTCACCAAAACTTTATTACTAGATAATGATTCGAATGACTGAAGTAGGGGTACACGGACCGTCCCAGGTTGATATTTAATCATACTTATCATGTACTGCACCCGGCTAAGGTTTATACTTGGACCTTAGGCGGGAATTTATTATGGTATTCGGGACGAGTCAATAACCGGACCGATTATCAACCCTAGGTGTGATAAACACCATAAATAAAGTGTCATTAGAATTCTTGGAAAGGAACATATTTGATGGAGAATGGATGAATAAAATTCACTTCATACTATCCAGGTCAGTGAACTAACATGAAAATGCAGGAAGTCGACAATAACTTGATTCATCAACCACGACAGCCCTTTGTCGGGTCTGACCACCGCTTTGATGAGGCCTATAAAAGCTCCAACTTTTCATCCCTTTTCTCATGTCTCACTTCATTTCATCACTTTCTTTCTCTCTGCTCAAACATGACCCCTTCCTTCCTCATCTTCTTTTCAAAATTTCTCCCAAAGTCTCAAACTTCTATGCAACCAATCCACCTCCAAAACTCAAAATTTGATGCTCAAATTTGAGATAAAACCTACCCATTACCAAATCAACAAAGCCCAAGAAGAAATTTTTGAAAAATCACTCTCACCATCTGCGGTGGTCACCACCATACAAAGCCGTCGCCACTTTCTCTCTCTTATTTCGTCAAGTTTTTCTGATTTTTGTTGTTTGTTTTTCAATTCAAGTAAGTACCCATCATTTCTAGATGCATTCAGGAGTTTGAATCATGATTTTTCAACTTCAATTAAGTATTCTATTATTAGAATTGCATGTTAGGGTTCTTGCTTGTTACATAGCAAATTCGACCCCTTCCGCAACAATTGATTGATTTTTGAATCTTTGATGATAGCTAGTGTGCTTACCAGGTGATTTATGGATGCTTATTTTGATTCTAATGCTTTCAACTTTTTGAGATTGTTGAATTTTAACGAAGGTCGTGTCAAAATTTCTTGAAATATGGTGCTACTCGCATATAATGAACATATTTTCTCGAAATTTTGATGCTTAATGAATTGATAGTTGGATTGAATGTGATTCTACTTGTGACAACTATTTCAATAAGAATGAATTAAGCATCTCATGAATATGTGGACTATGATCATGAATGCATGCTTAATTACAATAGATGGTTTGTCTAATTTCTACTTTTATGAACTTTAATATTTCTTATCCTATGTGCTTCATTGATTATGAGAGTAGATGAGTATGTCATGGTGTCCTATTCTAATGAATCATTATCTTAAGATGTTAAAATAGCTATCTTATAAAGGAAGCTTTATTTGAAGTAGGGGATTCACACGTCCAAAATGGAGCTACAAGTGTAGCAGGTGCTGGCCATTGTGTTGTCCAGCTTGGCCGCCTTCGTCACATCCGTCATTAACATTATAATGGACATATATTTCTTCAAATTTGATTTATTGCATCTCTATTTTCACCTTTCTCTTTGGGGGTTAAGAGCTTTGAGTCTGAATATATTTCATTGCACGGTTAATTGCACTCACTATACTTTAGGTATCAGAATGTAATGCTATTCTTGTAGTTCACCTTCTCTCTCCTTAGTACATTAGTCTGAATTTGACAGACATAGTATGACCTCTAAAATTAGAAACTCAACTTGTTAGTATTTTTTAATAAGATGTGTTATTAATTTGTAACTTTCATCTTTTTCTGTTGTAAGAGCGAAGCATTAACAAGCAGAGTAACAAGGAAAGTTATATCAATGGTCTTTCCTTGGGTTAAATTATGTGCTCTGCTAGGGCAACTATCTGGACTCATTTCATTCCACAATATATTGTTGCCCCATGGCTATTTTTAGATGACATATTGCCTTGACTACACCCTCTCTTTAAAACAAATAGCTTTTCTGATACATTTTTGTATCTTTTATACAGAAGGTAAACAACGTCATGTTTGGAGGATGTAATTCCTTAAATAGATTCATTTGATTGATTAATGAATTTATATTACATTTATTTTATCAATATATTAATTTAAAAAATATATAGTTTGGAAGTCGATATTCTTCTTTTTAATAAAGGAAAACCAACACAAATTTTAAAGGTTAAAGAAACGATGTCATCTTTTTTGTGAGATTGATAATGCTTCATTTTGAGAGATTAGAAGTATCTCATCAAAAAGTCAATATATGAAATGTGGCTCAAAATAAAATAAAAACAACTAATTCTCAATAATACATGCATTAGCTAAATACATATTTTCAAATTTCAACCTCCAAATGACCCCTAAAAATATTTGGGAGTAGATGAGATTGGGTAAATTACAAGTTTGGTCATTGGGATTATTAAAAAATTTCACGTTTGATCACTAAAAATATTTTATTATATTCATGTTCACTAAGATTAGTTTAAATTTTCAAGTTGTTTTTGTGAGTCTTCATTAACGACGTTAGTTCTTTTGCTGATGTGGCTAACAAAAATGTCTAGTAAACAATCTTTAACTCCCCACATCATAAAATTCGACGCGCGATGTTATTACCCAACCCTTTCTTACTGACCCGTTTCTTCTTCCCCTTCCCCCCATTGATTCGTTCGACTTCCGGGCAACCCTCTCCCTCTCAAATTTCAACTACCCACACGCTTCCGGAACCTAGTTTTGACATTCCTCTCATCCTTCACCATGATGTGCATCTTTGCTAGCATATATCTCTACTTCGTCGGATTCGTCTTTATCTGATCGCCACTAATCCTCTAGACTGTTCCTAGAAGATCTAATTTATCTCCCCTTTAATTTCCCTGCCGTCGATTCACATCGTCCAGTACGTGATATGCGGCGACGTGGTAAAGATGCACATGCTCAGGTTTATAATGGCGTCGATCACATCCAGATTCAGATTCTAATAACACCCAAAGGCGTTATTTAGCCTTCATGTATTCGGTATTTTGTGTTTCCTCCTTTGTTATCGTGTCATTTTAGGTTACAATTGACATTAAAAGAGAAAAAGGGGAGTAAATGGGGCCTTATGTGTATGAAGGAGTGAAAAGGAGCATACGCCATAAACGCAGGATCCCAACCATGAAAGCAGGCCATGAAGTCGAGCCAAGAGATTGTTAGCCAAAGCCAGAAGATCGCGACCGCGATCCTGGGACCTATAGGCGCAATCTTCGGAAGGAAGCTTCAAAGAACGAACATAGAGTTTCGCTAGGCGGATCGCAAGCCATTTAGAAGGAAGCCACGATAAAGATCAAGGTCGTGAAACCATGTTAACGGTCGCAAACTAAGGGCGCGATCTCTCTCCTTATAGAGACTATACAGCAAAGCTGAAGATCATGGGCTATCCCAACTATATTACGATCGTGATATTTCAGCCCTTGGCCATGAACTTGCCCGAGTTTTACAGGATCTAAAAATAGAAGTGCTGCAACATTTTTTCAGGAGAGTCGAGTTTGAGAGAGAAAATTAGGTTTTGCGGCTACATTTAGAGAGAGAAACACCTTGGGAGAGTTTAATTGAAGATCTAATCCACTCAAGAAGTAAGGAGAAGGTGCAATCCAACGAGAAGAAGACGATGTCCACCATTGCTCCTCTTCTTAGTTTGTATTTTTTTCTCTCTCTATATGACTTGAATCCCTATGTTGATTAGGAAAGATAAACCCTAGTTTATAGTTGTTGTGGGTTTGTGTACGAATTTGTTTATTTCAGTGATTATATGCTTGATTATGTTGAGGCTTGTGTCTCCCAACTCTTCTCTACTAGCCTACATCTAAGTACACAGAACTAGGTGGAAATTTTAGAGTTAGACTAGGAACGCCTAGCTAATTAGGGTTAGATGAATGATCTTAGTGTTCCTTTTAGTGGACTAGGAAACCGAACCCATGAGAGAGGAATGTCTTCCTTAGACAATGCTAGAGATGATTCAAGTGTCATCGATCCATCGGTTTAGGTTGAACCTATTGAGAGGAAATAGCACTTATTCCTTAGTATGCGAGCTTTGATCGAGGTGACAATGGTCCTCTGGGAGCATACTAGGTGGAGTTGGAGTAATCATTGAAACCCTTACGTTACGAGTTTTGCACCTAATCCTGCAAACCCCAACTATAGTTAGGGGAATTCAATCCTAGGAAACCATCTCATTTCTAGCAATCTCCCAACCACTTGGTTGGTTGTTTATTTTGTTTTTAGATAGGTTTGATTAGATAATCCACTCAACCTTTCGATTTGATTAGATAATAGTTCGGAACGAAGTAATAGTAAGCCTAGGGTTCCCTTGGAATACGACTGAGCCACTTTACTACATCCCTAGTTTAGTTATACTTGGATTTGTTAGGATTGACTAGTGAGTGTGCTTCGACTTATAAATTTATAGCTCAATCCAACGCATAAATTTTTTTTGGCGCCATTGCCTGGGAAATCCTATGTCATTAGGAAAAGTCGAGAACTAATAGGTTAATCGTATTATCGTGTTTGTGTGTAGCATCAAGCCTTTGGTGTATTTTTCTTGTTTGTGCTTTTGTATCTTGTGTTTTGAATTTTGTGTTAAGTGTAGTGTGTTTATCATGTATGATTTTCTTTCCCGTATCCTTACTTCTTTTGTTATGTTCCCTTCATTTATTTTGTGTTAAGTGTTGTTCGTCTTTTTCACACTTTTTCTCCTTTTTCACACTTTTTCTTTCATAGGTTGTTTTTTTGTGTGAATATAGTTAGTGTTTAAGAATGGATCCTTATGGTTGGCACAAGAAGAGGGGAGATCACCAAACGCCGAATTGGTGCTATCTTGAAGCTTCTAGTAGAGAGACTAGCCAAGGATCCGAGTATGAAGAACCAACCCATCTTTATGGTGAAGAACTATACCCCAAGGGTATCTATCTAACCCACCATATCGAGAAGAGCATCCTTCATACCACGGATGGAACCCGACCTCACTCCCGGAGCCGAGAGCGAGCTTGGAGTTCGAATTGATGAGCTTCATGATGAAGAGTTAAAGGGTTCAATTCACTTTGGAGTCGTGCATCACTCCAACACACTCACCCGACCTTCTTTCGGAGGCCAAAGAATTTCCCCTATGGAGGGAAGGTACAAGACAATCAAGTTCTTCTCTTCCTCAAGAGCGACATCAAGAGATTGAAGAACCTTGCATTGTCCAACAAAAGGATAAGGGATAAAGTTCACACTCCAAGGATGAAGAGATGCTTCATTCCATACCAATCAAAGGTCAAAACCACGACGAAATTTGCCATGTATCGCTTCGGAATAGGGCCCGAGTACATTGATACTAGTTCCCTTAACATTTCTCAGGGTTGCTTCTATATTCGATCTGAAAGTGAAGCGGAGTAAAAAAGAAACAAGATAACGGAGAAGCAAGAAAATCACAACTCTATACCTATAGAAATTCTTGCTAGAGACCACACAATTGCCCCGGGTTCACAAAATGATGTTATAGGAGAAAGGAGCAATGATGGAGTTCATGAGGATGGAGAATACTCTCCTTCACCACCACCTACACCCGAAGAGCTGGAGAACAAAGAGACATCTTCAATTCTTGGAGATCCTAACCATACCTTTGAAGACTTCCTTATTGAGCAACAAGTTTTTAACAAGAGGTTGGAAGCAAAGAAAAGAGAACTTGAACAATTTCGTTCGAGATTCAATCAAATTTACCTCCTCGATTCTAACAATGAAGAAAAATGGGAAGCATCGAAAGAGGAAGAAGTCTCAATGGTGGACAAGCAAGTGGATTTTGAAGACCCATTTAGTGAAGAACTTGCTTGGAGAAGCATGATAGCCCCTAATCACCAAGTGGAGATGAATATAGAAGAGGACTTTGATGAGAGTGTGAATGAGAAAGAACAACTGAAGAAAAATATGAGCTTGATACTCAATATGGGGAATATATGAACGGGGGAGAGAGAAAATAGGTTGAAGAAGAGGATGAAGACGATTTAAGGTTCATCCGGGTTTGTGTACCCGAAGAGGCCATTTATTTTGACCGCGGAGGGTCACCAGACCTTGAATGACTCTTAGCATTGGATCCTTTTGCAACAAATATTTGCCGAGATGAGGCCACAACATTATTAATCTCTCTTGGTAGATCCGATGATAACCCCTGAAAAGCGCTTGATTTGGTTTGCGGCAAGAAGAATAAAAGAAGAATTGAAGAGAGGTTTCATTGGAGGTTTCTCAAGCATTCTCATCTACATGAGCCTTCCTAGATGATTGGGGGACAGATCAAGATTTGAGACTCCACTTTGCTGATGAAAACCTTAACTTCAAGGCGACTTTGAGCTGGGCTGAGTACTTGAAGTTAGTCATCCAGCGATAAGACGTAAAAGACACGGCATTTGGTAGGCACCCCAACACCGGGTTGATTTTCTTTAACCCTTTTATTTAAATAAATTAGCATGATTTTTTGCTCTCGATCTTCATAGTTCGCATCTAGGATTTTTTTCCTGTGCCCTGCCTAGTAGTTGATTAGGTTCGATTTTTTTAAACCCTAGGTTACAAAAATTTGAGTGTTTTAAAATTATGAACAAAGCGGAGATCACGACCTTTAGACAACCTTTCACGACAGCGATCTCTCTGTCTTTTTCTGTGAACTTTGCTACCGTGTTCGCTGAAGATCGTGACCTAGGTACAGATTCTGCAGCCGCGATCTGAAGGCCCTAGCCTGCAATCTTGTGCGCATTATAAAAGGGCAGATCACGGGGCTGTCGGGGGCCAGACCTCATTTCCCCCAAAATTTTCGAGTTCCTGACCTAGAACTCGATCTCTTCGCTTGCGAACTCGGGAAATCAACCCAAACCTTCGATGCTTCCTATTTTTCTTGCTCTAGCTTTTATATGGATCACCCAATCATGTATGCTGATGGTCCAAGGTAAGATTCCATGCCTTAAACTCCTCTTTTTTGTTCAAATCTGCCTAGCTAGAGAGAAGGTTGAGTTTGCATATTGAGATCGTGCTAGGCACTTAGGGCGATGAGTTTGGGTTGTTTATTGCAAGTGAATCTTAGCATGTTTGTTTGTGATTGAGTGTGGGCTTTGGAGGCCTTGGTGGGTGATTGTGATTTTGCGTTTTGAAGCCACACCCACCAGGCGTTCGATATATTACCCAAACCACACGCAAATTTGATTTCCTTTGATCAAGTGCTTTGATTTAAAGCACATTTGAATTTGTTTAACTTCTATTTAGGCAATGTATGCTTAAATTTCCAATTATGGTTTCATGTTCTTAACTGCATTGTAGAATTATTCTGCATTGAGAACATGTTGCCATGCACTTTTCATGCCTATGTTGGGTTGAACTCGCCACTCTTTCTGCCCAAATTAAACTGTGGATTACCTTACCTTGACTTATATTAGAACTCCATAGTTTAATGTCTCCATTTTCAATTCTCGCACCATATTTTCCACACCCCTATTTTTGCCTAGACACACTGTTTTACACTTCGCAAGGGGGATTTTTCCTTCGCAAATTTTGGTTTGTCCTGCATAACCAACATTTCATTTTGATTGTTTGCACTCGTTGGGTTGGTTGGTTGGATATTTCCCAGCTTTGCAGTAGAAATGACGGGGAAAGGCCATTGATATAGGAGGGAGTTCAAAACCTCCTGAGAGGGCATGTACTTCCTCTGGTCTACTTCATAACTTCAAGAGGAACCAACGTAGAGAGGTCTGACAAGAGGTCGCTAGGTCGGCTATGAGGCTAGAAGAGCCTCAAGTTGTTTAGGAGGAAAAACCTCGTGAGGACTCCGAATCCTAAGTTGAGGAGGTTGAACATAAACCTCGAGGAAACCGGAGGAGAGCTCATAGGGTGACAATGGCCCACATAGAGCCCATTTTCCTAGAGGTTGTTCAATTCCTCAACTGGGACAGTCTCCACCGCCTGCAGGAAAATGAGATCGGGGAGAATGAGTGCCTCAATTTGTTTCTTTTTGCACAGTTGGGAGTGGCTAAGCTGATCGGGTCCAGGATTACAATCCTTTGTGGCGCAGAGTGTTGGAGATCCAGGAGAGGATCTATCAGGTCCTCACCCTCGAGTACCTGAGTACCTTGAGAGTGAAGAAATTTCGTAGTGCTATTGATGCTAAGATTCCTAAGATCTACTTCTATTCGAGAGGCATGGAGAGCGAGATGACGATGCGAGAGTTCACCTTGGCTCTCGACATCTACCGTTTGGAGTTTGTTCAGGATTCAATTGATTTTTCCTCACTCATCCTATAGAACGAATTCCCTTTCGCTCTAGACTTCTACGACAGAGAGATGAGGCTACTACACATCATACCTTGGGACGTGAAGCTTTCCAAGGGGAGTGAGATTTGACCCGATTTTTGACTGATCCACCACGTCATTTCATGATCAGCCGGAGTGAAGTACAAGAGTAAGGGCAATCTCATTATCAGAGAGGTCCTTTTCATCTGGAGTATGCAGGAGGGACGACAACTCCACCTCGGGCGATCCATTCTGCAGACTCTTCGCCAGCATGACTCAGACTATCGGTTGATGGCTCTCCATGGAGGAGCATATATCACCAGGATAGCATGATACATCGATGTGGACCTGGCTTCTCCCCAGATTTCTTTTGATGCCTTTAATGATCTGGTGTCGTTTGACAGCTTGAAGACCTATTTAAAGACATTGGAGCAGAATGATGAGGGAGTCTGGAGAGTCCAAGGTATGGAGTTCCCAACCACCAACACGGTGGTTCTGAATGGAGCCATACATTTACTCCCAAGACGTCACATACAGAGATCCTAGAGTTCCTCTTCATCTCCATCTGCTCGCCAGAGCTTCCACCAGGGCTAGACAAGTCGGGCACCGTCGTCTTCATCATACAAGGATTCAGCCATTGAAGCTGAGTTTGATACCATCCTAAGAAACTAGCAGAGGGCTGTTGAGGTGAGGAATCATCTGATCGACTGCACTCATGCTCTGATGGGGAGGAGCAACCTTGATCATAATGCAGTCAAGCATAAGTTTGAGCGCACCCCGTGATGTGATTCCTCGATCAGCCAAAAACAGAAGGCAACAATTGGCATGGCCAATAGAATTCCCCGACCAGAAGAGACGTATTTCGCGGTCGGCGATTCGGACAAGAGGGTTTCCCCAAGCTCATAAGGCGTTTTCCCAGCCTGGGGATTTCAAGGATCCGGCCCAGGGATCGGGGATGTCGGGTTGCTATTATCTTTTTGGTTTAGAATTCTTTTCCTTTTCGTGTTTTTTTATTAGTTTTATTTTTTCATACCTATTTAAAGGATTGTAAACAAGAATTTTTGGTCAGTGTTTGAATATTATTAATTATTAATTATTAAGTTTAACATGGTTCATTGAATTGGCTTTGTGTTATTTGTGGATTCCATTGCACAAAGTGGTGTCTCTATATCAATCAAGCATGCATGTTGATTGTGGTTGAGCTTCTATTCTTATATTGATAGAGCATTCTCTCATGTGTGAGATAACACTTCAATTCCGCGTTATCCCTATATTTTATTCCTATTTTAGCTGCATGACTTTGATAACCACGGGTGCCGGTTCCGTGCTCGTATCAAGTGGTATAAGAGGTCCAGTTCAAATCAGTGGCAAGGAAAAGAAGATCACAAGCTTTCTTCAAGCTCATGCAATGGCAGAAGAGTTGGAGAAACAAGGCAAGTTGTTCTAAACTCATTGTTTGGTTCAAGAGAAAGTGTGTTTTGTGCTCTTTGATGGAGAGATCAAATCCAATTTGATCAGTTCAAGCGCAGTAGCTAAGTTACAGCTAACTACAAAACAACATCCTAGCCCTTTTGTTATGCAATTGTCAACGGAAAATGCCTTTGTTTTTTTGACTGAACAACTATCTTTGGAGTTCAAAATCGGCGCTATGTGGATCAGATTCTTTGTGATGTTGTTGATAACACTGAATTTGCACATGTTTTTACCCCTCATTTCTTGATTGTTTAGCTTGGTATTTATCATACTTTGGCCTATTTTATGCTAGGTTGTGTTCATTTATCACATTTCAGGTCCTAGCATGTAAAGTGAAGCATAGGCGCAAGTTTCAAGTCAATCGGAGATCAATTGGCGACTCGGGAGAAGAAACTCGAGCATGACCTGAAGAATAATGGATTTCTACCTCATTTATGGACAAAAAATCATTCAAGCATGTCATGAAAAGAAGAGGGCCAGACTACGAGCGTCTGGGATCAAACGACGACTAATTCAGAGTCCGGACGAGGGAGAAACGAAGCATTAAATATTAAATATAGTGGAACAAGTTCGGCGGAAGAAACATGGGAAGACTACCCTAAAAACACGGCCGTGTTTCTTCTGGCACCTGCCAGTGTTTTTTATGCCGAGCCTCTCTTGTGAAGACTGTTGAAGGGATGAAAAACACGTGCAGAACCAAAACACGGGCAGGACTAAACACGGTCGTGTTCCCGACCGTGTTTTTGTCCCTGCTCGGGTATAAGTCTGATTTCTGCGATTTTAGAGAGGGAGAGCTGGATTTTGGTTCCCAAACACCCAAGGGATTAACTCTAGAGAGAGAGTGCGCCTTGGGAACATTCTTGGAGCTCTTTTAGAGGATTTCTTCGCCATTATAGCTCGGGAATCAAGCTTGGAGATGGAGATTGAAGATCAAGATAATATTTATGCAGTCTCTCTCTTCTCTGTGAAGTAACTTCCCTTCACTTAGGTTTTGAGGAACCCTAGTTCCATGTGTTAGGATCTTTCTTATATGAAGTTTTCGATGCTATATTGTGTGATTATGATCGATTGGGGCATGATTTATTGAGTCAATTGAATCCTGATCAAATTCTCTTGATTTCTGTTTTAACCTATGATAGATAGAATCTGATTAGTTTAAGAGAGCTTCCTTGATTGATAGTAGTGAATTGGTTTTGCGAGAGTCAGTCAATTCACTACTTTGTATTGTAATTCATTCCACTAGTGGAGATCTATCCAAATTGCCTTAGCAGTCTATCTAGGTGAAGGCTAGTCGCCTGCCAGGTATTCTGTCTAAGAGGACTTAGTCAGCTTAAGAGATTCCAAGCTAATTTAGGATCTTCCGTTGTTTAATCAACAGTAAAACAACCAAAAGGAATTATAACTTGGACCTAATTGAGGAGTTAGGGGGAATCATACCTAAGTGAGTTCCCAACCTGTAATTAGTAGAGTAGTTTAGTAAATCTATCATTAATCTAGTTTGTTAGATAATGAACCGAAGCTGAGTAATAGTAATACTAGAGACCCGTGGATTCAATATTTATTACTTGTGTCACTATACTGCAGTCCCTTTCATTGGTTACACTTGTTCATTGTAAGGAGTTGTGTTGTAGTGTGTCAGTTGTGCTTATGAAGCTTAGTCATGTGGTGCTGGATAAACCATGGCACGATGATCGCAGCAGTGAAAACATCAACAACAACAACATCATCTTAAGGCATTACGGAAAAAAATTTGCTTGATATCATTATCGTTTGAAGAGGTTGTTGAAGATATGAGGCAATTACAATATGCCGATGAGGAGGAGCAGAAGGCCCTGGAAACAAAGAAAACATAGACAACAAAACTTGTCGAATAAACAATGGCTACAGCATAATAGGCTACTGAAGAAGGTGTTCTAGAGATTCAACTATCAAGCAACAAGATTTTTGTGGAGAACATGCTTGAAATGGATAGATTGCAATCGACGAAAATCAGCTTGGTGACCAAATTATCATCGCTGGCGAAATTCAAGATGCAGTGCGGAATTCTGGAACTTCTATGTGCTAAATCATTTCTAGAAGGATTGAATGAGGATGCCACTATCTCATGGAACGAGAATTGATCAATACAAACCTACTGTATTGATCCTGGAGGAAGGAGAATTGATCTTATCAATTATGTAGAGCCCTAATGGAGGATACAAGGGACGAACTATGACAATTTGAGCTTCAAAGTACATGGAATGTAGCCTTTTTTTTTTTTTGCGGAGCTGTTTGTGCTTTTGATTTCTTGGAATTGTGGAGATTATTTTTTCTTTCTTGATGATGATGCATGGAATTTTAATTGGAAGCTAGGCTGGGACACTTGTTTGGATCGAGAGCTTTATGGATTGCTCGAGTTCAAATGGGAGAATGATGCATTGTGTTTTACTCAAGTTTTGAGGGTAAAGCTTCTTCAATGGGGATGAACTGATGTCCTTCCCCAACAGAATTCCCTAGCCAGAAAGACATATTCCCAACCCGGAGATTCAGACAGGAGGTTTTCCCCGGGGTCAGATGGCGTTTTCCGCGTCTAGGGATTTCAAGGATCAAACCCGGTGATTGGGGTGACAGGTTGTTGTTACCTTTTTGTTTTAGAATTCTTTTCATTTTTGGGTTTTTTATTACTTCTATTTTTCCAGACATATTTAAAGGGTTGTAAACACTAGTTTTAGGTCAGTTTTTCAATATTATTGATTATTGAGTTGAACATGGTTCATCGAATTGGCTTTGTGTTATTGGTGGATTCCATTTCATATAGTGTTGTCACTATATCAATCCAGCATCCATTTTGATTGTGGTTGAGCTTCTACCCTTATATTGATAGAGCCTTCTCCCAGGTGTGAGATTGCACTTCAATTCTGCCTTATCCCTATATTTTATTCATGTCCTTAGCTGCGTGACTTTGATAACTATGGATGCCGGTTTCGTGCTTGTATCACCCCGTCTCTACCAGCTTACACCATGCTCGAGGAGGAAGATGAGGCGGAATCATGACAGTTTGATGCTTTTATTTTCTTTTCAGTACTTTGGATATTATCTATGTGTGTGCTTTAGTGCCTAGTAACTATCGTTTTGGTATTTTCGTTTTTAATTACGCCTTGGCTTTTATCTTATCTCTCTAGGAAAATCATTTCTCCGTTCTCCCTTGTGCGTTTTTGTGAATCTTTTATACATCAAAGAAGACCTACACATTGGGTACCAATTTTTTCCCTCGACTACATTACCACCTATGGTAACAATTCATGAAACT
This sequence comes from Linum trigynum, assembly GCA_964030455.1. NCBI lineage: Eukaryota > Viridiplantae > Streptophyta > Magnoliopsida > Malpighiales > Linaceae > Linum > Linum trigynum. Next base: position 24,357,471 of record OZ034814.1, on the reverse strand, counting down.
AACCTAAAATTCCCACGTTGAGGACAATGTGTCTTTGAAGTGTGTGTGTGTGTGTGGGGAAAGGTGTTCGGTTCTGTGCTTTCTCACAACATGTTTACTATGAATAAAAGTGGGGTGTAGTGTCTAATGCAAACATGTTGTGGCAACCCGTTCTAGAGTAACGAGAGTGCCTTTTTGGGACAATGTACATTGAGATCTGATAGCTGAAATTTGTGTTAACACTATACTTACCAAAAAGGTGTTAGCACCCTAGTCCTTACAACCAGGGGCGGAGCTAGGTGGGCCTTCGGGGGGGCCCGGCCCTCCCGAGAATTTTGAAATCACGTATAAAATTTATATAACTTAGGATAAATTACGTATAAAATGAAGGGTATTTAATAAATATATGTCGCGTACAACTATAGAACATGGATCTAAATGCAGTCTAGCGGAAATGACACTGCATGTTTCTCTAATTAACCTGGGTTTGAGCGTGGAGGAAGGTAAAATTTTACGTTTTTAAACTTGTTATAGCTTTAATGTTTTTTTTTTACAATAAGCTTTAATGTGATGTAACCGAAGGCAATAACTTTCATAGTTTTTAATTACATGTCAAGTGCTTTGAAAGTAGTTCAAGTAACTTCTTCAACTTTTAAATTCTTATTTTTAAAGAATCTCTTAGTTATATATTAATAATTGCATTTAATCATATAACTTTCTTAATTTGTGTTTATAAATCATGTGACTTCAAAATAGATCAAGTAACTTCATCTAAATTCTTATTTCTAATAAATATTTTATTTATATATTGGTTATTTCAATTTTTTAAACAATAATACTTGTGAACATTCATTTTTCAGTTATAAAAATACAGAGAAACATACTAGACGGTAATATGCATGATTAATTTTTTGCTCATAGTTTTCCTTGTGTCATTGTAATAATAGAAAATAAATTATTAATTTTTCTTATAATAATTTTTTGTTTTTTTTAGTTATACGCTAAATAGCTCCCCCTCCCCATCGTCAAATCCGGGCTCCGCCCCTGTTGACAACCATCATCGTATCATATTTACTTTGCCATAGTTGGGTGGGTTTAGGATAGCCATCTCATGGTCCAAATTTGTTTAAAATGCATGAAAATGTTATATACAGGGAGATACTCTGATAACCAGTAGGGAGAAATTGAGATAGACACATAGAACAGAGTTATGCAGATCGACTCACTAGTTCCGCAACAACACAACTTTAAGGCTGAGTAATGCAGAAGAAATAAATGGTCTCATGTGCTCAACAATTTGATATGCCCCATTAACATGAATAATGACCGGCCAATTGCCAATGGCCACAGACGTTACCTGCCCACAGACCCATTTTCCATTTATTAATTACAGAGTAGTGATAGCTCGAGCTGCTTCATCAGCTTGCCACTAAGCTAGCTAGCAGATCTCTAGAGTCCTCTTTCACATGTCTGATCTTTATCTCTCGTAGCCAAGCATTTTGCACCTTCCCCCTCTCTCTTTTCCCCTTTTGCTTGACTTTTCAGCGATAAAATAATTGCTATCACAGTAGCCAAGTACAATGTCATTGTAGTTCCACTTCAGTGGCAAAGGTAAAAGGCCTCGTTCATAATCTGGCTATTTGGTCCGGGCTAGGATGGCAAAAATATCCGTAACCGTGGATATCCGTCCGAATCCGGTCTAATTGGGTAGGGTAAAACCCGAACCCGAAGGACATTTAGTGGGTACGGGTAAAATCCGAACCCGAATATTGCGGGTAATGGGTGGGCATGGGTTTCTCACTATCCAACCCGAACCCGCCCGATTATACACATGCATATGTATTTTGTCTAGAAATGATCAATATTTTTCTCTAACATATTTTATATTTAGCATATAAATATAATATTTTCATGAAATTGTGTAGTTTTAATTAATTTTCTTCATCCTAGTGAATTATTGTCGTACTTTTCCTCTTACGTAAAGTGAGAATACGTATGAATGTTAACATATTGGTCGAAGTTATGAAGAGAAATTATTACCCATGGATAACCGTGGATACCCGAAACCCGAACGGGTATGTGCATGGTTTTGATTTTCTACCCATTTCACATGTGGGTATGAGTATGGGTAAAACCCGAACTACTATGGGTAGGGTAACGGATATGCACTATCCGCGCCCGACCCGACCCATTGCCATCCCTAGTCCGGGCTTTTTGGTTTTACTCGAAACCGGACCGATAACTCGGATTGAGATTGGATTGGGACCAAATAGCAAACAATTCAATCCAATTTTTGAGCCTAAATTTGAGGTATAAAAAAACCCCGTTTGGGACTGGATCGGAAACCGGATAAAGACCGTATAAGAGAAGCCAACACCCAAAATTTAACCTCCTCACCCTTTCATGCCTTAGGACACTCAAATCCCCCCTCAGGATACTTAAATCACCACAAGCTCAATCTAAAATCAAGACCGAATTGAGACCTGACCGGATCAAAATCGGAATGTATCCAATCCAATCTTTGGTCCTTATATTCTCGAAAAGACCGGACTGAGACCAAATCAATTTGAGCCAATTTAACCGGAGCCGGACCGTATAGCCACCCCGTACTCAGCACTCTTTACGAAACAACTGCCAACCCACCAACCATATTTCGTAACTAATCCCCGTGACATCATTTTCTACTCTCATAGCCCAGACCAGATGTGTAGCCCAATTACTTCTATATATATATATATATGTCGCCTTACATGCAATGGACACGCACCAAGCAACATGAAGCTGAGAAATTTCTACTTGGTAATGGTCATAACCACCACTTGTGTATCAGTAGTAGTGTTCCCGGCGGTTATTAGCAATGCAGCAGGCGCTCCAAAGAAGAAATTAGCACCAGCAATCTTGGTGTTTGGAGACTCCATTGTGGATCCCGGCAACAACAACCATGTGGCCACCATTGTCAAGTGCGACTTCCCGCCTTATGGGAGGGATTTCGTCGGTGCGAAACCCACTGGAAGGTTTTGCAATGGGAAAGTCCCTTCTGACTTTGCAGGTATATATATGCTAATTAACTAGTGCCCTCTTTGTTTCAGTCCGGCTACAGAGTGCTTTTTTTTTCCCACTTACACAACCAAAAACGAAATATGTTGCAGCCAACATTCTAGGGTTAAAGGAACTAGTGCCAGCCTATCTTGATCCGACTCTGACGCTTCAAGACCTCGCCACCGGGGTAAGTTTCGCTTCAGGTGGTTCGGGCTATGATCCTCTAACGGCCAGGATAGTGGTAAGCTTGAATTGCTTGCTACTGAATTTAGCTGATCTCTCCATCCTTATTTAGGACAAAACTAAACCCACTCTAAGTAACGTCGTCTTAATTACCTGCCTTTGTTTTTGTTGGAGGGAAGTCTGTTCTATCGCTATCAGATCAGGTGGAGCTGTTCAAGGAGTACCTAAAAAAGATAAGGCAAGGAATGGGGGAGGAAGCAGCAGCCACCATAGTTTCTCAAAGTGCCTACTTAATATGCGTAGGAAGTGATGACATTGCCAACACCTACTTCTCCACGCCCACTAGAAGGCTGCATTACGACATCAACTCCTACACCGATTTGATGGCACGCTATGCTTCAACTTTTTATGAGGTTTGTCTTTTAGGTGTGAGTAGATGGATTGTTTGATAATAGCTAAACCAAGGGTGTCATAATGGTATGATTAATTGTTTTATAATACCAACTGAGTTGACAGAATATAAGCTGGATTAAATTTTTAGACCAGTCAGTAAACCACATGAGCTTTAGGTACAAAAATGTGAGATCAAACATAGTTAAACACTTAGGTTCGTATGGATCAAGGTTTTCGCTAAATGAAAATTTGTGTCGAATTTTGAGATTTCGCACATGACGGGTATGGTTTCATTTGAGATTTCAATAAATTGTTAATTGGATTTTTTTTATGGACGATGTTAAATCTAGTCTAGTCTAGAAAATATATTATAGACTTTCTCTAAAATCCCTTCTCCATTTCAAATTTCCTCACATTTCGTGTGTACACGTCAACACTATTTTTCCCTCTTCTCTTTCATCATTTTTTCCGGCTAAGCGTCCTATATGTTTTTTTGGAACCGCTAAAAAAAGTAACCACCATTATATTCTTTTAAATCCTATCAAGCGTAACTGTCTGCCAGTATACCAAAAGCCAAAAACAACTAATAAATAATATATATCTCTTCTCTTTACAAATATTAAACTGAATGGTCAAAACTTCGCCCTAAGTTTACTTTTATCGCCCCTAACTTAGAACACAAAATTACTAAATTAACCTTAATTACTTTTATCGCCCTTCCTATCCCGTGTCTGCTGACAACCTCCACGGCCAAAACCTGCAGTCTCCATGTCCCTCCGCCGCCGACTGAAAGCACTCCAAATGATCGAACAACCTCTGTCCAATCATCATCGGACTCCTCCCAGTCCCAAGCGGCACTTCCTTCTTTACCTGCCACCGATCAAATCGGCGGGGTCCCACCTCCCCCATTCGGCTTCTTTCCAGTTGACCGGTGCAATTCAAACTCCTCGTGCCCTCATTTTTCAGGTGACCAGAAATCCTCTCTGGAATTGTATGTGGAGGAATAACAGAGACTTATCTTTGTTGACATATAATACTTGAAAATGGAGAACATCACGAATGGCTTTGGATAAGATAGTTAGTCATTCCCCTATCTACCACAACTGCAGTATAAACAAAAACTTTTTATCATCCTCATAGCTAGAAGACGAATTCCAACTCAATTATACAGTGTAATCTTCTTTCTTCATAGTGACAATTCTATCTAAATTTGGTGATAGTAGGGAGAAGGATAAATATGTCCGTAAAAAAGGAGAAAGGGTAAATATGTCAATTTAATTTTTACGTTAGGGCGACAATTAGCAATTCCCTATTAAAAGGTATTGGAAAACGTTGCGCTCCACGTTAGCCTCGGAGGAATCCCCGCAACTCTTGGGATTAATATATATATTTTTTTTTGCTAATTTCCTAGGCAGTTTAGCCTTCCCCACTAAATAGTAGTAATTATCCTTAAGCAAAATATTAAGGATGTGTTTAAATTTAAAACTTTACACCGAATGTATTACCCATCGAAACATTTTATCCATATGTGCTTACTGCTTACAAAGCTTTTCTTTATTACATTAAAATGCCATTATTTTCTAAATTTGAACTACAAATTCATTTCTAAAAATTACTAATTTATTACCGAAAGGAACATAAGCACTCGAGATTCAAAGCATATTCATTATATTTAAATGGAAATCACTAAAAGTAGAGTTTTTTTTACCATAATAGAGAGATTTTGTGTTCATTCAACAATCATATAAACACATAAACTACTATATTTTGGGGTCAAGGTGGTGCAAATGACCTCTGTTGATCTCGATTGGCTCCACCACTAGGTACATTGCCTATGATGACAGATTTGAGTGTCTTCCAATCATAACATATTCAATTTGAGTATCTTGGCGACGCTAATCAAAACATCGATCATTGATTTCGTTAAAACAAAAATAATTTGTTAAAAAACCTACATCAGAAGCATGAGTCGGTATTAAAGAGTTGAACTATCATGAATTGATACGGTAATTAAATAAAAAATCAAACATTTTTTGTGATAAATTTAATCAATATTAGATACAAAATCATTTAAATGTAACTTCAAATTATTAATAATAATCAATAAAACTGCCCGGCCAATGGCCGGGTGAAAAGCTAGTAGGATTTATAGACTTAAAGTTTGATTTATCCTACAACCTCTAAATTATTTTATGATTTTCAATCGATTGTTTTTTTTAAGGAAACAATCAAAGAAATTACCGGAAAACAAAGATTTTGTAATATTTTGTATTGTATCCTTTCATAACTCAAATTTTATGTTTTGATTTTGACATGCAAATCGAATTTTGTATGGCGAACAATTTAAATGAAATTTTAATATGGATAAGAAAGGTTACTAATTCATTAGACGACATACCCTGGGTTCTAGTGTTTGTATTGCTTATTATACAAAGTTGCAGATTCATCGATCATTTTTGGAAAAATTTCTCATTGTAGTGATCGGTTTCATGGAGATAATAAAATTATTAATGAGGGTAAACATGGAATAAATCAAATCCGTTGACTTATGAGACTCAATTAGTACTAAAGATTTAGTTCTTTCTCCCAAATGTTACCAATTTATATGGGAAATTCAAATTTGAGCATCCCACGAATTTGATACTTATTCTTTGTATATTAAATTTGAACAATTTACCTGAGTGTTGAATTTAGGGTCCAAATACATTATCAAAATCCTTCATTGAAATGACCCCTTAATTTACACACAATCCCAAATGTTTATCTAGATATAATATATAAAAGGTTAGCTACTAGCACGAAAATTTTCAGTAGTGAATAGTGATTTTCCAAAATTCTATCAACACAATGAATATGGGTCATAGTACTTTGGTTTATATAATTATATGGGTTTTACGTGGAAGGTGTGTTGAATGCAGTTAAACAGGTGATTCTACCTAAAAACAAAATATGGACAAAAGTGTAAAGCATATAACTAATTTAACACGATTCTAAAATTGAGCAAACTCGTAAAATCTTAACAAGAAGTTTATTATAAACATCGATTGTAACTCATAAGCGAGTTCAAGAATACAAACTCTCAACGACTGGTTTAACTTTACATAATAAGAGAAGTGTTTAAGAATCCAAGTTCTCAAAATCAGAGCACACAAATGTTATAAAGGATAAAAATAAAACTACATGAATAAATTGGCTTCAACATTTGCATTAAAATCATGCTCAACGTCACCACTACCATCAAATCCACTATAATATCCATGATTACCATCATCTCTTGGATCGTCACCACCAGTAACATCATCACCCTCCATCAACAATAGGAACACCAAGATCCGTTTCAATAACATATCGTCCCTTCCTCACCATCAACGCCTAAATCTTCAGCTTGTTGTTCTTCTTCTTCTTCATTGTCGATAGCACAGATCCATTAATTTTCAAAGCCCATATTTTTTAAGTCAATTTCAAGCATTCTTGATTGCTTGGCATTTCCCACTAGCTTGTCGTTGTACATGACATACATAAGATCGTTCATCTTTTGTGTTAGAAAACTGCTATTTTTCTTAGTATGAATCTAAAGAAAAAATTTCACATGTAAAAGAATGAATGACGAATAAAAGGTTGTTGTTTTTTCTTTTCTTTTCTTTTCTTTTCGTTTTGTGGAAGACAGGAACTTTATCGAATTGGAGCAAGAAGAATTGGGGTACTGAGCTTACCACCAATAGGGTGTCTACCATCACAAAGAACAAGCGGTGGAGGGCCTAACAGAAGCTGCTCAAACTCTTCTAATCAAGCAGCCCAGCTCTTCAACTCCAAGCTCTCTGCAGTCCTTGATTCCCTAAGCAAAACGCATCCCGACGCGTTGTTCGTGTACTTGGATGTCTACAATCGTCTTACTTCCATCATCCACAACCCTATTCAATATGGTAAACAATTCCATCAAGTCTTAATACCCAAATATTAGAGGGGATAAAAAACAAAAAAGATGAAAGAACCATTTTCCTTCCTCGTTTCATTTTGGTTAATGGTTGGTGCAGGATTTGAAGTGGTAGTAAAAGGATGTTGTGGGACTGGGACAATAGAAGCCAGCATTTTGTGTACTTCAGTCAGCGACTCACAAACATGTAAAGATGCTTCTAAGTATCTCTTTTGGGACAGCTACCATCCTTCCGAGAAAGGTTATGGCATCCTCAGCGACATGGTCATCAACGAATTTGCTGCCAGATTCATGTGACAGTTCTCTTTTCCCTTCTCTATATGACCAATCACCACATTTTAGGGTCAAATAAATGTTATGAATTGTGACCACGAATTTGCCACTCCTCCTCCCCAAGTATTTTGGAGGATACGTACACGTCATTTTAACAGGATTATGTACTATTAAAATTGAAGCAAAGAAATGTAGAATTTCCCAGCTACAAGTAGTTGTTGCGTGTCCTGTGAGATCCAGTCCAAGCACCATATACTAACTCGTATTATATAGGGTTAGGTTAGTACTTAATACGACGACTTTTAATCTTGACTGTTAAAAATATCTAATGGCTTATCGCAAGATGCCCTCAGATTGCAGTTGTTTCCCTTTTGCTCATATACAAAGAATAATAAGATAGAAACGGTGTTATTGAATACCAAACATCAAGTTGTACATATCCAGAACCTCTAGGGTTCGCACATTTATGCAACTAAGGGAACTAGTCTGCCATGGGGATGAGTTTCGGGGAGTCATCGATTGAAACGAAACTCCCAAAGAACCCTTAGAATTAGCGGCCACAACATAAAAATTGGGGTTGATGGCGCCGATTGCGCCACTAATTCCTCCCATTAATCGGTGTTGCTCTAAGTCAGTTGGGGTACTCTGTCGATAGAGTAACGACCCTCTAACTGCCTCCTATTATTGGCTACCAAGTTCTAAACCAAAGAGACCTTCTTTATATAGGCCTTGGATTAGGGTTTCTGTGAGAGAAATTCGACCTTGGCGGGTCATCCAACCAATCAGAAGAGTTCTTCCATGCAGCTACTACTTAAGGATAATTTTGAACGCTTCCCTAACGAATTACTTGGCCTGAAAATGCACAGATTGCTACCAAAAGCGTAACTTGATAACAAAAGTAGTATAAAACTCATTTTGATCATTCACATATCAAATCCAAAGTATTACAACGCTAAAGATGGGAAATCAATGCAATTTCAATCATAATACGGGATCTAAAATAGTATGTTTCTTGTGTCATCAAAGACATCAATAATTCTCTATAAAAAAAGACATCAATAATTCCACATTTTTCGAAATATTGTGTAACTAACTGGTTATGATACTAACTAACAATACTAAAATACTAAGGCAAAATACACTTGTGTAGCCAAAAATTTCGAGTTTGTGACAATAATAGCCAAATTTGAAGAAATACCACTTATAGCCAGAATTTTGAAAGTTTCATGACAAATATAGCCATTTCCGTTACAAACGTTAACACAGTCAGTGACACCGTTAGTTATTTTAACAGTATGCTTACTGTGCTGCCAACTCACCTGACACATCATCGACAACTCAGCCTTCGATGACAGGTGTATGCCACATCAATTTTTTAATTAAAATAAATTTAAAAAAAAAACAAAATATGTTTTTCTCACAAACTCGTCACTGCGTAAAAGAAAAGAAGATTCTCAATTTCATCGCAACCTCCGCCATCCCCAATTCCATCTAAATATCTCACAACTCACCTGCCGCCGGCACTGTATTAAGATGAAACTCGTTTAACTGCCAGTGAAAGAAATTGATGATGTCGGAGGGGACGGAGTAGCAGGTGATCTTCGTCTCTTCAATAGCAGTCCAGAAATCCATAAACCAAAACCCAAAAATCAATCCATAGACAAAAATCCAAAAAACTCGCTGAGAACCTTCATCTTCGTCCTCAAATCAATCTGTTGCTTCCTATGAGAGTAGTCGACGCTTTCTCCCAATCGATTCGTATTCTTCCTAGTGCTCTCCGCCCGATTTATGGAACGCCAGTGGCTAGTGGTTAACCACTAGCCACAACGATTTACCCACAAAACCCACATTAACCACGTTACTTATATTTATTTCTTCAAATACTTTGTAACCCACATTAACCACATTAGTTATATTAGTTTGTGAAACTTGGAAGACTAAGAATTAAAGTAGATACCAAAATCAAATACACACTTATTCTATAAAACAAAACCAAGTCAATGCGCAATGTTCATGTGAGATATTTTTATCAAATAAGCATTGTCCGTGTGGTATATGTTTATTGTATAACAAAACCAAGTCCATAGATATAGTCAGATAAATTAGTCGATTTGTTAAAAGAGGGGAATAATCGATAAAAGTTAGTCTGATACCCAAAATAATCTCCATTTCTCCACGAATTCACGAACAACACAACATGCAACCAACTACCAACAATACAAGACTATAATCGAGAATGGAGAATAAGCAAATCATTAAAAGCGGGCACCTCCACTTATCGAGCCACTTTTGTGTTTTGTTATTATTGTCATTGGAGGGGTCGTGACATGCAACGATGTTTGTCTGGTAATAGATCACTCTGCCTCTGCGTTATCTTCAAATCTCTTTCCAAAACCATCTCTTCTAAATTTACATTAACAAACCTATTGTATTCGAGATTTATAATTTATTTAACACTTTATTAACTTTCTATTATGCGTGTTTTTGTTTTTGTGTGAGAAGAAACACAACATCACTACTTAATTACAATATAATTATATTTAATGTGAAATTTTTGTGGGTATCCACAACCAACCCGCACCGGGTTGTGGTTAACCACTACCCACTGCGGGACGGGTTGTGGATAGCATAATTCTACATTTATGGGTGTGGTTACCCGCAAAATGTGGGGCGGACAACCACACCCACCCCCAATTTCCACCCCTATCTCCACCACCCTAGTCCCCCCTGATTCAACACCATTCAAAAACCCATCTCCACCTCCTCTTCCACCGCTGGGGCTAGCATCTTCCATCACACATGTCCTCTTTTTTCCCCAATTAAGTGAGAATGAAGCAAATTGGCTCATGCTCAATTTCTTTTGTGGATCTCGATCTGGGGTAGTGGTACAAATGACGGCGATGCCAAGCGGCGGAGGAAAATTACAGTCGCACCCAAATTCGTCGCCGCCCAAATTGCAGCTCCCAAATTCGCCACTACCTTGAATATCCACCGCCCCCAAATCACCGTCCAAATCCCCCTTTCTCTGAAACCCTTTCCGGCTCCGGCAACTCCCAAACCCAGTCGATGATGGAAGAAACGCGAGCGGCGGCGTCGAGTAAGAATCAAAGCTGCATCGTGCAGGAGGGACAGTGGTCCAAAGAGAAGGCTTCAAAATCAAAACAAAAAATCGATCTTTGACGAGTGAAAATTCGATTCAAAAGTGACGAACTTAAATTCATTTCGCCCCAGTGCTTTCTTTGCTTCCCTAGTCAAAGCCTCGCCCTAGTTAAAGCCTAGCGAGGAAAGATGCATCGGCGTGGAGGGGTAGTCGCTGCGAGGGAGATTTTCGGTGGGGAGAGAGGGAGAACGCGATGAAGATGAGCCCCTGTTGGGGGAAGGGAAGGGGAAAGAACCGAGAGGGAAGAGAGAAAATAAAGAAAAATGATTTTTTATATTTTATATTTTATTTTTTCAGTTAATTCCATCTCATATGTTTTATGGACTAAAAGATTGACACACCAGCTTTTCTGTTAGTCTAGTCAGCACGTTATTTCACACCGTCAAAGAATTGGACGGAAGTGGCTATTTTTGGTATTTCGCCCAAAGTGGCTATATTTGACCAAACCGTCAAAGTTTTGGCTATACAAGTGTATTTTGCCAAATACTAACTACAAAATATTCGTTTGCTTGTTGGATTTGAAAATGAGGGTTTTGAGTTTTCAAAACCTTTGGATTTATGATGGATTTGTTGCATTATGGATTTGGAAGAGTACATTGTTTGTGTAGTTTATTTTTTTCATAGATTCATGATGGATTTGTTCACATTTTGCCTTCCATTATCAAATCCCAAATGAAATGTGGGATTTGCAAATCCGTGGGGTCCACGGATTTGGATCTAAAAAAGGGTCCAAATCCGTGGGCCCCACAGATTTGTGTCCCTTAGCAAACAATGGACTTGTGCCAATTCAATTATGCTTGGGATTTGGGTACCAAATCCATCACTCAAATCCCACAAGCAAACGATACCTAAACAAGTCCCAAAACTAGCTACTAACTACTAAAATACTTTAAAAAAAAAACCTTTTGAGAGATGAGCATAGGCGGAGGGAGGCCCATTGGGCCTTATCCCGGGACAGGTGTAAATTTCGGAGGAACAAAAATCAGTCTTTTATATTATATTGGTGATGCAAAACAACGCCTATAGGTAGTATTAGAGTATTTTTGTCACTACAACACAACTCATTAATTATTCATAAATTGACATAAAATTAATTTATTATACTATAAACGAATTATAATTGCAATAAAGACCTAATCGGATCTCTTTTCTCCTTATGCCTATTCGATTTTTTCCCAACAACCCTGAAATTGTCTAGCGACATCGACAATTCCACTAGTTTTGATTCTACGAATTACAACTGCAAATGTAAAAAGAGCATTTTCAGCTTTGAGTTATATTAAGAACAAGTTTCCAAGTCGATTTGGCTACCAATTTGCTAATGCTAATTTAGTGAGATACATTGAAAAAGACTTATTTAATAGTGTAGACGACGAATGTTTTTGCGTTTCTTTCACAATATGAAATCTCTCTGTGGTTGTTAAAAACAATTATCGTATAGTCGGTTATTTATGAATGAATTATGCAGATATAATTAATTTTAATTAAATATTTACATATTTATATTATGAAAAGAGGACATGGGTGGTTTGAAATGCCGGCTCCGCCACTGCTGCAGATGAGTACGGTTTTTGTAATTTAAGACTTTTAAGTGTTTAGTTGTTGTGTTTATTGGTGAATCAATATCATAAAACTCAAAACATTTCGCGAACAATATGTTTGACTATCAAACATTTTGCTAACCAAAATCAAACCACATACTAACAGAAGGTAATTATGGTTAAGCAAAGCTGGTGTAGTAGCGTGGGGTTTAGGATTGGACCACAAATCGGAAAAAGTTTAAAGGTAAGCAGTTGGTTATGCTTTCTCCATCAGCCCCCTCTTAATTGCACCTTTTAAGTTTTCCCTTTCTTAATTACAATTTTAATGCAGGAACCAAACCATCAGACATTCACGCCAACGCCAGTGATAAAAAAAAACAAAACAAAAAATTCCCAAACAGTCGCCGCCTCGTGCCAGAGGGAGTCACTATTCCATTACCACCACCCATGGTTGTCACGCCGGTCGGCGTGCCACTGGTTGAACCTGGTTTAACTTGTACCGGTCATAAAACAGACATGACACTACTGGTATGACCGGCATGATCGATATACGAATTTCCAAATAAAATGATTTTATCTTAGTGAATTTAATTGATAAAAAGTCATTTATTATTTGTTTTATGTGTTAAAAAGTTAGATGTTGATGTTGTTTGTTGGATTCAAGTACAAATATTTAGGTATTTACGTTAAATGTCGTGTTTATATATGAGTATTTGTAAATTATTTGTAATATTAATCAATATGAACCGGCACAAACTGGTATGTACCACAGATCGAACCATTCCACTTGATAAATCAGCACACTGGCATAAACCGGTTTGACAACCTTGCCACCACCACACCAGCCAAGCGAGGAAGGTCAAGTTCTCGTAATACGCGAATGTCAACAAGGGCAGTTTCGTCATTCCGGCTAGGACACCTCCACTACCACCCCCCACACTACTCCGCTGTACAGTGCCAAAATCCATGGTGTTTGTCTCTCAGTGCACGGCGAGACGACGCCAGCGCAGCAGCAGCAGCAGCAGCAAGAGACAGATTTCACCGAAATACCAGTCACTAAAACCCAATCTCCCTCCCCTCTGCAAATGTGAGAGAGTGAGTGTCTTCTGTTCTCTTTCTCTTCTCCTTCCTCGTTTTCTCTCTGCTCTGGATTTTCCTGCTCTGTGCACTTTCCGCATACCTCCAAATTCCCATTTCACGAAGAGAGAGCAAAGAAGGTGAGAGATGAAGAGATTCATTCTTTTTCTCAGCAGAACTCAACAACAATGCTTCCTCTCTCTCCCTCCTCCATGGATTTTGACGTTTCCCCTTCTCCCTCTCACCTCTTTCCTCTTTACCCATCTCTCTGTATTACATATAATGATAAATAACAGCAGTAATAACATTTTTGAAGAAAAAGCGGAGTTGAAAACTGTGCAGCCGTATTTCATTTGCATGGAGAGAAGATAAAAATCGTTTGTCTCCCTCCCCACCACCACCAATTCCCTGAATTTCACCCTCGTTTGTTAAAAAAATAATCTTGTTGTGGCTCTTCCAATTTTCATTCGTACTCCATTGCTTCTTGCCGGCAGGTTGCCTCTTGTTCTTTTTCGCCTGATTCAGGCGACGGAGTCATTAATGGTAGAAAAAGGGGTGAGAGCCAGAACTGTGTGAATGCTGGGTTTGCTTGCTTGTTTTTCTCTATGTTGAGATTTGATTTTCCGTTTCCTTCTTCCCAATGCCGAACGATGCATCTGCCTTTTTTTTTTTCTCTTCTTTTCTGGGTTTTTGCTTTTTCATTTTGGGTCTTTGCAGAGCCAGTCAAGAAGCGTAATGGTTAATTCACCCATTCCTGCTTTCTCTTTTTGTTTTTCTCACAACTTCTTCTGCTTTCTTCCTACTGCTGTGTAGCAGCTGAAGCCAGAGCTTGGGCAAATCTACTTCTGATCTCCCGTCGTCGCGTAGATGCAGTTCCTGCCCATCTAACCCAGGCTGGAAGCCCTGGAATCGGTTCAGATCAAAATTACCTCATCTTCACTTCTCGTTGCAATCATGCGGTAGCAGGAGTTCAGGAAGCTTCTTAAAAATACCCAACTCCCGGCCGATTCTGTTAGACGTCAGTGGTAAGGGAAAACCCCCACCTTCTTCTTCTTCTTTTGCCAATTCACTCGATTTGACGACGTGTTTTAGAGCGAACTGTGAATTCGGCAGTAATAGTGGAATTTTGGTTGCACACGTTGTGTTTGATTGTGTGCGCCAGTGGATCTAAGATTGATGCTGGCCACAAGAGCAAACAGAGAAATTTTTTACCCCCTGCATCCTGCTGAGTAATGGGTTATTTCTTAGCGATCTCTTGTGTTTTTCCCCGGCACAGGATTAGATTCTATACCGTCGAGGAAGGATGTCAGCTTGGGGTAATTTTGGGGAGATTGCGAATGTGGCCCAGGTCACTGGTCTGGATGCAGTGCGGCTAATTGGGTTGATAGTCAAAGCCGCCAGCACAGCCAGGATGCACAAGAAGAACTGCAGACAGTTTGCTCAGCATCTCAAGTTGATTGGGGGCTTACTGGAGCAGCTTAAGATCACCGAGCTTAAGAAATATCCTGAAACAAGGGAGCCGCTGGAACAGCTTGAGGATTCACTGAGGAGATCGTACATTTTGGTGAATAGCTGTCAGGACAGAAGCTATCTCTACTTGCTTGCCATGGGTTGGAACATAGTCTACCAATTCAGGAAGGCGCAGAATGAGATTGATCGGTACTTGCGGTTAATTCCTCTCATCACACTCGTGGACAACACTCGAATCAGGGTAAACTCTTGTTCTTTGTTCTGGTTCATTGGTGGAGATCTGGTTTTATCAGTGCATTCACGTATCTGGGTTTTTTTCACCTTCCCCTTTCGGTTTTCTTATGTAGGAGAGACTTGAAGATATTGAGAGGGATCAGCGCGAGTACACATTGGATGAAGAGGATAGAAAGGTTCAAGATTTGATCTTGAAATCTGAGTCCGTCAAAGATCAAACTACCGTGTTGAAAAAAACTCTTTCTTGTTCGTATCCAAACATGTGTTTTAATGAAGCTCTGCAAAAGGAAAGTGAGATGCTGCAAGTTGAGCTACAGAGATCACAAGCTAATATGGATGTGAACCAATGTGAGGTTATCCAACATCTGCTTGAAGTTACAGAAGTTGCAGCAGCAAATGTTGTGCCTGAAAGAAGTTCACCCAAGAAGGCTTCAAAGAAATCGCAGCCTGATTTCTCAGATATGAACGAGAAGGAACATACATTTGATGAGAGCTATCCAAGGAAAAGTGACTCTCGTACCACCTCAAGGTTAGACTTCTTCTAACGTAATTGCCTGTATTAGTTGGGGTTATTAGTCCAATGGATATCAGGGCTGAAGGTCAATGCTGCCAATCAGGTAAAATGTAATTTCCTTTTGGAGTTTACAATTCCCTAGTTGGCAGAGATGACTCTGCTTGGTCTGGAGATTATTATTAGTTTGAATAATGGAGCTACTATCAAAAGGTGCCTTAACCAAAAGTTGCATAGGGGGAAAAAGACCAACGAATTTATTGTTTGCAGCCGCAAATTAATTTCAGAAAATTGAAACTGTTTTCTTTTGTGCAGAAACACGTCCTCAGTTTCTTCTGGGAAAGACTTGCTGTCCCGAAGAGGTTCCAGTCTTGATGAAGAATGGCACTCCGATTTGCTTGGTTGTTGTTCAGAACCTGTACTGTGTATGTCTTCCCAGTGACTTGTATTATAGTTTTGTTATACTCGCTCGATTTTATGTCTGAATTTCACCTCAGTTTGCATCTTAATTCTTTTAGCAATGTGAGTTCCTGGAGTCTTGTATATCCTTTTGCTATAAAGAACAACTTCCTGACCACATGTTGTGCATACCTGGTTCCTTTGAGAATTGTGCACTACATGTAATGTTGACTGGTAGAGGTTGCTTCATGAGCTCCAATTTTATCAAAAGGAAACTTTGAAAAACTGTTTGTGCCTTATATTCTCCTGTGAACTATATCGTTGGGAGAAAAATTAAACTTGATATGGTGAATAATCATCCTATTTTCAACTGCAGGTATGAAAACATTCTTTTACCCATGTGGCACATTCTCAAAGATAGCAACTGTAGCATCAGGCAATCACATGTGTAAGTGGCTAGCTAGGACTTTTGTAATGTTGCCATAACATTTGTATCTCTGCCCATTACAGCAAAGAACTACAAATCCCAAAACCTAACGTGGGGATTTTTTTTATCCTGTTGACTGCAGCATCAGCAGAAGCATGCAACGACCTGATGGCGTACTCATTAATTCTTTCATGTTGCTGTTACACCTGTTGTATTAGAAGGAAGCTCCGCAACTTGTTCAACATCTCTGTAATACCCCCTACAAGCTCTCCTCGTGATCCACACGAGTTAATCCTCGAGTTTTGGTGTAGGTTTGTGATTGAAAGAACGTGTACCCTTCTGACATTTAGGTTCCTTGTCTTCAGGGTGGTTTCATTGACGATTTTCTCTCACATTTGATGTGTTGCTGCTGTGCCCTTGTCCAAGAATGGCGAGAAGTTGAGGCTCGAGGTGTTTATGGTGTGTATTCCTTATGGACTTTTGTTTTCCAGCTTTCACAGCATTTTGAAGTTGTATGTGTAGGCTAAACATAACATACTGATCCTTTTGTAGATCCTCATAAGACAAAAATGAGGCCTCCACCCACGCAATCGATGGAATCCTAGGAGGGTATGGATTCAGCATTTGTTTGGTTGCTGCATCAAGGTGTCCATACAACCGTGAAAGCCAATATAACATAGGCAATGAATGGGCTGCTTGCCGCCATATACCTGGAGTTTTACCTTGGTTCTACTTCTGTTCATAATCCCTTTTTACATGCAGGATTGGCAGTTTGTAAAGTAGCTATAAGAACATTTTTAACCTCCAGCACATCATGTATCATATACTAGAAGTTGTTTGGAATCATATAGGGTTTGCCTCGATACATCTTGTTCCTTATTTGCTACTCGTGATTTAAATATCTTTTTGTGATAGTATTTGAAAAGGTACACCCCGATGAACTCATGCGGTTCCGACGAGCCCAGCAAGGCAGTAGATAAGATAGAAGAAGGGGCCTATACGCAGAAACTAGATCGCTGGCAGTTGGACAAGGCGCGATATCTTATCGGTCGCTCTTGAAAAATGGATATCTCCAGAAAAAAAATTTCACTTCAATTTTTTTTTCTTTTCCACTCGAATCAATCCGCCTACTCGGCTTCTTGTATTTAAAGTAATTTGTGTATATACTCCAATGGAAACTGTCACATGTGGCAGATGACATGGCGCCAACAAGGTGACAACATGGCAGCAGCACATGTGGCATGCATGGAAGACTAGTAGCATAGAGATGCTCCTAGGATTCTCCACCATAATGTAGAGCTTTATAGTGCACTTATGAGTCACATAATGGTGACATTGATAGAGTGCATAATGGGGGGACTTAATGGGGTGTATTGATGTAGTAGAGGGACTTTATGAGGGGCATTGATGCCTTGTATGTGGAGAGGCCTATATAAGGAGCCATCTCCCTCATTTGTACTCATTCCATCATTTTTGAGAGTAATACACACTAGAGAGTTCTCCCATTCCCTTTGTCTTTGTTCTTGTTCTTTGCTTTCAAGTGAGTTGAGAGAAAGGCTGCCTAGCGCTCTAACGGAATTGAGAGCTAGGGCCGCACGATCGAGAGTAAGGTCGTGACAAGTGGTATCAGAGCCTGGTTCGGCTTTGTGCTAGCAAAGTTGAACCTAGAGCCAGAAGGAAAGGAAGAACCTCACCAAAAATGACGGGATCAGAAGTCCACGACGATGAGAAGCACCGTGGAAGGGATACCGTGAAGAATCCCAAACCAAAGGGTGACAAGTCAAGCACTCGTGATCCTATGACGTCTCTAGAGAGGCGTGTCTCTAGAATGGAGGTGAAGTTGGCGGAAGACATCAGTGCCATCGAGGATTTGGGAGCAAACTTCACCCAAGTCGAAAGCGATTTTCAAGGTATGAATGCTCGTTTGTCGAGCTTGGAGATTGGTAATGATGGCTTACGAGAAGAGCTTGTGGCCCTCATCAACAACACCATCACCACATCCTTGAACAACGCCATTGGAGTAGTGAAAGAGCAAGTCCAGGCTGAGCTGGTCGGCGTGAAGGAGGAGATTGCAGATCTCAAAAGTGAGGTCACTCTCGTGAAGAGAGCCATGGCTAGCGGACCAGCCACGGTGCAATCCGTCCCACGTGCTGATATTCCAAGACCGAAGAGCTTCGGAGGTTCACGGAATGCGAGGGAGTTAGAGAACTTCCTTTGGAGTCTTGAGCAGTACTTCAAGGCGTCCGGCATCCAAGAGGATGAGGTAAAGATTCGTACCGCTCCACTTTACTTGGTTGATGTTGCCATGGTGTGGTGGAGGCGACGTGAAGCGGACGTCGAAAGAGGTACTTGTGTGATGGTAACGTGGGAAGATTTCAAGAGAGAAATCAAGAGGCAGTTCTACCCAGAGAACGTGGAGTTTGAAGCCCGTTCGAAGTTGAGAAGACTCACCCAGAGGGGTGGAGTTCGAGAATACGTGAAAGAATTCTCGGAGCTGCTTCTAGAGATCCCGGACATCACGGACAAGGAGGCCATGCACGGCTTTCTTGATGGGCTGCAACCATGGGCCAAGATGGAGATGCAACGTCGAGGAGTGCAAGACCTTGCAACTGCCATGGCCACGGCGGAGTCTTTTGTCGAGTACAAACGACAAGAGAGCAGCGGCAGAGAGAAGAGTTCGAAGCCCAACAAAGGTGGAGAACAGCAGAAGCCTTTCAAGGAGGGTTCTCGCACTCAACAACACCAAGGTGGTTCGAGCAAAGGGGGTAAGTACGAGCCAAAACCCATGACTTGCTTCCTTTGCGATGGACCACATCGAGTGCGAGATTGCCCAAGGAAGGCGAGATTAGCAGCCATGGAAGCTCAAGATGAGGAGCCCAAGGCGGCGGAGGCCAAGATTGGCTCAATCCGCAAGCTTGGCGCGGCAAAGACCGACGTCAAGGAGAGCAAGCGGGGGAGGTGCTATGTTCTGGCGCAATTCATGCAAGGCAAGTCAAAAGCCTTGGTGGATACCGGTGCCACGGACAACTTTCTTCGCGTCGAGGAGGCAAACCGGCTGGGTATTGCCTACGAGAAGGGGCAAGGGAGGCTCAAGACGATCAATTCGGAGTCCATCCCGATTCATGGAGTGGCGCACAACGTACCAATAAAGCTTGGCAAGTGGGAAGGCCTCATCGACTTTTCCGTCGTCACCATGGACGATCACCCAGTCATCCTCGGCATCCACTTCCTCGACAAGGAGGGAGTGCTTTTGAAGCCCAACTCCAACACGATGTGCTTGGAGAAGGAAGGGGAGTTCCATACTGTTCATCTCTTGAGAGAAGATGGTCCCCATAGTGCTCTATCGGCCATGCAAGTGGTGAAGGGGTTCAAGAAGAATGAACCAACCTTTCTTGTGTCCTTGAAGACGGAGGAAGAAGGAGGCTCAACAGGAATCACAACTCCCATCATCGAAGGTGTCCTCGAAGAGTTCGATGATGTGATGCCATCGGAGTTGCCCAAGAAGCTGCCACCAAGAAGAGAGGTGGACCACAAGATCGAGTTGGAGCCAGGAGCGAAGCCCCCTTCGCGAGCACCATACCGCATGTCGCAACCGGAGTTAGAAGAATTGCGGAGGCAACTCAAGGACTTGGTGGACGCAGGCTACATGCGGCCATCGAAGTCACCTTTTGGAGCACCGGTGCTGTTCCAAAAGAAGAAGGAAGGGTCGTTGCGGATGTGCATCGACTATAGAGCCATCAACAAGTTGACGGTGAAGAACAAGTGGCCGATTCCCAACATTGCCGACTTGTTCGACCAGCTTGGAGATGCGATGTGGTTCACCAAGCTAGATCTTCGCTCGGGCTACTATCAAGTGCGGATAGCAGAGGGCGACGAGCCAAAGACGGCTTGTGTGACGAGGTATGGCTCTTACGAGTTTCTTGTGATGCCATTCGGTCTCACCAACGCACCAGCCACGTTTTGCACTTTGATGAATCAAGTGTTCGAGCCATTCTTGGACCAGTTTGTCGTGGTCTACTTGGATGACATCGTCGTGTATAGCAAAACACTCGATGAGCATGCCGAGCATCTACGCCAAGTCTTCCAAGTCCTTCGCAACAACGAGTTGTACGTCAAGAGGGAGAAGTGCACATTTGCCGCCACGGAGGTTCCATTCTTGGGGCACGTCATTGGTGGAGGCAAGTTGAAGATGGATGGAGCGAAGGTGCAGGCAATCCAAGAATGGGAGCCGCCGACGAAGGTGCTAGAGTTGCGGTCATTCCTCGGCCTTGCCAACTACTATCGGAGGTTTATCAAGGGCTACTCCAACATTGCAGCACCCTTGACGGATCTCTTGAAGAAGAACAAGGCGTGGGATTGGTCGGAAAGGTGCCAAGAAGCGTTCGAGGCCTTGAAAGCAGCGGTGATGAAGGAGCCCGTGCTCGTGCTCCCCAACCCGACGTTGGCCTACGAAGTGCAGACCGATGCGTCCGACTTCGCGATTGGAGGAGTGTTGATGCAAGATGGGCATCCCATTGCCTTCGAGAGTCGGAAGCTCAGCGAGACGGAGAGGCGATACACCGTTCAAGAGAAGGAGATGACGGCCGTGGTGCATTGCTTGCGCACATGGAGGCACTACTTGTTGGGGTCAAAGTTCGTAGTGAAGACGAAGAACGTGGCAACGAGCTACTTTCTGACGCAGAAGAAGCTCACCCCTAAGCAAGCGAGGTGGCAAGACTTTTTGGCCGAGTTCGACTTCGTTATGGAGTACAATCCAGGCAAGGCGAATTCCGTTGCCGATGCTCTTAGCCGCAAGAGTGCAGCCGCAAGCATCACCCAGCCCACGTTTCCTTTGAAGGAGCGGATCGTTGAAGGCCTTGGCCATGACCCCTTCGCCAAAACCGTAGCGGAGTACATTGAGCAAGGTAAAACTCGGCGGTTTTGGATGAAGGATGGGCTCATCATGACCAAGGGAGAGCGGATGTTCGTGCCAAGATGGGCCAACTTGAGGAAGGAGATCATGAAGGAGTGCCATGATTCCAAGTGGGCGGGCCATCCCGGCATCGAGAGAACGCAAGCGCTCATCGAAGAAGCATATTTTTGGCCGCGTATGAGAGACGACGTGGAGATGTATGTGAAGACTTGTCTTGTGTGCCAACAAGACAAGATGGAGCAGAGAAGCCCGGCAGGCTTGCTAGAGCCCTTGCCCACGCCTCAACGACCATGGGAGAGTGTGAGCATGGACTTCATCATCGGACTTCCCAAAGTCGATGGATGCGGTTGCATCATGGTTGTGGTGGACAGATTCTCGAAGTATGGAGTGTTCATTCCTGGGCCAAAAGACTTAACGGCGGAGGATGCGGCACGGCTATTCTTCAAGAACGTGGTCAAGTATTGGGGCATTCCTAGCAGCATCGTGAGCGACAGAGATGGGCGCTTCACGGGCAGATTTTGGCGAGAGTTGTTCAAGATCATGGGCTCAAACTTGAACTTCTCGACGACATTCCATCCTCAAAGCGACGGACAGACGGAGCGGGTGAATGCCTTGTTGGAAGTGTACTTACGGCACTACGTGAGTGCAAACCAACGAGATTGGGTGAAGTTGATGGACACGGCGCAGTTTTCCTACAACTTACACCGCAGCGAGTCGACCAACACGAGTCCATTTGAGTTGGCGACGGGGCAACAACCTTTGACACCTACGACGGTGGCAACGGGGTATAGAGGCAACAGTCCGGCGGCCTACAAGTTCGCTAAAGGTTGGCACGAGAAGATGGAGATGGCCAAGTCTTACTTAGCCCGCGCTAGTAAGAAGATGAAGAAATGGGCGGACAAGAAGCGGCGGCACTTGGAGTTTGAAGAGGGAGACATGGTGATGGTCAAGTTCTACCCTCATCGCTTCAAGCATCTCAAGAACGTGCACAAGGGACTGCTTCGCCGCTACGAAGGGCCATTCCCCATCGTGAAGAGGATTGGCAATGTGGTATACAAGGTAGAGCTGCCGACGCACTTGGAGATCCATCCGGTCTTTCATGTGAGCCAACTCAAACCTTACCACGAAGACAAGGAGGACGAGCAGCGAAGGGAGCCGCAGCGTGCACCAACACTCGTCACCAAGACACACGACCATGAAGTCGAAGAAATCATGGCGCGTCGTGTCATTCCTCGTCGCGGCGTACATCCAAGCTTTGTGGAGTACTTAGTCAAGTGGCGCAACCTTCCGGAGAGCGAAGCAACATGGGAGAAAGAGCTCACGCTTTGGAAGAACAAGGACTTGATCGAGGCATTCCATCAAGAGGACGCGACGAGGGCGTCGCGAGCATAGGTGGGGGAGGATGTCACATGTGGCAGATGACATGGCGCCAACAAGGTGACAACATGGCAGCAGCACATGTGGCATGCATGGAAGACTAGTAGCATAGAGATGCTCCTAGGATTCTCCACCATAATGTAGAGCTTTATAGTGCACTTATGAGTCACATAATGGTGACATTGATAGAGTGCATAATGGGGGGACTTAATGGGGTGTATTGATGTAGTAGAGGGACTTTATGAGGGGCATTGATGCCTTGTATGTGGAGAGGCCTATATAAGGAGCCATCTCCCTCATTTGTACTCATTCCATCATTTTTGAGAGTAATACACACTAGAGAGTTCTCCCATTCCCTTTGTCTTTGTTCTTGTTCTTTGCTTTCAAGTGAGTTGAGAGAAAGGCTGCCTAGCGCTCTAACGGAATTGAGAGCTAGGGCCGCACGATCGAGAGTAAGGTCGTGACAAAACAAAGGAAGAGTTTGAAATGATTTTGCCTATGAGATGGATACTCACATCCAACTCACTAGTTTATTTCGATGATGAATGGAGGTGGGATGACCCCAAAGATGCACCAAAATGCAGTGACCATAGTGAGAATAATTTGCCTCCAATACTTGAAGCATTGATTTGAAATAGAGAATCCTTTGCACTCAAATGAGAATGTATATATAGAGTCAAGGGCTGACTAAAGTAAATGAGAATGTATATCGTTTGGATGGATCAATTGTAAAACGAGACAATTTGACCAATTGTTTCATTTTACAAAACGAGTTATTTAAAACGAGTCAGTTCAGATTACCTGCCACCACCCCAGATAATTGTAATTGACTCAAAATGAGTCAATTCCTCAGCCACATTGCTTCATCCATATTTTCTGCTGCCAAACGGATCAATCTGACACAATTGTCTCAAAATGAGACAATTGTGTCAGATTGATCCATTGGAATTCCTCATCCAAACGACCCAGGGTTAAGGGCTAACTGAAGTAATGGTTGGGGCACTAAAAAAACATTTCAACGGTGTAGTTGATAATAAGGTTGTTCTGGTTAACCACGATAGATTTATCACTTTTTTTTTACAAAAAATAATAATATATTGATTGAAAAAAGATAGTTACATCCTCGAATTCAATCAAGCATGAAAATCAAAGAAACGACTCATAGTCGGGTACAAAGACTGAGCCTTTCTAGTCACCACATGAGCTACCCCTATTGCTACTCCGACCTACAAATCGCATACTGAACCCCACGTTCAAAACAAAAATCTGCACAATCTCTTCCAGAATAGTCCCCACTTGAATTAGGTTTATCACATTGTCAATCGAACTACTCACAAATTAAATTAAATTTTCCACTTCTAGTTTTTGAAAATATCGATGGTTAGTTTTGTAGAGTTTTATCTAGTTTCATGATAAATAACTTGATCATAGACATTGGAAACTTTAGATGCATATAGTAGAGATGGCAACGGTTCAGGTCCGGGGTAGATAGTGTATATCTGTTACCCTATTCTAGGGCAGCAAACGAGCCGAGTCATGTCGAGTTTTTTCTTAGCTTGAGCTCGGCTCGTTTACAAAAATTTTAGTTCGAGCCAAATTTTGATAATCCAGCTCGAACTCGACTCGGTAGAGCTCGATAAATGCTCATTAACACAGCTTGTCAATCTGAGTACAAGATCGGCTCAAGATGAGCTCAATTTGAAATCATTATTGCTAAAAAATGTGTACACATAAGAATTTAAATGATAAAAATAATACTAGAAACTAAAAATAATAACTAACTTCCATACAATTCATGTTAACAAGATAATGTTCATGTTCAGAAGAGTAATTTATCATTCCACAAGCTCTAACCAAGTTAGCTCGCGAGTTTAGCTCAACAAGCCACCGAGTCAAGCTAGCTCACGAGCATATCAAGTTGAGCATGGTCTAGCTCAAACTTGGCTTGTTTACTAATGAATCGGCTCGTGAGCCGGCTTGTTAACTAACGAGCCGAATGTCGAATGAGTTTTTCCTGATTCGAACGTCGAGTTGCTCGCAAACAGTTTGGCTCATTTGCAGCCCTACCTTACCCAAAGTAGTATGGTTTTACCCATACTCATACCCACATAAGAAATGAGAAGAAAATCAAAACCATGCCCATACCCGTTCGGGCTTCGGGTATCCATGGTTATCCAAGGGTAAGAATTTCTCTTTAACTCCAACCAATATGTTAACATCGCATTCTCACATTAAGTAAGAGGAAAAGTACGACAATAATTCACTAGGAAAAAATGAAAATTAATAAAAGCAACACTATTTCATGAAAATATTATATTTATATGCTAAATATAAAATATGTTTGAGAAAAAATAATTATTATTTCTAGACAAAATACATATGCATGTGTATAATCGGGCGGGTTCAGGTTGGATAGAGAGAAAAAATGGCCACCCATTGCCCGCAATATTCGGATTTGTGTTTTACTCGTACCTGTCAAGAACTAGTTGATCCCAATGACTCGAGTTATTGGGACCAACTGGTTATTGACATGGTATCAGAGCTGGTTTGGCCAAGTGGTCGTGTGTTCGAATCTGCATGACCCCCAATATTAACCGTTGATAAAAGCGCATTGTATGATGGGCTTGTGCAAACTTCAAGCTCATAGGTTGGCTTTCGTTTGAGGGGGCGTGTTAGAGAGTGGCATAAGATCCAGCATAACCTTCTAACAACTCGAGTTATTGGGACCAACTGGTTATTGACAGTACCCACTAAAAGTCCTTCAGATTTGAATTTTACCCTACCCAATTAGGTTGGATTCGGACGAATATCCACAGTTTCGGATATTTCTACCCTCCCTAACAGAAAAGCATGAACAAAATAATAATGATATTGAAGAAACATGGAGATGAATGAAGGATTTGGGACTTTAATTACTAAAACTTGATAACGTGAAAATGCTATCCATACAAAGCTTACATCGACTATTTTTTATTGTTAAATCAAACTATATTAAGTACAGGTCGGTCAACCGAAAAAAAACTAGGCCGCCTTTTCCAATTGTTTACAAACCATTACAAGGTACTTGCTTTCCAACTACGAGGAATTTTACTACATTGCTACTTTTATTTTTTTAATACAACTTGAAGTTGTAATTTTAATATTATGGTATAATTTTAGATTGTACCTATATTTTTTTATATCGTTTTATGGTACAAGTTAAAGTTGTACTTGTTAAGTACAACTTAAAGTTGTACCATAACGTAAATGTCAAATTCCTTTATGGTACAACTTCAATTTGTACCTTTAACGTTATGGTATAACTTCAAGTTGTACTTTAAAATATCAATACTTTAAAGCATAGTAGAAGTGATCCAACACTATACCAAAGGGCAAAACAGAAGCACAGAATACCACCACTTCGTCTCCAGCTTGGCTTAGATTTGTCTTCAACTCACAATTACTGGCAGGCGCACATCTAACCATACTCTGGTTATGCAAACTTAGATATATAAGGGAGTAAGCAGTCTTTTGTTTTGCCCATAAAGTCTTGCACATCTTTCCCAATCCCTCCACACAAGACTCAACCAATGTACTCAAAAGTGTGTTTCTACGTAAAAGCGTTATGGTAACCTAAAAGCATAAAATTGTAAGGTTTAGACTTTAACGCGCTACATTAGTTATAAAAACTCTGGTTTTGCGTAGAAGCGTTTTGGTAACCTAAAAATCTAAAATCGTAAATTTTTAAACTTTAAAACGCCATTTTGACTACATTGCTCACAACCAAACGCCCTATCGATCTGTGAACCCGAGCTTCAGCTTTCATTCCAATATAACTAAGAACCAACAGGCTACAAGACAATTCAAGTCCACTAAAAAAAAGGGCAGAGTTTCCTCAAACAACACTTAAGAATAAAGAGCCTAAAAGAATATTTCACAAACAAATGGTCTTCACTCTCATACCCTCCAAGACAGAGGACACAAACCTATAACTTGCTCCCTCATTCGTTAAGTTTATCTTGTTTTATCATTCTATTATGCGTAGCCAGCCATTTTGTAACACTATGTCTTGGTATTAATCCTCTCCTCCATAGCAAGCTATATTGATCGTGCACAGGCACGATCTAGTTTTAAATTTATAAAGTCGAAGCACACTCTCTATTTAATTCTAACTAAGTCAAGTATAACCTAGCTAGGGTTGTAGTAAAGTGGCTCGGTCGTATTTCAAGGGATCCTTGAGTTTATTATTACTACGTTACGAACTACTATCTAATTGGGTCGGAAGTTTGGTGAGAGGTTTGAACTAATTTAACCTTCCTAAGGCAAAATAAACAACCAACCAAGTGATTGGGAGGACGCTAGGGATGAGATGGTTGCCTAGGGTCGAATCCTCCTAGCTAGGGTAAAATACCTCGGGTACCACTAAAATTTGAGAATTGGGGCAGACATACCACTTAACTTTGAATAGGGCGTCGAGTACCATTAAAGTCACCAAAATGTGTATCCGTCTAGTTTTCCATCCAACCCAAAATTTTAATTACTTTTTGGTACCCAAAACTTTTAAAAATATCCAAAAGTATATTTCAACAAGTTTTTATCTAATATAGAAATTAAAAAAACCTTCTAAACATAATATTACTTAAATGACTAATCAAAATTTTCAATAAAATAGATAAGTTAGTAAAAATATAAACAAATATCATGAAGAAGAATAAATATATAGAATATAATAATAAATATTTAAAATCAAAATTAGAAGATCTATTTAAATCACTAAACTAATAAGAAGTACATTAAAAATAGTTAAAATAGAATCTAATCAATCAATAATACATCAAGACCAAAGAAAGATAAATGGAACATAGTCAGAAAGAATTAAACATATTACAGTAATTGAAGAAAATTTAGAACGAAAGTAACCAAAAAAAATTATACAACATCCAAATTATGTATGAGAATTAAATATAACATCCTCGTATTATTTATATCGATATAGAATTCATAGGATATATTTGCTTAAGCAAATATTTCAATTATTATAACACATAATGGTAATTTAAAGTACTTATAATGATAATTGATTCTACATTTCCTATTCAAAAATTGGTTTGGTATCAAAATATTCAGAAATAAAAAGAGAATAATACAATTATTAGAAAACATAATGATAATTAAAAATACTTATAATGATAATTGATTTTAAATTTTCTATTCAAAAATTAATTTGGTATCAAGTTTTCAAAAGAGGATACCAATTAAATAATAAAAATTGATGTTTTTCATAAGTCAAAATAATTTTTTACAATAAGAAAAGTAGAAGGACCAATTATGAAATTTAGAAAACTGAATATTCCAAGAATATTCTGTTAACTTTAACGGAATGCACTTAACATTAAACTTAAGTGGTACCGGGTGCACAAATAATAGAGATCAATGGTACCCTACGCCCTATTCAAACTTAAGTGGTATGCCTACCCCAATTCTGAAACTTAAGTGGTATCCGAGGTATTTTACCCTCCTAGCTACAGTTGTCAAGTAGGGTTAGTCGAATGTGGTTAGTGAGCTCTTTTCCGTGGACTTTCGTGGTTATCCACACGCCTCCGAGTACGTCTCCCCTAAACCCATATATATAGTCACCTTGATCTAGCTATCGTATCTGGGTCACTAAGATCATGGCTCATTTCAATGGACACTATCCACCATTCACACCGAGGTTTTATCCCGGGTTCTGTCTAGGAAGGATACCTATAGCATGGATTCGGTCACCTCGACCACTATAAGGCCCCATTCATACATCTAACCTTGATTTGCTTGATGGTGCATACCCGTCTAACTCTAAAACTCCAAACCCAGCTTAGAAGCGTAAAGTAGGCTAGTAGAGAAGATTAGAACGCCTTACCCAAACACAATCAAAGCTAGAATAACAATAAAATCAACTAGATAAACACATTCATTCACAAACTCATTCATACTCAACCTATAAACTAGAGTTCATCTTTCCTGAATAACCATTAGAGAATCAAGTCATTAGAGAGAAAGAAAACACAAACTAGAAGAGGAGAGTGATGGAATCAAGCTTCTTCTCCTTGCTTGCACTTTCTCCTTGCTCCTTGGGTTGATTGGATCTTCAATGAAACTCTCCCAATGCGTTTCCCTCTCTAAAACACTCAAAAACCCTAACTTTCTCACTCTAGGGCGGCTATCCCTTCAAAGATGCATAAAAGGGAGTATTTATAGGTAGCTGGTGTCGGTCACCGCCTCGAGGGCGTGACCCGACCGTGACCAGCCTAGAACATCTTTGAACCACCCGAAACAACGCATTTGTCCCGTCTTTAAGTTTCGAGATCACAGCCTGCTTCATGAGATCACGACCGTGATCTTTGTGTCCTGGGTGCGATCTTTTGTCGAGGTCAAAATATGCCATGCCCGCGATCCAGGTGAGAAAGCTCTTTGTTTCCTTCTTGGTCGCCTGCTGAGGTTCGTGGCCACTGATTGCAGCCACGATCACAGGCCGCGATCATCGTCACGACCTAGTCAAGGGCAGTGACCTGTGGCCATGACTAATGCCTTTTCTCATCTTCTTGATCCTATGTATCCCAATCATGCTCAGATGAACTCCAATCGATTCCCGATCGCTCCCAAATTAATATAAGACCTGGAATTTCATCACAAACACTTGGGAAAGCATAAAATACCATAAAGTGGGGTCGGTTCCCCTATGAAAACCTTCATATCATGAATACCTATGCCAAAATGCATGTTTTGAAAATAGGAACAAAATGGGCATAAATAACTTGATATGTGGCCTAGACACGGTGATTTAACATGCAAATGCTTTAACAATAAGGGCTACTTTCCCTAGGAATATTTTGGGAATTTCAAAATTACGGGTGAGTTTAATCTGAAACTCGGTTAACATCCGTAACTTTCTCATTTTATGTTGAAACTAGACAGAGTTTGCACCGAGAGTTCACATTTTGAGTCCTCATCGCTATTACGGTGGAATTTGAAAAATTTTACCAAGGGCATAATGGAAATTTTGCCTTAGGAAAAGGATGGGGTGTAACAGTGATTGTATGCTTATTTCATTGGTTGATTGTTCTTACCTTGGATTGAACTATAGTGTGCGGGTGGTAATATATTGCATTGTTTGACGGTTTTATATTTTGAATAACTTAGCACGATGAAGACAAGATGCACGAATTTGGCTATGATTCGTGTCCAAATGTACACATTTTACCCCTCATTTCTTGTCCGTTATGCTTGGTAGATCACCGTCCCTCGACCTATTTTACGCTAGGTTGTGTTTGTTTTGTTACATTTCAGGTCCTAGTAATTGTGGGAAGGTCGAGGACGAGTTTCGGGTCGATTGGAGGTTGAAAAGCGCAAAAAAGTGAAAAAATGCCCAAAGTGACCGTGAGCTGGCCAGGTTCCAGAGCGGTTGTACAAGTTACTAGCGCCAAGTCAGTCCAAGCATAACAGACAAGAAATGAGGGGTAAAATGTGTACATTTGAACCCGAATCATAGCCAAATTCAAGCATATTGTCTTCATCGTGCTAAGTTATTCAAAATACAAAACCGTCAAACAATGCAATATATTACCACCCGCACACTATAATTCAATCCAAGGTAAGAACAGTCAACCAATAAGTGATGTAGTGGAACGACACATTTCTGGCTGAGATCACGGTCCAGGCTTTGAGTTCACGGTCGTAAACTCAGACCGTGAACAGCCTTCGCTCTGGCAGCAGCATAAGGAAGAAAAGGGAGAGCTGGTTTTTGGGAGAAGAAATAGTTTCGTTCTCTAGAGTTCGACCCAAAACACCAAAGGGGAGTTCTAGAGAGAGAGAGAGTGAGTTCTTGAGTGATCTTGAAGTTTAATTGAATGCATTGATCAAGTTTGGAAGCAAGCCTAGAAGAAGAAGAAGATCTTGAGCTCCAATTTGTAAAATCTCTCTTCTCTCTCTAGAAACTCACCCCTTTCTTGGGTTTAAGAACCCTAGGTCTAGATTTTGGTTTGTTGTTGATGTATGCGACAAATTCCATGTTTGATTGATGATTTTACTTAACTGATAGATGTTTTCATTAATGACATGAGTTGGGTTTCCATTTTCATGCATTGAGCTTTTGACCTAGGAGGGAGAAAATCCCCTTAGAGCCCATTATTGGCGTCTTTGGGTCACTCCTATCATATATTGTCCAGATAATCCCCGAGGGAGTTGATTCAATTGGTCTACTCGCAATATACAAAACCCTAGGTTGAATAGAGGACCCACCCATCCACCGATTCGCCGTTATGGGTCATTGCTGAGGGAGTCCTTCTCCAAACGGTAGAGTATTTGAGTCGATCGAATTAGGAGGATACTCAGCATCGATCCAAAGGTCGGAAATAGGGGGATTTAACTCAAGAGAGCTTCAAACCTTGTAAATAGCTAGGTTAGTGGTTAGTCTAGGTTTGTTAGCTTAGTTTTATTAATCACTATCCTAGGTTGGCTAGATAACGAACCCTAAACCTGAAGTAGGGTAAGCCTAGATCCCTGTGGTATGATAAATTCTTATTGCTTGCTTGCCCTATGCTACACCCGGTTGTCGGTTTCACTTGGCCGACGATTAGGATGTTGTAGTTAGAACGAGTCAGGCTACTTCGTGAGTAGTCACTCTCCCATTGGGAAGTGAGAATCGCCATTCAAGGATTTCAAAGTCAATATTAAGGCCTTTTTTTCTTCCTTCGCGATTTTTTAGTACTCAACATGGATAGAGATAAAGACTACTATATCCTATTCGGGTGGCATTTCTTAGTCACATCCAACTCATTAACGATATTCATGTGCCAATGATGACAATGAGAAACGAAAATGTGGAGCACATCATTGACATAATGAAATCGAATGTTAAGGAAAGGATGTCCCATAATCAATCTGAGTCTGTCCATGGTGGGATCCTATTGTGACTCCTTGAAATCTCTCTTATGCCAAACTATTGGGAAGGCATCAACACGACTCTTTCAATCAATACATAGAGGGAGTTGGAATTCACCTCCAGGGATTTCCACTAAGGGAACTTGTTGTCACATGAAAGTAAGAGAGATTTCAAAGAAATGACGTGCAGTTTAGGTGTACGGCTGTGCGCTTCTATAAGCCACCTAACGATGCTTATGCTGCAACACCTGAAGAATTCCTCGAACTACCCTCCCCAAACAAGTGGCGAGTTGGACATTCATTCCTGGGAAGACATAGAATTGAGGAGAAAAATGGTGAGTTGGACATTCGTTCCAGGGGAGACGTAGAGCACTGCCATGGCTCCATGTTGCTTATGTAGGAATTGACTCCCTGCTGTACTTTAACAACATGCAACGGTCTCGAGCCAAAGAAAACCTTCTTGTCTTGCTGTCCATGAATTTCAAGAGTTTTGGAAGTTTTATACTGAACGGGTCGTGCTACCAGTCTGTCCTAGGTTGATGATTGTTTTACCAAGTCGAGCCACTAACACTTGTCCGGGTTGGTCTAGTGCTTTTAGATCCGCAAGTAATAAACATCTATAAATTATCCTCATTATTAGGATTAGATATAAAACAACATCGTCTTAATTTTTGGGTGCGGGTAAAATGAAAAATGGATCGAGTTTTAGCAAAACTTGCACCTGACCCAATGCCAATTACAAAAGCAATTATAATCCATAATAGAGCAAAAAGCTTGGATATTGGAGTTTTATCTAATTTAACCGAATCATATTCACTTAAGTACCCACAAGTATAGGTTCAATTTCCATCCCTATCCCATTCCACCCCACGAGAAAAGCTTTGAAGGTAATAATTGCCAAAACTACACACGGCATCAGACCTAGGGTTGGAAGTTTGATATTGATATTTGGGATAATATCGTATACCGTACCGAATTTATCATTGTTTGGTATCACCAAATACTGATTTATTTTTTAGGGATTGGAATTCAGTTTGGAGTGTTATTCGATATTCAGGATTGAAATCGGTATACTGAAATACCGAGAAACAACAAAAATTGAAAATTAATGAAATATTACACATTACTTTTGGTCATTGCTCACTCTTAGAAAACTCATAAGCCTTCACCCAGTCCGATTTTGGATTTCCAGTTTAAGTCACTCTCATTTCTCACTTAAACTCTTGTTATTTTCATAACACTAAAAGCATACACTCTTATTAGTCGTCTCTTAGCCTCCATTCCATCAAATTAAATATTAAAAATAACAAGAATTTGAGATGTCATTATCTACTTCCTTCTCCTTGTCCATGTCCTAGCTCTTTGCGAACTCAATACCTTTTTGCCTAGTCTATTTGCCCTATATTAGATTACCAACTCTAATTTATATACTTATTTGTATTTGATAATATAGATTGGGATACCAAAATATTTAAGGATTGAGATTGAAATTGATTTTAGTGTGTAATTCGGTATTCGAGATTTTGGTATTTAGTATCAGGATACCGATACTTGACTTGCGACCTATTACACACTCCTACCATAGGCCAAGTATAATCTTATGAGGGGTGTAGTATAAGGCAAGTATATTTTTAATTATCAATCCAGGCAGTTCGTCTATCCTTACTTCAGTAAACCACACGTTATCTACCCATTGAAACGATGTTTAAAACTATCAAACTAAGACAACAAACAACTAAAACGATAGTAATTCAAGATGAGAAGGCTCCTCTCGGATGATATTCCCTCTAGTCTCGTGTTGACATGAAATTGTGACACTCTAGTTCAATTGACAAGTTCTATACACCGTTGGGACCCCCTATTTGAGTGCATCCTAACCC
Source organism: Linum trigynum (assembly GCA_964030455.1). Lineage (NCBI taxonomy): Eukaryota > Viridiplantae > Streptophyta > Magnoliopsida > Malpighiales > Linaceae > Linum > Linum trigynum. The sequence continues at coordinate 24,323,784 of OZ034814.1, read as the reverse complement.
CGCCTAATCAGTCTAATTAGAGGAGCGTATCACACTACCGCAAAAGGCGACTAGTGTTACCAAATCCAATCCCTCGGGAATTGACACAGAACGACGTCAAGATACCAATCACCGTAATTCATGGCTCTTTACTTTGACTGAATCGTGACTCAAATTCCCATAAGGAGATCTTCTCTCTCTTAGGTCAATTTGCCCCAAAATTGAGAATTTTGATCAAGAACACTCAATTTGCCTAAATATACTCAATCAATATATAGTTAAACATGCTCATCATCATATAGAGTTCACAAACATCACCTACAACATCCTATACTAGAGTTCACATCATCCAAGTGAAAAAAACTATTTCATAGCTAGAAAAAGAGCAACAGCAAGAAAAGAGAAAAAACTCATGGGAACTTGATTCTTTGTCTTCCTAGTTGTTTGGATTGATCCTTGGAGATGAAATCTAGCCTCCAAATGGTTTGGGTAGGTCAAATCCACTATCAATTCTCCCTTCCTCGTAGCTTTCTCTCTATAGGTTAAGGAACAAGAAACTCAATCTCAATCTCACTCTAAACTCTCCTCATTGAAATTCTGCTCCTTCTCCTTTATGTAGCCTGTGAGTGCACGTTTCACATCACGCCCGCGAAGTGTAATCTCCGTGTAAAACGCTTTGCTTCATGAACACACTTCACGATTTCCATACTTACTTCACGGTCTGAGACCGTGGTCCTTGCACTGCCGGCAAGACAAGCGAAACCTCATGGAAATCTACGAGCTTCACGACCTCCTTGTAATCTTCAAGGTCTGTAGCCCGTGATAATCCCCTCCAAATCGTGATCTATTCACTTTTCTCCGTTTTGCTCCCTTTCCGATCTCTTTCGTTCGACTTCCAGTATTTCCGCTGATGTCACTTGTTGTGGCCTGAAACATAGTAAACATTCAAAAATCCTACATATAATAGCTTCAAAACGACGATAAACAAACTAAACAACCAAATAATCGTGGTAAAAACTAGAACGAGTCGAATAAATACAATACCGAATTCCATCCTTAGACATCAAGACAAAAACAAAACCCTAGAGCTAACTAAAGACAAAGAGGAAGAGTCGCTAAAAGAACATGTAGAGAAGGAGAGAGAAAATAGAGGTAAAAGGAAAACAGGGAAAGGAAAAAGAAAATTCAGAGGGGCAGAGCTGCAAAAATCCGCCGCCCTCTCCTTCTACCTCCCGTTTCCTATCGATCTCTCCCGTACGAGAATCTATATCTTTTTTTTTTTTGGTTAAATCGTGTATCGGCATTTTGCCAATCGCACCTCCGAACCCTAATTTTCTGGTTCGATTGGGTGTCCTTTTGGTTGTTTTATTTTGGAATCACGCCGATCAGAAAACCAGTCTCTGAAAATACACTGTTAATTCCACACCATATGACACTTTTTTGACACTCTCTCCCTCTCTCTCGGTTTCCTTCCCCTACTCCACCCTCTGAGGGTTTCTCTGGTTACGCGCGCTAATGGAGAATAGCGGCAATAATATCTCTCAACCTCAGCAGCTTAATAATCTGCAATCTCGCCGTGCCGGCAAGACGGCGTTTGTTTCATCGGCTTGGAGCCACGTCGTTAGAGGTGAGTCAGAAACAAGCTCTGTGGCTCCTTTGTCTCCACCGGCAGCTGTTTCTTCCCCTACCGCTCTGTCGGAACAAGTCTTGGGTTCCGCTTCGTCCTCTTCGAATACGGATGATGAGATCTGTAATGGCAATGCTGGTAAGAGACCAGCTTGGAATGTACCGTCTAATGGGGATGTAGAGATTGGACCTGTTATGGGAGCTGTTTCCTGGCCTGCTTTATCTGAATCCGCTAGGGTTTCCTCTAAATCGTCCCCGCCCGATGGATCATCATCTGTGGTGCCTGTCTCGGTACAATTTTCTTTTCGCATCACTTTTTATTCTGATTGACGGTTACATTCTGGCTTTGTCAACTGATAGATGGTAAATTAATCGAGTCTAATACAAGCTGATTTGATTTGGGATGCTTGTGTACTTGCACTTCAGTTATGTGATCTTCACCTACTATAGGCGAACTAGGTAGATAGAAGAGAATTATTCCCATTCGTTTCTCAATAGGATTGGACATGGTGGTTTACTTTGTTGTCTCCCCGTATCTTGGTGCTTCATTATGGCTTATTAGAAACATTGCTCTTTGCTTGATTGTGTAGGGAGGAGGACCTGCATCCTCGTCTCCTCAGAGACAAGTCAATAATAATGCAACTCCCAACTCAACTCCAAACCATACTACTCCACAGCGCCAAAGATCAATAAAACCGCGTAACAGCGCTCCTTCTTCTGATGGTAGCTATCCTCAGCCTTTGGTAGTGTCACAGGGACACGTAGCGGAGGTTCATCACTCAAATAACCCTTCTCCTAGGGACCATGGCTCAAGAAGTTCTCAGCCCCGCAGTAGTAATGAACAGCATTCAGGGCAGCAACGCAGTTCATTCAGAAACCGCAATGGTGGTGGCCCACATTCTCGTGCAGATGGCTCTTACAATCATCATAGTTATGGAGGAGGTAGGCGTGATCAAGACCGTGGAAATCAGGACTGGAATACTCATAATAGGAGTTTCAATGGTAGGGATGGCCATGTGCAGCAGCCACAGAGGGTCACACCGAGGTTCGTGAGGCACCCAGCTCCTCCTGCGTCTACACCTTTTATGGGACCTGCTCCAGTGCGGCCCTTTGGAGCTCCCATGGGTTTCCCTGGTATGTTGTGTATCTACCTCAGGTTCTCTTGCTTGCTAGTAATTGTTATACTCATTGATTACTTAATCTTCTATTTCTTCCTCTCTTTTAACTGCTTTTGTTGGCTCTCACAGAATTGGCTTCTCCTTTGTATTACATGACTGGTCCTCCACCTCCACAAACTTTGAGAGGAGTGCCTTTTGTTCCAGGACAAATACAACCTCATGCGATGTTCTTCCCTGCTCCAGATTTTCAGTTGCATTCTAAAATAGTGGCTCAGATTGATTACTATTTTAGGTATCCCGTTTCATGTGTACTTTGCATTAAGCATTTGAGAATGAAGTGTTTCTGTATACTTTGAGTGCCTGATAATGATATGAACTTGTTTGCGTATTGCAGTAATGAAAATTTAATTCGGGACACCTTTTTGCGCCAGAATATGGATGAAGAGGGCTGGGTACCCATTAAATTAATTGCAGGCTTCAACAAAGTGAGTTTAAGCCTGGCAAGTTCATATTTTTTTGTTCCATGTTTGAAGTTAATTTTCAGTATCTTTTCCCTTCGTTCCCACTTCATTTCAATTGCTCATATTAGAACATAGGAGAAAGTTGGTCTATAAGCCGGTAAATGCTCAATACTTTTCTGGTACACAACTTTGAATAATGCATCATTGAAGTCCGGAGCTTTTGTGGGGCTACATATGTTTTAACAAGATCAATGTTGATTGCTGTTTTTTTTTTTTTTTGGTCATAAAATGCTCTAGTATCAATTTTGTTGCATGATGTGTAAAGCCTTCATGTGTATTTCATTGTTTTAGATGAATACAGATTCTGGATTTATTTGGTGCTCAATGTATTTCCACATACTACTAATTGTTGAAAGACTGAGTTTTGCAGCTATAAGGGGATCTTTACATAAATCATCTGTGTGTGTTGTTCATATAAACTGTGATATCTTTATTGCTGATTCATATTCTGCTTCGAACAAAAATTCCACATTCATGTTGGATATTACTGGACATTACTGCTAGACCAGTATCCTTGGTTATTGTTTTCAGAAAGAACTGGTATGTGGTCTATTAGCTGCTTCTGTTTGTCCTCTGGTATGAATTTCCTGAAGTTAACGTGTTATTTCTTTTCTAAATTACTTGTGTCTCGAGGGGATATGGCCTCAGTGTAGGTTTTGTATAGAAATAGGGCTCAGTTTGAAGTGATCTTAGTTAAAATTGTGTTTATACCAGCTTGTTGTCTTTTATGAATCATAACTGAATGGTTTTGAACTCATTTCGTATTGTGAAAGTCCGGTTGTTTGAGCTGTGTTTGATGCTCTTGGTGAGAGTACAACTGAAGTTTCCATTTTTGGTTATTATTCTATGTAACCTAGAACAAAGAAAGAAACACAGATATGAAAGGCACGGATGTTCCAAGTTTCTCTTGTGGATTAAAAATGATGATTGGATAGTTGAAGATTATATGCTTGCCTTTATTGTATGCAAGCATACCTTTGATGTTGTTGATGTCTTTGCCACGATTTTCTGGTCTGCGAAGATCATCTTGTATTTGAGAGTTGACTGTGTGCGCTTCTAGAACATACTTGTAATAATGTTCATTTACTGTGTTCACTTGTGGCTAGCTTTAGAGTAGAGTTATCCAGTGGCCATATTAATAATACATTATGCTGATATTTTTGTGCAGGTTTCACATTTGACTGATAACATACAGTTTATATTGGATGCGCTCAGGTCTTCCACTGTGGTAGAAGTGCAGGTATCTCTTGGTTCCCTCTTTATTGACATTCTTATGCGCTGACTAACAATATTACTAAATGACTGATTGATCCGATTGCATTGTACGGTAGGGTGACAAAGTAAGAAGAAGACACGACTGGATGAGGTGGTTATTGCCACCATCTGTTCAGTTTCCAAGTGCACCTAGCCCTAGCCCTCAAGGCCTTGGGAAGTCGAATCAAGAGATGCTTGCGGGTAACGTGCAAAACATGTCCTTAGAGGAGGTCAGTGGCCAGAGTAATGCGAGACGTCAAGCTGATATTCAATCAAAGGCATTCCAAAGTAGATCGTCGTCAGGTGATTTTAGCAGTCAACCACAGCCATCATCTAGCCATGAAGGTCTGGATCACTTCACTTCTGCCAAGAATTGAAGCGTGGATGTGTTCTGATGCACATCGATGGTGCTTTGGACGGAAAGTGTGGAGCGAGAGGAGGGTTTCAACAACATGGATGGGTAGTGGTCTTGCCTTGATCGCGATGAAACATGGTTTCTCGTCGAGGTCTTCTTCTAGAACATATATGGTGGTTTAGGAAACAAGGTTCCAGCTTTTGAAAAGACCAAAGACAAAAAAAAAAAAAAAAAAAAGAGCTAAAACATCAATTTCTTTTGTTTAAAAAAAATTAAAAATCGGAAAGGAAATGAAATGAAAAATCAAAGGAAAATTAGAAACATAAGGCAGCAAACGTTTTTATGGCTGAAGATGGTGGCATCAGATTATTGGAATTTTGTAAAGAATTCATTTTTTCTTTGGGACTATTATCCTTTGATTCCTCCCGCCTAATTATTCGTTGTGGCACCATTGGTTTGAATGGGGAATTTTTGACATTGCTCCTTGTATGTTATGGTATTGCTCAGCCAATTTTAGTTCTTAGGGTTAGGGGTTGCATTCAGGGACGCCGAGTCTTTTTTATAGACAATACGGCGACGAGAAAGTGGCGCATTGAATTGTCTTTTGCGTGGTGCCGTTGGCCGAGCTCCATCTGAATCTGATGTGTGCCAATTTCTCTTTTATTAATAATTTTGATGATTATGAAGCCTTCTAGAATAATCTTCTTTTGCTGGATGTATGTTATAATTTGCTAAAGTGAGTGCATATAGTGCAGTATTCTTTACCATATTCAAATTAGTGTGGTTTTACTCATATCAACGTATTATTCGGATAGAATCGGGAAATCATATTCGTAAGTTAAATACAAAATTAAGAAAAGAAATATTATTCTTTTTCTCTAATACGCCTCCGCAAGATGGAGGTAGTGTCAACGACTCCAATCTTGGACCGTAGGAGAAAGAACCGGGAAGCTGGCAGCAGTTTAGTGAGATTGTCGGCTAGCTGTTGAGCCGTAGGGACATGTAGCCCCAAGATTATCAGAGAAGAGAGTTGGTGGAGAGGCCAGCTGGTGATGTAGTTCAGTCAATAGATTATGCACCCATTCTACTTCCGCAGTGGCATGGGCAATGGCACGATATTCAGCCTCGGTGCTGGATCGAGCAACAGTACGTTGTTTCTGTGAACGCCAGGATATAAGGGTCTCCCCTAAGTAGAGCAGGAAGGCAGAAGTGGAAGTACGATCATCCAAATTACCAGCCCAGTCAGAATCAGCGAAAGCAGTGAGGCGCAAAGGCTTAGCAGAGCGGCGAATAGCAAGACCATAGGATAGTGTACCACAAACATAGCGGAGCAAGCGCTTGAGATTCTGCCAATGAGAGATGGTAAGGGCATGCATATACTGAGAGAGCTTGTTGACAGCAAAGGCGATGTCCGGACGAGTGTAGACAAGATACTGGAGGGACCCGAGAACCTGGCGATACCGGGTGGCATCAGTGAGAGGAGTATCATCACGAACAGAAAGAGTAACGGAGGAGGCCATAGGAGTGGATACTGACGTTGCATCAAGCATATGAAACCGAGTAAGAATATCATTCATATACTTATGCTAGGAGAGAACATAACCTGTGGTCGTAGGGATGACCTCGATGCCTAAAAAGTAATTAACATCGCCAAGTTCTTTGAGAGAGAACTGTCGAGCCAAGGCCATTTGAAAAGCAGAGAGGGTGGCCTCATCATTACCCATAAGAAGAAGATCATTAACATAGACCAGGAAGTACATGATTACCCTGGAACGATGATACACAAACAACGAGGCATCGGACTGTGTCTTCTGAAAGCCAAAAGTAAGAAGAAAAGTGCTGAGAGCAGTATACCAAGCCCGAGGTGCTTGTCGTAAGCCATAGATGGCACGGCGGAGACGGCACACATAAGTAGGGTGTTGAGGATCAACGAACCCAGGGGTTGAACCATATAGACTTCATCCTCAAGAGGCCCCTGTAGAAAAGCATTGTTGACATCGAACTGCTTGAACGGCCAATTGTGAGAAAGCGCAATGGTGAAAACTGTGCGAACTGTGACAGGTTTGACCACAGGGCTAAACGTATCTTGGAAGTCCACACCAGGGCATTGATGAAAGCCTTTCGCCACTAGTCGGCACTTGAACAAGTTTATAGAACCATCAGAGTGGTGTTTGATGCGATATACCCATTTGTTTCCCAAGACATTGAAGTGCGGCTGACGGGGAACAAGATCCCACATATGATTTTGAATGAGGGCTGAATGTTCCTTGTGAAGCGCGGCATCCCACTCGGGATATTTCATAGCTTCGGAGACTGAACGGGGCTTAAGAGGAGGAGGCCGAGTTGTCATATTAGCCTGAAAGAGCCGCTTGGGCTTATAGATACCAGCCTGCGCCCGTGTGGTCATGTTGTGACTGCGGATAAGTGGAGGTGGGCCGGCTGGACAGGAAGCAGTGGGCGGCGGCGAGGAATTCTCAAGCCGATGAGATGAGGACGGGGCCTGGTGGGCCGCTGGAGCAGCAAAAGAGGCCGGGCGAGCCGGTGGAGCAGCAGCGGGGGCCTGGCGGGCCTGGGGAGCAGCGGAAGAAGCCGGATGGGTCGGCCGGGTAAGTGATGCAGGAGAAGGGGGAGGCCCAGATGGAGTAGCCGGAAGCCCAGATTGTACAGAGGAGGGATCTGGCGCAGAGGGGCCAGCAGCTGATGAGGAGGGAGCCTGGTGAGTGCCAGTGATGGGCCAAGGCCCATTTAGTGGGAGATGAACAATGGATGGGCCTGTGTCGTGCATCCATGTATCCGCCGTGGAGGAATCTGCAGGAGAATTAGGAGATAAGCTAGGAAAGGAAGTTTCTACAAATATAACATGGCGAGAAAGAAAAATGCGGTGAGTTTGGGGATCGAAACACTTGTAAGCACTGCGTTGTGGACAATAGCCAATAAAAAGACATGGCCGGGAGCGGGGATCAAGTTTATTAGAGGAGTAAGGGCGTAACCACGGATATCAGAGACAACCAAAGATACGAAGTTTATGATAGTTCGGAGCAAGGTTAAACAGCACAGTGTAGGGAACTTGACCATGTAGAGCGGATGAGGGTAGGCGGTTAATCAAATAGGCAGTTGTGGAAAAAAGCAAAAGACCAAAAGATAGTGGGAAGATTAGCATGATGCAGGAGAGTGATACCCGTTTCGACAAGATGGCGATGTTTTCGTTCAGCGAGGCCATTGTGCTCGGGAGTATGTGGTGGTGTAAGGAGGCGACTAATGCCATGATGAACAAGGGTGGAGCACAGTTTTTGGAACTCACCACCACCATCAGAATAAATGCGACGAATGGTGGTGGAAAAGTAATTTTCAACCATCTTGCGAAAATCAAGAAACACACGAAGAACATCAGACTTAAACTTCAACGGATAATACCATGTATAACGAGAAAAATGATCAACGATAATTAAGTAGTAACGAAAATCATCAATGGAGGAGACCGGAGCCGGACCCCAAACATCCATATACAATAAATCAAATGGTCTAGTGCTGAATAAGGAAGACACAGCAAAGGGAAGTTTGTGACTTTTATTGGAAAGACAAGAGTTGCAATGATCACTGACTATAGAGGAAGAGACCGGTAAGGATTGAGAGCGAATGAGACTAGAGAGTGAGCGGGAGGAAGGATGGCCAAGGCGGGAATACCAGGACGTGGAGGAGGTACGAGTGGTGACAAGCGCAAGACAAACATGGTCCACATCACTAGGCAGCTCATAGACATCGCCATTATTTCCCCCTTTTAGCATTGGCACCCCCGTGCGAAGATCCTTCACAACAAAACAATCAGCAAAAAATTCCACCGAGATGGGATTAGTACGGCAAAGCTTGGAAACGGAGATAAGTTTGTGCTTGATGGCAGGAGCACATAAAACATCATGCAATTGTAAGGAAGAAGTAGAGTGTTGAAGAGAAGTAGACCCAATGTGCGTAATTTTCAAACCTGTGCCATCGCCAACCAGGAGCTATAATCCGAATAAAGAGACAGATTGCCTAAATCGGAGGTAACATGATGAGAAGCGGCCGAGTCAAGAAGCCAAGGTCCCGAAGATGAAGGATGGCTGGTGGTGGTATGATGAGCCTGAGATTGACGGGCCTGATAAGCCTGACGAGCCTGAGGAAATAGTTTAAAGCATTGTCGAACTGAGTGGCCTGGGTGGTCACAATATTGACATATAATGGAGGGCCGGCGGCTGGTGGACTGAGCAGGAGAGGGCGGCCCAAGAGAGGACAGGTCTGGATGGCCAAATGATGGGCCTGAAGCCCGCTGATAATCAGAAGCCCGTGGAGTTGAAGCCCGCTGGGGCTGCTGAGAAAGCCCCAGCTAGGAACGAGGGGAAAACTACCCGCCACCACCGTGATGCCGCTGCTGTCCCTGAGTAAAAAAATAGTCGGAACTGTTGACTTTGATTGAGCCTGGAGATCGGCTTCATATTCAACAAGGGAGTCGACCGGATCCTCCAGGCTGAGTCCAGAACCACGAGCACAGACGGCAGCCACAAACGCACTATATTCATCACCCAACCCGCGAAGGCAGAAGACAACAAGGTTGTGGTAAGAGACGGGTTTGCCGATAAGGGCGAGTTCTGCAGCGATGCCCTTTAAATCATTCACAAAAGACATCACATCACGATTCCCTTTGACATTTTTGGCCAATTTTCCTTTCAAGAACTCGGGACTGGGCATGACTCGCATAAAGTTTTTCCAAAATCAACCAAGCATCCTGAGATGTCGAAGCGGCAGAAACAAATGAATAGATTGATTTAGAAATCGAGCAGCGTAAGGCGTGTAGAATGAGCTTATCTTGGCGAAACCAATATTGATAGGCTGGATTAGGAGTTGCAGTCGCATCTACCATGACAATGCGAGAAGAAGCGACGGAAGTCCCGTCGATGAAGCCGAACAGATCGAGACCCATAAGGAGGGTTTCCAGCTGGGAGCGCCAGGATGCGAAGTTCGTTGGGGTGAGCTTTAGAGGAAGCTGAGCAGCTGGATTGAAGGTGATTATGGTGGGGGTCTCTGCAGATGAGGCGGTGTTGAAAACACCAGATCTGTCGGACATGATGACCGGAAACAGAGAGGCTCGAGACTGAAGAGAAGTGGAAAAAACGAGGAAAGAGATAGGCAAATGGATCGATGCTAGCTGATCTTGGCTGGCTCTGATACCATGGAGGAATAACAGAATTGATGTGGAGATATTCTGAAGCAATCAAAACGTGATTTGCCCCTTGGATTCAGCTTCTGCTTTATACATAATTACAGGAGGTTTGTTAGATGGAAACAGAGAGTTTGCAGGGGAGTGATGTAGTGGGTGCAGGTTAATAGGTGCACTCAGTGCACTAAGTTAAATACAAAATTAAGAAAAGAAATATTATTCTTTTTCTCTAATACCCTCTACCACCAGACAACAGAAAAAGAGTTGTTCGAAGGGCTCCTCTTCTTGCCCATAGCCATAAGTTGGGCACTACTCCAAGGCAATCCCCACCTTAGAGAGATGAGTTCCTCACCAGACGGTTAGGCACGTTGGGACTACATCAACTTCGGGGGCAGCGCAGCATTCCAAATCCTTAACCATAAACTATACGGTACCAAGGCCAAACCCTCGCCTTGTTCACTATTTCAGTTGCCTCCTTATTGCAATCGCCTAATGGTACCCTGATTATACTATATACACCCCTCATACTTCACGCGCCCACACCTAGAGGTTGAATCAGGCACGTTCGGGCTGGGTTCGATAGAGTTAGGGTTGGTCGGGTTTCGGGTTGTGGGTAAGTCGTGCTCGGGTTTTTCAAATTGCGAGTCAGTTGGGCTAAGGGTCATTCGAGTTACGGGTTCATCGGGTTGTGAGTTAATCGGGTTACAGATCAAGTGGGTTGCAGATGGATCGGGTTTCAGATTTTTCGGGTTCGCGCATTATGTTTTACGTACTCTTTACTACTTACAACTTACACTTTATTGATTAGACCAATTTAAAATATTTTTTCACAAATTTTAGACAATTTATGTCTATCACGTATATGTACTTATAAAATTTATTTTTTTGTGGAAATACTTTAGAGTTTTAAAACCTTGTCATACTGCTAATTAATTTTGTATTATTTTAGATGATCGAGCTATTGTAGTTGACAATTGTGTGACTTAATATGCCAAACTTAGCCCTCATTTTGAAGCCCAAATGAACCTCAGGCATTACTTAAATAGACCAAAATTTTATTTCAGTGTTGTAAACTAACACTTGGTCGCCGCTCCGTGCGAGTTATTAATTGGTTTCACGGCTTAAACTAACTATTCCATCTTGAGTCAAGTATAACTCAAGATGGGATTGTTAGTATATTGGTTGACCAATGTCGTATTCCGTGAGTCTTGATATCATGGGTTATTTTTCACTTGGTCGTTATCTACTTGATCAGGTTTATGTTTGTTTGGAGGACAAATGGAAATAACTGGCTACGACAGCAGAGATAAAAAAAAACAAGTACTCAAGGCATCCCTTCCCCTAGATACTAGGCCTATCGTGCAAAAGGATAACTCTGTTGATTTATGGGAAACGAAGTGCGGGACTCACTAATTTAGAGACTAGCTCAATGGTAATGCAACTAGCCCCCATCTTAATTCGATCCGCTGACCCAATGTCACCTCGATCATGTTCATGAACTAGGGATACAGTTTATTCCCTTTCAATAGGTTGCACCTATCTGCACACTATTTCGATACGTCAATGGTCACGCACGTATCGCGCTAGAATTACCTAGATGTGCATCCCAAGTGGAATGGGATGGTCACCACTCACCTCTAACCACCAATTAGGCTCCTAGATCATTCATCTACATTAACTTGCCAAACCTCTCAAACCCACAACCATGTCATGCAAACCCTAACTAGGAAATCATGAAAAGCATATGGAGAGACAAGTTCAAAGCATAATCAACATAGATAAATGCATGCAAACACTAGGTAAACTCATTTTATTCACAAACCCTAACAAAATTCATTTTACATAATAAAACCTAAACCTAGGGTTTGGGGATTATTTTCCTAGTACCTTGAGTAACTATCCTGTAAAGGGGGAAGAAGATACATAGAAGAATGGGAAAGAAAACTAGAGATGGGGGATTGATGGAAAATCCCTTCCTTCTTCTCCTTCCTTCAGCTTCTCTCTCTAACTTCTCTCTAGAACTAGAAATGTATTCAAGTGTTTCACCTCTCTTTGCAAAGGGGAAGGGATCCCCTATTTATAGACTTCATGAGGACGGGCAAGTTCGAGGTTGCGGGCTGAGAGATCGTGAGTGTGAACATGGGATGTGACGTCACGACCTTGAAACGTAATATTTTTGTTCTAGCTAGCTCGGCAGTTCGCGGCCTGACTTCGCAGTCGCTATTCATAAGTCACGGTCGAGATTTTTTTCGTGGTCTTGGACAACTGAGACTGCGAGTCGACTATCGAAACTCGCTGTCCATTCCTTGGTAGCTGCTTCCTCAAGTTCACGGTTGGCACTCTCCATATCGCGGGAGCGATCTTTGCTCTAGAGGTCGCGATCTCCTGGTTGAGTTCGAGACTCCTCTTCTCGGCTATGATCTCTGTTGTGATCTCCTTGTTTTGCTCCTTTTCCTACACTTGTGACCCGTTTTTGTGCTTAAAACGCAAGTAGCATCTAATACATCCTTGATTTGAATTTGGCTCACTTAGGGGTTGTTTGCTTGATGAATATTTTTCAAATCGACAAAGCAAACGACCCTTAAGTCAACCAAAACCTCTTCTCAAACTCTTGTCTAGCCACTCACTTTCAGCCATTTATTCCAACTCCTTCTATGACGTCACAAGACTCACAACCACTTAAAAACGAGTCAAAGTGGATTGTCCTACACTAGCACTTCCACGTAATAATTCTACCAAAGAGATCCAATTACAGGAATAGCATCTAAGCATATACTCATAGAGTGCAATTTCCTTATCCTGCTCACGACCTATTTTGTGAGTAGGTGCTCATAACTTGAAATGGGCTTCCACATTCCACCAACTAATTTAGAGGGCTATGATTTCTTTATTTTGGGAAGGGCTTGGGTAAGAAAAAATAAGTGGAGCCAAACAACTTTTAAGAGGGTGGTTCCTCAACATAATTGACATGAAATGTGTCAATTCGAACCGGTATATACCGTTCCGTCGATTTAGCAAGAGGAATGATTATACCAGTGGTACAACTGGTTTGTACCATTTCATACCGGTTTAATAAAATGTGAAAAAAATATGAAAATCCATTATTATCAACCTCTAAATACAATATTTAACGTCAATAAGCAATTTACTTGAATCCAACAAATAACATCAACATTTAACTTTTAAATTCATAAATAAATTATAAATTATAAATTATTTTTCGATTAATTAAATTCACTAAAATAACTTCATTTTACTTAAAAGTGTTAATTTGATCATGCTAGTTGATAGACCGTTAATTACACATGTTTTTACCCCTGTTCTTACACCGTTTGAGATGTGGTTTCTCGTGTTTTAGACCGATTTCACGCTAGGTTGTGCTTGTTTGTGATATTTCAGGTCCTGGCAAGTGAATGAAGGTTTAGGAGCGAGCTCGGGGTCGATTGGGTGAAGATCGGGCGCGAGACAAGTCACAAGGGAGGTCACACGGGCTGCCCTGATATTCACACGGCCGTGTGAAGTAATGGCCTGGCCGTGCGAGTTTTGCCGAGAGCACACACGGGCAAAGCAGAGGATCGACACGGCCGTGTGAAGGAGTGGCTTGGCCGTGCGAGTTTTGCCGAGAGCAAACACGGGCAGATGGAAGTCACACACGGCCGTGCCACTCTGGCCGTGTGAGAAGCCTGGAATTCGACTAAGTGATACGGTGCGTTTTGCCTCACACGGGCAACTGGGTAGGCCACACGGCCGTGTGGCCCTGCCCGTGTGAGTCGGGATTTCCTGGTTTTAAGCCAAATTCCGAACCAAAGAGGAGGAGAGCTGGGTTTTTGGATCCCAAACACCCAAGGGACGAACCAAAGAGAGAGAGGGCGATTTGAGGGCATTCTTGGAGTAGAGAAGGAGGATTTCTTCGCCTTGGAAGCTTGAGGAACAAGCCCGGACTTGAAGGCTGATCATCTGAAGATTCTTACTGCAGTCTCTCTCTTCTCTATGGAGTAACTTCCCTTGACTTAGGTTTTGAGGAACCCTGGCTATGTTTGTTTGATTGGATGATTGTATGAGTACTCTGACTTGATAATCTTGAGTTCATATTCAATATATGCATGTTTTCATGATTCAATTCTGCTTTAGTCGAGATTATTGATTCTGCTTTGATCCTATGAGAGGGAATACCTGATTAGGTCAATAGAGCACCATAGATTGATAGTAGTGGATCGATTGCTTTAGTCGAGGGTTGATTCACTGCTTTGTATCGATTGAGAACCCCTTTCGATAGAGGGAGTCTAGTTCAGAACGCCTTGATCAGTTGTTCTAGAGAAGGATACGTCCCTCTAGGCAATTGACTCAAGAGGGCCTTGTTCCTTTAGTCGAGACTCAAGGTCTAGTCAAGGATTCTCCGCATTGTGAATGAAAGTGAAACAGGTTAGAGATCATCAATCATTAATCTGGCTAGTGGCTAGGGGGAATCATACCTAAGTGAGTTCCCAACCTGTAATTAGATTAACTTAACTGTAGTTTGCTAGAGTAGTTTTAGTTCTTTCATCTTAATCTGATTTGCTAAATAATAAACTGAAGCTGAGTAATAGTAACTCTAGAGACCCGTGGATTCGATATTTATCACTTGAGCCACTATACTGCAGTCCCTTTCATTGGTTACACTTGGCCTTTGTTAGGTGTTGTGTTTTAGAGCATCAAGTTTTTGGCGCCGTTGCCGGGGACTTTCTAGAGTATTAGGAAAGGCAGAAGTTTGTTACTTTAGCGTTTTTCTTTTCTTTTCCACCCTTGCTTTTCACTTGGGTGTTTTTGTTTTTGTTGGTGCAGATCTGAATCATGGATCCTAATGGCTTCTCCAATCATTGGGGGTATCCACCACCATCTGGGTGGTATTACCCCGACACTCCCTGGAGCAATCAAGGCGGAGAAGACTATGGATTCGGGTTCCAGTACCAACCCCCTTACTACGGAGAACAACCGGAACCCTGGGCATATCAAGAACAACCTCATTACCAAGAAGAATTTTTCCCACAACCAGAGGGGCCATTGGAGCTGGAGTTACCCATGGCGGCCTTCACGGGCCATTCTGCAGAGCCATGCTACACTCCACAGCCAGATCCACACTATGAATTGAGACTTCTCATGGAGCAGTTTGCTCGAGACTGTGATAGAACATGCTCCAGGATGGATCATTGTGTCCAGGCCTATCGTGAAACAGAGGAGATCCTCCTGAGCCTTAAGAAGAGCGTCGATGATCTTGAGCGATCTTGGGCACAGCCTGCTCCAGATCACCCTTCTGCTACCATACAAGAAGAGGAGGAGGAAGAAGAAGGCTACAAGGACATTGTGGAGCACACTGAAGTTGTCACGGAGAGCTCCCGTGATGATCATGATCAGGAGTGTCCTGTCGTAGCCGACCGCACCTTCCCACACCCCAAACTCCGCTTTGAAGAGGCGGGCATGAGTGAGGAGTTGCAAGAAGATCTCATGAAAGAAATTGCTTGGCAACTTGCTCTCCAATCCGTGCTAGAAGAAGAAGAGCAACAAAGGGTGCAGAAAGAAGTTGTGGAGGATGACGAAAGTGAAGCAGGAGGAGTTCTTGATCATTTCCTAGGGGTGATACCACATGAAGAAGAAAGGGGGGTTGAAGAAGCAATTGGCGTCCAGGCTGAGGACGGAGTTAAGGTGGAAGAGGCCTGCACCGGCCATGAGTTACATGTGATATCTCCACCAAACTTCGAGGAACTGCTTAGCAAGGACCCATTTGCAGTGTCTCTTTGCCAGACCAAGGCCACCTCGACATCGGTCCCTCTTGGTGGACGCGATGGTGGCCAATCGATGCTGTCATATCTGGTTTGGGGCAATGAGACGAGAGAAGAGAAGGAGAGGTCTCGAGGGTGGAGACTTCATCTACATCAAGTACATGAGCCTTCATCACCTACCACACCACATGCTCGTGACTTGAGACTCCACCTCATCGACGAGAACCTCAACTTCAAGGAGGTTCTAGCATGGACCGAAACTTAGGAGCCATCGTCCGGCTCACGACGTGAAAGAAGCGCTTGTTGGGAGGCAACCCAACCAGTCGGTTTGCATTTCTTTCTCTATTTCTCCTCGGTTGAGTCAGTTTTGCTATTTGATTTTAGAGTCAATAACTCAACCTTTGTGAGATTTTGTGTGGTGTTTGTGTTCTGATTACTCTCTCTTTCTGGATGGCACCGCCTGACCCGTTCATCATCATTCACCCTTGATCTGGTAACTTCGTTCTACCCTCCTTATCTTTCCTCCATTGAGGACAATGTCGTGCTTAAGTGTGGGGGGATGTTCGATTATGTATGCGGGTGAATGTTTGGCTGTTTGTGTGCTTGGAGCCTAGTCCACTATCCAAATTTTTAAATTTGAGGGCTCCAAGTACGTGTTCCTTGCAATTGCCTGCTCAGTATGCTTTGAATTGACAGTCTTTGTAGTGATATGCAACCTAGGGAGGTAGTGTAGCACTATGGAGGATGTTGATGCATTTAAGAAGTCTCATTTCTTCTTCATATTGTGTTGGTTGATTGAGTGAATTAGTGATCTTAGGACCCTTGAATTGTGTGGTGTTGTGGATTCTCTGCCTGTCATGGACTCTTGTGTCATGTTTTGAAAATAACAGGTGCTCGAAAATGTGCTTCAAAATAAATGTCTCCCGTGCGAATAGGGCGAAAGTGTGTAAGGGGAGACGGGAATCCGTTCCCAATTTCCACCTACTACCTCCAGCCCCCTTACATGTCTTTCCCCCGCACGAGGCTCGAGACATCCGCTCCTGGCATGGCCGGTAAGAGCAGGTTGGGACCCTTGGAAAAAAAAGAAAAGAAAAAAATAACAGAAAACAAGCAAAACAGAAAGAAAAGGGGTTCCAACCATCTTCAAGAAGAAAAAAAAAGAGAGCACCTTGAAAAATGTGAGTCCATGATCTTTCGTTTTTGAGAATCTCTTCATCCACAATTCATTTGTCCTCTGTTCACTATTTTCCATGATGCCGACTCGATACTAGTGCTCTCGCCGAAGAAGCTATGAGATGACTTGTGCGTTGGTTGACCTCGTAAGTTGCTAAATGATCTAGGAAGTCCTCTACCTACGATCTGGGTTGTTTGTTGCTATAGAGGTCTGGAGAGCTACATTGGTTTGAGTTAGGTTTGCTTGGGGACAAGCAAACGGTTAAGTGTGGGGGAGTTTGATAGAC
The DNA here is from genome assembly GCA_964030455.1 of Linum trigynum. Lineage (NCBI taxonomy): Eukaryota > Viridiplantae > Streptophyta > Magnoliopsida > Malpighiales > Linaceae > Linum > Linum trigynum. The sequence goes on along the minus strand of OZ034814.1, from coordinate 24,306,524 downwards.
CGTTAATTACACATGTTTTTACCCCTGTTCTTACACCGTTTGAGATGTGGTTTCTCGTGTTTTAGACCGATTTCACGCTAGGTTGTGCTTGTTTGTGATATTTCAGGTCCTGGCAAGTGAATGAAGGTTTAGGAGCGAGCTCGGGGTCGATTGGGTGAAGATCGGGCGCGAGACAAGTCACAAGGGAGGTCACACGGGCTGCCCTGATATTCACACGGCCGTGTGAAGTAATGGCCTGGCCGTGCGAGTTTTGCCGAGAGCACACACGGGCAGAGCAGAGGATCGACACGGCCGTGTGAAGGAGTGGCTTGGCCGTGCGAGTTTTGCCGAGAGCAAACACGGGCAGATGGAAGTCACACACGGCCGTGCCACTCTGGCCGTGTGAGAAGCCTGGAATTCGACTAAGTGATACGGTGCGTTTTGCCTCACACGGGCAACTGGGTAGGCCACACGGCCGTGTGGCCCTGCCCGTGTGAGTCGGGATTTCCTGGTTTTAAGCCAAATTCCGAACCAAAGAGGAGGAGAGCTGGGTTTTTGGATCCCAAACACCCAAGGGACGAACCAAAGGGAGAGAGGGCGATTTGAGGGCATTCTTGGAGTAGAGAAGGAGGATTTCTTCGCCTTAGAAGCTTGAGGAACAAGCCCGGACTTGAAGACTGATCATCTGAAGATTCTTACTGCAGTCTCTCTCTTCTCTATGGAGTAACTTCCCTTCACTTAGGTTTTGAGGAACCCTAGCTATGTTTGTTTGATTGGATGATTGTATGAGTACTCTGACTTGATAATCTTGAGTTCATATTCAATCTATGCATGTTTTCATGATTCAATTCTGCTTTAGTCGAGATTATTGATTCTGCTTTGATCCTATGAGAGGGAATACCTGATTAGGTCAATAGAGCACCATAGATTGATAGTAGTGGATCGATTGCTTTAGTCGAGGGTTGATTCACTGCTTTGTATCGATTGAGAACCCCTTTCGATAGAGGGAGTCTAGTTCAGAACGCCTTGATCAGTTGTTCTAGAGAAGGATACGTCCCTCTAGGCAATTGACTCAAGAGGGCCTGGTTCCTTTAGTCGAGACTCAAGGTCTAGTCAAGGATTCTCCGCATTGTGAATGAAAGTGAAACAGGTTAGAGATCATCAATCATTAATCTGGCTAGTGGCTAGGGGGAATCATACCTAAGTGAGTTCCCAACCTGTAATTAGATTAACTTAACTGTAGTTTGCTAGAGTAGTTTTAGTTCTTTCATCTTAATCTGATTTGCTAAATAATAAACTGAAGCTGAGTAATAGTAACTCTAGAGACCCGTGGATTCGATATCTATCACTTGAGCCACTATACTGCAGTCCCTTTCATTGGTTACACTTGGCCTTTGTTAGGTGTTGTGTTTTAGAGCATCACTAGTCATACTAGTGGTGTTCATGTTGATTTCATGACCGACACCGGTTGAACCAGGTTCAACCGGCCGGCATGTCACCGGCATGACAACCATGGTGTCAATCACCTTTCTCTTTTATTTATTTTTTCTTTTCTTCATTTCAAAGGTCTCAGGGATGAGAATACTTGTTCGAAAACTTTGAATACTTTGGCGGCAATTGAATACTTGCTCGACGCCTATTAATATGTGTTCATTTGTGAGGAATATTTATTCGTATCAGAGATGAGAATACTTGTTGGAAGCTTTTAATACTAGTTCTGCCCGTTTGAATACATATTTGTCACTTTTGAATACTTGTTTGACATCTATGAATACGACAATACATATTCATAGGCGTTGAACGAGTACTCAAAAGTGCCAAAAAGTATTCCAAGGCGTCGAACAAATATTCAAAAGTGTCGAACTAGTATTCTTATATCTAAGATCAAGAAATATTTCACATAAAAATGAACACGTATTAGTAAGCGTCGAACAAGTATTTAAACGCACCAAAAAACTATTGGGAATATCTAAACTAATATTCTCATCTCATAGACCAAGGGAGAAAGAAAAGGAGAAAAAAAAAGTAACTGGACATTAAATCTCAATTAACTTGTGAGACAACCTCAAAGATTATTTGGCTCCTCTCTTTCTTGTTATCCATTCTCTTCTTAAAATAAAAAAACCCTAGCTATCCAAATATATAGGTGGGATGTGGAACCCTATCTCCCTTTGTGAGCAGAATAACCAAATTGCATAAAATGTGCCATGAGAAAGTTATAATTGGATTGTGATTAACAAACCAAACGAGTACAAGGAAAAATAGAATACACCAAAAAAGGCCTGAATAGAAATTATATACTGCAACAAACAACAATCGCAAGTAGTTTCCAAAGCAAGCACTAGTTGGTTCATTGAAAACTCAGCTGCCTTCTCAAAATATCTATGTATAGATAAGAATATATACAAGTTACCAACTAGCCTCAGACCACTATTATTGCATTGCACACTCCTGTTCAATTCCTAAGGCAACTATGATGAACTAACAATCGCTACCCCAACTACTGGTTTAGTCCACCACAAAATTGGTACCTTCCCTTTCCTGACTAAAACTAGCTGAAGAGCTTAGAGAGAGCAAACTATACACAAGGAGGAAACCAGAGTTCTAGAAAAAGACTGGACTACTACCGAAGCTTATTTTGAGCAACAGCATGGCATAACTCATCCTCATAGAAGAGAACACGATTAGAAGCCAAAGACTTGCATATCGGTTTGGACAGAGCAGAAGGAACCACACATCTTGGGGGGAAAGCAGAATCCTGGAAAAGCACGGCTGCAATTTGCTTCATCTCTGTGATTTTCAGGCGAGAAGGTGGCCTGGGACCTTGTCTTGGTGCTTTAGGAGTATGAGGGCTTGGCAGTAAGACACTCTTTCCATCTCCCTTCCTGCCAATGGCCACCCCAAAACATGGGAAGTAAGTGCTTGTGAAGGAAAAAAAAGAAAATAGAATACAGCTATTGACATTTGACAATGTTGTTGAAGTCCGACTTACCCAACAAAAGGATAGTGCTCTGCAGGGAGCGGTGTCATTGTTCGCAATATCTCCTGTCTGGAACGATCTGGGGTGGTATAATTGAAATGAAATTGCCTGGCGATCACGACCTACAGCCATCAGATTATAAGCAGAGTCAACTACATTGTTATGTTCTTTCAAAAATCCAACTCAGAAATTAGAGCAGAGGAGCTTACAGCCTTCCGAATCTTTCGAGAAACATGGAAAACTGCCCTTAGCTGGTCATGATGAAGGTGACACAGGACATTAACCTGACATATAAGGAGAAACAGCCTAAGCCGATACACAAAACTAAGACAAGATATGAAAGGGAAACAAAATGTTGTTCAGCGAAGCATGAAACGAGAATGAATCAAAATGGGTTTATCAGTTCATCTTAGCAAATCGCATGCGTCATAATGCCAAAAATGATTAGATTAAATCTTCAACCTTGCTTTACTACAGCAGCGTTACTATACTCGTTTCATCAATTCCATTGGTTAAATAATACAAGCAGACCAAACCTCCTCCAAATTGAGATGAGCAGCAGATTCATAGAAACTACAAACCGCCACAGCCAGGGATTATTCTTACCAGCAAATCCATGGGAAGAGACTCCAGCCTCGACTCAGATTCACAATCTTCAACACGAGGCGTCCTAGGTGTCCTCTCGGCGCGATTCTGTTTGAACAAATTCACGGGGGAGAGTAACAATGGACTATTGTCATGAGCAGCCAACTTATTTTCCACAGCAAGATTGTCAAGGACATCTGTCTTCTCGGTGCCAAACACAGCAACCCTCTTTCTTCCTAGATCGGTACATGACTTTGTCACCGACGCTTTGCTGTATCGCAGCTGAGCAAGAGCGCCAGGTTTCAGGTACCTGCTACTTGAACTCCGCAACCGCCTTCGTCGTCTAGGAGTGTCAGAGTCCCCATCTTTTGGAGAAACTTTCCCCATGGCTCCTCTAGCAACCTATTTTCCTCACCAGCAGGATTGTCCCTCCTTTTCAATAAACAACGGAACCAAACAACTTGACCATACATATAACCGATACCTGAAGCCACAAAATTTCAACTACTTCCTTGAATCCATCACAGAACAGCAAATGAAGGGTAGGAACAGAGTCCGCGACATCAAGAAAGAAATCGAATTCAAAGAAAACGAGCGTTAAGTCTTAACCTTCCTCGACGAATTCAAGAAATCAGGAGACATGAACCACCCTCCAGCTTCCAGTCAGTCCTGTGAGGTAAACAAACTTCAATTCGGTCAAATACCAAAGGATTAGCTCCGAAGAAATCATTCACCCTAGTAATTCCCACTGAGCGCTCGGATCGTAGGAAACATAGAGATGAACTCACCTGGAGCAGCCAGTGAAACTTCCCGCGGAGAGAGAGTGACAGAGGGAAAGAGGGGAAGGAAAGAGAAATGGGAAATTTGATGAGGGTTCCGCTAGGGTTTTGATTTTGATTTGAATTCCTCTACGATTGCCCGCCAAAATTTTCAACACAAGAAGGAGAAAGAGAGGGAAAAGTCTTTTTCGTTCCCTCTCCTCCGAAGAAAGAGGAAGAAAACGAGAAGAAAATTACAACAAAGTCAGTAGTCAGGTAACGTGGCGATACCGCATTGGCCGACCGTGGTGGCACTTGAAACGTCTCCATGTCTTTTTTCTCGCGGAGTTCCCGTAGATTGCGTAGCGTGATATTCTACGAAGGGGGTTTATCTTTAAAAACAATTTTTTTTAAAATTCTTTTAATTTGGAGCATGCTTGTCAGTTGTCATATCAGTGTAGACTTAGAAAAGTTAGAGTTGTGAATCGAGGAGTTTGGGTTGAGTTTAATTGGGTTATGGGCAGTGGTAGATTCAGAAAATTTTCACATGGGTGTCCTCTTCAAAAATTAAATTTAATTATATAATAAATTAAATAATTCGTATATTAAAATATCATACTTGTATAATTTTTTTATTAAATAATAAATTAAAATTTATATTTTGAAAAAATAATATAAATAAACTTCGTGTCTGCACTGTTCAAAAAAAAATCTACATATCCTACTAGACAATACTTCACGAACTTATCACTTATTCGATTTCTAACCTTGTTCTTAATGTAGCTCAAAGTAGAAAAGACTCTTTCAACACTTGCCGTGTAACCATAAAATCAATTCAAAATTAAGGGTAGCATGTACGTAGTTTAATTATTAGGTATTGAAAATAGTTGGGGATAAAGAAATAGCATTTTACTATTGCATGATGTTTAAAATAGAATAACAAATGAGTAGCAACATAATTAGAATATGTTTGATAATAGTAGTGTCCTAGGTTGGAATAACACAAACTACCACTTATATTTTGTTAATCATAAGCAAACTATTATCGAGGGTAGGATAATAATTTTTTCAAATGTTAGGGTGTCCCGGATTACCAATTATATTTTGTATACTCATACGAAATTGCTACCGAAAGTTGGATAATCGTTTCCCCAAATTTTAGGGGTGTCCCGGGACACCCCTAGAGGCCCATGTATCCGCCCCTGGTTATGGGTCAGTTAGTTTTCGGGTTCATCAGGTTGTGAGTTGGTCGGGTTCAATCAGATTGTGGTTAGTCTGTTTACGAGTTCATCCTTTTATGGATCAGTCGGGTTGTGGGTTCATCGTGTTGCGGGTCCATCCGGTTACGGGTTGATCGGGTTTCTGGTCAGGCGGGTTACGAACATATCGGATTGCGGGTTGTTCGGATCAACGCATTGTGCTACTTACTCTTTACTCGTTACAACTTACACTTTATTTATCACACTAATTTCAAACATTGTCTGCAATTTTTAGACAATTTGTTTGTACCTCATATTTATATATGTACTTATAAAAGGTTTTTTGGTAGAAGTACTAAAGTTTAAAAAATTGTCAAAGTGCATTGAGTTATTGCAATTGTATGACTTAATATATCTAGTTGAACCCTCGTTCTGAAATCAAATTTCAATTCGAACACAACTTAAATATGCGAAAGTTTTACGCAGCGTTGTCAAATAATGATCATGTAATGCTGAAGTTGTAATAAATGTAGAAGCATAGAAAACAAGTATACAAATGTAGGGAGATATGATCGAAATAGTGAACAGGATAATGGCACCGTTTGAGATCCCCGAGAGGGGATCATTTTGGGGTGGGGGGGGGGGGGTGTTATCGGAGAATGGCTCTAGAGGGACCCCCAACCAGGGAAGACAAACCCCCGACCGGGAATTAATAAGGGGTGATAGGGGATTGTCCTAAGGGCGGGGAAATGCATGTTTTGACCCACTACTCGCCCACCTTGGCCCTTATATGCAATTTTATGGCTACATGCTTGCTTTAGATGATTAAATGTGAGTGATATGGTTGATTAAAAGGAAAGAGCAAGCTGGGGAGTCCTCAAAGGAAAAAGGACTAGTGGATTAGCGACCACAAGGGTGAGTAGATTCTAACCCTAAATTTACATCAACGCAAACTCGGTATTTAGGTCATGAAGCGACCCAAGTACATATAATAATATTGAGTTATTTGGGTCATGAAGCGACCCGAGTAGGAAGCATGAATATCGAATGAATGAGTATTGATGTGATATGAATTGAAGGGCTATGATATGATAATTATGTGGTGAATGTGATGATGATTGTATGACAAATGTGAATGGCCACTTGAATGGCCAAAGTGATTGATCATGTGTTTATGTTAAGGGTTAATTGCATGGTTGGTCACTGAGATTACAAAAAGCGTTCATGTTTGGTCACTGGAAATATTTAAATCCGTTTGTGGTCACTCTAATTAGTTTAATGGTTCAAGTATGGTCACTCTCCGTTAGCTTCCGTTAGTCTTCGTTAACACCGTCAGTTAATTGCTGACGTGGCTAACAGAAATATACAATCATCCAATTTTACTAAAAAAAGTTAAAATATAACCTGCCACATCATAAAAACCCTCCACGTCATATAATCCCAACCCAATAACCCGACCTACACAAATCAAAATTAAAATAATTCTAAAAACACTGAAACTCCCCTTCACTCAGTCGCTCAACTCCCAGAGACCTTTATGTTTTCTCAATCCTTTTTCTTCCAAAACCATCGTCACCGATCTTCCTCCGATTGCTACTCTGGCAGCACCATCGATAACAAGCCCAAGAACTCCAACCCGCCGGACAACGACCTCCAACTCGAAATGCATGGGTTCATCAATGCGAGGAGCAAATCCACTCGACGTAGACCCAACCATCTTTGCCGGCTGCCATAAATCCAGAACATGGTCGGAGTAGATATGCTCGATGAGGGTGGCCCAACCATCTCTCCCACAAAACAATACCATCAATGGAGCAGATCCTACTCTTGCTTTCTCCCTCCTGTAATGTTCTCCAACCCAGCCACAAAGAGGAAGAAGCAGTCGCACAATCCAGAGATTGCCAATAATTGTCAAAAGACGAAAGCGTTGGGTTTGGGAAGAAGAAATCAACTTCTTCCTCTTGATTTTTCCTCCAACCAATTCGTTATAGCTCTTTCTCTTCTAAGCTCATGAATCCCACATCGGCATTAGATAGAAGAAAAGCAGGCGGACTGAATCCCTCCCGTCCCAAACGCCCAACAAAAGAGCACCCTTCTCCTTTTGATCCAAACTCTCCCCGACCCTCTCCAATCAAAACACCCATCCCGTTAGTCTCCACCGAGATCCCCAATAGTTACAGCGGCAAGCTCGTCCTTGCTATCCGGACGTCACGCTTCGTTACCAAGGCGGCCAAACTCGCGTCCCTCCGTCCAGTGCTCCTTCTCCTTCTCCACTGAATTACCTAGCTATTCCCCTTCGCAATTTCATCCCGATTCACCCTAATCGTTCCGGAAGATTCGCCCCCTGCCCATCAATCCCTCGGCTTCTTCTATTTTATCTGAATGGAAAAAAACACTATCCCCAGGGAATGACAGATCTGCTTCTCCTCAACTTGTCATCTTCCGTAAGAGCGAAGGCGGCAACAAGGAGGGAGTTGAAGCTAGCGCGCCGTCGTTGGTCAGTGAGATTGTAGAGGGAGTGGGATCGACGATGAGGGAAGAATGATGTTTCTTCCAGTTCTCTTCTCCATCGAGGGATTTTGGAAATTAGACAATCTTGAGTTTTAATTTGGGGTAGGTTAGGTCATGGGTTAATGGGTCGGGTCACATTGGTTAGGTTTTTATGATGTGGCAGGTTTTTTTTTATGATGTGGCGGGATTAGATTTTATTTTATTTTTGTCAAAAATAAGTGACTAGGTGAGTCAGTTAGCCACGTCAGCAAATAACTGCGGTGTTAATGAAAACTGACGAAAGATAACGGAGAGTGACCAAACTTGAACCACTTAACTAATTTGAGTGACCACTAATGGATTTAAATATTTTCAGTGACCAAACATGAACGTTTTTTGTAATCTCATTGACCAACCATGCAATTAACCCTTTATGTTAATGTATGATGTTGATGTGGTTAGGGGTAGGCAACGGGAAACGGGTATTTGGGAATACTCGTACGCGGCCCGTTTTTTGAGTGTTACGGGTACCCAAATACCCATAATTTTTTTACGGGATGAGACTTGGGATCAAGAATGACTACTTTGGGTACCCACAGGTTACCCATTAGGTATTACGGGTACCCACGGGTTACACGTTATACTCATTAGTCCAATGCCCAAAACCCATTTACTCTGAGAGCTTGAAACTTTCTACCGCCAAATTGACTGATCCCATCACAGCCCATTGTAAGCACTCTACTGAACTCCATCTCAGGTAATTAAGCTTAAGTGTGTTAGTCTTGATGAATGTTTAGCTTGGTGGAATTCCTTATTTGAGGTTACTGGGAAGCAGTTGTGAAACGGGTGAGCCGGTGAGGTGCACTTTTACAAAATGGCTTATCATTATTAGTGCTACATATTCAAAGAAATGAATCTTACTTGTCTAGGGGTTTAAGATAGCTGATTGATTCCTTTGTTTCTGGAGGGGTGTGTGTTGTGAAGGTAAGAAGTTTTTCAATCTAATGAATCAATTTACATGTCCGAGTTCAATAATGTAAAATTTCATGCTTGATTGTAGTTTTAATTTTGTCCCACCAATTGGACGGGTATTTACAGGTAATATGGGTACCCATTATCCGTCCCGTACGGGTAATAAGTACCCGTTAACCCGTACAGGTTTGGGATATGGGATGGAGATTGCTCTCCAAATAGGATTGAGTACCCATTTCAAACGGGACAGGTATCCCGTCCCATCCCGTTGCCCACCCCTAGATGTGGTAAATTGTAAAGATTAAGGACGTAAAGACATGGATATGATAAAGTAATGACGCTTATGGGCGTAATGATATGAATATAATTGAAGTATGTGTGATGGATGATTATGTATGAAAATACAAGGAGCTAATATGAAATGATAAATGTGATAAAGTGTAGTTATGTGATTGACGTTATGATGTAATTATGGAGGATGATTAGGATTATGTATAACGGATGTGAGGCATGAAGAGCCTCTTTGCTTATGATTATGATGACCGACAGCCAAGTATTCAAATCTTTAGTGGCAATTGAAGGAAAGTGAGGACCTGCTGGCAAAGATAGTATTGTGCTGGCTCACCCAAACAGATGTTTTTGACAGAAAATTCTTTACCAATAGCCGTCCGTGGCAACCATACTTGAGGACCTAGACACACCACAAGACAACAGAGCATATAGAAGAAACAGAGGCAATTCCAAGGTTGGTGGTCTGGCCAGGCGGCTGGCAACAACCCCTCCAGCACAACCAAAAAAAAAAAAAAATGATTTCAATCAGCCAGCCCGGAGAGATGCGTGCGAATGCATTGTCGAGTAATGTCACTGCCAGTCAGAAACACAAGAGAGTCTAAAAGGAGACACGAGATAAAAGATATTTGAAAATGCAGAACTGTTCCTCGCTTCCATCCTTAGCTTCGCCTCCCACGCAGCTAAACAGGTGTTGTATAACATCTGCTCATCTGGTCATTTCAATTGCAACAGTTCACCAACCCTGCAAAGTATTGAGAAATAAGGCAAGGTTACGGAGCGCACAGCAAGTAACAAGTCCTAGGATGAAACAATAACACTGGTGCCTTTACGGCTCCTGAAGAACATGCGGTGAACAAATCACCAGACAATTTATCATGGGGAATGACTAAAGCTGTTCAAATGAAGCATGAAACAGAAAGCAGGCCCCATCAAGTATCTCAAGCCTGTATCAAGCTGTCAGTTGCGTTCAGAATGACAGCGAGACAAAGATTGGTTATATAAAGCAATTCGGTTAGGGTGTTGATGGCAACTTTTTTACCACCACGACACCATCCAGATCCTATCTGATGGCAAGAAGCAAACAACTCATTTGATCCATACAACTATTCGCATGTGAATGTGGTTCAAGCTAGCGTACGCCAAGCGAAATTGGGAAAATAATGAAATCATCTGTCTGTCGGGAGCTTCAGATCACCTAATCCCCTTGGTTCCTCGGGCTCTAAAAGACTCTTGTCTGAATCCGATTACGATTCCGATGTCATTATCAAGGTTTTTGACACTGAACGGCCGACTTCTCCGCCACAAATCTCAGGCTCGACAGTTCAGAATGGAGGGTGAGACGGAAGGAGAACGGATTAGACGTCCAATGACTAGAATGATAGTTAAAATGAGTGACTAATAAGGAAACAGGCTGCTAATGATAGTTAAAATGAGTGACTAAAAACGTGTAATTTAGCCGTTGATTTTAGGCTGATTTTTCAATGTTCCACATTGTTGACCTGATGATATCCGAAAACAGGCTGCTAAGACATATAGCAACGGAGAGAGAGGGAAAGGAAGGACACAACAAATATTACATCTTTTTGTATAATAGTATACATTGCAGAGAATATAAGTAAAACAGTTGTTCAGGCGAACAAAGGTTTGGACTATAGTAGTATTACCACTAATTGTCTAATTTTGAATTAAAAGGTTTCAAGTTCGAATCCCTTCAGTAGCACCTAATTAAATCAATCAATCTATGTTGTCACCCTTATCTAGAAAAAAATCTAGAAAAAGTACAACAGTTGTTCAGACTCTACTGTTTTCCGATTATATTGAAGCAATGACAAAAAAGAAAATCAATGCACCAGGAATGATAACTCTCACTACTTGTATGAATAAGACAGATAAACCACATATACCAGTGCAAGAAAGACCATCAGGACGCGTACAAACCAGGTGAACTATGAACAATAATTAGGCGAATCAAAGTGAATAGATAAGAGTGTATAGCTGACCTCCATGAAGACTCAAGACCAAGTGTTCCAAGTCTTGGCCCCTTCACATTTTGTTTGACATCATGAACTTAGCTTTTTTCTCGGCAGGCTTCAAAATCTGAAAGGAGCACATCAGGTTCTCATCGACACACATCATAGCACCAGCATTATCGAATTCGCCGCAATAATTGGGAGCTGAGAATACGGTCACAAGTTGCCTATCAGCAAAGAACTCATATCCATCCTCTACAACCTAGACAAAAGAAAATTCATTTTAATCTCCACAATGGATCAGAAGGTTTACCCAAAAACCAGATACCAGTAGCTCACTGAAAGTGAATCAATCACCTGATGTGCACGGCAAACAAGGTCCAAATCATGCTTGTTCAAGAATTCGGATACCTTATCAGGGCCAAAGGTATATGAAACTCCTCTGTCATTCATTCCCCACCCTTTAACATCTCTACCAGGATCTGACCACAGCAAATCGCACAGTAAACCTGTGTCTGGAACAGCAGTGGGGCGAGGCAAGTTTCTGATTTGATCTAAATGTGTCAAATCAGGGGAAAGACCACCATGCATGCATAATATTTTGTCGTCTACAAGAGCCGCAACAGGAAGGCAATTAAAAGAGTCAGTGAAAGATTTCCAAAGCCTCACATTGAACCGTCTCTTGCACTCATCATAGAATCCATAGATGCGGTTTATAGAAGCACATTCGTGATTCCCTCTTAGAAGGAAAAAGTTCTCCGGGTACTTAATCTTGTAGGCAAGCAAGAGGCATATAGTCTCCAAGCTCTGTTTGCCACGATCAACATAGTCTCCTAAGAATAGATAGTTGGCTTCAGGTGGAAAACCTCCATACTCGAAAAGCCTCAATAAATCACTGTATTGCCCATGAACATCACCTTAAACATCAGAAAGAAAATGTGCATAGACGTCAAACCAGGAAATCAAGCATGACAACAACAGTTGAATAGAGACTCACAAAACAAAGAAACACACCTAGGAAATAATGCATATAATAAAATAATTGATAGACAAAAGAACACAAAGAAATGGGCACATAAGTTACCTCCGGTAAATAAAGGAAACCAAATAGTTGAATGCAGACATACAATCAATGACACAGACATACACGTCAGCCCAAGGATTCAAGATTGCCTCACACATACAAAATACTATATTCATCAAACATATCTTAACAGCTACAAACGCTACCCAATTGCCTCTTAGTTGCATACTCGGTTTAACTGCTATAGTTGCAAATTAGAGCACGTGAAATGCCCTGTGGAATTCACTTTCAAGTGTCGCGCTAAAATTTCAAGAACAGAAGCCAATGGAAGGACAATGGACAGAGGAACAATTGTCTACCGAACTCTCCAATTTCAGTCATACAGTTAGTCAGCAATACAACAGTGCCTACGTTTCCTCCCAGTACTATAAAAACAACTAACATCCATCCTCATAAATTCAGCAATCAACCCGCAGAAGCAAGAAAGCCAGCTTCATGCACAACCGTTAAACCCAACGGCTCTTACTACAGCGAATAGCTTATGGAAACAAAAGGATACAATCTCTAAAAGTCAATTGCAGGACCAACGCACCTCTCCTCCCGACCAACAATCAAAGAACTAAAACAACCCAAGAAACAAAAATAGAGAGAAGTCCATACAAACCTCTCGAACTTCTGATACAGGCAACGTGCAGGCAAGATGGCAAATACAAAAGAGGAACCTAAAACCAAGAATCAGCGTACCGCATATCTTGATGGGGGCTTCTAGCTCGAGCAAATTGGGCTGCTGAAGGAAGACCTCACGGGAGGCGACACAAAGCTGCTTGATCTCAGCTTCGGATAGCTGGACCTGCTTGCCCGGTCTGGCTGATCGGACCTCCGTCAACCTTCTGATTATGTCGTCTAGCACAGCAGGGTCCATGACCGCCTGTCCTTGTGCTGCCATATATCCGATTTTGACAAAAAACCTCGCAAGCTTCTATATTTCCTTGGTTACCCAAGCAGCCATGTCAGACCCACGCTCCTGCTTTGGAGCGGCAAATAGCGACTATCGGAGAAGTAAGAAATCACGAGTTTACTTTTATCAGAGCGCGAATTTTATACTTCTGCTTGAAATAAGCTGGTGGATCCAAACAAGGAGGGCAGCGAACTTGTCAACGGAGCTAAAAGTATTGAAGATTTAGCTATCGACGAACATGGCAAAGATGGGTGAGGAACGTTGAGACGCAAGGGATGAAAACATGGCCGCCAATCTTCGCTGTATTGAATAACCCTCTTTGCAGACTGTAGTCGATTTCGCTGACGGAAAGAGGCAGGTGAAAAGGAGACCGATAGGGTTTGGAGGGGAACGTCTGGGGAGACGAAATGTCGAAAACTCGAAATCGATGGAAAATAGAGTGGTGGAACAAGGATAAAACCTTTATTCGGAATTAGTACCAAAAGAAAGTTAAAAGTACAATTATGATATGGTTAGGAAGGACATTTTGGTCTTCACACTTACTTTTTTTAATTCATTAAAAAGACACATAGTGAGATTCGAATCATGACTATTTTAAGGAAAAGTAAGGATCATAACCAATCACACTAAGTACATTTGTTGCATCTTTTTAAATTAAAAAGATATAATAGCAGAGAGGAAAAAAAACATTTCCCCCATTTCAAATTTCCTGCTCCAGAAGCGTTTGTAGGAATGATAGAATAGGGAGTGTCAATTTTTTCCTCTTTCCTCTGTGGAACGGGCCAACTTACCGTACACATGCGGATTTAAACGGGTTCAAGAGTGTCAGTTTTTTCATTAAGCCCTTTTATTTCTCCGTGGTGATAAAATATATATGAAGAGGCAAAAACAATACTTCTTTTTATTGCTAAAAATAAAAAATTTAACAATAAACTAATGCATAGTATCTAATGGGCTAACCGCTAACCATAAAATAAAAGAGTTGAATTGGTTTGACCTACACGGGATTTGGCCATCAAGTAAAACAAATGAACATCATTGGTTTGACATTCTAAAACAAGCTATTTTCTCTGGCATAATATATTATGCTATTATTTTATATCTTAGTGGCTAAAATATAATGTATTTTAAAGTTATTCAATGGTTCAACCTCGACCAACCCAATTAGTCCAATTTTTATCATTTCAAATATATATTATATAATTATTTGATATCATAATGATCAAATCATAGTGTATTTTATAGGGAATCGTTTGGTATTTGTTAGTAAAAAACTAAACAGAAAGATCTATTTGGTTATTTTAAACATTAAAACGATCCTAACATTTTCAGTTCCTTTTGAATTTCTATGGTTTTATTCCCGAATAAGTGATGTGCAAATGGCAGTCATCTCTTTTCTTTCATTATTTTTTATTTTCAAATAAAAAGTTTAAAAGTAAAGAATAATTAGAATTTGGCATGGGTCGGTCAAACAGGCTGCATTTCAAGTTTTGGCCCCTTTTGATCAAGTCTAATTTATAATCACATGGTTCCCTGATACCCGATAAAAATCTCAATCCAAACCAGTTTGGCAGGTGAGTCCGTGTTTACCACCATTTTCTAGGGATACGACAATGACGGTTCCTATCCCAAATCGTGTTGTTCGTTCTTTATTTCCTTAGATTTTATCATAGCCTGAAAAAAACCAGAAAGCACAATGACGACAAGATGAAAGTTTTATAAACCAAATTAATCGGCCAACGGGCCGAGTAAAAGCTAGCAACGATTGAGAGATGCTCATTTCCCGAAAACCGACGGGATAGGCGATTTTTTATTCGATTTTCTGGAATTCAGTTTCTATAAAACTTACTCCACCTCATCATATTACCAGAAACAATATTGTTTCACAAGGTAACAGGTACTTGATTTTGGTTCATAAGGCCGATTTTTGATTTGTTGCATCATTAATGTCTCTTTCCTGCTAAAATTCACTATTTTTATCACGTGTTTCCCAAAAAAACTATACAACACTAAGTTATACACCCCATTACATTATCAAATTTCATACCTCACCTTCCTCTAGGGATGAAAACAAAATCCGAACCCACGAGTACCCATCCTACCCAACTCGGTCAACGCGGGTAAAATCCGTGTTGACGGGTTTTGGGCCGGGTTTGGGTTTAAACCCGTTCAATATTCATCGGGTTGGGTTGGGTTTGGGTTTAGGTAAACCCGACCCATGGGTACCCGCCCACACCCATATAATTAATTTTCTCGATATATTTAATATTCTAAACAACTTATCTTATTTATGTTTGTGGAGACATGTCTAATTTTTTCTTTCTAATTGTGTAGAATGAAGTTGATGTTATCGAGTGGAGAGTGAAGAAACTTAATAGAAAGGAAGAAGCTTTCAATTAATCATGTTATTTATGGATAATTTGTTATTTGCTTGAATTTTCTAGAATGGTATTTTATATATGGATAATTTGTATTGAGAGATTGATATTTGACTTTAATTTTGATAGCAACTTGTTATTGTAAATTTTTTAAGACAAAAACCTGTGGGTACCCATGAACCCGCGGATACCCAGGGGGTTGAGTTGGGTTTGAGTTTTTCAAACCCAGTGGATTTTACCCCGAATTTTTTTCACGGATAAACCCATGAATTTGGATTTGAATTTGGCAAAACCCGACCCAACCCGACCCATTGCCATCCTACCTTCCTCCGGCCAACTGGCCGGGGCCACACTAGTTAATATATATATGAAAGGATATTTTATTTGTTTAAATTTTTTGTATCCGCCATTTCATTTTTCTTTGTTCACTTAGATAGTTTTCTTACTAAACAAATAATACCCATATAACGCATATAATATCTATGTTTAATTAAAATAATTAAGTTTATATATTTTATAACTATTGACGTACTATTAAATGTAGAGGAATTTTACAATGCTATATAGCATTGGTGCTATAGGTTTTTCCCTTTATGGTACAAATTGAAGTTGTACCTTTAACGTTATGGTACAACTTGGGATTGTACCTATACTCTTTTGTCAAATTGTTTGATGGTACAACTTAAACTTGTACTTTCATTTGATGGTACAAGTTTAAGTTATAAAGTTGTACCATAACATAAGAGCACAAATTCTTTTGTGGTACAACCTGAACTTGTGCATTTCACGTTATGATACAACTTTAAGTTGTACATTAAAGCACCAATACTTTATAGCATAGCAGAAGTGCTCTTAAACGTATCATTAGTTTAGAGACAAAGTAACCGTAACTTGCAAGTCACCGTAATTTGGAGAAAACGATCAACTTTTTTTTATAAAATGGTCGACCTCTTCCACCAAGTGGTCGACCACTTTCCAAGAAAATGGTCGACCTCTTCCACGAGGTGGTCTACCATTTTAGTCAACATGTCTACCGCTTCCGAAAATGGGTCGACCTGATTACACAATTATCTTTAAGTGGTCGACCTATTCCACCAAGTGGTGAACCACTTTACAAGAAATTGGTTTCCCACTTCCACCACGCAGCTACCACTTGAGACAACTAATCTATCGCTTGGAAATGGGTCGACCTATGACACACTTACCTTCAACTTACACCTACTTGTTGGAGGAGGTAGACAACTTCCTCCAAAACAGTCTACCGATCCGTAAAATGGTTTACGTACCTCTTTCCTCAAACGATCTCCGTTTTCGGCGATCGATCGACCAGATGACATAATTACCTCATACTTACATTAGGAAAATAATGGACAATAGGCGACCAACAATATAAAATTCTTTTGTAGTAACACAACATCCTATCACCTGTGGGCAACCAAATCCCTATGCAGATTATAGACCAAGACAAAAATAAATACTCTCTTTTAACTCTTCTGGAATAAAAATCAACAAAAGCGATGATATGAGATTTATGGACATTGAAAATGACACAATTGTATAACAAATTTTTTTAGCATCTTCATAACAACAATAGCAACAAAGTTGTTACATCACAAGACAACTATATGATAGAAACAAGAGAGCTTAGAATTTGAAAAAAAAGATGAAAGTTTCTATAAAGTAAGTGAAATACAAGAAATAAATATGTAGAACATTTTTCAAATCTACTGGAGAACAATCACTCGAGAAACTTGTCATCTAGGTTTGCAGCCTTTGTACTAATTTTAAATCTCTTACTATCAAGCATATCTATTGTTATTGGACTCTAATTATATTTGTTGATATCACTAGCAATGGTTCATTAGGTGGACCAATTATTGAAAGAGGTGGACCGCTTGGGGAAAGAGGTAGACCACTTGATGGAAGTGGTAGACCATTTTTTGTATAGTGAACAACCTTTTAGTGGAAGAGGTTGACCGTTTGTTGAAGATAGCAAAATGAAAAATAGTACATCTGGTCAATCATTCCAACAATGAGGTCGACCATATCAGTGAAGAGATCGACCGTTTATTCCAAATAGGTCGACCATATCAGTGAATAGGTCGACCGTTTTGTCCAAGTCACGGTCACTTTCAAGTCACCGTAGCAAATTCCAAAAATTTTGTATCCCAATTATTGTTAAGCCATTTCATTTTTCTTGTTCACTCGATAGTTTCCTTACTAAACACATATACAACCCATATAACGCATTTAATATTCGTGTTTAATTATAATAATTAAGTTTACATATTTTATAACTATTGATGTACTATTAAACGTATCATTAGTTTAGAGACGAAGTAAAATACTCGTACGTATTTTATACATAACTTACTTGTATCCTATTTACCGACTATGATATAGAGAAGCATGCAAATAAAAGAGAAATTAAGTTGTCGTTCATTTGAATAAGATATAAAGTGAAATATACAGAGAGTAAAATAATAAAGTGTCGATCGGGGTTAGGCAGGTTCAATCTAATTACGGGTTAGTCGGGTTTCGGGTTAGTTGGTTTTGAGTTGATTAGAATTCAGGTTAGTCAGATTATGCTTTTCTTGATGGGAGGATTTTCGGAAGGATTTGGTGGTGTCTCCTTTCCACTTCTCAGAGTGATAGCTTTCAAAGAAGTTTTGTTGATCATACCATTGACTCTATCAAGTAGCTCTTTAGATCGACGCTCATGGGCATGCAATAGCTCGAGTATGTTATTTTGAAGCTCCTTCTCCACAATCTTATTATGTTTGCTTACTCACGCCCTCTTTGAGATCCTTCATTCTCTTCTTGATGATTCGAGTATGAGACTAGAGTTTTATGGTCTCTTGGGAATTGACTTCATTCTCTGAATTTTCTCATGAATGGGATGGTCTTTTATAGCATAACATGACACATCAAGCTGCCTCTTACTGCTTTTGTGCTCTTGAGTAAGTGAAGCAAGTTCAGGTTGGAGGGATTTTAATTGCTGAGCTATCTCTTCTTGCTTGTGTGATAGTGTGGCTTCAAGATCTAGTTGATCTGGAATGACCTTTACTGGTTGATGATCTACTCCATCCTTCCGTAATTTATTTATGTGAGCCATGATAGCATAGTGCTCCATTGCGACTGTTATGTGCATAGATCGAGCTATAATCCTATGGTACCTTAGGGTCATATTCCGCGAGGTCTTTTAATGTATAATCACTGACACCATACCATCTATGCTACACAAAACAGGCAAGCATTTTTAGGAATTTTCATTCAACAATCAAAGGAAAGGAAAGCGAGGAAAAGTAATTATTTATGAGTTTTCAAATTATAGATGAATAAAAGTAAAGATACATTATTGTATAAGGTGAATCTCGAGTATTGTCATGCATACTAAAGCTCAATCATATCATGCATCAATGACTTATCTATAACATCACTCTATCCTTTTCACTAAGGCCACTCTCTACTCGTGCACGTGCATCTTGCTATAGATATTTAACTAGCTAATGCATGTTTTTTTTATTCAGGGCTAATTGCAGACATTTTACCCCTCATTTCTTGATAGTTTGGCTTTGCATTTCATCGTCCCTCGACCTGTTTTACGCTAGGTTGTGCTATTATTTATACATTTCAGGTCCTAGCACGTGTGGACAGTTCGAGGACGAGTTTCGAGATGATTGGGGGTCGAAAAGCGCCAAAACAAAAAGTGAAGAAAAGTCCAAAGGCGACCGTGACAATTGCATGACGGGCGTGAAGTTTGCTGGGTAACAGGAGGATTTTGGCACCTCGCGGGCTTGAAGATGTTCACAATCACCAGACCGTGAAAATCTCAAGGAGACCTTGGTGTCAGACAAAAAAAAACGATGCCAGTGACCTGCATTTTTGTTCAAGATCACGGTCAGTGGTCCAATGTCACTGCCGTGAAGTGCAGACTGTGAAAGTGATTATCGGGCTGTATAAATAGAAGGCAGCTGGGAGAGAGAAAGAGAGGTTGGATCTTGGGTTAGGTTTAGATTTTTTGGGTTCCCTTCTAGGGTTCCAGCTGAAGAAAACCCCAAGGTGAAACCCTAGTGAGAGAAAGGTCGTATTGTTCAAAATATAGAGAGAGAAAGTGATCAACAAGGAGAGAAGAAGAAGATTTGGGCTTACTTCAAGCTAGAGGAGTGAAGATTCTTACCTCTCAAGGAAATTCTCATCAACAAGGAGGGAAGACAAGCATCCACCATGGTTGTTTCTTTCATCTTTGTTGTTTTCCTTTGCCTAACTATGAAGTCGAGTTCCTCTTCACTTGGGTATGGTGAACCCTAGTCTAAATGTGTGTTAGGATGTAAGAACATTTGATTGAATGTTTTTATATAATATTTGATTTATTATTCATGAATGATTGTGTGTTGCTAGCTTTAACTCATTATTATGCAAATTTGACTTACGTAGAGGGAAATCCCTTTCTTGCTAAGAGGCTTTATAAGCTGGAATTCCTTTGGCCAACTACGGTACCTACCTAGGACGAATTAGGCCAAACCTCAAATATCGAACTAGTGCCATGAAACCATCATGATTGGTCGCTATCTTTCGTTCGGATTAATTTCCGAGGGATTGGTTCTTGCAATCCTTGGTTGATTGGTTAAGAGGGCTAGATTTTCTAGCTTATAATTTCAATCCTTAGTCGAATGGCTAAGAGAGTTAGGCCACCTAGCTTATTGTTGCTATCCTTAACCGATCGACTAAGAGAGTTAGGGCTTCCTAACTAGTTGCACCCGCCTCACGGTTTATAAATACATCCTTCGCACTAGAGTTTCGTTCATTGTTTCTTAATATGAGACTAGGGGGAGCAATACCAGGGTGAATTCTTCTCTTATTGGGACAACCTCGATTTACTTTACTTGTTTGTTTATTTTGTAGTTTTCTTAGTTTTAAACCAAAAATCATTTGCTAGATAACAATTTAAGCGATTGAAGTAGGGGTACATGGACTGCCCGGGTTCGACAATTGAAACATGCTTGCCCTATACTGCACCCAACTAGAGTTTATACTTGGGCTCTAGTCGGGATTTTTAATCCGCGGTGTAGTCCGTGGCGAGTCTCTTTTGATTCATGTCATTACCTAATTAATGAATAACAAGGAAGTTATGATAGCACATGATTAAGTTTGGGCCTCTATGAGCCATAACCGAGGGCCTATAGCATCGATGATCTAATAATCACACATTGATACTACTCAAGGTATATATGATTGATCATTCCCTCTATACTCATTTAGCATCAATGGGGTATCACAAGATGGTAATTCTTGACAACCTAGATAATACTAAGCACAATGCATATTGTAGCATACTATAAAGTCATAAGCATCGATGATAAGAAAATATTCATAATAGATACACAACAATGATCATCACATAGGCATCAAAATCAAGCATTCATGCATACATAACAAGCATAAAAATTCATAAGCATAAAGACAAGCATAATATGAAATCATATCATCTATATATAGAATGGTAAACACGTTTAGATTCTCATACAATCAATTCAAACTAGTTATACATAGAAGAGAAGGAGGGTGCCACCATCGATGATGAAAGCATCTCCCTAGCTGGACCCTCTCTTACGAATGCCAAACTCCCACTCGAGCAGAGTGTTTAAAAAACTTTAGTGAGTTAGTGCAGCATATTGAACTAATGAGTCTAGCCCTATATTTAAAGGGGTAGAACTTGGGCAAGGTTTCTTTGAATTGAGGCCAAATCCATAGCCTAAATATCGATTTTTGGGCTTGAGCCTCTTTGCGGCAGCTGGGCAGTGGTTTGGACCGCCAAACCTTTTTTTCTTGGAATGTCCTCCTTATCCCATGGAAAACCTCTTCTAAAGATTTGGGTATGATTTATCTAGGTCTCAATAAGTAGCGGTTGGATCCATTGTTGGGCCGTCCTTGGTTCTTGCTCCAGTTTAGGCCAAGCCTTCGTCCGTTGGGCTGTACTTGTGGTTACTAGCAGGCTTCTGCATTATTGGACCTTGCTTTTATCATGAAAAATCCATATACTTCTATTTTATATTCCTTTAGTCCTCTAGCGTTGTCCAATGCATGATCCATATCCTCATATGTCGTGTTTGACAACCGATATTTGCACATGCTTTGCCTTTCCATTCTTGCACTGTTTAAGGATCGATTCTCGTGTTTTAAGCCGATTTCATGCTAGGTTATGGTTTTATGTCGTATTTCAGGACCAGGAGCGTAAATGCAGGCTTGGGAGTGGGTTTTCGGTCAAAAGCAGAGAGTGGGCAAAAACTGGAGCTAGAAGACACAATACTCGGTTAGGCCATCCAAATACCTGACCGGGTATAATAAGAGGAGACCGGTTAAACCATCCAGGAGGCCCACTGGTTGTGAACCTCAAATAATTGATCAGGTATTTCACCTCGAGATTGAGTATTACCCCTGTATGCCCAACCGGGGTTGTTTCAAGCTGTTTACACCTAAAATTGGTTTTGTACCACATTGATTATTTACAAGGAATTTATTATCTTTATAAGGCCATATCATTAATGATAATTAATGTTATTTGAACTAGGCCTCATGATAATAGTTTTAAGCCCCAAACTACTAAGTCTCCAAGAAAAGAAGGAGCTAGTCTCGTCAAATTTGAAGCCCGACGTGGTCGCGAGATCTAGAACGCGTTGGCATCAAATTTAGAGACCGACGTGGTCGTGAAATCTAGACCGCGTTGACATAAAATTTAGAGCCCGACGTGGTCGTAAGATCTAGACCGAGTTGGCGTCAAATTTAGAGCCCGACGTGGTCGCGAGATCTAGACCGCGTTGGCATCAAATTTAGAGCCCGACGTGGTCATGAGATCTAGATTGCGTTAGCGTCAAATTTAGAGCCCGACGTGGTCGTGAGATCTAGACCGCGTTGGCGTCAAATTTAGAGCTCGAGGTGGTCGCGAGATCTATACCACATCGTGAGTCTAGACCATGTCCAAGATCTGAACTAACACGTTGGAAGTAAGAAAGCAAGTCTTGTGGGAGATGCAAGTAACAAGATGACAGTTCCAAGATAAAGAGCAGGCGGTTAACAGAGCAACTGCCGATTATCCCACATACAATGACACGTCAGCCATGTCCGAGAAAGAAGGGGAGCAGTTCTTTTTGGAAGTTACTCTAAGACAGTTTTCTACGACGGTTATCATCTCAAGCCTATAAATAGGAGGAGGAGTTGACATAGGAGGGGTTCACAAAAATCACCACTCGACACCACTTGTCAAGTTTTATCAATTTTATCTTTCCTCTGCAATTTTTATCAGTAGTCGTAGATCTGGAGCTCTCACAGAACCTCCATAGGAGTAGGGTAACTTAATGTAGAGATCTGTATCGAGAGTCGTGTAAACATCGAATGCCCTCATTCGAACTATGTTTGAAGAGGTGTGAACCGTGTTTAGTGATCGTTGTCTAAAGAAGTCAAGGTGCATTCAATTCATTTCAACGCCAGTTTTCTCGTCGGAAAACACAAGCCAAACACGGGAAGTTGAAGGCCATTCGATTCTTGGAGTTGAAAATAGAGGTTTAGAGAGAGAAAGTGATGAAGAGAGAATCTAGAATGACCTAGATCAAATCTCCCCACCATTAGAGTTTGATTCGAGCCTCAAGAAGTGACAATTGATGATCCGTAGCAGATTTCTTCCGTCTACACAATGATTTCTACATCCGGCATAGCTTTCAACTCTCTCTCTATGGAGTAATCCCCTTTATCACTTGGTATGTAAGAACCCTAGATTGTATGCTAGGAAGATTTGTATGAACCCTGTTCCATGAATGATTGATTTATTCATATCCAATTGAAGTATTGATTGAGAATTGCTTGAGTCTTGATCAATTTCTAGTGATTCCTGCTTTGACCTAGAATGATAATCTCTACATAGGTCAATAAAGCATATTGAATTGGAGGTAGTGAATTGACAACTTTAGTCGGGAAGTCAATTCACTGCTCTGTACCGGTGTAGAACCCAGTACAGGAAGTTTGAATCTTATTAACTCAGTTAGCTTACGCCGGTAGGGGTTAGTTGCCCGTCAGGTATTCAAACTGAGAGGGTTTGGAGCACTCTAGTCGAGACTCCAAAATGTTTGAGAACTTTCCGCATTTTAAACATCAATCAACCTAACTTAGGTGAATTACAACTTGGCCTGACTGTGATCTAAGGGGACTCGTACCTAAGTGAGCCTTCTTAATCTTAATACAATCGTTACTTGCTTTTAGTTTTTTTTTTTTTGCTTTTGGTAAAACAGCTAAATAAAAGAGGTTCACAAAATAGACAGTAAATCTAGAACCCGAGTTGACAAGTAAAACTGAACCCACTATATTGCGATTACATTTAGTCGCAGTTTGGTGTTGTGTTTTAGCGAGTCAAGTTTTGGCGCAGTAGATGGGGACCAAACCTGGGTCACCCGCGTGACAGGCGGGAATACTTACCACTATACTGGAATGACCTCACGAGCAGCTGGATTTTATTTGCAATGCCAGTCACATCGACCCCTACATCAACACCTACAATGAGGGGTGGCGCCAACATCCTAATTTCTCTTGGAGTGGTAACAATAATCTAAGCCCCCAGGCTTCCAGGCACCACCGGGCTTCCAGAGACCGCCATACCACGCCCGCCAGAGCCAATTCCAACAGCCGCAACAACCTCTTTATCCGGCCAGACAGGGGCAATCTCTTCCTCAACAGCAACCAAGATAGTTTCAGCAGCCAGGCGCAGCCCCAGTACAACATGATTTGATGGCACTGCGAGACTTGGTGGGTTCTCTTGCCAGTGCCAGCTCCCAAAAATTTAGTAATATGGGATTGGTGCATGGAGAAGGCATCGGGATTGTTCCTGGAGCTTAAAGTTGGTCAGAAGTCCATGGAAGCGGGTCAATAGAACACATAGGCTGCTCTGCAGGATATAGAGACCCAGCTTGGTAGTGTGGCTAAAGCTGTGGCGTAGAGGGCCCCGAGTACCTTACCTGGTCAGACCATACCTAATCCCTTAGACTCAGATGCCCACTACAATGCTGTTACTACTAGGAGCGGCAAGGTAACTACAAGTGTCAATCGGGCGGGTTCGGCCAGGTTTGGGTTGGGTTCAATCGGGTTATGGGTTAGTTGGGTTGTGGGTTCATCGAGTTCGGGTTCATTGGGTTACGGGTTAGTCGGTTGCGGGTTCATTCAGTTGCGGGTTCAATCGGGTTGCGGGCAAATCGGGTTTTGGGTCGGGCAGGTTGCGGGCGGTTCAGGTTGCGGGTTGTTCGGTTCAATGCATCGAGTTAGTTTGTGGTGAATTTTCAGTCGACTAGGTTGCGGGCGGGCCTATCAGGATTGGTGTTGTACCGATATTTTTGGGTGAACTTTCAATTCATACTGATTTTTTTAATTATTTTAAAACAAGTGGAACTGTTCATATAAATTTTTGTAGAGAAAATGTTGTTTTAGGTAGTTAATTATTGGTATGATTTGTTGTATTACCCTAAACTATAAATTTTAGTAAAGTTGTTGTGATTTTAATTGTAACTCTACTCAGTAACATATAATCTAATTCGACTCTATAGTCTATACTCTAAACCCCTAATGGTTTTTTTTTTCCGCAAAGACAGTTGTTATAGAATCAGACGTACAGAGAAAATAAAAAGAGCGCGGGAGTCGACCAATAGTCGAACTCCCGATGAGAGGGCCTTTTAGTCCACATGATGGGCAGCCCTATTGAGATAGCGAAGAACAAAACAGTACGAAACCCAACTACAGAGAGAAGCCGAGCTCTGAGCATCCTGCAAGATAGTTCCATCCTGATCATGAGCCAAGTCACCTGTATGAGGAAGTCTCTCCGATAACGAGAGCTCTTCTGCGTGCCCCTACAAAAAAAAACAAACAAAAAACACAAGCGTCCCCACTGTAGGACAACTAAGTTCCACCAATGGACTTAAACAAGCCATTAAGGCTTAGTCGGATACACCAAATCGAAAACTATGTCAAATTAATTTTTTTTTAAGAAAAGTTAAAGAAAAGCAAAAAAATAAAACGGACGAAATTGACAAATAGAATGAATAAAAGGGAGGGTAATAATCAAAAGAAAACAAATAAAATTTATTAATAAATAATGAAGGAAATGTATAATGGTCAATTAAAAAGATAAAGAAAATAAAAAATGATTAAATTGCAATAATGTAAAAAAAGGAAATAAAACAAATAGTTAATTATGTTAATTAAGCAATAATTAGCAATTGAAATGTAAACGTTTCAACTTCCCTCAACGAAACCGTCGCGGCCACGGCGGAGGATTGAACAGAACAGCAGCGGCGTCATTGTAGCCACTTCCACCGCATGTCCCTAATGGTTTGATTCATGAACATATGTGAATAAAAAACTTGATTTTTATTAGTTATGATTTTGACTAATCATGGCTAAACCATTAATACCTTATACCCTAAACATATATATTATACGACAACTCTATAGTCTTTACCCTAAATGATTTTGTTGAAATCTACAATGGCTTGAATGAACAAACCCGTCAAAACTATATTGTTCACGCAAATTGTTTGTTATTCACACAAACTGATAGTCATTCACGTCAAAACTATCTTATTCACGTAAATATCCAACCATTCAAATAACATGACAATTATCGGATACGAGTATCATAAATTTTCAAATAATCTCTTTTGCCATCTACAAATCAATTTAATAACGTATGAAACTTGTTAAGACTAATAGTATCATTTTCAGGAAATTTTAGCTAACCATTGACGTAATTAGGGTTCATAATACTTGAGCTAATGGTCTAATGTTTTAGGAAACAAGTTCAACAATACATACACATCAAATTATGAAACGTTCTTATTCACCCCATTTTTCAGTTTGGGGCCCAATATTAAGAGCTATCTTCTTTTTCCAACTTCCCCGCCCAATAATTCCTCTTCCCACTCAATAGTCAATCCCTCCCCTAAATTTGAGATTTCTTTTCTTCTTCCCTCTCTCCCGCTCAGTAGTCTGGCGCCTAATTGCAATTTCGGCAAGAAACCCAAAATTTTAAAAAAATCCAAAATTTCAAAAGACCCCCTCCTTTTCTTTTAATGATTATAATCTTCCCCCTTCTTTTACTTAATTAAAGTAGAATTATAACAAAAAAATTATGTAACACTTTCTTCAAATGATTACACAATAATTAATAAATAGCTGTTGTAAAATCATATTAGTGAACTAGGGTTTTAAATGTCAACTTTTGATTTATCTTCATCGAATTCATTTTCATATTAAGCAATCATATATGTGTCATTTATTATTCGGGTAAAGCAGGCGGGCACGGGCGGGTTGCGGGTTGGGTTAGTCGGGTCACGGGTTGGTTGGATTATGGGTTTATCGGGTTACAGGTCGGTCGGGTTGCAGGTCCGTCGGATTACGGGTCGTTGACTTTTAGTCAAATCGGGTTGCGGGTCGTGTTGATCGGGCAGGTTACTCGGGTCAGGTTATATTTTGACACCTCTAAAGGTAACTGAGGAGATCCCTGTGCAGGCTAGACAGAGGGGAGAGAGTGTAACACCCAACTGCTCTTCTCCAATTAAAACCCATAAAAATGTATGCACATCGTAACCTATTTACCAAAATCATCAAACTCTTGCTTCGTATTTTTTTTATTTTCTTTATGGAAAAACCCATCTTCAAATTTCTTACTTGGTTGGGTTAAGTCAATGGACTCAACCAATCCATTTGAGCTGTCTATGGTAACTTGATCGTCTATCACCAATTGTAAGGATTTTCTTTTCATACCGATGAGATGTATCACCAGTTACTAATGTACTCCCGACAGTTTCTTTATAACGCTAAGACAACATAGCGTGCTAATTTATTCCATGTCTCAATTGATTAGATTCTACAAA
The DNA here is from genome assembly GCA_964030455.1 of Linum trigynum. Taxonomy (NCBI): domain Eukaryota; kingdom Viridiplantae; phylum Streptophyta; class Magnoliopsida; order Malpighiales; family Linaceae; genus Linum; species Linum trigynum. The sequence continues at coordinate 24,279,031 of OZ034814.1, read as the reverse complement.
ATATTTTCTTTCTTTCTTCTTTTCATTACGCGTGCGCCACTTAACGACTTGCTGCTCCACTCACGTTCTCTATTTTTTTTCTTGTTTATTTTTTTTCCAATGAGTTTCCTTTATATTCTTCATGCTCCTTCTCATCTTGTCCATCCCTCAACCTTGTGTCTACATGATCACAAGTTTAATTCTTCTCGTTTTCTATTCTCTTAGTCTTGATTGTTAGTCCTGACCATTATCAATTCTCTAACTTTTCTTATTCTAAGAACTTAACTACGACATTTCTCGCTCTTCCCCGTTTCACATTCAAAGCAGTAACCTTTTCATACCTAGGGTTACCTTCTTGCCTTATGTTTAAGGTTCCAGTGTCACCCATTTCCTCCTCAAATCATGGATGACCACGACTTCATCATTCGTGAAGCCAAGTTTAAAATTCATATGATTGTGTTACTTTTGTGTGGGTTATGGAACTTTATCCGTTTAAAAAGACATATTCGAAAGGTAGAATGCGAGCGTCAACTTTTCCTGGAGCGTCTACATCGTCAATACAACCCAGATTGTCACTAATCTACTCATATTCTCGCTTGGCGATATAGTTCTTATGATCCCAGTAATTGCATGTTAATAAGAGTGCCTACTACTCTAATTTTATGTTTTCTATCTCAAGTAAATGTCTCAATGTTGTCACTTATGTAGTTTCTCTTTTCTATTGTACTATCATATTACAAAAGAAGTGAATAAAAATACATGTTTGAGAATTTCATCCAAGTATCACTATCTCTAATTTCGTTTTCAACTTTTGTGAAATGCACATTTTTGTGTCCCTTCAATCAACCTAAACATACATGGGCTTTATGGTTCCCTTTAATCACCCAATCACCATCCACTCATTCCTATATCTTATCATACATAGAATCACACTACTATAAATTCATTCCACTGTATCACGTCACAAACCACTATATAATCAATCATCACACTATTCCATCACGTCGATTTAACATCATCCTCCCACTATAATCTCTTATACATACACAAACATCCGGTTGTTATTCTTCTTCGCTTAATCACTATACCATATAAATATATAAGTATACGAGTATAATCCTATATTCACTCTTCATACTTAATACTATCACGCCCATACTTAGACCTGGGACGCAGCTTGACATAACCCGAGATCTTTGTAATTCTTCGGGTTGAGATGGCGGGAAGACTTCTCTTGCTTCTCCTTGACTGAACTCCACATGGACTCAATAACAAACTCGATTTGGATCCGGATCCATTCAGACTCAATGAAAAAATTGATTTAAAACCATGAAAATCTTTTTAAAACTATGCAAGAATCCTTTACAAAACCCGCTAGTATCCCGTGGGATCATATCCCAGTTCTGATACCAAAAATGTAACACCCAACTGCTCTTCTCCAATTAAAACCCATAAAAATGTATGCACATCGTAACCTATTTACCAAAATCCTCAAACTCTTGCTTCGTATTTTTTTTATTTTTTTATTTATTTTCTTTATGGACAAACCCATCTTCAAATTCTCGTAGAAAACATTGTGGAGAGTTCAGCCTTCCACACACCTCATCGATGTAAAACTCTGACTTGCTTTGTCCCATGGCCGTCACCCATTTTAGCTATTCATCTGGGGAAAATATTGACGGGGTGAGACGTCACTCAATGAGTAAATAATAACCTAATATAAATATTAATACGATAATGATATCAGACTATGTTGAGACTCAGAGTGTCTTCCGTCCATTATACTCGATGTATAACCAATCACTTAATAACTTTACTTAGGTCTCACCTATGTCGATTCATGCAAAGTTTCTTCCCTCTTTCACTCGATCCATCACATATACGTTATGGGTCATTCATATATGTCATATATCCTTCGTTTAAGGTTTCTCCTTTACTTTACCCTACCTGGTGTTGCATATGGTTTGTATTTATTCTTATATCCCATACGAAATTTTTCTTCATATTTTACACTTCTATCAACATGCACAACATCAAGGGATGTATTGTAGACACATAACGTTATACACGTCGATATCTCATGGCACTACCATAATGAAATTAGTATATCATTACTACTTTTGTCACAGTTTCCTGATCAATCATTGTACTACTCATCATAGGAGATCATCAGAACTTGTACCTCATCTCACTTGATATGACATATAAAACACATCAACCTTCACATACCACATGTAAGGGTTCACATTCTATACCTCAAATATGGCAAATACTAAGATTGCCATCTCAATCATATATCATGCAAAGATGACAAATATCAAACTTGGCATTCACATACTCATGTTGCATCCAAAATCAACAATGAATCAGCATCCAATTACACACATACATATAGTTAGCTGGATTCAGTAGCTTTTATTCTTTAATTTGCCAAGTCATGCACTCCCCAGGATCTCGTGAACTCGTAACTCGTAGGCACAAAGTGCCAGATCTCATATACTCGTGAACTCGTGGGCACAGAGTACCATAACTCATGAACTCGTAAACTCGTGGGGCACAGAGTGCCATATCTCATAAACTCGTAGCCAGGCCTGGCATTACTCCTTAAAAGGAGTTCTCGTATAACTCTTTTATCTCTTAGGCTTGAAGCCTCTTTTCACTTATAATGAGTGCATGACAGGGCGCCATTACGTTTGCTTTAGGTGACCATGCAATTCTTATAGTTAGTCACAACTTAAATATCACTTGTGTGACGCAAGGGTCATTTCGTATCACATTCACTTGCATGGCTCATAGACCATTTTATCTCATCTCGTATCATTCACAAGAGGCAACCTTTCTCGCCATTCTTTTAACTTGACTGATTTGAATACCATTTCACATTTCATATATACTCATCACATAATACCTTTTAGCAGTCACATAACATGTATTATGACCTTCTGGTCATATCATCATACAATCATGTTATCATATCATCACATAATCATATAACTACCACAATACAGTAACCTCATCCAATCATAGTATCATTCAATCGTTTCATCTCATGCAATCATATAACCACGCCACACTTGACATTCAATCATAATTGGTTTAAGTCTTCCCAAGTCATCATACATGTTGTACTCAGGCCGCTTCATGACCCGAATACCATATTCGTATTAATATAAGCATTAGGTTAAGATTTACTCACAGCTTAATTACTCGGCCATAACTTTGCTCCATGTCGATGTTCGATCTTGCTCATTTCCTTTATAAATCTATATAAAGATATTCAATGAACAATCTTTTAATCATTCAAATCGTCCCATTCTAATTAAATTCATATTTGACCATAAAATCTCTACTCCAATTATAATTCCAATATAACAAGAATTGGCATTCTTACACTTCTACTACCCTACTATCCCTGTGAGAGCCCCTGTCTATTTTATAAAGGTGGTTTTGTCTCAATTGTTACCCTCCATTTTAGAGAGGCTTTCTACACCTCACAACATGATGCATCTACAAATTCACAGATTAGCCAAACCAACCCCACATGCACCACCCTATTCCTACATGCATAAATACTCTAATCACCACTAAGAGCTAGCCTGTATGGTTTTATCATAAATTGAATCCCGTCCATCTAAAATAACTTATATAATTTCTTCTCTTAATCCTTTACCAGAGTACTAATCCGACCCATCCTTTCCTCTACAAAACACTCGACCGCTCAAGACAAGTGCAGGGAGCCATACCTGTATTATTTGATTCAACTACTAGCCACTACTCCCCTCCACAGTTGATCGCATGAGCAACAACAAGGGCAAGAATGGCGGTTCAAGAGTACCTAGCTGCAGCCATTTCTTTTCCCTCTCCTCCGATTTCCAAGGTATCAAAGTACATCCCCATTCCTTCTCTCCTTAACTGCTACTTAAAAAGGGGGGGTTTTGGGGACTACGTGCCCTCATTTCAGCCCAAAAAGATGCACCTAAACACGTGTATGGCTTGAGTAGAGTTCAGATAGAGTTGGCTTTGGCGGCTTAGGATAGGGTGAGTAACCCTTTGTTACTCACCCGTGAGTAACCACCTAGGAACCGTTGATCTGGGGCGGAAGATTGTGTGGCTGTCATTGAAGCGGGATGGTCAGGGGCATTTTTGTCCGTTATTTGAATTAATGAGTTTCCCCTTTTGTCCGTTGCGAATCTTTCTGTGCGCGAGTTGGATTCGGATTTTGGAGAGTCTCAACTACGAGCAGGGGAGCAGCAGCTGAGAAACAAGGACGGCGATTCTCCATGGTTGATCGACGGCGATAGAAACTGCGAGCAGCAGCTTTGAATCGAGCTTTCTGATTCTCGGTCTTCATAATTGATCGACGTGTGCGCGAGTTGGATTCGGATTTTGGAGAGAGAAATTGCGAGCAGGGGAGCAGCAGCTGAGAAACAAGGACGGCGATTCTCCATGGTTGATCGACGGCGATAGAAACTGCGAGCAGCAGCTTCGAATCGAGCTTTCTGATTCTCCATAATTGATCGACGTGTGCGCGAGTTGGATTCGGTTTTTGTAGAGAGAAACTGCGAGCAGCCGCTGCGAAACAGGGGACGGCGAATCTTTTGTGATTCTCCATAATTGATCGACGACGAGGTTAGATATTAGTTTTTTTTATTCTTCCTGTTTAGCTAATCGAGTTTTCTGTTGATCTCTGGTTTCGTTGGAGGTTTTTCATTGCTGCTAGTCGAGCTTGTTTATGTTTAGCTAATCGAGCTTGTTCATGTGTTATGTTCTTTGTGTTTTGGTGTTTTTGCAGTATTCTGGTGAGATGAGTTACGTAAATTGTGGCGATGTTGTTCCAATTGATAGATATGGTTCTTCAACCAGCGTTGTAGGATCTGGTTCTTCATCTAGTGCTGTTGGAATTGCTTCTTCATCTATCGATCTTGGATTTGATCATTCAGCTAACTCTGGTGAATCAGGAGGTAAGATATACAAATTTGTTTGTTTATTGAAGTTTGTATAGTGTCGTAATTTGATCTTACCATGCCTTATCATGTGGTAATTGATTTTACAGTACATTACCATGTGGTAAAATGTGGTAATTAGGAAGTTAAATGTGATGGTTGTGTGTGATAATTGATTTTACCATGCCATACCTTATGGTATAGTGTGGTAATTTGATTTTACCATGCCTTATCATGTGGTAATTGATTTTACAGTACATTACCATGTGGTAAAATGTGGTAATTAGGAAGTTAAATGTGATGGTTCTGTGTGATAATTGATTTTACCATGCCATACCTTATGGTATAGTGTGGTAATTTGATTTTACCATGCCTTATCATGTGGTAATTGATTTTACAGTACATTACCATGTGGTAAAATGTGGTAATTAGGAAGTTAAATGTGAGGATTCTGTGTGATAATTGATTTTACCATGCCATACCATATGGTATAGTGTGGTAGTTTGATTTTACCATGCCATACCATATGGTATAGTGTGGTAATTTGATTTTACCATGCCTTATCATGTGGTAGTTGATTTTACAGTACATTACCATGTGGTAAAATGTGGTAATTAGGAAGTTAAATGTGAGGGTTCTGTGTGATAATTGATTTTACCATGCCATACCATATGGTATAGTGTGGTAGTTTGATTTTACCATGCCATACCATATGGTATAGTGTGGTAATTTGATTTTACCTTGCCATACCATGTGGTATAGTGTTGTAGTTTGATTTTACCATGCCATGCCATACCATATGGTATAGTGTGGTAATTTGATTTTACCATGCCATACCATGGTGGTAACTCTTGTATAATGGCTGTAATTATTGGTATACATTGAGATTTCATACTGTTGTGGTGTGGAATCCATTTAATATGTTGTTTCATAATGTTTGTAGGTTTCAATGGTATAGATCCTACTGTTCGTGATTCTTGGAAGGACTTAGAGTTCAATACACCAGATGATGCATATAATTTTTATGTTGATTATGGGAATCATGAAGGTTTTAGTGTGAGGATTTATAACCAATCAGCGTGTCCGAAGCTCAATGGTGGTTCTTCAGCTGTATATTATATCAAGTATTGTTGCAATAAGGAAGGTTGGAAAAGAGGTAGCGAGAATAACCCTGATAATGCAGGTGTTGTTGATACGACAGTTCGTGTTCGTAATGTTCCAGAACTCAGGGGTGGATGTAATGGTGCTTATATACGACTGAGGTGGTTTAAAGAGTTTAAATGCTACAAGATCTATCATTGGTATAATGTGCACAACCATGACATGATTCCTGAGTCTCTGCGTCACTATGTGAGATCCAGCAGACGAATGTCTCCTGTGTATAAGATGTTGGCAGAGGTGAATGATGCTGCTGGTATTGGTGTGACTTCTTCGTATAATGCAATTAGTAGGGCTGGTGGTGGTCGGAAGTTTGTTGGGTTCACAAAGAATGATTTGAAGAACCATCTGCGAACGGTTAGGACGTTATCAACGGAGTATGGTGATGCGACTGCATTGCTTGAATACTTTAGACGTCAAGCACAACTGGATCCTGGGTTCTTTCATGAGGTGGAGGTTGATGTTGAAGAGAACATTGCTAGTATTTTTTTGGGCAGATGGGAAGATGAGGATGGATTATCATTATTTTGGTGATTCAATTAGTTTTGATACTACTTACCGGACTAACAAAGAGTATCGGCCACTAGGTATGTTTTCTAGTTTGTTGTTTATTATTGTCTTTGTTAGTTTGTATGATTATTATTATTATCATTCTGTATCATGTTTTTTTTTGTTCTTACAAGTCTGTACCATATGGTATGGGTTGGTATGGATTGCTTTTTTGTTCTTAAAAGTATTTTACCATATGGTATGTGTTGGTAACAAGGTTATTTGAGGTGGTTTTTGGGTTGTTAGAAGTTTGTACTATATGGTATGGGCTGGTATGCATTGTGTTTTTGTTCTTAAAAGTCTTTTACCATATGGTATGGGTTGGTAACAAGGTTATTTGTGGTGGTTTTTGCGTTGTTAGAAGTGTGTACTATATGGTAGTCTGGTATGGATTGTTTTTTTTTGTTCTTAGAAGTCTTTACCACATGGTATGAGTCTTTACCATATGGTATGGGTTGGTATTATTGTTATTCGTACCTTTTACCACATGGTATGTGTTGGTAGAATTGTTTTTACTCACATTTTGTTATGTTTTTGTAGCTTTGTTTGTTGGTTTCAACAATCATCACCAACTGACTGTCTTTGCGGCTGCTCTTCTATATGATGAAACAACGGCAACATTTGAATGGCTTTTCGATCAGTTTTTGAAATGCATGGGAGGTGTGAGACCGTTATCAATGTTTACTGACCAGGCTGCTGCAATTGCTGCTGGTATAAGGTCTGTTTTCCCAGATTGTTTTCATGGGTTGTGTACATGGCATATTGCTCAGAATGCAGTTGTTAATCTGGGAAGTTTGTGTGACTCTGACTTCCTTCGTGAGCTTAGTTATTTGATGTATAATGCTGATGATGAGGATGATTTTGAGTATAATTGGAAGAAGATGATTGGGAAGTGTTTTCCTGGGAAGGGACCTTTGGGACACAGTTGGTTACAGGGCATTTACAAAGTCAGGACGAAGTGGTCTTCAGCCTGGGTGAATTGTCATTTTGGTGCGGGAATGAAGAGTACCCAGCTAAGTGAGTGCTGCAATAGTAATATTCGACATTACTTGCAGTCAGAGTTTAGCGTTAGTAGGTTCTTTGTGCACTTTGAGAGGATGCTTGATAATAAGAGGGATGCTGAAGAACAAGAAGAGTACTACGCCTTATCTAGGTTGGCTGATTCTCGGTTTTCTACTAGCCCTATTGTGAAGCAAGTTGCCAATGTGTATACGCCGAAGATATTCAAGTTTTTCCTGGATCAGTACAAGGAATCTCTTGCGTATAATATTTTTTCCAATACGGAGATAGAACCAGAAGGACATGTAGGACTGTTTGATGTCTTCATATTGGAGGATGACCTTACAAGGTTGGATAGTAGGGTGTTGAAGGTTGATTTTGAAAACGGTGAAATCAAGTGTTCATGCCGTAAGTGGGAGTCAAGTGGTATGATCTGTAAGCATCAAATTAAGGGATATGATATGTTGTGGTCTACAACATGCAATCTGAAGTTCCAGCACATTCCTAGCAGTTTGATTTTGAAGCGGTGGACAAGGGCAGCGAAAACTGGAGGGAACTTTTCTTTTGAAGTTTCGTCTACTGATAGTCCATCGAAATACCGTTCTCGTCTTTTCAATCTGTCAGCTGTTTCTGCATCAATGATGAGCAGGGTTGCATTGGATGATGATTTGTATAAATCAGCCATGGCCTTCATGACTGATTTGATCAAAAAGTGTGAAGCCCTATCGATTACTGAACCTGCTGGAACAAGCACGTCTTCTAACGGTGACAGTAAGTTTTAATTGTTTAGAGTTTTGTTTTTTGATATATGCATTTTTTTGAGGAGAATGATTTTACATATATCTGTCATTGATTGTAGTTTGTTTTTGTTATCTTGGTATAGATGATGTACCGGTCCAAAAAGTGAAGGGGTTTAAGCCTAAAAAAGATTCATTCAAGCCTTCGAAACGACCAATTCCAGTTGCGGAGGCTGCAAGGGCTGTAAGTAAGAAGAAGAGAAAAACTAGCAGGCTTGAGGAGGAGAATTTGAAGGCTGTTGAAGAAAGTTTAAGGCTGAAGCTGTAATAGTTTTCTTAAGAGGATTATTTGAATGAATGGTTGATGCTGGTTGAGTTGTTGAAGCTATTTTGTTCTTTTGGATTGGTTTTTGGTTTGTTGGATTAATTTTACAATGTCATACCATGTGGTATAATGTGTTAATTTGATTTTATCATGTCAAACCAGGTGGTAAAATGTGCTATTTTGGAAGTTGAATGTGAAAGTTCTGTTTTATAATTGATTTTACCATGCCATACCATGTGGTATAGTGTGGTAGTTTGGAAGTTCTGTGTGATAATTGAGTTTACATTTGCCATACCACATGGTAAAATATGATATTTTGGAAGTGGCATGTGTGGTAATTGATTTTACAGTGAATTACCATGTGGTAAAATGTGGTAATTTGGAAGTTAAATGTGAGGGTTCTGTGTGATAATTGATTTTACCATGCCATACCATATGGTATAGTGTGGTAATTTGATTTTACCATGCCATACCATATGGTATAGTGTTGTAATTTATTTTTACCATGCCATACCATGTGGTAAAATATGGTATTTTGGAAGTGGCATGTGTGGTAATTGATTTTACAGTGCATTACCATGTGGTAAAATGTGGTAATTTGATTTTACCATGCCATACCATATGGTATAGTGTGGTAATTGATTTTACCATGCTATACCATATGGTATAGTGTGGTAATTTAATTTTTACCATGCCATACCATGTGGTAAAATGTGGTAATTTGGAAGTTCTGTGTGGTTAACTGATTTTACATTGCATACCATGTGGTAAAATGTGGTAATTTGGGAATTAAGAACACATGTTAAGTATTTGCTAACATAATAAAAAATAGAACATTTCATTTAGTCATAATACAAACCATAATAAGTTGTTTCATACCATCCTACTAATTAAAATGAAGTGGCTACTGAACATTGTGAGTTTGTTCTCAAAAGCTTACTTATACCCTCCTACTACTTAACACAAACGATAATAGAATTTTCATCTCCTTCCTTTCAACTCTTTCTTCTTGTTCTTCATGTTGCAGTACTTTGTTGCTTCTTTCATGATCCTTTCCCGTTCAAGATTTTCTTCATCAAGAATGATGTCCAACATCAGGCACTCCCTTTCTTCATTTATGAGATCAATCCTCTTCCAATCTTTGGTCAGGGCACTGTTGTACTTACCTTCCCAGTGTCTCATCCACCTGATGATGTACATCCCACATGAAATTTGATCTGGTTGTGTAACCTTCTCGAGGTTGAACCAGGTAAACCTCTCCCACCTTACTGTCTTGTCTGCAAACTGTGTCTTCATGTAGTTGATTGCGTACTGGACAACCCTCTCTGCCATTGGTTTGTAGTGTTCATTAAAATCTTTGTGACGGAGACTGTCGAGTACTTCAAATCTCTCTGCTTTGATGTTGACACAAATCATGATGTAGTGCTTGTTATTACAGTAAGGGAAGAACCACTGCAAAATAATTTTACCACAGTATACCATATGGTAAGCAGTTGCCATATAAGTGATGAACAGTAAGTTAAGAACCATTGCAAACTAATTTTACCACTATATACCATATGGTAACCACTGCAAAAATTGTGGTGAGATACTTACAAGGTTACATTCTGTGAAGCTGAGGTTGTTTGCCCATTCTTTGTTGGTGATGTCCAAGTCCACTTTGTTGTAGTAATCGTCTGGAGATAGTACAGGATTGCCACTATCAATGTCCAGTTGGCAGTCACCCTGAAAGGTTGTGGTTGTTATTATGTGTTTTATATATGTGTTGTCTAAGAACTATTGACAGAATATGGGTGGGTTTACTTACTGCCAAAGATGTATCGAAGAACCACCTTTTGAATTTTCCTTTTTTTGCTTCATTCCTGTTCATTACATCTCCATACCAGTCGACGACATCAGTCGTGATTTCACAGCCAATGTCAATCAACTGTACTGACTCCCTTTTCAGCAAGAATGTTCCATCCTTCCTTTTAAACATTATCTCATCACTGTATAAAAGCACATCACAACAGGACGGATGGTTTACTTTAATTTATGACATCAAACAATAGGTTACCACAACAAAACCATAGCTTACCACAACTTACCATATGGTAATAAGTAAAACACACCAGCTTACCACATCTTACCATATGGTAATAAGTAAAATAGAACAGGAGTTATGGTTTAATCCATTCTTTAACAACAAACCTTAGCTTACCACATCATACCATATGGTATTAAACTAAAACAAAACAGGACTTGTGCATTACTACATTTTGTAACATTAAACCATAGATTTATCTAATTTTACCATATCTTACCATATTTTACCATATGGTAACAAACTAGATCACTACAGTAAAATCATATAACAATAGAAGTTTTAAGATGATGACTTACCTCTTGACAAATTTCTTGTTCTTGCATCTTATGTACTCCAAGATGTTGCTGAACATATCATCAGGTGTTGTTTGTGTTGGTGTTGACCATTCAACTGGTGATTTTTGTGATTGTGGAGCAACTGGATCAACAGTTGGAGAATTCAGGTCCTCAAGGTAAGCATCTATGCATTCACGGACTTCCTTGAGCTTCTCTTGGCTGTTTGTGTACAGATTTGACCATATAGCATATGACGCCGTCTGTGACTGGGTGCTTTGTGGCTGTGCTGGTGATGGTGTTGTTCTTGCCTTCTTTTCATATACATTCAAATTCTTCACCACGATTCTTCTTTTGCGAGGCTCTCCTGGTTTATCGGTTGCCGTGTTGGTAGTCAACTTCGTTGGTGTTGTTGGTGTTTGACGGTTGAGAGGGCTGAGATCAAAGGATGGAATGTCGTCTTCCCTTGTCACTTTAGGCTTCTCAGCAGCTTCGGTTGTCAGTTTTGGAGCCTCTTCTCGAACAACATCATCTGACACCGTTTTCTCGCTGTCAGTTTCTGGAGTCTTTTGCGCAGCTTGCCCTGTATTCCCTTCTTCTGTTGTTTCCTTATCAACTTCCATTGGATCTGCTGTTTTGGTAGCTCCTTTTTCTCCTGTTTCTTTTGCAGATGTCTGTTCTGGAACTGCTTTTGGGGTGTCCTCTTGTTGTGGTGTTCCCTGATTCAGACCTTCTTGAACAGATTGTTCTGGTGGTTCTGTTGCAACTTCCCCCAGTGGACCTCCTTCTTTTGGGATGCTTTCCCTATTCACAGCTCCTGGATCAGAATCATCTTGCTCCTTTTCTTTTGGCTTCGGTGTAGATGCAACAAGATCGACTGTAGATGGTTGTGAATCATCTTCTTTCTGTGTTTGCTCCTCGTTCTCCTCTTTGTTCTGGTCTATCTTTGCCTGTTTGAATATTTCATTGAGTGTTTTATTCAAACTGGCATTCATTTCTTCATCATTCTCTTCTTCATCATCTTCACACTGAAATTTTTCTCCTTCTGTTGGCTGAACATTTTCATCACAGCTTTCTTTCGCAAGATTCTCCTTGTGTCTGATCAGATTGTCAATTTGGCTTTTGTACTGGTCTTTGATTGCTTTCATCATTTCCTTCATTGATGCTTCAAGCAGTTTGATTGCATTCTCAGCCTGCATAATGGGAGCTTTTGTAAGATACCATGGTGGTAATGTGTGTATGGTGTATGGTTAGTTACCATGGTGGTAATACATGGTATTGGCAATTATTATCACTATTCTGCATTTTTATAACATGAAACTATATCTTACCACACCTTACCATATGGTAACAAAGTAAAACAGAACAAGAATTATGGTTTCCTCCATTTTTATAACATGAAACCATTGCTTACTACACATTACCATATGGTAACGTATTAAAACACAACAGGACTTATGTTTTCCTCCATTTTTATAACATGAAACCATAGCTTACCACACCTTACCATATGGTAACAAACTAAAACACAGAAGGACTTGTTGTTTTTTGCTATTTTTAAAACATGAAAGCATAGCTTACCACACATTACCATATGGTAACAAAGTAAAACAGAACAAGAATTATGGTTTCCTCCATTTTTATAACATGAAACCATTTGCTTACCACACATTACCATATGGTAACGAAGTAAACCACAACAGGGGCTTATGTTTTGCTCCATTTTTATAACATGAAACCATAGCTTACCACACCTTACCATATGGTAACAAACTAAAACACAAAAGGACTTACGCTTAGTATGAATTGGACAACTGTAATATAAATAATTTGTACTTACTTGGTTGACTGTTCTGATATTCTTCAAATCAAAGTTCAGTGATGATGACTGGTCTGGACTTTTGTTTCTTTGTCTTTTCGGTGATTCATAGACTGGCTCATTCTCCTCTTCCTCATCAGCTGCACCATCAGCCTCATCGTCATTAATGTTGGCAAGCTTTTCGATCTTGTTCAACTCTTTTCCATTGCAGTAGCTCTTAATGTTCTCAAAGTTGCTATCAACATTGTTATCATCATAGTAGCTTACTGTTGGTGTTCGAAGCTGGGTTGAGAATGCCATTTCGTCCAGTTTGTACATGAAGCATACCTTTTTATGCAGATAGTTGTATTAGTTTTTTTCAAAGAGTATCATTTATATATAAAATATATGAGTAACAAGGTTGAAATGGCCAAGGGAATGGAGACTTACTGTAAGGAAGTGAAGATCTGCACTGACATAGAGCTTTGGTGATTTCAATCCTTCATTCATGTGTTTGAAGAAGTATTTGCACCAGTTGTAGCTGGTGAAATGTTTCAGTTCTTCAGTCTTCAAGTACTCAAGCATGTTGAGTTCAGCCATAGGTGCTGAAGTTGGACACAGAAAGCCTCCGGTGACCAGCAGAAAGAACAATTGCATCCATCTCTTAGTCAGTGTGGTTGTAGGAAGATCTTTTTCTACCTGACTTAGCTTTACCCTTGGAGTGGATGTTCCATCTACTTCGAGTAGGGTTTCTACTGCATAATCTGCTGCGTCATCCCAAGAAATCGTGGGAGGTACAACTTCCCTATCCCCCATCGGCAGACCATATACCCTATGAAAGTCGATTGGTGATATCTTCATGTGTGTCCCGTCAGGTAACTTGAACGATTCTTTCTCTGGATCGTATTTGTTCATTACGAACAGTGCAAAATGGTTGTTTATCTTTGTCTGCTTGATTGATATTAAGCCTGCTAGGCCTAATATGTCAAGTTTCTCTTTCCGCTCATCTGTTATTGACCTTGCAATTGCAGATATTCTTGTTGGGCTGCACCTTGTGCGAAAACTGTGTCTTGGTTTTACCATAGTGTACCTGAATGTAGAAATTAGTAATAGTCTGTTAGTATGCTTTTTACCATAATATACCATATGGTACCATAATGGTTTCCTACCATACCAAATCAAACCATATATTTATCTCATTTTACCATATGGTAATTACATCAAACCATGTCTTATAACATATTACCATATGGTAACGAAGTAAAACACAACAGGACGTATGTTTTCCTTCATTTTTATAGCAAGAAACCATAGCTTACCACACATTACCATATGGTAATAAACTAAAACACAGCAGGACTTATGGTTTTTTTGCTATTTTACAACATGAAACCATAGCTTACCACACATTACCATATGGTAACAAACTAAAACACAGCAGCACTTATGGTTTTTTTGCTTTTTTACAACATGAAACCATAGCTTACCACACATTACCATATGGTAACAAACTAAAACACAGCAGCACTTATGATTTTTTTGCTTTTTTACAACATGAAACCATAGCTTACCACACATTACCATATGGTAATAAACTAAAACACAGCAGGACTTATGGTTTTTTTGCTATTTTACAACATGAAACCATAGCTTACCACACATTACCATATGGTAACAAACTAAAACACAGCAGCACTTATGGTTTTTTTGCTTTTTTACAACATGAAACCATAGCTTACCACACATTACCATATGGTAACAAACTAAAACACAGCAGCACTTATGATTTTTTTGCTTTTTTACAACATGAAACCATAGCTTACCACACATTACCATATGGTAACAGACTAAAACACAACAGGACTTATGGTTTTTTGCTTTTTTACAACATGAAACCATAGCTTACCACACATTACCATATGGTAACAAACTAAAGCAGAGCAGGACTTATGGTTTTTTGCTATTTTACAACATGAAACCATAGGTTACCACACATTACCATATGGTAACAAACTAAAACACAGAAGAACTTATGGTTTTTTGCTATTTTACAACATGAAACCATAGCTTACCACACATTACCATATGGTAACAAACTAAAACACAGAAGGAGTTACGGTTTCTTGCCTTTTTATAACGTGCAATCATAGTTTACCACGCCATACCATGTGGTAAAGAAGCAAAACACAACAGATTCTACACCAGTTCAGCAATGCATGCTAACGATTCGGTAATGTAGCAAGTTTTACTACAATTTTCACATGAAGAGTGACTGAAATATTGTTTCTATTGTTCTATGGATTTCGAAGAAAGAAGTGAGGTTTTACCTTGATATTTTGTGCGAAAACGATTTTTGAGACTCGTTGAAGTTGGAAATCCTTCGTTTTTCGACGAAGAAGCGAGAACAGTGTATCGTTGAATGATTCTTCGAAAAGCTTTGCGAAAATCGTTCGATTTGAAGTTTTTTCTGGAAGTTTTTGCTGCGATTTTGGTGAGAGAATTGAGGAACGGGAGGAAGAATGGAGAGAAGGCGGGACGGTTGTCGCGGTCACGTCTGCAATTCAAATTGTCAGAAGGAGAGAAGGTGTGATTACCTTTTTGCCCCCGCGGGTATTTAATTGCCATGATCTGACGGCTGGGAAGATGGCGCGATGGACGGTCAGATGGACGGTTACTGACGGTTACTGATAGGTCGGTTACTGATAGGATCCGGACCCTGGCTTTGGCTACTTATTACACCCTTTTACTTCCACAGTAACCATAAGTGACGAAATTGGCATGGAAAATTCAAAAAGGATTGGAATGTGGGACTTGGTTAACGGTGACCTAGGTATAGAAAGAAAAGACAAAAGCAATTTAACTGTTTCTATCCAATTAGTGGGGAGAAGGAAATTAGTTACATATCATGGTCAATCAAATGAAAATTATTTGGTGAAATCCTCTCCTTTTACTCACCAACATAACTATACTATGTTTAAAAGGGTGATCAAGATCTCGTTTATACTAATCATGCCTCAAACCATTAATTTTATAGGAACGGATTCCATCCTTTTAAAAATTTGAATGTTTACTCAGCAATTTCTTGATCGATCGACATTATCAATTAGTTGAAAATCTACTCCTAAATTAGTCTTCAAAAAAATTAATGTATTGATCAACTCGAATGAGTACGGATGTTACAGAGAGACATGCTTCACCACTTTTAACAGGCTAGACAGGGGGAAGAGAGACTTGCTTCAACACTTTTAGAAGATGATGAAGAAATGGAGAAGGAGAAATAGGTGTCTACTCCTAGGAAAGTACTTGACGGATTTAGGCTCTAGCTTAAACGTCATGCCATATAAACTATTTAAGAAGTTAGGAATAGGTGAACCCAGTAATACTAGCATGAGCATTCAGTTAGTTGATCGATCTATTGTCCATCCTAGGGGTATTGCGGAGGATTCGATATTCACTGTAGGGATATTAGCATATCGTGTTGACTTCGTGATTCTTGATATAAATGAGGATGTGGATGTGCCCTTGATTCTGGGTCGACCTTTTCTTGCCACTGCCAAGGCACTCATTAATGTGAATGATGACAAGTTAATTTTGCAGGTTGGGGGGTGAACAAATCACCTTTTATGTTTATGATAATATGAAGCACCCCCAGCACCATGATGATGTTGATTATTGGGATGTGGTTGCTGACTATGAGACCACACTCGCCATCACGAATGCGTGTACTAATGATTTCCTCGAGCGTTGTCTTTTGCTACGGGATCAGGCATCACATGAGCTACAGTTGGCGAAGCAGCTTGGCGGAGTTGGATGGAGCCGGGATCGAGGGGAAAGAGAAGCCATTCAAACTTATCTATGTCTCAACTTGGATCGCTACATCATTGGAGGAGCCACCAGAGCTGGAGCTTAAGCCCCTTTCCTCTCATTTGGGGTATGCATTTCTGAGGGAGGGGAATAAGCTCCTGGTAATCATTAGCTCGGAACTGACCCCCGAGCAGAAGAGCAGTCTGGTGGCTTTGTTGAAGAATTATGGCCAGACCATGGCGTGGAAGATCACTGACATCAAAGGCATTAGCCCATCCTTCTGATCCCACAGAATTCTGATGGAGGATGAGTTCAAGCTAGTCATGCAGCCACAACGGAGGTTGACTCCTAACCTGGAGGTAGTGGTCCGGGCAGAGATTGTGAAGCAGATGGATGTCGAGATCATCTTTGCTATATCTGATAGCAAATGGGCCAGCCCCACTCAGGTGGTTCCGAAGAAAGGCGAGATTATTATGGTCCCGAACGAGAAGAATGAGTTGATCCCGATGCGGACTGTGACTGGGTGGTGTGTATGCTTCGACTATCGATGTCTGAACGATGCCACCATGAAGGACCATTTCCCGCTCCCTTTCATTAACCAGATGTTGGAGAGTCTAGCGGGCTATGAGTTTTACTGTTTCCTGGATGGCATGCCGAGTACTTTCAGATCCCGATCGCACCGGAGGACCAGGGGAAGACCACTTTCACCTGTCCCTTCGAAACTTTTACATACCAGCAGATTCCATTTGGTCTCTGTAATGCACCGGCGACCTTCCAGCGGTGTATGATGGCTATCTTCGACCGATTGGTTGGAGAGATCATTGAAGTCTTCATGAATGACTTCTCGGTTTATGGAGACTACTTCTCTCATTGTCTCCATAACCTAGAACTTGTCCTAAAGAGATGCGAGGAGACAAACTTGACATTCAGCTGGGAGAAGTGTCATTTCATGGTTCGGGAAGTAATTGTGCTCACGCACAAGATCTCCTAGCAGGGGATTGAGGTAGATTGGGCGAAGATAGAGACGATCAGTAAGCTACCTCCTCCTATTTTTGTGAAGGTGATCCACAGCTTCTGTGTCATACAAGCTTCTATCGGCAATTCATCAAGGATTTCTCGAATATCACCTTGCCTTTGACCAAACTTCTAGAGAAGGATGTATCATTCCACTTCACTCCAGAGTGCACAGCTGCATTTGAGACATTGAAGGAGAAGCTTACTCATGCACCTATCATGGTGACTCCGGATTGGTCTCTCCCATTTGAACTGATGTGCTATGTGAGTGACTATGTAGTCGGAGCTGTTCTTGGTCAGAGGATTTCCGAACCTCGGGTGGTCTTGAATGAATGATAGGGTGTCGCTGCATTCGTTTGATATAAAAAGAAATGTCGCCCAAATTACCAAGCATCTCACAAATTAACCTTGGGCCTGCGTTTGGAACTTATTTACTTGACTTGTACGAACTAAGATTACACCAACGTCTTTTAAGTTGCGTGGCATCCTTGGTGTAGAAGGATTTTTCACGCTTGATTTGCATAGCTTCATTAGTGGTGTTATGGACAATGATTGTAAAATCGTACCGAAAGTTGTATCGAAAAATCATAGATAGAATATTTTATGTTGAAAAAGTTGCTCAATCATTTCATACCGCTATATATCATCTATCGATTTAGCATCCGGTAGGAGATTTTTCTAGTTGAACCGATTTTTCATTACTCAGTTCTTCTGGGGTTTTGATGTCTCTTTCTCGTTCTGGAAATAGCCTGCTTGTGTCCTTGTTGCTCTTTATCTTGTGTAGAAAGAGGGCTGCCAGGGGTTCCTTTGTGGCGTCTTTTGTTGTCGGTTCAATTCCAATGTTTAGATTGGTTTGAACCCTGGTGCTATGCGGCCTCTTGTATTTTTCGATATCCTGATTGTTTGTCCAGGTGTGCTTAAAGAAAGATGAGATAACTATAGGGACTGTGTAGCCACGAGATGATGAATAGGCTTGTTCGCATACCTACCGACGAAACAAAAAGAAAAAGATGTATAGTTTGGAGAATCTACAAATATATTATAGCAGAGTTTGGGGCAGTTTTTCAGCATTTAGAATTTTTTTCAATGAGAGCGAAAGTATGAAGGGTAATTGTGTCTTGACAATCATTATCTATTTTTCATACATAAGAAAAAAAAAATTAATCTCGAGATTCAAACCATGGTCTTTTCAAACGAAGACAACAATCATTACCAGTTACACTAAAGAAATATTTTGTATCTATTTAAATACAAAATCTGAAAACCTAAAATCTAAAAATTGTATGACTTTTCCACTATTGTAAGCTTGCCCACTAACTCTCACAAAAGTACTTTCTTTGGAATTTGATATTTTAATTTCCATATTTTGATTATTTTAATTTGAGATTAATAGTAAATTTAATTTATGTCCTCTTATAAATGGAGAATAATTTTAATATTGCAACCCAAATATCATTGATTCGAATATTGCATATCGAATGTGTAGATGTGATGTAAAATTCTTAAATTGGTATTAATTTTTAAAACTATTAATGCAACGACATTGTTATGCAAACTATAAGTGACCAATTTTTTGAAAGTTTTAGTTTGGTTAGTCGTTAAATCCTAAATTTCTTGATAATATGGCATGATTGAAAAAATGGGTGAGTTTAAAAGAACACAATTTATGAATACCAATTCTTATAGATAATTTCAATAGGGTAATTAACTAGATGTATCATTTATAGTTACTTAGTTTAGTATGAAATAACGCAGTACAAGACGAATCATGAAGTCGGGTTGGAGTTTTCATGGACGCGTTGATGGGGTCATGTGCATTAGCAAGGTAGGTACCACAAGTTATGTTTTATTTTTTTTGTTGAGTGAATAAGATTATCCTTCAACTAAATTTAGAGTATCTTGGTTGATAATTAATTTTTTCATTGCACAGAGTATGGATGGAAAATGTTATTTTCTTACTAATTTTGTTATTGTATTGTGCAGAATACTTTAAGGTTTAGATATTGCTATATATGTATTGTTTGTCAAGCAAAAGAAATAAATATTGACTAAAGGTTATAATCATAGGTTTCCTATTTATGCTACGCTTTTTCAGACAAACTCTTTTTTTGTTATGTCAATTTTCTTTTCAACCATAGGCAACTAAGTAACTACATCATTAAATAGACAAGTAACAAGTTATGAATAGTTATTCACAAGTGTTATAACCAAGGTTGTGACACCTCTACCAGGCGACTGGTGGATGGATATTGAGATAGATATGTTTTTCCTATGAAATTTGACTATTTGAGTTTTTAATAGATATAAGTTAGTACTTTCTATTTGGGTTAATACCTTAATTTGGCCCGAACTATAGACAAACTTTCTACATTGGCCCGTGGTATCGGAAATTGTTATCCTGGCCTAAACTATGTAGCATACTTTCTTATTTGGCCCGGAGGCGGGTTTGATCGTTAAATTAGACGGTCAACCGAGTTGACCATTACTCAAGGTCCACCTCACTTGCGACGTCAGCTATCAGGGAATAAGAAAATAATTTATTAATTTTGAATTTTTTGAATTTTCTAACAATCAAAATTATAAACTAAAAAAAATAATTAATAGAGCTCTCCAAATTATTTTTAAGTAATTTTAGAAATTAAACAAAATTCAAAATTTCAAATTTTTTTTTTATTTCCTGCTAGCTGACTTGGCAAGTGAGGTGGACTTTGACTAACGGTAAACTCGGTTGACCGCCTAATTTGACGGTCAAACCCACCTTCGGGCCAAATAAGTAAGTATGCTACATAGTTTAGGCTAGAATAGCAATTTCCGATACCACGGACCAAAGTAGAAAGTTTGTCTATAGTTCGGGCCAAACTAAGGTATTAACCCTTTCTATTTCAATCACTAAATTTCTATATAATTTGTAAATATATTTAGAAAAGGTGTAAAACAACTCAAACGGGTTGGATATCAATCAAACCATTGAACTTCAAACCACTTGCTTGACCGAATCAACGACTTTAACCGGTTTGACAACTTTGGTTATAACCATTAAGATTACAATGTTCAGCATTGATGAAAAGTTATAAGAATTTCGGAAATAGAAAAATAATTTTAATGTCACCTACGAAATTCCGCATTTCAATTAGTTTAAAAAATTTAAATACACATCATAAATATATTGGGTTCAAATGACATTCCGACCAACGGGTCGGACAACAAGCTAGTTGAGAAATGAAACTACGTGAACTGAACAACTCGACCCAGGCCAAAGAAGATTTCAGCGGGGCGAACCGAGAAATGAGAATTCTACAAGTGTTTTCTTGATTCTTCTTGTCTGTGCAATTGAGACTCGATCGTTAGCCTTGTATTGGATGCTGCTGTTCACATATCAGTCTAATGCCACTATCTCAGCCAGCTGAATATTGCCACTTAAAGCAGATGCCTTGTGGGGTGGCATGAATGAGAACCCGTCCAGAAGCTTTGAGCACTTCAACCTCCATTTTGCCATCAACAACTCGATTAGATGATGCCCACTGCAAACATCATCTCTCCCAGAAAAGCCAATTAGTCCCTGGCTAACTAATGCACAAACATAACACGGCAGAGCCACCAAAGATGCAGAGACAGACAGACAGACAGACAGACAGACAGACAGACAGACAGAAACGATGGGCCATACAAATCAAATACCTCCGGTTATGATAAGTTGTTATGAACACAGAGCCTGGAGAATTCTGAAGCAGATATGCCACAGTCGCAAAGAGGTCATTGAATGCTATACCAATACCAACCAAAACACAACTCAGCTCCAATCAAAAGGGCTAACAGCATAGAGTGGATCAACAAGCAAGAAGAAGATTACCAGTGGTTTCGTAAAGAACATCAGCTCCTAGGATGAACTTGGGCTCCAAATCGAAAACAGACGAGTCCCACACTCCCCATGTAAGTCCTACCACCTACGGGAGGAAACCGTTACCAATTCCTAAAATTTTCTTGGTAAAAGAGGAGCGAGCAAGAGATTGAAAAATGGGAATGGGCTTACTTTGCAATCAACTCCATTAAGCTCACACACCCTCCCCATGTTGTCCAGCACCTGTTCAAATACTGGAACTGCTACTTCATCTGAAAAGGCGGGGAAATTGAAATGTAAGAATTTATCTCTCTCAACTCGCTCCCACACACACACAAACCTCCGGTCTGTTGGCGTCGTCGGTGAGAGTGACATGGGAACCCAGCTTAGCGGCCACCAATCCTGGCAGTGACGTCCCAGCCCCAAGCTGCCACAATATCAAAATTGAGGTGGGACCAGTTAGAAGAAGCGGAGAGAAAATGGGAGGAGGAGCCGGAAATCACCTCCAACACTCTGGCGCCGGAGAAGCGCCGCTGCTGTTGCCAAACATACTCGGCCAGTATTACGCTGCACGGCCAGACAAACAGCCCGTACTCCTCTTTCATGTTCTGAACAAGTTCCTCCGTTACATCTTCTCAAGAGTGTCGAATTCAACTGTGTATACTCGATTCAACAAAGAAAACAAATCACCTCGATAATTGAGATGGAGAGGGGCGCATCTTCGCCGCCGAATTCATGCTGGGAGACCTTCTTCATGTCCGATTTCGCAGCCCCACCGCCCTTGGTGGTTTCCATCTCTGCCCCCACAGAACGTCGACTCCCTCGCTCTTGTTCTATTTAGGTTAATTTTCACCCGGCCCGTTCGCCGGAAAATTTCATTTTATAGTTGACATTAATTTAATTTATTTATATGTTCAAACTATTTTGGACCTTCTAAATTTATTATATTTTGTATTGATAAGTGAGTATGCGGTGTGTCTATATATTGAAAATTCTCAATATTTGGCACATTCACTTATAATGTTTGAATTCTCTAATCATAAACCATGTCACAAAGGTATACCACGTCTCATGTACAATTTTTTCTATCTTATATGAATCCATGTTGTTCAGATGAGGACATCTTAGTTAGAGTTTCTTTGTACATATACTTCATTATTGGATAAATTTCTTCATCCCAATTAAAAGTTGATACTTTGGATGTTCATGAAGTTTACTGTAAGATCTTATTTGTATTTAGTATCTTATACAATATGTATCAATTGTTAATTTCTGAAATTTAATTTGGACTAACTGAGACTCATTATCGTTATTTATATATTATTTTAGAATCTCAATCCAAGATACCCACATACGGATTTTGATCTTAATATGGTGCGTTAGTGTATAATTTTACAACTTGTAGAACCTTCGTTTTCTAAACTTCATTTATGTTTGGTATTTTTTTAGAAATAAAAATTTCATTACTTATACTAATATATGCATTTTTTTTGTATGGCCACATTTATTGTCAATATATAGAATATATATTAAAAAGAGTTTAATTATTTTTAAGTGTAATTAATACTTGTTTTTTAACGGGATTTGTAAATGTTAATAAAATAAGGGGAAATATGAACAATTATAAAAGAAAATAAGGGATGGAAGTACACATTATAAGTGAGAGAAAAGTTATTCTTACTTATCATCTTCATTTATCCAATGAGGTGATTCCTCCATTGAATTTTTATCAAATTATTTTATTTCGTAAATATATTATTAGTTATGCATGTGTTTTATTGCAAAAAAAAAATGCATGTGTTTGCTAAGAAAGATCACACCGATGATCAACTTCTCTAATCTTGCCTCATTTTCATTTGGATGTTCATGAAGTCTCCTAACGATCTTATGTTAACATATGTCTATCAAGAGACCCAAATTTAGTATATTATATAACATAGTAAATACATTTTATTAACCAAATCTTTCAAAAAAAATTCAAAATACAAAGTATTAGCCAAACGTTAACTCCCCGTTAGCATTTTTGTTAGTAATGTTGACTCAACAACATGATGATGAGTTGGAAGAGACACGTGACGGTCTATAGACTATAATCCAATTTAGTATTTTAATTAAAAAGATTATTAATGATAACAAAAAATGGTTAATATTTTGATGTGATACAAAATATTTGGCTAATCATTTGAAGATCAAAAGGTTTGGCTAATAATTTAAAAAAACTGAAAGGTTTAGCTATTTAAATGTTATTTACTCTATATGTATCAATTGCTAAGTTGTCTCCTCCTACATTTTGTCACGACCGCTACTGAAGTTCTATACCAGATCTGTTCTGTCCAATCCTCACCTTTGTCCACCAATTCACGGCCCCATATAGTAACATCGCCAGCTGAATTTTAAATTGTCCTCCTGCACCATTTCTCACATGCGCCACCAAATTGTTGACATAGTTAGTTTCGTCTACTCGGGTATCTCCACTCTCTATTGCATTTAACACCCGTTATTTGGTTTGCTTTCCTTCACTCAAAATTTCTTCTCCTAACGAAAAATCAAAAGGTAATGGCCTAACACCTACTTAGCATATGATGTAAACTGAAAATTTTCTTAATAAGATTTATTCAAATATTTTTTTTAAACAATCGCGATACATGTTAGCCTCTAAACATTAGTATACTGCTGCTACACATATATACTACAAAAAGTACAAATGAATTATTAAATAAAAACAAAAGGAAACATTAAATGAAGATAGAGATAGCTACATAAATTGAGCATTAACTTACTTTTGTGTTTGTAAAAAAAGTGTCAACCATGATAATTTGTAAATTCTTCAAGTGCTTATGTGGCAAAAAACTATTGTTGAATTGTCATAGATAGATAGATATACAGATAGATAGATTTTAAACCTTTATTTGATTAATGCATAGGTCAGTGGTTGATGAACACATGATGTTTAACATACAGTTTAGCAACGATTCATCTAACTTTCAGATGTATCATTTTTTAATGTATCTCGTGTCTCATCTTAAGATATGAAGTCAAGTTCATAAACAATCATACCGAAGTCATTTTAAAAATTTTGATTTATAATCCTTGAAAATTTATTACTCCAAGTTTGAAAATTAAATTTCTTAACATATGACGTAAAACTTCAGTAGATTTTGCTCAATTAACACGATCTAGAGAAAAAATGCAAAATATTAGTAATTTGAACTTAGGATACATTGTAAATTATTGCACCTATGATTCATAGGTCTTCACTTAATCAGAATGAATAAGGTTTTTGTTCAAGAAATAGATTTTATTGCTTGGCCAAGTTTCTATTCAAGCGTTTCTTGTTTTCTCTCTTTAATTTCCATCTTTATATTTTCGCGATAAAATGTTATTATGTATGTGTGTTTGTATATATTGTTCATTAAAATGTAACATATTTGTAAATTATTGTAAAAGTGAGTTAAAAATTTACTTAGTGAGCTTTAATAAGATATTTTTTTGGTTGAGAAAAAAGTTATATGTGTGACTCAAAGACATTAGTCTATTGTTGCGTACATCGATACAATGCAAGTAAAAAAAAACATAAAGAAGTATTGGAAAATAAAAATAAATATTAAAAAAGTTAGAGATAACAAATGTAATATATGTCACTTTTCATACATTATTTATTATTGTGTACATTGATATAATACAAAAAAGGATAAAAGAGAAATAAAAATTTAAATGAAGAGAGAGATAGCTCCATAAATATATCAATAACTATTTTTCTTTTTGTATAAATATTGTCCACCTTGGCAATTTGTGAACTCTCCAAGTGCTTAGGTGGCAAATAATTACTTTTGAATTGCCATAATATTATGTATAGATAGATAGATAGATAGAAGATAGATAGATAGATAGATAGATGATATTTGGAGTAGGGGTTAGAAATAGAATGATAAGTTTAGGATTAATATATTTGTGGGTTAATGGCATGGTTGGTCACTTGATTATAAAAAAATATTCAAATTTGGTCACTCGAAATATTTAAATATATTGGTGGTACTTTAGTTTATTAAATCGTTCACGTTTGGTCACTTTCCGTCCAATTCCATTAATTTCTTGCACAACTCCATAAAACACCAAGCAATGATATGTAAGGGATGGAGGGGGACGATAATTGTGAAGAACCTGTAACACTTGTCCTTAATTGTAAATAAATAAAAATAGATTGTATAGATAATAGAAAAATAGAGGACCATTCTTGATATTTTCCCAATGGGTATATAATCTCGCTCTGTAACAGCCTAACTGCTATGCGTAGACCTGCCAAATTACAAACTGACCCGTTGACCCGACCCGAAACCGCCCGAAAACTAGATTTTTTTGTAACCAGAAATCTGGATGACCCGAACCCGATAACCCGTAATTTTTTGGGTCGGGTTGGGTGGGTTAGTGGGTCGACCCGTTAGACCCGTTCCATTTAATATATTAATCGCAAAATATGATAAAATCACTCATAAATTGGTGAGATGTTTAAAAAAATCACAAGGATTTGAATGACATGTTTGGAGTTTAAGGATAATCAAATATCATGCGCAATTTATATTTCATTTCATTAGCGTGGGAGGATTTGAGAATATGTTAATTGACATGTGTTAATTAAACTATTGTCATGCATATGTGAAAATTTGTGTTTTTTAAGAAAATATGAAGCATGTTTGATATTGTTTCTGAGAACGCTCATAACCCGAAATGACCTGTAGCCCGACCCAAAACCGAATGGGTTGGGTCAATATTTGACCTGAAATAAGTCAACCAAACATGACCTGACCCGTAACCGAAGTTCCCAACCCGAAATCAATAACGACTTTCCCCCCTTTTACTCTCTCTGCTTTCCTTTCCTTTCTCTCTGTTTCTCTGCTACTTTCTCAGCTACCAATCATCACCGAGACGACCTAGGACACCACAAATCGGTATCATAGCCTTGTCTTGGCTCCATGACTACTATACGCTAGCTTGACAATCGCCTCAATGCGTTCTCCACTCGTACGATTAAAGTCAAATCCGTCTTCATCACTTGTTGATGCCGGGTTGTAGCTGACGTCGAGTTTTTTTATGTTGGGATTCAGAGTCAGTCGACGACCACCTTTCACCTCGAACTTCTCTCATGATGCCAGCTCCATTCACCTCCTGCAAAAACGTTATGTCGATTGATCTCGACGAGGACACTCTCCGACGCTCAAGTTAGTACATGGGTTGAGGGGAGAGGAATATGATCTTGAAAAGAAAGATGAGGGAATGGAGTTGAGAATAAATATATGCGCTAATCATAGAGAGAGTTCCCTAGTATAGGTATGGCCGTATGGGGATATATTTCTTACCTCGATCTGGAAATGAAGTGGCCTTTTATAAAGACCTCTTAAGGAACATGAAGGGGGTATGTGTCTACATCTAGAGCTTGAAGGTATAGAGAGGGGACACGTTACAGAGGTACGTGTCCAACGGTGCTGAGTGGCCTACGGTGGACGGAGTGAGCCCAAGATGGTCGAGGTGACCCGGGGTGGCCGAAATGACCCCAAGGTGACACGAGGTGATTGACTCAAGGGTGGCTGAAATGACCTCAAGGTTACGCGGGGTGATAGACCCTGGGGTGGCCGAGGTGACCCAAGGTTATTGACCCCGGGGTGGCCGAAATAACCTTATTGCCCTCTTTCTCGCCGTTTTTTGTGACTCCACCAAACTTCCGAGGCCTTCTTCTTCAATATAGCGATTGTGGATTTTAATTGGCAATTTGGGAAATAAGGCCCCCTTCTCCAATCATATTGTTAAGTGACACCATTAAAAAGATGGATGAAAGTGGCTATTTTGTGTATTTTGAAAGTTGTGGCTATAACTGTAAAAAATGTGAAAGTTGTGGCTATGAAAGAGTACTTTGTTTTTTCTTTATTAATCGTTGTGGATCGCCAACTCAACATCTTCGTCAGTCCAGTCATACTGTTAAGTGACACCATTTAAGAGATCGATGGAAGTGACTATTTTGTGTATTTAGAAAATTATAGCTACAAGTGTCACACCGTGAAAATTTGAAAGTGTATTTTGCCTAATATTTGTAAAAAAAAAACAAATAAAACAAAATAACGGGGGTGATATATGCGATGATATATAGCCATATAGGAGTCGTCAAGACCTAGGTCAGGAGTGCGATAGTGTTCGAGTGTTGGAAAGAATTAGTAAGGGTTTCATTTCATATCATTCAAAGGGTTGTCTTCGTGCTCCGTCAGGGACGGCTTCCTCCTGTTCGTACGCCCCTTAATCTTCTTCCATCTTTGCCATTTCCAGAGTATCGTTTCATAAATCATCACCGCCCATCTCGATTGTTGCTTTCTTTCTGGGGAGATAAAGTGAAGAACGCGTAAGTTGGAAGTCCTTCAATCCAGAACCCCAGAGGTAACTTCCTTTTCCTTGCATAGTTTAGTTGTCTCCTGCTATTATCCTTGCAGTCCATTGGCGCTTATTCTCGATCGGCGAGGTCCTGTATTGAGATTGCTGCTTTTGAGCTTTGTCTTATTGAACTGTCTGTGATTGACTTATCTGGGAGACCTCTAAAAGCCATCGAAACGAACCCCTCTTTAATTCCGAACTTCCCCTCCTCTTGGCTGGCTCTCTATCCTTACCTTATATTTTCCTCGGTTAGCTTGTTCTCTTTCTTCCCGTCTATTTACTCCTGTTTGGTAATTTCCGGCTGCCTCCTGAGCCCTGAGCAAGGGGAACTCCGCCTGTATCGGTTAAACTGAAGCAAGAAAAACCCCAGTGAGTTTCTGGTTCCACATTTAGTTTTGATCAATTTCATGGCCGTTTACGTCACTGGGAATCTAATTGCTTTGGCTTTCACTTATTGAACGCTTTGAAAGGTGTAACTTGGTGGTGGTGCGGGGGTTGGAAGTTGATTTTCTTCCTTGTATTCTAATTAACTCCAATACCCAGGGGGTGTCTTGTGGCTTGTTTTCTATTTTTGTTTTAATGAGGGCGGTGGAGCGGGGAAAATGGTGTCTTGAGGCTTGTTTAAGTCAATCAGATTTTTTATGACCGAAATTCAGAAATGTTTGATGTTGGAATTGCTCTGGTATTTGCAGAGATTGGCCAGGAGGGATTTATCAATCTGGTGACGTCCTGCTATTGGGAAATATAGAAGCTTGGGAAGGTTTGGTCAAATTGGATATGGCAGGTCAAGGAGTGGCGGTAATGGACCCTGCGGTGCTAGACGACTTAATTAAACGGTTGACAGAGGTCCGATCAGCCAGACCTGGCAGGAGGGTCCAGCTCTCCGAGGCTGAGATTAAGCAGCTCTGTCTTGCCTCTCGTGAGGTCTTCCTTCAGCAGCCCAATTTGCTCGAGCTAGAGGCTCCCATTAAGATTTGCGGTACGCTGATTCTTGGTTTTTGGTTCCGATTTTGTATTTTTCCTTTCGCCTCGGTATTAGAAATTTGAGGGTATCGATGGAGTTCTGTCTGTTTTACCATTGATGGGCTGTTGTAGTTCTATGATTGTTGGTCAAGAGAGCTGGGTTTGGTCTTGTAATTGACTATTAGGGATAGTATCCTTTTGGTAGTCGTCAGCTATTCACTGTAGCTGTACCCATAGGGTTCCAATGGTTGTACACGAAGTTGTCTTTCGTGCAGCTGCTGGTTCATTGCTGATCTTATTAGGAGATGGATACTTGGTTTAGCAGTTCTTGGAGTTACCTAGGCAGTGTTACATTGTCGAGTAACTGTATGTCTGAAATTTGGGAGTTCCGTAGATAGACATCCCTTTTATCCATTTCTTTCCTAAGTTATTGGCATCTGTTCTTGATATGTCATTGTGATACCTGCAAATGAACTTCAGATCAGTTGAGCAGCATTTCATGCTGGAATTTTCTGTCTTTAGCAATTAAATGAAGTATGTTGGTAAGAGGGAATTGGGTAATTATGGAGGTTTTGTAGCTGTTATGATATGGCTGGCAAATGTAGTTTTTCATGTGTCTGAGTATGACAATATTGTGCTCGTGTTTCTCGGGCTAAATTGTATGCCTCTTTTCTATGGTTGTTCATCTTCATTAATCTATTCACTTTGACCTATTTAGATTTATTCTGTAGATATTTTATCTGCCCGTTCTTTGTGGTTTATGTCTATCAACTTTTATCTTGTGTGCCTTGTGTCTTTGTAGTTTATGTGTGTGTGTTTTTGTTTTGTGAATTTTCATTCAACTTTGGGTATGTTTGATTTCCTAGCGTTGACGTGTATGCACATTTTCTGTGTGGTGTTGAAGGTGATATTCATGGGCAATACAGTGATTTGTTGCGGCTTTTCGAGTATGGAGGTTTTCCACCTGAGGCCAACTATTTATTCTTAGGAGACTATGTTGATCGTGGCAAACAAAGCTTGGAGACTATATGCCTCTTGCTTGCCTACAAGATTAAATACCCAGAGAACTTTTTCCTTCTGAGAGGAAATCATGAATGTGCTTCTATAAACCGCATATATGGGTTCTATGATGAATGCAAAAGACGTTTCAATGTGAGGCTTTGGAAATCTTTTACTGACGCTTTTAATTGCCTTCCCGTCGCGGCTCTTATAGATGACAAGATATTATGCATGCATGGTGGTCTTTCTCCTGATTTGACACATTTAGATCAAATCAGAATCTTGCCTCGCCCAACTGCTCTTCCGGACACTGGTTTGCTGTGTGATTTGTTATGGTCAGACCCTGCTAGAGATGTGAAAGGGTGGGGAATGAATGACAGAGGGGTTTCATATACCTTCGGCCCTGATAAGGTATCTGAGTTCTTGAACAAGCATGATTTGGACCTTGTCTGCCGTGCACATCAGGTGAGATTCACCTTCAGTTGGCTACTTCTATTTTTTCTCCGTGAACATTCTGGTCATTTGTTGTGGAAACTAATACGACTAGTTTTTGTCTAGGTTGTAGAGGATGGATATGAGTTCTTTGCTGAAAGGCAACTTGTGACCATATTCTCAGCTCCCAATTATTGTGGGGAATTCGATAATGCTGGTGCGATGATGAGTGTCGATGAAGACCTGATGTGCTCCTTTCAGATTTTGAAACCTGCATGATGTCAAACAAAATATGACGGTGGGCTGAAACTGGAACACTTGGTCTTGAGCCTTGATGGAGGTCAGCTATACACTTGTCTCATTTGATTCATCTAATTATTTATACCTTGTTCTCGTTTACCGTTGGGTAGTGGTATTCTTTCTTTCTCGCAATGAGTGATATATGGGGTTTGTTTTCCGTGTGCATACAAGTGGTGATAGTTGAATTCCCCTGTCTGGTTCGTTCGTTGAATTGCTTTATATTTATTTGTTGCACACCAGGCCATTTTTCAATATGAATGGACGTATGGGGACTTGGAATAATTGTTTATCTTATATCTTCGTCAACATATATTACTATGCAACGGGTCGATTTCAGAACTCGTACACAAAAAGGTGTTCTGCCGTTTATTTTCTAGTATTATGAAGACAACAATGTGGACCATTCACATCTCGATTTATAGCACGCTGATCGAGTAAATTGGGTCTAAGAGTCACTTTTTCAGGATCTCAGAATTTCCTGATCATTCTCAAGACACTTCAAACTGTATACCTGTTTGGGCCTGCCACACACAGTAGCCAAATGTTAATAGTGTAGGATGCCAGTTAGTGAATAATATCTGCAACATTGGTGTTTTCTACTATGCGCGCACTTTACTATAGCAGTCGAGGTGCCAGTCGGCGAATAATATCTGCCGATTGGGTTTCATCCCACGACCTGTTACTGCTTCCTCAGCAGAGCCTTGCCTTATTTCTCAATACCTCTAAACTTTGCAGGGTAGGGGTAGTAGTTGAAGTTGAAATGGCTGTGGTATGTGTCAGTTCAGTTCAGACCAGACCAGATGAAATAAGTACCAAGGCCAGGATGTGCAATCACCAACTTAGTTTGGTACGCCAAGCAAGGGAGGGACAGTTCTCCATTTTCGAGTATCTTTCGGGTTGTACATATCTACAGGCTGCTAATTGAAATCAATTTTTTTTTGCTGTACACGAAGGGGTGAGGGGTCTGTCTGCAGTCCGTGGCTTAGCCACCTTTGAAGTTGCTAATTTCTTATGTTTTTCTGCTGTAGATCCTGTGACTTCTGTGTTGTTTCTACGTCTTGTTGGCATTTGTTAATCTTTCTCAGTCTGGCATGAAGATGACTATTTGTTGAGCCAGCCGTTCACTGTTTTGCTGCAGGTGCCATCCAGCAGCTTCTAACTCCCATTGGTGACCCCGACGGCTGCTGTGTAGACTTTTTTCCCTCTTAATTTGTGCTTTCGATTAGTCTGTAATCTTATTGTATTGTGCCATTTTGTTGTTCTCAGAAGTGGTATTAATCTTAAGTAGGGATTGTTTGGTTGATTTCTACTGGTGGACAAAAGACAATTCTATTAGTAATTGTGGATGTGGATAATCGTATTCACAAGCGGCAAGAGTCTAAACAACAAACTTCAAATCACTGTTTTATCAATCAAATAAGAGGGCTTTGAGGACTATCCTACGCAAATCAAGAAATAACAAAAACTAACTAGTGGGAGAATCATTTACAGCATGTTTGGATACAATTCCGTAACAAATGGAAATGGAAATGAAATTCCATTTTTTATTTTTATAGAATTTCATCTCCTATTGTAGTGTTTGGTATAATTCAGGGTTGTCACGTCGGTGGCATGCCACCTGGTGCAACCTGTGTCGGTCATGAAACCGGTATGATCGACTTATGCATTCTAAGCAAAATGATATCGTTTTAAAGAATTTAATGAATAAAAAAATTAATTTATTATTCATTTTATGAATGTAATAGTTAAAAGTTAATGATATTTGTTGGATTGTAACTAAATTGCCCACAAATATGTTTTATATATGATTAAATACATTGGATATTAATTGTTTTCACATTTTTTTAAACCGGCATGAACCGGCACAAGCAGGTTATACCACCGGTCGTACCATTCCACTTGACAAACCGGCACAACGGTATAAACCGGTTTGACAACCTTGGTATAATTCCTACAACTAAAGAAATGAATTGCACTTTTATTTTGGGAAATGAAATATGAATGAGAAAGAAAGAGAGTAAAATGATATTGGGTCAATAAAATAATAAAAAGTATAAATGGGTCCCATTAATTCAATCTTCATTCTCTCAATTCCTATCACTTTTGAAAGGAATTGTAATTCCCAAATTTTAGATCCAATGGAATTCAATTCTCAAGCTTTTTATTATTCCAAACATATATATGGAAATGGAATTGGAAATGGAATTTAAATTCCTTACTTTTTTTTGTCAATCCAAACAGGCTGTTAGAGAAGGTAGTTGACCAGGCCTCGAGTCCCCTTTTGATGTTAGCTTAGGTTTTCTTATGTTTTATTTTTATATGAATGGTACATGACATTAAACGGAAAGTCGTTCACCAATTGCGGTTCGTCATGAGTAGTAGGAGTGGGCAAACGGTTCGGCAAACTCGAACGGAACCGAATTGAAACCGAACCGAAACGGAGTTAATGTTAATCGGTTCGGAATTTGGAAGGAAAATATGGATAGTTCGGAAACTATGGTTCTTTCAACCGAACCTTATTTCCGACCAAAAAATTGAAATACTGTAATTGCAAGCTCCAAATGGTGGATTTTTATGTTTGTAGTTGTTTTTAGACTTAAATATTTGAAATGTTTTATGACTTATGTGTTGAAAAGTTTGATTTTATCATTGTTGATGCATATAATTTCATATTTATTGTTTATATTAGTGGTGAAAAATAATTTAAAAGTGAGAGCATATAAGTAGCTTCATAAATTCGGTTTTGTGTCAAAAACCGAACCAAACCGATTTATAAATCGGTTTAAACTGACCAAACCGAATTATAATTCGGTTCGAACCCAAGCTAAATTGAATCACATATGAAATCGACCGAACCAAATTATAGTTGTGTATGGGTTGAAATTTGGTGGTGGATTTGGTTGCAGTCGAAGATCGGTTGAAATGGGTCGAACTGAATGATCGAATTTCGAATTGAGTTTCGAATTCAATGTCACAGCTCTTCCCAATGAAAGCTAAGCCCAACCCTTATCTCAATCCTCCTCCGCCCTCCTGAGATACTCTTTCCCTTCTTCCACCTCTCGTCGTTGCTATTGATATCGTTTTTCTCCCTGATACGAAAGCAAACCCCTAATACTAAATTGTAGTAAGAACTAATATCCTTGTGAACTAGCCTTTTCTCCTATCCTCTTCCAATTCATCTCCTGTCAAGCAACGCTTCCATGTCGTCGGGCGCCGCCGACTAGTTTGAAGAAACTTTCTATTCATGCACTACCACACGCTTACTCTTCGAGAGTTAGGTCGTCGTCTTCTTCTTCTTCTGCAAGATAGTAGAGAAAGTGATGAGCTAAGAAAAGGAAAAAGAAGGATTGGACTTACCCAATGCTAGAGGGTTAAAGATTTCTTTTCCAAAGGGTGAATGAAGCAACTAAAAGGAACAGAGAATCATCTCACCATGGGTTTTTCTTCCATCTTGTTTGTATTTCCCTTCCTAGCTATGGAGTAGTTTCCCATTTCACTTGGATATTGGAAACACTAGTCTAGGATGTGTTAGATTGTAAGAGTTAAATTCTAAGTGTGTTGGGTTAGTGATTAATATAATGTTTGAGGTAGTTTTCATGAATCTTGGGTGTTGTTTATCAATTATCATATCTTAGTGTTGGGTCAATTGACCTAGAAGGAGAAAATCCCATTATAGCTACATCTTTGTAATTCGGGTAACCCCTTCTAGGGCAATTCAGGACAAACCTCAAACATCCGATTAATGACGTGATTTCTTCGTGATTGGTTGCTTTACGACATTCCAGATTAACTTCCGAGGGATTGGTTTTGCAATCCTTAGTTGATTGATTGAGAGAGCTAGGTTTTCTAGCTTATCGTGATAATCCTTAGTTGATCGACTAAGAGAGTTGGGGTTTCCTAACTAATTGCATCCTCCTCACGGTATATAATCACTCTTCACACTAGAGTTCCATTCGTTAAATCGTAACATGAGACTAGGGGCAACAATGGTGAAGATTTCTCAAATCGAATTCACCATAACTTACTTCGCTTGCTTGTTTAATTGTAGTTACTTTACCTCTCACAACAAACCTTTTGCTAGATAATATATAAAAGAATGAAGTAGGGGTACATAGACCGCCTCTGGTTGATATTAAACCACTTCTCTATCCTACACCCGACTATATGCACTTGGCCTATAGTTGGGAATTGTGTAGTTAGGAACGAGTCACTGCCGGCATGACTTTCCATCTCCCTTTATCGCCAACACTCTATGGTTCAGAATGTCTGGTCAAACTCGAACTGAATCAACATTTTTTTTTCTTATGAACAAATCTAGCTAAGGAAGAGTTTGGAACAAAATCAGCTTCAAAAAATTGCGTCATTCAAGTTTGGTTTTGTTTGGGTTAGGTTTGACCAAACCTACCGAATGTCCACCCCTAATCACAATGAATTGAACATATAAGCCAAGAAGGCATATTACATGCACCTAATATGAAAACCCTAGCCAGACATGCTTAGCTAGTCTGTATACAGAAGCAAGTTTCAAGGCACAAAACTAAAAGAAAAGTGATTGATTCTAAACCTCAACCCTCCTAGAAGCTAAATCTCCTAATTGAGCCACCATATTCTCTATCTATAGTCCTCTAAAAAGCTCCAATCCAACCCCAAACTTAAATGAACAATCTTATACCAAAGAATAACATCTAATTCTCACCTTCCCTAATGATGTGATAATTTCTCTCAATCCAATACACCAAATTAAACCAAATCATGCATAATGAGACAGAAAATGGGGAGGGTGAGCGGATGCCACCTTGTCAATCCCTCCCAAAACCGCATAAGCATCCCCAAAGATCTTTGAAGTGGGGCAAACAAAGAAAGAATGGAGTAGAACTCAAGGCACAAAGGCATAGTGGAACTGCAACACAAAAACAAAAAAGCGATCAATGGATTCCTCCTTGTTACGACAAAGAACATATTGATTACGCCACCGAAACCCTTGTTTCTTCAACTTTTCGATGCTTGCATGTTCCCGTGGAATGCTTCCAAACAAAAGAGCAAATAATCATTGTAACCATCTAAATCCAATTCTCTAAAAGAAGGAAAGTCATCCAAGTTGAAGAAGATCTCATTCACCATTTTATGAAAGACTGATCAAGCCGAAAACTGGTTGTTCTTCTCACCAGGGCATGATAGGGTAGCAGGTCCTGATGATGACACCCATGTCTCTCGATTGGAATCTAAGAAGGCAAAACGCTACAACCTCTCTTTCTCACCACTACGAATAAGGTCACGTGGCAAGATATTCCATATATCATCCCTAGACAAACAGTCGGCAACAAACTCAACCAATGATTGGACGTAGTCGCCACCTTTGGCAACTCGCTCACCAAGTATTTCTTTGTGAACCAGACATCAATCAAAATAGACATTCACCCCAAGATCGACGAAGCCAAATTTCCAAAAAGTGGAGCTCTCCTTGACAATCCATCTCTATAAAGACACTCTTCACCACCTAGGTTCCAAACAATTTTCCGTTGAGAAGTGCCTCCTCTATACTTGGTAGAGATTGATCTATGCCACCATGCCTTTTTTAAGTTTCAACTTAACCCATTTGACAGAATGTGCTGAATTTGTGCATGTCTCTAACTCGGGATCAAATACTCTGTCAGTCTCCAACTAGTATTATACTCTACTGTGTCCGTGAGAGACTGGGAGAAATCGTCAACAACACAACGCGTGGTAACAAAAACACAAATTTGGTTGCATATTAGAGGTAGTTAGGCCGGCAGCAACACCTATTTTGTTGTCATCATCGTAAATTTCCCACCTTTTTCTTATCCCAATCAAATCAACTATTTCTCATCTCATGACGGTGAAACCCCATTCTTCCCGCATCTGCTGGCCATTCCGTTGCAGCAGGAGCAATCAATCCTTGTCTTTTCCCTCTCGAATGAATCAAAACTGCATTCATCATCTTCTTCTCCTTATTCCCTCCAATTCTGGCAATAAATCACCCAGCTTGCCGAATATGCAGCCGAGATCTCTGCCGAGTATGACTTTATGTCATCCAGGTCCGTTATTCTAATGGCGGAGCGACCTGCAAGTTCGCCTAGTCTTCCACCAGTCGATACGGGCATTCTATCTTCCTTCCCTGTTTTCACAAGTTCTCCAGTCAAACAGCGGACCAATGGGTTGTTCGCGGCAGAACAGCCGTCGGGGGAACATTTCCGGCGCGATAATCCGGCCCATAGATCAGGCGGCGGTGATTCGAGGCACGCGATGAGATACTTGTGGTTGGGTCTCGTGGTCGGGATAGCAGCTCTGTTGGTGGTTGTCGCACTCGCTGTAGCTTGCAGGAAGAGGCTTTTCGGGGATGGAATTGTGAAGCGGAGATGGACTAGAAAAGGTAACTTTCTTACAATTGATTCGTACGATTCAATTCATCTTCGAATTGATGGATGGAATAGTTGATTGCCTTAGGAAGCTTAAAAGCCGAGAGACTGAACCTGAGGAGGTTTCAGCTGGAGGAGCTGGACAAGGCTACAAACAACTTCAGTGAGGAGCGTTTGTTGGGTTCTGGAGCTTTCGGCAATGTTTATAAAGGGTTCTTCGACGACGAAGGGATTACTCTGGCTGTCAAGAAAGCTCATCCAAATTCTTTCCTGAGTGATGAGGAGTTACTGAACGGTAAGAAGAAGGATGTAGATCATGTGAATTATGAATCAGGCATTTATTTCATTCTGTTTTTTCCTTTTTTCTTCATGAAACAGAAGTGATTCTACTCTCCAAAGTCAGGCACAGGAACTTGGTTTCCTTGGTGGGATTCTGTAAAGAAACAGGTGAAGGTTTCAGTGAATCCCCAACAATCGAATGCGTATATAATGGCTTTATATATGCAATCTAATTCAAGACTGCAAGCTAAGTACTGGTTTTTTTCTGGGTCAACAACAGGAGGAGCCACAATACTGGTCTATGAGTATGCACCCAATGGTTCTTTGCTCGAGTACATGACAGGTAAAAGAGGAAGGCAGTGCCTAACTTGGCAGCAAAGAGTGAATATAGCCATTGGTGCAGCTAAAGGTACTATCCAATTAATATAGCCGCACCAAGTTTGTGTCTTTGATCATACTTGAAAGATAGCTGCCAGTCAGATGCATACACTGTGAACCAACTGAGAAATTAGATATAACTTTTGCTTGCTTGGTTGCAGGAATAGCTCACTTGCACGACGGAATCCAGCCAAGCATAATCCACCGTGATATCAAACCTAGCAACATCCTGATCGGGGAGGACTTTGAGAGCAAGGTTTCGGATTTCGGGCTGGTAAAATCAGGGCCGACAGGGGACCAGACCCACGTCAGCACCCAGATCAAAGGCACTGCTGGATACCTTGATCCTGCATATTGTTCCAGTTGCCACTTGAGCCATTTCAGTGATGTGTACAGTTTCGGGGTGATCCTTCTGCAGCTTGTCAGCGCTCGGCCTGCAGTCGACGCATCCAGAAGGAACTCCAATTACCATGTCATTGACTGGGTAAGCTAAGCTTAATTGATTAACTTTATTTATGCACATTTCATAATCAACCAGCTGGGTAGCATTGCTTATGGCACATGCTTGCAATTTTTTCAGATATGAAACTTCTGTTTCTTAATGAATTTTTTAAATATATTTTTTACTTTAAGACCGTAAGCATGTTCTTATGAATTTAACTATTATTGCTTCAAACTGGCCCCATTTAAAAACTCATTATGTTAGCTTGGCTAAAGTTAAGTACAAATTTGGGGTTGGAATGAATACATACGTATGCAGGCAAGACCATACTTAGAGAAGGGACATGTTGAAGATATATTGGATGCTAACTTATTGATACAACCCTGCAACATGGAGATGATGTTGAAGATGGGGCAACTTGGGCTAAGATGTGTAGTGAAGACCCCCAAAAATCGGCCTACGATGGCCGAGGTGTGTTACGAGTTGCAAGAGGGTTTGTTCCTAACTACCAGAGTGGCTCCTGGGGGATCATTGCGCTGCTCTACTCGG
The DNA here is from genome assembly GCA_964030455.1 of Linum trigynum. Taxonomy (NCBI): domain Eukaryota; kingdom Viridiplantae; phylum Streptophyta; class Magnoliopsida; order Malpighiales; family Linaceae; genus Linum; species Linum trigynum. Next base: position 24,240,396 of record OZ034814.1, on the reverse strand, counting down.
TCTATCGAGAAACTCGGAGAATCGTCACAAAGCATTGTTACTAATGGAGATCATGGAGTTAGTCTTGAGAAATTTAAGGTGGATGATATGGAAAGTGATTCTTTTGAAGCCACAAGCTTTAGGTTCTTTGAGGCTACTAGTGTGGACATTGATCTTATTAAGGATAATTTGTATGGAATTGTTGAGCACCCTAAGTAAGATAACGATTTCGGATCCAATTGTATTTATATATTCAATATGAATGTTGCTCCTGATTGTGGTTAAAAGAATGGATAGATGCTATGTGTTTTATAATAATAGCATCTAATCATATGCGCGCCCTAAGAAATTATCTTTGTTATATTATGTAAGATAATGTTTGAAGATTTCAGTAATGACTAATTTTGGTACTCAAAACTCAAGTTCTACTACATTACGATTATTCATGGTAAAGGGTTGTATTTAAAGATCAATAGTATTGACATGAATCCATCCACAAAGATCAACACAACACCACATGAACAAAATCAATCCATCAGTCCTAAAGTTCTACATAATCTGAACAATCAAAGAACTTAAGTATCTATAAATAGAGGGGGAAAAAAGAATATTGAAGAGGGATATGACACCATGGTTTCCTTGTCTATTTTTGCCGTACTTGATTCGAGCGTATTTATAAATGTTTTATCTCTTCATATCTTGATTGTTTGAATTGGTATTTTTTGTTCCTCAACCCAGTTTACGCTAGGTTGTGCCTCTTTTATCACATTTAAGGTCCTAGCATGTGTAGGAAGGTTAGTGATGAGTTTCGAGACATTCAGAGGTCAAAACAAGCCAAAAGGTGGAGTATGTGCAAGGTTCACGAGTTGGGTGTTAGGATCACGCCCTAAGGGAATGGAAATCACACCAAAACCGTGAAGTGTGCAATTTCTAGTAGCCTTTGCATGCCTCGCGGGCATTACAAGGATCACGGTCCTAGATCATGATAATAACAACATAACCGTGACGTATGCAAAAAAAAGTGCATTTTCAGCTAAGATCATGGTTTTCTTATTTATATCACGACCGTGAAGTTTGACAGTGAAGTATTCACTGTCGAGCATATAAATAGGCAGTTGCGGGTTTTGAGAGGGAGAGTTTGGTTTTCCTTAGGGTTTTGACCCAAAACACCAAAGATGAGTTTCTAGATAGAGAGAAAGAGAGGTATAGGAGGGTAGTTGGAGCTAATTTTGAGGTGCCAATCCCCGTTGGAGCTTGAAGATCATCCCTTATTAGAAGAAGATGAAAGAATTTGAGCTTGGTATAGTAATCTCTCTCCTCTCTATGAACTAGACCTCTTTACTTAGGTTGATGAACCCTAGTTCTAGGTAGGGATGGCAACCAAACCCGAACCCACGGGTACCCACCCGACCCAACCCGGTCAACGCGGGTAAAATCCGTGTTGACGGGTTTTAGGTCGGGTTTGGGTTTAAACCCGTTCACTATTCATCGGGTTGGGTTGGGTTTGGGTTTAGGTAAACCCGACCCGTGGGTACCCGCCCACACATATAATTAATTTTCTCGGTATATTTAATATTTTAAACAACTAATCTTATTTATGTTTGTGGAGACATGTCTAATTTTTTCTTTCTAATTGTGTAGAATGAAGTTTGTGTTATCGAGTGGAGAGTGAAGAAACTTAATTGAAAGGAAGAAGCCTTCAATTAATATGTTATTTATGGATAATTTATGATTTACTTCAATTTTCTTGAGTTTTCTAGATTGGTGTTGAACAATTAGTATAGTTAATTTGTGATTTGCTTGAATTTTCTAGAATGGTGTTTTAAATATGGATAATTTGTATTGAGAGATTGATATTTGACTTTAATTTTGATAGGAACATGTTATTGTAAATTTTTTACGACAAAAACCCGTGGTTACCCATGAACCCGCGGATACCCAGCGGGTTGGGTTGGGTTTGAGTTTTTCAAACCCAGTGGGTTTTACCCCGGGTTTTTTTCACGAATAAACCCATGGGTTTGGGTTTGGCAAAACCCGACCCAATCCGACCCATTGCCATCCCTAGTTCTAGGTCTTGGATTGATTGTTGTTACTTGTGACAAATCTATGATTGTGATTGTTGACTCGATAAGACACAACACCAAACTGCGACCAAGTATAATCATAGAATGGAAATGCAGTATAGTGGAATCAAGTAATAAATGTCAACCTGAGGCCTAGATGTACTGCTTACTCCGTGATTATCTATTATCTAGCGGGGAAAGTCTAGTGAAAATGAGTTTAAATTAAAACAGAAAGAAAGTAGTAAATTGTCCTGTTTTATGAATCAAGAGAAGAATCACTCGAGAATGAATCTCCCTAGCTCCTTAGTTAGGTTCAAGTTGCAATTCCCATTGATTGATTCACTCTTGATTAGACTGTGGAAGATCCGAAAACAGCTTGGAATCTCTTAAGCTGACCAAGCCCTCTTAGACAAAATACTGATTTGGGCCTAAATGTACACTTTTTATCCCCGTTTCTCTTAGGCGTTTGTGCCATTTGAGCTCCAAAAAGGGTGGTTTTACGCTAGGTTCGTTGTGTTTCAATGTTTTCGGGAGTCTAACAAGTGGAACCAACCCCAGAGTCGAAAGTTGGAGGAAAAGGCGCGAGGATCGGGAAAAGAGGAGGAAGCAGCCCCAGTTCACGGTCCAAGCAGTGAGTTCACGATCATCAAGACCGTGAACTGGAGCCACAAACTGCAAACTGAAAAGGGTCCAGAGAGTTTCCAGAGGTTACTAACACTGAGTCAGTTCACGGTCGTAAGATTGGGATTTTTATTGTAACAATCAGGAGGAGACAAAGCCCACCTACCTTTTTTTGGTTCTCTCATCCCTTCAGCAAGGACGTGCTTCATAACGCTTTGTTGTTAGCCTTTGTCGATGATTGGGAGTGGGTCGACGGACTCTCCCTTCCCTCTACTACTGATGAGGACGACGAGGATGATGAGGACTATGAGGAGGAGGAGGAGGAGGAGGAGGAGGAGGAGGAGGAGGAAGCCGAGGACGATGATGGTGATAGTGGTGGGGCTATGGATGCTGACGAGATGGAGCCTCCACTATCACGTATGAGGATCTTCCTCCACGACGAAGACCCGAACAAGGCGAGTCTGCCTCCGGTCCTTCTGTTTCGTCGATGAACTTTTTCACCGACCAATTCGAGCATATGGGTCTCCAGTTTTAGAAGCTGGGTCTACAGAACCAGCAGCTCATGGATCACCAGCGCTAGTTCCAGCAACAGTACGCGACCCATCAGGCTGAGTATATGGCTGCTTATGACAAGCGTCTTGACTGCATCGAGACTCAGTAGGGCATCACCCTCTCTCATATTGAGCATGAGCTGGTCCGCAACCGTCGGATGATGGAGTACCAGGATCACCTACTTTAGTCCTACCACCCGGAGTACCACTGTACGAATCCGTAGGTGCATTCACCCAACCCACCACCTCCTCCGCCAAAGGATATTGATGACATCATGAAAAACATCGACTTCGACCGCCTCGAGTAGGATGTACTCGTGGGCTCCACCTCTCTAGATTATTTGTGTTTGATTTTTTTCTTCTTTTTCTTTTGGATATTGTGCCATTGGGCTGAAAACTCTTCCTAACGGTTCTGTGTTCGAGTGGTTGTTTTTGTCTTAGCCCGTGTTCTTGTCACAATGGTCCCACTTCCAGTATCCTCGTCGACTGGTCCATTCTCCTATCCTGATGTAGTCTATTTTTCCTGGCAACATCGTTCCCCTTATATTTCCCTCTTTGCCATTGAGGGCAATGTCGAACTTAAGTGTGGGTGGTGTTTATATTTGACTGCTAAGATATGTTTGTGTGTTTGGAGCCTAGTCCACTGTCCAAATCTTCGATTTGAGGGCTCCAAGTACGTATGTTTGCATGATCATATTAACAATGTGGTTTTATGTGTTGAATCGATTGGATGTTAGCATTGATGCATGATAACTTGTTTGTGACTAAGACAACCTATAATAATGACTAAGACGTGCAGTGGATGAGAGTATTTTCGGTTTGGGCTTTTGATTGTTGGGCTTGGGTGTTTTTTCCTTTTCGTTGTAGGTTTCCTTTGAGTTTGGGGTTGGGGTGGCCGAGTAGGGAAGGATTTCGGTTAGGGTTAGGTTAAGTATTAGACTTTTCTATGTCTATAAATATGTACCTTTGGCATTAGTTCCGTATCAATCAAATAAATCAAAGGTTTATAGACACCAACGTCTTTCTCTCGCTTGTGAGTTACAAGCAAAACCCTTGAATCGTGGGTTACGGTTCATCAGCATTAGAGTTGTGTAGGGGTTCAGTTTTTCAACTGTTTGCTTAACAACTGCGACTTGGATTGATCACTCTTTTCTACAGTCATTTGTGCATCTAATTTAGGGAATCAGAATGAGAGGTAGAGGATATAGGTAGCCATGTGAGATTTGAGCCTACTCATTTCTTTCTTGTGTGATAGATCCCTCTTTCATGATGTGTAGCATTCACGTTGCCACTAGTTAGGATGATGGAGACACATGATTAGCCCATGACCAAATCGACTATCCTAGTGTGTCATGCCCTCTAGTCGGCCCCTTTGAGTCATGTAACTTTCTTTCTTTGTGTCTACAATGAAAAATCACCCCTATGCATCTCTTAGAGGTTCCACAGAGTGGTTTTTGCATGTTTTCTGCTGGAAATAAGATGAGGGTCGGAGGTAGTTCTCAAAAATTGGGTGTTTGCTTGCAAGGATAAAATAATGTGCAGAAGTGGTGGTTCTCTTAAGAAAAAAATGAAAGCAAAAGAGAGACACCACAAAAATTTTGATCATGCTCATAAAATAGTGTTTCTTGGCAGACTGACTTGGAAACACTTACATGTTGTTACCTCCTTCACTCTTGTGTTCTAAAGAACTTGACTAATGTAGAATATCATAAATGAAGTAATTGGGTCGAATAGATGTCGTTGTGTTTGGTTTTGCAATTGGGGAACCTTGTGTTATGAATTCTTCCACCACTTAAAAGGCCTTTTTCCCCATGTCCAAGACCCTAGGGATTGAGAGTAAGAGGATGCACACATCTTGCATCAAATGTTTGTCCTGACCCCACTGGTCGAGAGTGAGTGGTTCAATTTTCATATCATATACCCTGGTGAGGACCTAGATTGCTCGTTCTAGATTATGATGTCTTGAATTTATGCATGAAGTGACTTTTTGGAGTGAGTAGTTGAGTCAAGTCTATGTTGGTGGTTGTCTAGGTTGCTGCTGCTTTTGTTCATGTGTTGGAAGTCTAAAAGCAAGTCTGATTCACGTGTTTTGTGCCTCTATGATATGTCCCCAAAGTTTGCATGGTTGAAACATTTTGAGCTACCTTGTGTCTGACTTGGTTTGCTTGGGGACAAGCAAACGGTTAAGTGTGGGGGAATTTGATAACCCGATATTTGCACATGTTTTGCCCACTATTCTTGCATTGTATGAGGGCCGATTATTGTGTTGTAATCTGATTTCATGCTAGGTTGTGATTTTATGTCATATTTTAGGACCTGGAGCAGAATTGGAGGCTTGGAAGCGAGTTTCGGGTAAAAAATGGAGAGTTGGCGGAAAGCCGGAAAGTGGAGCTGGAAGGGCAAAATACCATATCCGATCACCCAAATACCCGACTGGGTATAGTCAGTAGAGGTCGGGTATTTCCATAAGGAGAACCAGAATGCCCCCGGTCGTGAACCATAAATACCCGACCGAGTATTTTTACCCGAGGTCGGGTATTTCCCCCCTTGTGTGAGAAGTTGTTGCGCACCATTTCAGTAATACCCAGCCTAATCCTCAATAACCTGGCCAGGTATTTGGATCGGGTTATGCCTAGCTCGGGTTGTTACAAGCAGAACACGGGTTTTGGTCTCTCATTTGGAGTTTTGGAGTAGAAAACAGAGGTTTAGAGAGAGAAAGTGACGAACAAAGACCCTTGAGTGCCCTAGATCAAGTTTTCCCATCATTGGAGCTCGATTCAAGCCTCAAGGAGTGACGATTGACGCCCGGAGCAGATTTCTTCCGTCTACACGATGATTTCTACATCCAGCATGGCTTTCATCTCCCTCTCTCTTTATGCAGTAATCCCTCCACCACTTGGGTATGAAGAACCCTAGTTTTGCATGTTAGTAATAGTTGAATGAGCCCATTTTCAATGCATTGATGATTATATATCCAATTGAAGTTTTATTCAGAAATCTATGACTCTTGATCACACTTGTATGTTTCCAGCTTTGACCTAGAATGATAGAATCTGAATAGGTCAATAGAGCATCTTGATTTGGAAGTGATGAATCGATTGTGCGAGAGTCAATCAATTCATTGATCTGTACTGGGATTCATTCCAATAGAGGATATATGTTTTTATTGCCTTAGAACTTTATCTTAGTGAAGGTTAGTCGCATGCCAGGTAACGTGTCTGAGAGGGCTTGGTCATCTTAAGAGATTCCAAGCTAGGTTCGGATTTTCCACGGTACAAATTTGAATTGAATTAGACTGGGTGAATTATAACTCGACTTCACTGCAGGCTTGGGGGGATCATTACCTGAGTGGTTCCTTCTTGACTTTGAAAACCAAAACATTTACTGCTTTCTGTTTAATTTGCTTTGAACACTTCACTCAACTTTCCCCGCTAGATAATTGATAATCATGGAGTAGGTAGTACATCCAGGCCTCGGGTTGATAAGTAAAACTTACCCACTATTCTGCATTTCCATTCTAGGATTACACTTGGTCGTAGTTTGATGTTGTGTCGCAGCGATTCATGATACTTCCAAGGTTTTCCATAATAGATGTGATGTTTTACACCGATTCGCCTTATCGAACTCATATGTACATATTGCACAATATAAGACATTCGTTGCTTTAGCATCTAATTGCATCTTTTTTAGGTCATCTTTTGACCATGTGTCGGGATCATCTTTAATATCACCCACACCTTTCTCAACCACATTCCAAACGTCAAAACCCATTCCTTTGAAGAAACAATCATACGTGTTTTCCAAAAGGATAGTTGTATCCATCAAACCAAGGTGGTTTATTGTGTGAATAACCCTCCATATTGATGGAGTTAGGACCATGGTTTGTAAGTGACCCACTAGCCATGCTTGGTATATTTGGATCTCAGTTTCCTTCACGATCCTTTAATCTTTTCAAAGGAACCAGGCTCTGATACCACTTGTTAGACCAAGCGGATTCAATATTGAATACTTGTGACGTTGTCAATGGCTCAATGGGCAAATTCAATCAGATTTCAATAGTAAGATATTAGCACTAGCTTGATTGAGCAACCCATATTGGTTTGCCAAGAATCTCTCTTGAAACGATTAATTTGCTATGGCGAACTTGTTCCAACTATGATATAAGTTTTCACTTCTTTGTAATAATGGATGGAACAATATTAGAGGAAGAGTAGAGAGATAAGTCGGGACACATGATTTTAACGTGGTTCGATCAATATGGCTTTACATCCACATCTCGGAGATAGTCACCACTATCTTCCGAGAGACTCTAACTTTTATTAAAATAAAAGACTCTATCCTATGAAAAGAAGACACCCTTGACACCACATGTCAAGAACCAAATAGCTGCAACTCCACACCTATTCAACCCTCAGCTAAACCCAAGCTAAACTACTCACTCACTCAATCAAGCCAACACTTTCCGTTTAGCTTGATCGAAGAGTAATCAACCTAGTGCAACTTCCAAGCAAGAATCCAATCTTGCTCTTGCACTAGCCCCAATTACAAATACCCTTCATACCCTAAAACCTTACCTAGCTTGACTATCTCAAACTCCAAGATATCAAACTATTCACCCCAAGAAATATGATCACATTATTTCGCTATTTCAAGGGAGAAGAGAACTTTGCAAAAGGTACTCTAGCCTACAAATGACTCTACTATATATAGTGGATGTGAAGCTTCATTTCCTTTCATTTGTATTCTTGTGGAAAGTATCTCCTTGATTTGATATTCTCTTGTTTGATATGGCAACTCTGTTGTAGGCAATCAATCACTTGGGATTCTCTTCTTACCTTAACTATCACCTTAATCTTGATTGCGATTTGTCTGCAAGAATTGTTAGTTCAACATAATAACATATATTCCATTCAAATCAACCTACGATAAATCAACCTACGATATTGATCTGGCTAAGTCAAGCTTTTGACTCAACATAGGGATCACATGCTAAAGCATATATATTTGGAAAACATTTTAGTGTTAAGAAACATTAAATCCTTCCCGGGATAGGACTGTTAGATGAGCACTTTGTCAATGTTATATGATGCAACACATTACATACCACAACACAACTAATAGTTCAATGCCAGGACTGTTAGATGAGCACTTTGTCAATGTTATATGATGCAACACATTACATACCACAACACAACTAATAGTTCAATGCCGTATATTGTGACGATGGTATCTTATGAGTTATGAGCTCTAAGCACTTCGATCCAACCATCCTTCCAAAATTGTCCTAGTATAAAAATGAACAAGCCACTTATCATGGTGAAAGAATCACGCACCTACACTTTCCTTATTCCAACCAAATCAACTTGAGACTTGTCAACAGTTATGCTAAAGTCAGTTAGGGAACAAGGTCAACAAGGGAGAACATTGGTATTTCAAGACGGGGAAAACACAGTACTCAAACAAAGTGGATGCATAAATTCATGAATTGAGGAAAGAGATGCCTGTCTCGCATAATTTACAAGAACAAAAAGAGGCAAAAGAACTGTAAAGACTGAACGAAATTTGCCTAGATGAAGAATATGTTGTACTCCTAGTGTCTGTCCGTGGGTCACCTTGGTAGCTCCTTTGTTTTTCCCCTCTTCCTTTCAGCACAACGAAGCTTAAAGAGAACCCATACATTATATCCTGGAGGGGTTAAAATGTTACATTTTACACTAACAAAATATATAGTAGAAAAAATATCAATAGGAGCCAGCAGCACCTCTCCGTCTGAGCTCTTGTTATTAGAGGGGAACATCGTACTCCTGGAACAGGAGATGATGATGGGAGGGTAGAGAGATGAGAGCTATGATGATGGGAGGGTAGAGAAATGCGAGCTTCATTCACTAGTTGGGATTCATTATTTCCGAGGGAGGTGTGCATGGGGCTAGTGTTTTCGCAGGCAGGTGAATCCCTCCCCCTCGGACTGATACTGTAGGCCCTTTAGCTGTGCTAGCTCTACTCACGAGATTCGAGTCGAGGAACACAACCACGACGGTAATGTCATCGTGGAAATGGCGACGGACCCCACGGTCAATCTTCTTCAGATCCGAGTACCTCATTTCTCTCTTCTTGGCGGCCTCCTGCAGTGCCACCTTCACCAGTCTCCTGGCGATTCCCTGCTAATCATTAATTGAGCAATAGACAGATTCATTGGTCAGCCATCAATATTGGAACCACGCATGCAAAAGATGAAATAACAGCTAAGTTGTGAATTATATTAGATAGATTGCATACATGGCGTGGGTGGTTTTGTACTACATCAACAGCATCTTGATTGCTAAGATGCTCCCACAGCCCATCAGATGCAAAGATGAGGAATTGGTCATGAGGCTCGAGTTCATGCACAGAGATTGCCGGCTCAGCACTTAATATTGGTCTCCTGATAGGTTCCCGAAGCCGGAATTTGGAATATAAGGGCTCTCTGTTAAATTCAGCCTTCTTCAGATATACATCTCCAATGGATCTAGAAACCTGTATGTATGCCAAGAGTTAGATGCCTCTTGAGTATTTTATCTGAACTTTCTACTGCATAAGGGAAAGGAATTTAGGGAACATACAACAATGGAAGGATTTAACCTCCATAAAATCATGTAAAAAACAACAATGGTTGCCAATCAAATTCATAACATGATGATCATAGCAACTTTGATAAGTTGATTATCCTGCAAAGTTTCCTTGGTTGCTTTTATTATTAGTCCGCCACTATGGCCTATAACAATATATCATGCAACAGCATCAGTATCGATTCCTATTTTCTTTTACAGCTAAACCAAGTAATAGCGTAATGATGTTATAAGGCTGTCTTGTGTTTTGTTTACGATAGCAATTTGCCTCGAGTATACTTGACAGTCAAACTAGAAGTCACTGAGCAACTCCAACAAACAAGAGTTATTTCAGTTGCTCAAGTCCACTCTGGGAAGCAACAGGTTTATGCTAGGGCCTACTCCGACAAAAGAAAACTCAGTCATGCGGTGAGGCTTTTATGGCTTACAACTACACTTTTCACAATATCACCTCAAGCATAGTTACAAGGCTGTCTTGTGTTTTGTTTACGATAGCAATTTGCCTCGAGTATACTTGACAGTCAAACTAGAAGTCACTGAGCAACTCCAACAAACAAGAGTTATTTCAGTTGCTCAAGTCCACTCTGGGAAGCAACATGTTTATGCTAGGGCCTACTCCAACAAAAGAAAATTCAGTCATGCAGTGAGGCTTTTATGGCTTACAACTACACTTTTCACAATATCACCTCAAGCATAGTTACCATAGCTAATATACATAAATAATTGGCTAATCGGATATGAGTCTTTATTATGCAGACAATCGAAAAGTAACATCCTTTTCCCTCCAGCCATATCAAACATATCTAGTAGATAGTAGCTAAAAGGGTATGCAGGAGCAATCTGGTGGTTTTGCAGAAAGAAGCATATATTATCGTCTAGGGAATAGTATTAATGCAAATAAGGTGCCAGTCTGCAAAAGAGTAGGTGAAGACCATACATAGTTAAATGCAAGCCAAAAAGACAAAATATCAATTGCCATGGATGAAGTCACAAGCTGTACACCACGAATACCCATAAATAATAGGAGAAATGAGGGAGTAAAGACAAGTTACCTGAATGAGGCCTTTCACTCGCCATACATTATGCTTCAAGACAACAATCTGCTTATCATCAGGGTGTAAAGAGTGCATCTCCTGTCTAACAGATTCTATGCTGACGTTATGCTCTGATGACAGCTGGACAGCCAGAACCTCCCCAGTTGCCCTGACAGACTTGCCAAGCACAGCTCTGGAATCTCCAGCATTAGCAATGTAAAGGGTACTCCCACAGATCACACCCACTAAACAACAAGACCCAACAGCTGCAATCTGAGGCTTCATGGGCCACTGTTTGGTCACCACAGAATGGAACCCTTCCTCAGTTGCTAGGTATGCTTTCTTTATCACGTCCACAGACATGCACTGTTGCTCTGAAGTGAAATCTGCTAAAAGAACATAAACCAAGAAAAATCACAAACATAAAAAAAAGTCACTAGCTCAGTCAAATTTACCCAATAACCAATCACAAGCTTCAATCTCAGAGGTTGATCTAAGAGAGCAACTCTTGCTTACTCTTCAAGTGCTGGAAGAGATGATCATTCACGAACCGTGAAGTTTCAGGCCCTCCGTGGCCATCATAAACACCAATGAAAGTTCCATGAGGACCAGACTCGAGGGTGCTCAAAGGGCCTGACTCAAGCTGGCTCTGGTCCTCCAGCAAGTTATTAGCTTGCACTACGGCCATGGAGAATTCACCAGTTAAGTGGTGGCCCAAGTCTTTGTACCAAAGCAGTCCCTCTTGCCGGCCGGCTGAATCCGAACCTGTGTTGCCACAACCATCCAAGGATGGGCCCCAGCAGGCCCTCAATAAGTTCATCAACCTTGATAACATGCCTCATCTCAGCCGAGGCAGCCTCAATTTCCTCCACATCCAAAATCTTGGATGCAAAATGTTTCCCCTTGGTTCTTCAGTTTCCCAATAACAGAACTCACCAGATCGATAAATCCCAGCCTCCAATCTAATTTCTGCAAAACACCAGACAATTCACATATCAGATTATCTGGTATTTCGGTAGTAACAAGAGAACTAACTTTTCCCTAGTCAACAATCTACTTGACTCAACAAACCTCCTCGATCCAGAGGTTTGGAGTTCATAAAAATATAGGACGGTCAAATTTAAACCCCACCACTTTTACAGAGTTCAGCTCTTCACTAAGCGAAGTCGCAAAAAAAACATCAAATTCCAAGTTATTCAAAACGCCACGAAATTAACCAAAACTAAATAAGGAGGCGGATACTCACTGGGGGTTTTCTTCTTCCTGTTTACGCGATATATGCGGAGTTCCCCTGGCTCGGGGCTCAGGCGGCAGCCGCAAATTTCCAAACAGGAAAAAATTACCGGGAGATCTAAGAACAAGAAACAGCAAAATAGAGTGGGCGAAAGCAAAAGGGTTAGATCTACAGATCCAACAAGCTAAACCCAATAGAACCCAGATGGCGAATCTTCCTACTTTTCACGAATTTAGAACCAACTTCTGCTGCTACGGCGGCTGCAGATACAAAGGCTGCTTAAAAGCTCCAATCCAAGCTCAGTAAACGCAGAGAAATAAACAATAAGACGGAGAATCAGAAGAAGAAAACTTTTAATAGAGAGCACGAGAAAGGGGGCTGGATTCCCTTGCAGGCTGCAGCTCTTCGATCACTAACGAAAGAGAGATTCAAGGAAGTACACAGAAACAAAATTTCCTCTTTTTTTTTTTTCTTTTCTTTTGGTTTTATGGAGGGGGCGGGGGTGCAGAGGGCGTCTCTCTCTCGTCTTTCCTAGCAGACTCGCTAAATAAAAAGGGCTTTTTTCTGAAAAGGAAGAGAGAACGCCCAACAGTACAAATCGATGGCTGAAAGCCAGCAATGCATATGGCCTGCAATGGGCTCCACATTTATATACGGTCACCGTAAATTATTCAAAAATAAAAAGGCCCCAACCATGGTTGTCAAGCCATTAGCATACCGGGTAGTGCAATATGGTTTAACCAGTATCGCACACCAAATCGATAGGAAGATCATCGGTGTGAAGTGAAAGTGATAGTCAACATCGAGAAAAACAGAAGTTTGATGGAAATGATTTGGTGGAATTAATTCACAAAATTAATTTATTGGATTTAAGTACAAAAATTTAGATATTGATGTTATTTGTTGAATTAAAGTATAAATGTTTGGGTTCTGACGTTAAATATTATGTTTAGATTGAAGATTTGTCATTTTTTAATGTAATATTTTATTTACATATATTGATGTAGATTATAGATAAATTATTTGAAAAAAAAAATTAGGGTCGTTTGGAAGTTGCGATTGTTAAATAGATGTATTGTTGAGAATGCATGTATAATATTAATATATTATACATGTATTGTCGAATTTGATGCATTGTAGAATACAACGATTTTGGTATGTGTGATTGTGTATGTCGCATCAGCTAAAAGTTTAGACAAAACAATCTCAACTCAACTATCTCAACAATCACAACTAAAAGTTGAGATATAACAATCACTCAAAATGAGTGATAGTTTCTGTCACATCACAGAAACAATCCATGTATTGTTTCTGCTAAAAAAACAAAAAAAACGATGCATTGTAAACAATACATGCATAATGACAATCTCAAGAAAACTATCGCAACTTCCAAACGACCCCTTATATGTCCAATTCATTGGTATTAATAATTCTGAGTCATACCCTTTGGCATTTCCGACTTCAATTTGGATTCAGAAACAGGCTTAGGGGCATTGCTCGTCGTAGTGAACCTCCTGCCCGCACCCTGATAGGGCAAAAGCGTATAGCTTCAATTCCTATCTCGTAGTAAACCGGAAAGTCCGGGTATCGTCTCTCAGGGACTGGTACAACCTTATATTCTATCAAATTTATGAGCAAACTATAAGTGAAAATGGTTTGAGATATAAACTAATTTCTAAAAGCAAAATAATTAAACTAATTAAGCAAAGTAAACTTGTCGGGAGAAATTCAATGGGAGAAGCTCTGGGAGAAACACCGGGATTCACTACCTATCCTATCCAGATTAATTCACATATTCCAATCAATTTAATCCATATCTCTACAGCCAGGATATCACGAATGTGCTAGCTATCCCTGTCGGGAATTACTACGTACTAAACAATTAAATCAAATCCTACTGTCGTAGCTCAATGACCTAATTATTTAGCCTGAAGATCGATATCCTATTTAAGACCGCATAGCACCTTATTTAATCCACTGTCGCTTCGATAAGTTACTATGTCACATGAAATATGTTCAGTTAATAGGATTTCACTGTCGCTAATAACCTAATTAACTACAAATCGTTGTATTGGTGGCCAGTCAACACAAAGCATTAAGCAATTCCATGCAATAGAGATTGGAAGAAAAGAATCATAAATCAATCCATCAAATCAAGAAATAGCTACATCCTATGGTGTTTCCCCCAGAAATTGGGGTTTAGTTCATGATGAAATTGAGATAAATCGATAGGGTATTGTTCATCATGTTCTAAATCAACAAATAACAACTAATTCGGTTTAGAAAATCCAACCAACTAATCGCTCTCGTTGAATTCATCTCAAACCTTGGAAAAACTGATCGTCAATTGCTCAATCGCCCGATGCTTCGCTGCGCTGCTTTTCTCACTAATTCCCTCGTCCCCCAAAAACCCTCGCTGCGCTACGTCTGCTTTTTCTTCTCTCCCAAAGAATTCTCGCCTCTTTCTTTATTTTCCAAGAGAATTTCGTTCCCCCAACAATAATTACCTGCTGCCCTTCGCTTTCTTTCTCTCCAAGAAAAATCGCCCAGAGAAAAATAATTCCCTCTTTTCCCTCAGCTGCTGCGCGCTGCTGTCTTTTTCCCCTCTGGCTATGGAATTCCGCCCTCTCTCAATAATAAATCTCAGCCGCCTTTTGCTTTCTTTTCCCAAAAGAAATCTCCCCCCCCCCTCCCCCAGCAATTTCGTCCTCCTCCATCCTCTTAGCCTTGTCCACCGCCAGCTATGCAATTTGCTGGCCCAAGAGATTATGTCCGCCACCTGCCTTTTCCAAAGTCCCCGGCCCAAATTAATTCTTCCCGAGGTGGGGTGATTTGGGCCCAATCAATTGTTCGTGCACTCGCTTCTTTTTCGTGCTTTCTCCACCTGTAACACATCAAACTCATGGCACTAGGCAGTAATGGTTTTTCAACCATTCTCGGGTTAGCGAGCCCTAAAATAGCACCAATCGGCTAAAACATACCATGAATAATCATATAAAGTCCAAAAATTCAATATGTCAAAGCCGATTATCACAACCCCACACTCAATTGTTGCTTGTCCCTAAGCAACGACTCAAAAGACACAAACAAATAACCATCCAAAACAATGACACATTACAGACTCATGGCTCAAAGCAAAACACAAAATTTCCTTGTACTCTTGTTGTAATCAGTAGTTTCTTTCTCAACAGACAAGTTGTGCTCTAATGGTCATACCTTTCACCCCACACTCAAGTTCTTTGCAACCATTACCATTGACTGAAACCCACCAAAAACTCAAATAGCAACACTCAAATTCGATCATCGGTAGCGGGTGGTTAACAACTTATGGTGCAACAGTTATTAGGAGAATCTAACCACATCAGTGAGGTGCATATCTCGTGAGGACAATCTGGCTTACTCACACCAATCATAAGCAATTAACAAAGCATGAGTCTCAAAAACTAATGGGGGAAGCCTTTCGCAAACAAGATTTTAATTTTAAGCACATCACTACCTTTTATGACAAGGAGAGACTTTCTCTCTTTCTGCTTTTGCTTGCCGAGAGGTCGTATTTAGTACAAGTGGGATTTGTTTCTTACTACCGGTGACCGAGCAAGAGCAATTTCTGCTTCTTAGCACTCGCATAAGGGCTTCTTTTAACTCCTTTTCCTCGGTCCGTGTGGAGGGTCATTGCACATCCTCTAATGGCACTTCACTCAACTGGGGATCGTACTTGATAAGCAACATCGTACGGTCGCGAACCGATTCTCAATTGAATCTTTCCTCATCCTCATGTGCAATGAGTGATTGCCTCACACGATTTTGGCATTTTTACCCACGCTTTAATTGTTATGACAACTTTCTTATATTTTACTTGTCAGGTAGTGTTTTCTTTTTATAAAGATACAGTTCACCCCATCATAAAACATTCAAAACAGAGAGACTCATTGCAAAATCAAAAGCTCACAATTGATGCAAGTAAGCACGGTATCCAAACATGTCGAATGGTCAATGTTCTCCACCTAACTACTTCACCAAAAGTCATTACACTATCCTCACAAAAGAGAATGTTGCTAAAAGAGTTTGCTCATTCAAAGCATATCAAGTCAGTCAAAACATTCAAGCTCATTGTGAATAACTATCCAATTCAACCCTAGTGGGGTGATTTTGATGATTTCATTCAAGCACAAACTCATTTCACACGCATCACAGTAATTTACATCATATTACCACAAGAGTACAAGGTTTTGTTTTTAATTTTTCTGATTTTTAGGTGTTTTTAAGCCATTAGCTTTGCACAGGCAGACTGCTTTTTACACAGGCAAACTGCATGCAGTTTGGCTGTGCTCAACCTAATGGCAATTTTTTTTTTGTTTTTTTTTTACCGACCACATGACAAAAGGAACAAAAAAAATTTGATTTTTTTTTTTTGGATTTTTGGAATTTTTTTTTTACCACATGCAACAGGGACAAACAACACTAAGACTCGCCACCCCACACTCAGGATGGAACATTGTCCCTAATGTTCAACTCCTACTCTAAACATGCACGGGTTTGACACAACTAAAAAGAAAAATAAAGAAAAGAAAACTTACCTTGGGTTGCCTCCCAAGAAGCGCTTGTTTAACGTCCTCAGCCTGACGTTCATGGAGCTTTCAACCAATGGGTATGGAAAGGTATCCAGCATACCCTCCCGAGCAATGATAGAACGCATAACCTCCATCCAGCATATGAGTCACCTCTGCAGGGCCAGGTGTGCAAAAATTGGGTATGACCTTCTTAGCTGACATGTTGGACCCTTTAGTGAGGCGTAGGTGGTATTGCAGCGCCTCGAGCAAGTACTCTTCCTGTTTCAATGTCAGTGAAGAAGGAATAATAACAGGAATATTGAAATCCTTACCCAAATATCTATACTTGAGGTGACCTGGCAAGGATTTCTGCCCTTGCTTTGATTTCAGAATCTGAGCAGATATGATAGGTGATAGTTCTTCGGATGGTCCACTATCACAGGAAGAGGGATTTTTCCTTTCTCGAGCTTCACTTTCAAATTCATCATGATTATGGTCAACTTGAAAGACATTAAAAATTTCCTCCTCCTTACCTACTCGGAATGTCAACTTGCCTCTCCCAACATCGATGAGTGCATCACCGGTTGCTAGAAAAGGTCTGCCGAGGATTAGAGGCACTCCCCGATCATCTTCCATCTCCAGGATTACAAAATCTGTTGGGAGAATAAACTTTCCCACCTTCACCAATACATTCTCCACCACTCCTTTTGGAATTTTCACTGATCGATCAGCCAATTGGAGAGTGATCCGAGTAGGCTTTAGAACATCTCCCAATCCCAATTTCTTGTAGACTGAGTATGGCATCAAATTAATTCCTGCTCCAAGATCACAAAGTGATTTATTGAATTCTGTACCTCCAATGACACATGGAATGGTGAAGCTGCCCGGATCATCCCTCTTTTCTGGTAATTTATTCTGAATCACATCACTACATTCAGAAGTAAGGGTTACCTTCTCCAGATCAGCCCATTTCCGCTTCTTTGTCAGCAACTCCCTTAAGAATTTAGCATATGTAGGCATCTGTTCAAGTGCCTCCGCCAAGGGTATGTTAATCTGAAGTTGCTTGAAGATATTCACAAATTTCTTGAAGTTTGGGTCTTCCATGGGCTTCATTAACCTTTGAGGGAATGGTGCGGGAGGTTCATAAGGCTTTACCTCTTCATTCTTCAATTATTCCACTTTTTGAGGTACACGGGCAACATGCTTTTGCACAGGCAAACTGCTTTCATTTTGCCTGTGCAAGGCTGATTCTTCATTTTCTGCACAAGATCTTTCTCCCGGTGCTTCCTCTTCTGCCTCTGGTGCCTTTTTCGAGCTGCTAGGGTCTTCCAAGGCCTTTCCACTCCTCAATGTCACTGCTACAACCATGGCATCCTTCGGATTCCTCTCAGTATTTGCTGGTAATGTCCCAGGAATCCTGGCTTTCATATCTGCCAAAGTTTGAGCCATCTGTCCCATCTGCCTCTCCATAGCTAGCATAGATTATTGTAAATTATTGTTGATGGCTAGCTGTTGAGTGACAAATTGATCCAGGCCCTTGAAATTATTGTCTGTTTTCTGCATATGAGCCAAAATCAACTCCTCCAGCTGGGGCTTCTTCTCTGGTTGAGGCTTCTGCTGTTGAAAACCATGAGGTGGGATGTTTCGAACACCAGTTGGGTTGTTGTTCGCCCAGGAAAAGTTAGGATGCTTTCTCCATTGCGGGTTGTAGGTATTTGAATACATACCACCCTGGCCTTGATTTCGCTGATTGTTGATATAGTGCACATCTTCCAACTGATCAGCCACCAGTGGACATAGATCCCTATGATGAACACATTCACATAATTCACAAAAAGCAACCTCCTCCTGTCTACCAAGATCCATCTTAGCCAGCCTTCGTTCGAGTGCATCGAACTTGGAATCCAACTTAGCATCAATCTTTGCTTCTAAGCTTGCCACTCTGTCTATCTCATGCAAGCCTCCTCTCCTTCAAATGCCGGTCTCACTACCCCATTCAGTATCTTCAGAGCATATCTTCTCCACCAGTTCATATGCTTCTGGTGCTTCCATTCTTGTGAAACCATTTCGGGAAGCATTATTCAGAGCATCCCGAAACTCCCTTCTGATTCCATTGAAGAAAATAATGATCACGTTCCAATCTTCAAGACCATGGCTTGGGCATCTCATCAACAGCCCTTTGTAGCGCTCCCATGCCTCAGTCAGACTCTCATCATCAGCCTGCTTAAAAGTAACAATCTCTTCTTGCCTCTTCATTGCCAAGGCAGGTGGGAAGTATTTATCCAGAAATACCTTCTCAAGCTGACTCCATGTCGTGATGGAACGGGGTGTTAAGTTTTGGAACCAGTGTGATGCATTCCCTAGCAGAGAAAATGAGAACATCCGAAGACGGATTGCATCATCAGATACTGTGGGGCTCTTCATTGTATCACATATACTCGCGAACCGGCGGAGATGCTCGTGAGGATCCTCATTGCTAGCCCCAGAGAAAGTATACCCATTGGTGATCATGTTGATAAATGCTGGGGTAATCTCCATGGTTGCATCCCCAGCCGGAATGAAAACACATGAAGCCCGGGCTCCAGTCCGTCGATTTAAACGAGCCCTGATCGAACGATCCTCGTCTGCCATGATGACTGGCTCAATGTCATGAGGTGGTGGTGGTGGTGTAGGGACGACAGGTGATGAAGCCTGCCCTCTCTGGGTTAGGGAAGGCCTAGGAGTTGTGGTTGGCTGCTTCCCTAACTTGACCTGCTTCCTGTTCAGTCGACAGGTCTTCTCGATCTCCAGGTCTAGTGGCAATAAATCCCTGGTTGTCCTCCTAGGCATGCACAAAAAGGATTAACCTGAAATTCACCTGCACACAGATCAAAATAGTTCACTCACAAAAATCAACAAAAAATAAGGTATGGCAGTCCCCGGCAACGGCGCCAAAAACTTGATAGGGCAAAAGCGTATAGCTTCAATTCCTATCTCGTAGTAAACCGGAAAGTCCGGGTATCGTCTCTCAGGGACTGGTACAACCTTATATTCTATCAAATTTATGAGCAAACTATAAGTGAAAATGGTTTGAGATATAAACTAATTTCTAAAAGCAAAATAATTAAACTAATTAAGCAAAGTAAACTTGTCGGGAGAAATTCAATGGGAGAAGCTCTGGGAGAAACACTGGGATTCACTACCTATCCTATCCAGATTAATTCACATATTCCAATCAATTTAATCCATATCTCTACAGCCAGGATATCACGAATGTGCTAGCTATCCCTGTCGGGAATTACTACGTACTAAACAATTAAATCAAATCCTACTGTCGTAGCTCAATGACCTAATTATTTAGCCTGAAGATCGATATCCTATTTAAGACCGCATAGCACCTTATTTAATCCACTGTCGCTTCGATAAGTTACTATGTCACATGAAATATGTTCAGTTAATAGGATTTCACTGTCGCTAATAACCTAATTAACTACAAATCGTTGTATTGGTGGCCAGTCAACACAAAGCATTAAGCAATTCCATGCAATAGAGATTGGAAGAAAAGAATCATAAATCAATCCATCAAATCAAGAAATAGCTACATCCTATGGTGTTTCCCCCAGAAATTGGGGTTTAGTTCATGATGAAATTGAGATAAATCGATAGGGTATTGTTCATCATGTTCTAAATCAACAAATAACAACTAATTCGGTTTAGAAAATCCAACCAACTAATCGCTCTCGTTGAATTCAGCTCAAACCTTGGAAAAACTGATCGTCAATTGCTCAATCGCCCGATGCTTCGCTGCGCTGCTTTTCTCACTAATTCCCTCGTCCCCCAAAAACCCTCGCTGCGCTACGTCTGCTTTTTCTTCTCTCCCAAAGAATTCTCGCCTCTTTCTTTATTTTCCAAGAGAATTTCGTTCCCCCAACAATAATTACCTGCTGCCCTTCGCTTTCTTTCTCTCCAAGAAAAATCGCCCAGAGAAAAATAATTCCCTCTTTTCCCTCAGCTGCTGCGCGCTGCTGTCTTTTTCCCCTCTGGCTATGGAATTCCGCCCTCTCTCAATAATAAATCTCAGCCGCCTTTTGCTTTCTTTTCCCAAAAGAAATCTCCCCCCCCAGCAATTTCGTCCTCCTCCATCCTCTTAGCCTTGTCCACCGCCAGCTATGCAATTTGCTGGCCCAAGAGATTATGTCCGCCACCTGCCTTTTCCAAAGTCCCCGGCCCAAATTAATTCTTCCCGAGGTGGGGTGATTTGGGACCAATCAATTGTTCGTGCACTCGCTTCTTTTTCGTGCTTTCTCCACCTGTAACACATCAAACTCATGGCACTAGGCAGTAATGGTTTTTCAACCATTCTCGGGTTAGCGAGCCCTAAAATAGCACCAATCGGCTAAAACATACCATGAATAATCATATAAAGTCCAAAAATTCAATATGTCAAAGCCGATTATCACACCCTGCTGTTACAATTGCTTTTCTACCTTCACTGCCAAGTGAACGACCTCTTCAATTTCTACGAATGGGAAGAGCTCTACTGGATTTTTAATTTCACGCTGGAGACCGTGTAAAAATTGATGATCGTAACCTCCTTATCCTCTCGTATGTCGGCTCGGATGAAGAGAAGATCTAAGTCCCTATAATACTCTTCGACACTTCTGCTTCCTTGACGAAGCGATTGAAACCTTTCGTGAAGATCACGTTGATAATAAGCGGGCACAAATCGTTCTCACATCACACTTCTCAACTCCAACCAAGTTGCCACTAGAGGTAAACCGATTCGGCGATGCTTGATACGGAGCTGTTCCCATCAGGCAGCGACGTATCCTCCAAATTCAAACTTTGCCAGTGTAACCTTCTGTCGCTCCGAGTAAATCTGACAGTAAAAAAATAGAGTTACTTTACGTTCCTAGTCGAGATATTCTGCCGGATTAAGGCTCCTCTGAAACGAGGGTAGGGTGAGCTTGATTCCCATCAATTCCTCGGCTGGCTCAGGCTTTTGGTGTCGATGATCATGATCGTGGAACCCATGGTCACGGGGATCGTCCCAAGGTATTATTACTCGCCTTTCCAAATTGTGAATTCTTTCATCGACTGTTCGAGCATTTTGTATCCTGTCTGCCCTAGTGTCCACGTCATCCCCTGCCGCCGTTTTCGGCTCTATCGTCGTCTACTTCAATTTGGCCAATTGCTGGTTGATGTGATCAAATTGTGTATGGAATGTCGCGTTGATTTGTGCCATAATTGTGTGAAACATCTCCGTCATGTTAAAATGATGCCCTGTCATGGTTGTTTCTTGAAGCTGAACTTCCTCGTCATACTCAGAATCAAGCTCTGTTTCCTTTGGTTCCTTCCACAATGCGATGTGATCTTTCTTCCTTGTTCTTGCCGCAACAGGCCTAATTTCATGTACCTTTTTCGTCATTGCCACTGTGTTTGAACCAGACGATGATGCCACTTGATGAGCCCCAGGATGGAACTCGAATCAGAATCCGTAGCTTGATGCAAAGGAGGTTGTGGTGATGGTGGTTTCGTAGTAATCAGAGAGTGTGATCGATGGAAAAGTAAAGGGTACCAAGTCAACAACCTCAACACAAGGGGGAGGAGGCTAACGTGGGTAGATTCACCAATCAACCAAGGTGAATACTTGGCTTGATTGATCTTCAATTCCTGAACAAAACCAAGAACAAACCTAACTCGCAAGCTTGGGGAAAACTCCCCAGAGTAATTTTCGATTAAACTTCAATGTGTCTCTACAATGAATCGAGCAAGGCTTTTATAGCCAAACGAACAAAAAACTAACCTATTTAAACAAGGAAACAATTTGGTACAAAATTGGTAAAAGAAATCTACTATAATAAGGAATTCTTCTAGCTCAAGTAATCCTACTTGCACAAGGAAATCTGTCTTCCTGCTCACGTCTCGCAACCAGCCTTTACCCAACTCTCGATGAGGATCCATAGAGAAGATAGCTTGCCAAACATCCTCACTAGTCACCTCACCACACAACCGTTCCACGTCTTCCTCAGCTTCATGCTTGGTTACAAGCTTCTCTAGCCGTGAGCGATCGGGTTGAACTAGGGTATCAACCCTTCCAAAGAGAGCTCGATTTGGTACCGCTCTCGCGGCCCTCACCGAAACAGTGCTTTACCCCTAGATGTCCAGTCAAATGCTGCGCCTCAACGCATTTCGGGGAGAACTAGCTAGCTCTAAGTTCGCGTGGCATTTCACCCCTAACCACAACTCATCCGATGATTCTTCAACATCAGCCGGTTCGGACCTCCACTTAGTTTCACCTCCTCTTATTAAGACCATAGAATGTTCCTGCAAATTATGACCTTCGCCTGGAATGTGAGCAAATATATCATGTCGATTGCTCAACCGTACCTTCGAGCCACAGACATCTTTTTTTATAGGTTCTACGAACCGATGCCTGCTGCTTCATATGGAAGAAAAGAATCATAGATATGCCGGTCATTAGAAGGAAGAACCGCCATAAAAAGTCTGAGTACATTACCAGATGGAGGAAAAGGGCATCCCAAATGACAACCAGACCCCTCGAGGGGGGCAACTGGAAATGATAGTGAAAAACCTCTTGCCAGAGGTTCACGTTGAACATGAAAAAACAAAGTAAAAGAAAAAGAAGCATTATTTAGAATTTATGGTCGTGGGATCAACCCTCGCTATGGGTACTTCGAAAAAAAGGGGCGAAGCCGAAAAGAAAAAGAAACTGGGAATCGATCGGTCGTAGAGGACAGATAATAAGAGTATAACCTCTTACGGCCCATTCTAACCAACCTCTCGATCGGATTTGATTGATCATAAGCGCCATCCGAAGGGATGAGACTTAAAACCTTCATCGCCCATTGGGTCTTGCTCAGTCATAAAAGTTGAGCTCAATGGAGCAATAGAAGGGCTCCGGCTTGCTTGAGCGGAGAGCTGCGACGAATCCATCTTCTTTTTTCTTCTTAACCAATCTTTTCATTTATGATCCACTTTTTATCAGTTCCTTCTTGAGCGAAAGTATTTCTATGGAAAAATAGAACAATTTGCAGAAGTGTTTGATAATTGTTTTCGGACCAGCCTATGGTTGTTTAAGGATCCGTTCATGCATTATGCTAGATATCAAGGAAAATACATTCTAGCTTCAAAGGGTATGCCATTTCTAATTAAAAATTGGAAATATTACCTTGTCAATTTATGACAATCTCATTTTTATGTGTGTGCCGACCCGCACGAGTGAACGAGGAAGCTTACCATTCGCCGTCGCTCAGTTATTCAGCTCGGCAGGGTATCAACGGTCTAACTACGATTCTTGATTGCAACGCCCGGACTTTCATCCCTCACAATGGTTGATTGTTGAGCCGCCAACGGATCCACGAGATGATGAATGGAGTGCGAATCACTTGACTCCTATTCCGCCTTCTTAACTCCGTGGAGTCCGAGGGAAGGGAGAAATAGAGCACATGGCAATTGATCGTCGATGAAGTTGGTACTCTTCTCGCATCTGAAAAATGATTCTGAACTTCTTTTTCGAGTGAAAGCATAAGCACTTCGTTAAACAAAAAAAATATTGCGGATGGAAGGCCAGTGCTATGGGCTTTGGCTTATGTAGATAAAAAAATATGAATGGGATTGTGGCACTTCACTCCCGGATAACAAGACGAGCTTGTAGAAAATGACTTTCTAGGTCACGTCGAACTCAGCCAACTCCTTCTCGTGGCTTAGAAGGTTGAAGAATATCATCTCCCACTCGCACCTTCCATTGATTGCACCTCAAGCTCCCGTAATAAAGCCCCAAAGTAGCTATCTCGAACAGCCTTCCTCCCTTAGCCAAATTCTAGCAAACTTCAACTTCGCAGATCCGTTTTTGATTGACTTGGACGAGGACCTTCCTGGGTTCTTCTTGAGCTTCCAAGCATCCCATCTCAAAGAACATCACTCCATGTTCAAAACAAGTGCTTAAACTCGAATTTCCACCAAGCCATTTGAAAGTTCCAGACGTGCAAAGTGTGCCACCTGAAACGGGCAAAATACTTAGCCAAAATTTAGTGTTCTTCACCTGTGTTGAGATTGAATCTATGGCAAGCAATTCCAAGTCGTAGAGGGACCAATTTGTGATCACATCAGGGATTCGATGAGGGGAATTCGCTATCACCAGATAGCAAGCAATTTTTTGAAGAGATGGTACGCACCTTACACGTCCATGTTGATGACTTTGTTTCATGGGTTTTCCCTTCTCTTTAGTTGTAGTTCTTTCTCTTGGCATGAAGTAGATATTCCATTCACTTGGATGATGTGAATCATAGTCTAGGATGTTGTAGTGATGATTTTGAGTATTTTATCATGATAATTCAGAGTCCTTGATCAATTACCTCAATTTTGGGGCTAATTAACCTAAGAGAGAAAAGAACGTCTTAGGATAATTTAGGCCACAATTCAATCATCGTAAGGGTGCCTTGAACGAGGGTGATTGATTTCTTTACGCCATTCCGGGTCATCGCCGAGGGATTGGATTTGGTTGCTCTAATTCTCTAATATGACAGTTTGGTACACCTCTCCGGTTAGAGCAATTAGACAGGTTAGGACAACTCGAATAGGGACTCGTACCTAGCTTTGATATCCTAACGTTATATATAATATGCAAATCACACTAGTGTATCACGTCATCGACTCAACACGGGACCAGGAGGATAATCTTTTGAGTGAAGCTTTCTCCCTTGAGGTCAACTTTATTTTATTTGCTTGTTTGTTTAGTCATTAGCTTAAAACAACGATTCTACCGCTAGATAATTTGTGGTTTGCTGAAGTAAGGATACATAGACTGCTCAGGTTCAACAATTAAAAAAAAACTTGTTCTATACTACCCAGATTGAAGGTACCAGTTGACATTTGATTGAGAATGTAATTAGAACTAAGTGAGTTTTACCTTGAAAGCACAGAGCAATACCAAAAAGGCATAAAAAGATATGAAAACATAATCTAGATCTAATCATAGCTCATTGATTAAAGAGTTATGATATTCATATGAAATCAAGTAAAAAACTCCAAAAATTGAATTGATAAAAAAGAAAAATGTATAAAATTGAAAAAGAAAAATGTTTTCATTGAGACTACTAAACATATAAACACTATTAATGGAGCACATAAAATTCAACCAAGCTACAGTCAAATTCAACCAAGCTACAGCCGGGCCCAATGTGATGATTATCTGATCATCCTTTTCAACGGGCAGTTGGTTAAGGTCATTTTTCCACGACTAATTCTTTCATAAGAAAATAGTGGAGTGAAAAAAAATCAATGAGAGGTGCTCTCTCCTCTCTCTTCCTATTTTGTGCGTTCGTCGGTCGCCTCCTAGGTATAATCCTCACCGGATTTCTAGAGGCAAGCTTAGCAAATAATGGATGGGAGGCCAAGCTCAAGAACTCGAGGGCGAGAGACGATGCCCAAAAACCGAGTGGAGGTGCGGCGAGGTTCGGCCGCGCCGTAAGATGGGGTGTTCTGGATCTACGAAGTTGCCGACACCCCAAGTCTAAGAACAACATGATGCTGACCGCTTTTTGGCTGGCCTCTTCGTTGATGCGTAAACGGAAGCGGGTGGTAATCCCAGGGATAATCCCAGGGATCACGAGTGGAGATCAGTTTTAGTTGAAACAAAAAATTAAAACCACCAAGGAAACCCTTAACCCAACCATGTTAATGTGGACTCCTTTCCCCGGGAGGAGGCTCCACCGTCTCTTTAAAACGTCGCCCAGCCAACCTGTTCCCAGTACCTCACACTCAAACGGCAAAGAGTCGGGAGCTTGGGTAGAGAATAGCGCCTCGGTGAATAGTCTACAACGGGAAGGTTTTATTCAGGGTAAGACCTAGCGAGTCCCTGGACTCTCGTCCCTGCTTCTCTTTAATCGTTCTGCTTCGTTCCCTGTGTTCCAAGGAAAAGACTTAACGCAGCCACTGATCTTGCCTGTCTCACAGGAAGAACGAAGAATGTCGCACGTGTCCGACGACCAGGTGGTCCAATTTTCACTGGAGGAAGTTCATTCGACCAAGTACCGGAGCTCAAGTTCAGTGCTTGGTAGGCTGTTCTCGGCCAACCCGTTCACGACCCGGGACCTGCGTGAGGCCCTTGATGCGCCATGGCAAGGGAAGAGCAGGCTCCAAGTGATGGGGGCACGGTTCGGACTCTTTGAAATTGTGCTCCCCAATGAAGCTTCTAAAAACTGGGTCCTCAAGCGCTCCCCTTGGGTGATCAATGATTGCCTCCTTCATGTTCGAGCGTGGAGCCCTACGATCACCAAACAGGTGTTCGATGAGCTGGCAGTGGCCCCGTTTCATGTCCAACTATGGGATATCAAGGAGGATTGCTGCACACAACAGTTTGGCCGGAAAGTGGCTAACGATACTATCAGAGAGGTGCTAGAGACTGGAGTTTTTGCTTGTCAAGAATCAGACCAGTGTTTTGTTAAGGTTTGCGCCTTAATCAATTTTTCCAAGCCGCTACGATCGCAGGTCATGGCGGCTAATGAGGAAATTGGGTGCTTTTGGGTGTCGCTTAAATATGAGCAGCTCCCAAGTTTCTGCTTTCGCTGTGGACGGGTCGGCCACTTTCAACGAGAGTGTGTCTTCGATCCCCCTACTCGAAAGGAGAAATTTGGCATGCACATGTCCACACGGAGGAAGGGGGTGAAGATCTACGCGGCGGATGAAGAGAACCCACCCACAGTTTGGGTCAATAAAACTCTTCGGCAACCGATTATGGCAAGGGAAGAGCTGCCCCGCCGCCCTGCGTCTCGAGAGACGGCGAGCAAAGAGGGAGGGCAGGTGAAGAGTATGTTGGAGGCAGCTGCATTTGAGATGCAGGTTAATCGACCAGTTCGCGGCGGGCATCGTGGAGGTGGCAGCTCTGGACAGGAGCAGCCGAGGGAAGTGAGAAAAGTTGTTGCGCCGAGAGAGGAGGTTGATTCCCCAACCCGACATCGTTCTAGCCCCTCGGGCTTCGCGATCTCCAAGTTTGTGCGCATGCCGCGGCTGAGCCGTGCAGCTGCCCCTGTGGCAAGGAGCTGGACGTCGCGCGCCTGGAGCAACCCCGTCGATAGGCTAGGAAGCAGAATGACAAGGCTGGGGGAAAACACGCGGCATCGAGTCCAGTCGGCCGTAAACAGCAGGTGATGGGGGCCGATCAATTTCTGGATGAGGTGCCGCTAGCGGGGAAGAAAAAAAATTCAGGCGAGTGTCGAGGAAAGGGTAGGAGTCGCCCCAAGCCCAGCTCAATCACGTCACGCAGCGCCGCAAGTTGTTGATTGAGGAATCATAAGAAGACTCCCCCCTGGCTCCCTCCTTTGTTAAGAAGGGATGCATGGTTGGTGGGGAGACGGGGAGTGTTGCCTCTACCATTGCGTCGGGTAAGGGGATAGCCCCTCCCACTGCCCCTCTTGTGCGGGATCGTCCACTCGCTCGGAACCCAGTCAATGGTCCAGGGGTCGATAGAGAGGAGGTTGGTACTTTGCAACTAGATGCTCGGGTGCGAAAGGGGAAAATGGTGATGATAGAGGAGGATTCAGAGGAGTGGGAGCTATCATTCATGGGTAAGGGATCTGTGGAAGATTCTGATGCTACTCTATCGGATGGGGCTAAGGATCAGTTTGTGATTAGGAGTCGGGATACTCTTTTGGTGGAAACGGCCTGCTTACCAATCCTGTCGGGCCGAGTCAGGTAGGTGGTTCAGGCGTTGGAGGCTGGCAGTGTTGTTGTTGATACTGCTGATAGGGCGGGCGAGTTGGTCCAGCTGGATGAGTATGGCTCGAAAGCCGAGATCCTTGGGATGGGAGGGCGGAAACGTTCATGGGGTGAGGTTGCGGCAGATGTTGATGAGAACCCCACGGTGAAAAAGTAGTTGTTTGTAGAAGAGGGTGATGATGAAGTGCTGAAAACGGTGGAGGAAGCCAGCCGAGAATGGCCCCATGAAGATAAATGAAGATTTTGGCATGGAATGTGAGAGGAATCGGACCCTCCCTCACATTTCAAACTGCCGTGGGTCTGGTTCGGTCGAATAAGCCGGATCTTGTGTTTTTTGCAGAAACTCGATCTCGTCGGCGTGTCGTCTCCCGTCGTATGCGGGGGTTAGGTTTTCAAGTTTCGCATTGTTGTTTTGTAGATGCAGTCGATGCATCTGGTGGTCTAGTTGTAGCTTGGTCGCCTAAAGTTGATGCTTCTGTGTTTTTTCATTCTAATTTTACCATTTGTACTCGTATTAATGAAGGTGATCTTTCCTATGTGGTGGTTGGTGTGTACTTGAGCTGTATCGAGTCCTAAAGAGCTTTCCAGCTCGCCCAACTTAGACAAGTTTGTGACTCTATCCAATTGACATTCGTGGTAATTGGTGATTTTAATGCAACTCTGCACGCGGGTGAAAAGGATGGGGGGAACACGTGGAATGTGGGTCAATCGATTGCCCTTCAATCCTTTATCCATGATGTGGGCCTTCACGACCCAGGTTATCAGGGTGATCAGTTCACTTGGACGAATAAAAGGATGGGCCAAGCTTGTATTCGAGAGAGGCTTGATCGTGCCCTTTGCTCTCAGGCTTGGATGGACCAGTACCCGGAAACACTTGTCAAACATTATACGTACCAGGGGTCGGATCATAGGGCCTTGTTGTTGTCCGACAAGTCCTACCCCCGGCTCTGTCGACCACTGTTTCGATTTGATGCTCGTTGGGCAGATAATCCGGAGGTGAGAGCGATGGTTGTCTATGTTTGGAAAGAAGAGGTGGAGGGTTCCCCTATGTTTAAACTCTGGACCCGTTTGAAACGGCTTCGCCATATGTTATATGACTGGAGTAGAGCTGACACGACCAATTCTCTTCGGAATATTAAAACACTCCAATTGGAGATTGATCGCATTAAACAGGTGTCTGCGATTAATTGGGATGAAGTACGGGTGTTGGAGAGTGATCTAAGTCGACAGTGGGAAGCAGAGGAAGTTTACTGGCAGCAGAAAGGGAGGGTTCGCTGGTTGAGACGAGGAGATCAAAATACTTCCTACTTTCATACGGTCACTCGGTCCAGACGAAAACGGAATTATGTTGTTGGCTTACTGAATGAGGAAGGGGAATGGATTACGGAGAAAAAGGGGAAGGTGGATTTGGCCACAGAATTTTATCAAACCCTTTTTACCTCGGAAAACCAGGTCCTCGATATGGGTGCCAGGGTTGACGCCTTGCCTTTGCTTAGGAAAGTCACGGATGAGATGAATGCTCAGCTCACCGCGGTGGTCCTGCCGGCGGAAGTACGTAATACGGTCTTCTCGATGGGCTCTAAGCAAGTTCTTGGTTCCGATGGCTTCACGGGGAAATTTTTTAAATCTTTTTGGGATATTGTGGGAGAGTCGGTGGTGGAGGCTGTCTGCTCCTTTTTTCAAACCAGTCGTCTCTTACGCAGTTTCAACCACATTTGGCTCACACTGATCCCTAAAGTTGACAATGTGGAGACCATTCGCCAGTTGCGACCCATTAGTTTGTGCCAGTTTGTGTATAAGGTGATTACTAAGATTATGACCGAGAGACTGGCTCCGTTCCTTCCTCAGATTATTTCAGAAGGACAAAATGCGTTTATTCGTGAAAGGCAGATCGTGGAGAATGTGCTTCTAGGGCATGAACTAATGCACTACCTGAAGACTAAGAATCGGGGGAAGAAAGGTTATATGGCTCTGAAGGTTGACATAGAAAAGGCCTATAATAGAGTTGAATGGACCTTTCTGCTTACGATTCTCGCCAAACTGGGTTTTAGCCATACCTGGATTGGTTGGATTAGAGTGTCTTAGTTCGGTATCCTTCTCTATTCTTATGAATGGGTCTCCGATAGGTTTCTTTCGTTCGTCTCGTGGGTTGCGACAGGGTGATCCCCTTTCCCCTTTCTTGTTTGTGCTGTGCACGGAAGGGTTCTCGGCTCTACTCCGTAGGGCAATTAATGAGGGTAAATTGGAGGGTGTGAAGGTGGCACCTCGAGCGCCCAGAATCTTCCACTTGTTTTTTTGCGGATGACTCGTATTTACTTTTACGAGAATCGCTTCAACAATGCGAGAACCTGATTGAGGTGCTTAATGAGTATGAGGAACTGAGTGGGCAGAGAGTCAATTTGGGGAAATCGGCGGTGTGTTTTAGTAAGAATATTGCAGTCCCGGAGCAGGAGTTTTTGGCCCAGGTTCTGGGGGTAGGGGCAGTTGGTGTCCATAATAAATACCTGGGTCTGCGTACCCTCATTGTCCAGTCTAAGATGGTCACGTTCCGGTTCGTGGAGGAGCGTTTAATAGCTCGTTTACAAGGGTGGGCTCAGCGCTCTTTATCTGCAGCAGCCATGCAGACCCTGATTAAGTTTGTTGCTTCGGCGCTCCCACTGCACGTGATGTCTTGCTTTAAGCTGCCGCTTTCTCTGTGTAGGATTTCTGGATCGATTGGTGGCGCGGTTTTGGTGGGGAGTGGAGGATGGGCATTCCCGTATCAGGTGGATGTCATGGCGGAGGATGTGTCGCAGTAAGCATGAGGGAGGGATGGGTTTCCAACGGTTTGAATACTTCAACCAAGCTCTCCTTGCTAAAGTTGGTTGGCGTATTCTGACGGATCCCCAGTCATTTCCAATTTGAATTATGTTATGGATTCCGTATACAAAACAAATCCAAGTGGCCCTTAACCGTCCCTTCTCGCTCAGGTGTATAAAGGGAAGTATTTTCCTCGTGGATCTTTCCTCACCGCGACTGCCTGCTCGCGCCCCTCCTGGGGGTGGCAAAGTATACTGTATGGGCGTTGGTTGTTAACCCAGGGTCTTAGATGGCAGATTAGGGATGGTAAGGGGGTGGCTGCCTTAACGGAGAGTTGGATTCCCTCGATTCACCCTGACCCTCCTACGTTTAATCCTCGGATTGTTCCAAATGAGGGGGAGCTCAAGGTGGCTGATTTCATTTGCCCGGTTGAGGGTCGCTGGTTGATGGATAAGCTGGGAGAGTGGTTTCCTCCAGATATTTGTCATTCTATCCGCGGTATCCCGTTGCCTAGGAGGGCTATGGAGGATAGACCTGTCTGGCATATGACGGGAGACGAGGTTTTTTCGGTGAAATCAGCTTACCATCTGGCTGTTCTCAAGGACCAGCAGGCTGGGGATTGGCGACCAACAGTTAGTTGGATGGATCGGGGAAGTTGGAAGCGGGTGTGGAATCTGGGGATCCCGCCCAAGTTAAAAGTGTTCTTATGGCAAGTGCTGCATCGCTTCCTTCCCACTACAGAGGCTCTCATTGAAAGGAAGGTGATTGTTCATCCCTGATGCCCGGTATGCTGGGCCGCTCCAGAAACGATGGAACACCTCTTTTTAGATTGTTGTGTGGCTCGCGCATTGTGGGACTATACAGGGTTAGAGCATGTGGGCCAAGGGTTTCCCCGTCACACGTTCCCTCTCTTTCTTAAAAATTTGCTTACTATTGTTAGAGACCCTCCTCAGATCACAGCAGTGGTGGCTGTGCTCTGGCGGATCTGGAAGTCGAGGAATTGGGTTGTCTTTGAAGGCAAACAGTTTGGGATTCTGGCTTTACTCTGTCAGTACCACCAGCAGCTAGGGTAGTGGACATCTCTGCCGAGAGATGTGGTGGGGTGTGCTCCCGTGGTTGGAAGCCCTTTGGTGTCCCATGCTACTTAGGATTCTCTCATATGTAGGTGGGATGGTGCGGTTCGGCATGGGTCCCACTCGGCTGGCGGCGTGGTGATGATGGGTTTGGATGGGGTGGTTGTTGGTGCAACAGGGATGTGCTTTCCGGAGATTGATGATCCTTTGCTCGTGGAGCTTTTGGTTCTCCGGGAGGCAATCCTTTGGTGCAGAAACCGTGGTCTGTTGCGGGTTTGTTTTGAGGGGGATGCGAAGGTGGTTATTGACAGGCTCAACTCGGCTCAGGGGAGTGATAGTAGATCGGGTACTATTTTCCGAGAAGTGTTGCTCTATCTAGCTGAGAATGCGGGGTTTAGTGTTCGGTTCGTTGGTCGGCGTAACAACAGGGTAGCCCATTTGGTGGCTTGAAAGATCCTTTCTTTGTACCCGATAGCGAGTCGTTTTTTTGATTTTGTAGCCTGGTTACGGCACGTGATGTAATGATCTTTTCTTCGATATCAATATATGATTATCTTTTGTAAAAAAAAAAAAAAAAAAAAAAAAAAACACTACAACCGGGCCCTAACTGATTACCACCCTGGCTTCGCATCACATGACAATATAAGAAAAATCGACAAGCATTTGTATATATAATTTCTAAAAGGAAGGGACTGCAAAGAACTGTACCCACCAACCCACTAAGGTCAAAATTGTTGCTCTCCGTGGTTCTGGATCCGACGTCTTGCATCTGTGCGATCTCTCGAAATGGGTAAACTCGCTTGAAAGATCAAGCTCCCTGGTTTCTTTTGACTTTATTACGATTACTTGCTGCTTGTAGGTTTTGGTTGTTTGATTCATTTGATCCATCTGTGATATTCTAGTGAGCGAAAACCCTTTCAATCGGATACTGAAGGCACTCGAGAAGCCTGGTGGTGGTCAATTCGGAATGTACTACAGCTTGCCAGCTCTTGATGATCCTCGAATTGGCAAGTGTTTTTATTTTCTTCTTTCTTTTCCCTCTTCTAGTCTGTGATTAGAGTTTTGGATTTGATGAGGACTGGGAAAAGTGACGAATCTTTCCCGAGTGATGTGACGAAAAAGATCTGAACTTTGTTTAGAAATGAAACTCCTTCCCTATTACATTCTCGTTGAACTTTTGGCCAAAACGTATACAAGATCCATTTCTGGAAAAGATGCAGCAGCTGCTTTTTCTAGGCTTTAATCCTGTGGCGATGGTGGTGGGGGTGGCAACTGTTGTTGATGGCTGTACCTGGAAGATTTTAGATTTAAAGCACTTTTCAGTTTAAAAAATCGCCCTTTTTGTATTTTCTGTTAACATTCGTAACTTTCGAAATTTGGTGAGTTCTTGCGGAAATCATTGAGCTTTTGGCTTGTGGGGACGGTGTCGTGACTGTCTGTGATGCAGATAAGCTGCCATATTCGATCAGGATCCTTCTAGAATCAGCCATTCGTAACTGCGATGAGTTCCAGGTTAAGAGTAATGATGTGGAGAAAATCATTGACTGGCAGAACACTGCCCCAAAACTTGTTGAAATACCATTCAAGCCTGCTAGAGTACTGCTTCAGGTGACTGGCTAGCTTCGGCCTTTCAAGTAATTTTTTTCCCAAGTGTTTTCGTTCGGGGAAGTTTTGATGATCAAAGTTTTGGTTTTGCGTTCAGGATTTTACTGGTGTTCCTGCTGTTGTTGATCTTGCATGTATGCGTGATGCCATGAACAATCTTGGAGGAGATTCGAGCAAAATTAACCCATTGGTGAGATCATTGTCTTATTACTATGTGTCATTGTGGGTCGACTTACATTGCAAGATGCAATATGTTTTCTTTGACAATGTTAATGTGGTAGAGGATTCATAAGATTGACATGTATTATATTATTTCAATCAAAGGTTTGATTGAATTAGTGAACTTTCTTTTGCCAGGTTCCAGTTGATCTTGTCATTGATCACTCGGTTCAGGTGGATGTGGCAAGGTCGGAAAATGCAGTGCAGTCAAACATGGAACTCGAGTTTCAAAGAAACAAAGAAAGATTTGCTTTTCTCAAGTGGGGTTCAAGCGCATTTGACAACATGCTTGTTGTTCCTCCTGGATCTGGTATAGTCCACCAGGTGAGGAAAGCTTCCATCTCTTCTTCTTGATAGTGCATGCGGGGTGTATGATTTCTCAGTTCATTTATTTAGTCCTAATGGATTTTTTTTAACATAATTGTGGCTGCGTCGAAGTTGTCAGCTTGCTTAGCTCATAGAAAACCGTTTGTCTCTATTGTATCCCTTTGAGATGCTTCTTTGTGTGCAAGTAATATTGTTTTTGACTTTGTGATTTAAGGTAAATTTGGAATACCTTGGGAGAGTTGTGTTCAACACCAATGGCTTGCTTTACCCTGATAGTGTTGTCGGGACAGATTCACATACAACAATGATAGATGGTCTGGGTGTTGCTGGCTGGGGAGTTGGTGGGATTGAAGCTGAAGCCACAATGCTTGGCCAGGTACAATTTCTTATTACACGCTGCCCCTGTCACTGTTCAATATTACCAGTTCAGTACTTGGATCAGAGTTAATAATCAATAACTTCTTATGGCTTATCTACGTTGAAACTGCTCATAAAAAATTTGTTTCTTCTGTCAATAATCTGATCAAGTATCATTTTTGTATCTGCATGCAGCCCATGAGCATGGTCCTCCCGGGTGTTGTTGGATTTAAGCTGTCAGGAAAGCTAAGAAATGGTGTCACAGCCACTGACTTGGTTTTGACAGTGACTCAGATGCTAAGGAGGCACGGGGTTGTTGGCAAGTTTGTAGAGTTCTATGGTATATATCCATTGAGGACAGTCTATCCCCTTGTATTCCTTTGCTATTATCAACAGGGTTAAAATGGATGCTATGATTTCCTGTCCCATATATTGTACACACTTTTGCTTGTGTGTTTAGGTGAAGGCATGAGCGAACTGTCATTGGCTGACCGTGCCACCATTGCCAACATGTCTCCTGAATATGGTGCCACAATGGGATTCTTTCCTGTGGATCATGTCACACTACAATACCTAAGACTGACTGGCAGAAGTGATGAAACTGTGAGATCTTCAGATGTGTACTCTTACGCAGGTGTTTGTATGTGCGCTTTGCTGATTTGTAGGTTCAATAATGCAGGTAGCTATGATTGAGTCATACTTGAGGGCGAACAAAATGTTTGTGGACTACACTGAGGTATGCATGCTGATCGATTCTTAGTCCTTTTTTCAGTTTGACCGTCCACCATATACCATGAAAGGGTTCTTCAATGTGGTATTGTTTCTTGCCAGCCACAGACAGAGAGAGTTTATTCTGCTTATCTAGAATTGCAGCTGGAGGAAGTAGAGCCCTGCATATCCGGGCCTAAGAGGTAACCAATATGACTGTGTCACCACAGTTATGATTTTCCAAATTGGCAATATCGTGTAATGTCCATTAGCTGAGAATGAAAATACCTTGCAGGCCACATGATCGTGTTCCTTTGAAAGAAATGAAATCTGATTGGCATTCGTGCTTGGACAGTAGAGTGGGATTTAAGGTGAGAATTTTCGTTCCTGCTCTTGAGTGCAAGACAAGCTTTCTACTGCCCCGTAGTTCCCCCATCCCAAGCTTCTTTGCCTCTTTTGAATTATGCCCAACTACTTTTCTTCAATTCAGGGTTTTGCTGTACCAAAGGAAGCTCAGAGCAAGGTTGCAGAGTTCGATTATCTTGGCACCAGTGCACAACTTAGACACGGGGATGTTGTTATAGCAGCTATTACAAGTTGCACAAACACCTCGAACCCTAGTGTAATGCTTGGAGCTGCACTGGTTGCAAAGAAAGCTTGTGAGCTAGGATTGGAGGTTAGGTCTCAAATTTTTTCTTGCGCTTAGTTTCCATGGAAGAGTCGATAGTGTGTTTAAAGAATGGATACCATAAAATTAATGAACATGGTTGAATAAGAAATAGGTCCCTATTAGAGCACAGTGCAATCAGATAGCCTATGGGTTGTTCTATCCTGAGTTGTTCCCAATGTGCCTACACTCCTGATTATAAAACTAATTTGTTGCGCGCTGCTGTATTGGCTCAGACCTGTCAAAAGCTTGCCATTATGGACATTTATATGTCTGTTTATAACATAGTAATGAGTCTTCTCCATAGATGAGACTCTTTGGGTAACTTGTGATGAATTGCCAACCATACTTAGTTCACTTGATTTGGGGTCTTTCTATTGATCAGGTTAAACCATGGATTAAGACAAGTCTTGCTCCAGGATCTGGTGTTGTCACGAAGTACCTACAGAAGAGGTTATTCTTTTAACTTATTAAATTATTACTACAGTTAAAACTGCTTTCTTAGTTTCTGTACCTTTACAGTGGCTTGCAGAAGTATTTGAATCAGCTTGGGTTTCACATTGTTGGGTATGGATGCACAACTTGCATTGGCAATTCAGGAGATATTCATGAAGCAGTAGCAGCAGCTATTACAGAAAATGGTATAAGTTTGCTTTCTTCATATAAAGTTGCATACATGTTGATGTATACCAAGAAGCTCAACATGTCTAAAGCATTGGATCTGTATATCTTTCCAGATTTGGTGGCTGCTGCTGTATTATCTGGGAACAGGAATTTTGAGGGTAGGGTGCATCCATTAACGAGGGCCAATTATTTAGCTTCCCCTCCGCTTGTCGTTGCATATGCTCTTGCTGGAACAGTAAGTTTTATTTTGGGGCGGTGTGGCTACCTTTCTCTGGTTCTATCCATCTTCAGGTTCTTTTTACTCATTACCTCCTTGTCAATGATTGCACATTGAAAACTCCAGGTTGACATTGACTTCGAAACTGAACCAATTGGCATAGGAAAAGATGGGAAAGAGATATTTTTCAGAGAAATATGGCCCTCTACTGAAGAAGTTGCTGAAGTGAGTCATTCTTTCCTATGGCTCTGTTTGGCCCTTTTGTAGGTTTCTTACACAAAGTTTTCTGGCTGGAGGTTTCAAAGAAGTATAATTTGTAAATAAACTTGTTGTAAGTGGTGCAAAATGTTAATATGGATAGAAAGTGAGCATAAATATAAAATAAGAAACTTAAAATTTAGAAAAATATACTATCTTGTTGAAGTTCTTCTACATTTAGAAATATGGTGAAATGAGAGACATTTTTTAACCTAAAACAGAAATCAGAGGTCATAGGCGTAGCTCTTTCTTCGGAACTATTTGCAGAAGCTTCATATTTGGGGATATGTTTGGCTCAACCTTTGCTTTAGAGTAGATAAGCTCGTGAAAAAGTTTGGGTCTAACACACAGCTTGGCTTCTTGCTTTGCTGTTGGACTAAAACTCAGTTCTCATCTCTCCTTTTGTACCCTCTCTTGACTGACGCTTTGCATGGGATTTTCAGGTTGTACAGTCAAACGTGCTGCCTGATATGTTTAAGGCTACTTACCAAGCAATCACCAAAGGAAACCCAATGTGGAATGACTTATCAGTATCTGCACAGAGTCTCTATGCATGGGAACCAACATCAACATACATTCACGAACCACCTTACTTCAAGGGCATGACCATGTCTCCTCCTGGTCCTTACTGCGTGAAAGATGCTTACTGCTTGCTCAGTTTTGGAGACAGCATTACCACAGATCACATTTCCCCTGCTGGTAGCATTCACAAAGACAGCCCGGCAGCTAAGTATCTTATGGAACGTGGGGTTGATCGAAGAGACTTCAATTCTTATGGCAGCCGACGTGGTAACGATGAGGTGATGGCTAGGGGCACATTCGCGAATATTCGCATCGTCAACAAATTCTTAGGTGGAGAAGTTGGTCCCAAGACCATCCATATTCCCTCTGCAGAGAAACTTTCCGTCTTTGATGCTGCCATGGTAATAATTTCTTCAAATCTTGGGCTCGAAGTTTCCAATTGGAGCTAATGGTAAAAGTGGAATCTCATGTGAAAAAAGAACGTGAATTTAGTGAACGAATGTGAACCAATTAGGTAGTCCCTCAATTTGCCAACTTTTCAAAGGATAGATGAAACTATGGAAATACTGACTTATTATGTAAGAAATAACTAAATTGACCCCATAAAATTAATTGTGGAGTTTAGACAGATAATATTGGAAATAATGGAATAAATTGGGCTCCATGTTATATGAATGTTTTGGGTTTAAATGTAGGACTTAGACTGATTTTTTTATTGGAAAAATTGGCTTTTTGATCAACGGGACACACCAACTGTTTGAATCAAGCAGATTGAAATTTTTTTTTTGTTTGTAAATGGGTGGCAGTCTTTCTTTACTGATTTCCGAGGGTGCAATGTGATAACTTTGGATTGTCTGATAATCAGAGGTACAAGAGTGAAGGGCAGGACACGATCATTTTGGCTGGTGCAGAGTATGGAAGTGGAAGTTCTCGTGATTGGGCGGCAAAGGGTCCAATGCTTCTGGTATGTTCATTCTCCATCCACCATATGTCTTTCTTGCTTCGTAGAAGAGCTTCCTTTCATGACAATTTCTTGTCTCTGGACTTGGCTCTGACAGGGTGTGAAAGCTGTAATTGCAAAGAGCTTTGAGAGGATTCATCGCAGCAACTTGGTGGGGATGGGTATCATCCCAATGTGCTTCAAGACGGGAGAGGACACAGAGACACTTGGCTTGACTGGCCATGAACGCTTCACCATCGATCTCCCGAGCAGCATCAGTGAGATCAGACCTGGTCAAGATGTGAAGGTGACAACAGATAATGGCAAGTCTTTCACCTGCACATTGCGTTTTGATACAGAGGTAAGTGAAAATTAACCCATCTGCCCAGGATCTGCACTATTTAATGACCGATGGTCTCACATCCTGTTGTTGCCCTCTGCAGGTGGAACTTGAATATTTCAACCATGGAGGCATCCTGCAGTACGTGATCAGGAACTTGATTGGCTCCAATCAGTGAAATGAATGGGATGGTCATTTCCAACAGCAAAATGGAAGGCTAATTTCGCTACTGTGGCGAGAGTGAGCATTGCATGCTTGCTTGGGCTGTTGGTTGTCCATTGAAGTCAGCTGTTTTCTTCTACATTTGGCCCCATAGTGGAATGGACATGCTTGGGGTGTTGGTTCAACGAACAATGCTGTTTCTATTCATAAAAAAAAAAGCTGTTTCTCAATGTAATAAATATCAATAAACTAATAGACGGATGTTAGATTTCTGTTGACTGCTTGAATGTTGAAGAAGAGAATATTATCCTCTTTTATATCGGGACAGAGAGCCCCTACATACATTCCTTGCCTACATTGAATGTCAAGTTCGGAACTTTTTTTTCTGATAGAACACGCCGGTTTGGCTAATATGAGTAATTGCTTTTGGCTCAAATATTTTGAATGATAATACGCGAAAACAGACTTTTCCTTTTAACATTAATAATACTCAGTTAACATAATAATTTACATATTTTTCAATTGATTAATATTTTAAGTTCAAGCTATCAATTTTTATTTACAAATTTGTGTTGCTAGCGTAGAATTCAAACCAAGTTATTCTAATATTTACTCAATCTCGACCGATGAACTAAAAAGTCATAAATTAAGTGTTAATCACATGATAATATTAAGGGTTAATACTACTAGGAAACCCAAACTATTAAAAAAGTATCATTTTGTGTACCAAACTATTCAATATGACATTTATGTCCCAACGTATGATAGATTGATAGTTGTGTGTCATTTGTGTTCTGATGATTTTGTTGACCGTAATAAATTACGGTTGATAAGACGGTGGTCAACTTAATGTTGATTTTTGTTGACGTGGCAAAAACATGAAAGTCACGTAGATGCCACGTCATTGACACATAATTTTTTTAATTTAAAATTAAATAGAAACTAAAATTAAGAAATTAAAAAAAATGCGTACGGCGATTCCGAGGAAGACAACCTCCAACTTCTCCAGGTTCTGCCGCCGGAGAACGAAATTCAGACTTTCTCACCAATCTCCGGCAGCTTGGTAAGCCTCAGACTTCCTCATTAATCTCCGGCTAACTCGCTACAATCAACGTCGTCTTCTCCGGCAGCGCTCCCAGCTCCAATAAGCATCTTCTCAAGACGTTCCCAACTTGCTAGTCGCCTGGTCCATTCCTCCTTCGGCGAAGAATTCTCACTTTGTTCGTCTCTCTCTCTCTCTCTCTCTCTCTCTCTCTCTCTCTATATATATATATATATATATACTCGTGGCTCGTAAGCTGACTCACTCCGACTATCACACTAAAATCTCACCTAAGGGCCAAGTATAAACCTTAGATGGGTGCAATATATGACAAGTATGTTTAAATATCGATCCGGGCCGGCCCATGTACCCCTACTTCGATTGTTTGAAACATTATCTAGCGGATTGTTGTTTTGAGAAAATCTCTACAATCTACTATTGAAAAGCAAGACTTAAAAAGTAAAGTGGAGGAAAACTATTGGTGAGAAACTTCTCTTGGGTGTTGCTTCCCCCTAACCAACTACCATGAATCGTGGGATCGAATGAAATGGTGTGTACCAAGGCAATTGCGACCCGTAGGAGGTGCAACAATGGTTAGAAACCATCTCTCAATTGCTAGGCCAAGGGAAACATTAGGGGCTACAATTGTAGCCCTCTTGGCCCAATCAATTGAGGTTGACTTACCTTCTCCCTCAAACCAAGGTTTGGACGACATAATCATAGTTAACCTAGGTGTCTAATCCAAGTTAGAGGTTTGCCCTTCATTAACCTAGTTAGGACTTAGTAGGCACGGAATGCCTAAGAAAACCCAGATTGATTTGAGCCTCTTAATATAAGGGGGCTTCTCTCTAAACTTGGTTAGAATGGCACAATAGATTGCCAAGCACAAAAAATGCACAATCACCATGAAAAATACCTCAATACTTAAATAAAACACTACCATCAAATAATCATTCAATCCACACAATCCGTTACATGGTAAAAGTTAGGGTTCTACAACACTCAAGTGAAAAGGGAAACTACTCCATGCTAGACAATGGAAGAACACAAAAGAGGAAGAAAGAAACCATCATTGTGATGCCTCCAACTATCCTTGTGCTTGTAGAGATCCTCCTTGGAAGAGTAACTTCCAAAATCTTCACATGGACCAAACCCTAGCATCTTCTCCCCCTTGGTTCGTGACTTTCTCTCTCTAGTGTTTCAAGAAGAAGAGGCTTTCACTCACTTTTGGCTCTCCCTCTTCTTCCTTTCAGCTCTCATTATGTACTGAGATCGCGCCCAGTTCACGGCTGTGAATATCAGGACGCGTCCGTGAACTGTGAGCAAAACGCGTCGCTTCACTTCTGGTCTTCACGGTCCATTGCCCCAGTTCACTGTCTTAGCAATCTTGAACTGCCTTGGCGTTAGTAACCTCTGAACCCCCTCTGGACGCTTCGCGGTTCACGGTTTGTGGTTCCACTTCACGGCAAGGTCCATGAAACAGTACCGGAAGTCATACCGGATTCGTCTATGGTAGGGTATTTTGTGGTACAACCGTGTTTCAACCGTTTTGTAACGCTAAAATACCGTTTTTAAAATAAAAAAAATAATTTTTTAT
Organism: Linum trigynum; assembly: GCA_964030455.1. NCBI lineage: Eukaryota > Viridiplantae > Streptophyta > Magnoliopsida > Malpighiales > Linaceae > Linum > Linum trigynum. The sequence goes on along the minus strand of OZ034814.1, from coordinate 24,198,584 downwards.
AATTATACAGTACCGAAAAAATCATAGTACCGTTCCGGAATAATACCGGAATAAAACCGAGATATACCGGATAACAAGTTGTAAATTATTAAATACCTACAACCGTCAACAACGTGCAACATTACAATTATACACACTTCAACAAATATATACACTTAATGCTAAGAGTAAAAAGTTTGAAGACTGATTTGTATTTTTCTATTTATTAAATTATAATAATTTACCTTTAGTATATATAATTATAATAATTAAAACATTAGAAACTAACCCTTAACCTAACAATTAACAACCGACCCTATCTCATTCTCTCCCCGTTCCCGCCGCTCCGCCTCCCTCTCTCTAATCAAACTCTCCCCAAAAAATAATCAGGCTCCGTCTCTCTCTCTCCCAACCCCCCCCCCCCCCCCCCCCCCGACGTTCTTTCATCTCTCTGCCGCGACCTTCCATCTCTCCGCCGCGACCTTCTCGAATCAGCTCGACATGGATCTTGAACGACAAACAACAAGAAGAATGAATCGGGAGAGGAAAAACGGAGAATCCTTGTCGTTGCTTCCTCCGGGAAGACAAACAACGAATCGACGAACGGTAAGGAACAACGAATCGACAAACGATGATAATAGTGGACCAGATCTCCAGGGAGGAAGACGAAGAGCAGGTGAAAAGAAGGGGCTTGACTTTGGAATCTTTTTTCGTTGGGCGCGGCTATATCCGATTGTCGACGAGAATGAAGAGTTAGGATTTTGGAAATCCAAAATCTGTTATTTTTGAATTTCTCTTCTTAATTTTCTTCCAATAATAGGACAGAGTTCTGTTTAAGTGGGTTGATTTTTCGTTGTAATTAAAGAATCGGCGGTTGAATCAAAACCGACCGGTATTTCTCTGGAAGCCGGTTCGACCACAAATACCGGCCGGTACGACAATTTCTCTGCACTTCAGGTATCGTTCCGGATTTGGCCCTATTTCCGGTTTTACCGGTTCAACCGCTCGGTCCGATCCGGTTTCCTGGGCCATGCTTCACGGTCCTGGCGACCGTGAACTGTGGCTGAAAACTCCTCTTTGCCCGGTCCTTGCTCCTTTTCTTCCAACGTTCGACTCCGGGATTGGTTTCACCTGTTAGACTCTGAAACACATTGAAACACAAGAAACCTAGCGTAAAATCAATCTTTTTGGAGCTCAATTGCCACAACCGTCTAAGAGAAACGGGGATAAAAATTGTACAATTAGACCCGAATCATAAGCCATGAATGGCGCCCAAAACTCTAATCCCTAATTTTAGTTCGTAGAAAACCATGGAACCGAATTCATCAGTGAATGAAGATGGCTGCGAGAAAACCCCGGATTCCTCAGTGACGACGCTCTCTCGACCAACAACTAGACCTCCTCGTCGGCCTTCATAAATTATTTTATATAAATTGGGTAGTTAAATGGATTTTATTCAATTAATTAAATATTTCAAATTATTGTTTGGAGCTTGTTGGTTGTGATTTTGAATCTTAATAGTGATTATTTACATGTTTATTTATTCTTAACTAGATTTAAAATTTATATTTTAAAAAAAAATTAAGCAATTAACATTGCAAGTGTCAATGTCTTCATAATTGAGATGTTTTTTTATTCTTCTAAATTCGAGAATTGTGATATAGCAATTATGTTGTAGCTTATTGTGAGAACTTACATAGGAAAAGTTTTATCATAGATAAAATTATTATTTCATGAGAACCCATGTCACATGGGATCAAATCGAAAGTCTTTTAATATTTTTAAAATTTTGCATGGCTATAAAACAAATATTATTATAAATAGTTCAGAAACAATTAGTATTATTGTTTGGATGTGTAAGCAAATATTTTGGCGTAAATAGTATACCGTTATTATTATTTGGAAAATTAAACAATTCTTATGGTTCTAGATGATACCTAGTGATAACTAATAACTTCAAATAATAACAATAAATTGACTTTTTCTCTTGTCTCTCATCCATATCTTCACAGATCTACAGTCTCTATAACACGCTGAATCTTTGTCCGATGAAAACATTGTCCGTTTTAGGCCTTGATCCTGACGGTTTTGGAATTGGGGTGTAATTCAGATGACTTCCTATAAGGTCACCCATCATTGTGGTACTCCACATTGAGCACGTTTAACTTTAGAGTTCTTGATTCGGTCCAAATTGTACACATTTTTTACCCCTCATTTCTTGATAGTTTGACTTTGCATTTCATCGTCCCTCGACCTATTTTACGCTAGGTTGTGCTTTTTTTGTTGTATTTCAGGTCCTAGTACGTGTGGGAAGGTCGATGACAAGTTTCGGGGCGATTGGAGGTCGAAAATGCCAAAAAGTGAAGGAAAGTCCTGATTCGGGTCTAATTGTACACATTTTATCCCCGTTTTGCTTAGACGTTTGATGCATTTGTACTCTTTGAGGCGTGATTTTACGCCAAGTTGCACTTTGTTTGAGTATGTTTCAGATCCTAGTAGGTGAAACTGACCTCGGAATCGAAAGTGAGACGTAAAGGAGCGAAAATGAGTCAAAGGGTGGAAGCAGTTGAGGATCACGATGGATGATGAGTTTTCACGGTCTTATGGACCGTGAAAAGGGCGCCCAAGCCGTGAAGCGCTGAAGTTCCAGAAGCAAAATGCACACCTCACTGGATCCCAGTCAGTTCACGGTCGCAAGACCGTGAAGCGCCAAAGAGTCTAGAAGCAAAATGTACACCTCACTGGATCCTAGTCAGTTCACGGTCGTAAGACCGCGAAATCATGCCCCAGACCGTGAACAGACTAAGTGAAAATGGTGCGGATTTGCTCGACATCACGATCCAGGAAGGATGTTCACGGTCCAGGAAGGATGTTCTCGACATCACAGTCAAACATTTATTCCGTCAGCAACCCTGTATGTAGTGCTGAGCTAAGAGTGATGTGGCTTCCTTGTCACTTTGTTTTTTTTGCCATAGATAGATTGTTAATAGATAGGACATTACAAATTGTTGAAAAGTAAAAGCGGTAGTCAACCTTGTGTTGAGCTAACGATGCAAGGGCCGTTTTAGTCAGCAATGGGTAGCCTTGTTAGTATGACTAGGAGCATAAATAAACGAATAATGCAAATGAAGTCTTCATGCGACAAACTTCTTGAAGGACCAAATTGTTTTTTCTTGAAGAACAAGATCGTTGAGGACAAACCTCACATCTCCAATAGATCGAGTTCCAATTGGACAACAGTAGAGTTTATGTTCAAGCTATCCCGCAGAAGAAAAAAAAAAAAAACACATAAACAAACCCCTAAAGGGACAAAACAATGTTCAAGTACCATCGGGCCTCCACCAGAAATGCTCTACAAGCCATATGAACTACTCCACCTGAAAGACGGGGAAAAAAGCAGCTAAGCAAACCTAGCTAAACATAGCAAGCATCAGACTGTCATGGCAAGAGGGGATAAGACAAAGCCATGTGTCCTCCTCTGGTGCTTCATCAAGAAGGATACAAAGTGAAGCGGTACATCTAAAGTGGAGAGTGAAAGACAACAAAAATACGTCAAGAATCAACAGAAACAACCAAAAAGTTTTAACAATACTAGCCTCATGACTAATTATTAAGAAACTCCGACACTAAAACAATAACACAATTTCTTGTGCAAACTTATAATAAGGATCATTTGACACTCATCTAATAAAAATTCAAATAAAACAACAATATAAGACTCCACTGACAAACAGTGACGGAGGGAGCATTTCAAACCACCACTGTCCTCTTTTCATAACTTAAATATATAAGTATCTAATAAAAGAATTATTTAATAAAAATAACTATATCCAAATAATGCATTCATAAATTAAAAATAACCAATTATACTATCATATTTTTCAGAAACAACTACGAAGGAATTTCATATAGTGAAAGAAGCGCAAAAACATTCGTTGTCTACACTATTATATAAGTCTCTCTCAATGTATCTTACTAAACAAGTATTAGCAAACTGGTCGCCAAATCGACTTGGAAACTTGTTCTTAATATAACTCAAAGCTGAAAATGCTATTTTTACACTTGCAGTTGCAACTGGTAGATCAAAACTAGTGGGATTGTCGTTGTCGCTAGACAATTTCAGGGTTGTTGGGGAAAAGATCGAATAGGCATAAGGAGAAAAGAGACCCGGTTAGTTCTTTATTGCAATTGGAATTTCGTTTATTGTATAATAAATTAAATTTATGTCAATTTTGGACAAGTAATGAGTTGTGTTGTAGTGACAAAGTACTCTAATACTACCTATACGTATTGTGTTCCATCACCAATATAAATATATATAGCGTATTTTTGTTCCGTCGAAATTTACCCCTGTCCCGGGACAAGGCCAAAAGGCGTTGCCTCCGCCACTGCTGACAAACTACCACAAAAAGTGAGAGGAGTTATAATGCAAGAAATTTTTAAAAAATAAGAATTACAAAGGATAGTAAACACGCAATGGAGTTAAATAAATAGAAAATGTTTAGGCAAAATTCATCTGTATAGCCAAAACTTTCACGTTTGTGACAATAATAGTCACTTTTGGCGAAATACAGAAAATAGCCAAAATTTTGAAAGTTTCATGACAAATGTAGCCATTTCCGTTAAATATTTTAACTGCGTCAGTGACACCGTTAGTCAAATTAACAGCACGCTTACCTGACTGCCAACTCACCCTCTTTTTCATTTTCACCTCAACTCCGATAACAGGTGGATGCCAAGTCATATTAAAAATTTAATTTTTTAACAAATTATTTTTTTCATATAATTCTTATGTTCTTTTCCCCTCACTTCATCTTCTCCGATTGAATCTCTTCTCCTTATCCTTATTCACCAAACTTCTCCCCCAATTCTCCCCGGAACGAGAACCAACCAGCGACGAGACTCACACCAGCTATGGCCACAAAAAAAAAAATGAAAATCACACACACTCAATCGGGAATAAAGAATTGGATGAAGCTATCAATTGGATATTAGGGATTTGAAAGAACGCTAAAGATGACAATGTTGTCCCGATGTTCGCCTCCCTGCCTCGCATCGTGCCTCATCCTTTTCTTTGCCTCTGTTGCCGGCGATGGATATTGAAACGAGGAGGATGGCGCACCAAGAAGTCGATGGCGACTTGGGGGAGGAGGCATCAAGAAGTCGATACCTTCGTCGAGGGAATCTATTTCAATGGTGGTTTGGGAGGTGGAAGACAGAAGCTCCTTTCCTTCTCCCTCGGCGAGATTTGGTCCGGATAGAGAATCACCTCACGACCCAACAGCGAGATCTGGTGTCAACATCCGAGCTGGAGCAGCCGCCGTCGGACATATCCAACCTCTGTCCATATCGGCTTCGCACCCAACGGCTCTGTCGCCGACCACAGTGAAGACGACAGTGACTTCTGGGCACCTTCCATCTTGGACAGCTCCAATTTCTGGTCAGCCGAAGAATCTCCGGCGTGAGCGGGTTCAGGGTCGGGAACCTTCCCATCGTGCGCTAAATCTGGAGAATCGGAGGTAGGTTTAGGGTTTTCGATTTTGGGGGTTTTCTGCTTCTTGGGAGACTCAGCTTGGGAGATGCACAGAAGATGGTATATGAAATGGAGTTGAAACGAAATTCCTTGAAGGAAGCAACAATGGCTTTTGATGGCTTTCCGAATATGTTGAAGGAGTGAAGAGGCGATTGATTTAAGGTCAACATTGAATGGAAGATTGCATAGAGTAGAGAGACGGGAGAGATAAAATAAAAATATTTAATTTATATATTTTTAACATATTTTTTATTAATTAACTGTCGCCAATTCAGCAATGCCGTTAGTCCAGTTAGTCCGTTACTTGACACCGTCAAAGAATTGGACGGAAATGGGAATTGGACGGAAATGGCTATTTTGTGTATTTTCGCAAAAGTGACTATTATTGGCAAAATCGTCAAAGTTTTGGCTATACAGATGTATTTTACCAAATGTTTAAATAAAACTCTAGTTGACATAATTAAACCAAAAATTAAATCAATTAATTAAACCAAAGTTTTGCCATCTGCCGGAAGGGGTCGCCGACTACTGTGGACCATCGAGATTGAGTTAAATCCCTAGGTTAATTTGTGGTTGTGTCGGTGAGGGGACCCATCGGCGGATCCAGAGGAGGGCCACACTGGGCCCGGGCCCAGCCCTCCCAGCCCTCCTGAAGTCCTGGCCTGGTAAAGAGGCTTTGCTTTCAGCATTCTCAACACTTTGGGCCTAGCCCTCTCTACCCATTAAATAAAAAACCCAACTCCAAAAGACCAAAAGTCCAAAACCCAAATTTCAATTAACCTCTTTGCCCCATCCGTTTTACCTACCGCCAAAAAATCAAAGGGAAAAGGATCTCATTCTTTGTCTGCGCGCCATCCGCACTTTTCGCTGCTCCGGCGAAATACTCTTGCTGCGACGCTGCTTCCCTACACAAAAGATGACCAGCAACCTAGCTCCCAACGAACCCAACCTTCCATTTGTCGTCCTATCTCTTCTGTAGTTGGATAATAGTTAGTTTCTTAAGAGATATGAATGAGTAATTTTGTGCATTAATGTAAAAATTCAGATTTGGCTTTTCTCGTATATCATCTCGTGTAGAATTTATATCCAATTCTATTTAGAAGCTACTCGATTTAGTTCTTATTAAAACGTGTATGCAACGTGTTAAACATGCGTATATGTATTTTATACGTGAAGGATCACAAATAAAATTGTTAAGTGCTATTTCATTCATCATATATCTATCATAAATAATTCATCATATTTCTTGTTGTTTAATTTTAACCAAGTTTTTAATTATTTCAATGGAAGTGCGAAAATGTTGCAATATTGTTTTTTCATTGATAGTTTATTAAAAGAATGATAGTTTTTCTTGCAACGTCTAGGCACTCTTAGGCTACCCCTAGACAAGATAGCTGTTAGGCAGGAACCCAATGTAGTCTATGCTTAGCGCTTTCTTGAACCTTGGTTATTATATTTTGTTTACGGTATCTAATTTTCTATGCAAATGCGGCCCAGTGCTCTACTGTATCCTGAATCCGCCGCTGAGGGGACCTCGGTGGAAGAGAACATATAATCGGATTCCATGGATGTGGCGGTTCCCGCAACGGTGAGTAGGCCCGACACCACAACCTGTTTGAAACCCCTGCAAAAAGTTTAGGTGGAATCCGATGGGATGGATTCAATGAGTAAAGGAAGAATCAGGCTCTGGGACGCATAATGGCGTTGCAGCAGGAAACTGTTGGGTCGCACAGTGGCGAGAAAGCGGCCACCGCAAAATTAGGTGAAGCATGACAGTTACTTTCTAAATTCTAACAATGGTTTTCCTTCTCTGATCAGACATGAGATCTCCGCTTGTACTAGGCCTCGCTCGTTGAACCCCCATCGCACAAAACTAGCCACCGCCGGCGGTAACCGTCGCGATGGTGCCCTCCCCCCCTTACGTCTTGCTATAACCGCCTCCACTGATCGCCCACAAATCCACTTGAACTTTTTAAACTATGTGCTTTTAGTGGCGTTGACCGAGCGTAGAATAGAAGAGGAATGGACGACCGAGAGATAGAAGCTACGATTGATCGAATCTCCACCGTTCCACTGTCAATGGAAACAGGGGCTTCGCTGGATCTTCGTAAGGGATGATTCCTCCACTGTCGTTGTTGGAGCGGTGGCCTACAACAAACAAACAAAAATACTAATTTCGGATCCGGAATACCAATCCATAACCCCATCTCCATAACCAATCACAATTAGCGACGAAACAATTCGTAAAGTTAGTGACTAGTAAAAATTTCAAATGGCAAACGTGAAAAATTTATATATTTGAGTGAACAAACGTATAATTTAGTCTTTATTAACCCTTTGAAAATACAATTCTCAGAAAATAATAAAATAGATATTTTCCTGGCCTGAAACTTGGAGAATGGAGATGCTCTTCGCGTGCAATCCCATTCTCACGTGGTACGATATGATGCCGTGGATCTCTCCATACTGGTCTATAGTTTTAGTGTTGCAGAGAGCTGTAAAAGTCGCCGGAGACAGAGTCACCGCGTTACTCTCAGCTCCGCAATTAATAAACCAGAAACCTAAGCTACCGGCGTCCCCTCCATTCCATTCCAATTTCAGTAACGAGCACAGAAAAGAAAAGCAAGCTGTACTACTCTCTATTCTGTCTCTTCCATTCATTTCCCTGCATCTAAAACAGAGGTTTTAGCTGCTACCTCTTTTTCTCCCCCAATCCCCATCCAATCGAATCGAATCGATCTTCCTGCTCTGATTCAAGAATTCGCCACCGTTCAGCTCCAATGGCGAAAGGCAGATACTCTCGGTTCCCGTCTCGAAAATCCAAATCATCCACCATGATTTTCACCATGCTCCTCATGTTCACCTTCGCGATTCTCATTCTCCTCGCCCTCGGAATTCTCTCGATTCCTAGCAATTCTGGCGACTCCAGGAGAGCGCACGATCTCAGCACCATTCTCCACAATCAAGTGAATAGGTCATTTCTACTTTCCTCTTTGTTTTCTTCCGTCTCCTCCGTTTCCATTTTCTCTTCTTCGTGACTGACCTGATATAGTCGTCTTGTTTGCGTTTGTTTTTCGTTCTTGCATCTGCCTCTGTTCGTGCGGCTCGCAGCAGCGCCGTGGAGGAAAGGAAACCGGAACCTTGGGCTGAAGTCATCTCCTGGGAGCCTCGTGCCTTCGTCTACCACAATTTTCTCGTGAGTCTTTGCATTCGGGTTCTGAATTTCAATTGGGTTTGCCTCCGTCGTTGAATTCTGATGTCCGTCTGCCAAATCTGCAACCTGCAATTAGTTCCTTGATGGATTTAGAGTGTTGCCCATCTTCTTTCTTTTGCTTCATTCTCACTTGAGTGCTCAAACCCTGTGATACTAATATCTATTGTTAGTTGCCACTGATTTGGTTGATCAATCCTCGTTTCAGAGCAAGGAGGAGTGCGAGTACTTGATCAGTCTTGCGAAGCCTCATATGGTGAAGTCGACAGTTGTTGATTCCGATACTGGAAAAAGCAGAGATAGCAGGTTTAGTCATTTACTTAGTGTGTACTTTCTTTCTTTCTTGCTTGCTTGCTTTGACGGTCTAATTCCTGGCCCTTCCTTTTGGCCTGCTGGTGCTGCTACTTACCTTAAGTTGCTATGCATTTGTGACCTCAGAGTTAGAACAAGCTCAGGGACATTCTTAGCTCGAGGACGGGACCAAGTCATCAGGGACATTGAGAAACGGATTGCTGACTTCACATTCATACCTGTAGGTAAGGCAATTGGACGACACCTATCATTTTGCTCTGTGGATTTTGTTCTCTTTCGTTGATTCTTGGTCTTATTGGAATGTACCAATATGCATGCTAGTCTGGTTGAGTTGAGCCTGTCTTGTTTATGTTTACGAATGCTATGGCTATGTTTGTGATTTGAATCTGGAATGCTGAACTGACTAGAGAGGACGATATAAGGTTAGAAACTAGTGATTGATAATGGCAATTGGAATAATTTTGATTACTCAAGTGAAAGCAAATATGCAGAACATGGGGAAGGGCTTCAAATCCTTCACTATGAAGTTGGGCAGAAATACGAGCCTCACTTTGACTACTTCATGGATGCTTACAACACCAAGAATGGGGGACAACGCATAGCTACTGTTCTTATGTATCTGTAAGTGAGACGGTCTCTTCATTTTCTATGTTCGGGGTATTTCTTACTTAAACCTCTTGCTAAAAGTTTGGCTTTCAATAATCCTTGTTGTGCACAGGTCCGATGTTGAAGAAGGTGGGGAGACAGTTTTCCCTTCTGCAAAAGGTAACTACAGTGCTGTCCCATGGTGGAACGAGTTGTCCGAATGTGGGAAGAAAGGGCTTTCAGTCAAACCTAAGATGGGCGACGCATTGCTTTTCTGGAGTATGAAACCTGATGCCAGTCTGGACCCTTCAAGTTTGCATGGTTAGCGTGATCACTTGGACCTGGCCATCGCCTTATAGTTGAGCATGATTGCAGGGCGACTCCATGAAAAGTACACTCTCCAAAATGATTCGTTCATATTTGTTTCTTCTCTTCAGGTGGTTGTGCCGTGATTAAAGGGAATAAATGGTCATCAACCAAGTGGATGCGAGTGAATGAGTACAATGTTTGAAATGTGAGATGATAAAGGTAAAGCCAGCCCTGTCTTCTTAACTCTTGCCTTGTTGCTGCTATTTCCTCTTATCAATGAGAACCGTAGGCATTGTGATCATTTCACTGCTTTAACTCTATGGTAGTTCTTTTATTGTCACAGGGAACGGTGTAAAATCATGTCTTCTGGCCTGCGGGTTGAAAGCTTGAAGGTTGATAAGTTTTGAAGAGAACCTGCAATCTTACAATATGCAGCAGACCTGTTCCTGCTGTCGAACATGACATCCCACGATTGGGAGCCCCTTTCACACTGTGGCCATAAGAATAGGTTTAATGCGCTTTATTAGAGTTTGGAGCAGAACAGATTGGAGACGATTTCACAGTTCGAAAGCATAACTGACTGGGTGATTTTTGTGTTGATAGTTACGTAATCCATAAGTTTTGAAACTGGAAGTTTTGTGTTGATAGTTACGTAATCCATAAGAATAGGTTTAGTCTTCAATTCGATTGTCAAAAGGAAGGTTTTCAAGAAATATGTAATTGAAGAATGAACCCCTCGTACTGGGGAAATCCATTGGAGACCTTGGAGTCGGTAGATGAGATACAAACATCAACAATAAGTTAGGGGCCTAATTATCATAAATGGTCACAAAAACACTTTATACAAAACGATTACAAATTTTTAATTTTGCACGTTTCACTAACATATATTCGGACTAATAATGAAATGGTAATTCCGTCCATCTCCATTCCAGTCAACACGCCATGTTAGTTAAGATATTAATTAAGATATAAAAACCCTAATTTTATACCCTGTAATTGGGTCGCCGTTACTTACGTCGGGAACAGATTTCTCGAGGAAGAAAGCAATACCTAGTCCAAAAAATGTTGTCGTCTTGACCGCCAGCACCTTCGTTTAGAAAGGGGGATTAATAGGAAGAGTAGATCGGGGAGCCAGATGAGAAGGTAACAACGCTTTGTTTGGAAAACCCTAAACCCCTGGGTTCTTCTCATTTCACTCTTCAGCTTATATAGCCGAGTAGAACAATACATAGTTCAGCTGTAGCTTACAATTCAAGAAAGAAGACAAAACGTAGGGGAAAAGAAAGTACAGGCCGAAAATGGTAAAATGTTGAAATAAGAAGATTAGGTACTGATTGGCACTTTGCCAGAAACGACGTCACTCCACAAACGTTTCTTTAACTTTGCTGATGGTGGAACGACGTCGCTTTGAATCCTCTCCTTCCCTCTTGTAGACGACTCTGCTCCATTGTTGACCGTTGGAGATTTGAATTGCAGCGGCAGCGGTGAAAATCTTCCATTTTTCCCTGATACCCCCCGCAAGCTGGTGGGCACAGGTTGAGGACACCAAGCTTGGAGACTGGAGAGGAGTAAATGGAATGGAGCAGGAGGAAGGGGCTTTGTGAAGAGATCTGCGAGCTGGTGAACTGAGGAGACATGGAGGACTTTGATGGTTTTGGAAAGCAACTTCTCACGGACGAAATGGCAATCAATTTCTATATGCTTCGTTCGTTCGTGGAAGGTGGGATTCTCGGCGATGTAAATCGCTGATTGATTGTCGCAGTAGATGGTGGCAGGCTGGGGATGAGCAATCTGAAAATCATGGAGTAAATAAAGTAGCCACTGAACCTCACAAGCAGTGTAAGCCAATGCTCGATACTCTGCTTCGCAAGAAGAGCGGGAGATTGTTGTCTACTTCTTGCACTTGCATGAGACCAGTGAGTCGCCCAAGTAAACACAGTATCCAGTTACTGAGCGTCTGGTATCGACACATGCAGCCCAGTCTGAGTCACTGAATGCCTTCAAATGGAGATTTGAATTGGAAGAGAAGAACAATCCACTTGTGGGAGCTGATTTAAGGTAACGCAGGATCCTTGGCACTGCTTTGTAATGAGAATTACTGAGGTTGGACATGTATTGACTGACCTGTTGTGTTGCATAGCTTATATCTAGGCGGGTAGTTGTGAGATAAATCAATTTGCCCACCAATCTCCTGTATGCTTCCGGATTAGGAAAGGGATCACTATGCTCTGCTGATAGATGAAGTTTGTAGTCCATAAGAGTAGTAACAGGTTTGCAATTGAGGAGATCTGCCTCCTCCAGGATCTCTAATGTATACTTCCTTTGAGAAATGTGAATGCCCTTTTTGCTTCTTGCCACTTCTATTCCCATGAAAAATTTCAAATCTCCCATATCCTTAATGCTGAATGTTTGATGTAGAAATGACTTGAGATGCTCAATTTCTCCAATGTCAGTTCCTCCAATGACTAAATCGTCAACATAGACTAGGATGCAGGTGTAGGAAGAACCTGATTGTTTGTAGAAAAGAGAATGGTCTACCTTACTGGCAATGTAGCCTTGTGACTGTAATTTTTCAGCAAGCTTGGTGAACCATTGTCTTGATGCTTGCTTGAGACCATAGATTGATTTCTTTAGTCTGCAAACAGGGTTTTTGAGACCAGGTGGAGGAACATATCCAGGTGGTAGCATCATATAAACTTCTTGGTCTAAGTCTCCATGCAGAAATGCATTGTTGACATCCAATTGTTGGATGTGCCAGTTCTGTGATGCAACAATGGCTAGAAATAGCCTGATTGTTGACATTTTGACTACAGGAGCAAAGGTATCCTGGTAGTCAACACCCTCTTGTTGACTGTAACCTTTGGCCACTAATCTGGCTTTTTGTCTCTCTAAACTGCCATATGAAAGGTGTTTGTTCTTGTAAACCCACTTGTTGCCAACTTGTTTTTTACTAGGGGGTAGTTCAACCACATCCCAAGTATGGTTGGCTTCTAGAGCTTGAGTTTCAGCTGTCATGGCATCATTACATTCTGGAAATTGAATTGCCTCCTTATATGTTTCAGGTTCCTTAATAGAAGAGATGCTTGAGACAAAGTTTTTGTGAGTAGGTGAGAGAGTGGAGTAATCAAGTAGGGAGGAAAGATCTGATGTCATACCTGTATGTGGCAGTTGAGTAGAATGACTGGTAGAAGAACACTGTTGAAGCAGGTTACAATGGTATTGCTGAAGGTGGGTAGGTCTTTTGGGAACTCTAGTTGACTTTCTTAGAGGTTGTTGTGGTACTGGTGGTGGGGGAGGTGGTGGGGATGGTGAATTAGATGATGTGGGTGGGGAGTCTGGTTCATCATCTGTGTCAAAGGAGGTGTCCTGATCCGATGTGAGTGGTTGGGGAGTGATAGGTGGTTGTGATGTTGGACTATAATTTGGACTTGGATCATCATAGAGAGCAGGATCAGATGGAGTAGAATAGGGTGGGGAATGGTCTGGGTTTTGGTTATGAAATGGAAACACATTTTCATGAAATTGAACATCTCTGGAGACAAAAACATCATGTGTGGAAAAGTCATAAATTTTGTAACCTTTAATGCCACGTTGATAGCCAATGAAAACTCCCTTTCTAGATCTTGAATCAAACTTTGCTCTATTGTTAGAAAGTGTAGAAGCAAAGCATAAACAACCAAAGACCTTGAGGTCAGAAAGGTCTGGTTTCTGTTTGTATAGCTTCTCATAAGGAGTGAGGTTCCCGAGAACAATTGTGGGAACCTTGTTGATCAAATAAACTGAATGCCTGACACAAACTGCCCAAAAGGCAGGAGGAAGGTTGGATTGGAATTTGAGGGCCCTAGCTAGAGAGAGAATGTGTTGATGCTTCCTTTCCACTTTGCTATTTTGTTGCGGAGTCTCAGCACAAGATTGTTCATGAAGAATGCCAGTGTGATTGAAAAAATCTGTCATGGCAAACTCTCTACCCTGGTCACTTCTAATCTTCCTGATGTTGGTTTGGAATTATCTCTCAACATAGGAACAAAATGCTTGTAGCTTAGGTCTAGCTTCAGACTCAGCTTGTAAAAGAATTATCCAAGTCATTCTACTAAAGTCATCAACGATTGTTAAGAAATACTTGAAACCATCATAACTTGGAATTGGATTAGGCCCCCATATGTCAACATGCAAAAGTTCAAAAGCATGTGTAGTTACAGAAGTACTGGAAGGGAAAGGAAGTCTCTTCTGTCTAGCAAAATGACAGACATCACAGGGTATATAACTGTTTGTATCTATCTGTGGATAAAAAGTTTGCAAAATGGGCACTTTAGAATGGGAGACATGTCCTAGTCTATGGTGCCAAACATCAAATGTCTTTGTGGTGGCTGTTGTGATGTGTTGGGATGGATTTGTATCTATAGTGATCTCTAGGTGGTAAAGGCCATAGGATAGCTTATCAGAACCAGTCATCCTCCTCAGCTGCATATCCTGAATCAAGCAGACATCAGAGAAGAAGGTCAATCAAATGGATATGTTTTTGGTTAGTTGACTGACAGAGATAAGGTTGAAGCTAAATTGTGGAACAAATAGAGCTTCATGCAATACTAGGCCTGCAACACAAGTAACTGTGCGTGAATGTGTTGCTTGAACTTTGTCTCCTGTGGGAAGGGTGATATAGATATTGTGTAGGGGTCTGGAGTTGGATAGATGATTGAGAGAACACACAATATGGTCAGAAGCACCTGTATCCAATATCCAGGTTTGATGATGTGGTGATTTATCACCCACATTGAGCAGGAATTTACCTGAGGAATCTGGTGGCCTGTTGGTGAAACTGGCAGCTGAAAAAGAGGAACCTGAACTTGTGGAAGGTTTGGAGTTGCCTTTGTCATTCATGAGGGACATTAGCTTCAGGTAGCCAGCTTTTGTAAGCTTGACTTCTTGGTTTAGATCCTCTGAAGTAACTGAATGAGCTTGAGGTTTGGCTCTCGTTGGAGCCCTAGGATTTGGATATCCATGTTTGCTGTAACACTTCTCTTCCGTATGTCCTGGTTTCTTGCAATAGGTACACTCAAGTGTCCTATTAGAAGGATTTGCTGGTTTGGTACTCATCCCTGGTGGCCACCCATGTTTATGGTAGCAAGTTTCTTCTGTGTGACCAAGCAACTTGCAATGAGTGCAGTAAGGTCTAGGTCTTCTAATCTGAGAAGTGTTGGAGCTTTGTGCTGCTAAACTCATTGTGTCTAATGCAAGAACCCTGTTGAGCTGTGTTCCATATTGTTGTCTCTCATGTTGAAGCATCCTTTGTAACACACGATCAATGTTTGGCAATGCATCTCCAAAGAGAACTTGAGATCTCACAGTGGAGAAATTCTCATTCAAGCCTCTTAGAAATTGGATAACAAAGTTTGTGTCTTTGTATTGAAAAACTAGCCTCATAGCTGCACATGTTTCCCTACTGGTGGGTGTACAAGTGTAGTGTTCAAGGGGCTGATAATTATCTAACTCATCTCGAATTGCAATGAAATTACCATAGTATTCTGTGATAGATTTACTACCTTGTTTGAGATTGCTGAGGTTTTCAGTGAGCTCCGCAATTCTGACCACATCTCCTTGACCATAGCGAGATCTCAAAATTCTCCAGGCTTCAAGAGATGTCTTGCAGGACATAATGGTCTTGCGGATGCTGGCTTCAACTGCTTGCTGAATCCAGGAAAGGACCATGACATTGTTCCTATTCCAGGCCCAAGCATTTTGGTGATCTTCACCTGGGTGTGGAATGGAACCATTGATGAAGCCAAGCTTGTTCTTGGCTCCCAATGCATTGAGCATGGCTTGGCTCCAGTCATTGTAGTTGGTGGTGGTAAGTTTCTCACCCACCAAGATCAGACCTGGCTGCTCAGAACCATGCAAATAGTAGGGATCTGCCATAGGATCAACAGCAAGCTGAGGCTGTGCATTTGCAGCAGCTGGATCTGCTTGAACATTGTCGGCCATGTTTGAGGCGGCTAGGGTTTAGAAGGGCTCTGATACCATAACAACACTTTGTTTGGAAAACCCTAAACCCCTGGGTTCTTTTCATTTCACTCTTCAGCTTATATAGCTGAGTAGAATAGTACAGAGTTCAGCAGTAGCTTACAATTCAAGAAAGAAGACAAAACATAGAGAAAAAGAAAGTACATGCCGAAAATGGTAATATATTGAAATAAGAAGATCAGGTACAGATTGGCACTTTGCCAGAAGGACCATAGAAACTTCCCAGAGATAGGATCTTCGAGACAAATAGTGTCGTTAAGCAGAGCAACTAATTCAGTCGGAGAAGAAGAATCATCCTCTGATTGCATGCACAAGGTGAATTGAACATAATCTGGAAATTTGAATCATAACAGCTGTAAACATAGAAAGTGAAAAAAAGCAGTTGAATTTTTCTTTAGGTATCTATAAAATTGGGCTCACGAGGAGAAGGATCTGAGAGAGCAGCCAGCAGGAGACCGATGAGTAAAGTCTACTGCCCACAGTGGAGCTGCTGCTGATGGCAGAATCACCATCGTTTCGCCGTCGGCAACAACGGCAGAGGAGAATACAACATTTGCAGCGATTAGGAATGAGAAGATGCATAGGAGATGGGAGAAGGGTTTTCATATGAGAGCGTTGTCATGTCAGTAACATTAGGGTGACTAACAATGAGTACCCGTCCATATCAGCATGACATCAGCATCCCTCCCTCTCATAAAAAGCCTTTTATCTTTTCCTCTTTAATCTTTAACGGACAATTTCTCTCTCGTTTTAAGTTGGATTTTATATTATTTTTCACAGATAAATCAGATTAATTGTGCTCTTTAAAATGATCTCCACTTTGATATATTTTTAGAACAAAAAAAAATTAAGACATTTTTTACCAGTCAATATCATATGATATGCTCCTATTTAATACCATATGGTAAGAAAGCATACCATGATGGTATGAACATACCAATACTGTAGGAAGATTGAATACATGATAGTAGGAGTATACTAACTGTCATTTACGCTTTTCATCATTGTTTACCACAAGTTACCACCCACATACCAAAGTGGTAAAGTATAGTATTTTTGGTCCTGTATTTTTTTCACCCAGAAATTTATAGATTCAATAGATCATGATGAACTCGTTCCTTCTGAGCAAACATTTTCAAAAACGACTTAAAAACGAAGAAGTTACCATATGGTATGTAGTTGGTAATGGGAGGTATGAAAAAAAGTTTCTCGAAATATATTGAAAATTGATCTAATTTTGTAGAGCACAACGAACTCGTTCAATATGTGCAAAAAAAAAAAATTGAAATCCGAGTTAAAATGATGAAGATAAGAGCCGATTAAGAAAACTAGGAAAAATAAAATGTCTTTAATTCACAACCCTTAGATCTGGATTTCCAGGGCCCACTTAAATCTAAAGGTCCATATTTAGTTACTCATAGGTCAGTAACCAATGGTTACTGGCCATATCCCAAGCCTTTTCATATGGGAAGGTCAACCTTAGGTGAATGAGTTAATTACTTAATTGTTCGTTTGGTAACTAATTTTTTTTAATATTTTAAATAATGTGGCGTCTTGATTCGACGATAGTAATGGTTTTTTGAATGGATATGGACGGAATTACCTTTTTGTTATTAGTTCAAACATATGTTACTAAAATGGTTAATACCCTAGTTTGACCCAAAGTTTAGAGTGAGTGACAGCTTTAACCCCATTTTTCAAATAAGACATTTGCCGCCTACTTTTGAAATTATTGGACAGATTTGGACCGAAACTTGTGTTAACCAATAATATTAACGGTCAAACACTTATTCTATTAGTGACACAGAAAAAACTACTGATGTGGTTATACATAGTGCCATGTTATTAAATAATATTATTTTAATTTTGTAATTTAATTAAAATTAACATATTAAAATATGGATCTTATCACGACTCCACTTCCTCCTCTTTGTTTCGGCCTAAATCCTTTTTTTTTGCCAAAAGATACTTCGTATTGAATGAGATAATCAAGATACACTAAAGTCAATTAGCTGATCAAAGCCATGAACGAAAATCGAACCCTATCAAACTAGGGAACAATGAAAGGGCTTTTCTGACCACCATATGGGCCACCCTATTACGCGCACGTCCAACAAAACAAACACTAGATTGGAGAAAACATTGCCTCAAAATCTTGATCTCCTCCAAAATTACCCACCACGAGCATCTAACCACGATCCCTCCTCCATTCTTCTTGAATTCATCCACTTCCTCCATTCTTCTCGAATTCAAAAAAGCTCCATTGTTCTCTTCCATCTCCAATTCCTCTGCTACCAGCACCTGGAGGTTGAAATGTGCTCCGCCCAGAATAAAATTGGAGCTCCAGACTCCACTTGGAGTAAACGATCTATCCTCCCTTGCCACCCGACGGCGGTTCCAACCCACAAAGTCTCTGTCCATGACCGGATCCAGCTTCTCCGCAATGATCCGTTTCTCTCCACCGTCGCTTCCTCCACCCCCCGTCGTCGACAACAAAGCAAAACTATTTTCATCAGCCGTCGTTGATGTACCGCCCCTCGGAAACCCCGCCTCTTTCGCAAACGCCATCGTCGAACAGACCCTCATCGTTAAATTTGCCCCTTGCCAACCGCAATCGGCGTCGCCATCAGGTTAGATTTGGACACCCCCAGCCGCCGCAACCTCTGATCGATCCAAGCTACAATGTACCATCAGGATTTTGCGAAGCCCTGCCACAAGACTACGACAGTGGTGGTGATTTTTCAATTCAGTTGCGGCTCCGCCACACCCAATGTCATCCCACAGGTACGACTGTGGGGATTCCGACTTCATCTTGCAATTGGGATTCGGGTGATGCCGTAAACTAATCAATAGAAAAGAGTCCCGCTTGGGGTAGAGGATGTGGACTATACCATTTCCTTCGGAGTTCTAAAAAATCCTTTTGCTTTTACCCTTTGCTTTATGAGATCTATCGGGTTGAACATATTTTGGAGGATCAGTATATATAGCACACAACGAAATCGCCAGCGAGACTGAGAACTCGAGTGAGAGAGCGCCAGGCTAATGTCACCGCCCTAAGCAAGGAGAGGAGAGTTGTAGGCATTCGTTCCACCCACCAACCCAAGATTGAAAGAATCTAGATCTGGTGGTGATGCACCTTTCCACGATGAGCTTCCTTCTTGAGATTCACTCTCTTCAACGAATCGGTGCGGTCTCTGAACAAGTCTGTGACAGCGAGTGCATCTGATTAGCCATGGCCAATACCAGTTCTTACTTCGGTTGCTTTGCTGGTGGAGAGGAAGAAGGGTGGTTCAGAGTCTCTTCGGACACAGTCTTGTTGGTGGTTCAAAGACCCGATTTTGTAGTGGAGGCGGCAGATGCTTCAGACTTTGGAGTCTCTTCGTTTCTAGCCGGGTGGGGGGGGGGGGGGGGGTGTTCAGCCACCGGTCGCTTATATCAGAGCCTCAGTGGAGAGGAAGAAGGGGATGAACCAGACCGGGCGAAGGCGATCGGAGGAAAATATGAGGGTTGAAGGTTTGGGGATTTTTTTTTAATTTTTTATTATTAATTGGGAGAAAGAATTAAAAAATATTATTATTTAATAACGTGGCAAAATGAAACAAGATCCTAACATGAGAACGACCCCGAAGTCACACGGCTCAAAGGGGTTTATTAGGGGATAAAATATTTCGGGATTATCAACTTTTGGACGTGGACTAATCATATGCCTCCATCATACTCACTAGTCACTAACGAAAATGGTGAATGTTACTCGCCATGGCATGAGGGATCTATCACACAAGAAAAGACGATCAGCACAAATCTCACATGGCTACCTAATCACCCAATCATCTATTCTTATTTCTCAAATTTCAATGCATGACAATTGTAATCGAAGAGTAATCAAGTCAAGACATCCATTCATTTCCGCACGCATGAGAACTAAACATTCGCACCAACTTAATGCAATTCTCAATCATCATAATAGGATGTACTCGATCACAAGTAGACAATCCAAGATCAATGCCAATAAACAAGAGATCCTCCATCTACCGGCCACAATGAACATGCAATGCTTGGAGCCTTCAAATTTTAAAAATTTGGGCATACATCAAGGCTCCAAGCATCAATCACACGCATAAGCATAATAGAAAGACTACCCCCACACTTAAGCTCGACATTGCCCTCAATGGCGTAAAATAAGGGGTAGAATGATGTTACCGCATAACTTGGCGAGTGAAAGTCAGGACCAAATTTGGCCGGAGATGAAGAGGAGAGAGCTTCTCATGAGAACAAACAAATATATTCTCGCACAAGGCGAGGTTATTCCATAATAATATTACTTAACGTAAAAATAAACATAAACCTTCATTGGGTTGCCTCCTAACAAGCGCTACTTTTACTTTCTAAGCTAGACTGTTGCTCCACAAGCTTCGGTACGTCCAAGAACCTCCTTGAAATTGAGGTTCTCGTCGGTGAGGTGATGTCTCAAGTCACGAGCTTTGGATGAGTCCATGATTGAGGGCTCGTTAACTTGATCGGCTTTGAGGCTCCACCCACGAGACCCCTTCTTTTTTTTTTCCCTCTTTGCCCCACACCATGTTGTCCATCATCGATTGACGTCCATCGCATCTACCAAGAGGGATCGCAGATGGTTTAGCCTTGGCTTGGAAAACAGCCGCAAATGGGTCCTTCTCTTAAAGTGCATCGCGGTCGGGTGGAAAGCTTTCATAGCACTTGTAACTTGTGGATGCTTCATCCACCTCGACCTCGTCCTCATCTTGGACACCAATTTCTTCTTCTTCTTCTTCTTCTTCTTCTTCCTCCTCAACCTCTCTTCCTTCATCTTAAATCTCCACCATATAGTCTAGTTTAGCCGTATGCGCATTTTCACCGTCAATTTGGACGGTCAACAACTTTGACTAACAGTCAATGCTCTAAACCTCAAGTGAATCATCCTACTTTTTCGACGTGGATGCCACATAGACAACAAAAAATAATAAAAAATCAATAACTCAATGAAATTAAAAAAATATTTTTATTATATAATATATTTATTATTATTTCAAACCACCAAATTAAAATCCATTATTGTTTCTTACATGGATCCTTAGTCATATTCACTCCTCCTTTACCATCCAGATTGGAAAGACACAGCAAAAACCTTCCTCCTTTACCATCCAAA
Organism: Linum trigynum; assembly: GCA_964030455.1. Classification (NCBI taxonomy): domain Eukaryota; kingdom Viridiplantae; phylum Streptophyta; class Magnoliopsida; order Malpighiales; family Linaceae; genus Linum; species Linum trigynum. The sequence goes on along the minus strand of OZ034814.1, from coordinate 24,177,470 downwards.
TCTCCAATCAACTAGAGCAAATCTCAAATCCCTGGTCATCTTCTATCCGTCGACCAAGCCGCCCACCTCCATTCCAACCAAACCCCTTAATTACTCGGCCTGTCCCCCACTTCCCCTCTCTCACTGAACTCTGCCATCATCGGTATCATTGGAGTGAGATGCTGCCTGCGGCCACCGACAAAATTCTTGCAGTCAACGCTACAGTACCAGGAACTGAGATCCGAAACCTGTGTTTCAGTCTCAGACTCTCAAAGCTCCCTCTTCTGGTTCCCCTGCAGTTCAAGCTCCCTTTGCTTCCCCTACAACTTTCCCAATGTCGACCCCACCGCCATCCCTACCTTCATCCCCATAAACTCATCCACTGCCATGCTCCAAGGATGCAAACCCCCAAAATTTTGGTTGAGTCGCGATTTTGCAGGTTGGGTTTTGAGGTCGAAGAAGAAGGAGTGCATATCGGGAATGAGAGGTGGTGTGTTTTTGGTCAGGCCATTTTGTTTGAGAGAAAGAGGAAGAGGGCAAAGTGAGGAGGAAGAATGATGCTCTAGTTGTTGATCTTTCCTATCAAATAAGATGGAGAGTAAAATTTTGTCTCTCTGATCTGAAGAAGAGAAGATGATTAGGGATTTGGATGGCAAAGGAGGAAGGTTTTTGTTTGTTTGGTGTTTTGAAAAATAATGAAAAAAATATTATCTTTTTAATTCATTGAGTTATTGATATTTTTATTAATTTTTGTTTTCTACGTGGCATCCACGTCAGAAAAGTAGGATGATTCACTTGGGGTCTGGAGCGTTGATCGTCTTAATTGATGATCAAAACACGCATCCGACCAAACTAGACTATATGATGTATAGTTGAGACCAGGATAGCAATTTCTGAACCCACGGGCCAAAGATAATTATTTGGGTATAGTTCGGGTCAAAATAAGGTATTAACCCAAAAAAATTATTCAAATTTTTTAGGAATTTTTTCCTTCTCCTCATGTTTACCATTCCAAGAGTACTTTTGGTGTCGTTTGGAGAATTTGACTTTAAATCTCTAGATTCCAAAACTATCTAAATATTTTAATATTCAGGATTGTTAAAAAAAGATTTTAAAATATTCATTGTTTGATAACTGTAATTAATAACCGTGAATACCAGATATTTGATATCTCTATATTTAGAAATTTGAACTCTTTGAAATTAAAATCAACTATACAAAAACACAAGAAAACATAACTATCTAGTAAATTTATCGATTCAATGAGTCTATGCACTAAATCTTGTTTACAAATGACTCCCTTTTATGAAAATAATGGATTCAAATGAAAATTTCATTAAAATTTGAATTTCGTATTTAATGGTTAGAAGTACAATAACAGTATTGAATATTGTAAGAATCAAGTCTCTTGTCACGTTAGAGTGTTGATTATTCACGCAACCAATATTGTTTAGTCACACAACCTGGTGTTGATTCACGCATATTGCTATTTATTCACACCATTGTAAATTAAATTTTGAACTTTGAAATATATCAAGATGGATGTCAATTTTGAACTCTGTATATTGCTATATACAGATAAATTGTGAATCCAAATTTAATTCCATAAAATATAGCCAATACAAATTATTAGAGGAAAAAGTCAGAATTTTCATTTACGTGAATAACTGACATTCTTACGTGAATAAGCGCCAAATGGCGTGTATGAGCACAAAAATATATGAATAAATTGACATTAGGTGTTTTGTCACCTAACGTGACAAGAGATTTTTTTCATATTGTAATTCGTAATACATGTGGTTGTTTGTTTTCCCGGATTGTTGTAATAAAAGTGTTACAATTTTCGAATTCTCTATAAAACTTCATTATATTTTTATGGACATAATGCATGTTTTGTTTGATTGATGTAATGGAAAATCTCAACTTTTATTTGAGATTATTATTTTTTTATATCATTTAAAAAGTAAATTTTGTTTTAAAATGACTTTTGTTTTTCATTATTGATTTTTTTTTTTTTGCAGATTTAAACAATATAATCTTAACTAATCGAATTAAAGGGGCTCTAGAAGTAGCAAAAATTTATTAAAAAGGGTAATTAATAATATAAATAAAATAGACAGAGATAAGTAGGAAAATCTTCCCAGCTTCTCAAGGTAACAAATCCACTCTTTATTCATAATAAAAATAAAGTAGGAACAAATTTCAAAAACCCTAATTATAAAAGATTTGATATCTTTACATTTTAGAGATTTGAACTCTTTAAAATTAACAACTATACAAAAATCAGAAGGAAACATTAATATCTACTACTCTATCGATTAAATGAATCCATCCGCTAAATCCTGATTACAAACAACCCCTTTTATGAAAAGAATGGATTCAAATGACATTTTCATTAAAAAGTGAATTTCATTTTGAATGGTTAGAAGTACAATCACTGATATCGAGACGGTAATTGATATACATGAGGTCGTTTTTTCCTCAGATTGTATTAATGAAAGTGTTACAATGTCGTAATCCCTTAGAAAGTCTTACATTCACAAACAAGGGAGGATACTAGCAATTCATTGTAAATTAAATTTTGAACTTTGAAATATCAAGATGGATGTCAATTTTGAACTCTGTATATTTCTATATACAAATAAATTGTGAATCCAAATTTAATTCCATAAAATATAGCCAATACAAATTATTAGAGGAAAAAGTCAGAATTTTCATTTCCGTGAATAACTGACATTCTTACGTGAATAAGCGCCAAATGGCGTGTATGAGCACAAAAATATATGAATAAATTGACATTAGGTGTTTTGTCACCTAACGTGACAAGAGATTTTTTTCATGTTGTAATTCGTAATACATGTGGTTGTTTGTTTTCCCGGATAGTTGTAATAAAAGTGTTACAATTTTTGAATTCTTTATAAAACTTCATTATATTTTTATGGACACAATCCATGTTTTGTTTGATTGATGTAATGAAAAATCTCAACTTTTATTTGAGATTATTATTTTTTTATATCATTTAAAAAGTAAATTTTGTTTTAAAATGACTTTTGTTTTTCATTATTGATTTTTTTTTTTTGCAGATTTAAACTATATAATATTAACTAATCGAATTAAAGGGGCTCTAGAAGTAGCGAAAATTTATTAAAAAGGGTAATTAATAATATAAATAAAATAGACAGAGATAAATAGGAAAATCTTTCCAGCTTCTCAAGGTAACAAATCCCCTCTTTATTTATAATAAAAATAAAGTAGGAAAAAATTTCAAAAACCCTAATTATAAGAGATTTGATATCTTTATATTTTAGAGATTTGAACTCTTTAAAATTAACAACTATACAAAAATCAGAAGAAAACATTACTATCTACTACTCTATCGATTAAATGAATCCATCCGCTAAATCCTGATTACAAACAACCCCTTTTATGAAAAGAATGGATTCAAGTGACATTTTCATTAAAAAGTGAATTTCTTTTTTAATGGTTAGAAGTACAATCACTGATATCGAGACGGTAATTGATATACATGAGGTCGTTTTTTCCTCAGATTGTATTAGTGAAAGTGTTACAATGTCGTAATCCCTTAGAAAGTCTTATATTCACAAACAAGGGAGGATACTAGCACTTCATTGTAAATTAAATTTTGAACTTTGAAATATCAAGATGGATGTCAATTTTGAACTCTGTATTTTTGAACTCTGTATATTTCTATATACAGATAAATTGTGAATCCAAATTTAATTCCATAAAATATAGCCAATACAAATTATTAGAGGAAAAAGTCAGAATTTTCATTTACGTGAATAACTGACCTTCTTACGTGAATAAGCGCCAAATGGCGTGTATGAGCACAAAAATATATGAATAAATTGACATTAGGTGTTTTGTCACCTAACGTGACAAGAGATTTTTTTAATGTTGTAATTCGTAATACATGTGGTTGTTTGTTTTCCCGGATTGTTGTAATAAAAGTGTTACAATTTTTGAATTCTTTATAAAACTTCATTATATTTTTATGGACACAATGCATGTTTTGTTTGATTGATGTAATGGAAAATCTCAACTTTTATTTGAGATTATTATTTTTTTTATATCATTTAAAAAGTAAATTTTGTTTTAAAATGACTTTTGTTTTTCATTATTGAATTTTTTTTTGTAGATTTAAACATTATATTCTTAACTAATCGAGTTAAAGGGGCTCTAGAAGTAGCGAAAATTTATTAAAAAAGATAATTAATAATATAAATAAAATAGACAGAGATAAGTAGGAAAATCTTCCCAGCTTCTCAAGGTAACAAATCCCCTCTTTATTCATAATAAAAATAAAGTAGGAAAAAATTTCAAAAACCCTAATTATAAGAGATTTGATATCTTTATATTTTAGAGATTTGAACTCTTTAAAATTAACAACTATACAAAAATCAGAAGAAAACATTACTATCTACTACTCTATCGATTAAATGAATCCATCCGCTAAATCCTATTTACAAACAACCCCTTTTATGAAAAGAATGGATTCAAATGACATTTTCATTAAAAAGTGAATTTCCTTTTTAATGGTTAGAATTACAATCACTGATACCGAGACGGTAATTGATAAACATGAGGTCGTTTTTTTTTCAGATTGTATTAGTGAAAGTGTTACAATGTCGTAATCTCTTAGAAAGTCTTACATTCACAAACAAGGGAGGATACTAGCAATTCAAGGTACAAGTGTAGGTCATTGTCTTCCTGGTGGTTTTCACAACGCTAAAGCGTACAAGATAGAGAGGAAGACGATTAAGAGTTATAGGTACGATAGATATATAATATAGAAATGATAATGACTATTACTAAAAGACTTAAAGTACGAAAATTAAAACTAAAAGATAGTAGAAAGAAAAGTACTATTCGAAATAGGCAAAATAAAGTTGTATATCCACAACTGTCACGTTTGTGACAAATATATCCACAACTATCGAAATACACGAAATGTCCAAAAATCGGAGGGTTGTGTGACAAATCTATCCATTTCCGTTACAAACTTTAACGCCATTTGTTATGGCATCAGTTAATGTGACGGAACGCTGACTAGAACCATACCCATCCCACAAGTAAGCTCCAGGTCAGCAAAATTTCACATGTGGATGCCATGTCAGCAAATAAATTAAAAAAATAATTTTTTTCTATCTTATACCCTGGAGAAACGTGCCTCTCTCTTTCCCCCCTCTCTCTTTTTTACCTTCTCTGCGTTCATCTCCAGCAATAAGCTGGGCGATGGTTCCGCCAACGGCGGAAGCTATGCGATTAAAGAAAGAGAGGAAAAGAGCTAGTGGCTAAATGTGAGATAACCAGAAGAATGAAGATGAGAAGAAGGAAGTAGAGCTAGTGGCCTTTTTTTCCCACATTATTGTCAAGAAAATTGAATCAAAATGGAGTCATCTAAGCTTTTGTATTTAGTGCTGATCTTTACCCAATGTTCCTTCTCTCCGTTTTTGGCTGTTTTCAGTACTTGAAGCAGATGAGGACGCGCCGAGACGTCATAGATAATCGGGACTTGAAACCAGGAGAAGACAAAGTGGGTTCCTTTTGGGTAAGTCTGTTCGACAGCAGCAGTGAGTGAGTAAGAAATAGAAATAAGAAGCTCCCTTCTCTCTCTATTCGTGCGAGATCTGGAGCTGCTACCTATTATTGAAGATTTGATTTGGGGATGGATAGATAGGGTTCCCATGATCTTGGTGAGAGAAGGACGAGATTGTTTCTTCTTCTCCAGTCGCCGATCCAGATCCTTAATCCCCAGTCGTCAATCGGCGGGAATGAGGTAGAGAGATTGGAAGGAGAGGGAGAAGAGCCCCGACTAGATATTTCGTTACCCGGCACAGGGTCAAGAGAATTGTCCAAACTTCTCCCCGATGCTTCGCTGATTCTGTGGTATGCAGCTTTAGTCGGAGGGGGTTGGGGAAAGGCAAAGTACTATTTCGCGAGCAAGGTGAAGGGCGGAGGTGGAAGGTAGGGCGGAAGTGGAAGTGGGCGGAGGAGGTTGGAGGAAGGCGAAGTGTCTAGCCAGAAAGGTGAAGGGCGGAGGTGGGAGTGAGCAGAGGGGGTTGGGGGAAGGCGTAGAGTCTCCCCTGCAAAGTTTTTTGTAATTCGGTAGTATTTTATTATTAAATATTTTTAAGTATATATGATGTGTAATCTACGTGTCATTTTTTAATTTTCTCTTTCAATCCACATCATTTAGTGGGGTCAGAAACACGCCAACTAAGCATCCACCATCTGTCCAGTCATCAAGTTAACTGACGGAGTTAACGGAGTGGACGGAAATGGATATTTCGTGTATTTCGATAGTTGTGGATATATTTGTCACAACCGTGATAGTTGTGGATATACATCTGTATTTTGCCTTCAAAATAAGAGATAAAACTACGGAAACTGAAATTGTCAGGAGTTCAAACTATGAATATAAAAGATAGAGAATGGCCATGAGATGCCATCAATTACTCTAAGGTCTAGTCCTCATCCTCTTCTGTCTCAACCTCTTCCTTCTCGCCAATGTAGCTGAAACGCGGTGCGGAAGGAGTGCGCACGTAGGTGTGGGTGACTGCAGCTGGATCGATATTGTGAAACCTAATAGGCTCGTGAGTGCAGTCAAGCATGTGCCTCCTCCACTCGGCCGCTCTTTGATGGTTCCTCACGATAGTCTCCAAGTGTGCAAGGGAGGCTGGATCTTAAGAAGCATGAGCAGAAGTTTCGAAGGAGGTTTGAACCAGCCTTCGTCCCGAAATAACGTCATTGTTACCGCAAATGAGCAATTTTTTTGATTTCGTCAAACTTTGGACGACCATAACTTTGCCAAAATAGAAAGTCACAACACACAGTCGTAGTCTTATAAAGTTCTTACAAAACTTATTAATGTTGCTAGCTTAGCTAGTTCTTTGTAGAGTCTCCGCAGACACGTGAATCGATCTATCGGTATATAGATAGTATGTAATTGACACCTTGAAATTTCAGATTATCCTTTTCCTGCAATACATCCTGGGTGAAAAGTGGTTGGGTTGACTGGCAGTATAGTTTCTGGGTGCCCATCTTCACGCCATTGTTTCAGCAAAGGAGATACGATTCAACTACCCTTTCCCTTTCACGTGAACCCTTCTTCGCCTCGCAAACTCACATGCAGAAGAATGAAACTGCGCTTGATGTTAAAAGATAACATCGTCCGCTACAATATTGAGGAAGGGTATGAGGCAGCGGTTATAGAAGAGGATGTATACAAGATATTGGCAGAAGAGGAATCAAATATTTATCGTCGCGGATGCTCAACTGAACCTGTTGTGCTTGAACAAATCTAGCCATAATTTGCAACCCAGTTGAAGGATTATTCTTACAATCTTCATATATAATCTGCCCTTTTGTTTCCGCCGCCGCCTGTAAAATTAAAAGAAATAGAGGCCAACTCCATTTAAAGGAAAAGAGAAGAAAGGCAGTTGTAGGGAATTTAGTCGGGGGCAGCTGTAGGCTTATTTTTAATAATAGTTGTAGGGTTAATATAAAATTATCATATGGTACTTATAAATAAATTAATTTTCATTCATCATATTGTCATATCACTACAATATATGTTTTTCAACAATAGGGCTAAACCGGACTAAAACGATCTGACCATAAACCTTTAGCCCACTTGCTCAACCGGTCAACGGGCTAAATTAGGTTCACAACCGGTCAACGAGCCATTTGCACGAACTCCCATTCGGGGCTGGTGGAGCTTGAACTACTTCGCCTACCCATATTATATCTTGCTCATTGGATTATTCTCTGCATTGCTGAGAAGATTCCCTTGAGGCTTCTAGTGTCTCACATCAATAAGAATTGCAAGTTGATTTTTAATATGTTGAAAGTTGGCTTTCAAACCATGAGTTGGTGCTTCTATCTTCTCGAAATAATTAGGTTGTTGAGTGGAAGAACCTCCTCCTTGCTCCTTATATGTGGCTGGCTCCCCTATTCGAGTGGATTGGGCTTCTTGCTCCATTGTTGATCATAAACATAAGGGACATTTGTTAAGGTGGTCCTTTGATGGACCATTGATTGCACATGTTTTTACCTCCATTCTTGAGCCGTTTGAGAGTCGATTCTCGTGTTTTAAGCCGATTTCACGCTAGGTTGTGTGTTTATATCATATTTCAGGACTTGACGTTTACGTGAAGGCGAGGGAACGAGTTTCGGGTAAAAAGGAGGGCATGGGAGTGAAGGGCGTTGGAAGAGGAAAATACCCGGCCAGAAGTTAAAATACCCGGCCGCGTAATATGCAAGGCGAGGCCGGGAAAAATCAGTTTGGGACGTCTGAAGTCCAGAAGGGGTCCCGGCCAGAGAGCAAAAACACCCGATCGGGTATTATGCCCTTCATCGCTGCGCTGCGTTTCAAAATCCCCGGCCGGGCACCTGAAATACCCGACCGAGGATTACGACCGGGGATCGCGGCCTGCTGATTCTTAAGGGAAAGAAGTCCAATTTTGAAGGGGTTCCGAGTTTTAGAGAAATAAAGTGATACCTAGAGAGAGAAAGCGACGAACCAGAGTTCCCAAGCGCCTTAGATCGATCTCCATCATCTGTGGAGCCCAGATAATGCTTGGAGAAGTGCCGATTGACGACCAGAAGCAGAACCCCATCCTTCACAGCATGTTTTCTGCTTCTGAGCTAGATTTTGCTTCTCTCTCTATGGAGTAACTTTCTCATTCACCTGGGTATGAAGAACCCTAGATTTGTATGTTAGGTATGATTGAATGAACCCAAGTATGAATTCAGTTATATGATTACGTTCAATTGAGGTTTGATTTTTTGAATGGCATGAATCTTGATCAAATTCCTGTTATTTTTGCTTTGACCTAGAAAGAGATTATCTGCCTAGGTTGATAGATCACCCTTGATTGAAGGTAGTGAATTGAAGACTTTAGTCGAGGAGTCAATTCACTATTATGTACCGGATTTACTTCGGTAGAGGAGGTTTGGTTTGTTAGGGCCTCAATCTGTTTACTCCGGAGGAGGTTAGTCGCCCGCTGGGGACTCAGATTGAGAGGGTCTGGAGACCTTTAGTCGAGACTGCAAACTGTTTAAGAACCTCCTGCAGTATAACTATCATTGAACTTGAACTTGGTAAATTACAACCTGGCTTAACTGCAGTCTAGGGGGAACCATATCCGGGTGACTTCTCTCAACTTGAACACAACTTTCACTACTTTGCTTGCTAGTTTAATTGAACCTCCACTACACTTGAACCGCTAGATAACAAGACTCTCACGGAGTAGTCATCACACCTAGGACCCGGGTTGACAATTAGAACTAAACCCGCTATACTACGCATTAGTAGGTGGTTACACTTGGCCACTTTCTAGTGTGACGGTAGAAGCGAGTCATCCTTGGATAGTCATTTGGCTCCATCACAACATCTTTCAATTGTTGTGAAAGCTCTTTCATCTGTCAATGTAGGATTATATTCACCTCCTTGATTCGTTGGGTCACCTTCAATGCCTTCATCATCAATCTCTTGGACCAATTTTTTGACTTCCTTGTAGGGGTGGTCGTTCGGTTACCGGTTATCGGTTAACCATCCGGTTAAACCGATAACCGTCCGGTTATTGGTTAACCATCCGGTTAAACCGATAATCGTCCGGTTATCCACTAACCAGTAACCGAACTAACCGAACTTCGGTCGGTTATCGGAGGCTGGACGAAATGGTTTTTGGTCTTAAAAGTGGTTCGGTTAACCGATAACCGAGACACCGAAGCCTATTTCGGGCAATTTTCAGTAGGGGGAGTGATTATTTCGGTTAACCGATAACCGGCCAATCGGTTACCAGTTATTATTTCGATTAACCGATAACCGGCCAATCGATTACCGGTTATAACCAAAATAACCGAACTGCCACCCCTACTTCCTTGCAAGTGTGGGAAAAGTGCTCATGGCATTAGACTCCTATCATCTGTATGAAATCACCATCGACTGACAGGTTCATCATCATTGTGTATCTCAATCTAGACCTTCAGCGAAGTACTTTGCCACTTGCTCTTGGGTGAATCCATGATGGGGTTGTGCTTTCAGATGCTCCTAGAATCTCCTCCAAACGTCATCAAACGTCTCTCCTTCTTCAGGAATTGCATGATATCTTCTTTATGCTCCTTCACCCACCAAGGTGGGAAAACTCCTTGATTAATGCTTGCGACAAGATCTCCCAATTGGTAAAGGTGTTGGACGGATGATGGTCTAGACACTTCTTCTTTGCCTTTCTCGCCAGTGAGAAAGGGAACACTCTCATTCGAATGGCACCTTTGGTTGCTTCATCTCCTATAATGAAATATATGATATCCAAGAGGACCTTTAGATGCTGCATCGGATCGTCATAACTCCTTCTTGCGAATCTCCTATCTTGTTGCACCATCTACATCAATGATGTGTGGATGTCCATAGTTGTTGGTAGCACAACAATGCTCAAATTAATATTGGAAGCTCTTGGTCTTCAATACTCATATAGAGTGGGCGGGACCATGATTCTTTGCTCCTCTCCCATCATGGCTGATGTGGAAGATGCTATAGAAGATGCTTCTTCTCCAAGATGAAGTTCCAGTCTTCATCACTTTCCTTCTCCAACTTGAGTTTAATTTGAGATGAGTGTTTCTTGAAGCATCCTCTCCCAAGCTATATGCTCCTTTCGATCTCAACAGGACGAAGATGAAGGATGAAGCGACAGTGGGGAAGAGATGGGATGGTAGGTAAGGTAAAGTAGTGGTGATATGAAGTTCATCTCTTTTCATTATTTTTAATTATTTTTAATTACAATAAAAATGAGACATTTCTAGTTTGGCAAAGTCAAGACGAAAAGCTGCCACATCATTAAAAGACGTTAGTCCAATCAGCATGTATCATTATATAGGTAAAGTTATGGACGGATTTCGGCTCTCTCCGCCTCCGCCGCCCAACGTCGCCACCACCACCTCCGTCGAATCCCCACCACAACCGACAACGATATAACATAAACAACGTGGCGAAGACTCACAAGAGTTGGCACTGAGCATAATTAACATCGAGCTAAAGGTAATTCACGCTCCGTTGATAGTGGATTCGCGCTCTACCACAAATGGATTCACGAATTTTGAGCGATCCCATTGCAATTAGCGTTTCCACGCTCCAAAGCGAGAGCGGCCACTCAAGAGGAACAAATTAGGTTACCTAAGGACAGAATGACTAATTTAGTGCATTTTTCAAAACTTTTCTATTACTCTCAGAAAGTATGAAGTTACTGCTATCCAAGTGTATTTAGCCTTTGTAACCCATTAGGGCTTTCGCCGGAGTTGTCGGTTAATTCGGTCCGTCGAACCCGGCCTTCGTAGTTCGTACTGTGGTCTGTGTGTGGCTAAGAGGTAAGCTCACGCTACGCAAGGGCAACGGCAGCACGGAGCAAGCAATAGGAAGAAGAAGAAAAAAAACAATGGCAGTTCCAGTAGCGCCTCCCTACTTGCCCTCTCCTCTTGCCTTCCTCGCTCCTCTCAAGCTGTCTTCTTCAATTCGGACCCTCAAATTTCCCAGAAGCTTCTGCTTTGTCTCCCAGTCTCTTCAATCCCCCTCGTTCTATACCGAGGACGACCCTGCCATCGGCGACTGTCTCGTCTTCGAAGAAGGCATTTTCGAAGACCCGTCTCTCTATGGCCGTGATTCTCCCACCCCGACCAAGATTCCGCGCAGGAAGAAGAAGCTCACTCAGGAGATCCCGACGGAGAACTTGGTCCCGGACGAATGGCGAGAAACACAAGCGGAAATTAACATTACCAAGAAGGAGAGGCGCAGAATTGCTCAGGAGATGCAGTTCAATAGCCGGCTGGAGAGGAAGACCCGAGGATTGGCCCCTGTGAGGAGCGTGAATTTGGACGAGTACAAGGCTTTTCGCGAGTCTAAGTTGGCTCAGTTGAAGCCACTGTTTCTTGACAATAACCCCGCGGCATCTCCTGAAGATGACGAGGATTCGGACGAGGCAGAGGCAGAGTTTGATGATGAGGATGAGTACGAGTATGAGCATGAAACGAAGAATCCAAGTGAGCGAGTTGCGCCCCGGAACCCTAGGTGGGCGGTTTACGGGAAGGGCTTCGACGATGTTAACGATTTTTTCAGGAGTGGGAAGTACCAGCTCGGAGAGAAGAACCCGGGAGGTATTTGTTTGCTTCCTTTTTGCAAAATTGGTGGCTCCAGTGCACTCACCCTGATACGCCATTTTTTGAAACAACTAGGCCGCCGGAAGTTGTTTACAAAGGAGGAAAAGGTTTTCCTGAACAGACGCATCCCGGATTTAGCAGCTGTTACCTGTGTGAGTTGTTGGTCTTTTCATCACTGATTTGCTTTCTGTGATCTATTTCCTACAAAAAATGAAGTGGGTAGTCGTCTCCAAAGCGGCATTGTGGGTTGTGTTCTCAGAATCAGGCAATGGGTGGTTGTTAATTGCGCGGTGAACTGCTTTTTGCAGGTGAAATGGCAACCTCTTCACACGCTTGCTGCATCTGGAGAATTCTACCTCATGAACACTTTGCTCAAACATAACCTTGACATCAATTCCGTGGATGCTGTATGTATGCTGCCTTATCCCTCTGAATTCTTCTCCCATCTGGTTCCCTTCCTTATCAGAAAGGGTACCCTAACTTCTGTTTGTCCTTGTATTTGAATTTTCCAGGAGGGTGTGAGTGCGCTCCACAAGGCGATAATAGGCAAAAAGCAGGCCATTACCAGCTACCTCTTGAGAGAGTCAGCAAATCCCTTCATTCGAGATGCGGTAAGCAATTAAGCTCACGTTTCTGTGTACAATGCCACTCGCTTCACTAATCTGGTTAGATTTATTAGCTATAACACAATCATCTCCCTCTCCTTGCTGGTGGTAGGACGGAGGCACCTTGATGCATTATGCTGTCCAGACAGCATCCATTCCGGCTATCAAGCTGCTTCTCCTATATAATGTTGATATAAACCTCCAGGACAATGTAAAGCTTTTATTTTGATGTGTTCTCTTATGTTTATCTCCCGGGGGGTTCAGCATCTCCCTGCTATAATTGATAACCCACGTTATTGTTACTAGGATGGTTGGTCCCCGTTGCATCTTGCTGTTCAAGCTCGAAGGACTGACATTGTGAAACTCTTACTCATCAAAGGCGCGGATAAAACCTTAACAGACAAGGTACAGATTTCCTTTCTGGGTTACAGTCTTACTTGGTATGATCTTTGTGATAAATGAATTTCATCCTTTTATCTCTCAAGTGCGTGCTAATTGAGCATTTCTGTTGGTTTAACTGTGAGCTGATCAGGATGGTTTAACCCCGCTGGAGCTCTGCCTTCATCTAGGACGGGACACGAGGACTTTGGAGCTGATCAAGCTGTTAAAGTTGTATCCGAGGAAGTCCACTGCTTTGACTAGAAAACGCAGCCCAGGTTCAGAAACAATCTAAGTATCATAGTACACAATGCTCTGATGCTCCCGTGAGAAACATAGAAAAGTTTATGCCTGAGCTCACATGCAGCGGAACTGTTAACTTAGCTGATGATCTTGAGACGGGCATTAGTCTTCTGTGACGTTGTACATGTAATTAGGACATCTTGCGATTGACCCGAAAGGAATACGTAGAGAGAGGGGTGGGTGGGGGTGAATGAAACAAAAACTGAAAAATATGAAAGCAGCCGTTTGGAATTTGGATGGAATTTCATCTACAGCGGCACAATCACTAGCTTTATCATATTTCGGCTAAATTGCTCGTTTGGGAATGAATCCAAAATGAAGGGAATGAGGGGCTTTGAATTCACTGGACTTTGAAAACCCATAAATGCAGGATTCAAAATAATAGCATGTAGAAGATATCTGGGTTGAGTATGGACCCGATAGCTAATAGGAGGGCAATGGCAAGGAAGTGGAAAACACTTTATTGTCCTAAGATTTTGAGGAAATTGGATGTTAATGTCGAAGAGAGTGGATTCTGCCATATAAGGTCAAATGGAAAGGGAGAAAGGTTTGCAGTTTAAGTGGTAGCTAGAAAAGTGCTCTTGTAGAGTTTGGCAGTTGTCTGGGATTCCTTATCATCGTGCCATTGTCTGTATTATCGTAGAGAGAAAAGATCCTCAAAGTAGAGGTGTCAATTAGGCGGGTTGGGTCGGGTTCGGATTGGGTCTAACTGGGTTGGGTTAAATCGGGCTGCGAATTCAATCGGGTCGGTTTAAATTTGGATCGGGTTTAATTGGGTTGGAGGTCAATTGGATTACGAGTCAATCAGGTCATTGGTCAATTGGGTTACGGATCGTGTCGGGTTACGGTTGCATCAAATTACAGGTTTATTGGATTATGGGTTAGTTCGGGTTCGGTCAGGTCGGATCATGGGTTATTCGGGTCAACCCATTGGATCATTTACTTCTTGATAGAAAATAATGTTTTACAAACTATTAATATATGAATATAAATTGTAGGTAATGATACAAAATTTAAGAAAATGATAATATGATAATATTTTACACATACAACTAAATATAAATAAAATAGTGTAGATAAAAGCTTTGTTGTTGGTTATAATTTTTTTGTTTATGGTGAGAGATTGCAACTTCACTTATTTTATTAATTTATAAAAAAAATAATCAGTAAAAATTTGAGAATGAAGTAAAAAAGGTAGACTATATGCTTATACATCTCAAAATGAATCGTTTTAATTAAATATAGTATGAACTATATGTGTCTCTTCAGTTCACCCAAATATGATATTATCATCTAGTTCGAATTATCGATTTATTAATTTATAATAAATAAATAAAATCAGTAAAAAGTTGAGAATAAAGTAAAAAAGGGTAAACTATCCACTTATATATCTTGATAGGGATCATTGATTTTGGGGATTTTATTGATTTTTAAGGGTTGATTTTTTAAATATAGTTATGGGTGACGAAGATACGAATTTGTGTCTAACTCTTCGTATTATCTTCAAAAATTTATCCTTTGAGTTTCATAAAATAAAAAATGAATGAAAAGATATTTCACATATTATTATTTTAAAAATTATATATTTAAAAAACCTCAATTTATACCATCAATTCTACAAACAATTTTCAATTATTATGAGAACAACAGTTCTTTCTTGGTAAATTTAAAAATATAATATTGTATACTTTGAATTTTTGTACAAGCACTCGGGTCAAATGGGTTATTAGGGTTATTCGAGTTGGGTTTGGTTTGGTTTGGTTTGGTTCGGTTACGGGTTATTTGGGTTATGAATCATTCGGGTTATAGATGGGTCGAGTTATGGGTTGGATCGGATAACGAGTTCATAGAGTTATGGGTTGATCGGATTACGGGTCAATTGGTTTCGGGTTATAGGCGGGCTTTGGGTGGTTGACTTTTTGTCAAATCAAATTACGGACGGGTTATGGGTCGGGTGGGTTGGGCGGGTTAGTCGGGTCGGGTTCAATTTTGACAGCTCTACCTCAAAGGGACGTTGTCTGATTGGTACTTTGTGGCGAAGTTCTGGAGCACATATGAGAATGCATTGTGTCTATCCCATGTTTTTAGGAGGCTCCAATGACCATAGATCGAATCTATCCAATTTTTACAGTGCGCTGGTTGGCTGTTCACGGATTAGCTGTACCTACCATTTTCTTTTTGGGGTCGATATCAGCAATGCAGTTCATTCAACGATAAACCTAATCCCAATCACCATTAATAATAGAACTATGACACAATCAAACCCGAACGAGCAAAATGTTGAATTGAATCGTACCAGCCTCTACTGGGGGTTATTACTCATTTTTGTACTTGCTGTTTTATTTTCTAATTATTTCTTCAATTAATGGAAGACCAGAGAATAGTACAATAATAAATAGATAGAGTAGGAATTTTCTTATCCCATCAGAAAGATATCATCTCACCATTATCTATGACTGTTTATGTCTCTAGCATGACTGCTTGATTAAATTTGGAGGGAAGTGGAATAAATGGCCGATACTACTGGAAGGATTCCTCTTTGGATAATAGGCACTGTAGCGGGTATTCTTGTGATCGGTTTAATAGGAATTTTCTTTTATGGTTCATATTCCGGATTGGGTTCATCCCCTTAGTAATCAGATGAACGTAGAGATGAAAGTGTAAGAACTCAATTCAATGGTCCCCCTATGTTTCTAACTTGAGGGGGACCATTGGGTTCTCAATAATCCAAATTCTTTAGCTTTATTCGGATAACTAATAAAATGGATTATCCCTTTCTTCTATTTTAACTATATAAAAAAATTCCATTACACCCTTTTTTCAGCAGGATTCTTTTTTTTTTTTAACTCGCTTCATTACTTCAGGCGGAACATTTCTTCCCCCGATAGTCTATATCGATACTTTAAAAATTCGAATTCTACGAAAGAAGAAATTACTGGATTTATTTTTCCTAGATGACATAATCATAATCCATCGTTTCTCTATTTCTGTCGAGTCCATATCATACCAATTTTTCTATACTAATAGAACCTTACGCTCTTTTTTTTTAATAGATCACCAAAGTTTCAATTTTTTAGAAGTTCATTGAAGAGGTTCTATTTGCCCAAAAGATTTCCTTTTCTTTTTTGTTTTTGTTTGTCCACTAAAATCGAAAGATAAAGAGAAAGTTATGATAAACCTTGAAAAAAATAAGAATTAAAAAATAGAAATTAAGATAAGAACAGGAATCTTTAACAAAAAAGATCAGGTATCATTAGTCTTTCGACCCAAGAAAATAAATTTTCCACAACCCCCTCTTGGGTCGAAGACTAGGAAGACGAATAAAATAATACCTCCTAGAATTCCCCCCATTCAGCCCTTATTTTTGCGCTTATTTATCTTCTATGGTAATTTTATACTTCGAGTAAAAAAGCTATTGATACATTCTATGCTAGTTAAATCTGACAACGGTCCTATAATCACATTGCTCCAAAAAATTTTCGGGTAAAGGCAAATACTTTTCTTACCAATATATATACTATGACGAAAAATTATGGTACAAGTAATTCAAAAAATCTTATATAGATAGAAAAAGAATAGAAAGAAAAGCAAAAGCCTTATTAACTTAACAATTTTTTTATCATACAGAATTTCCAACAAAAAAAAATTCTTTTTCAAAACTGAATGTTGATAAATCTGCAGATCTAGAAATTCATTTCTGACAATTGAACCTTCTCAAATTGTTTCTTTTTAAGAACTAAAAAGATTTGTGCCAAAACAACAGATGCCAAGAAGAAAAAAAGGCCTTGGACGCGTAATGAGTCTTGAAGTACTATTTCCGCATCCCCCTGACCAAATCCACCCACATTAGGATTGCTCGTTAATGGTTGATCAAGTTTGATGGATTCGCCCTCTGAAACAAGAAGTTCTGGTCCTGGAGGTATAATATTAATTACTTGACGTCCCTCTGGCGCATCGGTTATAGTTAGTTCGTACCCCCCTTTTTCTTTTCGTATAATTTTGCTTACTATACCCGCCGCTGGAGCATTATAAACTGTATTATTACTCTTACTCCCATCGGGATAAATCTGACCCCTTCCCCTGTTTCCACCTACATATATGGGATATTTTAAAAAGTGAACATCCTTGTTAGTAGCGGGGTCCGGAGAAAGAATAGGAAAGGTGATTTCACTATACTTCTGTCCAGGAACAGGGCCTATCACAAGAATATTTTTTTTATTGGGACGATAACTCTGAAAAGACAGATTCCCTATCTTTTCTTTCATCTCTGGCGAAATACGATCAGGGGGGGCTAATTCAAATCCTTCGGGTAAAATAAGAACAGCCCCTACATTCAAAGCTCCCTTTTTACCATTAGCAAGAACTTGTTTCACTTGCATATCTATGAATAGGGGATGTTGTGCAAGTATCTACCGGACCTAAATTATCAATAGGTTCTCCAAGCACGTTGAAAATTCGTCCTAGAGTTGCTCCGCCGACAGGAACACTTAGGGCAGTTCCCGTGTCAATCACTTCCATTCCTCTCATTAAACCATCTGTAGCACTCATAGCTACAGCCCGAACTTGATTATTTCCTAATAATTGTTGTACTTCACAAGTCACATTAATTTCTTGACCGGCGGGGTCTTGACCCTTAACTAGGAGAGCATTGTAAATATTAGGCATCTTCCCCGGGGGAAAAGCTACATCTAGTACCGGGCCGATGATTTGAGCGATACGTCCCGAGGTTGCTTTCTCAACTGCGGAACCCCCAGGACCGGAAGTAGTAGGATTGATTCTCATAATAATAAAGAAAATAATAATAAATAAAATAATTATGTCAAATTTTTTTTTCGAAAATTTTTGAGTCCAAAATATATTAATGCTCTAAGCAAATTGATCGATTAATTCAAAAAGAAATGCGAGTTAGTCTTCGATTTCGTTGAGACCATCACGCGAATCCAATTCGATTGTTTACTTTTATTTTCAATTTCAATGAGTCAATTTAACTTGAAAATTGACTCATTTTCAAAATATCAAGTAGATGAATAAAAAGGCTTCTTGAAACCTTTCATTTTCTATCATTCTAGACAATATTATCTATATTATATATGAAATTCGAACTTGAACTCTATTTACGATTTATTATTTGGGACCTTTCTGCAGATCGATTTCCACCTAGCTATTATGCTATTATTGTATTAATATTATATTAATATTATTTAGTTCTATTTTGATTTTTTCAGAGACGAATTCGGTATATTTTCACATCTAGGATTTAGATATATAACATACATATATTACTATCAAGAGGAAATTTCTGATTATTTAGTCGATTCAAATAAAGATTAGAAACTTGAAAAAACAAAGATTGGGTTGCGCTATACATATGAAAAAGTATACAATAGGTAAACTTGAAGGGGAAAGAGATATCACTTTGGGCTTTGTTGATTTACTGCGTGATGATTTTGTTGAAAAAGATAGAAGCCGTGGTATTTATTTCACTCAAGATTCTACCCGTAGCTTCGGGGGGTATTCACGTTTGGCATATGCCTGCTCTGACAGAGATCTTTGGAGATGATTCCGTATTACAATTTGGCGGTGGAACTTTAGGTCACCCTTGGGGAAATGCACCTGGTGCCGTAGCTAATCGAGTAGCTCTAGAAGCATGTGTACAAGCTCGTAATGAGGGACGTGATCTTGCTCGTGAGGGTAATGAAATTATTCGTGAGGCTAGCAAATGGAGTCCTGAATTGGCTGCTGCTTGTGAAGTATGGAAGGAAATTAAATTTGAATACGCTGCAATGGATACCTTGTAATCTACTAATTGACATTTGTTCCCTTAATTGAATGAATTGCAATTAAACTCGGCCCAATCTTTTACTAAAAGGATTGAGCCGAATACAAAGATTCTAGTTCTATTCTATATTTTTTATAGATACATACTTAACTAGATATACAAGATCTTAAATACAAAATAGAAAACGAAGCGATTTAACCCTTTCTGCGGTTGTCTTGGATTCACAGTTAATTCTAAGTATCTCTAGGTGTATTCTTTTATATCCTACATATGGGGGCGACCAAGTATCACAACATTTCGCTCCATCCATCCTGTACATTGTCCCTTTGGTGCCGTGTTGGAATAGAAACTTATTAATAGACGAGATTTTACGAAAAAAGTGCTTTTCACATTCCTAAGATAAAAGAAATATCATAAGCATATAATATAATTAATATAAAAAGAATAAAGAATAATGGTAATGATATAGAGGTAATAGTAAATTGTGGGCTCTTACAATAGCAAAAGAGATTTGATTTTTTAATATCCGCTTATTATTCTTATTAGTTACCAATCTTAGCGATTCGATCTATATCCTTTTTCTGACAAGAACTGAAATAGTTAACTTCTTTTTCATCGAATGACTATTCATCTATTTATGTTGATATAAATAGCGACAAGGGCAAGAAAGCTCTATGGAAAAAGGGTGGATCAATTCGATGTTCAATTTCGGGTTAGAATACAAGTGTAGGCTAAGTAAATCAATGGATAGTCTTGGTCCTCTTGAAAATATCGGTGGAAGTCAAAACCGGATTTTAAATGATACAGATAAAAACATCTATAGTTTGAGTTATGGTGACAGTTCTAGTTACAGTAATGTTGATCATTTAATCGGGGTAAATACCATTCGGGATTTCGGCGCAAACGACACTTTTTTAGTTAGGGATAGTAATCGAGACAATTATTCCATATATTTTGATATTGAAAATCAAGTTTTTGAGATTGATAATGATCATTTTTTTCTTTTTCTGAGTAAATTAGAGAGCTCCTTTTCTAGTTATTGGAATTCCCCTTATCTGAATAATGATTCTAGGAGTGACGATGATCATTCTCTATATGATACTAAATGGAATAATTACATCAATAGTTGCATTGACAATTATCTTCGTTCGCAAATCTGCATTGATAGCTATATTTTAACTGATAGTGACAATTATAGTGAAAGTTACATTTATAGTTCGATTTGTAGTGAAAATGAGATTTCCCGTTTAAGAATTAGCACGAATGGTAATGATTTAACTATACGAGAAAGTTCGAACGATCCGCGAGAAAGTTCTAATGATCTCGATGTAACTGAAAAATACAGACATTTATGGATTCAATGCGAAATTTGTTATGGATTAAATTATAAAAAATTTTTTAAGTCAAGACTGAATATTTGTGAACAATGTGGATATCATTTGAAAATGACTACACAACATCCCCTTATAAAGATCGTATTGATTCTTATCAACGAAAGACGGGATTAACCGAAGCTGTTCAAACAGGTACAGGTCAACTAAACGGCATTCCTGTAGCAATTGGAGTTATGGATTTTCAATTTATGGGGGGTAGTATGGGATCGGTCGTAGGCGAGAAAATCACTCGTTTGATCGAGTATGCTGCCAAGAGATCTTTACCTCTTATTCTAGTGTGTGCTTCCGGAGGAGCACGGATGCAAGAAGGAAGTTTGAGCTTGATGCAAATGGCGAAAATATCTTCTGCTTTATATGATTATCAATTAAATAAAAAGTTATTTTTTGTATCAATCCTTACATCTCCTACGACTGGAGGGGTCACGGCTAGTTTTGGTATGTTGAGGGATATCATTATTGCGGAACCCAACGCCTATATTGCGTTTGCGGGTAAAAGAGTAATTGAACAAACATTGAATAAGACAGTGCCTGAAGGTTCACAATCGGCCGAATTTTTATTCCATAAGGGCTTATTCGATCCAATCGTACCACGTAATCTTTTAAAGGGTGTTCTGACTGAGTTATTTCAGCTCCACGGTTTCTTTCCTTTGACTCAGAAATTACGCAGAGTCTTAAATTAATTATGAATTTTTTTTGTCGGATTCTTCCTTTGATTCCGATAAACAAAAATTTAGTACCAGAAGAGTAATAAATTCTCGAAAGAACCTTGCGGATAATTTATTTCTCAATATTTATGATTCTTAATTAGGAAAATAAGATAAAGGAGTTTCACACCCCTTTCTTTCTATATATCGAAAATAGAGAGTCTTTCCTAGTTCTATTGCTATATATATCCATATATATATAGATATGGATACCCCCCCCCCCCCCCCCCCCCCCCCCCCCCCCCGAGAATCCCTTTTTTACTATACTCAAATCTTTTTTGATTCAGCCGAATGATAATTGATTTTTCGGGAATTTATAAGGGGGGGCTCTTTATTTTTATTAATTTATTCAAGTAACCTAAATTTCAAAAATTAGAAAACAAGAAAAAAAGCCCATTTAGGTAATTTCATACTCCTTGCACTTTATTCTATATTCTATATACTCACTTAAATATACTTAGTATAATATAATTATATAGTAATTCGAATGATTCGAATATAACAACTTCAAAATAAAAATATAGTATAACACTAAATAACAGATACAAATATTAAATCGAGGTGCCCATTCTATGACAATTCTCAACATCTTACCCTCCATTTTTGTGCCTTTAGTGGGTTTAGTATTTCCGGCAATTGCAATGGCTTCTTTATCTCTTCATGTTCAAAAAAACAAGATTTGTAGATCCGATAGGGGCAAACAAGACTTAGGCTTGGATCCTAACCTGGATATCTATTTAGTATAATATAATCTAAGAAGCGGCTTCCCTCAAACCTAAATGCAAGGGGTTCTTCTGCGGGCATAAAAATGATATATGAGTAAATGAACTAGCGAAAAATCGAGATTCCGGCCGATACCTGAAATAATAAAGAAAAGCCCGTATATCTATATGTGTGTAGATGGGAGATCATATGAAAAGGTTCCCAGTATTTTCGATGTAACGAATTCGCCGAATTGCTACCAACGACTCACTTTATAATAGTGGGAGTTGGCGAAAGTTACTTCGGAAATATCAACTTCATTTGGGCTAGTCTTCCACTTCCAATAAAATGCAACGGGATCTAGTATGAGTTGGCGATCAGAAGGTATATGGATAGAACTTATAGTGGGGTCGCGAAAAATAAGTAATTTCTGTTGGGCTTTTATACTTTTTTTAGGTTCATTAGGTTTTTGGGGGGTTGGTTTTTCGAGTTATCTTGGCAGAAATTTAATATCTTTATTTCCCTCTCAGCAAATCCTTTTTTTTCCACAAGGAATCGTGATGTCTTTCTATGGGATCGCGGGTCTATTTTTTAGCTCTTATTTGTGGTGCACAATTTTTTGGAATGTAGGTAGTGGTTATGATCGATTCGATCGAAAAGAAGGAATAGTGCAGATTTTTCGTTGGGGATTTCCCGGGAAAAATCGTCGTATTTTACTACGATTCTTTATGAAAGACATTCAGGCTATCAGAATCGAAGTTAAACAGGGTATTTATATTTGGCGTGTCCTTTATATGGAAATCCGAGGACAGGGGGCCATTCCTTTGATTCGTACTGATGAAAATTTGACTCCAAGGGAAATTGAGCAAAAAGCAGCGGAATTGGCGTATTTTTTGCGTGTACCAATCGAATTGAACTGAATAATGAACGGTTTCTTAGCAAGATGGAAAGTAGTCTTTTTGATGTATATTATATATGAAACAATTGTAAATAGAAAACGCACCTTTCTTTGTCCACAAAAGTTTATGCTTATATTATAGAAAGTCACCAAATTCAGTAACAAATCAAAATATAAATAATATAAACTCATCGTATAGATCAAAACAAAACATTCCGGAATAACATATAGAAAATATATTTTTCTTTTTCTTTTCCGAAATTTCGATTAATTATTCTTGTGGACTATGGGCAGTCGCTTACTTTTTTTCGAACTATTTGTGATTTGGATAGAAAGGAAGTCTTTCATCTTGAAATCTGAATTTGATTTGAAGGGGCTCTTTTGAGCATTCGTTAAAAAGAGGAAATTACTTCGAATTTGAATAATTTAAATATCTGGAAACAACATTTTTTCTTCATTCGGATACTCTTTCTTAGGCTATTTATGTATTCTTTTTAACTAACTACTGACTCACAAATAAAAAATAGGTACTCGATTCAGAAGTTTGAAACCTAGGAATAGACCCTATACCTGCTAGAAGATAGAAATCGTCGATCGGAGAAAGCCGACGTCTGGAATGGGTTTATTAAAAAATTACGGGCTAAAAAATGAAAAAAAAAAATTGGATTCCCCTTTTATATCTTACATCGATAATATTTTTACCCTGGTGGATCTCTTTTTCTTTTAATAAAAGATTGGAATCTTGGCTTATTCATTGGTGGAATACTAATAAATCCAAAACTTTTTTAAATGATATTCAAGAAAACAGTATTCTAGATAAATTCATAGAATTAGAGGAACTCCTCTTATTGGATGAAATGATAAAAGAATACCCAGAAACACTGCGACAAGAGTTTCGTCTTGGAATACACAAAGAAATGATCCAATTAATCAAGATGTACAATGAAAATCGTATGGATACGATTTTGAACTTTTCGACAAATATACTCTCTTTCATTATTCTAAGTATTTATTCTATTCTAGGCAATAACGAACTTATTATTCTGAATTCTTGGGTTCAAGAATTCCTATATAACTTAAGCGACACACTAAAAGCGTTTTCTATTCTTTTATTAACCGATTTATGTATAGGATTCCATTCTCCCCATGGTTGGGAACTACTGATTGGTTCTGTCTACAAAGATTTTGGGTTTGCTCATAACGATCAAATTATATCGGAACTTGTTTCCACCTTTCCAGTCATTATAGATACAATTTTTAAATATTGTATTTTCCGTTATTTAAATCGCGTATCTCCGTCGCTTGTAGTAATTTATCATTCACTGAATGACTGAAAAATGATCCACTGACCCAATTTGACTGTTTCGATATAAGTAAAACACTCAACATCTTACTTTTTTTGATACACTTATCTATAAATAGCAGCATTGTGGATAGGGAACTATTTACCTACCCAATTTTATTGTAGAAATTTTCGGGATCAACAATTGGACCATGCAAACTAGAAATACCTTTTCTTGGATAAAAGAAGAGATTACTCGTTCCATCTCCGTATCGCTCATGATATATATAATAACTCGAGCACCCATTTCAAATGCGTATCCCATTTTTGCACAGCAGGGTTATGAAAATCCGCGCGAAGCGACTGGTCGTATTGTGTGTGCCAATTGACAGCTATACATGTTTGTATCCCCAAAGTTCGATTGGTATTATGAGCATTGGACGCTGAGGATGAAGAACTTGCTCAAATCGATGGAATACTTAAGAGTGGCCAGTGAAGGTTTTAAAGGAATTTTCACCAGTTGAAGAACTCTCTACTGATCAACTCAAGAGTACCGAGGAATTGAGGTTGAAATACCTCAAAGCAAAGAACTATCTATTTAGTTCTATAGACACTACCATTCTAAAGACTATAATCAACAAACCTACAACTAAGGAACTTTGGGATTCCATGCTTGTGAAATTCCAGGGTGGTGTTAAGGTTCAGAAATCTCAGATGTAGGTTCTCGGAGGGGTCTTTAGGTTGAGGATTTCGGCACAATCTCTCATTCTATCGGATCTTTCCAAATCACTCGTTTGATAAGGCAAGTAAAAATGAGAGATTTCATCGTCGAAGGATTTTAAAAACCTGCATATGCCAAATTTGGAAATAGCCGACTTTAGCTATTTCCAAATCCATCATTTTATTTTGTTTCTTCCAAACCTATCCCTCATCCCTCTTCTATCCTCAATATGCTTCTTCCTTCCTTCGAACCACAAAATCACCATTCCCCTCACACAACTGCCACAACCATGCCATCAAATTTTTATCCTAGAATCTCCATCACCACACCTCATCCTAAAGTCCTCCCTATGCTCCTCAATTCCCTCCACAACACCTTCTCTACAGTCCAAACAAGGACAAAAAATGGGTGAGAACAAGGATGATGCCTCAAAGTGCATGAGGATTTGCAATTGTAAGGACATGCTCACATCGAGGGAATAGATCTTGTGTCGCGAAATACTTCTCTAAATTTGGTCACCTAGATCCAAGTATGTCCACATATGATCTCATGCTAGAGTTGGAGAAGGAGTCATCATCATCCAATTAGAACCATTTAGAGTGATAATGGGTCAGTGGTTAGTGAAGAATCCAAATTTCAACATTGTGTTGGTATGGTGACAAGGTCTTCTGTCGGCTTTGGTGGTGCTCCAATGGACAAATTTTTAGGAGAAAACATCTATGTTGGGTGTTGTAGACTTGTAGCAAGATGGGACAAAGAAGATAGAAGGAAGAAGATGAGGGAAAAATCGTACTTTTAATATTAAAAATCCAAATCCATAAACAAATAAGACATTTAGCCAAAATCCCACAAAATAACTTTTTTAATTAGTGATTTGGACCCAAATTGCTCAAAATCACATCCCCCAATTTAAAACAACTTCAATTATTGTTGAACCAATTGGAGTCCAAAGGGGAATCAAGTTAAGAAGTTATCGAATGGATTCAGCGTAGATTGTCACAGCTAGACCGTGACATCCACAAGGAAGTCAAGAGAATTACAAGAGATTAGGAGATAACTTATGTTTCGCGAGCACTTAAAGATGTCACGGTTGCAAACTGTGATATTGCAACATACCCGTGAGATGTGTAAGTGAGACTACACAATTTGGGTCGACATCGCGGTTTGGTTGTAAATGTCATGACGTGACATTTAACCGTGACTTGAACACTTCTTACAATAAATAGAAGCTAAAAATCAGATTGGATGGGAGCAGTTTTAGACAGAGAAACTAGGCAGCTGCTGGTAGACCAAGAAAGCGAGGAGTGAGATCCCTAGGTGGTAATTTGGAGCTTCAACGTTCGATTTGAGGCTAATCTCATCATATCAAGGGTTGGAGATTGGAAATCAAAAGGAATAACCCATTCCCCAAGGATGATTTCCTCTCTTGAATTTGTGTTTGACTCTCTTTCTTTCACTATGAGCTAAACCTAATCTTACTTGGGTGTGGTTGAACACTAGCTATGTATGTTAGATTAGATGAATGAATGAGTACTTTGCTTGTTTGAACTCTTGATTATATATTAGTATAATTAATTGGCGAGTATAGTTAAGGGGTCCAGTGGGATAAAGTCAAGTCCACATTAGGTATTGTGCAGCCTTTTTTGCTTTCGCTTCTTTCTTACTCCAGTCCTCCCTTCTCCCATATGTCTTCTTCGATCTCCCTGTGTCGTTTAGTAGGCGATTACCCAAGTTTTCCCCTCTTCCCTTCCAATCCATATAGGGTGAGCGACTACTCACAAATCAGCCAGCGGCTAGGCAAATGGCCGCTCCGGTGTCGATCACTCCCCTAAACTGGCGATCCACCCCTTCTTCCACCGACGATCCTTTTTGTCCTCTATTCTCGTATATTTCCAGCCGAACAGGGAGAGGATGCGTCAATGTACTGACAACCTCATAATTTCTCAATCTTGACTGTGATTCATCCTAAACTTATATACCACTTTTTTCTCCAGCCTGGTTACTTTTTATTTCCCCCCCAATCTCTTCTCAGATCTCCTTGGGAACAACAGACCACTATGCAAGTTGTTGCCCCTTTCATTTTGATGTTCTTCACTCGAGCCTTCTCCTCGAGAGTTGGTTGCATGAAATTATAATTTGTTTCTCAATCTCTCAATAGATGGCAGTCCCTCTCTTCTTCATCTCGCTCTAGACTGCAGGTTGATGGCTCTGTGAGTTCCCACCTCAACCGTCTTTCTTTCTCTGCTTCCAACTCTCCGTGCTTCTTCCATTTGGGTATATAATCTCTTCTCCATTCGCTTTTCCAATCCTTTTATCCTCCTCTTTTGCGCTGAGATTTCTGGTTCCCTTGCTGAAGAAACAATCTTATAGACAGAGAACAATTTAATCTGGAAAAATAACTTCTGACTGCCAGAGATGTGACCAGAGGGGAAATGGATGTCTTTAATCAACTACCGTGGGTTTCCTACCTCAAGCAAATCCTTCCTGAATGTGATTTGTGATTGAGATCGAAGATTTCCAATAAACTTCTTCCTCCTCTAATTTTATGAATGGTACCAGTTATGATTATCATCTTTCACTCTTCTAGTTTCTTCCTCCTCTTGAAATTTGAGTGGCCTGAGACCTCAAAAGGTGAGTGGTTGGTTAAGTTTTGGGTGTTGGGCTCTCTTATCCGGTCTTTATCCAATTTTCGATATGGTCCAAATGGTTTTTACCTCAAATCTAAGCCCGAAGATGAGATTGGATTGTTTGCTATCCGTTTCCGGTCCGATCCTGGTCCCGTTTCGGGTAAACCCAAAAAACCTGGACCAAATAGCAAGCCCTAGAGGAGCCCTCTGATGTATCCGTGTGTGTAGGCAACTGGCAAGTTGGTGCATCTGAGCTTAGGACGAGAATATCCTTAGGAAGTTACTTGACACAAACAAAATGTATAAAAGAAAAAAAAAGGATAATCACCATACTTCGAAATAAAGTAACAGAAAATAATGAAAATAAGAGCTCTTAAATTCCTTAGGGTTAATAGCGTTTTGTACTCTTCTACTATTACAAATTAACAAATGTATCCCTGTATTATTATTTTGCACAAACATGACTTTTTTTTTTGATGAATCGGTTTGGACTTATATTTCATCAAAAATGGGAAAGTTACTTGTTGACAACACACCCTGCCAACTGAGTATGAAACTTTAAAGACAAGAAATCAGCACCTATCAGAACTTTCAGCTAACAAATTGGACCATACACAAAGGATCCAGGAATAATTGCAAATCTCTCTTTACTCGACTAATCAAAAGGTTGGTATCCAGAACACCCCCATCAAACTTCACTCTGCACCTCTCCCTCCAAATGGCAGCAATCATGCTGTGCCAAATGACTCTTCCAGTATGGGCTATCACACTCTTCTACTTAAACTTCAGAACTGCCCACTGAAGTTCCTCCAACCACTGGCTACCAGGCACTCTATTTGTATACCTACAGAAAAGAGCAGCAAACATGGATCTGTACACTTCACACTCTGCAAAAAGATGAGATCTTGTTTCCAGATTCTGCAAACAAAACACACACCCATGATGTCTAGCAAGCCCCCAACCCTGAGCTTTTTCACCTGTTACAATATGATCATTTGTAACAAGCCAAACCAGGAATTGGTTCCTTGGAATACAAGGCCCCTTCCAAACCAGAGAACTCCACTGAACAGGAGCTTGTCTAGGTCTTATGTCCTCCAAGACTTTCTTAATTTTGAATTTAGTCATTAGCTCCCCCTTCCAATGCACTCCATTCCCCTATACAAACATCACATTCCTCAATTTATCTCTACATTTTAACAACCTAAGCCAAATCCAAGACCCTGCCTTGTTAGTTAGAGTCCAGAAATCAGCCCTCTTGATTCTGTATTCCCATAGCCAAGCCACCCACAACGAGCCTTCTTTCATCAAAATGGCCCAGATGTGCCTAGTAACACAGGCAGAGTTCCAAGAAACCATGTCCCTCAGCCCTAACCCACCTTCAGTTTTAGGAAAAGTGACTCTAGCCCAGGCTACAACCGCTTTCTTGCGTGCACCAGCACCCACTCCCCACAAAAAGTCACTACACAACTTTTCAATGGTTTTAATAACTGCTTTAGGTAGAATGAAGATAGACATCAAGAATTGAGTTAAGCTATAAAGCACAAACATAACTAATTGGAGTCTCCCAGCATATGTCAAGATCTTGGATTTCCAACTACTGATTCTTCTAGTTATTTTATCCACCAAGGGAGCACAAGCAGCAACTGTTAGTTTCCCAGCCAACAAGGGGAGACCAAGATATCTAACAGGGAGAGTCCCCAGCTTAGAACTAGAAAAACAAGCCATCCCTTCTTTCCATTGATCACTCATCCCTCCACAGTACAATTCACATTTGGCAGGGTTTGATTGGAGACCAGACATTGTCCTAAAGATAGACAAGACCCTTTTGATACACGGAATCCCCATATTAGACCCATCAGAAAAGAGTAGGAGATCATCAGCAAACATCAGATGAGTTAATCTTTGACACATAGGATGGAAGGGCATCAGATTTTGGTTGACTGCCTCATTCATAAGGCAGGAGAATACTTCCATAGCAACTGCAAACAAGTAAGGGGAGAGAGGGTCCCCCTGTCTTAGACCCTTCCTGGCAGGGAAATAACCAAATGAACCCCCATTAAACCCAATACTTAGCCTAGGAGTTGTAACACACATTCTCAGCCATTTCAAGAACTTTTCAGGGACTCCCATAGCTTGTAAAACATTAAAGAGGAACCTCCAGTCAACAAAGTCAAAGGCCTTCATAAGATCAACCTTAACTAAAGATCTAGGGGAAATGTTCTTTCTACCATACTTCTGAACAAGTTCATGTGCAAGGAGAATGTTTTCCCCAATAACCCTTCCCTTGACAAAAGCAGTCTGGGATTCACTAATGAGACTAGACATAACAGTACTAAGTCTGGTGGCTAAGATTTTAGCAATACACTTATAAAGAATATTGCAACAGGATATGAGTCTAAAAAACTTCATATCTTCAGGGTTCTGGACTTTAGGAATAAGGGCAAGCAGAGTTGAATTAATACTCACAGGTATACTAGAGTCATTGAAACAATAGAGAATTGCATTAGTTACCTCCTCACCAATGACACTCCAGGCAACTTGGAAAAAACAGGCAGAAAATCCATCTGGGCTAGGGGATTTCTCCCCATGAAAACCAAATATAGTTGATCTAACTTCCTCAACTGTAACAGGACAACAAATCTCCTCCCCTTTTTCAGAAGGCAGAGTTTTCATCAGTATGGCTTTTAACTGTGAAACTTCAGGAGGAATCACTTCTTTATCCTTTTCCCCCAGTAATTTCCTATAGAAATCTTCAGCAATTTTGGACATCCCTTCAGTATCAGTAACCCTATTTCCAGATTCATCCAACAATGATCTGATCATGTTCCTCTTTTGCCTACTCTTAACAGAGTTATGAAAGTATGGGGTATTAGAATCACCCTCCTTGAGCCAGATTTCCCTATATTTTTGTCTAAAAAAGGATTCCTCAGCATCTTTTAACTCCTTGACCTCTTTAGACAATTTGATCTCCTCTGCAAAGGTATCAGTAGCTGGAGACTTGAGAGCCTCAGCCTGAGCCCCCAATAATTCACTTTCCTTCAAGCGGACTCATTCACTCAAATCAGAATAAACATCCTTGTTCAATCTCTTCAGAAGTCCCTTGAGGATTTTAAGCTTCTTACAGACTCTAACCAAAGGTGAACCATCATCCACTTGCTTCGACCAGGCCTCCTTCACCAGATCAAGAAAACGAGGATGTTTGATCCAGAACTTGAAAAACTTAAATAGTTTAGGCAGGGACTTAACTGAGCTATCAGTGTTCAGATAGACAGGACAGTGATCTGAAACTAAAGGATCAAGCAATTCAACAGTGCTCGACACAAGATCCCCAAGCCACTTCACATTAACAAAAACCCTATCCAGCCTTCGAGCAATTGGATTATCAACTTGTTTGTTTATCCAAGTAAACCACGGACCAACAACTTTATGTTCCTCAAAGTCACAATCATATTGCCATTGCCTAAAGTCCATCATACTACTAGAGAAATGAGGTGAATTTGAAGTCTCACTTATGTCCCCGATAGCATTGAAGTCCCCCAAAACTGCCCAGGGAGCTGAACTAATCTTGAAGCCTTTCAAATCACTATAAATGATCCTTCTCCCCTGCTCCTCATTAGATGCATAAACCACCGAGAGAAAGAAAGGACTTCCAGTGGCCACCATAAGGTGGATAAATTGATCAGTCTTATGCATGACTGTAAGCACTATATCAGGCTTCCACAATAACCACAACTTCCCCAAACCATTACTGTTACTAGCTACCGTAAACTCCCAACCAGGGAACCTTTTATTTATCATATCAGCAGCTTTATTTTGTCTAACTCTAGGCAAGTATAACTAGGATATCTATATCATATCTATGTATTAGCTGTCTAACAGCCTTATTCTTGTCCGGGTCATTAAACCCTCGGACATTCCAAGTGAGAATTTTCATCTTTTCTTACCAGGTCTCCCACCTTTACGAGGGAGAATTGGTGCATTGCAAGGAGTAGCCTGTTTCTGCTTAGCACTTCCCACCACAATCCAAGGATTTGGCTCCTTCACTTGAGCCTCAGGGGGTGACTGAGATACAACTTTCCCTGACTCTGGCGAGCTAGACCCCAGTGGCTGTTGTAGCACCTGACTAGGACTTCCAACTTGAACCGATGATCCGATCACAACATCAACAAATCGAACAGTCGCGTTTCCAACCAACTGGGAGCCAAGTACTTCCTGTTCACTCTTAACCACCTCCTTTCCCTTTGAGACTACATTCCCACCAGTAGCACCCTCAATCACTTCAGCCTGGGATTCCACAGAAACTTCAGAAACCACCTGTGCATCTACCTTCTCACTAACCAGATTCGCAGAGACAGAGGAAGCCCCTTGTTCACCTTTGACAACCCACTTCTTTGTACTGTTAGCCAGAATTGAACAATCATGCCCATAAACCTGGCAGCTAGGGCACACCCTAGGAAGATTCAAATATTCAACAAAGACCTCGAACCCTGGATCATCATCTGGATAGAGCCGAACCTTAGACGGGAAACCACAGTCTGCTGAGAGATCCACGCAGACCTTTGCGAATCCCAGTTGACTCCCCATCCTAGTAGCTTTGTCCATCCAGAGCGGGGGACCTAGGGTAATGGCAATCCACTCCAGGCCATCAATCGAGTGATACTCCAGCGGGACCCCCCCAAGTGTAACCCAGATAGGGAGCGATTCAACCAGCGGAGTCACCGGCTGAATGCCTGGAGTCCACTTCCGAAGATACAGCTGGTTACCATGATAGTGCCAAGGCCCTGACCTGAAAACCCACTTGCTCGTTGACGAAGAAGGGAATTGAAAGACAAATATTCGAGACCCAAATCGCGAGACGCGAACAGCTACTATTTGATGACTCATGATTATCAGCTACTATCCCGGCCCTTCGATTTTCTAATGAAATCCGCCCAAATATTTTGTAATAAATATAAAAAATCCCTCTCCCTTTGAGTCTAATACTGTCGCGAAAACCCCACCCCATCCTAATTCATTTTCTCGTCGACGAAGCCGAAGCCGCAACCTGCACTGAGAGCTTCTGATATGATCCCAAATAGCCAACTCTACACGTTTAAATTACTTGTCGAGGAAGCTATTGAAGTTGGGAAAAAGAAAGGCAGAATTTGGTTAAGTATTGAGTCAGTTTCAGGTAGCCTACTTTGGAAGCTTGTATCTCACAAATGGCTCAATGAAAATTGGAGATCAAGGAATTGTTTTAAAGATAAAGTTGCCATGTTTGCAATGGTATGCTTTTTGGATCCAGAAGATGTCATTAAGGTTTTTTTTCCAAAGCCTCAAAATTGCTACCTAAAAACTGGAAAACTGCCAAGGCAAAAAACTGTTTTGTGAAGCCTACTTTGGAGCTCAATTCGAGGAGCATGGATCTTGTTCAAGTCCAAAGGCTTCCACAACGCGAAACTAGGTATGTTTATGTACAAAGGGAAGGAATTGAGTGAAGGATTGGAGTTCTAGAAGGCCTTGAATGAAAGGCGTGAAGTTAGTACGAAAGCTGCCTTTTGACTGTTTTGCTGGCAGCTTGCTTGTGCTTCAAGAAAAGGAGTTTAAACCCGAAATTTGTGTCCTTTTTAGTGTAGACTTTCACCTTAATTGTTTCCTAGTTCTATTAGGATTGTATTAGGTTTATTTTCCCTTAAATACCTTCTAGTTTTCTTTGTAAAAAAAATACTTTGATTAATCGAAAAACAAACCATTTGGTTTTGTGCAAGTTGCGACTTGTTTGAGTTTGGTGGATTCCAAGCTTGTGAGCTTTGTATCGATTGAATATTCTCTTCGATCATGGTCGAGCAGATACCCTTTTATACCATACGAGCTTTCCCCAGGTGTGGAATTGTCCGTTGGTTCCGTTTTATTCCAATTTCGTATGAAGAACGCGTTGTTCTTGATTCGAGCTTAATCAATCGTCGGATTGATTGTTTGCTGCGTTACTTTGATAAAAATACACCCCCAGGGTCGTATGAGCTTCCCTCAGGCGACCCTCAAGGAATCCTTTCTCCCGCCATCTAAACAGAGACCGAGTCAGTCTAGCTTCTTGCTCGTCCCAACCGCTTCTTTGTCGATCTGATTTCGGCTTGACATCTTCTTCTCCACAATCGGTATAAGGTTGGCGTTGGAGATGATGATGGTCGGCGCTGGCGGATTGGACGGTGTGCTCACTATAGAAGGAAGAATGCGTAGGGATTAGTTTTTTTTTGTTGGTAAATGCCACATTCGGTCATTGAGATTACTAAATCGAGTCATGTTAAGTCACTAGAAAAATTTAGTATCATTTTTGGTCACTCGAATTACTGAAACAGGTCACATTTAGTCACTCTCTCGTTAGCCTCCATCCAACTTCCGTCACTCGAATTACTGAAACATGTCACATTAGTCATTCGAATTACTTGAAACATGTCACATTTAGTCACTCTACCGTTAGTTTCCGTCCAATCCATTAATGGAGTTGGACAGAAACTAACGAGAGAGTGACTAAATGTGACCTGTTTCAGTAATTCGAGTGACCAAAAATGATATTAAAATTTTCTAGTAACTAAACATGACACGATTTAGTAATCTCAGTGACCAAATGTGGCATTTATCCATTTTTAATTCGATTGTACTTGCTACAAAATTAAATTCAATATTAAGAAGGGGTAATTGGGTCATTACTCTCCTTCGTTAACGGCGAGTAAACAAGTTGTGCAAAATAATAGTACATGACACATTTATTAATTCACAATAATAGAGGGAATAAACCAATGTCACCGTGAACTATTTGATTATCTTTAGTCTTTACTAACAATTTTATGTGTGCCAAACTATTTGTGATTTTTATACTTTTTATTGGATCTCCTAGTTGTTGAAATGCTCCAAATTCCACTCGTGATTAATATAATATATTTCTTGTCGATCACTTGTGAAGTTGTGATAAAATTTGTGCAAATGGTTTGGAAAGGTGATATTTATTATTTAGTAAAATATTACCTGACAAAACCCGCCTCCATCCACCAGGCAAGCTAAATGACTACGTACCATGGACCAGGAAACCGGATCGTACCAGTCGGTTCAACTGGTAAAACCGAAAACCGGACCAGGAACGATATGACAGGCTGGCTGTGGGAAGATTATCGTGCTGACCGGTTTTGCTGGTTTAACCGGCACAAAACAAAAAATTGCCCGGTTTTGGTCTAACCGGCGGTAAGCTGTATGAACAAACACTACTTCGTTTTCAGCACATAAAAAAAAAAATGGCCGAAAGCCAAAAACCCAAAAAACCTAATGTATCGAAAATTTGCCTTTGGAGCTTTCGTTTCCTGGTTCTTTCTTCTCCAGAGCCAGAGGACACGCAGCCCCGCTCCGCCGCTCCTCATCTCATCTGGCCGCCTACAGCCTGCGGCCTGCAACCAGCGATCCGCGATCGGCGCGCGAAAGTGACCCGCAGACCTGAGTCCTACTCCGCGATCGACGTTCATCTTCTCTGGCGAGTGGAGACCGACGAAAGGATATCCGCCGCCACGCTGCTCAGCTCCACTGCTCTGTCGCTCCTCAGTCCTCAGCCGGCGCGCCTCGCCTCTCCCTCTCCTGCTCCTCAGCCGGTACGCATCTCGCCTCTCCCTCTCTTACTCCTCAGCCGGCGTGCCTCGCCTATCTGTTTTGGTTCATATCCAATTTTGAAGCTGAAGTGAGAGAAAATTTCGTTTTTTTTTTCTTGCCAGCGAGCTGTATTATATGTTATATGTGTCTTTCTGTTTCAGTTCTCCTATAGCTGTGAAAGATAAATTGGTTTCAACTAGCCGAGGAGCTTAGAGGTTCATAGCTCTACCATGAAACTAGAATAAGATAGTAGATGAACTCCTATCGCTCTAAAAGTGAAGCACAACCCCTGTTGTTGCGAATCCTATGAGCTATTCTCATGAAGTTAGTCAAATGATCAGACTAATCTGAAGTTATGCATCAGGTCCAAGACATTAAAAATAACAAATGGGGCTATTTAGTTTATTCATGTTTGTTATCCGGTATATTCCGATTTTATTCCGGTGTTACTCCGAAACGGTATCATGAATCTGTCGGTACGGTTTTTTAACAAAAAAATATTTTTTAATTACAAAAACAGTATTTTGTCGGTACACAACGATTGAACCACGGTAGTACCACAAAATATCTTACCACTGACGGATCCGGTATGACTTTCGGTACGGTTTTCTTTACCATGCTACGTACTTGGTTCTTAAACGGAAAAAATAAATAATAATAGTAGTAAGAATAAAAAAAAAAAAAAAAGAAAGTCTACATGGCGCTGACTATGCTGCCCCATCTAGTCTTATAGGCTCAATCGCTGATCCAATGAAAGGGCAGTTAAAATGGGCGGAGAGACAGACAGTTCAAGCCGCCATGGAGCTAGTAGCCTGCCTTCTCATGGACCCCACCTGATGACGTGGGATTGCCATCCAAACCCCGATGCAAACAACAAACAATAATCTGTTTACTTTTTGGCTGCTGCTGCTTTTCTTCTTCAGAGGGCAAGCGCCATGGAAAAAAAAAACCCCGAAATAAATAATTAAAACAAAAAAAGTGAGCAACGGAACGCAACGCAAATACTCCAAAGTACAACAAACACTCCAAAAGCATCACCACGATGGATGATTCTCTGCTCTGCTCTGCTCTCTCTCTCGCGATGGCTTTTTTAGCGCTCGGCTAATTGGAGCTTTTGTCCCTCCTTTTTCCCTGTTCGCACTTTCAATCCTGAATTGAATTTGCAGTCTGATTCAATCCCTGCCCTTGTTTTTGTACTCGCCCAGTGTTCCCCCTTGAATTCAATCTCTTTTTCTTTTTCCCCCTTGGCTCCTCGTCGGAGATAAGCGGCGGCGCCGGCGGTTGCCTAGTGTTATCATAATAATTTTCCAACAGCAACAACAATATGGCCATTGAGGAGGACGTGGAGAGCTGCGGCAGCCGAGCGGCCGACTCTTTCTCGCACATCAATCCTCGCCATCACAGGCAGAAGCTGGAGGTCTACAACGAGGTTCTCCGCAGAATTCAGGATTCCGCTCACGAAGACGCCAATCTCCCTGGCTTCGACGATCAGCTCTGGCTTCATTTCAATCGCTTACCTGCACGGTACACTCGCGCCTCCCTCTTTCCGATTTCCCCCCCTTCCCCTCCCCCTATCTCCATTTCTCTTGCATGTTGGCTTCACACTCGTCTCGTCTGCTTTTCTTCATCTATTCGATTACTTCTGCATCATGTGAACCTAGGGATCGATGATCAGACTGTGCTGTCAGATAATAGCGGGTCTCGAATTTCAGTTCAGCAATTCCTATTTTACTGCCTTGCCATTGTGTATTCGTTCTTTGAAGATTCGAAATCCATGGCTAATTCAGCTTAAAATCCATATTTGATCCGGTTGAATGCTTTTTTTCTTCCTTTCTTCCTTCTTTTGTTTTATATGTTACGACAGCTACGCTCTAGACGTTAATGTTGAGAGGGCGGAAGACGTGCTTACTCACAAGAGACTGCTCCAATTGGCAGAAGATCCTGCTAATCGACCTGCATTTGAAGTTCGTTTGGTGCAGGTGAGCACTTCCAGTCCATATTTCAATTCTGTCGGATTTCCCCCAAGGGACCTTCCAATCCATGTTTTCTTTTCTTTTCTTTTTATTGGGCTAGTATATCAGATATCCTCTAGCATTTAGTCCTTGGAAATGCTCAGGCTCGCGGGTTTCGCCTAACTTGCGCCATTGGTTCTTGATAGATATTACCTTGTTTCTTCTTGCTTCTACAGGTGTTTCCTGTCTCAAATGGAAAAGCTCTTGACTCCATTCATTTAGATTCTTCACTGATAGAAGATGCTCAAAGTTCTTATTTATCAAGCAGACAAGCGTATGTTCACTCCTTTTTGCTGCTAGTATACTTTTGTTGTACCACTTTTTTCATCCCTGCTAGTAGTACAACTCTCAACTTGTGCCCTTTTCTGATTTATGTGCTTTCTTTTTTCCTCTTGGCAGTACCCACGCTCCTCCAACATTTGGTTCATCATCTAATCTTGAAGCTCTCACACATAGATATCATGTTGAAGATGGTGATAGCGCTGTAAACTCAACATCAAACCAGGCCAGGTATGGACTTTCAAGTATTTAGGCTCTTGCCTTCATTGATTGTTGTCACCAAGTTAAACTTCATCGACTTTAATTGTAAGAATGTTGTATGTTCATGGTGATGATATAATGAACCGGCTAGAAGACCCGTGCCCTATATTGTTTCTTTCATTCATCTTAGTCTTGCCAATATCTGTTAGTTTCTTTTTGAGTTTCACTATACCATCGCAATCCTACAGGCCCATGCATGAGATCACCTTTTCGACAGTAGACAGGCCTAAACTCCTTAGTCAGGTTTGCCTTCTCCTTTATTCTTCTTAGTCTCTCTCACTCCCACTTTTTCGTCGTGTTGGGGCTAGTAATTTATACTGATATATAATGTTCCAGTTGACTTCCCTGCTTGCTGAAGTTGGTTTGAATATCCAAGAGGCCCATGCATTTTCTACTGTTGATGGGTTTTCCCTGGACGTCTTCGTTGTGGATGGTTGGCCTCATGAGGTACAATCATTTGCTTGCTAATTGCTGCCAGTTTTGTCTGAGAAATACCTTCACATGTAGCAAAGTTACGATCCTTTTCTTTTTCTTATTAACACCAGGAGACTGAGGAGCTTAGAAATTCTTTGGAGAAGGAAATTCTGAAGTCTAAGGTAGATAACTCATATATTTTGTTATGTCCTGAAGGACACTTTCAATATCTATAGCTAGTTTGATTTTGGAGGAGGAGGATGCATATGCTTTTTTTCAGCTCATCGTGACTTTTGAAGCACCAACTGGTGGCAAAGAGCTACTCTTTTTCACTAATAACCTAAAAATTAAATACAGGCAGATGGCCATTCCTTTTCTACATGCGTATCTCACCCTGGTACAGTAGTGTATTACTGGGTTTTCTGCTGTTTGTGGAACAGTTACTTAATGCAACTTCCTCATGCATTGTTCTAAAGATTCTTTGAAGTTTAACATATCCTGTATTGATTCCTTTTATATGCATCTATGTAATTCTTTCTTGGTCCTTCTTTCTTTGCCAGTGATTGTGGGAACTGGCAAGGATGTGAACTTTTGACAGATGTAAAAATCTTTTCAAAAGGAGGGAGAGCTAATCACAAGTACAAGGAGAACTATGAGATAAATCTAGTTTTTACAGTCTTGTTATGGGGTGGTAGAGGTCACAGCTTATTCAATCCTTGATGTGCTTACTGCTTCGTATGCTTCTTCATGATTATATTATTGATTCACAAGATGGTCCTCAATATGCTTCATAGCTTTCAAAACTTTGGAATAGCAGAATTCAGATATCCGCAGAGTTTCTTCTTAGGGACGCCAGTCTCTTCACTGTCCAAAGAACCTGCACCTTTCTTTTTCTAGGGTTATTAGTCTTTTTTTTTTTCTTCTCTTTCTTCAACCTTGAGTTGGAAACGAGGAACATGCAATCTCATGGACATTTTGCAGTC
This sequence comes from Linum trigynum, assembly GCA_964030455.1. Taxonomy (NCBI): domain Eukaryota; kingdom Viridiplantae; phylum Streptophyta; class Magnoliopsida; order Malpighiales; family Linaceae; genus Linum; species Linum trigynum. Next base: position 24,138,364 of record OZ034814.1, on the reverse strand, counting down.
ACAGCTCTTTTCTCCTTTAGTTTCTTGCCTGGGATACCCAGATGGAGAGGAACTCATTACCCGCATTACTGGCGTAATTTAGTTATACTACCACTTCCGTAAGTATTGTCTTTGTTGTGATGTGGAGTTTTAAACAGGACAACTTACCTTATCCTATTTGACTAGAGCAATTAATCCAGTTACAGATATGAGTTTTGAATTTCAACTGTTCTTATCTTAGAATGTATACTTTTGATGTAATACCATATTGTAGTAGCAAGTATCAATTGCCATGTGGTGCATCACCTCATGCTATCTCTGGCATATTTTTAATTTTTATTTTCAAAATTTTCCAGCAGGAACAGCAAGTTTCGAAACAGCCTTCTATTTCCACTATCAGCATTGTTAATAACACGAGGATTGTACCACTTCCTGGTTGCATAGAAATACCAAGTGACGGCACTGATGTCTGGGAAATTGATGCCAGTCAGATAAAAGTTGAAAACAAAGTGGCATCTGGAGCGTATGGCGATCTGTAAGTTATATTTTGTGAAGTGACACGAAGATGTTTTTTCAAGTTTCCTATTAATTAATTGGTTTCAAATTTCTTCAGATACAAAGGCATGTATTGCAGTCAGGAAGTGGCTGTCAAAGTTCTAAAGCCAGAGCGTGTCAGTGCCGAAATGCTTAGAGAGTTTTCTCAAGAAGTTTATATAATGAGGTCTGTGAATGGCTAAGTTTGTTCGACTTTATTTGTGGTGGGGCTAACGTTCTGCACCATCTATTATCGTTTATTTCCATACTCTGCTTGGATTCATGGAGGGAAATAAAATAATCTGAAGAAGAGAAATGAAATGGAATCACTGTTTGTGTTCCTGTAAATGGTCTTTAGATTGGATACAATTAATCAGCATTGTTTCGCTCAACATGCTACATCATGCATAATGCTTCTCTTGCTGAATGCTCATATTTCCTCTTTCTGAGTCGTGGTGGTCTCTGCTCTGTTCTCTTTACATAACATTTTGATTACCTCAATTAATTTGCAGGAAAGTCCGACATAAGAACGTTGTGCAGTTCATCGGAGCGTGCACTCAGCCTCCAAACTTGTGTATTGTGACAGGTGGCCTTGTTGACATCTACGTTTACTCATTTTAACTTGTAAATTAGGAGTTATGGAGGTCTTTGAGCTATGCGAATTGTGAATATTGAATCTGTCACTACCTTTGCATATAGTCGACCATTGTATCTTGGTAAAAATGCAATTGGTATTCCAGGGATTCATTTTTTGGGCTGAAATTTTTATGTTCTGTTCGCTGATATTTGCTCTGTGTTTTGGCTTGTCAGAATTCATGGCAAGAGGTAGTATATATGATTTTCTGCATAAGCAGAATGGCGTCTTCAAACTTCCATCGTTAATCAAAGTTGCAATAGATGTGTCCAAGGGAATGAACTATCTCCACCAGAATAGTATAATTCACAGGGATTTGAAGACGGCCAATCTACTAATGGACGAGAACGAAGTAAGATCATCATCACCCACCAGTATATCGTCTGCAAAATTGTCTCCTTGACCAGCCAGCCTAAGGGCCTAAGTTTTCTTTTACATATGTGGATTTCATTATTCATTCAGTTTCTTTATTGATTCTTGATACAGGTAGTTAAGGTTGCTGATTTTGGAGTTGCCAGAGTACAGACTCAATCTGGAGTAATGACTGCTGAAACTGGGACGTACCGGTGGATGGCTCCTGAGGCATGTAACTTGTTGGAGATAAATAAAATATCTTACTCTTTTCAGAGTATAGCTGTTTTGAGTTGAGCATGCTCTTACTTACAGATATATTTAACTGGGTGAAGGTGATTGAACACAAGCCATACGATCACAAGGCAGACGTTTTCAGTTTTGGAATAGTGTTGTGGGAGCTTTTAACCGGAGAGGTAAACTTGCAACTAGAATTATTTCTTTATGATTGCTGCTTCTGTTGGAAACCTGGCTGAACCAGGTTCTATTAATCTTACTTCCAGCTCCCGTACGCATACCTAACCCCATTGCAAGCAGCTGTGGGCGTGGTGCAAAAGGTACTTTTAACAAATAAACATACATACTACTAGTTGGATACGTTGAACTTTCCAGGCCTGTCTTCGATGATGCCGATTATTATAACCTTGCTTGCTGTAGTGTTTGCGACCTACTATTCCAAAACAGACTCAACCAAGACTGGCGGAGCTTCTTGAGAAATGCTGGAAACAAGACCCAACACAGAGGCCCAGCTTCTGTGAAATCATAGATATCCTTCAGAAAATCGCCAAAGAGGTAAATGGTTAATAGTGTTGTTAGGATCTTTTTTGATTCAGGTCTGAACTTGCAAGAATGAGAAACCAACCTCTTTTAACGGTTGGAAACAGGTTGGAGAGGGAAAGGAAGGTCGTCGTAAGGATCGAACCTCTGGTGGTTTTTTCTCGTCTCTCAAGAGAGGCCACAACTGAAACTGGAAAAGCGGGATCATCGGTACATGATAAGAAATAATCTGTGTTTTTTTTTCTTCTCTTTTTGGTGCAACTGTACATACTAGTACAGAGCTTCGGTTTGGTGCATTTCCGGCTTTGTCTCGTCTTATTTTCCTTGAAGTAGCTTCTTGATGTTCAACATCCACTAGTGGAGTGGGTTGGGAAATTTTTTTCTCATTGACTTGCTAAGCTAATAAACAATTGAGGGGGAGGGGATGTATGTAATCCACACAAATGCACTCTCATGCATTGAGTAGTCAGGTGGTGGATGGTCCGAGGAGCTGTCTGGCTTTAATTCGGACCTGTAAGCGAACAAGGGCGCGCATGCAGTTCAGAGCTAACTGCGACTGTCTTCTCGCATAGGCCCCACGAGCCACTGCCTGCACTTTCACCAAGCTCCTCAGCGCCCCAAATGCCCGTCTCGCCTGCAATGTTTTACCAAGTCAAGTCAGCTGATCATAGTTTTTTTTTTTTGCTGCTGCGCTGATACACACTTGCATTATGAATTGTGGGAGAAGGGAAGCGTACCAGATGACCCCTGAAAGTTGCTTGGATTTTCAGGGCGGCCGAGTGCTGCGTGTTTGAGGGGAGTGAGCAGCCCTGCGAATTGTCCATGACTATGTTGTGGCATGCTGTGGTTAAATCGTCGTGCTGGCTTGTTGAGGAAGCGTTGGAGTGGAGAACAACGTCTTGTCTTCTGCGGGAAGGACTGAGGAGTTTCCTTCCAACTTTGCTGAACCAGTTCCTTGGAGTCCTCATCTCTCTCTCTCTCCCTCTCTGCGTTTTTTCTGCTCTTTTCTCTATGGCAGTCGAGGGTTTAATCTGGCTGGGAAGGAAGTGTTTATATAACGGGGGCGGGGAGATGGTGGTGGTGGGCGCCATGTTATGCTTGGCTAAGGGATGGTCGTCTACGTAGAGACTGACTGGCAAGTCTTACAACGTGGGTGCGTCAATTTATCTGGGCCCGCCGCCCGGAATTTCATTAATTCCACCAACCTCCTCTCCGGAGTAGGGATGGCAATGGGCGGGTTTGGGGCGGGTTTGCCTAAATCATTCCCATCCCCGCTTTCAAATATCCAAACCCATACCCGCCCCATACCCATGCGGGGGAAGATTTTGCATACCCATCCTCATACCCGTGGGTTTCGGGTACCCATGATAATACCTGTCCCGTACATCCAACATTATAATACATAAAATTTTACATGTAAATTTTCAATTATAACATTAAAGACACATATTATATCATGAAGTCGAGAAAGTGACAATAATTCTTAATATGGTTCAAAGCATTTTATCCTAAAATTTTCCTTAATCCATAAAATAGAGTACTGCAATATAATCCAAATCATTATTTATCCGACTCTAATACATATACTAAGCAATAATGAACTAATATAATCTTGCTAATACGAGGGAAAAGTGAAAGAGTGAAGAGAGAGTTGAGGAAAAGGAATTAGGTTTTGATTTGGGTGACCACTCAATTGCATTTCTACTAATTATTTTTTTTTATTTACCCTCACTATCATTGATAGATTACTATTTCATCCATGTATTTTTTATATGTGAACAAATATTCTTGGTGGGGCGGGTATGGGTATGGGTATGGGGCGGGGGAGGCTAAAACTATACCCGCCCCGTACCCATCAAACATTTTGCGGGTTTTACCCATACCCGCCCCATACCCAGTCAAAGCGGGAATTCCCCGCGTTGACTGGGTCGGGGGCGGTCGGATACCCGTGGGCATGGGTTTGATTGCCATCCCTACTCCGGAGGGAGCTTCAGTTGGAGAAATTATAGAATCTACACTATTATAAATAGCACAAAGGGAAAAAGGATGCCCCATTTCAAATTTCTGGGTTCCTGCGCAACTATCGAAAGGCTGATTTATATATTAGAGCATCTCTATCAATACAACTGCAAAGCAAATTGCATTTGTGTTTTTTTATTGTCAACTCAAATTTTTTGCAATCCACATCACATCCATTTCATTCACCTACATCAATGCAATTAACAATTAACTTGCAATTGCAAATGTAATTAAATATTATGTTTAAATTATAGAAAATTAAGTAAAAAGAGAAAAAAAATCTCCATTTTTTAAGGCTTTTTTGACTTGCATATGAAATTGAATGTGTTGCAAACTTGCAAATATGCAAGTGGTAGCCACATCAATGCAATTGATTTTACAATTACAAACACCTATATCATGTTATTTTGTAATTGAAAATACAATAACAATGTGAATGTTGTTATACATCTGGAAGATTATTGTCCGTTTTTCCCTCCCTCAAAATAAACTGATTTGGGCCGGGCTCATATTCTGAAAGGAGAAAACGCATTAGTGTTTTTAGTTGGACTATTACATAATTAGTGTCATTTTTTTATTACCATAATTAGTGTCATTAATGGCATATTAATGGAGTAATTATGTAGTATAAAGAAACCTGACATCTTAAATTATTAAGAATTTCTATGATAGTTTGAAGTAAGATAACTTGAAATTATTCATATGTTATAAAGTTTCACGAGTCGCGTTACGTAAAACACAATAAACATTAAGTAATGGTTAGATATTGTATGCTTATAGATTACCAACGGGTGAAGCGAGGCGAGTATGAGTAGATACCCGCACCGTCCCACACCAAACGCGGGACATGTTAGGTGATATCCGTGCGGATATGGGGCAGGGCGGGACGGGTCAACCCATTCTCACGTGTTATTTAAAGAAAATAAATGCAAAAAATATTTCCTTAGTTAACACTTTTGATTTAACAATTACATAGGAAAACTGGTGTTCCTTAAGCTTTACGTAATTAACGTGTATTTTACGTAACAGTTGTAAAGTGTCATTACGTACAAAAGCCTTAAGTAATGTATGGATATTTTACGTAATGAACATTAACCGCGAGTTACGTAAAGTTCTAGGTCATTATAGAAGACTTACGTAATGCTTATAATTAAATTGTTACGTTAAAATGTATATTATACGTAATAGTTGTAAAATGTCATTAAGGAAGCCTTACGTAATTGAAAGTCATTTATGTAATGAATATTATACTTTTTTGTACGTAAATTGTTTAATCATTATGCAAGCCTTACCTAACGCTTCTAATTTAATTATTGGGTAATAGAGAATTGTTAGTTTGTAACAACTATGTAATGGATTAATACCTTATTTTGGCCCGAACTATACACAAACTTTCTACTTTGGCCCGTGTTTTCTGAAATTGCTCCCTTGGCCCGAACTATGCACTATACTTTCTTACTTGGCATGACGCGGGTTTTGACCGTCACATTGGACGGTCAACTCCATTGACTGTTAGTCAAGCGCCATGGCACTTGCCACATCAGCGAACCCAAAATAGAAAATTTTGAATTTCTATAATTATTTTCGCTATCCAAAATTTGAATTATTTTTTTCATTAATTATTATTGTATTACAAAACAAAATGAATTAAATAAATTAAAAATCTAAATTTTTTATTTCGGGTTCGCTGACGTGGCAAGTGACCTGACATTTGACTAACGGTCAATGGAGTTGACCGTCCAATTTGCGGTCAAAACCCGCGTCGAGCCAAGCAAGGCAGTATGATGATAGTTCGGGCCATGGGAGCAATTTCAGAAACCATGGGCCCAAGTAGAAAGTTTAGGTATAGTTCGGGCTAAAATAAGGTATTAACCCTTACGTAATTGATATTTATTTTACATAAGAGTTGTAAAGTATCAGTATGGAAGAAATAGAAAAACATATATAATTTTGTAAATCTCAATGAACTTTCCATCTATGCAAAAAAAAAAATCAAGTTAAAACAAAAAAATATAAATGAGTAAATAAAATATTGAAAAAATAAAAATAATAATCTCGACCCTATAATCTAGCCTAATTCAAAATTAAGAAGTCAATTTTGATTATACAAAAAATATAAATCCAGAGTTACGTGCTCTATGATAGACTAGATGGAAGTAGTGTTATCCAACACTGTATTTTCCTTATGTGACATCTTAGGATTTCGATTATATTAGCAATATTGGTGGGTATGATCTTCGGTTTATTGAGGTCAATAGATTAGAGTTAAAAGAGTTTATTTCCGTAGGTAGAGTTAAAGTATGTGTTTATTTACACAAAAAAAAAGTATTTATTTATGACTATTATTGTGTAGAGTACAGTCGGTTTGTTGGTAGTTTTATTAAAGAATAAATTTGAGATGAAATTATAAGGCTAAGACCATCTCAAAAGTGGTTTTCTCCAGTGGAGTGCTAAAGGGCAAAACTTTAATTTTTTTCTCTTTGAAAATTGATCTTCTGGTATCCCTTGACATTTTGATTAGATTGTGGATTGAAGATGGGCAAGTAGAAGATTTCAACTTCGATATCAATTCATGGCGAATAGAATGAAGTTCAATCAAGTAGTTGCGGTATGACTTAGTTATCTATATCGATTCCTCCGTACCGGCATCTCCCAAAGGTTCTATCTCTCCTCGATAAACTAACAGAAGAAATATTTTGATACTTCTCTTACTGAAGACGATGTTTGATCAGTTATATCTTCCGCCTTTACTCCTTTTCACATACCAGGCTTTGAACATGAATGGATTTTTGGTCTTCGTCAAAACTTAATAGCTTTGGTAGTAGCTAAAGTTTAAGGTTTGATTTCTTTTGGTAAAATATTTTAATTTCTTTTAGGTGGAGATATAAAATCATGGTTTTGTAGGATCAAGTGAATAAGAAAGTTGAGTTCGGGGATGAGATTTTAGCTTCGTGAAGGAGTAGATTTTGATAAATTAAAGTTAATGATTAATTGAAAGGATATTTAGAGTAAGATTGTTATGCATAGATAGTTTAAAACTGATCCGAAACCATGGATTGATATTGGTTCGTTGATTATCATTTTCTGGAAGGTGTGTTAAAGGCATGGCAGGAGACTGCAACATGTGAATTGTGAAGGCAGAGAAGAGTGAGTTGGCGAAGGTAGTGATCAAATTGAGGAGGGTATTGAAATAAATGGAAGCAAATTTGGAGCAGGTGTACAGATAGAAGGGAAAGATGACGGGAGGTTAATGGAAATGGAGAGCGTATTGAAGGGCATGGAAGTGGACTGGAGAAGGTGTAAGTGGAGATGGGAAAGATGTGCATATTGATTGAATTGGAGAAGAATATCGATTTTACCGAGCTTATTACAACTGCCCCCTGAGAAAGATGAGTTGGCCAAATACAAGAGGAGGATTTAGGAGTTGGAGAGCAAGTTGAAAGAAACCAAATTGGAGAAAATTTTGAGGGTACCGGAGAGAAGGTCCATTAAAGTTGAAAGTGCATTTTGGGTTGAAGCAGATGCCTCTTGAGATTGAAGATAGAGGGGATAAAAAGTTAGTTGTACAACAGAGAGTGTTGGCTATTACATCTTTAGGTGTTACGGTTATTGCAACTACTATAACCTATATATGTCAATTCTTAAGACTAGGAATCACTAATTGATTTACTGAAGTAGAGGATGATTCTCTATTCAAGCTATTGCAAGCAGTAGATAAGGAGTGTTTAATTTTGTGGCTTATTACTTTGATCCAACCTATTACCCTAATTTTTTTCGATTGGTATGAAGTTTTGATGGTCTCCGTTTAGTGAGTTGTTAGTTTATGGTTGACTTGAGGGTAACTTTTCTTATCTTTTGATTAGTGGCATATCGCTTGAAAATGAGAGCATTGAACCCTTTATGTAGGTTGTGAGGTTTTGATTTCGTTTCAAACTATCCATGTATTGTGTGGAATTCCAGTGAGCTTTTAAACTCTTTCTTGGCAATCAACCAACCAATAGCATTTTAATGAGAGCTTAATTATCATTATGCAAGCGAGAATAAGGATTCATTTTTATATTCTTAAACGATTAAGGTATTTCTCCGAATTTTTAACCTATACTCTTTATGTATCATCGAGACCAAAGGACTGTCAATAAACTTAAACAGGTTGACAAACTTAAAGGTAACATACAAATATAAATAAAAAATATGAACATTCTGGCCAACGGGTCGGGTTATAAGCTAGTCTTTTTTAGAGCATATTACTTTGGAAAGCACATGGTTGGGAATCAGGCTACGGTTTGCAGTTAAATTGCAACAACAATGGAATCGCGTGATTTGTCATTAATTGCAAACGGAGTAAAATGCTTCTTAATTGGGGCTAAGATCAAGTGACTAAGGGGGTCCCTTAGTCACATGACTAAGTCAATTTCGGCCATTGAATCTCATTAAAATTTGATGGTACAAATTAATTTAGTTTAATGAAGGGTAATATGGCAATTACAAAGTTTACTTATTAAACAATTAAAATAAAATAAAAATAATGGCTTGTCCTCAGCCCTCCCCCCGCCAAGCCTTTTCTAGCAAATTCCTCGGCGGCCGACGTGGGCTTTTATGCCCCCAAGTGGTCCCTTCCTGGCGGCAAGCCTTTTTATTCCGGCGGGGTTCCATATTCCCGGTGGCGGGACTTCTTTTCCGATGAGGTTCCGTATTCCCGGCGTTGTCTATTATTGGGGAGTTCATTTTTCCGTCCATTGTTCTGGGGAATTTTTTCCTCCAAGCTCATGAGAGAGAGAGAGAGAGAGAGAGAGTTTCGTCATCGTCAGATTTTTCGTCGGCGGCGGAGAGGGTTTTCCGGTGACAACGTCTATTTTGTAATGTTTTTAAGTCTGGTTTGTAATTTTGTATCAATTCGATTTGCATCGTTTATTATTATAGTTTGTTATTTTTTATCTATTATGTTTGTAATGTTTATATGACTAATTTGTATATATATTGTAAATTGTAATGTTTGTTTGTCTAGTTTGTATACTTCATGTTATGATTTGTATACTTTGTATTCATTGATTTGTAATACAAGTTTACCGATGTGAATCGTAAGTAGTGACATTTTGTACTGTTAGTATGTTTTGTAATGTTGTCGAATTGTTTTGTAATGTTTATAAACTTTGTTATTTTTGTAATGTTTGTCGGGTTCTTTTGTAATGTTTGTAAGCTTTATTATTTTTGTCGAAGATGTTTATCATTTTTGTCAACCATGTTTGTAATGAATTTATGCCTAAAAAACAACCTAATGTACTTTGTAATGTTTGTTTGTCTAGTTTGTAATGTTTGTTCGTATGGTTTGTAATGGTTGGCATTATAGTTTGTAATGGTTATCAATCTGCTTTATAATATTTATAGGATTGATTTGTAAACATCATAATATGTAATGAAAAGATAGTGACAAAGTACCCAAAGCATACTAAGAGTACAAAATATGAGTACTAACAATACAAAGCGACATAACTTGCATCACAAATCAATATATATATATATATATATATATATATATATATAAAGTATACAAATTAATATTACAAAACATACAAACTATACAAATTATACTAACATTACGTACAAAAGTACTATTAATACAAACCGACAACACTATCATTATAAATCATTGTTCTTCCCTCAGATGACAAAATATAGAGATCCGTCGTCGCCGACTCTCTCTTAACCGTCGTCGCCGCCGCCTACTCTCTCTCTCTCCATCGTCGCACCACCTCTCTCTCCATCGTTGTCGACGCTCTCTCTCCACCACTGCCTCTCTCTCCTTAGATTTCTCGACAACGATGCTAGATCTGCTTTCTCTCTCTCCAACGATGTCACCCCATCGCGATCTCCTTTCCCTCTCTCCATCACTGCCGTCGAGGTCTCCTTTCTCTCTCTCCATTGTTGCCGCCGCTCCCCTCTCTTCCACCATCGTTGTCGTTCTCTCCACTTCGCTGCTTTTCTCTCTCTCCCATGGCCGATTCTGGCAGCGCAGAAAAGGAATGTTGGAGGGAAATAAATAAATAAAATTAAATGCATTTTTTTATAATCCCATAATTGCCCCTCCCACTATTTAATTATCTTTTCCCTAAATTTCACCATTAGATCACTTCATCTAGATCCAAGGGCTAGGAGGGGCTTAGCCAAGTGATTAAGCAACCCCCCTTAGTCACTAGATCCTCCCTCTTGGTTACGATTATGTGTGGTTTTGTGGATTGGAGTCTAACCACAACCAAACAAATTAACGAGGGAGAAGATTTGGTGGCAAAGGATCATAAAACTTAGCGTCCTAGTCAATTTTTTTTTAATAATAATGGATTAGACCGAGCGTTATCCCTTAGCGGAGGCGGTGATGCTGGCCATTTATTTACATCTAACGACGAAATTTCTTCTGTGATTTTGAGGGGGGAAAAATAATTTCCGGGCAGAGAAAAAACGATGTGCGTATTGCAACATCCTGAATCTTTTGTCGACAAGAAATTGTTCATTTTGGGTCTAGACCTTCACGGTTTTGGTTTTGGGGTGCATGCCAAGATATTTCCATAAGATCACATATCCTTGCAGTGCATAATGAGCTCGTTTAAGTTCATAGTCTTTACAAGAACTCTTCCATTTCACTCAAAAACGTGTATTGTCAATTATGACCAGTTACGAATTTATGAATCATGGATCTCTCTCTTGCTTTATGGATGTAGGATTTGTTTAGGGGCATGTTATTTGCCACCGACAAAATTACTACTTGTCGCCAACTAAAAAACTTACAAAATTGGCGTTGGGAACTATTCAGAAAACTCCACCCACTATCAGAGAACTTAGAAATCATAAAAATCGACATTTTGCCGGAAAACACATCGGAGAAGCTGAAATTTGTTGTACTCTGTGCACATGCAACCATCATTCGTTAGTAATCAAGTATTTTTCTCATTGTGGACTTTGAAGAATTTTTCCGACGAGCTTTTTAGGGTTTAGGATTTGAATTTAATATTGATGTGTTATATTATTATTATTATTATTATAATTGTAGGAATGTAAAATGGTTCAATCCGCGCTTCGATTACACTGTATACTTTGATACTGGCATCCACTATCCATCTTTTGAGTTAGGTGAGGCAAATGCAATAAGAATAGTTCAATCGCTTGGATTCTTTATTATTAAGGAATCATGGAAACCACATACTGATATTGAGCATTTGTTGGTCGATATTTTATATACTGCGATAGATCTAGCAGGATTGAGAAGTCACACAAGCCATACCCTATGAAGAAGAGACATGGGAATACTAATTCGAAGGATGTTGATTGCAAGTTTGAAATATACATTAAAGAAGTATGGCAAGAGGATCACCCAAACACATGGCTTATGGTGGGGGTGAAATCACGTCGAACTGGGGAGAACAAGGGGTTTCACGCCCATGAGAAGGTGTTGTATCCAGAACATCACAGTCTTTGTTGTTTAAAAAAAAATTGTTTGTGATTTCGTGTACTGTTCACGGAGGAAAAAATGAAAAAATTGCTCATCAGCCACAAAGCTGAACGTGAAAAAAGGAAGAAAGATATCTTGGATTTTGGTTGTGTATTTGAGGTTTAACACAATGGCAAGAAAGAAGATAGCAAAGAAGCAAACCATGAAGCTAAACATTGAGGACCCCATGAAACAGCTTGCAACACAGATGGCTAAGGTGGGAGCTATGCTTCTAACCATGACTGAAGAGAGTTTGAGTTCTCTAGTGCATCAGAGTTCCAGTTTTGAGGAGGAGGAGGAGGCAAATCTAGGAGCAAAGAAATCATCGGTCAACTTGCCAGAGCACAGAAGAAAGATGGAGATTCCTACGAGATGCTCACGATGGAAAGGTAGTTGATGGTTTATCACGATCCTTTTTGTTTTGATTCTTATAAGGATTTGAGGAGTACGGGTATGCAAGCTTTGAGGGAAAACTTTTTGAAGGGGGAGGGACAGATGTGAGCAAGATAACCATCAAGAATATCAATTTCCAAACATTCCAAGTTATGATTCAATCGTGGAAGAATGACGTGCTGAAAATGGGTGTGTGGAAACAGTGTCAGGGTGCTTACTTTGGAGGCTTGTATCTTCATCTTGGAAGATAAACAATGGGAGTTTGGAGTTGAAGGTGAAAGTACAAGTCCTGATAAAGATCATGAAGACATTGAAGAATATTGATTTTACTTTGGTTCATTGAGCGTTGTGCTTGTGAATTCTTTCTCTGTATCAATCGAGTTTCCCCCTTGATTGTGGTTGAGATTCTACCCTTATATTGATAGAGCCTTCTCCCAGGTGTGAGATTGCACTTCCATTCCATCATATCCCTATCTTTTATTCCTATTCTTGGATGCGTTACTTTGATAACTACGAGTGTCGGTTCCGTGCTCATATAAAAATCAAGCCTATAAGATAAATAAGATCTTGAGATATTTTTGTAATCTCTCTCTTATCTCTCTATGAACTAGACCTCTTCTCTTTTTTGGTTTGAAGTTAATGTATGTGACATATTCTATGTTTTATAGATGATTTTATCTATCTGATGGATGGTTTTCATGAATTGCAAGATTTTGGATTCCTCTTCATGTCAATTGAGCTTTTGATTTAGGAGGGAGATAGTCCCCTTAGAGCCCATTATTGGCGTCTTTGGGTCATTCCTATCATATTTTTTCCGGGTTATCCCCAGGAAGTTGATTAGATCAACCTCCTAATGATATATGAACCCCCTAGGTTGAATAGAGAGCTACCTATCCATCACTTCATCGTGCCGGGTCAATTCCTAGTCAGTCGATCTCATAATGGTAGGTTAGTTAGTCGATCGAGCTTGTATGGTACTCTAACATTGATCAAAATGATAGAATTAGGGGGATTCAATCTAAGAGAGCTCCATAACTTGTAATAAGATATGGTAGTGGTTAGGTTAGTTTAGTTAGATTAGTTTCTTAATCACTATATTCTAGGTTGGCTAGATAACGAAACCTAAATCCGAAGAAAACTTTCCTCCACAAACCGAGGAGAAATCTAAGTTGGAGTTGGCAATGGAGGCCTTCATGGGGCATTACTCAAGACCATGTGCCACTCCACAACCAGAGCCAAAGAGCCGATTGGAACTCATGGTGGAGCAGTTTGCCTGAGGCACCGATGAAGGGTGCTCAAACTTGGATCTCCCACAACCCAAAGAGAAGTCCAAATTGGAGCTTGCCATAGAAAATTTTGAAAGAGCATGCTCCCACATGGATTTCCAACCCCTCCATCCTCACGGTTTGACATTAGAAGATAAGGTGGCATGCACTTTTGCAAGCCATTGCCTCTCATCATTAGAGTTGAAAGGGGAGGTTGAAAGGGCGATCAATGACAACCATGTGAAGTAAAAGGAACTCGCCTCAAAGAGCTCCCATTGTGAGGATGCTCAAGAAGGATGCACTAATGACTTTCATTCCCTTTCCATGAACAACTTTGAAGACCGAGTCACAATGATAGAGGAGCAAGAGAACCCTTTCAATGATCTTGCATGGAATCTTGCCTCCAAATCGTGCTTGAAGACATGAATGGAAGGAGAAAGAGGAGGTTGAAGAGGAGGAAGTGAACATTGAAGAAGAGGAAGATCTTGGTTGTTCCCAAGGGACATAAAACATTTTGGAAGAAGGAAGGGAGGTTGAGGTTGAAGATGCAAGTGGTGTCCAAGTTGAGGACGAGGTCGTGGTTGATGAAGCTTCTACAAGTTACAAGTGCTACGAAAGCTTTCGACCCGACCTCGATGCACTTCGGAGAAGGACCCATTTGCAGCTCTTTGCCAAGCTAAGGCCAAACCATCACTGATTCCTCTTGATGGATGTGATGGTGGTCAATCGATGATATCATAAGAGAAGAGAGAAGAAGAGGTCTCTTGGGTGGAGCCTCAAAACAATCCAAGTTCACGAGCCCTCAATCATGGACTCGTCCAAAGCTTGTGACATGAGACACCACGTCACCTACGAGAACCTCAACTTGAAGGAGGTTGTGGGATGGACCAAGACATGAGGAGCAACCTTCCGGCTAACGACGTTAAAGCAGCGCTTGTTGGGAGGCAACCCAACCACCATCAGTTTGTTTCCTTTTCTCTTCAATAAGACAACCTTTGGGGATTTTTTGGTGTTTGGACGTTGCCTTGCTTTTCCGGATCTCACCGACCTCCGATCCTGTCCACCAACATTCACACTTTAGCCGATAATGTTGTTCTACCTCCTTACCAAAGCAGTTAAAATCAGGATTTTACCTAAAATCGAAAACTGGGGTAAAATCGGAATCGTAAAATCGTAGGATTTTATGTACCATATAGAACATAACATATAAGAATATTAGTGGGGTAAATCATTAATAACACAAAGACACATAACATTTAAAATAATAATTCTCAAGATTAATGCATAACTCAAAAATAATTCATGATGAAGGGATAGAGCTCATGGGGTTTCCCTCTTGTTTTCATGTTGTGTCTAGGTAGTTTAACTCAAAGTAATATTCCGAAATCGTCTACTAAGTATGATTTAAAACTAAAAATAATTGAACTCTAATAAAATAAGTAATGCTAGTGTCTTGGTATAAACATATTCATTAATAAATAAATTAGTTAATAATAATGTTAATTCTTACATACTTCCAATATTAGGACAATTGTTTTACCAATAAGTTAAATAGGGCAAAGGGAAATGGATTAACCGAGCCCTAATTTGGTTATTTTTATTATTTTTAAATATTTTTCTAATAGAAAAACATGTGAAAAGATTTCCGTCATTGCCCTTTGCACCGAAACAGTTATGCCTATTTTAAATTGGCTCAAACCACCTATTTTGATCTCATACGATCAAAATTCCGATTTTGGTATGATTTTAACGATTTTAATTCCGATTTTAAATAATTTTAAGGTCCACTGATTTTATAGTAAAATCATGATCGAAATCCCTAAGAAAAATCCTAAAATCCTACGATTTTACGAACAAAATCCCGATTTTGACTACATTGCTCCTGACTTTATGCCATTGAGGCCAATGTCAAGCTTAAGTGTGTGTGTTGGGGGGGGGGGTATTTTATTATGCTTGTGTGTGTGAATGATTGGTGTGATTTTGAGTGCTTGGAGCCTAGTCGAATGCCCAAATTCTAAAATTTTGAGGGCTCCAAGCAAAACAAATTCTACATTTGCATGATCATAGTGGAACTTTTGGTGTTTTGTTTTGAATCTCGTGGCTATTAACATCGATGTATGGATGACTTGTTTGTGATTGAGAACAACCTATGATGATGACTGATATATGCATTAGTGTTGTGTAAGTATTTAGTTCTCATGTGTTTGCGAACCAATGGATGTTTCAGATTGATTACTCATTGGCCACAATTACTATGCATCGAAATTTGGAAGTTGGAATGAATTATTGAGCATCTAGGTAGCCATGTGAGATTTGTGCCACTCGTTTTGTTCGTGTGTGATAGATCCCTCTTACCATGATGTGTAGCATTCACGTTGTCACTAGCAAGGAAGATGGAGGCATAGGATTAGCCCACAACCAAAAAATTGACCTGCCCCGATTGCATTATCTGCTAGCCAAACCTACATGCATTGGCAAGCTCACACATCAATTAGTTGATTGTCTTCATGACCTTTGTATATGTTGGTTTGACAATTTTGGCTCTGCAGTTGGGTTTGTATATGTCCCCTTATCCTTGGTGAGCTTACAAAGAGTATGTTAGACTTTGTTATCTATTCTTTCTTTCTTTACTTCCTTTCTTTTCTAGTTCGAATTTCTGGTGTAGGTTTCCTTCGATGGTGGGTTTGAGGGAAGAAGGAGATGAAGGAAGGTCACCAAGCCCTTAAAGGCTGTTCATGCCCCATCCTACTCTCTGCAGTTGCCTTCACGATGCAAGGAGCAACAAAGCCCCCTCCAAGTCCCAAAATCGGTTATCGAACGAGAGATAGTAATCTGCAGGTCGACATGACCTACAACACAATCTCGTTACTGAACACATTACTACCGCTGCCAAACATTAACTAGCACGAAGTCATTTAACTTCACGACTAGTTTGGACGTCACGACCCGTGATACGGTCATATTCCCCTAGATGTTACATCTTTTTAGTGTTGCTCAACCCCTAATTTACCCCTTTTTCATTGCAAATTATTCCTAACTTGCAATGCAAGTTTCCATGGCATGTGGAATCAACTTTAATTTACGTATACGGTAAAGAAAATCATTTATTCCACTAATTTTCAACCCAATCTAATTTATTTTTCTCGATTTGGGATGTTACAACTTACATAAAAAACATATATTTATATTCACTCTAAAGTCAAAACCCTTTACAACGTAGGCTACTTAGGGTTATGTTGCAAAATCACCAAAACAAGACTTCATGCCAACATGGAACCTAAACACCTAGTCGGGATAGAATTCAAGATTGTGACTTACAGACCATGACTTTTGCAATGCCTTGCTAGAACAAATTCACTAGCTGATCTTCATGAGTCCCGACTGTGCTTTAAGGAATGCTAGGTTGATTCGGGCCTAATGTACACCTTTTACCCCGCTTTTCACTTGAGGTTTGAGACATTTAAACTCCTAAAAGGTTGGTTTTACGCTAGGTTTCGTGTGGTTTCAGTGTGTTTCAGATCCTAATAGGTAAAACCGACCTCGGAGTCGAAAGTTGGAAGAAATGGATCAAAGACCGGGTAAAGAGGAGGAATCAGCTGCACTTCAAGGCCTGGCATTGGAGTTCACGGTCTCTAAGGCCGTGAACTGGAGCTACATACCGTGAACAACAAGGTGTCTAGGAGGGTTCCACAGGTTACTGACGACCAGGCAGTTCACGGTCTCTATGACCGTGAACTTTGAGTGCAAACCGTAAACCCTGGAGAGTGAAGCGATACGTTGTGACGACGATACTGAGTTCATGGACACGTTTAGGTGTTCATGATCGTGAACTGGAAGGCAGTGAACTCAACTCAATCTAGGTTTAAGTGTGCAGCTTAAAGGAAGAAGAAGGGGGGAGAGACCTAGAGGGAGAAAAGACTTCTCCTTCTTCAGATTTTAGAGTGAGAATGTGACAAACCAAAGAAGAGGAAAAAGCTAGGGTTTGATCTCCAAGCAAGGATTTGGGATTTCTTCTGCACAAGGAGCAAGGCTTGCATCTTCATGATGGTATTCCTTTCCTTCTTTTGTGTTTTCCCTTCTCTTAGCATGGAGTAGTCCCTTTCTTTCACTTAGGTGTTTGTAAATCCTAGTTTCAATTATGTAAATACTTGTATGAATTGAATGATTTGGGTGTGGATGTGTTTTAATGTGAATATTATTATTTAGAAATTATTGTGTTGTGTGAAAGTCTATCAATCTAATTGTCATTCTAACCTAGTTTAGAGAGAACCCTCCTTAGCTTAAGAGGCTCTTTTAGAGTTGGGATTTCCTTGGGCATTCTATGCCTCCTATTCTTGATTAGATAATGGTCAACCCTCCTAATTTGTATTAAGCACTTAGGGTTATGTTGTGTGTGGTCGTCCGAACTCCAATTCGAAGGTGGAGTCTAACCACTCCTTAGTCGATAAGTTGAGAGGGTCATGTTAGTGACTTGGATCATTTCCTATTCCTCAATCTAGAGCCTAAGAGGGTAGCTTCGGTTGCTTGTTAGACTCCCCTGCGGATCATGACCCCCCTAACCACACACGGTTAATCGAATCATCGAGTCATAATTTTTAGCTAGCGTGAGCAACACCAGGGTGAAGCTTTCTCAACTAGAGTCAAATCCATTTTACCTTTGCAAAGTAATTTAGTTTTAAACCTTTGTTTTCACCAAAACCAATTTGCTAGATAATGCTTCAAACGGTCGAAGTAGCGGTACATGGACCGTCCTGGGTCGATATTTAAACATGTTTATCCTTTACTACACCTTTCTATGGTTTAACAAACTTGGGCGTTAGAAGGGATTCTTTTGTTTGGTATTCAGATTGAGCCAAGTTTTCGGCGCCGTTGCCGGGGATCAACGGTCCGTTATCGTGAAAAGTCTGTTTGGTTTTAATCTAGTTTTTAATTTCTGTTTTGTTAAGTCGTGAAGGTTGTGCTTGTGTCAGACGAGTTGTGTTCTTTGAGTGTGTGTAGGGAGGTGCATGACCCGGAGTAATCCGGCGCCTTTAACACCACTGAACGAGGACATTAAGCGGACTCTCCAACTTCTAGCTCGTGGGAAGGAGCAAGCGGAGGCAAGAAGAAGAAGTGAAGGAAGGGGAGAAGTAGTTAGTCCCGGATTGGAAGAAATCGAAGAAGAAGTTGAGATTGAGATGGCGGGGAATCAGCAATGAGGGGTTAATCCGCCCCCAAACCCAAATGTGGAAGCGGAAGCCGATGAAGAGCCAACAATAATGGGCTACTATATGGCCCCACGAGCGGCGGACATCCAATCACCAATCCTACATCCGCCCGTGGCCGCCAACAATTTCGAGATCAAGCCTTCTCTTGTGACGATGATTCAACAAAATGCCTACTTCCATGGGCTTTCTCACGAGTCACCACGAGAGCATGTCCAATGGTTTCTTGAGATAGCGGGAAGCTTGAAGATTAGTGGTGTCTCCGAGGAAGCGTTGCGATTGAGGCTTTCCCCCTATTCTTTGGTGGGGAAGGCACTCTGATGGCTCAACAATCGTCTGACTATATCCATCACCTCTTGGGACGATCTCCTTAATAAGTTCACGACCCGATATTGTCCTCCTTCCAAGACGACCGAGTTGAGGAAAAAGATTACCCACTTCGAGCAAGAGGAGGATGAGACGTTGAGGGATACATGGGAGAGGTTCTCGGACTACTTCCTCCAATGCCCTCACCATGGCTTCGAGGAGCAATTCCGGATCGAAACTTTTTGTGGAGGACTCATGCAAGATGACAAGATCCTTATCGACTCCCTTTGTCAAGGGAGGTTGATGAACATGACTCCTCTGCAAGTCACCGAATTTCTTGAAGACATGGCTCTCAAAGGATATGATTGGGGATTGACGAGAAGTAGTAAGAGAACCACCGAGAGAGGAGTAAGAAGTGTGGGAGCAAGTGCTCCACTTGAAGCAAAGCTTGACAAGTTGATCGAGGTGATGCTTGAGGACAAGAAGCAAGGAAAGAGAGCGGTGATGTCTTGTGATTGGTGTTTGAGCACCAATCACGAAATTGCGGATTGCCAAGTGATGAAGGAGACAAGTACCAACGAGGAGCAAGTGAGCTTCATCGCCAATGCTAGAGGGAAAAAACCTTAGAGCAACACATACAACCCCGGGTGGCGCAATCATCCGAACTTTGCTTGGTCCTGCCCTACCATTCCAAGACCTCCCGGTTTCCAAGGTCCAATGGGCAACTATCAACCTCGGCCAACATTCATCCAACAAAGGCCTCAATTCTAGAACTCGAACTTCCAACAACCATATCAAGCACAAGGCGGTCAAGGGTTTCAACAAAAACAACAAGTCGACAAGTTCTCTAAACTTGAAGACCTTGTGACCACCTTTGTGAGTACAAGCTCCCAGAAGTTCGAGAAGATTGAGCAATTCATGGATGTGGCAACATCCAAGTTTACCTCGGTTGAGGCGGGACTCCGAAGCCATCAAGCAAATCTCCAAAACTTGGAAGTGCAAATTAGCAACCTTGTCGGGATCCTCACAAAGAGACCAAAAGGAGCCCTACCCTCTCAAACCATTGCCAAACCCAAGGATCAAGCCAGGTGGAATGCAATTTTCTTGAGGAGAGGGAAGGTGACCTCGAAGGTCGTTGCCAAAGAAGCGAATGAGAAGGAAGACCCTCTACTCGAGGGTGAAGAAGAGGATACCTTGGGAGAAAAGAGAGGAGTGGCAAGGAAGGCATTGCCAAAGCCACCACCTGTGGCTGAGTACACTCCACTCCTACCTTTTCCCACGAGGGTGCACAAGGAAAGATTGGAAGTGGAATGTGGGGGTTTCATGAGCTCCACCTAAACATTCTCTTCCTTGAAGCAATGAACCACATGCCAAGATATTCAAAGTACCTCAAGGAGCTTCTAGCCAAGAAGCCGAAGGTTGAAGACCTCGCCAATGTCACTTTGCGCGAGGACTGCTCCGCATTCATCCTAAACAAGTTTCCCAGGAAGTAGCAAGATCCATGTAGTTTCACCATCCCTCTTTGCATTGGTGCATGTCATACAGAAAATTCCTTGGCGGATCTAGGTGTGAGCATAAATGTGATGCCATTTAAACTTTATAAGAAGATAGTGATGAGAGAATTACCTAGGAATTGATTGATGTAAATAAGGGAACTCTGATTCTAAGAGATAGTGATGAGAGAATTACCTAGGAATTTATCCTAAGCCTAGGAGTGAGGAAGTGAAAGAAGTGGAATCGAATGGCCTGGTTGTGAGTGGAGGCGAGCCTCACAAGGCAAACCCCACTAGTTTGTTTGTTCCATGTGATGTGAAGCAGGACAATGTGTTGTGTACTAATATCGGTAAGAAGAAGAAGGTCGCATGGCGTGCTAAGTTGGAGAATGCGATCAAGGAGAGGAAAGAAAAGCGAAAAAGGAAGTTGGCCGATCAAGGAGGCCACTCGTTGGTGAAGGACAAGGGCAAGGCAAAGATGCCTGACCAAGAAGACCATCCGATAGAGCTTAAGTTGGGAGGCTACAAGCCTCCCCCCGAGATCGTGGCGGATCCACTCTCGGTGGCATCATGTTCCAAGACATGATAGATCCGCAACGTCAAGCTAGTGACGTTAACTTAGCGCTTGTTGGGAGGCAACCCAATGGAGGTTTGTTTTCTTTTCCTTATTTTCATTTTTGTGTCAAGTGAATAGTTCTAGTGGTCGAGTGGTATCCCCGTGCCAAGTTTTGTGGTTGTGCGTTTTAAGGTTGTGTTGTGATCGATAGGATGCATGGTGGAATAGGTCGAGTCAAATTTTTTTTAGAAGTGCCCTGTTTTTCCTTGAGTTCACGCACGCATTGCCAAGTTCACGGTCTTACAATACCGTGAACAGGTAAACACATCCGTGAACAGGGCACTTCCACGAGCATGACAGTTGTTGACCACCCACAGTTCACGGCCGGATTGCAGTGTTCACGGTCTTAACGAACGTGAACTGGAAACGCGTCCATGAACTACCATCGTCATCTATAAAAGGGACGTGAACGCTGACCCCTCACCTCACGACCCAAAAACTCACCGAAAAATTCAAATCTCGCCGGAAAACCATGAAAATCCGATAGTTTTACCTCTTTTCACCCATTTTCTGCGAGCCAAACCCAAAACCAAGTGCACACAAAAATTTTTGATGAGGAGAGAATGGACATGCACCATACGTGGAAAAAACGTCAACCACAGCTCATTGGGAGGAAAAGAAATTCCCCCACACTTATTTTACCCAGGCCATGGGGGGAACACGATGATAAATCACGTCGATGGGACCTTACATCACCCACCTTGCTCGCTACTTCAATGTTGATCTTGCGGGATGCACTAAAGAGGGGCGCACCTCGGAGTTTGAAGAGGGAACTTTGCATTCCATGCGGTTATTGAAATCATTTGGACCATTTCGGTACATAGAGGGATTGACCCTACCACCAGGGCTTCCATTCTCAGAGAAGCCACCTGCTCGAGCTCCCAGCCGCGGCCGACGTCCCGCCCCTTGTACCACCACCAGCAGCAGCTTCATCATCCAAAGCAGCCAGTGATCCCCTCGTCCAGAGGATGGATCGCTTAGAGACCCATGTTGTGGGAGTGACTTCCCGCCTCAACCGACAGAACGACCTTCTCGAGCATATTGCTCGTCGTTAGGGCCTACTCCTAGATGAGGATGGTGGACCTTCCACCCGAGAGAGGTAGTCGACGAGGGAGATATGTGGCAGAGCCGATTCCATTCGCCCCACTACTCCACTTGGAACTCTGAACTCTTTTGTTTAAAGTGGTCGGGTTGTGGGAGAATCTTGTGTTTATTGGCATTGAACTTGAATTGTTGCATGTGATCGATTGCGTCCTATGATGATGATTGAGAGGTGCATTAGGATAGTGCAAATGTTTAGTTCTCATGTGTGCAAAAAATGAATGGATGTTTTGACTCGATTACTTGTTGATTACAATTGCCATGCATGTTGCTTTGTAAATTGGAATATATGGTTGGGTGACTAGGTAGCCATGTGAGTTTTGAGCCGATCATTTTATTCTTGTGTGCTTAGATCCCTCTTACCATGGTGAGTAACATCACAGTTGTAACTAGTAAGTATGATGGAGGCATAGGATTAGTCCACGCCCAAATGTTGATTGTCCCGAAATGATTTATCCACTAGTCAACCCCTTTGAGCCTTGTGACTTTGGGGGTCGTTTCTCGTGCTAGGAACTTGTTGTTCGTGAGCTTAATGGTGTTGATAGAACGACCCCAATCCTTTCTTCGTGTCTATACGTGCGTCATCCTTGTGTCCCAAAGCTCTCGCTTTTGAGCTCCATTGAGGTTCTGCATAGGAGGACTTTATGCAGTTCTTGCTAGGATTGAAAGTGAAAGGAAGATTAGTGTTGGAGTTAGTTCTTAAAAAGAGAGCATTGATCGTTAAAAGTACAGTGGCAAGTTGATGCGGCCGCAACAGCGGAAGGGCAGGGAAAATACCCGATGGAAGAAGCCAATACCCACCCGGGTATTTTGGCAGCAACCGGTCTTTTGGGCAGAAGGCCCCCCGGGGTGGAGGATAAATACCCGATCGGGTATTTTTAGGGATGACTGGGTATTTTAACCTGTGTGACGGGAATTTGGATTTTTAAGTTGTTTTTGTTATTTTTAATTGCCCAGACCTATATAAAGGCTGAAACTTGAGTTTTAGGGTTAGTTTTTAGCAAAATATTGACCTTGGTTTTCAGCTTAAGGCTTGAACTTTTTCTCTGTATCAATCAAGTTTTCCCGTTGCAGAACGCATAGAAAAGGAGGAATCGCTCTCTGAAGAAGAAACCCCAATTGAAGAACCAGCCATGAGAGAGCAGAGTCAGAACCTTGCAGAAGCTATGACGCTGCTTGCCGCGCAAATGACGCAGATGGGAGCATTGCTTCAGGCCCAGCAGGACGCTATCAAAGGTCAGCTGGTTGAGACAAATCAGACAGAGGTTGGATTCCCTTATCACCAGGTTGGAGACACAACCAATGGGTAATCCAATACCACCGGAGAATCCAGCAATTGTCGCAGCTCATACTGGGACCGCGAACCGAGAAGGTCCCCGAGCAGACCGAATGTACGACTTTCATCATTGTTTACCACAAGTTATCACTCACATACCATAGCAAACGTTTACAAAAACGACTTAAAAACGAAGAAGTTACCATATGGTATGTAGTTGGTAACTGGAGGTATGAAAAAAAGTTTCTCGAAATATATTGAAAATTGATATCATTTTGTAGAGCACAACGAACTCGTTTCATCTGTGCAAATTTTTTTTGAAATCTGAGTTCGAACGATGAAGATAATAGTCGATTAATAAAACTAGAAAAAATAAAATGTCTTTAATTCACAACTCTTAGATCTAGATTTTATGAATCCACTTAAATCTAAGAGCCCGTTTAGTATTGTTGCTTGTTTTTGTTGTCTGTTTTGTTTTATGAAATTTGGAAAACCAAGAAAAAAAATCGTGTTTAGTTGGGTTTTTATTTTCTGTTGTGAATCAGAGTTGCACAATAAGGCCCAAATATGAGAAACAACAATTTATTGCTTTGGATCTGATTCTTAAACATGTTGCACACGGGATTTCTACTGGTTTGGCACTTGATTTCATTAAACTAGACCAGTTTTCGAATTTCCACAGAAGCAAAAAAAAAATTCTTCTTTTTTTTAACACAGTCGCCCCCCCCCCCCCCCCCCCCCAAAAAAAAACCCTACTTCAACATATCACTTATCAGACGCCCCCAACCCATACCCTTTTCCATCTTCTTCTCGACAGAGGAGTTCCGCCCCCAACCCATCAGCCCCCCACCTCCGCAGGTCGCCCTCGCCCAGCCTCCGGCCAGCGCCGCCTCGCCTCTAACTGCCGCAGCCCGCGCAGCCGCCCAGCCCGCCGACTTCCGCCCGCGCAACCGCCGCCTCCGCCGGCCGCCGACCACTTCCCCTCCATAAACGCCTTACTCCATCTCCCCGCAGCAGGTAACTTTGACTTCTTCAAAGTATTATGTTAATCTATACTTTCTGAATATGTTCTTGAATTATGGCATGTATGTAGTGATTGCTAGATGAGTTATTTGTGAATTTGGATTGATTGCTATGTTCTTTGTTTTGTGGTTTACCTCAGTAATGGAGAAAATTGTTGAAAATGGTGATGTTGATTGTGTGGAGATTCGGAAAAATGATAATGGGGAGAGGGATGATAGCAAACTATGGGGGTGATAAAGCTGAATCTGTGTTCATTGATCTTTTGGTGGAAGAAGTTAAAAAGGGAAATCGTGTTACTTCAACCTTTTCACCAACTGGATTCGCCAATCTCATTGGTGGTTTGAAAGAGCGGTTGAAAAGAGACTATACTAAGACTCAAGTGAAGAATAAGTTTAATGGGTTAAGGGGTAGGCTCAGAGCTTTCAAGACATTGCTTAGTCATACTGAAGTGGGATATGAAGCTTCAACTGGTTTTGTTAGTGCAGAAGAACATGTTTGGGAAAGTGTTGTCAAGGTAATAAATCAATCTCTTTTCAATAATAATAATACTAATTAAAATGAATGTTAAAATCTCATTTTACTTAATTTGAGATGATTTTATTAATGAGTGTAGGGTTCAAAGTTGCATCTTAGATTCCGAAAGCATGGATGTACTGAATATGACAAGTTGTGCTACATATTTGGTGACACTACTGCTTCTGGAAATAATGCTCGTCCTTCAACCAAAGCTGCTTCTAGTAGTAATGAGGAAGAGTTGGCTGCAACCAAAAGTGTTGAGGTAACTAATCTTGACGGTGAAGAGGAAGAAATTCGTGCAACTCCTGTTGTTGAGAAGGAGGATACGAACAAAAACAAAGGCAAGGGGAAAAAAAGAAAGCGAGATAAGATTAGCTATGCTGAGTCCATAGGAACATTGTTGTCATCCATGATTGAGCGAGAGAAAATGAAAGTTGAGCGCGAGGCACACAAGATGGCTTCTTCTTCTGTGGGAGGAGGTGAAGTCTCCTCCAAGCCAAGTGATGATGGGCAACTTATGGAGTGTGTCAAGCTTTTGGATGAGATGAAAGTTAATGGTGCTTTGTTTTCATCAGCTGTGAAGTGTCTCCATGATTCTAAAGAATATCAAAATGTGTTCTTGAATGTGTCTGAAGAGAGGAGGAGTGATTTGTTGTAGCTTTGGATGTGATGGATGCTTCGGCTGTTTTGTTATGTTTAAAACTCTCTTGTTCTGTACTATTTTGTAGTGTTATCATTTGGTTTGAAGTTGGTTTGTAATGAATATTTGTATGAATGTTGGATTTGATTATGATTTGTAATGAATGTGTTGTGATGTTATTTCTATGGATGTTCATTACTTTACTTTGTCTACATAGATAAATGGCTAATTTTTCAGATTCATCATCAGACTCTGATGACGATAAATTAGTAGTAATAATGCTAGCATTGATGGAGGAGGAGAGGAGGAAGTCGTCTTCTAAAACTCCTTGTAGAACATCAGATAAAAGAGGACATGATTGGGTGCATGAGATTCTCCGTGGACATCCAATTCGAATATATGAGTAGTTATGGATGGATAAAAGGAAATTTGTTTCTCTATGTGAGGAACTAAAACGATATGGAGGGTTGGAATCAACAAAGAATGTGACAGTTGAAGAACAAGTTGCAATATTCATGAAAGCTGTTGGTACTCATGGATCACTAGAGATGGCGCAGAAAGGTTCCAACATTCCACAGCCACTATATCAAAGTACTTTGGCATAGTGTTGAAAGCAGTCAACAAAATTGCAGTAAGGCTAATTAAACCACCAGATATGGGTGTGGTTCCAGAGCAGATCATGGATAACTCAAAATTTTACCCGTATTTTAAGGTTAATTTCTTATCCTTTATTTCATATTGCACATGTTTCATATTATGATGATCTTGATATAGGTATATTGTCTTGATGATCTTGATATAGGTATATTGTCTTACAGGATGTTGTTGGTGCTATAGATGGAGTGCACATTGATGCTGTAGTTCCAACTGTTGAGCAAATCCCATATCGAGGACGAAAAGCAAAAACAACACAAAATGTTTTGTGTGTTTGTTCTTTTGATATGCTATTTACTTATGTAATAGCAGGATGGGAAGGCACTGCGAATGATGCTAGAATACTAATGGAGACAATTGCAAATCCAGATAATGATTTTCCAATGCCACCAAAAGGTATGATATCTACATTTCTTTCATTTATTAATACAATATGAGTGATAGTGAGATCTTATTAGTTTATTTTCAACATATTCATTTAGGAAAATATTATCTTGTAGACTCTGGATTTCAAAACATCCCTGGATTTCTAGCACCATTTCTTGGAGCTACCCGTCATTTTCAAGAGATGAGGCGTAGAGGCGGACCAAGAGGGCGTAAGGAATTATTCAACTTTCGGCATTCAAGTCTGCGTAATGTGATTGAGCGTTGCTTCGGAGTTTTAAAGGCAATGTTTCCGATTCTAAAGTTCATGCGGTCGTATAGCTTGAGGAAGCAAACAAGTATTGTCATTGCTTGTTGCGCCTTACATAATTTCATCAAGATTCATGCTGAAGATAATAAACTATTTCATGAATATGAAAATTATGAAGATGAAGAAGGTTCGACTTCTGGGGTTGAACTACCACTCACTGAGTTCAACGTCAACTATGCAGCAACACGTGAGATGACCGAGAAGCGGGATGCCATTGCTAACCAGTTATGGAGTGATAATCATGTTTAGTATTATTTTTTTTGTAAGGAACATGAATGATGTTAGCTATGTTGACTTTTGTGAGACTTTGCTTAATATTGAGGACATATATCTTTTTTTGGTTTTTAGTTCTTATAATAGTAACTAAACGCATTTGTATTTCTTGTTGTCAGTTTTAATGATTTTTCAGATTTATCAACTAAACAGTTCCAAATTCACTTACATAGATTGGTAATCAATAGTTAGCGAAGGTATCCCAAGCCCATTTTGAGCTAGGAGTAGGGATAAGAAAACAAGTAGATCGTTATTAAATAACGGAAATGATTTGTTAAAATAAACTCAATTTGTCAAATGCCAGCCAAAACCAGTAAACGTCTCGACATCCCATCCTTCTATTTTCATCTGGTAGCTGCCTCCCTCTCCCCTCGCAGTCTTCCATTGTCTGCCCTTCCTCCCTCCCCCGTTAATACACCACTTTCCCGGTCGACAAAGCTCTGAACCAAAACTACAGAATAAGAAAAGAAACTCCAATCCCATTCCAATCACTCGCTCAGTCACTCTGTTCCTTCTTTCTCTCCTCTTCCAACCGCTCCGCTCTTGTAAGAGCTTTTGACGATTTTTTTGGGTTCGATGAGGGCTTTTGATTCATGCCGCAATGCCTTCAATCGAGCCGCCAATCGATGCTTCGATGTCTTCCCTTGTCTAGCAGATCCCGGTATGTCCATTTTTTTTTAATTTTCTTAATACCGAACAATCTACGCCTCTGTCATTTTCCAACTCTCGGATGTGTGATTTCCAGCGAGGAGATCATCGCTGGGATTGAGGCTAGCATTGGTGTTGCTGCATCTACTCTATGCTGGAGTTCTCTTTCTCTTCGACACTGACTTGATTGATAAAACAAAGCAGCAGCCTTGGTATGTATGCCAGTCACTTTTCTTTAATCAGAATCTGTCGCCGAATTAGCCCAAATTTATGTGATTTCCGGTTTCACTTACTTGAATGCACTGCATGACTCTGCTCCCTACTCTTGGTTATGCACGTTCTGGTTTCTTTTCTGGTGCATTCGAGGTTTAGGGTGGTTTTGGAAGATCCTAGATGGGGTAAATCATGAGCTTAGTTACTTGAACTACAGTTGGTATAGGGTTTACTGCAGCTATTGTTGACCTCCTCTTATTTGCTTCTTCAGGTTTACTGCTCTGTATGGCTTGTTGTTCTTCGCAACTTTGGTTCAATATTTCGTTACGTCTAGCTCATCTCCTGGGTACGTTACATTAATTGCATCATGCTCAAACACATTGAGTAGCTAAAGTTCTGGGGTGGTTTCATTGTCCATTCTTATTAATCCAGTCTTCGTTCCCCCCTCTTTCTTTCCCCTTCTTCTTTTAGCTATGTCATTGATGCAATGAGGGACCTTAATGAGAGAAACGCAATTGCTAGGCAGGCAGCAATGATTTCAAAGTAAGTCTGTTTTTGAGCTCGTTAAGATTGGTTGAACAGATATTGATTGCAACTTAGGTTCAGTGAGGGGCTAATGGTAGGGTTTCCGGATGTCTGTTTTGACACTTGGCCTACTGATAACTACCTTTTCCGTGTTTAAGCAAAGACAGCCTGCTTCAAGTAAAAATGGAAACTTGGTTATAACCATTGATGCTACTCAGCATGGACGCCTGCTTCATGGAAGTAATATAATGCCATGGACAAAGCTGGTTTTAGATCTGTACCCCCCTGGAACGTCGGTCAGGTATGACTTTTACACTGTATGTTTATCTAACGTGGCCTCCTTTTGTTCTTCATTTGGAGATATGATATATTTACTGTTCTTAATTGGGAAGGCAGAAACAAATCGTAATTCATCACCTGGATCTGTATCAAGTAGTACCATACTCTTAATAGGCTGAGTTAAATGCTAAATTGACTATCTCAAAGAGCTAGAATTTTTAGGGTAGATTTCCAACTCTCCTGATACTCTTGGGGAACCATGTAATTCTCCTGCTGATTTACACTTTTAGATTTTGAATCATGCTGTTCGTTGTTAGGTTTTAAGTGATATTCTTTCTTTTGGCAACTGATACAGTGGTTGTGTGACGTGAGTGTTAGCAATACTGTAACTTCATCTAATGCCAATAGACTTTGATAAAAACTCTGTTTATTCTGCTCTATGCAGAAACTGCACTTGTTCCTATTGCAATGTTGAGCAGGTAATTATTGGACATCTTGGCATAGTCTTCTGTTATTTTTGTGGGAATTTAAATCTGTTTTCGCTGTTGTCACCTTTTCGTTACATACCATTTCCAATGTAAATGCAGCCTCCTCGAGCAAAGCATTGTCATGATTGTGATAAATGCGTTCTCCAGTTTGATCATCACTGTGTTTGGCTTGGAACATGCATTGGCCAGGGAAATCATTGTCGGTTCTGGTAAGCTGTCATATCTTTTCATTTCCCTATAGGGTTGTGATGCGTAGTCTGTGAATGAAATGATGATCAGTCACTCCGTGAAGTTTTGTATGTTCTAGTTGTTGGTTGAGCAGCACCAGAAAGTTCAGTTTCTTGTTTTGCTAAGTTACTCGGTCTTTTGATGGCTGCCGTTCTAAGTCAGTTATATTTCCATGAAGTGCTTTACTTGTTTTTCTTTGATCCTTGCTTATATCGCCTGTGCCATATATTCTCACTGAGCTATCTTCTAATTATATGTAATATA
The DNA here is from genome assembly GCA_964030455.1 of Linum trigynum. Lineage (NCBI taxonomy): Eukaryota > Viridiplantae > Streptophyta > Magnoliopsida > Malpighiales > Linaceae > Linum > Linum trigynum. Next base: position 24,108,491 of record OZ034814.1, on the reverse strand, counting down.
ATACATCAGGTGGTACATCTGTGGGGAAACAGCATTGTGTCTGTGGACTGGCATCTTGTATATCACCTATTTAAAGTCTAACATCTCGAGGTTTTGGTATGATTACTTGTTGAGAGCTTGTCTCTACTTGTTGGACTTCGTTTTTCAATGGATTTAAACTATTTTCTAATTGACACACCATTATGTCTAGGTGGAAGGATGCCATCACGATACTGCTGGTGATTACTTTGTCAATCTTCTTATTATTTCTGCTTCTCCTCCTGCTTTTCCATAGGTAAGTAAATTATGGCTTTCTCCCCACAAATAGCTGGTACTGTGTTTGTTGCATTATACTATCACGCAGCTCTCTTGAAAACTAATGTCTTTCACCTCTGGCCATAAATTTTCCACCATTTATTACAGTAAACTTCCTTCTACTTCCTGAAAAAGTGAAGGATAAAAGTTTATATTGCTGCAGAAAGTACCTTTCTTGAAAATTAACCTTTTGGAAGCATTAAGACAATGCACTAACACTTGTTTCTGGTACAGCTATCTTATTCTTACCAACCAGACCACCTTTGAATTAGTAAGACGCAGGCGGATCCCATATTTGAGGTATGTTTGTACTACAACACACTCTTTTGGCTAAGACCAACCTTCCCTAAACAATAATTTGGGCTACCGTGTAAAGCTGCATACTTGCTTCAGGTCCTGACCACTTTTTACAACCTGCTCTTGGTGATCTACAGGGGTATTCCTGAAAGAGTGTATCCCTTCAGTAAGGGAGTCTGCAGCAACTTGTATGGTTTTTGTTGTGCTCCTAGAAGCCTATACAGTTTGGAAAGGATGCCCTCGAGGGTGGAAATGGAAGAGAAGTCAAGACCTTACACGTGCTTGGATATTTTGACTTGCCGTTGCTGCTAAGAGTTTTGTTTCATTGTAGATTTACTTGTGTGCAGAGTATTCACAATAGAGTCCATAGGAAGACAGTTTGTTCACCAATCAATCCATTTGTCTCCTCTTTGGAAAAGAACGACACTTGCCAGGTTTCAGTTTGCCGCTTCTTTAGGAGGATCTGCAGTTAGGGGATAAGGCAATTGTGTTCTTGACTTAAGTAATGTTGTTTGTACTCTGGGATAAATCTCAGCAAGTCTGCTACGTCATGTGTGTAATTTGTATGCTAACGAGGATGAAAGAAACTGTTGTATCACTGTGGCCTGTGGGTGTTATGTAACCCATTAGAGCGAAGCTGTAACTATTTGCAAAGCAAGGGATGCAAAGCAGTTGCGGCCAGAATGGAGATGGAATACCCAATCACTTTATGATTCGAAGCACCAGTTAAGTATGTTGGTTTTCTTCCTGTCGTACACAGCTAATAGCGCAATGCACATACGAAAGAGTTCCTCGGAAAATATAGCACGAACCAACTCAGCAAGTCGTGTAATACAAATGATTGCATATCTGGTATGGATATTACAGAGATTTAAGTCATGATGTATACAATATAGAATAATTTCCATGCATGAAGCAAAAAGGACTTGTGCAAAATGAGGTCAGAAGGCTGTCTAAGCTTTTGGTTTGCGATACTTGAGAGCTTCAAAGCGAGCAGCAAGTTGATCATAGTCTGGCAATTTAGGATGATGAACTGCAGGGACAGGTGGTGGAAGACGCACAGGAGGAGGCGGACAACCAGCAGCAGCACCACCACTTGGACTTGGGTTTTCCATTTCAATCTCTTCGTCACAGTCAGATTCATCAAACAGAATGTTAGAATCCCGAGAGGAGCATCGCTGGTCATGATCGTGTGTGCCACCGTGGACATTTCGGTCATCCTCCTGCACTGCCATCATCCCATTGTAGCTGTGTCTTCTTGTATAGGGAAGATGATCACCGTCAACCATCTTTGTTGCTGGCGGTGGCGCATCATTGTAGCTGTACCTCCTGAAACCTTCATTGCCTGGACAGTCGGAAGACCCACTGAAGTTCTGATGATAGTCATCCTTCATTCCTGGACTGGTATCAGACCGATTCCTCTCCCTGTCAGCTAAGTAAGCCGCAGCTTGTGCAGCTGCAATTGCTTGCTTTGCGGATTCTGCAGCTGCATCAGCGGCAGTTGCAGCATCTCCAAAATAAGCATCACCAGGTTGGCCTTCATTAGTTGATCTGTGAAAGATGATAAATGGCACAGGTGTTGATACGGGAAACGTTACTACTTAGAGCCTCTTGGTGTGACAACTGACGGTGACAAGAGAAAAATAACTAACCTGGTGGTGGTTCGTTTATGTGGGTCAACAGAGTTACTCGGCTGTAGCTTAACTGGGAAGCTGGAAGCACTGGCAAAAGTGGAAGGTCCATCCTGATTAAGCAGAAAGAAGCGCAAAGAATTAGTTAGCAGCTGGAAAGAGATTGACAGAGAAGACATAATAAAAGAATGGAGTTACTAACTATGAGTTCTTCTGGGGGCTTGAGGAGCTCCTTCTCAGACTCTGCTGTATCCCAATCCACCTGATACTCTTTGGCAATCTCTTTCATGACTTTGAGCTTCACTTCACCGCTGGGAGGTCTGACAGAGAGCTTGTCGATTAACTGCGAAGAAAAAGCAGCTAGTTTGGAGTTCCCTGGCCAGGGGAAGGAGCGAGGGTGGTGATTGGTAAATGTAGACAAGAGATTACCATGCGATTAACCCCACAATCTGGTCTCAAATCCGTTGCAGCATTCACAAAATCAGTCCCATACTTTTTCTGAAAAATGTCTTTCAATGCGACTAGTTCTGGGATCTCAGAGCACCTTGGGGCAGCAAACATCAAACTGGCAATTCCTTCTTTCAGGTCTGCTGGACAATCCCTGGGAACAACGAGTCAATGGGCATGGCAGAAGCACTTGAGAATGAACTCACGGGTTGAAAGGGTTTCTGCAGACTTTAAAACCCTATGCGGTATTTGAGTGGAGGACGCACCTTTGCTTTGAGATGATTGAAAGTCTGGACACTAGTAGCTCACAGAACAACTCAATGAACTCATTTGCAGCCAAAACATTCTGCTCATGGATCACATGCTCAACCTATACAAACACGCCCGTGTTATGTTAATCTACAAACCAACCAAAATGATTACAGAAAATCATCGAATCCCAGTGTAAGCATCGGCGAATGAAGTGGAGTGGAAGGTAAACATTACCCGGATACGAGCAGTAGCATCCTGGCCAGACTGAAGAAGCAAAGCGACGTCTCTTCGCATCTGCCGCACCACCGTCTGTCTCTTGTTCCTTAGCAGCTTTATCCTCGCCACCGTCATCTTCGCCGCCATTTTACTGCTCCAAGAACACAAAAGCACGCCCATCACACTCCGTGGTTTGGTAAGAGGGAGAATAGAAACAAGGACCAACCACAAGAGGGTTTCAGGAGAGGAATGTGGAACGTACCATTTGGAGGAGTTGAAGCGAGGCCAGAAGATAGAGAGGGTGAACTTCATCAACTTCTTGGAGGAGGAAACGGCGGCACTGGCGGCGGTCATGGCGGTGGTCGGAGTTGTTGAATTTCCTCAAAAGTATTGGTAAAGCGAGGAAGAGAGAGAGAGAGAGGGGAAAACAAACATGGCCGTTTGCCTTTTTAGGTGAAGGGGGCGAAGTAAGCGCTTAACGGGCGGGCTGATTGGGAAAGAGAATAAGAATGAATCATTTCTTTCTCGATTCAGATCGGACGGTTGATATGGAACGCGAGGAGGGCCGACTTGACATTTGGGGCGGTGGAGCGATCTAGTGGATTACAGTACAAAATATAGCCGTTATGTATTGCAGTCTAGGATGGACTGGGCCCGTCATGTTGAAAAGGAAAGTTTGGGCCCTATGAACTCTAAAGCTGGGATTTCAGCCCAACCCAGTCCTCCACTCACTGGTGATGGTGGGCCTCAATTGCAACCGACCCGTTGACCCGCTACGAACCCGCCCGAAAAATAGAAGTTTTTATAATCCGAAATCTGAATGACCCGAACTCGATTAACCCGTGATTTTTTTGGGTTGCAGTGGGTGGGTTAGCGAGTCGGCCCGTTCCATTTCATATGTCACTTCTAAAATGATAAAATCACTTATAAATTGGTGAGATGTTTAAAGAAATCATAAGGATTTGAAATACTGTTTGGAGTTTAAAGATAATCAAATATCATGTATTTCTTGTAGTAGTATTACTCTTATGATTTTTTTTTTTTTGACGATTTGTGCAATTTGTATTTCATTTCATTAGCATGGGAGGATTTGAGAATATTTTAATTGACATATGTGAGGTAAATTATTGTGTGAAGTTTTTTTTTTTTTTTTTTGCTATAAAAAAATATGAAGCATGTTTGATATCATTTCTGAGAGCGCTCATAACCCGAAACGACTTTAACCCAACCCGAAACTTGATGAGTTTGGTCAATATTTAACCTGAAATTAACCAACCCAATATGACGCGAGACCCCAACCCAAAATTACCCAACCGACCTGATTGCCATGTCTAATTGCTGCTGCCATGCAATGAAAATTGTAGAGATTGTCCGCACCGAGGTCGGATAAGCTCATAAAATAAACCAAGTTTCATGGTCATGTGGTGTTCCTCATATGTTGTGTTGTGTGTTTATGTTTGTTTTTCCATGCAAATGCAGCAATATGTTGACTGTAGGGTAATTAGTTTGACTATTTTTCTCGATAGACTTGGGTATAACAACATACATGACAAAGTAGCGCAAGTTGTACGTGTCCAAAATCATGGTGATGGGATGCTCTAAGAAATTATTAAAATCACTCCCAAACACCATACAAATTTCATAGGTACATTGGTTGAAGTGTACAATCTGATCTCTCATATTATCGGTTATATATAGAGAAAAGAATACTTATATGAAAGGTTGGACGAGATCGTCCCGCGTCTGAAAAATATCAAGATTCAGGACATTGGTGAATTAGTAAGCTCTTTGCTTCCTCCCATATGGAGAAAGGAAAGAGGCGTAACCTGATTGCATCTAGCTCAACACCCGGATGTTTTGCAGAATCACATGTCTCTAGACACACTTTAAAGTACTCGACAAGATTTTCGTTATCCTATCCCTCAAAACGTGCAACATTTTGGGCGTATGAATAGTGGAGTCCGTAACTCAAAATTTGGAATAGTTATTGGGGAACAATGCTAGAAGAAATATTCGCATCTTGATGGTGTACTCATAGAGAGTTCATTTGGCCATACCTCTTGGAGTTTTTGGTTCATAAGGGGGTTTATTGCTTTCCGCTTTTAAACATATGTCAAAATGATGGTTAAGACAAAGTGTCGTGAGTTGCCATTCCTTAAAAGCTCTCTTTCTAGCTCGTGGTGAACTTGCTTTCGAAGAATCAAAGATACCACTACGATAAACATGACCTTGGAAACCATTTTGAGATTAAGTTTGTTTGTTCTGCACCTAGTTTGTGTTAGGCTCATACACAAAAAGTTGTTCTACAAAAATTGTCAAACAACGAGATAATGTAAAAAATATGCTCCCTGACTATTGATTGGCATATTGTATAAGATTTGTACAAATAGGACTTAGATTTTATTCTTTAAGGGTTAGAGTATAGTATCATGTTTCAAACTCTGGTTAATTCAAGGTCTAGATATTGTTTTCTTACTTGGTGTATGTGGTACACTAAGTTGTACCCGGTGTACGATAGAATTATATATATATACTGGTATGCTCCAGGAGCATAGTATGCTCCAGATGATCTTACCGTTAGATTTACTTGGATTAGCTCCGGCCAATCTCAACGGTCAACTCTTCTTTTCTCTTAAATTGAACTTTGGGTTTGGAATTAGAAAATCGGGGCTTATGGTTTATCCATTTGAGGTTAGGGTATAGTATCATACCCTAAACTCGGTTTAATTCATGGTCTAGATAGAGATATCTCACTATGAGTGCATGGAGCATAGTATGCTCCAGGAGCACACGAGTCTGACCCATATATGTATATATATGGGTTAGACCAGTCGTCTCCATATATATATGATTTAGTCTTTAGTGCACTCACTTTTTTGGATGCATTCAATGCACTCGTCTCATAATCGTCATTATAAGTAGGCGATTATTGTCAAAACGATGTTAATTGTCACTTGTTATATAAGGGAAAGGAAACTCGATGAATTTACTAAAAAATCATTCAAAATTTACTTGGATTTGAAGGATTTAGAGTTTAGAGATTTAGGGTTTGGGTTCACAATTTGGAGTTTATGGTTGATGTTTAAAATTGAAGGTTTAGGGATTAGGGTAATGGCGACCAATCTCAATGGTCAATTATTGTTTTCTCTTAAATTGAACTTTGGGTTTGGGTTTAGTGAATTGGGGCCTAGGGTTTATCCATTAGAGGTTAGGGTATAGTATCCTGCCCCATTCATTGTCTAGATAGATATCTCACTATGAGTACCAGGAGCATACGACTCTGACCAATATATATATATATATGGAGCATAACATGCTCCAGATTATCTAACCATTAGATTTACATTGATCAGCTTCGACCAATCTCAACGGTCAACTCTCATTTTCTCTTATATTGAACTTCGGGTTTAGGATTAGAAAATCGGGGCCTGAGGTTTATCCATTAGAGGTTAGGGTATAGTATTATACCCCAAACTCAGTTTAATTTTTGGTCTAGATAGATATATTTCACTATGAGTACATGGAGCATAGTATGCTCTAGGAGCACACGAGTCTAACCCCTAGCCGGTTGCCTGCTTCCATCTCCTTCTATACGACCATCAACCTTCCTTCTTCCTTTTTCTTCTTCCATATCTCTCCCAATTGATCCCGACTTCCCCGAAGATTTCTCCCTTACGTCGCCATCAGCGGCGGATCCAGAACACAGAAGAGCACTGGGCCGCATTTTATTAGAAAATTAGAATCGTAAAAAAATATAATGATTATAGTTTTTTGCAATGTAAATTGTACACGACTGTATTTTAATTTAGGGAATGCATCAATAATGGAGCCTACATCCATACCAATAGTATACACTATTTCAAATAAAATACTTGAGCAATCGACGAGAAATTCATCGCTTATTTTTTTGAGCAAATCAGTTATCACATGTTTCATTGTTGAAAATGTTCTCTTCGTAGTAGCTGTTGAAACGAGCAATCGACGAGAAATTCATCGCTCATTTTTTTGAGCAAATCAGTTATCACATTTTTTTAGACGCATAATCTTTGGGGCTAAAATTTCTAGGCTAAATTTAGAGTAGTGATTTGAATATGTCCAACTTGATAATTTTTCTAGTTAAACCCAATCTTAACATAGAATAACACTGACTCGAATGTCTAAAATCAAAAATTTCATAAGGACTATAGTAACTATGGATCCAGAGGAGGGCTGGGCCGGGGCCTGGGGTGGCCACCCCTGGATCCGCCAGTGGTCGCCATAAACACGCCTTCTTTCCGGCAAATCGAGGGGCAGAATCTGTTCATCGCTCCATCTTTGCTCATGTACGTTAAATCAAAGGCCCCCTTGATCAATTTCACCCCTCCAACCCTTCTTCCTTTCTAATATGTCCTCTATCTTCTTCCTTTTTACCTCCGCCGATGACGGCGAGCAATAACAAGGACGATTTTGGAGAAGTCCAATCATCGTCGAAATTTAACCTTCTCTAGTCCCTACATCATCCCTTCCAAATCGCTAAGCCTTCCTTGTCTCATCATCTTACGCCTTTGACCTTCCTAGTCGACATGCAAGCCTCCTGCCGGTGATGACGAGTTCAATGAGTGTTGCCGTTGCTTCCTCAGTAGGAATGGCAATGGGTAGGTCTGGGGCGGGTATCATGCTACCCATATCCGCCCGTGGGAGGTTGGGTCCAGGTCGGGTAATTTATCACGGGTCGCGGGTCTGGGCAGGTCGACCCAATGGGTATGCTATTTAAATGGAAAACATTAGAAATATTCGTTCATTTCATTATAAGAATAAGAAAACAAACCATATTATGATAAATGTACTTATATTATTGAAGAAATTGAGGTTTTCACTAATTTACAACTTTGTTATAGCTTAAATTTGATGTAATAAAAGGAAAATCCTGAGTAATTTGAATAAGATTACATGTAATTTAGGTAAGGATAGGTCGAGAATGCGATGGGTTAGAGCAGGTCAGATCGATGAGAGTACCCATGCCCGTCCCACCCCGCCTATGGGGCGGGTCGGACTCACCCCAAAACAGGCCAAACGGGTCGGGTAAAACGGACCAAGTCAAAATTGCCATCCCTATTCGTCGGTGTTCTTTGCTGCTGAGGATTTCGAATCGACTGCCGATGATAATTAGCAGTGAAGTCCGCGTGAATTGTTTGGAGCTGAAGATAGGGATGCTTTTGGGTTGGGCGACTGACGTGTATCTAGAATTCGCCAAGCAAGCCATCGCACCTTGCTCTGAACCAGTCCCAGATGTGTGCAATTTCTGGCGGGGGAGATCGCAATTTCTTGTTCAAGAAGACAGAATTTGGAAGAGGAAAGGGGCAAGAAGAAAAGACCCAACATAGAAGATGGGTTAGGAATTTGGCTAAAATTCTAATTTTAATTTTTTATTAAAATCTCTCATCTATTGCCAAACACGTTATTTTCGCAAAATCCTACACTTAAAATACCAGGTTTTTAATGTGAGATTTGAGACTCAAATCACTAGTTTTAAAATCCTCAAATCACTAGTTTTTCCTTATGACTTGATCGTTAGAGGTTAAATCCAAATTTCAAACTTGGTCTTCTCTGCTGTTATGCAAATGAAATGAACGACCATCACTTACAAGGAAAAACTTATTCTCTCCACTTCAACCCTTATATTCTCTAATACGTGACTTCGAATGCAAATTTATTACTTCGAGTCCCCAACCCTATATGATCCTAAGACCTTGGCTAGAATATCCTCTAAGAGCAATTGGAGTCGTTTTTTGCTTTGACTTATGAGCCTCAACTCTCACAATAATATAATGAATCATCTAAATTGATTTGAGATGTAGTGCTAGTTAGTGGAGTGCGTGAACACAAAAACATCTATATTCGGTTTTTATTTATATATTGATGTGCATTATTATGGTGGGAAGCCATATGATCGATACATGTACATCATCTCACCTTACCGGAACCCAGGGGTAGAGCTACCTTAGGTTTCAAGGCCAAATTTTGAGAATCATGTATAATTTTTCTATGAGTTTTGAAAATTACATATAAACTAAAGCAGGAGATAAATTTAAAAGTGTGCATTTCATAAACAAAGCCATTACTTTAGCTCAGTGAAAAAACTGTCACTCTATTGACCATTTGTCATTGGTTAATACCTAATAGTAGTAACGTTAGTTCTTTTTTACTTATCATATTTAATTTTTTCATAAAGTTAATTTGGTCGTTTAACTTTCATATTATAGTTTGGCAAAATACATTTTGGCGAAATACCACTAATAGCCACTTTTGAAAGATGTTGTGTGTCAGATATAGCTATTTCCGTTAGAAACTATAACGGTGTTGATAACACCATCAACTTATTTGACGGTCGTCTGACGAGGCGCCAATTCAGCGGACACGTCAGCGACAACCAAGCAAATAGTTACACGTCAGCTTAATAATTTTTTGTAAATCAATCTAAAAAATTAACCCTTTTATTCCCACCTGCTTGATTCGCACGAGCCTTCCTTCTTCCCCATCTCTTGCCAGAAAACGAAATTAGGGTTCTTCCCAAATTTCCTCTTCCACACGCAATTATTACAAAAAAATAATATCGAGAAATTGGTATCTCTCCGTTATCCTTCTTTTCGCCTTCCCACCTTCATTTCCTCTTCTTCGAAATCCCAATTGACAAACCCATTCAAACAAAAAATCCAAAAAAAATCCCCATGTCGTCGACTGTGCTTTACTCAGAAGGACAATCCATTTCTTCTCCCTAGGCCGATTTTTGTTTTTAGCTTGAGAGGAGGAGGATGCGACGAGATTTGGTCAGGATACAGATCCAACTAGTGACCCGACAACCAGATCCGGTCTCAACATCCAAAGTGCTAGAGTAGGCGCCGTTGAAAGAGGGGATTTTGGCGGCGACAGCGAGACCCTAGAACCGGCAGCAACGTAAAATTGGAATAGAATCGAGCTCCAGAAGACATTGGAGGAGAATCGAGCGCCAGGCAGAGGCTCCTTCTCTTCTGTCGGCACCCCCACTGGGTCGACGACTTAAAACAGTTTTGCTGGCTAGAAGGTCGCCGCCACCAACCGTCATGGAAAGCCTCTTGAAGAACAACGTAAAACAGCATCTCCACGAATCGAAATGGTGGTGGTGGTATCAGATTGATTTGGGGAATGAAAGGTTTCAAATGGTGGTGGTGGTATCGTCGATTGAAGCTAGGTGGGGATTAATGGGTAGGGATTGATTTTTATTTGGGCTAGGGAGGTCGTGGAGGTTTGCAGAAGGAAGCTTCTGTTTTTATTATTCGTTAAGGATTGATGAAGGGGAGGTGAACAGGCGGTGGTGGTGATGGAGAGAAATATATTCTTGTTTTTTATTTTTATAATTTTTTATTTAATTGTAAAAGGATAAATTTTGTTTATTTTCCACTTACATTATTTTTGAATAAAATATGCCACGCCAACCGCTGATGTTAGTCTAGTCAGCACGTTAACTTACACCGTTAAAGAATTGGACGAAAGTGGCTATTTTTGGTATTCGCCAAAAGTGGCTATATTTGGCCAAACCGTCAAAGTTTTGACTACACAAGTGTATTTTGCCTTATAGTTTTATCAATACTGCATATTCAAATTATGTTAATTTGGTCACTTAATTGTCATACTTCAATTTGTAAATCTTTCAAATTAAACTATGTCACGATTGTTTACTTCAATTTGTAAATTTTTTAAATTCAAACTATAACGAATCAATTCTTCAGTTCTTGTATTATGAATAAATTTGAATGTATATAATGAATGAAGGACACAGCTGATATGCTCCAGATGATCTGACCGTTAGATTTACATGGATTAGCTCCGACCAATCTCAACGGTCAATTCTTCTTTTCTCTTAAATTGAACTTTGGGTTTGAGATTAGAAAATTGGGGCATGGGGTTTATTCATTTGAGGTTAGGGTATAGTATCATACCCCAAATTTCGGTTTAATTCATGGTCTAGATAGAGATATCTCACTATGAGTACATGGAGCATAGTATGCTCCAGGAGCACACGAATCTGACCCAATGAATGAAGTATTTTAATTTTCTATAGAAAGTCAATTTACTTCATAGTTTTTCATACATTTTTTTTTACTTCATAGTTTAGCTTTTCATAGTTTAGCTTCTCATATCCTTACTTCCAAACTAAATCAATTGGGGTCATTTTAAAGTTGTGATTGTTCAATACATGTATTGTTGTGAATGCATGTATAATATTATACATGTATTGTCGAATTTGATGCATTGTAGAATACAACGTCATTTGGTATGTGTGATTGTGTATGTCACATCAGCTAAAAGCTGAGACATAACAATCTCAACTCAACTATCTCAACTAAAAGTTGAGATATAACAATCACTCATTTTGAGTGATAATTTCTGTCACTTCAAATAAATTGTTTCTGCTAAAAAATAAAAAATATGATGCATTCTAAACAATACATGTATAATAACAATCTCAACAAAAACAATCACAACTTTCAAATGACCCCTTAGTTCTTCAAAGTTAAAAGTTCATATTTTCTTAAGTAAATTTGGATATAATAAATATTTTTTTAAATACTAATATTGACAAACATTCACATTTCACTTACGAAAATATTGAGTAAGATGCTAATCTACTCGTTTTATATAGAACATATCAAGGTAAATTTTCTTACTTATGATTGTATTTAGAGAAATTCTAATTATCAAAATCCAACGTCTTGCACAATTCTTTTTCTTTCTATGATTATAAATTGAAAAAATATGTCTCCCGATTCCAAATCTTGGCTCTGTCCTTGCCAGCACCACCAACCTTCGCCTCATGGTCGTTTATTTGAATTTTGATTGAAAAGTAGAATACAGAAGAACAAGAAGAAAGAGTAAAACCAGGATAGAAAAAGAATTCATAGCACACGAGATATATATTACAAAGAAGAAACCATCATGAAAGGTGAAAGAAAAGTGATCTATCGATCAATCATTTGATGATAATGTGAATGTAACACAACAAGGATGTCCTCAATTACAATTGAAAATCAAGATGGTGATCAGATCAGATCAGATCAGATCAGATGGAAACAAATGAATGAATGATTCCAAGGATAACCATCAAATCGTCATCACCGTAAATAGTAATTGATACAAAGGAGGGATCACTAACGCTCTTCAAAAGTAAAGCAAAACCATCTCTTGGTTGTTTTACCGTGAGCTTTACGGTCGTCGCCACGCCTTTTATCAGCGGCAGCGGCGGCCGATCCTCCCCCTCCTCCGCCGGAAGCACCATTCTTCTTTTCATCCCTGGCCTTGGTGAATATCACAGTGAAACCTTCCGCCGTCGTTGGATCGTTTACGTCCCACTCCCCGAATTTTGGAAGAGCCCTCCCCTTCTCCTCCGACATTGCCATGATCGACGATTAATTTCTTCTTTTATATATATGGTGCTCAATCTTCGATCTGGGTCTATCGGGGAGGGGAGGAGGAGAAAGACAAGGAGAGAGAACACGACAAAATGAATCCTTCAAGTATATATACAACAATAATATAAACTCCTCTGTCATTTTTTTTTCTTTCCATTTTTCTTTATTTTACTTAATTAAGAATAGTGGACGGTGGGCATGGGTTTGTGGGAAGGAGACATAGTTTGTTTCCCGCTTTTTCAGGTGGCAGCTGAAATAATAACCAGTGTTATTAAAGCCGAGCCGAGTCGCTCGGCCCGACCGGTAAAACCTCCACCCGGTCATAAAATCGGCTCGAAACAGTCTAAAAACCGTTCCGGTTTTATGTAGCGGTTGGCGAGCGGCCGAGGTGGTTAGCCATTCGAGCCGATCGAGCCGCTCATCCGGTTTTTGCCATTCAGCCACTAAATTTAATTAAAAAAATTGTAGAAAATTGAAAATTGAAAAAAAACCAAAAACGTCGGGCTCTCAAATTGAATCCTTATTTCCATTTCACAATTTCGAAGGAAAGAGATGAGCTCTGATTAAGAAATGTCCACTATTTATACTGATAACGTTTATTAGGTACCGGTTCTCTAACGGTTTTTAAACGGTCTAATGCCTGTTGGACCACTAAAGTGCGAGTCGTTCGCATTATCGGATCATGCTCCGGTTCGGTTCTGACAACATTGATAATAACTGAAGCACAATTGCAAATTTCTATTACTTTGCTCCGCCTCATTTTCATATAAGACTAATTTGGTGGTCCAATGACTATGTTATCTCCATATTTGAACTCAATTTTATTATATTATATAACGCAACTTCATGAATGGTCATGTTTAATCTCTCCGACTAGGAAAAAAAAACTTTCTAAAAGGAGTTGATATTGGGCGGCTTGGAGGTCCTTATGTTTACGCAAGCATGATGGTGGGCTTGGCCTTTTAGAGATTTGAGGGGTTCAATCAGACTCTCCTGGCTAAGATTGTGTGGGATATTTAGAAGGAGTTGGAGTCTCTTTTGTATCCTCTATACTTGGAGGCGAAATGAAGGACTTTGCCATCTTTGGGTTGGCAAGGGTTGCTTAGGCGACGTGATTAACTCAAGACCTCCTGTGGCAGATTGGATCGGGGATCAGAGGTGGATTTTCTTAAGGATAACTGGCTTCCAACATTACATCCAGACCACCTTCGACCTTGGTACGGGATTGTTCGGGTGGGTTCTGCATAGAGGTGGCAAATGGATTGGATTGGTGGATTGATGGATTGGATTGGTGGATACATGGATCAAATGGATTGGATCTAATGGATTGATGGATTCATGGATTGGATCAAGTGGATTGGTGGATTATCCATGAATCCAAATGACATCCTCAACCAAGGACCAATATGTAAAATGTAAAAAGTTTAGGTACTAAAATGTCATAATGAAAATTTTTAGGTACCAAAATGTAATTTTCCAATGATATTTTTTGTATAAAAAATTACATTTTAGGTACCAAAATGTAAAAAATAAAAATTATAGGTACTAAATCGTAATTTGCCAATGATCCATGGATCAAATCCATGAATCCACTAATCCAATTGGATTTGGATTAAATGGATTGGATTTAAATAGGCCTGTCGGTTCGGTTCGGGTCGGGTAACCGAACCCGAAAACCATGAAAAACTGAAAACCCGAACCCGAGCCACACAACCCGAAACCGAAACCGAACTGTGCTTTGTGGGTTTTCGGTTTCATAAACCCGAAACCCGATAGAGAACCCTCCTCGGAGACTCCTACCTCCGCAACGGAGTCGTCGGCCTCACCCGCGACGTCACCTTCCCGACCTCGAGCGCCGGCACCGTCATATACAACGACTCGATTCCCTTCTCCGACCTGGAATCCGCTCCGCCGTCCGCCGCTTCATTCTCCACGAGATTCACCTTCTCTATCGGGAACGTCAACCCGAGCTCCTTCGGCGACGACCTCGCCTTCTTCCTGTCCCGCGACAACAAGACCCTCGGCAGCCCCGGCGGCTACCTCGGCCTGGTCAACGCCTCCCGGTTGACCAAGAACAAGTTCGTCGCCGTCGAGTTCGACACCCGAGTCGATTCCCATTTCGGCGGCCCGAGCGAGAACCACGTCGGGTTCGACATCAACAGCCTGATTTCGATCAAGACGGCGGATCCTCTTTCACAGGGGATCAATTTGAAGAGCGGCGAGCAAATCACTTTAGCATTCCCTCCTTTCTCTGGGCTTCTCAATAATTACGATGACATGCAGTTCTGAAGAACAAAGCCCCAATAAGAAAACAAGGAGATAAAGACAGAAAATTCAGATCTGGGAAATCAAATAGAAAGTCGGCAACTTTACTTACCTCTCTCTCATTGCACATTGGAATCTGGACAAGAACCATTGGGAAACTAGAAGGTTACTCGACATCGTAATCGTCGCCGTTAATTTGGGGCTTCAATTTCTTGAATTTGATCCAGAAGCAGCCAAGGCAGAGCACGAGCCGATCCAGAGACTGAATCAAGAACAAGACGATGCAGAATTGGGAGAGCATCATCACAGTGGGAGCAATGTAATCGAGTCGGAACGAGAGCCAGGCCATGTAAGACCATTGGACTAGCCCCTGAACTTCCCACGGCTGGACGAGATTCAAATTCCACTTGTTGTAGTGAGCCACGACTTCCACCACTAGTGCGCCGATTGAGATAGCGAGAAACGCTTTAATAAAGTTGTATAGCTTGCCTCTACTTCTGGGCTCCATGTCCTGCTCTTCTACTTCGTCAGCTGAGGCCTCGGATTGGGAAACCCTCTTCTTGATGAATTTGAAAAGGGAATTGGATCCGACTGCGAGCCATGAGATGCAACTGAATGCTCTGTAGATTTTTAGCAGGATGGAGAAGGTGAACTGCTTGGGGCTCGCCGCTTTCTGCTTGTCGGCAGGAAGCAATGGCGAATCGTCGCCGGCGGTGGCGGCGTTGATTTGGACTACAGATAAGTTGTTTGGCTTCTCGATGGTGACAACCACCGTGCTTGGAGCCATCTTCTTGGAAAACAGGGGAGTACCCAGATCAGGATTTCTGGAATGAAGAATCGGGTCGGCCTTCGAATTCAGGTTTGCATTAAGGTATCGGTTTTCGGGTTCTCTGTCGGGTTTCGGGTTTACGAAACCGAAACCGACATGTGCTTCCTCGGGCCGAAACCGAAAAACCGAACCCACAGACAATTGATGGTGGTTCGGGTTCGGGTTAAACCGAAAACCCGAAACCGTTTTGACAGCCCTAGATTTAAATGGATTGGATTAGGTGGATATTTTTAATGGATTGATGGATTGGATTGAAATTGCCACCTCTAGTTCTGCAAGATCAACCATGTGTTGTGGTGGCTGCGCTTGCCGTGTAGTATGAGTGGATAACAAATGTGTTTCTGGTTGAATTGATGGCCATGCGGGATGCGGTGCATTGGAGTATGTCTAGATGCTCTGTTCCATGATTTTTGCAGGTGATGCTCAAGTGGTGCTCATGAAGGTTTGAGAGGGACAGCTTGAAGCTGCCCGTGGTGGGACGATTATTCAGGAGATTTGTGCACTTTGGAATTTCTTTGAGCGTTTGAGACTCGTTTTGTTGGACCTCACTATGATAGGGTTGTTCATTTAGTGGCAAAAATGCCCTTTTGTTGTTCCCTTCAATTCTAGGGTTTGATTTTGGTTCTTGGTTGTTTTCAAGAGCATTTATCGTTTCGCCAGGTAAAGATTATTGAGATGAAAAAACTAATAGCCAAGTTATTCTCATTCTTTCTAGATGCTTGACTTGATCCCTGTAGTAGAAATCTTCCCACCATAGTCCTTGGGTAAGTCAATTTATCCTTTTCTTCCTTGCTCGGAGCTTTCTCTCTCTATGCTTGAAGAAGAACTCTTCATTCTCTCTCTAGAACTCTCTCTTTTAAATTCAACTCATCCTCATTTATATAGCTCCCGATTGCATATATCACGGTCTCATATCACGCCTATGAAGTCTACAGTGAAACTGTGATCTCGGTGCGAGACGCACCGTTTCACTAACGAAGTTCATGGGTTGCTTGTTGACTTCACGGTTTGGAGATCGCGATCTTGGTAATGCATGTGAGCCACACGAAACATCCCAGAAGTGTGCAGACTTTACGGTTTGCTTGTCCACTTCATGGTCTGCCACCCGTGACGATAGCACCAAAACCGCGATCCTCGCACTTTCGTCCATGTTGCTCCCTTTTCGCCCTCTTTTATCCAAGTTTCAATCCCCATGATGACACAACACGAGCAAAACTAGCATAAAATAGCTCCAAGGACGATGCAAACCAAGACAAATAGTATAAGATAAGGGATATAAAAGTGTGTAATCTAACCTGGATCGTGTAGTAACTCCGGGTGTAAAACGTCATTGTGTTCCATCCAGGAGAAGCCAGTGCGTTACATCTTTATTTACAGCTTGTTAATAACAGCTTGTTAACCATAGTGGCTTCTACTTCTGTCCCATGCTAGGAACTTCAGTAGCTTCCTAGTTGAGGTTCTTAGGTTTCTGAAAGCGAGAAGGAGAGGTCCCCTCTATATCATGTCAAGTAATATATGGCCAAGAGGTCGAGCAAAGTGAGACATTAAGCTGTTGGAAGAGAGATTTGATCACAACCGAAACAAACTGTGCAATTGCACAACTGTAACAAATTCTCATGTAACCTATACAAGCCGTTGATTCAAGTTAGAGCATTTATCCTTTCACCAAGTAAAGATTATTGAGACGGAAAAAAATACAGATGCTTTCCAGCGCTCTCGTATGCATGAAACAGTAGCCTTCAAAAAGTTCTCGAGTGAAGAATATTCAATACTGAGCAGTGAGACTTTCTCCCCCCGTTTCTCAAGTCTATTCCCATAAGCCAAGTGCTAAAAATGTGAGTGTTTCCTGCGGGAGGCGGACAGCGGGATGTCAGTCCAGAGTAGCTATGACCGCATCAACAACCTCTTGGGTGGTACTATTCCCTCCTAAATCCTTGGTCCGGTGCTTGCCCTCAAAGATCACATGCTTGACAGCAGTCTCCAACCTATCAGCAAATGATGGGAACTGGAGATGTCTAAGCATCATAGCAGAAGACAGCAGCAGAGCAACTGGGTTTGCTTTCTTCTGTTCCGTTACTTTCTCGTTCCCTACATTTCCTGCCGACGCACCTTGCTCGAACACTGCGTGATCAGCTCCAACATTACCTGTAATACCAATGACCAACCAGCCGCAGGTTTTAATTCAATTGCAAGAAAAAGCACTATTCCCACGGTGAATTATGAAATGGGTACCCATATTCCATGGATATAGAAACATAATGGATAGGAGAAAAAAAAACCCCAAAGCATCATAACTAATCCAACCCATATCAGTTGGATTTGGTGGGACGCCCAATATTTAGGTTTTCCTGCCATTCAGTTTGATGTGATGAAAACCTGCGGCTTATAAGTGGCATGGAATAGTAAAGAGATGTATTTCCTAGGTCCCGTGGACTGACGAGGAAGAAATAAAATAACGTATTCATGCATGTTTTGCCAGAGCTGAATCGGAATATGCTATTTAAGAACAAAGTATATATAAGTAGATCGAGGTCCCTAGCACCACCATAAGATCAAATTGAAGATTCTGGTTCAGCTACTTTTTCAACTCTAATTATCCAAGTAGGTGAACTTTTCACAACACTCGTTATTGTGATTCTGATTATCAGGCAGCTAAAGTTGGTTGCTTGACCAATGACCAGTAACTCATCGCAACTTTTTATAATGGAATTAGCATAAAACAGACAGAAAAAACTAGAATCGAGTTACCTCCAGGCATCACTCCAGTACCACCAGCAATACCCGCAGCTGTATTTGCAACTAGATTTCCATAAAGATTAGGTGTGACCTACAAACACAAAGGAAAATCTTTATGATCTGCAGACCAGCAATAGCAGCCTCTAAAATCGACAGCTTGGAATAGATAAGAAAATGACTTGGCACATAACAAAAGTCTTCAATAGAAGATGCTTTGCCTCAAGGTTTGAACTCAGGTTACAGCGGACAACCACAAAGAAGTTGCCAACAGCATAGACCTCTAAGGACTTGGCATCAAATGTCATCAGTTTCGCTCTTATCTCATATCAACTGATCAAATTATGGTTGTATCAATGCATTACATAACATGTTCCTTCTTGCAAGATGATGAATAACTTAATTACATAAACTAAATAATAACTATTGGCAAATGATGTTAAAGGAAACCCAACTTTCTCGAAATATCTCAAAGCCACTCCTATGATATCAAGAATTCCAGACACTATGGGTTGGCCAGTTAAAGACAAGCCATCCTCCAGCCGTTCTTGATTATGTACGTGGGTTCTCACTCTCAGTGTGGACGGATCACTTCAGAGCATTTGGTAACAAGTCATTTTAGTTAATCCACAACACCATACTTCTATACCTAGTTACGAAAAGTTAATCCACAACTAAAACAAGAGGAATCTCTCTGCCTCTGAGGACTGGAGAAACAGCGATTCCTTACCATAACATCGAATTGCTCAGGCTTGGATACAAGCTGCATGCAGCAATTATCCACAATGATTTCGTTGTACTTGATGCCGGGATACTTGGTAGCAACCTCTCGGCAGGACTCCAAGAACAACCCATCAGCGAGCTTCATGATGTTGGCCTTGTGCACTGCAGTCACTTTCCTCCTGTTGTTCAGGTACGCATACTCGAAGGCATACTTGGCAATCCGCTCCGAGCAGAACTTCGTAATCACCTAGCGAACCACGTAGTATGAGATTCTAACAATGAACTCCAGTGAGGATTGACGAATTTTCCAATCGAGAAAAGGCAAAAGGAAATGCGATTCCGCGGTACCTTGAGGCTCTCGACGACGCCAGGGACGACCTCGTGCTCCAGGCCGGCGTATTCGCCTTCGGTGTTCTCTCTAATCACGACGATGTCGACATTCTCGTGGCGAGTGGGCAATCCAGGCAGATTGAAGCAATTCACTAGGGAAGCGTACAAATCAAGCTGTTTCCTCAGCTGGACGTTCAAAGAACTTACACCACCTCCCATGGGAGTGGCCAAACCTCCTTTCAAGCACACCTTGTTCTTCTTGATCGAGTCAATCACCTCCTGCGGCACCTTCGGCATATCCCCGTGGACGTCGTAGCGCTCGAAGTAGACAGGAGCGTGCATCGCCTCCATGACTTGCTCGACGGCGCCTGTGACGAGAGGACCAATTCCGTCGCCGGGAATCAAGGTGACGGCGCGTGGAGAGCCGTCTCCGGGACGGGGCATGTAGGTGACGGATCGGTGAGAGGTGAAGCGGGAGGAGCATGACGATGAGACGGCGGCGGAGGAGGAGAGAAGTTGCTTTAGAAGAGGTACGGATCTCTTCGCCATCTGCTCCAACATTGGTGCCGATGGATTACAAGGGTCGGAATTCGATAACGGAGAAAGCGGGTTGAGGTGGAAGGAAAAGGGACAAAGCGGGAAATTATTACAGCCGACCGACGCCAGAGGCTTCCGTCGATCAAGACTCGAAAGAGAGATCCCAATTTCACCGAAGGCGAAGCCGAGATAAGAGCGAAGGAAAGCGGAAGACCAAGCTGGAAACCACAATTAATTAGTTGACTGATTGACTCCTATATTTTCACTAGCTACGCTTCGCGTTGTCATTTTATTTTATATAAGTAACTAGTTCTCATTGTCCGCTATCCGCGCTGGGATTTGTGATACATGAGGTGAAATTACATTTTGTATTTTATGTGATCTTAAAATATGCATAACACTTCATCAATATATATATATATATATATATATTGGCTACTACGGTGCACTCATTTTTTTAAGTGCACTCAGTACACCCAACTCTAAAAGCGTCCATAATGCATCAAATTTTAAACTTTAATTAGTACTCTTAATATAATATGATGAAATGACATAGAATCATAACAAATCAATCCATTACCCAACCCCTTAACATTCAATTTTGAATCTCAACCCAAAATCCCAAATTGTAAACCTAAACCCTAACCCTAAATCCCTAAATCCTAAATCTTTCGAATTGAAGTAAATTTTGAATGATTTTTTTTTTCAAATTCATGTGCTTCTTGTTCATAATATCATAAGCAACAATTGATACCGTTTTGACATGAATCGCATGATCAGAATGACAATTATGAGGCGGGTGCACCGAATACGGTATATATAAAAAAAAACTAATGACACTTTTATTATGCTTTATAGCAAATGTGCTTTAAAGTATAACTTGAAATATAGATTGGAATATACTAATTTTTCTATGGTTTCCATCAATTTACAATAAAGCTAGTAATTTCATCAAGGCAAAACTAAAAAATTCAATACCTTTACCAACTAGAAGAAAGATACGCTGAAATCGAATAAGGAAAGATCCACGTAAAAGGCACATTAAAATACATATTAATATGAATTCTCAACAACAACAAAAAAAATATGCATCTTAATATGGTCTTTCCATTTCCATGTAGTACATTCCATGTAAAGTTAATTGGAAGCCAAAATTATAAACCAATTCAGCCCAAAAAAATTGGAAGCTTTCATAACCAAGAACTTTCCAAATTATATAAGCAAAACCGAAGAGTTTTCTGCTGGATTCAACTGGACTATAGAGATGACAGAAGGTTCCCTCCAAACCAAAATCCATCTTGGAACTTCTAATTGATCGACTATATACATTATAGAAGGTCCATTAAATAAATCAGTTACATGACCTATACTGGCAACATTTATTTAGGCACAAGTCTTCTGCTGGTTTGATACAAAAAAAGCCTTTAAATGGAGAAGAAAATATAACATGATTGTCGATAGTTGTTCTTTAGAGGCCACCTGTTTGCTTGATTATTCTGCCGCAAATTAACATGTATATTATCAAAACATGTCTTAATCACATAAAAAACATAGAGAAGAAGTCAACTTTTACTCCAGAGGAAGTGAAATAAAAAAATGAAGTAATGGTCTAATTGATGGTCGTCGGTAGCCATAATTGATGAAGGCAGGACAGATTTATTAAAACAACTACAACCAAGAAAATTTTAGACTGCTTACGAAGGGAAAATAGTAAGGAAGGCTTTCCAAAAGCACATAGGTTCTCTCATCGAGCAAATTAACCGTTGATAGCTATGACATCAGAAGATTTTTTTGAAACATGAATGATAAATTGGGTCTGGTAACCTTCTAAAGAGCCATCGGGAAAAAGAAAGAAAGAAATGGCTATGGGGAAATCAACCAAATAAGGACAGGGGAGAGTCTATATAATGAAGGGAAGAATTGTTGGGCAGAAAATACAGAGCTCGCAAACAACAGCTCAAAAGGACTGTGCAGAAAGATGGATGGGGAAGAGTACATGGGATGCCAGCAACATAAAAGATGAAAAACCCATGAATGTGGGATAGACCACGTACCTGATAAGCCGTTAATTGCACATGTTTTTACCCCTATTCTGGAGCCGTTTGAGATGGTAATTCTCGTGTTTTAGGCCGATTTCACGCTAGGTTGTGTTTGTTTGTGATATTTCAGGTCCTAGCAAGTGAATGAAGGTTTAGGAGCGAGTTCGGGGTCGATTGGACGAAGATCGGGCGCGAGGCAAGTCAAAAAGGAAGCCACACGGGCACACACAGAAACCACACGGCCGTGCAAGTGACCAATTTGGCCGTGTGGGATTGTGCGAGCCTTCACACGGCCAGCCCTGAAAGTCACACGGCCGTGTGAAGTTGCACTTTGGCCGTGTGGAATTCTGCGAGGCTTCACACGGCCAGGCTGGGTGATCTACACTGTCGTGTGGCCCTGGCCGTGTGGGAAGCCTGAAACTCAATTACTCGGAACGCGGCTTTTTGACCTCACACGGGCAACTAGGTATGACACACGGTCGTGTGGCCCTGCCTGTGTGAGTCGGGAATTTCTGGTTTTCACCCAATTTCGGGCTGCAAGTGAGAGAATCGGATTTTGAGAGCAAAAACAGAGCCCCAGAGAGAAAGTACGAAGAACACATCCTAGAAGCTATATTGGAGCTGGGTTTCATCAAATCAAGCTTGGAGATCGTCATAGGAGTGGAAATCATCATCCCAGAGCAGATTCTTCCCATTGATATGAGTATGACTGCTTTGTATTCTGTTTTCTCCTCTCTCTCTATGGAGTAGAACCCTTCTCTCATTTGGGTATGAAGAACCCTAGTTCTATGTGTTAGGGATTTGATTGTAATGACTTGGGATGATATTACTGCTTGGTTTTAATCGAATGATGCATGTTTATTGAGTCAATTGAAGTCTGATCAACTTTTCCTGATTTCTGCTGCAACCTGAGATAGATAGAATCTGATTAGGTTGTTAGAGCCTCATCATTCGGTAGTAGGAGATTGGTTATACGAGAGTTAGCCAGTTTACTGCTTTGTACTGGAATCCAATTCCAGTAGTGGAGTTCTGTGCTTATTGCTTCAGCTTTCTATCCTGGTGAAGACTAGTCGTCTGCCGGGTAGTTAGACTGAGAGGGCTTGGTCAGCTTAAGAGATTCCAAGCTACTGTCGGATCTTCCGCAGTCTAATCAACAGTAAATCAACCCAGGGAAATTACAATTGAAACCTAACTAAGGAGCTAGGGGGACTCATTCCCGAGTGACTCTTCTTTGCTTGAGAAAACCGCACCAATTCCTGCTTTCTTTCTGCTTTTGCTTAAACAACAATCACTTAACTTAGTTGGCTAGATAATAGATACTCACGGAGTAAGCAGTAGATCTAGACCCCTGGTTGATAATAGAACTTGCCATTTTACTGCATTCCTGGACTGCGATTACACTTGGTCGCAGTTTGGTGTTGTGTTTTGGCGTGTCAAGTTTTTGGCGCCGTTGCCGGGGATCCTCTAGGTTATTGGGGAAACGTGAAAGTCTGCTACTTTAGGTTTTTTCTTTTCTTTTCCACCCTTGCTTTTCACTTGGGTGTTATGTTTTTGTTGGTGCAACTCTGAAACATGGATCCTCATGGCTTCTCCAACCATTGGGGGTATCAACCACCATTCGTGTGGTATTACCCCGAGACTTCCTGGAGCAATCAAGGAGGAGAAGACTATGGATTCGGATGTCAGTACCAACCCCCCTACTACGGAGAACAACCAAACCCTTGGGAACCTCAAGGACAGTATCCTTTTCAAGAAGAGTTCCTGCCACAACCAGAGGGGCCATCTGAGTTGGAGTTAGCCATGGAGGCCTTCACGGGTCACTCTGCAGAGCCATGCTACACTTCACTGGAAGATCCGAACAAACAATTAAGGCTTCTCGTGGAGCAGTTTGCTCGAGACACTGAGAGATCATGCTCTAAGATGGATCTTCAAATCAAAGCCCTTGCCGCTTCCGATCCCTCATTTCTCCATGATATGGAGGAGACTGTTCAGCGCTCAGCGAAGCAAACAGAGTGGGTGGAGCAAGTTTGCTCACATCTTTCTCAAGATCACCTTTCTGCTACCACGCTAGAAGAGGTGGAGGATGACAAAGGCTACGGGGGCGTTGAGGAGCACACAGAAGTTATCACAGAGAACACCCATGATAGTCATGATCAGGAAAGTCCTTTGGTTGCAGATCAAACCTTTCCTCATTTATGCTCTAACATGTTGGGCCCGTGCGAGGAGATGCAAGATGATCCCATTGAAGAAATTTCTTGGCGACTTGCTCTCCAATCTGTTCTAGAAGAAGAAGAGCGAGCAAGGATGAGGAAGGAAGTTGTGGAGGATGAGGAAGAAAGAAAAGAAGAGGTAGTTCTTGATCTTTTTCAAGGGGAGAGACCACATTTTGAAGAAGGAAGGGGGGTTGAGGAAGCAATTGGCGTCCAGGCTGAGGATGAAGTTGAGGTGGAAGAGGCTTGCACCGGCCCTATGTTACATTTGATATCTCCACCAAACTTCGAGGAGCTGCTTGGCAAGGACCCATTTGCAGTGTCTCTTTGCCAGACCAAGACCACATCAACATCAATTCCTCTTGGTGGATGCGAAGGTGGTCAATCGAATATATCTTATCTGATTTGGGGAAGTGAGACAAGAGCAGACGCGAAGGAGAGGTCTCATGAGTGGAGACTTCATCTTCCTCAAGGCCACGAGCCATCTTCATCACCTATCACATCACCTGCTTGTGACTCGAGACTCCACATCATCGACGAGAACCTCAACTTCAAGGAGGTTCTAGGATGGACCAAAACTTAGGAGCCACCGTCTAGCTAAGACGTAAAAGAAGCGCTTGTGGGGAGGCAACCCCACCTAGGTTTGCATTTTCTTACCTTTTTCCTTTTGATTTTTTTTTGTGTTTTTTGAGTCTTGAGGGGTTGTTCACGAGTTGTACGTCGTTCTGGAGTGAAAACAGGTCAATTTCGGAGTTCTGGCAGCCCACACGACCAGTTGTGATTGTGACACGGCCGTGTGGAAATCCCCCCTGGCCGTGTGTGCTCTCGTCAAAAGTCACACGGCCAAATGTGCTTTTCGCACGGCCGAGTGGAAAATCCTCGGCCAGCCCGTGTCGGCCGACACGGGCAAATGTGTACCTCACACGGCCGTGTGAGCCTGGCCGTGTGGCCGAGCCACGGCTATAAACTCGGCCGACACGGCGACATCGATCTGGACAACCTTGGCGACGAGTAGGCTGTACTTGTCGCGCCTCAGTGTGTGTTTTGATTTAGACTTTTTCTGTTTGCTCCATGTGTTTGAGGAGCTTGAACTGAGTTTGTCGTGTGTTTTGTTTCTTTTCTTTTGTGGATTGTTTCTTTTGTGGCCATCTGGGCCAACTCTGATCCCTAACGAACATGTTCTAGTGTGTTCTTGATGTTCCCTTAGTGCAGAACTGTCCGTTCGTTCCATATGTCCCCCGCTGACTGGTCCACTTCCAGTCTCCCGCAGCATTTCAATCCGGTAACATCGTTCCCCTTCTTTATCCCTATGCTCCATTGAGGGCAATGTCATGCTTAAGTGTGGGGGGGTGCTTTGTATCGGTTGGAATGTATATACGTGTGCTTGGAGCCTAGTCCACTGTCCGAATCTCGAGATTTGAGGGCTCCAAGTACGGCTGTTTGATCATATTGGCACTGTGTTTTGATTGGTGAATTGAATGGTTTTAGGATTAATGCATGACAACTGGATGGTGATTAGGACAACCTATAATGATGACTGAGACGTGCAGTAGAATTGTGTAGGGTTCAGTTTTTCAACTGTTTGCTTACCAACTGTGACTTGGATTGATTACTTGTTCTTGACAGTCTCTTATGCATCTAGTTCAGGGAATCAGAATGAGAGATAGAGCATATAGGTAGCCATGTGAGATTTGAGCCTGCTCGTTTCTTTATTGTGCGATAGTTCCCCCTTCCATGATGTGTAGCATTCACGTTGTCATTAGCTCAGATGATGGAGGCATAAGATTAGCCCACGACCAAATTGACTGTCCTGGTGTGTCATACCCCCTAGTCAGCCCCTTTGAGCCGTGTGTTATCCTTTCTTTCGGTCTTCAATGAAAAGTCACCCTTTTGCATCTTTTAAAAGGTTCCACAGAGTGGTTTTTAAATGTTCTCTGCTGTTTCTGCTAAATGTAATGTGAGAGTTGGAGGTAGTTCTTAAAAAGTTGGGCAGGTATTTGAAAATGTGCAGAGGTGGTGGTTTTCTTAAGAAATGGAAAAAAAATGAAAGAAAAACAAAGAAAAAAATGAAAGCAAAAGAGAGCCACCACCAAAAATTTGAATAGTGCCCATTAAGTAGTGTTTCTTAGCAGTCTGGCTTAGAAATACTGGTATTTATGTGACCTCCTTCGCTCTTGTTCTCTGAAGAATTTGAGTAATGCAGAATAGCAGAAAGAAAGTACTGGTTTGATTGACTGTGAGTTTGTTGGGTTTGGAATTGTGGAACCTTGTGCTATGAATACTTCCACCACCTAAAAGGCATTTTCCCCCATGTCCACGACCCTAGCCAGTCATTTGAACCTGTGTCTAAGACCTCCTGATTAGTTAGTGATGACAACCATTTATGTGAACTCTAACCTTTAGAGGCTGTCATCATGGTGAAGAGATGTTAGGAATTGAGAGAATAAGTATGCGCATTTTTCGCATCAAATTGTCCTGACCCCACTGGTCGAGAGTGAGCGATTCATTTCCTTGTTCTTTACACTCTTTACCCGGTGAGGACCTAGATGGCTCGGTCTTGATTCTGATGTCTTGAGTTTTGTGCATGAGTTGACTGTCTTGAGTAAGTGGTTGAGTCAAGTCTATGTTGGTTGATGAACAGAAGGGAGACTCCTCCTTTACTCGATTTTGCTGCACTCGAATGTCTTCTGTGGTGGTTGTCCAGGTTGCTATTGAGGTTGTTCATGTGTTGATGTTTGAAAACCAGTATGATTCACGTGTTTCTGTGCCTATATGATTTGTCCCCAATGATGGTATGGTTGAAATGTGTAAGCTTACCTTGTGTCTGACTTGGTTTGCTTGGGGACAAGCAAACGGTTAAGTGTGGGGGAGTTTGATAAGCCGTTAATTGCACATGTTTTTACCCCTATTCTGGAGCCGTTCGAGATGGTAATTCTCGTGTTTTAGGCCGATTTCACGCTAGGTTGTGTTTGTTTGTGATATTTCAGGTCCTAGCAAGTGAATGAAGGTTTAGGAGCAAGTTCGGGGTCGATAAGACGAAGATCGGGCGCGAGGCAAGTCAAAAAGGAAGCCACACGGGCACACACAGAAGCCACACAGCCGTGCAAGTGACCAATTTGGCCGTGTGGGATTGTGCGAGCCTTCACACGGACAGCCCTGAAAGTCACACGGCCGTGTGAAGTTGCACTTTGGCCGTGTGGAATTCTGCGAGGCTTCACACGGCCAGGCTGGGTGATCTACACGGCCGTGTGGCCCTGGCCGTGTGGGAAGCCTGAAACTCAATTACTCGGAACGCGGCGTTTTGACCTCACACGGGCAACTGGGTATGACACACGGCCGTGTGGCCCTGCCCGTGTGAGTCGGGAATTTCTGGTTTTTACCCAATTTCGGGCTGCAAGTGAGAGAATCGGATTTTGAGAGCAAAAACAGAGCCCTAGAGAGAGAAAGTATGAAGAACACATCCTAGAAGCTATCTTGGAGCTGGGTTTCATCAAATCAAGCTTGGAGATCGTCATAGGAGTGGAAATCATCATCCCAGAGCAGATTCTTCCCATTGATATGAGTATGACTGCTTTGTATTCTGTTTTCCCCTCTCTCTCTCTATGGAGTAGAACCCTTCTCTCACTTGGGTATGAAGAACCCTAGTTCTATGTGTTAGGGATTTGATTGTAATGACTTGGGATGATATTACTGCTTGGTTTTAATGAAATGATGCATTTTATTGAGTCAATTGAAGTCTGATTAGCTTTTCCTGATTTCTGCTGCAACCTGAGATAGATAGAATCTGATTAGGTTGTTAGAGCCTCATCATTCGGTAGTAGGAGATTGGTTATACGAGAGCTAGCCAGTTTACTGCTTTGTACTGGAATCCAATTCCAGTAGTGGAGTTCTGTGCTTATTGCTTCAGCTTTCTATCCCGGTGAAGACTAGTCGTCTGCCGGGTAGTTAGACTGAGAGGGCTTGGTCAGCTTAAGAGATTCCAAGCTACTGTCGGATCTTCCGCAGTCTAATCAACAGTAAATCAACCCAGGGAAATTACAATTGAAACCTAACTAAGGAGCTAGGGGGACTCATTCCCGAGTGACTCTTCTTTGCTTGAGAAAACCGCACCAATTCATGCTTTCTTTCTGCTTTTGCTTAAACAATAATCACTTAACTTAGTTGGCTAGATAATAGATACTCACGGAGTAAGCAGTAGATCTAGACCCCGGGTTGATAATAGAACTTGCCATTTTACTGCATTCCCGGACTGCGATTACACTTGGTCGCAGTTTGGTGTTGTGTTATGGCGTGTCAGTACCTCAAGTGTTTCTTCCTTGTGCCTTACACCCAACAACATTTCCTGTCCATCAACACACCAGATGAACAAACCAAATGAATTAATCCAAATGGAGACACGATCATAGCAAAGAAAGGCTGAGATACATAAAGTTAGGACAAACCCATTAAAGAAACTATGTTTCCCTCCTCTAGGTGGAGCCGGGTCACCTTGCTCAGCTACAACGGCGGAGGATCCATCTGCAATAGATAAAGAATTCGACCAGGGGACCAAAGATAGAAAGCGACGCAGTGAGAGAGTTGGATAAAGTTAGGAAGAGATGGAGTGACATGTAACATAAGGAAAGTTGGATCTATGGGCAACCATCGGACCCCTGTCGACATTCTACGACCCCCATCTGGCCACTTCTTTCGCTAGTTGAGAAATCCTAGATAACTTTCACGAGAGTAAATCAGATGAATCAATTAGGTGAAAGTATGGGAGAGAGCGCACCCATGTTGAGAAACAGATTCACCAGCAAGAACAATTACCTGATGTTTAACCGCAACCTCTGGATCTGCCACTTCAGTCTTCTCTGACAATTCTCTTTGCCTTTCAACTTCATTCATCAACCTAGAGTTCCACTCTTCTTTGAGGGGCCAATGATAGAAATGTGAGAACCCTTATTTTAATCTGGAGAGGAATAGAAAGAGAGATATGAGTCATACTTGTGACCGAAAGAGAACTACATATAGAAAATAACAAAAGAGAGAGAGAATTACCAGTCTTGAGCGATCGTGCATGGAATCCGTAGATCCAAAGGTTCCTCGCTATAGAGAGATGGATCGTGGAAACAATAATAGTTTTTGACGGGCGGTCGGGAGCTATGCGGAGTAGAAAGTATTGAATCAAGCTAGTCAAAGGCCACTTGAAAAGGAAAGGAAGATCAGGAGCAAACAAGGAAAGAAGGCCGGAAATAAGAGAATAGATCAGATTAAGGAGATTTGGTACAACAGTGCAAATCAAATTAGAAGGTTGAGTCTCAAGAAAATCATCTATAATAAGGGAAGGAATTTGAATTACCAACGGTTACAATTCAGCCTATAAAAGGAGACCTGAAGAACAAGCAATGGTAACTTTTTCGGAGCATTCCACAATATATCCTCAATCAAGAGCATTCCACAAAAGCAGGAATGAACAGCTTCAGCCGGTTAAGGTTCAAAACACTACCGGATGCTTTAGATGTGGGAAAACTGGGCATATCAAGGCTGAATGTCCTCTAGTACGAAAAGAACGAGCCATGGCTGCAACATGGAGCTGCAGCGAAGATGAAGATGAAGAGGAAACAAGAGAAGAAAGTTACATGGCTATTGATGTTGAGAAACCATCAGAGGGACACAACTCAAACGAGGTAAAATCTTCTAACCATACTTATTTTAGAGATAGTGATTACTATAGTGATGATGATCAATTAGTGTCCACTATCAAGGAAATTCAGTTAGAGTTTGGAAATATTAAAGTAAAATATTCAAAATTAAAATTTGATTATGCCAAAATAAAAATTGAATATGATGAACTAAAGAAGGAGGCGTGCAGATTAAAAGAAGAATTAAAGGAAACAACTAAGAACGTTGAAGTCTTAGAAGATGAGAAATCGAGTCTCTTAGTAAAACTTCAAGACTCCTTAGAAGGAAATAAAATTGAACCTCTAAGAAAGAAATGTAATTCTTCCTTAAATGATTCCACTAATAGATGTTGTGAAAACATAGGATCAAATTCTTGTAGTAAAGGCAAGTCAAAGATTTATGAAGAGTCATTAAAAAATGAGAGGAATGGAACTTCTAGACAAAGATATAGAAACATTGAATGTTTCTATTGTCATAAGTTTGGGCACATTAGGCGAGTATGTAGGAAGAGAATACTAAATGAAAAATATATAAGATTTTGTTCTATCAAAGATCACAAACAAACTGTATCCAAGAAAGTCTGGATACAAAAACCCAAAACTGCATGACTGTTAATGGCGCAGGTTTGCTTCCAAGTGAGCATGGAGGCAACTGAATGGATACTAGATAGTGGATGCTCACACCATATGACAGGAAATCGAAACTTGTTCACCACACTCAAAGAAGGTAAAGGTGGTAAGGTATTTTTTGGTGACAATAATTCTGCGGAAATAATAGGAAGAGGTATATTAGGTTCAGATCCATGCATTGAGAATGTGATTCTAGTAAAAGGTCTTAAGCATAATTTATTTTCTCTTAGTCAATTGTGTGGTAAAGATAAGAGGATAATCTTTGAACATGATTGTTGCTACATTGAGTCATTAGTTGATAAGAAAGATGTTTTCATCGGGAGACGTAAAAGTAAGCTATATGTCATAAATCTAGATGATAAAGAAAGTTTTAAGATAACTTGTCTAATGTCATTAGAGAAAAATGATCAAATAGATTGGCATAGGAAGCTTGGACATGTGAGTATAGGGATTCTGTCTAAACTAAGTGATCTTGAGCTAGTTAAAGGCCTACCTAAGTTAAAAGGCAAAAAGGAGTTCTTTTGTGATGCTTGTGCTAAAGGAAAGCATACAAGGTCTAGCTTCAAGATTAAGACGGTAATATCTACAACGAGACCTCTTGAACTACTTCACCTTGATCTCTTCGGACCAACCAATGTGGTAAGCTATGGAGGTAAGTTGTATGCTTTCGTAATTGTAGATGACTATTCTCATTTCACTTGGGTAATGTTTCTAGCTAGCAAAAGTGAAGCCTTCCAAAATTTTGAGTCACTTACTAGGAAATTGGAAAATGAAAAACAATCTAAGGTTGCTAACATTAGAAGTGATCATGGTGGAGAATTTATCTCTGAAGAGTTTGAACTCTTCTGCAATAAGCTAGGAATAAGTCATAATTTTTCTGCTCCTCGAAGCAACAAAATGGAGTTGTGGAAAGGAAAAATCGAACTTTGATTGATATAGCTCGAACAATGTTACATGACTATGGTTTGCCAAAGTACTTTTGGGAAGAAGCCATAAATACTGCTTGCTATATTACTAATCGAGCATTGATCAGATCTGGAATTAAGAAGACTCCTTATGAGATTTGGAAAGGAAGAAAACTCAATATGCGTTACTTTCATCACTTTGGTTGCAAGTGCTTTGCATTAAACACCAATGATCCTCTTGGCAAGTTTGATACTAAATCCGATGAATGTGTGTTCTTGGGTTATTTCGTGACTAGCAAAGCATATAGAGTTTTCAACAAAAGGACTCTCAAAGTGGAAGAGTCCATAAATGTTATATTTGATGAATATGCTAATAAGTGTGCAGATGAGATAGATGAAGATGATTTTGGACTTGGTGGAAACTATGATCAACCAAGAACACCAAACAAGGAGAAATCTGAACCTAGAATAATCATATATGAAGACCAAGATAAAGCAGTAAGTACCACAAACTCACCGATCGAGCTAGAGCATGATGTAAGGCAACCTCCACCACATATTTCCAAACGACATCCTTCATCACTTATGATAGGAGGGCTAAATGAAGGTATGGTTACTCGTTCTAGAAATTCTATTGTGCATACTGCTTTTGTGTCATTGGTTGAACCTAAAAACGTGTTAGATGCCTTGAATGATGAAAATTGGAATGCTGCTATGAATGAAGAAATGAGTTAGTTTGAACGAGCAAATGTGTGGGATTTGGTACCTAGACCACCTAATAGAGTTATTATTGGGACTAAGTGGATCTACAAGATCAAGTCAAATGAAAATGGGGTAGCAACTAGAAATAGGGCTAGGTTAGTAGCTCAAGGGTATAATCAAGATCCGATTGAGCGCCAGAAGCAGATTATCATTCTTCACAGTATGGTTTCCGCATCTGAGCTAGATTTTCCATCTCTCTCTACGGAGTAACTTTCTTATTCATCTGGGTATGAAGAACCCTAGATTTGTATGTTAGGTCTGATTGTGTGAACCCAAGTACAGATTCTATGATTTGATTATATTCAATTGAGGTTTGATTTATTGAATGGCATGAATCCTGATCAAATTCCTGTTGTTTCTACTTTAACCTAGAAAGAGAATATCTGCCTAGGTTGATAGAGCACCCTGGATTGAAGTTAGGGAGTTGGCGACTTCAGTCGAGGAGCCAATTCGCTATTCTGCACAGAAGTTACTTCGGTAGTGGAGGTTTGGTTCGTTAGGGCCTCAATATGTTTACTCCGTTGGAGGTTAGTCGCCCGCTGGAGACTCAGATTGAGAGGGTCTGGAGACCTTTAGTCGAGACTACAGACTGTTTAAGAACCTCCCGCAGTATAACTATCATTGAAATTGGACTTGGTAAATTACAATCCGGCTTAACTGCAGTCTAGGGGGAACCATATCCGGCTGACCTCTCTCGACTTGAAAACAACCTTTTCACTTGCTTTGCTTGTTTGCTTATTTGAACCTGCACTAAAGTTTCACCGCTAAATAATAAGAATTAACTGAGTAGTCATCACATCTAGGACCCGGGTTGACATTAAAACCCAAACCCGCTATACTACGCTTTAGGAAGTGGTTACACTTGGCCATTTTCTAGAGTGACAGTAGGAGTGAGTCAAGTTTTTGGTGCCGTTCCCGGGGACGGCTAGGTTGTTGAAGAAACGTGAATTCTGTTAATTTAGCTTTCTTTTTCGCATTGTTTGCTTTGTCACACTTGTGCCTTCACGAGTTTGCTTGCTTGACTGTGTGTAGGTAGTGCATGACCCGTAGCCAGTCAGGAGGTTTACTGCTGTTGTATCCGGAGCTTGAACGCACCTGTCGCTAACTTAGGAGACAACAGCGAGCTAGACTGGCTACGGAGGAGCGCATCGACGGCCACTTGAGCAGCAATTCTGAGGAGGAGTACGAGATGGAAGGTGAACACAACCCACCCCAGGGGAATCCTCTCCAAGTTCCCCTGGTGAATCAGATCTTGGGGAACAACCCCATACCCCAGGCATATGGGGTTCATCATCATCCACCGCCGCCGGGTCCTACCTTGGAGTACTACTACACTCCACGGGTTGCTGATATCCGCCCTGTCATCCTCTACCCGCCCATTCCAGCGAACAACTTCGAGATCAAGCCCTGCTGGATTCAACTCATTACATCCTTTGTCCAGTTTCATGGCTTGAAGGATGAGGAAGCAAGGGTGCATCTGTCCCGTTTCCTGCAGCTGACGAACGGGTTCAAGCTGAACAGTGTCCCCGATGATGCAATCCGCCTTCACCTCTTCCCCCATTCTCTGGCGGGGCATGCTAAGAGGTGGTTGGAGACCCAGGCCCTATTGTCCATTATCTCTTGGGATGATCTGGCCGATAAGTTCATACACAGGTACTATCCGACATCAAAGACCACAGAGATCCAGCGGGAGATCACTCACTTCTGCCAGGAGCCAGACGAGTCACTTCGTGACGCATGGGAGCGGTACATGGAATTTTAATGGCAGTGTCCCCATCATGGCTTCAGTGATGCATTCACCATGGGGAAATTCTACAGTGCTCTCTCTTCGGAAAGCCAGAGGGTGATTGAGTCTCTATGCCCAGGAGGGGATATTCTTACTAAGACTCCACCCTAACTGAACCAGATGATCAGTACCTTGGCTGCCAGAGATCATTCCTGGGGGTAGAGCACCAGAGGCAGAAATTCCCGGGATTGTGGTGTGCACGCCATGGAGGCCAGGTCCGGGGTCGAGCAGCAGGTGGCTGAGTTAGTGCAGACATTGAAGCAGCCCAACAGTCTTCTTCCGGGCAGAGGTTTGGCGACACCTCCAGTAGCTCAATGTTAGTGGTGTGAGAGCTCAAATCATCTGGTGGAAGACTGCCAGGCTATGGGGGAGTCTTCTACTCCCCAAGAGCAGTTGGAATTCATCGCCAATGCTA
This sequence comes from Linum trigynum, assembly GCA_964030455.1. Classification (NCBI taxonomy): domain Eukaryota; kingdom Viridiplantae; phylum Streptophyta; class Magnoliopsida; order Malpighiales; family Linaceae; genus Linum; species Linum trigynum. The sequence continues at coordinate 24,074,102 of OZ034814.1, read as the reverse complement.
GGCGCCTTGACCGGTACAGCAATACATACAATGAGGGGTGGCGCCAGCATCCCAATTTCGCTTGGAGTAGCAGCAGCACTAAACCACCTGGTTTCCCAGCACCAGCAGGTGGTTTTCAGCAGAGGCATTCATGACTACCAGCCAGGCAAACTTTACCAGGATAGACCAAAGCATCGCCTCGCCGGAGGCAGGTCAGAGGAACCAAGGTGCCATACTGCAGGACCTCCAGCATCAGCTTGGAGGAATAGCTCGTCAGAATAACGCCCGGGCACCGGGAACTCTAGCATCCCCAATCCGCGGGAGCTGCACCAGTAGCTGAATGCCATCACCACCAGGAGTGGCAAGACCATATCGGCGGTACCTGCCCAGGTTGGGGAGGAAGAGCCACTGCCTGTTTCAGCACTTCCATCCGACGATGCAGAAGTGAGAGTGGAGAAGGAAGCCCCTGCTCCCATTCCACATCCAGTGGTTAAAGAGCATGTACCCCAGCTTCCCTTCCCCACTCGACTACACAAAGATAAGTTTGAGACTGAGTTTGCCAAGTTCATGGCAATGTTGAAGCAGCTCAACGTCAACATACCTTTCATGGAGGCACTGTCGAAGATGCCCAAGTACGCCAAGTTCATGAAGGATCTCCTTAGCAACAAGAAGAAACTTGGGGATCTTTCGACAGTGATGCTGAGCGAGGAGTCTTTTGCCATCTTGCAGAACAAGTTGCCCGAAAAGCGCAAATAACCAGGGAGTTTTACTATCACTCTTACTATTGGCAGCATGCATGTAAGAAAGTCCTTGGCAGACTGACTCGCTATAACACAACTCCTAACAAAGGCCAAGTGCAACCAATGGAAGGGACTGCAGTATAGTGGCTCAAGTGATAAATATCGAATCCACGGGTCTCTAGAGTTACTATTACTCAACTTCAGTTTATTATTTAGCAAACCAGATTAAGATGAAAGAACTAAAACTACCCTAGCAAACTACAGTTAAAGTTAATCTAATTACAGGTTGGGAACTCACTCAGGTATGATTCCCCCTAGCCACTAGCCAGATTAACGATTGATGATCTCTAACCTGTTTCACTTTCATTCACAATGCGGAGAATCCTTGACTAGACCTTGAGTCTCGACTAAAGGAACAAGGCCCTCTTGAGTCAATTGCCTAGAGGGACGTATCCTTCTCTAGAACAACTGATCAAGGCGTTCTGAACTAGACTCCCTCTATCGAAAGAGGTTCTCAATCGATACAAAGCAGTGAACCAACCCTCGACTAAAGCAATCGATCCACTACTATCAATCTATGGTGCTCTATTGACCTAATCAGGTATTCCCTCTCATAGGATCAAAGCAGAATCAATAATCTCGACTAGAGCAGAATTGAATCATGAAAACATGCATAGATTGAATATGAACTCAAGATTATCAAGTCAGAGTACTCATACAATCATCCAATCAAACAAACATAGCTAGGGTTCCTCAAAACCTAAGTTAAGGGAAGTTACTCCATAGAGAAGAGAGAGACTGCAGTAAGAATCTTCAGATGATCAGTCTTCAAGTCCGGGCTTGTTCCTCGAGCTTCCAAGGCGAAGAAATCCTCCAACTCCACTCCAAGAATGCCCTCAAATCGCCCTCTCTCTCTTTGGTTCGTCCCTTGGGTGTTTGGGATCCAAAACCCAGCTCTCCTCTTCTTTGGTTCGGAATTTGGCTTAAAACCAGGAAATCCCGACTCGCACGGCCAGGGTGCACGGCCGTGCATATCACCATTCTGGCCGTGCAACTCAAAACACAGCGTGTCATTTAGTCGAACTTCAGCCCTCTCGCACGGCCAGGGTGCACGGCCGTGCGAGCTTCAGGGGTTGCCCGTGCGTGTCCTCGGCATAAGGCGCACGGCCATATTGCTCACGTGCACGGCCGTGCAGCCTCCCTGGTCTGCCCGTGCAGCTCCCCAAAAACCTCGCCATTCGTCCGTTCTTCGTCCAATCGACCCCAGACTCGCTCCTAAGCCTTCATTCACGTACTAGGACCTGAAACATCACAAACAAGCACAACCTAGCGTGAAATCGGCCTAAAACACGAGAATCAACACCTCAAACGGTGTAAGAATGGGGGTAAAAACATGTGTAAATGACGGTCTATCACAGACCTAGGCGCTAGCATAAATGTCATGTCGTACAATTTTTAAAAAAGCTAGACCTAGGTGAACTTAGCCCTGCTAGGATGAGCATTCAGTTAGCTGATCGCTCTATTGTGCATCCTAGGGGTATCATAGAGGATATGCTTGTTAAAGTAGGTGCATTCACATATCCTATTGATTTTGTTGTTCTGGATATACATGAGGATGTGGATGTGCCTTTGATTCTGGGTAGACCATTTCTTGCCACCGCCAAGGCACTTATTGATGTGCATGATGGTAAACTGATCCTGCGTGATGGGAATGAACAAGCTACTTTTTCTGTGGCTGAACTCGATCATTGTGATATGCCTACTGTCACACCTATGCATGCTATTTCTCACCAGGTACACGAGCCTGTCGTGTACCCCTCTGTGTCTCTCATTTTGCAGGATCCCCCTCTCACGCCTTCGCCGCCACTCCCTTCAACCTCACCGCCGAACAAAAAGGTCAAAGAGGAGTGGCGGCCGAAGCAGCAGGTGGCTAAGCCTGCACGGAAGAAAGGTGGAGACCACTATGAGCTGGTCCCACCTCCTACACCACGACCACCCTGCCATCCGAGTACTCACTCGCCTGCATCTTGCCAGATGGCCAGGTCGAGCTGACCAATGCTGGTGGTTGCACCCGTCGGGTGCATGGCCACCACATGAAGCTGTACCTCAAGAGCTATGTGGATCCGCTCTTGGAGGCACCTGTTCCTGCACCCCGCTGAGTATCCACCATGGGCGTCCAGCTAAAAGACGGTAAAGAAGCGCTTGTGGGGAGGCAACCCCACATAGGTTTGCATTTTCTTTCCTTTTCCTTTTGATTTTTTGTGTTTTTTGAGTCTTGAAGTGTTGTCCAAAAGTCGAATGTCGATTTTGCGCGAAAACAGGTCAAATTCGGGGCTCTAGAAATCCACACGGCCGTGTGGAAGTGGCTTATGGCCGTGTGGAGGCCCTGGAATTTTCACACGGGCAGCATGGGTCCCTCACACGGCCGTGTGGAATTGGCCCTTGGCCGTGTGAAGCTTCGGTGATTCTCATACGGCCAGAATTGTTCCATCACGCGGCCGTGTGAAATTCCTCGGCCAGGCCGTGTCGGCCCACACGGGCGCTATTGCACCTCACATGGCCGTGTGAGCGTGCCCGTGTGGCCGACCCGGCGCCTATATATTTGGACGACACGGCTGCGTCGCCAAAAATCCCTCAATCCCTCGCTGGAATCCTCTCCCCCTCGCCGGAAAACCGCGATTTTGAAATTGTTCGGGCGATTTTCGGCCATTTTTTTGTCTGCTTTTCACCAAACCACCACCCAACCCAATCTTCCCTCATCCTTTTCGGCATTTACCTTGAGTTTGGGGCGATTTAGGCCGGATTTGGGTCACCTTAGGCGATTTCCGGCGAGTCCGACGAGGCTCCGGCAAGCATTTCCGGGCAGATTTTGGGATTTTCATCGCTTCCATTGCCTTCCCCTCATCATCCCCTACACCTCTACTTGTGTCTCAAGGTTTGATTTTGCCCTTTACCTTGTGAATTGTGGAGAATTGGGTGTTAGGGTGTATGCTTAGATAACAACTTTGCCATGTGTGAATTGTGTGCAATTGATTGAGGGGAATGCTTGGTTTATGTGTGAATGATGTTGGGCAATGTCCCCCATGCTTGATTGAGCCCTTGTGTGCTATGAATTTGCCAATTCTATGCTTCACTTAATAGTGCACACAAGGTGTTGGATGAAATGCCTGTTTTTCATATCATTTTGTGGGAGCCGGTTGGGGCCCTTAATGATGTGCTTTGATGGTGTATTTGCTATGGATGTGAACCTTAGGTTGCCTAATTTATCATGGTTGTGCACCCCCACCCAGATTATGCTTGTTTGATCGTGTTTTTGACCCCCGAACTATGGACGAAACCATGGTTCGGCTGTTTTATGCTCTCAAGTGTGGGGGTGTGATTAACCTTTTCTTTGGCTCTTTTGGCTCCACTTTGGGTTGTTCTTTTGCAGGACCATGATGAAACCCGACCTCAAGCACCGGTTCATCCGGGATTTAAAGAGGGGCCCCCACCAGGATCGCTTTAAGCGCGTCCTAGCTTTCTCGTTTGGAAAGCATCATTACTCGTCGAGGAGGGAGTTTGAGAAGCTGCGCTGCTACGACCACTTCCTCGCCATCGCCACCAACCGGCCCTGGCGCCGTCTGCTGTCCATCCGGGAGAAGGTCTACCACGAGCTGGTGCTTGAGTTCTATACGACCTTCAAGCGCGAGGATACAGAGGACTGGACGGACGGTGAAGCAGTCAAGTTCAGGCTCGGCGGTGCGCCCCGCTCCATGAGCTACCACGACTTGGCATTCGCTCTCGACCTCGGCCTGGACGATGATGTGGACTATGTCATCGAGCTCAATGATCCAGTGGGTGTTAAGTTCAAGACGCTGTACACCCGCCTAGCTCAGCCCGGCCAGCGTCACTTCGTTGCAGGGCGGACGAAGGCCAACACCTTGCAGCTCGATAACCGCATTCTCCACCACATGCTGGCAAAGTCCTACACCCCAGCTGCGGAAAGTGCCAGCACCATCACCAGGAGATCCCTATACTTCATCTAGTCAATCCGCCAGGCGGATCATCCTCTCCACCTCGGTTCTGTGGTGGCCAGAACCTTTGAGAAGAGTGCTTCAGAACTGCGGGGCCTACACTGCACTCCCCTCATCACCCGCCTGGCCACCTACTTCAAGATCCCTCTGCAGGGTTGCACAGAGCAGGGGGCACCATTGTCTTTGGCGAAGACACGATCAAGAGCATGCACCTGCTGCGGGTCGAGCGCGGCATCAAGTGGATCGCGGGGTTCCCTAAACCTCAGATCCCAGCGGAGGACCAGGCGGATGTTCCTGAGGATGATGCTGCTGAGGATGTCCATCCCGAGGATGTGGACGATGCTGATGCCCCCCGCCCGACCACCTTCGAGTATGGGGGTAGCAGTTCCACTTTCCCCGGCCAAGACTACTTCACTCACCAGTTCCAGCAGCTGAGTCTCCTGAATCAGCAACTCCTAGACCATCATCTCCAGTTCCAGCAGCAGTACTCAGCTCACCAGGCCGAGTATCAGACCCGGATGGCTGCTTATGATGAGCACCTTGACCGTATGGAGACCCAGCAGGGGGTGACCCTGACTCACATCGAGCGGGAGAAGGTCCGCTCTCGGCGCATGCAGGAGGTCCAGCAGCACCTGCTCCAGTTGCTACCAGGCGAGCATCTAGTCTGGAGGACTCCCTGGGAGGACTCCCCACTTCCACCTCCACCAGCTGATAATGATGATGCCTTCATGAACGACATCGATTTGGACAACCTTGGCAACGAGTAGGCTGTGCTCGTCGCTCCTTTGAGTGTGTTTTTATTTCAAACTTTTCATGTTTGCTCCATGTGTGTGCGGAGCTTGAACTGAGTCTGTCGTTTGTTTTTGTACTTTTTGCTTTCTTTTGTGGATTATCTATTTTGTGGCCATCTGGGCTAACTCTGATCCCTAATGCACAGTGTGCTAGTCTGTTCTTCATGTTCCCTTCGTGCAGAACTGTTCCGTCGTTCCATATGTTTCCCGCTGACAGGTCCACTTCCAGTCTCCCGATAGTATGTCAATCCGGTAACATCGTTCCCCTTATCCTTCCCTCTTCTCCATTGAGGGCAATGTCGAACTTAAGTATGGGGTGGGGGGGGGGGGTTTCTCTTTTGACTGCATTAGATCTGTTTGTATGCTTGGAGCCTAGTCCACTGTCCAAATTTTTAAATTTGAGGGCTCCAAGTACGTGTTTCCTTGCAAATTGCCTGCTCAGTATGCTTTGAATTGACAGTCTCTATAGTAATGTGCAACCTAGGGAGGTAGTGTAGCACTATGGAGGATGTTGGAGTATAAGATTTTTACTATCTAGCTCTCTGATGTGCCAGTTGATTTTGTGAATTAATGGCGCTAAGACCGTTGAATTCATGTGGTAATGGTGACTCTGTTTGGATTGTGTTATGGACTCGTGTATCGAACAGGGTGCTCATGTGGAAAATGAAAAGCAGTTGGTCCTCCATGTCAAAATCATTGAAATCTTAAACATGGGGTAAGCCCAACGTGTGTGGCACCGTTCATTGCACAAAATCGGGTTTTGGAGGAGATTTTAGTGATCCTTAGTGGGGTACTCCCACAAGGTGAAGTGATGCTCTAAAACACAACACCTTACAAAGGCCAAGTGTAACCAATGAAAGGGACTGCAGTATAGTGGCTCAAGTGATAAATATCGAATCCACGGGTCTCTAGAGTTACTATTACTCAGCTTCAGTTTATTATTTAGCAAATCAGATTAAGATGAAAGAACTAAAACTACTCTAGCAAACTACAGTTAAAGTTAATCTAATTACAGGTTGGGAACTCACTTAGGTATGATTCCCCCTAGCCACTAGCCAGATTAACGATTGATGATCTCTAACCTGTTTCACTTTCATTCACAATGCGGAGAATCCTTGACTAGACCTTGAGTCTCGACTAAAGGAACAAGGCCCTCTTGAGTCAATTGCCTAGAGGGACGTATCCTTCTCTAGAACAACTGATCAAGGCGTTCTGAACTAGACTCCCTCTATCGAAAGAGGTTCTCAATCGATACAAAGCGGTGAATCAACCCTCGACTAAAGCAATCGGTCCACTACTATCAATCTATGGTGCTCTATTGACCTAATCAGGTATTCCCTCTCATAGAATCAAAGCAGAATCAATAATCTCGACTAAAGCAGAATTGAATCATGAAAACATGCATAGATTGAATATGAACTCAAGATTATCCAGTCAGAGTACTCATACAATCATCCAATCAAACAAACATAGCTAGGGTTCCTCAAAACCTAAGTGAAGGGAAGTTACTCCATAGAGAAGAGAGAGACTGCAGTAAGAATCTTCAGATGATCAGTCTTCAAGTCCGGGCTTGTTCCTCGAGCTTCCAAGGCGAAGAAATCCTCCTTCTCTACTCCAAGAATGCCCTCAAATCGCCCTCTCTCTCTAGGGTTCGTCCCTTGGGTGTTTGGGATCCAAAACCCAGCTCCCTCTCTTCTTTGGTTCGGAATTTGGCTTAAAACCAGGAAATCCCGACTCGCACGGCCAGGGTGCACGGCCGTGCATATCACCATTCTGGCCGTGCAACTCAAAACGCAGCGTGTCATTTAGTCGAACTTCAGCCCTCTCGCACGGCCAGGGTGCACGGCCGTGCGAGCTTCAGGGATTGCCCGTGCGTGTCCTCGGCATAAGGCGCACGGCCATATTGCTCACGTGCACGGCCGTGCAGCCTCCCTGGTCTGCCCGTGCAGCTTGCTCAGCCTCTGTTTAATGCTTCGTTTCTCCCTCGTCTGGACTCCGAATCAATCGCCGTTTGATCCCAGACGCTCGTAGTCTCGTCCTCTTTCGTTTCATAACAAGCTTGCATGATTCTTTGTCCATAAAGTGAGGTAGAAATCCATTCTTCTTCAGGTCATGCCCGAGTTTCTTCTCTCGAATCGTCAATTGATCTCTGATTGACTTGAAACTTGCGCCTATGCTTCACTTTATGTGCTAGGACCTGAAATGAGACAAAGGAATACAACCTAGCATAAAATAGGCCAAAGACGCAATAATTCAAGCTCAAACAATCAAGAAACAAAGGGGAAAACATGTGCAAATACCGAGTCATCAAATCCCCCCACACTTAATTGTTTGCTTGTCCCCAAGCAAACCTAACTCAAACCAATGCAACTCTTCAGACCTCTATAGCAACAAACACCCCAGATCGTAGGTAGAGGACTTCCTAGATCATTTAGCAACTTACGAGGTCAACCGACACACAAGTCATCTCATAGCTTCTTCGGCGAGAGCACTAGTATCGAGTCGGCATCATGGCAAATAGTGAACAGAGGACAAATGAATTGTGGATGCAGAGATTCTCAAAAACAAAGGATCATGGACTCACATTTTTCAAGGTGCTCTATTTTCTTCTTGAAGATGGTTGGAACCCCTTTTCTTTCTGTTTTGCTTGTTTTCTGTTATTTTTTTCCTTTTTTTTTTTTCTTTCAAGGGTCCCAACCTGCTCTTACCGGCCATGCCAGGAGCGGATGTCTCGAGCCTCGTGCGGGGGAAAGACATGTAAGGGGGCTGGAGGTAGTAGGTGGAAATTGGGAACGAATTCCCGTCTCCCCTTACACACTTTCGCCCTATTCGCACGGGAGACGTTATTTGAAGCACATTTTCGAGCACCTGTTACTTTCAAAACATGATACAAGAGTCCATGACAGGTAGAGAATCCACAACACCACACAATTCAAGGGTCCTAAGATCACTAATTCACTCAATCAACCAACTCAATATGAAGAAGACATGAGACTTCTTAAATGCATCAACATCCTCCATAGTGCTACACTACCTCCCTAGGTTGCATATTACTATAGAGACTGTCAATTCAAAGCATACTGAGCAGGCAATTGCAAGGAAACACGTACTTGGAGCCCTCAAATTTAAAAATTTGGACAGTGGACTAGGCTCCAAGCACACAAACAGCCAAACATTCACCCGCATACATAATCGAACATCCCCCCACACTTAAGCACGACATTGTCCTCAATGGAGGAAAGATAAGGAGGGTAGAACGAAGTTACCAGATCAAGGGTGAATGATGATGACCGGGTCAGGCGGTGCCATCCAGAAAGAGAGAGTAATCAGAACACAAACACCACACAAAATCTCACAAAGGTTGAGTTATTGACTCTAAAATCAAATAGCAAACTGACTCAACCGAGGAGAAATAGAGACAGAAATGCAAACCGACTGGTTGGGTTGCCTCCCAACAAGCGCTTCTTTCACGTCGTGAGCCGGACGATGGCTCCTAAGTTTCGGTCCATGCTAGAACCTCCTTGAAGTTGAGGTTCTCGTCGATGAGGTGGAGTCTCAAGTCACGAGCATGTGGTGTGGCAGGTGATGAAGGCTCATGTACTTGATGCAGATGAAGTCTCCACCCTCGAGACCTCTTCTTCTCTTCTCTCGTCTCATTGCCCCAAACCAGATAAGACAGCATCGAGTGGCCACCATCACGTCCACCAAGAGGGACCGATGTCGATGTGGCCTTAGTCTGGCAAAGAGACACTGCAAATGGGTCCTTGCTAAGCAGTTCCTCGAAGTTTGGTGGAGATATCACATGTAACTCATGGCCGGTGCAAGCCTCTTCCACCTCAACTTCGTCCTCAGCCTGGACGCCAATTGCTTCTTTAACCTCCCTTCCTTCTTCATGTGGTATCACCCCTGGGAAATGATCAAGAACTCCTCCTGCTTCACTTTCGTCATCCTCCACAACTTCTTTCTGCACCCTTTCTTGCTCTTCTTCTTCTAGCACGGATTGGAGAGCAAGTTGCCAAGCAATTTCTTTCATGAGATCTTCTTGCATCTCCTCACTCATGCCCGCCTCTTCAAAGCTCAGTTTGGGGTGTGGGAAGGTGTGGTCGGCTACGACATGACACGCCTGATCATGATCATCACGGGAGCTCTCCGTGACAACTTCAGTGTGTTCCACAATGCCCTTGTAGCCTTCTTCTTCCTCCTCCTCTTCTTTTATGGTAGCAGAAGGGTGATCTGGAGCAGGTTGCGCCCAAGATCGCTCAAGATCATCGACGCTCTTCTTAAGGCTCAGGAGGATCTCATCTGTTTCACGATAGGCCTGGACACACTGATCCATCCTGGAGCATGTTCTCTCACAGTCTCGAGCAAACTGCTCCATGAGTAACTCCAGCGCCGATGGCCCTTCTGGTTGTGGGAGAAATTCTTCTTGATAATGAGGTTGTTCTTGATATGCCCAGGGGTCCGGTTGTTCTCCGTAGTAAGGGGGTTGGTACTGGAACCTGAATCCATAGTCTTCTCCGCCTTGATTGCTCCAGGGAGTCTCGGGGTAATACCACCCAGATGGTGGTGGATACCCCCAATGATTGGAGAAGCCATTAGGATCCATGATTCAGATCTGCACCAACAAAAACAAAAACACCCAAGTGAAAAGCAAGGGTGGAAAAGAAAAGAAACGAAAAACGCTAAAGTAACAAACTTCTGCCTTTCCTAATACTCTAGAAAGTCCCCGGCAACGGTGCCAAAAACTTGATTCGCTAAAACACAACACCTTACAAAGGCCAAGTGTAACCAATGAAAGGGACTGCAGTATAGTGGCTCAAGTGATAAATATCGAATCCACGGGTCTCTAGAGTTACTATTACTCAGCTTCAGTTTATTATTTAGCAAATCAGATTAAGATGAAAGAACTAAAACTACTCTAGCAAACTACAGTTAAAGTTAATCTAATTACAGGTTGGGAACTCACTTAGGTATGATTCCCCCTAGCCACTAGCCAGATTAACGATTGATGATCTCTAACCTGTTTCACTTTCATTCACAATGCGGAGAATCCTTGACTAGACCTTGAGTCTCGACTAAAGGAACAAGGCCCTCTTGAGTCAATTGCCTAGAGGGACGTATCCTTCTCTAGAACAACTGATCAAGGCGTTCTGAACTAGACTCCCTCTATCGAAAGAGGTTCTCAATCGATACAAAGCGGTGAATCAACCCTCGACTAAAGCAATCGATCCACTACTATCAATCTATGGTGCTCTATTGACCTAATCAGGTATTCCCTCTCATAGAATCAAAGCAGAATCAATAATCTCGACTAAAGCAGAATTGAATCATGAAAACATGCATAGATTGAATATGAACTCAAGATTATCCAGTCAGAGTACTCATACAATCATCCAATCAAACAAACATAGATAGGGTTCCTCAAAACCTAAGTGAAGGGAAGTTACTCCATAGAGAAGAGAGAGACTGCAGTAAGAATCTTCAGATGATCAGTCTTCAAGTCCGGGCTTGTTCCTCGAGCTTCCAAGGCGAAGAAATCCTCCTTCTCTACTCCAAGAATGCCCTCAAATCGCCCTCTCTCTCTAGGGTTCGTCCCTTGGGTGTTTGGGATCCAAAACCCAGCTCCCTCTCTTCTTTGGTTCGGAATTTGGCTTAAAACCAGGAAATCCCGACTCGCACGGCCAGGGTGCACGGCCGTGCATATCACCATTCTGGCCGTGCAACTCAAAACGCAGCGTGTCATTTAGTCGAACTTCAGCCCTCTCGCACGGCCAGGGTGCACGGCCGTGCGAGCTTCAGGGATTGCCCGTGCGTGTCCTCGGCATAAGGCGCACGGCCATATTGCTCACGTGCACGGCCGTGCAGCCTCCCTGGTCTGCCCGTGCAGCTTGCTCAGCCTCTGTTTAATGCTTCGTTTCTCCCTCGTCTGGACTCCGAATCAATCGCCGTTTGATCCCAGACGCTCATAGTCTCGTCCTCTTTCGTTTCATAACAAGCTTGCATGATTCTTTGTCCATAAAGTGAGGTAGAAATCCATTCTTCTTCAGTTCATGCCCGAGTTTCTTCTCTCGAATCGTCAATTGATCTCTGATTGACTTGAAACTTGCGCCTATGCTTCACTTTATGTGCTAGGACCTGAAATGGGACAAAGGAATACAACCTAGCATAAAATAGGCCAAAGACGCAATAATTCAAGCTCAAACAATCAAGAAACAAAGGGGAAAACATGTGCAAATACCGAGTCATCATGAAGCTAAACTGTCTCTAGTACAAGTAAAACTTCCACCCGTTGAACGGTTTGCTTACTTGAGGATGTGTTTTTAAGGGCACGGATAGAGCTTCCGACCCCCCTTAATTTCATTGACCCTCCACATGAGTTGAGGAAAAGGAGTTAAAAGAAGTACTCTGGCGAGCGCCAGATGTACAAAAATTGCTCTTGCTCGACTAATAAGGGTCGACCGTGCAAAAGACTGCGGTTGGAACCCCCGCCAAGTGAATGAAAAAAAGAAAAAAAAGTAAAATGAAAGCGAAAAAGGGGTGCCAACGGTGAAATAAAGTGAAAGAGCACCCCGGTACAACGAGTCCTTGGTTGTGAATGATATGAGTCCCTTTATTCATGAACTGACTATCTTACTTCTACTTCTTCTCATGATCCTGGCTTGAGTCTAGAACTCGCATTGAGAGAGATAGGGAGCGTCTTAGAAGACCAGTTGACCTCGTAAGCTGCTTTATGATCTAGAAAGTCCTCTACCGACAATCGGGGTTGTTTGTTGCTATAGAGGTCTGTTGAGTTAGGTTTGCTTGGGGACAAGCAAACGGTTAAGTGTGGGGGAGTTTGATGGACCATTGATTGCACATGTTTGTAGCCCTATTCTTGAGTCGTTTGAGATGTCGATTCCCGCGTTTTAGGCTGATTTCGTGCTAGGTTGTTCTTGTTTGTGATATTTCAGGTCCTAGTACGTGAATGAAGGCTTGGGGACGAGTTTGGAGTCGATTGGACGAAGATTGGACATTTCGCGGGAAGCTGATGGAGCCACACGGGCACGCCTAAAACCTACACGGCCATGTGACCTGGCCGTGTGACATCAAATTGCACGGGCAAAATCACACGGGCCGTGTAGGGCACCCGTTGTGGCCGTGTGAAGGCTCGAAAAACCCACACGGGCAGCCTGGGAATCCACACGGCCGTGTGGCCCTGGCCGTCCAGCATGCCTGGAAGCCCACTAATCGAAATGCTGTGTTTGGACACTCACACGGGCAGCTTGGGAAGTCACACGGTCGTGTGGCCTGGCCGTGTGATCGTGATTTTCTGCTTTTAACCCAATTTCCAGCCACAAGTGAGGGGTTCCGAGTTTTAGAGAGAAAAAGTGCGACCTAGAGAGAGAAAGTGACGAACCTGAGTCTTCAAGTGTCTTTGATCGATCTCCATCACCATTGGAGCCCGGCTTGAGCTTGGAGAAGATCTGATTGAGCGTCAGAAGCAGATTATCATCCTTCACAGTATGGTTTCCGCATCTGAGCTAGATTTTCCATCAATCTCTATGGAGTAACTTTCTTATTCACCTGGGTATGAGGAACCCTAGATTTGTATGTTAGGTCTGATTGTATGAACCCAAGTACAGATTCTATGATTTGATTATATTCAATTGAGGTTTGATTTATTGAATGGCATGAATCCTGATCAAATTCCTGTTGTTTCTGCTTTAACCTAGAAAGAGAATATCTGCCTAGGTTGATAGAGCACCCTTGATTGAAGTTAGGGAGTTGGCGACTTTAGTCGAGGAGCCAATTCACTATTCTGCTCAAAAGTTACTTTGGTAGTGGAGGTTTGGTTCGTTAGGGCCTCAATCTGTTTACTCCGGTGGAGGTTAGTTGCCCGCTGGAGACTCAGATTGAGAGGGTTTGGAGACTTTTAGTCGAGACTACAGACTGTTTAAGAACCTCCCGCAGTATAACTATCATTGAAATTGGACTTGGTAAATTACAATCCGGCTTAACTGCAGTCTAGGGGGAACCATATCCGGGTGACCTCTCTCGACTTGAAAACAACCTTTTCACTTGCTTTGCTTGTTTGCTTATTTGAACCTGCACTAAAGTTTCACCGCTAAATAATAAGAATTCACTGAGTAGTCATCACATCTAGGACCCGGGTTGACATTAAAACCCAAACCCGCTATACTACTCTTTAGGAAGTGGTTACACTTGGCCATTTTCTAGAGTGACAGTAGGAGTGAGTCATTTACTAACTTGAAAAAAATACAAGGTATTGTAGGAGGTCTAAGAGAGGGTGAATAATCATTGGTTACGTGCACTTGCATAACTAGATATGTGCTCTTGATTTAAAGTGGGGCTAGATCTAGGAGGTGAGATACTGAGATTAAATGAATTTTTATTTTCCCTACCATTTTCAATCAATTTTAACTTCTTTGGTTTAACTTGAATTTAAAAAATATTTGCACACATGGAGTAAGTTTGTTGTAATCTACAAAATTATATTCATTTACAATATATTTCGAGAAAATGCTCTTCATATCACTCTAGTAACACCTTCGTTTTTCAATCAAATTCTAAAAAAACTTGCCCAAAAAGAATGAGTTCATCGTGATATATTGGATCCACAAATTTCTAGAGAAAACATTTAGAATCAAATATACCACCCTTGTAAAAGTAGATAACTGATGATAGAAGGCGATAAATGTCAGTTATTATATTCTTACTCAGCGGCGGATCTAGGGTTGGGCCACCCCGTGCCACGTCTCAACCCTCTTCTCGATCCAAAGCTAGTATAATGCTTATAGAATTTTTGAATTTAGTTGTTGGGCCTAGTGTTATTTAAATGTCGAGTCAATGTTATTTGATAATATGATTTTTTGTAAATAGAAAAAGGTGAACATATCCAAACAACTACTCCAAATTTAGACTATAAATTCAAGCCCCAATTATTTTTATTTGAAAAAAATATAAAAACATAAGTCTAAAACTATAAAATTTTATTGAAATGAAAAAAAACCCCTCTAAACTAAAGCTACTCCTTCCCTTCAAAACTAAAAAAAAATCTTCAATCCTCCAAAACAAAACAAGAACAAGGAGATGAACAGACCCGAAATGGATTACTCTGCCAATCCGTCAGGTGGTAGTTTTCTTTCCAATCTTTTGATTAAGAAAATATTTACAAACTTGCTGAGTCATCATTTAGATTGCTTTATTTGAGTGGTACACTAGATCCTAAGCGTTCTTTCCAGTCTTTTGATGAAGAATATTTACAAACTTGCTCAAGAGTTTACCCTTGAGACTTTAAAGCCTATGAGATGCATTCTTTGGAGAACGAGCTACGATATTATGCTACTTGTGTGAGGAAGATGAAGTTTCTTCCCATGGAAATTACTTGAGAAGCCGTCGGAAATAGGGATGGACACACAATACAAATTAATTTGTTGGTTGATTAGTCTAGCGTTGACCTTGCCTATTTCAACGCTACTGATTTAGGCAAAATTGTACATGTTTTTACCTCACATTCTTGAGATGTTTGAGGCGTTTACATCGCTTGAGGTTCCATTTATGCTAGGTTGTGCTTGTTCCAGCATGTTTCGGGTTCTAGCAGGTGAGATTGGCCTTGAGGGCAAAAGTTGAACGATAGGGGGCAAAAGCTTATTGAAGGGAGCAAAAAGGCGAGGATCATGATGGAAGCTTAATTATCACGGTCAAGTCAACTGTGATAAGGAGGCCCAAGCCATGAAGTGCATAGAGACCAAAGGAGTTTTTATGCCTCGTGGGCCTAAACGAAATCATGGTCGCTAGACCGTGAAGACCCAAAATGAGATAATAATAATAAAAA
This sequence comes from Linum trigynum, assembly GCA_964030455.1. Lineage (NCBI taxonomy): Eukaryota > Viridiplantae > Streptophyta > Magnoliopsida > Malpighiales > Linaceae > Linum > Linum trigynum. The sequence continues at coordinate 24,058,744 of OZ034814.1, read as the reverse complement.
AAAGGAGAATGGAGCACTTGTGTCCAAGATCACAGTCCGAGCTTATGTCCGAGATCACAGTCGAGCTTGTGTCCGAGATCACAGTCCGAGCTTGTGTCCGAGATCACAGTCCGAGCTTCCACATTTTGGTCGTGATATGAGATCGTGAAAAGCGAAGGATCTGGGTATAAAAGGAGGATGGAGCTGAAACTTTGGAAGAGATCCTAGTGAGAGAATACCTTCTTCTTCCACAGATTTTAGAGAGAGAACTGCTCTAGGGTTTGCTCCAAGATTGAAGATTGGGGATTATCACCTTCCAATGGTGATTTCTACCACAAGGAAGGATGCCACATACCACACCATGGTTCTTCTTCTTCTCTTTGTTGTAATCCCTAGTTTCACTATGCGGTGGTACTTTTTTCACTTGGGTATTGTAAACCATAGCTTCAAATATGTGATAGGTTGTATGAATTGAATGTTATGTGTGTGGGTTTTTGTTTAATGCAAAGTTTGAGGTATTTTTAGAATATTTTAGTTGAGTTCTTCATTTCTCATTATCATGCTAATTTGACCTAGTTGGAGAGACCCCCTTGTTTACTAGAGGCTTTGAGAAGCTGGGTTTCTTGTCCATTTGTGTCAATCTAGGGAAATTTAGGGCAAGCCTCAAGTTTCGATTTAAAACTTTAATTGGTTGTTATCTTGTCGTCTGGATTAAGTTCCGAGAGAGTAGTCGTAGCAACCTTAGGTTAAGCGGCCAAGAGAGCTGGTTTGCTAGTTTCATGTGTTGTGCCTAGGCTTATTACCCAAGAGAGTGAAGTTTCCTCACTAGTTGCGCTCTTCTCACGGTGTATGAGGACATTCCTATGGATTGGCATTCTATTCAGTCGATCTTGATATATAGCCATGGGGAGCGATACCCGGGAAAAGCTTTCTCATCTAGATTCTAAACCAATTTACCTTTTTGCTTGTTTTATGTTGTAGACTTTAGTTTCACTAAAATCAATTCTTAGATAACGTTTTGAACGATTGAAGTAGGAGTACATGGACCGGCTGAGTTAACAATTAAAATGCTTACCCTCAACGACACCCTACTAGAGTTTATACTAGGGATCTAGTCGGGATTTTTTATTATGGTAGTTTGAGTGAGTCAAGTTTATGGCACTGTTACCGGGGATCAAGTTACGGTCCTTTATTTTGAAAAACTCATTTGGTGTTAGTCTAGCCTTTACTTTTTGCATTGTTGAGTGTGAATCTTGCTTGTCTTGGCTCTAGTTGTGTTTTGTGAAATGTTTGCAGGAGGTGTATGACCCGAAGTGATCCAACACCTTTGGAGCCACTTAGTGAGAACATCAACCGAACTCTCTAACTCTTGGCTCGGGAGAGGGAGAGGGAGTTCCTGCAAGCATTGGCGAATCGGGGACAACCACAAGTTGATCCCGACGAAGGATTTGAAGTTGAAATAGAAGAGGAAGTTAAATCGAAAGAAGAATTTGAAGTTGAGATGATAGATAATTAACACGCCCAAGAGGAGAATAAAGAACCGAGGACCATGGGCTACTATATGGCTCCACGGGCGGAGGATATTCAACCAAGCATCTTGAATCCACCCATGGCTGCCAACGATTTCGAGATCAAGCTTGGCCTCGTTACAATGACCCAAAACAACATTCAGTTCCATGGACTTAAGGATGAGTCTCCAAGGGCGCATTTCTAGAGATTCATTGAGATAGCGGGAAGTTTGAAGATCAATGGGGTATCCAAAGAAGCTCTTAAGTTGAGGTTTTCCCCCTACTCTCTTGCGGGGAAAATACTCCAATGGCTCAACAATAGGCCATCCCTCTGGATAACCTCATGGGGCGACTTGAAACAACAAGTTGTTGACTCCATATTGTCCACCTTCCAAGAATGCGGAGTGGCGTAAGAAAATCACTCACTTTTCCCAAGAAGATGATGAGACTGGGGGATGCATGGAGACGTACTCTGACTTTTTCCTCCATTGTCCACATAACGAGTTTGGAGAGCCATTTCTTATTGAAACCTTCTACGACGGTCTTTATCGAGAAGATAAGATTCTTATTAACTCTTTGTTTCAAGGGAACCTGATGAATAAGACTCCATATGAGATGATCGCTTTGTTTGAGGATATGTCGACTAAGGGTTATGATTGGGGTTTGACGTGACATGATAGAAGGGAAGCTGAAAAGGGAGTATAATCCATGGAGGCAAATCATCCACTCACCGTGAAGATTGATGAGTTGATATTGGCGCTTCTACAAGATAATAAGCAAGGCAGGAAGCCGGTGATGGCGTCTGATTAGTGTTCAAGTCCCAACCATGAGATTGCGGAGAGCCAATTGATGAAGGAAGCAAGCACTCCGGAAAATCAAGTGAGCTTCATCGCTAATGCTAAAGGGGGTCAACAATAGAAACAACCCCTATTGCAACACTTACAATCCGGTTTGGCGAAACCATCCAAATTTGCATGGTCTTCCCCAAGCAATCCAAGACCTCTTGGTTTCCAAGGAGCAATAGGGAACTATCAACTAAGACCTACTTTCATTCAACAAATGCCACAATTTCAAGGCTCGAACTTCCAACAACAACAATTTCAACCGCAAGGTGGTCAAGGGTTCCAACAATTCGTCCAGTTATTAATAACTTGATTATTTTTAGATAATAGTAGATAGAAACAACGCTCGTAAGGAGTCCTATTGAAACCAAAATTCTAAGAAGGCAGATTCTTCTTTTTTCAGTGCAGTATTTGACTAGGTAGGAGGCTCTCTTAAGCCTTACTCCGATAGTCGCTCTTCAAGTTGATGTGAGCAACCCTACAAGTTTACAAAATTAGAAGACCTAGTCACCACCTTTGTGAGTACAAGTTCTCAGAAGTTTGAGAAGATTGAGCAATTCATGGAGGTATCGAAAAAAAGTTTTCTTCGGTTGAGACGGGTCTAAGAAGTCACCAAGCAAGTCTTCAAAACTTCGTGACCCAAATCGGCAATCTTGTCGCGATCCTCACCGAAAGGCCTAGAGGAGCCACACCTTCCCAAACTGTTTCCAACCCCAAGGATCAATTTTTCGGGTTGAATGTTATTCTCTAAAGGAGTGGCAAGGTAACTCCGGAAGTTGTTTTCCAAGGAGAGACAATGGAAGAGACTTAAGCACCACCAAAGGTCGATCAACAAGAACTCTCGGAAGGAGGGGGTGAAGAGGCTATGATGGTATTGCCGGCGCCACTCCTAGTGGCTGAGTACAAGCCTCCTCTCCCTTTCCCTACAAGGGTGCACAAAGACCATTTAGAGGTAGGCCTAAACGACATCACGGTCGCCCAGACCCTGATAATCTCCCCCAGACTATGAAGACCCTAAATGAATTGACGGACTTATGTTGATATCAAGCTCCGAGCTTCCACATCACGACTGTGATCCGAGACCGTGATAAGCGCGTAATATGGGTATAAAAGGAGGATGAAGCTGAACCATTGGAAGAGAGCCTAGTGAGAGAATACCTTCTTCTTCCTCGGAGTTTATAGAGAGAAACGACAAACCAAGAGAGAAGAGGTGCTCTAAGGTTTGCTCCAAGCTTGAATATTGGGGATTATCACCTTCCAATGGTGATTTCTACAACAAAGAAGGAATTCACATACCACACCATGGTTCTTCTTCTTTTCTTTGTTGTAATCCTTAGTTGACTATGAAGTAGTACTCTTTTTCACTTGGGTATTGTAAACCCTAGCTCTAGATATGAGATAGATTGTATGAATTGAATTCTATGTGTGCGGGTTTGTGTTTAATGCAAAGTTTCAGGTATTTTCAGAATGTTTGAGTTGAGTTCTTCATTTCTCATTACCATGCCAATTTGACCTAGGTGGAGAGAAACCCTCTTGTTTGCTAGAGGCTTTGAGAAGTTGCGTTTCTTGGCCATTTGTGTCTCCCATCTAGGACAATTTAGGGCAAGCCTCAAGTTCCGATTTAACACTTTGATTGTTTGTTATCTTGTCGTCTAGATTAAGTTCCGAAGGAGTAGCCTTAGCAACCCTTGGGTGAGCGGCCAAGAGAGCTAGTTTGCTAGCTTCATGTGTTGTTCCTTGCCCTATTACCCAAGAGAGTGAAGTTTCTTCATTAGTGGCTCTCTTCTCATGGTGTTTGAGCACATTCCAACGCATTTGCATTATATTCGGTCGAGTGAAAGCTGATTCCGCAATGGACATGGAAACAGCAGGGTTGATTTTGAGATTTCAATTTGTTTACTTATTTATTTTGGTTATGTAGGAGTTTAATTAGTAGTTTTAGTTCTCATTAAATTAGTTTTATTGTTCCTACTTAGTTTGAGATTTTGTTTTTTCATATTCCTAGAACATTAGATTTATGTTTATGAGACCTCTATAATTAGAGGTTGGAAGACCTACAAATTTTGTACCGAATATTTAGAAATCAAGTTATAGAGTGTTTACTCGTGTTCGTAGGGACGTTTTGTGCAAATCTTTTTGTAGAGGATTCCAAGAGGTTTTCATGTGTCTTTTGCCAACTAGAGAACACGTCTACTTGTGGCGAGCATATATCCTATTCCCTATATCAATTGCCCCTTTCCACGAATTATGTCTAAATGGTTTAATATACCAATTGCCCTTTGTCACAAGTTGGGATTGTCCGATTGATTCTGCAATTTTCGAGTTCAAAAAGGAGAAATCAAGAAAAGCATAAAAAGACCATTGAAGCTGTGTATTTTAGTCATATCATCCGAGTTCAAGAGTTCTTTTTAGCGACGAAAAGAAGGTTCTTGAAGGTATTGTTTTATCATCGGTTGCTAGAAAAGAAGTAATTGGTTCTTCGTTCTTTTTTTCTGTGCACGTAACTAGAAAATAATTTCTTTTGTTTTTTAATTAGTTTTTTTCTTTCCTATACGTGAGTAACAAAAAGAAGTGAAAAAAAAAATTATTTCTTCCTTTAGTTTATGTGAGTAGGTAGAATAAGAAAAAAAATAAAAGAGTTGTGTTTTTTTGTCTTGGTCTAATTTTTTCCCGGTACTGTTCACGTGAGTAGAGAAATAAAAAAAAATTTCATATAGCCAAAAAGCTGTACGTGGAAGGGAAAACAAATGTTGTGTTTTGGTTTTTTTGTTTTTGTGGTTATTGTTAGCTCTTGAAGAACAAGAATGGAGGAATACTAAGCTTGACATGGTTTCCCCTATATGAGTAACAATCACTATAAACATCGTGATAGCTACGAAGAGGATTATCGAGAACATCTGCAACTTATGGATGATGACGTAGAGATCCTCACTTTTCAAGGCCGAAGTAATCTAGATGCATACTTAGATTGGGTAGAGAAGATGGAGATAATATTTGATTGGTATGAGTGTTCTGAGAAAGAGAAGGCTACCTTTGCTGCTAGTAGGGATGGCAATAAAATCCGGATTGGGATCCCGTCTCCATTCCCGTCGCCGCCAAACCTGTGTCCTCCTCCCGTCACCATTCCCGTCGCCGCCGAATCGGGATCCCGTCTCCATTCCAGTCGCCGGCCGCCCTCCCCCTGCTACTCCTCTGCTCTGCGCCTCCAAGTCCCCACCTCCCCGCCGACGGCCGACGTTTGAATCCACACCGCGCCGCCCTCCCCCTGCTACTCTGCTCCGCGCCTCCACATCGCCGCCTCCCCCCGACTCCAGTCCTGCCGCCCTTCAGTCCCGCCGCCCTCCTCCTTCTCCTTTGCTCCGCGCGTAGTCTCCACATCCCGCCAACGTCGATGGTCCACTCCCGCCGCCCTCCTCCTGCTTCCTCTGCTCCGACCCTTCCCCTGGTGGATGTAAGTGATATTGATGGTGGTCGGTGGATGTAGTAATAATCAACATTTTCATTGCATTTTTTCGTTTCTGCTCCGACGCATAAACGAGCTGTTGATTGAGTTGTTGATTGTGGTTTTGGACTAAATCTCTTGCATTTTTCATTTAGTTAGGCTGTTGTTTTAAAGTGTGATTTGATCATGTAAATGAAGAAGAAAGGGAGATGGGAAAAGAAAGAGAGGTGGTAGTGAAGAAAAAGTGATTGTTTCAATTAGTTAGGCTGTTTGTTTGACGTTCATATCTTGAACTTGGAGTTAAGTTAAACAGAAAAAGTGATTGTTTCATTTAGTTAGGCTGTTTGTTTGACGTTCATATCTTGAACTTGGAGTTAAGTTAAACAGAAAGAGTGATTGTTTCATTTAGTTAGGATTATAAGAAGTCAAATGTGGATGGGAATCAAGATGGCAATTCGTCTCATGATGTGAGTTCGATTAGTCAAGGTGGAGGAAGAATGACAGCATATGATAGGTATGTAGCATCGTTGACTACTAGGAGTGTAGATGTTGAAACTGAGTTGGATGGCTACCTCAAGGAGAAAGTCTTGCCCAAGATAGCTGGATTTGACATTTTATTGTGGTGGAAGGAAAATGAGACAAAGTATCCGACTTTAGCATTGATTTCTAGAGACATACTTGCAATTCCAGTGACTACTGTGGCTTCTGAGTATGCTTTTAGTGCTGGTGGAAGACTAGTTAGCCCTAGCCGCCGCAGACTTCTCCCGGAAACTGTTGAGGTTCTGATGTGTTCTCAAAATTGGTTGCTCAATTCAACCATTACAGGTAGTTTGAGAACCTTTGATTGTTTGATTTCACATATGAACTTTAATACATGTTGTGAGTTATCATATTGGTGGTTACCATTATTTGCTAACTTGCTATTTCATTTGCAGATGGCTTGGAAACAATTGATAAGCTCATGACTTATGCCACTGTTAATGATGATCTAGATCCAGATTGTGCTTCATGTGTTACCGGTATATATACTATTTTAAGCAATATATCTTTTTTAAGAAATTCATCTTCCTTTTGTTGAGACATGTCTAATTTTGGTCTACCTAATTGTGTAGAATGAAGTTCATATTGTGACGCGGAAAGTGAAGCGAAGATGATAATGTTCTAGTTCTCAAGAAGGAAGAAACTTCAATTAATTTGGTTGTTTATGGATAATTTTTGACTTTCTTGAATTTTTTAGATTGATGTTGAACAATTTGTATGGATAGTGTGTGATTTGCTTGAATTTTCTAGAATGGTATGTTTAAGTATGGATAGTTTGTGTTACGAGATTGATGCTTAATTTTCTAGAATGGTATGTTAATTGTTATTTTAAATTTTTATCACAAAACCCACGGGTACCCACAAACCCGCGGATACCCAGCGGGTTGGGTTGGGTTTGAGTTTTTCATACCCAGCGGGTTTTACCCCTGGTTTTTTTTGCCGGATAAACCCATGGGTTTGGGTTTGGGTTTGGCAAAACCTGCCCAACCCGACCCATTGCCATCCCTAGCTGCTAGTACATTCACTCATCATGCTCTTCATTGGCGGACTCAAGAATGCTCTAGGAGCTGACCTTTTAGAGATGAACAACCAACAAAGATATGGAAAGTGATGAAGCAACTCATGAGAAGGAGGTATGTCCCTACACATCGCGAGAAAGAGAGATAGTTCGGTCTTTACAATCATTGACAAGGTTCTAAAGGCTTTGAAGATTATTCTTTGAGATCTTTTCATTCTCGAGAGAGCAAGCCAAGCAGACAAACCACTTATTAGCAGAAGGGACATCTGACATCTACAACATGTGCAGAAAGCCCGTCGAAAGATTGGAAATCTCTTTGCAAAGAGATAATGGAAGGCTTGGAAAGGCTATCAATATTGCAAAGAATAAGAAGGATCAATGGCATAATGAAGTTGATGGCATAATGAAGGGTCAATGGCATATTGTAGCTACACCAAATCTTATTACTTCCCAAGAAGAAACAGAAGACAAAGAAGTAGACGAATTAGAAGAGGCAGGAGAAGAGAAAGAAAAGGTTCTTGTTGAAGAAATTGGAGAGAATGCACAAATGTTGATGACATCTCAAGAAGAACCAAAACCTAAATTAGAAGATGAAGAGAAGGTGTTGCCTATGAAGAACATGATAATGGGTCTTGATGATGATAAGGGGAATGTGCTACAAGTTGAAGAAAGGAAGGTTGAGAAAGGAGAAGTGCATTTCACATGCCTTAGTGAGAAGGAAGAGAACCATTCATTGGATTGTGCTATAATCTTGCCAGAAGAAGTCCAAGATGAGTCGTCACATATTGGAGTAGATTTTGTTATTGGAGATATCATTGAACATCACCAAAATTCGTCCATGGGCATCATTGACATCCCAAGTACTTCACCGACATCAAATTCTGCTATTGAACATGGTCAAATCTCTTATCAATGCAAGTCAATTCAAATGGGAGATTATGGCATGAGTGTTGACTATATGGAGTTCATTATTGGAGATGAAGTGTCATACAAGGAGGCTCATATTTGAGAGAAATGAATAATTCAAGAGTTTGTGGATAAACTTTTCACTCAACGTGCATATTCAAGTTGGGAAATAATGAATCATGGAATAGCATTTATATGTAGCAGCCAGATTTGAGGGCAAATCTTTTTCAAGAGGGAGAGAATGATGTGATCAAGCTCAACCCTCATGATTTTATTCGAAGTCAAATAATCTCTTCATGTGGACCATGGGCCAAGAGAAGAATTAAGAGGTTCAAAAAGAGCTCGGAATCATTTAAGATGGGTGAACATGGCTCCACAAGCAAGACCTACGAGTTTGTTCATGTGAAATTGAATGCCAACATATATAGTTGTCGTGGTCCAAAGATGATGGTTCGAATAAGGAAATATAAGAATCAATTGGGAGCATTCTACCCTAAATAGAGGATGTAAGACTTACAAATTTTTTACCCAATATTCATAAATGAAGTTATAGAGATTTTACTCGTGTTCCATAGGAACGATTTTTGCAAATCTTTCTGTCAAAGATTCCAAGAGGTTTTGATGTGTCTCTTATAAACTAGAGACTCTACGCGTCTAGTCGGACGAGCCATCTACCCTATATCAATTGTCCATTTCCACCAGTTGATTATGTTCGATTAGTTTAATATACCAATTGCCCTTTGTCACGAGTTGGCATTTCCGATTGATTCCGCATTTATCTTTATTTTCGAGTTCAAGAAAAGAGAGATCAAGAAGAGCATAAAAAAGATCGTTGAAGATGCGTACTTTGGTCATATCATCGGAGTTTGAGAGTTCTTTTCGAATTTGGATCATATCAGCTCTACTGTGTACTGGATTCGCCTTTGTTCTTATTGTCATGTATACAACCATTCTACGTTCTTGTACGTACATACCACCATAATATACATTCATACCACATTGTATAATCCTATGTACTACCAAACATTACCATCATGATATGTACCAATAATAAATATCTTAATTATCTTTCAAAATATATCAAAGTGAATGTATTTTTTGTGAAGCACACTCGATCTTGATCTAATTTGTATGTGAAAAAAATTAAAATACGACTTAAAATGTAAGAGATACTAAAGTTCGGATTCAATTGTGTTGGCCAAATATGATTGGAAGATCATTGACGCATAAATTGTATATTAAATTAAATAACAAAAAAAAGATCGAGAGATGATCGATGTGTGAGTCAAATTGTGGGGCCCATATCCTCTTGTTGTGGAGGCGGTAGGTTGAGGTCAAATTCAAGCTCCAGATTGTCTCTTTGGAGTGACGCAGCAGGGGCGGCTGCTAATAATGCTATAGACGTTGATGGTGTCGGAGCATCGCCTTTGGCAGCTGTTCCTTGGACAATTGCAGCATCAGAGGGTTGTCCACCTACGTACGTACAATTGTGAGTGAATATTTATGAATGGGTATTTAGTCATTACTGTTCACTCATGAATTGATGTACTTAGCTTCTTCACACACATATAAACCATACCTGTCGTAGCAACAGTAAGTGTAGTGGAGATGGGTTGTTTGATGGTTTTGATCTGTCGCCTAGTGATGGCTGTGCCGACTTCATAAGTGACAGAGATCTGCTTGCGTTGTTCCTTGTGATGGGCGGGCCAGTGACCAAAGAGAGCATGGTAGGAAGAGAAAGTTTTCCCGCACACATTGCATGGAGGTGGGATCCCTTGCAGGATGCTTCTCTTAACGCTGGGAGGCATCTCTGAAAGTAGTTTGGTTCTATACATCTTGGGCTCCTTTCCACTTACATTAATGGCGGCTGCAGTAGTTGTACTTCCCTCCACTGACTGTGACTGCCACTGCATAAAACAACTATTTATAATAAATTTTATCCACTCATTTGATGATTGCATTGAAATTAAATTATTCACAAAATAGTTTAAAGTAAACACTTCCTTAAGTTTTATGTGGTGTCTTAATAATTATAGAAGGCTTATGTAACATGTTTGTATGATTGATACGTAAGACATAACTATCCCTTCAATTTTAATAAGTTTTATATAGTGTATTCTAATAACTGTTTTATGACGGTGGAATCCAATCTTCTTTAACGTGTGACTTAATAATAAAATCAAGTTACATATTTCACATTTGATTAAATTATTATCTAATTAAGTTATCTTATGGGAGTTTCAATTGTGTACTGCAAATTGATGAAATGTTGAATATATCAAGGTATTTTAGTTCATAATAAGTGAATTAAGTTACAAAAGCATCACATTTAATTAAAATGCAATAAAAAGTTAACTTACCTTATCGTACTTTCGCGCAGTGCAAATTAATGAAATGTTGAACATTATAGTTAATTATAAACTTTACTTAATGTATTTGTATTATCAAAATTTTGTGCAATATGGAATGAAAAAGTACTTAATAGCTATCTAAAAGTAAAAAATCTTATTGTGAAATTGGGTGTAAGAGATGTAAAACAAAAAATTACATATGGAATTGGCTATTAGAAAACATAGTTTATAGTAAAATTGGGTGTAGAGTAACAAAAATCCAGTGAAGAATGAAAAACTATCGAGATGATTGGGTGTAAGAGATGAAAAGTAAAAAATTACATTAATAATTATTTGAGAAAAAAAAAACTTAAGGTAGAATGGGGTACAATATTAAAAAAACTCCGGCAAATAGTACCCGAAACAGAAAAGTGAAAACAAATTTAGTACTACCCCTATTTTTAGTAAAGAATAGTAACTTTAATTTATGCCTTTATATAATATATATATATATGGTAAAGACTGTTAGACTCTATGAGTATAGTATGCTCCAAGTGATCTGATCGTTAGATGTACTTTGATGAGTTGTGACCAATCTCAATGGTCAATTATTGTGTTTTCTATTAAATTGAACTTTGGGCTTGGGTTTGAAAATCGGGGCTTGAGGTTAATCTTTTATAGGTTATGGTATAATATCATACCTTAAACTCGCTTTAATTCATGATCTAGATAGACATATCTAACTAGCAGTACCTAGAGTATAGAATACTTCAATAGTACACTAGACGTACAATATATATATATATATATGGTTCAGGCCAATGCGGTCAAAATTGAGCTTTAAAATGTAAAATCATACGTTTCTACCTATCTAGACCATAGAAAGTTTCAACCTAAAAATGCATTGTACACACAAATGGGGGGGGGGGGTATTAGTGAACGCATTTTCGGACCTTTTATGAGATTTTGAGCACAGGTCAAAACTGCTTATTCTTACCCAAAACAACAACGTTTTAAGGATGATTTGTGAAAAAGGTTTGGTCGCTCCTTCTAGCTGCTGTCGAGGGAGAAGGGAAAGAATCAAACCCTAAAGCTAAATCAACTTCCTCTCAAAGTAGCAGCCAATGCGGGTTGCGGCGCACTCCCTCATGTTCATTAGTCGTCACCATTCCATCTTCGTCATTGGTAAGATCTCAGCAATTAACACGTTTCCAACCAGGCTGCTCTCTCCGGCCGGTTGCATGCTTGATGATTCGACTTCAGAGGTTCGAGTTGTTGAAAGAAATCCTGAGTGCATACGGATTCCTTGTTGCATCAGGATTAGAAAGAAGGGCGCCAAATTTGAAAGAAGTCTATTGCTGGAGAATGCAACATCGTTTTAGCTTAAGTTGAATAAGCATGCTGCGTTGTGCAGTATTGCAGAGACAGTTCCTATTTCCTGCTTTATTACATTTTAGTCTTTGAGTAGTGGGTCAGATTGGTTGAGCACTTTCAGCTCAATTGATTAGTTAGCATTATTAGCGTGATTTTTGGGTAATGGAAGGTTGTTAGGAGTCAGAGATTCATGGATTGATGTAATCACTATATGTACTTGAGCTTTTCTATTCAATAAAAACCGTCAGATTGCATCTATAGTGTTCTTCATTTGGTATCAGAGCACCTAGCAAGTTGTAACCATTGATCAGTTGAGAGAAGCTTTCAGAGTATTTGTTCTATTGGGAAACACGAGGTCATTGTGGTAAAGAAACTTGTATCAGGGTGAGAGAAAACCATAGCAATCATGAGTGAGAATGCTGGTTTTGCATAGGTTGGTCTGCCTAAGTTCGATGGAGACTATGATCACTGGAGCCTTTTGATGGAGAACCTTTTGAGATCCAAAGAGTAATGGGGTGTTGTGAGTGAAGGTATTTAGGAACTAGCTGATGACACTTAGTTGTCTGCTACTGAATCCAAAAGCTTAGATGATCTTAGGCTCAAGGATCTCAAGGCTAAGAATTACTTGTTTAGCTCCATCGGCAAATCAATTTTGAAGACCATCACCAACAAGGAAACTTCAAAACAACTCTGGGATGCTATGAAGACTAAATACTAGGGGAGTGCTCGTGTCCAGAAAGCTCAGTTGCAGGCTTTGACAAGGACCTTTGAGGTTCTGGAAATGAAAGAAGGTGAGACCATTACTGCTTATTTCAGTGGGGTAATGGTAGTGGCTAATGATATGAGGAATTGTGGCGAAGATATGCTTGATGTTAAGATAGTTGAGAAGCTTCTAAGGACCTTGGCAAAGAAGTTTAACTATGTTGTATGCTCTATCGAGGAGTCAAAGGACATAGAAGCCCTCTTTGTGGATGCCATGCAGAACTCTTTACTTGTGCATGAACATAAGTTTCATAAGAAACCTCTGGTTGAGGAAGATCAGGCTTTGAGAATGACATATAATGTTGGAGGAATAGGAGTAAGAGGAGATGGAAGAGGTCGATTACCAGGCAGAGGTCGAGGTAGAGGAGGAAGAGGTTGAAATAGGGATCATGTTGAATGCTTCAAATGCCATAAGATGGGATACTATCAAAGTTAGTGCCTGAATGGCAGAAAAATCAAAAAGCTTACTATTCCAATCACAGCAATTCTCATCCTACTCATGAACTACCCGATGATTTCATATTAATGGCATTTCTGGATGACTCCAAGATGGAAGGAATAGAGAGTTGGTGGTTTCTAGATTCTGGTTGTAGTAATCATATGAGTGGAGATAGGAGATGGTTTGGTGAACTTGACACCAATATTGTTAGGAAGGTGAGACTGGGAAATGATAGCATATTGGATGTTGCTGGCAAAGGAAAAGTGAGGCTGCAGTTAGAAGGAGTCTCTTTTTTTATTAGTGATGTGTTCTTTGTCTCAGGCTTGAAAACTAACCTATTAAGCACGAGACAGGTGGAAGAGAAGGGGCTGGAATTTCAAGCCAAAAGAAATGTGTGCAAAATCTTTTTAGAAAACCAAGGTTTCTTGCGAAAAACCATTATGAGAGCAAACATAATGTTTGTTCTTCAAGATGAGACCAACAGGACTGAAGCTCACTGGCTGCAAACTTAAGGTCCAAAAAATCTTCACTAAATCTATGACACAAGAGATTTGGTCATTTGAAACCTCAGGGATTGGTTTAAGTGCATAATAAAGGCCTGGTAATAGGCATACAAGATTTGAAGGGAGCTGTGGCAGTATGTGATACTTGTTAGGTTGGCAAGCAAACCAGACAAGTCCCCAAACACAGTCCATGGAGAGCCACACGAAAACTACAATTACTTCATGCAAACTTATGTGGCCCTATTAAATCAACCTCAAATGATGGAAAAAGGTACATATTCACTTTGATTGATGACTACAGTAGAAATTTGTGGGTTTACTTTCTGGTTTCTAAATCTAAGGCTCTTGAATGGTTTAAGAAGTTTAAGATTATACTAGAGAAAGAAACTGGTCTTTCCATTATATGTCTTAGGACAGATAGTGGAGGAGAATTCTTATTGAATGAGTTTTAATCACCATGTATTGAATATGGAATCAAGAGACAGCTTACTGATGCACTCAAACCTCAGCAGAATGGGATGGCTGAGAGAAAGAACAGGACGACCATGAATATGGTAAGGTGTATGTTGAAAGATACACAAGTATCTGCTGTATTCTTCCCAAAGGTTGTAAATTGACAACTCATGTCCTCAACAGGAGCCCTACAGTGGCAAATCAAGGGAAAACTCCACAAGAACTGTGGACTAGACCATCTACATCAGTATACCACTTTAGAGTATTTGACTGTGTAGCCTATGCTCATGTTCCTGATAAGTTGAGGAAGTAGCTAGATGACAAAAGTACACAATGTCATTTTCTAGGAATCTCTTCTTAGTCTAAAGCTTACAAGCTTTATGATCCAGCAACAAGGAAGATTCTGGTCAGCAGAGATGTGGTATTCGATGAGAGCAAAGGTTGGAAGTGGAGATCTAACATTCAACCAGATCTAATAAGTAAGATCTGGGAGGGAAGTGAATGTGCATTTGATGATTCAGATGGGGAAGAAGGTCCTCATCTTTCAAGCACTCCAGTTCCTGCAGCTGAAGCAACAGAAGAATCACCTAGTCCTGAAAGTTCAGCTACACAAAGTGAAGCAAGTGCTACTGAGGAAGAGACTAAAAATACTTCAAATGATGTGCTAAGACTCCCTAGAAGCACTGAACTAGCTCCTAGATCAAGAAAACTCCCAGGGCACTTGGCCATCTATGACTACAGCTATGTGGAAGAAATACAACCTGAGTGGCTAGCTATGACTGCTACTGCTGAAGATCCTCGAACATTTGAGGAAGCTGCTCAAAATTATATATGGAAGGAGACTTGGACAAGCACAGGGCAAGACTGGTGGTTAAGGGGTATGCTTGAAAAATTGGAATAGATTACAATGAAGTTTTTTATCCAGTGGCCAGGTGGGATTCCATTAGATGTCTTTTGGCATTTGCTGCACATCATGGTCTTACTATTTGGCAGCTTGATGTCAAAAGTGCATTTCTGAATGGGGAGCTCATCACTGAAGATGTTTATGTGGATCAACCACAAGGGTTTGTGGTTTCTTGGGAGGAATCCGAAGTCTATAAACTCAAGAAGGCACTATATGGACTGAAACAAGCCCCCATGAATTGGTATAGTCAAATTGAGGCTTATTTTCTAGCCACTGGTTTTGAGAAATGTCAGTATAAAGCTACTCTATTCATTAAGAGGTCCGACAAAGGTTTGTTGTTGGTTAGCATCTATGTAGATGATGTGCTTTACACTGGCACAAGCACTGAGATGGTTGAAGAGTTCAAGAAATCAATGGAGACTGAGTTTCAAATGACAGATTTGGGAAAGATGATGTATTTTTTGGGAGTGGAAGTGGTACATAAAGAGAATGACATCTTCATTTGCCATTAGAAGTATGCAAAAGAAGTTCTAGAAAGGTTCAATCTGGTTGACTGCAACTTTGTTCATAACCATGTTGCTCCTGGCACCAAGCTGACTAAGGCTGGAGATGGTTGCTTGGTGAATGCTACTAAATACAAGCAGCTCATTGGTAGCCTGCTGTACATCACATCTATGAGGCCAGATTTGATGTTTGTTATATGTCTGCTAAGAAGGTACATGGAGGCTCCCACCAAACAACACCAGCTGGCATGGCATATGGTAGAAGAGAAAGTGAGGAAGATTGTCTGGTAGGGTTCGCAGACAATGACTATGCAGGAGATTCTGATGCTAGGAAGAGTACCAGCGGATACATCTATTTTCTTGTAGGAGGAGCGGTGTCTTGGGCCTCCTAGAAACAGTCTGCTGTCACACTATCTACCATAGAAGCCGAATTCGTAGCAGCTGCATATTGTGATGCTCAAGGAGTTTGGTTAAGAAGAATTCTAACTGTCATAGACTGGGAGTCAAGTGTGAAAAAGGGTACTGATATCATGTGTGATAACAGATCCACCATCAAGCTGTCCAAGAACCCTATTCTTCATGAAAGGAGCATACATATTGATGTAAGGTTTCACTTCCTAAGGGATTTAGTCAGAGATGAAGTGGTGGAGTTAAAGTTCTGTGGCACCCGAGATCAAGTGGCTGATATAATGGCAAAGAGTCTGTCTTTGGAAGCTTTTTACAGGCTGAGGGAAGAACTTGGTGTGTGTGATATTACTGTTGCAGAGAATGAATGAAGTTGGAGTTGAAGGTTGAACTAAAGCTGGTTGCTGATGGGCTTCAATTCAGGGCATAACATGTTGGAAGAAATCCTGAGTGCATCTGGATACCTTGCTGCATCGGGATTGGAAAGAAGGGCGCCAAATTTGAAAGAAGTTTACTGTTGGAGAATGCAACCTCGTTTTAGCTTAAGTTGAATAAGCATGTTGCATTGTGCAGTATTGCAGAGTCAGTCCCTATTTCCTGTTTTGTTACATGTAAACTTAAACCAGCTTGTTGGAATTTGGATTATTAAAATTGTTTGTGAGTTACTTATAATCTATGTTTATAAATTATGAACTTATGTTTATATGAGTCATGAATTATTGCAGGTAGTTATGTATTTATCTAAATTATTAGATTCATTCAATATTAAAATGAAAATCAACGGTTCTGATTAATCGAAATTATCCAAGTACAAATATATGGTTCAGGTTAGCGTACGCTGACGTAAGCTATATGCATGTGTTCACACTTATTAATTAATTAGTACCAAAATTAAAAAATAACTTTCCAATTTCTTCCTAATTTTCAATTTTTGACTTATAACATTTTATTTAACATATAAATCACTCATATATTTGTACACAGCCCTAGTGGCTATATGGCATTGCCTGACCCACACAAAATACAAACATCATATTTATTTTGGTGTAAACACATCATTCACACAAAACAATGGCGAATCACACCTTTACTTTCTTCTCTTATTTATAATTAGCTCTATACACGATCATAATAAATTATTTGGTTGATTAAACTCCTATATGAGTCTATCGAATCATTTTCAAATGATTACTCTCCACTAGTCATTTTCAATTTTTCTTGTTTTTTTCTTCACTACTTTCTAATTGTAACCTTGTGTTGTCTTTTTTAAATAAACCCAAAACTAACCCTACTCCATTGTCTCTTGAGAAACCCAATTATGTCCAATTAATTACAATAACACTTTCCAGTTATTTTTCAATAATACATGAAATGATTTTCTAGAAAAATAGTTGTTACTATTTTGGAGACTAGTTTCAATTATAGGCTATGTGTGATTCCAAAATGATTTAATTTTGAGCCGTTACAATTTGTAAAGAAAGTTAACATTTTTTTTTTTTTTGTGTTATGCATGCCTCCTACCAAAAAATATTTTGTTGGTTGAAAAATAATTTGTTGTTTGCTTGGTTAGTTTTATTTGGATAGAAAATAAGATAATAAAACATATTAAAGAGAAGCACAAAATGGTAATATTATACCTGCTCAGACTTAGGGTCTTCATGCCTTTGCTTATCATCAACGACGACGTCTTGATTGGCCCGGGAAGAAATGTTACCAACATCCTTTGGAGGAGCATCATTGACAACCACACCAACAAGAGCATCTGATTTTCCAAGATCTTCATCCTCAGAAGGATCTTCTCTAATATTGTCTAAAGGAGCGTTCATATAATGACGGACACTAATGGCTCCGTCACCAGGTGGTGATACAGATTTATTCTCGTTAGGCATAGTGAGAGAGAGGGAGCTGAAGTAGTTGCTAGAGCCTAGACAGTGAGCAGAATACCAATAAATAGATAGGGTTAATTGAGGAATGGCCTAAAGTTTTGCAATCTTTTCAATTATGGGTTGGCGCTGGAGCAGATGAGATGCATGCATGCATCATTTCATTTTGTTTATATATAGATGCTTACTAAAATTGAGATTCAAGTATATCCAAGTTTTATATATGTGAAAAACATAAATGTCGTCATATTCCTTTTTTTATGAATTATATTCCTTTGTATGAGTATCTGTATGACCAAGGTGGTCGAGGATAGGAATTTTGAATTTGAGTGGGTCAAAAAATTCAGGTCTGAGGGGTGAGATTTAAAGGCTTTTTATTTTTTCTAATTTTCTTAATCGACTCTTATATTCTTGATTATAATCAGTGGTACACAATGATGAAAGTTCGTATATTCCTACTACCATGTATTTCAACCATCCTACATATGTTATGTTCATACCACCATATTACACTTTCGTACCACGTAATATATATGATCTTATGTAGTACCAAGTAGTACCGCTATGGTATAGACTGGTACTAAATGTCTCAATTTTTTTGTTTAAAAAAAATCAAAGTGAACATCATTTTGAAGAGTACAATTAATCTGATTTATCTGTGGAATTTTTATTTAATTCTGACTTAAAACGAGAGTGAAATCGTCCGTTAAAAATTAAAAGGGAAAAGATTAAAGTGTTTCCATAAAAGAGAGAGGGGTGTTAATGTAGTGCATTGTGGTTGGATTATACATAGTTATTAACTAGAGGTGGACCTACGTGTTGCTAAGGGGTGTCGTCCGACACACCTTCGCCCGAAAATTTTGTGAAGAACCGAGGGGAGTTCTATGGTACCCAGGGTAAAATCCGGGGTACCGCATACCTTGAGTTAGAAAACGCTATCTAGAACTTGAATTGACTAATCTTTCGGACATGATACTATGCTCTAACCCTTAAAGATCAACATCTAGGTCTTAATTCTCTAAATCTTATACCCCAAGATCAATTTAATTAGAAACAATAATCAATGGTTATGATTCGTCCAAATATAAGCAAAAAAATCAATGCACCATCTTAAGGTTTATAGTTTATAATTAGGACCAAGGGTTCACTCATTAAGGGTTAGAGTATAGTATCATGCCCAAAAATCATGCTAATTCGAGGTCTAGATAGCGTTTTCATACTCAAGGTATGCGGTACCCCGGATTTCACCCGGGGTACCATAGAAGGCACCGAAGAACCTATATTTTTTTGGTACAAAAAATTTCAATACGAGATTTCTGACACCACTTTAATAATTATAGTTGATACTCGTTCATTAAGCGACACTCTTCAACAATTCTGGGTCCGCCATCATTATTAACCACAAGGTTATGCACCTCATCCACTCCCGACCAAGGTTATTATATCTGGTAATACAATATTATATTTTCACTTATTAAGTTGTTTATATTTCTTAGTCCTTTCTAATTTCACCCCTGTCAAAACATGCGTGTGATATATCAATCAAACTTTAATTTCATTCAACGGTGCATAATCTTTTGAGTGTTTAACATGTGTAATCAAATTTGAAATCTTTCTCTTAACTAGCTTGTAGATCTAAGGGTTGTGAATTAAAGGTATTTTATTTTTTCTATTTTTCTTAATCGGATCATATCTTCTTCATTCTAACTCAGTTTTGTTTTACATCGATTGAATGAGTTCGTTGTGCTCTGCAAAATGAGATCCATTTTCAATATTTTTTTTTAGAAAAAATATTTTCATACCTCTCGTTACCAACTCTATACCTAATGGTATCTCCTTCGTTTGTAAGTCGTTTTCGGAAATTTTTGTACAGAAGGAATGATTTAATCATATGATCTATTGGATCCAAAAATTTCTGGGTGAAATTTTTTCATACCTCTCGTTACCAACTCCATACCATACTATACCAACATGTTATGGGCTGGTATCTTTCATAGCATATGATATGCTCTTATTTAATACTAGTCCATACCATATGGTATAGACTGGTAAAATATGACTCAATTTTTTTTGTTCCAAAAATATATCAAAGTGGATATCATTTTGAAGAGCACAATTAATCTGATCTAACTATGCAAAAAAATTAAATTCTGACTTAAAACGAGTGAGAAATCGTCCGTTAAAGATTAAGGGAGAAAATTAAAGGCTTTTTATAAGAAAAAAAGGGGCACTGATGTGACGGATTGAGATTGGATTATGCATGGTTATGCAACACAAGGTTATGCATGGGATCCGTTCACCCGTGTAGGTAAGTAATTAAGGAAGGTACTTTTATGGAGTTTATAATTTCGAATCAGAAATAAATCTTTCATTCTTTCAAAATCTACCTTTTTAAATGGATAATATTAAAAGTAGGTCATGTATCATATACGAAAATCGAAACCTCTCTTAATTGAGTAGTTTGGCTCTACTATAACTTTTGCAAAAACAACTTCTGGTTTGAAATTTTGGAGAAATACTTTTCCAAAAAAGCTATTGAATGTATGGTAATGACTAGTATACTCCAGGAGTATACCATACTTTAAGTGATATCGGAGCGGATCAAGTCAATTACCATAGGGTCAGTAACCATGAGTAACCCGTCCACATTAGCATCCCTCTCTCTCATGGAAAGCCTTTTATCTTTTCCCCCTTAATCTTTAACGAGGGATTTCTCTCTCGTTTTAAGCCGGAATTTATTTTTTATGTACAGATAAATCAGATTAATTGTGCTCTTTAAAATGATCCACTTTGATATATTCTTAGAACAAAAAAGAATTGAGGCATTTTTTACTAGTCAATACCATATCGTATTAAATAGGAGCATATAGTGATGTCAATGGGGCGGGGCGGGCAAGTACCTCAATACCCATGCCACCGCTCCACACTAGTACGGGTCGGGGCAGGTAAAACCCATGCGGGTACGGGGTAGGACGGGCCGACCCACTCTTTAATGTTATTTGAAAATAATGTACACAAATTTTACATTTTACAATAAAATGAAGGGGAAAATACTTTATGAATGAAAAATAGTGATAACAAAAAGGGTAATTGAGTCTAATCAGTTGAAAAAATCGACTCTAACTAGTTGAAAAAGTTAAAATAAGATCAATATATATAAATATTGTAAGAACGGGCCAAGAACGGAGTGGGGCGGGACAATGCGGGTCGGAAATAGATACCCATGTCTCGCCATCGCAGTACTGCGGGTCGGGTAATACCCACGGGGCGGGTTCAAATTGCAATCACTAGGAGCATACCATATGGTAAGAAAGCATACCATGATGGTTTGAACATACCAAGACTGTAGGAAGGTTGAATACATGATAGTAGAAATATACTAACTGTCATTTACGACTATCATCATTGTTTACCACAAGTTACCACTTCCATACTAGGGTGGTAAAGTATGATAATTTTTGGTACTGTATTTATTCACCCAGAAAAATTTGTAGATCCAATAGATTATGATGAACTCGTTCCTTCTGAGCAAATATTTTCAAAAACGACTTAAAACGAAGAAGTTAATTACCATATGATATGGAGTTGGTAACGGGAGGTATGAAAAAAAATTCTCAAAAAATATTGAAAATTGATCTCATTTTGTAACGAACAACTAACTCATTCCATCTGTGCAAAAAAAATTAATCCCCGAGTTAGAACGATGAAGATAAGAGCCGATTAAGAAAACTAGGAAAAATAAAATGCTTTTAATTCACAACCACTAGAACTGAATTTTCTGTGCCCACTTAAAATGGAAGGTCCAGGTCTACTTACTAATAGGTGAGTAACCAGAGTTACTGACCGGAACTTAAGCATTAGATATAACCGTTAGAACTCCTTTTCTGAACTCCGGCCAATCTCAATGGTCAACTAATATTTTATATTAAATTGAACTTCGGGTTTGAGTTTAGAAAATAAGGATTTGGGGTTTATTCATTAGAGGTTAGAGTATAATATCACATCCAAAGCTCGATTAAATTCAAAGTCTATATAGTGATATCTCACTTTGAGTACCTGGAGTATAGTATACTCCAAGAGTACACCAGTTTGACCCTTGAACGTATGACAGGAAAGCTATTATAAGTGATTTTTTATATAAGAGATATGTAAAATTATTAAAAATAATTTCTAATATAAATAAAAATAAAAATTATAAAAATATAAAGTAGTGAAAGTGGATCTTGCTAAGTTTTTTTTATATGAAATAATAATAATAATTTTAATTCAATTTATTTTTTAAATAATATAAATGAAAGAAAATTATATTTTCTAAAATGCTTAATACACCTTCATAGCCATAAAATATTGACTTTATGATAGAGTTAATAGCATTTTGTACCCATCTACTATTGTAAATTAACAAATGTATCCCTCTACTAAATTTTTGCACAAACATACCCTTCTAATATCAAAACGTAACGAGTTTACCCTTTCGTCTAATTATCTGTTAATTATATGTTAAGTGACAGTTAAATAAGCTGAAAAATTACCCAATTTCCCCTTCTTTACTTCTAATTTCAGTTTAATATCTTATTAGTTATTTATTTATGTCCAAACAATTAATTAAGAGAATATACATATAAACAATTCACCGGCAGCACAAGAAACCGTTCCCTGTTCTCCGCTGGCGATTCGTCCCTCGACTCGGCGGCTTCTCCTCACCGGTGCCTGGAGTAGAGATAATCGATTATCTCTTAGGTAAAGCTTTCGTCAACGTAAGAAGTAGAGAGGAATGGAGTAGTGCTTTGCTTGCTGTGGTTTGGTTTGAAGGATGGAATGCATGCCCAAGTTCTTAATGGCGGAGGAGAAGATTGTGCAGCAGGCGAATCCTTCATTTTCTTCAAGACTATAAACATCATCGATCTGCAGGCTCGCATAGATAGCCAACCAGGGGCAGAGGAAGCTTTTTATTGTAGGCTTTGGAGAAGGCGATTCCTACTGGCGGCAGCTGCACACGAAAGTCCCTGCGGGGATCCTTCTGGCGGCAGAGTTGGGTGTTAGTCTTGTAGGTGGATTGTTTCAGCTAGCTCAGTTATGCCCGGTTATCTCCAGCCGCCGGTGAGGAGAAGCCGGAAGTAGGCGCCGCCGATTCGAGGGATGAACCGTCGGGAGAGAATAGGGGAGAGGGAGAGGGAGAGGGAGGATTGCCGGTGAATTATTTAGGGGTTTATTCTCTTAATTAATTGTGTGGGACAAAATAAATAAAATAATTAAAACTGAAATTTAGAGTAAATGAGGGGCGATTGAGGCAGACAATTAGACGGAAGGGTAAATACGTTACGTTTTAATATTAGAAAGGTATGTTTGTACAAAAATTTAGTAGAGGGATATGTTTGTTACTTTATAATAGTAGAGGGGAATAAAATGCTATTAACCCCTTTATGATAATAATAGCCCAATTTTGAAAATACACTAAAATGGTCATTCTGTCAATAACTCTAGTGGAGTCGTCATAGATGCTGACTGTACTAACGTCTTCTGATGATGTGGCAATTTTTCTTCAAAAGTCATGCCAGATGGAAATACTCAATACTACAAAAAATAAAATAAATAACTAAAACAAAAAAGGAAAAAAATCGCATCTCCCTATGATCGATTCAATCCGTGCAAGTCATTGTCAATAGTTAGCACATCTCAATAACTACCCCATCTTAGGCCAAGTTTAACCTAGAGTGGCGTTGTCATATAGTGGCAATTAATGTCGTATTCACTCGGGTCTCGCTATCCTAGCCTACTTTCCACGTTGTTGTTATCTAGCCGATCGGTTTAAGGGTTTGTGGTTGAGGATTCAAGCGGAATACTAAGAGTGAGAACAAATAAGGATAAAAGCAGGTGCTTATGGGAACTATCCCTCACCCTAGCGTAGGTTTACTATACAATGCCTAGAAAAATAGGGTTTGTCAAATGTTGTGAATGAGCTATTTTCCGTGGGCTTTCGTGGTCATCCACACGCCTCCGAGTAAGCCTCCCCTAAACCCATGCCAGTCACCTTGATCTAGGTTATTGTATCTGGGGCATTAAGCACATAGCTCCTTTCAATGGGTACCCACCGTCCACACCGAGATTTTATCCCGGGTTCTATCTAGGAAGGCATTCCTATGGCAGGTGTACAATCTCCTTGTCCACCATAGCTCCTTTCGATTTAGAAGTTGTCATTTACTGGTCTCCTTTTTATACTTTGACGCGCATTACACCAGTCTTGCAAGCAAGTATCTCTCCCTCAGGACCGAGAGCGGATGGATCATTGCCTTCCCTTTCAAGGTCACATGTGGGGAAGTTGATGGGCGGATTTGTCTTAGCCCTAGAGCTTTGAGGTCTCATGAATCACTAAAAAATACATTTTACCTTGGCATATGATTCCGTGAGGAGGAAAGATGTTTGGCGGATGGTAAGTAGTGATAGATGGTCGGGACGCGGTAAAGCTATCTTATACCCAAACGTATCCTCAAAGGGCACTCAAAACCTTGAGGGTCGGTTGCCTCTCACGTGAGAACCTCTTTTAAAAATATTTTGAGTACAAAATTGATAAAGAATCCCGTACACATGTTCTTCCTAAAATAGCAGACATTATCAACTCACCAAAGAGGAAGAAGAGAGTAAAATCCCTCATACACTGGTACTCTAATCATGCAACTACTCCCTAGAGAACACAACACATCAATCATGTATCAATTCAAAGCATATCAAGTAGGGGATTGCATGGAACAAGGTGTTTTAGAACCCTCAAAGTTGGAAAAAATTTGGGTAATGGATTCAAGGTTTCAAAACACTATCATTTGGCCAACCGACACCACAAACACACACAAACGCTAGCATACACTCCCATATGCATTCATCAACATCTTACATTCATAAACAAGTAAGGATACTAGCAATCCATGGCTCAATCAATCATGACAATCATTCAAACAGTCACAACCCCCCCCCCCCCCCCCCCCCCCCCCCCACCCACACACACACAAACACCACCACACTTGAGCAACACATTCTCCTCAATGTGGGAGTTTCAAAAGAGAAGATCATGAAGGTTACCATAGGTTGGGTTGTGGGTTGGTGAAGGTACACAAGTGTAGTTCTTTGTCTTTCTGGTGGTTTTCACAATGATAACGCGCATAAGAAAGAGAGAAAGACGATTAAGTATTATAGGTATGATAAATATATAATATAAATATGATTACTACTAGTAATAGTATATTTAAAGTACAGAAAATAAATGAAAGTAAAGCCATAATTAAACATTGTTTAAAATTAAAATAAATAAAAGCAAAGAAAAAGAAAATACAGAACTTACGCCTTGGATTCATAGTACTCAATCCCCTTCGGAGGGTCCTTCTTCTTCTTGAAATGGTGCAAGGGGAGGGGAGCGAGCAAGTTAGGGCGATACATCTTGGATCAGAATATCCGTCTTCTTCATTATAGCATGGATGCACACCATGATGTGGAGTCTTGCTTCCTTCTCCCTCCTTTGATTGTGAAGGATCGCCGCTATCATTGCTTTGACTCCGTAGTCCCTTGCAGTGTTGAATGGTGCGGGAACCAAATGAGAAGTGGATATAGGCGCCTCTTCTCCCTCGTACATGCTTCCCACTTGTTCTTCCTCGTTGACTAGTCCTCTTCCTCATCTTATCACTGTAGCTTCCGAAAGACGGAACATGGTACCCTCTATGGCCAACCTATTAGTAGTTGGAAATGGAAGTCCCCGTACTCCCCAAATGACATCGTCATTCATGTGCACCGCTTTAATTCTCGACTTCAAGATGACAAAGGATATCAGAGTGGTCCTACTATCGAACCGAAATTGCATGGCCCTGAAGTCGACTTGAAAAAGGTAGCAAGACGAGTGACAAAAACTCCTCCATGAAGGACAGTGAGTCTATGATCTGTTTCATAACGCTTGAAGATGGACAAGATGGCCAAACCGAGGTGAAGAGAATAGGGTAGGTGCATGCTTTGGAAGAAAGAGAAGTCTCGGGTAGTCAAATTGCCTTTGCTTCGGTTCTTTCCACCCAAGGACCTAGCAATCACATGGTGGATTAGCCGCCACTCTAGTTTCACCTCACTAGCTTTTGATAGCTTGACATCCCACGATCTACTATAAAATTTCTTGACTTCGGATTCATAGAAGGAATTGAAACATGGGAAGTCGGATTCCCTTGTCAAGGTGGCGAACGCGACCGGTGAGTCAATTAAATCCGTCGGGTAAATATCCATAGCTCTTGTAAATTCTCGGATTAAAAGTTGGCGATTCTCTCCTCCTAGCTGTAATTTCATTTTGTCTTTAAGGTCAGCGACACCTCTCATATCTTGAATGGTAAGAGTGTTAATGAACTCCAGAACAAGTACCCGATAGATGTTTTATTGAATAGATAACAATTTAAGCCACTCCAACCAGGGGCGGACCTACGTTCATGAAATATTATGACACAATTTATTTGTAAAATTTTATGTTAATGATGGTAGTATTTGAACAAAAAACTATTTGACAATCCTTGGTGATTTTGTTTTAGTATTGAATACCCTTGATGTAATTTCTGGGTCCGCCACTGACTCCAACTTCTGAATCTTGGATTGGAACGCATCCTCGATTCCAAACTGTGCGAAGATTATCTAGTTGAGACAGTCCTTGTAGCCACATAAGTTTGGTCTTGAATTGCTCGGGGACATTTTCCAAGTAGTCATGCGTGATGTGCTCTATGCCACCTCTCTCATTAGCTTCATCATCTTTATGTATTTCCCTTGGTAGATGGGAAGACAGTGATGGTGGATCAGTGGATGTGGTTCTTCAACAACTACTTCATTTGAATTGGATTTACTTTTCTTCTTCCGATGGCCTTGGTGAGGATGAGAGATTTTAGAAAGCTCTATATTTGAAGAACTCTCTCCACGTGCCATTACTTTTGTCTTGTAAATCATCCTCCAAAACAAGTAGTACAGAATGCACAAACCATCAATCCAAACATCACATATCATAGAAAGGATTATTCAAAGAACTCTCCACAACTCTCTAAGCTTTCCCCCACACTTGACCGAGATTAAGGGCTCATTTGCTTGTTGGATTTGAAAATGAGGGTTTTGAGTTTTAGAAACCTTTGGAATTATGATGGATTTATTGCATTATGGATTTGGAAGAGTACATTGTTTGTTTAGTTTATCTTTTATCATGGAATTATGATGCATTTGCCTCACATGTTTGCCTTCCATTACCAAATCACAAATGAAATGTGAGATTTGCAAATTCGTGGGGTCCACGGATTTGGATTTAAAAAATTGTCCAAATCCGTGAACCCCGCAAATTTGTGTCACTTAACAAACAATGGCTTTATGTCAATTCCATGATGCTTGGAATTTGGGTGCCAAATCCATCACCCAAATCCCACAAGCAAGCGATACCTAAGTCATGCGCAAAAGAGAATACTTAGATGAAGATAGAGTTCAGTGACAAGGAAATAGGCTAAGGTCTTGCCAATAATACATAATCAAGTTAACAAAAGTTAACAAGTGCATGGAAATCGATGCTCAATGAGTAGGATTGAAGAAAATGAGAACTGTGTAGTTGGGGACTTTCTTCGAACACTTGGTTGGCGGTCTTGAAAAACTCAAGAAATGCATGGAAATAGGCCACCAAGATCTCCGAAAATGCATTACATGAACATTAAAGACGAAAACAATCACAGGGCATCAATAAGTCATGAAAATATGAAGATGAGCATTTTAAACCCTCACAACGTTCAACCCATGGTTAGCAAAACAAGGTAATTAAAATATGGGGAAATAAAAAAGTATTATTATCTTGTTAGGAGACATGTTGGAAACTACAAACAATTAAAAATACTTCTCAAAAGACGTTGGAAAGAGAAGTAGATAAGGTATGCTCACTAAGCTAAGAGAGGTGGGGAAATATGGCATTTAGATCTAAAAGATGAAATGGAGAGACTACGCATGGATGCAATGTGCAACTCCCTCTTTAAATAAACCCGCACAAGATCTTCGGCTCTTGCTACAAGATCGCGACCGCGATCTCTGGCTTGAAAATTGCGATCTTTGCCCTGAACACCACATCAAGTTTTCATCCACTTCTTAAGCTTAATCATTCATATAAACAATAAAACATCCAAAGACAATGTGAGGCAAGGGTAAAGTTCTATCAATCTTTATCTACGTGATTCTACTCCTCTACTCAAGCAATTATTCCTCTTTCCCGATAATATTTCTTTCAAGAACTTAGTATATTTTAGAATCTTCATAAACATGTCTACGTCAAATGTCTCTTTCATTACGAAGACCACCCGGTCGTGAAGCTTATCCAGCATTTCGGGGAGAACCAGCTAGCTCTGGGTTCGAGTGGCATTTCACCCCTAACCACAACTCAAAAGAAAGGGAATGTTACTTTCAATTGCTTAAAGGTATCCTTCCATGAAGCACATCCATGATATAGATCACTTTCGAATAATCGTCTAAGATAAGGAGTTTTTGATGTTGGATCGGGTGCTTGAATATTCTTAGATTATTCTCACCTTGAATCTTGATTTCAGTAGTAGGTTGCACTTCTTCCTGAACTAACTCTTTTTCTTGAACAACTTCACGTTGAACCTCTCTTACCGGTTTCCTCGGTGTTGAGATATGAGTCTCCTTAAAAGGTCGGCCACTCCTCAGAGTTACCGCATGATATCCCTCCTTAGGATTATGCTTGGTATTGCCTGGTAAAGTTCCTCGTGGTCTTGACAATAGAGCTTGTGCCAACGAGCTTAGTTGGGCTTCAAGATTTTGAAGTGAAGCTTGTTGATTCTTTTGACCCGCTTCCAAACATGAGAATTTAGTTGTAGTGTTCTCTATGAATTTGTCCATAGCCTCAAACTTCTTGTTGGAGTGTGTAACGAACTGGACTACCAAGTCTTCAAGTTTTAGAAAATTGACCACATGATCGAATTTGTCCTTGGTATGCTCCATGGTATGAGGGTTTGATCGGTCTTGGGTAAGGATTTTGAATAGGAGCTTGTGCTTGAAACTTCGGAGGCTTTCTATCCGTCGGAGAAGACCAAATAAAGTTAGTATGGTTCCTCCAACCCGGATTATATGTAGAGCAATAAGGATTGTTTCCTCGAGATTGCCTTACAACAAAGTTGGCTTGCTCAAATTTTATTGAGGCCTCAATCATAGACTTAAACTCCTCCATAGTGTGACTTGAGTCGCCACACCAATCACATTTCATGAGTTGTTTTCCATTGCCTTTCGATGATGATGCAACTTGATCAATTTTCTTGGAAAGTTCTTGTATATGACCGCTAATGTAACACCCCATCCTAAAATCATGGGTTGAACCGATGGTTCAACCGCGCAACGGAAATCATTCGAGGTTTACGTTTTGAAAATCTCGACTTAAATCACATCCACAAAATTAGAATAGGTTTAAACCTCAATTTGATATGAATCATTTATCCAAATTTCCACATACCACTGATAAACACTTCTTCAATTCACAAATCATCATTGTCAAGTCCGGGATTTACAAAATCCCAACTATTAATCTCATATACTCTATTTATACTCAACTCAAGTTAATGATCATACTTGACCAATGTAAACTATCATGCATGCTCAAAACTCGAATAGTAAAATAAGAATTCCAGAATACATCAATAGGTGAAAAACCTTTTAAATTAAAATCCTCCATCGATATTTTTCTTTCTTTCCAGACTCGGAATCTGTTGTCGGTTTTTCTTATCTTTTGTTTCTTTTTTGGATTGTACATTTGGAACTATGGTCTGTTTTCTCTATCACCCGGTGTGTTTTGATGACTCTAGCTCTGTGCCTTTGGACTGGTCCCCTTCTAGTCGCCGCCTCCAATCTTCATTTCCCGGTAACAATAGAACGATCAATAATTGTATGCTCATATAGTAGTATTGGGTTCACTTAGGCCTAGCTTCTTAAATAATTTATAAGACATGACGTTTATGCTAGTGCCTAAGTCCGCCAAGGAATTCCTTACATGCATGCTACCAATAATGCAAGGATAGTAAAACTCATCGGGTCTTTTATCTTCTCTAGTAGCATGTTCTGCACAATGGCAAAACATTCTTCATTCAACATCATTGTCGACAGCTCCCCAAGGTTCCTTTTATTGACATACTTGAGAATCTTCTATAATGCCTACATGAATGGCAGGCTAATGTTCACCTACTTCAGCATTGTCATGAATTTGGCAAACTCGGTCTCTAAACTATCCTTGTGCAGGCGAGTGTCGGATGGAAGTTGAGGGACATACTCCTTTGCCATTAGTTAAGGTTTTGTAGCAGGCGCCTCATCCTCCTTTGCTTCTTCTTCTTCAGTAGCCAAAACTTCTGGTGCTGGTCTCTCAACCTCTGGTGTAACTGGAGCGAGGATATCTGACTCATCCCGAATTCCACGATTTAAATCCCGACTAGAGCACAAGTATAAACTCTAGTCGGGTGCAGTATAGAGCAAGTATTTAAATTTCAAACCCGGGGCCGGTCCATGTACCCTACTTTGATTGTTTGAAACATTATTTAGCAATCAATTTTTGGTTATAACTATGGACTATGATTAAAAGCAATAGGAAAGTTAAATGGTTCTAAACACTAATTGAGAAGGCTTTCACCCGAGTGTTGCTCCCCCTAGCTAGGTATCAAAATTAGTTGACCTGAATGCAAGCGTGTGGTAAAGCAGTTGTAAACCATAGGGAAGCGCAACAAGTGAAGAATCTTCATTCTCTCAGTCATTAGGCCAGGGAATATCAAATCAAGCTACCAAGTTACCTCTCTTGGCCAATCGACTAAGGGTTGCTTAGTCTTCTCTCTCTAAACATAGTCCGGATGGCCACAATACAACCTACCCAAGGTGATAAAACATAGTATGAGGTTTGCCCTAATTCGGCCTAAGTAGGTGGCTCAAATTGACCAAGGAATTACAGCTTTTGAAAGCCTCTTAGAAAGAAGGGGATTTTCATCTACCTAGGTCAAATTGACATAAGAGTTGGAAGTGGAAAATACAACACAACCTTCATGAAAATACCTCAATACTGGAATCAAAACACAACCACACACAAATCATTCAATTCATACAAACAATCACATGTTTCTAGCTAGGGTTCACAAACACCCAAGTGAAAGAAGAGAACTACTCCATGCTAAGACTAGGGAATACACAAAGGAGAAGAGAAATTACCATCTTGAGATGTTTTCCTTCTTCCTTTTGGTGTGGAGATCAACCTTGGAGGATGAGACTCCCAAACTTGGAGCTTGCATGAAATCATAACCTTCTTCTCCTCTCTTATTCGTCTCTTTCTCTCTCTAGAAATTTGAGTAAAAAGAAGTTCTCTCACTAGGCTCTCTCCTCTTCTTTCAGATCAAATCCCCTTTTATACCCAGATCGACGGCTTTTCACAGTCCCAGTTCACGGCCGTGAACTCCCAGCCTGGACTGTGATCCAGGACAAAAATGCCCCGTTTCACTTAACTCTTTACAGTTTGGAGGGAATTTTCATGATCGAGTGACTGTGATTTCATTTAGGCCCAGGAGGCACGCAGAATGTTCTGGTTCCTTTGCACTTCACGATCTGGGCTCCATTATCACGGTCTGGCTGACCATGAAAACTAAGCTTACACCATGATCCTCAGCTGCTTCCTCCCTTCGATCCGTTTTTGCCTCTTTTCGTCCAACTTTCGTTCCTGAGGTCGATTCCAAATGCTAGGATTTGAAACACACTAGAAACAAGCACAATCTAGCATTAAAACGGAACCTCACGGAGTGAAAACGCCTCAAACATCTAAAGAATATGAGGGTAATATGTGTGCAATTGGCTCCGAATCAATATCAGCAGTCTTCTTCCCGCTCCTGAGGAAAATGATCTTATAGTGGGCTGGAGGATCTCTAGAATTTGGAATGGTGTTGGCCGGCAGAGTACCTAGAGGCCTGTTGGCCACAAACTAGGCCACATTCCCAAAATGAGTTTGGAGATCCTACAATATAGCTTACTGCTGTCGCTGGCAGCTTTGACATCCCTTTAGTCCATAAACTAGGAGTTACAGTTGGTTGCTAGTAGTCACGGGCATGACCGTGACTTGAAGGATCTGCCTGTGACTTGCATTCGTAGCTTTTTTTATCCCGTCTTTGAGTCACGGGCTGGCAGGGGATGTCACAGCTTGCATGGCGGAGCTACAGCTGGGCTCGAGCCCCCCACCCTGAGAACTTCATAAGTTGTGTGTAAACTATTCAGATGTTTTGAAAATTTTAAATAAACTAAAAGTAAACTACAAAATATTTTAGCATGCACAATACAATCAAACTATAAACACAACTTAACAAACAAAGTCTTTGAAATATCCATCAGATCCAGGTTTCGGTACCTGCTCGCGGCATTTATTTTTTTAAGGGTATTGTGATTTTTTTGAATGATCATCCATTTCCGTTGCAAAAAGATCCTACATATGCCATTATGTATTGTTAAAGTTTTTAAATAATTTCAAACTATCTCACTCGCTTATCGATGAGTTGGTGCAATTATGACCCGTCATCCATCTACATTCTTCTTCGAGTTGGGTGGATGGGTGTGATTGGATTGTGATTTAATCAGCAAAATCAATTCTTTGATAA
Organism: Linum trigynum; assembly: GCA_964030455.1. Taxonomy (NCBI): domain Eukaryota; kingdom Viridiplantae; phylum Streptophyta; class Magnoliopsida; order Malpighiales; family Linaceae; genus Linum; species Linum trigynum. The sequence continues at coordinate 24,026,302 of OZ034814.1, read as the reverse complement.
GTCGTTAGACAATTGACTAACATTAATAAATTTTTCTTGAATTAGGATGACTATATCAACTTAGACACCTCTCACTCCGTAGTTACTCATACCAACTTTAACGTGGAAAGTTAATCTGCTAACTTGAAGATTCGTTAGCCGATACTAACTGATATCCAAAATACATGAACTAATATCCAAGTACTAGAGTATTTTGAGAGCACAGACTAGTATTCAAAATTTGCTAACTGATATCCACCATGAATCAACTATTATCCCAAATTCACAAACTAATATTTAGACAACACGGAATAGTATCCAAACAGCACATAATTAGTATCCAGATAACACATAAGAGTATCCAGATAATCCTAAAGAGTATCCATATTCAATACTAGTTGGTTGATTGTGGATATTAGTTGGTATCTGCTATCTGGTACTAGTTTGTGATGTTTTTTTTATACTAGTCTGTGTTATCTAGATACTTAGCAGACTTGGATATTAATTCATACATTTTTTATATTAGTTAGTATATATTAACGAATCTTTAAGTTAGAGGCTGAACTTCAACTAAACGCTCATTCTCTTCTTTACTCCATTTTTTTGGTATCCAGTAGCTAAAATGGAAACTTTGCTGAATCCACCAAAAAAACTGGAAAATTTAAAAAAAAAGAATGCCGAAGAAGGGAAGAATTATTGACAATATTGAGGAAGGCATATTCGGGTTGGCATTGACCATGTCTCACGAGTAGCCCCGAAAGAGTAGCGGACCGCTCGGAGGCAGGCGAAGGCCATGTTTCCCCGACGTAGGCGCTTCTTTTCTCTTCTCTGTTTACCATAGCGTTGAAAATTCCGCTGAAAATTAAAATTTTCCCCAAACCAGAAAAAAAAAGCAATAAACTAATAACATAATCATAGACAAAAAAACAAGAATCGAAATCCCCTTTGGACGTATTGCCAAGGCGGAAGTTAGCTTTACTCGACGGGCAGTTTTGACAATTCGCTCCCGTTATTGGACAGCTTTACAACTCCTCCCTCCCAGCGACGGAGCCCGCCAATTGGATCTCGTCCTCTCCACGCTATTTCTTCCATTCCATACTCAGGTATGTTTGGGTAAGCTCTTTCTTCCTCCGGTACAGATTTGGCATTTCCGGTCCTTTTTTTTGCCTTCAAGTTTGTCGCTGGATATTCAGGAACTAATCTATATTTGTGAGTTCAATTCCCTCAGCGAAACATAAGATTCGTCGGATCTCGAATTGAATTCATCGCCGATCATTATGATGGAGAGGGCAGAGGCGGGGCAGAAACTGTACACGCTCCTGCGACTCTGGGAATTCCCTGATCAGTATGTGATTGAACCAACTGACGGATCTGCCGGTGCTCCCTTGGCTATCAGTCGGAAAGATGGCTCCATGTCCCTCATCGGTACGGTAACTTGCTTCTTTCTTTTTTTTTTTTTTGTTTCGTCGGACGGACTGACTGATTTCCAAGCATTCCTCCGCAGACCAAGTGCCACATTGCAGCTCTGTTCGGGTGCCCAAAATCCAGACTATTTTCGGTGTGGTCGGGCTGCTGAAACTCGTCGTAGGTGAAACTCGTTCTCTTATCATCTCTTCATTTTATCTTCACTTTGTGTTTGGCTGCGAACTTGCTTGACGTGAGGTTTTTGGCATTAGGGTGGGCGATCTGTCCCCTCCCTGGCGCTTTGAATATATAATCTTCCTTCCCATATTGTGCTTCTGTTCATCTTGGATTATTTATTCATCAGCCACTTCAGTTCATACTTGATAGTGCGAATGAATTGAGATGTTCCTTGGAGTTTTACTAGAGTTTATATCCAATGGAGGCTGAGAGAGGGAGAGATTCTGACCATCGGCTTCTTAGATGTTTGAGGCTATTGTAATTATTAACTGCAGGGTCATACTTGATAGTCATTAAAGATCGTGAATGCGTTGGATCCTACATGGGAAATCAGATCTTCAAAGTTACTTCTTTGAAGGTTTTCCCTTGTGATCATTCCCTGAAAAGTACTACTACTGAACAGGTAAGTCTTCTGCTGCTGTGACCTCTTATTTTCCATTTCCACATTGATTGGAGATTTTAACTGCTTCATACTCACTTTTGCAGAAGAAGGTAGAATCTGAATTCTCTGCCCTGCTTAGCGTTGCGGAGAAGACTCCTGGTCTGTATTTCTCATATGAGGCAAATTTAACACTAAGGTGATGAGTTGTTCCCAATTTAGTTCGACTCTTGTCATGTAGGGTACTTTCCATTTTTTAATGCTTGGAGGAGAGTTATACATACTGGTATGCTTCAGTTTCCCATCACAAAATATGTTTTGAGGGTAGTATTAGCTGAAGTTATCCTGAAGCAACCACTAGCGCCGAGACATTTCATTGATACTTGAACCTGCCCTATCCAAAGAAGAGCATTGTTAAATGTTAATTCAAATGTGAATATGTGTAGATTTGCACGATACTCGAAACAAAAGTTTGTTTCTGGGTTGATTTATATTCAAACCTAGCATCATTCATGTAATATCGTTCCTCTTGGTTCAGTGCTCAGCGATTGCATGATCTAGGTGATGAGTCGAAGTTGCTTCCTCTGTGGAGACAGGTGAGCCTTGTAACTATCAGTATAGAAGCTTGGGAATGTGCTCTCTGTTTATTTCCCTACTACATCCTCTCCCTCTAATTCTCTGCTAAATGTCAATTATTCTTTCACATTCATGTTTTTCATCATAGTCTCTCTGTGGTTGTGAGTAAATCCAAGGTTCCCTCATGCTTTTAGACTTTTGCTACAGGCAGAACCAAGGTTCCTGTGGAACAATTACATGATGGAAGTCCTCATTGATAACAAGGTTGAATTCAAAAAGTTGATTGACTTGGCGTGTTTAGTTTCTTTTCCCCCTTTTTGACCCTCAGTCTGGTGTTTTGTGATAAACGTGTTAACATTTTATCTGATGATTTCGTTTGCAGCTTGACCCATATCTACTTCCAGTTATCCAAGGGAGTATCCTTGATTTTTGCTTAATGTGTTACTTTGAAATGCTTTTAATTTTAAGTTATTCCAGGCTAATCATTACTGGCCAACACACCTATGTTCGAGTTTATCCTTAACTGATGCTCAGGCTTTCAGAACTTCCAAGCAGCCATTGGAAAAGAAATAGTTGAAGTCAAATTGATTGCAAGGAGATGCACAAGGAGAAATGGTTATAAGCCATCCATATGTTAAATTTGTGTGCTCTCACCTTATCTTTGTTGTTTCATTTACTACATTCGAATCTGAATTCAATTGGTTAAGAATGCAAAAAAAAAAAAAAAAAGTGTAGTGAAGTACTGCAATGCACTTGTGTGATTTCTTTTTATTAGGAATATGGGCTAACTTTAGGTAAAAAGGATAATGTCAATGTCTTTTGGGGACTTGAAGCATTTAACTCTTCTAGTATGACATACATTAGATTGTTTCTATCACATGGGCAACTCTAAATTGATCTACTGTTTCTCTTTGAAGGCACTCGGATGTGGAGACGGGGAGCTGACCCTGATGGATATGTTGCTAATTTTGTGGAGTCTGAACAAATCGTCCAGATGAATGGATTTACAGCAGCATGTGTCCAGGTACCCTTTAGTACTTGATGAATTGTGATTTTTTTCCTTATTCAATTAGGTATTTGAACATCGCTAGAATGGGTTAATGGTGCTTGGCATTGGTTATTGAGTGGAAGAATGAGTATGAACTCTTTATGGTTATTAATAGCATGAGTCTCAGCTCCAGTGATGCATTCTGATTCTTTTTAATATAAGACTTCTATCAAAATTCATGTTCCTCTCTTCAATTGGCTTTTGCAGATCAGGGGCTCAATGCCCTTCATCTGGGAGCAGATTGTTGACTTGACATACAAGCCTAAGTTTGAAATTATCAAACCCGAGGAAGCAGTAAGTTTTACTGCTCCGATGCAAGCAGTTTTAGTTGGAAAGCTAACTTTCCAACTTTAGACAGACTTACAAATTATTGCTGATTATTGCTTTTGATCAGCCCCGGGTTGCAGAACGACATTTCCTGGATTTGAGAAAAAAATATGGAAGCGTGTTAGCTGTAGATCTTGTCAACACGGTGTGTATTCTCTTTTCAATGAGGGGATTTTGGATTTTTGTTGAGAACTTTTCTGAGCCCTTGAACTTCTGTAATCAGCATGGAGGTGAGGGACGCCTGAGTGAAAAATTTTCGACGGCAGTTCAGCCTGTTATCTGTGACGATGTTAGGTAGAATTTCCTTTCACAAAACCTTGTCTTTATGTTTCACATGCTCATGTCACTGATAATCTCTCTAACATGATTGAATTTCTGTACTGTAGATATGTGCACTTCGATTTCCACCAAATCTGTGGGCATGTTCACTTTGAGCGCCTTTCTATCCTCTATGAACAAATTGTGGATTTCCTGGAGAAGAGCGGGTATGATAGTTCATTCACAGATCACAAGTCTGTAGATTGCCTCTGATCCTGTTGAGGCCTTGGTTGCCATATGAAACCTGGAATTCATGTTGTGTTTAACCTCGTCCTGTGGTTGACAGGTACCTACTGGTGAATGAGAAGGGTGACAAACTGAAGGAGCAAACTGGGATTGTGAGGACGAACTGTATTGATTGCTTAGACCGTACCAATGTTACACAGGTGGGTTAGTTATCCTACTTGTTTAGACTGGAATCAGAATAAGACCATAAATCTATCAGATGCTCCTATTTTTTCACCATTGCATTGAACCCATAGTCTATGACTCTATGTTCTTCTGGTGTTGGCTCCAGTTCATATGCTTATTGAATATTACTAGCAAAGATGAATGGCAAGACTACAAGAATCATGTTTCTTCTGATTGAACTACTAGATCTTGTCACCTGTATTGGCTTTTCGTTGTCTTTGGATTATTAATGGTTTTAGGATAATCTTTGTAGAGCATGATAGGGCGAAAAATGTTAGAACTGCAACTTCGAAGAATTGGTGTTTTTGCTGCTGAAGAAACCATAAGCTCACATGCAAATTTTGATGACAGCTTCAAAATAAGTAAGTCCTTACGCTTTCTTTACTCCTTAAAGTAAGTATGTCTGTCACATTCCTTATTGGTTTGTTTGTTTCAGTGTGGGCTAATCATGGAGATGATATAAGCATCCAATACTCAGGCACTCCTGCCTTGAAAGGAGACTTCGTAAGGTATTATGTTTTGTTCCCCTGGAAGTTTCTTGGCTCGGGCTTGCAAGCAATTTTAATCAAATCAATTGGACTCCATACTGGATGTTTACTCAAATGGTATAGATGTATGCTATGGTTCTGTATTTTCCGAAAGTGAGTGATGCTGATTGTTAGTATATTCCGCCAAATATTTAAAGTCCCAGAAGACAAATCTGGAACTCTATGCTTCTGGTGGAGTCGTTTCAAAATCACGGATCTTTTAGTTTTGAGAGTCCATTGGGCATTTATCGTTTCCATTTCCCTTTTAAGTTCCTTCTTTGGCCTTTTTCTACTGCATAATCCAAACATATGTCATATTGTCCTAACGGGAGGTTGTATTTATTGAAACCTAACCCTGTCACTTTCAATGATTTGCAGGCTTGGGCAGCGTACAACTCAAGGGATCATTAAAGATGGTATCAATGCTCTTGTTCGCTACTATTTGAATAACTTTGCTGATGGCACGAAGCAGGTCGGTGTTCTTCAGTCTTCATTTAATCTAGAATATAAACAGTGACACAAAGATTGTACTGCGTCTCTAAGAAATTGGGTTATCCACTAAGATCTTCTTGGTGTTAATCCCTTGGATAATTTTGGCTGGATGGTATCCAACTAATATTTTCTTGTATGCACAAACACGAAGGACGCAATTGATCTCCTACAAGGACATTACATCGTTTCCGTAAGCCGGGATATGAAAGCTCCGTCTCAAGCCGGAGGACTCGAGAGTGTAGCTGTAAGTCTGTTTTTGTATTTTCATTTGTCTTAATGATATGAGCATTTTTTTTAAGTAACGGCTAGAATGAATGCTAATACGTAAACTGGGGGATTGCTTATCACATCTAACCTTACAATTTTCGGAAGCAGTCGTTCCCACTGGCGTTTGCATTGATCATGTTCGGGTTCTTGTTTGCATTGTTATCACTTAGGCAAGGTGTGTTCCATTTTCTTCTCCTAAACCTCCCATTTCCCCTGGGTGAAAATGTTATAGGGGTCAACTGTGCTGCTAAGCTGAATATATATTTGTTGTTGTTGCTGCAGTTCCATACGATATGAAGCACTTGTTCTTCTCATTGTTGTGGGCAAGCTTTACAGTGGGTATTGCAGCTTTTGTTAGGGCAAATGGGCGGATTTTCTGCAATCGGCCTCGTCTGCACAAGCCTAGACAATGAACCCTTTTAACCCGAGACTCCTAACGCATACAAATTTTATTGTTCAAAGTCAGCAGAGTCCAGCTTTCGATTTCTTGCACTTTCATTAAACACAGTTTTGGATGGGGTTGTTCTGGGTTATAGTTCCGGAGGACTTGGAATTATGAGATTTTTATGGGTTAAAAGTTAAAACTCACCTACCTACTTGTTTTTCTCCTTTCATCTCTTTGGACTTTCCTCCTTTCTTCCAGCCCTCTTTGGGTACGTTAGATTATCTTTTGTTAAAAAAAGAGAAAAATGCTGAGAGTAATTTGTTTTTCTAGTTCCTTAGAAAGAAAAAATAAAAATAAAACAATATCTATACACCCTAGTATGGACAGATAATAATTTTACCAAAATATCTTGGCAAAATACACTTGTATAGGCATAACTTTCACGTTTGTGACAAATATAGCCATAACTATCCGAAAACACAAAATAGCCAATTCAGTCCATCTCTTTGACAGTGTTACTTAACACTCTGACTAGACTGACGGAAATGTTGTCATGGCGATACTTCGTCGAACACGTGGATTATAAAAAAAAACATAAACACAATTTTTCGAGTTCATAAAATGGAAAATAAAAATATTTTTTTTAATACAAAAAACTTAATCTTCCTCCCTATACCCCCACAATTGTTCGCCCCCTGCTCCTTCCCAAACTCTCAAATCTCAATCATTTGGGCCTTGTCTCTTACTTTTTCTCATCAATTACCAGCAACACACAATTACTAATCAATTGGCCCCTACTCCCATCAATTACCCAGCAGGCAGCAGCCTAGTTATTATGCTAACTTGAAAATTCGTTAGTATATACTAACTAATATCCAAGTCTGTTGAGTATCTAGATAGCACAGACTAGTATTCTAAACATCACAAAGTAGTGTCCAGATAGCAGATACCAACTAATATATACAATTAACCAACTAGTATTCAATATGGATACTTTTATGTGTTATCTGGATACTATTATGTGTTATATGGATACTATTCTGTGTTGTCTAGATATTAGTCTGTGAATTTGGGATAATAGTTGATTCATGGTGGATATCAGTTAGCAAACTTTGAATAATAGTCTGTGCTCTCTAAATACTTTAGTACTTGGATACTAGTTCATGTATTTTGGATATCAATTAGTATCTGCTAACGAATCTTCAAGTTAGCAGATTAACTTTTCCCGCAGGCAGCAACACACAACCCAAAATCGAAGAAGAAGAAGAAGAAGAAGAAAGCCCTATGATTCTTTTGGGTCTTTTGCAGCCGCCATCAACATCATCTTCATCCCTCCTTTCCCCTACGATTCCCACCAGCGACGCCATGAAACCACCGCCCGCCCGTCGCCGTGAACAACCGCTCTCCACAATGGATCCTGCCATCTATGGTTTCCAGATCTGCAGGTGGGGGAATACATCGATCTAGTTTCCAGATCTGGGTTTTGAGCAGCTTCAGGAGTCCAAATCCCTCCACGCGTAGTCCCAACTGACCAACAAGGAAAATCTCCAGATTCCCAAATCAAGCCCGCGCTCCAGCTTCTTGGCGATCTGCTGGGCATGGTTCGGATTGGAGACGTCGTCGCGGGGAGATGGCGGATTGAAATTTCAGATTGGTTGCCGTTGCATTGGCTGAGGAGAGGAGGAGGAGGAGGAGAAAAAAGAAGGTTGTCGTTGCGTTGGTCGGGGAGAGGAGGAGGAGAAGTAAGAAGGTCGTCGTTGCATTGGTCGGGGAGAGGAGGAGGAGAAGAAAGAGCAGGAGGACGATGGGAGATGGCGGTGTGGGTTTCTGCTAGAGTTAGAATGGGTCGGGGAGCATTTTGAAAAAAAGTTAATTATATTTTTTTATATTAAATTATGACTTGTAGCTTATGCTTATGTGTCGCTAACGTGCATGATGATTTGGGTCCTAGTCAGCTTAACGTGAATGTAATTGACGGAGTTGCTAACACCGTTAAAGTTTCTAACGGAAATGGATAGATTTGTCACACTACCATCCAATTTTTGGGCTATTTTATGTTTTCCGATAGTTATTGCTATTTTTGTCATAAACGTGAAAATTATGGCTATTGAAGTGTATTTTGCCAAATATCTTTGATAAGCCATTACCATTTAATAATTTGAATAATAGCGGAAATGTCGTATTAAATAAAATCAAAGGCATAAAAGTCAACATAATTTGAAATATCTTGGCATAATAAATACTTATCATAAATCATTTCAAGATTCGTGTTTACAAAAGTATTGCATTATCGGTAGTTCTCTAGAGTTGGAAGTCATTGTGTTGGCATGTTTGATCGCAATTAAGTTCTTGATCGTGAATCTGGTCTCCCAAAAACTTCTGAGTGCGAGCGTGAGGTTAGTTTTATTCTTACTTTCATTTTAATAGTGAACAACTCATAATAAAATGCTTTAATAAATGAATATGCTAATGCAATGCTAGACACATTATATTAACTTTTTATTAAAGGGGATCCCAAACTCAACTTGACTAGCACACCGATCTACACCAATCATAAAATAACATGAAACTGAACTTTCATCTTGATAGAAAGACATAACAAGAGTATGGCTTCCACTTGACAGAAATCATGGTAGCATAAATTGATTGTTAACTTCCACATGAGGGGAAGTTAGTTTTCCACCTACGCGAAGCAAGATAGTCGTATATCCTGTTAGAAACATGGATTTTGGGTGGTTTTGCAATTTGGATTGGTTTGTTGATTTATTTATGTTTTGTGACTTAGGATGTTATTTGGTGGGGGGGGGGGGGGGGTAATTAGGTTATTTCTCTGAGGACGTATGGTTTTAGTTAGTTATAGGGCATTTATAAATCTTTATATTCTGTAGTTTGGAGAATTATTCAACAAGCAATTTCAGAACAATTAAGCCTAAACCTAATCTCACTCCTCTTTCTATTTCGGTCGACCCTTTGACAACACTTAAAATTGGTGTTACTTAGCCCTCATTCCATAGGTGTTTCCATGCAATAAAAATCATCTTTGGCCAGATAAGATCGATTTCGTCCCGAAATTGCTTCCTATTGTCAAAATTCTAAGATTTAACACGTTTCTATCTTTACTTGGCCATTTGGCAGGAATCTTGTTCATTCTCATCCTTTTCTAGGCTAGGTTGTGTTTTCTTGCTTAATTTCACGCCCTAATATGATAAGGAAGAGGCACACCAAGTTTCGCGCCAATCGAAGGTCGTTTGAGGGGGTGAAAAGAAGGTGGAAAACAAGACTTGCCAAAGTTCACTGCCGCGAATTTCTACCCATACTCGTGAGCAAGAGGATGTCCACCATTAAGGGTGGCCAACGAGAAATGGGTATTTGGGTATACCCATACCCGTCCCTTTTTGTAGGGTTATGGGTACCCAAATACCTGTAATATTTATTATGAGATGTGACTTGAGATTAAGAATTTCAACCTTGGATACCCGCAGGTTACCCGCTAATACCCTTGATTCGGGCCCAAATGTACACATTTTACCCCTCATTTCTTATTCGTTTAGCTTAGTATTTCGTCGTTCCTCGACATATTTCACGCTAGGTTGTGCTTGTTTTGATACATTCCAGGTCCTAGCATGTGTGGAAGGGCCGAGGACGAGTTTTGGGATAATTGGAGGTCAAAAAGTGCAAAAAAGCGAAGAAAAGTCTGAAACCGTAATAGTGAAGTGAAGGCGTCTAGGAAACAACCACAGTTCACGGTCGGACAAGGCAGTTCACAGTCTCCTAAGACCGTGAACATGGACCACAAACCGTGAACACCGAGGCGTTCAGTGAGGTTCCAGAAGTTACTGACGACAAGGCAGTTCACGGTCTACACTCTTGTGCTTGAATTGCAATCAATAAAAGGGCAAAGGAGAAAAGAGAGTGGCCACCAAAAATATAATAAATGTTGGACATGCTCTTAGAAGTGGTTCTTGGCATGCAAGCTATAGAAACACTTACATGTTGTTGACCTCTACACTCTTGTGCTTGAATTGACTAGCAAATGTAGAAAGGAAGTATGTGTGACATGGTTTGGTGATTGGTTGTGTTTTGGAAGTGTGGGAAGTGCGGTTTTTGGCCAATGCTAGTGGCCATTGAGTATAGAAGAGGGTTCTAATTGAAACCTTAGAACCTTTTGTGGTTTTAGGATAGAGATGTGGAACCTAATGTTATGTTTGCCACCACCCGAAAAGTCTTTTCCCCATGTCCGAGACCCTAGCCAATCATTTGAACCCATGTCTAAGACCTCCGAACAAACTAGCAACGACTCATCTTGTGAACTCTAACATTTAGAGGTTAGCATCATGGTAAAGGGATGTTAGGATTGAGTGTGAATATGCACTTCTTTTGCATCAAATGGTCCTGACCCCACTGGTCGAGAGTGAGTGATTCATTCATCATGTTTTGTTCATTTCTTTTACCTGATGAGGATCAGGGTTGCTCGATCGTTCGTTCCTATGATGTGATCTTCATGCATGAGTAACGGTGATTGGTGAGTCGTCGAGGCATGTTGTGTGTGGGTTCGTGAATAATGTGAGAACTCTTCATTTGCACAATCTTAATACAGTTGAATGTCGTTTGTGATGGTTCCCAAGATTACTTTGTTTTTGTCCTTAGGTCAGTGTCAAATAACCATTGTGATTCATTTGTTTTGTGCCCTATGACATGCCTCAAAAATTTTGTTTTAAAAAAAAAGAAGTTGCAACGTTTTGTACTTGGTTTGCTTGGGGAAAAGCAAACGTCTAAGTGTGGTGGAGTGATTCGGGCCCAAATGTACACATTTTACCCCTCATTTCTTAATCATTTAGCTTAGTATTTCATCGTTCATTGACAAATTTCACGCTAGGTTGTGCTTGTTTTGATACATTTCAGATCCTAGGATGTGTGGAAGGGTCGAGGACGAGTTTTGGGATAATTGGAGGTCAAAAAGCGCAAAAAACCAAAGAAAATTCCGAACCCGTAACAATGAAGTGAAGGCGTCCAGGAAACAGCTGCAGTTCACGGTCGGACAAGGCAGTTCACGGTCTCCTAAGACCGTGAACATAGACCACAAACCATGAACAACGAGGTTCCAAAAGTTACTGACGACAAGGCAATTCACGGTCTCTAAGACCGTGAACTGGGGCCATTGACTGTTAACTCAGGAGAGTGAAGCGGTGCGTTTTGGACGACACTGAGTTCACGGACGCGTTTAGGTGTTCACGGACGTGAACTGGCCAACACATCCATGAACTGGTCACTTTCGGGCAAATATGAAGACAACAACGGGAGAGAGAAAAGTGAGCTGGTTTTTGGAGAGAAATTCAATTCCCTCTCTAGGGTTTGCCCAAAAACACTAAAGGGGAGTTCTAGTGAGAGAGAGAGAGAGAGAGAGTGCTAGAGTGATCTTAGATCATCATTGGAGGCTTGGGTGGACAAGGATTTAAGCCTAGAAAAAGTAGAAGATCTTGAGCTCAAATTCGTAATCCCTCTCTCTCTCTCTAGAAACTCACTCTTTTCTCTTGGGTGTTGTAGATCACTAACTAATACTTTGTAATTTATTACTTGTTTAGATTGAAGGAGTTTGTATGAGTTTGCATCAATTTGAGTATTAGAGGTGTTTTCATGGTGATTGTGCTTAGTTGTGCTTTCCAAATCTTGTGTGCTTGCCTAACCTAGATTAGAGGAAATTCACACCTTTTTAGGTAGGCTTGACAAGCTTGGTTTTTCTGGGCACTTAGTGCCTACTATCTAGGTTAGAGATGAGCATCCCCCTTGACTCAAGTTTGCATCTAGGTTGGCTGTGATTAAGCCGCTCAAGCTCCGGTTTGAGGGAGAGACCTAAGCAACCACTAGAGACTGAGTGAGAGGATCGATTCCGTGACAATCGATCTCTAGTGCATCCATCCCGTGACAAATGGATAACTAGTTGCTCCTCCTAGCGGCTCTCCTAGACATGGTGAGTGGATCGATCCCGTGACAAATCGATCGCTAGTGAATTGATTCCGTGACAAATCGATCACTAGTTGCTCACCCCCCGCGGTTCACAACCACCTACACCACACAACTCTATTCAATCCAACGAGTCATGGTAGCTAGTTAGGGGGAAGCAACTCGTGAGTGAAGCTCCCTTAGTTAGAGTTTTCCTTTATTTAATTTTCTTTGCTTGTTTAGTTTGTAGTTTTCTTAGTTTGAAAACCCAAAACCGTTTTGCTAGATAACAACTTAAGCGGGTTGAAGTAGGGGTACATGTACTCTATACTGCACCCGACTAGAGTTTAAAACTTGGGCTCTAGTCGGGATTAATTTGTGGTGTAGTTTCGTGCGAGTAAATTTTTTGACGCCGTTGCCGTGGAACCACGGTCCATTATTTGAAAAGGTCGCTTAGTGTTACTCTAACATTTTCTATCTTGCCTTTTTGTTCGTGTTTTATGTTTCATGTTGTGTTTTGTTTACCTACTCTTCGTCTCGAAGGGTGGTTTGTGTTTGTTTGATTTTATTTTTGTGTTTTTGTTTGTGTAGGTTATGAATCATGGATCCCAATGGCTTCTACAATAGGTCGGGGTATCCACAACCACCCGAATGGGGGTACCCCGGAGCTTCATGGAGTGACCAAGAAGGGGGAAGCCAAGGATCCGAGTTCTATAGATGTGGAGCTTCATAGACGTGGCAAGATAAATTCAACTTATCCTTTCTGTCCTACTGGTTGAAGAAGAGTGATAGGTTTCTTGTATGTAGAAATGGTCAGGGATAGATTCCCACTTTTGTTTTCTTTTTCCATGTTTTAAGGGGAATTCCATATAATTTCAGAGTTCAAAGTCCAATTATTTAGTTTATTTTATATTTTTAAGGTGAATTTCAGTAATTTCATATAATTTCAAGTTTTGATATGTCGAGTTTTTTCACAAATTTTTAGTTTATTTCATATATTAAAGGCGAATTTCACACTTTTCATGTGATTTCAAGCTTTGTATGTCCGTTTTCAGTTTCTTTCACATTTTTTCTGTTGAATTTACGTCATCCCTAATTGAAATTTTATTGTATTCTTGTTTTGTTCTTACGGTTATAAACTTTTAATATATTCGAAGTTTCAATTACAAACAGTAAAAATAATATGTTGTATGATAAAAATACTCCGAACAAGATATACCATTATGTTTTGATATATACTCATATGCAATTTTTGTATAAAAGACTTGTATATAATTCGGAAGTGATATTTTTGTCACAAAATTTTATTGGCCCCTTCTACGATAAATTCTGGCTCCGCCCCTATACTGTTGGTTGATCTACTTTTAAATGATCTTATGCTCCCTTCTAAATGCTTCCTTGGAATCCTTTTACGGCGTGTTGTCTATTGATGACCAGGGGAGCCTTTAAGCATACTGCTCATTTTTTCTGCAGCTCGTTTAAGCATACGGCTCGTTTAAGCATCCATGTTAAATGAAATATAATGCCCATTTTCATGCTGGCAGGTGGCGACAATGTCTTTTAAGTTTTTCTAATTTTGGTATTCTTCTCATGTTGGACGTCTATAAACGAGTAGTTTGGGTACCCGTTATCCGTCCTGTACGGGTAATGGGTACCCGTTAACCCGTACGAATTTGAGACATGGGATGGAGTTTTCTCTCCAAATGGGACTGGGTTACCGTTTCCCTCCCCTGTCCACGATGAGTACAAAAGGTATTGCGACCCGCCTCGCAGCCACGACAAGTTGGACCGTGAGAAAAGTTCACGAACGCGACAAAAGATTGCGGGTGCAAACTTCTATCCAAGGCAGCAAACTTTTCCAAGAGTTCACCAAGTGATGACAAGAGTTCCCGACCGCGAACGAATGTGCCAAGGTTGCAAACTTCTCCTTCCCAAGAGTTTGCGGCCTCCTTTCAAAGTTCACGGTCACGAACTATTGCGTCGAGGCTGCAATCTTCCCCTTCCCATCAAAAGTACACAAACTCTTGTCAAAGTTCACCGTCGTGAACTCTAGGCCGTGAACTTTGACATGTGAGGGTCTATAAATAGAAGGGGGCTATTTTGAGCAAAAGGGGTAGAGAGAGAAAAACATCGTATGAGAAGATGTAGAGTGAGAGTGACGAGTTTGGAGGATTTTTGGGTGAATTCTTCTTCATAATAACCACAATTGCTCCCAAGATTCAAAAAGAGTGATCAAAGCGAGAAAGAGAAGAAGGGTCTAGCCATGGATTTTCCATCTTCCCTTTTGTACATTCTTTCTCTCTTTATGTTTTACCTTCTCTTATTGTTTAGGAAGATGAACCCTAGCTTGTAGATTGGTTATGAGTAATGTGTAAGGATGATTGTGAACCTACATTTCTATGTATATTTGATGTTAATTCATATCAATCTCTTGCTTTAGTGTGAGTGATCTTTGCTTGTTCTTGACTTAGGTGAGATAAAACACCTACTTAGGTACATATTAGAGCATACATCAACTAGTGTGGGATTGTCTATGTCCCATTTGCCATTTGGTTGCAACTTAGATGATAAGGAAGCCATCATTATCTTACATTTTAAGATATGGCATGTTTATGTTTAATTATAGTGCTTAATGCTTCTAATTAGGAATTTTTTTCCGAGAAATAACACTATTTTTATAAAAAATACCACCCTTTCTAGAAAAGCGCTGGGTGGGGCGCGGTTTTCAATGAAAACATTGAAAATTGCATGGTTACGGGTAGTGATGGCAATTTCAACCCGCCCCGCGGGTATTACCCGATCTGACCCGCGATGGGGCGGGTATTACCCGACCCGCAGTAGCGTGGGGCGGGGCATGGGTATCTACTTCCGACCCTCCCTACCTCGCCCCGCCCCATTCTAGACTCATTTTATCTCAATTTCTTACCATATCTATACATATTTCTCCTATTTTGACTTTTCTTCAACTAGTTAGAGTCGATTTTCAACTTGTTAGGCTCAATTATCCATTCTATTATCAATAATTTTCATTCTTAAAGTGTTTTTCCCTACGTTTTATTGTAAAAAGTAAAATTTACTTGTATTTTTTTTTAACAACATGTAAGAGTGGGTCGACCCGCCCCGCCCCGACCCGTAATAGCGTGGGGCGGGGCATGGGAATTGAGGTACCCGCCCTGCCCCATTGCCATCACTAGTTACGGGGCGGTTTGGTTCAAAATCGCTGGCCAACCCTGCGGTTTGGTCAATAATTTTTTTTTTGATAAATCCTAACCTAGGTGGAAACTTCAAACAAAGGTATCTATGTGCTCGAGTATCATATCGTAGCGAAACGTTTTTTGATTTTCAATAATTTTTCGAGATCTGCAAGCCGCACACGGTCGTAGGAGGTTTGATCCCGCCTTCGTCCTTAAAAATGTATTTTGCTACACCGAACGAGCTTTTTTTTCCAATTTTGCCAAACTTTGGACGCCAATAACTTTGTGCTAAAAAATCCGAACGTCACAATATTTTTTTCATTTCATATAACTTTTTAAGGACTACAACTTTTACAAGGAAGGAATTTTCAAAACATGAATTATTTTTGGATATATGGAGTTTTAAGAATAACTTCACCTTCACTTTTCACAAATCCATGTACATTCTGAAATTATGTCTATGATAAAAATTGTATTCCTTCAAATGTTATGCAAAATATAAAAAAATTCATGAAGTTCGTATTTTGGAGCACAAAGTTATGGTCGTCCAAAGTTGGCGAAATCGAATAAAAGCTCGTTCGGGGTAGCAAACTACATTTTTTGGGACGAAGGCGGGAATAAACTTCCTACAGACATTTGCGGCTTGCAAGATCTTGCAGAGTTATGCGAAATCAAAAAATATATCGCTACGATCGGATACTCGAGCACAAAGATACATTTGTTTGAAGTTTCCACCTAGGTTGGAATTTATCGAAAAAAAATTATGGACCAAACCGCAGGGTGGGGCAGCGTCTTTGGGCCAAACCGCCCGACCCCGAGCGGTCAACAAAACCGCCCCTACTTGGCGATTTTTGCGAAAATTTGCGGTATTTTTTGAAAAATTTAAAAAATGGGTGGTATTTTTGGAATTTTTTTTCTTTTTAGTGGTGTTTCTAGAAAATTTTCTCTAATTAGGGAGTAGATGTATGTTGAATGCTTCTTACCTTGATTAGATGAAGTAGAGGCCTAACTAAAGGAAGAGGTGATCAACCCCTCTAGTTAGAAGCACACCTAATTGATGCTTGTTGGGTAAGTGCATAACCATTGACTTACCATACTTGTGTGTGGAAGGATGAAACCCATTTAGAGGAGTCGGGGAAACAAGTTGTAGTGACAGTGGACTGGTAGACACAGCTAGAAGAGGGGTCGGTTGTGTGACCATCATAGTGACCTCTACACCTCAAAATGTAATTTGATTTTGCTCGTATCAACCTATAGCTAGAGTGATTCACCCTAAGCAACATTCTATCTCTTGTGATCTTCCTCAATTTTAGTTTTGTTTCTTTGTTTGTTCATACTTAAAACATTAACCATCCCGTTTGACTAGATAGTAGGTCGAGGCCTGGAGTAGTAATTAATCTATGGGACCCTTGAGAATACGACCTCTATCATGGCTTTACTACTTCGCCAACTTAGGTATACCTGTTATAGGTTGGGTAGATAGAGAGTTTTAACCGAGTTTTAGAGCTTGGTTTGGAACGTGCGTCACCCCTCCTACTCTTCCTCTTGGAGCCGTTGGTTCTTCTATCTTCTTTTCTCAACTCAACTCCTAACCCCTCTAAAATTCTTCCCAAATCCCGTCTTATCTATTACTAATCTTTGTTACAGAACCCAAGACGGAGACGCTGAGATCCGATATTCTTACAGTGGCATAAATGTTAAAAACACCCATACTTTACATTACAACACGAAATAGTAAAACAAACATCGAGTTTAAACATTCTCGGGCCCGAGCTTTATATATGTATTTTTTTTCGAACTTCAAACCATAATTTACATTTTCAATAGAGTCGAAACAGAAAACCGGGGAAGTCTGCTTTATTACAAAATCCACACAACATATAACATTCAAGGAGTTCGGAGTCCTCCGCCCACCTCATGGCTTCCCTTCAAGCTTGAGTCCCGATATCTACAGTACACGCCTTACTTCTGCTCTTGATCTGAGGAAAAATGGTGATGGAGGATGAGTCTCGCTCAGTGAATAAATTCTAAGCTTAGATCGACATCAATACAAAAACAGTATCGGGCAGAAACACCCTAGCACATAACAGGACTTAAGTTGTTTATCCCACTTTTCATTCCACTGAATCAATAAAGTTCACATATTCACATCCCATCACAGTCAAAGCAACATATGACAGGCAGAGACATTTTACTTATACAATTTCACTTTCAAATTTGCTAAATGATATCCTCCCCGGGTAGTACAGTAGTGGAAGGCTGCAGGGTAACCATGTACAGCCATCAGATAACTGGAGTACCGCGGGACAAAACCCAGTCCGATATAAATAGGAGTGCACAAGGCACGAAACAGGAGTGCTCGCACTAACAGGAGTATCGCGGGACGCAACCCGGACCGATAGAAAACAGGAGTCGCCACGGGATTACCCCAGCCCGGCTAACTGAACAGAACATGAGTACCGTGCAGTCGTCACCCAATCGGCACGGTGCGGAGCACGAGCGCTCAAACATGAGTATCTTGGGATTTACCCCTATCGATACAAACATGACACACTACTGTACCGAGGCATCATGAAGCCCTTTTTCCTATTCTTATGTATTCACCTCTTTTCATTAATAGTTCACTTAGACACCTGTCAATAATCATTAACCCGTAGGCTCACTTATACACTATATGCTTAGAAGCATTCATAGTGCTTTTGCACCCTCGGTCATAGCAGAATGAAATGTACACTGGGGAGCTTACTCCGAGTTATTCAAGCAAAACAGGATTAGTAAGCCTAATGGCTTACTCCAAATCTAAGTAGACAGGACGAGTTCGCAAGCTCGACTACTTACTCATAACCCACACAATAAATCAACAAAACCAACCCATATGGTAATATCATTCTACCTCATGATCACTCAACCATTTTCATCATTAGATCACATAATCATGCTAATTCTACGAAATGTTAGTTGCAGAGGCAGCAGTGATTTGCAGAGGCACAGTAGAAATTTGCAGAGGCATACACAAGATCAACCAACAAAATGTCTTTCCATATCCCTTCCACAATTCATGCATTTCCAACTTCATACCAAATGCAAATAAGGAATAAGCACCAATAAGCCATATCACCTAGCCATATCAATTCCCATGAGTTCACATATTATACCGGAGCCGCTTCATGACCCCGATATGTATTCGGGCCGCTTCATGACCCGAATACTGTTATTATGTTGAAGTAGATTTAAGATTAGAATCTACTCACAGTTTATCTTCACTCGGCTATACCCTTGCCTTTGGATGAGCCCCCGGCTTGCTCCTTACCTTTATATACAAGATTTCCAAGTTATTCAAGCACCAAAATACGTATACAGTTATCAAAATCATGGTTGTGTTCATGCATGTCGATAAGGCCACTAGGGAAGTCATACGACCGTACACTTTACCCCGCTTCATCATTTCGGTCATTTCTACCTTGATACTTAACCAAATCAGTTGATTATTGTTGCTACTGAAACTAGATTCATAGGGCTACAACATATCCAAATTTCAGACCATTTAGATCATTATTTTGAGCCCGGAAATAATTTTAAATTGACGTTTCGAAACTGTCAGCTACTTTCTTCTCACTTCAATCCAACTCCCCTACTTCTAACAATTGTTCATGACCACTCCGAAATCAAATCTAAGTTCCGAACGGTCCACTCAAAGAAACACATATACTTAACAATTTAACAAATTTCTAGAAAGATCCAACGGCTACTTCGTACAAGATCTTACCTCTAATCTGCTGTCCTGCTACAGGAAAGCAATGTCGCACCCCTTCTGTCCAGCGATATTCCTAGATGAACCAGAGATCATAACAATGATCTGAACGGTCCAATCTTAGAAAAGGACATATGAAACAAAACCTCCAATATTCAGAACGATCCAACGGTTCAAGTGTCCAGAATCGTCCTTCCCACAAGCTGTCCTGCTGCTGGACGAAAATTGGCAGCACCCCTTGTTTCCCTTCTTCTTTCTTTCCTTGATATTCTTTTCTCTCTATCTATCTACTACTTGTTTCTGAAAAGGGATGGTGGTTTTTGGGGTGGTGAAACCAGGTGGAAGAAAGAGAGCAAGAGAGGGACGTGGGAGAGTGAGGGGAAGGGATGAGAAGAAAATGAGAGATAAGAGGATGAGGCAGATTTTTATCTCCCTTATCTAGAATTCTCCAGCCCTCCAAATTGTCCATTTGGCCCTAAACTTTCCTTCACTTGCAATTAAGTCTAAAACTTTCACTATTCACTTTCTTTTTGGTTCAAAAGACCAATATTTGTAACCTGATCACAAACACGTCATAATAATTTGTACAAGGGCAGGGATGTTACATTTCCTCCCCTCTAATTAAAATTTCGTCCCGAAATTTACCTTGAAACAAGTAGGGTTATTGTGCTCTCATGCTTTCTTCCGTCTCCCACGTGGCTTCTTCTCCAGTGTGACTTTTCCAAATTACTTTCACCATAGGAATACTTCGATTCCTAAATTGTTTCATCTTTCGATCCATGATTTCTTTTGGTTCCTCCACATAGTTTAGATCTTTCTTGACCTCAATCTTATCTGGTTCCAGTACATGAGACGGATTCGATCGGTATCTTCGAAGCAAACTCACATGGAAGACATTGTGAACTTGAGACAATTCCGGTGGTAAGGCAAGTCGATAGGCTGCCGGACCTATCTTTTCCCGAATCTCATAAGGTCCGATATACCTCGGACTTAACTTACCCTTCTTCTGGAATCTCAAAACCTCTCCAAGGAGACACTTTCAAAAATACTTTCTCTCCACTATGAAATTCCATCTCTCTTCGGTGAATATCAGCATAGCTCTTTTGCCGGTTTTGTGTGGCCTTCAACCGGCTTCTCATCACTTTAATCTTATCCACTGTTACCTGAACGATTTCAGGTCCCTCCAATTGCCTTAACCCTTCCTCATCCCACCACACTGGGGATCTGCATTTCCTTCCATATAGAGCTTCATATGGAGCCATACCAATACTACTATGGTACTGGTTGTTATAAGCAAATTCAATCAATGGCAAATGTTCATCCCAAGAACCTTGGAAATCCAGTACACAAGCTCGCAACATTTCCTCAAGAGTGAGGATTGTTCGCTCAGATTGTCCATCGGTCTGGGGATGAAAAGCGGTTGAAAAGTTCAGACGAGTACCTAGTGCTTCTTGTAAACTCTTCCAGAATCGAGAAGTGAACCTCGGATCTCTGTCAGAGACGATGGATACTGGTACTCCATGTAGTCTCACTATTTCCTCCACATACTTCTTTGTCAGTAACTCTAGCGAACAACCCCATCTAATGGGTATAAAGTGAGCCGACTTTGTCAATCGGTCCACAATAACCCAAATGGCGTCGTTCTTCTTCTGAGTCCTAGGTAGACCATAGACAAAGTCCATGGTAACCTTTTCCCATTTCCATTCTGGAATGGACAGTGGTTGCAATTTTCCCGCTGAGGCTTGATGCTCCGCTTTCACTTTCTGATATACCAGACACGTCAAGACATGTTCAGCCACTTCTTTCTTCATCCTTGGCCACCAATAATGAAATCTCAACGAACAGTACGTTTTTGTAGTTCCAGGATCCATTGCATAAGGAGAGGAATGAGCTTCTTCCAAAATCTCCCTTAACAATTCGTCCACATTTGGAACACAAAGTCTTTCATTTAGTGTCAGAACTCCATCTCGAAGTGTGAATTTGGTTTCTTCCCCTTTACGACTCTTATCAATAATCTTCCTCAATTCAGGGTCTTGACCTTGAACTTTAATAATTCTTTCTCTCAGAATTGGTCGCACTTGTAAAGTCGCCAATAACCCTCCTGCAGAATTCATTTCCAATTCAACACTCATAGCTCTGAAAGAAATAAAATTTGCCATTAAACCAGTCTCCTCATTTCTAGTACGATGCTTGGTCTTTCGACTCAAAGCATCTGCCACAACATTTGCTTTGCCTGGATGGTATTCGATGGTACAGTCGTAATCTTTCAACAACTCTAACCACCTCCTTTGCCTAAGATTTAGCTCTTTTGCTCCATCAAGTACTTGAGACTCTTATGATCAGTAAAGATCTGAAAAGTCTCACCATACAAATAATGACGCCAAATCTTTAAGGCAAATACCACAGCCGCCAGTTCTAAATCATGAGTCGGATAAGATTTCTCATACGGTCGTAATTGCCTGGAAGCATAAGCAATTACTTTACCATGCTGCATGAGAACACATCCTAACCCTTGATGCGAAGCATCACTGTATACCACATAACCTCCAGTTCCTGAGGGAAGGGAAAGAACTGGTGTAGTGGTTAACTTTCGCTTCAACTCTTCAAAACTGGATTGACATTTATTATCCCATATAAAAGATTGCTCTTTCCTCAGTAACTTTGTCAATGGTGCAGCAATCAGAGAAAACCCCTCAATGAATCTTCTGTAGTATCCGGCCATGCCAAGGAAACTTCTTAGTTCAGGTATATTTTTCGGTGGCTCCCATTGTATCACTGCTTCTACTTTCCTTGGATCCACCTCTATACCTCTCTCAGACACCACATGGCCCAAAAATACTACTTGATCCATCCAAAATTCACATTTGTTGAACTTAGCATACAACTGCTTTTCCCTCAGAATCTGCAGTACGATTCTTAGATGCTCCCGGTGCTCTTCTTCACTTCCAGAATACACTAGAATATCATCAATAAAGATGATCACGAACTTATCTAGATATTCCTGAAACACTCGGTTCATCAGTGCCATGAAAACAGCTGGAGCATTTGTCAACCCGAAAGGCATAACAAGAAATTCGTAATGCCCATACCTAGTACGAAAAGCTGTCTTCGGTATGGACTCACCCGCTACCCTTAATTGATGATAACCTGATCTTAGATCAATCTTGGAAAAGACCCTCGATCCTTGTAGTTGGTCAAACAAATCATCAATTTGAGATAACAGATATTTATTCTTAACCGTTAACTTGTTGAGCTTCCGATAGTCAATACACATACGAAAAGTTCCATCCTTCTTCTTCACGAATAATACCGGAGCGCCCCAAGGGGAGACACTAGGTCTAATAAACCCCTTATCTAGCAACTCTTGAAGTTGCTCCTTCAGTTCTTTCAGTTCTAACGGAGACATCCGGTACGGAGATACAGAGATCGGAGCAATGCCCGGTATCAGTTCAATAGTGAAATCTATTTCCCTTTCCGGAGGTAATCCTTGTAGTTCCGAAGGGAACACATCCAGGAACTCCTTCACAACCGGAACATTTTCAGGTTTCAATTCCGGTTTGCCCTCAGTCACATAAGCCAGATACACTTCACAGCCTTCCTTCATCAAACTCACCACCTTGGTGGCCGAGACTAGGCAACTAGGCACCACCTGTCTAGTCCCTCGAAAAATCACATTCTGGCCATCTGGTCTTTCGAAAATTACTTCCTTGGTATAACATTTCATTATGGCTTTATGTTGGCTTAACCAATCCATTCCTAGAATTATATCAAATTCAGTCAGCATTAACCTCAATAAGTTAGCTGGCAGAATAGTTCCAGCTATACTTATTGGGGCATCAGGATAGGTATATTCAATCACTACGGTATCTCCTACTGGGATTTGAACTATTACATTCTTGTTCAACATTTCAGAGTGCACAGGCAACCCACGTGAGAATGCAGAAGATATGAATGAATGAGTAGCACCAGGATCAATCAACGCATAAGCGATAAGATCATAGATAAGAACCGTACCAGTAACGACCTCTGGGGAGATGTCAGCCTCCCTCCTAGTCATAGCAAAGGCTCGTGGCTGCACTTCACCCTGACTTCTTTGTCCACCCTGACTTTTGCCACGATTATTACCACCTCTTCTTGATCCTCTCACTGGACCTCCAGTCCTTCTGGACCCTTGAATTGTAGTCTGGGATCCAGCAGGCCTGGACTCTGACATGTGGGGACAATCGCGGAGAAAGTGGCTAGTGTCTCCACATCGGAAACACCCACCAGTCACCCTCCTACAAACACCCATATGCTGATTCCCACAATGTGGGCAAATAGGAGCTGGGCCTGCACTTCTCCGCTCCTGTCCGGGGTAACTGGCCACTGGACGTGAAACCTTCTGACTCTGATTAGGTCTACCCCCGAATGAGTTCCCAGCACTCGAGGAACCCACGTTCTTCCACTTTCTCTTCCTTCCTTCAGCCATCTGTGCTCCCAATTTGTTCACCAAATCCTCTGCTCTCATGGCAGCCTCTCTCAAGGTGGCAAGATCATTCATCTCTGATTTTGCTACTATCATCTTGATCTGGGGATTCAGGCCTTGCTCATAGCGGTTGCATCTAGCTCGTTTTTAGTAGGTACCAACTCCATCGCGAAGGTCATCAAACGATGGAAAATGGCATCATACTCTTTAACAGTCTGCCCCCTTTGTTGTTTCAGGTCCAGAAACTCTTTCTTCTTACTATCCACATACAGATCAGGCACATATTGCTTACGGAATTTCTCAAGAAATTCCGCCCAGGTATACCGAATTGTACGATCCTGAGCTCCGGGTACGGTCATCCACCAGTCATAAGCATCAGACCTGAGCAGGTAGTACATATACTCCACTCTTGCTTCATCAGGACACTCAAGGAGGTTAAAGATTCGTTCCATCTCCTTGATCCAGTCCAGAGCATCTTTAGGGTCAATAGCCCCTTTAAAGAACTCAGCCCCCATATTCCTCAGCTTTTCAAAATCCTTGACATAAGGATTGGCTCTATTGCGGGACTCAGCATTATTCCCATTAAAATTAGAACCTCCAGCATTAGGATTCCCGTGAGGTTGCGGATTTGCTCCTTGACTGAACTCCACAAAAACAAAATACAAAGTCAAAATCAATAATTAGTCACTTCCCCGTGAAATCATTTAAGTTTTCCCAGTAAAATCTCGTTTAAAACGTTTGGTATCCACGGGATCATATCCCAGCTCTGATACCAAAAATGTTAAAAACACTCATACTTTACATTACAAAACGAAATAGTAAAACAAACATCGAGTTTAAACATTCTCGGGCCCGAGCTTTATATATGTATTATTTTTCGAACTTCAAACCATAATTTACATTTTCAATAGAGTCGAGACAGAAAACCGGGGAAGTCTGCTTTATTACAAAATCCACACAACATAAAACATTCAAGGAGTTCGGAGTCCTCCGCCCACCTCATGGCTTCCCTTCAAGCTTGACTCCCGATATCTACAGTACACGCCTTACTTCTGCTCTTGATCTGAGGAAAAATAGTGACGGAGGATGAGTCGTCGCTCATTGAATAAATTCTAAGCTCTTGACCAAAAATGTTAAAAACACCCATACTTTACATTACAAAACGAAATAGTAAAACAAACATCGAGTTTAAACATTCTCGGGCCCGAGCTTTATATATGTATTTTTTTTCGAACTTCAAACCATAATTTACATTTTCAATAGAGTCGAAACAGAAAACCGGGGAAGTCTGCTTTATTACAAAATCCACACAACATAAAACATTCAAGGAGTTCGGAGTCCTCCGCCCACCTCATGGCTTCCCTTCAAGCTTGAGTCCCGATATCTACAGTACACGCCTTACTTCTGCTCTTGATATGAGGAAAAATGGTGACGGAGGATGAGTCGTCGCTCAGTGAATAAATTCTAAGCTCAGATCGGGCAGAAACACCCTAGCACATAACAGGACTTAAGTTGTTTATCCCACTTTTCATTCCACTGAATCAATAAAGTTCACATATTCACATCCCATCACAGTCAAAACACATACAACATATGACAGACAGAGACATTTTACTTATACAATTTCACTTTCAAATTTGCTAAATGATATCCTCCCCGGGTAGTACAGTAGTGGAAAGCTGCAGGGTAACCATGTACAGCCATCAGATAACTGGAGTACCGTGGGACAAAACCCAGTCCGGTATAAATAGGAGTGCACGAGGCACGAAACAGGAGTGCTCGCACTAACAAGAGTATCGCGGGACGCAACCCGGACCGATAGAAAACAAGAGTCGCCACGAGATTACCCCAGCCCGGCTAACTGAACAAAACATGAGTACCGTGGGTCGTCACCCAATCGGCACGGTGCGGAGCACGAGCGCTCAAACAGGAGTATAGTGGAATTTACCCCTATCGATACAAACAGGACACACTACTATACCGATGCATCGTGAAGCCCTTTTTCCTATTCTTATGTATTCACCTCTTTTCATTAATAGTTCACTTAGACACCTGTCAATAATCATTAACCCGTAGGCTCACTTATACACTATATGCTTAGAAGCATTCGTAGTGCTTTTGCACCCTCGGTCATAGCAGAATGAAATGTACACTGAGGAGCTTACTCCGAGTTATTCAAGCAAAACAGGATTAGTAAGCCTAATGGCTTACTCCAAATCTAAGTAGACAGTACGAGTTTGCAAGCTCGACTACTTACTCATAACCCACACAATAAATCAACAAAACCAACCCATATGCTAATTTCATTCTACCTCATGATCACTCAACCATTTTCATCATTAGATCACATAATCATGCTAATTCTACGAAATGTTAGTTGCAGAGGCAGCAATGATTTGCAGAGGCACAGTAGAAATTTGCAGAGGCATACACAAGATCAACCAACAAAATGTCTTTCCATATCCCTTCCACAATTCATGCATTTCCAACTTCATACCAAATGCAAATAAGGAATAAACACCAATAAGCCATATCACCTAGCCATATCATTTCCCATGAGTTCACATATTATACCGGAGCCGCTTCATGACCCCGATATGTATTCGGGCCGCTTCATGACCCGAATACTGTTATTATGTTGAAGTAGATTTAAGATTAGAATCTACTCACAGTTTTATCTTCACTCGGCTATACCCTTGCCTTTGGATGAGCCCCCGGCTTACTCCTTACCTTTATATACAAGATTTCCAAGTTATTCAAGCACCAAGATACGTATACAGTCATCAAAATCATGGTTGTGTTCATGCATGTCGATAAGGCCACTAGGGAAGTCATACAACCGTACACTTTACCCCTCTTCATCATTTCGGTCATTTCTCCCTTGATACTTAACCAAATCAGTTGATTCTTGTTGCTACTGAAACTAAATTGACGTTTCGAAACTGTCAGCTACTTTCTTCTCACTTCAATCCAATTCCCCTACTTCTAACAATTGTTCCTGACTACTCCGAAATCAAAACTAAGTTCCGAACGGTCAACTCAAAGAAAAATATATACTTAACATTATACCAAATTTCTAAAAAGATCCAACGGCTACTTCGTACAAGATCTTACCTCTAATCTGCTGTCCTGCTACAGGAAAGCAATGTCGCACCCCTTCTGCCCAGCGACATTCCTAGATGAACCAGAGATCATAACAATGATCCGAACGGTCCAATTGTAGAAAAGGACATATGAAACAAAACCTCCAAATATCAGAATGTTCCAACGGCTCAAGTGTCTAAAATGGTCCTTCCCACAAGTTGTCCTGCTGCTGGACGAAAATTGGCAGCACCCCTTGTTTCCCTTCTTCTTTTTTTCCTTGATATCCTTTTCTCTCTATCTATCTACTACTTGTTTTTGAAAAGGGATCGTGGTTTTTGGGGTGGTGAAACCAGGTGGAAGAAAGAGAGCAAGAGAGGGACGTGGGAGAGAGTGAGGGGAAGGGATGAGAAGAAAATGAGAGATAAGAGGATGGGGCAGATTTTTATCTCCCTTATCTAGAATTCTCCAGCCCTCCAAATTATCCATTTGGCCCTAAACTTTCCTTCACTTGCAATTAAGTCTAAAACTTTCACTATTCACTTTCTTTTTGGTTCAAAAGACCAATTTTTGTAACATGATCACAAACACGTCATAATAATTTGTACAAGGGCAGGGATGTTACAATCAAAGTCTGACTGGAATCTGGGTCGGAAGTCAACAACAGAGCATAATTATGACCGATTGATGCAGGTGCTTGTTGAGATTGAGGATCTCATGGCACAAGAGCAACAACATACCATGTTGCAGAACCTACTGAACGAACAAGCATGCATAAGTCGAAGAATGGAATAGACCTCGATGCATATTTCCGCGGCATCTTAGACCAATTCTAAAATCACGAGGATGATCCTGGAGCTCTCGACGGGGTCGTAAGTTCGACGATTCCAAGTGAGAGAAGGTCCCACCACTGCAATGACCGTTGGGGAGTTCGCACCGACAGAGGTCCCCTCACCAATTCTTCTTACTCAGCTTTCATGATCTGGACTGGGTCCTCTCTCCTCCTCTTAAGCCGAAGCCACCCTGTAGAGATGACAACCGAGTTTGAATGCCATGATGGGCACCATACTACCATGTCTCATCTCTCTCCACCTTGACTCTTCGCCTTGCTTTCCGTGTGTTTAAATTTGAACTACTTTTCCTTTCTTTTTCTTTGAACTTTAAATATTGTGTTTGTGTAATAACTTCACCTTTTTTGAGTTCGCGTTTTTGTGTGTGTGTGTGTGTGTGTGTGTGTGTTTGTTTGTTTGTTCTTCTGAAACTACTACCTTGGGAGATCACCCCATGAAGGGGGAAGAAAAGACATACATAGAGGGGAAGAAATTATAAAGAAATGGTCTTCAAGTGATGGAATCCTTCTTCAAGCTCTCCTCCACTTCTTTTCCTTTCTTCAACTTCTCTCTCTAATCTTTCTCTAGAATTAGAAATATGCCAAAAGCTATCTTCTAAAGGGGAAAAATCCCCTATTTAAAGAGTTCTGCAAAAACGGGTAAGTTCTCTGGCAAGGGGTTGAATATCGCGCCCATGAACTTGATGTTGTGATCTTAAAGGCAAGTTCGTGGGCGAGAGGCAGAAGATTGCGACTGAGATCTTTGGGTGTAGGGGCTGCGATCTTTGAGGATCACCATTTTGGCCTTGCAAAATGTGGAGTTCGCATCCTAACATCCTAGTCGCGATGCTTATCACGGGCACGAAAGTTGTGGACCATGATTCGGCTGGGAAAACATTCTGCTTCTCCCAAGTTGGCCTCTTATGAAGTACACACCCTTGGCTCCAATGTTCATGATCGTGAATTTGAGGCTGCAATCTTTAGGTCAATTTCACGAGCGAGAGGAAGAAGATCGCGGTCGGGAACTTTGCACAGCAGGCTTTGATCTTGTGCTATGGTTCATGCCCTCTCTTCATGTACCCATGAAAACCTACTGAATCCAATGCAACTTGATAGAAAAATCAACGGGGGATCCACCCTAGTTATTCATTTCATAAAGAAGAGTAGACAAAGATGAATGAACGCTACTGTCATCTTAGTGTGCACGCACAAACTCCATGGTGAGTATCATACTTACGACCTTAGGACGAACATTCAAAGTGTGTACCAGTGGACTTCTCAATCAAAAATTAAGCACAAGAACTCCTGAGGGTGCTCTTTATTTTTTCTTTCAGCTTAGGAGTTGTCTTTTATTTGTCTCCTTTTCCAACGTTAACGCACATCGCACCAAACTTTTGCAAATTCTTTTGCAAGAAAGCATATCTCCCTCATGCCCAAGAGCGAATGGATCATTGCCTTCCCTTTCAAGGTCACATGTGGGGAAGGTGATGGGCGGATTCGTCTTAGCCTGAGCACCACTTCCCAGTCTGCATCCACATTGGGTTGCCACACATGTTGGGTACAAATGAGAGCTTTGAGATCTCTTGAATCGCTAAAAGATACTTTGTACCTTGCCGTACGATTCCGTGAGAAGGAAAGATGCTTGGGGGATGGTAAGTAGTGAAAGATGATCGGAACACGGTAAAGCTATTCAGTCCTAAAACATATCATCAATGGGAATTCCGAGCCGGTATATGTCAAACACTATGCTCGGTTGCCTCTCACGTGAGAGCCTCTTTGTAAATTTGAGAGTTAAAAAATGATGGAGAATCACGTACACATGTTCTTGCTAAGATATCAAACATTATCAACCCACTGAAGAGGAATAAGAGAGTAAAACCCCTCATAAACCGGTACTCTACTCATGCAACTACTCCCTAGTAAGCAGACCACATCAATCATCTATAAATTCAAAGCATATTGAGTATAAAGTTGCAAGAGACAAGGTATTTTTGAACCTCAAATTTAGTTTTTTTTTTGTATAGCATTAAAGGGTGTAGCATTCAAGGTTCCAAAACATAATCTGTAAGCCATTCAACACCACAAAACACATTCAATCGGTAGCATTCACTCCCATAAGCAATGATCAACGTCTTACATTCATAATTAAGTGAGGCTACTAAATGTTCATGGCGTATTCATCATGAACTTTTAAGGCATGCAATGCATCCCCCCTACACATAAGAGGTACATTGTCCTCACTAAATGTAAGGTTCAAGAAGCGTTACCATATGTGTTTGTGGGTTGAGTAGTGTGGACAAGTTTAGGTCTTCATTGGTCTAGCGAATTAACATTTAAGCACACACATAAGAGAGGAAGAATGGGTTATCCATAAACAAAATATAAAAACTAATCAACCACACACAGATGTTACTAAACATACTAATTACTTAAAAAGGAAAACATATAAAAGATAGAAATTGTGGTCCATCATAGCTCGTAGTCGCCTCCATTGGTTGCTTTATTGTGCTTGTGGTGGTTTCTCCTTGATTTGAGGTTATGGTCATTCTCTTGGAAATTGTGGTTCTTTGGCGGTTCCGGTTCCTTCATTGTTGATGGCTAAGAGAACTAGAACTTTCACCCTCGGTTGGATCACCATTAGACGAGAAAAATCACAAAACTTGTTCAAACAAACCATTAGGCAACTCACTAGATCAATTGAACAACAAAATCCATCCTTAGGTTCACTCTATACACCCCCGCAATTATGCGTTACAATGTAGAAACTAGAGTTGCATAGGTAGAAATGCATGTTGTAACGACCAAGGTTGAGGTCGAGATGCATGAACACAAGGGTGCCATGTTTTTCAAGAGGTTTGTAAACCCCAACCGAAGGCTAGAATCAACTCATTAGACAACAACCAAAGCTTGAACTCTTGGCTCTAAAAGCATAATGAAGCACACAATCAAACACGAGCAAAAATTTCAAACTCAAGGGACATGCATCAAGGATTCAATTCTAATTCATAAACACACTCCTAAGGGTCTATCATGATCAAACAAGTTCAATTGATAAGCAATGGATCAATAAAAACTAGTTTTATGTGCTTTGGGCATTTCATCGAGCACTTGGTTGGCGACATTCAAACTCCACAAATTCATAAAAATAAAGCCCACCAAGGCCTCCAAACACACATATACATTCTACGATCCTATTGTGCTAGCCATGCCATTCTATTAACCCAAGTAGCTTAAGTGGTAGGCTAGCACACTTACTTAACAACAACATTTGCAACCATTCCTAAAGCAACTAGCTAGTCTCCAAATAATCTTTCATTCTATTCTTAATATAGAAGGGATTCATTTACTAGCTAAAACTATAAAAACTACTTAAAGAAAAATCAAACTTGCAAGTTTTATTTTCGAAAAGTAAGAAAATGAAAACCGGTTGTTGGGGTACCTCCCAGCTAGTGCGTCTTTCAAGTCTTATCGCAGACGATTATCTTCAAGTATTTCGATCCAACTTAGAACCTCCTTGAGGTCGAAGTTCTCATCGGTGAGGTGGTGTCTAAAGTCTCGAGCATTGGATGCTTCAAATGATGTGAATGACCCGTCGACTTGGTAAGAATTGTGTATCCACCCACGAGACCTCTTCTTCTTTTCTTCATCTCTCTTCTCTTTGCCCCCATACCATGTAATACAATCTTGATTGATTTCCACGGCATCCATCAAGAGGGATCATCGATGGTTTGGCCTTGGCTTGGCAAAGAGCCGCAAATGGGTCCTTCGTAAAAAGTGCATCGAGGTCAGGTGGACAGCTTTCGTAGCACTTGTAACTTGTAGAAGCTTCATCCACCACAACCTCGTCCTCATCTTGGACTCCATTTGCTCCTTCAAATTCATCTTTAACCACTCTTCCTTCTTCAAAAATGTGTTCCTCCACTTGGGAACAATTAAGATCTTCTAAAGGGGGAGGAGTCCCCTATTTATAGAGTTCTGCAGACATGGGAAAGTTCGAAGCCAAGGGGATGAAGATTGCCCCCACCAAGCTTGAGGCTTTGATCTTAAGGGCAAGTTCTCGGGCGAGAGGCTGAAGATCGCGGCCGGGATCTTTGAGGTGGAGGCTGTGATCTTTGAGGGTCACCATTTTGGCCTTGCTAAATGTGGAGTTCGCAGCCTAACATCCCGGTCGCGATCCGGGGTGTCACAACCTCGATCCTTATTGCGGGCACGGAAGCTGTGGACAGTGATTCAAATGGGAAAACTTTCTGCTTCTCCCGAGCTGGCCTCTTATGAAGTTCACACCCTTGAATCCAAAGCTCGCGCTCATGAACGTGAGGCTGCAATTTTAGGTCAAGTTCACGGGCTAGCATTAGAAGATCGCGACCAGGATCTTTGCACTCTAGGCTGCGATCTTGTGCTCTATTTCATGCCCTCTCTTCATAGCTGGGATCTTGGCTTTGAAGGCTGGGATCTTGGCTCCATCGGTCATGATCTTTGTTTTTGCCCCTTTTCTACACTTGTGCACCTTTTTCGTACCTAATTCACATGTATTGTCTAAAGCACTCTAAAATCATATCATGATCAAATAAGAATGAAATAGGGATGCAATCAACGATATTCTAACGATTATGCACACGAATTAGTACGAAACAAACCTAAATATAAAGGAAAAATAACACCAATTTGGATGTTACCAATTTGGCTCAAAAGACCACCCATATTCCTAATACCCACTTTACTTGCTGATTGTAATGATGCTAATTTGAGCCATAATAAAATTCCTGGAGTTTTCCCTCAAACTCATAATGAAATGATTATCCTTAAACTATTGTTATAGTTAAATTATTGAATTATAACAAGGTTTAGGAAACGCTACCGTACCGGCCGATCGGACCGAAAATACCTAATACCGAACCCAAAATGCTAGGTGACTTTAGGGGTAGGAAACGATTCAATCACGGTTAAAACATGGTTTTAGTACAAAATACCCTACAGTTCACTTTTCTGGTATAACCTCCGATACTATTTCTTGAACCTTTTAAAAAATACTATTGATTTATGCATACTGAGATGTTTATTCCTTTTCGAGATCAAATTAAGTTTTTGAGGATATTGTTATGTCACAAAAAATTTATAATATTAATATAATTTATAGTTACGAACTTTGTAGTAAACACATGTGAGCAAATAAAAAAAATCCTTAAGAGCAGGGTCTAAACTAGAATTTTTGGAGATACATCAATATATGAGATTAAAAATAAATAAATAAATAATTAATACGAGAGTAAGAATTCATTGATCATTAACGGTTAACTATTTTGTTAACATGATTAAATAATTTTACAAAAGAAAAGGTATAAGTTTCTTATGGTAGTTTACCATAATTTACTGAATGAGGATAACACGTCTTGAGTGAAAAATTCCGTTGATATCTTGTCAAAATTTAGATGAAACTACAGTGGGTCTCATGTTAAAAATACAAATTTTATTATTACAGACAGAGCATTAACATAAAATATTGACTAACTGAATTTTTTTTATTATGATGTTAAATAATTATTCATAATAAAAATTATCCGGTCAATCGCCGATCACAAAGCTAGTTAATTATAGTGTAGATAAAAAAATAGTTATCCCTCATTTGATCATTCCCATATATAAGATGGTCTTATACATTTAATACTTATTAGCCATAACTGAAAAAGAAAGTGGGCCAGCCAAACTGGACCTTTCAAGGCCACGTGATTTTGACTATCCCCACCGTCCGATCCGTTTCATGCGCTATTCTCTCTCTTTTTTGTTCGGGTTCTCCATCTTTCCTTTCCTTCCAGTTCCCCACGGAAAACCATCTTTGATCTATCTCTCCCACCCAACTCCCATCCCTGTTTTTTTTTTTTTTTTTACAGGATTCTCATCCCTGTTTTCAATTTTGAGTTTTCTCTTTCAATTCATTCATTTCAATATTTTTCCAAATCGTAATGCTTCAGAACTTCCCTCTCCCCACCACCTTCTCTTGATCTTTCGTTCCCACAAAACGAAGAAAAAATAAAGAAGGAAAAAGGAAAAATTAAGAAAAGAAAAAGTAGTAGAACAAAGGAAGAAAGCAAGACTAAACCGGTAACCTCAACCAACACGCCCTACTTTCTCCCAAATTTTGGATCGAAGAAAGTTTAGTAACCGTGGTTAATCGCCTCTCCGCACACCACCGTCCGCCACACGCAACTAACAATGCTTGACGAGGGCGGGCACATAATTGTCCTTTCCAAGCATCAGCATTCTCAGAAATGCTTCCACCCCTAGCCAATAACACCGCTCTTCTTCTCCTGTGTTCAATAATGGTGTTCCCTTTCGTTCTGAGCATCCCCCAACTCACCGCTGCAGGGCCAACCTAAACTCGTTCCTTCTCCGTATCTCCCCTTCTCTCCTTTGTTTATGCTTTTCTTCTTCCTGGTCCTTCCTTCTTTTCTGGGTTACCTCTTGTTGTTGGTTTCTACTGTTCATCTATAATGTCTGAATTGGTTGCTCGAACTGGTCGACATCAGCAACGGTACGAGGGAGGTTGTCGCCTTGTGGCTGGGTAACAACAAATCTCTTCTTTTCAATTCCAATAGTACTCTGGTTTCTGATGTGATTGGTTCTTTCCTTCATGTCTTTTTCTCATATGATATGGGTTATTGTTGTTTCTTGATCCTTTGGTTGATAACAACAATTTGACAGAAAATGGCGCACTTCGTCGATACGTTTTCACTTTGTTGTCAGATAATAGATAATAATTTTTTTGTTGATTCGTGGCTTCATTCGTTTGTGGAATTAGTCTCAATTGGATAATTTTTTACCCATCAAACATTTGTGGAAAATTAGCATTTTGGGTGTAATAGCGGTATTGAGATATTATTGTGGCTGGTCATTGACAGGCTATCCACCTTTCTTTTGAATGGTAGTAGATTTGTGAAATATTAGTCTCAGGAGTGGTTTGGCTTAGTTAACATCTATCACAACATTTTCGTCTCGCTTTTCTGTTCCTTTTCTGTTCTTGGCCAAAGTTTGATAATGAAACCATGTTGAATGGTCTGGAATCTGAATTAGATAGCCTTTCAGATCGGAGGGGCAACTCTGTTCTTTATTGTTCAATTTACTTGGAAAGTTCAGAAATGATATCTTTCTCATTTTTCTTTCGCCTCATGGTTTCCCATTACTCATGATATCATGTTTCTGTTTATGGCTTTTTGTCTGTCTTTCCATTTGCAAGAAGCATTCTTGATTTGTTCTGAATTCCATTCTAGTCTGGGAGTATCCATCAAGAACGGGTTAGTCGCTCACAAGATATTTTTTATCCAATGATGCAACTACTTTAGCAACATGACTCTGGAATCATATCGAGGGTGTACAATAATCTAGTTATAAATGTCCGTATGTCCTTAGGAAGCCATTTCGTGGTGGAATGCTTGATTATACAACTAAAAGAGTTCAGAGGTTGGAGGTTTCCTTCCATTTTAGCTATGGCATGAAAGATGGAACTCTTGATCTATAAAACCTGAGGGAGATTGAAACGTCAACCATCATAACGCTTATATGGTGTTGGTAAGATGGAAAATGAGGAAATGAAGGATTGTATTTGCTAATGAATAATGGTAATGGGATGGATGTAGTAATAGGATCAGGATTTTCCCCATTTAGCAGGGGTGAGTTCCCAGTTTTTGTTTGGTTGGTAACTAAATGATCGCTTTGTGTGAAAGTTGGGGGAATGATTGCTGACTATTGTTTCATGTTTGTAGAAGCATTTTGAAACTATTCGTGATTCACTAACGTGGCAAGTTATATCTGCAGGTGTATCCCATTTCGGTACAGAGAGTGTGATGAGAATGCTGATACTGATTCCGAGAAAATTGTTGAGGTCCTCATGATCAACTCCACCAGTGGTCCTGGTTTACTGTTCCCTAAGGTATATTTTTGCAAGACTCCTCTAGCCGAATTGTACTGTTTGCTTATTTCCTTTGTTTATGAGTGTTTCCATGTTGTATGAAGTATTATATATGTTGTTCCCCTTTTCACTTACCCACTAAACTTGAAAATATCTCCTTTACATTTATACTTCATGTTGCTTTTAAGTGATCATGTGAGTAACCATGTTGCTAGAGGACTGCATTCATTTACGTTGTGTCTAGGATTTTTAAGTCCCATCTCATGTTGATTCATAATGCGGTTTGGATATTGGAATAACATAAATTCAGTGACTTCTTTCGTTGATGAAGTATTGCTATGAGGGTGTGACATTCTATTAACTTTGTTTGTTTAACAAATCTATATAAGGGTTCTGTATGCCATTTTTAGAAAGATGCCTTCCGAAATTTTTGCAAATAAGTTGTGTAATAAAACCTTTCTAAGTGTGTGCAATGAAAAACCTTAAGCAATAGAAAGAGTAGTTATCTATATATAAGTAAATATCAAATACGAATATGTAGGGAGGTTGGGAGAACGATGAAACTGTTAAAGAGGCGGCAGTGAGGGAAGCTATAGAAGAAGCTGGAGTCCGAGGTGATATATTGGTAAGATTTTACCTGCAATATATTCCTTGCAAGATGATGTTTTGGTTCAAACCAAAAATTCTGGTGCATTTTATGTTAATGTTGCATTGGTTGGCAGGATTTTATAGGGGATTATCACTTCAAGAGTAAAACACACCAGGATGACAGTTGCCCCGAAGGGTTGTGTAAAGCTGCCATGTTTGCATTGTATGTAAAAGAAGAGCTGCAGTCATGGCCAGAGCAAAGTACTCGTACAAGGAGCTGGCTACCTATTTCCGAGGCAGTTGAGAGTTGCCGACATAAATGGATGGAAGATGCTTTGAAGCATTTTACAAAATGGCTTGAAGATAAAGATGTAAACTAGCAGTCACCCAACCTTATTATTAAGACTTCAATCCGATAATGTATGGTAGAAACAGAAGTTTCTAGTGTTAGTGCATTGTTCATAAACCCCCAGGCTATTGATGATATTGATGAGCAGGGCTAATTTTCTTATTAAATAACCCTAATAACACAGATAGTAGAAAGGGGGGAAATCAAGAAATAGTTCCTTTTTTGTGGTTATCTTTGGTCTTTCTTCCTCCAATTGTTAGTCTGACCAACATGTAATATTATTTTTAGAATTGTTGGAGAAATTGTCATTTATATTTTGGCTAAATTACATATTTTGTCACTTAGTTTATCTACTTTTAGTGTGTTTACTATCATAAATATTTCTCTTCTTTATTAATCACTCCCTTCAAATCTCGTTACATCAACGATGATTATAGTCGTTAAGTGACTTAACTATCAATTAAAAAGTTATAATTACATTTAGTTATTTTTAATATTTCCACTCATCTCCACTCATTTGTGAAACACCCCTCCGACGATATGATTGATTTACGCTCTAAGCAAAGTAATGTTGTTTAAATGAATTTAATTAATAAAAAAATAATTTATTTTTATTTCATGAACTTAAAAGTTAAATATTTATGTTATTTGCCGGCGTCAATTATAAACATTTAGGTATTGATATTAAATATTTTATTTTAAATATGTTTATTTTATAGTTTATTTGGAGTGTCATATTTTATTTAAATACGAATATGAGTTGTAAGTAAATTATCTTCAAATATATATTATATATACAGTTAAATTCATTTAATATTAATGACTTTTCATATTTTTAGATATTTTTTAAACCAGCATGAATCGATACAAATCGATTGTACCACCAATCGAACCATTCCTGACTCACTTCAACTACCACAATAAAATCCCGCCTAGAGTCCAAGTATAAACTCTAGTAGGGTGTAGTATAGGGTAAGCGTTTTAAAATATCAACCCGAGTCGGTTCATGTATCCCTACTTCAATCGTTTAAAACGTTATCTAGCAATCGATTTTTAGTGAAAACTAAGGTCTACGATTGAAACAAGCAAGATCGACCGAATATAATGCCAATGTGTAGGAATGTACTCATACACCGTGAGGAGAGCGCAACTAGTGAAGAAACTTCACTCTCTTGGGTGATAGGCCAAGGCACAACAATTGAAGCTAGCGAACTAGCTCTCATGGCCACTCAACCAAGGGTTGCTAAGGGTACTCCCTCAGAAGTTAATCTGGAAGACAAGATAACAACCAAGTAAAAGTGTTAAATTGAAAATTAAGGCTTGCCCTAAATTGCACTAGGTAGGTGACCCAAATGGATTCTCAAAGCCTCTAGGAAACAAGGGGGTTTCTCTCCACCTAGGCCAAATTGGCATGGTAATGAAAATTAAGAACACAACTCAAGCATTCTGAAAATACCTCAAACTTTGCATTAAACACAACCCACACACATAGCATTCAATTCATACAATCTATCACATATCTAAAGCTAGGGTTTACAATACCCAAGTGAAAAAGAGTACTACTTCATAGTCAAACTAGTGATTACAACAAAGAGAAGAAGAAGAACCATGGTGTGGTATGTAGCTTCCTTCTTTGTTGTAGAAATCGCCCTTGGAATGTGATAATCCCCAATCTTCAAGCTTGGAGCAAACCCTAGAGCACCTCTTTCTCTCTTGGTTTGTCGTTTCTCTCTAAAATATGAACACGAAGGTATTCTCTCACTAGGCTCTCCTAAAGTTTCAGATCCATCGTCCTTTTATACCCAGTTTGTGAGCACTTCATTGTCCCAGATCACGATCGTGATCTGGAAGCTTGGACCATGATCTCGGACAAAAGTGCGCAGTTTCATTTAAGGTCTTCAAGGTCTCCAGGAGATTATCACGGTCTGGTGACCGTGATGTCATTTAGGTCTGCGAGACCTCCTTATCACGGTCGACCTGATCGTGATAATTGTGCTTCCACCATGATCCTCGCTTTTTTGTTCCCTTCGACCCGCTTTCGCCCCCTTTCGTTCAACTTTTGCTCCCAAGGCCACTATCACCTACTAGAACCTGAAACATGTAGGAAAGATGCACAACCTAGCGTAATATTGAACCTAATGCGATGTAAATGCCTCAAAAATATGGAGTGAGAACATTTACAATTAGACCCGAATCACTCCCCCACACTTGGATGTTTGCTTGTCCCAAGCAACCGAATCTCAAAGAAGGTAATATCTCAACCTCAAACCAATGACTTGGGGACATATGAAAGGGCTCAAGGTGGATGAATCTCAATGGTTATTGGGCATCAACACATGGACAATTCACAAGCAATACCAAGAACAACCAAAAACGACATTCGAATGCATTAAGAACGTGCAAACGAAAAGGTATCACTTTGTTCACAAACCAACACATGAGTTTACAAGACCACTCACAAACCGCAGTTATCCACGCATAGAGATCAAGCCCTGGAAATAAACGAATGAGCGAGCTAGGTCCTCACCGGGATGCAAAATATGAACATGAGAATGTGAAAGAGTCACTCACGATCTACTAGTGGGGTCGGGACCATTTGATGCAAGAGATGTGCATAATCAACACTCAGCCCTATCGTCTCTTCACCATGATGATAACCTCTAAATGTTAGAGTTCACAAGATGGTTGTCGTCACTAGCTTGTCTGGAGGTCTTAGACATGGGTTAGATGACTAACTATTGTCTTGGACATTGAGAAAATGCTTTTTGGGTAGTGGAAAACATAGCATAAGGTTCCACGTACATCTTCAACCTAAAACCAACACAAGGTTCTATGGTTTCAACTAGAATCTTTTCCTATAAGGAATGGCCACTAGCATTGGCCAAAAATCACACTTCCTCAATTCCAAACCACAACCAATCCTGAACGACATTCAAGCACACTTTCTCGGCTAAACCTGCTATCCAATTTTTCAAGCATGGTAGTGAATGAGGTCAACAAACAAGTATGTGTTTTGATAGCTTGAGTGCCAAGAAGCACCTTTCTAAAGCATACACATCAACTTGGTGGCAACTCTCTAACTTTTATTTACCCATTTTATTTCCTCATTTCACTTCTTTTTTCTTTCTTCCTTTCTTTTTCTTTTCCTTTTTCTTTCTATTTTTTTGAGGGGGGTACTAGAGAGCTAAACACACGCCAACTTTTAAGCTTATTAACAATGTTCACCATCAATAACTTCATCCAACACTACCTTTTCATTCTTAGTAGGAACCGTGCAAAACTCACCAATGTGGAACCTTAATGGAACTCAAGTAATGGGAGCTCCGAGACACAAGGATGACTTACAACGGTTTAGACACGAAGAAAGCAATGGGTTTATCTATCAATCGCAATTAAGTTCAGGTAGCAAAATGATATGATTCCAACTCGGTTAATCAACAAGCCAAAATTACTTGATGAAGAAGCTAACGAAGTTGAGAAGAAGAAGGGCAGAATTTGGCTAAGTCAAAATCCGTGTTCAGGGTACATATTTGGAGGCATAGTTCTCTCAATTGGATTGGTGTAAATTCAAGTTTAAGGTTTTGTTTTGTAGATAAAGTTTCCATCTTTCCAATGATATGCTTTGTGGATCCATATGATGTCATTAAGGTTGTTTTCCAAGGCCTCAAAGTTGCTACCTCAAAGCTGGAAAACTGCCTGAAAATGGCCAAGGCAGGAAACTGTTTTGTGAAGCCTACTTTGGATCTTAATTCGAGGAGTATGGATCTTATTCAAGTCCAAAGGCTTCCACAACATGAAACTAGGTATGTTTATCTACCAAGGGAAGGAATCGAATGAAATATTGGAGTTCTGGAAGGCCTCAAACGAAAGGCGCGAAGTGAGTACGAAAGCTGCTTTTGGACTGTTTGCTGGCAGCTTACTTGCGCTTGAAGAAAAGGAGTTTAAACCCGAATTTTGTGTCCTTTTTAGTGTAGAATTTTACCTTAATTTTTTCCTAGTTGTATTAGGATTTTATTAGGTTTTATTTGCCTTTAAATACCGTTCTATTTCGTTGTAAAATAAAGAGTTGATTGAATAGAAAAGAAACCGTTTGGTTTTGCAAGTTTGCGAACTTGTTTTGGATTTGGTGGATTCCAAGCTTGTGAGCTTTGTATCGATTGAA
Source organism: Linum trigynum (assembly GCA_964030455.1). Classification (NCBI taxonomy): domain Eukaryota; kingdom Viridiplantae; phylum Streptophyta; class Magnoliopsida; order Malpighiales; family Linaceae; genus Linum; species Linum trigynum. The sequence goes on along the minus strand of OZ034814.1, from coordinate 23,985,690 downwards.
TATCCTCTTCAATCGTGGTCGAGCAGCTACCCTTTTATACCATACGAGCTTTCCCCAGTTGTGGAATTGTCCGTTGGTTCCGTTTTATCCCAATTTCGTATTAAGAACACGTTGTTCTTGATTCGAGTTCAATCAATCTTTGGATTGATTGTTTGCTGAGTTACTTTGATAAAAATACACCCCCCCCCCAGGGTCGTATTACAAAAGCTCCTAAAATGAGAACGACCCTAAGTCACACGACTCAAAAGGTTTGACTAGGGGATATAAAGATCGGGACAATGCACTTTTTGGGGAGTGGACTAATCCTATGCCTCCATCTTCCTCTCTAATGACAATGTGAATACTACACATCATGGTAAGAGGGATCTATCACACATGAAAAAGATGATCGGCACAAATCTCACATGGCTACCTAGCCGCTCAATCATCCATTCCAATTTCAATATTTTGATGCATGGCAATTGAAATCAATGAGTATTCAAGTCAACGAATCCATACATTTGCATATATGAGAACTAAAAACTTGCAAGAACCTAATGCAATTCTCAATCATTATAATAGGATGCACTCTATCGCAAGTAAAAAATCCAAAGTCAATTCCAATAAACACAAGATTCTCCACAAACCGACCACTTTGATAAAACATTCACAAACATTCACATGCCAATCACAATTGATACACCCCCACACTTAAGCACGACATTGTCCGCAATGGAGAATAAGGGTAGGCAGAAGAAGTTACCAAACATTGGCAAGAGAAAGTTGAACATAGACCGGGGTAGACGATGGGAGCTTCACAAAGAAGAAGTAAACACAAGCAAACACACAAACATACTCGCACAAGGCGAGGTTATTACACATAACACTATCCAACATCAAGATTAAAAGAAGAAAAGATCACAATAGGACTTGTTCACACGAAATAAAAAACGAAAAGTTAACAAAGTTCAGAGTTCAAGTGGAGAAGTGGGGCGAAACAAATCGGGTCGGCCAGTTGTCTCACTCAGTCGTCTACCTCTCGAGGGACATAGATGGGTGCCCTTCGTCCTTGATCTCTATACCCTAACATCGAGCCATTCGCTCTAGCAAGGTGTGGGAACGAGCCAACTGGGTAGAAACCCTGTGTACTGCTCCTTGAGGCAATTAACTCAATCCTCGAGGTGGAGTATGGATAAAGAAGGACCGGCTCCGGCCGATGATGATGATGGTAGTAGAGTTGTAGGTGCGGGGTTCCGACGTCGGTGTTGGCATGGCTGGGAAGCCGGTGTAGGAGGAGGTATCTCTGGTGCATCGGGCTCCTCTAGTGCCTGCTCCACATGTGGCCTCAGTATAGCTGAAGGGCGGAGTCCGTCTAGGTACTCAATGCCTTGCTCTCCTTCACCACGCGCATGTAGTGCAACGTCTCAATTCAGAAAGCATCTGTCTGCCTACCACCAAGCATCATGAGGTATCAAACCCAAAATGTCTTGCTAACCTCCTGATGATACCCCCCAAATGCATCGTGTCCACACTGAACTTAGATGGAGTGGTACTGAAGGTTGGCTTAATGTATGCAGGGCCATCAATCACTATTGGTGACCATGTGCCCGCACTGCAAGCTCGGGATGACGGACCGGGTGAGTAGCATGTGCAGGATCCTCCACGCAGTCTGGAACTTGATTGCATTCGTGTTCAATGTGCGAAACTGGTGGCCCAGGTGCTCCAGGAGGCATACCGCCTGTCGGAAGTCTATGGCATAGTCCCTCTCTGTAATGGTCATCACGAAGGTGTCAAGGCCCATGGCCTGAGCAAAGCCATCATATCTCATGACATGATGTTGTTCTCTGGGCATAAACTCCATGTATGCGCGGTTGTGCCTGCTGGTGGGCACATCATGGATGAAAGTGGAGTAGAAGTCCACACATAGCTTTCCAAAGATGAGAGCATTGATGGACAAGAGGTTGTGACACTGAGGGTTGATGAGCACCCTGAACATCACAGCTCGACACTGAAACATGGTAAACATGACCATATCCAGGAATCAGTGAGGTCCCACTTTGTTGTATCGCCATTGCTCGAACCCATTCCCGTATCTCTCGTGGTTCACCAAGTAGTGAAGGTAGGGGTGGTTTGGATCAACCATCTTGCAAAAACATCAAAACCATACACCATACATGGAAACATTCATCAATTTCAATTCACTGGGTAGAAAATGAATTCCCCCACACTTAGGATTCCACTATGGTTATATGGCTTCAAAGGCTTTTCACAAGATCGGTTTTCACAAAATTAAGCTTATTCATACATAAGACACTTTGAGGCATGATTCTAGGTGATTCATAGTTCATCAAGGTTGCAATTTTGCCTCGATGGTCACCAACCATCATGCACAAAAGTGAACCAAGCATTCAATCACAAACTGCACTTGGTGGGCATTTTCCAATTCAAACAACAAATTATACCAAATATTGTCCACCAAGGTTCAATAAACTCCACAATCTCTTCATGCATCATTTAATCATCATAAATCGACTAACCCCTCGCCCAATTTCAACATTGACGCAAAAATGATAAAGCACCAGGGGGTGCTTTTGTTCGAAGTAACGCATCAACTAATCAATCCGAAGATTCGATTGAACTCGAATAAAGAACAACGCTTTCTTAATACGAAATTGGATAAAACGGAACCAACAGATAATTCCACACTTGGGGAATGCCCGTATGGTAATAAAGGGTAGTTGATCGACCACGATTGAAAGGACTATCCAATCAATACACAAGCTCAGCAAGTTTGGAATCCACCAAACCCAACAAGTTCGCAAACTTGCGCAAAACCGAGGTTTCAATTTCAATTCAAAAAATTCTAACTATTACAACTAAAAGAAAGCTTTAAGTACTTCTAACCAAGTCTAACGAGATAAAAAAAAGTCCTAATTAAGATACAACTCGAAAAGGAATCATAAACTATCTAAAACAATGAATCCGAATTGAACAAGGAAAACAAATTTTGTTTTTAGAAGGCAGATTTTTGTAACTTTGGATGATCTTTGAGTCCTTCGTTAAATTCTTTCCCATTGTAGACAAGCTGACACGCCAAAACACAACACCAATCTGCGACCAAGTGTAATCGCAGACCGGGAATGCAGTAACAGGCAAGTTATATTATCAACCCGGGCTCTAGATCTACTGCTTACTCAGTGATTCTCTGTTATCTAGCCAACTAGAGTAAGTGATTGTTGTTTAAACTAAAAGCAGAAACAAAGCAGGAAATTAGTCGGTTTTCTTAAGCAGGAAAGAGTCACTCGGGAATGAATCCCCCTAGCTCTTTAGTTAGGTTTCAATTGCAATTTACCCTGGGTTGATTTACTGTTGATTAAACTGCGGAAGATCCGGCAGTAGCTTGGAATCTCTTAAGCTGACCAAGCCCTCTCAGTCTAACTACCCGGCAGACGACTAGTCTTCACCGGGATAGAAAGCTGAAGCAGTAAGAACAGAAATTCACTACTGGAATTAGATTCCAGTACAAAGCAGTAAACTGGCTAACTCTCGTATAGCCAATCTCCTACTATCGAATAATGAGACTCTAGCAACCTAATCAGATTCTATCTATCTCAGATTGCAGCAGGAATCAGGAAAAGTTGATCAGACTTCAATTGACTCAATAAACATGCATCATTCGATTAAAATCAAACAGTAATATCATCCCAAGTCATTACAATCAATCACCTAACACATAGAACTAGGGTTCTTCATCCCCAAGTGAGAGAGAGGTTCTACTCCATAGAGAGAGAAAAGAAAACAGTAATCGGAGTAGTCATACTCATAATGATGAGGAAAATCTGCTCCGGGATGATGATTTCCACTCCTAGGACGATCTCCAAGCTTGATTTGATGAAACCCAGCTCCAAGATGGCTTCTAGGGTGAGTTCTTCGCACTTTCTCTCTCTAAAACTCTGTTTTTGCTCAAGGAATTCGATCCTCTCTCTTGCAGCCCGAAATTGGGTTAAAACCAGGAAATCCCGACTCACACGGGCAGGGCCACACGGCCGTGTGGCATACCCAGTTGCCCGTGTGAGTCAAAACGCACCGTATCACTTAAGTTCGATCTTCAGGCTTCTCACACGGCCAGGATGGCACGGCCGTGTTTGATTTCCATCTGCCTGTGTCTGCTCACGGCAAAAGTCACACGGCCAGAGCACTTTGTCACACGGCCGTGTGAAATGTCAGGGCAGGCCGTGTTTGCTCTCGGCAAAACACACACGGCCAGAAATATGAGCTGCACGGCCATGTGATTTGTGGGTGTGCCCGTGTGGCCTCCTTTGTACCTCGCCACGCCTCCGATCTTCATCCAATCGACCCCAAACTCGCTCCCAAGCCTTCATTCACGTACTAGGACCTGAAATATCACAAACAAGCACAACCTAGCGTGAAATCGGCCTAAAACACGAGAAATCACATCTCAAACGATGTAAGAACAGGGGTAAAAACATGTGTAATTAACGGTCTATCAAACTCCCCCACACTTAACCGTTTGCTTGTCCCCAAGCAAACCAAGTCAGACACAAGGTAAGCTTACATATTTCAATCAATCAACATTGGGGACAAGTCATAAAGGCACAGAACACGTGAATCGAACTGGTTTCCAAACATCAACACATGAGCAACTTCATTAGCAACCTGGACAACCACCACAAAGGACATTCGAGTGCAGCAAAATCGAGTAAAGGAAGAGTCTCCTTTCTGTTCACCAACCAACCTAGACTTGACTCAACCACTTACTCAAAACAGTCAACTCATGCATCCAACTCAAGACATCAGAATAGAGACCGAGCAATCTAGGTCCTCACCGGGGTACAGGAGTATATAGAATATGAAAATGAATCACTCACTCTCGACCAGTGGGGTCAGGACAATTTGATGCGAAAAATGCGCATGCTATTTCTCTCAATCCCTAACATCTCTTCACCATGATGGCAGCCTCTAAACGCTAGAGTTCACATATGGGTGTCACCACTAACTAATCAGGAGGTCTTAGACACAGGTTCAAATGACTGGCTAGGGTCTTGGACATGGGGAAAAGGCCTTTTAGGTGGTGGAAGTATTCATAGCACAAGGTTCCACATTTCCAAACCCAAACAATCACAGTCAAACAAACAGGTATTTCCTTTCTGCTATTCTGCATTACTCAATATCTCAAGAGCACAAGAGCGAAGGAGGTATAAATGTCAGTATTTCCCAGCCAGACTGCTAAGAAACACTACTTACTGGGCATTATTCAGATTTTTGGTAGTGGCTCTCTTTGCTTTCAATTTTTCTTTGTTTTTCTTTCATTTTCTTTTCATTTCTTAAGAGAGCCACCACTTCTGCATATATTTCAAACATCTGCCCAACTTTTAAGCACTACCTCCAACACTCACATTCAATTTAGCAGAAACAGCAGAGAATATGTAAAAACCACTCTGTGGAACCTTCTAAAAGATGTAAACAGGGGTGATTTTTTCCATTATAGACCAAAAAGAAAGGATAACACACGGCTCAAAGGGGCTGACTAGGGGATATGACACATCAGGACAGTCAAATTTGGTCGTGGGCTAATCCTATGCCCCCATCATCCTAGCTAGTGACAACGTGAATGCTACACATCATGGAAGAGGGATCTATCGCACAAGAAAGAAACGAGCAGGCTCAATTCTCACATGGCTACCTATATGCTCTATCTCACATTCTGATACCCTGAACTAGATGCATAAGAGACTGTCAAGAACAAGTAATCAATTCAAGTCACAGTTGGTAAGCAAACAGTTGGAAAATTGAACCCCTACACAACTCTACTGCACATCTTAGTCCTCATCATAGGTTGTCCTAGTCACATCAAGCTGTCATGCATCAACCCGAAAACCATTCAATTCATCAATCAAAACACAGTGCCAATATGATCAAACAGCAGTACTTGGAGCCCTCAAATCTCGAGATTTGGAAAGTGGACTAGGCTCCAAGCACACATATATACATTCCAACCGATACAAAGCACCCCCCCCCCCCCCCACACTTAAGCACGACATTGCCCTCAATGGAGCAGAGGGATAAAGAAGGGGAACGATGTTACCGGATCGAAACTGCTGGGGGACTGGAAGTGGACCAGTCAGCGAGAGGCAAACGGGAAGATGAACAGTTCTGCACGAATCGAACACCAAGAACACACTAGCACACTGTGCGTTAGGGATAAGTGTTAGCCCAGACGGCTACAGCAAAAACAATCCACAAAAGAAAACCGAAAACAAAAACAACCGACAATAAGTTCAAGCTCCTCACACATGGAGCAAACACACAGAAGTCTAAAACAAAAAACAAAACACACTGAGATGGGCAACGAGTACAGCCTACTCGTCGCCGAGGTTATCCAGGTCGAAGTCGATGTCGTTCATGAAAGCGTCACCACCATCAGCACCATCATCACCATCCGCTGGGGGAGGTGGAAGTGGAGAGTCCTCCCAGGGAGTCCTCCAAACTGGCTGCTCGCCCGGTATCAGCTGGAGCAGACGCTGCTGGACCTCCTGCATACGCCGTGAACGGCGCCTCTCGCGCTCGATGTGTGCGAGAGTCACACCCTGCTGGGTCTGGAGCTGGTCCAATCTCTCGTCGTAACCCGCCATCCTCTGGTGGTACTCCGCCAGGTGAGCCGCGTACTGCTGCTGGAACTGCAGCTGATGGTCGATGATCTGCTGGTTCTGGAGACGCAGCTGCTCAAACTGGGAGGTGAAGTAATCCTGCCCCGGGAAACTGGAACTGCTACCCCCGTGCTCGAAGGTGGTGGGGCGGGCGGCAGTGTCATCCACGTCCTCGGGCGGGACCTCCTCATCCGCTGCACCCTCTGGAACCTCCTGCTGGACCGCCTCTGGAATCTGAGGTGGAGGGAACCCCTCGATCCACGTGACTCCTCGGTCTTCTCGAAGCAGGAGCATCTTGGTGAGCGTAGCCCGGCCAAAGGGAGTGGTCGCTCCCTGCTCCGTGATATCTGGAAATACTCTGCCAGGCAGGTGATGAGAGGAGTGCAGTGTAGTTTCTTCAGCTCAGACGCACTCTTCTCGAAGGTCCGCGCCACCACCGAGCCCAAGTGTAGGGGATGATCTCTCTGGCGCATCGGCTGAATGAAGTACAGAGATCTCTTGGTGATGGCGCTGGCACTGTCTGAGGCTGGGGTGTAAGACTTGGCCAGCAGGTGATGGAGGAGACGGTTCTCCACATGCAATGTGGTGGCCTTCGTCTTGCCCGCCTTGAAGGGAAGCTGACGTGGCCGGGCGAGGCTGTAGTACAGCCTCCCGAAGTCCACCCCTACTGGCTCGGCGACCTCTGTGATGAAGTTCCTGTCATTTACCAAGTTGAGGCCCAGGGCGTCCGCCAACTCGTCGTAACTCATAGAGCGTGGTTCACCCCCGAGTCGGAACTGGACTGCAGCTTCATCCTTCCAATCATCTGTGGCTGCGTGCCTGAAGGTGGTGCAGAACTCAAGCACGAGCTCATGGTAAACCGTCGCGCGGATGCTGAGCAGGCGGCGCCAGTATTTGTTGGTGACAACGGGGGCGAGGTGCTCGTAGCAGTTGAGCTTTTCCAACTCGCGCTTCGACCAGTAATGGTGCTGCCCAAACTTGCAGGCCAGGACGTTCTGAAAACGATCCCGGTGGGGCACCCGTCTCAAATCCTGAACATACTGATGTCGGAGGTTGGGCTTCGACATGATCCTGCAAAAGAACAGCCCAAAGTGGAACCAAAACAGCCAAGAAAAATGTTAATCACACCCCCACACTTAAGACAGAAAAACAGCCTAACCATAGTTTCATCCATAGTTCGGGGGTCAGAAACTCGATAAATCAAGCATAATCTGAGTGGGGGTGCACATTCACGATAAAATAGGCAACTTAAGGTTCACATCCATACCAAATACACCCTCAAAGCACATCATTAAGGGCCCCAACCGACTCCCACAACATGGTACGAAAACAGGCATTTCATCGAACACCTTGTGTGCACTATTAAGGTAAGCATGAAATTGGCACAATTCTTGCACACAAGGGCTCAAACAATCAAGAGGGACTTTGCCCAACACAATTCAAACACAATCCATGCATTCCCCTCAATCAATTGCACAAAAATCACAAGATTCAATGAGGTTCTCTAAACATGCACCCTAACACCCAATTCTCCACAATTAACATAGTTAAGGGCAAAATCAAACCTGGAGACTAAAGTAGAGGTGTAGGGGATGATGAGGGGAAGGCGATGGAAGCGACGAAAAGCCGAAAAAGGTGCCCGGAAGTGCTCGTCGGAGCCTCGCCGGATTCTCGCCGGAAATCGCCTCCGACGTCAAAAATGTCGGCCAAACCTCCTCAAAATCTAGGGATAGGCCGATTTTGGTGAAGGAAGGGTGGGTTTGTTGTTGGTTTGGTGAAAAGATGACACAAAATGGCCGAAAAAATCGAAAAGTGGGGTTTTGGCGCGGTTTTCCGGCGAGGGGGAGAGGTTTCCGGCGAGTGTTTTGAATTTTTCTGACGACCCGGCCGTGCTGGCCGAATAAATAGGTCGTGTCTCGGCCACACGGCCAGACACGCACGGCCGTGTCGCTTGCAATTTTGCCCGTGTCGGCCGACACGGTCTGGCCGAGGAATGTCACACGGTCGTGCCAATTGCTCATTTGGCTGTGCCATATTCTGCGAGAGCAGACACGGCCAGGGCACTTCGCAACACGGCCGTGCGACCAAATGCCATGCCCGTGTCGGCCGCACGGCCAGGCCAGGCTAATCCACACGGCCGTGCCAAGTGCACTTTTGGCCGTGTGGAAATTGTCGAGAGCTCACACGGCCTGGCCACTCCTTCACACGGCCGTGTGAGTTTAATTCTTGGCCGTGTGAGCTGCTGGACCCCCAAAATCAACCTGTTTTCACTCCAAAACGACATTCGACTCTGGAACAACATCTCAAGACTCAAAAAACATAAAAAATCAAAAAGAAAAAGGTAAGAAAATGCAAACCTCGGTGGGGTTGCCTCCCCACAAGCGCTTCTTTACCGTCTTTTAGCTGGACGCCAGTCAGTGGATGCTCAGTGAGGTGAAGGAGCAGGTGCCTTCAAGAGCGGATCCACCTCGCTCTTGAGGTACAACTTCAACTGGTGGCCATGTACCCGCCGAATGTGGCCACCAGCATTTGCCAATTCAACTTGGCCATCCGGCAGGATGCAAGCGAGTGAATACTCGGATGGCCAAGGTGGGGGCGGGACCAGCTCATAGTGGTCTCCGGCCTTCTTCCGAGCAGGCTTAGCTGCCTGCTGTTTCGGCCGCCACTCCTCCCTGATTTGTTCCTTCGATGACGGATTGGACGGGAGTGGCGGCGAAGGTATGGGAGGCGGATCCTGCAAAATAGGCAGCACAGGAGGATACACGACAGACTCGTGCTCCTGGTGAGATACAGCATGCAAAGGCGAGGAAGCAGGATGTGTATTAGAAATTGAAAATGTTATTCGCTCCTCACCATCTCTCAGAACTAAGGTCCCATCATGCACATCTATGAGGGCCTTCGCGGTGGCCAGGAAAGGCCTTCCTAGTATCAATGGCACATTCACATCCTCATTTATGTCCAAAATCACAAAATCAACGGGATAATTGAATTTGCCAACCTTAACCAGAAGGTCTTCCACTATGCCCCTAGGATGCACTACAGATCGGTCAGCTAATTGAAGACTCATCGTAGTAGCACGGGGTTCACCTAGGCCTAGTTTCTTAAACAGCTTATATGGCATAACATTTATACTAGCACCTAGATCCGCCAAGGACCTCTCTACATGCAAATTCTCTATAGAGCACGGGATAGTAAAACTACCTGGGTCCTTCTGCTTCTGCGGAAGCTTGTTCTGCAGAATGGCCGAGCACTCCTCGCTGAGCTCCATAGTGGCCAGCTCGCTCAGCTTCTGCTTCTTTGAAAGAAGCTCCTTCAGGAACTTCGCATACTTAGGCATTTGAGATAGTGCCTCCAGGAAAGGCACTTGAACATTCAGCTTCCTAAGCATGGCCATGAAGTTCTCGAACTCTGCCTCCAGCCTGTCTTTGTGCAACCGAGTAGGGAAGGGGAGTTTAGGGATATACTCCTTCACTACTGGTTGCGGTTTAGGTGCAGGCACCTCAACCTCCTTCTCTACTTCTTCTTCAGCTGCTGGAGATGCCGAGGCAGGGGCCTCTCTCTCTTGCGCCCGAGCAGGTGGATCAACAGTCATCTTGCCACTCCTGGTCATGATGGCATTGCAGTGCTCATTCGGGTTCTGAGGGTGAGGAATGGTCTGACCGGGCAAAGTACCAGGAGCCCTTTGTGCCACTGCTTGAGCCACACTCCCCAGCTGGGTCTGGATATCCTGCAAGACAGCCTGTGTGTTCCTCTGGCCAGCTTCAAGAGCCAGGAATTTACCCGATGCCTTTTCCATGAACTGCTCGATGGTGTTAAATTTTTGAGCACTAGAACTGGCGAGAGAACCCACCAATTCCCGCAGTTCAGCCATCTGATCATTCTGCACTGGGGCGGCAGGGGCTGCACCTGGCTGCTGGAAAGGTCGCGGCTGTGATGGAGCAGCATGCCCCTGCATGGGCTGGTAGAGAGACTGCTGTGGCTGCTGGAATTGCCCCTGTCTGGGCTGATATGGTGGCCTCTGGAAGCCCGGTGGTCCCTGGGGAACTGGTGGTCTGGAATTTGCCCCACCCCAGGAGAAGTTAGGATGCTGGCGCCACCCCTCATTGTAGGTGTTACTGTAGGGGTCGTTGCGCCTAACATTGTTGATGAAGTTCACCTGCTCCTGGGGTGTTGTCGATTCCTTCATCGCTTGGCAGTCTTCCACAATGTGATGGGTGCTCTCGCACCACTGGCAGAGCATCGCCTGCGGCTGGCCTGTACCTGCAATCAAACCAGAACGGTCGATAGCTGACACCAGCTTCGATACCACCTGCACCAAATCAGATGACTGGATGCCTACAGCATGCACACCCCGTCCCGGTGCTCGTCTCGATCTCCTGGCAGTGCCCCAATCGTATCCGTTCTCCGCCATCTCCTCAAAGAGTTGATTCAGCTGTGGCGGTGTTTTGGTCAGCATGTTCTCGCCACAGACAGAATCAATCAGCTGCTTGTCCTCCGGGAAGAGGGCATGATAGAAGGTTCCCACCTTGAAAGCATCGTTGAAACCATGATTGGGACATCTTAGGAAGAGACTGTTGTATCTCTCCCAAGCATCCCGGATGGTCTCATCTTCATCCTGGGTGAAGTGGGTGATCTGCTTCTGCAAGTCCGCCGTCTTGGACGGAGGATGGTAGCGGGTGAGGAACTTGTCCGCCAGGTTGGCGAACGTGGTGATGGAGCCTGGAGGTCGAGTGTCTAGCCACTCCTTGGCCTGCCCCTCCAGAGTGAATGGGAAGTACCTCAGCTGGATGGCATCTGCGGGTACCCCATTGATCTTGATTCCATCAATGAGCTCGTGGAATCGCCGGAGATGTGATCGGGGGCACTCCCCCTCCTTACCACGGAACACCACTGAACCGCGCAGCATGGTGATTACTGAGGTGCTCACCTCAAAATTGTTGGCTGGGACATGAGGATGTTGAATGGGTGACCTCATGTCCGCAGCTCTGGCGGTCCAGTAGGATCCCATGGTTTGCTCCTCAGGGATCATATCATGGTTCCCTGGTTCAGCCATCTCTTCTTCTTCCTCCTCTAACTGCAGCTGTGATAGCGCCTCCTCCGCAGCCAGTCGCGCCTTTAGAGCCCGCTTGAAGTTTCTGCAGGTTCGTTCAAGCTCCTGGTCTAGTGGTAGTAGATCTCCCGACTGGCTACGGGTCATGCACTACCTGCACACAATCAGCAGAAACAACCCGTGAAGGCACACAGGTGGAAGAGATAAAATGCAGTAAATAAAAAGCTAGAGTAACAAATTCTCACGTTTCCCCAATAACCTAGAGGGTCCCCGGCAACGGCGCCAAAAACTTGACACGCCAAAACACAACACCAATCTGCGACCAAGTGTAATCGCAGACCGGGAATGCAGTAACAGGCAAGTTATATTATCAACCCGGGCTCTAGATCTACTGCTTACTCAGTGATTCTCTGTTATCTAGCCAACTAGAGTAAGTGATTGTTGTTTAAACTAAAAGCAGAAATAAAGCAGGAAATTAGTCGGTTTTCTTAAGCAGGAAAGAGTCACTCGGGAATGAATCCCCCTAGCTCTTTAGTTAGGTTTCAATTGCAATTTACCCTGGGTTGATTTACTGTTGATTAAACTGCGGAAGATCCGGCAGTAGCTTGGAATCTCTTAAGCTGACCAAGCCCTCTCAGTCTAACTACCTGGCAGACGACTAGTCTTCACCGGGATAGAAAGCTGAAGCAGTAAGAACAGAAATTCACTACTGGAATTAGATTCCAGTACAAAGCAGTAAACTGGCTAACTCTCGTATAGCCAATCTCCTACTATCGTCATTGAATTACAAACTCAAAACAGAAACAACAACAACAACTGCAAATAATAGGGCTCGACTTCCCTCTTTTTAATCAAACTTCTAGCACGAAATTCTTCTTCGACTAACTCCTCCGCCTCTGGTTTTGAACCAGACTCTGATACCACTTGATAAAGCACTAGGGAGTGTGCTTTTGATCAAAGTAACGCAACAGCCAATCAATCCGAATATTTGATTGAACTCGTATCAAGAACAATGCGTTCTTAATACGAAATTGGATAAAACGGAACCAACAGACAATTCCACACCTAGGGAAAGCTCGTATGGTATAAAAGGGAAGTTGATCGACCACGATTGAAGGGAATATTCAATCGATACACAAGCTCACCAAGTTTGGAATCCACCAAACACAATGAGTTTGCAAACTTGCGCAAAACCGAGGTTTCAATTTCAATTCAACAAAGTCTTGTTAAATCAGAATGGGAAGGTCTCAATTTTTGGAAAACTTAAACTCTCACTCTACAACTGATTTTCTGGAGCTAGTAATTTATAAAGAAATAACCTTTTATTGATGATAATTGAAATAAGATATTTCAAACAAGAACCCTAGTCGAGCCAATCAAATTGGCCCTTTAAACACTCAGTAATGGACTGACTACTTCCCAAGCTCAAATCACCCAGTTATACAAACACTATGAAAGAGCTACTGAAGCAATCAAAGGACCCAGTGCAGAAGGAAAGCTCTCTATTGTTCACTCACTGCAAATCGCCAAGTTCTACAATGGAGAACAGATACCTAATTTATAGACAGTCGAGGAAGATGAGCGTTTGGTAGAGTCTCCAAGATCTCATGATGACTCTTTTCCAGAAGCTCTTGTAGAGGCGGTGGCCACTCTGTAGTGATCTCGAGGGAGGATGGAGTGTACTCGAGGGAGATATCGAGAGAGTTTAGAGAGGCTAAGGCAGAAGCTTTTCCCGATGAAGATGAAAAGTTGGATTGCTTTGTTTGTTTCTTGGAGACTTGGAAGAACGAAACACCGTCGTATAATGTGGTAGAGAATGCGTAGCCGTTTTGAGAAGAAGTTGTGCCGTTTTTGCCAACAATTTCCCCCTTCGTTCAACAAGTCTGAGAATTCTGAAACAAGAACAAACACAAACAGCAGACCACAACACTCGAATAAAAGGAAATTGCATTAACTTAAAATATAGGGTTACAAAGTAAGTGAGGACAATGAACTTAAGAAGGTTCCCCCTAAACATATGCTACTCCTATTCTATAGGATAGCAAAGCAAAACAAACCAGTCCAAAACATAGGGAACTGTAAACATAATAGGGATGTATTCCCCCTAAACTTATGCTACTCCTAATCTATAGGACAACATTACAAAATTACTTGAGCATTTTATAAAATGAACAAGCAGAGATCATTCCCTTAGAGAAAAGGGACAGCTAGGAAGCAGAGGCAGGAGCAAAAGCAGCTGAATCTTCAAACGAGGAGTTGCCTTCGGACACATTAAATACCAGACCACCAGTGTAGCTTGGCTCTCCAGCAGACTTGGCCTTCTTGGAAGATGAAGGCTTAGGACGAGGCCAAGAATGGAGGCAGAAGGGAGAGGGGGAGGAGGAGGAGGAATATCAGCGGGGAGATCAAGGACCATAAGCACATTTAGTGCGCTTATATACATTGTTGATGACACACTCCAAAACTCTGACAGGTCTACTCCCAAATTGATGAGCAGTCGAGTTATGATTGAACCAAAAGGGAGAAGGCCCTGGTAGTTTTCATCTCCTGCATGGAGCATGTGTGAAAACAGGAGGCAGGAGTAGTCAAGCTTACGCCTAACAGTGGCACTGGAGATTATCCAGAGGTCCATGGGGAGAACTCGATCAAGATTAAAGGATCGAGGAAAGAAAACATGAGTAAGGAAGTGATGAAAATCCTTAAGCGAGGAGGTAACCAGCTTGTTGGAATAGGTAAATCAGATCCTCCAGTTGGTTATGTTGAAAATTTTTCGTACTCAGTGTTGATCTTGAACTCTTGCTTCCAAAACTCGGATGGATGAGTGATGTCAAGTACTTGAGATGTAAATCCAAGTATCCCGTTTGGAGCTTTCACGGGAATGGTCAGAAGATGACCGTAGACAACAGTGGTGAAGCTTCGAGTACTCACACCCTGACAACGAAGGTTAGAGTAGAAGTATTTCACCGGACCAGGACAGGCAGGATGGAGGGGTTGACGAAGAAGGAAATCCCATTCTAATTCTTTGATAAGGAAAATGATGTCATATTTGTAGAGGTTGAACTAGTATGGGTCGAGTTGAGTGATGTGATGGAGCCTTCTGTTGTTAAAGTGCTGGAGGTGGCGATGACTGTTTATAACCACAGGCTCATGGAACATATACCCAATAAAGGTATAAACCAGACCATCAATACGAAAAGGTCGGGAAAGGTGATCGCTCATGATGGAGAAGTTTGTTGGCATGTATTTTGGTGTTTGTGAGAAGTGAGGAGAAGATGAGAACGGGACAGGTTTTATATAGTATAAGGGAGCAAGATGAAAGGATGCGCGAGGCATAGTAATGATGAGTAAATAGTGGCATGCATAAAGTTTCTTGGAAAAGACAAGCATGCAATGTAAAGCAACTTTACTTCACAGTTCAAGACAAGCAAAATTCCTAGAGAAGGAGAGCCAATAAGGTTTTTAGCTTTTCAGATTTTTAATCTGTTCAAGAGATTTTAAACCTAACTCAGTACATAACTGAAGAAAACGTTCACTAGAGAGGGGTTTTGTAAATAGGTCGGCCAGTTGAAAATCAGTAGACACAAAGTGTAAACATACATGTCCTGCTTGAACTAGGTCCCTTATAAAGTGATATTTTATCTCTATGTGTTTTGTTCTTGAATGTTGTATTGGATGTTTTGCCATACAAATTGCACTTGAGTTATCACAACATACAGGGATATTTTGTACTTTAAAACCATAATCAGCCAGTTGGGCTTTCATCCACATAAGTTGAGCACAGCATCTTCCAGCTGCCATGTACTCAGCTTCGACAGTAGAGAGAGCAACTGCTCCTTGTTTTTTGCTAAACCGGGACACAAGAGCCGGTCCTAAAAGTTGTATAGTCCCTGTTGAACTTTTCCTATCATAAGACTCCCCCCCAACATCTGAATCACTGTATCCAACTAACTCAAATGAGTCTGTCATTGGATACCATATTCCTACTTCAGTGGTTCCCTTAAGATACCTAAAAATTTGTTTTACAGCTTTGAAATGGCTTTCTTTAGGTTTAGATTAAAACCTTGCACAAAAACCTACACTATACTGAATATCTGGATGACTAGTTGTTAAATACAGAAGAGATCCAATCATTCCTCTGTAGTTTTTCTCACAAAAGGGTATACCAGTTTCATCCTTGTCTAGTTTAAGATTTTTTGTCATAGGGGTTACGAAAGCATTCACAAACTACATATTAAACTTCTTTATCATAGATTCAATGTAATTAGTTTGGCTAATGAACATACCTGATTTAGTTTGCTTGATCTGTAAGCCGAGGAAGTGAGAAAGTTCACCAATCATGGTCATCTCAAATTTTTCCTTCATAGATTCAGAGAACTCAGTGCACATAGAAGGGCTAGTTTATCCAAACACAATGTCATCAACATACACTTGTACTATTAGAGTGTTAGAGTTTTCTCTTTTGATGAACAGTGTTTTATCTACATTCCCTTGAGAAAAAACCCTCACTTATCAAGAAAGCAGACAGCTTTTCAAACCAAGCTCTAGGAGCTTGCTTTAAACCATATAGTGCTTTTGACAGTTTGTAAACATGATTAGGAAACTCGTGATCAATAAATCCAGGGGGTTGACAAACATAAACTTCTTCCTTAATTTCTCCATATAAGAACGCACTTTACACATCCATTTAAAACAGAGGTATTTTCATATAGCATGCATAAGCACAAAGAAGTGTAATAGATTCAATTCGGGCAACAGGTGCAAAATTTTCATCAAAGTTGATTCCTTCTTCCTGTGAGTAACCTTGTGCTACAAGTATAGCCTTATTTTTAGTTATGTGTCCATCCTCGTATGTTTTGTTTCTAAATACCCACTTAGTTCCTATAATCAGCCTATCAATTGGTCTAGGTACTAGTTCCCAGACATGCAATCTTTCAAATTGCATAAGCTCTTCTTACATAGCACGCAACCATTCATCATCATTCAAAGCCTCTTTGTAATTCTTAGGTTCTAGAAGAGAGACAAAGGGATACTGACCTGGTCGGTACTTACCTCGAGTGTGAATTCCATCATTCCGATTTCCAATAATCTGAGATGGAGGATATCGTCTTTGTATATGTGCAGGAGTAGTTTTCTCTTTGATTGATACATAATTGTCTTCTTTTATTGCTTCTGATGAACCATGTTCCTTTTCCTGGTTATTGTTTTCATTTGAAGCAGGAAACAGGAACTCCATACTTTCTGCATTTACTTTCTCAGGACATCCAGAGTTATCAAATTTAACAAACACATATTCTTCAACTCTCTTTGATTTCAAGTTATAGACTCTGTAAGCTTGACCTTTTGTTGAATATCCAAGAAATATAGCTTTTTCAGATTTAGCATCAAACTTATACAAATGATCTTTGGTATTTAAAATGTAACACTTACACCAAAATGGATGAAAGTATCCAAGATTGGGGGTCTTTTGTTTCAGAATCCCATAGAGAGTCTTATTTAATGTTTTCTAATTATCACTCGATTGATAGAGTAGACAGCTTCTCCCTAGAGAAATTTAGGTTAACCATACTCTAAAAGCATAGTTCTAGTTGTTTCAATTATTGTCCTATTCTTTCTTTCAACGACACTGATAACATCGTATTTGCACATGTTTGAACCCTCGTTACTTGATCATTTTGGCTTGAGTTTTTACTTTCTAGGACTATTTTACGCTAGGTTATGTTTATTTGTCACATTTCAGGTCCTAGCATGTAAATTGAAGCATAGGCGCAAGTTTCAAGTCAATCGGAGATCATTTGGCAATTCGGGAGAAGAAACACGAGCATGACCTGAGGAAGAATGGAATTATAACTCATATTATGGGAAAATAATCATGGAAGCTTATCATGAAAATAAAGAGGACGAGACTACGAGCGTCTGGGATCAAACGGCGACTGATTCGGAGTCCAGACGAGGAAGAAACGAAGCATTAAACAGGAGCGGAGGAAGAAATACGGGCAGGAGAAATACGACCGCATTTGTCCCTCCCATGCCCTTATTTTTAGTGCCGAGAGGAGCCTTTGATGCGCCAAAACTTAACCAAAACGCGTGTTTTGGGCAAAATACGGGCATGGAAGAATTATGACCGTATTTCGCCCAGAATTGGGTTTTTTAGGCAGATTCAAGCCAAAGGAAAGGGAGAGCTGGGTTTTGGTTCCCAAACACCCAAGGGATGAACCCTAGAGAAAGAGAGCAACTTGGGAACATTATTGGAGATATTTTGGAGGATTTCTTCGCCATTGGAGCTCGAGAATCAAGCTTGGAGATGGAGATTGAAGATCAAGATCAGATTTCTGCAGTCTCTCTCTTTTCTATGGAGTAACTTCCCTTCACTTAGGTTTTGAGGAACCTTAGTTCCATGTGTTAGGATCTTTCTTGTATGAAGTTTTGGATGCTATATTTTTTTTATTATAATCGATTGAGGCGTGATTTATTGAGTCAATTGAATCTTGATCAAATTCTCTTGATTTCTGCTTTAACCTATGATAGATAGAATCTGATTAGGTTAAGAGAACTTCCTTGATTGATAGTGGTGAATTGGTTGTGCGAGAGTCAATCAATTCACTGCTCTGTATTGGAATTCATTCCAGTAGTGGAGATCTTTGTGAATCGCCTTAGCAGTCTATTCCGGTGAAGGCTAGTCGCCTGTCGGGTATTCTGTCTAAGAGGGCTTTGGTCAGCTTAAGAGATTCCAAGCTAATTTAGGATCTTCCGCAGTTTAATCAACAATAGATCAACCAAAGGTAATTGCAACTGGGACCTAATTGAGGAGCTATTGGGAATCATACCTAAGTGAGTTCCCAACTTGTAATTAGTAGAGTAGTTAGTAGAGTAGTTTAGTAAATCAATCCTTAATCTAGTTTGCTAGATAATGAACTGAAGCTGAGTAATAGTAACTCTAGAGACCCGTGGATTCGATATTTATTACTTGTGCCACTATATTGTAGTCCCATTCTGCGATTACACATGGTCGCAGTTTGGTGTTGTGTCGTAGCGTGTCAAGTTTTTGGCGCCGTTCCCGGGGACTTTCTAGATTATTAGGAAAGGCAGAAGTTTGTTACTTTATCATTTTTTTTCACCCTTGCTTTTCACTTGGTTGTTTTTGTTTTTGTTGGTGCAGATCTGAATCATGGATCCTAATGGTTTCTCCAACCAGTGGGGGTATCTACCACCATCTGAGTGGTATTACCCAGAGACTTCCTGGAGCAACCAAGGAGGAGAAGACTATGGAGTCGGGTTTCACTACCAACCCCCTACTACGAAGAACAATCAAACCCCTGGGTATTTCAAGAACAATCTCCTTATCAAGAAGAATTCCTCCCACAACAAGAAGGGCCATCAGATCTTGAGTTAGCCACAGCCTTCACGGGCGATCCGGCAGAGCCATGCTACACTCCACAGCCAGATCCAAACTATCACTTGAGGCTTCTCGTGGAGCATATTGCTCGAGTACCTGAGAGATCCTTTCCCGAGATGGATCCTCATATCCAGGCCATTGCCCAAACTGACTTCTCATTTCCCCGTGAAACAGAGGATACCCTTCGGAGCATAAAGAATCACACAGAAGTCATTGAGAAAGCTTGTTCACAGTTTTCTCAAGACAACCTTTATGCTGCCATACAAGTAGAGGAGGAGGAAGAAGAAGGCAATCATGAGGATGTTGAGGAGCATACAGAAGTTGTCACAGAAAGCTCCCATGATAATCATGATCAAGTGTATCCTCTGGTGGTAGATCCAAACTTTCCCCATTTCCGCTCTGACATGTTGGGCCCGAGCGAGGAGATACAAGCTGAACTTATTGAGAACCTTGCATGGCGACTTGCTCTCCAATCTGTTATGGAAGAAGAAGAGAGAGAAAGGGTGAGGAAAGAAGTTGTGGAGGGAATTCTTTTCTTCCCAATGATTTGAGATTGATGAATTTTTTCACGTATGGTGTATGTCTTTGATGTTTTTTAGGATGTTTGATGCGAGTCATGAGTACATTCACCACCTGGTGAACCACGAGAAATACGACACCAGAGTGAGGAATTTAAGGGCTCCAACACCAATGCAGTGAAGCTCCAGACGCCTTAGAGGATCCTGCACAGACTGTTCACGAAGTCGATCGTCCCCAGTCTGTGGTCAGGGCACATGATCACCAACAGAGGTTTGATAGCCCTCCATATCCTGAGCCGCCCAGCAGAGCCACTCATCTGGGATCAGTGGTGGCTACCACATTTGCCAAATGCCTGGGAGTGGTCGAGTGGATACGATGCACTTGAGATGCATCATCACGAGGGTGGCCCAACAATTCGGTGTTGATCTGACGGGATGTTCCATCATAGACCAGACTGAGCCATTCCTTGTGGAGACTCTTTACAACATGAAGCTGGTGCTCAGGGACGGAGCCAGCTTAGGAGGAGGGGGGGCCATGGCTCCCCTGGAATTTTCAGAATCAGAATATAAGTATAATGTGTTTGTAATGTGGATCACAAATTAGGTTGTGGCGAAATGGTTGGAGATGGTTGTCTTTCTTATTACTAATGAAAGAAGCTAGGTTCGATACTCCCTCTCTTCCTCTATTTAGTTTCTATGTCCCCTTTTAACCTCTTTCTTAGGTAAATACGTATTCTTCATCTTTACATTTTCCACTCCTTTTCATGTATTTTCCTTTTTAACCTCTTTCTCCCTTTTTAACCTCTTTCTTAGGTAAATACGTATTCCTCATTTTTACATTTTCCACTCTTTTTCATGTAATTTATTCATTTTTATGTCACTTTTTAACGTCTTTTTTAGGTAAATATATATCTCCAATATTTTTTTCTAGGTAAATTCTAACTTGTTTATGTTTTTTCGGTAATTTGGATATGTAGTTTTTATTGTGACATATAGTGTGGTTACATGATACAAGATAAATAGTATGTTGAGGTTCACTTGTATAATCAAGTCAAATTATTTGCATCGAATGAGTTGTGTTGTAATTTTGGGTATATTTTATACAAATATTGTGTTGGGAAAAGAAAAAAAATTCGCCCTCATGTTTTCATTGTGAAGTATAGTGTGATTATATTATAAGAGATAAATCACATCTAAGGTTCATGTTTATAATCAAATCAAATTATTTAAATCGAATGAGTTGTATTTAAATTTTAGGTATCTATTATACAAATATTGTGTTTTGAAAATAAAAAATTTTGGCCCCCCCTACTCAAAAATCTTGGCTCCGTCCCTGCTGGTGCTCAAGGGAGAGCGAGGGATTGAGTACCTTGAGGGACTTCGACCTTCGATTGCTCTAAGGCCACAGAACGACCCTCCTCCAGTGGAGCCTAATCTAGAGGTCCCTCCGCCTGAGTATCCAGCTACTCGAGCTCCAGGCCTCCGTCGTCGTGCCGCACCACCACCACCATCTTCATCAGCCTGAGTTGGTTCCTCATTCGGAATCCAGTTGGTGGACCGATTCACACACCTTGAGGAGCTGGTCATGGGGGTTAACACTCGCCTAGATCGATCCACTGATCTTCTAGTACAGATTGCCTGCAAGCAGGGTGTCTTGCCCAATGCAGTCAAAATCGCGCTTTAAAAATTAAAATCTTACGTTTTTACCATTTTATGTCACCAAAACGCTTCTATGTAGAATCGTGATTTTCCCTTATAAATGTAGTCAAAATCTACGCTTTAAAACTTAAAAGCTTACGGTTTTACACTTCTAGGTCATCCAATAGCTTCTAGGTAGAATCGCACTTTTGACTGCATTGGTCCTGCCCAATGACGACGAGGAGGAGGAGTGACTTGGGACTTTAGAGAGGTAGTCGATCAAGTGAGACATGTGGCAGAGCTGATTTCTTTCACCCCACTTCTCCACTTCTTTGAACTCTGTTATTTTTCTTTTCTTTAGTGTGTGAACTAGTACATTTGTGAGGTTTTCTTTCTTTTTATGGTAATGTGGAATATCGTTATGTGTAATAACCTCGTCTCGAGCGAGAATGTGCTTGTGTTTTGTGTGTTTACTCCTCCTCTCTGGAATCTCAAATCTCCTACCTGGAAACTATCCCACTTTCACTCGCCAAGCTTTGCGATAACATCGCTCTACCCCCTATTTTACGCCATTGAGGGCAATGTCGAGCTTAAGTGAGGTGGGAGGTAGTTTATTATCGTGCTTATGTTTGTGAATAATTGCTTGAATCCTTGATATATGCCCAAATATTCCAATTTGAGGGCTCCAAGCATTGCATGATCAAGGTGGGCGGCTTGTGGGTGAATCTCGTGTTTATTGGAATTGACCGTGAATCGGTTGCATGTGATTGAGTGTGTCCTATGATGATGACTAAGAATTTCATTAGGTGTGTGCAAAATCCTAGTTCTCATGTGTGCTTAAATGAATTGATGTCTTGACTTAGTTACTCTTTGATCACAATTGCCTTGCATAGAATTTTGTGAAATTGGAATAGATGATTGGGTGATTAGGTAGCCATGCGAGTTTTGTGACAATTGTCTTCTTCTTTATGCTTAGGTCCCTCTTACCATGGAAAGCAACATTCACCATTGTCACTAGTGAGTATGATGGAGGCATAGGATTAGTCCACGCCTAAAAGTTGATTGTCCCGAAACATCTTATCCCCTAGTCAACCCCTTAGAGTCGTGTGACTTTGTGGGTCATCCTAATGTTAGGAGCTTTGTGCTTGTTGAGCTTAATGGTGATTGATGGAATGACCCCATCTCCTTTCTACGTATCAAAATGTGAGTCGTCCTTGTGTCCCAAAGCTCTCACTCTTGAGCTCCATTGAGGTTCTACATAGGAGGATTTTGCACGGTTCTTGCTAGGAATGAAGAAGTAGTGTGTAGGAAGTTCTTAATAGAGAGCATTGTTCGTTAAATGTTAAGTTGGCAAATGTTTAGCTCTCTATTACCCCCCTCGAAAAAAGAAGAAGAAAAATGGAAAGTAGAAAAAAGGAAATGAAAAAGAGGTAATAAAATGGGGTAAATAAAAGTAGAGAGTTGCCACAAAAGTCTAGGTGTATGCTCTAGAAAGGGTTTCTTGGCATTCAAGCCATTCAAACACCGAAGTGTTTGTTAACCTCTTTCGCTACTATGATTGAGATGTGGATAGCAAGAATAGACCGAGGAAGTGTGATTGAATGTAGTTCGTGGTTAGTAACGGTTTGGGAGAAGGGAAGTGTGGTTTTTGGCCGATGCTAGTGATCGTTTATTATAGGGAAGGTTCTAGTGAAACCATGGAACATTTGGTTTTAGGTTGAAGATGTAGGACCTCATGCTATGTTTGCTACCACCCAAAAGGCATTTTCCCCATGTCCAAGACAATTGCCAGCCATTTGAACCCGTGTCTAAGACCTCCAGACAAGCTAGTGATGACAAACGTTCTGTGAACTCTAGCGTTTAGAGGTTGTCGCCGTGGTGAAGAGCGATAGGGATGAGTGTTGATGGTTGTGCGCATCTTTTGCATCAAATGGTCCTGACCCCACTGGTCGAGAGTGAGTGATTTTCATTCATATTTTGCATTTTCATATCTTACCCCGGTGAGGACCTATGTTGCCCATTAGTTTATGCCTTGGACTTGAACTCTATGCATGGTTAGTTGTGGATGGTGAGTAGTCTTGTCGAGACTTGTGTTGGTTTGTGAACAGGGTGAGAACTTTTCAGTTGCACGTTCTTGATGCATTCGAATGTCTTTTGTGGTGGATACCGGTATTGCTTGTATCGGTTCATGTGTTGATGCCCAATAGCCATTAAGATTCACCGCTTTGAGCCCTTTGATATGTCCCCAAGTTATCTTGTTAGATTGAGATATCGCCTTGTTTGGAAATGGTTTGCTTGGGGATGAGCAAACGTCTAAGTGTGGGGGAGTGATTCGGGTCCAATTGTACACATATTATCTCCGTTTTCCTTAGACGTTTGATGCATTTGTAATCCATGAGGTTTGGTTACCACATTGGATCCCAAAGCCCCAGAACGTGAACCAAAGCCACAGACCATGAATTGCCAAGATTCCAGAAGCACCTCACTGGATCCCAGTCAGTTCACGGTTGCAAGACCGTGAACTCAAGCCCAAACTATGAACAAACTAAGTGAAATGGTGCGGATTTGGTTGACATCATGGTCCTAGAAGGATGTTCATGGCCGTGAACTAGGACCGTGAACTGAATTCGACCTAGGTAAAAGGAGGATTGAGCTGGAGGAAAGGGGGAGGGACCTAGTGTGAGAAACTTCTTCTTCTTCTTCAGCTTTCGAGGGAGAAACTGACAAACCAAAGAAGAAAAGAGTTTGGGTTTTGGGAATTTCGTCCCCAAAGGAGGATCTCTACACCACAAGGAGCAAGGCTAACATCTCCAAGATGGTTTTCCTTCTTCCCCCTTGTGTTTTCTCCTTCCCTAGCATGGAGTAGTTTCTCTTTTCACTTGGGTGTGTGTAAACCCTAGCTCAATGATGTGAATGTTTGTATGGATTGAATGATTAGTGTGTGGGTATGTTTTAATACAAAGTTATGAGGTATTTTCATGAAGATTGATTGTGTTTGTGTATTCCAATGTTTTATGCTATTTTAACCTAGGTAGAGGGGAATCTCCATTGAGTAGAGGCTTGTAAAAGCTAGATTTCCTTGGGCAATTTTTGTCTCCTACTTAGGTTAAATTATGGCAAACCTCTTAATTCGTATTAGCACCTAAGGTTGTTTGTAATTTCACGCTAGGTTGGTCGTCCGAACTCCGATTCGAGGGTGAATTGATAACTCGATATTTGTACATGTTGTTACCCACCATTCTTACACTGTTTGAGGTTCGATTCTCGTGTTTTAAGTTGATTTCACGCAAGGTTGTTCTTTTATGTCATATTTCAGGACTTGGAGCGAAAAGGGAGGCTTGGAAGCGAGTTTCGGGGCAAAAGCACTAAGGAGACAGAAGGAGGAGTACAAGGACCAGAATCCCCGGTCAGTCATAAAAAAAAACCAACCGGGGAAACGCAATAAAAGGCCGGGGAAGTCGTCTAGGGAATTTACCCGGTCTGGACCACCTATTTCCCGACCGGGGAATTAAGCTTGAGACTGGGGATTTCTGCCACGACAAACTTACCGTTGTGTGTCGTTTTGAGAAAATCCAGTCTGTCATCAAATTACCCGACCGGGTAATCAGGTCGGGGGTTCGATACTCGGATTGTTTAGTGCCAAGCGCGGGTTTTGACTCGACATTCAAACTTTTGAGCTTAAAACAGAGGTTTAGAGAGAAAAAGTGACGAAGAGAGATCCTAGAGCGCCCTAGATCAAGTCCCACACTAATGGAGCTCGATTCAAGCTCCAAGGAGCGACGATTGATGACCCGATGCTGATTTCTTTCGTCTACACGATGATTTCCACATCCGACATAACTTTCCACTCTCTTTCTATGGAGTAATCCCCTCTATCACTTGCGTATGTAAGAACCCTATATTGTATGTTAGGATGAGTTTTATGAATCCTTTGCCATGAATGATTGATTGATTTATATCCAGTTGAAGTACTTATTCAGAATTGCTTGAGTCTTGATCAAATTCTAGTGATTCCTACTTTGGCCTAGAAAGATAATCTCTGCATAGGTCAATAGAGCATCTTGAATTAGAGGTAGTGAATCGGTGACTATAGTCAAGAAGTCAATTCACTGCTCTGTACTGGTGTAGAACCCAGTAGAGGAAGTTTGAATCTTATTGCCTCGGTTAGTTTATGTCGGTGGAGGTGAGTCGTCCGCCGGGCATTCAAATAGAGAGGGTCTGGAGCACTTTAGTCGAGACTTCATACTATTTGAGAACTTTCCGCGTTTTAAACATCAATCAACTTGGTTTATGTGAATTACAACTTGGCCTAAATGTGATCTAGGGGGACGCATACCTGAGTGAGCCTTCTTAACTGGAATCACAACCTTACTGCTTTGTGTTTGCTTATATTAGTTACAACTTCACTACATTCAAACTGCTAGATAACGAGAACTTCACGGAGTAGTCATCACATCTAGGACCCGGGTTGACAAGTAAAGCTAAACCCGCTATACTACACATTAGTTTGTGGTTACACTTGGCCACTTTCTAGTGTGATGGTATTGGCGAGTCATGAAGTCTAGGCAACCCTTGGTTGATAGGCCAAGAGAGCTACTTTGGTAACTTGAATCGGAATCCCTTGGCCTATTGACTGAGCGAGTGGCGTTTGTTCACTAGTTTCACTTCCCAACGGTTTACAACCGCCTTTACCACACATATGCGTTCGATCAGACAAGTCATTATTGTTGGCTAGGGGGAGCAACACCCAGGTGAAGCTTTCTCAATTAGTTTCCAATCCATTTACTTTTCCAAACATTTTAGTTATAGATCGTTGTTTTCACCAAAAACCAATTGCTAAATAATGTTTCAAACAATCGAAGTAGGGGACATGGTCCGGCCCGGGTTGATATTTAAACATACTTGCCATATATTGCACCCGGTTAAGGTTTATACTTGGGCCTTAATTGGAATTTTTATTGTGATATTCTGGATGAGTCATCAACTTAATTAAGCCCACTAGGTTTTTTATTTCTTGGAGATTGAAGATTTACATGTAAAGGTGGGTTTCAATTTTTCTTTTGTAAATGTTTGTTAGTTTAACTAATTAGCTTAAACAAGTTCGAGTTGGACCAATCGAGTTAGGGGTTAATCAGGTTATTGGTCAATTTGACTACAGATCAATCTGATTACAAATCATGGGCCAGTCAGGTTACAAATAATTAGTTCTTAAACAACTCAGGTTGCATGTAGGTTGCAGGTTGAGTAGACCATGTAGGTTACCCAGGCGTAGTTTGCTTTTGGTATTTTCATCATGAATTTTATCCCAAAATCCAACATATGATGGATTATCTTCATAATCCATGTTTGTTGCTACATGTTGGACTTTGCTCCAACTGTGGGGTCCACATGTGTGGGATTTTTTACGCTAAAATCCGTTGACCCCACAGATATAAAATCTCACCTCTATTGGTGGGATCATTGAAGGTAAGCAAAATCCATGATGTTGAATGACAATAATATCCTCATTCATTTTATGTAATCCACTTTTATCCTCCATTATTATCTCTATTATGAGTCTCACACAACCCTTATTGAGGATGAACCATCGATTATTTATGACGTTGTATGAACTTAACTTTTAGGGTTATATGTATAATATGCCCCTCTACTATGTCGGTTTATCAAACATGTCTCTCTACTATTTTTTACATCAAACATGCCCCCTGTACTTTGGAAAAATTATCAAACATGCCCGTTTGTTAAAATTTCCATTAAAAATTTCGTCAACCACTGTTGAACCGAGATGTAGACGACCCGACATCGATAAATGGGAGGGAAAATGTCAGTTTTGTCCCCCGATTTATTTCTCTAGGTCCCGCTAAAGTGAAATTATTAGAGATATTTGGCTCTAAAAAAGAACCCAAATAATTCTAAAGTGAAATTTTCAAGGATATTTTAGACATTTGTGTCGCTCAACCCAAGATTCATTTGTGGTTGACGGTTTTTGGATGAAATTTTAACAGAATGGCATATTTGATCATTTTTTCAAAGTATAGGGACATGTTTGATGTAAAAAATAGTAAAATGGACATGTTTGATAAAATGACACAGTAAAGGGGCATATTATACCTATAACCCTAACTTTAAATGAGAGTGTTAAAACGTTCGGACAATATAAACTATTTAAGAAATTCCTAACTGTTAGTTCATTCTCATTACCATAATAAACTCATAATAAACCCATATAATGCTTAAGCAAATTAATCCTATCCAATTTGCATTTCATCATTTAGTTTTATTGGTAGTCTATTCAGCTTATAATGCTTGAGTTTGCTGGTTTTATTATGTGCATGTTTAGATGATTGAACTTGCTTTATCATGGGGTTACTTAAAATAAAGGAAATTGAAAATCATTCATTAAGGACATTTAGGAAAATTCCTCCACCAATACATAAATTCAAACTACTAAAATCCATTATCAAATCCGGCAAACAAACATGATTTTATCTAAATCCATTACAAATCCAACATAAGCCCTCATATCCAAAATCCAAAGTTTTATGATAATCTCCCATTTTCTAAAATCCCATAAGCAAGTGACCTCTCAATTCGGATTCTATTATGAAGGAATAATAAGAGAGCCTGAACCAAAAAAAATTTATCAACATGAAGGAAATTGATTGTTAGCGTACATCTTAACTAATTGGTGACATGGCTACAAACAAGTTGTTCTCTTCTCTACTCTTTGCACAATTCTATCAGGAGACTAATGTTTGATAGGATACGAAGTCTATCGTACAAAATTACAAACCTGAGAAGGCTCAAAGGGATCAGGAGAGGAGAGATATATATCATAAGAAAGAATTACAACAAACCCCTAGAAAAGACCCATGTTCCGTGGTATCATTCATCAATTTACTGCCTCAATGTGGTTCCAACTTCTCTCTTGAAGATGTGTTCCATTTCTAAGTAATCAGATTCATCTATTCTCTTGGTCTGGCAAGCCAAAGGGAACTAAGAGCTCGTAATCGAGAGAAGTAATCATGGATTGCCAGCAGTGCCCTGGCTGACTGACGGGTTGTTAATATTCTGTGCATCTGTTGTAGTGTC
Organism: Linum trigynum; assembly: GCA_964030455.1. Classification (NCBI taxonomy): domain Eukaryota; kingdom Viridiplantae; phylum Streptophyta; class Magnoliopsida; order Malpighiales; family Linaceae; genus Linum; species Linum trigynum. The sequence continues at coordinate 23,957,352 of OZ034814.1, read as the reverse complement.
TGCTGCCTTAAGTTGTCAGCCTGAGTATTTACAAAATGGCAAAAACAAGTCATGAAAATGAAATGAGACACATTCAGAGACTAAAGGTGAAGATGTAATAGTAATCATTCACCTGGCGGATGAACCCCTCGAGGGTCCCAAGCTTTCCCATGGCCATGGCCATCTGACCCATGTAGTTTGCCACATTTCCTGATGTGCCGGAGGAGCCTGGAGAACCGCTGGATAATGTTTCAGCTAGGGATTGCTGCAATGCCTCCATCCCTTGTGATAAAGCGTCTTCAGCCTGTTGAGACGATTGCTGCAAGTTTGTAATGCCCACCAACTGCTGCTCCGTCAAAGGCTCCAACTGATTCACTAAAAGCTGCAATATTATAGCCATTCAGAACTACCACATACACGGTAAGAGGGAAAAGAGTTTCAAGGGGTGCTTTTGAATATGAACACACAAGATTCGATAAACAATGCACACATTCCACATAAGTGACATTTCCGAGCGCATCTAGTAGGGTGTTTGCCACATACACATCAGTAATATGTAGCCTTCCACAAAATTTTCTTGTCTCTCATTCTTAAGTTTCTAAGCTCTGCTATGTTTAATTGTTTCAAGGACAGTGGCATCCACTATCATCCCTCACCATACAAAGTAAGAAGAAAACTCATATATTCAAGTCCGATAAACAATTATCCAGAGTAAAAATGGGTATTTAAAGTAAAAAACAAACAGACTCAGGATAAAATTCAAAGCACGAGACAAATTTCAGTTATCCTCTGGGGATAAACAATAACTCCTCATCCAAGAACTTGCCATCTCCAGAATCATCTAGAACTAACACAGCCTAAGCAAAGTGACTGAAGGCAAAAAGTAAATATCACCTTTAGGAGTTCAGATGAACGGAAGCCACCAAGCCACAGAAAACACCTCTCAGCAGGCGTCTTCCACATGCCAGACAGCAAATGGAAAACATCAGCCTTGGCTGCATTGCTCTTCAGCCTAAAAATTTCATCATAGTGAGCCATTATACCATCAATGATAATGCGAAGTTCTGTATCTCCTGCATGAGAGTTTACTGCAGCTCGCAGCTCATTCATTTGTCGGTTTTGCTCCTCCAGCCATCGTGCATACTCTACATCAAATGCCATGGCCCCTGCAAAAGGCAGCAAAACCCACCAACATACATTGTAGTCTACCTCATACTTCCAAAGTACATCATTAACACGAATCATAAAATCACATTACACCACATTCTATGTTCTCTCCCCCCCCCCCCCCCCCCCCCCCTCACCCATAATGCTCCCCCTCTCCGCTTGCAATATGATCTTCAGTAACAGGTCAGTAATTCTGGTCTAACCAGCATAACAACACTTAACTTTCGGAAATCGGAAAGAGTATCTTGTATCTGATTTAATTACTGAATCCCGTAGGAAGTATTTTAGAATTACCGTTTCCACCCATTGAATGAGCTTGGTCTCCTGAGCTTGAAATAAAGATCCCCTGGAGAAGGCCAGATGAAAATGTTTACCACCAACGTAAAAAAAAAAAAAAAAAAAAAAAAAAAAACATGATATAGAACAAATATTGAGCAAACAGACCTGTTGACGCGCTCTTTGAAGCTCCTGTTCTAATTGGGTCAACTTCAACCGGCTACTTTCCAGCTGTTGCACGTACGCCTGTTGACAAAATAGGAGAAGATCAGGAATTACCTTGTGAAATAAGAGTTATGTGTGTCAAATCTAGTAACAAATTTATAAGATTGAATGCACAGAAGCCAGGGGTCTGACAACCACTTTCACAGAAAGATAGCACTTCAATCTACATTTGCATATATATTTCTGATTCTGAACAAGCGACTATTAAAAATGAAACAACAAGCCTTAGCCATTCTAAAATTCTCATAAGCAAACTAAGAGAGCAAACAACACCACTTGATGCCTTCCCATGCATGTAGCACTGCTATTATCTAGGAAATATTTGACACATCAGCATGGTGATTCAGAGTGCTAATCTTACAAAATACACCTTGATAAGAAAGATATGGACGATATTAATTCTCCACATTTTCTCAGTCAACCAAATTTCACACTTTTTCTCGGTCTCTAACTCATAACAGAATTGTACCGTATGAATATAGAGGGAAGAGAAATAAAATATAGGTCTAATGTGTCTATCATAGTAAATATCCTGTAGTCAAATCACGGATGAAAACTTGCACAGTACAATCTTGCAAAGCAACAATTAAACCAGAGTCCAAAATATAAGAATTACAATGTTTTCAAGTGCAGCAGGAAATTGTCCTTACTTTCTTCCTAAGCCGGCTTTTTCTTGCAGCTTCTCTATTTTGAGCAAGTCTACGTAGTGTCTGGAGAATACGATCACAAAAGAATCATTCAGAAGCACTGAGTTGGTCCAAATCCAGAAAACTAATCATGTTTTTCCCCATCTCTCATCATTTCTATTCACCTTTTGATCCATTTTATCTTTTGATCTATCACTGGAATCAGAAGCGGCAAGATTTGTCGATATAGCTCTATCAAACTGCACAAAGGAAACCACTTACATGGTTAGATTGCTAGCAATTCCATCAGTCAGCCATTGATCTTTTTGTGGAGAATCAACTAAAAGCCATACATGTCAACAAAACACTGGCTAACATACTTATAAATGAGTAGAAGAGAACCATTACCCTCTGACTTTTCTCATCAGTGTCAGCATCCCCTGAGTCTGTCCTGGGACTGGTATCAGCCATATCAGATTCTGCTGAATTCTCAATGTTTCGACTAGACACAGAAACTTCACTCGATCTTTGACCCTTTTCCTCCCACAATCTCCTCTGGGACTCTACCTAAGTAGTGGAAGGATCAGTACTAGACAAACCTAGAGGTGCAGAAAATTATAGGTACCATGGAAAACAACAGCAGTACAACCAAACTGTGGCCGAACTGACTGAAGTACTTTACCTTATCAAGGGAAGCTATTCCGGCACTTCCTTTCGCTAGATTGGAAACTGTATCGGCATTCCAGATGTTATATAGGTTAGAAAGTTGAACTGAAAACGTCTTTAAGAGTGCAGACCACTTGAGACTCAAATGAATGCCACAGAATAGCATAGACTTCTTAATTCATGAAATAAAAGAATAGAATGTAACAAGGAAGACATTCGCATTCGGCTTCTGATATTGCTCAGGTACTTACTTGCAGTCGGATCAATAGCATTCTCTAAGCGAAATGGAAAAGATTGATCAAATGCCTCAAAGTCCGAAACAATATAAGAGTTGGCAGGCCTGCCCTCTATTGAACTGAAACAAAGAGTCGCCAACAAAATTAGCTAGAAACAACTTAGCGAAATTTCAAAGCACAGGAGAAAGGCTCATCAAGGATTAAGTAAAATCAAAAGTTACTAGGCAGAAACATAACCACATACACTGAACTTCTCCAGAATCTATGGGTTGCTTATTTTTAGTTATGAAGCAAACTTAAAAGAGGCAAGACCACAAATATTTGAAAACTATTCAGAAAATTTAACAGGTTGGCAATGGTCATGCAATGAATTAAAATATTAAATAAATAAAACAGCTGACAGATAAAATAAAGATCAAAGCTAAAGATTTTGATTGGTTGCAGACGAGCAATCTTCTACCCACTTTCATTCTCATCCCAGAAACAGAAATTATATAAGAAAGCGGAGTATATCTTATCTCTTATCGGACTCTAAATTTCCCTGTACCTAGGAAAGCATAAGTTTCAAGTGTCAAGTTTATATCTATGAAGCACATAAGATAATTCAAAGGAGTCTCAACAAAAATAAGTAGGAAGATGAAGGAAAATCAGTAAAAATTAACGAAAAGGGTACAGAAAGAGAAGCTTTACTGTGCATGATTCACAGGTAACTGTGGATCAAAACTCGGCATCCCGCTGGTTCCTTCTCATCCCTAATTAAAACAAGGTAGGATGATATGAACTTCTTCCTTACGTAAAAGAAAAAAGATCCAGAAGTGAATTGCAGAATGCATGACATAGAACCTAGTCCAGGCACACACTCAACAAGACAAAAGCAATAAACCTAGGAGCTCATACTAATCTACTCTAAACTTGTCTGAGCTAACCTGAACTAACCACAGGACCAACTAAATCCAAAAGGGTAAGCCATAGCTGAGGTTTTATACCATCAATGAAGAATGGTCCATAAGAGTTTCACAGCACAAAAGCAATCAAGACAAGCCCACTGGTAAAAAACCAAATGGGGAGCAAACGTAAGTGCAAAGTAAGCACAAACTTCATCACAAAAACCAATCATCCAAAGACTTCTGAAACCTCCGGGTCAGCCGACCTCCAGTGCAAACTGAATTTAGCAGATAATTGCCCTCAAGATATTAGTAACCCTGTAATAATACTCGGAAACTGACATGTAAAGCTCCTACTCATGAAGTAAAGATAAGGCCAGAAATCATCAATAGACAATACAATACTAACAGTACAACTACTAAGGTCTAAGAATTAAAGCCACTAATATAACATGCAGTTCATCTTTTGTTCCACCATATGTCAGCAAGAAAACCAGAAGAAACCCAGAATAAAACACAAGAGAACCTTAGAATCTCAGTTCTATCCAGCTAGTCAAACGAAGAGCAACTAGCAAAGATCAAATATCTCGTCACCAAACCTCAAAATTCACAGTTCTCCGACAATTCCATGATGCCCACAAGTCAAACTGAACATGAAAACAAACCAAAACCCTTGAGAGGAACTTCCAAACTTCCCAAAGCACCCCACCGCCAAACCAGAACACAACAAACCAACACCCAAAATCAGAAAATCAACCCTCTGAAACTCTTTCGATTTCAAAGCATAAAAATAACCAAATTCTCGCATTGAATCGGGAAAGGAGAAGAAATTTGACTTTTATACTAAACTCGGATTGTCAAGGTAAGTCAAATCCCGTAAAGGAGGTCGGGAAATGAGAGCTGGACCCCAAAACGCACCTGAGAATGAGATGTTGCTGGTAAGATGATGATGATGATGATGGCTGAATGTATACTTTTCCAATTGGGGAGGGTGGGTTCAGTTCAACTTCAGACTTCAGAGGGAGAGCCCAACGCAGTAGAAGTGTGATGGCGAGGAGGATCGTTCCAATCTCTAGCCGTCGTCTTGTGTCAGGAAAGATTTCACTTTCCAAGAATAACTTATTTCTTCAATGAGACTCGTGGCTAAATTGCAAGTTGTTCATTGGTTTATTGAAAATGCGTTTTGGTCACTAAAAATATTTAATCTTATTCATGGTCATTAAAATTAGTTAAACGTTTTAAATTTGGTCAATTTCCATTCAATTGCATTACCTCTGTCTTACATGGCAGTAAACTCTCAAAGTTGACAATTAACTGAATGGCATGGCAATTAAAAAATAATAAATATAATCGTTAACTGAATGTGCCTCTATTGGGTATGGTTGCTCCAATGGCTCGGAATGGGAGTGGAAGAGGAGAGCGATGAAGGTAGGGCTGCAAACGAGCCGAGTCGAGTCGAGTTTTTGCTTAGTTTGAGCTCGGCTCGTTAATAAATTTTTCAGCACGAGCTCGGCTCGAACTCGAATTTTGATCATCCAGCTCGAGCTCAACTCGATTAAAAATAATACAGCTCAAGCTCGGCTCGATAGAGCTCGATAAATGCTCATTAACACAGCTAGTCAAGCTGAGTACAAGCTCGGCTCAAGATGAGCTCGCGAGCTTAGCTCAACAAGCCACTGAGTCAAACTAGCTCACGAGCTTATCAAACTGAGCATGGTCTAGCTCAGACTTGGCTCGTTTACTAACGAGTCGGCTCTTGAGCCGACTTGTTATTTTTCGAGTCGAGTGTCGAACGAATTTTTTTCGATTCGAACGCCAAGTTGCTCGCGAGCGGCTTGTCTCATTTGCAGCCCTAGATGAAGGGAAAAGAGAGTGAGCGGTGGCCATCTCTCCGCCTTTGTTTTTCATTTTGTCCACTCGGATCCATTAGCTTCCAGAGTGGTGCCTGCAGAGGAGCTCAGTGATAGGGCTGGCGAGCTGGGTTCTTGAAGTATTTCTCCTTATAAGGATTAAAACTCTAATTACAATAATTTTTTCTGTTTTACTTAATTTTCTTGTGAAAAATTAGTTGGAAATTGTAAAAGGTTACTTTTTTATTTTTTAATTGTCACTCAGTTTAATGTGAACTTTGAGAGTTGACTGTCACGTTAGACAAAGTTAATGGGATTGGACGGAGAGTGACCAAATTTGAAACGTTTAACTAATCTTACTGACCACGAATGTAATTAAATATTTTTAGTGACCGTACGTGAATATTTTTAGTAAATCCAATGACCAATCTTGCAATTTACCCTGAGACTCGTTAATGTGTTTTTATCTTTTAGTGGTTTGTTGTTTGACCAGAATCGTTTTCCTTTACTTTTTTTCCCCTTGCGCCTCAAAGTTCTTCAACTCTATGCCTCAAGTCATCTCAAATCGGATTTTGTTTGTACTACTAAAATATTATATTTTGAAAAAGATTTCTCAAAATGTAGCTCCTCAAAAAGATATTTTCAAATGAATTGTGAATTTGCGGTTACGGCAGAACACTTGTTGCACACATATAATTTAATGAGCAAGATAAATATAATATGATTAATTAATGATTGGTTGTCGAGACTTGTGTGTTAGGCTTGACCCGTTATTAAGACTCAAAGGGTTATTAAGATAGCTTTGGCCTTTTACTGTTCGTCTTCAACTTTTGGCTAGCAAGCTCGTGTGTCAGTTAAAAAGCAATCACATGATAGTAGAGAGTAAGGAGAGGAACATGTACACATGATTTTTTGTTAACCTAGTTCGGCCTATTTCTTATGTCACGGCTCAAAGGTGGCTCACCCTTTAAGAGTGAGTCGACCCACCCCGTCCAGTATCCGTGCGGTCATTAAATGCACTGTTGGTTTCCCTGTCGTCATCCACACAGAGTATGGTGGGCAAGTGTTGCTGGTGAGGTCCACTCCCTTCCTTGTGACCTTATCAACTCCAATGGTGAAAGCCGCTTGATGAAAGATAGGTCCTTCCCTCACTCATGTCTCCCATAGAGCAAATCTGTACTCCTCCATATGCTCGTCGATATGTTGGGCTATGGTGTAACCATAGCCTCCTCCTAGTAATCCTCGTGGAGAATCAATAGATGTGTACCTTAATAGGTTGTCGACCACCAACCATGTTGGATGAAACCACTAGTTATGCACCAAAGCGTGATACAATATCATGTCACTAGTGGTCACCCTCCCAACACCCTTTGCATCATGTTAAAGTTGATTCGGCCAAAGTAGTGCACGAACCTAATGAATGGCAGCTGAGTGATGGTCAGTAAAGATTAGCCAGCAAAAAACTCAGCCCCTTGATCTCGTGTGATAGACTGGACATCAGCATGACATCAACATCCTTTCTCATATGGAAAGCTTGTAATCTTTTTCCCTTTAACGAACGATTTCTCTTTCATTTTAAGTTTGAATTTATTTATTTTTTACACAGATAGATCAGATTAATTGTGCTCTTCAAAATGATATGCACTTTAATATATTTTTAGAACAAAAAAAATTGGGTCATTTTTTACAAGTATATACCATATGGTATTGATTGGTATTAAATAAGAGCGTACCATGGTGGTATGAACATATCAAGATTGTCAGATGGTTGAATACATTATAGTAGAAGTATATTAACTGTCATTTACAACTTTCATCATTGTGTACCACAAGTTACCACCCTCATGCCAGGTCAATCGTATAGTTTATCCAGGCCGACCTGACGAGACCTATTTTCGATTTTATATAACATACAATTAATATTCTTATCATTTCAAGATGGATAATAGAGATATTTCGATGATTGAGATGTTGAAGAGATTAACGTCGATGAGGAAACTAAGGATGCTCGAGGAGGGCCTATGGATAATGCAGATGATACAAATGATGAAGTGATTAGGGACGATGAGGAAACTGAGGGTGCTGAAGAAGAATTTATGAATGATGAAGAAGCTACTGAATATGAACAAGAATTCCTTTCATGAAGTTCCAAACATTAGAAGATGCAGAGAAATTTTATGATGCATATGCTAAAGTAAAAGGGTTTTAGCGTTCAACGTAAAGATCTTTGGAGGAATCGTCGAGGAGTAGTAACTGGGAGGACAATGCTATGTTCAAGAGAGGGAATTAGACAAAAGAGGCGTATAGATAAAGAAGTTTGGACACGGCAATATCGTAAGATGGCAATACATTCTTGCAAGGCATCGTATAATGTACGCTTTGATCGGACTAAGAAAATGTGGGTTGTTTCTAAGTTCGAGAGGAAGCACTCACATCGTTGCTGGAAAAGAAGAAACTCAATTCTTTCGGTCTCATCTAAACGTGAGTGAATGAGACAGGGGTTTGACGATAGGGATGCGACAGTCAGGAATAAAACAACGTCACATTGTTCAGTTCATGAAGAATAAAGTTGGAGGATATGAGAGTCTGGGGTACACTCCAAAGGATTTGGATAACGTTGTTCAGAAATCCCGAACAGTTGACGACGATCTAATAGGATATGTGAGCCAAACATTGGGTTACTTGCAAAGTAAACATACTTCTGATGCAGGCATCTTCTTAAGTACACAATCAACAATCAAGGTGAATTAAACAATCTCTTTTGGTAGGACTCTACATCTAAAGCATATTGCCATTTTTTTGGGATGTCTTGGCGTTTGATGCATGCTACAAGCGCAACAAGTACAATCGGCCATTTGTTATGATGGTTGGTGTAAATCACCACCACCGTAACATCATATATGATTTTGCCCAGTTGGATAACGATATAATCACCAACTATGTTTGGTTGTTGCATAAATTTCTGGAGTGTATGAACTCTAAGATGTCGACTTCAGTGATCACAGACGGATGCAAGTCTATGTGTGCGCGTCATTGCTACTGTACTGGTTGGAGTGTCTCATCGTCTGTGTATTTGGTATATTGAGACAAATGCAACAACAACCATTCATAATATAGAGTTAGCGCATTCACCCACTTGGCGAAAGCACATATATCAACTGAGGAGTTTGAGAGGCGTTGGGAGCGTTTGATTACTGAGCATGGTTTGTCTGCAAATAAGGGGTTGCAGGATTTGTAAGCTGACAAATTACTTTGGGCAGAGGAATACTTGAAGGATATTTATTTCGGTGGACTCCAATCAACCTCGTGATGTGAGTTATGTAACCATTGGATAAATGGGTATGTAGGAACTCAATACAGCTTGCAACGTTTTGTTCAGGGCATTGATGAAGCACTGGAGGGGATGTGTTTCACGGAGGTGTAGGATGATTATTCTTGTAGGCACACGAGGTTGGTCTGCAAGCATGCCCTTCGTACATGGGAAATGCAAGCTGAAAGTATCAACACACATCGTAAATTTGCTATCTTCAAGTTTGAACTAGAGAATGAAGCTTCTTATGTATTAGCGGAGACAAGAACTGAATCAGATGGGACAGAGACATTCATTCTGAATAACTCCATGAACTCGAATCGGATAAGGAGGTTAACATTTACTACGACCAATCAACATCTAAAATGTGAGTGTGCATTATTTGAATCTACGGGGTTGCCATGCAGACATATGCTTACAGCCATAAAAAATAAGGGATTCACAGCACTACCCTCCATGTGGTTCAAGCTCTGATGGACCCAAAATACAAAGACACTATCTCGTAATCCTGGAGTTGGAGGTGATGTGACAGAGAAAGCTGGTCGACTGATAAGACATCGGGGATTGTCACTAAGGTGCAAGCGTTTGTGTGACATCGCGTGTGGTAGTGAAGTTGCTTTTAATCATGTCTCGAAGGCGTTGGATGACTTTACTCAATGGGCAATTGAGTTCTCGAGGGAGAAAATGGACACCATTGCACATGCAAACCCTCCAGCACCCCTTCCAAGTGTGAAAGACCTAAAATTTGGGAAGACCAAGGGAACATTCAAGTCAGCACGTAATGCATCGGGCAACAGCATAAGAAAGTGTTCGGAATGTGGCAAATTTGGTCATTTTCGCCCTAAGTGCCCGAGAAAAATTCCCAAAAAAGAGCTTAAATTTCTTCTATTGTTTTTTAGGAGTTTATTTTTTGTAACTATGATTGCAGTGTTTTATTTTTTAATTATCTTCATAATATAAGTGTTAGTTGATTGTTAGTTTAAATTAAATAAAAAAAACGGTCGACCTGATATAAGAACAGGTCGACCAGACCAGATGAGGTCGATCGTTTGTTAGGCATGGTCGAACGATTTCTTCTTCTGCTGACCAGACTAGTTCGTATCTCAAAATCCAACCAAACTCTATCTTCTCATCCCCTTTACTCCCCTATTTAACAACCTCTTCCACTCATTCTCTACCACAACCAGAACCTATTTCTTCTTTCTCTCCTTTCCCTTCTTTTCCCCAAAAATACCATAGGAGAAGCACCAAAACCTCCATTCTATTTCATCCTCGTCTGCTAATAAGAAGAATAAGGTGTGTATTTCATTCGTCCTTTCATTTGGGTCGATTTTTTTGTTCTTTATTGGTAGATTAGATTGGTTTTACAAAACCCTAAAGCTGAAAAAATCGGATTTCTCTATTATGTTCGCCAGAATCGGTTGACCTCCTCTTATTCATGGTCGACCGGATCTGTTTGTCATCGGAGCATTTGTGACAATTTTTGTTGAAACCCCAAAAATCTGCAAGTTTCTCGTCATAACAGGTCGACCGATGATTTTTTTGACTCGAAATGTTATGCAAATGCTTCGGTTTAGCTTGTGTTTGATTAAATGAGGTATGTTGTCAAAAAAAAAAGATTAAATGAGGTCGACCGAAGAAGTAATGAGGTCGACCTATGATCTTTTTGACTCCTCTTGTTATGCAAATGCTTTGGTTTAGCTTGTGTTTGATTAATTGAGGTCGATCGATGATGTAATGAGGTCGACCTATGATTTTTGGACTCGTCTTGTTATGCAAATGCTTCGATTTAGCTTGTGTTTGATTAAATGAGGTTGACCGATGATGTAATGAGGTTGACCGATGATGTAATGAAGTCCACCTATGAATTTTTTTGACTCGTCTTGTTATGCAAATGCTTCAGTTTAGCTTGTGTTTGATTAAATGAGGTCGATCGATGATGTCATGAGGTTGACCTATGATTTTTTGACTCGTCTTGTTATGCAAATGCTTTGGTTTAGCTTGTGTTTGATTAAATGAGGTCAAACTATGATTTTTTGCCTCGCTTGTTATGCAAATGCTTCGGTTTAGCTTGTGTTTGATTAAATCTATGATTTTTTGACTCGTCTTGTTATGCAAATGCTTTGGATTAGCTTTTGTTTGATTAAATGAGGTCGACCTATGATCTTTTTGACTCCTCTTGTTATGCAAATGCTTCTGTTTAGCTTTTGTTTGATTAAATGAGGTCGACCGATGATGCAATGAGGTTGACCTATGATTTTTTGACTCATCTTATTATGTAAATGCTTCGATTTAGCTTGTGTTTGAGTAAACGAGGTTGACCGATGATGTAATGAGGTCCATCTATGATTTTTTTTTACTCGTCTTGTTATGCAAATGCTTCAGTTTAGCTGGTGTTTGATTAAATGAGGTCGATCGATGATGTCATGAGGTCGACCTATGATTTTTTGACTCGTCTTGTTATGCAAATGCTTTGGTTTAGCTTGTGTTAATTAAATGAGATCGACCGGTGATGTAATGAGGTCGACCTATGATCTTTTTGACTCCTCTTGTTATGCAAATGCTTCGGTTTAGCTTGTATTTGATTGAATGAGGTCGATTGGTGATGTAATGAGGTCGACCTATGATGTTTTTGACTCGTCTTGTTATGCAAATGCTTCAGTTTAGCTTGTGTTTGATTAAATAAGGTCGACCGATGATGTAATGAGGTCAACCGATGATGTTGTTTTGTCTCGTCGATTAAAGCAAATGTTTGGGGTATTGCTTCTGCTTGCAAACAGAGGTCGATTGATTATGGAAAGAGGTCGACCTATCTATGTTTTTGTCTCGTCGATTTATGCAAATGTTGGGGTTATTGATTCTGCTTGCAAACAGAGGTCGACCAATGATGGAAAGAGGTCGACATATTTATGTTTTTGTCTTGTCGATTTATACAAATGTTGGAATTATTGATTCTACTTGCAAATAGAGGTCGACCGATGATGGAAAGAGGTCGACCTATCATTGTTCTATTTTGTCTACGCATGTAGTGTATAGGTCGACCTGTTTAGGGACAGGTCGACCGAGTCTAGTTGGTTTCGAAAATGTGTCTAACGTGAATTATCACTTGTTTGATCTCAGGATGTTTGGAAGGAAAAAGGAAAGAAAGGCAGAAAAAACGGCTACCTCAAGTTCTGAATGGGAAGAGTTCAACCCCACTATGTTCCAGACCAAGGAGCAAAGTGACAAATATGAAGAGAGGAGAATACACAACCGCAAGGTGGTTCCTGGAAGGCCATTGACGACCGATGCGTATTCTCATTTCAAAAATTACGGGTTCCTAAAATAATTTGTGGAACAAGAGTGGCTGAAGGTGATATCACTCAATGCACCATACTACCCAAAAATGGTACAGTATTTCTACAACAACATCGTCTATCAGCATAATGCAAATGGATCGATTCATGCTTTTAAAAGCTATGTGAATGGGGTGGAGATGCGCATTAGCAAGATGTGTTGGCAGAAGTATTGGAGACTCCAAACCAGAGGAAGAGAATCAATTGTTACAGTGTTTGGAATGAAAATCATTTCTCGAGAACCAAGCAAATTCAGACTGTATCTGGTCTTGCTGAAGAGAAAGATATTCAGGATCACAGTAGGCCAACAATTCACCAGCTGATAGTTCAAGCCAGAGTTCTTCTCTGTGATACCTCGACTTTGATTTAAGGCCCAACAGCAAGCACTGACCGAGCAGGGCCAATAAAAGTACAAATAGCCATTCAAAACTACTGCTAACGAGTTTGGTGAGAATAGCCTAACGGCCAAGAGGAAAAGTTTGAAGAGCTAGAGGAGCTAAAGGAGCAGTTAGTGAGAAGCGAGTTCGAGGCCAGTCAGCTAGAGGAGAGCAGTGTAAGCGTCATGGAGGATGCTTAGTCAAGGGTTTCAGTAGCAACAACATTAGAGATTAGTAGTTATTTACATTGATGATTATGAGTACAGACTGGAGATTATTTTGAGATTTTTAGTATGGAGTTTGCCCACTTGTTAGGGCTTTGCTTTGATCTACAAGTGCGTGTTTTCAGTATTTTAGTTATGAAAATTTTTCGCACTGCCATTTAAGATTTGAGCATTTTATTTATCAAGGGCATTTTAGTAAAAGTAGTACCCGGCCGGGTTAGGGTGTTTCATTTTGGTATCAGAGCCGGTCTTCCTCTGTTCCTTGGTTTCCAAGGAATACTGGAATGTCGGTCTCAGTTTTAAAGGTCTTGTTTTAAAGGAAAGGAAAACGAGTCAAGGATCTTCTTTTAAGAGTTTATAGAATCTCCCGTCTACTCTAATCATATTGAGGTGAATAACTATGACAACACGGCACGAAGGGATGGTAGCCCAGGGTGCGATTGTTTAAGAATAGGCTCGTACGCGATTTAGTTAACATGTCGTGGTTGGTCAAATGAGAGATTGAGGCGTATGGCGATCATCAGTAAGAAAGAAAGGATGAAAGAAACGTGACCAACCCAAGTAGAATCTCAAAGGCTCTCAAGATAGAATCAAATGTGCGAGGACTTCAACTCCAAACACCAGCAAAGAGGTGCCAATTGAAAGGGAATACCTCAAGGATTTTGAAGGAGTTGAGAGAGTAGTACGAGGAAATTCAGGCAAGGTCAAAGAACAATAGAAGAGATCGTACAAGAACTCCCAAGTCAAACGGTGATAAGGAAGTGTTAAGTTAGGCGCCATGAGTGAAAAAGTACTCAAAGGGGAAGGTCATGATTCTAGAAAGATGTCATGAAGTTGATCGCAAGCTAGAGAAAGATACAAAGGATGCCTCTAATGCATCCAGAAAGTAGAAGCAGTAGTATGAGGTTCCAGCACTAAGAAGCAAGTAACAAGAAGGTGACCATTCAGTTTATGGTTAATGGATAAGACGAGGCATTAAGGAAGAAAGTAAGAGATGCAAAGTTAGGAGGTACAACGTCCTAGGTCACCTATGAGATCAACCCCAGACGAGAGCTACGTTAAAAGGGTTTTACCACCTTACTCAATGGAGGATAAGCCGCCATTAGTGACCTTGGGGTTGGAGAGGGGCATTAACTTCTCATGTACCGAATAATGGATAGTATCGTTCCGATATATGTACAAGGTGAAGCCTAGGTAATGCGAGGGGTTAAGAAGCCACAACAACATCAAGGGCTTCGATGAAGGAGAGTGTCACAAATACATAGTCACTTTGAGTAAGACGCTAGCGGAGTAAGTAGTTTATGAGGGATGAGTGAGTTATCATTCGACCAAGAACCACACGAATTGGAGGGAAGGAATCATAGCTCAAGGTTGTACAAAGTAAATGAAGCATAAATCCCTGTAATGGAAGGATTACCTCAAGTGGGACTTTGGGTTGTCAAGATGAACACATTTCGAGGTCGAAATTTTTCTTAAGGTGGGAGGAAATGTGATACCTCGACTTTGATTTAAGGCCCAACAACAAGCACTGACCGAGCAGGGCCAATAAAAGTACAAATAGCCATTCAAAACTACTGCTAACGAGTTTGGTGAGAATAGCCTAACGGCCAAGAGGAAAAGTTTGAAGAGCTAGAGGAGCAGTTAGTGAGAAGCGAGTTCGAGACCAGTCAGCTAGAGGAGAGCAGTGTAAGCGTCACGGAGGATGCTTAGTCAAGGGTTTCAGTAGCAACAACATTAGAGATTAGTAGTTATTTACATTGATGATTATGAGTACAGACTGGAGATTATTTTGAGATTTTTAGTATGGAGTTTGCCCACTTGTTAGGGCTTTGCTTTGATCTACAAGTGCGTGTTTTCAGTATTTTAGTTATGAAAAATTTTCCCACTGCCATTTAAGATTAGAGCATTTTATTTATCAAGGGCATTTTAGTAAAAGTAGTACCCGGCCGGGTTAGGGTGTTTCATTCGCCACATGCTTTACTACAACATTCTGCCAAAGGGTGCACATTGGGAGGAAGTCACCTACTTCGACATGGAGCTCCTCATCAACCTACTTTCAAATGAGAAGGTGAACTTGCCATACTTGATCTTTAAACACATGCTTGCTGCTATAGAGAGTTCAACCAAGAATCTTCCCTATGAGATGATCCTGACTTTGCTATTTGAGCATTCTGTTGTGGATTTAAGTGGTGAGGTTGGCTTAAGAATCTCAAGCCAGGAGTTCTATACAACATACAGGTTCATCCCTGAAAATGATGGGATTTAATCTGCATAATGGTGAGTTGTCCGATTATACACTGGTCATGGTGTCCATGGTCGTGATGAGGATGATGCTCGTGATGCTGATGAAGGAGCCGGAGACGAGCCAATGGCACAACCACAGAGTTCAACTCCATCGGTCACCTTAGAGCGTATGTGGGAGCGCATGGATGGCATGTACGACTACATGGGGCAGATGTCCACCAAGATGACAGGCATGTACGACTACATGGGGCAAATGACCACCCACATGAGCACACTGCAGGTGAGCGTGAATGAGATGCGAGAGGATTTTTTATCTTTCAGTGGAAAATACATGCATCCCACCACATCCGACTACCATAATGCTAGCACCACCAATGAAGAAAATGCGAATGAGGGAGAGGGGAGAGGAGTAGGAACTCGACGATTTTAGATTGTTTGTTTTTGTTGTTAAGTCTTAAAAATGATTGTGGATTGATATTATGTGATTTTAGATTTTAGTTATGTGTGAACAATTATGATGTGTGTTTTATTATATTTCTTGTTAGTTTATTTAGTTGTTATGTTATGAAGTTATAAGTCCTTGCTATCATTGTTTAGGACGGATTCTGTTGGTTTGAAATGTAATTAGTACGAGCGAAAGAACCACCCACATAACCATACATAAGCAAAAAAGACGCAGTTCATAGGTTGATCTTCCTGTATTCGGTCAACCTCGTACCGGATTAGGTCGACCTCGAAACCAACACTCTTGATTTTCATTTTACGTGAAATGGTGATGGATAAATGGATACAACACTTCTCTTCTATCTGGTCGACCGTTTTCTGAAAATGGTCGATCATTCTGTTAATGACTGTCATCAAGTGGTCGACCTATATACCTTTACGATCGACCATTTTGCTTTGACGCCAATGAAAAGGGTGACCGATGTTTTATTGTGGTCGACCGACAATGACATCTTAAACTAAAAATGGTCGACCACTACATTTTAAAGGTCGACTGTGATAAGTCATTAGGGTGCCCACATTAGTGTATTCGGTCGACCTCTGTTAGGATTAGGTCGACTGAAAAGTGCAAGTTACAGTGACATACATGTCACCATAGGCGCACCCTAAAAAGTTATACCAGTGCGCTACCAGTGCACTATTACAAATCTAAGATCTTAGTTTAAATTGCAGTGGTATAACTATCAATGCAGTGGTACAACAATCAAAACTGGAAATCGAAAAGTCAGATCTGGAAATTGAAAGCTCATTGAGAAAGAGAGTGGGGGAGGAGGGCGGCGCAACGGCGGGGATGGTGGCAGCGATGCTGGAGGATGGTGACAGTAGGACGATGACGATTGGAGAGAGGAGGATGGTGGCGGTGGAAGGCGGCGGAGGACGACGACGACAAGAGGGATAGTGGTGACGGCGACGGCAGAATGAGTGGGGGGAGAGGAGAGAGAGACGACTAGGGTTAGAGAAGATGGTTTTTGTATTAATAAAAAGATTTTTTTATTAATAGAAAGTGTCATTATTATGTGAATAATATGCATTTATTATGTCTACTTTCAGTAATACTTGTCAAATGATTGATAAAATATTGACCATTGAAGAGAGTGTAAAAAACCCAACCCCTTTGGAGGTAGGCATAGTATCCGACCCCATCGGCTGCTAATAATGGAATTTGTTTATGGTTTCTCCTTTTTGTTAATTATAATTTGGGTATTTATATTAGGAAGAAGGGTAGTTTAAAATTTTCATTAATATAAAGAAACAGGGTGCGGTGAATATTGGTTGAAATAAAAAAAATGATGTCAAAATCCCTTACTCCCCATGATTAATAACATGGATTTTATACCTATTTGAGAATGATTTCAACGGTAATTAATTTGGACGATACTTCAACAAAAATTCTAAACCATATATATCAAGCTTATATGATTATATTTTCAACTAAGGATCGCTAATCATTAGTATTTGCTGAGTGTTTTGGTTGAATTATCTTTAATATTTTTCCTTATTCTTAGAGCACTTTTAATATAGTATAAAATATTAGTGTTTAATGTACAACTTGAAGTTATGCCATAATGTTAAATTTATTGTTTAGGTTGTACCATAAATTAATTTGTACCCTTATATCATGGTACAATTTTACAACTTAAAGTCATACCATCACATAAAATTACAAGTTTAAGTTCTACAATAATAACTTCAAATTGTACAATAAAAGCAAAAATCTATAACACACATGCTATATGGCATTGTAAAATACCTCTTATTCTTAACCTAACGTTCATTTATGTGATTCAAAAAATCAAACACAAATTTTGAGTGCAGTAAATAAAGCACATTAGCTAAAAAAAAAAGCCATGACGAAGGGAACTCTAGGAAATTACTTGTGTGTATAAGTACACCTATTTTATAGAAGCCGGCCACTAATCTAGTTAATATAAGAAAGGTTTAATTGCAAGTTTGGTCACTCGAATTGCTACAAAATTTCACGTTTGGTCACTAAAATTGGTTTATTCCATTAGTAGTCACTTAAATTAGTTGAACAGTCCAAGTTCGGTCACTCTCCGTTAGACTCCGTTAATGACGACCATTAAGTGATGACGTGGCTAACAGAAAATCACAGTCAGCATATTTTAACCCTAAAAAATGACTACCCGACCCACCACGTCAAATTTGCCCGCCATGTCACCCTTCCCTACCCAACCCGCAAACCAACCCAATAATCGACCCAACCCCAAACCCGACCCCCTGAATCTGAAAAGTAAAATCGACACTCCCATGCTGCTCGCTCATCTTCCTCCTCTGCTGCGGCGGTGGCGGGGGAGGATCAGGAGATACAACCACAAATTTTTTTCTTCATCTTCTTCTTTACTTTCTTTCCATCCCACTCCGCCGATGACCTTATCACCGCCGGGATCGACACCTGACGGGCAGCCCCAACAGCGCATCCCAAGCATCTGAAGGCAGCGGTTCTCGTCTTCTTGCCGCTAACAGTACTGTTGTTGGCGATGGTGATTGTGGTGGGTTCGCTTGAGTTGGGGGAGAATGGGGAGATGAAGAGGGAAGAGATGGTGGTGGATTTGGGAGGGCGAGAGAGTTGTGGGTTGGGATCTGTTTTGGCTGCTACTGCTGGGTCTAGCTGATGGCGATGAAGATGATGGGAATGGAAGTTGTTTCTACTGGACCTTCTAAACCTGATTTGGTCCCCAATTGTGCTGCTCTCCGGGAAAATAGGCATGATTACTGTTATCTAGCAACGAGTCGTTGCTCCTGCCACAAGGAAACGGAGAACCCATAAATGAAGTGAAAAGAAAGGCAATGGAGGATGAAAGGACGACGGAGAATGGAAAGTAACCTACCCTTTCCTGTTTCGATTTTACTTTTCAGATTCAGGGGGTTTGGGGTTGGGTCGATTATGGGGTTGGTTTGCGAGTTGGGTAGGGAAGGGTGACATGGCGAGCAAATCTGACATGGCGGGTCGGGTAGTCATTTTTTAGGGTTAAAATATGCTTACTGTGATTTTCTGTTAGCCACGTCATCACTTAACGGTCGTCATTAATGGGTCTAACGGAGGTTAACGAAGAGTGACCAAACTTGGACTGTTCAACTAATTTAAGTGACTATTAATGGAATAAATCAATTTTAATGACCAAACGTGAAATTTTGTAGCATTTCGAGTGATCAAATTTGCAATTAAGCCATATAAGAAACGCCACTGATTGGGGCCAAAATTGTAACTTTGTCAAAAATCTGTCCCTTCCCCGGTCTCTCCGCTCCTGCTCCGATCTTCTTTCGCCTCCGAATCCCTAAAGCCCCAAAACCTCCGATCTTCCTTGGGCGCTACTGAGATGAACATGCAACAGACTGCTCAGCCCAAATCTTCTGCGAATGGATTTGCTCGTCGAAGGGAGAGCGGGATGAAATTGGAAAATAAACCTCAATCTGGAAAATTGAACCAGAATAGATCGATGAATGCAAGTGAGGGCCTCTGACTTGGTCTGCTAAGCCTCGTATGTTGAGAGTTTTTCTTTGACAATGTTTGTGTAAGTGCAGTTGGGACCAGCAAAGTTCCAGTTTGTGAGAGTCCATCTCGTGATCGGCTGGCATACCTATCAACCTGCCTTATTGGGCATCCTGTGGAAGTCCAGCTGAAAAATGGGTCCATATTCGCCGGAACGTGTTACACCACAAATGTCGAGCAGGAATTTGGTAAGCTTTCTTGACCTTGTTTGGATGAAAATGCCCGTAGTTTGTTAATTAGTATACTGAGAGGCTAGCTCATTCGTTGCTGTATCTGGTTTGTGTTATATTTCCAAGCCTTTTGAATGTGTGTCTGTTTCAGCTATTGTTTTGAAAATGGCTCGCATGGCAAAGGATGTCTCTTGTCGGGGGAGTAAGCAGGAATATGTAATGAAAGCTCTTTCCAAGACTTTAATTATACCCGGAAAAGAGGTTGCGCAGGTCATAGCTAAGGTCTGATGCATTTCTTGGCTATCTGCTTCAGTATGATATGTGCTAACGATGCAGGTTCATCTTCAGTGCACGAAAGAGCTAGATAGCTATTTCTAATGAATGAAATGATGAAGCTATTGACTCGGTCTTTTGATTATTTGTGATGTATTATACTTGTTTATTTAACTCTGCCAGGATGTACCTGTAACTATGGCTGGGCAGTCCGGTGACCTCCAAAATGAAAGCCATCAGGAAATTTTGATAGATTCATCTATATCACACTCCCGTCATGTGGAACCGCAGAGAGAGCTATCGCCGTGGGTACCGGATGAAGATGATCCACAATGCCCTGAACTCGACAACATATTTGACGGCCCTTGGAACAGGTTACTATGATATAGATCCCTTATTTCGCCTCTTCATGTAAATTCCTTTTCTTATGGCCAGCTGTATAAGGCTCCCAACTTTTATACCTGTTATTCTTTTGAATGGGTGCTCTACTTGTTTTTGGGTTACAGCTGCTAGGTATTAGAGCCCGCAGGGGGTGCTGGAGTTTATAGTATCTTTACTTTCTGTGCTGGGTGCTTTATGTAACCACTGCTGGGGGTAGAAACGAGATCCTGGAGAAAGTTTATCGTTATGCAGTGGGATATTCTCTGCGTATTCATTGCCATCCGAGGAATGTGATATTCACTTGGCCTTTTATGTAATTTCAGGGGGTGGGATCAATTTGAAACGAACGAAATGCTATTTGGAGTGAAAAGCACTTTTGATGAGGAGCTCTACACTACAAGGTTGGAGAAGGGCCCTCGAATGAGAGAGTTGGAGAGGGAAGCAACAAGGATTGCTAGAGAAATTGAGGGCGAGGATACACAAGATCTACATTTAGCAGAGGTGATTGAGGGCTCTCTCTAAGCTTTGCTTTATTCTATCTGCTGTTGTAAAAGTCATTGAATCTCTTGACTGGAATATGGATTCAGGAAAGGGGCATCAACCTTGGCGAAGATTTCGATGGTGATGAGGAGGCGAGGTATTCTTCAGTCATCAGAGGCAGGGAGGTAGATGATAGTGGATACGATGAAGATGAGAATATATTGTTAGACAAACGGAATACTGAAACATTTGGGGATGTACCTGCATCATCCGGTGCAAAGGCTGATCTGACTCGTGCTAAAAGCAATGACAGTGCTGGAGTGTTATCAATCTCATCAGTGGTATTGCTCTTTTATTTCTGTTTTCTGGGATGAAAGTCCATTATTTAGACGGTTGATTCTGTTGGTGAAATTTCTTTTTGGATTTAATATTCTACGCATTTGGCCGTATGGACTAGTGATACTATCCTTTTGTTTGTAATACCCAGCATGAACCAAAATGTTCTCAGTCAAGTAGTGACCCAGATATTCTCCAGTCCAATACATATGGCCATGGTAAACAGCAGACAGATGATCTTCCTTGTAGAAGTTCCACTTTAGATAGTGATGGAAGGTCTGTACACAAGTCGCTCCTTGTTCATTATATTTGCATTTATTGCTTTGAATAGTCTGCAAAGGACACATTTCTCTGTGGTTATGTAAGTTCCTAAAATGCTCACCTTGAAACTGTAGGAACCCTGAGATTTCGCAAGTTGCACAAGGGCATGATAAACTTAGCGCTAGCTTCCATGCAAAAACGGTGAGGCAAATTTACCAAATCCTCCAGCCATTCTTTTGATAGTTGAATCTACAACATCCCTTTATTTTAGATTAAAAGGATTCTGATGGAATATTATGCTCCACTTCTGTTTTCGACATACAGGTAGTTTTGGATGCCAAGTTGTCTAAATCCAATGGTGAGCGAATTACCATTGTTTATATGTCATCTGCTAATGTCGAAGCATGCATGGGGGGTGTTGTAATGAGCAACTAGTTGTCTGAAATAGTTGTGTTTGTGCTCATACTTCCTATATTTGTTGCCTTTCAGAATCCCATTTTTCAGACAACAGTCAGGATAATGGCTGCGATAGAGGTGGACGATCGGCTGATGCTACTGTCAATGCTCCTTTGGCGGCAAGTTCTCAAAAAGAAATATCACGTACTGTACCAGAGGGTGCCGTTTCTGTTAAAGTGGTTGGAGAGAGTTCTGTTGTTAGTGCACTTAGACAACCTGGCACCTCTGCATCAAGTTTGGATTATGCAGTTGCTAACCCAGCTTCTAACCGTCCTGCTTTATCTCCAAGCTCATCAATTGGTTCATTATCTTCTGAAAAGTCAACACTGAATCCACATGCTAAGGTACTGCTTAGTGCTTTCTCTACCCCAGCTGATGCTTTTCATGCTTTGTTACCATCATGTTGGGTTTCTTCGTTGTTCATGGCCTGTGCAGTTAGTATGTTTTTTGCTTCCTGTTGTGTTTTCTATTTGCCAACAGGAATTTAAATTCAACCCCCATGCAAAGAGTTTCACTCCTTCACACTCGTCGCCAGTTCGGCCTCCGTCACCAGTTTCTGATGGTTCTTTCTACTTCCCGGCAAATGTTACCAGTCAACCACAAATGCATGGGCTGCCATTGGGGATTGGTGTAAGTATTGAAACTGATCACCAGCTGTGCTTCTCCTTTTATTTGGTTGGAGTTAAAGAGAAACAGTCCTTCCTGTTCAATGGCAATGATCAATTTGTTGATGTTCTTCGCAACGCGAAAATTGTACCTTTGTTCTGTGATAAGTTCATCATGCATATTTATTTGTGAATTTTCTGAATTCATTGACCTGCAAAGATTACATGTAAGGCTGATAGGAACAGTTAATGAGATTTCTTCCGTGAAATAATGGTGACAAATTTTTTTTATTTTGGCAGATGGGTCCATCATACAGTGGGCATCAGCCCGTTCTCTTTAACCCACAAGTTGCACCATTGCAATCGCCCCAACCTTATTTCCATCCTAGCGGACCTCAGGTATGCTGTTGTTTGTTAGTCGAGACCCAAATTTGACGTGCTGTTGATTTTTTATCACACAGTGGCCAGACTTGCTGAGTCTGACCCAAATGTCTTTGTGATTGCAGTATGGTCAGCAGATGCTTCTCGGTCACCCGAGGCAAGTCTTGTACATGCCAGGATACCAACCTGTAAGCAGTTCTCAGCATCTCTAGACCTTGTTGGTATTGAATGATATGCTTTCTGAAAGAAATAAGGTGTTGTTGGTTAGGTTATTGATTTGGGGATGTTTTGTTTTTGGCCAAAATCGTTTGGATAACAGGAAAACCCCTACAAAGGACGTGACTTTTAGTGCCTTGGGAGCTGACGATTGATGATTACTACAGTGCATAATTTATTCTTAGTGGGTTTCCGGATCACGGTTTGCTCGAGGAATAAACATCATCTGTTGTGGTTGACTTGTTAAGAAGGGGAGGGATTCCGAATTGACAAATCCAGCAGAGCCCCATAATGATGAAGATCAAGAGATGGTAGGTTTGTTGGAATCCGCAGAAGCATACGAGTCTGTTTATGAGCCGTGGGAGAGAAAAGTTTGACTATATAATCTGCTCCATCACCTATCAACAAATTTACCTGAATTAACTGCCCATCTTTTCCTTGTTCTTTCTTTTATTTTCTCCAGCTGTTATTTTATATACTTCCATTGAGAAAAAAAGAACTAGCAGTGTTGGATTGCTAAGTAAAGTTGAAGCTTGGGTTTCCATTGTTGCTTTTGGTTTATGTTCTTGTTGTTCAACTGTTGGGTAAATTAATGAATGTTTGCCTCAAGATTTGCCCTCGCCATTCTTTCCGAGATGGTTAAATGCAAAAGTGAGCAACGAGCTCACCTATATAGTGCAAATTAACCATGTTATCGTTGATGAAGCTATGTTTCCTTTATAGCTAACCGGTTGTTTGGATGGAGCATATCAATGAATTATTTTGAACAAATAACTCGTTTTGAAAGTATTTTGACTTTATTGAAAGAAATCATTAAACTGAGTTATTTCAAATACCTCCTCCGCTAGTTATTTCAAATATGTCATCTCTCAATTCTATTTTCCAAAGTGTCTCTAATGGTCTCTTTCTTCTTCAACTCCCTTTCCCTTCCATTTATTAAAGTGGAGGGCATTATTGGATTTTCTCTTAATTTGTTATGAAATACCTCTTTCAAGCAGCGGCGGATCCAAGACTGGGTAGAGGGGACAGGTTACGGTGATTACTACAAAGTAGTAATCACCATGGTTACTAAGGGTACATTGGGTATGGAAAAATAAATTGTATTAATTAATTTTTAAAATAAATTTTATTTTAGGTAGTTACAATAATCTATTAATTACAATTCTCTTTCTTTCTCTCACTTCCGTAATCTCCAGCCAGATCCCCTTTCCTTATTTTTCTCAATCTTTCTCCAAAAGAAAAAAAAACACGAAATTACTACCAATCCATTAAACAATCACTACCACTTTGAAAAATATCAATACCATTGCATAAATAAATCTATACCATTACACGAAAACTACCAATATAAACAATCTACAAATATAAATCTATACCATTTGACAAAAAATAATACCATTGCATATTTAATCAATACCAGTACATGCAAATTACTACCATTACATGATAATCAATACCAATGCAACAAAAATAATACCAATGCAACAAAATCAATACCAATGCAACAAAAACAATACCATTGAAGCGAGAGGGTCGGAGATAAAAGGATGGCCAGCGCCGTCGATTGCTTTGACGACTTCCGCGGTCCAGGTCGCTTGTCCATCGACTCCTCCCTTCTGACGAGTATATATATATATATATATATATATATATATATATATATATATATATGAGAGAGAGAGAGAGAGAGAGAGAGAGAGAGAGAGAGAGAGAGAGAGGGTGGAGGAGGAAGGAGGCAGGGATGATGGGAGGAGGGGGTGGGGTGGTTAGGGGAGAGGGGAGGGACGACAGGGGGTGGGGTGGGATGGGGAGGAGAGAGGCGAAGGGGAGGGATGGGGAGGAAGGAGGAAGAGAGGGACAACAGGGGAGGGGAGAGGCGGCCGGTGAGTCTGGGTTTGGCTGGAAGGAGGAGAGGGTAGAATTAGGGTTTGTGTATATATAGAATAATCCAGTGTGGTTTCTTTTTTGTTTCCAAAATTATCCCCGAGCAATCATAATCGTGAGATTAAAAATATAGGAAAAAGAAAAAAAATGGATGGTAGATATTGATGTAGCCAAGGTGGCTACTAGAATTTTAGTAACCATCCTAACGCCTTCCCTGGGTAGAGCACTGGGCCACATTTTGAAAAGAGGCAGAGTGGGCTGGGCCGTAGGTCGACGAACACTTAAATGAATACCGAAAATAAAAAAAAAATTACAAGTGCTATACTAGTTAGTTTTGAACCAGAGGAGGGTTGGCATCCCCCCCCCCCCCCCCCCCCCCCCCCCCGCCCGATCCGCTGCTGCTTTGAAGAAGAGGAAGATATTGATCGTTCCCAATGGGAGGAACAAAGTGAGGAGGAAGAAGGAAGAGAGGTTGAGGTTGAAGATACAAGTGGTGTCCCAGATGAGGGCGAGGTCGTGGTGGATGAATTTTCTACAAGTTACAAGTGCTACAAAAGCTTTTCACCCGACATTGATGCGCTACTCGAGAAGGACCTGTTTGCGGCTCTTTTCCAAGCCAAGGCCAAACCATAATTGATCCCTCTTTGGTGGATGCGTTGGTGGTCAATCCATGATGTCTTTACATTGTATGGGGCAAAGGGAAGAAAGAAGAAGGAAATAAGGAGAGGTCTCGTGGGTGGGGCATCAAAACTATCCAAGTTCATGAGCCCTCAATCAAGGACTCGTCCAATCCTCGTGGATTGAGACACCACCTCACTGACGAGAACCTCAACTTCAAGGAGGTTCTAGGATGGATTGAGACTTGAGGAGAAACCGTCCGGCTCACGACGTTAAAGAAGCACTTATTGGGAGACAACCCAACCACCATCGGTTTGTTTTCTTTAATCTTCAATAAGACAACCTTTGGGGAGCTTTTCTTATTTTGGATGTGGCCTTGTTCTTCCGAATCTCACCCGACCACGAATCCCATCCACCAACATTCACACCATATCCGGTAACATGTTTTACTTCCTTACTTTATGCCATAGAGAGCAATGTCCAGCTTAAGTGTGGGGGTATTCTATTATGCTTGTGTGTGTGAATGATTGGTGTGATTTTGAGTGCTTGGAGTCTAGTTGAATACCCAAATTTCAAAAATTTGAGGGCTCCAAGCAAAACAACTGCTCCGTTTGCATGATCATAGTTGAACTTTTGGTGATTTTTTTTGAATCTCGTGGCTATGAGCAGCGATATATGAATGAATTGTTTGCGTTTGAGAACGACCTATGATGATGACTGAGATATGCACAAGGATTGTGTAAATGTTCAGTTCTCATGTGTTAGCAAACCAATGGATGTTTTGGATTGATTACTCATTGATTACAATTGCTTATGCATCGGAATTTGGAAGTTGGAATGAATGGTTGAGCATCTAGGTAGCCAAGTGAGATTTGTGGTGCTCGTTTTTTTCTTGTGTCATATATACCTCTTACCATGATGTGTAGCATTCACGTTGTTACTAGCAAGGAAGATGAAGGAATAGAATTAGCCCACGATCCAAAAATTGACTTGTCCCGATTGCATTATCCCCTTGTCAACTCTTTTGAGTCGTGTGTCATAGGGCCGCTCTTGTGTAGCTCCCGCTATTTGAGCTTAATTGAGATTCAATATAGTGGCCCTTACTTTCTTCGTGTCTACACCATTGTTAAATCATCCTTATGTCTCGGAGCACCCGTTACTTGAGCTCTATTGAGGTTCCACATAGTGATTCGTGCATGGTTATGCTAAATGTGAAAATGAGTGTTGGAGGAAGTTCTTAAAAAATTCAGCATGTGGTTATAAAGTTTAAAGAATGTGGCATGTTTTGTTAACTCTCTTCTTCCCCTCAAGGAAAAAAAAAATAGGGAAAAAAGGAAGATAAGGAAGCAATAAAGAGGGAAACGAAAAGAAGAGAGTGGCCAAAAAGTTGTTCATGCTCTAAGAAGTGTGTTTCTTAGAAGTCAAGCTTTGGAACACAAACATAATTGTTTACCTCCTTCACTCTTGTGCTTAAACAACTTCAATAGCAGTTATAGCAAAGAAAGTATGTGTGGATAGTGTTCATGATTGGTTGTGATTTGGAATTGCGGAACATGTGATTTGTGGTTGTTGTGAGTGGTCTTTGTTTGTTGTGAATAGGTTCTAGGTGAAATTGTGGAACCTCATGCTACATGTGTCACCACCCAAAAAGCTTTTCCCCATGTCCTAGACCCTAGCCAATGATCTCAACCAGTGTCTAAAACCTCCGGACAAGCTAATGATGACACCCATCCTGTGAGCTCTAGCATTTACAAGTTGTTGTCATGGTGAAGAGACAATAGGGCTGAATGTATGAATATGCACATCTTTTGCATCAAAATGGTCCTGACCCCACTGGTCGAGAGTAAGCGATTATCCCTTCATATTATCATAACCCCGGTGAGGACCTAGATTGCTCAGTCGTCTGTTCTGATGACTTTATCTTTATGCATGAAGGACTGTGATTGGTGAGTCATTTAGATAGGCTGTGTATTGGTTTGTGAACAAGGTGAAGATTCTGGCTTTACACAGTTTTGTTGCATTCGAATGTCATTTGTGGTGGTTGTCAGGATTGTTGTTGTTATTGTCCATATGCCGGTGTCAAATAGCTATTGTGATTCACTTTCTCTGTGCCCTATGACGTGCCCCAATTTTTTTTGGGAAAGAGGTTGCAAACTTACATTGTGTTGTACTTGGTTTGCTTGGAGACAAGCAAACGTTTAAGTGTGGGGAGTTTGATTCGTGCATGATTAAACATGTTTTATCCCTTCATATCTTGATTGTTTGTCTCGATAATCGTTGTCTCTTGACATATTTTACTCTAGGTTGAGCTATTTTTTGTCACATTTCAGGTCTTAATAAGTGTCGGGAGGGTTAGGGACGAGTTTCAGGCAATTTGGAGGTCAAAACTAGTCAAAAAGTGGAGCCTGTGCACGGTTCACGGGCATTAGGCAAATATCACGGCCTGGGGGAGTGAAAATCTCCCAAACCGTGAAGATAGTCATTTTCCAGCAATACGTCTAATGTCATCTCGCGGTCATGGTCACACTTCACGGCCCGGAGGGAGTGAAAATAACACCCTACCTGTGAAGATAGCCCAAAGCGATGTGTTTTGGGCTGAGATCACGGTTGGTCCACTTCACGGCCGAGAGAATCACCCCCAAACCGTAATATTTTCCCTGCTACTAATATAAATTGACAACAACGGGTTTTGGTGAAGGACAACTAGGTTTGTTACCCCTAAACACCCAAGGGGCGATTCTAGAGAGGGTGAACTAGGAGGGTTCTTGGAGCTATTTGGCGGATCAAATCACCATTGAAGCTTGAAGAAAATCCCCTAGAAGATGAAGATTTAAGATTCTAAGCTTATATTGTATTCTCTCTCCTCATCTCTATGAATTAGCTTTCATTCTCTTAGGTTGATGAACCCTAGTTCTAGATTTTTGCTTGATGTTGATGTATGTGATGAATCCTATGTTTGATTGCTCATTTTATTTAGGTTTTGGATGAATTTGATGAATTGCACGAGTATTGATTCCATTTCATGTCAATTGGGATTTTGGCCTAGGAGGGAGAAAATCCCTTTAGAGCCCATTATTGGCGTCTTAGGGTTGCTCCTATCATATGTCATTCTGGGTAATCCCCGAGGGAGTCAATAGAGTCGTGACTCGTCCCGAATATCAAAATAAAAATCTCACTTAAGGCCCAAGTATAAACTTTAACAGGGTGCGATATATGGCAAGTATGTTTTAAAAGTCAACCTGGGCCGGTTCATGTACCCTTACTTCGATTATCAAGCAAATGGTTTTTGGTTAAAACTATGATTTATAACTAAAATGATTGGAAAAGTAAATGGTTTGAATACTAATTGAGAAGGTTTCACCTGGGTGTTGCTTCTCCTAGCTAGCAATCATGGTTTGTCGGATCGAATACAAATGTGTGGTAAAGCCGGTTGTAAACCGTAGAGAAGTGCAACAAATGAACAACCGTCACTCTCTTAATCACTAGGCCAAGGGATTTTAAATCAAGCTACCAAGGTAGCTCTCTTGGCCCAATCGACTAAGGGTTGCTTAGACTTCACCCTTGAACCATAGTTCGGACGACCAAATTACAACCTACCCAAAGTGCTAACACATATTAAGAGGTTTTCCCTAATTCAACCTAGGTAGGTGACACAATTGGCCATGGAATTCCATCTTTTACAAGCCTCTTAACAAAAAGGGGATTTCCCTCACCTAGATCAAAATGGCATAATAATTGTAAATGCAAAAACATAACACAATCTTCATGAAAATATCTTATAACTTGTATTAAAACACAACCACACACAAGTCATTCAATCCATACAAACATACACATAATTGTAGCTAGGGTTTACAAACACCCAAGTGAAAGAAGGGTCTACTCCATGCTAAGTAGAGGGAATACACAAGGGAGAAGAGAGAAAACCATCTTGGAGATATTTGTCTTCTTCCTTGGGGTGTGGAGATGAACCTTGGAGGAAGAAATTCCCAAAACCTTGCTCTTGGATGAAACCCTAACTTCTCCTTTTCTCTTTTTCGTCACTTTCTCACTCTAGAAATCTGAAGAAGAAGAACTCTCTCTCACTAGGTTCCTCTCCCTTTTCTCTTTTAGCTCAGCCCCCTTTATATACCCAGATCGATAGTGTTGCACGGTCCCAGTTCACGGACGTGAACATTTGGCCTGGTCCGTGATGTCGAGCAAAAACACGTCGTTTCATTAAGGTGCTTCACAATATGGAGCTGGTCTTCATGGTCGAGCGATCGTGAACTGCTTTATTCCCGCGAGACGGATAAAACCTTTCTAGACTCCTTGCTCTTCACGGTCTGGATGACCGTGAACCTCTGGCCTCCACCGTGAACTACTGATATTGCTCCCTTTTGACGAGTTTTCGCCCCCTTTCGTCCAACTTTCGTTCCATGGGTTGATTTCACATGATAGGATCTGAAACATACTAAAAACAATCACAACCTAGCGTAAAAACCGAAATTCATAGAGTAAAAGTGCCTCAAACATCTAAGGAAAATGGGGGTAAAAAGTGTACAAGTAAACCTGAATCAAGTTGATTTATTGACAGTATATGAATCCCTAGGTTGAAGAGCACTACTCATTCAGTGCTACGCCATTCCGGGTGAATTCCTTAGGGTTAATCGACCAAATTCATCTCCCATAATTTGTAATTAGCTAGGGTAATGGCTAGGTTAGTGTAGTTAGCTTAGTTTCTTAATCACTATTTGATTTGGGCTCAATTACACATATTTTATCTCTCATTTGTTTATCGTTTGACTTGGTAAATCATTGTCCCTCGACCTAATTTATGCTAGGATGTGTTTGTTTTGCTACATTTAAGGTCCTAACACATGGGGAAGGTTGAGGATGAGTTTGGGGACGATTGGAAGTTGCAAAGTGCCAAAAAGTGAAGACAATCAAATGGCACGGTCTCCAGGCCATGACAAATAAGCCGAGACCGTGACATTGAAAATTTCCAGAAAGGTTTCTAAGTCTCGCGGACCTAATGGTTGTTGATAAACCAGGCTATGAGTCTTGCTCAAGTTGCCAAACCATTATATAGACATGTATCCATCCAATAAATGAAGGAATCGTGATGTTCAAAGAGAGAATCATGACGTTGAATGAGAGAATTAAATGTTCAATAAGAGAAACATGACTTTTAATCTGAGAAGTTAAACATCGAATTACCTATTGGGGGTCAAGCACACCCTTCTCAATAGATTGATGAAGTGAAGTGATGGAAACTGCTTCATGCAGACTTGTCATCGGTGCCGGGAGAGCCCTCATCATGCCATTGTTTCCACCAACAACATCCATTCGACCAACTTTGGTCACTTGATGCTCTTCCATAAAGACTTGTAGAAGACAATCATCTTGTTGTTTATGTCGTGGAGCCATCAAACCAAACACAAGGTCCCACTGGGTGTGCCAATTTGTTTTCTAGCGAGAAAACTTGCGTTGAATTGAGATAATTGCACCTTGACTTCTTTAGATAACGATTACTAAGACACGACTCACACCTCTTCAAACAAAGTTCGAACGAGGGCGTTTGATTGATGGTGAAAGGAAACTACAAATTCTAAGTTGATTTACTCCTACTCCTATGGAGGTTCAACGAGAGCTCCAACTACGACTAAGGCTACATTGTAGACTAAATGATAAAGTTTGACATTGGGTGTCAAATGGTTGGTTGCGGAACCCTTGTCTCTGTCGAACTCCTCTCCTATTTATAGGCATGTGTTGGTAACTGCCTTGGAGAACCGTCTTCTTGATAACTGCTAAAAAGAACCGCTCCCTCATCTCCGGAGTGGTGGTTTCTCCTTCAACCTCCTAGGTGCCTCTCTTGGAACTGTCATCTTGGTGCTTGACATGGTCTACATCTCGATCTCACGACCACCAAGGTCCAGCTCACTCGAGACAAGAGATGTCTAGATTTCACATCCAACGGGAGACTTAACTCCCTTATGACCAACGTGCTCGAGCTCTCGGACTTATTATATTCTGTGGCTTCCTTCTCCCCACGTAGCTTTCCTTCTCACGTCCAAGTCATTGGTTTAGATCTCGGAGGTGCTCATCTTGATCTCACGACAAAGGTCATCTTGATCTTGCAACCACCGTGGTCTACCAGACTCGTGACATAGACCGTCTAGCAGACTCGCAACGAACATGGTCAAGCAGACTCGCGACAAACGCGATCCACCAAACTCCACGTGACAATGCCTCATCGTGATATGATTTCGAGGCTAAGGTCTTCTAGATCTTGCGACCAACATGATCTACCATGGTCGCGACGAAGTCCGTCTAGCAGACTCGCGGCGAACGCGCTCTAGCTGACTCACGGCGAGCACAGTCTACTAGACTCGCGACGAACGTGGTCTCACAGACTTAGCCTCCTCGCGAAGAAAATGGTGCCCTCTCAGAGACTTGCCTGTTTGAGTTTAAAAATCTAGTACCATAATGCCCAATTTAAATAACATTAATCAATATAGTTGATCTGACCTTATAAAGACAATAAATACCTTTTTATATAAAATATAAAATCGTGCAAACTTAAGACATACAAATTTTGTAACCCAGCGGTAGATGAGCTATTTTATCACCCAAAGGTCTTGGGTTCAATGCCAAAGGAAAGCAGTTTACATAGGTTAATTACTTTTAATGGTAGTTTACATAAACTACAACTTCTCATTTCCCCTAGGTTAATTACTTTTATGTAGTTTACATAAACTACAACTTCTCCTTTTTTTTTATAGTAAGTGGGTATTAGATACTTTAGTCATTAACTTTGTAATATTTATTTCCCTTTTTAAGTTGTAGTTTACATCAATTAATTATCGTTTTTGCTTCTTGAAATACATTATTTTTCTTTTTCTAATTTATAGTAAATATAATGTGAAAAATATTTTATATGGTTATAATAAAACAAAATTAGTATAAAAAATAGATTTTTAAACCTAAATATTTTAATTATTAGTATTTTTTTAGTCTTTTGCGGTAATGTATTATGAAATCCCCCCCCCCCCCCTCCCGAGCGCTAATGCTAGCTCCACCCCTGTCTTGTGAATAATCAATGGTGATATAAGATTATTTTTTAGGTGTAAACACACAGCAATTCAATAATAGCAATCAATATTAAAGGACGCCCGAAGAATTTGATTGGGTTATAGGTATAATATGCCCCTCTACTATGATGTTTTATCAAACATGCCCTTCTACTATTTTTTATATCAAACATGTCTCTGTACTTTGTAAAAATGATCAAACATGCTCTTTTGTTTAAATTTTCATCCATAAACCGTTAACCAAGGTCGAACTTTGGTTTGGGCGGCACTTATGTCTAAAATATTCCTAATAATTCCACTTTAGAATTTTTTTAGTTCTTTTGTATAGCCAAATAATTCGAATAATTTCACTTTGAATAGACCCAGAGAAATCAAACGGGAGACAAAACTGACATTTTCGCTCCCATTTGCCGATGTCGGTTCGTTGAAATCTCGGTTCGTTGAAATCTCGGTTCAACCATGATTGACGATTTTTTCAATGGAAATTTTAACAGAAGGGCATATTTGATAATTTTTTCAAAGTACAGGGACATGTTTGATGTAAAAAGTAATAGAGGTGCATGTTTGATAAAACGTCATAATAGAGGGCATATTATACCTATAACCCAATTTGATTAAATACTAAATTGCTCTTCCAGCCACGAACTAACATCACACTTTATGTCTTTCAAAATTAGAATAGCATCACATGTTATCTCTCGCACATCACATGTTATGTTCATCTTCCATTATATGTTCCTTTCTATATATATGTTTCTTCTTCGTTAGTATATTTGGGGTGTCACATTCACAACGTAAGTTTAATTTATTTTTCCTAATGTTTTTACCTAAAATGGTAAGAAGAGGGGTTTTCAGTTTAAAACTTTAAATTTTAAGAATCTGGGTGCAAAAGCACAATCTAATGTATTAAAATGATTTGGCACCTAACCATGCGCATAATAGTCCGTCTTATTAAAAAATGGTATGTACGTCGTAGTAGTATTAGGAGATCAATACTATTAAACTGAAAATGTAAGGATTGATGGTCTTACTAAAAAGATTTATTATAATCAATACGTAAAACTAAAATGTAGTAAACATTTATAAAATTTAATGGTCTTACGAGGGTGGAAATTGGGGTGGATGTGGTTACCCACCCCACATTTTGCGAGTAACCACACTCACAAATATAGAATTGTGCTACACACAACCCGCCCCGCGGTGGGTAGTGGTTAACCACTATTCGCTTCGGTTTGGTGCGGATTGGTTGTGGATACCCACAAAAATTTCATCATTAAATAAAATAATATGGTAATTAAATAGTGAAGTTGTGTTTCTTCTCACTTAAAAACAAAAACATACATAAAAGAAAGTTAATAAAGTGTTAAATAAATTATGAATCTCAAATACAAGATGTTAGTTAGTGTAAATTCAGAAGAGATGGATTTGGAAAGAGATTTGAAGATAACGAAGAGGCGGAGTGACCTGTTATCAGACAAATATAATTGCATGTCCTGACTCCTCCGATGGCAACAACAACAAAACACAAAAGTGGCTCGATAAGTGGAGGCACCCGCTTTTAATGAATCGATTATTCTCCAGTCCACTCTCGATTATAGTCTTGTATTGTTTGTAGCTAGTTGCATGTTGTGTTGTTCATGAGTTCGTGGAGAAATGGAGACAAGTTTGGGTATCGAACTAACCTTTATAGATTATTTCCCTCATCTAACGAATCGGTTAATTTATCTGACTATATCTATAGGCGTGGTATTGGATTAACATGATTATTTGGGTTATTCGTATGAGTTCTTGTCCCCAAGAAAACTCTTTTTTTTTGGTAAAACTATAGACTTGGTTTTGTTATAAAATAAACATATACCACACGGACAATGCTTATTTGATAAAAGTATCTCACACGAACATTTGTATTGACTTGGTTTTGTTTTACAGAATAAGTACGTATTTGATTTTAGTAGCTACCTTAATCCTTAGTCTTCCAAGTTTCACAAACTAATATAACTAATGTGGTTAATGTAGGTTTTGTGGGTAAACTGCTGTGGGTAGTGGTTAACCACTAACCACAAGATTCAATATTTTGCTACCCACACCCAACCCACTATCAGCAAATTGTGGGTATGGGTATCCACAAAGTGTGCGGTTTGCGAGTTACCCGCAACCCGCAAACCAAACTTCCACCCCTAATCTTACGTACACATTACACAACACAAAGACGTAAAGGTGACATCTTTACATATTACGAGACTGAAAATCGTGATATTGGGTTTGTTATATAACCGTGTAGAACTATCTGTAGGTAATATTAGTTAGTAATAACAACAAGGAAATGGTAAATTGAGTAAGATTAGAGAATCCGTTCACACAACAAAATGCCATAATTTGTCTTCATTCATCATTTAATTCTTTCATTGTCGCTAAAAGACAGTCAAACGACTTTGGCATCCACAGTAATCGCGGGCGTCCTCATCCATCCAACTCATATCGTAACGTAACCCCAGAGCATTTATTTATTATGAATTAATTAGATGAATCAACTTAATTAAGCCTCCTCATCGTAATTACGTACATGAATTTCTCCACCCCCCGCTAATCTCCCCCGCCGGTGAAGGACTTGCCAATGTAAGCAATAACCTGGCACAAAACCAGCAAGACCTGGTTCCGGTTCCCCAGGGGCCGCCACGTGGACTTGGAGAAGACAGCCTGGCAGTCGGTGGCGTTCCGCGCCGCCTCCCCGGACAGGCTGGCGAGGCCGAAGTAGGTCTCGGAGTTCAAGTCGTTGTAGGCGATCTCGAGGCGGGAGATGGCGGCGTCGTAGTCGGATCCGCACCGGTCCAGCCGCATCCGGTCGACCCGGCTCGTGTGGTCCTTGGCGAGGCCCGAGATGTAGGACCGGGTCCCCGTGGCGTTGGTGTAGGCCAGGCCCACGGAGATGAACGCCATCACGTAGCGGTCGGCTTCTGGGGTCCGGTCGTCGGCGTACAGCGCCTCCACGCACAAGGGGTAGTCGGCGGTTGTCTTGCAGATGCGCTGGACCAGCGGCGTCGGCGGTGGGGGCTTTGCGGCGGCGGATGTGATGAGGAGGAGGAGGAGTACTGTTGTGAGGAGGAGGGGATGGTTGGGTGACATGATGGGATTGGGATCTGGGAATTAAGAGGAATGAATGGCTGAGATGGTAAGGATTGGTGGGCTTGTGGTGAAGTGGAAAATAAAATGAAAAGACGACTGGGGCGGACTAATTTAATGGTTTGATTGAGTAGGGAAAGAGAAGGGGCTGGGCAACGTTTTATAAACTGACCATGTTTGGCCGCTTAATTATATTGACCAAGTGATCTATCAGTTAATGGTTTGTTCAATTCCTATGTGACATGTGAGCAATACAGTCAACAACGTGATTCTATCTCGAAGCGGTTGGGTGACCTAAAAACGTAAAATCGTAACCTTTTAAGTTTTAAAGCGTAGATTGTAACTACATTTGTAAGTAAAATCACGATTCCACATAGAAGCGTTTTGGTGACCTAAAAAGGTAAAAGCGTAAACTTTTAAGTTTTAAAGCGCAATTTTGACTGCATTGCATGTGAGTAGGGGCTGGGGGACTAACTATGCTTGAAACAAATATTAATGGTCATTTATATTAGTAAAAGGCTCTTCACGCACAGTTAGATGTTTATATAATTTGTACATATAAGTTACACTATTGATGTGTGCTTTATTTGGTATTTGGTTTTGAACTATGTAGGAAAATACACAAATGACTTGGAGTATGCTTAGAACGTATTGAAAACATGAGAAAGTTAAAATGACTAACAAAAATATGCAACTAATAGTGACATATATGTATACAAATAAAGTGTTGCTTACATAAAGAGTGGCTAAATTACACGTTTGATCACTCAAATTACATAATCTTTCGTGTTTGCTACCCGAATTACTTTTTTTCTTCTTATAGGTCACTAACTTTATGAATTATTTCACCGTTACTCACCGTATTACACAAATTTTCATGTTTGGACCGTCACGTTGAGCAACACCTTTGATATGCCCCTGGGGGTGTATATTATCAAAGTCACGCAGCTAACGACTCAATCGAAGAATCGATTGAGCTCGAATCAAGAACAAAGCGTTCTTAATACGAACTTGGATAAAACAAAACCAAAAGGACGATTCCACGCCTGGGAATAGCTCGATTGGTATAGAATGGTAGTTGCTTGACCACAATTGAAGTGGCTATTCAATCGATACACAAGCTCAGCAATTTTGGAATCCACCAAACCCAAAACAAGTTCGCAAACTTGAAAAAACAAAACGGTTTCTTTTCGATTAATTAACTCTTCTTTACAACGTGAATTGGAAAGGTATTTAAAGACAATAAACCCTAATACAACCCTGCATGAACAAGGAAACTAATTAGAACAGGAAAAGGCTAAAGAATTCGTGTAAAACAAGGTAACTTGCAAGCCAAGAAACTGACTTAAAACACAAGCAAGTCTGCCTAGAAAAACAGTCTTTATAGCATCTTTGAGCCCTTCGAAAATGGTCTTCTAGGTTGATTCGAACTCAACCAATTCCTTTCCTCTGTAGAAGAAAACTTCCTATTTCACCTCCAACTTGAATCAGCCTGAGATCATGCTCTAAACTCCAGATATAGGCCTTTAAAGTCGGTATCTCAAAACAGTTTTCTGCCTTAAACCATTTTCTGGCAGTTTTCCTGTTTTGATGTAGCCTTTTGATGGGCTTCAAAAGTGACCTTCTAGAGATCCCCTTTAGCTCCAAAATATACCATTGCAAAGATAAAAACTTTATCTTCAAAACAAGCCCTTGACCATCCATTTTCATTGAGCCATTTGTGAGATAAAAGCTTCCAAAGTAGGCTACCTGAAACTGTTTCAACACTTGGCCAAAAATCAGAATTCTTCAAGTGAGTTGAGATGACTTCTTTGGCAAGTAATTTTGAATTGTAGATTGATCCAATTGGGATCATATCAACCTTCGTCAGTTTGAGCGGTCGGATCTCCACACTCGATGACATCATGTTTCGTCTAGTGAGCAAGTTCGGCAAGGTCTTTGGCCTCTACATCCTCACCTCAACCAGCGGGCAGCACCATCTGCTAAGTTATTTTCCCGTCGCGAAACGACATCGCGCGGTCCGTCAGCCAGATATTGCGATTGTTAGTCTTCTCCGTTGTCTTGGGTCATATGTGGTTGCTCTTCCTCGTTGGCGACATATAGAATAGATACTCACAACAATCACAACACAATATGCAGAGACAAATCTATCTAGGGAACTGGAATTGTAATTGCTCGGTCGTTGTCGAAGAAGACGGACTATCTCACCTCAAACGGTGGTACCGAAGAAGCGGAAGCGAGGGAAAGCGAGAGCCGCGGAGGAGATTCGGTTCTCAAATCCCCGTCGACTGTCATCTCGTCGGCGCGACCCAATGTTGAATAAAAAACGGATCTGTCTTGCATAAACCGCGAAATTGGTATCAATTTAAATATGGAATTTAGTCCTTGCTTATTAGGTGCCGGGGGGGACAGAGAAACGAGGTGGTGAGTGTCGGTAGTGTGTTAGATGGGGATGATAAAGCTCTTGGCTTTTAGGGGCGGTTGACGACAGCTCTGAAGTAGGGAGGAGTTTGCTGGCAGTGGTTAACTAATTGTTTTTTTATTTTTTTAAATGGACAAGTCAGTAAGTTAACGATCCAGTTAGCAGTTATGTTTGCCACGTCATCAAAAAACTGACCGAATTAAAGGAGTCTGACGGAGACTGACAGTCGGTGACTAACGGTGAAACAATTCGTAAAGAGTGTGACCAATAAGAAAAAAAGTAATTCGAGTGGCAAATATGAAAGATTTATGTAATTTGAGTGACCAAATGTATAAATTAGTCTGTAAAGAGTACACAAGTGACAACATGAGATTTGCTTCCTATTATACATACATAATCAATCTTCACCATAAACGCAAATGATTGTACTTTAATGGAGTTCAATGTATCTATGAATTTTTTTTCAATTGTTATCTTCTTTGTTCATCATGACATGAATTATATATGGACATATGACGTAGGAACATTGACATATATTTTTGAATAAGTTACCATTTTCAATGGAAATTAGTGAAATGAATTTAGCTCTTTATTCAAACAATGTCCAAGTCATTGTCATAGGATTGTTATTTAATGTTTTCATTCATTGCTATAATACTAGTTTAGCAGTAATATTTGAGATGGTAGTAGATAAATAACTAATTTTATTATGTTTAACTACATATATTGAACAACAACATTGACTTAATGTTTCGGTATAAAGTGAAATTATGGGCAACTTTGTTTTTTAAAACTATTAAGTTATGACAAAACTCTAAGCACAGGAACGACTGGAGCTATTGAAGTTGGCGTGGAAGAATTCAGGGTTGGAGCAGTGTCGTCAACACTTGAGGATGGCGGCGACACAAATATCAAAAGCAAAGAGAACCGACCGATGATAAATTCTAGACGAAAATATTGCAGCAGAATTGGAGAATCACTCCAAAGTTGTGCCCGGTTGCATTTGCAATGTAGGCAACTTGTCGAAAAATCTGGTTGTTGAGACCTTCAAAGAGCTTCAATAAATGACTATATGAAACATTGGTACAAAAAATAATTTGTCAACTCTAACTCTCGCCACAAAATTAAACCAACTCAAATTTCACCTAATATAGCTATTAAATCCATTCCTACCTCTCTCACTTACATTTATATGTAGAACTCTATCCCATTTAACTATTCAATAGTCACATGTACTGGAGTTATTCTTTACGTTCATTTCTATGAACTCGTGTGACAACTATGAACGATATAGTCACCACCATATTTACTTGGTATCACAACTAAGCTTCACTTTCATTTCTGTTTCTGTTTCCATTTCATATTTCTTGTTTCCATTCAATAAATTTGGCAATGGAAACGAAAAAATTTTGTTTACTTTTCATTTTGCTTTATGTTCGTTCACAAGTCTGGAAATGGAAAGTGGTAGCTTTCTGTTGTTTCCACCAATTTACAACGCTATTTTTTCATATTTTCAACGAAAAACTTTCTTCTTCTTATCGATAAGCTAAATTATTTGAATGACATTACTCACAATTATTTTTTAATCCTTTTATTTTAGTTCTTCAATGTTTCTCATTTACCAAACTTTTCTTTATTAGATATGATTTTCATCTTATAGACTATTCAAAACCAAATAAATCAATAAATCACTTCAATTCAAAATGAACTACGATACAAAATTCATTCGAAAAAGAATTCATAGATGTGGAATGTTATATTCAAATCTGTACAGATCAATTGAATTGAACTAAAAATCATGTTGAAAACCTTCCGAAATGTACACTTAATTTAATAACTAAATTACAAAAAACATGCTATGTATTCAAATCAATCATTGAAAGCGTGCACCAACTACATGACATTGAGTTAAAAAAATAATAATGTTACCATTACTCAATTTATTCAAAATTTACCATTGATAACTAATTCATTTTTATTTCAAACAAAAAGATTTCATTTCATTTCAAAAATATAAAAATATTATAATTTATAGTAATCTATATGTTAGATTTGATTACGAAAAGTCAATATAAAATTTATATCTATGTGGTTTCTTCTCTAATAAAATAAAATTTCCTTCTCCTTTTCATATTTAATAATTTTACTTTATCATTTTTAATAGTTAGATCATTAAACTCTTTCTTACTTGATTTCAAACAATCTACCATCATTAAGGTTTCAGTTAAAGAATTCAGCAAAAGTTTCTAGCTAAATAGGTTTTCATGTTCAGGTTTTCAAGTTTTGTTTCTCAGGAACGGTAGCTTCGTTTCCATCAGGTTCTGTTTGATGTTGCTACAATAATAGGAAACATAGATGAAAATAAACAATCCCTAATTGAATGTGTCCATCTAGGACAATGTCTCCTACCAAACACTTAACCAACCTAGCTATACCCAAGTTTTGATGGAAAGTTTAACTCGTGAGCTAGCTCGTTTTGATCTATGAGCAGGCTCGACATTATGGCCGAGCCACCTCAAATAGCAAATTATGATCTAATTATTTAATAGCTTATGATGACACTTTATTTATAGTGTTTGTCACTCTCATTCTTGATACATTTTCCCCTTCTATCAACACATCTTTAGTCCTTTCTCTAGTATTTCTATCCAAATCGCAACTATTTCATCAATGAGCCTTTAAAGGACCTAGGTTATGTTTTTGTACTCTTTGATACCTTCTTGGTATATTTTTGATGGTTTTAAAGGTACAAAACAGCTTAAGGAAGTTTAGATCAAGCATTGAAGAACTCTGGAGGACCAAAGGAGCTATAAAGAGAAGAACATGGAGCTTTTATGATAAGGATGAGGTCCAATGACGTAGAACTCTACTAGAAGTACTATATGGCTCGCCATGGATACACTGCAAATTAATCCTGACTAGAGCTCAAGTATAAACTCTAGTCGAGTGTAGTATAAGGAAAGTATGTTTTAATTGTAAAACCAGAGCCGTTCCATGTACCTCTACTTCAATTACTTAGGTTGTTATCTAGCAAAACGGTTTTTGGTTATTTAAAGCTAAAGAAACTACAAATGAAAACAAGCAAGGAAAGCAAAATGAGGAGAATTCTATATGAGAGGACCTCACCCGAATATTGCTCCCCCTAGTCTCGTGCTAAGAATTAATGAACGAAACCCTAGTCTGAAGGATGTGTTTATACTGCGAGGTGAGTGCAGCAAGCTAGGAACAAACCCTCCTAGTCGATCAATCAAGGATTGCTACAATAAGCTAACGAACCTAGCTCTCTTAATCGAACAACCCAAGGAAACCCTAACTCTCTTAGTTGACCAATTAAGGATTGTTGAATTAAGTTAGTAGACTAACTCTCTTAACCTTTTGACTAAGGATGACAACAATAGGCTAGACAATCTAGGCCTCTTAACTAATCAACTATTGCAAAACCCGACCCTCGGAGGTTAATCCGGACGGCGGAGAGCGACCAGTCATGATGGGATCATGGTAATACTCCGATACTTGAGGTTTTGGCCCTAGATCGACCCAAAAGGGGTTACCCAAGTGGCTAGGAGATCAAGCTCCCTATGGGCCAAAGGGGGATTTCCACCTTCTAGGTTAATTTGACCAATAATGAGATAATGCAAGCAACACTCAATCATTCATGATTAATACCTCAAATATTATATAAAACACACAATCAACACAATATAGTCATGTTCTTACATCCTAACACACATCTAGACTAGGATTCACAATACCGAAGTGAGTAGGTAGGCTTTTCCATAGCTAGGCAAGGGAAAACAACAAAAAGGAGAGAAAGAACCATGAAGAGATGACTATCTTCCTTTCTTGTTGCTTGAATCTCCCTTGAGAAGAAGAAACCTTCAATCCTCTAGCTTAGGGCAAGCCCAAATCTCCTTCTTCCTCCTTTGAATGGTACTTTCTCTCTCTAGAATAGGAAGAGGAAATTATAATCTCTCACTAGAAACCCTCCTTTATTCTGAAAACTAAAACTCTCCAAAAAGCCATCTTTCTCTCTCCCAGCAAGCTTCTATTTATACAACCCGACGGTCGCTTTTCACGGTCACTGTTCACGGCCATGATGTTTAACCACAAACAGTGACATCAAACCAAAATGCAGGTCACTGACGCCGTTTTGGTCCAACATCACGGCTTGACGATGATTTTCATGGTCAGTCGACCGTGAAACACTCGTGGTCCACTGAGGTGCGCCAAGCGTTTTGGAACTTGTCAATGTCACGGTCAAGCCTCATTTGACTATTCTTCACTTTACTTCAATTTTTGACCTTTGACTATTCTTCACTTTACTTCAATTTTTGGCGCTTTATCAACTCCAATCATCCCGAAACTCGTACTCAACCTTCCCACACATGCTAGGACCTAAAATGTATAAAAAAATAGCACAACCTAGTGTAAAATAAGTCGAGAGACGACGAAATGCCAAGTCAAACTATCAAAAAATGAGTGGTAGAATGTGTAAAATTAGACCCAAATCACTATATGAGCCTAATAGAGGAAGACTTGATCAAGCTGAAGAAGAAACCAGCGACATCCCAACATCGGGTCCAACCGCAGCTGGAAGAAACATAGACAAGACTCATCCAAAATTCCAAATCACGAGGAGATATAGTCCATGGGCTAAGGAGTTCAGCCCATGAAGAAAATAAGCGGCGGCCCCAACCGCCGATATATCGCCTCTCAAACCCTAATCCTCCAAGAAGATTCCTCAGCAAGCTACTTCGTCCACAAGTTGAATGAAAGTGACTTCAAGTCGGATGAGAAAGGATTTGACAGACTTTAAAAGGAAAAAGACTAGAAAACCCCTCATTCCTGTACTATAAATACATCCTCGATTTCAGTTAGAAAGAAAACGTTTTACCCTAAAACCAATTGAAGCTCTGTAAGATTAAGGAGAGAACGACTCCATCGATGCTTCTCCCTCAATCTCACATGGCTAGCTAAATTCGTTGTTGTTTGGGGTGTTGATTCTATTATGTGTATTCTATTGCTTTCCATGAATTAATGAGATGCTCTAGAGCATCGATGATCCTTCTTAGAGCATCGACAGTCTAATTCTTTATATGCTTGTTATCTTTTATGATGCATTACTGTGTGTGTTGATTATACTACTCCCTCGGGAGCCTAGGAAACTACTCTTGTGTAGTAGGCAT
This sequence comes from Linum trigynum, assembly GCA_964030455.1. Lineage (NCBI taxonomy): Eukaryota > Viridiplantae > Streptophyta > Magnoliopsida > Malpighiales > Linaceae > Linum > Linum trigynum. The sequence goes on along the minus strand of OZ034814.1, from coordinate 23,914,076 downwards.
CATTGTTAGGCGTGTATGGACGGGAAGTACAACCCTCTGGTAGTCGAATGATGATGATGGTTGATGTTTTAAGATCCCCAATACCCTCTATCCTTACTTCCTTACACTCCATTAATTAGTTGATAGCATAAAGCGAAAGCATGCATTAACTAGTTAAATCTCTATCGCAAGAGGCACATTCATGGATAAGGAATGGTCGTAGTGGAAGGATAGGATGCTATCTTAGCATCGATGCATATAGCCATCTTATCAAAGAGAAAGCATTTTACTCATCTAGATGATACTTCCTAAACAACTGTTTCTTACTTGCTTTACTTTCACCTTTTGTATCACTTACTTTTGCTCTCTTTTAGTGTGCTATTTGAATTCATTAGGGAACCTCAACCCATTGTTTTTACTTTATGTTATTTCTTCTAACCACTTGGGCATTTAGTTTTGAGTAGCTACCATCAAAAAGTCTTTTGGAATATTAACTTAGACATCTCTAGGGTTATCAGTTGTTTTCTACATCACTTTATCATTGGCTTGCTTATGTTTCATAGGTTTGTTAGATTTTATATCTCACCAGTCACCACATATGATGTTTAAGAATTTGAGCATATATGCCTCATTTATAATTTAAAGAGAAATTATGCATCATAGATTACTCATACACTACTATTAGATAACATGATATGAATACTTATAAATTATTAACTAAATTAAATGATACCTCAATTTGAGCCGATCTCGCAAGCTAATTGATGAACCGACTTCGAGTAAAGTTTGTGAGCTCATTAACGAGCCAAACTCAAGTCAAACACAAACAATAATTTTTTAAACAAACCGAACACGAGTTCGTGCTTGTTTATAAACAAGTTGACACCAATTTAAATCAAAACTCGGCTTACCACGGATTTAAATACGTGGGCCTTCTGAATCTTTTACCAGCACAGCATAAATTGCATCGGAGAAAATAAAGATGGGCCGGGCTAAGCTGGGCCCGCAATTATAACTTTACGGTCCAGCACCGCTCACACTACCTAACATCCGCAGAAGTCATTAATTGACTGACTCGCGCTTTTGCTTGCTCCTGCCTGGGGAAGAAGAAGAAGACGAGGACGAAGAAAATGGCAATGACGAGAGAAATGTGAGGCTCTCCATGGAAATTTCAAGCGCGGCATAGCTCTCTCTATCTCTCCGTTCAGTTGCATAGGCCACTTTCGATGGTCCATACCTTAGGTCACTGCTGAAATTTTCCAAGTTTAGAATCTTTTCATCCTCTGCATACTGCTGAAATTCGAAGTTCCCTTCAATGAAAGAGAACTAGAGAAGGGCTAAGCTTTTGCTTTTCCTTGCTATTGTGCCGAAGCGTTCGACTTGCCAATTTTCTTGCTAGCTGTAAGTCAGGTACTAGCTTGTGGTTTCGGGTGCATGGCGGCTAGTGTTTGAAGTGCTGCTGATGGAGATGGGTCTTTGGGGTCTGCATTTCTCGGCTATTTTCGCTCTCTGTGCTGTTTTCGAAGCTGCGGCATCCCAAGGGGTGAGAGATTTGCCGCATGGCTGCTTCTTTCTATTGTTCTTCGCTTCAATCTGCAATCTGTTTGTTGTCTTTGGCATATCTTGATATGGGAATGTTTGATTGTGGAGGTCCAGATACATAACCAGACAGTTGGAGGTCAACCATTGGATTCATCGAATGGAGGCACTAAAGTAGGCAGAGGTATGCGCCAAGCCTTTTTGATAATTCTATAGCAGCTCCTCTATCCTAGAAGCAAAACGTACTTCGATTATTCTAACTCCTCTAATCTAGGGTTTAAGGCAGGGAACACCAATGTTCGCTTCCTCCGAGTATTCCTTCATGGGTTCTCCATTACATATGTAGCAATTATTAAAGATTGTGTTTTGTTCAGGGGATAGACTGCTCAAGTCTTACATTAGGAAATATTAATTATCTGTTGCTTCTCTTCACCAATTAGCAAATGCATCTAAAAAATGGATAGTGGAAATTGTCAAACTAGGAATTCTGGCTTAACACTGATGGTTTGATTACAATGTACACAGAGTAGGTTTGCATCCCCCTTCCCAGTCTGATTTTGCTGAAATAGGGAAGACTGGCCTGTTAGGGAAAACCCCCCTCTAGCTACTTTCCTTAAAGTGATATGATTGGTAATATTTTCTTGTTGGCAGGTTGGTGTCCATCTGGCTGGAACACCAACATGAATAGAACTAAGTGCTTCAAGTACATCCGAGATTTAAAGTCATGGGAGGAATCAGAAAGTTGGTGCGAAGGCCATGGAGGAAACTTAGCAGCGCTGGCGTCATATCGAGATCTTGAGTTTGCTCTAGGGTTGTGTGGCCAAAGTACCGATGGCTGTTGGGTTGGTGGAAAAGGAACGAATTCTAGTTTTGGATTTACATGGAAGTGGTCAGATAATACAACCCATTGGAACCGTTCATTATTTGGTGCAGTGATATTCCCTTCACACTGTAGCAATGCATCATGCCACAAAGATCCTGCTATTGATTCATGTACCCTGCTGACGAATGGAAGTACTCCTGTTATGGGAGAGAGATGCGATGCATCTCGTGCTTCTATTTGTATGGTGGACTCTGGTATGTTTTTACTCGACACTTACTGAACTATTCTCAATCACATTTCTCCTGTTATCACCACTAGCATTCTTCACAATGTTTGTTATCTCGTGGTCTTAATAAGCTTACACTCAAAACACCAAATCAATTTTTGAACTCTAGACTCAATGCATCCAAAAACAAATTTTTGATATGCTTCTCTTTTTGTGTTCATCTGTACTGCTTCACAGAGAAGAAATGTTACCACATGCACTGCCACAGGGAGTATCTCATCATTCTTGCAGTTGTCAGTGGACTAATCCTCACTGCCACACTGGCTGTTGTGATTTGGCTCCTTGTATATCGGCGCAGCAAGAAAAGTAGAAAGTCACGCAAAGTTTCTAATCCAGCTGCCTCCGCCTTAGTTCCTCCATCATGGAAAGTCTACACTAAAGAGGAACTTCGGTCTCTAACTAAGAATTTTAGTGAGGGGAATCGTCTTCATGGTGATGCGAAAACTGGTGGAACATATAGTGGCCTTTTGCCGGATGGATCCAAGTTGGCAGTCAAGAGGTTGAAGAGGTCTAGTTTCCAGAGGAAGAAGGAGTTCTATTCTGAAATTGGAAGGGCTGCAAGACTACATCATCCAAACCTGGTGTCAATCAAAGGTTGCTGCTATGACCATGGGGATCGCTTCATTGTTTATGAGTTCATTGTTAATGGCCCTCTGGATAGGTGGTTACACCACATGCCGAGGGGAGGCAGATGCTTGGATTGGAATATGAGGATGAAAATTGCTACAACTCTTGCTCAAGGAATTGCGTAAGTTCGACCATTTGGACTTTATTTCTTGAATACCCAAGCCAATAGGAGAAGTTATAAGCTGAAGTAAATAGTAGCAATTGGAGTCCCTATTTGTGAAACAATTACTTCAAGTAAGTAAATGGTCGTGAAATGATTAGGTGGATTTCTTGACTTTTACAATTGATGTGTCACTAAAATATGCGAGTTAAGTGTGAAATGACTAATATGGTCTCACAACCTTTGTAGTCTTATGGAGAATAAGTGGTAGAATTGGGAGTAGAGAAAACACCATGTCAATTCAAAATTGAATTCTAAAAGTGTGAAGTTAGAAATTGGAGTATTCGATTTAGAAATTTGTCATTTGATCAACTAGAGGTACTAGGCACCACCCGCAGAAATTGCTAGAAGCTTGCTATTAACTTGCACCTATCTAATTGGTTCTTCCGTAGGTTTCCAGGCATTGTCCTTCCATGTTTTATTGACAAATTTAACCTTTGATTCTGCTTTTGTATCAACTAGGTTTTTGCACGACAAGGTGAAGCCACATGTTGTGCATAGAGACATCCGAGCCAGTAGCGTGCTGCTTGACGAGGAGTTTGGTGCCCACCTAATGGGTGTCGGTCTGTCAAAGTTTGTTCCATGGGAAGGAATGCAGGAGAGAACAGTGATGGCTGGTGGCACATATGGATATCTTGCTCCAGAATTTGTCTACCAGAACGAGCTCACAACGAAGAGCGACGTCTACAGTTTTGGGGTGCTACTGCTGGAAATAGTCACAGGGCGTCGACCTGCACAGGCAGTTGATTCGGTGGGTTGGCAAAGCATATTTGAGTGGGCCACACCTTTAGTACAAGCAAACCACTACCCTGAGCTCCTGGATCCCCATGTGTTTCTATCTTCTTCTTCGGAGGTTCCAGAAGCCGGTACCATTCAGAAGGTTGTAGACCTCGTGTATGCTTGTACGCAACATGTACCATCCATGCGGCCTAGAATGTCTCACGTTGTTCACCAGCTACAGCAGTTAGGCCATCAATCCTCTGTTTAAATGTAAGTTTCAGTTGTGCCGCAGAGCTTGGACTTATAACAACGGTAGACAGACCTGTCCCATTTTGGGTCGAGGAGTAAGTGCATCTACATCCTACTCTAAACTAGTTGTTGACTTGTATCTTATTAGGAACCTCGAACTAGGCTGCCAAGTTCCGGCTGCCAATACATGGTCAGAGTTTTAGCATCCACTGAGATGGAATGAATGGGTTGCAGCCTTTTAACTTCCCATTTATCAGTTACTCAGTAGTCTGGTCTTTAGGTGTTTACAATGTTGGTCAAAATGTTGAAGAAAGGAGTTGGCTCGACCTTGGTTATAATGTGGTACCAATCACTGGCTTATAGTTGCATTGAAATGACAAACTGACAAGTAGCGGTTTGAAACCAGAGTTACTCTACAATTTCTTTCCTTGTTACTCTGTACACAAGTTTCTTGTTTACAAATTACATGAGTTTCGAGAAGTGCGAGCATGGCCACCCCAGCATCCCAGTCTCCCAGACATCATCCAAGGCAACCTCCTATGCCTTCTCACTCTCTCCCTATAATCTCTTTGCTTTTCTAAGTTTGCCTGTGATAGTGATCGTGGAGGTAAATAAGTCGAACCATTTTGGTGAATTTTGTTCACAGCCAGCGGCGGATACATGCATGTAAAATTTGGAAAGAAAAAAAATGTTTTAGTGATAGTGGGACATCCTTAAAATTCGGGAATATAATGATCATATTGGTCATTAACAAGATACCATGACCTATTCTCCGTGATATGGTATGAATGATATATACATCTGTTTCCTGCTGTATTTGTTTGAACTCTCTCTGTCACTCTGTTTTCTATCCAATCGAATACGGCGAACATTAAAAGAAGAAAGACGCGGACAACGTTTACTTTTACTAAAGAATTCATTTCTGTCGATTCCGCCCCTACCTGCTCGATCGCTGAATGGCGAATGCAGTATGTTTCTATATTTTCCTCCATGGTCAACTTGGAGCAATAAAGTACAACATCAGCAGAAATGCAGAATGAGTAACCCAATTCCATCACTCCTTCCAAGTAAACAAATCCAAATCAAGAATGGTAGGCAGGTCATATCTGGAAATTCGCACCGTTGAAAACTCATAACGTACCACCATGGTTTGTCCCAAATCCCAGACTTAACAGCATGAGAAGACGATGACTGAGTGAGAAGGACAAAGAACAATGGCAGCCACAGAAACAGCTTTCTGGGTTCTCTGTATATTCTCTCTCTTATGGGGATTCATGATCCAGAAGGTGTCTAGTGACTCAGGAATCAATTTGCTGAGCATCGGCTGTAGCCAGTATAAAGTTGGCACCTTCCCCTTGTTTGCTGCCAACCGCAATTCCAGCTTCTCTCAGCTCAGAGATCAGCTCAAGAATGGCGGGAAGAAGCATTTCGCAACAGCCCAGCAGCCTGCTGGTCAAGAGCCAGTCTACACCATGGTTCAGTGCCGGAATTACTTATTCTCAGCTGATTGCCTTGCCTGCTTCAATGATGCTGTTACCAGAATCCTCAATTGCTCTGCTGCTAATGGTGCCCGCGTCATCCTTGACGGTTGCTTCCTAAGGTGAGTACAATATTCCCAATTCAAAAACACAAGTACATAGTTGAGTAATCAGATTCCGAAAATTAGAGCTCCAGAGAGGCAAAATTCTCCACTTTTGCTGTTACCCAACTCAAATTGATGCTTAATTTTCTTTGTAGGAATCGGGTATATTTTCTTTTATTCTGGGTTATTGAATTCTATCTCTGGGGCTTTGTTAAGGTACGAGAGCAACAGCTTCTATGACCAGAGCACTCAGGATGGGCACAGCGGGGTATGCGGGAACCAGACCACAGAGAAAAAGGATAACAATGCTTACACTGAAGGTGTGGAACATCTGCTGTCAGATCTTATAACCACCACGCCGAAGATCAATGGCTTCTATGCAGCAAGCAAGAGAGAACTGGTGCCTGGTGGTGGTGGTGGTGGTGGTGGAGATGGGAATGTGACGGTATATGGTGTTGCACAATGCGTTGAAACCATCAGCCAGAAGGGTTGCCAAGATTGCTTGAAACTGGGATTCACTGATCTCCAGAGATGTTTTTCAAACACTGCTGCCAGGTCCATCAACGTGGGGTGTTTTCTTAGGTTCTCCAACTCCCCTTTCTTCCTGGATAATCAAACTACTGATCTTTTGCCCTTCTTACGAAATGGTGGGTGGACTTTACTCTCCTTTCCTACTGATTGTCGGCTGTTTCAGACAGGAATATGAAAGCCTTTTTGTTTCGTAAAATGGTTAGCAGGAGGTTCGAGCAAGAAGATTATAATTGCCGGAGTGGTCGGAGGGCTAGGAGGTGGTATCCTATTACTTGCAGCTGCCATAGTTCTGTGGTATAAGCTGTCTAGGAGACAGAAGGCCTTGCCGAAAGGTGACATATTGGGAGCAACTGAATTGCAAGGTCCAGTTAGTTACGGTTACAAGGACCTGAAATTAGCAACTAAGAACTTCAATGAGGAGCATAAGCTGGGAGAAGGAGGATTTGGTGAAGTTTTCAAGGTCAGGAATTTGCTTTTGCGTGACTTGACACTGATTTTATTAAGCAGCAGTTAAGCTGCCAACCTGGAGAAGCTTTTAAGTTTCTTTTTCTTTCATGTAAACATTGTTGATTACTTAACTAGGGGGTTTTGAAGAATGGCAAAGTGGTGGCAGTCAAGAAACTTGCTCTCGGCCAAAGTCGCAGAGCAAAGGAGGAATTTCAAAGTGAAGTGAAGATCATAAGCAATGTTCATCATAGGAATCTAGTCCGCCTTCTCGGCTGCTGCAGCAGTGGACCGGAGCCTCTCCTTGTGTATGAGTACATGGCTAACAGCAGTCTCGACAAATTCTTATTTGGTACGGAGTTACTCATGTATAGGCGCATCAGAGTATCGGTTTATTTGGGTAGAGAAGTAATAGGTTTGATTTCATTGTGGCAGGTGATAAAAAAGGTAGTCTCAGCTGGAAGCAAAGGATTGACATAATACTGGGTACAGCGAGGGGTCTGGCATATTTACATGAAGATTTCCATCTGTGCATTATACACAGAGACATCAAGACCAGCAATATTCTTCTGGATGATGATTTTCAACCCAAGATTGCAGATTTCGGGCTGGCAAGGCTTCTACCAGAGAGTCAGACTCATCTTGACACCAAATTTGCTGGGACATTGTAAGTTGGAGGACCTGTTCCTTTTCATTATTGAAGAATTTTCGGTCTTGCAATATGTCAACAATTTTGATTCATCTGTTTTTTTGCAGGGGATACACATCACCTGAATATGCATTGTATGGCCAGTTATCAGAGAAGGCTGACACTTACAGCTATGGTGTTGTAGTTCTTGAAATAATCAGTGGCCAAAAGAGCAGTGAAGTAAGGCAAGATCTAATAGCTGAGTATCTGCTGAAGAAGGTACTTAAGTCCCCTTTGAGCAGTGAATTCAGGCTTGATACTTACACCATCCATCTTTCGTTTTTTTAACTAGTAATGGTCCGACAATTGAAACAGGCATGGAAACTGTACGAAAGTGGAATGCATTCAGAACTGGTAGATGCAACCATATGTCAGGATGAATACACGGAAGAAGAAGCAAAGAAAGTGGTGGAAATAGCTCTGATGTGCACGCAACCATCACCTTTGATGAGACCAACAATGTCGGAAGTAGTAGTGTTACTGAAAAGCGAGGGATCAGTACAACTGCGTCAGCCCCTAGCAAGGCCTGCGCTAATTGAATCCAATCCCCAATTCCTCCCGGAAACGTCCGGCTCAACAGGTTCCCCCTCATCAAATGCCACTGCCTCCATCTCCAGACTCTCCGGCAGGTAGGGGTTCAGAATGCCGCCAATGATTCCATCATATCACAACCACGTCATATACCACACATTGTTGCATTCAAGAACCCAGAAGACAATAATGACAGACTGTATATAAAAGCAACAGACTGTAGTAGAACGTCTCAAGCTCCATACAAGTGATAAAGCTTACAGGTTTGGCTCTGAATTACTGCAGAAGGAAACAAAGGAACAGATGAAACCCTGTTACTAGAAAGAAGCATCATCATGGCTTCCTATGATAAATTTGATTATTTACACAGAAGATGCAACATGCCAGCAAACCCTCCAAGCCTCCTCTGTGAATCTCTCTATGCCGTCGAAAAAAGATCTCTCTATGCATATACTTGAGCAACAAGCCAACGATAGACAAGGAAATACCATTGAAACCTGAACAGCTAATGACTACTGTCATACAAAAACAAGAAACTCAGCATTTCTCTATTCATTCCATTCAATTAATATCACAAAGTTGGAAGCTTAACACCTTCAGCTATACAGTTAGTAAAGGATCTCGAGACTTATCCACAACCCCAAGCCAATTCATCAAGAACTGGTTGTAAATTAATGTAGCAACAAAAGCAAGATTGAAAGAGAAGAAAATTTCATGATTGTAAACTGACGGCATTAGCAGACACAATTCTTCAATTAATGTGGTTGGATGGGGATGAGATACGGTGACAACCCCCTTGGGGGTTGTCAGATTCACAACCCACTCACTAACCGTTGGATACACTCTCTCTCCTGTCTCTTTTTTTTTTTTAAGTTGATGGTTAGGATTAAAAGAAGGGTATTTTTGGAAAAGAAAAATGTTAACACACCCAATCATTCTCCCTCCCATATAAATAAAAACCCTAACTCCTTCCTCTCCCCTTCACCTCTCTCTTTCCCTCCTCCCTCTCTCCAGACAGCACTGCCGCCAGCCTCCACCACCGCTGCCGCCTCTCTCCACCCACCATCTCTCCTCCCCCTCTCTCCGCCGCCATGGATGAGATCTCATCCCCATCACAGCAGCTGCAGCAGCTTCCCATAAACACCACCACGAAGACAATCAAGGAGAAGTAGCTGTCCCCCCCCCCCGCGCCGCGCCGCGCCGCTGTCCTCCCCTGCCGCCACCATTTTTATGTCGCCGCCACCGCGAGGTCAAGACTCATCCCTTTTTTTCCAGATCTGATAGTCTCTACCGGTACCAATACCACTGGTAGCACTATTGGTACCAATACCACTGGTAGCGCTATTGGTACGCTACCACTACTCACTGGTACCAATACCAGTGGCTCCCCTATCATCATGCACCACTATCATCTGTTTTTTTTGTGTGTTATTTGCTACTGGTACCGCTACCAATGCTAGTGGTAGCGCTACCAGTGCTAGTAGCGTTGTGTTATTCTCTACTGGTAGCGTTGTACTGGTAGCGTACCACTAGTACTGGTACATTTTTTACTGGTACCGCTAGTACTGGTACATTTTTTAACTTACTGGTACCGTACCACTAGCACTAGTATATTAATTACCAGTAGACTAATAGATTGGTACACTTTTTAACGCATTGGTACATTTTTTCAGGTTGTCGGAGGGAGTCTGCCGGAGAGAATTCGCCGGAGAAAAAGTTTGTCGGTCGATGCGGAGTGGCTGCTGGAGAAAGGAAGAGAGTGAGATAGATAGAGATATTAATTCCCAATATAATTCCCAATACATTGGTTGTCAGATTCACAACCAATGTATAGGATTTAAATTTCAGAAAAAAAATTGTATTTAATATGGGTTTTTAATTCCCAATATAATTAATACAAAAAAGGTAATTAATATATTCCTTTTTTTCATACCCAAAATACCCTTGGTTGTGAATCTGACAACCCCCAAAGGGGTTGTCACCGTATCCCGTCCCGGTTGGATGCACAACAATATCAGGCTCACTAGCAACTTGCTTGTTCTGGGGGCACCCATCATTGACCAAGGCGGAATCAGTATTCAGTACCAACAATCATCTTGGTCAGTTGAAGATGCAGCTGAGGAGCCTTTTGGAGGTCCAGAAGCTGTTGGGTAATGGGTAGGCCTGTCAATTTGGTTTGGTTTGGATAACCAAACCATTAAGTATGAAAAACCAAAAATCAAAAACCAAATCCCAAAAACCAAAATCAAAACCATTAAGGCCCTTATTGGTTTTTGGCAAAGGTTTTTTGGTTATCCAAACCAAAACCAAGAGCATGAATGCCCTTATTGGTTTTGGTTTTGGTTTGGATAACCAAAAAACCAACATGTACTCATACACTCATATTTATTCCTATTTCCCTCCTTTTTATTGAATAAACGTCATAATAATGTTAAATGGCCATAACAAATTATTTGTTGGCATGCGTGTCAAAAGAAACAAAAAAAAAAATTTGTTGATAAATAATTTTATTCTTATTGGTTTCTTAATGGTTTCTATTGGTTTTTCGGTTTTAACCAAACCAAAACCATTAAGTTGCTTATTGGTTTAAAACCAAAAAACTGAAACCATTAACTTTCCAATTGGTTTGGTTTCGGTTAAAACCAAATGGACAGCCCTAGTAATGGGTATTCTCCAAAACTACGTTTCCCAGATTTGGCAACCTCCACAAAAGGTACAGAAGCTGTAGTTACCTGGACAAGGCCACCAGAGAGCTGGATCAAAATCAATGTCGATGCGGCGTCTTTCGCTGGCAGTGGGAGTAGATTTGGAGCGGTGGCTCGAGATGCGTCGGGTTGCTTCCTTGAAGCTTCACTCAGACGAGAGTGAATCTAATGGCCAGCAGAAATGGCGGAGCTCCGTGCTATTGAACTAGGCTTGCGGTTGATGGAAAAATTGGGGGAAGAGCTAGGCAATAATCGAATCGGACTGCCAAACGACCATCTTCAAGCTGATGGGGGAGGAAATGACTCGACTTGAAGCAAGAGCGGTAGTAGAGGAACTGATAGAAGAAGCTGTGAGGTGGCAGTTTGCCAAACGGGCCTGTAATAGGCAGTAGGGCTGGGAATCTAGACCAAACCGTATAAAAAACCGCGGTTGAGACCGTACCGTACGTTTTGGTCCGGACCGTGAGACCATAAATACAATTTGGTTTTGTTCATGGTCTGCTCCTTCAGTTGCGGTCTGGAACGGTCTAGACCACGGTTAACTGTCTAGACCGTATCCTCCAAGACCAATGCGACAGGTCCCATACCCCATATGCCCACCCCACCCCACCCCAACTTCTTCTCGTCTCTCAAGTCTCTCACACATTTCACCCAGCCTCCCCAAATTGAAAAAGAAAAACCCTAGCTCCCCGTATTGCTGGAAGGAGACCAACCAAAATCGCGTTTTCTCTCCCTCCAGTCAATCACACGCAACGATTCCATTCAGTTACTCTTCCTCTTTCTTCTCGCTCGTCCTCCCGGACCAAAATCACGAACGGTTGACGGCTCTCCTTCTTTCAAGAAGTCTTCTCCAACCGTTAATTCGTCAATTGCAACAAGCTGCCTCTCTACGATGACCAATAGACTTCTCTCGATGGTAATACACAAATACTCTAATAGCAATCCTTGCCCTGGTTTGTTAATACTTAATCGCTTTCCACGGGGACAATCCTACTTGAATGCTTGTATATTTCTGTCGATTGCATATGTTGAGAAACCGGGCAGCAACCACAAGCAATAATAGAATGCACAAGACATACGATTTTTACGTGGAAAACCCAAATTGGGAAAAACCACGGGATCTTTGTCCAAGCCACAACTCCACTAGACTTTGGTGGGATTACAAGTCCTCTCTAGAATAGCTAGAGGATTACAAACACCTCAAGGACATCCTTCTTGGATCAACAATCAACCACAATAGCTCTCACCAACATGGTGGATAACAAGAGCAAGACAAAGAGAGGTTTAGAGATACCAAAAAACAGATTCGTACACCTTCTGTCCAGCAGCTATTCCCGAAAAACTAGAGCTCCAAACAACAATCCCTCCAATCAGATTGAAGCCCAGATAATTGCGAACCCACTGTCCAAATTTCAGGACGATCCAACGGTTCAATCTTCAAGAACGCTCACTTGAACAAGCTGCCCTGCTGCAGAAACGAAAAACTGCAGCTCTTTCTCTCTTCTCTCTTTTTCCTTATCTCTTCTCTTCTCTGATTCTCTCTCTCTTAAAAATGAAAGGCTGTCACCTCTTTTTACTTTTGAGTATACAATAACTCTCTATTTTGAAAATAGAGGATCTTCTAGAAACCAACCAAAATTCAAACTCAAACCGGTTAATCCAACCACCATATGAGTTGGACCAACCCAACAAATCTCCCCATCCAGCTCATATGGGGGGTAGCACCAAACCTGCTTCATCTCGACAGAAGATATGTTTTCCACTTGGTGGAGACTTAGTCATCATGTCCGAACCATTGTCATCCGTATGCACTTTGTTGAGCTCCATCAACTTCTCTTCCAAAACATCACGAATCCAATGATATCAAACATCTATGTGTTTCGACCTTGAGTGGAAAGTTGGATTCTTGCAAAGATGAATTGCACTTTGACTATCACAATAGAGCACATACCTCTCTTGCTTAATGCCCAACTCTTGAAGAAACTTCTTCAACCATAACATCTCTTTGCAAGCTTCTGTCACGGCTATGTATTCGGCTTCTGTTGTTGATAATGCAACACATTTTTGCAGTTTAGATTGCCATGAAACTGCAGCACCTGCAAAAGTCATCATGTATCCAGAAGTCGACTTTCTAGAGTCCACATCACCTGCCATGTTAGCATCGGGTTTAGGGTTTAGGGTTTAGGGTTCATGGTCTTGTCATTACCAAAGCATAGACACACTCTAGAAGTACCTCTCAAGTAGCGAAGAATCCACTTCACTGCTCTCCAATGTTCTTTCCCCGGATTGGAAAGAAACCGACTAACAACCCCAACGGCATGAGCAATATCCGGCCTTGTGCAAACCATGGCATACATCAAGCTTCCAACAACTGATGCATAAGGCACATTCTGCATTGCTTCTTTCTCTTCATCACTTGTAGGACAATGCTTCACACTCAACTTTAAATGTCCTCCAAGTGGAGTACTAACCGCCTTAGCCTTTCTCATGTTAAACCGCTCAAGAACTCTTTCAATATACCTTTCTTGAGATAGCCAAAATTTTCCATTCCTTCGATCCCTAGAGATTCTCATCCCTAGAATTTGTTTCGCCGATCCTAAGTCCTTCATGGCAAAGGATTTACTCAACTCCTTTTTCAATCTATCAATCTCTCCAACATTCCGACCCACGATCAACATGTCATCCACGTAAAGCAAGAGAATGATGAAATCATTTTCAGCAAAGTATTTCACAAACACACAATGATCGGAGGTAGTTCTTGCATACCCGTTTTTGACCATGAATGAGTCAAATTTCTTGTACCATTGCCTTGGTGCTTGCTTCAACCCATATAAGCTCTTTCTCAATCTGCATACAAGATCTTCTCTGCCTTTAACCTCGAACCCTTCCGGTTGATCCATGTAGATTTATTCCTCTAAGTCACCATGAAGAAACGCCGTCTTCACATCGAGTTGTTCAACTTCCAAGTCCAAACTTGCATCCAACCCAAGCACAACTCGGATAGAGGACATCTTCACAACGGGAGAGAAAATTTCTTTAAAGTCAACACCTTTCTTTTGGTTGAAACCCTTCACAACTAGTCGCGCCCTAAACCAAGGCTTTGAACTAGTTTCCCCCGTCTTTAACTTGTAGACCCACTTGTTCTTAAGTGATCTTTTTCCTTTGGGTAGTTTCACCAAATCATAGGTGTGATTCTCTTGCAAAGACTTCATCTCTTCTTGCATTGCTTTGTTCCACTCCTCCTTGTCTTCATGAGACATGGCTTCTTGATAATATTTGGGTTCTCCCCCGTCAGTCAACAATAGGTACTCATGAGGGGAGTACCAAGTGGAAGCTTTGCGATCTCTTGTTGACTTTCTTGGTTTGGATAGAGGTTGCTCTTCTTCAACTTGTTCTTCTTGCTCCAATTGCTCTTCTCCTTGCACTTCTTGATCTAGTGCACCTTGGGGCTCATCATGCACTACTTCCTCAACATTTTCATGCATTTGGGATGGAGATATAGGCTCCAAATTAACCGGACCAGCTTCTGTATTTTTCTTCTTTTCAACCCTTTCGACGTCTTCACTTGTCTCATTTTCAAGAAAAATCACATCCCGGCTCCGAACAATTTTCCTTGCAATTGGATCCCATAATCTGTACCCAAACTCTTCATGCCCATAGCCCATGAATATACATGGCTTTGCTTTGTCATCAAGCTTTGCTCTCTCATCTTTTGGAACATGAACATAGGCTTTGCAACCAAACACTCGCAAGTGTTCATATGAGACTTCCTTTCCCGTCCATACTCGTTGAGGCACATCACCCTCCAATGGGACCGATGGTAAGAGATTGATTAGATCAACCGCTGTCCGCATTGTTTCTCCCCAAAATGATTTAGGTAGCTTGGCATGTGAGAGCATACACTTGATTCTCTCACAAATTGTTCTATTCATCCTCTCAGCGACACCGTTTTGTTGTGGAGTCTTGGGTACACTTTTCTGCAGTTTAATTCCGTGCAATCTGCAGTAGCTTTCGAATGGACCTCTATACTCTCCCCCGTTATCAGCCCTTACACACTTCAACTTCAGGTCGGTTTCCCTTTCCACTTCAGCATGAAATTGCTTGAAAACATCTAGCACTTGATCCTTCATTTTCAAAGCATATGTCCACACCTTCCTTGAGTGATCATCGATGAAGGTAACATAATAGCTTGCACCACCAAGAGTTTTATCTCGCATAAAACAAACATCAGTGTGAATTAGATCAAGTACCTTACTCCTTCTAGAAGGTGGAAATCTATGAAATGCAACTCTATGAGTTTTTCCGGCTAACCAATGAACACAAGTTTTAAGAAGAGTACCTTTAGCTCCGGGCAAGAGTTGTTTCTCGGACAATATTTGCAGCCCCTTCTCGCTCAAATGACCGAGTCTCTTATGCCAAAGCTCAATGGAAGAATCTTTCTCAGCAACATTGATTCCTCCCTTGCTATGCTTTGCATTCGTCATGTAGAGCGTACTTTCCTTCTTGCCTTTAGCCATCACAAGAGAACCTCTTGACAGCTTCCATTTTCCTTCTCCAAAATAGTTGGTATAACCATCATCATCAAGCTTTCCCGTGGATATCAAATTCAACCTCATGTCAGATCCTTCAAGACTAGCTTGCAACCCGTGTTGGTCTCTAGATGAATATCACCCATGCCAACAATCTTTGATGCGCCATCATTTTCCATCCTCACACAACCATAGTTACCGTTTGTGTAGGAAGAGAAAAAATCAACCCGTGAGGTCACATGGAATGAGGCACCTGAGTCAACAACCCATATACTCTCTTGACAAGCAAGGTTAACAAAACCGGCATCACAAACAATGACCACATCACCATCTGTGGCAGCAGCAGTAGTTTCATCTTTTTCTCGGTTTTCCACACATTTTCCTCTAACTTGTTCTCGTTTCAAGATTCTGCACTCTCTCCTCGTATGTCCGGGCTGGTTGCAATGATAACATGTGATTTCTCCTCTTGGTCTTGACACTGATTTTGATCTCCATCGGCTGTTACTTCGATTTTGAGAGTTCTTGAAGTTGGAATTTCGATTTTTGCAATCCCCAACTCTTTTCTCCTTGCCTCTTCATTCAACATGCTATCCTTGACAATGTCCATCGTCAACTTGCCATTAGGTGCTGAGTTGCTAACTGAGACCACCAAAGTCTCCCAACTATCCGGCAAAGAACTGAGAAGTAACAATGCTTGCACTTCATCATCAAGTGCTAACTTCATAGTAGTTAGCTGGTTCACAAGCCCTTGAAAGTCACTCAAATGCTCCGAGACACTATGTCCATCCTTGTACTTCAAGTTCACAATTCTTCGAATGAGTGAGGCTTTATTTTGAGCCGATTGCCTCTCATACATGGACTCCAATTTCTGCCACAATTCATCTGCTCTTGTATCTTTTGCAACATGATGAAAGATGCTTTGGTCAATCCATTGTCGAATGATTGCCACCGCCTTTCTATGCAAGACCTCCCATTGCTTCTTGGTCTTGTCTTCCGGCTTCTCGCTGCCATTCAATTGGCTCATAGAGATCCTTGCAAAACAGAATATCCTCCATCCGTGGCTTCCAAATAGAGTAGTTGGATGATGTCAACTTAATCATTGCTCCACTAGACTTTGGTGGGATTACAAGTTCTCTCTAAACTAGCTATAGGATTAAAAAAACCTCAAGGACATCCTTCTTGGATAAAAAATCAACCACAATAGCTCTCACCAACATGGTGGATAACAAGAACAAGAGCAAGGCAAAGAGAGGTTTAGAGATACCAAAAAACAGATTCGTACACCTTCTGTCCAGCAGCTCTTACCGACAAACTAGAGATCTAAACGACGATCCCTCCGGTCAGATTGAAAGCCAGATAATTTCAAACCGACTGTTCCAATTTCAGAACGATCCAACGGTTCAATCTTCCAGAACGCTCACTTGAACAGACTGCCCTGCTGCAGAAACGAAAAACTGCAGCTCTTTCTCTCTTCTCTCTTTTTCCTTATCTCTTCTCTTTTCTGATTCTCTCTCTTAAAAATAAAGGCTGTCACCTCTTTTTACTTTTGAGTAGATAATAACTCTCTATTTTGAAAATAGAGGATCTTCTAGAAACTAACCAAAACTCAAACTCAAACCGGTTAATCCAACCACCATATGAGTTAGACCAACCCAACAAACACACCTGGTAAGGGCCGGGAGTTCCCGCACAAAATACCAAAGTAACTTGTAAGCTTAAAGTTTCTTGCTAGTTATCACCGAGGATTTTTGTATTTATTAATTCATAATGAAGACCATCATTGTTGGTCGATTCTGTTATAATAAAAGTATCCAAATTACTCTAACCAATTCATGTTTTAAATGTTGTAATTAAAGTTTCAGGAGCAACAACCAGCAATTGTAATGTTAACTTTTGAACTTTGTGGTTAATGATGAGATGTGAATGTGTTTTTTTGGGTTATAGGTATAATATGCCCCTTTACTATGACGCTTTATCAAACATACCCATCTACTATTTTTTACATCAAACATGCCCATGTACTTTGTAAAAATGATCAAACATACCTATAACCTTTTTTTTTTGTTAAAAGGCTATTATTTAGTATTGGACACTACATGTTTCGTTAAGCATGGTCAGTCTGGTCCAGACCGTACCGCACCGCATAGGTGTGGTCTGGTCCGGACCGTATAATATATGGTCTGGTCCGGACCGTATAATATATGGTCGGGTCCATGGTCTCTGTTCTAGCTTCTCGGTCTGGACCGCAAACCGTCTATATGGTCTGGTCTGGACCAGACCGCACAGTTTCCCAGCCCTAATAGGCAGCCCACATAAATTGTAATTGGGACTCTTAGAAAGAATGGGTTGGTAGACCGCCCATTTTCCTTCTTGGTGATTTGGATTCTGATGCTCTAGCCCAGGGTAAAATACTTAGGGTATCACTAAAGTTTGAGAATTGGGGCAGACATACCACTTAAGTTTGAATAGGGCGTCGGGTACCATTAAAGTCACCAAAATGTGCATCTGTGTAGTTTGCCATCCAACCCAAAAATTTAATTACTTTTTGGTACCCAAAAATTTTAAAAATCATCCAAAACTATATTTCAACAAGTTTTTATCTAATATAGAAATTAAAAAACCTTCTAAACTTAATATTACTAAAATGACTAATCAAAATTGTCAATAAAATTGATAAGTTAGTAAAAATAATAAATATATATCAAGAAGAAAATAAATATATAGAATATAATAATAAATATTTAAAATCAATATTAGAAGATCTATTTAAATCGGTAATCAGATAAGAAGTACCATTAAAAATAGTTAAAATAGAATCTAATCGATCATCAATACATCAAGACAAAAGAAGGATAAATGAAACATAGTCAGAAAGAATTAAACATATTACGGTAATTGAATAAATTTAGAACGAAAATAGAACAAAAGTAACCAAGAAAATTATACAACATCCATATGGTGTACGAGAATTAAATATAACATTCTCAGATTATTTATATCGATATAGAATTCATAGGATATATTTACTTAAGCAAATTATTCAATTATTATAACACAAAATGGTAATTTAAAGTATTTATAATGCTAATTGATTCTACATTTCCTATTCAAAAATTGGTTTGGTATCAAAATCTTAAAAAAAAAAAAGAATAATTCAATTATTAGAAAACATAATGATAATTGATTTTAAATTTTCTATTAAAAAATGAATTTGGTATCAAGTTTTCAATAGGGGATACCAATTAAATAATAAAAATTGATGTTTTTCATAAGTCAAAATAATTTTTTACAATAAGAAAAGTAGAAGGACCAATTATGAAATTTAGAAAACAGAATATTCCAAGAATATTCTGTTAACTTTAACGGAATGCACTTAACATTAAACTTAAGTGGTACCGGGTGCACAAATAATAGAGTTTAGTGGTACCCGACGTCCTATTCAAACTTAAGTGGTATGTCTGTCCCAATTCCGAAACTTAAGTGGTACCCGCGGTATTTTACCCCTCTAGCCCATTATTAAAAGTTACTGATAAGAAGTCATTGCATTTCCTTCTGCCACTAGTTTGCAGTTCTTGCCGCTTCGTTTCTCGTGAAGGGAAAGAGAATTTATTTTTTTACAAAGGAATTACTTTGTATTACATGTTGCATGATATATTAGAAACCATCACAGAAAATCAAAATTAGATCAAGGTCAGACAAAGTCAAACAAACGGTTAATCAATCCATGCTTCCGAAGTACAATAAGTACATCACAAAACACAAGAAGAGTCAATCCATCCATGGATATGAAATACTTGAACAAAAAACAGAAAACAACAAAAGCTCTCTTGCAATCAACCAATCGAAATATCACCAAGCTCCATCAGTTCATCCGATCGACTAAGACTATGCAGATTGAATACAATGCCATAAGTCACCTTCTGTGAGTTGCTCGAAGACGCTCAACTCAGAGAATCTCAGGTGTGGATTACATGGCAGTGGTTAGAATTGAGGATCGAATTGCTCTGAGCTGAAAAGGCTGGGGGAGCTTAGGCGCTAAGTCTTGGTCAAGGCTAGCAGAAGAACCCAAACCTCAAGAGCGAAGAGTTGTTTCTGCGGCCAACCGGATCAGACACTGCCATCCATCCATCGGTGTTGATCAAGAGGTAGGACATACCACCCAACGAGAACGGAAGGGGAAACTAGTGAATCGATTCATCTAGGGCTGGGAAAAGGTGCGGTCTAGACCGATATGTTAGAACACAGACCATGGACCATACCATATACTATAAGGTCCAGAACTTATCAAGCCTGTACGGTGCGGTCTGGTACGATCTAGACCAAGCAGAACATGTTCAACAAAACTTTACTCTTCTTCAACCCTCTAATCCTCCTCGATATCAATAAAAAGTTTAGTGCCCAATATATTAGTGAAACAAAAATTTAGTGAACGTAATCAACCTACAAAGAAATATGAGGGGAGAAGTTTACTTTCTCAATCTCTTACTTCCCCTCCGGTAACCACTTAAAATGAAATACACAACAAATAACTTTGTCTCCCTCTTCTTCTTTGTGTTATCGCTTCTCTCCCTCTCTCGGGTGGTCTGAAAAGTTCTCACATTCATTCCCCACTACGACGACATTGAGAAATGGAAATTTATTGTTATTTTGATTTGGAGTAGTGGGTAGTGGATCCCGA
Organism: Linum trigynum; assembly: GCA_964030455.1. Classification (NCBI taxonomy): domain Eukaryota; kingdom Viridiplantae; phylum Streptophyta; class Magnoliopsida; order Malpighiales; family Linaceae; genus Linum; species Linum trigynum. The sequence continues at coordinate 23,894,005 of OZ034814.1, read as the reverse complement.
TCTGTCATGGTTAAATGTTGGTTTTTCACTATCCAGACCGTACACTAAAGGGGAAAACCCCAAACCAAATCAGACCATGTTCTTGTCTCACGGTCCGGACCAAACCGAACGATATGGTCTAGATCGTGATTTTTCCATACAGTTTGGTATGGATTCCCTACCATAGATTCATCCGCGTGCTAATAAATTCGCCATCTTAAGAGGAGACCCAAGATGCATAACCCAACCCACAAGAAAAGCAAACCCATAAAAACAAACTCTACAACAGGGAAGGAAATGCTATAATAGCTGGAGAAACTAAAAAAAAAGACGAAAAATTAGGTTGAAAACTAGCTAAATATTAGCAAGGAAGCTGAAAAAGAAAGCAAGAAAAAGGATAGGTGATTGAGCTACTTTAGGTCACCAAGAGAGGCCGGCGGCAGCCCTAAAGAGCTGCACAGAGGAGTTGGGGTTCGAGAGAGTTCATAGCACAATTTGAAAATAAAGTAAGAGAGAGATAAGAGACTTCAGAGGGTGGGAGAGAATATGTGGTAGCTTCTAGTTACTATTTTAGCAACGAAAGAGGCGGCTTGCGGGTTGCGGCTCCTCTTTGAACCTGTAAAATTTAGTTGATCCAAAGGGGTTATGGGTTGGTATGCCCTTATAAAGGAGTCGAGTTAGGTGGCTAGTAATCTCATAATTCACGGTTTTTATAGTGCTCGTAGGCACGGGATCACAATTTTCTATAGCGTCTGTGTAACGTGGGGAAATTACGGTTTTTTTAGAACTCGTATGCACGGGATCACAATTTTCTATAGCGTCTGTGGAACGCGGGGAAATATTGAGCTTCAAAATGATTGTATGTTGAGTAATGAAAGATGTATCATGTGATAAAAACCAAGGTGCTTTCGAAAAAATGTATGATGAGTCATGCTAAGATGATGAGTCATGAGTGTTATGCAAATGATAGAATATGAGGCTTTGGTTATTTGTGTGGCGGTATTGCCCAAAATTGGTAAATATTTGCATTTGGCTTCACATGAATGGGTAAATGCAAGATATTTTGTGATATGATGTGCTAAGGTATGTTGATGGGAAAATATGCCTACTTATTGCTATGTAAGTTGGCTGTCAGTTCCTGAAATTAGTCATGTAATGAATGAGGTCGTATGAGTAGTTTGAATTGTGTTCGACAGAAATGAATGTATGATGAGTTATATGATGATGTCTTTATGGGTATGCAAATGAAGATTATGATCATTTATCATGTTTTTTATTTTTTTTATGATATATTCTTTTTAATTGATCAACCACAAGGAACTACGTCATTGTCCCTTTTAGTAAACTTGATCCTTAGTTGTTCTAGCGCCGGAGTAGCATGGGTGTCGCCGGGGGGTACTTTCTTCCTTCGGCGTGAGTGTTCATCTCGAGGTTTGGGGCTTTCCATCTAGTGTTTCCTATTTTTCTCCTCGATGAGCCCAAGGCATGTCATGTTGGGGACTAATGAAAGGTTGGTCCTTTATTTTCTCCACCTTGGACATCGGCGCTTTAGTGGCTTATGTGTTAGCCATATGATCTTCTTATTCATGAGTTGTTCTTGTTAAGTTGATTTTGCAGGAGGCTTTTGTGAGAACATGTTTTCTTTTAGTTTGATCTTCTTGATATGTGAGAATGTCGTGCAATACGAATTTGTCATTTTGGTGTATTGTCTTGTTGACGTCGGTTTCTAGACATGCTTGATTGACTTCTCCGGGAGGTATGAGGTACAAAATACTTTGTTCAATGATAGTTTGATTGACTGGTTGGGTAGCTTGAACAGAAAGATTCAAGATCTCTAAGATTTTTTGCTTATTCATGATTTGAGAGGTTTGGAGAACCACTTTCTTCTATCTTTCTGAGAGGCACCACCTTGCCCCGTAGATATATTGCTTGTTTTCCACTTTCTAGAACAAAATGTGACTTTTACCAATCTTGACTTAAGATGAATGCAACAAAGTTTGGAAAATGTCATTTGGGAGAGTATTGATGGGAACTTGATTTTAAAAATCAAAGTGTCGCTTGAGGGAAGTGTGTGCAATGTGATAAAAATGATTTCTTGTGTGGGTATTGCCACCTTGTTTCAAAATTTGTTCTTTTCAGAAGTCAAGCCATGAGAATATCCACAAGCCCTCACTCTTATTATCACTCCCGCTTTCATTCTCACTCAATCCTATGGGTGCTTTGAGTTTACAAAATTTTAGCTAGTATTAAGATTCTCGTCACTATGTTGGCGGGAAAAATGTGCTCGATATACAGACTGATCGGGAAGAGTTCGGGCAATCCTTGTATGATCTCATGATGAAAGTTTTTGAAATTTGTTGAAAGAAGCTTTTGTCTGATATAACTCCAACTGTAAGAGTCCTCATGTTCTGGAAATACTATTTTTCCTCCATGAATGATGGATAAACGAGCCTCACTTCCATTGTCATGTTAAGATTCATGTTGAGCGATTCTGGCTTGCCCCCAAAGTATGAGGCTAGTTGATAGAGGAGATGCTTGTTGAGAAGATTTCATTTTCATGGTAGTGTTGGGACTTTGGGGACGAGGGTACACATATGATAGCTCGAGACTGGGTGACCAGGATTATGATAGAGTCGTGAACTACGTTCACTTTCCGTAAAGAATATTTCCACCCTCAACAAGTTTAGGGTTACAGGAAATTTCTTCGTAGGATAAAACTATCAACACTTTAGAATCTAGGCTTAAAAAACTAAAGCATACTTAGAAGTTTTAATAGGAAGAAGAATATATTTTTGGTGTGTCCTATTTCACCATAGCCGTTGCCCCCATTTATAGAGACATAGCCAAAGCAATACATTGCTTCGTGAAAATGTTTGGTGGCTAACTGCCAATTCCCAAACGAACTCATCATCCAAATCTAACCACCAATTTCAATTTATGAAGAGTTGTATTCCATCATGAATCAATGTATCACTTGGATCAAACAAAGCATGGAAGGACAATTCAAAAATGCATTACGTGGTGAAATGGAATGGGAAGTTTCCCAATTCAAAAGGAAACGCTGGATAATAATTATATTGGAAAGTAGGCTAATTTATTAATTAACCTGGCCCAAATAATTAACCAATTTAATCCAACCTCAAATTGATTTGATCCGATTAGTTCGGTTCAACCAAATTTCCAACATTCCTCCCCCATTTTAGTGTATTCAACGAATCCACTAAAATTACAACATTCTTCCAACAAAACTTAAGCATAAATGAAAATGTCGTTACGATTGATTTTTCATCTTAGTATATTACACTTAACGAATATTCGAATACAAAGGGTGTCGGTAACGATTGAACCCATTGACTCATATGAATATTCGAAGATAATATACACTTAAGTTTTCAAAACTTCTAAGTGCCTTGACACTATTACCCGCCATGTATCCAATCCTTCTCATAAGCGCACACGAAACCCAAGTTCGCGTTTCTTGAAGCGGCTACACTTCATGCTTACGTAGGTTGAATCTCTTATTCGTGTACCCCACATAATACACTTTTTCAAAGATTCAATTAAGAAGTTTTGAACTTCATCCTTTTCTCTCATGCAGGATAACAAGCACATACCTCGGGATGACAAATTTTGTGCTTCAATTTCTTATAATAAGCTTTCCACATTGAATTCAGCCTCTAACGTTGTATTAGAGGGGAGTTGGGTGTTCTATTACCAGAAATTATATGAATTTTTAACCCATCCCTTTCAAAGACTTTATCACCAAGTCACTAGTTAACCATTTCGTCAAATGATAAACCAAATTATCTCGAATCTGGTCATATTGTCTAGACACAACTCTATGAATGATCAGTTCACAGATTTTATCGTGCCTTACTCCCACATGACCATACTTGTCATTTTCACTTGACTATATGCCTTAGCCAAATTAGCATTACTATCACAAAAGATAGTAATAGGTGAGATTGGTTTAGAACATTAATATATGTCATAAACCAAACCTCTCAACAATTATGTCTCTTCTCTAAGAGAAACCAAGACCACACGAACTTTGTTTCTATAGTGAAATTTAGTGATGCAAGTTTGCTTTCTAGAGGCCCAAAATATGACACTTCTCCCAAGCAAGAGGACCCATCTCAATGTTGAAGTATCACCCTTAACATGAGAAATCAACTAACATCAACAGATCTTTCCAAAATGGATGGAAAGCCACTATAACTCAATACAATGTGCATTTGACATATCCTAGTACACGCCTCATTTCATTTCCAATGATGAGAACTAGGATTCATCATGTACCAACTTAATTGTTCTATCGCATATGCGATATCTAGCATCATGCAAGCCATGCATACATCGAGCCCATTTAACATGGAATACTCCAGTTGTAAAACTGATTTCCAGTATTAACCATAAGTTCCATACTTGGATCCATTATGGTCTTTAACTCACGACAATTCCTACTAAGGAATTTTCTTTACGAATACCATCTCAATGCAGAAAAATTGAGAGAAGAAATATTCTTTGTTGTACCGCTTGATTCAATAGACAGAATCACATTTACCTCCCCCATGTCCCACATGGAGAATTTAAATAACAACTCTTTATCAGAATTTCACTCATCTTTTATTGGTCCCAAACATAAGCATGTCATATACATACAAATGTACGATGACTCCATTACCAGAATCATCATAAATTTTATATACATTTTGTCTCCTTGGTTTAAATAACATAAACCCCTAGACAAAATCACACCACCAAACCACTAGACAAATCCAAATTTGTCTAGAACTTCAAAAATGTCAAATAGAGAATTAGACAAATTAACTATTGAGTATGTGACCTACACAAAAGCAATTGTCATCCTTCTACTTCTCCATTTTACGAAGCCTTCTTTTTCTTCCTCATCTTCGAATCATCCCTCTTCCAACTTACCTTCCGAATATGGAATACACCATGAGACAAGTACAAAGAAAACTCATCTTCTAATACCATCAATGAAAACTCATCATCGAACATTCTCATAATTCCATAGACCAGAACTGGTTTCTTGTAAAGAGCAGTACGAGCCATTGTACCGGAAAATATTCTTTACGATTGTTGGGACTTTTGGGGATGAGGGTACACGTACGATAGCCTGAGACTGGGTGACCAGGATTATGATAGAGTCGTGAACTACGTTCACTTTCTGTAAAGAATATTTCCACCCTCAACAGGTCTAGGGTTACAGGAAATTTTTTCGTAGGATAAAACTATCACCACTTAGAATCTAGGCTTAAGAAACTAAAGCATACTTAGAAGTTTTAATAGGAAGAAGAATGAATTTTTGGTGTGTCCTATTTCACCACAGTCGTTGCTCCCATTTATAGAGACATAGCCGAAGCAATACATTGCTTCGTGAAAATGTTTGGTGGCTAACTGCTAATTCCCAAACGAACTCATCATCCAAATCTAACCGCGAATTTCAATTTATGAAGAGTTGTATTCCATCATGAACCAATGTATCACTTGGATTAAACAAAGCATGGATAGACAATTCAAAAATGCATCACGTGGTGAAATGGAATGGGAAGTTTCCCAATTCAAAAGGAAACGTTGGATAATAATTATATTGGAAAGTAGGCTAATTTATTAATTAACCTGACCCAATAATTAATCAATTTGATCCAACCTCAAATTGATATGATCCGATTAGTTCGGTTCAACCAAATTTCCAATATTGACCCAATAATTAACCAATTTGATCCAACCTCAAATCGATATGATCTAATTAGTTCGGTTCAACGAAATTTCCAACAAGTAGTTCATGTATGTTTCCCCCTTTGTCTTGAAATTTTGTTTGAGGAGGTGAGGTTGATTAGTCAATAGTCGAGGTAATTTGAGTGAAAACCTTACTGTGAGAATCTTCTCACTTGTCGAGATCATTGTTTGACCTCAAACGATGGATTGATGAGGTCTTTATGTGAGGCAGACTTCAATTGCTCTTGAAGAGATGAATGTTGAACGTCTTTTAGGGCACAATGATGGTCGCCAAAGTCCTGTATCATGAGATTTGCTTCACTTGAAAGAGAGAGTTCAAGTGATGGATAATGAGATCATCATGGGATGTACTTCAGCTTATGGAGACATTCTTTTCTTGGGAACTCTTATTTTACGGGTTTCTTGTGTTATTCTTCAGGCTTTGCTGGAATGTATCAGTTAGTTGAGAAGCTCTATGATTTGATGAATATCCTTGCTTAAGTGTGTAAATCCTACTGATTGAGAGAATGGTCTATACCGCACTCTTGTGACAATGTTGAAGGTAAATCCGGGATCATCATTTTGTCCTTTCAGCAAAGATAGCTAGTAACTATTGATGAGTTTGAGTGGGTATAACTTCAAGTGCCCACGTAAGGGCATCTAATGTGTAAGCCCCACGGTATTTTTTTCAAATTTTGTTTTGATTTTATTTTTCTTGCCTTTTTGGCTTTTGCTTGGCCCTTTTTTTAGTGGGACCTACTTGACTTTGTTATGCCCCCATACGTGGTGTCATTTTGACGCTTTTGATTTTGTGCACCAACGAGTTCATCAAATAGGATCATTCAGCTTCCCCAATCTTCTAGTCATGAGGATTTCGTGAGAACTTGGATATTTGATGTTGACATATTGATGCTTGCGAACAATAACTTGGCTATTCAACCTTCTTTCTAGTCGAGCCCTGATTTGATAGGGAAGGTTGGATATGGTAGTGACAAGCTTCTACAAGTAGCTTGGCTGATGTCGTATCCTCACCACACCCTTTGACTATTTAGCTCACACTATTTTATGGACACCAGTGGGGTGTTTATGCTCTCAAAACTAGTATAGTGTCCACATTCATCATTAGCAGGTTGTGCAAAACATTTGATATTACCAAGGTGTTTATAATCACTCAACACCAGTGGGGTGTTTATAGTGGCTTAATATGAACATCTCATAACTTATCTTGAAAACATGAAATGCATTTTATGGTTCCCATTTCCATAGAAGAAAGGTAGATTTTAAAAGATATGGAAGATATATTCGTTATTTTGAAAAAGAATCATTGATGCAAAGTCTTAGATCAAGATTGGTAGTTGTCATACAATGTTCCGAGTAGGTGGAAATGCGAGTTACACTTCATTCTTTATTATGATATAAAGGTTGGTACATATCTTCAATATGGTAGAGTATCTAGACATTTATTTGATTGTGCAGGTCTACATGAGCCTCGAATCAAGCCTTCTATAGTAGTATGCCTACTGATCTCCATAGCTGGGTAGTGGGTTGTTATTGAGGTATTGTCTTGTTGATGTCGGTTTTCTTCAAACTTTCCGACAAACTCATGAACATACCCTTTTGATGTCATCAATTTTCTTTGGGAATGACTCCATAACAAGCACAACTTTGAATCTGATCAGCTACTTAAGGTATGAACTTGTCCTTGTGGATGAGCAATTTTAGAAACTCTTGATATTGTTAAGTTGTTCCAAGGTGCTAAATGAGATGAATGCATGATAGTCAAGCTAAATGATGTGTTTGCACATATGCAATATGATATTTTCAGTTTGTGCATGAATGTTGGTAAACATACCCTCATGATTGATCATATAATGAATGAATAGAGAATGATAATCATGAGTTAAATAAATTTTGTGCGTATAATCAAATAACGTCGCTTGTGGATCACTGGTAAAGCACAATTCTCACTTCATAAGCAAGTTTATATAAAAGTTGTAACAAACGTAACTCATATTAGAAAAATCTAGGGTTTGCGAAGAGTTTAACGACGAGTTTCAACGTGACTCTGGGATAAGTTCTAGATGGCTTATGGTGGCAACTAAACTGACTATATGCTGGGTATGAGTTTCTAGGAGAATTGCCCCCAAGTTGTATTTGACTATAGCTCTTTCGAGTGAGCCGAATACCTCAAACCAACCTCGGATTTGAGTTCAACTTGGTTACCAAGTTTCACGTTATTCTTCTACTATTGTAGAAGTCACGGTACTCCTTTCAGTTTCTTAAGGTAGAGCTCAAGTATAGAGCTTTTTATGCATGAATGCAAAAATTTGAATACGCGATATTGTAAATGCGCAAATAATACAAATAAACACCCACATATAAAAGAAGGTAAGAAAAACTTATCGATTTAGTATATGTAGCTCGACTCTCAATTGTTCCCCAGCGGAGTTGCCACTGTCGCAACCGCCCCTCGAGATCAGGGGATCCGTCGCATCGCGCTCGGAGTCGCCATCGACCTTAGTTTGTAGTGGGTAGAACACTCGTTTAGTCCGGTCTCGACCTTAGGGTCGAAACCGGGTTTGGGTCTGCGAAATTTAGAGATTTTGGGTTCGGGAGTATGGTTAAGTGTGGGGAAGTGTATTCACACCCCACAACGCCCAAAATTGGTATTACTTAAATCGATAAGTATTTTAAGGGTTGGGTGTATTATTATTTGCGACTTTTACGTATTTAATTATAAGATTCAATGAGATATTAATTTTTTATTAATATATAATTTGATCATACGCCTATTGACGTAATTTCAAAATTAGGAAAGAGTTTTTGGTTAGTTGGACTCGAACCTATTGGTTGCCTACGTAACCGACTAGTCGGGATCAAAGTCCACGTAGTTCAGTTGTAATTTTGAGTTATAAATGTTGAGTCTCATACATTAGGAATATGGAGAAAGTTTTTTATTAGTTGGACTTGAAACCTATTGGCTGCCTACGTACCCGAGCAGTCGGGATCAAAGTCCACGTAGTTCGGTTGTAATTTTGGGTCAGACTAGTATGGGTTGACTGACTTTGACTTTTGTTGATTGAATTGACCAAAAGTTGACTTTGACTTTGGGTCTAAATTTATTTTATTGTTTTATTGTTATGTAAATATATTAAGTTGGTATTTGCATTTCTTATTGTAATTGTTTGTGGTTTAGTAATGTATTTGTAATTTTTATTTCTTTGATTTAATTCCAATTTAGTTTAATAAGATGGTTGTTTATTTTTCTTAATTCGACTCTACTTTTTGTTACTTCATAATCAAAGTACAACCCTCACCCAGTCCAAAGTCTTGAGAACCAATTCATCAAAGATCAACTCATAACTACTAAATTGCCTAATTCATCAAATCAAAGCAACATGTCAACTCTTGCTATCAAATCATATCGATCGAGATTTGCTATTGCTTAATCTCATCGAGTTGTGACAAATATAACCAATCCCAATCACTACAAATATATTTTAGCTAAGAGTTCATTTAAGATTTGCTATTGCAAATTTTATATGTTTTGACCCGGACAAAAAGTGGTGTCTACATGAGGGTGAGACCATAGAGAAACATTGTACTACCAGCAAGATTTTGGGACTACTATTTAGGAGTAGTGAGTCGACACCCTATTGATGATTATGTTGGATATGATATGCTCACATTAGCTAAAAGAGATTATGCTCTTATAATGATCTCCCAACCAGAACCAAAGAGCTACGAGGAAGCTCGAAAGGATGAGATTTGGAATAGAGGTGTTGACACGCCAAAACACAACACCTAACAATGGCCAAGTGTAACCAATGAAAGGGACTGCAGTATAGTGGTACAAGTAATAAATATCGAATCCACGGGTCTCTAGAGTTACTATTACTCAGCTTCAGTTCATTATCTAGCAAACTAGATTAAGGATTGATTAACTAAACTACTCTACTAACTAAACTAAGTAAAACTACTGATTACAGTTTGGGAACTCACTTAGGTATGATTCCCCCTAGCTCCTCAATTAGGTCCAAGTTGTAATTCCTTTTGATTGTTTTACTGTTGATTAAACTGCGGAAGATCCGACAGTAGCTTGGAATCTCTTAAGCTGACCAAGCCCTCTAAGTCTAACTACCCGGCAGACGACTAGTCTTCACCGGGATAGAAAGCTGAAGCAATAAGCACAGAACTCCACTACTGGACTTGGATTCCAGTACAAAGCAGTAAACTGGCTAACTCTCGTATACCCAATCTCCTACTACCGAATGATGAGACTCTAGCAACCTAATCAGATTCTATCTATCTCAGATTGCAGCAGGAATCAGGAAAAGTTGATCAGACTTCAATTGACTCAATAAACATGCATCATTCGATTATAATCAAACAATATAGCATCCAAAACTTCATACAAGAAAGATCCTAACTCATGGAACTAAGGTTCCTCAAAACCTAAGTGAAGGGAAGTTACTCCATAGAGAAGAGAGAGACTGCAGAAATCTGATCTAGATCTTCAATCTCCATCTCCAAGCTTGATTCCCGAGCTCCAATGGCGAAGAAATCCTCCAAAATAGCTCCAAGAATGTTCCCAAGTCGCTCTCTCTCTCTAGGGTTCGTCCCTTGGGTGTTTGGGATCCAAAACCCAGCTCTCCCTCTTCTTTGGTTCGGAATTTGGCTTAAAACCAGGAAATCCCGACTCGCACGGCCAGGGTGCACGGCCGTGCATATCACCATTCTGGCCGTGCAACTCAAAACGCAGCGTGTCATTTAGTCGAACTTCAGCCCTCTCGCACGGCCAGGGTGCACGGCCGTGCGAGCTTCAGGGGTTGCCCGTGCGTGTCCTCGGCATAAGGCGCACGGCCATATTGCTCACGTGCACGGCCGTGCAGCCTCCCTGGTCTGCCCGTGCAGCTCCCCAAAAACTTCGCCATTCGTCCGTTCTTCGTCCAATCGACCCCAGACTCGCTCCTAAGCCTTCATTCACGTACTAGGACCTGAAACATCACAAACAAGCACAACCTAGCGTGAAATCGGTCTAAACCACGAGAAATCACATCTCAAACGGTGTAAGAACAGGGGTAAAAACATGTGTAATTAACGGTCTATCAGGTGTGCAAGAAGAACTAATGGCTCCCTGTTCAAACAATACTTGGGATATTTGTCAGTTACCTCCACACAAGAAGTAAATAGGCAATAAATGGGTTTTCAAACTCAAGCTTCAACCATATGGGAGCATAGACAAACATAAGGCTAGATTAGTTGCGAAGGTATATACAAAGATATACGATGTGGACTTCCTTGATACTTTTTCTTCAGTTGCACAAACCAACACTGTAAAAACTTACCGGAAGTAGCAGTAATTCAGAACTGGAATCTTCATCAAATGGATGTCTCGAATGCATTCTTGCAAGGAGACTTAGAAGAAGATGTTTATATGGAGATACCTTTAGGTATTTCAATTGAAGGAAACACTAGTGGAATGACTTGCAAGCTGAAAAAATTTCTATATGGGTTAAAGCATGCCAGCAAACAATGGTTTTCTAAGTTGACCAGTTTCCTATTGAAATGGTTTCACACAATTTGCCTCTTAATATTCTATGTTTGTGAAGTGGGTAAAGGCATGATTGTAGTGTTACTAGTGTATATGGATGACATAATCCTAGCACAAGATCTAGATTGGGAGATTTGGAGGCTGTTAAGTTGTATCTAAAGGAGTTTTTCTACCCAAAAAAAAAAAGGAGTTTAAAATAAAATACCTTGACATCTTGAAGTACTTTCTTGGGTAAAATTTCTAGGAACATCTCTAGGATCATTGTTTCACAAAGGAAGTGTTGTATAGATTAGTTAGAAGAAAACGGTTTCTTGGAATCCAGGAGTGGCAAGAGTCACATTGACTGTAAGGTCAAACTCAATCCCATAGAAGGTGCCTTGCTGAAGGATCCTGGTTGCTACAAGAGATTATTGGATACTTCACCACCTAAAAATTACTAGGTCTGATATTGCATATTTTGTTCAAATTTTGAGTCAATATCAAATACGGCCACGAGAACCACATTTTTAGGTAGCATTTAGAGTATTAAGGCATCTCAAAGGAACTTTATGTCAAGTGTTGTATTTGAAATACAAAACTTTGGTATCGTTTGCATGTGGGATTTGGGTGATGGATATGGCACCCAAATTTCAAACATCAAGGACTTGAACAAATCTATTGTTTGATAATGGACATGTTAGAAACCTTGATCTAGGCGTGCACGTCAAGGGTTCACTATTCCATAGATCGATAGATAATCACGAGCTATGTGGGATTTAGGAATTAGGAGTGTGAGAATTAGGGTTTGGCAAGGGGTGATTTGGTGAGAAAAAGAAGAGGATCGACTTCCCTAGGGTAGGGGTTGACCTCAGCAAGGGAGGAAAGAGGGAGAGAGTTGTCGAGTAGGGAGAGAGATTAGGTTAAGGGAATTCTTGTTCTATAATTTCTTACCCTACTAATCCCACGATTACAGAATATATAGCCCGATAAATTCTCTATAACTACTCGATAGTCTCCTAATAATCGATAATACCCCAATAATCTGAAAATACCCACAAATAACACCCAAGACAATAATAAACCAGCAAATGAGTCCAAACCCACCAAAATAGCTAAAAACCGGGTTTCTAACAATCCATCCCCCTTAAGACCAATCTTGCCCTCAAGATTGACCTTCGCTCTTCTCGGCGTCCTTCTCTTCCTGGGTACTTCTAGCCGTCAGCTCCTCTGATTCATCCTCCCAGTTCCCCACTAGCAACTTCAGACGCCCCTTAGCACACTGGTGACCCACTGTGTACCTCCCATCGTAGTTGAAACAACGCCCCTCCCTGTGTTTTTGCTCCATCTCTACTGGCGTCAGCTTCACGAATCCCTTGGGCGGCAAGCGAGCTGGGATTCAACCTCCAAGTGGGAATCATGTGTTCACCGGGTTTTTCGTTCCCGATGTTGGCGCAGTCACAGCTCCGGAACTCGTGCCTCTACTCGTTCCTCTGCCTGATCCTCCCGTCATTCGCGTCACGCGCCAGAGGTCTCCCTTCTAGATGGCTATCTCCTCCTCCTTATGACCTGCAAGCCTGAAACCAACTCGCAAAGAGTCGGGTTCAAAAACCATGATCGTTGCTGCCAGCTCCGGTCACAGCCCTGCCATGCACAATCCCACTAACGCCGCTTCCCCCATTTCCTTGCACTGGTTACCCAACTTCAGGAACTCCAACTGATACTTCGAACCGTGCCTGTCTGCTTTAGCTTAGCCAACTGCTCTGGTACCCACCCTTTGACCTTGCCGAACTGGTACCTGAGCTCCTCCTAAAAACCTGGCCCATGTGATCATAGTCCCTACTGGAGCATAAGACCGCTCCATCCATTCCCAACACTGTAGTGCATCCTCTTCTAGATAAAAGGATGCCAAGTGGCCTTGCACTCCTCCCGTGTTGAGTGGTTTCGAAACCACCTCTCAGCCGCATACATCCATAATCCCACGTCTCCATGACCATCAAACTTAGGAAACTCAATCACAGGCGGTTTAACTCGAAAGACCAAATCATCATTACTTTCATACAGGGGGTTATTGATGACTCGGTATTTGCACATGTTTTCCCCCTTTGTTTCTTGATTGTCTGAGCTTGAATTATCGTGTCTTTGGCCTATTTTACGCTAGGTTGTGTTCCTTTGTCACATTTCAGGTCCTAGCACATAAAGTGAAGCATAGGTGCAAGTTTCAAGTCAATCAGAGATCAATTGACGATTCGGGAGAAGAAACTCGGGTATGACCTGAAGAAGAATGGATTTCTACCTCACTTTATGGACAAAGAATCATGCAAGCTTGTCATGAAAAGAAAGAGGACGAGACTACAAGCGTCTGGGATCAAACGGCGACTGATTCGGAGTCCGGACGAGGGAGAAACGAAGCATTAAACAGAGGCTGAGCAAGCCACACGGGCACAACCCACACGGCCGTGTGACCTGGCCATGTGGCCGTGTGGAAATCACCGAGCCTTCACACGGGCAGCTGGGAAAGCCACACGGCCGTGTGGCCTGGCCGTGTGAGTCGGGAATTGCTATTTAAAACCCGATTTTCAGCAAAAGGAGAGGGAGAGAGCTGGGTTTTGGATCCCAAACACCCAAGGGACGAACCCTAGAGAGAGAGAGCGACTTGGGAACGTTCTTGGAGCTATTTTGGAGGATTTCTTCGCCATTGAAGCTCGGGAATCAAGCTTGGAGATGGAGATTGAAGATCTAGATCAGATTTCTGCAGTCTCTCTCTTCTCTGTGGAGTAACTTCCTTTCACTTAGGTTTTGAGGAACCCTAGTTCCATGAGTTAGGATCTTTCTTGTATGAAGTTTTGGATGCTTTATTGTTTGATTATAATCGAATGATGCATGTTTATTGAGTCAATTGAAGTCTGATCAACTTTTCCTGATTCCTGCTGCAATCTGAGATAGATAGAATCTGATTAGGTTGCTAGAGTCTCATCATTCGGTAGTAGGAGATTGGCTATACGAGAGTTAGCCAGTTTACTGCTTTGTACTGGAATCCAATTCCAGTAGTGGAGTTCTGTGCTTATTGCTTCAGCTTTCTATCCCGGTAAAGACTAGTCGTCTGCCGGATAGTTCGACTGAGAGGGTTTGGTCAGCTTAAGAGATTCCAAGCTACTGTCGGATCTTCCGCAGTTTAATCAACAGTAAAACAACCAAAAGGAATTACAACTTGGACCTAATTGAGGAGTTAGGGGGAATCATACCTAAGTGAGTTCCCAAACTGTAATTAGTAGTTTTACTTAGTTTAGTTAGTATAGTAGTTTGGTTAATCAATCCTTAATCTAGTTTGCTAGATAATGAACTGAAGCTGAGTAATAGTAACTCTAGAGACCCGTGGATTCGATATTTATTACTTGTGCCACTATACTGCAGTCTCTTTCATTGGTTACACTTGGCCATTGTTAGGTGTTGTGTTTTAGCGTGTCAAGTTTTTGGCGCCGTTGCCGGGGACTTTCTAGATTATTAGGAAAGGCAGAAGTTTGTTACTTTAGCGTTTTTCTTTTCTTTTCCACCCTTGCTTTTCACTTGTGTGTTTTTGTTTTTGTTGGTGCAGATCTGAATCATGGATCCTCATGGCTTCTCCAACCATTGGGGGTATCCACCACCATCCGAGTGGTATTACCCCGAGACTCCCTGGAGCAATCAAGGAGGAGAAGACTATGGATTCGGGTTCCAGTACCAACCCCCTTTCTACGGAGAACAACCAGACCCCTGGGCATATCAAGAACAATCTCCTTATCAAGAAGAA
This sequence comes from Linum trigynum, assembly GCA_964030455.1. NCBI lineage: Eukaryota > Viridiplantae > Streptophyta > Magnoliopsida > Malpighiales > Linaceae > Linum > Linum trigynum. Next base: position 23,878,964 of record OZ034814.1, on the reverse strand, counting down.
TTCCTCCCACAACAAGAAGGGCCATCAGATCTTGAGTTACCCATGGCGGCCTTCACTGGCCACTCTGCAGAGCCATGCTACACTTCACTGGAAGATCCGAACAAACAATTAAGGCTTCTCGTGGAGCAGTTTGCTCGAGACACTGAGAGAGCCTGCTCCAAGATGGATCTTCAAATCAAAGCCCTTGCTGCTTCCGATCCCTCATTTCTCCATGATATGGAGGAGACTGTTCAGCGCTCAGCGAAGCAAACAGAGTGGGTGGAGCAAGTTTGCTCACATCTTGCTCAAGATCACCTTTCTGCTACCACGCTAGAAGAGGTGGAGGATGACAAAGGCTATGGGGATGTTGAGGAGCATACAGAAGTTATCACAGAGAACTCCCATGATAATCATGATCAGGAAAGTCCTCTGGTTGCATATCACACAATTCCTTATTTCTGCTCTAACATGCTGGGCCCGAGCGAGGGGATGCAAGATGATCTCATTGAAGAAATTGCTTGGCGACTTGCTCTCCAATCTGTTCTAGAAGAAGAAGAGCGAGCAAGGATGAGGAAGGAAGTTGTGGAGGATGAGGAAGAAAAAAAAGAAGAGGTGGTTCTTGATCTTTTCCCAGGGGTGATACCACATGAAGAAGAAAGGGGGGTTGAAGAAGCAATTGGCGTCCAGGCTGAGGACGGAGTTAAGGTGGAAGAGGCCTGCACCGGCCATGAGTTGCAAGTAATATCCCCACCAAACTTTGAGGAACTGCTTAGCAAGGACCCATTTGCAGTGTCTCTTTGCCAGACCAAGGCCACATCAATATCGGTCCCTCTTGGTGGACGCGATGGTGGCCAATCGATGATGTCATATTTGGGTTGGGGCAATGAGACGAGAGAAGAGAAGAAGAGGTCTCGAGGGTGGAGACTTCATCTGCATCAAGTACACGAGCCTTCATCACCTGCCACACCACATGCTCGTGACTTGAGACTCCACCTCATCGACGAGAACCTCAACTTCAAGGAGGTTCTAGCATGGACCGAAACTTAGGAGCCATCTTTCGGCTCACGACGTGAAAGAAGCGCTTGTTGGGAGGCAACCCAACCAGTCGGTTTGCATTTCTTTCTCTATTTCTCCTCGGTTGAGTCAGTTTTGCTATTTGATTTTAGAGTCAATAACTCAACCTTTGTGAGATTTTGTGTGGTGTTTGTGTTCTGATTACTCTCTCTTCCTGGAATGCACCGCCTGACCCGTTCATCATCATTCACCCTTGATCTGGTAACTTCGTTCTACCCTCCTTATCTTTCCTCCATTGAGGACAATGTCGTGCTTAAGTGTGGGGGGATGTTCGATTATGTATGCGGGTAAATGTTTGGCTGTTTGTGTGCTTGGAGCCTAGTCCACTGTCCAAATTTTTAAATTTGAGGGCTCCAGGTACGTGTTCCTTGCAATTGCCTGCTCAGTATGCTTTGAATTGACAGTCTTTATAGTAATATGCAACCTAGGGAGGTAGTGTAGCACTATGGAGGATGTTGATGCATTTAAGAAATCTCATTAGTTCTTCATATTGTGTTGGTTGATTGAGTGAATTAGTGATCTTAGGACCCTTGAATTGTGTGGTGTTGTGGACTCTCTACCTGTCATGGACTCTTGTATCATGTTTTGAAAGTAACAGGTGCTCGAAAATGTGCTTCAAAATAACGTCTCCCGTGAGAATAGGGCGAAAGTGTGTAAGGGGAGACGGGAATTCGTTCCCAATTTCCACCTACTACCTCCAGCCCCCTTACATGTCTTTCCCCCGCACGAGGCTCGAGACATCCGCTCCTGGCATGGCCGGTAAGAGCAGGTTGGGACCCTTGAAAAAAAAAAGAGTAAAGAAAAAATAACAGAAAACAAGCAAAACAGAAAGAAAAGGGGTTCCAACCATCTTCAAAGAAAATAGAGCACCTTGAAAAATGTGATCCATGATCCTTTGTTTTTTAGAATCTCTTCATCCACAATTCATTTGTCCTCTGTTCACTATTTGCCATGATGCCGACTCGATACTAGTGCTCTCGCCGAAGAAGCTATGAGATGACTTGTGTGTCGGTTGACCTCGTAAGCTGCTAAACGATCTAGGAAGTCCTCTACCTACGATCTGGGGTGTATGTTGCTATAGAGCTCTGGAGAGCTGCATTGGTTTGAGTTAGGTTTGCTTGGGGACAAGCAAACAGTTAAGTGTGGGGGGATTTGATGACTCGGTATTTGCACATGTTTTCCCCTTTGTTTCTTGATTGTTTGAGCTTGAATTATCGTGTCTTTGGCCTATTTTACGCTAGGTTGTGTTCCTTTGTCACATTTCAGGTCCTAGCACATAAAGTGAAGCATAGGTGCAAGTTTCAAGTCAATCAGAGATCAATTGACGATTCGGGAGAAGAAACTCGGGTATGACCTGAAGAAGAATGGATTTCTACCTCACTTTATGGACAAAGAATCATGCAAGCTTGTCATGAAAAGAAAGAGGACGAGACTACGAGCGTCTGGGATCAAACGGCGACTGATTCGGAGTCCGGACGAGGGAGAAACGAAGCATTAAACAGAGGCTGAGCAAGCCACACGGGCACAACCCACACGGCCGTGTGACCTGGCCATGTGGCCGTGTGGAAATCACCGAGCCTTCACACGGGCAGCTGGGAAAGCCACACGGCCGTGTGGCCTGGCCGTGTGAGTCGGGAATCGCTATTTAAAACCCGATTTTCAGCAAAATGAGAGGGAGAGAGCTGGGTTTTGGATCCCAAACACCCAAGGGACGAACCCTAGAGAGAGAGAGCGACTTGGGAACGTTCTTGGAGCTATTTTGGAGGATTTCTTCGCCATTGAAGCTCGGGAATCAAGCTTGGAGATGGAGATTGAAGATCTAGATCAGATTTCTGCAGTCTCTCTCTTCTCTATGGAGTAACTTCCTTTCACTTAGGTTTTGAGGAACCCTAGTTCCATGAGTTAGGATCTTTCTTGTATGAAGTTTTGGATGCTTTATTGTTTGATTATAATCGAATGATGCATGTTTATTGAGTCAATTGAAGTCTGATCAACTTTTCCTGATTCCTGCTGCAATCTGAGATAGATAGAATCTGATTAGGTTGCTAGAGTCTCATCATTCGGTAGTAGGAGATTGGCTATACGAGAGTTAGCCAGTTTACTGCTTTGTACTGGAATCCAATTCCAGTAGTGGAGTTCTGTGCTTATTGCTTCAGCTTTCTATCCCGGTGAAGACTAGTCGTCTGCCGGATAGTTCGACTGAGAGGGTTTGGTCAGCTTAAGAGATTCCAAGCTACTGTCGGATCTTCCGCAGTTTAATCAACAGTAAAACAACCAAAAGGAATTACAACTTGGACCTAATTGAGGAGCTAGGGGGAATCATACCTAAGTGAGTTCCCAAACTGTAATTAGAAGTTTTACTTAGTTTAGTTAGTAGAGTAGTTTGGTTAATCAATCCTTAATCTAGTTTGCTAGATAATGAACTGAAGCTAAGTAATAGTAACTCTAGAGACCCGTGGATTCGATATTTATTACTTGTGCCACTATACTGCAGTCTCTTTCATTGGTTACACTTGGCCATTGTTAGGTGTTGTGTTTTAGAGCATCAGTTATACTCTCCGTACCTGCCTATGCCATAGTGAGGGAATCCCCAACCACCACTACTGCCGCGTCCTGAGTACCCCCATGGAGGTTGCGGAAACGACCATCCATCGTTCCCCTCTATGTACTCGTCATGCCCTCCAGATTTGACCTCTGATCCTTGCCCCGTCTCCAGGGTTTGCCCAATCCAACCTTGTCTTGTCCCGAAAGTCACGAGAGGTGGGTATGGGGATTCGGAACCCCTCTTGTGACCTCCTCCAGCTCCCGGTCGTCCTCCACTACTGCTGCCCCTCAAAGTCCGGTTTGGTTCAAACTGATATAAACCATTTCGGTTCCGGTCGAACAAGTCCAGTCGGATCGGTCGGAGCTCAACCAAGAAATCCATCATGGTTCGGACTCGCGATCTAACATCCCAACTCCGGGCGGCCCAGGGTTGGCCCAGCTCCTGTCGTAGCCTGCCAGACTTATCTCCTCTTCCTAGCGATCGTGATTTGGGCCAAGATGGCCCATCCACCCTCATGGTCGATGGCCGCCCCATCCGAACCCCAGGGCTCCGGCCCGTACCTGTATGCCGCCTCCTTGTAACCCGCCACCTTCCCCTTTCCGCGGGCTGCCACGATTTCCTGGGTAGTGGGCTAGAGCGGCAGACCCGCTCCTGGGATGGACCGGGTGTTGTCTTGGCAAGCATGGCTACGGTTTCCCACAACCTCACCCACAGCCTTCCTCGCCGCCTAGCACCGGCGCTTATGTCAAGCCGCCTGCTACCACTATCCCGGCGGTTACTTTGGTCGTCGTCGCCTCCTCCGCTGGCTCTTGCGGCTGCAGCTCCTTGCTCCGTTGCTCCACCATCTTCTCCATCATGGCACGAAACTCAGCCAGTTCCGCTCCAATACGTTGGGTGGAATCCTCGATGTGGGCTCCAACCGTCTACAGCTGTTCGCGAGCCTCCATCTGGTTGTCCGTGATCTTATTCATGAAACCCAGTAATGTCTCATTCTTGGTGTGATCTTTCACTATCACGATCTCCTTCTGCGTCTTCTGCATCTTGTCTGCTATGGAAGACAACTCGTTTGATCTCGTCTGAACCCGCGCGCCAGCCAGGCTCTGATAACACTGTTAGAAACCTTGATCTAGTCGTGCATGTCAAGGATTCACTAATCCAGAGATCGATAGATAATCACGGGCTGTATGGGATTTGGGGATTAGGAGTGTGAGAATTGGGGTTTAGGGGGTGATTTGGTGAGAAGAAGAAAAGGGTAGGGGTCGACAGCAGCAAGTAGGGGTGGGCATTCGGTCAGACCTCAAACCGAATTCAAACCGAATTATAATTCGATTCGGTCGGTTTAAACAGAACTATAATTCGATTCGGTTTTTCACACAAAACCGAATTTGTGAAGCTACTTGTATTTTCTCACTTTTAAATTATTTTTCACCCCTAATATAAACAATAAATATCAATTATATGCATCATCAATGATAAAACCAAACTTTTCAACACATAAGTCATAAAACATTTCAAATATTTAAGTCTAAAAACAACTACAAACATAAAAATCCACCATTTGGAGCTTGCAATTATAGTATTTCGGTTTTTCGATCGGAAATTCGATTCGGTTGAAAGAACCCTGATTTCCGAACTATCCATATTTTTCTTCCGAATTCCGAACCGAATAGCATTAATTCGGTTTCGGTTTGATTTGATTCGGTTTCAGTTCGGTTCGGGTTTACCGAACCATTTGCCCACCCCTAGCAGCAAGGGAGGAAAGAGGGAGAGAGTTGCCGGGTAGGGAGAGAGAGAGAGAGAGAGAGAGAGAGAGAGAGAGAGATTAGGTTAAGGGAATTCTTATTCTGTAATTGCTAACCCTACTAATCCCACGATTACAGAATATATAGCCCGATAAATTCCCAATAACTACCTGATAGTCTCCTAATAACTGATAATACCTCAATAATCCGAAAATAGTCAAAATACCCACAAATAACACCCAAGGTCCTCAAAACAACAATAAACCGACAAATGAGTCCAAACCCCCAAAATAGCTAGAAACCGGATTTCTAACAAGAGACAAATCCGTGGGGTCCACATATTTTTATATCCAAATATGTGGACCACACGAATTTCCAAATCTCGCATTTCATTTGGAATTTGATAATGAGGACAAAAAGTGAGACAAATCCATCATAAATCCATGATATCTAAACAAATAATGTACTCTTCCAAATCCATAATAACTCCAACGATTTTTAAAATTTAAAACCCTCATTTTCAAAATCTAACAAGCAAATGAACCTTCTTAAGGAGCGGCAAAGAAGGAACTCGACCTAACGGTTCAACCGGTTAGTTTCCCAACCCGCTAACATACTCAAGGGATTTTTTCCAGAACTAGCACTATTTGAAAAAAATTTACAAAAATAGCACCCAACCCCGATATATTCCAAAAATAATACCCTTTCACGAAAATCGCTGGGTGGATGCACGGTTTTCGACGAAAAGCGCACGGGTAGGGGGCGGTTTCGCTGACCGCATGGGGCCGGGGCAGTTTGGTTGCAAACCGCACCCCCACCCGGCGGTTTGTAATAAAAAAAAATTTCCGCATAAATGTCTTAAGTGGTCTTGGCACAACTGGTTTAACTGTTTATTGTGTGCAAGAAGTCCTAGGTTCAAAACATCATCATCCCATATTAAATTTTTTTATTTAGTAGAAATTAAAAAAAGTAACATGTTGTGGGGTGGTGGTTCTAACCTAGATAATAAATAGTTAACTAAATTTGACACAACATCTACACCACCAAACTACAACACTTCTCTTGAAGTAATAATATATTGACAACGTTTTACTTCTTGAACGCTAAAAATACTCAATAACTTTGAACAACCATAACTTTGTGCTCCAAAATCCGAACGTCATGATTTTTTTTTCATTTCGCATAACTCTTATGGACTACAATTTTTACTAGGAATGAATTTTCAAAACATGAATTATTTTTTGATATACAGGATTTTGGGAATAACTCACCTTCCCTTTTCACAAATCCACGTACATTCCGAAATTCTGTCTATGATAAAAGTTGTAGTCCTTAAAAAGTTATGCGAAATGAAAAAAATTCGGATTTTGGAGCACAAAGTTATGGCCGTCCAAAGTTTGACGAAATCGGAAAAAAATTTGTTCGGGGTAGCAAACGACATTTTTTCGGGACGAAGGCGCAAGATATCGAAAACTTATGCGAAATAAAAAAAAAAAGCTACGATCGGAAACCCTAACACAAAAGATACGTTCATTTGAAGTTTCCACCTAGATTAGGATTTTTCGGAAAAAAAAAATTTTATATGGACCAAACCGCTGGGCGGGAGCAACGGTTTTGGACCAAACCGGTCCAACCCTAGGCGGTCATGAAAATCGCCCTATCCATGCAGTTTTCATTGAAAATCGTGTCTCAACCTGCTGTTTTCAGGTAAACCGCTGGGTCGGGTAGCGATTATTGAGAAATGGTGCTATTTTGGAATTTTTTGGGATTGGATACTATTTTTGGAATTGTTTTTTTAACAGTGCTATTTTTGAAAATATCGCAACCCAAACGGGTAAATGAGCAGATCAGACCGGTTAGTTAGCAACTGGTTTCTGACAGCAGCTAATTAACTCGACCCTCTGCCCATCAATTGATTCTTGTCTTCCTCGCTGTTGTTTCGCACAACTCTCTGCACTCTCCCCCCACTCTTTTTGCCTGTGGCTGCTGCTTCCCTCTCTTTAACTGTTAACAGAAACTCGTGAAGCAAGAAACACAAAGAGAAGAGAGAGAGAGAGAGCAACACGACAAATTCAATACCCACACGGCAACCCGCCTCAGAGATCTAACGGGAACTTGAATTCTGAATTCTCTCTGTCTCCGGTGAAGAAATGAGGGAACCGACAATGATCGACGGCAACAGCAATGCCTCCTCCTCGCCATTACCGCCTCCACCGCAGGCTTTGCTCGAGCGCCTCAAGGACTACGGCCAGGAAGATGTCTTCGCGCTCTGGGAAGAGCTCTCCGCCGACGAACGCGACTTCCTCGTCAAGGACATCGAGGTTGGTAAACCAAAAAAAAAAAAAAAACTGTCGGTTGCTTGCTTGTTCATTGGTTTCCTTCGCTCCTCAAGTAATTGAACGATTTGCTTCGTCTTGGATCTTCAAGGATTGTTTGTCACTTCTCCATCGCTGATCTGGTCGGTATTCGAATTCGTATAGTGACTTGAATTTATGTTCCGGAAGTTCTGAATATCATTTGTGTTGCCCGCCGGCATTCAAATTTCTGTTTCAGTTTAATTTCCCCGTTTTCTGTTTTGCATTTAAAGCGCGTAAATGGAGGCTGGAATTCAGTTAGGATATGGTGGTGGGTTACGTTCCCTTAGTTTGAAACCTGCTTCTTGATTGATTGCAGGGTCTAGATCTTCCGAGGCTGGATCGGATAATCCGATGTTCACTTCGATCTCAGGGTTTGCTCTCTCTCTTTCTTTCTCAATTCTGGATTTTGGGTGGGAATTTTTGTGGGACTGATTCAGAAATTTTGTACTAGATTTGTCCTGGTTTTCTGACATTAATGGCATGAATGCAGCTCTGCCAGTAGCCGCCATTGAGCCGGTGCCAGAGAGCAGTGTGTCTACGGTAGAGGAGAGGTCGATGGAAGATAGAGAGCGGTGGTGGAAGATGGGGTTAAAAGCAATCTCTGGCGGGAAGTTGGCCGTTCTGCTTTTATCCGGCGGTCAGGTACCTTTTTTCTGCTGGGTAATTAGTACGTCGATTTATAAGCTGGAGTGACGCTGCTGCTGCTGGGTCTTTTGAATTAAATGCTTCTCTACTTTTCGGTTTGACAAACTTGAGAAAAGGCATCATAACTTATTAGGAGGGAGGGGTTGTATAATGGCGTTTGGTAGCTGTCCCAGGGAATCTTTACCCCGCTTGCTTGCATAATTTTGTTATGATGTCACTTTTAGGCTTGATGGCCACTCCAAGACAATTCTGCGATTGCTATCTATCCATTTCTCTTAACAGTACAAATTGCTTTGCTGCATCATTAATCATTCTCTTTGCTTTATTATAAAGTTGCTGTTGAGTTGTTTAGTCAGGTCCCTTTCTCTTCTGTTGATGTTTCTTTTCTGGTTTCGAACTTGCTAATCTGCCGATGGGATTTGTTTAACTAATTCAAAAGCAGCAGAATTAGTTCCATGATTAGCTGGTAGATGCCAGAAAGATTGTTTTTTGGATGGTGCTGTTTGTTGGGTTTATCTGTAATTCAGGTGTATGTATGTACACGTTTGTAATCGAAGACAGTTTATTTCTTCTCCTGCTGTAATCAGGATCATGCAACTGTCTTCATCTGGGTAAATTGCATACACATCATATTGGTTAAGGAAAACTAAGAATGTTATGCAATATGTTTGAGTAAATAACTGGTGATACTGTATTCTACTATGTCGATGTGCAACTAATCTTTTTATGTATCCGTTTAAATGAAAATCCAGGGAACACGGCTTGGAAGTTCTGATCCAAAAGGATGTTTCAGTAAGTAACTTTCTAGTTTAAAACAGTGTTTCTTACTATTGCATTTTTATGTAAGTGGCAACATTGAACCAAGGAGGATGCTTATGGAGATTTCCCAAGTGACCCGCTTAATTCAAGCGCAAAGAAACTAATTCTAACCGTTGCATAGACGTTTCTATCTCAATGACTTACGATGCATAATACTAATACATCTCTACTGAAACTGCAGTAAGTGCAGCAAGGAAGATGTTTTGTAGCTTATAGGAGGATTCTATGACTTAGCTTAGGAATGAAATTTTGTTGCTCCATTTATTACTTGAACTTTGGACCAAGAAACCTCATGACTGATTCTCAGATCCTTCCGTGTTGTTATTTGTCAAAGAGAAATGACTGAAGGAAAAATAAGGCTGCTTGTTTCTTTTTGTTGAACTACGGCTAGTTGTTTTGTTTTATTTGATGATAAAGAAGGCATTCTTTTCTGCTTTGGGATATTTGTTCAGACATTGGACTTCCATCTGGGAAGTCTCTTTTTCAACTTCAAGCTGAGAGAATTCTGTGCGTCCAAAGGTTAGCTGCTCAAGCTGCTACTGAAGGTCAGTTTAAATTATTTAGATTTCTATTCTTCTACACCATTTGGGAAACATCTTAGTACTACTCTTAAACAGGTTCAGGAGGCTCAGCACAAATTCATTGGTACATAATGACGAGTCCATTCACTGATGAGCCCACTCGGAAATATTTTGAAAGCCACAAGTACTTTGGCCTTGAAGCAGATCAAGTAAGAGAATTGGTTTGCTTATATGTTTGACAAATGTTGGCAATAGTGTGTTTGAGTTGCCTCCTTTCACATTCGCATCTCCCCAATCTAGGTCACCTTCTTCCAGCAAGGCACCATACCTTCTGTTTCGACTGATGGTAGATTTATCATGGAGACTCCATTCAAGGTATGTCCTGCCTGCTCTATGGTCTGTTTGCTAACGTATACAGCTATAGTCAATTAGTATCATTGAAGAATGGGTTACAGATTTTGTTTAGTCTTCACTTATCCAAAACAAAAGCTCCTTTGTACCTGAATGTTTCTTTAAATTCGGATTTAAATGAACACGCGCCATGCACCTAGTGGTCGGAAATGGTACTAGGAGCATCAAGTGCTCGTGGTGCTTAAATAGTTGGCGTGAACTAGCAATTGTCTTTTTTACTATTGAAGAATGAAGAGCATTTGGTCCAGGGTTGGCCCCTTTTTTTATATTCATGAATTTACAGAGGAGTGCACTATAAAGAAATGAAATTCTCTGTCAATACTAACACCATTTGCAGTTTCAGGCTCTTGGCTTTACTTTGTTGAGTTCTATGTTCCTCCCCATACTGAGAATCATATGGTTTTTATGTCCTGAATTTAGGTGTCCAAGGCCCCAGATGGGAATGGAGGGGTATATTCAGGTATTTATTTTGCAGCCCCACGCAGACCTCTCCATACCTTGCCACCTTTACTGTTTTGCATCATCACTTGCTTCCTTCTTTTATTTCTTCAGCTCTTAAATCATCAAGTTTGCTGGAAGATATGGCATCAAGAGGGATTAAATATGTTGACTGCTATGGAGTTGATAATGCATTGGTGAGATATGGTCTCTTTGCCCTATCATTCATTTTCATTTGGTGAACCTTCAGAACTCTTTTTGAGCATGATGGCTAGGGTCTTGTAAACAGGTCCGTGTTGCTGACCCAACTTTTGTCGGATATTTCATGGATAAAGGAGTCTCTGCTGCCGCAAAAGTTGTTCGCAAGGTATAATTTGTTGTTTCATAAGCAAGTGGATTAGGTACCATGGAGGGAAGTTACTGCAAATGTGATCCTTTAGTACATATAACCATTTCACGCAGGCTTATCCCCAAGAAAAGGTGGGTGTATTTGTGAGGCGAGGGAAAGGTGGACCTCTTACTGTGGTTGAGTACAGCGAGTTGGATCAGTCATTAGCTTCAGCAGTGAACCAGCAAACTGGACGCCTTCGATTTTGTTGGAGTAATGTATGAGTTCATTTTCGCCTTGCTCTACGAAATTAAAATATATGTATATTGGAAAGTTTGATTTGATGAATGCGTCCAGTACATATCTATTTGTGAGTTGATGTTTTTGTATCTTCTGGAATGATACCGCCTGAAAATTTTACCTTTTTCCTGGTTTCAGGTATGTCTGCACATGTTCTCTTTGGATTTTCTTAATCAAGTTGCTAATGGCCTCGAGAAAGATAGCACGTAAGAATTTTAGCTTCCTTCTTTGCTATATGTTATGTCCAGTTGGATTGTGTCATATGGTCAATTAATGTTTCTCCAAGGTACCAGTCACTGATCATAGTATACTGTAGCTTACACATTATTCGTGCAGTTACCATCTTGCAGAGAAAAAGATCCCATCAATTCATGGATTCACAATGGGATATAAACTTGAGCAATTCATATTTGATGCATTTCCATATGCTCCTTCAACTGCTCTTTTCGAGGTGCCAACATCACTTCACTTCTCCTTAGTTTGCTGTGGTCTGATGTCCCTCTACTTATCTGCATGATGCTGCATTGTGTATCCTACAGGTGCTGCGTGAAGAAGAGTTTGCGCCAGTGAAAAATGCGAACGGCTCAAATTTCGATACTCCAGATAGTGCCAGGCTTCTCGTGCTTCGACTTCACACTCGTTGGGTTGTCGCTGCAGGGGGCTTTTTAACGCATTCAGTACCCTTATACGCTACTGGTAATTAATTTAATTCACTTCTTGTATTAATTTCTGAGGCATAGTTGCATAAAGTGGGGGCTTACATGGCTTGATTTGCCCCTTTTTAATAAACCGACCATTGAGCTTTTGTATGGGTAAAAGCAACTCGAACCCTTTCTAATGAACTTGCTTACGAGCTTGGGTCTTCTAAGTGTTGTTGGTATGCTTCTCTGTTATCTTTTGCTTAATGTTTGTGAGCGTTGGCTGATGTGAAACAGGTGTGGAGGTATCGCCCCTTTGTTCTTATGCCGGAGAAAATCTAGAAGCGATCTGCCGCGGAAGGACATTTCACGCACCTTGCGAGATTTCGTTCTAGTGGCAGTTCGCTGTATGTTGAGTTTGCAGTTGCCCTTGACTCGTCATGATTGAAACGAGAGAGGAGGTGTGTTACTTGCATATTCGCGTGCTCTTTTGTATTGCATAGATGATGAGTGGGGAAATGTATGCTCGGGTCGGTGTGTGTACAAGTTTGGGATGTTCGTATATGTTTTTTTGGCTTTTGAGTGCTGTGATTTTTCAGTGTATATTTTGAGGAAAACCTTCAAGGAACAACGCTACTGTTTTGTTCATGCCTGCAATTTTTTCTCGATGTAGTTTTGAGGCTATTCGAATACTTCAATAAAAATGATGAGGTTTCAGGTTTTCTTGCTGTAGAAGCTTTATGTGAGCTTTAAAACTTGTATTATATGTAAGGTTGTCAACCTAATCGCTTGGCCTACTTTGACCCTGATACGGTGAGAAAAACAGGTCGTACACATCCGTTCAGCTACAAGGTACCGAATTGGAGGTCAAACGACATCATTTTTCCTTTGGTTTGTGAAATGCACCTACTTTCGTGTTTTTCTTTTTGCCTAACCCAATCTTAGGAATTCTAAGTTAAACATTTGAACATTGATATAGTATAAGCGTGTAATTTTCACTATATGTTGGATCCAAGTACGACATGTTTTTTAGTGTAATGTTATATGTTATTACTCATATGTTAGATGAGCTTTTATATAATTTTCTTTTTTATGAATGGGTGGCATTCTTATTCATCCAATACAATCTTTACATTTGTCCATATAACACCCTGTACATGCCTTAGCCTAAAAGAAACAAACTTCCCAATAATGAGAATCAACAAAACCAGCAAACAAGACTACCAAGAAAACCTGTCAAACAACTCAGGTCAGTAACATAACAAAACAAGGAGTACTAAATCTGCCTTTTGTACCACAATTCTCTTCCTAGTGCAGCAACTACAAACAGTTGATCCCTTGTTCCTTGGCCTGCATTACCCCTTGCATCTTCGCAACTAAGGCTTCTACTGACATTGTTTTGTTCCCATAAAGCCGCATGTACCTCTCCCTCCAAACCTTACTCATCAATAAACACCAAAGAACTCGCCCCACTCTACACTTCCCCAGTTTTGAGTTGCTACTCGGCACTGTCTGGGGCAGATCACCTCGCAGAGGAACCTGCCAGCTAGTTAGGACACAATTTGCCAGAGCTCTTCACATAGGTACACGAGAAATAGATATGCTCCCGCGTTTCCCCTGACATACCACAGAGAGGACACATATTTTGCACTTCAGGGCACCATTTTCCACTTTATCCAGGGTGGAAATTCTGCCTATAAGGACCAACCATTTTAACAGCGAGTTCTTAGGTATCCCTAGCTTCCAGACTAGTTTGGCCCACTCAAGTCTTTCCTGCCTTGGTATGATACTTTGCCATACACGACTTGTGCTTAATTTTCTCATCAGTGCTCCTTCCCACTCGACTCCTTGATTTGACAGAACCATCTTCCTTTCAAACAATCCTTGCAAATTTTAAATTGTAATCTATACCCACGAGCCACATGTATGCACTTTTCATTAGTTAACATTACGGAGTCTATATTCTTTAAGCCATGCAATCCAGAGAGTCTCTTGGTCAGAGAGCTCTCCCCACTCCCCAGAAATGTCTTGCTAGACAGGCTCTATTCCACGAGCAGAGATCTTTGAAGCCTAAACCACCCTCACTTCGAGGAAGAGCAATAGTCTTCCAGGAAACCTTTGCCCTTTTCTTCTTCTCCATATCACCCCAAAGAAATTGGGAACAAAGCTGCTCGATTTCTCTTATTACCTTCATTTGGAGTAGAATGACATTCATCCAGAATTGTGTCATGCTGGCCAGAACAACAGTCACTAATTCCAATTTTCCTGCATAAGAAAGAAGTTTTGGTTGCCACCCTTGGATTCTACTTGTACTCTTCCCTATTAAACATTTGCAGTTGTCTGAAGAGAGTTTCCCTGTTGTTAAGGGAAGTCCGAGGTATCTAACAGGAAGAACACCCTCTCTAAACCCATAATGCATGACCAATTCCCCTTTTAATTCATTTGAAACACCCGCACTATATATCTCACTTTTACTTGGGTTACATTTCAACCCTGAAATGAGACAAGACCTCTGCCACCACTTTCACTCCCTCGACTGATCCCTTAGTGAATATTAACAGGTTATCAACAAATCACAAGTGGGTAAGCCCTATCCTTCCACACTGAGGATGGTAAGGAAGAATAGATGTAGTTGTTGTCCTATTGAACATACAACTGAGGACCTCCATACTCACAACAAACAAATATGGAGACAGGGACCACTTTGTCTTAAACCCTTCTTTGCCTTGAAATTGGCTACTAAACCCTCATTCATACACACAGTAAAGCTAGCCGACTCCAAACACCCTTTGATACAAGTGACAATTTCACCAGGGAACCTGATTCGGGCCTAATTGTACATGTTTTACCCCCATTTTCCTTCGGCGTCTGTGGCAATTTCGCTCCTAAGACTAACTCCAACCCATAAAGGGGAATTTAGCTCCCCAAATGGCCAAATATGGCTTTTTAGCTCCCCAAACCCACCTTTCACTCCAACCCTATAAAAAGCTAAATTTAGCTTCCCATTTCCCTTTTTCAATTTATTTCAATAAACCATACTTATTTGACCTCGAATTTTTTTTTTCACTTTAATTTTTTCATAGCTCGTTATTAGTTTTGAATACAAATTTTTCGATGTAATTTTTTTTAAATTCCGAGATAATTTTTTTTTCAAAAATTAGTCGTTAAAATATTACCGTTAAAACTTCGGGACCACTCCAAATATGACCATTTTTTTGTATCTGTTACTTTACGACTGTTTTTTTGTCATTTTTTGCACCAAATGTCTTTATAAATGACAGTTCTTCATTTTCATCAACTCAACTAAAACTTCTTCCCATTTCTAAAACAAACACATTCATCATGAGTATCTCAGATAGCTCATCGTCTGGAGAAGAAGAAAACGAAGAGTATGAAAGGTTTCACCACCTACGTTTGAGTTTGATCGGTCGGAGGCTGGCTGAAGGTGCATCAAGTCGCCGTCAAACTACAAGCCGACGTCACATTGATCGTGAGAGGGTCGAATGTAATCGACGTCTTATGAGGGATTACTTCGATCCAAATCCAGTACACAATGCTCGCATATTCAGAAGGCGCTATCGGATGCAGCCAAGATTATTCCATCGCATTATGGGCGACATTGTGAGGTTTGACCCCTCATTTTCTCTAAGGCGTGATAGCTTTGGTCAATTGTCACTATCTCCAGAGCAGAAGCTTACTGGTGCGATGCGCATGCTAGCATATGGATCTCCAGCTGATCAACTTGATGAGTATGTTCGTATGGGTGAGAGCACTTTGATGGAGGTCTTCAGAAAGTTTTGCAACAACATTATCAACATGTACGGGGCCACATACCTTCGCGCACCTACTCCTGCTGATTTAAGGATCTTACTCCGTAAAGCCTCAAGTCGTGGCTTTCCTGGAATGATTGGATCAATTGACTGCATGCATTGGGAATGGAGGAATTGTCCAAGTGGTTGGGCAGGACAATACACCGGTCACATGCATAGGCCAACAATCATTCTGGAGGCGGTGGCCTCCTACAACACATGGATATGGCATGCTTTCTTTGGGACACCTGGATCGAACAACGATATAAATGTTCTGGGGATGTCTCCAGTGTTTGATCGTATCGTCAATGGAAGCGCTCCACATGTACGATTTGAGGTAAATGGTCATGCTTATGATCAATGTTATTATTTGGCTGACGGTATTTATCCCTCATGGTCGACTTTAGTGAAGACCTTCAGCAATCCAAGGTCAAACAAAGAGGCTTTGTTTGCTCAACATCAATAAGCACACCGCAAAGATGTAGAGCGGGCATTTGGAATCCTCCAAACAAGATGGGCAATTATTCGTGGTCCTACAAGAGCTTGGGATGTTGTCACACTTAACAATATAATGCTGACGTGCATTATATTACACAACATGATAATCGAGGATGAGCAGGTTGATTCTGATGACGAGATGGATGATGACCTTGATTATGAGGTCCATGCACAACCTGAACCAATCAACCGACACCAATCAACTCTAATTGATTACTTGGCTAGAAATAACAGGCTTCGCTCATCTACAACACATCATGCGCTTAGAAATGACTTGGTTGAGCATCTTTGGAATTTGCACGGCAATATCTAGCATTGTTTTACTTCATGTTGCTTGGTTGTTTGTATTTCAAGTTTGAGTGTGTGATTGTATTTCATGTTGCTTGGTTGTTTGTATTTCAAACTTTCAATAACACTTGATTTTATTACACATGGAATTGCTCAAAGTTCAAAGAGTACACATGACACATGAAAATAACAAAGTTGAAAGAGAACACACAACACATTAAAGATGTAAAGACAATAGAGTACAAATAGGATCTTCTTCTAATTAATAATCCATGACAGGAAAGTAATCGACATCTCCTCCACCACTTTCATCGCCATCTCCTCCACCACTTGCATCGCCATCTCCATCTCCGCCATCACTTGGATAAGAGTTGGGATCATCTTGATCGTACCCATAAATGTCATTTTGTTTACGCCTCCAAAATCTCTTCTTTCTTGGTGTCATCTTTGACAAATCCTTCTCTAGAATAGCTACATTTTGTTGAAGTATTGCAGCTTCCCTCTCTTTCTTCTCCACAGCCCACTTTTCCGCTTCACGCTCCCTCACTTGCCTCTTGTATGCCCATTCCTCTTTCTCCTGCTCTAGTCTCCTCTCTTGAACATTCATTTTTCTGTTTTCATACTCCATCCTCGACTTTTGTCTCTCTCTCATATCATTACCAAACTCTAGCAGTTGAGTAGTGTATATGTCTGACGATTCAGCAACTACCTTACCTTTCTTCTTTGCTGCCTTTTGTTTGTCGCGTCCTTCAGGGCGAGTCAACACGAAAGGCGTAGCTCCTTCATCTGGTAAGTCATCAAGGCCTTCCACGGGAGATGATTGAGAACCAAAACCTGTGGGAGAACTTTGGGAACCTTGCCCCATAGGTGGAATGGGACTAACAAGCAGGTCAGGATTGGAGTACCACTTTGGACAATTTCGGAGAATTTCGAAACAATGCTCAAAATCAAAAGCCTTGTTCCCATTCTCCTGCTTATATATTGCTCTTGCCTCCTTTTCCTAATAAAATATGTAATACATGGGTTAGAGAAGTTTATATTGACACATATAAAAATAAGAAAATACACAAGTTGAGGGTCCAAAAGAATACCACATCAAACTGGTTCGTGCCACTCGATTGATGCCTTTGTGCTCTTTGCAAAACTCCCTTCCAAGCATTGCAGTGATAGCAAATAATCCTCATTCGGGATTCCATTGCAACAGCAGTACGAATTGTAGTAGGATCCCATTTTTGATGTTCTGCCGCCACTCTTTCCCACAACCTTGTATACTTCTGGTTGGTGCCAACCGCTCCATCTTCTGATATCGACACCCAAGCTCTGCACAAGATTTCATCTTCATTCGGACGCCAATTAGGTCCTCTCTTGCCTGTCATATTTCTATTTTGAGAGACGATAACAATTGAATTTTGAGAGAATGCGATTTATGCTCTGAGAATGAGTGAAGAGAAATCTATGAAGAGTGCTGTAATATATAAGAAAAAATATGGCCGTTAAAATATGACCGTTTTTTTATGGCCGTTAAAATATGACCGTTTTTTCGTCACTACATCAATTATTTCAAATTTATATTTCAAATTGAATCACAAACCACCAATGAGAATAGAGGAAAAAAATCCATAACAAATTGGCTCCCCAAATTCCCAACCAACAAAAGTTAAAAAAAAAAAAAAACATAACAGCTCAGCTGGCGGAGAAGGGCGCCGGACGCGCGCGTGCGCCCCAGGCGCGCGTCCGGCGCCCTTCTCCGCCAGCTGACAACCTCCCCACTTTTTGGCAGCCAAATATCACTCCCCACCCCAAAACCCAGCCATATTTCCCTTCCAAAAACCCAATACCCATTTTTTGCTTCCCATTTTTTTGTGGGTTGGAGGAAGAAAAAAAGCCAAATATGGCTTTATAGCAATTTGACACCATGGGTTGGAGCTAGCCTAAAAGGGTGGCTTTACGCTAGGTTTCTCTTGTTTTAGTGTGTTTCAGGATTTAACAGGTAAAACCAGCCCCGGAGTCGAAAGTTGGACGAAAAGGAGCGAAAACCGGGAGAAGAGGTGAAAAACGGCGAGTTCACGGTTTTCCTTGGATGTTCACGGTCTTGTATGACCGTGAAGAAGAGCAGTTGCCCGTGAACTTTGAGGCGTCCAGGGCCAAAACTCAAGTTACTGACGCTAATTGAGATCACGGTCACTAAGACCGTGAACAGGAGCTGTGGACCGTGAACACGTGCAAGCGAAGGGGTGTGTTTTGGCACCAGCCTTGAGTTCACGAATGCGTTTCAGAGTTCACGACCGTGAACTGAGGCCATGATTTGAGCTCGTTCCCTATTTAAAAGATGAGCTGAAAGGAAGAGAGAGGAGAGAGCCCATTGAGTCAGAAAGCCTTCTTCAAATTTTAGAGAGAGAAAGACGAACCAAAGGAGAAGGAAGTTAGGGTTTTGCTTCAAGAGTGGATTTGGGAATATTCTCCCCAAGAGAAGTTCAGCACAAGTGCCAAGAAGATTAGAAGCCTCCTTCATGATGGTTTCTACCTCTTCCCCTTGTGTTTCTCCTATTTTTAGCATGGAGTAGATTCCTTTTTCACTTGGGTGTTGTGAAACCCTAACTAGCTACCATGTAGTTTTCTTTATGTGAATTGAATGATTGTTTATGGGTGTTGTTTAATTGAATGATTGAGATATTATTCATGTTGATTGTGCATGTTTGTGCTTAGCAACCTAAGGATTGTGCATATGTGTGCTTAGCAATCTAAGGATTGTGCATGTTTGTGCTTAGCAATCTAAGGGTTGTGCATGTTGATGCTTAGCAATCTAATTAGCCACTTTACCTAGATTAGAGAGGAAACCCCTCCCCCCCCCCCTCCAAGGGAGACTCAATTGAGTTGGTATTCCTAGGGCTTTTTAAGTGTCCTAACTAGGTTAATTTAGGGCAAACCTTAATATTGGATTAAGCAATTTGGTTAAGTGCGATTAAGTCGTCCAACCTTTGGGTTGAGTGAGGGAGTAAGTCAACCATTGATTGCCTAAACCGAGTGGGCCTAGTGACAGCCTATAATGCATGCCTCGGTTTAGCAATCATGAGTGTGGTCTACGACCATATTTGCGTCCCCTAGCGATTAGTGATCACCTTGCCCATAGCAATCATTTCGGTCTCACAAAAGAGCTTTCAAAACCTATTCACTTTTGTCTTGCTTTGCTTTACTTTAAGGCAAAATTCATATGTGTAGCCAAAACTTTGACGTTTGTGACAATAATAGCCACTTTTGAGGAAATACCAATAATAGCCAGAATTTTGTAAGTTTCATGACAATAATAGACATTTCCGTTACATAATTTAACAGCGTTAGTGACACTGTTAGTCAAAGTAACGGATCGCTGACCTTGCTTCCAACTCAGCCTCTCTTTCATTTCCACCTCAGCATTCATTGAATGGTGGATGACAAGTCATTTAAAAAAAATTCCCCCATCACTAATCTCATCGAACCCTCTTCTTCTCCCCCAGTGTTTGATCCCAATCTCTCGATCTTCCCGAACTTACCCCAATCCACAATTCGAGCCGTCGCCTTCACATAAATCTTCTTTCTATCTGATTCTAGGCCGACGTCGTCTTTGTCAGGGACAGAGGAATCCTCTCCACGGAATCGATCTTCCCCCGCTACACTGCTCACCATCGTCTCCCACTACCGGCCTCCAGAACCGTCGATTCTGTGTTTTGGTCGCGGACAAGATGAAGCAAAGAGGATGGTGCCGACAGTGAAGAGAACAGGTGTCGAATCTCCGCTGTTGTCTGCACCGCCAACGGGGTCCTCTGCCTTCGTTCTCTCCTGGATCGCTTCAGGAGCACCAGGAAAAAATACCTCTTGTTTCGCATGACTGTGGAGAAGTTCGTCTTCTCGGTGACCGTGAAATCCTCTGCTGAACTGGGGTTCAAGCACAGGAAATCTTCAAACCTCAGATCTTGCTGTAGCTGGTTTTGTTGAGGATACTTCACTGAAGCCATAACTTCGCTCCTCAAGCTTTATTTCAAGGCTCTGTCTTCCATGAATTAGATTTTCATTTCTAAATTTCACCCACAAAAAAACCAACCTCACCAAATTGAACAACAACAACAAAAGAAACAGAGGAAACCGAAGAAGCTGCAGAGGAGAATAAAAAGAGGTGAGAGAGATGGAAGGGTACCTGAAAAGGAAGCGACTGAATTTAGGGGAAGAGGAAGAAGTTGATGAAAAGGAAAAACTTTAATATAAAAAAGCTCTTTAATTAGAATTCTAATGGCGTTGGACTCATGTGTGTTTTGTTATTGTTGGTTGGCTTCCCCCCTCATCGTAAGGAAGAAGAGAGGAAGAAGATTGAAGATTTTCAGATCTGTTCACGATGGTTGGGGAACGGAAGGTGAAAAATCAGAGAGGGAGAGAGAGATAATAAAAAATATATTTAATTATTTTATTTTATTTTGTCTGTTAATTTCACCTCATATTTTTATTAACTAAAAGGTTGACATGTCAGCTTTTCCGTTAGTCCAGTCAGCACGTTAACTAACACCGTCAAACAATTTGACGGAAGTGGCTATTTTTGGTATTTAGCCAAATATGGTTATGGCCAAATAGTTAAAGTTTTGGCTATACAAATGTATTTTGCCTTACTTTAATTAGCAAACTTTTCAACCAAAACCTTGTTGCTAGATAATGATCCGAATGACTGAAGCAGGGGTACACGGATCGGCTCGGGTCGATATTTAAACATACTTATCCTGTACTGCACCCGATAAGGTTTATACTTGGACCTTAGGCGGGAATTAATTGTGGTATTCGGGACGAGTCAGAACTCCATTACCAGTAAAGTGCAGTTTAGGAAATCGTAGTCAACACTGTCGAAAGCCTTCATAATCTATATTTTAAGGGCACTTCTAGCTGACACATTCTTCCTACGATACCACTTTACCATTTTAAGAGGGGTTGCATCCCTTTAATAGGAAAGCGACATCCTCGTGATGGTGCCCACCACCATCCTCTTCCTTGCTCGAGTTCAATCATATGGTCTCTTTCTTTGAGTGGGAGAGAGAAACAGTGGCGACTGGGAATGGATCATCGACAATGACATGGCAAATACGACCGCTGCGGCTTCTTTCCTTCTCCTTGCAAG
The DNA here is from genome assembly GCA_964030455.1 of Linum trigynum. Taxonomy (NCBI): domain Eukaryota; kingdom Viridiplantae; phylum Streptophyta; class Magnoliopsida; order Malpighiales; family Linaceae; genus Linum; species Linum trigynum. The sequence goes on along the minus strand of OZ034814.1, from coordinate 23,857,438 downwards.
AAACAGACTTTTGAAATGATTGGACTAGGAAAAGTGTGACGTTGCCGACCGATGTGGGGCCGTTGTGGCTTTTTCCTTCTCTTTTTTGTATTTTCTCTCCTTTTTCTTGCAGGATACGACAAATAAAGAAGTTATGGACACCATTCGGTTGTCATGCTCCATTTCTTCATCTTTCCTTTTAGTTTTACATGGATTTGAAAATAAATCAAAAACTGTAAAAACAACAAAACTTAGGGGGAGCAAGTGCTCCTCTTCAACATAAATATGAAACTAAAAAAAAAAACAATCACTGATTTGTTTCACAATTATTTATAAAAAGGCAACTCTTTAAAAATTAATTTAGGCATTGGGTCTACCCCACCTTTATGCATTTGAATTCTTTTTGACACAAGTAGAAATATCAAATATCGATTCAAAATGAAATCAATAGTTCCTAGATCCAACTCACGGGGTTCAACAAACAATCATTATTTCACAATCAAGGGTGCAGTGCTATTTGTAGTGATGGTCCTTGTATATCGTATTAATAATCGAAAGATAATCGAAAGAAAAAATCACATATCTAAGAGTAGTGGGTAATGACCTTCATATCAAGAGGATTTCTAAAGAGAAAAGCTTGTTATGCAAATGATGATGGTTTAGAAATTTGGGGTTTTTTATCGGTAGCACTTTCCTCTTACATCCTTAAGTTGGATGCCAAACATGGGTTCCCTCCCATGAAGTGCTTTTTCTTTTACACGTTTGATCTATGCATAAATTCAAGCTCATCAAGATTCCCAACTAAGGGGTTCTTTGAAGTCCATCGTCAAACGTGCACATTCCAACTAAATGTCATCCGTCTTTCGCTTTGGTTTGGTGATAGGCAATGGAGAAGATGCCATCTTAGTCTCCTCCTTACACCTTTTAACCCACACTTTGATTTGGCATTGTGATTGTTGTAGAGATAATGATTCAAGGAAGAGCTTGTATATTCTACTTTATTGGGTAGATAAGACGCTATGATCTTATGGATCTCTAGAAATATTGCAAATGGATCAACTTCAAGGAGTCGAAAGAAATCTGGATTGAATCTATGATGTATCTCCACCAAGAATTTGCAATTTTCTTCATGGTTTTTAACTTTTGGTAGGTTATCCTCCATTTCTCCACAAAGAGCTTCCTTGGAATTGACGAATTCATCAATATACGCCCTCACATCCTCTTGTTCAAAGTTAGAATCTCCAAACTTCTTCATTAAACTTTAAGAAGGGAATGTAGCAGGGTTATGAAGAAATCCTTCAATTCCAATGCTTGGTTCATTTACGAGTTTATTTACAACATCATCATCTAGCGTAGATGGGATTCATACTCATTGGCTCTTCTTCCATCATAATAAATGTAGAGGATGACATAGAGGAAGTGAAGTGATGAAAGCCTTCAAGTGGTGTGATTCCTTTAATCCCTTCCCATGAATTCAAGAAAACAAGTTTGGATTAGTGTACATTCTTCAGGATTGCAACCTTCTTCATCATTTGTACCTTTTTTCCATCTAAAGATTTAGTTGTAAGCTCTTATTCTTCCTCGTCAAATGGGGTGATATGCAGATGGTCTTCTTCTCCATGGTCTATGAGATCTCCATGGTCTATGATCTCTCCAAATCCTTCACGCATCTCATTAAGACGTCCTTCATCGGCTACTTGACAATCCTTATTGGTTTGAACACATTCTAGCAGTTGCTTAAGTCCTTCGTCATTGATGCTAGCCATGATGCCTTTAGGAGGTTCTAGATGGATCATTGATTAGATCTTATCCATGATGGCTTCATACTCCATGGTAGATTCTTACTCCTAGCTCTTGTAATCAAGGTATTGATAGCTTGCTGCATCTGATTGCTTCATCTCACCAAGATCATCTTCATTTGCCCATGAGAATTGATACTTCACTGTTGCATACATCCTTATGTCAAGTGGTGGCCTTGTCTTGACACTTGATGTTGGATGGATGCTGCTTGTTTCGACATTTGATGCCTTTGGGTTAAAGTACTCGAATAGAGATAGGAAACCCATATCTCTTGTGTAATGCTCGATGAATCGAGTTCCAAGTTCTTATAGTATCTCCTCCTTGTAGCTTCTACAATGCCCCTCTCCCTTGTGAGTTCGAGATCTACAAAATAAAACCAACTAGAGCATAATATCTTGAAGTAAAATCGAATATAAGATGAGTAGCTTTTTCAAAATACTATCAAAAGTCTCCAAAAACTTTATATGAAATCTATAGTATTGATGCAATCGATTAACAATCCTAGGTATGTCTAGGTCGTATTCCACATACTCTTTTGATACTAACTACTACAAGGTAACAACCTATGTCCAAATAGTAATTTAAGGAAAATACATAAGATGGGTTAAGGTCCCCCGGTAGATGGTTGACTCTATACTATCTAGACTAGAATTGAATTTATAAAGCAAGAAAAATGTGTTTTATATATGTTCTTTCTAAAGCTAGAGTTTAACCTCATATTTATAGAACATCATGAAATGTGTTTTATAGGGTTCCTCCTAAAATTTGGCCAAAAGCATCCTCGAATGAGCGGGACTCGAATTTCTCAACATGGGGCCTAAGTAAGCATCTTCTAGAAGCATTCTTGGGCTTGGTTCTAGCGGAGGTCAACCGACGGTGGGGCCACCGTGGATTTTCTTCGTGTGCTAGGTTATTTGTGGGTCAAACAAGCTCTCCTCCAAATTTGGGTGCGACTTGATGGGTTATGACCCACTTTGACCTTCGTCAATGGCAAGCCTGCTCACTACCAAATCTGCTTCTTTAGGCCAAAGTGAGCATTCCATGTCCAAATCCATGTCTTTTTGGGTCTATGAGCACGTACTCGAATTTCTCGACATGGGGCCTAAGTAAGCATCTTCTAGAAGCTTTCTTGGGCTTGGGTCTAGCGGAGGTCCAACGGCGGTCGGGGCCACTGTGGATTTTTTTCGTGGGCTAGGTTGCTTGTGGGCCAAACAACCTCTCCTCCAAATTTGGGTGCGACTTGATGGGTTATGACCCGCTTTGATCTTCGTAAATGGTAAGCCTGCTCGCTACCAAATATGCTTCTCTAGACCAAAGTGAGCATTCGATGTCCAAATCCATCTCTTTTTGGGTCTAGAAGCATGTAACAATTGCTATCCATGGATAACCATAAATATCTGAAACATAGTTTAACATTGTTGAAGTTACGAACACAAATTACTACCCATAGTTAACATAGCTTATCAGTCAAACATTTAATTGTTTATTGAAACACTTGTTTAAAAAATTACAACTAGAAACTGCTTTGTAAAAGTAACCAAATGGCCAAACCATACTTCGAAATTGAATAGAGAGACATGTAGGATATTGATTCCAGATACAATACCACCATGTATCGTTTCGATATATACGTTGTTCTTAGAGGCTGGTGTACAAGTATCACATATCTAAGAGAATAGAGCCTTCTGAAGAAGTCAAACAACGGGCAGGTCGGGACAGATTGATATATATGTAATTTTATGAAAAAAATACGAGAAATATTGATTGTTTTATTATAGCTAAAATATGGAAAAAAAATATAAGTGAAATTATATATATTTAATTAAAATTACATATAATATAGACAAAATAAATATGGAATGTGACACATCACGTCAAAGAAGTATATCACTGTCTGCCCTCACTACCAGACGAATATCATTCGCTCAACATAAATTTGGCAAATCAAATAAAAGTGGGACGAGTTAAATCGAAATTGCCACCCATAACAATGAGTGCTGGAGTAGACGGGCTACAACTATTGATAATCTTTGTCATCGTCTCAATTGAGAGGGTAAGGTACAGAAAGAAAAACTCGAATTCATTCATCCCGCGCATGGTTGTCATGCCGGCCGGCGTGCCACTGGTTGAACCTGGTTCAACCTGTACCGGTCATAAAACCGGTATGACCGGCATGATCGATATTAGTGAATTTATTTGATAAAAAGTAATTTATTATTTATTTTATGTGTTAAAAAGTTAAATGTTGATGTTATTTGTTGGATTCAAGTACAAATATTTAGGTATTGACGTTAAATGTCGTGCTTAAATATGAGTATTTGTAAATTATTTATAATATTAACCGGCACAAACCGGTATGTACCACCGGTCGAACCATTCCACTTGCTAAACCGGCACACTGGCACAAACCGGTTTGACAACCTTATTCCCGCGTAAAAAGTACACCTAGCCAGCCCAGCACACATACTTTCTCTCTCTTATTAGTTATTATCCTCTTATGTAATGTAATATCTGTTTTTTTTCCATTACAATTAATCTTCTTCTTCTTCTTCGCTCTTTGCCTTTGTCTTTACTTGTCCCCGTCCACGACAAATAATTCGGGAAACAACCTGAATCCAATTTTATTTTTCTTATTAAAGAGAACAAAAAAAAAAAAAACTTGTAGGCGCGGCAGAAATAGAATGTGTGTATACTATATATAAAACCCCAAAAAATCTTGGTGGCCGCAAAGCAATTTGCTTAGCTCCTCAGAGAGAGCTCTGTAGTGTAGTACTCTACTAGTAGGGTTTCTCTTTCTCTCAGAGCCAGCCAGCACGCAGCCTCCTTTCTTTCTTGCTACCATTTCCTCTCTCAATTCAATTCAGGTTCTGATTTTGGCCGTTTCAAGAAAAATCGGAAAATATTAACAAGCAAGAGCGGCTTGTTGGAAGAACCCAAAGAAGGGGAAAAAATCTGGTCATATCCGACCTGAATTCCACGGAGGGAGATGGGGAAAGAGGACAGGTTTAGTAATTACTACAGCAACAATTGTTATAGTTCATCGTCGTCAGCGGCGGTGGTGAAGACGCGGAGGAGGAGTAAGATGCCGACGAAGAAGAAGCAGGAGGTGCCTGCATGGCTGTCGGGGCTGATGGGGGAGAGGTTTTTCGGGAGCTGCGTGGTCCATGAGGAGCGGAGGAAGAATGAGAAGAAGGTATTCTGCTTGCTCTGCTGCCATGCCATCTGCCCTCACTGCCTCCCTGCTGAGCACCACACCCACCCTTTCCTCCAGGTATTGCGACAATGCTCGTTCGCTTTCTTAATTCGCCAAAATTACTTTTCTTCCTTAAAAAAAAAAAAAAAAGAAGATATGTATGTGAGGAAGAAAGGAGGATACTGTTCAGCGTCGAATCGTCACGATCGCGTCGTCGACCTCCTTTCCTTGTGGAAAATGAGGAAGGAAGAAAGGAGGATCCTTGTGGAAAAAAGATTTGCTTGGGCGCGCTTTTTGTTTGTTTGTCTGTTTGTTTTGGTTCTGTTCTGTGTGTGTTATTAATGGGCTGCTGCTCTGCTCTGCCTCCCATTCTAGGCTACTGTCGACTTTCTTCACTTGTCTTTTCAAGAGTTGCTTTTTGCTAGCTGGCTTCAATTTGGGGTTTGAATTTCGTTTCTGGTTTCGGAGGACGGTTGAATTGAATTCGCGCAGCAGCCAGAACACAGTGGAGAGAGCACACTAAACAATACATCCCTCCTTCCCAAGCCTACCTTATTATTATTTTTTTTAATTCTAATCATAATGTGTTTAAATAAAATGTAACGATAATAATTATAACTTGTTCCGCTTTCCACATTAATTAATTAATTAATTGTTCATAGTTATTCCTTATCTTACCCTCCAAGTGGGAATCAAGCCACTCCAAAAAGGCTTATTGGCAAGAATTGTAAAATGGTGCCGGAGATTTTTTACCAGGGAAAAATCAGAGATAAAGGTGTTTTATTTTAAAATCATAGTTGAAATGTGGTTCAACCGCTTGGTTTGTTAAAAAGAACTAATAATTGTACTAGTTTATTTTCTTGATAATTTTCATCCAAAAAGAAAGAACTCTTCTTGTCGTTGTTCGTCCCTCTCCCTCACTGCTTGTATCTCTCTTCTGTGAAGTCATAAATGCAACAACAACAAAACATTGAAAATTTGGCAATTTTTTTTCTTTCCATTTTTCGTTTTTGTTTCTCTGAAAACACTATTATAAAATATCGTACGTATTTCCTGATGTTGGTGTGTGGTGGTGGGTAAGTAGTGTTCTAAAATAAGGACTGGATAGGGGAAGAGAAGAGATGTCGCTCTTGCATTGATTCTCATTTTTTGGAATCGTGAAGAAGAGGAGAGAAGTGTCCCCGTTTCCATATGCGGAAGAAAGGCGGATTATTTATTGATTTCCCCTCGTCTTCCTTCTCCTCTCCTGTTGCTTTCACGGAAAGCGAAAGTTTGACCACCATTTTCCTTTTACATGCATATATTGTCATTTTGCCTGTTGTCTGGGGCCTTTGTCTCATTGATTATTAATTTATTATATATATATTTCCCAAAACCCTCCTTCAGTTCCATACTTTATTCTCTGCCTCACTTCATTTATTTCCCTTCCTTCCTCTGCTTGTTTCTTGCCTAACAACTCTTTTCCTCAGTCAAGTCAACAAGCTAGGAGGAATTCATATAGAGCTATGAATGATGATGTTTTTTTGACAATGAAATGAATTCCCAGGTGAGGAGATACGTATACCATGATGTGGTTCGAGTAGGGGATCTTGAGAAGCTCATTGACTGCTCCTATATTCAGGTGACCACACCAGTACTCCATTTAGTTGGATTCTTGAATACCAATGCAGCAGTGATTAAGCTAGATTGACAGGGAAAACCATTTTGAATGGGTTTCTGTGGGTGTGTGTGGTTTTGGGGGCAGTCGTATACGATAAACAGCGCCAAGGTGATATTCGTGAGCGAGAGAGCACAGTCGAGGAGTGGGGGGAAGGCCGCCACTGCACACAACACCTGCTTCGCTTGCCACAGAATGCTTCAGCACCCTTTCCATTTCTGCTCCCTCTTCTGCAAGGTGAATCACATGGTGGAGGAAGGGGAGGAGCTGGGCAGCATCCTGGTGACGACCGGCGGTACTGTTCGTGGTGGAACTATGAATCAAGCAGTTGTAGACGACGACGACGACGATGAAGTTAAGGCTGCTGCTGGGTCGGAGGATATGGCGTTCTCGCGGTTCGAGGATTTGAGGATGGACGGTTCTGAGATCACTGATGACGACGAGGAAGCTGGTCGTGGCGGCCAATTATTCGTCAGCAGCAGCAGTACTACCGCCGCCTCCACATCCGATCAGATGAGCAAGAAGAAGAAGGAGGGCCCATCTGGGTTCCTGCAAGCTGGGATCAGTGCTCTCTCCTTCGGCAGCAGGAGGAAGGGTGCTCCTCACAGGGCTCCTCTTTCTTAGTTAAATATGTCATCGGTCGTTTCACTAAACCAAGTCCAGGTGAATTTAGTTTCAGTAATTTGAAGCAACCATATTTAACAAACAAGCAAAGGAAAAAAAAGAGTGAGAGAGAAGGTGGAGTACAGTAGTAGCAGTAGTATATGCAATATGTAATGAATCTAAATTCTAAAGGAATTGTAGTTCATCATCTGTAGCTAGCTAATATATATGTCTATTACTCCTGCGCATGCAAGTTGTTTAGTTGGTGCATTTGGAGCATTTTCAATCAAAGAGGGAAGTCTCTTGTCACATTAGGTGACAAAACACTTAATTTTGGGCTATTCACATCATATTTGCGTTGTTCATGCCATACTTTTGTCATTCACGTCTTATTTGTATTATTCACGTAAGAATGTTGATTATTCACGTAACCAATACTGTTCGGTCACGCCACCTAATGTTTATTCACACATATTGTTAATTATTCACGCCGTTGTAAAATAAAATTTTAAACTTTGAAATATATCAAAATGGATGTTATTGTGTAGATTATGATCAATGCAACATATTTATATAGATTAAATGATAATCCAAATTTAATTCCATAAAATATAGCCAATACAAAGTATTAGAGAAAAAAGTATGAAATTCCATTTACGTGAAAAACTTGCACTCTTACGTAAATAACCATATTATTACGTGAATAAGCACAAAATGACGTGAATAGTCACAAAATAATGTAAATGAACTAGTTTTAGGTGTTCTGTCACCCAACGTGACAAGAGATATTTTCCTTTCAATTAAACAAAATGCAACATTTACTATAGAGTTAAAGTCAAGCCGGAGACCTATATAAGTCCGCCTCAGAAAAAAACTGAAAAGTAGATTTTATAACATAAAAGTAGAAGTCCTAATTTGTAGCGAAATGAGGTATAAAATAATATTATGTAATATAAAATAAATTTAAAAAGATTCATTTGGACCAATTGCTCGAGGTATTCCGAGTTCCGACCAGTCAAGGTGTGGGGAGTTCGATGCTACAGGCGGTGGTCACTTGCTATTTTGATGTAGCGGTTCGTGCGGGGGAGCGGTCATCGGTAGGGATGGTTATATGTGATGTTTCAGGTCACGTGATTAAAGCACGCGGGGAGTGGCTCCTCGGGGTCCAGGATCCAGCGATGGTGGAATTGGTGGTTTTAAGAGAATTTATTGGGTGGTGGTTTTCATCGATGCGGCTGGCGGGTGATGCGAAAGGGATCATTGATAAAGTCAACGCAGGGATGATGATGGATGTACTTGGGGGGCTATCTTGCAGGAGGTCAATATGATACTTCGTGAACATCCAGATTACTCGGTACACTTTGTAGGTAGACAGTACAATAGGGTAGCCCATTTAGTGGCTAGAAAGACCCTCTCTTTATTCTGAGCAGTTTTGATTTTTGCGCGTGGCTCCGTTCGGAGACCTAAAACGTTGTATCTCTATTATTCTTGGTAATGCAAGCTATCTTTGGTATAAAAAAGACTAATTTTGTTTTTGTATTAATATTTTATATTAAAATCATTTTTAGTAATTTTGCTTGACATCTGATATTAGAAAGTACTTCTATAAAAACTACATCTAAAAGTTATTTTTGCAAAAGTTAAAACATGATCAAACTAGGTCAACAATTGCTTGGACGTAAATAGGTTGAGATTTGAGATTGCATGCAATTAGACAAATACAATAATGGGTCGTAATCTACCCACTAATTTTCACAATTCATGGTTTCTTTGGGTACATTTTATACAAACATTCCTCAATGTCATAATTTATGCAAACCAAACATTGTAAATTTTTTAATAATTGAGATTCATTAAATTTTACAATGATAATTATCAAATCAATTAACTCTAAATTCTATTAAACATGAAATACAATACCATAACCAAACCGTCCAAATTAATACAACAATCAAATTAACCAAATAAAAGTTTAATCGATTTGATGAATTGGTTAATCGTGTCAACTAATACAACATAACATTATCATTACATGACAAAAAAATTCTCTTAATGCATCGATTCATAATATACATAATAAATAAAAAATAAAAATAATATCATATTTAACCTTTAGCATAAGAACATGCAACTAATATAATTATCTTAAATCATTAGAAGTAGCCACCTAACAAAACTATATGTCAATCCGTCAATGTTGGTGGGTTATGAATTGCCTTTATGTGTGAATTATTTTAGTCTCTTAGCAATACTAAAAAACTCTTCTCTTTCAGGTTTTCATCCAACATAATGTATGATTTTTAACTAAATTAGGAGCTCATATATTGTTATCTACACTTTATTAGACACACATAAAATAAGAACAGTTATGAGCTTTGTTTTTTATGCATCCAAAAGAGAGGAACGCTTGACTTTTGAATGGTTATGTAAAGTATGAAGTATATGTTATATGATATATTATATAGCTAATTGGTTTGATTGGTTAGTAGTGTTTGAAACCAAAACAAACCACCTAAACCAAACTAGCTAAAAAGTTTAACCAAACTAAATGTAACCAACTATTCAAATCAACCAAACCAAATTATAAAAATATTAGCAGTAAAAATGGTTACCACGTAACCAATCCATTTGAACACCTCTAGCCAAGTCCAAGGAAAGAATCCGCAAAGGAAAGAAACAATCACAAACAAGTTGCCAAGATCCAACAATAAGTAGCTTATACAAAAACCTACCTCAAAACCTAAATCATCAAAGCAGCAGCCGCATCCACGTCAGATCACCGCATCACCATCAACGAACCCACATCACTAGACTTTCCGGCCATATCAGATTCCATTAGCAATTTCGCATTGGAATAACAGTACACGCAGAAATGAAAAGCACCCACCATGACAAGCAAACAACAGTTTGAAGAATTAACTCGCACGAAACTACACTAAAAATTAATTCCGACTAGAGTCCAAGTTTTTAAACTCTAGCCGGGTGCAGTATAGAGCAAGTATTTAACTATCGACTCGGGCCAGTCCATGTACCCCTACTTCAATCGCTTAAGTTGTTTGTAGCAAAACGGTTTTGGGTTTTAAAACTAAGAAAACTACAAACTAAACTAGCAAGGGAATGTAAATAAAGGAAACTAACTAAGGGAGCTTCACCCAGGAGTTGCTGTCCCCTAACTAGCTACCAAGACTCGTTGGATTGGAAAGATTGCTATGGGCAAGGTAACCGCGAACCTCAGAGGGATGCAAATATTGTCGTAGACCACAATCTCGATTTCTAAACCGAGGTAGACATTATAGGTCGTGTCACTCGGCCCTCTTGATTTAGGCAATCGGTGGTGACTTACTCCCTCACTCAACTCAAGGGTTGGACGGCTTAATCACGCTTAAAAATTTGCTTAATTCAACATTGAGCTTTGCCCTAGATTAACCTAGTTAGGTGACTTAAAAAGCTAAAGGAAACCAACTCGATTGAGTCTCCCATGAAAGGGGTATTTTCCTCTCTAACTAAGTTAAAGTGGCTAATTAGATTGCAAAGCACCAACATGCACAAACCTAAGGATGCTAAGCACAATTATGCATAATCCTTAGGTTGCTAAGCACCAAAAATGCACAAACCTAAGGATGCTAACCACAAAACATGCACAACCCTTAGATTGCTAAGCACAAGCATGCACAATCAACATGAATAATACATCAATCATTGAATTAAACAATACCTAATGACAATCATTCAATCTAAACAAGTAATTACAAAGTATTAGTTAGGGATCTACAACACCCAAGAGAAAGGAGTGAGTTTCTAGAGAGAGAGGGGGATTACAAATTTGAGCTCAAGATCTTCTTCTTCTTCTAGGCTTGAATCTTTGTCCACCCAAGCCTCCAATGATGCTCCAAGACCACTCTAGCACTCTCTTCTCTCACTAGAACTCCCCTTTTGGTGTTTTGGGAAAACCCTAGAGAAAGAAAACCAATTCTTCTCCAAAAACCAGCTCCCCTTTCTTTCTCCCCATTGTTGTCTTCATATTTGCCCGAAAGCGATCAGTTCACGGACGCGTTAGCCAGTTCATGGTCGTGAACACCTAAACGCGTATGTGAACTCAGTCGTCTCCAAAACGCACCTCCTTGCTTCCTGGGTTCAAGGTAAATGGCCACAGTTCACGTTAGAGACTGTGAACTGGCTTGTCGTCAGTAACTTCAGGAACCTCGCTACACGCCTCGGTGTTCACGGTTTTTGGTCGAAGTTCACGGTCTTAGGAGACCGTGAACTGCCTCGTCCGGTCATGAACTGCGGTTGTTTCCTGGGACGCCTTCACTTCACTGTTACGAGGCAATTGTCACGGTCTTCGGACTTTTCTTCGGTTTTTGCACTTTTTGACCTCCAATTATCCCAAAATTCTACCTCGACCCTTCCACAAGTGCTAGGACCTGAAATCTATCAAAACAAACAGTACCTAGCGTGAAATATGTCGAGGAACGATGAAATACTAAGCTAAACGAATAAGAAATGAGGGGTAAAAGTATATTTGGGCCCGAATCAAGAATATTCCATAAAGATCATATCTAGAGCCCTCGAGTGGATTGTTTCCTGCCATCAAGTTCTTGGAGGTGAAACCAAGGGAGGTTCACAATAGGAGTCCTAGAAACTTCTCAGAAACAACCAGCCAGAGAGGTAAAGCAAGGATGAGGCACAAAATCGAGAACCGAGAAAGAAAGTTGAGGAAGAACCAAGCCCCTTTGTCTCCAACAAAACCATCTAAATATACAGATCTATAAGATCATACATGAGGAAGAAGAGGAAACATCTGTCTTGATAAAAGATGTGAGAAAAGCTCCAAAGAGAGAAGCAAACCAAAATTAAGTAAAGGACGAAAGGCAATCGAAAGAGGGGCTACAGCTTGCCGCACAAAAGCCACATTCAGCAGCCCACTGTAAAGAACTATAAATTTTAGAGGTTTAGATATAAGGCAAAGAAATATAAGAGTTGGATTTAGATTTTTTAACAATTGATATAATATTACATGAATTTAGGGGTGGTCATCAGTTGGTTAACGGTTTAAGCGATAACTGGTTAGCTGGTTATTGATATACCAATTATTGCCAACATGCTAGTGGCTAAAACTGAAGATTTGGCCACGAGCACCCCATTTGCTCTCTTAAAGTTTTTTGTCTGCAGTACTCGAACCCACAGTTCATCTGACTTCTTCATAAACGACCAATACAACTTAGCCAGGAAGGCCAGATTGAGCTCATGGGCGCTCCTAAGCTCCAGAATTCCCTCAGCCTTAGGGAAACACACGGCTTCCCACTGGACTAGATAATATACTTCTCCATGCTAACTTGTTGACCTGAGGTGCGGAAGAAACTATCTAGGCAGTTTGCCACTACCCTTTCTTGCACCTCACCCGCTTCTGCAAACAGAATCACGTCATCTGAAAAGAAATTATGAACTAATGGAGAACCACCTAGAGAAGTCTGTATCAGTTTCTACTTTACTTCCCTCACTGTCACTTCAATGGTCTGACTCAAGCGCTCCATATACAATGTGAACAGATACAACAGGAGAGGACAAACCTGTCGTAGACCATGCGAGGGGGTGAACTCTTCCGCCAGGCGTCCATTCCAAAGAACTTGCACATAAGTGAAGGAGACACACTGCATTATCACATCGATAATAGTGCTAGGAAGTCATAACTCTTCCAAGGTCTCGCGTAAGAAGCTCCAACTTAGTCGATCATAAGTCTTGGCTAAGTTTTATCACCATCTGGCCCTTTCTTCCTTTCTTAAGACCCATAGAGTGGACCACCTCTTGAAGAATGACAATGTTATCCATGATATGATGACCCAGAACAAAAATCGTATGATTCTGGTGAACCAAATTTCTCATTAGTGGTTTGCTTCGCTGATGAACACCTTTGTGAGTCTTATACGCTACACTGCATAAACCGATCTGGCAAAACAGAGTTATGTACTCCGGGCTTTCCTTCTTTGGGATAAGACACAACAGAGTATCGTTGACCACCTTAATGCAATGCGGGTTAGCCATAAAACCAACAATGAAGTGCACCAAGGATTAACCGACTGTAGCCCAACACTTCTGATAAAAGAGAGGGAGGAACTCGTCTTTACCAGGAGCCTTGAAACCCCCTATACTCTTGATTTCCTCTCAAACCTCCAGATAAGTAAATGTCAAAGCAACCATTTCCTCCTCACAACTAGTCATCCGGTTGAATTTTGTTGGTAACCTCGGTGCTGCCACTAGCTCTGCTAAGAAGAGGGAAATATAATAGTTCCTCATCCTCAAAGACCAGTCTCCACTCTCAGCACACAACCCAAAGACCTTGTTAAATCTGTGCCGCTTCAAGGTGGAAAGGTGATAGAACTTAGTATTCCTATCCCCTCTACAATCTATGACGCTCGCAATTTTTGTAGCCAAAGAAGGTTCACTTGCCAAAGTACTTTCTCTAATTCTGTCCGATTTTCTTGATCCTCCAAAAGGGACGCTAAAGTCGGATGGAGTTTGTTCCACACCTCAAACTTCTAGAAAGCTCCACAAGACTTCCTCTTTTTGTGTATAAGGTTCTCAAACACCTCCCAATTCCATTTTTGCAAGGCCTCTGAACATGATGAAGTTGGTGGGGCAAGGGCTCATAAGCACTCCACGAAGAGGACAACACCTCATGGCCTAACCAAGCTGCCAAGAAAAGGAAAGGATGGTTGATCAACCTGAATGATCGAGCTTTAAATTTATAAGTCGATGCACACTCTCTATTCAATCCTAACTAAGCCAAACATAACTTAGCTAGGGTTGTAGTAAAGCGGCTCAGTCGAATTCCAAGGAAACCCTAAGCTTACTATTAGTTTGCTCCTAACTACTATCTAATCGAATCATAAATTTGGGTGAAGAATCTATTCTAACCTACTCCTAAACAACCAACCAAGTGATTGGGAGATCGCTAGAGATGAGACGGTTGTCTAGGATCAAATCCTCCTAGCTATGGTTGTCAAGTAGGGTTAAGAGAATGTGGTGAATGAGCTCTTTTCCATGGGCCTTCGTGATTATCATCACGCCTTCGAGTATGCCTCCCCTTAACCCATGTAAGTCACCTCGATATACGTTATCGTATTGGGGGCTTTAAGAACATAACTCCTTTCAATGGGTACTACCCACCATCCACACCAAGGTTTCATCCCGGATTCCATCTAGGAAGGCATTCTTATGATAGGGGTACGGTAGCCTCGCCCACCACAAGATCCTATTTTCATAGATGAACTCAACGTAGCCCGCGAGACAAGTGGGGAAACTCTTTGATCTTTGAGGCAACTTCGCACCTGGACTTCTCGGTCGGGAACTTGTCTCCTTCAGCTGCAATTTTTGTAATTTCTGGCTTTTTTCCTTGCTTCTACACATTCTTGTCCATTCCTCTCCATTTGTTCCATTTTCCGTACCTAATCATATGTATCATCTAAAAAACCCTAGAATGACGACATAATCAAAAAGAAAGAAATAGGGATGCAATTGATGTTATACTTCCAATTATGCACATGAATTAGCACTAAACAAACCTAAATATGAAGAACAAATAATAACAATTTAAGTGTTATCAACAGTCTCCTCTCGCCCTCCTCCCGCGCGAGCTCTTGACCAGAATTGGTCTGTGACCTGACCCGACGCTCTAGGTGCCCGACTAATGTGGAGGAGTATTTGATCAACCATGTACGATTACAAAGAGCCCGATCAAGCCTTTGGTACAAGCTGCCTCGCTTCCAGGTGAATCTTGGACAAGTGAAATTGACATCTAACTATTGCAATCAGCTACACATTGCCTGAAAGTCCGAGTCTTGGCTTCTAGAAACTCCACTCCACCCATCCGGTCATGAGGGCTTATGATGGCGTTGAAGTCTACGACCAAAATCAAGGGAGGGAGGCAGCAATTGAGATACGACGAATCTCATTCCATAGGTCAACACGATGCACATCATTGGGGCTACCATACACTACTGAGACCAAGATCTCCGAGTCTAGGGCCCCGCTACGGGCACATCGAATGTGTATCATCTGCTCCTCGTTGAAAAGGGGTGTGACAACCATGCTTTGCTTCTGCCAAAGAACCTTGATGCCTCTCGGGTGACGTACAACATCCACAATCAAACAATCATCAAACCCCGTACGACTAATCACACTTCTCTCACTAACCCCATTAATATGGGGCTAAAAAATGTAGAAAAGGTCGGGTCTATGTGACCTGCAAAAATCCATAAAAAGGAATAAAACGATAATTTCTTGCCCCTAACAGTTCTAAGCTAAGATGTTAGATGTCTAACATAATAAAAATAGAGAAAGACAGAAATACCAATACCAGCACAGCCGAACCAACCCTTAAGAAGACGAGAGGAGTGAAGCATGCTTCTCCCTTGGAATACCATTACCACTCGTGGATTTTGAATTCTCCACTAATGATTAACTCGTGATGATGGGGACATGCCCCCGTTAGATTGACTTGAATCGATCTTCACTCCCCTACCCGCCTTCATATTGTTTAGAGCTCATATGTGTGATCTTTCCTTTGACCTTGGAGGAGCGGTTTTGTTTCTTGCTAGCTGTTGATTCGCTGGTAATCCCCATTTTAGTTCTGTGTTGTACGGGAATAGTACTGAAGCCTATTGTGACCTCCACCGGAACTTCCAAAGCGGGCGCCACTTTGCTAGCATCATGATCCTCACACCTTCTGTCCCTGACATGTTGAAACCTATTAGAACTAGCAGTAGCTAGGTTAAGAAGGAGGAAGGAAGTAGACGACGGCATAATTGGAACGCGCAAGAGAGCAAGGGATCTCTCTGCTATCCTTTTATATTCATTCTGAAGAGTAAAGTTCAAGATACAAAACAGTGAAAACGGAAATGGCAAACTGAAATTTAAATTGACAGTAAATGTAAATGGCGCGTGTTCGTTTCTCATTCTTCCATGTAAGCTCCACCCAACGGTAAGTCTTCGAGCTCCACAACGGCGTCGTCTTGCTCTTCGACTAATGCTGGATGGAAGGGAACCCAGAAACGTTTCCGTTTCTGGGTGGAGTTTCTTCTTCATAGCTTTACTCCTCTGCTGCTTCACTGGTCTTCGTCTGCAACAGAGTATCATCTTCAACTTCTTCAGTTAATACTCCCCCGCAAGCTGGTTAGTAAGCATTGTGCACTCCCAGCATGTCCAATAGGAATTTCAATCTGTAACGGGTCATACCCTTCGTGAATAAATCCGCAACCTGATCATCTGTTCTCACATGATGCAATTTTATCAATCATGACTTCAATCTTTCCCTTGTAACATGGAAATCGATCTCGATATGCTTCGTCCTTTCGTGAAAAACTAGATTCTCAACAATATGCAATGCAGATTTGTTATCACAATACAAAGGAATTGGTAAAGGAACCTTAATCCCCATTTCTGACAGTAGGTTTCTCAACCACTGAACTTCGCAAACAACCTGAGCCAAAGCTCTGTATTCGGCTTCTGAAGATGATCTGGAAACGGTAGTTTGCTTCTTAGTTTTCCAAGTAATGAGAGAAGTCCCTAAGAATGTGCAATACCCTGTCAAAAACCTTATGGAATCTGGGCAACTTGCCCAATCAGCATCGCAGTAACCAGATATCTCAAGTTTTGCATCAGCCCTGAACAGCAAACCTTGGCCAATAGTCTGTTTCACATACCTGATTACCCTGTGTGCAGCTTGAAGATGCTCATTGCAAGGTGCTGATTGAAACTGTGCAAGTTGTTGCACAGCATAGGTGATGTCTGGTCTCGTAATGGTGAGGTATTGAAGTTTCCCAATCAGGCGTCTGTAAACACTAGGATCAGGTAAAAGCTCACCCTATTCTGCAAAAAATTTCATGTTGCAGTCTACTGGTGAAAGGCAACCCTTAGCTTCAACAAAACCAGACTCCTCCAATAACTCCAGGCAGTACTTCTTTTGACACACTGAGATCCCTTTAGGATCCCTCATGACTTCCAAACCAAGAAAATAACCCTTTGGACCCAGATCTTTAACCTTAAATTCCTTAGACAAGAAGGTTTTAAGTTGCTGAATATCCCCACGATGGCTACCAGCAATCAGAATGTCATCCACATACACAAGGACAACAACTACTCTACCCTGAATCCATCTCACAAACATTGAGTAATCAGAAGCAGTCTGTGAGTATCCATTCTTCAATAAAGCATTGGTAAGCTTAGAAAACCACTGCCTACTTGCCTGTTTAAGGCCATACAAGGATTTTTTGAGTTTGAAAACCAAACCTGAATCCTTGGGAACATCCACACCAGGAGGAATTTCCAAGTAAACTTCTTCTTCTAAGTCACCATGCAAGAATGCATTGGACACATCCATCTGGTGGATGTGCCAATCCTTAGCTGCAGCTACTGCTAATAGGGTTTTCACAGAATTGATTTTGGCTACTGGGGAATAGGTGTCTAGAAAGTCTATTCCATAAATCTGAGTGTAGCCTTTGGCTACCAATCGAGCTTTAAACCTCTCAATTCCCCATCTGACCTGTATTTTACTTTGAAAACCCACTTAGCACCAATAGGTCTCTTTCCTGCAGGTAACTTAACAACTTCCCAAGTCTGATTCTCATACAATGCAAAGATCTCTTCTTTACAGGCCTGTTTCCAACGAGGATCTTTGCATGCCTCAGCATAAGAAGTAGGTTCCTCAATGGACAAAACACTCAATGCAAAGGCCTTTTGACTGGCAGTTAGATGATCATATGCAACCTGGTGAGATATGTGATGTTTGCTTTTGGTGGTTGCCATGCTCACATGATAATCCTTGTGCCAAATAGGAACTGTGCGATGCCTAGTGGATTTTCTTAAAAACTCAGCCTCATCAGTGTCATTGTGATCAGGAAACACTTCTATCTCCATGTCCTCCCCCTCAAACTGCAAGCTGATGGGAGGAACATCCAGGGAAGCAGCAGGCAGTGCAGAAGAATGAGGAGAAGAAGTGGAAGTGGAAGAATGAGTTGAATTTGGACTAGGAAGAGAAGTGGAAGAGGTAGGTTTGGTAACAGGTGAATGAGAAATGGTAGATTGAATAGGTAGAGTAGATGGGGAATGTTCATCAACAGGAATTATAGGAGCAAGATGAGGTGTGACAGAATCAGGAAGAGAGGAGGAAGTGGATTGAGTAGAGTGGAATGGGAAAATGGACTCATAGAAAGTCACATCCCTGGAAACAAAGTAAGAATGATTGTTAAGGTAAAAAAGTTTGAAACCTTTAATCCCAGTAGGAAAACCAAGAAAAATACACTGCCTGGCTCTGGAATCAAACTTAGTTCTATCCCTGTGAAGAGTAGAAGCATAGCAAAGTGAGCCAAAAACTCTCAGATTGTGGAGAGAAGGTGGTTTGTTGTATAGAAGCTCATATGGGGACTTGTTCTCCAACACTGTGCTAGGCAATCTGTTTATTAAATAAACAGCATGTAACACACAGTCACTCCAAAATCTGAGTGGTATTCCAGATTGGAATCTAAGTGATCTTGCCACATTGAGGATGTGCTGATGCTTCCTCTCTACCCTGGCATTCTGCTCAGGAGTTTCTACACAAGACTGTTGGTGAATGATTCCTTTTTCAGTATAAAAATCTGCCAAATGGAACTCAGAACCCTGATAACTTCTAATGATCTTAACTGATTTGGAAAACTGCCTTTCCACCATAGTACAAAAGCTTTGCAACAAATAACCTGCCTCAGATTTATACTTCATCAAAAACACCCACACAGCTCTATTGAAATCATCCACAATTGTCAGAAAATATGCATAACCTTCATGAGACTTAACTGCCAAAGGACCCCAAATGTCTACATGGATTAAAGCAAAAGGTTCAACTGCTCTACTGCTACTAACAGGGAAAGGAAGTCTTTTGTGTTTAGCAAAATGAAAAATAGAACAATGAGAAACTACAGTCCTATCACTAGGCAATAACTGCTTCTCCTTGTCCTTGCTGGGATGCCCTAGTCTCCAGTGCCAAAGCTGGATTGGATGTGGTTGAAAATTGTATGAAATGGCTGCTTGGGGTGTAGGTAGTATAGGTGCTTTGGCCTTGGTATGCAATTGATATAATCCATTACTCTGTCTTGCCAAACCAGTCCTTTTTTGGGTCACCAGGTCCTGAATTTGACAAGAATCAGATTCAAAGTGTAAGGATATGGGTTGATCATTTGTCAATTTGCTAACTGAGATAAGGTTAAAGGTAAAGCTAGGCACAAGAAGAACATTGTCTAGAGAGAGATCAGGGGACAGTTGGACTTTGCCTATGTGACTAACTCTCACTTGAGTCCCATTAGGTAAATACACAAACTGATCACTAACTGGAATGTACTCAGAGAACAGGCTGATGTGGCAAGCAATGTGATCAGAGGCCCCAGTATCAAGGATCCAACAATCACTAAGGGATTCTGACTTATGTTGTAAGCAGGAAGACCATATGAACTTACCAGCATAAGTAGGAAACTGACCAACACTGTGAGCCACTGAAAAAGCCAGATGATTGACTGAAGGGGAAGCAGGAGGAGAAGGACTATGTGAAGGTACTGTCTGAAGCAGATACTTGAGCTTGTTCAGCTCATCAGCAGAAAAACTCATGCTCTCCTTAGAGGAAACACTTCGAGTGTCATTGCTCAACTTAGACTCTGAGCTTCCACCATCACTCTCATTAGGAATTTCACCATGAGTAACTGCAGCAGCTACTCCACCAGACATCCTTAGCTTCTTATTCTTCAGCCTATAACATTCCTCCTTTGTGTGACCTTCCTTCTTACAGTACCTGCAGAATTTCTTCCCATCTTGAGGGTCTCCTTGAACAGCCAGTGCAACAGTTTGAACTCCCCTGGTTATGCCTTTGTCAGCTTTCAACTTCTGCTCATGCTGCAAAACATCATTGATTGCAATATCCACTGTAGGAAGTGGCTTCATCATCAAGATCTGGGTATGCACTACATCAAACTCAGACCTAAGACCCTTGAGGAAATGAATGAGGTAATAAGTCTCCTGTTGTTGCTTAAATGCCTCAACTGCAGCACAGGGTTGAGTTCTCTGTGGAGCAAAATTGCAATCAACAATAGGACTAAACTGAAGGTGCTCCTCCCACAATCCTTTCAAGGTTGTATAGTATTGAGTCACATTAAGAGTTCCCTGCTTGCAAGCGATAATTTGTCTTGAAGATTAGACAGTTTAATGGCATTTGCAAACCCAAAGCGAGCCTTAAGCTCTTCCCACAGGGTTCGAGCAACTTCATGTTGCATCACACTCCTTCGAATCTCTTTATCAACAGAATTCAAGATCCAACAAAGCACAAGAGTATTGCAAGCATCCCATGTGCTATAAGTTGCATCACCCACAGCTGGGATAGCAAGCCATCTATAAACCCTAATTTGTGTTTCGTTTTCAGGGCCATTCGAACAGCTCTCTGCCACATCTGGTAATTAGCTCCATCTAGTACTTCTGAAACGATCGCTTGAGAAATGTTCTCATTAGGGTTGATGTAGAAAGGATTACCGAATTGTAGATCCAGGCGATCGTTGTTGTTGTTGTTGTTGCTTGTTGTTCCAGAATTCATCCCTGTAAAGCTTCCAAAAGGAATGCTTCCAGGAGGTGTGTTTGGTGGTGTCGTCGCCATGGAAGCGTTACTGAATCAGTGACCGCTCTGATACCATATTAGAACTAGCAGTAGCTAGGTTAAGAAGAAGGAGGAAGGAAGTAGACGACGGCACAATTGGAACGCGCAAGAGAGCAAGGGATCTCTCTGCTATCCTTTTATATTCATTCTGAAGAGTAAAGTTCAAGATACAAAACAGTGAAAACGGAAATGGCAAACTGAAATTTTAATTGATAGTAAATGTAAATGGCGCGTGTTCGTTTCTCATTCGTCCATGTAAGCTCCACCCAACGGTAACTCTTCGAGCTCCACAACGGCGTCGTCTTGCTCTTCGACTAATGCTGGATGGAAGGGAACCCAGAAACGTTTCCGTTTCTGGGTGGAGTTTCTTCTTCATAGCTTTACTCCTCTGCTGCTTCACTGGTCTTCGTCTGCAACAGAGTATCATCTTCAACTTCTTTAGTTAATAAAACCTGGAGAGCTCGCCTCACGTGCATGAATCTCTACTAAGGTTGGATTCCCAACCTGCAAACCGATCGGCTCCTCCCTCCTTTCCATCTCCCTTGCAACTTGCTTCTCGAGCTCCATTTCCACGACTTCCTCCTCAGTTACTAGAGATGAAAATCTCGACTCTGAAGTAACCTCCCTGATTTGTTTAACCGAGGCCATCTTGGTATTCCATTGACCACGTTGATTAGTTTTCTTCCCCTTGTATTTTGCTACCATCCAATCCCCATAAGCAGGTTCCAGTTTCTTAAGCGGTTCCTCCATGGTCGGAGGGACAACTGGGTTCGTGGGCGTCTGGGATGCCTGCGGAGAAAGGGTAAGACACATTGCTTTTGCATGCCATAGCAGCCACACTTCGTACAAATGTTATGAAGCCCCTCATACTCAATGTAGTATTTCCTTCCCTCAATGCGATAGCTTCCCAACAAGGGTTTCGTCAAATCGACTTGCACGCAAACTTCATATCTTCCAATGTGGTGAGAACGCAGTCCTCCCATGTTGCTCTGCTGTGTGTATAAATTTTGTATTGCTGCTCAAAATCCCTTATCGAGCAACTAAAATGATCTCACTCGAATTGGAAACACTTCAGTGGGTAATCTATGTGGCTTGACTCATCTTGTTACGCGATGCAAGAGAGTCGAAGCCAGTAGGAACCTAGTTGCCAACGATGTTAACCAGTATTGGCTTTCTCACCCACTCAGCAAAGGCAAGGCAGCTGGGAGGACTGCGTTCTTCCAATCCCAACAACCATAGGCAATAGCTTCATGAATTGAAGGTCTGCTATCAACAACACAACCTATTCACACAATTTAGGTTAGCGCATATTTCTATTTACTAAATACATAAATAAAAACAAATCAATAGCAAAGCCTAAGTGACAGACATCTCCAAATCTGCAACACCCTGCCGGTGTAGCTGGAAAATACCATGGATTACACTTTATAAACTCATTACATGCCACTTTGTATGTCTCGCAGTACTTGCAGAAAGATCAGAAGACAGCTGTATAAAAACTCAAGCCTCTCAAGTGTTGCACCATCGTATTGATGATTCGACTTAGTTCCCTGCATCTTTGACTAGTCTTTCCTGAAACCAGGATTCACATGGTGTAAGACAGTACATTAGGGTTTCTGCAGGAATCATGGCGAACATGACAGAGGGCCTCAAATGTGCACGGCTTGAAGAGAGCAAGTTAAGCTGAACCAAGAGTTACCCATAGAGTTCTTCCATTGTTTCTTCCAGGCGATTAACATCAGCACCCACAATTTCAGCTGCCTTTTTGCCATTTTGATAGAAGTGGAGCGTTGGCTGGATAGCAGGGAAAATTCGATATTATTATATAGAAATCACAAGAAAAAAGGGGGAACACCAAAGATGCAAATGAACACGCAAGCCTGCCTTTATGCAGTTGAGAAAATAAACAGATAGACTACACAAAGGGTGGTCGTCATTGGCAGAATTCAAATATAAGCAAAATGAGAGACTGCCAAAAGTGATGCACTAATGACCAGCAATGAAAAGCATATAACGGCAACCACAAATTTTCCAACGAAGAGCTATGGCAGGAACTAACGCCTTTCCAAGTTCATACAAACATGATGATTGGAACTAGAAAATGACATTGAAGAAATACTATGCAGCAAATAAGATCACATCCACCTTGAAGGCAAAAAGAATTATGTTAATCAATATATGAATGGATGCAAAAGAACAAAAAGGTACTCATCCACCAGTCTTCTTATTGACCAGAGTTGAAAGGTCCTGAAAGGCTTTTCCACGGCCACTACATTATGCACTTCATATAAGTGTTACCAAATTTAAGATCGAGTATGAGATATAGCAAAAGCTGTAGTGCAGTAGATCCTAAATAAAGGCAAACAAAAAATACAAAAGGGCAAGTAATCCTACCACAGAAGTTATAAACAATCTGTTCAGCACGCTGTTCAAGCCTTCCTGCAGAATGATAAGCAGCACAAGTTTACAAAGGTAAACCAAGTCGTATGAGGAGTCATTAGACATTCGCTGTTACGAGGAACTCAAACTATACGTGACAGGTACCTGATCAATGTCGATCTTGTAAGTCGGCACATGAGGGTATTCCTTGCTAAGTTGGGTGACGACAGGAGATATAAACTTACCTGCACCAAATATTAACAGGAACCATATCACGAACATGTTATTCAGAAAAGAATCCGACACCCATCAAAGAAACCAGCTGAACTTGTCTACACTAAGGTGGGTTCAGAAAAATACATGGGCCACACCACACAGCGGTAAAGTAGTAGACTGCGGGCAACGACTTATCTGTGACAAAGACGAACAGATTTTACACAAATTGTTAGTAGCATGAAGCAGTCGGCAACCCTTTACAGCCAATGAAGTAAAATAGCTTACCTTGAACGTCTTTGAGAGAGCTATTAAACTCCTCTTCTGTCTTAATCAGCACAACGTTTGATGAACCTGAACCTGAACCTAACTTAACAACGAGAGTAAGCAAAAAGAAGCTACAAATTTGGCCAAATAGAAAAACCCAATCAACCAACGCGAAAAGAGGTTAACGAAGTGCACCTGCTGATGAACTAAAGCTCCTATTGAACTGCAGAGGAGTTGAGGCGTGGAAGACAGCTGAGGCCGTGGCTGCGGTGGCGAACGAGGGACTGCCGACGAGGAATTTCCAGGATATAGGAGCATTTGATGAGGAGATTAGGTTCGCCAGGGGAGCAGCGGTTTCCCCGAGAATCGGAGGCGTGGAAAGTCCGACAAGATTCGAGGCCCCCCGTCGTAGAATCGTTCCGATCACTGAGCTCCACTTCATCCTCTCCGATGGTGATTTCCCTTGCATTCGTGTCGGTAGTTGCGATTTACGTTCGCGGCAGCAGTTGTAGGAGTTGGTATCGAAATCGAAGTTGGAGTGTTGGACCCTAGCCCAATTACATATTGGGCTTTCAGGAATCGTGAGAATTCGACCCCGTGTCATTTTCATCAATAAATATTTTAGAAGGTCCGGTCGGAACTGAAATATCGGGACCGAAGATAGACTGTTTTAGCGGTATAAAAGGAAATCACACTATTGACTTTTCCTATATAACCTTTGATATGGTTTCGCAATCATTTATTCATATGCGTTGGCCAATTCAGTGACTTCCGTTCAACTAACAAATTACTGGTTCTTTGACAACATGCAATGAATCACCAACGACTAATTTGTTCCCTCTATTCCCCAAAATCCAAAAGGAATGACTAACAACAGAGAAACATGATTACTGCTAACGAAGAGGTGCATAGCTCGTTTTGCAAAGGTAACACATTTGGATTCAAAGTGACGATGGCATAGAAAGGGCTTCGATTATCTGGCCTTCCAATTTGTCCTCGTCAACCCACTCCGAACTCCTCCGCTGTAACAGCTCCTTAGCACTCTTTTTCTTCTCTTCCCTCTTAGCTTCTTTCATTCGCCAATTCTCAAGCTTCTCCGCTCGCTCTTTCAACTGCATTCACCACGATCGACCAACATATCAAACATCCAAAACAATAATGTGCACAATGTCAAACCGATCGATAGTTACTTCGTCTGTGCAACAAAGTGCACAACATCCCAACTCATCAAACTTTTTAGGCGATGTAAACAACTCCGCTTTGGAGGACTCAAATACAGAGTCAGTCTAGATTCGGGAATCTAGTAATCCTTGTAATCCACCCTACCAATGTGGAAAACAGCTATGCCAGACAACTGGTTGCCGTCTGTTTAACAAGCCATAGACAGGAAGGAAATAAGCTGTTCCACTAGTATTAGATTCAGAAGACATAGAGAGAGTAACTGCGAAAGATGGGAGAAAAACACAGGCAAAACCCAATTGGTATAAAGGATGCATAGATAAGCAAGCAACAGATGCTAAAATGATTGCTGCCAATATTGAACTCTTCAACAAAGTAAAGTAGTAAACACAACACCAAACATGTGACTGCTGCATACTTGTAGTGATGAGTGCATAGAATATCAGCTACCATGTTTCACTATGATCATCAACTTTTCTCTCATACCGCCATCAATCAAGAGCAAATATAAATCTCAAAACTTTCAACTGATACAGGGCGGCTCATTATTGGACATCATTTACTCCCATTCCCATCCTCAAAATTAACAAGATCAAAAAGAGGGCAGCAGAACGCTTATTTACTCTTGAAGTTGAATCTCACTGACAGAAAGAGACTCAAAGCCGTTGATCAAACAACATCAACTATTTTGCATCATACAGCCAGATACTGAAGACAAACTCTTTGCCTCATTCCACCAATGTCGTACACTCACCTCTAAACCATCCGAGACAGCAAAAAATGTCACCTAATGACCTAAACAACGAATTAACTCTTACATCAGATTTCCTCAACGTACAACCCATGATTTCCAACGTATCTATCCAGAATTCATTCACTAAGTTATTGACAAAGAACCCCAAATCGACTTAATACAATATTCTACGCGGATCTACTTTGATCTAGACTGAACTCGACTCTAGGCAACCTAGTATGTCGACAACTCTAACCTCATATATCCTCTACCAGTACCCTACGCATTTCTCGCGAAAGTCTAATTCGTCCTCTGAACTAGTTCTCCGTCAACGAATTCAAAGGCGAAATAGGGTTTGGCGGAAAGAGGACATACCAGGGTTTGGCGGAACTCCTCTTCAGCAACTTTACGCTCTTCCGCTCTAACCTTGGCCACCTCAGCCTTCAGCTTACGGCGCTCCTCGTTAGCGATCCTGATGGCCTCTTGTCTAGCTTCGTCCTTCCTCTGCTTCTCCATGCGCATGGCCTCCATCTCCACGATATATTCCTTGCGCACCTCCTTCACTTGCTTCGCATACTGTCTTCGCAACAGCGCCAGTCTCTTCTCCGCCTCTTTCGGATTCTTCGGCGCCTCCCAGCTTCCCAAGAAAGAATTCGCCTCCAGGTAATTGTGAGTTTCCTTGTGGTTGTTTTTGCCGGTGGTGACGGAGGAAGAGGAGAAGAGGCGGCGCCCCGTACGAACGACGCCACGAGCGGAGGCGGCAGTGGCCATTTTTGGGGATTTCGGTGAATAATCGCCTACGAGACTAGAGACGGAACGAAGACAGAATAGTCTTCCTATTCCTTCTTTACCAAATTGGACTGGTTGGGTCGGGTGGCAAAAATTAGACGGCTAACAAGCGTTTTTGTTAGTAGATACTAACACGGATCGGATTTACGCCACGTCCCAAATGCTGCGATCCAAGGGTCAAGGTTGTCGGGCTTATTAATTGGTTGCTGGTGGGCCGAGAAGGAAGGGGGTTGTGTTGGGCAGGGACAGGCAAATGAAAAAAGTGGGCCCGCTAGGGGGTTTGGGCGGGAGAAGGTAAATGGAAAAAGTTGCTCTCTCTGTGTGATTAAAATTGAGAATAGAAAACAAAAAAAATAGGATATCACAGAAGCCATTAAATGCCCAACCACCCAACTCTCTCTCTCTCTTCGTAATTCTCTGTTTTCCGATCACGAACAGTAACTCTGGCCACCGTCTTTTCCTTTCCGGCGAGCCTTGTCCACCAGCCGAAGGATGCTGATCGACGATAATGGTGAGTTGGATGATCAACGAGCTTCTCCAATGAAGAAGGATAAGCCGATCATCCAAAATAGTGAAGAAGAACCCTATACTACATCATATGAGTTTGTTGATGAAGATTCAGGTGGTGCTCCTACCCTCGAAGAAGAAGAAGAAGAAGAAGAAGAAGAAGAAAATAAAGGTTGATTGAGTAATCTATATATATGTTTGTTTGTGTTGTTGTGCGATTGGTTGGTTGCATTGAATGTCATTTAATGATATTGATGTTGTTATGGAGTACTGATACGGGGTTCATGGATACGACTTACTTAGATGTTTGATATTAGTCTGGACATGTTGGGCGTGGTGTGTGACCTACTATTTAATATCCATGTTTGATACTAGTCTGGTACTTATGGATATTATTTCTTAAAGACTGGATGTTTGTTGAAGCCTATGTACTCTAACAGTTTGTGGGTAATATTTCATTTGTTTATTGGACAATATGGATAATAACATGTCTCATACCATTAACTCGCAGCTCATAACACGTTGGACCTAGAAGATGAGGAAGCGAGGAAGAACATCTTTTTTCGTACTAAGGATGAGTGCTTGGATTTCTATAAATGCTATGCTCACAAAAAAGGATTTGGTGTTCGAATATATGGGGAACACCTAAAAAACAGGAAGAATTCTAATGGAGTGGTGGAGAAAAATTATTTGTACCTTTATTACTTTTGTAATAAGGAAGGTTGGACAAGCACTAGCGAAGTAAATGTCAATGTGGACGAACAGAGACAGCCGGAATACAAGGTTGTGGAGAGAAGGCGCCCTAAAAGAAAGAGGGCTCGAGTTAGGGATGGATGTCCCGCCCGTGTTCGTTTTCGATTGGATGCTACTAGGGACGGATTTGTAGTGTATGAATTCGTAGAAGCCCACAGTCATGATTTGCACTCTATCGAGCATATGGACTTGCACAAGTCCAACAAGTGCATGAGTGATGCTCAGGAAAAGATGGCCGAAGCTAATCGCGATGTCAGGATGAGTCTTAGTGCATCGTATCAATTATTGGCTGACTGTGTTGGTGGCTATCAAAATCTGAGATTTACCAAATCCGATCAGAAGAACCACTTGAACAGTAAAAGGCAAAGGACTATGGCTCGTGGCGAAGCAACTTATTTGCTTGACTACTTTGAGGACCAAAAATAAAAGCATCCTGGCTTCTTTTATGTTGTAGAGGTAGATTGCGAGGAGAAAGTTGCTAATATTTTTTGGGCGGACAGTAGGATGCGTGAAGATTATGCGCTTTTTGGAGATTCGGTCTCCTTTGATACCACCTTCCGAACCAATAAATACTTCCGTCCACTGGGTACGTGAACCACCTAACAAAGAAGATGTTTTTTCAACACTCGTTTGGTTATACATTGTCGTTAATAGTTTTCTTATGCATGGATGTTTGTATGTATGTTACAGAAATGGTTATGAATAGATTGTAGGGTGGTTCGAGAGTGGTCTGTTGTGATCCGATATTAACATATGATGACAGGATATGCTTTTGTAACTGAATGGATATATGTCTGTCATAATGAGATACTAGTCAGAGCTTTACAGATATTTGTTGACATTTGTTGTCATTAATTGTTGTCTTGTGCATGGATGTTTGTAGGTTTCAATCACCACCGTCAAACTTGTGTGTTTGGTGCTTGTTTGATGTATGATGAGACTACACCGTCTTTTGAATGGTTGTTTGTTGTATTTAGTCGGTGCATGAAGAAGAAGCTCCCAGTCACTGTTTTTACTGACCAGGACGCCGCCATGGCAGTTGCCCTTAGAAAGGAGTGACCTACTGTGTTTCATGCACTCTGTACTTGGCACATCCTCATGAATGCCAAGAAGCATCTTCGTAAAGACAGGGCATTTTGGAAGAAGTTCCAAACTCATCTTTCTTATATTTTCTATGACGTCGACAGTGATAGAGAGTTCGACATGGCATGGAGCACAATGGTTGCTGATTGTTTCCCTAATAGCAAAATTGCGGACGGTCACCCATGGTTGGAATATTTGAAGAAATTTCATCATCAATGGTGTTCCTTATGGTT
Source organism: Linum trigynum (assembly GCA_964030455.1). Taxonomy (NCBI): domain Eukaryota; kingdom Viridiplantae; phylum Streptophyta; class Magnoliopsida; order Malpighiales; family Linaceae; genus Linum; species Linum trigynum. Next base: position 23,828,404 of record OZ034814.1, on the reverse strand, counting down.
GAGAGATCAATTCACAGCCGGAATGTTGACTACGCAAGCCAGCAAGTCGTGCAATGCACAAGTACGACGTTTCTTGAAACCGAAGCATGATTTGGACATGTTTTTCATTCATTTTAGCAGGTACGTACGCAATATATATGTTTGCTATTCTGTGATATTAGCTTGTCCGTTATGGATATGTTTCATTGTCATCTGGATATTGATATGCTCTTGTTAAATATTATTTTGTGTTGGTGTTATATTAGTACTAATGTGAGTGGATATTAGTCTGGGCACTAATCTCTTTTCTCTTGCTTTCTAAATGTAGTTTGGTTGCTGAAAAAAGATGCAAGGAGAGTGATTCAGACTACAGTGGGAAACAATCGGTTCCCTATATAATGTTGGAGCACAGCCCTATCCTAAAACATGCGACAAAGATCTTTACTTCTAACATCTTCAATCGAATATAGCAGGAGTATTTGAAAATTGAAAAATATATAATGGAGACGCTCTCGGATACTAGGGATGATGGCATGATTGGCTACCGCACATATATGATAAAGGATGGTGAGCGTAGTGATGAGCGTGTCGTTCTCGTCGATATTTCTACGAGGACATTGGTATGCGAATGCAGAATGTTCAGAACTTTCGGAGTGTTATGCCGCCACATGATTAAGGTGATGCGGCTTCTTGGAGATTTTGGGGAAGCCAGTATGAGAAGTGTTCCAGATCATTACATACTCAAGCGATGGATGTTGGAGACGAGAAAGAAAGAGGTTGTTGATGTCGATGGTTATGTTGGTCCTTCAGCTTCTAGTGAGAATGATGCGGGAAAAGTTATAGCAATGCGTTACCGAGAAACCACTGCAATGTTGAATAAGCTAGCAACTAACATGCCGATGGCCGATGAGAAGGACTACAATAAGTGGATGGGAGTACTCAAGAAATTGTGCAATGAGGCAAACAAGGCATTGTCAAAGACTATTACTAGCGAGGACAGTAAGTATATTCACTAATATCATTTGTAAATTGTTAGAGTTTAATATCGTTGCATTTGCTAAATTCTCTAACGTTGTAGGACGGAATGTACCGATAACTGGGCTGACTTTGAAGAAGAAGAGTAATCCAAAGAGCCAAGGTAAGGAACGTTATCAGTCTACCAATGAAAAGGAACGTCGTCGAAAGAAACGTGTCTATAAGAAGAGAATGAAATCAGTTAAAGTGGTCACGCCGGACAACAATACTCAACCGGATGACCATATTAGTGATTTGGATGATAATATTGATCAATGGTTATGAATAGAATGTAGGGAGGTTCGAGAGTGGTCTATTGTGATATGATATTGACAAGTGATTCCAGGATACGTTTTTGTAATGCAGTGGATATTAATCCCCCTGTATAGGATACTTGTCTGGGCAAATTTGATATCCACTCTATTTTGTATAGATATTGGTCTAGGCTTCCTAGATATTTATGAATAGAATGTAAGGAGGTTCGAGACTGGTCTATTGTGATATGATATTGACAAGTGATTCCAGGATATGTTTTTGTATTGGAGTGGATATTAATCCACTTGTAAAGGATACTTGTCTGGGCAAACTTGATGTGCACTATATATTGTACAGATATTAGTCTGGGCTTCCTGGATATCAGTATTTTCAACGCAAGTACAATTGTACCAATGATTACTTATTTCACTATTCACATGTGACCTTTTTTGTTACTGTACTCATGTGATCTTTTTTGTTACTGTACTCATCTGACCGTTTTTGCATTTGTCTATTTAAGACAAATCATACACAAACCCAAATCTGCTATCCTCCTCTCTCAGTTTCTTCTTCACTTCTATTCCAAAGCAAAATCCATGTCTGGAGAGACTCCTAAACCAGCGTGCCGGGTATTGGTGGATGAGTTCGAATATGATGGTGTTGTACTCTGTTACCATGGTTGGAGAGCTGCCAAACGACTTGTTGTTGATGGAGTCAACCTACCGAAGAGGTATTTCCGATGTCGGATGTACGAGTACAACAATGATAACGGGTGTGGTTTTCACATGGATTGGGATGAAGTAATGTTCCCCGGTTTTTCAGAGTCGGATGATGAAGATAACACCGAGGAGACCGTGAAGAAATGAATTAGTATTTCCTGTCATCACTTTGTATTGTGTTGAGTTTGTTTGTATTTCTGATTGAAAGTGTTATCCATCTTTATCGGGTATTAGTCTAGGTCTTTCGGATATTTATCCGGGTCTTATGGATATTTGTCTGGGTCTTTAGGATATTCGTCTGGGTCTTAAGGATATCTGTATGTGTCTTTCGGATATTTGTATGTGATTTGCTGATATATGTCTAAGTAAAGAAGGTATTAGTCTGGGCTGTATGGATATTGTTCTGCTACTATAAGGATATTAGTCATTGTCAAAGACGGATATTTACCTGGGAGGTTACAATATATGGTGCAATCAAAATTTAAGTTGGTAATTATATCCAACATCTACCAAATTATCCTCCATCCTAATACAAACCATCATCCATTCCTAATTATATCCAACATCTAGCAAAATATCCTCCATTCTATCCAGCACACCTAAACAAATCTAAAATCAATTTCTCTTCTTTTTCCCTTTCTCTTTTTGCATACTCCAATCTTTTGCTCCTTGAATTATCGCATCCTTGTGGCCGTTATAGTTCCATAACAGGAGGTTAGCTGCAATCTGTGTTCGTTGTTCCTCCACATGTTGCTGCTTGTGCCAACTGTTTTTACATTCCACCGGAAGGTGACCCGCCCATAGCTCCATGTAAAGGCATGCAAATACGCCACAATCATCGTTGCCAAATTGCTGAGGAACGTCAGCAATGCTGAATTCCCACTCATCCAATTTACAATCGACCCATTGCTCTTTGAGGAACTCTGTCACATACTCAAAAATCACTTTCCCCACTGGTCCATGATCCTCCTTAGCAACTCGGGCATTGGGCTTTTGGCTGTCGAGAAGGAAAGTCTTCCTATTCTTCATGTCAGCGACATACACTCAGTAGTGATCATCTCGATACATTGGAAAGAAGATCTGAAACACAATACAGTTAGTGAGTTAATCATTGACGAATATCCTAACAACCCAGATTAATATCTCAAAAGCCCAGAATAATATCCGATAAAGAAGAATAAAATATCCTATAAACCCAGACCAATATCAAGGAAAGTTAGAAAAATATCCAAACATTGAAGACACATAATCACATCTTTCCAAGTTTTCCCATTTCAGCAATGGATTACTCTTGTGCATAGAAATATAGGCAGAGACTCTCGCCTTGTCCATGGGCATCTTTTTTATAGCATTAGCGACGACATGTTGCTATTTAGAAGAGACAACAATATCAAATTAGACATTTTCAACATAAATAGGATTTAAGTAGTGAAGATAATACTTACTACATAGGTCCATGGGAAGACAAGTCTCTTCACCACCCCCTTACGTTCTTCTTGGTCATTTAGGAAGTGCCCGTATACTAAAATTACTTGGCTATGAACCCAACTTTTACGCTTCAATGACAATATTTGGCACGGCTAAACTTGGCCTTTGGAGTTTCCTCGATAAAGTCGTGACTGTAAAACACAAATGAAAAACCAGGTTAGTAGCCATGAATTTGACAGATTGAAATTGGCGATTAAAGAAGGAAACATGACAACTTACTCATCTTTAGTTGTGGTACTGAAGACGAACTCAACCACTTGGAGTGCCGTCACGTCAAATTTTGTCGACAAAGTCTTAGGCAGAACGTACACTGATGAGTCAAATGGGTGGTGTTTTGACCTCTCGAATGCAGGAGTTTTTAGAGTGGTTTTCCATGCTTCTGATGTGATAGAGTGCATAAACTTTGCCTCCTCATGAGTCATAGCCCTCTCACTTACGAGAACATCATTGTCGCTATCCTCAATCATCCTCTGGCATGCTGCTGCTATAAGCTCTTCCTTCGATGGTAATGCTTCTCCTTGCGTTAGAACCTCAGTAGCAGCAGTTTCCTCGACAGGTATATGCAAAACATTGCTAAAGGTTAGTATCTACTAAAAAAGAAACAAATATCCTAGAAGCCCAGGCTAGTATCCACAACAAAGAAATAAATATCCTGGAAGCCCAGGCTAGTATCCATAACAAAGAATCAAATATCCAGAAAGCCCAGACTTGTATCTACTCAATATGAAATAAATATCCTAGAAGTCTAGGCTAGTATCCATAACAAAGAATCAAATGTTACCGTTGTCGGAGATGTCCTCATACTCTCTTCAACAGCAGCAGTGGCCTGAAAACCAATCTGCATCACATCAGCGAATGTGATAGACGGGTTGGTATAATGCATGACAACTACCTCCGACTCCACCACTTCAACCACGTCATCAACTGTTGATGTAACTGCAGGCAACTCCAACTCCTGAACATTCTTCTTACTTCTTTTCCTGGAGTATACATGGCCAAATATGCTGTTTTCTCTCACAGGACCTTGACTAACCTCGTCCTCTATGACAACTCCCCGATCTTCCTCCTCTATGACAACTACCTCATCATCATCATCCTCCTCCATGACAACTACCTCCTCTTCCTCCTCCATGACGTCTACCTCCTCTTCCTCCTCTTCCTCGTCTTCCTCCTCCATTACAACTACCGGATCTTCCATTTTAGCTTTTGCTGCTGCTACCAAAGACGAAGAAAATACCAAGAATCTGCCCGATTCCTGTCAAGCTCAGCACCCACAAAGTCGAGCTGGAAAACAGTGCAGACATATAAAGGTTAATATCCGGACTACCCAGGTACGTATCTAACAATGAAAAAACTAATATCCACGAGAACACATTAATATCCGCTTGTGAAAGAGTTAATATCCATTTGTTTTGTACTGGTATCCAGAATGCAAAATATCCATAATGAAAAAATATCCTGGTATCATTCCAATATCCATAATGCAAAATATCCATAATGAAAAAAAATCCAAAACAAATACACACCAATATCCTACTGTCAACAGAAAACAACGATTGTTGGATAAAACGATTGTTTAAAGCCATTCCAACATGGCAATTATATCATTCAATAAAGCTCCATTACAACCACTTATTGATGTTGAAACATGCAAAGTTCAATTCTTGTCTTGCTGGCGCTTAATGGCAACCCTTCGGACACTTTCCCGCCATGAATCCCACTTATGCATCACTTTTTCAGTCAAGCACTGCAGTACCTTAATCTACACATACATCCCAAAAAATTTGGTTTACTACATGCACTCGTGTCTACTAACCCCACGATTTCTAGTTTAAAAGACAATAATCTACATACCTCGTCGGTATCAAGGGACTCCAAGTCTGTTTCCTCCCACCATTCTGTCGTGTATAACCACGGAGAAGCTGTATGAAGAGCTGAGCTGCTTGTTCCTGATTCCCACTCCCTCCTGCCATGTCCTGGAAAGAAGCGAGATCGGACTTCTTCTCTCGACAGCAACACGGGAGCCACACCATATAGCTTCGCCTTAGGGACAGCCAAGCATAGGTTATCCACCCTTGGTTCAAACCAATAGCTGCAAAAAAAAGTGTCTGTTAGAAAAGATATCCAAATAAAAAACAACCAATATCCAGACAACACAGATTAGTACCCAGTCATGCTAAAAAGATACCTTGTATCAAAATAACTAATATGCCAAGAATGCTAACAAATATACACATCTTTAAAGAATTACTTACCATCAAGAAGTGGATATCCCCATTAGCCCACTGCAGCATTTGTCTCTTGGCCCTAGCTTTATCTTCTCTTTTTTGGTAATAGTCAACTCTAGCTTCAGCTGTCGGGCGACGTGACCACTCCAATTAAAAGTTCGAATGTCCTCAACCCTCCCCGCCAAGTACTCTGCATAGTCGAACTTACAGATCCGGGAGCTTGTTGGAACGAGCAACAAACCAAGAGCCACAAGTAGGAACTGCTTCACTGCAACTGCAACAGGTGGTCTCCTCCTCTCTCTACCTCGACCTTTAGTCGACTTAGTCAACTTAACCATCTCCAAAACTTTAACATTTCGTTCCCGATTACCCTCCATGCCGAGCTCCTCCTTCAGAACCTTGAGCATCGAGTTATTTGCCTTCACAAGATCAATCTCAGCACCGCCAAGAGGAATGCCATATACACGGCCAGCATCCTCATCTTCAATGGTGAGCACCTGTTGCAGGTTAGATGAACAAAGAGCAATGAGCCAGAAGGTCAAGCATACAACAAAAAAATCCAATAAGCATACAACAAATGGTGAGCACCTTTTTATTTTCGCCTTCACCAAAATGAAGCTGCTAGTGCGCATGTCGTAATGTGCCATCAAGGAAGGCAGCATCTTCTTAGGAACATCGACCAGTCGAAGCTCAAATAGGCTTCCAAATCCAGCCTTCTCGATCTCTCTCTTGCAAGCTTCATAGTATCGTGGATCTTGCTTCTAGTCTTTTATAATTGACAGCACCTTCTTGGTGCTACAGCGAAATCTATATTGGCGCCCTCCTACTTCTTCAGACACATGTTCACCATTTTCTTCGTCCTCGCCATCTTCGTCCTCATGCTCAATTTCTTGCCCATCATCGAATTTTTCATGATCGTCTTCATGCTCAATTTCTGCATCCCCAAAATTAGATTCTTCTTCTTCCTCTTGTTGTTGTTGTTTAGCACGTTTAGGCCTCGAGGTTTCAGCTTCTGTTACGGGCCTCATTGCTGCAGCAGCTTTAGTTCTTGCCATTGTTGTGTTTTCCCTGTACATTAGAATACCCCAATTCGTCAAACTGATATCCAGGTACACCAAACAGATCTCCAGGAAAACCACAACTGATATCCATATACAACAAACAGATATCCAGACAATTCACAACTAATATCCAGATATACCAAACAGATATCCATGAAATAATCAACTGGTATCCAGATAGACCAAACAGATATCCAGGAAAAACACAACTGATATCCATATACACCAAACAAATATCTAGGCAATTCACAACTAATATCCATATATACCAAACAGATATCAAGGCAAATGAAAATAAATATCCTGCTTCAGATACACAAAACCCAAAACAGGTGCAACACAGATCCAGTCAAATAAGAAAAAATAAAATCGGGTTACCCAAAATCGTAGCCATGCACACCAGGGCAATACCCAAACCCGTCAACACTCGTATCCATCACACAAACCCCAACCAACCATTAACAAGCCGAGCCAGCCAAAACCCCCAATCCATTAAACCCTAAATACAATCCATGCCAAAACCTAAAAATGAATCTATGAAATAAAACAATCTTAAGTACGAATGAAGCAAGGGGAAGACATACCTTATCGGCGTAGTTCTTGTCTCGCTGCCGTCATCGTCGCGATGCTGTCAAAACCGCCGTCACAACTTTAGTGACCGTCGTCCTCGCCACAACCATCAAAGTCAAAGTCGCCAAGCACCACTATCGTCATCGATTCCTCGCGCCACCGTCGCCGTCGATCCCTCGCGCCACCGTCGCAGTCGTCGACGACGTCGTCACCCACGATCGAGTGAGGAAAGGGGGGGAGAGAGAGAGAGGGAGAGGGAGAGGAAGGGCAGACGCTTTTTAGAGAGAGAGGGAAAATGTACGAATGAATGGTGCCTGAGAAAGCAAATATGGGTAGGGTTTGGGGTATTCAAATTTTGGATTTTTTGAATTTGTGGGCCCTGCGGGCCCAATTTTATTTTCAGGGCCTTGGTGACGTGGAGGCACATCTGGCTTTGTTAGTATCTACTAACAAATATACCTGTTAGTAGGATAACTAAGTTGGGGTCGGGTAGGGAAGGTTACTGAGCTTAACGGAGCTTAATCTACATCTATCTACACAATAAATAAAAGCCAAATATTTATTAAATAATAAAAATAAAAGTCTTGAAGCCCCATTTCAAATTTCCTGCATCCAGAGTGAAAGTAGGAAGGGTAGATTTGTCTTCACAATCATTTATTATTTTCTTATTTACAGAAAAAATACATAAGTAATGAGATTTGAACCGTGGTCTCTTCGAACAAAGATAAAAAATATAATCAATTACAATAAACACATTTGTGTGATATTTTTCAAATAAAAACATACAGGAAGCTTAAATCTGAAAAATGTAAGACTTTTCCACCACGGTTAGCAACCGAAATGTCATTGATTCAAATATTGCATATATCGAATTGCACTCTTGAATGTGTAGAAGCGATGTAGAATTCTTAACATAGACTTTTAATTGTTATAACTATCATAAAGTAAAGATATTTTTAAACACAGAACTTTTGAGTGAATATGGGGCACATGTGTCTTTAAGAGAGGGGTAAATATGAAAAGGTTGAGTGATGTTGGTTTGCTAAACGCGGATGGGAAAAACACTACTAATGCAAACGACCCCAAATGGTGCCCCGACCCACTGAACGCTCAAAACCATCGTCGTCTCTCCAAACTTCTCATCAGACTCAACAACCGGCTAACCTCTTGTACCTCTATTGTTAAGCTAGAGTAATTTTTGGAGGGATAAATATGGAAAGATTGGGTGTTGTTGGTTTGCCCAATGGAAAAGGTGCTACTAATGTAAACGAGCCCAAATAATCTCCGACCCACTAAACACTCAACCACAAGGTTACTTTTGCTACACCTAATATAAGAGTGAAATGGGAAATGTGCTTCTCCCATTACAAAATCCTTGCATCATAGCAAAAGTGAGAAGGGTAGATTCGTCTTCACAATCATTTATTATTTTCTTATTCATAGAAAAAATACATAAGTGATGGGATTTGAATTTTGGTCTCTTTGAGAAAAGACAAGAAACATAACCAGTTACACTAAACAAACTTGTTTAAACTTTTTAAATTAAAAACATACAGGAAGCTTAAATCTGAAAAATTATTGGAATTTTCCATCACAGTTAGCTAAGTCACTAACTCTCCCCTAAATATTTTTTTGGCATTTGATACTTCTATTTTCATACTTTGATTATTTTAATTCAAGTTTAACAATTAATTCTATTTCTCTTTATCTTATAAAAGGAGAAAAAAATTAAAATTGCAAGCCTAATGTCATTAGTGCAAATATTGCACATCGAATTGCAGTATTGAATGTGTAGAAGCGATGCATAATTCTTGACATAGACTTAAATAATATTACCAAAAAGCAACAATGTTTTTGAACATAGAAATTTTGAGTGAATATGTGGCACATGTGTCTTTAAGAGAGGGGTAAATAATAAAAGGTTAATTGATGTTGGTTTGTCGAATGCGGATTGAAAAGACGCAACTAATGTAAATAGGTCTAAATGGTGTCCCGACCTACGTACTAAACGCTCAACAATCGCCGTCTCTCCAAACCTTCCCACCGGACTCGACAACCGCCTAACCTCCTCCACCTATATTGTTACGCAAAGCAAATTTCGGAGGGGTAAATATGGAAAGATTGAGTATTCTTGCTTGGAGAGCTGACTGGTAGGTTATTTAGTTTCTTTGACAGTAATGTCTGATCTCTTAACACCAGTTCTTTTGGTTGATCTTCTAGGTTGACTTTTGAGTTGATTAAAAATAAACAGTGTCCCGGGTTCCCGTCCTACTAAGGGCTCAACCATCCCCGTCTCTCCAAACCTTCCCATCGGACTCGACAACCGCCTAACCTCCTCCACCTATATTGTTACACAAAGCAATTTTCGGAGGGGTATATATGTAAAGGTTGAGTGTTGTTTCTTGGAGAGCTGACAGATGGGTTATTTAGTTTCTTTGATAGTAATGCATGATCTCTTAACATCTGTTCATTTGGTTGATCTACTAGGTTGACTTTTGAGTTGATTATAGATATATAACTATACTTTTTGTTATGATACTCCTTTTCAGTATGATCATTTTTCTGATTTGAAATGTTTTGGTGGTTAGTTTCCAGTAAACAAAGACTATTCTGATTAGTGTTAGCATAGGGAATAGCTTTAATCATACCACTTTACACAAAATTTATATGTAAGAGCTGAGATCATTGCCGAATTGAACTATTCAAGCTATAATGCTGATCTTCAACATATAAAAAATAGTTTATTTTTAGTGAAACAACCTCATGATTGCAGATAAGTTTTTACAGTATGATGTTTTGTGATAGTGGTTACTTGCTTCCAGATTTAAAAGTGGGGTTCTAATTACTACAATCTACACATAATATAATAGCAGGAAAGAAAAAACTCGTCCCCCATTTCAAATTTCCTGCTACATGAGCGTTTATAGGAAGAGTATAATAGGAAGTGTCAATTTTTTCTCTTTCCTATGTAGAACGGGCCAACTTATCGTTGACGTGCGGACTTGAACGGGCCCGTGGATTGTTGCGGCCCATAAAAACAGAACATGTTTCAGCCACGGCTGCATCTGTTTCATGCCTCCATAACGATCACCGTAACCGAGTCTTGGATTTTTCCGATGGTGGATCTAGACTCCATCGACGCCGAGAATAAATGAAATAATTAGAGAAAGAGAGCTTCATAATTGTTTACAAAATAATTTCCCCAATCCTTCTTCCTTGTGCTAATCGCCTAATCCCTTCCCTATGAAAAGAAATCCAAGCATACTAAAAAGATCCAGTCATGCTCATGAAGAAGGGTGGTAAATTGCATGCAAGTAAAATTTATAGATTGAGTCATCTAATCATATCATAATCAACCACCCCTTTTTCCATCATTTGCAAGCTCTAACAGATAAATGACAAAGAAATCCACAATATCGCTTCACTGTAACAATACAATATTATTTAAGATTGGTGGCTTTCTCTTCTTCTTCGTTAAACTAACGTCGAAGATAGACAAAGAGGGGGGTTAAACAAGTGATAAGAGAAGGGAAGATTAAGAAATGAAAAACAGAGCTCGAAGGGGGGGGGGGTGGAAATTGAGGTTCGTGGGGAGGATGACATGCAGGGAAATTAAGGACAGGAAACAAGGATGGGAAGAAGTGCCTACCGGCGGCGATATAATTGAGATAGAGAGAGAAGTGAACCATGAGCTGGTGAGCTGGTGAGCAGCTTTTTCTAGGGGATATAGGATTTTCTTTAAGTCCTTTGATTTCTCGGTGTTGGTAAGATATATATGAAAGGGCAAAAACAATACTCCTTTTTTATTGCTGAAAAGAAAAAATTTAACAATAAACTAATGCATGGATTCAAATGAGCTAACCGCTAACCATAGAATAAAAGAGTTGAATGGGCCTGACCCATACGGGATTTGACCATCAAGTTTCAAGTAAAACAAATGAACATCATGGGTTTGCCATCCTAAAACATGCTATTTTCGCTAGCATAACATATATTATGCTATTATTTTATATCTTAGTGGCTAAAATATAATGTATTTTAAAGTTATTAAATGGTTCGATCTCAGCCAACCCGATTAGTCCAATTTTTATAATTTCAAATATATATTATGTAATTATTTGATATCCTAATGATTAAATTATAGTGTATTTTATAGGTGATTTTTTATTCGATTTTCTGGAATTCGGTTTCTATGAAAACTTACTCCACCTCATATTACCAGAAATAATATTGTTTTACAAGGTAACAGGTAGTCGAACTTAATTCATAATGCTGATTTTTTATTCATTGCATCATCCATGCCTCTTTCCTGCTAAAATTCAACATCTTTATCACGTGTTTCTAAAAAAAAAAACTATACAAAAATCAGCTATACACCCCATTACATTCTCAAATTTCATACCTCACCTTTCATACCGGCCAACTGATCGGGGCCCACACTAGTCTGCAATTAAAATGAAATGTTAATAATAATTAGCCCTGCAATTTGCTCATCAGGAGGCAGCCCGTAACTGGTGACAAAAATATCCGCCAATACGATTAATTGTCGACTAAATAAGATAAAATCCGAACTAAATGAATTACTCGGGTATGAATAAAACCAACATATTGTTTGGTATAAATGAATTCTATAAGTTTTGAGGAATTCATTTTGAAATGAAATCTTTTTGTATTTGGTATTTAAAAGAATTCATTCGGAATTTTAAATTTTGAATTCTGCGGAATTGAAACTAGTTATAGCAATTTCGAGGAATTGAGATGAAATTTGCAAATGAATTCCACAAGTATTTACTAATTATAATAGAATGACATAATTATCCTCATTTACTAACTAAATTAATTCTACATATATTATTTGACGCTGATTAATGCAGTATGAGGAACTTCACAAAGAATTTGATTGCAATACTAGTAATATATGTTGGTTATTTTATATTTATGCTTCAATTGAATCAATATGTTAAGATGACACAACTAGATTGTAGGTTTTATCGACGAAACATTAGAATAGAACTAATGAATAGAATAGAAACACACGAGAACACTTTTTATATTCTACGTATGGGATAAAGACGTTTTTAGAACATGCATTTTCAATGAATATTGTTTTTTCCGGAAATTAATATGGGTGTAGTTGGAGAAACTTGTAATTCAATTCAATAATTCTAAACATATGAATAAACATGGTTTTGGAATTCAATTAATTTATTTCTAAAGATTTAGGGTTATAGGTATAATATGCCCCTCTACTATGACGTTTTATCAAACATGCCCCTTTACTATTTTTTACATCAAATATGCCCCTGTACTTTGAAAAAATTATCAAACATGCCCTTCTGTTAAAATTTCCATTGAAGAAATCGTCAATCATGGTTGAACCGAGATTTAGACGACATGACATCGGCAAATGGAATGAAAATGTCAGTTTTGTCCCCTGTTTTATTTTCCTGGGTCTTTTCAAAGTGAAATTATTTGAATGATTTGATTATACAAAAGAACCCAAAAAATTATAAAGTGAATTTATTAGGGATATTTTAGTCATTTGTGTCGCCTAAACTAAAGTTCGGCCTTGGTAAACAGTTTTTGGATGAAAATTTTAACAAAAGGGCATGTTTGATCATTTTTACAAAGTACAGAGACATGTTTGATGTAAAATATAGTAGAGGGGCATGTTTGATAAAGCGTCATAGTAGAGGGGCATATTATACCTAAAGATTTACATATGACATATCAAACACGGGAATTCATTTGACAATGAATTTTACGCAGTAATTCATTTTAAAACTAAATGAATACTCGATTCATTTGGTACCAAACGGTCTGCAAAACTTTGAATTTTTTGGGTAATGGATGGATGCTTTTTATACTATTCAACCCAACACCATCTGAACGCCAATTATAAATACAAATGCTTATTTGGTCTAAATGGTTATTCTATCTCTCTCAGCATATTCAACATTGTAGTACATATTCAACATTTTAATGAATTCATGTTCTTATTATTGTTTCTTCTAAAGATTGGTGACCTATAGTTATAACTTTGTCACTTTCATAAAGTGAATATACTCGTTCTTGATTGTGGAACCTCCCCTTACCACCCAAGTTAAAGTTTTTTTCTTGGAGGATGGCAAGGGGTTATTTGTCAGTCCAAGCTGTAATGGTGCTTAAAAGATTGATTACCAACGACACATGCCTTATTTGCTCAAAAGGTATGGAGAATGTTGTTCATTCCTTTCTTCTCTGCCGAGTCGCCGTGAGTTAAGAGAGCTAGCTAGTCTTGCTTTGCTCTGGGCTCGGTTATCCACCCTTGACCATGTTGCGCGTTCGAAGGAGTTGTTCTTTTCTTGTCATTTATCGAAAAGATGTCATTGATGATGTTATTTTCTTGTGTTGGCGACTTTGGAAATCATGTTATTGGACAGTCCACAAATTAATTCAATATCGCGGGAGAGCTCTACTTCATCAATATCATGCCCAATCGGAGTGACAAAAATCAATCTGGGGGATCTGTGGAAATGATACTCAACACCACTACGCAATGTCATGGTGGCGCATGCCTGAGGGGTGCGGGTTTGGTTCGTTTTGACGGGGCATCCCGACCGGGCTGCGGTGGTGGAATTGGATTTGCTGGATTTTCTGATAATGGGATAGTACTATTTATTTTCGGCAAACATTATATAGGTATTAATGATCCCTTCTTAATGAAATTATTATTGTCATTATGATGTGCAATCTCATGGTGTTTAACACATGGTTATACTATTGTGCATTTTTGTAGGGATTGTCAACCTTTGGTTCGGCGAGTTTGAGAGTGGGAGGTAGCTCATAGCTAAGGTGGTGCTCTGCTCAAAGAGGTTCGACATACCATTTCTACATTTTATTTTCTTCTCTTGTACTTTTACTCTTCACATGTAGAATTATCTTGTTCATTTACTAACTACCATGACTCTTTCATCGACAGTTCGACTATTTTTCGATTGTCGCGTTTGGTTGTGGGTTGTTCTTTAATTATCTTTTAGAAACTTTATCTATGAAAAAAGTGAATATACAAATAGTAACATATTAGGTGAAATAATGGAGATCAAAATATTATTATTCACGAGTACCAAAAACCCAAATGAATATGAGTTTGTTTTTTATTTACTACTCTAATTTTTTGCAGCAGTTCTCTATACGCCAAACACGTGGAAATGAATGCTACAAGTAATTGATGATGATTGAATAATCAGGCAATTTTTTGTATGTAAGTGTCATCGAGTTCCTAACTATTGCAGGGAGTCAGGTCACTTGGGAAAACAATATTGATTTCTTTTATGAATGAGTATGAGTTTATTATGGTGACACAAATTGGTGTCAACAAATGATTACATTAAATGAGAAGAGGTGAAGAAGGAAAAGATAAAGAAGGAGATATGATAGGCCAAAAGCGTAGTATGTCAATTCCTGTCTTGTAGTAAAACTAGAAATTCAAGTATCGTCACTCAAGGATTGGTACAACCTTATATTCTATCAATTTTATAGAGCAAACTACAATTAAATCAAATCCTACTGTTGTAGCTCAATGAATTAACTGTTTAGTCTGAAAATCGATATCCCAATCAAGACCGCATAGTACCTTATTTATTCCACTTTCGCTTCGATAAGTTACTATGTCGCATGAAATATGTTCAGTTATTAGGGTTTCACTGTCGCTAATAACCTAATTAACTCCAAATCGTTGTATTGGTGGACAGTCAACACAAAGTATTAAGCAATTCCATGCAATAGAAATTGGAAGGAAAGACATACGAATCAATCCATCAAGTCTAGAAATAGCTACATCCTATGGTGTTTCCCCCCAGAAATTGGGTTTTAGTTCATGATAAAATAAGATAAATCGATAAAGTATTGATCATCATGCCCTAAATTGAGGATGATACCGAGCAGTGGCAGGCCCAGGATTGTTAAATAGGGGTGTCGCCGATAAAAAATTATAATAATTAAAATAATTAAATATAAATATAAATTTAATATAAATGATTGAAAATTCATTTATAAGTTAGCAACGTCATGTTTACTACGAATTATGACGATTTTTCATATCCTGAAGTTTTTTTAAAATACATTCATCGCTTATGTTGCAAATCAAACATTTTTCGATATACACAACTACATAATCATTCATAAATTAGTCACTCAACCAAAGAGAATCGACCCACATCTTAAGTTAAAGTTAAAATAAATTAGTTTACAATCAAATATAGTAAACCACGATCTACCAATTGACAATTTTAGACAAATGAAAGTATGCCTAAAGTAATATCATTAGCATTTTTTCTCTAGTTCTACCAAATTAACCAAAATCAAACCACAATCTCCCATAAATCTACGCAATTTACCTATTAACTACAAATTGACAAGTTAAATTGGTTTGTGGGTTACTTCAAACAAGCATGCTGATTTGATTTTACTTATTATTGTTAATTACTAATTATAATGAATAACTTTATAACATTAAAACTATTGTCGTATAATGAAGATATGTCGCTTATGATTATAAGAGTGTTGTCGGAAGTCTCAAATTAATTTTTTTATACCGAAAAAATGGAGGTCCTTCACAAAATTTTCGGGCGACACCCCTCCCCTAGCCCTAGGTTCGCCCCTGAATTACCGAGTATGCTTACTTTCAGTGTATCATCCACAAGCTCATTGGCAATCAAAGCAACATCAAGAATATGTCGCTCTCTTATGAAAGCCATTTGCGAAGAGAAGATAATGGTTGACATGTGAGGTTTAAGTCGCAACATGAGTGTCTTTGCAAATATTTTGTAGAAGATGTTTAGAAGGCTTATCGTCCTTACGTACTTGAAGTTCTCGACCGTTTGTCTCCTCAGAATAAGAGTGATAAACATGTTGTTAAAGATTTTGGAGATTTCATTACATTGAGAAGGCACATGAGGGAGGCACTTGTGATTCTAGTATCAAAATAAAGCGATTTTGGAGATCTTGTTATGTTATTTTAAACCAAGGAGACAAATGTGTATAAAGAAAATTTGATGTTTCTAGTAACGGAGTCATCATATGTTTATATGTAGATGACATACTTATCTTTGGTACTAATCAAAGACAAGTGGACCTCACTAAAGAGTTTTTGTCATCTAAATTCTCCTTAAAGGACATGAGGGAGGCACTTGTGATTCTGGCATCAAAATCAAGCGAAACATGCAAATAGCAAAGAAGTAGCCTTGTCTCAATCTCCATACATTGAGAAGGCATTTGCTAAATCTCACTGTGAAACTTGTCGTGAATAAAAAAACAAATGGATCCAAGTATGAAATTTTGCCTAATAATGGGCAATCAATTTCACAATTGAAATATTCCAAGGTTTTTACGTATACAATGACTTGCTCAAGACCATATTTCGCATATGCAGAAGGAAAACTAAGTCGCTATACTAGTAGTCCTAGTGCTCTTCATTGGCATATGCACTCATATATCTCAAAGGCACAATGCATTGCACATTGAATTATAGTGGATTTCCATCTATTTAAAGGATACACTAAAGCTAGTTGGATTTCTGATGTTCAAGATCATACTTCAATATCAGTGTGGGTCTTCTTGCTTGGGGGAGGTTTCATCTCTTGGGCCTCTAAGAAGAAAGCTTGCATCACTAGTTCCACTATGGAGTCAGAGTTTGTGGTCTTAGCTTCAGTCAGAGGAGAGGCAGAGTGGTTAAGAGATTTAGTTTATGACAGTCCTTTATGGCCTAAACCAATCACACCAATTTAATCATTTGTGATATAGTAATGCTACTATGTTAAGGAATATAGCGAAGTGTATGATGGAAAGTCTCACCATTTGGGAGTTATACATAGTAAACTCCGTGAATTGATCACTCACTGAGTTATGTCTATACAGTATGTCTGAACCCTAGAGAATCTAGCTAATAATTTGATGAAAGGTTTAGCTAGAGACTTGGTAGTCAAGTCTGTGAAAGGGACGGGTTTAAAGTTCATATAATTTCTGACCATGGGACACTCAACTCCCCTTTAATACAACGTTAGAGGATGAATTCAATGAGGAAAACTCATTATCAGAAAATGCAGCACTCAATACATCATCCCGAAGTATGTGTTTGTTATCCTGCATGAGAGAAGAGGATGAAGCTTAAACTTCCTAATTGACAGTGTATTATGCAGGTACACAAATAAAATATTCAACCAACGTCAGCATGAAGTGCAGCCGCTTCAAGAAACCCGGACTTTGGTTTCGTGTGCGGTTGTGAGAAGGATTGTGACACATGGCAGGTAATAGTGTCAAAGTTACTTAGAAGTTTGTAAACTTTATGTGTATATTATCTTAAGATATTCATTGAATGGATGGGTTCAATCTTGATCGACACAATTGTACTCGAATATTCATCAAGTGTAATATACTAAAATGAAAATTCAATCGTCGCGATATTTTCATTTATGCTTAAATTTTGTTGGAAAAATGTTGTAATTTTAGTGGATTCTATGAATACACTAAAATGGGGAAGGAATTTTGCAAATATGGTTTGAGTCGAATGGTCAGACCGATTCTTAATGTTGTTAATTGGGTTTGGGCCGAACGAACCAAACTCTCAATAATTCCTAGACTTGGAAAATACAATAATTTAATTAATGAAGGAAAATTTCCTTTCAATTATGAAACTATGTCATTACCATAAGAAGTAACCATTATTTTGATGAAATAATGTCATGCAACGATTTTACGTTTTTGGATGGCCAGTTAGCCAAAAACAATTTCAAGAGTGCAACGTTTAGAATTTTTCCACTATAAATATGAGGCAGGTGGTGGATACTCGGGCAAACAAAAATTCATTCTTTTTCTTCCTACTAAAACTTTTAAGTATACTTTAGTGTTCTTAAGCCTAGAACCTAAGGTGGTGATAATTTTTGTGATGACCGGTGTCATTGTTATTATGTAATTATGATTTTCTTCCGCTGGGAGCCCAAGATATATCTTTTAGCTAATGTCGTTAGTAGCCCAATCAGGTTCAGACCAAACCCAATAGGTTAAGTGGGCGGCCCAATTGGATTGAACGATAGGAAGGCCGGCTTTGATTACAGTAGGGAACCCTAGAAATTGGGGAGAAGGGAACGAACGTCCTTAGCGGTGGCATTTTGGTTGACCCTCCATCTCGTGCGTCCCTGCTGGTGGTGAATGCTCACCTTCCGACGATAATTTTTTGGGCTGCCCTGGTTGTATCAAGGTATGCTTTTCTCCCGGAAGAAGGGTACAAGGAACTATTTCATCCTTATTTCGTGACGTAAGGGGTTTCATGTGTATATGCTCTTACAAGAGGAATCAGAGGATTATGTGCTCAAGTTGATGGATGACAAGGATTGGCAGTTTGGAACAGGACTTGGTGTTTGGTTGAGTGGGAACATGAACTGTTGGTTAAATCCTATGTCAAACCAAATTATATATGCATTTAGTACTTTCTTCAGAGTTTGCGAGTTCTTTAGTGTTTTCTTCATGGGGGAGGAAGCGCTGTGAACTTTCACTCTGTTTATAGTGGCTTATTGCTTATTATGACATGAGTGCATGGAAAGAGGATTTCGTGTTGATTGTTTATTGAATGTAAGTTCAGAATTATTCTCTAGGTGATGGATTAGCATTGGAGGGTCTTACTGGGCACGTGGTCCTTGGGCGGGATGGAAAACAATTCATTATATTGATTTGCAATTACCTGTTAAATCCTTGTCTTTGACTTGTGTTAGTACTTAGTAGACAAGATTTCAGAGAAGACTTATTCATGTACCTTGTTTAATTATTCCCTTCTTCGTCCAGGTTCTGTTGACACACCTCCAGCTACCTAATCTCTAGTGAATTTCATATTGAAGCTGGCATTATCACCTTTTGACAGGTGAGTAATTGTTAGAACTTGTGACACCAAGATTTTAAAACCCAAGCATGATTGTGGTTTGGATTTCAAACGTTTATTTTGCTTGGTTTGGTTTTGAATGAAGATTTGAAACTTGTCTTTTAAGGGGTGATACTGGATTGTTGTGCCCTCCTCATGTGGTAGAGAAGAGGCCAACAAGGTTGGCGGTGGAAATTGTGATTAAAAAAAATAAAAAACAAAACTTAAATTGAGGGAGGAGATGACGGTTGGCAATCCAACCACTAGAATTAATCCCCTCTTCCTTGCTAGCCTATAAAAGGCAGAGGCAGTAGCCTCAAAATATGATCCCTCACCATTCCATAATTCTCCATTTCCTTTGCTCTGCTTCTGTTCGTATTTCTTTTGTGGGTTTTTTGGTAGTGAAACGTTTTCACTACCACGGGTAGATAGGAGATTTTCTTGTGAGTGAAATAGTGAGGTTGTTTGGGAAACACCGTGTGTTCTATTTCTTGTATCGAGAAAATCTCTGTAACCTACCATTGTTATAGTAAAGAAATACTCCGGAGCTGCTGTAGCCGTGGACTGGCCCAAAATCAGGGTATACCACGTAAATCCTCGGTGTCATTTATTATTATCTATGCTTGTTGCTATTTTGAGAATAGTCGTAGTATATTGCATTATCAAATTACCGAAGTAAATTGATCTAAGTAAGTTGGTTACCGTAATTCTGGAGGCTCTGCCACCAGGTCCAACTTACCTGTGAACTTTTTACAAGCATGTAATTTATTAGTGCAATATATTTACCCGCTATTCTCACCCGCTGCGCCCAACAAGTGGTATCAGAGCCACGTCCAATGGAGGCAAAAACAAGCAAGATGATAAGTCTGAATGGCTCCAACTATCACATATGGAGAAACAAGATGAAGGATCTCCTACTCGTGACGGAGTTGCATTTGCCGGTGTTTAGCCCAACTAAACCTGATGGCAAAACTGAAGAGGAATGGGAGTTCAAGCATGAGCAAGTATGTGGCTACATTCGACAGTTCGTCGACGATAATGTATACAACCACATTAGCGGAGAAACTCATGCCAGAACTCTGTGGAACAAGCTGGAGGCACTTTATGCATCAAAGACCGGCAACAACAAATTATTTTATCTGACCAAGTTGGTCCAGATGAAATACAAGGAAGGCAAATCCTTGGCGGATCACTTGAACGAAATTCAAGGGATCGTGGATCAGTTGTCCGGTATGGGCATAAAGATGGAAGATGAGGTGGTCGCTCTCCTCGTTCTGGCTTCCCTTCAAAATCTTGGGAGACGCTAAAAATTTCACTTACCAACTCTGCGAAAGATGGAGTTATAAACATGGAGATTGTCAAAAGCAGAGTCCTGAACGAAGAGATGCAAAAGAGATCACAAGGTGCATCCTCATCATCTTCCCAGTCAGACCTTCTGACAGTGGATTCCAGAAGCAGAGGAAGAAGTGAAGCTAGAGGCTCAAAGCAAAGAGGCAAGAGTCGAGGGAAGTCCAACAAGTTTGCCAACATCCAATGTCATCACTGCAAGGAAAAGGGCCACATCAGAAGATTTTGCCCAAAGTTCAGAAATGAGAGAAAGAAGGGCAAACGAGATGAGAACAGTGATGATGATGGTGCAAACTCTGTAGATGAGTTCAATATTGTCTACGAGGAAGTTGTTGTCAACCTGACAACCCAAGAGACAAGCTGGGTGGTTGATAGTGGTGCTACCATCCACGTGACGTCCAAGAGAGAATTTTTCGCATCTTACACACCAGGTGACTTTGGTGTGGTAAGAATGGGAAATGGTAATCTTTCCAAAGTTATCGGAAAAGGAGAAGTCTGCTTGGAGACGATGAATGGTACGAAGCTACTGCTGAAGGATGTCAGGCATGTTCCAGAAATGCGCCTGAATCTCATCTCTGTAGACAAGTTGGATGAGGAAGGTTACTGCAACACCTTCCACAATGGCCAGTGGACACTCACCAGAGGCTCCTTGGTGTTGGCCAAGGGCAAGAAGCTGTCAAAGCTGTATGTGACGGAAGCCAAGATCTCCCCAGAGATTGTCAACTCAGCGGAGAATGGTGACACAATTGAATTGTGGCACAAACGGCTCGGTCACATGAGTGAGAAGTCCATGGCAAAGTTGGCCCAGAAGAAGGTCATAGTTGGGTTGGATCATGTTCATCTAAAGAAGTGTGTTGATTGCCTTGCGGGAAAGCAAAACCGAGTTGCTTTCAAAAGTTCCATCCCTTCAAGAGCAAAAAACGTGTTGGATCTAGTTCACTCAGATCTCTGTGAACCCGATATCAATGTCAAATCACTTGGAGGTGCCAGATATTTCGTGACATTCATTGATGACCATTCACGGAAGACTTGGGTGTATACCTTGAAGACCAAGGATCAGGCCCTAGACGTTTTCATACAATTCCTGGCCCTGGTGGAGAGGGAAACTGGCAAGAAGCTGAAGTGCATCCGGACTGACAATGGTGGAGAGTACAGAGGTCCGTTTGCTACCTTTTGCAAGGAACATGGAATTCGGCAGCAATTCATACCACCAAAGACACCGCAATTGAATGGGCTAGCTGAGAGGATGAACAGGACCCTGCTAGAGAGAGTCAGGTGCTTGTTATCACACTCGAAGCTACCACAATCTTTCTGGGGGGGCACTGCTTGCAGCAGTTTATGTGTGGAACAGGTCACCCAATGTGCCACTGAAGTATGACGCCCCAGAGAAGGTGTGGACAGGAAAAGAAGTTTCCTACAAACATTCGCGGGTGTTTGGTTGCAAGGCCTTTGTCCATATTCCAAAAGATGAAAGGTCAAAGTTGGATTCAAAGACACGACCGTGCGTATTCATTGTCTATGGTCAAGATGAGTTTGGCTATAGATTCTTTGATCCAATCCAAAAGAAGCTTATAAGAAGTCGTGATGCTGTGTTCATCGAAAATGAGACCATCGAAGATGTTGTTGCTAGGAAAGAAGTTCCTAGTACTGATGCTAGTCAGGCTAACCTTGAGCTAGTGCCTCCAACACCAGCGCCTACAGAAGTTGGAGAGGAAGCACATCATGATCAGCCTGAGATAGTTGAACCAGATGCCCATATGGAGGTTCAACCAGAAGATGCTGATGACGATGGTCAACCACCAGCCATAGAAGGTTCTCCTGTTCGAACAACAAGATCTGGTAGAATTTCACGATCGTCTACCAGATATCCCGAGACTGAATACGTCTCACTTACTGACGGCGGAGAACCAGAAAGCTTCACAGAAGCTATGAATGATGAACACAAGCAAAGGTGGATAGAGGCCATGCAAGACGAGATGGATTCCTTGTATGAGAACAACACATTTGAGCTGGTGAAGTTGCCAAAAGGCAAGAGAGCTTTGAAGAACAAGTGGGTGTTCAAGATCAATCATGATGAACACAACCGTCAGCCACGCTTCAAAGCCAGACTAGTCGTGAAAGGCTTCAGTCAAAGGAAAGGCATTGACTTTGACGAGATATTTTCACCTGTGATGAAGATGACATCCATTCGTACTGTGCTGGGACTAGCAGCAAGTCTTAACCTGGAGGTTGAACAAATGGATGTGAAAACTGCTTTCCTTCATGGTGATTTGGAGGAAGAGATTTACATGGAGCAACCAGAAGGCTTCAAGAAGGAGAAAAAGGAGGATTATGTGTGCAGGCTCCGTAAGAGCTTGTATGGCTTGAAGCAGGCACCAAGACAGTGGTATAAGAAGTTTGAGTCTGTTATGGGGGAGCAAGGCTACATGAAGACTACTTCAGACCACTGTGTGTTCGTGAAGAAATTTCCTGATGGAGATTTCATCATACTTTTGCTCTATGTGGATGATATGCTAATTGCTGGGCAAAAAGTCTCAAAGATCAATGATTTGAAGAAGGAGTTGAGCAAGTCTTTTGCCATGAAAGACTTGGGACCAGCAAAGCAAATTCTTGGCGTGAGGATCGTTCGGGATCGAGGTGCTAAGAAAATATGGTTGTCACAAGAGAAGTACATTGAGAAAGTACTTCAACGTTTCAACATGGATAATGCTAAGGCGGTTAGCTGTCCTCTTGCTAACCATTTTACATTGACATCCAAACAGAGCCCGTCTACTGAGAAGGAAAAGGCGGAGATGGATAAAATTCCATATGCTTCAGCAGTGGGAAGTTTGATGTACGCCATGGTGTGTACAAGGCCAGATATTGCTCATGCAGTTGGAGTTGTCAGTCGGTTTCTTTCCAAACCAGGAAAGGAACATTGGGAAGCTGTGAAGTGGATCCTCAGATACCTTCGAGGTAGCTCCAAAATGAGTCTATGTTTTGGAGATGGTGAACCTGTCCTTGTTGGCTATACAGATGCTGACATGGCAGGTGATGTTGATTCGAGGAGGTCCACTTCTTGGTACCTGATTACCTTATCAGGGGGAGCAATATCGTGGCAGTCAAGGCTACAAAAGTGTGTAGCTCTTTCCACAACAGAAGTTGAGTATATAGCAGTAACGGAAGCATGCAAGGAGATGATATGGATGAAGAAGTTCCTAAATGAACTTGGGTTCCTACAGGAACGACCGCAGTTGTTCTGTCAGTCAAAGTGCTATTCATCTTGCGAAGAATGCTTCATTTCATGCTCGATCAAAACATATTGATGTCCGATATCACTGGATCCGAGATGTGCTTGAAATGAAACAGCTACAACTGGAAAAGATCCATACCGACGAAAATGGATCTGACATGTGTACCAAGACTCTTCCAAGAGAAAAGTTTGAGTTCTGTCGATCAGCTGCAGGGATGATGAATTCGCCCATGTAGTCGGGCGGGGGAGAATTGTTGTGCCCTCCTCATGTGGTAGAGAAGAGGCCAACAAGGTTGGCGGTGGAAATTGTGATTAAAAAAAAAACAAAACTTAAATTGAGGGAGGAGATGACGGTTGGCAATCCAACCACTAGAATTAATCCCCTCTTCCTTGCTAGCCTATAAAAGGCAGAGGCAGTAGCCTCAAAATATGATCCCTCACCATTCCATAATTCTCCATTTCCTTTGCTCTGCTTCTGTTCGTATTTCTTTTGTGGGTTTTTTGATAGTGACACGTTTTCACTACCACGGGTAGATAGGAGATTTCCTTGTGAGTGAAATAGTGAGGTTGTTTGGGAAACACCGTGTGTTCTATTTCTTGTATCGAGAAAATCTCTGTAACCTACCATTGTTATAGTAAAGAAATACTCCGGAGCTGCTGTTCCCGTGGACTGGCCCAAAATCAGGGTATACCACGTAAATCCTCGGTGTCATTTATTATTATCTATGCTTGTTGCTATTTTGAGAATAGTCGTAGTATATTGCATTATCAAATTACCGAAGTAAATTGATCTAAGTAAGTTGGTTACCGTAATTCTGGAGGCTCTGCCACCAGGTCCAACTTACCTGTGAACTTTTTACAAGCGTGTAATTTATTAGTGCAATATATTTACCCGCTATTCTCACCCGCTGCGCCCAACATGGATTTGATTATCGGAAATTGTTCGATGAGTATTTGAAACTTGGTTTTTTCATCGGAGACCATTGGAAACTACATCTGTATCCAAATCCGCTATCTGTATCTGCTATATGTTATTTGATTCCCACGATGTGCGGAGACATACATTTGCATTATTGGCATACACGTCATATGCATGTAGATACTCGCATTGCACTGTCACATGTTATAGTTTCATGGATGCTTGCATCTCACTAGCTCATTGTGGAGGAGGTAGATGGTCTGTATCCGTTCGGTACTGTGCATTTACCATTTCTGTTCTGTGAATATGTTATCAGTCAAATTATTGGTCAGTTGACATACCGAGTATATTTGTTTTAAAGTTTGGTTGTTTGTTTAAAGGATTTGAACGATCTACTGGAATTTTCTTGTTGGCTTGTTATAAAGGTTTGAATCTTGCAACTGATATGACGTTTTGCCCATCTAAGCTTCAGGAAATGAAAGGGGGTTGATCATGTAGTTGTCAATGGTTAGGTTTTTTTCCCTTGGATTTTAAATGGTGGGATCCCTTTTCAACTGCTACTGTTCAGCTTACTAATATATGTTCTATGACTATCTCCAAAGGAAAATTGAGGGTTGGGTAACAAGCTAAACGGTTGGAGAGTTTGAACTTGATTTCTTTTTAGCTTCACTAAATGTCATGTTGTTGAATCTGTTTTATTCCTCTGCACATATTGGTTAAGGTTTCTCTAAGTGTTTGTCTTTGTCGCGAATTGTAATTATTACTCACTGAATGTCGGCTCACCCATCGACACTTATTTTTTTCCAGATATGGTTTAGTTATCTCTCTCCAAGATAGTCTCGTACTGGTTAGGATCTTGCGCTGAATTTCGTGGTGGGGTTCGATTTCTTCTTCCCAGGCCAAGCCCTTGTGTCCATATCATTTGAGTCAGCTCTAGAACTCCGCACTTTAGTGTCATTCATGTAATAGAGTACATGTTGTTCTCTCGTTTTTTTGCTAACTATGGATAAAGCTGTCAAAATGTAACCCGCCCGATCAACCCGACCCGCAACCCGATTTGACTAAAAGTCAATGACCCGTAACCCGCCCGACCTGCAACCCGATCGACCCGCAACCCGACCAACCCGCAACTCGATCGACCGCAACCTGAGCAACCCGCAACCCGACCAACCTGCAACCCAATCGACCTGCAACATGATTAACCCGCAACCCGACCAACCCGCAACCTGACTAACCCGAACTCGTAACCCGACCAACCCGCAGCCCGACTATACAAATCTAAGTGATCATATCACATGATCTAACCATACAAAGATATAAATAAAAGCTATACAAATCTAATTGATCATACAACACTACAGGAAAACTGGTTTCTAGACACGGTATCTTCTTCCCATGATAAATCACGGGGAAAATTCCCATGATAAATTGTATACTCTACTCACAGTAATTGAAAAGTTCATTGTATAGTTTTAATTTCCCGTGATTAATGCTTTGTCATGGTAAAATTCCAGTGAATAATGTGTGTTTAACAAAATTTCAATCATTTATTTAATAAGTTATCATTTTTTTAACAAAAAATAATCATATTGATTGATATAAAGATCATAGAATTACACTCTAAAAGTATTATAGGAACGAAAATAAAAAACTCGACACGAGTTCAGAGAAAGAGCCAAATAAGTTATCATCCTATCCTACATTTATAAAAAAAAAAATTCAAATATTTACAAACCAAAGCTGCTAAATTTTCTGTTGACAAACACAAAAATTGGCCAAATTTTCACTAACGAGGGAAACTTTCCCGCTTACTCACAGCTCCTTGTTTCTCTCAAAATAAACTAGTGAAATTTGATAATGTAATGAGGTGTATAGCTTATTGTTTATAGTTTTTTTTTTTATGGGAAACACGTGATAAAAACAGTGAATTTTAGTAGGAAAGAGACATGAATGATGCAACGAATAAAAAATCAGCCTTATGAAGCAAAATCAAGTACATGTTACCTTGTGAAACAATATTGTTTCTGGTAATATGATGAGGTAGAATAAGTTTTATAGAAACCGAATTCCAGAAAATCGAATAAAAAATCGCCTATCCCGTCGGTTTTCGGGAAATGAGCATCTCACAATCGTTGCTAGCTTTTACTCGGCCCGTTGGCCGATTAATTTGCTTTATAAAACTTTCATCTTGTCATCATTGTGCTTTCTAGTTTTTTGCCAAGCCATGATAAAATCTAAAGAAATCAAGAATGAACAACACGATTTGGGATAGGAACCACCATTCCTGTATCCCTAGAAAATGGTGGTAAACACGAACTCACCTGCCAAACTGGTTTAGATTGAGATTTTTATCGGGTATCAGGGAACCATGTGATTATAAATTAGACTTGATCAAAACGGACCAAAACTTGAAATTCAGCCTGTTTGACCGACCCATGCCAAACTCTAATTATTCTTTACATTTAAACTTTCAATTTGAAAATAAAAAATAAAGAAAGAAAAGAGATGACTGCAATTCGCCATTTGCACATCACTGATTCGGGAATAAAACTATACAATTTCGAAAAGAAACTGAAAAAGTTTAGGATCTTTTTAATGTTAAAAATAACCAAATAGATCTTTCTGTTTAGTTTTTTACTAACGAATACCAAACGATTCCCTATAATTTAATCATTATGATATCAAATAATTACATAATATATATTTGAAATGAAAAAAATTGGACTAATTGGGTTGTCGAGGTTGAACCATTGAATAACTTTAAAATACATTATATTTTAGCCACTAAGATATGAAATAATAGCATAATATATATTATGCTAGAGAAAATAGCTTGTTTTAGAATGACAAATCCATAATGTTCATTTGTTTTACTTGATGGGCAAATCCCGTGTAGGTCAGACCCGTTCAACTCTTTTATTTTATGATTAGCGGTTAGCCCATTAGAATCCATGCATTAGTTTATTGTTAAATTTTTTTTCTTTTTAGCAATAAAAATGAGTATTGTTTTTGCCTTTTCATATATATTTTACCACCACGGAGAAATAAAAGGACTTAAAGAAAAAAAATTGACACTCCTGGACCCGTTTAAATCCGCATGTGTACGGTAAGTTGGCCCGTTCCACATAGGAAAAAGAAAAACATTGACACTCCCTATTCTACCCTTCCTACAAACGCTCATGGAGCAGAGAATTTGAAATGGGGGAAGAGTTTTTTCTTCTCAGCGATTATATGTTTTAATTTAAAAGAATACAACAAATGTACTTAGTGTGAATGGTTATAATCTTTGCTTTTCTTTAAAGTGGTCATGGTTCGAATCCTAGTAAGTGTCTTTTTAATGAATAAAAAAAACGTAATTGTGAAGACCAAAACGTCCTTCCTACTTTCACTCTGGATGCAGGAAATTTGAAATGGGGCTTCAAGTTTTCTCGTTTGACTTTTATTTATTGTGTAGATTGAAAGAGAGCGGCTAAAATTTAGCGGGTTCTTTTTTGCGAAATAGTACATCTGAATTTTTTGGAGAGACCGCCTAAATTTCGCGGCTCTTCCTTTCTTAGATTGTTTACCGTATGATGGCGCTCTTCTCCCGCTTAATGCTCTGAATCCCTAGGTTGACATATAAGGGTAATTCACGCTTTCTTTCTTTCTAATCTCAGAATTAGAAATTAGGGTTCTTCAGTAATATTTGGATTTTGTGGAACTTGTTTATTCTGTCACTTGGTTCCTTTCGTTTATTTCTGAGTTTCCTAAGAACCCTAATTTTGAATTTAAAGACACATTCGGCCAAAAAAAAAATAGAACAGGGGCGGCAAAAATTATTGGAGGCAAATGTCGGAGCCAATTCTACAAAAAGAAATGAAAATTTTGGAGCCCTCTCGAGCCAAAGTGAATTCGAAGCAAAGTGAATTCTCCCTCCACGAATTTTAATAAATTGTTGTTAAAGAAATTGCTAATTGCTAAATTGTTTTTATATTTAAGCAATAGATATAAGCTAGAAATATTTAAGCAATAGATTTAGCAACCCAAAAATTAATTGTGGTTTTGTGTTACGAATAATAGAGCAAATACAACATATAATTGATTTGAGTTTCGTAAACTACTTATAGCAACTTTAAAAAAAGTGTTGCTATTGTATATCTAAGGCAACTTTTTCACTCAGTGTTGCAATCTGAGTGTTGCAAGAGGGGTTTTTTCGCAACTTCATAAAAAAAGTGTTGCTATTGTATATCTAAGGTAACTCTTTCAGAAAGTGTTGCAATCTAAGTGTTGCAAGAAGGTATTTTCTCGTAGTGGTCAAAATAATAACTAATAAGATCAGCTTTTCTTATTAACATATGTTCATGAATCAAACTAGTAGGCGTTTAGGGTATAGGTTATAAAGTCGACTTGTAGGGTATATGGTTAGAGTATAAGGTATTAATGGTTTGGCCACGATTAGTCAAAATCATAACTAATAAGATCAAGTTTTCTTATTAATATATGTTCATGAATCAAACCATTAGGGGTTTAGGGTATAGATTATAAAGCCGACTTATAGGGTATAAGGTATTAATGGTTTAGCCATGATTAGTCAAAATCATAACTAATACGGATCAAATTTTTTTTATTAACATATGTTCATCAATCAAACCATTAGAGGTTTAGGGTATATGATATAGAGATCGACGTATATGGTAATGAGTTAGGGTTAAGGTATTAAACTATTAATAGTTTAGCCAAGATCAATCAAAACCATAAATAATAAGGATCAAGTTATTTATTAACACATGTTCTTGAATAAAATCATTTGGAGTTCAGGGTATAGACTATTTAGAATTTAGATTATATGTTATCGAGTAAAGTTAGAATTGAACTCACAACAATTTTTCTAAATTTTATAATTTAGTTTAATACAAAAATCATATAAAAAATTAACTAGCTAAAACAACAATTTCTCTATACATTTATATGAACAATTTCACTTATTTAAAAAAAAAAATGTTTTTAAACTTTTCTCTCCAAATTTTGGGTTCCCCCAATACTACTGCCCAAAAATTTGATTCCCCCCACCCGCCGAGACCCGCCAATAATTCCCCCTGTAATGTTTCACCAAAATTTTATTTCCCCCCACTTTTGAGTCTTTGACTTTGAGTAGTGATTTCTTTTTTTTTACAAGTATTGTGCTAGCTTCATATAGTTACGATTTACGACTTACTAGTAATCACTAAAAAGTAACGCGATGTTCTGGTCTGTAAAACCCGCAACCCGAACCGCCCGACCCGCAACCCGATTGACCCGCACCCGATTGACCCGCAACCCGATTGACCCGTAACCCGCAACCCGATCAACCCGAACCCGATGAACCCGCAACCCGACCAACCCGCAACCCGAATGAACCCAGCCCGAACCCGCCCGATTGACACCTCTTACTATGGATATATATACTTATATATGTATACATGTATACATTCCCTAAGCTAACAGGTCATATGTCATATATGGATTGTTGTGGATTCCGAGTTTATCAAGCTTGATCGTGATTAATTAAAACTTAGTGTTTGCTAGGCTTGTGTGGATCCTTTTGTTGTTAGTAGTTTTATCCACCCGCCGGTCACGTTCCGGATTCGGTCGTGACAATTTTATCTTACGAAAATTTTTCCTATAACCTAAGATTTTGGAGAGGGTGAAAATATTATTTACGAAAAGTGAATGTAGTTTACAATTCTATCATAATTTTAGTCACCCGGTCTCGGGCTATCGTACATACACCCTCATTCAAAAAGTACCACCAAATTATCGGTGTCATGTGACACCTCTCATGCTCCTCACTCCGCCTATGGACTCATAACCAACAAACTCCATTTAAGGTGCTTGTGTTGGGTAAAGCAACTACATGATCAAATAATGGAATCTCAACAATGCATGCTTATTTAATTTTGTGGCGGTCATTTCCTGCTCCCCTATGTTTACAAATAAATATAAGGCAATGTCAACAAAAATATTTTGACACGTCAGCTTCTACTGCTTAACCCGCATGTATATGAGGGATTAATTTGTCAAATCCCTCCTCCATGTTCGCCTAAAATTACTAATGCTATTTGTTTATTTTTCTTGAACATGTCCGCCTTAGCTTCTTCTTTTTTACAACCCCACTATCCACGTCCCACACACCTTTTTTATTAAGATCACTATTTTTTTTTGGTAAAAGTCATCTAGATATAGAATTATAAAAGATATAGGGTTATGGATCAGGATCCAACCCAATTATCTTATTTTTAATTTAAGACCCGCAGCCCGCAGGTGTTTGGAACCCATTTTTTCTCACTGTGTCTGAGTTAATTCGGGTTAACCTGCGAGTCGAGCCCTAGGTTGACAACCATGATCCAACTGCTTTCTCCTTAAGAAATTGGGTCCTCCGTAGATTAATAAGAATTAGATTTTCAATAGATTGATAAAAATTGGTTTATCAATAGAATAATAAATATTGATTTTTTTCATTGAATCAATAATAATATAGGATGTCTAAATATATAAGAGTATACAATCTTTAATTAAGAAAGGAAATTCATTAAAAAATATAGTGAGCCAAAAAAAAAAATTGTTAATCAAGTGAGCATATGCCAGAGCATACATATAAAAATATGTAAATATTTTTTTCTCAAAATATGAAATTAATAGGAGGTCCTCCTTATATAGACCCTCCCTTCTTAAAATGTGTAAATACCCCTCATAATGTTCTCCCCCATTACTACACCTAATTAAGTCTTCCCCATAATGCACGAAATTATACCACCTCATGATGTGGCTCTTTATGAGCACCATTAAGCTCATCTAAAATGATGAATCTTAGGAGCATCCTATGCTACCAGGTCTTCCATAACGTCGCACATGCTTGACTTGGTCATGACCCGCCACTTCACTTGTCACGCGTGACATAGTCCACAACGGTGTAATTAGTGAGCAACATATATAGAGAGCTACTGCCATTGAGCGATGGTAAACTGGTCGCTAACTGATATTCGGTTAGTCGATTAACAGGTTTCTCTTAGTACGGTAGTCGGAAACAACTTAACACTAATCGGTATACAGATAACCAGCTAATTGGTTACCGGTTAAACCGGTAACTGATCAATTACCACTCCTACTCTATTTATAGTACAAGATATGTTGGCATTCTAGGATTTTCTCACCTAAAACCTAGTCAAAAGCTTCCTAGTACGAGTGGGACTTGGATTCCTTGACTTGGGGATAAAGTAAGGCCTTCTAGAACCTTCTTTAGTTTTGGACACTAAGCGGTAGCCCATCGGCGGGTTGTGGCGTTGTCCCTTTTCTTTTTAAATAGGGTTGCTCGTGGGCCGAGTTATGTCTCCTGGAAATTTGAGCTTGAGATGAGTGACTTGGGCTAGCTGCGGTTGGATTTTATATTCATGGATTGGTGGATCCATGGATCAAGTGGATTGGATCAAATGGATTCATGGATTGGTGGTTTGATCCATGGATCTACATGACATTCAAGCCTTGGGTTATTATGTAAATTTTGAAAAATTTAGGTACTAAATGTCATAATGAAAATAGTAGGTACCAAGACGTAATTTCTTATAATGAAAATTTTAGATACCAAAACGTAATTTTACCCCCCTCTCTCGTGGATGAATTACAGGAATGACTCGGGTATTTGAAAAAATACATAGTAACTTTAGTGCTTTTAATATGTATCCGCGTGCGGAAGTGTAATAAAAGAAACGATTTTGCCTAATGGAGCATAGTCTACCTCGCAGCTGTCACCTCAGCTACGTACAGTTTTTGCTATACTTTCCACTTTTTACATGGTTCTCTAATCATTTATCATATTTTTCATATACTTTTATTTCAGTTATTATTTATAGTTCGATAAAATTTTCTCCAATAAGTTCAAAAATAATTTTAATTTTGCTAGAAAATCAATTTAGCTATTTAAAATTTATACTTTGATTAACTTTTAACTTGAACATATAATTTTTTTAATTAAAAATTATATATTTTACGTTAATTTTATTATGTTAAATAACATATTGAAGAACATGCTACAAATTGAAATGAATGATTATTTTTTCTTTGGTATTTTATGATTTACATTGAGTCATAATAGATTATATCGAGATCCAATGTAATTATTTAAACATCTTGTACGACTTGATAACTAACATAATTAATATATAGTTATATAATTTTTTCTGTATTTGACCCAAAATCCTGAAAACCCCATGGAAGGGTGGTTTTGATTCATCGAGCTTAAGCTTGGAATCTCAAGCTCGAAAAAACTTGATAACTCGTCGGAAAATTCACTAGTAATTTTGCAGATTGAAAAGAGTGACGATGGATGGAAAATTGCATGCAATCCTACACCTGGAGGAAGGATCGACAATTATAAGACGTTGCTCGCCCACGATTAAGGTGATTTTGATCGATACAAGAGCTCAATTGAGCTTTATTTTCTCGGCCAAACTTTCAACCAAAACTAGCTATGAAGAACTTAGTTTTTAGGGCTTAAACTTCAATTAATTACCAACCAATGATTACAAGTCCTTACGTAAGTTTAAATAGACCTAACAACTAACCTAAAACAACAAGGAAAGTCAACTTAAACAAGGAAACCAAAATAGTCCCAATCCGTATCACACAAGGAAATAAAATTCTGCCCTCATCTCCAAGTAACCAAACAGCTTCGAGGCCTTCTAAGAGCAGCTCAATCGAAGCATTCCAGGTAAGCACTCCATCAACCAATGCCTTGTCTTTGCAGATTAGCATACTTACTTTCATGTAGTATGAAGTGCCCAACTCGCCTCTCAATCCTCTTCCTTGAATGGAGCTCCAAAATTGCCTTCATGAACACAGTCCATACCTTAGGCAAATTCTGGCAGTTTTCCTGTGCTGAGGAAGCATTTTGATGAGCTTCAAAAATGAACTTCCCAACCTCTCCTCGAGCTTCCAAGCACTCCAGCTTGTATAGGAACTCTCCACCTTCAAAACAAACCCTCCAAATCCCATTTCCATCGAGCCAATTGAGAGAACCATGCTTGCAAAGATAGCTACCTGAAATAGTCACAATACTTGGCCAGAATTCAAGGTTTTTCCATATGAAATGAGATGGCTTCTTTGGAAAGTAACTCAGGCTTAGGGTTTGGGATGTTTGGGATCATATAAAATCCTGACTCCGCCCCTGCAAGCTATTCAAACACCCCGATGCAATACACTTTACATGGAAGAAGAAGCGACAAAGGCATAAGCAAAAAGAGATTAGAATGAGCAAGACAATGATGAGGTCGATAAATGGCCAAACCCAACCAAAAGGTACAAAAGAATAACTATTATCATGTTTGCCTTTGTCTAATCTCATTTCCCACCTTCTCTCTTTTAAAAGTAGGGATGATAACTAAACTTGAATTCATAGGTACCTAATCCAATCCACCCCAGTCAAAGTGGTTAAAATCGAGTTTTAATGGAATTTGAGTCGGTGCGGGCAATGCAGTTAAAAGCGCGATTTTACATAAAAGCGAAAAAGGGATAAAATTATAAAATGTAGAATCAAAGCGTAAAAACGTAAGTTTTTTACGCATAGTGTAAAATGGCTAAAAATCGGTTAAGTACGACATATACTATGTAAAATATGAGTGCACAGAATTTAGTTAAGTTAATAAATTCTTGCAATTCTTGTCCAAAGTAGAACAACTTAGCATCTTAACAATAAGTTCATAAAAACGTAAGTTTTATTATTAATTTCATGAAAAGAATTCAAATTTAGTGAACTAAAAGCGTAAAAACGTAAAGCGTTTTGGTGAGCTAGAAGCATAAAAGCGTAAGCTTTTAAGCTTTAAAACGCAATTTAGTCCGATTTTACACACTAAAGATTTTATATGAAAACGAAAGCGTTTTTTTTTTACAAAAGATAATCATATATTGATTCAAAAGGTAGATAATTACATCCTGGAATTTAGCCAGGTCCGGAAATCGAAAGAACGACTCATAGTCGGGTACAAAGAGAGGGCTTTACGAGCCACCATATGGGCTACCCTGTTACTACTCCGACCTACAAATCGAACACTAAAACCAGAAGAGTTGTGAAAATACTGATGAAGTTCCTCCAGAACAGCTCCAACCCTACTATCTCTGGTATCTGCGCGATTGATTTTATCAATAATAACCTTGGCATCACCTTCGAACTGCACCTCTGACAGCCCAAGCGCCCTACACCACGAAACAGCCTCCCGGAGGACAAGCAATTCCACCACCATCGGGTCCTCCAGGCCAGGAAAATAAACCCCTTTGACCAACCAAACATCCTTCATAGAAGTAAAGAGAACCAGTCCTCCCGCCGAGTGCGCCCCCCTCCGAACCGCCCCGTCCCACATACAAACAACCATGTCCCCCTCCACAAGACCCCGAGGATTCGTCCCCAGAGGCACCTCTGTATGGGCAATCATCCTAGGGTTTTTATCCACTGGAAGGCGGACCCACTCCTCATACTGCTGCTGAAACTGACGCATCAACGCCGGGAACCCAAACTGCTTTCCTTCAAAGACTACCCAGTTCCGCGACCGCCATATCCACCAAAGCACCGCCACCACAGCCATAAACAGAGAAGGCTGGTGGATCAAAGCCAATAAACGTTTCATGAACAAAGGAAAAGTATGGCGAGGGAGCCCCTCCCCTAAGTACTCAAACCCCGAATAATCCCAAAGGCCTCTGGCAACCGGACACTCCAAAAATAAATGCTCCAGAGTTTCTGCACTCGCCCAGCAAACCGGACATCGGGGGAGCACCGAGACCTTCTTATCAATAAGGGCCTCCGTAGTAGGCAAGATTCGATTGAAGATCTGCCAGACAAATATTTTCAGTTTCGGAGGGATATTAGCGTCCCATAACCGAATCCAGGAGGTCTTATCCATCCACCCAACCGTGGAACGCCATCCTCCCCGTCTCCTATCCACGTCAACCGCCAAATGGTAGGCAGATTTAACCGTGAAGACCCCATCCTCAGTCTCATGCCAGATCAACCTATCCTCAACATTCTGCCGTGGCAGGGGGATAACCTGAATGGCCCTACAAGTCATTGGGTCAAACCACTGGCGCAACTTTTCAACATCCCAACACCCCCCACCTGGACTTATAACCTCCGCAACCGAAAGGTCCCCACCCTTTGGCATAACCCGAGGATTATAGCTAGGGGGATCATTCTGGAGCAGAGGGATCCAGTTAGAGTGCAACAAGGATGCAGATTTCCCATTCCCAATTTGCCATCTCAAACCCTTCATTAATAATTCCCTACCATATAAGATGCTCTGCCAGCCCCAGGATGGTCGAGAACGACCCTTAGCCTCCAGAAAAGATCCATTTGGGAAATATTTGCCTTTGTAAACCTGCGCCAAAAGGGAATTGGGGTCCATGAGGAGCTGCCACCCAATCTTCGCAAGCAAAGCCTGGTTAAATTGCTCAAAGCGGCGGAAACCCAATCCCCCATCATGCTTACTTCGGCATAAATTCCGCCAAGACACCCATCTAATCCGGCAGTGCTCCTCCTCATCACCCCACCAAAACCGGGCCATGTGTCTATCCAAGAGGCGACAGAGGGAGTTTAAAACACGACATCACATGCAGTGGCAATGCCAGAGCAACCGACTTAATCCAGGTTTCTTTAGCAGCCCACGACAAGGTCCTCCGTTTCCATCCCTGCAGCCGTTCAAGCAGCTTTTCCTCCAGATACCTGAACGTGGCCAGCTTAGATCGAGAAATAAGCGTAGGCAGACCCATGTACTTATCTTGGACCCCAACCGCACCCACCCCCAACACCGTTGCCAAGAATTCCTGGTCCTCACGGACAATATTCTTACTA
The DNA here is from genome assembly GCA_964030455.1 of Linum trigynum. Lineage (NCBI taxonomy): Eukaryota > Viridiplantae > Streptophyta > Magnoliopsida > Malpighiales > Linaceae > Linum > Linum trigynum. The sequence goes on along the minus strand of OZ034814.1, from coordinate 23,791,854 downwards.
AAACAAACGGCCGACTTAGCCAAATTCACCCGCTGGCCACTCAACTCCTCATACTCATTCAGGACCTCAATCAAATTTTCACACTCCTGAAGATTACCCCGCAGGAACAAATACGAATCATCCGCAAAAAACAAGTGCGAGATTCGGGGCGCACGAGGAGCCACCTTAACCCCCTCTAGCCTCTTCTCCATGATAGCCTTTCGAAGAAGCGCAGCAAACCCATCCGTACAGAGCACGAATAAGAGTGGGGAGAGCGGATCCCCTTGGCGAAGCCCCCTGGACGGAGTGAAATAACCTGAAGGAGTCCCATTCATAAGCACCGAGAAAGATGAGGATTGGAGACATTCTCGAATCCACCCTTGCCAAATCGAGTTAAAGCCCATTTTAGCCAAAACCGCAAGGAGAAAAGGCCATTCGACTCTATCATAGGCCTTTTCCATGTCAACCTTTAGAGCCATGTACCCTTTCTTACCCCGCGTTTTGATCTTCATATAGTGCATTAACTCATGTCCCAGAAGGATATTCTCAACAATCTGACGCTCCCTGATGAACGCATTCTGCCCTTCTGAGATAATATTAGGCAAGAGGCCAGCCAGACGCTCTGCCATGATCTTAGTAATAATTTTGTAAACGAACTGGCATAGGCTGATTGGCCGCAACTGCCGCATAGATTCCACATTATCCACCTTGGGTATAAGAGTGAGCCATGTGTGGTTGAAGCTACGGAGCATCCGACTGGTATTGAAGAAAGAACAAACTGCCGCTGTGACTGAATCCCCCACAATGCCCCAGAAATCTTTGAAAAACTTTCCCGTGAACCCATCGGACCCAAGAGCTTGTTTTGAACCCATGCCAAACACCGTTTTCCGCACCTCGGAGGGGAGAACCTCGGCCGTAAGGCCAGCATTCATCTCTGGGGTAACACTCCGAGCGATAGGCAAAGACGCCACCCGCTCATCCATATTATCCACCTGATTCTCCGTAGTGAAGAGGTGTTGGTAGAAAGTAGTAGCAATACCCGCTTTACCGGCCTCTTCTGTAACCCACTCTCCAGTCTCATTACGAAGACCAGCCACTTAGAAGCGTAAAATCATAAGTTTTTAAGTTTTAAAGCGCGATTTTGACTGCATTGGGTGCGGGAATTAACTGCCTTTGAAATTGACAGGTTCAATCGGGTTTGGGTTTTGTCGAAACCCAACTCGTGTTCACCCGACCCGCATACATAAAGCAAAAAGACATTGTCGTACATCTAACCAGAATAATATAACTAATTTTTAAGTGTTGTTAATCTTTAAGGAACTATAAACATAATAATATGGATAATTCATGGATGTGAGTAGTCTTTATTGATATAATTCGTAGGAATATTTCGATAAAGTTATGATGTGAGTGTTCAAGAAAATAATGAATAGTTATATACGTGAACCTGGGTTACCATTGGGTTGGGTTGGGTTAGGTTTTTCACTTTTAAAGTCCAATGAGTATTTTATTGGGTCTTTTAATGGGTGCACCCGTTGAGTTGGATTTGAGTTTATAGAAACTCAACCCTGACTCGTTGTCATCCCTACTTGCAAGCTTCATCTAGCTAAAGTGTTACACATAACAATGTCAGCCCCATATGGCCCTATGTATATATATGAGTATGACAAAATGCTCTAAACTCCTACATCTCCTCCTTGAATCCTAATTAGCTAGCTGACCATAAAATGCACACTATAAGCAAACAATGAAAAGGCAAATTGATGCAACATTCAAACACCTCGTTGCAAGTCCACGGTGACGGTTAATAAGAGCATCCACAATGGCAATGAGATGAAAGTGAAATGATAGCTTGCATTGTTGTGGCCTCATTTGTAGATGGTGTAAATTTGCATACCATGCAATTTGGTATGCAATTGTAACATGGTCCCACCATTTTGTCCTTTCTTTCTTTTCATTTCTTTCTTTTCGTTTATTTTTTTCTCGTTTCCACGACCAATTTTTCCTTTGCAGAATTACCACCAATTATATATTGCATATATCTTCTTTCAATTATTTCTATCATATAGACATGTATATGTATTTTGTCCATGGTTAAGGAGATAATTTTATATAAAAAAAATAATATAATCAAAACTTAAAGATTCATATATACTTTAATATATTACATCCGTGAAGTAAAAATTAAAAAAAATACACTAAACATGTTAAGACAACTATTACATAATTAAATAAATATAATCACAAATTACAACAAATACATAGCATTAAACATTTTCATTTAAATAAAAAATGAAAACTCTCATAGAATAAACACAAACCAACAAAAGTGCAATGAGAAATTATTTATCTCATAGTAACTCATTCATTTGCAATTCATATAGTTTTCTTTGTGATTATGTCTTTGTTGTTGGATCCATAGTCAACAATTTGACTATCAGCTTATCTTTTCGATGTTGTTCTTTTGACTTCAAATCAACCTCCATACTGATGGAAAATTGCTTCATCACTTGTACCTTTTCCATTTTAATTTATGTTTGTCGTTGCAATAACTTCATGTTTTTTGATGATTCAGATGACATAGATTTTTTTACATTATCTTTGGATGCTTTTCTTCCCGGGTGATGAGGATGAGACACGTTCTCTGACCACTTACATTTATCTTTACAACTAGTTTCATATCCTTACCATTTTTATTGTGACGTATGTTTTCATGTCAGCTGGATTTTTTCGCATAGATATTTTCTATAAAAACTGGATCATTCAACTTATATAATTAAGATGTATACTAATGGTCAACAATATATGTGCGTATGAGAAAACGTCGATGCCACTCTACATGCCTTACTGCCTACCGTAGTTGCCTTAGCCTACCCTGTGATACTTTGGAAGAACGCTAAATAGGGAAACAAAAACATATTTCTAGTTGCGAACCTTTTCATCTTCCTAGGTGTAGTGTTTCTCCAACACTCTTCTCCTTATATGTGGTTCCAAGTTACCAGCAACTTACTTCTCGGGCCTGGCATTGGATTTTTATATCATGTTAGTTGATATTATGCTACCGCTTATAATATTATTAGTGTGTGATAAAAACTTGTCCTAAAAAAGAAAGTATTAATTTTAGCATCATAAATCTTTCATATGTTACTTTTTCCTTAATAATTAGTTATAACATATGCTCGTTATTTTGTGTAGGCAACACTAAGTATACTATCAGAATTGGCATTCCTAAACTTACGCACAAGATTAAACCCCACATTGAGTTGCTCCATTACCCTTGGTTGCACTATGGAAGCAGGATCAACTGGTGTACATCCTCAATGGAAGAGGGGTGGACAACCCGGACTTTGTATTACTTATCCCGACCTTTCTTTATTGTTTTATTTTAGTGCATTTTTCATAGAAAGGTCACCATAATGGTTAATTGAGCAAAAAGAAGAAATATAGTTGAGATAAAAATGTGGAAAGTAAGAGGTACAGTTGACGTAGAGTACGTGTGGGATAGTATTAGAAAGCTGGCCAAACAAAAAAGCCTTGGAGTGATATTTTTGGGTTCATGAGTCTCCCAGCATTAGTCATTTCTATTCCCTTTTTCATATGTTACTTTTTCCTTAATAATTAGTTATAACATATGCTCGTTATTTTGTGTAGGCAACACGAAGTCTACTATCAGAATTGACATTCCAAAACTTACGCACAAAATTGAAATCCACAATTGACTGCTCCATTACCCTTGGTTGCACTATGAAAGCAGACATCAAATGATGTACATCCTCAATAGATGAGGGGTGAACAACCCCGTACTTTGTATTGCTTATCATGACCTTGCTTTTGTTTTGTTTTAGTGATTTTTCATAGGAAGGTCGCCATAATGGTTGATTGAGCGAAATAAAGAAGAAATAGTCGAAATAAAAATGCAGAAAATAAGAGGCATAGTAGATGTAAAGTACGTGTTCGATAGTATTAGAAAGCTGGTCAAACAAAAAAGACTTGGAGGGATATTTTTGGGTTCATGAGTCTCGCAGCATTGGTGGTAACATGGTCAAACAAAAAATGCAAACTACTCCAATAACTGTGATTATTGTTGCCATATATGTGATAACATGGACTATTTTCCAACAACAGAGAAGAAAATATGAGTACTACAAAGAGTACCAAGTGTATGTGAGCAACTACATTTCCGGTATGTACATCATTTGTAGAACGGTGCCATTTGGACCAGTTGGAGCACTAAAAGTGTCATTTCCGAAGAGAACAAACAATGTTGCAAAAATGTTAGGGATTTTAGTATTTTTATCTTCTAACTTTGATGTGTCGTTTTACTTCATTAGACTTCTCTATTTTGTATTTGTAGTTTATTCGCGCGGGGGGGGGGGGGGGGGGGGGGGACCTACTCTTACTATTCTTTATTTGGTATTTTGTGCCTGAGACACTGAAGGCACAACTGTGTAGTGTTGGCAATGTTTATATTTGAATATTCAAGTGTGAAGGCTAATACCTACGTACGGAGGTAAGTGTGTGCATATGTTTTTGGATCTCTTTATTTTATAAGCTTGCAAACCTTCCTTTATTTAACTCCATCATTATTTTCTTATTCCCCTTGTCAAACTAATTTATTTAACTCAACACAATTTAAGGGCATTCTAGTTTTTATTCAATATTCGTGTCATACTTTTTTATACTAAAGTTATGACCATTGGCTATAATCATGTTATATAACCATCTTACATAAACTAATAAGGTCCGTATATCTCAAGCTTCCTAAATCCTCGCTCAAGTTAGTCCTCCAAAGTCAAGATTTGTCTTAAACCATAGCCCAATATTGGTAGTTGTGCTCTTGGGAATTTATTAGAGAGAGACGTGGAGAATCAATAACCAATTAATTTCAAATCGATCATTAATTAGTAGCAAGAATGTCGATTGGAGGTAGAGAGGAGGAAGAAGGAGGTTTTGGGCAAAGGAAGATGCACAATACCATTTTTATTGTGACATATGTTTTCATGTCAACTATTATTGTGCGTCTGAGAGCATGTGGATGCTATTCTACGTGGCTTCACTGCCGACCATAGTTGCCTTAGCCTACATCATAACACTTTGGAGCAGTACTAAAGGGGGGATAGCTTTTTGGTTGTAAACAATTGTTCTATATGTTCCTCTTCTTAGATTTAGTGTTTCTCCAACACTCTCCCTCTAATATGTGGTTCCAAGTTATGAGCAACTTACTGCTAGGGCCTGACATTATATTTTTACATTAGGTTAGTCGATATTATGCTACTTGCCTTTTATATGAATAGTGTGTGATAAAAACTTATACTATAAAAGAAATCATTAATTATAGCTTACACAATTGCTCTATATGTTACTTTTCCTTAATAATTAGTTGTAACATATGCTCTTTATTTTGTGTAGACAACACCAAATCTGCTATTGGAACTAGCCTCCCACATTCCTTCATCATCATATCCAAAAATATTTCTATATATGTGACGCATTATAAGAGCCAAAATGTATCAAAGCCAAGAACAATACAAACATATGTATCGCACTAGAGTAGTGTTGGAGCATGATTAGAAGATAGGGGCTAACATTAGAGGAAGAGATAGTGGCTATATGTAGCTATTTTTAAAAGCCAAGATGATTTACCTATTGCGCCGTATATAAAGAGACTTGGCAAATAAAATGTGTAGTGATAAAACCTAAATAATGCGTTTTTCATTTCTTTAATGCTACATGTTAACATGATTAAGCATTATTGCATCCTAAACTGTTGCATTTTAGTATATGATCACTTCATATTCATCATGGACAACTTATGATCTTTGAATGCGAGTGTTCATGTGATATCAAGTCAAATTGGGCATGAGTGTAGGGTGTTAACTAAAATCCATAGATTACAGTAGCATGCAGAAGACCGCAATCATGATTCCAACCCATTATCTGAGTTCATGGGAAGGAGAAAAAGATCATGGTTGTGTTATCGACACTCAGGTTGTAATTCTTAATCAAAATAGCCAATGAGAAACATAAGGTCTCACGATCTGATAGCGAGCGAGTGCCCGACCATGATTTCAAGATCACGGCCAAATAGTTAAAAGTTGTGGTCTGGAACATCAAACACAAGAGTTAACCTATTAATTAATATGAATAATCAAGAATTAACATCAATTGAGAGCTTCATAATAAACCAACATTAGAGAATACTTAAAATTTATCCTAAAGAATTGAGATTTGGTAATTGTAATTAGAGAACTAAGATAGTTGAGTTAGATAGTAGCATGGAATTCTCAAATTTCCTAGGGGGGAGCTCAATTCCGAGAATGTTTTCTCTCAACGTGAACAACTTTGACTACTTGGAACTAACTGGAACATAAACCACGAACTTTCATTTGAACATAAGCTGCATTTTTTATGCAATACAACTAAAGAGACCCTTGCGAATATGACCTCATAGAGTCTCGTTCTCTAAGTTACTTTTGATACTACTTTTTCAGGATACCACAAATAAAGATTCCTTTTAAGAGATAAAAGAGGTTGCATGAATTGATAGGGCTAGTGCATTCTAATAAACCGAAGCTTGTATTCCTTTTAGAGACAAGATCGAGCCCTTTGTTGATGTTCTTACTGTATCCGGCGGTCTCGTTGTAGCTTGGTCCCTCGGAGTTGATGCTTCAGTGTTTTTTCATTCCAACTTTTCGATTTGTGTTCAAATTAATGAAGACGATTTTTCGCATTTGGGGAATGCGTCACTTGGTAGAGAGCAAAGGCACACATTGCCATAGAATCTTATCAAACTCTTTTCGCCTCGGAGAACCAAGTGCTTAACATGAAAGCTCGGGATGTTGATCTTGCGATCCCCCATAAAGTAACAAATGAAATGAATGCAAGCCTTATGGTAGAACTTCTTCCTAGTGAATTTCGTAAAACGGTATAATTTATAGAATCTAAGCAGGCACCGAGGTCTGATGGTTTTACTGTGAAGTTCTTGAAATATTTTTGGGACATTGTAGGAGAGTCAGTGGTTGAAGCTGTCTGTTTTTTCTTTAAAATGAGTAGGATTTTACGCAGCTTAAATCACACTTGGCTGACATTGATCCCTAAAGCTGATAATGTGGAGAGCATGAGACAGATTAGGCTTATAATTTTATGCCAATTTGTGTATACAGTTATAGCCAAAATCATGTCCGACAAACTTGCCCAATTCTTACCACGAATCATTTCGGAGGGGTAAAATGATTTCATCCAAGAACGACAAATAGTGGAGAATATCATATTAGGACACGAGCTAATGCATTATTTGAAAATCAAAACCCGAGGTAAGAAGGGGTACATGGCTTTAAAGGTTGACATGAAAAATGCCTATGATAGAGTCGAGTGGTCACTTCTCCTTGCAGTTTTGGAAAAGATGGGGTTTTACCCTACTTGGAGATACTGGATCCCGGAATGCCGTAGCTCGTCGTCATTTTCAGTCTTTATGAATGGTACTTCGTATGGGTTTTTCAAACCCTCGAGAGGTCTCCATCAAGGAGACCCCTTGTCCCCTCTGTTGTTCGTCATATGCACAGAAGGGTTTGCGGCTCTCATTAGAAAGGCCATTTCAGAAGGGAAGTTAGAAGAGATAAAGTTTCCCCCCGTGCTCCTCGAATCTCTCACCTGTTTTCTGCCGACGACTCTTACTTATTCCTCAGGGGTTCTGTACAACAATGTGAGAACCTAATTGAGGTTTTAAATGAGTATGAGGAGTTCAGTGGCCAACGGGTTAACTTGAAAAAATTGGTTGTTTGCTTTAGCAAGAATATATCCCTCTCGAACCAAGATTTGCTAGCTCAGGGTCCAAGATAAATATCTAGGGTTGCCCACTCTCATAGTCTAGTCTAAAATGGCCACCTTTCGTTTTCTAGAAGAAAATTTATTAGAACGGTTGTAGGGTGGCTGCAAAGAACCTTGTCTTGGGCAGCCAAGGAGACACTAATTAAATCCGTGACTTCAGCTTTGTCATTACATGTCATGTCCTATTTCAAACTCCCTCTCTCTGTCGAATCTTAAACAGACATGTAGCCAGGTTTTGGTGGAGATTCGAGGCTGGCCGTTACCAGATTCGTTGGATGTCCTTGCCAAATATGTGATGAAGTAAACATGATGGTGGAATGGGGTTTCAACAATTTGGGCGTTTTAATCAGGCACTCTTGGCCAAGATTGGATGTCGTATCCTAAAATAACCCAGTCGCTCCATGCCTAGGTTTACAAATGGAAATATTTTCCAACGGGTTCATTCCTCACCGCAACTTCGCGATCTTGTCCATCTTGGGAATGACAGAGTATCATGTATGGATGACAGTTGTTAGTGAAAGGGCTTCGGTGGCAGATTGGCAATAGGAGGCTGGCTTCATTGCTTCATTCTAATTGGATTCCTCGGTTACACCCTCATACCCCCCGTATATAATCCCCAGGTGTTACCAGAGAGTGGTAATCTTAAGGTGGCATATGTGATTTGCCAAAGGGAGGGGTGATGGTGTGATAGTAAAGTCAGCTAGTGGTTTGATTTGGATACCCGTCGTGTCATCAAAGCAATCCCTCTTCCTCATCAGAATATTGAGAATAGGCTGATCTGGCATGATAGGTGATAACGATGTAATTCCACGTATTTGCACCCCTAGTTCTTATCCGTTTGAGGGGCATATTCGTGTATTTTTGGCCTATTTTACGCCGGGTTGTGCTACTTTGTCATATTTTAGGTCCCAGGCGTCAAAGGAAAGGCTAAGCACGAGTTTCGGGGCATTCGGAAGTCATTCGGTCGAGCTGGAGCCAAAACACGGGCACACCTAAATAAGAACACGGCCGTGTTCCTAGACCGTGCTTTTACTGCCGAGACTTGATCTGAGTTTGGCAAACACTAGCTCAAAACACGGGCAGGGCTGAGACAAAACACGGCCGTGTCCACCAAAATATGGATTTTCACTGTTAAATCGACCTACCATCTAGCTGTCCTGTTGGATAAACAGGTTGGTCGATGGCGTCCCACGACGAGTTGGATGGATAGGCCTAGTTGGATACGTTTGTGGGGAACCCAGATTCCAAACCAAATTGATGGTGTTTTTATGGCAAATATTCCACCAGATCCTCCCAACGACGGAAGCTCTTATTGAGAAAGCGGTATATGTGCTTCCTAGGTGTCCAGTTTGTTGGGCGGAGTCGAAAATAATGGAACACCTATTTCTTGATTGCCCGGTGGCTAGGGCTATATGAGATCATTCTTGTCTTGAATATCTTGGGCAAGGTTTGCCTCGTCACATTTTTTTGCTCTTCCTAAAAAGGTTAATGTTACTTATACATCAACCACAACTGTTTATGGTGGTTGTTGCGGTCCTTTGGAGGATCTGGCGGACAAAAAATTGAGTTATCTTCGAGAGAAAAAAATATGAGATCCCAGCTTTGATGCGACAATTTCATCAACAACATCAGGAGTGGGTTAGTTTGCCTACTAACAGCATTGTGCGGTCCACCCATCCCACAATTGAGTTACTTGAGTGGTGGGAACCCTAATTCAGTAGTCTGCATGTGGGATGCGGCGACGAAGAGTGAGTCCTACTCTATAGGGGGAATGATTATAAAAACGAAGATGGGAGGGTCCTTTGGGCGAAAGATGTGCAATTTGCTGAGATTGATGATCCTATAGTAGTCGAGCTTCTGGTTCTCTGGAGGCCATTCTATGGTGTTTGGCAAACGGTTTCATGGAGGCGAGATTGGAAGGCGATGCCAAAGTGATCATTGACAAAATAAACCATGTTGATGTCCGTCATAATCGAACGGGGGCCATTCTAGAGGAAATCTTGCACTGTTTGGCTGTTCACATAGGGGCTTAATGTGCGATTTGTAGGTTGGAGTAATAATATGGTATCCCATTTGGTGGCTAGAAAGGCTCTTTCATTGTAGCTAACTATGTATCGTATCTTTGATTTTATAACCTGACTTCATTCCAGGATGTAATGATCTATCATTTCAATCAGGGGCGGACGCACGGAGGTTTAGGGGTGTCTCGGGACACCCCTAAATTTTGGGGAAACGATTATTCATAGGTTATAATTGGTAAAAAAATTATATCTATGCATAGGTTGGAGTAATTTATGCATAGGTAAAAAATTTATAATTGGTAGTGATGGACACCCCTGAAATTTGAAAAAAATGATTATTCTAATGTCATTTTTTAAATTTGTGTATGGGAATATAAGTGATAGGTTGGGTAATTCAAACCTAGAGCACTATTATTATTAACAAACTTAATTTCCATTAAACTACAACTCATTTGTTGTTTGATTTTGAACACTGTATCATAGTAAAATGCCATTCCCTTTTTCTAATTATTTTCAAAACATAGCAATTCAACTAATTTCAACCTACCCTTAATTTGTATTGATTTTATGGTTGTACGACAAGTGTTGAAAGATTCTTTCAGCTTTGGGTTACATAAAAAACGAGTACAAATCGAATATGTGATAAGTTCGTGAGTGATTGTCTAAAAGAGTATATAGAGACAATTTTTTTAGCACAGACACCAAGTGTATTCTAGAATTATTTCAGAATATGAAAACACATAATGGATTTTTTAACCTCTACGAGTAAGATATTCTAATTTAATATTTTATTTTTATTAATTATTTTATTTTACTAAATTTATTTTTTAAAAGAGGACACCCCTATGAAAAATTTATGGGTCCGCCACTGATTTCAATCAATATGTAAGATTAGCTTTTGTAAAAAAAAAAGATGACTTTTCTCTTTTCTATAGAAACTAAATCACATGGTTGGACAGTAACTTTTGACTTCATTGTTTGGTTTATTTCCTCATAAGTTTAGCTCACATGGAATTAAATTTTTGCCTTGAAATTATAATTTTATATTTAGTTTTGTTGCTTTAAGTTTTCACTAAGTTGTTGAATTGTCTTAATTTTTTTATAATTATAAGGGACATATTTGAGTAAAAGATGAATATGTAATTAAGAGAAAAGAGAATTATCCAACCAATCGGCCGAGCCAAAATCTAGTATAAACTATTATAGTGCTAGCTTTTGACCCATAAAGATAAGACGGTACTATGAGAAAATAGAGCTCTTACAACACCTCGATTGCAACACTATTTAAAAGTGTTATGTTAGATATCTATTGACAAATCTTTCTTTTGGAGTTGCAAATTAGATCGTATACACAGCCCAAATTAGTTATGTGTTGCATCTTCTCTATTATATGCAACACATATTTTGTATTGTTGCTTATTCATATAGTTTATGCAACATATTAGCAAATTAGTTGCAAAATATCATGAGGGGTAATTTCATCTATGAACTTTTTATCTATGAAAAATCTTTTATCGATCTGTGCAAGTAAATATTTTGGTAAAAGTGAACACATACTTCAAATTGAAAGGGATTTATCATGGTTTACGAGAAAGTGTATCTAAGGGGTGAGATTTAAAGCCAATTTATTTTTCGTTTAATCTATCCACTGTAATATATTTTTGGAAGGAAAAAATTCAGACATTTCTTATCAGTCTTTATCTTATGGTATTGGTTGGTATTAAATAAGACCATATCATACGGTATGAACATACCAGACTGTAGGATAGTTGAATCTTCTCTATTATATGCAACACATATTTTGTATTGTTGCTTATTCGTATAGTTTATGCAACATATTAGCAAATTAGTTGCAAAATATCATGAGGGGTAATTTCATCTGTGAACTTTTTATCTATGAAAAATCTTTTCTCGATCTGTGCAAGTAAATATTTTGGTAAAAGTGAACACATACTTCAAATTGAAAGGGATTTATCATGGTTTACGAGAAAGTGTATCTAAGGGGTGAGATTTAAAGCCAATTTATTTTTCGTTTAATCTATCCACTGTAATATTTTTTGGAAGGAAAAAATTCAGACATTTATTATCAGTCTTTATCTTATGGTATTGGTTGGTATTAAATAAGATCATATCATACGGTATGAACATACCTGACTGTAGGATAGTTAAATAAATGATATTTGAAATATACAACTTTCATTTACATTCAACATTGTTTACCACCAATTACCATCGGATACCAGGGTGGTATAGGGTGCTCTTTTTTGGTCCTGTATTTTTCTCCGAAAATTTGTAGATCCATTATATCATGATGAACTCATTCCTTCTGTGCAAATAGTTTCAAAAACGAATTAAAAACAAAAGTGTTACCATATAGTATGGAGTTGGTAACGAGAGGTCTGAATTTTTTTCTTAAAAAATATTAAAATGGATCTCATTCTTCTAGATCACAACGAACTCGTTTCATCTGTGCCAAAAAAATCCAAGTTAGAACAGAGAAGATAAAATCCGATTAAAAAACTAAGGAAAATAAAATGTTTTTAATTTCCAACTCTTAGATACACTTTCATACCATATGGTATGCTCTTATTTAATACCAATCACTACCATATGGTATAGACTGGTAATAAATGACAATTTTTTTGTTCCAAAAATTATATAAAGTGTATATAATTTTGAAAAGCACAATTAACCTGTTTTATCTTTGCAAAAAAATTAAATTTCAACTTAAAAAGAGAGATAAATTGTACATTAAAAATTAAAGGGGAAAAGGTTAGAGGCCTTCCATAAGTGGCAGGGGGCGCTGATGTAGCAACGACTGATTGGGTTATGCAAAATTACTCACCATAGAATTACTCACCTGATCTGCTCCACTTCACCACTGCCTGGAAGGTTACATACTCTTCTCTTTTTTAGCCGCTCACCAAAATTCACCAAGAGCAACAAGCATTTTTTTTCTTTCTTTACAGAAATACTATAAAAGACAACGTGTGCCTCTCTTGTTGACTGATTCAATATATAACTTTGGTTTTATGTTTTGACAACAACAAACACTGGTTGTGTCACTTATACAAGTAGAAGAAAGAGATGACTAGACTCCGACAATGATACATAAGAGACACACTCGAGGTGTCCTGAGAATGAATACGAATCGGATGAGAAGCATATGGATGTAGAAATATAGGAGAATGATTTTCATTTGTACCATCCTATGAAATTGATTCGTCACCATGGGGTTGTATATGTGACATTATAAATCCTCACAAATATTAACTTAAGTGACAACCAAACCGGACCTAGATCATCCATTGAATTTCAAAAACACTATTCAAAAAAATAATTTCAAAAACACTATTTGTGACAATTTTATGGCCACCCATGACGAAGGTTTGTGACAATTAAACATGTCACCTTTGTTATTTACATGTCGTCACTAACTCGTCAAAAAAATTATCACTATTAACGAAAACATTGTCTCACAAATATTAGTATTTGTAACAAACAAAATTGTTACAATTGAGATAGTCATTTGTGACAATTTGGACTCATCACATATAAAATTTAAAAGTTTTAGAAAATTGAAAAAATCATTGTTTATAGGGTTAATACCTTAGTTTGGCCCGAACTATACACATACTTTCTACTTTGTTCAAGACAACTCAGACCGCCCCTTAGTCATCATCAAATGACAAGAGGGAGTAGAAAAGGTGGAAGACATAATCTCTTAGGATGAATGAGTGCTTCAACCCATACCACCATCGAAGACCAAAACCACAACAAAACTGGTCGTGGAGCACTTCAACATAGGGTAAGATTGCATTGACACTAGTGACCCTAATATTCCTCCGGGTTGCTTCTATGTAAAACGTGGATATGAATGAAGGATAAAGAATTAAAAGTGGTGGAAGAGCAAGAAGAACCTGATTGTCTACCTAGAGAAGACCTTGCTCATGGCCACATCCTTGCCCCATTTGAACAAAAAGAATACTTCAAAGAAGGGAGTTCGGATAAGGTGTTTGTGGATCAAGAGGAAAATCAAGAAGAGTATGAACTTTCACAAATTTGGAAAGGCTTTATTTAAGAGTTAAGAGAAAAAGTTGAAGAAGGGGGTTATGAATGCTTGTAGAATATCCGGTTTGATTAACTGATGCACCTTAGTTTACATTGAGCTATTATGATTATTTGTGTTTTTTTGGGGACATGCAAAGTTCAAGTATGGGGTATTCTGATAACACTCCACTTATAGTGTTTATCACTCTCATATTTGATACATTTTCCGCTTCTATCAATGTATCTTCAGGATTTTCTTACATAATTTCCTATGAGTATCATAACTATTTAATCAATGAGCTATTATTATACCTAGATTAAGTTTTTGTATCTTTTTATGTCTTTTTTATATATCTTTGTGCCTTTTAAGGTAAAACACAGCCTTGGATACTTTGGATCAAAGCTTGGATGATTGTTGATGACTCGATATTTGCACATGTTTTTCCCTTTGTTTCTTGATTGTTTGAGCTTTAATTATCGTGTCTTTGGCCTATTTTACGCTAGGTTGTGTTCCTTTATCACATTTCAGGTCCTAGCACATAAAGTGAAGCATAGGCGCAAGTTTCAAGTCAATTAGAGATCAATTGGCGATTAGGGAGAAGAAACTCGGGCATGACCTGAAGAAGAATGGATTTCTACCTCACTTTATGGACAAAGAATCATGCAAGCTTATCATGAAAATAAAGAGGACGAGAATACGAGCATCTGGGATCAAACGGCGACTGATTCAGAGTCCGGACGAGGGAGAAACGAAGCATTGAATATAGGGGAACAGGTTCGGCAGTAAAAACACGGCCGTGCCCATATTTAGGCACAACCGTGTTTTGACCGACGAGGGCTGCTGGGGGCAAAACACGGGCGGGCAAAAGCAAAATACGGCCGTATCCTCGACCGTGTTTTGCCCATAATCGGGTTTTTTAGGCAGATTGAAGCCAAAGGAAAGAGAGAGCTGGGTTTTGGATCCCAAACACCCAAGGGACGAACCAAAGAGAGAGAGAGAGGGCAATTTGAGGGCATTCTAAGAGTATAATTGGAGGATTTCTTCGCCTTGGAAGCTCGAGGAACAAGCCCAGACTTGAAGACTGATCATCTGGAGATTCTTACTGTAGTCTCTCTCTTCTCTATAGAGTAACTTCCATTCACTTAGGTTTTGAGGAACCCTAGCTATGTTTGTTTGATTGGATGATTGTATGAGTACTCTGACTTTATAATCTTGAGTTCATATTCAATCTATGCATGTTTTCATGATTCAATTCTGCTTTAGTCGAGATTATTGATTCTGCTTTGATCCTATGAGAGCGAATACCTAATTTGGTCAATAGAGAACCATAGATTGATAGTAGTGGATCGGTTGCTTTAGTCGAGGGTTGATTCACTGCTTTGTATCGATTGAGAACCTCTTTCGATAGAGGGAGTCTAGTTCAGAATGCCTTGATCGGTTGTTCTAGAGAAGGATAAGTCCCTCCAGGCAATTGACTCAAGAGGGCCTTGTTCCTTTAGTCGAGACTCAAGGACTAGTCAAGGATTCTCCGCATTGTGAATGAAAGTGAAACAGGTTAGAGATCATCAATCGTTAATCTGGCTAGTGTCTAGGGGGAATCATACCTAATTGAGTTTCCAACCTGTAATTAGATTAACTTTAACTGTAGTTTGTTAGTGTAGTTTTAGTTGTTCCATCTTAATCTGGTTTGCTAGATAATGAACTGAAGCTGAGTAATAGTAACTCTAGAGACCCGTGGATTCGATATTTATTACTTGAGCCACTATACTGCAGTCCCTTTCATTGGTTACACTTGGCCATTGTTAGGTGTTGTGTCATAGCGAGTCAATTGTGAAGAATCAATGAGCATAATTGGAAATATCAAGGAGGTATTGCACCTAAAAGACAAAGCCTAATGGAGGGAAAGTCTTCTGGAAGTCTCAACTACAGCCCAAGCGGAGCCCAATGGAGAAAAATCAGCCCAATATAAAGAAATAATCGATGACGGTCATAGACGGGTCCAACCACCGGTAGTCCAAGGCATTGAAGATGGATCCCAAATTGCATGGAGACGTTGCTTGGCCCATAAGCAACCCAACCCAAGAAAAAACGAGGCAGTGGAGGGTACTACCACTAGGCCACCTCTAAGGGTCCAACCCCTATATGACTCTAGAAGCTCATGCTTCGTCCCCCAAGTTACAGGAATTTGTGTCCCAATCGTACAAGGAAGGATTTAGGCTGACTTGGAGGAGAAAAACCTATGATGTCCCTTGTATCTAGTACTATAAATAGAGAGCTAGGTGTCAGTTGAGACACACTGCGAAAATTCACTTTAATCTTCTGTTAGCATTATGTTCGAGTGTAGAGTTTGGCGTCCATATGAGGAGGAGTAGTCAAGGAGATGATGTCATCATTGATGATGGTATCCTCCTTATCTTCTATGTATAACTAGTTTGAATTGAATATCTTGGAATGTAAACTCGTTATAATATGACTATTTCATTCCATGATTTCATGTTATTCTATTCTATGGTTGCTTGAGTATTTCGATATTTATGTTGCCATGGATGTTTATATTTCAATGCTTATAATTCTAATGAATGCTAGTATATGAGTTGTCTATAATATCATATAGGATGTTAGGAAACTACTTTGTTGTGATATCCTATTGGCCTATGCTTGTATGGGAGGATTGATCACCCGTTCATACAAGTATATAATCAATGCTTGATTGCTTAGATCACTAATGATAAGACCTTTTGTTACAAATCAAGAGGTCAACACTTAACTAAACGCTATCCTTACTTCTCCATTCTTAATTAGGTAGTTGATAAAAGAAGCGAAAGCATGCATTGACTAGCTATTGTTCCTCTC
This sequence comes from Linum trigynum, assembly GCA_964030455.1. NCBI lineage: Eukaryota > Viridiplantae > Streptophyta > Magnoliopsida > Malpighiales > Linaceae > Linum > Linum trigynum. The sequence continues at coordinate 23,775,123 of OZ034814.1, read as the reverse complement.
ATATGTGGCGGAAGCTCGGTTTGGAATTCTTAACTAGAAGGGATAGAGTTATTCAGTAGATGAATCATTGAGATTCATGATATGAATGAGAATTGAGATGCATGTTTATATGGAGTGATGTTTTCTACTCAATAACGTATCTTTACTTTTCTTCTTTTACTTTTCTACCTATAGAAACTCAGAAATCACTTAAACATATCTATTTTTGATTGCTTTTGTGCATCGACATATGAGTAGTTAGATGTGATTAGTTATGCATTAAAAAACCTAGGATTTATAACTTGATTGTATTTGATATCCATTGATAAGACTACTACAAGGAATACACATCAGACACCAAAGCATGAAGGCGTTATGAGATTCAAATATTTAGGGGGATTTAATGTTGCACTCTTAGCACGGAAAATATGTAGTCTTTCACACTGGCCATAGTTGCTTGCATCAAGGATAATAAGAGCAAAATATCATAAATAAATAAATGATTATTTTTTTATACAGACCAAGCTATACTTGGAGGAGTTTGATGGGGATACATGAATTTCTGGACGGGAGAATGAGATGACGCATTGGAAACGGTACTTCTATACGAATTTGGGGGGATCGCTAAATCCTAGGAGTGGCAAGATCTTTTGTCGCATCTGCATGCTACAGTTAGAGAGTTAATTGACCTAGAAAATAATCAATGAGACCTCATAATTATTGAAAGTTGCTTACATACAACGACGGTGAAATTCATTTTGTGCATTCAGTTGATAAGAATAGGGTAAATTGATCGACTGATCTAGAGCAATAGCAAAAACGAGGTTGTACAAAGTCCGTGAGGGGGTATAGATGTTGGCTGGATTGATTCAAGACTTGGGAGAACCTGGAACAGGCGGGGGGAAATAGACAAATAGTGATGTGAAAAAACTTATGGCTACTAGATATCCCACCCAAGGCACGATTGTTGGATATCCCACCCAAGGTACGACATTTTATGTGGAAATTTGCGCTTAATAACTTACCCACAAGAGATCATGTCAGTGTTAAAAGTACAAAAAGAGTAATACATACTCGTTTTGAGGGATAAGTGAGAATCAACTTCACCTTTTCGGAGAATGTGGATGAACATGTAACATTTGGAGACTGACAAACCTGGCCTGCTATTTTGAGATGTATGTGGAACAAAACTTCCTAGAATGAGTTAGAGAATTCTTCCAACCTTCTGAGGAAATCTAGATTGAAGAATGGTGTGTGCTCATGTGGTATTTATGGAAGGAAAGGAATGCATCTTTCTTTGATGGGACAAAGTTTGATGAGCTCGCCATCGTCTCGAGAGCACATGACTTCTTTCAGAATTGCAATCTCCACCAGCAATGATGCGAGGCTCTCATAGTAGAGCCCACAACCCAACTTCAATGGCTGAAACCAAGACATGGACAATAAAGATTAGCATGGATGTATGGGTTTGATAGGAAGGTGGAGTTGGATTGGGAGTAGTTATACAAAATAATGAAGGAAAATTCCTTTTTGTAGCAACCCAGAAGATTCAAGGGGAGTGGGAGGCGGAGATCGATGAGGCTTTAGTAGCTGAATTTGATTTACGGCGGCCTAAACGATTCCATCTCCATAATCTGGTTTTAGAAATGGATTCCCTTACTATAGTCTATAAGTTGAAGGAAGCATAATGCATTCATATATAATTGGGTACCATCTATAGAAGCATAAGATATCTCTTGAGGGATCACGAAGGGGAATGAGGTAGCATGTGAGGAGACAAGAAAAGGAAGCCACACAATGAAACAAACTTGGATTCACCAAAGGTATGGGTACAAAGAACTCCAATATTCCTTATTGACCAACTAAGGTTGGATAATGTAACCACGTCTTTTGATTAATAAAGAATAACAGGTTCCATAAAAAAAGAATCGAGCTTGCATTTGTCAAAAAAGAAAATACTCTTGAGGTGCTTTAATTATGATATACACTCATGTAAGGTTATGGATGTAAATGTTGAGAGGAAGAATTGAACCCATGTCGGTGGAAGGAAGAACAACTAAAGGAAGGTGACGCCAAGTAGAAAGAGTTTGAATTTGAATAAACTGTGTTATTTGGCTTTTTATATTGTAGCACCTAAAGTTTTTTTTATTAGACATTTTGGTTAGTTGCAGAAGTTAGTGGTAAGCTAGTTTTCAGCTAAGTAGTTAGAGTCAAGGTCAGTTATTTGTGGGGAATTTCTCCAGGATCATGGGAATAAGTTATTGGGATATGGCCGATTCGTTAGGACAAGAATCATGTACTTAACCTTGTTTATTTAAACTTGAATAAACTGTCAGATTGCCCTTCATTTTGAGCTTTCATATTTGTATCAAATCTTTATGCAAGATGTATCCATATTGATTTGTGTGAGAATTTCTAAGCAAGTGTGAGTGACATTTGCATATAGAGTGAACGTGGGTGATTATGGAAAACACGAGTTTATTTGTGAGAATCATCAAAAGGGGACATAGGGTGAGTGCTAAGCTATGAGATTGCGAGAAAGAAATGAGTTAATCAAGTCGTTTTTCAAAGGTGTGCGTACCAAAATTTGATGGTGACTTTGAGTATTGGATCCTTATGATGGAAAGAGGAATACTAGAAGGTGGTGAGTACTAGGTTCAGAGAACATGTTGCAGGAAAGGAGTTGTCAGCAATTCAAAAATGGAATTGCTAAAGAATTGCGAGATTGAATGAACGTGAAATATCAATGTAGTGTTAGGGGCCACAAAGCTCAATTGCATACTCTAAGAAGGAATTTTGAGCTTCTGTATATGGAAGAAAGTGAAACTATAATTGAATACTTTAATAGGGTTATGATAATGGCTATTTCTGTGAGGATTTGTGGAGGAAATTTAACTGATGTTCACATAATTGAAAAGATTCTCAGAACTCTAACCAAGAATTTTTTTTTGTATGTTCAATTGAAGAATCAAAAGATATTGAATTGCTATGAGTGGTTGCACTCCAAAGTTTACTAATAGTAGTTGAAGATAAGTTTCATAAGAAGAATGCATGGGGAGTGAACCATGCTCTAAGGACTGGTCATGAGTTTGAGGGAAGAGGTGGAAGAGGTCAGCCATGTAGAGGAAAAGATAGAGGGTAGAGATTGGAGTAGAGAGCCTACAGAGTGTTTCAAATGCCACAAGTTTTGACATTTCATAAATGAATGTCCATACTGGAATACCTATCAACAACAGGCTAATTACTCTAGCTCTTATCCTAATAAGCACATATCATATGGAGATATGAATGAAGATGTTATGCTAATGGCGAGTGTTGAAGCTGATGGTGCTAAGGAGAGTAAAGGAGAAAAGTTATGGTGGTTTCTTGACTCGGGATGCAACAACCACCTGACTGGGAACAAAAACTGGTTTACCTCACTTGATACCAGCTTCACATGCAGTGTAAGATTGGGAAATAAATTTAAACTGGAAGTAGTGGGAAAATCATAGTGAAATTTCCTATTAGTTACACTTATTTTGTAGTTAAAGAAGTCTTCTATGTTCCTCGTTAGAGATGGTGGTACGTAGATCACAATGAATTCATTCCTCCTATAGAAAATCTTTCAAAATTTGAGTAAAAAAACAAAGGTGATACAAAGTGGTATCATGTGTTACGACGGTGATAAAGAAGTGGTAATTGGTGGTACACTATTCTCTCTCTTGAAATATATCCAAATTTATATCATTTTGTAAATCACAATAAACTTTTCATCTGAAATTTTTTTAAATCGAATTAAATGTTAAAACAAAGAAGATACTAGTTGATAAAAAAAATACAAATTTAACCGCATTCTTTAAATCTAGCCTCACTAAAACTCAATGTCCAAATCTAATTAGTACGAATACATAATTAAGAATTATACACTTACTATTGTTTGCCTGCAAGCTGCAAGAATTTTTGGTTTTTAGAAAAGACGGCCATGGGCACCAATCCACTAATACAATCAAATGAAGGATTTCTTGGATTAATCATTAATCATATTAATGAAAACCTAACCAGAAAATCATATATAAAAAAGTCGTTGTGTACGGATGAATTAGGTAGTAGTATTTAGGTGCGCCTTCCGGGAGATGAAGGTGGCGGCAAGCGATGGCCACACCGGCTCCCTTGGACATTGCGGGACCCACATTGTCGACACGATAGTACTACAAGTACAACTCACCAAATTCAGCAGTACAATCTGAGGATATAAAGGTAATTCACGCTCTGCAAAACCTTGGCCGACTGGACGAGAAAAGAAGGATCAAAGGAACAAGAAAACGAGATATCTAAACGACGGGAGGGCACTGCAGCGGCGGATCCAGTAATTTGACGTTTTTTTAAAAAAATAAATTAAATAATAAAAAAAATTGTAAATAAAAAAATACCTTACTCGTAAAGGTACAGGTTATAAAAAGTTCATGATGTGTTTTCATATTCAGAAATAATTGTAGAATACACTTGGTGTCTACGGTGTTAAAACAATTGTCTCTATATATCCTACTAAACAATCATTCACGAACTGATCACATATTCGATTTGTACTCGTTTTTTATGTAACCCAAAGCCGAAAGACTCTTTCAACACTTGTCGCACAACCATAAAATCAATACAAATTAAGAGTAGCTTGAAATTAGTTTATTAATTGTTAGGATTTGAAAATAATTAGAGATAGGGAATGACATTTTACTATTTACACAATGTTCTAAATCGAACAACAAATGAGTTGTAGTTTAATGGAAATTATGTTTATTAATAATAATAGTGTTCTAGATTTGATTACCCAACCTACCACTTATATTCTCATACACAAATTTAAATATGACAGTAGGATAATCATTTTTTCAAATTTCAGGTGTGTCCCTCAGACCCTCACTGTCAATTATAATTTTTTTGTTCGTACGTAAATTACCACCGAAAGCTGGATAATCGTTTCCCCAAAATTTAGGGATGTTCCGGGACACCCCTAAACCCCCTTAGGTCCGCCCCTGCGTGGGTGGTTAATTTGCGGGTTGTTGATCCGCAAATAATTTGAACCGCAAGTAGTGGGTGGATTGCGGGTTGATAAATCTCCTACCCGCACTTATGTGGGTGGATGGTGGGTGGATTGCGAGTCACCCAAACGACCCACACTATATTTTTACATGATAAAATGGTTTTTCTTATACTATCGAATATTCGTCATATTTCCTAACCACACTACATACTAGCCATCTAATTCTAAAAATAGAGAATAGAGAATATTTTTAGACGAAGATTAATACGGTTTAGAGACATTTTTAGAAGATTAAGTAGATTATTTCACATAATATAATTTGATTACTCACACAATATACTTAAAATATTTAAATAAAAACATTGTGTTTGAATTCTAAGTTAAACGCAAGGTTGTCAACCCGCAGTTCAACCTTTTTTTACTCTGACCCAGTGAAAAAATTGACTCACACACTTGCAGGACCCACTACAAAGGTATCGGGTTGGAGGTCACACATAATTATTTTCCCCTTTACTTTGTGAAATACGTTCTTTTTTTGTTTTCTTCTTGGTCTAATCCTATCTTTGAAATCTAAGTTGAATATTAATGTTATATTATTATATGTGAATTTTCACTATATGTTGAATTTAAGTACGATATATTATTTTAGTGCAATATTATATTATATTAGATGTAATTTTATATAATTTATAAGTATATGATCTATACAATAAATTTTTTCATATATCCAAACTCAATCAAATTAAAAAGTTGAAAGTAGGAACCATTTAACCTTTTAACTCGCTTATTCAATCGGACAAAGTGGTTAAAGCAATAAAGCCGGCAGACAACCTTTGGTTAAACGTTCCCTTCTCACACTAGCATCCTGAAAAAATTATAAAAGATTTCTTCCCATAACATATTGGGAAAAAAAGGAAAGTGTTTTGAGCCGAATATATAGAACACAAACGCGCTAATAAATTAGGACTTGGGAGATTATAAATTTCTTGCACAATTTAAAAAAATAAAGAGTTTTTTGCACATTTGATTTGATTTTATTGCTGGTCTTCCCCATATATCTCTCGAGTTTCTTTGTGTCTCCCTCCAACTCCAATCCAGTATTCTCTCACCGGCTGAAAGATCTCTCGTGTCTCTTTATTTCCCCTTTCCTCTCTTCTTCTTCTTCTTCTTCTTCTTCTCGATTTTGTTCTTTCCAATTTCATCTGTTGCCTTTTCCCCTCTTTCTTCCCACCTCCTGTCGAGCGAGACTGGGTCCTGCTCGGGGGCAAGTAATAATGTCGCCGGGCGCGAGAGACCTGCAGCTGGCTCGAGTCGCCGGCGGCCAGGACGCTGATGCCGGTGACATGGAGGACGTCAGGCTCCTGGACTCGTACGAACAGCGGGAATCCGATGATGTTATCGAGGCTGGAGAAGGCGGCGAAGGAGGAGAGGGAATGATGAGGAGGATTCAGGTCAGGATTACCGGGATGACCTGTGCTGCCTGCTCCAATTCCGTCGAATCAGCTCTCAGGAGCGTCAATGGCGTTGTCTCCGCCTCTGTTGCGCTGCTTCAGAACAGGGCCGATGTCGTGTTTGACCCCAGCTTGGTCAATGTTGGTTGGCCTACTTGGACTCTTCTTGTTTTTCCCCCTCCTTTCCCCCTTTTTTCCTCGCGTTCCGTTTCCTTGAAGACGCACGCTAGTTTCCTTTCTGAATTCGAAACTGCGGGTCTAGTTGGTGTTGCTTTGGAGTCCTTCTGAAGCTGCCTATGCCCCTCGTTTTCCTTGCTGATTAATGGATCAATTGGATAAGTTCAGATGAACTTTGGTAGAAGAGGAGTTGGTCTATTCTTTTTAAATCGACAGTGACTTCCAGCTCCTTAATGACGAGGGAACGAGAATTAATGCTGTTGCTTCATTCAAATTTGTGTCTTGCAAGTAATTGCATGTGGTTTAGGGCTATACAGTCAACTACTACTCTACCGTACACAATTTTGATCTCCTTGGATGGCCAGATAAACGTCCCCGAAGTAAGAAACTTTAGAGTTTAAAGTGGGCATGGCAGAATATGGGAGGAAAACCCACCAAATACGATTCGATGCTGAATGTTATATAGACTTGCATTTTCAGTTCTTGCTCTGGCTATGACTGCTTTCTTTGCTCTCTGATATGATGTGAACAGGCTGACGATTTTTGTTTGTGAAATCAATTCTGAAGTTTTGCTTGCTACCATTCACTCCTCATATCAGGACGATGATGTCAAGAATGCAATTGAGGATGCAGGGTTTGATGCAGAGTTTATGCCTCAACCTACTACAACGAAGAAAAATTCTGACAGTAAAGCCCTGGTGGGTCAGTTCACAATTGGCGGTATGACTTGTGCCGCTTGTGTGAACTCAGTTGAAGGTATTTTGAGAGATCTTCCTGGTGTAAAGAGGGCTGTTGTGGCGCTGGCCACATCTTTAGGGGAAGTTGAGTATGATCCCACGATAATTGATAAGAATGACATAGTGAATGCCATTGAAGATGCTGGTTTCGAAGGGGCACTTGTACAGAGCAGTCAGCAGGACAAAATCATAGTCGGAGTTAGTGGAGTAACGACAGAGATTGACGCACAACTTTTGGAAGGAATACTTAGCACATCAACAGGCGTTCGTCAATTCCGTTACAACAGGATATCCACCGAACTTGAAGTTCTTTTTGACCCTGAAGTCATTAGCTCTAGATCCTTGGTTGATGGGGTCGAGGAAGGGAGCAATGGCCAGTTCAAATTACACGTTATCAATCCATATGCAAGAATGACGTCTAAAGATAATGAGGAAGCGTCCAATATGTTCAGACTTTTCATGTCCAGCTTGCTTTTCAGTGTGAGTGCTGCTTGTCTGTTCTTTTTTTTTTCATTCAGCAGCAAAGCTTTTTTGTTAACATTTCTTTTCTCTTTTGTCCCATTGGTTACAGATTCCAGTCTTTTTCATAAGAGTGATATGCCCTCATATACCACTGCTATATTCTGTGCTACTCTGGCGTTGTGGACCGTTCATCATGGATGATTGGTTGAAGTGGGCATTGGTGAGTGTGGTTCAGTTTGTAATTGGGAAGCGCTTTTATGTAGGAGCTGCAAGGGCACTTAAAAATGGTTCAACCAATATGGATGTGTTAGTTGCACTTGGAACCTCCGCCTCGTACTTCTACTCTGTTTGTGCCCTTCTATACGGTGCTGCCACTGGGTTCTGGTCTCCTACCTACTTTGAAACAAGTTCCATGTTGATAACATTCGTATTATTGGGGAAGTATTTGGAATGTCTTGCAAAGGGAAAAACATCTGATGCCATCAAAAAGTTAGTAGAACTTGCACCGGCAACCGCATTACTGGTTGACAAAGACAAAGGTATTCTTAACATTCCTCAGTCTTACTTATTCTGTTCGTATTTCCAGTAAATCAGCGTATTCAGTCATATAATTATTCTCTGAATTAATTGATATAATTTGTTATTAGGTGGAAAAATTCGAGAAAGAGAAATAGATGCCTTACTGATTCAGCCTGGTGATACTTTAAAAGTTATTCCTGGTGGAAAAATTCCTGCAGATGGCGTTGTTGTATGGGGTTCAAGTTATGTTAATGAGAGTATGGTAACTGGAGAGTCGGAGCCTGTTCTAAAGGAAGCTAATTCATCAGTTATTGGTGGTACTATTAACTTACATGGTGTGCTACATGTAAAGGCCACTAAAATTGGATCGGATGCTGTTCTGAGCCAGATAATTAGTTTGGTTGAAACAGCACAGATGTCCAAAGCTCCAATTCAGAAATTTGCAGATTTTGTGAGTATCAAATTTTGGCTCAGTTTTCTCGTGACAAACGTTATGATAGTTTTGGTAACTGATGTGTATAAAATGATACCCGTCTTGTATCTAACAAAGGATTATGGTCTTATTCCCCCTTCCTCCCAAAGTTGTCCTAAAATCCTGACTATATATATTGAAATTTTTTTCTTCTGCTCTTGGCGGAACTGGCGTCTGGGTTATTGTTTCATGAATGATTTCAGTTCATGATGTTAGATCTCTTTCTCTGTGGCAGGTTGCAAGCATTTTTGTCCCTACAGTTGTTGCCATGTCTTTGATTACATTATTGGGCTGGTAAGGCCTTGATCAATTATTTCCTTAGTGGCAGTAAATGGAAACACTCTATTCTTTGCTCACTATTTTTTCATGAATTCTTCGTAGGTACATTGGTGGAACTATTGGAGCTTATCCTGAAGAGTGGCTTCCTGAAAATGGCAATATCTTTGTCTTCTCTCTCATGTTTTCAATATCAGTGGTGGTAATTGCATGTCCATGTGCGCTTGGGTTGGCAACACCAACAGCAGTGATGGTTGCCACTGGAGTTGGGGCTAAGCATGGTGTGTTGATAAAAGGAGGAGATGCTTTGGAAAGGGCTCAAAAGATCAATTACGTGATATTTGATAAAACTGGAACTTTAACTCAAGGGAAAGCAACAGTCACCACTGCAAAAGTTTTCACAGCAATGGATCGTGGAGAATTCCTCAGATGGGTGGCTTCTGCAGAGGTAATTTTCTTTTCTTTGACATGAAAATATGAGCTGGCTGCCTGAAACAATTCTTATGTATTTTGCTGTTCCCTTTCCCTCCTTTCCAAATCTCATGTGTAAAAATTAATGACTGATGCTTTGAGGGCTTCCCTCTTTTCTCGTGGTTCAGGCGAGCAGTGAGCATCCATTGGCAAAAGCAATAGTGGAGTATGCCCGACACTTCCATTTCTTTGATGGGCCTTCTCCAACAAAGGATGGTGAAGCCCATAATAAAGATTCAACAATATCCGGGTGGCTTTTGGATGTCTCAGATTTCTCTGCACTACCTGGAACGGGTGTCAAGTGCTGTATAGATGGCAAACGAGTCCTGGTAAGGCTAATGGAGATGTTGCAATAAGTTGTGTTGGTTTCTACTTCTGAATAGAAGTCCGGAGAACTGAACCTAGTAGAAAATTTTGAGTATATATTCTTATATGATATATGTTACGATGGCTGAGCAGGTGGGTAACCGGAAGCTCATGGCTGAGAATGGCATTGAAATCTCAGCTGCTACCGAGAGTTTTGTAGTAGAACTTGAAGATTCTGCAAAGACGGGCATACTTGTTGCATTTGATGACAAGTTAATTGGCGTTCTGGGAGTTGCGGATCCTTTGAAGAGAGAAGCTGCTGTCGTTGTAGAAGGGCTTCAAAAAATGGGCGTCGAACCAGTCATGGTCACTGGAGACAACTGGCGGACAGCTCGTGCAGTAGCCAAAGAGGTATGTTTTCCTTATCTTAAATCAACCAAAAATGGGCTCACCAGAAACTTTTATCATCTGGAAGAGGAGCTAAGAGCACGTTGCATCCAAAGCAGGTTGGGATTAAAGATGTAAGAGCAGAAGTAATGCCAGCAGGCAAGGCCGATGTGGTCCGCGCACTTCAAAAGGACGGGAGCACGGTAGCCATGGTTGGTGATGGCATAAACGACTCGCCGGCCCTGGCTGCATCTGATGTCGGCATGGCCATTGGTGCGGGGACGGATATAGCAATAGAAGCTGCCGACTACGTGCTGATGAGGAACAACTTGGAGGACGTAATCACGGCCATCGATCTGTCGAGGAAAACGTTTGCTCGCATCCGTTTGAACTACATGTTTGCGATGGTGTACAATGTGGTGGCGATACCCATAGCTGCTGGGGTGTTCTTCCCTTATTTGAGGATCGTGTTGCCTCCGTGGGCAGCAGGTGCCTGCATGGCGCTGTCATCGGTGAGTGTAGTGTGTTCTTCTTTACTTTTGAGACGATACAAGAAGCCCAGACTCACCACGTTACTGAAAATTACTGTAGAGTAGATAAGGAGGAAAGTGTGAAGTAAATAACATTGTAATGTTGTGATGAATTGTTACAACAAAACGGGGGGAAATGTTGTGAGGGTAAAGTAAAAGGAGGGAATAGAGAATTTGGGGAGGTTCTTGGGGGGGGGGGGGGGGGGGGGGGGGGGGGGGGGGGTCCAAATTTTGTACAGACTTCATTTTTTTTTTTTGGTTTCTTTCACTTTAAGCCTAAGTTTAGTCTTTGTAAGCTGGCCGGGGCGGTGAGGAGGTGGTCGTTGTACCATACCACCCCGTTGATAAGATGTAAAGGGAGCCGCTCTTTGTGTGTAAGTCAGTTGTAATGATATGGGTTAATACCTTAGTTTAGTTCGAACTATACACAAATTTTCTATTTTGACTTGTGGTTTTCGAAATAGCTATCCTGGTCTGAACTATGTATCATACTTTCTAATTTGGTACGGATTCGGATTTGATCGTTAAATTAGACGGTCAACTCAATAACCAGCTCACCTGTCATGTAAGCAAGTACGAAATAAAAAATTTATTTTTTGAATTTCTGTATTCATTTACTTTTCTATTTTTTGTTTATTATTATTATTATTAGAAAAGAAAATGAATACAGAAATACAAAAAAAATCATTTTTTTTATTCCGTGCTCGCCGATGTGGCAAGTGAGCTGATCATTGACTAACAGTCAATTCAGTTGACCGTTCAATTTGACGATCAAATCTTGCTTCAGGCCAAGTTAGAAAGTATGGTACATAGTTCAGGGCAGGATAGCAATTTCGAAAACCACGGACCAAAGTAGAAAGTTGTGTATAGTTCGAGCCAAACTAACTTATTAACCCTAATGTTATCGTCGCCTAGGTTTACTATCAGCACCTTCTGGTTTGGTGAATGCTACGATTGTTAAACCAGGCAACAATGGCAGAATTAGAAAGTTGAATGAGGAGAACTTATTTAAATCGTAATAACTGAGAGAAGGGGTTAAGGTTTTACTGACTACTCTATCTGACTTGAATCGTGATAATTGGGAGAGGGGCTAAGGTCTTGCTGATTACTTTATATCCTAAATTTATTGAAAATTTTACATGTAATAATTTGAGGAGGTTACTGACTTCTATCTAACTCATCCATTATCCGGTAACGCCTATGTGTACCTTTCTTTCCGCAACATATGTACCTCCCTGCTTGCCCCGTTTCAGCAATGCAAGCAATACAATTTGGCAGGCTTGGTATGTCTGATCCTCGTGGCTTGGGATTTGAGGTTCTGGTTTAGAACTTTAGATATTCTGGTTTAGAATAACTTCAAGCTTGCACGAAATACGTACTGCATGTAAGGCTAACAGACAGTCTGGTTATGTGACAATTTTATTTTATGGTGCCTTTAGTGGTGGTTAATGGTTGAGAAAGCCCTAGACCTGGTACAACTGGAGGTAGGGCTGGAAGTTTGTCTATATTTGGTATCACCGAATACACGTATTATTTTTTGAGATTTGGATTGAGATTCAATTTCAATTGTTATTCGGTATTAGGGATTACGGGATTGAGATCGGTATATACTGAAATACCGAAATATAAGCTAGTGTGTAGTTTATCCTTTCAACTAGACTCTCTCATTCACTACTACACTACCCACAACCACCAATCTATTGTTATTTTCATAACACCAAAAAGCAAACACTAGTATTAGTCTTCTCTTAGCCTCCAATTCGTCAAATTAAAGATTACTAATGACAAAAACTTGAGATGTCACCTCTACTCGATTATCCTTATCTATATCCTAGCTCTGGTCAAACTCAAAACTCTTTGTTTAGTCTATTTGTCCTATATTAAACAATCAAATCTAATTTATATATTAATTATAAATGTAATTAATTTTGTATTCGATAATACCGATTGGGATACTGAAGTACCGATTGGGATATCAAAATATTTAGGAATTGGGATATCGAAATTATTTAGGGATTGCGATTGCGATTGAGATTGATTTTAGGATTTAATTCGATATTCGGTATTGGAATACCGATACGGTACCGATTTCCACCCCTAACTGGAGGTTGCTTATCGGAAAGCAAGCAGGTGGGTGGCTACAGATGGGCAAAAAAACCACAAATTTTGAGTGGGATTCAAAACCTTATTTTAATCAAGTTTGGGTAATATTCTTTTTGGGACATACTTATATTAACCTTTTTAGTTCGAGTCTAAATTAAAGACTCATTATATGGGATAAAAAAGATAATAACAAACTCTAATGCAATTTGTCTGTTTCTTTGTTTAGAAACAAACATAAATGTAGAAATATCAATTTTAAGTCTGTCCTAAATGAATTGATCCAAACTAGACCTAATCCAAATTTAACCCAAACTCAAAACCATTAAGAGTGTATATGGGTCTAATTTGGTCCTCCATATGCTCATATGTGTCATGACAATTGGATCAAATTATCCAATGAGTCTACCCATTGCCATTGGGTGGCTAATATAGCCAACAACACTTTAGAGACATTCATCAATTCGGGGACTATTCTAACTAATACCAAAATCTACAAAAAAAAGTATGTTGTCTCCAGAGAAGTCAAAATACTTATGGGTCGTCTGGATGTGGCATTTGAGTGTGGTATTTTAGACCAAATAACACATTATGTGGTATATGATACCAAATTAACACTTTTGGCTAGAAAAAAAGATGTAACATTTGATACTTGTTATTTTGCAAAACATAATTATGCCAAACACTAACAAAGACTCAATATGTAATGACATACTATTCTATTATAAAGATATATACAAATTTCTACATATTAATACCGCAGCATATGCATGTTGACAAAGCATGAACACACATTGATCAAGCAAGCAATGAATAGGGCTAACTTGATCTCCATTTCTATCTCTTCCATGTCAACTAGACCCATATCTTCATAGAGTGGAAGTGGAAAGATCCACCAATCCTTTCTCTGGATAATGGTCATTTAGGAGACAAATTATTGTGCAATGACCAGGATCCTCCTTCACTTCATATACTCGAATGAGTTCTTTTTGAGTTGATGCTAGTCTTCTCAAACTTCTCCTTCTCCATAAGTTGCTCAAGCTTCTGTCTTGGGCTCTCCCAAGCACCAACGCTATGCAATAGTGGTATGCTCGATATCTTCTCCTCCCAAAGCTTCTATTAATCTTTGCATCATTGGAGGGTATCAAGATGGTTCTTCATGGATGATCATCTTCTTTGTCGAGGTTGTGTCATCTTCTTTGTCCTCTGGCATGATATGTCTTCATTGCATAGGCTTTAGCAGACACCAATGTCTTCTTCCATTCCTCCTTGAATGGATACTGACTCGCCACAGATACACCGCGAATTCAACCCCGACTAGAGCTCAAGCATAAACTCTAGCCGGGTGTAGTTTGGGAAAGTATGTTTTAATTGTCAAACCCGGGCCGGTTTATGTACCCCTACTTCAATCGCTTAGGTTGTTATCTAGCAAACGATTTTGGGTTTAAAACTAAGAAAACTACAAAATAAACAAACAAGTAAAGTAAATCGAGGTTGTCCCAATAAGATAAGAATTCATCCTGGTATTGTTACCCCTAGCGACATATCAAGATCGACCAAATCGAATGCTAATGTGTGGAGGTGTGTTAATATACCGTAGGAGGCCACAATAAGTGAAGGAAACCTCACTTCCTTAATCAATCGTTTAAGGAAAACAATTAAGCTAGGAACCTTAGTTCTCTCAATCAATGGATTAAGGATTGCTACAATAAACTAGAAAGTCTACCTCTCTTAACCTTTTGACCAAGCTAGGAGTCCTAGCTCTCTTAACCGATAAAACTAATGGTTGCAAGAACCAATCCCTCAAAACTTAATCCGGACGGCAAAGTAACACCCAAGTTAAAGTGCTAAATCGAAGTTGAGGGTTGTCCTAATTTTCCCTAGGTAGGTGACTCAATTGGCCAATGAATCTATCTTATAAAATCCTCCTAACTAAAAGGGGAATTCCCTCTACCTATGTCAAATTGGCATAGTAATGAGAAATAAAGAACACAACCCAAACATCATGAAAATACCTCAAACTTTGCATTAAACACAAACCCACACACAAAGCATTCAATCAATACAATCTATCACATATTTAAATCTAGGGTTCACAACGCCCAAGTGAATAGGTAGGTTATTCCATAGAGGCAAGGGAAAACAAGAAAAAGGAGAGAAAGAACCATGAAGAGATGACAATTTTCCTTCCTTGTTGCTTGAATCTACCTTGAGAGGTAAGAATCTTCACTCCTCTAGCTTAGGACAAGCCAAAATCTCCTTCTTCCTCCTTTGAATGACACTTTCTCTCTATAGAATATGAAGAGTAAACCCTAATCTCTCCCTAGAAACCCTCCTTTATTATGAAAACTAAAACCCTAGAAAAAGCTCTCCTTTCTCCTTCAACTCACTTCCCCTTTCTATACCCAGAACGACACCTGTTCACGGCTGTGAACAATCGTCCTGGACCGTTAAGTCGAGCAGATTCGCACCCTTTCACTAAGTCACTTCACAGTCTAGGGCTGGAGTTCATGGTCGCGTGACCGTGAATTGACTGGACTCTAGTGAGATGCGCAACTATTCTAGAACCTCTGCGCTTCATGGTCTCGGGGCAATCGTGACAATTGCGTCCAAACCGTGACTTAGGACTTTTCTTCAATTTTTGGCACTTTTCGACCTCCAATCGGCCTGAAACTCGTCCTCGACCTTCCCACACGTGCTAGGACCTGAAATGTAAAAAACAAGCACAACCCAGCGTAAAATAGGTCGAGGGACAGTAATCAACTAAGAAAAACGAATAAGAAATGAGGGATTAAATGTGTACAATTGGACCCGAATCAACTACCTCCCTCTTGCATCCTAGCTTTGATTCTCTTTCCTTCTCCTCCACCATCTCACAAAGATGGTTCCACAACTCCTTCTTCCTCGAAAGTCTACTTGGTAAAGAGCTCCCATGAGTTGTTACACCGATTTTTTGCTCTTGATACTTTAGATCTTTGTTAGTTGATGTGAGGAAAAAGAAGAGGGGATGCCCTCTCTTTTATAGACGAGCGATGGGTGGGCATCGAGTGCCACCACTGCTTATTTCCTCTTTTGGTATAGACTCTTTTTAGTCCTTGTGCACGTTGGACAGGGAAATGGCGCATCTGGTGGTAGCGATGGGGGTGCATCTTGTGGACCTGCCATCCCTTTTATTGTGGGAGACAGATTTGCATGAATCCTTCTTTGTGTTGGAGATGAAAATTTAGCGTCGGGCATGCTTTTCCCTAAGGTATCTACTGCGTCGGGTCTAGGCGTTGGTGTTTTTCCTTCTCCATTTTTGAGTTTGCTCTCCTTGTTCTTGAAGGATTCGTCAATTTTGGCAGCACCATTGGCAAATGTATCAAATATGTGAGTGATAAATACTATAAATAAAGTGCCATCAAATCTCACATTCGTATTCTCAACAGTAGGTGACTCCGGACCACAATATCACAAAACCCACATTCTCTTCCTTCTCTAAAACCTCAGATGTTATATCATTATTTGTATCAATCAAGATATCCTCCTCATCACATTCAACAGTAGCAGCGTTTGCTTCAGGAACCCAAACACCTCTTGGACCCCGAGAATTAGCACAATCGTGCCCAAACACCCCACACTTTGCACAAAACAAATGAATATTCTCATACTCAACCCCGATCTCAAAATCAAGATCTCCATCCTGATATAATCGATTTATCTTAGGAAAATCAAAATCAGCACCCAACTCCAAACATTCTTTGGAAAACCCCAACTGATCTCCGAGTAGAGTCTTCTGAACCAATGTAGTCAAAAGCGAGTTTCTACGTAGAAATGTTTTGGTGATCTAGAAGCGTAAAATCGTAAGTTTTTAAGTATTAAAGCGGAGTTTTTAACTAGGTAAGTTATAAAAACTGAGATTTTGTGTAGAAGCGTTTTAGTGACCTAGAAACGTAAAATCGTAAGTTTTTAAGTTTTAAAGTGCGATGTTGACTACATTGTTCTAAACCATCCACAACGATTTTCTAATATTTCTCGTCTCCCATTCTAAGCCTTCAAGAAACATAAATTCAAGAGATAGACCCCAAATTATGACCCATGCATAGTGGGTGGATGGATAACCAGTTGAATCCCTACATGCCACTTTCAAAGAAAATTGGATTCCCCGGATAGTGCCATGACCCGACTTGAAAGCCCAGTCGCAGGAACTGGCAAAAGGAAATTGAAACACGAAAAGCTTCAAACCAAATTCCAAATTTAGAGACTTAAACCATACCATCTCTTCCCATAATATGTTAGCCCATGATTGAAGAACTTGAATCTTCGGCCTAGAACCCACAGATTTACCAATCAATGAATCCTTCCATCACTCGGCTCCTTTTTCCTATATTTCTTTGGGAATACGAAACCCATCTTTGACTCGCTCCTGCGGTGGATACTACAGACAGTCCTCGGGGACGACCGAGAAGAGCTGCACCCACAATATAAATAGACCTTGAACGAAATTTATTTATGTTGCAAAAAAATGATTGTGTATCTGTAATACCCTAACCTGGTCAGACACTACTTTTACCAAAATATCCTTCGCAAACAGTTAACCAAAACCATAATCAAAATTGCTTTGAAATTCAATTCATAATATCTTGAAACTTGCTTACATGGAAAACATAAACATACTTAATAAATGCACATCAAGTTTCGATCCTACTAAGTACATAAGAACTTAATTCTTCGTACTAGAGTCCGCAAGAGTCTTGAACCTCGTCATGACCAAATCGTCTTCTTGAGTGTACTCCTGATAATTTTACAATCTCTGAGTGCGGGCGTAGGGATCGGTCCTAGTCCTAGTCCCAGTCCCAGTTCCATTCTGTCTCTCTCTTCCTCTCAGTCGGACGAACCTTACCTCCCATAATCAAGGTAAGGTTTGGTTTTGTTCGTTTTGTTTATGTTCAGTCTAAATTTTTTATTGTTTGCAATTTCATATTGCTTTCGTTTTCTTTCTATTCAAATTGGTAATTTGTTTGTAGTTTTTTATGTTGGGAATTATTTGTGTGGTTTGTTGGAATAGTGCATAATAAATGGAGGGGACTATTTGGATAGTTTGATGGACTTTTGTTTCTATTGTTCAACATCCTATCAATTTTATGTTGTTTACATTTTTTAATATTTTGAAGATGGCGTCCAACAATTAATCAACCCATCACTCTATTGCTAATAATGTTATCGGCAGTGGATATCGACAAAATAAGGATCCGACTTGGAATTATGCAAAAAGATCATCACAAAAGTTGGAAAGTTGTGGCACAAATGCTTATTGGGTTAGTTTGGCCCTGCTGTAACTTTTGTAGAAGCAGCTTCTCGTTGAAACTTTTAGAGAAGTACTTTTCAAAAATAACAGTTGACTATTTGGCTAAAAATCTATTAGAGTATTTTATAATATAAGTAGAGTGACTCAACTCGAATACCACAATAAAACTTCCAATTAAGACCCAAGTATAAACCTTAACAGGGTGCAGTATAGGGCAAGTATGTTTAAATATTAACCCGGGCCGGTTCATGTACTCCTACTTTGATTGTTTGTAACATTATCTAGCGGTTGATTTTTGGTGAAAACAACAATCTAAAGCTAAAACGTTTGCAAAAGTAAATGGATTTGACACTAATTGAGAAGGCTTCACCCGGGTGTTGCCCCTCTAGCTAACAATTACTACTTGTTGGATCGAATGGTCGTGTGTGGTGAGGGGGTTGTAAACCGTAGGGAAATGTAACAAGTAGCCAAGCGCCACTCTCTTGGTCTCTAGGCCGAGGGAAAGGGATATGATCCAAGCCACCAACATGGCTCTCTCGACTATTGACTAAGGGTTTGTTAGACTTCGCCCTCTAATCGGAGTTCGGGCGGCCACGCACAACCAAACCCTAGGTGCTAATAAAAAATAGGAGGTTTGCCCTGCATTAACCTAACTAGGACACAATGAATTGCCTAAGAAAACCCAGCATTCAAAGAAAGGAAGGGGGTTTTCTCTCTACCTAGGTTAGAATGACAATAAGATTGATAGACTTTCACACAACACAATCATTCATGAATAATACCTCCACATTCGCATTAAACACAACCACACACAAATTATTCAATTCGTACAAGCATTCACATAGGGTTTACAAACACCCAAGTGAAAGAAGGGACTACTTCATGCTAGGAGAAGGGAAAACACAAGAAGAAGGAAAACCATCAAAGAGATGCTAGCCTTGCTCCTTGTGTTGAAGAGATCCTCTTTTGGGGGAGGAATTCCCAAATCCTTGCTTGAAGATGAAACCCTAGCTTCTCCTCTTTTTTGGTTCGTCACTTTCTCACTCTAGAAATCTGAAGAAGAAGAAGTTTCTCACCCTAGGTCTCCCCCCTTTTCTCCTTTGGCTCAATCTCCTTTATATACCCTGATCGGGCTCAGTTCATGGTCTTAGTTCACGGCCGTGAACTGCAAGCAGGGATCGTGATCTCAAGTCGAAACGCGTTGCATCACTAAGTCCAGTTCACGGGCAATAGCCTGAGTTCACGGTCTAACGACCATGAACTGACTCGTGTCCAGTGAAAACCATTTGTGCTCTGGATGTCTGGCTGTTCGCGGGAATCGCCTCCAGCTCATGGTCTTAGTGACCGTGAAATCACAGGCCAAACCGTGATCTGCTGCTATTTCCAACGTTTGACTTGATTTTCCGCTCTTTCGTCCAACTTTTGAATCGGAGGTTGGTTCCACCTGCCAAGTCTGAAAACACCAAAACAAGGCACAATCCGGCATAAAACCAAACCTCTCAGAGTAAAAATGCTTCAAACGAATAAGAAAACCGGGGGTAAAAAGTGTACAAATTAGCCCGAATCGTAGAGCTGGCCATTCGATTTCTCGTTGGCGGTTGACCGATAGTTATGACCAAAATCCGACGGTTAACGGCTAGCCAATGGTCGATGAGGCATTAAAAGCAAAATGGGAATGCCTCGATGAGCGAATGCGGGTCATAGAAGGGGTTGAGTCATGCGAGACTACAGATGCAACACAACTATGTTTAGTCCTAGACGTTGTAATCCCACATAAGTTCAAAATGCCAGAGTTTGAGAAGTACAATGGTACTACTTGCCCAAGAACCCATCTAGTCATGTATTGCAATAAAATGGCCAATCACATTCGAGATGACAAGCTAACGAGGCACTGCTTCCAGGACAGTTTAAGTGGATCGACATCATGGTGGTATATACAACTTGAAAGATCAAGAATAAGAAGGTGACAAGACCTAGGGGATGCCTTTATAAAACACTATAGGCATAATCAGAATTTGGCCCCAGATAGAGAAGACTTATGTAACATGTAAAAGAAGGAGAATGAATTATTTTGAGAATATGCCCACAGGTAGCGAGAGAGAGCTGCAGATGTTCAACCTGCAGTATCGGAGAAGGAAATGGTGGGGATTAACACAAACAACTTTTCTGACTTATTGGTAATTGAGGAACAAATATAAAAAGGAATTAAGCAAGGAAAGATGGGAGATTTAGAAGCTCCTATGAGATTAAGTCATAACAAAAATGAAGGTGAAATTCATTCAACTCGAAGAGAAGCAAAAAGGGAAAGCGTGGAAGTGTCACTCCCAAAATGACCGAGCTTCCTCTTATGTTGCAACTACTACACCATTTCTTCAACCATCAAACTTCGCCAACCAACTAAAGATCCCGAATCCCACGTCATTGCCACGACAAATGGGTAATCAGGATTGAAGGGTCATGGGTAAACAAATGAGGGAATTGATCCTATCCCAATCACATATACCAAACTTTTCCCTCAATTGCTCCACGATTGTCTAATCACTAGGGTGAGACTCCGGAACCTCCATATCCAAGACGGTACAAATCTGATAGACAATGCGATTACCATTATGGACCTCCAGGACACTCGGTGGAAAGTTGTAACGCCATGAAGATACGAGTACAAGAAATGGTGAAAGTTGGGTCGTTGAAGTTCGAAGAAGAAGCTAATCGTCCAAATATCAACATGAACAACAGCCTACAGCCACGTTATGTGAATCAGTAAGCCCATCCCAAGGCGAGGCTTGACTAGAGGACGATGTTGATCATTGTATGAGATGCTTCACCATGTATAAGCTTTTTCCTTCCGCAAGAAATAAAAGACCATCCACTTTTTATTTATTTATTTGGAACATTGAGTGACCATTATCGATCTTGATTATGGGCTTTTCATCAATGATTGTTTTAAATGATGAAAATCTTTTCCAAATATTTAGAATCAACTTATCGTCTCTAAAATGGGAACCATAAAACTGTATTTCATTGTTTTCAAGTTAAGCCATGAGGTTTTCAATCAACAAATATAAGCACTTCATTGGTGTTGAGTGATTATAAAAATCCTAATGATGCATTAGAATATGAATACCCCATTGGTATTGAGAGTATGCACACATACTAGAGTTGAGAGAGTAAACACCCCACTGGTGTCCACAAATTGTATGAGCAAAATAGTCAAAGGGTGCAGTGGGGATACGACACCTGGCTATATGTAGAAGCTTGTCACTACCATAACTGATCCATGTCAAGTAGTCGAGTTATGACGCATAAGGAGCAAGGTTTTGACACCATGATAGCAAAGTTCTCATGGGACTCTCACGACTATATTGGGAAAGTTTTATAACCAATTTGACAAACCTAAGGAGTCGCATGCATAAAATGCTCATATTATCAGAGACAAAAACATCCCATTACCATCCAAATGTCTACATTCCCGAATCAGACTCGTGGGTATTCAAGCAAAAGAAGCATTCAAACAATACAACCCGACTTCATAAGCTTCACTTTTTCAAGAAAGGGAAGACAGTTAGCATGCCAACAAAAAGTCACTTGCGTCATCAAAATTCATTACCTTTGATGCTCATGCACAAGATCAGAAAAGTCAGTATGACAATAAGTATGGGGGTATACAAAGTCAAGCACATCCAAAAAAAAAAAATACAAGAAAAAGAAAAGAAAATTAAAAAGGTAAAAATAGAAAAAGTTGTGGGACTTTCACACTAGATACCCCTACACGATCACTTGAAAGTCAAAACTGTTCAAACTCATCATGAGTAAAAGTCACTGGTTACCTATGTTAAAAGGCCAAAAGGGTGATTTCGAGTTTACCTTCGACGTGGTCACAAAAGCACTGTACATGGCTCGTCTCTCAATTAGCAAGGTCTATTACACTCAAGTGTGGCAAGCCATCAAATTAGCCAGCTTTCCAAACCAAAGGGCATTTGTCTGCCATGCATGAAGAAATGACGTGAGAAAACCTTGATGAGAAGGATTCACAAGACAAGAATGTCGTCATCAGCTAAGAGGACGTCCCATGATCATCCTTATTCTAATCAAACTCCCGTTTTTAAGATAAACAAGACCTTCAACATTCATCACTTCAAAAGAAGTTCAAATCCGCATCACGCAAAGACCTCCTTTATCCATCAGTCAGCCTCATGCTTTGGGGGCAAGCCAAATCCCCCACAAGAAACTTTACACGACTAAGGATGAAAGTCTCATTTATCCATCACTCGTGTGGGAAAATTTAGATTCCCAAAACATGAGAAATCTTACAGTTGGAGTCATACTAAACAAGAGTCTCATTTCATAAAAGTGCAAGAACTTTCAGGGATTGCCCAAACTCTTCGTGATCAGTCTATACCCCAAGCACATTTTCCCATTAATATGGCGACAAGAATCTTAATAGTAGCTGAAATGTCATAAACTCAAAGCACCCATAGGAATGAGTGAGAGCGAGAATGAGAGCGAAGACTTATGGGTATTCTCATGGCTTGACTTATAAAACAACAAATTTTAAACAATGTGGCAATAACCACAAAAGAATTGTTTTTTGCTCAATTTGCACACACTTCTCACAAGCAAAGTTCTAAAATCTAGTTCCCATTATACTTTCTCAAATAAGAATTTTCGAACTTTTTTTCATTCATCTCAAGTCAAAATTGGTAAAAGTCACTCTTTGTTCCTGATATTAATATCTTTGGGGGCAAGAACGGTGCAACCCAAAGGAGAAGGAAGTTCACAATGACCATGAAGAGGATCTCTCTACCTTCAACTCGCAAGTAGACGGGTATATCTAAGAAATTTTGGATTACACACGATGTATTGAACCCAACCAGTCAGTCAAATTACCCATTCAGAGACTTTTCTAGAAGGGTGAACTCGATATACAGTGACTATCATACGAAGTGCAAACCTCAAGACTAGGCCCGTGAGACCCTAGATTGGCCACAAGAAAGCTGAGAGCCGGCACTACGATGGTGCAAAAGTGGTATAACATAGGAGATGAAGGATTTGAAAATTTCACCACTCAAACTACTCAAATTTCTCTCATCTCAAGATACCCCTTCAACACAGCATTTTACCTTCTGACGAAGTCAATCAAGCATCTCTAAAAAACCGACATCAACAAGAAAATACCCCGGGATGACAATACCTCTTAACCTAGCACGAATTCGATTATGTCGCAAGAAATGTCACCAAAGGGTGACCATCTAGCAAAGTAACGATATTCCAAATCCCGAGCCAACAATGATGTGTTTCCTAGAGGAAGAGTACATGTTGTCACACTTCAGATGAAGAAAGTACCCATCGATGGCACCAATGCTACTCCAATGTCAGCACAAATAAGGATCAAGTCTACTAAGGACTACGATGAGATTCCTCGTGGATGGACAATTTAAAGGAATTCAAAGAAAAACAATATATTGTCCAACTAAAACCAACACCTCATATTTTATCATTAGCATAACACTCATGACTCATCAATTTAGCACAAATCATCATACAGTTATTCCAAATGCACTTTGATATTTATCACATGATATCACCATGCATCACTCAAAATACAATCATTTCCAGAACCAAATATTCCCCGCGTTACACAGACGCTATAGAAAATTATGATTACCCCGTGTTGACAACACTATAAAAATCGTTAATTCCCCGTGTTGCACAGACGCTATAGAAAATTATGATTTCCCCGTGAAGACGAGCACTATAAAAATCATAAAACACCCCGCGTTACACAGACGCTATAGAAAATTGTGATTACCCCGTGTTGACAGCACTATAAAAATCGTTAATTCCTCGCGTTACACAGACGCTATAGAAAATTGTGATTCCCCCGTGCAGAAGCACTATAAAATTTGTAAATTCCCCACTTTACGCAGTCGCTATAGAAAATTGTGACTTCTCGTGCAGGCGGGCACTATAAAATTCGTAAATTCCTCGTGTTACACAGACGCTATAGAAAATTGTGACTTCTCCGTGCAGACAAGCACTATAAAATTCGTAAAGTACCATTTCGTCCGCATTGATAATAACCAACAAGGAAACTTTGAGTCTTTTAATATTGATAATTGCGATTCTTACTCGTATTTTTTATCTAAATTTTTAAATTATTACAAATTTGTGAGTATTCACATCGACTCAACGGGCTTGGCAGTTGCCATTCTAAGAATGGTTCAAAGTTGCGTTGCATGCCATGGTATTTTTTGATGGAATTTTGGGTATCGTAATCCTCATTTAATTAGTTCAATAGAGCTGATTCAATGTGATGCGTGAGATTGCCTCTCCATTGAATAAAAAAAAAACATTTCATTATCATAATTGTAATTAATTACAATAGTGATTGTTAAGAATAAAAATAGGCAAAATACACTTGTATAATAACCATAACTTTCACGTTTGTGACAAATATAGCTATAACTATCCGAAAATACAAAATCCTAAAAATTGGATGGTCGTGTGGCAAATATAGCAATTTTCGTTAGAAACTTTAACAGTGTTAGAAACTCCGTCAGTTAGGTTAACATTAGGCTGACTAGGATACCAAATCATCTCACACATTAGCGAACAGTCAGTATATCATTGCTACGTCATTTGAGTTATAATTATTAATTTGGAAATTAAAAAAAAATACAAAATATTTTTTCCAAACTCTCCTCCCCCTACAACAATCTTCTGTCAAAGATCACTTTCCCTCTCCTCTCCCCAACCACCTCTCCAGCCCCTAAATCTCTAATCCTCTACCTCTCCACCCACCGCCCCGCTCCGCCCTCTACTCCATCGCCGTCTCCACCAGTTGCGGGGACTGCTTCTCAATCTTCGTAATCTTTATCGTGCCCATGAAAGTCGTGGTTGTGGTTTTTACTCTTCTTCTTAATCTTCTTGGGTTGGGTCTTACCGTGATAGTTGTCATCACGACTGAAAAATTGGGAAATCGAGGTTGTGGAAGAAGAGTATTTGGATCTGGGTTTAGATTTGCCGTCGCTGGGAGGAAGGTGAGAACAGGGGATTCAAGTGAAGGAGCTCCTCGTCGGCGAAGGAGAGATGGGCGGCAGTCATGACCGCCTGTGAAACCCTCCCTTCAGCTTTGACTCTGAGCTTACTTTTCCCAACGGGTCTTTGATTGTTCGTGAATGGGATTTCCTGCCACTTCTGTGAATTAGTTCTGCCCTAAATCGCTATGGTAATTTCCCCAAACAAGCTGCAAATCAACAGTACAATCGAACGAAGTTTATTCAACCCAACAACAACAATCATCGATGTTCACGATTTATCTCAGATCAGCTCGTCGACATAGTGAAGGGAATGGAAATAGGAGAGATGGGCGGCGGCAATGGCCAAATGGTGGTCGGATGCTCTGCTTTGATGAGCTGCTTTGAATAAATGGGGGAAGGCTAAGAGAATAAATGGGTGGGTACAGGGTTGTTCCGATTGTAATTTTTTCCTCTTTTTTTTGTTTTTAAAGTAAATTATGAGGTGAATAAGGCTTAATTGCAAGTTTGGTCACTCGAATTGCTACAAAATTTCACGTTTGCCACTCAAATTAATTTATTCCATTTATAGTGACTTAAATTAATTGAACAGTCCAAGTTCGGTCACTCTCCGTTAACCTCCGTTAGACTCCGTTAATGACGACCGTTAAATGATGACGTGGCTAACAGAAAATCACAGTCAACATATTTAACACTAAAAAACGACGACCCAACCTGCCACGTCATATTTACCCGCCATGTCAGCCCTACTTGCCCAACCCGCGAACCAACCTAATAATTGACCCAACCCCAAACCCGAGACCCGACCCCCCTGAATCTTAAAAGTAAAATCGAAACAGGAAAGGGTAGGGCACTTTCCATTCTTTACCACTCACCACCGTCCCTTCCTTCCTCGACGTCCCTCGCCGCCGCCGCTCCCTTCTTCCTCCGTCGCCACAACACCAACAATTTCAAATCGAATTCCCATCATCATCACGCGACCGTCCACACTCTCCCAAGCCTACTACTTGATTAATTGAATCTCTACTCTACAGTTTTGTTGTGTGGTTTACAGATCCGAGCCTTCTCTGACGAAAAGTTCGTTTCTTTCCAGATTCATCGGTGATGGAAGAAACTTTGGTGAGGCCGAGTCCGGTGAGGTCGAGGAGGGCGAAGAACAAAGGACGGAAGAGAAGGAGGAGCAGAGGGAAGAGTGGGGATAAGAGAAGGGCAAGAAAGATTGGGAGTTTGCAGGGCTTAGGATAGGGTCAGTAATCATTGTTTACTGACCTATGAGTAACTAAATTGGAGCCTTTAGATCTAAGTGAGCTAAAAAATCCAGATCTAAGAGTTGTCAATTAAAGACATTTTATTTTCCCTAGTTTTCATAATCGGCTCTTATCTTCTTCGTTTTAACTTGGATTTCAATTTTTTTTGCACACATGGAAAGAGTTCGTTGTGCTCTACAAAATGAGATCAATTTTCAATATATTTCGAGAAACTTTTTTTACCAACTACATACCATATGGTAACTTCTTTGTTTTTAAGTCGTTTTTGAAAACGTTTGCTTAGAAGGAACGAGTTCATCATAATCTATTGGATCTATAAATTTCTGGGTGAACAAAATACTGGACAAAAAATTACCATACTTTACCACTATGGTATGTGGGTGGTAACTTGTAATATTAAATATGGTAATGTTCATACCATCATGGTACGCTTTCTTACCATATGATATTAAATATGAGCATACCATATGGTAATGACTGGTAAAAAATTATTCAATTTTTTTGTACTAAAAATATATCAAAGTGGATATCATTTTAAAGAACACATTTAATCTGATTTATTTGTGCAAAAAAATTTAAATTTTGACTTAAAACGAGAGAGAAATCATCCGTTAAAGATTAAAAGGAAAAGATAAAAGACTTTCCAAGAGAGAGGGGATGCTGATGTCATGTGGATGTGGACAGATTACTGATGGTTACTTTCCATAAGAGTTATTGATCTGATCCGCTCCCAGTTTGCAGAGATTATGGTCGAGGAAAATAAGCAAGGACACGATGGCCATAAAAAATAAAAATTGGGCCGAATTTCAAAATATATGGGGGAGGCCAGTTATTTCTAATTCCGGGGTGGGCCGGATTTCTAAAACCCGCATGAACAAAATCTTGCGTTATTGGGCCCAAACAACATAATTTGTAAAATCTGGGACGGGTCGGGATTTGGCCCAAATCCCTGTCCAGATTTATGGATCCAAACGACCCCTGAGATGATGCACACTTGACATGTCTGCCCACTCAAAAAATGAAGCAAACATAGTAGTAACTACAATGAAACATCAAGATTGCTCTACCTCACCCTTAACTCCACCTGTGCATCTGGCTTGGGCTCGAGTACTCCATCCCACTATCAGAATGCGAGACATTGGATGAGGATACAGAAGAGTCTGAAATCACAGTGAATGTTGGATTCGAACTGGAACTTTCATGCTTGAAACTATGTGAATCTACTATATATGGTTTTTGTGTAGTTGGTGTTTGATGCTGTTGGTTGCTGCTGGCCTTGACCTTGACCTTCTTCAGCGAGTTGCTTTAGAAACGGGAAAAAAGCTAATCGATTAACGTCCAAGTGATGTTAAATTACCAGGTTTAATCTACTTTTGGGCTATGCAATTCTGGCAGGGACTGCATTTTCTAAGATTTGTAATTTAGACTAACCGGGCCATGTCTAAACTCCCCAGCAACACTCTCCAAGAATATAAATAGTTGAATTAAAAAAAAACACTTGTCTGACTAGGTTTCGTCAACGCTAAAGAATATAATTGCCATGCAGAAAAATTCAATACACAATTAACTGTGTTGCTCGGAGAAAGCAGTGTATTAGTGTGGCAAGACATAATGAAGCAGATGATAGAAGGCTCAGTTCCAGCTAGTTGTTTAGGTTATAGGGGTAGAAACATCAGATGAACAATTTTAAGATATCAAAATGACAACAATAGACCCAAGAAAATAGTGGGCGGAATCCAGAACACCTCCAACTTATTGCACAATCAACAGTTGTACATCATGCATGACAACTAATAAGTGAAGGCCACCAACCATCACCCCCATGTCTTATCATGAGAGGTATGGTTCACACCATAGCAAGAGTTAAGGTTTGGCATGGTTAGGCCACCTTGGTGGCCTACAGTATCAAGGCTTACGTCATCCCACGTCCTAAAGAGAAGGGACGTAAGGTTTATAAGTGGTATGATGTACACAACACATCAAAGGAGTGTAGGAGCTCTATGGACTCAACAGTCACACTTATAATCTAGTATGATGAGGTTTCCACAGGGAGTAGTGGGCAAGACTACCAGTTTTGGCAAGACCCTCAGTAATCAAGTCTAACAACTCCAACTTGATAATTGAGCATTTTGTAATTTTATAGCCATGATTGGCTTTTTTAATCAATCAATATTTTTCTACTTTTATTTATTACATATGGCAAGTAGTGACAAGCATCACTGATCTCCATACGCTTTGGAAATAGCCAATGTGCTCAAGGTGTACATCCACTGCCAAGTTCATGAACTAAACTAAACAAGCCAACCATACACCATATGACCATGGTTGTTTAAAGAAGATGATTCTTCACAAGTTGGCTTTGCATCATCTACTTAATCATCTTTCTTACTCTTGTCAAACTTGGGGTTGGGGTGTTCATCCTCGAGCATGTCTTCCTCAATATACTCATCAATCTCATCATCATACTGGTCACCTTCCTCTTCTGCTCCATCTTGCAACCCTTCCTTAGTCTTACCATCACTTTGGACTGGGACATTCTTGCCCTTATCAGTCACTATGACTTTGAGACCTGTGGACATGGAGTTTTCCACCTCGATACTGGTTGGAACATAATCATTCTGTTGTGATGGTCTAACTGTCCCACCAAGTATTACTGAGTATTGCCCCTAACGTGCTTTGGCATTCTTACATAGAAATCTCCTCCTTTGAGTCCTTGTCATCCCTCCTATAGCTATTGGTTGTTGATGATGTATGTCACAAGTATGCCACCCTTCTTGTGGCACATTGAGAATCTTGAAAGTCCTTGTCATGCGAAGAGGACCATGTGCTACCCATTGCCTCCTTTGCCCCCAAGAAACTGTATGACCCCCTCTAATTTTCTTTGATAATGTGGTTATCTCGGCTCCCTATGGAGTGGGCCAAGTATTTGTTTGACTGATTGATTCGGTCTCACTTCATCAAGTCTAAGAAACTCCTGGAGAAGTCAAGAAACTATGAATGTCATCTCACTTAACACCTTTTAAGAGGATCTATTTCGAAAATGAGCACCCGTGTTGGATGAAACAACTAGAGAATTCCAGAAGATTGATGAACTTCAAGATAATTCCTATAAGAATCTATTAAGAGCTCGACCTAGGTTCTCTCACACCAACAAGTATGAAATTTTACTTTGCGAACCAGTCAGTGGGGACATCGATTGAGATTGTGCAGAACATTTTAGTTGTCATAAACTAGTTGGTCCAATAACTCGAGTTGTTGGGAGAAGGTTATGATGGATCTTATACCTCTCTTTTAAACTCCCCCTTAAATGAAATCCAAACCATGGGCTTGAAGTTTGCACAGGCAATCACCATACCTTGTGTTTTAATCAACTTTTACTATTGGGGGTTGTGGAGATTCGAACACAAGACCACTTGGCAAACCAACTGTGATACCATGTCATAAACCAGTTGGTCCCAATAACTCGAGTTCTTGGGAGTGATTTATTATGGATATTATACCACACTCTTACATTAGTAAGGTGTATTCATTTTCTACCCTACTGAATTTGTTATAATGGACATGAAGGGTGACATGAAAGCGTTAATTATACTTGGGTGTCCTTTTCTGCCAACCGCAAAGACTATAATTGATGTGGGTGGAAACTGAATCACATTAAGAATGGAGAAAGGCATATACATTACACTACCACTCCCACTTCCCAACGTCCACAAACTATTTAAGTGGGAGGACATAGCATTCGACTGTGAATCAGTTAGCACTCGACTGTGAATCGCGTCTAAAAACTAGGTTCATTGATATGGTATCCAAGATCAAGCCAAGGGTAGAGTGGGATGTTGAAAAGAAGAATGATGCCAAGAAAATGGTGAACATTGTAGCACTAAGAAGAGGAGGAATTGTTAAAGAGTCTCAAGTGTGTGTCATCCTTGAACGGGTTGAAACGTAGGGTGAATGAGAATAAGAATTTAACCATTTTATTGATAGGACTTGGCATGGCAAGTGTGTGTCACGTGAATTAAATTTGAATGATTGTGAATGCATATATGTGGTTAGGACGTCTTGGTGGGTGATATTTGATTGATTTTAGCTTAATGTCTGCCAGAGCTCCCATGATTCCTCCCTTTCCAGTTTGTTGTGCCATATTTTGTTTCGAGATACATTGACTTGTACCCTCGTCCAACCAGGTCCTTTCCATCAGTGAGGGTTAGGGAATTTGAGCTTGGGGTGTCCCACTAGACCACAAGAAAAACAATACATAGGGAGCTTCTCATATTTCACCTCATAGGATTGCACCGTCTGTTTTAAATTGAGTTTCAATTCCTGTTTGAGTGGGGTGCGAATATCCTTACCAATCTGTATCCTTAAAACATCATTCCAGACATTTTCAATGCGACTATCAACCAATTTAAGAGTTCCAAATGTGGATCCAATCTTGTGAACCATCTCAGTGGTTCGTAGAACCGCTGGGAGGTTATATATTTGCATCCAGATCTCCATTGTATAGACCACATCCACTCTTGGTTTCTGAAACATATCAGTTGGCTTGAAAATAAGTAAGTTAGTCTTTAAGTGCCAAGGTCCTCCCAAGAGCACCCTGTCCTTGTCGCTTCTGTTCATGAACTAGAAACCAAAAAGTTGTTCACCCGCTTTTGTTATATGAAAGTTCTATTGCAGGTTCCACGCTTTTGATAGTGCTATTTTCATGGATTTCATATTCGGTTTCTACGGGGTTACCAGTCTGCCTACCAGACTTGAAAGACTGACAACTTTTACGAGAGCCGAATCGATGTCTTCATCTTCTACAACCAACGGTTCTTCATCCGCAAGTTTAATTTTCTCAATTTGACTCTACAGACTTAGAGTCATCTCTTCTTTTTCTAATGTTTCCATTTTCTCTTTATTGACTGTTACCGCCAAGACTTGAGTATTTTTGTTATGAGTAGTTTCTTCCATTGTAATCTGAAGACTTCGAGACTACCAGAAAATTTTGTGTTAAAACAAATGAATCGCTCCCTTACCCTTTACCGCTTGAGGCAGGTTAGGGTTTTTTAACAAAACGAGACCCCAGAGGCTTAAAGTAAAGCTCTTAGGAAATTCTCAAGCAGGATTCCGAATTGCAGGAGGCTAGAGAGTAAAACACTACAGCTAAGAAAACAAGGTTTAAGGAGTGAAAATCACTCACCGAGACCTAGAGAGACGGGAAAACCCCTAAACCAAATGTCGGAACCCTTGTTCCGAAACTCTCGCTTCACGAGAGAAAAAAGAGAACTCCTCTCGTTGTGTCAATGAATGAAGAAATCAATTACAACAACACAATTTCATGAAAATGTTATATTATATGCTAAATATAAAATATGTTAGAGAAAAATAATGAATATTTCTAGATAAAATACATATGCATGTGTATAATCGGGCGGGTTCGGGTTAGATATTGAGAAAACTATGTCCATCCATTACCCACAATATTTGGGTTCGGGTTTTACCCCTACCCACTATAAATTCTTCGGATTTGAATTTTACCCTACCCGATTAGGTCTACTCACACTGACAAGTATGAAATTTCACTTTGCGAACCAGTTGGTAGCGACATCCATTGAGATTGTGGAGAACGTCTTAGTAAGGGGTGCTCATTTTTCTACCCAGTTGACTTTGTTATAATGGGCATGAAGGGTGACATGAAAGCACTGATTATACTTGGGGGTCCTTTTCTGCCAACAGCCAGGACTATAATTGATGTGGGTGGAAACTGGATCACATTAAGGTTGGAGAAGAGCATATACATTACACTATCACCCCACTTCCCTACGTACACAAACTATTTAAGTGGGACGACATAGCATTCGACTGTGAACAAGTTATTTCTACTCCAGCTCTTCCTTTGCATCCGAAATTTAAGTGCATTGATATGGTATCCAAGATCAAGCCAAGGGTAGAGTGGGATGTTGAAAAGAAGAATGATGCCAAGAAAATGGTGAACATTGAAGCACTATGAATTAAGATGAAGGAATTACTAAGATTCTCAAGTGAGCACAATGTTAAGAATAAGAAGTTAATGCAGTTCATGTTGGAGGTATGGAGTCCGAACTTCAAGGGAAAAATCAAAATGAAAGAAGTCAAGAGTGTCAAGCTTGGCCAGATCAAAAAGGAATATGATATTGGGGAGCGCTTTAAGGCACTCACGATTGAGAGTTTCGAGTTTGCACCAACCACTCGGTTTCATGGGTGGCACTGGGGCTTGTATCAAAGGGAGCATATAAAAATCCCTGGGTTGAGTTTGGGAGAGTGCTATCCACTTAGCTCCCAAACGGTGATGAGTTCTGCGAAACGACCCTAAAGATGCAATAGTTGGGAGGTACCCCAACATTCGATTTGCATCCGCTTTTCTCTACTCTTAATAATGAACTTGCATGATTGGAAATTAATTTTGCGGAGCTTTTGTCGTTATCAAAAGCGAATGGAACCTTACATGGTTAAGATACGTATGAATGTTTATTTGGTGATGATAACTTGTTGATAGAATGTTTGCATGTAGTTGTATGTGTAAAATTGCATTTAGCCTACAGTAGAAATATCACGGGCTCGAGAAGAAGTACACACTCGTGAACTTGCTCCACAATCCTGTGAACTTAAGCCCTGATTCAAAAGATCAATGTCCAATTCCAAAGATCA
This sequence comes from Linum trigynum, assembly GCA_964030455.1. NCBI lineage: Eukaryota > Viridiplantae > Streptophyta > Magnoliopsida > Malpighiales > Linaceae > Linum > Linum trigynum. Next base: position 23,741,978 of record OZ034814.1, on the reverse strand, counting down.
CGACTGTGAACTCTTTGAAAATACTTGTGAACTCGTCATCGGCCACAAAAGGGGAAGTTCCCGATCGAGATCACTATTTCCCCAATTTCACACTTTCAAGCCCTCATTTTCTTCATTTTTTTCACTGCAAACCACCACAAAGCACCCACAACTTGCATTGTCTTATTCCAACTAATCTTTTATTGTTTTTTGAGTGACATACTATCATCAAGACATATCCTAAAGGCTTAAATTCTGATTTATTTTGCCACATTGTCAAAAGAATAATCCTTGAACGGGTTGAAATATGGGGTGAATGAGAGTAAGAATTTAACCATTTTAGGGCCAGGACTTGTCATCCTTGAACGGGTTGAAATGTAGGGTGAACGAGAATAAGAATTTAACCATTTTATGGCTAGGACTTGGCATGAGAAGTGTGTGTCACGTGACTCAAATTTGAATGATTGTGAATGCATATATGTGGTTTGGACGTCTTGGTAGGAAACTAGGCATTATTTGCTTGATTTTAGCTTACCATGAATATGGGAAAGCCAAGGAACAAAGGTTACAAAACAGCAGACTACACAGGACGCCAAAACCTCCTACGGAGTTCATCCCCAGTGAGTCTCTGCTACCAAACAACAAAATAAAGCAAACAGAGTACCAAGCTATACACCACTTAACTTGGGTCGATAATGACTTGTCTAGGAAAGCTTGTTCCAATGTTGTCTTCCCTCATAAGCCTCACAAGATCAGTTGGTAGTTCGTTTAATTCATGTGTACCAAAGGGATAGACGAGACTGTGCTTCGAGAGCTAGTCCGCGACTCTATTCCCTTCACAGTACGTATGAACCAATCGAACTATCCAACTTTGAGCAATCTGCCTGCGAATCATGGTTAAAAGGGTGGCATGAGGATGAACCGGATCCGTTCTGCTGTCAATCAATTGTAGTGCCAGTTTGGAGTCTGTCTCAACAATCAAGCAACGGATGTCCATTCTCCACGCTAATTCCAAGCCTTTATGAATGCCCCAAAGTTCCGAGAGTATGGCTGATCTGGTGCCTATGTTGTAGCAAAAACCTCCAAGCCATTCTCCATCCTTGTCCCTGATACAGCCTCTTGCCGCCATAAGCTTTGGATTGCCCTAAGATGCCCCATCGGTATTTAGTTTACACCATCCGGCAGGTGGTGGATTCCAGCCTATAAGCCTTTCTTCCCTCACAGGTTTGGGCGAGGAACTCATCCTATCAGTAGCCGATCTCCATGTCTTAACCCAGTCCTTTGCTTTGGAAACAATGTAATTGACCAAAGTTTATCTCGACAACCTTGCAGCTTTGAATATGAAATCATTTCGGTGCTTCCAAATGTACAAGTAGATGAGGGAGAAAAAGCTATTCCACTCCCCTGTTTCCTCTACTTCGTCATCTCTTTCCAAGTTTTTGGCAAGCCAGCTTTCCTGATCTGCAGTAAAGCACTGTTGCTGAAGTTCCTGAGGAACCACTCTCTCCCAAATTTGCTTCACCTTGTTGCAGTCTCACAAACAATGTACATTAGTTTCGATCTCTGACTCGCATATGGGACACTTGTCATTGTCGGTGAGATGCCCACCAAAAGCTCGATGAATTGTCCAAACCACAAGAATTGTATTTTGTTGAATCAATGTTTGGTTATTCAACTTGAATGCATATGTTTGGTTATTAAACCACAAGAATTATAGGTTTGTCACAAGATTCAACAAACAATCCAAAATCTAGAACTAGGGTTTATCAAAGATTAAGTGAAGAGGTCTAGTTCATATAAAAGAGAGAGAGTACAGTATAGGCTTCATAATCTTCAATCATCATCTTCTAGGGGATGATCTTCAAGCTCCGATGGTGATTGACACCTCCAAATCAGCTCCAAGAACCCTCCTAGACCCCCCCTCTCACTCTAGAAATGCCTCTATGGTGTTTTCGGTCAAAACTCTAAGAAAAAACCAAGCTCCATTCTTTCTCCCCGCAACTGGCTATTTATATGCCCGACAATGCAGGTTTCACGTTATGTGATCACGAACATGACATCAACATCCAGGTTGTGATCTTGACCGAAAATGCTCTGTTTTGGGAGAAACTTCATAGTCTCCTTGAGAACATCACAATCTACAACAATGATCCCTACAGTTCCCACGAGTTGTACGAATCCATCTGGAACTTTTGCAGACTTTATGGTCTGCTTGCAATGTTCACGCCCCAAGCCCGTGATCTTCTCTTCCAACCCCTGATCTTTGCATCTTCTTCATTCTTTGGCTCGTTTTGACTTCTGGATGTTCTGAAACTCGTCCCTGAACTTCCCACATGTACTAGGACCTGAACAAAAGAATCACAACCTAGCGTAAAATAGGTCAAGGAACGACGATTACATAGTCAAACAATCAAAATATGAAAGGGCAAAACATGTACAAATAAGACCGAATCATCCGTCATTGCACCTCGTCTTTATCATGAAAGCTACATATTCTTCTTTTTATATCTCTTTTGGTCCTCCGGGGCTCTTAAATGCTTGATCCAAGTTTCCTTATGTTGTTTTGTACCATGAATATCATAGAAAAAATACCAAGAAGGCATCAAAGAACACAAAAATATAACCTAGGTCTATTAAAGGCTCATTAATCACATAGTTGTGATTATAGGTGTCAATCGGGCGGGTTCGGGCGGGTTCGGGCTGGGTTCAATCGGGTTTGGGTTCAAACGGGTTGCGGGTTAGTCGGGTTGCGGGTTCATCGGGTTCGGGTTCATCGGGTTCGGGTTCAAACGGGTTGCGGGTTAGTCGGGTTGCGGGTTCATCGGGTTCGGGTTCAATCGGGTTGCGGTTCAATCGGGTTGCGGGTTCATCGGGTTTTGGGTCGGGCGGGTTGCGGGCGGGTCGGGTTTTGGGTTGTTCGGGTCAGCGCATCAAGTAACTTAACTCATTACTCATTACCAACTTACACATTTTATTACACTAATTTAAAATATTTTCTCAACTTTTTAACCAATTTATTTCTACCTCGTATATATATACTTTATTTTTTTGAAAAAAAAAACTAGTCAAAATTTTAAATCAATTTGTATGACTTGCAAACTTGTTATGTAATTAATCATAATTGGTAAAGTATTATAGCTAATAGTAATGGTGATATCAATATTTGCAACCAAAAGACACCGTTAATTGTTTATTTGATATTTTAGTAGTAATTCACTAGTAATTGAATTAAAGTATCTCGTTTAGTATAACCATGCAAATCTGGTATTTGCCGTGTGGTAATTGGCAAAAGCATAGTGATAAAAGGAGTTATTTCAAAATAACTCATTGCCCAAATAACTTCAGTAAACTGTTGTCAAACGAGTTATTTGTGAAATTGTTCGAATTATCCTAAAAATTGAACCATTAAAGATTAACTATCAAATTTAGTAAAATTATTGTGACTTCAATCGTAACTTACTCAATAGCATATATCCTACACACTTAGCCTTACCCTCAGTCAACAATATTAAGTTAGTATATGTTGTTGATTGTATACCCTAAACCATCAATACATTATACACTAACCACATAACCTATACCCTAATCATATGTCCTTGAGTTGTGATTTTGCAAGTATAGTTAATTTAAAAGTGAAATTCATACTTTGATTTTCAAAATATAGATAAAAAGTGATATTTGTTAATTGTTATACCCTAACCATATATCCTATACTTTACATCACATACCTTGTACCCTAACCACGTACCATAAACATAAATTAAAAAGGGATCTCCTGCCGTTAAAGACTTCAAATGACTTCAAGTGAACATATGTTAATAAAAAACTTAGAACCGTCAAAACCATCAATATCTTATACCCTAACCATATGTACCTTATACCTTATACCCTAACCATATACTTTATATCCTAAACAACGAACCGTCAAAGATTACTTATCAAGTTTAGTATAAATTATTGTAACTAATGGTTAATTCATTTATAAGCCCATAAACAATTACATACATATATACATATTAGCATTCAACACTACAAGAAAACTGGTTTCTAGTCACGGGATCTTATTCACGGGAATGTTTCCCGTATTAAAAAGTACACTAATTGTCACGGGAAACATTCCCGTATTAAATTATATAATTCTAGTCACGGTAATTTATTCATAAGATTTTGAGTATTTATTTACCGTGATTAATAATCAGTCACAGTTAAATCCCATGAACAATATGACAAGAAAAAAGTAAAATTGTCCCAAATTTGAAGTGGGAAAGTTTTCGTTCCCTCCAAAATTCCTTTGGCTCCAAATATTCATTTGGCTCAAAATTTGACACCACCCAATATTCATTTTTTCAGTTTTCGCCTTCCCGCCCCCCTTCCCCCCAAAACCAAAATTGACAGCAACCAAAATTCCAAAACCCGGACCATGAAAGGAAGAAGAAAAAAAAAAAAAACTATCTGACTTTTTCCCGTGATAGGCTAAACAAAGAGGAGTTCGAAAGTGGATGAGCAGTATAGAAGGTATATGTACACAGAGGTTGATACCTAGTGATTGCTTTACTTTTTCCAGTGATAGGCGAACAAGTTCCTCTAAAAACTCTTTATATTTTCATTTCATTAAGGGACATCATTTGTGATAACTTTTGTTTGGATATTAAGGTTCATGATTTGTAATGACTTTTGGTTGTGGCTATTAAGGGATATCATTTGCAAAGTTCTTTTTATTTTCATAACATTAGTCCGGCTCTCAATATTAAGGAAAATATCATGTTTAGTGTTTATATATATCAAGTGAGTTTCAATTTTGATAATTTTCTTAACATACGTAATATCAAGTGAGTTTCATATTTTTTAAATTTCTTATGCGAAATGAAAAAATAATTTTACTTAAGTTTAGAATGAAAAACTTTATTTTGAAAAACTATGTATTGTATATTTTTATAATTATTCAAGTGGATTAGATGAAATTCGGGTTGAGTCGGTCGGGTTACGGGTAAGTCGGGTTCGGGTTAATCGGGTTGCGGGTCAGTCGGGTTGCGGGTCAATCGGGTTCGGGTTAATCGGGTTGCGGGTCAGTCGGGTTGCGGGTTAGTTGGGTTGCGGGTCAATCGAGTTGCGGGTCGGGCGGGTTACGGTTTGTTGACTTTTAGTCAATTCGGGTTGCGGTCGGGTTGCGGATCGGGTTGATCGGGCGGGTTAATCGGGTCGGGCTATGTTTTGACACCTATAGTTGTGATTTAGATAAGAAATACAAGAGAAAGGACTAAAGATGCCTTGATAAAATGGAAAATGTATAAAGAAAAATGAGAGTGGCAAACACTATAAACAAAGTGTCATAAAAAGATAGCGACAAAAGCTTGGGTTGGAAGTACACCTGGATGAACTTGAGGAGCAAAAGGCGGTGTTGATGGCAACCATTGATCCTGAAAGGCTCTAATAGACTCCTCAGATCCTACCCCTAGCCAACAAATCTCTCCAAAAATATGATACTATGCCAACCTTGAAGGAGTTGACCCCACTCGAGCATCCAATATAGAGCTAGTATTTTGAAAATAATAGCCCTAATAAATCCTTGTCGACAAAGTTGAAGGGTCGCTCAAAATCCTCCATACCACATTTTCCAGAAGAGCTTGATTGAAACACTCAAAATCATGTAATCCTAGCCGCCTTCATGTTTATTGGCGTGCAAGTCTTTCATGCCACCGAGTGTATTCGATGATTACCTTGAGTAGCATCCCACTAGAAACGAGCCATGTGGGCATTTAACATATGCAATAAATTCAATGACAACCTGAAACAAGACATAATATAAACTGGCACTGTCGTCGCCACCAATTTAAGCAAAGTTTCTTTAGCTATCGTAGGCAAAGAGTGATGTTTCCATCCTTGTAAAAACCCTAGTAGTTTTTTCTTCATGAACCTGAAAGTCTCCATTTTTTATTTTCCAATTAGAGAAGGGCAGCCCCAAATACTTATCTTGCAAACTAATGGACCCAATCCCAAGCAATGCCACCAAAATCCTCTTGCTCCACATGCACCAATTGGGATAAAAATAGACAATTGACTCGCCTTTTGCTTACTGATATTTTGATAAGACCGTAGAACACTTGGTACTAGCTCACATTCCCGCCGAAAAGCTCGTAAAAACAAATAAAAGTCATCTAAAAAAAGTAAGTGAGCCACCGATGGACAATGATTATCAATACGAACACCTTGCAATTTTATCCTTCATTACATAACACGAATAGCAAAGGTGACACTGGACCACCCTACCTTATTCCATGGGCCCAAAAGATCTCTGTCACATCTGGGAGCCGCATAAAAGAAAAAAAGAGGAAGCAAGCAAAACTAAAGAAACATAATATCACATATTACTTTTAATAATTAATTAAAATTGTTTGAATTTAGGTAACCAGTTCATGGAGCGAGAGTGTAAGAGCGTCTATTGTACAAGAATTCAAAATTGAAAGTGTAAAGAGAGCGTTATTATTATATTATTTTAATTTTTGTATATTTTATAATACATTTTTTTAAATAATCTTAAATGTAATTAGTACTAAAATAGTATATAAAAAATTAATGAAAACAATTTAAATTTTGTAAAAAACTGACCATACTGTTAATGTGAATTTTTTTAGTTTTAATTTCACTAATACTATAACTCTGATAGATATTTAATGTCTTTATTTATTAAAAATATTAAGTATTTCATTATATTATTTATTTAATTATTTCCCTTATCCCTCTCTCATACACTCACTGCGTGAAAACACACTCCCAAACTTCCCTCTCTCTTTCTTACTACACTTCCTCTCTCTCCCTCTTCTCTAATGCCAGAGCAAGATAAAGCTATGTTCTTCTCATCTTTTTTCCCTAGCGTATCAAGGGTTAATTGCACCTGATACCATATAAATACTGCTTTCTTTGCATACTAACCATGTAAGTTCTTTTGTAACTAAAACACATAAATTGAGTATCAGTTGCATCGCTATATTTTCTATTTATAAAACTAATGGCATGTATCAAACTGCAATTCTCATGCTACACAAGCACTCCAGCTTAGCTAGGCTGCCGAGTCAGATGGGCCACTAGATCCACTTGGACCACATGTAAAATTATTTATTTTGTGAACAAAGAAAGAGAGGGTTTGCTTGCTTTATGAAAGGGGCGAGTTGTGAATGCTCTCTTCCCCTCTCTCCCCAACCCCCACATCCCCTGTTGTCGTTGCCAATCGGCATAACTGTCGCCGGCTGGCCACTGTGTTCTTCTCTCCCTCTATCTCTCTACCAATTTTATAACCTCCGAGTGAAAGGTTCTCACCCACGAACCTCACCATCTTCACACCTCCAACAAATTCGTTCGCCCTTAGCTGATTATACATTTTCATCAATTTCATTTCCTATTTGTTCACTCAACTTCTGGTTCATGCTAACTTTCATTATTATGAAATCCTGTGATGATGTTGCAGTCTTTGCTTTCATTAAAATAATTGGAGAGTAATTGGTATTCAAATACAAAACCAACAGCTCCTTGCTTAAAAGAGAAAAAAGAAACCAGCAACAAAATTTATATTTTCCATCCGAGTAACAACAAAACAGTGAAAGCATTGCCACAAAGTAAAAAAAAATTATATCGATCTTCTTAGTAATTCAATCGACCATGCATTTGCAAAATTTTCATCATTTCATTCTCCCGCCGATTCTCGATCTGCTAGGTTACTTTTTTCATCTTATCATGTCTTTAGATAAACCAAACGATGCTTTGTTTTTTTACTTCAATACTCTTTTTTATTGTTCGATTCACGCACTTGCATTAACAATTGAAATAGGTAGTTTTGGAGCATAAGTTAGTTGTGCGTTATTAGAATCAACTACGGAGTTGAGTCGAAGTTTGCTTTAATCTATACTTTGATGAATCTTGGAACCACTTTTAGCTCTCCTAAACCAAACTTTCTCCAGGGTATTGAAATATTGAATGAACATCACTAATAAGTTAGCAATACCTACTCTCTATTTAAAGGAAGGGAATCGTGTACTGAGCTAGCCTGCCTTGAACTTGAAGTAGGCTCTCCTATATCTGACAGCTTTAACTGGCCTTGTTACTACAACTAAATTGCCATAGATCGAAACTTATTCCAGGCTTAATATCTCAGGTAAACCCTATAAAAGAAGACAAGTCATAAAGGGAAATATCTAATAAGTTAGCAATACCTACTTTCAAGGCCTCGGTCTCCTTAGCTTTTACCTTCAGCTGGGTAATTTTTGATAAGTGGACACAGTTCCTCTGTTTTGCTCTGACTTGGGTGGAAAATGTAAATCCTTTATGCTCGTTTCTTCTTCTTTTTCTTTTTCTTCTTCTTCATCTTCCTTTTAAGCAAGGAGTTGCTGGTTTTGTTAAGAAAGATAAATTGTTTAAATAAGCAAAGCCACTCTTTCATTTTTCGTAAAAGAAATAATTCAACATGTGGGCCCGTGCGGATTTAACGGACCATCTGACTCAACAATTTGGTTGGGCTGGAGTGCTTGCATGTCATGGAGAATTGCAATTTGGTACCTCCCGTTAGGTATATAAACATAAAATATAACGATTCAAGTGAAACTCAATGTGTGATTTAGTTGCAACTAAAAGAATTTACATGATTAGTATGCAACAAAAGCCAAACTTATATGATATCATGTGCAATTAACCCCGATATCAACATGCAGCCGTCAAATTGATAGCGATCAATTTCAATCATCGAGTTCTAATCCAAAACCCAAGCTTCCATCTTCCAAAAAGTCGCGCACCCACTTCACCTTCTTCCTCTCATCTGCTTATTATGAAATCATTGATGTGTTCCTGGTTTTGACACCGACCACGCCCTAAAGAAATTGCTCCATATTAGCAGGCGATCCACAAGAGCTAGAAGCTTCAGCGGAGCCAATTTATTAAAGGGATTTTTCTAATAATAGCACCTTAAAAAAAAAATTACAAAACTAGCACCCATATGAAAAAATTGACAGAAATAGCACCAATTTTTTTTGGAACGCACCATAGGGGTGCGTTCCAGCATACGAAACGCACTAGGGCGGTGCGTTCTACTGCTGCTGCGGAACGGTCTTCAAGACCGTTGGATGGAGGGGCGATCGGACGGCTGAACGCTTGCCAGCGGAGCGATCCGCGCCACGGATCGGGGATCGCACCCCCGAGATGCGATCAACCCTGGGGAAGCGCAAAACGCATCGGGAGGGAGCAGTTTCACTTAGGGAAAAATTACCCGACCGCCCCTGGAGGGTGCGGTCCGTTGGGTATAAATACCCCCCCTTCCCCTCTCATTTCTTCACACCACAACCCATTCTTCCTTCTCTCTACAATTTATCTCTCTAAACCCTCCCCCTCCCAAAAGCCTAGGAAATAGTGGTCTGTTGGTTGCGGCTAAGTCCGATCTGCCATCAGAAAACATTTCTTAGGTTTTTCCTCAAAGCCCGCCGAGCCGAAGCTCTGTCCGAATTTGCCGAAAAAATGGCCGATTGGTGGCAAGGAGAGGGAGTTTATGTTGATGAATTTCAAGCGGTACGTACTCATTATTCTGGTGTAATTTTTGTTGTTGTTATAAGCTTTTTAATTAATCTATGTACTAACCTCGTTGTTATTTTCTCGTAGGTTGGGGAGGACGTGGATATATACAACCAACGGTATTATCTCGAGCAAGGACCGTTGGATCCAACCGATTTGTACGACCAACCCAACCATCGGTCAAGGGATGTTTGGAACGCTCATCCGGTACATACAATTCTTTACCATTTGTCCTTCTTTTATTTTGTTAATGTATTTAGTTGAATATAAAATAAATTTATGTTGAATTTTTAATCGTGTTGGTTGTTTTTAATAATTTAATCGAATACATAGCGCCACTTACTTCGACTCTTTATAAAGAGATGCACGTCTAAGGAAATGGGGTTTTAAGCGATTATCATATCCTCCCATTCCCTGGGAAAATCGGGTATTAAGAGATCCTCGGTCCCCCCTTTTTCTGTCAAAAAGACTACGTTTCTAAGAAGATGTATACATCTTCTAAAAGTCTAACGAGTGTTGCTTTGTATTCGATTAAATTATTTAAAACAACCAACACGATTAAATTATTTACCAAACAACCAATACGATTTATTTTGATGTGTACAAAATGAATTTTATTAATTTCGAACATTTGAATATGTATGTTTCTCTTTAAATTATTATTCATTAACAATGTCATTTATTTTAGTTAATTTAGTATGTTTGTTTTACGATAATATGTATGTATCTCTTTAAATTATTATTCATTTAGAATGTTATTATGTTAATTAATTTAGGATGTTTGTTTTATGATAATATGTATGTATCTCTTTAAATTATTATTAATTTAGAATGTTATTATGTTAATTATATGAAATGTCTTTTTATGATAATAAAATTCTGCTTGAAGTTAAATAATTTAATTTAATTAATTTAGTTATTAGGAATAAACCCTTACTAATATATAATAATTAACGTGTAAATTTTCCCTAGGAGGCACAAACAATAATCCGCTACAGGGGTACGACCAATGTGCTCCCATTCCACCCAGCTAAGTTGCCCTTTCTCAAAAGGGCACGGTTGGACCCGATTAGGCATTTTAACGGCATCAAAGTTGATGGCCAACTCATCACCGCATTAGTTGAGAGATGGAGAAAGGAGACCCATTGTTTCAACTTTAGAGAAGGCGAGGCCACCATCACGCTAAAGGATGTCGCCATCCTAACCCATCTGCCCATCGACGGCCAACCGGTGTGCATGAGTGATCATCCCCCCGAGGATTGTGACGGTATGCCCGGTTGGGTTCATTCCTCATGCCACAATGACCCACTTTCTCTGTTTGGATATCGGTACACCATACGATCAACTCTTCTCGTGCCATCCATGCAAGTAACGTTAGTGCATATTTGATGGAGGTCTTCAAGCAGCGGTCTGGTAGCGACCTTTATCTTCTGAAAATTGCCACGTACGTAGGTGACCCCCTTTCCGGTCTCTTCCATGTAACCATTCCACCGTAAGCCAAGCGTGAACTTTTTGAATGCCATCTGCGATAAAACCGTAGTTCAGTTAATATTATAAAAATCAAAAATAAAAAATAAAAATAAAAAGTAATACTAAATAAACTTACGAGTTAACGTTAATCGCAAAACTACTAAAGAAATATAGAGCTACAACAGAAAATTGAAAAGGGAGAAGGAGAGGTGTGAAGAGAAGTGGTTGTCCGGGAGGCCTTTTATAGGCAAAATTACTGATGAAAACCGCACCTTAGAGGTGCGGTTTTCTTCTGCCATGCAGGCCCAAGCAGACCCACGTCTGTTACGTCTACATGGTATGTCGGAAATTGATTGACCAAAACCACACCTCCAAGGTGCGATTTGTATGGCAAAATCGCACCATGAAGGTGCAGTTTTGTTTGGGAGAAACAAACCGCACCTTCATGATGCGGTTTTAATAGGTCAGGCCAAAACCGCACCTCGGCCAAGCGGTTTCTGTAGGTCAGACCTAAAACCGCTTGGCCAAAATGCGGTTTTGGTCCAGAAATAGGGAACGCAACAGAGGTGCGTTTTATGTATAAAACGCACCTCTAAGGTGCGGTCCATTAAAAAATGTGCTATTAGTGTAAATTTTTTCGGATGGGTGCTATTTTTGTAAATTTTTTTTAAAAGGTGCTATTTCTGGAAAAATCCCATGATTTTATCCAAGCCTCTCTGCTTAAGCCCCTCTCTGTTTCTCTAGTCAACCGAGCGACCGTCGAGCCCAACTGTTGCGCCTTTTGGCTTCTCCCTGCCGATGTGGACAATTCACGCTCCTTGAAAAATAATTCGCGCTCTTGGAAAATATAATTCGCGAACTACTAGTGAACTAGGACAAAATTGCGTTTTCGCATTTTAGAGCGAGAGCAACAATGGTGGAAGCACGAATTAGGTAATCAAAATTCGAACGAATAATTTGATGCCATGTTAATGGGTAGTTCCAATGCATGCAACCCAAACAACAGCCAAGGATCGCCCTATTCACTGGTAGGTGGTAGCCTTAGGTGCAATTCTTTATCACTATGTTTCCGAAGGAAGGGAAGAAAAGGAGGGGAGGTGATGGAAAATTAGGAGGGGAGGGGAGATTTGGAGGTGAAGGAAATTGGGAGGAAAATGTTGTTTTATGGAAGAAAGTGGGAAGAAAAGTGTGTATTGGGAAGTGTGATGAATCTGTTATTTTATTGGTTATGTCATAGTAAAATAATATGATTGTATGTTCATATTATACAATGTTTAAAAAACACAACCGTACCAGCTTGACCAGAAATATCGAATATCAGACCCAAAATAGTAACACGTGACGTAAATCATCCATTTGGCGTCATTCGATCCAAAACGTCGGTTGGTCCGATGCAATATGGTAGAACAATTGTAATTATCCGTTTAGACTCTGATAATAGTTTTTTTCTGTCAAGCCGTCGATATGATATCCCACACAATGGGAAATTATGATTATAAGGACAAAATAATATGAAAAGTATAAAGACCAAAATTAATGACAACATCACTTACTCCTATTCGTATTACTTACTATCATTAATTGATCAAGTAAAAATGAGACTAATTAAAAGAGAAAGAAATTAAGAAGGAAATAAAATTAAGAAAGTGAAAATGGAGTTGAGAGTTGGAGTGGACACGCAGAAAGATAGCTTGGTGGGCCATGGGTTAAAAAGATGGCTATTAGAAATTAGACACTCTTCAATTCTCTTTTCCGCCCAAATCAGAGGAGTGGAGGAAATAGTGAATTTTCCTTCTCACTTTCTTTCCTTACCAACTGTAGCTAGCTAAAAAAACAATGGAAAGCTCATTGGAATGTGCGTTTCCCTACCTCCCTCCCCTTTCCCGCCTTCCTGAACAGAGTGTATAAGAAAAAGAAATTAGCAAATTCCTTTGTCTTTTCTCAGGTCTCTCATTCTTTCTAATAACCATCCTGTCCCGCCTTCTCTCTTGCTATCCAAACCGATGTTCCGACTAATAGTGAACTAGGACAAAATTGCGTTTTCGCATTTTAGAGCGGGAGCAGCAATGGTGGAAGCACGAATTGGGTAATCTAAGTTCAAACGAATAATTTGCTGCCATGTTAATGGTTAGTTCCAATTGGCTGCATGCAACCCAAACAACAGCCAAGGATCGCCCTATTCACTGGTAGGTGGTAGCCTTAGGTGCAATTCTTTATCACTATGTTTCCGAAGGAAGGGATGAAATGGAGGGGAGGTGAAGGAAAATTAGGAGGGGAGGGGAGATTTGGAGGTGAAGGAAATTGGGAGGAAAATGTTGTTTTATGGAAGAAAGTGGGAAGTGTGTATTGGGAAGTGTGATGAATCTGTTATTTTATTGGTTATGCAATAGTAAAATAATTTGATTGTATGTTCATATTATACAATGTTTAAAAAACACAACCGTACCGGCCGGACTAGAAATATCGAATATCAGACCCAAAATAGTAACACCTGACGTAAATCATCCATTTGGCGTCATTCGATCCAAAACGTCGGTTGGTCCGATGCAATATGATAGAACAATTGTTATTATCCGTTTAGACACTGATAATAGTTTTTTCTGTCAAGCCGTCGATATGATATCCCACACAATGCGAAATTATGTTTAAAAGAACAAAATAATATGAAAAGTATAAAGACCAAAATTAATGACAACATCACTTACTCCTATTCGTATTACTTACTATCCTTAATTGATCAAGTAAAAATGAGACTAATTAAAAGAGAAAGAAATTAAGAAGGAAATAAAATAAAGAAAGTGAAAATGGAGTTGTGATTTGGAGTGGACAGCAGAAATATAGCTTGGTGGGCCATGGGTTAAAAAGATGGCTATTAGAAATTAGACACTCTTCAATTCTCTTTTCATCCCAAATCAGAGGAGTGGAGGAAATAGTGAATTTTTCTTCTCATTTTCTTTCCTTACCATTTGTAGCTAGCTAAAAAAACAATGGAAAGCTCATTGGAATGTGTGTATCTCTACCTCCCTCCCCTTTCCCTCTTTCATGAACAGAGTGTATAAGAAAAAGAAATTAGCAAATTTCTTTGTCTTTTCGCAGGTCTCTCATTCTTCCTAATAACAATCCTGTCCCGCCTTCCCTCTTGCTATCCAAACCGACATTCCGACTAATAGTGAACTAGGACAAAATTGTGTTTTCACATTTTAGAGCGGGTGCAGCAATGTTGGAAGCACGAATTGGGTAATCTAAGTTCAAACGAATAATTTGATAACATGTTAATGGGTAGTTCCAATTGGCTGCATGCAACCCAAACAACAGCCAAGGATCGCCCTATTCACTGGTAGGTGGTAGCCTTAGGTGCAATTCTTTATCACTATGTTTCTGAAGGAACGGAAGAAAAGGAGGGGAGGTGAAGGAAAATTAGGAGGGGAGGGGAGATTTGGATGTGAAGGAAATTGGAAGGAAAATGTTTTTTTATGGAAGAAAGTGGGAAGGAAAGTGTGTATAGGGAAGTGTGATGAATCTGTTATTTTATTGGTTATGCAATAGCAAAATAATTTGATTGTATGTTCATATTATACAATGTTTAAAAAACACAACCGTACTGGCCGGACCAGAAATATCGAATATCATACCCAAAATAGTAACACGTGACGTAAATCATCCATTTGCTGTCATCCGATCCAAAACGTCGGTTGGTCCGATGCAATATGGTAAAACAATTGTTATTATCCGTTTAGACTCTGATAATATTTTTTTCTGTCAAGCCGTCGATATGATATCCCACACAATGCGAAATGATGTTTAAAAGAACAAAATAATATGAAAAGTATAAAGACCAAAATTAATGACAACATCACTTACTCCTATTCGTATTACTTACTATCATTAATTGATTAAGTGAAAATGTGACTAATTAAAAGAGAAAGAAATTAAGAAGATAATAAAATAAAGAAAGTGAAAATGGAGTTGGGAGTTGGAGTGGACACACAGAAAGATAGCTTGGTGGGCCATGGGTTAAAAAGATGGGCTATTTGAAATTAGACACTCTTTAATTCTCTTTTCCGTCCAAATCGGAGGAGTGGAGGAAATAGTGAATTTTCCTTCTCATTTTCTTTCCTTCCCAACTGTAGCTAGCTAAAAAAACAATGGAAAGCTCATTGGAATGTGTGTTTCCCTAACCTCCCTTCCCTTTCCTTTCCTTTCCCTCTTTCCTGAACACAGTGTATAAGAACAAGAAATTAGCAAATTACTTTTTCTTTTCGCAGGTCTCTCATTCTTCCAAATAACAATCCCGTCTTGCCTTCCCTCTTGCTATCTAAACCGACGTTCCGACTAAAACGAAGGAAGAAACTCGCCATTCATCGTCCGTCTTCTACTGAGTTAGCTCTGATCTCTGGCTCTAAACTTTGCGGCTCCGATCTCTGGCGCTAAACTCTGCGGCCCCGATGTCTGTTCCGGGCGGTAACTCTTCGGCTCCTATGTCTGCTCCGGGCAGTAACTCTTCTGCTCCTATGTCTGCTCAGGGCGAGAAGTCTTCGGCTCCTATGTCTGCTCCGGGCAGTAACTCTTCTGCTCCTATGCCTGCTCAGAGCGAGAAGTCTTCGGCTCCTGGCGGGAAGTCGTCTGCTTCGTTGTCTTTGGCTGTGAACTCCGCTACTAATAAAATATACCAGATCCTCACGAGTACAAGAATCTTTGGCTGTGAACTCCGCTTCCAATCAAACAGCTCTAAGGTAGCTTTTCTTGCAGTGGTTCAGTTCTTAGGGTTCTTGTTTTAGGTTTAGTCTAGGGATTAAATCTTCATAATGGTTGATGCGATTATTTAGATTCAAAAGTCTCCGGGCGAGAAGTCTTGGGCTCCTGGAGCAGTGGGGAAGTCGTCCGCTCCGTTGTCTTCGGCTCCAACCTTGCGTGTAGGAATTTTCGACGCTATTTCTCAGGTGGCTTTTCGTTGCTCTTGGTTTAGTTTCTAGGGTTCTTGTTTTAGGTGGATAGGAAAGATGCAGAAAACTGGTTGGCAAGTGTCAAGAATAGAACCCGACCCAGACCTAATGAAGCCTAGTTGTGGTGATATTGTTAAGGAGATAGAAGCAGAATTGAAATAAGTAAGAACAGTTTGAACCCTTGGAAATAAGGGCTGGAGAACCAGTTTCATGTTCAAAGCAGTGGCTGCTGTATAAAGTTGCTGAGTAGTGATTATATCATGGTTTAGTTTAGGCGTTTTGGATGATTCATTATCGCAAAGAGGGTTTCTAAAGTAAGACGTTTTCATCTAATCACGAACGCAAAGACAATCAGAAGGGCAGGTGCTTGATGGCCATTTTCAATCAGAAGCAGGGGCTGCAGTCTATAGCTGAAGATTTGAGATTTTTTCTTGTTTCAACTAAGGTGTTTGGTGTTTTGGCTGATTCTCGGTCTCTTTAGCTTTTACCTTCAGATGGGTATTTTTTTTATAAGTGGACACAGTTCCTCTGTTTTGCTCTGACTTGGGTGGAAAATGTAAATCCTTTATGCTGGTTTCTTCTTCTTCTTCTTCTTCTTCTTCTTCGTTTTAAGCTTTTTCTTCTTCTTCTTCTTCTTCCTTTTAAGCAAGGAGTTGCTGGTTTTGTTTAGAAAGATCAATTGTTTAAATAAGCAAAGCCACTCTTTCATTTTTCGTAAAAGAAATATGTCAACATGTGGGCCCGTGCGGATTTAATGGATCATCTTACTCAACAATTTGGTTGAGCTGGAGTGCTTGCATATCATGGAGAATCGCAATTTGGTACCTGCCGTTAGGTATATAAACATAAAATATAACGATTCAAGCGAAACTCAATTTGTGTGATTTAGTTGCAACTAAAAGAATTTACATGATTAGTATGCAACGAAAGCCAAACTTATATGATATCATGTGCAATTAACCCCGATATCAACATGCAGCCGTCAAATTGATAGAGATCAATTTCAATCATCGAGTTCTAATCCAAAACCCAAGCTTCCATCTTCCAAACAGTCGCGCATCCACTTCACCTTCTTCCTCTCATCTGCTTATTATGAAATCATCGATGTGTTCCTGGTTTTGACACCGACCACGCCCAAAAGAAATTGCTCCATATTAGCAGGCGATCCACAAGAGCTAGAAGCTTTAGCGGAGCCAATGATTTTATCCAAGCCTCTCTGCTTAAGCCCCCCTCTGTTTCTCTAGTCAACCTAGACGTCACCGCCGAGCCCAACCGTTGCGGCTTTTGGCTTCTCCCTGCCGATGTGGACAATTCACGCTCCTTGAAATATAATTCGCGCTCTTGGAAAATATAATTCGCGAACTAATGTGAACTAGGACAAAATTGCGTTTTCGCATTTTAGAGCGGGAGCAACAATGGTGGAAGCACGAATTAGGTTATCTAAGTTCGAAAGAATAATTTGATGCCATGTTAATGGGTAGTTCCAATTGGCTGCATGCAACCCAAACAACAACCAATGATCGCCCTATTCACTGGTAGGTGGTAGCCTTAGGTTCAATTCTTTATCACTATGTTTCCGAAGGAAGGGAAGAAAGGGAGGGGAGGTGAAGGAAAATTAGGAGGGGAGGGGAGATTTGGAGATAAAGGAAATTGGGTGGAAAATGTTGTTTTATGGAAGAAAGTGGGAAGGAAAGTGTGATGAATCTGTTATTTTATTGGTTATGTAATAGTAAAATAATTTGATTGTATGTTTATATTATACAATGTTTAAAAAACACAACTGTACCGGCTGGACCAGAAATATCGAATATCAGACACAAAATAGTAACACGTGACGTAAATCATCCATTTGGTGTCATTCGATCCAAAACGTCGGTTGGTCTAATGCAATATGGTAGAACAATTGTTATTATCCGTTTAGAATCTGATAATAGTTTTTTCTGTCAAGCCATCGATATGATATCCCACACAATGCGAAATTATGTTTAAAAGAACAAAATAATATGAAAAGTATAAAGACCAAAATTAATGACAACATCACTTAATCATATTCGTATTACTTACTATTATAAATTGATCAAGTAAAAATGAGACTAATAAAAAGAGAAAAAATTAAGAAGGAAATAAAATAAAGAAAGTGAAAATGGAGTTGGGAGTTGGAGTGGACACGCAGAAAGATAGCTTGGTGGGCCATGAGTTAAAAAGATGTTCTATTAGATATTAGACACTCTTCAATTCTATTTTCCGCCCAAATCGGAGGAGTGGAGGTAATAGTGAATTTTCCTTCTCACTTTCTTTCCTTACCAACTGTAGCTAGCTAAAAAAACAATGGAAAGCTCATTGGAATGTGTGTTTTCCACTTTTCCTAACCTCCCTCCTCTTTCCTTCCTTTCCCTCCTTCCTGAACAGAGTGTATATGAACAAGAAATTAGCAAATTCCTTTTTCTTTTCGCAGGTCTCTCATTCTTCCTAATAACAATCCCGTCCCGCCTTCCCTCTTGCTATCCAAACCGACGTTCCGACTAATAGTGAACTAGGACAAAATTGCGTTTTCGCAATTTAGAGCGGGAGCAGCAATGGTGGAAGCACGAATTGGGTAATCTAAGTTCGAATGAATAATTTGATCCCATGTTAATGGGTAGTTCCAATAAGCTGCATGCAACCCAAACAATAGCCAAGGATCGCCCTATTCAGTGGTAGGTGGTAGCCTTAGGTGCAATTCCTTATCACTATGTTTCCGAAGGAAGGGAAGAAAAGTAGGGGAGGTGAAGGAAAATTAGGAGGGGAGGGAAGATTTGGAGGTGAAGGAAATTGGGAGGAAAATGTTGTTTTATGGAAGAAAGTGGGAAGGAAAGTGTGTATTGGGAAGTGTGATGAATCTGTTATTTTATTAGTTATGCAATAGTAAAATAATTTGATTGTATGTTCATATTATACAATGTTTGAAAAACAAAACCGTACCGACCGGAACAGAAATATCGGATATCAGACCCAAAATAGTAACACGTGACGTAAATCATCCATTTGGTGTCATCCGATCCAAAATGTCGGTTGGTCCGATGAAATATGATAGAACAATAGTTTTTTCTGTCAAGCCGTCGATATGATATCCCACACAATGCAAAATTATGTTTAAAAGAACAAAATAATATGAAAAGTATAAAGACCAAAATTAATGACAACATCACTTACTCCTATTCGTATTACTTACTATCATTAATTGATCAAGTGAAAATGAGACTAATTAAAAGAGAAAGAAATCAAGGAGGAAATAAAATAAAGAAAGTGAAAATGGAGTTGGGAGTTGGAGTGGACACGCAGAAAGATAGTTTGGTGGGCCATGGGTTAAAAAGATGGGCCATTAGAAATTAGACACTATTCAATTCTCTTTTCCGTCCAAATCGGAGGTGTAGAGGAAATAGTGAATTTTCCTTCTCACTTTCTTTCCTTACCAACTGTAGCTAGCTAAAAAAACAATGGAAAGCTCATTGGAATGTGTGTTTACCTAACCTCCCTCCCCTTTCCCTCCTTCCTGAACAGAGTGTATAAGAACAAGAAATTAGCAAATTCCATTTCTTTTCGCGGGTCTCTCATTTTTCCTAATAACAATCCCATCCCGCCTTCCCTCTTGCTATCCAAACCGACGTTCCGACTAAAACGAAGGAAGAAACTCGCCATTCCTCCTTCGTCTTCTACCGAGTTAGCTTCGATATCTGGCTCTAAACTCCATGGCTTCGATCTCGGGCGCTAAACTCTACGGCTCCAATGTCTGTTCCGGGCGGTACTCTTCGGTTCCTATGTCTGCTCCGGCCGGTAACTCTTCTGCTCCTATGTCTGCTCGGGGCGAGAAGTCTTCGGCTCCTGGCGGGAAGTCGTCCGCTCCGTTGTCTTTGGCTGTGAACTCCTCTACTAATCAAATAGACCAGATCCTCACGAGTACAAGAATCTTTGGCTGTGAACTCCGCTACCAATCAAACAACTCCGAGGTAGCTTTTCTTGCAGTTGTTCAGTTCTTAGGGTTCTTGTTTTAGGTTTATTCTTGGGATTAAATCTTCACAATGGTTGATGCGATTCTTTAGGTTCAAAAGTCTCCGGGCGAGAAGTCTTGGGCTCCTGGAGCAGTGGGGAAATGGTCCGCTTTGTTGTCTTTGGCTCCAGCCTTGCGTGCAGGAATTTTCGACGCTATTTCTCAGGTAGCCTTTCGTTGCTCTTGGTTCAGTTTCTAGGGTTCTTGTTTTAGGTGGATAGGAGAGATGTAGAAAACTGGTTGGCAAGTGTCAAGAATAGAACCCGGCCCAGACCTAATGAAGGCTAGTTGTGGTGATTTTGTTAAGGAGATAGAAGCAGAATTGAAGTCAGTAAGAACAGTTTGAACCCTTGGAAATAAGGGCTGGAGAACCAATTTCATGTTTAAAGCATATCTTGCGGTAGAAAGTTGTTGTGTAGTGATTATATCATGGTTTAGTTTAGGAGTTTTGGATGATCCATTGTCGCAAAGAGGGTTGTTGAAGTAAGACGTTTTCATCTAATCACGGACGCAAAGACCATCAGAAGGGCAGGTGCTTGATGGCCATTTTCAATCAGAAGCAGGGGCTGCAGTCTAAAGCTGCAGATTTGAGATTTTTTCTTGTTTCAACTAAGGTGTTTGGTGTTTTGACTGATTCTTGGGCGCAATGAGCAATGGAAAGGTGTAGATGACGTTTTCATTTCCATCTTCAGTTGCCCCCCCCCCCCAAAGCACCTGATTGGACGTCTGTAGTTGATGCTGCTGCTGTTGTTTTTTTAGTTTCACTGTACATTGTTTTTATTCTTGTTTTCCATTAATAATACTATATCAGCATTAGCTACAAAAATGGTTGATGCGATTCTTTAGGTTCAGGACCCTTCTCGACAAGTGGGGAAAAGCACTCAAGGGGCGTACTGGGACTCTCTGCTGCCAGTTCTAAGGATGAGGCAAAGCCTCAGAAGAATGAGGGATCCCGTAAACGTTATCAAGTATCAAAAACTAACAGCTCCACTGCTGATAAGGTGAAGCACCAAAATTCTAGCGTGGTAAGCTGGTTATTGGTTTGCTTTAGATTAATGCTTTTCACAGATTGGTAGATAATAGTTACCTTTATCATGTGTTCTAGGACGGTAGGTCTCTTGACTAGTTGCGAGTCCGGTATAAAAAATCGAGGGAAAGGCTTCCAAACGACTTGCTAGATGGGAATGCTCTAGAGTTTGGGGTGGCTATGATAGAACTCACGTCAGAGCTCTACCGGTTGATTTAGGGAATTAGGATCAACTAGGGATTGATCCGGGGATTTGAGGATTTGGGAAGTGAATAGAATAGGGTGATCGAGAAAGAAGAGGGGAAGGGAAGAGTGCTGCCTGCGGCAGCCGAAGGGAAGAGAGGGAAAGGTGGCTCGGCGGCCAGAGAGAAAAGGAGAGGGAATTTGGGAGATTAGGCTTAGGTTTAATCTTGCTTCCACCATAAATCTCACGTACAAGTAGTTTATATAAAAATGGCTAATTTCCTACCACTACCCGATCTATCAATTATCCCCGAATAGTCCCAATAATCCGAATAATAATAAACCAAAAATTAATTTAAGTACTAAAATGCAAGTTTCTATCATCCCCGCTTCCTTCGAAAAACAACCTTGTCCCCAAGGTTGTTCCTCTAGCTCACTGGGTCTCCTCCTCGCCATTTTCGACGTCCTCGACCTCATCTTCTGCCTCATCTTCCCAGCGCCCGACTAACATCATCAGGTCCGGGTTCAGGCACTAATGACCGATGGTGAACCGGCCATCACAATTGAAACATTTACCCTCCCGCCTCTTTTGCTCGATCTCGGCCAGAGATAGTCGCACGAACCCCTTGGGAATGGCTCGCGGTCCCATCCTAGCCACCGGCGCAGGGACTCCACTGCCAATGTTAGCTCCAGTCGAGCCTCCCACTGGCGCCCCTCCTAAACCGCCACTGTTCCCGCTGCTTCCTCCACCTCCACTCGACTTCGAGAAGCGACCAATGGTGCTCCTCCAACAAGCCAGTTCTTCCTCCTTATGACCTGCAAGACAAAAATCAGTTTTCAAGGAATCGGGCTCGAACACTCTGACTGCCGCTGCTATCTCGGGCTTAAGACCCGCCATGCACAGCCCCACCAAGGTGTCCTCTGAGACTCCTTTACACTGGTTTCCCAACTTGAAGAACTCCGCACGGTATTTAGCCACCGTGGCGGTCTGCTTCAGCTTCGCCAACTGCTCAGGAGCCCACCCATATAACTTCCCAAACTGATAGCGGAGCTCTTCTTGAAACATAGGCCAGGTGATCAAAGTTGTTGCGGCGGCGTAGGATCTCTCTATCCACTCCCACCACTGGAGCGCATCTCCCTCCAAATAAAACGATGCCATATAGGCCTTCCTTTCCTCCGGAATCGGGTGGTTTTTAAACCATCTCTCAACTGCATACAACCAAAGGCCTGCATCCTCTTGTCCATTGAATTTTGGGAACTCAATGGTAGGAGGCTTAGCCCAAAAAAATACTCCATCCATTCCTTCATAGTTCATATAGTGGGACCCATACCTGTCATTTCCTGGAGTCCTCCACGGCTGCCCAAAAGAGGAGCCCTGTATCCGGCTTGGATTCCCATGCCCATAGTCACCCGGGTAGCTGCCTTGTAGGTTCGGGTACCCTCCTAGAACGTGAGGTGCCCCGTACGGACCCTCCCAGCCGGCTGATTCCCTGCTGTCTATCCTTCTGGGTTGCTGAGCAGTCGGACTCGGGCGATGTCCGGTTCGACCCACCTCCGGTCGACCCACTCCGGCCCGACCAGGCCTGATTTGGCTCACCTCGGTTCGATCAGCGTCGGTCCGCCCTATCCCAGTTTGCCCGGTCTCGGTCCGACCCGCCTCGGCCCAGCCCACTACGGTCCGCCCCATAAGAGCCGACCCCGCCCGCCCAATCTTGTCGGCGGTCCTCCTAGGCCCACCGGGCCCCCTCTGGTCCATCTCTGGTTTAGCCCACTTGGCCTGTCGATCTGCCAGGATAAGTTCGTCATATTCGGGCCCATCTTCCAGATCCAACCACCCCATCCCGTTATGGATCTTCGTGTAGTGGCCCATTGGTTCTGGCCCAATATTCATGGGCGGCTCGTCGGTGTCAAAGCGGGGCATCTTGGCCTTCCCTTTTCGGCCCACAATCTCTTGGGCCGTGGGTGTAGGTAATAGACCCGGGCCCACTCCTAACCCTGCCTGCGCTGGGCCTGTCCCTGCTCCGCCTCTACCGGTTCCCGGCCCGAGCTCGGCCGCCGCCTCGCGCGTAGCGCCCCGGGTCGCCGCCGGTGCTTTCTCCGCCACCTCAAGCTCCGTGCCGTGGCCGGCTGCCGCCGCCCCCTGTGCCGCCAATCCTCCCTCGGCGACCACGCCGCCTCTGCTGCCCGCGGCTCCCGACACCGCACCCTCGCCGCCGATTACGCCGCCCTGGTCGGATCCGCCCCCTGCGGCAACCGCTGAAGAGCCCGCGTCTCCGGTTGCGCCGCCGCCGCCTCCTCCTGAGCGCCCCAGGGCCTCAGCCAGCATCACCTTCAGCTCTCCGATCGCGAGCCACACCTTCTGCGACTCCGCCTCCCGGGCTCGCTCACTCTTTACCCGAGACTGGCGCTCCTGCTCCACGGCCTCTGCCATTTTGGTCAAACCGGTGCGAAGCTCCTCACCAATCGTCTCATCAACCATCTCCCCATCCGCAGACGGGGAATCTCGGGCACGCTATCGTCGGTGGACGGAGGTCCGGTGGCTGCGAACGCTGCCTGCCCCTGCGCCGCATTGGCGGCCTTCTCAGCTGCTTGCATGGACTTTGTTGACACCATCTCGATCGTCGTTCTTCGTTTGCTCACGAACCCAAGAACGTGGCTCTGATACCAAATGATAGAACTCACGTCAGAGCTCTACCGGTTGATTTGGGGAATTAGGATCAACTAGGGATTGATCCGGGGATTTGGGGATTTGGGAGGTGAATAGAATAGGGTGATCGAGAAAGAAGAGGGGAAGGGAAGAGTGCTGCCTGCGGCAGCCGAAGGGAAGAGAGGGAAAGGTGGCTCGGCAGCCAGAGAGAAAAGGAGTGGGAATTTGGGAGATTAGGCTTAGGTTTAATCTTGCTTCCACCATAAATCTCACGTCCAAGTAGTTTATATAAAAATGACTTATTTCCTACCAATACCCGATCTATCAATTATCCCCGAATAGTCCCAATAATCCAAATAACAATAAACCGACAAATTATTTAAGTACTAAAATACAAGTTTCTATCATGCTATCAGGAGGATTGGGAAAAAAATAGTGAAATTGATAAAAAAATGTGGCTCGGATTGGCGAAGTTGGTGGGGGAAGCCCTGCTAAGCAGAAAGGTATATCTGATTTGTTCCCCATGAATGATGCTAATGCTGGTCCTGATAGAAACAACAAGGCCTTGAAGAACTTCAATGTCGATCAGCATAAGGGACTCAAAATTAATCGTCGTTGGGGCGCTAGAGAAACAATCAGGCTTCTAAGGGTTGTATGCGGAGTATGTCTTCGCCATGGAAGATTAGAGGATTGGCCTTCCATAAAAAAACAAATGAAATCTGACAGAAGCGAAGACACGATCAGGTTAAATTTCAAGTCACTGGTAAAACAAGCCAGGGATTCCGTTACGAAACCTTTGAAAAGGCGAACTAGAACAGTAAGGCTTCCAAATCAGGAACAATGATATAAATTGGCGGTCGCCATGTTGGGTTGGTCCAACTCATATGGTGGTTGGATTAACCGGTTTGAGTTTGAGTTTTGGTTGGTTTCTAGAAGATACTCTATTTTCAAAATAGAGAGTTATTGTCTACTCAAAAGTAAAAAGAGGTGACAGCCTTTCATTTTTTAGAGAGAGAATTAGAAAAGAGAAGAGATAAGGAAAAAGAGAGAAGAGAGATAGAGTTGTTGTTTTTCGTTTCTGCAGCAGGGCAACCTGTTCAAGTGAGCGTTCTTGAAGATTGAACCGTTGGATCGTCCTGAAATTTGAGCAGTTGGTTTGAAATTTTCTGGGCTTCATTCTGACCGGAGGGATCGTCAATCTAAGGCCTAGTTCGTCGGTAATAGCTGCTGGACAGAAGGTGTAAGAATCTGTTTTTGGTACCTCTCAACCTTTCTTTGTCTTGCTCTTTTTATCCACCATGTTGGTGAGATCTATTGTGGTTGATTGTTGATCCAAGAAGGGTGTTTTTGAGGCGTTTGTAATCCTCTAGCTAGTCTAGAGAGGACTTGTAATCCCACCAAAGTCTAGTGGAGTTGTGGCTTGGACAAAGGTCCCGTGGTTTTTTCCGATTTGGGTTTTCCACGTAAAAATCGTGTGTCTTGTGCATTCTATTCTTTCTTGTGGTTGCTGCCCGGTTTCTCAACAATGGTATCAGAGCCTGGTTGTTTGGGGGTTGTGATTGGTGAATGGCAAGAATGGATGACTCAAGTGGAGCAATGATTAAGTTTACATCATCCAACTACTCTATTTGGAAGCCACAGATGAAGGATATTCTGTTTTGCAAAAATCTCTATGAGCCAATTGAAAATGGCAGCGAGAAGCCGGAAGACAAGACCGAGAAGCAATGGGAGGTCTTGCATAGAAAGGCGGTGGCAATTATTCGACAATGGATTGACCAAAGCATCTTTTATCATGTTGCAAAAGATACAAGAGCAGATGAATTGTGGCAGAAATTGGAGTCCATGTAAGAGAGGCAATCAGCTAAAAATAAAACCTCACTCATTCGAAGAATTGTGAACTTGAAGTACAAGGATGGGCATAGTGTCTCGGAGATTTGAGTGACTTTCAAGGGCTTGTGAACCAGCTAACTACTATGAAGTTAGCACTTGATGATGAAGTGCAAGCATTGTTACTTCTCAGTTCTTTGCCGGATAGTTGGGAGACTTTGGTGGTCTCACTTAGCAACTCAGCACCTAATGGCAAGTTGACGATGGACATTGTCAAGGATAGCATGTTGAATGAAGAGGCAAGGATAAAAGAGTTGGGGATTACATCAGAGTCACATGCTTTGGTGGCGGATAATTCTGGAAGTCGTGGAAGAAGCAGAAATCGAAATTCCAACTTCAAGAACTCTCAAAATCGAAGTAACAGCCGATGGAGATCAAAAAGGAGATCAAAATCGGTGTCAAGACCAAGAGGAGAAATCACATGTTATCATTACAACCAGCCCGGACACATGAAGAGAGAGTGAAAAATCTTGAAACGGGAACAAGCTAGAGGAAAAGGTGTGGAAAACCAAGAAAAAGATGATACTACTGCTGCTGCCACAGATGGTGATGTGGTCATTGTTTGTGATGCCGATTTTGTTAACCTTGCTTGTCAAGAGAGTACATGGGTTGTTGACTCAGGTGCCTCATTCCATGTGACCTCACGGGTTGATCTTTTCTCTTCCTACACAAACGGTAACTATGGTTGTGTGAGGATGGGACATGATGGCGCATCAAAGATGGTTGGCATGGGTGATATTCATCTAGAGACCAACACAGGTTGCAAGCTAGTCTTGAAGGAAGTGAGACATGTTCCTGACATGAGGCTGAATTTGATATCCACGGGAAAGCTTGATGATGATGGTTATACCAACTATTTTGGAGAAGGAAAATGGAAGCTCTCAAGAGGTTCTCTTGTGGTGGCTAAAGGCAAGAAGGAAAGTACGCTCTACATGACGAATGCAAAGCATAGCAAGGGAGGAATCAATGTTGTTGAGAAAGATTCTTCCATTGAGCTTTGGCATAAGAGACTCGGTCATTTGAGCGAAAAGGGGCTGCAAATATTGTCCAAGAACCAACTCTTGCCCGGAGCTAAAGGTACTCTTCTTAAAACTTGTGTTCATTGCTTAGCCGGAAAAACTCATAGAGTTGCATTTCATAGATTTCCACCTTCTAGAAGGAATAAGGTACTTGATCTAATTCACACCGATGTTGTTTTATGCGAGATAAAACTCTTGGTGGTGCAAGCTATTATGTTACCTTCATCGATGATCACTCAAGGAAGGTGTGGACATATGCTTTGAAAACGAAGGATCAAGTGCTAGATGTTTTCAAGCAATTTCATGCTGAAGTGGAAAGGGAAACCGGCCTGAAGTTGAAGTGTGTAAGGGCTGATAACGGGGGAGAGTATAGAGGTCCATTCGAAAGCTACTGCAGATTGCACGGAATTAAACTGCAGAAAAGTGTACCCAAGACTCCACAACAAAACGGTGTCGCCGAGAGTAAAAATAGAACAATTGTGAGAGAATCAAATGTATGCTCTCACATGCCAAGCTACCTAAATCATTTTGGGGAGAAGCAATGCGGACAGCGGTTGATCTAATCAATCTCTCACCATCGATCCCATTGGAGGGTGATGTGCCTCAACGAATATGGACGGGAAAGGAAGTCTCATATGAACACTTGCGAGTGTTCAGTTGCAAAGCCTATGTTCATGTTCTAAAAGATGAGAGAGCAAAGCTTGATGACAAAGCAAAGCCATGTATATTCATGGGATATGGGCGTGAAGAGTTTGGGTACAGATTATGGGATCCAATTGCAAGAAAAATTGTTCGGAGCCGGGATGTGATTTTTCTTGAAGATGAGACAAGTGAAGACGTCGAAAGGGTTGAAAAGAAGAAAAATACAGCAGCTAGTCCGGTTAATTTGGAGCCTATATCTCCATCCCAAATGCATGAAAATGTTGAGGAAGTAGTGCATGATGAGCCCCAAGGTGCACTAGATCAAGAAGTTCAAGGAGAAGAGCAATTGGAGCAAGAAGAACAAGTTGAAGAAGAGCAACCTCTATCCGAACCAAGAAAGTCAACAAGAGATCGCAAAGCTTCGACTTGGTACTCCCCTCATGAGTACCTATTGTTGACTGACCGGGGAGAACCCGAATATTATCAAGAAGCCATGTCTCATGAAGACAAGGAGGAGTGGAACAAAGCAATGCAAGAAGAGATGAAGTCTTTGCAAGAGAATCACACCTATGATTTGGTGAAACTACCCGAAGGAAAAAGATCACTTAAGAACAATTGGGTCTACAAGTTAAAGACGGGGGAAACTAGTTCAAAGCCTCGGTTTAGGGCGCGACTAGTTGTGAAGGGTTTCAACCAAAAGAAAGGTGTTGACGTTGAAGAAATTTTCTCTCCCGTGGTGAAGATTTCCTCTATCCGATTTGTGCTTGGGTTGGCTGCAAGTTTGGACTTGGAAGTTGAACAACTCGATGTGAAGACAGCGTTTCTTCATGGTGACTTAGAGGAAGAAATCTACATGGATCAACCGGAAGGGTTCGAGGTTAAAGGCAAAGAAGATCTTGTATGCAGATTGAGAAAGAGCTTATATGGGTTAAAGCAAGCACCAAGGCAATGGTAGAAGAAATTTGACTCATTCATGGTCAAAAACGGGTATGCAAGAACTACCTCCGATCATTGTGTGTTTGTGAAATACTTTGCTTAAAATGATTTCATCATTCTCTTTCTTTACGTGGATGACATGTTGATTGTGGGTCGGAATGTTGGAGAGATTGATAGATTGAAAAAGGAGTCGAGTAAATTCTTTGCCATGAAGGACATAGGACCGGCGAAACAAATTCTAGGGATGAGAATCTCTAGGGATCGAAGGAATGGAAAAATGTGGTTGTCTCAAGAAAGGTATATTGAAAGAGTTCTTGAGCGGTTTAACATGAGCAAGGCTAAGGCGGTTAGTACTCCACTTGGAGGACATTTCAAGTTGAGTGTGAAGCATTGTCCTACAAGTGATGAAGAGAAAGAAGCAATGAAGAATGTGCCTTATGCATCAGTTGTTGGAAGCTTGATGTATGCCATGGTTTGGACAAGGCCGGATATTGCTCATGCCGTTGGGATTGTTAGTCGGTTTCTTTCCAATCCGGGGAAAGAACATTGGAGAGCAGTGAAGTGGATTCTTCGCTACTTGAGAGGTACTTCTAGAGTTTGTCTATGCTTTGGTAATGACAAGACCATACTTGATGGATATACCAATGCTAGCATGGCAGGTGATGTGGACTCTAGAAAGTCGACTTCTGGATACATGATGACTTTTGCAGGTGCTGCAGTTTCATGGCAATCTAAACTGCAAAAATGTGTTGCATTATCAACAACAGAAGCCGAATACATAGCCTTAACAGAAGCTTGCAAAGAGATGTTATGGTTGAAGAAGTTTCTTCAAGAGTTGGGCATTAAGCAAGAGAGGTATGTGCTCTATTGTGATATTCAAAGTGCAATTCATCTTTGCAAGAATCCAACTTTCCACTCAAGGTCGAAACACATAGATGTTCGATATCATTGGATTCGTGATGTTTTGGAAGAGAAGTTGTTGGAGTTCAACAAAGTGCATACGGATGACAATGGTTCGGACATGATGACTAAGTCTCTACCAAGTGGAAAACATATCTTCTGTCGAGATGAAGCAGGTTTGGTGCTACCCCCCATATGAGCTGGAGGGGGAGATTTGTTGGGTTGGTCCAACTCATATGGTGGTTGGATTAACCGGTTTGAGTTTTAGTTTTGGTTGGTTTCTAGAAGATCCTCTATTTTCAAAATAGAGAGTTATTTTCTACTCAAAAGTAAAAAGAGGTGACAACCTTTCATTTTTTAGAGAGAGAATCAGAAAAGAGAAGAGATAAGGAAAAAGAGAAAAGAGAGAAAGAGCTGTTGTTTTTCGTTTCTGCAGCAGGGCAGCCTGTTCAAGTTAGCGTTCTGGAAGATTGAACCGTTGGATCGTCCCGAAATTAGGGCAGTGGGTTTGCAATTGTCTGGGCTTCATTCTGACTGTAGGGATCGTCATTCTGAGGCCTATTTCGTCGGGAAGAGCTGCTGCACAGAAGGTGTAAGAATCTGTTTTTGGGTACCTCTCAACCTTTCTTTGTCTTGCTCTTGTTCTTGTTATCGACCATGTTGGTGAGAGCTATTGTGGTTGATTGTTGATCCAAGAAGGGTGTTCGTGAGGTGTTTGTAATCCTCTAGCTAGTCTAGAGAGGACTTGTAATCCCACCAAAGTCTAGTGGAGTTGTGGCTTGGACAAAGGTCCCGTGGTTTTTCCCGATTTGGGTTTTCCACGTAAAAATCGTGTGTCTTGTGCATTCTATTCTTGTGTGGGAAACACATTAATTGTCTTTTTTTTATTTAATTCGGATTAGTGTCGGTTTTTAAGGTTTGGGGTATTATTTGGGGTATTCGGGAATAAACAGGGAGTTGATTGTTATGTTTAATTAGTTGGGTAGTTGTTAGAGATTAGGCGGATTATATAATCTGTACTAGGCATTATTTTCATAAAGCAACAGTTAATAAATATCCTAAACCTAAACTCTCTCTCTCCTTCCCTCTCATCTGCGCCAACTCTCTCCCTCTCTTCTTTCCCAAGAGCTGCGCCAACAGCAGCTCATTCCCTCTCCCTTGTTCTCAATTATCCCAAATCCCAATCCCTAGCTAGATCAATCCCTAATTGATCTAGCTAATTCCCA
The DNA here is from genome assembly GCA_964030455.1 of Linum trigynum. NCBI lineage: Eukaryota > Viridiplantae > Streptophyta > Magnoliopsida > Malpighiales > Linaceae > Linum > Linum trigynum. The sequence goes on along the minus strand of OZ034814.1, from coordinate 23,711,543 downwards.
ATTCCCAATCACGTTAGAAACCTTGTTTCTAACATCTGGTATAAGAGCAAGGTTCGAGAGTCAGTTTTTGATCTCTTGAACCAGGGAAAACAACGATGGTGTCGACAAAATCGATGAAGGCAGCAGAGAAGTTGGCGCGGGCTCTGCTCCATTGTGCCAAGGTATTGTGATTTATCCTGCTCCTTTGGGTGGGCGACAATCACCCCTACAGGCTTCCGAGGAAGATACCATGTCTGATGATAAAGTGGACTATTCTCCACACGAGGTGTCGTCTAAGGAAGATACGGAGACTCCTATTCAGTATCGAGAGAGAGGAGTTGGGTGCTCTTCTACTTTGGATGGGCGTGAACTGGCCCTCCAGGGTTCCACTGCAGATACGAGTTCTATTCTTTTGGCTTCGAGTGACTCGGAAGTTGTTTCTTGGACTGTTGAGGAATTGTCTAGCCTCATCAACTGCATTGATATATGTTACCCAAGATGGGGGCAAGTGAAAGCGTACATGAACACATAAATATCCCCCAGTGCTCTGCTCAATAAGATGGCAAAATCTTGTTTGTACAATCTCAATATTTTGCTGTAATTGTTGACATTCTGCCAGTGTTGAGTGAATGCTGGGTTTAGGAACTCGTTTGTTGCTTCCTCTTCCTATCTGCGATTGTTGAGTGAACGCTGCAATTGTTGAGTGAAGGTTGGGTTTAGGGACTGGTTTGTAGCTTCCTTTTTCCTATCTGCCATTGTTGAATGAATGCTGCAATTGTTGAGTGAATGTTGGGTTCAGGAACTGGTTTGTAGCTTCCTCTTCCTTTATGCCATTGTCGAGTGAATGCTGCAATTGTTGAGTGAATGCTGGGTTTAGGAACTAGTTTGTAGCTTCCTCTTCCTATCTGCCATGTTGAGTGAATGTTGCAATAGTTGACATTCTGGGTTTGACATGGGGTAAAAAACTATTTCTCATGGTTCAACGTTCACTCTGTTTTCTGTGATCACCAACAGGCTGAAACGTTTAACCAAGGAGAGTAAACGTTCAACTCTGTTTGTTGGGTACATTGATTGACCCCATAGCAAAACGAGTATGAAAATGGTAGATCTTGTGGGGAAACCATTGACTAAAAGTAGCATATCTGCTTTTTGGTGGTGATACATCATACCCACTGCCCCCCATGGCCAGGAGTAAATCCCCAAAACGCTAGTGGCCCAAAGTGACGGGTATTAGCTTCTGTTTTTGCCATCTCTGTATCCGTTTTTCTTGTTCTTGTTTTTGTTTTCATTAAATTTGGGGAACTGTCAAATTTGTTTCACGATTTGCTCTTTTATTTCATTCATAAACACTAAAATTAGTTAAATATTTCAAAATTTGCTCACTGTTCGCTAATCTCTATTATATGGCTAACATTATTATATAAGGCTAACAAAAATGTTGAGTCACCCAATTTTAACGTAAACAAAATAAAAACCAGACCCAACACTCCAGACTATTGAATGATCTACCCCTCCTAACCAAACCCACCAATTGAACCGACCGACTTAAAAACAGAAAAAATAGTGGCTCTCTTGCTATCTCTTTTGTTAATCTATTCCCTCCCACCTTTCTCCTTTCTTCCTCACCGTAACATAGATCATACATTCCCCTTTCTTCCTCACCCACCAACACCAAAACTAAACCCTAAATCGAAGACGGAGAGGAGTTTCAGGAAATGGGAAATCGACGTCCACCGATTCATCGACACCGCCGTCGCTGCTCCTTCCTCCTTCGCCTCCCCAGTCGTCCAAGCCGGATGCTTGACCCAAACCCTCAATCGCGAAGCATCCTCTTGGCATCAGTCTTGTTATCAAAAGCATGGGCAATCTTCTTTATCGCCACATGCTCCCCGATCTCCGAGTTCAAAGGCAAGCTGAAGAATTAAGAAAGATCAATCGGCCCCGCCATAAACCAATTCCTTCCAATTTAACAGAACCGCGCCGAATTAGAAAGAAGAGCGAGAAGAAGAGACTAATCCCAGACGATTCCGTATGTGCTCTTGCCAATAGATCACGGTATTGACCCTTCAGTTGCCGCTTCCTGATGGTTGTATCTCCGTTTGAAGACTGTCGGCCGACATTGCCGCTCTCACTGGCATCGTTCACATTTGTGTTTGTTTTAAAAAATTATCATAAATTATCATAAATAGGGACACATATATTGTGTTTGTTTTAGGGTCAAAGCGTGCCCGCTCGAGACTCAGACGTTGGCGCGTTTTGAATTTTTTCCAACTAGTTGAAAGCGCCATCGACTGAGACTGAAGCGTGACCGCCCGAAACTCAAGCGCTTGCGGGATTTGAATTCTTTCCAAAAAGTTAATGGCGCCATCGCCTGAGACTCAGACGTCCTCGCATCCCTCTTTTCTTCTTATCTTCTTCTCCACCACTCGCCACTCTCGCCTGAGAAGAAAGAACACACAGCAGTCGCAGTCATCCCCTCCAACCCTCCAACACCCATGCCCACCAATCGATGGTCGCGCCGAGAAAGAAGACGACCCCGCCTCAGACTCAAGCAACCGGGCCAGATCCCCGACGAAGGCGCCCTGCCCAAAACCGCCGTCACTTTCTTTTTCCCTCAAACAGATATGGCTTTTTGGAGAGAGATGTCCGACGACGAGAAGCAACTCGCCGGCCCCGACATTGGAAGGGGCAGAGGGCGGTGAGGTCGTGGCTACGGCGGCGACCGCTACAGAGGTGATTTTTCACCGATGGTGGCCGGATTTTTTGAAGGCGGTGGCCAAATTTTTCGCCGGCAATGGCCGGACTCTCGCCGGCGGCGAGTTTTTAATTTTTTTATGTTCTGATTAATTGTTTTTTTTCCAGTTCCTAGGCTTATGGACAGTTATTTCATGAGACCACTACCTGCAAAAATTGATACATCTTCGGTGGATCCGGTACTTCTTTGGGGGCATGGTCACCATCGTATTGACGCAGTTTGGACAAACGAGGTAAGTTTTCAAACTATTTCTATAGTTTTTTTATTAGCTGAACTGAAATGAAATTAGAATATAATAGAATTAAATTACGAATAGAATTAGAATAAGTTTAGATTAGATATATAAATATAAATATTAGATCAACTGAATTTAGAAGTACGCATGAAATTGAATTAATAGAAGTTTTGTGCATTATAGGCTGGTGACTCGACTTTACTGTCACTCCAAGAATTGGCCAAGTGAAACCACTTCCTAAAGCGTAGTATAGCGGGTTTGGGTTTAATTATCAACCCGGGTCCTAGATGTGATGACTACTCAGTGAATTCTTGTTATCTAGCAATAAAACTTTAATGCAAGTCTCAACTAACAAACTAACAAAGCAAACAAACGGTTGTATTCAAGTTAAGGAGGTCACCCGGATATGGTCCCCCCTAGACTGCAGTTAAGCCGGATTGTAATTACCAAGTTCAGTTTCTATGACAGTTATACTGCGGAAGGTTCTTAAACAGCCTGAAGTCTCGACTAAAGGTCTTCAGACCCTCTCAATCTGACTCTCTAGCGGGCGACTAACCTCCACCGATTAGACAGATTGAGGCCCTAAGAACAAAACCTCCACTACCGGAGTAAATCCGGTACAGAATAGTGAGTTGGCTCCTCGACTAAAGTCACCAACTGCCTACCTTCAATCAAGGGTGCTCTATCAACCTAGGCAGATATTCTCATTCTAGGTTAAAGCAGAAACAACAGGAATTTGATCAGGATTCAAGTCATTCAATCATTAAAACCTCAATCGAATATAATCAATCATAGAAGCAGTACTTGGGTTCATACAATCAAAGCCTAACATACAAATCTAGGGTTCTCCATACCCAGATGAATGGGAGAACTACTCCATGGAGAAGAAAGCAAAAGCAGAATCAGACACGAAATTCATACTGCGAAGGATGGATTCCTGCTTCTGGACGTTGATTGGCACTTCTCCAAGCTCAAGCTGGCCTCCAATGGTGTTGAAGATCAATCTAGGGCACTTGGGAACTCTTGTTCGTCGCTTTCTCTCTCTAGGAATCGCTCTCTCACTCAAAAACTCGAATCTCCCCGAATTGTGGCTGAAATTCTGCTTAAAAGGAGAAAATCCCGACTCACACGGTCAGGGTGGCACGGCCGTGTGGCTTACCCAGTTGCCCGTGTGAGTCAAAACGCTGCGTTCCAATTAGTTCGAATTCCAGGCTCTTTGCACGGCCAGAATGGCACGGCCGTGTGAACATCCCTTCTTGCCCGTGTTTGCTCTCGCAGAATGTGGCACGGCCAACCCGGCCACTTGCACGGCCGTGTGGATCTTCTGCTCTGCCCGTGTCTGCTCTCGCAGAATGTCACACGGCCAAACCACTCCTTCACACGGCCGTGTGAACATCAGGACAGCCCGTGTAACCTCCTTTGTGACTTGTCTCGTGCCCGATCTTCGCCCAATCGACCCCGAACTCGCTCCTAAACCTTCATTCACTTGCCAGGACCTGAAATATCACAAACAAGCACAACCTAGCGTGAAATCGGTCTAAAACACGAGAAACCACATCTCCAACGGTGTAAGAACAGGGGTGAAAACATGTGTAACTAACGGTCTATCAAACTCCCCCACACTTAACCGTTTGCTTGTCCCCAAGCAAACCTAACTCAAACCAATGCAACTCTCCAGACCTCTATAGCAACAAACGACCCAGATCGTAGATAGAGGACTTCCTAGATCATTTAGCAGCTTACAAGGTCAACCGACGCACAAGTCATCTCGAAGCTTCTTATCGAGTCGGCATCATGGCAAACAGTGAACAGAGGACAAATGAATCGTGGATGGAGAGATTCTCAAAAACAAAGGATCATGGACTCACATTTTTCAAGGTGCTCTATTTTCTTTGAAGATGGTTGGAACCCTTTTTTTTCTGTTTTTCTTGTTTTCTGTTAATTTTTTCTTTTCTTTTCTTTTCAAGGGTCCCAACCTGCTCTTACCGGCCATGCCAGGAGCGGATATCTCGAGCCTCGTGCGGGGGAAAGACATGTAAGGGGGCTGGAGGTAGTAGGTGGAAATTGGGAACGGATTCCCGTCTCCCCTTACACACTTTCGCCCTATTCGCACGGAAGACGTTATTTTGAAGCATAATTTCGAGCACCTGTTAAACTCAAAACATGATACAAGAGTCCATGACAGGTAGAGAATCCACAACACCACACAATTCAAGGGTCCTAAGATCACTAATTCACTCAATCAACCAACTCAATATGAAGAAGAAATGAGACTTCTTAAATGCATCAACATCCTCCATAGTGCTACACTACCTCCCTAGGTTGCATATTACTATAAAGACTGTCAATTCAAAGCATACTGAGTAGGCAATTGCAAGGAACACGTACTTGGAGCCCTCAAATTTTAAAAATTTGGACAGTGGACTAGGCTCCAAGCACACAAACAGATATAATGCAGTCAAAAGATAAACATCCCCCCACACTTAAGCTCGACATTGCCCTCAAAGGAGAAGAGGGAAGGGAAAGGGGAACGATGTTACCGGTATGCACGGACTGTAGGGGACTGGAAACGGGCCAGTCGGGGCAAGCACAGCCAAAGGGGAACAGAAGAGCTCAAACACAATATGTTAGGTTCAATGGTCAGCCCAATAAAATATCATCCAAACCAAAAGAAAACAAACCAAACCCAAACCGGGTGACAAACCGACTCAAAAATCAAGAAAGAAAAACAAACCGTGGTGGGGTTGCCTCCCCACAAGTGCTTCTTTACCGTCTTTTAGCTGGACGCCCATGGTGGATACTCAGGGCGGTGCAGGAACAGGTGCCTCCAAGAGCGGATCCACTTCGCTCTTGAGGTACAGCTTCAGGTTGTGGCCATGCACCCGACGGATGCGACCACTATCATCAGTCAGCTCGACCTGCCCATCTGGCAAGATGCAGGCGAGCGAGTACCCAGACGGCCAGGGTGGTCGTGGTGCAGGGGGTGGGACCAGCTCATAGTGGTCTCCACTCTTCTTCCGCATAGGCTTAGCAACCTGCGGCTTCGACCGCCACTCCTCCTTGAGCTTTTTGTTCGGAGGCGAGGCTGGATGGAGTGGCGGCGAAGGAATGATGGGAGGGTCCTGCAAAATAGGAGGTGCAGAAGGGTACACGACAGACTCGTGTACCTGATCAGAAATGGCATTCACAGGCGTGACAGCAATCATAGCACAGTGATCAAACTCAGTCACAGAAAAAGTAGCCTGTTCATTCCCAGCACGCAAGATCAGTTTTCCATCATGCACATCAATAAGTGCCTTGGCGGTGGCAAGAAATGGCCTACCTAGAATCAAAGGCACATCCACATCCTCATGTATATCAAGAATAACAAAATCAACAGGATATGTGAATGCACCAACACCAACAAGCAGATCCTCTATGATTCCCCTAGGATGCACATTAGAATGATCAGCTAATTGAATGCTCATCCTAGTAGGGCTAAGTTCACCTAGGTCTAGCATTTTATACAACTTATATGGCATGACGTTAATGCTAGCGCCTAGGTCCGCCAAGGACTTTCCTACATGCATGCTGCCGATAGTAAGAGGGATAGTAAAACTCCCTGGATCCTTGCGCTTCTCGGGCAGCTTGTTCTGCAGGATAGCAGAACACTCCTCGCTCAGCAACACTGTCGAGAGATCCCCAAGTTTCTTCTTGTTGGTGCAGAGATCTTTCATGAACTTGGCATACTTGGGCATCTTCGACAGTGCCTCCACGAACAGTATGCTGATGTTGAGCTGCTTCAACATTGCCATGAACTTGGCAAACTCAGTCTCCAGCTTGTCTTTGTGTAGGCGAGTGGGGAAGGGAAGCTGGGGCACATGCTCCTTAACCACTGGTTGTGGCTTGGGAGCGGGGGCTTCCTTCTCCACCCGCACTTCTGCATCGTCGGCTGGAAGTGCTGAAGCAGTCAGTGGTTCCTCCTGTCTGGCCGGGACAGGATCAGTACCGCTCCTGGTAAAAATGGCATCCAGCTGCTGATGCTGGTGAGGATCTCGAGGATTCGGGACAGTGGTGGCAGGCAAAGTCCCCGGTGCCCTGGTGGTGGTCTGGCGGGCCAAGATGCCCACCTGGGTCTGCAGATCCTGCAAAATGGCACCCTGGTTCCTCTGACCTGCCTCCAGTGAGGCTACACTCTGGTCCAACCTCGTGATAGTCGCCTGAGTGCTCGTCATGAATGAAGCTAGAATGTTTTCCAGCTTCGTCATCCTGTCATCTGGTGCTGGAGCTGCTACTGGAGCTGCTGCTGGCTCGGCAAACTGGCGCTGGGGTTGCTGGAATGGCTGCCCCTGCCTAGGCTGGTAGGGCTGCTGCTGTGGGTCTGGCCCCTGGCGAGCCTGGAAGGGCTGCCTCTGCTGAAAACCACCTGCTGGTGTTGGGAAACCAGGTGGTTTAGTGGTGTTGCTGCTCCAGGCGAAATTGGGATGCTGGCGCCACCCCTCATTATATGTGTTACTGTATGGATCGAGGCGCCGCGCATTGGCGATGAAGGCTAACTGCTCCTGGGGTGTGGTAGACTCCCTCATAGCCTGGCAGTCCTCCACTAGGTGATTGGAGCTCTCACACCACTAACACTGAGCAACTGGAGGTGCAGCCAAACCTCTGCCCGGAATAAGACTGTTGGGCTGCTTCAATGTCTGCACCAGCTCAGCTACCTGCTGCTCGAGTCCGGATCTGGACTCCATGGCGTGCACACCACGGTCCCGGGACTGTCTGCCTCGGCTACCCTGCCCCCAAGAATGATCTCTGGCAGCCAAAGTACTGATCATCTGGTTCAGCTCGGGTGGAGTCTTAGTAAGAATATCCCCTCCTGGGCATAGAGACTCAATCACCCTCTGGCTATCTAGAGAGAGGGCACTGTAGAAGTTCCCCACTGTGAATGCATCACTGAAGCCATGATGGGGACACTGCCAGAAGTATCCCATGTACCGCTCCCATGCATCACGAAGTGACTCATCTGGCTCCTGGCGGAAGTGAGTGATCTCCCGCGGAATCTCTGTAGTCTTCGATGCCGGATAATACCTGTGCACGAACTTGTCCGCCAGATCGTCCCAAGAGGTGATGGACAATGGGGGCTGGGTCTCCAACCACCTCTTAGCATTCCCCGCCAGAGAATGGGTGAAGAGATGAAGGAGGATCGCATCATCGGGGACACCATTCAGCTTGAACCCGTTCGTCAGCTGCAGAAAACGGGAAAGATGCACCCTGGCCTCCTCATTCTTCAAGCCATGGAACTGGATAGAAGATGTGATGAGCTGAATCCAGCATGGCTTGATCTCAAAGTTGTTTGCTGGGATCGGCGGGTAGAGGATGACCGGGCGGATGTCAGCAATCCGCGGAGTGTAGTAGTACTCCAAGGTGGGACCCGGCTGCGGTGGATGATGAACTCCATGATCCTGGGGTATGGGGTTGTTCCCCAGGACCTGATTCACCGGGGGAACCTGCTGAGGATTCCCCTGGTGCTGATTGTAATCTCCGTCCATTCCGTGCTCTTCTTCAGAATCGCTACTCAGGTGGCCGTCTATGCGCTCTTCCGTAGCCAGTCTAACTCGCTGTTGTCTCCTGAGCTGGCGACAGGTGCGGTCAATCTCTGGATTCAACGGCAGTAAACCTTCCGACTGGCTACGGGTCATGCACTACCTGCACACAATCAAGCAAGCAAACCCGTGAAGGCACAAGTGGGACAAAGCAAACAAAGCAAAAAGAAAAAGGCTAAATTAACAGAAATCACTTTTCTTCAACAACCTAGCCGTCCCCGGCAACGGCGCCAAAAACTTGACTCAACTTTACTGTCACTCCAAGAATTGGCCAAGTGAAACCACTTCCTAAAGCGTAGTATAGCGGGTTTGGGTTTAATTATCAACCCGGGTCCTAGATGTGATGACTACTCAGTGAATTCTTGTTATCTAGCAATAAAACTTTAATGCAAGTCTCAACTAACAAACTAACAAAGCAAACAAACGGTTGTATTCAAGTTAAGGAGGTCACCCGGATATGGTCCCCCCTAGACTGCAGTTAAGCCGGATTGTAATTACCAAGTTCAGTTTCTATGACAGTTATACTGCGGAAGGTTCTTAAACAGCCTGAAGTCTCGACTAAAGGTCTTCAGACCCTCTCAATCTGACTCTCTAGCGGGCGACTAACCTCCACCGGAGTAGACAGATTGAGGCCCTAAGAACGAAACCTCCACTACCGGAGTAAATCCGGTACAGAATAGTGAGTTGGCTCCTCGACTAAAGTCACCAACTCCCTACCTTCAATCAAGGGTGCTCTATCAACCTAGGCATATATTCTCATTCTAGGTTAAAGCAGAAACAACAGGAATTTGATCAGGATTCAAGTCATTCAATCATTAAAACCTCAATCGAATATAATCAATCATAGAAGCAGTACTTGGGTTCATACAATCAAAGCCTAACATACAAATCTAGGGTTCTCCATACCCAGATGAATGGGAGAACTACTCCATGGAGAAGAAAGCAAAAGCAGAATCAGACACGGAATTCATACTGCGAAGGATGGATTCCTGCTTCTGGACGTTGATTGGCACTTCTCCAAGCTCAAGATGGCCTCCAATGGTGTTGAAGATCAATCTAGGGCACTTGGGAACTCTTGTTCGTCGCTTTCTCTCTCTAGGAATCGCTCTCTCACTCAAAAACTCGAATCTCCCCGAATTGTGGCTGAAATTCTGCTTAAAAGGAGAAAATCCCGACTCACACGGCCAGGGTGGCACGGCCGTGTGGCTTACCCAGTTGCCCGTGTGAGTCAAAACGCTGCATTCCAATTAGTTCGAATTCCAGGCTCTTTGCACGGCCAGAATGGCACGGCCGTGTGAACATCCCTTCTTGCCCGTGTTTGCTCTCGCAGAATGTGGCACAGCCAACCCGGCCACTTGCACGGCCGTGTGGATCTTCTGCTCTGCCCGTGTCTGCTGTCGCAGAATGTCACACGGCCAAACCACTCCTTCACACGGCCGTGTGAACATCAGGGCAGCCCGTGTGACCTCCTTTGTGACTTGTCTCGCGCGCGATCTTCGCCCAATCGACCCCGAACTCGCTCCTAAACCTTCATTCACTTGCCAGGACCTGAAATATCACAAACAAGCACAACCTAGCGTGAAATCGGTCTAAAACACGAGAAACCACATCTCCAACGGTGTAAGAACAGGGCTGAAAACATGTGTAAGTAACGGTCTATCAGCTGGTGATCGACCTTACCATATTTGAGATACGAGCAATTTAGTTAGATACCATCCACTTTACCAGGCTGTATTTCGTCGATGCGGGCTTGTTTACGGTTCTACCATTGGCCCCTCTTACTGGTGATCCGGGTTTGGTAACTGCGCTCGTAGAGAGTTGGCGACCCGAGACATCGACCTTCCACATGCCATTCGGTGAAGTGACGATCACTTTAGAGGATGTTGCAACACTGACCGGTCTAGCGATTGACGGTGATGCCGTCGTAGTAGACATACCAGACCAAGACTTGTCGGTTATGTGTCTTCGATTGTTAGGAAAGACTCCTACTGATCTTGGCGTCGGCGTAATCTGGATTGCTTGGCTCAGGGAGATTTTCGATCAGCTACCGCTTTCGGCATCACCGGAGAGTATAGAGCTATTTGCACGAGCTTATGCTCTGTCTCTGATGGGAGGTGTTTTGTTCCCCGATCGGTTTGGAGGTTCAGTTCATCTGCAGTACCTACTTTTGGTGGAGGATTGGCGCAGAGGAGAGAGGTTTGCCTGGGGAGCAGCTGTTCTATCCTACCTGTACCGTGAAATGGGTAGGTCGGTGCTGCAGATGACGCAGTCTTCTTCACTAGGTGGTGACTTTGGTGGATGGTCCACCTTGATGATGATCTGGACGTGGGAGCGATTTCCTCATACAGCACCACTACATATAGAGACGGGGGCGCAGATCACCGAGGATGCGGTCCCACGTGGCCTTCGATGGCTTCCGGCCCATACACGTCAGCATGGTGATCAGTTCTATATGTACAAGCTGTGGTTTGACGAGTGCACGACATTCGTGGTTAGTATATAACATTTCGTATTATAGAATAGTTTTCATTGATTTGTTTTAGATTTAGGAGTATTATGTGACCAATTTTTATGTGCAGTGGCGTCCTTAGTTTGATAGAGCCCAGGACTACAGCGATACTGTGATCCAGTCCGACACGTTTCGAGCAATAGTTCTGCTGACCTGCTTCTCATCGACGATGTGGCATCATCCAAATTGCGTGCTCGAACAGTTTGGAATGATGCAGGACCCGCCTCATCATTCACATCCCGCGGCTGAGATTAGGTTTTTCTTTCGTCAGGGCCAGCATGGGCCATCACGTGGCCAGCAGTTCATACAGGCAGCCAGCGAGTCGATTGAGTTGTGGAACCGTCAACATGAGTTCATCGCGCATACGAGCTACACTGACGTACCTTTAGCCTACCATTCGGAGCCTCGAGAGCGGTATCTAGATGTTACTAGACGTGCAGGCACACGGAGAGGAGCTGCACTGAACGCATCGGTGAGTTTTTTATTAATTCATATTTGTGTTTTAATTGTTTTTAGATCTGTAGAATTTCTGATATTTTAAATTTAATTTTCAGTACGACTGCATGGAGTCCGTTGAGTTGGGTTTACGTGATGGAATTCGAGATGGAGGGATGTCCATTGACCGGATGAAGGAGTTGGCTAACCAGTTGGCAGTAGGGGTTGCATCTTTAGGATTCTGTGAGCGTCGACATCCTGATCTTACAGAACCCATATAACGGTATCCTGTTGATGAGCACAGCTTACCCATCTAGCCAGAGCGTAGGGTTCGGCCATCGGACTGGGGCGTGCCACCGCCATAGTTGACTCAGGAGCCCAAGAGGAGGAGACAGTGACGTGAGCAGCGTGACGTACCTCGCCTAGTGAGGTACTCAGATCGTCAGCCAGTGCAGCTAGTCAGACCTACTTTGACCTTCCAGTTCCACCCACATTCTCAACCACAGTTTCAGCCGGGCGTTTATACCGGATTTCTGGCAGGCACTAGTTCGAGCCCTCAGTTTCTGCAAGGCAAATCGAAAGAAAAACAACAACTTCAAACAACAACAACTTTTGCAAGGTAAATCGAAAGAAAAACAACAACTACTACATTATATCTCCGTTCGAACAAACTACATACCACGTCTGTTACCTCTACTTCCTCTTCTACCACATCTCGCACTTCGTTGGCCACCACTCCCTCTTCGGTTGCTCCCACTCCCACTTGCTTGGCCACCACAGGTTGATGCATTATGTCCCGCTTGGTTACAGTTGCTACACACTTGGTTTGATGCACCCTCCCTTGGCGAATCCATCTCATTGTGCATTCTTATTGATCTTGGCCGCACCGGCTTTCTAATCATGTGCATATTAGGATGGCCTCCCATAACAAGCCAACACTGTTTCAAGCTTGCAGACGTCGTTTACAAACCTATACGGATTAGCCCCCATTCGGTTGCAAGCTGCAATGGCATTAGATCTAGGAATTTTATTTCCTTGAAAATTCCCACAAGTGCAAAATCCCGCCCAGTTGTTGTCGTCGAAGTGCACTGTGAGTGTGTTTGAACCCTTCATGTTGAAATTGTTGGGAGCAGTCTGAACTACATAGATGCCTTGACGTCGATCAACCCCCGTCACGGAATGCCCAATTGCCTTTTGTGACCATGGCTTCATCTTCTCTTCGCACTTGATGGTGTACTGTGAATGACCACTTCTAATTTGTGCTTCTGTCTTCAACCTCATCTTATCGAATTTCTCCAACAATCGCCAATATGTATGTTGCACAAGAGAAGCTATTGGAAGTGAACAAATTCCTTTGAAAACACCATTGATGCTCTCAACCATGTTGGATTTCATGATAGACCAACAACGCCCACCATTGTAGTTATCATGTGCTAAACTACAACGAATCTGATGTTGGTCCAACCTGTTATCACATATAATATTTCTATCAGTGGCCACCTTCTTAAATTGCTCAACTTGACGATCGAACTTCTCCAAGCGTTTTTCTCCGACTAACAAAATAAACAACCACACGGGTTAGATAAATTCATGACAAAATTACATTAAAATAAATAATTCATTAAAATAAATAACAAAATTAAATGAAGAAGGCTTACTGACTCGAAATAGTTGCTTATACATAATCCTGCTTTTAGTCTTCCTTTGCAAATTGCTTTCATAGTGTCGCATGCACCACCGCCACTCCCAACCTGTTTCGATGTTATTCATGGCTTCATAGAGTCCCGCATGTCTATCTAAGATGATGCAGACATCATTTCAATCGGTCAAACCTTGAATGTGACTTATGAATCATGGCCAACTATTAGTATTCTTGCTCTCCACTATGGCAAATGCAATTGGAAAAATCTTCTTCCGTCCATCAAATGAGCTCGCCATGAGTAGCTCTCCTTTATACTTCCTAGTAAGAAATGTTCCATCAACAACAATGACACCTGGACAATTCTTGAGTCCATCTATACAAGGTCCATAAGCCCAGAATACTCGCTGAAATATCGAATGACCTGGTTGAGCTGAAGGAACTCTTACCCAATCAATCACCGATGTTGGCCTTTTTCTCTTTACCACCCGCAAGAATGTTTGTAAATAATCGTAGGATTCTTCCAAATTCCCATGCAACTTTTCCAATGCTCTTTGTTTCCTATACCAAGCCTTTTTGTAAGTAACTTGCATATTAAACTTATCTTTCAACTCGGCCTGCACAGTTAGAACACTCAGATTTGGTTGGGCACGTACCAAATGTTTCACGGACTCAGATATAACGGCGACATCAAGATGGCGATGATCCGTCGGTTGACTCGTACTGCTACAAGAATGCACCAACTCGGCCTTTCTCACAGTCCAATCGCCTCCCACATCTCGACATCCAAACCGCATCATCCAAGGACAATTGTCATCCTTGTGCTTCGAACATCTGATCTTCCAGATTGAAGGTGACGACTCCACCACATTATACTGAAAGTTGCGTTGTAGTGCATAGTATTTAATCGCCACATGTGCAGCTTTTTTTTAGTGAATTATCTGCCCCTTGTAGAATTCTCCATCAAAACCAGCAACAATAGGCATTGGAACTACGCCATATGAATCAGCATATGATGATTCGTCATCCTCTTCATTACCACTACAAAAAATTAGGCCTATTGTGACAGACGGTTTTTGTCATATTAGACCCATGTCTTGTCAGATTAGGTATTTTATGACAAAGAGCGTTGTCACAACGTGTTGTCATTTAATCGCCGCCAGGATAGATCAAATATGAAGAACTTTTAAAATATCGTTGTCACATTTGTTGTAGGATATTGTGACATATTCTTGTGTCATATGATAGGTAAACAAGTGACGAATGATTTTGTCACAATAAGGGTGGGATTCATCATAATTGGACTTTAGTTTGTCAGTATAGCTCATGTTATGTGTCGTCTATTGTGACAAACAGAGCTTTTAAGACGAAATATTTTGTCATTAGTTTTGTCATAATTTTTTGATTTTGTATGTGCCTCTTTGCAAATATGACGGGCAATCACTACGAAAGATACGTAATTTATATGGATTTCCAGACAGAAAAATAAAGTACAAATAATACACATCTACAATTGTTGTTCACATTATACAGTATACATTTATTCCAAAGAAAAAGAGGATACAAGAACAAAAAAAAAACAAGATTAAAACAAAGCCACCACTGCTGGTTTATCCCACATTGTTCTGATATGATCCCAAATGGGTCAATGTTTAACCCACAATTACTTGACAAATAAGCCATGGAAGATGGGAAGAAGAAGGTAAGAATTTGGTTAAGTGTTTCGTCGAGTTCAGGTTACCTACTTTGGAAGCCAATATCTCTCAATTGGCTCGATAGAAATTCTTGTTCAAGGTGTCATTTTGAAGATAAAGTTTTTATATTTACTTTGGTATATTGTGGAGCCTTTATAAAATTGAATATTCAGATATGCCACTCATACTAGGACGCCCCTTCCTTGCCACCGCCAAGGCTTTAATCGATGTTAATGAGGGAACTTTGATTCTTAGAGATGGTGAGGAGAAAATTACTCTTAATTGAACCCAAGCCTAGGAGTGAGGATGTAAAAGAAGTGGAATCGAATGATATGAATGCAAGTGGAGGAGTGCCTCTCAAGGTGAACCCCACTATTAATCTTGTTCCTTGTGGTGATGTGAAGCAGGAAGTTAAAGAGGGTATCACACCCAAAAAAAGGAGGAAAAGAGCTTGGAGGGAAAAGATGAATCACACTATTGCCCGGAAAAAGGACAAGGGCAAAGCGAATGTCACGACCATGAAGGCCACCCCATGAAGTTTAAGTTGGGAAGCAACAAGCCTCGCCCCTGGCGGATCCCCTCTCGGTGGTTTCATATTCTATCCTCTAGTCAACCCCTTTGAGCCTTGTGACTTTGGGGGTCGTTCTCTTGTAGGAGATTTTCACTTGTGAGCTTAATGGTATTTGATAGAACGACCCCCCATCCTTTCTTCGTGTCTATACATGAGTCGTCCTTGTGTCCCGGAGTTTGTGCTTTGGAGCTACATTTAGGTTCTACATAGGAGGATTTTGCGCGGTTCATGCTAGAAATGAAGAGGTAGTGTTGGAGTAAGTTCTTAATTGAGTGCATTGTTCGTTAAATGGCATGTGTTTCACTCTCTGGTACCCTCCTCTAAAAGAAAAGAAAAAGAAAAAAAGAGGAAAAAGAAAGAAAAGGAAAGTGGAAAGAAAAAGAATCGAAAAGAGGTAATAAAACAGGGAAAATAAAGTAGAGAGTTGCATAAAATCAAAGGTAATGCTCTAGGAAGGGTTTCTTGGCACTCAAGCCATTGTGACACCCAAAATTTTTTTGAACTCCTTCACTACTATGTTTGAAATTTGATAGCAAGAATAGGCCGAGGAAGCGTGCTTGAATGTAGTTCGTGTTGGGTGATAGTTTGGAAGGAAGAAGGTAAGGTTTTTGGCCAATGCTAGTTGCCGTTGTGTGTAGGGAAGGTTCTTAGTCGAAGCAATAGAACCTTCGGTTTTACGGTGAAGATGTAGGACCTCATGTTGTGTTTGCCACCACCCACACCTTTTCCCATGTCCAAGACAATTTCCAGACATTTGAACCCGTGTCTAAGACCTCTGGACAAACTAGTGATGACAACCGTCCCGTGAACTCTACCATTTAGAGGTTGTTGCCGTGGTGATAAGACGATAGGGCCTAGTGTTGATGATTGTGCACATTTTTTGCACCAAATGGTCCCGGCCCCACTGGTCAAGGGAGTGAGTGATTAATTCTTGTTTTGCATGTCATATCATACCCCGGTGATGACCTTTGTTGCCTATTTGTTTATTCCTTGGACTTGAATGTTATGCATGTTAGTTGTGGTTGATGAATGATCTTGTTGAGACTTGCATTGATTCATGAACAAGGTGAAAAAATTTCGTTTGCCCGTTTTTGGTGGCCTCGAATGTGGTTTGTAGTTGATGCTGGTATCTCTTGCAACGGTCCATGTGTTAATTGCCAATAGCCATTGAGATTGACCACTTTGTGCTCTTTGATTTATCCCCAAAGTATTTTATCTAGGTTGAGATATTACCTTGTGTGAAATGGTTTTCTTGGGGACAAGCAAACGTCTAATTGTGGGGGAGTGATTCGGGCCTAAATGTACACTTTTCATCCCCGTTTCTCTTTGGCGTTTGAGGCATTTGAGCTCTGGAAGGTGTGGTTTTACGCTAGGTTTGCCGTATTTCTATGTGTTTCAGGATCTAACAGGTGGAACCAACCCGGAGTCGATTGTTGGAAAAAAATGCGCGAAGATCAGACCAAAGGAGGAAGCAGCCGAAGATCACGGTCCAGGCAGGGATTTCACGATCATCAAGACCGTGAACTGGTGCCATGAACCATGAACTGGCCTGGTTCGAGAACATTTCTACAGGTTACTGGCATCAAGTCAAATCATGGTCGCAAGATCGTGAACTGAAGCCATGGACCGTGAACCATTAAAATGAAACGGCACGAATTTGCTCGAGTTTACAGTCCCGGCCATTAGTTCACGACCGTGAACTGGTACAGTGAACTGTGCGCGATCTGTGTATAAATGGGGAGCCGAAAGGAAGAAGAAAGGGGATCCCAAAGTGAGAGAAACCTTCTTCTTCTTCTTCAAGAATCTAGAGAGAGAAAGCCACGAACCAAGAAGGAGAAGAAGCTAGGGTTTGCTCCAAGTCAAGATTTGGGAAGTTCCTCTTCAAGATAGGATCACTAGAAGAACAAGGGAGGATTGATTCATCACAATGATGGTTTTTTCCCCTTTCATTTGTGCTCTTCCTTCTTCTAGCATGGAGTAGTCTCCTATTCACTTGGGTGTTGTAGAACCTTAACTTCTGCCATGTAGTTAATTGTGTGGATTGAATGATTGTGTGTGGGTGGTGTTTAATTTGAGATTTGAGGTATTTTTCATGGTGATTGTGCATTGTCTGTGCTAGGCAATCTATTGTGCTATTCTAACCTAGCTTAGAGGGAAACCCCTTATCTTATGAGGCTCAAATTGAGTTGGGTTTTCTTGGGCATTCCATGCCTCTTATCTAGGTTAATGTAGGGAAAATCTCTAAACTCAAATTGAACACCTATTTTAATTGTGATTAAGCCGTCCAAATCCCGGTTTGAGAGAGAAGGTTAGTCAACCCTCAATTGCTTTGGCCAAGAGGGCTACATTTGTAGCCTATAATGCATTCCTTGGCCTAGCAATTGAGAGTGTGGTTTCTAACCATTGTTGCTCCTCTTAGGGATTCACAATCTCCTTTTCCCACAGCGATTCATTCGATCTCACGGGTCAGGGTAGTTAGTTAGGGGGAATCAACTCCCGAGTGAAGCTTCTCACCAAGAGTTTCAATCCATTTACTTTTCAATTCTTTATAACCATAGATTGTAGAGATTTTCACAAACATCATTCCGCTAGATAATATTTCAAAAAATCGAAGTAGGGGTACATGGGCCAGCCCGGATGGATATTTAAACATACTTGCCCTATATTGCATCCGTTTAAGGTTTATACTTGAGCCTTAGGTGGAATTAAGTGTGATATTCGGGTTGAGTCAAGCCATAGAAACCCAATAGTGATTTGAGCCACTACACTTCACAAGAGAGTTAAGCTAGTGCTCTATATTTTACCTGTAAAGATGAACGAGAGTGAGGTGAAGGGGTAAGAGAAAAATGGTCTCAGAGGAATAGGTATAAGGTGTTTCGGGACAATAATCAGTTTCAGTTGTCTCATGGACATTGTGATCCTGAGGAAGAATAGGATTAGGACCATCATCATGAAAGAGGAAGGGATCATTAAAACCCGAGGGAGATGAAAAGGGAGTGGGGATAGAATGAGAAGGAGAACTCTCAACAACTTTAAAAGGGAATACATCCTCAACAAACTGAAAATACCTACTGGTAAAAACAGTGTTAGTCTCTATGTTGTAAAGTGTGAACCCCATGACTCCAAAAACATACCCCAGAAACTTAGGCTTATGCTCACTCAGAATAGTGGCATATGCCAAACAACCAAACACCTTGAGTGACCTATAATGAGGAGGAATAACATGCAGTGCTTCAAATGGACTCTGGTTATCCAGAATAGGTGAGGGAGTCATGTTAATCAGGAAAGCAGCATGTAACACAAGATGGCTCCAGAAACTAGTTGGATCTCCTAACTGAAATTTGAGAGCATGAGCAACATTCATCAAGTGTTGGTGCTTTCTCTCGAATCATCTCATGGATGATACCATGGTGATGAAAAGATTCAGGCATGTTGAATTCTCCTCCTTGATCAGATCTAATGACCTTAACATTTTTTTCAACTGATTGTTAACCATGGTCAGAAAGATTGTAAAAAAGATCGTGCTTCAGATTTATAACTCAACAAAACAACCAAGTACATCGACTAAAGTCATCAACAATTGTTAAGAAAAACTTATATTCATCATGAGGAACTATGTCAACAAGACCCCAAATGTCGACATGGATAAGTGCAAAAGGTGCTTAATGATACAATCCTGGAATCCATCCAAATCCATCCAGGATTGATCATCAAAGTAAGCAAGTCCACCAGCAAAAAATGACACAAATTTTGGCTAAGTGTGTTTGATGTTTCAGGATACCAACTTTGGGAGTCGTAGCTTGCAACTCATTTAACGAAAATGGGAGGAAGAAGGCTTGTTTTGAAGCCTGGAAGTTGCTCTACAAGCTAGAGGGTTTGGATGCTCAGGAAGGATCCTGGAGGTGCACTTTAAAATCCCTCAAAGTGGCTATACCAAAACCGAGAATCTGCTTATTTTTGGCTGAGGCAAGAGACAGGTTCGAGGTGCTATCTTTGGAGCTCCATATCTCGAGTTTGGGACACAATCAAAAGCTGATTCAATTTGGAATGAAAAGAAGAACACTCTCTAAACCCAGAACTGGAATTGGATGAGATCGACGAGGGCGGGAAGATCATTTTCGAGTCCCTCAAAGTGGCTACTTGAACTCTACTGTAATCTGTGTAGCACTAGGATTCCAAATCCAATTAGGTTACTTTCAATAAGAGATTTTGTTTGTTTTTAGTTGTTTAAGCCTATAAAATTCCTCATCCATGTATTGTAATGATCAGAGTTGATTTATGAAGAAACCCCCAAATTTCCCAACATTTTGAGTTGTGAGTTGTCTTGGTTTTGGTTGCGATCAAAGCTTGTTGAATCTTGGCCTATTAATTGAGCAAACCCACTCGATTAAATCAAAGGAGACCTCATAACGATTGAGCACTCTTCCTGGGGTAAGAGTTTGACTCATCCCAAATATCACAATTAATTCCCGCATAAGGTCCAAGTATAAACCTTAGTCGGGTGCAATACAAGGCATGTATGTTTAAATATCGACTCGGGCCGGTCCGTTTACCCCTACTTCAGTCATTATGAATCATATCTAGCGAATCAGTTTTGGTTGAAAAGTTTGCTAATTAAAGTAAGGCAAAGTAAAAGTAAATGGTTTTGAAAGCTCTTTGTGAGAAGGATCACTCGGGTGTCGCTTCCCCCTAACTACTACCATCGTATGTGAATCGAAATGATTACTATGGGCAAGGTGACCATGAACCGCTAGGTGACGCAAATATGGTCGTAGACCACACTCTCGATTGCTAAACCAAGGGATACATTATAGGCTGTCACTCGACCCTCTCGGTTTAGGCAACTCACTCAACCCAATGGTTGGTCGGCTTAATCACGCTTAACCAAATCTTCTAATCCAACCTAGAGGTTTGCCCTTAATTAACCTAGATAGGTGACTTAAAAATCCCTAGGAATACCAACTCAATTGAGCCTCCCTTCAAAGGGGGGTTTCCCTCTCTATTCTAGGTTAAAGTGGCCAATTAGATGGCTAAGCACAAACATGCACAATCAACATGAAAAATACCTCAATCATTGAATTAAACAACACCCATAAACAATCATTCAATTCACATAACAGAAACTACATGGTAAATAGCTAGGGTTTCACAACACCCAAGTGAAAAAGGTACTATTCCATGCTAGAAAGGGGAGAAACACAAGGGGAAGAGGTAGGAACCATCATGGAGAAGCTTCCAATCTTCTTTGAACTTGTGTTGAACTTCTCTTGGGGAGAATCTTTCCAAATCACCACTTAGAGCAAAACCCTAGCCTCCCTTCTCCTTTGGTTCGTCTTTCTCTCTCTAAAATCAGAAGAAGACTTTCTCACTCTTAGGGCTCTTCCCTCTCTCTTCCTTTCAGCTCTTCTTTTAAACAGGGATCGTTCCCAGTTCACGGCCTTAGTTCACGTCCGTGAACTCTGAAATGCGTCTATGAACTCAAGGTTGGCGCTGAAACGCACCGCTTCGCTTGCACAGGTTCACGGGCAACAACTCCAATTCACGGTCTTAGTGACCGTGAACTCGCCTATCGTCAGTAACTTCTGGAAATGCTCTGGACGCCTTGATATTCATGGGAAACAGCTCTTCTTGACGGTCTTACAAGACCGTGAACATACAAGGAAAACCGTGAATTGATGGTTTTTCACCTCTTCTCCCAGTTTTCGCTCCTTTTCGTCCAACTTTCAACTCCGGTGCTGGTTTTACCTGTTAAATCCTGGAACATGCTAAAACACGAGAAACCTAGAGTAAAACCACCATTTTAGGAGCAGAATTGCCACAAACGCCTAAGAAAAACGGGAGTAAAACATGTATAATTAGGCCCAAATCACTCTCCCACACTTAAACATTTGCTTGTCCCCAAGCAAACCATTTCACACAAGGTAATATTTCAACCTACACAAATATTTTGGGGAAAACTCAAAGGGCACAAAGTAGGAATTCTCAATAGCTATTGGCAGTTAACACATGGACCGTTGCAAACAATACCGACATCCACCACAAACGACATTTGAGGCAACCAAAAAGGACAAACGAAAAGTTCTCACCTTGTTCATGGATCAATGCAAGTCTCAACAAGATCACTTATCAACCACAACTAACCATGCGTGGAATTCAAGTTCAAGGAACAAATGGGAAGGCAACTAAGGTCCTCACCGGGATATGATATGACATGCAAAGCAAGAATGAATCACTCGCTCTCAAGACCAGTAGGGTCGAGACCTTTTTGGTGCCAAAAGATGTGCACAATCATTAACACTCAGCCCTATCGTCTCAACACCACGGCGGCAACCTCGAAATGCTAGAGTTCACGGAACGGTTTTCATCACTAGCTTGTCCGGAGGTCTTAGACACGGGTTCGGATGACTGGCAATTGTCTTCGACATTGGGAAAAGGCTTTTTGGGTGGTGGCAATCATGACGTGAGGTTCTACATCTTCAACCTAAACCCAAAGGTTCTATGGTTTTGACTGAAACCCTTCTCTTCAACCAAAAGCCACTAGCATCGGCCAAAAACCTTATCTCTCCCTACCAAACTATCACCCATCATGAACTACATTAAAACACTCTTACTCGGTCTACTCTTTCTATCACCTTTCGATTTGGTAGTGAAGGAGTTCTAAAACAATGTGGGGGTCTCAATAACTTGAGTACCAAGAAACCCCTCCTAGAGAATACTTTTTTGTTTTTCGTGGAACTATACTTTATTTACCCCATTTTATTACCTCTTTTTCTTTTCTTTTTCTTTTTCTTTTTCTTTTTCTTTTTCTTTTTCTTTCCTTTTCTTTTTGAGGGGGGGGGGGGTACTAGAGAGTAAAAACTTTTCCACCTATACTTTTAACGACCAAAGCTCTCTTTTTGAAGAACTCACTCCAACACTACACTTCACTTTTCACTCCTAACAAGAACCGCACACAATCCTCCTATGTAGAACCTCAATGGAACTCAAAAGCGAGAGCTCCGGGATACAAGGAAGACTCATGTTTAGACACGAAGAAAGGATTGGAGGTCGTTCTTTTAACACCATTAAGCTCACAAGCGAGAAGCTCCTAATTTAAGAACGACCCTCGAAGTCACAAGGCTCAAAGGGGTTGACTAAGGGATAACACATTTTGCGACAATCAAAATTTGGGCTTGGACTATTCTCATGCCTCCATCATACTCACTAGTGACCACTGTGATGTTACACACCATGGTAAGAGGGATCTAAGAACACAAGAAGAAAACGATCGGCTCAAAGCTCACATGGATACCTAGTCACCCAACCATCTATTTCAATTCACAAACACAATGCATGGAAATTGTAATCAACAAGTAATCGAGTTAAGATATCCATTCATTTATGCACACATGAGAACTAAACTTTTGCACTATCCTAATGGACCTCTTAGTCATCATCACAGGATATACTCGATCACATGCAACAATTCAAGGTCAATGCTAATAAACACGAGACTTTCCCACACACCGGCCACTTTAATCATGCAAACATTGCTTGGAGCCTGAAATATTTAAATTTTGGGCATACATCAAGGCTCCAAGCATCAATCACAATCACACAAGCATAATAGTAAACTACCCCCCCCCCCCACACACACACACTTAAGCTTGACATTGCCCTCAATGGCTTAAGATAGGGGTAGAATGATGTTACCGGTTGGGCTTGGTGAGTGAAAGTTGGAACTGAATCCAAGGAAGGATATTTGGAGCTTCAAGGAGAGACAAAAACACACACAAACACATTTCGACTCGCTCGAGGCGAGGTTATTACAAACACAATACGATAGTAGTAGTTTATGGTCACACACACACAAAAGAAAGAAAAATAACAATATCAAGTTCAGAGTTACAAGTGGAGAAGTGGGGAGAAAGAAATCGGCTTTGCCACATGTCTCACTCGTCGGCTACCTCTCGTGGGTGGAAGGACCCTCTCCCTCATCTAGAAGGAGGCCCTGTCGGCGAGCCATAAGCTCGAGGAGATCGGTCTGACGGTCGAGGTGGGAAGTGACTCCCACGAAGGTCGTCTCTAGGTGATCCACCCTCTGGACAAGGGGATCACCTGCTGCTGATGGTGGTGGCTGTGCTACGCGCTAGAGCGCGGGACACCGGCGGCGGCCGGGTGCTCGAGTAGGTGGCTGCTCTGTTGGTGGTGGGAAATCTGGGTACTAGAGCCGGGGGCAACTACTGCTATGATGACTCCGGATGGTTGGAGTCCCTCGAGGTACTCCACTCCCCGCTCTTCCAGGAGTACCAGCTTCTAGTTGTAAAGTGTCTCCACTAGGAAGAGATCTGTCCTCCCGACGCTGGTGCACCGAGCCAGATCAACGTGGAAGTGTTGGGCTATCCTCGAAATGAGGCCCTCCATGTGCATGGTTTCCACTCTGTTCCGCCCCATACACTGGGCGAAAGAAGTGGTGATCAGAGATCCCAGATGGATCGGCTCCGCTGAACTCCTCATGGAGCAGAGGGCAATGAGCCCTCTTTTTGTCATCAGATGGCCTCAGTGGAGGAGGGGGACGACTGAGCAGGTGAGCAAAGTGTGGAGGATCCTCCAAGGGGTCCTCAGCTTCAACGCATTGGTGCGGCTCCCCTAAAAATATTCTTGCTCATACTCGGGGCGGCAGAGGGCTCGGAATGCTCCCTAATAGTTGAAATTGTCTGTATACTACCGCTCCGTCATCATCATGTGGGAGGTTTCCAGCCCCATGGCCTGAGCAAAGTTGACTCGTCCTGAACACCACAATAATTTCCCGCCTAAGGTCCAAGTATAAACCTTAGTCGGGTGCAGTACAGGATAAGTATGTTTAAATATCAACATGGGCCGGTCCGTGTACCCCTACTTTAGTCATTTGAATCATTATCTAGCAACAAAGTTTTGGTTGAAAAGTTTGCTAATTAAAATAAAATAAGGCAAAGGTAAATGGTTTTGAAAGCTCTTTGTGGGAAGGATCACTTGAGTGTCGCTTCCCTTAACTACTACCATGGTATGTGAATTGAAAATATTGCTATGGGCAAGGTAATCGCGAACCGCAGAGGGATGCAAATATGTTCGAAGACCACAATCTCGATTTCTAAACCGAGGTATACATTATAGGCCGTGTCACTCGGCCCTCTCGGTTTAGGCAATCGGTGGTTGACTTACTCCCTTACTCAACTCAAGGGTTGGACGGCTTAATCGTGCTTAACCAATTTGCTTAATTCAACATTGAGGTTTGCCCTAAATTAACCTAGTTAGGTGACTTAAAAAGCTAAAGGAAAAGCAACTCGATTGAGATGTGGGAGAAGGTGGAGTAGAACTCCATGCAGAGCTCATGGTAGATCTCCTCATCCACCAAGGCATTGTCTATATGATGGTTACCAATAACCAGAGGGATAGTAAAGGTACCTGGGTTGGACCGCTTTTTGGGCAAGCGGTTGAGGAGGAAAGCCCAACACTCCTCGCCAAGAGTCACGTTGGCGAGGCCTTCAACCTTGGGCTTCTTGGTGAGGAATCCTTTGAGGCACTTGGCATATCTTGGCATTTGAGCCATGGATTCAAGGAAAGGGATATTGAGGTGGAGGTTGCGGTGCATTTCCATGAAACCTCTACACTCGTTCTCCAATCTCTCCTTGTACATCCTCGTGGAAAGGAAGAGGCGGCGTGTACTCAACCACCGAATGTGGTGTCGACGATGCCTTCCTTGCCGCCTTCCTCTCTCTCCTCGGGGGGCTTCTTCTCTGCATCCTTCGGGTAGTGATCTTTCTTCTCAATCACTTCTTTAGTGGCGACTCCTGGAGTCACCTTCACACTTCCCACTTGAATTGCATTCACCCCGACATGATCCTTAAGGTTCGACATGGTTTGGGAAGATAGGCCTACTTTGGTCTCTCAGTGAGGATGCCGGCAAGGTTTCCGATTTGCACCTCCAAACTTTGGAGGCTCGCATGATGGCTGAGTCCTGCCTCAACCGAGGTAAACTTGGTAGTCGCCACATCCATAAATCGCTCTATCTTCTCAAACTTTTGGGCACTCGTCCTCACAAAGTATTTCACTATGTCTTCAAGCTTGGATAGCTTGTCGGGTTGTTGTTGTTGCCGAAACCCTAGGCCACCTTGTGCTTGGTACGGTTGTTGGAAGCTTGAGCTTTGATTGGACTTGAGGCCTTTGTTGGATGAAGGTCGGCCGAAGTTGGTAATTTTCCGTGGGGTCTTGAAAACCTGGGGCCCTCGGATTAGTCGGTGATGACGAAGCAAAATTGGGGTGGTTCCTCCATCAGAGATTATAAGTATTGCTATACGGGTTGTTAGCCCTAGCATTTGCCATGAAGTTGACTTGTTCCTTCGGAGCGGTTGCCTCCTTCATTTCCTGGCACTCTGCCATCTAATGGCTAGTGCTCGAGCACCAGGTCATCACCGACCTTTTTCCTTGCCTCTATCTTCAAGCATTACCTCTATGAACTTATCCAACTTCGCCTCAAGTGGAGCGCTCGCTCCCACGCTTCTCACTCCCCTATCATTGTTTCTCCTCCCACTTCTAGTCAATCCCCAACTATATCCTCTGATGGCCATGTCTTCAAGTAGCTCGGTTACTTGGGGCGGAGCCATATTCATCAATTTCCCTTGACACAACGAGTCAATGAGAATTTTGCCTTTTTGGATTAGACCTCCGTAGAAGGTTTCAATCCAAAACTGTTCTTTAAACCCGTGGTGAGGGCACTGAATAAAAACGGAGTACCTCTCCCAATCATCCTTCAATGTCTTGTCCTCTTCTTGTTCGAAATGGGTAATCTTCTTTCTCCACTCTGACATCTTCGAAGGCGTGCAGTAGCGAGTCATGAATTTGTTGAGAAGATCGTCTCATTAGGTGATTGACCAAGGTGGGAGATTGTTTAGCCACCGGAGTGCTTTTCCCGCTAGTGAATATTGAAAAAGCCTTAGTTGCAAGGCTTCGGCCGGTACACCATTGATTTTCAAGCTCCCCGCGAGCTCCAAGAATCTCTGCACGTGCTCTCTTGCTGACTCGCTCTCAAGGTCGTGGAACAAAGCATTGTTCTGTATTATAGTCACTAGAGCCGTGGGGCTATATAGTACCCCATTGTCCACGTTGCTTCCTCTTCCTCCGCCGCATCTTCTAGGTTATGAGCTTGGGCGGCTCCATCTTGTCTTTGGTTCCCCGACATTTCTACTCCAAAGACGGGTTCAACTTCCACTTCTTCAACTTCTTCTACACTAGAACGGGACCCACTTGTTGTCCCCTTTATTCACTCCTTCTCCTTGCCTCAGCTAGCTCTCTCTCCCTTTCTAGGAGCCGGAGAGGTCGGTTTAGATCCTCGTCACGTGGTATCAAAGGTGCCGATTACTCTGGGTCATGCACCTCCTACACACACTCAGAAAACAACACCAAGCAATGTGTGTGAATGATTTGTGTGATTATGAACGCTTGGAACCTCGTTGAATGCCCAAATTTGAAAATTTTGAGTGCTCCAAGAAATGTTTGCATGATCAAAGTGGCCGGTTTGTGGATGAATCTCGTGTTTATTGGCATTAGCCTTGAATTGTTGCATTTGATCGAGTGTGTCCTATGATGATGATTGAGAGGTGCATTAGGATAGTGCAAAGGGTTAGTTCTCATGTGTGCTAAAGTGAATTGATGTCTTGACTCGATTACTTGTTGATTACAATTGCCCTGCATTGTGTTTTGTGAATTGGAATAGATGATTGGGTGACTAGTTAGCCATGTGAGTTTTGAGCCGATCGTTTTCTTCTCGTGTGCTTAGATCCCCCTTACCATGGCGAGTAACACCACAGTTGTCATGTTAGGAGCTTCTTGCTTGTGTGCTTAATGGTGTTGATAGAACGACCCCCCATCCTTTCTTCGTGTCTATACGTGAGTCGTTGACGACTCGATATTTGCACATGTTTTCCCATTTGTTTCTTGGTCATTTAAGCTTGCAGTATCGCTTCTTTGGCCTATTTTACGCTATTTTGTGTTTCTTTGTCACATTTCAGGTCGTAGCACATAAAGTGAAGCGTAGGTGCAAGTTTCAAGTCAATCGGAGTTGGCGACTCGGGGGAAGAAACTCGGGTATGACTTGAATAAGAATAGATTTATACTTCATTTTGTGACCATATAATCATGAAATAGTGTCATGAGAAGAAATAGGACAAGACTACGAGCGTCTGGAATCAAACGACACCTGATTTGGAGTCCAAACGAGGGAGAAACGAAGAATCAAAGATAAGGGACCCGGGACTGCAAAATACCAGACCAAAATACCCGACCGGGTATTTTGGCCATAAGATAGGGTATTTTTGGCAGCATCAGAAGGCCCCCCCAGTCGTGAACCAAAAATACCCGGCCGGGTACCCAAAATACCCGACCGGGTCGCGAACGCAAAATGTTAAAAGCCTGTTTTGTGCGTTTTTTGAGGGAGAGAGCTGGGTTTTGGATCCCAAACACCCAAATGACGAACCAAAGAGAGAGAGGGCGATTTGAGGGCAATCTTGGAGTGGAATTGGAGGATTTCTTTGCCTTGAAAGCTCAAGGAACAAGCCCGGACTTGAAGACTGATCATCTGAAGATTCTTACTGCAGTCTCTCTCTTCTCTATGGAGTAACTTCCCTTCACTTAGGTTTTGAGGAATCCTAGCTATTTTTCTTTGATTGGGTGATTGTATGAGTACTCTTATTGATAATCTTGAGTTCATATTCAATCTATGCATGTTATCATGATTCAATTCTACTTTAGTCAAGATTATTGATTCTGCTTTGATCCTATGAGAGCGAATACCTGATTAGGTCAATAGAGCGCCATAGATTTATAGTGTTGGATCGACTTCTTTAGTCGAGGTTCGATTCACTGCTTAATATCGATTGATAACCTGATTCGATAGAGGTAGTCTAGTTCAGAACGCCTTGTTCGGTTGTTCTAGAGAAGGATACGTCCCTCTAGGTAATCGACTCAAGAGGGCCTTGATCCTTTAGTCGACATTCAAGGTCTAGTCAAGGATTCTCCGCATTGTGAATGAAATTGAAACAAGTAAGAAATCATCAAATATGAATCTGACTAGTGGCTAGGGGGAATCGTACCTAAGTGAGTTCCCAACCTGTAATTCGATTAACTTTAACTGTAGTTTGTTATAGTTTTAGTTCTTCCATCTTAATCTGGTTTGCTAGATAATGAACTGAAGCTGAGTAATAGTAACTCTAGAGACCCGTGGATTCGATATTTATTACTTGAGCCACTATATTGCAGTCCCTTTCAAGGGCGGAGCTACTTGGGAGGTAGGGTGGGCCCCGCCCTCCCCCCCCCCCCCCCCCCCCCTCGGGATTTGTCCGGGCCCCTAGGACCTTAAGGATATTTAGATAAAATTTAAATAAGTAGGACTCGACCAGAACATTAGTTCATACAATTGTCATGTAGTCTACTGGTAGCTACTCTAATTTTTAGCCTAGAGCACCCAGGTTCAATTCACCACTACCTCACATTTTGCTTGCTTTGTTTTGTGTGATTTCAATGCTTGCTTTGTTTTGTGTGATTTCAATGCTTTTTAGACTATATTTGAAAGAAAGGTAGCAAAACATTTTGTTGAGATGCTATTTTGAGTCATTTTTAATGATTTCAAAGAACGTTGTATACTTTTGAATAATTATTTTATTTTTATTTACATTTAATTATTTTTGGCCCACCCGGTGTAGAATTCCTGGCTCCGCCCCTGGTCCCTTTCATTGGTTACACTTGGGCATTGTTAGGAGTTGTGTCATAGCGAGTCAATATTTGCCCCCCCCCCCCCCCCCCCCCCCCCCCCCCCCCCGACACACTTAACCGTTTGCTTGTCCCCAAGCAAACCTAACTCAAACAAATGCAGCTCTCCAGACCTCTATAGCAACACTCACCCTCGATCGTTGATAGAGGATTTTCTAGATCATTTAGCAGCTTACGAGGTCGACCGACGCACAAGTCATCTCATAGCTTCTTCGGCGAGAACGCTAGTCTCGATTCGGCATCATGGCAAATAGTGATCAGAGGACAAATGAATCATGGAAGAAGGGACTCTTAAAAACAAAGGATCATGGAGTCACATTTTTCAATGTGCTCTTATTTTCCTTTTGAAGATGGTTGGAACCCCCGCCCTCTCCTTTTTTCTTTTTCTTGTTGTTTTTTTTTTTTACTTTTTTTTTCAAGGGTTCCAACCCGATTTTCAGAAAACGGGGTTCCCACCTAGCAAAGATTTTGCGGGAACCCAGCTCTTACCGGCCATGCCGAGAGCGGATGTCTCAAGCCTCGTGCGGGGGAAAGGAATGTAAGGAGGCTGGAGGTAGTGGGTGGAAATTGGGAACGGAGTCCTGTCTCCCCTGACACACTTTCGCCCTATTCACACGAGAGACGTTATTTTAAAGCAAATTCTTTTTTTCGAGCACCTTTTATTTCAAAACATGATACAGGAGTCCATGACAGGTTGAGAGTCCACAACACCACACAATTCAAGGGTCCTAAGATCACTAATTCACACAATCAACCAACAGAATATGAAGAAGAAAGGAGACTTCTTAAATACATCAACATCCTCCATAGTGCTACACTACCTCCCTAGGTTGCATATTACTGTAGAGACTGTTAATTCAAAGCATACTGAGTAGGCAATTGCAAGGAACACTTACTTGTAGCCCTCAAATTTAAAAATTTGGACAGTGGACTAGGCTCCAAGCACACACATACAGCCAAACATTCACACGCATACATAATCGAACACCCCCACACTTAAACACGACATTGTCCTCAATGGAGGAAAGATGAGGAGGGTAGAACGAAGTTACCAGATCAAGGGTGAATGATGGTGGATGGGGCAGGCGGTGCATTCTAGGAGGAGAGAGTAGTCAGAACACAAACACCACACAAAATCTCACAAAGGTTGAGTTATTGACTCTAAAATCAAAGAACAAAACTAACTCAACCGAAGAGAAATAGGGAAAGAAATGCAAACCGACTAGTTGGGTTGCCTCCCAACAAGCGCTTCTTTCACGTCGTGAGCCAGACGATTGCTCCTAAGGTTTGGTCCACCCCAAAACCCCCTTGCTAAGCAATTCCTCAAAGTTTGGTGGAGATATCAATGTAACTCATGGCAGGTGCAAGCCTCTTCCACCTCAACTTCGTCCTCGGCCTGGACGCCAATTGCTTCTTCACCCCCCTTCCTTCCTCATGTGGTATCACCTCTGGAAAAAGATCAAGAACTCCTTCTACTTCACTTTCGTCATCCTCCACAACTTCTTTCTGCACCCTTTCTTGCTCTTCTTCTTCCATCACGGATTGGAGGGCAAGTCCCCAAGCAATTTCTTTGATGAGATCATCTTGCATCTCCTCTCTCATGCCCGCCTCTTCAAAGCTCAGTGTGGGATGTGGGAAGGTGTGGTCGGCTACGACAGGACATTCCTGATCATGATCATCACGGGAGCTCTTTGTGACAACTTATGTCTGCTCCACAATGTCTTTGTAGCCTTCGTCTGCCTCCTCCTCTTCTAGTATAGTAGCAGAAGGGTGATCTTGAGCAGGCATTGCATAAGATTTCTCAAGATCATCGAGGCTCTTCTTAATGCTCAGGAGGATCTCCTCTGTTCCACGATAGGCCTAGGTACAAAGATCCATCTTGGACCATGATCTCTCAGTGTCTCGAGCAAACTTCTCCATGAGAAGCCTCAATTCATAGTTTGGATCTGGCCATGGAGTGTAGCATGGCTCTGCAGAATGGCCCGTGAAGGCCTCCATGGCTAACTCCAGCTCCGATGGCCTTTCTGGTTGTGGGAGAAATTCTTCTTGATAAGGAGGTTGTTCTTGATATGCCCAGGGGTCTGATTGTCCTTCGTAGTAAGGGGGTTGGTATTGGAACCCGAATCCATTGTCTTCTCCTCCTTGATTGCTCCAGGGAGTCTTGGGGTAATACCACTCGGATGGTGGTGGATACCCCCAATGGTTGGAGAAGCCATGAGGATCCATGATTCAGATCTACACCAACAAAAACAAAAACACCCAAGTGAAAAGTAAGAGTGAAAAAGAAAAGAAAAATGCTAAAGTAACAAACTTATGCCTTTCCTAATAATCTATAAATTCTCCGGCAACGGCGCCAAAAACTTGACTCGCGATGATACAACTCCTAACAATGGCCAAGTGTAACCAATGAAAGTGACTCAAGTAATAAATATTGAATCCACTGGTCTCTAGAGTTTCTATTACTCAGCTTCAGCTCATTATCTAGCAAACCAGATTAAGATGGAAGAACTAAAACTACTCTGACAAACTACAGTTAAAGTTAATCTAATTACAGGTTGGGAACTCACTTAGGTATGATTCCCCCTAGCCACTAGCAAGATTAATGATTGATTATTTCTTACCTGTTTCAATTTCATTCAGAATGCGGAGAATCCTTGACTAGACCTTGAATCTCGACTAAAGGATCAAGGCCATCTTGAGTCGATTTCCTAGAGGGACATATCCTTCTCTATAACAACCGATCAAGGCATTCTTAACTAGACTCCCTCTATTGAATGAGGTTATCAATCGATAGAAAGCAGTGAATCGATCCTCGACTAAATCAATCAATCCAACACTATCAATCTATGGCGCTCTATTGACCTAATCAGGTATTCGCTCTCATAGGATCAAAGCAGAATCAATAATCTTGACTAAAGTAGAATTGAATCATGAAAACATGCATAAATTGAATATGAACTCAAGATTATCAATAAGAGTACTCATACAATCACCCAATCAAAGAAACATAGCTAGGGTTCCTTAAAACCTAAGTGAAGGGAAGTTACTCCATAGAGAAGAGAGAGACTGCAGTAAGAATCTTCTGATGATCAGTCTTCAAGTCCGGGCTTGTTCCTAGAGCTTCCAAGGTAAAGTAATCCTCCAATTCCACTCTCAAATTGCCCTCTTTCTCTTTGGTTCGTCCCTTGGGTGTTTGGGATCCAAAACCCAGCTCTCACCCTCCGAAAACACACAAAACAGGCTTTTAATAGCCTGGATTCGTGACCCGGTCGGGTATTTTGGGTACCCGGCCTGGTATTTTGGTTCACGACCGGGGGGCCTTCTGATGCTGCCAAAAATACCCTATCAGGTGTCGTTTGATTCTTCGTTTCTCCCTCGTTCGCACTCCAAATCAGGTGTCGTTTGATACCAGATGCTCGTAGTCTCGTCCTCTTTCTTCTCATGTCAAGCTTACATGATTATATGGTCACAAACTGAGGTAGGAAACCATTCTCTTCAAGTCATACCCGAGTTTCTTCCCCCGAGTCGCCAATTGATCTCCGATTGACTTGAAACTTGCACCTACGCTTCACTTTATGTGCTAGGACCTGAAATGTGACAAAGAAACACAACCTAGCGTAAAATAGGCCAAAGAAGCGATAATGCAAGCTTAAATGATCAAGAAATAAAGGGGAAAACATGTGCAAATATAGAGTCATCAGTCCTCCTTGTGTCTCGGAGCTCACGCTTTTGAGTTAAAAAAAAGGTTCTACATAGGAGGTTTTTCACGGTTCTTGGTAGGGACGAAAATGAAAGAAATGGTAGTGTTGGAACGAGTTCTTAAAAAGAGAGCATTGGTCATTAAAAGTAATGTGGCAAATGTTTTACTCTCTAGTTACCCCCCCCCCTCAGAAAGAAAAAAGAAAAGAAAGGACGAAAAGAAATCGAAAAAGAGGTAATAAAACGGGATAGATAAAGTAGAGAGTGCCACAAAAAGTCAAAGTGTATGCTGTAGGAGGGATTTCTTGGCACTCAAGCCATTGAAACATCCACATTGTTGTTGAACTCCTTCACTACTAAGTTTGAGATGTGCTAGCAAGTGTGCTTGAATGTAGTTCATGATGGGTGATAGTTTGGAAGGGAGAAGTAAGGTTTTTGGCCAATGCTAGTGGCCATTGTTTGTAGAGAAGGTTCTTAATCGAAACCATAGAAATTTCGGTTTTATGGTGAATATGTAGGACCTCGTGTTGTGTTTGCCACCACCCGAAATGCCTTTTCCCCGTATCCAAGACAATTGCACGTCATCCGAATTCGTGTCTAAGACCTCCGGAAAAGCTAGTGATGACAACCGATCCGTGAACTCTATCATTTAGAGGTTTCCACCATGGTGAAGAGATGATAGGGCCGAGTGTTGATGATTGTGCACACACCAGATGAGCCTTCCAGCATCACTCACTACCCAGCTAATCTCAACATGCGAAACATTAGACAAGGACTTGCAATAGACCCTGCTAAGCAGTCTCTGAAACAAGCCACTCACAAAAACGCATTGGGCAAAAATATCATCATATTTTTCCAAATGATGGTTGCAGAAAACACAAGAAACATAACCATTATATCCCCAAGAAAGCATTCTATCTCTGGTGGTTACCTTTTCTCTGAGAATCATCCACACAAGGAATTGGTTTCTAGGGATACCCGTTCCTTTCCAGATCAACGAGTACTAGTTAACCTTAGGCAGCTGACACTCCAAAACACAACACCAATCTGCGACCAAGTGTAATCGCAGACTGTGAATGTAGTAAAGTAGCAAGTTATATTATCAACCCGGGGTCTAGATATACTGCTTACTCAGTGATTATCTATTATCTAGCCAACTAAATCAAGTGATTGTTGTTTAAAGCAAAAGCAGAAAGAAAGCAGGAATTGGTACGGTTTTCTCAAGCAAAGAAGAGTCACTCGGGAATGAGTCCCCCTAGCTCCTTAGTTAGGTTTCAATTGTAATTTCCCTGGGTTGATTTACTGTTGATTAGACTGCGGAAGATCCGACAGTAGCTTGGAATCTCTTAAGCTGACCAAGCCTTCTCAGACTAACTACCCGACAGACGACTAGTCTTCACCGGGATAGAAAGCTGAAGCAGTAAGAACAGAACTCCACTACTGGAATTGAATTCCAGTACAAAGCAGTAAACTGGCTAACTCTCGTATAGCCAATCTCCTACTACCGAATGATGAGGCTCTAACAACCTAATCAAATTCTATCTTTCTCAGGTTGCAGCAGAAATCAGGAAAAGCTGATCAGACTTCAATTGACTCAATAAACATGCATCATTCGATTAAAACCAAGCAGTAATATCATCCCAAGTCATTACAATCAAATCCCTAACACATAGAACTAGGGTTCTTCATACCCAAGTGAGAGAAGGGTTCTACTCCATAGAGAGAGAGAGGAAAACAGAATACTGAGTAGTCATACTCATAAAGATGAGGAAAATCTGCTCTGGGATGATGATTTCCACTCCTATGACGATCTCCAAGCTTGATTTGATGAAACCCAGCTCCAAGATAGCTTCTAGGATGTGTTCTTCGTACTTTCTCTCTCTAGGGCTCTGTTTTTGCTCTCAAAACTCGATTCTCCCACTTTCAGCCCGAAATTGGGTAAAAACCTAGAAATTCCCGACTCACACGGGCAGGGCCACACGGCCGTGTGACATACCCAGTTTCCCGTGTGAGGTCAAAACGCCGCGTTCCGAATAATTGAGTTTCAGGCTTCCCACATGGCCAGGGTCACACGGTCGAGTAGCTCACCCAGCCTGGCCGTGTGAAGCCTCGCACAATCTCACACGGCCAAAGTGGTCACTTGCACGGCCGTGTGAGTTGTGGGTGTGCCCGTGTGGCCTCCTTTTTGACTTGCCTCGCACCCGATCTTCGTCCAATCGACCCCGAACTCGCTCCTAAACCTTCATTCACTTGCTAGGACCTGAAATATCACAAACAAACACAACCTAGCGTGAAATCGGCCTAAAACACGAGAATTACCATCTCAAACGGCTCCAGAATAGGGGTAAAAACATGTGCAATTAACGGCTTATCAGCAACCTAGGTCGAAAAACCTCCCACACTTTCTTCACAGAATATTTAGCCATCACCACTCCATCCCAAGAAATAGTCACCAACAACAGTAAAATGTGACTGAACTTTATCTCTCAATCTCAAGAGTTTTCTCCAGTTCCAGGACCCAGCCTTACCAATGTACTGCCACAGAGTAAGCCCTTTGAGTTTGTAATTATGAAGCCAAGCAACCCAGATGGAACCAGCTACCTTCAACACTTCCCAAAAGTGTCTAGTAGAACAGGCCTGATCCCGAGAAAAGACGTCATTGACTCCAACTCCACCCTCAGTTTTGGGATAAGCAAGCTGAGGCCAAGCAATCCCTTCTCTGAGTCTCTTACCAGTACCAACACCCCACACAAAATTGCTACATAGACGTTCTACCTCCTTTTAACACAATTTTTGGCAAGAGGAAAACTGACATCCAGAACTGAGTGATTCTAAACAAAACAAAAAGCCCCATTTCCAATTTCCCTACATAACTCAACGATTTTGCTTGCCAAGTCGAAATCCTAGCTGTTATTTTCTCAATTAGAGGCTGGCAGGAAGCAACTGTGAGCTTACCAGCTATTAAAGGCACACCAAGGTAACGAACATGAAGCTTCCCAAGCTTATAACCAGACTAGGAAGACATGTTTGCCAATTGGGATTGAGTAAGGAAACCACAAAATAGCTCATATTTACTGGGATTAGAACTTAGACCAGACAGGCTCCTAAATTTATCCAAAACAGTTTGAACACATTGCAACCCACTATTGAAGCCATCTAAGAAGACTAATAAGTCAATAGCAAAGCACAGATGGGTCAAACCAATTTGTTTACACAAAGGGTGGCAGGGGAACAGTCCACTAGAAGCAGATTCGTCAAGTAAACAACTAAAAACTTCCATTGAAACAACAAAAGGATAGGGAGATAACGGATCACCTTGTCTAAAACCCTTCTTTGCAGCAAAATAACCAACTAACCCCCATTAAACCCAACACTGAGCATTGGTGTTGTTATACACATTCTAATCCAGTCCACAAATAAGGAAGGGAAATTCATGGCATATAAGACAGTTAGAACAAACCCCCAATCTACTGAATCGAATGCCTTCATAAGATCAATCTTAAGAGCACTACGAGATGAAATGTTCTTCAGATTATATTTAGCCACCAACTCATGTGCCATAAGTATATTATCACCAATTAAACGCCATTTGACAAATGTTGATTGATTGAAACTAATAAGTTCAGGCAGAGTGGCACTAAGACGATTCACAATCAGCTTTGAGATGTACTTATAAAGAATATTGCAACAGGAAATTGGACAGAAAACTTTCATGTTTTCTGGATTTGGAACTTTAGGTACAAGAACAAGAACAGTGGCATTTACTTCTCTATGGAGTCTACACTATTCAAGACATAACATAATAGCATCAATGAGCTCCTCGCCAATAATAGACCATGCTGCTTGGAAGAAACAAGTGGAAAAACCATAAGGACCTGGGGCTTTTTCCCCCTTCATGTCAAAGATAATTCTCTTTGTTTCCTCTCTAGAGAAAGGAGCACAAAGAGTGTCATGATGATCCTCAGAGAGGTGTCTTTTGAGCAAAGCCTTGAAAAAAATCAACTGACTCCAACTTCTGCAATAATCTCTCCAAGCAACTTCTGATAAAAAAAACTGCGACCCCAATCATCTGCTTGATCTCAGTGACTCTATTACCAGTACCATCAACCAGAGCAGCAATAGTATATCTTTTTTGGCTTATTTTGAAAGATCTATGAAAATAGGTGAGTTGGAATCCCCACCTTTCAACCAAACCTCTCAAGACTTCTGCCTTAGATAAGACTCATTAGCATGCGTTAGAGTGAAAAGCTCTTTGGAAACCAGGAGCTCCTCAAAATTAGCGGGGGTGGATCAAAGATAGTCTTAGCTTGCACAATGGAGAGCTTAAGTTCAACTTCCTTAACTCTACCACTTATATAAGAGTATTCTTCTGCATTAAGTTTTTTTTTTACTTCCCATTAAGAATCCTTAGCTTCTTGCAAAAGCTAATCAAAGGAGAACCAACCTCATGAGCATCCCATGCCTCCCTAACTAAATCCTCAAATTGGGGGGTGATTAATCCAAAATTTGAAAGGCTTAGGAAGCGAGTTGACCTCAGACTTCGGTTGTACTAATATGGAGCAATGATCCGAAACACTAGGTTCAATAAGATTAACCCTACTGTTAGGAAACATTTCCAGCCATTTCAAATTCAAATTAAGAAATTCTCTATCCAGTCTTCTAGCTATGGGTTTTTTCGACTGTTTATTCAACCAAGTAAACCAGGGATCCTCTGCTTTATGCTCTTCTAACTCCAGATCATGCAAGCAATCATTAAATTCTTGCATGCTACTAGAAAAACCAGGATCATTAGAAGCCTCCTGTGGATGCCTGATGACATTGAAGTTTCCCAAGATCATCCAAGTAGAGGAGGAAACTTGAAATGCATGAAGTGAATTGAACATACATAATCTATCAGCATCCACATTTGATGCATAGATAAACGAGACATAAAAGACTTGACTAGTCTCGATATGGGCATGGATGATTCGATCATTAGATGTTATGATAATGAACTTTAGCCCCTTTCGCCATAGCAACCACGCCTTCCCTAACCCATGAGCATTACTAGCCACCTCCTTTTCCCGGTCAAGAAACCTCTTCTGGATCAGTTCGTCTGCCTTCTCGCTCTAACACGGGGTTCTAGTATAGCTACTACATCTAAACTATGTTTTTTCTATTAAACTCAATAAAGCAAAAAAAAAACTCTAGGGGGATTCTTCTGACCATGAAAGGACATAATTTGGATCTAACAAGATCACGTGTCTAAGAACTCTAGGTGGAGTTTGTATATGCAATGCCTTCCTCTCCTGCTTTCCTTCACTCGCCCAGTAGTATAGATTTATATTTCTACACAATCCTTTCTTTTACTTTCTGTTTTGCAAAACGGGAGGCAACTCAACCTCCTACATAAGCTTTATTTTTACGTAGAACTTGTCCCTCGCCACATGAGTAACTGGTCGTGAGAAACCCTAAGGAATACGATCCTGGCTTTCAGGCCAGGTAAATTATAGGTGGGGAATACTTAATTAGACAACGAATTCCTAGATAATATAAAAATATTTGAGATTGTGTTTCAACTTACTCCGCTAAAATAATATGAATGAGAAAAGGAATTGAACATTAATAAACATGGTTCAATCAAGGATTAGTCAAAATGACATTCTCCTTTATTTCTAAGGTTATGCATTGCAAACGGATTGTATACTAAACCAAGTTTTAGTCGAAACTATTTCAAGGGTATCATATGAGTGGCTTTTACACTGTACTCACAAAAATGAGTACATAACATGCACCATTTGACAACTTCTAAAAGTGGACATAATCACTATAAATTTTATCTTATTTTTATTTTTAATGAAAACCATTAAATGTGAGCTATAAAATTATATAATCTACAATCACAATAATCTATCTATTTTTACTGAAAAACTTATTCATGTAATGGTCATTAGTAGATGACTTTATGCAGTATTTTGAAAACTCAATAATAGTTTAAAATACAAGTAAATCACAATTGATTTTTTTGAAAATTCATATATTTTTACTGACCATAAGACAATCAAATACAATAATCATTTTGAAGAATTTGGAAGACAAAAATGAGAACAATGAGAAAAGTGCATAATAGGCATCCAAAAAGTGAATACACCAAAAACAAATTTATATATATTTGAGGCTAGCCTTATGGTATGCTTATCGTGTTTTGTTATTTATATCATGAATTAATTAGAGTTTGGGGCATGATGTTATACCATAATTTTTAATGGATGAACCCTAGTTCTTGATTTTCAAACTAAAACCATAAGATAATTAAATCTAAAAATAATATTTGACAGTTCTAATTCATCAAAATATATTTAGTGAATTTAATAAGTGTGATCGCAAGTGTATAAAATATGGCAGGGTACGCTAGCCTTTGCCATATGTATACATAATAACTTCAATCATACCTAAACCAAAAAAGAATTGCAAGTACAAGAGAGAGGAAGAAAAAGTCACTATATGAGGACCTGTAATAGAAGAGGCTAAAGAGAAGGGGCATGGGATGATATGCCCAGTTATGGTCTTCTGGTTAGAGTGCAGTTTAAAGGAGAAGGGGTAGAGGTAGGGGACCAAAGGTTGCAAGAGTGGCAGGGACGAGAAGCTATAACTAGACTTCTGGTTCTTGCATCGTCGACTAGTTGTAATGAAGAGCACATGATGGTTCTGAACTGAGAATAAGGTTGCAGGGGAAGATTGGTGAGGGAAAAGGATGAATCGATGGGCGATGACTTCACGAGCGTTGGTCGATTGTTGCAGAGCCGAGGAAGCGGATCAATCAGAGGTGGCAGTCTCTAGAGGCTGAGGTGGAATAGTCAAAGAAATCAATTTGATGGAAAAAGCTATAGTAAATTAGGGTTTGTTTGGTAATCTACGAGAAAGAAAGAAATTTTGATCCCATAGTGTTAATTTTACCTTATTCATACAACCCGACTTGTATGGTTGGGTTCAAATTGTGTTGATTTAACTGGGATATAAGGTTCACCAATTATATAGTGACATCAGAGTCGGAATGGCTAAGCAAAATCTTAAAATCCTATGCTTTTAAGATCAAAATCCTATGATTTTAAGATCAAAATCCCAATTTTGACTACATTGCCTGTAATTAGTATAAATAGGGGGTTTAAGCTAGAGGTTTTAAGGCAATCTTGCTCTCGAAGACAAAGCAAGCGCAATGAGTGTGGCACCGTTTCCACGATTTTTGCTTCGAGGTTTGAAAATAGAGGAGGAAATCACATATACCTTTTTGTTGGTTGCAACGGAACAGAGGCACAAGTCGGTTGTGAGAAACTGATGGAGGCGAGAGAATGAGCTAATTCATAGAGGAGAAGCTAGTTTGGAGAAGAGAAAGCAACAAAGGTGATTGTGAGAGATTAATAGAGGCGGTGTAAAAGCGGTGGGGGGTTCCCCCCTTTTCCCTCCTCGGTTGATAGGTTTGAATGGTATGATGTTAGAAGGTGGTTATGGAAGAGGAAATACGAGAGGGAGAGGGGAGAGAGAACATAAATAAAAGGGTTTAATATTTGTTACTTAGAGCGATGAAGCCTCTGAAAGTGCCCATAAAGGATGGCTTATATCCAATGTGCTAATAGCAGTGTTGGGAGATAATGGGTAAAGCGGTGGTAGATTTTGACTCAAGCCTATTTTCTAGAGCCATCTCGAGTTAAAGAGGTTAACGAGACAATCTTGGTGCTGATCCTTAAGATTAAAAGGCCGACTCGGATTGAGAAATTTTGATTCATAAAACTATGCAATGTGGCTTATAAATTGGTTTTGAAATGTATGCCAAAGAGGATTAAACCACTTATGCCGCACTTGGTGCATGGGACTCAGACAAGCTTTGTGCCCAGGCGGGCAAATCTCTGACAATATTCGTATTTTGCAGGGTGTGGTACATTCGATGTGAGCTAAGAAAGGGGAAAGTAGGCTGGATGGTGCTGAAAATTGATTTTGACAAGGCCTACGATAGACTAAAATGGGGCTTTGTCAGGGATACACTGATGGTTGTGACAACACTGCAAACTTCATTGATGTTACCATGAGATGCGCCTCGTTCGCTAGAATGCAGATTCAGTCAAACGATGGACTCTCGAAGACTTTCACACCATCATGGGGGCTCAGACAACGGTGCCCTCTATCACCATACTTATTCATGCACTGTATGGAGAGGAATTGGGATACCTGATCGATAAGGCGGTAACGGAAGTGGAGTGAAAGTCGATCTGTCTGTCGAGACAGGGCCTTGAGCTATCACACTCTTTTTTTGCTGAATCTTATCTTGTTCAGTGTGGCCTCGGCGGAGTAGGTGTAGGGGATCCTAAAATGCCGGGATGTCTTTGGATTAGCATCGGGCGAACAAGTTAGTTTGCCAAAATCGAGAGTATTCTTCT
Organism: Linum trigynum; assembly: GCA_964030455.1. Taxonomy (NCBI): domain Eukaryota; kingdom Viridiplantae; phylum Streptophyta; class Magnoliopsida; order Malpighiales; family Linaceae; genus Linum; species Linum trigynum. The sequence continues at coordinate 23,670,258 of OZ034814.1, read as the reverse complement.
CGAAGAATGTGTGAGCTTTGGAGGCTTCTAATATGAGCAACACCCGAAGTATCTCAGAGAAGAAGAACTTGGTGAGGTATCTGAAAGTGCCAGTGATCCATGATAGAGTGTCAAAGGCAACTTATACTGAACTGGTGGACCTAGTAGGATGGTCGGCTGAGTCTATCTCTCTGGCTGCACGTATCACTCTAGCACAATCATTTCTTTCATGACTTATATCTTATAATATGCAAATGATATCTCTACCCGCCACGGTCCGAGAATATATAGATAAGAAGATCAAAGGGTTTGTATGGGGGAGCTCTAAGAGGCAAAAAGATTCATCTCATCGATTGGGACACTGTATGCAAGCTTAAGGAGAAAGGTGGGTTGGGGCTACGTATTGCAACTTGTATGAACGAGGCCTTCATTCTAAAGATTGTGTGGTGATTGATGAAAAAACCGAAGAGTCTTTGGGCGTGAGTGGTTAGAGGAATATACCTAAGACAAATGGTAGAGGGATGGAAGCCGAGGTGAATGACCGCATGTCAAATTTGTGGAAGGGGGGTTCTTCGGGTCTTGCACTACATACCAGACGGTACCCTGTGGAATATCAAGAGCGACATGAAAACGTTGTTCAGGAAAGATTGTTGGCTTCAAGACGGGCCGCCCCTAGAAAACTTCGTCGCTGACCTTCCGTAGGAAGCAACAAAGTTGACCATAACCGAACTTGTCTTGGACGATAGCTGGAACTTTGAGTATTTACCGGCGTTCCTTCTAGAAGCCTTGGTTTTACAGGAGAAACTTCACTCGATTCCACTTGAGAAGGAGCCTGATGTTTCGTTATGGTGCTTCTCTCCCTCATGAAAGTTTACCATCAAGATGTCTATGACCTTACAAGAGGCGTTGATGAAATAGGGCACTATCACCCTATTTGGAAGGAAATATGGCGGATACAAGGGCCTCTGCGAGCAAGGTCCTTTTTTGGCTGGTACTTCATAAGTGCTTGCTCACGAATGTAGAAAGATGTCGGCGCCACCTTGCATAATCAGATCATTTCCCCATATGCGGGGCGGTCCAGAAACAACGATAGATGTGGTAGAGATTGCCCATATGCCCGGGGAGTATGGTCAAAATTTCTGCAGGGAGAGTCGGATCAAACCTTCTTCACCATTGATGTGACGAGATGGGCGATGAGCTATTTGGCCGGTCGAAGTAAAGTGGTGGATCCCTAACTTTTTGCACTTATGTGCCGGAAGCTTTGGAAGAATCAAAATTTATGGGTCGTCAATGAAAAGCTAGTGACTGTGAATTAGTTGGCTGCCCAAGTTAAGAGGATGCGAGAGCAAGTGGTTTCAGCCTTCAGTGAAGCGCAACGAATCTCAGGCGGTGGAGTAGAAAGAAATGTTAGATTGATAAGCTGGCAGCTCCCGTCTGATGAGTGGACGTGTTCAAACATTGAAGGCTCGGTGATGATGGCTCAAGGGAGCACGTCGACAAGAGGGTTCTCCGAGGGAGTGATGGCAGGTTCCTCCGTGCCTACTCGATCAATCTCGTCAGAGAATCTATAATGCACGCTGAGCTGGCAAGGATAGCTCATGGGTTCTATATCGCTTGGGAAATGGGAGTTAGGAAGATGGTCCTACATACGGATTCCATTAGTGTTGTCAACTTGCTGAAGTCGGAGAGCTCCATGCATCCACATCACACACTCACAACCACCATTCGTAGATTGTTGGAGAAGGAATGAGAGGTTAATACAGAGCACGTGTTTCGCGAAGCCAATCATGTTGTGGACTATTTGGCTTCAGTTGGCCACTCATTGTCGGTAAGTGATAACACTAAATTTGCACATGTTTTTACCACTCATTCCTTGATTGTTTAGCTTGGTGTTTATCATACTTTGGCCTATTTTATGCTAGGTTGTGTTCCTTTGTCACATTTCGGGTCCCATCATGTAAAGTGAAGCATAGGTGCAAGTTTCAAGTCAATCGGAGATCAATTGGCAATTCGGGAGAAGAAACTCTGGCATGACCTGAAGAAGAATGGATTTCTACCTCATTTTATGGACAAATATTCATGTAAGATTGTCATGAAAAGAAAGAGGACGAGACTACGAGCGTCTGGGATCAAACGGCTACTGATTTAGAGTTCTGGACGAGGGAGAAACGAAGTATCGAATATAGTGGAACAAGTTCGAAGGAAGAAACATGGGCAGGGTCTCCTAAAGCACGACCGTGTTTCATCTGGCACCTGCCAGTGTTTTTTATGTCGAGCCTCTCTTGTGAAAACTGCTGAAGGGATGCAAAACACGGGCGGGACCAAACACGGCCGTGTTTCTTCCCCTGCTCTGGTATAAATCTGATTTCTGCAATTTTAGAGAGGGAGAGCTGGGTTTTGGTTCCCAACACCCAAGGGATGAACCCTAGAGAGAGAGAGCTACTTGGGAGCATTCTTGGAGCTATTTTGGAGGATTTCTTCACCATTGGAGCTCGGGAATCAAGCTTGGAGATGGAGATTGAAGATCTAGATCATATTTCTACAGTCTCTCTCTTCTCTATGGAGTAACTTCCCTTCACTTAGGTCTTGAGGAACCCTAGTTCCATGTGTTAGGATCTTTCTTATATGAAGTTTTGGATGCTATATTGTTTGATTATAATCGATTGAGGCATGATTTATTGAGTCAATTGAATCTTGATCAAATTCTCTTGATTTCTGCTTTAACCTATGATAGATAGAATCCAATTAGGTTGATAGAGCTTCTTCAATGAATAGGAGTGAATTGATTGTGCGAGAGTCAGACAATTCACTGCTTTGTACTGGAATTCATTCCACGTAGTGGAGATCTGTGTGAATCGCCTTAGCATTCTATCCTAGTGAAGGCTAGTCGTCTGCCGGATAATCTGTCTAAGAGGGTTTGGTCAGTTTAAGAGATTCCAAGCTAATTTAGGATCTTCTACAGTAGTAAAAAAAACCCGAAGGAAATTACAATTTGGACCTAATTGAGGAGCTAGGGGGAATCATACCTAAGTGAGTTCCCAACCTGTAATTAGTAGTTTTACCTAGTTTAGCTTGTAGAGTAGTTTAGTAAATCAAATCTTAATCTGGTTTGCTATATAATGAACTGAAGCTGAGTAATAGTAACTCTAGAGACCCATGGATTCGATATTTATTACTTGTGTCACTATACTGCAATCCCGTTCATTGGTTACACATGGCCATTGTTAGGAGTTGTGTCGTAGCATGTCAATAAGGGTTCACCTACTTACGAACCTGAGTCCCACTTTGTGTTATTGGTTGTCTTTCGACTCTATTGGGATACAAACCCCTCATCTAGTTAATGAATAAGGGTTAGAGCGCCCCATGCACTCTATTTTGCACCAAAAATTTCAGTTAATTCAATCTTATAATGTTGTTACGAAACGTCGCAAAATCAACAAAGTCGTCAGGCCAGTCAACGTGTAAGATAATTCAGTTAAAAATTTGGACAAAATTAGACATTTTGTGTGAAAGTGACTATTATTGCATCAAACAACCCTCACTCTCCTATAGAAAGCCTTCAATCTTTTCCCCTCCCCTCTAATTTTTAATAGACGATTTCTATCTCGTTTTAAGTTAATTTTTTTTTTGCACAAATAGATCAAATTAATTGTGCTCTTGAAAAATGATATCCACTTTGATATATTTTTGGAACAAAAAATATTGAGGTTTTTATCAGTCAATACCATATGGTATGGACTGGTATTCATACAATCATACTATATAGTATGTTCGCGTACCAAGAAACCAATCCACATACTAGGGTGGTATAGTATGGTCCCGTGTTTTTCTTACACCCAGAAATTTGTAGATCTCATATATCATGATGAACTCATTCCTTCTCTGCAAAAAATTTCGAAAATGACTTAAAAACGAAGGAGATATCATATGATATGGAGTTGATAACGAGAGGTATGGATTTTTCTCAAAAATATTGAAAATGAATATCATTTTGTAGAGCACAACGAACTTGTTCCATATGTGAAAAAAAATGAAATCAAAATTAAAACGAAAAAAATACTAAAAAATTAAAAATACTAAAAAATATATTTAATTCTCCACCTTTATATATGGATTTTCTGACATATTGCAAGGCACATAAGCAAGTAGCCGAGAAAACCAGCCACGGAGACCATCATATCATCCAACCAAGTTATTTCTATTTCTATTTCCATTTCTTTCATCCTTTGATGGGAAAATTAATTTTGGTGTCTTCTTCCTCCTAATGTTCAACTCAAAACACATTCAAAAGGAGTAGACTTGTCTTCCCGATTTTTCTGCTTCTCCTCCGCTGAGCTCAGTCGAAAAGATTACTGTGTTCCTCAGGTACAAGTACTTCACTTATGCCTTCCGAAGTTGTTCAATTTCCCTCCGATTTAAGTTTTATTTGTTTTGGGTGTCTGCTACTGGCGAAGAGATCACTGATTCCATCTGGCTCAGGCCTCTGTCCCTCCCGTGAAGATTGGATTGGAAGTGAAATTTAGGGTATTTGGAGAATTTTTTGTGTCACTTGAAATCATTGAATTGGGATTGTCGGGTTAGTTAGATTTACAGCTCAGCGAGGCTTGATCTGCTTCGCTCTGGTTGACCGATGTTTTTAGTTTGAATTTCGCCTTGTGATTTGTAGTTCAACCTGGCTAGGGAGCTGAATGAAGACGGTGGGATGTAAAAAATCTTTGACTTGAGTGAATGATCAGCTTGTTTTTCTCTAATTCGTTGTGATCAGCTTTTGCTTTCTTGGGGTCTTTTTCCCAAGGAAGTTGAATAATTTCCATCCTGAGTTTAACTTGGTCTGTGCATTTTGTCAAGTCAAATTGATGTCATAGTCATAGCCATGGAGGAGTGAGCTCGCAGCTCTACTCTGTAGTCAAATTTCGTTCCTATCAGCTTAACAGGAGACTTACGAGCAGAGGCTTATTTTTCTGTTACAGTAGAGATGTCATCTTGCGTGGGAAGTTTCTGCTCATCCACGGATCTGCTTTTGTACTGATATGGCATTCCTCAAAGTCTCACGTTGCTGGTTTGCTTAACCTTGATGGAAAGGAATCTGGGCAAGGCTGTGATGGATCAAAAGAACTACGAGCAAGCTCGATATAGTAATGACGAGACTAGAAATGAGGGACCTAGTTCCACCAGCCAAAGGTTTTTGCATGACCCATCGACCAACATTAACACTAACTTGCGCCCTCCTGATTATAATGTGTCAATAAGAGCCAGACCTGTACTGAATTACTCCATCCAGACGGGTGAGGAGTTTGCCCTGGAATTTATGCGGGAGAGGGTGAATCCCCAGCAGCACTTCCTTCCAAATTCAAATGGAGATCCTAGTGGCGGATCTGGCTACATGGATTTGAAGGGTATGCTTGGAATGTCTAATGCGGGGTCAGAAATTGGGTCAGATATCGCAATGATCAACAGTGTGGAAAAAGGGCGCACCCAGGACTTCGAAAGGAAGGTTGTTCCCCCACAGGAGCACGATTCCGTGCGATCAGTGCCAAGAACCTCATCAAGAAATGACACTAGGCGAGAAAATCAGGGTTATACTTCGTCAAGGCCATCAGATAGTTCATCTGTTAAGGTGAAGTTTCTCTGCAGCTTCGGTGGTACCATCTTGCCCCGCCCAAGTGATGGAAAGCTTAGATATGTTGGAGGTGAAACACGCATAATACGGATAAGCAAGGATATTTCTTGGCAAGAGCTAGTGCGGAAGACTTTGGCCATTTGCAACCAACCTCACACGATAAAGTACCAGCTTCCAGGTGAAGATCTTGATGCACTGGTTTCAGTGTCATGTGATGAGGATCTTCAGAACATGATGGAGGAATTTAGTGTACTAGATGACGGAGGTTCACAGAAACCCAGGATGTTTATATTTTCCAGCAATGACCTGGAGGATGGAACATGTGGACTGGGAAGTGTGGACTGTGATTCTGAGATACAATATGTTGTTGCTGTGAACGGTATGGATTTTGGTTCAAGGAAAAGCTCCATCAATTTAGCGAGTGCATCTGGAAACAACTTGGATGAGTTGCTTAGTCTCAATATTGAAAGGGAGAATAGTCGAGTTGCAGCCGAAACATCCATTGCTACCATATTGCCTTCGGCAGTTACACAGACTCCTTCGACTATTCAATCTTCTCAACCGGGGACTTTAACTTCATCCATTCCTTCTTCACAACCTTATCAGGGACTTAATACGCGTCATTTGGATGCCGGCCAGTACCCAATAAATTCAACTCGACCTGCGGGGAGCTTGCAACAACTGGATGGAAAGGGTTCTAACACCTCTAATGCAAAGAAATATGCTATTGTTACCGACCCTTCTGGCTATGGAACATCTGGAGAGACTTTGATGCCTGCGCCTCTCCTTGGGCATCCTTCTCAAAAAGGTGGTTTGGCTGAGGAGACGATACAGGGTGGCGCTCGTGTGCAAAATGCAGAAGCATCTATCAAGGATAGCAAACTGAGAAGAGATAGCTCTAGCCAGAAGATACACGAGTTAGATAAAATACAAAATATGGATAAAGATGCACCAAAGGAGCTGAAGATGAAACGTGATGGCTCACTCCATAAGGTAAATGAAGCTGTGTCTATACCAAATAATGTTCAGAAAGAGGAAGCTGCAGTCTCCAATCCTACAACAGATGTAGGTTTGCTTGTCTTACCTACAAAAAGTAATTCAAGACCTCAGGAAGGTGTACTAAATCCTAAGAATTTGGTTGAAGGAAAGAAGAATGCAGGGGATGATCGATTTTCATCTGGTGGTTCCTTTGCCCCTCAGTCTGAGGCTGATCTGACAGACTTTAGCTACCCTGAACAGCCTGTGGTTCCTCAACCAGTCTTTCACTCAGAGCGATTTCCCAGAGAGCAGGCAGAATTACATCGCCTGTCAAAATCTGAAGATTCATTTGATCCACAGGTTCTAATGAATCAGGCACGTTCTGGTGTTTCTCAACTAGTCAATGAATCAATTGATAAGTTACATGATTCACCAGCAAATCTCCTGCCTGAACAGTCCCTCCCATCTGCAAAAGGGCATCACGTAAATCCTCAGACCATTGAGGATGGATTGGCTCGGTTTGAGAAGTACAAGGAATTGGCTGATAATATGAGTAAACCCAGTTCTCATGTTCCCCAAGTGAAGGAGTCAAAGTTGCAGAAGTCTGACTCTAGGCATGTGTTGTTTAATAGCACTGACAATTCAGAAACTGCACAGACGAAAGCCAAAAAGGAAGGTTCGGGATTGATGCATTCAGCCGCTAGTGAGATTCCAGGACCTTCCAGCAAGCACCTGGAGAGTTCTGCTATAAGGTCATCAGAATTTGATCAGTCTGAGATAGCCGGAAATAAGAATATTGGCAGCAGTGCCAAGGGACACATGCAGCTGCCCAAACAACAGATAGAGAACCCAGGGGGAGCTGTTTCTATTGTGAAGTCTGCTATCATTGGTACTCCTGAGCAGATAACTATTGATATCAATGAGCGTTTTTCTCGTGATTTTTTATCTGATATATTTTCACAAGCCAAGATCCATGAAAACAGCTCTACCATTGGCCCAATGCATGTTGATGGAGCTGGGTTGAGTTTGAACATGGAGAATCTTGACCCAAAACGATGGTCATACTTTCGCAACTTGGCGCAGAATCAATTTGTGAGGAAGGATGTATCGCTTATGGATCAAGATCATCCTGGCTTTCCCCCCTCTATGACAACTGTTGAAGGGAGCACGCCTCTTGATTACAGCTATCCACCTTTTAAATCTGATGGCATTTCCGTGTCGAAAACGGACTCACCCATTAACTTTGATGAAGACATTCAACAACAGAGATCCGGTGTGGCTGGGACTCAAACACTGGACTACAGCCATTCTCAGCTGAAAGGCCAGGAGAGCGTACAGTTGGATGGAATCAACTCGAGGATTCCAGAATCTGAATATGAGGTACTCTTTCTGTTGCATAGCATGTCATAATCTGCATATCATTGATCATAATGCTAATATGTGCATATCTGTTCAAATATACTGTCGCTGTCAGGATGGAAAGTCAGATGTTAATAATACTGCTGGACTACTTCTTGATATTTCTCTTGGAGATTTTGACATCAGTACGCTACAGGTGAATATGGGCAGTTTCTGACAATACTTTTTTATTACAGTAACTGAACATCAGTGAAAATATTCCTTTCATTTAGTTTAGGTTGCTTGTATGGAATTTAGTTGTACTTCACATACAAGGAAACTTCGTTTACATGTTGTCCTGCCAAGCAGCTGGGCTTGCTTGTAGTCACACAGCCGTAGTACCCTCTTCTTCGTTGTCATGCCCTCCATCTAGTATTGTATTTCCGATCCCCTGTCTATACACTTGCTCTAAATGATAGCATTCAGAGCCTGTAAACTCTCTTGACTTTTAGTTTACCCTTTGCAACACATATTCGACAAAGAACACTTATGCAGTAACCACTATATTGCTTCAGAAGTTTGTTTGAATTATTCTATTATTAATATGTATTATATTTTACACGCATAAACGGTTCTGTAAACGATTACTCAATGGTTCAATAACTATTAACTTTGGAACCTTGAACCTCTAGCTTTTCTGATTCGATATCCGGTTCGGTTTTGAAAACAGAGCAATTTATATGGCCTAAGTTGGTTCTTTTTATCTGAAACTTTTACTTAAGTTACAGCTACCACTCGCCAGCGCAACAAACACAATTTTGAAAAATCACGCTACTTTAGCTGATGCCACTGCAATTTTGTAGCATGAAGCTTCTATGCATTCGTTCCTTTCTTGGGTTGCTTTTCTTTCTGACCGATCATTTTAACTTTCCTAAATTTTGACAATTGTTCTTATTTCAGATAATTAAAAATGAAGATCTAGAAGAGTTGAGGGAATTGGGTTCAGGAACTTTTGGGACAGTCTATCATGGAAAGTGGAGGGGATCAGATGTTGCCATTAAGCGAATAAAAAAGAGCTGTTTCACTGGCAGGTCATCAGAGCAAGAAAGGCTGGTAAGCCACTATAGTTGCTTGGATAGTGGAGTTGCTTTAAAGGTGTTATCTGACAAAGTTATAGCTCCTTATCCTACCATGCTGTTTAGCTTCCATTGACTGACTTGATATCTGATTGTGGGCTGCATGGTTTCTTGTGTTCCGGCTTCATTTTTCAGTTTGATCATCAAACAATAATCTATGTGGGTAATATTAAGCAAGTATACTAACCACTGACATTACATGCTCTTGGACACAAATGATGAAATGATTTAGTGGTAATCCCGTAATCATAGGTGCTGATATGTGTTGTCCATTCAATCTCATGATTGTGTCTTGTATTTCAGACAATAGAGTTCTGGCGAGAAGCAGATATTCTGTCAAAACTTCATCACCCCAATGTCGTGGCATTTTATGGGGTGGTGCAGGATGGACCAGGTGGAACAATGGCCACTGTGACAGAGTACATGGTGAATGGCTCTCTTAGACACGTTCTGCTGAGCAAGGAGAGGTAGTATTAGTGCCTAGTTTCTGCATATCACTTGTGTTTGTAGTCTTGGATGACTCGCTCTGATAGGTATGCAAAATTTATTGATATTTAGGCATCTTGATCGTCGTAAGAGGCTCATTATCGCTATGGATGCTGCATTTGGAATGGAATACCTGCATTCAAAGAACATCGTGCACTTTGATTTGAAATGTGATAACTTGCTTGTCAACTTGAAAGATCCCCTGAGACCCATTTGCAAGGTAAATTCTAATTTCTGGGAATTGGTAGTTCTGGAACCAGCTTTTGAGAGCAAGGCTTCCTATTTAATAAAGGATGCATTTCCCCCCTCGTTCCTGGTTTCGGTGATTTGTACTGAACTTCATCACCTGTTTATGTTTTTGCAGGTAGGTGACTTTGGTTTGTCGAAAATCAAAAGGAACACCTTAGTTACTGGTGGTGTGAGGGGAACACTCCCGTGGATGGCCCCAGAACTGCTGAATGGGAGCAGCAGTAAAGTTTCTGAAAAGGTACTACTCTTTGACCATCCAATGCCATACCAAAGTAATAAAATCCCACCTCTCATTCATATGCAATCTCTTAGTTCATGCCTGGCTCCATGCAAACAGAATTTATCAGACAGCTTTTGTCCTGGCACTTTGTCAAGTGACCATAACTTGTTTAATTATATGATTGTTATAGACTGTCGACATTTTTGTCTTCCAAATTTCTGGCGCTGTATTGATTCTTTGTATGCTGGCAGGTTGATGTATTTTCCTTTGGTATTGTGCTGTGGGAAATTCTTACCGGCGAGGAACCTTATGCCAATATGCATTATGGAGCAATTATAGGTGTGTGTGTGAACAACTTTATTTTCTATATCGTATCAACCCATCCAGTTATAACTGGCGATGCCACTACACGGTTCTCCTGTGAGCCAAATATGTCTTACCTTATTAAAGCTTTGTGCTCCTCCCCGTTTTCTCTTGCAGGAGGCATTGTCAATAACACACTGAGGCCTCCCGTACCAGGCTTCTGCGACCCAGAATGGAAGTTGCTAATGGAGCAATGCTGGGCACCTGATCCTTTGGCACGCCCAGCGTTCACAGAAATTGCCAGACGATTGCGTGTTATGTCTGCCGTAGCATCTCAAACCAGACAACAGAATCATCAGCCTCAGAACCAGGCACATAAGTAGGGGGCTGTGCCTGCCCTCCCCTTGGTGGTGGGTCTATTGTCATCTTTGTGATGGTAAAAGAAAGAGTTGGTTCACTTGTTTCGCCATCTTGTGTCTATAGTATGAGCCAGGATCGATAAGGGGCGCCCTTGCCCGCCAATTGTAAGGGTTGAAAAAAGAAAGGAGAGATATATAAGAGATTGGTATATGTGTGCAGAGAACTACTATTTTTTTCTTGTCGATAGGTAATACTGAACTGCCTAAACAGTTGGAATTGGTTTGTACAGCAGGGGAGAATTCTGGGACCTCGTTTGTTCATAGGGGGGGGGGGGGGGGGGGGGGGGGGGGGGGGGTGGGTCTTTTAAATGTAATTTTTTTGTTGGTGTGAGTGTGTGATCATAAAGTTTATAAACACGTCTTCTGTCATTCTCAAAGCTTATTATTTTTCAATTTTCAGTTGAGTTCATACAGTTGATGTACTCAATGATCATACTCTTTTTTTTTTTTTTTGGGTAGAAAATGATCATACGTTTATTTGGCTTCAATGGATCAGTTAGTGAGCTTTAATACATAGCAAACACTCATTTATTAGGATCTCAACTCGGACCTTTCGGTGGATTTAACTTCTGACTAAGCCAGCTAGTAAAGCTATCAAAGGAATTGATGTTTAGAATCTCGTCGTTGTGCGATTAGTCAAGCTATATCTCTAACTCATTTGTTATTGAGCTCTTAGATTTCTAAGATGCTTTTCGTTGGTGTTTGTTTCTTTGTTTTAGTTTTATTATTAGTTTGTGGTGATGAGCAGGTGGACATTCCGATGGTTTGTCGGTTTTTATGATTATATTTTTTATGATTATATTGATGATGCTTTAATCATTCAGCTTCTAGCACTTGGTGATGCTCTGAGATGCTGCCTCTCTCATCCAATAATTAATGTTTTATTATGTGGTAACTCGCAAGTGATCATCTGCATGGTTAACTTGAAGGATTCAGAGCATGCGTTGGGTGGAAGCCTCCTTTTTGGTGTCCAGGTTTTACTTTCTGGGATACCTCTTGTTGGGCCCACAGTTGAGCGGTACTGGATCCTAGGCCCGTAAGAATAGTAAGTGAGACCCAATTGGGGACCCAGTGGGACAGCGCCCACGGGAAAAGGCACACCAGGCAGTCGCTAGTGATGTGACAGTGTAGGCCGCCTGACATAAAGCGATAATTGTGACAGAGGAAGGGGATCTCCTAAAGATACTCACCTCGAAGCAAGCAGGACTGAACAACGCCTACGATGCGCATTTAATGACTTAAGCTCTACTGAGCTGAGGATACCTTCATACCAGCATTGATGGTAACTCAACTACTTCCTCTCTCAGTAAATACAAACATGCATTCTCACTTCTCTCTCTAACTTAAACATCGGAGAGTATCCTAGGCAACCGCCCACGGACCCTTGTTTTGCAGGGGTCAGGAGTGCACCCAACATCCAGAACAGGCCATATGTAGATAAGCTTTGATCTACCAGACATACGTAGACCTCCTTTGATCCGCCAAACTTACATGGATTTCTACGGGATCTACCAAACATATGCAAATCTCAAATCCTAAGGAAAATGAAGGTCCACCAAACTGATTTCCATCGCCAGACACCTAACCAGACTCTCATACCACTTGTCGAAATTGGGCAGCTCCATTATAGGATATTTTCCGCTCTATGCCAACCATGCACGATTTTACTTTTTGGGTATCCTTTCTATAAGGTCTCATACTAATGAGCTTGGTGGACACTAATATACAAGGTCTTTTTCCTTGTATTTCTAATGTGGTACTTGGATTGTCCCATAATAAATCCTTCCATCAAGACAAGGACCACGAATTCGTGTCCTCCCTTAACGATTATCTTGATCCGCCAAGCCAAATGTAAATCAACTTTGATCTACCAGACAGATGCAGACCTCACTTGATTCAAATCCTGAGGTCACAGAATGAGGGTCCACCAAACTAACATCCACCGCCCTGCACCAAACCAGACTCTGATACCACTTGTCGAAGTTGGACAACTTCATTAGGACAAAATTTTCCGCTTTGGGCTAAGACATCATGGTTTTACTTTTGGGTGTCCTCCCAAAAGTCCTCGTACTAATGATCTTGGTGGACACTAATATACAAGGCTACTTTTGGGTATCCTCTCCAAAAGGCCCCGTACTAATGAGATTGGTGGACACTTATATACAAGGGTCCCTTCCCTTGTATTACCGATGTAGTATTTGGATTGTCCCATAACAATCCTCCCCTCAAGACAAGGACCACGTACTTCGTGTCATCCCCTCAACGATTATCTTGATTCGCCAGACCATATGTAAATCACCTTTGATCTACCAGACATACGCAGACCTCCTTTGATCCGCCAAACATACGTGGATTTCTACTGGATCTACCAAACAGACGTAGATCTCAAATCCTAAGTTTACAAAATGTGGGTCCACCAAACTGACATCCACCGCCAGACACCTAACCAGGCTCTGATACCACTTGTCAAAATTGGGTAGCTCCAGTAATACAATATTGTCCGCTTTGTGCCAAACACGCACGGTTTTACTTTTTGGGTATCTTTCCCAAAAGGCCTCGTACTAATGAGCTTGGTGGACACTAATATACAAGGGTCATTTCCCTTGTATTTATGATGTAGTACTTGGATTGTCCCATAACAATCCTCCCTTCAAGACAAGGACCACGAATTTTGTGTCCTCCCTTAGCAGTTATCTTTATCCGCCAAGCCAGATGTAAATCACCTTTGATTTACTAGACAAACACATACCATTTGATCCACCAAACATATGTGGATCTCTCATGGATCCACCAAACAGAAACATATCTCAAATTCGAAGGTCACAGAATGAGGGTCCACCAAACTAACACCCACCGCCCCTCACCAAACCAGACTATGGTACCACTTGTCAAAGTTGGGATGCTCCATTAGGACGAAATTGTCCGCTTTGGGCCAAGCCACCTCAATTTTAATTTTGGGTGTCCTTCCCAAAAGACCTCGTACTAATGCTATTCGTGGACACTAATATACAAGGCTACTTTCCCTTGTATTTCAGATGTGGTACTTGGATTGTTCCATAATACTTTCTCAAGGAAGCTAGGATGCAATGACAAGTAATTCCATAGTCGCAGTCAGGTATGAACCTATAATTCACTAACCGATCACATAAAGCTCTTTGCTTATAGTAGTATTGGGATATGGACATTATACCTTGCTTAATCTAGAAGATAGAGTCGTGAAGATCAACGATGCAAAAGGAGTCGCCTTGAGAGAATTGCTCTCTCAACTGTCTAAGCACCGATTGTAGTGTAGAAGTAAAGAATGCTCTCAACAATTGTAGAATTGACAGAATGTTGGATCCATCTTAATAGAAGTTTGTTGTTGCGGCTCTATTTTCCGACGAGGAAAATCTGGTGTTTGATATTAATGCTTTGCACCTTTGAATTCTTGAACAACGATTCTAAACACGGTTCACTCCTCTCCAAACAATGTTTGAACGAGGGTGTTTGATATTTTTAATGGTTCGGTTGAGGTTGAAGCTCTTCGCCTTGCTCCAAGAAGAAGTCTTGACCTCTCCGGTTTGACCCCTGTGCTACCAAGCTAGTCATGTCGGCCCCTGCTACCAAGCCAGCTCTGCCGGCTTGGTCTCCATACTTAGTTTTTGGAATCACATCAAGTTGTTACCTTGCCGCCATGTAGGCTTGGTACCCGTTAGGGGCCACCAAGTCTGTCTCAGGACTTAGTCTCCATATGGACCCCTAAGGGGCTCTACACCAAGTCATTATCAAATTGACAACATCTTAGCTCAGCCTCGGTATCCTAGTCGACCAGCGCCCACGCCTATGGATGGTCTATGGCGACCTGGTACCCAATCAGGTTGCCATCTCATCTGGCCACCTTGTCACCTCATAGGGTTGGCACCCTTCCAGTTTGATCACCATACTTAATTTTTGGGAGATTTAGCAACTCGATACCTAGCATGTCTTGTCGACTTGGTATCCCTTTGCTTGGCTACCCAACTTGTTTTACCAACTTGGTAACTAGACAAGTCTGCCTTGTTTGCTTGGTACCCTGTTGACTCCAGATTTAACCGAATTTCACATCTTGGTATTAAGCCTGCCTTGTCGACTTGGTACCCCCCTTGGTGTCTTGGTACCACGCTTCCCTTGTCAGCTTGGTACCCTGTTGGCTCCATAATTAGCTAATTTTAATATTCTGGTACCAGGCCTGCCTTGCCGGCTTGGAACCCCCTTGTGTCTTGGTACAAGGTCTGCCTGGACGGCTTGGTACCATGTTGAATCTGTACTTAGCCAATTTTCATGTATTGGTACCAAGTCTGCCTTACCAGTTTGGTACCCTGTTGGCTCCAATGGACTATGGGGGCGGCCGGCCACTAGGCCCGAAATAGTGAGGTTGGCCACTAACGCTCAAAAATCCAACCCAATAAGGCTCATCTAGCTCATTTAATTACTAATGTAGTTGGCCTTGTAAATCCATTGAATCTTTGATAATTAATCGATGTGGTACAAGCTAATTTTTTTAATGGGTAAACAAATGGCCCCAACAACTCGACCATCTAAGAGATTAATTTGATTTCGTCATTACCAAAGCCAAACTCATGCTTTAAACACCAAGTCAACACTGACATATACCACTCATAAGCCATTTTCAAGGTAGACTAACTTAATTAGCGAAATTTCATTATTTTGTAGCCTTGACAAAGGAAAGCATTTGGGGAACAAAGTGGTTCGCCTTGTAAATAATCTATGGCCAAACCATGAATTGTTTCTCTTGGAGGATTTCATTCCAAACCTTTTCTTTTACACGCCCTGCCACAGTCCCACAAATAAATTGTGCCTCTTTCCGAGGCCGCCAAGCCAAACCAAATAAACCTTCTCAACCTTTCTTCCTACCCGGCTTACAAAGTCGCAAGTTAGAGGAACTCTAGTGATTGTTTAGGTACCAGTAGGCCAGGATGCTAAAATTTATGATTTGTCCCCTTTTTTTTAATGTCCCAGCTCACTGTTGAATGGAGAAAACATGAGGAAGTTTTTTATTTCCTTCTCCTATTAGGCTCCTTTTGTGTATAAAGCTTGGGCGGGCGTGATACTGGCCTAATCAACGAAAACAAAACTCTTGATCGATTTTTCAAGTTATAAATCTAGGCAAATGATTAGGGCTAGTAATCCTAAGCTGCTAAACCTCCGTACTCGGCCCGCAAACCAACTAACACAATCTTGTGTCCCCTTGTCATCACCCGAATCATGATCGCCCCTTTTTCCAGTAGCCAACAGGATGAGAGGCTGAAAATTATGAATCATCCCCCCCCCCCCCCCCCCCCAAATCTGACTTGACCAGGCAGGCAAGCACCACACTTGGTTGGGACAAGGACTTATATCATTAACTTATTTGGCCAGCTTGAATGTGGCCAATCCACCAGTTATTCCATTGCTAGCTCATTAGCGAGGCTTAAGAGAACATGGCTCTTAGTCTCCTTGTCTTTCCTTTTCCGACTCAAACTCTACCTCATGGCAAGTACGAGATACAAATTCAAGGCATGTTGACTTCACGATCTCTACTGCCAACGCCTTATTTGCCAATTGAGATACTCATTCATGTCCTAGTTAGCTATGAAAACCATGCCCATAAGACATCAAGATGATATTGTGACTAGCTGAAGGCGAGGAAGGGTTGCCATGCTGACCATCATGGTGGTCGGTTAACCTTGAACTATTTGACACCTCATGTCCGAAAGGGAGGAGGCACATGGCTCGAGATTCTATGCATTATAACATCCACCTCGATCTTTCTACATTTAGGCCCAATTGGAGTGGGTGTCATGGATGGTAAACAATCCATGTCAGACACCCAGTCAGCTACTCATGCCATGAAAGTGGTATGGTATACCCACCAATCAACCGAGCATAAGGGCCTCCATAGACCCAGCCACATGCCTTGTTACTTGCCATTCATGGTAAGATCCTCACATCGCAAGTGTCACAAGTCTAATGTTGAGTTGGCCTTATAAATCCATTGAATTTATGATAATTGAACGATGTTGTACAAGCTGATTTTTTATGGTTAAACAAACTCCAAGGCTCAAACAGAGGAGAATCATCTTATGGTTGATAAATTTTCCCATTTAAGAAATCGAGTTTGTTCTTGCCATCCATACCGAGCACTATGGAGCGCTCCCAATTGGAGAAATTTCCTTCATCCGGGGGTTGAAAAACAAGACATTGCTCCCAATTCTCAGAAGGATGTATGAAGAATGGACTCACGGGATCCGAAATTGAAACGTGGTGGTAAAGAATCACATCATTGGAGAAGAAGAAGAAGAAGAAGAAGAAGAAGAAGAAGAAGAAGAAGAAGAGTGTACCTCCATAGAAGGACGGAGAAAAACTGGAGAAGAAGAAGTAAAACGAGAGACAAGAGGAAGAAAGAGAGCAGAGGGTTAGAAGAGCTATAATACCATGCTAGAAGACTGAATGATTAATAATTAGAAGAATAATTATTTAGCTTTTGAATTTTGGATTCTCAAACATTGATGCGGTTTCTAACTTTGTATAATGTTGGGTCTGACTGGTGTACTAGACCATGAATTAAACCAAGTTTGGGGTATGATACTATACCCTAACCTCTAATGGATTAACCCCATGCCCAGATTGTTACACCCCGGCGTTTGAGTGCAGGTTCGACCATATTAAATGAACGGTTGAATTGACGGTTATGTCCTGCAACTTTTAATTAGGTATAATAATAATAAAAAAAATTATTATATAAAACAAGGAAAAAAGGAAGGGATTAAATCACATGATATATTAAATCATTAATGCACATTATATAATAAAACACATTTTTTTCTCAAAACTTCACTCGTGCTTGATTCAATCAAACTACAATGATATTTTGTAGATTTTACTTGATTTATAACATAAAAATCAATTACTTTAAAATATAATAACTATCAATAAAATATTTTATATTCATTGGTGTTAGATTATACAATAAACTACGTTTAATAGCTATCAATTTTATTGATTGTATCATTGATATTCAATTAGTTTTATGAAAACTTTTATGAATCATATTATCTAATTATTTAAAAATAATTTGACCTGCCAAAACCGCCAAATCCATCCACCATCCGCCGTCACCCACCCACCATAACAATGAGTGGGTGGATTTTGCCCAAATACTCACCCAAACCACCCATTGCACATCCCTACCAACGTCCCTCCCTCTCACTCTCTCTCTCTCTCTCTCTCTTCCTCTCATCTCCCCAGACCCCAAAGAACAAGGATTTTTTCCCAACTACAATTGTTTAAAAACATTACAAAACTACCACCCGACCCAACAAAATCCCAAAAGTACCACCATTAATCGAAAACCGCACCTCGAAGGGGCGGTTCTCCTTCAAACCGTGTGAGCAACGGGCAGTTCTTCATATGGCAGCTGGAAAAACGCTCCTCCACATGGAGGTCCACGCAACCGTGCGATTGGGAGGCGAGCCGACGGCTAACCGCCTACCACCGAAGCGATCCGCGTCTCAGCCTTGTAACCATTCCCCGAGGGCGCGGTTTAGGCTTCGGGCAGAGGAATGACCTTAACCGCCTTCGACCGCCTTGGTGTAAACGAACATCTCCGCTTGTTTAATATTATTGGTGGTCAAAAATTGGACCATGGCTTCAACGTCCTCCTGAGTGGTAATGAGGAATTCCTCATTCCACAACGACCTGCCATGTCTTTTCGGATATCGATACGAGCACTTCTACTATGCTATATAGCATTGGTGCTTTAATGTACAACTTGAAGTTGTACCATAACATTAAATGTATAAGTTTAGGTTGTACCATAAAGGAATTTGTATCATTATGTTATGGTACAACTTTACAACTTGAAGTTGTACCATCACATAAGGTACAAGTTTAAGTTGTACCATAAAAGAATTTGTACAAAAGGTATAGGTACAATCTGAAGTTGTACCATAACGTTAAAGGTACAATTTCAAGTTGTACCATAAAGGCAAAAACCTATAGCACCAATTGTATATAGCATTGTAAAATTCCTCATATCGATACACCATACGATCAACTCTTCTCGTGTCATCCATGCAGGTAACCTCAGTACAAATTTGATGGAGCTCTTCAAGCATCAATCTCGTAGCGATCTTCATTTTATA
This sequence comes from Linum trigynum, assembly GCA_964030455.1. NCBI lineage: Eukaryota > Viridiplantae > Streptophyta > Magnoliopsida > Malpighiales > Linaceae > Linum > Linum trigynum. The sequence goes on along the minus strand of OZ034814.1, from coordinate 23,651,368 downwards.
AAAATTGTCACCGGCGTAACGTACCCTCTTTCCGATCTCTTCCGTGTAACCATTCCACCGTAACCCAAGTGTGAAATTTTGTAATGTCATCTGCAATAAAACTGTAATTAAGTTATTACCATAAAAATCACAAATCACAATGAAAAATAATACAAAACAAACTTACGAATTAACGTTAATCGCAAAAACTAAAAAAATGAAAGGTGCACCACTGAAGAAGAATAAGAAGGAGGAGGAGGAGGAGGAGAGTAGTGATAATTTGATTTTTCTGGGGTTGTCTTTTATAGGCAAAATTTACACTGAAAACCGCAGGGGGAGCGATTTTAGTCTAGCATCCAGCCCCCACCCCTGCAACCTCCTACATGCCAACATGTCGGATGTCGAGGGAATGGGTCGAGGCACAAACCGCTGGGGGGTGCGGTTTGTGCATCGACCAAATAAACTGCTTGCTTCAGGGGTGGTTTCTGTTGCCAACGTAGAACCGCACCCCGAGCATGCGGTTTGTGCTAGGGCAGCCATGGGAACCGCTTCTTCCAAGAGCGTTTTTCCAAAAAAAATCAAACCGCTACTCCAACATGTGGTTCCATAAGAAACCGCCCAATTGCAGTGCGGTTTTCACTATAACCACCCCTCCGTGGTGCGGTTTTTAATTAAGGGTGGTAGATTTGGATTTTTTTTGGTTTGGGTGATAAGTTTGTAAAAAATTTTAAACAGTGGTAGTTTTGGATTTTTTCCGAAGAACCATCCCCAAACCCCTAGCGGCAGCCAAGTTAGCGGCGATGCGGAGACGAGGTCATTTTTTGCTACTAATTTGGGTCGGCCTTTGCGTGGCGGAGCTCTCGTGTGCGACTTGCCTTGCAAGAGCACGAACCGGAGGTAAGCAAATTACCTTGGTCCGGTTAATTCTAGAAGTTTATTGGTATGTTGTTTCCTTTCAAGTGGATTTTGGCTACTTAATTTTGAGAAAAAGCTCTGAAACTCGGTATGCAATTCAAGGATGTTATGCTCAATACATTGATCGACGGGCTATGTAAAGTTGGAAAAGTAATCGAGGATGCAAGGTTTTCGGTTATGGATTCAATACAAGAGTATGGCTAGCGAGGTAATTTGAGGGATGATGGATTTCTTCAAGTAAGGAATCGAGGAGTCGTCTTTTCGAGGTGAGTGTAAAGGGGATAATATCTCAGTCGTAGGTCTTTTAGTTTATGCATTTACTTTAAGTAATGTTAGTTAATTTTTGAGTTATGCGCGATTATGTGTGTGAGGCATCCCACCGCCTACTTAAGGTGGAGGCACGCATTGTGCTATGTAATTGAATGTAAGGTTAATGGTAAGATGAACCCCCAGGCTGTTGGGCCACTACTGGACGCGGTAGATGGTCGGATCACTGTTGGACGGCGATATGAAACGCAACAGTTGATCGAGGATATTGAGTCCCTACTGGACAGCGATACGTAACGCAATAGTTGACCGGACATGGACTGGAACGCAGTACCATTGCCTTGATTATAGGGACATTGTTACGAGATCGGGCCATCGTAGCATTTCATAGAGGATTGGGCTTGCATATACTTAGTATTTAATTATTAGTTCGTATTTGGATATTATTGGGTCTAATTTATTATTGTCTTAATTAATGTTTTCCTTGTTCATGTTGGTTTGGGTTATTGTTAGTCGTGTCCTTAGCGGAGTAGGATTGAAATTCTAGATGGGAAAATGGTAGAGGCTTATATGCCTATAAATATGTACTTGTTTCGTTCATTTAATGATAAGAAGATTGGAACCCAAATATTCAGCTTTCGTTCTTTATTTGCTATTTCCTTAGTTATTTCCTTTGAGAGTTCTTTGCGTTTTATTTCTTTTACGAGAAAACACTAAAAACCTCATCCCCCTACGTCAAATCACCGTAACAGTTGGTATCCAGAGCTCTGTTCTTGGGATGGCGAGTAAGCAACCACAGCCAACGAAGTCCAGGGTTACGATCAACAGTTGGGTCACTATGTGGAACCAATCTGTGGAGAAGTATTGCACTATCCGCATCGACTCCATGAGGTTGCCAACTGCCGAGCTGGAAACCGTTGCTCCGCCCATGTCCGTCGTCGCCACCGAGCAAACCGTGGCTTCAGCTTCGTCATACATAAAGTCACCACCCATTGAGAAGCCGCCAACTTCAACCACCGACTCGATAATCATAGCAGCCGATCCGTCAAAGGAGGAGCTAACTTCCGAGGTTATAACTCCATCCATCATACCTGCCTCATCATCAACCCCAAGGATAGAATCGAGCTCATCATGGCTCGCATACAGGGCCTACGAGGAAACCCTTCCTGGACACGTCAATGGCTACCCTAGTTATTGGGGGCCGTCACATCCACCGTTGAGGGCGACGGAAGTGGCACGGGGAAACCTTGCCATTGAAGAAGGCGGGGAACGAGGGGACCAGCTAGGGTTTGACGTCGGTGACAAATCAACCGCTAATAGAGGAGGCCACGTGCCAAATCACTTCATCAAAAAAATAATTGGTTTGGTGGAGACCAATGAAGACTAAGTAGCTACTTCATCGATGAAGTCTCGTCTGCCACTATCCTTGCTGCTGCAAATACAGTTGCTGGTACTTGTCTGTTTCAGCTTCCGATTCAACTGAACTAGAAATACCGAAAGATGTTGATACTCGGTGGCGCCATCGGTTAGCTCCCTGAGATCGCGCCATCGTTGCATTTCGTAGAGGACTGGGCTTGCGTATCCTTATTATTTAATTATTAGTTCGTATTTGGATATTATTGGGTCTTGTTTATTATTGTCTTTATTAATGTTTTCCTTGTTCATGTTGGTTTGGGCTATTGTTAGTCGTGTCCTTAGCGAAATAGGATTCATATTCTAGATGGGAAAAGGGTAGAGGCTTCAATGCCTATAAATATGTACTCGTTTCGTTCGTTTAATGATAAGAAGATTGCAACCCAAATATTTAGCTTTCGTTCTTTATTTTCTATTTCCTTAGTTATTTTCTTTGAGGGTTCTTTGCGTTTTATTCATTTTACGAGAAAACCCTAAAAATGCCATCCCCCTATGTCGCATCACCTAATAGACACCGGACGGCAATACGTAACGCGGTGGACCCTAGTAATAAGTATATAAGTTAAGATAGAAGTAGAGAACTTCTATAAGCTATTAAGGACGAAAGTATTAAGTATGGAAGCGAGAATGGCTTTCATGTAAGATGAAGTAACTGCTAATAATGTGTTTAGTAAGGGTTTGCTTAGGCAAAGTAACTGACACCTCCTCACTCACTAGGTTGAGGAAGGGTTAATGGACGTGGTTTTCAAGAAGAGACAGGACGAGGCGAGCAGCTGTACCATCATGGACAAGATTTCAGGGAGCTCATCAAGTAGTTAGAGTTAGAGTTTGTCAGTTATTGATGTTCATGATTATGAGTATAACCTGGAGGTTCTAAGTTGAAGTTGTTTTATTGACTATGGTTTGACTTTGCCCACGTGTTTAGGGCATTGCTTTTGATGTTTTTTCTTGGAAATGATTAAATTGTATTTGAATTTTGAGCTTTGTTTTTAACCGGCTCCGGAGCCATGTGTATTTCAGTTAGATAAAAGTATCGGGATGTTTCACCGATTCTCTAAACCCAAACCCGAAGTTCAATTGAATAAATAACAATCCGTCGTAGAGATTTTTCGGAGCTTATCGAAGTGCATCTAACGGTCAGATCACTTGGAGTATACCACTCATTACCATATAATATTTATGCGTTAGAAATAAAACATTATAATCTTTCTTTTTACAATTTCTCCAAATAAAACTAGAAGTAATTGCTGCAAAAAAAGGTAATATGAAGATGAGAACATTCACAATACACTAGGTTTGAATCTTGGGGCCAACAACCAATGAAAAACAAGGGGCAATGGAAAAATAATAGCCTCCTATTATTTGTTATACCATTGTTTCAAAAGAAAGTTCGTGGACATACGAAAAAACATTTTATCGTTGCTGGATCATTAATTCGATAATAATTTAATATTTTTTCCTGTTTCTTGGAGAGATCCATATAAACCCAACAACCCATAATAGTAATAGGTGTTTTAATAGCAGGTCTTTGAGACTTATTTGTCCTAATGTCCTCGGCCTAGGGTTGGGGCTGTTAACGATACTTTGTTCACTCCATCGATGTAACTACGAATGAAGAGATATGAGCTAGCGTGAACCTTAAATTTCACATCATTCCTCCAAATAAACCCTAACAAAAGGAGCTTAATCATAGTTCATATCATACTACTCTCCCAAGTCTCCACCAACTAGAAAGTTCCTCACCATTTTATTCTTACTCTTAATCTTTAGTCTAGTTTCATATGTAGCTATATATCTACTTTATCAACATGAAAAATAACTAATAAAAATATAATTTCTAGGTTTCTTAAACCCTCTTATATTTCAAGATGCGATAATCTATTAAAATGACTTCAAAAACCAAAAATTGTTGCCTAATTTTAAAAAAAAAAAAACCCAAACCTTGTCAACCCCATAAATTGTTCATCCATGTTTGTAAAAAGAAAAACTTTAGAGAAGCCTGTAAGGAATTGCTCGATAAGACAGTCCTTCAAACAAGTTGTCCCCTTTTCTTTTGCCTCACTTGATATATGGAAACCAATCCCAACTTGCTCTAGTTGATGGCTAGAATTTAAAACAATTTTCAATAGCTACCTCAAACAAATACATACTGGAGGGAGCCCAACCATTCAATTGAGGCATTAGCGATGCAACCGTTCTAGTGATGAAAATCTAGGTCGAGCAATGCCGACGGTAAGAGAGAGCAGAGGGAAAATGAGAATACACATAAATAATTTTTCTTACACCAATTGCTAAAACTAAAAAAACTATCAGAGCCTGGTTTCGATCCAGGGACCTGTGGGTTATGGGCCCACCACGCTTCCGCTGCGCCACTCTGATTAGAATGTTAACAAATTGTCTTCTAAATTTTTATAATTTATTAGTTTTCCCCATAATTCTAAATTTTTACTCTAATTTCATTTGTGTTAATAGTATTTTTATTTTTTATGTAAACTTTTACTCTACTTTCATACGTATCAGATTCATTTTGGGCATAATGATATGTAGGTGATGTTGTTGCAGAAACATGTATCAATTTTTAAAAGTACGGAACATCAATCAATAAAAGCTTGAGCCTCTCTTGCTCCACTAACGGTCCAAGGAACTTGTGAGATTCAAAATGAGGGTAAGACACTTCCGCCAATGGTCACCCAGGAGCCACCTTACGGTTGTGCATTTTGCTCTATTCAAACTTATTGCTTTGTGTTGTGTTTAGAGTTGTAATTGGTTTATCAGTTATCAATTTAATCGTTAACCAAACTGGACAATTAACAGTTAAAGCGATCACCGATAAGGGGCTGGCAATTTGGTGATTGATGGTAGTTTGCCTTGTCACTCAAACCGATAACCAATGCTTCAATTAGTGGTGAACCTATAAGAAAACCTCTAATCAACCCCTTCCCCAAAATGATGTGGTTGGACTGGCAACAATTATACGGTTTCCTCATTCTTTGATCTTTTGGCTTGGTGTTGGTAGTTCTTGGTCTAATTCATGCTAAGTTGTGTTTCTTTTGTAAAATTTGATGACACTCAAATTTGTTTATCACTCTAATATTTGATACATTTTCCCTTTCTATCAATCCACTTTAGTGTATTGGGAAAAGCTAAAAGTTTACGCTTAGGCACTAGGAAACGCTAAAATGCCTCGCCTAGAGTTGTCGCAATGAATTAGATATTGGGAGCACGTCGACAGAGTAAGGCAGCACTTAGGTGTCTCCTAAGCATAACTAGATGGAGCTAGGCAGTCAATACCAAAGCGGGGATTGAGATCGTCTACAAACTAAATCTTCTATTTCCATCTTTTCGATAGCTCTAGAATTTTGTGAGCTATTGAGCTATGATTCTATGAATTTGTGAGCTAAGTTTATTCTTGTTAAGTGTTAAGTAAGTTACTAATCATTTTAAATGAAGTTTGAAAGTCTTGTAAGTTGTTATTTCATTTATTTTATAGTACTACTTGCTATTTTTCTTCCAAGCATAGGCAAACTAGGCGAGACCCCAACGCATGCCTTATGCCTAACACCATCTTCAACCTTGGTTTTGCCATATTTTTGGTAGAAATCATAACTATTTAATCAATTTTCTTATAATATAGGAGTTGTTTTGTATCATTTTATGCCCTTTTTGGTATTCTTTTTTGCTTTTCAAGGTCAAACAAATTCTAGGATGACTTGGATTAATGAATGGATCAAATTGGAGGATCAAGGGGGACAATCAATAAAAGATCAAGGTGATTCCTCCATTCAACAAGGCTAAACGGATGGGAAGCCTTCATGAAGGCATCATTAAAATCCAAGAGGAGTCAACTGGAGAAATTTCAGCTCAAATCCACGAAGGAACCCATGATATCCTTGTGATGGTAGTAGCTGCGACTAGGCCGAATGCATCAAATTGTGCTAGATTTCACAGGAGGAGTTACTTGTGGGTCAAGCAACCAAAAGGAGGAAGAATACCCATGATGCGCACAAATGCTGCTAATCCAAGCCCAAGGGATCTTTAAGAATATGCCTTGCTTCATCCTCAAGTCAATAACTTCGAGTCTCAGTAGTATCAGGAAGCCCGTGGAAGCGTTTTAAGAGGAAAAGACCTAATAACCCCCTTTTCCTTCCACTATAAATAGAGGGTCGAGTTAAGGACTTCGGTAGGCTGCAAACATTCACTAAATCACTCTGTATAACTCGAGAAAGGATTTACTCAGGTTGGGGGAGGTCGAATTAGCATTCAAAGGAAGGTGCAAGTAAGGAGATGCCTTCATCATCGATGGTTGTATCATCCTTCTCTTCTATATTTTGTTAATTCAACTTCGTTGTTAAGGATGTGAATTCTATTGATGCTTATAACATATTTTTCTATGATATAATTATATGTTTTAGTCATTTTTTATCTATGTTGATGCTTATACCATTGGATTCCTTAGTCATGTGATTCTTATACCATTGGATGCCTATGCCATGTTTTTTTTCTTCTTGAAAATCTTGCCTATGTATGTGATGCTTATGTTATTCGAGTATCTTAGCTAATGATGCTTTAATTATGTGATGTCTTCGTCATCCATTATGTGCTACTATAGTGTTGTTTATAATATGTTTATGTTTCATGGGAACCCCAACGTATGTTAATGTCATTGTCTTAGGTGTATCTGGAATGGAATTATCAATCATTTATACTCAACTATGTGCAATGCTTGATACCTTAGATCATCAATGCTACGGAACATCAATATGGTTCGTAGATGCCCTAATAGTGATATGTTATCCATACTTCCTTGATTGATTGATTAGTAAAGTGGCATGAAGTGAAAGCACGCATTAGCTAGTCATAATTCCTATTGCATGGAGTGAAAACTTGAGTAGACTAACCTTAGTGGAAGGGATAGAGATACATGATAGAAGATGCATTGTTGCTTAAAATTATTGAGATTCAAATGCGCAATCATCTAGGATTACCTTCTTAACAATGTGTATTTTTACTTATCTCGTCTTTATTATTATGTTCCAATTTATGATACAACTCGAAAACAACTAAACATAGGAAACTTCAACCCATCTATTTATGTTGAGTTTTTGTTTGAGCATTAAATGATTGGTTGTGAGTAATTATTATTAGAAATCCTTGTGGAGTACGACATTTATTAGGAAGTTCGGTGACTCACTTCTACTGTCACTCTAGGAATTGGCCAAGTGAAACCACTTCCTAAAGTGTAGTATAGCGGGTTTGGGTTTAAATGTCAACCCGGGTCCTAGATTTGATGACTACTCGGTGAATTCTTGTTATCTAGCAATGAAACTTGAATGCAAGTCTAAACTAACAAACAAACAAAGCAACTAAACGGTTGTATTCAGGTTAAGAGAGGTCACCCCGATATGGTTCCCCCTAGACTGCAGTTAAGCCGGATTGCAATTACCAAGTTTAGTTTCTATGATAGTTATACTGCGGAAGGTTCTAAAACAGCCTGAAGTCTCGACTAAAGGTCTCCAGACCCTCTCAATCTGAGTCTCTAGCGGGCGACTAACCTCCACCGGAGTAAACAGATTGAGGCCCTAACAAACAAAACCTCCACTACCGAAGTGAATTCGGTACAGAATAGTGAGTTGGCTCCTCGACTAAAGTCACCAACTCCCTACCTTCAATCAAGGATGCTCTATCAACCTAGGCAGATATTCTCATTCTAGGTTAAAGTAGAAATAACATGAATTTGATCAGGATTCATGCCATTCAATCATTCAAACCTCAATTGAATATAATCAAATCATAGAATCAGTACTTGGGTTCATACAATCAAATCTAACATAAAAATCTAGGGTTCTCCATACCCAGATGAATGGGAGAACTACTCCATGGAGAAAGAAGCAAAAGCAGAATCAGACGCGGAATTCATACTGTGAAGGATGGATTCCTGCTCCTGGACGTTGATCGACACTTCTCCAAGCTCAAGCCAAGCTCCAATGATGATGAAGATCAAGCTAGGGCGCTTGGAAACTCTTGTTCGTCGCTTTCTCTCTCTAGGAATCGCTCTGTCTCTCTTAAACTCGAATCCCCTTCTGTTTTGGCTGAAATCTGCCTAAAAGGGCATCACTGGGCAAAACACGGTCGAGGGCACGGCCGTGCTTTGCTCCAGCCCGCCCGTGCTTTGCCCCGTGTTAAAAACACGCCCGCGCCCGTCGGCCAAAACACGGTCGTGCCTAAATATGGGCACGGCCGTGTTTTGATTTAGGCGCGCCCGTGTTTTTACTCCCGAACCTGTTCCCCTATATTCAATGCTTCGTTTCTCCCTCGTCCAGAAGCCGAATCAGTCGTCGTTTGATCCCAGACGCTTGTAGTCTCGTCCTCTTTCTTTTCATGACAAGCTTACATGATTCTTTGTCCATAAAGTGAGGTAGAAATCCATTCTTCTTCAGGTCATGCCCGAGTTTCTTCTCCCGAATCGCCAATTGATCTCTGATTGACTTGAAACTTGCGCCTATGCTTCACTTTATGTGCTAGGACCTGAAATGTGACAAAGGAACACAACCTAGCATAAAATAGGCCAAAGACGCAATAATTAAATCTCAAACGATCAAGAAACAAAGGTGAAAACATGTGCAAATATCGAGTCATCAAATCCCCCCACACTTAACCGTTTGCTTGTCCCCAAGCAAACCAAGTCATACACAAGGTAAGCTCAAAACGTTTCAATCAAGCAGGCTTTAGGGCATATCATATCAGCACAAACACGTGGATCATATTGGCTTTCGATCATTAACACATGGACAACCTCAAGGACAACCTAGACAACCACCACAGATGATATTCGAATGCAATAAAGTCGAGCAAAGGAAGAGTTCCCTTCTGTTCACCAACCAACATAGACTTGACTCAACCACTTATTCAAAATAGTCACTTCATGCACAAAGCTCAAGGTATCAGAATTAAGACCGAGCAATCTAGGTCCTCACCGGGATAAAGAGTATAGATAATATGAGAAAATGAATCGCTCACTCTCGACCACTGGGGTCAGGACAATTTGATGCGAAAAATGCGCATGCTTATTCTCTCAATCCCTAACGTCTCTTCACCATGAATGCAGCCTCTAAATGCTAGAGTTCACATATGGGGTGTCACCACTAACTAATCCGGAGGTCTTAGACACAGGTTCAGATGACTGGCTAGGGTCTTGGACATGGGGAAAAGGCCTTTTAGGTGGTGGAAGTATTCATAGCACAAGGTTCCACATTTCCAAACTCACAGTCAATCAAACCAATAACTTTCTTTCTGCTATTCTGCATTACTCAAATTCTTCAAAGCATAAGAGCGAAGGAGGTCACATAAATGCTAGTATTTCTAAGCCGGACTGCTAAAAAACACTACTTAATGGGCACTATTCAGATTTTTGGTGGTGGCTCTCTTTTGCTTTCATTTTTTTCTTTGTTTTTCTTTCATTTTTTTCATTTCTTAAGAGAACCACCACCTCTGCACATTTTTCAAGCACCTGCCCAACTTTTTAAGAACTACCTCCAACCCTCACATTATATTAAGCAGAAACAGCAGAGAACATGTAAAAACCACTCTGTGGAACCTTCTAAGAGATGCAAAAGGGTGATTTTTTCATATTGACCGAAAGAAAGGGTAACACACGGCTCAAAGGGGCTGACTAGGGGGTATGACACACCAGGACAATCAATTTGGTCCTGGGCTAATCCTATGCCTCCATCATCTTAGCTAATGACAACGTGAATGCTGCACATCATGGAAGAGGGAACTATCGCACAAGAAAGAAACAAGCAGGCTCAAGTCTCACATGGCTACCTATATGCTCTATCTCTCGTTCTGATTCCCTGAACTAGATGCATAAATGACTGTCAAAAGCAAGTGATCAAACCAAGTCACATTTGGTAAGCAAACAGTTGAAAAACTGAACCCCTACACAATTCTACTGCTCATCTCAGTCATCATAATAAGTTGTCTTAGTCACACTCAAGTTGTCATGCATCAAGTCAAAAGCCATTCAATTCACTAATCACATCCACAGTGCCAATACGATCAAACATCAGGCAAACAGCAGTGCTTGGAGCCCTCAAATCTCGAGATTTGGACAGTGGACTAGGCTCCAAGCACACAAACAGATCTAACGCAGTCAAAAGAGAAACATCCCCCCCACACTTAAGATCGACATTGCCCTCAATGGAGAAGAGGGAAGGATAAGGGGAACGATGTTACCGGTGTTCACGGACTGCATGAGACTGGAAGCAGACCCGTCGAGTGAAGCAGACTGGAGAGGGACCAATCTGGAATAAAGCACAGCTAAATGGGGACAGAAGAGCTAAAACACAACATGTTAGGTCCAATGGTCAGCCCAAAAAAACATCATCCAAAATAAAAAACAAACAAACCAAAACCAAACCGGTTTACAATCTGACTCAAAACAAAAGAAAGAGATTAAAACTGTGGTGGGGTTGCCTCCCCACAAGCGCTTCTTTACCGTCTTTTAGCTGGAAGCCCATGGTGGATACTCAGGGAGGTGCAGGAACAGGTGCCTCCAAGAGCGGATCCACGTCGCTCTTGAGGTACAGCTTCAGGTTGTGGCCATGCACCCGACGGATGCGACCACCATCATCGATCAGCTCGACCTGGCCATCTGGCAAGATGCAGGCGAGTGAGTACCCGGACAGCCAGGGTGATCGTGGTGCAGGAGGTGGGACCAGCTCGTAGTGATCTCCACCCTTCTTCCGTGCAGGCTTAGCAACCTGCTGCTTCGGCCGCCACTCCTCCTTGATCTTTTTGTTCGGAGGCGAGACTGGATGGAATGGCGGTGAAGGAATGATAGGAGGGTCCTGCAAAATGAGAGGTGCAGAAGGATACACGACAGGCTCGTGTACCTGATCAGAAATGGCATGCACAGGTGTGACAGCAATCATAGCACAGTGATCGAATTCAGTCACAGAAAAAGTAGCATGTTCATTCCCAGCACGCAGGATCAGTTTACCATCATGCACATCAATAAGTGCCTTGGCAGTGGCAAGAAATGGTCTACCCAGAATCAAAGGCACATCCACATCCTCATATATATCAAGAATAACAAAATCAACAGGATATGTGAATGCACCTACATTAACAAGCAGATCCTCTATGATCCCCCTAGGATGCACAATGGAACGATCAGCTAGCTGAATGCTCATCCTAGTAGGGCTAAGTTCACCTAGGTCTAGCTTTTTATACAACTTATATGGCATGACATTTATGCTAGCGCCTAGGTCCGCCAAGGACTTGCCTACATGCATGCTGCCAATAGTAAGAGGGATAGTAAAACTCCCTGGGTCCTTGCGCTTTTCGGGCAGCTTGTTCTGCAGGATAGCAGAACACTCCTCGCTCAGCAACACTGTCGAGAGATCCCCAAGTTTCTTCTTGTTGGTGAGGAGATCTTTCATGAACTTCGCGTACTTGGGCATCTTCGACAGTGCCTCCACAAACGGTATGCTGATGTTGAGCTGCTTCAACATTTCCATAAAATTGGCAAACTCAGTCTCCAACTTGTCTTTGTGTAGGCGAGTGGGGAAGGGAAGCTGGGGTACATGCTCCTTAACCACTGGTTTTGGCTTGGGAGCAGGGGCTTCCTTCTCCACCCGCACTTTTGCATCGTCGGCTGGAAGTGCTGAAGCAGGTAGTGGTTCCTCCTTCCTGGCCGGGACAGGATCAGCAGATATGGTCTTACCGCTCCTGGTAAAAATGGCATCCAGCTGCTGGTGCGGCTCCCGTGGATTGGGGATGGTAGTGGCAGGGAGAGTTCCCGGTGCCCTGGTAGTGTTTTGCCGGGCCAAGATGCCCACCTGGTTCTGCAGATCTTGCAAAATGGCACCTTGGTTCCTCTGACCTGCCTCTAGTGAGGCTATGCTCTGGTCCAACCTCGTGACAGTTGCCTGAGTGCTAGTCATGAATGAAGCTAGAATATTTTCCAGCTTCGTCATCTGATTATCTGGAGCCGGAGCTGCTGCTGGCTCGGCATACTGACGCTGGGGCTGCTGGAATGGTTGCCCCTGCCTAGGCTGGTAGGGCTGCTGCTGTGGGGCTGGCCCCTGTCTAGCCTGGAAAGGCTGCCTCTGCTGAAAACCACCAGCTGGTGCTGGGAAACCAGGTGGTTTCGTGGTGTTGCTTCTCCAAGAGAAATTGGGATGCTGGCGCCACCCCTCATTATATGTATTGCTGTACGGATCGAGGCGCCGAGCATTGGCGATGAAGTCCAACTGCTCTTGGGGAGTAGTAGACTCCCTCATAGCCTGGCTGTCTTCCACTAGGTGATTTGAGCTCTCACACCACTGACATTGAGCTACTGGAGGTGTAGCCAAACCTCTGCCCGGAATAAGACTGTTGGGCTGCTTCAATGTCTGCACTAACTCAGCTACCTGCTGCTCGAGCCCGGATCTGGTCTACATGGCGTGCACCCAAGAATGATCTCTGGCAGCCAAGGTATTTATCATCTGGTTCAGCTCGGGTGGAGTCTTAGTAAGAATATCCCCTCCTGGGCATAGAGACTCAATCACCCTCTGGCTGTCCGGAGAGAGAGCGCTGTAGAAGTTCCCCACTGTGAATGCATCACTGAAGCCATGATGGGGACACTGCCAGAAATATCCCATGTACCGCTCCCATGCATCACGAAGTGACTCGTCTGGCTCTTGGTGGAAGTGAGTGATCTCCCGCTGGATCTCTGTAGTCTTCGATGCTGGGTAGTACCTGTGCACGAACTTATCAGCCAGATCATCCCAAGAAGTGATGGACAATGGGGACTGGGTCTCCAACCACCTTTTGGCATTCCCCGCCAGAGAATGGGGGAAGAGGTGAAGGCGGATTGCATCATCAGGGACACCGTTCAGCTTGAACCAGTTCGTCAGCTGCAGAAAACGGGAAAGAAGTACCCTTGCCTCCTCATCCTTCAAGCCATGGAACTGGATAGAGGATGTAATGAGTTAAATCCAGCATGGCTTGATCTCGAAGTTGTTTGCTGGAATAGGCGGATAGAGGATGACCGGGCGGATGTCAGCAATCCATGGAGTGTAGTAGTACTCCAAGGTGGGACCCGGCGGCGGTGGATGATGATGAACCCCATCTTCCTGAGGGATGGGGTTGTTCCCCAAGACTTGATTCACCGGGGGAGCCTGCTGAGGATTCCCCTTGTGTGGATTGTAATCTTCCATCTCGTACTCGTCCTCGGACTCGCTGCTCAAATGGCCGTCTATGCGCTCCTCCGTAGCTAGTCTAGCTCGTTGTTGTCTCCTGAGTTGGCGACAGGTGCGTTCAATCTCTGGATTCAACGACAGTAAACCTCCCGACTGGCTACGAGTCATGCACTACCTGCACACACTCAAGCAAGAAAACCCGTGAAGGCACAAGTGGGACAAAGCAAACAATGCGAAAAGAAAAGCTAAATTAACAGAAAGCACTTTTCTTCAACAACCTAGCCGTCCCCGGCAACGGCGCCAAAAACTTGACTCACTTCTACTGTCACTCTAGGAATTGGCCAAGTGAAACCACTTCCTAAAGTGTAGTATAGCGGGTTTGGGTTTAAATGTCAACCCGGGTCCTAGATTTGATGACTACTCGGTGAATTCTTGTTATCTAGCAATGGAAATTTAATGCAAGTCTAAACTAACAAACAAACAAAGCAACTAAACGGTTGTATTCAGGTTAAGAGAGGTCACCCCGATATGGTTCCCCCTAGACTGCAGTTAAGCCGGATTGCAATTACCAAGTTCAGTTTCTATGATAGTTATACTGCGGAAGGTTCTAAAACAGCCTGAAGTCTCAATTAAAGGTCTCCAGACCCTCTCAATCTGAGTCTCTAGCGGGCGACTAACCTCCACCGGAGTAAACAGATTGAGGCCCTAACAAACAAAACCTCCACTACCGAAGTGAATTCGGTACAGAATAGTGAGTTGGCTCCTCGACTAAAGTCACCAACTCCCTACCTTCAATCAAGGATGCTCGATCAACCTAGGCAGATATTCTCATTCTAGGTTAAAGCAGAAATAACAGGAATTTGATCAGGATTCATGCCATTCAATCATTCAAACCTCAATTGAATATAATCAAATCATAGAATCAGTACTTGGGTTCATACAATCAAACCTAACATACAAATCTAGGGTTCTCCATACCCAGATGAATGGGAGAACTACTCCATGGAGAAAAAAGCAAAAGCAGAATCAGACGCGGAATTCATACTGTGAAGGATGGATTCCTGCTCCTCGACGTTGATCGGCACTTCTCCAAGCTCAAGCCAAGCTCCAATGGTGATGAAGATCAAGCTAGGGCACTTGGGAACTCTTGTTCGTCGCTTTCTCTCTCTAGGAATCGCTCTGTCTCTCTAAAAATCGAATCCCCTTCTGTTTTGGCTGAAATCTGCCTAAAAGGGCATCACTGGGCAAAACACGGTCGAGGGCACGGCCGTGCTTTGCTCCAGCCCGCCCGTGCTTTGCCCCGTGTTAAAAACACGCCCGCGCGCGTCGGCCAAAACACGGTCGTGCCTAAATATGGGCACGGCCGTGTTTTGATTTAGGCGCGCCCGTGTTTTTACTCCCGAACCTGTTCCCCTATATTCAATGCTTCGTTTCTCCCTCGTCCGGACTCCGAATCAGTCGCCGTTTGATCCCAGACGCTCATAGTCTCGTCCTCTTTCTTTTCATGACAAGCTTGCATGATTATTTGTCCATAAAGTGAGGTAGAAATCCATTCTTCTTCAGGTCATGCCCGAGTTTCTTCTCCCGAATCGCAAATTGATCTCTGATTGACTTGAAACTTGCGCCTATGCTTCACTTTATGTGCTAAGACCTGAAATGTGACAAAGGAACACAACCTAGCGTAAAATAGGCCAAAGACGTGATAATTAAATCTCAAACGATCAAGAAACAAAGGGGAAAACATGTGCAAATATCGAGTCATCATTCGGATCAAGGGTGATACATTCCGGAAGTTTGGATTGGCAGGCTCCTCTTTTTTCTGTTAACTTCCATTGTTGTTTGGGAAGTATGGACCGGCAAGCTCCTCTTTTTTCTCTCCATTCTTTTGCAACAAGAATTGTAGTTAACTTTCGCTTTCTTCAATCATCTGCTTGTACTATGTTTATGTACACTCTACGTGGTACGACAACTATTTGTCTTTTAAAAGACATGCATGAAAAAAAATTATCGTTGTATCTCGATAAAGCATATGCTTTTTACTTTCGCTTTCAGAACGTGGACCTCACTTTGCTTAGAAACTGCATTATTTTTTATAATGGTGATAAATTTTATTAATTAAAATAGGAGAAAGGGTACAGAGAAACCAGGAAACAAGTCTGGCAGACTTTAATCACAACAAGCAAAGGACCCTAACAATAGCAACATAAGAACCACCACAGCGAAATCACGAAGTCATCATCAGCAGGGTCGGGTCACAGACCCCATCAGCCACGTTGGAACCTGAAGCCTAGGAAGAAGCTGCTCCCTCGCGTCGAGTCGCCATTGATCAGCAACATATTTATCAACCTAGTTAGAGGCGCACAACCAGTCATGGATGCTGCAAATGATTATGAAATAGGTGCCCAGAATTGAGCTAAAATCATCCCTAAAAATTAACGTTTCTAGCCAAATACGCCAATAGAAGGTGTGTAAGAATAATTTAGTACACCACATATGCGGACTTGAATTTGTATCCCCCGGCCATATCCCAATGGTGGAAGTGATATCTTATGAAGGAGTCTGAACCCCGAAAAAATTGCTCATCACTCTCCACACTTCACGGGAGAAACTGCAGAGGAGGAAGAGATGATGTATCGTCTCTTCATTCTTGCCACAAAGCACTCATCGACTTGGAAAGGACCATCCCCTCCGTTTAAGAGTGTCGTGTGTGAGAATTTTCTTCTGAAACACTATCCACATGAACACACAGATCTTGTGAGGGATGACGTCTAGCCAGATCACCTTGACGGGGAAGTCACCTGTGTTGGAAATGTTATCCTTGATGAGCTCCCCATATAGAGAACAAGCACTAGAGCCCTCCCCCTTTCAAATTGTGAGTAAGCGGTAAATCCCAAGAAAAACTCTCCCCTTGATGCCTGACCACATCGGCGATCCTACAATTCGGCGAGGCAGAAGCAGTAGCCACCCACGGGAAGTCCACAGCAAGAGTTCGACCCTGAATCCACACGTCGTTCCAATTAGGGGTGTACATGGGTCGGGTGGTCCGGGTTTAGGCATTTTAATCACCCGACCCATGCACTACGGTTTGGGAAATATTAAACCCAAACCCACCCAAAAAAATCTAAACCCTACGGTTTGTTTCTAATTGGGTTGGGTCGGGTTGGCGATATTTTTAAGTAAAAACCCAACCCAACTCAAAATATGTAATTATTCTACATCATAAAAATATTTTATAACAATTAAAAATTCAAACGAATAAACCGAGGTGAAAGGTATCAAAATTCACAAATATTGTTTGAATTTTAATAAAACTTGATTTACTTCAACTTATGTCTAGTTTTTTTCGCGACATTTGTTGAAATAGGCTAAAAAGGTTACAAATGAACGCATCCATAATATGATATTCTTTTAAAATTGTACACAAGAAAAACAAATTACGTGAATCATAGCTATATTAAATATATGTCTAAACTTTAAGTCGAAGAATGCATTAGATTAGTGAGACTTTAAGAGAAAAAAATGGCGAAATATCTTAATTTTCTCATAAGTATGACTATATACGACATAAATATTTTTTTGGATACGAACTCATACCAATAATTGGAACACGGGTTGGGTCGGATTCTACGGATTGTGTAATCCAAAATCCAAACCCAACCCAAATGAGGCGGGTTGTACAAAAGAAAACCCTCACCCAACCCAAAACCTTCGATATAGAGATAAATACGGGTGGGTTGGACGGGTGGGTCGGTTTGCAGGTGTGTTTGTTCACCCCTAGTTCCAATCACCGAACTCGGCTCAACCCGAGAAAATTTCCAAAATACGTTTTTTAGTATCAGAATTTGGGTCCAAGAACTAATTCCAGCAGGACCACTAACAGAACAAGACATCCATTCCGACCCATCGTTGGGATATTTGAGGTTGATAAGTTCCCGCCACCATGCACCCCTTTCAAGGGCAAACTGCCACCACCATTTACACAACAATGCTTCTTTTCTTAATATGAGGTCAGCAAACCAAGACCGCCAAACTTTTTAGGACTTTGCAAACATTTCAAGCAACCAAATGAAGCCTCCCATCACCTTGGGATTCGGACCAAATAAAATCTCGTTGTACCTTCTCAAGTCGATTAATGACAGCACTCGGGGCCTTGAAAAGACTGGACAAATTTGCTTGCATGCAAATTGATATGTACTTTTATCTTTGTTTGCCTCTTCCCTGCCTTTTGTCACATTAGCAAACGTGTACATTAGGGTTGGGCATGCGGGCGGATAACCCCGCGAGTTTGGACCCACCCACCCGCATTTGACCCAAAATTTCATTATGTGAGAGACGGGTTGTGATGGGACCCATCCGTTGGGTGGCGGGTGGGTTGTGGAGTCCGCGGGTGACCCGCTTAACCCAACAGCAAAATGAACAAATTTGTTGGCGCTGGAGAGGGAAGAGTGGAGACATTAGAGGGAAATTAGGGCTGCTCTTGGGATTGAGCCTGAAAGCCAATTTTCCAAATCGCGAACCCCTCTTCTTCCTTTTATGTTTTCTCTAATTCTTGTGCCTAGATCACCTATCTTTCCTCCTTTAAATTATTTTTCTTAGTTTCTTGTACTTAATAATCATCTCCGTCCATAGAAAACTCCTCGATAATAGAATTTCTATCCAATTTCAGAACTAATACAACATTCCCCCCCCCCCCTATTTCATTTTCTTCTTTCCGTCTGATAACCTTCTCCACCGATTATCATGTCAATTTGACTCCTTTATATTACTAGCTTATAACCCGGCCCTTTGGCCGGAATGCTCATATTTGATTATTTGTATTTTTTGTTACTTTTAATTCTATTAACCCGTTTAATCTTATTGATAATCATTCTATCGAGATGATACATAAAGAAATAATATATAGGTCGAACATTCGGAGAAATATCATAATCATTTAAGAATATAAAATAGAAAAATGTATCATTGACCCCATTTTCATAATGCTAATTAAGTCCCTGTTAAAATGCTATTAGTTAGTTTTATTTTACAGTCAAGAAATATAGAGTATAAAAGCTCACTGAAATTCTCACACGACCCATAGATAGTTTGAAACTAAATCTTAAACCTCACAATCCTATATAAAGGGTTCAATGCTCTGCTTTTAGAAACAATATGTCACAAATCAAAAAGAAATGGAGAGTTGTTGATTCAAGTCATCTATATACTAAAAACTGAGCTAAGAGGGGACCATCACAACTTGAGAGCAAATGAAAAAATCAGGGTTATCTCCAATATACGAATAGACTCGATCAAAGTAATAAGGCGCAAAATTAGACACTCCTTATCTATTAGTTCCAGTAGATTGAATAAAAAAGCGACCTATTTCAAACAATCAATCAATGATTCCTCGTTTTAAGATAGAAATAGGTTGTGACAATTATAAAAACCATAAACCTAAAGATCCAATAGCCACCACTCTCCGTTGTACAATCAAATTTCTATCTCAAGAGGCATATATTCAACCAAAAATTCAATTTATAATCCTCCTTCTACAACTCCAGTTATTGATGAACTCCATTCTATTCACCAAGGATTGATATCGGAGTTGAAATCTTCTACTCGCCCAGTTTAAAATCCCCAACAATAAAACCGTAGTGCCAAGAGATACCTGAAGATTGATTTTCAATGACAGTCTTGTACTGGGAAGTGAAAGGCGCAAAATATTGCACGAAGGATGAAATTTCGGAGGAAGTTAGAAAGAGAAAAGAACAAAGATAAAAAATCACAAAATTTAAATTTAAATTGAAAAATGCAAGGATACAACACGTAGTTACATAATTAGTTTCTTCCATGTTAGCCAATTACCCATTTACCTTTAGCAAAAATTAAGGAGAGAGCGGGAATTTAAAATTGAGAAAATTACATGAAACTCTACTATAAAAATAGAAGTATCAAGCTCGATAAAAATACATACGGTAGACTTAGTGAGCTTGCTAATTATGATGAAAAAGTCCTCTGATTTTCAGAGATTAACTTTGTCTATGTTTTGTATCAAAAAGAATACAATAAATTTGTTTAGTGTAACTGGTTGTAATTGTTATCTTTGTTTGAAGAGACCCGGGTTCAAATCTTGATATTGCTATTTTTATATGAAATAAATAATAAATGTGTAAAGACAAAAATGACCTTCCTACTTTCACTCTCATTGCAGGAAATTTGAAATGGAGAAAAGCACACAAAACTCTACCATATATTAATGGAGGATGTACAATATGATGTGGGTGAACCCGCAAACCCACCCGCATCATCTATCATTCGCCCGACCAAACCTGAGACTAAATGTGGGTGGGTGGTAGGTTAAAAGTTATCAATCCGTTCAAACGCAAATGAGTGCATTTATGGTCAAAATCCGTTTAACCCACCCAATGGTCATCCCTACTCTACTTTAACAGAATCACCATGTTGATTAACGATGAAACTCAACGAGCGCCAATTTAGCATCTCATAACCGAGTTGTGACAACTTTAGTTCCCGCGATGTACTCATACTAACAACCACAACCGAAGACCGATTCTGGTAGCGCGATAGAGAGAAGAGAATGGGCCATTTCTCGTCTTCTTTCAAACAATCGCCTGAGCAACAACGAGGACGAAACAGAGAACAAGATTTCTTTTAATTACACAAAGAAAACCTGTCCAACGTTCAACAGGCTCTCATGGGGGACATTAAAAATCACGCTATGCTCTCTACATATCTTCCTCAGGAAAGCGTAAATGTAATCCACCGCAATCTTCTTGTAGAACCTCGACTCTCTCCTCGCTCTCACCACCGTGTTCCCCAAGATATGTACAACCCCAGCGTCCAGACAGCTCTGCAAGAACTCCACCTCGTCCACTTCCGTCTGGCTGCTCGTCTGCCCCGACGACCCCACAGTCGTCATCACTGAAGGCTTCACCGGCATGATCGAGTCGATGGAAGACATCGTCGAATCCACCACCAACCCTATTGTGTTGCCATTCTCGTTCAGCAGTCCATCCCTCGAGTGTTGCGTTTGCTGTCCGTACAAGCTGTACTCGTCGGAGTCCGAGCACCCGTCCATCATGGACTCGAGCCGAACGAAGAGGAAGAGACTGCCAAACAGCTTCTTCTCAAATTCGTCGTCTTTCTTATGAAGGTCCTTGTAACCATACCTGGCCACGCACCTAAACATTCTAAAGTTTTTAGGGCCGATCCGCTTGACCAGAAACCGCTCTTCTTCAGGAACCGTGTAGACAGGGAGATACTTGACGCAGACGAAAACCACAACGGAGTGGATGGCAGGAAGATTGGTGATGAAATGCGAGAAGATGTGGGGGACACCACTGGCGAGATCGGTGTAGACCAGGCCAATCCCTGGGACCCTCACCAAGCCCTATGATCCACGCCATCGAGACCTTACTGTGCATTTCAAACTCGTACCGTTTGAGTGTGCCATAATGCCAGACGTACATGACGATGAGGAAGGAACCCGCGATGACAAGTGGGACCCAACCTCCCTGGTCGATCTTGAAGAGCACGGCCGAGAAGTAGGTGCATTCCACCGCAAGGGATAGCCCGGTGAAGAGCACAACAAGGATCCAGTGGCAGCGCCACACAAGGATCATTATCAGGACCATCAGGAGGGTGGTCACCAGCATGACTATTACCACCGCCGTCCCTGTTGAATAATGAAAGCCAAAAGTGAAATAAAGGAGTGAAATTGAGTGAAAGGAGAGGTTTTTGTATCATAAACTTTCAATTCAATGTGATGAACTGACCATAAGCATTTCCGATTTGGCTTTGGTTCTTAAATCCTGCGGTTACACAGATGCACAGAATCATAAGGATCCAATTGATATCGGGGACGTATATCTGTCCTAGGAATTTCTTGGATATATGCACAACTTTCACTCTTGGGAAGCAGCCGTGAGCATGTGCCTGCTTGATTATCGAGAACGTTGCAAAGATTGTGGCTTGGCTTGCAACCACAGCAGCTGCAGTAGCAATAAGAAAAACAGGCCAGTATATGCTCTCTGCACAGCCAGATAAGTTGTTTCGTGTTAACAGTAAGAAGATTGCATTTCAGAGGATAACATGACTTAATGCGTGGGATGATAGATGAAGCATTGGACAAACCTGGGATAGAGCGGTAAAAAGCATCAACCACATGTTCCTTGTTTTTGACAAGATAACCAGCTTGGCCAGAATATGCAAGAAGAAGGCAAGGGAAAACTACTGCTGTGAAAGCAAGTCGAATGGCCGAAACAGGGAAATGGGCTAGATCAGCAAAAAGTGCCTCAGTGCCTGCAATTGTTCATGAATCAGAATCAGAATCAGAATCAGAATATGAGGTCTAACTGCAGATATGCTTAAACAACTCAGTCGCACCTGATAAGATAAACTAGAAGTTCAGGCAATTTGGAAAATGGTGAGAGACAATATTACCTGTAATACTAAGCATGATCCCTCCAAGGGACATAAACCCGTCTCTACCTCCCCTTTTAAGGTATCGATAAACATATATAGGTGAAAAGGCTTTAAGAACACTTGCATCATATTTGCATATGTTGTATATGCCAATACCGCCAATTAACAGAAACCAAAGCAAGACGATTGGAGCGAAGAACCAGCCAACTTTATCGGTCCCGTAATGTTGCATGCTGAAGAGACATACTAATATTATAACAGCAACCACTATGACAACATCTGCAACAAGAAATAGGAATAACAAGCTGTCAATGATGAACGGATTTCGGACAAGAGTCCATAAGTGGGCCGCTCATAGAATGTGAATGCATATGCGAATGTTTGTTCACTTAGGAGAAGTTCAATACCCCCACTAATTCCTGGCTTGTTCACCTTGATCCCGCCAGCAGCAGAAAGAACTGCAAGACATTGAGCAACCCGAATGTTATATAGGGATTTTTACCCTGGTAGAAACGTTGCAAAGATATTACGCATGGTACTTCTATTAGCATATTCAAAAGAAACTTGGGTGATGCAATAGCCACACTGAAATAGGTCCATGAAGAATTTGACTGAGGTGAGAGAGACATAGACAACCTCATAATGAGAAGCTGGGAAAGGGAATTCAGAATTCAACTAACAAGGTGGATGCATACGTAACCTATGAAGCAAATGGTTCTAGGAAATGACTAGACAATCACGAGAAACAAATGCATGATTTTTTCCTTATCCCTTGTACCACATACATGGACTCAGCACTACTTTCAGAGATATGAAAACTAACTAGATGCACCAAAGCGCATTACAAAGATACAGCCAACCACAGAAGCAGACGAACTGAAAGTAGACACTTGGAACAAAGGAGAATCTTCGTTCAGGATATCAGTTGAGATAGCTGATTACATTGCAGCGAAATAGGACATGAAAATGATTAGATAAGAGGACGAGAAGTTACCAGAAATAGCAGGAGTCAAAATTCCATCGCCAATCACCATACAGGTGCCAACAAGAACAAGAATAAGAAGGCTGACACGCCAAAACACAACACCAAACTGCGACCAAGTGTAATCGCAGTCCGGGAATGCAGTAACAGGCAAGTTCTATTATCAACCCGGGGTCTAGATCTACTGCTTACTCCATGATTATTTATTATCTAACCAACTAAGTCGAGTGATTTGTGTTTAAACTAAAAGCGCAAGAAAGCAGGAAATTATTCGGTTTTCTCAAGCAGGAAAGAGTCACTCGAGAATGAGTCCCCCTAGCTCCTTAGTTAGGTTCAATTGCAATTACCCTGGGTTGATTTACCTGTTGATTAGACTGAGGAAGATCCGACAGTAGCTTGGAATCTCTTAAGCTGACCAAGCCCTCTCAGTCTAACTACCCGGCAGACGACTAGTCTTCACCGGGATAGAAAGCTGAAGCAGTAAGAACAGAACTCCACTACTGGAAATAGATTCCAGTACAAAGCAGTAAACTGGCTAACTCTCGTATAGCCAATCTCCTACTACCGAATGATGAGACTCTAGCAACCTAATCAGATTCTATCTATCTCAGATTGCAGCAGGAATCAGGAAAGTTGATCAGACTTCAATTTACTCAATAAACATGCATCATTCGATTAAAATCAAACAGTAATATCATCCCAAGTCATTACAATCAATCCCTAACACATAGAACTAGGGTTCTTCATCCCCAAGTGAGAGAGGGGTTCTACTCCATAGAGAGAGAGAGGAAAACAGTAATCGGAGTAGTCATACTCATAAAGATGAGGAAAATCTGCTCCGGGATGATGATTTCCACTCCTAGGACGATGTCCAAGCTCGATTCGATGAAACCCAGCTCCAAGATAGCTTCAAGGATGTGTTCTTTGTACTTTCTCTCTCTATGGCTCTGTTTTTGCTCAAAAAGTCCGATCCTCTCTCTTTTGGCTCGAAATTGGCTGAAAAACCAAGATTTCCCGACTCACACGGGCAGGCCACACGGCCGTGTGGCTCACCCAGTTGCCCGTGTGAGTCAAAACGCGGCGTATCAATTAGTTCGATCTTCAGGCTTCCCACACGGCCAGGGTCGCACGGCCGTGTGGGATTTCCATCCTGCCCGTGTTTGCTCTCGGCGAAACTCGCACGGCCACCTTGCTCCTCCACACGGCCGTGTGATGGTTATGTGTGCCCGTGTGGCTTCCTCATCGGCTTGCCTCGCGCCCGATCTTCATCCAATCGACCCCAAACTCGCTCCCAAGCCTCCATTCACGTACTAGGACCTGAAATATCACAAACAAGCACAACCTAGCGTGAAATCGGCCTAAAACACGAGAAATCACATCTCAAACGGTGTAAGAACAGGGGTAACAACATGTGTAATTAACGGTCTATCAAAGGCCAGTCTTCCGAAATGCTTGGTTCTCTAACCATCGCTTAGTTTTAGCAGCAAAAGATTGTTCATGGAAAGTAGAGCGACTATACGTTGTCAGATCCTCATCCGTCCGGTGTTGATTTGGGATCGTCTTTACTTTTGCATGTCGACAAAGTAATGAGTACAGAGCCAATGTACCACCTGCACAAATGTGGAGAAATTTAGAGTCATCACCAGCTCCAGGGAATGTAACTTAAGAATGTTCTACAAAATGAAGAATAGAGCAAAGAACATGTAAGGGCCATGCAAAGCCGGATTTACCTTGACCATTGTCATGTGCTTTGCACACAATGAACACATACTTGAGGAGAGGGACCAGAGTAAGAGAGTATATTATCAAGGAAAGAGCTCCAATTACATCCTCTGGATCAGAGATTCCCTTGGGGAAAGTATTGTAGAACACATACAATGGAGATGTGCCTAAGTCTCCATAAACAACTCCAAGACTTTGGAATGCTAGCCGAAGAAGCAGAATTGCTGAGAATTTCTGCAGTAGGATATGGGATTAGAATCATAGCAGAAACATTTATCAATCATCTTGAATCATAACAAAAAATTCCAAAAAGCGACTACCTTATCTAAGGGTTGACCCTCAACCAGTAAATTAACCCGCCATAACTAGGGAAATAGTATTTAATTGATAAGAAAGTTTGGACGACCAAAAACAAAGGTAGTTGGCGTGCAAATTCAAGCCAACAAAGCTCCATCATCATGAGGTAAACGAGGGAACAGTATCTTTGATTTTCAGAAAAGTGGAGACACAGTATAGGGGAGATCATGCATGGATCCTACCTTTTCTCTATATATAGTTTTGAGCTTTCCAGCTTCTTCATCCATGGGTTGATCAAGCTTCTGCTCCAAATCCCACATGCTGCCTCTATATGACTCGCTGTCGTCATTGATATCCTGTCTACCTTCCATCTCCATGCTCTACTCCGTAGGGAATTGGAGAACCAACAAAAAAGCTATGTATCTAGAGACTAAAACCAGCCGCTAAGAACACCCAATAGTAAGGAACCCCACTTCCTACGGAAAAGCTTGCCCAGGAACTTACTCAAGTACTCAGAACTTCTCTACTGTCAAAACCAAATCCGAAGCAGAAGCGGGAAAGTGAAGATGTGGTTGGGGAAGGAGAAACAGAACCGCTCCTAAGAGCCAGAAGCTATTCAAAGCTTGAAAGGTCGCAGATTGAAGAGTGTACAAAGACAACGAGCTGGCAGAGGGAGCAGAGGCAGGCAATTGAGAGGATAGAATAGACCCCAAACCCAGCTCAATCAAACGACAGCAGAATTTCCCACACATTAATTTCGCAGCGTCATCATCGCAACAGTACAATTCTTCCCCCGCAGTGGGGTCAATTCACTCTCCAGCCACATGAATCAGACAAAAACAACCAAGCAGCTACGCCCTTCCCTCCTCTTTCATACAGGTAAACAACAAAAGAATTTTCAGGTAAGAGAAGAAGATTTCAACTTTCCTTCTCTCCGTCACATGCCCATCTACCAGAAAGCTGAGATTAGCAAAACCCAGTTCCGAAGAATTTCTTCGGTGGATGGATTGAAGCAACCAGCAGAGGGGAAGTGAATGAAGAGTAAAAAAGCGAAACTAGGAAGAAGGAACAAATTCGTCTGTTTGTAATTTGTGTTTTTGTTACTAGAGGGGGGAAAACACGAGGGAGGCTGAATCTCCCCTTTAGTAATGTTAGGCGGACAAAAATGGCTGCCGATATGTGAAGATGATGGGCGGAAAGGAAAGCAGTGCTACTGCTAGTACAAATACAATATAATCAGGAGCATGCTGTGAATTGTTTACTTATTTCATTACCATTTATTTCGTAAATAAAACACGCTTGTCTAATTGTAATTGTAAACAAACTTGCTCTGTTTCTTTGGCAAGCCAAATCCTTTCCTTTCTTTTCTTTTCTTTTCTTTTCTCCATTTTGTTGTTTCCTTAACAGTGGGGTTTCTTGTGTGTGGCCAAGTTCAGAAAAAGAAAATACAACCAATAAAAGAAAAATATGATGGGTCATAGTCACATTAAATTGAATCATTGTGATTCGATATTGAATATCACAAATTCACAATGAATGTTCATCAGCAGGTTAAATTTTATGATGAATCCCAACAAGTAATAATCCAACCAGTAAAGATAAGAAACCATGTGGGGAAAAAAGTACCAATTTAGCAATTTCAATTTTTTTTATTTAAAATAAAATTGGTTAAGTACAACAAATTTTAGTTTTTTTCTATTGGTTCGACCACAATGCTATTCTAAGACGCCATTTAGATCGACACATGTGCTTTCCATAGTGATTATTTGTGAGTACTCGTCTCAAATTGCTAACGGGATTACGATTCCTCGATATCAAAACCAATCATTTAGGGCTTGACGATTTTGGTTATATCATATATGAGAAGTGACCTTTATGGTCTCTAGTTTCTAAAGGCTCCGTTAATTGAATAGAACTGTTTTACCAACCATACTTGAGTTGGGAGTTTGTTTTCATTCATCAAATGATCGCTTTGTTTTTGCATATTCATTCTTAAATGGCCTCTAATTAGTAAAACGTGTTAATAGCCACATTCGGACTCCTATTGCAAATCGCATAGTGTTTGATCTTTCTTTGTTTAGGATTGCTCTACCACATTCCGTAAGGCTTTTCTTGTTGTTTCTCTCATTTATAGTTCCTTCATGCAATGGTCTTCTCTTCATCTTTCTTTGATTTTGAAGATTCTTTCCTACGATCACCTTCTTACAAATATGGGAAGTAATAATATAGTTTTAACTTTTGCAGAAAGGGAAAGCTTTTCCCAACAATCCCCTAGCTTTTCTCTTCTGCAATTTTATGTCTTTAGTTTGAGAGTATCAAGGATCCCCCTCGACCATTTATCTCCCTTATATTGGAGTTTGTCGATTGCCAGACTACTCAATACCATAGTGAAAAGACCAGAGCAACCATTAGAGAAAATAAAATAATGTTAAAGCTAGTTATGCATGTTTAAACCAATAAAGCAAGCAAATAGTTCAAAAATGTATGAACCAAGCAAAAACACGGAGTTTTAGTAGTTTAAACCCAACAAGTCTTTAAAGAAAGCTAAGTTGTCTCTCGTCACTAAGTCATTAGACCATCAATCAGAGTGATCCTCGATCATAGTCATAGGGTGCATACATAGGGCTACAAATGAGCCGAGTCGAGTTGAGTTTTACCCTAGCTTGAGCTCGGTTCGTTAATAAACGAGTTGAGCTTGAGTTCGGCTCAAGTCTAGTCGAGTTTGAGCTAGCTTGCTTAATAAAAATTTGACTCGTATTTAATATACATTTTGAATATTATACATGATACATGTGATTAATATCAAGATGAAAATAATAATAATAATAATAATAATAATAATAATAATAATTAAGTGTTCAATATTAACTAATCTCATGTTATACTTTGTGGTATCAAATTATTTAGTTAATAAATTTTAACTCGTGAAAATTATGTTATTTCATTGTGTCCAAGCAATTTATGATACATAATTTCTTTTTAAGATTAGGTAAGACATATTTTCTCACATCATTTACATGTGAAACTTCATATAGGGTAAGATATATAATTTAACAATCCTATGAATTATCAAAATCAAACTCATATAGATCGATTTGCTCATAATTAGGTAATCGAGTTGGTTGTTTAGCCACAATGTTGAGAGTTGAGACATCTCATGAGCTCTAAACGATCCAGCTCACAAGTTGGGCTCAACAAGCCACCGAGTCTAGCTAGCTCGCGAGCTGCAAAAGGCTAAGCTCAAGTTTGGCTCATTAGTAAACAAGCTGAGTTTCGAACGAGCTTTTTCCGAGTCGAGTGTCGAGCCGCTCGCGAGCAGCTCGGCTCATTTGTAGCCCTATGCGGTGAGTCTAGGTCGCTCCAATCCTCCATGGAGGTTGGTTCACTGAGTTATGGAGAACCTAGAGCACTTATTCCTACCAGAGAGGTTGGTTCACTGAAGTCTGAATTTGAGTCGCTCCTATTAGCTACGGAGGTTGGCTTATTGTCTTCTGACTCACTATCGCTACTTAGCCAGAATACTTCAGCTTCAAGATCACCTTCTACGGGAGGAGGGTGCTACGAGCACGGAATCGGTGGGCGTAGTTATCAAAGTCGCACAACCAAGAATACGGTTTAAGATCAAGGATAAAACGGAATTGAAGTGCAATCTCACACTTGGTAGAAGGCTCTATCAATATAGGGTAGAAGCTCGACCACAATCAAGGGTATACTCATTTGATACAAAGCACACTCCGAAAGTCGGAGCTCAATGAAAAAGAATAAACTCAATAATCTTCAATATCTACAAATTCCTCTTAAAACTCGAGTTTAATCCATTTATACAGGCTAGAGAAACAAAAACCCAAAAAGGAAAAGAATCCTAAACATAAAAGGTAATTCCAACTCGTCAGCCCCCATCCCATGTCACCCTCCTTTAGATCCCCGATTAGTGATTAACATCTACCTGGCCGGGGGGTCTCCTGCTCCTATTCCCCAGTCGCCATCGAGTGATCTTGGTCGAGGAATTGGGTCCCTTCTAACTGGGGTTCTTCCATCTCCAGCTTATGTCTTGTCTCTTGTTTACTTTAATTAAACCATTAAATTGTGATGCCAGTGGGATTGCATCAGCCCCTCCCTATTGAAGAAGCTTTGCCCTCAAAGTTTGAGTAAAACACAATGCACCATACTCCCATTTGAACTAAAGCAATCAACAAAACTCTAGATCCAAACAAGCTTCCCAGCTGGCTTCCAAACGCTGCATCATCATCATCATCAAGAAAGAACAGACAACCTCCACAATCCCATGGAATCAATAGCTCATACAGCTCGACAAACAAGTGCCCAATCCAGGAACTTCGAAGCTCAAGTCGACGGTCCTTCCTTTGAAACCTCCATCCGGGTTCACTGTCTTATCTTCTCTTCTTTGTGTACAAGAAAATAAAATCATCCGTAGACAAATGAAGGTTACGTTACTTCGCACTACAGCTCGAATCAAAGTCGTCATTCAACTTGCAAAACTGAACATCGACGTCGAAATTATCGAGTTCTGCAGAATTGACAAGATCAATTCCCCTTCCTCCATGATTGATACAGTAGGTTTTTATTGATTGACTCGCATTCCCTAAGGTAGCGGCATCCTCATTCAATCCTTCTGGATTGGATTTAGCACATAGAAGTTCCAAAATTTGGTATTGCATCTTGAAATTTTGTTGGCGGTGATAATTTGGTCATCGGGCTGATTTCTGTCGGCTGTAGTTCACCTATTTAAAACTTGTTCTTCATAGGAAGCTCATCGCTTGATAGCTGAGACTATATAACACCTTCTTCAGCAGGCGCTTGGGCCCTAGCTGTTGTTTCTTTGACAACTATTGTTGTCGTAGATTGCTTTGCTTCCAAGGCCTTCTACTCCTCCTCATAGTCTCGTTGTAATTTCCTCCTGTCTTTAGAAACCTCTTCCAATTATAAAGTCTTAAAGGGAAATTTCTTTTCATGATGCCTTAAGATGATGTTGTGGGAGTTATTGTTTCGTTGTGCTTGGCGATCATCGTGCCATGGTTTACCAAGCACCACATGATTAAACTTCATAGACACAATATCACAATGAATCTTATCCATAATTTTGAACTCTAAAGACACTTGTTTAGTTACAAAACCAAAGGTCTTTTGCAGCGACAATTGCATAAAGAAAGGGCTAGAATGTCGTTGTGTAGTTAGCCCTAACTTAGCTACTGTATTGAACTCATCAAATTAGATTTGATCTCTCCATCAACAAACATAGAACACAATTTCTCTTGGACCAAGAAACGAGTGTAGAATAAGTTACCTTGTTGATCCAACTCTTCCTCCCTTGCTTGAGCTTGAAGGAAGCTTGTGATCTTCTTCTCCTTGCCACTGATTTGAACCGAAGCTCTGATACACTTGATAGGAGCACGGAACCAGTGCGCGTAGTTATCAAAGTCGCATAACCAAGAACAGGGTTTATGGTTAAGGATAAAACATAATTGAAGTGCAATCTCAAACCTGGGAGAAGGCTCTATCAATATAGGGTAGAATCTCGACCATAATCAAGGGGAATACTCGATTGATACAAAGCACCAATCCACAAGCAAAAGTTCAATGAACAAGAATAAACTCATTAATCTTCAATATCTCCAAAATTCCTCTAAAAACTCTAGTCTAACCCCTTTATATAGGCTAGAGAAACAAAAACAAAAAAAAACCAAAAAGGAAAAGAATCTGAAGTACAAAATTTAATTCCAGCTCGTCATTCCCGATCCCATGTCACCCTCCTTCAAATCCCCTATCAGGGATTAACATCCACCTCACTAGGGGTCTCTTGCTCATGTTCCCCTATCGGGGAATTGGGTCCCTGGTCGGTGTTCTTCCATCTTCAACCTATTCCTTCTCTCTTGTTTACTTTAATGAAATCATCACATTGTGATGCCATCAGGATTGCATCAGAGGGTCATTCTCCATCTCACTTACAAGGTCCAGGTCTTGAAGAACATCATTCACAATTGGAAACATAATGTGAGTGATCGTTCAAAATGCATAAAAATTGATCCCAAGTTTGATGAGGAGACGAGTTACCAGAGGTCCAAAGGGTAGGGGGAAAGCCAATGGAAGCATTAGGGTTTCATAGAGTAGGTGGGTAAAATCAAGAGGCATGGAGGCTACACCATGAGAGAGAATCCAGAGATCTAGAGGTATTTATGTGATTCCCGCAGCAAAAGAAAGAAATGGATTACTTGAGGACTAAGCCATTACTTTTGGCGGGTTCTTGGCAGATACTTGTTTCATTTTCTTTCCATTTTGACAGATCCTTGCTTTATTTCCTTTCTCTTTTGGGTGGATCATTAGTTTATTTTATTTCCCTTTTGGTATTTGCATTCCTTATTTGATAGAGAGGATTATTAAGCTTTAAATAAGGGTAGATACATTGTTTGTAACCTCTATAAATAGAGGAGGAATTGCCTAAGGGAAGGCAGAATTTTTTGAATAAGAATTTTACACCAAGATGTTTTTTCCCATGGAGCCGTCGTGCATATGGTTCTTTGTTTTTAGCTATTGGTGGATTCCATAGCTAGGGCAAGACCCTTGTTTGAGTTTTTCCCATGGATTCCATATCAGTGGACAGAGAAGAAGGTCTAGCAATGGTGGAAGCAATAGAGCAAGGTAATTTGTTTTGCACTCGCTGTTTGATTAAAGAGGAGTTGTTTCTTGTGCTGGTAGATGGAGGGATCAAATCAAATTTGGTCAGCTCAAGAACAGTGACGAAATTGGGACTTCCAATGCGTCTACATCCATCTCCAGGCATGCTACAGTTTCCTGGTAAGAAGATTTCAAGCATCGTGGTTGGACATGCTTCTGTGAAGTTTTCGATTGGCAGATATGAAGACATTGTTTTGTGCGACGTGGTGTCCAATCTCACAAACCAGATTGTGTTGGGACAAACGTGGTTCCAAGATCGTGGAGTTCATATGGTCAGCAGAAGGTCCAAAAGCTTTCGATTGCGGCATCAGAACAAGGTATTCATTTTGAAACCTTTATCCCTGGAGGAAGCTGTTGATGAGTGGAAGGTTTTGAAACGATTACAGCAAGAGTACGAGGAAGAAGCCTTGACACAGCTTGCAGCACAAATGACTCAAGTGGAAGCTATGCTCAAAACCATGGCTGAGCAGACATCGAGATCGAGTTCTCTAGTGCAGGAGAGTTCGAGTTCTGAAGAAGTCAACATTGAGGTAGAGGACGAGCTGAAGGAGGCCACCGATTCTTACAATTTCCTTGAAGGCAACGGTGTGGTTTCTCAAACATCGGGCACTTCAGAACAGCAGAAGGAGGCCACCGATTCTTACAATTTCCTTGAAGGCAACGGTGTGGTTTCTCAAACATCGGGCACTTCAGAACAGCAGAAGGAGGAAGAGGATTTCTCCGAGACGGTTGCGGAGAAGAAAGAGCAGATGATATATTGCGATCCTTTTTACGATTATTATGATGATGATCTCTCTTGCAGAAGCTTACAAGTTTTGAAGCCATCACTACCGTCAATGAAGATCAAGACACGGAGCTGGATTTCGTAGCTTCTGTGTGCCAAATCCAAAGCAGGTAGATTGAAGGACGACTTGCACTTCACATATCATAGACTAAAGCCCATGACTGATCGGTTGTCTGAGCTCTTGCTTCCGTGGAATTGTGGAGACTGTTTCTTATTCCTTGGTGATGATTATATAGGGAATTTCATTTGGAAGCTAGGATTGAAAGCTTTGAGGACAAAGCTACTTCAACAGGGAGAGAATGATGTGATTCCCACAATAGAAGGAAGAAAGGGATTACTTGAGGACTAAGCCATTGCTTTTGGCGGGTACTTGGCAGATACTTGCTTCATTTTCTTTCCATTTTGGCGGATCCTTGCTTTATTTCCTTTCTCTTTTGGGTGGATCATTAGTTTATTTCATTTCCCTTTTGGTATTTGCATTCCTTATTTGATAGAGAGGATTATTAAGCTTTAAATAAGGGTAGATACATTGTTTGTAACCCCTATAAATAGAGGAGGAATTGCCTATGGGAAGGCATACTTTTTTGAATAGGAATTTTACACCGAGATGTTTTTTCTCATGGATCCGTCGTGCTTATGGTTCATTGTTTTTAGCTATTGGTGGATTCCATAGCTAGGGCAAGACCCTTGTTTGAGTTTTTCTGTTGAAGATTCCAGAAGATCTTAGCAAGACTCTTATCAATCAAGCGATCACACTTGATTGTGGTGAGTATCTATCCTCGTGTATCTCTTTAATTTTATGTTTATTTGAAGATCTATTCGAGCTATCCGAGCTTGAGTTATTGTTGCGCAACTTAGATAAAAGAACCTAGGCTTTCACGAGCTCGGGATCTTATCAAGTGGTATCAGAGTCTGGTTCAAACTCAGCGGCAATTTGAGTGACAAGGAGAAGAAGATCACAAGATATGCTTCAAGCCATGATTGATCCAAAGTATGTGGCAGACATGAACGAGTTTTTCGAAGGCACAAAGAAACTATTTGACAGCGATCTTTGGAAGGATATGCAGAAGACGTTGGATGTCCTAGTTCAAGCAACGACCTTCCGCGATATTGAGGAGGAGGAGCAGAGTTTGAGTTATGAGGAGGAGACCTAACTGGTAACATAGTTTGAGTTATCTGCGCAACTTAGATAAAAGAACCTAGGCTTTCACGAGCTCGGGATCTTATCAGGTATAATCATATCTTGGAAGAGTGCTCCAGGAAGGAAGGTTTGTGTAAAGAAGTCGTGAAATACCCTTAAGCTTGAGGAAAAAGTGGAAGCTGGAACCATTTGAAGCGCATTGAGAGGATGACTAGTAAGTTGGATGGCTTCATGATCAATGTCACCCATAGGCTTACAGTTTTGAGTCATGGGCTAAGATATTTTCTCTATCAGGAATGTTGAGAAGGCGTCGCCGCAGCTCAAAAAGTTGGATGGTTATCATATGAGTGTGGAGGCCAAAGGTTCTGAGGTTGGAATAGAAATACCTTACAACTTCAGGATGGACTAGAGTGGTAGGCTCATCGAGGAGGAATTCTCAACCAAGATTATGAAGATATGGTTGGGTATTGATCTCATGGTTGACCATACGAGTCAAGGGCACTTGATCATATGGGGTTATTTCTCTATTGGTGAAAGGAGAGGTGGAGATGATTCCTTGAGCGTGTTGGAAGGGTTTTTAATAAGGGTTGTAGGTAAGCTTGCACTTAATGTTGATTCTGGCAATTTTGTCATAAATGGGAAGAATGAATCAGCCAAGGACTTAGACACGGAAGGATTTTGATTGTTTTATCATTGGTTTGGAAAGAGATTAATCATTACCACGAATCCCTCAATGATTTATTGATGATATGGAGCTTTAGGATATATAAATTGAAGATTAGTAATGAATTAGGAAGGCAAAGATTTTATTGACAAATGGTAAGATTTCTAAACTAAGCAATTTCGACAAATTTGGTTAGCCTTATATGTGTTATAATGACACTACTGACCTATACTGAGTCTTCACTACTGCTCCCCTCACGTTGTGCTTCGTTGATCCTCTTTTCAATTTGATCTTTCAATTTTTTTAGATCTATGCTATTGTGAGCTAAGGGATGTCTAGGGTTTCTCTCACTTGTTTGCGTATCCCCATCTGATGGTAGTGGTTTCTCAGTGGTGACAGGCACCAGTCTAATCTAGGATCTAAATAAAGTAGTGATGCTAAACTGGAACTCCATAGCAAACCCGTTTAGATCCATTCCAGCAGCCTGGAGGAACTAGGTTAGGAATGTGGCACAAGTTCCATATTCCGAGTTTTCTCCTCTTCGGCAATCTTGGCCATGTGGACATATATTAAAGGGCCAAATTCAATAGCTTTTTTTAGGCCACATGTTATAATGAAGAGATCAAGGGGTTGAAGGTAGGTATTGCTTTGAGCTCTAGGAAGAAAGAAGTGAGTTGTCAGCCAATTAAGAACTATGAGAGGCTTAGGCAAGTTTATAACTCTGAGGGATCCCTTTGTAATCTTCCTGGGTTCTTCTTCAAAGTGAAATCCATGAAACTTCCGCTCATTTTCACTTTGAAGAGCCTAACCTTTGAAGCAGGCATGGATTGATAGAGGCCAGGTGTGAGCATTGTGGACCATCCGCCACGGATTGAAGTAAAACTTCCTAACAATCAGTGGGCATATCAGGGGAGTTTGGTTTTTAGAGGTTAAAGAACTCTTTACAGTCTAGGTTCTTGATGAGTTGACGAACCTCTGTGGGTATATAAGACATGGAAGGAAATTCTAGTTCTACTATATGCGAATTTTAAAATAAACCTCATAGTAATCAGCCTGCCTTTCTACTGAGCGACACTCAACATTAGAATAAGCAAGAGATCTTCCCCAACCTTAAACTTTCTCAAAATGTTCTATATGTTTCTTGGTCAAATTTTCTAACTACAAAATCTTGAACCTCCATCAAGGGAATGAATAGGACAAAATGGATTTTAATGGGAAGGTAGTCCACAACAACATCACCTACATATCATTATGCCCAAAATGAATCTGTCACTTATGACATTAGAGTAAAAGTTTACATAAAACTAAAAATACTATTAACACAAATGAAATTAGAGTAAAAGTTTAGGATTATGGGAAAAACTAATAAATTATCAAAAATTTAGAAGACAATTTGTTAACATTCTAATCAGAGTGGCGCAGCGGAAGCGTGGTGGGCCCATAACCCACAGGTCCCTGGATCGAAACCAGGCTCTGATAGTTTTTTTTAGTTTTAGCTATTTGTATACGAGAAATTATTTAATGTGTATTTTCATTTTCCCTATGCTCTCTCATACCGTCGGTATTGCTCGACCTAGTTTTTCATCACCAAAACGGTTGCATCGCTAATGCCCCAATTGAAGGGTTGGGCTCCCTCCAGTATGTATTTGTCTGAGGTAGCTATTGAAAATTGTCTTAAATTCTAGCTAGCAACTAGAGCGAGTTGGGATTGGTTTCCATATATCAAGTGAGATAAAAGAAAAGGGGACAACTTGTTTGAAGGACTGTCTAATCAAGAAATTCCTTAGAGACTTCTCTAAAGTTTTCCTTTTCACAAACATGGACGAACAATTTATGGGGTGGACAAGGTTTGGCTCATTTTTTAAAAAAGAATTAGGCAACAAATTGTGGCTTTTGAAGTCATTTTAACATATTATCGCATCTTGAAATGTAAGAGGGTTTAAGAACCCTAGAAAATATATTTTTAGTAGTTATATTTTATGTTGATAAAGTAGATATTACAGCTATATATGAAACTAGACTAAAGATTAAGAGTAAGAATAAAGTGGCGAGGAACTTTCTAGTTGGTTGGCACTTGGGATGTATGATATGAACTATGATAAAACTCCTTTTGTGATGGTTTTTTTGGAGGATTGATGTGAAATTTAAGGTTCACGCTAGCTCATATCTCTTCATTCGTAGTTACATCGATGGAGTGAACAAAGTATCATTAACAACCCCAACCCTAGGCCGAGGGCATTAGGAAAAATAGGAGGCTTAAAGACCTGCTATTAAAACACCTATTAGTATTATGGGTTGATGGGTTTATATGGATCTCTCCAAGAAACAGAAAAAATATTTTATTGTTACCGAATTAATGATCTTGCATCGATAAATTGTTTTTTTGTATGTCTGAGCAACGATAGAAGGTAAATAATGCATAGTCCACATAAATCTATGTATTAGGTATTTTTTCAATGAACTTTTTTTGAAACAATGGTATAATAAATAATATGAGGCTATTAGTTTTTCCATTGCCTCTTCTTTTTCATTGGTTGTTGACCCCAAGATTCGAACCTAGAGTATGGTGGATGTTCTCATCTTCATATTATCTTTTTTTTTTTGCAACAATTCTAGTTTTATTTGGAGAAACTGTAAAAATAAAGATTATAATATTTTATTTCTAACGCATAAACATTATACGGTAATGGCTGGTATACACCAAGTGATCTTGCCCTTAGATGCACTTCAATGAGCTCCGACGAATCTCAATGGTCAATTGTTATTTTCTATTAAATTGAACTTCAGGTTTGGGTTTAGAGAATCGGAGCCTGGGGTTAATCCATTAGAGTTTAGGGTATAGTATCATACCCCAAACTCGGTTTAATTCATGGTCTAGATAATGATATCTCACAAAGAGTACCTGGAGCATATTATACTCAAGGAGTACACCAGTCAGACCCAACATTATACATAGTTAGCAACCGGATCAATTTTTGATAATCCAGAATTCAAAAGCTAAATAATCATTCTTCTAATTATTAATCAATCAGTCTTTTAGCATGGTATTAGAGCTCTTCTAAGCCTCTGCTCACTTTCTTGCTCTTGTCTCTCGTTTTACTTCCTCTTCTCCAATTTTTCTTCGTCCTCCTATGGAGGTACACTCTTCTTCTCCTTCTGGGGATGAAGCCATAAATCCTCACACTAGAGGTCATTCGTTCTCCAATGGTGCAATTCTTTACCACCACGTTTCAATTTCGAATCACGTGAGTCCATTCTTCATACATCCTTCTGGGAATTGGGGCAATGTCTTGTTTATCAACCCCGGAATGAAGGAGATTTCTCCAATTGGGAGCGCTCCATAGTGATCGTCATGGATGGAAAGAACAAACTCGATTTCTTAAATGGGAAAATTATCAATCATAAGATGATTCTCCTCTGTTTGAGTCTTAGAGCCTGTTTACCCATAAAAAGAGGGTTGTTATTTCCCGTCCTAGACTTTACTATATCTCGCCCATAAAACTTGTGGAAAAGTTGATTTGGCCCTTTTTTCTAACAAATTATTTAGAAAACAAAATCCCAATTAAAGCAACGACAACAAAATTTGCAGAAAAGTGCCAGTACAAAAAAATGGCATGTATAAAAGTGGAAAAAAAATTTGGCAAAAAATAATTAATACAAAAAAATGACTTTCCGGTAGAAAAATCAATTTACCAGCAACGGGTGGAATTGTCCGACGGTGGGTGGGCCTCTAAAACGACGTCACACAGCGTCCGAACTTCGACGTCGGGCCACGTCCGATCTCCAACGTCAGACCGCGTGCGATCTCCAACGTCGGACCGCGTCCGCACCCCAAAGTTGGATAGCGCATCTCCGCTGGACGATGGGGATGCGATGACACCGAAAATCACCTCGCAGAAGAAAAGGTAAGGTTAATCATTGCAGGGATGTCGAGAGATTTGGGGGCTAAGATCAGGTGACTAAGGGGGAGTGCCTTAGTCACATGACTAAGTAAATCTCAGCCCTTCTACCTCATTAAAATCCAATGGCTGAGATTAATCCAATTTAATGAAGGACAATGTAGTAATTAAACAAGTTATTTATTTAATAATTAAAATAAAACTAAAAATATGTTGGGCCCACGGGCGGAGCTGTCCCGGGTCGGTTAATTCTTGGCGGCAGAAAGCAAGCCGATTTCTGCCCCGGCGGTGGTTTGGGGAATTTTGATGACGGGCGGAATTCTCCCCGGTAGTGGTTGGGGGAGAATTTTTTTGGGGATTGCTAATTGTCGCCCTAACTTTTATTAATCGCCCTAACTTAAAAGATTGGAATTCCCACTTTACCCTTATTACTTTTTTATTGTTAATATATATTTTATTCTAATAAACACCATCAATCCATCTATAAAAAAAATAAACATAACCAATCCAAAGACGACACTTATACATGATTGCAATTTGCAACCAACTTGTTATCTTAAATTCTAGGGTTTCAAACATTTCAAATGAGTTTTGGGGGTTTGATACTTTGATTACAGAATTTTCTTTTTGGTACAAAATTTCCGACTACAGAGAACGAAGAAAAATCATGCAGTGGCTGTAGAGTAGGGAGACTTGGCCGGCGAAATTTAGAGCCAGATTAGAGGTCGTTTTCCGGCGATTTCAATTATGAGATATACCACTATATATCAAAGATTGATATTTTATTCTAATGGATCATGTCATGTTGCCGTCCTCACTTCGTCACTGCGGCTGGGGGAGGGAAAAGAGACGATGTATGTTGGAGAGAAAGGATAGACGAGTCGGTTGATTCTAGAGCGCTACAGCGGGGGCCATTGATTAGATGACACATGCAGCGGGTAGAAGGAACGACAGCGAAAGGGTGTTGTAAGCGCAGGAGTTCGGTTGCGGTTGGTTGGATGCTACCCGCCGGTGAATGAAGAATGTGCAAATGCTCGGTGGTGGAGGACTGTTTGGCGGCTGCGATGCAAAGGAGGGTTATGAATTTTAGTCGGTGTTTGCATTATTGAATTGGGTTAATACCCTCGTTTGGCACGAAGTATAGCGTTAGTGACATTTCTGGCCCCAGTTTTCAAATAAGACATCTCTGGCCCACTTTTCAAATTATCGGACAAATTTGGCCTGTGGGACGGGTTGAATGTCAGATTTGACGGTCAACCATTTTCTCCGTTGCTGACTCAGCATTCGACTATGACGTGGCTTGTCCACGTCATTTACTAATTTTTCTTTAAGAAAAACATAAAAAACATAAAGGGAAGCGGAGACACGAGGACGCAGCCCTACCCTTTCCCCTTTCCCCTTTTCCCTTCGATTGTCTTCTTTCTTCATGCAAAACCCTACCATACCAGAGCTCCTCTGAAAACCCATCGGCGTCGCTAACCCTCGTCGCCTGTGTCGCCGGCGCCAATCCTCTTCCTCTTCGTCTCCTTCCCTCACCACCTGCCATTCCCCTCGCCACCTGCCATTTATCACGCCGCCAATCCTCTTCCTCTTCGTCTCCTTCCTCCTTCGTCTCCTTCCCTCTCCAATCTTCTTTCTCTTTGTCGCCAACCCATCGAGAGGAAGCAGCCATGTCATATGCTAAAAGGATGGGAGGGGGAAGTTCAGCCGGTTCGAGTTCTACAAACACACATATCGAGAGGTGCAGATGTCTAGAACAGAGGACAATCCGGGGAGAATGTTCTATTCCTGCCCGTATTGGCAGGTATGTTTTCCGATGTCTCAATTTGTTCCCGAAATGGTATTCTTCTTTAAATTTAATCAACTTCCTTAATGTAGGATGCTAAGGAAGGTTGTCGTCATTTTAAGTGGTGTGATCGGAGAACATCAGCAAATTCAAGTGTGCTTGAATCTTTTATGGAGGAGAATGCTCTGTTGAAATCGAGAATCTGTGAGATGGAAGCTGAGATTGTCACTTTAACTCAAGGAATTGAATGTCGTATTAGTGATGTTGAAGAAAAGGTTGAGAAGAGGAAGGAAAAAAAGTTTGATGTGGCCAAAGAGTTTGAAAAAATTGTTGCTACAAGTGCTCGAAGTTGTCTTGAATTGGAGAATTTGGGGCATACTGTTTGTAAACTTCAGAGTAGGGTGAATCATTGTTCTATCGGTATTAGTTTGCTGTGTGTTTTATACTCTGTTAGTTGGCTCCTACATGGGTAAAACGTGTGTAATGCAGTAGTTGTCGAGTTAGCTTCAAGTTGAGCAAGTTTGATGGCAGTACTTGTCACGTCAGCTTGTAATGTATTGAAGGTCAACTTTGTTGGATTGTAATGCATTGAAGTTAAAGTTTGTTTGCTTGTAATCCATTGAAGCTGTAGTTCGTTTGCCTGTAGATACCATAACCCGGAAACAAGTTCATGAACACAAATCTCCACTTTCATAACCTGAATTCAACATGAACACAAGGTGACATAACCTGGAAACAAGTTGATAACATGGAAACAAGTTCACGAACACATTTTAATAAACGCACAATTCCATAACCTGGAAACAAGTTCATGAACACAACTACACAAATCCTAGACGTCTGAAAACCGCATAAACCATGTTCCATAAACCATGTTCCATAACCTGAAAAGAGCATAAACCATGTCCATACGCGAGTCTAGACATTCCCTAACACATGCCTATTACATGTTCAAAATACAAAAGAAGGGAGATGTCATTTTCTTGGTTCATCATATCCACCCTTGCTTGTTTACTGTGTCTCGGGTTGAGTCGATGGAGGTTAAGTAATGTTCATGGGTGGATGATCTAGTTCATTTGGTCCCCTCCTACCTCCTTGTTGTGGAACTCTAGTACTCATCTGCAATATCAGGCAACAATTAGCATTATCTTCACCTAAGAAGGCAATCTTCATGCCACATCGAGTTTTAAAAAGAGAAGCTAACCCGAGAATACATGTTTCCAGAAGTAGGATCAATGTAAATGCTGATTCCTTGTGCAGTCCTCCGCACTTCCCGTTCCATTTGTTGCCTGCTACAAGTACCCATGCTTTCAATCTGTAACATAAAAATGAAGACATAAAAATAAATGATGTGGACAAGCCAAGTCAGAGTCGAATGCTGAGTCAGCAACGGAGAAAATTGTTGACCGTCAAATCTGACAGTCAACCCGTCCCATAGGCCAAATTTGTCCGATAATTTGAAAAGTGGGCCAGAGATGTCTTATTTGAAAACTGGGGCCAGAAATGTCACTAACGCTATACTTCATGCCAAACGAGGGTATTAACCCTATTGAATTTGGTTTAATGAGAAAGGATAATTTAGTAATTGTATATTATCAGTTAGGGCGATAATAGTAAAATCAGGGCTACGTTTAGCCATTCAGTTTTTTTATGGTGGGCAGATTGTTTGGCTCACTATGTACGAGAGAGAGAGAGAGATGTCTGTCGAACTATTTTGTAATGTTTGTAATTTTGTATTAATTAGGTTTGTATCGTTTATCATTCCAATTTGTCATTTTTATCTATAATGTTTGTAATGTTTATATGACTAATTTGTATATATTATAATTTGTAATGCTTGTTTGTCAATTTTGTATACTTTGTATTTATTGGTTTGTAATACCAGTTTATAGATTTGTATTATAAATAGTTGTTTTTTATACGGTTATTATGGTTTGTACTAATTGTCGTTTCCTTTTGCAAAAGTTGTAAGCTTGGTTATTTTTGTAATGTTTGTTGCTTTCTTTTGTGATGTTTGTAAGTTTTGGTATTTTTGTCCATCATGTTTGTTATTTTTGTCAATTATGTTTGTATATTTTTTATTTGTATGCTTTCTATTATTGGTTTGTATTGTAAGTAGTTGTAATTTGTACAATTAGTATACTTTGTATAAAATGTTAGTATTATTTGTATATTTTTATAAAGTGGTTTGTATATTTTGTAATATTAATTTGTATACTTTTATGATGTGGTATGTATACTTTGTAATATTCAGTAGTGATATTTTCTGTTTTTAGTAATCTTTGTATATAATGTTAATTGTATACTTATATAATGTGGTTCTAATACTTTTTAATAATTCTTTGTATACTTTTATGATATAGTTTGTATACTTTATATTGTTGATTTGTAAAGGAATTCACAACGATATTGTAAGTAGTTGTATTTTGTATACATGGTAATATTAGTTTGTACATATTTGTGATATAATTTGTACACTTTTAAATAACATAGTATTAATTTTTCATTATAATGTTTGTATATGATGTATTTTTACTTTGTATATTTTTCTGGTATGAATTGAACATTTTGTAGAAAAACATTGATAAAAAAAAGAAACAAAGAAGAGGCACGTGAGTGGGATGGTTAAAATCACTTATTAGTGATTAATAAAGAAAGAATCAGTGTAATGGGAAAAAAAATAAAGAAGAACAAGCTGAATTATGAAAAAAGAAGGAGACGTGCGCGGGCTGTGGCCCGTGGGGAAATAAAACAATAAAATAATGAATTTTTATGATATCATAACTACCATTTTCATTAATTAAATATCCCTTCCCATTTTTTAACCATTAGATTAATGGGTCCAGATCTAAGGGTTATGAGAGATTTAGTCACTTGACTAAGCACCCCCATTAGTCACAGGATCCGCACTCAGAGATTTGGGGGAAAGAAAGAATCGGGGAAAGAATAATAAATTTTTTTTACGGAGCTATTTTAAACGTTGAAATACAATTAACAATCAATGGGGGGATTAATGAGAGAAGAGTTAATTTTCGATGCAATTAGATGCGCCCCTTTCTGTCTGCAATTATTTAATTACCATAATTGCCTTAGTTAATTTTGGGCGACCCTCTGAAACTAGGACGCCCTCTAGGACATGCAGCACACGAGAGATGATGGTTAAGTTAGAAAGTTAGATAATTTAAGATTTAAAATAATAAAGGGCAAAAATGTCATTTTATTTAAAACCACAGGCGGCAAATAGCAGTTCATAAAAAAATTAGCTTGTACAATATCAATTAATTATCAGAAATTCAATGGATTTATAAGGGCAGCTCAACATTAAATTTGTGACACTTGCGATGTGAGGATCTTGCCATGAATGATAAGTAACAAGTCATGTGACTAGGTCTATGGAGGCCCTTATGATCGTTTGATTGGTGGGTATACCATACAACTTTCATGGCATGAGTAGCTGACTGGGTGTCTGACATGGATTGTTTACCATCCATGCCACTCAATCCAATTGGGCTTACCTGTTGAAAGATCTAGGTGGATGTTATATGATCGATTGATCAATGCCTAGAATTTCGAGCCCTATGTCTCCTCCCTTTGGGACATGAGGTGTCAACTAGTTTCAAGGGTAACCGACCACCATGATGGTCAGCATGCCAATCCTTCCTCGCCCTAGGCCATGGCACAATATCGTCTTGATGCCTTATGGGCGTGGTTTCCGTAGCTAACTAGGACAT
This sequence comes from Linum trigynum, assembly GCA_964030455.1. Classification (NCBI taxonomy): domain Eukaryota; kingdom Viridiplantae; phylum Streptophyta; class Magnoliopsida; order Malpighiales; family Linaceae; genus Linum; species Linum trigynum. Next base: position 23,607,485 of record OZ034814.1, on the reverse strand, counting down.
GGATGAGTATCTCAACTAGTGGATTGGCCGCATTCGAGCTGGCCAAATAAGTTAATGATATAAGTCCTTGTCCCAATCAAGTGTGGTGCTTGCCTGCTTGGTCATGTCAGATTAGGTGGTGGTGGGGGGGGGGGGGGGGGGGGGGGGGGAGGATTCCTAATTTTTAGCCTCTCGTCCTTTTGGCTACGGGAAAAAAGGAACGATCATGATTCGGGTGATGATAAGGGGACACAAGCTTGTTTTAGTTGGTCTGTGGGCCGAGTACGGACGTTTTGCGGCCTAGGATTACTAGCCCTGGTCATTTGCCTGGATTTATAACTTGAAAACTCGATCAAGAGTTCTATTTTCATTGATTAGGCCGGTATCAGCGCTCGCCCAAGCTTTATACACAAAAGGAGCCGAATAGGAGAAGGAAACAAAAAAAAAACTTCCTCGTGTTTTTCTCCATTTAACACTGAGCTGAGACATTAAAAAAATGGGCAGATCATAAATTTTAGCTCCTGGCTTGTTGGTACCTAAACAATCACTAGAGTTTCTCTAACTTGCTGCTTTGTAAGTCGAGTAGGAAGAAAGAAAATTTATTCGGCTTGGCTTGGCTTGGCGGCCTCACTTATGGGTTTCTTTGGGAGTAGTATCTTCAAATGTAATATGTTTAACTTATTTGCTCGTATGATTGTGTAGTATATATTTTATAATATTGATGTCCTCTATTTATTAGTGATTCTCATTTGAAAGCATTATTTTATATTTGTGATTTGTATTAATAGTGATTAACAATTATAAAATTTCTAAATCACTACTGAACATAATTAAAACAATACAAGAAAATATAAAATTACTACTATAAACTACAAAAATCACTACTAATTTAAGCAGAAGCAACTTTTCTATAATGATTTTTTTTTCACGTTGAAAATCCCTATTAGAAAGAGGAGATAGATATTTCAAATATTAATTAATTTAATAATTTTTAATTTTTAAAATACCGAATAAACCCTTCCTTACTCTCCCATCGTCAGATGTAATTAATGGTAATTATAATAGTTAGCACTCTGCCTTGCAGCACCACCACATTACCACAACTATTTTCTTCTCTCATACTCCTCCAAGGATACGTAAACTACTTGGCGATAGGAAAATGTCTTACCTCGCAAATATCTTTAACCTAACCGTTCATCCATCATCCGTCGAAATTGCACAAACAATATAACTTGTACATTGGATTTGGTTTGGCCCAATAATTGGGATATCAACGAGCACATGGTAACTCTCTGAGGGTCGTTTGCATGAGTCATTTACAAAATGAGATATGTGTCTAAATATAGGCATTGCAAATGCATTGTTTGTTTAAAAGTTTTTAGATGGGTCATTTTTAAATGAGTTATTTGTGTAATGTTACCATTTTTCCCTTACATGTAATATGTTTCGTTATTTTATTTTTTATTATAATAAAACCAACCACATAAACAAAATCATTTTTCAACCAACTAAGCATTATTTGGGTGTTTTTCATGTATAATACTATCTAAAATTAAATAATAATTACATCTCTACTTTCTTTATAAAAGATAACTCCTCCATAAGTCTCGAAGTTTAAGCTAATTACAAATGGTTGTGTTTGTGAACGAAAATGATGTACCATTACGTAGATGACCGACCCTCTTCACCGTTAATGAAATTTGGGAGAAAGTAAAAATAATTCACAGAGAAGACGTAGCAATGACATAAAAAAAACAAATAATAGAAAGAGAAGGATAAAAGTGGGCTTACATAAAATAGAAAGGACATGATTGAAACATTTGAACTAAATAATAAGTCATATGAAAATTACTCGATAGAGTCATTTTGAGACTTTCGTATGGACGAAATGACTCATACATTTTTTCTCGTTAATAAACGAGTCAATTGACATCAAAGGAGTCTATTGGTACCAAAAGACTCAAGCAAACTACCGTTTGACAAAAACTTTTCGCGACGAAGGAAACGAGGTTAGTAGTAGGCCCCCGCATTGTGCGCCAATCCAAACCACCAGTAGTCGTCAACAAACATTTTTTATCCGCCAAAGCCAAACACAGCCGGCGGTCTAATCATTTCCTTAGTTTCCGTTCCCATATACAGTCAGACCGCTCCAGTCTCGCCATATCCAATTCGAATCCACAGCTGCGGCAACCGATCGCAAGGAAAGGAGAAAGAAAAAACCCGTCATCGATTTCAACTCTCGATCGTTTCAGCAGTCAGTCAGTCATCTACCAAGTCACGACGACGATGGCGGCAGAGTCACCTTTCAGGCCGGAGATACTCAAGGGGAAGGTGGCTCTGTTGACTGGAGGCGCCTCTGGGATCGGCTACGGGATATCCCTCGAGCTCGGGAAACACGGCGCCTCCATCGCCGTCATGGGCCGCCGCAAACACATCGTCGATTCCGCAGTCTCGTCCCTCCGATCCCTCGGCGTCCCCGTAAGTGCGAATCAATTGGTTTTCTGCAGTCGTCCATGTCATTGGGGTAATTTTAATCTATTTCTTCTCTCGTTTCAATTAGGCGACGGGGTTCGCCGGAGACGTTCGGAATAGAGAAGACGCGGCCAGAGCAGTGGAAGGGACGGTGAAGCATTTTGGGAGGCTTGATATCCTCGTCAACGCCGCAGCTGGGAATTTCCTCACGCCGGCCGAGCATCTCTCTCCTAATGGCTTCAAAACAGGTTGCCATCTCATCTCCTCTCCTCTCCTCAATCTCCGTAGATTTAACCTGACGTTCCTGTTTTCAATTGGATGGTGGCAGTGATGGACATCGACGCCGTCGGGACATTCACAATGTGTCACGAAGCAGTGAAGTATCTGAAGAAAGGAGGAGAAGGCAAAGACCCTTCGCACGTTGGTGGCACCATAATCAACATTAGCGCAACTCTACATTACACTGCAACTTGGTACCAAATCCATGTCTCTGCTGCCAAGGTGAGCTAAAGCTTAGCTAGTACTTCTTTCGACGCCTTCTCTTCTTCGATCGCACGAAGTTCATCGAGAAGGAATTTTGAATCCGTTAGGCAGCAGTGGACAGCGTAACACGCAGCCTGGCGCTGGAGTGGGGAACAGACTACGACATAAGAGTGAACGGGATCGCTCCAGGTCCGATTCAGGACACTGCTGGTGTCAGCAAGCTGGTGCTGCCCAACATAACCAAAGAGAACGACCCGCTGTTCCGGCTGGGGGATAAATGGGACATCGCCATGGCAGTACTCTACCTAGCATCTGATGCAGGTTTTGTATAACTCAATCCATCCGTCGTCTTCTACAAGTTGATTGGAATCCCTTATCCTACTGTGCTCTTTTCAGGGAAATTCGTGAACGGGACGACTATGGTGGTGGACGGAGGGCAGTGGCTGAGCAAACCCAGGAGTTTGGCGAAGGAGGATGTGAAGCAGCTGTCGAAAGTTGTTGAGAAGAGGTCAAGAGAGGTACCAGTTGGCGTCCCAAAGAGCAACCTGTGAGAAACATCATCATCGTCTCGTCCTTTCTTCTCTACTGGCGTTTCCCGAAGAAAAGGAATAGATACAAAGAATGGCACATCACCATCCTCATGATTCCTGATTATTGTTGCCTTCTTCCACAGAAACGGACTACCGTTTTTCTTTTGTCTTGATTACTGTTTTTAATAAGGTCTTTGTTTAGATGAATATCATCCTCCTATGGATGCTACTAGTCCTATTTTCCATTGCCTCATCAACACAAGAAGCTGGAGTTCACATTACAAACCTTATTGATACTCAACTTCCAACAAATCTCTTTGCAACAAACTCACAATGGTCGCAAACACAGATGTAGAAGGAGAATCCTGAAGGCCATTCATCCCTTAATCACAGAGAAGAATGGAAGTTCTACATTACGAATTCGGCTTATACTATTCGTTCAATGCCTCGTTTTTTTCTACCTCCGAAATGAACTCACCCTAACCACTAATTGAGCAAGACTAACATTCAATCTGATAGGCGAAGATGAAACTATCAACCACATGGAACTCAATCAAATCCTCCTGGAGTTAGTGAGAAGAGCTGAGGTTGAAGGATTTGTCAAATTCGAGACGAAAACCAACTAGTGACAAACCTCTACACAGCTATATACTGTATTCGGCCAAATGATCTGCACCGATACGATGCATTCACTAATCAAAACCTACTGTTAATGCAGTTACCATATATGTATATCAAGGGATCGAATAACAATTTGGCAAGCTAGCTAGAAAAAGCAAAAACCATTCCTTAACGCAATTGCAGGAAAATATGCATTAACTGACATCAAGAACAGCAGGCAACTACTTGCAACTCATAATACTAGTGCTATTCATTAAGCATCAAACAACAACAACACAAATGCTTTCTTAACATTGGTGGGCACATCAAAGGATGATACAAAGATTACTTAAAACCAAGTTCTTACTGCAAAATGTACGATTTCCCCCACTTTTCTTAACCTCTTCCGTGTTCACAAAGAAAGCAATAACTTCCCAGGTATTCTATTCACCAGTTACTACATACATAAGAGCCTTGAAACGGAGATGACAGTTTCTTGTTGTCTACCTGTTTGTCAATTACATTGGCCACCCGCCCGCATCAAGCATCCAAGTTCTCCAGCTGAATGCTGCTCTTGAGTGGCACGTACTCTCCGAGGTACCCGCCGAGCTGATCATGCAAAGCCATCTTGTCGATCCCCTGGTGATGGTAGCTCTTGCAGACATAGTAGAACACACTCTGAACCAGCAAACCCACCAGATTCACGATCACCAAAACCCCAACCAGGAACCCACCCACGACGATCCTTGTGAACACCCCGTGACCCTCTCCGCCGTGAACCACCACGGATCCGAAGATGCCCCCAATCACCCCACAGATGGCCAAATACCCAAACACGAGCACCGCGGCAGCTCCGGCCTTCCCCTTGAGCAGCTCGTAGCTCTTCTTCATGGCGGCGAAGCCGTATATGGGCTCGAGGACGGAGACGACGCTGGCCATGTGCCAGAGGGCGGTGATGTAGACGTGGACCACGAGGAAGAGGATGAAGATGACGATGAGGGAGAAGAGGACGAGGAGAGGGTTCTGGGTGTCGATGGCGATGATGAAGATTACGAGGAAGACGAGGAAGACGGTGTTGTAGGCGAGCATGAGGAGGGCGACGAAGACGAAGGTGATGAAGAGGCGCTTGAGGACCTTGGGGATGGCGGAGAAGGTGGAGGAGAAGGAGACCGGCTTGGAGGTGTAGAGGGAGGCGACGGTGAAGACGACGGCGGCGGTGGAGAGGAGGGAGAAGGCGAAGAGGAAGATGAGGTAGCAGAACTGGAAGACGAGGAGGAGGGTCCACTCGTGGCGGGTGGTGGCCGGATCGTCGGTGGGGTGGTTCTCGAGGTGGGAAAGGATTGGGTGAGTGAAGAGGGAGTGGGCGAGGATGGCGAAGGAGAGCGGGAAGATTAGGGTTAGGGTTATGAGGTAGAAGGTTTTGGGGGATTGCTTCGGGATCGAAATTGATTCCCTCAGAATGTCTGGGATTGAGAGGAATTGGAGCTCCTCCGCTGCTAGATCCATGGCGGTTGAAGCGATTACCGGCGGAGTGAGGAAGATTGAGGGGACGAAAAGAAGAGGATTTGGTAGACTGACGAAAGAGAGAAGGAGCAAAGAAGAGAGAGATAGAGAAGAGACACAAGCGATGAGGTCTCTGGAAACTCTGGATTTGGATTTGTAGCAGAAGATGGGGAAAATGGTAAAGAAGCAGCGAGGAAGGAAGACACCGCTGAATAAAGTTGACTTGTTGACGATACTTTTTGGGCCTGTTCTCCGTCAACGTTTGGGCTTCTGGGCCTCCAAACCGCGTGTCCTTCCCCTTAAGTTTCGAGTTCCGACTCGGTTGCTGTGAGTGAACTGTGTACATCTAAAGATTATTTTGTGGAAATATGTGGACAGTTTCTATCAACAAAATATATAACTATAAGACTCTATTTGGATGCAAAATTTGAGAATTTTATAAGGGATTTTAAAACAATTATTATACATTATGTCGAATCTTAAAACAATTTTGCATCTCCATCTCTTTCAGGATGTAGCCATCCTACTCGACCCTTCCTTTATTTGGTGTTGCTGGTAATCCTTCAAATGATACATTGCACGTGCCATTATTTCATCTTCCGCCGTCTTTTGACCTTTGTAAAGCTGAGTCAACACTTTACAAAGCATAGAGATCTACATAAAGTGATTGTCTGAAAATTCTCGACCCCCACTAAAACTCCGCAAAGGTACTAGCTTGAGTTTCTCTAGCATCACAGAAGAGGAACCTGTCGCTCAATTCTTTAATTTGAGCACTAACCCTATCCCTTGTTGCTAGTAAGTTTTGAGTAAAATTACACATTAAATGTTTAATCTTAGGGGGGACATTCATACCCCATAGTCAGTTCCATGTTGCACTATCCCTGGCCACTCAGAATTCGCCCTCCTCAAGAAAACTTACTAGCCATTTTCGATATCCATCATTTACCATATAGTCTCCACTAATGGTATATTGCCAAATCGTTTCATCCCTTTCCCCATTACTCTGGATCGACATTGAGAAATGGTGAGTACTATGTCCGCTGGGAAAAACAAAACTTCCGAGTATTGTCATATCCTATTGTTTCCTATCTTCATTCATCAGCTCACTCACTATGGCTTCCACCGACAGTTGCTTAAGTGCAGATGACAGAAAACAACTCGGTACAGTGGGAAATCTTGGGCACTCATGGGATTCCTCCATATGAAGTTTGGGTGATATCCAACTCTCACCTCCAACACATAACCGTTCTTGTGGTACATCGGCTTTAGGATTTGGGCAATTAGAGAGTTTGGATTCTTATGAATTCCAAAAAAAAAAAAAAACAAGAGAGCCACGTCGAACCCAAGGAGGTCCCTGAATCCCATTACCGGATTACCCCAACCTAATGTTCATTCAATAATTTTTCCTGGTTGATCTAATGATTTCTTCTTTATGTGCCAAATTGTCCCCACTATAAATTCAAATATGAAGTTATGGACCTCGCCGATCACCCCTTCACTACCTTAAACAATGACATCACATAAGTAAGTTGAGCATGTGTCGTTAATTTTATTAGCGCCTCCCTTGTTGTGACCGAGGGTGTTTTTCCTTTCCATCCTGTCAACTTCTTACATACTCTATCAACCAAATCACCAACACATTTCCTTCTTATATCGAGCCACCATCATTAAGTCAAAGTATTTATCGTGATTGTGGACTAGTTTCATCCCCAATATGTCACTGATTTCAAAATTTTGATACGGCTTAACATTTTCGTTGAAGGAGAACTCAAATTTCTGGAAGCTCACTTGTTGTGTTGAATCTTGTTTATAGTCCATAAAAAATCTTCTTCATTTCCATTTGCTTGAGTAGTGGCCCTAGAAAAAATATATTATCGTTAGTGAAAAAACATGTGCAAAACCATCAAGGTTCATTGTGCAGGTTGAAAACTATGAAGCTTTCTTTGCTCTATGGTTGATATCGTAAATGAGAACAGACCCTCAACTTAGAAGACGAATGGATACGTCGATAGTAGAATATCATGCCTGGACAAAATGCTAGAAACTTGTGTCCATTAACCAGTACATAATAGGTTATTGTATTAAGCAAATCATAATAAGCTTCACCCGTTGATTGTCAAAGCCCGTTCTCAGCACCATACCCTTTAGAAAGTGTTACTCCACTCTATCGTAGGCATTCGCTATGTCAATCTTCATCGCGAGATACCCACCTTATCTTTGGGGTTTTGCTTGAATGTAAGGAAGCAATCAAAAGCTACCACGACGTTATACCCAGTGTTGTCAGAATTGAGTCAGTGCATGATCTGGTAACATGAACGACTCCTACTTTAGTGGTTCAACTGATACAAAATTATTAAAAACTTGTCAGAGAACCGGTACCTTATAAACAAATAATATCATAAATAAAAGACACACAAAGTAATAATTTAACAATTTAATGGCTAAAATGAATTTTACTTTGCAGGTACCACTTGTATTTTTACATTATATATATATATTGCCATTGAAAACCCTAACTCACCCATCTAGGCGATCACCCCTTTCTCTTCTCTCTCAGTTCCTCCCTCTCTTCTCTTACTCTATGAACCAAGAAGCCTTTCTTTTCTATTTCATTTTCTCGTGTCTCTTTTGGGATCCATATCTAGATCTCATTCTTTTGTTTTCCTTCATCCACTTCTTCCTCTCTCGTTTCATTATTGATCTTCTTTCTTCCACTTCTTCCTCTCTTCCCAACAACAGGTTGGACGTGGAGGGGATCACCGATGGAGGTGAGGTCGAGGAAGACCTCCAGAGGAATAGAGAGAGATGGCAACGACTTTCTTTCTACAGTATTTTTTTCGGGCAGAAGGGCAAAAACCGATTGATCACCTCGAACAGTTAACCATTTCGGCTGCTCGCTAACCAGTCTTTCTGACCATCGTGGCTTTGGGAGTGTTCCGAACCGGAATTGATGGTCGGGTATCAGTTTTATCGGTCTGACCGGCCGGCTCGTCTCGCCTTTGACAACACTAATTATACCCCTTCCTAGATCAAAAGCAAACTGCGAAGGGGACACAATCTTATCCAATAGATGCTTCATCCAGTTTGCTACAATACAATAAACAATCATTTAGCGTCGATTATTTTATATATTTTAACCAACAATTTTTGTGTGTGAGTTCAATTAAATGATACAAAACGTGTCGACACTAACCAAATCCGTCCCCTTAGAGAAACCGACATAAACTATTTTGCGTTGATCTTAATCGACACTAATTATATATTGGAAAATTCCATTTTCATAATTAAATTCATTATTAGTTAACCTACTTGATATCATCGACGCAAATTATCATATTTAAAAAAATTCCAAGATCTTCGCCATCAGAGCCTCTCGATCTCTCCTCCAATGGACCCGAGCATGGCCGCCTCATTGCAAAGATCATCACTGCCTCGTCACCCAGATCGACGCTACCATGTCACCCAGTTTGAGACCAGATCCTAGATCAAGCTTTGGGGCAACCTTCCTTCCGAGTTGAGACAAATCAGACTTCCGACTCAGCCACCCATCCCCGAGTCATCATCGAGTTTAATCGTCTCTGCCATTTTCCGTTGGGCTTCTAACAAGCCTTACGATCATGAACCATCATATGAATGTCAGACCTAGAAAAGGTTAGGCTATGTAGCCTTCACCAGTGCCCGCTCCCCTGCTACCAACCCCATAAGTTGTGCCAATGTGGGATCTGCCAAGCAAAACTCGCCGACACAAGGATTTTTTTCCGCCTTCCTCGTGTTCAGATCAGAACTTAAGATCTTGCCTTTATTTGACGAAAAGGGAAAAGAACGGACCACAAGCTGAATCGTCAGACCCTTCTCCCCTCCAGCCAGATTTTTGAAGAAATCGGAAACCCAGATCGTTGATTGAGTCATAGGACCCCTTAGCTACTTTCTCTGGGCCAAAAAATTGAGGAGCCTAGTAGCGAGATACCGGAAGGATCCTAATCTTCCCCACATCACCAGTGGTCACTAATGTGATCGGTGGCGAGGACAACACGACCTCTCCTTCCCTGCATTCTTCCCTCGCAAGAAGACCCCTCCAAAACCAAACAAGAAACCAAGTTCAGAACCTTTTATATCAAAATCATCTAAAGGAAAACTAATCCAATAAAAAATTGAGATCACTTTCGTCAAATCAAAATAAAAAAATGATATATCTTTCTTCTTCTTTCCTCGTCCTGGCTTTTTTTGGAGGCGAGTATGAGAGGAGACGAATATCTAAGGGGAAGGTCTCCTTCGTCGTCGTTGTCTCAAGAAGAGAGATGAGCAAGAATTCGCTTTTCTCTTTTGGTTAAAAAAAAAAGAATAAGGAAGAATGAAGTAGTGGAAACTTCTTGTATGAATTTGGGTTGTGAGATTTGATTGTTTTCAAATATTCGAATAAGGTGAGGAGCGAAGGAGCTTGTGGAAAAATATGGCTTCTGAAAATTTGGGCAAGTATAATTTTGGAAATAGGGGGATTTTTGGGCAAGCATGAAGAAAAATCAAAGGCAAAGAAAAAAAATATAATTTACACTTTTGGGTCGGTTAGAAACTAACTCAATTCGAAGATTATCTTAGTTACAACCGACACAAATTTTAACCAACACAATAGTCAGGGATTTGTGTCGGTTATACTCGACATATATGTAACCGACACAAATAGTAAAAAAACTAGTGTCGGTTCAACAACCGACTCAAAAATTTTATGCACATTCTTAGTCTGCGTTGGTTCATTGAACCTACATGACTCAACCGTTGCAAATCAATGTTTATCTTATAGTGCTATCATCTTGGATACCAATTAATACAAGACATTACATAGGCTTATTGGTCGAAATTCCTTTGGACATTTTACCTTAGGTATCAGCGCAATTATAGTATAATTAAGTGCCTCGGTGCTTCCGACAAGACTTCGTCTTCCAAAATTTGATGCACCATATGGTACACTTCTTCTCCTATAAGTTACTAGTACTGGCGGACAAACATAATCGACATACCTTCTACCCCTGATGCCTTCCAATATCCCATCTGTAATAACACCGCCATCATTTCTTCTCATGATATAGGTCAGAGCAGGGCCTCGTTGTCAACATTTCCTTCTATTTCATTTTACGACCAAGCCTCTCGGATCACATTATGAAACTCTGCATGTTTGTCCCAATGTGACTCAAACTTAAAGGACCAGCCCATTTGGGTTCGACATCCTCCTCCCTCCTTTATTTCGCATATGATTGGCTTTCGGTCTGAGCAACTTTTTATCAAGGTGGGTAACTCGAGTTAAAGAGAAATAATCTCGCCAATTTTCAGTTGCAACAAATCTATTTAGTCTCTCATCATTGAAACCACTTTATCTATGTCCATTTTCTCATGTAATCTCGTACCATGAAAACCCAAGTTCTGTAGACCTATGTACAGTAAAGCTTAGGAAAAATCAAGCATCTCCATCTCATGAGTAGTGTGTCATCCACTCTTCTCCTTAGCCGAGAGAACTTGGTAAAAATCTATGTCGCATAACCATGACCCCTCCACTAATTTACCAACCTACATAGCAAATTCCAAGTTTGAAATTTCCCACTACTCTCTAACAACCCATAGACACCTATATACCGCCACAAGCCAAAATTCTTCTTGACCACTTTAATGTCTATATATAATGGGTCGTAGAGGACATCAGTGTTGCATCTACCTCTCCTGCCCACCACCCACATAGCCCACCAGTCTGACCTCCACGTGATACATTTGTCAGACATCATCCACCTCCTAGAAATCCCCAATTCTTCTCTTGTCTGATCATTCTCATATTTTTTATGTTTTTGTCTCCATCAAGAAGACAATATGCAAGGAACCTATCAGAAAAATGAATTATAAGCTCTAATTGCAAGTGTGTTTCCCAAGAACCACAGTTGTAGCTCATAGCTCACATTTATAATTTGAAGAATATCGGTTCCCTGCACCATTAGCTTGACTATCCACTATTGTTGCCACCATTAGATAGTCCTCTCCTTCTTCTCTAGCCATTGATGGTGTGGAAGATGTTGAAGAAGCTCCTTTTTTCTTCATAATCGAAGTTGCAGTCTCCGTCAATGTTCTTCCCCTCTTCCAAGCTTGGCTCGAAATTGGTGTGACTTAAAGACCACTCTTCTCCTAAGCTAGATGATCCTTACTTCTTCCTCAAGCTAGGTGAACTTGATGCTCTTCATTCTTGGATGATCTCTTGCACTATCTTCATATTTTGGGTTTTTCTTCTAGTACTTAGTGAAATTATATGAAAACCTGCAAGTGATAAAATTCCTAGTATGCGCTAGGCACGTATTCCAGAAGGTCTTCTAATGAATAACTACTCACACCACACTATCTATGTTCGAACAAGAATATTATATAATTTTAGGGGTTTTTATTCTAGTAAACCAAACAAAGCAAAACAAAGCAAGAAGAGTAAAGTTGTTTAGGGGGTTTTCAAGTTATATAGATGCATAAAAGTAAAGATTATGTTATTGAACAAGAAAGCATACTCGATTACTATCATACCTATCAAAACTCGTCCATATCATGCATCGATGACTCATATATATCATTGGTCTATCCCTTTTACTAAACTCATCCTACTCGAGCTTTCGCCACATGCAATAGAACTTAATGCGTGATTTTGCTTCATGCGATCACATATTCAATGAAGAACAGAGAAGTGAGGATAACACATGATTAAGTGTGAGTCTCTTGACCCATAATTGATGGTCTATGGCAACGATGATCTAACAATCAAGCATTGATATACTCAAAGTATAGATGGTTTGTCGTTCCCTCTCTAGTCGTGTGGCATCAATGCGGTATCATTAGAGGGCAAGTCCTTAACAACCCAGATGATACTAAGCACAATGCATATAGTAGCATACTATAGAGTCATAAGCATCGATGATGAGAAAGCATTCATACTAGATATATAACAATGATCATCACATAAGCATCGAAGCCAAAGCATCCATGCATACATCACAAGCATCAAAATTCATAAGTATAAATACAAGCATCATATGAAATCATAGTTTCTATACATACACAGATAAATGAGTTCACATTCTCATACAATTAACGCCAAACTACCAATTACCGGGGAAAAATGTCAAACTAGCTATACATTAAAGAGAAGGAGGGTGCCACCATCAATGATGAATGTGTCTCCTTAGTTGCACCCTCTTCTATGAATGCTAAGCTCTCACTCGAACAGAGTGTCTACAAAAAGTTTGGGGTGAAATTGTGCAGCCTACATAACTAATGAGCCTAGATCCCTATTATAGTGGTAGAGCACGACCAAAATCTTCCTAACCCTACCAGGACACAGTTTCTTTGACTTGGGGCCAAAGCATGACCTAAAGATATCTTGTTTGGGTTTGACCTTTGAGAAGCGGTACACAAGGCGTTGGTTGTTTCTTCTGCTTTGGCCGAGTCTTCCTCCATTGGGCTACTCTTGGACTCTACTCATGGTTACTACTTACTAGTATGCTTCTTCGTTATTGGACCTCGTCTTTAACATGAAAGCTCCATATTCTTTTCTTTATAGCTCTTTAGATCCTACAGAGTTAGCCAAATCTTCCTAACTTGCTTTGTACCTTGAAAACCATAAAAAAACGTGTCAAGAAGGCATCAAAATGTAAAAAACACAACCATATATCATTAAATTATTATTTTTTATATATAACAAAAAAACTGTAAGTTAGCGGGCCGAAGAAGATCCATAATGCTGTATCTGGATTTCAAATGGGCCATAAACTCAATTGGATAAAAACCCAATTTGTTCGGGAAATTGGAATCCCATGTCGATCGCGAGAAACGCACACTTTGCTGCTTCTTCCTCTCTTCCTTGGCAATTCAGGAGACAAGAACTGAAATTAGTAGATCCAGAGGTAAGTTTCTTCTTCTTCAGATCTCTTCCGGTGTCATTGTAATTTCTTCCTATCCCTCTCCGTTTACAAATTCCTAAAACCTCAATCTCGGCGGCGATCTCGTTCCTCCGGTTATTCTCCGTTCAATTTGCCGGCGATCCTTGTAAAACTCTGAAGAACTTTAGCTAACGCATTCCCAATTTGCAATCGGTCGACTTCGAAATCGTACTGTTCGCTTAGTTTTATTTCGTTCTCTCTCATTCGGTAGGCGAAACGGAGTGGCACTGCGGCCTGTTGAGCTGATAATATAGATCTGAGCTTGGCGCTTCTTCAATTACGTAGATCTCTTAGGTTTGTCAATGCATCCGTTGGCATTGGAAGCCTGAGATTTAGATTGAATTCGGATTCTGCTGTGATTGATCCGAACACCGGTGCTTGTACAATTTGATAAGTTCGTGTTGCTGACTGAAACTTCGGTTTCTAGGTGGTGAAGTCGAACTCTCGTGTGCGGCATTGATTGTGGTATATTCGTTCGTCGTTCTATCAATCAAGATGGTAAGCTTCGTGCTCTTCGATTTTCCTCTCTCTTTCTCTGATGGATCCTTGATCTGAATTGTGTGTTTTACTCCATCTGTGCAGGTTGTGCTTGCAGCTTCTATTGTAACCAAGTCTGGGAAAGGTGAGTCTTCTTGTTCCTTTACATCCGATCCAGTGTATTCCTTTTCCGAAAGCTTCAGCGCATCGTCCTTGTTGTTCTAGAACATGCTGTTCATGCTGCAGAATGTTGTGATCTGCGAGGCACCTTTGTTGTATAGGAAATTAGGTTACATTTATGATGCAGTGTCGTGCATTTGAGTTCTTCGCTTGTGTAGTGCCAAATTTAACCTGTTCTTGGAGATATGGACCATGTCCAGAGTCCCGACACATATATACTAATGCGTTGAACTGTATGGCAGATTTTTCTTGAAGTACGTGCTATTGAAGTGGGTGCATCTGTATTGCCATTAGTGATAGAGGCTATTGTTTTGGAAGTGACCAAATTCCAGTTCCTGGTTGCATTAACAGTTCTTTGTTTTCGGTTCAGTTCTTGTCTCTAGGCAGTTTGTGGACATGTCTCGTATACGGATTGAAGGTCTTCTGGCTGCATTCCCTAAGTTGGTGGGTACGGGAAAGCAGCATACATATGTTGAGACTGAGAATGTACGCTATGTGTACCAGCCAATAGAGCTTATGTACTTACTGCTCGTGACAAATAAGCAGAGCAACATTCTTGAAGATCTAGAGACTCTTCGGCTCCTCTCTAAGCTGGTATCTTCCTTCTTCTGGCCTGTTTGATTATCGTTAATGTGTTTTTTTTTATATATATTTTGAATAAATCCTTCTGTGGCCTTCCTATTCTATTTGACAGTTTCTTCTCAGATGCACTATTTTATTCCTGATGATCTGACAAGGCTTGCAATTGATATCCTTGTTCTTAAATTAGGTACCCGAGTATGCTATGTCTCTTGATGAAGAGGGTATTTGCAAGACAGCTTTCGAGTTGATTTTTGCCTTTGATGAGGTCATCTCCCTTGGGCACAAGGACAATGTAACTGTTGCCCAGGTGAAGCAGTACTGTGAGATGGAGAGTCATGAAGAGAAATTGCATAAGCTAGTAATGCAGAGCAAGATCAATGAAACCAAGGATGTCATGAAGCGAAAAGCTAGTGAAATTGACAAAAGCAAGGTGTCTGCTGAAGTTTTGTGAATTGCACCCATCAACATTTTATTGGAAAAGGTTAAATTTATTGCAGGTTAAAGTTCTGATCACATCTTTCAATTCTTTCAGCTTGAAAAGAATAGGGGCGAGAAGGGAGGGTTCATGTCATTACAATCAATGGGCTCTGGAAGAATCGAGAGTAGCTTCAATGATATGAATCTTTCTAGCAGTGGAAGTGGCTTTGGAAGTGGTTCTGGGTTTGGATTGAACACTGATATTGACTCGTTCTCCAGCAAGTCAAAAGGTTTGTTCTGCATCTTGTGCTACTTGTGTGACTTTATTGGTTATCTTATCTTTAGGTTGGCTGATCATTGTGAGTTGTGTTTGTAAGTTGCTGTTTTCTGAACAGAAATGGTTTCCTATTGTTTCACTTTCCTTTCAAAACTTTATTTGGTTGATGCTACTTGTGCTGCTAATTTAATTTTGCTGTTTAGTTAGTTTGACTCATTTACTGGGTGGAACATTTCTCAACACTTTGCTTGGTGATGCCAGGTCGTCCACCTTCATCTGCTACTGCACCTGCTAAAGGTCTTGGCATGCAACTTGGTAAAACTCAAAGGACAAACCAGTTCTTGGAGTCTTTGAAGGCAGAAGGTGAAGTCATCAATGAAGAAGTGCAACCAAGTGCAGGTCAAGTAAGAACTGTTGCTGCACCACTAACTGACCCAATCACTCTTAACGTGGAGGAGAAGCTGAATGTCACTCTGAAACGGGATGGTGGAATAAGCAACTTTGATGTTCAAGGGCAATTGTCACTTCAGATTCTTAACCAGGAAGATGGGCTGATCCAAGTTCAGGTTTTCTCTCCAGCTTTTCCCCTACTTTTTTCCCCTGTAAATCTGAAGTGGCCTCCCCTATGAGCATGTAGGCATGGTTTTCAAGTTGAACATCTCCCCCTTCGGTTGTGTTCCATTGTGTAACTTCTCTGTATTCACAGAATAATTATTTCTTTCTAGATCTAGGTTAAAACTGTTATATATTACTTATATCTTTAGTACAGAGAGTAATATTTACATTTGGACTTTTGAGTTGGTCTTTTCTGCTAGTAGTATATAGCTCTGTGTTGCATGAAGCCTGTTTAGAAACAGTCCTATGCTTTGGTATGAGAACTTGATTGGAACAGGATCTAGTGGGGTCCCTGGTAGGGTTAGATAGTTGAGAATTGGATTGGGAGTTAGGGATTTAGAAGATATTGGGGATAAATTGGGGGCGAGTTAGAGGTAGGTTAGGATAGAAGAAAGTGAGAAGAATAGGGGTTCGTTTGGGAGGGAGGACGAAGGAGAGAGGGAAGAGAGAGAGTGGGAGGAGAGATTAGTTTTAGGGACAATTTTTCTTCTGTAGGTGCTTAATTGAATCCATAACCCGGTAAATTCTCTTAAACTACCCATAATTAATCATTATCACGAAAATACCAATAACACCCAAAAGCTCCTTAAAATGTACTCAAATATCCCGATAATTCCAAAAATCCCATAAAGCATAAATAATTGTGCGAATATAAAAATAAGATGGAAACCAGGCTTCCATCAGAACTACATTAATCATGGCGATGTGCATGATGTTAACTGCGTCTTTCAATTGGCTGTATTATATTCAAGTGTTACTGATCCGTCCCAGAGATGTTATTTTGTGATGCTTTTATACTTTGTTTCATTCATTTAGATTGAAACCAGCCGGAACCAAGGCGTCATTTTCAAGACTCACCCTAACATGAACAAGGAACTATTTGCAAATGAGAACATTCTGGGCTTGAAGGACCCAAATAGGCCTTTTCCTACTGGTCAAACTGGTGATGCTGCTGGAGTTGGTCTTTTGAAGTGGAGAATGCAAAGTGGAGATGAGTCAATGGTGCCACTAATAAGTGGGTGATTTTGTGCTACTACATTATTTCTCACTCTTTCGATGGAACACGTATTTCTTGTACTGATCTACCAGGTGTCTTTTTATACTGCAGTCAACTGCTGGCCCTCTGTGTCCGGAAACGAGACATATGTCAGCATTGAATATGAATCTTCGTCCATGTTCGATCTGCAGAATGTGTTAATCTCAGTTCCTCTTCCAGCTCTAAGAGAGGCACCACGTGTTAGGCAGGTCGATGGCGAGTGGAGGTAATGAACTTAGTTTTGTTTTTGTCGAAGGTGATTAAATTAAAGCGGGGTTCTATATACTGGGAAATGATACCCTCTAACAAAGTCGGTGCCATTTGCCTTGAAAAATATATTTTCTTCTTTGGGTTTATTGGAGTTCTTCTCAAGCAGTAAGCCATATCAGTGAATCATCGTCCATTTTAAATTGGAACGGGGTAAAAATAAGCTGGATGGAAGATCAGTACGTGATTTCAGATGTTGTGAATCTTTGTGCATATAAAGAGGTCCCGGGTATAGTAAAAGGAAACCGAAAGGAAGTTCATGTGAATGCACATGTAGTTGTATTGAGTACTGGCTGCCATGATTTTATGTTCAAATCGAATTGCATAAACATGATATGCAGTGCAACTGTGAGTCACTAACATGTGTTTTTGAACTTGTAGGTTTGATTCCCGAAATTCTGTTTTGGAATGGTCTATTCTTCTTATCGATAACTCGAACCGCAGGTAATCTAATAACCGATATTTTCATTCCTGCCGAAAGTGAAGAATTCTTGATGGTGTATCCTCACGCTAGGTTGGTTTTGACGCTCTCGTCTTCTTTTTGCAGCGGATCAATGGAGTTTGTTGTACCTCCAGCAGATACGTCAGCTTTCTTCCCCATTTCTGTCCGATTCTCAGCTGCTAGTACATACAGTGATGTGAAGGTGTGTTTTTCTGTCCTGCTAATGCCATCTATTCTTTCATTTTGGGGTTCGTAAATTGCCTACGTGCTTTCCGACGCTGTACAAGTTGAAACGTCTTATGCTGTTGGACTGCAGGTTGCCACTGTCATTCCTCTCAGAGGCGGAGCTCCTCCAAAATTCTCCCAGAGGACGCAGTTGGTTACAGAGAATTACCAAGTAGTCTGATAACTTCAGTCCGTCTCATTGAGTCGAATAGCCTTTTTTATAATTTTTGGCTTTTAGATGATGCATTCGTCGAGTATTGAAAGCTGGAGGAGTGGGGTAAAAGAGACGTTTATATAATCCGTAAGATTCGTTTGTCAATTTTGAGAATTCTGAGATCTGGTGCCTCTTATGTTCGGTTTTTGTTCCCGTTTTTTCGGTTGTACAAATAGTTTCATGGTGGTAGGCTTCTTCTCCATCATCTTCAGAACATCGTCAATTGTTATGTACCTTGGGTCCTCATATATTTTACTAAGATCATTAATCAAGCTGCTTGTAGAATGATAATGACTAAGAATCTAAGATCATTGCTCGAATCCCAAGTGGGTAGGGATTGGATAGAGACTGTCTTTGATCTTACTCATTGGCAACTTAGGAGTCGTTTGCTAGTTGCACTTATTTTGTTGAGATTGTTACTATACATGTATTGTTTAGAATGCAACGTTTTTTTGTTTTTTTTTATCAGAAACAACGCATTGATTGTTTTTGCGATGTGACAGAAACTTATCACTCAAAATGAGTGATTGTTATATCTCAACTTTTCGTTGTGATTGTTGATATAATTGTTTGTCTCAGCTTTTAGTTGATTTGACAAAAACAATCAGACATACCAAACGTTGTATTCTACAATGCATCAAATTCAACAACAATACATGTATAATATTATACATGTATTCACAACAATACATCCATTTAACAATCGCAACTTCCAAACAACCCCTTAATAAAAGCTTGTTTTACCAAGTAGAGTTTACAAGGAAAGAACCCGATTGGATCCGACCTATTGATAACCTGATGAAGGATTTTACTAAGCAGGATTAAATGATTAATTAGGAAATCCCAACTGTGGCTAACATGGCCTTCTGAGGTGAACAGAGATCTCCACTATCTGTGATGACATGAAGAAATTTCAGACTACATTGAGATCTCCAGGCGAGAGGTAATCGAAGATAGAGACGATAATGGCCGAGCACAGAAGAGGACTAGGAACAACACCAACCACACGCATCTTGATTGCTTTTAATACTGTCTCTATGGTAATGTTACGTTTAATAGTACATTAATAGTCATAATATATAAAATTAATTATTTTATAAATAAATAAATATATAACTAATAGTAAAGTTATCAATTTAATTCATTAAATACGGCTATTAAATGTGTTATACGAGTTTTATACGTGTTTAGTACTGGAGCCATCAAATGAATGGGAATAAATAAAACGGCTTGACAATAATACGAATACAGAAGTTTTAAACGGATAAAATACGTACGGGAAGATATACATGTACTAAATGGAGTACTTACTTGACTTAGATTGATCAACCCTACAATGAATATGATTTTGTGTTGGCGAGGTTGTGAGCGTCGAAAAAATCTGGGCAGACCAAGGCTTCTGGTACACTCGGAAGCGACGACCGTAATTAAACAGCTCTCAAAATGCCTATGATACAGGAAGACAGTAGACCTGGCAATCAGGCCGCGTCGGGTGATTTTGGGTTGAGGTTTCAAGTTACAGGTCGGGTCATGTTGGGTTGGCTTAATTTAGGTCAAATATTGATCCAGCCCATTTAGTTTTGGGTCGGGTTACATGGCATTTCGCGTTATGAGCGCTCACAGAAACAGTATGAAACATGTTTCATATTTTTTAAAAGAACAAAAATCTTCACATATGCATGACAATAGTTTACCTAACACATGCCAATTAACATATTCTCAAATCTTCCCATGGAGATGAAATGAAACACAAATGATACAAATCGTCAAAAAACAAATCCCAAGAGTAATACTACTACAAGAAACACATGATATTTGATTATCCTTAACCTCCAAACATGTTTTTCAAATCCTTGTCAATTCTTTTAAACATCTCACCAATTTGTAAGTGATTTTATCATTTTGATAGTTACATATGGAATGGAAGGGAGCCAACCCGACCCAAAAAATCACGGGTTAATTGGGTTTGGGTCTTTTGAATTTTTGGTTATAAAACTTTCTATCTTTCGAGCGGGTTTGGATCGGATCATAATTTATCAGATCTAGAAGACGGGCAAGCGTGGTATGCAAAGTGAGTTTTACATAGACGAGCATGTGAGGCGACTTGAATGTTTGTTCGTTAAAAATCAAAGTAAAGGGACTAGTTTGTAAACGGACCAAACTAGAAGCGGGCAATGCATGATTCGTGGTTTTTTTGTTTTCGAAGCAAAGTTCATTGATGATTCAATTAACAAGCCCGTAGTCTCAGCTGAATGTTCAATCTTTAGCAACGAACAAAGTTCCCATACTTCCAAATGGTCGTAAATCGTATATATGCTTTCGTGGCAACTGCCAACGGCCTCTCCCTGCGAAAAATAGGAGAAAGGCAAGGAACGAATTTGAGTTTTAATGAATTTCTCCCTGAAGCTGCGACGTTTCCCCGCTCCGTCGACACAGTGAAGCGCCGAAGGGACGTTCCTCTCATTTCCGCCGTCGCCATTCTTCTCAGGTACTCATTTCTCCCTGTCTCTCTCTCTCTCTCTCTCTCTCGGAGGAATCAGGAAGCAATTGCGCCCTGATATGCATGCACGGGAATGAAAAATGTTCAGATGATGATTTGATGATGATCGGTTTAGCTGGCTAAGGGACATCGAAGCAGAAGAAAGAAACAATGGGGTCAAGAAACACTGATTCTTTTCAACTGGGGAGGAGCCCTTCCATCAAGTCATGCTTCCCCGACACAAAATCGACGGAGGGTTCAGAGTACAGATCCGATCTTAGGTCGGCCCTCCACCTCAAGTCGTATTCCTGTGATGTGAGGGATCTCTCTTTCCCAGACTTCTCTCCCATGTCTTCCCTGCCTCTACATCGCTCCTCTAATGTCGTAATGTATGACAACGCACTCTACACCAATAATCGGGCCCCAAATTTGGAGCCCTCGGGTTCGCCTTTCTCAGGGGTACGGCGAAGCCTGGACAATAATCACCCTCGCGCTTCCCCTGCTCGGACCTCCGGGGAATGTAAGGTCGCTGGGTTCGACCCTCTCCTGACGTTGCAGGCCTCTAATGAGAATTCAGCGCTAGAGATGACGGCTCCAAGTGACAACAAATATGCAGATGGAGCCAAGTTAGCCTTAGGTATGGTTCCAAGAGTAGGGCACAGAAATTTTAGATGTGTGTGAAAAAAGAATGTGACATTATTGTCTGTGTGCGTGTGTGTGATGAGGATGATGATGATGATGATTGAAAGTAACTCTGGGCAGGGGACAAAAGATTCAAGGGCCATCCTAGGCACGTTCCGCTTTACCTTGCTGCGCTTAAAGGCGATTGGAAGACGGCTAAGGCTTACCTGCAATGGCACCCCACGTCGATTCGTGCTTACATCACAAGGGGGCTAGAAACTGCGCTTCACATTGCAGCTGGCGCGAGGCACATTGTGTTTGTTAGGAAGCTGGTTAAGAGGATGACGGCAGATGACTTAGCTCTGCAGAACAAGGTAGGGAACACGGCGCTGTGTTTCGCTGCAGTCGCTGGTGTCACGGAGATCGCCAAAGTGTTGGTGAACAAGAACAGAAGCTTGCCACTACTGAGAGGCAGTAAAGGAGCCACGCCGCTCTACATGGCTGTGCTTTTGGGGAAAAGAGATGTGGCTTGGTATCTTTACTCTGTTACAGAAGACAGTGCTCTTTCTGGAGAGGATCGAATTGGACTTCTTGTGGCTGCTATCACATCCGATCTATTTGGTACCTTTGACCTTAACTTCGACTACTCATTAAGCTACTGTTTTGTACTCTGCAGATGTCCATAGTGAGTAATAAGTACTAACCATATCTAGAGAAGCATTTGTATCCACCAGATGTAGCTTTGGCACTGCTCCGTAACCATCCTGAATTAGCTACAACTCGAGATGCAAATGGTGAATCAGCTCTTCATGTGTTGTGCCGAAAGCCAGGTGCATTTTACAGTGGAACTCAATTGGGCCTTTGGAGGGGATGCATCTATTCATGTTAGTTGTACCTTCCAAGTTCTGCACTATTTACACATATCATTGTTCTACTATCAGTAAGATGGCTTATGTGGCCCCCTGTGATGATGCCATGGTGATCATGTTCCAGTAGTTACGTTCCCAGGATTATCGATTTACATCCCAAATTGGAGTAGTTTCCCCATTAAAACAATGTGAATTCCTCTAATTGAAGGTCAGAAATGTTTTAGATGCTTAATATTTCTGAGTATTACTTTGTGGTATGTTGAAGGTATCCAGGTGCCATTTATGGGGTCCTCTGGTTCTATGCAAGATGATCGTCTAGGTCGACGTATTCTCCGAGGTTCTTCTCTCTCTCTGTCTCATTAGCAACATGCACATAACTTGTACAAGTGCATGCATTTCTACAGTAAATAATAAAACAAGTTTGTGCAATTAGTTTCTTTTACTTGGAACTCAAGAAATCAGGGGTCACATCAAAACACTTCAACCGTACTCTACGACAATCCATAAATGCCTGTAACCAGCTTTAAGCAGTGAAAGCTTTTCCAAAGATGTCTAGTATAGCAGTTCTTTGTGCAAGAGACTTTCCAGACTTGCGCTCTTAGGATGATGTTGTCCAGCTTTGCTTCCTCTTTTGACATCACTAACTGTTATCTTCTTTGTGATGGCATTACTAACAACACCAGCGATAGGAAGAAGTGTTGCTCATCTTGGTAAGTTCGTAGTATCGCTCGTGATGCTCCTACCTTATGCAGCTTAACTGCGTTGACCAACTATTTCAACACATTTCTGCAGTCCCAGATGCAAATTTGATATACTACATGAAGCTCAGTCACACTCAAGCCCTTGAGCTGGCAAAGCGACTTTGGGATCTGATATTGCATCTAGACAATGCGAGTGTTAAAGAGTTCATCAGGACACCCACACGGCTGCTTTTCACAGCTGCAGAGCTCGGAATGGTAGAGTTCTTAACCATTCTGATTCGCTCCTATCCTGACCTGATTTGGAAGGTTGACGAACATTCTAGAAGCATATTCCACACGGCAGTGGTGCATCGACAAGAAAAGGTCTTCAGTCTTATCAATGAGATAGGAGCACTGAAGGACTTTATAGCTATTTATAAGGATGAAGAGAACAATAACATGTTGCACTTGGCTGGGAAGCTTCCCCATCCAAGTCGACTGAACACAGACAATGGTGCAGCTTTGCAGTTGCGACGTGAGATATTATGGTTCAAGGTTTAGATCCAATTCCTTGTGCTCTGAAGCTTTCTTGTGTGATGTTAACTGTAATGTCTTGACTCGGGTTACTTTTACTGCAAGCCCTGAATGCAGGAAGTGGAGAAAATTGTGCAACCGCTATATAGCGAGATGAAGAATGCAGATGGGAAAACTCCTCACGATCTGTTTGCAACAGAACACAAGAAACTGGCAAGAGATGGGGAGAAGTGGATGAAGGAAACTGCATCTTCCTGCATGGTCGTCGCAACCCTCATCACCACCATGATGTTTGCAGCGGCTTTCACTGTTCCTGGTGGAAACGACCAGGATACAGGCATGCCCCTTCACCTCCACACCAAGTCGTTCTTGATCTTTGTTATATCTGATGCACTTGCTTTGGTCTCTTCGGCGACATCCATCTTGATATTCCTGTCCATGCTGACCTCACGATATGCTGAAGAGGACTTCCTCTCCTCGTTACCAAACAAGCTGCTCACCGGGCTTCTCACCCTTTTCATCTCCATCGCCACCATGATGATGGCCTTCAGCTCCACCCTTTTCATGACCCTTGGCTATAGTTATACATGGACTACTGTGACCATCACAACCGTTGCTTGTGTCCCTGTCTTGATGTATGCTTTCCTGCAATTCCGTCTCGTCGCTGACATCATTAGTCATTCTTATACCACCAGTATCTTCTTCCACCCTAGAAACTGTTTGCTGGGCTGATAAGAGAAAACAATAAGCACCATTTTTGAACATCGCCCATCAAATATGACCATCATTGTAAAGGTTTATACAATGTATATAGCAATTTTGATACAAGTACATAGAGACACAAATTCAGCCGAGTCATGGTGTTCATCTTCCTTTCTTTGATCCAAACAACATCTTTTGCACACAAGAAATTCAAGGCTTCCATTAAGCTCCGATTCTCTTTCTGATCCAGCTTCATTTGGTGTTCTTCTAAGCGAAGCTTCCATCTTCTCTTAATGCTTACAGGCTATAATCAAGTAAACTCCTTGCTGCCTTTCAAGCTTCAAACTCAAGCTTACTACACCACCTCAGAGCTCTTTTTTGGCTTCAAATTTCTGACTTTCTTCCACAGCTTCGTCTCCTCCACTACAGTTGTAGTTGGCTAATGATTTTGCTCGCATACAATCTTCCCAACCTTGGCATATTTCTCAATGAACTTCAAGCTCGGAGGCGTGTAATGAATTAGCACTCAACAGTAATAAATAGAAAGTGGGAAGGCTTAATTGTAACACTCTTCTATCCTCAGTTAACATAACATCATGAGCCTGAATACACGTTCTCAACTCTTCAACTACGCCTATTTTTCTCCTTCTTCCTTCTCTCGGCCTTGGCCTCAGATAGGAGTAAGCTCTCTTCGAGCTGAATTCCCTTCGACCCACCTAGAAAAGTCACAACCCTTTTTGGATCCTGCACCACGAGATATTGTAGTTAACAGACAAAACACACAAATGAAAATGGAATTTCACCACCTCACGCTTACCCTCCAATATGGACAACCATAAAATTGTTTGCTTGGATTTGACTCAGTACCAGATCGATTTACCACATAAAGAGCATTATGGTAGCAACGAGCCACCCCACAACTATTGAAACTTGTCGAAGATGAAGAAGCCCACTGTGACATGACGAACCCTCGCAATATTGGACATTTTCAATGGCTACTATTTGAGCATTACTATTTAATAATTATTTTTATTAAAATTTATTTATGATTATTATATAAATTTATTTATTTATTTATAAATTTTAATAAATTTTTTCTATAATAATATATTTTTCTTATTTGCCACTCTATTTGCATACTACATTTTTATTCCAAACTATAATTTCCTTCTCCCCTTCCTACCCTACCAATTTACACCCTTTCAATTTTCATTTTAACTTGCACCCTCCAATTTGAACCACTGCCAAACAGTGTACCTTCAAATTCAATAGCTCAATTTGCTTTGGATGGGAGAATAAACATTGTTTCATATGCATTTTGACGTCGCAATCTACCCATCCAAACATTACAATACGTTAATTCATATGGACAAAAACCCGATTGCATTTACAAGAATAATTATTTCTATTTTTAAGAGGCCAATTATGAGTTATTATTTCTCCATTTATTATGTAGGGAAAAGATGTGAAGTTGTCAATATCCTAGATTTAATTCCCCTAGAAGTAGAACACATTAATCAAAATTGAGAGTTTTTTTTTTTGTAACTGACAAATAATAGTATATATTTATTTTTTAAAGGAATGGAGTACGGACAAATGTTTAAAATTCCCCTTTTTTTTTTAAATGTATTCTAGGTAGTCTCTGCACAATTTCCCATCCCCAAAATTGCTTTGCTTTACCGTTAGCTAGCTAGCTAGCGAGCAGGACTAGAAGTAGGAGCTCCTTTACCCCAAACGACGCAGCCGTGGCATCCTATCCTACGCACCCAGCGCACGATAATATAAAATTGCGCTGCCCATCACCGCCACTTCCGCCTGCGCTTCCATCACCACCACCACTTTCTGCCGCCGCGATGGAGGCTCCGTCTACTCCTTCCAAATCCAGAAACCCTAATAAATTCCAAAGCTCCTCCTCCTCCTCCAGCCATCACCACTCCGCAATGGCGCGAAAATCCTCCCTCGTCAAACAAACCATCGTCTGCTCCGCCTGCTTCGTCCTCGTCCTCTACGCCTTCTTCAACACTTTCCTCCACCCCACCGACTCCCCTCCTTCTCCCCTCTTCCCCGACGGCGTCGTCCGCGATGACGTCTTCGTCGGCTCCACTGCTGCGAGCAAGGTCAAGGTTTTCATGTACGATCTCCCCAGGCAATTCACCGTCGGCATCATCGAGGGCCACGCTAGGGCTCGCGGCTCCTCCGATTTCTCCAAGTCGAGGTACCCGGGACACCAGCACATGGGGGAATGGTACCTGTTCGCCGATCTGAATCGGACCGAGGAGGAGCGGGTCGGATCGCCCGTCGTCAGGGTCTACGATCCGGAGGAGGCCGACCTGTTTTTCGTCCCGGTGTTCTCTTCTCTCAGCTTGATCGTGAACACGAATCGGCCCGGGGCGGATCAGGCCTACAGCGACGAGAAGATGCAGGACGAGCTGGTGCAGTGGCTGGAGCAGCAGGTGTACTGGCGCCGGAACAGCGGTAGGGATCACGTGATCGCCGCCGGAGATCCCAATGCGCTCTACCGAGTGATGGACCAGGTGAAGAACTCGGTGCTCTTGCTGTCCGATTTCGGCCGCGTGAGGCCCGATCAAGGATCGCTGATCAAGGACCTGATTATACCGTACGCTCACCGGATCAACTCTTATACCGGCGAATTGGGAGTGGAGAAGCGGAACACACTGCTCTTCTTCATGGGCAATCGGTACCGGAAAGATGTAAGCTTTCTCCCTTCGGTTCATGTCTGCTTGATCCTCTCTCTCATTCCCACGCTTAATTTCCCATGGGTGTTCTTCTGTTCTTGTTTCAGGGAGGCAAAATTCGGGACTTGCTATTCCAAATGCTGGAAACCGAGGACGATGTGATCATAAAACACGGGACGCAGTCGAGGGAGAATCGCCGGGCGGCCACTCGCGGGATGCATACTTCAAAATTCTGTTTGAATCCGGCCGGGGACACTCCGTCGGCTTGCAGGCTGTTCGATGCGATTGTTAGCTTGTGTGTTCCTGTGATCGTGAGTGACAGCATTGAGTTGCCTTTTGAAGATGTGATAGACTATAAAAAGATTGCAATCTTCGTGGGCACAAAAGCTTCTCTGAGACCTGGCTACTTGGCTAGTTTGCTGAGAGGAGTAAGCACAGAGAGAATTCTGGAGTTCCAGAAAGAGCTGAAGCAGGTATATATTACTACGTTGCTTACGATGAGCCTCAAAAGATCGTCCAATCTATCGCCTATTTGCTTGTTAATCTGTTTGAACTGGGAGAGGTTAGGTTGAGTATTGTATGTGCCCTGAACCGAGTCTTGTTACTGCTGAGGAGCTGAATTGCAGGTGCTACTGCTAATCGCCTGATCATAAGATATAACTTACGCGTCATGCTTGTTAAGCTGATTGCAATCATCACAGTTCTTTTGATTGTCTTTATGATCCCTGTAGCTTATACCTGAGTTTAAAATGATGTAACTTTGACTGACTACTGATTTCAGGTAAGCCACTATTTCGAGTATGGGGAACCAAACGGAGCAGTGAATGAGATATGGCGTCAAGTTTCGCAGAAGCTACCACTGATAAAGCTGATGATAAATCGTGATAAAAGGCTCATAAAGAGGGACTTGAGTGAGCCAGATTGTTCTTGCCTGTGTACAAACAAGACTGGCTTCGTAACCTCCATATGATGATGAGTAGGATTTTGTCTTTCCGTGTCTGCGAGCTAGTGGTACACAACGATCCCCGAGAGACTCTTTTAGGCACATCCTGAATCGAAATCCTGGCAATGAGAAGATGAATGGACGATGATGGTGGGCTGCTGCAGAATGAGTTCAGTTTGTGCCCTATACTTTCGGGTCTTGCCTGCTCCTTCAACAGGGAAGGTTACCAGCGAGAGATGATTTTGTCAAAGGCTTACTTTCGACAGCAAGCATAGTTGTATATTTATTTTCTCCCTCTATTTACCTTGTATCCTCACAAAGAAATGCGATTCATTAATTTTATACATCTAGGCAAATGATAAGTTGATCACAATGTTCTAATTAAAAGAGTTTCCCTCATCAAAATCATGGGTTACGTATTTTCAAATTCTTCTGTTAGGAACCTTTGGTTCGTCCATTCCTTCACAGGTTCACTGTGTCTAATGTGCAAAGGACAAGACCTATCATCTTTTTCAACTTGTATTGACCCTCAGAGAGTTCTAACTCGCTCACGATAGGCCATCCTTAAGTTCTGAACATTTCAAATCTCAATTTCAGCGACACAGTGGAACCGTGAAGTTGAGTACAGGTTGATTCCATGGATTTCGCCTGTTTGATTGGCCAATCTTCTTTAGTCATGCTACTACTAATGGAAACAATAGAAAGAGGCTGAAATGAGGGATGGAATTTGCTCCGATCGCCATGAGCGGAAACCTGCACGCTGAAGTTTCCAGCTGCGGTGTAGTAGACGTTGCAGCAGGCGCAACAATGGTGAGAAATTCGCTTGACCTGGACATGCAGGTGGAGATGATAGATTGACCTGGATTAGCAACCCACAGAGATCATCACTGGCAGTAGGAAACAATGGATGAAGGAGCACTTACTGCAGACCAAAAGATGAAAGATTGCTGCTTACAGGCAAGGCAGTAGGACCACTGTTGATATCCCACCCGAAACCCATCAACTAGGCCCTTCCTTCTCTGCAACTATTTTGGCAGCATAGAGAAGTTGGCCTAGGATTTCTCCATGCCTGGCATGAAAGCATGCGAAAGGCAGAGTGCGTTTTGGCATCCGATGAAGGATGGGAACAATTAAAACGAGAGCAAAAGGAGTAAATGCATAGTGACATTGTGAAAGAGTGATTTGCCTAATAAGACGCACATCAGCCAGAAAGTGACTTCCTTCAAGACAATGCTGCAAAACATGTAACCTCCAGTTCATCTCAAGCATGTAAATGCTTGCTATCAATGAAAGGAAAAAATGTTCGGTAGAGCTGCAACTACACAAAAGCAATTGACTTGTATGTGCTTTGTTTTTAGGGTGCATCTATATCTATCTATCTATATCTATACTATATATTATGGCAATTCAAAAGTAACTTCTTGTCACATAAGCATTTGGAGAATTCACAAGTTGCCAAGGTGGACACCTTTTTTTGCAAACAAAAAATTCATTATTGATCTATTTATGGAGCTATCTCTCTCTTCTTTTAATATTTCTACTCATTTTTACTAAAAATTAATAATAAATGACCTTTTTTATGAAAATGTAAACAAACACACAAAAGTATAATATTTTTGTCAATTAAAAAAAATAAATATGGAAATAGAGTGTGACTGTATTGAATTTGATTAAATAAAAAGTATATGATTAAATCTTATCAAGTAAATTTTCTTACTCATTTTCACCAAAACTTAATAATAAGTTACATTTTGACAAAAACTTAAAAAGTACACATATATAATAATATTTGTATCAATTAAACAAAATATTAAATAAAAATATTGAAAAAATGATTAAAAATGTACATATATTTAATAATATTTATATCAATTAAACAAAATATTACAATATAAACATTGAAAACAAATGATTAAGAAAGTACACACATATAATAATATTTTTATCAATTGACTTTGAAAATGATATATATGGATTTAGATTTTTTTGTATTAACAACTCTCTTATTTCTAATGTATTTTTTTCGTCGAATTATTTCTAATAAATATTTCTATCAATTAAAAAAAGTCTTATATAGCAAAAGGTCTGAATATAAACTTGACTAAGCAATAATAGTTCTTTCTTTAAAAAACTTATTATTCATCGTGATTAAGTGAAAACATATATTCAGGTTCTACCTTCAGTTTCTCAAATTAAGAGTAATCAGGTGTGCAATAATTTATAATTTGTCATAGGGTTTATATTAAAATATTCACACTAGATCATATTAATTGAACAATCTCTATTGAGGTCATTAGTCGAATGCTAAGTAATTTCTTTTCAGATTTGGAGATATTGTCGAATATTATTACATCAAAGTTTTTAAAATGACTTAACTATGATTTTTGACGAGTTTTGACTTCATACCTAGGATGAGACACAACATCACTTAAAAACAACAGGTGTGAAGGTTAAGAAAATTTTCGTTGAGGATATACGATAAACATCACGTTTCATCAACCACTAACCTTAGCATTGATCAAATAAGGGTTGAAAAAATTTATTTAATAGTTGATGTCTTGGTAGACAAATCTAAATTCGAGGATTGAGGCATTAAATAAACATAAGTGTGTTAGTAAGGCAATTGTAATAAAACATTGGGGTCGTTTGCTTCGAGGATTTGAAAGCTGAAAGTTTTAATAAAACTTGGATTTTGTAAAAGCATGGATATATGAGGGTTTTGGTTCATTATGGATTTGAAAATACCATATTTTGTTTCATAGATTTCATGATGCATTTGGTTAATTGAATTTGTATGTTGGAAGTGAAAATGACATATATTACCCTCATTGGTATGAGAAGGGAAATGAATTATGAGGGGTAGTTTGGTCATAAATAATAGACTTCAAAGTTCATGATCAATTTCCATCTAAAGAGGTGAAATTTTCAAGTCCTTGGGGCCCACAAATTTGGAACCTTAAAATACATGAGACCCACATATTTGTTGCCTCTAAATACATGACGCAAGCAATGGTTGGACAAAGTTCACGATAGCTCCAAATTCATCAAGCAAACAACCCCAACTATATGGTTGTGAGTCTGTGACTCCATACCAAATTTTGGCAATAACAAAAACTTTTTCAATATCGAAGTATCAAAATGGAAATCTTTTGGTTTGTAAGAGTAAGCAATTTGTATTTAGATCGAGTTATCCTGGCCACAAAATTTTGTTTTCATATTTCAGTCGATGAGCCCAGTTCAAAGTTATTAATCAGGGTTAAAAGTTAAAATAAAATCGTTATACATATTCTTAGATATTAATAGATATGTCTACAATACATTCAAGAATTCAAATGTATGTAAAATGTCACCATATTTCTACGAGTTATTACATTTTATAAAAAAAAATTCCAAGAAATCATATATAATCATTTCTTAATATTGTTGGAATCTAAAACTAATTTCACCCTTCGACGCTGGACAAAGTCTAATTGGTGTGCTTTTTTGCTTACTCTTTAAATTGCCATCATTATCAATAAAAAGTAAATTAAGTTAATAAAAATGAATGCAACATTCTGGTTTGTTCCTATTCCTTTTCCCATACAATATTGATAATAAAACACAGCATTGATAATAAAGAAACTAGATCAAGCCCCACAAAATGTAGTAGGGGGTTAAACGAAGAAGCGGAAGATTGATGATGTGGATGCCAATGTGATTTCTCATTCTTCCAAAATTACACAAGTAACTGATATTGCACGATATTTGTGGGATCTAGATCGCGATATTCTCTATTATCATATACTAACGTACGAGAAGGGTGAGAAAAAGAAAGCTCTTCACTTTTATTTATTAATTGAAATATTTTTGCAAATTTTAACTTATTCTTTTGTGTCCTTTAAAATTTTAACTTCTTTGTCACCTTGTGTGCTAAAAAATTAATAATCTCTTTAGTTTATATCTTAAATGGTGGATTCAATACATAATTATAAATCAATAAAGAAAGTACTAGAGAGAGCTCATCTAATAAAATTAAATTTTCATAAATAAATGAAATATATAAAAATGTGAAACAATATATGAAATTTGGTAAGTGAGATTAACAATTCAATGTATAATAGTTTAACATAATGAATCATAAATAAAATTATAATACTAGGACGAAAAATATAATAACCAATCAAAATTTGCCGCCCAATGGGCGGGTATAAAGCTAGTAATAATAAATAATAAAAAACGGATGAAAGCTTACTTTGCCAAGCTCTGTTACCCCGTGACGAAGCCAAGGGTTTGGGCTCTATTATGATAAATTTTTATGTATCTACACATAATATAATACACCGAAGGGAAAAACGGGAGCCCCATTTCAAATTTCCTGCAATGAGAGTGAAAGTAGGAAGGACATTTTGGTCTTCACAATAACTTTTTTTTATTAATCAAAAGATACATACTGGGATTCGAACCATGACCATTTTAAAGAAAGGCAAAGATCATAACCAATCACACTAAATACATTTGTTGTATCTTTTAAATTAAAAACATATAATAGCAGGGTGGGAAAAACTCTTCCCCTATTTCAAATTTCCTATTCCAGGAGCGTTTGTAGGAATGGTGGAATAGGGAGTGTCAATTTTTTTCTCTTTCCTCTGTGGAACGGGCCAACTTACCGTACACGCGGATTTAAACGGGTCCAGGAGTGTCAATTTTTTTCTTTATACCCTTTTATTTCTCCGTGGTGATAAAATATATATGAAAAGGCAAAAATAATACTCCTTTTTATTATTAAAAATAAAAAATTTAACAATAAACTAATGCATGGTATCTAATGGGCTAACCGCTAACCATAAAACAAAAGAGTTGAATGAGCCTGACCTACATGGGATTTGGTCATCAAGTAAAACAAATGAACATCATTGGTTTGCCATTCTAAAATAAGCTATTTTCTCTGACATAATATATATATGCTATTATTTTATATCTTAGTGGCTAAAATATAATGTATTTTAAAGTTATTCAATGGTTCAACCTCGACCAACCCAATTAGTCCAATTTTTATCATTTCAAATATATATTTTATAATTATTTGACATCATAATGATCAAATTATAGTGTATTTTATAGGGAATCGTTTGGTATTTGTTAGTAAAAAACTAAACATAAAGATCTATTTGGTTATTTTAAACATTAAAACGATCCTAAACATTTTCAGTTCCTTTTGAATTTATATGGTTTTATTCCCAAATAAGTGATGTGCAAATGGCGAATTGTAGTCGTCTCTTTTCTTTCACTATTTTTTATTTTCAAATAGAAAGTTTAAAAATAAAGAATAATTAGAATTTGGCATGGGGTCGGTCAAACAGGTTGAATTTCAAGTTTTGGCCTGTTTGTTTTATGCATTGCAAATTTATTAGCATGTTGATGGAAATGGCTTGGAAAAAAGACATATAAGTTGTACCTTTGCAGAAATGTCCTCAAATGTTTGAATGCTTTGTGAATCAGGTTCTGTGACTTTTGTGATGGTGTATGTGCTTGACGATTGCTCGATGTTGTAACTACTTAATTTGAGAGTAAATCTTTTGATTTTCCCTATGAGTTGTGATACCAGTTCTGGTGGTTGCAGCATGTTGTCGTTGTTGGCCTGTAAAAGTTGTTCCGTCGTGATGCTAAATACCTTTCTTTCTTTTTTAACAAATTATGTAGTAGTGCTATGAAACAGACCACCCATGAACGCTACGCTTATTATGGTCTGTTCCTACTTCCGGTGGTGAGAAATTGTGAATTGAGAATCATATTCGCCTACCGCACTGTGTCTGGTTGGTGGCTGCTTACTATGCTCTCTAGAGTTATGAAACAGACTACCCATGAACGTTACCCTTAAGAGTCCATAACTTTGCGAAAAACCAAATTTAGGCAATCAAAGGTGGTGGATGTTTGATGATTTTTTATGGCTTAATTGTTTGTGAATTGGATATCTGATCTTTGTATGATTAGAGGGGATGTTTGCTGAATAGAATAATCCATTTTAATTCATATTTATTTTTAACATGAACTTTAGTAACTCAAAACCTTCGAGACACATATCACCTACTGCATTGTATCATTTTGCCTGGGTGCTTGCTGTGTTGTCAAATTTCTTTGCTGCTGCTGCATTTACACTAACAGGGGAGTTAAGAACCCATGAATGTTTCCGTTTGACACAAACAAGAGGACTTACTTCTAAATCGTGCACTAAAGATGATTGGAGGAAACATCTCTGTTGCAGTTGATACACTGGAGACCAGAACAAAAGCAACGTATAACATCAAAACCAACCATCTGAACTATTAGCATTGTTGCTTTACTCTTTTTTTGTGGTTGAGTATCCTTCAAAAAATTTAGTTTGATTTTAGAAAATTTTGCTTCTGCAGTCCTGTCTTGCCACCAACGCGTTCAATAGATGGAGATGGCAGAGGCGAAGGCTATTTTTGTGTTGTTGTTGCTGGTTTAGGGATCGGTTTGTGAAGAAGAGGGAGAAGAGAGGGGGAAAGGGAAATGCATGAGAGGGGGATAACTCTTTTCTCCGACAAAAATGGAGTGAAGAAAGGAATTATGATCAGTAAGGATATGGTTATCTTACATAACTGTGTCTATTCTGTTTGAATTGAGCTTGGGAGGTAGTGATAAGGACGAGTTGCAACCAACTCATAGTGATAAGAGTGCTATGAACTGTGATCATGTATTATTTCAAGTTAGAAGGTAGTTTCAGTATAAGGATTATTTAATTTGACAAGTTGTTTCGTCCATGATTTTTGGTAGTTTCAGTGCCATTCTAGCCATTGTTTAGTCTGTAATTTTTGAGAATTGATGTGCGAGTAATGACTTTCACTTAGCTTCAACTATTATGTGTGTATTTATTGGCATGTGATAGAATTCTCTTTTCCTTTTCTTTGATATCAGTTTCATACTCTAATTGTATCATTTGTACATAGGCAAATCATGCTCGAGATGACAACTCGCCGATATGGCTGGTGCAAGGAATGAAGCCATCATTAAAATTCAGACCGACAACGGGGAGGGATGCCTAGGACTAATTCAACGATGATTGATGATGGTATGATAAAAACTGCAGTCTGCATCAGCACCAATTTCTAGGACTAAGTAAAGTTATTCAACCCAGAACTCTGCTTAGCGCTAAAAATTGCCCTCACCCAACATTGATCCTGTTTGACCCACTTCTGAAGAGTCAAGATATATTACTAATTCTCTTTGTTCGTATTTTCTTATTGACTCTTTCTGACCCTTTAGGTTGGGGCGGGTCGGGAAGAATCAGATTAGTGGGTCGGTCCTAATCAAGTGGAATCACAATCCCTTCACTCTCACTTGCTTTCTCTCCCATTCCACAAGTGAGTAACATACAGTAATCCGGCCAACGGGCCGGGTAATAAGCTAGTAATATAGAAGGGATTGAATTCACCACATTTTAAGGTGAGGTTAGTGTGTTTTTCAGTGCCGGATGATTAACTGATTCTTAACCGCTATATAGAGGGAGGAGGGATGGAAGAAGAAATGGCAAACTTCATCCTGCGAGTGCCAACTGCTAAGCTCAGCAGCTTCTTTGCCAGCGGCAGTGGCTTCATCATGTGAAGGTAATCGAGAATCTTCTTCTCGCTGATGACGATGAAGGTTGTGACCTTGTGATCGTTGTTATTTGCTTAAGGCAGGGACAGGAGGGCCGGTCGTAGTGGAGTTGCCTCTGGATCAGATTAAGCGGCCATTGATGCGACCCAGAGCTAATGATTTCCAGGAGCTCTTCCAGCAAATCGGCCTCCAAGTACCTGTTAAGTCCCACGCCAACCTTTCCCCTTCCTTATTCTTGCTGTCTATTGCTATCCTTCTTAGTTCTTGCTTACCGTACTAGAAAGGATTCATCACTCAGAAGTGTTCATTTTTGGTTATTCTGTCATCTAACTGTGGTTGCAGATTGATGTCCTTCTTCTTGCTGTCTAGCCCTTGAAGTAGCTCGAAGAAGAATCATTAGCCCAATAGGCTTCAAGGGAGCTCCTTGGAATGTACGGAGATGTCTCGCAAGTCGCAAAGCTGGTCCAAGAAAATAAGCTTTGCCACAGCCCACAAGATGAGACCTGTTTGCACAAAGAAACAGGGAAAATAAGTGAGATGCTAAAACAAATATCTGTGTAGCAGCCCATTGCATTTGCTATGTGCAAAAAATGCAGTAAATTTCTTTACTTGTTGACATCGCCGCATGAATCTAGTACGATGCCTGCTGTGAATTTGACAAAAAGCTGCATTGCGGACTTTATGCTTGCTTCAGCCGACAAATTACTCTGTATTTCAGGATCCAAATGCTCAGATGGATGGCCATTATTGGATAGAGACTGTCTCTGCTGATGTTTCCGTTCCAATCTCACATATTCACTCCCAGCAAGAATTGTGCCAAAGCAAAAAAAAGAAAAAAAAACACTACATTTCATAAAATGGCAGCAAGAAAGCGCCATTGCTCATAGACAGAATTGAAATTTGTGCCTAGCAAAAATGACCAACAAAAATGACCAACTAAATTTGATTCTAGTACAATAACATGTACTAGAATCAACACCCGCGGCTACGCCGCAGGAAAGGAACTCACAACAACATGATTGAAAAACCGAGTAAAAATTATATGCATTTGGGAGAAGCCCCATATGTTAGTTGCTTTCCATATCCCAGCAAAGCAGAATGACTATTTTTGTGAATTGGTACTTCATTGAAAGCAAGAGGTGATGCAAGCCAGCATAATTGAAAGGCAAAGTAAAAAATATAAGCATTTGTAAGAAGCATTGAACATTAGGTTTTCTCCCATATATTGGCAAATCATAATGGGTATTCTTGCGTGGAGTCTCCAAATAACTGGACAACATTTACCAAACTGAAGCAAAATATGCTTCGAGTACCCTTACAATATATCCAAATTCCAAATATAAGAGAATACATTCTAAAAATGGTTGGAAATCATAAAAGGGCAGGTATAGTCTTTATGAGTCTCGATGCCAATCACACTCTACTTCAAGGATGTCAGTGAGCCACAGTATCAAGGAGTCGTCAAGCATTAAAATGATCTAGAACCTGGAATGAACCAAACAACCATGAAAAATAGGGAAAGACCTGTCGGGAGAGGTTGAAACTACAAAATATAAACCCAAAAAGGAAGAAAAACACGAACAAAAAATGCCAACTCGTTGAAGTCTTCAACTGGTGCATTTCGTATACAGCAGGCACTTACAACAACATATGCGAGTATCAGGTGACACATGTCAATTGGGAAATTGTAACATTACTTCCTAGGCTACAAAACAACAACCATCCCACCCGTTCATCTTTCCTTAGTAATCATCGAAAGTTAGGTCGGGGTTCTTTTAGTTGAGAAATGAGAAGCAAAGAAGGATTTATATGTTAAAAGGAAGAAGTGATATATGCAGGGGCAATGTACCAACCTGGCAAGATTGATCGACAGAGCAATCCTATCTATGTCCTTCCTCTTCCTTCTTTCCACTATAGTAATTATATTAATTGCATATCTCTTCAATTACAGGCAACCTAGCACAACTGAAACAAATCATAGTTGATACCTTCTGTTAGGGTCTATGTGTTAACATTTTATACAACAAATATACTGTAGATGGCAACATTCTAAAAATGCAGGTCATTAGTTAGTTGTATAAATAGTTGAGCTGAGATGGCAAATTATTAAATCTAACCTGGCCATTCGGTATTTAATGGTGAACGAAAAAAATCGGAAAAATCAAGCCCAATGAAACTAAATACAAATATGACAGATTCATTTGAATGGCTGCAGACTGAGCATTAACTTCCAGTGATTTGGTCAATGGCCACTCATCGATGAGTGGAAAATAGTTATTTGCCTCGGTTGGGTCAAATTCAGGAATCCAAACATTGACCTATATCTGCAAGGGGCGAAAGCATTAACCTCAAGGAACGAAAAAGGTTTATTTGCATACTTGCATCTAGGAAGTAAGTGTTTACCGCGGTAAAACTATTGAGAAGTTAGACTTCAGAATTTCAGAATAAACGGAATGACATCAACATTCTAGATCCTTGTCAACTAAAGAAGCCAACATGTGGTTTTTCATATTTACGTATTTAGGACTGGTGGGGAAACTGCTAGATCTATGCAGCAACTCTTTTGGCTCGACCTTCCTCCAACTGACCATCACTTCAAAGCAATACAGTTCTAGGATAAGAGAACGATAGGCATGTAAGAAACATGTTCTTTATTAGGAAAAATGTTGCTTCCAAGAAACTTGCCTAAATTGAAATGACAGAGAAGGTCAGACAAATCTGTAAGAGTTCTATCGGATCATCTAAAGGGCTGACATTCGCAAATAAGGCCAAGTTTGAAAAAAGAGCAGCAGAACCTGCAACTGCCAACTGAGAATAACCACTTGCTTTGTAAATCAAGCAAAGCAACATCAAAACCACCTTAGATGGAATTGCTTTCCAACATTGTATTTATCTATTAAGACAACAAAACCAAGTTGAATGCAAGCTATTTAAAAACATCTTAAATAAAATTCCCATGACAATAACTGTTAGTTAACAATAAGGGCAGGACCTCGTAAGGAATATTGCACCAAGAAACACCATTCCCAACTACAAATGGTACAAAAATGCAGCTCCGGATTTCTGGGAGAATCAGCAATATATACCGTATATCCATAGTAAAAGAAGGTTTCTATCTTTGTTTCAACTTAGCTTTCTTTTCTACAACAATTCCAACTTCAAAACTGTAATGAGGAACAGATTGAAGAACAAAACAGGAATAGGAAATTTAAGAAACTGTAAGCTGATAGATCTGTGTACACATAAAGAGGCGACTGAGAAGGCACTTACCGTTTCTCCTAGACATTGGTCAACATTTGGAAACGAAGTTCAGCTACATCCCATTAGAAGTTTCTTCTTTTAGTTTTTCAGTCATTAACCTGTAAACCTCATTGTAGTTTTTCACTTCGAGTCAGTGAGTTATCTATTGATTCTAGCTAGCGTGGTTGCCATAATAGCCATCAACCCATGTAAGCCAACCAGGTTCTTCTCCAAGCTGTTGCCATGAAGAAGCTGTTAACTGGGTTCCAGTATTAACCTGAAACTGGAAAAAAACAAACAAAAAAAATCAATCAATAAACAACACACATACCATTTCTATCCAATCCCATCAAACTCTACCATAGTGATAACTTGAACGACTTCTCAGTAAAGTAGAAGGACTGACATCTCTTGGAATAAAACCGTCTTCAAGAGCTCTAAATACCAACGACTGTCCAAATTTCTTCTCCAATTTGGTCTGACGTGTTCCAAGATACTTCTTGGCTGCGATCAAGTCTGCAGCCACTAATGAATACTGAGAAGCATGAACCCAAATTACATGCTTCCATTTGGTGAGGCAATTTTAAGGTTTACAGAAACTCTGTCATACTACACAACATCCTTGACAAAGTAGCTGGGCATCCTGACAATGGTCCGTCATTAGCCTCCAAGCAAAACTGTTGATCAGAAGTACCCATGGTGCAAGAAGCCAACTCATTTATGTCACAAACTGAGATCATCTACCAAAGGGAAACCCCACTAAATTAAGCAGTTTCCAGCAAGGAAGAAACAAATTTAGCCGCAAAAAGAGAAAGGGAATCTATATATGCTTACACCAAGTGCGTTTGTTAACACTCTTTGCACTGAATATAGTTGACCCACATGATATCACTTCCTAGTAATCGTTTGAAGGCGTCCTCCAATCTTGGCATCGCAAAGCCTGCCGAATTTCCTATGGAAAATTAGAATTAGAATATAATTTAGAAGAGAAATGAAAAGTAAATTCAATCCGGAAATTGAGAAACGAACATATGAATCCAAAAGTTGAGGAAAATAATTGTGGGCAATGCACCCGACGCCATTGGGACGACCAGTACGCCGAGC
This sequence comes from Linum trigynum, assembly GCA_964030455.1. NCBI lineage: Eukaryota > Viridiplantae > Streptophyta > Magnoliopsida > Malpighiales > Linaceae > Linum > Linum trigynum. The sequence continues at coordinate 23,567,767 of OZ034814.1, read as the reverse complement.
GAAAGATTGACGCCAACGAGAATTTGGAGCTGGCGGCGAACGATGTGGGCTTTGAGGTCACTGAGAGTGCGCTGCATACTGGCATAGCGCTAGCTGGAGATGTAGCGATGGAAGAGAGTGGTCGAAGAGCTGGGTGAGAAAATCGGGAACAAAAGAGCACAATTGGACTTGGATATGAGTTTGGCAGGGGTGGGGCGAGCAAAGGAGAAAACTTCTCTTAATTCATAAGAATGAGGCGAGGCATGTACAAATCATGGGCGATGGAGTGTTTCAGCAGCTATGAAGAGATCTCATGAGAGGTAGCGTGCGTGAAGAGTCGAAACTTGGAAAAGCACACTGGATTATGAGTCTGTGAGATGACGAAGACGACTGAAGCGGTGGTCTGAGATTGCGGATTTTAGGGGTGAGGTCGTGAACTGATGGAAATACAGAAAGCATGGGCGCCTGCAATTTGGAAAAGCAAACTGTAGGGTTGAGACCGGAGCTCTTTTGTGGTCGTGGTCAACAACATAGTCGTGTATGAGAAGCTTTTCTAGTCCCAGCCCACAAAATGCCAAAAAGTGAAACAGTAGTAGAGAAGTTTGGCCAATAAAGTGTACCCACATTTCATATATAAAAGAATGTTCTAAATCCTAAAGAGCTCTAAGACAAAGTCACTTTGACAAGCTCCACCAACAACAATTGCATGCTGAGTACTGAATTATAAAGCAAGTATAGAACTATAATTAGTATACCATCGACGCTTCTCACATTAAATGTTACCGTAGCTATAACCCATAATAATAAAAGTTGTCAAATTTTGCTTAAACGTTAATGAGCATGCAATTCTAACTTGCAGACTGCAGACATTCAGCCAAAGCATATGACCAACACTGGAGTGCCTCTAAGACCTTAAAAGAGGGTAGAAGTTGTACCGGAATCAATGGGTCCAAGCTATGCAAATGAACTTCTGCACTGTCATTTAAAGAATCCAATGCAGGCTTGTCAACCTTCACCACTCATGTAACTTATAGGATTCCTGATTCCCTTGTGAAGGATGATAAAAGTGCCCAAAAATATGTCGGGGGCCACTTCAAATGCATGCAATGGCACTATTCTTACCCGTTCAAGTTGCAGGTTGCTAAAATGACCAGGTTACTTTTTCGATAGCAATGTGCAAATCCTGGGATAGTTTGGGAAAATGCCTGCCTTCCAAAAACCTTCAGAGAACGAATGAGCTATCGGATCTGGATAGTCCAATATTTGATTTAGCCTATGCATTTTGGACATCAGGCCTTCAGCAACTTCTGTTAGTTGGACAACCCACTGCAAGTTCAGACCCTTCTGTGATGCACCTAAACCCTGAAGATGTCCATCTGAACCCTTAAACCTAGAGGACCTGGACGCCATTGGAGATGTCATGTCAGGACCTAAGTACTCTGTCCATCTAGCTGGAACTTCCAGTCCTTGGATCTATCAGCAGTGGGTGATAGCGACGAATCACGGGACGAGAAATGTTGATGTTAATTCGCCATGGGTTACTATGCGGAGCTGGGAATAACCCAGAAAATGAGATTTAGTCTATCAGCTACCAAGCTTCAATGAAGTAAACTCCATGGAGTTGAGAAATGCAGCCATTCACCCAAAGCCAATGTTGGAGCTCTTGTAATAAAAGTTGATGAGAGAACAATTCAAACGACACTGCAATGGACAATTTAAGAGAGACTACTTTAGTGCGTTGAACAAAGACTGACAACCAGGACCCTAATCTTTTCGGTTTTTCACTGGAACAACAACTGTAGCACACTACAACGGTAACAATTGTTTACTCAACAAATTCTCTCTACTTCACTGGAACTACGACAGAAAATCCAACAATTCGCCACTAAAGAAAAGGGAATTGCTAAAGTAAAGAAAAACAACTAAGGTAAGAAAAGAGAATGAACTGCAGTACACTCACGAGTTGGGTTCTGTTGGGATGAATAGCTTTGAAAAGCTATAAATGAAATTTCTAATTAATTATCCAGTATTTTCACATAATACGAAAATAAGATGGATAATTAATAAAAGGAATATTATGGAGATAATTAAGATTAATTATCTTAATAGATTATATTTTAATTATGAGAGTAATTATCTCCCTAAATAAAATGTGACTTATTCCCAAAGAAAGAGGGAATATTCTGGGTTTTCTGCTCCAATAAATAGCAGACCCCCCAGACCCTCTAAACACACCTCAGAAGAGCAGAAACACGAGAGAGAGTGAATTCATAGAGCTCCGGTTTTTTGCACAAAATCGATGAGCAACAAAATTAGAATGGTTGTTTTATCCTGGAGGCGACCGGCTGATAGTCTGCTGTGCGCAATACGAGGCAGTGCCGCGAACGTCTTAAAGAGAGCGACCTAGTCCGCGACTCAGCCAGATCGGTAACCCTAAATTTTCTGTTCGGTTTCTAACAATTTTAAGACGTTGTGTTTCTGTCATGTGTACCGAACAGATTCTATCGATCAATTACCGCTTCTGGTTCCAATAAGGCGCAAGAACCAGTCCGCCAACATAAACCCATTGTCGGCGAGCAGCCGATTCAACTTGCCCTAGTTTTACAGAAGTCGAACACACTCCATAGCCTTTTGGCATTGGAGAGGTGTAATCTTCTAATTATTTTAATTAATTTCTTCTCCTCTGCGACTTTTAATTGTTGATCTGGCTATTTTAGTGTTGCAGTTGATTAGCTCAGGTAATTTTCCACGGAGCTAAAAGAAATCCGAAAGGAAAGGGAATTCAAGGAGAATTAGAAAGACAATAATGGATTTGGAATTATGTATCCCTATGAAAAAGAAAATTGTCAAGGAGGAACAAATTGAGTCTGCTTGCTAGCTTTGGGATTACCGCCAGAGATGACTATACGAAAAGAAAAGGAGATTCGAAAGAACAGCTGCCGTGAGCCTAGTGGAGACTAGAGTCCGCCTTTGATTAATTATGGTCCAGGAAATTCGAGGAGAGAAGGACGCTCCTAGCTAGGCTTGTGGCGTCTTCCATTGATCTTGCCCACGTGAATGAGACGGAGTTTATTCCAACCCAGACAGCCGAGTCGATTGAGAAGCCTTCCCCACGTTGAAGGACCAGCAGAAGCTGCAGCAGGCGATGACGATGTGAAAGAAAGATAGGGAGTTGCTCCTGTCCAATTAATTGTTAGTGTATAATTAGTTGATGTTGTTCAATTACTGTTCACGCGCACTTAACTGCTTTTGTCCATAAGTCCAATCAGGAAGAGAAGCTTCGGTCCCAAGGAAAGGAAGAACTGCTCTGACCTTTTGTGGCGGTTGTGAAAGAAGCTAAAAGCTTCTCCTCTCAAACCCTACTGATGTGCACGAGGCATATGGCATAAAAATCTGTTTGGCTGTGGCATTTGTAGTGATGCTAGACTCTGAAAATAGTAGGACGAAAATGGTGGGCTATGATGGGCAATCAAAGTGGAATTATGCAGGCCTAACGAGTGGACGGTTTGAGCTTCAAAAGTATCAATTGGAAGCGAAGCCACATGCTAGCTATTTATTGCAAAATCAGAATGCAAAACCAGAATGCAATGATTTCTTGATAAGAGGTAAGAACTAAAACTTTCCTCATATGCTAGTAGTGAATGATATATTAGAATCTATTATGTATGTCTTTTTGCATGGAATTGAAACCCTTGTGAATGCTAGAAAGACAACGAGAATTGATGCATGATTATGTCGACATTGAGATGTATTACCTCAATGATTAGAAATTGAATACATGTTGTGGAATAGAATGATTTGTCTAAATGCATGCATATGAAGTATATATGAGAATAAAATGGGTTGTATGCCACAAATGACTTTAAAAGAAGTACCGGTTGTCAGTACTAAGTGAATCACTCATGTTGCTCTAAAGCATTAAAAGTTTTAAGAATGAGAGTAGCAAGCCAAACCAGATCCGCACCAATTAGAATGGTACCCTTCGTGGTAACCAAAGATCACTAGCCAATCCTCTAAGAATGACACTATGTTTCTCCAATATAGTTGTGAGATACTAGGTCATATGACGCGAAAGTGTATGAACAAGTCTAACATTGGTTCCATTGTTAGCTTGATAATAGAAGAGGATGGATGGTTGTGATCACCAAAATGAGAGCAGAGGTTAATCTTACTAATAACCCTGAAGAATGGTGGTTGGATACCGATGCCTCAAAGCATGTGTGATAATTGAGTTATGCTCAAACCATCATTGAGACGCATTGAAGAAGAAAGTGTTGTTGGGCATTTGCCCTCACCACGATTTTAGAAGACGTCTTGCGCGCTCCATAGAGAAGGAATATGCTTATGCTTGTGTGGTATATATGTTTTATGTAACCAAGTTAAATGACCCAGAAATATGTGATAAGAGAATCAAAACATTAGATATTGTTTGTTTTTATATGAGTATACATGATGAGAAGTTAAGAAATGTTTTATCGATTGCTCTGGTTAATTGTATGTTTAGTTGATGTGATGCTTTTGAAATTCTAATGGTAGAATTAAAGAACCAGAGCAATATAATTACTAGTAGAGCATATGAATGTGTTTTAATTGGATAAGCTATAATATAACACATTAGCTTATGAAATGAAATACTCATTGTATTACGGAATCCATTAATGCCAAGAGACTTCCATTTAAATTAAGAAATAGTGGGGGTAACATCCTGCCCGCTATTAGAATAGTGGATCTAGTGGGGGGTGATGAATCTGAGTATGAACTTAGAAGAGACAAATGAATCATAAATCACTAAAAGATTTTGGTTATGAATTTGTTGTTTACACCCTAAGAAAGATCCTACAAATTTGCATCTTTATGGAATTTCAAATTTGAAGCAGATTTGTGGGATGATCCATTATTAACGAAATGGAATATGTGGAGTCTAGTAAGACTTAGAATCTTGTAAAATTACCTCTTGGTTGTAAAGCCTTGGGTAATATATTGGTGGAAGCGAACAAGATTTGGCATCTTTGAGAATTACCTCATGGCAATGAAGTCAAGGTAATAGATGGATTCCTAAAAGAAAAACAGAAACCTGATGGTTTAGTTTATGAGTATAAGGATTGCCTACTAGCTAAAACATTGGGCGAAGAAGGAAAAAAATTGTAGATTTCTTTATTCACCACATCTAGAATAACATCCATGTATGTTCTGATTGCTAGTGTTTTGCGTCAGATGGATTGTTAAAGTTTCTGTGATTGGTGGTTTAGATAAATAAATCTACATGGGACAACCTAAAGGGTTGTTATTCCTGAACATGCTTTTAGAGTCTATGGTTAGACAAATCATGGTAAGATTTGAAAATGACTCTAAAACAATGGCGTGAAAAATCAGATTCTTTCTCATGGTTTTAAAATTGAAAGTGACAAGTGCATTTAGTACAAATTTGAGAATGACACTTACATTATGAATGACACGTCGATCTTTGGTACAAAGACTTGTGATGTCAATATTGAAAAACCATGATGGTTGAGAATTTTGAGTGTGAAGGATCTAAATGAAACAAATGTTATGCTTAGAGATCCTAATAACTGGGAAAATACAAGATGTACACCTGCATACATGTTTGATGATGATAGTATAAATATTTAAAGAACACCTAAGACGGTGTAAGAAAGTTAGAATATAGTAGCATTTACAGTCTGCGAGAGGCAGCTGATAAACATGAGACCCGATTTAGTGGGGGGTACTTGGCAGGCTTATTGATTGTCCTAGTATGAAGCATTGAAATGCTATTGAAAAGGGTCATGAGACACCTTAAGTGAACAGTAGGCCTTGATATATGTTATCAACGGTTTCTTGCTGTATTGGTAGGGTATATTGATGCGGACGAGAATACCTTATAGAGGAATCTCAGGCATCTAGTGGACATGTTTTAAACATCACTAGAAAATTTGTGTCTTGGAATTCAAAGAAGTAAACGACCCAAGCTCAATCAACTAAGAAATTAATAATAATAAAAAATTTAGAGCTAGCAAGGGCTAGTAAAGAGGAAAGTTGATTGAGAGGGTCATTACTGGAGATTCCCTTATGGGAAAGACCGATCCCTCCGGTAGTTGATTCATTGTGATAGCACCGCAACTATTACTAAAGAAGGGAACCGGTTCTAGAACGAAAAGAGACGACAAATTCATCGTAAGCACAATACTGTAAGAGAACTCCTAACGATAGGAGCAATGAGGGTGGATCATGTGAGATCCTAACAGAATCTAGCTGATCCTTTGACGAAAGGATTACCTAGAGAGAAAAGTCCAAAATACCACGAAGGGTATGAGACTTATGCCTACCGAACCATGGACTACAAGTGATGGTAACCCGACCCGATAGACTGGAGATCCCAAGAAACGGGTTCAATGGGTAATAACAAGTCATGAGTAATATTGAGAAAAGTTCATGCATAGTGAAGCATGAATCCCAAAGCCTTGGAGGTTGAGTTAAACTCTTAATGAGATCTATACTCTATGTGGAGTGAAGTACTTTACTTTGGGGGTACTTCCGATAGACTCACCTATGTGAATGTGGGAGTGATGCCGCTCCCTATTGAACTTTGGAGGCACAAAGTTGCTAGAGCGTTCACTAAACCGGGATAACGTGCATAGCCATAAACGCACAGCCTATGAGAGAATATCACTCAATGAAAAGATCCGGTGTGCTACATTGTTTGAGATAGGGTTCAAGACTACGAGTCACCCTTATGAAATCGGAAGTGTAACCACTATGCTAAGGTTCAAATCTTCGCGATACCTTAGCTTATGCCCGATCTTATGGAACTGTTGATGCTTAGAGATAGTTTCAAAACTATTCAAGTGGGGGATTGTTGGGATGAATAGCTTTGAAAAGCTATAAATGAAATTCCTAATTAATTGTCCAGTATTTTCACATAATACGAAAATAAGATGGATAATAAATAAATTGATTATATTTTAATTATGGGAGTAATTATCTCCCTAATTAAAATGTGACTTATTCCCAAAGAAAGAGGGAATATTCTGGGTTTTCTGCTCCTATAAATAGCAGACCCCCCAGACCCTCTAAACACACCTCAGAAGAGCAGAAACACGAGAGAGAGTGAATTCATAGAGCTCCGGTTTTTCGCACAAAACCGATGAGCAACAAAATTAGAATGACTGTTTTCCTGGAGGCGACCGGCTGATAGTCTGCTGTGCGCAATAAGAGGCAGTACCGCGAACATCTTAAAGAGAGCGACCTAGTCTGCGACTCAGCCAGATCGGTAACCCTAAATTTTATGTTCGGTTTCTAATAGGTTCCACATCCATAATTTAGCTAGCAACCTAGCAAAACCAATATAGAATTCAAGGATAAAACACGCTCCTCCTCCCCCCAGGTTTTCTCAGAAACAGAAGAACACAAAGGGAAACGGAATCAAGAACATTGCATCACAAAAAGAACCGAAAAGAGGAAGCCAGAAATAGAAAGAAACTAATCACCGGAGCAATATCTAGCAGAGAAAATGAAGAGAGAAGAGAGGGGGAAGTACGAGTTAGCAAGTGAAGACTTGAGCTCTTCGAAGCAACAGCAGCAGCAGCTTCGCTCGGCGGATTGAGAAGCTTATATCTGCGCCATACGCCGTGGTCGTCAATCGCGCGGAACCGAAAGGGATGGACAGAACGTTTCTGGGACCGAAGGAGAGGGAAGATGGGGGTAGTTGGTAACAAAAAGCAGCAGCAAATATGTACCAAAATAGAAAGTAGTATCATATAGGAAGAAGAAAAAAGAGTAGTAGCAAGTCAGCTCCAATTCCCAATTAGAGCAAGAAGACGAGTTGTGCGGAAAACTGCGGATCACTTTTTCCTTTTTTCTCTCTTTTATTGGAAAAAGTTAGCTAAAATATACTTTCATAGTAATAACTCATAATTATACACGTTGTGACAACAATAGCCACATTTTGAAAAATAGACTGTTATACATTCCGTTCAAAACTTTAACGATACCTTCACAAATGTTGATTAGACAAATGTTTTATAGTGACGTGACAGTTTTTCGTCAAATCCATTGCCAGCTAGAAATGTTGACTTTTATTGTAATTACATGAGAAACAAAAGAAAATTTAAATAAAATAAGGAATTGAAAAAAATTAATGAGTCTTCTTCGTCTTTCTTTTCTCTACCATCTATCCTCCCAGGTTAAACTTTGACTAGTACTCCGTTCTTCAATATACCCTCAAATTGATCTTTGGCGAGTGCATTGAGATTGGGAAAACAAAACTAATCGAAACAAAAATTCGTTTACGAAACCAGAACCCGTTGATGAAGAAGCAAAAAAAGAGGAATCAGTATTGTTGTTCCGGCTGCGAAGAAATCTGGCACTGCTACCAAGAAAGAAATTGTGGATTTCGGGACTCCCGCTCAAGACCTCGAAAGCGACCAGATCTGCGCATGTCGAAATTGCGGCGAGTACACAGGAATTGGGTTCTTCTGTGGTCCCTCTCATCTCTTTCTTCATCTTCTCCGATGGTTGGGCTTCTGTCGTCGATTAGGGACTCCGTCAACGCATGGACGTCAGATTGGCCGAGGGCCAGATGTTACACCCCATCTTTTTCTAAGCCGAAATGACGATTATGCCCTTGGTCCAAAATTTTCAAATTTCACCATAATGTCGAGGAGGACTAAAAATGTGAACTATCGGTTCAAGCGGTGTCGAATTTCAACATCATATGGGAAAGTTATGGATATTAATCGAGTTTCAGAATAAACTCACCCGACACCTAATTAAACGTCAAGTCCCAAAAATATCCCTTAGTTTAATTAAAGCCTACCAAATCCGAGAGCAACCTCTAATTAAACCCTAACCCCAGTTAACCACTAAATTCTCTTCAACCGTCGACCTTAAACCCTGCCAAAATCCCGAGATCATGAAGTCAGTGACCGGCGAAATCGTCTTATCGACACCCGTCTCTCTGTCCAACGCAGCCTCCATCCTCTCCCAATTCGTCTCCGCCGACACCGGCGCTTCTCAGGCCCTCAACGCGTACCTCCGGCGCGCCAACTCTGCTTTCAACGAGCTGGTACGATTGCGCTCCAAATCTGAGCGCAGGGCTCGCGAGAATCACAGGTCAGGCGCTGCCGAACCCTCTGCACTTACCACCACTTCCGTTACCACCGTGGATGAGAGACTTCAACTCTCTAAGGGGACGGCACAGCCCCAGTTGAACTCGGAGGAGCCACATAAAAGAAAGAAGAAGGGAGAGGATGAGGTTAAGGTTGAGGACGAGCAGCGTAAAGGCGAGGGTAATGTTGAGGAAGAAGAGCTGTCAAATAAGAAGACGAAGAAGAGCGATCTCGGTACTTCAGGGGGCGGTGAGAACTAGAAAGGGGTTGAGGTGAAGGGTGAACTGAGCCATGCGGAAGCTAATTTAGGGGATTTTGGTAGTGAGAGTGATAAGCAGAAAAAGAAGAAGCATAAGAGTAAAGGACTTGAGAATGGCGATGTTGATGGCTACAAGGTAAATGGTGCCATAACTGGTGCCCAGGATGCTGTGAGTGAGAAAAAGAGGATTAAGGAGGAAGAACAGAAGAGTGATGGGGTGAAGCCAAAGGACGAGAATAGGAAGAAGAGAAAGAGTCGTGAGAATGGGGAGGAAAGGAGAGATAACAGTCACTCCGAAGAGCGGCCGAGAAAGAAGAAGAGGTGAAACGATTGATAAACTGAGTGATGGAAGCGTGGAGGATGGAATCAGAATGTTTATTTTGGTCATAACTCGATCAATTGACGTCCGAACGAGGAATCATCAAGCCTATGGAATCGTGATAACGAGGAGAATTTAATTGGAGCAAGTATGGAAATTTTAGAGCAGATTCAGAGTTGGTTTCGACGGATATAAGGTGAGTGTAAAGGGGGTAAATTCTACGCCTTACGTATTCTTTTAAGTATTATGATTTTAAATATTTTAGCGAATTGTTTACCGTTGCTTGGTTATGTTTATGATTGATTATTTGTGCTTTGCTTGAGCTATGATTTGAGGTGATTATGTGCTATTTGAGGTGATATGAGGTGATTTTGTGCTATTTACCTTAAAGCGTTATGTTTGAGTTATTGTTAAAGTTTAAGAAACAAGTTCTTTTTAAGAAGTAACTCACCTTCAAGAAGGTGAAGTCGTTTTAAGTGTTTTTAGTCACTAGCGCCAGTCCTTTGCCATTTGAGATTTTCAGATAGAGCAGCAGTTATGCTCTTGAGATCTTTGAGACAGAGCGGCAGTTATGCTCTTGAGACTTTTAAGATGAGCAGCAGTTATGCTCTTGAGAATCGTGGTGAAGAGCCACCACAATAAGTTTAAGATGTTAGGGGGATGAATCGTTACGACTTCCCTAACTAAGTTTGAGTTTAAGGAAAGCCTTGATGGCTTCTCATACGTATGAGTTGGCAACCGGACAAGCTAGTGAGGGATCCCAGTGTTGGTCAAGTATTTAAGTCAAGCTTTGAGATTTAAGAATGGAGTAACAGTAACTCCCATACAGTTTTAAGAGTTAAGCTTTTTAATAGTGGAAGTACAAAACAATTTCCTCTCAGTTAAGTAAAATGATCAAGTATTAATAAGATGTTAAACGTAAGGGCGTAGACTGACCACATCTCACTCACCAGTTTGACGAGCTAGAGAAGGAGCTAGAGGAGTAGTTAGTGAGCAGCAAGTTCGAGGGCAGCCAGCTAGAGAAGGGCAGTGTAAGCGTCACGGAGGATGCCTAGTTGAGATTTTCGGTAGCAGCAACGACAGAGACTACCTAGTTATTTACATGTTATGATTATGAGTATAGACTGGAGATCAGATTGAGATTTTAAAGTTTGAGTTTAATTTGCCCACATGTTAGGGCTTTGCTTTGAACTACAAGTGTGTGTTGTCAGTATTTTATTTGTGAAAAATTTTCCCGCTGCAATTTAAGATTTGAGTATTTTATTTTATCAAGGGCATTTTAGTAAAAGTAGTACCCGGTCGGGTTAGGGTGTTACATTTTGGTATCAGAGCCGGTCTTCCTCTGTTCCTTGGTTTCCAAGGAATACTGGAATGTCGGTCTCAGTTTTTAGAGGTTTTGTTTTAAAGGAAAGGAAAATGTGTCAAGGGTCTCCTTTTAAGAGTCTATAGAATCTCCACAATTCACTACGCATATCGAACATCAAATTGAAATCGCGTTTCGTAGTGTCGAGGCCAAACAAATCGCCCCTTTCTGTCCGTCGCCTCATATTGAACGAGATCGACCTCCTTTCACATGCAAGCTCGTCGTCAACCTGGTTTTCCCTGCTGCAACAAGACCCATTAATCCAATCGAAGAACAAACCCAGATCATTCGTGGGTGGTGGCCTGTCGGGTGCCTCTAACTGCCACCGTAGGGTGCTGCAAACCCAAATTGGAGGCGAGCGATGTTTGTGGGTGGTTGCGGTGTTTCGCAGTGGGGGAGAAGATGACACAGAGGCGCAACGATAACCTGGCAGGGTGGTTTTGGAATTCAAAAGCTAATCTCCGGGTGACGGTCTCCACACACTTTCCCCATTCCGCTACGGGTAAAAAACCCCTTTCCAGATCCTCGCTGCCGAGTGAATGCCGTCGGGATTGCATCCAAAGCTTGTGAGTCACTCGATGCGCCTGAGAAAGAAACCAACTTATTAGGGGGGGGGGGGGGATTAGGGATGCATTCGTATGAGTCGGTCAGCGATCTAAGAATTACCCGACAAGCCAGGAAACCCTTGTAATGATGCGGAAGTAGAGAAGGAAACGCAGGCAGGATCTCGGGGCGGAGGCCGGCGGCGTGGAGGTCAACGACAGTGGCGGCCAGAGGGAAGCGGAAGAGAAGGTGTTGAGGAAGATGTCCTAGAGGAGAGTGGGGAGGAGGGATCGCCTCGATGGATGAAGGGGAGAGGTTAGAGGATTGTGGAGTAGGATTGAGGTGGCTGTGTTGTTGTTGATTTCGAGAGGAATCGAAGGAGAAGTCGCAGGTGGAGAAGATGTCATCCTCGTAGCTCGCTGTCCTTGTCGCGATGGAGTGATGACAGAGTGGTGGATAAGAAGGCGTCGATGAAGCTGTCGGTGGAAGGAGGAGATTTTCGATGGCGAAAGCATTTATATCCGTGGACGTCCATTGGGGGTGGCGGGTCTAGTTAGTAATATGTGAATCGGCGATTCTGGTCGTCCATCAGTAGAGGAAAGGAAGGGGAGGCATATTTGGCTATTTCCTAGAAAGGGTAAAGGTGAGGCGCACAAGGAAGACATAACCGCGTTATCGAATAAGTTAGGGTTACGTGTATTAAATCGAATAATTAAATTATTTTTTTATTAATATATTTAATAATGTGTTATGCCGACTTGGCAAAAGTAACGAAATTTGGATGGATTGACCTCTTTGTCTTTGCTACTCATATAAACTTATATTACTAAAATGTATAACATTAAAGAATTGTGATAATTTTGTACGAAGTGAATAAATCTAATTAGCCCGTAGACTACGGAATACAGACGGGCTCGTCGTGGCGCAGATCACTGAGATCAGCGTATCTATCCAAATCCGGATCTGTAAGCCATAAAAAAGAAATAACAAAGGAAGAGTGAAAAATGAAAAACGGAAATCACAGTCTCGTCAAAGCATAGTTTATCGTTCTCCCCACGGCTCTGTCATCGCCAAGGAAACCTTCCCCAATCATTCGCCCAACCCCGAACCCTAAGTTCGCCTACCTATCGTGCGATTCCAAATTGAGGCGAAATCGGTTCTTAACTTTTGTCTGCCTGTGATTGGAGCAACCTGGTGCGGGAATTCGGTCGAGATCAGCTAAGTAAGGGATGGCTGTGTTGCTTGAGGACATAGTTAAGTCTGTGGAGCTATGGCTGAAATTCCTGAAGAAAGAACCCCAATCTTTCGTCGATCCGACTCTCGACCCGGTCCTCCTGGTGCCGGGCGTAGCTGGTAGTATTCTGCACGCGGTTGATAAGGATGACGCCGGAAAGGTGGAGCGGGTTTGGGTTCGGATCCTTGCTGCTGATCATGAGTTATGTGCCAAGCTTTGGTCTCGCTACGATCCCTCTACTGGTACGGCTTGGACTAAGTTTCTTACTTTGCATTTGCTTGTTTATTGGGATGCAATTTTTGGATGTCCATGGTTTCTCAGCTTTACCTGATTTCTTTATTGGAGTTTCCTGCAAGGGAAATGACGTCAACTACCTAGGAATATATGTTGAAAGACAAAATCTGTGTGTGAGGGTCGCACTTTCTATTTCTTGATTGGGGGAATCTAGAAACTGTAGTGGAGCTAAAACTCTCCTGATGCATTTATGCTGATAAGTAACATGGAGCATGACCTAATTTGGCTTGAGGTTCTGTAAACCGGCTAGTTCTTTTGCTTCATTGTTGAAAGTTTATTGCTTCAGTTCAATTTTGGCTGCCCTAGTTGTTTGATTCCCTCAAGGTTCTCTCTGCGTAGCACTTTACTGTAATAAGTTTGGGTTGGTTTTGTTCATGGGGATTATAACCTTGCCTCTGATATCTTGTTAACAGGACAGATTTTAGATGGACTAATGGTTGTTTGTATTTTATTTTCGTATATTCTGTTGATAATTTTCCGTACTTCAGTCACCATTCACCTCTTTACCAGACATGTGATATACTTTCGCGATCAAACTTCATAGATGCTGTTATCCTTTATTTTATGGACTCTACTCATCTGAAGTCTCTTTTTGTCAAACAGGTGAAACTGTATCTTTAAATCAAAAAGTAAACATTGTGGTTCCTGAAGACAGATATGGATTGTATGCAATTGATGTCCTGGATCCTGACCTGGTACATCTTGTTTCCTTTCCGGTCTTTTCAGATATTCTGACATTAAATAGTAGGCGCAACAAGCAATTTTGACTTACCATTATTAGTTTGATCTAAATCCAAAGCAATGTTCTGTGCTGTGCAGATCATAGGACGTGAATGTGTCTATTATTTTCATGACATGATCACTGAGATGCTGAAATGGGGCTTTCAAGAGGGGAAAACTCTGTTTGGTTTTGGGTATGATTTCCGACAAAGCAACAGGTGAGGTTTGGATTTTATGATTGCGTCACTAATGTCTAGTGGATGTAAATTTTAGTCAGCCACCTAATGCGGAACCCAGCAATGTGACGGATAACTGAATAAGTAGCACTAATTATCAACAATTGGTTGGTTTCCATCATGGTTTCCAATGATCGTAGAACTATCATCACTTTCAAGTCTTTTGTCTATGGAAATGCTTCTTCGGATGTGGCATTTTTTTTATTTATTTCTCATGCCGATTACAGTTGTTTTCCTTGTGATTGTTTATTGATGACAAATAACATTCATATTTTATTTATTCATCAGGTTACCTGACACAATGGACCGTTTTGCTAAGAAGTTAGAGTCTGTGTACAATGCTTCAGGAGGGAAGAAGATAAATGTTATAAGTCACTCCATGGGTGGCATTTTGGTTAAATGTTTTATGTCCCTGCACAGTGATGTAAGATAATTTTTTCAGTCTCCTCAAGTTGAATGCTCTAATCTCTTATATTCCAAGATTGGAAAACTTGAAATTAACTCTCCTGCTTCTTATACCCTTTCGTAGGTGTTTGAGAAATATGTGAAGAACTGGATTGCAATTGCTTCACCATTCCAAGGTAAGTGATTGTGAAATTAGCAAATCCCAAGCTGTCTGTACTGCTCTGTGTCGTCCAGATCGCTATATGAGAATATTTTTTTAAGAAATTGCTCTATTTTTTAAGCGTTGATTATTGTTGGCATCTTTGGTTGCTTGGTCGTTTCCTTGGGAATCATTTTTAATTAGCTTCTGTCTCATTGAATTTTCTCCAACAGGTGCTCCAGGGTATGTCATGTCAACCTTTCTGAATGGGATGTCGTTTGTCGAAGGGTGGCAGCAGAACTTTTTCATATCGAAGTGGAGCATGCACCAGATGGTGGGACCCTATCCCAACTTAAATCTTCTGCTATTGTTTTAATCCTTGTTTTACCATATGATGTTACTCTAATGGTATAGCAAGTTGATTTCTGTTATTCTGATCCTGCTTACCATACTTAAGGCCTGTTTGTATTTGTTGCTAACATTCGTTATGTGATGATGTTTCAGCTCATTGAATGTCCATCTATTTACGAGTTGATGGCCCATCCAACTTTTGATTGGGAACACATTCCTTTTCTGGAGTTCTGGAGAAACAAACAAGATAATAATGGGAAGTCTCAAATAATGCTCGAGAAATACACCCCTAGAGAGACGATAGGAATTTATAAAGGGGCTCTTTCGAGTAACAAGGTGAGCTCTGAACTTCCAAGGGGTCTCTTATGTTATAGCTTACAGAAAGCATTCTGATTTGTCAGGCAGCTGAATGACATATTAGCTCTACGGGACACGATGACTTTTGTGATTCTTGGGTTTTTCCTGAGAAAAAGGCACGACATATACTTAATCAGACATGTTCCCGGGAAATATAACATATTAGCATTGGTCTTTTTTGAATTAGTGAGAGACGTGGGGTTGCTTTTGCCTTGTTGCATTATGGACAGTGAGAAATGCATCTGTTAGCCTTAATAATTAGGTTAAGGTGATGCAGATGCTGCCACAGTGATGATAGTTGTTAATGGGATCTGTACTTGAATAGAGTTCTTGTTCAATGTTAACATCTAAGCTTCACTCCATCCAGGTTAGCTATGGTGGTACAGATTTGCCATTGCCTTTCAATGAGGACATCATGGAATGGGCTGGAGAAACATTCAAAATTCTGTCACGGGCTAAGGTTCCATCTAAAGTTAAATTCTATAATATATATGGGACGAGCCTGGCGACACCTCATAGTGTTTGGTAATGCTCATCCATCCCTGTTGATTTGATAATTCACGTGTGAGTTTTGTATTTTTTATATTAATTTTTATTGCAATGTCATATGACATTGTTAATTACTTAAAATTGCTCAGCTATGGGGATGAGAAGACGCCTGTCAGTGATCTGGGAGACCTGCGATATTACCAGGTTATTTTCTACTACACGACTTAATTTTTTCTATGAACTTATTTCATCAAGCTTTTCCTTTGTCAACCACATGGGCACATTGTTGTAAGAAGTCAAAATGTTTGCTGTTAGCTGACATTTCTTTCTCTATGTTTCCAGCCTAAATATGTATGCGTGGATGGAGATGGGACAGTTCCTGTTGAGTCCGCTAAGGTTAATTTGACTTCCTCTTTTATCAACTGAATAGATTATTTCCAGCTTTAAATGGCAAAACTACCAGTTATGTTAGAAGTTAGGACTCATACATCTATCTCTCTTGGACCCTCTTTAATTATCTTTACAGGCGGATGGTCTGAATGCAGAAGCAAGGGTTGCAATACCTGGTGAGCACAGGGGGATTCTTTGTGAGCATCATTTGTTTAGGGTGGTGAGGCACTGGATAAAGGCAGGTGCACCTGATCCTTTCTACAACCCAATCAACGACTATGTTATCCTACCCACTGCATTTGAGATGGATATGCGTAAAGAGAAGGGTTTGCAGTTCACCTCCCTGAAAGAGGAATGGGAAATAGTAGCCTCAGGGTGTGAGCATGAAGAAGATGCGGCAGGTGATGAGCCAAAAGAACCTCTAGTCAGTTCAATTACTGTGTCCCGTCCAGGAGATGATCAATCTTCAGCAGCTGAAGCTTGTGCAACCCTAGTTGTTCATCCACAGAGCGAGGGCAAGCAACTTGTGGAGCTCAATGCTTTGAGTGTATCTGTTGATGCCTAGAATTGTTGTGAAGAGAAAAATTCATGGCTATGTGTGTATATATCTCTAGTGATGTACCAACTATCATGGAAGGTGAAGACCTGTTTCTGTGCAGAATGTAAATAGCAGCGTCGGATGACAATCAACGCAAGGAAGAATGTGACCTGTGGCTTTCCTACTGCCTGTAAATCGGAATGGTCTAATGTTGAGTCAACCATGTTGCATATCTGCATTATGTGATTCATTATGCGTTCTAAATTCAGCTTGACAGGTTCTTAGCGATAGTTGATAGACACGCCTAATCGATCAAATCCGATCAAATGGGCACTCTTGATACGGTACGGAATGTCCAACCTGTTGGTCCAAAAGCTTTTCAAGTTCTTGAGGCCTAGAGGGACCCTAGAAGGTGGTAAATACAAGATCGACTCTAACCACAATTGATAGTTCGTAAGCAAACGTCCTACTCATGAAAGAAGTGGCTGTGCCACTACATGGGCAATTATGTTAAAGCTCCGAGGAGCAAAATGATATGATACATATTCAAGTGAAGAAAGAAGAAAAAAGAAAAAGACAAACCTCCTCCAAGATGACACTGCCTATCGACTGAGAAGCCTTCTTGGACGATACATGTCCGATGCCCAATTTCAAATCACCACAAAATGCAACAACCAAAACGTTATGTATTAGACACCATGGCATATCATCTCGAAGAGCAAATAATTTGCAACAAAAGCATCAGAGATACCATCATAATTTACCGAAACAAATAGTATGGTTCCGTCACCTGATAGACCTAAGAAGCCTGAGACACTTCCTTCATTGGTCTTCATAGCCCCATCAAAGCAAACTATGATCCCCCAATGGGGTATGTGATGTCCTGATTGTTTCTCTGGGAACCTTGATTAGTGGGTACATTGCTTGGTATGGATTGTCTTCCTTCTTCCAAAACTTATGTCCCTCTGCCATCCTCCATTCCTCTACTTAAGCGGTCATTTGACGAAATAACAGTGGGGCTTGGAATGATGTAAAACTAAAGACGGTGGTTTGCATCGACCTTTTCATATACGTCAGAATTGGAAAATCGTGTAAGATACAATAATCTTTGAGATCTGAGGCAAAACAAAAGTTCTCTCCATGCTAGGTCCATTTGGAGCATTCCAATGGTTGATATTCGTTGTTCCCATCCTACTATATGCCATAATTCCTTAGTAATCCTACAATCAAAGAAACAGTGGGTCATATCTTCTATAGGATCCCAACAGAGAGGGCATATGCTTATATTGGAAATGTGTTTATTGAAGAGAGTCCCTCGTAATGGAAGAAAGTCATGAACCGGTCTCCAAAGAATTTTTGTTAGTTTTGTGGGATTGGATCATTTCAAAAATATTTCTAAAATTTGGTGTCGAAGTAATCTGAGATGGGGCTGTAAAATGGGTTAAATGATGACCTGATTTCATTGTGTATTTTCCATATTTGTCATAGTGCCAAATAAGTTTGTCAGCACTCGGAATAGTTGGGAGAGAGATAAAGAGTATTGATCACGTGTAGTAGGTATATCCAAATTTACCTAGATCGAAGACCATGATCGTATTCTCTAGGGTCTCTCACAACAACTTACCCTAGTGGCGAGGGATGAGTTTTATGAGGTTTAAAACAATTGTGGAGAATGAGGTATTTTCGGGGTTGAAGTTCCCCTTGGTTTTAGAAAACGAAAGAAAAAAGCAATGCGAGAAAGGAAAAACTGTACCACTAGTTGGTGAAGAAAACATGAGGGTGATGCGTTGCATAGACAAGCTCCCTCCATAGTTCATTTGACTTACAACCTTGATCCTTACCAGGTTTATTTCTACCATGTGTCGCGGCATGTACCAAGACTATAGGCAATGATGTGGACCCTATAGTTGTCTCATTTGAGGAAGTCGACACAGTTTGATCGATTGAAGATCGATCGTGAATGACTGATGTGTCCAGTCTCATCCACCCACGAAGTCGGGTTTGAGGATGTAACCTAATCCACTAAGTGAGGGACTGATAACTATATTAAACATATCAAAATCACATAAACCTAATTCATCTTCGGATTTACTAGTACACAATTATGGACAAGATATCCAGTGCTTACCATCATCTTTATCTTGATAATCCCACCAAAAGCGAGATAGTTAACCATTCATACTATGACATATTGGAGATGTGAGTCTGAAGCATGACATTGCAATGATTGGAATGGTGATACCTATGAATTTAATGACCACCTCTTTTGCTACTATGGACATGTTTTTTTTTTAATTTTTATTTCCAACTTTGGATGTGGACCGCCAACGATTTCTCGATGTATCAAAATGTAAGATTTTTAGAATGATGCCCCTGTGAAGGGAGGCCAAGATATATATCATGGGTTTCGATCATTGTTATTCCTAAGGAACTGCAAGTTTTGAAGCTTCTATGTCCAACACATTTGAGCTAAAAGACATTGCAGATTTTTGAAGATGGACTTGTTGACCACTATGCACTTAATAAGTCTGGAGTACGTTTAGAAAATTACTGCACTCAGGTCGAGATGCTCCCAAGAATAAACGATTCATCTACAAAGAAAAGGTGTGATACTACAAGAGTTGACCTATGGACTCTCAAGAAACCAAAAAAAAAAAAAGAGGAAGAAAACTCAATGCAATCACGAAGAATTGACCCACCCAATTTATCCGTCTTCACCCTTTGTTAGAGTTGGCGGATGACGACTTCAGAGTCTCCTCGACAATCACATTGGACACTTGGCGATTGATTGATAGAGTGAGAGCATACTGGGTTGCTAGATGCTCATCAAATTAAAGATCCAAAATACCCGGATGCTGCAATTCTGAAGGAGGACAAAAATGATCGTTTGAAGATCGAGCAATTAGACCAGAGTAGCAACATACGTCTTGAAGAATAGTGACCTCAAAGTTTATCTTGATGAAATCGTTTGGGGACGGATGATTAGTTGTAGAACATAGTCCATGTTACCTGGTCATTAGGCCTAATTGTATTTCCCTAGGGTCTCTCGTATAACACTTACCTCGGAAGCGAGGAACGGTGCTATTAAAGAAAAGAGCAATTTTGGAGGTAGAGATGCCTCTGGTTTGGCAGAACATAAGATTAAACGGAGAACCCAGTGCTGAAAAGTAAACCTACGTTACTAGATGAGTGAGAGATCAGAGAAGGAAGGCGTTTCATAGGCAAGCTCCCCCTAGGTCTTCTACCCATGCATCCCACGATGATCGGAGTCATACGAGATGGCGGTTTCTTATTTTGTTAGATCCCAGCTTGTGATGAAGCATTTACCCGAACTAATGGGCAACAAAGACCCTTTGAATTTCTCCCTATAAGTGTCATGCCGTTCGATAGAATGGGACCGCCATTTCCAGTCATAATCCTAAGCAACTTGGATTTCGATCCTTGCACCTCGAAGGAGTGCAAGTTCGACTAAGCTCTCATTCGAATTGACAAATAATAAAATAGAGGACATTAAACATCAACACATATGAATAAAAACAATCGTATTAAATCAAACATCGTGTTATACATGGTTAGAACCCCTAGGGTTCACATATCTACGCCACAAAGGAACTAGCCACCATGAGGAGGGGTTCATGGTGTTTATTGATTGAAATGAAGACCTCACAAGTCCACAAGAGTCGGTGCAACCAAAGAAAAAATAGGGTCAAGGATGTCTTTTCTGGCACCGATTCTCCATCGAAGGTTGGTCTCGTTCTAAGTCATAAGGGTTGCTCTATCGGCAGAGTAACAACGCTTCCTTGACCTCTCGTCTCCTCTCGTTTTCTATCTCTAGAGATCTATTTATAGGCATTAGAGTAGGCTTTCTAAAGAGAAAAACTCGCAACTCTAACGTCATCCGGCCAATTAGAAGGCTCCAAACACGTGGCCAACGAATCAGGAGGCTCCAAGGAGACTTTCTAATGAAGTAGTTGAGCTCCGTAAAACGGCAACTAAAGCGATGTTTCACTTCCTATGGCGCCATTTCTAGTTGCATTTATTTAATTCATCCTCTCTTCAAATCCCGACTCCAGCAACTGGATCTCGATGTCCCTTATGACTGCCAAGTGGTCCACTAGTCTACTTTGACCTGAAAATGTACACAATGCTACCAAAAGCGTATCAACCATATAAAATAAATCCTAAGGTTGCTAAAACACACTAGAAGCAATCATAGCACAAATTCAAGGTATTATGATGATAATGATATGAAATGAATGCACTTTGGATCATAATATGGAGGTTTAGAATAGACAATTCTATGTGTCATCAACGAACCATTAAACATGATAGGGTAATGATCAAGCAGGGGGAGGAGAGAGATTTATAGAAATAGCATTGGTGAACTCATTAACTTGGAAATCAAACTGGTAGGCTATATAGCATATGCGTGGTTGAGTAAGCTAAAAAATCATGTTATTGAGAGACTTCCAAATCCTCTATAAAAGATAAACACTTTGGAATATTTGAAGTTGGGAGAGATAAGATCCTAGAAAGTGATGCCATCTAAGACGGAAGTTGGAAGGTGGCCCGTAAGAATAAAATTTCCCGATCCCACCAGCACCCATAGAGAGATAGCGAAGGGATAGTTGAAGAAAAGATATTCTATCATTTCTCGATGCTCCCAACAAATGGAGCATCAAACTTTACATGCGATTCCCTGGGCTCGCAGAGCATGAACTGTCAGAAGGACCACCTAGGAGGCAATTCAAAATTCCAAGTCCTTCGTCACAATGAGACATCCATCACTTGGACCCATAGCTTACGATGGCTGGCTAGAGATATGTCTAATGCTAAATGATATCAATACTTAACATTGCATACTCCACTCTTTGAGAAGTTTCATATTTGGTCATCTTTTTGGGGATATCGAGGGAGGGAAAGATAGCATATCAATTCCACTGATTGAGTTTCAAAGAAGAACAACATTCAAGATCGGTTCCACTGCCCAATCCTTTCTTTATGAAAAAATCTACTTTGGGAGAAGAAGACGGGGTGGGAAATCTTAGTCTTGGGATGAAGAGGAATCTCTAGCCAAGGAATAAGATTCTCAGAGGAAATCAGAGAACTCCAACAAAATTTATCCATATGACTATTGAAGTTGTGACATGGGTTAAGCGGAAATTTATAACAATACATCAAATGTACCGAAAGGTTGGAGGCTGATGTACAAATTAGAGATCCTCGGCTTCTCTTGATAAAGTGTGCTGCTTACATCCTTAAATTTTTTTGATCAATTTCTCTTCAATTAATTGAAAACTTTCCTTCTTTGATCGAGTTATAATCGATGGGAGTATGAAATAACGATCATTTTCTTACGTTGTTCTAACACATAGATACTTAGCCATGGCTTAACCTTCCATTTGGAATGTATTAAAACTAAGGGGTTGTTTGGAGGCTGGGATTCTCCAAATTGAAGTATTTAATCAATTTGTGTATTGTAATTTGTTGTATTATTGAAATGTATGAATTTGAAAAATACAATGTTTGGAGGTTTAGATAGAGGGTAGACAATCCCTTGGTCACAATCTCACCTTTTGGTAGAGATTGATAATCACTAATTTTGAGTGATTGTAGGTGGGTCTAGAAAAAGGTAATACTTGTATTCTATCACAAATTTAACAAAAAAAAAAAGACTGAATCTTGACATTACATGCAGTGACTAAATACATCGCTTGAAATCCCAACCTCCCAAAACATCACAACTTATTTGGCCAAGTTAACCTTTTGACCACTTACGCCCTTGTAATTATGGAATAGTGATATGAGTGTCACACATGCATTAGGCAAGACTAAACATCTACGAAAAACATACGAGACACCATATGTTTCGACCTAGATCTTGCGATCCTATTGCTAACAATAATTAGGAGCTCTGATTCAGAATCCTTCTTCTGATCTCCTCGATAGTGGAAGATATGTAGAGAGGAGGGGATGACCCCCACAATCTACGCTCAGATGCCCAAGTTAGTATAAAACATATATGTTATTGTAATGGATAGTAGATATTTTAGAGAGAGACCTTGTGTGAAAGATGTGAGCGGCTAGTACCCAATGTATTTAGAGTGTATATATGAGCATAGCATGACAGTGATGATCTTCTTCATGGGATGATGTTTGAGATATATTCTTGAAGAAAATACTTAGTTTGAGAGTGAGTTGTAGGAGAGGGAGCAATGATATAATTAAATCTTGGGCATTACAAAAAGGAGGCAAAAGGTGATTTGTAGTTTGATGCTCGACATGCTTGTGAGAAGAAGGATGCACGCGGGTTCAAACCTTAGTAGAGGCTTTTTTATTTTAAGAAGTTGTTGAAACTTGATGAGAGGTAAGATGGGCTAAAAGCCTGATGCTTCCAAAGACAATTGGGCTTTATTGAAGGCGTGTCATGTTGTGTGCGCGAGCCGAGTGTGGTCATCAGGGAGGTCGAATGGTGATGGGCCTTGGACAATTTTCGGGCTTTGTGTTGTGTGTTGGAGGCATAACTCTTTCTATGAAGAGACCAAACCTGCATTGTGAATATGGAGGTGATAGCGGTCCCACTCGAGCGTGTGGGCCATTGTTTAGAGTCGAGATGAGTATTGGTGGTCTTGTTGGAAGTGGGGCGGGCCGTTGGAGGTGGACTAGGTCTTGGTAGGCTTCTGGAGGCTGGGTAAATCATTGGAGGCGGATGAGCTTTCCAACAAATGGCCTAGACCTTTTCGATGGTTTCTAACAGGGAGTAGGTTTGGTTTGATTAGGTAAAATATTAATTGTTTACTTTGTGAGAATGTAGTTGGTGTGTAGCCTAGTATTGGAGCAATCCTTCTCAGATGAAAAGGTGGCGAACTCGGATAATGTTGGAGGTGTTTCTTCTTACTTTTATGTAAGGGAAGTGTACTAGGCTTGATGGGATTTTCTAAAGACGAGGTCACATTGTGATTGGAAGGCGGGTCATATAGGCTTGAGCTCACAGGCTTGAGAAGCTTTATGGGATTGGGATGTGTACATAGGGCGATGCGGGGAAAATGAACGCGGTTTGGGAGATGAAGTCTGTGTTGGTGGCTTTGGTCTTGCAAGCTTTCCCATGGTGAAAGAGATAGAAAACTTATCAGGGGTAGAAGATGAAAGTGTGGTCGAGCGTGAGATTTGTAGGCCTTGATGATGTGGTCTTGGGATTCTTTGTGAAGATACTCGTGGGCTTAGGTTGTATGGGCTTTACGGATAGAAGACTGGCATTTGCAGATGCTAAACGAGGTCGAGCTTGAGCTGTATGGGCCTGACAGAGATGTTTTGTTGGGCGTGACTATAATTGTCATCATTGTTTCCGCCGCTCCTTTCAACTTTATTTTCAGGGCCTCCTTTATTTTTCCTCTTCTATTTTCTTCTCGCGCTTTCTATTTCTGATATCTCTGCTTACGATCAATGTAGTAAAAACGAGTTTCTACGTAGAAGCGTTTTGGTGATCTAGAAGCATAAAATCATAAGTTTTAAAGTGGAGTTTTTAACTACATAAGTTACAAAAACTGAGATTTTGTGCAGAAGCGTTTTAGTGACCTAGAAACGTGAATCGTAAGTTTTTAAGTTTTAAAGCGCGATTTTGACTACATTGCTTACGATTGCAGGGAACTTTAGTTGGTAGGTGACTCGACTCTAATGTCACCCTAGGAATTGGCCAAGTGTAACCACTCCCTAAAGCGTAGTATAGCGGGTTTAGGTTTATATGTCAACCCGGGTCCTAGATTTGCTGACTACTCAGTGAGTTCTTGTTATCTAGCAATAAAACTGGAGTGCAAGTCTAAACTACCAAACAAACAAAGCAAGTAAACTGGTTGTATTCAGGTTAAAGAGGTCACCCGGATATGGTTCCCCCTAGACTGCAGTTAAGCCGGATTGTAATTACCAAGTTCAGTTTCTATGACAGTTATACTGCGGAAGGTTCTTAAACAGCCTGAAGTCTCGACTAAAGGTCTTCAGACCCTCTCAATATGACTCTCTAGCGGGCGACTAACCTCCACCGGAGTCGACAGATTGAGGCCCTAAGAACAAAACCTCCACTACCGGAGTAAATCCGGTACAGAATAGTGAGTTGGCTCCTCAACTAAAGTCACCAACTCCCTACCTTCAATCAAGGATACTCTATTAACCTAGGCAGATATTCTCATTCTAGGTTAAAGCAGAAACAACAGGAATTTGATCAGGATTCAAGTCATTCAATCATTAAAACCTCAATCGAATATAATCAATCACAGAATCAGTACTTGGGTTCATACAATCAAAGCCTAACATACAAATCTAGGGTTCTCCATACCCAGATGAATGGGAGAATTACTCCATGGAGAAGAAAGCAAAAGCAGAATCAGACACGGAATTCATACTGCGAAGGATGGATTCCTGCTTCTGGACGTTGATTGGCACTTCTCCAAGCTCAAGCTGGCCTCCAATGGTGTTGAAGATCAATCTAGGGCACTTGGGAACTCTTGCTCGTCACTTTCTCTCTCTAGGAACTGATCTCTCTCTCAAAAACTCGAATCCCTTCAATGTTGGCCTTCTTCTTCCTTTTATCAGCTGCCTGGTCGCGATACCCGGTCGAAATACCCGATCGGGTATTTTGGGTTTCGACCGGGTATTTGCAAAACTCACCGTTTCATTTAAGGGAAAAATCCCCGGTCTGTCCTCATAATCCCCGACCGGGGATTTAAGGCATTTGCCCGGGCCCCCTTCTGTTTCTCAGACGCCAAAAAGAGAAATCCCCGGCCTCTTCAGAAATATACCCGGCCGGGTATTTTCGGTCATGGCCGGGTATTTTCGGCCTCCAGCCCATTTCAATCCTCGTTTGCTCCTTTCGACCCGAATCTCGTTCCTTCGCCTCGATTCCAACGCCGGGTCCTGAAATATGACATAAACACACAACCTCGCGTGAAATCGGCTTAAAACCCGAGAATTAACCTTTCAAACGGCTCAAGAATAGGGGTGAAAATACGTGTAATTATCGGTCTATCAAACTCCTCCACACTTAACCGTTTGCTTGTCCCCAAGCAAACCTAACTCAAACCAATGCAACTCTCCAGACCTCTATAGCAACAAACAACCCAGATCGTAGGTAGAGGACTTCCTAGATCATCTAGCAGCTTACGAGGTCAACCGACGCACAAGTCATCTCCTAACTTCTTCGGCGAGGGCACTAATACCGAGTCGGCATCATGGCAAATAGTGAACAGAGGACAAATGAATCGTGGATGAAGAGATTCTCAAAAACAAAAGATCATGGACTCACATTTTTTTCCAGGTGCTCTGTTTTCTTCTTGAAGATGGTTGGAACCCCCTTTTTTTCGTTTTGCTTGTTTTCTGTTATTTTTTCCTTTTCTTTTCTTTTCAAGGGTCCCAACCTGCTCTTACCGGCCATGCCAGGAGCGGATGTCTCGAGCATCGTGCGGGGGAAAGCCATGCAAGGGGGCTGGATGTAGTAGGTGGAAATTGGGAACGGATTCCCGTCTCCCCTTACACACTTTCGCCCTATTCGCACGGGAGACGTTATTTTGAAGCACATTTCTGAGCACCTGTTATTTTCAAAACATGATACAAGAGTCCACGACCGGTAGAGAATCCACAACACCACACAATTCAAGGGTCCTAAGATCACTAATTCACTCAATCAACCAACTCAATATGAAGAAGAAAATGAGACTTCTTAAATGCATCAACATCCTCCATAGTGCTACACTACCTCCCTAGGTTGCATATTACTATAAAGACTGCCAATTCAAAGCATATTGAGCAGGCAATTGCAAGGAAACACGTACTTGGAGCCCTCAAATTTAAAAATTTGGACAGTGGACTAGGCTCCAAGCACACAAACGGATCTAATGCAGTCAAAAGATAAACATCCCCCCACACTTAAGATCGACATTTCCCTCAATGGAGAAGAGGGAAGGATAAGGGGAACGATGTTACCGGTATGCATGGACTGCAGGAGACTGGAAACGGGCCAGTCGGGGCAAGCACAGCCAAAGGAGAACAGAAGAGCTCAAACACAGTATGTTAGGTTCAATGGTCAGCCCAATAAAATATCATCCAAACCAAAAGAAAACAAACCAAACCCAAACCGGGTTACAATCCGACTCAAAACACAAGAAAGAAAATCAAACCGTGGTGGGGTTGCCTCCCCACAAGCGCTTCTTTACCGTCGTATTAGCTGGACGCCCATGGTGGATACTCAGGGCGGTGCAGGAACAGGTGCCTCCAAGAGCGGATCCACGTCGCTCTTGAGGTACAGCTTCAGGTTGTGGCCATGCACCCGACGGATGCGACCACCATCATCAGTCAGCTCGACCTGCCCATCTGGCAAGATGCAGGCGAGTGAGTACCCGGACGGCCAGGGTGGTCGTGGTTCAGGAGGTGGGACCAGCTCGTAGTGGTCTCCACTCTTCTTCCGCGCAGGCTTAGCAACCTGCTGCTTCGGCCGCCACTCCTCCTTGAGCTTTTTGTTCGGAGGCGAGGCTGGATGGAGTGGTGGCGAAGGAATGATAGGAGGGTCCTGCAAAATAGGAGGTGCATAAGGGTATACGACAGACTCGTGTACCTGATCAGACATAGCATGCACAGGCGTGACAGCAATCATAGCACAGTGATCAAACTCAGTCACAGAAAAAGTAGCCTGTTCATCCCCAACACGCAAGATCAACTTACCATCATGCACATCAATTAGTGCCTTGGCGGTGGCAAGAAATGGCCTACCTAGAATCAAGGGCACATCCACATCCTCATGTATATCAAGAATAACAAAATCAACAGGATATGTGAATGCACCAACACCAACAAGCAGATCCTCTATGATTCCCCTGGGATGCACAATAGAACGATCAGCTAATTGAATGCTCATCCTAGTAGGGCTAAGTTCACCTAGGTCTAGCATTTTATACAACTTATATGGCATGACATTAATGCTAGCGCCTAGGTCCGCCAAGGACTTTCCTACATGCATGCTGCCAATAGTAAGAGGGATAGTAAAACTCCCTGGATCCTTGCGCTTCTCTGGCAGCTTGTTCTGCAGGATAGCAGAACACTCCTCGCTCAGCATCACTGTCGAGAGATCCCCAAGTTTCTTCTTGTTGGTGCAGATATCTTTCATGAACTTGGCATACTTGGGCATCTTCGACAGTGCCTCCATGAACGGTATGCTGATATTGAGCTGCTTCAACATTGCCATGAACTTGGCAAACTCAGTCTCCAGCTTGTCCTTGTGTAGGCGAGTGGGGAAGGGAAGCTGGGGTACATGCTCCTTAACCACTGGCTGTGGCTTGGGAGCAGGGGCTTCCTTCTCCACCCGCACTTCTGCATCGTCGGCTGGAAGTGCTGAAGCAGGTAGTGGTTCCTCCTGTCTGGCCGAGACAGGATCAGCAGATATGACCTTACCGCTCCTGGTAAAAATGGCATCCAGCTGCTGATGCTGGTGAGGATCTCGAGGATTAGGAACAGTGGTGGCAGGCAAGTCCCCGGTGCCCTGGTGGTGTTCTGACGGGCCAAGATGCCCACCTGGGTCTGCAAATCCTGCAAAATGGCACCCTGGTTCCTCTGGCCTGCCTCCAGTGATGTGATAGCAGCCTGAGTGCTAGTCATGAATGAAGCTAGAATGTTTTCCAGCTTCGTCATCCTGTCATCTGGGGCCGGAGCTGCTGCTGGCTCGGCGAACTGGCGCTGGGGCTGCTGGAATGGCTGCCCCTGCCTGGGCTGGTAGGGCTGCTGTGGGTCTGGCCCCTGGCGAGCCTGGAAGGGCTGCCTCTGCTGAAAACCACCTGCTGGTGCTGGGAAACCAGGTGGTTTAGTGGTGTTGCTGCTCCAGGCGAAGTTGGGATGCTGGCGCCACCCCTCATTATATGTGTTACTGTATGGATCGAGGCGCCTCGCATTGGCGATGAAGGCCAACTGCTCATGGGGTGTGGTAGACTCCCTCATAGCCAAGTGTAACCACTCCCTAAAGCGTAGTATAGCGGGTTTAGGTTTATATGTCAACCCGGGTCCTAGATTTGCTGACTACTCAGTGAGTTCTTGTTATCTAGCAATAAAACTGGAGTGCAAGTCTAAACTACCAAACAAACAAAGCAAGTAAACTGGTTGTATTAAGGTTAAAGAGGTCACCCGGATATGGTTCCCCCTAGACTGCAGTTAAGCCGGATTGTAATTACCAAGTTCAGTTTCTATGACAGTTATACTGCGGAAGGTTCTTAAACAGCCTGAAGTCTCGACTAAAGGTCTTCAGACCCTCTCAATCTGACTCTCTAGCGGGCGACTAACCTCCACCGGAGTCGACAGATTGAGGCCCTAAGAACAAAACCTCCACTACCGGAGTAAATCCGGTACAGAATAGTGAGTTGGCTCCTCGACTAAAGTCACCAACTCCCTACCTTCAATCAATGATACTCTATCAACCTAGGCAGATATTCTCATTCTAGGTTAAAGCAGAAACAACAGGAATTTGATCAGGATTCAAGTCATTCAATCATTAAAACCTCAATCGAATATAATCAATCACAGAATCAGTACTTGGGTTCATACAATCAAAGCCTAACATACAAATCTAGGGTTCTCCATACCCAGATGAATGGGAGAATTACTCCATGGAGAAGAAAGCAAAAGCAGAATCAGACACGGAATTCATACTGCGAAGGATGGATTCCTGCTTCTGGACGTTGATTGGCACTTCTCCAAGCTCAAGCTGGCCTCCAATGGTGTTGAAGATCAATCTAGGGCACTTGGGAACTCTTGCTCGTCACTTTCTCTCTCTAGGAACTGATCTCTCTCTCAAAAACTCGAATCCCTTCAATGTTGGCCTTCTTCTTCCTTTTATCAGCTGCCTGGTCACGATACCCGGTCGAAATACCCGGTCGGGTATTTTGGGTTTCGACCGGGTATTTGCAAAACTCACCGTTTCATTTAAGGGAAAAATCCCCGGTCTGTCCTCATAATCCCCGACCGGGGATTTAAGGCATTTGCCCGGGCCCCCTTCTGTTTCTCAGACGCCAAAAAGAGAAATCCCCGGCCTCTTCAGAAATATACCCGGCCGGGTATTTTCGGTCATGGCCGGGTATTTTCGGCCTCCAGCCCACTTCAATCCTCGTTTGCTCCTTTCGACCCGAATCTCGTTCCTTCGCCTCGATTCCAACGCCGGGTCCTGAAATATGACATAAACACACAACCTCGCGTGAAATCGGCTCAAAACCCGAGAATTAACCTTTCAAACGGCTCAAGAATAAGGGTGAAAATACGTGTAATTATCGGTCTATCAGTAGGCATTTTAATAACAGATTGACATGTATTCTTCTTTCGAGTTGCCCGATTTTAACGCTAGACATGTTTGGCTCCTTTTTCCTCCCAATGCGTTTCTCTTTGCAATTTTATCAAATCTTTTAATATTTCTCTAATACGTAATGTGGGTTGTCCAAGTTTTGAAGACCTCCCGGATCTTTGCACTACTCGATGGTTTAGCTCCAATGCCCTTATTGCTCGCATCCAAGCCTCAAAGAGGATGACAGATTTGGGAAGAGCTGGTTGTCACCTTCCTCGTCAGAGTAGAAGAGAGAACAAAAAAACAATTTCGTTATGAAAGAGGAAAATGGAAGAGAGAAAGGGAAATGAGAAAGCTGAAGTGAAAGAGAGTGGAGGAGAAAGTAAAAGTGTGAGAGATGGAAAGGAAAAGGTTTGACTTGACTTGGCTCCTCAAGTCTTGGAAACCCCTATTTCTAATCCCTTCTCCAAACCAACAATTTCTGACCACTCATTTTCAGTTTGGGTGATGTGAATCAATGGGAAGACTTTGAACACATTCACACAAAATGTGCTTGGTGCACCATAACGTTATTGTCCCCCACTGACTTGATCTTGGACAATCTGATACCCACAGTCACTTTGATTACCATCCCAACCGCATTTCCCCGAAAGGAGCTTGATACTCTTCCTATTATCATTATATACCTCATTCATGAAGGTTTTAGACTTCATTTGTGGAATTGCCAACAAAACAAAATATAAGAAGAGGAAAGACTGTCACTTGGATATATCGTTCAAGCTGGGTTTGGATATGGGACCTCCCCATTCCTTCTAAGCTTAAGATTTTTCTCTGGAAAATTCTCAATCGCATCCTTCCTACAACGGAAGCTCTGCTCGAGAAGAAGGCTCAAGTGTTACCCTGATGCCCGGTTTGCTGGGCTGAATCAGAGACTATGGAGCATCTCTTTTTTGACTATCTGTTGGCAAGGGCAATTTTGGGATCACGTTGGCCTAGAATCTCTAGGCCAAGGACTCCCTCGCCAGCACTTCCCTCTTTTTCTTAAGAAGTTGATGTTACTGCTTAATCAACTCCATTAGAGTATGCTTATTGTTGCGGCTCTCTGGCGGATTTGGAAATCTAGGAATTGAGTTGTCTTTGAAGAAAAACAATTCCGAGTTATAGCGTTGATATGACAGTATCATCAACAAGTCCAGGAATGGATCGATTTACCAGTTGGACAGAGTGACTTCAACGACACTCCCCAGATTGAGAGTGCGACTGCTTCAATCTCAGGCTCGGTTACTTGCATGTGGGATGGTGCAACAAGGAATGGATCACACTCGGCGGGGGAATGATTATAAAGGACCAGAGTTGGTCAATTGTCTTTACTCGGGGTGTCCATATCAATTATATTGATGATCCACCAATAGTGGAACTATTAGTCCTCCGCGAGGCCATCCATTGGTTGGTGTCTGGATTGTGGTCTCTAGCAAGTTCGGTTGGCAGGGGACCGGAAGGTGCTCATTGATAAGGTCAACTAGCCAGATAAGCAAGAAAATCTCTTTGGTGAGATTCTTGGGGAAATTCGTTGTTTGCTGACATATCATAATGGTCTTAATGTACGATTTGTAGGTCGGAATAGTAATATGATAGTCCACTTTGTGGTTAGAAAAGACATTTCTTTATGCTCTGCTACGTGTCGTTATATTGATTTCCTTTTCTGATTATATACCAATGTGCTTGATGTCTTTTTTTAATCAATACAAAATTATCTTTTGTCGAAGAAAAGGAAAGTCGGATAGGGAATCTTGGAAGGAGGCTGAAAAGGGCGGGAAAATAGTAAGGTTTACAGCTTATCAATTGAACGGAGGAAGAAAAAAAAAACAGAAAAGTCGAGGAACTAGCCGGCAGAGGGAAATAGGGAATAGATAGGTTGGGAGCTGGGGAAAAGGCAAGCGAAAATCAATGGATGAAAGTAATCTGAAGATGGGAACCGGCGGGATCATAAGTCTGAACAAAAATCAAGGCACGAATTCCGGAGTTCCGGACCTCACCGGCGAGGTCCACCACCTGCCCTGCTGTATCAAGTACGACGGCCCTTCCGACGTTTCCGACTACTTCAAGCCTAAAGCCACCGGTATTCTTCCGCCCGCCTTCCCCCAAACATAGCTCTTATGTTTCTCTCTCTCTTTTTCACCTTGGAATATGCATATTTATCGTCATTCTGGGGTCCCTTACCGAATTAGGGTTAGAAGTTGATGGACTAGCAGAGCAGCAAGCGTATTTCAGGGGCAGAAAGCTACATGGTGTAGCGATTCCCATTCCATCTGGCTATTCTGGTACCCGAATTTGCCTCTCCTGTATCTATCTTCTTTTATCTCCCGCGTTGAAATTTTGGCTTTGCCCAAGTGACTTTTGAGTTTGTTGCTAGCAAGTAAATGATTCCTTGTTTTGGGTCTTGGTGCTTTGCAGGATTTGTCTTGGGGAAGAAAAGTATTGGCAAGAGGAAAGTTTCTGATGTCAACTCTAACTGTTGGGAACCGAGTGCAAAGTTTGAGAATATAACTTACTGGAATCACGACACTCTACCTTCACAAGATGATACGTTCATTCGGTCTCTCCATTGGTTATCTGTTGCAGAAGCTGTAAGTTTTCTTTCTGTGACATCATGAGCTTCTTTAAGAATAAGGATAACATTGGAATGGACCATCTGTGGTTCAATCATACCATGACACTAGTATTAAGCTAATCATCATTTCGGTTTGAACTTGGAGCTCTAGAGTGTTAGTCTTTACGTGTTTGCTTCAATTTGGAGCTCCCTCTATCGTGATTTCTTAAGTTACCCTTTTCATCTCCTTGTGAAGTGGGTCTTTATAACATCTTGCATCAGCAATACCAATTGTAGATGAAGCTATTACGGTGAAGTACACTTCTAGAAACCGAAGAGAATCAATGTGCATATGACTAGCAAATTAGCTGCTTTAAGTGTTATGGATCTTTTGTCTGTGTTAACCGTTGGGCAGAAAAAAGTTGCATTCTGCTTGTTGATGGAAAAACACTGTTCTTTCCCCTTCTTAGTTTCTTCTTTTATTCCTCCCTTCCCCATCTTATTTTTCCTGTTTTGATTTCATATCCATGGAAATTTTGTTCTGACTGTAGCTACACAAGCCGGTGACGATGGAAGACTTGGCTTCCACACCCATTCCCAAGGAGTAAAATTCGTGAGGGTTGATCTACAAATTTGGGGGACACATTTGTTAATCTACTTCTATCTGCATTGCTTGGTAGTTAATGTTTGATGAACAGCACTGATATTTTAGGAAGGGTGCGATGAACCACTTCTGTGATGTAATAATCTTTTCAGTGGATATTTTGATATGGACTGGACTCCTCGTTGCGGGTTGGAAAATTGTTAGATGGATGGAACAAAGACCCGAGAAATGCTGATTCCTTTTCCATTCTTCAGTAGTCTTTGTGAGAAGAATCACAGAAGTGGAAAAAAATACGATTATTCATCCACGTGAGTGGAATTCCAATCTCTAATGAAGTAATTGGGAATCTTCTCTTGACAGGAACTCATGCAGGATGCTTTTCTAGCCAACCAATTGGAGATTTTAATTGATTTAGGCTCTGTCTATGTTTCTAGAATATTTGTTTTGAAAAGCGGAAAGTAAAGTGATGTTTAAGGCTGTCGCCAATGCAGAAGTCAGTACACAGCGAAGTGAAGAATCAAGGTGAAGGCAAGGTAGATAAATAAGTCAGAGGCTGTGGAAGTTACAACTGTAAATGAAATGAAGTTAGCTGTCACTTTTATGACTGTTTTTCAGTTTGAGTTCTTGAAAGGTACTTCATGTTGATACTCTTGAAAGTATCTAGAGACCTGATGTGGGAATAGATGAGTTCCAAATATGCAGCGACCAATCCCTGATGGCGACTAGCCGACTACTATTAGCTGTTCACTGAATTCAATTTGCAGAATCTGGTGGGCACTTCCAAGGCACAAATTTTATGCTTTACAGAGGTCGTAACATATGAATCCATTATATGGAGGAGATTTGAGGAACTGTGTGGGGATGATAGATCTTAGATCAATTCTTTCCTTGATGTTGAAATGGAGCACTGCAGATAAGTATCTTTTTGAACTGCCTCTCCACATATCAAGACAAGAATAACTATGCCTTCTAACTGGAGGGAAATATAAATGGATTTGCAGGCTGCTAAATCATCTTGGTTTAAACCTAGAGCATTCAGTATCGTATGGGGAAAGGATGGTCGCTACTGGCATGTTCCCACGTAAGTTTTAAAAATCATGGCTTCTCCCACCACTATGCATCTTAACTTCACTCCACCGACAGTGATTGGTTCTGTGTATGGTGTCTGAATAACAGTGATGGAAGGACGGCTGAGCTGTTACAGGTGAGTTGGCTTGAAGTAAGCACCATCACCTCATTGAAAGACAGCATAGAGGCTGGGAAGAAGTATGCAATTTTCTTCAGGCTGCAGATGAAGCAAGGGGCATTCGGCTGGAATGGTTGCTCTGTTTACTTGATGGGTAAGATAGGGCAGGCAGGGAAGTACACAGCTAAAGAGATAAAGCTGTCAGATCAAGCAGAGATCGATAAAGAGTTCGAGACAGAGAAGCTGGAGGTCAGCGCCGCAACTGATGCTACTGATATGAAGCTTTATTTTGGGTTGTATGAAGTCTGGACAGGCAGATGGAAGGGTGGCCTTCTAATCCATGGTGCCAGAGTGGAACAAGTTGCAGAGTTGGGAGTGAAATCCCCGTTTGGGCTGGCTTTGTGTATTGTATTTGTTTCTGGTGTAGCTTGGATAATAAAACTGGGAAATCAATGTGTTTCTGAAGAATTTTACGGATAAGAGTATTATCTGCTGTTTCGGGGAGAGAGAGAGAGAGAGAGAGATACCAGTCTCCAGACAAACAAAGTCAGGGTTAGTAATCAATTAACTGGCCGAAATAAGAACTAAGCGATCAATAGTTAGCACCATAATTCTAATCACAAGTATACACTATTAATTAATGTCTAATCTATTCTCAATACATAGAAACTGGTACATTGATTGATAACCACAAGGGAAGCTGCCATCTGAACACTGCATATTTCAGATTTCTAGTTGCAGGGAGAGAGGCACACAGCAACAGGAAGCCTTGGCGGTATGTTGATCACTCTTCAAGCTTCAGGATCAGTCAGATCCCCAGCACTCTCAATTTCACCCATACTTGCTGATACAAATGACTCGGTGGATTCTACCGATGAGAGGGAAGAAGCTGTATCGTCGGAGTCTGAGATGCTATTCCCATGAGAAATTATGTGCCCATCGTCGTCATCGTCAACCTCAGATTCCGACCCAGCCAGAAGCTTGTTGATGGCCGACTTTGCAGTCTCAACAAACCATTCGTCTTCCGGTAGGGCACTGTTCTCACA
This sequence comes from Linum trigynum, assembly GCA_964030455.1. NCBI lineage: Eukaryota > Viridiplantae > Streptophyta > Magnoliopsida > Malpighiales > Linaceae > Linum > Linum trigynum. The sequence goes on along the minus strand of OZ034814.1, from coordinate 23,532,315 downwards.
TATAGTTCAAGCAACAAACTCAGTGGTCTAATCTCAGAAGGGTAGACAAATTTAAGAGTAGTGGTATTGAAGGAAATAAAAGAAGAAATGCCAAGTGATCTGGGGATTAGTAGTACCTTTGTGGGTCGATTCCTCTTGCTGAGAAAGTCCTGATTGCTCGAGCAATTATGGCTGAGGCGATTTGGTGCACTTGCCTGGATGGGTAACCAGCGAAACGGGCAAGTTCCACTGTGAAATGCATATCAAGAAGTAGCTGCCAGCCAGGACCATATCGAGTGAACATTCAATTCTTTGGAACAAATGATGATTGCTAGGTGCAAGTGTAAACGACTGCGTATCACAATTACCTGCTGCAACCCTAGTGCCTTAATTGGAATAGCAGAATCCTCAAATACACCCCAAAATTCCTGTTCATCAGAAAGCCACATGACTACTGTTTCAGTGAGCCGAGCAAGCAAGAGTTTCTGTAATTTCTCTTTCCCGAGTAATACATCTCCTGCTACAGTTGCAAACTGCTGCAGCTTTGCAAACAGTGCCTGAAATGTGAAGTTCAAAGATCTTGTCAGAACAAAATTCCAAACCGAAAAGACTGTCCCACATTATAATCCACCCAAGTGAAAGTTAATTACTGAATGCACTCGTTCTCATCATTCAAAACCGACAGGGTGCCTAATGCATAAAAAGGCATGTCTATAACAAGTAAATCCATGTAACATTATTCATCGAGAAAAAATCCATGTAACACTCAGAAAAGGATCGACCAAGGTAAAACCTGAAATGGCAATGAAGGCAGAGGTTCCGAGCTTTGAATTAAATCCTCTCCGTCGCCATCGAAGTAGATTTGTGCATTAAGTCGTGTCTTTCCTTCTCTTGAATAGATAAAACTCAGTACATACTGGCGGCAGAAATGATCCTTAAGCTTGTCAAATGAATGCTGCAGTTGTCGCTTCCAGTCCTTCAACTCCCCGGAAATGCTCGAAGTAGCAGCTGAAGCAGCAATGTCATCATTAGATTCCTTCCCTTCTTTCTTCAGACTCCAAACTATCTTCACAGCATGAGGTAAGAGTTCATCAAGAATAGTGAATGCCATTCCCAACAATGCAAGTTGTTCTGCATCTGTCTCTGCTCTGAATGGTATGACTTCCTTCAGCTCTGTAAGATTGTCATCATCGGAGGGTCCTGGTAGAGATTTGATGAGCACACCCATGTATTTATCAAATAGCTGTGCTATTCTCATCAGCACACTTCCTCCAAAATGCATGACAGCTGGAGGAGTCAACTGAGCAAGTATGTCCTGTAGAAATCATTTTTCTAGAAAGTTATATTCCATAAATTGGTCAACAGTATACAAGAAAAAGAAGATCAAGTCAACTAGGAAATCATAACTGGAGACTACTATCATATATGCATGATACAAGCATAAAATTTAGGGAGGTAACATCATCAGAAGTGAAAAACAAGCTCGAAACATACATATTAAGAACCATGTTACTAACAAATCCCAATCAATTATGTGTCAAGGAAGGCCAACCATCACAAACAGCAACAAAACCATGAAAGATCATCAACTTACCTCAATTATGTCCATAAATCTTATCCCACTGTCAACAAGCACAACATCTGAGGATGCTACAAAAGCAGATAATGGTGACACAAGGTGCGTCGATAGTTCGGAGCTCTCATCAGGTTGTGTCGCATCAAGAATTAGCTTCCTTGCACGTCTAAAATTCAACTCTAAGACTTCTTCAATGTATGGACGCAAGAGAACCAGAAGAAGCTTTGATAGTTTTAGACCCTGTGGCTCCAACATTGAACAAAATGCAAGACTAGCCTGAATATAGTTACTAGCAGCACCTAAAGCAGAAACTGTGTCTGGGAAAGGTGCATTATCCTTGACCAACCGCACAAAAGATTCAATTTCCCACTCAGCCCATTGTACAACTCTGCTAGTATATACAGGATCATCTCCAAATATGAGGATGGATTCTTTTGTAGCTGTTGAGATAGAAGAGAAAACAAGTTTACAAAGTGTCCCGGGGAAGGTCTTGGGGCACACTGAGCATGAAGGTAAGAACACCTCAATGTTCTTGCGGAGGCGTGATCGATACAATTCAAGAAGGATTTGATGAGCGAAAGGGCCTTTCCCAAGTTTGATTAAAGAAGCCAAGGCTTTCTTCATTTCCACAGTTTTAGCAGATGGGTGTTGAACAATCTCAGTTAGCAGTTCCACAAGAGTTGACTTTCTCTTCAGAAAAGCTGATCTATAAGTTGATTCTTCATATGACGAAGTATCTGTTAAGCCCTTCAGTTCTGGAGAACTTTTCTCCTCGGCCATTAGAGCCTCGAGTGCTTCGTCCACCTTATGTTCAGCCAAAAGAATGTCCACATTGTCCAGAAAAAGCACCTGAGGATTGTCTGCTTCACTCCATAACACGTCTTCAAGTTCATCATCTTGCTGGGAGGCGACATTGTTACCATCAATAGCATTCCAGTCTTCTATTTCACGGCAAACACCTGTCATCAAATCTTGCACAAGAATCCCCTGGCCTGAAATATGCTTCTGCAGTTCAACCAATTCGTGCTCCATTTCCACTACTTCATCTGACATTCTGTGACATGAAAAGAACTTAGATCATGGTTTTTAACAAATGACACAAAATTGTAAAAAAACCAGTTCAATTGCTTGGATGCCGCAAAATTGAAGAAGAAATCAATAAAAGCAGTCATTTAAGAGACATCTCATCACATATTTGTATGGGCCATGATATACAGATCTGCTTCCTCATTATTTTGAGCAGCCAAATCCGATATATTTACCTCATGAAAGCCAAGTACTTCGTTTGCATATTGCCACACAGATTTTCCACTGCATCCTTCAAATCCAAGAGCTCGCAGCAAAGTTTTCGGATACCCTGCAAGTATTCATAAAACCAGGTGTTTTGGTACAGAAAACCCAAATCGAAACTGATTTGAAAATGCCCTTCCCAACCCCATCTTCAAACATTTAACGCCAACAGTATTCAAACATTTTAGTGGCCTGCGATGCAACTACCTCGAATACAGTTTAAAATGCACAGATCAATGAACCTGCGCTCGCTCTTCTCTTAATGCTTATAACCACACAGAAATAGAATTCCTTCTAATTAGAGAGGAAATGGGACCAAGCTTACTCAATTAAGGCATATGAAAACAGGTTCCCACAACCAATGCCGTGGCAAGGGCCGAGATTCGAGGATTCAAGCACACCAAGAGAAGACAACAAACACAGTTCTAGCTCACAGTCTGAACTCCCAGGAAGAGAGTCCAGACAGCAGAGAACTGAAACCGAACTTGAGAATCGCAGAGAACTCAGATACGAAGATCGAAAGCAAACCGAACGTAGAAAGCATTGTTGGGTGCAAGAATCGAATCCAAAGAAATCCAACTCAAGGAAACAAGCAGAGACCCGGGAAGTAGCTGATGAACAAAAGGACGAACCTTTTCAGTGTGGGATTGATAGGTTGAGTCGATCTTGGACTGAGGAGTGATTGTTTCTATGGATGGGAAGTCATCTTCTTCTTCGCTGCTCTCCATTTTCTCCTCTTCCTCACCTTCTGCTCTACCGCACTTACTCCGCGAGTCCACAGCTCCTCCGTCCGTTCCTCAACTTCAGTCAGCGACACTTGCCGGAACAGACGGGCAGCTCGAGCATAGAAAGAGCATAAAGGAAAGTTTTCGAGACCCGCTGTTGCTCGGAGTTGGACTCATTCGCTAAATTGAATTTTTTGTTTCCGATCCTACACCGTCCAGCCGTCTTAGCTCAGCCGGTAGAGCGCGTGGCTTTTAACCACGTGGTCGTGGGTTCGATTCCCACAGACGGCGATTCGATTGAATTAATCGTTTTGTTTTGTTTTTTATACAATTTTGTCCTCCCTTTTAATCACCTTATCCATTCTTTGCCTGTTGCCTGCTGTTTTCATTGTCCGCGAACTGGAACTCCAAAAGCTCCACGACGAACTTGAACGGCCAGGCATGGCGATGAAATGTTTGGCGCCTAATCTATCATCCCACGCACCATGCGCTTACTCTGTCCGCTTTGCTTCATCTACCATCTCCGCTGAATCCACTTCAGCTGCCACCCAAGTCGCCGCCGCAACTTCTCCCCTGTCCTCTCCTCCGCCGACGGCAACTACGACGACTAGACGAAAAGCTTTATCGGCAGCATCCTTAGTCCTATCCACCTTGCCATTCTCCGCCGCCAATCCTGCCTATTCTTCTTCGAGCACCGATTTCGTCGAGCTTCCGAATTCCGGCGGCGTCAGGGCGTTGGACCTCCGCGTCGGTTCCGGCGCAGTCCCCGCCGACGGCGACCAGGTCCTTCCTCCCTCTCCGTCTCTGTCTCGCTCTCTCTTACACTGACCCAATAGACTTTTCCCTGATTTGGGTTCTTCATTTTTCCTTCGAATTTCAATTATGTGCTTGGAAAAAGGTGTCAATCCATTACTATGGAAGGTTGGGAGCCAAACAAGGATGGCGGTTTGATTCGACTTACGATCATAAAGATGCCAGTGGGGAGGCAGTTCCTTTTGTATTCAGTCTCGGCTCTGGAAAAGTGATTGCAGGGATTGAATCAGCCGTTAAGTCGATGAAAGTGGGCGGCATTCGTCGGGTGGTGATTCCCCCCTCCCAAGGCTATCAGAACACTTCGCAAGAACCTTTGCCCCCTAATGTATGCATCAATTTCTCCTAGAGATTATGCATGATTCCGTCCTTTCTTTCCATGAATCTGCTGAAATTAAACTGCCATATGTCTCTAAGTGTAGCCTGTTTCTGTTTTGGGAGTAGTTCTTTGACAGGCAGAGGCTGTTCACCACAATTTTCAACCCAACGCGGCTTGCCAATGGAGAAGGGTCCACATTGGGAACACTCATCTTCGACATCGAGCTCGTCGGCCTGAGGAATTAGGCAGCCAGAGCTCTTGGGTTCTGCAACTTATTGGTACCAGTGTATCATTGTAACTTCACATATTCTTTGTATTTTGATCCAGCTTTATAAGGGCTGAAAATTGAGTATTACATGAATGTTTATTTATGTGCTACCAGTTTCATCTCGCAGTAATGGTAAGAGGATTAAGGGTTGTGATTGGGTGATCTATGGTGACAGGCAGCTGAATGTTGGTCAATCCTTGTAGCTGCCCACAAATTCAAGACTATAGCCTTCTCATCAACGGTGGCTCCTCGCACATCAGTCATCACGGTACAGAATGTTACTGATCTCCACATCTGATGAGAAGTCATGAGGAACAAGCGCCATATAGGTGTATTCTTGGTCGATGATGATTGGGTTTCTTGGTCGATGATGAGTGCCACAGAAGACATTATCAGTGTTGCAAACTAGCAATTCTGAGGAAACGATTTGGGTTAGGAAATACAGGATTGAACAAATATATGAATTGTTCGGTTGGGGATTGAATGGAGTGAGTGGTATGGATATTTTCTACCGTCCACTTCTTGATACTAGTACCATGCTAGTTCTAGTGAACTTGGGAGTCCTGAGCATGGACTTCTTCAGCCGTCTCATAGGCTCCATTCTTTCTCAGGATTCCAATACTAAATGCCATGGCGATGTCGGAAATGATGATCTAAGGTGAAAAGCCATTGATGCAAATGCAATCATCCCCTGTAAGTAAGCAGGGAGTCTAGCTGCAGGCTCATTATTTTCAGAACTGAGAATGGCAATGGCATGTACCCAACAAGTCTCAAAATGGACTCGTACCAGTGCCAGTGAAGTCGAGGATCTGAACGTTATGCTAATCCCATCGGTATTAGGGGTCTCTTTGGGCACCATGATTCTAAGTCGAGAGCTCCGAACAACGCCCTGGGACGAACTCAGGCTAGCTGCTGGTTCAGTTGGCTATTGACATGGTTCAGATCACTTACCTGAAGACTGTCACATTTGTTGAAAAAACTAACTGCCTGCAGAAGAATGTACAAAAAATTCAATTCCTTGCCTCTAGAGATGAGATTCTATGGGAGGAAGGAAAACGATATTACAATGTTGTCTTAATTTCATCTTACAGAAGGCCGTCTACATCAGCACATCATGCGGCAAAGGCAGTAACCATTTCAAGCGTTAGCTAGCTACGCAGACTGGCAGAGGCAGAGGAATGTTAAGCAGGGCGTGCGGAAGCGTGAGACACAAGGGATTGTTCGTGCAGAATTAGCCACGTGCATCTAACAGGACCGCCTCGAAGAGCTCCATAGTTAAGCACTTCGAAAGAAAGTTGCTGCTGCGGCAGTATGCGAGATCAACTGAAAGCGATCATGATGGAGTAGTAGCTAGTCTGAGCAATCATGAGTAAGAAAACTAGAACAATTGCTGATATACCCTTCATTTTTGGTTGTTGCTGCTACTTTTTCTGCATATCAACTGAAAGCGAAATCGATACTATTTTATTAACCTTTCTCCTCTAAAATGCAACAAAACGATACTACCATCCTAGCTAGCTATTAGCCTACTTCACTATTTTCATCTATCGACTATCATGGAGGTCATGGCAGAAGGCAAGGAACCCTCGGTGATCGATCTGCACTGGAAGTCCCATGAGCGTTATTGCAAACCGCAAACAACTGCTTCCCGGCAACCGCAGACGTCATCTCCACATCCTCCACCACAATGTTCCTGCAACCAGCTCCATCCCCGCAGTTGAAGTACACCGCCCTGGCGTCGGTAGACGACCCTATCACTCCCTTGTACGACACGTCGCTTATCTCCACGTCCCCTGACGACGACGACCAAGCATCATATTCCTCATCAGTCGACGCCGCCATCCGGTTCACGTACGTCTGGTCTATGATGATCGGATTCCCCGCGTTGATCATCCTTATCCTCTCGAAGCTTATCTTCCGAGCATACCCTCTCCCTCCCTTCCAAGTCTTGATCCTCGCGCCGTTCATCGTGCCCTTGAAGGTGCAGTCTTGGACGTGGACTTCTTCCACGGTCTCGTAGGCGCCGCCCTTGCCGAGGCTGCCGATGCTGATGCCGTGGCCGGGCCCGCACAGGACGCGGGAGATGTTGATGTAGGAAGAGAAGCCGTTGATGGCCACGCAGTCGTCACCTGTCCCGATGAAGCTGTCGTGGATGTGGAGGTGGTTCGAAGCGGAGATGTCGATCCCGTCGGTGTTGGGGCTCTCCTCCGGCGCCGTGATCTTCAGGTGGGAGATGTCCACGTCGTTGCAGTCGTTGATGCTGATGTGGTTCTTCTGGCTGTTCACGTGCTGTAATCCGCTCACCCGCAGGTTGTTGCACGAGTGGAAACTCAGCGCCTGCACTCATATACATAATGCAGTTCAGAAAAAGAAGAAAAAAAATGAAAGACGTAGAAGGTATACGTATAGTTAGGGATATTGGATTGTGGTGTTACAGATGGTCGTGGGCAGCTCTTGTCTTCCTGGCAATAGTCCCACCAGATCTTGCCCTGGCCGTCGATCTGCCCGCCGCCGTAAATGGTTAGGCCGTTTACGTGCATGAACTGAACCCATTTCTCCTTGTCGTCGTCCCAGGCGTTCATGCTCCCGGGTGCCACGAGTGTGCCTTGCAGCTGAAGCAACCAAAAAACGAGTCACTATGTAGAGACATGAAAGTGGGTAGGCTAATTGAGTAATTTGATTCAATTTTCATTGATTCATATGATTGTTGTCTCACCTAATTAAATAGGTATTTTTAATGATTTTTGAGTTTGGGTTGGGTCAGAATCGGATTCCGTTAGGGTTAATTCATTTCGATTGGACTCAAATGAGTCTAACTGGGTCAAGATGATTATATATAAAAAAAAATCATTTCATCAACTACCTTCAACCCAATAATATAGGTATATTTTAGTCATAACAAAAAAACAAGACAACATTTCATTATAATTGGGTATTCATTTTCTTTTACACTTCTAATACTATAAAGTTTAATTCAGATCGAACTAAAAAAGTTGTATGAATATACCGCAAAAGTAAAAAAATTAACCAAACTTTATTTTTACCCTTGAGCAATAACCAAATATTGGGTCGCTCTTGCCATCCACCACAATATCATATATGTATAATGTATACTCTCATTATTAATACCAAAAAAAAAAAATTTAATTACCTGAATCCAAAGGTTTTTGGACTTGCATGGACCCTTGAAAGAAAGAGGGCTAAGAAGGAACTCCTTCCCCTGAGGTATGACGAGAGTCGGCCGCCCTCCCGTTGCTCCACACAGATCGTCCCATGCCCTCAGGAAAGCCTTCACAGTAATCACGACAAAAGATGTTACGTACGTGCATGCATGGATATAAAAAAAAAAACAGTTGAAAATACTCGACGATAATGAATTAGACAAAAAACGCACATTGGAGGAGTCGGTCCTGCCGTCGCCGACAGCTCCATATTCCGTCACGTCGAACGTGGACTTCCCAAAGCGCTGAGGCTCGTAGTAGGCGAGATCGCTAGTTTCGTGATCGGTAGCAGCTTCTGCGTAGTCGAGGAAATGGTCGACGTATCTTCTGGCGGCGCCTTCCCTTGATGAATACCGGCCGTCGGAATAATATTGCTCTAGGGGACGGTAGCCGGCGGAAGATTGAGCGGCGACAAGGAACAAGACGAGAACTAGTGGCAGGCGACCTTCCATTGTTGTTGTGTAGAAAAGACTCCGAGTGTTTTTTTTTTTTTTTTTCGTGAATGGAGTGGGAGCTATCTAGAGAGAGAGAGAGAGAGTGAGGGTTGGTTGGTTGGTTGTGCGGCCGGCGGTAGGTAGCATATGTACGACTTATATAATGCGACGGTGTGTGGGTGCATAAATATAGTAACAATTCGAAAATCGTGAATTATAAGGTGAGTAATATTTTACGACCATATTTGTACATTACCTTGAATCATGGGCTAATTGTGATTTAGATTTCTTATAAAGGAAGGATTATTAAGACGGAATCTTTGTCCACTTACTCTATTTGGTTTGCTAATTGGGCGAGATTGATTATATTGTGATCGATGGGTCAGGAAAAAAAAGAGGATATGCTCATACTATCCTATCAAGTATCAACACTACGAGGTTGTTTGAGTTGTGATTTAGAATGTTAATACAAATATGTCATTTTGCCTTCTTTTGAAGGCTTGCCCTAAAATTGATAAGAGAATTGAATGAGAATGTTCCCAGGGGCAACTTGGAGACCTTAACTTAATTTTGTAAACATTATATAATTGAGTTATGGTGGAAGTAACATATATGTTTTATTTGTAATCTTATTCTTATTGAAATAAGAAAGGAGACTCAAAGTAGGCACTGCCAAAAATGAAACATTTCTCTCAAATTTTCACCCCATGGTCGATTTCTGAAGTAAAATTTCATTTACTTCTCATCCTATTAACCATTTATCATATATAATATTTTTATTATCATATAATAATTTTATTATATTAATATGAGTCAAATTCACAATAATTTTAAATTTATAATCAGGTATGATTTTATATTTCTATATCTTTTATCTTTGGTATAAATATTTATAAACCTTTGATTTTCAAATATTTCATATATAAATATGTAAGAAAAGACAACCGAATGAACATATAGAATTTTATTTATATTGGTTGAAGGAAGCTCATATGTTCTATTGGTTAAGGACTACTTATGGGATCTGAAAACGATCTTCGACTTCTTGCGTTACATGCAGAAGCATATACCACTCGATTCGCCCGTTACTTTGGTGTGGACTTCTGGGCGATTAAGTTTCGAATGGACTCTAGGTACCACTCTTATTTCCTTCGAAATCCTAAAGTCAAGGAGCAAGGATTTGATCCCGAGCGAGGATGGTATATGGGGACCCCAAGACTTTTCCTTCCTAATCACGAATACATTGGATATGAAATGCACGGTGTTCCATCTCTCAGTGCCAACCAACCGGCGTGTAGCAGGATATGCAATGGATGTGGATGGCGAGAAGAGACAAGAAGCAGGCGTGCGAGAGGAGGGGGTGACTCATCTACCGACTTACCATGCGAGTTAGTGATTACCATACCCAAGCATTGATAGCGACAATTCTCCAAAGCCAAAGAAGGGAGAAGGAGGCAAGAGGCAACACCTTGTGGCGTGCATACATGCAATTATGGAGAAGATGGAGATCTCCTTAGCGGATATCTCCCCACCTTTTGTTCGCTCACCTTCCCCCAAACAATTTGAAGTCGGAGTTGAAGAAGAATCCTCCAAGGAGGATTAAGTTCTAGGCAATCCAGGGCCTATTTTTTCTCTCTTTTATTTCTTTGCTTTTTTACATTAAACAATGTCTAATTTTTCTATGCTTTTTGTTTCCATATACCTCGTTATTTTAATTACCTAGTAGTAGTAGTAGTACACTTAAATAACTATTTATCTATGTTATTGTTTTCCGGCAAGAAAACTTGCGTTGAAAAAAATTGCACATTTGACTTCTTTCATCTAGCATTGGGAGCCACAATGAACAAGTATGGGCACAATGGGTCCCCTTGCCTCACAGTCTTCTTGACTGGGCAATAACCAAACAATGAAAAGTGGACTTTAACGCTAAACTATGAAAAACTAATACATTCTCGAATCCATTCAATATAAGTGCTAGAAAAAATCAGGGCCTCCATGATAACACCTAAATTGGTGTTATTTATTCTCCATTCTTGAGGCATTTTCATGCTAAAATATCATGTCTGGGCCATATTGCAAGTGCTAATTTATAATAATATTCTCTCATATTCGTCAATCGTTGGCTTTAGCATGAGTTATTTTGCTATGAATGCTTTTTATAGGGAAATCACTTCACTTTGTCGTGTTTTATCCCCACTTTGCCGTGTTTTATGCTTGCATGGTGTTTTGCGATGATATTCCATGTCTTGTACTCATCTACAATCGATCATAGATTGATTTATAGTTCATGTGAGCACGTTGCATAGCATAGAAGCAAGAATTTAAAGAGTTTCATAGGTCACGACCACGGATACACCCTTAACCTACAAAGAGGTCGTGACCTATACCAGATTTATGATAATACCCTTTTATGCAGTTGACGAAGGAGAGTCAACCTAGAGTGTGAAATTAGGGTTTTGGGAAGTTCTTAGTGAGTGAAACACCTTGAGGGAGCTTGGGAAGGAGGAATTCATCCAAGATTCAATGAGAAGGGTGAAATCCAAGAAGAAAAGACGAATTCAAGCATTTTTCTCTTCTTTGTTTGTATTTCTTCTCTCTCTGTGACTTGTACCCTAAGGTTGTTTAGTGGAGATGAATCCTAGTATGTATTTAGGGTTTGATTGATTGAATGAGAAAATAGATCTTCGTGATCAAATAAGGTGTTTATTGCTTCTTTGCAAGGTTTGATTGCTTGAAATAGCATGTTGCATGATTAGCCCTAGGGTTCACTATGTGGATATGTGTAAAGAGTCTTCTGCCTAGGTTAGATGATCTAGGGTCGTAATTGGTGGACAAGATAACCATTCTCTGCCAATTAGGAGCCCATCTAGTTGATGCTAGAAAGGTAAGTGTGTGACCATTGACCTAGTGTATGGATGGGTAGAACCCAGTTAGAGGAGGTAGAATCCATCCCTAGTCTAGAAGATCGGTTGTGATGAAATTAGGCCGGTGGACTTGGATAGAAGGGGGATCAGCGGCTTGACCATTTCATCGCTCCCTATATTAGCGACCTCTACACCACAAATTAGGTTAGCATCAATCAACTACCCGACCACTACTAGGAGGACTTGAACTTAGACAACCATCTCATCTCTAGTGATCTCCCAAACACTTTTAGGTTAGTTTAGTATTAAACCAACTTTTTTACTTGATTAGATAGTAGATCGGAGCAAAGTAATAGTAAGCCTAAGGTGCCCTTGGAATACGACCGTGCCACCATATAAAGAGCTTAACAATTGGAAACCTGCCATTTCTAAGGTAAGGAGTTAGTGAGCATTGATTATAAATGTAAAATTCGATCTGGCGCATCACTCCATCACACAAAACAAGTAGGACCAATCTATATAATCAAAACCTTGTGCAAGTCTACTTTTCATAACACCTAGAGAAACAATGTGTTTCTTATTATAACTCTTTACCATCTCTAGTGCCATTAGAATATTATTTAGAATACTTCTTCCTTTAATAAAAGTTGACTAATTCTGGCTAATCACACTAGGAGTACAAAATATTAGTGCATATAATAGGTCAAAAATCATATAACTTCTCAACATTTGGAATTTTTGGAGCTAGAGTCAGGGAGGGCACGTTAATAACTTTTGGAAGCTTCATAGTGCAAAATAACTCCTTGATTCCAATAGTCACATCTCTTCCAATTATATTTAAACTCTTTGATAGAATCCAACCCACCAGCCATCTAGGTCTGGTGCCTTCGTAGGATCCATAGAAAAGAGTGCCTCTCTAATTTCATAGTATCTTAACTCATTACATCGGTTCTGCTTTTCCTCAATGGTCAGCTGCCTAAGTATATAAGGTTTAACTACATCCAAAATAAACTTTCTTGCTTCATTAATACTCCATATAAGGCTTGTCAAAAGCTTATAGCCTCTGATGCAATTGCCTCTACATCTAAAATCCCTTGACCAAAGTCAATGTCAAGCCTTCTTATTTGATTATGATCCATTCTGATTTTACAGTCTTGTGGAAAAGGAGGTGCTTGATGACATGTGAAAAGTAGTCTTTTAGACCCCATGGTTTTAATACTTTTATTTTCACAATATCTTGGATTTGCTACGTGATCACTCAAAGTGCATTCTACTAGTACTAGGCTTGCTGTTATCAATTTGATGCACTCTTGGTAGTGTATCGTGTGTTTTTAGGGAATAACAACATAGTGGACCACTTTTGACATTTTTGGGGACAACAAGACTGGATTACAAGTAGACAAGAGCAGGAAATGAAGAGAGGAAAAAAAGTAAAAAACGGTGCAGATTCGTCAGCCTAATCAAGGTTCATCTAGAAATCACCAAAATCTTGGAATTGTTCATACACGTTGTCAAAACGGGGCCATTGACTACCTCAAACCTTTCTCAAGGAATATGCTTTTCGTGGTGACAAACTTGGAAGAGATCGATTGGACTTTAAGACGCATTGGATGACCTTCCTTTCCCTACCAGAAACCTAATAGTAAGTCTACAAATATTAAATAGACTTATAGGGGGGGTTCGGTAGCCAGTGATAGGAGGCTGATCAGTTGAATTCGTGCATGTTAGTCAGTGGTTTGCACGTATCAACAAATCCCCCATCATAAGCCAAGTTTATCCTAGGACGACATTTCCGTATAGTGGTAATCAAGGTCGTATTCTACTCGGGTCCTGGTACCCTAGCCTACTTCCCACCTTGTTGTTAATTAGGTAATCGGTTTTTGAGGTTTTGAGTGGAGGATATGAAGAAACACTAGTCTAGAGGTTGAACAAAGCTAAAAGCAGGTACTTCGTGGAACTAATCCTCCCCCTAGCTTAGGGATACTATGCATGAAAAGATACTTAGGGTTATCGAATGTGGTGAGTGAGAACTTTTCCGTGGGCCTTCATCGTTATCCACATGCCTCCGAGTACGCCTCCCCTAAACCCATGTTTCAGTCACCTCGATCTAGGCTATTGTATTCAGGGCTTTAAACTTATGGCTCATTTCAATGGACACTATCCACCGTCCAAAGCGAGATTTCATCCCAGGTTCCATCTAGGAAGGCTACCTATAGCAGGGGTTCGGTCTCCTCGACCACTATAGGCCCCCATTCACACATCTAACCTAAATTAGCCAGCTGGCGCCTACCCGTCTAACCCTAGAACTCCTTATAAAGTAGGCTAAGAGGGAAGATTAGGGCGACTTACCCAAGCGTCATCATTTAGGATAGAGTGACAATAAAAATCAACTAGACAAACACATTCATTCAGTCAACCCATAAAATATCCACACATACATAATTAATCCTAAAACTAGGGTTTGGAGTTTAGAACCCCTAATACCTTAGAGGAATACTCCATAAAGGAGGGAAGAAGATACATGGTAGAAATAGAAGAAGACTTGGGGTAGAAGATGCCTCCTTGCTCCTAACTCCTCCTCCTCCTTCTCCCTTCAGCTTCTCTCTCTTCTCTCTCTCTCTAGAACCAGAAATTTCACCCAAAATCAGCTCTCTTGAAAAGGAATAAGGGGTCTTCTATTTATAGGCAACTTGGCTTCGGGTTAGTTTGCGGCCTGACACAGGGAGATCGTGGTCGTGATCTTTGGTCACTAGGCCGTGATCTCAAAACATTGTCGTCAAGGCCTTAAGGACGGGGGAGATCGCAACTTGACTTCATGGTCGCGATCCTTGAGTTGCGGCCGTAATCTTCTTTGCGGGGCATTTTGCACGTTGGTCACGATTCGACTGGGGAAAGTCTCTGCTCATCCATGGCTCCTTCCTCGCGAAGTTCACGCCCTGAGGCTCAAAGATCGAGTTTGCGATCTTTGGCTTCTAGGCCACAATCTTCAGAGAGACTTCACGACTGGAGATCCCGACCGTGATCTTTGGCTTCTAGGCCACGATCTTTGATCCTTGCTCCTTTTCTACACTTGTGACCTTGTTTTGTACCTAATTTCCCATATTGACTAATACTCCCTATAATCACATCAAAATCAAATAGGAACGAAATAGGGATGTATTTGACAATGTTTAAACGCTTCAGAAAATGAATTGGCACAAAACATACCCTAAGATGGAGGGTAAATAACACCGATTTTGGTGTTATCAGATGCATTAGAGAGTCGTTACTTTGTTGATAGAGTGACTCACCTGAATTAGAGCGAAAATGGTTACCAAGCGGAATTCGACGCCAGAGTCGTTACTTTGTTGACTTTGTAACGTTTGATTTTGGCATATATAAGATTTTTTTTATTATGTCTCTTTTGTTTTATCTATTGTCAAATTGATTGAGAGCTTCACGTAGCATACCTCCCTTCTAGATTTATGCATTGAAATCCTAGTCGCATAGGGTGAAGACCGGACAAAACCATCTTATAGGAAACAAAGAGTACTCCACGTACTACTCCCTTAATGTGTCCTACAGTTCAATCGTACTCCACGGATGTCTCTCTTAAGGTGTCCTACAGTTCAATCGATTGAACTGTAGGACACCTTAAGGGAGAAATTCGTGGAGTACTCTTTGTTGCCTGCCAGATCCGGTGATTACCCTAGCACAAGGTAGTAATAGATATCACAAGGATCAAGCAATGCGTATGTTTTCAAGATCGACGTTAGGAGTCTAAGGAACTCTAGCGAGAGTTTGCATGTGTAACACCTCGTCCTCCTGCTTACTCCATCGCCATTAGCTAGAGGTTTTCTTTTCTGCTTTGTTTTCCTTCTGATTTTGTAAAACAATAAAATGTAACAGATAAATTTTTTAGTGTTATAAAATATAAATTGTCATCATTATTTTTTGGTCTTATATGCAAAAAAATTAATTTTCCATACTAAATCTTAACATCTATTAATTAAGATGAGGTAAAAAATTGTAATTTGCTTATAAAACCCATTTCAAAAGGATTGTGTGAAGGAAGTTGCTCCTATGAGTTAGGATAATACTCTTTTATGAATAATGTCCCTAAAAAAGTCTTAATAATTGGCATGATAGAGCGATTTCGATTGCACTTGAGACATATTACGGAGGAGAGGAAGTTGATGACCCACCTCTTTGGAGCGGGGACGAAAATTACAGGGACGGAATTAACCAAAATGGAGGGAAATTAGATTTTTCCCGTCCCCTTTTTTGGATTCTGACCGATCGAATTGGGATTAACGGCACACGGATGGAAATATTAACAGAAGGGTAGATTTGATATTATGATAATAGTAGGATGGCAAGTTTGACGTAAAACATAGTAGAGGAGCAGGTTTGAGAAAAAAAAAACTATAGTAGAGGGGCAATTTATGCTATTAATTACCCTATCTTTTTTATACAAAATTAAAAAAAAACAACTATGAAGACAAATCTAGCTTTGTACTCTCACTATCGTTCTACGAAATTTGAGATGTTAAAAAAGCTGCGGGGCGGGTTGTCCGGCCTCGGGGTGGCGTTCGGATCAACC
The DNA here is from genome assembly GCA_964030455.1 of Linum trigynum. Classification (NCBI taxonomy): domain Eukaryota; kingdom Viridiplantae; phylum Streptophyta; class Magnoliopsida; order Malpighiales; family Linaceae; genus Linum; species Linum trigynum. The sequence goes on along the minus strand of OZ034814.1, from coordinate 23,516,247 downwards.
CCATGTCCCGGGATGCGTTGAAAAGTCGGAGGCTTGCTCTGCCTCGGGGTGGCGTTGTGAGCGAGCTCCTGCCCCTGAAGGTCATTCCGCGGGCGGGTTGTCCAGCCTCGGGGTGGCATTCGAATCAACCCATGTCCCGGGATGCAAGCAGGCCCGCTTCCGAGAAGTTGAGAAAATTAGTTGCCGAAATACATCTTCATTATGTGTACAAAATGCCCCCCAAAATCCCGTTACATTTCAATTGGCCGAATGATATTTGCGTAAGTGCAGCGAGTTCCATGTTTTGCTCACTGGCTCCCCGCTCATCGTTGCTAACTTGTATGTACTAGGCCCTATTTTGTCTCTCACCAAGTAGGGTCCTTCCCAATTTGCGGCGAGTTTTCCATGCCTCTCTTTCTCCTTCTTGTCAAACATTCTCTTCATCACCAAATCGCCTTCCACTAGGGGGCACGGGCGTACCTTGTCGTTATACGCCTTCGCTACCTTCTGCTTTTCTTCAATCGTGTGCGTGAGCGCGGCTTCTCTTCTTTCTTCCGTCATATCAAGCTGGTGGAGAAGGTTAGAATGGTTTGGCTCCGGTTGGTACGCTCGTACTCGTAGAGTGGGAAGCTGCACCTCCGTTGGTATAACCGCCTCGCACCCGTAGGTGAGGGAAAAAGGCGTCTCCCCTGTTGCGGTCTTGTATGTTGTGCGGTGCACCCAAAGGATGTGAGGAGCTCCGTTGTCCACCCCCCCTTTGCCTCACCCAGCCTTCTTTGAAGCCCCCTCAGTATGAGCTTATTAGAAGATTCCACCTGCCCGTTTGCTTGCGGGAACGCTACAGATGCCATGCAACACTTGATATTATGCTCAGCGCAGAACTTCTCGAATGGACGGCAATCGAATTGAGTCCCGTGGTCGGTTATGATTGTTTCTAGGATGCCGAAGCATATCATGATGTTGTTGAAGAGGAACTTCTGTACCCGCGCACTAGTTATTTCCTCCAGGGGTTTCGTTTCTATCCACTTGGTGAAATAGTCTACAGCTCCTACGAAATATTTCTTCCCCAGGGGCGCGTTCGGGAAAGGCCCAAGGAGGCCTAGTCCCCATCTCGCAAAAGGCCATGGGCTAACAATCCCTCTCATTTCGGACGCTGGGTGATGATGCTTGTCTGCATGAGCTTGGCATGCGTGACACTCCTTCACAACTTTCAGGGCGTCTCGCTTGACGGTCGGCCAGTAGTAGGCTTGAAGGAGAATCGTCATTTCCAAGCTTCGTGGCCCTATGTGGGTGGCGCACGTTCCCTGGTGTATCATCTGGAGCGCTTGCTCCGCTTCTTCACTTCCCAAGCATTTTAGATACGCTCCAGAGAAGGATCTTTTGTATAGTTCTCCCCCAACTACTGAGAAGCGCATCGCCTTCCTTCTTAGCACTTTGGCTGTGTCCGGGTCCTCGGGCACTCGGTCATTGTCAATGTAGTGGAAGATTCCATGCCTCCAGTCTTCCTCACCGAGCTCCATAACATTTTTTTAATTGCGCGACTTCTTTACTTACTGTTACTTGCCTTTCTCCCTTGAAATCCATCGCGGTGGCTAGTTTGGATAGCGCATCCGCGTGTTCGTTGCTTTCCCGCCTGACATGTTCCAATGACCATTCGTCCAACTGCACCAACGCTGCTTGAGCTTTTCTAGCCAGCTTAACAAGTTCTTCTTCCTTGGTTTCGAAATTTCCATTCACCTGTCCTACAACAAGTGAGGAATCCGAGAATATCTTCACTTTCTTTGCCCCTATGCTGGCGATAAGCCGAAGACCGTTGAGCAACGCCTCGCACTCAGCAGCGTTATTTGTCTTGAGGGCGTAGAAACGCACGACGACTTCATGCACCACTCCTTCGGGAGTTTCGATGACGATACCTGCTCCCGCTTCGCCTTTTCCCGCCGCCCCATCAACTGACAGCTTCCACACTTGCTGTGAGTTGGAGGCTTCATTGTCGAGCATAAACCCTTCAACAATGAAGTCGGCAAGGACCTGACCCTTTATTGCGGGACGGGGAGCGTAAGAGATGTCATGTTCACTGAGCTCAACTGCCCACTTGGTCATTCTCCCCGAGGCGTCCATGCCTTGCAATATCTTCTTTAGGGGAAGGTTCGACAAGACCGTGATAGGGTGCCCCTGAAAGTAGGGGCGAAGTTTTTGAGCGGTCATGGCCACTGCGAGCACAGCCTTCTCAACCACTAGGTATCTGGTCTCCTCCAAGAGTAACGCTTTGCTAACATAATAAACCGGCTGGTCCTTTCCATCGTCTGATCATCGGACCAATACTGAACTTACTGCCTGCTGGGAGACCGCCAAGTACAGGAATAGACACTCCCCCCCAACTGGGGCGCTGAGGACAGGAGGTGAAGACAATTTCTCCATGAGGTGCAGGAACGCTCGGCCGCATTCTTCACTCCATTTGAAGCGCGATGTTGACTTCTTGAGGATCTGAAAGAACGGGGAACATTTATCTGCTGAGCGAGGGATGAAACGACTCAAAGTTGCCATTTTCCCGTTGAATGCTTGAATTTCTTTGATCGTCTTTGGGGGCTTCAGCTTCAGGATGGCATCAATTTGCTTTGGGTTGGCCTCGATACCACGCTTCGTAATTAGGAAGCCAGGAACTTTCCCGCTTCGGCCCCGAACACTCACTTCGATGGGTTAAGGAGCAAACCATGCTTCCTCATGTTAACGAACGTTTCTCTTAAGTCTTCCAGATGCATACCCACCTCCTTGCTTTTCACCAGAACTTCATCCACGTATGCCTCTACATTACTCCCAATTTGGTCGCGCAACACCGTATCCACCATTCGCTGATATGTTGCTCCGGCGTTCTTGAGGCTGAAAGGCATCACCATCCAGCAGTAGTTGCCCTTGGGCGTCATGAAGGCAGTTTTCTCCTGGTCTTCTTCAGAGAGATAAATCTGGTGGTATCCCGAGAACATGTCCAGAAAACTAAGCATTGCGTGGTAGGCGGTGGCGTCGATAAGTTGATCGATACGGGGGGAGCGGGTAGGAATCCTTGGGGCACGCGTTGTTGAGGCTCGTGAAGTCGACGCACATCCTCCATAGACCTGAGCTTTTCTTGAAAAAAACAGTGTTAGCTAACTTTTGGATCTCCTCGTCTAGCGCCATTTGCTTTTTTATGGAGATATTTCTACGCTTCTGCTGAACGGGACGCGTGTTCGGTTTGACTGAAAGGCGATGTTCCGCAAATTCTCTGGGCACACCTGGCATGTCTTCAGGTCCCCACGCGAAAAGGTCAGCAAATTCTCGCAGGAGGTTGAGCATCTCTGGCTCTTCTTCACGAAGCGGGACTTCAACATCCCCTTCTAGGGCTTCTGGTCGCAAGTCCACGTCTAATTGTTTGATGGTGGCTTGATAGCACTCCCTCGCCAGTTGGGAGTTCCCTTTCACGCAGCCCACTCCATTTCCCACGGGGAACTTCAACCTTTGGTGGCACGTCGATGGCACCGTTTCCCACGGGGAACTTCAACCTTTGGTCTCACCGATGCTTTACTCTCTTGTGTTGTATTGGATGTCGATTTTCATTTTACCTAGGTAATTATAAGATCAAATTTACAAGAACTTTCGGGACTTTCTGTGGTTTGGGGATGATTCAGGTAAGGCAAAGCTTGCATGGAATTTTTCATCTACTCCGAAGAAAGAAGGTGGTCTGAGATTGAGAGATATATCCACATGGAATATTGCTGACATGGGTCGTTTCCACTTGTTTTTATTCATGTAGGGGGATAAGTTTTTGGGTTGCATGGATTCGACAATTCAGGATGAAAGGCAGCTTTGTCTGGAATTTATCATCCACACATATAGGTTCATGGCTATTGAAGTAAGTTTTGAAGTCACGGAGTTAGTTTCATTTTCATTTGGATGTCGATGTTGCATGCACTATTACTTGGGAGTTCAGAGGAATTAGCATGTATATGAATTTTGAGTAGGTTACTTTGATAGTTATTTGGCTGTGACATAGTCAAATTGTGGACTTTGTACTAGATTTTTTTTTCATCCGTCAAAAAAAAAAATACTAGATTTTTTTAGTCTTGATCTATTGACTAAGTGGGCTTAATAAAAAGACTAATTGCAAAAATAAAATCCTCAAATCCTAAACAATTAAGTATGTAATTTCAAAATTTTGGGGGGTCCTAAGAGATCACCTAGGTCTGCCTCTAATAGAGGTCCGCCATTATGATTTTCTTTAAGGCAATGATTAATATAGGGGCTTTTGAGGACTTGCACATCTGACCTCAAGGACAAACAAACTCTGATACCGTATCATAACCCTACCAGTGTAGTTGCAACATCCACGCATTGTTCCAACTGGAAACCTTACATTGCTTCATAAAAAGTTTGTCATTGCACATGGAAATGCAGCCGCTAAACCAAAGAGATGTGTCCCTTTATAGAATCAAAACATTTGATTTGACCAGTCTAATCCCAGACCGATTTGTTCAGTCCAATCTTAAACCAGTATGACCCGATTAGTTAGATACTTGCCACCATGGAGTTTACGAAATAGGACACATGAGCATCAGCTTGATCATCGTCTTATATGGGAAGGGGACACTGATGACTTGATATATACACATGTTTTTGTCCACCATTCTTATGTCGTTTGAGCCTCATTTCTCTTATCGTAGGCCAATTTCACGCTAGGTTGTTCTTGTTTGTGATATTTCAGGTCCTAGTACATGATTGGAGGTTTGGGAACGAGTTCGGGGTCGATTGGACGAAGGTTGGACGTTTGGCGAGAAGCCGAGGAAAACACACGGCCAGACCTAGCAGCCACACAGCCGTGTGGCATGGCCATGTGGAATTCTATTGCGCGGGCAAACCACACTGGCCGTGTACCGGGTCCCTTGAGGCCATGTGGAAATCACAGAGATGTCACACGGGCAGGCCGAGATTTCACACGGCCGTGAAGTTCTAGCCGTGTGACGTGCATGAGACCATTTAAGTGAAACGCGGCGCTTTCACCTCCACACGGGCAGTAGGGATTTTCACACGGCCGTGTGGTCGGAAAATTCTAGGTTTTAACCCAATTTCGGGTCTTTTGGAGGGGAATCGAGTTTTTGAGCAATAAACAGAGCATTAGAGAGAGAAAGTGCAAAGAACAAACCCTAGGAGCTATTTGGAGTGGATTTCAAGCCATTAAAGCCCAGATTGCATCCCCAGGAGTGAAGATCAACATCTAAGAGCAGATTATCCCCATCTTTATGAGTATGACTGCTCTGATTTATGTTTTCATATCTCTCTCTATGGAGTAGAACCTTCACTCTCTTGGGTATGAAGAACCCTAGTTCCATGTGTTAGGAATCTTGATTGTAATGACTTTGGATTGATATACTGATTGATTGTAATCGATTGATGCATGATTCATTAAGTCAATTGAAGCCTGATCATCTTTTCTTGATTTCTGCTGCAACCTGAGATAGATAGAATCTGATTAGGTTGTTAGAGCTTCATCAATATCGGTAGTGGTAGATTTGTTATACGAGAGTTAATCGATTTACTGCTTTGTACTGGAATCCAATTCCATTAGTGGAGTTCTGCTTTTATTGCCTCGGCAGTCTATCTCGGTGAAGGCTAGTCGCCTGCCGGTTAGTCTGCCGGAGAGGGCTTTGTCAGCTTAAGAGATTCCAAGCTACTATCGGATCTTCCACAGTTTAATCAACAGTTAATCAACCCAGGGTAATTACAACCTTGACCTAACTAAGGAGCTAGGGGGACTCATTCCCGAGTGACTCTTGCCTTGCTAAAGAACTTTGAACCATTTCCTGCTTTCTTACTGCTTTTACTTAAAATCACAATCACTTGACTTAGTTTGCTAGATAATAGATAATCACGGAGTAGGCAGTAGATCTAGACCCCGGGTTGACAAATAGAACTTGCCACTAGTCTGCATTTTCGGACTGCGATTACACTTTGTCGCAGTTTGGTGTTGTGTTTTAGCGTGCTAGACACCCACACTTGTCAATATATTCAGTAGCATATAATAAAATTACAAACGGAAAAGGAAGAGCAAGATAGATAATCAGGTTAAGGACGAGTTATTAGTAAGGGAAACGAGCGGCTTGAACACAAAGTTCAGAAAAACAAATCAGAACCAAAGTGAAAGACCATTATTATTCTTAGTTAAATCACATGCATAATCCTCCCTCCATATATAAACTACACATATTATCTTCAGTGATGTTCTGCTAAAGGAGGAGGGCTTGGTACTGGAGGAGGCTTTGGTACTGGATCAATAGGCTGATAATCCTCAAGTTGTTGGTCCGTCTCAGTTGAAGGAGGATGATGGCAAGGATGACCTGGTTCATGGCACGGATTGGCCCCTGGAGGTGCATTATACTCCATCCCTGCAAGGTCCATCCACGAAGGGTGAGTCAGGGCCTAAGATTAAGCCGAAAGGCATAGTCGACGGACAACATGTGAATATTCTTGTACTACAACATGTGAATATATGTACTTACCGGAGATGGGGATTGAGTTGAGAGCAGTGCAAGCAACTGTTGCAAAGGCAAACAACATACAGACGATAGCATAAAAGAAACCCATTGACTTGTTTCTGGGTTTCATCATGGATTGACAATTTAGAGCTGTGAAAAAGGCAGGTGGGGGAGGAGGCTGGATGGAAATGATTGAGTAGTTTATCATTTATATACTATACAAGATGGAGTGAAAAAAATGAGAATTTACGATTTTAGGATATGCAATGAAATGCAATTATTGAGTCACTATAAGGAAAGTAAGTGATTAAGAAAAATTAGTTGTGATTGTAACAATAAATGTTGTGGATTTGGATACTATTTCTCAAGAGAGCCATTAATGAATGAAATCTAACTTTGATTGTAAGATTCAATGCTCGGGACTTGGATACCTATATTTAAGAAAGTAATTCATTAAGAAGGCTTACTTTTTTAAAAAGAATGATATTTATTTTCAATATTTTTTGAGAAGGAAATTTTTGGACCACATATACTAACATCGTATCATCATAGACTATTTTTCATACTACTATAACATATATTAAAATCAATGAGATATAGTCTATTAAAATTTAAAGGGGGAAGTGTTTATGCACTTGATTTGCTCCTTACATGCTAAATGTGACATCAATCCAATTTTATTTTGGTAGAAACATCAATCAAAAAACATTTCTCAATAATTAGGATTTATATTAAGCTCACTTGATCAATACATCAAACCTCAAAATAGTTAGGACAAAGTCCAGAATTGGCTACATCACCTGTCAAAACTCCTCAAACCAACCTAAAAATACATATAAACTTTCCTACTCCTCACTAAACTCACTATTGCCCATGACAAACAACACTGCTTCATTATTGAAACAAAGCAACAAGTCTGTCCAATCAAACTTCTTCCTCCAAAACACAACCACATCTTTCTTTCAATAAGAAAATCACTAATCAACACCAAAGTTCACAGTAGATACGACCAAATGCATCCCTGCTCCTACTGCAGAACAGGCTTGTTGTAATTCCCCATCCCGTGTACGCAACCAATTTTGTCATGCTTGCAGACTAACAAAAACAACATACAACTATCTAGAATAATTATAGCCTTCAAATAAAATGTATCCCAAGTACATTTTCCGCAGTGTCAACATCCATTTGAAATTGAAATCAACTTTGAAACTTGAGCAATTGCATCCAAATCCAACGAACCTACAAATGTTGCTCGTTAAATCCACACAATTGGCCGTTCAGCCTATAGTGAATAATCCATGTCACTAAACACTACCTCCATACATGAATAATAGCCAGACGGGCCTCCCTTAACAAAATTATAATTCGGTTCGGTCGGTTTAAACCGAATTATAATTCGGTTCGGTTCAGTTTTTAACACAAAACCGAATTTGTGAGGCTACTTGTATATTCTCACTTTTAAATTATTTTTCACTCCTAATATAAACAATAAATATGCAATTATATACATAATCAATGATAAAATCAAACTTTTCAACACATAAGTCATAAAATATTTCAAATATTTAAGTATAAAAACAACTACAAATATAAAAATCCACCATTTGGAGGTTGCAATTGTAGTATTTCGGTTTTTCAGTCGGAAATACGGAATTTCGGTTCGGTTGAAAGAACCCTGATTTCCGAAATATCTATATTTTCCTTCCGAATTCTGAACCGAATAACATTATTTCGGTTTCGGTTCGGTTTAATTCGGTACCCGAACCGTTTGCCCACCCCTATTATCCCATGAGACCTTTGCCTTCCCTGACTATCGTCATACCATATAAATTCTGAATTAATGTTATGAAATCTTATCCAATACCTTCTTAGACAAAATGGAAATTGACATCCAATACTGCACCAAGGAATAAAGCACAAAGGAGACCGGCTGAATTCGACATATTTAAGTCAACCTTTTTACATGCGAGGATCAAATTCTACTAGACATTATACCCAATAGCACCTCACTGTCCTTTCTCGTGAGCATATCATATATTAAGGGGAGCACAAGGTACCTTACTAGAAGAATACTATCTTTGAAACTAGTGACAGATAAATCATTATGCTTAATAACAGTAGTTAATCCCTCCAAATATAACTTCACACTTATTTGGATTGCAACGCAAACCATATATAAGGTAAAATTGTTCCAGATTCCTTTTCACATTACTGAGGAAAGTAGCTGAACCCTCAGTAAATGTCAACAGAATCTTCGCAAAACAGAGGTGTGTAAGATCCATTGTCTTACATTGAGAGTGATAGGAAATATGCGCCAACTGTGGAGCCATATCTAGCATTGGGAGCCACAATGAACAAGTATGGGCACAATGGGTCCCCTTGCCTCACAGTCTTCTTGACTGGGCAATAACCAAACAATGAAAAGTGGACGTTAATGCTAAAATATGAAAAACTAAGACATGCTCGAATCCATTCAATATAAGTGCTAGAAAAGATCAGGGCCTCCATGATAACACCTAAATTGGTGTTATTTATCCTCCATTCTTGAGGCATTTTCGTGCTAAAATATCGTGTCTGGGCCATATTGCAAGTGCTCATTTATACTAATATTCTCTCATATTCGTCAATCGTTGGCTTTAGCATGAGTTATTTTGCTATGAATGCTTTTTATAGGGAAATCACTTCACTTTGTCGTGTTTTATCCCTACTTTGCCATGTTTTATGCTTGCTTGGTGTTTTGTGATGATATTTCGTGTCATGTACTCATCATCTACAATCGATCGTAGATTGATTTATAATTCATATGAGCACGTTGCATAGCATAGAATCTAGAAGTTAAAGAGTTTCATAGGTCACGACCACGGATACACCCTTAACCTAAAGGTTGTTGAAACACCCTAACCCGGCCGGGTACTACTTTTACTAAAATGCCCTTGATAAACTCAAATCTTAAATTTCAGCGGGGAAAATTTTTCATAAATAAAATACTGAAAACACACACTTGTAGCTCAGAGCAAAGCCCTAACACGTGGGCAATTTGAAACTCAAACTTTAAAATCTCGATCTGATCTCCAGTCTATACTCATAATCATAAATGTAAAGAACTGATAAACTCTGAAGCTGTTGCTACTGAAAACCTTGACTAAGCATCCTCCGTGATGCTTATACTGCTCTCCTCTAGCTGGCTGCCCTCGAACCCGCTGCTCACTAACTGCTCCTCTAGCTCCTCAAACTGGTGAGTGAGATGGGGTCAGTCTACGCCCTTACGTTTAAATACTTAATGATACTTGCTCACTTTACTTAACTGAGTGGGAGTTGTTTTGTACTTCCACTACTAAAAAGCTTAACTCTTAAAACTGTATGGGAGTAACTCTTACTCTCCACTCTTAAAGCTTAAAACTCAACTTAAATACTTGACTGACACTGGGATCCCTCACTAGCTAGTCCGGTTGCCAACTCATACGTATGAGAAGCCATCCAGGCTTTCCTTAAACTTAAATTTAGTTAGGGAAGTCGTAACGATTCGTCCCCCTAACATCTTAAACTTATCGTGGTGGCTCTTCACCACGATTCTCAAGGGCATAACTGCTGCCCATCTTAAAAGTCTCAAGAGCATAGCTGCTGCTCTGTCTTAAAGATCTCAAGAGCATAACTGCTGCTCTATCTGAAAATCTCAAATGGCAACGGACTGGCGCTAGTGACTAAAAACACTTAAAACGACTTCACCTCCTTGAAGGTGAGTTACTTCTTAAAAAGGACTTGCTTCTTAACTTCAACAATAACTTATAAACTTAAAGCTTAAATTTAAATAAAACTCATGCACAGTCACATCAAGCATAGCTCAAACAAAATCGCATATCATCACCCATAAGCACAATCAAGCAACAACAATCACTTCATCAAATACTTAAAGCTCGTAATACTTGAAATAACACGTAAGGCGTGGAATTTACCCCATTTACACTCACCTCTAATCCGTCGAAACTAACTCTGAATCTGCTCCAAAATTTCCATACTTTCTCCAACTAAATTCTCCTCGTTCTCACGATTCCATAGGCGCTGACGATTCCTGAATTTGTCCGACTTTCACTCCAACCTTTCGATGCTCGTTTCTCCCTCGTTCGATGTCGAAACTCAATTCCGTCAAGACCGTGATGCTCCTGGGATCGTCCTCTTCACGATGATAACCACCAATCAAAGAAAATTGGAAGTCGCCTACGCCGGGATCGTTGTCGGAACTGCTTGTCTTCTCCCATCATCACTGCCAATTTTTGAAACCATTGCGACCAAAAACTGTGTCTCCCTTTCCATGACGACTTGAATCCTGGTTGATGATTATATCCTTCTCATAGCGGCGGCGCCATTTCCCGGTGACCATGGGTGCTTCCAAATCGAACCGACAGCTGGATCTGGCCCAACAGCTCCGCCTCTACGATTTCAGCGACGATCGACGACTCTCTCACATTCTTAACAAACCAAAACCAGTCAAAATTCCCACAGTTCAGAACATCGATCGAGGCGCCGCTAGGAACCGCCATGTTGAGGACGATACGAGTGCAGTTGATCTCTTAGAAATCGGAGCCTCACTCGCACCGCTAGGCCTTGGATTTGGAACGGAATTCCACTGCGCCGGCAGGAAGATGAAAAACAAATTGGCTCCTCTTCATGGTGTCGATGGGGTGGGGTTAATTAGGTTAAAATTCCCTTTTTTCCTCCTTTCAATAATTATAATAATTCTTATTATTCCTAACCCAAAATTGTGACCCTTCGTAAGTAACCGTTAATTCAACCTTTTATCAGTTATGGTCGAACCTGAACCCAAAAGTCGGGGTGTAACAGTTGTGACCGTCTTCCCTTACGTAAACTCAAGGCTTTGATCCCAAACTTGAAGATGAAAGGATGAGGTACTTCCCATTTACTCTGGAGGGGCAAGCCAAGGAGTGGCTGGACACTCGACCTCCAGGCTCGAACACCATGTTCGCCAACCTGGCGGACAAGTTCCTCACCCAAGTTCCTCACCTGCTACCATCCTGCGTCCAAGACGGCTGACCTGCAGAAGCTAATCACCCACTTTGCTCAGGATGAAGATGAGACCATCCGGGATGCTTGGGAAAGATACACCAGTCTTTTCCTCAAGTGTCCCAACCAAGGTTTTACTGACGCCTTCAAGGTGGGCACCATCTACCATGCGCTCTTCCCGGAAGATAAGCAGCTGATTGACTCATTTTGCGGCGGGAATATGCTCACCAAGACACCGCCACAGCTGAATCAACTCTTTGAAGAGATGGTAGAGCAGGGATATGATTGGGGAACTGCGAGGAGATCTAGACGAGGACCAGGGGGTGTGCATGTTGTAGCCACCCAGTCATCTGATTTGGTGCAGGTGGTATCTAAACTGGTTTCATCCATCGATCGCTCTGAATGATTTTAGGTACAAGCCAGCAGCAGGCGATGCACTGCCAGTGGTGTGAAAGCTCCCATCACACCGTGGAGGACTGTCAGGCGATGAGGGAGTCGTCTACTCCCCATGAGTACGTGGACTTCATCGGCAATGCCAGGCGTTTCGACCGCTACAGCAACACTTACTACGAGGGGTGGCGCCAGCATCCCAACTTCTCCTGGGTTGGGGCCAATCCTAGACCACCAGTCTCCCAGGGACCGCCACGATTCCAGAGGCCTCCTTACCATCCCATACAAGGGCAATTCCAGCAACAGCAGCCTCTTTACCCGCCCTGACAGGGGCCAGTTCCTCCTCAGTCACATGTGCGGCCATTTCAGCAGTCAGGTGCAGCCCCGCAACCCCAGTACAGAGTGATCTGATGGCCGATTTGCGAGATCCAGTGGGTTCTCTGGCCACCTCTAGTGCGAACAAGTTAAGTAATATCGAGCAGTTCATGGAGAAAGCTTCAGGTAAATTCATGGAGCTAGAAGCTGGCCAGAGAAACACGCAGGCTGTGCTGCGGGATATCCAGACCCAGCTTGGGAGTGTGGCACAAGCTGTAGCCCAGAGGACGCCTGTTACTTTACCCGGTCAGACCATCCCTCATCCGCAGGACCCAAATGAGCACTGCAATGCCATTACTACTAGGAGTGGCAAAGTGACTGAGTTTGCCAAGTTCATTGCAATGCTGAAGCAGGTAAACATCAATATGCCCTTCGTGGAGGCATTATCGAAGATGCCCAAGTATGCTAAGTTCATGAAGGATCTCCTCACCAACAAGAGGAAGCTTGGGGAGCTGTCGACGGTGATGCTCAACGAGGAGTGTTCTGCCATCCTGCAGAACAAGCTACTAGAGAAGCGTAAAGACCCAGGGTATTTTACTATCCCTTGCATGATTGGTAGTTTGCATATAGGAAAGTCCTTGGCGGATTTAGGTGCTAGCATAAATGTCATGCCATATAAACTATTTAAAAAGCTAGACCTAGGTGAACCCAGTAATACTAGGATGAGCATTCAACTTGCTGATAGATCCATTGTGCATCCTAGGGGCGTTGCAGAGGAGTTGATAGTCGCAGTAGGGCCATTCTCATATCGTGTTGATTTTGTGATTCTTGATATAAATGAGGATGTGGATGTGCCTTTAATACTGGGTAGACCTTTTCTCGCCACCGCCAAGGCGCTTATTAATGTGAATGATGGAAAGTTGATTTTGAGGGCTAGGGGTGAACAAATCACCTTATCTGCTTTTGATAATATGAAACACCCCCAGCTCCATGATGATCTAGACTACTATGATGTTACTGCTGATTTTGAGACCGCCACTCGCCATCACGAGTGCGGGTACTGACGATTTCCTCGAGCGTATTCTTTTGCTAGGGGAACAGGCATCGCAGGAGTTGCAGCTCGCGGAGCTAGATGAGGCTGCGATCGAGGGCCGAGAGAAACCATTTAAGTCGATCCCTATCTCCCCCCGGATCACCATCATTGGAGGAGCCACCGGAACTGGAGCTTAAGCCCCTCCCCTCTCACCTGGAGTATGCATTTCTCTGGGAGGGGAATAAGCTCCCGGTCATTATCAGCTCGGATCTGACACCCGAGTAGAAGAGCAAGCTGGTGGCTCTGCTGCAGAAGTATGCCCGAGCCATGGCGTGGAAGATAACAGACATCAGAGGCATTAGCCCATCCTTCTGCTCCCACATAATTCTGATGGAGGATGAGGTTAAGCCACTCAGGCAGCCATAGCGGAGATTGTCTCCTAATTTGGAGGCAGTGGTTCGGGCAGAGATTGTGAAGTTAATGGATGCAGGGATCATCTTTGCTATATCTGATAGCAAGTGGGTCAGCCCCACTCAGGTGGTCTCGAAGAAAGGCGGGATGATTGTGGTTCCGAATGAGAAGAACGAGTTGATCCCGATGCGGACCGTGACCGGCTGGAGAGTATGCATTGATTACCGGCGCCTGAACGACGCCACCAGGAAGGACCATTTTCCCCTACCTTTCATTGATCAGATGATGGAGTGGTTGGCTGGCCATGAGTTCTACTGCTTCTTGGATGGCATATTTGGCTACTTCCAGATACCCATTGCACCGGAGGATCAGGCGAAACCACATTCACTTGCCCCTTTGGTACTTTTGCTTATTGGAGGATTCCATTCGGGCTGTGTAATGCACCGGCGACCTTCCAGAGATGCATGCTGGCGAACGAGACATTGAAGGAGAAGCCTACTCATGCACCCATCATGGTGACTCCTTACTGGTTTCTTCCTTTTGAGCTGATGTGTGATGCAAGTGATTATGAGGTCGGAGCAGTTCTGGGTCAGAGACGCGAGAAGCACTTCCAGCCCATCTACTATGCGTCAAAGACCTTGAATGATGCACAAGAGAATTACACCACCACTGAAAAGGAGCTACTCGCTGTGGTGTATGCATTTGATAAGTTCCGACCATATCTGGTGCTCTCCCATGTGGTGGTCTACACAGATCACTCGGCGATTCGCTATCTGATGATCAAGGCTGATGCAAAGCCTAGGCTCATCCGCTGGATCCTAGTTCTGCAGGAATTTGATATCGAGATCTGGGACAAGAAGGGAGCCGAGAATGTTGTTGCAGATCATCTATCACAGTTGGAAGCCCATCCGGTGGACAACTTCGTGGAAGAAATCGATGACTCCTTCCCGGGTGAGCGATTGCTGGCGATGACATTGGTGGACAGCGTGGCCCCTTGGTATTCTGACCTTGCCAATTATCTGGTGGGCAAGCAGCTACCGAAGGGGATGGCCACTCATGCAAAGAGCAAGTTCTTCTCCAACCTGAAACATTACTTCTGAGAGGATCCTTACCTCCTCAGGATCGGAGCAGATGGCGTGATCCGGCGCTGCGTCATGGAGCACGAGATGGGAGACATCTTGTCTCAATGCCACAAGGGACCTACTGGAGGTCACCATGGAGGAAACCGCACGGTGCGGAAGGTGCTACAGTCGGGCTTCTATTGGCCCTCACTCTTCAAGAATGCAGACACCTTCGCACGACAGTGCGACCGCTGCCGCCAGGTCAGGTAACATTTCTTCCCGAGATAAGATGCCCCAACATATATCTGTCGTTTGTGAAATTTTTTATGTTTGGGGCATCGATTTCATGGGCCCATTCCCTCCATCATTTAGAAATTTGTATATACTGGTTGCAGTAGACTACGTCTCGAGGTGGGCAGAAGCTCAAGCCATGCCCACCAATGACGCAAGACGGGTCTGCTCATTTCTGAAGCAGTTGTTCTCCCTGTTTGGGACATCGCCCACCATCATAAGTGATAGAGGAACCCATTTTCGAGGGCAATTCAATAAGCTCATCTCTCGCTATGGTGTTAAGCATCAGGTTTCGGTGGCTTACCACCCCCCATCAAAGGGTCAAGACGAGCTGACGAACCAGGAGCTTAAAAGAATAATCGAAAAGACGGTGGCTCAGTCCCGCAAGGATTGGTCCACCAAGCTCGATGATGCTCTTTGGGCATATAGGACAGCCTACAAAAACTTGATTGGTACTTCACCCTATAGGCTTGTCTATGGGAAGGCGTGTCATTTGCCAGTAGAGCTAGAGCACAAGGCCTTTTGGGCCCTTAAGCTGCTAAACCTGGATTTGAGTGTCGCAGGTACTGAACGTAAGCTGCAACTGCTGGAGTTGGAGGAATGGCGTTACCACGCCTACGAGAACACCCTACTCTATAAGGAGCGAACCAAGTGTCTCCACGACGGTCGGTTGAGGGGCCCGAAGGAGTTTCAGGTAGGTGATCGTGTTCTGCTCTTCAATGCACACCTGAAACTCTTTCCGGGCAAGCTACGTTCGAGGTGGTCGGGACCCTTCACGGTCACCAAAGTTTTCCCGCACGGTGTGGTGGAAATCAGCAATGCTCAAACTGAGTCGTTCAAAGGGAACGACCACCTCTTAAAGTTGTACTTGGGAGGTGATGTCGAGCGCGCGAATCTGCTGATAAAGCTCGAGGACCCTTAGTTCCTCTACTGGCGTCCAGCTAAAAGATTGTAAAGAAGCGCTTGTGGGGATGCAACCCCACCTAAGTTTGTATTTCCTTTCCTTTTTCTTTTTAATTTTTGTGTTTTTGAGTCTTCAAGTGTTGTCCATGGCTCGGATGTCGCTTTTGCGCAAAAATAGGTCAAATCCGGGGCTCTGGAATTCCACACGGCCAGGCCTAAATTCTGAACGGCCGCGTGGAATTGCCCTTTAGCCATGTGAATACCCTGGAATTTCCACACGTGCAGAGGAGGGCCACTACACGGCCGTGTGACAGCCTCGGCCAGCCCGTGTGGAATTCTCGGCGCCACACAAGCAAAATCTGCTCCACACGGCCGTGTGGACCTGCCCATGCGGCTATAAAAGCTGTTGCGCGGCCATGTCGGCCAGAAATCCACTTCCCCCTGGCCGGCAAAACGGCGACCTTTCACTTTTTTGGCCTTTCCCTCCATTTTGGGGCGATTTGGGCCGATTTGGGTCACCGGAGGTGATTTCTGGCAAGACTCCGGCGATGCTCTGACGACGACTCTATTGCCTTCCCCTCATCACCCCCTACACCTCTACTTGTGTCTCTAGGTTTGATTGCCCTTTACCTTGTGAATTGTGGAGAATTGGGTGTTAGGGTGTGTATTTAGGGAACTTCATTGAATCTTGTCATTTGATTGAAATTGATTGAGGGGAAGGCTTGGTTTATGTGTGGATTGTGTTGGCCAATGTTCCCCTTGCTTGATTGAGCCCTTGTGTGCTAGGAATTTGCCCATTCTTTGCTTAACATAAAAGTGCACACAAGGTGTTTGATAAAATGCTAGTTTTTCATACCATGTTGTGAGAGCCGGTTGGGGCCCTTAATGATGTGTTTTGATGGTGTGTTTTCTATGGATGTGAACCTTAAGTTTCCTACTTTATTGTGAATGTGCATCCCCGCCTTGATTGATTTCACCCCGAACTATGGATGAAACTATGGTTCGGCTGTTTTTCTGCTATTAAGTGTGGGGGTGTGATTGACCGTTCCTGTGGCTATTTTGGCTCCACGTTGGTTTGATTTCTTGAAGGACCATGTCGAAACCAGATCTTAAGCATCGATTTATCCGTGATTTGAAGAGGGGCCTCCACAAGGATCGGTTTAAGCGCGCCCTGGCATCTAAGTTTGGGAGGCATCACTATTGGTCCAGGAGGGAGTTTGAGACGCTAAATTGCTACGAGCACTTCCTCGCTATAGCCACCAACCGCACATGGTGCCGGCTGTTGTCTGTTCGCGTGAAGGTCTACCATGAGCTAGTGGTAGAGTTCTACACGACCTTTCAGCACGAAGAGACCACCGACTGGGCGAACAACGAAACCGTCAAGTTCGGGCTAGGCGGTGAGCCCCGCTCCATGAGCTACCATGACTTGGCGGTTTCTCTCGACCTCGACATGGTCGATGTCAAGGATTATGTCACCGAGCTCACTAATCCAGACGGTGTATCCTTAAAGGCTTTGTACACCCGGCTAGCTCAGGCCGGTCAGAACCCCTTCCATGTGGGACGGACGAAGGCTAGCACCTTGCAGCTCGAGAACCGCATACTCCACCACTTGCTCGCGAAGTCCTTCACTCCATCGGGGGAAAGTTCCAGCACCCTGACCAGGCGATCCATGTACTTCATCCACTCCATCCGCACGGCGAACCATGATCTCCATCTGGATTCTGTGGTTGCAAGGACTCTGGACAAGAGTGATATTACTCTGGGGGCCCTCCACTGCACCCCACTCATCACCCTCCTGGCAGCCTATTTCCAGATCCCCTACCAGGATTGCACAAAGCAGGGGGACACTTGTGTCTTCGGAGAAGACACGATCTCAAAGATGCACCTGCTGTGAGTCGAGCGTGGCGTCAAGTGGATTGAGGGGTTTCCCATTCCACCCCTCCCTGCGGAGGATCAACCCGCAGTTCCTGAGGATGTCCCCGATGATGTGGACGCTGCTGCCGCCCACACCGCCCCTTACCAGACCACATATGAGCATGGGGTGGTAGCTCCACATTTCCATCCCAGGACAACTTCACTCACCAGTTCCAGCAGCTGAATCTCCAAAATCAGTAGCTCCTTGAGCATCAGCTCCAGTTCCAGCAGCAGTACTCGGCTCACCAGACCGAGTATAACACCAGGATGGCTGCATATGATGAGTGACTTGACCGCATGAAGGCCCAGCAGGGGGTGACCCTTGCTCACATCGAGAGGGATCGTGCTTGGGCTCGTCGTATGCAGGAGGTTCAGCAGCAACTGCTCCAGCTGATACCGGGCGAGCAGCCAGTTTGGAGGACTCCCCACTTCCACCCCCGCTAGCCAATGATGATGCTTTCATGGACGACATTGACCTTGATAACCTTGGAGACGAGTAGTCTGTACTCGTCGCCTCTTCGAGCGTGTTTTTGTTTTGGATTTTTCTTGTTTGCTCCATGTGTGTGAGGATCTTGAACTGAGTCTTTTGTGTGTTTTTCTTTTTTCTTTCTTTTTTGGATTCTCCGTTTTGTGGCCATCTGGGCTAACTCTGATCCCTAACGCACAGTGTGCTAGTGTGTTCTTCATGTTCCCTTTGTGCAGAATTGTTCCGTCGTTCCGTCTGTCCCCCGCTGACTGGTCCACTTCCAGTCCCCCGGCAGTCTTTTCTTCCGACAACATCGTTCCCCTTATCCTTCCCTCTGCTCCATTGAGGGAAATGTCGAACTTAAGTGTGGGGGTGCTTTGTATTGGTTGGAACCTATATATGTGTGCTTGGAGCCTAGTCCACTGTCCAAATCTCGAGATTTGAGGGCTCCAAGTACTGCTGTTTCATGATCATATTGGCACTGTGGGTTTGATTGGTGAATTGAATGGCTTTTGAATTAATGCATGACAACTTGATTGTAACTAGGACAACCTATGATGATGACTGAGACGTGCAGTAGAGTTGTGTTGGGGTTCAGTTTTTCAACTGTTTGCTTACCAATTGTGACTTGGATTGATCACTTCCTCTTGACAGTCGTTTATGCATCTAGTTCAGGGAATCATAATGAGATATAGAGCATATAGGTAGCCATGTGAGATTTGAACCTGCTCGTTTCTTTCTTGTGCGATAGATCCCTCTTCCATGATGTGTGTAGCATTCACGTTGTCACTAGCTAAGATGATGGAGGCATAGGAATAGCCCACGACCAAATTGACTGTCCTGGTGTGTCATACCCCCTAGTCAGCCCCTTTGAGCCGTGTACTTTACTTTCTTTCGGTCTACAATGAAAAATCACCCTTTTGCATCTCTTAGAAGGTTCCACAGAGTGGTTTTTTACTTGTTCTTTGCTGTTTCTGCTAAAAATAATGTGAGGGTTGGAGGTAGTGCTTAAAAGTTGGGCATGTGATTGAAAAATGTGCAGAGGTGGTGGTTCTCTCAAGAAATAAAAAAAAAAGTAAAAAAAAAAAGATGGATGAAAGCAAAAGAGAGTCACTACCAAAAAGTTGAATCATGCTCATTAATTAGTGTTTCTTAGCAGTCTGGCTTGGAAATACTAACATTATTGTGACCTCCTTCGCTCTTGTGCTCTAAGGAATTTAAGTAATGCAGAATAGCAGAAAGAAAGTAAGTGGTTTGATTGGCTGTGATTGTGTTGGGTTTGGAACTGTGGAACCTTGTGCTATGAATACTTCCACCACCTAAAAGTCTTTTTCGCATGTCCAAGACCCTATCCAGTCACTTGAACATGTGTCTAAGACCTCCGGATTAGTTAGTGGTGACATCCCTCATGTGAACTCTAACATTTAGAGGCTGCCATGCGCATTTTTTGCATCAAATTGTCCTGACCTCACTGGTCGAGAGTGAGTGATTCATTTCCTTGTTCTTTATGCTCTTTACCCCGGTGAGGACCTAGATGGCTCGATCTTGATTCTGATGTCTTGAGTTTGATGCATGCGATGACTGTCTTGGTTAAGTGTTTGATTCGAGTCTATGTTGGTTGGTGAACAGAAAGGATTCCTCTTCCTTTACCCGATTTTGCTGCACTCGAATGTCCTCTGTGGTGGTTGTCTAGGTTGCTGTTGAGTTGTCCTTATGTAAATGATCAAAAGCCAGTATGATTCACGTGTTCTGTGCCTATATGATATGTCCCCAAAGTGGTATGATTGAAATGTGTTGAGCTTACCTTGTATTTGACTTGGTTTGCTTACTGGAATTGGATTCCAGTAAAAAGCAGTAAATCGATTAACTCTCGTATAACCAATCTACCACTACCGTTTGCTTGGGGACAAGCAAACGGTAGTGGTAGATTGGTTATACGAGAGTTAATCGATTTACTGCTTTTTACTGGAATCCAATTCCAGTAGTGGAGTTCTGCTTTTATTGACTCAGCAGTCTATCCCGGTGAAGGCTAGTCGCCTGCCGGTTAGTCTACCTGAGAGGGCTTGGTCAGCTTAAGGGATTCCAAGCTACTGTTGGATCTTCCGCAGTTTAATCAATAGTTAATCAACCCAGGGTAATTACAACCTTGACCTAACTAAGGAGCTAGGGGGACTGATTCCCAAGTGACTCATCCCTTGCTAAAGAACTTTGAACCATTTTCTGCTTTCTTACTGCTTTTACTTAAAATCACAATCACTCGACTTAGTTTTCTACATAATAGATAATCATGGAGTAGGTAGTAGATCTAGACCCCGGGTTGACAAATAGAACTTGCCACTAGTCTGCATTTCCGGACTACGATTACACTTGGTCGCAGTTTGGTGTTGTGTTTTAGCGTGTCAGATACCCACGCTTGTCAATATATTCAGTAGCATATAATAAAATTACAAAAGGAAAAGGAAGATCAAGATAGATAATTAGGTTAAGGACGAGTTATTAGTAAGGGAAACGAGCGGCTTGAACACAAAGTTCAGAAAACCAAATCAGAACCAAAGTGAAAGACCATTATTATTCTTAGTTAAATCACATGCATAATCCTCCCTCCATATATAAACTACACATATTATCTTCAGTGATGTTCTGCTAAAGGAGGAGGGCTTGGTACTGGAGGAGGCTTTGGTACTGGATCAATAGGCTGATAATCCTCAAGTTGTTGGTCCGTCTCAGTTGAAGGAGGATGATGGCAAGGATGACCTGGTTCATGGCACGGATTGGCCCCTGGAGGTGCATGATACTCCATCCCTGCAAGGTCCATCCACGAAGGGTGAGTCAGGGCCTAAGATTAAGCCGAAAGGCATAGTCGACGGACAACATGTGAATATTCTTGTACTACAACATGTGAATATATGTACTTACCGGAGATGGGGATTGAGTTGAGAGCAGTGCAAGCAACTGTTGCAAAGGCAAACAACATACAAATGATAGCATAAAAGAAACCCATTGACTTGTTTCTGGGTTTCATCATGGATTGACAATTTAGAGCAGTGAAAAAGGCAGGTGGGGGAGGAGGCTGGATGGAAATGATTGAGTAGGTCATCATTTATATACTATACAAGATGGAGTGAAAAAATGAGAATTTACAATTTTAGGATATGCAATGTAATTATTGAGTCATTATAAGGAAAGTAAGTGATTAAGAAAAATTAATTGTGATTGTAACAATAAATGTTGTGAATTTGGATATTATTTCTCAAGAGAGCCATTAAGGAATGAAATCAGACTTTGATTGTAAGATTCAATGCTCAGGACTTGGATACCTTTTTTTTAAGAAAGTAATTCATTAAGAAGGCTTACTTTTTTTAAAAGAATGATATTTATTTTCAATATTTTTTTAGAAGGAAATTTTTGGACCACATATACTAACATCGTATCATCATAGTCTATTTTTCATACTACTATAACATATACTAAAATCAATGAGATATAGTCTATTAAAATTTAATGGGGGAAGTGTTTATGCACTTGATTTGCTCCTTACATGCTACATGTGACATCAATCCAATTTTATTTTGGTAGAAACATCAATCCAAAAACATTTCTCAATAATTAGGATTTATATTAAGCTCACTTGACCAATACATCAAACCTCAAAATAATTAGGACAAAGTCCAGAATTGGCTACATCACCTATCAAAACTCCTCAAACCAACCTAAAAAATACCTATAAACTTTCCTACTCCTAAAAAATACCTACAAAGTCCAGAATAATTATAGCCTTGAAATAAACGGTCTCTTCTCTCTATACCATTGCTGCTAGGGACACAAGAGTCATCAGTTATTATCCCTCATGCCTAGAACTTGTCCTTGGTACTCATCCTGTTCAAAATTATCAACCAAACAAGAAACGTGTATTTTGGAATGATGAATTTATTCCAAAAGACTTGCCACCAAGGCACCTATGGTCTATGTACCCTAATTGTTTCCCAAACCTACTTCACTGGGTATTTCACAAAGGGTTTTCCCTCCCAAGTACATTTTCCGCAGTGTCAACATCCATTTGAAATTGAAATCAATTTTGAAACTTGAACAATTGCATCCAAATCCAACGAACCTACAAATGTTGCTCGTAAAATCCACACAACTCGGCCGTTTAGCCTATAGTGACTAATCCATGTCACCAAACACTACCTCCATACATGAATAATAGTCAGACTGGCCTCCCTAAACAAGTCACATTTCATGTATATAAATCTTTAATCCCAACCCTCCCTCTTTCTTCTTAGTAGCTAGGTTATCCCATGAGACCTTTGCCTTCCCTGACTATCGTCATACCATATAAATTCTGAATTAATCTTATGAAATCTGATCCAATACCTTCTTAGACAAAATGGAAATTGACATCCAATACTGCACCAAGGAATAAAGCACAAAGGAGACTAGCCGAATTCGACATGTTTATCATTCTATACCAACCAGAAAGACAAAGACAAAGACCTACACTTGTACACCTACACCAACCCACCAAAACACCCTACGGTAACAATTCATGAACCTATCTTTACATTCTCACATTGAGGACAATGTGTCTCTAAAGAGTGTGTGTGTGTGTGTGGGGGGGGGGGGGGGGGGGGATTGTATGCATGTTTGAATGATTCATGAATGATTTTTCCATAGTTGGTAGTAGCCTCCCTTAATCATGAATGTAAGACGTTGATGATCGATGTGTGGGGGTGTTTGCTGTCGATTACTTGTATTTTGGTGTATTGAATCGCTTATATTTTGTGTTTGAAACCTTGATGATATGCTAGATAATCGATATGGCGTGTTTTATAGGGAGTAATTTGCATTTACAAGAGTTGTCGGTGTATGAGGGATTTTATCCTTATCTTCCTCTTTGGTGAGTTGATAATGTTTGCTAATTAGGTAAGACCTATGTGCGAGACTTTCTACTTTTTGGACATAAAAACATGTGTAAATGTACTCACTTTTGAAAAAAAATTGAGGTTTTCATGTGAGGGTAACCGGGCATAGTGTTCGAGTTGAGCCATCGAAGGGCCCTTCTCTTTGGTCCGGAGCCGATTGAGGATGTGTTTGGGGTTCGGATAGCTTTACAGCATCTCGTTCATCTTTTACTACCTTCTACCTCCCAAAATACCTCTCCTCCTTACGGGCTCGTATGACAAGGTAATATCACCTTTTAGCGAGCCATGAGCCCCCTGCTCTCGTTTGAACCCGACATGTGTGGCAACGCGTCTATCGTTGAGACGTGGATTGCAGGGCGGGAACTGGTGCTCTGACAATGAATCCTACCTTGAAGTTTGCCACATGGGACCTTGATAGGGAAGACAATGTGCATTTCGCTCTCGGTCATGAGGGAGAGATGTCAATTTGCAAATTTGAATTTTTTTTGTGCCAAGTGGAGCAAAGTTTAAAAAAGGAGACCAAAACGAATAACTCCTACCTTGATAAGAAAGAATAAAGAGCACCTTCAAGAGTCCATTGCATTTATTGTTTTTGAAAGTCCAAGATCTATAAGTAGGGTTCATAAACCTAAGTCAAGGAAACTAATTCATAGAGAGGAGAAGAGAGAGAATACAATAGGGTCTAAGATCTTCAATGTTCATCTTCTAGGGAGGATCTTCAAGCTCCAATGGGGTTGGGTACCTCCAAAATAGCTCCAAGAACCCTCCTAGATCACTCTCTCTAGAATCGCCCTTGGGTGTTTTTGGGTGAAAACCCAACTCCCCGCTCTCAAAACTCACAGGTACTATTTTATTCCCGCAATACGGTGAGTTTCACGGTTTGGAGGTTATTTTCATGCCCCGTTTTCACCTCAAGCAGTGAACTGCAGAGTTTGCGGTTTACGTGAGATTTTCAACCCTCCTGGCTGTGAACAATGCTCAGCCCGCGACATGGAGTGTTGTTGCTGGACATGTGTGAGTTTTACGGTTTTGAGGTGATGTTCACGCCCTCCAGGCTTTTCCATGCCCGTAAATAAGAGATGAGAGGGAAAGAGTAAATTTGGAAAGAGATTGAGTTTTAAGTATCTATGAAATTTAAAAAAATGCATCTAAGGGGTTGAAGTACCACCGGAGGGGGTGCTATTGTACATTCCCTCTAGTAGAGTAATTTATGGGGGGAAAGAAAGTAACGAGAAGCTTTCAACTTCGCTAGAGAAAGGTAAGTATAATTTTTGGGTAAATAATATTTAGATGATAAGTGAGGGTAAAATAGTCTTTTCCGATATTAACACTTAAATGACGGAAATACTAACAAAAGAATATGATTTGTTACATGTTCATAATTAAGAGGTATATTTGTAATTTTTTTTAGGAAGTATTATTATTAACTTTCACTAGTTTTTTACCCGGCCCGTTGGCCGGAGAGATGTATTTTACAATTTATATCAATTAACTTATTTATATGTTTAAATCATTTTTGAATTTTCTAAATATTTTGTGTTCTTGATTCATAATAGAGTTTGTAGTATGTCTATACTGAAATTTTCCAATATTTAGCACACTCACTTGTGATGCTTTGGTTTTCTAAACCAAAACACTAATATTTAGCGTACACCAACCTGAACCACACACACATATATAGTTCAAGCTAGCCTGCGCCAGGAATACGCTATAATCTTGAGTTCACACTACCATACGACCAATGAGTTTTACTATTTATACCCCGAATTAACCGAAGTTTTTGGGGCATGATATTATACCCTAACCTCTAATAGGTGAACTCCAGTCCCTAATTCTCTAACCTCTAATTTATACACATACTTCGTCATACCTATCTTCTATCGTATCTTGAGTAAATTCAAAAATATAGTATACCTTGATATTGAGGGGTTTCTACGGTACCCCGGGTGATATCTGAGTACAGCATACCTTGAGTATGAAAATGCTATCTAAACCTCGAAGTTTTTGCCTATATTTGGATGAATCATAATCGTCGATCATTGTTTCTAATTAAATTGTCTTGGCGTATAAGATTTAGAGAATTAAAACCTAGATTTTGATCTCTATGGGTTGGAGTATAGTATCATGTCCGAAAGATCAGAGAATTCAAGGTCTAGATAACGTTTTCATGCTCAAGGTATGCGGTACCCTGAATTTCACCCTAGGTACCGTAGAACTCACCCTTTGATATTATATATAGTGTATATATGCGTGCGTGCGTGTGTGTAGTAGACTCAAAATTATCCATATACTTCATCACACCTATCGTATCTTGCCTAATACACATATTAAAAGTGCTACTTGCTTATCCCGACTCCCGTGATAGAGATCCCGCTTTTACCCCCATAACGTCAAGCAGTCATTGGGGTTGTGTATTGTTCGATATGTAATATATAAAGAGGCAAATCCTAAGATCTTGCTATTTATTTCTTATCCTCTACACAACCCCCTTTATGGAGAATAAAAGGGTAGGGATGACAGGATCATAGCTCGATATGGTTTATTCTGTTCATCGTATCGGAGGTTATTTTCTTTTCATTCTTTTTTGGGCTTCTTTTCATTCTTTTTTGGCACCTATGGTTGTGATCAGAGGTATTTATCCCCCCGAAAAGGATTGGGATTTTAGGTAATTTGAAAATCCAATACACATTCATGATCCTCGAGTTTGAACGAACTCTCGACCAATGTTGTAAAGATACTTCATTATTGGATCAATTTATTCACTCATATTGAAACTTGACACACACTGTAGCCCTCATGATGATTAAATTCTCTAAGCTCGATTCATTTCCATTTTGTATGTTAGTTTTTTTTTATCAAGACACTTAAATTTAGTATATTATACAATATGTATCAATTGTTAATTTTTGAAGTTTAGACTAAACCTCAACCAGCGGTCATTGTTTATATGTTAGCTTTGAATCTCAATCTAAGACACTCACACACACTGTCGAGGATTTTGGTCTTAACATGGTCGTTGAATGTGTAATTTTCAAACATTTTATCACTTATATATTAATAATTGATAAAGAGTGTCTGCAATACACACATATTTCAAGTGCATTTAAAATGTCTTATCATTTGAACAATATTGGTGGATTTCAATTGATTATTTGCATTAACTTATTATCTTATACAACATATATCAATTTGTGTTTCTCGAGTTTGGACGAAGTGGCAACCAATTTAGAGAGTTGAGATGATTGGATAAAAATACTTGATTGTTGGATAAATATTTTTATCCCAATTGATTATCTTACTAAGTATTGCCAACCTTTATTTGGTAAATGCCTAGTTTATAAATTGATGAAACGTGATGTTTATCGTAGATTCCTGACAAAGATTTCTCTAACCTTCGCATATGTTGTTTTTCAAGGAATCTTGTGTCTCATCCTAGGGTATGGAGTCAAAGTTCGTCAACAATCATACTTAAGTCATTTTGAAAATTTTGATTTATAATCATTGACGATAACTCTAAGTCTAATATAAAATTTCTTAGCATACGACTTAGGACCTCAATAGAACTTGTTCGATCAAACATGATATAGAGCAAATATTATAAATGTGAACTTAGGACACATTATAAAATTATTGCACATGCAATTCCTCTTCATTTGAAGAGTTTAAGGTAGAACATGATCTGAATGAATAAAAAGACTTTTTTAAATAAATAATTGTAACTACTCGATCAAGATTATACTCTAACATTTTGCTAAATAGTAATTGTTTTATTTTATAGACATATACCTTACGAATAAGAGAGTGTTTCATTGCAACAAAATATAAAGTAATATAGTTTATTTTTCAAAATTAATTGAATGTCAAATATTTATTTTCTCACTTTTTATATATATTTTGTTTAATCGATAAAAAAATTATTATATATGTGTATGTTTTTTTATTTTTTTCATCAAAATATAACTTATCATTCAACTTTAGTAAAAATCAGTAGAAAATTTACTTCATAAGGTTTAATCAGATATTTTTATTCGAACAAATGTCACTCTCCGTTTTCTTATTTATATTTTGTTTACTTGCAAAAAATTATTATTTATGTGTGTTTTGTTAAGAGAATAATTGGATAAAAGAAATGAAATATTAAAGAAGAGAGAGGTAGCTTCATAAATATATTAATAACTAATTTTTTGTCTGTAAAAAAGTTGTTCAACTTGGCAAATTGTGGATTCTCCAAGTGCTTATGTGGTAAGATATTTTTTTTGAATTACCATAATATATACTATAGATATAGATAGATAGATATAGATAGATTTTCATTTGGCAACTATTTTTATTGTTGACGTTCTCTTCTTCTAGAGCTTCCTTAGTCAGCAATCAAAAAAAATACAAATCATCAATAAACCTCACGCTTTTCTTTTGTTCTACTCCCCGCTTTCTTTCGTCTCTTTCTCTTTTTCCCCGTTTAAACCTCCCACCCCGTTGTTCTCCTTCTTTCCCTTTCCTTTCCCCCACCTCCCTTCCAAAAGGTCTTCTCTCACCTCCTGCCTCTTCCCACCGGAGAAAAGAAGAGAGAGGCCGCTCCAGTTTTGTGTTTAGTGCGTTGTTTAGTCGCCGTGTAATTTGATTTAGAAAGAGACGGGGATATAGATAGATAGTGGCTTTTCCAGCAAACGTAACAGCAACGACACGGACGAAGCTCCCTCCCTCCTTAGAAATCTCAGATCTCTCTCTGCCTTCGCCGAATCCGCCTCCCTGACTCGCCGGAAATGGCGCAGAAAACTCTGATCTACTCCTTCGTCTCCCGCGGCACTGTGCTTCTCGCCGAGTACACCGAATTCAGCGGCAATTTCAACTCCATAGCCTTCCAGTGCCTTCAGAAACTCCCCGCAACCAACAACAAGTTTACCTACAACTGCGACGGCCACACTTTCAATTATCTCGTTGATAATGGCTACAGTGAGTTCCTTGTCTTCTCCTCCTTCTGTTCTCGTTTTTCGTTTCCCCTTCTGAAATGGAGTTAGGCGAGGCCGATTGACTAGTACTGATTCCGATTCATGGCGGCTGAGTTTCTGGTCCACTCTAAGTCTGATTAGAAAGATTTTTTTTTTTGTTGTTGTTGTTGTTGTTGATCGAGGGATCTGCTTGGCCGTATTGTGGTTGATTGACTAGAATCGGTAGCCAGTAGGGAGATGATGAATATCTTGAACTGGATCACGGATCTTAGGCCGTGCTTTTTCATTTTCGATTTGTATGTAAATCCTCCATGCCGTGGCGGCGGACTGACTTTCCTTATTCTACTTTGCAGCGTACTGCGTCGTTGCCGATGAATCAGCTGGAAGACAGGTGCCCATGGCTTTCCTGGAACGTATCAAGGAAGATTTCATGACGAAATACGGTAGTGGAAAGGCTACAACAGCTGCTGCCAATAGCCTAAACAAGGAATTTGGGTAATCTGATTGGTGAATTGTGATACATGATCAGTTTGTTCTTATGACTTTTCTTTGGCTGTAACATAAAACCTTGCCTGTTTGTAGGCCAAAACTGAAAGAGCATATGCAGTACTGTGTGGATCACCCTGAAGAGATAAGCAAGCTTGCAAAGGTTAAAGCTCAGGTTTCAGAAGTGAAAGGAGTTATGATGGAGAACATTGAAAAGGTACGGTGCATCATCATCTCTCTGGTCTTGGTGGAATGACAAAGATCGGATTATGTCCTTAAATATTACCAGAATACCAGAGCAAATGTGGATTTAAATTGTCAATACTTCTGTGTCTTCATGATCGTGAATATACCATGTTCTGTGCTCCTTTGTCAGTTGGTCTTGTGTAGTGAAGTGACTGTTACATGGTCAATGAACTGTCAGTTGTTTACCGGATGCACCAATTTCTCATTGTGTGCATTATAATGAGATCAATGCTGATGTTGCCATATGTATAGGTTGAGTAAATGTTATGTGTTTTGTGACACCACCTTATCAATACCATTGTTGTTAATGACCCCAGCTGAGTGGTATCAGAACTTCCTGCCTCTCGATGTTATGGCTGTTCTATTCGGAAGATGCTTTTGTTTGCTTTCATCATAAACTTCTAGTTCACTGATGCTGTCATTTTTCATATTTGTAGTGTTGTTCCTGTTTTTTTTTTTCTTTTTCTTTTTTGCTTGATGAATTTCTGGATGTGATTGTTTCGGGAAACTAGTTGTCTTTCCTCCTCGGACAAGCAAAGTTGAATATTTTTCGTATGTGGTCTTATGAGAAATTTTCCAAATTATAGTCCTTCTTGCTCAACTCATAGCTCTGTTGAGCTTGTTTGCATACATGAATGATCCAGAGAGCACACTGTGCCACTGTACTTTAATAGAGTTTTGGTACGAATTGTGAAGCAGCCAGGCTGACTTCCCATTGGGGTTGTGTTCTGCCAACATGCATGCTTTTATTTTGTCTAATAGGATATCAACACAAGTAGCTGAAATTCTCTCATGTCCGTCTTATATAGGTTTTGGACAGGGGAGAGAAGATAGAACTTCTGGTGGACAAAACTGAGAATCTCCATCAGCAGGTCAGTGATACTCTAATTCTACATAGCATTTTGTTCCTAAGGCTTATACTGTAATTTTACAAATGAAGAAATGTTAGCTTTGTATGTCATGAGACTTAATGCTGGCAATATATGCGACTTATCGGGCCTGCATGATACATAGACTGACACTGGGATCTGAATTTCTCAAGTTATTCCGCTTGCTTAGTTCTTGACGGAGTGGGTGTGTGTGTGTGTAATTGTTTGCAAGGACATAATCACCCCAGTGTTTTCTCTCGGTTTTAATAATAACATGTGAAAAAATTGGTACGTACAGGCACAAGACTTCCGATCTACTGGAACAAAAATCAGGAGGAAGATGTGGCTGCAGAATATGAAGATCAAGCTCATTGTTCTGGGAATCCTCATCGCGTTGATCCTCATCATCGTACTCTCAGTATGCAAAGGTTTCAGCTGTGGGAAAAAATAAATGTGTGGAGTTGTTCGATTCGGAGACCATTTTTCATCCGTTGTCATCTTTGCTTGGGTGGGGAGCTATTATTAAAGACGTCTGCTACGAAATATATTGTTGCCACCTTATGTCTAGTAAGAGTTTTAGAAGTTTTTTTTTTTTTTGGTGATATTGCTGCGTAGGAGGATGAACGTTTTGCCTGTGAATGAAATCTGTGTAATCTACTTTGTCTATCCTCTACGTATTGATTGCTACAATGGTTTTTTGGCAGTAAGTATAATATTTGGCCCGCTTTTCATGTGCTGTGAATATGTGCCGACGAGCTTCGGCCGAACTAGTATGATTTGCAGAAAATCTGGAAGCAGCAGTGCTAGTGAAGCAACTGTCAGTTGCTCATGTGCTTGAGGTTGTATAATTGATAGGGTAAGAAGTGTCGATACTTCATTTGTTTGCCTGAAATGGTTGTATGGAAAGGAAACCCGGAAATGGTAGGGTGAGCTAGTGTTTGTAAAACCGTATCGGAGATTTGATCGTGAAAATTTCATATAAGAGTTTAAATTAATAGGCGGTTTTTAGCGGTAACAGTTGAATCACAGTTTTTTGTTAACTTTTTCGATTCAATTTAAATTTATGGTACAGTTTTAGAAATCCAATAGAACAATTTATAAAAAAAAAATCATTTACATATAAAGCACGTAACCCCTAAGAAGTTGATTTGGTGATATTGTGGGGATGAAACATTCACCGCACTTTAAATTCGTAACTTAGTACTAACCACCAACGAATAAAAAACAACGAGAAACAAGAGCACAGTCCGACTGCCAAAGTTGTAGCAAATGTAAAAAACCCTTTGAGGTTGAAGGAGAAAGACACAGCTAGGCACTCTGGTAGATATAGAAAAGTGAGGAAAATTATATTGATATTTTGGCACTAGCACAGTGGTGTAGGAGCTGCATAGCACATGTGACGTCGTGACATCAATGGTTCGAAACCTGCCTCCACCATAGACAAACCAACCCATTTCTCTGTCGTCAGTCGTCACCGTCTCCCATTGTTCTTCTCTTCTTCTTCGCGATGAGGGTAGCTTCTTCCCTTTTGCATATCTGGAACTTCACTCTTTCCCTCTCCCTTCTCAACTCCCCTCCACTCCCTTCTCCAGTTTTCCCACCAGCTCCCACTCCTTCTCCTCCGCAGGAAATTGTTCTCTCCCACAACGCCAACTCCACATCCCTACCCTCCACGATTCCCTCACATCCCTCCTCCCTATACCTGCTCTCCTCGGGGAAATCCGGCAACCAGTCCGGAATGTGCTTCCCCCTCAGCCGGGCACCCGAGCACGGCGGCGCCGGAGACGATTCCGAACCGTCCGCCCTCGGAATCGGCTTCGCAAAGGGGATCTCGTCGATGGTATTCAAGAAACGCTGCGCGTCTTTCACCACGCTCGATCTCACCAGACAGCAGCCGCGGGGATCCGACGCCCCGGCGAATCCCTGCGCCGATTCGAGCTCGTGGAGGGCGTTGACGACGTCGAAGGCATTCGATTCGGTGCGATTGCTGTCGCCGGAGTAGGACGCCGCCGCCTTGGCTAGGGTTTTGAGGTAAAGACCAGCCACGCGGGTCAGGGTTTCGAGGGCCGGGGCCTCCGCCGACTTGAAACCGACCGATTGGCAGACCTGCGCGACTGCGATTCTGGCGATCCCGTTTGCGCAGTCCGAGGGATTGCTCTCGGGAGTAGGTGGAGGCAGAGCAGCAGCGGCGGCGGAGGGGGTTTTTGGGTGGCGGAGGGACGATCTGGTCCTCATGGCGGGATTGGAAGCTTCATCTGAAAAGGAGATGGCGTTGCTGCCTGAGAGAGATTGGCTCTGGGGTGACGGCTCTTTTCTAAAACCCTTTAACAATGGCTCCGCCGGGTCAGGCGGGTGTGTGTGACCGAGAATCCTATTTGAATGTAAGCTGAGACAGAAACAGAGACGGAAAAGAGACGAGAGCGTGATGTTTTCGGTTATCCCTCTGGGCTTTGACTATCATGGGCCTGTGGGCCTCGTGTTCGTTGCTTGGATGATGATTAGGCCAGCCCGTCCAAACCCTTCGAAGAAAGAGCACTGAGAAGTTCTGAAACTACAAAGCACATGACTGGGCCTAAAGTCTATACTTTTCATTTTTCATGCTGTTATGAGCCGTCTCGTTTCCTGAGCTGAGTTCTAACTTCTAAGAAACCAAAAAAAAAAAAAAAGTATCCGCAGGTTCTTAGATCAGTTTCCCCACCTTTCCAATGGCTTGTATTACCAAAGAACTCACAGATAAGTGATAACAAAAATCTACAAACCAAACAATAATAACCACGGTCTAGAATCAAACTATCACAAGCGGCGGGAAATGAAAAAAAGTCTTTCTAGCCATCAAATGGGCAACTCAATTGGTTTGTCTGCCAATAAAATTTACTGTCATCCGTCGAAATTGTTGTTGAAGAACCCCAATCTCTTCCAGAATCACTCCACCGCGCGAATATTCATTGTCCTAATTTTTATAATAATGCTTTCGTATCACCATAGAGTGCCACCTCAGAAAGGCCCTTCAAAAAGCACCACTGGATGGCATCCCAGAACCCCATCAACTCGACCAGGAACGGATCTTCAAGATCTGCATACTGAAACCCCTGCACAAAAGTCACACTTCCTCCCCGATCCTTAACCACTAATCTTCCCACCGCATGAGAGCCCACCCTAACTACTCCATCAATAAAGTAAGTCAAGTTCAGCCTTTTCTCTCGCCAGAGTAGTCATAATCTCGATTTAAATTCTAAAATCTTACCATTTTACTTACCTATTTGATCCTGATTTCACTAAAAAATTTACGAACTTTAAAATCCTACACTATTCACGATTTAGATCTTTAAATTCTTACCATTCAAATCTCTGGGTCAATTTTACTTATTTTTTCCAGAATTTGTAAAATTAAACCTCTTTTCCTTCTCCTCCACCAACATCATCTACTTATCTCATACTAATCATCATCGACCATCATCTATTTACATCAACGTATTAATCATCATCCATTCACCACTTTCCAACATTAAGCTTGATAAATTGGAACAATAAACTTGAGAAATTATCATTATTATTGTAAGTGTTATGTATTTTTGTATTCTTCATGATTTCTTTGTTAATTTTATTTCGCGTTTGTTTTTATATGAACATTAAAATTCTATAATTTTATGATTATGATTTTACCCTCATTTTCAATTTTACGTAAAATCTCGATTTTAACTACTATGTCCCTCGTTACTACCCCCTCTGGTACAAGTGCCACGACTAATGTTACTCCACATTAGTTGGAATGGAAAGCCATTCCTCTACTTGAACCTGGTACTGCCTAATCAAAAAAGGGATACTATATTGAATATGAACAAACACTACTTAGTTTTTAGATTTCCATATTCGCCTCCCAAACGCATAATACGATCTGGCGATTCATCACGCTCCACCTTTCGACGAAAGACCAGTGCCATAATCAGTCCCTCCAGCTCCTCCCATGATACTAGTAGCCACTACGATCCCATAGACTCACCGCCCCTCTGCAAGTAAAAAACAAATATTCTGGCGACTCCACGGGCACCCAACAAACTGGGCATGTCGTCAGGCACACACATTCTTTCTCCCTAAGAGTTTCCATTGTTGGTAGTACCCTTAGGATCAATTACTATAGGAAGAAGTTAAGGTTCGGCGTGATATGAAATCCCCACATTCTCTTGCAAAAAAGCCATATCAAAGAAAGAGAACTCAGCTATCCACCGCTCTCGGCTTTGACTAATCTGCAGCGCCAAGTGATATCATGTTTCGACCAAAATACTCCTGATTGTTCTCCCTGCCATATCAATTCATATAGGAAACATCATCAAAGGGACAGTCGCAATACGCTTCACAATCTCCTCGGAAAATAGTGACGCAAGCAAAGTGAACACCAAGCTCCCGTATCGCTACAGTTAGTCTATCCCTCCACTCTATGCCCAGCCTATAGCGGTGCATTCCCCACCAAAGAAATCCCATTGCATTTGATTTCAGGAATCCAAGCTTCCTCCAGAATTTGAACATCTAACCCGATACCCACTTGCCATACCACCCCTAGTGCAAAGAGGTCCCTACTCCCTAAATAGTTTGTCAACCCCAAGATGGCCGAGACCCACTTTTAGCTTGAAAAATATGGGATCGAGGGAAGTACTTTCCCTTCAATACTCGAGCCAATAACAATTTCGGTTCTTCCATTACACGATAAGCTAGCTTTGCAAGCGATGCTTGATTAAACTCCTCAAATCGTCTAAATGCCAAACCCCCAATCGAACTTACAACAACATAAATTACTCTAAGACACCCAATGAGCCTTATCCCCTTCAGCTGAAAACCCCCCATCAAAAGCGAGCCATGTGCCTATTTACTTACAACAAAGAGTAAGTGGAACAAAAAAACATGACATTACATGACATGTATAGGCAATACTGATGCAACTGATTTTTGAAGTATTTCCTTTGCTGCCAGGATAAATGTCGTTGTTTCCACCTCTGAAGTTTATTCAAAAGCTTATCTTCCAAATAAAGTATCTGTTAGTTAGCTGGTTAAGCCAACATGACACAAAAAGAAATAAAAAGTCGAAGTAGTGGAATTTGAGGATTTTGTTACACCACCCAATGGTCTTGGCCAGAGAAACATATTTTTATCTTATAGCTGGTTTCATTTTCATGGGTTCGAGATTAATGGTATTTATATTGGTTTTCATCTTTTTATGGTAGGCAATTTTAGATCGTTTTCCTACTTTTTGGTAACCTTTTAACTTTCATATATTTTTTTTTATAGAAACCTGCGATTAGCTTTATTCCGAAGATGAAACAGTAACAGTTACTTTATCATAAATAAGCTGGTTAAGCAGGCATATAGGGGGTCGATCTAGCCAAACCTCCATCTCATCCCATCGTGTCTCCACATGCGCCATAATGTGCGAAGCTTCATTCGCATCTCGACTAACATGCTGAATGCTCCCATCTCCGACCAATCCAAGTTCTCTGTTTATATTTTTGCAAATCACCCCCAACTCCGTCTGGTCCTGCAATGGTTCCCGAACACACTTCACAACCGTAGAGCAATCCGTCTCCACTACTACATCCCTCAGCTCATGCTGCTTTGCCAAAAACAATCCCAGTTCCACCGCCATTGCTTCTCCACAAGTTGGATCAAAGCTTCCTTTCACCTTCTTAGCGGCAGCTAGGATAAATCTTCCTTCATAGTCACGAACTACAACTCCCATACCAAGACCCTCTTCACCAATACCCGCATATGTATTAACTTTTTTTTCCCGTTGAATCATCTGTATTAACTTTTACTCTCCCTGCAGGGGGCTTTGTCCACTTCTTCACAGCTGGCCTCCCACCTGTACCCACCTCGCGCGCTTGATGCTGTTTGTACTCGTCAAGGAAAGAGATAGCTTGAGGAATAATGATAGCCTCGTCCATTTTAGCACCATTAAATAATTGTGCGTTCCTTTCTTTCCATAACGACCACAAAACCATGCTCCAATCCTCAATTTCACTAGGCGTAACTGTGGCCATTACCTTCTTGAACCATTCCATACAAGTCGACTGCCCCCTCAACTCAAAACAGTGGCAAACTTGACAGACTCACCACAATATGGATGTCCACGAGCATTCACTAAACAAATGTACATGTGTTTCCTTTTGGTTGCAAAAGGGGCAAATATCACTCCTACGCTGGCTCCGTTGACTTACTCGGTCCCCCGTCACCAAGGTCTCCAACACAAAACGCCACAAGAAAATTCTCACCTTCGGCGGGATATTTAGTGCCCACAGGCACTTCCATAGCGCAGGGTCCCCCCTCGGCGTAATACCATTCTCAGTACAAAACTCTGCTCGCCACCTTCTGTATCCTTCCCTAGATGTATAATTTCCATCCCTGCTCGACGCCCAAATCATCTTGTCAGCTTCCAAAGGGTCGCGAAGAGGAATCTGGCGGATGGCGTTCACCATTTCTGTGGTAAAGCAGCTCTCTAAAACCGTTTCATCCCAC
Organism: Linum trigynum; assembly: GCA_964030455.1. NCBI lineage: Eukaryota > Viridiplantae > Streptophyta > Magnoliopsida > Malpighiales > Linaceae > Linum > Linum trigynum. The sequence goes on along the minus strand of OZ034814.1, from coordinate 23,479,989 downwards.
CTTCCCAACTCCTCGTCCATAAGGTCCCTCACCATCGCATCAACGGGCAGCCCCATTGGTGGAGATTGAATAATAAAACCGGGTGATGAGGGTAACTGACTTGCTACGACACAACACCTAACAATGGCCAAGTGTAACCAATGTAAGGGATTGCAGTATAGTGGCTCAAGTGATAAATATCGAATCCACGAGTCTCTAGAGTTACTATTACTCAGCTTCAGTTTATTATTTAGCAAACCAGATTAAGATGAAAGAACTAAAACTACTCTAGCAAACTCCAGTTAAAGTTAATCTAATTACAGGTTGGGAACTCACTTAGGTATGATTCCCCCTAGCCACTAGCCAGACTAACGATTGATGAGTTCTAACTTGTTTCACTTTCATTCACAATGCGGAGAATCCTTGACTAGACCTTGAGTCTCGACTAAAGGAACAAGGCCCACTTGAGTCAATTGCCTAGAGGGACGTATCCTTCTCTAGAACAACTGATCAAGGCATTCTGAACTAGACTCCCTCTATCGAAAGAGGTTCTCAATCGATACAAAGCAGTGAATCAACCCTCGACTAAAGCAATCGATCCACAACTATCAAACTATGGTGCTCTATTGACCTAATCAGGTATTCCCTCTCATAGGATCAAAGCAGAATCAATAATCTCGACTAAAGCAGAATTGAATCATGAAAACATGCATAGATTGAATATGAACTCAAGATTATCAAGTCAGAGAACTCATACAATCATCCAATCAAACAAACATAGCCAGGGTTCCTCAAAACCTAAGTGAAGGGAAGTTACTCCATAGAGAAGAGAGAGACTGCAGTAAGAATCTTCAGATGATCAGTCTTCAAGTCCGGGCTTGTTCCTCGAGCTTCCAAAGCAAAGAAATCCTCCAATTCCACTCCAAGAATGCCCTCAAATCGCCCTCTCTCTCTTTGGTTCGTCCCTTGGGTGTTTGGGATCCAAAACCCAGCTCTCCTCTCCTTTGGCTCGAAATTGGCTTAAAACCAGAAATTCCCGACTCACACGGGCAGGCCACACGGCCATGTGACTTCCCCCAGGCTGCCCGTGTGGCTTTTACCGAGCCTTCACACGGCCACAAGTGGCCCCTACACGGCTGTGTGAGGTGCAATGGTGCCCGTGTTGCTTCCCAGCTTCTCGCCAAACGTCCAATCTTTGTCCAATCGACCCCGAACTCGTTCCCAAGCCTTCATTCATGTGCTAGGACCTGAAATATCACAAACACTAACAACCTAGCGTGAAATCGGCCTAAAACGCGGGAATCGACATCCAAAACGACTCAAGAATAGGGTTAGAAACATGTGTAATTATTGGTCTATCAGTAACCATTTGTCTCCCCATACCCGTACCGAAAATCCATTCCCGACTCTCCAACGCATTCCACGAACCAGGAAATCTTGCGCACTCATGAGACTCCTCCACACATAGCTTGGCTGATAACCCACTCGTGCATCCAAAATTGAAACATTCTTATGATATTTCGTTTTCATTATCCTCGCCATTAATGACGTTGGTCTTTGAAGAAGACTCCATAGCTGGCGTTCCAGAAGCGCTTGGTTTAAACCCCGGAGATCACGAAAGCCCATTCCTCCCTCCACTTTCAGAAGAATGAGAGATTCGCGTGCCACCCATGGAATTCTTCGTTCTTCACCCTTCTGACCCCACCAAAATCTCATTATCATCCCATGAATATCATCAATTATACCATCAGGTACCTTAAACACCGCCATAGTATAAGTCAGCTGTGCTTGAGCTACCGATTTTATCATCACTTCTCGCGCTGCCACCGACATCGTTTTCTCCTTCCAGCCAGAAAACTTCCTCCTCAACCTCTCTTTCAGATACACAAACAGTTCCTTCTTAGATCTGCCCACCTGGGTAACAAGACCCAAATATTTATCATGTTTTTCGACAGCTTTCATTCCCAAAGTCGAGCTTACCAGCAGGCGTTGGTGAGGCTTAACATTCTCGCCAAAGGAAACCTCCGACTTTTCAAAGCTCATCATCTGTCCCGACTCTGCCTGATAAGCATCTAGAATCTTTCTAAGCTCCAAACTTTCCTGGACTGTAGCCCTAGCAAAAAAGATAGAGTCATCAGCAACTGTTGCAGTGTAACTCGACAGCCCCCCAGCTACCAGCAGGAACAGGTACGGTGACAACGGATCTCCCTGTCGGAGACCCCGGTTCGGCACCATACTTTCTGATCGATGTCCATTCACCAGAATTGAGTACGTAACCGAACGGACACACATCATGATCAAGCGAATCCATCTTTCCGCGAACCCTAGTCTCCTCATTATTTCTTCAATGAGCCACCACTCCACTCTATCATAGGCCTTTGCCATATCCGTCTTTGCTGCAAAAAAAAAACCTTCTTATTCTTCTTTCTAATCTTCATCGTACGGAAGCATTCAAATGTTGTCATAACATTGTCCGCTATGAACCGTACCGGGACAAAAGCACTCTGCTCCGGGTATATGATCTTGTCTAGAAGCCCTTTCAGTCGATTAGCCAGTGCCTTTGCCATCATCTTATACATGACATTGCACAGGCTTATCGGACGGAACTCCTTCGCCATCGTTGGGTGCTTCGTCTTTGGAATCAGAGCAATCAACGTATGGTTGAGACTACCTGGCATCTCCTCCCCCTCCAGGATCGACAGTAAGAGCTCAGTTACCTTATCCCAAACTATATCCCAATATCGGATAAAGAACATAACAGACATTCCATCCTCCCCCGGTGCTTTCCTCTTTCCCATTTGCCTCAACGCCCCATATAGCTCCTCCCTCGTAAAGGGCCTAACGAGGGCTTCATCATCCACATCATCCACCCTCCTGCCAATCGAGTCCAACGCCGGTGTATGTTGAGGTCGGATCCCAGCCTCAAAAAGCTTGGCGAAGTAAGACCACAAGCATTCAGAGACCTACTCCGTGCCCTGCCACCACCGCCCAGTCTCATCCTTAAGTTTTTTTAATTGTATTCCTCCTCCTTCTAGCTGTTGCTTTCTTATGAAAATAATTGGTATTTTTGTCTACCCCCTGTAACCAATCCGATCGAGAACGTTGCTTCCAAAAAATCTCCTCTTCATTTTCCAAATCTTCAAGTTCCTTTTGGAGCTTCTGCCTTTGGAGAATGTTGTGTTCTGACTTTTCCCTTCTCTCCAAGGCCCGCAAAGCCCTTTTAATTCTCTCTTTCTGTCGTTTGAAATTAGGAAAAGTCCTACGACTCCACCCCTCCAGCTTTGTCTGTACCTGGGTCATTCTCGTGATAGCATCCCCCGGCACCGAGTTCCATGCTTCCTCTATTTCTGGCTTGCACTCACTATGTTTGACCTAGTGCGGTTCAAATCTGAACAACCACCCCACTTCACCTTTCATCATCCGCTCCCAGGGTGTCACAGATAATTGGTCGATGATCAGAACGGGTACCATCCAAATGTGTCACGCGGGCGGTGGGTCTGCTATTTTTCCAACTTTCGTTTGCTAGAAAGCAATCTAGCCTTTCTTCTATGTAACCACCCACCCTTCGCCTATTCTCCCATGTAAAGGGATATCCCTGGAAACCAAGATCTTCCAACCCCACCTCCCTGATGCAATCTTCCATAGCCATCATCTCAGCTTCTACTAGTAGATTACCACCCTTCTTATCATGCTCCGTCCTGACTTGATTAAAGTCCCCGCCGCAGAGCCATGGTCTCGTCCACTGTTCTCCTAGAGCATGCATCATCTCCCAAGTGCGATATTTATCTTGACCCTCTGGCCATCCATATATCCTTGTAAAGCGCCAGACCTCATCTTGCCGCTCTATAATCTTCGCATCGATAAAGTGAAGCGATCCATCCATCACTGTTAGATCTACATCCTCCATCCACCAAATACAGACCCCTCCTGCACGACCACCCCGAGAAACATCACACAACCAGCTCCGTCCATCCTTAAATCCAAAACTTTCTCGCAATAACTCATTCTCATCACATAATTGTCGTGTCTCCATAAGAAACACAACATGCGGGGAAACTTGTCGCAATAGCAACTTTAAAGCTCTAACTTCCAGTGTGCTTCCCAATCCACGGCAGTTATAACTCAGAAGCCTCATCTAATAACCAAAGGGGATAGGTTCCCTGCACCATCAGCTTTCCTCATACGATCTATCGACCCCTGATCTCGTGCTTTCCCGGGGTTCTTATGATTACCCCCTTTCTTCTCTGCAACATGCTGCCCTTCCGCCAGCTTACTCTGCATCCCTTCTTTCCTATGTTTCGCTTGTTTCCCAGGTACAGTCAGGCTCTCCGATTGTCCCTTCTCCTTCCCACCCCCCGAGACTACTCCAACAGAATGATTATGGGTCAAATTTCTCTTTATTAGCATTGGGGATTTGACCCCCCCCCCCCCCCCCACTGGACTTTTTGGTCGCTTGCTTCCATGCACGTCTACATGGGCACTTGGGTGTAATTCCTTTACCTTTACCCTGTCATCAACTTCCCCTTCTTTTCCTTTCTCTTTCTCCTCTCCTAAGTTATGTTCCTCCCGAATTTCCACCTCCGCGCCTTCAGTTTGTAAGACCTGGAATCTATTAATACCAGAGCTACCTTCCTTCACAGAATGGCCATCATCACGACGTTCTGGTCTCTTATCCTTCCGCTTTACCACCATCCACTCGTCATAGGTCTGGCCTTTTGTTGGATCATTTGAAGATTTCGCTGCTTCCATCTCTTCCATTTCAGTCTCCCCTTCAGGGCTTTTTCCTCGGCATGGGCAGGTACTCGCTTGCTTTCCATATGTCCCGTAGTTTGTACAAATGTTGTCCAAGCCCTCATATTGAATCAAATAGGTGATACCCTCGATTTTGTATTGTGAAAGTAAAGGTTGGGTCAAGTCCACCTCCACACAAACGCGAGCATATTTTCCCCGAGCTCCCAGTTCAGTAGCTCTGTCAACGCAAACAGGTTTGCCAATCGCGGCTGCGATCCTCAAGACAGCTTCTTTATTAATAAATTCAATGGGGAGTTTCGGTAATTGTGCCCAGACCATAGATGATGTCACAACTGTCTTCCATGGATTAAATCCCTTGAACCATCGATGTACTGTTAAGTACGTGTCGCCCAATAGCCAAGGACCACCCATCGTTGCATAATCATAATCCTTCTGGCTCCTAAACCGAACCAAGAAACAACCATTCTTCATATCTGATATTTGTATCTCACCATGCTTAGCCCATAAGAAATTTAGTCGACGTGCTAGGGGGATATACGAGACACGACGACCTAACCCCTTCACCACTAGCGCCGACCTCCACTCCTTACGCCATTGCCTCTTCTCCGCTGCCGTGAACAGGATAGAAGGGCACTTCGGATCAAAGATCTCCTCATCCATCACATCATCCTCTTCCCTTTCAGCCATCGCGACATCTTCTGAATCCGATTCAGCTATATACCACTTGTCCTGTTGCACAACATCACTGAACCTGTTCCCCGCCCCATACTTCCATGCTGGTTCAGTTTCCGGATTGCTTTTATCTGTATCCATCTCAGCTGCCATTCCATTCATGTCCTTCTCCATATTCACATCCTCGAAGTCTAGGCTACGGTAGCGTTTCTTTGCTTGGACAGTTTCCCGGTCACTCTTCCCATTCGGAGTCGATGATCCTTCTGATGGCCTCCTCATGCCAGCCGTGGAGTCTGGGGGCTTATCAGAATGTCCCAGCTGTGATGCCGGCTGAGCCGTCGTCATGAACGATCTGGAGCAAAACCCTAAAACCTTATCGCCGCGCGTTCGCTTTTTCTCCGCTCTCGTGTATCAGTAGTTTTACCCATATTTTGAATTCCTAATTCCTTAATTTCAAATTAGAGCACTTAAGTTCTTCAATTTGAAGAATACTTTAAGATATCTAATGAATTTTTTTTTCTGAGTACTAATATTTTAGGCATTCGCTTTCTAGTTCATGAAAAGAGAATGTGCCACACAATATTGAACTGCATTAGCACCTTTGTTTATATATTTTTCTAAGTAGTTTTGTGCCGTATTTTCTTTGATTCACCACTATTCCATTTGCATTTCTCACAATCTCAAACCCAGAAAGTATTTTAGACACCTAGGTGCTTAATTTTGAAACTTCTTTTCAAATACAGCTTTACTAGTTCCACATCATCAATCTTTTCTCCTTCCAATATAATGTCATAAAAATAAACCATGACAGTTCTCCCTTGTACCTTATTTGTGAACATAAAGTAGTCTGATGCTGGCTGAAAAATCCATTCTTCAATAATGAACAAGTCAACTAATTCAATTCTTCAATAATGAACACGTCAACTTGAAAGACCAAAACTACGAATAACTGAATTAGTGCGTTCAATTTGTTGCCTTATTTATCTTTTTGGTATTATTAATTTTTTTATTGATTTTGGTATATTAATTAATCAGACTAATTTTCACAGTCACTTTGACGTAATTATTATGATACCTTTTTACCAGATAACTTGCCTTGTTTGTTTCTGCCGGCCACGCCTTCAACGAGTTCATTCGCATTATAAATACCAAACCCAAACACCAAAGGAGTCCACATTATTACAGACTAAAATCCAGGCAGACTCTGTATTTATTTTCATTGTAATTTTTTTTTCCTGAAACAATTTGAAAGCAGCTATATATATATATATATATATATATATATATATGGCGAGGTCTTCTTCCGCAGTTGTATGCTTCATGCTTGCCGTTCTACTCTTCACATCCCTAGGTAACAAAAACAAAAAACAAAAAGATCGAGCTTAATTTACTCTCCTCTTTTCAATTTCCTTTGATCATATGAGATGTTTTAGCGACCAGAAAGTGTGTTGGTTTCTTGGTTGCTAAAAATGTGTCTTTCTTTCGTTGTGTCACGTACATGTAAGAGGGCGAGAAGATGGTGGCGGAAGCACAGCAGTGCATAGCAACGTGGAGCTGCGACGACGGGAAGGACAATTGCAACAACAAGTGCCAAACTACTTATCATGGCGTCGGAACCTGCGAGGATCCCAACGTCTGTTCTTGTAGATATGATTGCTGATTTAGTAAAAGCCCTAACGACAAATAAAATTAAAAACAAAGAAAGAGAGACAGATTGATCATCTTGGCTCTCGTCAATAATACAGAACTGTTCTTTTCGTCTTTTCTTGAATTTCAGTAATAATAATGGTCAGTTCCGTACCAAAATCAATCCGTATGTGGTTCGAGAAAAACCAACACGCACCATCATCGAACAATCAATTATGAAACTCTTTATATATAATCTAATTTTTTTCTTAGAATGTCAATGACAATTGAAGTTGTTTGTCGTATTGGTTGTAAAAGTGAGAGAAAATGAGAAATATGGATGAAATGTTTGAGGAATATGGATGAACACAGTGTGTTTAAGTGAGTGGGTGAGTGTATAACATAGTTATAATACTTTTTCGGGTGAGTTTGGTGCGGATACTTAAAGTATCAAAGCTGCACTAAACCCATTACCCTTTTTAGTCGGGTTCGGAAGAAATTTACTCAAAAGTAATATTGGTAGAATTTTTCAAAAAAAAATTGATTTGAATTCGGCTGGATACACAAGGTGATGGGTTATTTTGTCATCCCCACATGGATATGGTGGTCCGTAAGATAACACATCTATATGTCGGTTGTCCTATGTTTTATATGATTAGCAAAGGTTAAAGATGAAAGGTTGATCATTCACCTTAGATTAAAATCTGTGAAATATTTCATCGATCATAACCAACCTAGCTTTTGTTGTTGTTGGTAAAGATAACCAACATGTCGCCTTCATATCGTTAATACCGCCAATTTATTATCCTAATAAGAGAGATTATAGTATGAATCGTAATATCGTTTCATACTTTCATTACATGTGCAAGCTAACCTATGAGTCTTGAAAGTTGCATATGCACATCATACATATAGTTCACTTATATTAGTTGTTTAGTTATTGGGGTGATAAAAGCAAAGCGTAATTCATTCTCTCATATTTCTGATTCCACCACATCAAAGCGTTAAATTCGTCCTAGCTACCTCAGTCTCAAAAAGAGTGGAAGAAATTGAAGAAACAAACTTAGCTTCTTCATCTAACAGGGCGAGCTTGTTTTCACAACCAAATAATTAAATTGTGGATCAAGGTGTTCGTTCGAGAAGCTATGATCAATATAGTTCACGATATATTTCACCCATGCATTTATAATGCACGTGATCCATCATATGTCTTTTCGTAACCGTCATATCTAAAGTGACAAATTATCAAAAGGAACTTTAAATTAACAGCAGCCTTTTAACTCAATACTCACTACATCCGTTACAGGAACAAAATCTTTTTGAAATTTTACTGTTTAGACCCTCAATAAAACTAGGACAAAATGCTAAAAAGACAGAATAAAGTTTTCATATGTCAAACACATTGTAGAATGACTTGAATCGATGAAAGAATCAAATTGGAGGATCATAAGGAATTAATTATTAAGAATGAAGGGGAATATTGGTCCATTAAACAATGACTAATTAAGGGGAAGGCATCATAAAGTCGTCATTAAATCTCATGAGAAGTCCACCGGAGAAATTTCAAGCAGACACACCGGAACACCCACAATGGCCTTGTGATGATGGTAGCCGTCCCTGGGCTATACTCATCAAGTCGTGCTGAATTTCACAGGAGGAGTTACTTGTGGACCAAGCAACCCAAGGAAGAAGGAAAACCCACGGTGGTTAGACCGTCGTTGGGCCGACGCAAGTCTAAGGGACCTTAAGTGTAAGGACGGAGAATGGTATTTTCCTATTGATTTTGTTATTGCATTATTTATAATACTTTAAATTTTAGAATTTGATATACATATACACATTGTATCTCAAGTCAAGAGGAATTTTTTTTGCTAATGCTCATGGTTATGTTTATTTATTTATTTATGCTACGTTTTGTTATTCAAACTTTTTTATGTCATTCTTTTCAATCATAGAGAACTAAGTGATTGCATCGTTAAAAGTATAGATCACGAATGATTATTCATGAGTGTTATTATTATTAAGTATATAATGTTAAGGTTATTATGATTTCAAAAAATAAAAATAAAAAATTGAAATCACATTAATGTCATAAAAATAAGGTTTATTAATGAACCCCATTAATTTCCTACAAAAATAACCATTTCAAATTATTTGAAAAATATTAGAATATATAATATAAATAAGTTGTGTTCAAATAACATTTGACCCAACGTGTTGGACACCATATTAGTTTTATAATAAGATTAAGGGGTCGTTTGGACGTGGAAATGCAATGCAGTAATTGGACCCAAATACCACATAACGCAGTAATTGGGTTTAAAACCCACGTTTGGGAGAGCAAAAAGGTATGGGAATTGGACCATGGAAATTGGCTTCAATTACCACATTCATGGTAATTGAGAATACTACACCTCCCCCTAGTAATTTGACATTACCACGTTTTCTTACTTCTTTTTCCAAATTCCACACCATCAATTCCCACAAAACTAAACCCTATCCAAACGTGAAATTTTTTTCAATTTCCACAAGTCAATTCCTTGGTTTTGTAAAACATGGAAATTCAGACAAATTCCAACGTTTTCAAATTTCCACATCCAAACGACCCCTAAGTATTTAGGACTTTTAAGATTGGGTGCATACGATGGAATTGGTTGATCGTAGAGTTTCTAGTTCGATTGTGTGGACAAAAAAATAACAAGGGACCGATTACTAGCGAGTTAGACTTGGTCATAATGGATATGGGCTGGTCTAATCTCAATATGATCCACTATTTTCTTTGTTAAAGAACCGGGTAAATTGCACCGGATACCATGTAAGTAATGATTTCGTTGTATATTAATAATTTAAATTTTTTTAGTTGCAACTAAATCATATAAGTCAACTTCTGATTGCACCCTTATTTTTTCCATCCTTAAATTTATTGGCAGGTATCGAATTAAAATTTTTTGCATCAATTTACATAGTTCCATTTTCCCTCACATTTTCCATCTTCATTTCAATATTACTAGCGGTCTCTTTAATTATCTTATACTTTATTGTTTTCTTCAAAATTTTCAATTGTTTCTTGTTTTTAAATTTTTTTTGGGTCTAATTGAATTAAACTTTGGCTTCTTTCCAAATAAAGTACACTTTTTAAACTTATGTGGAATGTGAAATGCAATTCTTATTCTATTTTTTTCGTTGATAAAATGTTTTGCATAATTGGCACTTCAGTATAGGCTATTCTTTCGGAGGAAAGTTTTTTCGGTGCCCCTCTTGTAGATTGTTTAAATTCATCTTTTATAAATGAATTTGTACATATAATTGTTGTCATGGATATTTGAGCTGAAAGAAGCTCCGGCGTAAAGAGTCTTTCTTTAGCTGAGTTCTGCACACTTGAACTTTAGGCGACAATTAGATAAAAAATAAAGAAACATATTGAGATTAAATATAAAGGGATGCTTTAAACTGGATGAGTAGATAAGAATTAAGAAACGAGTCTTAAGCAGTTAAATCGAAAAAATAAAGAGAGTAGAGTAATGAGGGAATTCCAGTTGAAGTTTTATCATAGCTTTGTTATTGGTGTTACACTAAAGAAAGACTTCCAGAGCGAAACTCAATTTTTCTACCGAAATTCGCAACCGAAGCCCCCATCTCTAACTCTATAAATAATTTTACAAGAGGATCAGCAACCACAGAGCAAGAGAAGAATTTCAAATGACTATTGTGATTGTTTTATGGCAAAATACACTTGTATAGCCATAACTTTCACGTTTTTGACAAATATAGCCATTTATATTCGAAAACCACAAATAGCCAAGAAATTGGATGGTTGTGTGACAAATCTAGCCATTTTCGTTTGAAACTTTAACGGTGTTAGAAACTCTATTAGTTAAAATAACGTTAGGCTGACTAGGATGCCAAATCATCGCACACGTCAGCGACAACTCAACCACACTTGCCACATAAGTGCCATGTCATATTTTAATTCAAAAAAAAATTAGTTAATCAATTAATAACTAATTTAAAAACATAAAAAATTTATTATTTTTTTCCTTTTCAATATCCAGTCTCCTCTCCCTCTCTCCTCTCCTTCGTCTTCCCCATCTGTTCTCTAATGGACTCCCCCACAATCTCAATGACGGAGATAAATAGAGGCTGAGAGGCTGAATCATCACCAAAAAGGTCAATTTCTTCACTTCTTCTCTATCAAAATCCCTTCTACCTTTCGTTCTTCTTGTTGTAACCATTTCATCCTCCCAAATCGCCAACGATGTCGTCGTTCCCAGGAGAGGCACAACTTCAATCGAAGCCGCTGCCGCATCAATCGACTTTCCCACCACCGCCGCATCAATCGTCATTCCCAACCAGCGACCATTGCTCCCAACCAACGACCCGACCCCCTCCGTCTCCGAACAAATCCCCTTCCCTGCAACAAAAATCTCAAACTCAAAAATACCCAAAATCTCCAGAGAATATACCTAACCCCCTCCATCTCCGATTCAGATCTGCCTCACTGATCCTACCTCACAGCCAGGCCCTTCAACTCCTTCGTCGCAGCCCTCTCCGCCTTCAGCTCCTCGTACCGGCTCGCCTTCACCATTTCCCCCAATCGAACGAGCATGAAGCTGACGTTCATCCCCAGTTCGTGGAGCTCAACGATGTTGTGCTCAGGGGATTCTTTTCGTTGGCGGCGGTGGTGGTTTGAGAGATCTATTAGATTTTCGTTTCCTCTGCTTCTTCTTCCCGCAAGCACCATTGATGAACTGGAAGCTCGCGTTCAGGGGGCTTCTTGGAGTAGCGGCGAGGAGACGACTCAAAACCACACCTGCGACCTTCCCCTTCCTCCCACCTCTGCTTCGCCGCCGCACACCCCCACCGGGATAATTTCATCACCGGTGCCGATTTTCACGCTCCTCAATGATCACCCATTTTCGCCGCCTCCGCCGCTGTCATTGCTTTTGCGAGTCCGCTTCTTCCTCTAAGCAGATTCAAGAACGAAGAAAATTGTAATTCAAGGACAGAGGAAATCGAGATTCCAGATCTGGCGAAAAATGGGGATTTTGGAATGGGGCTGACGCCATCGGAAGAGGAGTTGGGTAATCATCAATTGTCTTCACCCAACCTAGGCTCATCTTGGCTCGGCCCGCGGTGGCGAGACTCTGTCTCGGGCGTGAAAGGAGAAGCTCCGCCGCGAGGGACCTACTTCTTCTCTGCGGTGTGAGGAGTTAGGGGTTTAGAGGGTGGCGGATTTACGGTGGCTGAGATGGGTTTGGAGTTGATTAGGGTGTTTGATTGAAATTTGGTTTCAAAAAATGGCAAAGTGGAGGAAGGAAGAAGACGAAGATGGGCAGAGTGAGCAGTGCACGAAGATTAGAAGAAATTGAGAATGGTTTCATTAATTTTTTATTTTTTATTTTTTTTCCATTCATATATTCACGTGGAACGGTTATTGATTAAATGTCTCCACGTCAGCTTTTCTGTTAGTCTAGTCAGCATGTTAGATGACACCGTTAAAAGGATGGACGGAAATGGTTATTTGTGGTTTTCTAATAGAAATGGCTATATTTGTCAAAAACGTGAAAGTTATGACTATACAAGTGTATTTTGCCTTGTTTTATTTAATCATCCAATTTTATAAAACAAATATTTGTTTGTGGGGAGGAAAAAAGGGAAAGAAAAATTGTATGGTGTAAATTAAGATGGAAAACTTTAATTTGATATCCACAGATAAGTTTAAGAATGGAATGAGTTAAATTTGGCTCAATTAGATCAAAAATGTTGCCATATTGATCACACACCCACAAAATGTCAAATTACATTTCTATGATTGAAAAAGTTGATGTTTACACTCGTTAGTGGGAAAAGAGACTTTAATATGAGGCAGTTGCTTCACATTAGTCAAGGTATGGAGGGACGAGATACGGTGACAACTCCTAAGGGGTTGTCAGATTTACATCCCATTTCATAGCCCTTGGATACGCTCTCTCTCCTGTCTCTTTTTTTTTTTTTAATTAACGTTTAAGATTAAAGGAATGATATTTTTGGAAGGGTAAAAATTTACCACACCCAATCATTCACCATACCATATAAGAAGAACAAAAATCCTAACTCCTCCATCCTCCCTCTCTCTCTCCTCCCTCTCTCCCGTAGACATCACCGTCTCTCCTCCCTCTCTTTCCGCCGCCACAGCCCTCCCACCACCGCAGCTCCCTCTTCCTCTCCCATGCCCACCGCCACCCCTGACCTCCGCAGCGCCGGCTGTCCTCACCGCCCTGTCGCGCCAGCTGTCCCCGCCGCCCTGCCGCTCCGCTGTCCCCGCCGCTCCTGCCGCGCCGCTGTCCTCTCCCTCTCTCCGCCCTGCCGCGCCTACCGTCGTGCCACGCTGACCCCGCCACCATTTTTATGTCGCCGCCGCCCGAGGTCAAGACTCTTCCCTGCCTCCCTCTTTCCTCATCCCTATTTTTTTCCAGATCTGATAGTCTCTACTGGTACCAATACCACTGGTAGCGCTATTGGTACGCTACCACTACTCACTGGTACCAATACCAGTGGCTCTCCTATCATCTGGTACCACTATCATCTCTTTTTTTGTGTTATTCTCTACTGGTAGCGCTACCAATGCTAGTGGTAGCGCTACCAGTGCTAGTGGTAGCGCTACAAGTGCTAGTAGCGTTGTGTTATTCTCTACTGGTAGCGTTGTACTGGTACATTTTTTAATGTACTGGTAGCGTACCACTAGTACTGGTATATTAATGACCAGTAGGCTAATAGATTGGTACACTTTTTAACGCATTGGTACATTTTTTCAGGTTGCCGGATGGAGTCTGCCGGAGAGAATTCGCCGGAGAAAAGTTTGTCGGTCGATGCGGAGTGGCCGCTGGAGAAAGGAAGAGAGAGAGAGGGAGATAGATAGATAGAGATATTAATGTATAGGATTTAAATTTCAAAAAAAATTGTATTTAATATGGGTTTTTAATTCCCAATATAATTAATACAAAAGAGGTAATTAATATATTCCTTTTTTTCATACCCAAAATACCCTAATTGTGAATCTGACAACCCCTTAGAGGTTGTCACCGTATCCCGTCCCAGGTATGGCTCAAAACCTTTAATTCATTAATTAATCATCCTTGACATTGATCTTAGATGTCTATTTATCGAGTGTTCCAGGCTCTTGATATAGCTCTTGAACTCAAAGGATAAACCATTTTGTTTTTCAATGGACATAAACTCAAACTTCGTCTTGGCTATATCCCCTGTAACTTTCGTGGTTTCCAATAATGAGAACTCTAGCTATGTCACTTTTTAATATATCCTTTTTTCTTCTGTTTTCATATATGTATTGTCGACACATAAATTGAAAGCACGTTTATGGGGTGATTATACGGTCCGGTCCGGTTAAATTGGTCCAAATTGATTCGGTTACGGTCCGGTCTTTCGATAATATAAGTATCAAAGATTGGATACAGCCCGGTCCCAATTCAGTCTGATTTTAGATTGAACTTGTGGGGATTTGAGTGACCTGAGGGGAGATTTGAGTGGCCTAAGGCCTGAAAGGGTGAGGAGGTAAAATTTTGGGTGTTGGGCAATGGGCTCTCTTATCCGGTTTTCGGACCGGTCCCAAACGGTTTTTAACTTCAAATCTAGGCTCGAAGATTGAATTGGATTGTTTGCTATCCGGTCTCGGTTCGGATTATACGGTCCGGTTTCGGGTAAAACTAAAAAGTCCGGACCAAATAGCCAGCTCTATGTTTAATGGAGTTGTGGCAACAGAAGTTGGAACTACAACAAAAATTATTGTTAAAAATAGTGAAACAAGATTGGATAGCTTTCTTTGTTTTCAAAAAATGCTTCACATTGAATCATATCAATTGTTGTAATAATTTCATTCAAAATAGTCTATGACCAAATCTCACTAAACTCACTTTTTTACATATTTTCCCGCTTTATTTTTTCATAACTCATCTTGAAATCTTAATGCCAATATTATTTTCATATGTTTTTTCTCTTAATTTCTCATAACTCGTTATACCACATTATCCCTCTAATTATTTTTCTACTTTCATCTTAGTTTCAACATTAATACTAAACAAGGTCTAACGAAGTAACTACACAAAAAATTGTCAACTTCCATAATTTCTCAGAATTCGCAACCAAACGAGTTTGTGTTTTTCAGTTTTATGGTGTTGTGGTTGCACCTCTATTGTCACAATGATATTGCATCTACTACAACAAACCGTACTAAACAAGTCTAAGGTTAGCAGTTCTTCCCTATGTTTGGCCCGGCTTTTAGAAGTGCTTTTCGGGTTCAAAAGCTGAAGCAGGGTCTATCGGGTCGGAAGGATTCAGCCCACCATCAGCCTAACTCTCATGCAGTCTATACGTCTTCCATGATCCACAAGGAGACGTGTAGCAACTCGGCCATTAATAATGTAACCCTACATGAATATGGAGTAGGGTATAAAAGCACTTGTAAGGCATTGCGCCACAACCATCAATAAGATCACAGCCTTTTTCTCGTGGACGTAAGCCTCACCCACTGTGAGGAAGAACCACGTTAAACAAAGTCTCGTTTACATTCTCGTACTATTTTTCGTGGTATCAGAGCAATCGCTCTAGTTTGACAATCAATCTCTTCAATCATGGGATCCGATGATGATTCTGATTCCAAAAACAAATCGCCTGTCGGCAGTTCCGGGGCTAAACCTGAGCTCTCCTCCGTGTATCAGCTGAGCAACGCGGATGGACCAGGCAATATGTTGGTAGGTGATGTCCTGACATCGTCAAACTACGGGGAATGGGTTCTGGATATGAAGGACGCAATAAGTTTGGATTCGTGGATGGTTCCCTCTCCAAACCTAGCAATCCTCTTGAAAAGGATGCTTGGATTCGCTGTGACGCGATGGTAAAGGGATGGCTGAAAACTTCAATGGACAAAGAGATTCGAAGCAGCATCCGATTTGCAGAAAGTGCAAGAGATATTTGGTCTGATCTCAGAGAGCGGTTCGGCCAGGGAAGCTCTTCCCGAGCCTATGAACTGCGCATGCTGATAAGCCTCCTTCAACAAGAGAAACGCTCCGTTTCTTCGTTTTATACCAAACTGCGTTCATTTTGGGAGGAAGGCTCGTTGGAGAGAAGCAATGCGCAAGGAGATCACAACTCTAGAGCAGAATGGGACGTGGAGTTTGGTGGATCTCCCGCCAGGAAAGCGTGCCATAGCGGCCAAATGGGTGTACCGGATAAAATACTTTCCGGATGGGAGCATTGAGCGCTTTAAAGCAAGGTTAGTGGCGAAAGGATATACCCAGATCGAAGGAAAAGATTTTCATGATATGTTTGCCCCTGTAGCAAAGCTTGTCACAGTCAGATGCCTCATTGCTGTTGCGGTTAGCCGGGATTGGCATCTCCATCAACTCGACGTAAATAACGCATTTCTTCATGGAGATCTCGATGAAGAAGTATACATGGAAATTCCGAAGGGTTTTCGTACACCAGGAGACACCAGAGTTTGCCGGTTACATAAATCACTTTATGGGTTGCGCCAGGCTTCGCACAACAGGTACCATAAATTCACTGCCGCGCTGGTGGAGTTTGGCTTTCGCGCTTCGCCAGCTGATGCTTCCCTGTTTATCTACCGGAAGGGACGCACTCACGTTGCTGCACTCATTTATGTCGATGATGTGTTATTGACAAGAAATGACTTACAGTTCATAAGCCGTGTCAAGAAAATCCTCGATGACCGTTTCAGTATCAAGGATCTTGGCCCACTCCGGTATTTTTTGGGCATCGAATTGGCTAGAACCACTAGCGGAGTTGTTATTAGTCAGAGAAAGTATGTTCTTGACATACTGGAGGATGCCGGGGTCCAGGGATCACGACTCAGTGCTTTTCCCATTGAGCAAAATCATCAACTGACTCGCCCAGTGGAGGATGCGCTCGCTGATCCGTCTCTCTATCTTCGTCTGGTGGGGCGACTACTCTACCTAACCATTACCAGACCCGACATTACTTACGCGGTGAACATACTCAGTCAACATGTTCATTCGCCCAGCCAACTGCATCTCAACGCAGCCTATCGTGTTCTTCGGTATCTGAAGTCCTCCCCTGGCTAAGGCCTGTTTTTTCCGAAGGATAACCCTCTGTGTCTCACTGCCTACTGTGATGCAGATTGGGGAGGTTGTCAGAGTACCAAACGCTCCACGACGGGATACTACATCACTCTTGGAGGAGCTCCTGTTTCCTGGCGCACCAAGAAACAGCGTGTTGTTGCACGGTCATCAGCAGAGGCTGAATATCGTGCCATGGCTAGCACAGTAAGTGAAATTCTCTGGCTACGTTGGTTGTTGGAGGAGCTCGGGGTACCCCAGGATGGCGCTACTCCTCTTCACTGCGACAACCAAGCGGCACTACACATTGCCAATAATCCCATCTTCCATGAACGCACTAAACATGTGGAGATGGACTACCATTTCGTCCGAGAGCGTGTTCAGTCCGGACAGATTTTTCCAGTGAAGGTACATACTGATCTCCAGCTTGTAGACCTCCTCACTAAAGGACTTGGCGCTGCTCGCTTTCATTTCCTTCTCTCCAAGCTGTACGTTCGTGACCTCCAAGCGCCAGCTTGCGGGGGAGTATTGGGCCGGAAGGATTCAGCCCACCATCAGCCTAACTCTCATGCAGTCTATACGTCGTCCATGATCCACAAGGAGACGTGTAGCAACTCGACCATTAATAATGTAACCCTAGATGAATATGGAGTAGGGTATAAAAGCACTTGTAAGGCATTATGCCACAACCATCAATAAGATCACAACCTTTTTCTCGTGGACGTAAGCCTCACCCACTGTGAGGAAGAACCACATTAAACAAAGTCTCGTTTACATTCTCGTACTATTTTTCAGGGCCAAACACCTGTAAAAGCTCGGCTTTTGAAAAACCGAAAAGCGCTTTTGTATAACATAAAAGCAGAAGCTCCGATTTGGAGCTTCTGCGAAAAACTGTTTTGAAAATACAAGATTATCCTTACCATATTTTAATTTTATTTCAGAATAAATAATTTTCCTTCATTTATATCATTTTAAAAATAAAATAAATTATAAAATCATATTATTTAATATAAAAGAAATCTAACAAGATCCATTTTGACTACTTTTTATTGTTTAGAATTTTTATTCATATTTTATATTATATGTCTTTTATAATCATTTTACACAACCTCTTATATTAAAAAGCACTTCTAATAGTTTTACATCCAAACACTCAACTGTTTTTTTTTAAGTACTTATCTAAAATCTCCAGCCAAAAACTGCTTCTGCAAAAGCTACCGCACGGCCAAACTAAGCTATTGCACTAAGCGATGTGAGTCCTAGCTAGTGTTAGGGATGGCAACAAAACCCGAACCCACGGGTACCCACCCGATCCAACCCGGTCAACGTGGGTAAAATCCGTGTTGACGGGTTTTGGGCCGGGTTTGGATTTAAACCCATTCACTGTTCACTAGGTTGGGTTGGGTTTGGGTTTAGGTAAACCCGACCCATGGGTACCCGCCCACACCTATATAATTAATTTTCTCGATATATTTAATATTCTAAACAACTAATCTTATTTATATTTTTGGAGACATGTCTAATTTTTTCTTTCTAATTGTGTAGAATGAAGTTGATGTTATCGAGTGGAGAGTGATGAAACTTAATTGAAAGGAAGAAGCTTTCAATTAATCATATTATTTATGGATAATTTGTGATTTGCTTCAATTTTCTTGAGTTTTCTAGATTGGTGTTGAACAATTTGTTTAGTTAATTTGTGATTTGCTTGAATTTTCTAGAATGGTGTTTTATATATGGATATTTTGTATTGAGAGATTGATATTTGACTTTAATTTTGATAGGAACTTGTTATTGTAAATTTTTTACGACAAAACCCGTGGGTACCCATGAACCCGCGGATACCCAACGGGTTGGGTTGGGTTTGAGTTTTTCAAACCCAGTGAGTTTTACCTGGGTTTTTTTTCACGGATAAACCCATAAATTTGAGTTTGGCAAAACCCGACCGAACCTGACCCATTGCCATTCCTAGCTAGTGTGTTCTTCCTAAAGAGCCCGAAAATTATGATTGGACTATTGCAAGCATTAGCCATATTTGCGGATTCTTTAAACCCCATTATAATCTCCACCCGCTCTTCTATCCCACAACTTTTTTTTGGAATGAATCACTCGACATGTCACATTAAACACAGGTAGACAACTTAAGATTCATTCATTAACCAATTTTGTTACCCATAGCCAAATGACAGAAAAAAACTGAAGCAAAAGTAACAAATCAAATCAATAATGAATAAGGTTAAGAAATTTTGATTATGAATGGCCCATGGATTGTCTGATGTTGTAGATCTAAAATCATTATGATCACTCTGCTCTTGTTAATGTAATTTTTGACAACAATATCGATTGATTATAGATTCACACAACTAATTTTTTATATAAATACTCTTTGAATAGTAACTCAACAACCAAACAATGTATTGTTAAAATGCATCCATTGTATCAATACATACATTTATATTATGGTGATTCATTACAATGCAACGATGTAACATTCGCAACTTCCAAACCACCTCTTATATTGTACATCATTAAAAATTATCAACCACCAAATGTGCAAAGATAAGACTAGTAAAGTAGTATCCTAGATTTAAACAATTCAACTCACCTTTTATGTAGAATCAAATTATGCATCTGATCTCTTTCCATGGTTTAATCATTAGTATTTTTATCATCATCATCGTCATAATAATTTGATTAAAATGTGAAAGGAAAGAAAAAAAACATAATTCTGCGGTTTTTCCCGCCGTGGCACCCAGTAACCGACCGGTTATGTCAGCGGGCAGGAGACCAGCTGTCGTGCCGATTGCCAAAAAACTTAAAAGAATAGGATTGCAGGAGCTGGAAAGGATAAAAAAAAACTCAAAATCGGAAACAGCCAGATATGATAATGATGATGAGATATAATAATTCCAAACCTTTCATTTTAAACAATGTAATAGCCAAACTTTTTCGAAAACAATCTAATATCCAAATCGTCAACTTTCTGTTCGTTTGACTGTTAATTGACACTTCAAAAAAGCTTTGTTTATGTGAAATTGTCACAACACAACTTTATTTTCTTGTTTTGGCATTGCAGATGACTGAATATTTAGATATTCTATACTATCATGGTGGAGTCATGGACTTCTCGGGTTTAGAACTACTATATGTTGGTGGTTTTTCAGAGAAGATATCGATGGATATTGATGAAGTGTCGTACTTCGAACTTTTTTGAAGTGTCAACTAACGGTCAAACAGACAGAAAGTTGACGATTTGGATATTAGATTGTTTTCGAAAAAGTTTGGCTATTATATTGTTTAAAATGAAAGGTTTGGATATTAAATTGTATTTACCCTTCATTATAAGAGTATAGAATAGTTGCATACGCGATAGTATGAATATATTAACCGTTATTTACTATTTTTCATTATCCTATACTGCCAGTTATCATCTTGGTATAGGATGATATATTTGGTTCTTAATTTTTTTCTAGAAATTTATAAATATAATAGAAACGATGAATCCATTCTTTCTCCGCAAATTTTTTCAAAATTCAAAATAAAAACGAATGTGGTATCAAGTGATATAAGGGTGGTAACTTGTGATATGGATGATATGAAATTTTTTTACTCAAAATATTTCAAAAACAGATATAATTTTGTATACCATAACTAAGATGTTCCATCTGTGAACTTTTTTTTGAAAGCCAAATTAAAATAAAGAGGATAATATCTTACGAAAATTAAAACACTTAGTTATCATCTTTTACATCTGACAACAATTAAGACCAAAGCTCATATCTAGTTATTCATTAGGCACATTTTGTTGGAAGTTGGAACCAATTCCTGACCCAATCTCTTATCAATCGAATAGTAACACTTTGCTTAATACACGTATATATATCCGTACGTATTTTATCTGTTGTATTATTTTCAAACCGTTTCATATTTTTTCGTTCATTTGATGGCTCCCGTATTAAACACTTATAAAATCCATATAACACGTTTATATCCATATTTAATTAAGTAAATTATTAACTTTACTATTATTTATATATTTATCTTTAAAATAATTAATTTTATATATTTATGAATATTAACGTACTATTAAACATAGAATCGCTTAGAGACGAAGTAAAATACCCGTACGTATTTTCATAGCAGTCAAAATCGAGATTTTACGTAAAATAAAAAATCGGGATTTTAAGGTTCATATAAGAACGAAGATGGAATAATATTAATAAGAAAAATCATAAATAACACAATAACACATAACACTTACAATCAGTGGCGTAGCAAGAATATAATCAAAGGTAGGTCAAACATGGGGAAAATGTAAGTTTTAGCATGTGTTCATGTTTTGAATTTGTTTTCTAAAATACATTCATTATGCAAATTGTTAGGGATATTGATAAGATACAACAAAACTAAATCATTCATGATTCCACAACTCCTTATTCTGAAGTGTTTTTTTTACTTTGTTTGTTGCAGTAAATGCTTTTTCAACACTTCCGATAGCAACAAACACCCCTAAATTTCGAGTTTTTATTTATATTAAACTCACTTACATAATATATCAATTAAAAGTTAAATAGAGATCACTAAGCATCACTTTTTGTAAATTATCTGCGAAGATCTTAAACGCAATCCACAATCATATAAACAAATTCTTCCTATATTTTTTGGGCCAAGGTGGTGCAAATGACCCACTTTGGCCTCAAGTGGCTCCACCACTTCTTACAATGATAATTTCTCAAAGTAAATGTTCCAATTTATCAAGGTTAATGTTGGAAAGTGGTGAATCTATGATGATTAATACGTTGATGGGAATGATAATGGTTGATAATGGTTAGTGTGAGAAAACTAGATGATTTTGGTGGAGGAGAAGTAAAAGGGCCATAATTTTGCAAATTGTGGGAAAAATAAATAAAATTGCTCCAAAGATTTGAATCGTAGAATCATAAGATTTTAAAAATTTATATTATGAATAGTACAAAATTTTAAGATTACGATTTTTATAATTTATATTATGAATAGTACAAGATTTTAAGATCTATTAATTTTATAATGAAATCAAAATAGAAATAGATAAATAAAATTGAGATTTTAACTAATCTATATATTTTATAGATATAAGATATCTTACCCGTACCATATTTTACTAATTCTGTGTCCAGCGTTGGCGATTCCTTCCTTATTCCATCGCCTTCGCTCTCTCTCTCTCTCTCTTCGCCCATCAGAAATCAGAAGTCTCTAGTCCCCCAACCTTCCCTTCACCTGGCATTTTACTCGGCGGTGTCCTGCGTTTGCGTTCTGTTCTCTCTTTTTCTGGGTTTAGCACTCTATTTCTTTCATCTCAAGCTTTTCGCCCCTATTGATTGCCTTTTATCCCGATTCTGGGAGAGGGCTTTCCGTTTTGTGTCTTTAATACTCCCTCGGATCTATCGGGCGGGCCGCAAGTTTTCTTGGGCGATACGCGAAAGCTGATGCTTATTTGTGAGTTCCCTTCCTCCCCACAATCTCCTTCTATAGGAGCTTCTTCCTTTCATCTTTGATGGCGTTGAGAAAGTCTGTATTTTGTCGTGGGTAATAACCTGTGAATGTTCCCCTCTCTGTAATGCAACGTCGCCTTCTAGTTGCAAATCGCAGTTGGGATGAATCTAATTGCTTGTGGGATGTGTGGGAAGGGTTGATCGCTTTCGTGATTTCATTTGGGGATTGGATGCGGAATGTGGTTACAATTTGATTATATGGCATGTGTATAGATTGAGTTCGGGATGAATCTAATTGATTTGGCTCTAAGCCTTTGAAGAGCTTTCTGGGTTCTTTTATTTTGATGGAGACTTGCAATCTCTGCGGAGGGTGGACCACGTTGATGAATTTCATTGATTGCTGTCTCGTCTTTTTCCTTTGTTTTTGTTTATTTGTTTTCAGCTTTTCCAAGAGAAATCTCTGTGGACTTCTTGTTCATCTGTATCTTGAGCTTTGTTTATTTATTGCAATTGTTCCAAAGTTCTCAATTGAATAGAAAAAAATCAAAATTGTTGCAAGGTTTGTTCAGTTTCATTACTATCGTCTTGGTGCCCATAGCAATAGGTGGTTTTCCTGTCTGCTGTAATTTTCTCCAGTTTCTGTTTCATTGCAATCGACATCTGTTGCTTTCAGGCTGCTCAAACTGTTACAGATGCACCTTCCCAATGCTCTTAACATTCATCTTGTGTTACATTGTACTGCTGGTTTAGACTATGGCATTCCATTCAATTTGACTTGGCCATTGATTTCATGTCTGTCAGGAAAGCATCTGAAGGATAACAGTGATAAGTTAGGATACAGTTACAACAAGTAATATCAATTGAGATACAACAACGTATATGATTTAACTGGCAATGGTGACCGTTCCAAAGGAGACTGTTATGGCGATTGAGGCCTACCGTAGTCAGGCTAAGGTGCTGGTTAAGAGTTACTTATTTGCAGATCCTTTTGTTCCATACACCTCTGTCCTTGGGGGAGTAATTGCTTGCAAAGTGGTATGTCATCCTTATTTCCTAATAGATGCCCCAGTCCTGTTTTAATCTTTGAATGTTATTGTTAATTGATGATGTGGCCTGTGCTTATGCTGGGATTCGATTTGGATGTTGAATTTGATGCCTTACCTCCTAACAGGTCTATGATCTAACTCAGTTGATTAGCACGTTTTACATCAAGGCGTACACTGGGCTTACGAAAATACAAAGAATTGAATGGAACAATCGGTCAGGGCATATCTAATTCTGGCTTTTCATTATCCTGTCAATATCGTTGGTTAGTCCTTACCTAGCAGTGACCTAATTTTTGCAGGGGGATGTCTTCATTGCACGCAATCTTTATAACAGCTTTGTCGTTATACTTTGTATTCTGGTCTGATCTTTTTTCAGACAAAGTGCATACTGGTTATGTCACTCTACGAAGCTCACCTTTATCCATATTTGGACTGGCAGTAAGTGGCCTTTCTCCTCTTTTTAACCCTGACATTGATCTTTGACATCTATCAGTTGTTTGTGCTTGGGCATCACAGTGCTGATCTTTCTGGAAAGGACTTTTTACTGTTAGTTTGTACCTTTTTGGTAATAGTTTGTCAGTGGCTTCACATATGGTTGGTCTTCTGTCATCTGTTATCTTTATTTTCTGCACCGAATGATATTGTTGTCTATCCTGTTTGGAAGTATAATGAAGCATTTGATTCAAAGTTCTTATGCATTGACAATTTATTATCACGTAGCTTAGTTTTTCTAATATGCGGGTCAAAATGTTTTCTGGAAATGCTCTTCGATAATGGTATTTGTATGTAAGGCTGATCTCTGCTATAACTTCTAGATTTCGGGTTTAGTCAATGTTTCTCATGTCATATCTGCTCTGGGTTGAACCTTTTTTGCTTACCTGTTAGAGCATTTCCTTTCCTTCTTTGATAAATAAATAAAAAGTTAGGACAGAAAGAGTGACTGATGTACCTGTTTAGCTAGTTTCTTGTCACTGGTGTCATGTATTCTGTAGAAAAACTAACTCTGGCATGTTATTAACTTTCTCTTCATTTGACAGGTTTCTGTTGGATACTTCCTTGCAGATCTGGGGATGATTATTTGGCTTTATCCTTCTTTAGGTGGAATGGAATATGTAAGGCAATTCTTTCTGTCTCTTCTTCCACTGAATTTGTTTGAATTTGACCAATTCAATGCACTAAAGTCAAAGTTTTTGCTTGGTCGTAATGTCCCATTGCTCCCTGCTCCTGCAGTTCTCTGAAATATTAATGAACGTTTTCCTTCCATTTAGAAGTATATATGCATCACGTATTCATGTTTTGTCCAAGACTGGTTTCAATGGTTTCCCATCAGAACGAGGTTGCGTTGTGCAATATGATGTACTAATTATATTGATCGCTGTGTTTTCTGTACAATTTCTCATCACTGCTAAATAATAAAGTCCAAGACAAGACTCTACAACTCTGCAAATGAACTTTT
Source organism: Linum trigynum (assembly GCA_964030455.1). Lineage (NCBI taxonomy): Eukaryota > Viridiplantae > Streptophyta > Magnoliopsida > Malpighiales > Linaceae > Linum > Linum trigynum. Next base: position 23,454,899 of record OZ034814.1, on the reverse strand, counting down.
AACGTTCTGGTTCATAAATCTATTGTTGAGGGAGAGCTAGCTCGCTCATTAAACTTGTGAACATTGTTGGTGTTTATGTAAGTCTAAAACAGTAAGAGAGAAATCTATTGAAATGAAAAGCATGGCTCCTGATAATACGATGATCGATAGAAGTTATAACTCTTTGAATAATGGCATCTGGTTTCAGGTTGTTCATCACTGTCTTTCTGCAATAGCGGTTGCATATTCTATGTTATCCGGAGAAGGGCAGCTGTATACATATATGTGCCTCATCTCTGAAGTGACCACACCAGAAATAAACATGAGATGGTAAGTAGCTCTTTTGATAAGTCCTTTCTGACTCCCAGAATTCCGATATGGCAAAAAGCAGTGAACATTTTAGGACTTCAATCATGTGAACTCTTTTTATAGGTATCTGGACATATCAGGTATGAAGCGGTCAACTGCTTATCTTGTAAATGGTGTTCTGATCTTCCTCTTTTGGTTGGTGAGTAAAAAACCCTTTTTCAAGTTTGCTGTGCAAGAGGGATGTGTTTTTCGAACGAATCGAAGGCGTTGATTTGGGTTTCTATCTGAACTTTGTCTGGCACCTGCAGATTGCCAGAGTGCTGCTCTTCTTTTACATCTTCTACCACATCAACATGCACTTCGATCAGGTGCGGGGATCCATTATCTTATTTTCTGCCACGTTGTTGGTGCTAAAGCGGGAACGACATGATTCTAATACCTGAAGCTGCTTCTCATTTGTTTATTTTGACATTTTCTCCCGGGAATTGGCAGGTTCTCCAGATGAGATGGTTTGGATGCCTGGTGGTTGTGATGGTGCCATCAACATTGTTTATAATGAACTTGATGTGGTTTTCCAAGATCATCAAGGGCTTGATGAAAACTGTAGCCAAGAGGCAGTGAGACATACACAGAGACAGAGACGGTATATAGTTCCATCATCATCATCGCTGTGGTCATAGTCATTTGTATTGTGTGCAGGCACAGACTAGAGGTATTTTACAGAGGGTATAAATGATGGTTATCGGCGGTAATTAGGTTTACATCAAATTAGAGAAGGGGTGGGGATTGGAAATGGGTGGTTCATGGTTGTATATGATGTATGATTCAACAAATGTCTTTTTTCCTTTGTTCCTTCCTTCCTACCTATTCTTGGGCTAATCGCCCTTTACACAGTTGCACACGCGACGTTTCCTTCTCCCCCAATCTGTATTCTGGAGTTTTGAGTTGGGGGGGAAAATGGCGCAAATTTATTGGGGTTTGCCGCAACGTTGTTACATGGTTTCTAACCTTTCTGATGATCCGAGCTCATGAGTTTGTCAAATGTTCATAGGACGGCGTTAGTTTTGGACGTGTTCGTTAAGGTGACGTATCATCACAAAACAAAATGTTTTTCCTGATGATGAATGTTGGTGTAAAATCAAGTACGCTAACGATGTTTCCTCGAAAATTTCAAGTCGGTGAAAATTCTCCCAAGTGATAGCCTACCATACGGTCTGTTATATAAATAGGTAAATGCTTTTTTTTCCATTATGGATAGCAATAGTATGACCAATCATTGTGGGTATAATAGTAGATGCCCGGGATCACGTCACTATGATTTCTTTTTCTGCCTTCATGTTAAGCTTATTTATTTTTAATAATAAATGATTTGCTACAAAAGGATTTTTTTCCTAATGAACTTGTCACAGTGAATTTCTCCTTTTTTTTTAAAGAGGAAGAAACAAATTCGATTTTCTCTCCTATTTACTACGACGACGAAGAATCAAATTATGACTCTGCATGTCTGTTAGCCACGTCAGCACAACATTGACGCCGTTGACAGAAGTGGACGGAGACTAACGGAGAGTGACCAAACTTGGATGGTTAAACTAAATCTAGTGACCATGAATAAAACTAAATATTTTCAGTGACCATGAACAAAAGACAGTCCTCTTGTGAACTCATTCCCTGTCAGCGCATTCTGACGGTTTTATTTTCTTTAATTTTTCGTTAAAAATTATCATTTTAGTAAGAAACTGTTTTCCCCCTAATAAGACCAATATCCATATATTTTGCCATATAATTTGAGATGTTCTTTTCAAGGGGTACTACATGCATCGCATTCACGACATGCGCTAAAATTATTCACGGTATGTGTTCAATTAGAGTGTTCACACCACGTGTTCTATGAGAATATTTAGAAATCACAACATGTGTAAGCAATATCCACAATGTGTGTGAAGCATAATTTATAACAAAAGTTAAGCAAATTCACATATTGGGATTAGATACGGAGTCAGGATTTGAAGTTCAGGCTAGGATTGAAATTTTTTACTACATATTATCGTAAAAAAAAATACAAATATCACCACACAAATTTTTATTTAAGATAATTATAAGCACTACAATGTAGGATTAAATTACATTTTTAGCAACAATATGTTTAACAATGAAACAAAATACATGATTTTGGCGCACCTTAAGAGTGACACTCTCCCGTTGGGAAGTGAGGGTGTTGCCACTTCCAATCGTCCTACTTTTGGACAATCGGCCTCCAATCGTTGTGTACGGCTCGTTCATAAGCAAAAATACAAGGAATCCAATGATTGGCCGAAGATAATGCTCATAGCTTATGAGAACACACATATTCTACGCAAACATGGTCTTGCAATGTGCAAGTCACCTACCATTAGTTGTTTTGCTCTCCGTTGTTTGAGTTAGGAGAATCCTTGCTATGAGCTGCAACCTCCTCTGTTGCAGCTTAAACGACTCGGTTTTGCATTCAAGAGAACTGTTAGGCATACCTTTCGAAGGTGCTTACCTAGGTTGAGGAGATGGCACGCTTGCTCTCTCTGTTTTCCTTCTCCTTTCTTTTCCGTTAAGTACCATGAACCAAGAGGAACTAGCCAACTGTGCATGGATCATTCCAACGATCGAGGTGTATTCGTTCTACTCTTCCTTATTAGGCCAATGGGAAAATTGGCCCCTTTAAAGTGTGGGGTGAGTTTAGTAGATTGCACTTCATGGATCCACCTCGACATATGGGTTACAATTGTGTGTGCATTATTGCGCATCATAAGAATTTCAAATTGTTCGAAATAATGTCACACTCCCCAAAGCAATTCCAAAGCTTATCTTACTTTGAATTGCTAGTATCTACATTAATACGTGATCTAGGGAGGCTAGTATAGGGGCTATGAAAGTTGTCCTCATCATGAGACTAAAGACTATTCGAAATGTTTGGATACAATAACTATCACTAACCTTTGTGAGTTCTTATACTCTTCCAACGGGTCTCATGCTTTAAAACTTTTATTGGGGTCGAACGGTATCTTTATATACATCCAAAAATTCTACTCACAAAGTCCTATAAAAGATTCTAACTTTACAAATAAAGGTTGGGGTAAAGTGTACCACATGTGAGGCAATCACTCATTGCAAAGAGGGAATAGGAACGATTCAATTGAGCATCGGTTCGGAGTCATACGATGTTGCTTATCTAGTGCAATCTCTCGCCGAATAAAATGTAGTTTGAGAAATATGCTTAGAGGGCACAGATAGAGCTTCCAACAACCATCTATAACATTGCCTCTCCACACAATAGAGAAAAAAGAGTTAAACAAAGCCCTTATGTAGTGCTAAGGTGCGGAAATTGATCTTACTTGATCAAGCCTATGATGTACCCATGTAAACCCACTTCTGCTACAAAAAGCATAAAAATCGACATGCTACTCGTAAAGAGAGGACATAAAAATCTCATTGTCAAATAAAGAAAAAAATGTGCTTAAACTTTCAAATAAAGCTTGCAAAAAGCTTCACACAAATGTTTTTTGACTTTCGAGTTGAGTTAAGAGCTTATGATTGATAGAGATTGGCCAGATTGTCCTTATGAGATATGCACCTCATTGATCTGGTCTGATTTTTTAAGTGGGAGGGTTGACCATGTAAGCTGCTTATGATTCACTATGTATGATCGAAAATCACGTGTCATCTTAGAGGTACAGGGTGATGTACGATTATGAGTGTGGTTTGCTTGGGGACAAGCAAAGTTCAAGTCTAGGGTTACTTGATGACACATAGAAAGACTATTTATACCCTTTATTATGGCTAGAATTGAATAAGTTTCACATTTTAAGTGTCATAATCACTTGCATTTGCTTAATAATCACTTAAGGTGCGCTTTAGTAGCTCTAGTATTGTTTTTACTATTGTGATGCACTTTTGCTAGTGTTTCTTGTGCTTTTAGATCAAAGCATCCTAATGGAACATCTTGTACGAGTAAGGGAACATCAAGACCCAACTACTGGAAATCATAATGCAAGAATGGATCAAGCCCAAGAATCATCATGGGATCATGGTAAAGGAAACCGTACCGGAAGTCATACCGGCTCCGTCAGTGATAGGGTATTTTGTGGTACTACCGTGGTTCAATCGTTGTGTACCGGCAAAATACCATTTTTGTAATTAAATAATATTTTTTTTGTTAAAAAACCGTACCGGCAGATTCGGGATACCGTTTCGGAATAATACCGGAATAAAACCGGAATATACCGGATAACAAACCTGAATAAACTAAATAAACACATTTAATATAAAAATCAATCTCTCTTCTTATCAATTTTCTGAAATTCCGTACACGTGTACAAATAACAAAGAACCATAATATATCATGGAAAAACAACCGCATGAAGCACATCATCAATTGAAGTTCCATTGGAAGTCACTCTTCCATAACGCTTCCTATCGAAATCACTACACTGATCAACACAGGGTTGCATAACACCGATCACCTGCCAATCGAATGATCAACCTAAGGATTATAACCCTATAAGTATCAATTCGTTGCATCCTACCATTTGAGTAGCCTAGCTTCCTAAACAATGACACCCAATTTACACATTCATGCCAAACACCAGAGAATGAGAATCATCTAACTGAAACACATAGTCCCAACTCAATTGATCTCCAATCCAACTCATACTTAAATTGTAATAGAGCGATTACAGGAAGACCCACGTTCATATCCAGATTTCCCCCATTAACCAAAGAACAACTAAAAGGAAATCCGATCATCAAAAACAAATACATTTAGCAGCCAAGCAAACCATCAGAGATGACAGAACGCACGAAACCAGCTAAATCAAAGGCCTAACAATCAGTTTAACCCAGAAATTCGCACGATCCTTCAATTGGGACAGAGTTCATTTTCTTCTGATATAATATATGGGTTCTTCTCTGTTAATTGCATTTTGGGTTGTGCCGTTGTGAAGAATCCCAGAATCTTACCGTTTTGGGTTGTGCCGTTTTGGGTTTTGGGTCGCGCGTTCTTGAGCAGTCAGCAGTGGAGGAGCGGATGCCGGAGAGGAGCGGCGGAGAGGAGCAACGGAGCAGATCAGGTCGGTCGGTGGAGCGGAGGAAAGCAGGGACGGAGAGGAGCCTTGGCGCCGGAGAGGATCCTTGCCGCCGGTCGCTGGTCACGGGCTCGGCGGTTCCTGGTCGCCGATCGCCAGAGGAGAAATGGAGAAGAGGAGGAGCGCCGGGCGCCGGATCGAACTGAAGAAGAAGAGGAGAACTGCGAAGAAGAAACGAAGGCGGCTGTGTTTCATTCGATTGATTAGGGTTTTGACAATTTGACCTCTTTTTTTTTTTTTTTTTTTTGCTAAACGACGACGTTTTCTTTCCATTACCCTGTCCCCGGTTAGACCAAAACCGGGCGGTATTTCGGTTTAAACCGTTTCCACCGGCCGTCGCGATATTCTGCACCCAAACGCGATATCGTATCACCCGTGCTCCGGTTCCCGGTTTTACCGGTTCAACCGGCCGGTACGATCCGGTTTCCTTTACCATGCATGGGATTCAGTGGACCAAAGCCCAAAATGGGGCCTTGTTCGCCATTTTAGGGGGGTCTCTAGATTGAGCCTAGAATCTCAACAAATATGCCAATTGTGGTGGCCAAGATGGAAGAGACCCAAACAAGCTCGAAAAACGTGTTCTAGGCTGACCTTTCCTCCCAAAAAAATTGATGCACAGGCCTATAGATAGACCCCTAGGCGTAGAAATTAAGGGGTGACTGGTAGGAGGCATTAGAGGGTCGTTAGTGAAGTCGAACTCAGAAGTGGAATAAGTGGCAAAAGGTGGTCTTGCCGCTGATTCATTGTTCTGGCCGCCTATGTAGAGGACAATTTGGGGTCTTGTTTTGACTAATGTTATCCTAGAATCTCGTGCCTAAGAGAGGCTAGTTTCTTAGTTGTGTAGGTTTCCAAACCCTAGAAGTTCATTGATTTTGTAACTCTTGGTTTTGATATATATGAGTACAATTTTATCTATCCTTTCTCTTTCATTTCTTTGTTTGGTTTGTTGTTGATGTGATTGCATACGTAATATGAGGAATATCTTCAAACGATATATCCTTAAATCTGACTTCGTGGGTTGATGAGACTGGACACGACAGTTCCTCACGATTGATTCTCAATCAATCAATCTGCATCGACTTACTTAAATGACATATTTGTGTGGTTCATGTTGTTGCATATTAGTCCTGATAAATGCCAAGACACATGGTATGAATAAACCTAGCAATGCTCAAGTAGCTCATATGTTGAGGATCAAGGTTGCTAGTCAAAGGAACTCTAAGGGAAGTTTGACTACGTAACGCCTCACCTACATTATTTGAAAGTTCATGACTGTACATGGGTATTGGGCCTTGCTTGGGCCGGCACGGCACGGGCACGCTTCGGGCCCATTTATTTCGTGTCGTGCTTGGCACGGCCCGTCAGTTTTCGTGCCATGCCATGCAAGCCCATTTGTTAATTTTACTAGGCCCGACCCAGACTCGGGCATGGTTCGAATCGTGTCGTGCCTATTCGTGGTCGTGCCATACTCGTATTCGTGTTTAATGAAAATGACGAAAATAAAAGAGATAATGAAAAAGAAGGTGAAAATTGGACGGGGGAAAAGAGTATTAACCGATAATGTTTGAGAAAAGTAACAAATAAGCAGGAAAAGAAAATTGGAAGTATAGCGAGTGTGATTTGGCTTTGTTTAATTCTTTGTCCATTTTTACTTATGTTAGTAATTACGTATATATCTTTATGACACTTCTAACAACAACAAATAATTATTTTTCTACTTGTGTTTTGTAATATTTGAACCTATAATTCTTTTCATATTTATTGTCTATCAAATAAATATTATTTTGGTACCATGTCCGTTCTTTTACTCAATAAAGTCTCGAAAATATTAGGCCCGACACGGCCCACTTATATACCGTGCCGTAGGGGTGGGAAACGGTGCGATCCTGTTCAGACCATACCATAGATACGGTCTGTGGTCCAGACCAAGAGGTTCGAACACAGACCATGGACCAGATCATATACTATACGGTCCAGACCAGACCACACCTGTACGGTGCGGTCCGGTATGGTCTGGACCAGACAGACCATGTCAAAAAAAATTAACTCTTGTTCGCCCTCCACCCCTTCACCAGTATCTATTAAAAAAATCTAGTGACCAATATGCTAGTGAAACAAAAAAATTGTGATCGTATTAAATGAGAAGAAATATGAGGATAGAAGTGGGTTTTTCAATTTTCAAATAACCTTATTTCCCTATTCCTCTTTGTGCTACCGCTTCTCTCCTCTGTCGAGTGATCCGAAGGTTCTCCCAGTTGATAACCTTTTTGATGACGTCGAGGTAATTTCGAACCACTAAGATGGTCGCATATCTCTCAATAATTTTCCTTATCTCATCAAGGTGAACGAATTTTTTTGTAGTGTTTAATGTTTATCGACTCCATAGTCTAGTCATTATCTGTGAATATTATTTATGAGTCTTTCTAATTTTTTTGTGGTACTTTGATAAGGAGATAACATATAAGCGATCATTTTGCAATTTGTTAGCTCTCAACTAGATGAAGAATCAACTAACTTTGTTCTTTTTTTTTTTGTAGAAACTAACTTTGTTCTTCAAATACACATATGGAGGTTCAATTTAATGTTATTTTTGTCCAAGGTAATAGGTAGTGTGTCGCGGTCTATTACGGGTTATTGCGGTAGACCGCGGTCCAGACCACTTCAGACCACGAACTAAAGGAGGAGACCGCAAACCAGACGAGACCATAGTTCTTGTCTCACGGTCCAGACCAAACCATACGATACGGTCTAGACCGCGGTTTTCCATACGGTTTGGTCTGGATTCCCAACCCTACCGTGCCGTGCCCGTGCCCATAAAGTTTAAACCCGGTACGGCCCACAAATTATTCGTGATCGTGCCGGCCCATTTATTTTGTGCCCGTGCTCGTGCCCACGGGCTAGCACGGCCCGGTGCCCACGTACATTCATGACAAGAGACCACAACGGGGCTATTGAATATTTGCATCTGGCTCACATTATTATTTATGATATAACAGCGTAAACAGGATGAGCTCGGACGTCGTCGGAGACTCACAATCAGCAACCCAGGCAAGAGAAGTACATAACAAAAAGAAAAAGGGGGAATTACAATGGTCTTCGCATTTTGTCCGGGATACCGATGTGTACTTTAACGGATACTACACAGATAAAGCAAACACCAGAATCACTCTGATTCTGTTCTTTCACTGAGTTTCCAAATCAAGCATTCATGTACACGTCTTGGCACACACCATCCAACCGATCAATCAATGGGATTACATTACGATTCAGCATTCACTACCAGAAGATTAGCCACTCAGAAGGTACATATTTTGGAGAAACTGAAACATCAGCATTTTAAGAACAGCAGGTCGCACTAGCTGCCCTTTCAGCGGGTCTATCCGTGAGAACCATCCCAGCGGGGTTCTGTGAAGGCTGAACTCGTGGTAGTCTTTTCGCTGCAAGCAAGAAGATACAGTGCCAAAACAATCAGTAGAAAGACATGGCAACAAACAGATGTGCAGTCACCGGAACAAGGTGCACGGTCATTTTTTTAACTCTAGTTAACAAATTCGATCCCGGAAGCAAGGTACCTATTTCATGGAAAATGTCGTTGACATTCGTTGCAGTTTTTGCTGAGGTTTCCATAAAGAAAAGGCCGTTCTCCTGAGCGTAGACTTGTGCCTCCTGAAAAATCCGCACCATTTTAATAACAAGATCATCCAGTATTAAATTTAAGCTACTGCCGCTGCTTCCCAAAAGCCATGGAAATCAGGGCAGGGACAAGAAACATACAGACGAAGTAAGAAAGAGAGAGAAATAGTGCAGGAGTTCAACAGGTCTAGACACTTGCCTCAGCTGCCACCTTCCTATCATCAAGCAAATCAGCCTTGTTCCCAGCCAGAGCCATAACCATATTTGGATTACCTTAAGGACAATGATAAGATATATAATGTGAACAGGTTGGACAAGAAACTGGATTAACACACAGCAAATCAGTACAATGTACAAGAACAAATGTAGACCGTCAGGGAATGCTTAAAAACAAAGCTTCCTCTCTATCCGAATGAGTTTTACATTCAAGCAATAAGTCTAAAAGGGGGTTCATAATGAATTAAACAAAACAACAAAAAGATATATACTGTTAAGGGTATAGAACAATTCCTAATAGATTTAACGAGCAAAAGTTACCTTGTGCTTGAAGTTCTAGCACCCATTTCTTTGCCCGATCAAATGAGGCCTACAAAAAACAACAGAGGTGAAGCCTTGATAACAGCCTAAAAATAGACACACACAATTGCAAACTCGGAACATAAATAAACGAATATGAATTGTAGCTTGGAGCAACCGAGGAAAAGAAAAGATGCACACACTAGCAAAACCTTACCATGACTATTTAGCAAACATCCAACAACTTTTTAATAACAAAGTACATCCAATGAACATAACGAATTAAAAACAATCCAATCCCAGTTGACAACGTCAGGAACAATAGACTGCTACTCACCGGATTCGTAATGTCATACACAATAATTGCTGCTGCAGCTCCCCGATAGTACATGGGTGCAAGGCTGTGGTATCTCTCTTGACCTGCTGTGTCCCATATCTCAAACTTCACAGTAGCATCATTCACAACCAATGTTTGTGAAAAGAAGGCAGCACCAATTGTTGATTCCTAAATAAATACAACAAAATTCAAGTTTAAAGACCAACCATGAAAGATGCAATGATAATGTTATGAGTCTCCAAATTATTCCTTGGACCAACCTGAAACTCAACAAATTGCCCTTTGACAAATCGCAGAACAAGACTAGATTTTCCAGCACCAGGGTCGCCAAGGAGAACCTGGATCATATTAAAGTTTGGTTAGGATACATATTTTCAATCGATCAAACTGAATACCACTTTAAGTTCAAATGCAGCTATATGAAACCTACTAAAGAAGCCGCATTGAGATTAGCAGGACCTACACATGGCAAAACATATGTTTGAACAACAAACTATCTTAACGGGTAGGGTTAAGCAACTATAGTGCCGATTGATACTAGGCTCAAGAATAGAGAACTTCCGATCAATTGAGTAAAAAGAACAAAAACCAGAGAAGCTGGAGAAGAATCCCACTGTTCTTGCTACCTTTCCAGTTTCCAGGCAAATCAGATTGCTGACTGACCCTATTAGAGATAGATTTGTTCGGGAACCACTTCATATACTTAGTTATGAAAGTGGCAGGTAAGAAGGGTACTTTCAACAAGCTGTGCACATACAGTAGCAGCGAACAGTCCAATGAACTGAGTTCGCCGTAGTAGGCAAACCGGAAAGCAGAATTTGAACGTAGTTAATTCAAGTTTAGCCAAAAAAGATAACCATGCTTCTAAACCCATCGTGGTGAACATTAACAAGCAAGCTCAAGGAAAGCATAAGCAAGTCGTCCGCAGGTTAAACGGGCCCTCAACAACGGAAGGGAAAGTCCCAGAAAGTTCAGACCGACAACGACATGCAGTGCTGAAATCATCGCCAGTCAGAAACTGGGAGAAAGAAACAGCTGTATGAGCTCTGATCAGAGATGTATAAGGCGCTAGCTAGCAAAGTCGATCATCAACAGAATGGACCTCCAAAATTGAAATGTAAAATTGGGCGACACGGACGAGATCGAGAAGAGTAAAACCTAAACCCACATCCGAATTCAGTAATAACCCCCAAAAAGCAGAGAAAGACCTCTCAAAAAGCTATTGTATCAGTCACAGCAAACGATCGGGGCGGCGGCGGCCCTGAATCGGTACGGTAGTACAGCGAAGGAGAAAACCCCCACCTAACAAAACCCACAATTGAAACACGGATGACAAGGAATCAGGACTCACCAATTTAGCGTTGATGTTCTTGTTCCCGGTGGTGGCCATGAGTACTAAGTGGTGGTGGTGGGTTACTCGCGAATCGGGCCGGAAAGATGTCGATTGATCAAAGGAATTGCTGTTATCAAATAAAACAAAAGATCACAGACGAATTCGCTGGCGAGGGTGGCCGGCGTTGATGAGTTGAACGCGGCCTGGGCGACCAACAAACAGCGAGAGGGAGAGAGAGAGAGGTTGAGGAAGAGAAGGAAGCTTCTAACTTTTCTTCGTCTGCTTTCTGAATTGTCTGCAATCAAAGGATTATTTTGGGTTTGGTTTGATCTCTTTTGTGTGAAGGATGAGAAGAAGAAGAAGAAGAAGAAGAGGAACCTACAACTACAAGGAAACGATTGGTTTTGGTGTATTTTAGGTTCTTTTCTTTCTTTTCTACGAAATTGCCGTAAAATGAATTTATGTGTTTGTTTATTCGACCTCCGACGAGAAGTTTATTTTTAGCTTTTCTGCCACGTTTATGACGCAACAAAATCCACGTTTCGACGGCTCCGCCACGACAGTGTGTAATGTCAAATGTGTATTCCTCCACCGCCGTTCAACGCTTCAACCTACCGACGATTACTAACACGGTTGCCGCGGGGGCTCTGAATTTGTTGTACCATAAAAAATTCTACAGGTTATTAAATGGGTGACGGATGCAATGCATAGCCTCAAAATTATATATATAGTTCATTTGACAAAATGTTAAGCCTTTGGATCAACATAATAGTTGAGATTTTTTTTTTTAATCTCCTGATTTTCTTTGTGAGTTGTGTTATTCATTTTCACGGGTAAATTCCTAAACCATGAAGATTATTTGAGTGTTGGATAGAACCTTAACTCCTCACTTTAAAGATCGCTTCGGGATAGGATTGTGAATGAGACGAGGTGAAATAAGTTTGGTCGGACCTTGGATAATGTTTGACTCTAATTTGACTTGATCTCACGAGCTCTACTCAAGTTCCGCTCATTAATTAGCTTATAAGTTCAGCTCGAGCACGTGAGGGGTTATTTCTTTGTTTCGTCCAGTTTAACTCATTTATCATTCTAACTATTCGAACACCTAAACTAAACTCAAACGTAATTTATAAACTAAATATCCTAATATGTGTATGCAATATATGAAAAATTATATAAATTTTATGATGAAAAAGAAAGAATAATAGTTGTCTGCTCATTATTAATTGATCACATATTTATATACTCTATGGGTATCATTTTATTTAGTTCTTCATATCAAGTTAATTAATAATAATTATGTAACCAAACATGAAACAAACTAGCATTCAATAGGGACCATTATTGGTACGCAAAAGATAAGTTAATGGTAGATCAAAGGAAAACAAACATCTACATTTATATTGATTCAATCAATTCAAAGAAACATGGCTATAGTTCATCTCATCCAAACAAGAAAGGAGATTAGCTCATAAGGGATGAAGAGACAAATGAAGAAGAAGAAGAAGACGACATGGAAGAGGAATAGGAAATCTCGAAGAAAGAACAATGGGATAGCAGTGCGGAGGTCATAGCTCCGCAAGTGTTATCAAGGTTCCAAAGTCTATTAGTCGTAAATTAGTCTGAGCAGTGGTGTTTGTTTGGTTGATGTAGCAATTTTGAGAAAAAACAAGAAACATTTAAGTATGATGGCATATTTCAAAATTTAAAAGGTTTCAATGGTATTTTGTTATCAATTTCGACATTCGGGAATTTAAGTGTCGATTATCTGATTAACCGGCCAGGTAACCAGTAATCGATTACTCAGTTACCCGTTAATTCTCGTCAGTAATCGATTCTATTATTGATAAGCCATAAAGTAGTTAACCGATAATTGAGTAACCAATATTGATTGGACCATAACCAAACCACATATCCCTCATGTCTGGTTTGATTCAATTTCCTTGCGAAACTAATGCTTCACATTTGTACCCATATAATCCTTGATGATAATATTACTGTTGGTTTGCGCAAGAATAAGTTAATGGGTGTTGGAGCCGACTAGTAAATTCATTTTTAAAAATTAATTAATAGATCAATTGGTTCTATGTTAAACTGATCGAGTTTTGAGGATTATATCGCAAAACGCTATTGAGTTCCATAGAAGCTGCGAAATTCATTATGAGGGCTCAAGTTAGGGTGCATAACTAAACCTGGACCTTACTTTTTAAGTGGGTTCAGAAAATTCAGATCTAAGAGTGGAGAATTAAAGACATTTTATTTTCTTTATTTTTCTTAATCAGCTCTTATCTTCTTTGTTCTAACTTGGATTTTAATTTTTTTTTGCACAGATGGAACGAGTTTGTTGTGCTCTACAAAATTATATATGTTTTCAATATTTTTTAAGAAATATTTTTTCATACCTCTCGTTACCAACTCCATACCGTATGACATCTCCTTCGTTTTGAAGTCGTTTTTGAATATATTTGCACAGAAGGAACGAGTTCATCATGATCTATTTGGATCTAAAAATTTATGGGTGAAAAAACACCCAAGTGCCTAAGAAGTCTAGCTTCCTATTGGACCAAAAGGGGATTTCCACCCTCTAGGTCAATTTTACCCAATATTGAGTTAAAGCTAGCACACTCAATCATTCATGAATAAAACCTCAAATATCATATACAACACTCAAACAACACCATAGGTTCATGCTCTTACATCCTAACACATAGAAAGACTAGGGTTCACAATACCCAAGTGAGTAGGTAGGCTATTCCATAGCTAGACAAAGGAAAACAACAAAAAGGGAAGAAAGAACCATTAAGTGATGCCAATCCTTCCTCTTTGTTGCTTGAGACACCCTTGAGATAAAGAAATCTTCAATCCTCTAGCGAGGAACAAGCCCAAAGCTCCTTCTTCCTCCTTGATTTGCACTTTCTCACTCTAAAAGTAACCCTAACCTCTCACTAGAATCCTCTTTATTCTGAAAATGAAAACCTAACCTAAAAATGAAGCTCCCCTCTTCTTCCTTTCAGCTGACATTTTATACTGAGATCGAGCTCAGTTCACGACTGTGAACTCTTCAACGTGTCCGTGAACTCGGAGTGTTGTATCGAAACGCAACGCTTCACTCACTTGAGTTCACGGTTTGCACTCAAAGTTCACGGTCTTGGTGACCGTGAACTCACTCTGTGTCAGTAACCTCTGAATTTGCCTAGACTCTTTGTGGTTCACGGTTGGCTCCAGTTCACGGCCTTAGGAGACCATGAACTCCAATGGGAAACCGTGAACATGGCCTATCACTCCCTTTGCCCGGTCTTTGCTCCTTTTCTTCCAACTTTTGACTCCAGGGCTGGTTTCACCTGTTAGATCCTAAAACACACAAAACCTAGCGTAAAACCACCCTTTTAGAAGCACAAATGCCATAAACGCCCAAGGGAAACAGGGTAAAATGTGTACAATTAGGCCCGAATAAAGCATTCTCTTCATTCCCTATTGTTTGCTATGAGTAGTTTTGATGGCATGATGAACGATTGAGTTAATGTAACTGCGCTTCTTAGTGCTGGCTACTTAGCTAACAAAGGACGCGACTTTCCTTTTGGTACCCACCTAATCGATGTTTTATATTGAGTTTAGTCACTGTCTTTTTTTAATGTAATTGGAATCATCCAAGAATGACTTTTACTTATACGAATTGGCACGCCTATGGTGTCTGTCTTCCTACAAAAAAATTGCATGTATGAGTTATTTTTACATGTCATGTGGAAACTGAGGCAAGGAGAACGAAGAGGTTTTAGATGCAGCCTCCAAAGATAATGGAATATAGATGAGTTATGTTCACACGTCATGACGAGCATATTGATTATTTACTCTTCCTAATACTCTCTACGTACCAAAGTTGGTGCCTAATTTGGTCTTAGTTGGGCAGTTGGCTGAAGAGGAGTGTAAGGTTACTTTTAATTCATGTGGATGTGTTGTGCAGGATCAGATGACAGGGAAGGTAATAGGGACGGGAAGTAAGCAAGGTTGACTTTTCGTGTTGAATCAATATGAGAAGTCAACTGGGAGTTATGGTGTGCGGCTGTCGTAGGATTTGACACGATAAGAGGGTGTTGGAGAAATATTGTGGAGTAGTTGTACTGGGATCATGGGATGTTCTATTAAACCATTGAATTTTTCTGTTAAGGGTACTATTTGGGAATTATGGCATTGTCGGTTGGGTCATCCTCATACTGCTCGATTATACAGTATGTTCCGGAATAATTTATTACCAGATTCATATGGATTCATCGATTTCTATGCATCATTCTACTTGTGTTAGCTGTATTGAAGCTAAGGCTTCTCAATCCTCTTTCTCTTTGAGTACTACAACATATGAGTCTCCATTCGACCTAGTTCATACAGATTTGTGGGGACCATCTCCTATTATTTCTCGTCTGGGCTATCGCTACTTTGCCTTGTTTATTGATCATGCTACGCGATATATATGGATTTATTTTCTGCGTCAGAAATCAGAACTAATAACTTATGCATGGGAATTTATCCGGATGATCCATACTCGGTTTAAAACCACTGTGAAGGTCATTAGATATGATCTTGGAGAGGAATTCAGCACGAATAAACTACTGGATTGTTATATAAGTCACAGGGTATTATGTTTCAACAGTTTTGCCCGGGAGTCTCACGACATAATGGGCTGGTGGAACGCAAGCACAGACACATCCTTGAATTAACTCGAGCCTTGTTGTTTCACTCGCATGTTCCTCACAATTTATGGGTCGAGGCGATCAACACAGTTACTTGATAAATCGTTAGCCTTCCTTGACAATAGAGAACCATTGGCTGTATTACCTTTTCTATCATAAGCAACCGGATTACTCATTCTTGCGCGTCTTCGGCTGTGTTTGTTTTGTCTTACTTCCCAAAAAAGAGCAGAACAAACTCGATCCGAAGACAGCTAAGTGTGTCTTCGTGGGGTACAACAAAAAACATAAAGGTTATCTTTGCTATGATACGGCTGCTCGGCGAATACGAATCTCCTGTCATGTCGTTTTCTTGGAGCAGGTTATGCATTATCCCGTGGAAAAGCAAACTAGTGATAACTCTCTTGCTTTCCTTGAGAGCTTACGTGCCTTTGATCATGTTCCCATTCCCGCAGCTGTTGGCCCACATGATGATCCCTCTACTACTCATTATGGAACCTCACCTCCTGGCACTCCTTCTATTGGGCCACCTCCAAAGCTTCCTCATCCCATTCCTCTTCAGAGCCAACCGAGAACACATCCCCCTCTTCTACTTCCTCTCGGCAGTCTTCATATGCGGGGTCTGCCTGTTCACATTCCAGCAGTACCATGCCATCTTCATCAGGGCATTCATCGCATGATGCGATGGAAATTTCCCCTCCTCCATTACCTGCTCCCAGGCGATCCCAATAAAGCACGCGTGGCCAACTGCCAAGCAAGCTACTGGATTATGATTGTGTGGGTTACTCCACTGAGTCTATCCTTATTCCTAAACATTATCGAGAGGTGAAGGATGATCCCAACTGGAATGCGGCCATGGATGAAGAGTTTTATGCGTTGGAAGCTACTCATACATGGGATCTCGTTCCTCATTGCCCAAAGATATCTGTAATTGGAAGTCAATGGGTTTATGCTCTAAAAATCAAGCACGATGGTGCTATTGAGCGATTTAAGGCTCGAGTTGTAGCCCAAGGTTTTTGGCAAGAATTCGGGATAGATTATGACGAAACGTTTGCTCCGGTGGCCAAAATGCAAACGGTTCGTAGTGTTCTTGCTGTGGCAGCCAGTAAATCATGGTCTCTTCATCAACTGGATGTCAAGAATGCGTTCCTGCTAGGGATGGCAATTTCGACCTGACCTGTTTGACCTGTTTTGGGGCGGGTACGACCCGCCCCGTAGGCGGGGCGGGGCGGGCATGGGTACTCTCATCGACCCGACCTGCCCTGATCCGCCCCATTCTCGACCCATTCTTGCCTATTGGGTCGACCTGCCCCGACCTGTGACCCGTGATAAATTACCCGACCTGGACCCGACTTGCCATGGGGCGGGCGTTGTATGGGTTGAACAAGCGTCTAGGGTGTGGTTTGAGAAATTCCATAGCACTATTCTGCAGGCTGGTTTTACACATATTCACATTGACCCTTCTTTATTCACGCGACAGACAATTTCGGGCATTACAGTTATGTTGATTTATGTCGGTGACATGATTGTTACAGGAGATGACCAGGACAATATTCATTAACTAACTAAACATCTCCATACGGTTTTCAATATCAAATAATTAGGTTATGTATCTTATTTTCTGGGATTGGAAGTTCAACAGTCCAAGTCCGGTATTTTGGTATGTCAAAGGAAGTATATCACCGGCTTATTGGCGGCCATAGAGTATGCAGATTGCAAGTGGTGTGCTACTCCCATGGAACAGAACCTGAAGCTGAGTCGTTCTAATGGGGATCTTCTTGATGACCAGACTTTTTATCGCAGTGTTGTGAGTAGTCTTATCTACTTCACGTATACTAGGCTAGATATTGCCTACACCGTTCAGGTTTTGAGCCAATTTGTGGGCATGGCGCGTACTACTCATTTGGATGCAGTCCATCGGCTTCTTAGGTATCTCAAGCATACTATAGAGGTTGGACTTTTCTTCCCTGTAGGAGGGGAGGCAGTGATTGAGGCATTTGCAGATGCAGAATATGTTGGATGTTTGGATACACGGAGATCTACTTCTGGATGGTGTATTCGGTTTGGCAAAGCCTTTGTATCATGGCGGTGTCGTAAATAGGAAAGGGTGTCCAAATCATCTACTAAGGCAGAGTATAGGTCCATGTCTGAGGTTAGTTCCGAGATGGTCTGGCTGCAGAGATTGTTTCTTGAGCTTGGTGTTGCTTGTAGAATGCATATGCGCCTGTATGGAGACAACACGAGTGCAATTCAGATAGCCATCAACCTCGTCCTGCATGATCAAACTAAGCGCATAGAAGTTCATGTGCATTATATCCGTCAGCTGGTGGCAGAGGGAATTATACATATTAGCTATCTGAATACTGAAGATCAGATTGCAGACATTCTCACTAAGGTTGTATCTTCAAGTAGACACTAGTACCTATCTGGCAAATTGATGTTACGTACCAAACATCAATTTGAGGGAGGGTGATATGATCCAAATTGGACCAATATACGAGTCACAATTACTTGAAATGGAAGCAAACTCAAACTTCTTGAAGAACATTAAGTTTTGGTTAAGTATTTTCACTGTTTCAGGTGGCCTACTTTGGAGGCTTGGTTCTCACAATTGGCTCAATGAAAATTTGAGTTTGATAGATTGTTTTGAAGGTAAGAAGATTATCTACACGGTGGTATGCTTGGTAGCCCAAGAGAAAGTCCATACGGTCATTTTCCAAGCGTCTAAAGTTGTTATCGGGAAAGCTGAAAACTGGCAGAATTTGTCTGTCAGAAAACTGTTTTGTGAAGCCTACTTTGGAGCTCGATTCGAAGAGCATGGACGTGATTCAAGTACAAAGGTTTCCACGGCATGAAAATAGGTATGTTTGTCTATCAAGGGAAGGAATTGCATGAAGGATTGGAATTCTGGAACGCCTCGAACGAATGACACGAAGTTAGTACGAAAACTGTTTTTCTGGCAGTTTGCTTGTGCTAAAAGGCAGCTTACTTGTGCTTGAAGAAAGAGAGTTTGTGGCCGAATTTTGTGTTCTTTTTAGGGTTTGTTTTTACCATATTTATTGCCCTAGTTCTATGGGTTTGTATTAGGTTTTTATTGTCTTTAAATACCTTTCAATTCACATTGTAAAGTAGACTATGTTGAATAAAAAAGAAACCGTTTGGTTTTGTGCAAGTTGCATACTTTTGAGAGCTTTGGTGGATTCCAAGCTCAAGTTTAGCTCTGTATCGATCAAAACCATATTGATCGTGGGCGGGCATCTACCTTTATTTCATTCGAGCCTTCTCCCACATGAAAGATTGCACGTTTGATTCCGTTTTATCCAAACACCTTTTTTTTGTCAAAAGATATCATGTATTGATCGAAAAAATAGACAGTTACACCCTGGAAACCAGCCAGGTCTGGAAATCAAAGAAGCGACTCATAGTCGGATACAAAGATAGGGTTTTCCTAGCTACCAAATGAGCTACCCTATTGTTCTCCCGACCTACAAAACGCACACTAAAACCAGGCTGAGTACGAAAATAATGAGCAATCTCTTCCAAAACAGCATCCAACTTGCTATCTCTTGTGTCGGCTTGATTAATTTTGTCAATAATCACCTTTGCATCGCCCTCAAAATGGACCTCCGACAAACCTTGCTCCACACACCAAATAATCGCTTCCCTAAGCACAAGCAATTCCACCACTACAAGATCATCCATTTGAGAAAACTGGACCCCTCTAGCCAGAAGGAGAGTCCGCGCTGGGTCAAAAAGAACCATCCCACCAGCCGAATGTGACACACCCTTAGTAGCTCCGTCCCACATGCAAACCAAATGGGAATCACCCACTTGCGTTGGAGATTGCATTATCGGGATTTGAGGCCTAGGTGCCTGGTCCGCTGGTAGACCCACCCATTCCTCATACTGTTGGTTAAACTGTCGCATGAGCGCCGGGATCCCAAATTGTTTGCATTCAAAGACTACCCAATTCCGAGATCGCCAGATCCTCCAAAAGATGGCAACAACAGCCATAACCACTGACGGTTGATCGATCAAACCCAACAGACGTTTGAGAAACAAAGGAAAAGTATGTCGAGGCAACCCCTCCCCCAAGTATTCCAGCCCAGAATAATCCCAGAGGGCCCGCGCAACCGGACAATAAAGGAACATGTGTTCCATTGTCTCCGGGCCATCCAAAAAAACTGGACACCGAGGTAGCACCTGGACCTTTTTCTCAATAAGCGCCTCCGTAATCGGCAGAGCCCGATTAAGAATTTGCCAAACAAACACCTTCAACTTCGGAGGGATCTTCGCCTCCCAAACTCGAATCCAACTCGGCTTATCCATCCAGCTAACCGAGTATATCCAAACACCCACTACAAGAAAATTGACTTTTAGTGGCTAAACTATGGTGGCAATATTATAAATACCTTTAAAACTATCCTCTAACAACAAATATGTAAATTGCCCCTAAAGTGATCAAACTCTGTCGTTTATAGTTCAATTTTTATTTTATTGGGTTATAGGTATAATATGCCCCTCTATTATGACGTTTTATCAAACATGCCCTTATACTATTTTTTACATCAAACATGCCCCTGTACATTGTAAAAATGATCAAACATGCTCTTTTGTTTAACTTTTCATCCCAAAACCGTTAACTAAGGTCGAACTTTGGTTTGGGCGGCACAAATGTCTAAAATATCCCTAATAATTTCACTTTAGAATTTTTTCTTGTTCTTTTGTATAGCCAAATAATTCAAATAATTTCACTTTGAAGAGACCCAGAGAAATAAAACGGGAGACAAAATTGACATTTTCGCTCCCATTTGCCGATGTCGGGTCGTCTAAATCTCGGTTCAACCATGATTGGCGATTTTATCAATGGAAATTTTAACATAAGGGCATGTTTAATAATTTTTTCAAAGTACAAGGGCATGTTTGAAGTAAAAAATAGTAGAGGGGCATGTTTGATAAAACGTCATAGTAGAGGGGCATATTATACCTATAACCCTATTTTATTTTAATATCAATGAAAGTAAATTGCTGCTTTACCGACAAATTCTCTAGTAATGGCCGTTAAAGTCTTGGCTCGTTTCCTTTTAGAGGAAAAAACTATCTATGGGAAAAACCAACTTTTTCGAGACAAATAAAAAAGTTGCTATGGCCTTCTAATTTACAGTTAAATGAAGAAAAATTCAGATAAGTAATGTGCCTCTAAACATATATCTTTTCCCCAGCAAACTAATCCGCCTCTGTTAATCACTTAATCTTTCGTTAAAATAATATGAGAAAAAAAGATTTTACTTTAAATTAAAATATTATTTATTGAGCCAAAAAAACTCGGCTCACAGTAACTGCACCGTGAATCTAATATTCCTTTACTGAAGGGGCTCCTATGTAACCCTAGATTGTAAATCTCTGACCCCTTTCTGCACATGTTTGTTATTCTTTCTCCAGCGTCTTGTTGCGGCCATTCCCGTCGAGATCAAATCGTCAAACCGTCGAATCATTGTATTCATAGTCGCTATAGGCACTCGTCCATTGCAAACAATGCGGGGAACGTAGTTCATATCGATCCTTCTCCTCTTTATCCTCGTGAAAACATCTTGAACGCTGCAGATTTCCGTCGAACTACTTCACATTATCTCTGGCATCGATCCCCTTTCATTCTTATCTGGTGCGATTTCTTTTTGGCTGTTTCTTAATTTGATTTGGGATTTCCCTTCCAATATCTTCATCCTGGAGTTACAACTTACAGGCCTCAGTCCTAATTTGAATATTCCCTTCTCAGGAACCAGCATCGTATCCAAGGCCAATAGTTTATGCTTGAAGTTGATATCTAAGGTAACTTGTTCTAAGTTGATGACGATTTGTAATTCAATCTCTTATGTTGAATTAATTAACTGATTGCTGTTGTTTTGATCTTGCAGCAACAACAGCAATCTGATGGACGATCGGTTCGTCCATCGCGTAATCGTACGAACTAAAACTAAAATAAACTGAAATACTGATTTATTCTTCTTTGATTGATGATTAAAACGTAGAAACCAAGTACATATTTATAGTAGAACCGGAAAACCTAATCACTTACCAATCCTACAAGGATACGGTAACTTAATACCATTCCTAAACAATAACCAAAACCGACTAACAAACTCATAATAATGATAATGATAATGGGCGGCCGAAATTGATAATGCATCAATCCTCCCCCCTTCGAAGAACTTCGTCCCCGAAGTTCGAGCGATGTCTCCACCCGGTTCAATGAGGAAGAAGTTTCAGCGCATCTTGTGATGAACGACAGTGAGAGTTAGACACCAGAGCCTACGCTTTCGATATTTCCAGTTCAGCTTCAACACCCAATCCAATCTGTCAATGTTAACAGCTTCAATCCGACCCAAATCATTCCCACCCGGATCGAAACACATGATGCTTTCTGACCAAGAAATATACCCATCCTCCAAAAGCCACTCCTCATGTATTCCTTCACCCTCACGTACCACCAGCTCAATCAAAACATATGGATGCAAAGATATATCTATAGCGAAAGGAAAGTTAGAAGGAGCTGAATCTTTATTACGTGCCGCAGGGGTATTGATAGCTTCTTCTTTGAATTCCCCAAGTCCATGCGGTGCCGCAGCAACATCAACGACATCGGCAGGCGAGGCGTCTAGCGACTTCAACAACGGCGGTGATGGCTTGGAGTCTTGAAGCTTCTTGGTAGCGGCGTGGCTACACGCTGGCTTAAGTAATACGGGTACAGCAACGGTAACCGCAACGGCCTCTCGTCCTTCAGGCGTGACCGTGGTCGATCGCGGTGGTACGGAGCTTCCAGTCACAGCACCGCTCGACAGTGCTTGAGTCGTTGGACCTGCTTCACGACGTCGTCGATCACGCTCTTGTTGAAGCTTCTTGAACTCCGCAATCCTCTTGGTGGCCTTGCAAAAACCTCGCACGGTGACCCTTACGTCATTACACCAGAAACTCATAGCTGAATTTTCCCAATCCGTTGTTACCGTTGCCACTTGTTTGAGCCACTCATGGTCGAGGACGAGATCAACCCCATGAATCGGAAGTTTGTACGAGTTTACTTCAAGCCATACACCTTGTACGTGAATCGGAACGACCTTGTAACAGCGCTCACAATCCTAGAATTCCCCGTTTGCAGTCTTGACCTTGAACGGAGGAATTGGTGTAGCCGGCAAGGCTAAACCCTTGGCGACGTCGGGGTTTATGAAGTTGTGCGTCAAAAAACCATCGACTAGGGCAACCACTGGTCCTCGATGGACTGTTGTGTCGAGTCGAAGGGTTGCTGAATTTCACTCTCCGGTAACAGTAGAAAAAGAGACCTTGGCATTGATCGGCATAGGAGATTTATCCGGCGGTTCGTGGATCTAAAATGGCGAAGCTACGGTTAGCTTCTTCGTTGGTGGCGCCTCGGTAGGCGATCTGTCCACCTTGTCGCTGCGGATCGTGGTTGCGAGCATGACCTTTTCCAAACGTTGGTGGTTGAACGTCGACGATGTCTGCCCTGCGAGCTGGTAAGAGCTCGGTTCCGTCGAACCAGGCTCTGATACCAATTGATGGACGATCGGTTCGTCCATCGCGTAATCGTACGAACTAAAACTAAAATAAACTGAAATACTGATTTATTATTCTTTGATTGATGATTAAAACGTAGAAACTAAGTACATATTTATAGTAGAACCGGAAAACCTAATCACTTACCAATCCTACAAGGATACGGTAACTTAATCCTAAAGAAACTACCTTAAATACTTTAATAATTAATACCATTCCTAAACAATAACCAAAACTGACTAACAAACTCATAATAATGATAATGATAATGGGCGGCCGAAATTGATAATGCATCACAATCATGCAATAACAGGTGCAAGAAATTAAAGTCTACTTCAGGCCAAATTACTTTCATCTTTGCGAACGAGCGGCCTATTGAATTTTTTTTTGAACGTTGGTTGGTTGTTTTATTAATACGAAACACGGTGTACAGAGTTAAAAAAACACTGAGAAGAAGGAAAAAACCAACAGAAAAGGGTACTAAAGTGGATAGAAAAGGCCCAAACCCGAAGAGCCCAAACCCAATCCAAACAAATGGACAAGCCCACCCCCTTAGTAACCCTAATCCAGCGGCCCAAATACCCAAAAAGTGGCAACCATCAGCATTCCCCACCGCCAGGGCAGCGCCGCCACAACTGCTCTGTCCACACCAAGACCTTCACCGGGGAAACGATGGGTGAATCACCAGCCGCTCCAACTGAAGGATGATGTGCCGACAAGGCAGAAAGCATCAGGTCTGCCGGGGGGAACTGTACCAAGAACCAGCTCCGAGATCTACCTGCAAAACCAAGCAAACCAGAGGATAAATCCCGGCTACGGACAGTGGAAAGGCGACTGATTCACCGCCAAACTGAGCATAATGGCCGAAACTCAACTTCAAAGATATCATCCCTGCTCACAAGCTCCCTGAAAAATCATCCAAGACAACAAAGGTCCGGCATCTCCGAATCATCCCCATTTATGGATGAAGCATGTGGAGGTAGATGGCAGATCAGAAAGGAGCAACCGAACCGAAGAATCGGCCCCCTCAAACACCTACTAGGGGACATCCACACAGATCTGGAAAAATCAGCAAGGTGGGGAACAAAAGCATCTCACAGGGAGACATGAAAATCATCACCTTTAGGGTGGGAGAAGAACAGAAAAGGAGCAAGGAAAGACAAACGCCAAAGACGGGAAGAAGAGCAGCAGGAAAAGGCAAAACGGCAAAAAGAGAGGAGCCGAAAGCATGAAAAAAGGAGGGAAAAAAAAAAGAGGAGGGCTACCGCCGGTCCAAAGGGAAGCCGACGGCAGCCCCAACGGCAATAATGGATCTGGACTCTAGAGACTTAGAGAGGGTTTTATGAAAGAAAAATAGCGGCCTATTGAATCCCGTTGGTGTTATTGTTTCTATTTGGGATGTTTATATCCCTGCAGCGATTTGATTCATGGATACACAAATATGTTGTTCTACTTTTCTAATTGTTAATTTAAATTCTGCGTTCAGTTGTTTCATTGATTTAAGAGATTATTATTATTATTATTATTATTAGGTCGCAAGTAATCTAATGATAATTACCGTTCATTACGATTTTGCCGGGTCACTCTTCACGAGTTTTTATTTAAATTTTTATGGGGTTTTCTGCTACAGCAGCCCCTACGGTGTACCTCCCTACTCCATATATTTAATTAGAGTTATAGGTATAATATGCCCCTCTACTATGACGTTTTATCAAACATGCCCCTTTACTATTTTTTACATCAAACATGCCCCTGTAATTTGGAAAAACTATCAAACATGTCCTTCAGTTGAAATTTCCATTGAAAAAATCGTCAATCATGGTTGAACCGAGATTTAGATGACCTGACATCGATAAATGGGAGGGGAAATGTCAGTTTTGACCCTTGCTTTATTTCTCTAGGTCTCATCAAAGTGAAATTATTATAATTATTTGGCTATACAAAAGAAGAAAAAAAACTCTAAAGTGAAATGATTAGAGATTTTTGGGTCGCCCAAACCAAAGTTCGGTCTTGGTTAACGGTTTTTGGATGGAAATTTTAGCAAAAGGGCATGTTTGATAAGTTTTTCAAAGTACAAGGACATGTTTAACGTAAAAAATAGTAGAGATGCATGTTTGATAAAACGTCATAGTAGAGGGACATATTATACCTATAACCCATTTAATTACCTGCAGCTAGCTAAGTCATTAACTCTATGTTTAGTATTTGCTGCTCTATTATGCAGATACACCTTCCGTTGTTCCACCAAAACAAACCTTCCATTGAATTTTAGAAAAGTGATGGTGAAATTCCCTCCGTAGATCTCCCAGAGGCTGGCCAAACTTCTCTTTATTTTCACACCAAAAACTCAAACTAAAACCCATCTTATCGTCTTCTCAAGCGCACAGCCCCTAGAATTCAAAGCATCAGAAGCTGCCTATGGGCGGCTACAATTATTATTCTTCTTCTATCTATCTATCTTAGAATTCAAAGGGCACAACCCCTAGAATTCAAAGCATCAGAAGTTTCCCAAGGGCGGCTACATTTCTTCTTTTCTTCTTCTTCTTCTATCTATCTATCTATGGACCAAAGAGACCAGAATTCTTCTTCTTCTTCTATATATGTATCTATGGACCAAAGAGACCAGAACTAGATGTATCCTATGATTGTACCATTCAGAGCTCTATGAACGTAGGTTTCTGGTTCAAGAATGGGATATCTACTGAAGTCATCGATCTGGAGCGCCATGGACAAGGATGTTTGGCGAAATAGGTTGAGGCATCAGTGAAGAGGCTTTGCCGTCGTTGGATGACAGATCAGAAGGATGCACTTCTTATGCCAATCAATACCAACAGCTGATATGAAAAGCTTTCTCCTCTCCTGTCCCCACTTGGAATCCTTAATCTCATATCTCAACTAGCACCATCCTAACAGTTAACTTATTCCTCTTTGTGAATGGGATTGCCATTTTTTTTATTGTGTAATTTATGGAGGCCAAGTATCATTTGCTGCTTCTCCAAGTATCCATAGAAGTACATGCGTGGCTTATGATGAGAAATCATGGGCATTTGTGG
Organism: Linum trigynum; assembly: GCA_964030455.1. Classification (NCBI taxonomy): domain Eukaryota; kingdom Viridiplantae; phylum Streptophyta; class Magnoliopsida; order Malpighiales; family Linaceae; genus Linum; species Linum trigynum. The sequence goes on along the minus strand of OZ034814.1, from coordinate 23,428,380 downwards.
ATATATTCTAGATGAATAATCCAATGTTTTCAGAACGGTACCGGATGTTTGAATCGGAAAAGTTAAGTGGTCGATAATCCTACGATTAATCATTATAGAATTGTTGATTAACCATTGATAGAACCGTTTATGCGTTAGCATATAAAAGACATATAATACACTGATTGAAGAGTAAAATTATCACTAACCATATAAAAATTCGAATACATATCATCTATCACCAAAAAATTCTGGCAAAGTATTCAAATTATCTAAAAAAACAAACAAGTTTTTATTTATTAAATTGAAGTTAGTAATCAAGGTGACAATTGATAGTGTACCACATAAAGCTGACAAGGGGTGGGAAATGAAGAAAAGAAGTATAAATAAAATTAGTGATTGTTGTTGGATAATCTTAGTTTATGTTTAAGTATTTATTTTCCTTAATTTTTTGTGGTTAAAATTATGGATAAGTTAAACGGGGTGGTTCATCTGATTTAATGTCAACCCGTTAAAAATTGTTGGATTTATTTTAATTGTCTAATAAAATAACAAAACCACTATTGTAACTGATTTATTGATCCTACTGATCGAGTCGCTGATCGGCTTCGTATCTTATAACAATGGAAACATTACTAGACACTTAATAGTGGACAAAATTTGATGAAATATAATATTAGATCGAGCCCATTTTTTTTGAGTTGGAGATGAGAGTTCAAGTAACAAAGAAAAGCTTTCCGCGAGCCAAATATCGTGTCATTATTTTACTATTATAAGTCTTATTGGTTTTGTTGTGATTTTTATGAAAGTTATATTATTGATGTCATATAAATCAAAGATTAAAAGTTAAACAGTTCAGAAATCCAAGATATATATACCCATATCTAAAATCTATGTTGAATATTGTTCCTTATTTTCGCAGCAGAGCGCGGGCTAATATCTACTACAAAGTTCCTCATCAGTACCACGAAAACAAGTTATTGTTACAAACAAGACATTAGAGGGCGGCGTCACAGGTGGGACAGTCAGGTAAGTCAAGCTCGAGTCTCCTGTTAAGGGGAGGCGATCGTAAATATAGGTGAGTAGGCGAGAGTTTCCATTTGCTTCCAATAGTTCGACCTATCCAGAAAAATTGTCGGCCTACAAATGTGGGAATTAGGCATTTAAAAAAAAGGGAATTAAGTATTTGTGCCACTAAAATTAGAATTAGAGGCTGTACATACGCCTTTGAAAATAGGAAAATAGTTATATAAAGGTGAAATTAGCAACAAAAAACTACCTATTAGAGGCACATAATTTGTTTCTGTAGAGTAATTTAGAGACAATTACAATTGTCCCCAAAACAAACTAAGGTAGCAAAAATATGTGCAGCCAAATACAACATTAGTGGCAAAAATTTAAGCCGCTAAAGTGAGAAGAAAGGACAATCAAATTGTCAATCAAAAGTCAAATTAGCAACAAAACTATATGTCGCAAATTTGAGCAATTACCGACATACAATATTTGCCGCTAACATCTGTTGCTAAAGAGATTTAGCGGGCAGCAGTATTGACAGCACACATTTTTGTGCCGCTATAAAGCTATCGCGGCACATAAATGGCTTATCGTAGCAAATACACATAGCCTCTAATTGTCATTTTTCTTGTAGTGACCCAAGAACATCCTTGTTTTTTGTTTCGAAATTCCGTTTAATCAATTCAATCTTTGAATTGATTCGTTGCTGCGTAATTTTGATCACAAAGTACCCCTGGTGCTTTATCAGAGAGTGTTAATAATTATAGGTACCCAGTTGTAAACAGCCGTTCAGTAATGTTATAGTGACGGTATCATGTTAAAAAAATTCTTGTGTTCCGATTCTGCTTAATTTATTGACAAGTCACAGCCTACCTGTGTGATATCGAAAATGCCAATATCATACACTGACCGCGGGACTGAAACGTGGCCTGTTAATGGCACAACAAAATACCCGCGCCGCAGAAGCCGACGGAGGAGAATAGGCCCGCCCGCCCGTCCGCCCGATCTAGTTCGTGAGAAAAGATAGATAGCTAGGTGATTGATTGGGGGCAGCAGCGGCGGAGCTAGCTAGCAGCGAAAATGATGTAATTTACCATTTGTTTGGATGGATATCCTCTCTTCTCTTTAAGCTTGCTGTTGTTATTATGTTATAAGTAGGGCTGCAAATGAGTCGAGTTGAGTCGAGTTTTATCCCAGTTTGAGTTCGGTTCGTTAATAAACGAGTCGAGCTCGGTTCAGTTTGTTTATTAACGAGTCGAGTCGAATTAAAATCTTAACTTTTATGGTACTTCATTTTGTATATTATGATACATATGATTTATTTTGTTAGCTAATTTCATATTATAATTTGTTGGTATCATATATCATTTAGTTAATAAATTTTAACTACTCCAAATCATGTTATTTCATAGTATCGAATCAATCTATGATGCATAATTTCTTTTTAAAATAGAAAATAAGATATATTTGCTCACATACTCAAAGTGTTAAACTTTATATATGGTGAGATATATAATTTAACAACCATATGAATTAAAATCATAAGATATATATTGATTTGTCCATAAGTTGGTAATCGAGTTGGCTCTCTAGCCACATGTTAAGACATATCATGAGCTCTAAACGAGCCAACTCACGAGTTTAGCTCAACAAGCCACCGAATCGAGCTAGCTCGCGAGCTTCACGAGTTGAACAAAGATGAGCTCGTATTCGGCTCGTTTATTAACGAGTCGAGTTTCGAACGCGCTTTTCTCGAGTTGAACACCAAGCCGCTCGCGAACAGTTCGACTCATTTGCCGCCCTAGTTATAAGTTTGCACTTTGTATTGTACCCTTAAAATGGAGCAGGCAGGCTATTGTCCAACAAGTTGGAACGATAGGGACCAGTCAGTCAACGAGAAAGCCTTTCTTTCCTGTGCTATGCTCATGGTCACGGACCCCTTCCTTCCTTCCCCACTGTCCTTCTCGTCTTCTTTCTTTCTCTCTTATCAGAAAGGCTGGTCAAAACCCTAGCTAGTCAAAGCCAGCTCTGCCATTGTGGGCATACCATTCCTTTCCTTTCCTTTCCTCAGAGTCTGATGCAATAGCTGGCAAATATATATAGAGAGTAATATATTTCTCTCTCTCTCTCTCTCTCTCTCTCTCTCTCTCTCTCTGCTGGTGCAGTGATGCTGGTGTGGTGGCATCTTCCAGGCTTTTCAATATGTCTTTCCTCCTCCCACCCAATCCCATCTCCCATCCCTCGCTCTGCCAGCTTGATGGCAAATTACCATTTTGTACTTGCCTATATAGTGCCTACTCTCTTGGAAAAACTGGCACAACCGTCCAAATTCCCTTTTGCCTCTACAGTTTACAGTACTTCTCTCTCCCTCCCTCTTTGCTGTGATGATCTATTATAATAATTACTTCCATGAGGAGATGGATTTGCTTTACGCCTTGGATTTCCACAATCATCACTGGCCCACGTTAATAAATTAAACTACCAAGGATATAAATGGATCGTGCATGGAGCCTGTAAATCCCTGTTTTGGTGTTTGATATCAAATAAATATAGGGTTCGTTTGGAAGTTGCGATTGTTAGTGTTGTATTTGTTAAATACATGTATTGTCCACAATACAACGTTTGGAAGTGTCAAGTTGCAAAACAATGAATGTATTGTTTTGTGTGGGTCCCACCAACAATCAACAAAAATGAGGGATTGTACAATCTCAACTAAAAGTTGAGATTGTTGTGATTGTTGGTTTAATAATTGAGCACCTTTACTTTTTCCAATTATGTCCATAGTTCTTTTTGTTTTATATTAAAAGTGGAGGAAAAATATGACATTTCTTTATAAAGTAACTTTATAACAATCAATTCATAAATTATAATCTCAACAACCAAATAATGTAATTTCAAAATGCATCTATTGTATCAATGCATGCATTTATATGATAGTGATTCATAACAATACAACGATTTAACATACGCAACTTCCAAACGACCCCATAGATTGCTGGAGAAAATGGAAAACATAGATAGATGACCTTTTGGTGTTTGAGAGGCACAGAGAGAAATGAGAATCCAAATGAGGATGATAATTAAATAGGTTTAGGGTTACTAATTTTAAAGATTTACCTGCTGGCCAATGCATGGATATTTGGCACATGGATTGGTGTGGGTGGTTCGCAGCACAGTCTTTTGATGAAGATTTTGTTCAGATCATCTGCCTAAGTGTAATCATGATATCAAATGCCTCATGCAACAGCAACAATATGCGAAACCAATAATGATATATATATATACTCACTAAAAAATCAAGGAAAAGGATGCCATCGAGCCTCGATATCTGTCTGCAAAAGGGATTCTTCTTTAAAAAAAAAACTTTGTTTATTTTTCGCCACAACTTTTGCCACTATTTTTTTTAATTTTTTTTTAATGTAAATTCCTTGGGGGGTTCTCATGAGGTTGTATATTAGCTTCGGAATACAAACTCTAGTTATTATTTATTAATTTTGGTAGCAAAAGATTGAGATTTATATGTGAATGAGTATTCACCGCATTTTAGGTTCGAATTTTAAGATATAGTTAGTAAATATATCGATTAATATTTGTTCATATGAACTATGCATTTTATACATTCAAAACTTTCATTTTTGTACTATAGTCATTTGTCAAACAATTTCATTTTTCTCAGTTCATTTTATGAATTCCGTAATAAACACAAATAGAACCCGTATAACACGTTTAATACTCATATTTAATCAGTTCTTTTACTACAAATAGAACCCTTATGTCCACAATTTATATGTAACTTACCCGTACCGTATTTTACTAACTATGTTCTGAGTTAACAAACAAAGAAAAAATATATAGGTGGAGCCAGACTCACTTAGGTGTGTCACTGACGCATATAATTTCGGGTAAAAATGCAGTTAATCCCCATATACACACATTTATAGGGGAATGAACTCTACACCTCTGAGTTAACATAATATCATTTTGTCACTACACTAAACTTAGGTTTAGAGATAATTATTATTCTGTATTTGGTTTACTGGATGTGGACAAGAATTGCATAATATATAACCTGAGAAATTCACTTAAACAATCCACAATTAACCCCTATTACGAAAAACACCAAATGACACCCACAATCCTCTAAAAAGTATTCAAATATTTCAATAATCTAAAAAATACCACAAAGTATATATAATTGTTCAAATATAAAAATGAGATGGAACCCATGTTTCCATCATACTTTCTCACTTGAAACCAACCTTGTCTTCAAGGTTGACTCGCATCATCATGGTTCGCGTTACCTGCTTCGATCGTCATTTCTGCAAGCTTGTTCTGAAGATTCCCCACCAGCAACATCATATGAGCATTCATACACTGGTGACCCATCGTGCAACTCTCGTAGCAATTGGAGAAACTTTCATCTCTACCGTCAGTAGTCTAGCAAATTCTCTAGACTATAGTCAAGGTCCTGGTCGAGCAGCCACGCAGGTCGCTCCTGCCATTGTTGGTGCCGCTCCCACCATTGACTAATCCTCGATTTGTCTACACCGGCGGATCGCGGGAAGCGCCCAACACTTTCTTTCTAGCTCGTCAACTCCTCCTTATTTTGACTTGCTCCCGTGAATGCCACACACAAAGATTGGGGCTCGATTACCTTAGCAGCTGCTGCCAATTGCAACTTCAATCTTTCTATGCACAACCCCACCAAAGTTCGCTCTTGTACGTCCTTGAACATCTTACCCATTTTATATAACTCATATATATACTCAGCAATCGTTCCTGTCTGGCGAATAAGCCCATAAATTTATTTAAAATCCATAATTAATCCCTATTACAAGTATATCAAATGCCAGCAAAATCCAACAAATACCCTAAAAAGTACTGAAATATTTCAATAATCTCAAAACTACCACAAAACATAAATACTTTTTCAAATTTAAAAATGAGAAGGAAACTAGGTTTCCATTTGTACATGTTCTTGTAAAAAATTAATTTCTACATGGTGACAAACTGGCAAGTGGCAACGATTTGTAAACCAACATAAAATATTTGTAAATATTTACTTGTAAGATTTGCAAATTGTAATTTGGTGTTATAAATTATTAATTTCGGTTACTAAATATTTTGTTAACCATAGTTGTGTATTGTATGCAATAAAAAAATTAGTGTGTATATTAAAATCGTCCATTATGTTTGTATTTTAACTCCTTCAATAACTCTAGTTATTGCCATCAATCAGTTCTTTTTGTGACATAAAAGTGTGGTTTGGTCGAGAGTTCCAGTATTAAATCTCCATGATCCTAATATTAACAATTGATTTAAATACAAAGTATGTGAGGCAGTGCAAAGTTGGGATACACTACAACTGAAAATAGACTACTGTAAATTTTAAACCAATTAATGTCACTAGACTCGCTTTGGGTTTGGGAATACTTATCGAGTTGAATCAAATCAAATTTGAGTTGAGCTGAGCCCAAGCCAAAGTTGATCTTTTATAATTTGTTTTGGTTCCCACCCGATAAAAAAACTGGACTCTCCTGAACTCTATTGCAACCCCATAGATGGGGAACGAATCGGGTCAGTAACCTTATGGTGAGTAACCATGAGTAACCCGTCCACATCAGCATGACATCAACATCTCTTTCTCTCTCTCTTGGAAAGTCTTTAATTTCCCCCTCCTTAATCTTTGACGGACGATTTCTCACTCGTTTTAAGTCGAAATTTAATTTTTTTGCACAGTTAGATCAGATTAATTATGCTCTTCAAAATGATATCCACTTTGATATATTTTCTGAACAAAAAAATTGAGTCATTTTTTACTAGTCTATACCATATGGTATTGACTGATATTGAAATAAGAGCATACCTATGGTTTGAAAAACGTACCATGGTGGTATGAACAAAACAAGACTGTAGGATGGTTAAATACATGATAGTAGAATTATATTAACTATCATTTACGACTTTTAACATTGTGTACCACAAGATACCACCCCGTACCAAGGTGGTATTGTGTGTTATTTTGTGGTATTTTTTGGTCTTGTAATTTGTTTACCCAGAAATTTATTGATCCAATAGATCATGATGAACTCGTTCTTTCTATGCAAACGTTTTCAAAAACGAATTAAAAACGAAGAAGATACCATATGGCAAGAATTTTTTCTCAAAAAATATTGAAAATGTATCTCATTTTGTAGAGCACACCGAACTCGTTCCATATGTGAAAAAAATTTAAAATTCTAATTAAAATGAAGAAGATATGAGGCGATTAAGAAAGCTAGGAAAAAAAATAACTTTTAATTCTTCATTCTTAGATCTGGATTTTCAAAATGAAGGGTCTAGATTTAGTTATTGATGAGTGCATCTCGAGTCCAATAGACGATCTATGTGCATCTATGTGCTTGACTAAAACTTGCATAGATGTATTAAAAGCCCTAGTATCGAATGGTAGGAGTAGGACCTTAGGATATTAAGCTGGGAGATTTGACTGGGGTTTGACCCAAGAATATGAATTTCCATTTTTGGTTCCTGAAGTTAAGCATGGAGATTTGACTGGGGTTTGAACACCACACTCATTGGCAGTGCAACATCAAATCCAGCCCCCAAAAGCACAGTCTGAGCAGAAAAAGAAACACACATTGCCATAAAGCCGGCCATCCAATTGGATGGACCCATTGCACAAACACCTTCTTCGTTATCTCTCTCTCTCTCACCTTGATCTTTCGTCTTTCCAGTTTCTTCTCTGTGTCTTATAGAAGAACTCTTTCAGAGAGAGGAAGGCAGTAGTTGCATGCATTTAATCTAGCCCGGTAGGGGAAATGATGGCCGATCAAGGCGGTGGAGGTGGGGGATCGGTGATGATAAGAGATTACAGGAAAGGGAACTGGACGGTGACCGAGACCATGGTGCTGATTGAAGCCAAAAGAATGGACGAGGAGAGAAGGACCAAGAGAATCGGCGCCAGCGGCAACAGCAAGCCGGCGGAGCTGCGGTGGAAGTGGGTGGAGGATTACTGCTGGAGGAAAGGTTGCTTCCGCAGCCAAAACCAGTGCAACGACAAGTGGGACAACCTCATGCGCGACTACAAGAAAGTCCGCGACTACCACCGCCGCCTCCCACCACCATTCCCTCCCTCCGCCGCCGCCGAAGAAGCAGCAGCGGCGGCGTCGACCACCACTTCCGCTTCCAGTTACTGGAAGCTGGACAAGAACGAGCGCAAGGAGAGGAACCTTCCCAGCAACATGCTTCCCCAGATTTACGACGCCCTCGTCGACGTCGTCGAGAGCAGAGGTGGCGGCGGAGGTTCTCATCCCACTTCCGGCGCGAACACGCCTAGGACCCCTTCCGTCTCTCCATCCTCCGGCAAGCCGATGATTGACCAATCAACGAACGATCTTCTTCATAATCATCCTCTTCACCAACAACAGCAGCAGCCTCCTCCGGCGATTGCACTGCCGCCCCCTCTATTAACGGCGCCGCCACGCCAACATCCAATTTCAGTCTTGCCCCGGGCTCAACCAGCAGTACCGCCGCCGCCGCCGCCACATCCATTGACGGCGCTTCCTCTGCCGCCTCATTCTCATCCTCCGCCGCCTCCAACCCACCCTCCTCATCAACCATCACCCACAGTAGGTATCGTTTCACTAATCCATTATCTTTCCAGATCTAGAAATCATTCATACAATAAGAACAATGTTTGCGATTTGGATTTTTTTTTTTAATTCTAGGGTTAATTGATTTTTGTTGTTGTTGTTTGTTTTCTTCCCCAAATTGATGGGATTGGAGACGTCTGACGACGGGTCGAGCGAAGAAGAAGACTCCTTGGGCTCACCACCACCGGCGCCGAACAAGCGGATGAGGACGACGTCATTATCCGGCTGCGGCGGCGGCGGTGAAGAAGGAACAAGCCGCGGCGGCGGGGGGACGACTGCAACCTCCAGCCCGTCCACGTCATCGGCGGATGAGGGCGATCGAGTTGTAGTAGTGGGCAGGGAGATATCGAGGGTAGCGGAGGCGATTCAGGCGTGTCAAGAAGGACAAGAGCGGCGTCACAGGGAGATGGTGAGCTTGCAGGAGCGGAGGCTGGAGATAGAAGAGTCCAACACGGAGATCACCCGCCACGGGATTAACGGTTTGGTGGGCGCCGTTAATAAGCTTGCCAACTCCATTCTCGCCCTCGCTTCTTCTTCCTCCTCTTCCCCTTCCCATATGAACAATAACAGCACCGGTAACATTAGTAATAAACCCCATAACCCGAACCAGAATCCGTCTTCATCTTCTCAACCACCCAACTGATCAAGTGACCCAATCAGCTCCTCATTGGAAGTAGTTAATTAGTATCATCTGATCGTCATTTTAGATCCATTGTTATCATCATCTATTCAATCTCATGTGCATAATTTTGGCTCATATTTTTTCGGTTGATTAATATGCATGGTTGGTTAATCAACGTAAACCTAATTGATAGGGTTCGTCTGTTGTATATTAGTCAACAATGGAGATTTACGTACACTTAAGAGTTGGATTGTTGTAGTATGTTTATTGTCTAGTAGAAGTGAAATGAATTGCCGGTTTGGTCGCTGCATTTCTGATGGGGGATCATTATGTTAAGCGGAGGTTGGTTTGGTTTGGTTTGGTTGTGTTCATATCTGTCTCTGGGGCAGTGAGTAGTTTCGGCAGCAGGGAGTGGGGCAGGCTGGTCAAAGAGGCTTTCGTGGACCGGTCAATGGAAGAAGACGAGAAGAGATACCATTACGTACCATTGTCCCATCGCCTCCTGGGCCACTGCTCAGACTGTTCACCAATTTAGTTTATTTATTGTTTATTTTTTCCTGCTGCACTGATTGGAGAAAAACCCAAAGCTACAACGGTTTAAAAAATAAATTATAAATTTGTCACCCAAACCGAAATTTTTTTAAATATACTACCCTTAATTAAAAACCCCACCACGTAGGGCGGTTATAGGGAAAATCGCGTTGTAGAGGGGCAATTTCTATCTGAACCGCATGTTGGAGCTGCGGTTTGTTTTATTTGGGAAAAACGCTCATGGAAGAAGCAGTTTCCATGGCTGCCCTAGCACAAACCGCGTGCTTGGGGTGCAGTTCTGCGTCGACAACCAGCCCTCAAGCAAACTGCGTGCTCGGGGTTCAGTTAGAGCTGGAAGTTTGGTATCGGTATTTGGGATATACCGAATACCGTACCGAATTTCTCTATATTTGGTATTATCGAATACACGTATTATTTTTTGGGATTGGGATTCAATTTCAATTGTTATTTGGTATTAGGGATTACGGGATTGTGATCGGTATATACCAAAATACCGAACAATACCGAAATATAAGCTAATGTGTATTTTATGATCTCAACTAAACTCTCTCATTTAATACTACACGTAGGGGTGGACAACGGGACGGGGCGGGATACCCGTCCCGTTTGAAACGGGTACCCAATCCCATTTGGAGAGCAATCTCCATCCCATATCCCAAACCCTTACGGGTTAACAAGTACTAATTACTCGTACGGGACGAATAACGGGTACCCATATTACCCATAAATACCCATACGGGACGAATAACGGGTACCCATATTACCCGTAAATACCCGTCCAATTGGTGTAACAAAATTAAAACTAAAATCAAGCATGAAATTTTACATTATTGAATTCGGACATGTAAATTGATTCATTAGATTGAAAAACTTCCTACCTTCACAAATACACCTCCAGAAACAAAGGAATCGATCAACTACCTCAAACCCCTAGATAAGTCAGATTCATTTCTTTGAATATGTTAGTATATATAAAGCAGAAGTCAGTTCACTGTTGCCCAAACTCAGCTAGCTGATTTGCGTGTTTTATATTTTGATACCCAAATTTAATTAAATTACAACTTAGTCACTATAATGTACATTTTACATTTTGATACCCCAAATTTAATTTTAGTGTAAAATCATTGAACAATTATGTTTTGGTATCTAAATTTTATGAGATTTTTCGTACCTACAATTTTTTTAAATTCACATATTGGTCCATGTTTAGATTTCACTTGAATCCATGAATCCAATTCACCAATCTTTTTGAACCAATCAATGAATCCAATCCACCATAACATAAAACTATAAATTTAGCTTGTACCATACAAGACGTTGTATCACTTAACTGTAGGAGAAGATTCGATAATTTTATATTTGCTTAGTAAGTGAAACATTAAATCAATGATAAAAGAGAGACGACACTAAAATATTGCAAGAGCGATTTTATAAACTCAGTTAGTACATTTATGGGGTACTAAACAGACTTCTACTAACTACAAGTAACAAAATATGCGACATCCACATAAGCAAGTGTCAATAAATTGCTACGGTGAAAATTGTTGACTGTTGTATTGACGGTCAACTAAAAGAATTGGTCAAAACCTTTCATCATCTACTTACTATTCGTTTCCTTTTTCACTCACTTTCCATAACCATTTCTTTATTTCTTTCTTTGCCTTCTTCCTCTAACCCTAAGTAGTATTCAATTTTTATGTATTCTAATCACAAGTATGAACGGGTCGATACACGACTCACCAACAGTCTAAAGAATTAATAATTGAACCATGAACCACTCACTTTTTCAGCTCAATGTCGAGTCCAATTATAAATAAATATATATGGTTATTACTTATTCGAAAGTCATCATTTTCCACTATGGGATTTGAATGCGTGAAATTTTAAGCGAATTCCAGCTTGTATTCCTTTTGCTTCTCTCTAGAGTTGTTCTTTTCAACCGTGCTAGAATTTTCAACAATTATACATGGAATGTTTGGCTAGGTATCTACACGTATCAATTAATAGTTTCCATTTTCATAAAAAAGTAAATAATTATCATCTTAAATGCATCACCATACATGAAATTAAGTTTCAACTATGCAAATTATAGTTTGGTACCTAAACTCAATATATCTTTAGATTTGTAATCTAAAATTTTTTTGGCACATAAGTCCTCAAAATATTGATGAAACATTATATTTAGTACCTAAAATTTTTATGTATGACATTTTGGGACCTAAACTTTTGAAGTTCACAAATAGGTCTAATTTTTGTATGTGTAATTAAAACACCCTCAAATAAATGAGTATCCATACCCAACTCATCATACACATTCAGATTACCATAATCAATGGGTCGACTTGGGTTTAGGTAAATATCATTTATTAGCCAAAATTTTTAGAATTTATTAAATTGGATGTTCACTGCATATATCTCTTCTCAGTCAATATTACTAACAAAATTGCTAACAAAAAATTAATTTTAGGCTAATAATACTAACAAAACACCATAACAGGTCACATAATACATGTTCCTTGGCCATCTACGCCCCGCAACAATGTGCGACATCGCCACCTAGTAGCACTAATAATGATAAGCCATTATGTAAAAATGCACCTCACCCGTTTCACAACTGCTTCCCAATAACCTTAAATAAGGAATTCCACCAAGCTAAACATTCATCACACTGAAGCTTAATTACATGGGATGGAGTTCAGTAGAGTGCTTACAATGGACTGTGATGGGATCAGTCAATTTGACGGTAGAAAGTTCCAAGCTCTCAGAGTAAATGGGTTTTGGGCGTTGGACTAATGGGTATAATGGGTTCCCGTAATACCCAAACGGGTATTAAAGGGTAATCCGCGGGTACCCAAAGTAGTAATTCTTGATCCCAAGTCCCAACCTGTGTAACCCTAAAAAAGGGACGGGTACGGGTATACCCAAATACCCGTTTCCCGTTGCCCACCCCTAATTACATAACATAAAAAAAGGGTTAATACCACTAGAAAACCCTAACTATTAAGAATGTGTCATTTGTGTCCTAAAGTATCCAATATGATATTTGTGTCCTAACTTATGATAGTTATGTGTCATTTATGTCCTGAAGATTTTGTTGACTGTTAAAAATAACGGTTGACCAAACGGTCAACATAAAAATGTTGACCGTTGGTGATGTGACATATACGTAAATGCCACATAAGCAGACACATCATTTTTTTTGTTCAAAATTAATCAATATTAAAAATTATCAAGTTAAGAAAATAGAAATTAAAATAATAAAATTAAAACAAATGGTTCTTTTCTCCCCTCTCCCATGTTCTCGTTATCGTTGAGGAACCACCGTCCACCATCTTCCATCTCCTTCGCCGTCCCGAACCCCGCCAGATCCACCGCCACTCACATATTCTTCGTCGTCCCGAACCCTGCCAGATCCACCGCCACTCCCATATCCTTCGCCTTCCCGAACCCCGCAAGATCCACTACCACACTACCCTCCTAAGCACCTCCTCCTCTGGAAAGGAAGAAACCAAAATCCTGAATCTCTCCCCAAGTCCAAATCACCACCACCATCGAGTCATTGTCGCCGCCTGGATATGAAACCAAAACTCAATTCAAATGAAATTGCCATTGACTACAAGGAAACCAATTAATTCCATCGGCCAGTGAGTCCTCTTCAACGTCGCCCCACCAACCGTTGGTGTCGCTCTGGGAACCTCGCCGCCGGAAAATCCCAAACATCGATCTCGCCATCTTCTCAACTATCAAGAAGGTTCAGGGGAAGGGGCAGCGGAGATAGACCCGCTAAGCGCACAAACGGGTGGGAGTGATGTTTTGTTGACTCAGATCTATGACGGGTTGAATATGTCTGATTGCTTTGATCAAAACTAGTGATTCCAGGGCGCTCGAAATTGAATGAGTCGGGGAGGGATTTTAAGTGGAAGGGGGAAAATCATTACCCGGTAATGATGGCGGAAATTAGGACGCTATTAAGAGGCTTGGCGGATCTAATCTGACGGAGAAGGGATGGTGGTGGCTGGTGGGTGGTGGACGTCGGCTGCTAGGGACGTCGAGGAAGGAAGGGATGGTGATGTGTTGTGTTTGGGTGACAGATTGCGAGAAAGAAGGAAAAACTATTTTTTTATGTTTTATTTTTTATGTTGTTTATGTTTTATTTTTATTTATTTTGTTTAATATAAATTGAATTTAAAATTCCACGTCAATGCCACGTCAACGGTGACTGGATTTTCTGTTAAATACTAACGATCAATGCTGGTAAACTCTAACAGACAAATAATTTAGGACACAAATGTCATATTGGATACTTTAGGACACAAATGACACATTTTTCATAGTTTGGGTTTCCTAGTGGTATTAGCCCAAAAACAAACACTAGTATTAGTCTTCTCTTAGCCTCCAATTCATCAAATTAAAGATTACCAATGACAAAAATTTGAGATGTCACCTCTTCTCCATTCTCCTTATCCATATCCTAGCTCTATCCAAACTCAAGACTCTTTGCTTAGTCTCTTTGTCCTATATTAAGCAATCAAATCTAATTAATTTCTTATTCGTTAATACCGATTGGGATACCGAAGTACCGATTGGGATACTGAAATATTTAGAGATTGGGATTCGGATTGAATTTAGGATGTAATTCGGTATACGGTATTTGGTATTGGGATACCGATACTGTACCGATTTCCACCCCTAGGTGCAATTATGCTCGGAGCAGATGAAGGTGCCTTTCATGATCTTGATCAGATGGAAGATGTCCATCCAAATCTAGTTAGTGACCCTGAGGATGAAGAAGAGGAATGCGATTTCAGTGCAGACAACTTCGATCTTCTTGAAGGTGCTGATGATTCTAGCCCAATTCAGACGCAGACGGTGATGAGGTGCCTCGTGACCGTGTACCTATCCCGTACTACAATCACATTCCAAATGAAAATTGATATGTTAATGCCGAGATGGAGCCCCCAGAGGTGCCAGTATGGGGTCCACTCACTGGCTTTACGAAGGGTCAACAAATTGTTGGATTTTTTGGGAGGAAAAATCCCCCGATCATGACGAGGATGTAGACACGTGCATAAACTTCTTTATCACGCTCTAAACTTTCTTCCGTGAGGGGAACGCCTCCAAACTCAGGGTTGTGCTTACGCCTGATCTCCGCTGTCAACCAAGTGATGGATACTTGGCCATTGGACAATGGTGGACGACCATCCGCATCGTGGTCTCCTTTTTCTGGCGGTACCAACCCTATGGCACTCCATATGAAATGCTGCCAACCGCTCATATTCGCAACAGCTTTAGCTGGTGGAGTAGAGTCCACACAAATAACATCGTAATCGATGGGCAAATCGGTTAGGATTGCGATGTCCTTAAGTGTGATGGTGAACTCGCCTTCACGAAAGTTGAAGCAATGTGTCTCCTTTCGCCATCTCTCCACCAATGCGGTGATGAGTTGGGGGTCGATCTTTATCCCATTAAAGTGCCTAATGGGATCCAATCTTTCCCTTCTTAGAAAGGGCAAGATGACGTCGTTCCATGCAAGCACATACGTCGTACCCCTATAGCGGACTATATGGTATACATCCTAGCGAATAATTTAACTTTCACTATAAGTTTATGATTTATACATATATAAATCTATTATAACAAACAATATCAATTAATGAAATCAAGGTTTTTTCCCCAAGAAATATACATAATTTAAAAAACAAACATATTAAGCGTACTATAATAATTAAATAAAATGAATACCATTTTCAAAATTTAAACAAAATTACTTTGTACACATACTCATAAAATCAAATATATTATTTTGTACTTCGTATTGATTGTTTTCAATAATCTAAAGCAATACAAGTACACTCGTAAGACTCTTAGGAGAGGTATACATCTCCTTAGAAACACAGCCTGATTGACAGAAAAAGAGGGGATCCGAGGATCGCTTAGAACCCGATTTTCCCGGGAAATGGGAGGATCATGATGATCTCTTAAGACCCAATTTTCTTAGGCATGCATTTCTTTATAAAAAGTATAATTAAGTGACACATTGTATTGATTTAAATTATTGAAAATAATAAATATGATTAACAAATTAACAAATTTATTTTACAAACCAATAAATTACGTTAACAAAATAAAAAATTACAAGTGATGATAAATAATATGTACCTTGCGGTCATTCCAAACATCTCTTGAGCGATGATTATCTTGGTCGTATAACACAGTCGGATCAATTGGTCCTTGATCAACATAATATCTTTGATTGTAGATATCAACATCCTCTCCAACCTACGATAGCATAACAACAACATAAATCAATTAGTATATAGATTAAATAAAATCATTGCAACAACAACAAAGGCAAAATGAGTATGTACCGCTTGATAGTCATCATTGTAAATACCCTATTCTTCGATAAAATCAGCCATTTTTTCAGGAACCGGACAGAGATTCGACGGTTTTATAATGAATAACCAAAAGAAAGTTTTTTGAGAGCAGACGGGGGATGGGTAGAGTGATAAACTTAGAGAGACTGAGAGAGAGAGAGAGGAGATTGGTTTTGGTGTGAAAGAAAATGAGAGGAGGGGGTATTTATAGGGTAAGGACCTCCTGGTGGGGGGGGGGGGGGGGGTTTGGTATTTTTACCACCAGAAACCGCACCCCTCGCGCACAGTTTCCTCTTCCTGAAGTCTAAACCGTGTCCTCGGGGAACGGTTACAAGGCTGAGACGTGTATCGCTCCGCTGGCACGCGATTAGCCGCCGGACCGCCTCCAAATCGCACGGTTGCATGAACCGCCACGTGGAGGAGCATTTTCCCCGCAGCCCTAGCTAGAACCGCCTCTCGGCCATGCAGTTTCAAGGATAACCGCCCCTTTGGGGTGCGGTTTTCGATTAATGGTGGTACTTTTGAAATTTTGTTGGGTTGGGTGGTAGTTTTATAAAAAAAATTTAAAACGATGGTAGTTTAGGAAAAAACTCGCATTGTGGTCGCCTATTATTGGTTGCAAGTCGCAAACCATGAGTGGCATGCGGTTCCAATAATCTATGATATGTGGGGTCGTTTACTTCGTAAATTTGGAAAATGAAGGTTTTAATATAACTTGGATTTTGAAAAATTATGGATATATGAGGGTTTTAGGTTCATTATGGATTTACAAAACACCATTGTTTGTTTCATGGATTATGGATTTTGTTAATTAAATTTGTATGTATGAAGTGAAATATACATTTATAGAGAAAGAAAATATGAGGGGTAGGTTAGTAAAAAATGATGGACTTCAAAGTCCATGATCAATTCCGACCTAAAGAGGTGGGATTTTCAAGTTCGTGGGGCCTACGTATTTGGACCTCAAAGTCCATGGGTCCCACAGATTTGTTCGCTCTAAATACTTGAAGCAAACAATAGATTTTGGACAAAGTCCATCATGGACCCAAATCCATCACCAATTCCTTCCCTAAATCCATCAAGCAAACGACTATATCTTTTTTTTTTTTGACAGTAATGGTCTGGGGTTTATTCCTCCAGCCGGTAAGTGATTGATTATAATGGAAGTAGGAAATGAAATAATCTAGAAGCTAAGGGATTAATTCCCAAAATATTTTTTTAAAAATTTACCATGAATATAAGGATATAATGGTTTATAAAGTATTGACAGGGATATTGTGTTTTGAAGAAAGGAGAAGTCAAATTCGCGAGAGTGGCAAAAATAGCCATACCATACGCGAACCTGCCCCAGACTCAAGCGGATTCGCTGACTAAAAAATGCGAATTCGCCCCAGTCTCAAGCAGATTCGCTGGGCTAATAAATACTTTTCTCTGTCTCCCAACCCCACCCACCCCCAAATGACGAATACAAACTCTCTTCTTCTCTCCCTTTGCTCACGCGGATCCGCAACCTTAAGCTCCCCTTCCTCCATTCCCTCACGCGATTCCGACCCGCCTTACTCCTCCCTTCCATTCTTCTCGTGCGGAACCACTTAGCCCGACATGCCTTTTTCCTTCTTCTGGCACGGAATCGCCCAACCCATCAGATCTGATGGCCGACTCCGACCATTCCAGCGAAGAGGAAGCCGGAAGAAGAAGGAAGGGGGGTTGAAGAAGCGAGTGGTGTCCAGGATGAGGATGAAATTGGGGTGGAAGAGGCTTGCACCGGCCCTATAATATAAGTAATATCCCCACCAAACTTCGAGGAACTGCTTAGCAAGGACCCATTTGTAGTGTCTCTTTGCCAGACCAAGGCCACATCGGCATCGGTCCCTCTTGGTGGACGCGATGGTGGTCAGTCGATACGGTTATATTTGGTTTGGGGCAATGAAACAAGAGAAGAAACGAAGAAGAGGTCTCGAGGGTGGAGACTTCAGCTGCATCAAGTGCACGAGCCTTCATCACCTGCCACACCACTTGCTCGTGACTTGAGACTCCACCTCATATATGAGAACCTCAACTTCAAAGAGGTTCTAGCATGGACCGAAACTTAGGATCCAACGTCCGGCTCACGATGTGAAAGAAGCGCTTGTTGGGAGGCAACCCAACCAGTCGGTTTGCATTTCTTTCCTTATTTCTCCTCGGTTGAGTCAGTTTTGTTCTTTGATTTTAGAGTCAATAACTCAACCTTGGTGAGATTTTGTGTGGTGTTTGTGTTCCGACTGCTCTTTCTCTACTTTCCTCCTGGAATGCACCGCCTGCCCCGTTCACCATCATTCACACTTGATCTGGTAACTTAAGTGTGGGGGGATGTTCGATTATGTATGTGTGTGAATGTTTGGTTGTATGTGCGTGCTTGGAGCCTAGTCCACTGTCCAAATTTCGAGATTTGAGGGCTCCAAGTACTGATGTTTGCATGATCATATTGGCACTCTAGGCTTGATTGGTGAATCGAATGGCTTTCGAATTGATGCATGACAACTGGATTGTGACTAGGACAACCTATAATGATGACTGAGACGTGCAGTAGAGTTGTGTAGGGGTTCAGTGTTTCAACGGTTTGCTTACCAACTGTGACTTGGATTGATCACTTGTTCTTGACAGTCGTTTATGCATATAGTTCAGGGAATCAGAATGAGAGATAGAGCATATAGGTAGCCATGTGAGATTTGAGCCTGCTCGTTTCTTTCTTGTGCAATAGTTCCCTCTTCCATGATGTGTAGCATTCACGTTGCCATTAGCTAAGATGATGGAGGCATAGGATTAGCCCACGACCAAATTGACTGTCCTGATGTGTCATACCCCCTAGTCAGCCCTTTAGGCCGTGTGTTGTCCTTTCTTTCGGTCTACAATGGAAAATCACCCCTTTGCATCTTTTAGAAGGTTCCACAGAGTGGTTTTTACATGTTCTCTGCTGTTTCTACTAAATATAATGTGAGGGTTGGAGGTAGTTCTTAAAAAAGTTGGGCATGTGTTTGAAAAATGTGCATAGGTGGTGGTTCTCTCAAGAAATGAGAAAAAAGAAAAGAAAAAAAAATGAATGAAAGCAAAAGAGAGCCACCACCACAAAATCTTAATAGTGCCCATTGAGTAGTGTTTCTTAGCAGTGTGGCTTGGAAATACTAACATTTATGTGACCTCCTTCGCTCTTGTGCTCTAAAGAATGTGAGTAATGCAGAATGGCAGAAAGAAAGAGTGGTTTGATTGACTGTGATTGTGTTGGGTTTGGAATTGTGGAACCTTGTGCTATGAATACTTCCACCACATAACAGACCTTTTCCCCATGTCCAAGACCCTAGCCAGCCATATGAACTTGTGTCTAAGACCTCCGGATTAGTTAGTGATGACACCCGATATGTGAACTCTAACATTTAGAGGCTGCCGTCATGGTGAAGAGACGTTAGGAATTGAGAGTATGAGTATGCACATCTTGCATCAAAATTCTGTCCTGACCCCACTGGTCAAGAGTGAGCAATTTATTTCCTCATATTTTCTACACTCTTTACCCCGGTGAGGACCTAGATTGCTCGGTCTTAATTCTGATATCTTGAGCTTTGTGCATGAAGTGATTGTCTCGAATAAGTGGTTGAGTCAAGTCACAGTTGGTTGGTGAACAGAAGGGAGACTCTTCCTTTGCTCGACTTTGCTTCACTCGAATGTCATCTGTGGTGGTTGTCTAGGTTGTCATTGAGGTTGTCCATGTGTTAATGATCAAAAGCCTGTATGATTCACGTGTTTTGTGCCGATATGACATGTCCCTAAAGCATGTTTGATTAAAAAGTTTTGAGCTTACCTTGTATCTGACTTGGTTTGCTTGGGGACAAGCAAACAGTTAAGTGTGGGGTAATTTGATAACGATGTATTTGCACATGTTTGCACCCTTGGTTCTTATCTGTTTGCGGCTAGTAGTCGTGTATTTTTGGCCCGTTTTACGCTGGGTTGTGCTACTTTGTCATATTTCAGGTCCCAGACGTCGAAGGAAAGGCTAAGCACGAGATTCGGGGCGTTTGGAGGTCATTCGGTCGAGCTGGGGGCAAAACACGGGCAGGAGGCCTGAAGAACACGACCGTGTACAAAAACAGGCACACCAGTGTTTTTATGTGCGAGAGCTGAACTGATGGAAAAGTAAAACACGGGCTGGCCTAAAGAAAAACACGGTCGTGTCCATATTTAGGCACAACCGTGTTTTGGCCGACGCGGGCGTGTTTTTAACACGTGGCAAGGGCACGGACGGGCAAAATCAAAACACGGCCGTGTCCTCGACCGTGTTTTGCCCATAATCGGGTTTTTGAGGCAGATTGAAGCCAAAGGAAAGGGAGAGCTGGGTTTTGGTTCCCAAACACCCAATGGACGAACATTAGAGAGAGAGCAACTTGGGAACATTCTTGGAGCTATTTTGGAGGATTTCTTCACCATTGGAACTCGGGAATCAAGCTTGGAGATGGAGATTGAAGATCTAGATCAGATTTCTGCAGTCTCTCTCTTCTCTATGGAGTAACTTCCCTTCACTTAGGTTTCGAGGAACCCTAGTTCCATGTGTTAGGATCTTTCTTGTATGAAGTTTTGGATGCTATATTGTTTGATTATAATCTATTGAGGCATGATTTATTGAGTCAATTGAATCTTGATCAAATTCTCTTGATTTCTGCTTTAACCTATGATAGATAGAATCTGATTAGGTTAAGAGAGCTTCCTTGATTGATAGTGTTGAATTAGTTGTGCGAGAGTTGATCAATTCACTGCTTTGTACTGGAATTCATTCTAGTAGTGGAGATCTGTGTGAATCGCCTTAGCAGTCTATCCCGATGAAGGCTAGTCGCCTGCCGAGTATTCTGTCTAAGAGTGCTTGGTCAGCTTAAGAGATTCCAAGCTAATTCAGGATCTTCCGCAGTTTAATCAACAGTAGATTAACCAAAGGTAATTGCAACTTGGACCTAATTGAGGAGCTAGGGGGGATCATACCTAAGTGAGTTCCCAACTTGTAATTAGTAGAGTAGTTTAGTAAATCAATCCTTAATCTAGTTTGCTAGATAATGAACTGAAGCTGAGTAATAGTAACTCTAGAGACCCGTGGATTCGATATTTATTACTTGTGCCACTATACTGCAGTCCCTTTCATTGGTTACACTTGGCCATTGTTAGGTGTTGTGTTTTAGCGTGTCAACTATCGACTCACACTAGAGGAGTAAAGTAGTAAAATTCCTCACGTACCGATATTAAAACCATGCAACTATCACCTAAAATGCACAACAAATCAATCAATCTAGTCAAATCAAAGCACATCGAGTAGGTAATTGCAAGGACAAGGTGTTTTGGAACCCTCAAATTTGAAAATGTTGGGTGTGCATTCAAGGTTCCAAAAAACACTAATACTTCACCATTCATCACCACAACAAAGGAATGATCACTAGCACACACTCCCGCAAGCATTTATCAACATCTTACATTCAGAAACAAGAGAGGATACTAGTAATAAACGGTTGCACCAATCATGATAAACATTCAAACATGCACAAGCATCCCCCCTCCCCCCCCCCCCCAACACTTGAGCAACACATTGTCCTCAATGTTGGAGTTCGCCAAGAAAAGGTCGTGATTGTTACCATAGGTCGGGTTGGTGAAGGTTCACAAGTGTAGTCTTTGTCTTCTTGGTGGTGGTTTTCATAACAATAAAGCGCATAAGATAGAGAGGAAGACGAATAGTAGTTATAGGTACGATAAATATATATAATAAGTACTACTACTACTAGCGATAGAATATTTAAGGTACGAAAGGTAAATTGAAAATAAAGCAATAATTAAACATTGTTTTAATTTAAATAAATAAAAAAGATAAAACTTAGGCCCTGGATGCCTAGACTCATTCCTCCTTGGAGTGTCTTTCTTCTTCATCGTGGGAAAGTGCGGAAGGTGAGAAGCGGTTGAATGTGGTCGGTACATCTTTGATCAGAATGTTCATCTTCTCCATGATCGCCTGGATGCACGCCATAGTGTGAAGCCGTGCTTCCTTCTCCCTTTGTTGGTTGTGAAGTATAACCGCTATCATAGCCTCAATTCTATAATCTCTTGCATTGTTGCTCGGTGGGTGAACCGGTTGAAAAGTGGGAATATGCACCTTTCCTCCTTCATGCACGCTCTCCTATTGGTCTTCCTTGGTTGTCAATCCTCTTAGGTCTGTTTCCCTCCTAGCTTCTGGAAGACGGAATATGGTTCCTCTCACGTCCAATGTATTGGTGGTTGAGAATGGGAATCCCCGCACACCCCAAATGGCATCATTGCTCATGTGTAGAACCTTAAGTGTCGAATTCAAGACACCAAAGGATATAGGAACGGTCCTTCGATCCAAACGAAATTTCAAAGTTCCAAAGTCAACTTGGAAATATCTGGCAAGTCAGGTGATGTACACTCCTCCGTGGAGTGCGGCAAGTCGGTGATCCGTCTTGTAATGATTGAAAATAGATAAGATTGATAGGATGAGATGGAGAGATTGTGGGAGGCGCATGCTATGAAATAGGGTGATGTCTCGGGTGGTGAGATTGCCCTTGCTCTGATTCTTTCCTCCCACAGACCTAGCCATCACATGGTGGATGAGTCGCCACTCTGGTTGCACCTCACTGGCTTTTGATAGTCTCACGTCCCATTGTCGGCTCTCGGGTTTCTTAACTCCAGACTCATAGAAGGTCTTGAAACAAGGGAGGTTGGATTCCCTTGTCAAGGTGGCAAAATCATTAGGTGAATCAACGAAAGTCGGGTAGATGTCTATTGCTCTATTGAACAATAAGATTTACATGTGACGGTACTCTCCTCCGAGTTGAAACTGAATGTAATCCTCAAGGTCGGTGGCACCCCTCATGTCTCGAATAGTAAGTGTACCAATAAACTCAAGAACAAGCACCCGATATATGTGACTAAGAATGTGACTAAGAACTTGGAAAAAGAGGGAAATTGGATAGAGAAATATCTCCACAATAGTAAGAAGGATATCCCCCAATTGATGTAGGAACAATCAATGACACCCCATGCAATGTAATTGATGCTTAATCCAAAATGATGCAAATAATGAACTCTATGTGGTTGGGGACTTTTCACAAATACTTGTTGGATGGTAGTTGAAGATGGCATAAATGCATGGGCACAACCCACCAAGGCATTAGAAGTAACATAGAGGGTTCATTAAAGAAAAGAAAAACACTCTCATGCCATCAAGATGTCATTCTAAGTAGAAAATGAACATTAAAGACTCTAAGCCATCAACACATGTTGGGCAAGATAAGGCAATTTAATTGAGTCAAACAAGGAAAAGTGTACCGTATCTTGCTAAGGGACATGGTGGGAATCCAAAATCAATAGAAAATCCTTCTCAAAAGTTGTTGAAAGATGAGATTAAAGAAGGTGGGTTCGAAAAGTCAAGAGAGTTAGAGAGTAATAGCATATAGATATAGAGAATGGTAAAAAAGTGAATGCACTTAGATCTAAAGAGGCTACCAATTATTAAATAGGGACGGGCAAGACCGCGGGCTAGGCACCCAAGACCGCGACCGCGATCTTTGTCCTGTTCAGGACAACTCATTTTCTCCATCTCTCTTAGTTCAAGCATTCATCTAAACATTCAATCAAACATCCAAAAGAAAGGATAAGTCTTATCAATCAGTTTCAATGCATCTCTAATGTACTAGCTATGCTACTATTTAATTAAAACGAAAAGGAAAGGGAAAAGATACGCAAACCGAAGTGTTGGGTTGCCTCCCAACAAACGCGTCTTTAAAAGTGTTTTCGTCGCACTTGACTCCTTAAGATCAAATGGAGAGTCCTTCATTCTTCACTGATGACCCTTTGTAAAAGTCATACTTGTGGTGAAGTCCAAGGTGAAGACCATGGAGTCTCTCGGATGCCTCGTCCGGTGCATGAGATAGAAAGGATCCATTTGAGAATTGATTTGCAAGATGGTGAGGGTGAGGCTCCTTGATAGAGATGTTATTATCCGTGAATGGCTTGTAGCATTTCCCGAATTCTTCATTTTCAAGAATAGGAGATAAATTGCCCTTAACAAATTTGTCTCCTTTCTTAGGATGTCTCTCCTGAAAGATAAACCTTTGGAGCTTTCTTCCATGATCACCGGAGACATGAGAAACCTTGAACAACTCTTGGGTTTTCATTTTGCAAGAAGATTTCTCTTTGCCCGGTTTCTTCATCTTTTTGCAAGAATCACTCTCTCCTTCAACTTGAGCATCATGGGGGTCAACATGGAAGACCATATTGAACCATTCAATCTCGGGATTTGAAGGTGGTGTGGTAGGAGGTGTAACCGGCTTACAATCCATCTTGACATCCTCCCATTTGTAATACTTGTGGAAATTTGGGATTGGGGTCATCTTATAGCTTATCTCCTCTTCACCAAACCTTAATGTGATCTTGCTTCCACTTACTTCAATGATAGTCGGTGTCGTAACTAGAAATGGGCGTCCTAGAATAATCGATGCATCATAGCCCTCCGTGTCTAGAACCACGAAGTCCACCGGATAGACAAAATGAGCGCACTTTACCGAGATATTCTCTATGATTCCTCTTGGCTCGACAACAGACCTATTGGCCAACTCAATCCGCATTGGAGTAGGAGTGAGTGGTCCAAGGTTCAAATCATGGTATATTCGTGTAGGCATGATGTTGATGCTAGACCCCAAGTTGGCTAACGGGTTCCAAAATATTTTATCTCCAAACGTGCATGAAATAGTAAAGATTCCCATATCTCTTAGCTTGGGAGGGAATCCTCCATACCCAATGGATGCCGAAGCAACTTCACTAACGGATACCATAGCTACCTCCTCCATTTTCCTCTTTCCCGACAAAATTTCCTTCAAGAACATTGTGTATTTAGGGATCTTCAATACCATGTCTAGGAAAGAAACGATTACCTTTGATTTTTTCAATTTGTCCTACCATGGAGCACATTCATGATAAAGATCGCATTCAAATAACCGTCTAGGATAATGAGCTTTTGATGTTGGCTCGAGTTTGTGAGTCTTCTTAGATTTTCCCTCATTTTTTACATTAACTTCAATGGAAGGTTGTAACTCCTCCCGAACTACTTTTTCTTCTTGAACAACTTCTTGGTGAACTTCTCTTACCGGGATCCTTAGCGTTGAAGTAGAAATCTCCTTCAAAGGTCGGCCACTCCTTAGAGTTACTGCATGACATCCTTCTTTTGGGTTCCGCTCGGTATTGCCCGGAAGATTTCCTTGAGGTCTCAATTAGATAGTTTGAGCCAATGAACTTAGTTGAGCTTCAAGATTTTGAAGTGAAGCTTGTTGATTCCTTTGGCCCGCTTCCAAACTTGAGAATTTGGTTAATGTATTCTCTATGAACTTGCCATAAGTTTCAAACTTCTTATTGGAATGTGTGACAAATTGGCCTACTAAATCTTCAAGTTTAGCAAGTCGACCATCGAAGGGTCGGCTTTGTTCTTGATACGCTCTATGGTAGGTTGGTTGACTCATCCTTTGGTAAGAAGTTTGCATTGGAGCTTGAGATTGAAACCCTAGAGATTTCCTATCCGTTGGAGAAGACCAAAGAATGTCCGTCTGATTCCTCCATCCCGAATTATACGTCAAGCTATAAGGGTTGTTACCTCGAGATTGACCTCCAACAAAGTTAGCTTGCTCGAATTGTATAAAAGCTTCAATCATAGACTTTCACTCTTCCATATTATGACTCGAGTCACCGCACCAATCACACTTCATAAGTTGCTTCCTATTGCCCTTCATTGATGATGCAACTTGATCGATTTTCTTGGAAAGTTCTTGAATATGGTCTGATAGAGACGATGGTTCTTCAATCTTTAATAAACTTCCCTTTGACATGTTCTTACCTCTCCTTTCGTCACCCCAATCGTAGCTATTAAGGGCCATCTCTTCGATTAATTGTTGAAGTTCTCCAACTTCTTTGTTCTGAATGGCGCCTCCACCAGCCGCATCAATGAGGCTCCGTGATTCCTTTGTTAACCCATTATAGAAGCTTTCAACTTGTAGTCAATCGGCTATGCCATGGTGAGGGCACTTGAGTAGGAGAGATGTAAATCTTTCCCATGCTTCAAACAATGGTCCATCCTCCTCTTAACGGAACATACTGATCTCCCTTCTCATCAAAGTCGACTTAGAAGGTGGAATGTACCTTGCAAAGAACTTGTTGCATAGATCGTCCCATGAGGTGATTGAGTGATGTAGTTGATTATTAAATCACTTCATGACTGGAAATCTCGGCCGTGATCTTTGGATTCTAGGACACGATCTTTGATCCTTGCCCTTTTTCTACACTTGTGACCTTGTTTTGTACCTAATTTGCACATATTGACTAATACACCCTATAATCACATCAAAATTATATAAGAACAAAATAGGGATGTATTTGACAATGTTTAAATGCTTAAGCACATGGATTGGCACAAAACATACTCTAAGATGGAGGGTAAATAACACTGATTTTGGTGTTATCAACGTACCAGATGAGGAGTGGTCGGCGATGTGTGTGAGACTGTTAGGACATGCTCCTACTGATATTTCCGCCGGTGCCATTAGGATTAGTTGGCTCAGGGATGAATTCAATAATCTGCCGACAAATGCATCATCAGAGACGACAGAGCAGTTTGCACGAGCTTATGCTCTATCTATGATGGGAGGTGTGTTGTTCCCTGATCGGACTAGAGCTACAGTTCATCTACAGTACCTACTCCTGGTGGAGGATTGGCAGAGAGCTGGACGGTTCGCCTGGGGAGCAGCTGTTTTAGCCTACCTGTACCGTGAGATTGGTAGGTCGGTTTTGCATATGACGCAGTCCTCTTCCCTAGGAGGTGACACTGGTGGATGGGTCCCCTTACTGCAGCTCTGGGCGTGGGAGCGATTCCCACAGATAGCACCATGATATTCAGTGACGAGGGCGCCTACTACCAAGAACGCACACCCATGTGGTGCTCGATGGATTTTGGCCAACACCTGTCAGCACGATGACCAGTTCTACCAGTACAAGTTGTTATTTGACGAGCTGTCGACCATTGTGGTTAGTATATAACATTTCATTATAGAATAGTTTTCATTGGTTTGTTTTAGATTCAAGAGTAATCATGTGACCATTCCCTTCTCCATGAGATGGAGGAGACTGTTTAGCACTTAGCAAAGAAAACAGAGCAAGTTGAGCAAGTTTGTGCACAACTTGCTCAAGATCAGCTTTGTGTTACAATAGAAGAAGATGAGGAGGATACAAGGCCATTGTGGAGCATACAAAAGCTGTCATGGAGAGCTCCTGTGATGATCATGATCAGGAATGTCCTGTCGTAGCCGATCACACCTTTCCACATCCCACACCGAGCTTTAAAGAGACGAGCATGAGTGAGGAGATGCAAGATGATCTCATTGAAGAAATTGTTTGGAGACTTGATCTCCAATCCATGCTGGAAGAAGAGGAACGAGAAAGGGTGAGGAAAGAAGTTGAAGAGGATGACGAAAGAGAAGGAGCCGAAGTTCTTGATTTTTTTAAGGGGAGAGACCACATTCAAGAGAAGGAAGGGGGGGGGGGGGGGTTGAAGATGCAATCGGCGTCCAAGCTGAGGACAAAGTTGAGGTGGAAGAGGCTTACAAGTTGCACCGGCCATGAGTTACATGTGGTATCTACACCAAACTTCAAGGAGCTACTTGGAAAGGACTCGTTTGCAGTGTCTCTTTGCCAGACCAAGGACACTTCATCTTTGGTCCCTCTTGGTGGATGTGATGGCGGCCAATCGATGCTATCATATCTGGTTTGGGGCTATGAGATAAGAGAAGAAACGAAGGAGAGCTCTCGCGTGTGGAGACTGTCTCTTCCTCGAGTGCCCAAGCCATCTTTATCACCTGTCATACCACATGCTCGTGACTTGAGACTTCACCTCATCGATGAGAACTTCAACTTCAAGAAGGTTTTGGGGTGGACCGAAACTTAGGAGCCATAATTCGGCTCAAGACATAAAAGAAGCACTTGTCGAGAGGCAGCTCAACCAGTCGGTTTGCATTTCTTTCCCTATTTCTCTTTGATTGATTCAATTTTGTGCTATGATTTTAGAGTCAATAACTCAACCTTTGTGAGATTTTGTGGTGCAAGTGTTTCGGCTACTCTCTCCTCCTGGAATGCACCGCCTGCCCCCTCCACCATCATTCACACTTGATCTGGTAACTTCATTCTACCCTACTTATCTTTCCTCCATTGAGGACAATGTCGTGCTTAAGTGTGTGTGTGTGGGGGGGGGGGGAGGGTGAGGGGATATTCCATTACGTTTGCATGTGAATGTTTGGTTGTATGTGTGTTCTTGGAGCCTAGTCCACTGTCCAAATTTTAAGATTTGAGGGCTCCAAGTAATTGTCGAATAAGAGTAGGCGTGGTTGTTATGCACCGTGCAAATCGACAATAAAAATGTTTCTTCATCCATGCAGCTCGAAGCTCCCACCAACATCCGTCTCTAGCATTCTTGCATATGACATGAAATTATTTTTTGTTAGAATATTTGACATTCCACTCAAAATCCCGTCGCATAGCTTCTTCTCTAAAAGCACCACCAATAACATCCTTGGTGGGAAATGTCATTCCCACCTCCGAATCAGACGTAAGATTCCATACTAGCATAAGGAGAAGGTTAGGATCTTCGTTATGAGCATATAAGGGATGATTAGGGATATTTGTGTAGTATGGAGTAGGTGGCTCCTGGACACCACCCTCATCATCCATATCCTCTTCCTCACTCACATATCCCAAATCTTCTTTGCTATCCTCGTCGCGTCCGAAAGGATAACTCGGCATCTCATAGTGGGATGCTCGTGACCATCACCGTCAACATCATCATCTCGACTTTGTGCAGATCGCATGGATGACTGAATGGTATTTTCAATGTTAGACCATTATGGACCCCAGGTCGGCCATTGAACACCATCTGACTCAACAAATGTGGCGGGCTCAATAGAAGTATCATTTGGAGCAACATATCGCCCCATGGTACCCCATCTCCCACATAACCGCCTACATAACTACCTCCTTCATAGTTTCTTGAATAACCACCTCATTCCTTCCCTCATGCAAAACATATGTCGTTTAGGGATTTTTATGACAATTGTATTTGGGAATTATTTTATATAAAAACTCGTGCATTTAGGGGGAAAATATCAACGTAATAATGGGGGATGATAAGTGGATTCACCGCCATTATATCTGTAACTGGCTCCACCATGACCGATATCCTCGGTCTCAACATACACCTTTACAAGTCCGGTCTTGTTTTCAGCGAGGAAGTTCACCATCATGTTAACCCCATCATCGTTAAATATGACAACTCCTTCGTACGTGACACCGCTCCACCGATGTTTGGATATTGGTAAGAAATTTTACAAACTCTTCGATGGCCCACCATACAAATCCTGTATGCACTAATGTCATATAGTTCTTTCCCGTGAATCTGATTACTTACTGGATTCACCATCTTCATAACCGACCCATTTTGAGAGTTTGTTACCCAACCATTCCACCAAATAAGAAGATAGAACTTTCAAAATCTACCCATGTCTGTAATTTAAAATAAATAACGATCACATACAACATCCAAAACCATAACCCATTATACATTCACCTTTTACTCCGAATGTTTTACATAATTAACACGATGCGTAGTTAATGAAGCACAAACACACAACTACTTAAACATTACCATACTAAACAAATTCATACATACCTTGTAGTCAAAATAAGGGAATATAGTTCTAGTGTGGCCGTGGAATTTTCTGCTAGTGTGGTGGAGAAGAAGGGAGTTTCTGCTACGAAGGTGGAGAAAAAGGGAAATGAGAGTGAGTTAGGATGATGAGGTTGTATTTGTATATTGAATTCAGATGAAGACAAGATCGCCTTAAACACAAGCGATAAATACATGATCGCTTCCGACAAAAGCGATCAAGTTTTAGTAGATGCACCAAACCATAAACTCGTGTCAAATATTGATAGCTTGCGACAAAAGAGATGTAGGTCGATTCTTGCGACAAAAGCGATCATTGAAAACCGTTGCACCAACCCTAGCCTCGTGAAAAAAAATGCATCAACCTTAATCTCGGTTCAAATAAAATCGCGGTTGAGAACATCGATTTACAATTGATCGCTTCACTTAAAAGCAATTTCATTAATCGCTTGTGATGAGAATGATTATACGTCAATTAATACACTGATCGCTTCTCCCAGAAGCGATTTATGTTTCATCGCTGATGGGAGAAACGATTTGTCTTTCATTACTTGTGGGAGAAGAGATTTATTCTTGATCGCCATCCTCCCAAGCTATCAACGTCCTCATCACTTTTGTCACCGTTCACCAACGATCTAGCAAACACGGTAAAACCCTACCCTACCCAATATGGTCAACGCGGTAAAACCCGCTTTGAGGGATTGCAGGCCAGGTTCGGGTTTAAAACCGCTATACTTTTTGCGGGTTGGGTTTGGATTTAGCCATATCCAACCCGTGGATACCCGCACCCAAGTTCTTACTCCCCAATCCCCATGACCCACAAAACCCTTAACTGATTAACTATACTTTCTAAACTAATTCCTCACGTGTTCAATTAATCATATTGTTTGTGGATGTTTATCTTTAATATTGAACAATTAGTATAAAATATTTGTGAGTTAGTGTGTACGTAGTAGACAATAGTAGTGAAAATTAGTGTAATTGCATCTTTGTACATGACCCATGGGTACCCATGAAACCGCGGATACCCAGTGGATTTGGTCGGATTTGAGTTTTCCAAATCCAGTAGGTTTTACCCTGGTTTTTTATGGATAAACCCATGGGTTTGGGTTTGGCATAACCCGCCCCAAATCGACCCATTTCCATCTCTTAATTATATAGATTATGAATTTTTATGGCAAAATTACATGTGTCGTCACTCAAATTAAATAAAATTTTCACGTTTACCACTCGAATCCTTTTCTTTCTTATTTGCCACTAATTTTACTAATCTTTTCACCATTAGTCACTGACCGTCCAATTCAGTTAAAAGCATCCTATGTGGCAGTCAACCAAACCCTTTGACCGTTAGTTTGATGACATGACAATTAAAAACAATATATTCAAATTAAAAAATAATATAAAAAATAAAATCATTTTCAGTTTGCTGCCAATTCCATGCTCCGGCCCAAGACCGATGTGGCGAAGTTGATCATGTCCTCCGCCGACCCCACACACCGCTTCGTCTCGCCCGATCTCAGAGAGCGCTCAAACTCGTTCAACGAGTTCACGATCATGCCTACATCGTCAGATTGTCGGCGGTGTGGATGATATGCTTCAGCTTGCCGATTTGGGATGCGGCGAAAGGAAGTTTTGAGAGTATGGTCCGAGGTAGAAATGACCTTTCCGACATGCTTCTCGAGGCTGGGGGACAAATCGGGTAAGTAGAGGAGCCTGGCAGCGGAGCAAAACGTCGAGAGCTGAGTGGCGAGAACGTTATAGGCGGAGAGCTTGGCGAAAGTGGCGTACTGGGAGAAGCCTTGGAGAGTAGTAATTGGGAGTTGGGGATGCCGCTCCGGATCTCCTTATTTTAGTATCGAGGCAGAGATATCGAATTCATCGCTCCCTCTCCAATTAGCGACTTGACCAAGATGTTATTCCTCCTGCAATGCTTCGTCCTCATTTAAGACCGAAAAAACTGTATTTGGAGAGGCTTCCGTCAATCTCCGCACTCCGACGACTCTCTCCGCCTTGTGAACCCTAATTTCATCCATGTACACGAATATTCAGGTGAACGTCGTCGCTTCTCTAGTCAACCTCTCGTTGCAAAAGCAGAACAAGGTGAAGATTGTACGGTCGAGGCCTCTCCCGCCGTTGATTGATGTGTTGAAGGGTGGGTTTCACGAGGCGAAGGATCACACCGCCTGAGCGATTTCCAGCTTGGCTCTTGATGATCACAATAAGAACGCATTGATCGTGGTTTTGAGTGCATTGTCGCCCAACGTAGACATATTGCCAACGAATTTACAGTTCGTCCCCATTAACCGCTCGGGCATCGACCTAGGAAGAATCAATTCCAAGCTTATTGCTAATTAATAATCAATGACAACTTCCTTTCGTAATACCCTATCCTAGGGGAAGTCGAATCCCCGCTGCTCTTGAATTTACTCCAGTCAAGGACCGAGCGGGCTCTGGATCGGCTCTAGCTCTGTAGCACGAAGGGTCAGAAAGAATTGGCAACAAAATGAAAAGTAATAGTTTTTATATTATTATTTAATATGAAAATATATATTAATATTTTCAATTGCCACGTCATCAAACTAACGGTCAAAGGCTTTGGTTGACTGCCACATAGGATGATTTTAACCAAGGTTGTCAACCCGCAGGCTGACCCGGACCCGGTCGAGCTAGTGGGTCAAGGGTTAATAGGTCACCTGTTGTACCCCGTTTTAGTTCGGAGATATGGAAAAAATCATTATATTGTACTTATCCTGATAAATTATATCAAATCACATCTAATATATGAGTTATAACATATAATATTACACCAAAATATCATGTCATACTTAGATCCTACATATAGTGAAAATTCACACACACTTATATAACTTCAATATTCAAATGTTCAACTTAGGATTCCAAAGATTGAGTTAGGCGAAAAGAAAAATCGGAAAATAGACGCATTTCGCAAACCAAAGAAAAAATGACACAATTTGACCTCCAACCCGATACCTTGTAGCGGTCGACCCAGCGGGTGCGTGCAACCCGTTTTTCTCACCGGGCCAGGATCAAAGTGGGTCGATCCGCGGGTTGACAACCTTGATTTTAACAGAACTGGACGACAGGTGACTAATGGTAACACTATTCGTAAAGTTAGTGGCGAATAAGAAAAAAAAAATTTGAGTAACAAACGTGAAAGATTTGTAAAATTTAAGTCACGTTTAGTCGATATAAAAACGGTTGGTTCTAGGAATTTTTTTAAAGAATTATTGTATTTGGAAAAAATCCTTCCACCTGTCATCAAACATCCCTTCCCGCTGGACGGTGGTGGACGGTAAAGCAAAGCCCAACTATGTTGATTTTTCGGTATTTCAATTCAAAAGAATACAGAATTTTAAACACGAATTGCGCACAGACAGTACAAGAAGAAAAAGGAGAGAAACATCAAAGACTGAAGAGGAGATTGGGAGATTGATCTGTTCTTCACTCTTTCTCTGCTCCTTTTCCCTTCTCTCTCCTCCGTTTCCCCAATCGGTTGCTTCATCCGTACTCCATTTCATCACCCTGCGACGACCAATCCGTATCCCCTCGCCTTTTCCGTATTCAGCTACTCTAAAACCCTAGACGACTGCATCAGACTTGAGGCTGACTGCCCTGTGACTTCCTACCTCTGCCCGCCATGGATGACTGCTGCTCCACCCAGCTGCTTGACGGCGACGGCACATTCAATGTCGAAGGACTCGATCGCTTCGTCTCCACCACCAAGCTCTCTGACTGCGGTCTCTCCTACGCCGTCGTCGCAATCATGGGCCCCCAGAGCAGCGGTATGTTGTTCTCTGCTAACTTTCTAGTTTCACCTTGATCCGGTATATGGGCTGCAATTGCTTTGTTTTACTTGAAACGGAGCCTGATTTTGCTCCCTCCCTGGCTCAATTTAGCTTTTTTTGGTTCATCTGAATCCCATTTACTTTCATCAATCAAGATCATGTTGCAATCTCGTCCACCCCATGTATTTGATTGGTTTTTGGCGATTATTGCAGCTTGTTCAGATTTACATTCGATCAAGATCTGTGCTTTAACTGATACTTTTCCGTTTTTTGGCGTTTGAGCAGGCAAAAGTACCCTGATGAATCATCTTTTCCATACCAATTTCAGGGAAATGGATGCCTTCAGGGGAAGGTTCGCATTGATAATTTTGTTTAAATTTTAACCTCGGCTAAGTCTTTTTTATTTGTTCCAGTTATTCTGGCTATCTTTGTTTTTATTTCTTTGCAACTCAGTTTCCTTAACGTGGGAAAATGACTAATTTGGTATCAGGGGTCAAACAACGAAAGGCATCTGGATGGCCAAGTGTGTTGGCATCGAGCCATTTACGCTTGGGATGGATCTAGAAGGTACTGATGGCAGGGAAAGAGGGGAGGTAAGTTATATGTATGTTTCAAATGATTGTCTTTTTTGCTTGATTGGCTGTATTTCATTTTACAATTTGGAGTATGAAATTTGAATGCCAGCTGACTGTCGGCACTGTTGTTTGGTATTCTATTTTTGGTAGGCATCTAGTCTTTGAGCAGTTTGGGAGCATTTTCTTGGATAGTTGTTGATGTTTTAACAAGAACTGTAAACCCGTACCGGATGTTGTACCGGATAAGTCAGTGGTAGAGTATTTTGTGTTTAACCAATGGTTCAACCGTTTCATACCGGTAAAATCCTATACCGGTTTGAGCTCCAATAGGAGGGTTTCCGGTCAGACCACTGGTATGTATGGTTTAGCAAACGCTGGTATGAATAGGATTTAGCTTTGGTAGTTACCAATTGAGAATTAGGTACTTTAGGGCACTTCGCCTGTCCTGTGATAAATATGTTTGTGTTGAAACAAAGTGCATTTACTAGTCTTCAGTTCATTTACCTTCTTGTTCGCTAATTAAGTGAGAATTACCAATTGAGAATTAGGTACTTTAGGGCACTTCGCCTGTCCTGTGATAAATATGTTTGTGTTGAAACAAAGTGCATTTACTAGTCTTCAGTTCATTTACCTTCTTGTTCGCTAATTAACTGCATTTCTATGCAAACTCTAATGATTATATTGAACGTCTTTTTTCCAGGATGATACTACTTTTGAGAAACAAAGTGCACTTTTCGCTTTGGCTGTTGCTGATATTGTGATAATAAACATGTAAGTTCTGTGAGCCTGACATCATAATTTTTTTGCTTTCTCTTCACGGCACAGCTGTTTCTTTTGTGCTCCTGGATGTAATTAAGGGCATAGACTAGCGGTATATGTATGTTTATGTGCATGTGTGTATACACATAAAAGGCGTTGGAAATTTGAACCTGGTCTGAAGATTTGGGCTCCCGCCCTGCATTTGCACTACAGTAATTCATAATTTTATTGATAAGACGTTCGAGATGTTTGCAGCCAACTCTATTCCGTACATGTTAGGTTTTCTCTGCTCTGAGTTCAAATGATAATAAAAGATTTTATCTATACAGGTTTATCACAGGTTTATCTTTATATGTATGAAATATTAGCTTTCAGATATAACCTTCATTTAAATGGCAGTGAAATACTTTGTAAGCTACATTGATTGGTGGAGAAAATGTTACCAAAAATTAAGCTTCAGCTGCTATTTTAGTCAGTTAGCCTTGCCAAATTGCTTATAATGTGCTCAATCAGGTCCTTTATCACCTAAGTCGGGGTAGTTGTTATTGTTTTTGCTACTGAGATTTCTTTAGGACTGAAAGTTGGTATTCATAGGTTAAATCAGGCAGACCTTTGATCTAAGATGTCGAAATGGTGTGTTTTTCTTGTTATTTTATGGTTTGCACATTCTTCCTGATGTTGTATTTCTGATTAGGTTGACAATCATCAGTTCACGTTGATATATATAGACACAAACAACGACTTCGACCCAAGTTAAAGGTTTAGGTGACTTGCATGTATTTCTGATCTAAGATGTCAAAATGGGTTGTTTTCTTGTTAGTTTCCGGTTTTCCACATTCTTCCTGATTTTGTATTTCGGATTATGTTGGCAATCATGACTTGCATGTACTTGTACTTGGCTGGCTGATGTGTCTCTGTCTTAACTAGATGCTGAATACTGTGTGCAGGTGGTGCCATGACATCGGGCGGGAGCAGGCTGCAAACAAGCCCCTCCTGAAAACCGTTTTCCAGGTATTTCAATGGTTTGTTCATGGTCGCTAGGTCCTTGGCAAGTCGATTATTGTCATCACCTATTTGGCCATTTCCTGTGCTGTATGCAGGTCATGATGCGTTTATTCAGCCCTCGCAAAACCACATTGCTGTTTGTTATACGGGACAAAACGAAGGTACCAATTTATTGTCATGCAGTTAAATGATATGGCACAGAGCATGTCTTGCCTCCTGATGAAATTTATTTGTGCCGAATCTTGACTTTTGCACAGACTCCACTTGAATATCTTGAGCCTATTCTTAGAGAGGATGTTCAGAAGGTATTTGTCCTCTTAGTAGCCCATTTATATTTTGTTGGTTATTGACTATCAGTTATTCCTTCCCAAAGTGTTCATAATGTTTGAAACTCAATGCAGATATGGGATTCAGTTCCTAAACCCCAGGCTCACCAAGATACTCCTCTGAGTGAATTT
The DNA here is from genome assembly GCA_964030455.1 of Linum trigynum. Taxonomy (NCBI): domain Eukaryota; kingdom Viridiplantae; phylum Streptophyta; class Magnoliopsida; order Malpighiales; family Linaceae; genus Linum; species Linum trigynum. The sequence continues at coordinate 23,391,807 of OZ034814.1, read as the reverse complement.
TTTAATGTAAAATTTCTGTTACTCTCACTTTATATCTTTCTGATTTGTTATATTGGGTGCACCTTAGATGAGTAATTTTTCTTTGTTGCAAGTACAAGATGGCCTTGACATTTTGACGTATAAGTAGATTTTTCCATGATGCCATAGTCTTTTACAAGCTGTATGGTTACCTCTTGAACTCAGCCATTTATTATGTCTTAATTTGTTTGGTCATTGGTTTGAAGGTGGAAGTGACTGCTCTATCCAGCTTTGAAGAGAAGGAGCAACAGTTTAAGGAGCAGGTAAACGAATCTCACAATTTGCACAGCCTTAAGGTCAACTTGTGTTTCTTCAATAAGCCGTTGGTCACTATTGTGCTTTTGTCCAATTGATTAGCTTCAAACCTGTAGTCTTATTCCCTAGGACACAAATATAATATTTTCTTGTTGTGCTGCACTTGTTTGTATTGTTTGCTCTTGGTATCATCACAAGCTTATCACTTATGGTCTATTTATGTCATCTTATACAGGTTGCTCAACTGAGAGAGCGTTTTTTCCATTCCATTTCTCCTGGAGGCTTAGCTGGTGATAGAAGGGGTGTTGTCCCTGCGTCGGCTTTTGCTTTCAGTGCGCTTCAGATTTGGAAAATTATAAAGGAGAATAAGGATCTCGATCTCCCTGCTCATAAGGTTCGTCAACTGAGGTCTTCATAGACAAAGATAAATTTTAGTTCTTTACCTGAATGTTTCATTATTTTGTTTGTCAGGTGATGGTTGCAACTGTTCGATGTGAAGAGATTGGCAATGAAAAGCTTCGTGACTTGAAGTCCGATGAGGTACTCCATTATTAAACCAGGATGTCTCATCCTGTTTTTTTTTTTGTTTTTTTTGTTTTTTTTTTTTTTGCTGGTTTATTCCTGAACTGTGAAATTTTTAGTACAAGACCTCAAGAGTTATTGAATTTGCTTTAAAAAGGGATGGCTGGAATTGGAGGAAGCTGTTGAAGCTGGTCCAGTATCAGGATTTGGGAAGACTGTCAGCTCTATCCTGGAAAGATGCCTTTCAGAGTAAGTCTATAACTTTTGGGAGTTGTCGCCCAACTAATAATGTTCTCTTTTTTATGTTTCTTCTGGATCACTTTATTGTCTCAATATATTCTAAACCTGTTTCTGGACAGGTATGACATGGAGGCAACTTATTTTGAGGAAGGAGTGAGAAATGCAAAACGGGAACAGCTGGAGACAAAAGCATTGGATGTAAGACTCTTGCTGTGTTTGAACAGTCAGCCAAACTTTTGGGGTTATGGAATATCTTTGTTATATAACTTTGTTGCTGACATTTCCCAGTGTAGTTATGCTCTTGAGATTTTGCCACTTCCGGTTACTGAGCTTCCTGTTTATCATGCAGCTGGTTCATCCTGTTTATGTTACTTTGTTGGGACATCTACGTTCTAAAGCACTTGAGGACTTCAAGAGTAGGCTAGAGCAGTCACTTAGCAGAGGCGACGGATTTGCTGCTTCTGTTCGTGCTTGTACTGAATCTTCCCTTGTTGAGTTTGATAAAGGATTCAAAGGTATTACAAATTTATGCCTTTTATTTTAAGTCGTCCCTAGAGTTGTGATTTATGCCACTATGCTGTCTTATTTTGCGTCAAGGGAAACTTGTTGGAAATTTTTTTTCCCGAGGGGATCAGATGGTATCTTACAGATGTAGGTGTTCATATATGGATTAATCAAAGCACAGGTTAATTTAGCTTTAACCCAAAGATTGCTTACTGGGATTGGGGATGAAAAACATCCAACCACTTTGGTCCTTAACCTGGAAAAGGGACAGCACAGGACGGTAGCTTGTTAACTTTTGCGTTTATATGATGCAATGTTACAGTTTTTGTGTTGTCTGACTTGTATTTTTGTATGGCCCATTTAAGCTCGTAGTTAGGACCTCTCAGATTGTTCTTATGACTAAGGTAATGCCAGATGTATATGTGCTTCTAATTGAATCCTTTTAAGTAGTTTTTAGATGTATGCATTGTGGTATATGTTAACAGTTAAGAAGGAGAAAAAAGGGGGGGGGGGGGTATTTTATTAGATATTGGCCAATGCCTGAGCTGGTTCCTTGTGGAAGAATGACAGTGGAAATTGTGATGGGCCTAAAATAAACAGCTCATATAACTGCTGTGGGAGTATGCCTCATTAACAGATATATATGAAGTTGCGAACGACCACTGTAATCAGAAGAGTTTGTAAAGAGTTGACAGGTGACACTTTTTAATATAGGTAGCGTTTAACATGATCTAGAGAACCTAACCCTCTTCCCTGACTAAGAGGCTTGGCTAGAATTACTTATGATGAGGATCCATTGCTTCAATGCTACATTGAGGCGCTATTACAGTGTCGTGCTGTATTGGACAAGTTAAGGAGGACGACTTGTAAACTTTATTCATACTCCTGGCAGTAGGAAGGTACAACTGCTTGGAAACCTATATTGTACTCATTAATTTGACTAACTCTAGCAGTTCTCATATTTCAGATGCTTCCATAAAACAAGCCAATTGGGATGCTTCAAAAGTTCGGGAAAAGCTTCACCGTGATATTGATACACATGCTTCATCTGTTTGCAGTGCCAAGTTGTCTGAAATGTCAGTCAAGTATGAGGTAATTTATTTATCTTTAAGATCTCACGTCATGTTAGGACCGACTAGCAGCATTTTATCTATCACCTCTTCTGAGGTCCTTTTGTAAACTTAGTAGCTGTAGCTCTGTATTCTGGTATTGGATAACTGAATCTGGAAACATTGTTGATATGCAGAATAAACTCACCGAAGCTCTGAGTCATCCTGTAGAATCCCTCTTTGAGTCTGGTGAAAAGGACACATGGGTTTCAATCAGAAAGCTTCTAAAACGTGAAACAGATGCTGCTGTAGCGGAGTATTCCACTGCTGTTGTTGGTTTTGAATTGGATGAAGCTACAGTTGATGCACAAGTGCAGAACTTGAGGGACTTTGCAAGAAATGTAGTGGAGAAAAAAGCAAGAGAAGATGCTGGGAAGGTTTTGATACGTATGAAGGATAGGTAAATACTAATCTACATAATTATACTCTGGTGTATCCTCTGATGTAGTAATCACATGGTTAAGTAATTCATGGGATGTGTTTCAGATTTTCCACAGTTTTCAACCATGATAATGATTCAATGCCGAGGGTTTGGACTGGAAAAGAGGACATCAGAGCCATAACAAAGGATGCACGATCTGCGGTAATCTTCAATGAACTTTCAATATGTGACTTCATGTTCAAACATATTGGTTTATATCTCAAACTGTTTTCTGTGGTTGTGCAGTCCTTGAAACTTCTCTCAGTCATGGCTGCAGTACGTTTGGATGAGAAACCAGATAAGATTGAGAATGTACTTGTCTCCTCTCTCATGGATGGTGCTATTACTACTCAATCTTCTCAAAACAGAGGTGTTGGACCTACTACTGACCCTCTAGCTTCAAGTTCCTGGGAAGAGGTATTAGCAACCATTTGATGTTTAGGCATCTCTTTTTACTATGACCAATTGACCATAGCTTCTATGTATAGACTTTCTGTACCTCACTTTCGTGCCAGCAATTTATTGTGAGTATCACACGTGTGGCAGGTTCCTCCAAAAAATACAGTAATTACACCAGTTCAGTGCAAGTCTTTGTGGAGGCAGTTTAAATCAGAGACAGAGTATACCGTTACCCAAGCAATTTCCGCTCAGGTACAACACCCCCCGCGTTAAAAATGGTTTCCTGGTCCATCTCTTATGCTTGCCTTCACTATTTGGTTGTCATCATGCATGATATACAATAGTTGATTGTGCAAGAAGTTGGAGGCGTTCTGGGTTCCGCCCACTATTTTCTTGGGACCATTGTCATTTTGATCTCTTAAATTGTTCATCTGATGTTTCTACCCCCATAACCTAAACAACTATCTGGAACTGACTCTTCCATCATCTGCTTCATTATGTCTTACCACATTAATACACTGCTTTCTCTGAGCAGCACAGTTAATTGTGTATTGAAGCTTTCTGCATGGCAGTTATATTCTTTAGTATTGATGAAACCTAGTCAGACAAGTGTTTTCTTTTTATTTCAATTAGTTATATTCTTGGCGAGTGTGTTGAACTAGTGATTTCAGAAGATGCATGGATTTCAAATGGTAAATCGTTTTTCTACCGTTTTTTGTGAAATGCATGGATTTCAAACAGGCAGAGATTTTTCATTTACTTTTAAATGATGCATTTGAAATCTGAGATTTTAGGTGAGATTTCAATGCTCCATTGTAAGTGATTTCCTATTCCTTTTCTGTCCTTGCTTTTTGTTTAGTATTTTGATTTTACCTAACTTATGAAACCGTCAATTCTGGATTAATTATCACGACTTTCAGATAATATATACTTATTTCAAATCCATGCATAATCAAAATGTGTTTCAAAACATCCTTCTGGACTTTTCCCGATCCAGACTGTGATTCATTTGTTGGATTCCTTCGCATCGGCGCTCTTACCTAATTATCCCTATTTATTTTGTTTTCGCCCCTTTCTGGTGAATCATACCTAATTCCCTTCTAATATATTGTGGTAATGCAATTTCTTTTTCAGGAGGCTCACAAACGAAATAACAATTGGTTACCTCCTCCGTGGGCAATTGCTGCAATGCTCATCCTTGGTTTCAATGAGTTCATGCTTTTGTTGAAGTAACTCCCTTGCTGATATTTTTCATTGCTTGAAAGATATCCCCCTCTGTATCTTATTGCTCAATGAACACATCATCTGACATTACGGCTTAACAGGAACCCCCTTTACCTAATGGTTCTGTTCGTTGGATACTTGCTCTCGAAGGCCTTATGGGTACAGCTGGATGTTGCTGGGGAGTTTCGACATGGCCCGGTTAGTCTAAATTACAAATCTTAGAAAATGTAGTCCCTGACAGAATTGCATAGCAAAAAGTAGATTAAACCCGGTAATTTAACATCACTTGGACGATAACCGATTAGCTTCTCCCCTGTTTCTTGGTATGCAGGTGGCTGGGTTACTGTCTATATCATCCAGGTTTCTTCCAACAATCATGAATCTTCTAAAGCGACTCGCTGAAGAAGCTCAAGGTCAAGGCCAGCAGCAGCAGCATCAAACACCAACAGCACAAAAACCATATACAGTAGATTCACATAGTTTCAAGCATGAAAGTTCCAGTTCGAATCCAACATCCACTGTGATTTCAGACTCTTCTGTATCCTCAGCCAATGTCTCGTACTCTGATAGTGGGATGGAGTACTCGAGCCCAAGCCAGATGCACAGACGGAGTTCCAAGGGTGAGGTAGAGCAATCCTGATGTTTCACTGCAGTTACTACTATGTTTGCTTCATTTTTTGAGTGGGCAGACAAGTCAAGCGCGCATCACCAGATACATTTAGGATTCCCGGAATGTCTGTAATCTCAGAACGAATAAGTTAGGAATATCTTTGGTGTGTGTTTGCTGAGTCTGGAACCGTGATCTCCAAACTTTTGTATGACAATTTGAGTATTGTTCGTTCTGAGCATCGCTGAAAAAGGAAAGAAGTTTCCACTTTTTTGTTTGTTTGTTTTGTTTTGGTATGAGAACTTTACACATTCAAGTTTTGATTGGAAGTTTGGAACAGATTATATGATTCAGTTTATACCTCAAGAAAAAAAGTTGTCATGCCATTCAGATCTTAGTCTAGTGTTCTGTTACTGTTTGAAATGATCGAAGCCAATCAAGCATATACAAAATTGAGTGTGGCATTCATGAAGATAGTGCAGCGAGTCAGCAATGCAGGTGTGCTTCACAGTACCTTGGCTGGCAACCTTGCGACATGATGCAAAGTATGCTTCCGGTAGTGAAATGATATTACAACCGAGTATACGCTCCGATTATGTACAAGGATGTGTAAACTGCATCTGCAGATTTTGAGAACCAGACCATCGCTTCTTTAGTAGTTTTGTCACGGTCAAATCTGCTCCTCCAAATGGTTGTTTTACAATTGACAGAAATAGATCGAGTACAATTGACAAGATATGTTGTTTTACAATTGGACAGGAAGCATGTGAGAAATCAACACTGGTTGTTAACTTTTCATGTCCTCTTCCTTGGCACAAACTAGCAGAGCTGCTCGAAAATGACATGCACCATGTTCGATGCTCCAGTAAATTTATATCAATCCTGACGAACCCAGCAGCAACAGCTATTGTTTTGACTCTTAAGCCATATTTACAGCCAGTTAAGATTTACCTAAAATCATGACTCTACCCAGAATCTTATGCTACAGATTGTTACATAAAATCGGGTAATTTCAACAATTAAAACTTAAAATCTGTAAAATCAAACAATTTTTATGACACCACCAACCATGCAAAACATGATAGTTGGTCTATCACGTCTTCCTAAATACTTGAAACTCATGTCTAGTTGTGAATTGGAAGTTTCCATTGTTGTTAAAAACTTGGAATTCAATTGTACCATTCCACATACCACCACTTTAGTTTTCTAACTAAATGCTTGATCCTGAAATATAGGAAAGATGGCTATGTTCTGGGACGAGCATGATCCGGTACAACATAAAATTAAACCAAATTGGTATCCAGATAAAAAATATAGAAAAAGGGAGAACCAAAGTCGGATCAAAAGAGCATTCAACCTGATCCAATATGCTTTTTTCTTATCTTTTAAGATGCTATATGACAAAAATAAAAATAAAATGGTCTTGAATTTGAAAATAGAAATCAAATAGAATTTTGTTCACTCCAATCAGATTCGATCAAAATATCGTTTTGATTTGGTCTGATTTAGACCTAATTGTTGCCCACCAGTAGCTATGTCACAATCCTCCCAACCACTCATGTATGTTGTTCGATGGTGTTTGGCGTGTGGGTTGCATTCGATGACTTTTGCAGGCGACGGTCAAGTGATTTTGAGGAAGATCTGGGATGGTGAGGTAGCCGACGTCGTTGGGCGTATGCTTTTGGAGGAGACAAGAAGTTTGCGAGGCTTATTCCAGGAGTTTAAGGTTATTTTTGTTGGTCGGAATTGTAACAGGGTTGCCCACTTGGTGGCAAGAAAAGCCCTTTCGTTGCCTCCCTCCTTAGTGGGGTTCAATTTTGTTTCTTGGCTGTTTTAAGCTATGTGACTCTTTGTATCTGACTGTTTTCTCAGTATACAAGTGATCTTTTGGCGGGAAAAAAAGACATGAATGACAGATTGGTTCATAAGTCATGCATATTCAATAAGGCAACAAACACTACCAAGACTATGCATACCTGTTTCGTAAAACAACACTCAGCATTCCAATTCGCTTAGCTGCGGCAACTCCAGATTGGCTTCCGCTTACCAGAATAGAACACAATCTTGGACACGCTGACAAGCAACCTCTGCCGCTGCACGCAGTACAACTACAACCTTATCTATGCTGCACGATACCCGACACATCATGTAAAACTAGAATGCCACTCAGGGTAAAACGAGGTATTATAACCAATGTACTTGGTGCAAGAGTTTTACCAACCTCTCAGATGAACTACTACCAAGCTCTACTTTTAACTTCAACATCGATGCAACTTCTTCAGCAACCCTCTGTTTCTCAGCGGAAGCTGATGATGAGAAGCAAAAACCAACCAATTTTCAGTGGAAGATTATGGGACACAACCAAGTGAGGAATCTACGAGGGTAGGACCTTCATAACGTTTTCAAGGTTCATTTATGAGACGACATGACTCACTCCTCAACTCCAGGTCGTAGAGGTGAACCTTCAGATGCCACAAACTGTAGGAAACACATGACCGTGTTCCTAGAGGGGAGAGGGCTCTGCCCTAGTATGTAAGTGGGAGGGGTTCGGTTGATTGTTCGGTTATTTTGTAACTCTATTTAAGGGAGAACCGTCTTATTTTGAGGATGAAGCAGAAAGTACATTAACTTACTAAATCCCTATCTCTCTACTTCCCTCAATTCTTCTCACGTTCTTCCCCAAATCCCTTCTAAATTCCAATCCCTAACCCTAAATTCTCTTCTCAATCTAACCCAATTCTCAATTATGAACTTAGTTCCTTCAGTGGTATCAGAGCCTCGTCGATCATGAGTTCACCGCAACTCTCACATGGGGACCAGATGGCTCAGCTCGAAGAGCAGCTTCGGCAGGCGCTGCGGCAAGTCGAGCGTGCGACGGAGGTCCGAGGCGCGGCCACACCACAACGACGGCAGGAGCTTCGCGCCGCCGATCGCTGCGATCCAGACCGCCGGCAGCGAGGAGCAGCAGCTCGCCGACGCGGAAGAAGGGGAGACGAGGGTGGCTCATCCGGCCGACGAGGTCTTGGCCGGGATGGGAGGTCCAGCGACGATGGGGTTTCAAGCGACCTTGGCGGGACAGGCTGCAATTACATTGGTGGACAGTGGCGCGTCTCTCAATTTCGTGGGAGAGGAGCTGGCTGCAAGGTTGGAGAGAAAGTCGGAGACGATCGAGTGCTTCTCGGTCAAAACTGCGAATGACGTGTCCCTGTGGTGTGACCGGGTTTTTCGGGCAGCCACCCTGCGAATACAAGAGCTCAAGGTAGAGACTGATTTGTATATGCTTCCTTTGCAGGGGTTTAATGTGATCCTGGGAGTGCCCTGGATGCGAAGTCTGGGACCGGTTACTAGTGATTGGGTGAAGATGGTGATGCGATTCAAGTGGCAGGACAAGGATTGGGAATTGTAAGGGCTCACTACGGCCGCGAGTCCTGTCAGTTGGGAAGAGCTACAGTTGCTTGAGGTAGTGGATGTGGATATGGCGGTATTGTGCTGGCCGCTGGAGAGTGCCGAGAATCAGGAGGTGGCGCCGGACATGCGGGCCCTCTTGGAGCATTATTCGGGGCTATTTGCGACCCCGCAATGGCTGCCACCAAGCCGACAGGTGGACCACCGGATCCAATTGAAAGAGGGAATCGATGCAGTCAACGTGAGATCCTACCGGTATGCGCACTTCCAGAAGGAGGATATAGAGCGGCAGGTGGAGGAGATGTTGCTCTCTGGGTTGATCTGGGCGAGTTCGAGCCCCTTCTCTTCACCAGTATTATTGGTTAAGAAGAAGGGCGGAACGTGGAGGTTCTGCACGGACTACAGGGTACTGAACGAGGCCACCATCAAGGATAGGTTTCCGATTCCCACGGTCGATGATATGCTTGATGAATCGCAGAGTGCCCGGTATTTCACTAAGTTGGGTCTGAGGGCGGGATATCACTAGATCAGGATGCATGAGCAGGATATCCACAAGACGACTTTTAGAACGCACAACGGGCATTACGAGTACCTGGTTATGCCCTTCGGCCTTTGCAACGCCTCGTCAACCCTTCAGGCAGCTATGAATGACATTTTCAGACCACTTCTGCGCAAGGGAGTGCTGATTTTCTTCGATGATATTTTGGTTTATAGCTCTTCTTGGGAGGAGCATTTGCGGCGATTGCGAATGGTGTTTGAGATTTTGCAGGATAACTAGTTCTTTGTTAAATCATCGAAGTGTGCCTTTGGAGTGCAGAAGGTTGACTATTTGGGACATGTCATAACTGGGGAAGGAGTTCAAGTTGACCCCGGGAAGATACAAGCAATGGTAGATTGGCCGATTCCGAAGACGGTGACGGAGTTGAGAGGGTTTCTGGGTTTGACGCGCTATTACTGGAAGTTTGTGCAGGGATACAACTCTATAACACGGCCCCCTGACGGAGCTACTGAAGAAGGGAGGGTTTGGTTGGAACCCACAAACCGATGAGGCCTTCCGTGCTTTGAAGGTGGCCATGACGACGACCCCGACATTAGCACTTCCAGACTTCTCAAAACCGTTCATTATCAAGACCGACGCGTCTGGGAGGGGGATCAGGGCTGTGCTGTCCCAAGGCGGACATCCCATTTCATTCATGAGTTGTACCCTAGCCTCGTCCAAGGAAGCCTGATCGATGTACCAAAAAGAGATGCTGGCAATTACAAATGTCGTACAGACATGGAGGCCATATCTGCTGGGGCATAAGTTTCATATCTACACGGATCATCAGTCTCCGGCATTTGATCAATCAGAAAGTCTCCACCTCGGATAAACACAAATGGGGAGTGAAGCTCCTCGGCTATGACTACGAGCTCTACTACAAACCCGGGCCGACAAACAACGCGACAAATGCTTTATCGAGGTTGGATAATGGACCGGTGCTCGCAGCAGTAACCAGACCAGTGGTGTGCTTTTGGGATGAGGTTCGTCGGGCGTTGGAGACCAGTCCTTACTTGTTGGAGTGCAAGAACCGCGCCATGAGCCAGGACCCAGGCGAGTATACCCTGCGCCATGGCCTTGTATTTTTGTGTGGTCGAGTGGTGCTACCAGCCCAGCCTACTTTGACGACTACTGTGATGAGGGAGTTTCATGATTGACCGGTTGGAGGCCATTCGGGGCACGAGCGGACATTGAGGAAGATCAAGGCCCAGTTTTATTGGTCGCAGATGGATCCAGAGGTGAAAGCCTATGTCGCCTCCTGTGACACCTGCTAGCGTGTTAAGGCCTTATTTCTGCGATCTGCTGGTTTATTGCAGCCATCGCCGGTATCGAAAAGGGTGTGGGAGGACATCAGTATGGACATCATTGTGAGGTTACCACCCTCAGGGGGCAAGACAGTTCTGTTGGTAGTGGTGGACAGGTTGATGAAGTACGCACACTTCATGGCGCTCTCGCATCCGTACACGGCCAGGACCGTATCCGAGCAGTTCGTGCAGGGAGTAATCCACCACCATGGGTTTCCACGCTCCATTTTCAGTGACTGGGATGCTCTATTTCTGGGGAAATTGTGGAAGGAGGTGTTCGCCCTCGCCCAGACTGAATTGAGGATGAGTTCAGGATATCACCCGCAGTTAGACGGACAGACTGAGGTCGTCAACAAACATCTGGAGCAGTACTTGAGGTGCTTTGCTCATCAGCAGCCGCGGAGTTGGTTGGCAATGCTTCCTTGGGAGGAGTTATGGTACACCACCACTTATAATCGCTCCATTCAGATGACCCCGTTTGAGGCTCTGTACGGGTGTGCACCGCCGACCCTTGTGCGTTACCAGTCAGGCTCGAGCTCGGTGGACGCCGTCGATCGCTGGCTCGCCGTAAGAGACGAGGTTCTGGAGTAGTTGAAGGCCAACTGTGCGGCTGCCAGCAACCGCACGAAGGAGGAAGTCGATTCGGGCCGGCGGGAGGAGGAGTTTGCTGTGGGCGATTGGGTTCTGCTCCGCCTTCACCCATATTGCCAGTCGTCTGTGTTCAGACGAGCCTACCAGAAGCTGGCGACTCGCTACTTTGGACCTTACCAGGTGCTGGAACTAGTGGGATGTGTGGCATATCGCCTAGAACTTTCAACTACTGCTCGTATCCACCCGACCTTCCATGTTTCCTTGCTCCGCAGGTACCGAGGAAGTTCGCGGCCGGAACACCCACCAGTACCATAGGTTGACGAGGATGGGAGCCTGGAGTTCGAGCCGGAAGAGGTAATGGAGACGCGATGGGAGAGACAGGGGAATAGACTGGTCGAGCAAAGCTTAATCCGCTGGCAGCATTTGGGACCCGAGGAAGCTACATGGGAGGATACGGAGACGATTCGACAGAACTACCCAGTGTTCGACCTTGAGGGCAAGGTCAGTCTCTAGAGGGGGAGATTGTAGGAAACACGTGACCGTGTTCCTAGATGGGGAGGGCTCGACCCTAGTATGTAAGTGGAAGGGTTCGGTTAGTTGTTTGGTTGATTGTTTGGTTATTTTGTAACTCCTATTTAAGGGATAACCGTCTTATTTTGAGGATGAAGCAGAAAGTACATTAAATCCCTAAATCCCTTTCTCTTTACTTCCCTCAATTCTTCTCACGTTCTTCCCCAAATTCCTTCTAAATTCTAATCCCTAACCCTAAATTCTCTTCTCAATCTATCCCAATTCTCAATCGTGAACTTAGTTCCTTCATAAACTCATCCGGTGCTTTTTTTCTGCCAACAACCACACATACTGAAAAATTAATAAACTATTATAGTCACTCACATCCAGAAATCTCGGGGAGTTAAGAAACATTTGATGAACATGCAACCAAGAGAAAAAGATCTCAGCACCATAGTATTACAGCTAGCAAGAATACCTTCTCTTATAGAACATTTTTCACGAACGTGCCTTTCTCGCTTGTTGGCAAAGAAGTAGGCCAACCAATATGCAAGAAGATGTAGAAACTCTGTACAACCCCAACCACCTAAATGGTATTAATAACGTCGAACACAAGAGGGATGGTGAACTTACCCGGTTAAAATACAAGAGCACCATTCTTTCCTCATCACCGGCACTCTTCCTGGGAACAGTGAAGAGCCATAATTCTGCGACGTAAGATAGTTAATTTAAACAATGGCAACAACAAAAAGACATGCATTCTACCAATATAAATTCATACAAACACTTGATTTGGCAACATCTAGATCATAAACTATTCTCTAAATGCGAATAGAGCATAAAGGTTTGTATCATCATGACATCAGGCATGTGATTAACTAATAAATTTAACGAGGAGATTTCAGGAAACTGCATATACAATGAAAATGAATGAAGCCAGACCTTAAAAGGTCCATGTAGACAACTTAATTATACTCCTAACAGAGTTTTTTGTTAGGAGATACTGATAGGGTCGGATGGGCAGTCACGTCAACAAGCCACGATCCATCGGTGGAGGAAGATTGGCGCCAGCATGTGAGGGAGCCGAGTCCATCAGCTGGCCCAAGCCTACAGGAAAAGAAAATGGGGCCGCCAGACCCCCAAATTCAAAAAACACCACTTTTTTTTTTACTCAAAACCCTCCCCTCTCTGATCTTTCTCCACCATACACGTTTCCCCCCCCCCCCTCTCTCTCTCTCTCTCCAAAAATCAATCATTTCTACTCCCTCTCCTCTCCCTTTCCCTTTCCTCTCCCGACGACGGTGGCCAGGTTGGTTTGACGGCGGCGACGGTGCAGACGAAGCGGCAGCGACGAAGGGGTTGGTTGACGACGGTCGTTGAAGAAAGAACTACTTCGTTGAATGAGGTAGCCGAGTTTTTTCCCCCCTTTGTTCATGGATACTCATGTTCGTTTGAGTAGATTGAGTTAGTGCTGCACGGCTTCGACTAGATCTGTGTTTTTCTTTTCCTACGTTTTTTGGATGAGTTTGATGGATTTGTTTTCTAGTAACTTAGAGGTCGTTTGCTTGTGGGATTTTGAAAAAGGAAGGATTTTAGTAAAACCTTGGATTTTGGAATTGAAGGATTATGTTGGATTTTGCTATGTTGGATTTGTGTTGGATTTTAAAAATTGCATGTTTGCTTGTTGGATTTCAGAATGGACTTTACTATCTTGGATTTATGGGTTAAATGATGAGTTTACCTTTTTATCCTTAGTCCTATCATCATAAAGTAGTTTTCTTTTTTTTGTTAAGGATACTTTGGTCATTCAGAGTTAGTGGGGTCCACGGATTTTGACACTTCTCAAAATCTTACCTCATGAGGTGGGATTTTATAATCCGTGGGGTCCACGGATTTTGAGCAAAAGAAAATCTCACATTTGTGGGCTCCACGGATTTAGGCCAACTTCATTTTTATCAACAAACATGGATTTGGACCATAATCCAACAGATTTTGAGGCAAAATCTCTCATCAAAATCCTACAAGCAAATGACCTCTTAGATTTGACTGGATCTGGGTTGCTTTCTTTTGTGGATTTTGACTGGATCTGGGTTGCTTTGTTTTCTGGATTTTGTGGATATGTTTTGTGTGAATTTCGATATTAGTTCTGTTCAGGCAGGATATCAGTTTTCAATTACTTGGATAGTTGTGTGGCTGAGATCTGGGATTCGATTTGTAGATCTGGAATATTAGTTCCTTTCATAGTGGATAACAATTATCATGCTTGGGATACTACTTTTTGATGATGTGGATATTGTTCTGTAATTGATCGTTCGGATATTAGTTACTTTATGTCTGGATATTTGTTTACTCTGTCTTGATATTTCTCTTCCCTATATGGATGTTAGTTCACTTATATTAGTTTTGTGCGGTTGAGATATCTGTTATATTATGTCTGAATACTTATTTGTTTGTATCTGGATATTACTTCTATGATGTTAGTTCTGTGTTTTCAGATATTAAAAATATTATTCCTGGATATTTGTCCTCCATGTTTGGATATTTGTCTGCTCTTTATTGGATATTTTTCTATGTTTATCCGATATTTGTATGTGCTTCAGGGATTTTGCATAATGGAAGACAAGGAGCACTCATTGCAGATAATCTCTTACTCTAGCACTACAATGCCCATGTAGTTGGGATTAGACTTGGGGTATTTGTAATTTAATTTGTTGATGATGTGGATTCTTGTATGCAATTGGTTGTTTAGATATTAATTATGAAATGCATTGATATTTTTTTCCTCAATCGGGATATTACTTTGCCATGTATAGATATTAGTTCCCTGATATTTGTTCTGTGAGGTCAAGATATTTGTTAAATGATTTCTTCGATATTGCTCTATTTGGAATGTTATAATTGTCATGCTTAATGGCTTTAAATACTAGTTGTATTGAGTGTTGACAATAGTTTTGCATACTTGAAAACTAGTGTTTTGTTCTGGAATACATTTTGTGATTTGGGGATGCTAAATACTAGCTCATTTCAACAATGATACAAATTAAGTTGATAAATATCCACACGAAACAAATATCCAAACAACACAAACTAATGTCTAACAATCACATACTAATATCCATTCATACAAAACAAATATTCAAACCACACGGACCAATATCCGAACGTCGCAAACTAATATCCGTTCACCATAACAATTATCCACACCCCAAAAATAATATTCTCACCATAACACACTAATATCCACCACACACAGACGTGGTGGACTAATATCCGACTACACAGACAAATATCCACACAAACAAACATACATAAATATCACTTATCATACACGTCCACATAGACACCCTTCTTTCGACTCCTAAACCCCATACCATTAATCCCTAAAATCTAAACCCTAAAATCTAAACCTCTAACCCTAAGCCTTAAAATCTAAACCCCAAATCCTAAAACCTAAATCCCAAACTTGTAATTGATTGGCCTCATATTAGTTATGTGATTTGTGGATATTTTTTTGCTTTGTCTCGATATTATTATGTGAAGAGACCGCGATTAGGAGAAGGACCATCCCAGCTCGTCGTGGCATGATCGAAACGTGGAGGGCTCCGAGGAAAATGATAAAAAATATTATCGAAAATTTGGCCAAGCAAGAAAACATTTGAACTATTCCTTTTTCATTTTTGTGGTTGTACTTTTACGGATTTTAGATTATGAGATTGTAAAGTTGGAATGACACTGAATACTAGTTGTATCGCGGTTTGTGGAAAAACGACTTTATTTAATTATGAATTTGTTTAAACTAAATATCAACACAAACAAACACATATAAACACCACATAAAACAAATATCCAACCATCCAACCAACCCAGACTAATATTCGACGTGGCAAACTAATATCCGTTCACCATAAAAATGTCCACACCACCCAGACTAATATCTCACCGTCTAACACTAATATTCGGTGATACCATAATTAATATTGTCACCATTATAGACTAATACCCACCACACACAGACTTATATCTAACTGTCACAAAGTCCAATGTATTCAAAAGTGAGTTTCTACGTAGAAACTTTTTGGTGATTTAGAACCGTAAAATCATAAGTTTTAAAGCGAATTTTTTAACTACAATAGTTATAAAAACTGAGATTTTGTGTAGAAGCTTTTTAGTGACATAGAAACGTAAAATTGTAAGTTTTTAAGTATTAAAGCGCGATTTTGACTACATTGTCGCAGACTAATATCTGACTACACAATTGACTCACTCCTACTATCACTCTAGAAAATGGCCAAGTGTAACCACTTCCTAAAGCGTAGTATAGCGGGTTTCGATTTTAATGTCAACTCGGGTCCTAGACGTGATGACTACTTAGTGAATTCTTATTATTTAGCGGTGAAACTTTAGTGCAAGTTCAAACAAGCAAACAAGCAGAGCAAGCAAGAAGGTTGTTTTCAAGTCAAGAGAGGTCACATGGATATGGTTCCCCCTAGACTGCAGTTAAGCCATATTGCAATTTACCAAGTTCAGTTTTAATGATAGTTATACTGCGGGAGGTTCTTAAGCAGTCTGAAGTCTCGACTAAAGGTCTCCAAACCCTCTCAATCTGAGTCCCCAGCGGGCGACTAACCTCCACCGGAGTAAACAGATTGAGGCCCTAACGAACCAAACCTCCACTATCGAAGTAAATTCGTTACAGAATAGTGAATTGGCTCCTCGACTAAAGTCGCCAATTCACTACCTTCAATTAAGGGTGCTCTATCAACCTAGGCATATATTCTCTTTCTACGTTAAAGCAGAAACAACAGGAATTTGACCAGGATTCATGCCATCCAATAAATCAAACCTCAATTGAATATAATCAAATCATAGAATCTATACTTGGGTTCATACAATCAGACTTAACATAAAAATCTAGGGTTCTCCATACCCAGATGAATGAGGAAGTTACTCCATGGAGAGAGAAGCAAAAGCAAGCTCAGATGCAGAAATCATGCTGTGAAGGATGGGTTTCTGCTCCTGGTCGTCAATTGGCACTTATCCAAGTGTGAGCCGAGCTCCAATGGTCATGAAGATCAAGATAGGGAACTTGGGAACTCTGGTTCGTCGCTCTTTCTCTCTAGGAATCGCTTTCTTTCTCTAAAACTCCGAAAAAACCTAGACTTTTGGCCTTCTTTTCCCTTAAGAAGCTGTCTGTTGCGATCCCCGGCCTGAATACCGGGTCGGGTATTTTGGGTGGCGACCGGGTATGTTCGAAACGCACCGTCTGGTGACAGGGAAAATCCCCGGTCATGGCCAAGAATCACCGACCAGGGATTTCTGCTTCCTGCCCGGGCCCCCTTCTGCTTCTCAAAGACGCCCGAAGCGTCAAATCCCCGGTCATCTCCAAATAATACCCGACCGGGTAAATCTGCTCATGGCCGGGTATTTTGCTCCTCCAGCACACTTCACCCCAAACTTGCTCCTTTCGACCCCAAACTCGTTTCTTCGCCTCGATGCCAACGCTAAGCCTTGAAATATGACATAAACGCACAACCTAGCGTGAAATCGGCTTAAAACACGAGAATCAACACCTCAAACGGCTCAAGAATAGGGGTAAAAACATGAGTAATCAATGGTCTATCAAAATCCCCCACACTTAACCGTTTGTTTTTCCCCAAGCAAACCTAACTCAAACCAATGCAACTCTCCAGCCCTCTATAGCAACAAACAATCCCGATCGTCGGTAGGGGATTTCCTAGATCATATAGCAGCTTACGAGGTCAACTGGTCTTTTGAGACGTTCCCTATCTCTCTCAATGCGAGTACTAGACTCAAGCCAGGATCATGAGAAGAAGTAAAAGTAAGACAATCAGTTCATGGATAAAGGGACTCATACCATTCACAACCAAGGACTCGTTGTACCGGGGTGATCTTTCACTTCATTTCACCGTTGGAACCCCATTTTCACTTTTATTTTACTATTTTTTTCATTCACTTAGCGGGGGTTCCAACTGCAGTCTTTTGCACGGCCGACCCTTATTAGTCGAGCAAGAGAAATTTCTGTACATCTGGCGCTCTCCAGAGTAATTCTTTTAACTCCTTTTCCTCAACTCGTGTGGAGGGTCAATGAAATTAAGGGGGTCGAAAGCTCTATCCGTGCCCTTAAAAACACATCCTCAAGTAGGAAAACCGTTCAACGGGTGGAAGTTTTACTTGTACTAGAGACAACTTAGCTTCACCTTGTAGGAGTACCCCACTAAGGATCACTAAAATCTCTTCCAAAACCCGATTTTTGTGCAATGAACGGTGTCGCACACGTTGGGCTTACCCCATGTTTAAGATGTAATGATTTCTACATGGAGGACCAACTACTTTTCATTTTCCACATGAGCACCCTGTTCGATACACGAGTCCATAACACAATCCAAATAGAGTCACCATTATCACATGAATTCAACGGTCTTAGCTCCACTAATTCACAAAACCAACTGGCACAGCAGAGAGCTAGATAGGAAAAATCTTATACTTCAACATCCTCCATAGTGATACACTACCTCCCTAGGTTGCACATTACTATAGATACTGTCAATTCAAAGCATACTGAGCAGACAATTTGCAAGGAAACACGTACTTGGAGCCCTCAAATTTAAAAATTTGGACAGTGGACTAGGCTGCAAACACACAAATAGATCTAATGCAGTCAAAAGAGAAACATCCACCCCACACTTAAGATCGACATTGCCCTCAATGGAGAAGAGGGAAGGATAAGGGGAACGATGTTACCGGTGTGCACAGACTGCATGAGACTGGAAAGGGACTAGTCTGAGTGAAGCGGACTGAAGAAGGGACTAGTCAGGGACAAAGCACAACTAAAGGGAACAAAAGAACTCAAACACAGTACGTTAGGTCCAATGGTCAGCCCACTAGTCATGGAGGATGTTGAAGTATAAGATTTTTCCTATCTAGCTCTAAAATCAAAAGAAAGAAAAAGAAAGTAGACCAACACACAAGACAGTTTGCATTCTGACAGAAATGAAAACAACACAAAACGGGGCCACGAGTACAACCTACTCGAGCCCGGTGAAGTTGATCTGGTCCATGAGATCGTCGACCCCATCATGCGGTGGTGGTGGTGAGTGATCCCACCGGGTGGTCCAGTGGTGCTCCTCCGGTGGGTGACAAGACTGGAGCATGTGCTATGAGTACTCCATCAACCGGCGGCCACGATCCCGCTCCCGCTCGATGAGAGCACCAGTGACTCCCATCTGGGCCTCCATCCGGTCGAGGATCTCGTCTACAACCGTCAGCCTGGACTGGTACTCGACCTGGTGGGCCGAATACTGCTGGTAGAACTGGACCTGATGGTCCATGATCTGCTGGTTCTGAAGGCCGAGCTGCTGGAACTGGAGCCCCATCTGCTGGAACTGCTCTGTGAAGAAGTCCATCGACGGGCCAGAAGCCATCGACGGACCAGAAGGACCGGAGGAGGACTCGCCTCTCTCGGGTCTCCGTCGCGGCAGAAGGTCCCCTGGTGGCCGCCGGTCGCCAAAAGAGGAGAGAAGTCAGTGGTTTTGTGGGAGGAGGAGAGGGAAAATTTGGAAAAAATGAGGGTAGAGAGAGAAAACTGACCGGGGATTTGCTTAAATAGCAAAAATCCCCGATCGGCCTCAAAAATACTCGGTCGGGTATTTCGAGTCCACGACCGGGGGTTTTGGAAACGACGCATTTCGAGTGCAAGGAAATCCCCGGCCTTGAGCCAAAAATACCCGAACGGGTATTTTTGGCTCAAGGTCGGGGATTTGCCCTTTGGGCGCCCCGGAAGGCAGAAGGGGTCCCGGTCACGAGCCAAAAATACCCGGTCTGGTATTTTGGCTCACGATCGGGTATTTTACCCTTCCGGCCAAAATTCTCATCCTCCCAAATTTTCAACCTCCCCTGCACGAAAACACCAAACCGAGACAGAACCACGATCGAACTTCAACACAGATATGCAACTGACTCAACACTACATAAAAACACAGAAAAAGGGAAAAAGAAATGCAAACCGTGGTGGGTTTGCCTCCCCACAAGCGCTTCTTTACCATCTTTTAGCTGGACGCCCATGGTGGATACTCAGCGGGGTGCAGGAACAGGTGCCTCCAAGAGCGGATCCACATCGCTCTTGAGGTACAGCTTCAGATTGTGGCCATGCACCAGACAGGTGCGACCACCAGCATTGGTCAGCTCGACCTGGACATCCGGCAAGATGCAGGCGAGTGAGTACTCGGATGGTCAGGCTGGTCGTGGTGCAGGAGGTGGAACCAGCTCATAGTGGGGTCCACCTTTCTTCCGTGCAGGCTTAGCCACCTGCTGCTTCGGTCGCCACTCCTCTTTGATCATTTTGTTTGGTGGTGAGGTTGAAAGGAGTGGCGGCGCAGACGTGAGAGGGGGATCTTGCAAAACGAGATGCATAGGGGGTACACGACAGGCTCGTGTACCTGGTGAGAAATAGCATGCATAGGTGAGGCAGCAGGCATATCACAATGATCAAGGTCAGCCACAGAAAAAGTAGCCTGTTCGTTCCCAGCACGGAAGATCAGTTTACCACTATGCACATCAATAAGGGGAAAAAATCCCAAAATACACATGTTTTAATTTTTTTTTCCAAAATACACATGTTTTAAAAGAATTTCCCAAAATACACATGTTTGGGCATCACCGCTGTTGTCAACAGCAGTGAATGCATTCACCGCGGCAGACCAAAGCGGTGAATGCATCACCGCGGTTGACGGCCGCGGTGAATGCGTGACGTAACACTGAAACTTCAAACAAACATAACTTTGCGCTCAGTTATCCGATTGGAGCGAATTTTATTTGATTCCACATAAATTTTCAAGATCTTTCAATCTGAAACAAGACTTCACCCCCCAAAAAAATCATTTGCTACCCCGAACAAGCAATTTTTCGATTTTGACAAACTTTGGAAGATCATAACTTTGAGCTCCACAATCCGAATGTCATGAAACTTTTTTTTTGATTTTGCATAACTTTTGAAGTACTACAACTTTGTTTATAACCATAATTTTGGAAAGTATGTGGATTTGTGAAAAGTAAAGGCAAAGTTATTCACAAAATCCCGTATACCCAAAAATACTTCTTTTTAAAAAAATTATTTCCTAGTCAAAGTTGTAGTTCTTAAAAAGTTATGCACAGTAAAAATAACTTTATGACGTTCGGATTGAGGAGATAAATGTTATGGACTTCCAAAGTTTGGCAAAATCGAAAAATTGCTCGTTCGGGGGTAACAAACGACATTTTTCTGAGATGAAGTCTTTTCAAATTGAAAGATCTTGAAAAGTTATATGAAATAAAAAAAAATTCGCTACAATCGGATAACCGAGCGCAAAGTTACGTTTGTCTGAAGTTTCAGTGTTAAGTCGGGCATTCACCGCGACCGTCAACCGCGGTGATGCATTCACCGCTTTGGTCTGCCGCGGTGAATGCATTCAATGCGGTTGACAACAACGGTGATGCCCAAACATGTGTATTTTGGAAAAAAAAATTTATAACGTGTGTATTTTGAGAATCTTTTTTTAAAACATGTGTATTTTTGGAATTCATCCCATCAATAAGTGCCTTGGCGGTGGCAAGAAATGGTCTACCCAAAATCAAAGGCACATCCACATCCTCATTTATATCCAGAACAACAAAATCAACAGGATACGTGAATGCACCTACTTTAACAAGCAGATCCTCGATGATACCCCTAGGATGCACAATAGAGAGATCAACTAACTGAATGCTCATCCTAGCAGGGCTAAGTTCACCTAGGTCTAGCTTTTTAAACACTAGTTCCTAGGTCCACCAAGGACTTTCCTACATGCACGCTGCCAATATTAAGAGGGATAGTGAAACTCCCGGGGTCTTTGCGCTTTTCGGGAAGCTTGTTTTGCAAGATGGCAGAACACTCCTCGCTCATCATCACTGTCGAAAGATCCCCAAGTTTCTTCTTGTTGTTGAGGAGATCCTTCATGAACTTTGCGTACTTGGGCATCTTCGACAGTGCCTCCATGAAAGGTATGCTGACGTTAAGCTGCTTCAATATTGCCATGAACTTGATAAACTCAGTCTCCAGCTTATCTTTGTGTAGTCGAGTGGGGAAGGGAAGCTAGGGTACATGCTCCTTGACCACTGGTTGTGGCTTGGGAGCAGGGGCTTCCTTCTCCACCCTTGCTTCTGCATCGTCGGCTGGAAGTGTTGAAGCAAGCAGTGGCTCTTCCTCACTAGCTTGGGCATGAACCGCCGATGTGGACTTGCCACTCCTGTTGGTGATAGCATTCAGCTACTGGTGCGGCTCCCGTGGATTGGGGATGGTTGTGGCAGGTAGAGTTCCCGGGGCCCGGGTATTAATTTGGCGAGCTATGTCACCAACCTGGTTTTGTAAATCTTGCAAAATGGCACCCTGGTTCCTCTGGCCTGCCTCCAGTGAGGCTATGTTCTGGTCCATCCTCTTGAAATTCTCCTGGCTGGTAGTCATGAATGGTGCTAGAATGTTTTTCAGCTCGGTCATCTGATTATCGGGAACTGGAGCTGCTGCTGGCTCGGCATACTGACGCTGGGGCTGCTGAAATGGTTGCCCCTGCCTCGGCTGTTAAGGCTGCTGCTGAGGGACTGGCCCCTGTCTAGCCTGGAAAGGCTGCCTCTGCTGAAAACCACCCGCTAGTGCTGGGAAACCAGGTGGTTTAGTGGTGTTGCTGTTCCAAGCGAAGTTGGGATGCTGGCGCCACCCCTCATTGTATGTATTGCTGTATGGGTCAAGACGCCGAGCAACGATGAAGTCCAACTACTCTTGGGGAGTAAAGGACTCCCGCATAGCCGGGAAGTCTTCCACCAGATGATTTGAGCTCTCACACCACTGACATTGAGCTACTGGAGGTGTAGCCAAACCTCTGCCCGGAATAAGGTTGTTGGGTTGCTTCAATGTCTGCACTAACTCAGCCACCTGCTGCTCGAGCCCGGACCTGGCCTCCATGGCATGCACACCACGGTCCCGGGAATTCCTGCCTCTGCTGCTCTGCCCCCAGGAATGATCTCTGGCAACCAATGTACTGATCATCTGGTTCAGTTCGGGTGGAGTCTTAGTAAGAATGTCCCCTCCTATGCATAGAGACTCAATCACCCTCTAGCTTTCCGGAGAGAGAGCACTGTAGAAGTTCCCCACTGTGAATGCATCACTGAAGCCATAATGGGGACACTGCCAGAAAAATCCCATGTACCGCTCCCATGCATCACGAAGTGACTCGTCTGGCTCCTGGCAGAAGTGAGTGATCTCCCGCTGGATCTCTGTGGTCTTTGATGCCGGATAGTACCTGTGTACGAACTTGTCGGCCAGATCGTCCCACGAAGTGATGGACAGTGGGGGCTGGGTCTCCAACCACCTCTTAGCATGCCCCGCCAGAGAATGGGGGAAGAGGTGAAGGCGGATTGCATCATCAGGGACACCGTTCAGCTTGAACCCGTTCGTCAGCTGCAGGAAACGGGACTGGGGCACCCTTGCCTCCTCATCCTTCAAGCCATGAAACTGGACAGATGATGTAATGAGTTGAATCCAGCATGGCTTGATCTCGAAGTTGTTCGCTAGAATGGGCGGATAGAGGATGACAGGGCGGATATCAGCAACCCGTGGAGTGTAGTAGTACTCCAAGGTGGGACCCGGCGGTGGTGGATGATGATGAACCCCATCTGCCTGGGGTATGGGGTTGTTCCCCAAGATCTGATTCACCAGGGGAATCTGGAGAGGATTCCCCTGGTGTGGGTTGTGTTCGCCTTCCATCTCGTACTCTTCCTCAGAATCGCTGCTCAAGTGGCCGTCTATGCGCTCCTCCGTAGCCAGTCTAGCTTGGTGTTGTCTCCTAAGTTGGCGACAGGTGCGTTCAAGCTCCGGATCCAACTGCAGTAAACCTCCCGACTGGCTACGGGTCATGCACTACCTGCACACAGTCAAGCAAGCAAACCCGTGAAGGCACAAGTGTGACAAAGCAAACAATCCTAAAACGAAAAGCTAAATTAACAGAATTCACGTTTCTTCAACAACCTAGCCGTCCCCGGCAACTGCGCCAAAAACTTGACTCACTCCTACTATCACTCTAGAAAACGGCCAAGTGTAACCACTTCCTAAAGCGTAGTATAGCAGGTTTGGGTTTTAATGTCAACCCGGGTCCTAGATGTGATGACTACTCAGTGAATTCTTATTATTTAGCGGTGAAACTTTAGTGCATGTTCAAACAAGCAAAGCAAGAAAGAAGGTTGTTTTCAAGTCGAGAGAGGTCACCCGGATATGGTTCCCCCTAGACTGCAGTTAAGCCGGATTGCAATTCACCAAGTTCAGTTTTAATGATAGTTATACTACGGGAGGTTCTTAAGCAGTCTGAAGTCTCGACTAAAGGTCTCCAGACCCTCTCAATCTGAGTCCCCAGCGGGCGACTAACCTCCACCGGAGTAAACAGATTGAGGCCCTAACGAACCAAACCTCCACTACCGTAGTAAATTTGGTACAGAATGGTGAATTGGCTCCTCGACTAAAGTCGCCAATTCATTACCTTCAATTAAGGGTGCTCTATCAACCTAGGCAAATATTCTCTTTCTAGGTTAAAGCAGAAACAACAGGAATTTGATCATGATTCATGCCATTCAATAAATCAAACCTCAATTGAATATAATCAAATCATAGAATCTGTACTTGGGTTCATACAATCAGACCTAACATACAAATCTAGGGTTCTCCATACCCAATGAATGAGGAAGTTACTCCATGGAGAGTGAAGCAAAAGCAAGCTCAGATGCAGAAATCATACTGTGAAGGATGGATTTCTGCTCCTGGTCGTCAATCGGCACTTCTCCAAGTGTGAGCCGAGCTCCAATGGTGATGAAGACCAAGCTAGGGCACTTGGGAACTCTGGTTTGTCTCTCTCTCTCTCTCTCTCTCTCTCTCTCTCTCTCTCTCTCTCTCTCTAGGAATCGCTTTCTTTCTCTAAAACTCCGAAAAAACCTAGACTTTTGGCCTTCTTTTCCCTTAAGAAGCTGTCTGTCGCGATCCCCGGCCTGAATACCCGGTCGGGTATTTTGGGTGGCGACCGGGTATGTTCGAAACGCACCGTCGGGTGACAGGGGAAAGTCCCCGGTCATGGCCAAGAATCCCCGACCGGGGATTTCTACTTCCTACCCGTGCCCCCTTCTGCTTCTCAAAGACGCCCGAAGCGTCAAATCCCCGGTCATCTCCAAATAATACCCGGCCGGGTATTTCTGCACATGGCCGGGTATTTGCTCTTCCAGCACACTTCACCCCAAACGTGCTCCTTTCGACTTGAAACTCGTTTCTTCGCCTCGATGCCAACGCTAAGCCCTGAAATATGACATAAACGCACAACCTAGTGTGAAATCGGCTTAAAACACGAGACTCAACATCTCAAACGGCTCAAGAATAGGGGTAAAAACATGTGTAATCAATAATCTATCAACAATACATACAAATATCCCCACATCGCAAACTAATAACCTCCCACCACATAATAATATCTTATCTCCACAAACAAATATCGAACCACCCTACATTGTATTCATAAAAATTTCCACAATATCGTCTTCTAAACCCTAAATCAAAACCCAAACCGTAAACCCTAATTCTAAACTCTAAAGTCTAAACCCTAACACTAAACCTTAAATGGATATAATCATATACAAATAAGTAGATAAACATCCACACAAAACAAATATATAAACAACCCAGACTATTATCTGACCGTAGCAGACTAATACCCACCGCACACATATTAATATCTGGCCATCACATACTAATACCCACCTTACGCAGATTAATATATGACCATCGCAGACTAATACCAGCTACACATAAACTCTAAACTCTAATCACTAAACACTAAATCCTTAACCGTAAATCTTAATCGCTAAACCGTAAATTGGTGTAATATGGTTGACTAAGTGTGTGATGCTAGATGCTTAAATAAACAACGGATCACATACGAATAGTTACCAAAAGTGCCCCATTAGAATAATGACAAATAAGGGTCACATGGGAATAATGACAAAAGTAATTAAATTGACAAATAAACTAATATCAACAAACTAATATCAGTTAATGAGAAAACAAATATCCAAACGTTCCAGACAAATATCCAAAAAAATGAACTAATATCAATTCAAACCAAAACTAATAACCGAACCACCTAAACTAATATCCATTCATTGCAAAACCAATACAAACACCACCCAGTTTAATACATGACCACAAGACTAATAACTAAACCCGTAACCATAAAAAATAAACCCTCATCACTAAACCATAAAAACTAAATCCTAAATCATAATCACTAAACCCTAATCACTAAATCATAAACCCGAAAAGATGAATCCTCCGGTAGTGACATCAGGGTCTGGAAGACACTCACTCTCTTACTATTATGGTTTCATGTGGCTTCGACCTATGGGCCCTCGACGGGCAGCCCTAACTAAGGTTACAAGCCTTATGTGTTAGGACTTGATAGTGTTTTTAGTTTTGATGGAAGACACAATATCCATTACTTCACAAACTATTATCCATTGCATCTTAACTTATATTATGGTTGTTTTGGACAAAGATTATGCCACATCAACTTTTGCTCATCCCACAGTTACTCGCTAATCTTTAATAAAATGATGCATTTAATTCAATGGTTTTCACCATTCAATCTATTAGATATCTCTGGGCATTTACTCCTCATAGCCTGGTACACACGGACACAAATGACTGTTCATTTGGACTCAGTTTCTCTGTTCATTGGCCTCTGATTGGCTGCTCCCCTGGTGTGTGCTTGCTTGCCTTCCTTTCTTTCCTTGTGAGTGGGCAAATCTGATTTAGGCACGTTTTTTTATGGCTTTCGGCGACTCTCTCTGACGGAGGGTTGTTTGCGATGGGAATCGCACCGAATGTGGATGCATGCTGATTTTTGTTTCTCTCTCACTTTGTTCATTCCTTCTTTATTGTCCCCTCACCTTTATCGATGAACCCTTGAAGTGGCTCCTACAGAGAAGCATTGTGGTCTCTGGGTGGACGAAACAGTGTGGTCTCTTTTTTTCTTCCATGTATTGTAGGCATCCGTACCAGAGTTGTGTCAAGATTTGAACTCTCAATCATGGAACTCGACTAAGTTTTTGGAAGGTTGAACGCCAAGTTCATCCAAGCCTTAGCTAAGCTAAAAAATAACTAGGGTGGGGCGTTACTAGTCGAGAAAAAGGTGAAGGTTGATGAGCCCTTGACGGGGCAGCCTGTAACACCCTACCCTATACGTTTTGCCTAATCATATTGTTCATACAATTGTAGCGGAATTAATCTCGGGTGTTACATTAATTATCAAATTTTACCTAAATAAAATTTCGACATGAATTACTCGCGTAATGGGCTAACAGTTCTTCCATATGATCCTGCAAAATAATTCATCTGAATCCATGCATTCATAGACAAACACATATACTCACAACCATATGCATTGACTTTTCATAGCCATAGTCACAGTTTCATACTACACAACTGCATACTATACTTATACATACCATAATCGTCACAACTTACACAGTTACACAACATATACACATATCATCAACTTTCCACACCTGTGGATATCTCACACTAGATCAGAAGCTAGTATGCACATGAAAAACGTCCTCAACATTTTTACAAAAAGGTGTGGATCACTGGCCAAAATCCCGAGTAGTAGTCCAAGCACAGAATGGTTGAAGACCATACCTCATCTTGCCTTCAACTCTTGCTCAACTCCCACCTATACACCTATCTACTGCTGCTGATGATCTGCTTACACATAGCATAAGTAGAGAAGAAGAATAAAAGAGGGTCAGCTCATAGCTGAGTGAGATAATCATAGCATCGTGAGTTCATAACATAGCATACCACTACCATACATCTAGCAAACAAGCCAAAGCACTAGGATCAGATCTCAGCCCTCCGACATCCCAATAGGCAAAAGACTCAACCACCTTGACTTATGCATATGTATCTTATTATGTTTTACTTATAGGCGCCTGGCTACTCCCATGCTAATAACTCTCCCGGGAAACATACCCCACATCCCGTCGGATGTAGTCATACATACCCCAACATCCCGTCGGATGTGGTCATACATACCCCACACCACTATGGGTGTAGTCATACCCCGACACCACTCTGGGTGTGGTCATATCTCGTGAGAATTCTTCAGTCACCACCACATGAGAGGTGTGACTATCATACATATCATAATAGAGTAATAGCATAGGGAGCCCTAATTACTATGTAGTTGACCGTGAGACCACAACACTCATATTTGGTATCCTTATACATGGTTCTATCTCATCTTGCTTAATCATAATTCGTTACTTGCACATGTACTTGACCAGGCCACAATTGGCTCAACATAGGTAAATCAGGAGTCGTATAATTGCACTTCCTCGGGATAAACCCTCGTGCAAGTCATCCTCCTTAAACATCATAATATCACCAGGGAATATATATTTTCCCACTTGTGCATCCAAATACAACAATCATGAAAAGTCATACCTAATCACCTTCTCGAACCATCATAAAGCATATTAACAGTCCAGCCCACAATTTGCAACATATATACAATCATCAGCATAAACAAGGTTCATATCGATTAGGGCAAGTCAATAATATCATACAGCAATCCAGGGTTCAACAAATAGCACAAAAGCTCATACACCCCTAATCATGCCATTCTAGTTCACCTAGATCAATTCTAAGCATCAATATAATTATCGTGATACGACAAACCCGGTATGCCGTGCTAATCCCTCACCAGTTCTGGTCGTTCAAACACCGGTTTAACCTTCCCGTACTAAAACGTCAATTTCACGAACGAACCCTGAATTAAAATCCGAGACCGTCCTAATATCCCCTACAGTATCCCCGTCAATATTAGTTCTCGGCGCCGGGTCAAATTCTTGATAAAAACACATCAAACCCTGGCCGGATCTAAATTCAGCGGTTTGGACCCCGGCCTAAATAATAGCCGAAATTCAGGGATTAGAACTAGAGGATTGATTACCTCGCTGCAAGAAGCTCGTATATGAAATTTGGGCTCAATCCGGCTTCCGGATACTCCGAAACCCTAATTTGGCTTATCGGGAATTCAAGAAATTCCTGAACCAAAAACTCGTTTTAAAGCTCTAAATCGATAAATCACGATGTATGGATGAATTAGACATTACTTACGAGATTTTTGGATCATTAAAACTTAAGATTTGAGCTCTGAGAATTTCCGTGCTCACCTCCCCTGCGCGCCCTCTGCTCCAGTTCTCTCGGTCCAGAAAAGAAAGAATGCAACGATGATGATGGAAAGAAAATGGGACGCGTGGGGAAATAAATGGACAGTGTATTATCTATATATATATATATATAATATTATATTATATAATTATATAATTAATATGTATACTTATCCGATCGATCGATAATCCGATTTTCGTGAAAATAGTGTCGAAATGCTCGATTTTAAATCGTGAAATTTTCTAGCGATCGAAATATGGGTTTTGCCGTAACGGGATGTTACAGAGCCGTCTGACAAAAAAGAAACACCAACACCACCAAAAACTGTTGTTGTGAAGATCGAGTATGAGTTGCGTGTGACGTTGGTCACTACCGTTCTGCCAGCTCCACCAACGGTCGCCACCACTCCAACAGCCGCCCTTGCCATTGCTGTTACCATCAACCATTACCAGCCGAAGAAGACAGGGTTGTTGCAAAAGTCGGATCGAGATAATCTTTGCTCCACTTTGAACCGTCATCTACAAGAACGTCATCGTCCCAAGAGAGAATGATCTCGTGACGACCAAGGCTGGAGTTGCGCCAAAGCTGATGTTCACTACTTCATCCAAAGTCGTTTGTGTTTTCCCCATTACCAGTAATCCTATCTCAAACCTTGAGCCATTGAAGCCTCAAGAACGCTGGTCACTCAGGAGGATGAAGATGGAAGGTAGCGAGGAGCGAGTAGCGAGTAGCATGTGATTGTCTTACAAGCTGGTGATATTGAAAGAAGTTTTATGAGAAAGAACGAGAACAACATGAACAAGACAATTGCAACAAAGAGATACGAAGGGTGCCGGTCGTTGCCATCCACCTTATCTTGAGTCTGCCATCTAGAAAGGCGCCGCCAATTTTAGACCGAGGGGCAAGTTCATGTCTGCGCCTCGATTATCGCTAATCTTTCTTCCCGACAATTCATGTGTAGGGTATTGCGGGAAGAGTCAAGCAAGCTAAAGATGAAGGTTGATGGTGAGCCCAAAAGGCCGAAACCGATGGGTGAGGTGAACGTCACCATGAACAGAGCTCCACCATTTCCATTCACCTCGACGGTTAAGATTCAGAAAACCAGGTGTGCGAGAACCCATATTATGCGAATAAAGCCTCGCATTGACGCTAATAGCCGAAATGCGACGAAGAGTATTCCATGAGAGGTGTTGGTTGGACCAAATTTGTTTACTGACGGGGTATTCCATGAGACAAACTAAGACCTCTCTGGTCGGTTTGTCTAGAAATTAAGTGAAGACAAAGGAATCTACATCGACAATGTGACTATATGAAAATACATGTTGATGTCTAACCTACCCCCATTGAGTTCCATATTACTTATTGCCCCTTCCCATGCAAAGTTATCTTCAGACCACCGGCTTTGGATAAGTTCCAAGTGATCATATTCACATCTCAATTGTTAATAAAAATACCAACCGAGAATGGCACAGAGGCATTTCGATGACACATTATGATAGCATAATAGTGTTATAACTTATAATCCATCCTTAATCCACATTTATGTGTCTAGAATTTATGCTCAAAAGGAGGAAGCACACATCAAGCCTATTGACGAGGACAAGAAAGTCCACTGGAGCTCTCTGACACTGGAGCTCTCTAACAATAACTCATGAACTGAGTAAAAATTATATATAAGAAGATAAGAAGCCCTATCACAGAGATGTTTGAACGAGTGTTTTTACCGAGGTGAATCTTTCTTTCAGACTGGTTGTTTAGTTTAACTGAAAAGAGGCTTGAGGTTAGGTTCTGCCGGAACAGCCGTACGTACCCAACTTATGTTGAATTTTTTTCCAGGGGGATATACCACCACACACTATTTTACACAAGTTCCAAGTTTTATCGATAAGAAGATGATAACACCTAAATTGCTATTATTTGGCCTTTATTATTCACACATTTGTTGCTAAATCACTGTGCCTAGGGCACATTGTAAGCTTGTTTACGCTAAGAAGCGTCCATATACACACACTATGAGTTTTGGCATGAGTTAGGTTGAGATGGAGGTTCTTCGTGGGAAATCAGGCCACTTAGACATGTTTAATGCTTGTTAGGTGTTTTTGGTAATGTTCTTTTTTTTTTTTTTTTGTAACAAACTTGAGTTCCATTGAATAGTAACAGGGCCAAGTGGGTTAACAAAATCCATGGAAAGTAAAAGGGAATGCAAAAAAGCAATTAAACGGCCAAACATAACAAAGAGGACTACAACCCAAACTCCACACGGAGAACTAGGGCTGGGCATGCGGGCGGATCATCCGCGGGTTTGGGCCGACCCACCCGCATTTGACCCGAATTTCGTTAAGTGGGTGGGTCTGTGGGTGGGTGACGGGTTGCGCTGGAGCCATCTGCAGGGTGGTGGGTGGGTTGTGGGTGAGTGTGCGGGTGACCCGCTCAACCCAACAACAAAAAGATCAAAGTCGTTGGCGCGAGAGAGATGAGAGTGGAGACGTTAGATATAAACTCGGACTGCTCCTGGAGTTTGAACCTCAAAGCCAACCTTCCAAATAGAGACCCCCTCTTCTTCCCTTTACTTTTTCCTCTAATTCTTGTGCCTAGATCACCGCTCTTTCCTTTGTCGAATTATTTTTCTTAATTCCTTGCACCTAATAATCGTCTCAATCTGTAGAAAACTCTTTCATAATAGAATTTCTATCCAATTTAGGAACTAATTCGACATTTTTCGCCCTATTTCAACTTCTTGTTTCCCTAGATGATTCTCTTCACCTATTATCATGTCAACTTGACTCCTTTATATTATATTCATTGTAATGTTGGTGAACCCACGAACCCACCCGCATCATCCACCATCCGCCCGACCCAACCCGAGACTAAATATGGGTGGATGGTGGGTTAAAAATTATCAATCCGTTTAAACGCGGGTCGGTGCATTTTATGGTCAAAATCCACCCGACCCACCCCTACGGAGAACCCCCTAACAACACTAACATGCCAAAATCCTATCTTCTTTCGTCTCCTCTGCACCACGGCCGCTTCTGGCTCAACGAAGGGGAACACCAAGAAAATACAACACAAGCCTACAATGTAAGAAGCCGGAAAACATGAGCCTCCACGAGATCCAAATCCAACTACCCCAAGCACACAATTATCCCCTCCGGAAGAGCGAGATGGAGTCTTCAACCGAAGATTGCATGGAGATGAAAAAGGGCATAGGCATTACCTTGTCTTCAATCTCATAAAAGAATGTACACGAAAGGCTTACCAATAGCCAATAGGCGTCTAGACATCTCTGAAATACGAGGAATACATTCATTGGTCACGACCATCGGTGACAACCGTGACCTCCAGACTGTGATGCACCTTCCAACACAGAAATGGACCTGACTTGCGGTTAAGAAGGATTCCAACTGTGAGAAGATCACGACCGTGACGTAGTAATCACGACTATGAGCAAATAGATCGAGGGTGCAATTTGGCACAACAAGTCAAGAGAATGAGTGATTGACGATTCGGCGAAGTTTACTGCAAGGGAAGCGCCAGGAAAGGCACTAGGACCGGTTGGATGATGCACGAGTTACATCTCCCACCTAGCAACAGTTTCGAAGCAGTAAGTTAGCAGTAGTATACTTAAATCAGTTGGCCCCTTCAATACGAACAGAATTACAGAGAGGTTCTTGGTATGAACGTCTGTGGTCTGATCCGAGAAGCAACTGAAGTTTGCTTCTGAATCAGCTGGTGACAGCCATTGCTTTCCATGAGCTGTTGGGAGAGAAACTAGTGAATGTAACTGTTCCCCAAGTCATTGGCTTGGAACCACCATGGCTGCTATTCAATATCATCACCAATGCCACAGTAGCTTCTCGAACCAACGTAGGTGAGAGCAGCAGGCAGAGAGTTTTGAAGATGGGAGCTGGGATGAACTCAGGCCAATTGTTGCCTTTGCTTTCGATCACCCCATCTTCCATGCGTTTTACACATACACAGACATAAACGATAGTCGCATTTTGAAATACGAATCTGCAAATTTATGTCCCTTCATATGTTTGTTGTGGTAATGAAGAGAGGCAGTAATATGTTACATGAGTCTAATTTTACGCTTCCCTACATGAACCAGAAACTTCATGGTTCCTTCATACTAGACCAGCTCCTAGTGATAAACAAAAATGGGCTGGTGGTGCAAACTAAATCGGACATACGGCGGATCATTCCCTGCAAAGCTTGGCAGTGCTGTCAGAAAATTAGTCTGCGACCCGTTGAAATTTCATGGTTCCTTCATCCAAGATGGCCATGTTTTTCCGTTTCTTTGATTTGGCGCGGAATCCATTCTGCTCGTCAGCAAACTGAGCAGCAGTTCGCTCCCGTAGCTCTTCAAGTGTTTCTCCTTCCTTTGCTCTCTCCAGAATCTGCCAAGTTAATAATAAAACAGCCGGTTTCAATGCAATTGTTTATCCAGCTTTTAAACTCCCATAGGAAGCAGGGCAGGAACATGGTAAGTCAATCATTGCTCCAGGCAAACCTACCAAATGTCGACCATACAAATGAGTGTTGGAGAGCGCTTCAAGTGCATTTTGAGCCTCCTGCTTCGTAACATACTCCACAAAAGCAAACCCTCGGTGGTTTCCAAACTTCTTTGGCAACCTCAAGCTCTTGATCTGCATTTTTCAAGAGTCAACCATTCTGGGGGCTTAGAGAAGAGCAATGTCAAAGCTATACTCACTGCGGCAAGGGTAAAAGTGAACAAGTAACAAGTTGGTAATTTAAGTTCAGATAACAGAAACCAGAGATCCAATTATGTCGCACTTAACATGTACTATTTACAATTCTATCATATGAAATCATTATTGCTAACCCATACTGATAATGACTTGTAACCACAGCCACAGGAGGAGAAAGAGATAACTGGGTATCAAAACGACTGGGATTTGTCTGAGTTTATGGTCCTATATGACAGGAAGGTCGAGGACCTGACAATTTTCAATATTCTTTCAAAATGTAGCCGCGGACAGAAATATGATTTTACTACATATCTACAAAGAAACGTCAAGCAGATAAAGATTAGCACAAACAAATGGAGAAGCTTCTCAGTTTGTTAGCAGAATCTAATGCTTCCAGAGCATCTGCAGATGACCCTGCATAATGACTGCACTTACATGTCTATTAAGAAGTTCAATCACCAAGTTGTCCCATCACCACAACTTTCATTTAATTCACTGCAATGTTAACTGTTCTTACTTGAAAACCGTTTCAAATAAACTGCTTCAGCTTTTCATGGCATACTTATTATTATGAGCTAACATGGCAGGGATTCCAATTTAGCTTCAACAGCCGGCTCACAGGAAAATCAATTAATTACCTGGCCAAATGGGCTAAATAACTGTCTAAGATCCTTTTCTGTTGCTTCAAAGGCCACATTTCTCACGAGTAATTTTGTAGAACTTTTATCCTTCTCCACCTTTTTGGTCATGTGCTCATCCCTATTTGTGTGACAAAGTTGCAGGATGAGTGCATGGCCATCCAAAACTGTTCCCTGATACAATAAGGATGCAAAAAAGTATACGATTATAATAAGACCACCTAGGTCATATAAGTTTACGCTAAAAGGAACTAATAGCATAAGAAGATTCAACCAAATGTCGGTGCAAAAGAAGTAGATGCAACAGAAGTAAAGAACATGCAAACGTACGTACATATATACATACATACATACATACATACATACATACAAATAGGTGGGTCGAGGAAAGGAGAAAGGATCACATTTTTATTCAATCAAGATATAGATACCAAAACCCAAATTGAAGGGGGAATATTTATTTTAATTTCAATGACTAAATAAGAGTACTTTGCGTGGTGAATTGTCATCATGATTGGTTTACATGCCTATAATTATGAAATGCACGACGACTATGGATTTAAGAGCAGAGCCATGTGACAGAGGCAATGTACTCCTTTTATATATCAGATAAAATACCATGCACTCAGAATAAACATTACCTGCAAATCTCGGCAAATATTTGTTGCTGTCTCCACCGAGTCAAACTCCAGAAAACCAAAACCCATAGAAACATTCTTTCCATTTTTTATGTGCTTCTTTATCTACAGACGATGAAGAAAACCGGTCTAAGAGCACAAATAGTGTCGAAGGTATAATGCTACCAGTAAGACTCTCAAAGATAATTACCCTTGCACTTAACACTTTGCCTTCTTTCATGAGTTTGCTGAAGTGCTGCTTCAAGCTATCATCGGATGTCTTGAAATTCAGGTTCTTGACATATAAAGACCGAGACTAAAACACAATTGACAGCCCAAGAACAAAAAATCAGAATAAAGTAACAATACATTTCAAAGGCATTTTGGAACCAACATTATGTACTTCCATTATACAGCAATTTTATCTGTCATCTCAAGAAAGTGATGAAAGTGCTTCACAAACAAGCAGAAGAAAGTGACACAAGCCTTGGCAACACATGCAATACTACTAAAATCAATAAAATTGTATATTGTGTTTTGATATGGAATAGAAAAGGGAGCATAAAAGGAAAAGGAAACATCGCATAAAACGAAAAACCTCAATTCTGTCAGGGTCTATATCAGCTTCAGATATTCCTTCAACACTTTGCTCCAGCATCACCCTTTTGACATCATCTTGATCAGCAGCTGCATTACGCGGTTGATCATCCTTAGAGGTCGACCTTGGATTAAGAATATCGGCTGGAGCCCACTCAAGATAAAGTGGAGCATCCCTAAGACAATGAAATGATGATAAGTTCCCAACACAAACATTGCAAGATGGTAAGCACCAAGACAGCCTTCATCTTGCATCAGCATAGCCATTAACTTTAATCAAGAGATTGAAAGATGAACTCACTTGTAACGCTTGTATGCTAAGCCTCTAAAAGCAGTGCGTGCATCAGAAGGTTGGAGAAAAACAACCTGAATCATCATGAAACATGAAGCATCATGAAACAATAAGACTTGGATGCAGTAAGCACAGCACACACGTTACGAATCCTAATCTGATGTCTCTTACGGCTTAGATATGTGTCAATTTCCCCATACAATGGTAATGCACTGAGTTATATGAATCAATTGCACAACAAAATAAGTAGCAGAGATAAATTTGAGGCATGATTAATACTAATGTTGGTGGTTGGGCGAGTTACAGTAAGTTGGTAGAAATCATGATTGCATAAAACTAAGGACTAGGAATCGTTACTTGTTATTCTATCTTTTTGGGAAAACTACTGGTCATTAAATGATGGATTAAATTGGCAACTATAGATAGTAACAGTGTTTAAACCATGGGATATGACTTCATTAACATGGTATCTGATGAGCATTTGAAAGCTTATAAAGACTCCAACAAAATAACTACCCAATCCAATGATGCTATAGCCCTCTCACATACCAGGCCCATTGTCTTTGTCGGAGGAAGAACAATCTTGTCCAGAATACCAAATTTCCCGAACATCTGAGCCAGTTCGCCTTCTGAAGAGCCATATGGCAAGTTCTTTACTAGAACCACATGTTTGCTTCTTTTCAAGCCATCAGTATTCCCAGCAGCAATTTCCTCTAAAGATTTTACATTTACTCCAGCAGTCGCAAGAGCCTTTTTTGTCTCTGCAATTACTTGAGTTTCTCCCAAAGCAACGCGTACAGCAAGATCATCAGATTCTGGGTCAAGCAAATCACTTTTACTAATACCATGTCTTCTGGCGATGTTCTCAATAACCTGAAGCATGTTAAAGATATTGTAAGTTAGACACCTAGCAGACTTTACCATATATTATTTTGTAGGACAGCGCAAGTCTCAAGAAAGCTCCTGTAAATTTAAGTCTACAACACACAGTGTTATTTCATGCTTCCTCCACTGCTAATTCCAGTGAACACTAACTGAAAACTTAATCTTTTCAGAATTTAGAAGATTTTGGTCCTCGCTCATTAACCAGCCACGACATATATGGCCAGAGACAAAGGCTCCATCAATATATCAGAAGTCCTTGTTTAACTTACCGGCAGGTCAAGCTTCCACATATTCAGAAAATGCATATTTATATGTCCTATTAACCAATTACTGAGGAGTGAGGACTGTGGAACATCCCATTGACCCTCCTAAGCTCGACATCATCTCATAATCTGCTTATGCTAAAGAACCACGACATTTACATTACTCCCATTCCCTACGAAATTATGTAGTGTCTACCTAGGGCCTACCATGTAAGTTTACCAAAGTTACACTGAAAACCTCATCCTCACATCTCTGCAGTGAGAAGTTGAATGCTGTTTTCAAGTAGAGCTTACATCCAACTTTCTTAGGCCTCTTCTGCTACTAGGTAAAGCCAAATAGAGAAAATGCACCCCTGGATGCAGGCGTCAAAACTTGGCAATCAGAAAAGATATATTGGTATCCAGTGACCACATA
This sequence comes from Linum trigynum, assembly GCA_964030455.1. Lineage (NCBI taxonomy): Eukaryota > Viridiplantae > Streptophyta > Magnoliopsida > Malpighiales > Linaceae > Linum > Linum trigynum. Next base: position 23,354,448 of record OZ034814.1, on the reverse strand, counting down.
CTGTATCAGAACGCATAAACAAACTATTCCATGCTCTCGTATCTCCACCGGCTTCAGCTGCCTTTTTTTGGTCCTCCCTTCGCTGTTTTAGGGTTTTTGAACCTTGGTCTTGGTGAACACCAAGCCTACATGTGTTTATGAAAGCTTATATCTTTAGCAAAAATCAGGTGGTTAAAGGAATAAGGGACCAAAAGGATAGTTCTGCTTACTCTTCCTTATCAGCTGTGTATTTCTTTTTAGCTGGCATTATATGCAACAACCTGCCCTGGAAAATTGTTTTGTCCAATTCCTCCAATGCCCTGTACAACAGCTTTGCAATTAGTCAATATTATGAGAAGAATGAAGCAGATAAACTGATCAAGAATCAGACTAGAGGCAATAATTATAATAATGGTTCTAGGCTCTAGCACTTCAAGACATTTGCCAAAATGGAAACCAAAGTAATGCCTGGATGTACATTAAGTACCAACAGACTATTTTGACTAAGAAAATCATAAAAGTGAACAAACCTTACAACAAAAAGGGACATACTTTAATGAAAAACAACCAAGAATCTGCTTGGCGAAGAAGAAAGTAAAAGAAAACATAACAGACAGGAGGAGACCATAAGTAGGATATTCTGCTACGGAAGTTCGAATTCAACACTGAACAATCTTAAGTCTAGTAAGAATTTACCAGCACAAAGTTATACATTTTGAGCGGAAGCTAGTTTAGGATTCAGGGCAGGAGTAATACCTAGCTGCAGATTCTGCACGTGCATAGCGAACATATGCAAATCCTTTTGACTGCTTTGTATCCTTGTCAACAACAAGATGAACCTCTGAGGTGTCTCCAAGCTGGCTAAAGTGTTCTTCTAGTTCGTCCTCTCTAAATAAAAGGAAAACATAGTAAATCACACATGAGCAGCGGAAGTAAATAACATATTGAAGTTTTTCATGATATCACTTTAAGGATGTGTCGGTGGCATACGTTGCTGAATATGATAGGTTTCTTATAAACAACCGACCAGCTTCAAAATCCTCATCTTGAAAATTCGAAGAAGTGTCAACAGTTTTGTCATTGAATCCTCCGGGAGGGATTCCTTCTTCTACCTCGGCTGGGTCTATATCTTCAGAGAATTTATCTACTCGCGGATCATTATTCTTATTAGGACTTTGATTAGGTGAACTTCTGACATCATCATCACCATGACCTTCGCCATCCAAATCACCATCATCTCTATCACTGTCTGAATCTGACCAATGCTTCTTCATTCTACTTTTAAAATAATCCATATCTGAGACGTCTGCTTCATAAATTATACTCGGCTTTTCAGAGGCACTTTCCTTTAACTCAACATCCAGAGACACTGGCTTTTCTTTGTTGCCTTTCTCCTTTTGACTTGGCTTTTTCCCAACTTTGCCACTTTGGTCAGCTGTTGCGGCAATAAGAGAGTCATCTGCCCACAATTTTGACTTAGCACGTGGTTTCATGACCTCAAGAAATTCCCTTAGTTGCAGATCATCAGTATTGTTGCCTTCCTTATCATGGTTTGCATCCACTGTGGAACCCTTAACCTTCGAACTAACAGCACCTGGAACTTTGTTCTCCTCTGCAGTTACTTCTCCATCTTTCTTCAATGAATGACGACTCCATGGACGAGGAATGTTTGGATCCCCATGTATTCGGGCAATCTGAAACAAAGAAAATGAATGATTTGTTCTTTAAATCAGAAAGTAATCAGCATATGATGACCAAGTAAATACTAGTCACTTTGGGGCACCCAATATAATGTGAAGGGCAAAAAAGAAAATGAGGACTTTGATTTCTTTGTTTCTTTCAGCTGATCATTCACCTAAAGCCCCTAAGCCTCCTGAGATAAACAAACAATCCTTGCCCATGCTAGCCCCATCAACAGGGCGCCATGATTAGCCCAGTTATCCATTGCCATTCAACAGTCACTCACAAAAAACATGATATCCTTTTTTTGGTAAGTTCAGAAAGGTGATGATTAAGATCACTATGTTCTAATAATAACAGGTCATTCAGACTATACATGAGAATATGAGGTTCCCGTAGAAAAGGAACTTTCAGTCACACTTGAGAATAAGAAGTAAGTCGAGGATACAAACCTCACATTCAATTCTTGATGTGCCGAGGAAAGACCTATTGAAGTGTCTTATAGCTTCTTCAGCTTCAGATTCTGTGCGGAACCCAATAAAAGCAAATTGCCTGCTCTTACCATCTCTGCAAAAAAGATGACAGAGGAAGAATCATAACAAATATTATTTTTCATGATAAAAGAAAATGCTAATCTTGTCAAGGGCAAACAATCACCATTGTTATTCTTGTCAAGAATCAACAATCACCATTATTATTATAATTAACAATTAAGTAGTACTTGGTCCGCATTAGCTTGGCATCTGTTACGTCTCCTTTTAGAGAAAAATGCTCTCGCAATTGATCTTCCGTCACATATTTTGCCAAGTTCTTCACGCATATTCGAGACCTATACATGGCAAGCAAAGATATAAGCACATGAGAAGCGTAAAAGAACACATAATATTTAACACACATTATGAGCATCCTGGCACAATGTTGTCAAAACATAATGCTAGCAAAACCATACTGTCAACAGGATTAGTTGTTTGCTTAGGTTTGACAAAATTAAACATGACCATCATTATACATACAATTTTAACAACACAATCACGACCATATTTCCAACTGTAACCCGGTTGTCTGTGTTCAGTGATCCTCCTGGTTTTCAGAAATCTGAATTGTCAATCTCCTTAGGGATACCATAAAGACAATCATTCAGTAGATTCTAGCAAAGACAATAACCATTCACCGAACGAATTCCGGCCTTTGACAGAGCAGTTGGCTCATTTCGATATGCCAAACTAGCTACATCCATCATCAGCAGAGTAGCTGAACTAGCCATTGCCACACTAACTAACTGGCTATTGCCATCATCACTCTGCCACCCCAGTCGAAATAGTATGTCCATTATATAAATGTCGCATCTTTTCCAAATACAGTGGCAAGGTCTTGTAATTGCAAACACCAAATTAGTTCGAACTGACATATCATCTTCATTCAACTAAGCTCGCTGTTCAGAGAAAGGAAACTGCAACTGGTTGATAATTGAACAAATAGAAGTGATATTCAGAAGACTAAGTGGCGCGACCAGTGAATAGAAGCAACCGAGTAGAAGAGGTAGCTAACTGCAGGGAGTAGGGATACAACGGGCTAAAAGGGAAGGGATAAACTTTCAGAGAGTTGCACAGAATGATAGTAGTACTTACATGATTCCCCTTGATCGAAGGCGATAAACGATTCTACAGCCTTTCTTTCCTTCTCTCACCTATTTCAAGTCCAAAAGAATATGGCGGCGCTGCTGGTCCTGCACGGAGAAAAAGAAACGGGGGCGGGGGAGGAACGGCGCGGCAGTGGTTGGTTTCGCGGAAGAGGTTACAGACGGTGGTTTTATTTTGTTTGAACTTCAAAGCCAAACCGGGTTTAAAGCGAGCGCCATTAGGGTTTCCCTTACCCGGATCTAATAGGTTTTTTACTTTTGTTTTTTTTAAGGCAGCGAAGAGCTTAAAAATTGGGCCCAATTTACCTCTTCTTTCCCTTCGCGCGCTGCCTCGCACGCCGTCAGCCGCCGTCCTCCAAGTCACCGTCGAATTGTACCAAACCCTTCGAATTCTCGGTCGTCCTCTTTCTTCCGCCCATTTGCCCACCGGGTAAAGAACCTGGTGTCTTCCTCCTCTCGGTTAGTCTCGCACTCCAGAAATTTTGGCTTCCTTCAGTGTATTCATACATCGGTCCACCCAATTCATCATCGTCAATGGCGAAAGGGAGGACCGGGAATGCCCTGTTTTTTGTTGGCCGCTTAAAGCATCCAATGAATCGAATTTTCCCTCCAATCTTCAACGATAGACTCTACCGCTTCGTTCCTATTTCTCTTTTAAATTGTTTACGATTAGGGATTCATCTTTCTTTAGCTGGGTTATTGGTTACGATTGGGAATCTCATGTTCTCATGAGCTATCGGTCGCATCCCACGTTCTAGTTACTGATTCTAGGGAGTGTCGATTGTTTGCCCTGTTGCAGCTTCCGGTGTCAACAATGATAGCTGCGTTTTCAGCTGAATGCTCTGTTGCAGCTTATGTGTCAAATTATACCTAACCTATCTTTGCTCCTCTCGTCGCTGTTGGTAGACATTGAATTACAATACTTCTTAAGAGTTTGTGATTTCAGGGGGTTTTGTATGTAAGTTGTACGAGCTAGTAGTAGTAGATTTACTGTGGATCCCCTTACCAAACCTCAAATATATGAACATAGAAGTATAAAGTTTATGCTTTTGTTCTGGAGGAGAATTGGAGCTTCATTGGTTTGATTATATTGGCATGTACGTGGTTCATACAGTTTTTAGTTTTACTCGTGAGTTTCTAGATTTTCATGGACAGCTGAATAAGAAGCACATGCCTTCTCTTGGAGGTGTTCATTCCGAATTTTTTCTGCAATAAGCTTTTAACAACACTCTCTCGATCCCCTATCTTCCAGGTTGTTGTGGAGAATCAGGGAATTCGTGAGTTCCATCGATGGATGACCTATATGAAGTCATAGGGAATAACAGGATTGAAGATGTGAGTTGGATATGTTCCCTCTCCGAGTCTGAGCTTGTAAGTGCATCCCTTCATGTTCGAGCTGTATAGAGACTGAAACTTAATTTGTTGCTTTCTCTTTTCGGTTACTGGATCCATTCAATTTGTGGATTTAATCTAGCTTACACATGACTGAAAGAACCAGCTAATAGGATGGTCTTGCCACTGGTAGGATCTACTAATCAGCTTGAAAAAGCTGGTGATTCTGCGGGCAAAGGCTATTGGTCATGTGGAACTGGCAGAGAAATTTGACTTGAAGATGCTCCGAGCAATCGGTATTTTCTTTCTTCCCCCTTCTTTCTGTCTACTACATCTCTCTGTCTTGCTATCTAGAAGTTTACCTCTTTGGTTCCTTGCATGGTTATGCAGTTGAGATAACAAACCAAAACAAATGGTATGCATGTTTCATAACTTTAATTCTCCTCTCAGTACTATATGTATGAGTTTGTGTCTAAATCCAACAAGTATCTGGAGGAGAGAAAACTTTGGCTCCCCTGGTTGCTGGGAGTGATGATAATACGACAGTTTGCTATTCTTGTTTCCCTGTGTTATTCTTATCGAGAGTACTGGTCGATCTTATTGATGAGAGTGCATTTCAGGCCTGGCCTTTATTTCCCTATTTACTCATTCCCAGTTGCGCTTGACACAGGGTTCGTCGTAATGGAACATTTCAGACAAAAGGTCAAAGACTTACCACCAGTACCGGGCATGGACGAGACTAGTGCATACTTAGATGGTTGCAACTTACTAAAATCTAAGCTTGGCGACAACTTGAGCATTGAAGAGATGAAGTCATGTCTTGGTATGAAGAGTGAAAAAGACTATTTCAAAAGGTAGGTTAATTATGCAAGTTTTGCAACTTCAATTAGGATGGACAATGTTCTGCAAGAATGCTGCAGCATAAGTTAAGCATATGCTTGGTCAGCTAGAAAATGGTAGGACAAAAGCTTTTTGCTTCCTAAGAAAGCCCAGTTAACGTCTTGCTGATCATAGACATGACTTGTAGGTGCTGAAGAAAACCTTGTTTAGCTTGTTATCAGAGCCTTGAAAATTATAGACCAGAGAGAAGCCTTCCATGCTTACATCTTCTTTCTTTGCCTTTTGCAGACCACAGGACGAGCCAAAAGTAAGAACGCAGAGCCGGAGATAGTCAGATTGTCGGGACATAATTGACGATGCTCGATGTCATTTTTGCTATCAACAACTTTCAGTTATGCGTCAGAGTTGCACTGTGAACTCTTATCGTACAAAAAAAGAAGTCATGAGTTCATGAAGTCTGTAAATTGATTGGATGTCAAGCCATCAGCTTTACCACTTGGCGTGAATAAAGAGTAATTACAAAGATCAATTCCGGGGCAAATTAACAGATTTCATTCATTGATTCAAACATCCTTAACAACGAGGTCCCCATTGATGAACTCTCTGTAAGCAGCAACAGGCCAAGAGAATCCCCTGAAGATCAACCCAGTAGCCAGGGGAACATCGATGATGATCTCCTTCATGGCGGGCTTCTTCTCCCCGCTGATGGCAATCAAGTAGCTCCGTCCCACCCACCCGATCCAGCCGGCGATGTAGAGGAACAGCACCCCTGGGGTCACGAACTCGCCCCAGTGCCTCTGGTCGCCGCTGACGATCAGGTGCGGGAGGCCGTCGGAGCCGCACAGCAGTCCCTGCTTGCCGTAGTTGTCGAACCGGCGCTTCGTCTTCTCCATGGTGGCCTTGATCGCCAGTGCGGGGGCGCTGTCGGGGGCGTACAGCTTCAGCGACGACTCCAGCTTCTTCAGGGACTGCTTCTCCCGCTTCGCGAACTGCTTCGAGTCCTTGCACGGGGTGAGCCCGGAGATGTCGGCGGCGGCCGGGAGAGGGGCGGCGGAGAGGAGGATCGAGGAGAGGGCCAGGGCGGCGGAGAAGGCCTGGAGAGGTGACGCGGCGGCGGCAGCTGTGTTGTTGTCTCGAGAGGCAGAGCATACGACGGCAGCGGATCGAGAGAGGGGTGATGATTTGGGGAGGAGGAAGAAGGCGGAGTTGCTGCTGCTGCCGGCGGCGAGCTTGGGGTTGAGCTTCAGCATTGGGTTGGAGAGGTTGGTGGGGATTGTGAGAGACATTTCCTCTGTTCTTCTTTGCCCCTCTTTGCTTTCTTCTTCACCTTCTTCTCTGCTTTTTCGGCTGGAGAGGGGAGTGTGGAGAAGATGTCTTTAGATTCTATGGTGGAAGAGATGAGAAAGTAGTGGAGGAGGGAGGAGGAAGGGGATAAGGCGGGAGCTGAGTTGGAAGGTTATGATTGGTTGGAGGAGTTGGTGTTGGCCCTAGACTTCAGATTCTTCTGCTTTCTCTGTTATCTAATCCGTTATCGGATTGGTGGCAAGGATCCAGGTGGATACAGGCTGCGGGATGATCGTGTGCCTTGCATGCACAGGCGGAAACAGAATTTGGGCGCGGGGACTGGAATTTTTTAACATATAATAGTAAAAACAAAAGATATAAAAGAAAATTTTAACATTTCATAAACCAATCTATTTTAAAATACAATCTTTTAAAAAAAAACCGAAGATAGCTTACATTACCAAGAAAAATAGATCAAATAATTACAACTTCATATGGAGCCAAGCGCAAAAATCAAAATCAAGTACATCACTAGACAATATGAGAGCTTTTCGTGCCACCAAATGGGTTACTCTATTATGTTGTCTTCCAACGAACTGTAGCACCACCCCAGGATACTCCTGCCTCAACGCCCGCAGCTCACGGAGAATGGCCCCACCAGTAGCATCAGCATCACTCCCAGCATTGACTTTGGTCGATAATTACCTTAGCATCTCCACGAATCAACACCGAAGTGAGGCCTTTCGCCACACACCAATGGAAGGCTTCTCGCAAGGCTACTGACTCCACCAGAGCGGGTTCATAACTCCCTCGAAGTCACTCCCCCTTAGCCAAAACCACTGCTCCCAAGTCATCCCGAACAACTGACCCGATTGCCGCATGAGATCCTCTGCATGAAGCACCGTCAAACGAACACAACATCCCATCAGGCGAAGCCATATTGCTCGACACATCATACTGATCCTGACTCCCACGAGTTCCCTGGTCCACCCTTACTGCAGCACTCAGCCATTCGTGAATCTGATGACTAAGTTGACAATGCAATTCCACCAACTGAACTTGTTTCAACTAAAAAATGACCCAATTTCGTGCTTTGCATACACGCCACAAAACTGCCACAATCTTACAGATCAACTCAGTCGAAGAAGAACTCTCGAAGAATTGACGTAGGAAAAGGACAAAATTAGTGGAATCTATCGATCCAGTCCAGTCCTGGACTCCAGCAGCCATCCACAGAGATTACGCAACCGGACAATGAAGGAAAAGATGTTCCATCGTCTCCTCCTCCCGACAAACAGGACAACGATGCAGCACTTTGACCCTCTATTTGGTTTTTTCTCAGCTAAAAAGGGGGTAAGCCAGGGGGAGACAACTCCATTATCATCCCTTCCCTCTTTACTCTAGCAATGGAAGTGTTATCAACACTCATAGATCAAATTTCTTTGGATAGACAACTCTCTTATCATCCCCAATGTAAAGCTTTTGGTTTAGCACATCTAAGCTTTTCGGACGATCTTTTAATCTTTATGGAAGGATATGCATTTTCTTTGGGAAGTGTTAGAAGGATCCTAGATAGCTTCTACACGTTATCAGGCCTTAATTGTAATCATCCTAAGAGTGAGGTTTTCTTTGGAGGAGTTGGGGATAATGAGAAGAGGCTAGCTCTATCTTGCTACGGATTCAGGGAGTGTAAGATGTCAATGAAATATCTAGGCCTCCCTTTGCAATCTAGTAGCCTTTCAAGTGCAGATTGTATAGTTTTGGTAGACAGGATTACAAGGAAGGTGCGTTCTTGGAGGGATAGTAAGCTTACTTATGCAGGGAGACTTCAATTAATCTTCTTTGTTATATTGTCTGTGACTCGATACTGGATGCCAATCTATGTCTTGCCAAAGACATTCATTCAGAGCATCTAGAAAATTTGCTAAGACTTCCTTTAGTACGGTGAAGGTATAGGGAGAGCCAAAGTGTACCGAGAGCTGATTTTATTGCCTAAAAGAGAAGGGGGTCTTGGTCTAAGAGATCTCTATTCCTGGAACATTGCCTATGTTGCAAGGATGATTTGGATGTTGATGATGCAATGAGGATCTTTCTGGGTAGCGTGGATATGCAGGCACACACCGAAAGGGCACTCTATTTGGGAAATGAATGAATCACAATCTGGTTCTTGGCTATGGAGAAAACTGTTATGGCTGAGGCCATAGTTTCAGGTTTGAATGCAACAGGAAGAAAATGGTTCAGTGAGCTGGGAAGGCAAGAAATTGCAAAAATTTATTATTAAAACCATCAGACCTACGCAGCCAAAGGTTGAATGGAGCAAGGCAATATGGGGGAAATTTGTGGTTCCTAAGTACAGAGTCGTAACCTGGTTTGTGCTTTTGCACAAAATCAAGACTTGTTCCTAATTAAAAGAATGGGGATACATTGATTGTGATCTCTGTCCTTTCTGCCAGCAAGCACCAGAGACTAGGGAGCACTTGTTCTGTTCATTCTCAAACGAATTTATGAACAAAATTTTCTTGACTATAGTGTGGCCTACTCAATGGGATGAAATGGTATATACTCTCTGTAGATTAAACAAGCAAAGCAGCATGATTGGAGTTCTGTGGAATTGGTACGTAGTTGTGGTATGAAAGGAAAGGTGCAATAGAATTTTCCAGGAGATAAGTAGAGTGGCGGAGGATGTTTTCTGCCAAATCAAGCAAGAAGTGCAGCTTATGTGTAGCTCTGAGTTTTAGGAGTCTCTAAATAGATCAGGATACTTTCCGTTTCTTCAGAGTTAAGAGTGATTTGTGCAACTGTTTGAGAGTGTAGTTGCAAGCTTTGTTATACTGTACTAGAAACAATATCTGCGGCTATGCCACAGGGAGGATGTTGCAATTTCATGTTTAACTGTGTTTAGTATCTTTTAATCCTTTCGGGACATCCAATAAAAAAATATCTTTTAAAACTGTATAACGAAAACAAAAACAAAAATTGTTAAGACTTTATTATATATAAAAGAATACTAATATTGTACGGAAAAGGATTGATAGGCACCCTAAAACTTGGGCTAATACAAAGAAGGAAGTCATATTGCCACCAAATAGAACCACTTGACATTGGTATCGTTCAACTATATATCTAACCATTTCATTTTCTATGCATTCCATGTAGCAGTGGCATCCCTTGAAAGTATTCAAGGAAGACATGGTACAACAATAGCTACAGAAAAGTTAGCAATATAACAACAGCAACATCAGCATATCAACGACGACACAACATATGTTTGGAACACCTTACTTTGTCTGCTCACACGACATCAACAACAACATCATCTGCAGCTTTCAGTTTCAACTCTCTTTATAGTCGTTTTCCAAAAGAGACACTCGAAAGCAAATTAACATAAATAATCCAGAAATCTAAAAGTCTAAACTCATGAGCTTTTCCATCCGAACAACTCTTACCATATAACATACTTCGCCAAACCAACTCCGATAGGAAATTTCTACTAAGCATGTGATGTACTTATCTCACTTATCACAGTGAAAAACATGAACATAAGTGATTTCTCTACTTGTGGTAGCTTGCTCATACTCGATTGATGCTGTATTTTCTGCAGTTGTTGCTGTGTTGCTACTGCTACTCCTGATATGTGCAGAATCTGTCGCTTGAGGAAAAGAGCGAGGTACTGGCTGCAAAGTAAATAAAAAAGAATCGAATCAATACGTCCTTCCGAAGGCATTTTGGAGATAAAGGGATCGATCGAACTCGATATGTATCTGTAGTTTCAGATTGCCTTCTTTGTTGAAGAAATTGACAGAGATGCATCGTGGTGGCTGTCTCAATGGCCTTCGATTGGGAGTAATTTTGCGTCCTTCCTGCCTCGAGCTCGGTGAGGTTGAGCAAATCATGAGCAAGCTTCAAGAAACACATATTGGAAAGGAGCATACTTCTGAATACCATCTAAAGAAGGAAATACGAGGAGAAAACAATTGAATGTCAAACCTTGTATTCTCTCTGAATTCATTCAAGTACATTCTAAGTACTACTCTCCTAAAATAATGAATCAAGCAAGCGTTATGACTTATGACACAAACCTGACCCAATCCAACACGCAAAGTGGGATCCTCTCTCTGAAAGGGGTTCAAAGCGATCGAAAATTGTAGAATGGAAAAAGAAAAAGGAAGCATTTTAGCCTAATTCCCAGAGCAAAGTCAGAGAACATGAACCCAATTCCATCAGGAATCACTCACTTGTCCCGCATAGTCTTTTGAAACTGATTGAACAACTAAGGACATTACAGGCTAGGTTACATTCATAGACGTCATAGTGTATTTAACGGGAGGATAAAAAATGAGAAAGCATAGTTGTCAGTCATCATTCAAATACCAAACACATAAACTATACATACATCATCTGCTTCTTGAATGTCCATAATATCCTGCAGGTAAGGAAAACATAGATTTTCATCAGAGCTTAAAGGAAACGAAAGGAGAGGAAACCCAAATCAAGGACAATGTAGCCTACTATCAATAAGTGAGGTATGAATTCCCATAACAGGTCATACTTTTCACTGTCAAATACTAATACTTCAACCGCAGACAATGTTATACATTAATCAATTAGAAGAAAAATTGATATTTTGACTCATCTATCTCTTGTCAAATTGGAATGCTTACTGCAACACAATAAAAAATTGACTATACTGCACCCAAACCTACAAACACAAACATGTTACTACATCTTTTTCTTTATGACTACCATCATGTTTAAACTTAATGTAACATGCCACTAGTTAATGTGACCATTCAGTTGAAACTTAAGTCTGCAGAACTTTTATCGTACGACACTGGGCTTCCCCATGCAGTGAACCTGAACGGTAGTTTTGATGAAATACATCCCATCAACCAACCCAAAGACACAAAGAAGAAAAGCTGGTTAATTCTCATCGGTTGAAACTGTGACTCACAGTCAATTAGGCGGAAGAACTTTAGCCAGAGATCTGTTTCATTCTTTCATTCCAAATGTGTTCGTATCTCATTTCCAGATTTTTTTCGTTCTTCCATTCTCGTAAAGTAATCAGCAGCTAGCAACAGGAGTCACATTTGGTGTAGATGGTTCAGCACGAACGTTCTGCAAAGACTACTTCAATATCTGACAAAAATTTGAAATTTCCACAAATCACAAAATATCGAGTAAACTTCAAATATTGGAAGAACATAAGATCGTTGAGAGTTCCAAGTTCATTAGTACCTAAGCTCTTCCAAGTGAAAATGTTGGAATCGGGACCTTTCCTCTCGCAACAGAGTCATGAACCTACTTTTTAAAGGGACACATACATGTAAAGTAGGATACTGAAACACTTAAAGGTACAAACATGGAGTACAACATCAATTACATATAAAATGAAAAACACATCCTACAACTTTTCATGCAAGATAAAAATAATTCTGAAATCATAGGCCAAAGATTGCTCTCATTCCCAGCAACGATGCAATGCTTCTAGAAACAGGAAAAGATTTCAGTAATATCTCACTTGTCAGAGAGATTCATTCTTCTAAGAAATACGGGTTGGAAGGCTGCACCAAATTCAGAGGCAATGTCAGATAAACAGTAACAAAACAGATGGTTGCCAGCCATGGCAATTAAGTCCAGACTTCAAGTGGAGCATGTAGCTGCATGGTACTCTAAAAACAGCTGATAAAAAGGGACATACAGGTCTCCAACTCCCACTACTTTCTCAATGCTCTAATTTTGAGCTCAACCAGTAAAATCGCAAAAGCGTTATTAGGTAAGAGCACATTTTAGAAGCTTCAACTCTGTGGGTGAAAAGAATGGAGGAAATGTCCAGTAAGCAAGCAGACTTGGAGGGCACCAACAATGAAAAAGGGAGGTAATGATTTACGGATCAACTAAGAAACAAACCAAGAAGACAACAATCTCATTTGCATCAAAGGCAAATTCTACTTCCCTCACCATTTCATAATCTTTCTCGTCTCCTGCATAATCATTCAAATCAATCAAGTGAGTTAGTATTAAGCATTAGCAAGTAGCTGACATATATAATAACCAGGAACAAAATTGTTTTAAACTGGCATGAGTCCTATAAGCAAACTAACAATTAAATAATTAAGGTTGAACATACAGAACAATGATAACTGTTAGTGTTGAGATATTTGTTGTGCAACACGGGTCAGTTTAGTAATGCCAAACCATTTTTTTATGAGACGTGTAACGAACACAGAACAAATTATATACCTCAAAAGGATATGAAGTAAGGGAAACCCAAAACTCGAGCCTGACCTTCAATCCCAAACATAAGACTTCGCTGTAAATTCCCCAAACAAAAACTGAGTGTAAACCTCGAATTAGAACCGTATTAAACTTCGAATAGGGTGGCAGGGATGATGCTTCTCACCATTTTCCAGCTTCTCAATTGAACTCAAGAAATGCAAAAGATGTTGATCCAAAGACATCCGAAATTCTCTTAGGCAACGAAGTACTGATTAAACTCCGTTCAAGTCCCCAACTATTTTTCTTTTTATCTTCCTAGCCGATCCCAACCCTAATCTCTAAAGTTGAGCTTCTTATTCCCTAGTTCCCTTCTACCTGGAGACAATCGAGCCTTCCAATCGCAAAACTCTCACACTCTGCCTTCCCTTTCCGAGCTACAGGCAACATTCAAGGAGGCAAGCAATTCGTTGGTAAATGGAGAGGAAACTACCAAAGAACAGAATCCCAAAAATCATAACACACATTGTCAAATCGAGCAAAGATCTGAACTTGTGACATAACCCATCTCAATTAGACGACTAAAAAGGATGGAGAAAGCAAAGAGAAAATTCACTCACCGCTGTTTTCACCAGCCACCAGCGGGTCCGCCTCTTCCTCCAAGGTAAGGCCCCTCCTCTCCGGCCATGGTTCCTTTACATCTCTCGCTTTCCTCCAGCGAGTCATTCTTGTCGACTCTTTCAGCATACCAGTTTCGGTGAAGACGAATCGATGGAAGAGGAGAGGGAACACACCAATTCATCTGGAAAAAATGCGGAGAACTCCAAGAACGCATCGTGACGCCAAGGACTTCCAACAATCCATGTATGCAGGAGGCGCAATTTGAGGGAGGGAGCTTGGTCTGTCCATTTAAATTTGGAGAGGACGGCTTAGCCATGGTGCGAAGGTACGGAAAAGAGGTGAGAACGGATGAGAGAGCTGGGTGGAGAAGAGGGTTTGGAAATGGGGAGTACATAGAGAAAGGGTTTCAAAATGAGTTGCAGCCAAGACCGAGACGGTGGAGGCAGAGAAGAAAAGCGCTCTCTCCTTCCATAGGAATAAGGCTACTGGCGAGGACTGTAGAAAACATGGGTGGTGGAGTATGGAAGCAACCACAAGGAACCGTCAAATCGGCGAGGTATCACAGAGTGATGAGATGACAGGAGATGATGTGCAGCAGCGGATTTCAGAGAGTGGGGGTGAAGGGAAGGGATTGTGAGAGGGTACGAAAGCATGGTCGCCGGAAGGGTGAAGGCCATCTCGGTGGAGGACGGGCAAAATTGGCGAAGTCGGGGAAGTTCTCTTCAGCTCGTTCAGAAGACGCCAAAATATGATAACAGTAAATAGCAGTTTTTGGCAATAAAGCGTACCCACTCTTTATATTTAAAGAATAATGAAAGGATAGTAGTGCTGCTGTAACTGCTTATTAGGGGTGTTCAAACGGTTTGGTTACCGTGGTAACCGTTTTAACCAGTACTATTTGGATAATTTGGTTTGGTTAATTTGAATAATTGGTTTGGTTTGGTTAAAGTTTTTAGCTTGTTTGGTTTAGGTGGTTTGGTTTGGTTTCAGACACTCCTAAGTAGTCAAACCAAATTAACCAGTTAAGTAATTAGTCATATATCTAACATATATTATATACACATACTTAATACTTTGCATAACCACTCAAGAGTTAACGTTTATCCCTTTTAGACTCATAAAATATAAAGCTCAATATTGCTCAGGGATAGGTTAGGGTGGTTACTCAATTTTGAGTAATCACGGTGGCTACCAACATCTATACCATTCATTATCTTTATTTTATTATATTTTTAAATTAACGATTAAGATTAGATAAGGGTAATTTAGGAAATGAAAAACATACCACACCTGATTACTCTATATATTATACTCAAACTCTAATACAACCGCCGCCGTCTCTCCCTTCTCCCACAACCGCCGCCGTCTTCTCCCTCCTCCCTCCTCCCTCCGACCACCCCAACCGGACCTCCCTCCTCCCGATGGCGTCCCTCCCTCCCCTCTCCCTCCCCCCGATGGCGTCCCTCCCTTACCCCTCGCCCCCGCCGCCAACCTCAGCTCCCCGCTCCAAGTATTCCTCTGCCTTAACTTTCACTTTTTCCAATTGAGCAGCAGCAAGCTTCAATGGTGCCTTTTAACATTTGCGTAACTGGGGAGTTGGTGAAGAGGAAAAGAGGGAGACTAAGAAAATTCGGACCAGATGGGACTACTTCATTGCCATTGCCGCCTTCCCTCTCCACTCATCCCGGCACCACCATCCAGCGACGAGGCAGAGGCAGGCCCCCTGGCAGCGGCAATCAGAAGGAGACGGCCACTCAGCTCCCCGCTCCCCTGCCTGCCGCCGCCATCACGATTAGGAACGACGTCAACGTCAAGAAGGAGACGGTTTGGATCGAGGAGGATGAGGAGAATCCCGGTAGTTTCCTCGTCGCGCTCACCATCGTCTCTGCAATTGGAAGGAGGAATTCCATTGGAATGGTATGTTTTTTTTAATGGTAGTCTTTTTTTTTTCAGTAGTGATTTTTTTTAAATGGTAGTCATTTTTTTCGTAGTGGTAGTGTTATTGTCGTATTGGTATAGTTTTTGTCGCATTGGTATTATTTTTGTCGTATTGGTATTGATTTTGTCGCATTGGTATTGATTTTGTTACATTGGTATTGATTTTGTCGCATTGGTAGTGATTAAATCTGCAATGGTATTGATGTTTTGTGAAATGGTAGTGTTTTTATTTCTTGAATGGTATTGATGTTTTGTGAAATGGTAGTGTTTTTATTTCTTGAATGGTAGTTTTCGTGTAATGGTATAAATTTATTTCTGCAATGGTAGTTTTCGTGCAATGGTATAGATTTATTTCTGCAATGGTATTGATATTTTTCAAAGTGGTAGTGTTTGTCTAATGGATTGGTACTGATTTTTTTTTTTTTTTTTTTTTTTGCAGAAAGATTGTGAAAGATATGGAAAGGAAATCTGGCTGGAGATTACGGAAGTGAGAGAAAGAGAGAATTTTAATTAATAGATTTTTGTAACTACCTTAAATGTAATTTATTAAAAAATTAATTAATATAATTTATTTTTCCATACCCAATTTACCCTTAGTAACCACGGTGATTACTACTTTGTAGAAATCACCATAACCTGTCCCATATTGCTCATATAGTGTATATTTGTATATGTAAAGTGTAGACCACAACATATGGATGCCTAATTTAGATAAATTTCATACATTATGATGGATGAAAACTTGATAGGAAGGTCATTTCCAGCCTATGATAATTGCTAAGAGACTAAGGGGTCGTTTGGAAGTTGAGATTGTTAAAGTTGTGTTTGTTGAATACATGTATTGTGCACAATACAATGTTTGGAAGTGCCAAAGTGTAAAACAATGCATGCATTGTTTTCGGTAGGTCCCACCAACAATCACAAAAAAAGATGCATTGAAAAGTTGAGATTGTTGTGATTGTTGCTTTTAGATTTGTGTAAACTTTTTCTTTCCATTTATATCTCTAAAAGTTTTTGTCTTATACAAAAAGTTGAGGGTAAATATGGCATTTCCCCATAAAAGTAACTTTATGTAAATTAATGCATAAAGTTGAATCTCAACAACCAAATAATGTATTGTTAAAATGCATCCATTGTATCAATACATGCATTTGTATTATAGTGATTCATTACAATGCAACGATTTAACATTCACAACTTCCAAACGACCCCTAAGTCAATTTACACAAACACAACAATTCATTAACCCATACCATTGTCATAAATTTTTGTTAGGTGAATACTTCTATACTAATCGTAAGATAATTGTCTTAGTTGCATGTATTTTTGTTAAGGGTCAACTATAACTAAGTGTTGATTGTTATGTTTTATTCATTATATAAATTGTGTATTGTTGCATTAACCGGAAAATTTTCATCGTCAATGATAATGTGATTTTATATTGGTCAATCTGGTTAACCAATTAACCAAACCGATTAAACTTTAGTTTGGTTAATTTGGTTGTTGTATTAGTTTGGACGATTTGGTTATGATATTGTATTCCATAGTTTATGGAATTTAGCCTTATTTGATTTGGTTATAACCATGGTAACCATTTGAACACTCTTACTGCTTATTTCTAAAAATGAAGTACATCTTATTTCCATCCATTTGAACTTTCGAGAGAACTAGGGATGGCAATTTGAACCCGCCTTGCAGGGTATTACCCGACCTGACCCGCGATGGGGCGGGTATTACCCGACCCGCAGTAGCATGGGGCGGGACATGGGTATCAACTTCTGTCCCGCCCTGTCCCGCCCCGCCCCATTCTTGGCCCGTTCTAGGTCAATTTCTTACACCATCTATTCATATATCTCCTATTTTGGCTTTTCTTCTACTAGTTAGACTTGATCTTTCAATTAAATAGACCCAATTACCCATTATATTATCACAATTATTCATTCATGAAGTCTTTCCCCTTCGTTTTATTGTAAAAAGTAAAATTTTGCTTGTATTTTTTTCAAATAGCATATAAGAGTGGGTCGACCCGCCCCGCCCCATACCCACGCGAGTATTACCCGCCCCGACCCGTAGTGGCGTGGGGCGGGACATGGGTATTAAGGTACCCGCCCCGCCCCGACCCATTGCCATCACTAGAGAGAACCCTCGACAAGAGAAGAGCGGGTACAGTAATTACAGCAAGCAATGAGCTGGAAATAGAATAATTACCATGATAACGAAGGTTAACTCTGTCAGGGGAACTCTAATGGCACTTATGGCAGCAACCATATTGAACAAAATATTAAACAGAAGCTGTTTTAGTTGCAACGTGGAAAATAAAATCTCTATCTGTCAAGTTTTACAACCCTTCACATATCATCACTTAACTACACCCATTTGGGAAACGAGTTCCTCTGTCTCTGGCGATGGATTGCCGCCACCAGCATTCTCTTCTCTTCTGATCTTCAATCATCTCTTTCCATTACCAGTGGCTCGACTGGCGACGAAGTTCCTGAGAGAAGGCGACTGGGTAAGACCGTCGGGCGCGATCGTGGTGTTCTGGGTTCCATTCTTAATCTGCATTCTTCTCCTGGCCATGTACCCTCTGATCCAGGGTGTCACATCCTCGCTGATCTTGATCATGACGAAGAAGATGATGCGGTAGACCACTATCATGCTGAAGATCACGCTGAGGTCAATCCACTTGGACCTGCGGATGTTGATCTGGAAGATGTTCTCCAGGATGTACTCCCCTGGGATCTTGGGGAGATCCGGGCTTTGGTTGTTGAACAGCAGCCCGTTCAGGTCATTCTGGTATTGCCCCTGAAAGATGTTCGATGAAATGTCCCAACGGGTTAAGTTAAAACTCCGTTTCAGTTTGAATCAAAGGAAGAACCAATCGAGGTTTCTGTGTCGAGAGTTTCAATTCACCTGAAGAGCCCAGAAGTGGAAGCTGATGTATGACATGGGGTAACGCCAGACGGGCTTCGGAATGTCGTTTGGCAGCCTGAAGTAGCCCGAGACCAGCATGAAGATACCCTGAAAAATGTTTCCATCAACCAAACCAGGATTGTTTAGATTAAGCTTCATTTGGGGAAATTAAGAGAACGACAGGGGAAGAAGAAGGGTGGGAGAACCTGAATTCCAGCTCCAATGATGATACCCATGAGGAAGTTGGGGACAATACTGGCAATGGCCATCATCAAGCTCTCAACCACTGTGACACTTGCGTAGAGGCAGAGCACGAAGAAGAGGTAATGGGTGAAACCCGGGTGGAGCCTGACCATGAAGTAGCAGATCGTTCCGGAGAGGAAGGTGATGGTGATGAGGAACGGCATCGCCGAGAGTGTGTTGCTGATCACAAATGCTGTCACTCCGTAGTGGCCATTCAGCCTCTCTCTTTGGAAAACCTGAAGCAGGGTTACCAAGGAAATCAAGCATCAGAAAATCAGAATCGGTCCAATTTCTGCGAAGAACACTAATCAAGTTGTTGCAGAATTGTTTTAACCTTCATGTCTTCCACGAAAGATGGGAAGCCTCCAATGGACATGAACGTGACGAAACCGAACACGAATGAAGCGCAGGAGCCTCTGGCCTGGGTTCAGAAACAGAGACAGTGTAAACTTAGAGGCAGAGAACACAGAATGTCAACGAGATCTCGAAAGTAACAAACTTCCATTCTTTCTTCTTAATTACCAGGATTGAGTTGTAACTAGTGCCGACATTGAAGTATATGGTTCCGATGCAAATGGTGACCACGATGTAGATGACGAGCCTGAGCCAGTAGTAACCGAAATCCCTTGACATGTTGACGAAGGAGCGCTTGGTCAGAGTGAAAGCCTGCATCGGGAAACTAGCCTGGCTCCCTCCTGCATCAAGCACCGTCCCTTTCTGCACACACCAGAAAACGAAATTCAGTTCAAATGGCTCTAATCTTACATCGAAATATCGTAATTGACGGTCGTTCCACTATATTCATCAGGAACAGAGAGCACTTACGACTTTGGAGATCTCATCCACCTTCTGCCTTGCAGCATAACAATACTGAGAAGTTCGGTAGTAATCAACCAAAGTACGGATCGCTTCAGCTGTGGTGATCTTATCCAGAGGATCCTCCGATGCATCAAACTGATAAACACACCAAAGGGAGGGAGGAATAAGAAATACAATCAAACTGGTTTTCATTGGAGGGAAGTTAGAAAAGAGAGAGAAGAAAGGCAGGGTACCCGCAGTTTCATGGATCCTTTGAGAGTGGCCTTCACTTTGTCGAAGTCAGCATTGACGCATCGGAGGAAATGATCAGATGGGTTTCTCAAAGCAGGGCAGGGGAATCCGGCTTGCGCAAAGAACTGTTCGATAAAAAAAAATTAGTCTTGAGATTGCAGAGATGAAGAAGGAGAAAACACAGAAAAGTAAAGAATCCATAGCGTGAACTGAAACCTCGTAGGCATCTGAAGCCTGGCCGAAATACACAGTCTTGCCACCAGAGAGAAGGTAAAGTCGATCAAAGAGCTCAAAAACTTCACTGCTCGGCTGGTGGATGGATGCAATCACAGTTCTCCCGTCCCTCGATAGTCCACGCAGCGTCTGCGTCACAAAGAACGCCGAAGCACTGCCCAAAGAAACACACCCACAAAATTGATCATCAATTGCCGTAAAAGAAATCAGCTTTCAAAGGTTCGTGGGCTAAGATAAGATACTCGAATGTGTAAAAGGAAGAAAAGGGAAGAAACCTGTCAAGCCCGCTGGTGGGTTCGTCGAGGAAGAGCAATCTGGGTCGCATCAGGATTTCGAGGGCAATGCTGACTCGACGCTTCTCGCCGCCGCTGATCCCACGAAGATGCCAGTTCCCAATCACCGTATCAGCACAGTCCTGCAAGCCCATCTCCACAATGGTGCTCTCAATCAGTGCCCTTTTCTCCGACCACGGCATCTTGTCCGGCAGGCGCAGCCTGGCCGAGTAAGATATCGTCTCCCTCACCGTCAGCGTTCCAATCAGGTTGTCGTCTTGCGTCACATACGCCTGCGACAAAAACAGAGTAAGTGTCCGAAAAACAGAGAGGTATAGCTCCTAACCCAGAATTATAAAAAAAAAAAAAAAAAGACTTTACGGCGGTTCCAAAAGAGAGCTTGGTTTTGCGGCCGTTGAGAAGGATGGAGCCGGAGAGAAAAGCGTTCGCCGCCAGGCGGCTAGAGAGAGCATCGAGCAGAGTGGATTTGCCGGAGCCAGAGGGACCCATCAGCGCGGTGAGGCTGCCAGGCTCCGCATAGCCGGTGAGTCCTTCGAGGACATTCTGAGTCTCGCCATTGCCAAGGGTGACCATCACCGTCAGATCCTTCCACGTCAGCCTGGCGGAGACGTCGCCGACGAACTCCGTGTTGGTCCGTTCCCGCCACAGCGTCTCGCTCAGGGGGCTGAGCCCGCCGACCACCATCCCGTTCCCCGCCGGTTTGCTCGCCTCTATCTCCATCATCACCGTCGCCGCCGCCGCCGTTGCAGAGGGATCAGAGGATGAGTTCCTCATATCTTAGGGAGGAATTGCGACTACTTATATACCAGAAAGAAGAGAAGATGAGAGAAACGGGATTGGCGTGTTAATGAGTGGTTGGGTGGGGGAGAAGGCGGTTCATATGAGGAACCAGTAACTAAATTAGGTTTGAATGAAGTAAGCGTGTCTCCTCTCCTCAATGTTTCATATGGATGGTGCCTTTGGCTAAGCCTCTTTTTGGGTTTGACGATGGAGACCGGGTGACGCCAAGTAGGAATGTTATGTTTGCTTTCAGCTTCCAAAACTGTGGCTTTGCTCTGTTTCTTCTTCTTTCCCTGAGCAGTATGAAAATGATCAGTTGGGGAGATAAGAGGGAAGGGAAGGCGGATGGATGGCTGGATGGCGATCTGATGGAGACCACTACTGCTAATTAGTTCGTTGGTATGGGGAGGGGGAGGGAAGGGGAATTGAATGGGAGGGTTTGGGTAGTTGTTGGGAAGGAAGGGGCATTAAATACTTGGACCGACCTTCATTCATTAAGTTGTTGTGCCCTACTTTCATCTTCTCCAGTTGGGAAGATAAGAGGGAAGGGAAGGCGGATGGATGGCTCATGGCTGGATGGTGATCTGATGGAGACCGCTACTGCTAATTAGTTCGTTGGTATGGGGAGGGGAATTCAATGGGAGGGTTTGGGTCAAGTTGTCCGGCGGGTTGATCCGGACCTAGTTGAATTAGTGGGTCAAGGGTTAATGGGTCATCTGTTTTAGTTCGTTTTAGCCCGGAAATATGAAAAAAGTCATTATATTGTACTTATCCTGATAAATTATACCAAATTTCATCTAACATATGAGTAATAACATATAACATTACACCAAAGTAACATGTCGTACTTAGATCCAACATATAGTAAAAATTCACACACACTTATATCAATATTCAAATGTTCAACTAAGGATTCCAATGATTGAGTTAGGCGAAAAGAAAAATTGGAAAATATGTACATTTCTCAAATCAAAGAAAAAATGACACAATTTGATCTCCAATCCGATACCTTACAGCGGTCGACCCATTTTTCTCATCGAGTCAGGGTCAAAATGGGTCGACCTACGGGTTTACAACCTTGATTTGGGTAGTTGTTGGGAGAAAAAAGGGCATTTAATACTTGGACCGACCCTCATTCATTAAGTCGTTCGTGCCCTACTTTCATCTTCTCTTTTATCCTCTGCCTGCCTTGTGGGCGAGCTAATGGGCTATGGCAACTTTGCAATGGGAATGGTCTCCATTGACAATTGTTTGGTTTCTAGTATTTTTATTTTTTATGGGCAAATTATAAGTGGATGGTCAAATGACTCAAATCATTAATTTGCATGATAGATATACCAAAGCGTTCTAATATTACATAAACTAGTTTTTTACCCGCCCGTTGGGCGGTGTATTTTGTTTGGTTGTTTTATAATTCGTTATAGTATTCAAATTGTTATTATTATTTATGTTTGCTAAGGTAATATACATGGAATTGTAAAATCCCACTTACCTTATTTCAGGTATTATTTCGTATTTTTATACCTTTTGTTTATTTATGAACATTTTAATTTTATTAACTGAGCTCTTTGTAGACGGTTCTTTATTGATTTAGAATTTTTTTATCGAACTCGCCCTTTAAGATTATAAACCTAAGAGATTATTCATTCTTTAGCACAGAATTTTGATAAAGAAGTTAAAAAACTTGCGGCCATAAAAGAAGAAGTTAGAATAAGAAAATATGCTTCAATTAATAAAAAAAATAAGCGAAGAGCTTTTTATTTTCTCTCCCTTCTCATATGTCGGTATATGATAATAGAGAATATTCCAATATAAATCTCATGAATATCGTGTATTATCACTTACACATACAATTTTGGAATAATGAGGAAACTCATTAGCATCCACGTCCATCAATCTTCCACGTACTTGTTTAATTACCTTGAAATGTTCTAGCAAAACCAACCACAAACTAAACTATCAGCTGTCACTAACTTATTAAAGCAATATTTTCAGCAAATTAAACTGCATATTATTAAACACAATTTATATTTTGTACAGAGCTACATATCTCCTGCAGAAAAGAATTGTGCTTTATTACCATTTTTTTTTTTTTGCATTACAGGAGGCTAAGAAGCCAGAGAAAGAAGAAAAACAGGGGCGGGGGTGGATTAAGCAGAAGACGCAGGGGAGGTATTCACCACCCTTCTAGGAAACGTAGTACCTCTCTGATCATCCTGCAGAAGGGGAAGTAACTCTAGCGGTGGAGATTCCAATTCATACATACCATAGGGATAGACGAGACTGTGCTTCAAGAGCCAGTCCGCGACTCTATTCCCTTCGCGGTATGTATGAATCAGTCTCACCACCCAATCTTGAGAGATCTTCCTCCTAATAGCTGATAAAATAGCCGCGTGAGGGTGTAAAGGATCGACCCTGTTCTTCACCAGCTGTAAGGCCAGCTGGGAATCTGACTCAATGATGAGGGTCCTGCAGCCAAGACTCCAGCCTAACCTCAGCCCATGGTAGATAGCCCAGAGCTCCGCCAAAGTTGCCGCACAAGAGCCCAAACTCATCACAAAACCTCCAAGCCATTCGCTGTTCGCATCCCGGGCAGCCCCACCTGCCCCAGCCAGACTGTGCGCTCCACCAGCAGCTCCGTCCACATTGATCTTTGTCCACCCTGTCGGCGGAGGTGTCCACCCTATCTGCATTAAAGAACGACTCGGAGCAGTGTTCCCTCTACCAATCAGGGTAGAAGGTGCATTCCAAGCCTGAATCCATAGACTAGCCTTGATCTTGATAGCCTGCACGAGGGAAGGGGCCGATAGAGTCTTGTTAAGGCCTTTAAAGACTCCTTCATTCCTGTTCTTCCACAAGCACCAAATTGCAATGCTGAAGAAAGCATCCCAAGGAAGCCCATTGGACGTCGAATTCTTGCTGGTAATATTTTGGTGCAACCAATCCTCCAAAGGCAGACTGAAGAACTCCTGCTGCAAATCTATAGGAACCATGCGGTGCCAGAAGTAGGCTGCCGGTGGGCAATCACGGAAAATGTGAGAGAGGCTCTCAGTCTGGGTCGCACATCTGTAACAAGAGACCTCCTGTGTCAGGTGACTTTGTGCTCTAAACTCATTTGAGCTCACCTTCCCCTACGCAGCCAGCCAAATGAAACATCTAATACGTTCAGGAATAGGAAGCTGCCAAACTGTCTTCCACCACTGCTGCTGGTCGCTCGAGGGAGCATTCTGCAGTAGCTGGTACGCGCTCTTAGTAGAGAAACGGCCATTAGATGTTTCTCTCCAGAATAGCTTGTCATCCTCTGTCGCCAATGGGTCAATAGCATGGGCTGTGATCTTCTGAACCATCTCCTGCGAAAGTCTAGTTCCGAACTTCTCGACTTTCCACTCTCATTCATCATCAACGAACTCAGACACCGGCATTAGTCGCTCCTCCTCCGAGATCGTCTCCGTAGCTACCTCGTACAGCGGGACCTGCAAAATCCACGGATCAGACCAAAACTTAGTCTGGTTTCCTCTATGAATGTTCCAGGCACACCCCTGTTTTAAAAGATCGGCAGCTTTGGTGAAGTTAGCCCAGGTAAAGGAACTTCCCTTGACAGGCTTCAGGATCTCTAAATTTTGCCGATCCCCTCCATACTTGTTTCGAACTAATTGCACCCATAAATTCTCCTTTTCTTGCATGATGCGCCACCCGCCTTTGGCTAGCATTGATAGGTTCACCTCCCTTGTCGAACGGATTCCAAGTCCTCCATTTCTCTTGGGTAATATGATCTGCGGCCATCCGACAAGGTGCAGTCTCTTCTTGGCTTCAGTGTCTCCCCAAATAAAACCCCTGTTGACCCGATCCAGAGTCCTGCAAACATTCAAAGGGAGAAGTTCTGTCTGCATCGGGTAAATAGGTATAGAGGCAGAGATAGACTTCACCACAGTAATGCGAGCAGCGAGGGAGAGGTGTCTGGTCTTCCAAGGGGCGAGCTTCTTTTGGATTCTCAAGATAAGATCTTGGTATCGGGATTTTGTAACCCTCCCGTTGATTGCCATCACTCCCAGGTAACGCCCCAGATCCACAATGAGCGGAATCCCAGCTCTAGCAGAAAGCCGCCGAGCTCTCCTCCTGTCAATGTTAGCCGAGACAAAAAAAGCCGACTTGTTATAGTTAACTCTCTGTCCCGAACTATGACAAAACTCATCCAAACACTGTTTGATTATCCGCACTTGGGAGCTTTCTGCCTCTGCAAAAAGAATGGGGTCATCTGCAAAAAACAAGTGAGAAATCTCAGGACCCCCTTTGGACAGTTTCAAAGGTTTCCAGAGCTTATCCTGAATAGCCTGTTCAATTCTGTGAGAAAGTCTCTCCATGCATAAAACAAAAAGATAGGACGAGAGGGGATCTCCCTGTCTGACTCCTCTAGTCGGGTTAATGGGGGCTGAGAGCTCTCCATTCCACAGCAGTCTCATCCTGTTATGCTCCACACAGAACATGATGCAGTTAATCCACGAGCTGGGAAGGCCTACTTCCTTGAGAGTATCCCGCAGAAAGTCCCACCTAAGGCGGTCATAGGCTTTCTCTAGGTCAATCTTCAACACAATTCCCCCTCTTTTCCCTTTCTTTTTCCTGAGAGAATGTAAAACTTCCTGCAAAACAATAATGTTATCTGTGGTTTGGCGCCCAGGGATGAAACTACTCTGTCGCGGAGACACAAGTTTCCTCATAATGGGTTTGAGTTTGTTGGTGATGGCTTTGGTGATGGCCTTCAAACACACGTTATTCAGGGAGATCGGCCGAAGTTGGGAGACCATTTCCGGATGTTCCACCTTGGGTATAAGCACCACAGTAGACTCCACCACTTCTTCCGGCAACTCACCTGAGGAAAAAAAAACTTAGGGCCAAATCACACAAAGCCTTACCGACCACCTGCCAAGACTTTTGGTAGAAGATGGCTTGAAATCCATCCGGGCCAGGAGCTTGAAAAGGTTTCATGTCCTGAACCGCTCCCTGGATATCTGCCTCAGTAAAAGGACGCAGCAGCCAAAGGAGATCCTCCTGCTGAATCCTCGGAAAGGCGTGCTTGGGCATCTCGTCAGTGTACTCCTGGTCATCTTGCAGGTACAGAAGGGAGAAAAAATCGAAGACCAGAGCTGCCAGCTCATGGGGATCAGAAATCCAATCCCCCGAGCTGTTCTTCAGGCTCGTAATTCTGTTTCTCCGCCTTCTGATAATCGCCTGCTGGTGGAAGTATGCCGTGTTCCGCTCGCCGAACTTCACCCACTTCTCCCTGGCCCTTTGGAACCACAGAACCTCTTCCTGCTCCAAGACCTCGTCAAGCTCTTTCTCTAACTTTGTTTGCAGTTTGAACAGCCCCGGTGAGAATTCATTTGCCACCCTAGCTTGAATGCCATGAATACGCTTGAGGAGTCTCCTCTTCTTTTTTAGCACATTGCCAAAGGTAGATCTGTTCCACTCAGCTAGCTTTTCTGCCGCCTTCTTCAACGCCTCTTGAAGTGGCGCTTGCGAGTCCCAGCTGGTGGCAAGGAAATCAGCATAAGCTTCATGGGTTAGCCAAGCACCCTCAAAACGAAAAGGACGAGAAGGGTTTGAGAGAACTCCCTGACTCCCTGTCGTGGTTAAGATGGGATGATGATCGGAGTGGAGACGAGGTAGGTGGAGAACCGACGTGTTGGGGAAGCTGCCATTCCACGACAAGTTGCATACGCTCCGATCAATCCTACTGGCTTTATAAGATTCAGGATTTTATCCTCTGGTCCAAGTGAATCGTGGTCCTGAATACCCAAGGTCAATGAACTCAGCATGATCGATCCTCTCACTGAAACGTTGACAGCGGCGAAGTATGGAATTCGTAACTCTGCCCGTTTGCTCCAACGGGGTACGGATGGCATTAAAATCCCCAGTGAGGAGCCAAGGAAGGTCAAGCTCCTCTCTGGTTTTCTCGATGGCCTGCCATAAGAACCGCTGCAGTTCCTGCTTTGGGCTCGCATAGACTGCTGTCAGGAGCCAGGGTGGCATAGCCGTGCCCGTGACTCTCACCGTGAGGTGCTGGAAGCAGGCTGAAATCAACTCAACAGTAAAGACTTTCGCATCCCAACAGAGCCAAATTCCACCTTTCCTACCATCCGCCTCCACCCTCATAATATTCGGAAATCCCATCCTTCCACACACTCTATCCGCCACCTCCCTGCTGATCTGCGGTTCCAAAAGAATCAAAAAGTCAGGTTTATGATTAAGGACAATGAGCTTCAAAGCTCTGATGAAGGCACTGTTGCCAGCGCCTCCAACATTCCACGAGAGAAAAGAGGGCTTGCAATTTGAAAAACCAGACATTAAAAACAACAATTGAATAAAGACGAGGGAGAAAGGATCAACCACGGCTAGGAAGCCGCTGTCGGATTAGCTAGATCTGCCACCGCCATGCGAGCATCTTTCTTTGGCAGACCCGGCTCCCCTCCTACTTCCTGTCCCGATTGCCCAACACTTGTCCAAGCTGCAATCTCTTCAAGGGTCAAGGACGCCATTTTTGCTCTAGCCTTTGACTTCCTCTCCTTGACCGGCGTCCAGACTTGAAGAGCCCTCATCGCCACCTTCGTCGGAGACTTGCGAGGCGACTTCGCCTTCTTTTTGTTTTGAGCGCTGCGATTTTTGGTCCGGGCTGTCGCCGATGGAGCCTCTGCTCTAGCCGCCGAATCTTTTTGCATCTCCAGCGTTGGGACACTTACAATCTGAATGTTCGTGGCATTCGGGCCTGTCAGCTGTGTAGTGGGCGGCGGGCTTGCAGGAGAAGTGTTGTCATTGGGCTTTGGTTTATTATGGCCTCCACTCGGCCTGTTTCCACTAGAGCTTGGTTTAGCTCCAGGCTCCTTGCTCCTGGACAGGCCCGTCTCCTTATTAAGCCCGGCAAAGAGTCCAGCTTTCGCAGACGGAATGGGCCCAAGAATTCCTTTCCCACCCGTTGCCTCTTCCACCATATCTTTACCAGCCCCTTCCTTCCCTTTTCGTTGGCCATTATCATCGGCCCTTCCTTTTTCCTGAGCCCCAGTTTCCTTTTTTCCAGTTTCCTTTTGTCCTCCCTTCTTTCCGTTGAGGATTTTCACATCTGTATTCACATGCTTTCCTTTCCCAGGCCTTCCATTTCCAGCCGCCTCTCCCTGATTGACGTTAGAGTTTCCTTTCTCAGCCTTCCTGTTGTTTCGCCGGGTTCGACGCGTCACTTGCATCCAAGGCCCGAAACCGGCCTTGTCCTCCGACGGCGTTTCTTCCCAGTTTTCCGGCGACCTCTGTGACGGTTCCGATTGGGACTGTTGAGCCTTCATCATCGTAAGGGGGCACGTCAAGGAAGTGTCGCCAATTTTGCCACATTCAAAGCAACAGGTTGGCAGATTTTCGTACTCGATGTATTGCCACTTTCCGTCCAGCCGGATCCGTGTGATCAGAGGTTTGGAGAGATCGAGCTCCACAGCTATCCGA
Source organism: Linum trigynum (assembly GCA_964030455.1). Classification (NCBI taxonomy): domain Eukaryota; kingdom Viridiplantae; phylum Streptophyta; class Magnoliopsida; order Malpighiales; family Linaceae; genus Linum; species Linum trigynum. The sequence goes on along the minus strand of OZ034814.1, from coordinate 23,325,930 downwards.
GCGAACTTTGCACGTTGTTGGTGTTGTGTGTGGAAATCAAGCTTGATTGCCCGACCAATCATGTTCCCTATCGTGAACAGAATTTCCATGTGGTAAAAGTGTACCGGGAAAGCCGGGAATTGAATCCACACCACCATGGACTTTGGCATGGCATCCGACAGACGGAAATCTGGTGTCCATTGAAAAACGACCAGGTAATGGTCAAAGATGACCCATGGCCCTTCCGTTAAGGCCCGAAAGTAGTCAGAATCGTTGCTAAGCTTGATTAAGAAACACTCCTGACCTAGAGTCATGATCTCAATTGTTCCCGATGGACGCCAGAGGCTTTTGATTCTGTTGCTGAACGCTGCGAAAGAGATACTCAGACCAAGGACCCGAACTACGAGAGTGCGTTGCCAGGAGACACATAATCTTTCCTTGAAAACATTCGAGATCCTCAGCTCCGGTTCCCCATTGTAGATATCTCTGATTAGGTCGTGCTCGCCAACTGGGGTCCAGGCTATCTTGTTCTGAAACGTCTCCGTGGCTTTCCCCATCACCGCATTTGCATACGAGAGAGGCTGGGTAGCCATCTGTTGGCTCAGAAGGATCTCCTGTTGTCTCGGGGCCTCAGTCATATTTGCCTCCGTCGCCGCCACTGAGCGGTCAGATTCATTGACGGCGGTTAGCTCCACGGACATGGACGTATCACATCCGCTGCTCATATCCTGGCCAGGATCCGGTGGTCTGTCTGAATGATTCAGATCAGCCGCCGGCGAGTGATTCTGGTGGTTCATTCAGAGAAAACAGAGAAAATGAGTACACCAAGGATTTTGGCGTAATCCTTTAGATAACTATAAATGATTTGCCCTGTGCTTTATTACCAAATAACAACATAGACAAATAATGAAAAGAGCAGTCTTCAATACAACTCAACTCATTTTATCATTCAGATTCCTTATTTGTGAACTGAATATATGAATCAATCCAAATAGTAGTTTGTAAGAAAACAATCATGTCAAAATCAATCTTTAATTAGGGATTCAATGTAGAAAAATTCACCTTAATGAAACAAACAAATGTCACCGCAAACATGTAGAAATTAAAAAAAACATCGAAATAGACAACCGAGAAACCACCATTATCATTTTCTTTCTTCTTCGCGACCTTTATAAAACCCCAATTATGTTCCCTTCTACTTCTAACCCCTTTGCTACCTACTAATTACTAACCAGATCATCATTGTATAGCTGGCTAGTAGTAGCATGTCAATCATGAACATAAAATATAATAAACAATCATCACAACTCTACTTTCCATTTCAACATTCAAGAAATTGGGTTGCAATAGGCATTCAAGAAAAACGATCAATTATTCAACCAAAGGAGGTATGCCCTAAGTCCAACCAATTAACCCTTATAATTATATTTTATATACATGAAAGTATACGACGACCCTTCTCAGTAAAAAAACAAAGACGAAATATATTCACTCATCGAGAGTGGGAAAATTTACCATCCAGCAGTCGTACTTTGGAAGAAATTAAGAAAAGAATGAGAAAAGAGTATAACTCGGTCAGTTAACCGCAAACAATAACATATCGCTGAGAAAGTGAGACCAATTGCTAGCTTTAGATCAAGGAGGAAGAGGGAGCAGTCGACAACCCTCGGCTTGGTTCACCTCATCTTCACAATGATCATATTAACTTTTTTCGTCAATAGGCAAAAATATGTTACAACTGCTCAAAATTTTGTCATCTTATCGTTGTCTCGTGTAATTTCTGCCTCCTATTCTCATACAAAGAAAAAAAATCGTATGCATTATCATTTCCTTCTCTATAAATTATGAGAATACAAATATTAGAAATCTCAAAAAATTTAGCAACTAATAAGAGGACTTTGTTTATTTTTATGGTGGTTGACATACTTTCTTGATTTCTTATTTTCAATGTTGGATTTTATTTCTAGAGAGACAATCAAAATGGGGAAAGGGATAGAAACAAATTAAAAGTTTGCATTAATAATTAATATATTTTCATTTAATATAAATGAACAAGAAGTTTTTAAAAAAATAACAATTATTGCTCTATCAAGTTTATATTCAGACATTTTGCTCTATAATTTATACTTGTTTTATTTTATAGGTATATACATAAGAAAGAAGTGAGTGTTTGATAGCAAAACACATATAGTCATATCGTTCATTTCTCAAAGTCGATTGATTGTCAAACGTTTATTTTCTCTTAGACCATCGTTTATATTTTGAATTAAAAAATACTAATATTTATGTGTGAGCATGTTTTTTTTTTTCTTCATCAAAATGTAACTTATTATTAAGTTTTAGTAAGAATGAGTAGAAAATTTACTTAATTAGATTTAATCAGCTTGGGTTAAACAAATACAATATATGTCACTCTCTATTTCCATCTTTATAGTTCGTTTAATCGAATTTTTTTTATTACTTAGGTGTGTGTTTTTTGTTTAAATTTTTTCTAAAAAATTAACTTATTTTAATATTAGTAAAAATGAGTAGAATTATTAAAAGAAGAGAGAGACAACTTCATAAATAGATCAATAAATAGTTTTTTCTTTGAAAAAAAATTGTCCACCTTGGCAACTTGTGCATTCACCAAGTGTTTATGTGGCAAGATGTTATTTTTGAATAGCCATAATATTTAGTATAGAAGATTGTTAGAAATGTATTCTTTTCTTCATTTTTATATTTAAAAATAATTTTATACCACGTCGATTAATTACAAAGAAAAATAATTAATGTCTTTAGAAGACCAGCTCAACTTTAAAGATTAAATTATTAAAATAGGGCTTAAGGGTTTGGATTTTTGTGCGTAACACCCCTGTTGCTTGCCTAAGTGATTGACAGCCCGTCATCATCATGACCTCAGCCAGTCCCAACAGGCTAGATGATAAGACGTATGTAACTAGCCGTGAGTATGAAATTGAGATTCCCAGAAACTAAGTATGGAATCCTGATGGCTTGTCGGCAAAGCGGCAAGTACCAAGTCGACAAGACAAGTTTGGTGACAAGTTGATAGAGCCGCAAGCTGACAGGGTGACGAGGAGTCAAGTTGATTACACATATTTGGTGACAGACGACTGGGTACCGACCCGATGAGATGGAGGTGATAAAGTGGCTAGTTGACAGGGTACCAAGCAGATAGGGTCACAACTTGATGAGGCTCCAAAACTAAGTAGGAAGAACAAGTAGAAAAGATAGGCTTGGTGTCTAGCGGGCATGGTATCGAACCCTATAGGTGGAGACTTGTTAGGCAAGGTACCAGCCAGACAAGACAGACTTGTCAACAAGCCGACAAGACGGGTTTGGTGGCAAGCTAGCAGGATACTAAGTCGACAAGGTAATAGGGTATCAAACAAGCTGACAAGGTACCAACCCGACAGGATTGAACAATACCATGAGACTTAAAAAAGCATGGAGATCAAGCCGGCAAGATGGACTTTGGTGGCCACAACAAGGTACCAACCCGATGAGACAAAGGTGACAAGGTTGGTAGCTGATAGAGTATGAAGCCGACAAGACGGGCTTGGTTGCAAGAATGCCCCGGTAGCAAGCCGGTAGGGCGGCAAGGTAACAACTTGATTAGCCTAAATTTTTTATGGAGATCAAGTTGTCATTATGGACTTAATTGGTGACCACATGACAAGGTACCAAACCGGTAGGGCGGCACTGTACTAGTTTGATGAGGCTGCAAAACAAATAACCCTAAAAAACAATTAAAGGAAAAAAAACGAAAAAATTATATAACTTTGAACCCGCACTGCTCGACGGTGGGCCGTATTCGTCCCACCCTCAGGAAGAAGGCAAAAGGAGGAGAAAAAAGGGGAAGGGGCGAGTGAGATTGGCCAGTCGCACGATCCGACGGTGCCCACCCTCTTTTTTCTTTTTTTCCTTTCCCATTGTGAGCCAAAATGTAATCTTTTTCCTTCTGTCCCACCCACACCGTGGGTAGTCTTATGTACATTCATAATTGCCTTAGCGATAGCAAGAAATGATCTTCCTAGAGCAAGAAGAACTTCTATATCCTATTTAACATCTAAGATGATGAAATCAATGGCATATATGAATTTATCTACCTTAACTAGCAAGTCTTCTACTATACCCTTCAAGCACACAATCTACCTTAACTAGCAAGTCTTTCTACTATACCCTTCAAGCGCACAATCGATCTAGTAGCTAGTTGATTTTCCATCCTTGTGCACACAATCGATCTAGTAGCTAGTTGAATTTCCATCTTTGTGAGGATGATTCACCTAACCCTAGCCTATTGAACTTTCGATAATGCATGACTTTTGTACTAGCTCCTAAATCTGCAAGTTGCTTGTGATGCAAGGTATAATAAAACTCAATGGTAAAACTACTTCTCTGGGACTTCTCAATATGCAAATTGCCTGTGCCTACGATGCAAGATATAGTTAAACTAACTCCTTGTATTTCTCCCGGGAGCACGAAGATTTCCTTTACTGAGTGTGACTATGGAGACTTCCTGTCAAGCTGTCACCACCTGGTTTGGTTTCTAGATTAGTGTTTGCTATGGTGCCCAAAAACGCCATGCCTATTCTTGTAAGTCTTATATAACTCATTCGCTTCTATAAAGGGGAACAAAGATGACACAAATTTTATTTCCATCACAGGAAACTATGAAGGGTTCAACAAAGACGCATGACAATGACAATGAACAAAACACTTAAAAAAAACAAAGTCTTCAGTCCCCAGTGAAAAGAGAGACAAAAACAAACACAAGGTGCAGATAAGCGTGCTGCTTTACAACTCTTTGAGATCCACTCAGCAATGGCAGTAAGCTTAGTAGTCTTCAGGAGCCAAAGGCTGATGATGGGTATGAAGCGGCGGCTCGGTGGGGATGATCATGTACTCGTAGATGATCGCCGCCAATCCTCCACCGAGGAAAGGACCCAGCCAGTAGATCCAATGGTTCTTCCATCTCCATCCCACCAACGACGGCCCGAACGCCCTCGCCGGATTCATTGCCGCGCCATCGAACGGGCCACCAACCAAGATGTTCGCCCCGACTATGAGCCCAATCGCTAGTGGCGCCATGATCCCCAAACTCCCTCTCTTGGGATCGATGGCCGTGGCGTAGACCACGTACACCAGCCCGAATGTCAGCACAATCTCCAGTATCAGCCCGTTCCCCTCGCCCACCCCGGATGTCACATAGAACCCAACCGGCCTCTGCGCAAAAGAGATCAATCACAAAAATTATATTTCGAATGTTCGAAATGGTACCCGAATCAGAACGTGTACTCCGTACAAGTACGTTTAACTTCGTCACCAGCAGGGTTTGAGCAGGGGTTTTAAGAGGGGATTACCATGCCATTTGTGACGAGACGGAGCAAGAGAGAGGCGATGATGGAGCCGAGGATCTGCGCAATCCAATAATAGATTGCTCGAACAACCGAGATCCTCCCCCCAACAAGGGCAGCAAAGGTGACAGCTGGATTGACGTGTCCACCGGAGACGTTGATGCTAGCTGCCACCGCGGCGAACAGTGCCAGCGCATGCGCCAGGGCGATCATCACCAGGCCGGAAGCCGGGGGCCCTGTTTCCTTGTACAGCTTGTCTGATGCACCAAACACATGCTCTCCGATTATACCAAACCAGAAATTGAGAAAACAAAAGCAAAAAAAAAAAAAAAAAAAAAAACAACGAATGCTAAGATGAAAACTGTACCCAGAGCAAGAACAGAGCCTTCCCCTGCAAACACAAAGATGAAAGTGGAGACAAGTTCGGCCAGAGTGGCTCTCATTGAATCAGGATGGGTGGCCTCGTCCGCCCTCCCGAACGCGTATCTTCGAGGCATGATCTCTGATTTCCCCCCCAAAATTAAGCAGTCAAATGGGTTTCAAGCATCAACCAACTAAGAATGGTGAGAATTGGATGGATTAATAGAGGTAGAGGAATGGAAGCAGCGGATCAGGAGGCGGAAGAGAGAGAAAGAGGGTGGTTGCATGGATGAGAAGTGGAAGTGTTATAGATGATGATTGGGAAGAGACGGTTTGGAGCCATGGTGGACAGCTGTTGGATTCTTATGCATGCTGCTCGCCACGTAGAAGAACTAGCCTTCCAAATGGACTGTTTTTTTCTCCTTTGTTTCGTCCATCCATCGTCTAATAGACTCCCTCTCTGTCTCTCTCGTCCCTATCCCTTTTCGTTGCTTCTCTGTTAATCCATTTGACACAACAGTCAAAAGGAAAACAAAAGGCAAACTCTGTGTTCTGGTTTGTTCGCCGCATACCGGAGCAAATTTAACCTCTTCTGCATTTAAGTGATCTTGCGACGAACTCTGTTCCCACATCAGGAAGGGGGAAAAGCTACTAATCGGTTTCTTTCCCCTGTTGCAATTGAAGAACTCAGCGATCTTATAAGGTTGCATTTGTCATTTGAGCTCTACAGAATTCAGATTAAACACATAAAAAAAAGGTTAATCGTCCTTCTACAGTAGATCAAATGGTTGACCTTGCTCTTGTAAGATTTGGAGCATGATTACGGCATTAAAAAGTGTTATAAACGCGCTGCTGCGGATCGGGAAATCGCAAGAATCGACAAATCAAGAATACGAAAGCGAGAATCGAAAAACACGACACACGATTTACGTGGTTCACTAACACGATGTGTGTTAGCTACGTCCACGGGCGAGAGAGAGTCAGTTTCACTATATCAAGGAGATTACAGATTACAGAGGAGTATGAGAAGTATTTATAGTACTTCTCCATGTGGGTCTAAACCTAATCCAATCTGGCAAAGGAAACGGTTACAGACGAGGCCCAGAACCCGAACCCAAATAACATTGAGACCCCCGATTACCAGTCGTAGCGGCTGATAGTCCGATTCAAGTCATATCAACAAATCTCCACCTTGACTTGAATCCTCTTCCTCTGAAATCTCTGATATACTCTGCTCCTTCTCTCTCTCTCTCCCGCCATCAATGCCCCGCAGGGCGGAGTCACCCACTCAAGACATTCAGCAAGTCCAAGCAGTGTTGGAACTTGCCATGTGGAACCGGCTTCGTGAACATATCAGCAGGATTATCCGCGGTGCCAACCTTCTTCACCTTAATCCTCTTCTCTGTCCTCAAGAAATGATACCTCACGTCGATGTGCTTAGTCCTCTCATGGTGGACTTGATCCTTGGTCAAGCATATTGCACTCAAACTGTCGCAATACACCACTGCCTGATCATGATGTAGACCCAGATCACCAACCAGTCCCTTCAACCATATTCCCTTCCTTCGCAGCTTCTGTCAACGCCATATACTCTGCCTCAGTAGTAGACAATGTCACCGCCGACTGCAAAGTTTCCTTCCAGCTCACTATAGAACTCCCAAGAGTGAATACATAACCGGTCATCGATCTCCTCGTGTCAACATCTCCAGCATAGTCCGAGTCAGAATACCCAGACACCAAGCACTCTGTATCACTTCCGAAGCTAATCCCCACATCAGGTGTACCCTTAAGGTACCGAAAGATCCTCTTCACAGCCTGCCAATGCTCCTTCCCAGGTTGTATCATAAACCTGCTGACAACACTAACAGCATGTGCAAGATCAGGTCTAGTGCATACCATAGCGTACATCAAGCTACCTACTGCACTAGCATATGGAACTCTCGACATGTACTCCTTCTCAGCCTCTGACTGCGGTGCATAAGCTGAGGATAGATGAACATTTGAAGCACTGGGAGTATTTAAGGGCTTTGCTGAAGACATGCTAAACCTCGACAGTATCTTCTGGATGTAGCTCTTCTGTGACAAGAAAAGCTTCTTCTTCGACCTGTCCCTGTAAATCTCCATACCCAAGATCTTCTGAGCAGCTCCCAAATCCTTCATCTCAAACTCAGCACTGAGAAGCCCCTTTAACTTCTGGATATCAGACTTTGACCTCGCAGCTATGAGCATATCATCCACATACAGAACAAGATAGATCATCGAACCATCCTCCACCTTGTTGTGATACACACAACAATCATATGGACTTCTGCTATAGCCCAACTCAAGCATATAACTGTCAAAACTCTTGTACCACTACCTCGGAGACTACTTAAGTCCATACAAGGACTTCTTCAGCTTACAAACATAGTCTTCTTTTCCCAAAACCTCGAATCCTTCTGGCTGAGTCATGTAAATTTCTTCCTCCAACTCTCCATGTAGGAAAGCTATCTTCACATCTAGCTGCTCGAGCTCCAAGTCATAATGTGTCACTATTGCTAGTAGCACTCTGATCGAAGTATGTTTGACCACTGGTGAGAAAATCTCATTGTAGTCAACTCCTTCCCTCTGCGAGAAACCTCGTGCAACCACTCGAGCTTTAAATTTCATGCCCTCTTTAGAAATGATTCCTTCCTTCTTCTTGTAGATCCACTTGTTTGTAACAATCTTCCTTCCCCGTGGTCGTTTGACTATCTCCCAAGTCTGATTCCTGTCATGGGATTCCATCTCATCTCCCATTGCGGCAAGCCACTAATCAGCTTCACCACCCGAAACTGCTTCTCTATAGGACTGTGGCTCTCCTGCATCCACTTCTTCAGCAACCTGAAATGAATACGCCACCATGTCCTCGAAGCCATACCTCTGTGGAGGTACTCCTGCAATCGCTCTCTTCGGTCTACCGGAAGCAATAGACTGTTGAGCTCGTGCACTGGACTCTGAAGTTTCTGACTCTGCAGAGACATACTCATCATGTTAATCTTCTCCACCTTGGTGCTCAAACTCACTCTCTTTGAGAGTTTGCAGCTCCACCTGCTTATCAACATTCCTGCTACCTTCAACAACAGTAACCTTCAACATGGTGTTAAGACTTCTCATCAAATATCACATTTCTACTGAGTATAACTCGATGCTCAGAAGGTGACCAAACTCGAAATCCCTTAACTCCATCTCCGTAACCCACAAATACACCCTTCTTTGCCCTTGGGTTCAGTTTACCCTCATCCACATGATAATAAACAGGACACCCAAAAAACTTTCAGTGAAGAGTAATCAGCAGGCTTACCATACCACACCTCATAAGGAGTCTTCAACTCAATACCTGTGTGAGGTCCACAGTTGATCAGGAAGCACGCCATGTTCATTGCTTCTGCCCAGAATCTTCTCTCTAGTCCAGCATTAGAGAGCATGCACCGTGCTCTCTCCAACAATGTTTGGTTCATCCTTTCTGCAACGCCATTCTGCTAGGGTGTATCTCTCACAGTCCGATGACGGGCAATCCCTTCATCCTTGCAGAATTCGTTGAACTCAAGACTTACAGAACTCCAGACCATTGTCCGTTCGCAGCTTCTTGATCTTCTTCCCGGTTTGATTTTCCACCAATGTCTTCCACTGCTTGAACTTCGTGAAAGCCTCACTTTTCTGCTTCATCATGAAAATCCAAGTAAATCTCGAATAATCATCAATAATAGACAGAAAATACATGCTGCCTCCAATGGATTCAACTCGTGAAGGACCCCAACAGTCGGAGCGGAGGTAATCTAGTATCCCCTTCGTTCGGTGGATACCCTTCTTGGGAAACTAGCTGCGATGTAGCTTCCCAAACACGCAATGCTCGCAGAATTCCAAATTCTGCATCTTGTGCCAGCAAAGAAGATCCCTCTTCGACAGAACTTGCATCCCCCGTTCACTCATATGCCCCAGTCTCATGTGCCAGTGAGTAGTCATATCTTCCTTATGAACCTGAGACGATGCAACTGCAGCAGAACCAGACAACACAGACTCTTGTAATGCATACAAGGTCCCACGCTTCACGCCCTTCAGCACCTTCCTTGAATCTTTGCAGACATACACAACTCCACCTTTTCCTTTGAAACTGAAACCCTTGCTGTCGAGTAGACTCAAGGAGATCAGGTTCTTTGTCATTCGTGGAACATGCCTGACATCATTCACGGTACAGAACGAACCATCATGTGTCCGAACCTTTATGGACCCGATTCCAACAACCTTGCAGACAGCTCCATTAGCCATGACCACGTTACCACCATCTATCTGCTCGTAGGTTGTGAAACAATCCCTGTTCGGAGACATATGGTATGAGGCTGCAGTATCCAGAAACCACACATCCCCACGATGTGCCTTCTCATCTACAGCCAAGGCGAGATCGTCTTCAGAAATGTTGTCCACTTCTGCCACGGTAACCGAACCTTGTTTCTTCTGTTGCCCTCTTCTCTTGGGACAGTTGTACTTCCAATTCCCCACTTCCTTACAGTTGTGACAAGCATCACCTGGCTGTGGACCGGGACCCTTGGAATTCTTGTTCGAATTCCCTTTACCAGATTTCTTCTTTTCCTTTCCACCTGTAACAGCCAAACCCGATGCCTCACCACCTGTACCAGATCCTAACGCCTTATGTCTTATCTCTCTCGTATGAAGAGCAGACCTGACATCCTCCAACGACACGCTTTCTTTACCAGCAATAAAAGAATCAACGAAATTCTCATATGAACTCGGCAAAGAAACCAGCAGGATTAGGGCAGCATCCTCGTCATCAACTTGAACATCTATATTACGCAGATCCAGCAAAATATAGTTAAGCTGTTCGAGATGTTCCCTCAAAGGCGTACCTTCTTGCATCCTCAAGCTGAACAACCGTTGCTTGAGATGCAGGTTGTTGGTTAAGGACTTCGTCATATACAGACTCTCCAACTTTAACCACAAGCCCGCGGCAGTCTTCTCAGCAGCGACTTCAATGATGACGTCATCAGACAACGATAGCATGATGGTCGAGTGGGCCTTCTCCTCCAGGGTATTCCACTCATCGTCATCGACCGCTGCCTTCTTCTGTTTCGCAGACAGCGGCCCCCACAGCCCTTGCTGTTTTAATAAAGCCTGCATCTTGATCTGCCATATAGCGAAGCTGTTCTTCCCCGTGAACTTTTCGATCTTTATGTTCACCGACGTCATTCTTCTGAATCGAAAACCCTAACCTGATTTCCAGCCGCGGCTCTGATACCACTTGTTATAAACGCGCTGCTACGGATCGGGAAATCGCAGGAATCGACAAAGCAAGAATACGAAAGCGAGAATAGAAAAACACGACACACGATTTACGTGGTTCACTAACACGATGTGTGTTAGCTACATCCACGGGCGAGAGAGAGCCAGTTTCACTATATCAATGAGATTACAGATTACAGAGGAGTATGAGAAGTATTTATAGTACTTCTCCATGTGGGTCTAAATCTAATCCAATCTGGCAAAGGAAACGGTTACAGACCAGGCCCAGAACCCGAACCCAAATAACATTGAGCCCATACACCGTGGCGAGACCCCCGATTACCAGTCGTAGCGGCTGATAGTCCGATTCAAGTCATATCAAGAAAAAAGTTTATGATTTTTGTTCACAGTTTTGGCCTAGTTAATGTGAACATTTTCATATTGTCATATACTCTGATCATTGTAACTTTAATACAAAAAATATCACATGTTGTCACTACCCATAAATAAATGTTTATCAAACTCCAACTACATTTTACTTAATTTTCTTACCAAATCGCCATGAGCATTGTTTATTAGGAAAAAAATTTATGATCAAAACTAAAAGATGTCTGATGTGAATAATCACAAGTTACAACAGAAAATGCTTATTATGAAAAAATTGCAGGCAACAGTACCCCATGGTCTAAACTCATAGCAAAAAACCTTTGTCTTTGCAGGCAACAGTACCCCATGGTCTAAACTCATAGCAAAAAACCTGTCTTATACAGGGATTGTTAAGCCTCCAAGCATTTTAACTTTAATTCTTTATTCACTAAACATGGCTCTTTCTAAGTTTCTCTCTACAACTCTCTCTAGATTTACACAAACCATCTCCTACATCAATACTAACTCTAACCCAGTATTTTTAAAAAAAAAACATTTCAAGTGACCAAACTTGCAAACGTGAAACATTTTATTGTAATTTTCATGAACTATAGGGCCATTGCTTGAAGAGGCCACATATTTTGCATAAAATTCTTGTCTTTTATCCTTTTTCTTTCATTTTCAAGTGGACACATATTTTCGTCATTTCTCTTTTTTTTTATTTCTTCTAATAATTTTCATAATCATCTTTTTATTATTTATTATTTTATTGTTTTGTTATCGTGTAATCGACACCTTTGTTTGTATATGACGCATATATTGGCAATTAGCTTTTCATTCTCTTATGGTTATTTTTCGTCATTTTGAATCTTATTTATTGTCATTTTGTGAATTTTTCGATTATTCAACTAGAAAACGACCCATCACACATTTTTGGATTATGTGTATATCGGCAATGCGCTTTCCATTTTTTTAATTCTTATAGATTGAAAATCTATGTTAATTTTTTGACTATTCAACTAGAGGTCGACTGATCACACTTATTTCATCACGTGTGTTTCTGGAGGCATTTTTCATTTTGAGAGTCTTTATCGATTTAAAACCTTTATAAGTTCTCCAACTATTCAAATACATATTTTGTTTTTGCACAAAGTCCTATTTCAAATACGAGACGTTTGACCATCGACCCCAATTTACTCTGATAGCCTCATAGCTTAGTAGTAGTATTATAATTTGAGTTTGACTCAATAGTTTCAACTTGATCTTATATGTGGTTGAAACACACTTTCTTGAACACACAAGTTATTGAAAATTGTATTGTGTGACTTTCTATTTTTAACACATTCTTTCATATTTACAAAAATACAATCTTAATAACATAACATAAGAACTGAACATTGGTTTCATATTTACAATACAATAAAAAAACATAAGAACTGAACATCCCGGGGTTCTCACGGACTTTCGACCTACTTATAGACTATAGTGTAAATAATTTGGATCACTTCTGCCACTTCACATATTTGCCTAGTGTATAATTTATTAAACTTGGTAGAAACACATTGTTCTAGTTCGAATAAAATAAAATGTGATAAATGCACAAGTGTATATTTATCTCTGTAATTCTCCTACCCTCTTAACATTATTTGTTTATTTACATCATAAAATATTACAAATACGTTTTACTTGAATTTTTTACTAAGTCACCACACTAGCACTGGGCTCGGCCCTTGGCCGAGAAAGTTTACCAAAAATTTATGTAAATAACCATGTTAACAATATAATAAGAATAAGAAGGCCAAGGTAACATAGTCGAGTTGATCGGGATTGTGGTCTTTCGGACTTGAGATATGTGAGGTCTTAGATTCAAACCACGTTATACCACTTGGTGTTCCCGAAGGCATCTCTCATGCGGGAGACGAATTCTTCCCCCAGTATTGGATGCTAGGCCTTGAAAATGTTGCTTATGATTAATCATCTCCCAAAATTGCCAATGCAAGTTGACATCCATACCCAATAAAGTGAAACTCAAGCCAATTCAAATACTGTTGCAATGCATGGTAAAAGATACAAAGCAAATTAAACTAAGAGGTCGTTTGCTATTGGGATTTTGATCACGGATTTTGGTCTAAAAAACCACACTTATGGGATTATGGACAAAGTCCATGTTTGTTGCAAAAATTGTGTTGGATTAGTTCTTGTGGGACCCATGCATAAGGGATTATAGTGAGATCAAAATCCGTGGGGTCCACGGATTATAAAATTCTACCTCTTTAGGTGGAATTTTGGGAAGAGCCATAATCCATGAAAGCAAATGACAAAAGTAACCTTATATATTTCCAATATACCGATGTCGTCCTCATTATTATTTGTAGGGTTTGACAAGCAGCCTCCATCACATTCCCGTTTGTGTACCGTATGAAGCTTCCTCCGTCTCCCATTCTCGAGTGAAGTAGTTGCTGCAACTTTGGACATGTTCTTGTTATGAAGTAGCTGCTACAAAATTCTGTTGTCGTTATTGTAAGTTACAAATTTCTATCAGCAGCAGCTGCAAATTTGCGTTACCTGCTGAAAGTTGTCATCATTATAAGTTTTGAACACGTTTGAGGTTGCTTAGTAGCTGCTGCAAGTTTGTGTAAGTTGCTGCAAGTTTGTGTAAGGTGCTGCAATTTTTTATTTAGTCCATACAAATTTAGTTAGCTAGCCACAAGGAACAAGTGGTGTTGGCGGATTAAGCTGTAAAATAAACTTGGAAGGAGATGGAGAAGGTAATGGCGGAGGGCAGGGGCTTTTATTCTTCTCTTGGAGATGGTAGTTAATAAGGATAAAATTGTAAATTCAACCTTTAACTAATCAATTACAAGGACATAAATCCAATACAAAATCCATGAAGTAAACAAGTACTTTTGCAAATCCAACACAAATCCAAAATGACAAAATTCCACATAATCCTTCTATGATAAAATTCAGGGTTTTACACAAATCCTTGGTTTTTCAGAATCCTACAAGCAAAGGACCTCTAAGAAATCGGCTGTGAAAGTTATTATTATTATATTATTATGAATATATATAAAGCTAAAGAGCAATTACTGTTGCCTAAAAAGTTGCAAATTAGTCACTATGTAATATTTTACATTTGGCAAGGTTGATTCACAAGTGCATCCGAATAGAGAGAAACTTGATAGTTTAATTAAGAAGCGGTTGTCTGAAGATGAAAGAGACTCTCTATGCCTTCCCTTTATCTCCTTATCTATTTACCATAGCCATGGAGGGTTTGACTGTTATCCTTAATGTTGCGGCTCTTTCTGGTCTCATTCCCTACCACCCACAGTGTAAGAGAGTACAGCTAACACACCTTTGCTTCGCTGATGATCTCTTAATTTTTACTGAGGGATCTGGAAGGGCTATTGCTAGTGTACAAAACCTTCTCCATGAATTTTATGAGTTGTCTGGTCTTCAATGCAACCCTCGTAAGTGTGAAGTGTATTTTGGGGGGTGTTCGGTTGATTTCAAGAATCAAGCTTTGGAGGTTTCTGGTTTGCAAGAGGGTAAACTTCCAGTCCGTTATTTGGGACTCCCTCTCATCTCGGGTAAGCTCTCCTCTGCTGATTGTGCCAGGCTAGTTGATAAAATTACTCAGAAAATTAAAAGCTGGAGAGTCAAAAAGCTTAGTTATGCTGGTCGTTTACAACTCATATCGTCTGTCTTTATGGGAGTGCTATAATACTGGATGCAAGTATTTTTCCTTCCCAAAAAAGTGCTTAAGCAGGTACATAAGGTATGTTCCAACTTCTTATGGCATGGTGGAGATGAGGGGAAAGCTAAAGTTAGTTGGGAAAGACTGGCAAGACCTCGAAAAGAAGGTGGAGTGGGGCTTAAGGAAATGTTTTCATGGAATCAAGCTTGTACTACCAGGATGATTTGGCTACTGCTCATGCAGAGTGCGACTATTTGGATGGCCTGGATCTCACAATATCGGATTAAGACAGGTAGTATATGGACAATAAGGTCCACTTCTAGTAGCTCTTGGACTTGGAGACGCATTCTTAAAATTCGATCAGAGGTTCAAAGGCACTTCTCAGGTCAGGGGAGTTCATTATGATGGGCTGGCTCTCCTATGCAACTGTATTCAGTTGGCCTATTATGGGATTCTATTAGAATGAAATGGCCAACGGTGGATTGGCACAAGCTGATATGGGGAAAGGGATTTCTCCCTGTATTCATTTTAGTGATTTATTGTCATACTTTTTCACTTATGCAATGTCACTATACGTGTGAATGTTAACATGTTTGTTAGAGTCATAAAGATGAAATATTATCCATGGATACCCGAAACATCGGATGTGGACATGATTTTAGTTTTCTTCTCAAGTCTTGTGTAGATACGGGTATGGATGAAACACATAGCTTAACTTCTGTTGTTATTGGTAGCGGGAAGAACGCACAGAAGGCCCAACTTTTGTTGTTATTGGCCCCTTCGGTGGCCCATATATGACAGGCGGGTAAAGACTCAAAAATAGAACGCACAACATCATTAACTCCTTGTGAAATGACAATAAGGCCCATCTGAAAATCACTCTCATGTCCCTATTTTCAAAATGCTGAAAATCCAACCCATGTTTTGCCATCATATATTTTGTAGATACATTGATTTGAAAGAGGAAAAAAAAATTCAAGGTGAGAAGTAAAAGAAGGTGCCTAGATGTGAATAATGATAATCACAAGTCACAACACAAAATGCACATTATGAAAAAAATTGCAGGCAACACCTCCTGGTCTAAACTCATAGCAAAATGCAAAGTCAAATATATAAACTCTTGTCTTGTATAAGGATTGTTAAGCCTCCCAGTTAAAGGATCTTAACTTCAATTCCTTATCCTCTACACATGATACTCTCAGTTTCTATCTAAAACTCTCTCTAGATTTACATACCTGTTGAGACCTATTCTGTAGAGTTACTCAAATTGGACAGGTGATCGATTTCTAGGTTTCGTCGTAAACCTAATTGGTTACTTTCAATTATGTAAATCAATAGTTCAAGCCGCACTTAAAGGTAGGGCATTTCCCATTTTTATAGGAACTTCTGTACCAGAAATAATGATATCTCCAATTATAGCCCATCTGGATGTAAAATACATCACTAAGATCACTTGTGCCACTACACATTTCTTTCATACCGTGGAGATGACCCAAAGTAATTCGAATCTGGGTGCAATTATTATTATTATTATTATTATTATTATTATCAACAGTCGGGTCTAATAATTTTGGTCCAAACATAACATTGTATTATGAATGAATAAAATGTGATAAGTGATGTATATTTATCTCTGCAATTCTTCTTCCATGTAAAGATGTACCGGATATGCGTGCTTGCTTATAAATGTGTCGTCATTAAAGAATTAGTAACATATAACTCGTATGACATAACTCCAATAAATGCAAGAAAAATTAGTAAGATGTTGTGGAAGAGGTTTATAGTAATATGCAGTCGTTGGCTAATGAAGCTATAAATTAGAGGACATCAATCTACATATTTGGAACTCCGCAACTGTTACTTAGAGTATTTACGAAGTTTCTCCATTTGAAATGGAGGAAAAAATAAAGAGAAAAAAGACGATAGAATGTAAAATCTGATTCCTTTGGTTTCGAGGCCACAGTCCCCATTTTAAGGTGAGCAAGAAAGAGGTGATTAAGAATGCAAAATCAAATACAAACAAAGGGTCGATTTCAGTACAACAACAAAAATTATGCTTAATGATTGATAACCTATATTAGAAGATTTCTCCGCCATTTTCCTAGTTGAGTTCGAGTTCGAGTGAGATGACTAATGTCGTAACTAAACATGAACAAATATATAGATTTGAGCACCATAACAACAAACCATACACATATTTAGAAAGGTAATAATTGAAAAGGTTGTGGATCACATAACTTCTTGTTTTCTTTTTTCTCTTGTTTTTTCCCCAATGGCAAGAGAGAGGAAAATGAGGGAGAGGCCAATATAGTAGGATAAAGGAAAAGAGGGAGGAAATTGGGTGAGACCCACTCTAATGGATCATTCCTCTCTTAAGTTATGGTTAATTATCAAAAGACAGTTAATGAACATAACAAAAATTGTGACTTTTATATACCAAATAAAATGTGGGTAAATGACAAGATTGGTCACTGGTATTACTAAAAATGTTCATGTTTGGTCACTAAAAATATTTATTTCCATTCATGGTCACTAGATTTAGTAAAACATGTCATGTTTAGTCACTCTCCGTCCAACTCCGTTAACTTTGTCTGACGTAGCAGTCAACTCTCATAGTTGACCATTAAATAAATGATGTGATAATTTAAAATTAAAAAAATTCACATCATTATCACTACCATAAAAAAAATTACTCATTTTAATTCCCTACACCTCACTAATTATCAGCTCCGCCTCTCCCACCTCCGCCGCCTCCGTCGTTCCTTCTCCGCCACATGGATCTGTAGCCAGTTCCATGCGAGGTTCAAGCATAGTAGCAAGCTATCTTTAACAATGGCATCCCGAAACGACAGATCATCAAAACTAGAAGCCTGGGTGGATAGAGTTGTCACAGAATTGAGGAGCAAGCTGAGGGAGATTGGGATGTTAAGGTTGATCCCCAAAATGTTGGTGTTAATCGTCGTGCAGAGGCAAAACGCCGCCTCCAGATCCACCAGCCCATCAAGGAGGCTGCATCAAGGCTTCACCGGCGACGCACCCACCATGACGTTGACCAGGTTTAGCACGTGATCACACACCCACAGCTTCAGGGTGTCCCGAGTTCACCTTCCGGCGGCAGGGCTCGGGTTCAGGCTGACATCATCTCTCCTCCTTCTCCTCCGCTGACATCAGGTGGCTGAGCTATCCCCGTGAGCGCATTAAACCCTAAATCCACAAATGAAGCCCCTCCGCTGAAAAATTTTCGGTGCCTATCAAACATTGCAGAAAATAGACGATGGGATTGACCGGAGAGCTCGTTCCGAAACAGGGAGAGCACTAGGAGCTGCGGAATGGAGCAGTTTGTAGCTGAAATCAATTCCTACTTAGGACATTCTCCTTGTGTAAATTCCTCTTGGGTTCGAGGGTTTGGGCGTAAGTTATCTTGTTCTTGAACATTACCAACTTAGGCCCTCCTCCGCCTCCATTGTGTTAGTGTTGTGGTATATGATCCACGATTGAACCTCTCCCAACAACTTGACACATTATTGGGGCCATTGCTTCCTCCTCCTCTGCCTCTGTCAGAGCTTCCACGAGCTGAGATGCTTTTCTTACTGGCGGTCGTTTCCCTCAACTTCTTTCACCTTCGGAGGATGCCATTTCCTTCAATTTCTCGATCTCCCCTGTCAAACCATTCTGCCACAAATCGAGAACGTTTAGCCGGGATAAACTAGAGATCTCACCTGGGATTTCACCGGTCGAGCGATCCGAACGAAGCTCGAGCACCTGGAGACAATATGTTCTCCAAAGAAACACCTTCCAACCTCGGCAACCCAAACTGCTCAATGGGGAAATTCCATGGAATTAAAAAGAATACTTTTTATTTTTAATGATAGTTTAATGGTCAAATTTGAGAGTTGACATCCTCGTCAGACAAAATTAACAGAGTTGGAGGGAGAGTGACTAAACATGACATGTTTCACTAAATCTAGTGACCATGAATGAAATTAAATATTTTTAGTGATCAAACATAAACATTTTTAGTAATCCTAGTGACCAACCTTATCATTTACCCTCAAAAGATGTGTGTGGTTACGTCCAAATATTGTAAAACTGTACCAGAATTTTAATCTTTTAATATTGCTAAAAATCATTTATCGATTTAGACTCCGATAGAATAAAAAAATTGATTGTACCGTACATTCACAAAACAAAAAGTTACAATTGCCAAATCTAGCTGCTTAGTAAAAAGGAATTAAAAAAAAAAAAAGAACCATTACCAGCTTCTTTCTTCACATAAGTATCACTACTAAACTAGCTAGGCAACATAGGATTTCTACCTTTTCTTCCCCCTTTCTCCCACAAATAATGAAGCCCCGACCACATCCCACAAATAAGAAGAAACAAAATCGATTCAATTTTGCAATCTCTACAAAGTGCCTTTAATTCCCTCCACTCCAAACACATGTCTCTTTCTCTACCCAATCTCCTCAATCCTTCTCAACACTTGGCTCATCTTTGGCCTCTTCTCAGCCAGCCCACTAGTACACTCCAGCGCCAAGTCAATAAACCGAAACATCTCGCTGTGCCCTTCTCTCGACTGCATAATCTCTATATCCAATATCTCCGTCAACCAATCACTGTTCACCGTCGACCTAACCCACTCGGATTGGTCATCCATCGACGATGCCTCATCGTCCCCAGTCAGCGGCCTGTCGTCGGGGATCTTCCCGGTGATGACTTCCAGGAGCAGAATTCCCAAGCAGTACACGTCAGCCTTGTGCGTCAGTGGCTTTCCCTGACAATACTCCGGCGACCTCCAGACGGCCAGGCTTTCGGGAAATTTCCGAGACTGAAGAAGCGGGAGCAGGCCGTAGTCGGTGAGCTTGCAGCAGTAGTTTAGACCTTCCCGGCGGACAAGGACATTGGATGATTTCAGGTTGCCGTGAGGCGCCCCGTGGGAAGGCAAGGCAGCATGGAGAAATGCCAAACCATGTGCTACGTCTTTGATTATCGATACCCTCGCTGTCCAATCCAATGTAATCCTTCCAATTCCTCTGTTATCTACGAATGCCAAAAACAGAGTATCTAACCAATCCGCTAGTGACGACCAGATTAAAGAGTAGTGGACTGGAAAGGAGAAACTGACCATGTAACAATTTGAAGAGGTTGTAGCCATGGACGTAGTCGTAGATGATGAGCTTTTGATCTGGGGAGTAGTAGAAGGAGACGATCTGTGCCAGGTTGTGGTGCTTTAGGTTTCCGAGGAGCTGCATCTGCTGGAAGAAATCTTTCTGAGATGATGAGACGTCCAAGTTTAAGTTTTGGAGGCGCTTAACCACCACAACGGCTCCCGATTCTAAGATCGCCTTGTATGTGATACTGTTTTTACCCTTCCCCAGGATTTCCGCAGAGGCTCTCAGCAACTCTTCCAGGCCCAAAGAAGGAATGTCTTTCACGAACAAGTCCAATTCCATTGTTCTCTCTGCTGGGTTCGTCCTGCTCCCTGAGTGTGAGTAACCCTTCATCTTCACTGACCAGTCTATGTAGCTTCCGCCTATTGGGTTGGGGAGCAGTTGAATTTAAAAATGTAAATTACTCTCCAACTTGACAACAAATTCAATTGTTAAGGAATGAAAAAAGTAAGTTTATTTATTACTTTGCGGAGTTTGGTTCCCCTTCCCCTGTTTTCGGCGATAGAGCAGGCAGAGCATGATGATACTGAGCGACATTGTTACACCTCCTAGTGCAATCACCGCACTCACCCATAGCTTAACTCCAATTTCCCTTTTCCGCCACGGAGTCGGAGTCGGAGTCGGAGTCGGCGGCGGCAAAACAGGGCAGGGGTCCAACTGCGGGCCACAGAGGTCTTGCGAGTTGTGGTCGAATGAGCCGCGGGGAAACCTCTCCAGAGCCATTGTACGAGGAATCCGACCACCGAGCAGATTGTGCGACGCGTTGAATCTGATCAATCCGGATTGATTAAACCCCGGAATCCTCCCCTGTAGAGAATTTCCCTCCAGCTCCAGGATCTTCAAATTGGGCAGGGCAGCGTACTCCGGAGGGATCGAACCGGTGAACCAGTTGAAGGACAGAGAGACTTGCTCCAACCTGACGAGACCGGTCAAATTGGGGAGCGGCCCACGGAGGGAATTGTTGACGAAGCTCACTTTGGTCATAAAGGTTATGTTCTGCAGGAATTGGGTCGGAAGGTTGCCCGTCAGGTTGATCCCCTGAAGCACCAGGTGGACCACGTGGCCGTCCTCACAGGCGACGCCTCGCCAACGGCTGGAGCTCCGGCGACATGGCGGACCCGTCCACAGCGCGTGGAGATCGGCCGTCGACGGTAGGGAGTCCCTGATTTGCAGCAGCGCGTCCCGCTCCTCCGGGTAGAAGTCATTAATATCGGATTGAGCGGAGTCAGCGAGAGGTGAAGAAAAGGAAAGAAGCAGTGAAGCCAGAAAGATTGAGATTGATACACGCAGCAGCTGGGCTAGATTCATGGCAGAGGGTTTCTGATTTCTTTCTTTCTTTCTTTCTTCTCTGGTGGGGATTTGTTTAGAGGGTAAAACAGAGGACGGGAAAACAGCAAATGAAGCAGTGAAAATGGAGGCGGCGGAGTATAAAAAAGGAGGGAATTTGTGTCAATGGTCATTTCTTGAAGAGGGGAATGACGGTACTGACTGGGTGTTTAGGAAAGCGAACGCCACAAGGAATTGTGATTTAACTGTGAATTGGCAATGGTAATTAACTAATTATGTTATGATTCCTCGATACAACAATAATCGTAGTTAATTATGAGATTGGTACTTCATGCGACAGATTGGCTTCTAATGGCCTATGGAATGTGATTATTCACCAAACTAATCTTTAATCCGATTATATATATATATATATTCTTCTGGAGAAGTATTCGATGGTGAGAATGGACGGTGGTGACTGGTGTTAGCGAAAATTACATTTCCAAACTCACCTACGTGGCTCTGAAGTTCTAAGGTAGGGGTAGGAGTGGAGTTATATGTGTAGTTTATGAGTTACTATATAATTGGTCTGCGTTTTGTTTTGGAATATCTGAAAATGCATATGTTAATTGGTAGTGAAGAACACTTTTATTTTAACTGACGGTTGATGTTATTAGAAATCGAAATAAACTTTTGAAGAATCGTTAATATTTGGTCGGGCAAAAGCGTATTGCTTCAATTCCTATCTCGTAGTAAAACCGGAAAGTTCGGGTATCGTCTCTCAGGAACTGGTACAACCTTATAATTTATCAATTCTGTGGAGCAAATCATAAGTGAAAAATTGTTTGGTTGATGAGATTATTAACTAATAGCAAAATAATTAAACTAATTAAGCAAAGTAAACTTGTTGGGAGAAATTCGATGGGAGAAAGCTCTGGGAGAAACACTGGGATTCACTACCTATCCTATCCAGATTAATTCACATATTCTAATCAATTTAATCCAACTCTCTACAGCCAGGATATCACGAATGTGCTAGCTATCCCAGTCGGGAATTACTACGTACTAAACAATTAAATCAAATCCTACTGTCGTAGCTCAATGACTTAATTATCTAGCCTGCAGATCGATATCCTATTTAAGACCGCATAGCACCTTACTTAATCCACTGTCGCTTTGATAAATTACTATGTCACATGAAATATGTTCAGTCATTAGGGGTTTCACTGTCGCTAATAACCTAATTAACAACAAATCAATGTATTGGTGGCCTGTCAACACAAAGCATTAAGTAATTTCATGCAATAGAGATTGGAAGAAAAGAAATACGAATCAATCCATCAAGTCAAGAAATAGCTACATCCTATGGTGTTTTCCCCAGAAATTGGGATTTAGTTCATGATGAAATTAAAAGATATAATCATGTTCTTAATCATCATAAAACTAGTAACGAGAAGGAGAGAAAATATTAATACGAAATAAATCACAGATTCTGATTTTTCTCTCCAATCGCTGCCCGAAAGTCGCGTTGCGCTTCGCTGCTCGTTCTCCAATTCCGTCCCAAAAGAATTTCGTGTCCCCAGCGGCTGCCCTTCCTCTTATTCCCGAGTTGCCGTGCTCCAAAGAATTACCCTCCCCGCCAATTTCGTTTCCTTCCTCCCTTTTTCTCCGGTCCAACTTTCTCCTCTTAATTCCGTGTCCAATTCAAGTCTCCTCCCCCCAAACCAGACAAAGAAGATGGGCCTCTCCAATAAATCCCCAACTCAATTCCGTATGTCCTCAGCCCAGACACCCACCAAAACTTTCCCATAAGCCCAATTAATTAAGCTTTGTTATCAAAGAATCCATAATACCCATCCGGTTCACCTAAATTATACCATCCAACAATGTGAATTTCTCGTTTAATTTACCTGAAATATATAAAATATTTGGCACTTGATGGTAATGGTTTTGCAACCATTCCATAGTCAATTGGGCTTCGAACAAGCATTATATGTCTCAAACATATCATGAAATAATCACATTAAGCACGCAAAATCAATATGTTTTCGACAATTATCACAACCCCACACTCAATACTTGCTTGTCCCTAAGCACCAATTCAGACACGAGAACAATAATTGGAGAAAACACATTATAGACCACGAAGACACAACCCTGCTCAAGACATAAGATCCACGACACACAAGACACAATATTCCTTGTACTCTTGTTGTAATCAGTAGTTTCTTTCTCAAAGGATGAGTTGTGCTTTAATAATTATACCTTTCACCCCACACTCAAGGTCTTGCAACCCTTTATCATTGACTGACTCAAATCCACCAAAAACTCAATTAGCAAGCACTCAATTCAGGTCGTCAGAAGTGGGTGGTTAACAACTTATGGTGCAACAGTTATTAGGAGAGTCTGGCCACATCAGTGAGTTGCATATCCCGTGAGGACAAAATGGCTTACTCACACCAATCATGAGCAATTTACTAAGCATGAGTCTCAAAAACAAATGGGGGAAGCCTTTCGCAAACTTGTTTTTTTTTTACTTTAAGCACATCACTACCTTTCTGACAGGGAGATGCTTTCTCTCTTTCTGATTTTGCTTGCCGAGTGGTCATATTTAGTACAAGTGGGATTTGTTTCTTACTAACGGTGACAGAGCAAGAGCAATTTATGCTTCTTAGCACTCGCATAAGGGCTTCTTTCAACTCCTTGTCCTTGGTCCGTGTGGAGGGTCACTGCACATCCTCAAACGACACTTCACTCAACGGGGGATCGTACTTGATAAGCAACATCGTACGGTCGAGAACTGATGCTCGGTTGAACCTTTCCTAACCCCCCTGTGCAATGAGTGATTGCCTCACACGATTTTGGCATTTTACCCACACTTTAATTGTTATGGCGACTTTCTTATATTTTACTTGTCAAGTAGTGTTTTCTTTTATAAAGATACAATTCACCCCATCTAAAACATTCAAAACATAGAGACTCATTGCAAAATCAAAAGCTCACAAATGATGCAAGTAAGCACGGTATCCAAACATGTCGAATGGTCAATGTTCTCCACCTAACCACTTCACCATAAGTCATTACACTATCCTCACAAAAGAGAGTTTTGCTAAAAGATTTTGCTCATTCAAAGCATATCAAGTCAGTCAAAAAATCAAGTTCATTGTGAAGAACTTTGCAATTCAACACTAGCCGGGTGATTTTGATGATTTCATTCAAGCACAACTCATTTTCAAGGCATCACGGTCATTTACATCATGTTACCCTAAGAGTACAAGGTTTTGTTTTTAATTTTCTGATTTTTAGGTGTTTTTTAGCCATTAGGTTAGCACAGGCAGACTGCACCTGCACAGGTAGACTGCATGCAGTTTGGCTGTGCATAGCCAAATGACAGATTTTTTTTTGGTTTTTTTCCCCACATGCAACAAGGACAAACAACACTAAGACTCACCACCCCACACTCAGGATGGAACATTGTCCCTAATGTTCAACTCCTAATCTAAACATGCACGGGTTTGACACAACAAAAAAGAAAAAATAAAGAAAAGAAAACTCACCTTGGGTTGCCTCCCAAGGAGCGCTTGTTTAACGTCCTAAGCCTGACATTCATGGAGCTTTCAACCAATGGGTATGGAAAGGTATTCAGAATACCCTCCCGATAAATGATAGAACGCATAGCCTCCATCTAACATATGAGTCACCTCAGTAGAGCCAGGTGTGCGAAAATTGGGTATGACCTTCTTAGCTTGCATGTTGGACCCCTTAGTGAGGCGTAGGTGGTACTGCAGCACCTCAAGCAAGTAATCTTCCTGTTTCAATGTCACTGAAGAAGGAATAATAACAATAAGATTGAAATCCTTACCCAAATATCTATACTTTAGGTGACCAGGCAAGGATTTCTGCCCTTGCTTTGATTTCAGACTTTGAGCTGCTAGGACATGTGATAGTTCTTTGGGTGGTCCACTATCACGGGAAGAGTCCTTTCTCGAGCTCCACTTTTAAATTCATCAAATTCATCGTGATTATGGTCAACTTGAAAGACATTAAAAATTTCCTCCTCCTTACCTACTCGGAATGTCAACTTGCCTCTCCCGACATCAATGAGTGCATCGCCAGTTGCTAGAAAAGGTCTACCAAGAATGAGAGGCACTCCCCGATCATCTTCCATCTCCAGAATTACAAAATTTGTTGGGAGAATAAATTTCCCCACCTTCACCAATACATTCTCCACCACTCCCTTTGGAATTTTCACTGATCGATCGGCCAATTAGAGAGTGATCCGAGTAGGCTTAAGAACATCTCCCAATCCCAATTTCTTGTAGACTGAGTATGGCATCAAATTAATGCCTGCTCCTAGATCATAGAGTGATTTATTGAACTCTCTACCTCCAATGACACATGGAATGGTGAAGCATCCCGGATCATCCCTCTTTTCTGGTAATCTATTCTGAATCACGACACTACATTCAGAAGTAAGAGTTACCTTCTCCACATCATCCCATTTGCGCTTCTTAGTCAGCAACTCCTTTAAAAATTTAGCATATGTAGGCATCTGTTCAAGTGCCTCCGCCAACGGTATATTGATCTGAAGTTGCTTGAAGAGATTCACAAATTTCTTGCAGTTTGGGTCTTCCATAGGCTTCATTAACCTTTGAGGGAATGGTGCGGGAGGTTCATAAGGCTTTACCTCTTCATTCTTGAGTTTTTCCACTTTTGGAGTTGCACAAGCAGAATGATCATGCACAGGCAGATTGCATGCTGTTTGCCTGTGCAAGTCAGATTTTTCAGCTTTTGCGCTTTCTTCCTCTGCAGCTGCTTTGCCCTCGTTTTCTACTGGATTTTTCTTGCTCTTTGGATCCTCCAATTCCTTCCCACTCCTCAATGTGACTGCTACAACCATGACATCCTTTGGATTTCTCTCAGTATTTGCCGGTAAAGTCCCAGGAATCCTACCTTGAATATCTGCCAAAGTTTGAGCCATCTGGCCTATTTGCCTCTCCATAGCTAGCATAAATGATTGCATATTATTGTTGATGGCTAGCTGTTGAGTGACAAATTAATCAAGAGCCTTGAAATTATTGTCTGTTTTCTGCATATGAGCCAAAATCAACTCCTCCAGCTGGGGCTTCTTCTCTGGTTGAGGTTGCTGCTGTTGAAAACCAGGAGGTGGGATGTTTCGAACACCAGCTGGATTATTGTTTGACCATGATATATTGGGGTGATGTCTCCATTGAGGGTTGTATGTATTTGAATACATACCACCCTGGCCTTGACTTCGCGGATTATTGATATATTGGAAATCTTCCAACTGAGCAACTCCCAGTGGACACATATCCCTATGATGAGGACCTTCGCAAAATTCACATGAAGCAACCTCCTTTTGTCTACCCAGAGCAATCTTGGCCAGTTTTCGTTCAAGTGCATCAAACTTAGAATCCAGTTTGGCATCAATCTTGGCTTCTAGACTCGCAACTCTGTTTATCACATGCAAGCCTCCTCTTCTTCGAATACTGGTCTCACTACCCCATTCAGTGGCTTCTGAACAGATCTTCTCTACCAGTTCATATGCTGCTGGAGCCTCCATCCTTGCAAAACCATCTCGAGAAGCATTATTTAGGGCATCCCGAAACTCCCTTATGATTCCATTGAAGAAAATAATGATCACATTCCAATCTTCAAGACCATGGCTTGGGCATCTCATCAATAGTCCCTTATAGCGCTCCCATGCCTCAGTCAGACTCTCATCGTCAGGCTGCTTAAAAGTAACAATCTCTTCTTGCCTCTTCATTGCCAAGGCAGGTGGGAAGTATTTATCCAGAAAGACCTTCTCAAGTTGAGCCCATGTCGTGATGGAACGTGGTGTTAAGTTCTGAAACCAATGTGATGCATTCCCTATCAGTGAGAATGAGAACATCCGAAGATGAATTGCATCATCAGACACAGTTGGGCTCTTCATCGTATCACATATGCTCGCGAACCGGCGGAGATGTTCATGAGAATCCTCATTGCTAGCCCCGCAAAAAGTATATACATTGGTGATCATGTTGATAAATACTGAGGTAATCTCCATGGTTGCATCCCTAGTCGGAATGAAACATATAAAGCTCGGGCTCCAATCCGTTGATTCAACCGAGCCCTGATCGAACGATCCTCGTCTGCCATGATGACAGGCTCAATGTCACGAGGTGGTGGTGGTGGTGTCGGTGGTGTAGGGACGACAGGTGATGAAGCCTGCCCTCTCCGGGTTAGGGAAGGCCTAGTAGTTGTGGTTGGTTGCTTCCCTAACTTGACCTGCTTCTCGTTCTGACGGCAGGTGACTCACTTCTACTGTCACTCCAGGAATTGGCCAAGTGAAACCACTTCCTAAACCGTAGTATAGCGGGTTTAGGTTTAATTATCAACCCGGGTCCTAGATTTGATGACTACTCAGTGAATTCTTGTTATCTAGCAATGAAACTTTAATGCAAGTCTAAACTAACAAACTAACAAAGCAAGTAAACGGTTGTATTCAGGTTAAGAGAGGTCACCCGGATATGGTTCCCCCTAGATTGCAGTTAAGCCGGATTGCAATTATCAAGTTCAGTTTCTATGATAGTTATACTGCGGAAGGTTCTTAAACAGCCTGAAGTCTCGACTAAAGGTCTTCAGACCCTCTCAATCTGAGTCTCTAGCGGGCGACTAACCTCCACCGGAGTAAACAGATTGAGGCCTTAACAAACAAAACCTCCACTACCGGAGTAAATCCGGTACAGAATAGTGAGTTGGCTCCTCGACTAAAGTCACCAACTCCCTACCTTCAATCAAGGATGCTCTATCAACCTAGGCAGATATTCTCATTCTAGGTCAAAGCAGAAACAACAGGAATTTGATCAGGATTCAAGGCATTCAATCATTCAAACCTCAATCGAATATAATCAAATCATAGAATCAGTACTTGGGTTCATACAATCAAAGCCTAACATACAAATCTAGGGTTCTCCATACCCAGATGAATGGGAGAACTACTCCATGGAGAAAGAAGCAAAAGCAGAATCAGAC
Source organism: Linum trigynum (assembly GCA_964030455.1). Classification (NCBI taxonomy): domain Eukaryota; kingdom Viridiplantae; phylum Streptophyta; class Magnoliopsida; order Malpighiales; family Linaceae; genus Linum; species Linum trigynum. The sequence goes on along the minus strand of OZ034814.1, from coordinate 23,297,440 downwards.
GCGGAATTCATACTGTGAAGGATGGATTCCTGCTTTTGGACGTTGATCGGCACTTCTCCAAGCTCAAACTGGCCTCCAATGGTGTTGAAGATCAAGCTAGGGCACTTGGAGCTCTTGTTTGTCGCTTTCTCTCTCTAGGAATCGCTCTATCTCTCTCAAAACTCGAATCCCCTTCTATTTATCTGTTTAAAAGGGCATCAGTGGCCAAAGCACGATCGAGGGCACGACCGTGCTTTGCTCCAGCCCGCCCGTGCTTTGGCTAGGGTTAATTACACGGCCATTGTGTTGGTGCAAACACGGCCGTGCTTTTGGGAGAACACGGCCGTGCTTTGGGTGGACACGGCCGTGCTTTCAGCCCGTGTAATCATCGAATGTTTGCCAAACTCGAATTTGCTCTCGGCAGTAAAAGCACGGCCACAGAACACGGCCGTGTAATGCTTTAGGTGTGCCCGTGTTTTGGCTCCAGCTTGATGAAATGACTTCCGAATGCCCCGAAACTCGTGCTTAGCCTTCCCTTTGACGCCTGGGACCTGAAATATGACAAAATAGCACAACTCGGCGTAAAATAGGCAAAAAATACACGACTATGCCCCTCAAACGGATAAGAACTAGGGGCGCAAATATGTGCAATTACATCGTTATCAAATTCCCCCACACTTAACTGTTTGCTTGTCCCCAAGCAAACCTAACTCAAACCAATGCAACTCTCCAGACCTCTATAGCAACAAACAACCCAGATCGTAGGTAGAGGACTTCCTAGATCATTTAGCAACTTACGAGGTCAACCGACGCACAAGTCATCTCATAGCTCCTTCGGCGAGAGCACTAGTATCGAGTCGGCATCATGGCAAATAGTGAACAGAGGACAATTGAATTGTGGATGAAGAGATTCTAAAAACCAAAGGATCATGGACTCACATTTTTCAAGGTGCTCTATTTTCTTCTTGAAGATGGTTGGAACCCCCTTTTTTTTGTTTTGCTTGTTTTCTGTTATTTTTTTTTCTTTTTTTTCTTTCAAGGGTCCCAACCTGCTCTTACCGGCCATGCCAGGAGCGGATGTCTCGAGCCTCGTGCGGGGGAAAGACATGTAAGGGGGCTGGAGGTAGTAGGTGAAAATTGGGAACGGATTCCCGTCTCCCCTTACACACTTTCGCCCTATTCGCACGGGAGACGTTATTTTGAAGCACATTTTTGAGCACCTGTTAAACTCAAAACAAGAAACAAGAGTCCATGACAGGTAGAGAGTCCACAACACCACACAATTCAAGGGTCCTAAGATCACTAATTCACTCAATCAACCAAAACAATATGAAGAAGCAATGAGACTTCTTAAATGCATCAACATCCTCCATAGTGCTACACTACCTCCCTAGGTTGCATATTACTATAAAGACTGTCAATTCAAAGCATACTGAGCAGGCAATTGCACGAAAACACGTACTTGGAGCCCTTAAATTTTAAAAATTTGGACAGTGGACTAGGCTCCAAGCACACAAACAGATCTAATGCAGTCAAAAGATAAACATCCCCCCACACTTAAGATCGACATTGCCCTCAATGGAGAAGAGGGAAGGGAAAGGGGAACGATGTTACCGGTATGCACGGACTGCAGGGGACTGGAAGCGGACCAGTCGGAGTGAAGCGGACTGGAGAGAGGACCAGTCAAGACAAAGCACAGCTAAAGGGGAACAGAAGAGCTCAAACACTATATGTTAGGTCCAATGTCAGCAAAATAAGGCATCATCCAAAACAAAAGAAAACACACCAAAAGCAAACTGGTTTACAATCCGACTCAAAACACAAGAAAGAAAGTCAAACCGTGGTGGGGTTGCCTCCCCACAAGCGCTTCTTTACCGTCTTTTAGCTGGACGCCCATGGTGGATACTCAGGGAGGTGCAGGAACAGGTACCTCCAAGAGCGTATCCACGTCGCTCTTGAGGTACAGCTTCAGGTTGTGGCCATGCACCCGACGGGTGCGACCACCATCATCGGTCAGCTCGACCTGGCCATCCGGTAAGATGCAGGCTAGTGAATACCCGGACGGCCAGGGTGGTCGCGGTGCAGGAGGTGGGACCAGCTCATAGTGGTCTCCACTCTTCTTCCGTGCAGGCTTAGCAACCTGCTGCTTCGGCCGCCACTCCTCCTTGAGCTTTTTGTTCGGAGGCAAGACTGGATGGAGTGGCGGCGAAGGAATGATAGGAGGGTCCTGCAAAATGAGAGGTGCAGAAGGATACACGACAGGCTCGTGTACCTGATCAGAAATGGCATGCACAGGTGTGACAGCAATCATAGCACAGTGATCAAATTCAGTCACAGAAAAAGTAGCCTGTTCATTCCCAGCATGCAAGATCATTTTACCATCATGCACATCAATAAGTGCCTTGGCGGTGGCAAGAAATGGTCTACCTAGAATCAAAGGCACATCCACATCCTCATGTATATCAAGAATAACAAAATCAACAGGATATGTGAATGCACCGACACTGACAAGCAGATCCTCTATGATTCCCCTAGGATGCACAATGGAACGATCAGCTAGCTGAATGCTCATCCTAGTAGGGCTGAGTTCACCTAGGTCTAGCTTTTTATACAACTTATATGGATGACATTTATGCTAGCGCCTAGGTCCGCCAAGGACTTGCCTACATGCATGCTGCCAATAGTAAGAGGGATAGTAAAACTCCCTGGATCCATGCGCTTTTCGGGAAGCTTGTTCTGCAGGAAAGCAGAACACTCCTCGCTCAGCAACACTGTCGAGAGATCCCCAAGTTTCTTCTTGTTGGTGATGAGGTCTTTCATGAACTTGGCATACTTGGGCATCTTCGACAGTGCCTCCACGAACGGTATGGTGATGTTGAGCTGCTTCAACATTGCCATAAACTTGGCAAACTCAGTCTCCAGCTTGTCTTTGTGTAGGCGAGTGGGGAAGGGAAGCTGGGGTACATGCTCCTTAACCACTGGTTGTGGCTTGGGAGCAGGGGCTTCCTTCTCCACCCGCGCTTCTGCATCATCGGCTAGAAGTGCTGAAGCAGGTAGTGGTTCCTCCTGTCTGGCCGGGACAGGATCAGCAGATATGGTCTTACCGCTCCTAGTAAAAATGGCATCCAGCTGCTGGAGCTGGTGAGGATCCCGAGGATTCGGGATAGTGGTGGCAGGCAGAGTCCCCGGTGCCTGGTAGTGTTTTGGCGGGCCAAGATACCCACCTGGGTCTGCAGATCTTGCAAAATGGCACCCTGGTTCCGCTGACCTGCCTCCAATGACGTGATAGCAGCCTGAGTGCTCGTCATGAATGAAGCTAGAATATTTTCCAGCTTCGTCATCCGATCATCTGGAGCAGGAGCTGCTGCTGGCTCGGCAAACTGGCGCTGGGGCTGCTGGAATGGTTGCCCCTGCCTAGGCTGGTAGGGCTGCTGCTGTGGGGCTGGCCCCTGTCGAGCCTGGAAGGGCTGCCTCTACTGAAAGCCACCAGTTGGTGCTGGGAAACCAGGTGGCTTAGTGGTGTTGCTGCCCCAAGAGAAGTTGGGATGCTGGCGCCACCCCTCATTATATGTGTTGCTGTACGGGTCGAGGCGCCGAGCATTGGCGATGAAGTCCAACTGCTCTTGGGGAGTAGTAGACTCCCTCATAGCCTGGCAGTCTTCCACCAAGTGATTCGAGCTCTCACACCACTGACATTGAGCAACTGGAGGTGTAGCCAAACCTCTGCCCGGAATAAGACTGTTGGGCTGCTTCAATGTCTGCACTAGCTCAGCTACCTACTGCTCGAGCCCGGATCTGGTCTCCATGGCGTGCACACCACGGTCCCGGGACTGTCTGCCTCTGCTGCTCTGTCCCCAAGAATGATCTCTGGCAGCCAAGGTATTGATCATCTGGTTCAGCTCGGGTGGAGTCTTAGTAAGAATATCCCCTCCTGGGCATAGAGACTCAATCACCCTCTAGCTGTCTGGAGAGAGAGCACTGTAGAAGTTCCCCACTGTGAATGCATCACTAAAGCCATGATGGGGACACTGCCAGAAATATCCCATGTACCGCTCCCATGCATCACGAAGTGACTCATCTGGCTCTTGGCGGAAGTGAGTGATCTCCCGCTGGATCTCTGTAGTCTTCGATGCCGGATAGTACCTGTGCACGAATTTGTCAGCCAGATCGTCCCAAGAGGTGATGGACAATGGGGGCTGGGTCTCCAACCACCTCTTAGCATTCCCCGCCAGAGAATGGGGAAAGAGATGAAGGCGGATTGCATCATCAGGGACACCATTCAGCTTGAACCCGTTCGTCAGCTGCAGAAAACGGGAAAGATGCACCCTGGCCTCCTCATCCTTCAAACCATGGAACTGGATAGAGGATGTAATGAGCTGAATCCAACATGTCTTGATCTCGAAGTTGTTTGCTGGAATAGGCGGGTAGAGGATGGCCGGGCGGATGTCAGCAATCCGAGGAGTGTAGTAGTACTCCAAGGTGGGGCCCGGCGGCGATGGATGATGAACCCCATGATCCTGGGGTATGGGGTTGTTCCCCAGGACCTGATTCACCAGGGGAACCTGCTGCAGATTCCCCTGGTGTTGATTGTAGTCTCCGTCCATCCCGTGCTCTTCTTCAGAATCGCTACTTAGGTGGCCGTCTATGCTCGCTGTTGTCTCCTGAGCTGGCGACAGGTGCGATCAATCTCCGGATTCAACGGCAGTAAACCTCTTGACTGGCTACGGGTCATGCACTACCTGCACACACTCAAGCAAGCAAACCCGTGAAGGCATAAGTGGGACAAAGCAAACAAAGCAAAAAGCTAAATTAACAGAAATCACTTTTCTTCAACAACCTAGCCGTCCCCGGCAACGGCGCCAAAAACTTGACTCACTTCTACTGTCACTCCAGGAATTGGCCAAGTGAAACCACTTCCTAAAGCGTAGTATAGCGGGTTTAGGTTTAATTATCAACCCGGGTCCTAGATTTGATGACTACTCAGTGAATTCTTGTTATCTAGCAATGAAACTTTAATGCAAGTCTAAACTAACAAACTAACAAAGCAAGTAAACGGTTGTATTCAGGTTAAGAGAGGTCACCCGGATTTGGTTCCCCCTAGACTGCAGTTAAGCCGGATTGCAATTACCAAGTTCAGTTTCTATGATAGTTATACTGCGGAAGGTTCTTAAACATCCTGAAGTCTCGACTAAAGGTCTTCAGACCCTCTCAATCTGAGTCTCTAGCGGGCGACTAACCTCCACCGGAGTAAACAGATTGAGGCCTTAACAAACAAAACCTCCACTACCGGAGTGAATCCGATACAGAATAGTGAGTTGGCTCCTCGACTAAAGTCACCAACTCCCTACCTTCAATCAAGGATGCTCTATCAACCTAGGCAAATATTCTCATTCTAGGTCAAAGCAGAAACAACAGGAATTTGATCAGGATTCAAGTCATTCAATCATTCAAACCTCAATCGAATATAATCAAATCATAGAATCAGTACTTGGGTTCATACAATCAAAGCCTAACATACAAATCTAGGGTTCTCCATACCCAGATGAATGAGAGAACTACTCCATAGAGAAAGAAGCAAAAGCAGAATCAGACGCGGAATTCATACTGTGAAGGATGGATTCCTACTTCTGGACGTTGATCGGCACTTCTCCAAGCTCAAACTGGCCTCCAATGGTGTTGAAGATCAAGCTAGGGCACTTGGAGACTCTTGTTCGTCGCTTTCTCTCTCTAGGAATCGCTCTATCTCTCTCAAAACTCGAATCCCCTTCTCTTTGGCTGAAAATCTGCTTAAAAGGGCATCAGTGGCCAAAGCACGGTCGAGGGCACGGCCGTGCTTTGCTCCAGCCCGCCCGTGCTTTGGCTAGGGTTAATTACACGGCCATTCTGTTGGTGCAAACACGGCCGTGCTTTTGGGAGAACACGGCCGTGCTTTCAGCCCGTGTAATCAGCTCATGTTTGCCAAACTCGAATTTTCTCTCGGCAGTAAAAGCACGGCCACAGAACACGACCGTCTAATGCTTTAGGTGTGCCCGTGTTTTGGCTCCAGCTTGACGAAATGACTTCCGAATGCCCCGAAACTCGTGCTTAGCCTTCCCTTTGACGCTTGAGACCTGAAATATGACAAAATAGCACAACCCGGCGTAAAATAGGCCAAAAATACACGACTATGCCCCTCAAACGGATAAGAACTAGGGGCGCAAATATGTGCAATTACATCGTTATCAGCAGGTCTTCTCAATCTCCGGATCTAGTGGCAGTAAATTGCCAGTCGTCCTCCTAGGCATGCACGAGGAGGATAAACCTGAAAATTCTTCAGCACACTAACACCGAGATCAAAATAGTTCACTCACAAAAATCAACAAAAATAAGGTATGGCAGTCCCCAGCAACGGCGCCAAAAACTTGGTCGGGCAAAAGCGTATTGCTTCAATTCCTATCTCGTAGTAAAATTGGAAAGTCCGGGTATCGTCTCTCAGGGACTGGTACAACCTTATAATTTATCAATTCTGTGGAGCAAACTATAAGTGAAAAATGGTTTGGTTGATGAGATTATCAACTAATAGCAAAATAATTAAACTAATTAAGCAAAGTAAACTTGTCGGGAGAAATTCGATGGGAGAAAGCTCTGGGAGAAACACCGGGATTCACTACCTATCCTATCCAGATTAATTCACATATTCTAATCAATTTAATCCAACTCTCTACAGCCAGGATATCACGAATGTGCTAGCTATCCCTGTCAGGAATTACTACGTACTAAACAATTAAATCAAATCCTACTGTCGTAGCTCAATGACTTAATTATCTAGCCTGAAGATCGATATCCTATTTAAGACCGCATAACACCTTACTTAATCCACTGTCGCTTCGATAAGTTACTATGCCACATGAAATATGTTCAGTCATTAGGTTTCACTGTCCTTAATAACCTAATTAACAACAAATCAATGTATTGGTGGCCTGTCAACACAAAGCATTAAGTAATTTCATGCAATAGAGGTTGGAAGAAAAGAAATACGAATCAATCCATCAAGTCAAGAAATAGCTACATCCTATGGTGTTTCCCCCAGAAATTGGGGTTTAGTTCATGATGAAATTAAAAGATATAATCATGTTCTTAATCATCATAAAACTAGTAACGAGAAGAAGAGAAAATACTGATACGAAATAAATCACAGATTCTGATTTTCTCTCCAATCGCTGCTCGAAAGTCGCGTTGCGCTCTGCCGCTTGCGTTGCGCTTCGCTGCTCGTTCTCCAATTCCGTCCCAAAAGAATTCTGTGTCCCCAGCGGCTGCCCTTCCTCTTATTCCCGAGTTGCCGTGCTCCAAAGGATTGCCCTCCCCGCCAATTTCGTTTCCTTCCTCCCTTTTTCTCCGGTCCAACTTTCTCCTCTTAATTCCGTGTCCAATTCAAGTCTCCTCCCCCCAAACCAGACAAAGAAGATGGGCCTCTCCAATAAATCCCCAGCTCAATTCCGTGTGTCCTCAGCCCAGCCACCCACCAAAACTTTCCCATAAGACCAATTAATTAAGCTTTGTTATCAAAGAATCCATAATACCCATCCGGTCCACCTTAATTATACCATACATCAATGTGAATTTCTCGTTTCATTTACCTGAAATATATAAAATATTTGACACTTGATGGTAATGGTTTTGCAACCATTCCATAGTCAATTAGGCTTCGAACAAGCATCATATGTCTCAAACATATCATGAAATAATCACATTAAGCACGCAAAATCAATATGTTTTCGACAATTATCAGTCACTGTGTGTGTAAGCTTCTATATGCCATGATCTTTAAATTTGGACAACGAACATACCATAATTGATTTGGCTAGAACAAAGCCTACTAATGAAGTAGAACATGAGTTTAAATCTATAGATTGTCAATAATCTAAAGATTCTAACTCTTCGAATTGTTGAAAACAGATTGTAAAATGTTTATTGTTTGGTAATTGTGATTGTTAACATTCAATAAAAATTTTAATTTTAATTTTATAGTAACTAACATGTTTATCTTTAATAAAAATTAGAGTGGTTCGTGAAATATTAAAAAATTTGTTGATAAGTATATTTAATGTGATAAATAAATTAAAAGAAGAGAAAAGGTAGGAGGAAAAAAATCTCATGAATCAAGATATAGAATCTCTCTGATTATGAGAGATTTGATATCCGCAGATTTTAGAGATTTGAAATCTCTAAAGCTAAACTCCCAATTCAGAAAAAAAAAAAACATAACTTTCTACAAAATCTACAGATTCAGTAAATCCACGTTCTAAATCCTGTTATCCAAACGACCCCGAAGTTAGTGGTCAGGCTCATTTAGTTGCTTTAATTCATTAGTAATGAATGTTACTTAGACAGTGGTTGGTTAGGGTGTAATCGAAAGTTAATGGGCATAGTAAATCTCATTAAGTAATGAGAACAAATAGGGGTTAATTGCATGGTTGGTCACTGAGATTACAAAAAACGTTCAAGTTTGGTCACTTGAAATATTTAAATCCATTGATGGATCTTTAGTTTACTGAAACCGTTGACGTTTGCTCACTCTCCGTCCAACTCCATCCAAAGGCGAATTCCTTCCGCCTCCCTCCTCCTCCTCCAATCCTCCCTCTTCCATCCCCTTGCTGGTCGCTTCTCCACAGACCCCAAAACCGGTCATGTCTACGTCTTCCCTCCATGTGCATATTAGTTTTATCCCTATCTAATGAGTAGTGTTTAAAATTTTTATAGAAGGGGTCCTATTTTAGTTGGTTTTATTCAATTCAACTATTGACCAAAAGAAAATATTAATAAATAATAAATTACATAAATCTAGACCAACCACATTTGTTGTAAATTTAAATGTGGCGGATAAAGTAATATATCTGCATAGCCAAATCAGTAGTTCAAGTCAGACACTCCCATAATCCATCTTTCTTTTAGTGGAATTCACTTCAACTATTCATGTCAACTAAATAATATAATTTTTTGAGTTGAAGGGAAATATCTAAATATATGTCTTATTCGTTTCAATAATCCATATTTATAGCAATGAAATACTTTATCTAATGAGTAGTGATTTAAGTTGATTAATAATTAATCATTACTTGAAAATTAGTGACCAAATTTATCATATACCCGACCGAATTTATCATTATTTGATATTACTGATTACCAAGTTAGTTTTTGGGTTTGCGATTGAGATTGGTTTTTTTAGTAGTATTTAATATTCAAGATATAAGATTGAAATTGATATATACTAAGATATCGACTAATACAAATTTTTTGAACATGATACAATAAATCTTCACTAAACTTAGTGAGCTTCAACCCCCTCTCAACTAAATTAAGGCCATGGTTCCCCCTTAACTAAAATTTATAATTAGGTATGTCATTTTACGAAATGACTAATTCTTATTATCTGGCATTTATACTCATTATGAAATATCTTAGAAGATTGAATTGTCGTGAAACTAAATTGAGATTTAGAAAATTATGAGTGCTTTAATAATATTGAAGTATAAGTTTAGTTCCTCAATTTAAAAAATTATGAGTGCTTTAATAATATTGAAGTATAAGTTTAGTTCATTGTACATAGGGCTGGCAAATCGGTTTTCGATTGTCAGATAACCGGTCGGTTATCCGGTAACCAAAAACTGAGATAACCGAAGGCGGTCGGTGTTCGGAGGCTCGTCGAGAGGCATCGGATAGCCGAGTAACCGACGGCGACAACCGTCGGTTAGCCGAGTAACCGAATCCTCTCGCCAAAACTCCAAACCCCCCCTCCCCCCTCCCTTATGTGCAAGCCGAAACCCGAAACTAGCCCCTTCTGCCCCCATCTCCCTCATCAACGATCACCCCTTCCGCCGCCTCATGCACCAAATCAGAGACCACCGCTACCAGAAACCTTCCCTGGACCCCGTCGACCTCCGCCTCCGCCTCCGACTCCGACCTCCGCCTTCGCCTCCGCTCGCCATCTCTCCCAATCTCCACCTCCGCTCACCGCTTCCCCGCTTCTCCGAGCTCCGCCTTTGCATCTGGATCTGGCAAAAGGAAAGAAGGAAGAAGGAAGAGGAGAGACAAGACAAATGGAAAAGGAAAGAAGGAAGAAATTGAAAGAAAGAAAGAGAAAGAGACGAAAAGGAAAGAAGGAAGAAGGAAGAGCAGAGACAAGACAGATGGAACAGGAAAGAAGGAAGAGATGGAAAGAAAGAGATAGAGACGAAAAGGAAAGAAAAAAGGAAGAGAAAGAGACGGAAGGGTTTCCTTACCTTCCCTTTATTTAAATTTTTTTCCCTAGAACCAAGCTCATTCCTGCTTGGCTAACCGACCATAAAACCGAAACCGACTGGTCGATTGGCCGGTTAACCTCTTCTTCCTCACGGTCGGTGGTCGGCATTCATTGGAGGTGGCTCGGTTTAACCGATAACCGAGAATTCGGTTTTCAGTAAAACCGAAACCGACCGACTGACACCCCTAATTGTACATATGATTGTAATAAATGACTAATTCTTATTTTCTTGTTTTTATGTTTATGATGAAATATTTTTTAAGAATGAATTTCTTAGTAGTATTGATGAATGATTATAGAGAAACTAAATTAATATTTAGAGAATTATGGGTGATTTAATAATAATGAAGTATAATTTAGTCCATTGCACATAATACTCCACTATTAACATACATAAATAGAAAGTTTCAATCAAACCACCTTATAATTGTTTTGAATATGACATTATTTAATTTAGTATTTGGTATATAGTGATGCAATTTCGAAACATTTTTTATTGGAATTGATTTTAGTCATTATTTAGCATTTGAGACACCAATAAACTGATTTCTTCTAGTCATAGTAAAGTCCATACACTAGTTATTGATTTAGTGAACAACCATTTCACATATGCACACTTATATAACCCCTTAAGAATCGAGAAAGGGGAAACTTGCCTAATCTACATTAGGAAAAGCCCGAGAATAGAAAAAGAAAACCATTTAACATAAGTCCTAGCAGAAGGAGAAACTTGCCTAATTGACAGGAGAAGAATGTGGGTTAAGGGAAAAACTATACGTGAGAGAAGAAGGAAAAAAAACCCTTTAAGGTAAGTCATAGCGAAAGGAAAACTTGCCTAATGGACAGCTAGGAAAACATGGGTTAAGAAGAAAAATCTCTCCTTTAAAGTAATTTCTAGCGAAAGGGGAAACTTGCATAATCGACAACTAGAAAAACGTAAGTTAAGAAGCAAAGAAATGTTCTTAAGATAAATCTTAGCAGACCCTATGGTGCACCCTTCCACATCCCACCAGCCCCCTTAAACAAATTTGTGCTATTTATATACTTATATATGGACCATTTAATTTGGGTTGAGGTTTAGTCGAAATTTTGGTCACGCAGAGGGGGTGGCAATGGCTACTAGGCTTGGGTGGGGGCGGTGGGTGTGTAGGATAAGTATTAAGGTTACCTGACGCTAATTGTCTGGTCCAGAACCACCACCTTCCGTTACTTGGAGGATAAATTGGTAGTGAAATTGCAAGGACGGAAACAATGTGACCTTTCATGGGCGACGAAGCAAACTCTACTTAAATCTGTTGCATCGGCATTGCCGGCAACTTTATGTCTTGTTTCTAGTCACAGACAACTTTATGTCCTAAAGTCGCAAGTATATGACACGATTTTGGTGGGAAAATGAGGGCGGTATATGGGCTTCTTGGAGTTCGTTGTGTATGAGTAAAGAGGATGAGGGTCTGGGATTTTGAATGTTTAAGCAGTTTAATCAAGCATTGTTGGCCAAACTTAGATTGTGTATGCTGGAGGAGCCTGAATCTTTTCTATCGCGTCTTTACAAAGGGAATATTTTCCTAAAGGCTCATTTCTGAATGCCCGAATGGGGTCGCGACCATCATAGGGTTGGCATAGACTAGTGGATGGTCGGGCTTTGCTTCTTGTTGGGCTTCGTTGGCGAGTTGGTTCAGGTGTGGCTATTGATGTGTTGTTGGATTACTAGGTTCCCTAGCTCCATCCTAATCCGTCAAGATCACTTGAGTCTGCGCCATTTTTGGGTGGGTAAAGAGTTTCACCACTAATTGATTAGGATGCGGGAGGTTGGTGCGATCGACGACAAGATCACTAATTCATCAACATCCTTAAATTATGTTAGCAATTTCTAATGTGGGTCCCATCCATTATTTAGTATACCTAAATACTTTGCAGTTGAAAAGTTACAAAGTAAGAAAAATCAAAAGAAAACAATTGCCTATGTAACACTGCTAGGAGACTTTCTAATTTAGCAATCTTGCTAAATTAGCAAGCGCCCCCACATCCCTAGCAATTGCCAAAAATTGCCACATCAACTCTACCTCACTTTAGCAATTGCTAAAGATTGGGGATGAAGATGCTCTTAGAGCATCTCCATCCTTGCAATTACTTAGCAATGTCATATATGGGTCTAACTACCATATCAACCACTTAAGCAATAGCACTTTCAAGTCATCCACATTCTTGCAATGCTTTAGCCATTTCTGTGGTGGGGACCACACATATGTATGTATAAACAAGTCTTCAATTATAAAAAAAACTAACATATGTAAACTATAAAGATAAAATAAAAAAGGTAAATAAAATCTCATGTGGCATTGCAAGTGAAATTGCTTATTTAGCAAGATTACTAAGTTAGCAATTGACTCCACGTCCTTGCAATTGAATTAGCAATTGCCAAACACATGTCATCTAAGTTTTAGCAATTGCATATTTAACAATTTCTAAATGCGGTCCCTACAACCACATTATTAATTTTAACAATTTCGTTTCAAAGAATTGCAAATCAACTACACTCCTAACTTTGTTTGCAATTGCCTGTATTAATGATAAAAATACTAATTTATACATAAAACAATTAATGATGAGCAGAAAAATGAAGTCAACTAACGAAATAAAAGGAAATGTCACCGCCTAATATTTATATTATATATATCGGCAAAATGGAGAGAGCATGCAGTTCTCCTTTTCTGGAGAAGGAAGGTACGTAGCGCAGCACTCATTGACCCTCCGTGAGTTGTACAACTGATCTGAGAGGAGCAAGCTGCGGAAAGTCAACCCAAATCCGCCTCCCATCACGTGGCCACAGCAGACAATTCCCACGCTCTGCACCTTCTTCCTCCAGCTATAAAACCAGCCGATATGGTCAGCGCCGGGAAATGGAATCCTCAGCGATTTGCCTACCTAGCGCGACCTCCGTATTTTGTTTGTTTGTTCGATTCTGTCAACGATCGGAAATAATGGCAATACCGTTTTGGGCGTCCACGTTTCTACTGCTGCTGATTGCTCTGTCCTCGCTGCTGCCTCTGATCTCCTCCGATCGATACGCTGCCCTTTCATTCACAGGTACGTCGACCAGTGCTCTACCCGATGTACTTTGCCTCTCTGCCCTTAAATAAGCAGAGTTGGATTTGAATAATTATTTCATTTCTGCCGATTCGCCTAGGCTTTCTCCGGTGACCGGCCGCCGTTATATTGTCAAACCCAGAATCAGTTTCTTCCTTATTATTGCCTTGGAGTCTAATATTCCTCAAACCATCACAATTCACAGGTGCCTGGCTAAACTTCCTAGTCGAGGTAACTAGCTAGGCTAGCTATATCCGAGATTCGAAACGATACAAAATGTCAATTCATATTTGTTCAATAAGTTATATTTTAGATTTATTAATATTAGCTATTGGAAATTATATCGGTATAGCATTTTGTCATAAACAATGCATACAAAAGTCTAAAATCAGGGTAGAAGTGAAATAATGGGTGAAATTTGATTAATTTTTTTGTTTAGATTTATTAATTTTACGCATTTTGGAACCCTTGAATCAACTTTTTGTTGGCAAACGAGTCAATTTGGTATCATTATCTCAAAACGAGACTATTGCGTAAAATTGATCGGTTGCAATTCCTTATATCCAAACGGCCCCTTAGACATTTGTTGAGCTTTTGGTGCAAAATCAAGGTAAATTTGAATGAATGGCAAACAAGTAAGTTGACATGATGAAAAACTCCATAAAATTTGCAAGGTAACTTAATTAGTCCGAGGTATGAAGTGAATCTGAATAAACTAATCCTCGAGGCAGGAGATCATAGAACAAGAAATTATTCTAGGCATGGACGGTGCAGTAGTTACCCACCCTGCAGCAAGTGATTCCCATTTCCCGTATCAACTCATTGATCTCCGTGCTCATTAAAAGGTTCCAATGGTTGAGGGAGCAGCCTTAATTAGCTTGTTTCTGATGATAATGGCGCCTTAGTAATATATACTAATTTTTTTGCCTCGCGTTATGCCACGATGAGAAACTAATGATTTAGTTTAAATCAAATAATTCACAAAATTATTTAGATAAGTACATATGTAAGTTTCACGTGATGTCTTAGACCACTTCTACTATGCTATATAGCATTGGTGATTTAATGTACAACTTAAAGTTGTACCATAACATTAAATGTATAAGTTTAGGTTGTACCATAAAACAATTTGTACCATTATGTTATGGTACAACTTTACAACTTGAAGTTGTACCATCACATAAAGGTACAAGTTCAAGTTGTACCATAAAAGAATTTGTACCAAAAGTATAGGTACAATCTGAAGTTGTACCATAACGTAAATGTACAATTTTAAGTTGTACCATAAAGGCAAAAATCTATAGCACCAATACTATATAGCATTGTAAAATTTCTCGATGTCTTAATCATTACGAATACCATAATCATCCGTTTGTTTAAGTGCTACATAGTAAATAACTATTTCTACATAAGGTTTATGTAGCGTTTAGTCATTATAGAAAACTTACATATTTTGTTTAATTGATACGTATAAAATGATTATTTGTACATAAACTTTACGTAGTGTCTTAATCATTAAGGAAACATCATGTAACAGTTATAGATGGTTATTATATAAAATTTTCATAATGTGTGGTCTAATAATAAAATTACGTTATAGTAAGTAGCATTCATGAAGCTTTAATTTATGTAACTTTTATATAATATTGTTACATAAATATTTCATAATGTGTTGTCTTAGAAAGTAACCAGAAAGTAACATATGATTAAATTGTTATGGTAAAATTAGATGTAGGAGATAAATAACTATTATATAAAATTATTACATAAATCTTTTCTAATATGTGGTCTAATGATAAAATCAAATTTTAGAAAGTAACATATATTTTAGTAATAAACATTGAAAGTAAAGGAGTTTCAGTTAATAATTATATATTTAATAACCGATCTACGAAATGTTTGTATAATGTTAAGTTGAATGTAGAGAAAATATTTATTGTATAATTTCATTTAAGTTTTAGGCTTATCGTAAAATTGGTTGTAGTGAGATAAAACTCATATGAATAGTATTGCTAAAGTGAGAAAAAGGGGATTATGGTAAAATTAGGTATATGTGATAAAACTCCATTGTGAACAGTACCTGTTGAGAAAAAATCTTATGTGACCATTATAAATAGATTACATAAAATTTTCATTATGTGTGGTCTAATAATAAAATCACATTATAGTAAGTAACATCTATGAAGTTTTAATTTACGTAACATAGAATAATTTTATATAAATCTTTCTTAATATTTGGTATAACAATAAAATCAAGTTGCTACGTAAGAAAATATTTATTTGGTAATAAAGTTTATTGATAAATTTATATTTTTGTGTTTTTGGTTTTCTTTTTATCAAAAAAGAAGCTGAAAGTATATGCCTTCTTCTCTTCTCTGCCAGTACCCGTCAAAGATTTGTGAACTCGAAGAACAAAGCAAATTGTTCAGAAATCAGAAAAAGATAAAAAGTAGTAGATTGGCATTAAATGAGCTTGCTTGTTCAGCCCCAGGCAAAATTCATTGGGGAAACCTTAAGTATGGAAGGGAATATCATGGAGCAGCGGGTGTGGAACGAGGTTCGGTTCAGTTTTGACTAGACATAATTCATGAGAATCGCGGTTCATTAGTGAAAGACATCTTAGGATCAAAGAGCGGACCATCATTGCGTTCGGTCTATTTGGCCCGATTCAGTCCGATCAAAATATCAGTTCCGTCCATCATTTATTCAGTAATTGTAAAATTCATGTGTACCAAGGACTGGAACGCATTATACTTGGTCCGGTGTGGTCCGGTCCAAACTTCGGTTTGATTCAGTGCGGTGCAGACCCAGACCAGACCATTCCACACTCCTAGCGCTTAGGTGATTAATTCCTAAGTGACCAGTAACTAATTTAATTTTTTTGCAACAATGTGGCTTTTGCTATTTTTTTCTAATGAAACAGTAAAAATATGTAAAAGTAACTTGTGCTATTAATAATAATAATAATAATAATAATTAGTCAATCTAACAGACACTTTCCAATCATATTCTAAGTTAATTGCTCACTGCAACTTATTTTTTTAGTCAGTATAAAGTCATAAATCTAAATGATAGGAGGTTAAAAAGTTTGGACTTTGCTACGGTGACATGCACTTTTCGGTCGACATCATATAGAATTAGGTCGGCCTAATATGTTGTTTCAGTGTAAAACAGTTTCATGGTGCCTACTTTGGAGATTCATATCTTACAATTGGCTAGATGGAAATTGGAGATTAAAGGCTTGTTTTGAAGCTGAAGTGTCCCTCTACACATTAAAGTACTTGGGAGCTCAATCGAAAGTCCAAAAGACCATTTTTGAACCTGACCAAAAGGCTATGTCAAAACTGGGAAACTGCCTGAAAATGGCTAAGTCTGGCAACGTGTTTGTCAAGCCTACTTTGGAGCTCAATTTGAGAAGCATGGATGCGAGTCAAGTCCAGAGGCCTCTACCACGTTAAATTACGTATTTTATTATACAAAGGCAAGGCATTGGATGAAAGATTGAATATCTTTAAGGCTTCAAACAAAAGGGTCGAAGTTGCTACGAAGGCTGTTTTTCTGGCAGACTCCAAGCAAGTCTGCCAGAAAAACAGCCTTCGTAGCAACTTCAACCTTTTTGTTTGAAGCCTTAAAGATATTCAATCTTTCATCCAATGCCTTGCCTTTGTATAATAAAATACGTAATTTAACGTGGTAGAGGCTCCTGGACTCGACTCGCATTCATGCTTCTCGAATTGAGCTCCAAAATAGACTTCACAAACACGTTGCCAGACTTAAGCCATTTCCAGGCAGTTTTCCAGTTTTGGCATAGCCTTTTGATGAGGTTCAAAAATGGTCTTCTGGACTTCCTATCGAGCTCTCTCCCACTTCAATACGTAGAGGGACACTCCAGCTTCAAAACAAGTCATTAGTCTTCAATTTCCATCTAGCCAATTGTATGATATGAATATCCAAAGTAGGCACCATGAATTGTTTTTACACTGAAACAACAGATTAGGTCGACCTGATCCTATATTAGGTCGACCTGATCCTATATTAGGTCGACCGAATCCTAAATGAGGTCGACCAGATCCTATATGAGATCGACCGAATTCTAAATGAGGTCGACCTAATCCTAACTGAGGTCGACCGGAAAGTGCAAGTCATCGTGACATGCATGTCACCGTAGGCACACCCAAAAAGTTTATATGTGAGAGATTTGAACCGTGGTTATTGAGCAGAGGACTAGAGCTTTAACAACTAGTGTATTTTCCACACAATTTATGTGTGTAAATTTAATTCTGTACTAATCTTGGAATTCCTACTCACGTTGTGGTGGATGTTCTCATTCCTATATGTTACCACTAAACCTAGTGTGTATACTTACATGCATCTCAAAATCAGACTTTATAAAATTAATTAGAGTTACTTTATTTTCAATTATGGGGTTAAATTCTTGACAAAAATGCAATAAAACTTAAAAATTCTTGACCCAAAATTGTAAAGTTAAGATTGTAAAACATATTGGAAGTTGTAAGGAAAAAAACTAGTGATATGATATTTTCGTGGTTTAACTGTGGTTAAATTTTTTTCTTACAACTATATACCACCTGCTAATTTAACCTCTAATAAAAAAAAATTCTATTGGTTACGGTTTTTCAATCCTTACTTTATTTTAAACGGCATATTTTGTTTTTGTATTACTATTTTGACAGAGAGGGAGGAGACAATTACGGTGGTGGAGGGGAGGACACTGATGAAGGTGTCGCTCGCGGACTATGGAGAACCTTCAGCCAATCAGGGCCACGATCCTTCACAAAGTGAGCCCGGTGATCGTGGTGACGGCGATGATCAAGGGCACGGCGGAGGCAGTGGTGGCGGTCGGGCTAAAGGACACCGTGGGCGCCGTCGCAAAGGCTAGCTAGATAATATACTGTTCAGTTGAATGATCAATGTACTTCGCACCATTTTATTTTTCCTCCCTCGTTTTAGTCACAAAACAGAATTTGATATGAACTGCTCCCTCCCACCGTCCAAGTTTCGCATTTCGTATTACGATCTCTAGTAATTTCATATGTCAACATAACTCAAAGTATGTGCTTGCTATATATATTCTCTTGAAAATTTTAGGGGTACACAATATATTTATTGCTTCTGTTAGAGGGGAGATTATGGATTTGTTTGTGTTCATCAACAAATATATTATAGCAAAATTAAAAGCGGCTTTTTAAACATCTCAAATTTTCGTAGAACGAGAGTGAGAGTACACAGGTAGATTTGTTTTCATAGTTGTTATTTTATTTTGTATAAAAAAGATAGGGTAATTAATAGCATAAATTGCCCCTCTACTATAGTTTTTTTCTCAAACCTGCTCCTCTACTATGTTTTACGTCGAACTTGCCATCCTGCTATTATCATAATATCAAATCTACCCTTCTGTTAATATTTCCATCCGGGTGCCGTTAATGCCAATTCGATCGGTCAGAATCCAAAAAAGGGGACGGGAAAAACCTAATTTCCCTCCGTTTTGGTTAATTCTGTCCTTGTAATTTCCGTCCCCGCCCCAAAGAGGTGGGTCATCAACTTCCTCTCCTCCGTACTATGTCTCAAGTGCGATCGAAATCGCTCTATCATGCCAATTCTTAAGACTTTTTTAGGGACATTATTCATAAAAGAGTATTATAGTAACTCATAGGAGCAACTTCCTTCACACCATCCTTTTGAAATGGGTTTTATAAGCAAATTACAATTTTTTTCCTAATCTTAATTAACAGATGTTAAGATTTAGTATGTAAAATTAATTTTTTTGCATATAAGACCAAAAAATATTGATGAAAATTTATATTTTATAACACTAAAAAATTTATGTGTTACATTTTATTGTTTTACAAAATCAGAAGGAAAACAAAGCAGAAAAGAAAACCTCTAGCTAATGGCGAGTGGAGTAAGCAGGAGGACGAGGTGTTACACATGCAAATTCCCCCTAGAGTTCCTTAGACTCCTAACGTCGATCTTGGAAACATACGCATTGCTTGATCCTTGTGATATCTATTACTACCTTGTGCTAGGGCAGTCACCGGATCTGGTAGGCAACAAAGAGTACTCCACGAATTTCTCCCTTAAGGTGTCCTACGGTTCAATCGATTGAACTGTAGGACACCTTAAGGGAGAAATCCGTGGAGTACGATTGAACAGTAGGACACCTTAAGGGAGAAATACGTGGAGTACTCTTTGTTTCCTATAAGATGGTTTTGTCCAGTCTTCGCCCTATGCGACTAGGATTTAAAGGCATAAATCTATAAGGGAGGTATGCTACGTGAAGCTCTCAATCAATTTGACAATAGATAAAACAAAAGAAACATAATAAAAAAATCTTATATATGCCTAATCAAACGTTACAAAGTCAAGAACCTCTAGGGTTGACCCACCTATGCAACTAAGGGAACTAGCCGGTCATGGGGACGAGATCCAAGGAATACATAAGGGGAATTCCGCTTGGACCTCCGATCAATTTGACAATACATAACAGAGATTCGGGGCTTAGACCTCCGATCATGGCGTCGAATTCCGCTTGGCAACCAATTTTGCTCTAATTCGGGTGAGTCACTCTATCAACAAAGTAACGACTCTCTAATGCCTCTGATAACACCAAAATCGGTGTTATTTACCCTCCATCTTAGGGTATGTTTTTGTGCCAATTCATGTGCTTAAGCGTTTAAACATTATCAATTACATCCCTATTTCGTTCCTATTTGATTTTGATGTGATTATAGGGAGTATTAGTCAATATGGGCAAATTAGGTACAAAACAAGGTCACAAGTGTGGACAAGGAGCAAGGATCAAAGATCGTGGCCTATAAGCCAAAGATCACGGTCGGGATCTCCAGTCGTGAAGTCTCTCTGAAGATTGCGGCCTAGAAGCCAAAGATCGCAAACTCGATCTTGGAGCCTCAGGGCGTGAACTTCGCGAGGAAGGAGCCATGGATGAGCAGAGACTTTCCCCAGTCGAATCGTGACCAACATGCAAAATGCCCGCGAGGAAGATTACGGCCGCAACTCAAGGATCGCGACCGCGAAGTCAGGTCGCAGTCTCCCCCGTCCTTAAGGCCTCGACGACAACGTTTTGAGATCACGGCCTAGTGACCAAAGATCACGACCGCGATCTCACTGTGTCAGGCCGCGAACTTACCCGAAGCTAAGTTGCCTATAAATAGAAGACCCCTTCCTCCTTTTCAAGATAGCTGATTTTGGGTGAAATTTCTGGTTCTAGAGAGAGAGAAGAGAGAGAAGCTGAAGGGAGAAGAAGGAGGAGGAGTTAGGAGCAAGGAGGCATCTTATACCCCCAAGTCTTCTTCTATTTCCACCATGTATCTTCTTCCCTCCTTTATGTAGTATTCCTCTAAGGTACTAGGGGTTCTAAACTCCAAACCCTAGTTTTAGGATTAATTATGTATGTGTGGATATTTTATGGGTTGACTGAATGAATGTGTTTGTCTAGTTGATTTTTATTGTCACTCTTTCCTAAATGATGACGCTTGGGTAAGTCATCCTAATCTTCCCTCTTAGCCTACTTTATACGGAGTTCTAGGGTTAGACGAGTAGGCGCCAGCTGGCGAATTTAGGTTAGATGTGTGAATGGGGGCCTATAATGGTCGAGGAGACCGAACCCCTGCTATAGGTAGCCTTCCTAGATGGAACCTGGGATGAAATCTCGCTTTGGATGGTGGATAGTGTCCATTGAAATGAGCCATAAGCTTAAAGCCCTGAATACAATAGCCTAGATCGAGGTGACTGAAACATGGGTTTAGGGGAGGCGTACTCGGAGGCATGTGGATAACAACGAAGGCCCACGGAAAAGATCTCACTCACCACATTCGATAACCCTAAGTACCTTTTCATGCATAGTATCCCTAAGCTAGGGGGAGGATTAGTTCCACGAAGTACCTACTTTTAGCTTTGTTCAACCTCTAGACTAGTGTTTCTTCATATCCTCCACTCAAAACCTCAAAAACCGATTACCTAATTAACAACAAGGTGGGAAGTAGGCTAGGGTACCAGGACCCGAGTAGAGTACGACCTTGATTACCACTATACGGAAATGTCGTCCTAAGATAAACTTGGCTTATGATGGGGGATTTGTTGATATTTGCAAACCACTGACAATAACATGCACGAATTCAACTGATCAGCCTCCTATCACTAGCTACCAAACTCCCCCTATAAGTCTATTTAATATTTGTAGACTTACTATTAGGTTTCTGGTAGGGAAAGGAAGGTCATCCAATGCGTCTTCAAGTCCCAATCGATCTCTTCCAAGTTTGTCACCACGAAAAGCATATTCCTTGAGAAAGGTTTGAGGTAGTCATTGGCCCCGTTTTGACAACGTGTATGAACAATTCCAAGATTTTGGTGATTTCTAAATGAACCTTGATTAGGCTGATGAATCTGCACCTTTTTTACTTTTTTCCTCTCTTCGTTTCCTGCTTCTGTCTACTTGTAATCCAGTCTTGTTGTCCCCAAAAATGTCAAAAGTGGTCCACTATGTTGTTATTCCCTAAAAACACACGAAACACTACCAAGAGTGCATCAAATTGATAGCAGCAAGCCTAGTACTAGTAGAATGCACTTTGAGTGATCACGTAGCAAATCCAAGATATTGTGAAAATAAAAGTATTAAAACCATGGGGTCTAAAAGACTACTTTTCACATGTCATCAAGCACCTCATTTTCCACAAGACTGTAAAATCAGAATGGATCATAATCAAATAAGAAGGCTTGTCATTGACTTTGGTCAAGGGATTTTAGATGTAGAGGCAATTGCATCAGAGGCTATAAGCTTTTAACAAGCCTTATATGGAGTATCTAATGAAGCAAGAAAGTTTATTTTGGATGTAGTTAAACCTTATATACTTAGGCAGCTGACCATTGGGGAAAAGCAAAACCGATGTAATGAGTTAAGATACTATGAAATTAGAGAGGCGCTCTTTTCTATGGATCCTACGAAGGCTCCAGACCTAGATGGCTGGTGGGTTGGATTCTATCAAAGAGTTTAAATATAATTGGAAGAGATGTGACTATTGGAATCAAGGAGTTATTTTGCACTATGAAGCTTCCAAAAGTTATTAACGTGCCCTCCCTGACTCTAGCTCCAAAAATTCCAAATGTTGAGAAGTTATATGATTTTTGACCTATTGTATGCACTAATATTTTGTACAAAATAATTTCAAAGGTCTTAGCAAACATAATACAATTAGTACTCCTAGTGTGATTAGCCAGAATTACTCAACTTTTATTAAAGGAAGAAGTATTCTAAATAATATTCTAATGGCACTAGAGATGGTACAAAGCTACAATAAGAAATACATTGTTTCTCTAGGTGTTATGAAAAGTAGACTTGCACAAGGTTTTGATTATATAGATTGGTCCTACTTGTTTTGTGTGATGGAGTGATGCGCCAGATCGAATTTTACAATTATAATCAATGCTCACTAACTCCTTACCCTAGAAATGGCAGGTTTTCCATTTGTTAAGCTCTTTATATGGTGGCACGATCGTATTCCAAGGGCACCTTAGGCTTACTATTGCTTTGCTCCGGCCTACTATCTAATCAACTAAAAAAGTTGGTTTAATACTAACCTAAAAGTGATTGGGAGATCGCTAGAGATGAGATGGTTGTCTAAGTTCAAGTCCTCCTAGTAGTGGTCGGGTAGTTGATTGATGCTAACCTAATCTGTGGTGTAGAGGTCGCTAACATGGGGAGCGATGAAATGGTCAAGCCGCTGATCCCCCTCCTATCCAAGTCCACCGGCCTAATTTCATCACAACCGATCTTATAGACTAGGGATGGATTCTACCTCCTCTAAATGGGTTCTACCCATCCATACACTAGGTCAATGGTCACACACTTACCTTTCTAGCATCAACTAGATGGGCTCCTAATTGGCAGAGAACGGTCACCTTGTCCACCAATTACGACCCCTAGATCATCTAACCTAGACAGAAGACTCTTTACACATATCCACATAGTGACCCTAGGGCTAATCATGCAACATGCTATTTCAAGCAATCAAACATTGCAAAGAAGCAATAAACACCTTATTTGAACATGAAGATCTATTTTCTCATTCAATCAATCAAACCCAACTACATACTAGGATTCATCTCCACTAAACAACCTTAGGGTACAAGTCACAGAGAGAGAAGAAATAAAAACAAAGAAGAGAAAAATGCTTGAATCGTCTTCTTCTTGTTGGATTTCACCCTTCTCATTGAATTTTGGATGAATTCCTC
The DNA here is from genome assembly GCA_964030455.1 of Linum trigynum. NCBI lineage: Eukaryota > Viridiplantae > Streptophyta > Magnoliopsida > Malpighiales > Linaceae > Linum > Linum trigynum. Next base: position 23,273,826 of record OZ034814.1, on the reverse strand, counting down.
CTTCCCAAGCTCCCTCAAGGTGTTTCACTCACTAAGAACTTCCCAAAACCCTAATTTCAGACTCTAGGTTGACTCTCCTTCGTCAATTGCATAAAAGGGTATTATCATAAATCTGGTATAGGTCACGACCTCTTTGTACATGTCATGGCCTCCCTAGGCGTGACCCGATGGTCAAGGGCGTATTCGAGGGTGTATCAAAGGTCTTGATGTGCAAAACATCTTTGATTTTCCCGGGAATTCGCGTCTTGACTTCGTCTTCAAGTACCAAGATCACGGGCATGATATTGAGATCATGGTCGTGATCTTGAAGTTGAGGCCGTGAACTTTTTCACGGCCAAAACCCTGCTTGGCCACCACTTAGACTGCAAGATCTTATATTCATTTCATCCTTTCATCTTCAAGTTTTGGATCAAAGCCTTGAGTTTACGTTAGGGAAGACGGTCACAGCATGTAGGTTAAGGGTGTATCCGTGGTCGTGACCTATGAAACTCTTTAACTTCTTGCTTCTATGCTATGCAACGTGCTCATATGAACTATAAATCAATCTATGATCGATTGTAGATGAGTACAAGACATGGAATATCATCGCAGAACACCAAGAAAGCATAAAACAAGGCAAAGTGGGGATAAAACACGACAAAGTGAAGTGATTTCCCTATAAAAAGCATTCATAGAAAAATAACTCATGCTAAAGCCAACGATTGACGAATATGAGAGAATATTAGTATAAATTAGCACTAGCAATATGGCCCAGACACGATTTTTAGCATGAAAATGCCTCAAGAATGGAGGATAAATAACACCAATATAGGTGTTATCATGGAGGCCCTGATTTTTTCTAGCACTTATATTGAATGGATTCGAGCATGTATTAGTTTTTCATATTTTAGCATTAAAGTCCACTTTTCATTATTTGGGTATTGCCCAGTCAAGAAGACTATGAGGCAATGGGACCTATTGTGACCATACTTGTTCATTGTGGCTCCCAATGCTAGATATAGCTCCACAGTTGGCGCATATTTCCTATCACCCTCAATGTAAGACAATGGATCTTACGCACCTCTGTTTTGCGGAGATTCTGTTGACATTTACTGAGGGTTCAACTACTTTCCTCAGTAATGTGGAAAGGAATCTGGAACAATTTTACCTTATATATGGTTTGCGCTGCAATCCAAATAAGTGTGAAGTTATATTTGGAGGGGCTAACTACTGTTTTTAAGCATAATGATTTATCTGTCACTAATTTCAAAGATAGTATTATTCTAGTTAGGTACCTTGTGCTCCCCTTAATATATGATAAGCTCACGAGAAAGGATAGTGAGGTGCTATTTGGTATAATGTCTATTAGAATTTGATCCTCGCATGTAAAAAGGTTGACTTAAATATGTCGAATTCGGCTGGTCTCCTTTGTCCTTTATTCATTGGTGCAGTATTGGATGTCAATTTCCATTTTGTCTAAGAAGGTATTGGATCAGATTTCATAAGATTAATTCAAAATTTATATGGTATGACGATAGTCAGGGAAGGCAAAGGTCTCATGGGATAACCTAGCTACTAAGAAGAAAGAGGGAGGGTTGGGATTAAAGATTTATATACATGAAATGTGACTTCTTTAGGGAGGCCAGTCTGGCTATTATTCATGTATGGAGGTAGAGTTTGCTGACATGGATTAGTCACTATAGGCTGAACGGCCGAGTTGTTTGGATTTTAGGAGCAACATTTGTAGGTTCGTTGGATTTGGATGCAATTGTTAAAGTTTCAAAGTTGATTTCAATTTCAAATGGATGTTGACACTGCGGAAAATGTACTTGGGAGGGAAAACCCTTTGTGAAATACACAGTGAAGTAGGTTTGGGAAATAATTAGGGTACATAGACCATAGGTGCCTTGGTGGCAAGTATTGTGGAATAAATTCATCATTCCAAAATACATGTTTCTTGTTTGGTTGATAATTTTGAACAGGATGAATACCAAGGACAAGTTCTAGGCATGAGGGATAATAACTGATGACTCTTGTGTCCCTAGCAGCAATGGTATAGAGAAGAGACCGTTTATTTCAAGGCTATAATTATTCTAGATAGTTGTTTGTTGTTTTTGTTAGTCTGCAAGCATGACAAAATTGGTTGCATACACGGGATGGGGAATTACAACAAGCATGTTCTGCAGTAGGAGCATGGATGGATTTGGTCGTATCTACTGTGAACTTTGGTGTTGATTAGTGATTTTCTTATTGAAAGAAAGATGTGGTTGTGTTTTGGAAGAAGAAGTTTGATTGGATAGACTTGTTGCTTTGTTTCAATAATGAAGCAGTGTTGTTTCTCATGGGCAATAGTGAGTTTAGTGAGAAGTAGGAAAGTTTATATGTATTTTTTAGGTTGGCTTGAGGAGTTTTGACAGGTGATGTAGCCAATTCTGGACTTTGTCCTAATTATTTTGAGGTTTGATGTACTGATCAAGTGAGCTTAATATAAATCCTAATTATTGAGAAATATTTTTCGATTGATGTTTCTACCAAAATAAAATTGGATTGATGTCACATGTAGCATGTAAGGAGCAAATCAAATGCATAAACACTTCCCCCATTAAATTTTTATAGACTATATCTCATTGATTTTAGTATATGTTATAGTAGTATGAAAAATAGTCTATGATATACGATGTTAGTATATGTGGTCCAAAAATTTCCTTCTCAAAAAATATTGAAAATATATATCATTCTTTTAAAAAAAAGTAAGCCTTCTTAATGAATTACTTTCTTAAAAAAAGATATCCAAGTCCTGAGCATTGAATCTTACAATCAAAGTCTGATTTCATTCCTTAATGGCTTTCTTGAGAAATAGTATCCAAATCCACAACATTTATTGTTAAAATCACAACTAATTTTTCTTAATCACTTACTTTCCTTATAATGACTCAATAATTACATTGCATATCCTAAAATCGTAAATTCTCATTTTTTTCACTCCATCTTGTATAGTATATAAATGATGACCTACTCAATCATTTACATCCAGCCTCCTCCCCCACCTGCCTTTTTCACTGCTCTAAATTGTCAATCCATGACGAAACCCAGAAACAAGTCAATGGGTTTCTTTTATGCTATCATCTGTATGTTGTTTGCCTTTGCAATAGTTGCTTGCGCTGCTCTCAACTCAATCCCCATCTCCGGTAAGTACATATATTCACATGTTGTAGTACAAGAATATTCACATGTTGTCCGTCGACTATGCCTTTCGGCTTAATCTTAGGCCCTGGCTCACCCTTCGTGAATGGACCTTGCAGGGATAGAGTATCATTCACCTCCAGGCGCCAATCCGTGCCATGAACCAGGTCATCCTTGCCATCATCCTCCTTCAACTGAGACGGACCCACAACTTGAGGATTATAAGCCTATTGATCCAGTACCAAAGCCTCCTCCAATACCAAGCCCTCCTCCTTTAGCAGAACATCACTGAAGATAATATGTGTAATTTATATATGGAGGGAGGATTATGCATGTGATTTAACTAAGAATAATAATGGTCTTTCACTTTGAATCTGATTTGGTTTTCTGAACTTTGTGTTCAAGCCGCTCGTTTCCCTTACTAATAACTCGTCCTTAACCTAATTATCTATCTTGCTCTTCCTTTTCCGTTTGTAATTTTATTATATGCTACTGAATATATTGACAAGTGTGGGTGTCTAACACGCTAAAACACAACACCAAACTGGGTTGATTAACTATTGATTAAACTGCGGAAGATCCGACAGTAGCTTGGAATATCTAAAGCTGACCAAGCCCTCTCAGGCAGACTAACCGGCAGGTGACGAGCCTTCACCGGGATAGAATGCTGAGGCAATAAAAGCAAAACTCCACTACTGGAATTGGTTTCCAATAAAAAAGCAGTAAACCGATTAACTCTCGTATAACCAATCTACCACAACAGATATTGATGAAGCTCTAACAACCTAATCAGATTCTATCTATCTCAGGTTGCAGCAGAAATCAAGAAAAGATGATCAGGCTTCAATTGACTCAATGAATCATGCATCAATCGATTACAATCAATCAGTATATCAATCCAAAGTCATTACAATCAAGATTCCTAACACATGGAACTAGGGTTCTTCATACCCAAGTGAGAGAAGGTTCTACTCCCTAGATAGAGAGAGGAAAACAAAAATCATAGCGGTCATACTCATAAAGATGGGGATAATCTGCTCTCGGATGTCGATCTTCACTCTTGGGGATGCAATCTGGGCTTCAATGCTAGAAATCCACTCCAAATAGCTCCTACGGTTTGTTCTTCGCACTTTCTCTCTCTAAAGCTCTGTTTTTTGCTCAAAACTCGATTCCCCTCCAAAAGACCCGAAATTGGGTTAAAACCCAGAATTTCCCGACCACACGGCCGTGTGAAAATCCCAGCTGCCCATGTGGAGGTGAAAACGCTGCGTTTCGGTTAAATTGTCTCATGCATGTCACACGGCCAGAACTGCACGACCGTGTGAAATCTCGGCTTGCCCGTGTGACATCTCTGTGATTTCCACAAGGCCTCAAGGGATCTGGTACATGGCCAGTGTGGTTTGCCCGTGCAATGGAATTCCACACGGCCGTGTGGCTGCTAGGTCTGGCCGTGTGGTTTCCTCAGCTTCTCGCCAAACGTCCAACCTTCGTCCAATCGACCCTGAACTCGTTCCCAAACCTCCAATCACGTACTAGGACCTGAAATATCACAAACAAGAACAACCTAGCGTGATATCGGCCTACGATACGAGAAATGAGGCTCAAACAGCATAAGAATGGTCGACAAAAACATGTGTATATATCAAGTCATCAAATTCCCCCACACTTAACCGTTTGCTTGTCACCAAGCAAACCAAGTCAGATACAAGGTAAGCTCAACATATTTCAATCATACCACTTTGGGGACATATCATATAGGCACAAAACACGTGAATCATACTGGCTTTTGATCATTGACATAAGGTCAACTCAACAGCAACCTAGACAACCACGACAGAGGACATTCGAGTGCAGCAAAATCGGGTAAAGAAAGAGGAGTCCTTTCTGTTCACCAACCAACATAGACTCGACTCAAACACTTAACCAAGACAGTCATCGCATGCGTCAAACTCAAGACATCAGAATCAAGATCGAGCCATCTAGGTCCTCACCGGGGTAAAGAGCATAAAGAACAAGGAAATGAATCACTCACTCTCGACCAGTGGGGTCAGGACAATTTGATGCGAAAAATGCGCATGACAGCCTCTAAATGTTAGAGTTCACATGAGGGATGTCACCACTAACTAATCCGGAGGTCTTAGACACAGGTTCAAGTGACTGGATAGGGTCTTGGACATGCGAAAAAGCCTTTTAGGTGGTGGAAGTATTCATAAGTATTCGTAGCACAAGGTTCCACAGTTCCAAACCCAACACAATCACAGCCAATCAAACCACTTAATTTCTTTATGCTATTATGCATTACTTAAATTCCTTAGAGCACAAGAGCGAAGGAGGTCACAATAATGTTAGTATTTCCAAGCCAGACTGCTAAGAAACACTAATTAATAAGCATGATTCAACTTTTTGGTAGTGACTCTCTTTTGCTTTCATTCATCTTTTTTTTTAACTTTTTTTCCATTTCTTGAGAGAACCACCACCTCTGCACATTTTTCAATCACATGCCCAACTTTTAAGCACTACCTCCAACCCTCACATTATTTTTAGCAGAAACAGCAGAGAACAAGTAAAAAACCACTCCGTGGAACCTTCTAAGAGATGCAAAAGGGTGATTTCCATTGTAGACCGAAAGAAAGGAAAGTACACGGCTCAAAGGGGCTGACTAGGGGGTATGACACACCAGGACAATCAATTTGGTCGTGGGCTATTCCTATGCCCCCATCATCTTAGCTAGTGACAACGTGAATGCTACACATCATGGAAGAGGGATCTATTGCACAAGAAAGAAACGAGCAGGCTCAAATCTCACATGGCTACCTATATGCTCTATCTCTCATTATGATTTCCTGAACTAGATGCATAAACGACTGTCAAGAGGAAGTGATCAATCCAAGTCACAATTGGTAAGCAAACAGTTGAAAAACTAAACCCTTACACAACTCTACTGCACGTCTCAGACATCATCATAGGTTGTCCTAGTTACAATCAAGTTGTCATGCATTAATTCAAAATCCATTCAATTCACCAATCAAACCCACAGTGGCAATATGATCATGCAAACAGCAGTACTTGGAACCCTCAAATCTCAAGATTTGGATAGTGGACTAGGCTCCAAGCACACATATATAAGTTCCAACGAATACAAAGCACACCCCACACTTAAGTTTGACATTGCCCTCAATGGAGCAGAGGGAAGGATAAGGGGAACGATGTTGTCGAAAGGAAAGACTGCGGGGGGACTGGAAGTGGACCAGTCAGCGGGGGACAGACGGAATGACGGAACAATTCTGCACAAAGGGAACATAAAGAACACACTAGCACACTGTGCGTTAGGGATCAAAGTTAGCCCAGATGGCCACAAAGTGGAGAATCCATAAAAGAAAGAAAAAAAAACACACAAAAGACTCAGTTCAAGATCCTCACACACATGGAGCAAACAAGAAAAATCCAATACAAAAACACGCTCGAAGGGGCGACGAGTACAGACTATTCGTCGCCAAGGTTATCAAGGTCGATGTCGTCCATGAAAGCATCATCACTGGCTGGCGGGGGTGGAAGTGGGGAGTCCTCCAGACTGGCTGCTCGCCCGGTATCAGCTGGAGCAGGTGCTGCTGAACCTCCTGCATACGACGAGCCCAGCCACGCTCCCTCTCGATGTGAGCAAGGGTCACCCCCTGCTCGGACTTCATGCGGTCAAGGCGCTCATCATATGCAGCCATCCTGGTGTTATCCTCGGCCTGGTGAGCCGAGTAATGCTGCTGGAACTGAAGCTGATGCTAAAGGAGATGCTGATTCTGGAGATTCAACTGCTGGAACTGGTGAGTGAAGTAGTCCTGGGATGGAAATGTGGAGCTACCACCCCCATACTCATATGTGGTCTGGTAAGGGGCGGTGTGGGCGGCAACAGCGTCCACATCATCGGGGACATCCTCAAGAACTGCGGGTTGATCCTCCGCAGGGAGGGGTGGAACAGGAAACCCCTCAATCCACTTGACGCCACGCTCGACTCATAGTAGGTGCATCTTCGAGATCGTGTCTTCTCCGAAGACACAAGTGTCCCCCTGCTCTGTGCAATCCTGGGTAGGGGATCTAGAAATAGGCTTCCAGGCGGGTGATGAGTGGGGCGCAGTGGAGGGTCCCCAGAGTAATAGCACTCTTGTCCAGAGTCCTTGCCCCCACATAACCCAGGTGGAGATCATGGTTCGCCGTGCGGATGGAATGGATGAAGTACATGGATCGCCTGGTCAGGGTGCTGGAACTTTCCCCCGCTGGAGTGAAGGACTTCGCGAGCAAGTGGTGGAGTATGCGGTTCTCGAGCTACAAGGTGCTAGCTTTCATCCGCCCCGCATGGAAGGGGTTCTAACCGGCCTGAGCTAGCCGGGTGTACAAAGCCTTGAAGGATACACCGCCTGGATTAGTGAGCTCGGTGACATAATCCTTGTCATCGTCCATGTCAAGGTCGAGAGAAACTGCCAAGTTATGGTAGCTCATGGAGCGGGGTTCACCGCCTAGCCTGAACTTGACGGTTTTGCTGTCCGCCCAGTCGGTGGTCTCTTCGTGCCGAAAGGTCGTGTAGAACTCTACCACCAACTCATGGTAGACCTTCACGCGCACAGTCAACAGCCGACTCCATGTGCGGTTGGTGGCCATAGCGAGGAAGTGCTCGTAGCAATTCAGCGTCTCAAACTCCCTCCTGGACCAATAGTGGTGCCTCCCAAACTTAGATGCCAGGGCGCGCTTAAACCGATCCTTGTGGAGGCCCCTCTTCAAATCACAGATAAACAGATGCTTAAGATCTGGTTTCGACATGTTTCTGCAAGAAAGCAAACCAACGTGGAGCCAAAATAGCCACAGGAACGGTCAATCACACCCCCACACTTAATAGCAGAAAAACAGCCGAACCATAGTTTCATCCATAGTTTGGGGTGAAATAACTTGAACAAATGGGCACAATCAAGGAGGGGGTGCACATTCACAATAAAGTAGGAAACTTAAGGTTCACATCCATAGAAAACACACCATCAAAACTCATTAAGGGCCCCAACTGGCTCCCACAACATGGTATGAAAAACTAGCATTTTATCGAACACGTTGTGTGCACTTTTAAGTTAAGCAAAGAATGGGCAAATTCCTAGCACACAAGGGCTCAATCAAGCAAGGGGAACATTGCCCAACACAATCCACACATAAACCAAGCCTTCCCCTCAATCAATTTCAATCAAATGACAAGATTCAATGAAGTTCCCTAAATACACACCTAACACCCAATTCTCCACAATTCACAAGGTAAAGGGCAATATCAAACCTGGAGACACAAGTAGAGGTGTAGGATGTGACGAGGGGAAGGCAATGGTGTCGACAAAATTTCGAAATTCTGCCCAGAAAGTTCTCATCAGAGCCTTGCCGGAGTCTCGCCGGAAATCGCCTCCGGTGACCCAAACCAGCCCAAATCGCCCCAAAATTGAGGGAAATGCCAAAAAAGTGAAAGGTCGCGGTTTTCCGGCGAGGGGGAAGTGGATTTCTGGCCGACATGGCCGAGCAACAACTTTTATAGCCGCACGGGCTACCACACGGGCAGGTCCATGCGGTCGTGTGGAGCAGATTTTGCCCGTGTGGCGCCGAGAATTCCACTCGGGCTGGCCGAGTCTGTCACACGGCCGTGTAGCGGCCCCCCTCTGCCCGTGTGGAAATTCAGGGGCTTCACACAACTAAAGGGAAATTCCACGTGGCCGTTCAGAATTTAGGCCTGGCCGTGTGGAATTCCAGAGCCCTGGATTCGACATGTTTTCGCGCAAAAGCGACATCCGAACCATGGAAAACACTTCAAGACTCAAAAATACAAAAATTAAAAAGAAAAAGGAAAGGAAATACAAACCTAGGTGGGGTTGCATCCCCACAAGCGCTTCTTTACCGTCTTTTAGCTGGACGCCAGTAGAGGAACTAAGGGTCCACGAGCTTGATCAGCAGATCTGCGCGCTCGACATCACCTCCCAAGTACAACTTTAAGAGGTGGTCGTTCCCTTTGAACGGCTCGGTTTGAGCAATGTTGATCTCCACCACACCGTGCGGGAAAACTTTGGTGTCCGTGAAGGGTCCCGACCACCTCGAACGTAGCTTGCCCGGAAAGAGTTTCAGGTGTGCATTGAAGAGCAGAACACGATCACCTACCTGAAACTCCTTCGGGCCCCTCAACCGAGCGTCGTGGAGACGCTTGGTTTGCTCCTTGTAGAGTAGGGTGTTCTTGTAGGCCCGGTAATGCCATTCCTCCAACTCCAGCAGTTGCAGCTTCCGTTCAATACCTGCAACACTCAAATCCAGGTTTAGCAGCTTAAGGGCCCAGAGAGCCTTGTGCTCTAGCTCTACTGGCAAATAACACGCCTTCCCATAGACAAGCCTATAGGGTGAAGTACCAATCAGGTTTTTGTAGGCTGTCCTATATCCCCAAAGAGCATCATCGAGCTTGGTGGACCAATCCTTGCGGGACTGATCCACCGTCTGTTCGATTATTCTTTTAAGCTCCTGGTTCGTAAGCTCGGCTTGACCCTTTGATGGGGGGTGGTAAGCCACCGACACCTGATGCTTAACACCATAGTGAGAAAGGAGCTTATTGAATTTCCCTTGAAAATGGGTTCCTCTATCACTTAAGATGGCGCGCGATGTCCCAAACAGGGAGAACAGCTGCTTCAGAAATGAGCAGACCCGTCTTGCGGCATTGGTGGACATGGCTTGAGCTTCTGCCCACCTCGAGACGTAGTCTACTGCAACCAGTATATACAAATTTCCAAAGGATAGAATGAATGGGCCCATGAAATCGATGCCCCAAACATCAAAAATTTCAAAAACGACAGATATATGTTGGGGCTTCTCATCCCGGGAAGAAATGTTACCTGACCTTTGGCAGCGGCCGCACTGTCGTGCAAAGGTGTCTGCATCCTTGAAGAGTGAGGGCCAATAGAAGCCCGACTGTCCATCGGATGGGCTTCCAACCGTGATAGATGATCTGTAACAACATTCTCGGCTCCCTTCTTGTCCCGGATCATGATATCAAATTCCTGCAGAACTAGGATCCAGCGGATGAGCCTAGGCTTTGCATCAGCCTTGCTCATCAGATAGCGAATCGCCTAGTGATCTGTGTAGACCACCACACGGGAGAGCACCAGATATGGTCGGAACTTATCAAATGCATACACCACAGCGAGTAGCTCCTTTTCAGTGGTGGTGAAATTCTCTTGTGCATCGTTCAAGGTCTTTGACGCATAGTAGATGGGCTAGAAGTGCTTCTCGCGTCTCTGACCCAGAACTGCTCCGACCGCATAATCACTCGCATCACACATCAGCTCAAAAGGAAGAGACCAGTAAGGAGTCACCATGATGGGTGCATGAGTAAGCTTCTCCTTCAATGTCTCGAATGTTGCTGTTCACTCAGGAGTGAACTAGAATGGTGCATCCTTCTCCAGCAGCTTGGTCAGAGGAAGTGCAATCTTTGAGAAATCTTTAATAAACCGCCTGTAGAAACCTACGTGATCCAGAAAGCTACGAATCCCCTTGACAGAAATGGGAGGAGGTAGCTTACTGATCGTCTCAATCTTCGCGCGATTAGTCTCCTCGCACCTCTTCAGAATGAGTTCCAGGTTATGAAGACAATGGGTGAAGGAGTCTCCGTAAACCGAGAAGTCGTCCACGAAGACTTCCATGATCTCTCCGACCAGTCGGTCGAAGATCGCCAGCATGCATCTCTGGAAGGTCGTCGGTGCATTACACAGCCTGAATGGAATCCTCCAATAAGCAAAAGTACCAAAGGGCAAGTGAATATGGTTTCGCCTGATCCTCCGGTGCAATGGGTATCTGAAAGTAGCCAGACATGCCATCCAAGAAGCAGTAGAACTCATGGCCACCCAACCTCTCCATCATCTGATCAATGAAAGGTAGGGGAAAATGGTCCTTCCTGGTGGCGTCGTTCAGGCGCATGTAATCGATGCAGACTCTCCAGCCGGTCACGGTCCGCATCGGGATCAGCTCGTTCTTCTCATTCGGAACCACAGTCATCCCGCCTTTCTTCGGGACCACCTGAGTGGGGCTGACCCACTTGCTATCAGATATAGCAAAGATGATCCTTGCATCCATTAACTTCACAATCTCTGCCCGGACCACTGCCTCCAAATTAGGAGACAATCTCCGTTGTGGCTGCCTGACTGGCTTAACCTCATCCTCCATCATAATTATGTGGGAGCAGAAGGATGGGCTAATGCCTCTGATGGTTGTTATCTTCCACGCCATGACCCGGGCATACTTCTGCAGCAGCGCCACCAGCCTGCTCTTCTGCTCGGGTGTCAGGTCCGAGCTGATAATGTCCGGGAGCTTATTCCCCTCCCGGAGAAATGCATACTCCAGGTGATAGGGGAGGGGCTTAAGCTCCAGTTCCGGTGGCTCCTCCAATGATGGTGATCCGGGGCGAGATAGGGATCGACTTAAATGGTTTCTCTCGGCTCTCGATCGCAGCCTCGTCTAGCTCTGCGAGCTGCAACTCCTGCGATGCCAGTTCCCCTAGCAAAAGAATACGCTCGAGGAAATCGTCAGTACCCGCACTCGTGATGGCGAGTGCGGTCTCGAAATCAGCAATAACATCACAGTAGTCTAGATCATCATGGAGCTGGGGGTGTTTCATATTATCAAAAACAGAGAAGGTTATTTGTTCACCCCTAGCCCTCAAAATCAACTTTCCATCATTCACATCAATAAGCGCCTTGGCGGTGGCGAGAAAAGGTCTACCCAGTATTAAAGGCACATCCACTTCCTCATTTATATCAAGAATCACAAAATTAACATGATATGAGAATGGCCCTACTGCGACTATCAACTCCTCTGCAATGCCCCTAGGATGCACAAGGGATCTATCAGCAAATTGAATGATCATCCTAGTATTACTGGGTTCACCTAGGCCTAGCTTTTTAAACAGTTTATATGGCATGACATTTATGCTAGCGCCTAAATCTTCCAAGGACTTTCCTATATGCAAACTACCAATCATGCAAGGGATAGTAAAACACCCTGGGTCTTTGCGCTTCTCTCCCCTAGCTTCCTCTTGTTGGTGAGGACATCCTTCATGAACTTAGCATACTTGGGCATCTTCGATAATGCCTCCACGAAGGGCATATTGATGTTTACCTGCTTCAACATTGCCATCAACTTGGCAAACTCAGTCTCCAGTCGGTCTTTGTGCAACCGAGTAGGAAAGGGAAGTTGCGGTACATACTCCTTCACCACTAGTTGTGGCTTAGGCGCAGACACCTCAACCTCCTTCTCCATTTCCTCTTCATTAGCTGGAAGTGTTGAAACATGTGTCTCTCTCTCCTGTCGTGCCTGGACAGGTGGGTCAGCAGTCACTTTGCCACTCCTAGTAGTAATGGCCTTGCAGTGCTCATTTGGGTCCTGCGGATGAGGGATGGTCTGACCGGGTAAAGTACCAGGCGTCCTCTGGGCTACAGCTTGTGCCACACTCCCAAGCTGGGTCTGGATATCTCGCAGCACAGCCTGCGTGTTTCTCTGGCCAGCTTCTAGCTCTATGAATTTACTTGAAGCTTTCTCCATGAACTGCTCGATATTACTGAACTTGTTCGCACTAGAGGTGGCCAGAGAACCCACAAGAACTCGCAAATCGGCCATCGGATCACTCTGTACTGGGGCTACGGGGGCTACACCTGACTGGTGAAATGGCCGCACATGTGACTGAGGAGGAACTGGCCCCTGTCAGGGCGGGTAAAGAGGTTTCTGCTGGAATTGCCCTTGTCTGGGCTGGTTAGGAGGCCTCTGGAAGCCTGGCGGTCTCTGGGAGACTGGTGGTCTAGGATTGGCCCCAACCCAGGAGCAGTTGGGATGCTGGCGCCACCCCTCGTTGTAAGTGTTGTTGTAGGGGTCGAAACGCCTAGCATTGTCGATGAAGTCCACCTACTCATGGGGAGTAGACGACTCCCTCATCGCCTGACAGTCCTCCACGGTGTGATGGGAGCTTTCACACCACTAGCAGTGCATCGCCTGCTACTGGCATGTACCTGAAATCATTCCAGAGCGATCGATGGCTGAAACTAGTTTAGATACCACCTGCACCATATCAGATGACTGGGTGGCTACAACATGCACACCCCGCCCTGGTCCTCGTCTCGATCTCCTCGCAGTTCCCCAATCATATACCTGCTCTGCCATCTCTTCAAAGAGTTGATTCAGCTGTGGCGGTGTCTTGGTGAGCATATTCCCGCCGCAAACCGAGTCAATCAGCTGCTTGTCTTCCAGGAAGAGGGCATGGTAGATGGTGCCCACCTTGAAGGCGTCAGTAAAACCTTGGTTGGGACACTTGAGGAAAAGACTGGTATATCTTTCCCAAGCATCCCGGATGGTCTCATCTTCATCCTGAGCAAAGTGGGAGATTTGCTTCTGCAGGTCCGTCGTCTTGGACGTAGGGTGGTAGCGGGTGAGGAACTTGTCCGCCAGGTTGGCGAATATGGTGTTCGAGCCTGGAGGTCGAGTGTCCAACCACTCCTTGGCTTGCCCCTCCATAGTAAATGGGAAGTACCTCATACTTTCATCTTCAAGTTTGGGATCAAAGCCTTGAGTTTACGTTAGGGAAGACGGTCACAGCCTGTAGGTTAAGGGTGTATCCGTGGTCGTAACCTATGAAACTCTTTAACTTCTTGCTTCTATGCTATGCAACGTTCTCATATGAATGGAGGATAAATAACACCAATTTAGGTGTTATCATGGAGGCCCTGATTTTTTCTAGCACTTATATTGAATGGATTCGAGCATGTCTTAGTTTTTCATATTTTAGCATTAACGTCCACTTTTCATTGTTTGGTTATTGCCCAGTCAAGAAGACTGTGAGGCAAGGCGACCCATTGTGCCCATACTTGTTCATTGTGGCTCCCAATGCTAGATATGGCTCCACAGTTGGCGCATATTTCCTATCACCCTCAATGTAAGACAATGGATCTTACACACCTTTGTTTTGCGGAGATTCTGTTGACATTTAGTGAGGGTTCAGCTACTTTCCTCAGTAATGTGAAAAGGAATCTGGAACAATTTTACTTTATATATGGTTTGAGTTGCAATCCAAATAAGTGTGAAGTTATATTTGGAGGGGTTAACTACTGTTTTTAAGCATAATGATTTATCTGTCACTAGTTTCAAAGATAGTATTCTTCTAGTAAGGTACCTTGTGCTCCCCTGAATATATGATATGCTCACAAGAAAGGACAGTGAGGTGCTATTGGGTATAATGTCTAGTAGAATTTGATCCTCGCATGTAAAAAGGTTGACTTAAACATGTCAAATTCGGCTGGTCTCCTTTGTGCTTTATTCCTTGGTGCAGTATTGGATGTCAATTTCCATTTTTTCTAAGAAGATATTGGATCAGATTTCATAACATTAATTCATAATTTATATGGTATGACGATAGTCAGGGAAGGCAAAGGTCTCATGGTATAACCTAGCTACTAAGAAGAAAGAGGGAGGGTTGGGATTAAAGATTTATATACATGAAATGTGACTTGTTTAGGGAGGCCAGTCTGGCTATTATTCATGTATGGAGGTAGTGTTTGGTGACAAGGATTATTCACTATAGGATGAACGGCCAAGTTGTGTGGATTTTACGAGCAACTTTTGTAGGTTCGTTGGATTTGGATGCAATTGTTCAAGTTTCAAAGTTGATTTCAATTTCAAATGGATGTTGACACTGCGGAAAATGTACTTGGGAGGGAAAACCCTTTGTGAAATACACAGTGAGTAGGTTTGGGAAACAATTAGGGTACATAGACCATAGGTGCCTTGGTGGAAAGTCTTGTGGAATAAATTCATCATTCCAAAATACATGTTTCTTGTTTGGTTGATAATTTTGAGAAGAGACTGTTTATTTGAAGGCTATAATTATTCTAGATAGTTGTATGTTGTTTTTGTTAGTCTGCAAGCATGACAAAATTGGTTGCATACACGGGATGGGGAATTACAACAAGCCTGTTCTGCAGTAGGAGCAGGGATGCATTTGGTCGTATCTACTGTGAACTTTGGTGTTGATTAGTGATTTTCTTATTGAAAGAAAGATGTGGTTGTGTTTTGGAGGAAGAAGTTTGATTGGACAGACTTGTTGCTTTGCTTCAATAATGAAGCAGTGTTGTTTGTCATGGGCAATGGTGAGTTTAGTGAGGAGTAGGAAAGTTTATATGTATTTTTTAGGTTGGTTTGAGGAGTTTTGACAGGTGATGTAGCCAATTCTGGACTTTGTCCTAATTATTTTAAGGTTTGATGTATTGATCAAGTGAGCTTAATATAAATCCTAATTATTGAGAAATGTTTTTGGATTGATGTTGCTACCAAAATAAAATTGGATTGATGTCACATGTAGCATGTAAGGAGAAAATCAAGTGCATAAACACTTCCCCCTTTAAATTTTAATAGACTATATCTCATTGATTTTAGTATATGTTATAGTAGTATGAAAAATAGTCTATGATGATACAATGTTAAAATTTCCTTCTCAAAAAATATTGAAAATAAATATAATTCTTTTTAAAAAAGTAAGCCTTCTTAATGAATTACTTTCTTAAATATAGGTATCCAAATCCTGAGCATTGAATCTTACAATCAAAGTTTGATTTCATTTATTAATGACTCTCTTGAGAAATAGTATCCAAATCCACAACATTTATTGTTACAATCACAACTAGTTTTTCTTAATCACTTATTTTCCTTATAGTGACTCAATAATTGCATTGCATATCCTAAAATCGTAAATTCTCATTATTTTCACTCCATCTTGTATAGTATATAAATGATGAACTACTCAATCATTTCCATCCATCCTCCTCCCCCACCTTCCTTTTTCACTGCTCTAAATTGTCAATCCATGATGAAACCCAGAAACAAGTCAATGGGTTTCGTTTATGCTATCGTCTGTATGTTGTTTGCCTTTGCAACAGTTGCTTGCGCTGCTCTCAACTCAATCCCCATCTCCGGTAAGTACATATATTCACATGTTGTAGTACAAGAATATTCACATGTTGTCCATCGACTATGCCTTTCGGCTTGATCTTAGGCCCTGACTCACCCTTCGTGGATGGACCTTGCAGGGATGGAGTATTATGCACCTCCAGGCGCCAATCCGTGCCATGAACCAGGTCATCCTTGCCATCATCCTCCTTCAACTGAGACGGACCCACAACTTGAGGATTATAAGCCTATTGATCCAGTACCAAAGCCTCCTCCAGTACCAAGCCCTCCTCCTTTAGCAGAACATCACTGAAGATAATATGTGTAATTTATATATGGAGGGAGGATTATGCATGTGATTTAACTAAGAATAATAATGGTCTTTCACTTTGGTTCTGATTTGGTTTTCTGAACTTTGTGTTCAAGCCGCTCGTTTCCCTTACTAATAACTCGTCCTTAACCTGATTATCTATCTTGCTCTTCCTTTTCCGTTTGTAATTTTATTATATGCTACTGAATATATTGACAAGTGTGGGTGTCTGGCACGCTAAAACACAACACCAAAATGCGACCAAGTGTAATCGCAGTCCGAAAATCCAGACTAGTGGCAAGTTCTATTTTTCAACCCGGGGTCTAGATCTACTGCCTACTCCGTGATTATCTATTATCTAGCAAACTAAGTCGAGTGATTGTGATTTTAAGTAAAAGTAGTAAGAAAGCAGGAAATGGTTCAAAGTTCTTTAGCAAGGGAAGAGTCACTCGGGAATGAGTCCCCCTAGCTTCTTAGTTAGGTCAAGGTTGTAATTACCCTGGGTTGATTAACTGTTGATTAAACTGTGGAAGATCCGATAGTAGCTTGGAATCTCTTAAGCTGACCAAGCCCTCTCAGGCAGACTAACCGGCAGGCGACTAGCCTTCACCGGGATAGACTGCTGAGGCAATAAAAGCAGAACTCCACTAATGGAATTGGATTCCAGTACAAAGCAGTAAATCGATTAACCTCGTATAACCAATCTACCACTACCGATTGATGAAGCTCTAACAACCTAATCAGATTCTATCTATCTCATGTTGCAGCAGAAATCAAGAAAAGATGATCAGGCTTCAATTGACTCAATGAATCATGCATCAATCGATTAAAATCAATCAGTATATCAAACCAAAGTCATTACAATCAAGATTCCTAACACATGGAACTAGGGTTCTTCATACCCAAGTGAGAGAAGGTTCTACTCCCTAGAGAGAGAGAGGAAAACAAAAATCATAGCGGTCATACTCATAAAGATGGGGATAATCAGCTCTCGGATGTCGATCTTCACTCTTGGGGATGCAATCTGGGCTTCAATGCTAGAAATTCACTCCAAATAGCTCCTGCGGTTTGTTTTTCGCACTTTCTGTCTCTAAAGCTCTGTTTTTTTTCTCAAAAAGTAGATTCCCCTCCAAAAGACCCGAAATAATTTCCCGAACACGCGGCCGTGTGAAAATCCCAGCTGCCCGTGTGGAGGTGAAAACGCTGCGTTTCACTTAAATGGTCTCATGCACGTCACACGGCCAGAACTGCACGGCCGTGTGAAATCTCGGCCTGCCCGTGTGACATCTCTGTGATTTCCACACGGCCTTAAGGGACCCGGTACACGGCCAGTGTGGTTTGCCCGCGCAATTGAATTCCACATGGCCACGCCACACGGCCGTGTGGTTTCCTCGGCTTCTCGCCAAACGTCCAACCTTCGTCCAATCGACCCCGAACTCGTTCCCAAACCTCCAATCACGTACTAGAGCTGAAATATCACAAACAAGAACAACCTAGCATGAAATTGGCCTTCGATACGAGAAATGAGGCTCAGACGGCATAAGAATGGTGGACAAAAACGTGTGTATATATCAAGTCATCAGTGTCCCCTTCCCATATAAGACGATGATCAAGCTGATGCTCATGTGTCCTATTTCGTATACTCCATGGTGGCAAGTATCGACCTAATCGGGTCAAACTGGTTTAAGATTGGACTGAACAAATCGGTCTGGGATTAGACTGGTCAAATCAAATGTTTTGATTCTATAAAGGGACACATCTCTTTGGTTTAGCGGCTACATTTCCATGTGCAATGACAAACTTTTTATGAAGCAATGTAAGGTTTCCAGTTGGAACAATGCGTGGATGTTGCAACTACACTGTAGGTTTATGATACGGTATCAGAGTTTGTTTGTCCTTGAGGTCAGATGTGCAAGTCCTCAAAAGCCCCTATATTAATCATTGTCTTAAAGCAAATCATAACGGCAGACCTCTATTAGAGGCAGACCTAGGTGATCTCTTAGGACCCCTGAAAATTTTGAAATTACATACATAATTGTTTAGGATTTGAGGATTTTATTTTTGCAATTAGTCTTTCTATTAAGCCCACTTGGTCAATAGATCAAGACTAAAAAAATCTAGTACAAAGTCCACAATTTGACTACGTCACAGCCAAATAACTATCAAAGTAACCTACTCAAAATTCATATACATGCTAATTCCTCTGAACTCCCAAGTCCGTGACTTCAAAACTTACTTCGATAGCCATGAACCAATATGTGTGGATGATAAATTCCAGACAAAGCTGCATTTCATCCTGAATTGTCGAATCCATACCACCCAAAAACTTATCCCCCTACATGAATAAAAAAAAGAGGAAACGACCCATGTCAGCAATATTCCCATGTGGATATATCTCTCAATCTCAGACCACCTTCTTTCTTCGGAGTAGATGAAAAATTTCATGCAAGCTTTGCCTTACCTGAACCATCCCCAAACCACAGAAAGTCCAGAAAGTTCTTGAAAATTTGATCTAATAATTACCTAGGTAAAATGAAAATCGACATCCAATACAACACAAGAGAGTAAAGCATCAGTGAGACCAGTTGAAATCGACATGCATAACACAATTTATCAGGGGCGGTTTTATTGTTTAATTTGTCCACCAAGATTCGAGAAACTGTCGTATAAACTAAACTGCATTTAAAATATACCATGTGCAAAGTTGTTACAGATGAATAGCCCATTGGTTAGTGTAATGCGTTCCCGTAAATTGATGCAATTTTGAATCTATAGTTTTTGTTACACTTATCATTTTTATTTGACAAAATAGACAATTTAGTCCTATACTTTCAAATTAGTTCAATTAACTACTTCAATTTTTTTATGATAATTTCTTCTACTTTAAAAATTCCTACATTTAAGAATTTTTATTATATAATTAAAAATTTTTTCGAACAATAATATTCATGGAAATTCATTTTTCAAACATGAAAATATTGAAAACACGCTACACATTGAAATGCATGATTAAAAATTCATGAAGCATATCACAAAACAAAAACCAGGAATACCAAGGTTCAAGAAGGCGCTAGGTAGGCGTTGTGCCACTGCCCAACGCCTAGTAGTGCTTAGGCATGCCTAGTCGTTTTAGCAACAAACATCCCTACAAATAGCATAAAGTAGACCAAAAAGCTTATAAAACATACCAGAACATGAACATCAAAAAATTCATAAAGCATACCACAAGTTTTTAAAGAAGATAAAAAAAACCTCATAAAACAGACCACAAATTCACTGAATCATATCTGAAACCTCATAAAAGCATACCATAGGTTTCTTGAAGCATACTAGAAACTTCATAAACTATGTCACTAGTTTCCTAAAGCATACTATAAACCTCATAAAGCATATCTCAAGTTTACTAAAGTATACAAGAAACCTCGTAAATCATACGTCAAGTTCTCTAAAGCTAGGGGTGTACATGGGCCGGGCGGTCCTTGTTTAATCATTTTAATCACCCACCCATATACCACGGTTTCAAAAATTCTAAACTCAAACTCACACATAAAAATAAGGACCATATTGTTTGTTTAAAACTGAGTTGGGTCTAGTTGACGATACTTTTAAGTAAAAACTCATCAATGAAAAAAATGCAATAACTAGCTAATGTATTCATAGATTCATCACATGTTTATTAGGATGAGTTGAGCCACCATCTGTTCATCCAACTTTGATAGAATAGTTGTGTTATCAACTGTTCACTCAACTTTAAACAGTAGGAGTTGTGTCATCACCCTTGATAATATTATTGCAGATGGAATCTCTTAAGAAAGATTATAAATAAACTCTCAAACTTGGTCATTGTAATCTTCCATCATGTGGTTATTTATAGAGTTATTTGAAGAAAAAAAAATAGTTGTTAGAGACGAAAAGAGCCATTGAGGTTAAATTAGGAGTTGGACTAAAAATTTTCTCCTTTTTCTTTTGTGAGAACAACAAAAAAACAAACGAGCAGCCACATCAGTAAGAATGGCAATGGGCAAGTCCGGGACGGGTATCTCGATATCAATACCCGTCCATGGCAGGTCGGGTAATTTATTACGGGGCGCGGGTCGGGACAGGTCGACCCAATGGGTATGTAATTTATGTAAAAAAAAACATTAGAAATATTAGTTATTTTCATTAAAAGACCAAGAAAGAAACGATAATATGATAAAATCTAGTTAAATTATTGAAGAAATTGAGATTTTCACTTAATTACAACTTTATTATAGCTAAAATATAATGTAATAGGAGGAGAATCCTAAGTAATTTGACTAAGATTATATGTAATTTAGGCAAGAACGGGTCGAGAATGGGGCGGGTCAGGGCAGGTAACGAGTGATATGAAATTTTGTGTCAAAATATATTGAAAATGGATCTCATTTTGTAGATCACAAAGAAGTTGTTCCATATGTACAAAAAAAATTGAATTCCAAGTTAAAACGAAGAAGATAAGAGCCGATTAAGAAAACTAGAGAAAAGAAAATATTTATTAATTTCTACTTCTTAAACCTGAACTTTTCTGCGTCCACTCAAAGCTAAGGTTCCAAATTTAATTATAAATAGGAATAACAATAAACCCATGACCACGGGTAGTCGACCACCCTTGATTTAGTCAATCTCGAGAATCCCCACATTGACTGAGTATGGTTAAAATATGCAAAACGTTTGGGTATGGGGTGAGTATGATTTTAGTCTCTCCCGCCCCACCATGAGCATTTCTTCGCACATAAAAAATACATGAGTCAAATTGTAACCTATCAATGATAGTGATGGTAACTCAAGAAAATAAATAGTAGAAATGCAATTGAGTGGCCACCCAATCAAAACCTTATAACTTTTTCTCAACTCTCTTTTCACTCATTCACTTTTTCCCTCGTGTTAACAAGATTATGTTTGTTAGTTACTACTTAGCAGATTTATCAAAGTTAGAGAATTATGATTTGGATTACATTATACCATATGTTATGAAGTAATGAATGTTTTTTAGGATAATATGTTTTGAACTGTATTAAGAATGATTATCTCTTTGTCGGCTTCATAATATAGTAGGTGCGTTTAATATTGTAATTGAAATTTACATGTAAAATTTTAGGTATTATAATGTTAGATGAACGGGACGGAAATCCACAGGTATAGGGATGAGTTTGCAAAACCTTTCGAGATAGATATAGGACGGGTACAAATTTGGATATTTAAAAGCGAGAATGAAGATGGTTTAGAAGGGAGGCAGGGAGCGGATCAGGTCAGTAACCATGAGTAACACGTCCACATCAGCATGACATCAGCATCCCTTTCTCTCTTGGAAAGTCTTTTATCTTTTCCCCTTTAATCTTTAACAGACGATTTCTCTCTCGTTTTAAGTCAAAATTTAAATTTTTTGCACAAATAAATCAGATTAAATGTGCCCTTTTGAAATGTATCCACTTTGATATATTTTTAGTACAAAAAATTGAGTTATTTTTTACCAGTCATTAGCATATGGTATGCTAATATTTAATACCATATGGTAAGAAAGCGTACCATGATGGTATGAACATACCAATACGGTAAGAATGTTAAATACATGATAGTAGGAGTATACTAGCTGTCATTTACGACTTTCATCTTTGTTTACTACAAGTTACCACAAGTTACCACCCACATAGATTTGTTAAAGATTAAAGGGGAAAATCTGAATTTAATCTGTGTGGATATCATTTTTGAAGAGCACAATTAATCTGATCTATCTGTGTAAAAAAAATTAAATTTTGACATAAAACGAGTGTGAAATCATCCGTCAAAGATTAAAGGAAGGGGGGAGGGGAATTAAAAGCTTTTCAGGAGAGAGGGATGCTGTTGTCATGCTGATGTGGACGAGTTACTCATGGTTACTCACCATAAGGTTACTGACCTGATCCGTTTTCCCAATGGTTACTGACCCTCTCCTAAGTCGGTTTAGACAAACCCGCTCATTCTCATCCTTAATTATGGGCTTATGATAGGGTCAGTAACCAATGGTTAACCAATGGTTACCGACTTATGAGTAACTAAATCTTGACCTTTAGATCTAAGTGGGCCCAGAAAATCCAGATCTAAGGGTTGTCAATTAAAGACATTTTATTTTTCCTAGTTTTCATAATCGGCTCTTATCTTCTTCGTTTTAACTCGGATTTCAAAATTTTTTTGCACACATGGAACGAGTTCGTTGTGCTCTACAAAATGAGATTAATTTTCAATATATGTCGAAAAACTTTTTTTTACCAACTACATACCATATGGTAACTTTTTTGTTTTTAAGTCGTTTTTGAAAACGTTTGCTCCGAAGGAACGAGTTCATCATGATCTATTGGATCTACAAATTTCAGGGTGAAAAAAATATTGGACTGAAAATTACCATACTTTACCACTATGGTATGTGAGTGGTAACTTGTGGTAAACAATGATGAAAGTCATAAATGACAGTTAGTATACTCCTACTATCATGTATTCAACCTTCTTACCATATTGGTATGTTCATACCATCATGGTGAGCTTTCTTACCATATGATATTAAATATGAGCATACCATATGGTAATTACTTGTACAAAATTATTCAATTTTTTGTACTAAAAATATATCAAAGTGGATATCATTTTAAAGAGCACATTTAATCTGATTTATCTGTGCAAGAAAAGGTTAAATTTCGACTTAAAACGAGAAAGAAATCGTACGTTAAAGATTAAAGAAGAAAAGATAAAAGACTTTACAGGAGAGAGATGATGCTGATGTAATGCAAATGTGAGCAGATTAGTGATGGTTACTCACCGTATGAGTCACTGACTTGATCCGCTCGCCTAATTATGGAACACTAGTACACTACACAGCCAGTTCGGCGGCCGGATAGAGTGGGTTCCAATGTGGAGCCAGACCTCCCAAGAATCTTCCACGTTTCCTTTTCGCACCGAAATCAAATAGTCCTGCCTGGCTGCTGACTCACCTCCCCGATCGTCCAAAATCCCGCTCAGTCCCTTCAATGTTGCTGTTCCACCCGCCGTTGGACTCTTGGCTAATGAAAATTTCTCCATTCATGGTCTACGTCCAAAATCCCAGAATCCCGATTCCCTAACTTGACACCTTTTTCTTCAGATCAATCATGGCCTGGTTTCGGACCCTGACCCGAATGTCCGCCACAGCCAAATCTTCGCCGCCTCCGCTTCTGCCTTCGCCACTCAGAACCGTACCCACCGCCCCAGTAGCCTCCGCGTCTCTGCTGCTGACCTCGCTTCGAAACTTCAGCACAGGCACTGCCGCCTCCCCTGCCGTCGAGGATCGTCCTCCGCCGCATCTGTCGCAGTCTCCGACCCACTGCGGAGACCTGGGGCCCACCGGGGGCGGCGAGAAGCCGAGGGTGGTGGTGCTCGGATCCGGATGGGCCGGCTGCCGGCTGATGAAGGGAATCGATACCAGCATCTACGACGTCGTGTGCGTCTCGCCGAGGAATCACATGGTTTTCACGCCTCTCCTGGCCTCCACTTGCGTCGGGACCCTGGAGTTCAGGTCGGTTGCCGAGCCCGTGGGTCGGATCCAACCCGCAATTTCGAGGGAACCCGGATCCTATTTCTTTCTCTCCAATTGCAAGGGGATCGACGCTAAGAACCACCGGGTACGCCTGCTTTTTTTTTTTTTCTTTTTCTAAGACTGTTTTGCTCAATTTGAAGTTGGATGCTGAGAGGAGTTCGGGTTTTTGCATTGAAAGGTGATTTGTGAAACTGTGACTGATGGACCCAACACGCCGGACCCGTGGAAGTTCAACATTTCGTATGACAAATTGGTAATTGCCTTGGGAGCTGAGGCCTTGACGTTTGGCATCCATGGTGTGAAAGAACATGCGATTTTCCTCAGAGAAGTTCATCATGCCCAGGAGATAAGGAGGAGGCTGCTCCTGAATTTGATGCTGTCTGATGTCCCAGGTAGGAAATTGAAACCTTGAAGTGTAATTTCTGCTGGATTGTGTTGAAACTTGTTGACTCGGATTGTTCTACAGGCACTACAGAGCAAGAGAAGAGCAGGTTGCTGCACTGTGTTGTTGTTGGGGGCGGCCCGACGGGAGTTGAATTCAGTGGAGAGCTTAGTGATTTCATCATGAGGGATGTTCGCCAAAGGCACGCCCACGTCAAGGATTACATCCGTGTTACTTTGATTGAGGTCCCCTTTTGCTTTACCAGTTGGTTTTCAATCTTAGAGTATCTTTCTGATAAGAGGAACGTAAAAGGAAAGCAGGGATGTAACTTCTAGGACAAAAAGAAACGACCTTTTAGTTTTGCAATCTCATGCTAGAATAGATTGGTGAAGGAATATTGAAGTGTGTTTTCTGTTGTCATCAGGCGAATGAGATTTTGTCTTCCTTTGATGATCGTCTGCGGCGGTATGCTACCAGACAATTGACTAAGGTCAGGCTTGCTTGAATGATGAAAATACAAGTTGTTATATCCCTTTAATGGTTGAGATAATTGGTGTTTGGTTGGTATTGGATAAATCAATTGTTTCTTTTGTCATTCCTATTGATTCTCAGTCAGGGGTTCATCTTGTTCGTGGGATAGTCAAGGATGTTGAACCTGACAAGATAGTTCTTGACAATGGGATGGAGGTTCCATACGGTTTACTGGTTTGGTCTACAGGCGTTGGCCCTTCATCTCTTGTCAAATCTCTTGACCTGCCTAAAGCTCCTGGTGGAAGGTAAGTTTTGTGCTCTTCCTTATTCTCCGTGACTTATGCACAGGTTCTCTGGCTATCTCAAGTTTCTAGTTGCTTCTTCAGATAGTGTCTTTAAGTCATCTAAAGTTTTCAACTTAAGTATAATGGATAGTGGAAACTGCATCCGGATTTGAAGTACGTAAGCTCTTGATAAATTGTTCGACTACCTCCCCTTTGCTTATAGAATCGGGATTGATGAGTGGCTGCGGGTAGCCAATGTGCCGGATGTGTATGCAATTGGTGACTGCAGTGGGTTTGTAGAAAGCACTGGTAAACCAGTCCTGCCCGCTTTAGCCCAGGTGAGCGCTAAACAAACCATAGCATCTAATATCGAGTTTTTTGCACTGGCTCTTCAGTGTTGGCTGCCAGATTCTCAGCTGGTGATTTTTTGGATAGAGCAGGTTGCAGAGCGGCAGGGAAAATATCTTGCGGGTCTACTGAATAGAATTGGCAAAGCGGGAGGAGGGCGTGCAAACAGTGGAGCGGAAGTAGACCTTGGGGATCCATTTGTGTACAAGCATCTGGGAAGCATGGCTACACTTGGGCGGTACAAGGCTCTTGTGGATCTTAGACAGAGCAAAGTCAGGACCCTTCTGCTCTCTCTCTTTTCTTTTCTTCACTTGTAGAGCTTTTAACACACAGCACAAATCCATGTCACCTGATGGGGGCACTCATTTTCCGTTTGCTTTCGAACAGGAAGGTAAAGGGATATCCCTGGCTGGTTTCTTGAGCTGGTTCATATGGCGGTCAGCATATCTTACGCGGGTGATAAGCTGGAGGAACCGGTTTTACGTTGCTGTTAACTGGCTTACTACCATGGTGTTTGGTCGCGATATCAGCAGAATATGAGAGGCAGAGGGAGGATTCACCGATTCAGGTAGAGTTGTTAGACAGACTATCTTGGATTTGGTGGTGATAACATACACTTACATTGCCTTTGATTTGCATGTTTATGGCAACTTGTTTTCCACCTGGAGACAGTTGAATTGCAGGCACGGCGTAATAGCTAATTCCACGGCGAGCAATTATGCATACTGTTCCTCTGCTTCATAGCTAAAAGCTTATTCTGTGGTTGGTGATTACTGGAGCTGACAACATAGATGTCTAGGTACAGTTTAATTTGATGTTTCTCAAACAAACAAGGGATGTACACTGTTAAAACGTCATTCCTATACGACACATAAATGTGCTGTACATTTTCCGTGCTTGAGCTTTTAGCTTTAGTTACCCTGTTCCATACAGCTTTACTTCAGTGCAGACGACAATGCATTATAAAATTGCACGCCTTAGACTTTTTTCACTTCTGCATTAGGAATTTTTTTTTTTTTTTATATATTGGATGTAATGCATTGTTGGATCGCGCTCGACGCAGCTGAATCGATGCTGTTTTATTTTCATGGAAACGTACCAGTTAGTCAAATGAGAGGGATTAGAGTTGCAAGAAGGATGTTGGTTAATGAGGTATATCCAGTCCTGCATCTCTGTTTCCAGCGAAGAGCCAGAGCAATCCACTCTACTTATTCTGCTTTCTGTTAATACTAGTATAAGCTCGCTCGCTTTTGCTTCGTGTGTGAGCGAGAACATAATATTTTAAAAATTGATAGTTTGAATTTTGATCCAAAATTAAAGAGCTTGTCATCTACAATTCCATGTAGTTGACCCAGAGATGAACTTTAATAAGGGAGAAGTGTGATTGAGCAAAATGATGTTATGTACTTTGCATTGTTTGGTTTTGGAGATTATTAGTTTAGTATTCAATAAACTTTTTATGGGAAAGGTCACTTTTGCCCTTGCTTTTTATTAGAACGCATATATATAACTAGGGGTATAATTGGAACAAAAAAGAAACCCAACAATCTCCCAAAAACTATCTCAACAATCTCAAGTTTTAGTAGAGATATTACTATCACTCATTTTGAGTGATAGATTCCATCACATCAACAAAACAATGCATGTATTGTTTATGAAGAAAATTCAAAAAAAAAAAAAAAACAATGCATTGTGGACAATGCATGTATTGTAACTATCTCAACCAAACAATCACAAAAAAACAAACGACCCCAATGTTTAATATTCTCTCTAATTTGTATTTTTTTTTTTGCTTTGTTTTTTTTTAAGTCCATCTTGATTCTCCTTTTTATGGATTTTCGAGACTAATCGCAAGTTTGAGCAGGTTCAACTCACTTTGGCGGGTCGAATTAGGTTGAACTCATGGGTCTGGGTTCAATTTCATTCTCAACGAAAAAGGAAAAGAGAAATTAACAAACACCTAGAGCAGATAAAACTCGCTCACGACCCACAATTCGGGAACATTATGTTCGACTCTCTTTGAACAAGTTGAACAGAGTTTGTAACAAATTCACAACCGACCCGACCCGCCAATTACAAAAGCGAATAAAACTCACTCCCGCCCGAAAACTTGTAAGAACCGGGTTCAATTTGTTTTGATCAGGTTGTATTAGGTTGGATACCCATAGGTTTTTGTTCTCAACCAAAGGTAACAAGATAAATAAAAAACCACTAAAGCGGATAAACTCGCTCCCTACCAAAAACTCTAGACGTCAGCTAAACATGTCAATTCTTAAATAAGATAAAACAAGCTCTCTATACAAAACTCGTCAGCACTAGGTCCGGGTTCAATTGTTATTCTCAACCAAAAGGAAAAAGAGAAATAAAAAAATATTAAAGCGGACAAAACTCTCTTTCGATAAAAAACTTGTCAACACCATATTCAGCTCACTTGGACTGGGTCGAATTGAGTTTTTAACAAATTCACACTCGACCCAAAAGCAGATAAAATTCGCTCTTGATACAAAACTCGTCAATACCATGGGTGTGAGTTCAATTGTCATTCTCAACGAAAGGAAAAATTAGAAATTTAAAAATACTAAAATCAGGTTCAAAGTCGCTTTGACCTAGTCGAATTATGTTGGATATCCATGAGTTTGAGTTCAATTGTCATGCTTAAAGAAAATGAAAAGGAGGGATAAGAAAACACTAAAGAATATGAGACTCGGTCATGATACAAAATTCGGGAACACACAGATTTTCGATAGCGATCTTGGGATACGGTGGATGGGTAACAACTTAGGATTTCACCGAGAATGTTTGGAGAAGGGTTGTGCATTATTGGGCGAATGCGATGATTGTGCATAATAGACGGTATGGATCCTCAGTAGCAGTCGTGGCAAACGGTGGAGGAGGACAATTTATGATTTTGTCGATAATGTTTCGAGATGGTTGCGAATTGGTGGGCCAAGACGATGATTTGGCCAAAAGATCATAGAAGAAATCGTAATGAATAATTGTTGCAACAGGGAAAGCAATGAACAATAGATGAAAACTTAGTAGACAATAGATGAAAACTAGTAGACTATTATGGGAAACCTAATAAGTAATAACTAATATGGGAAACCTAATGAGAAATAGATGTAGAACCGACAGGTAATAGATGAACACATAGGTTATAGAATAAGAGAATGGGATAAAAGAAGGACTTGAGACTTCCCCACTTGCACTTGGAGAAGTTTGGGAGTCACTAAGAAAGAGAGGTAATATTCGTCTCCCTAAGAATTTATCTCGAGTGCAAATACATGCATACCCTTCTTACTTGGCCGTTCAAAAAGATTTCCCATGGCCAATTACCATCTACCCTGTTCGCTGGGCTGATCCTGGAGGTCGTCATCATCTCCGATAAGCTCACCGGCAATCCCCAATCCCCTTCCCTTCTATTCCAATTCCTCCAATGAATTAATTATTCATCTAATTAATTAAAATCAAGACCACAGGTGACTTTCACGGAGCCAAAGCTACAAAGAAGCCCTTTGAGGACGCTACTACCGTCATCAACGGTCGCCGCGCTAACTGTAATCTCGCCCCAAAGGATCAAAGAAGGATCTAACAGAACCGGGCGGCAGCAAAGGTGGTGGTGTAGCCAAGGTAGATAATGGAGCGTCTCCAGAGGGACATGGGAACAACAATTTGGATTCTCCTTCCTACTTGACTCGGTGGCAGGGCAGCAACGCCAACGTTCTCCTTCCTCCTTGGCTCTACAACGCCGACAGGGGAAAAATCTTATGGAGAACGACAACGATGGTGAAATGGAGATTTCGGCGTCTGGGGAAGAATCCTAGGGCGAACGGCGACGATGGGGAATGGAGATTCTGGGGACGGGGGAAGAATCCTAGGGCGAACGGCGGTGACGGGGAATGGAGATTTCTTAGGGCGACGACTGCCATTTTAGGGATTAGGGCAAGCGGGGTAGAATCATCTGTGTGGTTAATTTAGGGCAAAATTTTTAAAAAGTTTACAACTTTAAATAGATATTCACTTAATGAATAGTAACTCCAATGTTAGGCTTTTATATATTAAATTAAATATTAATAATTAATTTGCTCACCTCATTACTATAAGGATTACCAGTGCCCATGTGGCTGAGGTTGTCCCGAAGCGGATCACCCCGATGCCTGTGATGAAAGGACAGACTTTCATAAGCTGCAAACTGGAAGCGGTTTTTCGTTAGTGCGTTACAAGTAGATCCTAGATGTAGAAATAGAAAAAATTGTCTTCTCTATAGCAAGAACGATATATTAGGCTTTTATATATTTATCTTTTTATTGTGAAGAGTTTGACGAGATCAGAGCACCGTAGAAGCTGTGACCTTCCTATAGATAACTTCACATAACCGTCTGCTCACCAATGTCGAGGGAAGACGACGAGACATTGCGGGTTCCATTCATTGTCCATGATGCTTACTGGTTACTACTGCGGAGACCATTGGAAATATTATGCGAGACTACCCACGGGCGAGAGAGGTCTAGCAACGGATACTGCTGGACACTACAGCATCACCGTTTCCTAATTTGTTTTTTTTTGGATGAATCACATCTTCCTAGCTCGCCGCATCATGTATGATTTGGCTTGCATGCTGGTTCCTTTGGAATTTCCGGGACGATCTATTTTTTCTCGGACACTATGAAAGCTCCTAATAAACTAGTGCTGAAAATCATCGTTGAAGCCTCGTCGAAGCTTGATCATGGTGTCATGAAAATCGGCCCAGACAAAGTGAACCACATTAAACTCTAATAGATCGTTGTTAAGACTATTGGGGTCTATCGCTGCAGAAGGTGTGCTTAGAGCCTAGCAGGATTGCTTATTAGTGAGCCTACACAATTTATGTGAAAAAATGCACGATCACTCGCACATAAGTTTGGGTTGCACTATGGATTGGAGTTCTCTTGGGATGGTGGCTATTATCTCGTCACCCTTCAGACAGACTTTGCTACTATAGTGACCCTCTTTTCGACTACAGGGTCGGTGGATAACCAATATGCGAACTTGATTCATTCCTTACGTACGTTGGTAGTCCGTGACTGGAAGGTTACTATTTCTCATGTGTATCAGAAAGCTTATTTCCTTCCTGATTATTTAGCTCATAAGGGGTGGAACTCATTTTATTTGCTTGTTAGATTCACATATCCAACATTGATTTTTGTATGATTGTGTGGGACTAGGGTTGACCATTGAATTTGGATCTATGGACACCAGACCCAATATGGTCAAAGGGGGTAAGACTCAGTTTTGACTGGTTTTGGCTCACGTGCAGGTTTTACCCGCTTTTTAAAATTGGCGGGTTGAATTTTGACACCATACTCACACCCTTGAAAGTAAAACGACATCGTTTTGTGTCTAATCAATATGGATAATTTATGGATGTTGTAGTCTTTATGGTAATATATTTATGGAATTTTGTTTCGTTTTCATTTTATTTTGTTTTCTGTTGAGAAATCTATAAGAAACGGAATGACAAGTGAACGGGCCATTATAGTACTAGTTAGATTGAGTTGAGTTTTCCTTTTAAAACCCAATGAATTTTATCGATTTTTTTATGTATCTGCTTTATTGAATATTTTATCGGTCCATTGTCATCTCGACGTGGGAGGCCCTCTCCCAAGGTCGTTAAATGGGGGGGTTGTCTCGGACCTAAATCCCACCACACACTCGTTTAGGATTTCACCCGGATTTATCAAAACCCAACAAAATTGGCTTCAACTCGATCAATATCAGACAAAACTATTCAATGAACTTTCATTCCGCGCTACCACTTTATATGAAATTCACCCATTAGTTTCCTCCACTGATCAAGAATGGGATATGGAACCTTCTTTTTTTTTTTACCAAAGATAATTAGATATATTGATAGAAACGATAGTTACATCCTGGCTTGAAGCCAGCCAGTGAAATCAAAACAGTGACTTACAGCCGGGTACAATAAAAGGGCTTTCTTGACCACCATATGGGCCACCCGATTGTTCCTACGACCTACAAATCGCACACTTAAACCACGATGAGCCGAAAGGTAGCCTATAACCTCCTCCAGAATCACACCCATTCGGCTATCCTTGTTATCTGCTTGCAGAATCTTGTCGATCACCACCTTAGCATCCCCCTCAAAGCGATCTGTCGAAAGCCCCATACCTAAGCACCAAAGGATCGCCTCCCGGAGAACGAGCAACTCCACCACCAAATGACCGTCCTGGTCTAAGAGGACCATCCCTCCTGCTGAATGCGACCCGCACTTAGTGGCACCATCCCATCTACAAACCAGCCTACCAGCCCCAGTTCCAGGAACCTTCCTTTTTACAGTTTTCTCAGTTTGGGCGAAACCTTTTTTTGTTGTTCCATATTGTAATTAAGATTTCATTGTTCGATTGTTCAGTACACACATGTCTTAATCTTGGGAGGTCAATCCTTTGGAGTAAAATCACAAACGACGGTTACAAACTCTTCTACTCACGAGTTCTATTTATACTCCTCGGGCTGTTGTAGTTTATTAAAGGTGACAATCACGAACTCATAGAATTTCATTCCATTTTTGCTTTCAGCAAGTAGGCGACGCGAATCTATGCTTTCTATGTTGAAATCGGGCTTGGATGCGTTGGAGTGGATTTAAGTGTGCTTAAATTTTTACTATATGTTGGGTTCAATATTATTTTGGTGTATTGTTATATGTTGTTGCTTATATATTAGACAAAATTTGATATAATTTATATATATATATATCAACAATATCATGAACTTTTCTATATATCTAGCTTAAATAAGATTTTACCAGAATAAAACGATCGGATTATTAAATCCTTAATTCACTTGTTTGACTGGGCAAACAAACTAAACGAATTAACAACATTGATCTCTCCCAAATTTGCTTAATGATTAAGAGAAAAAAAAATGGTGCCACCATTTTCATAAATAATACTTTTTTTTAGTATAACGACCCACTTGGCTTGGCTGTGAGTTTGGGTTTCTCGAAGATCCGTAATCGGGTGATCCATCGGGTTCGCTTCCAAATTAATAATTCACAGAGTTACAATTTACAAACGGATCCAAGCCATCTTGGCTCCGGTTACCCGAGATCTTTTCATGGTCTCCTCACCTTCCCCGCTAAGGGAGAGGACCCGTTAAAAGTCAAGATTTTGACTCTTCTCTGCTTCAGCTTCAGCAGGCACGCGGGCACGAAGAAGAAGAAGAGGCTCTCCCTCCACCTGCCGACAATGATTCCGAAATGCGACGTCTAGACATTCCATTTCCAAAGTCCGCCGCACCTCCTCGTCCCGCCTGAAATGTTTTCGGCGCCGCCACTTCCCGCGGCCGTGGACTCAATCCACCGCTCCTTATCCGACCTCTGCTCCGCCGGCCCCGACCAGGAGTCCTTCGAGAACTCCCGCCAGTTCACCGGGTACGCGCACCGCCTCCAGCTCATCGTCAACCAGCTCCTCCGCTCCTCCCCGTCGCTCTCACCCTCCGCGGAGACCGGGCTGAGAGGCATCTCCGGAGATCTCTCCGTTGCCGCGGAGACGATTTCCGCCTACAGGAAGAGGAGCAAGATCGCCGTCTTGGTCAACTGCCAGTCCCTCTGCTCCTCTCTTCTGGAGCGGACGGTTGCGATTGGAACCTGGCTGGAGCTGATTGAGTCAACGCTGCTCGACGACGACGACATCGTCGCCGATCTTCGCAAGAAGACCGCCGATCTGGCCCGTGACATGAAGCACGCGAAATTCAGAGTAAGTTTAAACAATCGATGTCAACCTCTCTTCTCTGTCAACTAGTTGCTCATCGAAAATGGCGGTCTGAGTTCAGGTGACGGAAAACGAAGAGAGAGTCCGTCGAACATTGGAGAAAGAAGGGCAGGGAAGGCCGACGACCAAGCCGGTGCAGAGCGCGATTGTCATGGATTTAGCGCGAGCGCTAGGGATTGATTCGAGCAACCATCAAGAGCTATCGGAGCAAGTGAAGCTATTCAAAGCCGACGTGGTGCGGTCCAATTCGGTCTCGGAGAGGCGAATTCTGATCTCTCTGGAGAAAATTCTCGAGAGCTGGTCGACTGACTCTGATTTGGACGCACTGAAATTGGACTTGGATTCGGAGGAGGAAGCTAACTTGTCACCTTTCAGGAATTTTCTCTGTCCCCTGACCAAAGAAGTCATGAAGGAGCCTGTACTGTTGTTAGAGTCTTCACAGAACTATGAGAAGAAAGCCATACAGTACTGGTTTACCAGATGCGTGGAGGATGGACGGGACCCGACTTGTCCGATCACCGGAGTGGTTTTGAAGACCTTGGAACTGAAGCCGAATCTTGGGTTGGCCGGAGCAATCGACGAGTGGATTAGCAGGAACGTTGAGGTTCGGGTTAAATCCGCGGTGGAGAATATTGGTAGAGAGCCTGTTGTGACGGAGTCCATTGAACGTGCATTGGACAATGTTTACTGGATATCTGAAGAGCATTCTTCCCATCGGTATAAAGTAAGGAATGCTGGTTTGATTGTGCTTATGGTTAAGTTGCTTAGGAATTCGTCTAAGGATATGGGCTCTCGTCTGAGGAGCAAAGCTCTTATGGCTTTGTTTAGTATGGCTAAGGACGAAGAAACCAAGGTTAGTTTGTTTAGCTCAGTTTTGCCATTGTGATGTTACACTTTTTCTAGCCATTAGCTTACTGACGCAGCTGTGCCGGTTTGACGCAGTATTGTTTGTGAATTATAGTCGTCATAACATGCCACCATAGCTGTATTGAGAGCTATATGTGAATGCTCTTTTTTCTGATTGAATTTTGTAGAACATAATGCTAGAAGAAGGTGTGAGTAGACTGGCTATACATAGCCTTGTTGGTAGCTCAGAGAAAGAGCGAGAATATGCTGTGAAGTTACTGCTGGAGTTCACAAATGACGAAGATTATTGCACCAAAATCACGTCAGAGAAAGGGGCACTAGTTCTTCTTTCCAGTATGGCAGGCAATCTGGAGCATCCTGCATTGTCAAATCTTGCAGATGAACTTTTGAAGCGGCTGGAAAAGATGGAAGAGAACATTCAGCCATTGGCAGCTGCAGGAAGATTCGAGCCCCTACTTGCACGTTTATGTGAAGGTATGCTTATGACGCCCTCTTTGTGTGATTCCATGTTAGTATTTCTCAGAAAATTGGAGCAGAAGTGTAGCAACTGTATATTCTTTTTGTGAACTGTCGAATGGATTAGAATGCATTACCAGTAAGCTAGATGCAAGGTGAACCTATGATGGCACAAATTTACCAACTTACTTGAGATTGTAACCTCTTACTTGAACAGGTTCAGATGACGTTAAAACAGAGATGGCATCTATTCTGGGAAGGATGACTTTAACCAATAGCAGTAAAGAAGAACTTGCCAGGAGAAGTGCTAAGATACTTGTTGGGTTGCTCACTAACCCTGAAGCCCGAGGGCCAAGCTTGAAAGCCTTGTGTAACCTATCAACTTTAGATGACAATGCAACGATCCTTGTTGATGCTGGTGCACTTCCCGTGCTCACCGATATCCTTTTGAAAAATGAGGTGGTTGCATTGGAACTCACAGACTTGGCTGCATCAACAATTGCAAACATAGTGTCAAATCCAGGGCACTGGGAGTTGGCAGCTGTGGACCAACGAGGTCACACAATGCAGTCTGCTTCAATAGTCTCGAGTCTCTTACAGCTTCTATCTGTTGTCTCACCTCAAGCTCAAGCTTCTATACTCCAAATCCTCTATGGAATAGCATCATCTCCCAGGGCTGCAGGTAATTATTCTGCACTCATCAGCATGAAACTCCTTTTCGTTAACCTTTAATCTCTCATCTCATCCAAGACTTGGTTACAAACTCTTTGTGCATGAGACGCTTACTCATGGCATCAGTTGAAATGAGAAATTGCTGATTTTGCAGAATCAGTTGCCAATAGAATAAAGAGTGCTGATGGCATCAAAACAGTTTTATGTTATCTTGAGCACCCGGAAGTTGGACATCGAATCAATGCTTATAGGCTTACAAGATTGCTGTCCGAAAGGTTTGCTCAAGACTTATACTATGAGCTACAAACTTGTAACAAGAATTTAATGTTGAAAGACAAACTATTCGATGACCAATCTACAGATACTGAGAGATCTGATGCCGCGTGCATACTGGCCAACCTTCCCCTCGTGGGCGATGAAGTGAAAACACTGCTTGATGCTAGTTTTGTAAGATGGATAGTCTCCACTCTGAAAAATCGAAATCGCAGCGCCAATGGCAAAGCATCAAGGACAACATCATCAAGCATAACAGAAGGGCTTCTTGGCCTACTGCTACATTTCACCAAGCGTCTCGATGATCATCAAAATGTTACCCTGGTGAGAGAGCTTCGTCTGATGAGTCTTTACTGTGAGGAGCTCAGTTTTCCTTCAAAGCCAAGACTGAAAGAACTATCTGCTCTCGGACTGAGAAACTTATCAGAAGCTGGAAGGTTATCAGCTGCCCAGAACCCGGAACCGATCCCTCCCCAAGGATTTTGTGTCCCCATCCTCTTCATGTGCAGCAGAGGCCCTCCCGAACTTTCCACTTGCCCGGTACACAACGCATCGTGTGATGATGGCGGTCAGTTATGTCTTCTGAGTAGCAACTGCATCAAACCACTGATTAATCTCCTTGGGGAAGACCAGACCGGGGTTCAGATCGCTGCGGTGGAAGCACTTTCAACCCTGCTGCCCGATTCCTCGAACATTCCCAAGAGAGCAACGATGGAGCTCGAAAACGTCGGGGTGTTCGATGCAGTGATCGAGCTGTTCATGAAAGTTCGACCCGGGGAGCTGCAGGAGAAGACGGTCAGGATGATTGATAAGTTCCTGAGAGCAGAGGGTTGCAGCCATAGGCATTCTCTGAATCAGTCTCTGGTTGGTGCTTTGGTGGAGGCATTGAAGCATGGGAATGGTAACGCCAAGAGGTACGCGCAGGAAGCTCTCACCAACCTGAAACAGTTATCAGGAGTTAGTGGGACTGCTTCTGGTCAAGGTCGATCACAAAGATGACATACAATAGGTAGTAGGTAGGTTTTCCTGCAAGCCCCTCTCATTTCTTGCATGTGTACTGTATTCTTGTATCTTCTTGCCAGTAACCCGCACAAATTTCTCACATGTATAGCGTTTCTTCTTTTGCCTGTTTCTTGTATCCATGGATTAACCTTGATTGATTTTTGTTTTATGTATGCTGTGTGATGATTGAAATTAAATTCGAGGATTGTTTACATGGGTTGACTTCTTGGTAGCAATTTTCTTTTATACTAGTTTTTTGGCAGGCACTTTGCCGCGGTAAGTTACTAATTTTATTTGCAATTTTTTCTACTCGTTTAATATTTTAGTTGAAATCAAATAATTCAAAAATAGTTTGAATAAGATAGAAGATTTAGTGATTTACGTAATATGCTTTTTATTTGATACATAAAAAGATAAATATCTCTCCATGATCCTTACGTAATCAATATAATTTACGTAAATATTATTGAATAGTGTTACGTAAATCTTTCCTAATTTGTGATTGAATCGCAAAATCAAGTATCACATTTGATTAAACTATTATGTAAAAGTGATTTTACCATATGCAAGCTTACGCAAATGATGAGATGGTGAAAATGCAGATAATAATACAGGAATTTCAATTATGAAAAGTATCACATTAACTAAACTGTTATGTAAAAAATAATCGATGTCACAAAGTCTTTATATAATGCAAACTGATGAATGGTCAAAGGTTTAGTTAATCATGCATGAATTTTCGTTCAAACTTATATGAAGGAAGGCTTGCATAATATGTTTGTTTAGTTGGGACATAAGACATTATTTTCTCTCCATAAGTTTTACGTTGTGTCTTAATCATTACAAAAACTTACGTAGTATGTTTTACTTAATTGATACATAAGTTTGCATTACATAAAAACTTACGTATTAAATATATTTTCCGTTTGTGTAATTTTTATTGAATTGTGTTCCGTTAATACTCTGTAATGTGTGTTCTAATAATAAAATCAAATTATGAAAAGAAAATATTTTTATTGAATGATGTTACGTAAGTACTCCGTAATGTATGGTCTAATAATAAAATCAAGTTGTAAAAAAATTATAATTTGATTATTTTGTTATGTAAAACCTAACTTACTTTACGTATTTTGTTATGTAAACCCTTACTTACTTTAGGAAAACTTTGTATAATAAAAATTATTTTTCAATTAGATCAACGTTATGAAACCTTTGATATTCCTTCCTCAATTTACAAACAAATTATATAAGAATTCATTTGGACATCTGAGGAAGGAATCGACCCTCAATGCTACATTGGCACACAGGAAATTGTGTGGTCTGCTGCAGTGGAAAACATCCGGGTGAACAGTAACCCTCACATGTATATATGCAGTGAATTAGGAGGGTCCCGTTTTTCCGTACTGACTTAGGAGACATTTAATGGTTCCGTTTTTGTCGTAAGGAACAATAATTTGGTTTTTGATTACTTGCGTTTTAATAGATTAATTTTAAAATGGGATGCCAGATATGAGTTGCCTCTTATGAAACTCTATTTCTTTTACGCATTTGAGCGAGGCGTAACTTCCAAGCTCTTCAAACTCCCCAACTAATTGTGTGTCATCCTCCTTTCTTCTTTGACTTGATGATGAACTAGGGGTGGCTGTACGGTCCGGTTAAATTGGCCCGAATTGATCCGATCCCGGTCTGGTCTTTTCGGGAATGTAAGGACCAAATATTGGATTGGATACAGTCCGGTCTTGACCCGGTTCGGTCCCAATTCGGTCTTGATTTTAGATTGAGCTTATGGGGATTTGAGTGGCTTGAGGCCTCAAAGGGTGAGAAGTTGGTTAGGTTTTGGGTGTTGGGCTCTCTTATCCAGTTTTCGATCCGGTCCCAAAAGTTTTTTTACCTCAAATCTAAACCCGAAGATGGGATTGGATTGTTTGCTATCTAGTCCCGGTCCTGGTTATACTGTCCAATTTTGGGTAAAACCAAAAAGTTCGGACCAAATAGCCAACCCTATGATGAACCATGTAAAAGATGCTACCTTAGTTTCCACCTTGCACCATTTATCCCACCCTTTGATTGTGACTTGTGAATTTAGTAGAGGTTCAGATGCAAGGATAGAGTTATGTATTCCTCTATATGGGTTAGATAAGATGCTACCATCTCATGACTCTCTAGAAATGATGCGATGGATCTAATTAAAGGGGTCGGGAGAGGTCTGGCTTGACTCTATGATGCATTTTCATCAAGATTTTGCAGTTGTCTTTATGATTTCCAATTTTGGGAATGACATCATCCTTCTTTACATCAAGAGTTTCTAGAGTAGATGAAATTCTTCTACTATTGTTTTTGATGTAGAGGATGATGTAGATGATCCTTCTTTTCCAAGATCAAAGTTACAGTTTTTGTCAATTTCCTTTTCCCAACTCGAACTTAAATCGAGATGGGTGTAGCTTGAAGTCACCCATCGAGCTAGATGTTCTTTCTTCATTGATGAACCTCCACGATCTCTTGGATGGTGGTGGTAACTTCCTTCCTTCCTTGGGTGGATGCCATATTGGTCTGATCCTCAACATTTCTGAATGATGACTCATGTTGGGGTTCCTCCTTTAACTAGATAGGTTGAGATGGTTGCTCCTCTCATGACTCCTCAACTTTATGCTCCTTCTTAGGTTGATCAACCTTGATGGAACTCTTCTCCTCCACTTGCTCTTGTTCAACAGTTGGTTGTGTTAAACCTTGCCTAAGAGGTGAATGGGGATCATCAAGCTAAGCTTGTCTCTCCTGGATATCTTCAATGATTGAGGAATCACTGGTAGGTGGATTTCTTGTGGATGCAAATTGAATATAGCGTGCGAACTGATGAAAGTCTTCAACTGGTGTGATGCCTTCAACATACTCCAACGAATCCAATAAGGCTTGGATTAGTGTGTATTTTTCAGCACTACAACATTTTTCATCCATTGCATATTCTTCTCCTTCTGAATATAGAGTTTCAAGCTCATCATCATCTTCCTCATCAAATGGGATAACCTTTAGATAGCCTTCCTCTCCATGGTCCTCGTCTCCTCGAGCTCTCCAAATCCTTCTTACAACTCCTTAGGGTGCCCTTCATTGGCTTTCTTGACCACCTTGGATGCTTTGAACATTCAAGCAGTTGCTTTAGCCCTTTGTCATTGATGCTAGCGTTGGTGCTTTTAGGAGGTTCAGTATTG
The DNA here is from genome assembly GCA_964030455.1 of Linum trigynum. NCBI lineage: Eukaryota > Viridiplantae > Streptophyta > Magnoliopsida > Malpighiales > Linaceae > Linum > Linum trigynum. Next base: position 23,234,091 of record OZ034814.1, on the reverse strand, counting down.
ATCATCGACTGGCTCCTCAACATGGAGCTCTCCAAATCCTTCTTACAACTCCTTAGGGTGCCCTTCATTGGCTTTCTTGACCACCTTGGATGCTTTGAACATTCAAGCAGTTGCTTTAGCCCTTCATCATTGATGCTAGCATTGGTGCTTTTAGGAGGTTCGGTATTGATCATCGACTGGCTCCTCAACATGGAGACTGCTACTCCTGGCTCCATTTCTTGAGGTTTGCATCAAAGGTGTCAAGTTCTTCTTCATCTTCTTGCTTCAAACTTTGATGCCTTTGGCCTAGAGTACTTGAATAGATATCAAATGACCATCTTGCTCGTCCTTGTGTGCCTTGCAATGCCCTTCAAGTCCTACAAGACAAAACAAACTAGAGCGTAGTATTAGTGTGTGTGTGTGTGTGTAAAATATGGCAAACACAAGCGTACACCTGCGTTCACACTTATTATTTGTACTTTGATAATTTCGACGAATCAGAACCGTTCATTTTCATTTTAAGATTAAATCAATCTTATGGTTTGAGTTAGAGAATGGGAGACTGAGGTTCTACCATAGAAGTTAGGGTATAGTATTATGTCCCAAACTCCGGTTAGTTCATGATCTAAATAGTAAAACTCGACTGACATACGGTCAGGTTAGCATACTCAAAACTAACAACCTATGCTTGAGATATCAATGCAAATAAAAGTAATAGCAATGGACTAAAGTGCCATTGGTTAAAATTCTACTTTACTAAAGAAAATAAACGATGAAAAAACAAGTACTTAAAACTATTGTCTAGGTATCTTCATCTAAATGATCATATGCATACAATCTCATTAACAAGATGCTTCAATGCATCAACTATTATGATACCCTATCCCTTCCACGAATGCATTCCCAATCGAGCTTTCGCCGCATGCGAAAGGAACGATAACTAGCTAATGTGTGCTTTTGCTTCATGCCATCACCTAGAAATTAATAACAAGAAAGTAAGGAATAAGGTTATCACATGGTTAAGTGTGGGCCTCTTGAGCCATAACTCATTGTTTATATCATTGATGATCTAACAAATTGGATGCAGAGGGGGTATAGGAAACTGATCCTTGTTGAAGTACAATCGAATGTAGTGGTTGTTCACATAGTGCAGTGATAAGAACATGGTTGGTGGCAAAGTACCTGCTTCCGCATCAATAGGCAATACAGTATAGGCATCATCGTAGCGGTTGGGTAGTGGACGGTTTGCATTATTGACATCAAGCACCTGGTATGAGAAGACCATGACTGCGATGTTGTAGATGGTGGCAAACACGAACAAGTCCTCAGAATCCATCCATCGCCCCGGTGGTGCGGAACCCCAATAATCTCAACCCATGGCCAGCCGTACATGTTGGTCTTGTAGGTCGAGTCAATGAGGATGACGTACGGCCATGCATGCAACATCTGAATGGACGTCGGGTGCGCAAAAAACAGATTAGTGAGCACATTATTATAGTCCTTTTGCAAACAGATATGGTACCCACGATGTTGTACATTTGTTTGATATCATGATGCACACCCCCTTCAGTATTGAGTGTCGTCTTCTGCTGATTTGGTCTCACCCCCGCCTTCCTCATTAATCTTAACCTCTCTTTTTCAGCCTCACTAAACTGTTTGTTGTGTCGGTGATGTTCTGGATACAACACCTTTTCATGGTTGTGAAACCCTCTATTAGCTCCGGTTTCACGACTTGTCACTCCCACTATGACCCATGTGTTTGGACCATTCTTTTGCCATACTTCCTTAATACATATCTGAAACTGGCAACCAGTACCCTTCGAACTAATATTCCCACGCGTCTCCTTCGTAGGGTCTGGTTTATAAGACTTAACGATCCTACTACTTCTGTCGCAATACATACAGAGGGCAGTAACATGATGTAGTCCAGCAGTATTCGGTTTCCATGCTCCTCTAACAATAAAGAACCCACACTCCTGAGCGATTGCTTTTGCAGCTAACTCAGCTAAATTCCTGTGTGTAATCATGATCAGCCGGTAACCACTCTGACATTTTTCCTACAATTACAATATAATACATCAATATTCCTGTGAATCTAAACGCTAATTTCAAGTCTTAACCGCTAAATTCAACTCCTAAAATCTAAATTCAATTCTTACACGCTAAATTCAACTCTTAAACGCTAAATTCAACTCCTAAAATCGAATTTTTCCGAAAAATTCCAAAAACAGACGGTGGGCCGAAAATTTCAGGCGGCCGGAACCTGGCCGGGCCGAAAAATTTCGGTGGCCGGAACCTGGCCGGGCCGAAAAATTCCGGCGGCCGGAGCCAGGCTGAGCCCGAAAATATCTTGTGGCTCAGCCTGGTTCCGGCCACCGATTTCCGCCGGCCCAGCCTTGTTCCGGCCGCCGGAATTTTTCGGCCTGGCCAGGTTCTGGCCGCCGGAATTTTTCGGCCCACCGTCTGTTCGTTTCAAATCGTCGGAAAAATTGTTCGAAACTACAAAAAATTTACGCACGTGCTTACTGATGATTCATGGATGCGTGTACGCAGTATATGTTGAGGATAGGCTTTCCCGATGATTTTCCGGCGACTTTTCCGGCGAGCGTTGAATTTTTCTGATTCAATACGTTCTCTGAAAGTTGGATATGTTGTAGATTGTAAAACTCCTTAACCAAAGATGTATATATATACTTTTTTTTTTGGTTGGCGGAAATAGCAATTTGGTTGGCGGCAAATAGCAAGCCTCTTGTTATGTGATATCCCAACTTTTAGCTAGATTGTTGAGATAGTTGTAATTGTTTTATCTCAAGTTTTAGTTGATGTTACATACACAATCACATATACAAATGTTGTAATTTATAATTATCGAATTTATCAATACATGTATAATATTATACATATATTTACTACCATACATTTATTTAACAATCACAATTTTCAAAGCGTCGATAACCTCCAACCGTTGCTCTCACCCCCACTTTCCACCCACCCACCCAGTACTCGTACAAATGATTCATGGCCCATTCCCAGAAGAAGGGGTTCCAAGGTTTGGAAGGGAAACTGCTATGGCTGTCTGGCGTCTGCTAAAGCACGGCAGGTGTGGCGAACGGATTTCCTTCATAATCTTATGGTCAGTGAGGAATTATTAGTTACTCCCACAATGTATAATCCTTTCCCATTATAATAATATTTTTCCATTACAATATAGGAAGATAGAAAGAGAGTAATGAAGATAATTAGGGATTTTCAAAAAAAAAAAAAAAAAGATAATTAGGGATGTATATTGGTTGTATGGTTCGAGTTTGGTCATTTTAATCACTCGACCTATATACTACGGTTTTGATAATATTAAATTCAAATTCACCTAAAAAAATTAAAATCCTACGGTTTGTTTATAATTGGGTTGGGTCGGGTTGGAGATACTTTTAATTTAAAACCTAACCCAACTCAAAAAGACAACTATTCTACATTACAAAAATATTATATTACTAATTAAAATGTAAACAAATAAATTGAGGCAATGAGTATCAATATCCTTAAATGTTGTTTGAATTTTAATAAAATGCAATTTACATCAACATATGTCTAGTTTTTTTCATAAAATTTTTATCAAAATAAGCTAAAGTGGTTATAAACTAACGCATTCTTTTTTTCCCAGTTGAATCAAATTCCTTTCATTAAACAAGCATCGCAAATCATGATAAACTAACATATTCATAATATATTGTTCTTCTAAAATTGTACACAAGAAAATTGTACACGTGAATCATAGCTTATATTAAAGTTACATCTAAATATTAAGTTGATGAATTTATTAGGCTAGGTTAACTACAAGAGAAAAATATGAGAAGATGATAATTTTCACACAAATATGTTTAGGACACGAACACTTATGATAATAGTTCAACATGAGTTGGGTCGGGATCTACGGGGTGTATTAGCGAAAATACGCACTCAACCCAATAGAGGCGGGTTGTACAAAAGAAAAATCTCACCCAACATTAACCTTTAATTTTAATGATAAATACGGATGAGTTGGATCGGGTTGGACGGATGGGTCCATTTGCAGGTTGTTTTGTCACCCCTAACGATAATTATATAATAATTGATAGGAGAGAAGAAGAAAAATATTATAATAGGGAGGGAGCGTACACAGGGGTATCAAATAATTTATCATGGTCAATAACCATGCATAACTGTCACATCAGTGCCACATCATCATTTTTGGAAGACTTCTAACCTTTTCTTCTCTAAATTTTAATAGGAAATATATCTTTTTTTAAGTTAGAATTTAGTTCTTTTGTGCATATAAGTCAGATTAATATGGCTCTTCAAAATGATATACACTTTGATATATTTTTGGAATAAAAAAATGAGACATTTAGTACCAATCTATACCATGGTGATATTGTTTGGTAACTTTCAACATTGTGTACCACAAGATACCACCTCATACTAGGATGGTATGAGGTGATACTTTTTGGTCTTGTACTTTTTTCCCTAGAAATTTGATGTTCTTCTATGGCTTAGAAGACAAAGCCAACAAGTTGATGTTCGTGACAGGCGCTTGGATGAAGTCATGTATGCTGGTTTTTGTTTGTTGTTTAAAGAACTCGGACAAGTTTTTTTGTTTTTAGTTATGCACTTATGCTAGTTTACTTATGTCAAACAATCAAGTATGTGAGAAGTTATGTAGGCAGGATTATGTATTTTGTTGTTGATTGCCCTTCATTTTGACCTGTTGATTGGATAGGCTCCATGTCTGAATTATGATGGAGGCAGCGTTGGTGAGAAGAATTCGGTGAAGGTTAGCTGAAAGTCAATGGTAAGTGACAACGAATACAGTAAAGGGTATGACTGTAATTTCTACTATTGCTTTCATAATTAAATTTCCTAACTAATAAATCCCTCTTCATAAACAAACAACATATTTCACACAAAACCTGGATTTAAAATACTAAATAGTAATTGAGTGATTGTGGGCCGCATCTCTATTAACTAATAAATTCTTAATCCAAACGACCTCTATGTGTATTAAACCTGTTATCTATTTTTAGGTCTCCGTTAAAATTAGCACCAAACTTTAACTAATTACTAGTTAATGACCTTTTGTCATGCTTAGTCGGTAAAATTTTACTCCCTCGCGTGTCATATATGTTTGAAATTTAGCTTTTCTTCCTTAATTTGTCTCGTCCTATAATCAGGGCCGAGCATTAGCATGTGTCGGCCGGTCCTACATGACTTTCATTGTAGGGACCAAATTACGTGAGTTGTTTGGGGCCTCGAGTTTTCGAGAATTTTATAGTTTGGTCTACATAATTTGTAGTGCAAAATTAAATTATTCATTTGTGTTTGATTTATTGGTAAACATGTTGAATATTGCATATTTGGTCATGGGTTCAAATATCTTTTATGTATTTTTGAAAAATGTTTTACATACCTATTTATTTAGCTTAGATTCACTAATATGTAAGTTTAGTCTCACACTTTAATATTTTAATCGTTTTCATTCTTAAATTTCAAGTTTATTCATTTAACTCACATTATATGAATAGCCATTTATATAATTTAATCTGACTGAAATGTATGTTTAGTCTCCGTTTTAATATTTTGATCATTTAGTTCTTAAACTTCATATGTGTCCATTTAGCCGTCATTATATGAAAATATGTGTTTTTAAGACAATTTTGTAATGACTAATTGTAAATTTAGACTTCAAACGTCCAATGAATCCATTTAAATCATATAACCCAAAAGTTTATGTTTTATAAGACAATTTTGAATTGAGTAGTTTAAAATCATTATACTATGGCAAAGCCTAGTGTACGCCTGACGTACACTATACGCATGTGTTCATCATTTGTACTTTGATAATTTTGACGAATCAGAATCGTTAATTTTTATTCTAAGATTAATTGAATCTTATGGTTTGGGTTAGACAATTGGGGACTGTGGTTCATCCATTATAGGTTAGGGTATAGTATCATTCCCCAAACTCCGATTAATTCATGGTCTAAATAATAAAACTTGATGGACGTACAATAAAGTAAGTATATGCCTCGCCTAGCGTACGCTAGCCTGAACCATATATTATATATTCAAAGAAAATTAGGACACTTTTTAGTTCTAAAACAAAGCTTTCAATATCTATGGGACGGTCCTGACTATGAATCCTCTTCACTCGTTTTCAATGATGCATATTTCCATCTGAAGTACAATTAGAGAGTGAAAAGGAGAATTTGTAGCATATTTGGTGTTTGGCTTAATTAGCAAGGACCTGCTACCTAAACATGGGTGGACCAACAGTAATACATTCGTGCAGAGTTTTTCGCCATAGGAACTAGTTATGGAGTACACGCAAGTGTTTCCCAGGAGCATATGATGTATATGGACTAAAAATGTCATAACCCCTTTATCGTTTATTAATATTCATTATTAGGGTGCGCAATAGCAATATGGTTCGATCTGCAACGAGCCAAACTGTCATTTTAATTGGACAAAACTGGACCAAATAAAATGTGAATATACTTTTCAATCTAGTTCTAATACTCAATTTCATTTACTTTCCGAAGAACTATAATACTCAAAAAAATAGACACCGGAATTAATTGATATACAAAATACGATGTCATTATTAACATTTTTAGATCAATATTGAAATTTTTGGGCGAAAAAAGCTCCGAGTTTTGCGGAGACAAGGAAATCGGCGTAGGGTTTCGGTTGTAGCGCAAGCAGCATGAAGGCGGCAGCCTCGCCAGCGCAGCCACCAGATCGAGGGAAATCCCTGAGCCGGAACTGGTCTCGGGCGTACGCCGCCCTCCGGAGGTGTCATCCTTCCGGGATGGAAAGAAAGAAAGGGAAGCCCAACACCCGAAGAAACGTGTAAGGGCTATTGATCTTGAAGGCTTAGCGGGAATAGAAGATGATGTGCTTGTTGAAGATATAACGGAAGAGGAAGACAAATTCGAGTGTAATGAGCATGGAATAAACGAAAAGAATGCCAACACTATACACGCTGATTTACACAGCGGGCCCCCATGCATAAACCTATGGCGTTGGGTGAAGGGAAAAAAAGTTGTTTAGCGAGACGGTCAAGACAACATCCTGGTACGTGGAAGAGTCAGATTCGGAAGATATTGCGGATGCAATGAGGGAAGATGTGAGGGATGAAGCCCCCCGAGGAAGAAGACCCGTTATCACCTAACATCGAGTTCACGGCGGCGGAGCTACGTGCTTTCCAGAGAGAATGGAGATCAGCTATTGTGGTGGAAGTTTTAGGGCAATCATTCCCGTACCCAATGATCGCTAAACATTTGAATATGGTTTGGGCGAAGCAAGGCTCCATCCAAATCACGAACAGATCAAAGGGATTCTACTTTGTTAGGTTTACGAGCAAATTGGACTACGAGCACGCTCTTAATGGGGGACCCTGGATGATCGGAGACCACTATTTGGCCGTCCAAAAGTGGAAAAAAGCTTCAACCCTAACATGGAGATCAAATCCACTCTCGTGTGGCTGAGGCTACCAGACCTTCCGATAGAATTCTTTCACCCCCAGGCTGTCATGCGCATTGCAGGACGAGTGGGGGTCCCAATCCGAGTCGATCATGCTACAGAATTGGGAGCCAGATGTGGTTTCGCTAGATCCTGTGTGGAAATTGATTTTACAAAACCACTCCTTAATAAGTTCAAGATTGAGGGGATAGAGTATGCAATCCAATAGGAGGGAATGGCGAATGTTTGTTTCGAGTGTGGTAAGTATGTGCACTCCAAGGGAACTTGCCCCGCGTTACACCAAGCAATAGCAGAGGAGGGCAGAGAGGCACAAAGCCAAGAGCTCCCAAAGCGATCTGAACCTTATGGTGAATGGATGTAGCAAAGAGGCGGAAAAGGCGACCGAACACTCCTAACAACTCACAAGCAACCAAGACCCAAGGCCAGGTGAGAATGGGCCCCAATGGCTCTAGGTTCACGGTTCTATCGAAGGAAGGAGGGGCTGAATCGGAGACAACAGACAGAGTGGAAACTCCACGAGGGCCAACACTGAATCGGATAGTACGGATGGGGGCACCAAAAGGACACACAAAGGAACCCCCAAGAGCGCCAAGTGTGGGTAGAGAAACAAAATGCGCGATCGGCATGCAATGACGGACAATCAAAGGTGAAGCCCTTGGAGAAAACAGGAGCAGCGAGCCCCTTGAATGGTGGAACCTCGTTGGAAACGAACGCTAGCCCAGCAAAGACCAAAGAAGTTTCAACGGGAGGGGCCAGTGAACAAATGATTATAGAGAATGAAGATCATACCACTGACCCCGGGCGGTCACAGGGATCGAAGAACGAGCATTCACATACCCAAACTACTACATTATCTGATACTCCCGACCTTGATTCAGACACAAGATTACAAGAAGGCAACCCCCTCACTTCGACTGCTCAGGCACCAACAGCTTTCACACTACCGAGCGGGTCGGGTAAAGAGAAAGAGACACAGCCTACTTTTGTTAGCCAGGTGGGAGGAAAAGAAACGGAGACCCTCCTAAAGGAGGGTGTACCCGAGAAATAGTAGCTTCGTTTGAGGCCAACCCTACGCCATATGTCTCCTATGGACATAAAAAATTTTGCATGGAATTGTAGGGGAGCGGGAAGCAAACACTTTCTGCGTGTTTACAAGGAGTATCGATGCCAGTTTCGACCCAAGATCAGCGGTGATACAGCGAAAAAAGTAATACAAGAGATGGGGTTTGTCGAGTCGTTGATAGTGGATGAAGCGGGTTTCTCCGGGGAAATCTGGATCTTATGGAACCCGTCGATGATCACCATCACGGAAGAGAAACGAACGGATCAGCTATTGCATGTTAATGTAAAGGTGGGAATGGAGAGTTGGTTTCTCACAGCAATATATGGCAATCCTGCACTCATTCAACGTAGAGAACTTTGGAACGCGTTGCGGGATATTGCGGAAGACATGACAGAGCCGTGGGCTCTCGTTGGGGACTTTAATTCAATCTTACATCCTTCGGAAAAACTGGGAGGGGCACCATATGTTGCTCGTTGAGCGGGAGATTTCCAGAATTGTTTGATGGATACGGGATTAACTGATCTCAGTTTTGTGGGGACGACCTTTACATGGTTCAAAAGTGGAATGCAGGAGAGGTTGGATCAACGTTTAGCTAACCATGCATGGGTGACTAGGTTCCCAAATGCCACGAACTGCCACCTTCTACGGGTGAAATCTGATCACCGGCCCTTACTTCTGAATCTTGATCCCATTTTCCAACCGGCGGGTGCGAAGCCGTTCAAGTTCCTCGCAGCCTGGTTGATGCATGACGGTTTCAAGGATATGGCAACAGAAGCATGGGCCAAGGGCACTGACCTGCTAAGTTCGATTGAATCTTTCCAACGACAAGCTAATGAATGGAACTACTATGTTTTTGGCCATATTCTACGGCGCAAAGATAAATTACTGAGACAGATTGAAAGTTTGGAAAAAAGACAGCGGGGAAACGTCGAACCTGTGCAGCTACAACAACTCAGGGAAGAACTCGAGGAAGTGTTGGTGCAAGAAGAAATTTTGTGGTGCCAAAAAGCCAAGTTAGAATGGATGGCGTCGGGGGATCGCAATACAAAATACTTTCATGCTAGGACGTTAAGCCGTCGCCGAAGGAATCGGATCTCTGCACTAAAGAATGCAATGGGAAACTGAGTTGATGACCAACAAAGCTTATTGGAAATGGCTAGGGACTTTTTCCAGAATTTGTACACTGATGATGGCAGCCCTACAAGCGATTTACCAGCTGCTTTTCCTCAGCTCTCGATTGATGATTGGCATACGGTGGCAAGGGATTTCTCCCAAGAAGAGATACACTCGGCCATTAAAGCTATGGGGCCTCTGAAGGCCCCCAGTAAGGACGGCCTTAATCCGATGTTCTATCAGCCTTGCTGGGATACAGTGGGTCAGGCGTTGATAGCCTTGGTTCAAGCTAGTTGGCGAACCCAGAGCGTGTTAAAGAGGTCAATGAGACGACATTGGTGTTGATCCCCAAAATTCAGAAGCCATGGTTAATTGATAAATTCATGCCGATTAGTCTATGTAATGTGTCTTACAAGACTCTAACGAAGTGCTTGGCCGAACGGATCAAAATTCTTATGCCAAAGTTGGTGGAGGAGACACAAACCAGCTTTGTACCAGGGAGACACATCACTGATAATCAATGTGTTTTGCAGGAAGTGGTGCATTCCATGAGGGCCAAACGAGGACAAGTAGGCTGGATGGTGCTGAAAATAGACTTAGCCAAAGCCTACGACCGTATCAAGTGGAGCTTTGTTTGTGACACGCTGCAAGCGGTGGGTGCTCCCCCCGGAATTTATTGAGTTGACCATGCAGTGCACAACCTCCGCCATGATGCAGATACAGTAGAACGGAGGGCTCTCGGAACAGTTCACACCTTCGCGAGGACTCCGACAGGGATGCCCATTGTCTCCATACCTCTTCACCCTCTGTATGGAGAGACTGAGGCATCTAATTAAGGCGAGAGTCACAGATGGTAGCTGGAAGACAATAAAGATATCCATGAAAGGTCCCCACTTATCTCACCTATTTTTTGCTGATGATCTAATTCTCTTCGGTGAAGCTTCTTTGGAACAGGTCCAAGTTATTACTAGTTGTCTTGACGAATTTGGAGCAGCCTCAGGCCAACAGGTTAGCCGACCGAAGTCAAGGGTGTTTTTCTCGCGTAATGTTTTACAAGGCGCGACTAGCAATATCAGTTCGGCGCTGGCTATCCCGGAAACTAAAAATCTGGGCCGCTATTTGGGGGGCCCGGTCATCCATGATCGAGTCTCAAAAGCTACCTACTCGGAACTGATTGACAGAATTGATAAACGGCTAGCTGGTTGGAAGGTTGCCTCAATGTCTCTAGCAGCTTGCATTACTTTGGCCCAGTCAGTTCTTGTGGCTCTCCTAGCCTATACGATGCAAACTACATAGCTACCAGCTTCCGTGAGGGACTACATTGACAAGAAGATAGGAGCTTTCATCTGAGGGAGCTCGGAAGTAGAGAGAAAAATTCATCTAGTAGACTGGCAGATAGTGTGCAGTAGTAAAGAGGAAGACAGGCTGGGTTTCAAGAACGCGACTAAGGTGAACGAAGCCTTTATGGTGAAGATTGCCTGGCGCTTGTTTACTGAACCTAACAGCTTATGCACTCAATTATCAAGGGCAAGTACTTTCGGCAAACTGAGACGGGGTGGCTGGTGAGAAATTCAGGGAGAATGTCAAATATATGGCAAGGAGTTCGACAAGTGCTTCACCTACTGCCGGATGCTACGATGTGTCAAGTTAAAGGAGGACAACAGGTCTTGTTCTGGGAGGACAGATGGTTGCAGGATAGGCCGCCACTCTCTGTTTTTGCGAACAATCTACCGAATGAAGCTCGCCGCCTCACGGTATCTGAAATGATTTTAAATGGGGATTGGAATTTTGATTTCTTGCAGGCCGTTCTCCCGAAAAACCTAGTGATGCAGATCCGTCTCCATCCTTTCCCCCAAGGGAGTGATGTTGATGTCCCCATATGGCGCTTCACTCCTTCGGGAAGGTTCACTCTTAAGACTGCTTACGAGCTGACACAAGTAGATGCGGCGGTGCAGCCTCAGCCAGAGCCATGTTGGAAGGCGATATGGAGAACCCCGTCACCGCAACGTACGCGCTCTTTCCTCTGGCTTGCAGCGCATCAATGCTTACTAACTAATGCTGAACGATCGAGGAAACACCTGGTGCCTAATGCCACCTGCCCGATATGCAGGGGTGGGCCAGAGACCATTCTACACGTCATTCGTGACTGCCCGTATGCCAGAGGAGTTTGGTCGCATTTCTTAGCTGAGGAACCAAACGATTTGTTCTTCCAGAGCAATTTATCGAGTTGGATACGTTACTATGTAACGGGACGTAGTGGGGTTATAGATGCATCCCTGTTTGCTATTTTGTGCTGGAAATTATGGAAGAATAAGAACATCCAAGCCTTTGAGAAGAAGCTAGCTACGATGGAGGAGATGATTGCTGCCGTGACGCTCTATGTGCAGCAAGTGCGCTGGGCGTTTGAAGGGAGAGCGCAGTCATGGGAGGTAATCGCATGAAACAGAGCTCATTTACCCATTGGAAACCTCCGCCGTCGGGATGGACATGTTTGAACACAGATGGATCAGTAGCTATTGCTCAGGCAAGTGCAGCGGCGGGTGGATGCCTGCGGGATGAAGATGGGAGGCTGATCCGAGCCTTTGTAGCCAAACCGGGGGGGGGGGGGCTCCATCACTCATGCGGAGCTAGCAGGTATCGTTTTTGGGTTACAGATGGCGTGGGACGCTGGAGTTCGGCGAGTTGAAGTCCAATCGGACTCCCGCATAGCCATCCAGCTTCTTCAATCGGCGACAGAGTTCCACCCGCACCATACATTGATATCGACGGCAAGGCAGCTATTACAGAGGGAATGGCAGGTGAATATCGTTCATACATTTCGTGAAGGAAATTTTGTTTCTGACTTCCTAGCTTCGCAGGGCCACGAATACCCGATCGGGATTCACCCCTTTCCGGGTTCTAATCCGAACCTACTCCACTGGCTTCTCTACGACCGTGTGGGAGTTGTAGTCCCCCGCTTTGTTAATGTTTTAAGGGTTGAGTGCCCCTACCGCTCTTTTCATTACCAAAAAAAAATTGATATACAAAATACGAGTACGAAAAAAGTGTAATAGTTTTCTATTGTGAAGAAAGTGTAATTGGTACCATGGGAAATTTAAAGTCAAGTTCCATTCACACCCCGACAAGTCAACAACCATCTAAAGTGGCAGTTGCTTGATTGCTTTTATATCAGATGATGGTGTCAGTTTGGCTTCCGTCGACCGATTTGGAGCATTTCAGCCTCTACATCATCAATGTTCAAGTGTGTTACCTGGAGAAGTTATGACTTCTTTTTTCTTCTGGTAATTTTTTAGTGAAAAACTAGCTATATGATTAAGTACCTAAGATATTAAATCTACATTATGTTTAGTTTTTTTCCAGGGCAACAGAACCAATTCATAATATAAATAGGTAGCGTTGGAAGTTGGATATTTGAGATACACTGAATATTGTAATGAATTTATCATTTTTTGTTATTTCTAAATATTGAGTTTTTTTTATCGAGATTGATTTTGGAAATTTATTTAATATTTGGCTTTTGGATTAAGAAATTGAGCTCAGTATGTACCAAAATATCGATATATATAAAAAAATTACAATTAAATAAACATAGCGTGCAAACTTTCCAACTCTCCTAGGTCACTCTTATTAGGAATTACGTGTAGTAATTAGTTTACCTTAGTTTCCTTGTCCATGTATAATTGTATTTTCGTATCATACTTGTAAACCTGTACTCCATTGGGTATAAATAACCCTTCTATACATCAAAACAAACACAGTTTACATTCATTACATGGTATCAGAGCTTGGTTTACCTCACTACAACTTCATTGGTAATCGGTGACTCTATCGAATCAAATTTTGACCTGATGGTAGCATTGAGCGCTTCAAGACTCGACTAGTGCCTAAAGGTTTCCCTCAGTGCCCAGATGTTGACTTTCACGAAACATTTAGTCCCATTCTCAAGCCCGTCACGGTCCGCACTGTGTTCACGTTAGCTCTCTTCCACAATTAGACGATATATCATATTGACGTGAACAATGCATTTCTTTAGGTTCATCTTCATGAGGAGGCTCAACCTCCGGGTTTACGTAATCCTCAGTTTCCCAATCATGTGTGTCGTCTACGTCAAGCTATCTATGGCTTGCGTCAAGCACCGCGCACTTGGTATGATGAACTGAGCTTTTACCTTGTTTAGTGTGGGTTTACAAAGACTCACTCGGAAGCTTCTCTATTTGTGTATCAATGTGTTGTGGTGTTTGTTTACTTCTTGATATATGTGGATGACCTTCTTCTTACCGGCAAAAACTTCGAGTTCTAACACCAATTACAGGATCAGTTGTCCGCCCGGTTTGCTCTGAAGCATCTTGGCCAGGTCAATTATTTCTAAGGGATTGAAGTCATCCCTACTTCCACATGCTATATTCTCTTGAAGAACAAGTACATTTAGGACATTCTTACTCGGTTTCAAATGCATGAGGCCAAGTCATCGTCCACTTCTCTGGCCTCTACGACTCGTCTTCTTCTACGGGATGGGTCAGTTGCTGCTGATGGTACTCTCTATCGACAAGCTATTGGTGTTCTCCAGTATCTTCTTACAACTCGTCCTGATGTGGCCTCCGCTGTCAACAAAATGTCACAATACATGCATGCTCCCACGTCACTTCACTAACAACATGTTAAATGACTACTCTTGTACTTGGCTAGTACTCACTCTCTCAACTTCTACATTTGCCACCAGTCTTCTGTACTATCACTTCGTGTTTTCTCCGACTCAGGCTGGGCTGGTGACCCTGATGATCACACCACCATGTTTGCTTTCTCATTTATCTTGGCGGCATGTTGATCTCCAAGAAATCCACGAAATAGCGCACAGTTGCACGGTCTAGTACTGAAGTTGAGTACCATGCCATTGCTCTTTGCACATCTGGGACAACTAGGGTGCCTTCAATTTCAGCTCGAATCCTGTGTTCCACTCCCGCATAAAACAACTTGCGTTGGACTATCATTTTGTGCGCTAGCGTATCCAAACTCGGCAACTTCACATGCGCCACTTGCCTATTGTCTCGCAACTTGCCGATGCACTCACCAAACCACTCTCGGCTACTAGGTTTCACTTGTTACGCTCACCAAACCACTCTCCATCTTACGTGGCGTATTAGGGATTAGACTTTATCCATGTAGTATTTAGCATACCTTAGTTTCCGTGTCCATGTATAATTGTATATATTATTGTATATATGTATCATACTTGTAAACCTGTACTCCAGTGGGTATAAATACCCCTTCTATACATCAATACAAACACACAATTTACATTTCTTACAACTCTGGTCTCTCATTCAATTTCTTGTTATTTTGAGAAAACCAAATAGCAAACAATCTCGCAAGTTATCTCTAGCTCTCTTAGTTTCCAATCATCGAATTAAAGACTACCAAAAGCAATAAATTGATATATTACCATCTCATCACTTCTCCTTGTCTCTGTTTTAGTTTTATTCAAACTCAAACCCTTTGCCTAGCCTCTCGGCCCACAATCATAACTTGTGAATAAATATGTTTGATGAATAATTTGATTGGTTTATTCAAAACATGCTTTGATCAGCACTTTTATATTATAAATTTCTCACCGTCAACTTCTCATTACCAATATTTTTAATATTAAAAAATTAATTCTACAATCCTACACCATATAAAAAGTTGAAAATTAGCGGATGTTTGAACCATTATGTATTTATATATTTAATTATTAATTTGTTATTGGTAAATACCAATATTATACATAAATATTTTGCGATTGGAATGCCAAATTTATTTTGGGATTGAAATTAATTATTGTCATTATTTGCGATTTTACTATTCGATATTGCGATATCAATAGTATACCGATTTCCATCTATGAAATTAGGATATTTAAAGAAACATGTGGGACAGTGGGAGTTACAAAATGAATAAAATAACTATACGTGTGTTTGATTTATATAGCCGAGGAGTAAAATTTTGAATATATAAATTATAGTTTTATATATAAAAAAGTAAAAGATGAAAATTTAACCCAAAGAATGTGTTAATTTTTACAAAAGAAATTTTTAATCAACTGCAAAAGTTCGAATTAGGAGCTTTGTTAGTCTTCCCATCCCATGTAGCCATCATGCAGTCAGAAAAAGAGCATAGATATGTGTAAACATTGAAAACAATAACAATAGAACGACTAAAAAACTAAACGTGACAACCTGACATGACACGTAGCGATAAAAACACATACACTAAATGTACCGAAACAGATCAAGTAGCACGAACCGAACTTGAAAATCGACATTTGATATCCTCAAGAGTTATCAATAAGAGTTTGCTGCCTAACAAAATTATTGGCCGCCTCCATATTTGGTAAAGGTCAACTCAATCTGCTCCCTTACGGTACCCAAGCCGGCCAAATCTTGGACTCAAGAAATTGCAAGTTGCAATCTTAATTAGACAAAGGAAAGGAGAAGGAAAACACAGAGAAGAGGGTAAGTCGTAATTTGCCGAACCCTAGATTTGGGCAGCATTCTAGTACCCAAAAGGGGGAAAAAGCCTCGAATTGAGACAACAACACCAACACGAGCCGCTTTATTAAGCTGTGGTGTTGTCTGAATTTGGTCCATGTGCATTTCATTTACTGTTCACCTTAAATTATCAAAACAGAAATAACAACCCCCTCTTTTTTTCATTTGTTTGTTTGTTATTTTTTTTTTTGGTGTAATTTACTAATTTGCCTTCCCCAAACCCTACTCAGCCAGCCCAATTTATTTATTTATTTATTTTCGTTTTGCTGCATTGGTATATTCGGATATAAATATTGGGGGCTGAGAGGGGGGAATTGGCCTCTGCTGCATACTACAGTGACTCACTTTCAAAACTGTGGCTCTCGACCACGCCACCACTTCAAGCGCCACGATGAGCCCTCCTAACTCCATGGCTAACGCCAATGGCGACGGCAATGGCGTGTTGATGAATGGGGGCAGGGTGGATTTCGATCCCAGCGAGGCGCCTCCCTTCAAGATTGCCGACATCCGCGCTGCAATCCCGCCGCATTGCTGGGTCAAGAACCCATGGAGGTCGATGAGCTACGTCCTCAGGGACGCCATCGTCGTGCTCGGCTTCGCCTTCGCCGCCGCGAAGCTCGACAATTGGGCTCTCTGGCCGCTCTACTGGGTCGCTCAGGGGACCATGTTCTGGGCAATCTTCGTCCTCGGGCACGATTGGTAATTCATGACATTCAGCCACCATTGTTCTGTTTTGTTTTGTACATGCACCCTCAGATTGAATTGGATTGGATTGGATTGGTTGTTCTTCGTAGGCTCAAATCCCTAAACTTGTTTGTTTTTTTTTTTATCTGGGGACTGGTTCAATTTGTAGTCTGGCATTCGTGTGTATTGGGGATTGAATTTTGTTTTGGTTGATTGCAGCGGACATGGGAGTTTCTCGGATAGCAGGATGCTGAACAATGTGGTGGGGCATATCCTGCATTCCTCAATCCTTGTACCTTACCACGGATGGTACATGCACGCCACTGAAATCTGAATTACCAGGCTTACCCCTTTCATCTTTCTTTGTTAATTTCTCTGGCTCCCCCAGCTGAATCTGAAGTTTCATTATTTTTAATTGGAACAGGAGGATTAGCCACAAGACCCACCACCAGAACCATGGCAATGTTGAGAAAGATGAATCCTGGGTTCCGGCAAGTTCCTTTACACCTTCCCTTCATCCTACTTCCTCTGTTTTATGACTCTGATGGATGCCTAGGAATGAATCAATGTTCATGTACGGAACTGTAACTCTCTTGACGAATGGTTTCTCATTTGGGTTGGAAATATTGCAGCTGCCAGAGAAAGTGTACAAGGAGCTGGACACAAGCACCAAGTTCATGAGGTTCACTATCCCTCTCCCGATGTTCGCTTACCCTGTCTACTTGGTAAGCAAACCAACCTTTTATTGTGTTGCTATGGTGGGTTATGGATTGCATTTTTAGATTTGAAACCAACGAATTTGAGTGAATGGTGCAGTGGAGAAGAAGCCCAGGGAAGAAAGGGTCCCATTTCAATCCCTACAGTGACTTGTTCGCCCCACATGAGAGGCAAGCCGTCTTAATTTCCACCCTCTGCTGGACATCCATGGTCCTACTCCTCCTCTACTCCTCTTTTCTCTTTGGCTTCCTTCCTGTCCTCAAGATCTATGGCCTCCCTTACCTCGTAAGTTATTCTCCTCTATCTACCCTCCCTTCTTCTTTCTTACCACTTTTTACAGCAAGCAAGTTGAACTGTCTTGTCTGCCAGCCGCCTGGATGATGCATTATTGTTAAGCTTTGACTATTAGAGGTGTTTTGTATTATGCTTTTGTAAGCATTGAGATTTCATACGTCTCATCATATTGAATTGGGGGTTTTTCTTTGGCTTTGTTGTGTTGTCTCTCTTGTCCTGTAACGAAATGGTGGTTGCAGATATTTGTGGCGTGGCTGGACATGGTGACATACCTTCACCACCACGGGTACGAGCAGAAGCTGCCATGGTACCGAGGGAAAGAGTGGAGCTACCTGCGTGGAGGGCTCACAACCGTTGATCGAGACTACGGGATCATCAACAACATCCACCACGACATTGGCACCCATGTCATTCACCACCTCTTCCCTCAGATCCCACACTACCACCTCATAGAAGCGGTAAAAAAATAAATAAATAAAAAGACGACATTGTTACTGCTCTGATGTGTGAACAGTAAATTCTTGGTGGGTTTTTGTTTACTGGTTTCTTACATGCACTGTTTCAGACAAAGGCGGCGAAGCCGGTGCTGGGGAAGTACTACAGAGAGCCAAAGAAGTCAGGGGCATTCCCATGGCATCTGTTCGGCTACTTGGTGAGATCCCTTGGAGAAGATCACTATGTCAGCGACACAGGGGAGGTTGTCTTCTATCAGTCAGACCCTGAGATCTTCACATTCTCCAAGCCCAACAACGCCAAGCCCAAATCCAACTGATGAGTCCCTCCTCTTCAGAGTCAAGATGAAGGAGAGTGAGACTCTCACTCCACCTCACCAATGTAGTTTAAAAACGATGTCATAAAATGTAAAAACGTACGTTTTTTACGTTTTAGACTAGGCCAAACCCATCAGTTTCTACATAAAAACGTTTTGTGTGCAAAAAACGTCAAAGAATGCAATAAAACGTACGTTCTTTTACGCTTCTGAACAACATCCAAAATTGCTGATCAGCAGCTAAATCGACGCCTTTTTCTTCCTGTATTAACGTCTCAACGACCACCGACTCTCTACCTTCAGAGGGTCTGGGGTTAATATTGAATCCTCATGGTGGCAGCATTACACGCGTAAAAATGCACATTTGACTACATTGCACTGCACTAGTCACTAGCTAGTAGCTACTACTCAACCAAAAAACACAACCAATAAAGAGGCCTAAAGAGAAAATTTGTTCCTCTCTCTCTCTCTTCATTGAAGTATACGTATAATTGAGGCAATTGTAAAAGCAGTTAAACAAAAAGAAGAAAATACAGACGTTTAAGGTAGTAAGTAGTTGTTGCATTGTTTCATGATTAATGCTGAAACCGAAAGGACAGAAAAGAACAGAGAAGTTGTGGACTTTTTGTCTATTCTCTTGGTGCTTGCATTAACTGGTTTCACTGTCTGTTGATCTAACTTGTATACAAACTAGAAATTCGTATTTGTAAAATCGTATTGTATTGGCAGTCCGACCAAGAAAGTCACACAGGGGCGGACCCAGGGAGGTTTGGGGGTGTCCCCGGACACCCCTAAATTTTGAAAAAATGATTATCCAACTTCCGGTGGTAATTTACGTATAGAAAAAAATTATAATTAATAGTCCGGGACACCCTAAAATTTGAAAAAAATCATTATACTACTCTCGTTTGTAGTTTGCGCATAGGAATATAAGTGGTAGTTTGGGTAATTCAAACCCGGGACACTACTATTATTAATAAATATAATTTTCATTAGGCTACAAAAATTTTTGTGGTTCTATTCTAAACACTGTGTAATAGCAAAATTGTAGGAAACATAAATATTGGGGTGGTTAGGAAGTTAGGCAGCCGATTAGTGCCAAGTAGATTAGTAGGGTATCATTAGGTTTTTGGGCTTATTTCCCTATAAATATGTATTTGAGTCATTGCGTTGGATTTGGTCAGAAATCAGTAATCAAACCCTATTCAGTTTATCCCTCTTCTTCTCCTAATCCCTAATTCCCAATTCTATTCTTCCTATCTCAATTTCCCAATTATTCTTCTCAAAATCCCTAATTATTTCTCTCAATTCCTAAATCTCTTTCTAATCTATCTGGCTACATTTATCACAAGTTACCGCATAATCATAGTTCCTTCAAAAACCCTAGTCTCTATCTTTAATTATTTTCAAAACCTAACACTTAATCTAATTACAAGCTACCCTTAATTTATGGGTGTACGACAAGTGTTGAAAGTGTCTTTTCAGCTTTGAGTTACACCAAGAACAAATTTAGAAGTCGAATATGCATTTGTTCGTGAATGATTGTCTAGTAGGATATACCGAGACAACTTTGTTGAGCAGTGTAGACACCAAGTGTATTTTACAATTTTTTCAGAATATGAAAATACTTATGAATTTTTTTTAACTTGTACGAGTTGACTATTTTCTTATTTAAGAATTATTTAATATTTATTAATTATTATTTATTTTTTGAAAGAGGACACCCCTATATAAAAATCCTGGGTCCGCCACTGAAGTCACATACCGGGGTTTAAACCGGTAGACAGTTTTACCGGCATGAAACGATTGAACCATGGTTAAACTATGGTTTCAGCATAATATACTCTGCCGTCGACTTTTCAGATGTAAGTGCTGCAGAAACCAGAGTGGTCAGAATTCAAACGGCCTAGCGATTTTTCGTGGCAGGAGAGGCAGTGCAAGGAGTGTACACAAACAGAGCAGAGCAGATGAATGAGTGCAGGTGTTAGGTAGGATCCTGCAACTGCTAGCGAGGTGGCTGGCCCTCAATGCAAACAGACACATGTGTGGAGCAACTTACGCATGGGCGCCACCCATCTATCCCAGTTCGTTTTGAGCTCTTCTGTTTCATCGGACAAACGTGAGATGAAATATAGGCTAAGTTGTCATCCTATTCCACCTCATTTTAAATCGTCCATATACCATATCTTACCTTTCTAGTGATGCTTGCTTGTATTTCTGTATTTCACTCATCTTTACTCTCGTAAATCATATTTTAATTCCTACTAGGCTGAAACTCGTGCTCTGCATAGGATGTGTTTAAGCCGTGCTCTGCATAGGATGTGTTTAAGCCACAACACTCCGTGCAACGCTCCGTACCTTGATTCTCTTTCCTTACAGATTGCGATTGCCACCAGGCGCACAGATCCTGCACAGACAAACGCCTAGTGGGCTTGGTTCGCCCGTTAGCACTCCGAAGCTTAAGTCAGAGTCTGCTTTTAGAGAGAGAAGTAAGCTGAGGATTTTAGTGAGAGAAGCCAACCTGCGTAAATGCCACCTACCGGGTACTATTTATACTCGTCGAGGTCCCAACGGTCTTCCTGGCACTTCAACCCACGTCATCTCTTCATTTAATGCATGGTACGGTACAGCAGTCAGGCGCCTGTACGTGGCCGCTCCAGAACGCCGCAAAAGGGGCGCCCAGCAGGGACCACAGTCGCCATGTGGCTCCTTTCCCTGCCGCACTTCCGTACCCCTTGTCCTCATGCTTCCTTTGTCGTCATGCGCCTACCCTACACTGAGAAGCCTAACCTATTATTTGGGCCCGTTGAAGCCTAACCTATTTCTTTTTGGGCCTGTTTCACTATTCTATCCTCATGGGCTTGAGCCTGTTTATACTTCCCCAACAATTGTCCCCCAGTTAGGTGCCCATAATCAATGGGCGCCTAACTATTGACCGATACGCCTACCCCTTTCTTAGCACGCCTATCACAATCATGCCCACTTCTCGTGCGCCTCTTCAGACTATTTCCTTATATGCTCTTGTCCCCCTGTGTCCCCCACTGTGTCGTTTCCTATCATCTTTCTTTAACAGGCGCCTATGCACTTCCACATAGCAGGCGCCTAACAGACTATACCTGCCCCCCTCACCGTGCGGTTCAAATTTTGAAATTTGAATTTGAAATTTTTTTTTTTTTTGAAATTTGAAACGGACGGTGAGGATCTAATCTCACGGTCGGGCGCGCCTTCCAACATCAGCCCGTTGGACTCCCCGCCCATATAAATACGCTAGTCGCTTTCTTCTCCATTCATTCTGACGAAATCTCTCTCTCTAAACGCGGCCTCCCTGTGCGCCTGTTGTAACCTACAATAAAAAGCGAATATGTCTCGCCGATCCGACTCAGGCGCCCCCTCTGCTGATGCAACAAAAGATACCGGCTCAGCGCCTGATGTTCTGTCGATGTTGGAGAAACATTTTTCACCAGATCCCCTCCGCGAGTCGGGCGGATGGACACCTCGCGCCAGGAATCAGGCGCCTAATAAGGATGATGCGCCCATTGCATCAGTTACCGCGGAGGCGCCGGCAAAGGATGATGCGCCCCTTGCAACTGTTACCTCGGAGGCGCCCACTATGAAAGATCCCTCAATCGAGGTTGAGGAGACTCCTCGCCCACAGGCGCCGACAACGGATGTTGCACCCGATGCGGTGGCGCCATCAAACCCCGCACCGAGTAAGTGGTTCTAAGATCTTAAATCAGCACACTTTTTTTTTTTAAGGCGCCCATAGCCACTAGGATTTAGCATTGACGATGGCCGTTTCCTCGACCCTTTTAGGCGCTGCGCCCAGTCCTCCCCTATCGGCTGCATTAGTGATGTCGCCGATG
The DNA here is from genome assembly GCA_964030455.1 of Linum trigynum. NCBI lineage: Eukaryota > Viridiplantae > Streptophyta > Magnoliopsida > Malpighiales > Linaceae > Linum > Linum trigynum. Next base: position 23,211,567 of record OZ034814.1, on the reverse strand, counting down.
TCCTCTGATTCGGGCGCCCCCGAGGATGGATCCGTCAAGATTAGGAGGTGGGTGGATACTTTCCCCTCGGGGCAGGCGCCTGCTGAGACCGGTCATTTGACCGTGATCGAAGCTGGTCCTGACCATGTTTCGACTGTGAAGGCGCTTGAGTTAGAAAACTTGGCCATCTCCATGCAACTTCCCCTCACCTAGTCCTTTGCGTCTGCGCCCCGCGCGGCCCGAATTGGCGTGATTGGTCCCCGCTGGCTTGGTATTTATCGAGAATACTTCCGATTTGGTCTCCGCTTTCCCTTGGACCAAGTTCTTGAAGGCATACTGTCTACATGCAAGTGCTCCATTGGGCGCCTCTCTCCCTCCGTTTTTCTTGTCCATATTTTATTTAGACTTAAGTGTAGGCAACATAACGTCGAGCCGTCGTTTAACCTTTTTCACCACTTTTTTAAAATGCAATATAGTGACAATTGCCTGTCAATTCAGAGGCGCCTAGACCTCCCCGGCCACTTCTTAGTAGAGGCGCCCATTAGGTAGAGAGTGGTTTAGGAGCTTCTTTTTTATTAAACCACGTAAAGAGTCTTTTTACGAAAGCGGCGCCCCGTTCACGAAAGGGCGGGTGATGGGTGATCATGAGGCGTTCAACGTCGAGGTGTCCCTGACGAAATCGGAGAAGGAAGGCGCCCGACTTATATCATTGTACCCTGTTTGCCTTAAGTCCACTGAGGCTCGGACGCCTGTTCTACACGAATATTATCGTGACGGTGGGCTCTTGTTTTACACGCGCCTGCTCTCTTTCCTTATTGTTTTGCACGTCTGTTTTACATGTTCCCTTTGCACTTGTTTGGCAGGTTCGGACTTCACCTCAGTCGCGTCCCTGATGAAGTCCCAGTTTGCAAAGCTAGGCTTAGCGCCCAAGAAGGCGCCCAGCTCAAGGAAGGGTGCCACAAAATCCGGAGGGGCTAGCAAATCCACTTCCTCAAGAGGGGGGAACTCCAAATCGAACAAGTCTGCTGCTGCTGAGAAACAGGCGCCTAAGCCTGCGGGGGGAAAGGACAAGGGGCGCCCATCCAAAAAAAGCAAATCTCCCAAGAGGGTTCAGGCAAAGAAAATTCTCAGTCCTCCGGCGTCCGATGCTGTGGATGACACCATTGATACATGGGAGGCGCCCCACGTCACAGAGGCCATCGACGCCTCGGCGCCTGTTGTTGACTTGCTTCAAGGGGATGATGCTGCTGAAGATGAGATATCTTTATCTCAAAAATTGAAGAGGAAGGTAGAGGGCGCCCCTGGTGAGTTGAACAAGCGCACCTGTTTTGACGACGATGTGGACCTGCCCGAGTCACTGCAGAAATGGCTTCAACCACCGAAGCACAAAGTGACACTGGTTTGTTCGGATCGTTCTGCCTTGGAGCGGAGCGCTGCCGTCCACATGGCGCTTTCTGCTGGAGATGTGCTCCGGGCGCCCCTTGACTTGGCAGCTGCTGACCCCTTGCAGATGATGCTTGCTGCACAGAAAGCCATCAAGGAACATGAGGCCTTGCGCGCCGAGGCCACTGAAGCGACCACCTCACTCGGCGTGTCCCAGGATAACCTCGAGACTGCGAGAAATCGTCAAGAAGAACTCATAAAGATGTGCGAGGATGCCCAACTCAAGGCCGCTAAGAGCGCCTCGCTTCTGCAGCGCACAGTTGATGAAGAAAAGGCGAAATTGCGCAAAGAGTATGAGGCGCAGATTGAGGATGAAAAGAGGGCGCATGAGGAGACAAAGGTGAAGCTGGAAAAAGAGCTACTCGACTCAGAGAAAGAGTCAGGCGCCTATAGAAGTGAGATCGACATCCTTCGCCAAGAATGGCGTGCTCTGAAGAAAGACAAGAAGGTGTTGGGGAGAGAGAATGAGAAGCATCAGAAGGAGATACAGGCGCTCAGAGAGGAGAAGAAGGCGCTTGAAGATGAGAAGCAGGCGCTCGAAGCGCGGGCGATGGATGGTAGCTCATCCGACTCAACACAGGCGCTTAAGGCTTCGGCGTCTTTAAACAGCATTTTGATCTTGCGCAAGAAGTTGCTGGCCGATCACCCCAACATTGATTGGGATGTCAACTCCATGGTGAGTTTCGTGATTTCCTACATGGAAAGCGGGCGCCCAATAGTGGATGAAGCGCCTGATGATGGTGGTGAAGGAGATGATGATGGTGATGACTCTTCCTCCTCCGAGTCCGGCAGCGGATCAGCCGAGTAGTTGTAGGCGCATAATGACATTGTTTATGTATCAAATGACAATTTCATCTTGCACTTTTCCTTGCTTGCTGACTCTTTTGTGGTTTTTGAACTAGTCATTTTATTTCGCCTAAGTTATTTCTCCTTTAACCTAAGTTATTTCTTCTTTGCGATTGAGCAAGCGCTTTACACGATATGGGCGCAAAGATGGGCGCTTTACATGACATGGGCGCAAAGACAGGCGCTTTATATGTGGGCGCAAAGTTGGGCGCTTTATACGATTAGGGCGCTTTAAAGAGGCTTGGGCGCTTTTGTTGCATCTTTTCTCAAAGCTCTATTTCATATTAATTAATCCGATTTTCCAAAAGTATGGGCGCAAAAGAGGGCGCTTTACAAAATAATGGGCGCAATAGGGAAGGGTGCTTTGATTCTACGGCGCGTTAGGGTGCTTTTGGAGACAGACTAAGAAAAACCTACTAACCACTGGAGATTTGCCGCTGACTACCTCCTTCTGAGGCGCCTACTCTGCTACATCAGACATTGTACCCACTTCTTCTTCACTCTCATCGTCCATCATGCTTAGCTCCCCGGCCTCATATCTTTGCAAGTTTTGGGCATTCCATGTTCGCTTCACGCTCTTACCTGACAAGGTTTCCAGCTTGAATGTACTTGGGCCAACGACCTCCTGAACACGATATGGACCCTTCCACTTCGAGGCCAATTTTCCCTCGATGGTCTTGGGGCGAAAATCACATTTTAACACCAGGCTTCCTTTCACAATGTTGTGTGCCCGCATCTTTTTGTTGTAATACCTTGCTACCTGCCCTTTCATTGCTTCCAGACGTAAGGCTGCCACCTCTCGGCGCTCATCCAACAGGTCCAGATCGTTGATGCGCTCCTGAACATCCATTGATTCATTTCGGTGGGTCATTCTGAAGGTAGGCACCCGCATTTCAACCGGCAAAACGACCTCGCTGCCATAAGTCAATGCAAAAGGTGTTTCTCCCGATGCCACCTTGAAGGTAGTCCTGTGCGCCTTTAAGACACTCGGCAGCTCCTCAACCCACTTGCCCTTTGCCTCCTCCAACCGGGTATGCAACCCGTGCAATATGCTTTTGTTAGCTGCTTCAGCTTGCCCATTGGCTTGAGGGTAGGCCACAGACGAGAAGCGCAAGATCACTCCATTTTCATCGCAGAATTCGACGAATTTCTTGCAATCGAATTGTTTCCCATGATTAGTGAAAATGGATTCTGGGAGTCCAAACCGCGCGAAGATATTCTTCTTGGTAAACTTCCGCACCTGCGCTTCCGTGATTGACGCCAATGGTTCTGTTGCAATCCATTTGGTGAAGTAATCCACTGCGACAATTAAATATTTGAATTGTCCAGGCGCCTTCGGTAACGGTCCCAAAAGGTCCATACCCCACTGGGCAAAAGGCCAGGCGCCCACATTCCCTTGCATGGGTGCCGCTGGGCGATGTATGTCGTTAGCGTGAATTTGGCATTGGTGACATGCCGCCACGTGCCTCCGAGCGTCCGCCCGTATTGTGGGCCAGTAATATCCTTGGCGGAGCAAAATCTTTTCAAGACTTCGGGCGCCTACGTGCATGCCACAAGTTCCTTGGTGAACCTCGTTGATCGCCTGCAAGCCCTCAGCCTTAGTGAGACATCGCAGGTAGGCGCTTGAGTGTGATCTCTTGTATAACGTCTCATCCACTATGGTGCACCTAGCTGCTTTTCGGCGTAGGCGCCAGGCCTCTTTCGAGTCCTCAGGAACCACCCCTTGTGTGAGGAAGAGCCAAATTGGTGCCATCCAACCTTCTTCAAACCCTGATGATATGGACGCCATTATCACATCCTCGTGGGGCACCTCCTTCGTTACAATCACCGTTCGACTCTCCTCAAAATCCAGCGTCGTTGCCAGTTTGGACAGGGCATCTGCATGCGCATTCTCTTCCCTTGGGACATGTGTGAATGTGACTTCACGAAACCAGGCGCATTTTTTGCGTACAGAGTCCACATAGGCGCCCAACGTTTCCTCCTTTACCTCATAGACTTCATTCAGTTGGTTGACAACTAGTGCCAAGTCGGATTTGATGTTCACCTTCTGAGCGCCCAATTCCCTGGCCATGTGGAGCCCTGCCAAAACAGCCTCATATTCTGCCGCGTTGTTTGTTTTGAGCGTCGCAAAGCGCAAGGCTATTTCATGCAAGGCGCCTAAGGGACTCACAAGGACAATTCCCGCCCCCGCTCCTACTCGACTTGCTGCACCATCCACATGCACCTGCCAAAAGTCTTCGGCTTCTGTTCCTCCATCTGAGACACCTTCAGCAATGAAATCAGCTAAAACCTGCGCCTTGATGGCGGGGCGAGGCGCATAGCTTATATCAAATTCGCTCAGTTGTACCTCCCACTTCACCAGGCGCCCTGATACGTCCATGGATCCAAGGACGGTTCGAAGAGGAAGGTTTGTGAGAACCACAATGCTGTGAGCTTGGAAATACGGCCTGAGCTTATTCGCCGCCATCACCACTGCCAGTGCAGCCTTTTCTATAGGCGCATATCGTGTTTCGTGGCCTACCATGGTACGACTAAAATAATACACTGGTCTCTCTTCATTCGTATATGGGTCCCTGGATATGAGAACTGCGCTCACAGCAATGTGGGACACTGCTATATACAAATACAACACTTCTTTGGCCTTGGGCGCCGTCATCACCGTAGGGGCCGTGAGCACTTTCTTCAAGTCGTCGAATGCTTTGCTACACTCCTCAGTCCACTTGAATTTGGAGGCCTTTTTCAACACCTTAAAAAATGGGGCGCCCTTGTCGGAAGCTCGGGGAATGAAGCGCCCAAGCGCAGCCAATCTGCCCGTCAATCCTTGCACTTCTTTTGGAGTTCGGGGGGGCGCCAGACCCAATATCGCCTCCACTTGTTTGGGATTTGCTTCAATCCCTCTCTTGGTTATCATGAATCCTAAGAACTTCCCCGCTTCTGCCAAAAACACACATTTCTTAGGATTGAGCCTCAGCTTGAAGAAGCGCATTGTCTCAAAAGTTTCTCGTAGGTCCTCGATGTGGTCTAGGCGCCTCTTGCTTTTCACAATCAGATCGTCCACATATGCCTCCACGTTTCTCCCTTGTTGCTTTCGGAAGACTTGGTTGACCATTCGCTGGTAAGTTGCCCCCGCGTTCTTTAGACCGAATGCCATCACTGTGTAACAGAAATTACCAAAAGGTGTCATGAAAGCTGTCTTCGCCCTGTCCTCCTCTGCCATGGGGATTTGATGGTAACCCGAGAACATGTCGAGGAAGCTAAGCGCCTCATGTTAAGCCGTCGCATCCACCAGCAGGTCAATACGTGGCATAGGGTAAGCATCTGTGGGGCATGCGCGGTTAAGGTTCGTAAAATCCACACACATTCTCCAATCTCCCGATGGCTTTGGGACAAACACTACGTTCGAAAGCCAAGTAATGTATCTTGCTTCCTCCACGAATCCTGCCTCAAGCAACCTATCTACCTCCTGACGGAGTGCTTCTTCCTTTTCTTGGGTCAAATTCCGACGTTTTTGTTGAACGGGCCTCTTGCCCTCCTCCACAGCCAGCCGGTGCACTGCTATCTCGGGCGACACGCCGAGCATGTCCTGCGCACTCCAAGCGAATAACTCTCCAAATTCGTGCAACAATTCGATCAATGGAGCCCTCATGTCCTCGGGCGCCTGCTCCGATATTCTCACTTGTCGTTCCGGACGCCCTTCATCAATTGCCACAACCAATTCCCCGTCCACAGATTCAGCTCTGGGCGCCTCCTCAGGTCGGATGTCAATGACATTCAGCCTGTGTCGTCGGGCGCCTCGCTCCACCTCTCGTGCATAACGTGGGGCGCTCCTTCCTCGCGAGATGCCTATTCCCTGTGGTGCCACGAACTTCAATGACTGGTGACACGTAGAAGCTACCCCATTAAATTGTGCCAACAAGGGGCGCCCTAGTATAACATTGGATGGTGAGGGGCAATCCACAATTCCAAACTCTATCGAGTGAGTTACACAATGTACTTCATCTCCCAGAGTCACTGGAAGCCGCACTCTCCCGATGACTTGGGCGGGCGCCCCTGAAAACCCTATTAACACCGAGCTTGAAGGTCTTACTAACTCTGGCGCCAGCTGCATGCGCTCAAACGTGCTTTTGAATAGGACATCCATTGAACTACCCGTATCCACCAACATTCTCTTCACCTTGCATCCCGCTATCACGCCTTGTATCTCCAATGCCTCCTCTAATGGAACTTGACATGCCTCATCGGGTTCCTGGTTGAAGTGTATTTGCACCGCCGCCTTTGCTCCAACTGATGCCGCTCTTAGGCTCCTTGTCCTCTCCAGCTTATCCCTCAAATCAAGGGTTCCGGTAATCGATTCCATCGTGAGCCTCACGCGGCTGGGGTCACCATTTTGATCCACCTCAAAGGGTGGTGGGGGTATCTCGGGCGCTTGTTGCACCCTTGCCTCCTTTTGTGTTTCTTGCTTCTTGGGCGCTGTGAGCGGCCCGAATACCTCTGATTCGATGCGCGTGATAGGCGCCCGTTCTGCCACTCTTGCCGTGTAAGTGCGATGGAAATCACAGTACCGATCAAGATTTTTCTTGTTTGGTTGTCCACGCATTGGTCCCGGCCATCGTATGTGATACCCTCTCTCCTTGACGTATTGCAAGATATTCTTCAGTGTATCATTGTATTCCGTGAAACTTCCCGATGATCTTGGTGTCTGGCGTTGCACATCCGGTCTCCTTTGAGGCATGCCACTCCCTACCGCTGGCCTTGGCGCCTGCCTGCCTTTTATCTCTTCGCCTCTCATGCGCCTCTTTTCGGCTCTGCGCGCTGCCAACGTTTCTTCCAACATAATTACTTTTTGCACCCTTCGATCCAAGTCTTTTGTAGACACTATATCTCGCTTCGAGAGGGCTCGGCACAACTCTTCACTGGTCGTGCAGGCGTCTAGACATACTCCCAAAACCGCTGGTTGCAAATCCTTGACCGCCATGGCGACTGAAATCCATCGATCATAGAATTCCCTTAGCGCTTCCCCCTCCTTCTGTCTTACTTTGAATAAGGCGCGTATGGTTAGAGTTCGGCGCTTCCGGCTAGCGAACTTAGACAAGAACAACTCAGCGAATTGTTCGAAGCATTCGATGCGCCCTTCATCAATTTGATGGTACTAGTCCAAAACAACTCCCGCGAACGTGGACGGGAACACCTTGCATAACGTTGCATCTGAGCTATTGTGCAATTGCATTTTGGTGAAGTAGCTATTCAAGTGGTCCTACGGGTCGGCCACCCCATCATAGCTTGGCAATGGTGGTATCGTTGTTCCGGCTGGCTCCATCAAGATGTTTTGCGCAAGCGGTTGTCGAACACCAAAGCGTTTTTCAAGACGCCTAGGCGCCCATATATTAGGTTCCTCAATGCCATTTGCCTGCGGTTCAGCTTGTTGCCTTCAAGTGCGTGGGCGCGCTTGATATCCAGCGCCTAAGTCAGCATGGTGCGGAAGCCCGTATTGCATTGACTCAGAGTCTTCGTTCGCCCTCTCCCTCTTTCTGATACCCGGACTATACGTCATCATGTCTTCACTCCTTCCCCCTTCTATTTCCCTCCTAAGCGCTGCAATGGCCCTATCCTGATCAACGATGATTCGGAACAACTCTCTTTTCGTCAACGACTCATCTTCACGCGGTGACAGGCGCCCATGGCTAGCTTCTCCTTCTACATCCATCATCTCCCAAATTGGAACTCTCTGATCGAATAACACCCTCTCCTCCATTCTCCTCATCAAAATTTTCCATGCGCCTAGTTTCTTCCCCTATCTGGCGCGCCAAATGTTTAAGCCACAACACTCCGTGCAACGCTCCGTACCTAGATTCTCTTTCCTTACAGATTGCGATTGCCACCAGGCGCACAGATCCTGCACAGACAAACGCCTAGTGGGCTTGGTTCGCCCGTTAGCACTCCGAAGCTTAAGTCAGAGTCTGCTTTTAGAGAGAGAAGTAAGCTGAGGATTTTAGTGAGAGAAGCCAACCTGCGTAAATGCCAACTATCGGGTACTATTTATACTCGTCGAGGTCCCAGCGGTCTTCCTGGCACTTCAACCCACGTCATCTCTTCATTTAATGCATGGTACGGTACAGCAGTCAGGCGCCTGTACGTGGCCGCTCCAGAACGCCGCAAAAGGGGCGCCCAGCAGGGACCACAGTCGCCATGTGGCTCCTTTCCCTGCCGCACTTCCGTACCCCTTGTCCTCATGCTTCCTTTGTCGTCATGCGCCTACCCTACACTGAGAAGCCTAACCTATTGTTTGGGCCCGTTTAAGCCTAACCTATTTGTTTTTGGGCCTGTTTCACTATTCTATCCTCATGGGCTTGAGCCTGTTTATACTTCCCCAACAGGATGTTTTTATTTTTGTTTATTAAGATTGATGTTTTTAAATAGTAAGTAACTAATATGATCAGTTTCACATAATACAATTGTCCAACCGAGCGAATCCATACATGAAACAATATAATCTAAGATCGATTCAAGAAAAAGTAAAACCATGTTGAAACTACTTAGTCAACCTTCTATTAGGGACTAGAGACTATAACAATACCCCTTGTGTTGTTATTGTAACAACACTAGCCTCCAACCAATAGGAAGCTAGGATTGTGATGACTTTTTATTAGATGAGTTGACCTAGTGTAAAATCAAAGCAGGGGTATAATTGTCATTATGAAAAATCTGTTTAAATAAAAAAATATTTTTATTTTCTGCCCAAAAATTTGGTCGCCTGAATTCTGCCACTGGTCGCCGGTCACCGAAATATGCTTTTTGTCGCCGGAATATGCTATTTTGTCATCGGAATATGCTTACCGTCGCCGGAATATGCTTACCGGCGTCGGAATATGCTTACCGGCATCGGAATCTAGTCATCGGGGCCGAAATATGCTTATAGGCGCCGGAATCCGGTCACTGACGGTCACCGGAGTTCGGTCAACGGTCTTCATTGACCGGTCAACGGTCAACGATCACCGGATGTTATGGTCTGCATTGTGAGATTTATGGTTTGGTTTCTCATATTTTTGTACGCCTTTTGTGGTTTGCTTTATCGTGTTTGTGGTTTGCATTGAGAAGTTTCTGGTTTGCTTTATCGTGTTTGTGGTTTGCATTGTGAGGTTTCTGGTTTGTTTTAATATATTTGTGGTTTTTATTACAAGGTTTCTGGTTTGCTTTTGTGGTTTGTTTTACCGTGCGTGTGGTTTGCATTAGGAGGTTTCTGGTGGGCTTTCGCAAATGTTGTGGTTTGCTTTGTGGGGATTGTGGTTTGTTTTAGAGGATTTGTGGTCTCCATTAAGATGTTTCTGGTTTGCTTTTTTGTGGTTATTTATCACGTGTGTGGTCTGCATTAGGAGGTTTCTGGTGTATTTTCGCAAATGTTGTGGTTTGCTTTGTAAGGCTTGTGGTTTGTTTTAGGGAATTTGTGGTATGTATTAGAAGGTTTTTGGTTTGCTTTTTTGTGGTTTTTTTATCACGTTTGTGGTCTGCATTAGGACGTTTCTGGTTTGCTTTTGTGGTTTGCTTTATCGTGTTTGTGGTTTGCATTATGAGGTTTCTGGTGTCCATTAGAAATATTTATGGTATGCTTTGTGGGATTTCTGGTATGTTTTAGGAGACTTGTGTTTTGCATTAGTAGGTTCATGATATGCTTTTTGTGGTTTGTTTTACCATATTTATAGTTGCATTAGGTTTCTGGTATTGAAATGCTCATGTTCTGCATACCATAATAAATTTTAAGCACTCGACATCCCAACTATATTTCATCTTACACCAACATTAAGTTTTGGCTTAACTAAACGCTCGTAAATGGCCAAGTCCGTTCAGTAATCAGAGCAAAGCTTCTTCAACCGAACGTTCGCAAGGAAGCAGTGATCGGAGAGCAATGCGGTTTCAGTACCGAACTCTCGCAAAAGCGGTGCGGCGGCGCACCACGAGCAGTATTTCACCCCCGCCACAGCCGCCGCTCGTCCTTTCGCGATCCTTCGCGCATTTGTCGTCCTAGTCCGCGGAAAAGTGCGCTTGTCGATCCCCCTGATTTCTCACTATCTCTCTCTTCTTCCCGCTCCCTAATCTCTGGTTTCAAAATCACCCGCCTAAAATTCTCAGTGATTTTCGATAATGCAGGCGCAGGTCTCCTCGTCGTCGTAATTTTGGCATTGCGTTCGATATCGACGGCGTCATTTTTCGCAGCGAATGGCCAATCGGTGGCTCCCCTCAAGCTCTCAAACGCCTCTACGACGAAGACTCCCAGACGGCGACGGGGGTGGTGACGGCGACGGCGGCGGGTATTGTGGACACGAGCGCCGCGGTTAATTATGAGGATCTGAATAACCAGCAGAAGAATCATGTGCTGTCGCTGGACCTTAATTTGCCGGCGCCGGAAGATCTCGACGCCCACCAGCATCACCGTGCGGAGCAGTCTCCGTCTCTGTCCAAGTTCCAGTTCGCGTCGAAAAAATGGACGAAGGCGATGATGTTCTTGGCTCCGGCGTTGGTCGGGTGCCACTACTGATCGGAAACAGAAGAGAGAAGGAAGATGAGGTCTGGTGTGGGATTAGGGTGGGTTTGAATTTTTTCTCGTCACTGTATCAGAAGAAGTCTCTGCCTCCATCCCTGTCTATCTCTCTCTCTCTCCAAACTCTGCCATGTGCGGCTCACGCTCCATGCTCCCTCCCTTCGTCTTCTTCCCCATTATTGCGTATAGTAACATGCAGCTGAAGCCAGCCAGGCCATCAGCAGCGACGACCGCATATTCGATTCCGTCGACGGAAAAGGATCAACTGGGTCACATCACCGGGTGCTAGCCTGAACCGTGATCAAACCTGGGCCGTAACTAGTTTAAGCTAATCGCTTTAATGGAGATAGGCCTTTTTAGTTTAATGACGCCCAATCCATCCGGCCCAATTTCTAGGGAGGGTTGAATTTTAATTTATTTTATTATTTTCAGTATAAATTTACCCTTTTGCCCTTAATGAATCCTATTGTTATTATAACAACAAAAAGAGTGTTCTTATACTATCCGGACCCTAAGATAATATAATATACATATAAGCTATAACAGTAGCACTCCATGGACAATGATGTCTCAGATTTCAAAATTGGACTCTATGCAGGAAAAAAAAAACAAAATATTTATTTGAATAGGAAACTCTCAAAGATTGTCAGTTGATAAGATTTTTAACGGAAATGCATTCTCGAAATACGTACTATCAAAATATGTGTGATAAGTCAAATTTGAGTTGAATAGCCGTAAAACTCACAAAAATTATTAATCTATACGAATTTGAAAATTTAAAATGCATCATAATCGGAATACGCATGGTCGGGCGACATCTAAAAATTTGTTGATTTCCTCTCTAGATGGTGAAAAGTTAGTTAGCAATTGAAGAAGCGGTGAAGAAACTATCAGCAATTGGAGAGGTGGAGGTTTTTTTGGATGACCAAATGGAATTGCTACTAAAGTTCATGATAATTACAAAAAACTCTCTCAACTTCAGCAATTCTTCTTCTAGCAACCTCACCCGTCGTCGTCGCAGCACCAGCACCAACAACCCTTCCTCCTTACACTTTTACAAAGAGCGTCGCTCCTAGATTGAAATTTTATGGCTCGTTCGAGGAGTGGAGACGAAGAATAGAGAGGGATCCCAAGCAACTTAGGACATGTTTGGAGGTTGTGATTCATATAATTGATGTATTCTATCAATTTGTGTATTGTAATTATATGTATTGTCTGAATAGATGCATTTGACAAATACATCGTTTGTTTAATGTGATTCTACTTTTTGCAAATAAAAAAACAACACTCATTTTAGTAAATAAAGTCAAGTTTGCCCTTTCGTTGTCATCAACCTTACGACTCGAACTTCCTTTCCGAGAGTTGCCACATTTTCACTTGAGAACCCAAAAACCCAGATTCTTTATACCAGTCCCCTTCCCCTCACCGCCCCTGCAACCAACAATTGAAACAATAAAATTTGGAATTTGAAACTTTTGGAGACGGAAAGAAATAGTGAGACAAAGTGAGTGAAGCTTTTCCCCATTATGACTTTATTATTGCTTGGAGTGGCAGATTTTTGCAGCAAAGCTCGGCGACAGTAGACGATGGGGAGCTCGGGATCGAGCCCGGATGGAGGTCGTTTTGAAAATTGAAGGTTGTGTGGGTGAGGTACGAGACACAATCTTGCCGGAGCAGACTCCTGTTGCTTTCGCTAGAGGAGAGGAAGGAAGAGATGCAGTCAGTGTGCGGAGGAACGACGATGGGAGAGAAGCAAATTATGAGGGCAATTCTAAAATAAGATAAAAATAGAAGGGACAAAGATGGAATAAAAAATTAGCAGACAATCCTTCATCAACAATTTCAACTTTGAGTAGAGTTTTTAAATCACTCAATTTGAATGATTGTGGGTGGGGTCAGAAAAAGGTAATACATGAATTTTGCTTCAAAATAAACCAGAAAAACGACTCAATCTCACCATTACATGTATTCATTAAATCATTCACTTGAAATCACATCTTCCAAACAAGCCCTTAGTTCACGAATGAAGAATGAACATGGTGATTTGTCCACAGAGTTGTGACGGACGAGCTTCATGAGGCCTCGAAAAAATAGGGTCCAGTGGGCTTTAGTGAAGCGGAATTTTATGGATTGACGGCGACTTGGTCTGCTTCAATGGATTGAAGCTCATTGACATGGATTTAGTGTTTGTTGGAGAGAAATAACTTGGTTGGGGAATCGCCCGTCAAAGGAGGAAGTAGTAGTTGGTGAATTGAGCGTCGTTGAGATGAAGAAGCTGGAGGCGAATCGCGCGTCGCCGAGTGGGAGAAACTAGTTGAGAAATTGACTGTTAGTTAATGTCCAGTTCACTTGCCACGTCAGCAAGTACGGAATAAAATTTTTATTTTTTGAATTTCTGTATTAATTTTATTTTCTAATAATAATAATAATAAACAAACAAAAATAAAAAAATCCAATTTATCCCCTCCCCTGTCGCCTCAATTGGGCAAAACCATTTCCCAAACCCCCTTCTTCCCCAAAACCCTTCCCCTTCTCCGACGCGCTGTCACCGCCATTGGAGGAAGAAAAACTGCAGCGGCGGCGCCCTCTCATTCTTCTCCGCCTCTTACTCTCTAATTTCTTTCAATCTAATACACACTACTTCTAATGACAAACCCATTCAGAGACCAAAAAATTCTCCATTTTCCCCACTGCCACCACGCTCCTCCATCCACTCTTTCGCCCGTTTCTAGCCAAAAAAAGATGATTACTTTCAGGCGGTGCTCGTAGGCTTCCCGGATTTCGGCGGTGCCACCACTTTCTTCTTTGTCGCTGCGGCGACGGTCGAGACTTTATCTAGCGCCTCCTTCACCCTCTTCCTACATATGTCTGCTTCTTTAGCCCTCCAGTCGGCTTCCTCCTTCGCCGCCTTGACCGCCTCTGCCATCGACCATGAGACGATCTTGGCAGCGCAGAGCAGAGTCGTGGCCATCTTGGCATCGATGGAGACCCGAGCCCCAGAGGGAGGAGAGAATAAGGAAAAGGTGGGGTCGGAATAGGAAGGGAACGACAGGAGAGGGTGGGAGGGAGCGCAGCGGGAGTGGGTGTGGGAGGCGCAGTTGGAGAACCGGAGGAGCTCCCTTGGTTTCCGATCTTGTTGTTTCACCCGGAGGAGCGAAGGAGGAGATAAATAGGGGTTTATTATTATTTTTTATTTTTTATTATTATTATTATTAGAAAAGAAAATGAATACAGAAATTCAAAAAATAAAAAAATTATTCTGTTCTCGCTGACGTGGAAAGAAAGTTGGACATTGACTAACAATCAACGAATTTGACCGTCCAATTTGACGGTCAAACCCGGCTCCTAGCCAAGTTAGGAAGTATGGTACATAGTTCAGTCCAGGATAGCAATTTCGAAAACCACGGGGCAAAGTAGAAAGTTTGTTTATAGTTTAGGCCAAACTAAAGTATTAACCCTAACACAAATAAGCAACCGAAAACCTCATAGAAATCACTTAATATAGTTAATAGTTAAGTGTAGAAATTACATAAGATCGTTAAGATCAATATTAACATCTCTCACACGTCATCATCCTCACTCTCATCATTATTCTCAGGACACTTGAAGTACTTTCACCATTACCCATATTTCTTTGATCACCATCATTTGTCAAAGGCAACTCATTGATTGATGTGTTCTGTAACACCCATACATATTTTAAAACATTCACAAGATCATATCGATTAAAACCTTTCACAAACGCGTTTAATTTACATCATAATTTACATAAACTTTTACAACTTCAGAACACATGACAATAGAGAAGATAATCTTCTCTCAAAATACTATAAACAAGTCATGTCGGAGTCTAAGTTCACCAGCCCACCTCATTGATGTCGAGTTGAGTCTTGCTGAGTTCCCTTCATTTCAAGTCCAAAACTTCTAATCTGGGGAAATTTTTTGACGAGAGTGAGACGTCACCTCAATGAGCAAAAACTAACATGCCAACGATATCAACACAAACATGATAACTGGGTGAAGTCAAACCTCGCTCTTATCTATATTTTCCCTAGCTAACCACTATCTCATTCACATGGCCATTGCATTCCACTCATAAAATCATACATAGTCCAATGATCAATCATGCATACATACACACATATACACACGTTGAGGTTAGCCAGATTACATGTCTTTTAGCCTTAATTTTGTCAGGTCATACACTCCCCCGAGTATAACTAGTAGATGCATAAAGCATCGCCAATAGATGCGTTGAGCAACGCCAATAGTTGCATAAAGAACCACCCAAAAGATGCATTAGGCACCACCAATTGATGCATAGAGCACTGCCCAATAGATGCATTAACATCGCAAATAACTAGGCCTTATATCGCTCTCCCAGAGAGCTAGGCTTATAGCCATCAATCCAATATATATAATGCATGACAAGGCACCATTATGGTTGATTTAGGTTATCAAGAAATTCTTTCTTTATTAGTCTTACAATTATATAACACATGCAAGCCATTAATACTTAATCCCAAAAAATAAATCAACCAGTCATTTACATGTTTTCGCCTTTACGGCTATCCTATACCACATCATTGCCTTTCCGGCTTTCCAATACCATACAATTTCCTTTTCGGCTAGCCAATACCAAATCATGGCCTTTTAGGCCATCCAATGTCACATCATCGCCATTTAGGCCATCTGATGCTATATCATTATAGAAACATATCATAAAGCTCATTCGAGCCTCACAATCTCAATCACAGACATAAAGAATCATTTCATAATATTCCATGTAAGCATGACAATACATTATGTATTCAATAATAGTACACCATCACCTAAGTCATGCAATCACATCAATAATTTATCACAAAACCATCACATATGATAATTTCATTCCACTTCATGATCATTCAACCATTTTTCATCATTAAATCACATAACCATGCTAATTTTACAAAACATCAGTTGTAGAGGCAACCTTTATTTGCAGTGGCACAATAGCAATTCGCATAGGCATACACAATATCAACCCAACAAAATGTCTTTTCATATTTCATCCACCATCCATGCATTTTCAATTTCATACCATCAAAATGAAGTCAATCTTTGACTCCTTATCACATTCACATTTCTTATACTCAGGTCACTTCATGACCTGAGTACCATATTCATATTAATATGGTTGATAGGTTAAGGTTTACTCACAGTTTGATCGCTAATTCGCAAGTCCTTTTCCCTTTGAGGACTCCACAACCTTCTCCTTTCCTTTAATTAATCCATTTATTCACATTTAATCAACCACATCATATAGAGAAATCATATGAATGCATATTGGTTGGAATGCATCGAAGTTTGAAACGAAACACTTCTTTAGCCCAAAACAGGGAAAACACGGCATCTATGGTCACAAACCATGACATTTTTTAGAGCCTAGAGAACGGGTTTTTAG
Source organism: Linum trigynum (assembly GCA_964030455.1). Classification (NCBI taxonomy): domain Eukaryota; kingdom Viridiplantae; phylum Streptophyta; class Magnoliopsida; order Malpighiales; family Linaceae; genus Linum; species Linum trigynum. The sequence goes on along the minus strand of OZ034814.1, from coordinate 23,195,320 downwards.
GAGGTGTTTCTGGCATATTCCTCCCCAAAATCACGAACTTAATTGGTCAAAACCCGACTGTGTTTGAAGCCGGATTTTTAAAAAGCCTTGCTGGAAATCACTACCTCCGTTCATGGTTTTGGCCATTTCTCCCTTAATATTCAACCAAATTTAGTAATTCTTTTTTATAATTAAACTAGATTCATAGGGATACAACATATCAAAATTTCAGGCCATTTTAGACTAGTTTATTAGGTTTAGAACTCAATCAAAGTTAAAGGTTCAAAACTGTTTTTATTCTACTTCCTCTTCCAGTACTCCCCTTTGATCCAATCCACTCTTAAACCCCAAAACATAACTTCTTGGACAATCTCCATGATTAATAATTTCTATACACACTCACACAAATCATCATAACCCTTTACTTCATTTGTCCAACATGGTATGGCCAAGAACCCGGTTTTTGGGTAATTTTGTCATTTTGAACCATAACTAACTCTAACTGTATTCCCTTGATTTCTAACATCTTTAAAGTAGATTCATAGCATGAACTCAAGAAACAAATCCATAAATTTCTTTCTGGAACAATTTCTAGGGTTTAGGTTATTTTCTTGGAGAAAGAAAGAAGATGATGCAACCATTGTTTCTTACTTCTTCAAGCTCTACCCTCCTTATTCTCCAACTCCCAACTTGTCTTAGCTACTTTAAGTTCTAGATTTTTTGGATGATTGATGATGGTGGTGATGTGGGAGGTGGTGGTGGCTGTTTGGAAGAGAAAGGAAGGAAATGGAAGATGAGATAGAAGGGAAGGAGAGGGCAAATTTTTGCCTCCCCCAAAATCCCTCTAGAACACTCTTCTTCTCCAATCTACAACCTCCACTTGGCACCCATTACCATTCACTCCTCCAATTTCCTTTTCACAACCAGTTTAGTCCTCAAAGTTTGAATACCACCAAATTAACTTACTAATTTCTTCTAAATCACCATGATCATTTCATTCCCGACTTAAGGGACAATACGATTATGCTCGTCATTAATTACGCTATCATAAATAAATATACTTATGAGGGTAAGGATGTTACATGTTCACTTTGTGATCGATAAACGGTCGGCGATTGTGGTGTTGACGATTTGGGAGATGAACGAAAGCTTGCAACGGAATGGGAATTAGGCTAATTGCGAGGGTGGTGGGGAATAAACTACTAGCTAATTCAGAGGGTGGAGGAAATTGTTGATGGAAGGAGTTGGGTGTCGGTGTGCTGAAGAGGAAGGGAATAAAAATCAATTGAAGGTGGACTATCGGGTTAGGGTTGTGTTTTTCATTATGTTGGGTTGGGGGAAATGAACTTGAACTGGTTCATGGGCAAAACCCAACCTGGTCGACCTAATTTTGCTTCAGTTGACATGAACTTTGAAATCGTACAAAATCGTAGATTTTAAGGGTTTTACAGTTTTAAATCGGGATTTTATAAGATTTTGTTCAAAGATTTTGTAGTAAAATCAGGATCAGAACTCATAGGTAAGATCGTAAAATCGTAAGATTTTAAGATTATTATCGGGATTTTGACTACATTGCATTTAAGATTATTAAATGTCTCATTACCGTTCTCGGGAATAGACGAGTCAGGATGAAATAGATAGAGGAAAGGAAAGGAAAGGAACAATGAAATATGGGCAACATTTATGTTTAGACAGTTTTGGCTCATACACCCCCTCACTAGGACCATTCACAAGCTCACGTTCTAATTCTGCCCACCAACTTGAATACAAAGCTTGTTCATATGAAGCAGAGAGAGTCATCCCTCGCATGAAAATGAACAATATTTTATTCATTGCCTCGACTCAAACCTATGTATATTCCCTTTACGTATATCAAGAACTTCAATATTCGTACAATTACATAATACTGAAATTCGTACAATTACATAATCGTAGTTCGGCGCACACTGTTACCGCGGCGAGATTTCATATTCTGGAAGCATTTTAGAACAATCCAAACTAACGTACAAACCGTGTTCTATGTCATCAGCATCGTTCAATCACTAATCGTTCATCCTATTTCAAAGATCGTTCTTGATATATTTCATGGATGGAAATGATCTCTCCACATTTGCTTTTCTAACAGGAAGTGCCAACTTGATAAGCAAGGAAATAGATGGATACAATTTTTTTCTAACTCATCAACCCCTTGTAAGTATTTGAACTTGTCATTAAATGTTAGATCACAGATATAGGAATTCAATAGATGATGAAAAAGTTTCATAAGATTCAAAAGGAACTCGTAGGGTTAGAGAGTTGCCAGTTGCATCACTTTCTCCTTGTAAAAAATGACAAATGAATTATGTGAATTTAAGCAAGCCATAGATGACAATAACTGAAAATTGACCTCAATTATTAATTTTTTGTAACTACATATATACGACAGTAAATACCTCAACCTGAGAGTGATGTAGACATGTTACTCGTTCACTTATGCACTTAGACTTTCCATGGTGAACATATGTCATCGATATTAGGAACTTCAATCGTTTCTTATCACAAAAGAATTAAAACCAATACCCATTCTCTTCCAAAGCTCTCTATTTTTGACACCATGTCTGACACACCCTGGAACACGGTTGTGTTCCATGTCGTATTATAGTTGTTCTTCAATTCTATTTTGTCAACTATGCTAGAGTGTCGATTAGTTGAGTTGACACACCCTTGAACACGCTTGTGTTATGATTCGGGCCTAATTGTACACATTTTACCCCTCATTTATTGATAGTTTGGCTTTGCATTTCATCATCTCTCGACATATTTCACGCTAGGTTGTGCTTGTTTCGATACATTTCAGGTCCTAGCACGTGTGAAGTGCAAGCGTCCAGGTTCGGGCCATGTTCACCATTTACCATTGGAGTTCACGATCTCCTAAGGCCGTGAACTGGAGCCATAAACCGTGAACCGCGAAGCGCCAGGGCGATTTCTGAGGTTACAGACGCCGCGTGAGTTCACGGTCACCAAGACCGTGAACTTTGAATGCAAATCGTGAACTCAAGTGAGTGAAGAGGTGCATTTCGACACAGCACGCCGAGTCCACGCACGCATTGAGGATTTCACGACCGTGAACTGAAGTCGTGAACTAAACCCGATCCTAGTATAAAATGTGAGCTGAAAGGAAGAAAGAGGGGGAGCCCCAAAAGCGGGGAGAGGCTTCTTCTTGAAACCCTAGAGAGAAAATGTGACGAACCAAGAGGGAGAAGAGGCTAGGGTTTGTTCCAAGTGAAGATTTTGGAAGATCCTCTCCCAAGGAGGATTTCTACAAGCACAAGGAGGGTTGGAGGCATCACAATGATGGTTTATTTCTTCTTCCTTTGTGTTCTTCTTTTATCTAGCATGGAGTAGTTTCCATTTTCACTTGGGTGTTGTAGAACCCTAGCTCCTATCATGTAATTGATTGTGTCGGTTCATTTGTTGATGCCAATTAAACATTGAGATACATCTATTGTGTTCCCTTTGATTGGTCCCCAAGTTTTGTTGTTGGGTTGAAATATTGCCTTGTTTGAGATTGGTTTGCTTGGGGAAAAGCAAACGTTCAAGTGTGGGGGAGTGATTCGGGCCTAATTGTACACATTTTACCCCTCATTTCTTAATAGATCGGCTTTGAATTTCATCGTCCCTCGACATATTTCACGCTAGGTTGTGCTTGTTTTGATACATTTCAGGTCCTAGAAAGTGTGGAAGGGTCGAGGATGAGTTTTGGGACGATTAGAGGTCGAAAAAGTGCGAAAACCCAAAGAAAAGTCCCAAGTCCGTGACAATTGCCCTGTAATAGTGAAGTGCATGCATCCAGGTTTCAGGCCATGTTCACGGTTTCCCATTGGAGTTCACGGTCTCCTAAGACAGTGAACTGAAGCCATAAACTGTGAACCACGAAGCGTCCATGGCGATTTCTGAGGTTACTGACGCCGCGTGAGTTCATGGTCACCAAGACCATGAACGTTGAGTGCAAAACGTGAACTCAAGTGAGTGAAGCGGTGCGTTTCGACACAACACGCCGAGTTCATGGACGCATTGAGGAGTTCACGGAAGTGAACTGAAGCCGTGAACGGAGCCCGATCCCAGTATAAAATCTGAGTTGAAAGGAAGAAAGAGGGGGAGCCCCAAAAGGGGGAGGGGGGGAGCCTTCTTCTTGAAACCCTGGAGAGAAAAAGTAACAAACCAAGAGGGAGAAGAGGCTAGGGTTTGCTCCAAGTGAAGATTTTGGAAGAACCTCTCCCAAGGAGAAGTTCTACAAGCACAAGGAGGGTTGGAGGCATCACAATGATGGTTTCTTTTTTCTTCCTTTGTGTTCTTCCTTTATCTAGCATGGAGTAGTTTCCTTTTTCACTTGGGTGTTGTAGAACCCCAAACTCCTATCATCTAATTGGTTGTGTGGATTGAATGATTGTGTGTTGGAGGTGTTTAATTTAAGGTTTGATGTATTATTCATGAATGATTGTGTTGTGTGAAAGCCTATCAATCTAATTGACATTCTAACCTAGTTTAGAGAGGAGACCTCATTTGGTTAAGAGGCTCTTTTAGAGATGGGTTTCTTCGGGCATTACATGTCTTCTATTCTAGGTTGATTAAGGGCAAACCTCTAAGTTTGAATTAGACATCTGGGTTAATTGTGATTATATCGTCCAAACCCTTGGTTTGAGGGAGAAGATAAGTCAACCCTAAATTGCTTGGGCCAAGAGGGCTACAATTGTAGCCTTTGACCCCTACCTTGGCCTAGCGATTGGGAGAATAGTTTCCAACCATTGTTGCTTGCGCCTCCAACGTGTCACAATTGCCTCGTCGCACGCCACTTCATTCAATCCCACGGTTCTTGGTAGTTGGTTAGGGGAAAGCAACACACGAGTGAAGCTCCTCACTTAGAGTTTTCCATAGTTTTAAACCCAAAACTGTTTTGCTAGATAACAACTTAAGCGATTGAAGTAGAGGTACATGGACCGCCCTGGGTTTGACAATGAAATAGTTGCCCTACACTGCACATGACTAGAATTTAAAAACTTGGGCTCTAATCGGGATTACTTCATGGTGTAGTTCCGAGCGAGTCATGTTACTAACCGTATTGCCTGTTATGTGAAATAAACTTGCTTAAAACATGCATAAATTCTTCAACACACTCTCCAACACGGACGTATTAGACCCCAATGTAGATCCCACAATCGATAGCATCATCAATGTCATCCTTCTCTGATGACATGAATGAAAAAAACATACTGGAAGCGAACACACCAAACAAATTTTTCCGAAAAACTTCAAAACACTGGCATATTTGATAATATTTCTAAAGTACATCATTATTTTTTTATCTAAAAAATAATAGAGGGACATGTTTGAAAAAATATTTAGTAGATGAACATATTATACCAATAACTAAGGTTGCAAATGAGCCAACTTGCTCAAGAACGACTCGACGTGGAGCTCAGTAAATCTCGTTCAACACTCGAAATCGAATCGATTATTAACGAATTGAGCTTAATCAACATCAAAACTCAGTTCAATGCACCTCATTTGAGGCACTAGCCATACCCCTTAATAATTGCACTAAGTCACGTTTGGTAGGTGCAAGTCCTAGCTGTCCTAAAAGTTACAATTATGTATATGCCCCCTTTAGAGAAAATAGGATATATCATATATGCTCCTTACACCTGCATATGGTTATAAATTCTCCGATTGCTGTTCTTCTCAGACTCCCTGAGGCTAAAGCAACCTTTTAAATCTGTCGAAGCTCATTCATCCTACTATCTTACTAGAGACCTATGCACTGCAAGCCAACCAAAATTACTATATTGTATTCACTATGCCGAAAGAGAATATTATCAGTACAGAAACCTCCAAACATAAGGCAGGCATACAAAGATCCAAACATAGTTTCATATTCGTTCAATACTGTTCAATCACCTGACCAGCCAAGTGAAAGAACAAACAACAGCATTGAGACGACAAGATTTCCCCAGAAAGACCAGTCACCTCTCAGATGTCTGTCTCGTATGAATTGCAAGCTAAATGCACCAACAAAACATGATCTCAGACAAGAAAGGAACTACTACTGCATCATCAGCACTAGCTACGATCTAGAAAGGCCCCAAAGTTCCCATTTTTGTTGTATATATGCAGATGGGCATGCTGCGAATCTAACTGAACAATGAAGCACATTTATTCATCATAAAGCCAAACCAACACTGGAGAAGTTGATGTCAATTGCAGCCAAACTAACACTTGGAAAATCGACATTTGACCATGGATGGATGTGTCTCAGAAAGCTTCATAGAGCTAGCAAGTAACGGCTTAAGAATGTGAAAGGGGATGGATGATATGAATTCGAGGTTGCTAACAGAGAACATAAAACAAAAATGGATGTGCCAAACGGTTCTGCAATGCCAAAGGCTCTCCTCCTTCCTTATTCTGATCGATTGGCGTACCTTTCAACCTTAGCGTCACTCAGATTGATTCCTACCATGGCCTCGCCCAATCCACAGCTCACCTCTGCAAGAACATCAGGGTCCGTGTAATGGGTCACGGCCTGCACAATTGCCCGAGCCCTCCTGGCCGGATCCCCACTCTTGAACACCCCAGAGCCGACGAAAACGCCGTCACAGCCGAGCTGCATCATCAAGGCCGCATCAGCTGGAGTCGCCACTCCCCCGGCGGCAAATTGGACCACGGGGAGCCTCCCGAGCTGCTTGGTCTGCATCACCAGATCGTACGGGGCGGCAATCTTCTTGGCGAAAGTGAAGACCTCATCGTCATCCATGTTCCTCAAAACCCTAATGTCTCCCATCACCGACCTCACGTGCCTGACAGCCTCGATTATGTTGCCCGTCCCGGCCTCGCCTTTGGTCCTGATCATCGCCGCGCCCTCCCGGATCCGGCGCAGGGCTTCGCCGAGGTTCCTGCAACCACAGACAAAAGGGATCCGGAAATTGTGCTTGTTGATGTGATTCTCGTCATCGGCCAGGGTCAGGACCTCGCTTTCATCCACGTAGTCGATTCCGATGGCTTCCAGGATCTGAGCCTCCACGAAATGGCCGATGCGGGCTTTGGCCATGACGGGGATGGTGACGGCCTGCTTGATTTCCTTGATCAATTGGGGGTCGCTCATCCGGGCGACGCCTCCTTGAGAGCGGATGTCGGCGGGGACTCGCTCCAGAGCCATGACGGCACAGGCGCCGGCTTCCTCGGCAATTCTGGCCTGCTCGGCGTTAACGACGTCCATGATTACGCCGCCGCGGAGCATTTGGGCGAGGCCGACCTTGACAGAAAAGGTGGATTTCTTGGTGCTCTCGCAAAGCGCGCCGTTACCGTAGACGGTGACTACGCCGCTGTCCGCCATTGTTGTGAATTTTAGAGATTGGGGGAGAAGGGAGGAGGAGGGTTGTGGATAAGCCGAAACAGGGAGTGAGTGGAGAGAAAGCTGGAGGATTGAGAGCTCCTTTACTTTGTTGGTTCAGATTGTTGGTAGGGGACGTTTTGCTAGTTCCAATACAAAATTATCGGGGGTTTTTCCCTAATATAAAAAATGAGAATTTGGTTATTTAGTTATTATTATTATTAATTTTTTTTATAGAAAGTTCCTGGAATTTTATTAATGGGCTATAGCCTCATTTGTTAACAAATCCAACCGAAAAATTGGTGGTCTTTCAGCCCATTTCTCATGGGTTTCCCAATCACATCTGACATGGACCGTTGCATGTGCTCCCTAGTTCTCTTCCCGTCGACCGAACTGCCATTCAACCGAACTGAGCTGAACCGCCCGATCTTGAATCTCCCTCACACGCACACCTGTCTCCAGTCTCGAAGACTCCTGCCTTTGTAGCTTGAGAATGGCATTTTGACAATCCGATTCCACCAGCGCAGCGACGATACCCTTCTTCCCTCGCCATTTCCAGGCCGAATTCGATGGCTCGAAGCTCTGCCAGCTCCGGTGTCCAGGACCTGCGCTCCCTGCGGACTGCCGTCATGACGAAATTCCCGTTCCAATCACGAGCTACCACCCCTAAACCCGTTCCTCCTTCATTCAGCATCGCGCGTCCACATTGAAATTTACCCAGCCCGCTGGTGGGCGCTTCCAGGTACGTGGTTCTTCCACCTTCTCAACAGTAGCTTGACGATGGTGATCTTCAAACCCACTTGAGCGAGAGTATCATCATCGATCTTCTCCATTATTTCACATAGCCAACTGCCCATTGACAGTTCAGGCTCTAATTCGAATGGGGGTCGAAACATAGAGGATCACCAAACCCTTATTGCCCATTGACACTCCCTAAAGATATGGTTCTGTGTTTCCTCTTGGTGGCAAAAGGGGCATTCTGTTGCAGCATCCTTCTTACGTCCCTCGATTTTTTCCCCAATAGGGAGTATGTTGTGAGCAGTTCTCCATAGAAAAATTCTAACCTTAGGGGGAATCACATGACTCCACAGCCTCTTCCAGTTCATAGGGTCATAGTGTTCAATCTCACCATCCTCTTCTGCTAGATTCCCATCTTGAGAGACGTCCTCGTGTAAGATGGCTAGGTCCCCTGTGGCAAGCTTGTAAGCTGATTTGACTGAGTAGACACCATTTTTCTCTCTACTCCAAACCTGTTCATCAGCTGCAGGCTGTCTAGGAATAGGGATCACTGTGATCCTGCTTCTATCTTCTGGGTTTAGGTAAAGTTGGAGCAGATTACTTCTCCAGGTTCTATTCTCATGATCAATTAACTCAGAGACTTTAACTATCTCCTCTGATTCCAAGGGAGGTGTTAAAAGCCTATAACCTGAATCCTCTCCTCCTGCTATCCACTTATCCCCCCTTATGTTCACTTGAGAACCATCCGCTATTCTCCATCTTAGGCCACTCCTCACCAATTGTTGTGCTAACATAATGCTCCTCCAAGTGTAACTCGGGTTGTGCCCCACTCTAGCTTGTAGGATGTTTGAGTTAAGGTAGTATTTTGCCTTGAGCATTCTAGCAACCAGGGATTCTGGATTGTTAAAGAGATTCCATACATGTTTCCCCTGTAGAGCTAGATTAAATGCTTTCAGGTCTCTAAAACCCATCCCGCCTTCCTCCTTTGGTTTACACACTTGTTTCCAAGATTTCCAAGGAATCCTCCTCTCTTCCTTCTGCTATCCCCACCAAAAGCTAGAAATAGCTTTTCTTATCTCATCAAGAACACCAATAGGCACCTGAAACATTGACATAGTGTAGGTAGCTTGAGATTGAGCTACTGCTTTTATCAAAACCTCTCTGGCTGTTGCTGACATCGTTTTCCTTTTCCAATGCTTAATTTTCTTTCTTATTCTGTCTATTACGACATCAAACACAACTCATTTTTCTCTGCCTATTACAGTAGGCAATCCCAGGTATTTGCTATGGTTCTCCACCTGTTTCATTCCCAAACAGTTGGTCAACAATAGACGTTTCTCGGTCTTCACACTAGGGCTAACGCTTATATAAGATTTCTAGATGTTCACTACTTAGCCAAAATCTTTCTCATAGTGTTTTAGAATCTCTTTCAATTGCTGGCACTCCTGAGGGGTAGCCCTTAGGAAGAAGATGGTGTCATCTGCAAAAAGCAAGTGTGAAATGGAGGGTCCTCTCACAGATGCTTTCAAGTCATGTGGCCTCCCTTCATTAACTGCCTTACTAGTGAGAACAGAAAGACCTTCAACGCACATCAAGAATAGATAAGGAGAGATAGGATCTCCCTGTCTCAAACCTCTTTCCGGGGTGAAAGTCTCAGATTGGTGGCCATTGACTAACACCGAATAAGAAATAGTGGTGATGCAGTTCATAATCAGTTTAACCCAACACTCCTCAAAACCTAACTTCATCATCATTTCCTGAAGAAAAGACCACTCCACCCTATCATAAGCTTTAGAGATGTCCAGTTTTGCTGCCATCAGCCCCTGTTTTGCTTTCTTTTTGTTTCATGGCATGAAAGCATTCAAAAGCAACTAGAACATTATCAGTTATAAACCTACCAGGCACAAAAGCACTTTGTGCCTCTCCAATAACTTTGTGCAGACGGCTAGGACTTTGGACATAATCTTGTACAAAACCTTGCATAGACTGATTGGCCTGAATTCAATACGAGTTGTAGGTTTTTTCGTTTTTGGTATCAAAGCTATTAGAGTGTGGTTCAACTCAGGGGAAATTCACCACTCTCTAAATAGCTTCTAAGTTCCTCTTTTACTGCTGGCACCACGACTGTCCAATTCTTTTGGAAAATCTTGTTGGCATACCATCAGACCCTGGAGCCTTATTTGGCCCCATGTGTTTAAGAATTAAGAGCATACCAAATTTCCTCATCCGTAAAAGGCAAAAGAAGCTCCTGGTTCATTTCTGGGGTGACTTTTGCTATTACTGCCTCCATGATTGTGTTATTGCCTGGTCTTGTTCCTGCCTTAAATAAGGTCTTCAGATAAGTGACTAGGCAGTGGATCACCCCTGTTGACCTGTGAAAACTTTCCCCGTTTCATCTTGAAGTTTTCTGATTGTATTCCTTCTTCGTCTTTCAGATGCTTTTCGGTGGAAATAGCCTGTGTTTTGGTCTCCTTCTTTGAACCAATCCTCCCTAGAACTCTGTTTCCATTTAATTTCCTCTTGTAGAATAATATCATTAAGTTTCTTCTCTATTACTTTCCTTTGCAGTAACACTGCTTTTGATCTTTTCCTCTTTTCCAGAATCCTCAGAGCTTTCTCAGCTTGCTTTCTTCTCTTTTTCAGGGATCCAAAAGCTTCAGAGCTCTAGGTTTGGAGTTTATCCCTGCAGCTCTGCACTCTGTCCATTATGCCAACAGGTCTCTGTGCCATCCATCCCTCCTCAATTACTGTTCGACAGTCTTTGTGCCTTTCCCAGTAAGGCTCATACCTGAAGCATCATCCCCAGGTAATTTCTTCGTCTTCTAGGTCCAACTTTACTTGTATTGGGATGTGGTCTGAGCCACATCGATCCAAATGATACACCCTCATATTAGGGAAGCAGTCCATCCACTCCTTTGTTCCCAATGCCCTATCTAACCTCTCTTCAGTGTAATCCCCATCATTTTTATTGTTATCCCAAGTGAAGGTTCAACCATAGTGCCCACAGTCCTCCAGGCCATAGTAGTCTAGGGCCTGTCTGAACATGTCCATTTCTCTAACCTCAGAACTGTGGTTTCCATTCTTCTCTAGGTAATCAGTTATCAAGTGGAAATCTCCCACCACCAACCAAGGCATTTGAACTCTATGGTAGAGCTCTTTAAGCAGTTCATAGGTCTTACGCTTGTTTTTTGTTTCTGGCCATCCATAAATGCCAGTCAAGCGCCATTCTCTCTGAGAGTTAGTCCACTTGACCTTTGCATCTATGTAATTTCTTGTACAATTTTTCACCTCCACTAAAACTTCTTCTTTCCACATGAGGAGTAGTCCTCCAGCTCTATTCTCTCTTGTTGCTACTCCTTGCCCATCATAGTAGCCAAACTCTTTTATCTTTTGTTTCCATTCTTTTTTGTACTGTCGCGTCTCCATCAAGAAGACCACTTCGAGATTGGTTTGACTTAACAACGTCTTCACCTTCTCAACTGTCGGGGTATTCCCGAGCCCCCGACAGTTGTAACTTAGGATGATCATTGGGCTAGGCGGCCCTGAGTACTATCAGGGTCCGCCACATCGCCAACCATCTGCTCATTGTGTTTGAGGTCCTCTGTGTCTGCTGGTTTGGGGAAAACTAAAGTCTTCGCCTTCTTCTGACTTTTTCTCTCATTTTCCCCCTGAAAGATGTTCTCCTCCGTAGATTTTAGTCCTCTCTTTTGCAGGGTAAGCTGTGGAGGGTTTGTTTCCCTTGTCCTCCCTTGTTCTTGTCTTCTCCACACCCTCCCTCCTAGCTTCCTTTGCGTTTGTACTTTAATATTACAAGCTGTAAGTTGTTTCACTGCTCCTGCTCTACCAGCTACATTGTTGCATTTCTTAATGGTATCATTGTCCACTGGTATATCTTCCTTTGCCTTCCCTGCACCATTAGATGCTTCAATATGTGTTTGTGGTATCTGAGTAGTGCCCTCTTGTCCTGTCTCCATTGGGACATGCTCTTGTTCAGTCTCCTATGCTTTAGAAACCACCTCCGCCTATTTTTCTTCTGGTTTTGAAGGTGTTTCCTTCTCCGAATTTGATCTTGAACTCTCCATATCAAATTTTTGTCGGAGTTGTCTCCATATATCTGCTTCCTCTTTTCGCGCCCTATGTGATAGCTAGTTCCTAGGAGTTGGGGACGCTATTCTCATATAAAATCCATAAGGATCAACCTCTAACTGTGAGGGTTTTGGAAACTTCACTTTTATATAGCCTATCCTACCACACGAGTGGCAGAATAAAGGCAACTTCTCATGCTGTATTTTGAATTCCATCAGCTCCCCACCAACATTCACCTTGATTTTCTTCTTTAAATAGTTGTTGATGGAGATGCTGATCCTAATCCGTAGAAAGTCATCCTACATCTTCTCTGCACCATCATTAAAGTAAACGAATTCACCAATCCTGTTAGCCACTTTCTCAACCATTGATTGTGTTCTCAACTATGCTGTATTGCACGTATTTGCGCCCCTAGTATGATTGTGGGGGAATTTGATAACGATGTAATTACACGTATTTGCGCCCCTAGTTCTTATCCGTTTGAGGGGCATAGTCGTATTTTTGGCCTATTTTACGCCGGGTTGTGCTATTTTGTCATATTTCAGGTCCCAGGCGTCAAAGGAAAGGCTAAGCACGAGTTTTGGGGCATTCGGAAGTCATTTCGTCGAGATAGAGCGATTCCTAGAGAGAGAAAGTGACGAACAAGAGTCTCCAAGTGCCCTAGCTTGATCTTCAACACCATTGGAGGCCAGTTTGAGCTTAGAGAAGTGCCGATCAACGTCCAGGAGCAGGAATCCATCCTTCACAGTATGAATTCCGCGTCTGATTCTGCTTTTGCTTCTTTCTCCATGGAGTAGTTCTCCCATTCATCTGGGTATGGAGAACCCTAAATTTGTATGTTAGGCTTTGATTGTATGAACCCAAATACTGATTCTATGATTTGATTATATTCGATTGAGGTTTGAATGATTGAATGACTTGAATCCTGATCAAATTCCTGTTGTTTCTGCTTTGACCTAGAATGAGAATATCTGCCTAGGTTGATAGAGCATCCTTGATTGAAGGTAGGGAGTTGGTGACTTTAGTCGAGGAACCAACTCACTATTCTGTACCGAATTCACTTCGGTAGTGGAGGTTTTGTTCATAGAGCCTCAATCTGTTTACTCCGGTGGAGGTTAGTCGCCCGCTAGAGATTCAGATTGAGAGGGTCTGAAGACCTTTAGTCGAGACTTCAGGCTGTTTGAGAACCTTCTGCAGTATAACTATCATAGAAACTGAACTTGGTAATTGCAATCCGGCTTAACTGCAGTCTAGGGGGAACCATATCCGGGTGACCTCTCTTAACCTGAATACAATCGTTTACTTGCTTTGTTAGTTTGTTAGTTTAGACTTGCATTAAAGTTTCATTGCTAGATAACAAGAATTCACTGAGTAGTCATCAAATCTAGGACCCGGGTTGACATTTAAACCTAAACCCGCTATACTACGCTTTAGGAAGTGGTTTCACTTGGCCAATTCCTGGAGTGACAGTAGAAGTGAGTCATAATTCTTTTTTAAGCCCCAAGCTTTTGTTATGGCTATCTTCATGGACTGAATATTTGGTGCCTTATCGGACAGGAGCCTCCCAACCAGACCGTGATGGCAAACAGCTTCCATTCGAACCACATTCACATCAGTATCCTCAACCTCAAGGGGACCTTCTTCTTCCTCCTCTAGGAAGATCCGGTTGAGTTGTTCTTCAATCCCCCCGTCGGGGCGTTCTCCTTTCTTTCGGACTCTTTTTGAGCTTCTTCATTTGCCTTATTGTTTGTGGACGCCATTGTGCTTTCGTCAAGCACACTAGGAATCAACCTTCTCACATTGCAACAGAAAACTTGTAGAACACTCTTTCTATAGCAGCTTGAATCAAAAGGGGATGTGTATGAAAATTGTATCACCAGAGCAGCGTAAGCTGTGGAGAGTTCTAAGAGAGCTTATAATTGAGATCGGAAAATAGTAGTTTGTCGTGCGATAAGAGGAATCCAGTCACCGTGTTTCAGCCGGAAAACCCTAGGGTTTCCGCCGCCAGAGAGCCAGCCCTCGCTAAACGAGAGAATTAATTATGAATAAAATCCAAATTTAGTTATTATTTTGTTTCACATTTACCACTGAAATATTTTAATTAATTTATTTATTATCACTATTTTTTTGTGCAATTATCACTAACTTTACATATATATTCCATTATTAATCACTTTCCTTTCAATTTTGATAAAAATTCTAATAGTGATAGAATGGTTCAAAAAGGCATGGTTAACCTTATGCTTAAACACGCCTAGATGCAAGGTAATGGCAAAATGCCTCGTGTAGGGGTTTCGCGCCTAATTAGATAATGGAACACATCAATGGAGTAAGGTGACGTATAAATCTCTCCTAAACATTACTAGATGGAGTTAGGAAGTCAATAATAAAAGAGAAAATTACATCAACTACGAAAGCAATTTTCTATATCAATATTTTCAATATCTCAAGAACTTTGTGAGCTATTGAACTATTATTCTATGAACTTTGTGAGATATTGAGCTATGATTCAATGAATTCGTGAGCTGTGTTCTTGCCATTAAGTGTTGAGTAATTTATTAATTATTTTAACTTAAGTGAGGAATTGTTTTAGATTACTATTTTATTCATCATGCAGAGTGCGAATAACTATTTTTCTTCCAACACCTAGGCTCTAGGCAAAGGCTCAACGCCCGCCTTACGCATAGCGCCTTTTTGAACCTTGAGTGATAGTAACATTTTAAGTCAATTCGTGTTAATCAGAAAATAATATTCTTTTTTAATTTCTACCAAATGTTTTCCTCACTTCCCGTTCTCTCTGATTATTGACAATTCAGGCATGGTGGTCTCGCCATCGGGGGCAAAACCTGTAGGTGAGGCGAATTCATGGACTCAATTATTTGTTGTTGCCCCGGAGAATCGACTTTGCTAGAGACCACCATAATGTATCAAAGATGGATGCACAATTCCTAAGGAAGTTAAGGAGAAGGGGGCGATTCGTTGGAAGAATAACCTTATCGGACAATTTCTCAGTGAGATCCTTCGCCTCCCTAAGTTGGAGAGTTGGGCTAATCTCTTTTGGGGAAGAGAAGGTTTGATTCAAGTCTCTCTATTAGGATCGTGTCTTTTGGTGCTTCAGTTTTCGTCTCTGGGTACGAGTGATTGAGTTTTTAAGTCGGGTCCCTGGCATTTTCAGGGGGACTCTATCTTCTTTCGAAAGTGGAGTCCGGGGATTCGATCGATTGAGCCTAAGGTGGAGAATCTCCCCATCTGGGTTCGTTTTTCTGGTATTCCTTTGGAATACAATTCTCTAGAGGGTTTGGAGTGGGTGGTTAGCACCATTGGAGTGTCGCTTCATATGGATCGGTCAACTAAGGTTGGGGATCAGTTTGGTATTACAAGGGATTGTCTGAAGATGAGTGCTGATTCCAATTTTCCTAGCTTGGTCCGACAGTACCCTGATGAGGAAGTGGATTTTGAGGTTAGCATGTAGTATAGTCATTTACCTCTTGTTTTTTAAAGTGCGAGATGTTTAGTCAAAATTGCAATAGTAATTGATACGATGGCAAGGTTTGGGTTCCGAAGGCCTAACCTAGCAAGCAACAGATGGAGGATCTGTCTCCGCATTTGGGAAATGGGGTTGAGGAGGATAGGGAAGTGGTTAATTTTGGAATAGATAAAGGGAAGACAATTGATACTGATGTGGATATTGTTGGCTCGTCTTTTCTTTGTGATGAGCATGGTGGTAGTGAGAATGTGGTTCAAGTGCTTTGGGATATATAACAGGAGCTGAATTTGTCAGATCCTCTACCTCTCCTCATGAGTCCTGCAATGAGCTTTGTAGAGGTAGTACGTGGGTCACCTAGGGGGTCAGGGAGCTCACGTCCTCCTTTGCAATTGCCTTATGCTGGAGAGTCAACGTCCTAACTCCTAAAGACTGGGAGCTTTCCTCATCCGGCACCTCTAGCAGGTCACGAGGAGACAGTTTTGGAGGTAACAACGAAGTTTCCTTCTCTGATTAAGAAGAAAGAGGGTAAATGAGGGGTGGCAGTCATGGAAGAATCATGAGATGAATATTTTAACTTGGAATCTACAAGGGTTTTATGATGATAGTAAGTTTACAACTTTACTTAGAATTATTAGACAGAATAATATCCATATTGTAGCTATATTTGAACATGGGGTTAGAGCAGGCAAGGCTTGTAAGATACTGATGAAGCATTTCCTTGACTGGGAGTCAAAAGTTAGTAATGATGGTAAGGGTCTTGGCAAAATTTGGCTTATATGGAGAAAAAGGTGAATATTTTAGTGAAACTATGGACTGATCAATTTTATCCAAGTGTAGGTGAATGGAGATACGTCTTTCGATGCAACTTTTGTGTATGCTTCGATGAAGAACCCTAGTTGTGTATGTTAGGAATGAGTGTATGAACCCCATGTTATGAATGATTGATTTGACAAATTCAATTGAGGAATTCTTCAGAATTGCATGAGTCCTGATCAAACCTGTGTAATTCCGACTTTAACCTAGAACGATAGTCTCTGCATAGGTTAAAAGAGCAACCTATAATTGAAAGTGGTGAATTAACTGCTTTAGTCGAGAAGTTGATTCACTGCTCCGTACTGGAACAAAGGCCAATAGAGGAAGTTTCACGTGTTTAACCTTGGTTAGTGTATGCCGGTGGAGGTTAGTCGCTCGTCGGGTATTCGAATCAAGAGGGTCTGGATAACTTCAGTCAAGAGTCCAGACCAGTAAAGAACTTCCCACAGTTTATCTAGCAATCTGAGTAATTTGGGACCATATAACCTGAACTACCTGTACACTAGGGGGAATCATACATGGATGACCTTTTGAACCTGAAAAGAACTAGACCAATACTTGCTTTTGTTTATTTTGCACTAAAATCATTTCACTCGCTTAGTCCTGCTAGATAATAGGAGTTCACTGAGTAGGCAGTAGATCTAGAGCCCGGGTCGATAGTTAGACTTAAGCACTATTTTGCATTTCCACTCTGCGATTATACATGGTTGCAGTTTGGTGTTGTGTCGTAGTGTGTCAAGTTTTTGGCGCTGTTTCTGTGGATGCCTCTAGATTATTGGAGAAACCTGAACATCTGTTACTTTAGCATTTTTTCCAGTATTTTATTTCTTCCCCCTGTGTGCCTTCACAGGTTTGCTTGCTTAGCTGTGTTCAGGTAGTGCATGACCCGTAGCCAGTCGAGAGCATTACTACCGTTAAATCCGGAGCTAGAATGCACTTGTCGCCAGCTTAGGCGAGTGCAGTGAGCAAGACTGGCTATGGCAGAAGCGCAGATTGACGGTCGGATTAGCAGCAACTCCGAGCAGGATGACGACATGGGAGACGAGAACAACCGGATGAACAACATGAATCTGGGACAGCCCCTAGCCCCTGGGATGCCACTCCAGGTTCCTCTAGTGAATCAAGTCTCACCTAATGGCAGTATTCCACAAACAGACATTGCAACTAGGGATGGCAACAAAACCCGAACCCACGGGTACCCACCCGACCCAACCCAGTCAAAGCGGGTAAAAACAGTGTTGACGGGTTTTGGGCCGGGTTTGGGTTTAAACTTGCTACACTATTCACCGGGTTGGGTTGGGTTTGGGTTTAGGTAAACCCGCTCCATGGGTACCCGCCCACACACATATAATTACTTTCCCGGTATATTTAATATTCTAAACAATATATCTTCCTTAAACAACTACTATTCTTTATTTTTGTGGAGACATGTATAATTTGTTCTTTCTAATTGTTTAGAATGAAGTTGATATTATGGAGTGGAGAGTGAAGAAACTTAGTTGACGAGGAAGAAAATTTCAATTAATCTTGTTGTTTATAGATGTTTATCTTTAATTTTGAACAATTTGTATTGATCATTTGCGGTTTACTTGTATGCTCTAGATTGGTGTTTTTTGTATGAATAATTTGTATGAGAAAATTGATGTTAAACTTTTATTTTGAAAAAATACTTGTTATTGTAAATTTTTTACCACAAAAATCCATGGGTACCCATGAACACGCGGATACCCAGTGGGTTGGGTTTAAGTTTTTAAAACCCAGCGGGTTTTACCCCTGTTTTTTTTGGCGGATAAACCCATGGG
Organism: Linum trigynum; assembly: GCA_964030455.1. Lineage (NCBI taxonomy): Eukaryota > Viridiplantae > Streptophyta > Magnoliopsida > Malpighiales > Linaceae > Linum > Linum trigynum. The sequence continues at coordinate 23,177,052 of OZ034814.1, read as the reverse complement.
TTTGGGTTTGACAAAACCCGCCCCATCCCGACCCATTGCCATCCCTACTGCCAACCCACAGCTTCCTCCCTAGGGGCCCACTATGGAGTACTTCTATATTCTACGGATCGCAGATATCCGCCCCTTCATCCAGTTTGCCCATCCCTGCCAACAACTTCGAGATCAAGCCATGCTGGATCCAGTTGATTACATCCTACATCCAGTTCCATGGGCTCAAGGATGAAGAAGCGAGGGTGCATCTTTCTAGATTCTTGCAACTGACCAATGGGTCAAGCTAAACGGTGTCCCAGATGACGCGATCCGTCTTCACCTCTTCCCCCACTCCCTGGCGGGGAATGCGAAGAGGTGGCTAGAGACTCAGCCACCATTGTCCATCACTTCTTGGGATGATCTGGCCAACAAGTTCGTACACAGGTACTATCCGGCCTCTTAGCCTCAGAGATTCAACAGGAGATCACTCATTTCCGCCAAGAAGATGATGAATAGTTGCGAGATGCTTGGGAGCGGTACTCGGGTCTGTTCTGGAAGTGTCCCCATCACGGCTTTGGTGATGCATTCACTATGGGGAATTTCTATAGTGCTCTGTCTCCGGAGAGTCAGAGATTGATTGAGTCTTTATGTCCGAGTGGAGACATTCTCACTAAGACTCCACACGAGCTGAATAAGATGATCACTACTTTGACCGCCAGAGATCATTCTTGGGGGCAGATCACCAGAGGTAGGAACTCTCGCGACAGAGGTGTGCATGCCATGGAGGCAAGGTTAGGGCTTGAGCGAGAGGTAGCAGAGTTGGTTCAGACATTGAAGCAGCCTAACAGTCTCATTCCAGGCAGAGGCATGGCCGCACCTCCTGTAGCACAGTGCCAGTGGTGTGAGTGTTCGAACCACTTGGTGGTGGATTGTCAGACTATGCGGGAGTCCTCCACACCCCAGGAGTAGTTGGACTTTATCGCCAATGCTCGGCGCCTTGACCCCTATAGTGGTACCTATAATGAGGGGTGGTGCCAACATCTCAATTTCACCTAGGGGGAGAAGAGGGCAACAACAACAGCATCACCAAGCCTCCCAGTTTCACAACACCACCTGGTTGTTTACAACAGAGGCAGCAGTACCAGACTTGACAGGGTCCATTTCTGCAGCAGCAGCCGTTTCAGCCCAAACAGGGGCATCCTTCCAGCAGAAACAGAGGAAATTTGCCTAGCCGGCATCAGCCCTAGCACAGGGTGACCAGATGTCGGAGCTGAAAAACATGGTGACGACTTTCGTGAGCACTAGTACAGAGAAGTTCGCTAGGATGGACCAGTTCATGGAATTCTCTATGGGGAAATGCAATGCACTGGAGGCAGGCCAGAGAAACCAGAGTGCTATTTTGCAGGACCTCCAGAACCAAATTGGAGGAATCGCTCATAGCAATAACACCAGGGTACCGGGAACTCTACCTGGCAACACCATCCCAAATCCTCACGAGCCTCACCAGCAGTTAGATGCAATCACTACTGGAAGTGGCAAGACGACGTCTACTATACCTGCTCTGGCCAGACAGGAGGAACCAACACCTGCTCCAGTACTTCCAGCTGAAGATGAAGAGGTGGGGATAGAGAAGGAAGAACTTGCTCCCAAGCCACAACAAGTGGTTAAGGAGCATGTTCCCCAGCTTCCCTTCCCCACTCGTATGCACAAGGACAAGCTGGAGACTGAGTTTGCCAAATTCATGGCAATGTTGAAGCAGGTCAACATCAGCATGCCGTTCATGGAGGCACTGTCGAAGATGCCCAAGTAAGCAAAATTCACGAAGGATCTCCTCACTAACAAAAAGAAACTTGGGGATCTCTCGACAGTGATGCTGAGCGAGGAGTGTTCTGCAATCCTGCAGAACAAGTTGCCAAAGAAGCGCAAAGACCCAGGGAGTTTTACTATCCCTCTTGTTATTAGCAGCATGCATGTAGAAAAGTCATTGGCGGACCAAGGTGCTAGCATCAATGTCATGCCTTATAAACTGTTTAAGAAGCTAGGCCTAGGTGAACCTAGAACCACTAGGATGAGTATTCAGTTAGTTGATCGGTCAATTGTGCATCCTAGGGGTATCATAGAGGACTTGATTCTTAATGTGGGTGCATTCACATATCCTGTTGATTTTGTTATCTTGGATATAAATGAGGATGTGGATGTGCCTATGATTTTGGGTAGACCATTTCTCGACACCGCCAAGGCGTTGATTGCATAGTGGCAAGTTAATTTTGTGGGCTCAGGGCTGGGGATGAACAAGCTACATTTTATGTGTCTGATAATGCAAAACATTCCCATATGCATGATGACTTGGATTACTGTGACATGCTTGCTGATTTTGAAACCACACTTGCCATCACGAGTGCGGGTACTGACAATGCCCTTGAAGCTACTATTCTCGACTTGGTAGCCAAAATTACTCGGCAAAGCAACTCCAACAAGTAATTTCACTTGATTGTTTGGATGGTGAGGTAGAAAGGTTTGTGATGCCATATATGTGTTTATGTACTAACATGTGAGTGGCGTGGTGGACTGCTGCATTTGGGTGGAGAAGCTACAGAGGGCCTGGTGCTTGTTTTTTATGCTTGTTTTGGGTGGAGAAGCATTATGTGTTGATGCTTGTTTTTGGGGTAGAAGGGTTAGGCTGTTAAACTGAACTATTAGCATATATTGGCTCTTCTGTGAACGGATATTGCTAGATATTAGCTCTTCTATAAGTTTAGGATAATGGATTCACTCATGAGCAGAATATATTGAATATTTTGTAGTAGCAGATTTGGGCTCTTTTGTGGAATGAATAAAAATGGACTTTGTTCTGTCAAACAGCTATTGATGTACCTCAGATGATAGAATTATATTTTTTCACATGATTTTTTCCCTATAACCTAATTTAAAATGACAAAATGTGGGCAAACAATTCGTCAAAACAGGTTAGAGCAAATTGTGACAAATATGCTTTGTCATAATACTAGTTAAAACTGTGACAAAAAATAACTTTGTGACAAAAAATGCGACCATCTATATCATTATAACCTACACATTTGTCACAAACGGTGCCCATAAATCACGTATAGTGTGACGAAATAGAACTGCGTTGTGGCAAAGATATCACCTTGTTGTTACAAATTATTGTCACAATGACGTCCTATTCTGACGTAATGTTTTGGGCACAATACAGGAAACATTGTTGTGATGTAACGTAAAATAGTTTGTCACACTAGATCTAATACGACTGGGCTCTTGCAACGAAACTTTGTGACAAAGGATTTTGTCACAATAGTCATATTTTGACAAAGTTGCCAGTTATTGTGACAAAAACTATCTGTCATAATAGGCATATTTGTTGTAGTGACGATCGCAGCCGTAAACTTGGTATCCCTCGGCAGAGAACTTATGCTTTTGCCTTCTTTCCTACTTTACTTCAATTGAAGTGTTAAAGTGACCGGATTAACTCCAAATTGATCCCCGATTGATTGTAGACGAGTAAAAGACCTGGAATATCATCAAAAACACAAAGCAAGCGTAAAATATGACAAATTGAGGATAAACAAATGACTAAGTGATGCTATTTTCCCATAAAAGCCTTCATATCAAAATAACCCATGCTAAAGCTATTGATTTACAAATAGGAAGGAAAATTAGCATAAATTAGCTTGCAACGTGGCCTAGACATGATATTTTAGCATAAAAATGCGCCAAAAATAAAGGTCAGATAACACCATTTTGGGTTTTATCAGCAATATTGAGCTATAGAAGATTTTTAGTGAAGCTATGAGACCCAGGGAGTTTTGCATTACTTTGCAATATTGGTACTTTTAAGATTTCTAGAAGTTTACATCGATTCTGGCGCAAACATTAATATGATGTCATATTGCTTGTTTAAGAAGCTCAGTTTAGAGAATCTAACACCCATTCACATGAGTATCCAGTTAGAATATGAATCCTTACATCAACCTAGAGGCATGATGGTCAATAACCATGCAGAAATGCCACATCACTACTAGATCACCATGAATGGAAGGCCCGTAACCCTTTCCTATATAAATTTTAACGGGCTATATCTCTCTTATTTTAAGTCCTAACTTGAATTTTTTTTTTATAAATAAATCAGAAAATTATGCTTTTAAGAATGATATCCTCTTTGATATATTTTTGGAATAAAAAAATTCAGACATGGTACCTGTCTATACCATGGTAATAATGCTTGGTAGTGCATAAAGTCATACCATGCGGTACTGAAGTGTTCCAGGTGGTATGAACATACCAGAGTGTATAATAATTGAATACATAATAGTAGAAATACACAAACTGTCATTTACCACATTCATCATTGTGTACCACTAGTTACCAATCCTATATTAGGGTGGTATTGAGTGGCACGTTATAGTCCAGTTCTCTCCCCTCCCCCCCCCCCCCCCCCCCCCCCAATAAATTTGTAGATCCAATAAATCACAAAAAAAATTCGTTCCATCTATGCAAAGAATTTGAAAATTTGAGTTAGAAACGAAGGTGGTACCAACTAATGAGTGGTATGAAATATATTTTATCAAAATATATTGAAAATGGATATCATTTTGTTGATCACAACAAACTCGTTTTATCTATGTAACAAAATTGAATTCTATGTTAACAAAAAGATAAGAGTCTATTAATAAAATTAGAGAAAATAAAAATTATTAATTATAACCTATTAAATCTGGATTTTCTTACCCCATCAAATCTAAGACTCCAAATCTAGTAATGGAAGGGTGCATAACCCCCGGCTCAAATAAGTGAATAACACATCCCAAAATAAGGGCTCAAGATAGGGTGCATAACCATGGGTTATGCATCCATCAATAACCAAATCTGGACCCTTCATTTAGAAAATCTAGATCTAAGGATGGAAAATTAAGGACCATTTTTATGTTTCCTAGCTTTCTTAATCGGCTCATATCTTTTTCGTTTTAACTCGAATTTTTTTTTTGCACAGATGGAACGAGTTCATCGTGCTCTACCAAATGAGAATAATTTTCAATATTTTTTTAGAAATAAAAATTATGGCATCTCGGTACCAACTGCATACCATATGGTATCTTCTTCGTTTTTAATTCGCTTTTGAAAAAGTTTGCACAGAAGGGACGAGTTCATCATGATCTATTGGATCTACAAATTTCTTGGTGAACAAATTACAGGACCAAAAAATACCACACAATACCATACAATACCACCCTGGTACGGGGTGGTATTGTATGGTATCTTCTTCGTTTTTAATTCGTTTTTAAAAACGTTTGCACAGAAAGGACGAGTTCATCATGATCTATTGCATCTACAAATTTCTGAGTGAACAAATTACAGGACCAAAAAATACCACACAATACCACCCTGGTACGGGGTGGTATTGTATGGTATACTATGTGAAAAGTCGTAAACGACAATTAATATACTTCTACTATCATGCATTCAACCATCCTACAGTCTTGGTTTGTTCATACCACCATGGTACGTTTCTCAAACCATAGGTATGCTTTTATTTCAATACCAGTCAATACCATATGGTATAGACTGGTAAAAAATGGCTCAATTTTTTTTGTTCGAAAAATATATTAAAGTGGATATCATTTTGAAGAGCACAATTAATCTGATATGACTGTGCAAAGAAAATTAAATTTCGACTTAAAATGAGTGAGAAATCGTCCGTCAAAGATTAAAGAGGGAGAAATTAAAGGCTTTCCAGGAGAGAGAGGATGCTGATGTCATGCTGATGTGGTCTGGTTACTCATGGTTACTCACCATAAGGTTACTGACCTGATCCGTTCCCAAAATAAGTGCTTCGATCAAGATAACCACTAGATTAAATAAGAAAAGAATGGTGGCCAATAAAATGCCAAATTATTAAATCTCCGTTTTCATGGTTCTTTCTTTCAGCAAGTGCATAAATCTTCATAATAGTATAAGCAATACATTATACGTATCATACTTTATTTGAATCACACAAATGGTAAGAGTATCGAATCAATGTTTTCCAAAAAAAATTTTATATTCTTCAACTATAAATATCGATTTACATTGAAACTCTCAATTCATTCAGATTAATATTTTGAGCATATATATCAAAAGTAAATATGAAGCCAATCGTTTCATTTTCTTTTCTCATTTTCGTCTTCTTTGTCACAGGAGTAGCAACAGCAACTAGGATGGACAATAAAATAAAAAAATAAAAAACTAGGATGGACAACGAATGTCATTCTGTAGCGAATCTAAAAGACAATCACACAATTGAGATTGTGTAATTCGCAATAAAATACATCGATAAAGCACTTGGTGGAGCTGACTTAAAGCTAGTTCATGTCGATAAAGGCTTATTTCAAAACGTTGAAGATGGTGTTATCTATCGCTTTGTTTTTAGGGCCTTCGAAATTAACACTCAATTTTACGAAGCAACCATTTTAGAGAGGCACAATGGTGACTTGAAGGTTCTCTCATATGCTAAATGATTGCATTTTGCTGATTGTAATTTTCTAAATGGATGATAATGTGGATGTGATTCCCTTCAATAATTTTACAATAAAATAATGAAAATTCCCCAAAAAATATAATTGTCTTTACTGTTAGTGGTTGTGTTGTATTTCCATTCAATATTGTAGCACGTAACAATTTCAATTTGTTGATGTCTGGATAAAGGATTGTTAAGGTGGTTTGAGAGTGAATGAACTATCTATCTCTATCTCTACACATATTGGAATGGGAAAACTGCAATTCCTATTTCAAATTTCGTGGCTTGAGAGTGTGTCTATGAACGTCATTTCCGTAATTGTGCCCAATTTCTTTTTATATGTTAAAATATTATTATTGGGATATGAAATTGCACTTAAATGAAAGAAGAGCACTAAAACCAACTAGGCTATATTGTATTTAATGCAATTTTTATTTAACTCTAGAAACATATTTTTTGTTGACGACTTCATATTTATATTTTATTTGAAGTTATCTATATCTTATAAAAAGAGAATAATTCTGATATCGAAGCTCAAATAACAATGATTTGAACATGAAATTTTAAATTGTATGTGTGGTTTAGTTTAGACAAAATACAGACAATAACAAATATAATAAAGTATGTTAATCCAACATTTTTGTGTGGACTTGCCAACTAGCGAATTTCGGCATTTTTATTCTAATTAACTTAAAAGTAACTAAATAAGTTTGAATAATAAAAAAATTGAAAAATATTTTACTAATAAATAGTCATTACCCTAAATAAAAAAGAGAAGAAAGATGCACTATATTTCTTTTAAGAAAAAAGAAAAATTAAGATAACAAATGAATGGTCGGCTGGTCGCACTCACATAACCTCTCAGTCCAACTCTTATTATCTTTGCATAAAAAACTAATACATATTTTGGGAGTTACAATTTACACTGAGCCCTTTTTCTCAGCCCAACCCAGCACCCCCACGTTCATTCATCAACGAAACTCGTCAGCTCCATCATAACAAAACAGCAAATTTGCCTCGAGATCCTCTTGGATTCTCTCATCAGTCCCGCTCGATGCCACCGTTCCTTCTCCCCGTTGAAAATCACTCGCAGCAAATCTGCCTTCTTGTGTGCAATAATTTGGACTAAAATGTAAATAAATATAAATTAGGGTAGTCACACAGAGTGGTAATAAAGAATAGGTTAGAGGAATCTTATGTAATAGGTCAGAACTTAGCTTATCGATTCGTGGAGCGGGAGCGAGAGCGAGAAAGCAACTATTTTGCGAGAATTGTATTTCGAGAGTATGAAGAGAGTGTTCATATTATATTATTTTAATTAATATATTATATAATATACTGACAAAACTTGTACAAAAGAACAAAGTTGTAATTGCTACTTGTACTAAACTACTAATTAATTTTATACATAGGGTAAGATAATGTCCTAAAGCCAACTTTTGAGCCTTCCAGTTCGTTTAGTTAGATTGGTTTTCTATAAAAGTGGGCTTTAGTTTTAGGTTTTAACCATGGCTTAGAGTATCCATTTGAAGCCCATATCTATTTGGAGCTCATAAGTAAGTTAACATATGAGAAGAGTAAGGATTTATTCTCCCTGCATTCTGTCATCTTCTTCGTTTCTTTCTTCTTCAACTCTTTGCTGACGACACAGTCATATTTGGCCGAGCAACCACAGATGAGGCCACAAGAATTATGGACATCATCAATCAGTACGGAGCAACCACGGGGCAAGAAGTTAATGCAACAAAGTCGTCAATTTTCTTCAGCCATAATGTCACAAACGCAGAGAAAGAGGAGATCATTGACACTATTGGCTTTGCGCCAACCAATTGCCACTCACAATATCTTGGAGTCCCAACAGAGTGGGAAAGATCTAAGAAGGAGACGTTTAAGTTCTTGTGACAAAGAATGGAGAAAAAAGGTGAGGGGTGGAATAGCCTCCTTCTCTCCCTTGGGGGAAAGGAAACTTTGCTGAAAGCGATCTTTCAAGCCATACCCACATTCATAATGTGCCTTTTTCTCCTGCCTATCGCTACCATTAATAAGATGGATGCTCTTCTCCGAAGGTTCTTCTGGTCAGGTTCCCTAAACAACAAATCTATCCACTAGATTAAGGGGCAGTTTCTTTGTGACCCCAAGGAGGAGGGTGGCCTCGGCTTCCGCTCGTTTAGAGAGTTCAACTTGTTCCTCCTGGCAAAAAAATCGTGGAGACTTCTCACGAACCCAAACTCTCTATGGGGTAGACTTCTCAAAGGGTTGTACTTCCCCCGAACGGACTTCCTTTCAGCTAAAAAAGGATCACGTCCATCTTGGATATGGGCAAGCCTCTGGGAAGCAAGAAATTTGATGAGGAAAGGGACAATCAGAGTTATTGGGAATGGCCAGAGCACTAGAGCGTTCAAAGACCCATGGATTCCTGGGATGAATGGGGAGGCCATCTCGACAGGGACAAATGACAACACTCTGGTGGCTGATTGGATCGATGGCCAGATCCGTTCATGGAACTCCCACATATTTCCGCCATCGACTAATCCTGTTTTCTCTCAACGTATTGAAAGCATCCTGATTGGAACGGAGGAAGCAGAGGACTTCTGGGCCTGGGCCCCCCACCCAAATGGCACTTCTCGGTTAGCTCTGCCTACCACTTCTTCTATGAGCATAAAAAGGAATGCTACAAGTACTGAGCCCCCACCCTCCCAAATGGAAAGGGATCGTTAGAAATGGCTATGGAGCCTCTCACTCCCTCAGAAGATTAAAAATTTTATCTGGAAATGTTCACGGGGAGCTATTGCAACAAAAAGTAAGTTGTACTCAAGGAAATGCTCCCCATCTCCGATGTGCCCACTCTGTACTGTACACACTGAAACCATCAATCACTTCCTCTTCCAATGCCAACATGCACAACAATCGTGGATGGCAATGTTCCCTTCTTTTCCTGCTCCCCCGGAGAGTCTCGATTTTGGAGTAGCTGTCCAGCCTTCTTCCAAACACTCCTGTCAATTCCATCCAGACCATCAACTTCCTTACGTGGCATATTTGGAAGGCCATGAAATTAGAAGATTTTCAGAGGGACCACTCTTTGGCCACCGGCCACCTATGATAAGGCGTCCAAAGATGTAGTCTCCTGGGTGGCATGTCCTCACCATTCCGGAATTCATCACACCACCAGGCTAGGACATCCCTGATCCAATAATCTTCACCGTCGATTTCTCATTTCTTTGAGTTACACTGTGATGGGTCATTTATTTATGACCCCCAAAAGGCAACTTATGTTGTCATTGTTCTTGACAATCCTGGAGAAATTTGTGATGGGAGGGCTGGACCAGTCTTGTGTTCATCCCCCATTGAAGTAGAAGCCAGAGCTCTCTTGGAAGCTGTCCGTCTGGCAGAGTCTCTCCAGGTTCCTTGCATGATCAAAATGGATTGTATGGCCCTTGTGTTGGCACTGTCCTCAGACCCCCCTGTTTGGCCATGGCGAGTCTCGGCTTGGCTTGGGATCATCTCTAGTCTCACTCATCATTCCAGTTGCATCAGGATTTCCTTTTTCCGACGTAAGCTCAACTTGAAAGCTGACTGAGTTGCTCGAGCTTTTGTTAGAGATGAACTCCCTACTGATTGGATTACTGTACTTAATCTCATCTCCCACCTGCTGTAATCCTCTTTGTACTGCTTCTTGGCTCGGGATGAATATATTGAAAGGATCTTCACTATAAAAAAAACTCTCCCCTTCACCCCTTTCTCTGTAAAAGGTCAAATCCCTAAAATTAAGTCTGGTAGAATTTCAACACTGAGTTTCACCATCGCAAAGATCTCTCTCTCATCTCTTCTTTCTACTCCACCACCGGATCTCTCACGGTAGTGTAGCGACGGAGACTGCCAAACCCGTCGCCGCCGTCTCCCTCTCTCTCCCACTGAACATTCTAGGAGGTCTCTTATCCGCATTATCCCCACATATTTCACGATCTCCTCAATTGGTAAAATCTTTTCGGATGCATGCAGAGACTCCGACCTCTGCCCACCTTCCTTCGTCAACCCAACCAGCAATTTCATCTCATCCACCATCTCGGCAGTCACTAATGCCGGTGGTTCCTCTTATGCTGTTTTTGAGAAATAAAGTCGCGAATTAGTTTACAAAAATCATGCTCCAACATAAAGTAATTCATGAATTTTGTGTGAACCCCTAATTTGCATTTCAACGCTCCAAGTCGGGATCGTCGACCCATTCCTGGCGAATTGTGTGACCTAAGACAGAACGCAACATACAAATAGTTCCACACTATGCTAATTGCTGCGTGTGCTAATAACAGACATAATGATCTCTCTTTCCCTCTCTCTTCCTTCTTCTCAGCTTTTCCCTCCCTTTTCTAACGTCTCTCTCTCGGAGCTCATTCCTCTACTTCATTTGCCATTCCAATTTCTTCATCGAAAGCACAATTCCAAGATGGGACGTTGGAAGGTGGTATCAGAGTCTGGTTCTTGACAGGATGACAAAGAAACAACTAAAGGAGAATTTAGTTTCCTCCATAAATCGTACAAAAATAGTGGAGACGAGGCTTCATGAAATTGGTATGCATATGAACAAGCATATTAATTCAATGGAGGAGCCAAGGAAATGGGAAACAAGTAAGCCAACTTAGAAAAAAACCTACTACTCCAAATACCAATGCTCAAAGTAATATGATCAAGGGTGCTTGTTATAAATGTGGGGATTCATACTACTATGGTCATGTTGGTGAGCAGAAAGACCAGCTCAATGCCCTCCACAATGAAGATGAGTTTGTGATTGCTGAAGAACTAGGAGAGTATAGATGAAGAGACATTTGATGTCATTATTAGCAATGAAGAACTTGTGGAGGTCTCGATACATGCCTTAAGCAGTGGTGTAGTGGCTAATTTATTAGTGATCAAAAATATAATAAGAAATAATTAATATGCACGGGGTTTGTTGGGAAAATAAAAAAATTGGTTTTGGTGGATACTAAAAATATCCACCCGCTTTCCAATGCGAGGAAGGCCAATGAGTTGTGCAATGAAGGAAGCTACACCACTAAGGGTTTAATTGTTAGATGGTATTGTGTTGCTTAGGGGTCGTTTGGATTGAGTATTTGGGGGTGTTATTTGAGGTCAAATAACACAAAATCTGTTATTTAACCCCAAATAACATGTTTGGCTGACAAAAAGTGGGATGTGTTATTTGGATGTAGTGTTTTGCCAAATAACAGGTTTGAGACCAAATAACACAAAAAGTGTTGTTTGCCAAATACTTGGGAGGGGGCAGGTATTTCCCAAATAACAAGTTTGAGACCAAATATCACATACCAAATAACAAGTTTTATATTATGTGGTATTTGTGTGGTAATTGGCCCCAAACAACAAGTTTATCAAATACTCAATCCAAACGACCCCTTATTGACAAGGTGTGCACCTCTTTTACTTGGGAGATGCATGGTTATTAGTGCACCTATTATGTGAGGATTTTGTAGTTGGGATTCAATGACTTGGTCCTTGAATTGGACTGGTTGAAGACCATTAGTTCTTTCAAATTTGATTTTGTCAACCTCTATATGTACTTTGATAGGAATGGTAAGGAAATGATGTTCGAAGGTATGAAGGATGTGGGGAATTGGAAGGCAATGTCAGGGAAGCCGTTGCAAAAATTCTTCTAACATAAAGAGCAGTGTTGGTAAGAATAATTATTCACCATGAGCATTAAGTGCATCCAAACTCCAGGCACTCCTCTGATGTGATCCTGGGTTGTGATCCAAAATGTAACACCCTACCCTATACGTTTTGCCTAATCATATTATTCATACAATTGCAGCGGAATTAATCTTGGGTGTTACATTAATTATCAAAATTTACCCAAATAAAATTTCGACATGAATTACTCGCGTAATGGGCTAACAGTTCTTGCAAATTATCCTGCAAAATAATTCATCACAAACATATATACTCACAACCATAAGCATTGGCTTTTCTTAGCCATAGTCACACTTTTCATACTCCACAACTGCATACCATAATTATACATACCATAATCGTCACAACTTATACAGTTACACAACATATACACATATCATCAACTTTCCACACCTGTGGATATCTCACACTACTTCAGAAGCTAGTATGTACATGAAAAACGTTCTCAAAACAGTTTTACAAAAAGGGGTGGATCACTGGCCAAAATCTCAAGTAGTCGTCCAAGCACATAATAGTTGAAGACCATACCTCATCCTGGCTTCAACTCTAGCTCCTCTCCCACCTAAAACTTATCTACTGCTGCTGCTGATGATCTTCTTACACATAGCATAAGCAGAGAAGAAGAATAAAAGGGGGTCAGCTCATAGCTGAGTGAGATAATCATAGCATCGTGAGTTCATAACAGAGCATACCTCTATCATACATCTAACAATCAAGCCAAAACACTAGGATCGGACCCGAGCCATCCTCATATCCCAATAGGCAAAAGACTCAACCACCTTGACTTATGCATATGCATCTTATCATGTTGTAATCATAGGCGCCTGGCTACTCCCATGCTAATTACTCTCCCGGGAATACGTACCAAATATCTCGTGGATGTGGTCATATCGGACCCACCACTACCGGTGTAGTCATATCGGACTTGACACCACTCTGGGTGTGGTCATATCGGACTCAACACCACTCTGGGTGTGGTCATATCTCATGATGGATCAACGGTCAACACCACATCAGGGGTGTGACATAACATATCATAACGGAGTAATAACATGGGGAGCCCTAATTACTATGTAATTGACCATTGACCAAATCACTCTTACTAGATATCCTTATACATGATTCATATCTCATCTTGCTAGATCATAATTCCTTACTTGCACATGGTCCAATATAACGAGGTGCAAGCTTTCCTTTCTTACAAAATCTCATTACGCCTTTCCAGGGTGAAACTTTGAGAAATACTTTCTCACCCACTTCGAAATTAACTTCACGCCTACTCGTGTCAACATAAACTTTCTGTCGATCTTGAGCCACCCTCAAATGCTCCCTGATTTCTTTGACCTTGTCAACTGTGATCTGAACTATCTCTGGCCATGAGATTTGTCTTGCTCCTTCTACATCCCAACATAATGGTGTTCTACACTTCCTCCCATAAAGTGCTTCATATGGTGGAACACCCAAGCTACTATGGTACTGGTTGTTGTAAGCAAACTCAATTAAGGGAAAATGGTCAATCCATGATTCCTCCCATTGCATTACACATGATCAAAGTAACTCCTCTAAGGTCAGGATGGTTCGTTCACTCTGCCCATCTGTTTGAGGATGATAAGTTGAAGTAAAATGCAGTTTAGTTCCCAAGGCATCATGTAAACTTTGCCAAAACAGAGATTTGAAGCTCGGGTCTCGATCAGAGACAATAGAAATTGGCACACCATCTGACGATCTCCTTAATATATAGTTGAGACAAAGTCTCTAGTGATGGTTTCCATCTCATGGGTAAAAAGTGAGCCGATTTGGTCAGTCGGTCCACAATAACCCATACTGCATCTTTTCCCCTTGATGATGGGAGACCATATACAAAATCCATTGTGATACTTTCCCACTTCCATTCTGGAATTGGAAGTGGTTGCAGTTTTCCCACAGGAGCTTGATGTTCTGTCTTAACTTTCTGACATACCAGACATGTGAAAACATGTTCAGCCGCTTCCTTTTTCATCCCACGCCACCAAAAATATGGTTTGATCGTGTGATACATTTTAGTTGTTCCTGGGTGCATAGCATAAGCAGAAGAATGAGCTTCATTTAGGATCTCTTTCCTCAAGTTATCAACGTTAGGAACACATGCTCTTCCATTCATCTTCAACATGCCATCTACCATTTCAAATGGGCTTTCTTTTCCTTCCTCAATGTCTTGAATGATTTTTACCAACTCTGAGTCCTCCTTCTGCTTCTCACGAATTTTGTCGTGCAACAAAGGTCGAATGTTCAACCGAGCTAGTAACCCTGTTACACTATCCACTTCCAAATCAACATTCATTGCCCTCAAATCAACCAGATCCGTTATATTCTTCTTGCCTAGTCTGCTCAGAGGATCAGCAACTACATTAGCTTTATCTGGATGGTAATCAATGGTACAATCATAATCTTTCAACAACTCTATCCATCTCCTCTGGCGACTATTTAAATCCTTCTGATCCATAATATACTTTAGGCTTTTATGATCAGTGAGGATTTTAAAAGTCTCACCATACAAATAATGTCGCCAAATCTTGAGAGCAAATACCACCGCTGCCAATTCTAAGTCATGAGTGGGATAATTTACTTCATGAGGACGCAATTGCCTAGAGGCATATCCGATAACTCTTCCATCTTGCATTAACACACAACCCAATCCTTGATACGAGGCATCACTATACACCACAAACTCTCCTTGATTTGAAGGTAATGCAAGTATTGGTGCTGTGGTCAATTTCTTCTTCAGTTCATCAAAACTCTTTTGACATGATTCATCCCAAACATACTTGGTAATCTTCCTCAACAGTGTAGTCAATGGAGCATCAATTTTGGAAAATCCTTCGACAAACCGCCGATAATAACCCGCCATGCCAAGAAAACTTCTCAACTCCGACACATCTTTTGGTGGAGTCCAACTTACCACTGCTTCCACCTTTTTCGGATCCACCTTGACACCTCTTCCAGAAATTACATGTCCCAGAAATATTACCTCCTTCAGCCAAAACTCACATTTTGAGAATTATGCATATAATTGTTTCTCCCTTAGAATTTGCAACACAATTCTAAGGTGAGTTTTGTGCTCCTCCTCACTTTTAGAATAGATGAGAATATCATCTATGAACACAATCACAAACTTATCAAGATATTCATGGAAAACTCTGTTCATAAGAGCCATAAATACCGCTGGTGCATTAGTGAGTCCAAAAGGCATTACCAGGAACTCATAATGCCCATATCTTGTTCTAAAAGCTGTCTTTGAGGTCGCTCCATCTGCCACTTTCAGTTGATGGTATCCGGACCTCAAATCAATCTTAGAAAAGACAGATGCACCCTGCAATTGACCAAACGAATCATCTATTCTTGGAAGGGGATAACGATTCTTCATTGTCGCCTTATTCAACCTCCGGTAGTCAATGCACATTCTCATGGAGCCATCTTTCTTCTTGACAAACAAAACCGGTGCACCCCAAGGTGAGATGCTAGGTAGAATAAACCCGTTGTCTAGCAATTCTTGCAATTGTTCTTTAAGCTCCTTCAGCTCAATTGGTGCCATTCTATATGGTGCCATTGAAATTGGTGTTGTGCAGGTACTAATTCAATATCAAACTCTACTTCCCTTTCTGGTGGAAGGTCGGGAAGTTCTTCGGGGAATACATAAGGAAACTCCCTTACCACCTCTACATCCTCAACCTTCTTATCCTTTACAACAGTAACTTGAGCAAGAAAGGCTTCACAACCTTCCTTCACTAATCGAAAAGCTTCCAGGGCAGAAAGAAAACCATGAGTCTCCTTTTTCTTGATGCCTCGGAATACAACAGGACCTTTATCTGGTGTGTTGAATAATACTTCTTTCTTTTGACAATCCACAACAGCTCCATGTGTTGCCAGAAAGTCCATTCCAAGGATGACATCAAATTCATCAAAAGGTAGCAGAATTAAATCTGCTGCTAGGAAAGCTCCTTCCACACAAATGAAGGAACTTCTAATAACTGAGTCTACCTTCAAGGTATCTCCCAGAGATGTTTTAACACATAAGGTATATCCTAGATTATATGGAACTAAGCGTAGCATATGTGCAAACATATATGACATGAATGAGTGAGAGGAACCAGTATCGATCAAAGCATATAATTGCTTGCCAAGGATAGAAAGCATACCAGTCACCACTTCTGCCTCACCTCGAGTCATTGCATAAACCCTCGGTGCTCCCTGGGCTCTGGTACCCTGCGTACCACTTCCTGATGGCTGATTTCGACCACCACCTCTACCACCCTGTGAACCACAATGACCACTCTAAAATCCACTACGGCCTCCCTGGTAACCACCTCTGGCTGGGGCTCTACTAAAGTGCACTGAAGGTTTGGACTGAGTAGGTCTTCCTCCTCCCCTATAAGGACAGTTCCTCATGATGTGACCCGGCTGGCCGCATTGAAAGCATACTCCAGAAAACCTCCAACACTCTCCAAAGTGTCTCTTCTGACAAACTTGACAAACTGGAGCCGGTGTGGCTGAGGAAACTGGTGCCTTATATGATGTTCCTGACATAGATTGACTCGGTGTTCTCCCAAAACCGCTGGGACCTCTCTTGGATGGGTAACGAGGTCCAGAATAACTCACTCCAAACTTCCTCTTCTTCTCCTCTTCTTTGGCCTTGTGTTCCTATCTACCCTCAACTTCATAGGCTTCATACTTAAATGCTGACTCCTTGATAGTGGCCATACTCTCTTCATCAACCCTGTGAATCTTTTCTTTCAACCCTAGGCGCAGACCATGTAAGTATCTCACCTTCTTCTTATGCTCAGTATCCGCCAGCCCATCTTCAAAGTAGATTAGTCGAACAAACTTGATGGTGTACTCAGTAACTGTCATGTTCTCCTGCTTAAGGTCGGCGAATTCATTATTCTTTGCTATGATAAAAGCTTCGGGAAGAAACTCTGTCTTAAAGGCCTTCAGGAACTCCTCCCAAGTGAACTGAACTCGTTCACCATTAACTCTAGAGACTGATGACCACCAGCTCCTCGCGTACCCCTTTAGGAGAAAAACAACATATTGTACTTTTTCCTCTCGGGTCGCATAAAGATACTCAAACACATCTTCCATCTTTCTCAACCACTCTACTACAGCATCTGGACTCACATCTCCCTTGAAGTCCCTACCACCCAAACTCTTCATCTTTGCATAATCTAATACTGGCGGTCTTGCATCAACCGCCCCCATTCCTCTCGACTGGTCAGTAGGAACATTTTCACAACTTTCGTGCGAGCTACAAGGAAATATTGGCCTTAGATTGATCCACACAAAATTCATTCTTCACCAAATCTCTCACTTGGTTAAAACAAAAAATTTCCCAAAATAATTACTTGAAAACAAATAAGTTCAAAACCTCAATTTTGAAAACCATGATGCAGGTAATTTCATCCAACATACCAATACACATAATGATGTCAAACTCATTTCCCAGTTTAAGTCATTATGGGGTACTCCCCTCCTTAGGAGTGTTTAACCTCCCATAGGGTATAGTACGCCATTACAGCAAAAAGAGGGAACCAGGCTCTGATACCAAACTGTAACACCCTAGCTTATACGTTTTGTCTAATCATATTGTTCATACAATTGCAGCGGAATTAATCTCGGATGTTACATTAATTATCAAAATTTACCCAAATAAAATTTCGACATGAATTACTCGCGTAATGGGCTAACAGTTCTTGCAACTTATCCTGCAAAATAATTCATCACAAACATATATACTCACAACTATATGCATTGGGTTTTCTTAGCCATAGTCACACTTTTCATACTCCACAACTGCATACCATACTTATACATACCATAATCGTCACAACTTATACAGTTACACAACATATACACATATCATCAACTTTCCACACCTGTGGATATCTCACACTACATCTGAAGCTAGTATGCACATGAAAAACGTTCTCAAAACATTTTTACAAAAAGGTGTGGATCACTAGCCAAAATCTCAAGTAGTCGTCCAAGCACAGAATAGTTGAAGACCATACCTCATCCTGGCTTCAACTCTAGCTCCTCTCCCACCTAACACTTATCTACTGCTGCTGTTGATGATATCCTTATACATGATTCATATCTCATCTTGCTTAATCATAATTCCTTACTTGCACATGTACTTGACCAGGCCACAATTGGCTCAACATAGGTAAATCAGGAGTCGTATAATTGCACTTCCTCGGGATAAACCCTCGTGCAAGTCATCCTCCTTAAAACATCATAATATCACCAGGGAATATATATTTTCCCACTTGTGCATCCAAATACAACAATCATGAAAAATCATATCCAATCACCTTCTCGAACCGTCATAAGGCATATTCACAATTAAACCCAAATCTGACAACATATATGGAATCATCAACATAAACAAGGTCCATATCGATTAGGGCAAGTCAATAATATCATACAGAAGTCTATAGTTCATCATATAGCAGAAAGGTCCATACACCCCTAATCATGCCATTCTAGTTCACCTAGATCAATTCTAAGCATAAGTATAATTATTGTGATACGACAAACCCTGTATGTCGTGCTAATCACTCACCAGTTCTGGTCGTTCAAACACCGGTTTAACCTTCCCGTACTAAAACCTCAATTTCACAAACGAACTACGAATTAAAATCCGAGACCGTCCTAATATCCCCTGCAGTATCCCCGTCAATATTAGTTCTAGGCTCCTGGTCAAATTCTCGATAAAAACACATCAAACCTTGGCCGGAGCTAAATTCAGTGATCCCGGCTCCGATCTAAATAATAGCCGAAATTCAGGGATTATAACTAGAGGATTGATAACCTCGCTGCAGGAAGCTCGTATATGAAATTTGGGCTCAATCCGGCTTCCGGATACTCCAAAATCCTAATTTGGCTTATCAGGAATTCAAGAAATTCCTGAACCAAAAACTCGTTTTAAAGCTCTAAATCGATAAATCACGATGAATAGATGAATTAGTCATTACTTACCGGATTTTTGGATCATTAGGGCTCAAGAATTTGAGCTTTGGAAATTCTCCCCGAGCTCCCCTGTTCTCACCGTGCGCTACTCTGCTCTCGGTTCTCTCTCGGGTGAGAAATGGAAAAAGGCGATGATGATGGGTATAAATGGGACGGGTGGGGATTTAAATGGACAGAGAATATATATATATATATATATATATATATATATTTATCCGACATATCGATAATCCGATTTTCGTCTAAATAGTGTCGAAATGCTCGATTTTAAATCGTGAAATTTTCTAGCGATCGAAATATGGGTTTTGCCGGAACGGGATGTTACACAAAATCATTTTCATTGATGTTCAAACAAGAAACCAAGTCAAGGGAAGAAGGAGCTGGAAATTTGGCTTATAAGTTTGGGAAAAAGTCCATGATTACTATTTTGGAGGCTTACTCGCTTTGATTGGGAGGCATTCGAAGGAAGTTAGGAGTTGGAAATGAAAGTACAAGTCCTGATAACATCGTGAAGGCATCGGATGAGAAGATCGAAGCTTCTGGGGCACCGAACGACCAACCAAAAGATCGTATGGTGACCAGTAAAAAATTCACGACCGTGGAATTCAAGTTTAGATAGTGGATGATCAGAAAAATTCCACGTCCAAGACACCTAAATCCATGATTGTGGAATTCAAGTTTAGATAGTGTATTTTGATCAGAACAATTCCATGTCCAAGACACCTAAATCCACGACCATGGAATCTTGAGGGCAGACTGTGGAATTTCACATGACGAGTTAATTACCTTTTTGTGTTAGAATTCTTTTTCCTTTTCTTTGTTTTCATTAGTTTTATTTTGTTGGACCTATTTAAAAGGTTGTAAACGCGAATTTTAGGGTTAGACTTTGTTGAATAAGAATTTTACACAGAGGTGTGTTTTTCCCAGTGTTATTAAAGCCAAACCGAGCCGCTCGGCCCGACCAGTAGAACTGTCACCCGGTCACAAAATCGGCTCGGAAGAGTCTAAAAGCCGCTCTGGTTTTATGTAGCGGTTGCCGAGCAGCCAAGGCGGTTAACCGCTCGGGCCGATCGAGCCACTCGTCCGGTTTTTGCCATTCAGCCGTTAAATTTAATTTAAAAATTGCAGAACATTGAAATAAACCAAAAACGTCGGGCTCTTAAACTGAATCCTTATTTCCATTTCACAATTTCGAAGGAAAGAGATGAGTTCTGATTAAGAAATGTCCACTATTTATATTGATAACGTTTATTAAGTACCGGTTCTCTAACGATTTTTAAACGGTCTATTGCTGGTTGGACCACTAAAGTGCGAGCTGTTCGCATTATCGGGTCATGCTCCGGTTCGGTTCTGACAACATTGGTTTTTCCCATATGGAGCCAGCGTGCTTATGGGTTATTGGTTTAGCTATTGGTGGATTCCATAGCTAGGGCAAGATCCTTGTTTGAGTTTTTCAGTTGAAGATTCCAGAAGAGATTGACAAGATTCTTATCAATCAAGCGATCACACTTGATTGTGGCGAGTATCTATCTCCACGTATCCCTTTATATTTATGTTTGTTTGACAGTCGGTTCGAGCTATCCAATCTTTAATTGAAGCTGCACGACTTTGACAAAAAAACCTAAACTTTTAGAATTCGGGTACTTCTTATCATCCTCCCTCTTTTGTACAACCAATTCTTCTAGAATTCAAGTTTTGTACAACCAATTCTTCTAGAATTCAAGTTTTGTACAACCAATTCTTCTAAAATTCAAGGATGTGTTTGAAAAACCCAGCTCCCTACACCCATCTCGACCCTGATTACAAAACACCTCTCAAACCCAACTCTAGACCTATTAGTCTAAGACCATATCGTTAGCTAGGGCTGATAAATGAACCAAAATCGACGAGCGTCGGTTTAACCGATAAGAGATTAGCATCTAAACGGTCGGTTAAAGGTTTGGAATTTCTAGAAGCGGTTTGCAGCTTTTCTCGGCCATAACCGACAGCTAATCGGGTACCCGATTGGAATTTTCCTATGCCCTCGGCCTAATCCCCAAAATGCACACCCAAGGCACTAGCTACAAAGCGGAAGTCATGACTCATGACTAGTGGCGGACCCATAAAAAATATTTAATATAAATAAAATCGTAAATATGAAAATACCTTACTTGTACAGGTTAAAAAAGTCCATGATGTGTTTTCATATTAAAAAATAATTGCATAATACACTTGGTGTTTATAGTGTTAAAAAAAAATTCTCCATATAACCTACTAGACAATCATTCCGGAACTTATCGCATATTCGATTTGTAAACTTGTTTTTGATGTAACCCAAATCTGAAAGACTCTTCAACACTTGTCGTACAATCATAAAATCAATACAAATTAAGGATAGATTGAAATTAGTTCAGATTGAAATAATTAGAGATAGGGAATGACTTTTTACTATTACACATTGTTCAAAATCGAACAACAAATGAGTTGTAGCTCAACGGAAATTAAGTTTATTAATAATAATAGTGTTCTAGATTTGAATTACCCAACCTACCATTTATATTTTTATACACAAATGACAGTAGGATAATCATTTTTTCAAATTTCAGGGGTGTCCCTCACTATCAATTATATTTTTTTTCTATACATAAATAAACACCGGGGGTTGGATAATCATTTTCCCGAAATTTAGGGGTGTCCCTAAAACCCCGGGTCCGCCCCTGAGTCATGACCCTACATGCAACAACTCCTGGAGGCTGAACGGTGAACACCAATCGTGATATGATTTTGGTAGTTTAGAAGCGGAGGAACTTGTAGAATTGGATGAAACGAGGGTGCCATCGGCAACATAGCCCTGCCAGATATTAGCAGGCGTCGGTGTAAGACCGCAGGCAGACGGAAAGGCCGGCGAAAGAGGCGGAACCAGAGTATGAGTAGAGTTGACACTTGACAATAGGACTGGGGTTAACGATCGAGTGTTGTGGCGGTGTCGGAGATGGGGTGGGAGCTCTTGAATGGTAATTTGCACCCTATCACTAAACATCTCACATGGACATGATAGATCTCTAATCTCTATGTTCCTTATCTCTGCCACCAACTCATGAGAAAGAGAGACCAAATGATGATCCACGTTAAAATGAAGACAACTATATTAAAGCATGGGCCAATGAGTTAAGATCATGGATATGATGTGTTGCATGTTTGGTCAATCGTTTTATTAAAAAGTGTCATGTTTAGTCAAATGTGAACTGTTTGACTAATTCGAGTAGCTAACATTGAAATTAAATATTTCTAGAGACTAAACTTTAGTAATCTAGTGACCAAACTTGTAATTTTTCCTAAAATATTCATTACGAAAACAAACGAGCCATAACGAAAGGGCCTGGGTTCCGGTATAATACCTCGGCTTACAACCGAAATTTACAGAGTTTTGCAGGTCGGGTTTTGTACGCTATCCACTTCCTAACAAAAGTAAAAACAAAAGGGTAAATGCCACATTTGGTCACTGAGATTTCTATATTGTGTGATGTTTAGTCACTAGAAAAAATTAATATCAATTTTGGTCACTCGAATTACTGAAACATGTCACATTTAGTCACTCTCCCGTTAGCCTCCGTCCAACTCCGGTCACTCGAATTACCGAAACATGTCACATTTAGTCACTCGAATTACTGAAACACGTCACATTTAGTCACTCTACCGTTAGTTTTCGTCCAACTCCATTAATAGATTTGGACGAAAACTAATGAGAGAGTGACTAAATGTGACCTGTTTCAGTAATTCGAGCGACCAAAATTGATATTGATTTTTTCTAGTGACTAAACATGACACGATTTAGTGACCAAATGTGCATTACCCAAAAACAAAAGCATACGCTTACACTATGTTTTTTATGAAGAGAAATGGAGGGAAAGGGAGGAAGGAAAGTGGGATTCCCAATGAGTTTTCCCTTGTTGTTTGGAGGAAGGAAAGTATGGAAGGAGGGAAAACTTTCCACCTTTTGTATTGTTGACCCTCCCCTCCAATTTGGAGAGAAAGGAGAGGGACGCATATGTGTTTCTTTTTTTATAAATATTTTCTAATAATTAAGTCCATCAAATACTTGTTTTTAAATACTTATATTTCATAAACTTCCACTTCTCTCTCCCACACAAAATAACATTGATTATTATTTCAATTACTATCGTAGCATTTGTGGTTCTTTCTTTTTTCTTTCTTTTTTAATATTTTCTAATAATTAAGTCCATCAAATACTTATTTTTAAATACGTATATTTCATAAACTTCCACTTCTCTCTCCCACACAAAATAACATTGATTACTATTTCAATTACTATCGTAGCATATTGTCCGTCATATTATAAAAATTGTCTATCATCATCCAAGTAGATATGGTATATTTGATGGTCATATGTTCAGGGTAATAAAATATACCATAATGGTAGAAGACTAAAAACGACTCAAATAGGTCGGACCCCAATCAGACCAATAAACTTCAAATCATTTATTTGATCGGCTCTATGACTTAAACCGGTTTGACAACTTTGTTATTCATAAGTAATGAAACTAACATTAACACATAATTAAACTATGTTACAATTTCATAACCAATAAAATAATATATCTATCATATTTCACAATATATTTTTCATTCTCGCTTTTCAGTTTTCTCCATATTTTCCTTTATAAAACAACATTTTCCCTCAACTCCAAATTTTCTCTCCCCTCCTTCCATTTTCCTTCCCCCATTTTCCTCCCTCCCTTCGTAAACAAGTGTTAAACGACGGCGTCTATGTATAATTCCTTCTACCTTTTCATTTCTTCCTCACCAGTTGCCAACTTGCCATTCCGGGCCGCCATTTTCCAGTCCAACAGAAAGCGGCCAGAAAACAAGAGCAGTGGCCGGAGAAGGAAAAACATGGGGAGCTTGACCAACAAGCAGCCGAGAATCTTCAGTGCGCACTACAGCAACGCTCTGCCGCCGTGCACTCGGACTCACCAGATCGGCGCTCTTCTCCTCGTCTCCGCCACCTTCTTCCTCACTCGCCTCTTTCACCAGTCATTCTCTCCCTGCACCGCCACTTCCTTCGGAGGCGATCTCGGTTCCTCCGATTCCCAGACCCTCGTCCGTATCTCTGACGCCGGCTACCTGTCGTGGCCTAACCGTGGCTACGGTTCATTCCTCTCCCTCAAGATCTATGTGTATGAAGAGACCGAGATTGATGGCTTGAAAGAGCTGATGCGCGGTCGAGATGACAAAATACCCGCCGAAGCTTGCGTTAAAGGCCAATGGGGAACTCAGGTATGTTAATTCTGTCCTTGAATTTCTGCCACATTCGAATTGCAATGTTCCTCTGTTTGATTAGAGCTTTGGCGAAGCAAACCGGGAATTGAAATTGAAGGTAAATTTTGCGGATTGGATTGATTTTCTAGGTTAAGATACACAAATTGCTGTTGAAATCGAGGTTTCGGACTAGGCGGAAAGAGGAGGCCGATTTCTTCTTTGTGCCGACGTATGTCAAATGTGTGCGGATGATGGGAGGTCTCAATGATAAGGAGATCAACCAAACCTTTGTTAAAGTGAGCACATTTCCTTTCTGGATTATGATTTTTATCTACAGACCTTGGGGATTTCAAATTTTGTATTGTGGTTACCCCACCTTTAATGGCTGAATCGCAGGTCTTAAGCCAAATGCCTTACTTTAGAAGATCTGGAGGTCGAGACCACATTTTCGTCTTCCCAAGGTAACTTTCTGTTCCTTTCAAGGAGAACATTTGAAACATGTTTAAAGAGGACTGGCCGTCGGTTTTTTTTTATTTTTATGGGCAATATCAAAAAATTTATTAAGCTCTATGTGCTCCCCTTAAAACAGGGGAAGCAACATCTGGGTCTTTACACCTACACAGCAGCAAGCTACAAGAAACTTCTGCTACTATACTACATTTACACAGCAAACAAGAAAGCCAGAAACTACCCTAAACTCCATATTTACTGACTAAGAATCATCCGACAATCAGTGTCCAGAGCGGCATTGCCATGTCTCGCTAGCTCGATCGTCCTGCGCACTGTCCTTATCAACTCCCCAAACTGCATAGCAGGACTGCCATACAATCTACCACAGCGTTCCCGCCAAATCATACTCACAACTAGGTTCCAAACCAATCTTCCAACCATGGCTAATGCTTTCTTTCCTTTGAAAGTTCTGACTGCCCAATGCTAGTAATCATCATAACCATTTAACTGAGGACAACTCAGATTAAGCATTAACAGACAACCTTTCAGCACCTGGGAAGTATATTGACAATGGAAGTATAAATAGCCGTCGGATTCTTCAACCTTAGTCCTGGCAAGTAGGGTGAGTTAGGATGTAGAAAGTAATTATTATTCAGCTTTTATGTGCTTAGCATTCCCTTCAATGTTGCTGATCTATGTGTATAATTTTCCTCGACTTTAGTGGGGCAGGAGCTCACTTGTTTCGATCGTGAGCTACGTTCATAAATCGTTCAATTATACTTTCTCCTGAGGCATAAGTCGTGTTTCTTGAACAATCCCTTCTCTTTGGACTAGTTAATGCATGTTATTCATTGAAGTGACAGTACGCATTCATGTTTATGATTCCAAGTGTTTGGTGTTTGACTGCATATGTGAATTTCAGAGATAGTGGTTCCTTTTGTAGCGTGTGTTCTTTTTTCATTTACTGCAAAGCATGCTAACAGGCCTGGAACATTTGTGTTAGTGCAGGGCGACTGAACTGATAAAAAGGATATAACTGCTTTCAATAATTGGAAAGATATCATCATCCCTGGTAATGTTGAAGATGGAATGACCGTGAAAAAACCTACTACAGTTGAGCCTTTACCTTTGTCAAAAAGGAAGTACTTAGCAAATTATTTAGGTAGGGCACAAGGCAAAGCTGGTCGCCTTAAGCTCATTGAGATGTCAAAGAAATTTCCAGATAAGGTAAGCTGTTCTCTCGGTGTGACACTATGATAGCCTTGAATGGGTGCTCTTCTTTTCATGTTCAATCTTTAAATGTACATTTTTATCTTGGACTTGAGCTCACTGACTAGATTGCTTTGTTTTTTTTTTTTTTGTATGTTTTTGCTCTGCTTATGTTTCTCTTTCTTGTGCATGCTTCTACATATGTGTCGGGCAGGTTAGTCATTCTGTTTGTCGAAGTGCTGTAGACTGGATAAGGCTGTTTATCGGTTTTTTTTTCTGGTTGTATGTGATTGGCCTTTGAACAACTAAATGATGATCTGCATAAAATGGCTGAAAAGAAGATGCTTGGTTAAGCAACTTGCTGCAACTAAACTGCATGATTCCACCTCTCTTTATTGTGGTGGTTGTCATGCTAGTCCTTATTCCTTGTTCTTGGTTATATGGCTAACATATGAAGCACATAATGACATCCGGAAACAGTTGGAATGTCCAGACTTGAAATTCAGTGGTCCTGAGAAATTGGGAAGGGCTGAATACTTTGAACATATCCGCAATGCAAAGTTTTGTCTTGCACCACGAGGAGAATCTTCCTGGACCCTTCGGTTTTATGAATCTTTTTTGTGGTTGGTCCTCTTTCTACCTTTTTTCTCCTCTTTTGGGTATGCCTAAAGTTGTGCCTACAAAGTAATTTCATGGCCATGTGTTTTGAAGGAGTGTGTTCCTGTTATTTTGTCAGATCAAGCAGAGTTTCCGTTCCAAAATGTGATCGACTATTTCCAGATATCAATCAAATGGCCATCTAGTCGAATTGGCCCTGAACTTTTGGATTACCTTGAGTCTATACCAGGTAAAAATTGTATTAACTGAAGCCTTATGTTCAAGTAGGGTAATTGTACGATCTTGATTTATTCCGTTTTTTCTGTTCTTTTACCCTAGAAAGAGACATAGAGAGGATGATAGCTAACGGGAGGCAAATAAGATGCTTGTGGGTATATGGTTCCGAATCTCAGCCCTGTTCTACAATGCAAGGAATAGTGTGGGAACTTCAGAGGAAAGTGAGGCAGTTCCACCAATCACACGAAACATTCTGGCTTCACAATCAAACGATAGTGAACAGAAATTTAGTTGAGTTCTCCAAATGGTAACCTCCCATGCCTCTCCCATGATAATGTGTCCTTGGAATAGAAAACACCATCAGCTTACTTGTGCTTTTCCTCGCCACGATCTACTCGTTGGTCGAGTTGCAGCTGGAGTTGCCTCATGGTGCTACTTCAGCATCCTACCCGAATTTTGCTTGCTAAACAAACCTCCCCTGCTTTTTTAGTACATTCACAAGTAAAGTTTCCAGCATCTCAACTTCAGTATAGAGAAATTGTTGTAGTTTCGTAGGATTCGAAGCTGGGGAATGTATAGTGGACCCAAACTAAATGTAGATGGCAGAAACTGAAGAACTTGTAGATTACTTTATCTGAGTCTAATGTACTATTTGTTGAAGTGATGCATTTGTATGGTCTTCTAATATTGCAGGCGTTTCTGTTGGGCATGCACTGTTTAGATGGCTAATATTGCACTCTTGACAAAACAAGGGTAATAAATCTGTTGCAGAAATAGAGACATTAGCCTTGTTTTTCAAGCGTGAAATTTTAGGCCCAACGCTTCCATCACACATCATTTCAGTGACATTTTTTAATCGAACCAACCATAATTTATATGTATCATGCATGTACTTATGGTACTTCTTGAAATCACTATGAAACTCCATTGTCTATTTGTGTAGTTTTCATCTCTTTCGAAAGTAAATCATTACCGTGTTTTTGTATCTCCCCATGCCCCATTGTCTAAAAATAAATTCATATACATTAAAATACCACAAACAGAGAAGAGGTTGACTGCTAAGATTCTTTGATTGACCTTATGATGAAAAGTTCGATTATTACAGTGTTTATGTTTCTCTCGCCCCATGGTCATCCTTTTGATTTACTAGTATTTCACGGACAAATACTTTGGTGTTAAATGATAGCAAAGTCCTTATTTAAACTGAAATCTTTTTAGTGGTGAAATCTTGTTCCAATTCTAATGACATAACAGTTAACTAGTCGACCGTTCAATTGTAGCGGCAACCATTATTTTCTTTCTAATAGTGGAGTCCCATTGCAATACTGAAAATGCTTTTAGTGGTGAAATCTTGTTCCAACACTGATAAGGTAATGACCAATCAATCTATTGAAGTTATAGATCATTATTTTCCTTGTAATGATGGAGAATCGCTGGAACAAACAAAGCAGGGGTGTAAGTTTGATCATAAAAACCCACTGACTCGTCCCAACGTCAGTTTAGGGTTGGATCAACTTTTGACCTTATGGGACAACTTAGAAACGGGTCACTTTTTGACCCTGTGGCACTTAGCAACAACAAATTTCTCATATCACATTGGACCTCTTGTAAAGTTTTAAAAGTTTAGGTTCTAAATTGTAAACATAAATTTTTTGGGTACCAAAATATAATTTTACCATAAAAAATTATGGATTTATTTGTAAAAAACAAAATTTAGGTACTAAATTGCAAGAAAAAAATAAATTTGGGTACCAAATTATAATTTAAAAAAATAGTGTCGACCCATTGGCCCGGTCCTTCCATACCCGTCCTAACACTTGAGGATCAAACAGAATCAAGAAGAAGACAGTGACGAGACGGGTTAATTATATATCTTGACTTTTAAAGAACAGGTCGGACAAGATCAGCAACAGGATCAGGGACAGGTCACAAACAGTTCATAGCAATTTTCAACCCTAAAGCAAAATATACCATATGATCAATCGTTTTTCATAACTCATAAGTGATCAACCCTTTTCCAAATTACGTTGATTTTTGTCCAGAAGACTGCTATATGTTGTTGCTGGATAAAAAGAATTGGCACCCAATTCTTGATGACGTTTAAAGGCCCTATGAAATGACTGTTTAATAACTTTGTTTGCATTATCAATCACTAATCCGCTGTAGCAAATTGGCAAATTTCTACTTCCTTGAAATCCGGGTTCAAATCCCGACAGCGGAATTTTTCTTTTTGTCCCTTCTTCGTCGTAGGTTACTTGATCGCAGTCGAGTATACTACTTATTAAAAATACTTAAAATTGAAAATTTTGTACGGTACACAATTGCCTAAATTTTTGTTGGTCATGCCGCCATAGTCATGTTTTATTCCTCAGATTGCAGGCTTGAGAAACCATTGGTTCGGTAATCGAACCAAAAAGCCATCGGGAATGAAAAAAATTGAATCAATGAATTTTTTAAACCAAAACCTTTAAAAGCTTATTTGTTTTCGGTTGACAATTATATATATATATATTTTATTTCGCAAGGAGGAGAATCATATTATTCTCTAATTATACACACTCTCCAAGTTCACCTACATAGTACAACAGTAACTTGAAAATCATAGTAAATGGAATGAGTAATGTAACATGATAAACATAAAATTCAAATTGCACTCAATGGCTTAGTAACTCGGCGTATAATCGATAACTCGTCTTTGTATTACGATCCTTCCTTAAGATCGAGGTAAACTCCGAAAGTTTATATAGTCTTTCAATCTTCTTTTCTGTATCAATCATTCAATCTTCTGATGGTGCAGGTTTCTTCAGGATCAATGCAATAAAAATTATAATTTTAAATAAATAAAGGTTCATATTGAAAGTAACACTCAACAAACTAATAGTATTAACAAGGCATATCATGATTAATACTCAAATATATAAATGGTTAATAAGTAAAAATAATTTATCATATACACTCGAAATTCACAATTTGCAGTCCCGAGAAGGTAAACTGCTCCCGGAGTTCATTCCAAGTACACTACTGAAGCTGCGAATATCTTTGATAGGTTGGTTGCTTGATTTGATAGGTTAGTTAACATCTAGGGTTAGGCTACTAATTTTCCCTTAATTCCCTTGTTGATTTGACAGGTTACGAGATCGATCGACTTAATTCCCAGTTGTTTGAAGTGTACTTAATTTATCAGTGGTTGAACTGACTCACTCCAAATTAATTAGTTTATCACCTGCTCCAAAACCAAATGCTCGCAGTGACAACCTTTTGGAGGTGTAAGGACGGACCACGACGTCTAGTTTTGGTTTGACTATATCAAGTAACTAGTGTTCTACACAATTCTTCCACCCAAGGAGATTAGCTACACGTATCCAATATTCTTGAATTAATGGTTTGACGTAAAACCTCATAAATTGAGTTGTACGTCTTTAGGATGGCCATGCACTATATAAACGTACGTACGTGCATTGGGATTTCTCATTACAAACACCGAAGTCGAGAAAACCCTTTTGAATCTCTCCGCTGCATCGTTACTAAACTAAATTCTTAATCTTCCTCTCCACAACACCAAATTAGAATCACCCGCGCCATTACTAATCAGCTCCAGTTATTGTTCGTTGCTCTGAAGCTGCTTCATAGACAGTGATTAAGGAGAATATGTCCAACAGATCAGTCGACGACGATGGCCGCTCGATGCGAACTGGTAAGTAATTGACCCACTTAATGTCTGTTCTAACCGACAGTAAACTTCTTACCGACGGTTAGTTATGTGGGTCGAAGAATCTGTCGACATTAGTGTCGGTTTGAAAACCGGGCGGTAAATTAAAGTAACTGTCGGCAAATTCAACGATTGAATAACTGAAAGTAACCGACGTACAAAAGAAAATTAAACCGACGGTTAATGAACCCACCTAGCTACTATTATGTATCATGATTAGCTAGTTTAACTTTCTCACTTAGCTAAAGCTTACATAATCAGCTCTAGGTTAATACAATTGCTTTGATTAATTACTTATTTTCCCAACCAATATTGAACATCATTTATTCACTTGTACGTGTATGCAATGCAGGTACGTGGGTGACGGCGAGCGCCCACATCATCACGGCGGTGGTCGGGTCAGGCGTGCTGTCCCTGGCTTGGGCAATCGCCCAACTGGGTTGGGTGGCCGGACCGGCCGCTCTCATCGTCTTCTCTCTCATCACCCTTTTCACCTCCACCCTGCTCGCCGACGCCTACCGCCACCCGGACCCCGTCACGGGCCAACGCAACTACACCTATATGGACGCGGTCCGGGCCCATTTAGGTGGGGTCAAGGTCCGGCTTTGCGGCCTGGCCCAGTATGCAAACCTTGTCGGCGTCACCGTCGATTACACCATCACGGCGTCTATCAGCATGGCGTAAGCTATCAAATTTTTAGCTTGTTTAAGTTACGCCAACTTTCATTTCCTTACTGAACTAATTAAATTCATATGTACGCAGGACGGTTCGGAAATGGAGTTGTTTCCACGAGGAGGACGAGTGCCACGTGTCCACGACGCCGTACATGATCATCTTTGGCAGCATCCAGCTCATCCTTTGCCAGGTGCTCAACTTCCACAAGTTGTCGTGGCTCTCCATCCTGGCCGCCGTCATGTACTTCACGTATTCCCTTATTGGCTTGGGTCTCTCCATAGCCAAACTTGTTACAGGTTAGATGAGATACATTTATGAATAGATAACCGGAAAGAAATTAAGACATTCACAATAATATGTTACCTAAAAATGAACTTAATTGAATGAAGGAGTTGAGGCGAAAATGACGACGTCGGCGACGGTGTCGGAGGCGGAGAGATTCTGGAGGATTTGCCAAGCGATTGGCGACATTGCCTTCGCGTATGCCTACTCCACGGTCCTGATTGAGATCCAGGTAATTAAGTAGCTAGTCAATATTCGTTTTTCATATTAGTGAAGGATTAATTATTAATCAATAAAAGACCTGGATGCATGCAGGACACCCTGAAATCGAGCCCCGCGGAGAACAAAGCAATGAAACGGGCTAGTTTTGTGGGCGTCTCGACTACAACCGTTTTCTACCTCCTCTGCGGCTGTGTGGGCTAAGCGGCGTTTGGAAAACACGCGCCGGGGGATTTACTCTCCGGGTCTGGATTCGATCATCCGGTGTGGCTACTCAACGTAGCCAACGTCTGCGTGGCTATCCACCTCATCGGCGCGTACCAAGTCAGTTCAATTTAATTTAATTAAATTAAAGCCCTCAATTAATTGCCTTATGTATAGGTATCCATTTAATTAATATATATGTGGGGCTGCAGGTGTTTGCGCAGCCGATTTTCAGCTTGGTGGAGTCCAGCTGTCGTCAGAGGTGGCCAGAGGTCAAGTTCGTGACGACGGACCACCAGATCACCATTCCGTTTCTGGGTAGCACGAGCTTCCAGGTCAACTGGTTCAGAGTGATTTGGAGGTCCGCTTACGTGGCAGTGACGACCGTCTTGGCCACCATCCTCCCATTCTTCAACGTCTTGCTGGCCCTTATCGGTGCAGCTTCTTTTTGGCCTTTGACCATCTACTTTCCGATCGAGATGTATATTGCTCGAGAGAAATTTCCCAAGTTCTCCTTCTCATGGATGTCCCTGCAAGCCTTGAGCTTGGTCTGTCGGCTGGTTTCACTCGTCGCAGTAGCTGGATCAGTCGTGGGTCTGATACAGTCTCTCAAAACATACCGCCCTTTTAAGAATGAAGTATAATTAATTAACAAGTACCACCTTCATTTTGCTTACTATATATATATTTGTACATTTTAATTCCTAGAAGCTACTTAAGTACATAGTTAAGTACGGCTGAAAATGATGTTGATTCCAATATAGAACACGAGATAGAGTTAATCAATTATGTTGGAATTGATAAAAGATGCAACAAATATATACACGGAAAAGCAATGATGTTAATAATTAGCCTAACTCGTTGCATTGGGAAAGTAGGAGCACTGAGCAACATCCAACAGTACTTACCGTGCTTCTGGTTTGCACTAAAATGCCTTAAGTAGTTTACAGGGTAAATAAACATCTCGGGATAGAAATTAAGAAAAGTTGACTGGTCATTCTCTAGAGTTCTGCAACATTTCTCTAAGGTCGGTCAATTCAATTGCTTAACTCCACAAATATTCTCATATATCATTGATTAACGAGTACCAGCCTTTTAGCTTGTTTGGGAGCTTTGTGGTTCAGGTGTTTGAGAGCATTTTCTTTTTTCAGATTCTTTTGTTTGCTGTCTTTTGTTGGTGCACTTGGAGGGTAGCTATGTGCTGATTTTTTTGTTGTTTGTTGGTTGTGTTTTCAAACTCTTAATTTTTAGTCTTTTTCCGTTATTAATATTATTTCACCCTTATAAAAAAAACGTACCAGCCTTTTAAGGATGAAGTATAATTGATTAACAAGTACCGCCTTAATCATGCTCCGTTGCTATGTACTAATTTGCACATTCTGATTCCTAGAAGCTAAGTGCATAGTTAAGTTTGACCCGGTGGTAGTACATAGCTATCTATATATAGTCAAGCAAAATGATGGTGATGTCAATATTGAACATGAGAGCTAATCACTTATATATGTTGGAATTTATATAAGATGCAGGAAATAAATACACGGAAAGCAATGATGTTAATAGTTTCCTGTTACTAATTATACGAGAAATAAACATATATCGGGCAAAGAAATTAAGAAAAGTTGAAATATGTACATTTCATTCAAATTTACAGGTTGAACCAATTCAAATCCACCCGTTCCTTACCCGACCTCATAGGGTTCAAGTGTTTAATGATTGGAATTTATATATGGTGCATTGGGAAAGTGAAGTTTACACAAGAAATAAACATATCGGGCAACGAAGGTGAGATCCGACATGCCACAAGGAGCGGCCCAATTGGTGCAATAATGTATGCAGTATGCATGAGAGCCCAAACCAAGAGGCTTAAAAAAATGTACCTACTAACTTACTATGAGTCACGTACTCACGTGTTGGTTTGTAACAGGATTACTAAACTTGTGGCTACGATTAGGATTCTCTTAGTCACATAATTATCTAAATCTCAGCCCTTCCACTTCATTAAAATCAAACCGCTCGTATTAATTTAATTTAATTTAATGAAGGACAATATGGTAATTGCAAGATTATTTTATAATTTTAAATTATTATGAAGTAAATAAAAAACCTCTCATTGCGTTTCGTCAACGTCCGATCGTCCCTTCCGGTCAGACAATTTTTCGGCCCTCACTAGCTTTGCCTATCCTTTTCAGGGAACATTTGCCATTTCCCCACTTCAGCGGAGAGAAAGAGAGAGATTTTTTCCAACAACCGGAGGTGGCTATTTCGGCGGCCGAAGACTGCGAATGAGGATTTTTTGGCGACAGTGCTGTTTGTGATGTTTGTCGATCTATTTTATAATGTTCATAAATCCGATCTATGATGTTTATGTAATTTCGGTCTGTATTGTTTATGATTCTTATTTGCCATGTTTGTCTATTATATTTGTAATGTTTATATTACTATTTTGTATATATTGTAATTTGCAATGTTTGTTTGTGGAGTTTGTACACTTTTATGTTATGATTTGTATACTTTGTATTCATTGGTTTGTTATACAAGTTTATCGATTTGTATTGTAAGTAGTGATATTCTGTACGGTTAGTATGCTTTGTACTGTTTGCCGGTTTCTTTTGTAATGTTTGTAAGTTTTTTCATTTTTGTTCACCATGTTCGTAATGTCTTTATTTTCAAAAAAACATCATGGTTGACTTTTGGACGGGACTCGCTATATAGAGATGGAGCCGCCAAAGTCAACCCGACTATTTTTCCATTTTGTATGGTTTGTCGGTCTAGTTTGTAATTTTTGTCCACCATGTTCGTATTTTTTCTATGTCTAAAAAACAACCGGGCTGGCTTTGAGAGGGAACCCCTCTATAGGGATGGAGCATCCAAAGTCAACCTGGTTATTTTTTTCATATTTTACGGTTTATATTATTGGTCGGTCTAGTTTGTATTGATTGTATAGTTCGTATGTGTGTATTGTTTATTGGTCTAGTTTGTATAGTTCGTATGTTTGTATTGTTTGTAAATATGTTTGTATGTTTTGTCGCTCTAGCTTCTACTATTTGTATGGTTTGTAAGTCCGATTTGTATTAGCCAATGCTTTATCATTTTGATTCTTAGTCATTGTATGTTTTAGTTTCTATGCTATTGTAGTCATGGTTTATAACACATGTTAGGTTGTTAGGAAACTCTTATGTGATATGCTTCTATCCTATACATGTATGTTTAGTTGGTGACACGATTATGCATGCTTGTGTTTGATTGATGCTTGATTATTAGATCATCGATGCTATAGACAATCTTTATGGCTCGTAGCATCGATGCATCTTTGATTATGTAACCTTATCCCTTCCACTATAACCATCCTAATCAAGCTTTCGCCACATACAAAAAGAATTATGACTAGCTAATATAATGTCTGCTTTCGCTTCATGCCACTACACTAATTAATTAAACAAGAAAGTATAGGGATAACATTAACTATTTAGGTCCTCTATAAACCATAGTAATGGTCTATAGCAATGATGATCGAAGGTATCAAGCATTGGTATCACATAGGTATGCATAGTCACGTCCAACTAACTATACATACACGAGGCAAAGACGTATGGAGTTCCTATGCAACCTATGATGATATTATAACCAATACCATACATAGTACCACGTAATAAATGATATATGCATCAAATGGTTAGGGCATGTTAAAGCTAAGGTATTCTAACAACAAAGCATCAAATGGATAAGGCATCCAATTATATAAGCATATAAGAACATAAATAAACAATGACTAAAGCATCTCATTAAATCAAAGACAGTATATGCATTAAGCATCATAGAATTCTCATTCCTAAACAACAAAAGACTTAAGCTTATTGAGTGTGTGTAAAAGTGTGTAAAAACTAAAGCTTAAGTCTCTACTTATAGTACATGGAAGAAGGGATATTCTAGAAATTTCCTCCTAAAAGTCGGCCAAAAGAGTCCCTATACCATTGAGATGCGGATTTCTTGACTTGGGATCCAAGTATAGCATATTCCATAACTTCCATGGACCTAGACCAGCGCGACCCAACAACGATCACCACCGCCATGACATTCCTTCCTCCAAATGGGATGGTTTTTAGTGGACGACTCCATAATGGGCTTATTGAGCCGCTCCAATTTCAACTCGTTTGGCTTCGTTTGACCATTAAGCTTTCATAAATGTGGTTCTCTAGGCCATCAAATGAGCATCTGAAGTCCAAATTAATCCATCTATGTTTGTGCCTATGAGATTGTATTCTCGTCTTCCTTCTGATCCATATGGTGATCCATACTCATATAGACTGTACATCCCTAAAATGCACAATAGAACACCAAATGAAGTAAAATACCACAAAACACACTCCATCTCTATCTTAGGCACATCGATAGAAGGGAAATGTATTAAATAATATAGGATTGATCAACATTATAATTTGAATCTCATCAACTAGTAAATGCGTGTTTTCACTTCATGCCACTAACTAATCAATTAAAAAAATAAGAAAGTAAGGATAGCCTGGTATAGGGTGGTAACTTTATGGTAGATGATGATAGATGGCGATTAGTATATTTCTACTATCATGTATGCAATTATTTCACAATATGGTATATTCATACCACAATGATACACTTCCATACCACCATGGTATACTCTTATATACTATGAAGCTTATTATGACCAGCGTATAGACTAGTAATATAAAGTCTCAAAATTTTTGTTCTAAAATATATCAAAGTTGATGTTACTTTTAAGAGCATGATTAATCGGATTTTTTGACAAAATATTTTTTGAATTAACTTAAAACAAAAGAAGTATATCCCATTAACTTTATTTGATCAACATGGTATAATCTTATATACTATGAAGCATTATCACCATAGTATAGACTAGTAACATACGTCTAAAAAATTTTGTTCTAAAATATTATCAAAGTTGATATTATTTTGAAGAACACGATTGATTTTGATTGTTTACAATTTTTTTTAATTCTAACTTTAAAAAAAGAAGTATATCCCATTAAATTTATTTGATCACATGTAACCAAGTTTTGTTACAAACAAATCTTCTAACAGTTACATCTTGACTACACTATTAACATGCTAGGAAGATATTAAAAGATAAAGGAAATAACTATGAAGTTTCCTTATCTCCCTTATTTTCACATTAATATCTTGCCTTATTTTTTTTTTCATTCTCCATCTTTTTCGTCTTGTCATAATTCTCCATCTTTTCTATAAGCTATTATGATGTTGCCTTATGTCCTTCTACTTTTTATGCCAATATATCTATTGAGGCGTTGAATAGTACAAGAAATATTTCTTATAAATAGCAAAGCCACATACAAAGGCTATCATACAACTGAGGACACAAAACTAAAATATAAAATTATATCCTTCCGGTTAAGTTTTTCAGAGATATGGCCAAGTCTTCTACACTATGCTTCTTGTTCTTCCTTCTGTTCATCGTCTCATTAGGTAAACTTCTTACAATAATTATGAACAAAAATAGGTGTATGTACCTAAAAAATATTATAATAGTCATAGGACAATGATAAATATTTTCTGATTGTTCTTCTTGTCCTCTCTTTGCATGTCGCTCTATTCATTTCATAAATTTTATTTTAAATCAATCACGTATATGGATCCATCTTATTTGTTAGTTTATTTTCTTATGTACAATTAATTATACTTGTGTGCTGATTGAAAAGGTGAACACAAAATGGTAGCAGAAGCTAAAAACTGCTTAATGACTTGGGATTGCACCACCGTGGAGCACTGCTGGGATGACTGCAAGAGCCGCTACGGCGGAAAAGGACTTTGTGACCTTATCCCTACTCCTTTTGTTCCTAAGCAATGCCTTTGCTCTTATAAATGTTGAGAGCGAAGAAAAAATATAAATTACGAATAAGTCTTACTAATATGAAATGTTATATTACATCTACAAAATGCTATAAGCGAATGTCAAAATACAACATTTGCCACGTCACCCTTTGCAAACAGCGCCGCACACTTCGGAGGGGTTTTATTGTCATTCTCTAGATCTTCTTCTCTTCCGTCTTTCTCTTCTTATCAGTCCCCAGTCGCTGAAGGTTTTTTTTTATTGTATGGAAGTCGCTAAAGGTATTTTGGCTGCTCAATGATCCAGGATCCTCGGTGGATTCAACACCGCCCTTCCAATCGGAAACCAAAATCTCCAACCACCCACTGGAATGCAAAGAACTCTTTGTCACCGTATCTTTCTTGCCGCAATCTGTCATTGTAATCCTCCGCCGTTCTTTCTGCCACACTCAATCAAAAAGAGTAATCCCTCACATTGCCCTCTCTGTTCATTTGAATCTGAGAACAACCTCCACTCTCAATTTTTCCTCCAATCAATTTGAAATCCATATCCTCACCGTCTCGCTCTCGCCACTTCTGGACTGTCATCGCGAATCGACGCGCACTGACGACAATACTGTGTATGTTACTGTCTCTCAACCAATCTGTGTATCGTCGTCTCTCTCTTACCAAATCTCGACCGATCTCCCAAGCTATCATGCATAACAGTCCTCTGGGCAGTTAATTTTGCCGCGAATCCAACTTTTGGATTTTTCTTCGTAACTTGTAGTAGTTTTGTATGTTGGATTTTATGTTTAGTTCTTTGTAATTTTTCTTTCCAAAGGGAAGTCTTTGCAATTGCTTACTGCCCTATACCAATGATGTAGTTCAATCCTCAACAATTCCATACCCTATCAAGTTGGAGTCGACAGTGTCTTGGTGGATTAAGGTCCAAGTTCTCTATTGGTTTCCCCTGCCTCTGCTGCCCCATGCGTCTGCTGCAGCAATGCCAGCGAAACGGCCTCGCGGCAATACTTCTTATGGCTCAAACAATCCTCCAATGAATTTTATCTCTGCTACCACTCGATGTATATACTCTCTTTGTTCTTAGTATGCTATTTCCTCAAATTAAATGTCATATATACGAACTGAAATAGAAGGGTTTTTTTTTCTTTGTGCTTCCAATGTGTCTTTGTTAGGGAAAGGAAGAGCAACTTTTGTCTCCCCTGGAAGTCCGACACTAGCTGAAGTTAATGTAGAGAGGGGGCGCCTTGATGGTGGTATGTGAAATTGAATATTGTTTGTAGTGTATTTGAAGTTGCATTTGTCTCTGGGAATTTGGCAGCTATATAAATGAGGAACCCGATTGCCTCGATTGGCCGAAGCGACGAGGATAATGATGGAAAAAAAGTAGTTGGGGTGCCTGCGAAGATCTCTAAATTTGGGTGGCACTGGTTAAATTTTTGTTTTCAAGCGTATCACTTTAGCATGTTAAGTCTAGTAATTTGATCTCATTATTCTAGGGGCAATTGGAAGGTTTGGGTTTTCAAAGACAACCTCAATCATGATAAATATTTTGTTTCTTTATGGGCTGCAACCTCTTCTAAACCAATCATCTAAGGAAGAACAAACAAAAAGGAATTACAACCTCTGCATGTGACCTTCCCGGTGAGGTCTGCTCCTTAAACAAGGGATGGGAGAAAGTAAAAATTGGAGAAGCAGTAGGGAAGAAAGGGGAGCAGAGTGAGGGGAAGAGGAAAAGTCACTCAGAAAAAAGTAGGAGAAGAAGAAGAAATAATAGAGATGTGGGAAGCATGGATTATATTAGGATAGAAATCATCAGTTGTGAATCTTTACTTGCGTTTTGGGTGGGGAAGGGAGTTCGTAGCTTCGAGCACTTTGAAACCCATAGTGATGCTGCAACATGTAGGGATATTACTTCCTGTTATCAAATAATGTATCACCTTTTACTTTATGGTTTTATTTTTCCTTTTGTTATGCTACTTTTATACTTACGTCAGTAACTTCTTTGTAATCAGTAAAATAATTTGCAAGAGCAAGTGAAACTATCAGCAACAAAATGGAGAATTGAGGCTTAAGTTGTTAGTCTATTTCAATTCTACACGTCTCTCGCTTTCGTTGCCGCCAATGGAAATTGTCACCACCAGCATATAACTTTTCCCTAATTCTGCCAAACCCATACTTTTCAAATTTGGACCAATGCTTGCAGATGGAATGGTCGAAGTTACGAATTCAAATTGCTTCAGTCGTATTACACTATTACCTCAGTATTTTTTACTATACCGGCCAACGGGCCGGACTCATTACTAGTACTAGTCTTCATTGCCCGCGCTCCGCTCTGGGACTTGCGACAAATGAAATTGTATACTAATTTTATAAATATGATAACGATGTTGGCATTCATTGGGAACTGACTAAAAAACAGTAATTGACTAAAAAGTTGTTCTGTTTTTGAAGTGTATAGCCGCTCCCATTTAATACAATCCAAAAAGAGTTGTTTTTTTCTTCTTTTTATTCCCCACGTGTTGTTTCCTTTCTTGAACCCCCCAAATATTGGCCATTCTAGTTAAAGTCTATTCTTCTACGGAGAGTGGACTGGTTTCCATACCTGTAAGTGATAGTTATGCATAAACCTGGGCCCAACATCTATATGGGCTTGTTTTGAAGAATGCTATATTTACCTCAATAAATAGAACGTTGTCGTTTGTTTAACAAACAGGTTTCCATACCATTTATCCATCTCGGTGAATCAACCCTTGGGCCTGTTAAATATTTGATGAAGAACTCACAACGAAGAGCAAGAACACATAAATGGAATTCCATAATTAAAAGTGAGTGATATCCAATTCCATATTTTTTTCTCCCAAGTTACAGGAAAGAGAGCATACGCATTAAAGATGGTAGTTGTCTCTGCAAAAGATGGTATCACTCATGAAATGAGCATATCAGTCCTGAA
Source organism: Linum trigynum (assembly GCA_964030455.1). NCBI lineage: Eukaryota > Viridiplantae > Streptophyta > Magnoliopsida > Malpighiales > Linaceae > Linum > Linum trigynum. The sequence goes on along the minus strand of OZ034814.1, from coordinate 23,136,228 downwards.
ATGAGCATGAGTGTGAATGGAATCAGGAATGCAAATTATTGGTCACTATATTGCTTGTAACAATATGTAGTTATTTGAATTCTCATAAGATAAAGATTTACCTGAAGAGTATGTAGTGGCATATAGTGTTTTTGTACTTTTCTGCAAATAGGTCATATATATCTGATGTAATAGACTGATTGGCTCCTTTGTAGCAGGCACCAAAAATACTTCAGGAATTTGTATCCAGTCTGAAGGAGCATTTTGTTTGAATGATTCTGTTGGAAGCTTTCCATCTCCAAGTGCAAGAACCCACTCTCCAAATGTGTAACCATCACTAACTAATGCTCTATTTGCTAATGAATTATCTCATGTTTTCTGATAGTTTGAGCATAGTAAATGAAGACCACATAGGTGACCTTGTGAGGGATCCATCCACAATCTACTCACGGCCAGAATCTGCAATTACTGGCAGTGTCTGTCTGAAGTCGCCACCAAAGAGTACTATTTTCCCCCCGAATAATCTATGGCTTGGTCCTGCTATGGGTATATCCATTAAATCACAAAATGATCTACTGATGGCCTCAAATGCATGTCAATGTGTCATCGGTGCTTCGTCTCAAACAATTAATGATGCTTTTTGTATCAGTTGAGCTAGGTGTGTTCCTTTTTAATCGAGCAAGTGGATGTACCATCGACATGTAGAGGTATCTTGAATCTCGAATGTGCTATTGTACCATTTGGAAGAAGATTTGCTGCAATTCCTGATGATGCCACAACAATTGCAATTTTCGACTGACTCCTCAACTTTTCAATTATTACATTATATAAGAAAGTCTTCCCTGTTCCCCCATGACCATATAAAAAGAATGACTTCCCTAGATTGTTATTGACCGACAGTATAATTGTTGAGAAAGCCTCAAATTGCTTAGCATTCAAAGACTGAATCATTGTGTCTGATAGGCTTTCTTGCTGAACAGGATTGAAATAGAGATGCTCATTGATCAGTGGGTTTGATCCATCATCTTCTTATGCATCTGTTGGCTTTGGCAGGCTGAACTGATCCAGTGACGAAGAGTAGGATCTAAGCAAAGTTTGGAGCTGTTTGAGCACCCAATTGCGCAGCTTTTCCTCCGAAGGTTCAAAAGTAGGCAGGGGAAGTCGTTTACGCAAAGAATAAACATGATCTTCATTCATGTCACCTCTAACGAATGCATCTTTAAGACCCTGGTATACCTAAGATCTTAATTGTTGTTGATGGGATCTCAAGAAGGCAAAGTCTGTTAAGCTCAATAGTTGAAAACGCATCAACACAGTAATGTTGCAACACTTTACCGGCCTTTACCAATGTGTGTCCCTCAGCTAACCGATATTGAAGCCTATACGCGTAGTATTCTCTTTGTGTAACAAACTTCCTCCACATTGATGGTGGACAGCAGGCACTGTTATACGGAATTAAAGGATGGTACCTATCTTCTCCATATGGGAACAACAAAGGAAAATGTAGAGCTTCACTTACAAGGGGACCTTCTTCTTCCTCCTCTAGGGAGATCCGGTTGAGTTGTTCTTCAATCCCCCCGTCGGGGCGTTCTCCTTTCTTTCGGACTCTTTTTGAGCTTCTTCATTTGCCTTATTGTTTGTGGACGCCATTGTGCTTTCGCCAAGCACACCAGGAATCAACCTTCTCACGTTGCAACAGAAAACTTGTAGAACACTCTTTCTATAGCAGCTTGAATCAAAAGGGGATGTCTATGAAAATTGTATCACCAGAGCAGCGTAAGCTGTGGAGAGTTCTGAGAGAGCTTATAATTGAGATCGGAAAATAGTAGTTTGCCATGCGATAAGAGGAATCCAGTCACCGTGTTTCAGCCGGAAAACCCTAGGGTTTCCGCCGCCAGAGAGCCAGCCCTCGCTAAACGAGAGAATTAATTATGAATAAAATCCAAATTTAGTTATTATTTTGTTTCACATTTACCACTGAAATATTTTAATTAATTATCACTATTGTTTTGTGCAATTATCACTAACTTTACATATATGTTCCATTATTAATCACTTTCCTTTTAATTTTGATAAAAATTCTAATAGTGATAGAATGGTTCAAAAAGACATGGTTAACCTTATGCTTAAACACGCCTAGAAGCAAGGTAATGGCAAAATGCCTCGTGTAGTGGTTTCGCGCCTAATTAGATAATGAAACACATCAATGGAGTAAGGTGACGTATAAATCTCTCCTAAACATTACTAGATGGAATTAGGAAGTCAATAATAAAAGAGAAAATTACATCAACTACGAAACCAATTTTCTATATCAATATTTTCAATATCTCAAGAACTTTGTGAGCTATTGAGCTATTATTCTATGAACTTTGTGAGATATTGAGCTATGATTCAATGAATTCGTGAGTTGTGTTCTTGCCATTAAGTGTTGAGTAATTTATTAATTATTTTAACTTAAGTGAGGAATTGTTTTAGATTACTATTTTATTCATCATGCAGAGTGCGAATAACTATTTTTCTTCCAACGCCCAGGCTAGCTAGGCTCTAGGCAAAGGCTCAATGCCCGCCTTACGCATAGCGCCTTTTTGAACCTTGAGTGATAGTAACATTTTTAAGTCAATTCGTGTTAATCAGAAAATAATATTCTTTTTTAATTTCTACCAAATGTTTTCCTCACTTCCTGTTCTCACTGATTATTGACAATTCAGGCATGGCGGTCTCGCCATCGGGGGCAAAACCTGTAGGCGAGGCGAATTCATGGAATCAATTATTTGTTGTTGCCCCGAAGAATCGACTTTGCTAGAGACCACCAGAACGTATCAAAGATGGATGCACAATTCCTAAGGAATTTAAGGAGAAGGGGGCGATTCGTTGGAAGAATAACCTTATCGGACAATTTCTCAGTGAGATCCTTCGCCTCCCTAAGTTGGAGAGTTGGGCTAATCTCTTTTGGGGAAGAGAAGGTTCGATTCGAGTCTCTGTATTAGGATCGTGTCTTTTGGTGCTTCAGTTTTCATCTCTGGGTACGAGTGATTGAGTTTTTAAGTCGGGTCCCTGGCATTTTCAGGGGGACTCTATCTTCTTTTGAAAGTGGAGTCCGGGGATTCGATCGATTGAGCTTAAGGTGGAGACTCTCCCCATCTGGGTTCTTTTTTCTGGTATTCCTTTGGAATACAATTCTCTAGAGGGTTTGGAGTGGGTAGGGATGGCAATGGGTCGGGTCGGGGGCGGATAGTGCATATCTGTTACCCTACCCAATGTAGTTTGGGTTTTACCCATTCCCGTACCCACACGAGAAATGGGTAGAAAATCAAAACCATGTCCATACCCGTTCGGGTTTCGGGTATCCACGGTTATCTATGGGTAATAATTTCTCCTTATAATTCCAACCAATATGTTCACATTCACACGTATAGTCACATTACGTAAGAGGAAAAGTACGGCAATAATTCACTAGAATGACGAAAATTAATTAAAACAACATAGTTTCACGAAAATATTATATTTATATGATAAATATAAAATATTCTAGAGAAACATAATGATTATTTCTAGACAAAATACATATGCATGTGTATAATCGGGCGGGTTCGGGCTGGATAGTGAGATAACCATGCTCACCCATTACCCGCAATATTCGGGTTCGGGTTTTACCCGTACCCACGAAAAATGCTTCGGGTTCGGGTTTTACCCGACCCGATTAGGTCGGATTCGGGTGGATATCCACGGTTACGGATATTTTTGCCATCCCTAGGAGGGGGTGGTTAGCACCATTGGAGTGTCGCTTCATATGGATCGGTCAACTAAGGTTGGGGCTCAGTCGAGAAGTTGATTCACTGCTCTGTACTGGAACAAAGGCCAATAGAGGAAGTTTCGCGTGTTTAACCTTGGTTAGTGTATGCCGGTGGAGATTAGTCGCCCGTCGCATATTCGAATCTAGAGGGTCTGGATAACTTCCGTCGAGAGTCCAGACCAGTAAAGAACTTCCCACAGTTTATCTTTCAATCTGAGTAATTTGGAACCGTATAACCTGAACTACCTGCACACTAGGGGGAATCATACATGGATGACCTTTTGAACTTGAAAAGAACCAGACCAATACTTGCTTTTGTTTATTTTGCACTAAAATAATTTCACTCGCTTAGTCCTGCTAGATAATAGGAGTTCACTGAGTAGGCAGTAGATCTAGATCCCAGGTCGATAGTTAGACTTAAGCACTATTTTGCATTTCCACTCTGCGATTATACATGGTTGCAGTTTGGTATTGTGTCGTAGCGTGTCAAGTTTTTGGCGCCGTTTCTGTGGATGCCTCTAGATTATTGGAGAAACCTAAACATATGTTACTTTAGCATTTTTTCCAGTATTTTATTTCTTCCCCCTGTGTGCCTTCACAGGTTTGCTTGCTTAGCTGTGTTCAGGTAGTGCATGACCCGTAGCCAGTCGAGAGCATTACTACCATTAAATCCGCAGCTAGAATGCACTTGTCGCCAGCTTAGGCGAGTGCAGTGAATAAGACTGGCTATGGCAGAAGCGCAGATTGACGGTCAGATTAGCAGCAACTCCGAGCAGGATGACGACATGGTAGACGAGAACAATCGGATGAACAACATGAATCAGGGACAGCCCCTAGCCTTTGGGGATGCCACTCCAGGTTCCTCTAGTGAATCAAGTCTCACTTAATGGCAGTATTCCACAGACAGACGCTGCCAACTAGGGATGGCAACAAAACCCGAACCCACGGGTACCCACCCGACCCAACCCGGTCAACGCGGGTAAAAATCGTGTTCACGGGTTTTGGGCCAGGTTTGGGCTTAAACTCGCTACACTATTCACCGGGTTGGATTTGGGTTTAGGTAAACCCGCCCCATGGGTACCCGCCCACACACATATAATTACTTTCCCGGTATATTTAATATTCTAAACAATATATCTTCCTTAAACAACTACTATTCTTTATCTTTGTGGAGACATGTATAATTTGTTCTTTCTGATTGTTTAGAATGAAGTTGATATTATGGAGTGGAGAGTGAAGAAACTTAGTTGATGAGGAAGAAACTTTCAATTAATCTTGTTGTTTATAGATGTTTATCTTTAATTTTAAACAATTTGTATTGATCATTTGCGGTTTACTTGTATGCTCTAGATTGGTGTTTTTTTTATGAATAATTTGTATGAGAAAATTGATGTTAAACTTTTATTTTGAAAAAAACTTATTATTGTAAATTTTTTACCACAAAAATCCACGGGTACCCATGAACCCGTGGATACCAAGGGATTTTTCCAGAAATAGCACTTTAAAATCAAATTACAAAAATAGCACCCATCCGAAAAAATTTACACTAATAGCACCCTTTCTAATAGACCGCACCTTATAGGTGCGTTTTATATTTAAACCGCACCCTAGGGGTGCGTTTTATAAATAAACCGCACCAGTAAGGTGCGTTCCAAATTTCTGGACCCAAACCGCATTTTGGCCAAGCGGTTTTAGGTCTGACCTACAGAAACCGCTTGGCCGAGTTGCGGTTTTGGCATGACCTATTAAAACCGCATCATAAAGGTGCGGTTTGTTTCTCCCAAACAAAACCGCATCCTCATGGTGCGATTTTGCCGTATAAACCGCACCTTGAAGGTGCGGTTTTGGTCAATCAATTTCCGACATACCATGCAGACGTAACAGACGTGGGTCTGCATGGGCCTGCATGGCAGACAAAAACCGCACCTCTAAGGTGCGGTTTTTATCAGTGATTTTGCCTATAAAAGGCCTCCCGGACAACCACTTCTCTTCACACCTCTCCTTCTCCCTTTTCAATTTTCTGTTGTAGCTCTATATTTCTTTAGTAGTTTTGCGATTAACGTTAACTCGTAAGTTTATTTAGTATTACTTTTTATTGTTATTTTTTATTTTTGATTTTTATGATATTAACTGAACTACGGTTTTATCGCAGATGGCATTCCAAAAGTTCACGCTTGGCTTACGGTGGAATGGTTACACGGAAGAGACCGGAAAGGGGGTCACCTACATAGGTGGCAATTTTCAGAAGATAGAGGTCGCTACTAGACCGCTGCTTAAAGACCTCCATCAAATGTGCACTAACGTTACTTGCATGGATGGCACGAGAAGAGTTGATCGTATGGTGTACCGATATCCAAACAGAGAAAGTGGGTCATTGTGGCATGAGGAATATCTCATAACCACTCAGGATGAGGTAGATGCCATGCTCGAATTCATGAGGTCCAACAATCTTTCCAAAGCCGAGATGTTCGTTTACACCGAGCCGGTCGTAGGCGTTGGAGGTCATTCTGGACACGGTCAAACATCTGGTATCCATGGTAGAGGTGAATTATATGGCGATCATCCCTACCAAAGTTACCATGATCCTCATTCATAGTTTTAGTACCAAGAGCAAGGTGAAGGTCATCATCTATCTTTCCCGTCATATGAAGAAGAAGTTCAACCGGACCTCCCCAACCAACCTCAGTACAACTTCCACTCAGGCAGTGGTAGTTTTCACAACTACCATTATGGAGCTGATGAAGGTGCCTTTCATGAGCTGGATCAGATGGAGGATGTCATGCCAGCACCAGTCAGTGACCCCTTCGATGAAGAAGGAGAGAACAAAGTCAGTGCAGACAGCTCCGACCCTCTTGAAGGTGTTGATGATTCAGGACCAGAGTCAGACTCAGCTAATGATGATGAGGGGGCTCGTGACCGTGTACCATTCCCCTACTACAATCACATTCTAGACGACAATTGGATGGTCGACAGCGACATGGAGCCGCCAGAGGTCCCAATGTGGGTCCACTCACTGGGTTTATGAAGGGCCAACAATTTGGCTCGAAGAAGGAGGTGCGGCACGCCAATGAGACAGAAGCAATGACTCGGCATTTTGAATGGCACACAACTCATTCCAACACTAAAAGGCTCATAGTCAGATGTCGTAATCATCATGAGGGGTGCAATGTTAGGATTCAGGCCATTAACAGCAAGAGACACGGCCACTGGGTCATATCCTGTGCGGTGAACACACGCACATGTGTGTCATCCATAACTTCCCAAGGCCATCGACAGTTGAAATCTAGGGTGGTTGTTGCGGCTATCAAACATTGAAGGTGAAAGTCATAATCGCTGACATTGCAAGTCGTTATGGTTATATGATTAACTATAAGAAGGCGTGGCATGGAAAGCAGAAAGCTCTGGCCACCATCTTTGGTGATTGGGAAGAATCATATGCATTCCTTCCCAGGTTAATTTTGGCATTGGAGGCGTCTAACCCTGGCACGGTTTTCTCCCCTCGATACCAAGAAGAAGAGATACAACCCCCAGAGCCAGGTAACAAGCGCCATTTCAGACGACTTTTTTGGGCATTCAAGCCATGTATTGATGGTTTTGGCTTCTGTGTCCCTGTCATCCAAGTGGATGGTACATTCCTTACCGGCAAGTACAAGGGCACTCTCCAGATTGCCAGTGGGGCGGATGCAAACAGACAAGTCTTTCCTTTAGCCTTCGCCATCGTTGAGGGAGAGAATGCTGATAGCTATGGATGGTTTTTCCGGCAAATTCAGCTCCACGTCACTAGGAGGACAAACCTGACAATAATCTCTGATCGGCACGCCGGCATAAGAGCTGCCATCTTAGGTTTAGATCCAGCCTGGAAGTGGTCCCAAAGGTGGTGCATACGACACTTCAAGAGCAACTGGAACCATCATTTCAAGCGGAAGAAGCTTGCTGATAATTTGTGGTGGATTGGTAAGTTTGTAATTAGCCATATAATTTTGTCAGCTAACAATATCTTAGTACATTTGGCGAGTGGTGCACTGGTTAGACTCTTTCTAAAGTGATGCATGCCTAAGGAAATGGGGTTTTAAGCGATTATCATGATCCTCCCATTTCCTGGGAAAATCGGGTTTTAAGCGATCTTCGGATCCCCTCTTTTTCTGTCAAACAGGCTGTGTCTCTAAGGAGATGTATACCTCTCCTAAGAGTCTAACGAGAGTAACTCCGGGTTGTTCGAATTGTACTAAATTGCCGAAAATTGACTAACATACTACTTTTCTGTGTCTTCCGCAGCGGTCGCCTACCAAGAGAAAAAATTTGTGGGGAAGATGCAGAAGTTGCGCGAGTTATGCCCTGAAGGGGCACAGTGGCTGGATGGACATGACCTATCCATGTGGACATTTCATACAGATGGAGCGACAAGATGGGGTATTGCCACAACGAACTCAGGTGAGAGTATCAACTCTGTCTATAAGGCCGTTCGTGCACTGCCAATCTCTGCCATTGTGGAGATGACTTTTTGGAAAACGAATGCATGGTTCGTCAACCGACTCCACTGGCCAAGGACGAACGAGGCACAGGGTAAGGTCCATACCTTTAAAGTCATGGAAGTAATGGAGAATGACAATCGCAAGAGCAGTCGACATAGTGTAACCGTTATGAATCGGGCAAATGGCGAGTATAGCGTGACGACCGGACATCGGGAGGACGGTAGACGGGGGGGCCACCGCCATGAAGTTTTGGTCAATTTCAAGACAAAAGTTGGTGAGTGCTCATGCCAGAAGTATCAGGGGAGAGGGTGGCCTTGTTCTCATGCAATGGCCGTAGTTAAAAACAGGAGCAAAGACCCCCGTCACTTCGTTAGTCCATTCTTCAATATCGACTCACTCAAAAACACCTATGGACGGAGTTTCCGTGCATTGCCTGATGAAGCTTATTGGCCGATGTACGAAGGAAAATTGATCATCCCGCCGTTCGGACAGAGGCGTGAACCGGGTCGCCCGAGGAAAAAGAGAATTCAGAACGAAATGGATCAAAGTGGAAGACCGCCACGAGGCCCAAGACGATGTTCAATATGCAAAGTTCCAGGACATGATAAACGAAGGTGTCCAGGACCGATTGGTCCGCAAAATCCGGGTCCTGATGTGCCGGACTCAGCTAATGCGACATAGTTTGCTTTTATCATTTTTTTCAAGCTAGTTGAGACTCTTACTTTGCAAGTAATTGTGTATTGTTGATTGAACGAAATGTGTATTGTGTATTGTTGCTTTTATCGTTCTTTGGCTCGAATTTGGGTTAAAACACAGAATTTTCAATCCAATCTCTTCTCTCCACTGTATTGTTGATTGAACGAATTGGGATTATATCAAGATAAAAGGCATAGTTCCAAGGGGATAGAAATAAAACCAAATTGAAAGAACAATCAATTCGATAAACTAAGATAATAGGAATAGTTCTTTGTTCATTGAAATAAAAACCAAATTGAAACAACAATCAATTCGACAAACTAAGAGAATAGGAATAGTTCCAATTACATAGAAATTAAATTCAACTCTCCAAATATAACTCAAGGAAGTCCACGAGCTTCACCGGAACCCACGGTTTTCTTGCTCCTTGTACGACGACCGACAGGAGTAACAACAGGTGGTTGCAGTGGCAAGTTTCGAACTCGGGCCGAGGTAGTTTGGCGCTCGTCGGTGCTGTGTCGGCGGGGAATCGGCACTTTCGGGGTCTAGCGGGGGACATCCACGCTCATACGGTGAGGAGTAGGAGGCCACTGCTGATGAGGGCGAGTCAATGGCGCAAAATCGTGGTGCGCCGTCGTGGAGGAACCATCATGCCAAGTACCCGATGATGTATGGCGGGGAGATGGGGGATAGACCGGGCGGGAATCGTAGTAACCTCCTTGGCGGGGAGATGGGGGGTAGACCGGGTGGTAATCGTAGTATGCTCATTGGCGGGGATCGTTGTATGAGATCGGGGTGGGACTCGGAGGGGTTTGATGGTAGGTCGAGCGGGGATCGTAGTATGAGCCTTGGTGGGGAGTTTGGGTGGAACTCGGGCCGGCACCTTGGGGAGAACTCGGGCCGGCACCTTGGGGGGAACTCGGGCCGCCACCTTGGGGGGATCTCGGGCCAACACCTTGGGTCACAACCAATGGGGGCGGCAGTTTCCACCCGAGATATGGCGTGACGTCGGGAACGTTGGGCCTTTCCCGAACTCTCTTGCTCTTCTTCCTCTCGTATGGTGGTGGGGGATCGGGGACATTAACTTGTACCGGAGGTCGCGGGGGTGCGGGCATGGGCAGATATCTACGATGATCCCAACCCTGAGCTCTGATACGGCCAAGAAGACTATTTGCCATCCTCCTGATGAAGCTCACATCTTCATTTCCCAGCTCAATTCTCCCGGTGGTCATGTCTTTAATCCGCTCGATCCCGTCAGCCTAAATCACGAAACAATAAGTTAGGAAAAAATTTAGGAACCAAAACAATACATTTAATTATGTAGAGTGGAATATACTTACTAATGCACCATCGGCCGCACCCTCCGGAGTCATGTAACGGACCGATGTTTGCCGATATGGATCCAAGTATGAGTCATGATACCCCATTCGACCCACTTGAGCTGGAGTGACAATATCTTGCATTTGTCGGTTCGCCCACATGGTGATGAATTTCTCCAGCTTCAAGGGCCAATCTCGAGTACCTTGCCGCCCATCTCGACCATGGAAGGCCTTTTGACTATCGGGGACCTCCAACGGAATGCACTGCTCCCGACCAAACTGACAGAGGCATCGATCCGGCAAGTGCCACTCCACGGTCCCAAAACAAATTAGAGGGACCCTCGTGCACCATTGGCCCATATGCTCGGGGAATTGCTGGAGATGCCAATGAACGATGTTCTCCGGGTATGGATCGAAGACGATCTACAAGAAAGAAATGAGTAAATTAAGATAGTAAGAATTGGAAAAATACATGTCTTCAATGGAAAAAAGATATAAATGGATCGAAGTATAGAAGTTACCTCTCCTTCCCAAAGTCGCTCAAACCTCCTCCGATACTCGTCCAACTTGTGTTGGGCAAGGTTGTCGCAAGTTGTGTGTCCGAGCCACCTTATTAATAAGACTATAATGAAACTACAATAAGCTAAAACACAAAGGAAAATGTGTTATGAAAAAACATGATGGGGTATGAGAAGTTTACCTTGTACCATAAGCTTCCCCTCTTAGGGGATGATCGATTGGCCGATCCCTGTCGGGACGTTGTACCGGTGCAATCCATGGCATATGCTCCCAAGCCCAAAATTGGACGATGAACATTGCGTCGCCGACCTCCCTCACAGCTTTTAGAGAGGCATTGCACAAGTTGTGGTAGATATTAGCTAGGCAAGCGAATGCCCAACTGTACTCCCCCATCTCCTCCCAACTACCGAGGATGATCCTAAGCTATCCACAACTAAGGAGATTGCTTGATTTTTTGGAGAAGAACACTCCTCCGATCATGCCAATGAGATAGACCCGAGCATATCTCTCCTTCTCATCCTCCGGACTTTCCTCGGTTAGGGGATGACTGTCGTAATGGTCTCTAAAGTACTTCGTCAACCAAGTAATTGAGACTTGTGTTTCCTCATTGGTGGCATGCGATCGGTAGCATCAAATCACCCCTTCACTGGTACTTTGACTCCCAAAACACTGTAGATGAAATTAACCCAACCGGGCATACCATCACAATCCTCGGGGGGATGATCACTCATGCACACCGGTTTGCCGTCGATGGGGAGATGGGTTAGGATGGCGACATCCTTTAGCGTGATGGTGGCCTCTCCTTCTCTAAAGTTGAAACAATGGGTCTCCTTTCTCCATCTCTCAACTAATGTGGTGATGAGTTGGCGATCAACTTTGATGTCGTTAAAATCCCTAATCGGGTCCAACCGTGCCCTTTTGAGAAAGGGCAAGATAGCTGGGTGGAATGGGAGCACATTGGTCGTACCCCTGTAGCGGATTATTGTTTGTGCCTCCTAGGGAAAATTTACACGTTAATTATTATATATTAGTAAGGGTTTATTCCTTATAACTAAATTAATTAAATTAAATTATTTAACTTCAAGCAGAATTTTATTATCATAAAAAGACATTTCATATAATTAACATAATAGCATTCTAAATTAATAATAATTTAAAGATATACATACATATTATAATTTAAAGAGATACATACATATTATCGTAAAACAAACATATTAAATTAACTAAAATAAATGACATTGTTAATGAATAATAATTTAAGAGAAACATACATATTCAAATGTTTGAAATTAATAAAATTCATTTTGTACACATCAAAATAAATGGTATTGGTTGTTTGGTAAATAATTTAATCGTGTTGGTTGTTTTAAATAATTTAATCGAATACAAAGCAACACTCGTTAGACTCTTAGAAGAGGTATACATCTTCTTAGAAACGCAGTCCTTTTGACAGAAAAATGGGGGATCCGAGGATCTCTTAATACCCGATTTTCCCAGGGAATGGGAGGATATGATAATCGCTTAAAACCCCATTTCCTTAGACGTGCATCTCTTTATAAAGAGTCGAAGTAAGTGGCGCTATGTATTTGATTAAATTATTGAAAACAACCAACACGATTAAAAATTCAACATAAATTTATTTTATATTCCACTAAATACATTAACAAAATAAAAGAAGGACAAATGGTAAAGAATTGTATGTACCGGGTGAGCGTTCCAAACATCCCTTGACCGATGGTTGGGTTGGTCATACAAGTCGGTTGGATCCAACGGTCCTTGCTCGAGATAATACCGTTGGTTGTATATATCCACGTCCTCCCCAACCTACGAGAAAATAACAACGAGGTTAGTACATAGATTAATTAAAAAGCTTATAACAACAACAAAAATTAAACCAGAATAATGAGTACGTACCGCTTGAAATTCATCAACATAAACTCCTTCTCCTTGCCACCAATCGGCCATTTTTTCGGCGCAATTCGGACAGAGCGTCGGCTCGGCGGGTTTTGAGGAAAAAACCTAAGAAATGTTTTCTGATGGCAGATCGGACTTAGCTGCAACCAACAGACCATTATTTCCTAGGCTTTTGGGAGGGGGAGAGTTTAGAGAGATAAATTGTAGAGAGAGAAGGAAGAATGGGTTGTGGTGTGAAGAAATGAGAGGGGAAGGGGGGGGTATTTATACCCATCAGACCGCACCCTCCAGGGACGGTAGGGTAATTTTTCCCTCACGCGGATCGCTCCCTCCCGATGAGTTTTGCGCTTCCCTAGGGTTGAGCGCATCTCGGGCGTGCGATCTGGTATCCTTGGCGCGGATCGCTCCGCTGGCAAGCGTTCAGCCGCCCGATCGTCCCTCCATCCAACGGTCTTGAAGACCGTTCCGCAGCAGCATTAAATCGCACCGCCCTAGTGCGTTTTGTAAACTGGAACGCACCCCTCTGATGCGTTTTATAAGTAGAACGCACCCTTCCGGTGCGTTTTACTTATAAAACGCATCTTAGGGGTGCATTCCAAAAAAATTGGTGCTATTTCTGTCAATTTTTTCATATGGGTGCTATTATTGGAAAAATCCCGGATACCCAGCGGGTTGGGTTGGGTTTAAGTTTTTAAAACCCAGCGGGTTTTACCCTTGGGTTTTTTGGTGGATAAACCCATGGGTTTGGGTTTGACAAAACCCGCCCCAACCCGACCCATTGCCATCTCTACTGCCAACCCACAGCTTCTTCCCTAGGGGCCCACTAGGGAGTACTTCTACACTCTACGGATCGCTGACATCCGCCCCTTCATCCAGTACCCGCCCATCCCTGCCAATAACTTCGAGATCAAGCCATGCTGGATCCAGTTGATTACATCCTCCATCCAGTTCCATGGGCTCAAGGATGAAGAAGCGAGGGTGCATCTTTCTTGATTCTTGCAACTAACCAATGGGTCAAGCTAAACGGTGTCCCAGTTGACGTGATCCGTCTTCAACTCTTCCCCCACTCCCTGGCGGGGCATGCGAAGAGGTGGCTAGAGACTCAGCCACCATTGTCCATCACTTCTTGGGACGATCTGGCCAACAAGTTCATACACAGGTACTATCCGGCCTCTAAGCCTCAGAGATTCAACAGGAGATCACTCATTTTCGCCAAGATGATGAATCGCTGCGAGATGCTTGGCAGCGGTACTTGGGTCTGTTCTGGAAGTGTCCCCATCACGGCTTTAGTGATGCATTCACTATGGGGAATTTCTATAGTGCTCTATCTCCGGAGAGTCAAAGATTGATTGAGCCTTTATGTCCGAGTGGAGACATTCTCACTAAGACTCCACCTGAGCTGAATAAGATGATCACTACTTTGACCGCCAGAGATCATTCTTGGGGGCAGATCACCAGAGGTAGGAACTCTCGCGACAAAGGTGTGCATTCCATGGAGGCAAGGTCAGGGCTTGAGCGAGAGGTGGCAGAGCTGGTTCAGACATTGAAGCAGCCTAACAGTCTCATTCCAGGCAGAGGCATGACCGCACCTCCTGTAGCACAGTGCCAGTGTTGTGAGTGTTTGAACCACTTGGTGGTGGATTGTCAGACTATGCGGGAGTCCTCCACACCCCAGGAGTAGTTGGACTTTATCGCCAATGCTCGGCGCCTTGACCCCTATAGTGGTACCTATAATGAGGGGTGGTGCCAACATCTCAATTTCACCTGGGGGAGAAGAGGGCAACAACAATAGCATCACCAAGCCTCCCAGTTTCACAAAACCACCTGGTTGTTTTCAACAGAGGCAGCAGTACTAGACCCGACAGGGTCCATTTCTGCAGCAGCAGCCGTTTCAGCCCAAATAGGGGCATCCTTCCAGCAGCAACAGATGCAATTCGCCTAGCCGGTATCAGCCCTAGCACAGGGTGACCAGATGTCGGAGCTGAAAAATATGGTGACGACTTTCGTGAGCACTAGTACAGAGAAGTTCGCTAGGATGGACCAGTTCATGGAATTCTCTATGGGGAAATGCAATGCACTGGAGGCAGGCCAAAGAAACCAGAGTGCTATTTTGGAGGACCTCCAGAACCAAATTGGAGGAATCGCACGTAACAATAACACCAGGGAACCGGGAACTCTACCTGGCAACACCATACCAAATCCTCATGAGCCTCACCAGAAGTTAGATGCAATCACTAATGGAAGTGGCAAGACGACGTCTACTAAACCTGCTCTGGCCAGACAGGAGGAACCAACACCTGCTCCAGCACTTCCAGCTGAAGATGAAGAGGTGGGGATAGAGAAGGAAGCACCTGCTCCCAAGCCACAACTAGTGGTTAAGGAGCATGTTCCCCAGCTTCCCTTCCCCACTCGTATGCCAAGGACAAGCTGGAGACTGAGTTTGCCAAATTCAAGGCAATGTTGAAGCAGGTCAACATCAGCATGCCGTTCATGGAGGCATTGTCGAAGATGCCCAAGTACGCAAAATTCACGAAGGATCTCCTCACTAACAAAAAGAAACTTGGGGATCTCTCGACAGTGATGCTGAGCGAGGAGTGTTCTGCAATCCTGCAGAACAAGCTGCCAAAGAAGCGCAAAGACCTAGGGAGTTTTACTATCCCTCTTTTTATTAGCAGCATGCATGTAGAAAAGTCATTGGCGGACCTAAGCGCTAGCATCAATGTCATGCCTTATAAACTGTTTAAGAAGCTAGGCCTAGGTGAACCTAGAACCACTAGGATGAGTATTCACTTAGTTGATCGGTCGATTGTGCATCCTAGGGGTATCATAGAGGACTTGCTTGTTAATGTGGGTGCATTCACATATCCTGTTGATTTTGTTATCTTGGATATAAATGAGGATGTGGATGTGCCTATGATTTTGAGTAGACCATTTCTCGACACCGCCAAGGCGTTGATTGATGTGCATAGTGGCAAGTTAATTTTGTGGGCTCGGGGCTGGGGATGAACAAGCTACATTTTATGTGTCTGATAATGCAAAACATTCCCATATGCATGATGACTTGGATTACTGTGACATGCTTGCTGATTTTGAAACCGCACTTGCCATCACGAGTGCGGGTACTGACGATGCCCTTTAGCATAGCATCACACCAGCGTCTTCCAGCTACTATTCTCGACTTGGTAGCCAAAATTACTCGGCAAAGCAAATCCAACAAGTAATTTCACTTGATTGTTTGGATGGTGAAGTAGAAAGGTTTGTGATGCCATATATGTGTTTATGTACTGACATGTGAGTGGCGTGGTGGACTGCTGCATTTGGGTGGAGAAGCTACAGAGGGCCTGGTGCTTGTTTTTTATGCTTGTTTTGGGTGGAGAAGCATTATGTGTTGATGCTTGTTTTTGGGGTAGAAGGGTTAGGTTGTTAAACTGAACTATTAGCATATATTGGCTCTTCTGTGAACGGATATTGCTAGATATTAGCTCTTCTATAAGTTTAGGATAATGGATTCACTCATGAGCAGCATATATTGAATATTTTGTAGTAGCAGATTTGGGCTCTTTTGTGGAATGAATAAAAATGGACTTTGTTCTGTCAAACAGCTATTGATGTACCTCAGATGACATAATTATATTTTTTCACATGATTTTTTCCCTATAACCTAATTTAAAATGACAAAATGTGGGCAAACAATTCGTCAAAACAGGTTAGAGCAAATTGTGAGAAATATGCTTTGTCATAATACTTGTTAAAAATGTGACAAAAAAGTAACTTTGTGGCAAAAAAATGTGACCATCTATATCATCATAACCTACACATTTGTCACAAACGGTGCCCATAAATCACGTATAGTGTGACGAAATAGAAATGCGTTGTGGCAATGATATCACCTTGTTGTTACAAATTATTGTCACAATGACGTTCTATTCCGACGTAATGTTTTGGTCACAATACAGGAAACATTGTTGTGATGTAACGTAAAATAGTTTGTCACACTAGATCTAATACGACTGGGCTCTTGCAACGAAACTTTGTGACAAAGGATTTTGTCACAACAGTAATATTTGACAAAGTTGCCAGTTATTGTGATAAAAACTATCTGTCGTAATAGGCATATTTGTTCTTTCCTACTTTACTTCAATCGAAATAGTAAAGTGCTCGGATTAACTCCAAATTGATCCCCGATTGATTGTAGACGAGTAAAAGACCTAGAATATCATAAAAAACACAAAGCAAGCATAAAAAATGACAAGTTGGGGATAAAACATGACTAAGTGATGCTATTTTCCCATAAAAGCCTTCATATCAAAATAACCCATGCTAAAGCTATTGATTTACAAATAGGAAGGAAAATTAGCATAAATTAGCTTGCAATGTGGCCTAGACATGATATTTTAGCATAAAAATGCGTCAAAAATAAAGGTCAGATAACACCATTTTGGGTTTTATCAGCACTATTGAGCTAGAGAAGACTTTTAGTGAAGCTATGAGACCCAGGGAGTTTTGCATTACTTTGCAATATTGGTATTTTTAAGATTTCTAGAAGTTTACATCGATTCTGGAGCTAACATTAATATGATGTCATATTGCTTGTTTAAGAAGCTCAGTTTAGGGAATCTAACACCCATTCACATGAGTATCCAGTTAGAATATGAATCCTTACATGAACCTAGAGGCATGATGGAAGGTGTGATGGTAGACATAGTGTCATTTACATTCTCGACCAATTTTTTGTCATGGATACTAATCAATCTGATGCCACCTTAACACTTGGTCGACCATTCTTGCATTAGTCGATGTGCATGGTGGAAAATCATTCTTAGGGTAGGATCCACAAGTGGCACCTTTAAAATGGAAGAGGGAATGAAGCAGTCTCACATCAATGAGGATAAAAATGAAAATGTGCATTAGTTCTATAGAACTAATATCTTCGGTAATTGCATGTGTCTATGATGATCCACTTGAGGTATGCCTAGTTTTTGGTTTCAAGTAAGAAGGGGGGTGAATGGAACAAGCATCATAGTAGGAGTATCTTAAATGTCAAGGAGATGTACCAAAGGAGGAGGAAGAGCTAGTGAAATTCCAGCAATTCCTTCCCCTTAAGCACCTTATGAAGAGCCTCCTACTTCGGATCTCAAACCGTTACCCAAACACATGGAATATGCTTACTTGGCTAACGATTCTAAACTAAAAGTTATTAATATTTCCTCTTTGACCCCTGAACAGAAGGAGCGTTTGATATACCTACTTCGAAAACTTAAGAAAACTATCACATGGAAAATCACTGACATACAAGGAATTGACCCCTCTTGCTGAACTCATAAGATCTTGGTGGAGGATGAGTATAAGCCAGCTGTGCAACCTCAGAGGTTGCTAAACCCTCACATTAAGGAAGTCATAATAAGATAGGGCCGAAAAATTGGATGTTAACTATGGAGATGGACTTAAGGACCCAAATTGGCGGCCAAACCATCGACCAAATCCAAAATTAGCGGCCCACGCGCCATTTCCAATAATTGTGCAATTCTCACACCTCAATAACCGAAAAGTGGAACCCACCCTGAAAGTGAACTGAACCAGCAGTTGGACCAAATTGACGACCAGAAGACCAAAATGGTAGTTTAACGAATAAATAAATTGCAATTTTGGTAAACTCGTATTAAAGGAAATTTTCAATGAGACACAATCATCTCTCTGTGTTTAGGACAAACCTGGTAGGGTTAGCCATCATAATACGACCTGGAGATGCTCGTCAACCTCAAAATGGAGGGAAGTCAAGAATCGAGAAGAAAATCATCATAGTGACATCTCCCCTTCTTGGATTCGTTGTTTACTTTTTATTCATGGATAGCTAAACCTTTAGATTACTCAAATTATGTAGAATCCTACGAATGATGGATTGATTAGCTTATGGGATGTTTGATTGATTTCTTTGGATGCTTTCATGTCAATAAGATTGTTTATTTCATTATAGCTAGCTTCTCACATATTGATAGCTTTGAATACATTTTTTGTTGGATGAGACTAGACACAACATCTATAGCAATCTACTGAACTACTTGGATATTAGATTGTTAGATTGTTTTCGAAAAGGTTTGGCTTTTTTGAAGTGTCAACTAACGGTCAAACGAACGGAAAGTTGACGATTTGGATATTATATTGTTTTCGAAAAGGTTTGGCTATTATATTGTTTAAAATGAAAGGTTTGGATATTAAATAGTATTTACCCTAATAAATTTGAAATCAAATAGTTAACAAAATCTTTCAAGTTATATATACTCATAAATTTTACATAATGTCTTAATCATTACGAAAGATTCATGTCATGTATTTGTTTATTTGATACATAACAAATTATTATTCCGTTATAAGCTTTACGTACCATCTTAATCATTTCGAAAGATTTATGTAATAAATTTATTTAATTGATATACAAAAAATAAATATTCGTTCATAAGTTTTGTGTAGCCTATTTGTAGTTTGTATAATTGTTATAGAAGGGTGTTATGTAAATCTTCTGTAATATGTGGACAAATAATAAAATTAAGTTTCAGAATGCTTAACATTTGACTAAACGGTAATGTCAAATTTAACTGACCTTAAAAAACATTTGTGTAATTTAAACTAATAATATGTTGGATATTTTATTAAGAATGAAGTACTTTTAGTTAATAATAAAGTAATTAAATGACAGAAAGTATCATACTCGATTAAAATGTTATGTAAACAATAATTTGATAAGATAATCAACAGTTTAGTCAATAACAAATGAATTTTTGTTCATTATATTACGGAAGACTCACTTAATAAGAAATATTATCCCAACATAAGCTTTACGTAGTGTATTAATCAATAAAGAAGCCTTACATATATAATAAGTTTGTATAATTTACTAGCGTAATAAGAAATAATTATCACTCTATAATTCTTACGTAATATATTTGTAATATGTTTAACTATTGTAAAATGACATTGTGTAAATCTTCTGCAATGTGTGGTCAAATTACAAAATCAAGTTACAAAATGTATAACATCTTAATAACTGCTTTGTAAAAGTTAACTGACCTTATGAAACCTTTATGTAAAACATAAAAATTTATTCAACTATTATGTAAAAAATAACTACCTTTGCATAATCTTTGTGTAAAACAAATTGATAAATGGTCAAGAATTAAGTTAATTATAAATAAATTTGGTTCGCTCAAACTTATACTATGACGGATATATGTTAATTAGTTTGTTTATATATAAGAAATATCTATTCTTCTATAAATGAAGGATTGTAAAATCGTAATGGAGGTTATACCGAAAAATTCATAAAAGAAATATTTAACCTTCTATACATCATGGATCATAAAATCGTAATGGAAGTTATATCGAAAAAGTCAGTATTAGAGTAATTTGTTTTGAGACCATAGTTTAAATATGGTTAAACCATTTTATAGCGTGAAAACTCTCTACCGGTCTGGACTCTTTAGACATTTGTTTGGCCGAATGATAGGGTGAATTTGATGATTATGATAATAATGGCCAGTTAAAATAATTGCTCCAAGAAGAAGGGGACCGAGATAATTGGTGGTAAAAAAATTGTCCAAATTAAGGAAAAGAGGATCGGAAGTTTTAGTGGGTTCGGCCACACCTAATCACACCACTAATGAACAGTAATTTGGGGAGAGATTTTCGTGAGGAACAGTAAAAAGACTATGCTTTCTTGCACTTTTAATTAATTTATTCTACTTTACAACTCAAAATGGGGGTCCATGCTCTACCAAATTTCCTATCATGATTGTTGCTCCATTTTCCTAACTTCCTCCTGCAATTTCAGCTTCTGACACTATCGTCGGCAGGCATGAGGTTGCAAGGAGGCTCCAACGAGGGAGAAGTTGAAGATTTTTCAAAGAATAGCCTCTGCTTCTCATCGGCAAAGCACAACACAGAATCTGGACACACCTCAAGAGCAGAGGGTGGTGGGACAGGCTTGAACATCTGGAGCTTTGAATATTCAGTGATGAGGTGGAACATGTAGTCGTAGATTTTGTCCATACTTAAACTCTCCATGAAGTCTTGTCCTGCTTTCGCTATTTCCTGAGCCTGTTGGTGGGAAATGAAAGCAAAAAATGGCATCCAAGTTGAGTATAGAATCATACGCAAGCAGATGAGCTAAGCAAATTCATATTGGTTATCCATGCCAACTTGAAATCAGGTTGATAAAGGTAGGTTCAAGTAGGGTAAACATACCTCAGCTGGGTGTGAGTTCCCCCAGTCAACAGCCGACTTTATCGATTTACATAGGTCGACGGGCGATACTGGCCAATAATTTTTCTTGGGTATAAGACCGCGACTGAAGAAATCCTCATACTGAGGCGAAATGATCAGTGTCATGGCACCACAAGATAGGATATATTTCAAGCTCACGGACCAAGCGAAGCCTTCTGCATATATCTTGTACCTACAAACAGAGGAAGGGACACATAAATAATTAGCAGTAGGAAACAAATAAATCCAAAAGGGAACAACGTGATTGATCTAATCAACATGGATCCTCATATGGAATGTGCTACAGAATGCATGCTCCATTACTATCTTTCCTGTTGTTTTTTATGATCACCCAAATCCAAAGAATTGATCTTATTGAAACAAACTTCTCATATGCTCTCAAAGGAAGTATCTTGATATATGGCAGTTCCTGAGTGAATAAGTAGATAACATAATCAACTAAAGCCCACTCACCGATAGGTGCACTGATTTGATAGCTTGGAGGCCTCGAAACCTTCTCTTGCCTCTTGCACCCAATCCTGTAATACACACAACCTTCAGTAACAACTTCATCGAACCCTCCTCAAAAATATATAATTGTCGATGAGAATAGAACTATGAAAAACTAAACCTGTCGCATAATTTGTGCTCCCCATTTCCGGGAGTCATTGCATTGCAGCAACTCTAGACGAACAGGGGAAACAACGTCTGGATTTCCCTTCCAAAATGCAAGAGGCTGCTTTGCTGCCCATCGTTTAGCTTGAGAACCCTTTTTAATGTCAGGGAACTCCTCGCTCCATGGCCTGATATTAATCTCTGACCAACCCCAGAAGGACCAATCAGGGAAAGGAATGTCGAAATGCTCACGGGTGGTGCAATACCGAAAAAGAGGTACAGGGTTGGATTGGCGTTCAGTCCGGTTGAGAATAGGCTTGTCCATGCAATCAAACATTAGATCAACATCAGGAACCATGCCAGGATACTTTCGCAATAGTTGTATGAATCCCCATATCGTCACCATCATTCGACTTTGGAAGCAAGCATAGTAAGGATCCAAATAGAGCCTCCCCTGGAAGATTACAATTCGAAACGCCGCAAAGTTCTTGGCCTCCATGACCTGATTCTCCGTTATCCCGGACTTGACCCAAGGGGCCAGATCCCGGTGTATGTGACTGAAAAACTCGGGACACTGTGTTGCAGGTTTGTTGGTCTGGAAACGAGGTCGATCGATTATGCTTCTATTGAAATAGGGACAACTAAGGTAGGAGCACTGGAAAATCTTGTAAGCTCGGGACTGGCGGGTTTCGTCATCGAAGCTCTTGGCTGGAAAAATGTGCCATGGGGTCGGCTCCAGGTTGTGGCCTGCCATCGTTTTGGTGCTCGTCACGAAGTCATCTACCTGTTCGACGAAATTCCAAAACCAACAATTATTCAAGAACTCTAAAGGAAATGAGAAAAAATTAGAGGGTTGACTATTCTGGGAAAATGGGTGCTCATTGATCTTACCTTGTACAGGAAAAGGAGGGTGAAGAGGGCTAAAGCGAATAGGGAAGGGAGGAGATAGGAGGGTGTTCGAGGGGGTGAGAGTCTTGCAAAGGCACCATTGTAATTGGGTTGGAGACCAGTTAGAACACAGGAGGGAGAAGGAGAAGAAGGGGTCGTGGTTTTAGGAAAAGGGAAGAGGGAAGGAGAGATCAATGTCACTTTCAGATGGCGGGTAGTTAGCCTATTTGGTATACAAATTTTATGATATCTCTCCTTTTTTTGGGAGATTCACCTCAACTTTCTAAGCAAGAGACGTCTCTCCGCTTTTCTCTCTGCTCGACTGATTTAATTGTTGGCTTTTTCCACCTTCGTTGTAGTCAATCCATTTTCGGCAACATCTCTTCTTTCTCCTGCACCATCACATGCTACTTTAACCGACGACGAGAATTCATTTTCTCGATGAAATGTTGTACACTGAAAAGCTTCCTCTAGTGCCCAACCATTTCCTAGCTACTGTCATAAAATATTAAATAAGCACGTGTATGTGTTAAGGTGTTTCACAAAAAAAAATTAAAAGAAGTGTTTGACAAAATTTTCAATTCTAATTCCTGAAAAAAATAAGTTCAATACCAAAACTAGAAGTTTTTTTACAGTAGGGTCTCCAAATATGAATGCGGGGAGACATGAAGGATTTGTGGTATGCGTATATGAGTTATTTAATGCATTACTCTAAGGATGCAAAAAAATATATAACTAAAAAATTAATAAACATGATATTAGTGGCACACTCCTAGAATATATCATACTTCAAATTAGAGTGATAAACAGTTATGTCTTTAACGGTTTAATGGCTAACCGCATCATGAAATTGTTAACCGCTAAGAAGAATGTGGGTCGTTTAACAAAAGCTCAAAATCTCTTATCGAGTTATCAAGTCATAAACGCTTAATAATTGATAATTAGTGGTTAATCTACTAATAACTAATAGGAATTGTTAACCACTCAAAATAGGCAAAATGTCACACTCAATAAAGGAAACAGCTTCCCCCAGACCACTCTGCAATCATTGACTCCAATCTCCTCGTCTTCTCAGCTCAAATGAAGAACGAAGATCGTTCATAGAGGTTGTGCTTTGAACCACGAATCCATGGTCGTCATGCTAATGACCCTCTCTGGTGGCTTCCCCATTAGATCAAAGGGAGGATGAGAGAGAGAGAGAGAGAGAGAGAGAGAGGAGAGACGATGATCAGCCTCAATGTTGTTGCCGGTGTAAGCCTTCCTCTATTGTTTTACTTGGATGGAGAAGAGAGTGAAGGAGAATTAGGATTTTGTTTTCCTTGTTCGTTAGTTCACAAGGGAGTTGATTCATTCATTTATCTATAGAGAAGAAAAGGGAGAGGCGAGAAGACGAGAGTGAAGAAAAGAAGGGACCGTGTGGCTTGGATTTATCATGCTCATCACTTTTCTTTTATACATTTTCTAAAAAAATAATTATGCTCATTGCCTTTTGCCAAATTCGCAAACCTACTACCGCTCTCTTGTTCAGGCGGGTTACCGCTAAAATACTGTTAACGTCATGGGCGATTAACGATTACTCGCTAAGCCTTGGCGAGTCAGCTAACATTAATGATTATTTTAGTTGGCAGGTAATCACTAACCGCATTATCGGTTAATATTTAACCACTAACCGACCCAACTATCACTCCCTACTTCAAATGATCTAATCGTTGGATGTACTATGTTGTACTTCAGCGAATCAAATCATCAACTATTATTTTTATTAGCTTGATGCAAAACCTCAAAAGTAATAGGTTGCCTACATACCCGAGTAATCGATATCAAAGTACACATAGTTTGTTCGTTTTGAACAATTTTTATAAATAGGAAACCAAACAAGTATCTTGACATAATGAACCATTATGGTCTGTTGACGGGAACGAATCAGGTCAGTAACCTTATGGTGAGTAACCATGAGTAACCCGTTCACATCAGCATTACATCAGCATCTCTCTCTCTCTCCTGGAAAACCTTAAATTGCTTAATCTTTGACGAACGATTTCTCAATTGTTTTAAGACGATTTTTTTTTTTTTGCACAGTTAGATCAGATTAATTGTGCTCTTCAAGATAGTATCCACTTTGATATATTTTTCAAACAAAAAAAAGTGAGTCATTTTTTACCAGTCTATACTATTTTGATATCCATTTTGATATATTTTTCGGAAAAAAAATTGAGTCATTTTTCACCAGTCTGTACCATATGGTATTGACTTGTATTGAAATAAGAGCATACATATGGTTTGAAAAGCGTACCATGGTGGTATGAAGAAACCAAGAATGTAAGATGGTTGAATACATGATAGTAGAAGTGTAGAAGTAAATTAACTGTCATTTACGACTTTTAAAATTGTGTACCATAAGATACCACCCCGTACCAGGGTGGTATTGTGTGGTATTTTTTGATCCTGTAATTTGTTCACCTAGAAATTTGTAGATCCAATAGATCATGATGAACTCGTTCCTTCTGTGCAAACGTTTTCAAAAATGAATTAAAAACGAAGAAAATACCATATGGTATGCAGTTGGTACCGAGAGGCAAAAAAAAATTCTCAAAAAATATTGAAAATGGATCTCATTTTAAAGAGCACAACAAACTCGTTCCATCTGTGCAAAAAAATTAAAATCCGAGTTAAAACGAAGAAGATATGAGCCGATTAAGAAAGCTAGGGAAAATAAAAATGACCTTTAATTCTCAATGCTTAGATTAGGGATGGCAACAAAACCCGAACCCACGGGTACCCATCCGACCCAACCTGGTCAACGCGGGTAAAACCCATGTTGACGGGTTTTGGGTCGGGTTTGGGTTTAAACCCGCTACACTATTCACCGGGTCGGGTTGGGTTTGTGTTTAGGTAAACCCGCCCCATGGGTACCCGCCCACACACATATAATTACTTTCCCGGTATATTTAATATTCTAAATAATATATCTTCCTTAAACAACTAATATTCTTTATGTTTGTGGAGACATGTATAATTTGTTCTTTCTAATTGTTTAGAATGAAGTTGATATTATGAAATGGAGAGTGAAGAAACTTAGTTGACGAGGAAGAAGCTTTCAATTAATCTTATTGTTTATAGATGTTTATCTTTAATTTTGAACAATTTGCATTTGATCATTTGCAGTTTGCTCGTATGCTCTAGATTGGTGTTTTTTGTATGAATAATTTGTATGAGAAAATTGATGTTAAACTTTTATTTTGAAAGAAACTTGTTATTGTAAATTTTTTACCACAAAAACCCACGGGTACCCATGAACCCGCGGATACCCAGCGGGTTGGGTTGGGTTTGAGTTTTTCAAACCCAACGGGTTTTATCCTGGGTTTTTTTGGCGAATAAACCCATGGGTTTGGGTTTGACAAAACCCGCCCCAACCCGACCCATTGCCATCCCTAGCTTAGATCTAGATTTTCTAAATGAAGGGTCCAAATTTAGTTATTCAACCTATCTTGAGCCGTCTATTGACAATAATTTTTCATATTAAGGGTTTTTAAGGAAAGTGTATTTATGAATAACAATGATGTAGTGAACACCCTAATATTTTATGATTTTGACATATAGATATAGTAATCATCATAGATTAAAAAAATCACAATTAATTTTAGGGATGACAACAAAACCCGAACCTACGGGTACCCTATCCACCCAACCCGGTTACACGGGTTTTACCCGCGTGAAGAATCTTCTTTGGGCCGAGTTTGGATTTAAACTCGTTCACTATTCACCGAGTTGGGTTGGGTTTGGGTTTGGGTAAACCCGCCCCATGGGTACCCGCTCACACCCATATAATTAATTTTCCTGGTATATTTAATATTCTAAACAATTAATCTTCTTTATGTTTGTGGAGACATGTCTAGTTTTTCTTTCTAATTGTCTAGAATGAAGTTGATATTATCGAATGAAGAATCTTATGATAAGGAGGAAGAAGCTTTCAATTAATCATGTTGTTTATGGATAATTTGTGATTTGCTTCAATTTTCTTGAGTTTTCTGGATTAGTGTTGAACAATTTGTATGGTTAATTTGTGATTTGTTTGAATATTCTAGAATGGTGTTTTATATATGGATAGTTTATATTGAGAGATTGATATTTGACTTTTATTTTGATAGGAACTTGTTATTGTAAATTTTTACGATAAATCCCCATGGGTACCCATGAACCCGCGGATACCCTGTGGGTTGGTTTTTGATAGGAACTTGTTTGAGTTTTTCACACCCGCTGGGTTTTACCCTGGATTTTTTTCACGGATAAACCCATAGGTTTGGGTTTGGGTTTGGCAAAACCCGACCCAACCCATTGTCATCCCTACGTAATTTGATTAGATTTTTACGTATTGAGGTTGGTAATTTACTAATAATTTGTGATTAAGCGAAGACGCTAGGCTAACAAATTTATTGCGGCTAGCCCAATGGGTTAAGACTTAAGACTCACTGATACAGTGATACTCGGTATCAGCTATTGGTTGGGCTGAAAATTGGTCCGACCTGTCGCTGATTTTGTCTAACCTTCTTCTTAAGGGTTACGATGTATAACTGATCCGCCCCTTTTTTTTTATCATCCTGCCTGATCCTTTAGGGTCGAGATGGGTTAGAAAAAATAGGATTAGTGGGTTGAGCCGACTAATTAAACCATTTCACTTGTTAAACCGATGAGATTGTATAGAAACCAGTTTGATAACCTTCTTCTCCCTCCTTTCATCGAGAAAAACGATTCCCTGAAAATGACGGACCATTAAACCAAAAAGAACGCCATCTCTTTGCCACTGATGACTGATCACTCCCTTCGTCCTTCTCCATTCCAATCTCCCTCTCCCTCGCCTCTCTTTTTTTTCTACAAGAACACGACGAAGGGAAAGCCGCAAACCGTTCTTCAATCTGCCTTCTCCCCTCTTCTGGTAATGACGAGAAGGAAGAGAGGAATAACGACGGCGCCGGTGAGACCGATGGCCAAGAATGTCAGAGGTAGTTTTTGTTTTTGGGTTGCATGTCATTTATTAGGGTTTTCTCGGGTTTCTTTCTAGGTAAGGTGATTTTGATTTGTTTCTGATTGCTTTTTCTGGATTCTTTGGACGAAGGGAGATGAAGAGGAGATCGGAAACCGCCGGCGGCAGTGGCGAAGCTTCTTCGGCCACTGCGGTGGCGAGGCGAAGAGAGCTAGCGGATTCAGATAGGTAAAGTGTGGGTTTGTTTGTAGTTTTCGTCAGACTTTCAGTTCTATTTAGGGATTCTGATTTGCCTTTCTCTTGTTCTTTTTTTTTTTTTTTATAGTTTCGGATGGCGAATAGACAGGGGAGAAGAGGACCACTGCCGGCCGCCCCGGATTTCGCCGGCGGCGAAGATGACAGCGAACCGAAGGGGACCTTTTTGTTTGGGTGAGATTTGGTTTATTTGCTGGTTTGACGTTCCGAATTCTGAAATCAATGGTTTGGAAGCTTAGTTTTTATTACTTGACTCAAATTGGTGGTTACTTGAAATTAAGATTGGTTTATGGTTCAAATGATCTGAGTTTGACTCTATCATTAGCGAGTTCTGTATTTTTGTGATGGTTCAATGAGACCCAAATATGGGAAACTGTGTTGTGGTGTTCATGATAAATTTTGTGGGTTTTGAGGTTCATGGTCTGAAAACTCAGATCTGATATTTTGATCAATGGGGGGGTTTCGAACGGTTATGATTGTTTTGTAAAGATATGAATGAATTTGGAAATTAAGTGTTTATAACTGGATTTTTGTGTGCATCTGGTGTTTTGTAAATCTGAGATTTCTATGAGCTTATAATGGCTTCTGTGTTTAGATGTTAGCTTGATGCAGCATAAGATAGAAAATACTAAACAAACTTAAACATTCTAAGCCGGAAAAGATAGAAAACAAATCTGATTTTTTGTTGTGATATGCTTAAACATGTATATGCATCAATGGTAAGACCACAAAACAGTCACAGATCTGATTTCGGTTGCCTTGATTCGTTAAAGTCGTTACTACCATGTCGTAGTTTGCTTGAAAATCAGTTGTGTTTGACACCTTTGGTACGAAGTAAGCCAATGGGTTTTCTTGGATAGATTTTCTTAAAAGAAAATACAAACTTGTAAACAGATGATTATAAGTGATGCAAGATAGAGATGATGAGATTTACTTCGGGTTACCAAGCTCTGTTTGTAGTTTGGGGAGGGTTCCGAGCTTTGATGAAGTCTCATGGAGTGCTCTTTCTGCTTCTTCTGCAACCTTCAGCCTGGTCCGTCTGTTTTTTTTTTTTTTTTTTTTTTTTTTTTTTTTGTTGCTGTGATTTTGCAGTGGGATGTTTGTTTGTGGGTCTTTTAATTTCTTGCTTGTCAAACAAAGGCAGAAAGTGTTGTGTGGTTTGGTGGCTTGTTTGCTTGTGAAATCTGTCGGAAAACAATGAAAGAGCCAAGAAGGTTGTTGCTTTTCAGTGTTTTTCTTACTCCTGATCTGCCATTTCTCTAGGTTGCTTCGGCTGCTTTTGTGTTTCTCTAGGGTTTCTGCCGCCATTTTCTAGGGTTTTCTCTTGCTGCCCTTAAACAAAGAGCCAAGTGATTCTCAAGTTTCTGTCTTCCTATTGGCTGGTTGATGATATTGATGATTTCTTATTGGCTATTGGGGGATTGCCCCCCATCTGTTGCAATAGTTGCCCTCTGTTGGACATGGACCAGGTTTGGATCATAGGCCAAACCGATCGAGTTTGATTCAGGCTTAACCAGGCTGATCGGACCTCACTGTTGGGCTTTGACTTTGGTTGACCGGCTTGGCTTTGTGGCCCGAGTTGACTTGGGCCTGAATGGACCTGGTTCTATTACTTTTTTATACTTGGTCATTCGGGTTGGACCTGACTGCTGAGTTTGATTTGACTCTTTTAATTTTACGCTAGTAATTTAGCTATTGGAATTTAATTTATGTTTATTGTAATTATTATTTGGTAATTATAAATTTATAATATAATTGGGGTAAATTGCAAGTTTGGTCATTGTGTTTACTAAAAGGTTTACGTTTGGTCACTGTAAATATTTAATTTCATTCATGGTCATTGAAATTAGTTCAACAGTTCAAGTTTGGTCACTCTCCATCCAACTCCATTATCTCTATCTTATGTGGTGGTCAACTCTCAAGTTGACCGTTAAATTAGTGACGTGGCAATTTAAAATTAATAAATTTAATCATTTACAATTTCCACCTCATTTTTAGTAATATATTAAAATAAATAAAATATAAAAATTCTAATTCTAATTATCAAAAAATGAAAAAAACATTAACTAGACAAAAAGACACAGTAAGAAGAAAAAAACTTTCTTCCTCCCTCAACCCCCAAAAAAACCCGACATTTCCCCATTCTTCTTCTTCTTTCTTTCCCATTTCTCTCCCATTCTCAAACTAAAAAATTTTCACTACCCAGAAGCCAAAACCCATTGCTCTTACAATGGGCTGACACGACGAGCTGGGAGATGAGGTTCCCGCCGAGAAGGCCGAGTTGAGCGCGTTCTGCATCGCCGTGAGGAGCTGGGAGATGAGGTTCTGGTCGCTAGAGAGGAGAGGACCTCGTGGCAAGGTAAGAAGGGTAGGACGTTCAAGTTGACCCACTGAGCCGCTGAGTTAAGGTTGGATGTCAGGGTCTGGATGTCGCCATTGGCGGCCTCAATCTCAATCACAATCCCGGTGTTGGCGAGGGCGCTGATGATTGGCAGATCAACGCCGTAAAGCTTGAGTTTCTGGACGGCGGTGGCGGCCAGCGCGGGAGGTTGTCGGCGACTTGGCCGTAGTTGACTACTATGTATGATTTGGAGCTTGCATATTTCGCAACAACAAAAAGAAATAGAGAGTGAGGAGTTAAGAGATGGAAATCAGATCTCTGTTGATTAAAGAAGGAAACAATGTTATAGAAGGAGACACAAAGTTATAGAAGAAGTTGGAAAGAGATGGATGGAACGATGAGTGAAAGAGATGGGAGGAAGGAATTATTGACGAAAGTGGAGGTGGGGAGGTGAAAGGTCCGAGGGATTAATTTCAATTTTTTAATTTATTGGTAAAAATGATGTGGAAATTGAAAATGATTACATTTATTTCATTTTAATTTCCAACTCACTCATT
The DNA here is from genome assembly GCA_964030455.1 of Linum trigynum. Taxonomy (NCBI): domain Eukaryota; kingdom Viridiplantae; phylum Streptophyta; class Magnoliopsida; order Malpighiales; family Linaceae; genus Linum; species Linum trigynum. Next base: position 23,105,640 of record OZ034814.1, on the reverse strand, counting down.
TAACGGTCAACTCTCAAAGTTGACTGCGTTGGACGGAGAGTGACCAAATTTGAATCGTTGAACTAATTTTAATGACCATGAGTGGAATTAAATATTTACAGTGACCAAATGTGAACTTTTTTAGTAAATCGAGTGACCAAACTTGCAATTAACCCAATCTCTCTAGCTCTGCCTCTCTCTTTGCTTCCCTCTCCCTTCACCAAAACAACAAGAAAAAATCATTACAAATCGTCAAATGTCGTAGACTCGTTCCTTTGCTCTCACTCCTACCATCAATCTTCACCACACTAGCTACTCTAATATCCTTCTTTGCCTTCGGACAAAGCCAAAAGTGGTTGGATCTCGACCATCTCCACTTTCTTATCGACATAGGAGAATCCTTCCAAATTCGCTACCTTTCAAATTTTTGTCGACTCCTTTCTCTACTCTCACTTTACGGCGACCTCCTTTCATGTTTGCTTCTCTTCCTCCAAGCGAAGTTGTGGCTGGATCTCGCCGTTGCCACATGCCAATTTGTAAGGAAGACAACCCGGGGACCGCTAAGGATGAAGAAGTCAAGCGAGCTTGTGATGGTGGGAGAAGAATAGAGTTGGAAATGGAAGGAAGGGGAGAGATCAACGAGATCAAGAAAAGGCAAGCTGTGAGTTTGGGATAGAGAGGTCGAGATGAACTATTGCATTACGGGTCGTTTCATTCTCCAGTGTGGATCTGGAAATTGGAATGTAGATTGATGTTGAGAACGAAGAGAAGAATCTGGATAGGGAAGGAAGAGCTATGGTGTCTTTGTTTGTGTGACTGGGTTCAGCTGGCCGGTTAGTTACCGGTGTCCCGAATAAACGTCGCTTAGTAACCGATAACTAGCGGTTAGCAAATAACCTTAAATTTCCCAGCCAAAGCCGAGACATAAACCTTTTTATCGATTTTCGGTTAGCCGAATAACCATGGTTTTTGGTTCGGTTTTTCGGTTATCCGACTAACCAACAATCAATTATCAACCCTAATCTGCATAATGGTAAAATCATTGTATGGATGTAGTAAGATTATATTATGAACTCTTACCATAGTATTTGATGTTAGTATGAGTGTATGACAATGGTAAGATAGTATGAAGTCTTATCTTTGGGAAAAAAATTGATGTTATAGTGTTATACCACAGTGGTAAGATCATGATATGACAGGATAAGACGAAAGTACACACATGTTTTTCAATTGATAATTATTAGGGCTAATACCACTAGGAAAACCGAACTATTAACTTTGTGCCATTTGTGTCCTAAAGTATTCGATATGACAATTGTGTCCTATACTATTTCTCAGTTAGAGTTGACCGGCATTGACCATTAGTTTTTAACAGAAAATCCAGTAAGCGCTGATGTGGCATCTGAAGTGGAATTTATAATATTAATTTATAATTATTTTTCATATAAAAAATTACAAAAATAAAAACAGATATGATTTGTGGATTATTTTTTGGGACACAGAATTGACAATCCCTTCCTCTTCTCCTTCTTCTTCCTCTCCCTTCCTCTTCTCCTTTTTCAATCCAGGGGAATGAAAAACCCCTATCGATGGTGAGAAGCAGCCTTTGTCCTAAGCTAGAGTTCGGTCGGCGGAGAATCGGGGGAGAAGGAAAGAGAAAAGAATGATTGCTTGGAAGACGATGAATTGGGTGGCGGGTGGGGGCTAGCGGCAGCGACGGTGAGAAGTTTTGATTCGACCGACGATTTCATTCTGAATCGATCTCCTCGCACCGCCAACATCTATGAATCATGGAATCTATGACGGAAGAGCTGGGCTCGTCCATGGACTAGGTGAATCGTGAGAAGGCGATGTGACCGGGACCAGATTTTGAAATCTCCTCTGCTCCAGATCTCTGTTTTCCCAATGAAATCTTTCCTGCTCCAGCGTGATTTGAATGGGAGTAGGTGAAGCTCGTTGTCGGCCTCCTCGCGATTTGAGATGGCGACGAACTCGGTGATGCTCGTTGTCGCCGTCACCACCGTCTCCGTTGTTTCCGTTTTCTACTTGAAGGTGGATCTACCTTCCGAACTCGATGATGACTTCCAGATTCGTCTTCTTCCGACGCCGACATCTGGTCGCTTACCCTTAGGGTGGATCGATTCGTCTTCTTCTCGATTTCAAATCTCAGTCAATCCCATATCCCCAATTGCAGAAGGACATGGTGGGTGTGGGAGCGGAAGCGACGGAGCAGGGTCCAGGACTTGGTGTTTGCGATGGTTGGTATTTTTGTGATTTGGGTTTGTAATTGGATGAAGGATGATCGGTAGTGGAGAAGCTGAAGAACAGAGGGAGTAGGATGCGATCTTGGGGAGTTTTCCTTTACTTGTTTTTTATTTTAATTTTTAGAAACAATATTAATTAATTGAGTTTACATTTTTTTAATTTTTTTAATAATATATTATTTTTTATTTAATTTTTAATTGAAAATATGAGGTGTCATTGACGTGGCATCCACGTGGCTGCTACGTCAACAAAAGTCAATGTTAATGTTGACTTCTATTTGGTCAACCGTTATCTATAACGGTCAACGAAATCGTCAGGACATAAATGACATACAACTATCATACGTTGTGACACAATTGTCATATCGAATACTTTAGGACACAAATGGCACAAAGTTAATAGTTCGGGTTTCCCAATGGTATTAGCCCTAATGATTATTTTGCTTAAAATATAACAAAATGAATATCACTGTCTGGATCATTATTAATGAATTCTTTCTAAAAGTTAAAACAAGAGAGATATACCATCATACCACTTAATATCATAATGATATAATAGTGATAGTACTAAAACGAACATGTATTTTGAAGAGTTCGTTTTTGTTTTGCTCAAAATATAATAAAATAGGTATCATTGTGTATATCTTAATTAATAAATTATTTCTATGAAAAAAAAAATTAATTTATAGTTACAACGAATGGGATATAATTAGATAAAGATATATGGTTATATAATGAGATATATGATTAGATAATGAGTTATGATTATTCGAAAAAGGTAGTATTTGATTGATCAAAAGTATCCCCTTTCTCCTATGAATTTCATGTCCGGAAAAAAAAGGATAGAGGGGTGCAGAATTACTAGTCCATTGCTACTTGTCTTAATGAATTTTGAGTCATTAGATTACATCTTGATAGACAGTTTTATATATGAATTTTGTATTTTATCCACTTCTAGGTTATCGATCCACAGGTTGACCTAGATTAACCTGGATCCAATGAGAAAAACGACGCCACACCCACAAGTCGACTCACAAGATAACCACAGGTTGACCTAGATTAACCTGGATCCAATGAGAAAAACGACGCCACACCCACAAGTCGACTCACAACAAGGTTCCAGGAATGAAGGTCACACGACGTCATTTTTCTCTTTAGTTTGCAAATGCTGGTCTCTCCAACTTCTCACCTTAGTCTAACCTTATCATTGAAATTCTAAATTGAACTTTTGAAGATCAATATTATATGAGTGTGTTGAATTTTCATTATATGTTGGATTCGTTATTCAAGTACAAACTGTTATTTTAATGTAAGGTTATATGATATCAATTACATGAATAATGACCTTTCATATATCGAAACTAAACTGAGCTACACAAATCGGAACATTAACCTTCAACCATCCATTTGGATTAGGAAGTCTCAGAATAACAGCTAGTGACATGACTGAACACATTTTGATGATGATACATTATGTAATCACGAAAATCAACTACACACACCAAAGAATGATCATACCCAGGATCCTTTTCCCCGTATGAACAAACTTGGTAGAACAGAGGTTTCAATTTTCTTCCCTCAACCATACAAATTACATTACTCACACCTTCTAATTGCCCAGTGCCCCACTCCCACTTTAAAAAGGCGGAGGGAGCACCAGTCTTACTTTTGAAGTTCACCAAAGGCACCCCAAATTGCAGAGTACCTGGGAACTCACTGACTTTCTAACCAACAAATCACTACTTACAGCAGGACTCTTTGTCACTAATTGGACCATAATTTAACAACCAAGAACAGTTCAATGGCAGCCTAACCACCATTTTCTGCAGCTTCTCACAACTGGGTGCAGGAAACCATACTACAAATCTTAGCTAAACCTAACTGAAGAACCTTCACTTTCCTCCTTACCTGTACGTAGTACTGTGTGCGACTTTGGTTTTCTCATCATTTTCTATCTTGTTTCTTCCAGGTGTGAAGTTAAATTACCTTGCTCGCGTGTAAGTTACAAAGTCTTGACAATCGGAGAGCTAAACCCTCAAACCAGTTGGAGCACAAACTGCTTCAACTGACAACCTTTTCAACACATTGGGGCATGGGTCCTGCCCAAAGTTGCTGTTGGATATTGTCACTGCACATCTCTGTTTCCCTTTGCACTTCTGTTTAAGGAAGAAACGAAGAAAAAAACACAACATGGTAATAGATCAATAAGTTGCTTGGAACAAGCGAAGGGAATGCGAGAAGGGACGAACGAAAGCGTTACCCTCTCGATGATGTCGTATGATGTGGGAGCATGACAAGTTCCTTGCTGATAAGTTCCACAGGTTCCCAACGGAGTACCAAAGCTCGCAAATTTAATGGACGAAATGGTCTGGCCTTGGTTACACCGAAGATGAACTTTCGGGCTGTGGAACTCTTCCGCTCTTCCATAGCTTTCGATATGCCAGTTCTTGAGAGTCGGATGAAACTCCGCTACCTCGGCACATACAGTAGCCACCGATCTCTTAACAAGTGAAATCCTTGAAGGGTCCCCTCCAAGTTCCTCAAAAACTACCAGTAGGTTTTGGGTTGGTTTCAACCATGATCTAGGCACATGATACCTGTAATAAGAAATGACGTTCTTCCAAGGCTAAGTACATCTGTCCGAGTGCTGACATTCTGTGGGCAAGTACGGATGACATATGAATAAGGAGAATTTTACCATCGTTGAGTTGGCTTGCCACAACCAAGTTGACACTTTGGAGGGCGGAATGAACCCGCATAACTGCAACCGTTGCATTGACCATTTGCATACGCAGTCCAGTATCTTCCTATGCTCTGGCCATTGATCCATATTTGACCTTTCCCCATACCTTCCATGTCCAGTGCCAATGGCTCGTCCCCATCAGGTGAGTTGAAATAGGCCTGCAATTTTTTAGTAGGTTTTCAATGAAACTCTGATGCAACAAAGTTCACCAGACAAGCTTTAAGTTTTATTTCATATTAATGACACACACACCTTATGCCATGTCAAAGGTTGCTGTTTCTGAACAACCAAAGATGATTGCATCCAATCAACAGAGGAGACACTAGTTGGAGAGAGGAGATTCATGGCTTCTCCTTTGAGTCCAACCTGTTTGGGAAGTGAAGGTTAAAGTTGGGGGCAAAATGGTACTTTCTTCTTTACATATCAAGAAAGAGAGGAAGAAGATACGATCTATTAATAATTACCTGGTAGGTCCATGTTTGCCAGGACAAGTCCCATTTACCCTGGTCAAGCCCATGAAGAGCAACTGGACCTAGGATTCCTGTGTTCCATGTCTCATAGTGTCCACCCACATTCTGCCATGATCACAAAAATAACCCATCTGAGTTTTTAAGGAAACTAGATACCAATTTTGCAGAGACTTCATTTCTTCCACTGTATGTTCAAATTTTGACACTAACAGATATGAGAAAATTTAATAGGGTCAGAAACTAACTGGTAATCCAACAGCAACACTCAGCAATGCAATTTTGTTCTTCCCAGCTCTTAGATTGACCTTCCCGGTGTATGTAAACTTCCGGTTCTCCCTAGTTCCGAATGCAGAACCTAGTACATGCAGACAAATAACAGTTAGTAGTAAGAAAACTAGCTAGCTACTCAGTAGCTACAGAAATTTGAAAATGGTAAGAAGATAATTAACATGTATTTCACCTGATAGCTGCCCGTTGATGAAAACATGAACAGCATGGCCACTCGATCGAACAATTAGGGTAGGCAGTTCCCCTCCGCGCAGGAAGGCTTCAGATGAACCAATGTCGACATTAGTGATGTACCACAAGTAGTCACTTGCGTCCCTTGTGACATTTATCTGCTCAAGGAGGCCAGAAGCAGTGAATGTTGAGCCATCGTATAGAGACGAAACATCCTCGTCGTAACTTTCCCATGAAAGCATTTCAGTGTTTGTTGGCAGCATTTCCATTTGAGATGTTTGAACTCCAACCTGGGTAGAAGAAGCACAAGCAATTAGTATATCATCATTAATCCAGCATTTGACTCTGGTCCAAAACCTCGATTCATAACTACCTTAGCGGTGTTAAACACCACATTTCTGCAGTCTGGAAGAATACTAATAGACCAAGGAGGCAAGTTATAATGCATATTGTTGAACAACACTCTTGTAGCAGACTTTGTATCATAGTTGGCAAGAAAAGCTGCACAATCTCCATGTTCGGTTGAGTACACATGAGCCTGTTGGAATGCTCCTAACTGAGTTACCATAGGATCAACTGAAACCAGAGCACGCTCGCACATCTTAATCGACCTATGGAGCTCCTTAAGATGACCGTACTTTGGCTGCCTTATCAAGCCTGAAGAAATTTTGTACATAAAAAAACGTTAAGGATGCCTTGACATATCCGTCTATCAGACAGTAACAACATAAGGGTGGCCAGTTTCAAATCCCTTACCATATTCATCCAAGGGAGCATCATAGTCATAGCTGGTAGTGATAAACGGGCCTCCAGCACTCCGGCCGAAATTGGTCCCTCCGTGGTACTGTTTCATGGAACATTATAACCAATTGAGTTTTCGATTTATATCCTCTCTAAACTATGCTTCCACGGAAGAGCCATTGGGCGGAAGGAACTAACCATATAGTAGTTGACAAATGATCCCCCCTTTTGAATAAACCGGGCAACAGCAAATGCCAAATCTTGAACTGGACGCTGGTGAAGAGGGCCCCCAAACTCTGAGAACCTTCATAACATTGTACCAAGAAAATTAACAGACAAGTCAACATTTCAGCTCAAGCTAGCAATTCCAAGGTTACAGAAGGAAGGAACAAATGCTGCATGCAAGTACCATCCACTCCAAGCTTCGGTCCACATTGTAGGCTTATATGGTTTGTTGGGAGCAAATTGATCACAGTAAAACCCGTTGCATGTGTTTATCTGCCATTGCCAAATACAACCCCTCTCTTAGCTTGGGACATATTACTTTAATGTAAGATCTGTGTATAATATGGAGTCGATGTGGCACAAGAGGACAACTTACAATTGGGTCCGGAGCATCTTCTTCCTTGCACATTACCCATGGGACTCCTGTTCCTAACTTCACAGCCATGTCTGCAGCCCAACTCATGTAGTTATATCCAGCAGAACCAAACAGCTTGCTTTGTACTCCATACTCATTTTCAATCTGGACATTCATATTCATGCGTTAGATAACTACAAATCTGATGGAATCTGTTGCTAACATTCATCTGCAACCTCGAAGGAATGTGATATTACCTGAGAAAGAATGATAGGGCCACCTTGGGACTCGAACAAGTTTTCACTCTTCATCAATCCCACAATCTTCTCAGTGAACCCTTGCATTGCTTTCTGCAAACACCACATGACATAAGCATAAGGGGGTCTTCATCACTTCCATAGTTATAGTTTAAGAAAGGAATTTAAGATATCCACTTGTTTTTTGCTTGGAATAAGCTTTGCTTTGACTTGTCAGAGACTTTCAATTAAAGGAAGCCAAAACAAGTAAAACAAAGAATTTATTTATAAAATAAAATAAAAAAGACCTTGAAAGGCTCATTATCTGTTCTGAAGCTGATTCCAGGGACATACTTCAACCAAACCGGAAACCCTCTGCAAATAACCACATCCAACTAATGAGGCAAAGAAGAATAAGTTCTCTTAGCATAAGGTGAGTTGAGAAGTAGTGAATCTGAAGCTGCAGCAGAAGAGAAGGTAGAAGGGAAAGAAGCTTAGCAGCATCTAGATCTCTACAGAGTGAAAAGAAAATAAATGGTACCCGAAATTCCATTCAGCACAGACGTATGGTCCAATGCGAAGATGAGCATAGAGCCCTGCTTTATGGATGGTCTTGATGAACCTCACCAGATCATTTCTGCCTTCAAAATTGTACTGCAACCCACCATAGACAAGTATCAGCAAATCCAAACTAAATGAATGGCATAACCCCAAGACGAGAGATAGGAAAGAGATGGAAGTTAAAGTTACATTTCCAGGACTGGGTTCATGGACATTCCAGAAGACATAGGTCTCAATCACATCCACCCCACCATCTTTAGCCTTCTGTATCAGATCTTCCCACATCTACGAAAGCAAAAGAGCAACCCACATTTTTTCTTCTCGCTCAGTAAATTCAACTAAGAGCTTCTGCCCATTAAAAACACAGAAGAAAGATGGGTAAACTGCAAAGTGACAGTGTAGAGGCTTTACTTACATCAGGGGTGCTTCTCGGGTAGTGAATGGAGCCAGAGAAAAGGATTCTCCTTTGCCCATTAATCACAATTGCCTTCCTATCATAAGTAACAGTTGCTTGGATCAGCTGAGAACCCAGCAACCCAAACAAGCACAGCAGCAACCATAAGAATAGCTTCGCAAATGAGCGAGTTCCCATTCCTCAAATTTGCCCCCTTTTCTTTTCTTTTTCCCTCCCTCCTTTTTGCCCCTCAACCCACTGCTGGAACCCAAGTGAGAAAGCAAGAGCAGGAAGCAGAAGAACGAAGAAATGACTACTAATGTAGAGGAGAAGAAGAAACAAGACTCATTGATGCTTCTTCTTCTACTACTACTGTTGCTGCTGGCTTTGCTGGTCTGGGGGGGAGGACACCACAAAGCAAAAGCTTTTTTCACAAGGTTTCAGACTCTCTCTACTGCCAACCGAAGCAGTTATATATACTGAAACAATAGTAATAAAGGCTGGGAAAGGCTACAGCTACAGAAGAAGGAGAGTACAGCTATGCAGCAGTACAGTTCACATTTCACAAGTGTCAAGGCTCATCCCCTTGCGTGGCCCCTCTCCCCCACAGCAGTAAATAATAATACTAAAAAAGGTTTTACAGGAAAGCAGCAGCAATAACTAGGGAGGGAAAGCAAGAAAAAAAAAGGAGAAAGAAGCAGCCTTGCCTTGCCTAGTTGCCTTGCCTGACATAGGAAAAAGAAGAGGAGGAAAACTGAAAAAGAGGAATATGTAGCAGTAAATCTAAGGAGCTTTTTTGACGGGAAGCGAGAACAAGAGAATTTTGTTAATTAATTACATGATTAAAAGAGTAAAGGCGAGGGACGGAGCGAACCAGCGGGTGAGTGTTAAGCACGCGTTAACAGAATCCAGTAAGTAAGTAAGTCGTAAATAGTGAAAGTCGTGCCTTTTCCTGTTCCGGGGGTAACTTTCTATCTCACTTGTGCATTGCTGCTGGTATCCAGTGAATAATGTGATATTATTTTATACTAAAGTATTTCAGTTATATTGATATGCATACGAATATAGGGTTTGTATAGTAAATTGAATTCATGTTCAAATTAATAGACACTAATAATAAAAGTTGAATATGTATGTATCAGTGGCGGCTAAGGCAAAATTTAAAACTACCCATGTCCTCTTATAAATATATAAATGTTTAATAAATATCATCAAAATTAATAATATTCAAATAATTAAACTAAAACATAATCGACTAACAAAATCATTGTTTTCATATTCCAAGAGAAACGGAAAGTACATTCGTTATCTACATTCTCAAGTAAGTCAATTTCATTGTATCATACTAAACAACAATTAGTAAACTAGTTGTCGATTCGATTTAGAAGTTTGATATGAACATAGTTCAAAACTAAAAATACTCTCTACACTTGCCTTTGCAACGAGTAGAATCAAAACTAGTGAATTGCCGTTGCGGCTGGACTACTTCAAGGTTTATGTGCAAAAAGTCGAATAGGCATAAGAAGAAGAAAAAAGATCCTATTAGGTCTTTATTCCAATTGGGATTTCATTTATAGTATAATAAATTAGTTTTATATCAATTTATAAACAAGCAATAAGTTGTAGCATAATCATATATAGGGTATTTTTTTCCGTCCCAAAACTTACCCATGTCCTGGGACAATACCCAATAGGGCTAGCTCCGCCTATGGTATGTATGTATAACTTGTCAAATTCAGTTATGATAATAAACAAAGCATGTCCTCCGTTACCCATTATATTAGTGTTCAGGTTTTATATATATCCAGGAAAAATTCCATTTGTTGGGCTTGTATTATGCCAACCAAACTCGATAATACGCTCCATCAACCCGAGCCATATTGAGAGGCAATCTTGAAGGACTTTAGTTGGTGCGAGGCTCGTGATATCGACAATCGCCTGTTGAGCTCGACTCCAAATGTGTGGTCTAACTTCTCAAGATCGAGCATCGAGCGCTTGGACCACCAGCATGTCGCCATTGTTCACCGTTTCTAAGATTTGCTCACTCAAATAGGAGCTGTCTATCTCCCATATTTACCGTGAGGATAACAAGTGCGTTGTTTTTCTTGAAGTAGAGGACATTCTTTGTCCTTTGGTTTCAATAACATTTCAGATTAAGCATCATTTTAGCTTGTATGATTATAATGGACTTTCAGTCCCTCATTTCTTCTTATTTACAAACCAATTTATGTTTTATTTTTACGTTGAATGGAAGTTGGGATGAGTTGCAACCATTTATAAGGAACACGTTTATTGAGAAGTAGGTGATCTAAAAGTAGAAAAACATGTTGCTAAAGTATTTAGCATAATTTTTTTTTTTATATCATCCATTCATCATTGTGAAAAAGCAATTTGGAGAATAAGTTAAGATTTCATCAAAGGTTTTTGGAAGTATAATAAAATTACGTAGTGACTATCCAACAATAATCTGAAAATACTGATTGTCCCACAACACAATACCAGTTTCAAGAAATGTTAAAATGTTAATTTTCAATTAACCCTTTTGTTGCCATATGACCTGACAAACGTTTCCTTTCCTGGTGATTCTCCCACCCCCACATACCATATATGCTTTGGATGGTTATGGAAATTTACTGCAACGGAGGTTTTGACCTGTGAATGTGGGGTTTGACCAGGGGCAAAATGGTCAAGAGGAGCAGAGGGTGTTCCTTTTGTCTAAGGGCAGATGATACATACAGTAGTTAGTGGTAGCTGATGAACTCAAATTCTTTTTTCTTATAATGCAAACAAAATTGGGATAATCAAAAGCCTAAATAAATAAATAGCAATCAGCCCCAAAGGGAAATGAAAAGAAGGATCCAAAGAAGAATGAAAAGGAAAGGGGGAAGGGGCCACCCACCATAAACATAGATGTCTTCTTCTTTTCTTTCAACCATGTGAACCAGCCCACAAGCTCTCCGCCATCAACCTTTCCATTCCCACGAAAGCGCTTTTTTTTTTTTTTTTGGTAGAAAAAAGCTCAATTGATATTGTGTGAAAATTCCAACTATATTATGTGAATATTACCAACTCTAATAAAAATCAAAATTGAAGAAAAACTATTAATTATTTACCCCTCATAAATGGATCTTACACGATTTTAAATAAGCAGAGCAAGGTCGACCTCTATAGATTTCTAGGCAAATTCCAATATTAAATTTCAATTTTTACTTTACAAGCCAACCCTACACATTGAGCTCTGGTTTGTTCTACGTCTGTTTAGGGATGGCAATAAAACCCGAACCCACGGGTGCCCACCCGACCCAACCCGGTTAACGCGGGTAAAATCCGTGTTGACGGGTTTTGGGCCGGGTTTGGGTTTTAACCCGTTTACTATTCATCGGGTTGGGTTTGGGTTTAGGTAAACCCAGTCCATGGGTACCCGCCCACAACCATATAATTAATTTTCTCGGCATATTTAATATTCTAAACAACTAATCTTATTTATGTTTGTGGAGACATGTCTAATTTTTTCTATCTAGTTGTGTAAAATGAATTTGATGTTATCGAGTGGAGATTGAAAAACTTAATTGAAAGGAAGAAGCTTTCAATTAATCATGTTATTTATGGATAATTTTTTATTTGCTTCAATTTTCTTGAGTTTTCTAGATTGGTGTTGAACAATTTGTATAGTTAATTTGTGATTTGCTTGAATTTTCTAGAATGGTGTTTTATATATGGATAATTTGTATTGAGAGATTGATATTTGACGTTAATTTTGATAGGAACTAGTTATTGTGAATTTTTTATAACAAAAACCCGTGGGTACCCATGAACCCACGGATACCCAGCGGGTTGGGTTGGGTTTGAGTTTTTCAAACCCAGTGGATTTTACCCCGGGTTTTTTCACGGAAACTCAAACCCAGTGGATTTTACCCCGGGTTTTTTTCACGGATAAACCCATGGGTTTGGGTTTGAGTTTGGCAAAACCCGACCCAACCCGACCCATTGTCATCCCTACGTCTGTTACTTATATGCTACTTTTAAGTGCAACATTCATCTTGCGTATATCTTTCCGAGTGAAAACTTTATATAGTGCATCAACGTACTCGTCATTTACGTTGCATGATTAGCTTGTCAATCGTCTAAAAATGAATCGAGTCTTGGGAGTTCTTGATGAAGATGGCCAAATATAACCCGAAAGCTCTTAATTAATTTTTTACCTGTTCAAAATAGGAATATTAATACTTTCTCGTCATTAAATGCCTGCTTAATTGGCACTGACTACTTAAGGTAAGTGTAAGTAATTAACTAACTGCATCTGCTCTGCTCAACCTGTCATTCCAATTAATAGAAACTGAACTCTTTTTTTTTAATTTGAATTTGAACTATGTTATTGTTATTGTTATTTTATTTCCAATAGAAACTGAACCCTCAACCAGTAATTAATTAATTATTTATTTATTTATTTATTATAAGAGCTTTAATAAGCAATTCAGGATGAGATGGCGGGTCGTAATCTTTAGGCCCTTATAAACAATATTCTAGCCTAACGTTTTTATTCTTATTTTTAATGTCGTTATGTTCAAATTTCGAAAGCTAAAAAATAAAATGGCAGGGAGAGGCAAATTATTAATTAAGTTGCATGCTAATATATAATAAAGATAATAGGAAAGCTAATAAAAAAATAATAATAGGAAAGGAAGAAGCTTCCTCCGGTGTAGGGTTCAAACCTTTGAAATCTTTGTTCTTCTCCCTCTCTTCCTCTAACCAGCAGTCTGGCCGTGAAGGGCGGAGCCAGGTGCTGACTGCTGAGCTTTACTTATTAATAATAATAATACCAAACAAACAAAAGACAGAAGCTGAAGAGGAAGCCAAAGGAAAAGGGGAAAAAATAAAACCCTAGGGGATCATGGTGCTCTTTTGGCTCTTTAGTCTTCCAGCCCGTCCTTGTTCCGCTCCCAATCTCCTCCCGTTAATTACGGATTATCTTCCTTTAAATAAGGAAACGAAATATCTAAATATACATTGTTTAGAAGGTTGATAACAACTACTACAATCCATACCAAAACTCAATGTACTAGCTAGTATGAAATAAAGAGACGGTCTTCCTAACTATCAAATTGTTCTACCCACAAATCTTATCATGTATCTTGGGTTATCTACACAGAGCCAACTTATCTCTTCCAAAATTACCCTACGACATCTTTAGTGGTTGCGACATTGACCTTATCAATAATTATCTTGGTGTTGCCTGAAGGTTGAAAGACAAATATATATATATATATATATATATATATATATATATATATACATATCTAACTTGGAGCATAAATGGCTAAAGTTGGTTCTCTCGTTTAGCGAGAGTCTCGGAGCGGCGGAGCTAGGGTTTTCCTAGGTTTCCGAGGTGAAGAAGGCTATTGATTACTGATCGAACAAGGATCTCTACTCCTAAAAGGAATAGAGGTGCCTGGGAAAGAGTATTTCTACCTACGTAGTACTTGTGTCATACAATCATATAAAGGAATCCCGAAGGAGTTTTTTGAAGCAACAGAAACGCGAGGAAAGCAAACCCTAAAGTTTCAAGTTTTCTCTACTACTGAAACTTTGGCCTGCTGCTTGAGTTTTAAGCGAAACAATGGAAGAGCTACAACCTGCTGAAAACGGGAAGGAGGATCTCAATGTGGAACCTGAAGAACTGCGAAGCACTGCTGAAAGTTTAGAGATAGATCTGGACAAGATAAACCTAGAAGATGAGGATGATACACCGCTGGATGTGGAGGATGGTGATGTAGATGTTCTCCGAATGGAAGCTGCCAGACAACTGGGGCTGATTGGTCGCCTGCTAGCTGATAAACAGCCAAACATCAGATCACTGAAAATAGCCTTAGCTAAGGCTTGGAATCTAAAGAAAGGTTTCCAGATTACTGACCTGGGAGATATGCTATTTGCGTTCCAATTCTTGGACCAGGATGACAGAAACAAGGTATGCTTCGGAGGCCCCTGGCATTATGAAAACAATATCATGATTTTTATATCTAGCTTGCTTATCAAGAAACCAACTCCTAAGGCACTACATATGATTGATATTTGGTTTCAAATCAAAGAATTCCCTGCTAAGTTGAGAACTCAGAACATGGCAGAGAAGATTGCAAACGGATTTGGTTCTCTAGTATGGTTTGATGATAGTTCTGGCACTATGTGGGATACTTACATGCGAATGAGAGTCAGCATATCCATCAACAATCCTCTAAAGAAGAAAATTAAACTGAATATAGGAGGAAAGTTGGTGGATTACCTGGTGAAGTACGAGAAACTCCCCATGTTCTGTTACTCATGTGGGAGAATAGGCCATCCAAAGCTGAGGTGCCCTAAACCATCAGGCCTGGTACCTAACCCCTTTGGAATGGACCTCCAAAGGAGTCTCCCTGGACCTCGAAACTGGCTATCACACTCATCAAAGAGGGAGGATGCTGAACTATGGGCATCCCTGAGAAAGAAGTTTGACATGGAAAGTGTCAGTTCTAATTCTTGTGGTGAAAGAGCACCATCTGAAGAGATGGCAGAACCTGAAACTATTACAAATGCTACACAGAGAATGCTAGAAGGTAAGGAACCAGGAAATAGAGTGGCAGGAGAGCCTGGCAAAGATGAAACGCAGGAGAAAATGCACTCTCCACTGGTCTTGAAAGAGAGCTCGGGGGCACCAACAACCCCACAAGAAAATGTCCAAAAGATGACTCACACTGAAAGGAAAATACAGAAGCAAGGAATAGAGGGAGCAACTTATGGTCCTACATCAGCAAAAGTAGGTCAGGGTGGGGCATTGCAACAGTTTGTACTAGGTACAAACAACACCTGGCCACCAAAAAGAAGCATGAACAGGGTTTGGAGAAGGCAGGAACAGACTATGCCAAGATTCCAAGTTAAAACACAAATCACACCACAGAAAAGGGCAGAAAAGGAATGTACAGAGATGGAATTAGGAGAGGGAGATGAAACACTTAAGAGCAAAAAATCAAAAGTTCTTACCTTTGAGAAGGAAGAAGAGAGACTGAACATTGTGGGACAACCGATGATCATGGATGGCGAAAAGGCGGACCCTGCTAAAGAGCAGGGCCGCCCAGCCCAATGAACATCATCAGCTACAACTGTCGTGGGCTGGGGAAAACCACGACAGTTGCCAGAGTAGCTGAGCTACTGAGGGAGCAAGACCCCAACATTGTGTTTCTTATGGAAACAAAGAAAAAAGAACATGAATGAGAGGCAACGATTCAGAAATTGGGTTGGACAAAAGGACAAGGGGTGGGATCGAGAAACAGGGCAGGTGGATTGATAATGATGTGGAAAGAGGAGCTGCAAGTTGAAGTCAAGGCAGCAACTCAGAATCACATTGATATTTGGATTACTGAGGGTACAGAGGGGAAGAAATGGAGGCTGACAGGGATTTATGGTTGGCCAGAACAGGAAAACAAGCCTCAAACTTGGGACATGATAAAGCGGCTCCATGGTCAATCTGATCTACCATGGATGTTATGTGGAGACTTCAATCAAGTGTTAAGCTATGAAGAGAAGAATGGTAGAAATCCACCTGATATTCAGAATATGGAAGATTTCCAAGCAACACTAGATGAATGTCACCTGGAGGATTTGGGATACCATGGAAACATGTTCACATGGGATAATGGTAAAATTGATGAAGACTTTCTTGAACAACGGCTTGATCGAGCTGTTGCTAATTCAGAATGGAGGACTGAGTTCCCAGAAGCTAGAGTCTATCATCTGGATAGATGGGTGTCAGATCACATACCTATCAAAATTGAGATGAATCTACAGGAGGAACAAGTGAAATGGGGGTGGCATTTCAAGTTTGAAGCTTTTTGGCAGAAGCATGAAGACTGTGCCTCTATCATAGAGGCAGAATGGTAGAGGGATCCAGACCTGCCACTAGAAGAAAGAATCAAAAATTGAGAAAAAGTTCTTTTGGAGTGGGGAAGAAGAACCTTTGGGAACCTGAAGGTCAGGAGAAAGAAGATTGAGAGAGCTTTAGCAAAAATCTCAAAATTGAAAAAAACCAAAGCTGTGCTCATCCAACGTAGAGCACTGGAGAGAGAACTTAATGAAGTACTGGATTTGGAAGAAATTAGGTGGAAACAGAGGTCAAGATGAGATTGGCTGAAGGAGGGGGATAAGAACACTGGTTTTTTCCATCAGAAGGCCTCTAACAGGAAGCGTAGAAACACGATTAAAGAACTACAGGGAGAAGATGGAACTATCTTCAGGGGACAGGAGGAAGTTATGGGCTGTTTCACTAACCATCTTCAGAAACTCTTCACAGCTGAACCAACTCCTAGTATCTATGAGGTCCTTGATGTGGTGGAACCCAAAGTTACAGACCAAATGAATCAGGAGTTACTGAAACCGTTCTCTAGAGAGAAGATCTATGAGGCTTTATCTAAAATGGCACCCACCAAAGCTCCTGGCTCTGATGGAATGCCAGCCCTCTTCTTTCAAAAGAATTGGGCGACTGTTGGAGATGCTGTTTGCTTAGAGCTACAAAGAATCCTGTTGAAAGGTGAGGTTCCTCCCTCCCTAATCCATACTCTATTAGCAATGATACCAAAGACAAAGAAACCAGTCACTCCTAAGGAGTTTCGACCAATTGCACTATGTAGAGTGCTCTACAAGATTCTGTCGAAGGTTCTGGCCAATCGACTAAAATCAGTGCTAGATGAAATCATCACTGATACTCAGAGTGCATTTGTGCCTGGGAGAAACATTACAGACAACATAATGATTGGTTTTGAATGCTTCCATGCTATGAAAAACAGAAAGACTGGGAAGAAAGGTTTTGTAGCAGCAAAACTCGACATAGCCAAAGCTTATGATCGAGTAGAATGGAAGTTTCTTGAAGGTATAATGCTGAAATTGGGATTCCATGGAGATTGGGTACGAATGGTGATGAATTGTGTTACTAGTGTGAGTTATGCAGCTTTGATCAATGGACATCAAACCCAGATTTTTAAGCCAACAAGGGGGCTCAGGCAGGGGGACCCTATTTCCCCCTACCTCTTCCTACTATGTGCAGAAGGGCTATCAGCCCTAACAAAAAAAGCAGGGTAGGAAGGAAGAATTCGAGGGATCAAAGTGAGTAGTAATGGTCCAATGATTACTCACTTATTCTTTGCGGATGACAATATATTCTTCTTTGAGAATAAGAAAGAACAAGGAGAAGCATTGAGGGACTTGCTACGCACCTATGAGCTAGCCTCAGGCCAACAGGTAAGCCTAGTCAAGTCAGAACTCTCATTTAGTACAAATGTTCTAGAGGAGGACAGAAGAATAATGGGAGACATCCTAGGAATGAAAAGGGTTATGCATCATGAAAAATATTTAGGGCTCCCAACAGTAATTGGCCGAGCTAAGAAAGCTATGTTTGCACAGCTAATTGATCGAGTTAGAGACAAAATTAAGATGTGGAAAGGTAAGCTGTTGTCTATGGAAGCAAAGGAGGTACTCATCAAGGCAGTGGCACAAGCTCAAACCCTATATGCCATGTCATTTTTTAAGGTACCTCAAAGTGTCCTACAAGAAATTCAAAGAATGATTGCAAGTTTCTGGTGGGGAAGGAAAAGGGAGGAAAGAAGAATACATTGGATGAGCTGGGAGAAATTATGTCGCCCTAAATATGAGGGTGGGATGGGATTTCGAGATTTACAAGGTTTCAACATAGCACTACTTGGCAGGCAGATCTGGAATCTACTAAAGAAACCTGAATCATTAGTGGCAAGGGTCCTAAAAGCTCGCTACTACCCTCACTGTGGTGTTCTGGAGGCGTCAGTGGGATCAAATCCCAACTACATTTGGAGAAGTCTCATGCAAGCTCAATCCCTGGTGAGAGAAGGGACGAGATGGAGGGTGGGAAATGGAGAAGACATTCGTATTTGGTGGGATTGCTGGATTCCAGAGGCACCAAACTACAAAATTCAATCTCAAGCAATCGGGCTGGGAATAACAGAGAGGGTATCAAGTCTGATCGATTGGGAAACAAGGTCATGGAAAAGCAACCTACTGCAAACCAATTTCCAACCAAATGACAGGTCTCGAATTGAGCAGATACCTATACCCCCCCCCCCCCAACCTAGGCCTGATGTACAGATTTGGGGAAGAGAGAAAACTGGCAAATACTCAGTCAGGTCAGGATATAAAGAATGGAGGAAGGCACAAACTGCATGTCAAGTTGAAACCTATGTGCCAATAGATTGGAAGCATCTATGAATGCTCGAATTGCCTCCAAAGGTTCACATTTTTGTTTGGAGATGGGGGAGTAGCATCCTCCCAACAGGAGTTAACCTAAGTCGACGAATCAAGGAAGCATTTGATGAATGTCCTTTCTGTGGACTATTGGAAACCCAGGAGCATATCACAAGAGAATGCGATTGGGCAGGAAGGGTATGGAGACCTAGTAATCTAGCAAAAAATTTTCAGACGGGAGAAAGGAAAAGCTGCGAGACTTGGTTGTGCGATCTACTTGAGGAAACGAACAAGGAAGAATTAACCAAAGTACTAATCACACTTTGGTTCCTATGGAAAGAACGCAACAACCATTTTTTCAACAACCCTAAACTAGAAGAGTGGGAGATAGTGGGAAGAGCCCATAATTACCTGGAAGAATACGCGGAGCACCAAGCCAAGGGCAACCCAGGCATTCCAGCGCCACGAGCTCGATCTAGGGTGAGCTGGGAACCTCCACCAGTGGGGGTTCTAAAACTGAATACAGATGCGGCGATCCTGGGAGAAAAAGGAACAGGTTATGGAATGGTCTTGAGAGATTGGAATGGCAATTTTATTATGGGAGCTACTCACCGGACAAGGGTGCGATGGCCGGTTGAATTGGCGGAGGCGAAGGCGATGCTATGGGGATTGCAGCTAGCAAGAACTCACCAAACCCAATCGATGCTACTGGAATCGGACTGTCAAACCCTAATTCAGAAGCTGAATCGAAGAGAGACAACAGACATGGAGGTGGCAATGATTTGTGATGAAATCCGTGAAGCAGCCGAGGAGAATGACATTTTTGGGTGGAGATTCTGGAAAAGGGAAGGAAATGAATGTGCCCATGTGATGGCACGCTTGAGAGGACGAGCTGAAGAAACCGAAGTGTGGATAGACAGGCCTCCTGTCTGTTTGGTCACCTTACTTTCTAAAGAGAGCGATGTAGTCACTGAACTTTGATTTCTGAATACAGATGAATTGTCAAAAAAAAAAACTTGGAGCATAAATGTATCACATCTTGCGGGGCCGCCAATTCCACGAGACTTGGATATTGTAAGCCAAGTAAGATCCATCTGACAAAGTAGTACCTCACACTATCTGAGTCCATAACCACGAACCATGTCATTGCATGGGAACAATATAACATTTGACGTGTCATTCTAATTATATTTCAAAATAAATTGAAGCATTTGGAGGTCTCGCAATTGAGTCATGTTTAAACTTAAACATATTTGGACTCCTGGTTTGGTGTGCCAGTGTAATCTGCAGGCGTGGGAGAGTGGCTTGCAATTTCGGTGCCTCTAGAGGATATAAGGGGCCTAGTTCAAGGACCTCTAGTGACGTTTATACATAAGGCTTAGTTAATGGGGTTTGGTGTGTTCCTTTAGTGGTGCAGTATACTCAACAATATGATTCGAGGTGCGTCGGGGGACGAAGTGATGGCTCATGGTTTTTGTTATGAAGGAATGAAAGATCTAGTCATGATGGAGTTGGTGGCTTTATGTGATGCACTTCAGTGGTGCAAGCAGGTTGGATTAGTGGATTTTTCTCATCAGCAGCCGCGTATTGGATAAAAAGAATAAATATTCTTTTTATTATTATACCCATTATTTGGTGTCTCTAGAGGATATAAGGGGTCTAGTGCAAGGACCTCTAGTGATGTTGATACATAAGGCTTAGTTAATGGGTTTTGGTGTGTTCCTTTAATGGTATAGTATACTCAACAATATGATTCGGGATGCGTCGGGGGACGAAGTGATGGCTCATTGTGTTTGTTATGAAGGAATTGAAGATATGGTCATGATGGAGTTGGTGGCTTTATGTGATGCACTTCAGTGGTGCAAGCAGGTTGGATTAGTGGGTTTTGCTCATCAGCAGCCGCGTATTAGATAAAAAGAATAAATATTCTTTTTATCATTATACCCATTCTTCGGAACCCACTACTTCACATTCCCTGTACATTCCCCTTCTTTTCTGTACACTTCCTCTCAAACTCTCAACAGACTCTCCCTGTAATATTGTATAAAGCATAACCGAATACAGAGAAACACATCAAGTTTTTTATTGCCAATTATATTCTTTCATCACAAAATCGTAATATGGTATCAGAGCTAGCAACAATCAACTACTATCGATCCAATCAGTTGTTCTTTCTCTTTTTTTTTCTTCTCTGCTTCTCTTCCCTGTCACCATGTCTGACGGCTCCACGGTTCACAACACAGCTACCTCACCCGAGGTCCCCACAATAATCACTTTCAGTCCCGGAGCTCAGCTCCCCTTGAAGCTCACCCCGACAAATTTCGCCTCCTGGCGCTCCCAGCTCGAAACATTGCTCATGGGTTTTGATCTATTCGGCTTCATCGATGGTACACAAGTTGGTCCCACTTGCACAATCACGGTGGCTTGCACAACCGTACCCAATTTGGCATATCAATACTAGTTTCGCCAATATAAGCTCATCTTACACGCTCTGCGTTGTTTGATTTCTGAACCGATTTACTCTTTTGTTTCTGTTGCCTCTACCTCTCATGATGCTTGGCTAGTCCTTGAAAAGCTTTATGAGAGCCATGCCCAGTATCGTGTTATTCATTTGGAGGGAAAGTTATCCAAAACCGTCAAAGGGGGTCGAGATATACTTTATTTAGTGAACGATCTCAAGAGCACAGTGGTTGAACTTGCTCTCATTGATGCTCCTATCAACGACATCAATCTGGTTGTCTTTTGTCTCTGTGGTTTAGGCGAAGAATATGTTGCCTTTTATGCTTCCATTCGTGCTAGAAGACTTGGACTAAGTCTAGAAGACTTGGTTGATTCGCTCGATCAGTATGAGGCGCATCTCAAGGCGCAGGTGAAGCACTCTGTGCCGACGGCCTTTTTCTCTCAAGAACAGTGTCACGACGGAGGTAGCCCTTCCTCTCGTTCACCGCAAGGAGGGTTCTCTTCCCAGCGGGCCTTTGATGATTTCCAGCGGGCTTCAGACCCCCATCCACAGCCACATTCCTCTTCTGGCCTGCATAACCATTCCTCTTATAGGCCGTATTCCTTTGGCCCGCGCAAGCCCCCTGTCATTGGTCAATTTTGTGAACGACCGGGGAATTGCGTCCGACAATGTTTTAAGCTCTTTCCACAGGCGCGCTAGGCATATCAGGCCCGTCAGTCTCAAGGCATATCAAGCCCGTCCGTCAACTTGTTCAAGCTGGTCGCCTCTAGGTTTGCTAGATTCTGACTACCCATCAGCTTGTCGACATCCTCACAATGCCTCTCACTGCTTCGCGCTTTCTTCTTCTATGGTCCAAGATTGGCGTCGTTGATAGCTCCTCTATCTTGCGGGGATGTATTGGAGAAAAAGAATAAATATTCTTTTTATTATTATACCCTTTCTTCGGAACCCACTACTTCACATCCCTTGTACATTCTCCTTCTTTCCTTTACACTTCCCCTCAAACTCTCAACAGACTCTCCCTATAATATTGTATAAAGCATAACCAAATACAGATAAGCAAATCAAGTTTTTGATTGCCAATTAAATTCTCTCATCACAAAATCCTAATTTAGTTTACTTTTTTCTCAAATCCGCCCCTTTAATATAATTCACATCAAACTTGCCCTTCTACTATCAAACAATCATCAAACCTACCCTTCCATTAATTTTCCATCTCAAATCTGTTAAATCTGGTCCAATCATGATCTACCCAGAAAAATGAAAGAGTAAAAGACATTTTTACCCTCCCTTCATACTAACCCTCATCGCATCGTCTCCTTTCCCTGTTCTCCATTCAAGCCTCTATCAATGAAAGGGTTCCCCCACCGACCTCTCCCCTGATTCCCGACCGGAGTCCGGAGACCTTCCATATGCCTCCCGATTCTTAAACTAGAAAGTTTAACATGCCCATTTAATTGAACCGGAAGCATAATCAATTTTCCCTGACTCCGAACAAGGTCACAATACTTTGAGGAATCATCATCAACGTTCCGCAGGGCCCACATATTCAATAGTTTCAACAATGAAAATTCAAAGTTTCCCTTTCTTAACTAAAATTAGTAAGATGATATAAAAGTTTACGGGTAGAAAATCTATACCTGCACTCCGATGAAACCAAGAAAATTCCAATTAACTTATCACCACTTTGGTATTCACAGATGTCCCAGAAACAATATTTTCCAAAGCCAAAGCGGTTCGAAAATATGACAATGCCAAAATTAGGGCAATCGGGTGAGAGTCGGCGGGACGGAAAACTCATTTTCCGACAGAGGCTTTGAATGGGGGTAGGGATGGGGAGTTGGGATGCTAACGGTTAGAATGACGAAGGGTAAACACATCTTCTACTCTTTCATTTTTCTGGGCAAATCATGGTTGGATCAAATTTAACATATTTGAGATGGAAAAACTGACAGAAGGGTAGGATTGAGAATTATTTGATAGTAGAAGGGCAAATTTGATGTGATTTATAGTAGAGGGGCATATTATACCTATAACCATAGATAGGGGTATGGGTGCTCATGATGTAGCCTTGGCGCAGTTGAGGACGAGACTAGCCACCTACACCAATTAGATGAAGCATCTGGAAGATTACGAATGTCGCGAGAAAGAGTTCGAGGATGGGGATGGTTTCTACTATGGTTGCATACACATCGAAATACATTGTATTTCGGAGGGTTTATCAGAAGTTGGATGCCTTCTACTTCAAGTCCTACCAGGTGATGGAGCACATTAGCGTTGTGGCATACAAGTTGCAGTTGTCGGAGACAACACACATCTGCCGACCTTCCATGTGTCTTTACTTCATAGATATCGAGGCACTACTACCCCAGATCAGTCGTATCGTCCCCCGTTCTATAAAGATGGCGGATTGGAGCTTGAGCCAGTGGAGGTTTTACAGACCGTATGCGTTTAGAAGGGAGGCAAGCTAATGGAGAATAGCCTGATTCGTTGGCAGCATACAAAAACAAATGATGCCAAGTGAGAGGACACAAGGACCATTCGCCAGAACTACATGACATTCGACCTTGAGGGCAGGGGCGGAGCCTGGATTTGAGGTTTGGGAGGGGGGGGGGGGCAAAAAAAATTTCGTTTACTAATCACGAAAATATGAAGTATATGAACACGTTATTAAATTATATGAAAAATAAATTTATAAGGTATTATGTTCCAAATAAGTAATTAGATTATATGGAAAAAAAATCATGCATTTCAATAGATAGCACGTCCTTCAATATTTTTATAAATGAGAATATTAATCTTTGAAAACAAATCATGTATTCTAATGTTTAGCATGTCTTTCAATATTTTTATAGCCATAAAATAAATATATGTATGTTAACCTTTGAAGAAAATTAATATAACTAAGACAAATATGAATTCAAAAGTTGGAGAATTAAATTTGTATAGTTTAAAATGACCGAACTTATAAAAAAATATTAAAATTAAATTAACTCTTTGGTAAATACAAAAAAAATTGAAAACATTACATAATGTATTTTTTTAGTAACTTTACGGTAAAATTTTTGAAAGAAAAAGAAAAACTAGGCAAAATTTAAAATTCATATAACCTGCTCCCACTAGCACTCGAACTCGGGTCTACTGAGGGGAGGGTAAAATGTGCTCCTGCTAGACTGGGAGGGGCCTTATAATTCTTTCTTAGTCACGTAAGTATATATAAATATTTCGTATAAAATTACACATAGGTTCAAAAATTCTCAGGGGGTCGGGACCCTCCTGAGACCTCACTTAGCTCCGTCCTTGCTTGAGGGCAAGGTTGGTTTTTCAGAGGAGGAGAATGTTAGAAACATGATATTGAGTCGAGAGGGCTCGGTCCTGGGGGTATTTGGCGATTTTCTTGTTATTTGATAGAACAAATTTAAAAAGTTGAGACGTTATTTGTCAAAATTAAGAGAGAACAATATTGAAAACCCATTACTACTCCGTGTATCTTCTTCTTTCTAATCTTCCCCAATTCTCCTAAATATTCATCTACCCAATCGCTAACCCTAATTTCTCTTTTTCAATCCCTCTCATTTCTCTCCAATTATCCTAAATTCTTACAACAAGACTAGTGACCAAAATCAGTAAAAAAATTGAAGAAATTTTGCTTGGTAGGCTAATCTGGGATGGTGCTCTTCGCGCGAGTTTTAGGGGTAAGAAAGCCAAACTAGGATTGCTAATAAAATGTAATAACAAGAATTAATCATCAAAGATAAAGAGCATTAATCAGCCGTTGCTATTAGTAATAAAATAATCCATTTTCATGGCAGTGGAGTGGAGGAACAAATCAAGGATAGTGCGGGCGGGGGCTGAACCGACAAACGACTCTAGCAGCAAAATCCAAACACCATATATATAATAATAAATAAACGTTGTAAAGGGCGTTTGTGCTGCACTGGTATTACGACGATCCGCCGAGACGGTGACGTGAGCCGAGCGTGAAATGTGGACCGTCTAATTGTTCCGACGGGATGAATCGGATGTGGGGCCCACCGTTGTGAGGTGAGCGTGGACAGAGAGAGAGTTTGGTGCGTCGGTGCACATGAGGTGCATGATTGCCATATGGACCCGCAGGCAGGCAAGCAACATGCTGCTGCCAACTGCCAAGCCAAAGCAACACCGCTCATGCGATGCGCTGATATGGTACGGAAGAGTGTCTGTCGTCTGTAATTGTATAGATATAAAAGAATGAGATACGTGATCTCCGAATCTGGGTCTGCTCGGGGGAAGATCCTGGTCTCCGTTATCGTCGGTGGGAGGCCTCGCCGTTAGCATGGTCTCTTGGAGAGGAATATTCCGTCACGAGGCTGTTACGTGGCCGATGCGAGAGCGAGAGACCTTTGCGCCATGAGTATCTAATCTTTGGTTGGATCCTTTCGTGGGGTAGACATCAAACGTGACGCCACGTGGTCCAACTTTAAATGTCTTTTTAGCTTTTTGTTCAGACTAAAAAAATTAAAAATCTTTCTTTCGCGACTAAATACAACTTATTAACAAAATTTCCAAATAAGTTAGGGACATAGTTGAAAGAAGAAAACAACACAACAATCTCAATCAAACAATCTCAACAATCAAATCAAGCAAACAATGTACGCATAGTTTGTTTAGAAAATTCAACAAAACGATGCATTATGGAAATTGGAAAATGCATGCATTATAACTATCTCAACCAAAAAAACACCAAACCCAAACAACCCCTAAATGTTAAACTTCCTATAAGCAGTTTTGTTAGTAATATTGACTTGTCAACATGATACTAACTTGAAAGAGATACATGGAGGTCAACATTTCAAAATTTTAGTATTTTAAATAAGAAAAAAATTACAAAATTACTGACAGTAACAAACAAATAGCTAATATTCCGATGTGTTGGCTAATATATTTTGTATTTAGAAACATTTGACTAGTAATTGGAAAGTTTAAAAGATTTGACTAATAAATTATATTTATCCATCTTCTATCAATGATAATGACATTCTTGCTCTTATCTCAAACTGACTCATCTGCTTATTAAGAAGTTGATACGATAGTAATATGTAATCTACACACAATGATCTCTTTATCTCCCGTTGATCCGTCTAGTATTTGTGACATTGTAATTTTTGTTTTATTGTTCATACCAACTTTTTAGTTGTGCAGTTTTTTTTTTTGACAAAAGATAATCATATATTGATTGAAAAATAGATACGGTTACATCCTGGAGAACAGCCAGGTCTGGAAATTAAACCCGCGACACATAGGCGGGGACAAAGAAAGGGCCTTTCTAGCCACCGCATGGGCTACCCTATTGTTTCTCCGACCTATAAATCGCAAACTAAACCCCGGCTGATGTCCCATATAATGCCTGATTTCGTCCAGAATCACTCCAACCCTGCTATCATTAGTCTCAGCGTGATTGACCTTATCAATGATGATTTTGGCATCGCCTTCAAAACGCACATCCTGAATCCCATTGGCCACACACCAGAGGAGAGCCTCTCTGAGGACAAGCGCCTCCACCATTAAAGGGTCATCAATAACCTCATACTGCACCCCTTGCGCTCGGAGGATCACCCTATGAGGATCAAGAAGCACAATTCCGCCCGCAGAGTGGGACCCGGCTCTCGTAGCCCCATCCCACCTACACACCAGCGAGGTCCCCCCCAGCACCCTTGGCGAAAGGCCAGCAGGCTTAAGGACCATCTCTGGTCTATCTGCCGGAACTTGGGCCCACTCCTCACACTGCTGATGAAACTGCCGCATCAAGGCCAGGAACCCAAATTGCTTGCCTTCAAAAACCACCCAATTCCGAGACTTCCAAATCCGCCAAAGCACTGCCACCACGGCCATGACCAAACTCGGCTGATGGATTAAGGCAAACAGCCGCTTAAGGAACAAAGGGAAAGTGTGGCGAGGCAAGCCTTGGCCAAGATATTCAAGTCCAGAATGGTCCCATAAAGCCCGAGCCACTGGAAAGTCGAGGAAAAGATGTTCCATAGTCTCCGATGCTTTCCAGCATACCGGGCAGCGCAGAAGAGCAGGGACACTTCTTTCAACGAGTCCCTCAGTGGTAGGTAGAATCCGGTGAAAAATTTGCCAAAGGAACACCTTTAATTTTGGGGGGATATTAGCATCCCAAAGCCAAATCCAACTGGCTCTATCCATCCAACTAGCTGTAGCCTTCCAACAACCCTTCCTTCGTGCCAGGTCAACCGCCAAATGATAAGCAGATTTGACAGTGAACACGCCATCCGATGTACCATGCCAGATCAGTCTATCCACCATATTCTGTCGTGGAAGAGGAATAGCTTGAATCTTACGGCAAGTAGCCGGGTCAAACCATTGGCTTAATTTAGTGGCACACCAACCCCTCTCCCCATTCTGAGCCATAACCTCCGCCACCACCGGGTCACCCCCAGTAGGGAGCACCTGCGGATTATAGGTCGGCTTCTCAGGATGCAAATGAGGGATCCAGTTCGAGAACAACAACGAAGCCGAATCCCCATTACCAATCTGCCAACGTAACCCCTGTTCAAGCAACTGTCTCCCATGAAGAATGCTCTGCCATCCCCAAGAAGGCCGCGAGCGAGCACAAGTTTGGAGAAAGGACCCCGTCGGGAAGTATTTTCCTTTATACACTTGGGCTAGTAATGATTGTGGGTCCTGGAGAATTCGCCACCCAATTTTCGCCAGCAGAGCTTGATTGACATGTTCAAATCGTCTGAACCCCATACCCCCATCATGCTTACTTTTGCACATATTCCGCCAGGAAATCCAGTGGATCCTGGGCTGACCCTCAGTCACACCCCACCAGAACCGGGCGACGTGCTTATCCAGTAGTCTACAGAGGGACAGAGGCATCTTAAAGCAGCCCATGGCATGTAGCGGTAAAGCAAGGGCTACGGACTTAATCAGCGTTTCTTTCGCTGCCGAAGACAAAGTACGTTGCTTCCACCCTTGTAACTTCTCCAGCAGCTTTTCCTCCAAGTATCGGAAGGTAGCCATATTCGATCGGGCTATGAGGGTCGGGAGTCCCAAGTATTTATCCTGGACCCCTACCGCACCCACCCCCAGTATCGCAGCTAGAAACTCCTCAGGAATAAGTAAGAATCATCAGCAAATAATAAATGAGCGATACGAGGAGCTCTAGGTGCAACCTTCACTCCACCCAATCTCTTCTCAGCAATAGCCTTCCGAAGAAGCACCGCAAAGCCTTCTGTACAAAGCACAAACAGAAGGGGAGAAAGAGGATCCCCTTGGCGAAGTCCACGAGTGGGCCTGAAATACCCTGAAGGGGTTCCATTCATTAAGACCGAGAAAGACGTCGAGCGCAGACACTCCTGGATCCATCCTATCCAGACGGAATTGAAACCCATTTTTTCAAGGACGGCAAGTAAGAAGGGCCACTCAACTCTATCATAGGCCTTTTCCATATCAACCTTTAGAGCCATGTACCCTTGCTTACCTCGCGTCTTGATTTTCAAATAGTGCATCAATTCATGCCCAATCAGGATGTTCTCAATAATTTGTCTTTCCCGAATGAACGCATTTTGTCCTTCAGAAACAATGCCTGGGAGGATATCAGCTAGCCGAGCAGGCATGATTTTAGTAATTATTTTGTATACAAATTGGCACAGGCTAATAGGCCGCAATTGCCGGATGCTTTCCACACTATCCACCTTTGGAATCAAATTTATCCACGTGTGATTGAAGCTGCCAAGCATTCTACTTGTACCTAGGGGTGTGCAACGGTTCGGTTCGGTCCGGACCGGACCAAACTCATGAGAACCGCGGTCCATTAGTGAAAGACATGTTAGGACCAAGGACCGGACCATTCTTGCATTCGGTCCATTTGGTCCGGTTCGGTCCGGTCCAAATATGAGCTCGGTCCACCATTTCTTCAGTAATTATAAAATTCATTAGGACCAAGGACCGGACCGTATTTTACTCGGTCTGGTCCGGTCCGGTCTTAACAACGGTTTGGTCCAGTGTGGTCCGGTACGGACCGGACCATTGCACACCCCTACTTGTACCAAAGAAGGAGCGAACCGCTTCAATCACAGAATCGCCTACAATATCCCAGTAGGATTTGAAAAACTTCCCCGTAAAACCATCAGATCCAGGAGCCTGTTTGGATCCCATGGAGAATACCGTCTTCCGAATCTTTTGAGGTAGGACCTCCGCCGTGAGCATCTCATTCATCTCTTGGGTAACCCTTTGATCAATAGGTAGACCCTCCACTCGCTCTGCCATGTTCATCACCTGATTTTCCAAGGTAAAAAGGTTCTGATAAAAATGGCAGGCGATATCAGCTTCCCTTTCTCTTCAGTAACCCACTCCCCATTATCATTATAAAGACCAGCCACAAAATTCCTTTTTCGCCGCGCTCTAGTGACTGTGTGGAAATAAGAGGTGTTTTTGTCACCTCTTTTAAGCCAATGAACCCTTGATTTCTGTTGCCAGTATATCTCCTCCGGCTCCCATTGACGGTTCAATTCCATTTCAAGGGTTTTGACCTCATTCCAGTCAATGGGGTGGTTAGATTTAACATGTTCAATCTCTACTTGGAGCGTTTTGATGTTACGAAGCGAGTTGGTGGTCCTAGCCCTACTCCAATCATAGAGAAGATGCCTCAGATTCTTAAGTTTTTCCCAGAGTTGATACATCGGAGTCCCAGAAATTTGCTCATCCCACACATACCTGACCATTGCCCTTACTTCCGGATTGGTTGCCCAGCGGGCGTCAAACCTGAACAGGGGTCGACTTTGTCGAACAAAAGGTTTATCAGCCAGGAGCAGCGCCCGGTGATCTGAACCAAGGTCAGTGCAATGTTTAACAAGGGTATCAGGGAAACGATCTATCCACTGCTGGGAGCAAAGAGCCCTATCCAGCCGTTCACGAATACAAGCATTGCCAAGGTGCTTATTCGTCCAAGTGAACGTGTCTCCCTGGTAGCCAGGGTCATGGAGACCAAGATCAACAATGAAGTCCCGAAGACTAATCGAATGGGTACTATTCCAGGCATTGCCTCCATCTTTTTCATGACCGTGAAGGGTGGTATTGAAGTCACCAATAACCACAAATGGGAGATGGATATCGGCACAGACATCCCGAAGATGCAGCAACTGGCTAGCTCTTTTAGCAGGGTTACAGCTAATATAAACACAAAGAACAACGTAAGAAAACGCTATTTCATTAACTTCAATACCAATACAAAAATCCGACTGGAAAAACACCGAAGCCGCAACTTCGGGGGACCACGCAACAACTATACCACCTGATGCATCAATTGCATCTACAAAGAAAGTGTGCAAAAACTCAAAACCTAACCCACGAAGACGACGAGAGACTAATTTCCGGCGAGCTCTTGTTTCTGAAAAGAACACAATGTCCGGTTTATTTGACTGAAACTAAACTTAAAGCAAAACGGAATGTGAGGGTTGGTCCAAGGCCTCTCACATTCCAAGCCAGTATCTTCATTTATCCTGCTGGGACCACTTTAGGCTGGTTTCCTCCACCGTAGCAGCAAAATCTCTGTCTTCCACAAATTGGCGTTTCGGCGTAGGGAGCTCACAATCATCCCCATCCACCTTCTGAAACGCCCTCTTCTTCTCACTGTTATGAAGAGCCTCATAGTTAGATCCATACTCATTCAACCCAGTCAAATCCCCGGTCATATTCAAGGAATGATCCCCCAAAAGCTCGCCACCAAGCACCCTCGGCGCATCAATTAGCGGCTGAGGGGAGAGAGGATCTTCAAAATTGAGGCCAGCCTCAAAAGCTCGGACAACTTGTTGGACATGACCACCATTCTGCGGCTGCCTCCTACTTTTAACTTCAAATTGATTCTCATCTTCCGCCGGGCTCGACTCGGTTGAGGCATTCCCCAACTCGTCCTCCGGTACCGGATCAGCAAAAGCCGGAGAGAGCGCCGCCACTTCCTTCACTGGGACGTCCACCCAATTACCAGCCTCAATGGACTCCTGTTTTGAGGAACCCCGATCTGCCTTCTGACCCTTCTTCCCAATCCGATAATCTTTTTGTTTTTTATCCTCAGATTTGTCGGGGCCTGATCGATGGCTGGAAGCTTTGGTCAACTTCCTCGTGGCAGCCGGTTTTTGTGGCTTCAAATGATCTGGCGCACCACTCTCCACGTTCAAATCATGGGGCTTCATGGTCGCCCGCCCTCTGTCCCTCGGTTCCCGTTCCATCTCCCGGGCTGCACCACCTAGCGAGGCAAACAAAGGAGGCAGCTCGTCCTCCGACTCGTCCTGGAGCAGGAGCCTTCTCCGACGAGTCTCCTCCACAACCTGGTTAACCCCATCATCATCGGGACAGAGAGGAGAAGCCGGCTCCCCCCCATGGTCAGCAACTTTACCAGGACGTCGCCCGACCACACCCGACCGACCCGCCGCCTGATCCATCATAGTCGGTTTGCGCACTCCCTTGGGGTCCCTAGGGGTAGTGCCAGCTCCTTGCTTCTGCCCAGCACCTTGCTTCTCCTTTCCTTTGTTCCGATGATACATGCTTGGCATCCGACCCACTCTAGGAGATCGCGGGATCGAGAATCCCTTGCTTAGCCTTTTAGGCTTCATCTATTTCTCTTTTCCCCGTGGATCAGGGCCTTTATGCCTCTCAGCCATTTTACCATTCATTGTATCTGGCTGAGCATCACCATCCACCTCCATCTTGTCAAGCCTTGGTTCGTCTATATTCATCGAGAGAGATGAGTTCCGCTGGCCATTGATGGCTTTATTCACCCAAACAGACTTAGACTGTCCTTGGAAGGGAATCATGATGTCACCCGCATCATAAACTCTTGTTCCCAGCATTTTTGTCATCATATGCGGCCCAAAACGCTCCCTGCGAGTTGGAGGGTCGAACGTACACTCTCTTTGGAAGTGCCCCACTCGGCCGCAATGGAAGCAAAAAGATGGGAGGTGCTTGTATTTCAGCCGCACCCAGAAGCCTCCCGTCTCCTCACTAGACGCCATTACTTGTGATCGCAGAGGCCGAGAAAAATCGATCAATGCTTTCACCTTAATGAAATATCGCCCGGTGTCATTGCAAGCGTAAATCCCAGATTCGAGCACTTGTCCGATCGTTGGACCAGCCACCTTCATGCCAAACTTTGCTGTGCAGCAGTCATCTTTTACGTCCCAGAGTTGTACTCGGAATGGGGCCACCGCCAGCTCCTCGTACGTCAGCCTGGTTACCTCCGGTGTCCATGATCGAAGGTGGATGATTTTATCATTAACCACCCATGGAGTTCTTTTTAGAACCCAAATTTTGGATTCTTCCGAGGGTAGGACGATCTCAAAGAGGCCATGTTTGGCTTGAAGCACTTTGATCCTCCCCTTGCATTGCCATGGTGAATTCACCGAATCACGAACTTCAGCAGTCGAGACTCTCGCCGTGGTGAATATCCGACCAAGCAGCGTATGGGATCGACGCGCATGAACAGATTGAACTTCATCTAGGTCAAATTGCACCACTTGGTCCTCACTCACACGCATCGCCATAGTATGCTGCACAGGGGAGGAGGGTATATTGTTATTAATCGTAAGCATTGATGGCTGCCAATGAGATTGTAGCAAATCCCACGGTTTGGCAGCGGAAGCAGGTTTATGTCCTTCTTCCAAAATGAAGCAATTATTAGTAGCAGGGGGATGCACCATACCTGGGGTAAGCGGGGATCATGAATTGGGAGGATTTCCAGCAGAGCTCTCGACACACGCTATCCCTAGCTGCTGTTCGCTATGTTGCCAAGGTAAAGAGACGAGCCTCTGTCTCGGGTTTAAATAGCATGTGTTTAGCGAGAGTTCTTTACCAACTAGGCCACTTACTTCCAGGACGTTTATCTTATTTCGCTTCTGGGGAGAAAAATAAGGGCGTCTCCACATCCCCTCTTTATCTCCATCCAACAGAAACAACGGATAAGCATTTTTAAAAATACAATCGCCAATACTATCACGTCAGCGGATTCTACGGGGGATAATCCCCTCTACCGCACGCGCAAAATCAGTTATACGAATCCAGCAGATTTCCAAACTATTCCGCCTCCAGCTTGCGTGGACCGGCCGGACCTGGCAGCGTCACCGTGATCGTTCCGGCCAGCCGGGGCCGATTACTTGGTCTGGGCGGCAGCACATTTTGCCCGATCCGGCATTGCTCCGACTTTGCTTCTGGAGCCCTGCTACGTGATAGGAGATGCACTCGGAGGTCGGGATCTCCGAAGGGTTCGATAGAGCTGTCTTCCTGGGAATATCATGGAAAGATTCGTACGAGGGGACATAATCGCCGACCATGTCGTCCGACGAAGGGAGTTTAAATCTCCACATCACTTTACGAGGAGCACTTCGGCTCTTCTTCCTTACAGATGGGTTTATATCCCACTCCACCAACAACCATCTGCTCTTCCGTTTCCACGCCCTACTCTGGGACCAGACGTTACCTCGTTGGCCGGCACCCCAAAATCCTTTTTCCGGAGGACGTCGGCCGGGATTAGAAGCCAGAAATGTTTCCTGATCTGGCAGCGATCCCGGTTTACACCACTGCGATTGATTGTGCAAGCTCGCACGCAAGACTTCCTGCATAGCCACCGTGAGAAAACGGCCGAGCATTCGGCAAGCGCAGAGGAGAGAGGCGAGAGACGAGATGTTCCTAGAGACCAAAACTCTTTACGTGTATGTGGATTTTAGATACTTGAAAAGATATTAATCTATTCGTTACTCTATTAACCAATTGTGTTGGCAAAATTGAAACTTGTTATGACTTTGATATAACTAACGGTTCATAAATGAACATTACAGAACATAGTAATTAATAGTAGTTCAAAAATATTATTTAGTTTATGCCTTTAGAAGTCGATGATCACTATGTGGCGCTGTTAGGAAACATGATGAATATTCGATAGTATAAACAAGAAAAAATTCATACCCATGTGAAAGTAGGATGCAGGTCATTTGGGTCTTGCAATCCAACCACCCGAATAAGTGTGGGTAGAAAATTTTTGATCCACGATCCACTCACATCAATCACTAATCACTAGGTTAAGCCAGCCGCGAACCCACAGGAGAAGCAGACCGCGGCGAGCAACAACCAAGCCAAGCCGAGTTGCGGCGGTGGTGGCGGAGCAAGCCCGGACGACGGCGGAGCTGGTCTAGGCAACGGGGGCAGCAGAGTAGGCGTGGGCGGTGGCGATGGTGCCGACGGGGGTTGACGTTGGTAGTGAGATCCGCGAGAACCCTAGTCATGCAGGCAACAGTTTTAGCAAACTGGGTAGCGAGCCGAGCTTTCTATCCACTCCTCCTGGACCAGATATGATGGAGGCCCGAGGAAATTGGAAGGCAACGGGCTTCGAAGGGGAGCCCATGTTCGGGGACCCTCGACGTGGAGGAACGGGCCCGTTGGATCTAACCCGCGCAAGGGAAGAAAAGGAGCTCAACTTTGTGGGTAAGGATGGGACTTGGGTCGACCCTGGACCACTCGGAGCGGACCGAGGGTCGATTTCGAACCCAAGTCAGGCCAGATGGGTTGGACCGAAGCTGGCCAAACTGGATTTGGTCTAATCAGAGTCGACCCAAACCCGACTAAGGCGGACATCAACATGGGGGTGGGGAGGACACAACCGACCTCCCAACCCAAGGTATCCGCATTTGGTCACTCCTAGTGTTGAGCAGGGCAAGGTCGAGCGAATGATGGAGCCTAGAAAGGGGTCTGGAGCTAGGATGGGAAACACTGGAGGGTACATGGAGGAGAGAGACGAGATGACTACTCTTTTCCTCAGCCATTCCAGTATGAGCACGAGTAGGGATAGGGAGGAGGCGCAAATTAGTTGCACTAGGAAATGAACATGTATGAAGGACACCGCCCTCTGTATGGCATGATTGGTAACCTAGTGTTCAGAGTTAATCCGCCTGTCATAGAGTTCCCTAAGTTTGATGGTCAAGGTGATGTGGGATTGTGGATGTATCCGGGGGAGAGGTGGCTTAGAAACCACCCAACTATGGAGGAAAGGAAGGCGCAACTAGCGTCTTTCTACCTAGAGAGGGATGTGTGGCAGTGATGGGAGTGGATGGAGTGGTCTTATGCATCAGTAGAGACCGTGATTACCTGACAGATGTTTCAGGAAGAGCTCAAGTACCAGTTTGGTAAGTCAGAGGGATAGGCGCCAGAGCAGTTGGCAAAATTGAAGCAGACTGGGACTATTGAGGAGTACAAGACAAAGTTTCTGAGGTTGGTAACTAGTGTAGAGGGTGGCAGATGAGACCCTCATTGGGTTATGTATGGCAGGGCTGAAGTCGGAGTTGGCGACCTCGGTTCATGTTTTTAGCCTAACTTTTTGCGAGTTGCTTTTAGCCTTGTAGGTCTTATGGAGGAGGAAATGGCTAGCTGGAAGGGGAGAATGGGGCGCTTCTCGAGGAGTACAAGAGGATCAGGAGGGGGGCGCATTTCCCAGCAGCCTCGAGAGGATAGATCGCACCGGAACCGGGAACTGCAAGCCTGGTAGCCACTAGAGTCACGCTTGGAGGATGCATCCCAGCTCGCCTATCACTGAAGGGATTTGTGAAGATGACGCTAGTGGAGATGGTGCAGTAGCGCAGGGAGGGACGTTGTTTTAACTATGAAGAGAGGTACACCATGGGGCACCGATGTGCCAAGCCACATCTCATGTTGCTAGTGGGTGACTGGGAGGACGAAGGCGAGGAGATGGCGGCCACAGAAGTCAAGGAACCAAAGAAGGGAGAGGACCAACCTTGAGGGCAAGGTTGGTCTCAAGGAGGGTGGATTGTTAGAAACATGGTTTCTAACACATTTACTGTTTTGGACTTATTTGTTGTTTTATGATTATTTGGATATTCGGTTGTTATTTTTTTGGATTATTAGTTAGGAGGTATTACTCTGGGTAGTTATAGGGAATTTATCGGCTTATCTTCCTTCTTTCCACAATTCTCATCTCTTCTCTTCCCTAAATCCATAATTCTCATCCTCAATTCACAATTCTCTATCAAATCCCCAATCCATGAACCCAGGCGTACATGCCTAGATATGTGCTTCTTACAAACACTCGCCTAGTGGGTCGAGACTATAATGTATGCAAAATATGCATAGGCGGAGGCAGGGGCAGGGGATGTGTCCCGGGACACATGTAACTTTTAGGTAAAATAAAATGCCATATATATATATATATATATATATATATATATATACATATATGGTGCCTTCTACGGTACCTCGGGTGAAATCCGGGGTACCGCATACCTTGAGTATAAAAACGCTATCTAGACCTCGAATTAGCAGGATTTTTGGGCATGATACTATACCCTAACCCTTAATGAGTGAACCCTAGGTCCTAATTATCTAAATCATAAACTATAAACACTAAGATGGTGCATTGATTTTTTTGTCTATATTTGGATGAATCATAACCGTCGATTATTGTTTCTAATTAAATTGATCTTCGGGTATAAGATTTAGAGAATTAAGACCTAGATGTTGATCTTTAAGGGTTAGAGTATTGTATCATGTCCGAAAGATGAGTCAATACAAATTCTGGATAGCGTTTTCTTACTCAAGGCATGCGGTACCCCGGATTTCACCCTGTGTACCGTAGAACTCCCTACATGTTATTTTAAGTTTAAAAACTAACATGAATCAATTCATCATATTATAAAAAATTTCATAACACCTAAACATCGATCTTTCTGTTTGCTGAAGTTAATTTTGACTCTACTCGTTTCAACTTCAAGTGTAGAAAGAACATTTTCAACTTTGAGATATATTAAAACCAAGTTTCAAAATCGAATAGCGACCAATTTTCTAATTATTGCTTAGTTTGATACATTGAGAATATGAAAATACGTCGTGATTATTTATGAAAATAATAATTGTATTAGTCTAATATTTATTTATTATTTGTCAATGAATTATTTGGATATTATTAGTTTAATTATATTTATTAAATAAATAATTATTTATTTATATTATAGAAAGAAGACACAGATACTTTCGATTGCTGGCTCCGCCACTGAAAAAGATGTGCATGTCAAAAATTTCAATCCTATCATCTCTTTACCCTGAAGTTATCCTCTAAAAGTTGTGCAATATGATCCATTCTCCATAAATGGGTTGCCACTAACTGTCCTAAGAGCTTTTGATTGGGTTATAACGTGGTTAAGGTCTAAGATATTGGGAATAAAGTCTTTTATGGTGGTGGAAATATTAACTGTTTTGCTCAATGTTTAACATATTCCAAACCGAAGCAACATGCAACACATCTTTCTTTACTTTTTTTGCATTGATACACTTTAAGCACATGATAAAATTTTCAAACAGTAATAAGTGAAACTTAGCCATTGGGCAATAAAACAACTCCTTTTTAAATGTATCAAACTTGTGGCTAATCTCATTATTTCTCTTTTTTCACTTTTTATTTTGTAAAGAGCGAAAGATCAAGCAAGCCACATTTTCAAAGATTTCATAAGGAGAAAATTTTGTAGAAACCAACCATGTGGAACCTTGAAAAGGGTTCAGACAAATGTAGGATTGAAAGAACATGAATTGGCTTTAAACAAGGCGGTAGTAACAGAGAAACATGTCAATGATCAACAATGATTGACTAATGAACATATGATCAGGCTAGTCAATTCGATCATGGGCTAAACGTATGCCTCCATCTTCCTAATTAGTAGTGTTACAATTCGGTCTCATGAAAATGCCAAGTTGAGTCATCCCTCATCATGCAAAGAGGGAACTAACGCACATGAAACAAAAGAAACATTCACAAATCTCATATGGCTACTTAGATGTTCAGCCTCTCATGCAGATTTCTCACTATCTATGCCTAAACAATCGGGGGGTGGTGATTGACCAAGCAAATTCATTTGCAATTTTCCATAAAATGAAGAAGGACACTAGATACAATCTTAATACACCCTCACTCATCATCATTGGCTGCTAATGATATCAATCATATTAATCATGCATAAACTCTGATGGGCCACAAAATTCAAAGCAATAGTTCAATAGGACAATTGTGTTTGGAGCCCTAAAATTTGAACAGTTGGCTAGGCTCTAAGAATTCACAATCATTCATTCACACCAATAATAATTAGACACCACACACTTAAGCATAGCATTGCCCTCAATGGAGAAAAGATAAGGACAAGTTGGAAGGAAGGTACCGGAGTTATGATGAATGTTGGAAGGAACTCGAGAAATTTCCATAGATGAAAGCGTACCTTGGACGAAAAAACACCAAAAAAACTCAAAAGGGTTGGGCTATTAACTCGAAACTCACACAAAACACACCCTACAACTCAAAACAAAGGGAAAAGGAAAATAAAAATGCAAACTAATGGGTGGATTGCCTCCCAATGAGCACTTATTTTACGTATTGAGCTAGATGCTTGCTCCTAAGTTTCACTCCATCCCAAAAATTCAAGTAAATGGAGGTTCTCGTTGGTGATATGGCACTTCAAGTCCCAAGCATTTGGTGTGAAAATTGGTGAGGGTCGTGGACTTGATTAAGCTTGATACTCCAACTTCGAGACCTCTTCTTTCCTTCTTCTCATTTCCCCAAATGATAGTATGACATCAATTTGGCAAAGAGAACCCACAAAGAGTCCTTCTCAAGAAGCACTTCAAGGTTGGATGGGGATATTTGATATAACCCTTGGCTTGTAAAAGTCTCAACCACCACGACCTCTCCCTTTTCTTAGATACCAATGACTTCTTCCACCTTCCTTCTTTCTTCAGAAATAGGTTCATCCCTTGGTTGAAAATCAAGAACTTACTCTTCTTTGCTCTCATATTTCTCTATAAATCCGTCTCCCACCTTTCCATCCTCTTTTTCAAATATGAGATGGAGAGCAAGTCGCTGCACAATATCGTCAACAAGATCAACTTGCTCTTCCACCTTTGTTACCACCTCCCCAAAGCTTGATTGGGGATGTGGAAGAGTGTGTTTGGAAAAAATGGGACATGCTTGATCATTTTCATCACCGTAGAGCTCCATCACAAGGTCCATTTTCTCCACAATGTCCTTATGGCTAAAAGGCGAGCATGAGTTAGTTGTAAACACGCTTGCTCAACAATCTCTTCTAGCTTCTCTAAGTTCTTGAGAGTCTCCTCCATTTCACATAAAGCATTTGGATCGAGAGGGATGTTGGGTTAGAAGAACACATTGGAGCTGCTCTTTCGCAATAACAATTTAAGTACACCCACAATATCAGTACCACTACATCGATAACATCACAACTACACTGATTATATTACTACTATACAGACAACATTACCACTACATGTACTGCTACACCGATAACATTACAAATAGATAAAAAAAAAAAAAAACAATATCAGTATACCCACAATATCAATACCACTACACTGATAACATTACCACTCCATAAAAAATGTACCACTACACCAAAAAAAAGTATCACTGTGCAAAATAGTACCACTATTGAATAAAACAAGTACCACTATGAAAAAATTGTATCACTTTAGTAGAACTCATATCTGAGTTTTCAAAATGGCGAAAGAGGACGACCAGAGCGAACTAATCGCAATAGTGAAGAGGAAGGACACCAACGAGCTAGTGGATAATGGTGCGATGAGCACATCGAGCAAAGGCAGCATCAGTAACGTTGTCGTGCCGAAGGAGAAAGGAAAAGTATGTTGTCTTATCCACCTCAAAGAGAGAGGA
This sequence comes from Linum trigynum, assembly GCA_964030455.1. Taxonomy (NCBI): domain Eukaryota; kingdom Viridiplantae; phylum Streptophyta; class Magnoliopsida; order Malpighiales; family Linaceae; genus Linum; species Linum trigynum. The sequence continues at coordinate 23,065,789 of OZ034814.1, read as the reverse complement.
AGATTCTCTTCGCCTTCTCCACGTCAGAATGAGAGGAAGATTTCATCGAAGAGAGTCATCATTGTGGGACAGGCCACGAGCGACGACGAGCAACGGTGTCGAAAGCGGCGACTTTGTCGCTGTGGGAGAGGAAGGAGGTGACGAGTAGGGTTCTTTATTCGGTGTAGGCGAGAAGAGAGAGGAAGAAGGGAAGAGAGAGAGGATAATCTGATTTTTTTTGTAACGAAGAGATAATATACAAAATGAGTGAGAGACATCACATGTTGTAAGGTTCTTACACTCCAAAATTTCCCTAGACTAACCTATACTATTAATTTAAAATTAGGAAGGAAAAAAAAGGATAATAGAAGGTGGTTATGTGAGTTGTCCTACTCCAAGCCCACTAATTGGTTGCCACCAAGCAGAGCTGGCCCAGTGCTGGTAGGTCCTCCAGCACAGTGCCTCTAAATTTTGAGGGCCTCCATAATCCACTCTACTAACTAGAACATAAACGTTGTGGGTTGTATTAATATGCTCAGCCCATCAAAGATATTGTTATGGGAATAATCTTAAGACAACAAAGGTCAATTGAAGGGTCCAATACCAGCTGCCTATACATTATTAGAAGGTCTAATAATGAATAAAATTAGGCGAGCTTAAAGAAAAATAATGAGGCCCAAACAGATAGAATTTAATAAATAAACTTCTATTTAACGCTCTAACTTTTTTAAAAAAATTCCCTAACCTTACCTAACAGACGATACTACTCGAATCACTAAAACGATATCAACTGCCCCCAATCTCAAATTTTTCTCTACTTCGCCCATCGCCCTAACCCTTGCTCTGCTCCGCCTATCGAAGGAGAAAAGAAAGAATTCCCCGCCGGCCACTACCCCGACCACTACAGCTGCCGCAAACTCGAGGACAAAGAAGGAATTCGATGCCGCCCATCTCCTCTACCTCCCACCTCTTTATCTCCCTCCAACTTCAATCCAACCTCTGGCACCACAATCCCGAAATTGGGACGGGGAAGCAACGGAAGAAGGAAGAATGTGAGTGGAAGACCCAATTCTCTAATCCGCTTTGCGAAAGTAATCCTTCCATGGTTGAACCCACGAGAACTCGCCAGTGCAGCTTTCATCGCCCTAACCATTGCTCTACTAATCCCCTTGAGTTCGGGCGAACACGATCCATTTCAAGCACCACAAACACGTTTTAACTGGTAGGTCGATTAAGATTTGCTTTTTCAAACCTTAAACATTTATTTGAGCAAAGTTGTTTTAACCCGGACAAAATGTGGTGTCTACAGATGATATTATTACTTTTGTAATCATTTCTAAACTTATGTATTTTTTATTATCTATAAATATGCGGGATTTTTTTTTAAGATCACATTTTAAATTTTCGAATAGGGCCTCCGAATGTGATGGGTCGGCCCTGCCACAAAAGTTGTTAACCCAGTTTAGCTCGTTGGCTAGGTCGAGCAAGTGGGTTGAGTGTTAATGGTCTGGTCGCTTTAGTATGGACATATGAAAAAAGTCATTATATTGTTCATCATTTATAAATTATATCAATCAAATCTCATCTAACATATGGGTAATAACATATAACATTACACCAAAATAACAATTCGTACTTGGATCCAACATATGATGAAAATTTAAACACACTCATATAACATAAACATTCAAAATGGCGAACTTAGGAGACCAAAGATCGGATTAGACAAAAGAAAAAAAATAAGAAAACATGCGCATTTCGCAAACCAAATGAAAAATTAACGTTATGTGATCTACAATTCGAGAACCTTATTGTGGGTTGACTCGAAAGTGTGTGACGCCAGTTTTCCTCCTCCGTTAACTCATCCCGTGATTCTGATTCCATTTTGACCGGTTGACATTCCTGAATGGAGATTTGAGACCGCAGCATTATTAAATCAGAAAACCATATCCGGGAAAAGTGCGCTATGTGTGTGTCTCTCTTGTCAAAGTAACATTCGACTAACTGCAATATGTATGCAGAGTGGCCCAAAAAGGGATTAAAGCAACCAATTGACTTGTTGGTAACCAACTCCACTAACGTTAATCAACAAGATGATAGGGTAAATGAATCCCAAAGCCTAACGGTATTATGAGTAATATCATAGTCTCGCCATTAAATTACTAGGCAGTCGTTACTGCCATGTGTCTGGGAAAGAACACAATGATTAGCAATCACATGCACCAAAAGGCAAAACAAAATCACAATTAACGGGCAAATTGACAAAAAGGCACACCATTAATTATGTTATATGTTTGGATTACGGCCATCAAGCCTATCAACAATAATATACACAAAACTCAAGTGGCAGGCAATAAATAAGGGCAGCAAGCAAGTTCCTATTAATCCCACTGGCTATCCTCATCTTTCTCTTCTTGGGGTTCATCGATCAATCACCATGAATTTTCAATTGTCCCGTTCTTCCTTCGTTTACACGACATCACTCATCCATTATTTATGCCACTTGCGAGCTATAGAGTGGTATCATTGCTTGCTATACTTATGTCGTAGTAATTAATGAAATGTGGGACTCTAAATGTGGTTATAGTGTTGGTCCTACTCAACTTAGTTAATTAGGGTGTTATTAAAGCAAATAGACAAATAATTAAACCTACCTTGGATTGAGGATGGATGAAAAGAAAAAGCGTGATTAAATGAGCGAGATGTAAAGAAATATGTTCGCTAAGTTGAAAATTGATTCCTTCAAAATCAAAGTTAAGACATTCATTGAAGTTCAAAGTCTTTGCTACATAAGTCATCAAACCCACCAGGGCCATTTGGTTCACTTGTAATGGTTGTTACTTGTTAGGTAGTAGCGATTTGATGCTTTTTCAATTGTGGTATATCATTCTTGTAATAGTGATTGTGTCTATAGGAGTGTTAGTTCGTAGTGATATGGGATGGTTACTAGTGATTTACTACTACTTTATCGGTTTTGATATGCACATTAGTTAGTACGACCTGGAGGTTTGTGACTAATGATTCACATACTATATATTTTGTAGTGATATCATGCCTTATCGTTAATCATATAAAAACTTCATAGAAAATTTAATGCATGCATTGATCATGATTCATTACACTTGTACGACTACTGACCTCCTTGCTAGTAATAATCAACTTACCCTATAAGAAAATGATCAAGATTCGTACATGAATCTCCTAGATCATGTATCTTTTGATGGTGGTGAGGATTTCCGAGAAAAATATTTGAGGTATCGTTATCATGCAATATGAAAGAGTAGACAACGACCTCAATCTGTGACTGTAGGAGTTGGAAGCAAGAGATACCAAATGATCTTGTGAGGTGGTCAGCTAGTTGGGATGTAACTCAATGAGATGTGGTTGCCATAGTGACGAAGGAAAGACCATGCCATGAAATTGAAGCAAACAGAGCACTGAGAAGCAAATTGGCTTGACAAATCCAGAGACGCCAGATGAGATTGGGAGTGAATCCACCATCCCAATAGGGAAGGTAATTAACATGCTATGAAATTGAGGCAAACATGACATTAAGAAGCAACTTGTCTTGACGAATCCAGTAGCAAATTTATTACTAGTAATCTTAACCATTTCCTTATACTCTTTTCCCCAAACGAGTTCGGCAACGAATCTAGCATTCCCCATGACCGTACAAAACGAAATGCAACATGCTCTGAAATTGAAATAAACAAAGAATTGATTTTAACCACTTCCTTACCGAGAGGAGCAAATTTATTACTAGTAATCTTAACCATTTCCTTATACTCTTTTCCCGATCGCGCTCATTTCAAAATTGACACCTTTAATACTAAACTAGTTTTATGCTCGGCCTCGGCCAATAGGCGATACGCTTCTTTAGTTTATATTTTATTGGATATTATTTTCAATGGTGTCAGTCTAATATGTATGAAGTAATTAAATCATGGTTTAAACTCAAAATACCCTACCAGTGACTTATGTACAACCTCTGGTACGGTTTTACAATATCTAGTATTCGTTTTACTTATAATTTTATGATTTGTTTTGAAACATCGGTAAATAATTATCAAACTTATTGTGAAGTGGGAACTAAAATAAATTATTATAGCTATTAATGATTTCTTACGAATAAAACAAAATAGGCCAATTCATCCACGACATTAATTAGTGTAACTAATGTAGAATTGGAGCGAATTTAAACTCATGTAATAACATGGGTATTAATTTTGTTGTGCTTAGTAACATCAACCTGCAAGTTCAAGTTCAACTCTTAGTTACAACACATATATATTTATTTAGTTTTTAGGTTAGTGAAATTTGATAAATTATTATAAAAAGTTAAAATTAAAATATGACATGAAAATTTGTGAATTTTACTCAATTCTACTTGGCAAAATTTTAATCAAGCTTGACACGAGGGATAACCGGTTGGGTGATGTGCTAGAGAAGATATGTCATTATCTTCATGCCCATCCGGGGTCTAATGTGCGATTTGTAGGTCGAGAGAACAATAGGGTAGCTCACTCGGTAGATAGAAAAGCCCTCTCTTTGTATCCGACTGTAGGTCACTTCTTTGATTTCTAGGCCTGGATGGTATCCAGGATGTAATTATCTATTTGTTTGGATCAATATATGATATCTTTTGACACAAAAAAAAAAGATGACAAATTAAGCTCTTAACCCTCTATTATTGTTTGTTACCCATTAGTTGTAACCGACAATTTACCCTTTTTCTGATGAATCGATTTATGTTATTTCATATAAAAAGGATTGTTGACAACAACCCTTGCCAACTAGCATCTATACAATATGATCAAAACTGTATGCTAACCCCTATTCAAGAGCAAGACAAAACATCACCAATATCGCCCTACTAATTGTTCATCAATCAGAACTCGAACCTCATCCTAAGAACTTTGTTTAACACTTAAACTTCTATCTTCTCTCCTACCTAGATACGCCTGCAGCGCTCTTTACAGAGATGGCTAAGGATGGAACTCTATATCAATTTCCCTGCATCTGTGAGAGGTGTACATTTAGCAAACACCTGTTTCGCCCAATAGACTTCTTGCCTCCAAGAAGAACAAAATTGTCGAGGGAAGAGAGGACCCAACAACTGTAGATAAAGCTCCTGATAATATTGCTTTTTGGAAAGAAAACTTGCGTTGAATTGAGATAAATTGCACCTTTGACATCTTTGGAGAACGATTACTAAGACACGGCTCACAGCTCTTCAAACAATGTTCGAACGAGGGTGTTTGATTGATAGTGAAAGGAGACTACAACTTATAAGTTAATTAAGTTACTCCTACTCCTATGGAGGTTCATCGAGAGCTCCAAACTATGAACTAAGTCTATGGCTAAATGATAGAGAAAAGGTAAAAGATAAACTTGACATGCGTGTTAGAGTGTTGGGTTTGAGTACCTTTGTCTCTGTCGACCTCCTCTCCTCTATATAGGCATGTGTTGGTAACCTCCTTGAAGAACCGTCTTCTTGAGAGTAACTTCAAAAAAGAACTGCTTCCCTTCTTCCTTGGACATGGCTGACACGTGCTTGAACGTGAAAAATTGGCAGTTGCTTGTGAACCGCCCAAGTGCCTCTTTCTTCTGGAACTAAAGTCTTGGTGTTTGCCTCCTCTCCACCATGATCATTGACCAGGACTGTTAGATATCAGACTGAGGAAATCTAGATCTTGTGACCAACGAGATCTATCGAACTCCACGTGACAATGCCCACTCGCGACCATCGTGGCCTGATCTCTTTCTCGCAATTGACACTCTAGATCTAGATTTTCGCGACCAACGCGATCTAGATCACTTGAGACGAGGAATGTATAGATCTCACAACCAATGTGGCACTTAAATCCCTCGTGACCAACGTGTTCTAGCTCTCAGACTTAGTATATTTCGTGGATTCCTTCTCCCCACGTAGCTTTCCTTCTCACGTCCAAATCGTTGGTTTAGATCTCGGTCATAGTCTAGATGTCACGACGAAGGCCATCTAAATATCACGACCAACATGGCCTAAGAGACTCGCGGCAAATGAGATCTAGTTCTCGAGACCAACACGATCTAGCAGACTCGCAACGAGCGCGATCTAGATCTCGCGACCAACGTGATCTACTACACTCGCGACGAACGTTGTCTAGCGGATAGCGGTCTACCAAACTCGCGACGAAGGCCGTCTAGCGGACTCGCGACGAAGGCCATCCAACGGACCCACGACGAATGCGGTCTACTAGACTTAGCTTCCTCGCGATGAAAATAGTGCCCTCTTAGAGACTTGGTCATTTGGACTTAAAAATCTAGTACCATAAGACCCAGTTTAAACAACCTTACTTGTTATTTTTAATTTGGCTTTATAAAGATAATAAATGTCATGTGAACAATCAATGTGGTATAAGATTTTTTTGTGTAAAAAAAATCATACAAGTTGCAAAGATATGATCAATAGACTCAACATCTTGATCACAAAAGACACAGTTCATTGGACCATCATATCCCCATGTAACCAATCTATCTCATGTAAGGATTCTTTCATTCACAAACAGCCACAATAGGAACTTATTGCGAGGAATCCAAGGTCCTTTCCATACCAAATCATCTCATGTCGGTTTAGGTAGTCTAGGTCTAATGGAGCTCCATACCTTTCTAAAATAGTAATTCTACATCACTTCACCTTGCCATAACACTTGATCCCCATGACTGAGAAAAAATGTTGCACTTTCCCTCTAAGCTTCAACAATCTTCGCCAACACCAAGAACCTGAGTTTCCAAAGAACTTCCAGAGAGAGTGACTCTGAGTTTATATTTTTGATGCCACGCAATCCAAAGGGAACCTTGCTGCAACAGGATAGCCCAAATATGTCGAGAAATACAAGCAATGTTCCAAGAAAATAGATCCTGAAAGCCCAACGTCTCAACCCTCCCTCATACTCAGGAAAAGTCAGCTAGTTCCAAGTAACTGTAGCTCTAACCTTACCACCAGCTCCAACCCCGATGAAAATCACTACACAATCCCTCCACCTCATCAATGACTGCTTCGGGTAACAGAAAAACCAACATCCAATACTGTGTTAACTCAGCAAAACATAATTCACTAATTCCACTCTCCCAGCATAACTTAGAGACTTAACTTTCCAACTTTTTATCCTTGCAACAATTCTGTAAACCAGGGATCTACAAGTATTGTTTCAAAGTTTCCCTGCCACTAGAGGGACGCCAAGATAACGTACATGAAGCTTCCCCAACTTAAAACCCGGCCACTCAGCCATAGTATTCATTTGCTTCAACGTCAGACCTGCACAGAAGAGTCACATTTTCCAGGATTAGAACCAAGACCAGACAACATCTTAAACCTTCCAAGCACCCTCTTCACACAATGCAACCCCATATTAGACCCATCAGTAAACACAAGAACATCATCCACAAAACACAGACGGGTCAACAGAACTTGTTTACACATAGGGCGGTAATTGAATTGACCAACAGAAACATCTTCATGAAGCAGACAAGTAAACACTTCCATCGAAATAGGAAATAAATAGAGGGAGAGTAGGCCACCCTAACAAAATCTCTTTCTAACTGGAAACTACCTCGTTAAACCACCATTGAATACAACACTCAGCATCGGAGTAGTGACACACATTTTAATCCATTCAATGAAAAGACTAGGAAACTTCATAGCAGCCAAAACACGAAGAATGAACCCCCAATCAACTTAATCAAAAGCCTTTGCAAGATCAATTTTCAGAGTACTCTGAGGAGAAACATTCTTAAGGGAATATTTGGCTACCAGTTCATGCGCCATAAGTATGTTATCTCTGATTACCCTTCCCTTAATAAAAGTAGTTTGGTTATCGCTAATGAGACTAGGTAGAGTTAGACTTAGTCTTGTTGCAAGAATCTTGGATATACATTTGTAAAGTATGTTGCAACTGGATATAGGTCTAAAGTCCTTCATTAATTCAGGGTTCTGAATCTTAGGTATTAGAGTGAAAGCAGTAGCATTTACCTCTCGTGGCAGGCGACACTCTACGAAGCAAAATTGCACCGCAAAAACTAGATTAGCTCTAATAGTTTCCCAAGCATATTGGGAAAAAAACATGTTGAAAAACCATCAGGGCTCGAAGCATTTTCCCCTTCATACCAAACACAACATTTCTAACTTATTCACTTGAGATAGGAGCATAGAGACCCCTCTCTCAACTCAACTGAAAGCTTCCTTTTTAGAAACTTGGAGTAAAATTCCAGGGATGCATGTCAAGCATCAAGGTCAGTTTCACACAGACCCAACAACCTTTTGTAGAAAGAAACTGCTACTTCACACATACCATCCAGCTCTGTAATCTTCCTCCCACAAGTATCCACAAGAGAACTGATAGTATTGCTCTTAGTACGAGTTCCCACATTGCGGTGAAAATAGTTAGAGTTTGAGTCACCACACTTGAGCTAGATCTCGCGGGATTTCTTCCTAAAAAATTATTTCTCAGCTTGTCTCATAGTAAAAACTTATTTCAAAACCAGCTGCTCAGCCTCAAACGTGTATGAAGATGGATTTCCCAAAGCAAGCGTTTTAGCCAAGAAATTATGCCTTCCACTTTACGTAATCACTCCCTCAACTTGGAGAATTCTTCATTATTCAACTTTTTTAGAAACTCCTTTATCACACGAATCCACTTACATAATTGAATAATAGGAGATCCTACTACCATTGTGTCCCAAGCTTTCTTCAATAGTTCCTCATAGTTTGGATGAGCAATCCAAAACTTGAAAAACTTAAACGACTTCGAAAGTGATTTCAAAACCTCAAAAGTCTATATAAGTATAGAGCAATGATCCAAGACATTCGGCTCCAATAAGCTAACTCTGCTACGAGGCAACTTATCTAACCTTGACAGATTAATAAAACTCATGTCCAGCCTCCTCGCTATATAATTACTTTTTTGTTTGTTTAATTATGAATACCAAGGCCCCGCAAACTTCTGCTCCTCCAACGGCATATTATGAATCCATGTATGGAAATAAGACATACTGCTTGTGTAACCAGAGATGTTTGATACTTCATAAGTGTCCCTGATAGTATTAAAATCCCCTAGTATAATCCATAGTATAGAGATCACCTTACTTCTTCGAAGGTCATTATAAAGCCTCACTTTATCGGGGTTGTTTCAATGACGTTGCTGCAGAATTTATTTTAATTATGTGTCCTCAATCAACTAATTTAGCTATGGGTTTTGGTGTTGATAACAAGCAATCTGGAATGAACCACAACAAACTAACCTTGTTACTACTTTTATTGATGTTTGAGTTAAGTCTATTTGTAAGCCACTATAATAATAACTATGTGGATTGGGGAAAGTTAATAATTCAAGTTCCCATCCCCTCGCCATTATAACAGAAAAACTACCGTAAGAACAAGTTAATATATATAAAGCAAAATGCAAGTTACTGTTGCCTAAAAACTTGCATGTTGCTCCTATTTATTTTTTGAACTCACCATTTGAGACATACTTTTTTTAACTTGACCTAAGTGTGGCTATTTCTATTGTATTTTTGTGCACTCATCTGTTTTTCCGCAATAAAATTATTTTTGGAACCGTTATTGCATATTTTTTTCTAAGTGCTTAGCAATTAGAAGATGTAGATTACTCCAACTATATAGTCATCTTTCTTTGCACATGTTTCGATACTTATTACATATGTTTTCGTGATGTATTTTCCAATTTGAGGATGATGATTGAACAATACCATTATTTTCGTGGTGACATTATCTTCGACATTTAAAAGTCGCATTATCTAGAAAACATGGTTTGCTTGCCAAAAAGTCTCATTGTAAGTCCCTGCCTTCTATTGCATATATTTTCTTTCATTGCTCCGCAATTGTAAATGGCGATGATCTTGACATATTTTTGGGGTTTCTTAACATTGTTCTATTTAATAATCACAGTGGATCCTGAACTTAAACTATTTATCTTCACAATAGACAAAATAAGTCTTCTCCCCATTACTTCCTACTCTTCCATGAAAAACCATGCCTAGGCTGTTTACATGCATTCTCCCCACGCACTTCTCGAATTGAAAACGACAATAGATCTCAACTCAAAGAAATGGTTTATGTGTACTCGCATTGCTCGCTCATCTCAGTTTTTCTTTAGCAAAAAATGTTTTCAACGCACTTCGTCTACTTTTTGAAAAGAACTTCTCTACTTAAGAACGATGATGGATCTCGACAGAAGAATGTTTATTTTCGCAGTGTAGTTCACAGTCTTCATCATTGGGATACCTTCCTCTTTTCGAAGAAAATGTCTATTTATATGTATTTGCTAACATGCTACTTAATCTGTGAACAACTATGAATCCTAATATAAATACTAAATGCGTCATTTTCCCTATTTTATGTGGTTTGATTTACTATTTATTTTTCAATTTCATCAATAACATATAACTTAAAACTTTGACACAACAAATTAACAAACGGGCCTTTAATCGTTGATATAAAAGTCTTTCACAGTGATCGCGGCTTGACGCGATATTCACTTTCTAGTATCATATATAAATGATAACAATGTAGCAAATGTTTTTACGGTTAGAGAAACAAACATCCAACAATTATAACTTGATTAACTTCACCTTGTTTTGTTATGATGAATCATGTCAGGCCTAGCTAGGAGTGTCCTCGCCAAAATGATTTTGCATCCACGACGAATGTATTCATCATTACAAACTCCCAAAATTTTAGGTTGCTTGCAAATATAAATGCAACTCCTTGAAGGCGTATGATGTTGTTGCAGCTTGGCCAATGGCCATTGAAAAGTTAACCATTATTACGGAAATTTATATAAATAAATAAACAAATTATTATATGTACATTTAAAATACGACAAATCTCAATTGCAAGCAAGAGGAGAAACAACATCATTCTTCTTTTGTTGTATATATGTCTGCGTGCTCCGTGGCGCATCAAGAGCTAGTGCTTTGGACCACAACACTCTAGATTAGGGTGTCTGGGGATGTCCCCAACCGGAAGCAAGGGCAATTTTTAGTTAAAAGAACGAAGAAGTGATACTAGTCAACAACTCATGCTTCAGACATTGGTCAATAGAGGTGGCAATTTCAATCCAATCCACCAATCCAATCCATCAATCTATTAAAAATATCCACCTAATCCAATCCATTTAAATCCAATCTATTTTATCCAAATCCAATTGGATTGGTGGATTCATGGATTGGATCCATGGATCATTGGCAAATTACGGTTTAGTACCTATAATTTTTATTTTTACATTTTGGTTCCTAAAATTTAATTTTTTATACGAAAAATATCATTGGAAAATTACGTTTTGGTACCTAAAATTTTTCATTATGACATTTTAGTACCTAAACTTTTTACATTTTACATATTGGTCCTTGGTTGAGGATGTCATTTGGATTCATGGATAATCCACCAATCCACTTGATCCAATCCATGAATCCACCAATCCATTAGATCCAATCCATTTGATCCAATCCATTTGATCCATGGATCCACCAATCCAATCCACCAATCCACCAATCCAATCCATTTGCCACCTCTATTGGTCAATATTACAAAACTGGATCTTCGTTTTTCATATTTTTGATAAATTGCTCGAAATTATCGAGTAGAGTCTTTTCTTAATGGCGAGCACAATCCACTACTAAAATACTTTTTATAAAATCAACTTAACCATATTAATTAAAGTTATCTAAGTTGGGTCTAAGTGATGTGCTTTAGGGCTACTCATACTATCATGTGAAGTAGACCAATATACACCCCATCGCCGCCGCCTTTCCAAGCATGACATCACCCTTGGGGTCTGTACATGCATCAAAACTGGAGGTGGCAATTAGATTGGATTGGTGGATCCATGGATCAAATGGATTGGTGGATTCATGGATTGGTGGATTATCCACGAATCCAAATGACATCCTCAACCAAGGACCAATATGTAAAATGTGAAAAGTTTAGGTACTAAAATGTCATAATGAAATTTTTTAGGTACCAAAATGTAATTTTCCAATGTATTTTTTCGTATAAAAAATTAAATTTTAGGTACCAAAATGTAAAAAATAAAAATTATAGGTATTAAACCGTAATTTGCCAATGATCCATGGATCCAATCCATTAATCCACCAATCCAATTGGATTTGGATCAAATGGATTGGATTTATATCGATTGGATTATTTGGATATTTTTAATGGATTGATGGATTGGATTGAGAATTGCCACCTCTAATCAAAACTCATCAAGCACTTGGGTTTCAAGCATGATATCACCTTAGAGGGTTGTGTTGATCTACCAAACACTTAGGTATCGAGCATGACATCATCCAATGGGATATACACCTTCATCGCCAAGAAGTCATGCACAATATGTGTCATGGGTATCAAACATGATACCCACCCAAGAAGGCCATGAAGACGTGTTAGGCATGCACGACCCCACATGTTAGACCACCTAGGTGTCAAGGAATGTGAGTATCTATGTGTCAAGCATGAGACACCTAGCTAAGTAACCATCGCATCACATCAAGCCTGCAAGACACAAGCACATATAGTAGCGTGTTGCGTATAAATTTCCGCAACCATGACAAAAATAGCTAAATTAAGTCTACTCCTAAGATACGAAAGATAAAAGTTACGATAAACTAAATATTCTTCTTCTTCGATAATCATAACGGAACCACAAAGTACATATTTATAGTAAAGACAAACCCTAAACCCAATAACCAACCCTAACCCATTCGCCCAAGTATGGCCGCCAACTACCCTTTTCCTACTACAACTCTACTAATTGCTACTTGTGGACTAAGAAACCAATAATAATAATGGTAATAAACATATACGCAACATTCCTTCCCTCTTCGAAAGAACCTTGTCCCCAAAGTTCGAGTTAAATAGCGAACTAACTCAAACCATACTCAACCTGGATCAATGTAGAAGAACCTCTCCCATGTATTGGCGGTAGCGAAGAGAGTGGATGTGATCTTCCACAAGGTACCGTGTTGGAGCCTGGAGGAGCAAGTGACCGGCGGTGATGTAGGCCAAGTCGGATAAACCTCAAGCAGCCTTGGAAGAGTAGCAGGGCGCTTAGACGAGCCCTCCTCAGTGCATCCATCCTCTATTACGATTCTTCAGAGGAGTGCTCTCATCCTCTTCTTTCAAGACAAATTCGATGCTCTCCTTTAAAGGAAGTGACCCTTTTGTCTTGGCCTTATTGTTGTTAATACATGCCTATTAAAAATATTGCATTTACTTTTTATCTCATGCAAATAGCCGAATTTTTTCGCAATGGACGACCAACTCAAATGGTGCAGGTATAGCCTGATTTCTTTCATAATGGACGACAAGCTCAAGTTGTGCAAGTATTGCCTGATTTTTCCATGCTTGCCTCATGTTATCTACTATCCTTGAGTTTCCTCATTTTTCTTTCACTTTTTTGTTATATACTTGATATTTATGGCATTCTTTTCTTTAATGATCTAAAATTAGGGATGGCAAATTACCCACCTATGGGTAATTATACCCAAACCCAAGTAGACCCATTGATAATGGGTTGGGTATGGGTGAACATAGTTAGTAAAATACGGTACGGGAAAGTTACGTAAAAAATACGTACGGGTATTATACTTTGTCTTTAAGCTAAAGTACGTTTAATAGTACGTTAATAGTCATAAATATATAAAATTAATCATTTTAAAAATAAATAAAAATATAAATAATACTAAAGTTAACAATTTAATTAATAAAATACGGATAATAAACGTGTTATACGGGTTTTATACGTGTTTAGTACGGACATCATCAAATGAACGGGGGAAAATGAAACAGCTTGACAATAATACGGATACGGAAGTTTTAAACGGATAAAGTACGTACGGGTACATATACGTGTATTAAACGGAGTATTTACTAACTATGGGGTGAAGTGCATATGGATTTGGGAGTTTATAGATAGGTTTGGGTAAGGTATGAATATTGCTTCCATAATCTAAATGGGTATGGGTTGGATATGGATATCCATTTACTTGATGGTGTTTTAACTACACTTGCAAAAATTGGACCTATTTGTAAAACTTGAAAATTTTAGGTACCAAAATGTAAGACAAAAAAATTTAGGTACCAAAACATAATTTTCCATCGATAATTTGAGGACTTATATGCAAAAAAATTAAATTTAGGTACTAAATATGCATATCTATTAAGTTTGGGTATCAAATTGTAATTTGTATTTGGGCATGGGTACAAACCCAAATCCATTTGATATAAACCCAACTCAACCCAAAGTAAATAGGTATGGGGACAAACCCATCAAACTCTACCCATATCCATCTATTTGGATTTCATACCCAACCCAATTGGGTTGGATAGTAAGAAACCCATGGGTATGGGCAAAGTTGTCATCCCTACGTAGAATCCTCCACCTTGATTGTTGTTAATACATGCCTACTAAAAATATTGCGTTTACCTTTTTTCAAATACATTTCCGGTTTTATATCTTTTAATATTTTATCGTTTGACACAATTATTTCCCCCGAGTGTATGAGGATTGATAAACTTAAATCAAATTCGAAACACATAACTGAAAAATTAGGTAAAATTTATAACCACTCTCGAGACCTTGCATTTACCCTCTATTTTTGAAGGAAGGAAGGAAGGATGAATGGATGGAAGAAATGAAGGAAATTTTAGAGGAAAGAGAAAAATGTTTGTTTATGGAGGAAAGTGAAGGAAAAGTGAGAGGGAAAAAATATATTGAAAACTGTGATAGATATGTTATTTTATTATTTATGTAATAGTAAGATACTTAATTATGTGTTGATAATATTTTCATTATTTATGAATAGTGGATCAAATTTAATTTTATATTTTGTGCTAATTTTGTTTGGTATAAAAAACATTCTTGATTTTAAATCTCGTGCATTTTAATTTGATTTAAAAAAATTTTCACAAATATTTAATTACCTCTACTGTATAATATGACATCAATTCTATAAAAATTTCACACTCTAATATCATTTTCACTAGGAACGTAGTACACTTTTACATATCACATAACAATATTATGTATCGCGTAGAAATATGCTATACATGAGGTAAATAAAATTGCTTGTCATAAAATCAATTGTTTATGTAGGGGCCGTGTTGAGTTGGATTCTAAGTGTGCCGTTCAGCTTCTTCACAACCCGAACAACGACCACCATCATGCTGCTATTACTGATCGTTTCCAGGAGTTATGTTCACGGAACTGGGAAGTCTCGTGTTACCATATTTATAGAGAGGGTAATAAGTGTGCCGACTATCTTGCTAGTAGAGGGCATTCCCTCCCGTTGGGTTCTCATTTTGTCCCTATTTCTGATCCTGGTTTATACCACCTTCTCATGTACGACTGTCAAGGCCTTTCCGAGCCACGTTGTGTTATGAATGAAAGTTGAGATGCGTCGCATCCATTTATAAAAAAACACCTATGAAAATAAATAAAAAACAAGAACTAGATAAATTGACAGAATATGATAATAATTAATTATTATACTCTCATCTTTCCATCAGACCATTTAAAAAAAATAGATCTCCGTTTATGATTGATAAATTTAGTTAAATTTCCAATTTCTTATTTATTAATATACATATTAATATTAAGATTTTTCTGAACTGGCTACCAAAAAGAAGCAAGAAAATGAATAAGCAAGAAAATAAACGATAAAAAAAGGTAAAGAGTTGGTTTTCCCTCCAATTTGAAGGGATACCTTCTAAAGTAAAAAAAAAAACTGCATCTTTCCTTTTCCTATCATTGTTCCAATTCTTAAAAAAACAAAGGAAAATGTCTTGAAAATTGCATTTTTATTTTATTTTTGAGTGATATCAATAGAGAATAAGAGTTATACAAGCAAAATTACCCAGAAACCCCACTAGAAGCGACGCCCTAGTGAAGCCACCCAATAAAGTCGAAAGACTCTAACTCTAGGAGAGACAATAGCAGTGCTTTAAGCGCCACTCTATGGGTAGCACTGTTGGCGGCTCTCGGAACCGCCATAAACCATATACAAACTGACAAAGAATCTTGGATCTAACGACACTATGGAATCACCAGACCTTTAAAGAAATCTTCTTCAAAATTGTGTTTACATCCTCAATTTTCCTTCCGTTCCTTTCTCTCATTATTAAACAGGGGATAAACACATTATTGGGGACCTAAATGACTTTTATAATACATTATTTTTTAAATGGGATATTGTGTATTCTTATTTTTAGACCAGACTTAAAAAATAAATTAGTTTTGACATACAAAATAATATATGTTTTGATACATTTCGGCTAAAATTTTATGCAATCATGGATATTATGCACCTTGGTGTATTTTTTGTACCAATATAGTATATTTTTCATACCACGTCTATAAATATATTTTTCATTCCAAAATAAATTAAAGTGAATGTTATTTTGTGGATAATAATTAATTCAATTTTATATGCATACAAATTATAGAAACCTCCATGAACACTTATTAAAACGATATTTTACCTTTTTCACTAATGCAATTCAAATTTCTTTCCTTTTTCTGAGTATATGAAGATGAACACCCATGAACCAGTTATAGATGCATAACCTTGAAATTATGAAGGCTTTATAATCAAATCTCAAACTTTTGGATCGCTCTAACGGTTGATATTGAAATGACATTTTTAATCACATATGTTATATGACTAACCAACATAGTATATTTAGTACCACCATGATCTATTTTTATACTATAAGTTACATGTCATCTCGATTAGCGTGTTTTATTCTAAAATATATTAAAGGAGATGTCATTTTATAAAACATAAAACTTTGAAGTTCAAGTCAAAGTGAATGAGATATAATTTATTAAAATTAAATAAAAAGTAGTTATACACAAAATTTGAATCATACACTTAATTTGCTATCACCCAAATTCACAACAATTGCTTTGTGTTACCCAAAAGATTTGAAAAATATTTTCTTACATGTTTCGTATTTGGACTCCTTTCGTTTTCCTTTAAAACCTCATTTCTCTGTAAAAACACTACCTACAAGTATATGTATTTTGACTTCGATCAAGCCGAAGTCATACGCAAATTCGCTAACATTTTGTTTGCCACCTCTATTTTGTTTCCACTTCATTGTTAGGGTGGAACTCATATGAACAACCTAGACCGCCACGTTTTACGTATATGCCTATATGTAAAATTGCTCAAATAGTTGTCCCAAATTTATTTGGATAGCTGATTGAGTTGGGTATTCACAATCTCTCCTCTTCATTCAATTATAAATTGCAAAGGGTAAATTGCAAGTTTGGACACTGAAAGTGCTAAAAAATTCACGTTTGGTCACTTAAAGTGGTTAAATGTTTCACGTTTGGTCACTCTCCGTTAGTTTCCGCTAAGTTTATCTCATGTTATGGTCAACTCTAATAGTTGACCGTTAAATCAGTGACATGACAATTAAAATATATAAAAAATTATTTTTCACCTCATCACTACATTTATTAAAAATAGAAAGATATAATTCTTTTAATTTTCCTCCACCCACGTTTCGGCATCATTATCTCATCCTCCCCTGTCCACCTCTGCCGCCTCTCACCGGGACCACCCATCAAGCGTTTGCAGCTCCGACGAAGGCTGGGCGAGGCCGAGCAAAATATAATTAGTTGCAGGTCCCGTACCCCATCAACAGTGGTGGGGGATGCTTCAGTTCAGCTCCATTGTTGGATTCTCCACCGGCCCATGGTCGAATCGTCAATTAAGAGGAGGGTGCAGACCATGTAGATGTGAGGGGAGAGGGAAGAGCGGCTAAATTAGGGGTTTTAAGGTAAAAATTGGGGATTTTAAATTTTCTGGTAGCGATGACCCAAAAACAAACAACTTTGGTAAACATGTATTCTTCTTCTTTTTCAACGTCCTCCTCATCCATTTGTCTGCACTCGAAGCTCCAGCTCCTCGCCGCGTCTGCCGCTTCTTTTCTCGGTCGCGTTGAATCCATGGGCAGTTTCTCAGCGTTCTTCCACCCATGAGCTGGAAATCAGGTAAGTAGGACATGGTGGCAGAGGAGGATGGAGATGGAGGCGGCCGACGCAAAGGTTCATGAATCGGGATCGACGAGTTTGTGATGGGGGCGAAGAAGAAATACTCGGGTTCTTCGTGGCCGCCGCATTGGACGAAAAGCTTTTGGGCGAGAACGAAGTAGAGCGGGATGGTGGAGTTTGGAGGAAGAGGAGGCGAGGGCTGCGAACTCCAATTCCAGTTTTTGAATCGAAGGGAAATTCCAAAGACCTAGTGACACGACGGCGACAATGCTAGGTCATTGATAATTGGTGGGTGGTGGAGACAAATTTCAAAAATTATGTCCTTCTATTTTTTATAATTGTATTGATGAGATGGAAAACTAAAATTAATTTTTATTATATTTTAATCGCCATGTCACGTAATTTAACGGTCAACTATCAGAGTTGACTGCCACATCAGATAAATTTAACGGTGACTAACGGAGAGAGTGACCAAACGTGAATGTTTAACCACTCCTAGTGACCACGAATGGAATAAAATACTTTTAGTGACTAAACGTGAATTTTTTAGCACTTCTAGTGACCAACCTTGCAGTTTACCCAAATTGTAAAGTTTCTCATTTTCCAATTAGAGTTCATCAATTATTCTATATTTACCTCTAAGTTAAGCCAAAGTATATTGTAAGATGTTATTAGAATATCTATGAAGCAACTATTTGCATGATGTGATGAGAAAACTCGAGCCTCTGTAGCTCTGTTGATAATTGGTAGTGTAGCTATAAGGAGTATATGTTGTTTGTGTTGGCTACAAGTTGACCCAAGAATTTTATATAGGGGTGGCTTCTTTCAAAAAATAAAGTAAAATAAAAATTAATTAATTGATAAAAATTAAATAATTATTAAATAAGACAATACCCTACTCGTACAAGTTAAAAAAAATTCAATGATGTATTTTCCATTCTAAAAAAAATATAAAATACACTCGGTGTCTACACTGCTCAACAAATTTGTCTCGGTATATCCTACTAGACAATCATTCATGAACTGATGCATATTTGACTTCTAAATTTGTTCTTGATGTAACTCAAAGCCGAAAAGACACTTTCAACACATGTCGTACAATCATAAAATCAATACAAATTAAGGGTAGCTTGTAATTAGATTAATTATTAGGTTTTGAAAATAATTAAGATAGAGAATAGGGTTTGCTATTACACAGTGTTTAGAATAGAACAACAAAAAAGTTGTAGCCAATGGAAATTATATTTATTAATAATAGTAGTGTCCCGGGTTTGAATTACCCAAACAACCACTTATATTCCCATACGCTACAAACGAGAGTAGGATAATCGTTCTTTCAAATTTCAGGGTGTCCCGGACTATTAATTATAATTTTTTTGTCCATACATAAATTACCACCGAGGGTTGGATAATCGATTTTTCCAAAATTTAGAGGTGTCCCGGGACACCCCTAAATACCCATGGGTCCGCCCCTGGCTACAATACTATGACAACTTGACCTATAAATTGAGTCAAATTGATGCCTACTTTACAATGGTGGTTATATATTGTAGTGCAATTACTCACTAAGTTAGGTTTGGTTAGTGGTAATTAGTGAATGAAATTTTATACATTTGATTGAGTATTATGAGACATCATTCCAATACTTAAGTTTCCTTATTACAATTCCTTTCATTTTAAGATACAATAGTGTCTACTATGTAATTCCGAAGCTTTTAGGTGAAGCCACGAGCTAGCTATTGTACTACTCATATGACACATATCTTTATCGTTAGTGTTTACTGTAATCTCAAGTATATTTTGATATTTATATGGAGAACTATCTTCTCGGAAATGTATTATTCTCAGTTCAATGTTGCTCTCCCATAGAAATGAGCAAGTGAAAAGTGATCTAGTATATGTCGTTTCGTGCACTTCCAAAATTGTCAAAACAATTGATACATTGCACAATATTTGTGAGATCTAGGTAACACAATCTATATTTTTGTAAGTTTACATACTTTTTCCATACCATATATAAATTTTCTTTTATTGTTTGTGTCTGAGTGATTGGTGTATGCTCTTTGTAGTGAAATCTAAATTTTGGAGAGGATAATGAAGAAGGCAGCCATCGACAAAAGAAGGGAAGAAAATTTATCATTTGTAATCCATTCAATGCGTGCAATCTCTTTTCTGTCAAGATGCCCCCCAATTTGTATTCGAATTCCTTTTGTATTCTTTGGACAGTGGTTCTGAGTACGATTTGGAAGGAAAGATGTAGGAGGTGTTATGGTGTTGAGTAAGAATGCCAGCTCATTTAATAGCCCAAATACGTTCAGAAGTTAGATGGTATACGGATAGTAAAGTACAGTTACAAGGCGTGCTTAGTTGATAGTTCTGTTTTTCATTTCATATTGTTAAACGGTCTATGTAAGTACTTTCTGAGAGGACCTTAGTTTAAAAGGGAGTCTGGATCTTAATGATACTTTTGATTAACCATAAAAAAATTCCTTTTGTATTTGTATGTTCAGTTAATTCAATAACTTTTTTCATTGCTTTGAGAAATGAAACTTTATTTGTTAATTGTTCCGCTATAAATTCTGCAAGAATATTAGGGTGCCTTTAAGGATTTTCGGTTCTTGTAATAGGAATGTTGATCTTTTGGTTAATTTTTGAATCTCTATACGTGAAATTTCCTCAAACTATAAAAAATTTCATATATTTTGTACATAATTCTTGATACAGTTTCTTATATTTTGATCTTCCTGTAGACTTCCAGAATAATTTTTTGGTTGTGCAAACTAAAGAGAATGATGACCTTGAGTTGTGCCAAGTCTAAATCCAAGTGGATTTATTTTTTGTCCCATAATCCTCACTATATATAAAAATCACGAAATGTTTTTTTTTACCTACCTGCTTTGTTAAGCATAAATTTTTATGTTGTTTTTTCATTATGATAAGATTATAATAGATTTCTAACTATCTCCTTTTATATATTTCATAGAAAGATTTGTTTATCAGTCCAATACGTATATGAAAACTTAGCCTTTTTATAGCAAAACTCCATCCTCGAGCTCGAGCTTTTAATTTTTTTTTTATAGTACTACCCTCATTAACTTCGACTTTAGTAATAACTAAATCGTCTTCCTTAAAATCCTTATTGATTACCATTGGGTGCGACAGTATTTTTGGGAAGATGTTCAACAGTTCTTAGGGGGAAGCTCACGTACGTGCGGCGTTCCAGACTGGTGGTTGTCCTGCCCAACAGCACGCCCAGTTCCCTTTTTTCCAGGAATAGCCAAAAGCGTTCCCAAATTTGCCAATGCTTTTGTCGATGCTTCCCCAAAATTGGAGCTGGTCGGCGGTCGCCATTTAATCCACCCCGCTGGTAGTGATGTCAATTTGAACCCGCCCGCGGGTATTACCCGACCTGATCCGCGATGAGGCGGGTATTACCCGACACGCACTAGCGTGGTGCGGAGCATGGTTATCTACTTCCGACCCGTCCTGCCCTTCTTGTCCCATTCTTGACCAATTCTGTCTCAATTGCTTATCGTATCTATTCATATTTCTCCCATTTTGACTATTCTTCAACTTGTTAGACTCGGTCTTTCAACTAGTTAGACTTAATTACTCATTATATTATGATTATCATTATTTTTCTTTCATAAGTGTATTCCACTTCGTTTTATTATAAACAGTAACAATTTACGTGTACTTTTCAAATAACATATAAAAATGGATCGACCCGTCAGCCCCGTACCTGCGCGGATATTACCCGTTCTGACCCGCAGTAATACATGACGGGATATAGGTATTGAGATACCCGCCCCATCACCATCACTACAGGCGGAGATGGCAATTCCCCAATTTTGCCTGACTTCCCCAATTTTGTCCAACCCATTGGAGTCAGCCTAACAGAGAACAAGGCCCAATTCAGAAAAGCTCTCTCCCGTGTAGCCGTAGCCCGTAGGGTTTATGTCATGGCTTCTTCATTCGTCACTCCACCATGAATACGAGGGCTTAGTTCTCTCTACCATCTGCGCTTTTCCATTGACATCCCATCTCAAATCTCCAAAGTTTCCGACTGCAAGTGTAAGTGATCCTACGGAAAACCCACCAGTTAAATAATGGGCAATATGCGATTAATTTCGCGGCATTTGTGGCGGATCCGGAGAATCCTGGATCAAAGCCCTGCTTCCCCTCTGCAATCAAATCTCCGCTGTCCTACACGCCAATTCGGGTCGGCAGCAGAGCAATCAGTCCCGTCGGCGCCGTCGGAAAGGGTTTCAGGCATCGTGAACGAACTCTCGGGTTTAACTCTTCTGGAAATTTCGGACCTAACCGAGGTTTTGAGGAATAAGTTGGATATGAAAGAGATGCCGGTGATGGCCATGATGATGCCAGGAATGGGGTTCAGTGGCATGCCGGGAGCTGGAAGGGCAGCCGGTGTTGGTGCGGCTGCAGGAAAAGGTGAGGAGAAAGCGGAGAAGACGGTGTTTGATGTGAAGTTGGATGGGTACGAGGCGGCAGCCAAGATCAAGGTGATTAAGGAAGTGAGAGGGTTTACTGATCTGGGGCTGAAGGAAGCCAAGGAATTGGTGGAGAAATCTCCTACGCTGTTGAAGAAAGGAGTAACGAAAGAGGAAGCTGAGAAGATCATTGCCAAAATGAAGGAAGTTGGGGCTAAAGTTAGCATGGAGTAACCAATGTGAGTTCCCTTCGTTCTAGAATTTAATTAGTTTGAGCTTCTACTTCAACACTGGTATCCATTTCCATAGTTAGTTACTTAGTCCTTCTGACCTGTTATGCGTAGTTAGTGCTGTCAGGCAACTATCTCCAAGATATGAGAAACCCCTGTCCAAGTTTAGGGGCAACGTTATCTGATCCATAGATGAATGCCTTGTTGCAGAATGAAAAGAATTAACCTGGTCCTGGGCGAATGTGGTTGATACTTGATCCCTGATTTTCTGTGTTTCTGATTTTGAAGTCTATGTTGCTCAATCCTTTAGAAGTTGCTTTCTCTAGAATTGCAACCATTTGTTCAAGCAAACCTGTGATGTAATGATAAAAGATGAATGGGAGCACAAGAGAATAAGACTAGATATTAGAAAATAGAAAGACTGCCTGATACTGGATGGTAGCGGATCTTGCAACTGATGCTAGATTCTGGCTTGATTCGACATGTTTGTGTTGTCCCTTTTCCCTTGTTTTAAATTACTTGTGAATTAATCTCTGGATTATCTAGTTATTTGCTGACTTAAGAAGAAGAGAGGAGGGGAACAGTGAGTTTTTGTTATGGTGAGTTGTGATGGAGATTAGATTGTTAGGTTATGGTGCGTGTGATATCTATAACTGGCTTAAGGAGTCATTTAGTTGTAGGTGAGCTAGTTTCGCCGAGAAAGATGACTGTTTGTATTGTATCATCGTGTTGGGGAGAAATTAAAACTTACTTTGAATTTTGTTTAGGCTTCTGACTTCTGAATGATGTGGGAAGAACAACTCACTAATTCATTTTTCATGATCAGACTTACATTGACGCCATGAGCTCGACCGAAAGAAACTGGGTGCAACAGTTGAATTGCAGGTCATGGGGTGGGATGTGAGAAAAGGGAAGAGACCGGTGCAACAAGCTGTCGTTGCTGGGTGGCACAATACCAGAAGTTCAGATTTTTCTTGATAATACCAGAAGAAGAACCATCTTCTGTGACAAGGAACTTGCTCATATGCTCTTTTAGTTGGAAGAAGCAAGTCTTAGAGAAACTACCAGTTTTCTGTTACCATTTTTTGGAAACTCCGGGCAAGGGATAGTGAGCGACGCCCCCCCTGTTGTAGAATTGAGTCGAGCGTAGCAATTCGATTGTATCCATCCATCTATCTAGCTCTGCAGTTTTGCAGTCTTGCATAGTACAATCATTCGCTTTTGGTTTGCTCCCTCTCATATGTACATGATTTTGCTTCTCCATCTAACAGAATGCTTTATTCAAATAAACCCACCGTGTTCCAAAATTTCTGATCAGTTCTTCGACTAAAATGCCTGAAACAGTGTCGCAACTAAGTTCGTTCGGCTTCAACATTTAAATTATTTAGTTAAGTCGAACTCATTTCGACCTATGTATGAGTGATCCGGAGAACAGGCATCAGAAAGAATCAATCTTAAGATTGCCACAAATGATCAACCACGTACTCTGTGTACCTGCGACATTGAATCAAGGCCGTCGCTATAGCATAATTTCGAAGGAGAGAACTTTGTTCATAACAATGCGGTTGTGGCGTTCCTACCAAAAACAGAACAATGCGTTGTGGCAATAGGAAAACTTTGGACCGGGCCGCAACGCGCAAGTGGAGGAGGAATCAACCTGACGATAAAGACGGCACCGTTTTAGGCACTGGTTGGTTGAGAGCTTGTGAAAGTTTACGCCTTTACGGCAATGTCTCATTTGCTCTGAAGTTGGAACTGTGAACTAAACGATCGATTCGCCGGGTACAAACTTTCACGGATTGTACCTTGGCGGTCGCCGGGACGCCGCCACCTCTTCCCACCCACTATTGACTGTAGAACTTCGCGTTCGCTTTTCTTCTTAGAAGACAAGATGGAGCTGCCACGGTTCTAGCTTTTACACTTCAATCAATCCTCTTTTATCAAAGAGAATGGGAGAAGAAAGGGAAATGACAGCGGAAGAATCATCACAGAAACAGTACAACCAGGAGGCAAGTTCGCAATGGCAGAACGCAACCGCCGGAGCTGTGGCGGGGTTCGCCACCGTCGCTGCTATGCATCCCCTCGACGTCGTCCGGACTAGGTTTCAAGGTAACCACTTCTTGGGTTCCGAACATATGCAAGCTCCTTCGCGTCGTCTCTCTTTCTTCTTTGTGATTGATCTTAGTTGCTTGTGATTCGTGTATTTTGGGTTCAGTAAACGACGGCCGAGTAACCGGTCTCCCGACTTACAGGAACACTGGCCACGCTGTATTAACCATTGCTCGCATGGAGGTTTGTCTTCCCACAAAACTTCTATGCCATCACTTTCGTTTCATGGATGGTGTTCAATCTGTTGGAACCATTTGTTTTGCGCCCGAACCCAAT
Organism: Linum trigynum; assembly: GCA_964030455.1. Classification (NCBI taxonomy): domain Eukaryota; kingdom Viridiplantae; phylum Streptophyta; class Magnoliopsida; order Malpighiales; family Linaceae; genus Linum; species Linum trigynum. Next base: position 23,040,679 of record OZ034814.1, on the reverse strand, counting down.
ACATACGACTTCCTTTGTGTTGTGAGAAATAGAATATTTATGCAAGAAATTCGACTGTTGCAGGGCATCAGAGGGCTTTATGCAGGATTCTCCCCAGCGGTTCTTGGTTCCACCGTAGCATGGGGTCTATATTTCTTCTTGTGAGTTTCTGTTAGATTACTGTGCTGATTTCAGAAGGGGTCAAAAAGTTACTTGAATGAATGTGTGTTTTAGGAGTTCCCGTAGATCATGTTAGAGCCGCGTCCTCCTCTTGATGATGCTGGTAGATGATACATCTTGCTAGTTAGGTCTGATTAAGAAGTAGGGCAGAAGCCATATGTATGCCTCCTCTTTAGTTGATGTAGTCTTAAGTGACTAGGAGATAGTCTTACTTGAACCAGGTTTTCATGCGTATCTTTTCGCTTTAATGCTTACTTATGCTTTTGATTGGTCACTTGGCTGAAAGACAATGATTGACACGAGGTTTTTCTCTTTCAAAAACATGTTGCAGCTACAGCAGAGCTAAACAAAGGTATTCAAAGGGCAAGAATCAAAGTCTGAGTCCTCTTCTTCATCTTGCATCTGCTGCAGAAGCTGGAGGTTTGGTGAGTGCAACTTGAGATCAGAAAACCTTGGTGCATACTCTGTGCAATTAGCAGAACATGCACCCTTATTCAAGTAGTGGAAATTCTTAAGGCACCAAGATAAAAAGAAGGCCTCAAGCATTTTTGGTGAAGAGTGGTATTGATATTGACATTTGTTCCTTACCCCATCAGGTTTCCCTGTGCACAAATCCCATCTGGCTGGTAAAGACAAGGTTTCAGTTGCAGGCCCATCATCAATCTTCCCGACCCTATTCTGGACTTTATGGTTTGTTTAGTTTCTTTGACTATCACAAGCTGTCCATGTTGCCTCTTCGTTATTTTTCTTCCTCTCATTTTATTCCAAATTTAGTGCCAAAGTTCGTAATTGTTAACTTCCTAATATTTATTGTCCACAACATCACCCCCTGGTGTTGATTCCTGCTCATTTAATACAGACACAGTGATCTGACCTATGGTTTTGTTTGAGGTCCTGATTGTGAAAATCTGACTTAGTGACTTCAAGTCTAGATCATTCTGTCAGCTGCCCCATGTTTTTCAGTTTTGGTAATCAATGGTATTACTAATGACGTTGTCGAGGTCCTGTTTGGAAGATTAGACTTCAAGTTCATTTTTATGATGCTCGGTTTGCATTAATGATGCTTGTGAGAATTTTCTTGCTTTCTGATAAAGTAAGATCAATGTTACTGTTAATAGTTTGTTTATCCTGTTAGGTGTTCAATGTGAACAACCTTAGTACTTCTCATGGATTTTACTTGTGATCAATCTCAGATGCTTTTAAAACAATCATGAGAGAGGAAGGATGGAAGGCACTATATAAAGGACTTGGTCCTGGGCTTATTTTGGTGAGTGTATTTAGGTTGGGGGCACCTCCCAGTTGCTTCCCTCTCTTCTTATTAGATTGAATGCTCCTCACACTTGTGTCTCTATTGATGAGTTTTCCTCCTAGATTCATTACTTGCCCTTTGTGTGTTATGACTAAATGCATCTCTTTGTTGCTTTAGCAGGTTTCTCATGGTGCCATCCAGTTCACTGTATATGAGGAACTCCGCAAACTTCTCCTTCACCACAGATCCAATGGGACAAAAGGACACCATGATAATGCTGATAGTAATTTGCTGGTGAGAGTCTTAACTTTTACCAACTAACTTTCACAATTCCAACCAGCAAATCTTCAATTGGTATTAGTCCATCGACAGGCATACTGTCCTGTGCCTTAGAATATGATCTCATGACTTGAAATTCTACATGTTCTGTAATCTGCCCGATGCCTCACATCTTAGGGAAGATCCTTTTCTCAGTACAGGAGGTAATACTAATCGTACTTCCTGCACTGAATAATAGTACTTAAATAAGTTCAAGATAAAAATTATTGCTGATATAGCTATTGTAGAAATATAAATCCTAAATAAGACAGGAATTGAGTTATAGACTACTGCTCAATCAATGCTCCTACTCATGCCTATGAGGATAATGAGTAGGCCACAACACACACTACTTGCAAGCCAACTCCTCTTACAATTATGTAAACAGGGGCCTCCTTGAGGATCTGGACATGTGTTTTCAATTTTCGCTTCTCCCATGTTCCTATAATGTCTGTTTTCAATTCTCTCATGCAGAATACAGTTGATTATGCTGTTCTAGGGGGTTCTTCGAAACTTTCGGCCATTCTTTTGACCCATCCATTTCAGGTGGACATTCTATTTGGTTGATGAAACAAACTCTACATGGAACTATTTTGGTCATTGGATATAATGCTGTAATTATCTTATCTTTCAGGTTGTTCGAGCTCGTATGCAGGTAACAACTTTTGTATCCATTTCCCCCCTTGTCTTTCTTCAATTATTTCACATGGAGAAGAATGGTCATGTTCTTGTAGGGCCTATGGTCCAGCAAGATCATTTTTCTGTTTCTGTTTTTTCATTTGACCATGTGCCCCACATTGAAGTGAGCCATTGAAGCGTGTGATTATATGTTGCCTGCTACCGTGTATCAAGTAACTGTTGCGTTTTTTGGGTGTGGTTTCCTACCCATCGCTGCAGCAACGGCCAGGTGCTGATGGGACTCCGAGATATTTGGATAGCTGGCATGTGGTAAAGGAGAGTTTCCGGTGAGGATTTGGCAGTTAATTCATTAGCCATTCCTGTTACATAGTTTCCAGGTTTATGATTTGGACAGAGACTTGGATATTTAATGGATGGACTTTAGAACTGCGTAATCATTTCGTTCTGCAACTGACCACTCTCTAGTGGGCATTTGAAATACTATGTTGGGTTCCTACTACCGCATTAGCTTTGTTGTTCCAGTGATTCAGATTTTAGTCCTGATCACTATCTAATCCAAATTTTCCATTCTGCCCATGTTGGGAATCACAGGTATGAAGGATTTCGGGCTTTCTATAAGGGTATTACGCCAACTATTTTAAAAAGTGTCCCGACTTCCTCAATCACCTTTCTTGTGTACGAGAATGTCCTCAAGTTGCTGAAATTGGCAAGCAGGGACTGAACTTTCAGAGGGGCGTTTCGAGTTTTCCATTGCCATCCTGCTACTTCTGACCAGCAGAATCCAGTATCTACTCTACTGATGGGAGGACAGGCTAACCACTGGGTGTTTCCTACTCTGCTACACATTTCTGGATCGAGATACATCAAGTGACGCAAATTTACTCAATGCGTTGCACCCCTCTGTATAGATTCATTTGCTATGTCCAAGGATGCAAAAGGAATTTGTTCTCGATGGGAAACCTGATGCAATTTTGTCAACAATTTTCCTAACATTCTAACTTACTGATGATTTTGTTTATTTCATTGGTGATTCTTACAAAATTATTGTGTAATTGTAGCTTCTGATATCTTATTTGGACTTGTAACTGTACAATACTTACCGAGACAATATGGTCAGACTCTTGGTCGATGCCAAGTTTAACGAAACTTCAAATATCGAACATGATTAGCTCGCTCAGCCAGGTCCAGTTTCAGTAGTATACAAGGCAGCATGTTATTTCCTTAAAAAAAGAAAAAAACCCTTGACTGTTCTCTATTCTCATCATTTTGAGGAATGCTTATGAAGAAAGGCAGCAATTTCTTCTGACACCTCTTGAGCTCTCTCTTGATGAATGAAGTGGTGACCATTTAAAACTACAACTTCAAGGTCAGGAACAAAGCTCCTGAAGACCCCTCCTTCAATATACTGCTTAGTGCCAGAGGTCTCGAACCCAATATCTTGATTGCCGATGATGAACTTTGCCGGTACTGTAACTTTCGATCCTTGCCAGGGTGCAGAAATCTCCCAGTTCCTGTTTCCAGAAACCCCAAGGAAACAAACAACAGGGCAATTAAGGTGCGTGATTTGGCATTAATGCTTCAGTATGATTTTTTTACTTTAGACAATCTGATGTTGTGGTTGTGGTGACCACCTATGCACTTACAGGTCCATGGCACGGTAATAGTTGAGAGGACCAGTGAAGCCAGATTGCTGGAACTTGTCAGCATAGACTTGCAGTTCCTCCTGAGTGATCCAAGCCGGGAGAACAGCTGGTGTCTCCAAGTCGTCGATTATCTCGATTCCCGGAGGTGCCACCATGTTGTCTGTCCTGTTCAACAGCAAGAACTTCTTCATCACTGTCAGGCAATCGTATCTCGCGAATGCCTGCTCTGCTCTCCCAGGCTCCTGGAACTGACATATGTAAAACCCATCTCCAAACACCCTGTCGAAAATTTCAGTGAATCTAGCTTCAGGATTCCTGTTGTAGAACGGGACTGAGAGTGCTACCAGCCCCTTCACTCTGTCAGGCCTCAGTAGACTCAGATACCACCCAGCCAGAGCTCCCCAGTCATGTCCTATCACAAACGCCTTTGTCGAAGACCAACCAAAATCAGTACTGCTATTCGTAGTAAAATACGGTACAGGTAAGTTACATTCTATTAAGTAAAGGGCGAACAGCGGGAGAGACCTGGTGTTGACCGAAATGGTCGAGGAGGGCGACGATGTCGCCTACGATGTGCAGAAGAGTGTAGGAAGAAGGGTTGGCAGGGGAGTCGGAGTCGCCGTAACCCCTGAGATCAGGAGCGACAACATGGTAGCCACGGTCGGCCAAGTAGGTGATTTGGTGGCGCCAAGAATACCAGAAATCTGGGAAGCCATGGAGGAGAAGGACCAGTTGGCCTGTCCCTTTCTGGGCTACATGTAGCCATATCCCATTTGCTTTGATTCTCTGGTGATCTGTACCTTCCATATCTTGGCTGGGTTCTCTTGCCTTTCTGCAGATTCACAGCAAAGAGGGAAGAGGCAAGTTGAATAATTCTATGTAGTGGTTCCTTCCACCAGCAAATTGCAGAGGGAGTGGCTAAATGAATGAATGCCATTGTCAAAGTCAAACACGGGTGATTGAAGTCAGAGCTTTGGAACTTTCCACTTCCGAATAAGATAAAAGTTTTTTAATAGGAAAATAAGGTATAATAATTTTAAAATAGTCCCACTTCCGCAGATGATCATCGCTTGGCTCGAGATGGTCTGATCTTGATTCGTAACATGAGCTTCCATGGAGTCACACTGGAAAGGGATTCTCAAGTCGTCACTTGCCAGCTTCTCAGAGGGTAGAATCAGATACAATTGGAGGATTGATGCTTAAAGACTGCCCATAGACGATAGCTAGACATGGCTTAGAGTTATGTGGTTCCTAGGACTGCCAATTGGGTTGCCTCATAGTGTGGTAAAAAATAGTTCTCTCTGTCTAGTTTAGAGTTGCCCCAAAGATAAATAACTAAGACCCAACGTGCTGGTTTTATAAATTCCATAAGCAAAGAAGTTAAGAACAAACAGTAACTTCCCAATATGTTCCCCCTAAGAAGACGACAATGCTCCTCTTCCTTTACACAACCAGGCATTGCCAATTTACACAGGAGATGCATCGAGAATTCAGAGAAATGCTTTGGTTTCTGAATGCTTCTCATTCTCCATTTTTCTCATCCTCTAGCAAAAGGTGGACACCACAAAACTACAATTATTTCAAACAACGGGACAATGGTGGCAGCTTTGTTCCCGATTGTTTGTCACACCTTGTCGTCGTGGAACCACCACCTGGTCTCCTTTGGAGATCTGCCATTCCGACAGTTCTTTACATATCGATCGTTGTCTTCAGGGCGTTGCTGCAGGCACAGGGGAAACAGTATCACATGAGCTCAGAACAACATAAACCCTCTTCTCAGCTTAAACCGAGACAGAAAGGAAGTAGAGACAGTAGTGAGCTACAGATCAAACCTTAACAGTTGAGCTTGACAGCATTGAGAGGATGCTTATACAAACTGAACTAACAGTCATGGCAGGTGACCAAGAATCATATAATATATCTGCAAAGTAGAATCATAGTTTGTTGTAAGCCTCTCCGTGACAAAACTACCCACTTCACTGCATTTAAAAAGGGGAGGTAATAAAATGATGAGCTTGATAAAAACGGCAAAGCACGTGGAGATATATATATATATATATATATAGTCAGTCCCCTTTGGACGCATAAGAGTCTCCTATGTAGAAGCTGAACTACTTTAGCTAGAGTTGATGAACCGATCATCTTTCGTTTGGTAAATGTGACACACGTTCAAGAGTCGCATCAATTGTCCACATGCAAAAGCATGAGTACCACCAAAATAAAATTACACCCCGAGGGAATCCATCCAGCTTATGCAGCCATTCAAATGTAGGAAGGGATAAATGAATCATTAAGACCCCAAATTATGAAGTGTCTAGTCCCTGACATCAGCACAAAAGTTCTCTGAATCATTATCAAGATATTCATTTCACAAGATGCAGATCACGTCCGTGGTGAACTGTGAGACATTTGGCCTTGTATTGCATACAAAGCCAAAGAGAGATCAAAGGAACTCTCAGCATTTTCAAGTGATTAGCCAAGATTACAAACTAAGTTGAACACAATTTTGATCGTGCAGGTCTCAGTTATCTTAAGAGGATAAAGTCACAGTGATTCCGGTAGAAAGAAGATCACTAATATATCTACAAAGGGGAACAGAGACCATGCACTCAAAAGGGATCGAAATCCAGTGGACACTCAAAGCAGAGATAGCATGCATCAACCGCAATATCCAGGGGCAAATCCATCACTTTCAACAAGTGGGGAGGAAAAAATTATCTCGGGCATGAGAAAAAGAAAATCTTGATGTAAACCCAAAGCCAAGAAGAATAAAACACCTATGGTGAAGATACTGAAAGAGAAAGTGGTCCAGGAAACTGGAGTTGGAATCATTTTAAGGAAAAAATAATAATAGATGCTTACTGGTACAACACAAACACATTCCATTATGAGGAGAAAGGATGAAGGTTTTGGTCGTTGGTTTTACCTAAACATATATGGCCGTTGCTATAAATGTGAGGGTGCAATGGAGCTGGATGGAGGAATATCACCTGCTCACAGTCCAAAAATCCGAACAAAATGAACATCACAAACACATAATAAACAACAACTTACACAGGAAGAAAGAAATGATGATCCAGAATCATACCTGGGGAGCTTCCATTGGGTAATGCTCAGGGAAATCAACTTGAAGTTGGTAAGTTTCGTTAGCATAGAGGGTTCCAGGAGCTCCAATTGCTTCAACCACCCACCTTCCATTTCCATAACCCACAAATTTTTAAAAACTAAGGAACAAATTACTACCAACCAAAACTAGAATTGCCATAATTTGAAACAAACACAAAAACTACAGAGACAAACTTTCTTCCGTAAAGCAGTAAAGGTGGACAGCTTAGAGCTGAAAGTTCAATGTTTTTCATGCAACGGAAAGATGGGTAAAAGAAAAAGAGGAAACCTTTGGAGATTATCGGTGACTATGTGTTTGAAACCAGTGGGGGGATTGATCTGCCACTCTACCAGCTCCTTCTGAAGCCGATTGCAGGCAATCTTACTCAGTGTCTGAAAGTAATCGTCCAACATCGTCGAAGAGAGAAATCCGTAGAAAGCAAAATTAATTTCTAGAATGAAGAAGAAGATTGACAATTCATCGAGTAAGGGGATGGAAACAGTAAGAGTCAAAAGTGAGGGAAAGACCTTCCGAGCGGTGGCGGAGGAGCTGGTCATGGCGGAGAGCGCTGCGGGGAGGAGAGAGAGGGGATTTCAGGGCTGAAAATTTTGGAAGGAGAAGAAACAAATAGAAGCAGCGAAGGTTTTGATGGTACGACCTATACGTGGGAACTGGACCGTGCCGCTCAATGACTAGTAAGTAGTACGGCAAGGCACGAGAACCGGCATGAAATAAATAGGCCAACCCAACACGAACACGAATAATTTATTAGCTGTGTCGGGTCTAAATTTTCATGGGCACGGGGACATCACGGTATATAAGTGGCCGTATTGGGCCTAATATTTTTGAGATTTTATTGAGTATAAGAACGGACATGGCACAAAAATAGCATTTATTTGATAGAAAATAAATATAGAAAGAATTATAGGTTCAAATATTACAAAACACAAGTAGAAAAATAATTATTTGTTGTTGTTAGAAGTGTCATAAAGATATATACGTAATTACTAACATAAGTAAAAATGGACAAAGAATTAAACAAAGCCAAATCACACTTGAAATACTCCCAATTTTCTTTTCCCCCTTATTTGTTACTTTTCTCAAACATTATCGGTTAATACTATCTTCCCCCATCCAATTTTCACCTTCTTTTTCATTCTCTCTTTTGTTTTCGTCCTTTTCATTAAACACGAATACGAGCATGGCACGAGCACGTATAGGCACGACACGATTCGAACCGTGCCCGGGCCTGGGCCGGGCCTAGCAAGGTTGACAAATGGGCTTGCATGGCACGACACGAAAACTGACGGGTCGTGCCAAACACGGCACTAAATAAATGGGCCCGAAGCGTGCCTGTGCCGTGCCGGCCCAAGCACGGCCCAACTCCCATGTACAGGTCCAAGTATAAACTTTAATTGGATGCAATATAGGATAAGAATGTTTAAATATCAACCCGGGCCAGTCCATGTACCCCTACTTCGATTGTTTGAAACATTATCTAGCGATTAGTTGTTTGTTGAAAATTACGATCTACAATCAAAGCGATTGTAAATGTAATTGGTTTTGACTCTAAATGAGAAGGATTCACCCGGGTGTAGCTCCCCCTAACTAGCTACCATGACTTGTCGAAATGAATGAAAACATGTGGTGGAGGTGGTTGTGAACCGTAAGGGAAGTGCAACTAGTGATGAAACATCACTCTCTCGGTCTCTAGGCCAAGGAATTCGGATTAAGCTACTGATGTAGCTCTCTTGGCCTAATCGACTAAGGACTATCTAACCTTCTCTCTCGAATCAGGTTTCGGACGACCAAAACACAACCAACCTAGATGCTAATACGAACAAGGAGGGTTGGCCTACGTTAACCTAGACAGGAGACAAGATTTGCCTAAGAAAATCCAGCTTTACAAGCCTCTTTCATAAAAAGGCGGGTTTCTCTCTACCTAGGTTAGAATGACAAAATAGATTGATAGGCAAACACACAACACAATCTTCCATGAAAATACCTTCAAATTCATATTAAAACACACCCACACATAAACAATCATTCCATACAATCAACCACATGGTAAAAGTCAGGGTTCACAAACACCCAAGTGGAATGGGACACTACTCCATGCTAGGAGAGGGAAAAACACAAGGAGAAGGGAGAGAAACCATAATGGAGATGCTTGAGTCCTTCCTTGTGTAGTGGAGATCTTCCTTTATGGAAAAATTTCCCAAATCCTTGCATTGAAGTGAAACCCTAGAATCTTCGTCCTTCTTGCTCGTCACTTTCTCACTCTAGAATGTTGAAGAAGAAGGTTTTCTTACTCAAGGTCTCCTCCTCTCTTTAGTTTCAGCTTAACCCTTCTTTTATACACAGGTCGCGGTCAGTTCACGGTCCCAGTTCACGACCGTGAACATTCCTCCTAGACCATGATGTCGAGCTGATACACACTGTCTCATTTAGTCTATTCAAGGTCTAGGGCTTTGGTTCACGGTCTTACGATCGTGAACTGACTGGGAGCTCGCGAGGTGTGCAAAAAGCTCATGCACCCTCGGCGCTTCACGGTCTGGGAAACCTTTTCACGATCTTAAGACCGTGAAAAATCATCATTGGCCGTGATCCTTAGCTGCTTCCACCCTTTGACTCATTCTCGCTCCTTTTCGTCTCACTTTCGATTCTGGGGTCAGTTCCTCCTTCTAGGATATGAAACATACTAAAACAAGGTGCAACCTAGCGTAAAACCAAACCTCACGGAGCACAAATGCATAAAACGTCTAAGGAAAATGGGGATAAAATGTGTACAATTGGACCTGAATCAGTTGCCATGTTAGCTTCTCTGGGTGAAAATGCCCACGAGATCGAGCCAACCTTTGGAGTGTTAATTTTGAATACTTTAGTGGTTGGTGGTTTGTATTGTTTCTGGGCCGGTGGGGCGGGGATTAACTCCTCTTTTTCTTGGTGAAGAAGATAGTCCTCTAGATTGTAACATGTGTGCAACACAATATTAGTCACATTCTGTTTTGCTCCATTGAACATATGGGCATTAAGTTCTTTCTAAAAGAACCAGAGAAGCACACACCATGCTAGTAAAGTCTGCTCGTCCCAATTCTACATCACTATTTGTTTCCATGTGTAGCAATTCGCCTCCCCCTACTTCGAAGGCCAACTCCGATTGCTTCCAAAGCCTCGACGCCCATTGGCACTCACTAAAGATATGTTCCTAGGTTTCCCTAATGTCGCAAAACGGGCATTTGTTGCCCCACTTCTTACTTTGAACACTACCCAATCTTCTGTAGGTAACACACCCCGAGCAAATCGCCATATAAAGTGCTTGATCTTATGCAGGATCCTCAATTTCCACAGCTTCCGCCATAGCTCAGCTTTCCCTATCAGATGAACATAATGTCTGGCATTGTAATCTCTTAGCCACCACTAGAAACCCTCCTTCACTATGTACTCTCCTCTAATGTTTGCCGACTAGATCACTCCCTCATAAAGGAATATGGTATATCTGCTGTGTCGTTGCCGCATCAAAGCAAGGTTCCACCACTAAAGATCCCCAGCTTCTGTGTCCGGGTTGATTAAGTCACGAACCACAACGTCTACTTCCAAACCCTGCGGAGGAGTGGAGATGAAGTGTGGTTCCTATGGTAGTAATTGTCTCCCAAGACCCTGATATTCGACTCGTCCCCAACTCACCACCTCGGTCCATTTCAGAGGAGAGGCTGAGCACACATGAGACTACGCCAAATATAGCTTGGATCATTACCCTATAGTAGCCTCAAGAATGGACGATCCCTTCTGATACTTGGCTTGAAAGATCCGAGCTATAAGGGAGTGTTGCTGCTGGAGGAGGCACCACAATTGCTTAGCTAACAAAGCCAAATTAAACCCTCGAAGGTCCCTGAAGCCAAGCTCACCCTCTTTGTTCACACACACCAGTTCCTCTCTGTTGGCATAGTAAATCCTCTACTCATATCCTCTTTGTCCCTAGTAAAAATTCGTGATAAGACTGTGACTCTCATCTAAAGTCCCATCTACCACTTTAAACACTGGCATGGCATAGGTGAGTTGTGCTTGAGCAACATATTTAATTAAAGCTTCCCTCCTCGCCACGGATATAAATCTCTCTTTCACTCCCTTCAGCTTCTTGCGAATTCATTCCTTCATCCCAACGAAAATATCCCTATTGGATTGACCAACGATAGTTGGCAAGCCCAAGTATTTTTCATGCTTGTCCACAACCTTCTTCTCCAAAGTACCAATAACAATCTAGCGCTAATGCGGTTTCACATTGTTGTTGAAGCTCACTGCCGACTTCTGGAAATTTATTAGTCATCCTGACTCCTTTAAATAGGACTTCAGGATGCCCTTCTGCGCAACAATTTCCAATAGAGAGGCCCTGCCAAAAAGATACAATCGTCAACGAAAAAAATGTGGGTGATGGTTGACACACCCTGAGATGACGACAACCTATGAACCTTCTTGTTCTCCACTGCATGCCTCGTGATCCCTGATAGCCCCTCTGCACATATACAAAAATAATAGGGCAATAAAGGATCTCCCTGGAGAATGCCTCATCCTGGCAGGAAAATCTCATACTAGTGGTCACTAAACAAAACCGAATAGGATACCGTACGAACACACATCATCATCAGTTGCACCCATCGTTCGGCGAATCCCGTTCGTCTTATCGTTGCTTCCAAAAAGTGTCATTCAACGTAATCATATGCCTTAGCTATGTCAATCTTGGCTTCAAAGAACCCCTCTCTTCCTTTTTTCTTTCTCTTCATCGTATGAAAACATTCAAAAGTCGTTATGATGTTGTCTGTGATATATCGAACAAGAACATAGGCGCTTTGTTAAGGAGATATAATATGATCCAGTACCAGTTTCAGGCGATTAGCCAGAACCTTTGCTGTGAGCTTATACATAATATTGCATAGGCTTAATGGCTTATACTCTTGGGGTGAGATTGGGCCTTTGACCTTGGCGATTAAAGCGATAAGTATATGGTTAAGCCCCTCCCGGTAACTCTCCCTACTCTAAAATCTCGATGAACGTGTTCACCACGTCTCCCCCTACTAGCTCCTAATGTCGCCAGAAAAAGAAAACAGAGAAACCATCCACACCAGGTGGCTTGCAAGCCCCCATATGCTTAAGAGCAGCCACAATCTCTTCACGCAAGAACGACTACAACATCATTTCATTTTGGGCTTGCATTACCTTCGGTGAGATGGAGTTAAGAATTGGGGTTTCGTCCAGAGCAGTTGTCGCCGTGAAAAGCTTTGAGAAATATTCCACAAAGCATTGCAAAATCTACTCCTGGTGTCCACAGCTCATGCCTTGGTCATCTCTAATGCGGCGGATAGAGTTCCGTTTTCTTGTTGTAATTAATTCATCTAGCTAAGAACTTGATCAGTCTTCCCTTCCCCGCTCATGTTTCTCCATGCATTCACTATTACTTGCCACTTTCTACGTGTTTGCCCACATGGGTTCAAACCAAAAGCTCCAGCCCCATCTCGATTCACTATCCTCATCCTCTCCTAGGCTGAAACTAAGAATTAGTTGGTGATCAGACCTCGCTTTATCAAGATGAAGAACATGAGATTGTTGGAACTCTCTAGACCAGCTCTTAGTAGTGAGTAAACAGTCCAGTCTCTCCTCAGTATACCCCTTGATTGACCTTCTATTTTTCTACGTGTATTCATAGCATGCAAAACGAAGATTACGAAGGTTAATTTCAGCTAAACAATACAGAAAAGCCTCTAACTCCGACTCCTGAGGAGGTCAATCACCCTTCTCCTTCTCCGTAGTAAGTAGCGATGGCAATGGGGCGGGTTTGGAGCGGATTTGCCTAAACCACCCACATCCCCATCCCCATATTCAAATATTTTAACCCATACACGCCCCATACCCATGCGGGGAAGATTTGCAACCCGTTGTCATACCAGTGGTTTTCATGTAGCCGTGGGTAATACCAGCCGCGTATCCAACATTATTATACCTAAAATTTTACATGTAAACTTTCAATTATAACACTAAACGAACCGACTATATCATGAAGTCAACAAAGACAATCATTCTTATTACAGTTCAAAGTACCTTACCCTAAAACATCAGTTAATCCATAAGATACAGTGCAACATTTTCCAAATCATCATTCTCTAAATCTTAAGCTTCTACTAAGTAATAAGTAACTCAACTGATCTTCTTCACAAGGGGAAAAAAGTGAAAGAGTGAAGGGAGAATTGAGAGAAAGGAATTATATTTGGTTTTGGTGATCAGTCAATTGCATTTCTACTATTTATTTTCTTGAGTTATCCTCACTATCATTCATATGCTGCAATTTGATCAATGTATTTTTATATGTGAAGGAATGTTGTTGGTGGGGTGGATATGAGAATGAGTATAGGGCGGGAGAGGCTAAAACCATACCTGACCCATACCTATCAAACATTTTGCGGGTTTAGCCCATAGCCACCCCATACCTAGTCAATGCGGGGATTCCCCGCGTTGACTGGGTAGGGAGCGGTTGGGTACCCACGGCCATGAGTTTGATTATCATCCCTAGTATTAAGTATCTAGCTGAAATCCCCACTGCACAACCAAGGGACATTCCACTGATTTGCTAACTAGCATAGACGATCCCGAGTTAGTGTCTTGTCCTTACTCTCTGCCATGCATAGATACCAGAAAACCTCCAATTAAACATAACCGCCATAAGAGAAACATTTCCCTTATATCTTCACCACACATTCAAACCCCCTAATCTTCCTCTACAATTACCAATCATCGGGAAACTTTCACCCTTCTCGAAGCCTAGTTCTGTTCAAGTAACTTCATTCTCCTCAAATGTCTGTTTTAGACCCACCTTCTTTTTATGTTCATTACCTGACCTTCTCTGCTTTCCCTTAAGATTATTTTTCTTTTTATCTCATTTGTTAAAGAATATAATTCTGGAATAAACTATCTCGTCAAGTTATCTAAGGAAATCTGATTAAGAGAACGTTTGGTACCACATAAATTGGGAATTTATTTTATTTTAAAATAAATTACTGTGTATAATTCATTGTCAAATGAATTCCGTTGTTTGATATATCATATTCAAATCTCTAGAAATAAAATGAATGCCCAAATAACATTTGACATACAGTCATTATTCAATTAAATTAAAAGTTTCCAACAACACCTTTATTGATTTTCGGCAAAAACAATATTTATGAAAATTCATCTTCTAAAACACGCAAGTCAGAAAGTTATTATCCAACCATTCTCCATCAAAGTAACTGCAAAAGGAACGCATACATATACATAAGCGAACCTATCATGATGATGTTGCTGGATGTGTAGTTTGGAAATAAAAGGAGAGTTGTTTCTATTGCCAAATAGCAGGTTGCCGCTTAACTCTCTGGATGGAATTTGGAGTCGCGCGAAATGCAGGGTTTAGGAGAACTATATATATTTGGTTAAACTGCCAAAAAGAGGAGGGTTAGGCGCTAAAAATCCGTTTATTTCTGTCAAAGAGTATATGCAGAAGTAATTTAGTTAATAAATGAGGATAATTATATCATTTTGTTATAATTGGTAAAATACTTGTGAAGTTTACTTCGAAATTCCTTCGGAATTGCTATAAATAGTTCCAATTATGTAGAATTCAAAATTTAGACTTGAAAATGAATTTCTTTAAATACCAAACACAAAAAAATTTCATTTAAAAATGAATTCCTCAAAGCCTACGAATTCATTTGTGCCAAAAGGTATGTAAAACGATTATTTGAATAGGAATTGATATCTAGTCATTATAACTATTCTACACCACCATCCTTCGATTAGTCGAGTAATCTCTTATTCATTGTCATTAATATTATGTAAATATTGATATATGGATGACTATTGATCATTACCACATTAAATGCTCACTTGGGAGTTACATGTAACCCATATTCCTACATTTGAAATCTCCTTTATGTTTTTTTTATGAATCGAATTATGTTATATCATAAAAAAGGATTGTTGGCAACAATCCAAGCCAACTAGGAGCTATACAAGTGACACAAAACTACTACAAAACCCCAGGCTAGAGCCAAACAAAAGGAGGAATTAAACTACCAAAACTTCCCCCTAACTTGGTCCACAAGCAGCACACTAGTTTCATTCTTGATCAACCTACAAAGAACGCAACATCCATCCTCTCCCCAACATAAATCCGCCGACATCGCTCGCACCATAGATTGCTCACTAGAGAACTCCAAATGAGCTTTCATGTCTCCTTCAATGAAGATGACCCTGCAAAAGCTTTGACAATCTACTCCATCTCTTGGCGCCAAGTAGAACAGGGAAGGCATGGAAATGCCTTGCCGAGCAGTAACTGAAAAAGACTTCGGTACACATCACAATTCGCAAACACATGATCAATGGACTCTACATCCTGGTCACAAAACACACAGTTCAGAGCAGCCTAATAACCCCAGGCTACCATCTTAGCTCTAGTATTGACTCATCCCTTTGCAATCAACCAAACCAGAAATCTATTCTGAGGTATCCCAAGCCCTTTCCAAACAACATTCACCCAAACAGGTGGAGAGTGCTTTGGCCGAATCGACTTCCACACTTTCTTCATAGAGTAACTGGACATTTCCTCCCCTTGCTAGCGAACCTTGCCATTCCGCAAGGAAAAATGATGCTGGACCTTTAATATGAGCTTAAGAAGCCGCTTCCACCACCAAGACCCCGAGGAAGACGCTTGATACTGCCAAAACGAACGGCTTTTAAGCTTTCTTTATGGTTAATCAAAAATTGTATTTGATGCCCGAGGAGGTGCAACTCGCATCCTCCCTCTCAAAAGTGTACTTGTTCTGCTACAATGTGTAAACTAAACCAGAAAAACAATTATAAAAACCATCATTCTATACTATAATTCTGAGGAGCTTCTGCACCTTCAACTGGAACGTGATCTGGCTGCTGGCAAATATTGAGAATTCCTTCTTAACCTTCTTCACAACTTGAGCTGGAGAAATTGCCACCGTTTCACCATGCACTCTTGCACATCGCTCCTTCCAAAGCGTGCTGATGCCCATGATCCACAAGACTCTCTCTCAACTGCTGGTGCAGCAGTAGAGAGATTCCAAGCTGTCTCTACCCATGTAAGCCGAGCACCCCAATCTACAAAATAATGGAAACACCACACCCCTGCAAAAGCTCCTTCAACACAGCCCTACTAAAAGAGAAACCATTAACCAAATGATCATGAGTCTCTATACCCCTAGGACAAAACACACAACCAACATTACAATTAATTCCCCAGCTTTCCAACCTTTTCTTTGTTCTAACTCTGTCCAATATTACCAACCAGAGAATCACACAGTGCTTGGGGAAAATTGGCTTGGTCCATACAATAGAAAACCATGAAAGAGTTGGGCTAGGGATCCGAATGGAAGCTCATGCCTGCTTGACTGAATATCGAGCAAGAACAACCCCATCCCATGCCAATGACTCCCCTGCTCCTATTATATGTTGTTGCGCCAAGACCCTACGCTTCAGGATCTTCCTCCAAACCCAAGTGCTAACTGTGCTAAGAGGAATGGCCCACATACTCCTTCCTTTCACCCTGTACTTCCTCATCCATGCCACCCAAAGAGACCCTGCTTCAGCTCATAGGTTCCACAAATCCCTGATCACGCACGCCCTATTCCATATCTTAAAGTCCTGAATCCCCAATCCACCCTCCTGCCTTAATAAAGCAACCTTAGACCAAGCTACAAGAGCTTTCTTTCTCTTGCTACCATCAACTCCCCACAAGAATCTATTACAAGCATCCTCCACCAGTTTGAGCACCTTTAAAGGAAGCAGAAAGATAGACATCCAATATTGGAATACACTAGTAATAACTGAATCAATTAATTATAGTTTCCTTGCATAACTCGGAGTTCTAGCTTGCTAAGTCTGGATCCGTTTAGTGATCTTATCAACAAGACAATCACAATAAAGTGAAGTCAGTTTTCCATAGAGGATTGGCACGCCCAAATAACGGGCAAGTAGCTCACCTAGAGGGAACCCAAACTGATCAAATAACACTTGTTTTTCTTCCCGAGAAAGCCCAACATAGAATAATTGGCACTTTTGAGGGTTACATTTACGGCCAAAGATGGAATAAAACTGTGAAAGTAACTGTTGTATCCCAGCCAATGCCATGGGTGATCCATTAGAGAATGCTACCAAATCATTCGCAAAACATAGGTGTGTAATTTCCAAACTCTTACAACGAGGGTGAAATGGGATCTGATTACTCCTAACAACTCTATTCAGAAGACATGAAAACACTTCCATAACAATTGTGAAGAGATAGGGGGATAGTGGATCCCCTTGTCTCAATCCCTTAGTTGCAGGGAAATAGCCACATAATCCTCCGTTGAATGAAATATTAAGCATAAGAGACTGCACACACGACTCAACCAGTTTAAAAAAACGGTCTGGCATACCCATAGCCCTCATAACCTAAAACAGAAACAGCCAATCAACCGAGTCAAAGGCTTTCATTAGATCAATTTTGAGTTCACACCTAGGAGAGATTCTACTCCTATGATAGTCCTTTACTAGCTCTGTGGCCATTAGTATATTATCACTGATTAGACGACCCTTGACAAAAGCAGACTGGCTTCTGCTGATTAGTAATGGTAAAACCAATGACAACCTATTATATAATAGCTTAGAGATGCCCTTATAGATCACGTTGCAACAGGATATAGGCCTACAGTCTTTCATTCGTTCAACAATTTGAAGCTTGGGAATAAGAGAGATAACTGTTGAATTTACCTGTCGAGGCATAACTCCAGTTTTAAAGAACTCCAACACTGTATTCTCTACCTCAGTCCCCACAACCTCCCAATCCAGCTTAAAATTTTTTGCAATGTATCCATCTAGCCTTGGTGCTTTGTCATTACTCATCCCAAAGAAGAACTTTTTTAATTTATGCCCTAGTAACTGGAGTGTTCAGTAAAGCAACATCTTCCTCAGTAAGTTTCATACACAACAGATCCTCAAAAAACACACTAGGGAGGTGCTTAACAGAGATGTCTGCACTTCCCAATAGCCCTTTGTAAAAGTCCACTACAACTACACTCATTTTTTTCACATCAGTGACTACTTCCCCAGTCTCAGTTAGCAACTTCTGAATAGTCAATTTGTGATTCCTAGCCTTAACCATACCATGAAAAAACCCAGTATTAACACCCCCTAGTGATCCACTGGACCCTTGACTTTTGCCTATAAAAGACTGCTCAACACTCTGTAGGTCCCTACATATTTTCTCCTGGTCAAGCAACCTGTGAGTTAACTTCCGAGGGATCAAAAAGTAGAACACTCTGCAAAATCTCTAGCACTGCTTTTGCTTCCCTTGTTTGAACTGACAGATCATAATAGACAGTCTTATTCAGACTTTTGAGTCTTCTTTTAAGCTCTCCTAGTTTTCGATATAATATTCGATAAGGCTCCCCAGCAGCCTCCAGTTGCCACGCCTCTTTCAACAACTCTTCATATTGAGGATATTTCCTCCAAAACAAGAAGAATTAAAAAGGCTTTGCCAATAAAGTTAGTCTAGAGTCAATCTGCACAAACAATCCACAATGATCTGACACTCCAGGAGCAATAGTCTGCACCAGACTATTTGGAAACATATCCAACCACTTCTCAGTAACCAGGGCCCTCTCAATCCTCCTTGCAATTGGATTATTAACCTGCTTGTTCCACCAAGTATACCACGAACCCAATGGTTTATGATCTGTCAGCTTCATATCCCGAATCCATCAACGAAAATCTTCCATACTCTCATTAACACCAGGACGATTTGAGGCTTCACTATCTTCAACAATAGCATTAAGGTCCCCTATCCAAACTCCAGGCTCACTAGCCACTCCCAACCGTCTCAACTCAGCATGTAACTTTGCCCTATCCTGCACTTTATTTGGGCTATAAACTGCAGTAACAAGGCATGATTATGTGCCAGACTGAATACGAACACTAATAAAATGTTCCCCCATACCAACTTCACTAACTGCCAAATGAGATTTCCAGAACAGCCAAACCCGACCAGAAGGAGAATATTTACAATTATCTAGCTTCTTCCGACTACTAAAATGTTTATTCCTTATATCATCAGCATTATGCTTTAATACTCTAGTTTCCAAAATAGCAAAAAAGCTCAACTTGTAACTTCGACACCTTTGGCGCCACTAGATGAGAATCTCAACCGTACTCTTCGAAACTTGGCTCATGAGAGGGAACTGGCAGAGGCAAGAAGGAGGATAGAAGAGGAATTTGTAGTTGGGGAAGGGTTTAATTCCGAAGAGGAAGGAAGTGAAGCCGAAATGGCGACTAATCAACCAGCTCAAGAAGGAGCGCTCCCAGAGGAGAAACCAAGAACCATGGGCTACTACATGGCCCCAAGGGCGGCAGATATCCAACCTGCCATTTGACATTCGCCTGTGGCCGCCAGTCAGGCCCGCCTTTGTCACCATGATCCAAAACAATGCCCTATTTCATGGGCTTAGCAACGAGTCTCCAAGGGAGCTTGTTCAGAAGTTCATTAAACTTGCGGGGAGTTTAAAGATCAATGGTGTCCCCAAAGATGCTTTGAAGTTGAGGCTACTCCCCTACTCTCTTGCGGGGAATGTGTCTCGGTGGCTCAACAATAGGTCGGCTCTCTCGATCACTTTGTGGGATGATATGCTCAACAAGTTTATGACTAGGTATTTCCCATCTTCAAAGATGGCGGAGTGGCGCAAGAAGATCACCCACTTTGAGCAAGAGGAAGATGAGATGTTGAGGGATGCTTGGGAAAGTTACTCCGACTACTTCCTCCAATACCTACACCATGGATTTGAGGAGCAATTCCGGATTGAGACCTTCTATGGTGGTCCCACCAAGACGACAAGGTTCTCATTGACTCCTTATGTCAAGGGAAATTGATGAACATGACTCCATCCCAAGTGATCGAGTTGCTTGAAGACATGAAGAGTAAAGGGTATGATTGGGGTATGACAAGAAGTGGAAATAGAAGCACCACAAAGGGAGTGCAAGTAAAGGAGAGAGTCCCCCGCTTGAAGCTAAGAATGATCGATTGATTGATGCACTCCTAGAGAACAAGAACCATGGGAAGAGGCTGGTAATGGCGTGTGATTGGTGTTCAAGTACCAACCACGATTTTGGATTGTCAAATGATTAAGGAATCAAGCACCCCCCCGAGGAGCAAGTGAGTTTCATTGCCAATGCTAGGGGGAACAATCCCTATAGCAACACTTACAAACTGGGGTGGCAAAATAATCCGAATTTCTCTTGGTCTTCTCCGACAAACCCAAGACCCCCTGTTTCCGAGGGCCAACGAGAAATTATCAACCAAGGCCTACTTTCATTCAATAAAGGCTGCCATTCCAAGGCTCCAACTTCCAACAACCGTTTCAAGCTCAAGGAGGTTAAGGGTTCCAACAACCCGATAAGTTTGCAAAACTTGAAGACCTTGTGACCACCTTCGTGAGACAAGCACTCAAAAGTTTGAGAGAGAAATTTATGGATGTGGCAACAACAAAGTTTACCTCTATTGAAGCAGGTTAAGGAGCCATCAAGCAAGCCTTCAAAACTTGGAGTTGCGAATTGGCAATCTTGCATGGATCCTCACCGAGAGTCCAAGGGAAGCCCTACCCTCTCAAACCATTGTCAACCCAATGTCCATGAAACTGTACCGTACCGGCGGTTCAACCACGAAATACCAGTATTGGAGGCTAAACCAATAGGCGCTATTTATCGGTATAACGGTTGAACTACGGTTATACCACGATTTTACCATAAAATACCCTACGGTTGACTTTCCCGATATGGTCTCTGGTACGGTTTCATGGACCATGTGTCAACCCCAAAGATCAAAATTTTGGTTGCAATGTTATTCTTTTGAGGAGTGGGAAGGTTACCCCAGAGGTTGTTCCTAAGGAAGTGAATGAAGAAGAGAAGAACCCCCCCCCCCCCCACAACGACCAATGGTCACGAAGAAGTGGGAGAAACGAAAGAAGAACCTAAGAATGCATTGCCGATGCCACCACAAGTGGCTGATTGCAAGCCTCCTCTTCCTTTCCCCACAAGGGTGTACAAGGACCGATTGGAGGCGGAATGTGGTGGATTCATGGATATACTCAAGAAGCTCTGCATCACCATTCCATTCTTAGAGGCCATGGTGCACATGCCGAGGTATGCCAAATACCTCAAGGGGCTTCTCGCCAAGAAGACGAAATATGAAGACCTCGCCAATGTCACCTTAGGGGAGGAGTGCTCCACCTGTATCCTCAACAAGTTGCCTAAAAAGCAACCAGATACAGGTAGTTTCACTATACCTCTTTGCATCGGAAATCATCATATAGAAAAATCCTTGGCGGACTTAGGAGCAACCATTAATGTGATGCCTTACAAGTTTTTAGAAAGTTGCATTTGGGTGAATTGAAGTCCACTCACTAGGCTTAGTGTCACATTGGCTGATCGTTCTGTCATTAGTCCTAGGGGTATTGTGGAGGACGTCCTAGTGAGAGTTGGCAATTTCTATTATCCGACGGATTTTGTTATCCTTGATATTGGTGAAGATGTGGATATGCCACTCATACTAGGAAGCCCCTTCCTTTCCACCGCCAAGGCCTCAATCGATGTTAATGAGGGAACTCTTATTTTGGGAGATTGAGATGAGCAACTCACTCTTTCAATTGATCCTATGGTTAAGAATGATGTTGTGAATGAAATGGTCTCGAGTGGTATGAATTTGGAGGTGAGCCTCTCAAGGAAAACCCCACTAGTGTGTGTGTTCCATTTGACGATGAGGTGCAGAAAACCCAGGTGGGTACTAAGCCCGTAGGAAAGAAGAAGAGAGCGTGGAGGGATAGTCTTATCCGAGCCTCCTCCCAACCAAAGATAAGGGTAAGGTGAAGGTGTCAGGCCAAGAAGGCAACCCTATGGAGCTAAATGTAGGAGGTGACAAGCCTTGCCCCGAGACCATGATGGATCCACTCTCAGTGGCTTCATGCCCTCAAGCATAATAGATCCGCAATGTCGAGCTAGTGACGTTAAACTAGCGCTTGTTGGGAGGCAACCCAACGACGGTTCATTTTCTTTTCTTATTTTTCTCTTTTTGTGTGTGAAGAGTTCAAGTTTTAGATTTGGGTATCACCGTGCCAAGTGTCTATGGTTTTGCATTTTTGGATGTGTTGTGATCGAATTAGGGACACAATTGAGTAGATCGAGTCAAATATTTTTGGGAGTGCCCTGTTTTTCACTCAGTTCACGGTTTGTGCTTCTAGTTGATGGTCTTAGTGACCATGAGCTGGTGCCTCCATCCGTAAACTGAGGGCAGTCCCCCTGTTTTCAAAACTCATTGTTTAACCCCAATTCACGGGTTGAGCATTATGTTCACGGTCTTAATGACCGTGAACTGGCTCCTCCTTCCGTGAACTGATGGTTCTACCTATAAAAGGGTTGCTGGCTCATTTCACCATTCTAGATTATTTGAAAAAGGTTTAGGTCGTTACTTTAGCCGTATTGTGTTTTATTTTGTGTGTGTTTACCCACTCTTCGCTTTGGAGGGTGGTTTGTGTGTTTGTTTGTTTGATTTTGTTTTTGTGTTTTTGTCATTGTAAGTTGAATCATGGAACCTAATGGCTTCTACAACATGTGGAGGTATCCACAACCACCCTAATGGGGGTACCCCAAAGCTTCATGGAGTGACCAAGAAGGTGGAAGCCAAGGAGTTGGGCTCTATGATCAACCTCCCTTCCTAGAAGAAGAACCATACCGTTGGGGTTATGAAGAGGCTTCCCCATATAAAAAAGATTTCCCTCCACAACTCGAGGAGAATCCAAGTTGGAGTTGGCAATGGAAACTTTCATGGGACAATCCACAAGACCATTTTCCACTCCATCACTAGAGCCAAAGAGCCAATTGGAGCTCATGATGGACCGGTTTGCTCAAGGCACCGCTGAAGGGTGCTCAAACTTGGATCTCCCCCAACCCGAAGTGAAGTCTAAGTTGGAGCATGCCATGGAGAAATTTGAAAGAACAAGCTCCAACATGGATTTCCAACCCCTCCCTCCTTCCGGTTTGACACTAGAAGAGAAGATGGCACGACCTTGTGCAAGCTATCGACTCTCATCATTGGAGATGAAAGAGGAGATTAAAGGAGCTATCAATTAAAACCACGTGGAGCAAGACGAACTCACCCCGAAGAGCTCCCGTGGTGAGGATGAACAAGAATGTTGCATTGACGACTCTCATGTCTTTCCCCTTCCCGTGAACAACTTTGAAGACCAAGTCACGAGGGTGGAGGAGCAAGAGAATCCTTTCTATGATCTTGCATGGCATCTTGCCCTCCAAACCGTACTTGAAGACATGAATGGGAATGAGAAAGAAGAGGGTGAAGTGAGCGTCGAAGAGGAGGAAGAGAGCATTGAAGAAAATGAAGCTCTTGATTGTTCCCAGGGGTGGAATGAATCAAAGAAGAAGGAAGGGAGATTGAGAGTGAAGTAGAAGGAGCAAGTGGCGTTCGAGTAATGGACAAGTCGTGGTGGATGAAGCATCCATGAGTTACAATAGCTATCAAAGCTTTCCACTGGACCTTGATGCGCTACTCGAGAAGGCCCATTTGCGGCTCTTTGCCAAGCCAAGGCTAAACCATAGGGATCACTCTTGGTGGATGCGATGGAAGTCAATCGAGGTGGCATTATATGGTGTGGGGAAAAGAGAAGAAGGAAAGAAGGAGAGGTCTCGTGGGTGGAGCCTCATGCTAACTCAAGTTCACGAGCCCTCAAGCACTGACTCGTCCAATGCTCGTGACTTGAGACATCAACTCACCAACGCGAACCGCAACTTTAAGGAGGTTCTTGGGTGGACTGAAACTTGAGAAGCAACCGCCCGGCTCACAACGTTAAAGAAGCGCTTGGTGGGAGACAACCCAACCATCAACGATTTGCATCTCTTTTCCCTTCAATAAGACGACCATTGGAGAGATTTTGGTGGTGTTTTGCCATCTCCTTACTTCCGGATCTCACCCGCCCTCCGCTCCCGATCACCAACAGTCACAACTTGACCGGTAAAATCATTCTACCTCCTTCTTTTACGCCATTGAGGGAAATGTCAAGCTTAAGTGTGTGTGTGTGTGTGTGTGGGGGGGGGGGGGGGGGTAGTCTATTATGCTTGTGTGTGAATGATTAGTGTGATTTTCAGTGCTTAGAGCTTAGTTGTATGCTCAAAATTTCAAAATTTGAGGCCTCCAATCATAGCAACTTCTACATTGCATGATTGTAGTGGTAATTGTGTTGTTTTGTTTTGAAGCTCTTGGTTATTAACATTTTCTATGGATGATTTGCTTGTGAAGGTGTGCAATCTATTATGATGACTGAGACATGTATTAGGTTTGTGCATAGTTTCAGTTCTCATGTGTTTGTGAACCGGTAGATGTTTTTTAATCGATTACTTGCTTTTCACAGTTGCATATGCATCGAGTTTAGGGAGTTAGAATGAATGATTGAGCACCTAGGTAGCCATGTGAGACTTGTGTCGTTCGTTTTATTCTTGTGCGATAGATCCCTCTTTACGTGATGCGTAGCATTCACGTTGTTGCTAGCGAGGAAGATGGAGGCATAGGTTTAGTCCATGACCCAAAATTTCACTTGTTCCGATTGCATTATCCCCTAGTCAACCCTTTTGAGCCATGTGTCTAAGGTTCGTTCTCGTGTTGGGTAGATTCTGCTACTTGAGCATGATTGATTTAGATAGAATGACCCTTTGTTTTCTTCATGTCTACACCGTTATCGAGTCACCCTTGTGTTTGGAAGCTCCATTCATACCATTTGAGCTTAAATGAGGTTACACATGAGTGATTTGTGTATGGTTTTTATAGGAATGAAAAAAGTGAGTGTTAGAGGTAGTTTTTCAAAGCGAGCATTGTTCTTTAAATTCAAAATTGTGGTATGTGTATATAGCAGAATATCAAACCATGAACGAAAAAAGGCATGAGAGAAAAACATATTGGCTAGTGATTGCGAAGCCCCAATTCTTAATTGGAGGGGCCACCAAAGGCCTCCGCCCTTCCGTCCCTTGGATCGATAGAGAGGGAGGGCAGAGCTTTTGGTTTTTTCATGTTGTCAAAGAATTGAACAATAAAAATAGATGGCGAGTACCTGATCAAATTGATTGGGTCATTTAAGAACAAGGTTCAAGTCTACCGGTCTGTTAGGATGCCCCAGCTTCATGCATCAATGCACTTCCACTTGACACCTATCGTAATGATAAACGACTCGTCTTGTCATGACCTTCTCTTGAATTCTCAAAACTTATGTCGCTCCATCCCCGCAGGGACAGAGAACCCGTTTCTGTCTCGGTTGTGCTACCGGGGGCTCTGGGGAAGTCGGAATAGGAGAAAAGCGAGTGGCCACCAAAAATATAATAAATGTTGGACATGCTCTTAGAAGTGTTTCTTGGCATTTAAGCTATAGAAACACTTACATGTTGTTGACCTCTACACTCCTGTGCTTGAATTGAATAGCAAATGTAGAAAGACAGAATGCGTGACATGGTTTGGTGATTGGTTGTGGTTTGGAATGGAGGGAAGTGTGGTTTTTGGCCAATGCTAGTGGCCATTGCGTGTAGAAGAAGGTTCTAGTATAAACCATAGAACCTTGTTTTGGTTTTAGGTTGAAGATTTGGAACCTCATGTTATGTTTGCCACCATCCAACAAAAATCCTTTTCCCCATGTCCTAGACCCTAGCCAGTCATTTGAACCCGTGTCTAAGACCTCCAGACAAGCTAGCAACGACACCCATCTTGTGAGCTCTAGCATTTAGAGGCTACCGTCATGGTAAAGGGACGTTAGGATTGAGTGTGAATATGCACTTCTTTTGAATCAAATGGTCTTGACCCCACTGGTCGAGTGTGAGTGATTCGTTCTTCATACTTTTATTCGTATCTTGTACCCGGGTGAGGACCCAGGTTGCTCGATCGTTCGTTACTATGATGTGATCTTCATGCATGAGTGACTGTGATTGGTGAGTCGTCGAGTCATGTTGTGTGTTGGTTCGTGAATAATGTGAGAACTCTTCTTTTGCAAAATCTTAATACAGTTGAATGTTGTTTGTGGTGGTTGCCAAGATTACCTTGTTTTTATCCATAAGTTGGTGCCTAAATAACCATTGTGAATCATTCATTTTGTGCCCTACGACATGCCCCAAAATAAAATTTTGTTGAAAAAGAAGTTGTAAGCTTACCTTGTTTTATACTTGGTTTGCTTGGGGACAAGCAAAGGTTCAAGTGTGGGGGTGTGATTCGGGCCCAATTGTACACATTTTACCCCTAATTTCTTGTTCATTTTGCTTAGTAGATCACCGTACCTCGACCTATTTTACGCTAGGTTGTGCTTGTTTTGGTACATTTTTAGATCCTAGCACGTGTGGAGGTCCAGGACGAGTTTCGGGTCATTCGAAAGTCAAAATGAGCAAAAAGTGAAGGTTGAACACTATACAGGGACTGGAGCTTCTGTTCACGGTCTCTAAGACAGTGAATTGAAGCCCCGGAAGTGACCAATTTCCGACATGGTTTGCGGTTTCACTGGACTCAAGTTGGTTCACTGTCTCTAAGACCGTGAACTGAAGCCCCATACCATGAACTCGGCCCTGTCAGGAAAATATAAAGACAGCAGCGGGAGAGAGAAAGAGGAGCTAGTTTATGGAGAGGAATTAGTTTCTTTTTCTAGGGTTTCGAACCAAAACACCAAGGGGTCGTTTGGATTAGTGAATGTGATGAGGGATTTATGAGTGATTTTAAAACAATCTCTCGTTGTGCAGGATTTTAAAACAATTCTGCGTTTGGAAAGGTGAGAGATTGTGGGCATGAGGAAATTCTAAATCTCTCATATGAGAGTTTTTAAAATAGCTGATGGGGATCAGCTATTTCACAATCACTCATTTTTTCTCATTCTTTTCCAAACTCTGCCCCTCCTTTTGTTCTTCCTTTCTTATTCTTCCTTAGGGATTAGGGATGGGTATAATTGTAACTTTAATTTTTAATTAAAATCCTTCATCTATTCCCAAACATGTTATTTGGATCAAATCCCACGTTTAAAATACCTGGGTTTTTAATTGAGAGATTTTAATCCAAATCCCTCATTTACACATTCCCTAATCCAAACGACCCCCAAAGGGGAGTTCTAAAGAGAGAGTGATAGTTTGTTATTAAGTGATCTTGGAGCTTAATTGAAGGCATGGATCGAGCTTGGAAGCAAGGAATCAAGCCTAGAAGAAGAAGAAGATTTTGGGCTCCAATTTGTAATTTCTCTCTTCTCTCTCTAGAAACTCACACTCTTCTCTTAGGTTTAAGAACCCTAGGTCTAGATTTTGTTTCATTATTGATGTATGTGACAAATTCCATGTTTGATTGATGATTTTACTTAATTGATGGAAGGTTTCATGAATGGCATGAGTTTGGTTTCCATTTTCATGCATTAAGCTTTTGACCTAGGAGGGAGAAAATCCTCTTAAACCCCATTCTTGGCATCTTTGGGTCACTCCTCACCCTATATCGTCCGGGTAATCTCCAAAGGAGTCGATTCCATCAATCTCCTACGATATAGGGTTTCCCTAGGTTGAATAGAGCATACCCCATTCATCGATTCGCCGTTCAGGATCATTCCCTAGGGAGTCCATCTCCTAACGGTAGAGTATTCGAGTTGATTGAGCTAGAAGGATACTCAACAATGATATGAAGGACGGAAATAGGGGAATTTAACCCAAGAGAGCTCCCAAACTTGTAAATGGCTAGGCTAGTGGTTAGCTAGGTTAGTTAATTTAATTCTCTTAATCACTTCCTAGGTTGGCTAGATAACGAACCCTAAACTTGAAGTACGGTAAGCCTAGATCCCTGTGGTACGATAGATCATTATTGCTTGCTTGCCCTGTGCTACACCCGGTCGGCGGTTATACTTGGTCGTCGATCGGGATGTTGTAGTTAGAACGAGTCACCACTCAATTAAAAGACCAGGAAAACCCATCGAAGATAGAACACACAAAATAAATCCCCAATCAACTGAATCAAAAGCCTTCATCATGTCAATCTTCAGTGTGCTATGGGAAGAAATATTCTTAAGAGAGTACTTCGAAACCAATTCATGCACCATCAAAATATTATTCCCAATGACCCTCCCTTTCACAAATGCAGATTGATTGTGGCTAATAAGACTAGGAATGGTAAAACTTAGCCGATTTGCAATAATCTTAGAAACATACTTGTAAACAATGTTGCAATAAGAAAGTGACAGAAATCCTTCATGAGCACAAGATTAATATTTTTAGGAACGAGAGTTAAAGCAGTAGCATTTACCTCCCTTGGTACCCTGCACTCCGCAAAACAATATCGTACCGCAGAGACCAGATCTGCTCCTATAGTAGACCAAGCATTTTAATAGAAACAGTCAGACAAACCATCCGGGCCAGGGTCTTTCTCCCCCTTCAAACCAAATATCACCCTTCTAACCTCTTCACCCATGATAGGAGCACATAGATCAGCAGCCAATTCACTATAAAGTTTCCTTTTCAACAATTTCTCATAGAAATCCACCACCTCCCCCACACTGATAGATCAGCTTCATCCAATAATTTCTTGTAGAAAGACACACCCACTTCACACATACCCTTCAAATCAGTACTTTTTCCCCTCATCATGCACTAGAGAACTAATCGTTTTACGCTTAGTGCGGGCTCGGACTGAGCGATGAAAATAACCAGAGTTTGAATCACCCCCATGCAACCAAATCTCCACTGATTTCTGCCTGAGAAAAGACTCATCAGCGCGTCACAATTCATTGACCTCTCTTAAACACCTTCTCAGGAAGGAAAGTATCAGAAGATGGATTTTCCAAAGCCTCCCTCTGCACCAGCCCCAACCTACCTTCTGCTTCTCTTACTCTCTCCCATAATTTTGAGTACTCTTCTGATAACACTGTATTTGAACATATTTTTT
The DNA here is from genome assembly GCA_964030455.1 of Linum trigynum. Taxonomy (NCBI): domain Eukaryota; kingdom Viridiplantae; phylum Streptophyta; class Magnoliopsida; order Malpighiales; family Linaceae; genus Linum; species Linum trigynum. The sequence goes on along the minus strand of OZ034814.1, from coordinate 23,011,544 downwards.
CCCATTATTTCTTGATCGTTTGAGCTTTCTTTCTCTCTCTCGTGGCCTATTTTACGCTAGGTTGTGTTGGTTTATGATATTTCAGGTCCTAATACGTGAATGGGTGTGAAGGAGCGAGTTTTGGGACGTTTTGGAGAGAACAAGCAGAGCCTATAAATTTGGAGGAGCGAAGGATAGAGATCCAGAAACACTTTTAAAGTTACGGCCAGACCTTCGAGGTTACGGTCTGGACCGTAACTTCCCCTCAGCACCCGTAACTCTGGGAAGCTATGCCAAAGGTTCGAGGAGCATTTTTGGAGTTACGGCTTGCCCCTCAAAGTTACGGTCTCAACCATAACATCTCTAAAGGATTCGCAACTCTTGGTTTACGGAGCGTAGAGACGACAACATTTTTTTGGATAAGTTATGGGCTAGGAGAGAGAGTTACGGCTGTAACTTTGACCATAACTCGCGAATCTCCAACATATAAAAGGGGCAGCTCATGCAAATTGCAAAGGATTCGGATTTTTGAGTTCTAAAGAGCAAAAAGAGAACCCAAAAGAGAAAGTAACGAAGAACAACCCTTGGGCAAGGATTGGAGAAATATGAAAACCTCAAAGCTCGATTCCTCACTCTCGGAGTACCAATTAGCCGCTTGGAGCAGATTTTCATAGTCCGCATGATTATTTCTCCTCCTAGTTTGATGTTTCCCCTTCTATGATAGAGTAAACTCCCTTTTCATCTGGGTATGAAGAAAATCCCTTTTCATCTGGGTATGAAGAACACTAATTTTGTATGTTAGGAATGGTTGTATGAACCCCGTTTGTGAATGATTGATTCGATATATTCAATTGAGGCACTAATCAGAATTGCATGAGTTTTGATCAAACTTTTGTGATTCCTGCTTTAACCTAGACCGATAGTCTCAACATAGATTAATAGAGCAACCTTAAATTGGAATTGTAAATTGATTGCTTTAGTCGAGAAATCGATTCACTACTCTATACTGGAATTAAAGTCAGTAGAGGAAGTTTGGTGTGTTATTACCTTGGTTAGTTTATGTCGGTATAGGTTAGTCGCCCGCTGGGTATTAGAACTGAGAGGGTCTGGACTATTTTAGTCGAGATTCCAAACTTGTCAAGAAATTTTCGCAGTATATCTATCAATCGGAGTAAATTGGGAACATATAATCTTAACTAGCTACATACTAGGGGGAATCATACCTAGATGACCTTTAGCATACTTGAAAACCCAGAACATTTTCTGCTTTCTGTTTAATTTGCATGAGAACAACTCACTACACTTTAGTTGCTAGATAAAAGAAGTCTACGGAGCAAGCAGTAGATCTAGACCCTGGGTTGATAAGTAAAAGTTAACCACTATTCTGCATTTTCATTCTTCGATTACACTTGGTCGTAGTTTGGTGTTGTGTTTTAGCGAGTCACCCCTTCAGTTTGCAATCTGCGCCTAGCTCAAAGGTGTAAAAGAAAGATTGTTTCATGAGAGGGAGGCAACCCATGTACGGGTGGGGTTTTGGACACTTTTGGTAGTATGAGTTCATATGTTTTGTATCTTTACTAAGTCAATAAATATTCATAACTTGGGTCTATTGTATGCGTGTAGTTGTGCTTAATTTTGGTATTTTTTACAATGTTGCACACTCCCCTATGCATATCCACGCTCAATTTACTTTGAATTGCTAGTCTCTACGTTAATACCTGATCTAGGAAGGCTAGTGTAGTGGCTATGAAAGATGTCCTCATAAGACTAAAGACCACTCGATATGTTTGGATACGGTGATTCTCTCTATTCTCTGTGAGTTTTTCTACTCTTCCAATGAGTCTCCTACTCTTTAAAGTTATTGGGGTCGAACTGTATCCTTATATATATTCGAAAAACCTACCTGATAAAGTGATATAAAAGAAGTTTCATTTACAAATAAAGTGCGGACTGCACAGACGGAATAGGAACGGTTCAACTATGCATCATTTGCGACCATACGATGTTGCTTATCTAGTACAATCCCTCGCCTAGTGAAGTTTTGTTTGAGAATTATGCTTGGAGGGTACAGATAAAACTTCTGACACCCCCTCTATAACATTGCCTTTCAACAACGATCGAGGCAGGAAAGGGAGTTAAACGAAACCTTGTGCAAGTGCTAAGGTGAACATAGCAAAACTCTAGCTACAAAATTTTCTCATTCAAAATTTTCGTTTGGATTACATCCCCGAATCGTTACAAACAATAAGAAGTCCAAAATATAAAAAAGAAAAAAAAACAATATAAGCCTCTTATCATTTAAACTCTCAATTGGTTGGATGATTCAACATTACATTGGAGAGTTACAAAATTGTCCTACTTTGCTACTAGATATACGGTATATGTATGCCCCTTCTTGCTACAGAAACCGGCCTAATACCAAACAAGAAACCAAGCATACGTACGTACGTATGTATGTATAATAACATGGTGGTATCGTGTTCTCTTCTCTAATTAATAAACTAATAATTAGTTAAAGCTATTGGTAATTGGTACCAAGATCATAGAGTGGGTAACAAACACCTTCGTTACCGGTTTCTACAAGAAATGCGAAGTACTTGGACGTGATATCATAGTTGTCGTTTATCTCGATTGCTTCTTGATACTTCTCCTCCGCACCCTCCAAGTCTTTCTTTAACTGCAGAAACTCGGCATACAAAATTCTCACCTCCGCATCCCTTGGCTCCACCACTACTGCCTGCTCGTAAATTTCCTCCACCCTATCACAAAGTTGAGGATTAGGGTTTAAGAAGAGAGCAGAGTTGAGAATACGAAGAAAACATCGCGTGCTCTCACCAAAGCCCAAATGGCCAACCAAGTTCTCACACCTCAAACACTCGGCCACCTTTGACACCATTCTCGCCTCCGTAACCTCATCATCGTCGTCGATATCATCAAAGTTCAACAACCTTCGCTCCGACGCCGCCATGATCCTCGTCAACATTTCACCCCAAAGCTCCTTCTCTTCCAAACTCGCCGCCATCATCATCCTTTCTTCCTCATAGTACGAAACCAAACCGCTACTCGTAACCCTCGGCAGCGCCGCAACCATCTCCGTCGTCCCGGCCATGGAATAAGCCGTGAAATTCGCAAGCAGCAGCATCACCGACACCATGAGGGTCGGCGTCGTGGCGAAAACGCTCTCAAACAGCCAAACGAACGTGTCGTTCATCTCCACTTGCACCCTCTCGATCACCTTCCTCAGATCCTCGCTGTACAAACACTCCCTTATTCTCAGCACGTAGCTCAGCAGCTCGCGGATCATGAACACCGTCAGAGAGAACACTTTCCTTACCGAACAGTAAGAGTAATCACCCGCAACTTGCCAATAATAACACTTCTCCTCCTCCTTCGTGTCCTTGGACGACATTAGTTTCCCTCTTCTCATGCGATCGACTTGGGCGGCAAACTCCATGCTCCTCCTCGTCTCCTCGTCCACGGGCCAGTACTCTGGAGGCGGATCGGGCTTCATCCCGAAGAAGCTCGGCCCGAAAAGCTCCAGCTTTGATGATATCCAACACGACATGGAGCTATAGTAACCGTCGTTGTTGCTCCCGTCGCTATTGATCATGTTCCTCACCGTCGCGAACTCTTGATCACATTCGTCGTTGTCGTTATAGTTGTAGTTGTAGTCGTAGCATTCTTCCTCGTGGTGATGCAAGTGTCGGTGAGAAATATTCGTCAGGAGCTCGGAGTATTCCTCATTGAAATAATCACGATAGTTGAAGGCTCGGTTGGTGCTGCGGCGAGTGCTCACGAGAAGAGAGCTATGTCTGGTTTCGGGGACGATGCTAGGAGGCCTTAGAGTTGATAGAAAGGATCTCGAATAATGAGGGGGAGATTTGTGAGGAAAGTTGGAGACGTGGTAATGGAAGTTTTGAAGGCTTGTTATTGCAGCCATATTCTTTCTCCCCCGCCAACAATAATATATGAGAATACGTACAAATGAGTTGGTTAGATGTTGGAATCAATAGATTTTTTTTGGTGTGTTGTTTTTTACATTTTCTAGAATGGAATGAGATGTGAAAAGGAGAGCAAAATCCTTCTTCGTGGTGTGGGGTTGAAGAAGGACAAGCATTGAGTGATGGAAAGGAAGTTTATTATACACAAGGCGAAGAAATTATGGTAAGAGTAACAAGAAATGCATTTGGAAATGGAAGATCAAGAGGGGGAAACTTCTCTGGTTGAATTGTGATGGTTGAAGCAACATTCAGAAGGAAGGGGAAAAAAGAAGAAGAAGAAGACCCAAATAGAGGTCGTCCCTCTCCCTCTCCTGCTCTCTTTCCTGATTCAGTTGTCTCCAAATATAGCACAAGTATTTTTTTTCTTTCTTCTTTTATATATAAGGCGACAATTTGTGTAGCAAAGCTTCTTCTGGGTGCATGCCACGTGTAACTCACTTTTTTTTCCCTTCTTTCTCCCTGAAACTGAAACTTCTCCGGTTGGAAGTTATGACTTGAGAGTGAATTATTTATTGTTGTTGTAGTGTGATATTTATGCATGGAAGCTAAAAGGGGAGTGGAGCTAATTTTGTGTCGAGTCAAGTGCCGATCGATTGCGATTCCATTTTTTTCGCAGTGGAAATGCGAAATTTTTTGTCAATGAAATTGTCCTCAAATCAGGAAGCCTAACAAGGCAAATGCTTGTTCAACTAAAAAATTGACAAGGTTTTGAAATGTGGCATGTGTCTTGCATACATGACAACACTGAAAGTAATTAAGACCAATATAATTATTGTATTGGTGCTCCATATTTCTATAATTATTATATTCAAGAGATAAATTATGTGAATTATTAAAATGTAACTTATATATGTAAAGACCTTAGCCTTTACAACAACAATAATTATTTCTTTAAATGATAGTAAGACCTTTTAATTTTTTTACTGGTCACTAGTTGCACGTCGCAGCCGTACATCTATCTATCTTTAATATATATTATGGGGATCGGTTAGCATGCTAACCCTTCTAGGGGTTGGAAAAATGATATCCCTATTAATTAAAGTTATTTTTGTATTAAATTCGTGTTGCATTTAATAATTTTTGGAATTTAAAAACTCATCTTAGGGTTGGTTTGGTTTGGTGATAGTTAAATTGATGCATTGTTGTTTTAGTATATTTAATAAGAAACCGAAAAAAATTGTTGAATCCAAATATGAACATTTAGATATGATTTTGATAGTTGGATTTAAGTATAAACGACTGAAGTTGACATAAGATGTTGCATTTAAATACAATAATTTGTCATTTTGTTTGTAATGTGATATTTTAGTTAATTATAGATATATTCATATTATTATGTGATTATTTTAAAATAAATTATGTATATGCACAATTAATTTTTCCCCTAGCTTTCACGTATATTTTTTGAAACTATGTTTTTACTTTTTTCCGATTTTTATATCAAACGGTAGAAAAATAGAAATTTAACATCATTAGAGAAAAATAACAAACAACAAAACAGAAGAGGAAAAACAAACAAACAAATCGCCAATCGAGCGGGCACGACACTAGTATAAAAGAAAAATCAATGGCAGTCAGAACAAAGCGGGAATGGGAATATTAGTGATGACCCGTCCTACCCTGCTCACTAGGGGTGGGCAACGGGTAACGGGTATTTGGGTATACCCGTACCCGTCCCGTTTTTTTAGGGTTACGGGTACCCATAATACCCGTAATATTATTAACGAATGGGACTTGGGATTGTACATTACTACAATGGGTACCCGCGGGTTACCCGCAAATACCCGTTTGGGTAATATGAGTACCCGTTAAACCCGTTCAGTGTACAAATGATGAAATTGAAAGGCACAAAGCTCGTTTCTCAATTATCTTCCTTCAGGTCAGGCCCAGCCCAGCATGAACCCTTTCGATGGCCTTTCCCAGTTTTCCTAATTCCCTTGTCAACAGATCATAGGCGAGTGAGACTCCTCTCCTCGATCGTCTTCGACAGGAAGGCGAACCGCGTCGCCAGCGCCCAACAGCTCGCCCTGACTCCTCTGACCTCTCCTCAGACTATAGTCTCTTCGATTGTCGCCGCAATCAGAATCTATGTACCCTAGCCGTCGATCCACCCAGTCGCGGCAATCAGAATTCTCATCTCGGGACTCGGCTCAACTCTCCAATTGTAGCGGCACTCTGATCATTCCACCTAGCCGTCAGCAGCAATCTGGGTTCAATCGCCGCAGATGAGTTGCTCGTTTATTTGCTGTTGAATTGATTTATTCTAGTTGAACAAGGTTTATATTTATAATACATGTTGAAATACGGGGTAGCTGTTTATTTTTAATTCCAGGAAGAACAGAGTTGAAAGATAATGGATTTGTTGTTTTGCTTGTTATTACATAGATGTTTTGCAGGTCGTAGAATGCAGCGGATAATGCTTGTTAGTTGTTATGGTTTTGGTGTTTTGCTTCCCCCTTTAATTTGTTGATAATGAACTCTATTTTTGCAGGTTACAGCTGCCAGGGGGTCAGCGAAATTGGAATTCAAGAATTGGCAGATTGCAGAACACTCAGCAGCTTCCTAGTGGGAACAAACTGCAACGTGCCAGTTGGAACTAACAGCAACAGTTTCTTACTTTCTTAGTTGTTAATGTTATGGGTGCTTGGAATGCTTTATTCTATGCCTTGTGATTTTTCATGAATTTGTATTAAGAAGGTACAAGTTAAGTTTAAATTTTTAGTAATCCAAACTTTGGGTATTTATTTATGGGTAGTATGGGTACTCGTTATCCATCCCGTACGGGTAATGAATACTCGTTTACTCATATGGGTTTGGGACATGGGATGGACTTTGATCTCCAAACGGGATTGGGTACCCGTTTCAAACGGGACAGGTATCCCATCCCGTTGCCCACCCCTACGTGCTCACTTACCTCCTCCATAGATCAAGATCATCCATTCCTGATTCATCTCGTCTTCAATTCAGCAATCACCACTCACCATTAATTGGCATCATTACACACGCGAAGGAAAGGAAAGAAAGGGGGAATCGTGATCAAAATCGATCTTGAGAAAGCGTATGACAGGCTGAGGTGGGAGTTCATCAGGGACACCTTGATTGAAATTGGCCTTCCTAGTACCTGGATTAGTAGAATCATGATGTGTGTGGAAGGGAACATGATGAAAATCAATTGGAATGGCACGTTGACTGATTGGATTCTTCCTTCCAGGGGTGTGAGGCAGGGAGATCCAATGTCACCTTACCTGTTTGTGCTTTGTATGGAAAGGCTCTCCCACAGGATCAATGTTGCTGTGGAGAATAATCAATGGAAACCCCTTTCCCTTACATCCCTTGGTTTTAAGCTTTCTCGCCTATTTTTTGCAGACGATTTGATTTTGTTTTCAGAATCAGGAACAAATCATATGGAGGTCATCAAGAGGTGCTTAGAGGATTTTTGTGAAAGTTCTGGGCAGAAGGTCAATCTGAACAAGTCCATGATGTTTGTTTCACCAAACATTAGTAGGCAAAAGGCTCAGTAGCTCAATAATCAAGCTGATATCCCTCTTACTAATGACATGGGAAGATATCTGGGCCTGAATGCCATTCATGGAAGAGTTTCTAAAGCTAGATACAAGGAGTTAGTTCTGTGTATTCAGAAAAAACTTGCTTCCTGGAAGACTAACTACTTGTCTCTTGCTTCTCGTCTAACCCTGGTGAGATCTATTGCATCTTCTATGGCTGTCTATACTATGTTTTCAGAATCTCTTCCATCCTCGGTTTGCAATTCTTTGGACAGGGTCAATAGACAATTTATCTGGGAGAAGAGGAGGGAAAGAGCAAATTCCACCCCATCCCGTGGGAGCAGATCACGCTTCCAAAGGATAAGGGAGGAGCTGGAATTCGTACAACCAGACTTGCCAATCAGGCTATGCTAGCTAAGGGCAGCTGGAAATTGGTAACCATGGATAATTGTTTGTGGACTAATCTGTTCCTGAACAAGTATGGAGGAAGTAGAGAGGGTCTCAACATCCTTCAAAAGAAATAGGGAAGCTCTCTCGCCTGGCGAAACTTTTTTTCTTCTGCTAATGTGCTGAGGCAGGGTTTCTCTCTAAATATAAAGAATGGTAGGCGGGCTAATTTTTGGTGTGACTCTTGGGTTACGCGGGTACCTCTAAAGAACCTGGGTATAATTGACGTACCAGAGGAGCAATTAGGGAAGACGGTTGCTGACCTGTGGGAGCCGGATCAAGGGTGGAAGATTGATGAATTTCAACACCTGCTTTCAGAGCATATCATCAACAAGATCAGAGCGACAATAATTGACCCGTTGGATGCTGAAGGTGATCAAGTGTTCTGGAGCCTTAGCACCAACGGACACTTCTCTGCCAACTCTGCTTACAAAGAAATCCAACAACTCCCTGAACAACAACCTAGCCCAATCTAGAAACGAATTTGGAAGCTGCAAGTCCCTGTGAGAGTCAGGGTCTTCATGTGGATGGCTGCCAAGCAAAAGTTGACCACGAACAGCATCAGGAAGGTTCGACACTTAACGCAGGATGACTCTTGTCCTGAATGTAGCAATGTCATCGAAACGAACCTCCACTGTCTGAGAGATTTCAGAAGGGCTAAATCAGTTTGGAATAGAATTTTGGAGCAACAACGAAAATACAATTTCTCCAATACCAGCTGTGATGAATGGCTCAAAGCAAACATCATGGATTATTCTACTGGTAATTGGCCAGGTCAGTGAAACAGCTTCTTCAGCCTAATTCTTTAGTACATTTGGAAGTGCAAGAATGAAGGTATTTTCAAGGGGATTAAGCTTACTACCGCCACGTTATATCATTATGTTCTAGCTAAGGCTTCTGAGTGGGTAAGAACCTGGGAAGTAGCTCAAAAGGCCAGCAATTTGAGCAAGAAGCAGATAACGATGGTGAAGCTTATTGGGTGGCATAAACCGCCGACAGGATGACATAAATTAAACACGGATGGCGCAACTCAAAGTAATCCAGGGATGGTCACAGCAGGAGGAGTGCTTCGTGATCATGATGGATATTGGATAGGTGGCTTTTGCAGCAAACTCGGCTCTGGTACAACCCTCCTTGAAGAGCTCTGGAGAATTTTACAAGGGCTGGAATTAGCTTGGAGAAAGGGATCTCGATTCCTTGTTCTCAAAACAGACTCTAAGCTGGCACTTCAACTCATTGAGAAGAGGAATGGCAGAGTTCACCCCTAAGCAACGATCTTGGGATCTATTAGACGTCTGTTGGCTAAAGAGTGGGTTGTTCGATTAGTTCATACGTATCGTGAAGGGAATAGATTCCCGGACTGGCTCTCGAAGCATAGTCTCGTCTATCCCTTCGGTACGCATGAACTCGTTGATCCCCCTTTGGAAGTGGATCGAATTTTCCGAGAGGATCTAGTTGGGTTCAGCTTCCCCAGGCAAGTTGTTCGTGAAGGAGGCCCTTAATGGATGGTTCTGCTCTATTGCTCCCCTATTCTGGTGTGATTTTCTCTATGGATGTTCTTTTTGTTTTTGGTTCCTTTTCTAGTCATTAGGAATCTGTAATTCTGGCATCTTTGCCTCCCTTTAATATAAAAAAAAATTACACACGCGAAGGAAACTTTTCACCAAAATCCAATCTTAACCCTTATCGATTCATCTTTAATTCTAGATTCTTAATTTCCCATTCACCTTTGTGTTTTCCTCTAATCCTCCTTGGCTCTTCCATTAGCTTGTCCATAAATTAGACATTAAATATAAGATGCCAATTCTCCTCGACTCCTTTATTAGCTTTCCATTCTCCTTACTCCAATCCTCCTCGGCTTAGCTTCATTCCTCTGCGACACATTCCCCACTTCCCTTCCGAGTTCCCTATATCATATTTCATAGTAGATTCCGCATCTCATCTCCATCACACAAATGTTAAGTCGTCTAATCTCGTGCGCCCGTACAGAGCATTAATGAAATATTATCTCATTCACCAAATATAAGATAGGAACAAGGAAGTCGGAGAATGATATACTCCATATCCAAGCAGCCAAAAACCTTCTGAGCATTCCCTCCCATGATCATCTCTAGTCTCTATCTCTTATCCCTTTCCTTTTCAGCTGGCCAACTCGAACTGCCTCGGGCTCAAAATCATTGTAGCGACCACTAACCCTCAAAACAAATCATCAACTCATTCAAACAGGGTTAAACAACATTTTTTATTATTAAGATGCTGTGGTGATATTATTCTATTATTTGAGATTAAAAAAAGCTCCAACAAGAACATAAATTATTTGGATAATAAGAGAATGGAATGGTGATTAAATAAGAGGGCCCTAGTTCGGGTGGCAGTCGGTCGGTTTCAGTTTTCGATTTTCGGTTAAACCGAACCTTCCCATATGTCTGCCGACCACCGACCGTGAGGGAAGTCACGGTTAGCCGACAATCAACCAACCGGTTTTTGGTTTTGGTTCGGTTATAACCGCAATAACTGAATTTATTAAAAAATACAAAATAAAGGAAGGGAAGAAAAAAACCCAATACCCACCCCACCCACGTTACTTCTCTACTCTCTTGTTAGATAAGATTAAAAAATTAAAAGAAAAAAATCGCAGGCCACACTTTCCTTATCTTCATCTTCTTCTCTCCTCTCTCTTTTCCGCAGGAACAAAGAAAAAAAAACAAAACTTATTCTCTCCTCTCTCTGCCTATAGACTGCTACCCTCCAATTCCAAACGGACCAAACCTCTTCTTCTTCTCTCCTCTCTTTACCTATGTGAATGAGAAGGAGCGGCAGTGGCGGCGCTCGGCGGGAAGAGCAAGGCCGGAGGCTGCTCGGAGATGGACGACGGATACGGAGGCGACGATTGTGGTGGCTGGTGGAAGAGTGGAGGCAATGAAGGCGGAGATGATGGAAGCCGACGCGGGATGAGCGCGCCGGCGGAGGAGGACGAGCAACGGCCGACGATCTGGTCCCGGAAGAGGAGCGTTGCTGGGAGATTTGGAGAGGAGAGGCGCATGGAGAATGGAGGAAGGGAAGGTTTTTTATTTTGGGAATTGGGGTTTTTCTAGAATCAGATTGGGGAAAGGGGATGGGGATTTTGGAATGGTGAAGATGAAAGGTTTTTTCGATTTTGGATGGAGGCGGCGGAGGTCTAATGTGGGGTGGGGATTAGGGTTTTTTGGGTGTGGCCTAGTTGGTTGTGGAAAAATTGGGTTTTGGGGGTGGAGGTCGGTTAGCTACGGTTAGTCGGGTAACCGCGGCTAACCGCCTTCGGTTACTCGGCTAACCGCAATCAATTTCTCCCTCTCCAAACACCGACCGTCCACTGTTCTTGTCGGTTTTTGGTTAGTCTCTAACCGGCGGTTTTTTATCAAAATGGCCGGTTAGCCGCTAACCGGAAATCGAACTGTCACCCCTAGCGCTAGTTTATATTACATATAATCCGTCTAAGCGTTGAGCGTTGACCACTAAAATCAAAATTAAGGAAGACGAAATGCCATGTTAGAATTGGCATTTAGAAAATAGTTTTGTGCCCCGACCGATTGGCCAAATAGTCCATAATGTTTTTTTTTTCAAGTAACATACATTTATGTTTTCATTTGTTTATAGCAATGGATGAATATTAAAATCTCTTCATTGTAGTTAGAAAAAAATGTTATAATATTCATAAAATGATGAAATTGTTGTAATTGGACAACGTATGATATGATATAAGAAGCCAACAATCTCCTCATTTTAGTTAGGAGGCTCTATGAACTTCATTTCCAAAGATACTCTATGCATTTGTAAGCAATAGTGAACACCAGAGGGGTCCAATGATCAACATGCATATAAATGCCAAAACAATCTTAAATAGTGGGCTAAAGAAATGGTTTAGGCTCAACATCAAAGGAAAGTTGGCATTAGAAGGGAAATTGAGTCAAAATAAATGGAGACAAAACTATGTATAAAATTAAAATTTCAAGATAAATAGTTTAAACTAGATTTTAGTAACTTGGACTTCCAAATTCATTAATGTATAAATTATGTGTCCATGATATACGCCGCTTTAATGAATAATCCATATTGTGTCACTTCAGTGTTTTTAACGATTTTTCACTCCATTATGTTTTTTTATAAATAAAAAATAGAATCAAAGGCCAATTTCTAAACCTAATTTCTATTAAGTATTAACCTATTGGAAACTTAATTGATATTATCTATTAAGGGTCTAATTTTTAATGAAAATGTCTCATTTCAATAATACACTATAAACATATAATAAATTCATTTTTTATCAATCAAATTGACTAAAACGATATCATTTTACCTAGAGTTCGTAAATCGATCATGCTGGTCATAATGATTGTGTTTAATTATGTCAGTTTCATGAGATTGGAATACGTGCACAGGTGACGCCGTTTCTGATTGGGCCACGTGGTGCTGATGTGGCAGTGATTGGAATACGTGCACGGTTCGAGTGACTAGGTGTGTGGAAACCTTTTGGCGAAGCAGTTGTGTCGTCAAGACGAACATTAGAATGGAAAAGTGTAAACTAGGAATAAACCGCATGCAAAGTAGTGGACTTTCATTGACAGTAAATATATATTCCTGGTCTTTCATTCTATTGATTTAAATTCAAGCACAACAATTTTGCAATGAATTCGGTATTCAAATAGAACTTCCAAAATGGAACTATGAATCCTCAAATCAGCTTGAAGTAACATCACAATGTAAGTAAAATATGGTTGTGGAAACGGTCCATAAGAATCAACAAGTAATCCGGTGAGTTAAGAATGTAAGCTGCATCAACAATAATTCAATTGATTTGTGGCTTAAATGATGGAACTCTCCTATTGATGCTAATCTACAGTTAAGGAATCATAGTCGGTAGAAAGATAAACTTCAAAATCTTTTTCCTGGTTTCAGCCTCTTCAGAATCTGTTTTCCAATTTCATTTTTCAGCCTCTTGCCTGGTTTTGGTTGTCCATCGGAGGGATCTGATTTCGGAAAGTGTGCAACTGCTTTACCAGTTGTGTAACCATGCAGTTATGCTCTTGACGATAAGATGATATTCTTTGTGAAGTTATGCTCTCCGACTCTTAGATGAAAAGCTTTTACTACTCACATTGTCCATTAAACGACGTAAATCGATTGAAGCAAAGCTTTTGGGGACTGCCCCTGGTTTGGCTTGATTTGACCGCCACCATTTAAGCAACCTGCTTTAGCATTGAGCAATCAACAAATGCTTGCTAGATCTCAATGTTCAATTTCCAAATTTTGGGATAAATGGTGCATAGGCTGATTCAAATAAGAGGACAAACCTGGAGGGCACGCCATAACCTCCACGAAATGGTAATCACCTTGTCCCATCTTGACTTTTATTACTACATTTTGCAGGTTTTGGAAACTATAACATAAGGTAAACTTGAAGACAGATTTCCCTTCCACCTGATATAGATCAAAACAGTACATTGACAATCACGTAGCAACAACCTTACACCTCAATTGTCACCAAATTCATAAGCCTCTACAAGGAGCAAGCAAAATGAATTTGCTATACTGTTGATAAACTCAACTCCATGCAAAGCAAACCAGACCATCAGAAATGACTGCAAACAAAAAACTTATAGATAACAATCAACCAGTCAAAAGGGGAAATATGCAATGATCTCACCTTTCTCTCCAAATCCTATCACCAAGATCACACCTTTAAGGCTCGGGTTAGACTTGTCCCCCCTTACCAAATCTCTCATCACAGTTTATATAACGTGGTGCATATCTATACCAGTTGAAATTCAAATGCTAACAACATTATCCACAAGTAAAAACCATAACAATTGACAATAGTTCACAACTTCAAGACAAAATAATAGAAGGAAAGAGTGATCTCGCAGCTCCAATGAACAAATATATCCTCCATGCACTGCAACAGTGTTCTCTATATCCATGTGAAGCTGGTCTCGAAATGAAGTGACTCATCGATGCTTCTCCGTTCGGCAACATCACCCTGCTTTCCTCTAAAAACTTGTTCTACAAGATAACGCAAATGACATTTCTCTGTTACATAGTAATCACAAACCAAGCTAGCAACTGCCCCTAACTTAGTAAGGACTGTAGCACCAACAACCATAGGCGGAGGGAGGTCCATTGGGCCCTGTCCCGAGACAGGGGTAAATTTCGGAGGAACAAAAATATATTATATATATGTATATTGGTGATGGAAAACAACGCTTATAGATAGTATTAGAGTATTTTTGTCACTACAGCACAACTCATTACTTATTCATAAATTGACATAAAATTAATTTATTATACTATAAACGAATTCTAAATTGCAATAAGGACCTCGTCAGATCTCTTTTCTACTTATGCCTATACGATTTTTTTTCCAACAACCCTGAAATTGTCTAGCGACGGCGACAATTCCACTAGTTTTGATTCTACGAATTACAACTGCAAATGTAAAAAGAGCATTTTCAGCTTTGAGTTCTATTAAGAAAAAGTTTCTAAGTCGATTTGGCGACCAATTTGCTAATGCTAATTTAGTGATACATTGAAAAAACTTATTTAATAGTGTAGACGGCGAATGTTTTTGCGTTTCTTTCACAATATGAAATCTCTTCGTGGTTGCTTATAAAAACAATGATTGTATAGTCGGTAATTTTTAATCTATGAATGAATTATGCATATACAATTATTTTTTATAATTTTTTATTAAATAATTTTAATTAAATATTTATATATTTATATTATGAAAAGAGGATAGGGGTGGTTTGAAATGCTGGCTCCGCCACTGCCAACAACTATCCCTAGCAACTAACATTACAGACTTAGCATTAATAGATGGGAATAAAATAAAATCAAAATCTTAGTCACACCTCCATTTCCTAAACCATTACAGTTATCCACTAAGAGGCAAAAACAGGATAGTACACCTAAACCTGTCAAACAAAATGATGTAGCTCAACTGTTGAGGAAGTCTGCATTGTCGTCTTCTTGAAGATTTAGCTCCTGCACATCAGTATCATGGTGAAATATTTTGCTTGCTTTATAAGAAGAAACAAACATATTTAAAAAAAAGGAATCTCAATTGTTATAGTTTCGAACCTGTATTCCCATGATCCTTCTGAGGACAGGTGCGAACATCGTGTCCTTCATTAGTGCAATGACTACAAAGTCTCTTACTTGGTTGAGTTGATGCTTCACTTTTACGTTCTTTTGTTTTCACAACTCAGGATCTTTAATCCTAATTGTTGGTATTCTCTCTGTTGTTTTCTCCATGGGATCCAATCCTCCCTTTTTTTCTCCAAATGTCTTCGGCTAATATAGTTAACCTTTCTATTTCATGTTTCGCCATCTTGTAGCCTTCCTCTGTTTTTTATGCATAATGACACAATCTTGCAAAGCTTCCATTTAGATTACCAGATCTAACAACAACATGTACCTCTTCATTTTGCAGCTCCGGATAGACAACCTGCACCTGACAATCTTCCTTGGCATCCTTGCACCAACGTTTTACAACCAATGCAGATGGTACAACTGAAATATTATGAACTTTGAGCACAAAAAAACAATGGCTACACGGAATGCCTTTGCTCTTGAGAAGATGACAGGAACATTTTCTTCGTCTATTTTCCGGATAGTACACCACAACCCAAGATCTTTTTGTACATGAATCTTTGTTTAGCTTATAAATCTTCTTTTCGCCGTTCAAATTAGTTGACACAGTATACAGCAAAGATTCCTCCTTGATCCTCTTTCGCACTTTGAAAAACATTTTCCGTGTGTAGATTCTAGAAAAATGTTCCTCGATACTGCGAAGATGCATATCACACACAGGGATCATATGGAGACTCGGAAAATATCCTTTTTCTCCTTGTGCAACAAACTCATACAACTTCAATTTCCTTGGCAGGAACTGATTCAGATAGGAGTTCATTCCTTCAACACGCTGTGAGCTCTTCATTCCAGCAGTGAATGTACTAGTGAAAAATGCTTGACCCCATCTGTGTCACTTCTCATACAATTCAGACAACCATTCATTACTGCCTAACTGAAAATCTTCAATAATCTTTCTCTATACCTCCTCAATTTATCAACTGAGTCAATCCGTTTCAACAATTTCTCAGATGCTTTCAAAAACTCCTTTGGACTAACATTCGATTCTGCATTTCTTCTCAAGTTCCAGCAACACATCCTGTGAGCAGCTTCAGGCATCAAATCCTTAATGGCCCTTCTCATTGACTTACACCCATCAGTAATCACAACACTTGGGTGCTAACCCTTCATTGCACTGAGAAAAGTTTTTAGTACCCAATTGTAACTTTCTACTGTCCCGTTCGGCAACAAAGCACACCCAAATATTTTGGTTGCATGATGGTGATTCACCCCAACAAAGACTACAAGAGGCATTTTGTATGCATTGGTTTTATATGTGGAATCAAAAACCAACACATCACCAAAGCACGAGTAATCGAATTGACAAGTGGAGTCAGCCCAAAACAAGTGTCTAAGTATGTTATCATTATCGAGGGTGAATTTACAGTAAAGTTCTAAATCGATTTTGTATTTAGCACGTAAGTATGCTAATGCAGACTCAGCATCACTATGCAGATCAAAATTCTTACCTCCATTGACGAAATTGTACAGATCTTTAAGAGTAAACTGACATTATCATAACCCCCCACTTCATTTACTCTCAAATCCATAATTTGACTTGGTTTCACACCCACTCCTCGCAATGACTCCACTTGTGCCTTATTGGCCTCTTTCAATGGCCGATGTGAGCGTAAGAATTGCACATGTTCAGGCAATGCTCTATCATGATTATGCCCTGGCACAAACTACTCTACCTTATACTTTGCATCTTTTTTATCAAATTTCACTTGGAATGAAGCAAGACATCCCACTCTAGTCACAACCTTTGCTTCCCTCTTCCTATCCTCTTCATTCGCATATTCTGTTCTAACCCCTTCTTCACAACAAACCCATTTTCGTAATGTCCATTTCCCATATTTCTTAACCTTCTTATCTCTTTTTCTAACACCAAACCCCATATACTTGTTGTAATTGTTGTAAAAAATTCCAGCTTCTTCAATGGAATCGAACATTACTTCTCTCAAATCATGCAACCCTCAATCCTCTATTTTTCCAAGAACATTAACGTTCAGAAGCAACATGCCAGAATTTTCCTGGGGATGACCACTACTTTGATTTTGGGTATTTGTATCAACATTCTCATGAGGTATATCATCCTGAAGAACATCTCCACGAGTTAAAAACGTTTCTTCTAATCATGTATAACAACAAAATAAAACTAGATAAGTCATACAGAATTGCATTGTAATTATTATTAGCATAAGTCACGAACCAAACCTTCCATTCGGCAGGGTAAAACTTGTTTTCTATTAATACAGATGAAGCAGAAAGAATTTGAGAGTAAAATGTTGCGCCACCTGCAACATTCACAACCATTTCAATAATATCCTCAACACAAGCAATGACAACTCATAGGCAAAACACACAGTAAGAACAAACAACCTGTGACATCAAAATGATTGGATAATGGTGAAGAATCATACTTTAGTGGGACTTCTCTTATTATTCATGGCCTCCTGGGTGGTTAAATTTGTGCTCGAGGTGCACATTATAGTTCTGCCATTCTTTCTTTGTGCTAATAACTTGAGACTATTTCTTTGGTCGCAATTCCACCCACTAACACATACTCCCCACGTAATCAACGAAAGAATACATAAATTACCATGATACTAGACGATAATGCAATGTGGTTAATGGCATCGAAGCGGAGGAGCATATGGCAAAGCTTTATGCCCCCAAGTAATGAATTGAAAGACTGAACAGGAGTATGAAATAGGTAAGCAGAACATTTCTAATTTGTTCCGAGAATGCTAAAGGTTCGAAACTTATCATATTAGATGCATAACTATTTGAATAGGTTCGTGTTTTTCCTCATGTTCCCTTTACACAACTATGTATGCATTTGGCCTTATCAAGCAGTCGGGTCCTCTACTTCCCATTGCTCTTATCAATTGATTCTTCATTTCACTTCTCTACAGAAAAGCCTCCCATCAACATGGCAACTGTGACATTCAAAGCTAGGTGGTTGATTCCTTATAGGTTCAACGGTGGGAGGTCCAGTTGGGAACCCAACGCCAACCTCACTCTCTAGGTGTCTCAGAAGGAAATCTATGTTGATGATTGATAACTTACAACATACAACTCTATCTAGCTTCTTCCTTCTAATAAACTACTCACGTTGTACCAACCAAAATATAAAGAACAAAGCAGTAGAATAGGGACAGAGCAACCAGTAGCCTGATGCTCGGTAAACACAACACCGTAAAGGAAAATACTCGCATACAAGGCGCAACATCCAAGACATACCAGCTCGGAGGAAAAAATAAGCTAGGCCTAATTCTAAAAAAAAACAAACGAATTGAATTACCAGGATTTGTTAGGCAATGTCGAAACTTCGACTTCCGCTTCGTCAACAAGAAGGGTGCAGACCGAGGGGACAGAGCAGAGTGAGGAACTCTTCTCTTACCCGCGCGAGGGATTGACGGTGTCAGCAGAGCAGTTCGACGCAGACAGAGGGCCTCCCCGTATTAGGGATTCGTCGTTTTTGTTTCACAGAATGAATGGCGGAGGAGGAATACGGTGAAGGAGTTTATTGGAGGAGATGGAGTTCCGATCAGAGTGGGTGGAGTTCGCCGGAGCTGTTTTGATTCTCGCCGGAGCAGTTTCGACCGAGAGAAGGAGATCGACGCCAAACTGCTTCACTTTCCCTTCGTTTCCTTGGGTTTTGGAGAAAAAAAACAAATAAAACTGAACATAATAATATGGGGAAAACGATGGGAAAAAAGGAACTGAAAGAATTCCGTACGGTTGGGTACGGCATTGGTTCGGGCCAATTTCAATAGGTCAGTAGGCTTTGGGCTCAAATTAAATAAATCATTCAGGCCACGTCAGCTCTACATGCTCCAATCAGAAATGGCGTTACTGGTGCCGCACTTTTTAGAGTGGCACCATAGTATTGGCCATCCGAAAAACAAACGATCATATTGTATTTTCATTAGTCCAGCATAAATTCACACAGCCCAGTCCAGGTACAGGCCCAAGGATAAAAGCCCAATAAAACTCTCGGCGAGCCGGGGAGGTGCAAATTTGCGTCTCCAACCTCAACCTTGGGGCATCAGCAGTTTGAGATCGCAGCAAAGTCGAGAACAAAGTCTCCGTTTTAAGCGATGGGATTCGGAGCTCTGAGAAACATAGTTCGGCCGCTGGCCAGAACGCTGATATGCGGCGCTTCCACTTCCAACTCTACATTGTTGGCGGCCAAGGCTCCGTTTCTGAGACCCGAGTGTCGATTTGGTCTCTGTCCACCATTGGCCCAGCCATCGCGTCATTTCAGTTTCTTTTCGGAGACTGGTTACGACAGGTTAACGGACAAGAGATTGCCAAAGCGCCGCCCCCTCGATAAACCTCGCCGGAAAAGGGCCGGCTTGAGACCTGCTGGTAATGTTTCAGTACCATGATGTGTTTTGAATTTGTGGGGTGCTGACGAGGATTTAGGGTTTTGGGGACCTAGCTGAAAGTTTTATCTTTGTCGGGTTCTTATTTGAATTGGATAGAACTTTGATCTGATTCTGCAATGCAGGGGCATTTGCTTGGGTTAAGTATGATGCTGGAGAGCCGATTAAACCCAGTAATCCTAATGAAGGAAGCGTCAAGAGAAGGAACGAGAAGAAGCGTAGAATGTTGCACCGGGCCTTTGTGAAGGTAGGTGCCGTGCCGTGGCAAAGGAACATCAATCGTTTCATTTGAAACTTCATTTGGCTTTAGCTTAGTTGATGGTGGCTGAATTGTGCTGATAGATACTTGATATTCAACATTTGAACAATGGTATTTAAGTTGGTAGGGACTGATTGACGAGAAATCGCATGCTGAACTCTATGTTTCTACTAACACATTGAAAATAGAGAAGACAATGATAGGAAGGCATAGTGCAAAAAGAGCAATAACAATATGTTCGATTGGTCTTATTTATGTGATGTTCTGATAATTCTAAAGATTTAGGGCCAGTTCTGTTGACGTGCTTATCAGTTGCAATGAACTTGTTTGATAATGCTTCTGCCACACAGTCTCCTGTTTTAGGATTCCCTCTATAGGTGTAGGTGAACTGTCCTGTACTAACCTGCTGACTATTATTTCTCGGTATTCTGGATTCGATTGGCGATAGCGTATAGAAAAAGTAGGCTGGCAGCCATCCGGTTTGGTGGCTGTCATGCTACATTGTAGCGAGCTTCTTTGGGTCGTTAATGCTATAAATCAATTGCCCAAGTTCACATTTTCGTCCTCTGGATTCCCAGTAACTGACATAAACATGTGTGTTTGAATTTGAACAGGCTGAGGCAAAGAAGAGGAAAGCTCTGGTGCAGGCAGCTAAACGGAAGAAAATGGCTGCGAGAGTGGATCGTAAAATGGCTTCTGTGGCGAGGGATAGAGCGTGGGCAGAAAGATTGGCAGAACTGCAGAGACTTGAGCAAGAGAAGAAAAGCTCCATGTCCTAGCTTTCTTTCTTTCTTCCGAGATGTATTTGGTTCCAAATGTCTGCTGCTACTGCTTCTGCTTGTTATCAGCAGAACAAGAACACCGAATCACATAAAGACCTTGAATTAATTCTTGTAACTCAGGTTTGTTGTTGCTTTGGCTTTCGCTATGGCTGTAGCTGTGAAGCCTTCCTGTTAAATCTACTGGCATTCTAGTTGGGAAGCTTCCTGCAATTTGTATGCAATTTGTATCTTATGTCACGTTTCAGAAGGTGGGAGCTAGACTAACAAACTAAACGAGAAAGGAAGGCAAGCAATTCACCCTGTGGTTTTGTCCTCCTTAGGGACCTTGCGGTTGGGATGCTTAAGAAGACGCTAGGCACTATTTAGGCGAGGAGGTACCGCCTAGTGCCCATGTTGATTAGTCGTTGCCTAGGCGAGATTAAACGTTGAAAAAAAATGATAGATAAGCCATGTTTCACAAAAATTCAAGTCCCCATATTATTATTCATCCATTCATATACACATCTTACCCTTTTCCACAATCCCAAACATCCTAGGTCGCCAACCATGAAGAGGGATCTCACTGCTGGTCGATGAGGGTGAGCGGTTGGTCGAATGGAAATGAGAAATAGAATAGGGTTTGAGATTTTCACAAAAAGACTATACTTTTTTCCCTTTATTAGTTGTTCTGGGCGTCACCCACCAGGGTGAAAACGCGTCTCCCAGTGCCCAGGTGCCTAGATCAATCACCCAGGGCTAGACGGGGCGATTTCCTTCTGCCTAGCTATTAATCTCGCCTACACGAGAGATTAATCGCGTCTTCTTGAACACTGGAACAGTGGTAGGATTTGCGAAACCTTGGATTAATCGATTTTGACCAAACCTGGACTTTCACCAGATTGTCCTGCTGCTCCCTGCTCAATTGCAGCTATTCTCTATCAACATTGCAGAAACGCATTTGTTTCGCTTAATCCAAATAGTACGGAAGGAGCCTGCATCGGACGAACGAGCGAACTTGAGGCTTAACAAAATCAATACTACTCTGGAAATTTGGAAAATGACCCCGACAGATCATTTTGAATCCATTCTAACTCTATTAATAACATTTTCTAATAGGTTTATAGGTAGTAAGGACAATACGACCTCCCAAGAACAGAACATATGCTTTGCATTCCGCTTTAGCTTATCCAAGTGATGTAGCAACAAACAGCCATTGACAATCCAGATTGCCGACTTACAGCGCCAACTCCCCAGCGGGTTCAAGTTAGCTCCCTCCTTGTGGTTTATGAATTCATTTGTCCAAAAACTTGCTGTCATGACAGCTTCCACAGTGTATCATTCCAAATCCTCTCATGTCACAGCTAGCATACATACCATTTTTCATTTAATGTTGCAGGTTTCGCAATCTCCAAAATGGGTCCAAAAATCTCAGTTCCCGCCCCACCCTTTAGCAGCCTCATCGAAAACATCCAACCAACTGTTACTATCAAACAGGACAAACGAAATTGAGGGCACACAATAATACACAGATTATCATGTGAGCAAAAGCTATCTTCTGATTCTCAGAACCACCCTCCTCCTCCTCCATCTTCTTCCACCACAGCAAACAATCAATGTTGTTCACACAAGGCCACCCAATCCAACCATTTCAGTAAAGACAGCGACACTAGAACTAACCAATGGCCATGCATTCTCTTGAAAACCATATGAAAAGGCATTGGACAGAGATATATTTTTTCTGTCGGTACAAAACAGGTTTACCCAGATAGAGCACGCAATCTATGGTGGTTGGATCTAACTACTTCTCGAGGGTGTAGATTAAGGGTATTAAAGAGGTGTGACAGTGATAGGCAGCTTCCTCTTCATCTTAACTGTTGGAAAGTAGACAATGTCGTCCTCTTCAGCACTCCATCTGTGTTGTTAAATACAGATGGAAGCACATAAAAAAAAGGGAGCCCAAAGTTATGGAGGGAAATTGATTTGGAATTGGAGATGGAATTTTTACCTGTAAGTGGTGACTAGGTGGTGGAGGAAGATTGAGATTTCAAGCCTGGACAGCTCCAAACCAGGACACAGCCGCTGCCCTCCACCAAAGGGTGTGTAGCAGTTGTTGTTCACGCCAACTCCTTTTCCCTGCATTTGCAAAAAAATAAAATTATTGATAATATCATCACAAGTGATTCGGTACTTCCAAATTATCTAGACTCAAATTTCGAACTGGATCGCCTTCATTACCTCCCATCTCCATGGATTGAATTGATAGGGATGCTGGTAGTTCTCTTCATCCATATGAACAGAGATGAAAGATGCCAAAACACACCAGCCTTTTGGGATCAAATGTCCTGCATTCACCCAAGAAAAATGAAAACAACAAACTAAACACACAATTATCATTTTGGTGAATGCAGACACAGATATTAAAGTAAATATGGTTTATCATTCCAATTTACCTTTGATTTCCACATCTTTTAGAGCTTTCCTCCAAACCCCATTGATGATATTTGCCATCCTTAATGTCTCACTGATCACCTGCACAGACACCACCCACAATTATTAAACTATCACCAAATAATCATAACATCAAACACCTGCTATGCACTCCCATTAAGGCCAAAAGGAGAAACCAAAAATACAAAATAAAAAAATAAAACCCATGAAAGGGTAGAATGGAAACGAAAGAAGTGACTCACATTTTGAGTAAATGGCAAGGACATGTAGTCAGTCCAAGAATACTCATCACACAACTCTTCCTTCTGCTTCTTCAGTTCCAAGTTCTCCTCCTACAACACCACCCAACACAAACAAACAAACAAACAGACAGACAGACACAATTAATCTATTTATTTATTAAAATTAACAGAAGCAATTTTCCTTATATTTCTCAACCCCATTTGTCTCTTTTTGAAGCTCTGAGTTGCGATCCAGAGACCCGATTTGTGGACTGGGGGAAGCAATTATTGCAGCAAGCAAAAGTGGTAAAGTTTCGAACTTTGTTGCAGGGAAGTGGTAGTGAGTAGCCAAATCAGAGAGACACCTTTTAAAGAGGGGAAAAGAAAGAAAAACCAGAGAGTTACGTTTGTCTGCAGAATTGGGTTGGGTGGGATGGAGAGTTTTCATTCATGAAAGTGACCACACAAACCAATTGATGTAGATTTGTGTGTATGTGTCTTTTGTACTGTGAAAGTTCTCATCTTCCATACAACCCCCTAGGGGTTTTACCTCTGTTCCTAAACCTCTCCCAACACTCAAAGTACACATAGAAAAACAGAGTTAAGTTGCCAACATCCATGCTATGGTGCTCTTCCATCTCTAACCACGGCCTTACACATCGTAATTAATTTAGCGTCGACGGACACTATTGAGATCAGGGTGGGAAAAAAAAAACAAATAATATCAGCTCGTGTTAAGCGATCACATCGATCACATCAATATGCTAGAACATTCACAATGTTCAGCTACCCTCAATCAGGTTGACAAACAAAAACAACTCCTGTTTTTTTTTTTTTTTAGTAAAAGTTCGAGCATATTAAAAGGAAGTATCTTTTTAACGTGATGTGATGAGGGATGAAAAAAAGAAAAATTAAACTAATTTCAACTTGTCCAAAAGTTTTGCTTAATATATATAGTTAGAGGGTTGGAGGGGATGAAGGAGGTGGCTTGAATTAATGACCTGCACGATGGAGATGTGGTTCTAGATCGTATTACACATGGGCTCTTCCCATTTGATGTTTAACTATTCCAACTAATACCATAGTTAGTGGAACAAATCATTGTGTTTGCTTGTTTAACAATGAAATAATAATGTACATATATATCAAAGCTTAAATATACAACTTTTTTTGTTAACAAAAGTACACAGCTGGCAGTAATCAAAATACTTTTTGTAATAGATATTCAAAAGAAGAAATACCCCATACAATAATTTAACTACCAAGCCAAAATTAAAAAAATAATCAAAATGGAAAGAGTTATTCTTCAATAAAAAGTTAGATTGATGATAAGCGAATTTATTTTACTATAATCTAGACAACCAAGTTATAGCTACGAGACGTGAAATAGAACAAAACGATGAACCCTAATCAAAGTTTTATTAACCTTACTTATTATATTGTTATTAATTACTAATAGTTTTTGTTTGTCATCATTGCAAATTTGCAAGAGTAGCTTAATAAGTTTTGAGGAAATTTACCATGATTTTGGGCCATGGGGACAGCGAAGTTTATGTCCAAGTGGACCACTCGACGCCGGCCGGCCCGACAGCCGTCCAGTGAACGTATCGTACGGCCTAGAAACCCCCCCGGTTTCATTCCCCCTCCCACAAAAAGCCCAAAACCATTTTTTTAAAAAGAGCCCGGGCCCACCGCCAAAACGTACCCACGTGTGCTTAACGAAAACGACCCGTCGGGAAAAAGTCAAACACTTTCCCGGCGTCTCATATAAAATCAGAAAAACAAAATATTCCGCTTTTTTTCCCCACGACAATAATAATTTTGAAAAATAAAAGGAAGACGTCGCTGTTCTCTATTGTAGCGCCAGAAACTATCCTGACCGTTGGATGAAAACCAATATAAAAAAAAAAAGGGTCGAAAGGACAGACGGACAAGATGTGATGTGATGGGATGGGGTGCACGGGTGGAAAACGTACCGTTAGTTGGTTTAAAGCGACGGGGCAGTCGCTGAGGAACTTGACAGCCAGCGTCATGGCCGTCGGCACGGTTTCTTCCCCTGGGATCATCATCTCCAGGATGTTGGCGCTGACGAAATCCAACGGCAGCAGATGCTTCTCGTCGGTTTCCCCTAGGAGGACGTCCACCGCATCCCGTGGAGCCGCCTTCCCGCCGCCGTCCGCCGTCATCTCCATCTCCATCTTCCTTCCATCCACGATTCTCTTCACCATCTTCAGCAACCTCTCTCTTGCCTGCATGACAAAAAAAATGATATATATGTATATTGTCCGCCACTCCATGCATCATTCATTCATTAATGCTCAACATAAAAGAAAAAAAGCAGCCGCGTGACATAGAATACATATATATAGAAGAAACGTAGCTTAGCTAGATCGGCGGGAAAAAGTTACTTTGCAGACTAAGGGACAGTAATTAATACGATTACAAGTCTCAGTTGGATTGAGTCATAATTCTACGACTCCATGATATTACTGATGGTTCCCCTCTATTCCCATTTTCACTAATTCTTTAATCTAGTGGTAACGTGAACATCTATTCATCATCTTTTGGTTTCAACTTTGGGGTTAACAACCAAAAAAGTGAACAAAAAAGATTCATACCATTTCATAGGTCAAACTACACCCCCCATAAAATTGACTTTCTCCTTCCATTTGATTGTAGAGTTTGGAGCCAAAAGCGTACGGTAGTATCAAAAAAATTAACGAAAGAGTATTTTATACTGAGGTCGTGAGTTCATACCGATAGAATATTTTTACTGTTCAACACAATGATTTCAGAAACACCGTTTAAAACAAACTTAAAATTACGTAGCTAGTGAATCATTATTAATAATAGTACCTTTAAGGAGTTGTAGAGAGTGGTTCCAGGGAAATTGATGGGCAAGCAGATCAAGCCTTTGATGAATTCCTGGAATTCGGATTTCATGAATTCCAAATCATCCCCAGGGCCGACGCTCATCAGGGCTTTCACCAGCACTTGAAACGTCATCTGAATATCATCAAACCGTTTGATTATATACACCCTTTAAGCAAATTTGCGATTTTTATATGCTAATATATTGATGAGAGAGAGAGAGAGAGAGAGAGAGAGAGAGACCTTCCTGGTCTCGTCCTGGACGAACAGCCGGTGCATGCCCTTCCACGACTCCAAAGTCAACTTGACGGACTGCTGGATGTCGTTGGTGATGTGGGCTTTGAACTGCGGGGATCTGAGGAAGCCACCGATCAAAGCGTGGACCTTCTTCTGGACGGGGCCGTTGGTCTGGAGAATGGACTGCTCCCCAAAAAGTTCCCTGATGGATTTAGGGTAAGCCGGGATGAAGGAGTTGCTGCCATGGTTCTGCAACACCACTTTGTTCACTTCTGGGTCCGTCGACACGATGATGGGCGTCCCCAGGATGTTCGTTTTGAACACATCCCCATACCTACAATAATAAAAACCATAATTAATTAATTAATAAATACCAACGCACAAGGACAACAAGGGAAGAGAAAATGGGCCGATAATTCATTAATTAAAAAGCTGAAACGGACTTTGAATGCAAAACGCAGTAAATTGTTCTTCCTTTCCTTTCTGTAGCTACTGAGGCTAGGCTAGGGTAGCGTAGTAGTATTGGTATAGAGCTAGGGGAGTTGGGGGGCTCGTTATTAATGCAAAAAAAAAAAAAAAAAAAAAGTGGAGGCCTTTTTTTTTTATGTTTTGGGGATATATTCTTCCTTCCTTTCTTCTTCTCTTTTGCTCGATCATCGTCTTTGGATGGTTCTTCTGCTGTCTGTGGGGTTGTATAATTGTATGAAAGTGAAATTTCTCGACTTGAGTAAGGTGGAGGCTATGGAATCCAACCAACCAACAAAAGGTGCAGTAAACCCTTAACCCAATATCACCCAGATAGAACAAAACAAATAAAAAGGAGGAAATTTTTGGATTTGTATGTATGATATGGAAATTTGGAGAAGCACCCATAAAAAGAACACACAAGAATATGTATGTTCAATTTATACGGAATTTAATAAGAAAGAGTATTAAGGGCTAAAATAAGATAGTGTTTTTTATTGCTATCTTTACATGGGATTATCATAATTCTATATATGTTGAAGGTGAGTGATATGATGTGACATGTTGTTGGGTAGTAACATGCATACATACATAAATTGTTAATGAATTAGTCAAAATTCATAGTTTTCGTTCTCCTCCCTTTGATTTCGGAGGAATTTTCCATCCAAAGAGTAGAAATTAAGGGAAACTTAATCAAATAATTAACAAAGAGGAATCATGATCAGAAATTGGAAAGTGTGAATGTAAAAAAGTGTTGCATATACAAATAATCATTTTGATCAGAAAAAGTTATAGTATCAGGCGGCGCTAGCATGTAGTTTTGGTGGTAACTGATGATAATAATAAAATCCAGGAAATGCATCTGTAAAATAAAAAATAATAAGAAGAAGAAAAGAAATGCATCTGCAACAACCGAAGCAAAAAAAAAAAACCCTACTCAGTAAAGGACGAGAAGGAAAGAAGAATTGATGGGTCGCTTACAGAGATTTGCGGGCGTCCATGAAAGAAACGGGCCGAGAAGTGTATCCGCAGGCAATGAAGTCGAGAGTTTCTCCGATCAAAGGCCAGCCCAGGTTCCCTTTCGGCACCGCCGCCGACGACCCCTTGTGGCCGTCGTTGCATTGCCGCCGACTCCACCACCACAAGAGCGGCAGAGCTCCTCCCAACAAGATGCCGACACTCGCTCCTAACCACCACATCTCTTCCCGTACCCTACTGAATAACTTCCTCTTCTCTTTTCAACTAATAATAATAGAGATTTATTTATTTATAGCCTTACTCCTAATCCTATCCACTATTTTGGAACCAATAATCCAATAATTCCTCCCCCTATTTCTTTTTTTTTTTTTTTTTACGGGGTCACCTCCTCCTTCCTCTCGATTGATTTGAATCTCTGAATCAAGGCTACCTGGCTGATCTCCAATATATATGATATATATAATTATATATGTCTAAAAAATATAAATCGCCATATAAGTTACGTTGCTCTCCTCGATCCTTCTTTTTTCTCTCTACCCAAGAAGGAGGTATGAGGTTTTGTTGATGGGGACTTCGTGAGAAGGAATTGAAGATGAGCGAAATATGGAACTGATGATGAGAGCTACAGAGAGAGAGAGAGAGAAGGGCAGGGAGAGGAGAAAAAGAAAATAGCAAACCAGTAGAGAGAGAGAGAAGAAGTGTATGGAGGAGAGATTGGCAAAGTAACACCAATTTATATTTAATGAAAGGGGGGACCGACCGGCCGGCCGGCCAGGGAGTCGGGTCAGTGTACCCACCCAACCCAAAGCGCCACGCAGATGCATTTTGTCCCCAGACGCAAATCATCATCATCCATATTCCAAATTTATCACTCCCTTCCATAGTTAGTAAAATACGGTTCGGAAAAGTTACGTATAAAAAAAATACATACGAGTATTTTACTTCATTTTTAAGTTAATATTACATTGAATAGTACGTTAATAATCATAAATATAAAAAAATAATTATTTTAAAAATAAATAATAGTCTAGTTAATAATTTAATTCATTAAATACGGATATTAAACGTGTTATACGGATATTATACGTGTTTAGTATGGGAGCCATCAAATGAACGAAGAGAAATGAAACAGCCTGACAATAATACGAAGGCAGAAGTTTTAAATGTATAAAATACGTACGGATACATATAAAATATTTACTTACTAACTATGCTACCTTCCTCCTGCCTAGTTCCACGTCAACGCATACGACTCCCTCAACACACTCTTCTCCACACTTCGATTAAGTTTATCCTAAATGCTTCAACTTGTACTCCGCAGTCATCACTCCAAACCTTAAGCCATTGTTAAATTATATACATAATTCAACCACAAATCATTTCATCCCACAAACTCATTTTTTGTTGAAGTACAATGTAAATTAGAATTAATTTAAGATCAAATGTAATATTTACTTGGTTTATATGAGAAGTCTGAATTTGAGTACCTTAAATCGATGAATTCGAGAGAGACGTCTAAGATGCGTATCACATGGCCTCATTCTCCATAGGAATGAGCTGATTGCCTACATCTCCTGTTCTATAAGCACTTACGTATAGAGTTGACTTTTGTAAATTAACACGCTGACCACTCATATGTTCACATATTCAGCCAATACATGAAGGAAATTAGTGTATTCATAAGTGATTTGAGTCCGATTGTACACATTTTACCCGTCATTTCTTGATAGTTTGACTTTGCATTTCATCATCTCTCAACCTATTTTAAGTTAGGTTGTGTTATTTTTGTTGTGTTTCAGTTCCTAGCACGTGTGGGAAGGTCAAGTATGAGTTCGGGACAAATGGAGGCAAGAATGGCAAGGAAATGAAGAAAACGGAAGTGAACCCGGCCAAGACACGACCGTGTTCCAAGACCGTGTTCAACACCTTCAGCCTGGACACGACAACGTTTCAGGCGCCAGAAGATTCTTGTCATTTAGCGAACACGGCCTAGACACGGTCGTGTTCGTTGGCCGTGTCAGAGGTCGAGTTCCAGGAGATTTTGGGCACATCGTGGGCCTAGATGTTATCACGGTCTCCTCGACAGTGATATTCGATGAAGAGGGCGTGAAGTCGGCCAAAAATGGTGTGTTTTGTCAAGGATTAAAGAACGCGGCCTGAACACGCTCGTGTTCACATGCCATGTTGACTTGAAGTTTCCTCAGCTCACGATCAAAACACCGCACTTGGGATAGAACATGGCCAGATGACACGACCGTGTTCAAGCTGATTTTTGTGGAGTATAAATTCTGGAGCTGAAGAAAGAAGAGGGGGCTAGCTTTTTGGTAGGTTTTCAGGGTGCAGAAAAAAGAGGATTTCTAATGAGAGATTAGGGTTTCTTCTTCAGAGCTAGAGAGAGAAAGTGTCATTCAAAGGAGGAAGAAAGAGATTGGGCTTTATTCAAGCTAGAAGAGTGTAGATTCTTACCTCTCAAGGGAAATTCAAGCAACAAGGAAGGAAAATTGTCATCTCTTCATGGTTCTTTATCTCCTTTTTGTTGTTTTCCCTTGGCTAGCTATGGAATAACCTACCTCTTCACTTGAGTGTTGTGAACCATAGCTTTAAATATGGGGTTAATACCCTAGTTTGACGCGAAGTTTAGCGTTTGTGACAATTCTGACCCCATTTTTCAAATAAGACATTTATGGCTCATTTTTTAAATTATTGGACAAATCTGACCCGAAATTTATGTTGACTGTTAAAACTGACGGTCAAACATTCTCACCGTTAATGACTCAGCATCTAGGGCTGAAGTGGCATCCACGTCGCTTATTAATCAAAAATAAAAAACATTAAATAAAAAATGGACAAAGACTTCTCTCTGCTCCTTTTATTCCAAAAAAAAAAAAAACTCCTAACCTACCCATCTCTTTCTCTCCTTCTTCTTCCTCTCAAAATAGCCACCGCCACTGAGCAAGTATGCCCATCTCCCTCATTCTTTATTCCCACTCATAGCCGACGATACCCACCAGCTTGATGATGGCAATGGTAGGAAATGCTCCTGCCTCGTCAGCTTGGCTCTGCTTCGAACGAGAAGAGCCATTGATGGTTCAAACTCATAAGATCCGGCTGTGGTGGTGACAGATCTTGAGGTAGGGGATTTTACTCCCTACACCTGGATCACCGCCCGTCGATCACTGTGTTGCCTGATGACGTCGGATCTGAGGCGATGAAGAAGGACAGTGATGCGACGAGTTAGGAGAGCGCGTCGAGAATGCGGAAAAGGTCGAGCTTGATGGGGTGACATCGACGGTGATTGCAACGACGAATGGGGAAATGTCGAGTTGATTCAGGGGAACGCCGACCGGAAGTTCCTTCCTCTGTTCTCTCATTCATATGTTCCTTTCTTCCTCATTCAACGCCGAACTTGACAGCGGCGGCAGAGCATTCTCCATGTACGGAAATCGGAGGAGGAGGTAGAGCCTCGTTGCTAGTAGCTTCTCGCAAGACCAGGTTCCTAGGAAGAATAAAATGCTTGTTCTCTATAGTTACACCGCCGTCGGAGAAGAGTGAATCTAGAAGCTCCACTGCCGGAGAAGGGAGAGCGGCTGGTGGTGGTGGAGAGTTCTTGGGCCCTTTGGATTGTCTGCCATGAGTTAAGAGAGATGAGAAGAAAATTAGGGATATTGACCTGGGTCTTTGACTTATTTTTTTTTTATTTGTTGATTTGTTTTATTTTGTTTCTAATTTTCTTCCAAATAATTAAATAAGTTATTATTTGATGATGCGGCAATCATGCATCGGCCACATAAGTAGTTTTTCTCAGTCATTAACGGTGAGAATGTTTGACAGTCAGTTTTAACGGTCAAAAAAAATTTCGGGCCAAATTTGTCCAATAATTTCAAAAGTGAGTCATAAATGTCTTATTTGAAAAATAAGGCCAGAACTGTCACTAACACTAAACTTCGAGCCAAATTAGGGTATTAACCCTTAAATATGTGATATATTGTATATTAATTGAATGCTTTGTGTGTGGGTTTGTGTTTAATGGAAAGTTTGATGTATTTTCATGATGTTTGGGTTGTGTTTTTCATTTCTGATTTCTCATTGCTATGCCAATTTTACATAGGTAGAGGGAAACCACCTTGTTGTTAGGAGACTTTGATAAGCTAAATTCCTTGGCCAATTGAGCCACCTACCTAGGGCAAATTAGGGCAAGCCTCAAACTTTGATTTAACAATTTAACTTGGGTGTTATTTTGCCGTCTGAATGAAGTTCTGAGGGATTGGTTCTTGCAACCCTTAGTTAAGCGGTTAAGAGAGCTAGGACTCTTAGCTTGGAAGATTGGAGAATCGTCGGCCGGAGTGAGCGAGGAAGACTGGAGAATTGTCAGACGGTGTGAGCGAGGAAGATTGGAGAATCGCCAGTGAGAGTGAGCGAGGAACATCGGAGATCCGACGACCTAGTGAGCAAGGAAGATCAAAGAACTAAATTTTCAACCAGAGAGAGCGAGGGAGATCGGAATCGCCCTTCAGTCGGGATGAGTGAGGAGGGAGATCAGAATCATTTTTTCTTTGGATAACCTTGGGTAGGGATGGCAACAAAACCCGAACCCACGGGTACCCACCCGACCCAACCCGGTCAACGTGGGTAAAATCCGTGTTGACGGGTTTTGGGCCGGGTTTGGGTTTAAACCCGTTCACTATTCACCGGGTTGGGTTGGGTTTGGGTTTAGGTAAACCCGACCCATGGGTACCCGCCCACACCCATATAATTAATTTTCTCGATATATTTAATATTCTAAACAACTAATCTTATTTATATTTGTGGAGACATGTCTAATTTTTTCTTTCTAATTGTGTAGAATGAATTTGATGTTATCGAGTGGAGAGTGAAGAAACTTAATTGAAAGGAAGAAGCTTTCAATTAAGTAATCATATTATTTATGGATAATTTGTGATTTGCTTCAATTTTCTTGAGTTTTCTAGATTGGTGTTGAACAATTTGTATAGTTAATTTGTGATTTGCTTGAATTTATAGAATGGTGTTTTATATATGGATATTTTGTATTGAGAGATTAATATTTAACTTTAATTTTGATAGGAACTTGTTATTGCAAATTTTTTACGATCAAAACCCGCGGATACCCAACGGGTTGGGTTGGGTTTGAGTTTTTCAAACCCAGTGGGTTTTACCCCGGGTTTTTTTCACGGATAAACCCATGGGTTTTGGTTTGGGTTTGACAAAACCCGACCCAACCCGACCCATTGCCATCCCTAACTTTGGGCGTCGTTTTTTATATTTTTAATTGCTAAACTAAAAGAGAACCTATATTATTTATAAACAAATATTTCAACTGGAAAAATGGAGGAGCGGATGAAATTTGGTTGTATGTAGCAAGGGTTTTTTAACCCTTGAAACAAAATGTTAGTACAATAAATTCTGAAAACAATAGTAATGGGGTTGAAACCCTCCTGCAGAACCCTTGGGATAAGAGTTTTTTTTTTTTGTAGTGCAACAATGGAAAGAGGGGTGAGCTTAGCTCGGAGGGTTAGGAAATTAAAATGAATTATATTTTTACATTTAATGGCAGTGATAATGAGGTGAAAATTTTAAATTTAGTTTTTTTATAATTTTTTAATTGACACATCATACATTTAACGGTCAACTATAAGAATTGACTGCCAGTGGCGGAGCCAGGTTGTAAAACTAGGTGTGTCCTCTTTTTAAAATATAAACATATAAATAATTATTTAATAATTATAATTAAAATTGAATGGAAACTAGCTCTTGCTTCATACTTCATAATTCTGGACAAAATTGAGTAAGATATTGAGAAAAAAAAAAGAATCCAAATAGAGATTTATTTCAATGGAAGATTTCATTTATAGCGTATAAATTAATTTCATATCAATCAAATAACAAAAATTGAGCTTCATTGTAATAGTAAAATACTTTTTAGGCAAAATACATTTCAATAGCCATAATTATTCGTGTTGTGACAATAATAGCCACTTTTTGAAAAATACACTGATATAGCCATTCCGTCCATAAAAGTAACGGTTTTTTCATGATTGCTGACTGGACAAACGGATGTTTGCTACGTGGCAGTCCAGGTGGAATGTGTTTCTAATGGGGCAAAAATAAAATAAAATAACTGCAAAATAAAATAGAAAACAAAATAGAAAATAAAATCAAAAGCTCATTCTCTCTAGATTCATCTACCTTCCTTTCTTCTTCTTCTCCCTACATCTCCGATCAAGCAACAGAGACCCATTTCATCTCGTTAAACCCCTTCCCCAGCCGTACGTCGTCGCCATCGACCATATTTTGCCCCTGTTGAAACCCACAAAACCCACAAACTTGGAGCCACTAGATTCACCGACGACCTAGTGCCGGCAGATCCAGGCGCACTAGGGACTCCGTCGTTTTGCTCTGATTCAGCCCTCGCGTTGACCTTCAATCCACCGCCAGCGTCGTCGCCTCGAGTACCGGTAGATCCAGGCGCACAAGGGCATCTTTAGCGTCAATCGTTGTCGATCTAGATCTCCCAACCCACCGCTGGCGTGAATCCATCTTCGGCTTCAGTGGAATCCATCTCCACGATTGATTTTGAATACCCGTCCCTTCTTCCCAATTTTGGGAGTCAAATTCCAAACTTAGATTTTTTAGTTCTACAAAGAAAAAAAGGCAAAGAAGAAGATGGAAAAAGGCTCTCCCTCTCTGTCTCTCTTCATCTTCTCCGCTGACTCAACACCACTGCCCTTTGCCGCAGACTCCCCTGGGATAGAAGGAGATGGTTCAGAGCTCGAGTTCCTCAATATTCAGGGCTTTGACTTTCCTCCTGAGGACAAACCAATCTGCTTCTTCGCTCTCGGTAACATGATGCAACTGAGCCTTGTTCTCCCACCACCAGATAGCTCCAGATCTGGAGATTTGGAGGACAGATGGTTGGGTCTTGTTCTGGGATGCCCTTATTTTGTCGCTGCCTCTTATGGTTTGATAAAAAAAAAAGATGGAATCAATCGCCTGATTCATCGTCTCTGGGACACCTCAGCTCAACCCTTCCCAAATCTTAGTCAAATTTCGTGACTGACTCTCTGCTTCTAGCTTGCATCGGTTTTCTCCATATTCTCTGCTTTTAGGTTTTGTGTTTGGCGGTCAGTGGGTGGGTAGTGGTGGGAGTTTTAGATGGAATTGGTCCGACAAGAAGGCTTCTTTAATCTCTTGCGGCAGAGTTGTATTTGGCAGCGAGTCAGGGGATGGGGGATTCAGTCTCAGTAAAACAGACGTGAGCGACGACGGTGGTTAAGCAGCGCCGATGTAGGAGAGGCACTGATGTAATGCAAACAGAAATTATATTATGAAAAATTAATATTTTATTTTGATTTAAATATGATGTGGCAGTGAGGTGGCATGTTTTTGTACGTTAGAGCTGGTGTAAGTGCTGAGGTGGCATCCACATCAGCATTTTGTTAACGGTGTTAAAGTTTTTAACGGAAATGGCTAACTTTGTCAATTGAGTTTTCAAAATGTGGCTATATTAGTTTATTTTTCAAAAAGTGGCTATTATTGTCACAACCCAAATAGTTATGGCTATAAAAGTGTATTTTGCCTACTTTTTATACTATATCAATGTGATGAATTTGAATATTTTATCCCTTACATAAATATATATAGGATTGTATTAATTTTTATTTTATCAAAATTTAGTTGTGTCCTGGGAGGCGGGGACACATCCCAAACCCTCTCCTTCCGCCTATATTGACTGCCACATCAGACAAAGTTAACGAAATTGGACGGAGATTGACCAACATGACATGTTTTACTAAACCCGGTGACCACGAATGAAATTAAATATCTTTAGTGACAAACACGAACCTTATTAGTAATTACAGTGACCAACCTTGCAATTTACCCATATTCGATAGTACATATAACCTCTATAAATTAATATATGGGGACCGTAAAAATTATTAATTTATAGTAGTTATTAATTAATTGATAAATTATTAATTTTAAAGAGGCTTTTCTTATAATGTACGTTCATCGTATCTTCCAAACATTTCAAGTTCATACAATAACTTATCGCATTCTACGTATTCATTGTACTAACATTTAATAGAAGAAAATTACGTATTCTTCCAAGATAAATGTATTCGATGTATGCTTATAGATGATCTAGATTCATCTTTTAAATTACTTGCACCCTATATTCATTGATCATACATTCAATATAATTTATCGAATATATGGTGACCCGATCACTATAAATAGTAGTACATAAATATTGTAAAATTACTTGCACCCCTAAATTCATCGAATATATGGTGACCCGATCACTATTTAATTACTTGCACCCCTATATTCATTGATCATACATTCAAAAATACTTGATGCAATTAGAGAAGACAACACCGGAGACTTTGAGTGCAATAAGGAAAGTTCAAGATGAACTTCTATTAGACTTGAACTTCAAGAATAAACAAACAACTATATATTCATATTTTTCTAAATTATCCTAGCTATATTATAAATTTCTAGATGAATTGTATTTTAACAATTATTAATTTATAGAGTTAAAAATACATGTATTTATATAGGTTGGTTCTAAAAAATTATTATCTTATTATTTTATTAAATTTGCTCATTTTTTACACTAGCACAAGTTGGGACCAGAGAAATTATTAATTTATACTACGTTATTAATTTATCAATTATTAATTTGAAGAGGTTATACGGTGTAAGAAATATTTTTCATGTGAAAATATGGTGCGAGTAGAGTGAACCTGCAATCCACCCACCACCATCCACTCACCCACATAATTGCGGGTGAGAGATTTATCACTCTGCAATCCATCTGCCATAAACCAGAGCTTGAAGTTTGTAGAGGCGATCACCATACAATTGTTAATATTGAGAGTTGTGAAGATTCGAACACACGACCACTTGGGCAAACTAGACTCTGATACCATGTCATAAACCAGTTGGTCTCAATAACTTGAGTTGTTGGTTAGTAAATACTCCGTTTAATACACGTATATGTACCTGTACGTATTTTATCCGTAACTTTTGTATCCGTATTATTGTCAAGCTGTTTCATTTCTTCCGGTTCATTTGATGACTCCCGTACTAAATACGTATAAAACCCGTATAACACGTTTAATATCCGTATTTAATATATTTAATTGCTAAATTTACTGATATTTATCTATTTATTTATTTTTAAAACAATTTATTTTTTATATTTATGACTATTAACATACTATTAAACGTAACATTATCTTAGAAACGAAGTAAAATACACGTACATATTTTATACGTAACTTTCCCGTACTGTATTTTACTAACTATGGTTGAGAAAAAGTTATACTGGATCTTATACCATTTTCTTACACCACCCACATCACTCATCCACTATGTGGGATTCGAATTATTTACATATAGATCGATATCAATCCGCGGATTAACCAACCACTCACGGTCCCTTGCTAATTCCTAACTGTAAGTCTGTAACCACATTGGATCAGATGAGGACTCGGTTGAGGGCTCACGCATCTCAAAGTTGGAGTGGGAGGGCAGCGGGGGGGCACGTGAAGGAAGCCCACTGGGCCTTTTGGTGGATGAATTGTCAGCTCACCCTATTCCCCTTCTCTCTATCTGCTCTCTGGGCCCATTTCCTTTTCACTGCTATAAGTTGTGGAGACGCATCCAAAAACACACATCGACTTGTCTTCATCAAACCCAGAACTATCACCATCACCTCTTATTTATCAGCCACCTTCCCATCTCATTCTCTCTCTCTCTTCCACCTCGCTTAGCTGTTTCCTCATGATCCTATCTGCATGAGGAATTATTCAATGGCCTGGCTAGTGGCTACCCAGTTTTTGGACCAAAAATCCGTCCGTCTGAAAAAAAATACACGTAGGATACAGTGTCATATTCTAGGATTCGCCATACAGGTCAAACTGACAATGATCAGGTGCCCCCAGTTAGTATTTCCAAAGCTGGGGTCTTCCGAAACAGATCTCCATTAGACTAGTCTAGTCTCTGAACATAAACAGCTAGTGATAAACAAACAGTATGGCCATATAGCTCAACATAACATTTACAAAAATCCTTCTGAGAGGTGTACAGAATTATTCTTAGAACCTTGAAATCAAGCAAAATGCAAACAAGCCTGTTCTGATAACTTTGCAAGTGCTACAACAATCAGACAGCACAGGCCACAGCCTCGTTCTCCACCGTGTTACTGTAAAACAAGCTCAGCTTAGTGATGGCAAGTGCCTCGCCATAAAGCGAGGCGCGTGAGGATCTCAAGATCCGAACTTCGACATAGTCACCAACAACAGGATTCCTTTGCTGCTGCTGATCAGCAGCGTCTTCGGCGGTCCTGTTTGGAACTGGCACAGTGACGAATGAAACTCGGTGGCCTCTGTCACTCTTGCCCATAAGCTCCGTCTCGGGAGCTCTCTTGTTGGGTCCTTCTACAAGGACAAGTTGGATGCTTCCGATTTGGGAGTCATAGCACTGGCCTGTGCTTTCACGGAATATCTCGATCAGCTCCGTCAGTCTTCTCTGCTTGACTTCTTCAGGGACATCATCTGCATAGTTTCTGTGAGCATGGGTTTTCTCCCTCATGCTGTATGCAAACATGAAAGCCATATCGTAGCCCACCGTACTCACCAGGCTCAGTGTTTCTTTGTGGTCTTCTTCTGTTTCTCCGCAGAAACCTACCAATTACAGAGAAACAGAATCCGAGTATATCATATACACCGAGTAATTGCCATTTCTTTGGCTACCAATTTTAATGCATTCAGCCATTTGAAACAATCTGCTAGCAACTCATAGCAGATTGCCTGGAAGCCGACTCTTGATCTAAGAGAAAGGTCTCCAGGAATGCTAAACCCTAAGCGATTCCCCTCTTCCCTCCCTTCTCGACAATATTATTCAATAAATCCAAACAAACATTTAAAGAACACAAGTGTCAGCTCAAATCAATTTGGCTCCATGGGATTCAACTAGATGCACTTAATCAAAGTTCCAACTTCTTGATCAAATACACTTCAACTTGTAACATCTATCTATCAGATTTATGTGGACCAATTATCTTTTCTATACTAACTTCCAACATCTATATATCAAATTTATGTGGATCGAATTATCGTTATCTTTTCTATACTTCCAATTGTACCGTCTCTTTTCGATAACACTTCAAAAGTTTGTGGTGTTATTTAGTGATTTCACACATAACTCAGATATTTAGATATTTCATCTTATTTCTAAGGGGTCGTTTGCTTCATGGATTTATAAACGAGGGTTTTGTAATTTAAAAACCCAAGGATTTATCAAGGATTTGAGGCATCATGGATTTGTAACGATCCTTTGTTTGTTGGGATGTTTTTATCATGGATTTAAAGGTGTGGGATTTACTACTTGAAGTCAAAAATTACATTACTGCCATTTTCTATATGTTTGACATGTTTATGATATGTACACAAAACAAGGACAAAATTTCAAAATTACCTTACTATCATTTTCTATATGTTTGACATGTTTATATATGTACACAAAACAAGGACAATACATACTAATAAGCATAATGCCACATGGACAATAATAATAAACGAGAAAATTCCGTTTTAACTTTTAACGTAACATAATCAATTACCAATTCTTTGTCATCCTTTTCAAAAGTAACATATAACAACATATATTAGAATCGGGAGAAAAAAGAATTACACGTTCCATGAAAAGGTCAAAGAAAACTAGAATACAAGAAATGATATAAAAAATCTAACTCATGTTTGCACATTAATTGAACGTTTATATTATTCATTTATTTTTAATTATAATGTATAATAGTTAAATTTGAGGGCAACCTTGGAATATTAAAATTGCATTAGGGTATATGGGTAAAATGTCATCAAGGATTTATGCCATACTCCAAATCCCACATCAACATGTGGGATTTATAAGTCCGTGGGGTCCACGTATTTGGACCCTTAAAATCCGTGGGCCCCACGGATTTGGTCTCCAAAAAAGGTGCAAGCAAACAACGGATTGTACCTAAATCCTTGATAGTTGGTTTTTTGGTACCAAATCCATGTACAAAATTCTTGAAGCAAACGACCCCTAAATAATCAACAGATTGTGAGACTACCTAATCATTTCACAATCTTTGCTTTTATTTAAATATTTCCTCAATAGCACCCCCACTTTAGTTGACAACTTCTCACCGTTGACACCAACTAGATGAATCAAATGTAGTCGCCCGAGAAAGCAATCTGCTAGTAACTCAAAGGCAGATTGCCTGGTAGCCCACTCTTAAATCTTAATGCAATAGAAGGGTCACTTAGAAATGCTAAACCTCCTGACATTCTCGACTTCCTTCCCTTCTAAACAATTTATTCACTAAAGCCAAATAACCATTCAAACGAAGGCAAGAATCTGCTTAAATCAAATGGGTTCTTGAAGCTTAAATAGATATATGTTAATCCCATATAGAAAGTGCAAGTGTAGTCACTTTTAAATCAAAAGAGCTCACATACCACATATGAAATCACTGCTTATGCCAACATCCGGAATAGTTCTCCTTATCTTCTCCACCAGTTCCAAGTAAGCCTCTCTAGTGTATCCGCGGCGCATTCTTTCTATCATTCTGCTACTCCCACTTTGCGCTGGTAAATGGATGAAATTACAAACATTATGCCTGTTCCTCATTACATGGAGCAAGTCATCAGGGAAATCTTTGGGGTGCGGCGATGTGTATCTGAACCGCATCTCTGGGAACTCGGTAGAAAGCCGATCCAGGAGATCTGAGAAACGTAAACCCACGTTCTTAACCTTGCACATGCTTGAGAACCCTTCACTGTACTTCCAGTTGGAACCTGCTTCAACTTCTTGTTCAACTCCTGATTCGTCATTATAGCTGTTCACATTCTGGCCAAGAAGTGTAACCTCTTTCACGCCTTCTTCCCATAGCTCTCCAACCTCTTTCACAATCGATTCCACAGGACGTGACCTTTCTCTCCCTCTAGTAAATGGAACTATGCAGAATGAACACATATTGTTACAACCCCTCATCACAGACACAAATGCAGTGACTGAATTCTTCATGATTCTAACTGGGCTGATATCAGCATAGGTCTCTTCAAGTGAAAGAAGAGTATTAATCCCCTTCTGTCCATAGTCAACCTCTTGAAGCAACCTAGGCAAATCTCTATATGCATCTGGTCCACAAACCACATCAACCATTTTATCTGAGTCTAGTATCTTCTCCTTCAGCCGCTCAGCCATACATCCCAATACAACCACCTTTGGAGGATGAATCGACTGTGCCCTTCCTTGGGCAACATTGCGCTTCCATTGTCTCTTTAGAAACCAAAAGTAATTAAGCCTCTGCCACACCTTTTGCTCCGCATTGTCCCGGATAGCACAAGTGTTTATGAATATGATCTCAGCAGCTTCTGGGTTGTCTACAGTTTCTCTATATCCAGCATTCTTCATTACGGACAACACAACTTCCATATCACTGATATTCATTTGGCAACCATATGTCTCGTGATATATACGCCCTTTGGCAGGGGTTTCCGTTTCTTCTGTGATAACTTCATTAGCTGCTACAACACTAGATAGAATCGAACAATGGATGGAAGAAGAAAAAAAAGCCACCGTCACGGTCTAATTGAATCGGTGTTAACATGGTCGAATCAGACTAGTCAGAGCTAAGGGAGATAAAATTTATGGGGATAGTGGGGGAACTCACTCAGGCTGAGTCTGCAAAGCGGAGAGAGATGCTTGGGCAACGAAGTGATGAAGCCCAGGGCCTTCGGATTTGGCTGTAGAAGGAAGGTGCGACTGAGAAAAGCTCCTGCAGAGATTTAGAGCAAAGCTGCTTCCTTTGAGCTGCCGCTGGCTCCAATGGCGGTGAGGATACGCAGCTCGGACGGTTTTGGAGGAGAAGAGTTTCAGGGTAAAGCAGCAGCATCGTCTTTGAATGGCGATGGCACGGTGCGGTTTTTGCAGAATTGCCGAGAGAGAGGAGAGCGATGAAGACGCCATTGAAGCAGAGCCAAAGAAGCTACGCTACGCCTAGGATTAACGATTACCCAGCGGCTGCGGCCAGTGGGAGGCCATTCGAAGCTAGAAGGCAAAAGAGGGACTTGCCAATCCAAAACTAAACAAGGCCTGTCTAAACAATAACCAGTTTGCACAAGCCCAGCCCATGAAGAACTGGTGCGGGCCCAAACGGAGACTGGCCCGAAATATGGTATGAAGGCAAGGCCACTCTCCGTCGTCCACGTGGACAATTGGCCATTTGGTTTTTTGTTACATGAGAAAACTGATAAAGTGGGAATTCCAGCTCGGTATTGCCGGAGAAGAGGAAGAAAAAGAACGACGCGGTGGAGATGACGACGGCGATGGTGGAGAAATACAAAGCATTCCATCGCTTGCTCAATAAAACTTCGAGAACACTTGTTGATCGCCGATTCAGACAGCAGGGGCAGTGCGCTCGCGGCGGCTCTGCTGCTTCAGGTACCAAACCGACTAATTTGATCAATTGATAATTCTTGTCTCGCCATTGGCGGAGCTGCTGAACTTCTAAGCTTCACTTCTAGGTCTTGACCATCGCCCAGACGCAGTTGTAGAGCAACGCGTCTCTTATCTCGGATGTCCAAAGCGAGGTTTATGGACTTCTGCGCGAGCTTCTCTTCCGAGTTTGGTTGATGGAGGCTTCGCGAGGGATTACCCGATGAATCGGTGTAGAAGCTTTGGTTCAGTTGCTGGTGAAATTCAGAGAAGCTCCAAGTTTGCAACGTTGAACTCTGATGACGTGGCGCACTTCAAGGAGATACTAGGTGAGAGAAATGTGGTTCAGGATGAGAGGCTGGAAGCTGCAAATAGTGATTGGATGCACAAATACGTAGGGTCGAGTAGGATTCTTCTGCTTCCAAAGTCCACAGATGAGGTCGTCTTACTATATTGTTTCTTTTCTGCCATTTGGAATCTTGGACGACTGCTAAATTGATCGCATGAAATGGGGTTGCAGGTTTCAAGAATTCTGAAATATTGTAATTCCAGATGCTTGGCTGTTGTTCCACAAGGTGGAAATACTGGACTTGTAGGTGGAAGTGTGCCAGTTTTTGATGAGGTGAAGGAGATATTACCCTCATGAATGACTGTTGCGAAATGTCTTCTTTTACATTCTTCTATTGACCCTATTAATTTTTTTTTAAATGATTTGCAGGTGATCATCAATATGGCTTTAATGAAGCAAGTGATATCTTTTGACAAGGTAGATACACTAAACTGCTTAGCAGACCTCGTGGTTCTCATTAGACTCATATGGGGACATTCTTTCTTTATTTCTTTCTGGTTTATGGGATAGCCTTCTTGGGTGGTGTCATGTTTCAGATCAGTGGTATTCTAGTTTGTGAAGCTGGATGCATACTGGAGGATCTAATCTCCTTTTTGGATAACCAGGGGTTAGTGACTTCTGAACTATGATCCTCTGTGGAAGGTTAATGGATGACCATGGTTGCAGAGCCCATAAATTATTGTAAACTCTGTTAGTTATATTGTTTAGAAAATCTTGTAAGGAGATGGTCCACTAATTTTTTTTGAGGATGTTCACCATGTTGTGTGCTCATAAGTACAGTGCTAGTATGTGTCTCTATTCACGTTGCATTTAAGTGAGTGATGCTTTCATTCAGATTTGTTATGCCACTCGACTTAGGTGCAAAAGGAAGCTGTCAAATTGGTGGAAATGTTGCAACCAATGCTGGGGGTTTGCGCCTTATTCGTTATGGTTCACTTCATGGGAATGTACTTGGTGAGATTCATAGTTCTCCTCATCTAAAATCGGGTCTTTATTGAAATTCCATTTTTCCTTCTCTTAGAACAGTGCTCCTTTAAGGTTTATTTACAGACTTCACACAGCTAGATTAAATAAGCTGGAAGATTGTGTTAATTAAAATATTATAACATCAGTAGGTCCTTGCCTG
This sequence comes from Linum trigynum, assembly GCA_964030455.1. Classification (NCBI taxonomy): domain Eukaryota; kingdom Viridiplantae; phylum Streptophyta; class Magnoliopsida; order Malpighiales; family Linaceae; genus Linum; species Linum trigynum. The sequence continues at coordinate 22,967,827 of OZ034814.1, read as the reverse complement.
ATTATATATACTCTGATGATTTGGCTAATCTGGTAGGCCTTGAGGTTGTACTGGCAAATGGCGATGTCCTGGATATGCTTGGCACATTACGAAAAGATAATACTGGTTATGACTTGAAACATTTGTTTATAGGTACGTGCTGCTAGTCCTTTTTGCTACTGAATTCAATTTCATTTGTCAATTTTCAAAAGAGTCATGTAGTTCGTCATTCTTACTGCAGGAAGTGAAGGTTCCCTAGGAATTATTACGAAAGTTTCAATACTAACGCCTCCAAAGCTGTCTTCAGTCAATATAGCTTTCCTTGCGTGTCAAGATTATCTGAGTTGTCAGGTATGAATCCAAGAGAGTAGAAAACACGTTTCTTTGCCTGGAGAGATGTTATTTTTCTATGTGATTTTCTTTTATGGTGCGTGCATAACTTGTGCAACACAGCCATACTGATGCTCTAGCATATATCTGAGGTTTGTTTGAGGAACGTTGCGTAAGTTTTTGTAACCTGTTAGGCATGTTCTCTTCCGAGTTGTTGATCATCATGCTGTCTCTGGCAGCATGATTATTGGTGGATAGATAAATCATAGAAGTGAAGCTCTCTTTTTGTTAACTTGTCCCTCGACGAAGTTACTGGGTTGTCCAATGTTACTGCTTATTGTTACTTGTTTGTCATGTTCTATCCTGAGTTATACATCATAAATTTGTCTGGCAGCTTGTTCAATTGGCTTGTCCAATAAACTGCAGCACTCGTTTCTTGATGAAAATAGTGGGATCTGCACAGGATTTCTTCCTTGGACTAGATTTATCTAACATACACAAGGGGTGGATCATATTTTTTATCCAACTACTAAGGACAAGCTTGGATGTATCATGTCATTTCAGATAGATTTATTGATTCAGCTTTAAGTTTTTTTTTTTTTTAATGTGTGATAGTCATCTGTTTGCTTTACTATTAAGAAATAGAGTTCCATAGATACTCATGTTGTTTCTTCTTAACCTTTTCGAAATTTACGTAGAATTGAGAAGCATAACGCATAAGATGCTTGTGGGCATTTATTCAGAAACTTCTGCTGGAAGCAAAGAGGAGTCTTGGAGAGATTCTATCAGCCTTTGAATTTATGGACAGTGTCGCGATGGATGTGGTACGGCTACTCTAACCTTTTTCTTGTTATTGAATTGAATACTTCTTGACTGTTAAGCAAAAGGGCAATTTTTTTGCATTGCTATAGTTCTCAATCTTATCAGACGGCTACTTATTCTACTCTGCATATTAGGTTTTAAACAATCTAGATGGTGTTCGGAACCCACTGGCTCCCACTGCGCACAACTTTTACGTTTTGATTGAGACAACAGGCACCGAAGAGTCCTATGACAAGTATTTTCTTCCTCAATTTTCATATTTGTTTCAGCATAATGTCAGAGGTTCAGTACTAATTTACTTATGCTGCAATTGTTGTCACGGTTGAGAAGTATAAATGGGTGCTCTCCTATAGAATCGCATATCTTGCATACATAATAATAATTTTATGCTTCACTTTGAACCAACAACCATAGAAGCAATTAATATGGATTAAATTTGGGGAAACAGCAAGGAAAAGTAATCAAAACTGGGTACGCAAATGATAGATCCTGTAAGGATGCATGCCATTTCTGGTAATGACAATGCGTTACTACTACTAGTAACACTACCCGGCTTAAGTGCTACCGCTTGGATTTCCCAGAATTCAATATGTGATCTCTTTGTATTTGAATTTTTTTTCAGAAATCTAGCTCAAACCACTTTCCATGGATCAGTTATTCTATAACAATCAGATTATGCGGATAGGAGACTTGCTTTCATAATTTTAGATATTCAATGGACGACAGCTTTTGGCCCAATTTGATAGAATCTGTGATTTGTGCTTATGTCCACGCGTCATTCTCCATGCAAGTTACCTTTTGTTCCATTGTTTGGTTGGTTCTATCCACTATTGTTGGTAGTATGCCTTCTGAGTGTGGTGAGTTTGTGTGATTGGGTGACAGAGAGAAGCTTGAGAAATTCCTAGTCGGATCAATGGAATCTGGTTTAATTTCCGATGGCGTTCTTGCACAAGACATCAACCAGGCTTCTGCATTCTGGCGCTTGCGTGAGGTTCCTGATTCTTACTCTGTTTGTTTTTGGATTACTGGCTATTCTTGTGTGGATGGTATGCATGGAGGGCTTGTCAGTAGCATCCATTAGTTTATATGCTAGTTTCACAGCGTCTAATTTCAGAAATTAAATATGAAGGTGGATTTTGGTTGCAGGGTGTACCTGAATCATTGCAGAGAGCAGGTGCGGTTTACAAATATGATCTGTCCTTGCCTGTTGAAAAGATGTATGATCTTGTTGTGGAAATGAGAGCCAGACTTGGTAAGCAAAAGGTTGTTACAATGATCTGGTTTGAAATGGCTATCCTTCTATATATATAGTGAAACTCGCTGGGTGTGTGCTAGCCTGAACTATATATATATATTATTCAACACTCGAAAAATTGTCATTATGGTTTGCAGGTGAGTCAGTCAAAGTGGTGGGATATGGTCATCTTGGTGACGGAAATTTGCATCTCAACATTTCGGCTCCAAAATACGATGATGCAGTAACTTCCCTACTGTTCCTCATTGAAAAGAAACCGTTTACAAATTCGCTGTAAGCACTTTTCACTGAGAACTGATGGGTGGTGTTGCAGATTTTAGCTCAAATCGAACCTTTTGTCTATGAGTGGACATCGAATCACCGCGGGAGCATAAGCGCAGAGCATGGCGTTGGACTGATGAAGGCCAACAAAATCTTCTACAGCAAATCACCTGAAGCCGTGCGTTACACTGGAAAAATAATAAATCCCTGCTAAGTTACTACAATTTCGCCACAGGTGATAATATCAAGTGATGTTATATATGTTTGTAGGTTCAACTGATGGCTTCCATTAAGAAGTTGGTTGACCCCAAGACCATACTCAACCCCTACAAAGTTCTTCCTCACTCCCTCATGTCCTACAGCTGAAAGGTAACCAACTCAACCTGCTGAAATGTTCATCCTCAAGTACTACCCTGCCCTGGAAAAGCTCGTATTTTGCAGCATTTATCATATAAGTAGGGCTTCGCTTTTCCGCTTCAAACTTGATGTATGTAAATAAGGCCATTTGCAGGGATGGCAGGCCATTATTGGCATCAATCGATAGCCCAAAACCCGAAGGGAATTGAAGATTTGGTGACTAAGGAGGTTCTTAGTCAAGTCCTTTTTAATCCTTAGATCAAGACATGGTGAGATTGTGAGAAGAGATATTTATTAAGTGTTGGAGATAATGGTTGTATACATAATGTTAGAAATACACTAGCCACAATTTAACAATGTAGACCGCCGTTTATCACCAGTTACCAACATATACGGTGGTATACTTGGTTTGAATTTTATTTCTGCATATTTGTAAATCATAATGGATTAAGATGAACTCGTTCATCCTGTGCAGAAATTTTAAAATTATAGTTAAATCGAAGAAGGTACATAGATGACGAGGTGATAAAGAGTGAAAATGGGCGGCATGAATTTTTTTTCACGAAATAAATAAAAAATGGATGTCATTTTATATATCACAATGTACTCCAGATAGAAAAAAAAATCGAGTTGGAACAAAGTAGTTACAACTCAATTAAATAAAGTAGGGAAAAAAGTTTTTTTTTTTCAATTTCACCCCTTATATCTAACCCCATTCAAAATTAAGAGACTAGGATCTAGTTTTGCACAAATGCATAACCCTATTTTAGATTTCTCATCACTCTCTCACTTGTCTTCCACTGAAAAAATAATTTTTATTATTTTCTACCAGAAACGTCATAAAATTGACCAAAAGTTTTTTGAAACTGACCAGAAATTTCATAAAGCAGACCACAAGTTTCCTGAAATAGACCAGAAAGATGAGAGGCGGGGGTGAAGGGCAATTTTTTTTATAAGTAACCTAATGGGACCGCGTGATATTACTACTGTCTTATCATGATATTATGAAATCAATGTCTCTTGCGCAAAAATAAAATTTTATACTCTGTTACCAACTATCACACCGACATCTTACTCAAAAATAAAATTTCATACATTGTTTTTGTTTTCTGGCAGCTTGCTTGTGCTAGAAGGCAGCTTACTTCGTAGCAACTTCGAGCCTTTTGTTTGAAGCCTTCCAGATATCCAATCTTTCATCCAATGCCTTGCCTTGGTAGAAAAACATACATAATTTCATGTGATAGAGGCCTTTGGACTCGGCTGTCATCCATGCTTCTCGAATTGAGCTCCAAAGTAGGCTTCACAAACACGTTCCCAGACTTATCCATTTTCAAGCAGTTTCCCAGTTTTGGCATAGCTTTTTTATCAGGTTAAAATATGGTATTCTAGACTTCCTATCTAGTTCCCAAGCATTTCAATGTGTAGAGGGACACTCCAACTTCAAAACAAGCCATTAATCTCCAATTTCCATCGCGGCAATTGTAAGATATGAATCTCCAAAGTAGGCACCATGAAACTGTTTTTAAACTGAAACAACAGATTAGGTCGACCTAATCCTAACTGAGGTCGATCGAAAAGTGCAAGTTACGATGACTTACAAGGCACCATAGACGCACCCTAACCTTTAAACCATCTTTTTTTTTTGGTAATAGGATTTAAACCATCTTTGTTAATAAGGTTAAATCAATTAAAATTTGACTTTGCTACACTACCATTCTAGTATTAATAGAAACATGGCCATTTTTAATGATAACGCGTCACTTTTCAGCTAGCCGTTTTCTTCAACGATTACTAATGAAAGAATTACACTTAATATATATAATCAGAATTTTCACAAGCAATTCCCTGGATATCATATTGCTAAATCATTAAAGGTTAATAATAGGAATACCTAGATTCTTGTTGGTTGATCGTCTGGGACTTTATGCAAAAAAACACATGACGATTTGCAACCGGACGATACCTCGAGAGCACAATTCGGGAGGTACTGTGACCTTTCTCAATCAAACATGCGTAATCCACTGACGGGAAACCTTACGTATTCATGATGGGACGAATATGTGTGTATGTTGGTCTTGGTGTGTTGGAGACCACAACCTCAAAGATGTCTTTGGGCTCCTTACTTTGGATTAGATCACTTAATTACCTAATAACCAAATAACAAATATAATTGTTATAAACAAATATGTGGCCCACATAATTATTAGGAAATGGAATTTCCTAACAATCTCTCACCTTCATATTTTCTCAAAACAATTATATTATAAAATTCTTTAGGCGCCCAACTGTATGCTATTTGCACTTTGACATATTCTGAAACAATCTGCTCGCGAGCGGCTTGGCGTTCGACTCGGAAAAAGCTCATTCGAAACTCGCCTTGTTTACTAATGAGCCGAGCTTGAGCTTAGCTTTCTGCAGTTAGCAGAGCTCGCGAGCTAACTCGACTCGGTGGCTTGTTGAGCTCAACTCGTGAGCTAGCTCGTTTAGAGCTCATGAGATGTCTCAACTCTCAACATTGTGGCTAGCGAGCCCACTCGATTACTGAGTTATGAGCGAATCGATCTATATGAGTTTGATTTTGATAATTTATAGGATTGTTAAATTATATATCTCACCTACATGAAGTTTAACACGTAGATCATGGGAGCAAACATGTCTTATCTAATTTTAAAAAGCAATTATGTATCATAGATTGCTTCGATACTGTGAAATAACATAATTTTTCACTACTTAAAATTTGATACCTTAAAGTATATGAGATTAGCCAATATTGGACAGTTAACTATTATTATTATTATTATATTATTTTCATCTTGACATTAATCACATGTATTATGTTTGACATACAAAATGAATATATCAAATACTAGTCAAGATTTTACTAAATAAGCTAGCTCAAACTCGACTCGTTAATAAACTAGCCACGCTCAAAATAGGATAAAACTCGGCTCGACTCGGCTCATTTGCAGCCTTAGTTGGGTGGCAGATCACTGGGAAAGGGAAAATAATTCCTTGACCAAGTGTTAATGGTTCAATTATGGTATTTGTGGTTGGAATTCTGTTTGTTATTCATGTTTTTTATCCGGTATTACTCCAAAACGGTATCCTGAAACTATCGGTACAGTTTTCTAACAAAAAATTAATTTTTATTACAAAATGGTATTTTATTGGTACACATTGGTTGAACCATAGTCGTACCACAAAATACCCTACCACATACGAGTTTGATATGACTTTCGATACGAATTCCTAAACCATGATCCCTTGCCACGTCAGCGAACCCGAAATAAAAAAAATTTGAAATTTGAAATTCCTTATTTCCCTCCTTGCCCCTTTACGATGTGGAACATCATATTTCTCCTTTTCTAATTACAGCCATTAGACCGTGTTTTGTAGATCTACATATAAAAGGAGTTTTATATTCGAACCTAGGCTATATAATATTTATAAAAGTTACAAAGTAATATCACGAAGTATAACAAACTTATCAGAATAGTATACAAACTAGAATTACTTAATCTACAGACAATATATTAGAAGTGTACAAACTAATAGTACATGAAATACAAAGTAGATAATACAGTGTACAAACCATATCATAAAACATATAAACTAATATCATAAATTATACAAATTAGATCATAAAAGTATACAAAATATACAAAACAGATGCTAAAAGTATAATAATCAATAATACAAAGTATATAATCAATTATACGAAATACATAAATCAATAATACGAAATTAACATTAAAATGTATACAAACCATATGATAAAAGTATACTAACTATATATATTGTAAAAATATATAACACACCTTAGCTTTGCTTATGATTTGCTAATATTTACTGAAGGCTCTTTGTATGCTTTGGAATGTGTCAAGTTGAGTCCTAAACATATTCTATTAACTATTTGGTCTTTGATTCAATCCAACAAAAATGTGAGATTTTTTAGGAGTTAATGATGCTGCAAATTACTTGGCTCTATCTACTACTGGTTTTCAAGAAGGGCACCTTTCTTATGAAGTATTTGAGATTTCCTCTTATATCCGGGACATTATATAGCAAAGAATGCATTGTATTAGTTTATAAGATAACAAGTAGAATAAGGCCGTGGAGAGCTTATAAGCTTTCCTATACTGGCATATTACAATTCGTATCTTCAATCATGTACTCTCTAATTCAATTTTAAATGTCAATATTTGTCCTTCCAAAGAAGGTAATCCAGCAAATTCAAAAGATGTATTTTGAATTTCCTAGGGTATGTCTCCATCTCATTATAGAATTGTAATGATGTAAATCATCACAACACTCTTACCCACTTTCCTATGAGCCAGAATCCATCCCACAACATTCCTAACGATCATACAGGCCACCTCTCTAGCTAGAAGGAACTCTTGACAAAAAATGCGATGGTTACGTTCCTTACAAACCACCCATCCCACAACATGGAGAAGACAAAAGCTAACCCACCCATCAATGTTAGCAGGTTGAGAGGTCGGACGATGCTTGATGATGTTAACAACATCGTCAGAAGGGATGGTGACATTTCGACAAGCAGTTTAAATTATTCTCCAAATTTCCTTTGTATAATCGCATTCAGCAATAAGATGTTCAATGGATTCCTCTGTACAGCAACACAACTCACACCTATTTGCCAAACTCCAGCCTCACATTTTGATGATGTCAAGAGTGAGCACACTTTTATGGTACACAAGCCACAAGAACCTGCAAACCTTGGTTGGAATGACATCTCTCCACACTACACCAGCATGAAACTCTAGATCGCCTTGAAACCTTCTTTCCGTCAAGCATATGAGGAATCAACAATGTCGAAAAGCCAGGCTCCAGGATTAGTGGCAATTGCAGCAGCACGAGGGAAAGAGTAAGCAAGCACGATCCCTGGAATCCAAATATCATACCAGAATGAAACCCATGCCCCATTTCCCGGTTCCAAATAAGCTAACCTCCAAAAATCACCATGGAACTTAACTATATTAGCCCAAACCGAGCTCGAAACCCCGCCTATTTTCCACGTACAATGCTATTCCGAGAGACTGGTTCCACTACATCCTTATATCAATGCATACAATGAGAGATAATGAATCCCTAAAGAGGTTAAGGAGAAAGGGGCGATTCGTTGGAAAAACAATCTCATCGAGCAATTTGTGGGTGATGTTCCTCGTCTGCCTGATTTACAGAGTTGGGCTACTCGTATGTGGGGAAGAGAAGGTACGATTCGGGTCTCCTGATTTGGGTCGCGACTGTTGGTATTTCTGTTCCCATTGCTGAGCACGAGTGATTGGGTTTTCAAATCGGGTCCCTGGCACTTTCAGGGAAACACTATCTTCATCCGGAAATGGAGTCCTGGGATTCAGCCAATTGAATCGAAGGTGGAGACTGTTCCCATCTGGGTTCATTTTTATGGGATTCCTTTAGATTACAATTTCCTGGAGGGTTTGGAGTGGGTTGTGAGTACATTGGGTGTTCCTCTTCATATGGATAGGTCTACTCGTGTTGGGGCACAACTGGGTATTGCTTGGGCTTGTCTGGAGCTAGATGCCGGTTCGGGGTTTCCTAGTTCTGTTTGTCTGTATCCTGACGAGGAATCGGATTTTGAGTTGGGTGTGGAGTATAGTCATTTGCCTCCTGTTTGTTCGAAGTGTGAGATGTTTGGCCATAATTGCAATAGTAATAGGTATGATGGGAAGGTCTGGGTTAGGAAGGCTAAATCCAGTAAGAATCCAGACTGGGTTGCAACTGAGAAGGAGGTGGTCATGTCAACTATGGATAAAGGGAAGGCAATTGTCATTGAGGATGAGGTTGATGGTTCGCTTTCTGCGATTGGAGGTACCGACAATATGTTTTAGATTCTTAGTGATGGTGAGTAGGATCAGGGTTTGAAAGCTCCTTTGTTTAACGAGGCAGTATAAGATAGCGTAATGCATTCTAGTGGTCATCCAAGGGGGAGTATTATGTAAATATTGATATATGGATGACCAATGACCTATCACATTAGATGCTCACTTGGGAGTTACATGTAACCCCTATTTCTACATCATTATCTCTCATTCATATTAATTGATATAAGGATGTAGTGGTTACCAAAGTGTGCCTATGAATATAGCACACCATTGTATCAAAAGTGAAGAATGAATAAGAAAGCTCACTTCCCCCTCTCTTCTTTCTGTCTTTTCCTCTCTAATCTTCTCTTGTAGTTGTTTATATTTTCATTAGTTTCATAACAAGATTCAAAATTGAATCAATTTACGGGAACTCATTACACTAACCAGCGGGCTATTCATCTGTTACAACTTGCACATGGTATATTTTAAATGCAGTTTAGTTTATACGACAGTTTCTCGAACCTTGGTGGACAAATTAAACAATAAAACCGCCCCTGATAAATTGTGTTATGCATGTCGATTTCAACTGGTCTCACCTAGGGGTGGCAGATCGATTTCCGGTTTGCGGTTATCCGACCGGTTTAACTGGTAACCGATCAGTTAACAGCTAACCGAAAACCGACGGTTAATGACTGCGGTCGGGTGTCTGTAGTGACCGCGCTATTTTTGGATAACCGTGTAACCGAGACTCGGTTACTCGGCTAACCGAAAATAACCGGCCAACCACCCCCTTCTCCAAACGACCCCGTTCCCCCCACAAAAAAAAGACTCTGTCTCTCCAACCCTATCTTATTCATCCTCCTCCATTCCCAAAATCAACGACCGACTCCCTCTTCAACCTTCGATTATCCGCCGACGCCGGCCGCCAACCACCAAGTTTCCCCTCGCCGGCTGGCCAACCCCTCCCCGACGACCCCATCGCCATCCCTGCCTTCCTCCGTCGATCGCGAGCCAGCAGACAAAGCAGAGAGGGAGGCGGTCACTTACCCAGTTCTGCCGCTGTCTCCCCTCCTCGACCCAGCCACTCCGCTCGACCTCGCCGCTCCGGGAATCCGCTCCGTCGGTCACCCCCTTCCTCTTCTTTTCCTTGCAGCCATGCAGCCAGATCTCTAGATCGATTATGAATCTAGGGATTAGTAGGTGCGGCGGGAGGATTGTAGCGAGTTGGGGGATAATAGATCGGAGGAGATAAGAGTTGCCGCCGTCGCCGTCCTTCCTCCTTCTTCTCCTTCTTGGTAGCGGAGGCCGGAATGGTGTGGGAGGGATGAGAAGATGAGAAGAGATGGGCAGTTGGAGTTGGGCACTGGGTTTTTAGTTTTCCCCCCTTTATTTCGGGTAGTAGGCTAACCGAGGGTTTGACCGAAAACCAGTCGGTCGGTCATCGGCTAACCGTGGCATTATGGGCGGTCGGTGGTTGTTAGTGTTGTCTTGATTTAACCGATAACCGAGAAATCGGTTTTTGGTTAAACCGAAACCGACCGACTGACAACCCTAGTCTCACCGATGCTTTACTCTCTTGTGTTGTATTGGATGTCGATTTTCATTTTACCTAGGTAATTATTAGATCAAATTTACAAGAACTTTCTGGACTTTCTGTGGTTTGGGGATGGTTCAGGTAAGGCAAAGCTTGCATGGAATTTTTCATCTACTCCGAAGAAAGAAGGTGGTCTGAGATTGAGAGATATATCCACATGGAATATTGCTGACATGGGTCGTTTCCTCTTGTTTTTATTCATGTTGGGGGATAAGATTTTGGGTGGCATGGATTCGACAATTCAGGATGAAAGGCAACTTTGTCTCTGGAATAGTGGAATTTATCATCCACACATATAGGTTCATGGCTATCGAAGTAAGTTTTGAAGTCACGGAGTTGGTTTCATTTTCATTTGGATGTCGATGTTGCAGGCACTATTACTTGGGAGTTCAGAGGAATTAGCATGTATATGAATTTTGAGTAGGTTACTTTGATAGTTATTTGGCTGTGACGTAGTCAAATTGTGGACTTTGTACTATATTTTTTTTAGTCTTGATCTATTGACCAAGTGGGCTTAATAGAAAGACTAATTGCAAAAATAAAATGCTCAAACCCTAAACAATTATGTATGTAATTTCAAAATTTTTGTGGGTCCTAAGAGATCACCTAGGTCTGCCTCTAATAGAGGTTCGCCATTATGATTTGCTTTAAGACAATGATTAATATAGGGGCTTTTGAGGACTTGCACATCTGACCTCAAGGACAAACAAACTCTGATACCATATCATAAACCTACTAGTGTAGTTGCAACATCCCCGCATTGTTCCACTGGAAACCTTACATTGCTTCATAAAAAGTTTGTCATTGCACATGGAAATGCAGCCGCTAAACCAAAGAGATGTGTCCCTTTATAGAATCAAAACATTTGATTTGACCAGTGTAATCCCAGACCGATTTGTTCAGGCCAATCTTAAACCAATTTGACCCGATTAGTTAGATACTTGCCACCATGGAGTATACAAAATAGGACACATGAGCATCAGCTTGATCATCGTCTTATATGGGGAGGAGACACTGATGACTTAATATATACACATGTTTTTGTCCACCATTCTTATGCCGTTTGAGCCTCATTTCTCGTATCATAGGCTGATTTCACGCTAGGTTGTTCTTGTTTGTGATATTTCAGGTCCTAGTACGTGATTGGAGGTTTGGGAACGAGTTCAGGGTCGATTGGACGAAGGTTGGACGTTTGGCGAGAAGCCGAGGAAACCACACGGCAAGACCTAGCAGCCACACGGCCGTGTGGCGTGGCCATGTGGAATTCTATTGCGCGAGCAAACCACACTGGCCGTGTACCGGGTCCCTTGTGGCCGTGTGGAAATCACAGAGATGTCACACGGGCAGGCCGAGATTTCACACGGCCGTGCAGTTCTGGCCGTGTGACGTGCATGAGACCATTTAAGTGAAATGCGGCGTTTTCACCTCCACACAGGCATCTGGGATTTTCACACGGCCGTGTGGTTGGGAAATTCTGGGTTTAACCCAATTTTGGGTCTTTTGGAGGGGAATCAAGTTTTTGAGCAAAAAACAGAGCATGAGAGAGAGAGAAAGTGCAAAGAACAAACCCTAGGAGCTATTTGGAGTGGATTTCTAGCCATTGAAGCCCAGATTGCATCCCCAGGAGTGAAGATCAACATCTCAGAGCAGATTATCCCCATCTTTATGAGTATGACTGCTCTGATTTATGTTTTCATCTCTCTCTCCAGATTATCCCCATCTTTATGAGTATGACTGCTCTGATTTATGTTTTCATCTCTCTCTCTCTATGGAGTAGAACCTTCTCTCACTTGGGTGTGAAGAACCCTGGTTCCATGTATTAGGAATCTTGATTGTAATGACTTTGGATTGATATACTGATTGATTTTAATCGATTGATGCATGATTCATTGAGTCAATTGAAGCCTGATCATCTTTTCTTGATTTCTGTTACAACCTGAGATAGATAGAATCTGATTAGGTTGTTAGAGCTTCATCAATCGGTAGTGTTAGATTGGTTATACGAGAGTTAATCGATTTACTGCTTTGTACTGGAATCCAATTCCAGTAGCGGAGTTCTTCTTTTATTGCCTCAGCAGTCTATCCCGGTGAAGGCTAGTGACCTGCCGGTTAGTCTGCCTGAGAGGGCTTGGTCAGCTTAATAGATTCCAAGCTACTATCAGATCTTCCGCAGTTTAATCAACAATTAATTAACCCAGGGTAGTTACAACCTTGACTTAAATAAGGAGCTAGTGGGACTCATTCCCGAGTGACTCTTCCCTTGCTAAAGAACTTTGAACCATTTCCTGCTTTCTTACTGCTTTTACTTAAAATCACAATCACTCGACTTAGTTTGCTAGATAATAGATAATCACGGAGTAGGCAGTAGATCTAGACCCCGGGTTGACAAATAGAACTTGCCACTAGTCTGCATTTCCGGACTACGATTACACTTGGTCGCAGTTTGGTGTTATGTTTTAGCGTGTCAGGCACCCACACTTGTCAATATATTCAGTAGCATATAATAAAATTACAAACGGAAAAGGAAGAGCAAGATAGATAATCAGGTTAAGGACGAGTTATTAGTAAGGGAAACGAGCGGCTTGAACACAAAGTTCAGAAAACCAAATCAGAACCAAAGTGAAAGACCATTATTATTCTTAGTTAAATCACATGCATAATCCTCCCTCCATATATAAATTACACATATTATCTTCAGTGATGTTCTGCTAAAGGAGGAGGGCTTGGTACTGGAGGAGGCTTTGGTACTGGATCAATAGGCTGATAATCCTCAAGCTGTTGGTCCGGCTCAGTTGAAGGAGGATGATGGCAAGGATGGCCTGGTTCATGACACGGATTGGCGCTTGGAGGCGCATAATACTCCATCCCTGCAAGGTCCATTCACGAAGGGTGAGTGAGGGCCTAAGATCAAGCCAAAAGGCATAGTTGACGGACAACATGTGAATATTCTTGTACTACAACATGTGAATATATGTACTTACGGGAGATGGGGATTGAGTTGAGAGCAGCGCAAGCAACTGTTGCAAAGGCAAACAACATACAGACGATAGCATAAAAGAAACCCATTGACTTGTTTATGGTTTTCATCATGGATTGACAATTTAGAGCAGTGAAAAAGGCAGGTGGGGGAGGAGGCTGGATGGAAATGATTGAGTAGGTCATCATTTATTTATATACTGTACAAGATGGAGTGAAAAAAATGAGAATTTACGATTTTAGGATATGCAATGCAATTATTGAGTCACTATAAGGAAAGTAAGTGATTAAGAAAAATTAGTTGTGATTGTAACAATAAATGTTGTGGATTTGGATACTATTTCTCAAGAGAGTCATTAATGAATGAAATCAGACTTTGATTGTAAGATTCAATGCTCTGGACTTGGATACCTGTATTTAAGAAAGTAATTCATTAAGAAGGCTTACTTTTTTAAAAAGAATGATATTTAATTTCAATATTTTTTTAGATGGAAATTTTTGGACCACATATACTAACATCGTATCATCATAGAATATTTTTCATACTACTATAACATATAGTAAAATCAATGAGATATAGTCTATTAAAATTTAAAGGTGGAAGTGCTTATGCACTTGATTTGCTCCTTACATGCTAAATGTGATATCAATCCAATTTTATTTTGGTAGAAACATCAATCCAAAAACATTTCTCAATAATTAGAATTTATATTAAGCTCACTTGATCAATACATCAAACCTCAAAATAATGAGGACAAAGTCCAGAATTGGCTACATCACTTGTCAAAACTCCTCAAACCAACCTAAAAAATATATAAAAACTTTCCTACTCCTCACTAAACTCACTATTGCCCATGACAAACAACACTACTTCATTATTGAAACAAAGCAACAAGTCTGTCCAATCAAACTTCTTCCTCCAAAACACAACCACATATTTCTTTCAATAAGAAAATCACTAATCAACACCAAAGTTCACAGTAGATACGACCAAATGCATCCCTGCTCCTACTGCAGAACAGGCTTGTTGTAATTCCCCATCCCGTGTATGCAACCCTTCTGCTATGGGTCCAACAATGAGTGACTCAATCCTACTGTCACTCTAGGAATTGGCCAAGTGTAACCACTTCCTAAAGTGTAGTATAGCGGGCTTGGGTTTTAATGTCAACCCGGGTCCTAGATTTGATGACTACTCGGTGAATTCTTGTTATCTAGCAATGAAACTTTAATGCAAGTCTAAACTAACAAACAAGCAAAGTAACTAAACGGTTGTTTTCAGGTTAAGAGAGGTCACCCGGATATGGTTCCCCCTAGACTGCAGTTAAGCCGGATTGCAATTACCAAGTTCAATTTCTATGATAGTTATACTGCAGAAGGTTCTTAAGCAGTCTGAAGTCTCGACTAAAGGTCTCCAGACTCTCTCAATCTGAGTCTCTAGCGGGCGACTAACCTCCACCGGAGTAAACAGATTGAGGCCCTAACGAACAAAACCTCCACTACCGAAGTGAATTCGGTACAGAATAGTGAGTTGGCTCCTCGACTAAAGTCACAAACTCCCTACCTTCAATCAAGGATGCTCTATCAACCTAGGCAGATATTCTCATTCTAGGTTAAAGCAGAAACAACAGGAATTTGATCAGGATTCATGCCATTCAATCATTCAAACCTCAATTGAATATAATCAAATCATAGAATCAGTACTTGGGTTCATACAATCAAACCTAACATACAAATCTAGGGTTTCCCATACCCAGATGAATGGGAGAACTACTCCATGGAGAAAGAAGCAAAAGCAGATTCAGACGCGAAAATCATACTGTGAAGGATGGATTTCTGCTCCTGGACGTTGATCGGCACTCCTCCAAGCTCAAGCCAAGCTCCAATGGTGATGAAGATCAAGCTAGGGCACTTGGGAACTCTTGTTTGTCGCTTTCTCTCTCTAGGAATCGCTCTGTCTCTCTAAAACTCGAATCCCCTTCTGTTTTGGCTGAAATCTGCCTAAAAGGGCATCACTGGGCAAAACACGGTCGAGGGCACGGCCGTGTTCTGCTCCAGCCCGCCCGTGCCCTTGCCAAGTGTTAAATACACGGCCAGACTCTTGGGGAAAACACGGGCGTGCTTTTGGTGGACACGGTCGTGTTCTGTCTCAGTCCTGCCCGTGTTTTGAGCTAGTGTTTGACAGACTCAGATCAAGCCTCGGCAGTAAAAACAAGGTCTAGGAACACGACCTTGCTTTGATTTAGGTGTGCCCGTGTTTTGGCTCCAGCTCGAACGAATGACTTCCGAATGTCCCGAAACTCGTGCTTAGCCTTTCCTTCGACGTCTGGGACCTGAAATATGACAAAGTAGCACAACCCGGCGTAAAATAGGCAAAAAATACATGACTATGCCCATCAAACGGATAAGAACTAGGGGTGCAAATATGTGCAATTACATCGTTATCAAATTCCCCCACACTTAACCGTTTGCTTGTCCCCAAGCAAACCAAGTCAGACACAAGGTAAGCTCAAAATGTTTCAATCAAGCATGCTTTAGGGCATATCATATCGGCACAAAACACGTGGATCATACTGGCTTTCGATCATTAACACATGGACAACCTCAATGACAACCTAGACAACCACCACAGATGACATTCGAATGCAGTAAAGTCGAGAAAAGGAAGAGTTCCCTTCTGTTCACTAACCAACATATACTTGACTCAACCACTTATACCACTTATTCAAAACAGTCACGTCATGCACAAAGCTCAAGATATCAGAATTAAGACCGAGCAATCTAGGTCCTCACCAGGATAAAGAGTATAGAGAATATGAGAAAATGAATCGCTCACTCTCAACCAGTGGGGTCAGGACAATTTGATGCGAAAAGTGCGCATGCTTAATCTCTCAATCCCTAACGTCTCTTCACCATGAATGCAGCCTCTAAGTGCTAGAGTTCACATATGGGGTGTCACCACTAACTACCGGAGGTCTTAGACACAGGTTCAGATGACTGGCTAGGGTCTTGGACATGGGGAAAAGGCCTTTTAGGTGGTGGAAGTATTCATACATCACAAGGTTCCACATTTCCCAACCCAACAAACTCACAGTCAATCAAACCAATAACTTTCTTTCTGCTATTCTGCATTACTCAAATTCTTCAGAGCACAAGAGTGAAGGAGGTCACATAAATGCTAGTATTTCTAAGCCAGACTGCTAAGAAACACTACTTAATGGGCACTATTAAGATTTTTGGTGGTGGCTCTCTTTTGCTTTCATTTTTTCTTTGTTTTTCTTTCATTTTTTTTTTTTTTTTTTTCATTTCTTAAGAGAACCACCACCTCTGCACATTTTCAAATACCTGCCCAACTTTTAAGCATTACCTCCAACCCTCACATTACGTTTAGCAGAAACAGCAGAGAACATGTAAAAATCACTCTGTGGAACCTTCTAAAAGATGCAAAAGGGGTGACTTTTCATTGAAGACCGAAAGAAAGGAAAACACACGGCTCAAAGGGGCTGACTAGGGGGTATGACACACCAGGACAGTCAATTTGGTCGTGGGCTAATCCTATGCCTCCATCATCCTAGCTAATGACAACGTGAATGCAGCATATCATGGAAGAGGAAACTATCGCACAAGAAAGAAACGAGCAGGTTCAAGTCTCACATGGCTACCTATATGCTCTATCTCTCGTTCTGATTCCCTGAACTAGATGCATAAATGACTGTCAAAAGCAAGTGATCAAACCAAGTCACATTTCGTGAGCAAACAGTTGAAAAACTGAACCCCTACACAGTTCTACTGCACATCTCAGTCATCATAATAAGTTGTCTAAGTCACACTCAAGTTGGCATGCATCAAGTCAAAAGCCATTAAATTCACTAATCAAATCCACAGTGCCAATACGATCAAACATCAGGCAAACGGCAGTGTTAAGAGAGGTCACCCGAATATGGTTCCCCCTAGACTGCAGTTAAGCCGGATTGCAATTACCAAGTTCAAATTCTATGATAGTTATACTACGGAAGGTTCTTAAGTAGTCTGAAGTCTCGACTAAAGGTCTCCAGACTCTCTCAATCTGAGTCTCTAGCGGGCGACTAACCTCCACCGGAGTAAACAGATTGAGGCCCTAACGAACAAAACCTCCACTACCGAAGTGAATTCGGTACAGAATAGTGAGTTGGCTCCTCGACTAAAGTCACCAACTCCCTACCTTCAATCAAGGATGCTCTATCAACCTAGGCAGATATTCTCATTCTAGGTTAAAGTAGAAACAACAGGAATGTGATAAGGATTCATGCCATTCAATCATTCAAACCTCAATTGAATATAATCAAATCATAGAATCAGTACTTGGGTTCATACAATCAAACCTAACATACAAATATAGGGTTTCCCATACCCAGATGAATGGGAGAACTACTCCATGGAGAAAGAAGCAAAAGCAGATTCAGACGCGGAAATCATACTGTGAAGGATGGATTTCTGCTCCCGGACGTTGATCGGCACTCCTCCAAGCTCAAGCCAATCTCCAATGGTGATGAAGATCAAGCTAGGGCACTTGGGAACTCTTGTTCGTCGCTTTCTCTCTCTAGGAATCGCTCTATCTCTCTAAAACTCGAATCCCCTTCTGTTTTGGCTGAAATCTGCCTAAAAGGGCATCACTGGGCAAAACACGGTCGAGGGCACGGCCGTGTTCTGCTCCAGCCCGCCCGTGCCCTTGCCAAGTGTTAAATACACGGCCAGACTCTTGGGGAAAACACGGGCGTGCTTTTGGTGGACACGGTCGTGTTCTGTCTCAGTCCTGCCGTGTTTTGAGCTAGTGTTTGACAGACTCAGATCAAGCCTCGGCAGTAAAAACAAGGTCTAGGAACACGGCCGTGCTTTGATTTAGGTGTGCCCGTGTTTTGGCTCCAGCTCGTCCGAATGACTTCCGAATGTCCCGAAACTCGTGCTTAGCCTTTCCTTCGACGTCTGGGACCTGAAATATGACAAAGTAGCACAACCCGGCGTAAAATAGGCCAAAAATACACGACTATGCCCATCAAACGGATAAGAACTAGGGGTGCAAATATGTGCAATTACATCATTATCAATGAGCTCTGCGGAGGTGGTTTGTGGGTCACCTGTAAGTGCACGGAGCTCTCGGCTTCCTCTGCAGCCGGATATGGGAGAGTTAGTAGTCCAACAAACTGGGATCTCTCTTCATCTGGAACCCATTGAGACCATGAGATAGATGGCAATGATAAGGAGTTCTCTCCGGTTAAGAAGAAAGGCAGGAAGGGAGGTGGTAAAGTTGGTGGTGGGGGTCGTGGTAGGTTGAAGAGATGAACTTTTTAACTTCGAATATACATGGTTTTTGTGAAGATAGTAAGTTTACAGCAATAAATAGAGTCATTAGACAAAATAATATACATATAGTAGCTATTTTAGAACCTCGGGTTAGAGATATAAGGAAGATAAGTTATTGCTAAAACGTTTCCCTTACTGGGAATCCAAAATTAGTTATGATGATAAGGGTCTTGGTAAAATCTGGCTTCTATGGAAGAAGGAGGTGTCTCTATATGTGAAGGAGTAGCTTGCACAGTTTATAGAGGTTTGGGTGAATGATGTTGTCCTGTTTGGTGCTACCTTTTTGTATGCTTCTAATACCGAGTCTGAGAGAGTCAAGTTGTATGTTGATCTTCAAAGATGTAAGATTCTCTCGATGCCCTGGCTTACCTTAGGAGACTTCAATGCTATCAGAAATCCATATGAAGCGTTGAATGATCCTGGTTTCACTTGCAGCATGGCTGATTTCAATAGTTGGATTCTTGATTTAGAGCTTGAAGAGCACAAATTTGTTGGTCCTGGTTCTCCTGGATGAACAAGCAATCGAGGAATCCTATAGCTAGAAGGTTGGATCAAAGTTTTGTGACTCTTTCTTGGCTGGATAAAATCCCTCACAGTAGAATGAAGATGTTGGATCCTGATGTCTTAGATCATTGTCCTATAGTTGTTCAAACAAGGGAGCCACCGAAATCTCTCCCCAAACCTTTTAAGTTTTTCTAATTTTGGATATCTCATCCGAAGTATGAGGAACTGATAAAAGTGGCTTGGACTACAAGGGTTGTTACTTCTCCAATTATTCAGTTTTGCAAGAAGCCGAGGGTGTTTAAAGGGTTTCTCAAAGTCTAGATCTACTGGCTACTTCGTAAACTTTTATTATCTAGCAACTAAAATGTAGTGAGTTGTTCAAAAGCAAATTAAATAGAAAGCAGAAAATGTTCTGGGTGTTCAAGTATGCTAAAGGTTATCCAAGTATGATTCCCCCTAGTATGCAGCTAGTTCATATTATATGTTCCCAATTTACTCCGATTTATAGATATACTGCGAAAAGTTCTTGATAAGTCTGGAATCTTGACTAAAGTAATCCAGACCCTCTCAATTCGAACACTCGGCGGGCGACTAACCTCCACCGGCATAAACTAAGGCAATAACACACCAAACGTCATCTTCTGCTTTAATTCTAGGATAGAGCATTGAATTGATTTCTTGACTAAAGCAATCGATTTACCACTTCCAATTTAAGGTTGCTCTATTAATCTATGCAGAGACTATCATTCTAGGTTAAAGCAAGAATCACAAAAGTTTGATCAAGACTCATGCAATTCTTATTAATGCCTCAATTGAATATATCGAATCAATCATTCTCAAAGGGGTTTCATACAACCATTACTAACATACAAAAATAGGGTTCTTCATACCCAGATGAAAATTGAGTTTACTCCATGGAGCGAAGAGGAAACATCAAGCTAGGAGGAGAAATCATCATGCGGACAATGAAAATCTATTCCAAGCGGCTAATTGGTACTCCAAGAGTGAGGAATCGAGCTTCGAGGTCTTCAAATCGCTCCAATCCTTGCCCAAGGGTTGTTCTTCGTCACTTTCTCACTTGGGTTCTCTTTTCGCTCTTTAGAACTGAAAAATCCGGATCCTTTGCAATTTGCCCGAGATTCCCCTTTTATATGCTGGAGATTCGCGAGTTACGGCAAAAGTTACGGCCATAACTCCCTCTCCCAAAACTCCGTAACTTTGAGGGGAAAGACTTAACTCCAAAAACTCTCATGGAACCTTTGGCACTGCTTCCCCAGAGTTATGTGTGCTGAGGGGAATTTATGGTACAGACCGTAACCTCGAAGGTCTGGCCATAACTTTAAATGTGTTTCAGGATCCCTGTCCTTTGCTCCTCCAAAGTTACGGGCTCATGGGAAAGTTACGGTCCAGACCGTATCTTACAAGGTCTGGCCGTGACTTTTCCTTGCGCTCTGCCCGTTCGCTCCAAAACGTTCCAAAATTCGCTCCTTCGCACCCATTCACGTACTAGGACCTGAAACATCATAAACCAACACAACCTAGAGTAAAATAGGCCACGATAGCGAGAAAACGAGCTCAAACTATCAAGAAATGATGGAAAAAAACATGTTCAAATACAGTGTTATCAAAGGGCATGCCCAACTAAGTGCTTTTTTGAAATTCATCGATGGTGAAGAGAAGCACGATATAGTAGGTTCATCACCCCTCTAGCACAAGGTGATGGCAGGTCAAAGAGTTGATGCCACGTAAATTTCCACCTTGCATACCTTGCCCCTTGTTCATGGTGAGGCTTATGATTTCCATAAGGCGATGGCTCAAGTTAGACCTCACATAGCCCCACCCATTGGGTAGGTAAGATGCTAAAGTCACTTGCTTCTGTTGATGGGTGGCAAATGGATCCATTATAAGGGCTCGAGAGAGATTTGATACATCCTAAGCCTTTCATTCCATCTTTGGGCATATTATTTGAGGATCTGTATCCTTAGGCATGCTAGTACGAGCTTCTGGTCCTGAAGATTAGTAACTCCTTCCTCTTAGAAACATGAGAGGAAGTATCTTGGTGCATTGTTTCCTCATTTAGTAAAGCTGGAAAGTTATCTCCAATTGAAATTCACTAGAAACAAGATGCCCATGTAGAGGTGGCTCGTCAATGTCGATAGGAAGTGGCTCTATTAATTGTTGGGGATGGATAGGTTCATCCCAGAGAGTAAGTAGGTAGTGACTAAGATTATCCTCTAAGTGATAAAAGTCATAGGATGCCCTATCGGTCATATTCCACAAGGTCTTCTAATGTATAAATACTCACACCATACCATCTATGCTCAACAAGAAACAGTGAAGACTTCTGTAAGTGTTTTCATTCGAGTAAATAAACCAAAGCAAGAGAGTATAGTTGTTTAGGGATTTTCAAGTTACAGATGCATAAAAGTAAAGATACGTTATTGAATAAGAGGGTAAACTTTGAGTATCATCACACATACTAATTCTCAATTGTATGATGCATCAATGGCTCATCTATAACATCACTCTATCTCTTCCACTAAGGCCATCCTACTCAAGCTTTCGCCACATGCTATTGGAAATTGAGTAGCTAATGCGTGCTTTCGCTTCATGTCATCACCTAATCAATAGAGAAGTGAAGATAACACATGATTTAAGTGTGGGCCTTGATCCATCTTGTAGTGTAGACCAAATTAACATGGCCTCTCTTAGAACCCTTACTTCAGAAGTGAGGTACGGTTTTGTTGTAGAAGATCAATTTAAGAGGTTGAGGTTCCTCCGATTTTGTAGAACTTAGCCGTTCGAAACGTAAAGTGAGTGTAAAAATTAAATTTATGCTACCGGAGAAGTGAGAGAGCATAGAAGGAAGACATTGCATAGGCATCAATCCCCCTAGGTTTACTAACCACGCACCCTCGACGATGGAAGCATACAAGTTGCCGATTTTCATTTTATTAAATCCCACCTTGTGTCGAAGCATTTACCCTAAATAATGGGCGATAAGGTCCCTAAGAATTTCTTCATTTGATCGAGTGAGGTTTGATCGAGTAGGATTGGTATTTCTAGTCCCATCCTAAATGACTAGGATTTTGAGTGCAAAATCGACTAAGAAATCATTCGGATCAACAAATAACAAAATACAGGAAATTAAGCAATAGACATATGAAGATCAAACAATCGTATTAACAGAATCATCGAGTTTACATGACCTACACAACTAAAAAACTTAGCCGACCATGGGGAGAGTGTTCTGGGCGTTCATCGTTGGAAACAAAAACTCCAGGAGACCACAAGAATCGGCAGCCAAAACACAGAATAAGGCCCAGTGGTGCCAATTTTGATACCTCAAGCTGTTAAAAACAACTGGGTGTTCTTTGGCAGAGATTCAGAGTTGGAAGAGGACGACGACACCGCCTCTGGTGGCATAGACGCAATATCCATCAAACCCTTGGCCTTATACATTCCAGCCCCAGTAGATATGAAAGGACCGCTTGGAGCCTTCTTTCTAGTGGCCTAGAACCGGCGCCTCATACTGTTCAAAAGAGAGGGGGATCATAACCCAAATCGAGGGGTCTCGGAAAGTGTGGATGCAACATTCCATGCTTTCCCTCACGAGTTCTTCCAAAAGCATGAGGACGAGGAGGGAGAATCAGGTGAGGGTTGGCTCACTTAAAACCAACCAGGCCACCTAGCTCAAAGGCATTAAAGAGAGAGCGCTCCCTAGGAGGCAACCCATGTTTAGCATCTAACTTAAAGACGTTAAACAAAAGGAATAATGGGATATAGTCCAGGACTCTTATTTCATCACTTTTGGTCCTTTTTGTAAGATTGTTTGATCAGGTGGAATAAAAGTTGTGGTGATTTTTTTCAAATGGATGTATCCATATTTTTGTAATCATTTGAGGATCACCTTTTATAAAGGTGGCTAAATTGGCAGCCTGGGAAGCACTTTGGCGCTAGATCCGCCAACTTCGTGTAACACATACTGACTTCTTTCAACCACCTCCACTAAATCCGGCAGAAAGGACAAGATCAACCGTTTTGCATAATTGGGTCTTCCATTTCGGCATATATTATTACCAATAAAGTTGGTCGACCCAGGATTTATGGTTCACACATAGTCCCATGAATCATGGAATGTCATAAAAATGACATCATAACCTACTTACCCATGGGAAGGTGATCCTAAGCCCTCATATTCTACAATATGCGCTTCAACAGAATGAGTGGTTGCAGGCTTGCAGCCCTTTTCGTGCGGTAGCAGTCTTGTCACGAAACAACAACCTACCTATCTTAAATGTTAGGGCAGTGTATGGGCACAGAGCGGTTGTCTTAACATTGGACCTTAATGCGGGGAGGATTTTGCGACTTTCATTCCACACTCTACCATCATTTCCCCCATTTTTGACCATGATTACGTGCCTAGTGTCCTCCATATCTCGACCATTGTAGAAACTTTGTTTGCTTACTCCATCGCCATTGTCTAATTTTTACCCACACCATCCACCTCATATTATTTTTCTTGGTGTTTTCTACTAATACCTTAGTTCGAATCCTCGTGGTTGCATGAAAGGTACATGTAATTACTTGCATTTCAGACCTTTGTGCTTCATATGTCCATTCGATGCCCACTCATATCGGGTTGGATCTTATACTTACCTCATCATATCTTTAGAGCTTTCCCCTATTGGTATACGTTGCAATGGAGTTGGGATGAGAGAACATTGTGGAGTAGATGATTGGTGTGTGTGTTCATGGATTGAGGTTGGCGTGCCCTTTACTTGTGTCATGATGCATTTCAACCACACGTGGTTGTCTTGATCTACATTGGTGTCGACTTCCACATCTAAACGCCTTTATCGCTTTGACATGGATAGAACTAAAGTGCGGGTGATCAATTGGGAATCTTCTTCTACCACGGTCTTCAAGAACACCTCTCGATGATACATGAGGGTATTGAATTTGACCTTCATACATTTCAATGCCATGATGGCCTCGCTTTTTGCATGTTGCATAGCATTGTCGACTCTCTACTCTTCTCTAGCTGGATTTCCCCAAGAGAGCCGAAGTTGGAAAACCTCTTAGATTTTGTCATAGAGGAGGAGACAACGCACTTATTCCTCCATTTTACACTTATAATTATTCATACAAAAACAAATTATCAAGGACCTAGTCGGCCGGCTTGGATTTCTCGAAAATATGACTCCGTTCTATATTTTTCCTCACCTCCTTGTACGGTCCAATGAGGACATTCTCCCATTTAAATTGTGGGTGGGATTTAGGTAGATTGTTCTTCATTAATATACCATATTCAGATTGTTCATGCATATGGGAAATGGTGCTTTCTACCCAAACATGTAAAAACTACACAAACCTCGCATTGGAGAAATTTTGTCGTGGGTCACTGCCTTTTCACGGTGTGAGCATGTTCATGGTCGTGGCTGTGGCCGTGAATTTCTCGGAAATTATTTTGTCAAATCATCAATTTGGGAATTCCAATCCTAATTTTCATGGTTTGCATCACGCCCGTGAGGTGGCCTGTGAGGGATGGGTTGCCCTCCAAAGTAGTCACATGCGTATTATGTGTACATGGAATAATTTGTGTGCGCGTTTGCACATAAAATTCATATCTCAAGTAATTCCACACACCCAAAGCAAATTCAGAATTTGCCATACTTTGAATTGCTAGTTTGTACGTTAATACGCGATCTAACGTAGGTTAGTGTAGGGGTTATGAAGGATGTCCTTGTCATGAATCTTGAATCCATCTGAAGAAAAATTTACGGATTGCTGCTTCCTACCATTCCTTTTGAATTCTCGAACTCCTCCTTAAAGAAAGGAGTATTCTGCTCTTAAAGTAAATAGGGTCGGTATGTTGCTTCGTACAATAAATATCCTACCATGTCAAGTCTACAAAAATAGACGATGTCGCCACAAATAAAGTGTGCAATAAAACCCAAGTGTGAGGCGTCCTATTCTTGGTTAAAATTGGGTTTGGAAAGAGATACTAGTTTAGTCTTGGTGGGGTAGGCCTACAAGATGTTGTTAGTTCCTATCTAGTACATGTAAAATTTCCACTCGTATGATAGGATTGCCAACTTGATGTGTTTTTGAGGGCACAGATAAAAACTCTGACACCCCTTGACCTCATTGACCCACACGATCGAGAAAAAGGAGCAAGTGCTCTTGATTGATCAAGCTTGGTAAGTATCAGAAAAGCACAAACCCCTTTCTGCATATAAAGAAGCACGAAAAGTGCAATGCGGCATGGCAAGATTGTCTTAATGCGAAAAATATCCAAAACGACTTGCGTAGGCAGGAACAAAATTACTTCCTAATCAAGCTACATAGGCTTTGCTCCAATAATCGTAAAAGAAGGATCGAGGAAGAAAAAGAGAACTCCATCCGGTGAGAAGCGAATCATTTCCTTCTTACGAAGTATGTTTTGAGCATCACTGCCAGGATCAAAGGTTTCTAAGTGCAAAGGTTGACCTTGTAAGCTTCTTACGATCTAATCTAGTACATAAGATCAAAATTCACGTGTCATCGTGAAAATCTAGGAAGGTTAAGGATGTTGAGCTTAGATTTTCTTGTGGACAAGCAAAGTTCAAGTGTGGGGTTATGTAATGATATGTGAAAATGTCTATTCTATACCCCCATATTTTGACCAAGAGTGCTTACATTTCCCATCATTATCGTCATAATGCATTGAATTATTATTGTTATTGCTTTTATACAATTGATGTGATTTGGGGTACAGTTTTGTACATTTTCAAGGCCGAGAAAACTAGAGGGCCACTTGGAATCCGTAGCGGACATCGAGCCCAAGTTGTTGGAGCAAGGATTCGAAGACCCGACGTCAAAGAAAATAGGACCCAACGGTTCTGTTTTATTAAAGAGAAAAGGATGACCCTGCGCCGTTTTAAGGGGGATGTCTAATTTGACAGGAAGTTGTCATGGAGCGTTCCGATTCGCTAGCCAGAGGATTCTGAGTGGTCAAATGATGCAGTAGGGGAAATTTTCCCTCCTCAGGAAGCCTAATCAAATATCTATATATAGGGCTCTAGAGCTAGAGTTCGAGGGGGAGGAGATGAGTGGTCAAGGAAGGGCCGTTACTCTATCGACAGAGTAACCCTCCTAAGAAGAAGATAATTTCCACCATTCCTCCTCTTCTTAGTTTTTATTTTCTTTCTCTCTCTATGACTTCAATCCTATGGTTGTTTACGAAAGATAAACCATGGTTTATAGTTTGTTATGGGTTTGTGTATGGATATGTTTGCTTTAGTGATTATGGTTAATTATGCTTGGATATGTCTCCCAACTCTTCCTTACGAGCCTACAACTAAGTCTAGAACTAGTTGAGAATTTTAGGATTGGACTGGTTGCGCCATATGGCTAATTAAGGGTAGATGAATGATCTTAGGGTTTCTTAGCTGACGTGGTGAACGAACCCCTACTATAGGAATGCCGTCCTAACGCAATGTTAGAGAGGTCGTGCGCGTTCTGATCGAAACACCGATCTAGTGTGCATGATAGGTTTAACCTATTGAGAGGGTACACATGAGCATTCCTAGCAAGTAATCATTGACGGAGGTGACATTGGGTCTTTTGGGCCATGCCAGGAGAGGGATTAGTTTTATAATCATTGAGTTAATTCCTATATTATAGAGTTCTGTACCTTATTTCTTCAAACCCCGTATCAACCTATAGCTAGAGTGATCCAATCCTAGACAACCATCTCATTTCTAGCGGTCTCCCAACCACTTGGTTGTTTGTTTGTTTTTTTCTTAGTTACGTTAGATTAGTTTATCCACCCAACCTACCAATTCGATTAGATAGTAGTTCGGAGTGAAGTAATATTCAGTCTAAGGTTCACTTGGAATACGACCGAGCCACTTTACTACATCCATAGCATAGTTATACTTGGCCTTCTTAGGTTTGAATAGTGAGTGTGATTCGACCTTACAAATGTTAAAGCTCTCACCAAGTTGTGGGTGCTTGATAGACCGTTAATTGCACATGTTTTACCCCTATTCTTGAGTCGTTTGAGATGTTTATTCTCGTGTTTTAAGCCGATTTCACGCTAGGTTGTGTGTTTATGTCATATTTCAGGGCTTGGCGTTGGCATCGAGGCGAAAAACGAGTTTCGGGTCGAAAGGAGCACGTTTGAGGTGAAGTGTGCTGGAAGAGGAAAATACCCGACCATGAGCAAAAATACCCGGCCGGGTATTAATCTGAACCGACCGGGGAAAACCTCTTTTGGTCGTTTGAGAAGCAGAGGGGGCCCAGGCATTAAGGAAATATCCCCAGTCGGGTATTCCTGACCTTGACCGGTGATTAACCCCCTGTCTGCGACGGTGCGTTTCAAGAATCCCCGGTCTCAGCCTAAAATACCCGACCGGGTATTCTGATCGGGGATCGCGATTTACAGCTTCTTAAGGGAAAAGAAGGGCAAAGTTGAAGGGATCCGAGGTTTAGAGAGAAAAAGCATATACCTAGAGAGAGAAAGTAAAAACCTGATTCTTCAAGTGCCCAGATCGATTTCCATCACCATTGGAGCCCGGCTTGAGCTTGGAGAAGAGCTGATTGAGTGCTAGAAGAAGAATCTCATCCTTCACAGTATGGTTTCCGCATCTGAACTAGATTTCCCATCTCTCATTATGGAGTAACTTTCTTATTCACCTGGGTATGAAGAACCCTAGATTTGTATGTTAGGTTTGATTGTATGAACCCAAGTACAGATTTAGTGATATGATTATATTCAATTGAGGTTTGATTTGTTGAATGGCATGAATCCTGATCAAATTCCTGTTGTTTCTACTTTAACCTAGAAAGAGAATGTCTGCCTAGGTTGATAGAGCTCCCTTGATTGAAGGTAGTGAATTGACGACTTTAGTCGAGGAGTCAATTCACTATTTTGTACCGGATTTACTTCAGTAGTGGAGGTTTGGTTCGTTAGGGCCTCAATCTGTTTACTCCGATGGAGGTTAGTCGCCCGCTGGGGACTCAGATTGAGAGGGTCTGGAGACCTTTAGTCAAGACTGCAGACTGTTTAAGAACCTCCCGCAGTATAACTATCATTGAAATTGAACTTGGTAAATTACAATCCGGCTTAACTACAGTCTAGGGGGAACCATATCCGGGTGACCTCTCTCAACTTGAAAACAACCTTTAACTGAGTTGCTTGTTTGCTTGTTTGGACCTTCACTACAATGTCATCCCTAAATAATAAGAACTCAAGGAGTATTCATCACACTTAGGACCCGGGTTGACATTAAAACCCAAACCCGCTATACTACGCTTTAGGAGGTGGTTACACTTGGCCATTTTCTAGAGTGACGGTAGGAGCGAGTCAAGTTTTTAGCGCCGTTGCCGGGGACGGCTAGGTTGTTGAAGAAACGTGATTTCTGTTAATTTAGCTTTACTTTTTAGCATTGTTTGTTTACTTTGTCCCACTTGTGCCTTCACGGGTTTGCTGCTTGACTGTGTGCAGGTAGTGCATGACCCGTAGCCAGTCGGGAGGTTTACTGCCGTTGGATCCGGAGCTTGAAATCACCTGTCGCCAACTTAGGAGACAACATCGAGCTAGACTGGCTATGGAGGAGCGCATAGACGGCCACCTGAGCAGCGATTCCGAGGACGAGTACGAGATGGAAGGTGAACATAACCCGCCCCATGGGATACCTCTCCAGGTTCCCTCGGTAAACCATATACTGGGGAACAACCCAATACCCCAGGCAGATGGGGTTCATCATAAACCACTACTGCCGGGTCCCACGTGGAGTACTACTACACTCCACGGGTCGCTGTCGCTGATATCCGCCCTGTCATCCTCTATCCGCCCATCCCAGCGAACAACTTCGAGATCAAGCCATGCTGGATTCAACTCATCACATCCTCTATCCAGTTTCATGGCTTGAAGGATGAGGAGGCAAGGGTGCATCTTTCCCATTTCCTGCAGTTGACGAACGGGTTCAAGATGAATGGTGTACCCAATGATGCGATCCTCCTTCACCTCTTCCCCCATTCTCTAGTGGGGCATGCAAAGAGATGGTTGGAGACCCAACCCCCATTGTCCATTACTTCTTGGGATGATCTGGCCAACAAGTTCGTGCATAGGTACTATCCCGCATCGAAGAACACAGAGATCCAACGGGAGATCACCCACTTCCGCCAAGAGCCAGATGAGTCACTTCATGATGCATGGGAGCGGTATTCGGGGTTTTTCTGGCAGTGTCCCCATCACGGCTTCAGTGATGCATTCACCGTGGGGAACTTCTACAGTGCTCTCTCTCCGGAAAGCCAGAGGGTGATTGAGTCTCTATGCCCAGGAGGAGACATTCTCCCTAAGACTCCACCCGAACTAAAGCAGATGATCAGTACCTTGGCTGACAGAGATCATTCCTGGCGGCAGAGCACCAGAGGTAGAAATTCCCGGGACCGTGGTGTGCACTCCATGGAGGCCAGGTCCGGGCTCGAGTGGTAGGTGGCTGAGTTAGTGCAGACATTGAAGCATCCCAACAGCCTTATTCTGGGCATGGGTCTGACCGGACCTCCACTAGCTCAATGTCAGTGGTGTGAGAGCTCGAACCATCTGGTGGAAGACTACCAGGCTATGCGGGAGTCCTCTACACCCCAAGAGCAGTTGGACTTCATCGCCAATGCTTGGCGCCTTGATCCATACAGTAATACATATAATGAAGGTTGGCGCCAACATCCCAACTTCTCCTGGAATATCAGCAACACCACTAAACCACTTGGTTTCCCGGCACCAGCTGGTGGTTTTCAGCAGAGGCAGCCTTTCCAGACCATACAGGGGCCAGTTCCACAATAGCAACCTTACCAACCTATGCAGGGGCAACCATTTCAGCAGACGTAGCGCCAATATGTCGAGCCAACAGCAGCTCCAGCTCTAGATAATTAGATGACCGAGCTGAAAAACATTTTAGCGGCATTCATGACTACCAGCCAGGCCAATTTTGCCAGGATCGACCAGAACATCGCCTTGCTGGAGGCAGGTCGGAGGGACCAGGGAACCGGGAACTCTGCCTGCCACCACCATCCCTAATCCTCGCAAGCTTCACCAGCAGCTGGATGCCATTTTTACCAGGAGTGGTAAGACCATATATGCTGCTCCTGCCCAGGCCAGGCAGGAGGAACCACTACATGCTTCAGCACTTCCAGCCGACGTTGCAGAAGTGAGGGTGGAGAAGGAAGCCCCTACTCCCAAGCCACAACCAGTGGTTAAGGAGCATGTACCCCAGCTTCCCTTCCCCACTCGCCTAAATAAAGACAGCTGGAGACTGAGTTTGCCAAGTTCATGGCAATGTTGAAGCAGGTCAACATCAGCATGCCGTTCATGGAGGCACTGTCAAAGATGCCCAAGTACGCCAAATTCATGAAGGATCTCCTCACCAACAAGAAGAAACTTGGGGATCTCTCCACAGTGCTGCTGAGTGAGGAGTGTTCTGCCATCCTGCAGAACAAGCTGCCCGAGAAGCGTAAAGATCCAGGGAGTTTTACTATCCCTCTTGTTATTGGTAGCATGCATGTAGGAAAGTCCTTGGCGGAACTAGGCGCTAGCATAAATGTCATGTCATACAAATTGTTTAAAAAGCTAGACCTAGGTGAACCTAGAGCTACTAGGATGAGCATTCAGTTAGCTGACCGTTCCATTGTGCATCCTAGGGGTATCATAGAGGATCTGCTTGTTAATGTAGGTGCATTCACATATCCTGTTGACTTTGTTATTCTGGATATAAATGAGGATGTGGATGTGCCTTTGATTTTGGGTAGACCATTTCTCGCCACCGCCAAGGCTCTTATTGATGTGCATAGTGGTAAACTGATCTTGCGTGTTGGGAATGAACATGCTACTTTTTCTGTGTTTGAGGATGGGTAGCACTCCCATTTGCTTGATGAATTGGATCACTGTGCTATGCCTGCGGTCACACCTATGCATTCTATTTCTCACCAGGTGCACGAGCATGTCGTGTATCCTTATGTTCCTCTCGTTTTGCAGGACCCCCCTCTCACTCCTTCGCCGCCACTTCCTCCAACCTCACCGCCAAACAATAAGATCAAGGAGGAGTGGCGGCCGAAGCCGCAGGTGGCTAAGACTGCTCGGAAGAAAGGTGGAGACCACTATGAGCTGGTCCCACCTCCTGCACCACGACCACCCTGGCCATCCGAGTACCCACTCGCTTGCATCCCGCCAGATGGCCAGGTCGAGCTGACAAATGCTGGTGGTTGCACCCGTCGGGTGCATGGCCACCATCTAAATTTGTACCTCAAGAGCGATGTGGATCCGGTCTTGGAGGCACTTGTTCTTGCACCCCTCTGAGTATCCACCATAGGTGTCCAGCTAAAAGACGGTAAAGAAGCGCTTGTGGGGAGGCAACCCCACCACGGTTTGCATTTCTTTTTCCCTTTTTCTATGTTTTTGTGTCGTGTTGAGTCAGTTGCATGTCTATGTTGAAGTCTGGTCGTCTGTCTCGCCTCGATTTGGTGTTTTCGTGCAGGAGAGGTAAAAAATTTGGGAGAATGAGCTTTTTGGCTGGAAAAGGGGAAAAACCCGGTTGTGGCAAAAAATACCCGACCAGGTATTTTTGTGCAATGGTCGGGCCCCATTTTGTGTTCCGGGGGGGGGGGGGGGCAAAAGGAAAAATACCCGACCGGGTATTTTTGGCTCAAGGCCGGGGATTTCCCAGCCATGAACGCAGCGTTTTTAAACAAACCCCCAAACTTGACGCAAAAATACCCGACCGGGTATTTTTGGTTCAAGGCGGGGGATTTCCAAGATCGTGGAACGCAACGTTTCATAATCCCTAATCGCGTTTCAAAAATACCCGACCGAGGATTTTTGCTATTTAAGCAAACCCCCGGTCGTCTCTCTCTCTCCTCTCATTTTTTCCAAATTTCCCCTCTCCTCCTCTCAAATCCTCTGTCCTCTCTCCTCTTTGGCGACCGCCGGCCCCCACCTCCGTCACCGGCCATTTTTTCGGCGACCGTCCGACGGTTTTCCGACGACTTTCCGATCGATATTCCGGCATGCTTCCTGGGTCATTTTTGGCTCAGTTTCGTGTCCCTCAACCATCTCTTCGCGTCTCATCTACAGTTCTACTTGAGTTTCCAGGTGTGTTTCTTGTTAGCTGTTCTTTTTCTGGAAAATCGAACTATAGATTTTAGGACCGAGAACTGTGTTTGCCTGGCATGCTTGAATTAGAATAGGGTGACGGATGCCTTGAGTATGAATGGCTATGGCTAATGTGTGTGTGCTGCCCGTGTGCTTGAATTGGTCGGTTATGTTTGATTCTTGCCTTGATTGCGGTTGAGTTGCTTGCGATTCAACAGTTTATGCTTAAACTGTTAGCCTAGGTGGTCCTTAAGTGTGGGGAAAGTGATGAACCCATACTGTTAGTCCTGACGAGTTTTTATAGGCTCCACCTTTGGTTTGCTTATTTTGCAGGATCATGTCACTCGACCATCCGTTCCTGTAGGACCTGCGCCTGCAACCGGATTACACCGACCAGTTCCGCAAGATCACCCGCGGAAAACTGCAGCGCCACCACCATCTGAAGTGGGGGGTATTGACTCGCTATGACACAACTCCTAACAATGGCCAAGTGTAACCAATGAAAGGGACTGCAGTATAGTGGCTCAAGTAATAAATATCGAATCCACGGGTCTCTAGAATTACTATTACTCAGCTTCAGTTAATTATCTAGCAAACCAGATTAAGATAGAACAACTAAAACTACTCTAGCAAACTACAGTTAAAGTTAATCTAATTACAGGTTGGGAACTCACTTAGGTATGATTCCCCCTAGCCACTAGCCAGATTGATGATCTCTAACCTGTTTCACTTTCATTCACAATGCGGAGAATCCTTGACTAGTCCTTGAGTCTCGACTAAAGGAACAAGGCCCTCTTGAGTCAATTGCCTAGAGGGACGTATCCTTCTCTAGAAAAACCGATCAAGGCGTTCTGAACTAGACTCCCTCTATCGAAAGAGGTTCTCAATCGATACAAAGCAGTGAATCAACCCTCGACTAAAGCAATTGATGCAATACTATCAATCTATGGTGCTCTATTGACCTAATCAGGTATTCGCTCTCATAGGATCAAAGCAGAATCAATAATCTCGACTAAAGCAGAATTGAATCATGAAAACATGCATAGATTGAATATGAACTCAAGATTATCAAGAAGGAGTACTCATACAATCATCCAATCAAACAAACATGGCTAGGGTTCCTCAAAACCTAAGTGAAGGGAAGTTACTCCATAGAGAAGAGAGAGACTGCAGTAAGAATCTTCAGATGATCAGTCTTCAAGTCCGGGCTTGTTCCTCGAGTTTCCAAGGCGAAGAAATCCTCCAGTTCCACTCCAAGAATGCCCTCAAATCACCCTCTCTCTCTTTGGTTCGTCCCTAGGGTGTTTGGGATCCAAAACCCAGCTCCCTCTTGCAAAAACGCACAAAACAGGCTTTTAACAGCCTGCGTTCGCGATCCCCGGTCGGGTAGTTTAGTTGGCGACCGAGGATTGTTGAAATGCACCGTCGCGGACAGCGGATTAATCCCCGGCCAAGGTCAAGAATACCCGACCGGGGATTTTTCCTTAATGCCCGGGCCCCCTTCTGCTTCTCAAACGCCCAAAAGAGGTTTCCCCCGGTCTGCTCCGATTAATACCCGGCCGGGTATTTCTGCTCATGGCCGGGTATTTTGCTCCTCCAGCACACTTCAACTCAAACGTGCTCCTTTCGACTCGAAACTCGTTTCTTTGCCTCGATGCCAATGCCAGGCCCTGAAATATGACATAAACACACAACCTAGCGTGAAATCGGCTTAAAACACGAGAATCAACATCTCAAACGGCTCAAGAATAGGGGTAAAAACATGTGCAATCAATGGTCTATTAAATTACCCCACACTTAACCGTTTGCTTGTCCCCAAGCAAACCTAACTCAAATCAATGCAACTCTCCAAACCTCTATAGCAACAAACAACCTCGATCATCGGTAGAGGATTTCCTAGATCATAAAGCAGCTTACGAGGTCAACTGGTCTTCTATGACGTCCCCTATCTCTCTCAATGCGAGTACTAGACTCAAGCCAGGATCATGAGAAGGAGTGAAAGTAAGACAACCAGTTCATGGATAAAGGGACTCACACCATTCACAACCAAGGACTCGTTGTACCGGGGTGCTCTTTCACTTCATTTAACCGTTGGAACCCCTTTTTTGCACTTTCATTTACATTTCTTTTTCTCTTTTTCTTCATTACTTGGCGGGGGTTCCAAGTGCAGTCTTTTGCACGGCCGACCCTTATTAGTCGAGCAAGAGCAATTTCTGTACATCTGGCGCTCGCCAGAGTACTTCTTTTAACTCCTTTTCCTAAACTCGTGTGGAGGGTCAATGAAATTAAGTGGGGTCGGAAGCTCTATCCGTGCCCTTAAAAACACATCCTCAAGTAGGCAAACCGTTCAACGAGTGAAAATTTTACTTGTACTAGAGACAGCTTAGCTTCACCTTTTAGGAGTACCCCACTAAGGATCACTAAAATCTCTTCCAAAACCAGATTTTGTGCAATGAACGGTGCCACACACGTTGGGCTTACCCCATGTTTAAGATTTCAATGATTTCGACATGGAGGACCAATTGCTTTTCATTTCCCACATGAGCACCCTGTTCGATACATGAGTCCATAACACAATCCAAACAGAGTCACCATTACCACATGAATTCAACGGTCTTAGCTCCAGTAATCCACAAAATTAACTAGCACAACAGAGAGCTAGATAGGAAAAATCTTATACTTCAACATCCTCCATAGTGCTACACTACCTCCCTAGGTTGCACATTACTATAGAGACTGTCAATTCAAAGCATATTGAGCAGGCAATTTGCAAGGAAAGACTTGGAGCCCTCAAATCAAAATTTGGACAGTGGAGTAGGCTCCAAGCACACAAACAGCCAAACATTCACACGCATAAACAATCGATCATCCCCATCCCCCCACACTTAAGCACGACATTGTCCTCAATGGAGGAAAGATAAGGAGGGTAGAACGAAGTTACCAGATCAAGGGTGAATGATGGTGGACGGGTCAGGTGGTGCATTCCAGGAGGAGAGAGTAGTCGGAACACAAACACCACACAATATCCCACAAATGTTGAGTTATTAACTCTAAAATTAAAGAACAAAACTGACTCAACCGAGGAGAAATAGAGAAAGAAATGCAAACCGACTAGTTGGGTTGCCTCCCAACAAGCGCTTCTTTCATGTCATGAGCTGGACGATGGCTCCTAAGTTTAGGTCCACCCCAAAACCTCCTTGAAGTTGAGGTTCTCGTCAATGAGGTGGAGTCTCAAGTTACGAGCATGTGGTATGACAGGTGAGGGAAGCTCGTGCACTTGATGCGGATGAAGTCTCCGCCCTCGAGACATCTTCTTCTCTTCTCTCTTCTCATTGCCCCAAACCAGATATGAAAACATCGATTGGCCACCATCTCGTCAACCAAGAGGGACCGATGTTGATGTGTCCTTGGTCTGGCAAAGAGACACTGCAAATGGGTCCTTGCTAAGCAGTTCCTCGAAGTTTGGTGGAGATATCACATGTAACTCATGGCCGGTGCAAGCCTCTTCCACCTCAACTTTGTCCTCGGCCTGGACGCCAATTGCTTCTTCAACCTCCCTTCCTTCTTCATGTGGTATCACCCCTGGAAAATGATCAAGAACTCCTTCTGCTTCACTTTTGTCATCCTCCACAACTTCTTTCTACACCCTTTCTTGCTCTTCTTCTTCCAGCACGGATTGGAGGGCAAGTCGCCAAGCAATTTCTTTGATGAGATCTTCTTGCATCTCCTCACTCATGCCCGCCTCTTCAAAGCTCAGTGTGGGATGTGGGAAGGTGTGGTCGGCTATGACAGGACATTCCTGATCATGATCATCACGGGAGCTCTCCGTGACAACTTCTGTATGCTCCACAATGTCTTTGTAACCTTCGCCTTCCTCCTCCTCCTTTTCTAGTATAGTAGGCGAAGGGTGATCTTGATCAGACTGTGCATAAAATTTCTCAAGATCATCAAGGCTGCTCTTAATGCTCAGGAGGATCTCCTCTGTTTCACGATAGGCCTGGGTACAAAGATTCATCCTGGAGCATGATATCTCACTGTCTCGAGCAAACCGCTCCATGAGAAGCCTCAATTCATAGTTAGGATCTGGTTGTGGAGTGTAGCATGGCTCTGCAGAATGGCCCGTGAAGGCCGCCATGGCTAACTCCAGCTCCGATGGCCCTTCTGGTTGTGGGAGAAATTCTTCTTGATAAGGAGGTTGTTCTTGATATGCCCAGGGGTCTGATTGTTCTCCGTAGAAAGGGGGTTGGTACTGGAACCCGAATCCATAGTCTTCTCCTCATTGATTGCTCCAGGAAGTCTCGGGGTAATACCACTCGGATGGTGGTGGATACTCCCAATGGTTGGGGAAGCCATGAGGATCCATGATTCTGATCTGCACCAACAACAAAAACACCCAAGTGAAAAGCAAAGGTGGAAAAGAAAAGAAAAACGCTAAAATAACAAACTTCTGCCTTTCCTAATAATCTAGAAAGTCCCCGGCAACGGCGCCAAAAACTTGACTCGCTATGACACAACTCCTAACAATGGCCAAGTGTAACCAATGAAAGGGACTGCAGTATAGTGGCTCAAGTAATAAATATCGAATCCACGGGTCTCTAGAGTTACTATTACTCAGCTTTAGTTCATTATCTAGCAAACCAGATTAAGATAGAACAACTAAAACTACTCTAGCAAACTACAGTTAAAGTTGATCTAATTACAGGTTGGGAACTCACTTAGGTATGATTCCCCCTAGCCACTAGCCAGATTAATGATTGATGATCTCTAACCTGTTTCACTTTCATTCACAATGCGGAGAATCCTTGACTAGACCTTGAGTCTCGACTAAAGGAACAAGGCCCTCTTGAGTCAATTGCCTAGAGGGACGTATCCTTCTCTAGAACAACCGATCAAGGCATTCTGAACTAGACTCCCTCTATCGAAAGAGGTTCTCAATCGATACAAAGCAGTGAATCAACCCTTGACTAAAGCAATTGATCCAATACTATCAATCTATGGTGTTCTATTTACCTAATCAGGTATTCGCTCTCATAGGATCAAAGCAGAATCAATAATCTCGACTAAAGCAGAATTGAATCATGAAAATATGCATAGATTGAATATGAACTCAAGATTATCAAGTAGGAGTACTCATACAATCATCCAATCAAACAAACATGGCTAGGGTTCCTCAAAACCTAAGTGAAGGGAAGTTACTGCATAGAGAAGAGAGAGACTGCAGTAAGAATCTTCAGATGATCAGTCTTCAAGTCAGGGCTTGTTCCTTGAGCTTCCAAGGCGAAGAAATCCTCAAGTTCCACTCCAAGAATGCCCTCAAATCACCCTCTCTCTATTTGCTTTGTCCCTAGGGTGTTTGGGATCCAAAACCCAGCTCCCTCTTGCGAAAACGCACAAAACAGACTTTTAACAGCCTGCGTTCGTGATCCCCGGTCGAGTATTTTAGGTGACGACCGGGGATTGTTGAAACACACCGTCGCAGACAGGGGATTAATCCCCGCCCAAGGTCAAGAATACCCTACCGGGGATTTTTCCTTAATGCCCGGGCCCCCTTCTGCTTCTCAAACGCCCAAAAGAGGTTTTCTCGGTCTGCTCCGATTAATACCCGGCCGGGTATTTCTGCTCATGGCCGGGTATTTTGCTCCTCCAGCACACTTCAACTCAAACGTGCTCCTTTCGACTCGAAACTCATTTCTTTGCCTCGATGCCAACGCCAGGACCTGAAATATGACATAAACACACAACCTAGCATGAAATCAGCTTAAAACACGAGAATCAACATCTCAAACAGCTCAAGAATAGGGGTAAAAACATGTTCAATCAATGGTCTATCAGTTACTCGAGCAGCTCCACTACTTGAACGAGATCTCCACCGCCATCAGCCACCAGGATTGGCGGACGTTGCTGACTATCGAGGATCCCACCTACACAGAGCTGGTGTGGGATTTCTACACCACCTTCCATTACCACCCCAAGGCGGCCATGGACTCTCTCGCAGTCACTCTCAGGCTGGGTGGCAGGCAACGGCAGCTGATCATTGATGGGTTGGCCTACGCCATGGGGATCCAGTACCATCCCTTCTCGCACCACGAGGTGGAGATCCCGAACCCGTCGGACTGGAAAATGGCCAAGTGTAACCACCTCCTAAAGCGTAGTATAGCGGGTTTGGGTTTTAATGTCAACCCGAGTCCTAGATGTGATGACTACTCCGTGAGTTCTTATTATTTAGCAGTGAAACTTTAGTGAAGGTGAAATTAAAGCAAACAAGCAAGCAAGTAAAAAGGGTGTTTCAAGTCGAGAGAGGTCACCCGGATATGGTTCCCCCTAGACTGCAGTTAAGCCAGATTGTAATTTACCAAGTTCAGTTTCAATGATAGTTATGTTGCGGGAGATTCTTAAATAGTCTGAAGTCTCGACTAAAGGTCTCCAGACCCTCTCAATCTGAGTCTACAGCGGGCGACTAACCTCCACCGGAGTAAACAAATTGAGGCCCTAACAAACCAAACCTCCACTACCGAAGCAAATTCGGTACAGAATAGTGAATTGCCTCCTCGACTAAAGTCGCCAACTCACTACCTTCAATTAAGGGTGCTCTATCAACCTAGGCAGATATTCTCTTTCTAGGTTAAAGTAGAAACAACAGGAATTTGATCAGGATTCATGCCATTCAATAAATCAAACCTCAATTGAATATAATCAAATCAATGAATCTGTACTTGGGTTCATACAATCAGACCTAACATACAAATGTGAATAAGAAAACTACTCCATAGAGAGAGATGGGAAATCTAGCTCAGATGCGGAAACCATACTGTGAAGGATGATAATCTGCTTCTGGCACTCAATCAGGTCTTCTCCAAGCTGAAGGCGGGCTCCAATGGTGATGGAGATCGATCTACAACACTTGCAGAGTCAGGTTCGTCACTTTCTCTCTCTAGGTCGCACTTTTTCTCTCTAAAACTCGGAACCCTTTTCTCCTTTGCTGAAAATTGGGTTAAAACCCAGAAAATCCCCACTCACACAGCCAGGCCACACGGCCGTGTGACATCCCCAGCTGCCCGTGTGAGATGTGCAAACCGCGGCGTTTTGATAAGTGACTCAAGCTTCCTACACGGCCACGACCCACACGACCGTGTGGAATTCCAGGATGCCCGTGTGAGTTCCCTGGAATTTCCACACAGCCCGTGTGACTTTGCTCGTGCAATTTGGTGCCACACGGCCGTGTAGGTTTTAGGCCTGCCCGTGTGGCTCCATCTGCTTCACGCCACATGTCCAATCTTCGTCCAATCGACCCCAAACTCGTCCCCAAACCTTCATTCACGTATTAGGACTTGAAATATCACAAACAAGAACAACCTAGCGTGAAATTGGCCTAAAACGCGAGAATCGACATCTCCAACGGCTCAAGAATAGGGGTAAAAACATGTGAAATTAACGGTCTATCAAACTCCCCCACACTTAACCGTTTTCTTGTACCCAAGCAAAACTAACTCAAACCAATGCAACTCTCCAGACCTCTATAGCAACAAACAACCCCGATCGTCGGTAGAGGATTTTTTAGATCATATAGCAGCTTACGAGGTCAACTGGTTTTCTAAGACGTTCCCTATCTCTCTCAATGCGAGTACTAGACTCAAGCCAGGATCATGAGAAGCAGTGGAAGTAAGACAGTCAGTTCATGGATAAAGGGACTCACACCATTCACAATCAAGGACTCGCGATACCGGGGGTGCTCTTTCACTTCATTTCACCATTGGAACCCCTTTTTCACTTCCATTTTACTTCTTTTTTTTCCTATTTTCATTCACTTAGCGGGGGTTCCAATTGCAGTCTTTCGCACGGTCGACCCTTATTAGTCGAGCAAGAGCAATTTCTGTACATCTGGTGCTCGCCAGAGTACTTCTTTTAACTCATTTTCCTCAACTCGTGTGAAGGGTCAATGAAATTAAGAGGGGTCGGAAGCTCTATCCGTGCCCTTAAAAACACATCCTCAAGTAGGCAAGCCGTTCAATGGGTGGAAGTTTTACTTGTACTAGAGACGGCTTAGCTTCACCTTGTAGGAGTACCCCACTAAGGATCACTAAAATCTCTTCCAAAACCCGATTTTGTGCAATGAACGGGTCCACACACGTTGGGCTTACCCCATGTTTAAGATTTAAAGATTTTGACATGGAGGACCAACTGCATTTCATTTTTCGCATGAACACCCTGTTCGATACACGAGTCCATAACACAATCCAAATAGAGTCACCATCATCACATGAATTCAATGGTCCTAGCGCCACTAATTCACAAAATCAACTGGCACATCAGAGAGCTAGATAGGAAAAATCTTATACTTCAACATCCTCCATAGTGCTACACTACCTCCCTAGGTTGCACATTACTATAGAGACTGTCAATTCAAAGCATACTGAGCAGGCAATTTGCAAGGAAACACGTACTTGGAGCCCTCAAATTTGAAAATTTGGACAGTGGACTAGGCTCCAAGTACACAAACATATCTAATGCAGTCAAAAGAGAAACATCCCCCCCACACTTAAGATCGACATGGCCCTCGATGGAGAAGAGGGAAGGATAAGGGGAACGATGTTACCGGTGTGCACGGACTACATGAGACTGGAAGCGGACCAGTCTGAGTGAAGCGGACTGGAGAGGGGACCAGTCAGGAACAATGCACAACTAAAGGGAATAGAAGAACTCAAACACAATCTGTTAGGTCCAATGGTCAGCCCAATAATACATCATCCAAAACAAAAGAAAACAAACCAAAACAAAACGAGTTTACAATTTGACCCAAAACAAAAGAGACAAATGTAAACCGTGGTGGGGTTGCCTCCCCACAAGCGCTTCTTTACCGTCTTTTAGCTGGACGCCCATGGCGGACTAAGGATCCGCGAGTTCCACTACCAACTCCGCACGCTCGACCTCACCTTCCAAGTAGAGCTTGAGACGATGACCATTCACTTCAAATGGTTCAGTCTGCGGGTTGGCAATCTCAATCGTGCCATACGGGAACACCTGTGTGACCGTGAACGGCCCAGACCACCGGGAACGTAGTTTTCCGAGAAAGAGCTTTAGGCAAGAGTTATAGAGGAGAACTCGATCACCAACCTGGAACTCCTTCGGACCCCGCAACTGTGCATCGTGAAGGCACTTAGTGTGCTCCTTGTATAGCTTGGTGTTCTCATAGGCGTGATAACGCCATTCCTCCAGCTCCAGTATCTGCATTTTTTGCTCAACACCTGCAACACTAACATCCAAGTTGAGCAGCTTAAGGGCCCAAAAGACCTTGTGCTCTAGCTCCACGGGCAAATCGCATGCCTTTCCATAGAAAAGCCGGTAAGGTGAGGTACCAATGGGTGTCTTGTAGGCAGTGCGGTATGCCCAGAGAGCATCATCGAGCTTGGTGGACCAATCCTTGTGGGATTGATCCACCGTCTTCTCCAGGATACGCTTGAGATCCCGGTTCGTCAGCTCGGCCTGGCCACTTGTTTGAGGGTGATAGGCCACGGACACCTTATGAGTCACACCATAGCGAGACAGTAACTTATCGAACTGGCCTTGGGAATGGGTGCCTCGATCGCTTATGATGGCTCTAGGTGTCCCGAACTGGGAGAATAGCTGCTTCAGAAAACCAAAAACACGTCTAGCAACCTTAGTGGGCAAAGCTTGCGCCTCAGCCCACCTAGAGACGTAGACAACAGCAACCAGGATATAGGTATTGCCAAAATATAGAGGGAAGGGGCCCATGAAGTCGATACCCCAGACATAAAAAATCTCACAAGTTATAAACACATTCTGGGGGCATCTCATCACGGGTAGAGATGTTACCTGACCTCTGGCATCGGTCGCACCTGCGTCCTTGAAGAGCGTGGGACAGTAAAAGCCCGACTGTAGCACCTTCCTTGCTGTGCGGTTTCCTCCGTGGTGACCGCCAGTAAGTCCTTCATGATAGTGAGATAGAATGCCCTCCATCTCACTCTCCATGACACAGCGACGGATGATCCCGTCGGCTCCGATCCTGAAGAGACGAGGGTCATCCCAGAAGTAGTGCTTCAGGTCGGAGAAAAATTTCCTCTTGGTGTGAGTTGTCATCCCCTTGGGCAGCCGCTGGCCCACCAGATAGTTCGCAAAATTGGAGTACCACGGGGTGACACTCTCCACCAGGTACATCATCATCAGTCTCTCATCCGGGAAGGAGTCGTTGATCTCCTCCTCGAGGTTGTCCGTAGGAGGTGCGTCCAACCGGGAGAGGTGATCGGCTGCAACATTCTCCGATCCCTTCTTGTCCCGAATCTTGATGTCGAACTCCTACAGTAGTAAGATCCATCGTATGAGCCTGGGCTTGGCATCAGCCTTGCTCATCAGGTATCGAATCGCGGAGTGATCTGTATACACGGTCACATGGGACAAGACCAGATAAGGATGAAATTTGTCGAAGGAAAACACCACCGTGAGCAGCTCCTTCTCCGTGGTGGTGTAGTTCTCCTGGGCATCATTCAGGGTCTTCGAGGCATAGTAGATATGTCGGAAGTGTTGATCTCGCCTCTGCCCCAAGACAGCTCCAACAGCAAAGTCACTGGCATCGCACATCAGCTCAAATGGCAGGGACCAGTCAGGAACCAGTCAGGAACAACCATGATAGGAGCTTGGGTGAGCTTCTCCTTCAAGATCGTGAATGCCGCTGTGCATGCATCAGTGAACTGGAAGGGGGCATCCTTCTCAAGAAGCTTAGTCAGGGGCAGGGCGATCTTCGAAAAATCCTTGATGAACCGCCAGTAGAACCCTGCATGGCCCAAAAAACTCCTGATCCCCTTAACAGATGTAGGAGGAGGCAGCTTGCTGATAGTCTCAATCTTCACTCAGTCCACCTCAATCCCCATCTTATGCCCTAGAACTATGCCTTTGCGAACCATGAAGTGGCACTTCTCCCAACTTAGTGCCAGGTTCGTTTCTTCGCACCGTTTAAGGACGAGTTCCAGGTTATGGAGACAGTGAGAGAATGAGTCTCCATAAACCGAGAATTTGTCCATAAACACCTCCATAATCTCACCGACCAGACGGTCAAAGATGGCGAGCATGCATCGCTGAAAAGTGGCGGAGGCGTTACATAGCCCGAATGGGATCCTCCGGTAGGAAAATGTGCCGAAGGGACCGGTGAAAGTGGTCTTCGCCTGGTCCTCCAGTGCAATGGGGATCTGGAAGTACCCGGACATCCCATCCAGGAAACAGTAGAACTCATGCCCCGCCAGTCTCTCCAGCATCTGGTCAATAAACGGTAGCGGGAAGTGGTCCTTCCGAGTGGCGTCGTTGAGACGCCGGTAGTCAATGCAGACACGGTACCCAGTCACCGTGCGCATCGGGATGAGCTCATTCTTCTCGTTAGGCACCACAGTCATCCCACCCGTTTTGGGTACCACCTGGGTGCGACTGATCCACTCGCTGTCGGAAATGGCAAAGATGATCCTCGCGTCCATCAGCTTCACGATCTCTGCCCGAACCACAGCCTCCAGGTTCGGTGTCAGTCTTCTCTGCGGATGTCTCACTGGCCGCATCTCATCCTCCAGCAGTATCCAGTGGGAGCAAAAGGAGGGGCTGATCCCCTGGATATCTGTGATCTTCCACGCTATAGCACGCTCGTGCAGCTTCAGCAAGGCCACCAGTCTGTCCTTCTGCTCGGGTGTGAGGGTCGAGCTGATGATGACTGGAAGCTTATTCCCCTCCCGGAGAAATGCATACTCCAAATGAGGAGGGAGGGGCTTTAGCTCCAGCTCTGGTGGTTCCTCCAAAGAAGTAGTGATGCGGGGTGAGGATGAGATCGGTTTGAACAGCCTGTCGCCATCCAGGAATGGGCCACTCTCCAGC
This sequence comes from Linum trigynum, assembly GCA_964030455.1. Lineage (NCBI taxonomy): Eukaryota > Viridiplantae > Streptophyta > Magnoliopsida > Malpighiales > Linaceae > Linum > Linum trigynum. Next base: position 22,923,566 of record OZ034814.1, on the reverse strand, counting down.
GCGGCCAACTGCTCCGCCAGCTGCGGCTCCTGCGATGCCTGCTCACCTAGCAAAATACAATGCTCAAGAGCATCGTCAGTACCCGCACTCATTATAGAGAGTGCGGTCTCGAAATCAGCAAGCACATCACAGTAATCTACGTCATCATGCAAATGGGAGTGTTTCCCATTCTCGGACACCGAAAAAGTAGCATGTTCATCACCAGCACGCAAGATCAATTTACCACTATGCACATCAATAAGCGCCTTGGCGCTGGCGAGAAACGGTCTACCCAAAATCAAAGGTACATCCACATCCTCATTTATATCCAGAATAACAAAGTCAATAAGATATGTGAATGCACCTACATTAACAAGCAGATCCTCAATGATACCCCAGGATGCACGATGGAACGATAAGCTAACTAAATGCTCATCCTAGTAGCTCTAGGTTCACCTGGGTCTTTACGCTTCTCGTGCAGCTTGTTCTGCAGGATAGCAGAACACTCCTCGCTCAGCATCACTGTTGAAAGATCCCCAAGTTTCTTCTTGTTGGTGAGGAGGTATTTCATGAACTTGGCATACTTGGGCATCTTCGACAGTGCCTCCACGAACGGCATACTGATGTTGACATGCTTCAACATTGCCATGAACTTGGCAAACTCAGTCTCCAGCTTGTCTTTATGTAGACGAGTGGGAAAGGAAGCTGGGGTACATGCTCCTTAACCACTGGCTGTGGCTTGGTAGCAGGTGCTTCTTTGTCCATCCCCACTTCTGCATTGTCAGCTGGAAGTGTTGAAGCAGGTAGTGGCTCGTCCTGCCTGGGCTGGGCAGGAGCAGCAGATGTGGTCTTGCCACTCCTGGTAGTGATGGCATCCAGTTGCTGGTGCTGGTGAGGCTCACGAGGGTTCGGAATAGTGGTGGCAGGCAGAGTCCCCGGTGCCCTGGTAGTATTTTGGAGAGCTATGCCACCAATCTGGTTTTGTAAATCTTGCAAAATGGCACTCTGGTTCCTCTGGCCTGCCTCCAGTGAGGCTATGTTCTGGTCCATCCTCGTGAAATTTGCCTGGCTGGTGGTCATGAATGCCTTCAAAATATTTTTCAGCTCCGTCATTTGATTATCTGGAGCTGCAGCTACTGGAGGCTGGGCATACTGACGCTGGGGCTGCTGGAATGGCTGCCTCTGCCTAGGCTGGTAAGGCTGTTGCTGTGGGGGCGGCCCCTGTCTGGCCTGGAAAGGCTGCCTATGCTGAAAACCACCTACTAGTGCTGGGAAACCAGGTGGTTTAGTGGTGTTGCTACTCCAAGCGAAGTTGGGATGCTGGCGCCACCCCTCATTGTATGTGTTGCTGTATGGGTCAAGGCGCCGAGCATTGGCAATGAAGTCCAACTGCTCTTGGGGGGTAGAAGACTCCCGCATAGCCTGGCAATCTTCCACCAGATGATTTGAGCTTTCACACCACTTACATTGAGCTATTGGAGGTGTAGCCAAACCTCTGCCCGGAATAAGACTGTTGGGCTGCTTCAATGTCTGCACTAACTTGGCCACCTGATGCTCGAGCCCGGGCTTGGCCTCCATGGCGTGCACACCACGATCCCGGGAATTCCTGCCTCTGGTGCTATGCCCCCAGGAATGATCTCTGGCAGCCAAGGTACTGATCATCTGGTTCAGTTCGGGTGGAGTCTTAGTAAGAATATCCCCTCCTGGGCATAGAGACTCAATCACCATCTGGCTGTCCGGAGAGAGAGCACTGTAGAAGTTCGCCACGGTGAATGCATCACTGAAGCCATGATGGGGGCACTGCCAGAAATATCCCATGTACCGTCCCATGCATCACGAAGTGACTCGTCTGGCTCTTGGCGGAAGTGAGTGATCTCCCGCTGGATCTCTGTGGTCTTCGATGCTGGATAGTACCTGTGCAAAATTGAACTGTGGATTACCTTACTTTGACTTATACTAGAACCCCATTGATTAATTTTCCCTTCTTCAATCCCCGCACCATGTTTTCTATACTCCCATCTTTCTTTTTTATTGCTTTTCACTCTTTGGCTTGGTTGGTTGGGTGTTTCCCATATTTGCAGGAGAAATGACAGGGCAAGGTAATTGACAAAGGGGAGAGTTCGAACCCTACCAAGAGGGCACATTCTTACACTAGTCTACTTTAGTACTTGAGGAGGAACCGTCGTAGAGAGGTCCGGGAGGAGTTTGAGAAGTCGATTGTGTTGGAGATTCTGTTTGAGATCCAAGAGAGGATCTACTGGGTCCTCACCCTTGAGTTTCTAAGTACACTAAGGGTGAAGAAGATTTGAGGTTATGCTACTGCTGATAGTCCTCGGATCTACTTCAACTTGAGAGGCAGGGAGCGCGAGATGACGATGCAAAATTTCACTCTGGCTCTCGATATCTACCCTCCGGAGTTCGTTCAAGATCTGGTCGACTTTGCCGCACTGATTCCGGAAATCAAATTCCCTTTCCCTCTAGACTTCCACGACAGGGAGATGAGGCTACCACACAGAAGACCTTGGGACGTGAAGCAATCCAAGGGGAGTGAGGTTCGACCCGAATTCCGACTGATCCATCACGTCATTTCTCGATCAGCCGGAGGGAAGTACGGGAGCAAGGACAATCTCACTACCACAAATGTCCTTCTCATTTGGAGCATGCAGGGCGGACAAAAGCTCCATCTCGGGCAATCAATTCTACAGACTCTTTGTTGGCTTGACTTAGACCAGCGGTTGATGGGCTTGCATGGAGGAGCATACATCACTAGGATAGCCTGATACCTCATTGTTGACGTGGCTGCCGCCGAGAGTCCATTTGACACCTTATTTGTGTTGGTCTCGTTCGACATCCGGAAGACATATTTGAAGACATTGGAGCTGAATGAGGAGGGAGTCTGGGGAGTTGAGATGTTGGGTTCCCAGATAGCAACACTGTGGTTCTGAATGGAGTTAGACGCTCACTCCCACGACATCATAAGCAGATATCCCATAATTATTCGTCATCTCCATCTACACGCTAGAGCTTTCACCAGGTCTACTCGAGCCGAGCACCATCCTCTTCCAATTTCGAGGACTCGTCCATTGGAGCTCAGCGAGATACCATCCCGAGGAACCAGAAGAGGGATGGCGATGCGAGTAATAATATGATCAAATACACTCACGCTCTGATGTGGAGGAGCAACCTTGATTATACTACAGTCAGGCATCGGTTTGAGCGCACTCCACTTCCACTAGCCTACACCATACCAGAGGAGGAAGACGAGGCAAAGTCAGAAGATAACTAGATTGACCATTATTACTTGGCACCATAGGGTCATCTCCTATCTTTTCATTTCCTAGTTGTAACTCATGACAGTTTGCTTCTTTTATTTTCTTTTCAGTACTTTGGATATTAACTATTTGTGTGTTTTAGTTCCTAGTATCTCTTATTTGGTATTTTCATTTTAGTTATGCACTGGTTTCTATCTTTTCTCACCATAACAATCATTTCTCCATTCCCCCTTGTGTGTTTGTGTGAATATTTTCTAGATCAAAGAAGAGCTTCACCTTGGGTACCTATTTTCCCCTAGACTACATCGACCACCTATGGTAACAATTTGTGAACCTAACCTAGAATTCCCACATTGAGGACAATGTGTCTCTCAAGTGTGGAGAGTTGCATTGCCTTTTTTTAAATGAGTTCATGGTTGTTTGCCAAGTTGATTGATCACTTTCCTTAATGATGAATGTGAAATATTTATGATTGCTCGTGGTAATGTGGTCGATTGATTGAATGGTTTTTCGTAGTCGAATGAAATATAAGACTTGCTTGGAAGCTTATTGTATGACCATTTTTTTTTCAAATTTGAGGGTTCCAAGTAAACCCGTTAGCATGTTGTGTGATCATTTAATTTGAATCGTCGAATCTTTGTCTCTTTTTCTCGACCAATGTTGAGGTCCGTAGTGCGCGCTTTGCTTGGTGAGATATATTTTTGGATGATTCTTCGATGTATCCTAGTCTGCATGTTTGAACAATGACTGTGGGATAGGTTTGCATATTGAGAAAACCCTAATTCTCCTAGTTAGGACATCGGAAATGTACTTGGTTCTATTATGTCTTACATCATGCATACTAAGAATAAAATTGAAGTGCAGCGTTTAATGAAACATGTTGTGGCAACCCGTTCTATAGTAATGGGAGTTCCTTTTGGAACAAAATACATGGGAGTTAGGATAGCTTTACCGCGTCCATCTACATCTTTTTACCATTTTCCATCCTCCCATGTATGTCATGGAGCGAGGTAAAGGGACGAGAATCTATCCCTACTTGCTCGGCTAACAAGCACACAGTATTAAATGCCATTTATTCACATACTCATCTTAACATAAAAGGATACCCAAATAAATAAAACCCCCCAAAGAGATAATCTAATTGAATAAAGGTGGTTGAGAAAGTGAAGAAAATAACCGTGTGCCACTGATCTTTTCACCTACCTTTGGGAGTTTTGGTTTGCTCCTTGTGCCTCTCCTTTCATTTCAGGATATGCTTTCTAGGATTTTCCGAATCGAACCAAGCAAGGGTGGAGGTAACCGAGAAAATCTAGATACTATAACCCCTACTCTGACGAAACACATCGGGGGGAGCTGAAACACCCTAACCCGACTGGGTACTACTTTTACTAAAATGCCCTTGATAAATAAAATACTCAAAATCTTAAATTGCAACTGGGAAAAATTTCAATAAATAAAATAATGAAAACACACACATGTAGTTCAAAGCAAAGCCCTAACATGTGGGCCAAATAAACTCAACCTTTAAAAACTCAACTTGATCACCAGTCTATACTCATAATCATAAAACATAATAATTAACTAGTCTCAGGTGTTGTTGCTTGCGTGAAAAACTCTGACTAGACATCCTCTATGACACACGTACCGTCCTCCTCTAGCTAGCTTCACTCGAACTGTTTCTCTCGATCCCACTGCTCTCTAACTGCTCCTCTAGCTTCTTCCTCTTCAAACTGGTGAGTGAGTTGGGGTCAGTCTACGCCCTTAAGTTTAACCTCTTATTAAAACTTGAGCACTTTACTTAACTGTGTGGAAGTTGTTTTGTACTTCCACTATCGAAAAGCTTAACTCTTAAAACTGTATGGGAGTTACTGTTACTCCATTCTTAAATCTCAAAGCTTGACTTAAATACTTGACTGACACTGGGATCCCTCACTAGCTAGTCCGGTTGCCAACTCATACGTATGAGAAGCCATCAAGGCTTTCCTTAAACTTAAACTTAGTTAGGGAAGTCGTAACGATTCATCCCCCTAACATCTTAAACTTATCGTGGTGGCTCTTCACCACGATTCTCAAGAGCATAACTGTTGCTCATCTTAAAATTCTCAAGAGCATAACTGCTACTCTGTCTCAAAGATCTCAAGAGCATAACTACTGTTCTATCTGAAAATCTCAAATGGCAACGGATTGGCGCTAGTGACTAAAAACACTTAAAACGACTTCACCTTCTTGAAGGTGGGTTATTTCTTAAAAATACCTTGTTTCTTAAACTTTAACAATAACTTATACTCATAAAATTTTCAAGGTAAATAATCACAATTCATTTCAATTCATAACTCAAACAAGCACATATCATCAACCATAATAATGCAAACTCAAACATGAAGCAAATACTGCACATGCATCACGTAAATCAATACTCGAAAAAAATACTCAAGGCAGATACTTAAAAATCGTAAGGCGTAGAATTTACCTCTTTACACTCACCTTAATTCTCAAATGACTGATTTTGTCGAATATCCTGAATGACTTTGACCCATCCGCCAACACTTCTTGATAGCCTGATGCGGAACATCCCGTAGCAGTTGATTGACTTCGTTCCACATCAACCCAATTCGTCTCATTCATAAAAGTCAACCACAACAAAATGTCCCAAGCCACGTTAAAGCACCTCTCATAACCCCAATATTGCTTATCCTAAACGTGATACTAATTTGATTCAACAAAGCAGACTGGTGTTACCTCTACTCCGTGCAATCATTGTCAATCCACATGCGCTGATATATAAACAACCTTGTCCCCGTCCTTGGAATCGTCCTACCGCCCACCGCCGCTAAGATGTGTCGCTCCCATCACAACGACAAGTGAGGAACTTGTGAGAAGATCTTGCTTTGTGGAGGCGAAAGGGATCATGGGGCTGGGTTCTTTGTGCGAAGTCGTAGGAGGATGGCGGCGGTGATTTTCTCCCTGTTGGGTCGGTGGAGAATTGATGAGGGGTAGGGAATTGATAAAGACATGTTAAAGGGACGGTGAGGGTTTTCTTCGAAATAATTGAGGGTCGAGCGCCCTCTCGGTTTATATGTATATTTTTTTAATAATAATAATAATAATAATATAGTTATTATTATTATTATTATTATTCATAAACCGCGGTTGCAACCCTTCGTACGTAACCATCGATCCAATCATTCGGTCGAACGTAACCCAAAATTCGGGGTGTTACATTTCCTCCACCCTTATAAAAATTTCGTCCCCAAAATTTGCTTGAAACTCATTGCTCATTCTACACCATCTTTGTACTCCCTTGCCTCAAGAATTTACTCTAGCTAAATGTATTTCGATGATGTCCGTTGTTTGTCCGATGTCCGTTGCGTATCCCGTATGATTTACCTCACTTCTTATATTTCCTCTTGACCATAGAAGGGATTCTCACCAAGCTCGTTAGCATCGGCCAGCTTTGGGTGGCTACTTATCCTTTTCAATTCCCCACTTGGGCATAAGGCGTGACGGGACAACACATCGAGTCGATTTATTGGTCTAGCCCATTCAGTACTTGTTTTTGAACCTTAGATCGAATTCGAGGTGTCACATTTCCTCCCTCCTTAAGAAAAATTTCGACCTCGAAATTTGTTCATTGCTGATAACCTAAAGTCTCACTTGAGGTAATCCTTCTGCTGCAAGGACTTATACTTCCTTTACCTTATACAACCTGGAGCTATAAACCCTTTTCTCCAATTCGTGTGGTCCTTCGCCAACTAAATACCCACCCATTTTTCATAAATCTTTTGCTCAAGCTAGTTACTTGCTCAATGCGTCTATGGCGCTAAGGCACTCTCTCTTTTTAAATGTCTCTGACGGTGTAATGGCATTTGTAGCTCTTATTGTTCTCAACGATTTTTCTTGGGTCTCTACTTAGGATTCCTTAAGAACTTAAAGGAAATAAATTATTAGCCAGCCCTATTCAAGTCATGACTCGTTGTAACTTCAGCTCACACGAGACCCAGACCTTGAACTTTGTCCTCCCTATCCTGACTGCTGACAACTCTCCTTGGTATAGAATGTTTGGCCTACTTAATGATTAACTTCGATACTGATTCCTAGGCATCGCTTCTTCTCCCTTTATAGGCCTCGTTACTCTCCTCTTTGATAATTCCACTTGACACACACTCTTGATGCCTGATTCACCATATATGGTGACTTTAGCATGAGAAAATCTCTTACATATCCCTATTAATGTTCTTAATACCCCTTTCAACCCAAAGGTTACTAATGGCCGCTTCACCTCCATCTTGTTATAACGCAAAACTCTTTTAACATAACCTCATCTGTGGTTGACCACGTAGATCACCTAGGTCATTGTACCTTCTGACTCTGAATCTCTTACTTTCATCCAAGATTCTTTGTCTCTCCCTTTAGCCATCGACTGAATGGTCATCTCCTCGTTACTTGTTGCTTAGCGCCAAAACCTCATACTACTGCTTTTACCTTCTGTAGGCATTAGAGACATCCTTTGCATTTCTCACTAGCTTGCGATAAACTTTATGACTTCTTTCCGGAATCACGACCTTCCCTTTTGAGTACTTGTTCACTCCTGGCGCCTAACTTAACACTTCCTTATCGTTGCTTGAATATTATGCTCTCGTACTATCCCTTCTACCACTCTTGTACCCTAGCTGAACTTCATCGTACGGTTTCCCCGTCCAATAAATTTTTATCTGAGAGATCGGCACCTTTCACCCGCATAGGCGATCTTGGCTTCACTTTGGGGTACCCTATCCGATTCCCTAAACTCATATCCATATTACTTCTCTACTCGTGACTCTTCTCCTTGATGTTACTCATTAGTTCTAGATGTTCCTTGTTCTCGATGTAGTCATCTAGGTTCTTATAGTCTCTTCTCACTTATGTACCATGATAGATAAGGTTCTCCCTTCGACTATTCCTGACGATCATGATTCCACCTTAAGAATTGACTGAAATATCTCCATGGACTTCCTATGGATCGGTTGTTCTCTACTTGGTGGTCAACCAAATGCTTTCTTTTTGTCTGTTGTACTCCTGCTTCCGCCCGTCTTACTATCTTCCTTGATGCATACATCGCCAGGTTGATGCCAACCATTTTTTTTCTATAACTTCCCACAGTGTTCTTCTTGCTTCTTTACTTTTACTACCACCAAACTACAACTCCTCTATTGTTACTTGTACTATATTTGGTCACCAACCTCTGTTGAGTATCTTCTCGTTGTTGTTTTAGGGAACAACTTCCAATGGTGGCCTGCCCTTGGCGTGCCCTTGGTAACCTTTAACCTAACTCATTCCATGTCTCTCTTGTTGATCGATCTTGTACATAAACTAGTCTATTCTGTTTCTTCATTAACTAGTCGTCCCCTCTGGAGCCCTCCTACTATGTCGCGCCCACTCAGAGTGGGGCACCTTGGATAAGGTAACTTCTCTTTTTCCGCCTTCTCGGTAATGCTTTCCCTCATCGTACCTCCTTGTGCAGCTTCTTGACCTCGAGTCACCTGAGACTTGACCCGTTGACTTCTTGAAATCTCGTCAAACTTCCTCTAGCCTTCCTGCTCTTTCCTGGTATTGTACGCAACCTGTTTTTATTAAGACCGTTGAGACTCTTCCTTGAATTCTCTAACATCTATTAGAACTTCTAATAAATGTTCTACTTGCTTGTCTATACTAGGTTGGTTGAATGATTTACTACTACAACTGGTTTCGAGACTCCAGCTCTTAGCCCTCTAGTTCCAACTTATTACAGAGGTTCCTCCTTCTGTCACCCCTCATGTACCCTAGGTGGCTAGGTGTTCCCTCCACTTAGGATAGGACAATCCCATAACAGATCATCGTGAACTCTTGCATTCCCCTTTCAATGGTCTCAACGACCTCCTGACTTTTTGTGATCTGGGTAGTTTGTAGGGTCTCTCATATCCCAATACATCCTCTTTCTAGCTCGACCTTGTTCACTAGCACATTATTATTCTTGATCCAAGCTCGTTCTCTACCTCGATCAGCTTGACGCTTGTCTTGTTCCTTTTAAAGGCTTGCTACCAGCCTAACTCCCCAGGGTGATGTACTGTCTTCTCTAGTGACGTACTTTATCTACAAGGGTTCCTTTGTTGTCATATGTAAATGACCAAGCCTCATCCTCCTTGACTTGTTGATTTCTTGACGTCCTTTCATACCCCATGTAGCCTACTTATTTCCTCCTTTGCTTCCTTTATACTACCCTAGCATTTCTTAAAGTCTAAACATTCCTCTGCTCTTTGTCACTGTGTTGTAATGGCTTTGAGCCATCGTCCACAAAAACTAGCTGAGGGACTTCTCGGGGTACCTCTTTGTTTCTTGACTCTTTGTTTTCTCGCCACTGCTTAGGGTCATAACATCATCCTATTATCATCGCTACTGGCATCTGGTGATTGTTCCTCTTCCTTTGGAGATTCATATTTCTCCCCTTTGTTTGTCTTAGCTTATTAGATCATCCACTTGTTTCCTAGTAGTAAAATCCTCGTACTACTCTCTCAACTCCTTCAAAATCTTTGAGGTATTCCCTTTCAATTGGCACCTCTATGCTGGTGTTTGGAATTGAAGTCCTCGCACATTTGATTCTACCTCCACAGACCTTTGCAACGTTCCTCCTTCCTTCTCTAGGTTGATGATGATAATCTCTTCGATAACGTCCCAAGAGTTGGTTAACTGATTCACTAACCATTACCCATCGTGTCACTAAGATACTTGATCTTGAGAGACTTTGAGATTCTACTTGGGTTGGCCACATTTCTTGCTTCTTTCCGTTCATACTGATGATCGCCATACGCCTCAGCCTCTTATTTGACGTCCCACGACGAGTTAACATAACTCGCGTCCTAGCTAATTCTTAAATCAATTGCACCCTCGTGCTACCTTCTCATAGTGTCGTGCTGTAATAGTTATTCACCTTATTATGATTAGAGTAGAATGGAGATTCTATAAACTCTTAAAAGAGGACCATTGACTCATTTTCCTTTCCTTTAAAACAAAACCTTTAAAAACTGAGACCGACATTCCAATATTCCTTGGAGACCAAGGAACAGAGGAAAACCGGGCTCTGATACCAAAATGAAACACCCTAACCCGGCCGGGTACTACTTTTACTAAAATTCCCTTGATAAATAAAATACTCAAATCTTAAATTGCAACTGGGAAAAATTTCAATAAATAAAATACTGAAAACACACACTTGTAGTTCAAAGCAAAGCCGTAACATGTGGGCTAATTAAACACAACCTTTAAAAACTCAACTTGATCTCCAGTCTATACTCATAATCATAAAACATAATAACTAACTAGTCTCAGGTTTTGTTGCTTGCGTGAAAAACTCTGACTAGACATCCTCAGTGATACTCGTACCGTCCTCCTCTAGCTAGCTTCACTCGAACTGTTTCTCTCGATCCCGCTGCTCTCTAATTGCTCCTCTATCTTCTTCCTCTTCAAACTGGTGAGTGAGTTGGGGTCATTCTACGCCCTTACGTTTAACCTCTTATTAAAACTTGAGCACTTTACTTAACTGTGTGGAAGTTCTTTTGTACTTCCACTATCGAAAAGCTTAACTCTTAAAACTGTATGGGAGTTACTGTTACTCCATTCTTAAATCTCAAAGCTTGACTTAAATACTTGACTGACACTGGGATCCCTCACTAGCTAGTCTGGTTGCCAACTCATACGTATGAGAAGCCATCAAGGCTTTCCTTAAACTTAAACTTAGTTAGGGAAGTCGTAACGATTCATCCCCCCTAACATCTTAAACTTATCGTGGTGGCTCTTCACCACGATTCTCAAGAGCATAACTATTGCTCATCTTAAAAGTCTCAAGAGCATAACTGATGCTCTGTCTCAAAGATCTCAAGAGCATAACTGCTACTCTATCCGAAAATCTCAAATGGCAACGGACTGGCGCTAGTGACTAAAAACACTTAAAACGACTTCACCTTCTTGAAGGTGGGTTACTTCTTAAAAATACCTTGTTTCTTAAACTTTAACAATAACTTATACTCATAAAATTTTCAAGGTAAATATCACCATTCACTTCAAGTCATAACTCAAACAAGCACATATCATCAACCATAATCATGCAAACTCAAACATGAAGCAAATACTGCACATGCATCACGTAAATCAATACTCGAAAAAAAATACTCAAGGCAGATACTTAAAAACCGTAAGGCGTAGAATTTACCCCCTTTACACTCACCTTAATTCTCAAATGACTGATTTTGTCGAATATCCCGAATGACTTTGACCCATCCGCCAACACTTATTGATAGCCTGCTGTGGAACATCCCGTAGCAGTTGATTGACTTCGTTCCACATCAACCCAATTCGTCTCATTCATAAAAGTCAACCACAACAAAATGTCCCAAGCCATGTTAAAGCACCTCTCATAACCCCAATATTGCTCATCCTAAACGTGATACTAATTTGATTCAACAAAGCAGACTGGCGTTACCTCTACTCCGTGCAATCATTGCCAATCCACATGCGCTGATATATAAACAACCTTGTCCCCGTCCTTGGAATCGTCCTACCGCCCACCGCCGCTAAGATGTGTTGCTCCCATCACAACGACAAGTGAGGAACTTGTGAGAAGATCTTGCTTTGTGGAGGCGAAAGGGATCTTGGGGCTGGGTTCTTTGTGCAAACTCGGAGGAGGATGGCGGTGGTGATTTTCTCCCTGTTGGGTCGGTGGAGAATTGATGAGGGGTAGGGAATTGATGAAGACGTGATAAAGGGACAGCGAGGGTTTTCTTGGAAATAATTGAGGGCTGAGCGCCCTCTCGGTTTATATGTATATACTTATAAAATAATAATAATATAGTTATTATTATTATTATTATTATTCATAAACTGCGGTTGCAACCCTTCGTACGTAACCATCGATCCAATCATTCAGTCGAATCTAACCCAAAATTCGGGGTGTTACAGGAGCGACATAAGAAGTTTCCAGTTGCACAATTTGATCACATGTTTGCTTGAGGACAAGCAAAAGCCTAACTGTGTGGGAGTTGAGAACCCATAAAGGTGTTATTTGGCCTCCATTTATTAAGTGTTTTATTGCCATATTGAGCATGAACTGATTTATAATTTGTAGCCTAGATTTCTTCCTTTTGTTATATAATGTCATTCTAGGTTGCATTTGACGTTACAAGCGCAAAAGGGGTGAAAATGGCTAATGTGTAGGAAAAAGAAGTGAGAACAAGAAAGCACCAAGATCACAGCCTAAGGAGTAGGATCCCAACCGAGAAGCTAGCCCACGCTGTCTAGCCAAGAGATTGTGGGACAAAGATGAAAAATCATGATCGCGAATTAGGACCTCTTACTCGCAAACTTTAGGAGAAAACATCAAAGAGAGAACATAAACTTTTGTTAGGTGGATCGCAGGACACGTTCAAATGAGCCGCGATAATGATCACGACCGCGAACACAGGGCGCGATCTCCCGCTCTACGAAGACTTTTCGTTGAAGCTTATGATCGCGGGACAACACGACTAGATCACAGCCCTGGTCTTTCAGCCCTTGGACATGAACTTGCCTGAGTTTTCCAGGGCCTATAAATAGAAGAGTTGATGCACTTGTCAAAGGAGAGCCGACCTAGATTGAGAAAATTTAGGTTTTGGGTAGTTTTTAGAGAGGGAAAGACCTTGGGAGAGCTTAGAGGAAGATCCAATCCACCCAAGGAGTAAGGAGAAGGTGCAATCCAAGGAGAAGATGATGATTTCCACCATTCCTCCTCTTCTTAGTTTGTATTTTTTTCGCCTCTATGACTTGAATCCCTATGGTTGTTTAGGAAAGATGAACCCTAGTTTATAGTTTGTTATGGGTTTGTATGGATATGTTTGCTTTAGTGATTATATATGCTTCTTTTGTGCATAATTATGGTTAGGGTTAGACTGGGTAGCGCCATGAAGCTAATTAAGGGTAGACGAATGATGTTAGGATTCCTTAGTGTAAGTGGCGACCAAACCCCTACTTTAGGAATGCTCTCCTAAAGCAATGCTAGAGAGGTCGTACGCATTCTGATCAAAACACTGATCTAGTGTGCATGATAGGTTGCACATACTGAGAGGGTCTATGTGAGCATCCCTAGCATGTAAACATTAACTGAGGTGACATTGGTTCTTGTGGGTCGTGCTAGGAGAGGGATTAGTTTCATAATCATTGAGTAAATCCCCAGATTAGAGAGTCACGCACCTTATGTCCTCAAACCCCATATCAACCTATAGCTAGAGGGATTCAATCTTAGGCAACCATCTCATTTGTAGCAGTCTCTCAACCACTTGCTTTTTTTGTTTGTTTTGTTCTTAGTTAGGTTAGATTAATTTATCCGCCCAAACTTTTGATTGTATTAGATAGTAGTTTGGAGTGAAGTAATAGTAAGCTTAAGGTTCCCTTGGAATACAACCGAGCCACTCTACTACATCTCTAGCTTAGTTATACATGGCTTTATTAGGATTGACTAGTGAGTGTGCTTCAACCTTACAAATATTAAAGCTCTCACCAAGGCTCAAAAAGTTTAGTGAATATGCATCAATTGGATATAAATTAGGAGTTCAAACGAGTTAGAGTATCATACAATCAACAATTCAACAATCAAGACTAGGGTTCCTCATACCCAAGTGAGAAGGGAGCCTACTCCATAGAGAAAGAAGGAAATACAGATGAGAAGATGAAAGACCTCATGTAATGATGTAATTTATCTTTCAATCTTTAATTTCCACTTCTAAACTTGATTTTTGAGCTCCAATGATGAGGGAATTACCCCCAAAGTAGCTCCAAGAACTTTCAAAGTTATACTCTCTATAGAGCTCTCCCATTTTTCGCTTTCTGCCTAAAAACCAAGTTCTCCTTCAGAAATTCGCTGAGCCCAATTTATACTCGACAATGGCAAAGTTATGGATGGAAGTCACGGCCTTGACTCTTGGAATTATGGTCGTGACTTTCCAGAACGCTCCGTGTGATTTATGCACTTCGAGGGAAGTCACGGTCATGACTGTTGGGGAAGTCACAGCTGTGATTCTCTAATGCCTGTCTGTGGCTTTTTTTTCTAGAGCCTCTCTGTAATGCATGACCTTAACCGTGAGTTACACGACCGTGATTTTGGCTAGCCTGACCTTGATTTTCAGCTTACTTTTCATGGGATTTTCGAGCCTCTCATTAAAGAAAAGTCAGGTTGTGACTTCTCCCTTTGGCTCGCCTTGATCCCTTTTCAACCTCAAAACGCCCCGAAACTCACTCCTAAGCCTCACCCACGTACTAGGATTTTAAATATGACAAAATAGCACAACCTAGTGTAAAATGGACAAAAGAGGGAGCATTTTCAAACCAAATACCAAGAAACAATCATGATACAGAGGGTAAAATATGTATAATTAAGCAAGTATTAATATTTCAAATCATAAAAGTATACAAATTAATATTAAAAAGTACAAAAATCGTACTCTTTTTCTATATATAGCATACTAACAGCACAAAATACAACTATTTATAATACAAACAACAAAACTTGTATTAGGAGCCAATAATATAAAGCATACTAACAATATCATAGAAGGATATAAAATAATATTACAAAGTATACAAAATACACCATAAAAATATATAAATCATATTGATATATTTTTACAATGAATACTAACGATACAAACTACTAACAATTACAAATCGATAACACTTGTATTACAAATTATTGTTGTTTCTCTTGAGTCTTGTCACACAAAATTGGAAAACGTCCTCGTAATCTGCTTTCCTCCTCTTGGCCGCAATTGCTCTGGCTCTAGGGCTGGAAATTATTATTTTTTAATTCAAAATATGATGAAATGAAATTAAAAGTCTTCACTAATTTCCAAGGTTCAAGAAGGCGCTAGACGTAAGGTGGGCGTTGAGACTTTGCCTAGCGCCTAGCTTGCCTAGGCGTAGACTAAGCGTGTCTAGGCGTTGGAAGAAAAATAGTTATTCGCACTACATGATGAATAAAATAATAATCTACAATACTTCCTCACTTTAGTTAAAATGATTAATAACTTACTCAACACTTAACGACAAAAACATAACTCACAAATTCATAGAATCATAGCTCAATAGCTCAGTTTTTTAGCTATTGAAAATATGGATAATTGATCATTTCGTAGTTGATGTTAATTTCCTCCTTTAATATTGACTTCATAGCTCCATCTAGCTATGTTTAGGAGAGACTTAGATGTCTCCTTACTCCATTGACGTGTTCTAGTATCTAAGTAGGCGCGAAACCTCTTGGCGAGGCGTTTTCCTATTGTCTTGTGCCTAGACGTGCCTAAACGTAAAATTAAGCGTGCTTTTTTTGTACCATGCTAATTCCTATAATGTTTCCACCATTATTTCAAAATTGCATTTGTGCCTGAGATAAACTTAATATTGTCTTGCTTAGGTTAGGTTTAATTAATCTAAATCTAAAAAATATAATAATCACTTTTTTCATTTACACTTCACCGTTTCAAAATTATAGCCTTCCTACGCATCCACGTCAGCGGCCCTTCCACCAAAAAGATTTTTCTTAACTCCTTTTTACTTTTCATTTTAATTTATTATTTTTCCTTCGTAGATTTGACGGTCTAAATTAAAAGAATAGTTTATCTTTAATTTATTTTTTTCTTTGAAGTTTTTCATTAATAGTCCAACTAGAATGTTCCAACTAGCACACACTCTCTCTCTTCTTTTTCAATCCCCTACTATTCTTAATTAATCCTTATTTATTTCGTTTAAACTCCGAATTTAGATATTTTTGCAAAAAATAGAAAATCAAATTTTATGTGATCTACTCAACGATATCCATTTTTATATATGTTAAAAAAAAAGGAAGTGCTCCGCGTGAGGAAGTGCTCTGAGCGATTCCGGTGGTAAGGGTTTCCGATCTCGTGAGCTAGCTGCCGGCCTTTTCCCCCTCTCTTCTCTTTTCTCATGAGTGGTGTGAGTGCGACCGAGGCTGCGAATTCGACGACGTCATTCGGTGAAACGCAAGGTGTTCCCACGAAACCCTGGGCGGCGCTGTTTGGCATTTCGGAGGCCAATCGTCTTACCTACATCAA
The DNA here is from genome assembly GCA_964030455.1 of Linum trigynum. NCBI lineage: Eukaryota > Viridiplantae > Streptophyta > Magnoliopsida > Malpighiales > Linaceae > Linum > Linum trigynum. The sequence continues at coordinate 22,907,212 of OZ034814.1, read as the reverse complement.
GCCTGAAGTTATCAATGGCGGGCTTCGTATGCCTAAGGCGGTGCGCGATGCTGGTGCGGCTAGATGGAAGAATTGTCTAGTAGGCCAGTTCTTGCAAGACCCGCCTTCGCTGTACGTTCTTCGTCGCTGGGCAAATAAGCTCTGGGGTAGGGATGGTGTAGTTCATGTCTCTCTCCTCTATGATCGAATGCTTCTCATCCAGTTGCCGAACCCGAAGGTCTGCGAATGGATTCTTGAGAATGGGCCATGGTTTTACCTTAACAACTTGCTTTATCTTAGGCCTTGGGTACCGGGTATTAGTGCTGAGGATTTAGGGCGGAAAGCGCTTCCAATTTGGGTTAATCTTGTGAATGTGCCATTGGAGTATTATGATTTTCAGGGGCTCAGTAGAATTGCAAGCTGGTTAGGGATTCCTTTGGGGATTGATCATACTACAAGGATGGGGGATCGACATGGTTATGCTAAGGTGTTGGTTGAGCTTACCGTGGATAGTGAATGTCCGGATCATGTGATGTTATGGCCTGATGAGGATCAATCTTTGAAAATTGGGGTCACCTACTATAATCTACCGCCAGTGTGTCCTGTTTGTCATCTCTTTGGCATTACTGGAGACTGTGCAAAGCATCAAACTGAGAGGGTGGTTGTTTCTGAAGATCCAGTGCCGAAATCTTTGAACATCAGTCTTCCTCAGGTGGAGTCCAGCACTAAGAGCTCTGTTAAGGGCAAGGAGATTGTGATATTTGATGATGATCCTCAGTTGACTGCTATGGTGGGGGCATCAGTGGACAGAATCATCCCAGCAAACCTGAACAGCTCATTTCAAGAGGTAGCATCTCCAACGCTGCCTTCTGATTCTGAGGTTCAGCAGATGGCTTCCCCAAAGCTGCCCTCTGAAGCTGAATTCCACCAGGTGATCCATGGTGCCAAGCCTCGTGTTTGGTCACCAAAAACAAGCCCTCATAATACATTTCAGGTCTCCGCTTCATCATTCAGTGTCCTTAGTAAGTTGGAAGAGAGAGAGCCAGTTAAGCTACAAGCAGTGCCAAAGAGGAAGGAAGGTAAGAAGGGAGGAGGAGGGGTAAAACCCTCGTCTTCTAAATGATTGTTCTCTTTTGGAATGTTAGAGGGTTTAATAAGCCCTCTAAACAGCGGGACTTGTTAAGAGTCTTGCAACGTAATAAAGTAGATATAGTTGCAGTGCTAGAAACTAGAATAAAAGCAAATAAAGCAGAGGAAGCAGTGGCTGAAGTGTTTGCAGGGTGGAAGAAGTGTTTGAATTGTGTAGATTCTCTGTTGGGCAGGGTCTGGCTCTTCTGGGATCCGCTAGTGGATGTTAGGATATTAAAACAGGGAAAAAACTTTATGCATGCTATAGTGAAAGGAATTAGCAATGAATCTTTCTTTTTTACAGCTGTGTATGCAGCTAATGTCGAGGAGGACAGGATCAGAACCTATGATGAACTCAGGCAACTACGGGTAGCAGGTTATCCCTGGATAGTGGGAGGGGATTTCAACACAGTCAGGATACCAATTGAGACTAGCAATCAATTGTCTGTCACTTCTAGTATGACAACTTTTAATGACTGGATTGGAGATATGGAGCTCTTGGATTACAGAACAACGGGCCCCCAGTTCACATGGACAAACAGACAACAAATAACCCTATTGCCCGTCGATTAGATAGAGCTTTGGTGAATTTAGAGTGGATAGAACAATTTCCTGATTGTGCCATGGAGGCCTTCCCTTCAGGCTTCTCTGATCATTGTGGTATTCAAGCTTGCACAGCTGTGCCAATCAAAACTCTCCCCAAACCATTCAAATATTTTGAATTCGGGGCTGAGCACCCTCTTTTCCTGGAAACTGTAGAGAAAGCTTGGAGGAAAGAGTTTACAGGGTCCCCACTGCAGGTTGTTCAAAGGAAGTTGCAAGAAGTAAAGAAGGTTCTGAAGCAGTTCAATAAAGAGGTATATGGTGATTTGCAAGGTCGGGTAAAAGCATCAGAAGATTTGCTTAGGAAGGCACAACTGTTAGCATTTTCAGATCCTTCCTCTGTTCATTTTGCAGAAGTCAATAAGGTGCAAGCTGAGTGTACAAAGCTTCAGGTGGCTTATGAGAGCTTCTATTGGCAGAAGTCGAGGGTCTCTTGGATGCATCTTGGTGATAAAAGCTCTGGTTTCTTTCACCAGGCAGTAAAAATCAGAACTTCAAAAAGAGCAATTCGAAAGCTAATTTCTGCAACCGGGGAAGAGTTGGTTCAGTCTGATCAGATAATGGAGGAGGCTATAGGTTATTATAAGAAACTAGTGGGTGAAGCTAATCCTGATATCAATCCTAGCAGAGAGGATATTGAAGGTATGGTAAGACACACTATCTCCACTGAGGGGATCTTCTTGTGCAACCTGTCACTGCTGATGAAATCAGGCGAGTTGTTTTTGGTATTAATCCTTAGAAGGCCCCCGGGCCAGATGGATTTTCTGCTGGCTTTTATAAGAAAACATGGCACATTATTGGAGAGGATGTCACAAGGGGGATTCTTGACTTCTTCCATCAAGGTAAGCTTCCAAGTGGAGTGAATTCCACAGCTGTTTCTCTCATTCCTAAGATCCCAACTGCTGATACCCTTAAGAATTTTAGACCTATATCTTGTGTGAATCTCTTATACAAAATTGTGGCTAAAATTCTATCCAATAGACTTAAGGAAGTTTTACCAACTATTATCAGTCCCTCTCAGTCAGCTTTCATTAAGGATAGAAGTATAATGGACAATATATTGCTAGCACAGGAGCTTGTCAGTGGATATCATAGGCAGAAAATATATTAAGGGTAGAAGTATAATGGACAAAATTGTGGCTAAAATTCTATCCAATAGACTTAAGGAAGTTTTACCAACTATTATCAGTCCATCTCAGTCAGCTTTCATTAAGGATAGAAGTATAATGGACAATATATTGCTAGCATAGAAGTATAATGGACAATATATTGCTAGCACAATATAAAGCATTCGATTCTGTAAATTGGAACTATCTTTTCCTTATGATGAGTGTTATGGGGTTTCCTGAGCAGTTCTTGAAGTGGATTAAGTGTTGCATTCAAACTGCACACTATAGTATTAACATAAATGGGGGGTTGTGTGGCTATTTTCGAGCTAGGAAGGGGGTTAGGCAGGGAGACCCCTTATCGCCATATCTATTTACAATAGCTATGGAGGGGCTCTCTACCATGTTGATGAAAGCAAGTCAAGAGAATAGAGTCCCCTACCATCCACAGTGTAAGAGAGTGCAGTTGAACCATATGTGCTTTGCAGATGACATTATTGTATTTACAGAGGGTTCAGCTCAGGCCATTCTTCAAGTTAAGCATGTGCTCCAACAATTTTATGAGATCTCTGGACTTCAATGTAATCCTTCCAAGTGCGAGGTTTACTTTGGAGGTGACTCCGTTCAGTATAAGTCTGTTGCTCTTCAGCTTTCAGGCTTCCAAGAGGGTAAGCTTCCTGTTAGGTACCTTGGGCTGCCTTTGATCACTGGGAAGCTATCCTCAACTGAAGTGGCCATGTTGGTTGAAAAAATTACAAAAAGGATTAAATACTGGCGTGTTAAAAAGCTCTCTTTTGCAGGGAGATTGCAGCTATTGAATTCTGTTCTGATGGGGATAGTACAGTTTTGGATGCAGTTATTTGTTCTTCCTAAAAAGGTTTTGAAACAAGTACAGAAAGTCTGTTCTCAGTTTTTATGGCATGGTAGTGAAGAGGGTAGAGCCAAAGTAGCCTGGGAAAAGCTAGCCTATCCAAAGAAAGAATGGGGGTTGGGGATAAAGGATCTCCAGGCCTGGAACATAGCTAGCTCTGCTAGGATGTTGTGGCTCTTCTCATAAAGTCAGGGGCTCTTTGGGTTGCATGGATGTACGAGTATAAATGCAAGCAGTTAGATTTATGGTCGATGAAGCCGCAGTACAGCAGCTCCTGGACATGGAGGAGGCTGCTCAAAATCAGGGATCAGATCAGGCCATGGATACAGCAGAGAAATGGTGAGGTTTACTGGGGAATGAAACTAATGAAGGTGTACTCTGTTCGATTAGTCTGGGATTCCTTGCGTGCCAAGCAGCCAGAGGTACCGTGGTTTAAGCTCGTCTGGAATAGGTTCTGTCCTCCTCGCTATAGCTTCATTGCTTGGCTTATTATAAGAAATGCAATAGTGGCGAGGGAAAAACTTCTGAGCTGGAGGAAGATAACTATTGCCTCTTGCCCATTGTGCACTTCCCCGATGGAAACGAGAGAGCACCTGTTTATGCATTGCTCTTTTGCTCATCTGCTTGTCTTGAATTTGCACTGTCGATTGTTTGAAGCAGGAGGCTGGGACGCAATGATGGCTGTTGTCTGCTCTTTGGTTCAGCCCTCAGGGAAATTGCGATGGCATGGGGTTGTGTGGTGTATGGTGTTGACGTGCATTTGGCGTGAGCGTTGCAGAGTTGTACATGGTGGTGCTTTGCCAGACCCAGAAAAGGTTGCTACCCAGCTGCAAGCGGATCTGCGATACCTGGTGGCTGGGAATGCCATGTTGCAGGGGGATCTTGAGAGGTTGGGATATCTTTGATTTTTCTTTGCTTGTTGCTTGTTTTTGAGTAGCTGAGTGAGCAGTTACAGGTTGAGTAGGAGTGAGCAGGGTTTTTGACATTACTCAAAGCGTTACTGCTTTGCCTCGTTGTATTGGTTTTTCTTTTCATATTAATAAAGAGGGGAACTGATTCAACGAAAAAAAAAATTCAAAAACATGGTCAAGTGAGTCACGCTCCTATTGGACAATTACTAAACTATATCAATATCATTCGATTCTACCTCTATGAAGTATTTATTCAAAAAAATACCTCTATGAAGTACTCATGTACAACCAAAGTTCACGGGACAAGTTTCTCATTCTACTGAGTTCCTAAACTATATTATTGTTTAATTTTGTACTATCATAATAGCCATACACAATAATTTCATGTGTATTAAAACATTATTGTGAGGTATAGACTAAATTATCTTTTAAAAAAATCATTTTCCGACCAACTGGCTGGGGTCAAAGCTAGTAATAGGGTAAGGGTAATTAGGTACGTGTCACACATCATGTCCAGCGCTTAGCGGGGAAAAAGTTTTTACAGTACATATTTGAAAAAGCTGAAGACAAATTGATATAAAAAAGTGGGAAAACATATAAAAAAAAGGTTGAAGACGGAGTTACACAAGCAGCAAGCCAGAGAGAAGTGAATGCACAAAACTAGAAATTTCCGTTTAATCGACTTCTACTTTCCTTCATTCCCATTCCTGAAATAGCAAGTTTCCGTTTGGTGTTCAGTTCAGACAATATAGACCTGTTCAGTAATCGACGCGTGGACTGTCCTGGATTCTGCTATTCCTGCTAGCTGCAACCTGTCGCAGCTTTTACTAAGCTAAAGCCCCTAGAGAAAGCAAGCAAGCTTTTTGGTCTTTTCACCAGCTGCTTCACTCTCTTCAGACTTCACTGCACCATTGATCACAAGCCAACGGTCTCTTTAAGCCGTGCAAGGAAACAGAGAGGTGCTGCAGAACTGATCAACCGATCGCCTCGCAGCAACAACGAGTAGGAAAAGACCAAGAAAATGAGTAAAAAGGCAGCGAGGGGAACGAGCAAGAGAACTCAAGAGAGCCCAAAAGAGCAGAGTGATGAATTGGGAGGATCTCTCAGGAGATCGGCGAGGCTGCAACTGCAACCCACTTCAAGTCCTGGCTCTCCTCAACTGCGCTCTAACCCTGCTTCCTTTACGAAGAAACCCAAAATTCAGGTTCTGGTAGCTTATTAATTTCCCTCTTCTCCCTTGTTTTGTGTCAAAATGGAAGATCTTTTCTTTTTGGCGCCTGAAAGTGAAGATATGGAAAATGGGTTTGAAGCCCCTAGGCCCTAACCCTACCCGCTCTTTGTTTCTTAAGAGGGTTTTCTTGTTTGGATGTTTTGGTTGCTGAGAAAAGGAAAATGAGGGAACTTTTGACGGAGCAGGGTTTTCTGTTTTCGCGTAGTAACTTGGGGCCATTTGTTGATAAGCCATCTGAGAATTGAAATCGGGGGACAGCTTCCAAGTGGGATTTTTTTCAGTTTTGCTTGCTCTCTTCCAAGAATTGAAATCGTGGACCCGTTGAAGTTTCTGCCTTTTGGTGTTGGAATGGGGGTTTAACTGCTGCGTTTTCTTTCTGCAGGGTCACGCTAAGAGCCCTTGGGGTTTTCCAGAGCTATTTCCCAGATCCTCAACAAAGCCCGTGCTCACTCCTTGCACCCTGGGTTTGCATTCTTCTAAAATGTTGGAGAAACCTAGCATAGTTACACACCAAGATGCTGCTGCTAGTGAACCAGCTGATGAAGAAGGCTCCAGCTCCAGCAATTTGTCTCCTGGTAAAAGGAATCAGGCTATAATCGATGACATTATTGCATCGGTAATGAACGAATCCTGACATCTTACCCTCTATAAATGTGAAATTTCTTGTTGGGTAGTTGTTGCTTTCCAACTTTTGTTCGGATAGCATAGAAGGTCATCCGATTTACTTGAGATCACCAACTATATCCCTTTAGAAATAGTAATAGTCTCTTTTTGCTCAATTGTATTTAAGGTTCATTGATATGCTTTCCACTTCTATCTTCCATATTTATTGTTAAGTGAGTTGATTGGTGAGAAAGCATTTGTTATGTTACTAAGGCATGATTTCTTTTCTAATGATGCTTGTGCTGTTTCTTGGGGAAAACCCTTCTGTGTGCCTGACTTTTAATGACCAGGGCCTGGCTTCTTTTCTAATTCTTCTATAGATAAAAACTGGGTACACTTTTTGCCCGTTACTGTATCACTTTTTGTCTTCTAGCGCCTATCAAACTCTTCGCGAGAAACCTTCCCCATCCAACTGCTTTCTCTCCCTGATCTTCATTATCGAGGAAACAGGAGGAAGAAGACACCCTTCAGGATCGATGAAAGATGGCTGGAGAAAGAAGAATGCAAGGAAATTGTGGCCCGAGCTTGGGACCCGGGAGGCCAGTCAACTGACCAGCTGAACAAATGTGAAAGAGAATTAAAGGAATGGGCGAAAGACTTCCATATGAACAGTATTCGAAGGGAGAAGGAAATTTTGTCTAGGCTCGAATTTCTCCAACAACCGCCAAGATCGGTGGAGAATGTGGAAGAGGAGAAGGGACTCATAACCGAATTAACAAAGCTTTGGAGGGATGAAGAAGCTTTCTGGAGCCAATGCTCGAGAGTTAACTGGCTAAAAAAAGGTGATCAGAATACTTCTTTCTTTCACTCAAGCACTATTCATAGGAAGCATAGAAACAAAATTCTGAAACTCCAAGATGGAGAAGGAAATTGGATTGAGGATGAAAGTTGCCTCAAAAGACTAGCCGAAGATTTTTATAAGGACCTTTTTAAGGCTAGGGACTATCTGCCCTTTAACCATCTCTTAGATGGATTCCCGGAGAAAGTGACTCCGGAGATGAATGAGGATCTCTGTGCTATGGTGACGGATGGGGAAATTAGGAAAGCTGTTTTCTCCTTGGGAGCTCGTAAGGCTCCTGGCCCGGATGGTTTCTCTGGAAGATTTTACAGGAGATACTGGGATATTTTAGGAGACACTTTGTGTCGAGAAGTTAGAGGTTTCTTTGAAACAGCCAGTATGCCAGCGGGATGGAATGAAACCCACATCACTATGATCCCCAAGGTCGACAACCTAGAATTGATAAGCCAATTCCGGCCTATTAGCTGTTGTAATTTTAGATATAAGATCATATCAAAAGTTATGGCAACACGACTTAAGAGGTGGACCCCCGATCTGGTTTCTGAACTGCAAACAGCATTCACGGGGGGTAGGCTTATTCAAGATAATATCATTATTGTCCATGAAGCCCTACACCATTTCAAGAACCATAAGTTGGGTAGGAGAAGATATATGATGCTGAAGTTGGACATGAAGAAGGCATATGATATGGTTGACTGGGAGTGTCTGGAGGAGCTTCTCAAGAAGTATGGGTTTGACAGTCGTTGGTGTGGGTGGGTCAGTGCTTGCATTAGAACAGTCAGTTTCTCTATTCTCTTCAATGGAGAAGCAACTGATTCTTTCAAGCCTTCCAGAGGCATAAGACAGGGAGACCCTCTCTCACCTTTCCTCTTCATTCTCATGTCAAATGCCCTCACTTTCTTGATTGATAAGGCGGTGGCTAATGAGAGCCTGAAGGGGATTAAATTGAATGCCAGATGCCCTGTGCTCACTCATTGCCTGTTTGCTGATGACACAGTCATATTCGGAAAGGCCGAGTACCTGGAAGCACAGAAAATTATAGATCTTATTGGGGAATATGGAGCCATAACAGGGCAAGAGGTTAATATCAACAAATCTTCGGTTTTCTTCAGTGCAAATGTCCCTGGGGACGTCAAGGATCATATCATCGCAAGCATTGGCTTTGCTCCATCGAACTACCACTCAAAGTACCTTGGAGTCCCGACTGAGTGGGGAAATTCGAAGAAAGAAACCTTTAATTTTCTCATTCAAAGGATGGAAAAAATGGGGGAGGCGTGGAAAAGCCTCCTTCTCTCTCATGGTGGTAAGGAAGTCCTTCTGAAAGCGGTCATACAAGCTATTCCTTCTTACATCATGTGCCTGTTCCATCTCCCGAAGGCTCTCACAAAGAGAATGGACTCTCTTCTCAGTAACTTCTTTTGGTCAGGATCTATGCAGAAGAGTAGTCTACATTGGTGCAAAAAGGAGATTCTGTGTCTACCGAAGGCAGAGGGGGGTTTAGGCTTCAGGAGCTTCAACGATTTTAACCTAGCCCTGCTCGCAAAGCAGGCCTGGCGCCTTCTTACGATCCCTGACTCTTTATGGAGCCGTCTCCTTAAAGGTCTGTACTTCCCAAGAGGTGATTTTCTTAATGCGAAAAAGGGAAGCAAAGCGTCGTGGATCTGGGCCAGTATCTGGAAGGCAAAAAAGGTGATTGGGATGGGAGCAGTTAGGGTGATTGGATCAGGAGAAGACACGTGGGTTGATCAAGACCCTTGGATCCCCTTTCTGGAAAATAATACTCTTTGGAGCGGACCCCAGAATCATCAGAAGGTCAGCGAGTGGATTGATCCGGGAGATAGGAAGTGGAAGTCGGATGTTATCCAGGGGAATGTGTCAGGCTCAGAACTAGATGCTATCCTTAGGATCCCCATTGGGGAAGAAGGAGCCAATGATTTTTGGGCATGGAACTACAACAATGATGGAAAGTTCACAGTGAAATCGGCGTACCATTCGATTCATAGAGCCAATACCAATGCGCAACCTAGCGGGAACACCGAAAAATGGAAGTGGATTTGGAGCCTCCACCTCCCCCCGAAGCTGAAATTCTTTGTTTGGAGGTGCTGCAGGAATGGGCTTGCTACGAAAGAGAGACTGCTCCAGAGAAAATGCGCTCCCAACTCTACGTGTCAGGTGTGCCAGAACCCCATCGAATCCATCAATCATTGTCTGTTCCAATGCCCTCATGCCAAGGCGGCATGGAATGCCCTGTTTCCGTCTCTCCCCCTCGCCCCTCAAGGAACCCTGTTCCTTGACTGGTTCTGCTCCCTTAAAGATGTTATTCAGCATAGCTCCTTGATCCATTTGGTGTTCCTGTGCTGGAATATCTGGAAGGCGAGAAATGAATGCTCTTTCAAGAATAGAAAACCGTGCCCCCCGCAGGTGTGCCAACTTACTTATAAAGAGCTTTCTGAATGGAATTCATGCCCGAGGTACCCTCCTCCCCTGCCTTCCTTGCCCACTCAGCTCAGGGGATCACAGTCTCATACAAATCCACCGCCAAGTAATCATTCTTTGGTGATTCACTGTGATGGGTCGTTCATTAACGACTCCCAGCCGGCGGCATATGGTGTTGTGGTTGTTAACCACCATGGACAAGTATGTGATGGGCGAGCTGAGGTTCTTCTTTGTTCCACCCCGATTGAAGCTGAAGCTAAGGCCCTTCTTGAAGGAGTAAAATTAGCTCAAGAATATGGATCCGAATGTACGGTCCAGGCCGATTGCCAGGTGCTGGTGAAAGTCTTGGACTACGATCACTCCCGTTGGCCATGGAGATGTGCAGCATGGATTGGGTCGATTGTCGCAATCCTTCGGACAAACCCTCTCATCAAAATCAAAGAAGTGCCCCGAGCACTAAATGTCAGAGCTGATTGGGTGGCACGATCAAAAGCTCGAGCTACTCTCCCTGATGATTGGATTAATATTCTTGACCTCATTTCTGATCTTCTTTAAGATGTGTAACCGAGTTTCTCGTCTTTCAGTTATTTGGAGGAATAAAAGTTGGAAACCTTTGTCAAAAAAAAACTGCTTTCTCTCCCCAGTTCTTCCCTAAATCCCGCAGGCGACCATGCCGCTCCCCTACAGCCTGTACTCCACTGCTGCGCTTGGCCCTTATTGCAGTAGTCGACCAACCTTTCATCAAATGCTGCAACACGCCACCGCTGAACAAGGGCTCTGCACGCAACCGGTACAACTCTTGCAAAATTGATTGCTACCTGCTCACACACGCCACCACCCATGTTTCTTACCATCATCGCCTTGCTTCCCTCTCATAGTGGAAGAGTGAGCTTCTCTCTTCCCCGCTTTGACGCCAGCCTATCTGACTCAAAACTCTCTTGCTCACTGATCTTTGCGGCCGACGGCGGGTACTGTTACCAACAACCAATGGCGGTGAGTAGTTCATCTTTCTTCTTCCCCTATATTTGATGGAAAAATTGATGCTCTTGCCATCTCTTTTGTTGGAATTGTGTTTAGTTATAAGGTTTTTGTTCATTTCTCTTTCCCTTTTCCAGCGATTTCCTTCAAGATGGATAGGTATCAGCTCTACCCTGTTTCCTTCGTCACCCGCCTCTACCTTCCGCCGCTGCTTTGTGCTGTAGAAGACGAACCCCTTCGATGGCGTTCGCCAAAGCCCAAGGTACTCAGTGTGCTCGGTCACGGAGAAGGAAAAGGTGAGGAAAACAAGGTACCTGGCGATAAAACGCGAGCGCCGATCTTCCGGGCAACGCGAATCCGACTGTGGCGGCAGTGATCTTCTCTTTCTATATTTCTCTCTTCTTGCCTTAAAATTGTGATCTCTACTCATTGCCATAGAAGTCCATTGTTTCATTCATGTTCTTGCAGGGTGCGGATTGAAGAAGGGTCTCATTGTCTCTGTCTATCTACAAGTAAGATTAAGTCACTGGGTATTTCTGTTTATTTCTTCTATTTGAATGAAAATGAGAATAATCTTTTCTTCTTGGTGGTTGTGGCATTCTGTGCGAGGCTGAGAAAGAACGTACCAGGTTTGTTTCAAAATCAATTTCCTTCTCAATTTTTCGCTGCTTTCATTTGCGGTTGGTTTAATGCTTTGAATGGGAAAGAAGCCTTACAAACTAATGGAATGCCTAAAATTGGGTTATCTGTGGGTTTGTTGCGTTTAATTAGCATTGGACTCATTAGGTTCAATTAGTTAGTACACAGAGATCTGTTGGTTATAGTAGTACAAGGAATGCAAAGTTTTATATAGCATAAAAGGAGATTGGCTTATGTAATGAGCTTCTGCTCTGTTTTTTTTTCTCTCTCTTGCAGAGGTTTGTGGATTGTGAAGCCTGCCAACCATTTGGAAGAGGTTTATTGAGATGCCAAGTACCTCATACTCTTTGTTTCCATATTGGAGAATCGTTGCCACCCTAGGGAGAGGGCTGAGAAGGCTGCTGCAGTGCCGAATGATGTCGTTGGCATCGGCTGAAGGGGGAGGGGAAGCAAATTCAATGCAAGGTGGAGAAGGCAGTATACGGACTGGAAGCCGGCAGAGAAGATGGAGTTCAACACTAGAAGTGGAGGTCTTCCGGAATGATGGCAATCACTTGAAACAAGCCATGTATACAATCAGAAGGCGAGTCCTCAGTTGTTTTTTATTGTCTCCCATACTTTCGGAAAGAGGAAGGAAGTGAGGAAGAAATTCTGTGAGGAAAAGATCTGGCTCACCAATGAGATAATTCACTACCCAACTGTTGATAAGGTTTGAATACCTGAGTTTGAAATTATTGATTTTTTTGTTATGGAGTTTGTTTAGTTTACTGAACCTAGCTTTGTGTGCTTTGGTTCTGGTATCTACGACGTGGAAGATTGATCTAGCATGACATGAAGATGATGATGCGATAACTCTACGGAAAAAAACCAGTGTTGTTTAATTTCATCACCTTCTTTCTACTGTGAAACAAGTTGCTGTATTTTGCAGCCACCAGGTGAACATCTTCTGCACCTTCTTTTAAGTGAAATTTTTTAGCAAATGTCTGGTGGTTAATTTTGGGTGCTTGCCAATCACTTTGGTGTATTTCTCTTATCTGGTTTCTTTTGAATAATCATACTGGTGCCTCATGGTTCTGATCTAGATTTTGTTGGATTTGCAGCGAGTGTGTACCATAGAGATCTCAACCCAAGAAAATGAGTGGTGCGTTGTTTTTGTTATCTATTTCTTCCGCTAATCTATGCTTTATCATTATCTAATGTGTTTTGTACTGATCACAACAGAGCCTCCCTCTCAATCACTATGTGGACGGAGTTTGCTGTCAAGTCAAGTCTTTGGCTGAGTTATAATCAGCTCGCCTAAGCAAGCCAGTACTGCTCATCCTTCCTTTGTCGCTCTGGCTTATAAATGTGGGTGCTTATACAAAGATGTTATATTTATACTTAAACTGCTTCTCTTAGATTATTTTGTATAGGTTTGCTATTGACTGTTTTGTATTGCATTGGATGTACAGCATAAAGTGAAGCTCAAACCCCATGTATAGTTGTTCTCTCTTTTGTTAGCTGATTTAGAAAATTCACTTGCTCACTTATCTTAGTCAGCTTTGGTGATGCTGTTCGGACTATTGGGGTCGTGCCAGCTGAATATGACACTCCTGAGAAGGCCGTGACAATATACTCTGAATCCTTCAAGACGATTCCCGAGCTTCAGATTGTTCAATTCACTGCTGTCATGGTAAGTTCTTTCTCCTTTCTGGATATCTCTACTAATGCATTATTCTTGCTTGCTTTCAACTTACTGAACTGTTGGTTGGGACCAATTTAAGATGGAGCATGTTTAGCTAATGAGTTGACTGTTTGGTTGTTGAGATAACCACCAATTTCTCACTCTCTCACTCTCTCATGAATGGATGGTCACTAAATGTTCTGTGCTTCTGGTTGGCAGCCTAACTTTAATAATTTCTGATCCTTCTGAAGGCCTGTGTGGAAGGAAGCTCGATCTATGCTTCAGAAGATATTATCATGTACCATGAGCAAATCAACTAAAGTTCGATACCCAAAAATTTAACTTACCATGTTTCTCTAACCTATTCTCATAAAGAATTTCGGTTGACTTCTTTCATTGCAGCTACTGAACTGAAGTTCAGATAATAGCAGTTTGAGGGACAAATTACTTATGCAATTGTGAGATAGCTAGAGCTTTGTACAGGTTGAAAATGTTTTTTTTTTTTTTGTTAAGCGTATGATGTCCCACCGAAAATTACCAGAACTTTCTTTGGCTGTATACCGGGAAGGAAGATATGAGCATACCTGTGTTTTGTCTCTTCAAGCGGTCAAGATTTTGTCAATGAGGTGCTAAGACTAGAACTTTATCCATATTGGATTCTACTATTGTGATTCAGCTTTGCCTGCAAGAGTTGATTTCCTTAGTAAAATCCGAGTCTTTCTCGAGTTCTTCTCTTTCATCGTCTGATTTTTGGTTTTTACAAGGAATAACAGCAGGAAGGGAATGGATTCATTTCTATATAGGGGCGATAGACCACAAAGGAAAAGAAAAACCGATAGATGGATTTATGTGGATGTTATTGGTTAGAGAATTTATGTGGATGGTATTGGGTTGTGGGGCTGTTTATTGAAGGAAAGGATTTCATGTGTAGTTTTGTTGCAGGTGAAGTTGATATGTTCCTGTTTAAGAAGCACGAGGAGACTGAGGTCCCAGGTCCTTACAACGGGCACAAGGTTTTGAGCAGCTAGGGTACGAGGGAACTGAAGCAAGCAAGTAGATTTTTCTGCTGCTGCTACCCTAGATAAAAAAACAAAAATCCATTTCTTGCTTATGAAATGCTTGAGATGTGTTATGAGCATTTGAAACTACATTTTTTTTTATGGGAGCATTTGAAACTACATGAGAATCTATCTTGAATAAAACTAATTTATTGAAATGCAGGAAATTTTGAGTTTACGGCAATGCTTCTTGCTTTGTTCTAAACTCAGACAATTACTCATGTCTCCTGTTTGGTGATTGGGACATCTACATTTCAATGTTTTGTGGTAGTTTCTGTCTGTAATCATTAGAAACCGGAGACAGGGTTGACTGGACATAAATGTATTATTATTTGTAATCGTAATGATGTGTTTTTTCCCTTAATTGTGCTCAACTTTTAATATCATTATAGTTATATTATTATTAACATAAGCCTCATACTAATTAACTATGAAACTCAATATGATCATGCTATTGTGACTTTAGTTCACGCGGCGTAGCCGCGGGTATTGATTCTAGTAATGCTTTAAAATAGAGCAGAATGTGCTGTAGTGGTAACATGTGTAATTTTTATCTCTCCATATATCAGTATATCATTCCACATGACAACACAAGTAACTCATAGTGTAGGCTGAATAAGTATCTCACCACGTCTAATTGCTATCCATGGAATTATGATTCTGTATTCCAGGTAGGTCCCCAACTATTTGGATCTCAAAGTCGTGCCATGAGAGGCAAACCTGGTGGGATCTCTTCTTCAACTCTAAGGCTGCCAATTAAAGCAGCGTATAGAAGAGTCAATAACCTATCTGAGAAAGGTCCTACTACTTCCCTGAAAAGGAATTTGCTGCTCGAAGAGACCTCTTCCATCCAAAATGAAGGGTCAAACATAAACTCCAGAAATACTTCACATTCTCGAAGTTTGCACTTTGGAACTGCCTCAGTTGTAGCAGCAGTAAGGGATGCCAATGTGGTGACTCGTGCAGATTCTACTTCTACTCAATGCCAAAGTTTTGGGTTCACTGAACTGGAAAGCATGTGTGCTAATGAGGTTGATGGCTTGGATGAGGAGGATCGTCCTGCATTCGTGACGGTGCATGGATACCTGGTAAACGAATCATCTGCTCCGATTCTCCGCTCTATAATCAGCTAATATGGAGACATAGCAGCCAGATACACCCTGACATCATCAGAAAAGCGCTCTCGTGCCTTGGAAAGCGTCTGTGAATGTTTTTATTCATTCAACGGGAAGAAGCTTCAGGAGGTCGACGAAATGATTATAGAGAAGGCACTTGTTTCCCTACATAACTTGAGAACAGCGGGCATGGAGGTTAGTTGGCTGTTCCAGAGGCTGGAGCAGATTCTGAAGGCAAAGCAGCTGATGGCACAAGTTCCACAGATGAAAGAAGCTAAAAATAAATGTGATGAGGTGTTCAAGCAGAAGCAAGGGCAGCTTGTGTTGATGGAGAGAAGGAAGGAGTTGCGGGAAATCAAGCTACAAGAGCAGCAAAGAGAGATGGAAGAAGTGGAAAGAAAGCTGCAGGAGAAGAAAAGAGAGAAGGAGGAGCTTGAAAGAGAACTGATGGAGGAGGAAAAGCAAGTGGAGTGTGCGAAGCTGGAAGCAAACGATGCATATTGTGCGACCAAGCAGGTGGGGAGGAGTATAGCGGATGTCTTCCTTACAATGAAGGCATTTGCTGCTTCTTGTGTCATGGACGGACTTCTTCCATCAGAACTTTGATATTCTTGGGAGACTCAAGAAGTTCGACAATGCTTACTTGAGTTAGTTATATCTTAGTGTTCTGTTTACCTTATTCTGATTATCCGAGGGTTTGTTTACGACTACATTCAGGAACTTATACAAGGCAACTTGGTCTTGAGAGCAAGATGAAAATCACATCTGCACTTTTGCGGACATTTAAGTGTCTTTTACTACTGCTCAGTAGGTGGAAATGTCTGCCTTTTCTTTTTTTACTTTTAATGAGTTCTGAAACTGCAAACTCTTTCCACTTCTCATTTTCACTGCAGGGAACAGTAAGTAAATACTGAAATCTCATTGAACACAATAGTAAATACACATTTGAACCTCCCAGGCAAAACCACACTTTGGGGGGGACACAGTTGAATGGAAGCGACACCAAAACTAGATTATTAGATAATGAAAATATGACTTCTCATGTTTTGAAATAAATCCATCCAGTTTAGCTACTTCAATTCATCTTCCTGCAGTTCTTCCTTATCTCTCCCTTGGAACCAGTCAATGGGGAGATATTCCCCATCTTGACCATAGACTTAGCAAACTGCTGGAAGAAAAGCTCATTGTTCTCTGCATACTGCTTCACCAACTCCATGGATGCTTCATTCTTTGTCAGGAGGACCTGGTCCGAGCTCAGCAGTCCCTTCGAAGCCAACAAGTTCTTGAAGTAGCTGTTATCGAACTTGGTCGGAGTCTGGAAGTCCAAGAAGAAGAGGTTCTGGTCACCACCTGATCTCGGGCATCTGGTTCTCAGCTGGGCAGCATAGGATGCATGGAGGCTGTAATCTGGCTGACCGTTGCCCGACTGGTTGTACAGCCTCTGCCTGAAGCTTGTGCACCTTGCATTCCCAATCGTGTGGCTTCCTGTTTGTTTTGTCCAACGAGGTTTCAGAATTCAGAACCATCAAAATAGCAGCAGGAGAAAAAAGAGTTGGACTTATTTATTTACCAGACAATGCTACAAGGTCCACAACATTAAGGCCTTGGAGCTTGAACTTTGTCAGGATAGTCTGAAATGTGTTGTTTGGTGCTGGAATGTTGTTGTTGGATCCACTCAGGCTTGCACTTTTGGAATCCCTTCTCCCCAATGGAACTTCCCAGCTAGGTCCTCCAGCCTTGATTGAACAAAGGGAAAAAGGTGATCAATGGTGATTTCAAGGGAATCTAATTTATTAGAAGTTCCATTGCAAAATGACAAGATAAAAATAAAAAAATAAAAACACTCACAAGTACAGTGGAGTCTCTGGCAGCCAGAGCTAGAGCATCAGCGCAAGAAACTTTCTGAGGACATTCCTTCTCTAATGCAGACTTGATTGCGTCAATCACCTCGAACCCTCTGGCAGAGTTGCGGTTTGGGTTCGAGTTCTTCTCGCTGGTTATGCCCGAACCACCATCTAGCAGGATTGAACCATCACATCCCTGGAACAAAAAGGAAAGGGAAAAAAAAACGAACTTGAGCAACTGAGTGAGACCCTGAGTAGTATATATATGCTGTCAACATTTAAGGCTGAAGGGGGAAAGTCTGAAGGAACCTTGACAAAGCAATCGTGGAAGTGCAGCCTGATCAACGAAGCAGCCATCCGAGGCTCTTTCGCAACTGCCTTGGCCACAATGGAATTGACAATCTCCTGAGCTTTGGGGCAGGAATAGTCATAGAACTGAGGGTACAAGTACCCACCAATGTTCTTCCCACCAAAGCAAAATGGTGGCATGACTAGAAGAGACATGAAAACAAAGACAAGGCTAACATATCGAGCCATGATTGCTTCTTCTTCTTTCTCTGGTATCAGAAGCCAAAAGATATAGAAGAAGAAGAAGTGAAAAGGTGGCAAGTAAAGGAAGAGCTGCTACGATGGAAGCTTTTGCATGAGCAGGCTATTTATAGATACGAAGCTTTTGACATGGTAAGACACAAAGAGGGAGAGTGGGAGACAGATAATTGAGAGTTGGTAGCTAACTCTGTTTGCCATATAAAGCTTGGAAAAGAAAAATAGGAAAACAAGTGTGGCGGATGGAGTTGTTAGCTACCTAGCTATAGTATATTATGAAAAGGTCATATGTGAAGACAAGGGTATTCATTTTTTTGACTTGAGAAACATTCATGAGAGTACAATATTAGTTGAAACATTAGGTTGAAACAATCAGTGGAAAAGAAGGTGGTCTTGTAGCAAAGAAATTTTTGTAGTAAAAGTAAATGATTGAGCTGAGCCAAAGCTGTCATGAGTTGTACAGGCTGTGTTTCTCAACAGAACTCATAGATTTGGCTTCTTCAATTACCTATTGCATGTTTGGCTTTGACATTTTAATCTTGAAACTTCTTACCTAACTCTGTAGTCAAATCATAGTTTAAGCAATCAAATGATTTTTGAGTTTGAGTGCACAAGTTTTAAGCTGGGAAAATTGATGAAGGGGTAAAACGGAAGAGGGGTTGACATTTTTTACCCTCCTACTTTTTACATAACCAAATAATATTTAAAACATCATCCATTTATTTAATGTTTTAGTTAAAATCAAATAATACTAGAGATGTCAATAAGTCAGGGCGGGGCGGATAGTGCATATCCATTACTTTATCCCAAGTATTTCGGGTTTTACCAATACCCATATAAGAATCAAGTAGAAAATCAAAACCATGCTCATGCCCATACTCGTTCAGGTTTCGGGTATCCACAGTTATCCATGGATAATAATTTCTCTGTATAACTCCAACCAACATGTTAACATTCATGGTGAGGCAGCTCGTAGTGCAGTGGTGGTGGGAAATGCCATCCTGCAAGATTTAAGGTTCCGTAGTACATGTAACATTTCTATTAGGAGTAATTTACAGGTATTAGGATTGATTTAGTAGTAATAGGGTAGCCCATTTGGTGGCTCGTAAAGCCCTCTCTTTGTACCCGACTATGAGTCGTTTCTTTGATTTTCGGGCCTGGCTGAATTCCAGGATGTAACTATCTTTTTGGAATCTATATAAGATTATCTTTTGTAAAAAAAAAAGAAATAGTAGAGCATGTTGCTGATTGAGTAGAGTTTTTTTTTTTTGGAATGGGAGGGAGATGTCCTCTCATTCCGTTTCACCCCACACTTGGGCTTTGCCCAATTTGTTGAGGAAACTGATTCAACGGAAAAAAAAACATGTTAACATTCACACATATACTCATATTACATAAGTGGAAAAGTACGGCAATAAATCAATAGAATAAAGAAAATTATTTAAGAACAACATGATTTTATGGAAATATTATATTTGTATGTTAAATATCAAATATGATGAGAAAATAATAATCATTTCTAGACAAAATAAATATTATTATCGAAGACTTGCGTAATATATTTATTTAGTTATTATATAAGAAATAACTAATGCTCCATGATTTTTAGAAAATGAAATTTTAACGTGTAAATTTTCAATGTGGAATGAATTTGGGTTATGGGCATAATATGTTCCTAAACTATGTATTTTTTTTAAACATGCCCCTCTACTATTTTGTACATAAAAAAATACTCATGTACATTAGAAACATTATCAAGCATGTCTTTCTGTTAAAATTTTCATAAAAAAATCGTCAACCACAGTCGGACATTATTTCAGACGACCTGACCTCATAAAAATGGGAGGGAAAATCAGTTTGCTACTCGATTTATTTCTCCAATTCTCATTAAATTGAAATTATTAGAGGTATTGGACTATAATAAATTAACCAAAAATGCCATAGTGTAATGATGATGGTATTTAGACATTTGTGGCACAAAAATCACGGTTAGACCAATGATAATAGTTTCTGAATAAAAACTTTAACAGAGAAACATGTTTGATAATATTTCTAAAGTACATGAGTAATTTTAAAGACAATAAATGGAAATGTTTGTTAAAATACATAGAAGATGGAGCATATTATTCCCATTACCAATGAATTTTTATGTATTTGTAAACATTATGGCATGATAGTTATCAATTCAAAAAACATAATACGCCTACCGTAATAAATGAATGGATGAAATTTTAAATATAATTAATTTTTTACCAAACGCGAAGTACGGATAATAAAACTAGAACCAAATTATTATCCCTGCAAACAGAAAAATTATTGGGGGAAAGGTTAAGAAAACAAGTGACGTAAGACTTAAGAAACAGATTGAATTAGGAGAAGTGGAGACCGGGTAATGTCACGACCAAAAAGAACATAACACAGCACAACAGTATTAGTTACGAGCAGGTGACAGAGTCACTCAATCCCGAAGATGAAGATGACAACTTCATTAATAAATGAACAGTTAGAAATGGAGCTGTTAACTAAAAGTGGGTCTCAGTCTGCGCATCCAGAAGGGTCAAACAATGATGATAGAAGCCAAGTCAAAGACCATATCATTTTCCTCTAAACAATAAGATTCGAGATTGAGATTTGAGACGAGTCTGGCCACCACGCGGCGTAGGTGTTATCTATGCATGCCAACTCAAGGACAAAGCACTTCGTAGACTAAGTTGGCAATGTCCACACCAATACTCCACCTGCTCTTTTGACAATTTGGACAATCATCTCCAGTCTGCACTGCTTCTGAAAGTGAAACCTTCTCATGTCGTCTTTCTTCCAATACATCCTAATATTCTGGGTTGGTTTCCAAAAGGTGCTTTCTGAAACTGGAAAAAGAGAGCTGGTGAAAATAGAAAATGTTTCTGCAATTTGGTTTCACAAAAACTGATTCCAACTTGTAACAGAGATAAGGTCGGCTAACTGCTCCAAAAGCAGCTCTCTAACCCTTCAACAGCTGCAATGCTTTTGGGCCTCCACATCGTCTCCATTCTCAAACAACCATTCATACCTCGAACATAGCATTAGAACGAGAATGCATTGAATCACCAGCTGACGGATCATGAAAATCAACTAACTTCAGGTGATAACATTCTGATTTCTGTGCTTGCTGAAGAAACTGAAAATTCCAAGTTCACAACCGCTTCTAAGTCTAACCACAACAAATTGGTTCTCTTAGCATGCACATTTACCACACTGAAATGATGTAACTTTTCTCGTCTTTCTTGAATCTGGGAAAACATTAGATCGAGCCATATCGGACGTTTCCTGATCTCGAAGATCCTCGAGTTGGAGTGGATGATGATGCTGCTGCAGATCCAGAAACAGAATGTCGGTCCCATGATGCATCGCTGGTATAGCCGCCATGAACTTCTTCTGTTCGGGAGTAAGAGTAACCATGGCCCATGCCGCTTACCTGTTATTCCACATACTCAAACACTCTGTTAGCAATAATGCATGAAAGAAGGATCACCATTATCTGTGGTAATGAACTGACACTACTTACAGCTTCTAAACATGCAGATAGAATTGTCATTCCTGGCAATGCATCAATTCCATGCTGCATTTGAATGGATCCATGTAAAAAGTTATAAATTTTAACGGAACAGGAAACCGTGACACAAAACTAAAGAGATTAATGTGAGCCCCGGGAAGGAAGCCTTACCAGGCGTTCCACGCGTGTCTTGTAAATAAAACCTGCACAGCAGAACAATGTTGCACCGACAAAGAATCTGCTCCAAAACCCAGTTTGTTCAAAGATTAATTTCAGTGGGAACACCAGTTAGATTTAAATGTTAAGATGAGATAGTGTCCACTGATAGGCTCATAAACAAACTATCTGAACGTGCTCTAACTTTTTTCAGGGACAAAATGGAAAACATACATGCAAGAAAGGATGCCAAATATGACCCATCCTCTCGTCGTGTTTTCTTCTTCATCTTGCCTATGCTCTGCAAAGTTTGGAAACCAAAAGGTTTCGTTGTTAGCAAAACAAGTTGCCTAAGCAAGATACTTCAACGAGAAAAATTATTGACCTGTAAGAGAAAATAGTAGAGCTAACTGCTAAGCTTATTATAGTAGCTTATGTCTTACACCTCACAGCAGACTCAAGTTGACTTAGCGATCATTTGGTAACTAGGGGTTATCCCCCATTAAGAAGAAGAGGGAAAAAACTAAGTATCGTTTCCTGTGATTCTGAGAATACATGAACCCTGACAATTCATAGTTTTTATTGTCTAAAACTGGTATGAAAACCATGTTTTTTAACCTACATGTATGTCCAGAATACCTGATATCATGCATTCCAAAACTCTTTAGGCTTTACCAAATATTTCATCAAATACACCCAGTCGTGTGTGAAACATCATTAACCATACACTCAATTTTTTTACAATTTGAGTATTCGGAAATCCTACCTACAAGACACGTAATTTCTTAAAATCCATGTATTCTACTACACATGGCTACCAAACAACCCTTCAATAGGCCCTAGTAGTTACAGAACAATGAGTTTTAATCTCGACTTACGAAGGTTCATAAAATTATTGAATGAAAAGTTTTGCAATGCTTCATCAGACCTAAAAAAATGTTGTTAATTTTTCTTCAGTAACATTTGTAAGGGACTAGTTCCTCTCAACATATGAACAAAGTGGGATGCCGAGGATAATGAAAAATGAAATCTAACTTGGCGCATCATTCTTCAAGAAGAAAAGAAGGAGCTTACCACACATTTTTGTGAGGAAAAACTGAATAGGACTGTAACCATCTATGGGTATTGTGACATTCACTTCATATGGTATAATGCGACCCTTCTGACCTTCATAACAAACAAGCTCAAGTTTAGCACAACCCCCAAGCCAAAAATATCAGATAACAGTGGAAGAGAGGTAACGACCATACATTCCCATTCCAGAATCAACATGCTCGGAGACAGAGTCGTTGGAGGAGTACCACTTGCCCCAGATCCAGACAAGACAACTTCTAGCCCTTTCCGAGGATGAACCTGAAACACAATTTGAGCAACCATAGTATCTTTATTAGGCCTCCTCAGAACAAAGCAGCTTTTTTCTTAATTCATTGACCCAAGTTATTACCTCAATCATAGGTTTTTTCACCAATGCAGAAAGGGAAGCAATTGCTGTCATATAGAGGGTAACAACATTTTGTTCCGTGCCAAGGCTGTGAAGTAACATAGACTGTTAGATTTAAGCAAAATCGTCATGAATAGTAAAAAAAAGGCAGAAAGAAGTGTCATTTAGAAAACACATCAAAGAAATGTATATACTTTTACCTGAAATCTTGGTGGGGTTTCTCAAAACCTGGCTGAGTCAAACCATCATACACCTGCAAGACCATAATCAACGAACCGGTAAAAACATATCCTACTTCACGTGCAAATAATTATAGAAATGAGAATAAGTTCTCCTACAATTTCCCAGGACCGTGGGTGGAAACCAACAGTGAAACCTTGGAATACACGGGGACCGGGTTTCTCGCATGGAATCGCAAGATCAATCACAACCCTGGAAGAAAAGAGATGCGCATCGGAGAGAGAAAAGAAAAATAAAGCACTATAACAAATCACTCCAAAAATGCCACATGAGAATATCGTGATAGCAGCAAACACATTAAAGCAACTGAATCAACATCCAATGAAGGATGCAGCATTGGACACCATAAAGCAATTAGTAAACAGTAGTTTCCCAGTCCTTGTTTAATCTGGAAAATAATAGTTGTCAATTTAACTAATTGCTCAACATAAAATGCCTCATGTTTCAATGTTGAGTTATCTTAGATACCAAGCTCATTGCAGTAATATTGTAACAAAAGATTTTTGAGCGGCAGTTCAACAAGGGTAAGCAATACACATTTCATGCCATTCTGTGAATGGTAGACCTAACAGATACAATCCCATGCATCTTGACGACGCAGGTAGTAACCTGATAACATTTTATGGACTTAAAATTAACTATGCTGCACTGGAAAGGAGACAACATAATGTGAGAATTAACTTGTTTCTTTAAAATACGAAATTCAGAGCAGTGAATGAAGACCTGCAAGTTGACTCATAAGTGAAATTGCATATGCAACCAAGTCCACCTGAGATCAGAAGTGAAGTAAATGTTAGATTCGATAAATGAGAAAAGGAGCAAGTATCTTTACCATGAATGAAGAGGCTAAAGGATTTCCTCAAGCCAGATCAACACGGTATTGAAACTCATACATGAGCATTACTAACCTTGACATGCTCCATTTAAGCAACCTCCGCATAGAAGGTTCACCTGAAACCACAATATCAAAACTAACACCATAAATTCAATAGAAATATCTTTGGGATCTGGATGCACATAGATCTTAACACATCCATGATTGGGATAAAAAGTACTTCTCCCTGAGAAGAGAGCTGTATACAGTTAAAACCGCAATTTACCTGAGCAGTGCGTCCCAGTTTGTCGTAACTATTCTCGCAGTTCACTAGGTCACCGTTGTAAAAATCCTGGACAGAGAAAATTATGTGGTTCGCAGAATTAACTGGAAGCTATAGCACAATAATATGGCACCCTAATACTTCATACTGTGTAGCACATAACTCAGAAATTAGAGTTACAGTTTCAAATTCACAAAACAAAAATTGAACTCAACGATATTGCTTACTTGAACAAAATCCACTTGTCCTGAACCAGTGTGGAATGAGCCGGGCTTACTGAACCGACCAAAGTCAATATATCCCTGAACAACAATAAGAAGTCACTTGGACGGTTGGACCATAATAAGAGACGGTGCCCTATCATAAGGCATCGAAACAGGATGACTTGTTTACCGTTTGTGATCTAGTCTCCACATCTTTGCAAAAGCGAACTACCAAATCAGTATTGTCCTGCATTGTAGAAGCCATACAATCAATCTGTCATAATCTGAGGAAACATTCATGAACACTGCAGCAGGATCTTTCATATGACTTGACCACTCTCAACCTTAAAAATTCAGCTAATGTCAATTACCTTTGCCTCATGCACGAATGCATGTCCAATCAAGCTGCTCTGACCAATGGATTAAGTAGGAACAATATCAAGGCAGGCTTAATACACAAGTTTGATGACAGAATAAACAAGAGGTCCCAACCTTGGATGACCTGTATATATTCAGAGGACATATCAAGCATTGGAAACTAAGGATACAAAGTCCACAAGGCGACTAGAATTGTCAAGAGAATAGCAATTCGAGTTTGGTACAGGAACAGCAGTGGAGCCAAGAATCTGTAAAAGTAAGGCTGAAAAGAATCCAGCGAAAGAGATACAATTAGACAAGGAAACCCAGCCAATAAGGAACGAAAACCAAAAATAAACAAGGTAACAAGCAGCAGCAGCAACAACAAGAGCCACCCTACTCAATCTTACCTATGAGCAAGATGCATAACCAGCTGAAGGAATCCATGGAACAGTATTGCATGTTGCAACAATCCCACCTGAATGCCTCCAGAACTCCAATTTCAGGCGGCTATAACTCACAAAAAGAGAAAGAAGTAAATGAGAAAGCCATACAAAACCAATCACCATCCCGGCTGAAACAAAAAGCCTCAGCGTCGTTCACATTTGAACAAGAAAGTCATTGAATCCCAGCACTATTCAGACTTTCTCAATTCAAACAAAAAACAAGAATCTGAGTAAGTTCCACGCACTTGAGTTCACCATCAAGACTGAAACCCTCCTGAGTTCGTCGCTACTCTCTGGTGGTTTAAACCCAAACGAATCCTGTAAGAAAGACGCAATCTTTGAGACGGGGATCACTATCTAATAGCAACGGAGAGGGAGGAGCAGAGGAAATTTCTCCCCCGCTAAAAAAGTTCGAAACTTGCGGCTTCCCCTAAGCATGGTAATTGGTAAACTGCGATCCGCCAAACGAATTTTATTTTCAGGGAAGGATGAGCAATTGAGCAGTCATTTACCAAACTAGCCCTGTCGCCCTCGCCTCCCAAATTGAGTTGGGTGGTCTAACAGCACGTGTAGTCACGCGTCCTTTCCCCTACCTTCATTTTCCTTCCTTTTTGGTTATCTCCATTCCATTCTGGCTAGGTACGATCGAAATCTGAGCTTTAGCTGTAATCATTCCATTATGTCAAAAAAAAAAAAAAGCTGTAATCATTCCCTTGCTTAGAAATCTTTCCATAGCTCTCCTCGTTCTGCCTGGCTATCAGTTCGGGAAATCCATAGTCAAGATTTGACCTTCACAATCATTCTTTCCCCTCTGCTGCGATCAAAACTTCATTTACTCCGAACAATCATCTCAACCCTGTTCCCATCTCCAATCCGCAGTTGAAACCCACGACGGAACACATTGGGTAGTCTCTGAAGTTTCAAGCTTGCCTTTTTCCTTTCTGTGGGAAGGAATTTCGTTTGCTAGCAAGTTTTGTGATTGTTTCCGGTTTTCTTTCTCTCCGTTTTCTTGTTTTCTCCGTTTGGGTTTGGTTTTTCCAGCTATCAAATTAAATTACAAGTGGCCACTCCGGGAAAGCCAAATGTACAGAAATCACTGCTCTTCCACCCCATTCCCAACCCTAAAATGCTGCTCCAGATACTCCTCCCCCTAAAGCCTTCTTCTCGCCTCCTCTTATCCTCCTCTTTTCCACGCTCGGCATCAGCTCTAAAGGCAGAGCCACTGGCAGCAGCTACTCGCCAGCGGACATGGCGAAACACTCCGTCGGTTGGCCGCTTCTGCAGAAGAGATGGCTGCTGGGTCTGTTAATCATGCTTTCCATCTCCACCGTCATCGCTTTCTTTATCAGGTCCGCTTTCGATTCCTGCGATCGTCACTTGGAAGAAGTTGCTCAGGGATCTGCTCGTTCTTCCGGGAATGCACCGGTGCCGGTGAATAAGAAGGCGACGCCCCCTAGTCCCCTCAGCTTCATGAGATCCAAGCGTGTACTTTTGGTCTCGCATGAGCTTTCCCTTTCTGGTATTGTCTTTCTCTTTCTTTTTTCTACATTGAACATGGAACAAAATTTGTCGCTATCCGTTTTTTTTTTTTTTTCCCTTTGCCTTTTTTGTTTGTTCTTTCCATGTTTCTAGTGTTCTTATCTCCGTTCAAGTTGAGATTGAATCTCCCAATGGTGTCATAGATACATTTAGTTCACGGGAGTTGATGGGGATTGGATTTTTTTGCTTAATGGGAACTCAGTTTTTGGTGCTAATTGTTGCAATGAGAGGAACCTCTCAACCACTCAGCATCCTTGGAGGAAGTTTGAGTACTTAATGCTGGAACTATGACTGATGAACACATTTGTGTTCTTTCATTGTGATTTTCATGGAAGTCTCATGTGCAAGTTTAGGGGTTTTATCACAATTAGTTGTGCTAACTATCTTGCTCTGAAAGATTCTTCCAGGCTCATAGTGATGGAATGTGTGACTTGAGCTAGGAAAAATGTCTCAACGGGTGTGGTAATGCCGGGAAGATATGTGGTCCTCAAAAGGAAACGTTATCATAGTGGCCTGGCCATACGAAATGCTATCTGGAATTGGTTCAGTTATGGTTGTTATTCTGTGATCTGGAACTTGTTATCGCCTTGAGTAACTACGAAGAAATTGTGTTGACAGACTACTTCTGTTTTTGGGATGTTTCTGATTTCTAACACTTCCTCATAGTAATGCATTTATTGGTATAATGCATTGCAAGATGGAGAAGAGATGCAAGTATGTTGTTTTCCTATGCATGTCAAATCATAGAAGGAAACATCCCAACTGTGCTGTGACCAACTTTTTGTTGATTTTCTCTCTCTATTTCTACACATTTGTAACAAGTTTGACAGCATTTGAGCTGCATAAGGGGGAAAAATTGTTTCTTGTGATCTATCTATTTCTCTCATCTAACATTACATATGCTATGTTTTGTAGGTGGGCCATTGCTGCTCATGGAACTAGCGTTTCTACTACGGAGTGTTGGTGCTGGAGTTTCTTGGATAACCATCCAAAAACCTCTGCAAACTGATGGGGTTATTTACAATTTGGAGGAGAAAATGTTGGTCCGAGGAGTTCAGGTACTAAGATTCGGTCTTCTAAATTTGCTACATAAGAAATGCGCACATACTTCTATACTAAGTTGACTTTATTTTGTGTCACTCGTTCTATATACCCTTTAGCACCCACTTTCCATCCTGCTATCTCTTGTTTGTAGGAGATCTGATAAAGGAGCTGGTCATCCTGTTGCCATATTTTTGCAGGTAATATCTGCAAAGGGTCAAGAAGCTATTGATGCTGCCCTCAAAGCTGATCTGGTTGTTCTGAATACAGCAGTTGCTGGGAAATGGCTGGATCCTGTTCTTAAGGAAAATCTTTCTCGTGTTCTTCCAAAAGTGTTGTGGTGGATCCATGAGATGCGGGGCCATTACTTTAAATTGGATTTTGTCAAACATCTTCCTTTGGTTGCTGGTGCTATGATTGATTCACATGTCACAGCAGATTACTGGAAGAATCGAACTCAAGTGCGTCTTGGGTAGGTGCAATATTTGTGTGTACGGTATCTTCAGTTTTGTTCCTTTCAAATTTTCTCTTCAGAGCTACTTTGCATATCTGGAGATTGAAGTCATGTTATGCTTGGAACAAGTGAATCTCTAGTGGTCTTGGATAAGCAGTTATGATAAATGTATCAGCTATCCCTACTACTTCAGTTTGGGATGCTATCTTCACGCACGATTGGATTTTAGCTTTGATGTTGTTAATTTAGTTCCTTTACGAATCAGCAACTCCTCTCTTTGCAGAATTAAAATGCCTGAGACGTATGTTGTTCACCTTGGCAATAGCAAGGAACTTATGGAGGTTGCGGAAGATAGTGTGGCAAACAGGGTTTTGCGTGAGCACATCCGGGAGTCTCTTCAAGTTCGAGATGAAGATTTACTGTTTGGCATTATAAACAGTATGACTTTCTAGTAACTTGGGATTTTGAGATGATAAAGATCATTCTTCTTCTGTTGGGAAATAATATATTTATTTCTTTAACCTGATCAATGCATTGATTTCAGGTGTTTCACGTGGAAAGGGCCAGGATCTATTCCTACGTTCCTTCTATGAGGCGTTACAATTGATCCAGGATAAGAAGTTGCAGGTGCCATCTGTGCATGCTGTAATTGTGGGGAGTGACATGGGTGCACAAACAAAGTTTGAAACAGAATTGCGGAGTTATGTGATGCAGAAAAAGATTCAACACCGTGTTCACTTTGTGAACAAGACTCTCACTGTTGCTCCTTACTTGGCTGCAATTGATGTTCTTGTTCAGAACTCTCAGGTACTTCATCCCATTCGTTGTTTAGTCAATTGTAATGTATGTCTGTATCTATCTAGAAATAAGAATGCAGGTCCTTTCAAAGGCCTTCATGTCATGCTTTTTACAGCGCTTGTTCTATTTATTGAGACAGTACAAAACAATGACCATATAAATTATTTCATTGACCTCTTCAAAGAAACGGGTTGGATATTCTAATACCAATCTTCATTGACGTGTCCCGTCTTTGCTCCACATATGCAGGCGCGGGGAGAATGCTTTGGAAGGATAACCATTGAAGCCATGGCATTTCAGTTGCCTGTCCTGGTGAGGTTTCTGTCCTCTGTAGCAGTCTTCTGAGCTGGTTCTAATTGCTTGTTTAGGACTCTCACAGATTTAGGTGCTGACTTCAATCCCTGTTTTTCTAAATCAATCCCCAGGGAACTGCTGCTGGTGGCACTGCGGAGATAGTTGTGAATGGGACTACTGGTATGCTGCATGCAGTTGGGAAAGAAGGCGTTCCGGCACTTGCCAAAAACATGGTGAAACTCGCCACTCAAGTAGAGAGGAGGCTTACAATGGGGAAGAGAGGCTATGAGCGTGTGAAGGAGAGGTTTCTAGAACATCACATGGCACATCGAATTGCTTTTGTGCTGAAGGATATACTGAGGAAGTCCAAGGATTACCAACATCGTCATACAACTTGAGCCTTGCTGTGTTATTTTTGTGTCCAGAGATTAACACATGCGAGAAGTTTGAGCTGCAGTTTATTGTTCCAGAAGTCAGTTCTCGCAATCAAGGTAGCCTTACAAAGATGACTGAAAGAGAGATTTAACGATAGGGAAAAGATGTAGTTACGGCCCCAATTCTGTTGGCAGAAGTGCTGTAAATTGTGTACATACTAGGATGAGTTTCAGTGTTGGCTCAGACTGGTAAAAAAAATGTTGCCTCCATAGAATCGCCGAGTTGGCAGTGTTGTCTTGAGTATTTTAACTTTCCTGTGTGGTAAATTTGATTCATTTCAGTTGGTGTGCCGTTAACTGGCTTGTAGGAGAGATGTTTGTGTATCCGGACTCGTAAGGATGTTCAAACTTGTGTCTATCATGCAGGATACGTAAGGTTGCTTAATTGTTGAGTCGTATGGGGATGGGGATGGGGATGTAAGAGTCAGTCAGTCAGTCAGATACGACATACGAGTAAGGCTGCTGGAGTGGATATGGATCTTTGAAATGCACAAATTGATCGCATGGAAGTATAGCAGATGGCAACGGGTGGGGTGGAGTGGAGTGGGGGACGAGTAGTGCATATTCGTTATCCTATCTAAAGTAGTTCGGATTTTATCCATATCTATATCCACATAAGAATTGGGTAGAAAATTAAAATCATGCTCATACCCGTTCGGTTTTCGGGTATCCGCGGTTATCCATGGATAGTAATTTCTCGTTATAACTCTAACCAAAATGTTAACATTCACACGTATACTCACATTATATAAGAAGAAAAGTACGACAACAAATCACTAGAATGAAGATAATTAATTAAAAACATTACAATTTCATGAAAACATCATATTTATATGCTAAATATAAAATATGTTAAGAAAAATAATGATCATTTCTAGACAAAATACATATTAATGTGTATAATCGGGCGGGTTCGGGCCAGATAGTGAGAAAACCATGCCCACCCATTACCTGCAATATTCGGGTTCGGGATTTACCCATACCCACTAAAAATCCTTTGAATTCGGATTTTCCCCTACCCAATTAGGTTGGATCGGCCGGATATCGTTTGTCGATTATGTAAATTCCCCCTTTCACTATAACTTATACTAGCGTTGGTCCCGGCCAGTTGGCCGGAGGAAGGTGAGGTATGAAATTTGATAATGTAATGGGGTGTATAGCTTATTGTTGTATAGTTCTTTTAGGAAACACGTAATAAAAATAGTGAATTTTAGCAGGAAAGAGACATTAATGATGCAACAAATCAAAAATCGGCCTTATGAACCAAAATCAAGTACCTGTTACCTTGTGAAACAATATTGTTTCTGGTAATATGATGAGGTGGAGTAAGTTTTATAGAAATCGAATTTCATAAAATCGAATAAAAAATCGCCTATCCCGTCGGTTTTCGGGAAATGAGCATCTCACAATCATTACTAGCTTTTATTCGGCCCGTTGGCCGATTAATTTGGTTTATAAAACTTTCATCTTGTCGTCATTGTGCTTTCTGGTTTTTTTCATGCCATGATAAAATCTAAGGAAATCAAGAACGAACGACACGATTTGGGATAGGAACCGTCGTTGTCGTATCCCTAGAAAATGGTGGTAAACACGGACCTCACCAGCCAAACTGGTTTGGATTGAGATTTTTATCGGGTATCAGGGAACCATGTGATTATAAATTAGACTTGATCAAAACGGGCCAAAACTTGAAATGCAACATGTTTGACCGACCCATGCCAAATTCTAATTATTCTTTACTTTTAAACTTTCTATTTGAAAATAAAAAATAGTGAAAGAAAAGAGATGACTGCAATTTGCCATTTGCACATCACTTATTCGGGAATAAAACCATAAAAATTCAAAAGGAACTGAAAATGTTAGGATCGTTTTAATGTTTAAAATAACCAAATAGATCTTTCTGTTTAGTTTTTTACTAACAAATACCAAACGATTCCCTATAAAATACATTATAATTTGATCATTATGATATCAAATAATTATATAATATATATTTGAAATGATAAAAATTGGACTAATTGGGTTGGTCGAGGTTGAACCATTGAATAACTTTAAAATACATTATATTTTAGCCACTAAGATATAAAATAATAACATAATATATATTATGCCAGAAAAAATAGCTTGTTTTAGAATGTCAAACCAATGATGTTCATTTATTTTACTTGATGGCCAAATCCCGTGTAGGTCAGGCCAATTCAACTCTTTTATTTTATGGTTAGCGGTTAGCCCATTAGATACCATGCATTAGTTTATTGTTAAATTTTTTATTTTTAGCAATAAAAAGAAGTATTATTTTTGCCTTTTCATATATATTTTATCACCACGGAGAAATAAAACGGCTTAATGAAAAAAATTGACACTCCTAAACTCGTTTGAATCTGCATGTGTACGTTAAGTTGGCACGTTTCACAGAGGAAAGAGGAATAAATTGACACTCCCTATTCTATAATTCCTACAAACGCTCCTGGAGCAGGGAATTTGAAATGAGGGAAGGGTTTTTTCCTCCCTGCTATTATATGGTTTTAATTTAAAAAGATACAACAAATGTACTTAGTGTGATTGGTTATGATCCTTACTTTTCCTTAAAATGGTCATGGTTCCTTAAAATTGTCATGGTTCCTTAAAATTGTCATGGTTTGAATCCCACTACGTGTCTTTTTAATGAATAAAAAAAAGTAATTGTGAAGACCAAAATGTTCTTCCTACTTTCACTCTTGTTGTAGGAAATTTGAAATGGAGCTCCCGTTTTCCCCTTCGGTGTATTATATTATGTGTAGATAGATTATATGAGGTTTTTTTCTTCTCTCAAGTATGATTTTCCCCCTTCATCTACTTTTTTTAGCTGTCGATTAAGCAAGTTTCCTTTCGCTAGAACTTACGTTAAAGGTTTTTTTCCCCTTCTTTCACTTTGTTTTTCCTGTATAGATTAGGTAAGTTTATCCTTTCTCAACTCATAAGGGGTTATATTAGTGTAGATATGTTCTATGGTTGTTTACAGAATGCTCAAGTTCAAAAATCATGACTAATTCATGTCACTAATTAGTCTGGGTTTTGACATGACTAGGAGAATCAGTTAATTAGTATCTCAAATGCTAAATAACGATCAAAATCAATCTTAATCTAAAATGTTTCAATACGATATCAATATGCTTTTCCAGCTGTCGATTAGGCAAATTTCCCATTTCGATAGGACTTACGTTAAATGTTTTTTTTCTTCTCCTACATTTTTTTCTACTATAAATTAAACAAGTTTCTCATTTCTCAATTCCTAAAAAGTTATATTAGTGAACATATGTTCTACCATTGTATACTAAATGCTCAAGTTCAAGATTCATGACTAATTCATGTCACTACTCATTAATTAGTGTGTGGACTTACTTATTACTGGGAGAAATCACTTTATTGGTATTTCAAATGCTAAATAATGACCAAATCAATCTTAATTCAAATTTATTTTATATGGTATCCGTATATATCAAACACTAAGTTAAACAACATCATATTACAAACAATAATATGATGGTTTGAGTTGAATATAAATTATTGGTAACTTTGTATTTGTCTATATAAACAGTGGAGTATTATGTATAATGGATTAAACTTATGTTTTAATATATAAATCACTCATAATTCTCTAAATCTCAATTTAATTTAATTTCACTATAATCATTCATCAATACAACTAAGCAATTCATTCTTCTAAAATATTTTGTCATGAGCATAAACTTAAGTTAATAAGAATTAGCCATTTATTAGAATCATATGTTTAATGGATTAAATTCATACTTCGATATCATTAAATCACTCATAATTATCTCATCTCAATTTAATTTTACTATAATTATTCATCAATACAACTAAGCAATTTATTCTTCTAAGATATTTCATCATTAACATAAACACAAGTCAATAAGAATAAGTCATTTCTTAGAATCACAAAGAAGAATGAATTGCTCAAGCTACTGACTATGTGTTCTTGAAAAAATTTATTTAATCAAAAACTATATTAGTATCTCAAAGGTTAACGATTCTTGAAAAGTTTATTTCGTTCTCTAATAACATCAATGTTCATTTAAAACAAAAGTGATCTTCACCTCCGATTAACATATACATCTTTTGGAAAAATGTTCGTGCTAATTATCTAGTTAATATTTATATAATACTTTCCTTTTCTATACTTCCATTTTCTTTAAAATGTCTATTTTTTATCCAATTCTTTTTCAGATTCATTTATATTATCCAAAACTATCAAAATACTAAGAATTAACCAAATGTTAACTTCCAATTAGCAATTTTGTTAGTAATATTGACTTGGCAACATGATACTGACTTAGAAGAGACTCATGAAGGTCAACATTTCAAAATTTTAATATTTTAACTAAGAAAAGGTATACAAAATTATTGACGATAACATAAAAATGACTAATATTTTGATGCATTATGAAAGATTTGGATAACTAATAGAATTTTAATAGGTTTGAATAATATAAAAGAATTTGAGAAACACAATGCATATATTATACATCAAATCAGAATCACTAAGCAAGTGTCTAAAGTTTTTAAGCAATCAAATGAATTTACTACACATAATCATTAAAGACTTAAGTGTTTCTATTTTGTAATCTGTTTTAATTAGCGCATGAAACAACCAAAGAAGATTTCAAAGAATATGAAATTAAACAATCTATTAGAAGAGGATACACAGCATAGAACAATTGTTTAAGTTGTTAATACTTAATAAAAGGCTTTGAGGAAGGGAAAATTGAACAATCAATATTGTATTCTGGACATTCAAAAATAAACCTTTTGACAATGCTATATGTACTTTGATATATTTCGATGAATCAAAATTGTACATTTTTTATAGATTAAATGAATTTTATGATGATCCAGGTTCGATAATTAAGACTGAGGTACACCCATTAGAAATTAAAGTACAGTATCATGCCTCAAACTCCGACTAATTATTGATCTAAATAGTAAAACTCGACAAACATACGAAATTGTGAATGCAAACGTATAGCATATGCCTGACATACGTTAGTCCGAACCAATTATGTATGTATATATATAAAATATAGTCCTTGCTAGATAACCAGGTATTACGGAAACAAGAGGTCAATGACAAATCAACCACCAAAAAGTATCAAACTGACCAATCAGTAATAAGAAACCAATCAGCTTAGTGCTTTCCAGAAGTACTCATCATGTGTGAAGCCAAATCTCTGCAAACTGACAAAACTTTATTCAATGTAGAAAGAGTGTTTAAATACATCATACTCCTATCTTCTATTTGCTGGGATGGGAAAACGACTCCTATCTTCTTGCCCACTACCCTTAAGATACGCTACTCACTAACAGAACTTTGACTCAGCAAGCTTGCACGATTGCTTGCTGTATCCTATCTGTGCTAACCCTTAAACGACGACGTTCTTGACTAATTTACTCTTAAGCAAACACATGTGCCAAATAACCCCTGTTCCTTGTTCTAACATAGCCTCCCCTAAACTGAAAACAACTGAAAAAGGATGTTTCAGGTTTTCAGTTTAACCATTAACAACAACGACATTTGCTGACTCCGGAACCCAAAACAACAAGCACCACCAACTCTTGTAATAAATTTGATTCCAGCTTTCCAAAAAAATGCAGAGAACTTGCATACTCCAATTCTGAACCGTGACACAACGATCCTGTGGCTTCCTCCATTCACTGAAACCTTGCACAACAAACGTTTGCACCTCATATGGAGTATTGACAATATGATACCTGAGTAGTCATCACCCTTTTTGGTCCCACTATAAGCACACACAGACCAACTCATTAGCTTCAAAACCTCTCTCAACCATATGTAATTTTCCTTGTAATAAGCAGATGCCAACTCTGCTGCAATGATGAACAAAATAATCAATGGCTTCTTAATGGAAATCCTGAATACTCCTCCTGCTCCTTGGAATTCGTGACCATTTACATGTCTCCTCTTCCCCATATTAGCAGCATAATGGTAATTGATACAACCCTCCAAGCAGATTTCTTGAGCCCCCCTTTTGTACACAATATCACAACCAAAAGTATCCTTCAAGTACAACAAGTTTCCCATCGATTTCTTGTAACAGGTATCCACCAGCACATCATCCCTCGCTTCTGTAACCTTTGCTCCAAGAATCATGTCAATCTTAGCAGATTTTCCCTGAGGAAAGTCAGCTGCAAAAGCTGGTGAAGAATTCACTAAACCAGCTGCAACTAAACACCTTTAAGATCTTGATACCTGCACCAACTCATACAAAGTACTGGCTATCTTGTTCCATGCTCTTGAAACCAGTTTCAGACCATTCAAACCTTCCCTCAGCGTGTACACTGCAACTCCCTCTCCTGCAACCACAAGGCCTTGTGGTTGCTCTTCATAGAAATCACCACGCTCTTTCAGCTTAATTGTGGACCCCCATTCGATACCAAATCTGTTAGCTCCAGCTGGTAAGTGTGTTAATTTCCAAGTATTCCTCTTAGCATTATACTGCCACTTCAATCTTATCACTTCTCTCAACTTAGCCTCCTTAACTCTTTTGTTAGAGTGTTGAAAGACTTCAACAGACAAAAACATTGCACACCAGTTAGACAACCATTTATTTTCTTTGTCCAAATAAAGTGGCCGCTGTCTAAATCTTGGTACCAACTCATCTGTAAGAAGTTCCAAACCACCATCTGAACCATGATCTTCTTCTTGAGGATATGAATTCGTTGAAGAATGAGTTCGGTCAATTCTTGTTGTTGCTGCTGTATTAGTAGCTATGGTTATGTCATGTATAGTTGATGATACTCTTGGATTGGCAATCTCTCTAGCTGATACTCCAAAGTCATCTACTTCAGGCTTTGATAACTCACCATCACCATATACAATTGCAGTTGTTTCCTTTAGCTTTGACAGTCCTTGTACTATTTCTTTCTTCTGTGAATTAATCATCAAGACTGGCAAGGTGAGACCAGTTGCTATAAAATTTTCTGGACTTTCTGATGCTTCAAGTTGAGATTCATTAAATAAATCACACACTTCAACTTTCTCATGCTTCTCACCTGCTGCTACCATTGTTGTTGTTGTGAGTTCATCTTGTGAATGTGTCTCTGGTACTTCCTGAATGGGAGTTTCTCCATCTATTTCAGCACCACCCATCTCAACTTTATGAGTTTGAATGCACAAGCACTGTACATCAGTGGGCGTTTGTGATACAACCAACTCAGGTTCTAACACAAACATTCTGTTGAGTTTCATCCTTGTCTGCAACAGGAAACCTTTCTTATCATGGAAGATCTTGCAGACCCCACCCTTGATAAGAAATATCAAACCTTTTTCTTGCATTTGACCTATACTCAACAAGTTAGTTTTCAGACCTGGTACGTAGTACACATTCTGAACCAATAGTGACAACTTAGCTACCCTCAGTTTGATGCATCCTTTCCCTGCAACTTCCATCTTGGTTCCATTCCCATACTTAACAGTACAATAGAAGTTGTTGTCAAAGTTAGTGAACCATTCCTTGTTACCACTCATGTGGTGACTACACACCGAGTTCAAAACCCACCAGCCTTCACTACAAGGTGTATCCAACAAGTTCATCTGCACTTCTTGTTCCATCTCAGTTTCTTCCTTCTTTACCTCTCCTGCAGTATAGGCCATTAGAAGTACTTCCTCCTTCATATCAGGGTATTTAGTTCCCTGGAAAGCAGAAGCAGTGGTGGAAGGAACCTGCTGCCCAAAGAGCTTAGGACACTCATATTTGAAGTGACCTAGCCTATGGCAGTAAAAACACTGCACTGTATCTCTATTCCAGGTTCTGTCACCTCTGATTCTTCCTCTTCCCCGGTAGGGTGCTTTTCCTTGGCCTCTGCCGGCTCTTCCGTCAGCTTCATAATGCATTCTGAGAGCCTGATCTTCCTCTGCAGCAGGCCTTTTATGGAATTTTTGTTCATGCACTAGCAAGGAACTCTGAAGTGCATCAACAGATAACAACTCTATGTCTTTTGATTCCTCTATTGAACATACAACATAATTAAACCTCTCTGTTAGAGACCTAAGAATTTTCTCCACAATATGAGTATCAGTCATATTCTCACCGTAACACCTCATGGAATTAGCCACTGCCATAACCCTTCCAAAATATTCAGTCACCGTTTCACTTTCTTTCATTTCTAGAAGCTCAAAATTTCTTCTCAAAGTCTGCAATTGAACTTTCTGAACTCTAGCACTTCCTTGATATTTCTGTCTCATAGAATCCCATAGTTCCTTAGAAGTTCTCTTCTTGGTAATAGTTTTCAGAATTACCTTATCAATAGAGTTGAATAGATAGTTCTTGGCCTTCAAATCTTTGAGCCTCAAATCATTTAGCTCCTTTGTTTCAACTGCGGACAACTCCTCTCCTTATCCTTGTTCCCTGAATCCATCACTCACCACTTGCCAATACTCCTTTGATCGAAGTAAGTTTTCCATCACAAGACTCCAGTAATCATAATCACCATTGAATTTTGGAATGCACACCTGTGCATAGCTTCCAAATTCACTCATCTGCACTTTACTCAACTCAGGATCTTTCACTTACTTCAATTCGAGACTTCACTCACCCCTTAGTAAGGATCCTCACCTTTATCCCTCGTGTTTCCCAACTCCCTATCCTGCAATCAAGATTGCAGTATTTCACACACAGAACCGTCTCACAAAAAACCCACACAAATCCAAGTCCTGAGGTTTCACTCACCTCCCCTTTTTGTTTTTCTTCACTTATATCACTCTGTTTCCTCGTTTCCAAGTCTGCAATCACACTTGCAAACGTTCACTCAAAACTCTGAAAATCTTTTGGTTACAGTATGCTTATGGCTCTGATACCACAATGTGAAGCCAAATCTCTGCAAACTGACAAAACTTTATTCAATGTAGAAAGAGTGTTTAAATACATCATACTCCTATCTTCTATTTGCTGGGATGGGAAAACGACTCCTATCTTCTTGCCCACTACCCTTAAGATACGCTACTCACTAACAGAACTTTGACTCAGCAAGCTTGCACGATTGCTTGCTGTATCCTATCTGTGCTAACCCTTAAACGACGACGTTCTTGACTAATTTACTCTTAAGCAAACACATGTGCCAAATAACCCCTGTTCCTTGTTCTAACATCATGCACATGGATGTAGATGGATGATAAGATAAGACGAACGAACCATACACTAAATTAGTGATAAGTTATAAAGGCTTGGTTCTGCTAAAAAACAAAAAACAATGTAATGACAATCTCAACAAAACAATCGCGACTTTCAAACCAACACTAAGTTAATTGGTCTTGGATTGTTTGTTGTATTTAACCTTAGAAAATGACCACGGCCGACGGAGCAGAAAGAAAAAATGAAACGTGGGGAAGGAAGGGGAGTCGAGTCTTTTTTTTTTTTTTTATGACAGTCGGCCAGGCAAGGCAAGGCAGCCTTCTCTTACCACAGCCCCCTTTTCTCGATCCTCCCTTTTTGCCCCAAAGAAATTGCTCCTCCGCTGCTCTGCATTTTCTATCCTTTCTTCCTCTTTCCCGACCGACGGGTCCTTAGAACCTCCTCAAGTGTTCCTACTGGATGGATATGGTGGCACATAGTACTCTACCCGCTCTATATATAGAGGAGGAGACTGTCAAGTCTTCATCATCATATCCAGTTTCAGAGCAGAGCAAAATCCAGAGAAAACCTAAAAACAAAAAACCCATCATCATCACTGTAATGGGAGAACTGCAACTGCCAACAATGTCGTCCCTACTCGCCATCTACGCCTCCCTCTCGGCCATCATCATGATCCTCCGCACGATCCTCCACGACATGATGCCCGAAGCCATCCAGGAATTCATCACCCGCAGAACCTCCGACTTGGTTTCCACCTATTTCAGCCGGGACTTCACCTTCTTGATTCAGGACCACTGGGAAGCCGTCGACAACGAGACATTCCGCGCTGTCCAAGCTTACCTGCCCACCAAGGTCGGCCCCCGCGCCCGCTTCCTCCTCCTCGGCCACAACGACAACAACAACCTCCTCGCCAAGGCGCAGCCCGGCGTCTCCGTCCTCACCAAAATCGTCGACCACTTCCAAGGTACAACACACATCCCTTCTCAATCCCCAATTGATCATCATTAATGTTGGTGGACAACTGTTTGAATTTCCATATCAATTCTGATGTTCTAGGGATGAAGCTTGAGTGGACGCTGAACGAGAGGGAGAACAAAAACGTCTACTTTTCTTACAAAACGCAGTGTTACCAACTGAGATGCAAGAGGAGTGACAAACAGAGAGTCACGGAGAGCTACATCCCTCACATTTGCCAGACTGCGGAGAAGATCCTCAACCGTAGGGAGGTTCTCAACATCTACACCTACAACCGCCACGAGTGCTACTGGGAGTCCACCGTTTTCAAGCACTCTGCCACTTTCGACACTCTGGCCATGGAGCCAGAGCAGAAACAGGGGATTATTCGCGACCTGGATCTCTTCGTCCAGCGGAAGGACTACTTCCGAAGCGTGGGGAAAGCTTGGAAGAGAGGCTACCTTCTTTGGGGCCCACCTGGCACTGGTAAGTCCACTCTGGTCGCCGCGATCGCCAACTACCTCAGGTTCCACATCTATGATCTTCAGCTTCAGGGGATTCGCAACGACTTCGAGCTTCGCAGGGTGCTCACCGCCACCACGAATCGATCCATTCTTCTGATTGAGGACGTGGATTGCAATTCCGAATCCACCAAACCTCGTTCTAAAGATGAAAAGATGATTGATAAGAACCATCCTGACTATAAAAAGCGCAAAGCCAACGAAGGGGTAAAGCAAACGTCGAGCAACTCTGTTTCTTCATTACTCTGTTTCAAATTGAATTTGATTTTTGGGTTTCCTTCGTTGCTCTGGGATAAAAATTTCAGGTGACGCTATCTGGGTTGTTGAATTTCATCGATGGGTTGTGGTCGAGCTGCGGAGATGAGAGGATTATCATCTTCACGACG
The DNA here is from genome assembly GCA_964030455.1 of Linum trigynum. NCBI lineage: Eukaryota > Viridiplantae > Streptophyta > Magnoliopsida > Malpighiales > Linaceae > Linum > Linum trigynum. Next base: position 22,866,600 of record OZ034814.1, on the reverse strand, counting down.
AACCACAAGGAGAAGTTGGATCCGGCGTTGCTCCGGCCAGGAAGAATGGATGTGCATATCTATATGGGTCATTGCACGGTTGCAGGGTTCAAATTTCTGGCTGCAAAGTATCTGGGTATTCAGGATCACGCGCTTTTCCAGAAAATCGAGTATCTGATTCAGAGGATTCCGGCTACTCCGGCAGAAGTTGCACAGCAGCTCATGAAAGCCGACGATCCTGAAGTTGCTCTTGATGAGCTGGTCGAGTTCATGATAGCAAAAGCGATAGAGAACAAGAAGGGCGAGGGAGATGGCTCAAAGAACAAGAGCTTCTGGAGCCTGCTAAAGAATTTTAAGAACAAGAATAAGACGACCTGATTATAAGTAACAAACAAATAATGGTTGTTTGGTTTATCCTTGTGTATTGCTAAATGCATGTATAATATACGTGTATTATTGAAATTTGGTTTATTTAGAGTACATTACAGGTATTTGATATTTGTGGTGATTATGTTTTCAATAAGTAAAAGACAAAGTCATATTTTATTCAAAATGTCAATTGTACTTTTCTTAGATGCAAACTAGATAAGCCTGCCTTTGTTTCAAGTGAGTACTATGAAAAGTTACATGTGTCTATAAGAGGAAATAATCTAATTTGCAAGAAGACACAAACTCAAAAGACTGCAGGTGAAATTTACTGACCCTAAGGCCATGATCATATTTCTCTAGAGTCTGTCGCAGAACCCTTACTTCGGATGTAAGGTATGGTTTAATTAAGAAGAGATCGATTTAGGAGGTTAAGACGCCTCCCAAAACATGAGATTTAAAGAGTAACACGGTGCTAGAAAAGTAAACCTAAGCTACTGGACGAGTGAGAAATCAGAGAAAGAAGAAGTTGCATATGGAGCTCCCTCTAGGTCTCCTAACCTTGCGTCCCTCGATGGTCGGTGGCATACAAGCTGCATGTTAGAATATGACTTGAATTTGATTTGAGTTTGTTTTGTGTTTTGGGGCCTATTTTTGTTTGGGTTTGTGTTTGAGCTTTGTTTAGCCCTTTTCCTTGTAGGTTTGAAAAATGTGTTTGGTTTTCTGTTTGGGATTAGGAGAAAGTTCTATAAATACTCTTCATCACCCTAGTCTGTAGTATGGTTAGTCGGGTTAGTTTGTTTGGTTTGTCCGTTCTGGAATTTGGTTTGTAACCTGTACTCTCCTCAAATTAGTGAAATTTGTTCTCCTCTGCCTGTTGATTAGCTAGCACAAATTGTGTTAGTGAACCACGTTAAATTTGTGTTCGTTCGTGTTGGTTTGGATTATCGATTACACGTTTCTGTTCTAATAAGTGGTATCAGAGCCTGGTTGAAATTTCTGGGGAATTGTGCACAAATTCGGATCAGAGTTAGATTTGGGTTTGTCTTCGTCTGTTATTTCCGCCCCGGTGTCGACAGTACGAGAAATATCCCATTCCGCTGCTAGTTCTCGCCTCGAACTACTTCCGGAGGAATTTGGTGTTTGAATTTTTTGTGGGTGGCACCGCATAAGAGTTTGCCCTCTAATTGCTAGGGTTGGATAATTAATTCATCAATAATAATTGCCAACGCTGTAAGGAGGAATTCGCTATTGGTGTAGGCAAATTGAATTTGGGTAGTTGATTTGAAGTTCGCCCATCATTGTAATTATTATTACAATTGCTTGCCGCTAATTGTGTACGGAGTAGCAGGGTGTAATTTGTTTCTGATTAGGAATTTGGGAAGTGGGTTGCAAACTTCCACCGCGAGCCCAGTTGTTTGAGTTGAAATTATTTGGCTGTTGAATTTGGTTGGAGTTTTGTTTGATAGTAAGGATGGCTGCTATCAGTATGAAGATTGATAACTTTACTGGGAGAAATAGTTTCAGTTTGTGGCAGATTAAGATGCAAGCATTGTTGAAACAACAAGGTTTGTGGGCTCAGTTGTCTGAAAACTCGAAGAAGAAAAACATAGATGAAGAAGAGTGGAGTACTTTGGAGGAAAAAGCTCACTCTACAATCTTGCTTTGTTTGTCTGATGACATCATCACTGAGGTTGCTGTTGAGAAGACTATTGCGGGCTTGTGGTTGAAGTTTGAAAGTATATACATGACAAAGTCTTTAACCAACAAGTTGCATATGAAGTAACATTTGTTCAGTTTGCGTATGGAGGATTCTTTTATTGATGTTAAAGTAGATGATGAGGATGCTGCCTTAATTCTGTTAGTATCTTTGTCACAGTCATATGAGCATTTTGTGGATTCTTTTATTGTTGGGAAAGATAGTTTGTCTTTGGAAGATGTTAGATCTGCTCTACATACTAGAGAAGTTCAACATAAGGCGCCTGGTTCTGGTTCGGAAAATCAGGCATCTGGGTTGGCTGCTACGAGTAGTAGAAGACAACAATCTGGTAGTAGGAAGGCGAATATAAATTCGAATTATGTTGGTTTGAAGGATGATATCTGTCATTACTGTAAAGAGAAAGGGCATTGGAAATTTGATTGTCCTAAGCTAAAGGAATATCAGGAGAAGAAGGAATCATCTGCTGTTGTGGCGGAAGAAACTAACTCTGATTCTGAAGATGGTTTAACGCTAGCAGTGAATGAACAGGTACATCATCGGGATGTGTGGTATTTAGATACTGCAACTGATTATCATATGTGTCCAAGCAGGGAGTGTTTTTCAACTTATGAGCAAGTAGATGGAGGACATGTTTCTATGGCCAATGGTGCTATCTGTAAGATTGTTGGAAGAGGCTCCGTCCGGATGAGGACACATGATGGTTCTGTTCGCACCTTGAACAATGTTAGGCATATCTCAGAGATGATTAAGAATCTGATATCTTTGAGTCTACTAGACAACAAGGGTTTCAGTTTCAAAGGTGAAGGTGCAGTGTTGACTGTCTACAAAGGTTCTAAGGTGATTTTGAAATGTGACAAGGTTGGTGCCTTGTATGGACTACAAGGTTCTGTTTTGACATGTTTTGTTGGTGATAAGTGCACCAAGTTGGTTTTGAATGACAAATCTCAATATGGATTGGACTTGCCGAATGGTTTGAGTTGTTGACCGCCCTTAGGGGCATTTGGAGACAAGGGAGATTCTGGTACAGTTGATTTGGAGGAGTTTGGTACATCTGGCAATTTTGGTTGCGTCTGGTACATATGGTATTTGAGAGAGAATTCAAGTCAAGGTGGAGATTGTTAGAATATGACTTGAATTTTATTCGGGTTTGTTTTGTGTTTTTTGGCCTATTTTTGTTTGGGTTTGTGTTTGGGCTTTGTTTAGGCCTTTTCCTTGTAGATTTGGAAAATGTGTTTGGTTTTCTGTTGGGATTAGGAGAAGATTTCTATAAATACTCTTCATCACCCTAGTCTGTAGTAAGGTCGGTCAGGTTAGTTTGTTTGATTTGTCCGTTCCGGAATTTGGTTTGTAACCTGTACTCTCCTCAAATTAGTGAAATTTGTTCTCCCCTACCCGTGGATTAGCTAGCACAAATTGTGTTAGTGAACCACGTTAAATTTGTGTTCGTTCGTGTTGGTTTGGATTATCGATTGCACGTTTCTGTTCTGACACTGTCGATTTCTTATTTCGTTAGATCCATCGAGACATTTACCCGAACTAATGAGCGATAAGTACCTTTCGCATTTTCCCCTTGAGGTATGAAGGATGTTGTCATAAAATTTTCAAATTTTTTTGAAATAATGTTACACTCTCCAAAGCAATTCGAAAGCTCATCTTATTTTATATTGCTAGTCTATGCACTGATATGTTATATAGGGAGGCTAGTGTATTGGGTATGAAGAATGTTATCATCATGTGATGCAAGACCATTCAAAAATTTTGGATACAATGCTTATCACTATCCTTTGTGAGTCGTTATACTCATCCAAACAAGTCTTCTGCTCTTACACAGATGGAGGGAAAGGATTTAAATAAAGCCCTTACGCGAGTGGTAAGGTGTAAAATTGCTCTTGATTGATCAATGTAATGTATAAATGCACTTGCGCTACAAAAAGTACAAAATCGGCATGCTACGTATAAAAGAGTGTACATCAAGAACTATCAATTGTCAAAAAGGTATATATGTTCTTAAATGTCTAAATAAAGCTACTAAGAGCTTTGCCCCAGTTATTCATGAGACTCTCGAGTTGAGATAAGACTTTATGATCGATAGAGATAAGCCAGATTTTCCTTACAGATATGCACCTCATTCATGTGGTCTGTTTCTCTAAGTGCGAGGATTGAACATAACTTGTTTATGATCCACTACCTATGATCAAAAGTCACGTGTCATTTTAGAGGTCTAATAGTACTCTTTTAGACCCTCATATTATGACCAAAACTTCATAGTTTTCATATATTTAACATCACAATATCTTGAATTTGCTTCATGATTACTCAATATGTGTTTTAGTAGCTCTAGACTTGCTCTTATTATTTTTACGCACTCTTGGTAGTGATTCATGTGTTTTCAAGGCATAACATCCTAGTGGACCACTTTGTATGTGTTGGGGGACATCAAGACTCAATCAATAGGAGCCAGAATCGAGAATGAAGAGAAGTCAGAAAACGATGCCAGATATAGCAACCCAAAATCCAAAACGACGCTCCGACCACCCTTTTGGCGATCTTATAGAAAAGACAAGATTCTTCCAAAATATTATTTTCGTGGTGGCTAAGCTGAAGAGATTTGTTAGGACTCCAATAAGCATCGAAGGCCAACCTGTCTACCTAGAAACCCTAATAGAAAATATATTTTATTGACTTCTAGGGAGTAGGAGTTTGAGAGCTAGTGAGAGGAGGCATTAGAGCATCATTACTCTGACGACAAAGTGATTCACCTGACATAGAGCAAAACCGACTACGAAGGGTAGATTAACGCAAAAATCGACAGCCTAGTCCCTGATTTTTCTGGTCTGGCCGCCAATTTAGAGAGTCTTAGGGATTTTTTTTTCGAATGATGTACCCCTTGGTAGGGATGGCAATGGGTCGGGTTGGGTCGGGTTTTGTCAAACCCAAACCCATGGGTTTGTTCGCCAAAAAAACCCGGGGTAAAACCCGTTGGGTTTGAAAAACTCAAACCCAATCCAACCCGCTGGGTATCCGCGGGTTCATGGGTACCCGTGGGTTTTTGTGGTAAAAATTTACAATAACAAGTTTCTTTCAAAATAAAAGTTTAACATCAATTTTCTCATACAAATTAATCATACAAAAAACACCAATCTAGAGCATACAAGCAAAGCGCAAATGATCAATACAAATTTTTAAAATTAAAGATAAACATATATAAACAATAAGATTAATTGAAAGCTTCTTTCTCGTCAACTAAGTTTCTTCACTCTCCACTTCATAATATCAACTTCATTCTAAACAATTAGAAAGAACAAATTATACATGTCTCCACAAACATATAGATATTAGTTGTTTAAGGAATATATATTATTTAGAATATTAAATATACCGAGAAAGTAATTATATGTGTGTGGGCGGGTACCCATGGGGCGGGTTTACCAAACCCAAACCCAACCCGACCCGGTGAATAGTGTAGCGGATTTAAACCCGAACCCGGCCCAAAACCCGTAAACACGGGTTTTACCCACGTTGACCGGGTTGGGTCGGGTGGGTACCCGTGGGTTCGGGTTTTGTTGCCATCCCTACCCCTTGGTACTCATCCCACGAGCCACAACTGTCTAGTTTGCTTAGTTGTGTAGCTAGGAGAACCTTATGTACTTTTCTTTTTCTTTATCTTTTTTCATATGGTTTATTGTTGATTTGATTGCGTGCGTAACATGAGGACTGACTTGAAAGGTAATTTCCTCAAACCCGACGTCGTTAGTGGATGACTGGACACGACAGTCCCTCACGATCGTTCCTCAATCGATCAAACTATATTGACTTCCTCAAAGGAGACATCTGTAGGGTTCTAAATTCGTTCCCTACTACTTGTCATTTACCACGACATTGGGTAGGAATAAACCTGACAAAGATCAAACAAACTCATATGTTGTGATGATCGAATTTACAGTCAGGTGTCCTTTGCAACGCCTCGTTCTCTTGCTTCCTACATTCGCCGATATCGTAGATTTCGTTTTATGCATTGTGTCTCCTTTTTTATTTTTTAAAAATCAAAGAGAACTTCAACCTCAAAGACATCTCGACCTCCTCACTACAATGTCATCCTAAAAAATATTGATGAAAAATTATTTTGAGGACCAAACATTTTATATTTGCATTTTGGTATCTAGACTTTTTAAAAATTTAAAATAGATTTACACACGTGTGCCCCATAATTTTTTTATAATAACAAACATGCCTATTTCTTTCTCTTTCGAAATTGTGGTCAACCTCTTAAAATATAATAATTATCAAAATAAAATATCTTTTATTGATTGAAATTAATATTAACATGTAACAAAAAAAAAGTGCTTGCCCCTAACTTCACCACAACTCTCTTCTTTACCGATAACTTCCAACACGAGTCCTTGAGCTCCTCTGTTTTCTTGCGTAAGTGGTCGGTCCGGTCGATTCAGCAGCACGTCATCTTTTGTTCCCACAGCTAAAATTGACTCTTCCCCCTATCGTTTCTTCTCCCGAGCTTCCTAACATCAGAAAAAGGATGTCCACTTCATCGTCACTTTCTCATTACTCTACCACCTTCAATAAAAGCCCTCGTCCCTGCCTTTGCACACACATGTAAATAAATTAAACCAACTTGTTCAATCGCTAATACTTAGGGGTGGCAGTCGGTCGGTCGGTCGGTTGTTCGGTTTAATCGAAAACCGAAAACTCGGTTATCAGTTAAACCGAGCCATCACCAAAAGATGCCGACCACCGATCGAGAGATAGGTCACGGTTAGCTGGCCAACTGACCGGTCGGTTTCGGTTTTAGGCTCGGTTAGCCAGCCAACCGAAAAACTACCTTTTCTATAAAAAAAAAAAATATATAAAAATAAGAAAACAAAAATTCCGGACCACTCCTTTTCTAACCTTATCTCCTCGGCTCCTCTCTCCTTTTCCTTCCTCCACCAGAGACCAGACCACTTCTCTTCCTCTCACCCTCTTCCTCTCACCCATCCAATTCTTCCTCTCACCTTCTTCGAACTTCATCTGCGCACTTCGGGTTCGGGACTTGCGGATATGCATGTTCTTGCCGGCGACGCCCCCGTCATCCTCCGGCTTGACCTCCTCGACGCTCCTACGCTCTCCGACACCTCACCGCTCCCTCCTGACCCCACCGCCACCGACGACGGCGGGGACTTGAACGCCGCCGCTAGTGTCTCCACCAGTTGGTCCGATTTCGGCCTCCATGAAAAGAAGTAAAGGACGCCTTGGCCACCACAGTCGATTTCGAATCTGCCGGATTAATCTCGGGCCAATCTCCCCGCCGCCGGGAAGAAGGCGACGAGGGCCTGGCTCAGGGACTCCTTCATCGCCCCACCGCCTGTGGCTCAGTGGCTCTCCAACTTGGACCAGTTGTTCGTCCAAAATAATGCTGAGCGGCGGAAGTTGAATGATTTGAGAGGAGGAGGGAGTCGACTTAGGGTTAGGAAGGAGGAGGATTGAAGCGGTGTCGGGAAAGGGAAGGGGCCGGTTTCCGACCCCGGTTAGTCGGCTAGCCGGTTAACCGCCGGTTTCCGACCCCGGTTAGTCGGCTAGCCGAACCTCCTTCCATCTCTACCGCCAACCGACCGATACATGCAGAAACGGTTTTTCGGTTAGCCAAAAATCGGTCGGTTCGGTTGAAACCGTCCGGTTAACTGCTAACCGGAAACCATTCTGCCACCCCTACTAATACCATAATTCTAGTCGTAGAGTTATTGGGACCAACTGGTTTATGACAGAGTTAATACGAAAAATATGATTTACATTGTCACGAAATTACCTAATAATCAAAATTACAGAATTCATAAACATGAATCTCGCATGATATTTGTTCCCATCAACATGCCAATCGGACCAACGACGATCTTCTGGTCTCACCGAGCACAATACTCCCATGAGTTCACCTTACCTTACTTACTTTCCCTTTGTCATTTTCGTATCCTTCAGCCGGGAGTGGTATGTGGTACTGTTCTGTAGCAGACCCGACCCACCCACGCCTTTCCCATTTTCTTTCTTTCTTTCATCTCTTTATGGCTTCTTCGAGACGCTTTCCTATTTCCAGCAAACTGAACTTTCATAGAAAATGCATTTCTGCTCTGCTCGGCCTCGATCGGATGAATCCCTTTTCCTTTCGTCATACCAATGATGTCATCTCCACCCCCAGGCCTAGCCTAGCCTAGTCTAGGGTTCGCTGCTTCGTGATGTCGGTGGCATATCCTCCATTAATATATGGCAGAGTTTTGTGTACTTTTCTCCATTTCAAATTTCCTGCAACGAGAGTGAAAGTAGGAAGGTCATTTTTGTCTTTGCACATTTATTATTTATTTCATATAAAAATAACAATATCAAGATTTGAACCCAGGTCTCTTCAAACAAAGATAACAATCACAACCAGTTACACTAAGCAAATTTATTGCATCATTTTTTATACAAAAAATAGACAAAGTCAATCTTTGAAAATCATAGAACTTTTTCATCATAATTAGCAAGCTCACTAAGTCTACCGTATGTATTTTTATCGAGCTTGATACTTCTATTTTCATAGTAGAGTTTCATGTAATTCTCTCAAATTTAAATTCCCGCTCTCTCCTTAATTTTTTCTAAAGGTAAATGGGTAATTGGCCAACATGGAAGAAATTGATTATGTAACTATTGTTGTATCCTTGCATTTTTCAATTTAAATTTAAATTTTGTGTTTTTTTATCTTTGTTCTTTTCTCTTTCTAACTTCCTCCGAAATTTCATCCATCGTGCAATAGTTTGCTCCTTTCACTTCCCAGTACAAGACTGTCATTGAAAATCAATCTTCAGGTATCTCTTGGCACTACGGTTTTATTGTTGGGGATTTTAAGCTGGGCGAGTAGAAGATTTCAACTGCGACATCAATTCATGGCGAATAGAATGGAGTTCATCAATAACTGAAGTTGTAGAAGGAAGATTAGAAATTGAATTTTTGGTTGAATATATGCCTCTTGAGATAGAAATTTGGTTGTACAACGGAGAGTGGTGGCTATTGGATCTTTAGGTTTATGGTTTTTGGAACTGTCATAACCTATTTCTATCTTAAAACGAGGAATCATTGATTGATTGTTTGAAATAGGTCGCTTCTTTATTCAACCTACTGGAACTAATAGATAAGGAGTGTCTAATTTTGCGTCTTATTACTTTGATCGAGTCTATTCGTATATTGGAGATAACCCTGATTTTTTCGTTTGCTCTCAAGTTGTGATGGTCCCCTCTTAGCTGAGTTTTTAGTATATAGATGACTTGAATCAACAACTCTCCATTTCTTTTTGATTAGTGACATATTGTTTCTAAAAGGAGAGCATTGAACCCTTTATATAGGATTGTGAGGTTTAAGATTTAGTTTCAAACTATCTATGGGTTGTGTGAGAATTTCAGTGAGCTTTTATACTCTATATTTCTTGACTGTCAAAGACAACTAACCAATAGCATTTTAACAGGGACTTAATTAGCATTATGAAAATGGGGTCAATGATACATTTTTATATTTTATATTCTTAAATAATTATGATATTTCTCCGAATGTTCGACCTATATATTATTTCTTTATGTATCAACTCGATCGAATAATTATCAATAAGATTAAACGGGTTAGTAGACTTAAAAGTAACATAAAAATACAAATAATCAAATATGAGCATTCCGGCCAAAGGGCCGGGTTATAAGCTAGTTGGTTGATAGGGCAAACTTCAATCGAGATCGGCTACAAAACTTGCTAGAATGCTTCTGGTATGATCGATTTTCGAATTATAAAAATAATTATGTTATTTTAGTGAATGTAAGTTTTAAAAAATTCATTTTTTTTAAATTTGTGTCTTGAATTTCAAAAGTTTAAATATTGATGTTATTTGTTGGTTTCAAGTATCAAGTTTTGAATATTTGTATTAAACGATGTATTTAAATATGAGAAGTTTACATTTATTATGAAATATATTTTATTTAAATATGAATGCAATTTTTAAAGAGATTGTCTTCAAATATATTATATATATGATTAAATTAATTTGGTGTTAATGATTTTCTACTTCCTTACATATTTTATTAAAATCAATATGAATTATCAAAAACTAATTGTGCGACCGTTTAGACCATACCATTTGTCAAACAAACGGAGCTCAATAACTATTACTCTATTAGGGTTACAAGTATAATATGCCCCTTTATTATGTCGTTTTATCAAACATGCCGCTCAACTATTTTTTACATCAAACATGCCCCTATACTTTGGAAAAATTATCAAACATGCCATTTTGTTAAAATTTTCATTGAAAAGATCACCAATCATGGTTGAACCGAGATTTGGACGATCCGATATCGACAAATGGGAGGGAAAATATCAGTTTTGTCTCGTGTTTTATTTCTCTGGGTCTCGTCAAAGTGAAATTATTAGGATTATTTGGCTATACAAAAGAACCAAAAAAATTCTAAAGTGAAATTATTGGGGATATTTTAGACATTTGTGCCGTCCTAATCAAAGTTTGGTCGTGGTTAACGATTTTTGGGTGAAACTTTTAACAAAAAAGCATGTTTGATAATTTTTTCTAAGTACAAGGACATGTTTGATGTAAAAAATAGTAGAAAGATATGTTTGATAAAATGACATAATAGAGGGACATATTATACCTATAACCCTAATTATTACTAAGGGTTAATACCCTTGTTTGGCACGAAGTATAGCGTTAGTGACAGTTCTGGTCCCATTTTTCAAATAAGACATTTCTGGCCCACTTTTTAAATTATCGGACAAACTTGGCATGTGGGACGGGTTGACTGTCAGATTTGACGGTCAACAATTTTATCCGATAATTTCAAAAGTGGGCAACGGAGAAAATTGTTGACCGTCAAATCTGACAGTCAACCCGTTCCACAGGCCAAATTTGTCCGATAATTTCAAAAGTGGGCCAGAGATGCCTTATTTAAAAACTGGAGCCAGAAATGTCACTAACGCTATACTTCGGACCAAACTAGGTATTAATCCTATTACTAATTAACCCATCTTTCTTTTCATTTTGCCCATTTGGTTTAGTCAAACTTCTTGACGGCCAAGCAACACACCATTTTCTCTATCACCCCTACGGCCCTACCCCAACCATGGTGCTTTCTTTATATATGTGACCTTCATCCACCTCTAAATCAAAGCAAACCCCCAAAACCCACCGTCCACCGAGCTTTCCAAAATGGCGTCTATGTTCGCCGGAGACCTCAAGCTCCCCTCAATTTCCTCCCTCCTCTCCTTCTACGCCTCCTTCTCCGCCCTCGCCATGATCATCCGCACCATCCTCAACGAAGCCCTCCCCCGCCCCGTCCGCCACTTCATCGCCGCCAAATTCTCCGACCTGGTCTCCACCCATTTCTCCACCAGCTTCACCTTCGTCATAGAGGACCGGTGGCACGCCGTCACCAACGAGACCTTCCGCGCCGTCCAAGCCTACCTCCCCACCAGAGCCGGCCCGGCCACCAACCGCCTCCTTCTCGGCCACAACGACACCAACAACACCGCCGCGCCGCCGCAGTCCGGGATCCCCGTCGAGGCCAAAGTTTTCGACCACTTCCAGGGCATGAAGCTCGAGTGGACCCTCCACGAGAAAGAGACCAAGAAGTTCTACCCACGCCACAGCCACTGGTACGAGCTGAGATGCAGTAAAAAGGACAAAGACAGGGTCATGGAGACTTACCTCCCTCACATTTGCAGAGAAGCTCAGAAGATCTTCAACCACAGGGAGGTTCTCAACATCCACACCTACGACAACGACGGCTCCAGCTGGGAATCCACCGTTTTCAAGCACCCTGCAACCTTCGACACTCTGGCTATGGAGCCTGAAGCCAAGCGGCGGATCATCGACGACCTGGATACGTTCATCCAGAGGAAAGAGTATTTCCAGAGCGTCGGCAGAGCTTGGAAGAGAGGGTACCTGTTGTACGGGCCTCCGGGGACCGGGAAATCGACCCTGGTTGCCGCCATTGCTAACTATCTCAGGTTCCACATCTATGATCTTCAGCTTCAGAGCGTTAAAAATGACTCGGAGCTGCGGCGGGTGCTTACTGCCACCACCAACCGCTCCATTCTTCTGATCGAGGACGTTGACTGCAGCTCCAAGTCAACCAAGCCTCGAGCTACTCGGGATGACAAGGAGAATCCTGATGAAAGTGATGATGAGACCAAGGACAGGCTTCCTTTCGACGACCCTGGGGTAAGACCAAAAACTCTTTTTCTGATTTCTCTCCTTCCATTGTTTTTTTTTTTTTTTTTGCCTCTAGCTGATAATAGTATCAAATGACAGGTCACGCTGTCTGGTTTGCTGAATTTCATTGATGGGTTGTGGTCGACTTGTGGAGATGAGAGGATCATAATCTTCACGACGAACCACAAGGAGAAGCTCGATCCAGCTATGTTGCGCCCTGGAAGAATGGACGTGCATCTCTACATGGGACACTGTACTCCCGCAGCATTCAGAGTGCTGGCAGCCAGGTATCTGGGGATTCAAGAGCACTCACTTTACGAGTGCGTCGAAGATCTGATGCAGAAGATTCCGACAACTCCGGCAGAGGTCGCTCAGCAGCTGATGAAATCTGATAAGCCCGAAGTTGCCTTGGAAAGCCTTGTTGAGTTCATGAAGACAAAAGAGAGCGAGAGTGAGAACAGCAAGTTGTTCACAAAGGAAGAAGTGGTAATCAAACAAGAAGTAACTAAGTCGACAGAGGAAGAAGTTGCAGAACAGGATGATAAGAAATTATTGTGAGAGATTCAGAAATCGTGTTTAGTTCAGAACTAGTAGGGAAATGAACAAAGTTGAAAGATCCTTCAATTTAACTCTGTTATTGACGTGTTGAACACTCTAGCATTTCAGATGCTGTAATACAGAAAGTGAACTATAGTTCAGAAGTTCTTTTCCCCCATCTTTCCAATCTTCTCTGTTGTATTGACACTGCGAAACAACTGCACCATTTCTCCGGCCAGTTTCATGCTATTGCAAATACATTCTCTACAGTCTATCCTCAAGGATTTGATCCTTAAGCTACAACTACAATTAATGGAACTGAACATCGTCCAGGAAAACTGGAGAGGCGCAGGGCTATCTTAAGAGGGTTGCCAAGGACATATTTTCAACTTGGATGGGAGAAGATGGAAGATTATGCTTGGAAGATTCCATGGTTTCCACAAGCTCGTGAATTAGAGGTTGTATGACAAAAGCTTCTTCTGCTGCATGCTTGACCATCCAATCTTCGAGCAACCTGCCATTGACCACCAATGAACAGCTCTCTCAAAAGGCATGTCCCAACAAATAGAGAAGTGATGGTTTATTGCTAATTCGTTATGGAATTCTAAAAACCAGAGACTTAGCAACAAGTACACTGCCAATTTGGTATAAAAACATAACTAACCACTGTAAAATAATAGAAGATTATTTTCTTCCTTTTATATCTTACGCCAGTAGACATGCAAATAAAGAAGCTGAAGATGCGGACTAACCTTACAGAAGATTCAGTAGTTTTGATAGAACTGGAAAACAGGACTTTGATAATGGGTTTTAGATTCAACTTTAAAACTGGTTCCACAGGGCTTCGATCATCCCAGCAAATGCCAGTGCAGCACCATGAATTCAGATTTAACAAAACAACTTGCAGCATCGGGGATCTGGTGGCCAAATCCCTTACAACAGTCCTATATGATAATTCATCTTTCGCATTTTCGACTAGCATATTCGTGAACATCTTTTCCAATGTATACCTCCTGTCAATCACAAGGAAGAACTTAAGTCAGGCAAACAACACATCTCACACCATTTAATCCATGCTCTTAAGCAAAAGAGCCCACATGATTCTTCCCTAAACAGATTCGAAGTATAAACAAAAGATAATAGCTAACTAGTCTGCTGACAGAAGGAAATAGAAACGAAGGGCTAGCAGTAGAGCTTCTTTTATTTATTTATTTATTTCATCTAAAGGGTCCCTAGGATGGTGGATTTATGGGATGAGGCAATTTGGCCCTCCCCTGTGAATTCAAACTGATGCCGAACGAGGCAAATTAAATTGCATCGGCCCAACCTCTGCATATTCATTTTATGTTGTTAAACGAGGCAATTGGGTTAAATTGCCTCGTCAAATTCCATCATCCAAACAACCTCCAAGAATTTCTGGCTCTTTTATTAGGATCTCGAGTCTTTATCATGCTTTGACCATCTAAACCAACAGCTAATGTTAAGTGATTTCATCAAAGCTTCCTTTTATAAATTAGAAGTATAAATAATTACTCAGTAAACAAGTCTAGCAAACTGTTACCAACCTGAAAATGTCACTTGGCGCACAAACCGGCAAGCAACTAGAGATGTAACACTTGAAGAGCCGGATACCGTTATCTATAGGGATATGCCCACTAGTAGTGCTGGGATAGGCTCCAAGAAGAGATGAACACTGAGGGCAAAAGAATTCTTTCCACTCTATATCCACAGAACGGCTGTAGGATCTAACCATGAAAGCATCTCCAAGAAAACCATTCAAGAATGACTTCTGATCTTCTGTGAACTTTGTTGCTCTTGTAGCTTCAACGTCCACTTTGGAAGGTTCAAGCCCCTCATGCCCATGGCATTTTGAATCACAGCAAGTCGCACTTTCCGACATATTCCTAGTAGTTGATCCACCAGATAACTGATCATCTCTAGAGAGTGTTGGAGAATCCCCCACCAGTTCACTTTGATTCTCATCCACACTTGCATGATCAGTTCCATTATCATCCAGCTCTCTACTCAAGCCACCACCCCTATCTAAAGGTTGATGCCTTGGCTCACACCCCAGGATATCATCCATGCACAGAATAACAGCGGGAGAGCTCAACAAACCCACACCTTTTCTGCAACCATAGCCATCAGCAAAGCTATTCACCAACACCTCACCTGCACCTCCATATGAACAGCAACAGCCTCCAAACCAGTTATCAGCAACTTCTCTCCAATTAACTGATGGCATTTCCTCGAAATTCCTAAGGAAGACTCAAAGTCAGAGGAATAAACAAGATTCTAAAATGTTGCCGGAGTGCTGTCACAGGACAGAAGGGCAACAAATGAACTAGAGAATGTTTCGAGTTTTCACCTAATGGCTTTTTTCGTCAATTTTGCAGAGCACCGTCTGCAGTAAAAGTTTGCTCCTTGGGTTGATGACAAACTCTTCAAGTCTGAACCAAACAACAATGGCAAAGAACAAATGACTAGAGAGTCTCGGTATTCCCAAGCAAAAGAAGGAAAAAGAAACCACACAATAAGCATTAAACCAAACGCAGATATAATGGTTTTGAAAGGGTTACCAGAATTCATAACGAGGGGGTTTATTCCATCCATAACTCCACCATCGTCGCTCAAATTAAGCACGGAATCAAAGCTCGATACAATGGGATGATCAACTGGAAGGAGAAGCACCACTTTAACTTCAATGTGGTCGTGCAAAGCTCTGAAGCTAACAGGAACCTCGGGGTCGATCAGGACCTTGGGAATCGGAATCTTCAGTGAGACATTCCCGCCGCCGTCCTCCTCCGTCCAGCTCACAAGAACGTGGGACTGTGAGAGCTTCAGATTCACGGAGAGATTATGGCAATCTTTAGAAGGTCTGGAATGCGCATCGAAGACGAACAGCTTTAGGTTCGGGGCGTGAGATTGAGCTTCCCATGTGAACCGCCATTTTCTAGGGTTTTTGGGGTTCATCGTAGCCAATTTCTTCTGCTACAGCACTGTCCTGACGGAGCAGATAGTATCCATTATCCAACACAGATCATCAGGGCGCTAAAACTCGTTTCCCAATCAGGGCCTTTTAAAATATTGTTGGTCTCAAATGAAATCGAGCTTAGAGAAAAGCCCAAGCAAAAGCTCGGATCAATTAGAATCAGGCCCAATAGGAATTTAAACCATAACCCTAATTCAATATTGCCCGTCTCTACGAACTGCATCGTTGGGTTTTTTGTTGTTGTTGTTGTTGTAAAAGACTGACATCTAAGGGTATCTTATCTCGTATTAATGATCACACGTTTTAGGAATATAACCATTACATCATAAATAGTCCAGTAGTTCAATTATAGATCACACACATCGATAAGATGAATGAAAAAATGAAGTTTGTGTCATTTGTTAGTAAGGACATCAGCTACGAAATTACATTCCCTATAAGTGCGGGATATAGAGACTTGTCAATTAACAGATAGAAGTTGGTTGATTTCCCGAATTGATATCCCATGTCTATGATCGATGTCATGTATGTTTTGGCTTATTCTAATAGTTGTTGTTGGTCAATACAGAGGCAAACTCTTTTGTATCTGCGCTCCACATTGTGGTTAATCCCACTTCAGTTACTTTCAGTTCCGCTATGGTAATTGAACATGCACCGATGTTAATGGAAAAAGCATTCTCCCATAATGTTTAAGAAGCATTCACGCTCCTTCATTCTCCTACAATGTAGAAGAATGTGTTCAGTTGTCTCCTCAGCCATTTTAGTGCTTGAAGTTGCCATCACTTGTTAGCTTTTTCAAAGTTTCTCTTGGTTTGTGAGCACTGGTTCATGCATAGCTAGCCATAAGAAGTGTTTGATCCTAATTTGAGCCTTCCATTTCCATAACTACTTTCAGTCCCATTTTGAGATATGTCCAGCTCATTTGTCGCCAGGTTGTATGCTAATCTCATTCGAAAACGTCCATATGTTCAATTCTCCAAACTGTCGTGTATTCTCTCGGATCTATCTTTGGAGTTTCAGTACCTTCAAGGAGAGACAAGATCTCATCAGGGAGTTAACCATTCAATCTATTCCAATCTCATTCCTCTAAATTAATCACCAAATTGCATGTTGGTTGATAAACCATTGATTGCACATGTTTTTACCCCTATTTTTGAGCCGTTTGAGATATTGATTCTCGTGTTTTAAGCCGATTTCACGGTAGGTTGTGTGTTTATGTCATATTCCAGGGCTTGGCGTTGGCATCGAGGCGAAGAAACGAGTTTCGGGTCGAAAGGAGCACGTTTGAGTTGAAGTGTGCTGTAGGAGCAAAATACCCGGCCATGATTAAAAATACCCGGCCGGGTATTAATCTGAGCAGACCGGGGAAAATTACTTTTGGGCGTTTGAGAAGCAGAAGGGGGCCCGGGCATTGAGCATAAATCCCCGATCGGGTATTCTTGACCTTGACCGGGGATTAATCCCCTGTCCTCGACGGTGCACTTCAACAATCCCCGACCGACCACCTTAAATACCCGACCAGGTATTCTGACCGGGGATCGCGAACGCAGGCTATTAAAAGCCTGTTTTGTGCATTTTTGAAAGGGAGAGCTGGGTTTTGGATCCCAAACACCCAAGGGATGAACCAAAGAGAGAGAGAGAGAGAGAGAGAGAGAGAGAGGGCGATTTGAGAGCATTCTTGGAGTATAATTGGAGAATTTCTTCGCCTTCGAAGCTCGAGGAAAAAGCCCGGACTTGAAGACTGATCATCTGAAGATTCTTACTGCAGTCTCTCTCTTCTCTATGGAGTAACTTCCCTTCACTTAGGTTTTGAGGAACCCTAGCTATGTTTGTTTGATTGGATGATTGTATGAGTAATCCTACTTGATAATCTTGAGTTCATATTTAATCTATGCTAGTTTCCATGATTCAATTATGCTTTAGTCGAGATTATTGATTCTGCTTTGGTCCTATGAGAGCGAATACCTGATTAGGTCAATAGAGCACCATAGATTGATAGTATTGGATCGATTGCTTTAGTCGAGGGTCAATTCACCACTTTGTATCGATTGAGAACCTCATTCGATAGAGGGAGTCTAGTTCAGAACGCCTTGATCGGTTATTTTAGAAAAGGATACGTCCCTCTACGCAATCGACTCAAGAGGGCATTGATCCTTTAGTCGAGATTTAAGGTCTAGTCAAGGAATCTCCGCATTGTGAATGAAAGTGAAACAAGTTAGAAATAATTAATCTGGCTAGTGGCTAGGGGGAATCATACCTAAGTGAGTTCCCAACCTGTAATTAGATTAACTTTAACTGTAGTTTGTTAGAGTAGTTTTAGTTCTTCCATCTTAATCTGGTTTGCTAGATAATGAACTGAAGCTGAGTAATAGTAACTCTAGAGACCCGTGGATTCGATATTTATTACTTGGGCCACTATATTGCAGTCCTTTTCATTGGTTACACTTTTCCATTGTTAGGAGTTGTGTCATAGCGAGTCAAGTTTTTGAGTTTGATAGACCATTGATTGCACATGTTTTTACCCCTATTCTTGAGCCGTTTGAGATGTTGATTCTCGTGTTTTAAGCCGATTTCACGCTAGGTTGTGTGTTTATGTCATATTTCAGGGCTTGGCGTTTGCATCGAGGCGAAGAAACGAGTTTGGGTCGAAAGGAGCACATTTGAGTTGAAGTGTGCTGGAGGAGCAAAATACCCAACCATGAGCAAAAATACCCGGCCGGGTATTAATCTGAGCAGACCGGCGAAAATCACTTTTGGGCGTTTGAGAAGCAGAAGGGGGCCCGGGCATTGAGCATAAATCCCCGGTTGGGTATTCTTGACCTTGACCGGGGATCAATCCCTATCCTCGACGGTGCGTTTCAACAATCCTCGGCCGGCCACCTAAAATACCCGACCGGGTATTCTGATCGGGGATCGCGAATGCAGGCTGTTAAAAGCCTGTTTTGTGCGTTTTTGAAAGGGAGAGCTAGGTTTTGGATCCCAAACACCCAAGGGACGAACCAAAGAGAGAGAGGGCGATTTGAGGGGATTCTTGGAGTGGAATTGGAGGATTTCTTTGCCTTGGAAGCTCGAGGAACAAGCCCGGACTTAAAGACTGATCATATGAAGATTCTTACTGCAGCCTCTCTCTTCTCTATGGAGTAACTTCCCTTCACTTAGGTTTTGAGGAACCCTAGCTATGTTTGTTTGATTGGATGATTGTATGAGTACTCCTACTTGATAATGTTGAGTTCGTATTAAATCTATGCAAGTTTTCATGATTCAATTCTGCTTTAGTCGAGATTATTGATTCTGCTTTGATCCTATGAGAGCGAATACCTGATTTGGTCAATAGAGCACCATAGATTGATAGTATTGGATCGATTGCTTTAGTCGAGGTTCGATTCACTGTTTTGTCTCGATTGAGAACCTCATTCGATAGAGAGAGTCTAGTTCAGGACGCCTTGATCGGTTGTTTTAGAGAATGATACGTCCCTCTACGCAATCGACTCAAGAGGGCCTTGATCCTTTAGTCGAGATTCAAGGTCTAGTCAAGGATTCTCCGCATTGTGAATGAAAATGAAACAAGTTAGAAATCATAAATCATTAATCTGGCTAATGGCTAGGGGGAATCATACCTAAGTGAGTTCCCAACCTGTAATTAGATTAACTTTAACTGTAGTTTGTTAGAGTAGTTTTAGTTCTTCCATCTTAATCTGGTTTGCTAGATAATGAAGAGTAATAGTAACTCTAGAGACCCGTGGATTCGATGTTTATTACTTGAGCCACTATACTACAGTCCCTTTCATTGGTTACACTTGGCCATTGTTCGGAGTTGTGTCATAGCGAGTCAAGTTTTTAGCTCCGTTATCGGGGACTTTCTAGATTATTAGGAAAGGCAGAAGTTTGTTATTTTAGCATTTTTCTTTTCTTTTCCACCCTTGCTTTTCACTTGGGTGTTTTTGTTTTTGTTGGTGCAGATCTGAATCATGGATCCTCATGGCTTCTCCAACCATTGGGGGTATCCACCACCATCAAAGTGGTATTACCCCGAGACTCCCTGGAGCAATCAAGGAGGAGAAGATTATGGATTCGAGTTCCAGTACCAACCCCCTTAGTACGGAGAACAATCAGACCCCTGGGCATTGATAGACCGTTAATTACACATGTTTTTACCCCTGTTCTTACACCGTTTGAGATGTGATTTCTCGCGTTTTAGGCCGATTTCATGCTAGGTTGTGCTTGTTTGTGATATTTCAGGTCCTAGTACGTGAATGGAGACTCGGGAGCGAGTTTGGGGTCGATTGGACGAAGATCGGGTGCGAGGCAAGTCACAAAGGAGGCCACACGGGCACACCCACAAATCACACGGCCGTGCAACTCATATTTCTGGCCGTGCGAGTTTTGCCGAGAGCAAACACGGCCTGCCCTGACAATGCACACGGCCGTGTGGCGAAGTGATCTGGCCGTGTGACTTTTGCTGTGAGCAGACACGGGCAGATGGAAATCAAACACGGCCGTGCCAACCTGGCCGTGTGAGAAGCCTGAAAATCGAACTAAGTGGAACGCAGCGTTTTAACTCACACGGGCAACTGGGTATGCCACACGGCCGTGTGAGTCAGGATTTCCTGGTTTTAACCCAATTCCGGGCTGCAAGAGAGAGGATCGGACTTTTTGAGCAAAAACAGAGTTTTAGAGAGAGAAAGGACGAAGAACACATCCTAGAAGCCATCTTGGAGCTGGGTTTCATCAAATCAAGCTTGGAGATCGTCCTAGGAGTGGAAATCATCATCCCGGAGCAGATTTTCCTCATCATTATGAGTATGACTACTCCGATTACTGTTTTCTTATCTCCCTCTATGGAGTAGAACCCCTCTCTCACTTGGGGATGAAGAACCCTAATTCTATGTGTTAGGGGATTGATTGTAATGACTTGGGATGATATTACTGTTTGATTTTAATCGAATGATGCATGTTTATTGAGTCAATTGAAGTCTGATCAACTTTTCCTGATTCCTGCTGCAATCTGAGATAGATAGAATCTGATTAGGTTGCTAGAGTCTCATCATTCGATAGTAGGAGATTGGCTATACGAGAGTTAGCCGGTTTACTGCTTTGTACTGGAATCTAATTCCAGTAGTGAATTTCTGTTCTTACTGCTTCAGCTTTCTATCCCGGTGAAGACTAGTCGTCTGCCGGATAGTTAGACTGAGAGGGCTTGGTCAGCTTAAGAGATTCCAAGCTACTGCCGGATCTTCCGCAGTCTAATCAACAGTAAATCAACCCAGGGTAAATTGCAATTGAACCTAACTAAGGAGCTAGGGGGATTCATTCCCGAGTGACTCTTTCCTGCTTGAGAAAACCGAATAAATTCCTGCTTTATTTCTGCTTTTAGTTTAAACAACAATCACTTACTTTAGTTGGCTAGATAATAGAGAATCACTGAGTAAGCAGTAGATCTAGACCCCGGGTTGATAATATAACTTGCCTGTTACTGCATTCCCGGTCTGCGATTACACTTGGTCGCAGATTGGTGTTGTGTTTTGGCGTGTCAAGTTTTTGGCGCCGTTGCCGGGGACCCTCTAGGTTATTGGGGAAACGTGAGAATTTGTTACTCTAGCTTTTTATTTACTGCATTTTATCTCTTCCACCTGTGTACCTTCACGGGTTGCTTCTGCTGATTGTGTGCAGGTAGTGCATGACCCGTAGCCAGTCGGGAGATCTACTACCACTAGACCAGGAGCTTGAACGAACCTGCAGAAACTTCAAGCGGGCTCTAAAGGCGCGACTGGCTGCGGAGGAGGCGCTAGCACAGCTACAGATCACTGAAGAAGAGGAGATGGCTAATCCACAGGACCATCCTGTGGTCGATCCAGAGGAGCAGACCATGGGACATTACTGGACCGCTAGGGCTGCAGACATGAGGTCACCCATTCAACACCCTCATGTCCCAGCCAATAATTTCGAGGTGAGCACCTCAGTAATCACCATGCTGCGCGGTTCGGTGATGTTCCGTGGCAAGGAGGGGGAGTGCCCCGATCACATCTCCGGCGATTCCACGAGCTCATTGATGGAATCAAGATCAATGGGGTACCCGCAGATGCCATCCAGCTGAGGTACTTCCCATTCACTCTGGAGGACCAAGGAGTGGCTAGACACTCGACCTCCAGGCTCCATCACTACGTTCGCCAACCTGGCGGACAAGTTCCTCACCCGCTATCATCCTCCATCCAAGACAGCTGACTTGCAGAAGCAGATCACCCACTTCACCCAGGACGAAGATGAGACCATCCGGGATGCTTGGGAGAGATATAACATTCTCTTCCTTAGGTGTCCCAATCATGGTTTCAACGATGCTTTCAAGGTGGGAACCTTCTATCATGCCCTCTTCCCGGAGGACAAGCAGCTAATTGATTCGGTCTGTGGCGGGAACATGCTGACCAAAACACCGCCACAGCTGAATCAACTCTTTGAGGAGATGGCGGAGAAAGGGTACGATTGGGGCACTGCCAGGAGATCGAGGAGAGCACCAGGCCGGGGTGTGCATGATGTGGGCACCCAGTCATCTGATTTGGTGCAGGTGGTATCGAAGCTGGTTTCAGCTATCGATCGTTCTGGTTTGATTGCAGGTACCGGACAGCAGCAGGCTATGCTCTGCCAGTGGTGCGAGAGCACCCATCATACAGTGGAAGACTGCCAGGCGATGAAGGAATCGACCACGCCCCAGGAGCAGGTGAACTTCATCAACAATGTCAGGCGCAATGACCCCTACAGTAACACCTACAATGAGGGGTGGCGCCAGCATCCCAACTTCTCCTGGGGTGGGGCAAATTCCAGACCACCAGTCCCCCAGGGACCACCGGGCTTCCAGAGGCCACCATATCAGCCCAGACAGGGGCAATTCCAGCAGCAGCAGTCTCTCTACCAGCCCATGCAGGGGCATGCTGCTCCATCACAGCCGCGACCTTTCCAGCAGCCAGGTGCAGCCCTTGCCGCCCCAATGCAGAATGATCAGATGGCTGAACTGCGGGAATTGGTGGGTTCTCTCGCCAGTTCTAGTGCTAAAAAATTTAACACCATCGAGCAGTTCATGGAAAAGGCATCGGGTAAATTCCTGGCTCTTGAAGCTGGCCAGAGGAACACACAGGCTGTCTTGCAGGATATCTAGACCCAGCTGGGGAGTGTGGCTCAAGCAGTGGCACAAAGGCCTCCTGGTACCTTGCCCGGTCAGACCATTCCTCACCCTCAGAACCCGAATGAGCACTGCAATGCCATCATGACCAGGAGTGGCAAGATGACTGTTGATCCACCTGCTCGGGAACAAGAGAGAGAGGCCCCTGCCTCGGCATCTCCAGCAGCTGAAGCAGAAGCAGAGAAGGAGGTTGAGGTGCCTGCACCTAAACCGCAACCAGTAGTGAAGGAGTATATCCCTAAACTCCCCTTCCCTACTCGGTTGCACAAAGATAGGCTGGAGGCAGAGTTCGAGAACTTCATGGCCATGCTTAGGAAGCTGAATGTCCAAGTGCCTTTCCTGGAGGCACTATCTCAAATGCCTAAGTATGCGAAGTTCCTGAAGGAACTTCTCTCAAAGAAGCAGAAGCTGAGCGAGCTGGCCACTGTGGAGCTCAGCGAGGAGTGCTCGGCCATTCTGCAGAACAAGCTTCCGCAGAAACAGAAGGACCCAGGTAGTTTTACTATCCCGTGCTCTATTGAGAATTTGCATGTAGAGAGGTCCTTGGCGGATTTAGGTGCTAGTATAAATGTTATGCCATATAAACTGTTTAAGAAACTAGGCCTAGGTGAACCCCGTGCTACTAGGATGAGCCTTCAATTAGCAGACCGATCTGTAGTGCATCCTCGGGGCATAGTGGAAGACCTTCTGGTTAAGGTTGGCAAATTCAATTATCCTGTTGATTTTGTGATTTTGGACATAAATGAGGATGTGAATGTGCCATTGATACTGGGAAGGCCTTTCCTCGCCACCGCCAAGGCCCTCATAGATGTGCATGATGGGACCTTAGTTTTGAGGGATGGTGAGGAGCGAATAGCGTTTTCAATTTCTGATTCTCGTCCTGCTTCGTCACCTTTGCATGCTGTATCTCACAAGGAGCACGAGTCTGTCGTGTATCCTCCTGTGTTGCCTATTTTGCAGGATCCGCCTCCCATACCTTCGCCGCCACTCCCGTCCACTCCATCATCGAAGGAACAAATCAGGGAGGAGTGGCGGCCGAAACAGCAGGCAGTAAAGGCTGCTCGAAAGAAGGCCGGAGACCACTATGAGCTGGTCCCGCCCCCACCTTAGCCATCCGAGTATTCACTCGCTTGCATCCTGCCAGATGGCCAAGTTGAGCTGGCAAATGCTGGTGGCCACATTCGGCGTGTGCATGGCCACCATTTGAAGTTGTACCTCAAGAGCGAGGTGGATCCGCTCTTGAAGGCACATGCTCCTTCACCTCACTGAGCATCCACCGACTGGCGTCCAGCTAAAAGACGGTAAAGAAGCGCTTGTGGGGAGGCAACCCCACCTAGGTTTGCATTTTCTTACCTTTTTCTTTTCGAATTTTTGTGTTTTTTTGAGTCTTGAGATGTTGTTCCAGAGTCGAAGGTCGTTTTGGAATGAAAACAGGTTGATTTTGGGGCTCCAGCAGTTCACACGGCCAAGCCTTAAACTCACACGGTCGTGTGAAGGAGTGACCAGGCCGTGTGAGCTCTCGACATTTTTCACACGGCCAAAAGTGCAGCTGGCACGGCCGTGTGGATTGGCCTGGCCTGGCCGTGCGGCCGACACGGGCAAAACATTTTGTGGCACGGCCGTGTGGAGGAGTGCCCTGGCCGTGTCCGCTCTCGCAGAATATGGCACGGCCAAATGAGCACATGGCACGGCCGAGTGGAATTCTTCGGCCAGGTCGTGTCGGCCGACACGGGCAAAAGTGCACGCGACACGGCCGTGCGTGTCTGGCCGTGTGGCCGAGACACGGCCTATTTATTCGGCCAGCACGGCCGGGTCGTCAGAAAATTTCAAAACACTCGCCGGAAACCTCTCCCCCTCGCCGGAAAACCGCGCCAAAACCCCTCTTTTTGATTTTTTCGGCCATTTTTTGTCATCTTTTCACCAAACCAACAACAAACCCACTCTTTCTCCACCAAAATCGGCCTATCCCTAGATTTTGAGGAGATTTGGCCGACGTTTTTGTCGCCGGAGGCGATTTCCGGCCAGACTCCGGCGAGGCTCCGACGAGCACTTCTGGGCACTTTTCGGCTTTTCGTCGCTTCCATCGCCTTCCCCTCATCATCCCCTACACCTCTACTTGAGTCTCCAGGTTTGATTTTGCCCTTAACTATGTTAATTGTGGAGAATTGGGTGTTAGGGTGCATGTTTAGAGAACCTTAATGAATCTTGTGATTTTTGCGAAATTGATTGAGGGGAATGCATGGAGTGTGTTTGAATTGTGTTGGGCAAAGTCCCCCTTGATTGTTTGAGCCCTTGTGTGCAAGAATTGTGCCAATTTCATGCTTACCTTAATAGTGCACACAAGGTGTTCGATGAAATGCCTGTTTTCGTACCATTTTGTGGGGGTCGGTTGGGGCCCTTAATGATGTGCTTTGAGGGTGTATTTGGTATGGATGTGAACCTTAAGTTGCCTACTTGTTCATGGATGTGCACCCCCACTCAGATTATGCTTGATTTATCGAGTTTCTGACCCCCGAACTATGGATGAAACCATGGTTAGGCTGTTTTCTGTTCTTAAGTGTGGGGGTGTGATTAACATTTTTCTTGGCTGTTTTGGTTCCACTTTGGGCTGTTCTTTTGCAGGATCATGTCGAAGCCCAACCTCCGACATCAGTATGTTCAGGATTTGAGAAGGGGGGCCCATCGAGATCGTTTTCAGAACGTCCTGGCCTGCAAGTTTGGGCAGCACCATTACTGGTCGAAGCGCGAGTTGGAAAAGCTCAACTGCTACGAGCACCTCTCCCCCGTTGTCACCAACAAATACTGGCGCCGCCTACTCAGCATCCGCGCGACGGTTTACTATGAGCTCGTGCTTGAGTTCTACACCACCTTCAAGCACGCAGCCACGGATGATTAGAAGGATGAAGCTGCAGTCCAGTTCCGACTCGGGGGTGAACCACGCTCTATGAGTTACGACGAGCTGGCGGACGCCCTGGGACTCAACTTGGTAAATGACAGGAACTTCATCACAGAGGTCGCCGAGCCAGTAGGGGTGGACTTCGGGAGGTTGTACTACAGCCTCGCTCGGCCACGTCAGCTTCCCTTCAAGGCGGGGAAGACGAAGGCCACCACATGGCAGCTCGAGAACCGTCTCCTCCATCACATGCTGGCCAAGTCTTACACCCCAGCCTCCGACAGTGCCAGCGCCATCACCAAGCGATCCCTGTACTTCATCCAGTCCATGCGCCAGCGGGATCATCCCCTACACTTGGGCTCGGTGGTGGCGAGGACCTTCGAGAAGAGTGCTTCTGAGCTGAAGAGACTCCACTGCACTCCTCTCATCACCTGCCTGGCAGAGTATTTCCAGATATCCCTGCAGGGGTGCACGGAGCAGGGAGCGGCCACTCCCTTTGGCCGGGCTACGCTCACTAAGATGCTCCTACTTCGAGAAGATCGAGGAGTCATGTGGATCGAGGGGTTTCCTCAACCCCAGATTCCAGAGGCGGTCCAGCAGGAGGCTCCCGAGGGTGCAGCTGATGAGGAGGTCCAGCCCGAGGGCGTGGATGACACTGCTGCTGCCCGCCCCACCACCTTCGAGTACGGGGGTGGCAGTTCCAGTTTCCTGGGGCAGGATTACTTCACCTCCTAGTTCGAGCAGCTGCGTCTTCAGAACCAGCAGATCATCGACCATCAGATGCAGTTCCAGCAGCAGTACGCGGCCCACCAGGCCGAGTACCACCAGAGGATGGCGGGTTACGATGAGAGATTGGACCAGCTCCAGACCCAGCAGGGAGTGACTCTCGCCCACATCGAGCGAGAGAGGCGCCGTTCTCGGCGCATGCAGGAGGTCCAGCAGCATCTGCTCCAGCTGCTACCGGGCGAGCAGCCAGTCTGGAGGACTCCCTGGGAGGACTCTCCACTTCCACCTCCCCCTGCGGATGGTGATGATGGTGCCGATGGTGGTGACGCCTTCATGAACGACATCAACTTCAATCTGGACGACCTCGGCGACGAGTAGGCTGTACTCGTTGCCCATCTCAGTGTGTTTTGTTTTTCGTTTTAGACTTGTGTGTGTTTGCTCCATGTGTGAGGAGCTTGAACTTAGTGTCGTTTGTTTTTGTTTGTTTCTTTTGTGGATTGTTTCTGTTGTAGCCGTCTGGGCTAACACTTATCCCTAACGCATAGTGTGCTAGTGTGTTCTGGGTGTTCGATGCGTGCAGAACTGTCCATCTTCCCGGTTGTTTCTCGCTGACTGGTCCACTTCCAGTCCCCCAGCAGTTTCAATCCGGTAACATCGTTCCCCTTCTCTATCCCTCTGCTCCATTGAGGGCAATGTCGTGCTTAAGTGTGTGTGTGGGGGGGGGGGGGGTGCTTTGTATCGATTGGAATGTATATATGTGTGCTTGGAGCCTAGTCCACTGTCCAAATCTTGAGATTTGAGGGCTCCAAGTACTGCTGTTTGATCATATTGGCACTGTGTTTTGATTGATGAATTGAATGGTTTTCGGATTGATGCATGACAGCTTGATTGTGACTAGGACAACCTATGATGAGGACTAAGATGTGCAGTAGAGTTGTGTAGGGGTTCAGTTTTTCAACTATTTGCTTACCAACTGTGACTTGGATTGATTACTTGTTCTTGACAGTCGTTTATGCATCTAGTTCAGGGTATCAGAATGTGAGATAGAGCATATAGGTAGCCATGTGAGATTTGAGCCTGCTCGTTTCTTTCTTGTGCGATAGATCCCTCTTCCATAATGTGTAGCATTCACGTTGTCACTAGCTAAGATGATGGGGGCATAGGATTAGCCCACGACCAAATTTGACTGTCCTGATGTGTCATATCCCCTAGTCAGCCCTTTTGAGCCGTGTGTTATCCTTTCTTTTGGTCTAAAATGAAAAAAAATCACCTTGTTTACATCTTTTAGAAGGTTCCACAGAGTGGTTCTTACATATTCTCTGCTGTTTCTGCTAAACTTGATGTGAGTGTTGGAGGTAGTGCTTAAAAGTTGAGCTGGGCAGGTATTTGAAATATGTGCAGAAGTGGTGGCTCTCTTAAGAAATGCAAAGAAAATGAAAGAAAAACAAAGAAAAATTGAAAGCAAAGAGAGCCGCCACCAAAAAATCTGAATAATGCCCAGTAAGTAGTGTTTCTTAGCAGTCTGGCTTGGAAATGCTGACATTTATGCCTCCTTCGCTCTTGAGCTCTTGAGATGTTGAGCATTGCAGAATAGCAGAAAGGGAATACCGGTTTGTTTGACTGTGATTGTGTGGGTTTGGAAATGTGGAACCTTGTGCTATGAATACTTCCACCACCTAAAAGGCCTTTTCCCCATGTCCAAGACCCTAGCCAGTCATTTGAACCTGTGTCTAAGACCTCCTGATTAGTTAGTGGTGACACCTCATATGTGAACTCTAGCATTTAGAGGCTGCCATCATGGTGAAGAGATGTTAGGGATTGAGAGAAATAGCATGCGCATTTTTCGCATCAAATTGTCCTGACCCCACTGGTCGAGAGTGAGTGATTCATTTTCATATTCTATATACTCTTGTACCCCGGTGAGGACCTAGATTGCTCGGTCTCTATTATGATGTCTTGAGTAGGATGCATGAGTTGACTGTTTTGAGTAAGTGGTTGAGTCAAGTCTAGGTTGGTTGGTGAACAGAAGGGAGACTCTTCCTTTACTCGATTTTGCTGCACTCGAATGTCCTTTGTGGTGGTTGTCCAGGTTGCTAATGAAGTTGGTCATGTATTGATGTTTGAAAACCAGTACGATTCACGTGTTCTGTGCCTTTATGACTTGTCCCCAATGTTGATTGATTGAGATATGTAAGCTTACCTTGTGTCTGACTTGGTTTGCTTGGGGACAAGCAAACGGTTAAGTGTGGGGGAGTTTGATAGACCGTTAATTACACATGTTTTTACCCCTGTTCTTACACCGTTTGAGATGTGATTTCTCGCGTTTTAGGCCGATTTCACGCTAGGTTGTGCTTGTTTGTGATATTTCAGGTCCTAGTACGTGAATGGAGACTCGGGAGCGAGTTTGGGGTCGATTGGACGAAGATCGGGCGCGAGGCAAGTCACAAAGGAGGCCACACGGGCACACCCACAAATCACACGGCCGTGCAACTCATATTTCTGGCCGTGCGAGTTTTGCCGAGAGCAAACACGGCCTGCCCTGACAATGCACACGGCCATGTGGCGAAGTGATCTGGCCGTGTGACTTTTGCCGTGAGCAGACACGGGCAGATGGAAATCAAACACGGCCGTGCCAACCTGGCCGTGTGAGAAGCCTGAAAATCGAACTAAGTGGAACGCAGCGTTTTAACTCACACGGGCAACTGGGTATGCCACACGGCCGTGTGGCCCTGCCCGTGTGAGTCGGGATTTCCTGGTTTTAACCCAATTCCGGGCTGCAAGAGAGAGGATCGGACTTTTTGAGCAAAAACAGAGTTTTAGAGAGAGAAAGGACGAAGAACACATCCTAGAAGCCATCTTGGAGCTGGGTTTCATCAAATCAAGCTTGGAGATCGTCCTAGGAGTGGAAATCATCATCCCGGAGCAGATTTTCCTCATCATTATGAGTATGACTACTCCGATTACTGTTTTCTTATCTCTCTCTATGGAGTAGAACCCCTCTCTCACTTGGGGATGAAGAACCCTAATTCTATGTGTTAGGGGATTGATTGTAATGACTTGGGATGATATTACTGTTTTGATTTTAATCGAATGATGCATGTTTATTGAGTCAATTGAAGTCTGATCAACTTTTCCTGATTCTTGTTGCAATCTGAGATAGATAGAATCTGATTAGGTTGCTAGAGTCTCATCATTCGATAGTAGGAGATTGGCTATACGAGAGTTAGCCAGTTTACTGCTTTGTACTGGAATCTAATTCCAGTAGTGAATTTCTGTTCTTACTGCTTCAGCTTTCTATCCCGGTGAAGACTAGTCGTCTGCCGGATAGTTAGACTGAGAGGGCTTGGTCAGCTTAAGAGATTCCAAGCTACTGCCGGATCTTCCGCAGTCTAATCAACAGTAAATCAACCCAGGGTAAATTGCAATTGAACCTAACTAAGGAGCTAGGGGGATTCATTCCCGAGTGACTCTTTCCTGCTTGAGAAAACCGAATAAATTCCTGCTTTATTTCTGCTTTTAGTTTAAACAACAATCACTTACTTTAGTTGACTAGATAACAGAGAATCACTGAGTAAGCAGTAGATCTAGACCCCGGGTTGATAATATAACTTGCCTGTTACTGCATTCCCGGTCTGCGATTACACTTGGTCGCAGATTGGTGTTGTGTTTTGGCGTGTCAGGCATATAAAGAACAACCTCATTACCAAGAAAAATTTCTCCCACAACTAGAAGGGCCATTGAAGCTGGAGTTACCCATGGTAGCCTTCACGGGCCATTTTGCAGAGCCATGCTACACTCCACAGCCAGATCCAAACTATGAATTGAGGCTTCTCATGGAGCATTTTGCTCAAGACAGTGAGAGATCATGCTCCAGGATGGATCTTTGTACCCAAGCCTATCGTGAAACAGATGAGATCCTCTTGAGCATTAAGAAGAGCCTCGATGATCTTGAGAAATCTTATGCATAGCCTGCTCAAGATTAACCTTCTGCTACTATGAAAGAAGAGGAGGAGGAAGACGAAGGCTACGAAGACAGTGTGGAGCAGACAGAAGTTGTCACTGAGAGCTCCCGTGATGATAATGATCAGGAATGTCCTATTGTAGCCGACCACACCTTCCCACATCCCACACCGAGCTTTGAAGAGGCGGGCATGAGTGAGGAGATGCAAGATAATCTCATCAAAGAAATTGCTTGGAGACTTGCCCTTCAATCCGTGCTGGAAGAAGAAGAGCAAGAAAGGGTGCAGAAAAAAGTTGTGGAGGATGACGAAAGTGAAGTATAAGGAGTTCTTGATCATTTCCCAGGGGTGATACCACATGAAGAAGGAAGGGAGGTTGAAGAAGCAATTGGCGTCCAGGCCGAGGACGAAGTTGAGGTGGAAGAGGCTTTCACCAGCCATGAGTTACATGTGATATCTACACTAAACTTCGAAGAACTGCTTAGCAAGGATCCATTTGCAGTGTATCTTTGCCAGACCAAGGCCACATAGACATCGGTCCCTCTTGGTAGATGCAATGGTGGTCAATCGATGTTGTCATATCTGGTTTGGGGCAATGAGACGAGAGAAGAGAAGAAGAGGTCTCGAGGGTGGAGACTTCATCCGCATCAAGTGCACGAGCTTCCATCACCTGTATACCACATGTTCGTGACTTGAGACTCCAACTCACTGACAAGAACCTCAACTTCAAAGAGGTTCTGGGGTGGACCGAAACTTAGGAGCCATCGTCTGGCTCACGACGGGAAAGAAGCGCTTGTTGGGAGGCTACCAAACCAGTCACTTTGCATTTCTTTCTCTTTTTCTCCTCAGTTGAGTCAATTTTGTTATTTTATTTTAGAGTAAATAATTCAACCTTTGTGAGATTTTGTGGTGTTTGTGTTCCCACTACTCTCTCCTCCTTGAATACACCGCCTGCCCCGTCCACCATCATTCACCCTTGATCTGGTAACTTCATTCTACCCTCCTTATCTTTCCTCCATTGAGGACAATGTCGTGCTTAAGTGTGGGGGGATGATCGATTGTGTATGCGTGTGAATGTTTGGCTGTTTGTGTGCTTGGAGCCTAGTCCACTGTCCAAATTTCGATTTGAGGGCTCCAAGTACGTGTTTCCTTGCAAATTGCCTGCTCAGTATGCTTTGAATTGACAGTCTCTGTAGTAATGTGCAACCTAGGGAGGTAGTTTAGCACTATGGAGGATGTTGAAGTATAAGATTTTTCCTATCTAGCTCTCTACTGTGCCAGTTGATTTTGTGAATTAGTGGAGCTAAGACCGTTGAATTCATGTGGTAATGGTGACTCTGATTGGATTGTGTTATGGACTCGTGTATCGATCATGGTGCTCATGTAGGAAATGAAAAGCAGTTGGTCCTCCATGTTGAAATCATTGAAATCTTAAACATGGGGTAAGTCCAACATGTGTGGCACCATTCATTGCACAAAATCGGGTTTTGGAAGAGATTTTAGTGATCCTTAGTGGGGTACTCCTACAAGGTGAAACTAAGTTGTCTCTAGTACAAGTAAAATCTTCACCCGTTGAACGGTTTGCCTAATTGAGGATATGTTTTTAAGGGCACGAATAGAGCTTCCGACCCCCCTTAATTTCATTGCCCTCCACACAAGTTGAGGAAAAGGAGTTAAAAGAAGTACTCTGGCGAGCGCCAGATGTACAGAAATTGCTCTTGCTCGTCTAATAAGGGTCGGCCATGCAAAAGACTGCAGTTGGAACCCTCACCAAGTGAATGAAGAAAAAGAAAAAGGGGTTCCAATGGTGAAATGAAGTGAAAGAGCACCCCGGTACAACGAATCCTTGGTTGTGAATGGTGTGAGTCCCTTTATCCATGAACTGGCTGTCTTACTTCCATTTCTTCTCATGATCCTCGCTTGAGTCTAGTACTCGCATTGAGAGAGATAGGGAACGTCTTAAAAGACCAGTTGACCTCGCAAAGAGCTATATGATCTAGGAAATACTCTACCGACGATCGGGGACAAGCAAACGGTTAAGTGTGGGGGAGTTTGATAGACAATTGATTGAACATGTTTTTACCCCTATTCTTGAGCCGTTTGAGATGTTGATTCTCGTGTTTTAAGTCGATTTCACGGTAGGTTGTGTGTTTATGTCATATTTCAGGGCTTGGCATTGGCATCGAGGCGAAGAAACGAGTTTCGGGTAGAAAGGAGCATGTTTGAGTTGAAGTGTGCTAGAGGAGCAAAATACCCGGCCGGGTATTAATATGAGCAGACTGGGGAAAATCACTTTTGGGCGTTTGAGAAGCAGAAGGGGGCCCGGGCATTGAGCATAAATCCCCGGTCAGGTATTCTTGACCTTGACCGGGGATTAATCCCCTATCCTCGACGGTGCGTTTCAACAATCCTCGGCCGACCACCTAAAATACCCGACCGGGGATCGCGGACGCAGGCTGTTAAAAGCCTGTTTTGTGCGTTTTTGAAAGGGAGAGCTGGGTTTTGGATCTCAAACACCCAAGGGACGAACCAAAAAGAGAGAGGGCGATTTGAGGACATTCTTGTAGTGGAATTGGAGGATTTCTTCGCCTTGGAAGCTCGAGTAACAAGCCCGGACTTGAAGACTGATCATCTGAAGATTCTTACTGCAGTCTCTCTCTTCTCTATGGAGTAACTTCCCTTCACTTAAGTTTTGAGGAACCCTAGCTATGTTTGTTTGATTGGATGATTGTATGAGTACTCCTACTTGATAATCTTGAGTTCATATTCAATCTATGCAAGTTTTCATGATTCAATTATGCTTTAGTCGAGATTATTGATTCTGCTTTGATCCTATGAGAGCGAATACCTTATTAGGTCAATAGGGCACCATAGATTGATAGTATTGGATCGATTGCTTTAGTCGAGGGTCGATTCACTGCTTTTTATCGATTGAGAACCTCATTTGATAGAGGGAGTCTAGTTCAGAATGCCTTGATCGGTTGTTCTAGAGAAGGATACGCCCCTCTAGGCAATCGACTCAAGAGGGCCTTGATCCTTTAGTCGAGATTCAATGTCTAGTAAAGGATTCTCCGCATTGTGAATGAAAGTGAAACAAGTTAGAAATCATCAATCATTAATCTGGCTAGTGGCTAGGGGGAATCATACCTAAGTGAGTTCCCAACCTGTAATTAGATTAACTTTAACTGTAGTTCGTTAGAGTAGTTTTAGTTCTTCCATTTTAATCTGGTTTGCTAGATAATGAACTGAAGCTGAGTAATAGTAATTCTAGAGACCTGTGGATTCGATATTTATTAATTGAGCCACTATACTGCAGTCCCTTTCATTGGTTACACTTGGCCATTGTTAGGAGTTGTGTCATAGCGAGTCATTGGTTCTTCCCTTTCATTATTTTTTATAGTTGTGAGAAGGAAGTTCTCCAAGACTAGTCCTTCATTAATCCATGGGCGGGACTAGAACCTGGTGTTTTTCCATCCCTGATACTCTAGCATGTTGTCGACTTCATAATTAGCATAGCCTTTGGAATGTCTTTTCAAAGCAGGGAGTGATTGCTTGTTTTCATAGATTTTATGTTCCCCTCACTTTGCCTAAAATATTTGCTCTAGAGAATCTGAGCCTACAGAGTTTGTTCATCTTTAAGCATCTGCCAAGAAAATTTTACTAAGTATGCCATATTGAGACTTCGGGCATATCTAATCCCCAAAATACCTTGGTCTTTTGGCTTATAGAACGTTTCCATTGGACAATGTCTATTTTTCTTTTTTCTTCATCTTACGCCAAGATAAATCCCTCAATTTTTTATTTATTTAATTGCATATAGACATAGGTAGTCTACATAGCATAAGTGGGTTGGCATTTAGCACATCACATGCAAGAGTAGCTCTACCAGCAAAGGATAAAGTTATGGACTTCCAAGTGTTAAGTTTAAGGTCTATCTTCTCTAGAATGTATCTGTATGTATCCTAGTGATTCTACCAAGGATAGCTAGGACCCCTATATGCTTACCTAAGTTACGGTTACTCTATATTTAAGTCGATTACAGATACAATTCCCATCAATAGCCTTCACATTCTTAGAGTAGAAAAATCTCAAATTTTATGTTTGTTGTGTCCAAGAGGACCTGAGGCGCGAGACCATTTTATTTTTAGTTATTCTCCTTACACCAGCTGGGCGATGAGGTCGGTTTTGTAGTCTGCAGTGTTCCTAACTGGGCAGATTGATCCCAACAGTTGCAGTGGGCTATCTCTTAGAGTCAGGGTGGTAGAGAATCCGTGAGGAGGTTGCTATGAAATCTTGTGCTCAGTCATATATGGCTTGAGCATTGGCAAAGATTCTATGGTAGGGGTGTCTTGACCCCATTGCAATTAGTGCACCAAATTATCTCTGATGCAAAGATGTTTTCAGTAGGTAGCCATACCATTTTTAGTGTTAATAGCTTATAGTTAATAGTTAGTTGTAGGATTAGAAGTTTTTGTAAGACTTGGCACTCTAATAGCCTAAATGTAATGCTCTGAGAAGAGGTTCTGCACTTGCTGCATCTCGATCTTAATGGAATTTTTTTATTGAGCATCAAAAATAAATCTCGACTTTTCTTTGCTAAGAGCTTGCCTGAAGCCTCGCAGAATTGTTGAATACAGTTCACAACAACCTCAGATTACTTGATTCTAGCTTCAACAAAGATGACAAGGTCAGTAGCAAAGAAAATGTGAGGTCGTTTGCTTGTTGGATTTTAGAAAATGAAAGATTTAGGTAAGACTTTGGATTTTATGGATGAAGGAATATGTGGGATTTTGTTACTTTGGATTTGTGTTGGATTTTAAAAAGTGCATGTTTGCTTGTTGGATTTCATATTGGATTTGTGTCCATGGGATTTATCAATTATGGGCTGAATTTACATTTGTATCCTTGTCCTTAATGTTCAATATAGGAAATATTGAAAAGAGATGAGGATAGACCTGTCATTTACCATCATGGACTTTAGCCTCCCACAAAATTCCAACTAAATAGGTGGGATATTATAATCCGTGGACCCCATGGATTTTGACCTAAAAATAATCCCACATACATGGGCCCCATACAACATAATCCAACACCACTTTAACACCAAACATGGACTTTGTGCATAATCCCATGGATGTGGGATTTTTATCCAAAATCCATGATGAAAATCTTACAAGCAAACGACCTCTAAGATAACTTATGCCAATCTCTTGAAATTATTAGGGGATTTCTATCTACATTTCCTAAATTCTCTTGGATACAATGGTCTAATGTTTCAATGCATAAGGAAAAGAGATAGGGTGATAATGGGAGGAATTTTACAATACTATATAACATTGGTGCTATAAGTTTTTCTTTATGGTACAACTTTAAATTGTACCTTTAACATTATGGTACAACTTCAGATTGTACATACACTTTTTATACAAATTATTTTATGGCACAACTTAAACTTGTACCTTATGTGATGGTACAACTTTACAAGTTGTAAAGTTGTACCATCACATAATGATACAAATTCCTTAATGGTACAACCTAAACTTATACATTTAATGTTATGGTACAACTTCAAGTTGTACATTAAAGCACCAATGCTATATAGCATATTAGAAGTGCTCGTGATAATGGACATCCATGACTTAGTCCTCGGCTTGGGGTGGACTTTTCTATTTCTCCTCCATTCCAGAGTATTTTTTGTTCTGTTGTTGTTACACATCTCATGATCAAGATAATTACATCGTCTGAGATTCTTACAACATTGAAGGTTTCTTAGAGGAAGCTCTAGTCCAATGGTTTGTATGCTTTCTCCAAATCAATCTGTAACACCCTACCCTGTACGTTTTACCTAATCATATTGTTCATACATTTGCAGCGGAAATAATCTCGGGTGTTACATTAATTATCACAATTTACCCAAATAAATTTCGACATGAATTACTCGTGTAATGGGCTAACAGTTCTTGCAACTTATCCTGCCAAATTATTTATCTGAATCCCTGCATTCTTAGACATACATATATGCTCATAACCATATACATTGACTTTCATAGCAATAGTCATAGTTTCATACTCCACAATAGCAACCTTACTAATACATGTCATAGTCGTCAGAACTTACACAACCATACAAATATATACGTATCAACTTTCCACACCTGTGGACAATGCAGTCAAAATCTAGATTTTAAGTAAACTCGAAAACTGAGTTAGAATCGAAATCGTAGATTAAAATCGTAAAATCGTAAGATTTTAAGGTTCATATTAAAATAAATACTTAAAATACTAGATAGTAATAAAAATGCATATCTTGAATAACAATCCAGCACATAAAGCATAATTACTTCCCAAGATAAGTTTGTTTGCTAAACAAACACAACTAATCCATATATTTTTTCTTGTACATAATAGAAACACACAAATAAGAAACCTTAAACATTATAGATATCACTGTTAATTAATTGTTAAGAGTAGAAAATCATATAAGATCGTTAGGATCAACATTAACATCACTTACACATCATCGTCATCATCCTCGACCTCACCCTCACTCTCATTGTTTTTATTTGTTTAAGGACGAATATCATTACTCTTGTGATCACTTGAAGTACTTTGACCATTAACCATATTTCCTTGATTACCATCATCTGGAAAAGATAACTCTTTGATTGATGCATTCCCTTCTTAATTGATAAAAGGTCGGGTTAGTGGTGCTGAAGGATTGGGAGATGAACAAAAGCTTGCAATGTAATGGAGATTTGGATTATTGTGAGGGTGGTGGGAACAAACTACAAGCTAATTGGGAGGGTGGAAGATATCGTTGATCGAAGGAGTTGGGCGTCGATGTGCGAAAGAGGAAGATACGAGGAAGAGAATGAAAATAAATTGAGGGTAACTATCAGGTTGGGGTTGTGTTGTTCATTATGTTGGGTTGGGGAAAGTAAATTTGACTCGGTTCATGGGCATAACCGAACTTGATCGGCCTAATTTTGATCCAATTGATATGAACCTTGAAATCGTACAAAATCGTAGAAATCGTAGATTTTATGGATTTTAGAGTTTTAAATCGGGATTTTATGGGATTTTAAGGTTCAAAGATTTTACAGTAAAATCAGGATCGGAACCCATAGGTAAGATCGTAACATCGTAAGATTTTAAGATTAAAATCGGGATTTTGACTACATTGCCTGTGGATATCTCACACTACATCAGAAGATAGCATG
The DNA here is from genome assembly GCA_964030455.1 of Linum trigynum. Classification (NCBI taxonomy): domain Eukaryota; kingdom Viridiplantae; phylum Streptophyta; class Magnoliopsida; order Malpighiales; family Linaceae; genus Linum; species Linum trigynum. The sequence continues at coordinate 22,828,812 of OZ034814.1, read as the reverse complement.
CACATGAAAAACGTTCTCAAAACATTTTTACAAAAAGGTGTGGATCACTGGCCAAAATCTCAGGTAATCGTCCAAGCACATAATAGTTGAAGACAATACCTCATTCTACCTTCAACTCCTCGCTCTGCTCACACTTATGTACTTACAACTGCTAATGCTACTGATGATTTGCTTACACATAGCATAAGCAGAGGAAAAGAATAAAAGAGGGTAAGCTTATAGCTGAGTGAGATAATCATAACATCGTGAGTTCATAACAAAGCATACCACTACCATACATCTAGCAAACAAGCCAAAGCACTAGGATCAGACCTCAGCCATCCGACATCCCAATAGGCAAAAGACTCAACCACCTTGACTTATGCATATGCATCTTATCATGTTTTAATCATAGGCGCCTGGCTACTCCCATGCTAATTACTCTCCCGGGAATACAGACCAAACATCTCGTGGATGTGGTCATATCAGACCCACCATTGCCGGTTAAGTCATATCGGACCTGACACCACTCTGGGTGTGGTCATATCAGATTCAACACTACTCTGGGTGTGGTCATATCTCATGATGAATCAACGGTCAACACCACATCAGGGGTGTGACATAACATATCATAACGGAGTAATATCATGGGGAGCCTTAATTACTATGTAATTGACCATGAGACCAAAGTACTCTTACTTGATATCCTTATACATGATCCATATCTCATCTTGCTTAATCATAATCCATTACTTGGACATGTTCTTGACCTGGCCACAATTGGCTCAACATAACCAGGAGTTGTATAATTGAACTTCCTTGGGATAAACCCTCGTGCAAGTCATCCTCCTTAAACATCATAATATCGCCAGGGAATATATTTTCCCACATGTGCATCCAAATACAACAATCATGAAAAATCATACCCAATCATCTTCTCGAACCATCATAAAACATATTAACAATCAAGCCCACAATGTGCAACATATACACAATCATCAGCATAAACAAGGTCCATATCGATTAGGGCAAGTCAATAATATCATACAACAATCCATGGTTCATCATATAGCAGAAAAGTCCATACACCCCTAATCATGCCATTCTAGTTCACCTAGGTCAATTCTAAGCATCACTATAATTAGCGTGATACGACAAACCCGGTATGCCGTGCTAATCCCTGACCAGTTCTGGTCGTTCAAACACCGATTTAAGCTTCCCGTACTAAAACGTCAATTTCACCAACGAACCCCGAATTAAAATCTGAGACCGTCCTAATATCCCCTGTAGTATCTCCGTCAATGTTAGTTCTAGGCTCCGGATAAAATTCTCAATAAAAACACATCAAACCCTGGCTGGAGCTAAATTCAGCGATTCCGGCTCTGACCTATATAATAGCCGAAATTCATGGATTAGAACCAGAGGATTAATTACCTCGCTGCAGGAAGCTCGTATATGAAATTTGGGCTCAATCTGACTTCTAGATACTCCAAAACCCTAATTTGGCTTATCGGGAATTCAAGAAATTCCTAAATCAAAAACTCGTTTTAAAGCTCTAAATCGATAAATCACGATGTATAGATGAATTAGGAATTACTTACGGGATTTTTGGATTGCTAAAGTTCAAGAATCAAGCTGTGAAAATTTTCCCAGGAGCTCCCCTATGCGCGACTCTGTTTCTGCTTCTCTGTGGGTTTTGCGAAATCGGAAATGGAAAATGAGGGGAGGGGAGGGGGAAAAGTCATGTATATATATATAGCGGCTGCTGCCGCTATTGCTTGCATTTATTATTTTTTTATAATAATTATATATATATAGGCTTAATATCTTATTTTTGCCCGAAGTTTGGTGTAAGTGTCAATTTTGGCCTGAACTTTTCAATAAGACAACTATGGCCAATTTTTCAAATTAATGTACAGATTTGGCCCAAAATTTTCTTTGACTGTTATTATTAACAGTCAAACATCTATCCGTTAGTGACTCATAATTCAGTAATGAGATGGCATCCACATCAACTAATATTATTTTTCAATTTTATATTTATTTCTCAAAATTTCAAAAATAAAAAATATAAATGGGCCCACATAAACTCTCTACCCCATTTCAAACCCAAACCCCACCCATCCCTGCGCCCCCTCCAACCCGTCATCTTCTTCCTCTCTACCGCCCGTTCATCTTCTTCATCGTTCCATACGCAGGATCCGGTCCACTACGGCGGCGATAATGGCTCTTCCTTCGCTTCTCCCGCCGCCACGCTAGATTGCTCGTGGTTTGTGTCCGAGAACTTGACCGAACCCTAATGGATCTAATACTTCCTCGAGCTCCACCCTTCTTCCCCAAACTCAACCCTCGATCTGTCACCTCTATCGCCGCTGCGTCAATGACCTTTGTTTCTCGTCGACGCCTTCATTTTGATTTTCACTATGGTTGTTGATTTAGATTAGGGTTTGAATTTGGGGCTTTGATTGGGTAAGAAAATGCAGAAGAGGGGGTTGTTTCCCTGCTAAAGATGTCATCGCTCGACTCCCACGATCAAGACGATGCTCTGGTGAGGGATGTCGATGGGATTGATGATTTGGCAGTCTGCGTCAGCCTTGAAGATCGATAGTTTACTTTTCTTCTACGCCTGCCATCCCCCGCTCCATCTTTATCCCATCAGATTGTCGATTTTGATTCTCTCCCCCCGAAATCATCGCCCTTACTCTCACCTCCAACTGCTGGTCAACGATTGCTTTCCCTGCTTCTGCTCGACTACTATTCAGGTGACACCGGGCAGAATTTTGAAGGTCAGGATTGGGGGATTGAAGATTGGAATCAGCTCGGGTGGAAGAGGAACGAAGACGATAAGGGAAAAATTGACTTAATAAATTTTATTAATGTGGTTGGTCGCTGAAGCGTCGGAGGAAGAATGTTGGTGGTTGCCGGAAAAATGTAAAAGTTTTTTATTGTTATTTTTTTAATTATTCCTTAAGCCATGGATTTTGAGACAATAAGAGGTTTTTTTTTATTTGGTAAGTTTTTGTTTTAACTTTTATTTTAATTGAATTAAAAGAATAATGACATGGCACCCATGCATCAGCCACGTCAGCAGCATTTTGCTGAGTCTTTCACGGATAGATGTTTGACCGTCAATATAAACGGTAAAAAAAAAATTTGGGCCAAATTTGTCAATTAATTTGAAAAGTTGGCCACAATTATCTTATTGAAAAATTCGGGCCAAAATTGACACTCACGCCAAACTTCGGGCCAAAATAGGGTATTAATCCATACATATATATATATATATAAATTAATACGTATATACTTATCCTGTCGATCGATATCCCGATTTTTGTCGAAATATTATCAAAATACCCAATTTTAAATCATGAAATTTTCTTGCGATCGAAATACGAGTTTAGCCGAAATGGGATGTTACACAATCTTTAGGAGCATAACTCCTTTCTTTCATATATTATTGGACATGGATTGAATTGTCTCCTGCAAGATAAGTATATTATCAGTCATATGTCTAGTTGGTACAGAGCTGTACTGATTAGGTTGAACAAGGTGATTCATGAGGGGTTTCATTATATCATCCAGACACTTAGCCACCACTTTCTAAGACACATTGTAGAGGCTAATGGGTCAAAACTAGTTCATGGAGCTGGCTTCCTCCACTTTTGGGATCAAGGTCAGAAGCATCTTGATGATGTTGACGCAATCTGGACTGATAAAGCATCAAGACGTAAAGATGGTAAAATCAGAGCCAATTACATCCCAACATGCTTGGTAAAAAAAATCATGGAAGCAATCCTTTCTAGGTGCTTTCATCCCACTCATCATCATCACATTGTTCTTCACTTTCATCAGGCATGGTGGTCTTGCAATCTTAGTCAGAGTTGCTTCTTCTAATTTAAAGAAATTAGTCGCCACATAAGGACGCTCCCTATGTTGCTCTTGTGTATAAGTTTATAAGAAACTATCTGGCCATCTATTGGAGCATAGTGCATCCATAATCCATTGGTTGATATAATGTTTTAGGCCTTTGATCTAGTTTATCATTTTTTGGGAGAGCGTGCTTGTGTGGAAAAATCTTGTATTATGATCCCCTCACTTTATTCATTTAGCTCTCAATTTTTGTAGCCATAGAACTTCCATCTTCCCATAGGACATCTTCCACTTCCTCCCTGGTGTTATGCTCAACAGAAAAAGATTGTCGAGTAGAATTTCTATCATTCCTCCACTCCAGTGAATTCAACTTGTTTGAGAGGATCTTCTTCCTTTTGAATATGTTTTCAAAAATCTATTTGTTCCAAATCGTTAACTTTTCGGTTAGGTCCTGCAAAGATGGAATAAACTCGTGACCATATTACCATATTACCAATAGCTGTAAGATAGTAGTTAGGGCTCCCAACCATGATATATTTGAGATGTATGAACTGTCTTTGGGTTTTCGTGACTTCAAGCATCATATTACCTTTATTATATATAATACAAATTCCACCACTGAAGCCAATCACGTAAGATAATTCCCAAGAATCATATTCCAACAATTTGATAATTTCAAGAGCTTCCTCTTCACTGATCCTTAGTTTCATAATATGCACAATGCTCGAATTATGTGTGGCCCTATAAAACTAAAAATAAGATAAAAATTTGGAATTTTTTGCACCCCTGCAGCTCCAAAAAAAAAAAAAAAAAAACTTAATCATTGGAAGATAATGAAGGCTTATCTAATGCAACAAAGTCGAGATTCTCAAACAGTGTCGATGACCATTATTCTTTTATCTGCATCCCTACCTACTTCACCAATTAAAACAGCAGGTGTTAGGACACTTTCTGATCCTTGTGTAGCATTCTTAATGCATTGATCAAAGACTATCTTTCTGTCATGTGTCTTCCCTTTGTACGGGGCTTTGGTCATGGCTTCTTTAGTTGCTTCTTTGCCTTTCCTGTTTGTGGTTACTTTTGGGTTTGGAATGGTTGACTTCTCCTTTAAAGTGTTTACCACTTCTTTGACATTTTTTTTATCTCACTTCCTTGGTTCTTGTTAGTCAGGTTCTCCTTGGTCTTAGTATAGTTTCATAATGTGGATTTCGTTGGCGTGCCCTTATTCACTGGTTGTTTTTGGCTTGTCTCCTTGGGAAGCCATTATTGTGGCCGTTTGGCAAAAACTAGAATATTTTGCCTACATAGTTAAATTCATGTAAGATAAAACATTGTACGCCTCATAACGTTTTCACTAGGGATGGCAATGGGGCGGGTTTGTCTAAACCATCCCCATTCCCGTTTATAAATATCCAAACCCATACCGACTCGCTAAAACACCACACCAAACTACGAGTAGTATGAAAATGCAGTATAGTGGGTTCAGTTTTATTTATCAACCCCGGCCTAGATTTACCGTCTGATATGTGAAACCCTGTTATCTAGCTGTAAAAGTTGAGTGAGAATGGGTTTAAACTAAAGCATAAAGAATGCAGCAAGTAGTTCGATTTTCTAAAGCAAGAGAAGACTCACTTGGGAATGAGTCCTCGTAACTCCTCAATTAGGTCCAAGATGTAACTCCTTTTGGTTGCTTTACTATTGATTAGACTGCGGAAGATCCGAAAATAGCTTGGAATCTCTTAAGCTGATCAGCCCTCTTAGACAGAATACCTGGCAGACGACTAGCCTTCACCAGGATAAACTACTAAGGCGATTCACACAGATCTTCACTACTTGGAACGAATTCCAATACAAAGCAGTGAATTGATTGACTCTCGTACGATCAATTCACTCCTATCGATTGAAGAAGCTCTTTCAACCTAATCAGGTTCTATCTATCATAGGTTAAAGCATAAGTCAAGAAAAATTGATCAGGATTCGATTGACTAAATAAACATGTCTCAATCGATTAAAATCATCCCGTATAACATCCAAAAGTTATCACCAGCAAGATACCTAACACATGGAATAAGGATTCTTCATACCAAAGTGAGAGAAAGATTCTCCATAGTGTGTGTGTGTGAGAGAGAGAGAGAGAGAGAGAGAGAGAGAGAGAGAGAGAGAGAGAGAGAGAGAGAGAGAGAGGAATATAGAAATCAAAGCAGTCATACTCATAATGATGTGTATAATCTGCTCAGGGATGTCAATCTTCGCTCCTTGGGACGCAACCTGGGCTTCAATGATGTGAAATCCACTCCAAATAGCTCATAGAGTTTGTTCCTCATCACTTTCTCTCTCTATAACTCTGTTTTTGCTCAAAAAAGCTGAATCCCCTTCTTTTGACTCGAATATGCCAGTTTAACCCGATACTAGGCAAAACACGGGCGGCCAGTTACACAGCCGTGTTCTTGCCGTGTCCCGCTCGTGCTTTGTATCATTCAGCAGCGTTCACGAGCCAGTCTCGCACATAAATGCACTGCCAAGTTGTCGAAAAAACACGACTGTGTCTTATGGGAACCCACTCGTGTTTAGCTTGAGGATCGTCACCACGCTCGGTATAAAAAGCACTAGCGGGGTGCTGAGTGAAACACGGTCGTGTTTTTAGGGAATGCTGCTTGTGTTTCTTCCTCAGCTCCACTTTTGATAGGCTTTTGAGTGACCAAACAACCTCCGATTGACCCAAAAGTTGCGCCTATGCCTCCCTTTACCTGCTAGGATCTGAAATATGACAAAATAGTACAACCTAGCATAAAATGGGCCAAGGAGCCACAAATTCGAGCCGAAACAGTTAAGAAACACATGTGCAAATGTGACGCTCTCACATACCCACCCCAGAGCCATACCGTGGAATGTTTTGCAAACCCATCCCGTACCCATGGGGTTCGGGTACCCGTGGGTAATACCCGCCCTGTACATTCAACAAAGATACAATCATTCTTAATGCGTTTTAAATTATATGATTCTAAAACAACCATTAATCCATATGATAGAGTACGATATTGTTCAAATTATTATTCTCTAACTCTCATACATCTACCAAATAATCATCAATTAACATAATTATCTTACTATCAAGAGGGAAAAGTGAAATGATGAAGGGATAAGTGAAGAAAAAGAATTACCTTTTGATTTGGATGGGCACTGAATTGCATTTTCACAATTTATTTTCTCTGAGTAACCTCATTATCATGATAGGTTACAATTTGATCTATGCATTTTTAGAGCTAATTCAACTAGGAAACCCAAACTATTCAAAAAGTATCACTTGTGTCCTAAACTATCCAATATGAAAAATCTTGCACGAACTATTTTTTCCTTAATGTTGACCGACGTAGATCGTTAGTATTTAACAGAAAATCTAGTGAGCATCGATGTGATTTGTGCTAGATTTGTCATCTTGAATAGTTTAAGACACAAATGTCACGAAATGCATATAGTTTGTGTCAAATTTGTCATATGGAATAATTTAGGACATAAATGACACTTTTAGGATAATTTGAGCTTTCTAGTGAAATTAGCACTATTTTTTATATGTGAGGCGGGTATGGGTATGGGGTGGGGGAGGCTAAAGTCATACCCGCCCCATACCTATTAAACTTTTTGTGAACTTTACCCATATCCACCCCATACCCGGTCAATGCGGTAATTCCCCACATTTACTAGGTCGGAAAAGGTCGTGTGCCCGCGGTTATAGGTTCGATTAACATCCCTAGTTTTCACCGATCTTGACAAGCACCTCTTATAATCTCAAAGCTACGAGATAGTTATTTTTTGGGTCACCGTCATCACCACCATTATTATGATTCTTCAACACCCCAAACTAATCACGCACATCCCTTTTTCCTTTGGATTCTAAAAATCAAAGGTATCGTGATTGAATTGTTCAATACCGTTAAAACTACATGTTGAATTGAATTTTAGTAAATGTTTTTTTTTCGATCGAAACTTCGGTAAGGTACAACTTTTGCTATCGAGGGGAAAAGGCATCTTCCCAGCTTGTTCAAGAAATGAAGCCGAGTAGTGAGAATCTTAACATGTGGAGAGAGGTGTGATTGTGCCAAATTGTTGGACCACTTGCTCTTGTTAGCAAATTAAATAAGTTTATGTGTCTTTTTAATTAAATAATTTTCTAATCAAACTTGTTAAAAGTTAGGACATAATTAGTATTGTTTTCATGCAAATATTTTAAAAGAAAACGAGTTGGAGAGGCATGTTCGGTGACATAAGCTTCCATCTATATTATTTTAAATTTCTTGTCAAGGTGATGATCGAATTGGAAAGTTAACCAAAATTGAAAATGGATCTCTTTCATTTGGCTTTGTTTAAAGGATGGGCGGTGCTTTCATGCGTACCTTTTTGTATGGTGGTCGGGGAAGGTGCATTATTTTAAATCTTTCTTTATGGAATGAATTAATTTATTATAATCTACCAAATTATAATTCATTTTATAATATATTTGGGAAATATTTTTTTGGAGTACTCATTATCTCCTTCATTTAACTCAATTCAAAAAACATTTACGCAAAAATCAGTTCATTGTGATCTACAAAACAATAGTCATGATATATTTCGGAGTAAATTTTTTTCCAAAATATATTTCCATACCACAAATGACAGTTCATATATTCCTACACTCTCTAAAGGAACAACGTCCGACCTTCATTCAAATTCATTTGAGCTTCTGTGTGGAAGTAGGTACATAAAGGTTTAGGCTCTTCCTCCAAAGAAAACATGTGGGGAGGGCCTAAAGAATAAAGGTGGAGTAAAAAAGGTAGTTTCTCACCATAAGTTAGGGGTGGACAACGGGAAACGGGTATTTGGGTATACCCGTACCCATCCCATTTTTTAAGGGTTACGGGTATCCAAATACCCGTAATTTTTTGTACGGGATGAGACTTGGGATCAAGAATTGCTACTTTGGGTACCCACGGGTTACCCGTTAATACCTGTTTGAGTATTACGGATACCCGTTTTACCCATTAATCCATGCCAATCTAGAGAACAAGAATGGAGCTATACTGCATTCCAATTTTCCTCCTAGATGGAGCTATACTGCAAGCTCTGCGACTCTAATAAATAGCTTTCCCTTTCTTATTTCCTCCATTTTCTCTGTGACTATCCCTTCCATTCCAACATCAACCTTACCAAACTCAAAATAATCCAAACTTCCATTATCACTCAAAATGAAAACTAAGCGTAAACTCTCTTCTTCGCCAGTTCATGTTGGCATGTTGCTGCGGTAGTAATGAAGCTTCACTCCAAACAAACCCCTGAGCTCTTCGTGCGAATAACATTGGGTAGAGATCGAAACCTGGACTTATTTTCGAGGATGTTGACGTGGGCTGGCGAGAATGTAAGTGCGGAAGATTTGCTAGGTCTAGTGGATGGATATTTACGGATAGTATGGGTACCCGTTATCCGTCCCGTACGGATTTGGGACATGGGATGGAGATTGCTCTCCAAATGGGATTGGGTACCCGTTTCAAACGGGACGGGTATCCCGTCCCATCTCGTTGCCCACCCCTACCATAAGTAATAGTCTTAATTTAGAATACAAGGGGCTTTCACTTCCCCTCAAAGTATGATTATGTGTTTCGTTACTTGAGAATGCATAAAGTGTTTCGTTTTGCGTTACTTGAGAAAAAAGTGCATAAGAAGATAGACTAGCTTAGACTGTAATTTGTTGATTACAAATTTGTAGATAATTACAAGATGAATAAGTTGGGGAGAATTTGATTAGCTTGGGGTGATTAAGTCAAGTTAAAAGTCCTGACAATGGAGGAGCATTATATCCATACTATGGTTTCTCTGAAGCAAGGAGAGCAATTCATTTTCAATTCAGTCTATGGCTCTAATAGTGGAAAATAAAGGTTAGATACTTATAAGAGCTTGAATAAATGGAAAGTTCTGCTATTTCTATGGCTGATAGGGGGATTTAAAACATTTCTTTACCCTGCTGAAGCATAGAATGAAATGTGTTGATATCTAGTACTATGACTGATTTTAGAGAATGGGTTGTAAGGATGAAAATAGTGAATCATATGGGAACTTGACCTATTTTTGGGCAAATAAGCAACAAGGCAATCCAATTTCCAGGCGGTTAGATAAATTGTTGGTGAATCTAGATTGGTCAGGGTTGCTATCTGAATGTGTGGTTGAATTTCTAACTCCTGACTTCTCTGACCATTCTATAATTCTAATTGTTCCTAAAGTTCATGCCAAGATCTTTCCCAAACCATTTTGTTTCTTTGATGAGAAATTTTACAATGCTATATAGTATTGGTGCTATAGGATTTTGCTTTTATGGTACAACTTAAAATTGTACGTTTATGTTATGGTACAATTTCAGACTGTACCTATACTTTTTGTACAAATTCTTTTATGGTACAACTTGAACTTGTACCTTTATGTGATGGTACAACTTCAAGTTGTAAAGTTGTACCATAACATAATGGTACAAATTGCTTTATGGTACAACCTAAACTTATACATTTAATGTTATGGTACAACTTTAAGTTGTACATTAAAGCACCAATACTATATAGCATAGTAGAAGTGCTCTTCTTTGATACGTGGTTTGAACATCATCAATTTTTCCAAATTCCTAAAGATGGTTGACAACATGAAGTATATGGGACATGGCTTTATCGCATTAAATAGAGATTGTATTAAAAGAGAACTAAAAAAGTTAAACAATGAGGCATTTGCTAATATTTCAAGTAGAGTGAAGGAAATGGAGGAAATAATGATGACAAAATAGATGCAGGCTTTGGATGATCCCTTAGGAAATCTATTTTAAAAAATTAAGGATTAATAATGCTACTAAGGCTGGCCTAGATCTGAAAATGTTTGAGGAAGCATTCTTCATGCAGAAATCTTGAATTAGATGGTTGGTATTGAGAGACCATAATACGTCTTTCTTTCATAATTTTTTTCAATTATGAATTACTAGGATGCAAATAAGGAAACTTATTTTTCAAGGTGGGGAGGAATTGACAGAGGAGCAGGATGTTGCTAATGAAGCAGTTAGTTTTCACAAAAGGTTATTTTGTTTTGTGAATGAAGAGGTTAGGGTTGATGGAGGTCTCATTAAAGGGTGCTTGATGTGAAGATTAAGTAGTAGAGATCAATACAGTCTTTGTGAAGAGGTATCTGGGATGGAAGGTAAGACTGCTTTGTTTGACGTGGATGCTTCCAAGGCCCCTGGGGATGATGGTTGGACTGTATGAGTTTATCAAAGATGGTGGGAAGTGATAGGGCAAGACATTATTGTTGGGGCTAAACAATTAATCATCCATAAACAGTTTCCTAAAGGTATGAACTCTGCATCATTAACAAGGGCCCCGAAAATTCCAAATGTTTACCACTTGTCCGCATATCAACCCCTATAGCTTGTATTAATGTGATTTACAAGATCATCTAAGAAAATATTAGCCGATAAAATGAAAATGGTTCCGCCTACAGACATTAGTAGGAATCAATATGCAGTCATTCAAGGTAGAAGTATTCTAGAGAATATTCTAATGGCTCAAGAAATCATTTAGAATTATAAAGGATATTGCCTCTAGGAGTTATTTGTCATGTATGATGAAGAGAATGTGATTACCTACGAATTTCTTGGATTGGATCACTCTATGTTTGAACTCGGCTCACTTAAGCATAACTATTCATGGTAGCTTGTTTAGTTATTTTAAGACTGACAAGGGTGTTGGGCAAGGGGATCCTTTATTCCCCTACCAATTCACCATAGCCATGAAACCTCTATTTGTATGCTAAAGTCAAGATGCTTTGAATAGGCAGATTCCTTTTCATCGCCAATGTAAGAAAATATGGCTTACTCACTTATGTTTCGTAGATGATCTTCTTATCTCTACAAAAGGATCAACTTTTTCTTTAAGTGGGGTAATGATAGTTTTGGATAATTTTTATAAGCTATCAGGACTGAAATGTAATCCATACAAGTGTGAAGTTTTCTTTGGAGGGTGTCAAATGAGTTCAAACATAATGCTTTGCATGTTTTGATTTCAAAGAATAGCATTTACCTGCTCGTTATTTGGGTCACCCATTGATTTCAGGTAAGTTGTCTAATACATTGTCATATGCTGGGAAACTTCAATTTGTGGATTTTGTACTTTATCCACTTATACATTACTAGATGGCCATATTTGTAGTTTTTAAGAAGGTGATAAAGGTTATTAAGAAGATTTGCTCCAATGTTTTATGGTTTGGAGATGGGTATGGGAGAGCAAAGCTGTCATGGGAGGCTCTAGCTTAACCAAAATGAGAAGGAAGACATGGATTGAAGGACCTATTGACCTCGTATTTAGCATGTGTTGCCTGTTTACTCTGGTTATTGCTGTTGCAAGGGGTCAGTTTCCGAGTGGCATGGATATATCAATACAGGCTAAGGGGCATCACTTTTTGGGATTTCATGATCATTTCCTCAGGATCTTGGATATGGAAACAACTACTGAAGCTTAGACCTGGGTATAGATACATAATGGATGTAGATATGTAGAACATTGTTAGATGGCAGGGAAAGAAGATGAGCAGGTTTTCTATTTCAATAGTCTGAGACTCAACAAGAAGTAAGAAACCTGAGGTTGGCTGGTGGAAGGTTCTCTAGGAAAATTTTAGACTATAAAAAAAAATAGGTTTTAGTCATGGTTGATCATTTTAGAAAGAATATCAACTAGAGACAAGCTTAAAAGTCGGGGGTGTAATCAAGGATGATATATGTCTTTTATGTAGTGATGCAAGGGAATCCAAATATCATATACTTTAATTGCGTTTACACTAAAGATTTTGTGTATGCAGTGTGGAGAGTTAAAGTTTCATTTTCTGATTCTTGGGAGGATCTGTTGAGATTTATCTCTGAAAGAGCCTAGAATGGTAGTAGTATTGGACTGGTTGAGTGCTCCTTGTGGTGCTGGTGCATCGATTTTATATGGGAAGAAAGGTGCAAACAATTTTTTGGGGACAGAGCTTGATTTCCAGGACTTCTGGTAGATATATTGAGAGAAGAGGGGAGATTATTTGGATGCAACAATGAAGAATTCTACAGACATCTTCAGCAGACTCCTAGATGTTGTCATGTTCTTGACCGAGTGTAGATTTCTCTACTTGTAGTTTTTTCATTTATATTTGAGAACAATGGGCTTCCTACCTTGGTATTTTTGACCCTTGTGCTTATTTTTCCAAGAGAGTACTTAATGAGAATTGCTAATTACCGATTGCTTTTACAATAATACCTCGTTGTTGAGGCTAGATATTTCTCGGAAAGCCCAAGGAGACGAGTCTCCGTTATCAGCCCATAAAGAGGGTTTTGTCTTCATCTTCAAAATTGTTCTGCTCACCTCTAGCAAAAGAAAACCAACAGAAGCACAACAAGCAATGTTTAAGGAAGATTGGACCAGCCAAAGGAATAACTTAATATGGAAATATCCAAATAGCAATGGGAATGACACTAAAGAAGCAAGAGAAGATCTCAATTAAAGGCCTATATGAGGATTCTAAAAGAAAAGAAAAGGCAATGAGTTCATGTTTACAACCCTCAGCAAGAACATGGAAGATCTTTGAGAGGTTTTTGTAATGGGTTCATGTTACAATTCCTTTCTATATAGATTAGTTAGGGTCTCTATTTTACCGAAAGAGATTAAGTCTCAAATCCTCGAATTAGACTTTGTATCTCCAAACAAATCATAATGCTTTACAAAATATGTATGATTATCAGTTGTCTTCATATAAAAGTATTGGATCCAAAGTTGTTCCACAGTCGCCGCGTCTAGTAAACGACGTAACAAAGAGAAATCGTACTACTCTAAGTGCTATTAAATACATAGGTAAAGATGCATAACTGCATATTCAAGCTTCGAATACCAAAATTAAAAGCTACATGGCCATTACAAAGCATTGACACTAAATGTGGCAATTTCTAATCCAATCCATCAATACCACTCCTTCCCCTTGAAAGGGAGAAATAACATAATTCACCAGCAAAGCGAATTCCCCAAAATCTTAGGTTTTCAATTCATTAAAATATCCAACCAATCCAATCCATTTATATCAATCCATTTTTTCATAAATATTCTCAAAAAGGGAAATAGTAGATATAGTGTACAAAATTTAAGCCTTTTCAGGTTGAAACGTAAAAGAAGGGACGCTAGCCGGCCAACCAAAGACCACCGATAAGAGAGCACATGATATGTGCAACTCTTTAATACCTATTCGGCAAAGGTTAAGTCGTTAACTTAATATCCACCCTTTGTAGGACGAAAGTCAAGGACCAAGCCACTGTGGCTATTAGATAACCGCAATGCATCAAACCCGGCAAATCTAACAACAAAATATGCTCGGAGCAAATACACAATAGAAACTAAATCACTAAGAATACGGATTTAGGACACCCCACGCGTTGGAGTTAGATTTGGAGTTGCAAGCAAGCCGAACTCAGCAGGCCACCTGAGGAGCCAAAGTCAAACAAACCCGCCACTAATAGGTAAAGATAAGAACCAAATAACACAATGAAAACCAGAGAGGAAGTTCCGCTCTGCCCAGGCGCCCCTACAAAACAAAAAACAGACGGGCCAATGCATCAAACCCATAAAATTTCCCTGATTGCATCTTCGGTGGGAAATTGCATCTTCACTTCCAATGACTGCTTAAGCCTGCAAAAACAAACAAAAAAGCAAGGCCCGAACCAATCTAACCAACGGGCTAGGAAAAGCCCAAGAAAGCCAACGTAGCAGTTGGAGAAACATGACTCCAAATGGGGTTGCCACTAGTCTCGAGAGATGATCCGGTGACCTGGGGGGTCTTAGTCACTTGACAGGGTAGTTTGGATATTATGGAAAATTACGAAGTATACAAACCGGACTTACAATCAGTACAAACCATACAAACATACGAACAGTACAAACTAGAGCGACAAAACATACAAACATATTTACAAACCTTAAAAACATATTTACAAACATTAAAAACATATGAACTGTACAAAAAATACAAACTAGACCGACAAACAATACAAACCATACAAAAAGAAAAACAACCAGGTTGACTTTGGATGCTCCATCCCTATATAGAGGGGCTCCTTCCCAAAGTCAACCTGGGTGTTTTTCAGACATACAAACATTACAAACATGATGGACAAAAATGACAAACTAGACCAAAAATTCATACAAACTGGAAAAACACATGGGTTGACTTTGGAGGCTTTATCCCTATATAGAGGAGTTCCATCCAAAAGTCAACAAGGTTGTTTTTTAGACATAAAAAACATTACAAACATGGTTGACAAAAATGATAAACATGGTGCACAAAAATAACAAAGCTTACAAACATTAGAAAAGAAACCCACAAACATTACAAAATAACAAAGTTTACAAAATAAACCGACATATAGTACAAAGCATACTAACCGTACAAAAATGTCACTAAAATGACAAACAAGAATGATAAACAATACAAACATAATCGATACAAACATTACAAAATAGATCAACAAACATCACAAATCTAGCAGTGTCGCCGGAAAATCCTTCTGCGTCGTCTCTGGTCGCCGGAAAAATCTCCTCCAGTCGTCGGGAAAATTTCCTCCGTCGGTAAAAATTCTCTCTCTCTCTCTCTCTCGTACAGGAGCTTTGGAGGGAAAATTCTCTCTCTCTCTCTCTCTCTCTCTCTCTCTCTCTCTCGTATAGGACCTTTGGAGGGAAAATTCTCTCTCTCTCTCTCTCTCTCTCTCTCTCTCGTAGCTGCTGGGAAAAATCCCCAGGATACAAAGAATGGCCAGAAGGCCAAGGAAAGAAAGAACGGCCAGAAGGCCATGGAATAATTCCGGCGAGGGGATCTGACAAAAATTATCCCGGCGGGGGACCGGGGGAAGGTCACCGGCAAGGGGCGGGAGATATCACATCAAACCTTACACAAGAAACAAAACACGACACAAAACTAGAAGGGACCTAACTAGGCATAACAGTAAACAAACAAAGGGGGAAATGCAGATAACCTGGAGAGGAATCGATAATAAGAATACCTCCAAGCAAAGAGCACACAATAGAATAACAAATAGAAATTAAGAATGACCACCTCAAAAAGGGGCCAAACAAAGAATAACAGAACAAGAAGACCAACAACATACCAAAATAAAATAAGAAGAACTTAGCAGGATACGATAAACAATTAATTAAGAAAATTAGAGGAGAGAAGAGGGGAATCACCAGCCAAAGAACATGCAGAACAATAGTTTAGAGCTAAGCATGCAATCACTAATACAGAGAACTGAAAACGGAAACAATAAGGAACCGAACAAAGAAAAACTAGCAACCAAAATTGTGCAAAAAAGAAAGAGTTAGAGAGAATCGCTCTGCGGCGAGCAGCTGTGAAGCAGCAGAGATGGACCGAGGGTTGAAAGGAAGGCATCAGTTGAAGCCGGAGCCCAGAAGAGATGTGAAGTAGAGGTGGTCAATAGACCATCCGGGTCAGTATTACCGGATATTAGGTTTCTCGATCTTGTGGAATCTTCCAAACCACCGGTGATGAATTCTTCCTTTTCTTCTATTACATTTGATCCCAGACGATTTGCGGTTGTGGGCGGCGGAGGCCGGAGAGAGGGAGAGAGAGAGCACTTCTACTTACTCCGTCTTTCTTTTTCCTCTTCCTCTTCTCTAGACTGCAGAAGGTGCCTCTGATGCTTGTGGCCACGACGACGATGACTCATGACGCTGGAGGTGGAGACGACCGTGGCGGCTAACTGATGACTACGACGACGATGATGATGATGAGGTATGTCGCATGGTGGTGTCGATCTGGTAGTGCAGGTACGACAACGATCGACAGGTAATGCTGCAATGAGTTTGGCGACGACCTGGAGAGCGAGAGGAAGTGGGCGAAGATGGAATCGGGTCTCCATTTATATCAATCCATTTGATCCAAATCCAATTGGATTGGTGGATTCATGGATTGATTCATTGATCCAAATGACAAATTACGGTTTAGTATCTATACTTTTTATATTTTACATTTTGGTACCTAAAATTTATTTTTATACAAAAAATATGATTGGAAAATTATGTTTTGGTGCCTAAATTTTTTTATTATGAAATTTTAGTACTTAAACTTTTCAAAATTTACATATTGGTTCAAGACTTGGATGTCATTTGAATTCATGGATCAATCCATCAATCCATGAATCCATTTGATCCAATCCACTTAATCCATGGATACATCAATCCAATCCACCAATCTATAGATCCAATATATTTGCCGCCTTTAATTGAACCTCTTCCTTCAGCTAAGTTACCAGTAGATGCCAATTTTTTTTTAGCTCACTCGAACACCCTAATGCAGCGCTCTTTCCACACAAAAACCTACGACTTAACACCACAACACAAAAAATACCCATCCGAGAGTGCCACCACGCGTTCTTTGCATCTGACAGATAACCGATAGCATTCCATACCATGTAGAAGGGCAAACATGCATCAGACCCTTGAACACGGGTCTGGATCCACTACCTTAAGGTAGGTAATGGTGAGTAACCCGTCTACATCAGAATGACATCAACATTCTCTCTCATATGGAAAGCTTTTAATCTTTTATCCTTTAATCTTTAACGGATGATTGCTTTCTCGTTTTAAGTCAATTAATTTTTTTTGTACATATAGATCAGATTAATTATTTTCTTCAAAATGATATCCACTTTGATATTTTTTTAGAACAAAAAAAATCAAGTCGTTTTTTACGTACCATATGGTATTGACTGGTATTAAATAAGAGCATACCATATGTTATGAAAGCGTACCATGGTGGTATGAAAATACCAAGACTGTAGGATGGTTGAATACATGATAATAAAAGTATATTAACGCTCATATATGACTTTCATCATTGTGTACCACAAGTAACCACCCTCACATCAGGGTGGTAGAGTATGGTATTTTTTGGTCCTTTATTTTTTTCACTCATAAATTTGTAGATCCAATAGATCTTGATGAACTCGTTCCTTTTGTGCAAATATTTTAAAAAACGAAGAAGATACCATATGGTATGGAGTTGGTACGAGAGGTACGAAAAAATTTCTAAAAAAATATTGAAAATTGATCTCATTTTGTAGAGCGCAACGAACTTGTTCCATCTGTGCAATTTTTTTTTGAAATCCAAGTTAGAACCAAGAATATAAGAGTCGATTAAGAAAACTGGGGAAAATAAAATGACTTTAATTCACAACTCTCATATCTGAATTTTCTGAGTCCACTTAAATCTAAAAGTCAAGATTTAGATACTAAGGGTTAGTAAACAATGGTTACTCATACTATCTTGAGCCCTTAAACACCGTAGCTAAATTTTGCTAGACAAGGAACAACAAAATAAAGATGGTTTCATGTATCACTCTCCATATGCATATCACAAAGCAACACACCAATCACCTGAACACTTCCCCATTCACAGTGATTCGTCAATGTTGTAAATCTATTGAGAATAACCTGTCATGCCAAGAACTGGTGGAGTGTAACTTTTTCCTTCCCCAAAATTACCTATACCATCTTACTAGTGGTTGACGAACCCATATTGCTTCACATACCAATTTTAACTACAAAACTCTTCTGGACTTTTCTTTCCTATAAAAACCGACCTAATCCATCTCTCTCCATTCTTAAACGAAACCAAGTTCTAAGCCTTAGAAGTTTTCTCCACAACCAAAAACCAGCCTCGTCACCTTTAAGTCCCATATCTACAACCCTTTTAGCAAATATTTCTCAAAGCCATCTCTTTAGTAAATTGAGGTACCCTCCAAAAAGCACCTCGCACTTTTTTGAAATACATTAAAGAGCTCAAAAATCATAAAACTGATCCAAAGCTCTCCTTACACATTATAAAACATAAATCGCTGCCTTAGAGAAGATCAATAGTTTATTAGCAAAGTATAAGTGTGTGAGCCCTATACATCGATGTTGAGGATGATAAGAGAGGTATTTCATCCTTGATGTCCTATCTAAGATAGTTGTAAGAATATCCATGGAAATTGAACAAAGGTAGGGCATAATGGACCCATGCCTCACCCCCTATCACTTGAAAAAACCCAAATAAGCTCCCTTGAATTTTAATGATGAAATATGCACCGATAAGAAATGCTCGACTCCATTGTGTCAACTTTACATAGAAATTCATCAATTGCAATACACAAAAAAAGAATTCCCATCAAAGATGTTGATAATAACTTTGACCTTACAAAACCCTTCACAGAAGCCGAAATATGGAAGGTCACCAAAGACTGCAATGGCGATAAAGCGCCCGGACCGGATGGTTTTACTCTCGCCTTCTTCAAAAGTGGCTGGAACGTGATCAAACGCAACCTTCTAAAGGTTCTGGATGAGTATTACTTCACGGGTACCTTGTCGAAAAGCATAGGGCACTCTTTCATCTGCTTAATTCCGAAAAAGAAGTAACTGAAGGAGTCAATGATTTTTCGGCCGATCAGCCTTGTTGGTAGTCTCAACATGCTTATCTAAAAAATGCTCGTCAACAGATTAAGGCCTCTCATGGTCAGGTTCATCTCTTGTAATAAATTTGTAGGGGTTCGAGGTAGACAGATTCATCATGCGAGCTTCATCGCAAATGAATCAATCAAAAGCAGAAGAAGTGGGAAGGCCGGTGTTGTTCTAAAACTCGACATTGAAAGAGCTTTTGACAGCGCAAGTTGGGAGTGTTTGGAGAAAGCTTTGAAGGCTGTTGGGATTCATAGAAGACTGCAGAAATGGCTCATGGGAACAATGAATTCTTCTCACCTCTCAATTCTTGTCAATGGTGAGGCTACTGGTTTCTTCTGTATGAAGAAAGTTTTTAAACAAGGAGAACCACTCTCTCCCTTTATCTTTATCATTATCATGGATCTTCTGACACATATCTTGGACAAAGTTTGTGCAGCCGGTTACAGTAGTGGTTTTTGCGCGAATGAGACTAATGGAAGGGGGAAGTTACGCATCTTCTTTACGCGGATGATGCAATTATTTTTTGTGATGCGACAGAAGAGGAGCTCTTGAACATCTCAGCCTCTTTGATTTGTTTCCATACAATAATAGGTCTGAAGATTAATCTCGATAAAAGTCGTTTATTCCCAGTAGGTGATGTGGAGGACATTGAAAGACTTTCCGAAATTGTTGGATGTGATTGGGGGTTCTTACCTAGTGTCTATATCGGGCTTCCCTTAGGTGATGCTCCTTTCTCGAGCAATATGTGGAACCCGATTATTTCGAAAATGCGAAAAACTTTAGAAGGGTGGAAAGGCACTTACCGAAAAAAGGGTGGAAAGGCCAGTACCTGTCTATGGGCGGCAGGATTGTGTTGTGTAACACTTGTCTGGCAAGTCAACCCATATACTTTGATGCTCTTTTCAAAGTGCCTAGGGAAGTGATTGAGATTATCGACAAGTTGTAGCGTGATTTCATCTGGTCGGGTACACATGATAGGCAGAAAATTCACTTAGTGGCTTGGAACAAGTGTAAAGCTCCAAAGGAGCTTGGGGGGTCTCTGAGTTCTTGACTTTGAACAAAGGAACATTTCTCTATTGTGAAATAGTTGTGGAAGTACGTAGTTGACAAGGAGGATTGGTGGCGTAAACTGATTGAGATCAAGTTCCCAAACCCGCTGTCGGAATGGACACCCAGGGAGATTAGAAGAAGCACCGGATGGAATCCTTGGATAGAAATTACCAAACTAAGATGAGTGTTATAAGGTTATGCTTGAATTGAATCGGGGTTCTCTTTGAACTCCTGTTTGTATGACAGGTGGATTGAAGAAGTGACACTCGCCAATGCCTTCCCTAGAGTTACTGTTGTCGCTGTCTTGCATAGCAGCCGTGTCTCTGACAACATGATAGTAGAATCCGAGAGCGTAACCTGGGAAATTGATTTAAAATTTTCAGTAAGGGGAGGGGCAGAGAGGGAAAGGGTGAGATTGTTGTAACTGCTTGATAGCTTGTCTCCTTCTTTGTTATCTGCAGGTCCATCAAGAATTGTGTGGCTGCCGCAGCCAAGTGCAGGTTTCATGGTTCGCTCCTTGTATGAAAGAAGATTCCTCGAGAGAACACCCGAATCTCAGGGATTCCCTTCAAAGGTGATTTTGCAGCATGTGATCCCGCTGAAGGTGCGTTTCTTCTTGTGGGTGACTTTCCAAATAAAGATTCTTACTCAAGATGTTCTAAAGAAGAAGGGGTGGAAGTTCCTTAGTAGATGTGAGCTCCGCAAAGCGGACGAAGAGGATGTTGAGCACTTATTTCTTAAGTGCAATTTCGCCAGACAAGTCTGGAGCATTATCGGAAAGTTTGTGAAAATTGAGCAATCCCTACAAGCTTCCCTGATGTGTATAATTGCAGCTGGCCATCTCAGAAACCACAAAGTCTGGCACGATGGTGTGCAAGAGTCTTATTACATGCAGTCTGCTGGGGTCTTTGGAGGGAGAGAAACTTAAGGATCTTCGAGGATTCACACGCCCTTGTTTAGGTTGTTTACTTCAGGATTGGTAACCATATTACGGAGTGGCTTGTTAGCGCCAATAAAGTTTATCAATAAGTCGCTGAAAGCTAGTTCCGAAACTTGAAATCGCAGATGTTGCCTGCTCAGGGCATTACAACAGGAATCAAAGCTTTTGATCAAGAATAGTGGACGAGCTTGTGCTGTGGTTTCATTTATCTTGGCTTGTTTCTTCCTCTTGTTCCCATATAAGGGTCCGTTATTTTTGAGCAGTTCTGGTAGCCACTGTTTGGTTTTTCTTTTCGGTGTTGCGTTGTGCGGTGTTTTTTGCAGCTGTTCTGATATGTTTGTGCTCTTGCCCTGTTTCTCTGTTTCTTTCTTTGTTCTTTGCTTCCCTATTCGTTGTACTTTAAACCTTTCTTTTCTATTTAATTGATGTCACCTTTATCCAAAAAAAAAAAAAGAGAAGTCCTAGTTAACTAAATCAATAAATTTCATCAAATTGACCTTACCTGAACTTTATGAGCATGTTCTTTTACAATGACAGTTTTGAATAATCTCTTGTACATTAAAAATATTATTTAACATGTTTCTATGCTTTTCAAAGCAAAACAAAATCTATGGAACTTTATAACAAATTTTGGATGATTATGGATTTCACCAATAAGACAAAGCCTAATGGAGGGAAGTATTCTGAAAGTCTTAACTGAATCCTAAGAGGATCCCACTAGAGAAAACTCAACCTAATATGAAAAAGGAGTCAATGGCGGGTCACAGACTGGTCCAACTGCCGGTAAGCCAAGGTATTGAAGCTGGAGCCTAAATTGCATGGAGACATTACTTGTAGCGGTAGTGCCACTGGCCACCGCTAATGGTCTAATCCTATAGAAGACTCTAGGATCTCCTGCTTCGTCTCCAAGTCAAATGAAATCGTGTCTCACTCGTACAAGGAAGGATATAGGTAGACTTAGAGGAGAAAACCTAGAATGCCCCTTGTATCTAGTACTATTAATAGAGAGCTAGACTTCAGTTGTAGACACATTGCGAATATTCACTTCAATCTTCTATTAGCACTATTAGCATCCATAGCAGGGGGCAAAATCAAGGAGATGATGTCATCATCAATGCTGGTACCCTCCTTCTCTTCTATGTATAGCTAGTTCAAATGAATTGTTTAAGAATGTGAACTCGTTATAATATGACTATTTCATTTCATGATTTCGTATTATGCTATTCTATGGTTGCTTGAGTATTTCAATATTTTATGTTTCCATGGATGTTTATATTTCCATTTTTATGATTCTATTGAATTCTACTATATGTGTTGTCTAGGGGTCAACAAACACACCCACAAACCGATCCACCTGTCCAACCCGACCCAACCCACCCGTATTTATCACTAAAACTAAGGTTTTGGGTTGGGGAGGGTTTTCTTTTGTAAAACCCGTCTCTTTTGGGTTGGGTTTGGATTTTGGATTACACAATCCGTAGAACCCGACCCAACGTGTGTTCCAACTATTGATATGATTTCTTATCCAAAAAATATTTATGTCATATATAACCATACTTATGAGAAAATTAAGATATTTTGACATGGTTTTCTCTCATGGTCTCTCTAAACTAATGCATTATTTGGCTTAAAGATTAGAGATTGATTTAATATATCTATGATTCACGTAATTCTTTTTCTTGTGTACAATTTTAATAGAATAACAAATTATAGATGCGTTCGTTTATAACATTTTTAGCCTATTTCAACAAATGTCGTGAAAAAAACTAGACATATGTTGAAGTAAATCACATTTTATTAAAATTTAAACAACATTTGTGAATTTTGATACCTTTCACCTCGGTTTATTCGTTTGAAATTTTAATTAGTTATAAAATATTTTTATGGTATAGCATAATTACATTTTTGTGTGTTGGGTTGAATTTTTACTTAAAAATACTGCCAATCCGACCCAACCCAATTAGAACAAACCGTAGGATTTTAATTTTTTTGGGTGGGTTTGGGTTTAATATTTCCCAAACTGTAGTGCATGGGTCAGGTGATTAAAATGGCTAAACCCGAACCACCCGACCCATGTATTTATAAGTATCTCTAGTGACCCTATCATATAAAATAGGGAGGCCCAGGTATTTCCCTAAGTCAGAGGTGTTTTGGATGCCAAGACGATTACAGATGCAAGATTTCTCAAGGTTCCTAAGATTTTTGAAAAAAAAACCCCTGGATTTCTCCTTGCTAAGAAGCTCTCCTGAGGCAAAGAAGTATTTCTCGATACTGTTGGTTGCGTCGAGCGCGAGACTTTATACCTGTCTTTCAATAACTTAACCACAAATAAGCTCAATTATAATGTTTTACCCAATTGAACATAAAAGACAAACTAAATGATTAATTTACTTGCTACACCAACTATCTACCTAGTGTGTCTGCTAACAAAGGACCTCAGCCTAAACTCTACACGCTAATCAAACAACTTAGCTTAGTTACTCGTTTAAAACTTTACTTAGGCTATTAAATGAAACCTAACCAATAAGCCTATCGTTTTGCCTGACTGGGCTTCTAAGCCTAATTGTTCAACTCAAGTGGAAGAAATAACCAACCAGGAAACCCAGCCCAACTTATTATTCGTCCCGACCCAGTCTCTAAGTGACCAACCCAAAAACGACTGTGTATTAAATTCAAACTTAGTCTTCACTCCCGCTTGCACCTTCTATCGAAAGGTAACTTGCTTCTATTAGAATGAAGAACAGGGGAGGAAAATCAAGAACACAGCAGTAAGTAATGAACCCAGACAATTATGATAACGATTAAATCAAACCCAGTCTCAACGAGTTCTCCAACCCTGCACTCGTTCGTCTTCCTTAGCTGTTCTTGAGCTAGCTTCCCTGCACAATCAGAACACGAACACAGAGATGCAAACAAAATAGAAACTGAAATACAGAGTAAGAAGACACCCCACGATTTTTACGTGGTTTCCAGTATTGGGAGAATAAGAATCCCAATACTGACTACTCCACGGTCGGAGATTCACAGTTGTGTGATCTCCGACGATTCACTAAAGATATTGCGATGAAGTTCGAAGTAACACTATATACCCAAGAACCCTTTGATCAATCTCAACCCGATTGATCAAACTTTCTTTAATCAAACCCCAAATTGCTTCCCCATCAACTCGTAACAGTGTTTCCCCAACACTAACCCTCAAAGCAATTCTCCCCGAACCCTTTGAGAAACCCCCTTTTCTATCAACCTTCTTAAGCTCACAAAATCCCCTTTTGTCATAGCTAGCTTTGTTGATCTCCGAAAAAGGTTACCATTGCTGGTTCTTCAGGTCACCTTTTATAGGCGGGAATATGACCGTTAGTCATTCAAATTCCTTCCCTATTTGTGATGATTTGATTGAGAACTCAATCCTCTAATTTGATTTGTAGTGAGCTGGTCATTTGAGTCTCATTGTGCACTGTTGTATCCAATCTTCTTGATCTGATTTCTTCTCTAATTTTTCAGTTGTTAGAACCTTCCTTCTTTGTGTTGATTTGCTAGGTGGCAAATCAGCATCTTTGAGTTGTAGCTAGCCATTGGGAAGTTCTTTCCTTTATTGTTCTTGGTGATTGCAGAATCTCTCCTCCTTTATGTTGTCTTTGATTTTCTTTCCTTTACTTACAAGATTGCATCATTTTCCTTCTTTGATTGCGACCATTAAGTACAAACAAATAGACTGACACTCCCAAAATAAACCAGGACTCTTAGACTGCTCAAAGAGAAGTTATGGATTTCCCCCTAAGCCTAATCGTTGATACTCCTAGTAAGAATACTATGGAGAAGACATGAATGATATTTCAGCAGCTTTGTCTCCCCCCCCCCCCCCCCCCCCCCCCCCCCGCGGACATTGATGAGCTTTCAACGGAACAAATAACGAGCTGAAATGGGAAAAAATGGAGATGGGGCAGTTCGTATCAACCCAAATAAAGGACCCATTAAATAGAAGAAGATTGGATTCTATCGCATCCCCCGTCATGAGATTCGAGCTTCCTTTAGGGAAGATTTGAAAGGGAATCTTTGCAAAGAATTGATAGAGCTTGAGATGTTAGGGATTTTAGGATGCAGCTCTACACCAGAGGAAGAAGGAAAGGCAAGCTTTTACCTTCCTTGAATTACATGAACGAAATTAACACAAGGGAATCGGCTCACAAAGCCTGATGAGCGGCTCTAAACTTAGGAAAATTAAATTAAAGATGTTGGCTCAACATTTGCAACAAATGCTAGGGAATTTGATGATATTTTTAGAACTTAGGAAAATTAATTTGAGCCTCAACAGCACAAGCTAATTATAACCTAAATCTTTAAGCTCACTAGAAAGTAGAAGTCCAAGTTCTCGACGAATGGTCAGAAACTGGTCAGCACTTAGAGGTTTAGTGAAAATATCAGCCCATTGATCAGTTGTAGGCACAAACTCAAGCTGAATTTGGCATTCTTTAACCAATTCTCGAATGAAATTATACCTAATTTCTATGTGTTTAGTACGAGAATGTTGAACGGGATTTTTAGCCATATTAATGGCACTCCTATTGTCACACAATACAGGCATGGATTTTATTTCTAACCTGTAGTCACAAAGTTGATGCTTCATCCAAAGAAGTTGAGTACAACATAGGCCAGCTGCCACGTATTCAGCCTCGGCGGTGGATAGAGCAACAAAGCTTTGTTTTTTATTAAACCAAGACACAAGAGAATTTCCTAGAAATTGACACGTCCCGGAAGTACTCTTACGATCAACTATGCACCCATCATAATCTGAGTCACTATATCCAATCAAATCAAGACTTGACTTACAATCATACCATAGACCTAGATCCATTGTACCAGCTAAGATTCTCTTAACAGCAGTCAGATGACTTTCCTTAGGAGCACTTTGGAATCTAGCACAAAGACACACACTAAATTGGATATCGGGTCTACTAGCAGTAAGATACATTAATGACCCAATCATTCCTCTATAAAATTTCTCGTCTATTGGCTTACCTGATTCATCCTTATCCAGCTTAATGGTAGAAGCCATAGGAGTAACGACTGTTTTTAAGTTCCCAAATAAAAAACGTTTTAACATATGTCGCAACCGCCCCTCGAAATTGGGATCGCTCGCGAATTTGCTCGGAGTCGCCATCGACCTTAGAAAGTAGTGGGCCGAACACTAATTGGATCGGTCTCGACCATAGGGTCAAAACCGGGATTTGGCCTGCGAAATTATAGCGATTTGGGTTCGGGAGTACGGTTACGTGTGGGGAAGTGTATTCACGCCCCACAACGCTCTAAATCGGTACTACCTGAATCGATAAGTTTCCAAGGGTTGGGTGTTTTAATTATGCAATTTAAAGTCTTATTGGACTATGGAGGTAAAAAAAAAGAATTTTCGTTGAGATGTTTACGTCTATTGACGTGCATCATAAAGGAGAGAAAGAGTTTTTAGTTAGTTCAATATTTTGAAAAGATTTATGAAGTAATCTCAACAAATTTTATTGATCTTAATTTAAATGTTAATTTGAATTATTTTAGGAAATATATTTTGGTAATTGAGTGATGCCTTTTAAATAGTTTTCTCATAAAACGACTATTGAAATCTATTGATCATGAGTCGAGCATAATAAATATAAGCAACGTCTTTTAAGAAAACGAATATGATATAGTTAGCCTAATGGCTAAACATCCTGGTTCAGAACGTTAGAGCAAAGGCCAGGGTTCGACGGACGCTGTTGATTTTTTTGTTTGTTTTGATTTTTGAAGACGAAGATGGCAGGAGGGTTTAATTTAAACGAAATAGAGAGGGCAAAAAGGGTAATTTGAAAAAAAACGAGATTAAAGGATCAGGTGGAACGTGAAAACCCTAGCCGCTCACCTTCTCGATCTTTCTTTCTTTCTTTCATTTTACCTCTTTCCTCTGAAACAGAATAACCAAAATAAGAAACAAAACTCCTCTCTCTCCTTTTCTCGATCTATTTTCTTCTCTGGAAGAAAACACGACGAGCCACAAAAAATTCGACTTTCAATCTCTTCTTTCCTTCTTCGTGCGACCCTCTCCAGACAGGGCTCTCCTTCATCTTCCTCTCTCGTTCTTTTTTTCGTTTCCTTTGAAACAAGAACAACAAGCACGAGAAACGAGGGTCCTCTTCTTCCCAACCCGCCGTCGATTACCCAGTTCCGACCGGAAACCCCAAATCGACCATGAAAGGAGAATCGATCTAGGTAAATATCGACATGCAAGTTTTCCTTGGTTTTTTATTTCGATTATTGGGGGAGTGAGGGTTCTCACCCTTTTTACTTTTTTTCTGGGCTTAATGGCGGACGAGGGAAGAAGAGGGAGTCAGCGGCGGTGACTAGATCGATGGTAAGTGGCGGATTATGGGTTTGCATGTTCGATTTTCTGGGTTTTTGGTGTGCGAGCATGTTTCTAACCTTCTCCCCATTTTTATTTTTGGGTTTGATCGAGGGGAGAAAGAAGTCTCCGGCCAGCGAGATTCTCCGATATTTGTGCGAGAGGGGAAAAGTTGACTGTCGACCTTTTTTGCTGCGAGTATTTTTGTGGTTTTATGTGGGTTTTAAAGGGATTTCGGGTTGTTTCTATTTCTGATTTTGATAGTTTGATTTGTAGGTTTCGGAGATGGCTTTGATCTAGGTGAGTTTCTCCTAAATTCGGTTTACTACGGCTGGGGAGCTTAAACTGGAAAAAAGAATTATGTTGTTTGTGGATTGGAGTATGGTTCGCAAATCTGGTATCTTGGAAAGATGTTTGTGACGATTTTGAACCTGGGGATTTTGTGTTAATATGACTCTGTTGAAATGGATGTGCTTTTTTTTTTGGGTATTTAGGAAAAATGACGATGCTGTTTTTGGTGATATCAGCTCTATTCTAGTTCTAGAAAACAAAGGGATTGAAATAAGACATAAATAAAGGAATTGTAAACTGACGAAAAGTAAATAGCATAATTGGTAAGCAATAATACTATGTAATAAGAAGTCTAACTCACAAGTATGAAGTCGGCTATTGAAGGGAATGTAATTAATGAAGTAACTGTGCTTGAAATAAATAAATACTGGAACTGAAAGTAAAATAAAGCTGAATGAGATGGACAAGTTAGTAGAGTAAATCTGGGTTTTGATTAGTTTTCAATCACTCTTATGTAGAAATCGTGACGTTTAGATGATGATGATGATTATGATGATGATAGTAACAGTGGTATTAACAATAATATAGAGTTAGTTTGACAAAAAGGACGAGTAGGAGAAGAGAATAAAAGAGTAGTAAAGGGATGATGTATCATTAGAACTGGAATATGAACCTGGTTCTACTGATTACAGTACAGAGGCTTCTGTTTGCCTTCTACTTTTATTTGACAGAATAAAGAAGGAAAGAAAAAGTGTTTGTGTTTGTGTTTTTTTCCTATTTTTCCAGCGTTTCCCCTCTTCTCTGAACAGACTAAGAAAAGAAAGAAACTCTCAAGTGACTAAGAAGAAGAAACTAAAACTGACAAAGGAAGAAGTGAAGTCTTTCCCCTCTTGAAAAGCTGTCCTTCTCTTGAAAATTGAGCCTGCTTTTATAGAAAAAAGAGGCGGTGGTTTCTGGGTTTGGTCGGACCAATTCTGTTTCAACCGGTTCATCGGGTTGGGCCTTTTCTGGGCTGGTGAGGATCTGACCCATGAGATCTTGGGCTCTCTTGGGCCTGACTGTGGGCTATGATCTTCTGGACTTGTCTTGGTTCTGGGTCTGAATAGACTGTCTCCTTTCTTGTTGTTTGGCAGGTCCATTGCTGGCTTCAAAAAGAGATGGAAGAAACATTTATTGATTGTAATTTTCATGTAGTAATTCTTATTTGTAATTTGTATTCTGATTGTAATTGTATAATATATTGATAATTTAAATAAAACTTTATTCTTCTTCTGTATTTTCTGTGTTGGGCCAAAAGCGTAAATTGGAAGCCAATCGGTCCTATTAATCCACTCGAATCGAATTTGAATAAATTATACACTCGTCGATATTTTAGACTCGCAATGGCCAATCTAGTGGCCAATCTAATTATCTTACGACATTTAAAGATTAATTAGAATTTTTAGTTGAGTAATTGACCCGGACAAAATGGGGTGTCTACAGTTGCCCCCCTTGTATATCTCTTTATGTAAAAAGTTATACAAAGTTCCCGTATAGACACCACATTTTCTCAGTTCAGTGGAGGATTATATTTTGCAGGTGAGGTATTTTTCGACATTCGTCATCGCCAATTGTTACATTTTTCTCGATGATGACGTAAATGAAGCGCACGTCAACGCTAATTATTTTTTTCTGATGATGACGTAAACGAAGCGCACGCCAGCGCTAACTGTTGAACTCTTTTGAAAATGAAGTAAACGAAGCGCACGTCCGCGCTAATTGTTGGGGTTTCCTGATGATGACGTAAACGAAGCGCACGTCAGCGCTAATTGATGAGTTTTCCTGATGATGACGTAAACGAAGCGCACGTCAGCGCTAATTGATGAGTTTTCCTGATGATGACGTAAACGAAGCGCACGTCAGCGCTAATTTTTGAATTTTTTATAATTAATTGTTTTATGCTTATTAGCATTAGTGTCGTATTTTTTTGACACTCGCTAGCACCAATTTAATGTGTTTATGGTTTTGCTGAGAGCATGTCTAAAATTTAATAAAGACGAGTTCTAATTGTAAGTGAAAAGCTAATGTCAGATTTTTATGAAGTTGGAAACATAATCGTTGTCCTTGAAATCTCGACGAATATCAAAATGTGTTTGGAAATGTATGTTAATGAGCATGATTGTGATATGATGATGTTGTCTAATGATTTTAAAAATGATCGTGTGATGAGTCATGCTAATGAATGATAAAGTCATGAATGTTGTAAAAAATGATGTGATGCATTTATCAATTGATTTGAGAATGTCATTGTTTTTGTTTTTGATTTTTTTTTTGTCCTGGGCTTCTTTAAATTGATCACCCGCAAGAACTTGTGTCATTGTCTCTTGTAGGGATGCTTCTCAGTTGTGCTTCATAGTGAGAGCTCTTAGTCGTTCTTCCCTCGGGCTTCTTGTTGTCCAAGTCAAGGTTGTTAAATTTTCGTTGGTCTATTGTATTGTGCTCCTCCTATCGTGGAGGGATAATTGATTGGTTGACCAAAATCAATGGTTCTCTCCAATTCTTTGAGATTTTTAAACTGATGAGTTGACAAGTTGGGTACTTTCGTTCGCGAGCATTTCAGAATGCTTCTCCGTCGAGGTTACACTGTTCTTACCCCCAAAGATCTGGCGTTCACTTTCTATTCTATGGAATAAAGGGTGACTTTATCAACCTTAACTGAAGATTAGTGCAAAAATGTATGACAAATGTGATTGGAAAAGTATCATGGGAACTTGTTGAAATTTGAGAAAAGTGTGTAAGAATTGGATACAATTTTGTATGGTAATTTCATGTGGCTAAAATATTTTTGAATTTTTCAATGAGAAGGGAGCAAGTAAAGCCATGAGAAAATCCAAAACACTCACTCTACTCTCATTTTCGACGTCATGCTCGGATTCACTCTCACTCATTCCTAAGGGTGCTTTGAGCATATGACATTTCAGCTACCATTAAAATTCGGGTCACTATGAGAGGCCTTCTTTTATGTTGATAGTAAAATATGTTCGGGGTAATGGCTTTTTCAAATGAGGAAATTCTTATGAAGTCTGATTTTGGTATTGTGAAGTTTCTTGTAAGGGATGTTGGCTTGCCCCCGAGGTATTAGGTTAAATGATGGCTTAGAGTGATCCTAATGGCAATTATCATGGTTTTCTCGAGCCTTTCTTTCTCAAAAATAGTGGTGGCTTTTGGACATCTTGGGGAATGCGTCTTACGTTGCCCCCTTGTCTTGAGATTTTATGAGGTGGGGTCAGGTGGTGAATAAATGAGGTCTTTGTGAATGTGAACTTGGCTATGGGAAGTCTCATCTCATAGGTTCTTTGCTTAAGGTTTTCTGTAGGTATTAGCCGACAAACATTTTGATTTGCCGTGAATGGTTGACTTCAAATGCTAATGAAGGGGCCTTTAACATGTAAGTCCTACAACAATTTTTCTTTGCTTTGTTTTTTTTTTTTTGTCGTGAGACTTAGTTAACTTGGTTGTGGCACAGAATATGCTTCCCTTATTCTCACCTCTGACATTTGTATAACTAGACAGAAGCAGCAAAAGGTTAGTACTTCACAATGTAAGTGTATTTTCTCGTTGGATTGGCTGGTTGGTTACTCCTCTCTTGAAGAAGCAAAACTTCTAATGCCATTAGGCTTATTTGAATTTTTTTCCTTGATTAGCTTCATATGTATTTGGATCCCAATTCACTAGCGAAAGTTGGCAATGATGGTGACGAGATTCTACAAGTAGCCTGATGTCATACGCTCGTTACACCTTTTGACTACTCACTCACACGATTCGTGTACACCCAATGGGGTGTTTACACTCTTAGTTCTGGCGCAGTGTGCACATTGTTAACACAATGGGGTGCTTATAATCGCTCAACACCAGTGGGGTGCTCAAATTTGATGGCAATCTCATGGCTTTACTTGGAAATAAAACTAGTTTTGATGGTTTCCATCAAATTTAAAGAAATTGGGAATAACATTCGTCAATTGGGCAATGAAAAACCATTGATGCAAACTTCTATATTAAGATTGATAATAGTCACAAAACATTCCAAAGAAGTCTAAAGGTTGAAATCTTATTATTTATAATGATGAAAGCAAAGGCGATACATCTATTGTTAAGGAAATTAGCTCGATAAGTTTATTTACGTAATAGGACCAACATCATCCTTGAATCGAGCATTGCTTTGTAGTACGCCTGCTACTTCCCATGAGCGGGCAGTGGATTATTGTTTATGTTTGGGCGCTTTGACTCCTCTTCAAATTTCAACCAACCGGCATTGATCATCTGTTGCACCTTTATCTTCAATGTCCTGCAAGCTTCGGTCGAGTGGCCAGGGACTCCAGAATGATAAGTGCCATGTTCTCCTGGCTTGTACCACGGTGGAAATGGAGGTTGCATAGGCTCAGATGGAACCGGGGAAATTAGATGACTTTGGAGCAGTTGTGGGAAAAGTTCAGTGTACGTAATAGGAATAGGATCAATTTGGATGGTGTTTTTGTATCTCCCAGAATTGTTCTGGTCTTGGTTATTTGGTGGTGGTGCCACTGGTGATTGAGTAGGAAAATTCAGACGTTGAGTAATCAATGCGGTATTTGAAACATAGGGATTAGCTTGATTGTCTTGAGGTTGGTGATTCCACCTTCCTCTTCTGGATGAGTCTTCTTGAGCAGAATGAATCTCTCCATCTCCCCTTCGAGTTTGGTATGGTTTCTTTGAGGCTTCCGGACTTTCCATCCGGCCTTGCTTCAATCCCTTTTCAATTCGCTCTCCAATTACTAGCAAGTCCGCAAAGTTGGTTGTGGTAATTCCCACCATGTTGTTGTAATACGGAACCCTCAATGTTCCGAAGAAGATTGACACCATTTCCTTTTCTAACAGCGGGGGTTGAACATCTGCCGCCTTCTCCCTCCATCTATGAGCATACTCTCGGAACGATTCTTTCTCGTTCTTTTCCATATTACGTAGATCCTCCCGATCTGGGGCCAAATCCTGGTTATGCTTGTAATGCCTCATGAATGCATCGGCTAGGTCTTGCCACCTTTTCACTTTCGTTTTCTCTAATTGCATATACCATCTCAGCGCGGAGCTGCTCAAGCTATTTTGGAAGCAATGTATCATCAACCTTTCATCACGAATATAGTTAGCCATTTTATTACAAAACATGACTAGATGGCTTCTTGGGCAAGTAGTGCCATTGTATCTTTCAAATTCAGGCATTTGAAATTTATGAGGAATTATGACATCTGGGACTAAACATAGTTGCGATGCATCCATAGGCTCATAGGATTCAAATCCTTCTATGCTTCTTATTCGTTCATTCATGTGTTCCAATTTTTCTTTCAGCATAGCATCAACCCCATGTTCCTCCTGCTTCTCAGTCTCTTCTAATTTGTCATGCTTTGGTTAGCCTATGCCATCTTCGTCACATGTGTTCTTCGAAGGTATGAAAATAAATTTACTACCCGAGGCATCTCCTTTAGGTTGTTCATAGTGATCTTCTTCGTCGAATATGGCTTCTTCGTTGGTTGCAACCCCCTTTCCTTTTCCTGATAGTATGCTCAAAATTGTGCTGAGTTGACCTTTCATCTCATCAAAACCCGCCAGTTTTTCATCAAATCCCGTCAGTTTCTCATCAAACCCCGTTAGCTTCCCATTGATGTCATTTATCTCTTTCTGAAATGCCTCCATGAAGACCTTGAGTTTTGATCTAGTGAAGTGCTTAAAAGGCTGGCTTTTTCCTGGTAGGCGAGCAATTTTAAGGAACCCTGACAAATTTATTGTTTGTTAAACGGTTTTGTATACATGATGCTTATGATGCTAAATGATATGAATGTGTAAATGCAAAGATGACTTTAATGGATGCATGTGCTTTATCTATTATGATTTTGAATAGGATGGATGCTAATGTCATGAATTTTGAAAAGCTTTTATGTGCATAATAAAACCACATTATAAAAGTAATCAATAATGCACAAATTATCACATCACAAGCAAACATATATCTAAATTAAAAAACAATTCTCTAATTAAATAAACATAAAAAGTTATGGAAGATTTGACGATAAGGTTTATACGAGATGGTGTTGGGCGGCTGCTAAGCTTACTAAATGGTTGGTAAAGGTATCTAGGAAAATACCCAAGTTGTATCCTACTATTGCTCTTTCAAGCTTAGCCGGATACCTCAAATCAACCTCGGATTTGAGTTCAACTTGGTTAGTAAGTTTCACGATATTCCCCTACTATTGTAGGAGTCACGTTACACGTTGCAATTTCTAAAGGGAGAGCTCAGGTATAGAGCTTTTTAAGTACGAAATGAAATTTAATACAAAGTAAATAAAAAGCGCAATCAATATAATAAACACCCAAAAAGAAAGTAAGAAAAGCTTATCGATTTAAGTATGTAGCTTGACTCTCAACAGCTCCCCAGCGGAGTCGCCACTGTCGCAACCGCCCCTCGAAATTGGGATCGGTCGCGAATTTGCTCGGAGTCGCCATCGACCTTAGAAAGTAGTGGGCCGAACACTAATTGGATCGGTCTCGACCATAGGGTCAAAACCGGGATTTGGCCTGCGAAATTATAGCGATTTGGGTTCGGGAGTACGGTTACGTGTGGGAAGTGTATTCACGCCCCACAACGTCCTAAATCGGTACTACTGAATCGATAAGTTTCCAAGGGTTGAGTGTTTTAATTATGCAATTTAAAGTCTTATTGGACTATGCAGGTAAAAAAAAAAAAGAATTTTCGTTGAGATGTTTACGTCTATTGACGTGCATCATAAAGGAAAGAAAGAGTTTTTAGTTAGTTCAATATTTTGAAAAGATTTATGAAGTAATCTCAACAAATTTTATTGATCTTAATTTAAATGTTAATTTGAATTATTTTAGGAAATATATTTTGGTAATTGAGTGATGCCTTTTAAATAGTTTCCTCATAAAACGACTATTGAAATCTATTGATCATGAGTCGAGCATAATAAATATAAGCAACGTCTTTTAAGAAAACGAATATGATATAGTTAGCCTAATGGCTAAACATCCTGGTTCAGAACGTTAGAGCAAAGGCCAGGGTTCGACGGACGCTGTTGATTTTTTTGTTTGTTTCGATTTTTGAAGACGAAGATGGCAGGAGGGTTTAATTTAAACGAAATAGAGAGGGCAAAAAGGGTAATTTGAAAAAAAACGAGATTAAAGGATCAGATGGAACGTGAAAACCCTAGCCGCTCACCTTCTCGATCTTTCTTTCTTTCATTTTACCCCTTTCCTCTGAAACAGAATAACCAAAATAAGAAACAAAACTCCTCTCTCTCCTTTTCTTGATCTATTTTCTTCTCTGGAAGAAAACACGACGATCCACAAAAAATTCGACTTTCAATCTCTTCTTTCCTTCTTCGTGCGACCCTTTCCAGACAGGGCTCTCCTTCATCTTCCTCTCTCGTTTTTTTTTCCCGTTTCCTTTGAAACAAGAACAACAAGCACGAGAAACGAGGGTCCTCTTCTTCCCAACCCGCCGTCGATTACCCAGTTCCGACCGGAAACCCCAAATCGACCATGAAAGGAGAATCGATCTAGGTAAATATCGACATGCATGTTTTCCTTGGTTTTTTATTTCGATTATTGGGGGAGTGAGGGTTCTCACCCTTTTTACTTTTTTTCTGGGCTTAATGGCGGACGAGGGAAGAAGAGGGAGTCAGCGGCGGTGACTAGATCGATGGTAAGTGGCGGATTATGGTTTTGCATGTTCGATTTTCTGGGTTTTTGGTGTGCGAGCATGTTTCTAACCTTCTCCCCATTTTTATTTTTGGGTTTGATCGAAGGGAGAAAGAAGTCTCCGGCCAGCGAGATTCTCCGATATTTGTGCGAGAGGGGAAAAGTCGACTGTCGACCTTTTTTGCTGCGAGTATTTTTGTGGTTTTATGTGGGTTTTAAAGGGATTTCGGGTTGTTTCTATTTCTGATTTTGATAGTTTGATTTGTAGGTTTCGGAGATGGCTTTGATCTAGGTGAGTTTCTCCTAAATTCGGTTTACTACGGCTGGGGAGGTTAAACTGGAAAAAAGAATTATGTTGTTTGTGGATTGGAGTATGGTTCGCAGATCTGGTATCTTGGAAAGATGTTTGTGACGATTTTGAACCTGGGGATTTTGTGTTAATATGACTTTGTTGAAATGGATGTGTTTTTCTTTTGGGGGTATTTAGGAAAAATGACGATGCTGTTTTTGGTGATATCAGCTCTATTCTAGTTCTAGAAAACAAAGGGATTGAAATAAGACATAAATAAAGGAATTGTAAAATGACGAAAAGTAAATAGCATAATTGGTAAGCAATAATACTATGTAATAAGAAGTCTAACTCACAAGTATGAAGTCGGCTATTGAAGGGAATGTAATTAATGAAGTAACTGTGCTTGAAATAAATAAATACTGGAACTGAAAGTAAAATAAAGCTGAATGAGATGGACAAGTTAGTAGAGTAAATCTGGGTTTTGATTAGTTTTCAATCACTCTTATGTAGAAATCGTGACGTTTAGATGATGATGATGATTATGATTATGATGATGATAGTAACAGTGGTATTAACAATAATATAGAGTTAGTTTGACAAAAAGGACGAGTAGGAGAAGAGAATAAAAGAGTAGTAAAGGGATGATGTATCATTAGAACTGGAATATGAACCTGGTTCTACTGATTACAGTACAGAGGCTTCTGTTTGCCTTCTACTTCTATTTGACAGAATAAAGAAGGAAAGAAAAAGGTTTGTGTTTGTGTTTTTTTCCTATTTTTCCAGCGTTTCCCCTCTTCTCTGAACAGACTAAGAAAAGAAAGAAACTCTCAAATGACTAAGAAGAAGAAACTAAAACTGACAAAGGAAGAAGTGAAGTCTTTCCCCTCCTGAAAAGCTGTCCTTCTCTTGAAAATTGAGCCTGCTTTTATAGAAAAAAGAGGTGGTGGTTTCTGGGTTTGGTCGGACCAATTCTGTTTCAACCGGTTCGTCGGGTTGGGCCTTTTCTGGGCTGGTCAGGATCTGACCCATGAGATCTTGGGCTCTCTTGGGCCTGACTGTGGGCTATGATCTTCTGGACTTGTCTTGGTTTTGGGTCTGAATAGACTATCTCCTTTCTTGTTGTTTGGCAGGTCCATTGCTGGCTTCAAAAAGAGATGGAAGAAACAAATATTGATTGTAATTTTCATGTAGTAATTCTTATTTGTAATTTGTATTCTGATTGTAATTGTATAATTTATTGATAATTTAAATAAAACTTTATTCTTCTTCTCTATTTTCTGTGTTGGGCCAACAGCGTAAATTGGAAGCCAATCGGTCCTATTAATCCACTCGAATCGAATTTGAATAATTTATACAATCGTCGATATTTTAGACTCGCAATGGCCAATCTAGTGGCCAATCTAATTATCTTACGACATTTAAAGATTAATTAGAATTTTTAGTTGAGTAATTGACCCGGACAAAATGGGGTGTCTACAACATATTTTGAATATACTTTGTTTGACTAATGAAAATGCCTCGAGTTGTTTGTTTCATTTGCAATCCCAAAAAATAGGTTAGTTCTCCCATTGCACTCATTTCAAAAGTTCTTTTCAAGATATTTTCAAAATATTCGCACAACTCTTTGCTATAGGATCCAAATATAATGTCATCAACATATATTTGGACTAGCAAAAGATGTTGTCCTTTATCTTTTATAAAGAGAGTTTTATCTACTGAGCCCCTTTTAAAATCTTCTCCTAAAAGAAAAGAACTAAGTTTTTCATACCAAGCTCGTGGAGCTTGT
Organism: Linum trigynum; assembly: GCA_964030455.1. Lineage (NCBI taxonomy): Eukaryota > Viridiplantae > Streptophyta > Magnoliopsida > Malpighiales > Linaceae > Linum > Linum trigynum. The sequence continues at coordinate 22,790,991 of OZ034814.1, read as the reverse complement.
TTTAACTCATACAATGCCTTTTTTAATTTATAGACATGGTTTAGATATCGAAAATCTTCAAAACCGGGTGGTTGCTCAACATACACTTCCTCTTTTAAATCTCCATTTAAAAAGGCACTTTTGACATCCATTTGAAAAAGTTTAAAGCCTTCAGAGCTAGCGAAAGCACATTGCATTCTAATAGCCTCTAATCTAGCGACCGGGGCAAAGGTTTACTCAAAATCTATTCCCTCTTCTTGATTATACCCTTGAGCTACTAACCTAGCCCTATTTCTAGTTGCTACCCCATTTTTATTTGACTTGATCTTGTAAATCCACTTGGTCCCAATAATAATTCTATTAGGCGGTCTGGGTACCAAATCCCAAACATTTGCTCGCTCAAACTGACTCATTTCTTCATTCATAGCATCATTCCAATTTTCATCATTCAAGGCATCTAACACGTTTTTAGGTTCAACTAATGGCACAAAGGGAGTATGCACAATAGAATTTCTAGAACGAGTAACCATACCTTCATTTAGCCCACCTATCATTAAAGATGGAGGATGTCGTTTGACAATGTGTGGAGGTGGTTGCCTTTCATTTTGCTCTTGCTCGCTCTGTGAGTTTGTGATACTTCCTGCTTTATCTTGGTCTTCGGAAATGTTTGTTCCAGGATCAGATTTCTCCTTGTTTGGTGTTCTTGGTTGATCATAGTTTCCACCAAGTCCAAAATAATCTTCATCTATCTCATTTGCACACTCATTTGAAGATTCATCAAATATCACATTTATGGAATCCTCCACTTTGAGAGTCCTTTTGTTGAAAACTCTATATGCCTTGCAAGTCAAGGAATATCCCAAGAACACACATTCATCGGATTTGGCATCAAACTTGCCAAGATGGTCTTTGGTGTTTAATGCAAAGCATTTGCAACCAAAGGGATGAAAGTAACTCAGATTGAGTTTTCTTCCTTTCCAAATCTCATAAGAAGTTTTCTTAATTCCATATCTGATCAATGCTCGATTAGTAATATAGCAAGCAGTATTTATGGCTTCTGCCCAAAAGTACTTTAGCAAACCATAGTCCTGTAACATTGTTCGAGCTATATCAATCAAAGTTCGATTTTTCCTTTGCACAACTCCATTTTTTTGCGGAGTTCTAGGAGCAGAAAAATTATGACTTATTCCTAGCTTATTGCAAAAGAGTTCAAAATCTTCAGAGATAAATTCTCCACCATGATCACTTCTAATGCTAGCAACCTTAGATTGTTTTTCATTCTCCAATTTCCTAGTAAGAGACTCAAAATTTTGAAAGCTTCACTTATGCTAGCTAGAAACATTACCCAAGTGAAACGAGAATAGTCATCCACAATTACGAAAGCATAAGACTTACCTCCATAGCTTACCACATTGGTAGGTCCGAAGAGATCAAGGTGAAGTAGTTCAAGACGTCTAGCTGTGGATACTAGCGTCTTACTCTTTAAGCTAGACCTTGTATGCTTTCCTTTAGCACAAGCATCACAAAAGAACTCCTTTTTGCTTTTTAACTTAGGTAGGCCTTTAACTAGCTCAAGATCACTTAGTTTAGACAGAATCCCAATACTCACATGTCCCAGCTTCCTATGCCAATCTATTTGATCATTTTTCTCTAATGACATTAGGCAAGTTACCTTAAAACTTTCTTTATCATCTAGATTTATGACATACAACTTATTTTTACGACTACTGGTTGAAAGCACTTTCTTATCAACCAATGACTCAATGTAGCAACAATCATGTTCAAAGATTATCCTCTTATCTTTACCACACATTTGACTAACAGAGAACAAATTATTCTTAAGGCCTTTTACTAGCATCACATTCTCAATGCATGGATCTGAACCTACTATGCCTCTTCCTATTATTTCAGCAGAATTATTGTCACCAAAAAATACCTTACCACTTTTACCTTTTTTGAGTGTGGTGAACAAGTTTCGATTTCCTGTCATATGGTATGAGCATCCACTGTCTAGTATCCATTAAGTTGCCTCCATGCTCACTTGGAAGCAAACCTCGTTTGAGTTGTGTCCCTCTGATAGTTTCTCAACATCAATAGCCATGTAACTTTCTTCTCTTGTTTCCTCTTCATCTTCATCTTACTCTTTGATGCAGCTCCATGTTGCATCCATGGCTCATTCTTTTCGTACTAGAGGACATTCAGCCTTGATATGCCCAGTTTTCCCACATCTAAAGCATCCGGTAGTGTTTTGAACCTTAACCGGATGAACCTGTTCATTCTTGCTTTTGTGGAATGCTCTTGATTGAGGATATTTTGTTACACCAGCTTCTTTCTCAAATTCTCTATTCTTGTTAACGAAGTTTCCTCTTCGTTTTTCTTTTCTCATACGAAGCAATCTACTAATTTGTTTGCATAGTAGGTCCAATTCTTCATCCTCCATATCTTAGAGATCTTCAGTGTCTTCGTTGTATGTGGTAGCCTTGAAGGCTATTTCCTTCTTTCCTTTATCAGAATTTCCTTTGTTGAGCTTGTCCTCATGAGTTGCTAATGACCCGATGAGTTCATCTATAGCTAACGTCTCCAGGTCTTTAGCTTCTTCTATTGCAGTTACCTTCGGAGTCCATTGCTCTGGGAGACTCCATAATATTTTTCTAACAAGATCTCCACTTTCATAAGATTTTCCAAGGTTCTCCAGACTGTTCACAATGTTTGTGAAATGCTCATACATTTTCCGGATAGTTTCTCCTTCTTCCATTTTGAACAACTCGAATTGCTGTTTTAATGAATTGATTCGAGATGTTTTGACTTGAGAAGTACCTTCATAAGTAACCTGGAGCTTGTCCCAGATTTCCTTAGCAGTCTTGCATCCAGCAACTTTGTGATATTCTTCTGGCCCGAGTGCACAGTACATAAGATTTTTTGCCTTGCAGTTTTGCTGAAACTTTTCGAAGTCTTTGTCTGTCCATTTTTCTTGATCTACCTTGAGCTCGTATGGACCTTTGATGACTCTAGCCCAGAGTTTTGGATCTGTGGATCCAACAAATAATTCAATGCGATTTTTCCAATACCCATAATTAACTCCTTCAAATCTGGGAGGCCGATTTTGAGAGAATCCGTCAGCCAGATAGAGTGGAGCATTATTTTTGGGACCCGCGCCATCTTGATTAACACCGGAGGTCGTTGAACCTTGTTCTACGGTAACCATGCTCTGATGCCACGTGTTGGTTGCGTCGAGCGCGAGACTTTATACCTGTCTTTCAATAACTTAACCACAAATAAGCTCAATTATAATGTTTGACCCAATTGAACATAAAAGACAAACTAAATGATTAATTTACTTGCTACACCAACTATCTACCTAGTGTGTCTGCTAAAAGGACCTCAGCCTAAACTCTACACGCTAATCAAACACCTTAGCTTAGTTACTCGTTTAAAACTTTACTTAGGCTATTAAATGAAACCTAACCAGTAAGCCTATCATTTTGCCTGACTGGCTTCTAAGCCTAACTGTTCAACTCAAGCGGAAGAAATAACCAACCAGGAAACCCAGCCCAACTTATTATTCATCCCGACCCAGTCTCTAAGTGACCAACCCAAAAATGACTGTGTATTAAATTCAAACTTAGTCTTCACTCCTGCTTGCACCTTCGATCCAAAGGTAACTTGCTTCTATTAGAATGAAGAACATGGGAGGAAAATCAAGAACACGACAGTAAGTAATGAACCCAGACAATTATGATAACGATTAAATCAAACCCAGTCTCAACGAGTTCTCCAACCCTGCACTCGTTCGTCTTCCTTAGCTGTTCTTGAGCGATCTTCCCTGCACAACCAGAACACGAACACAGAGATGCAAACAAAATAGAAACTGAAATACAGAGTAAGAAGACACCCCACGATTTTTACGTGGTTTCCAGTATTGGGAGAATAAGAATCCTAATACTGACTATCCACGGTCGGAGATTCACAGTTGTGTGATTTCCGACAATTCACTAAAGATATTGCGATGAAGTTCGAAGTAACACTATCTACCCAGGAACCCTTTGATCAAGATCGATTTTGAGAAACATATCTCCCTTCTTGTCTGACTTCCTTGACATCGAATGGACTATTTCTTGGAGAATCAATATGTTCTTATTGGTATTCCTATTTGGCACAAATCTTGCTTGGTTGGGCTTGATTACCTTTTCATTATTATTTTCTTCTACGTTAGCTTGAGAATTATTAGCATTGTGTTAAGAATGATGAGGTATTCTATTGTTGAATTATATCAGGTCAATGGGGGAGACAAAAGTGAACCTATCATATTCGTTGGTCTATTGCTTCAAGAAGTTTTATTGATTTTACCAGTTGCAATTCTAAGTATTGAGTGAGATTTTCAACTTTGGGTTACATTTAGAACAAGTTTTGCAATCAAATATGCAATTAGTTTGCGAATGATTGTCTAGTAAGATATATAGATATGTTGAGCACCATAGACAGTGACTGTATTTTACAATTGTTTTTTAAAATATGAAAACACATCATGGCATTTTTCTGTAATTTATACTAGTTGAATATTTTCATATTTAATACTTTTTAATTTAATTTTGAATGGGACACCCCTATATAAAATTCTTGGGTCTGCCACTGAATGAGCTTGGTGTGATTTTTGGTATTTTAAGTAGTGACACCTAACCCACCCCGAGTATGTATTACAACTATGTTATATACTCATTCATTTTAACACTTCGCTCATCCATTTCTCTAAAACATTATAATTATCTAGACTAAGATCTTATTCAATTTCTCTAAGTTTTACAAACAATTTTACAAATGAGTTTCATTTTCTATTGACATGATGAAGTTTTTATTTTTTATATTGCATAAAAACTTTATACATGATTGTATGGAATGGTGCAGGTGGGTTTTTCCCAAATCGCATACTAGTTGGTTTTTGTATGAAATATTACATCTCACAGAATTTTAATTATAGAAATGATTACAATTTTAAAATCATGATTCTAAGAGATGATATATACGAAAATCAGCTCCACTCGAATCCGTTTCAATCCCCATATGATGGCTTTTCATAGTAATGGTCCACTAGTACTATTGTCCAAACGAGAGAGGATTCAATCCATCAATCATGAAAACAACAAATGATGTCACCCGCCAAATCATCTCTTTGTCCACTACACATCATACAATTCCGTGCCCTAGCTACAAATAATTGCTCACATCTAGAACCAAGATTGGGAATCGATTGAGGTGTGAACCCCACTAACTAGAACAGCAAGTAGCAATCCATGCACAAAATAGAAGCAACTACTCTTCCACTATGTTTGGGAAGGGGTGTAAATGGAAGGGGGTGCAAGTTTGGAGGGGTAAACACAAGTTCCAAGGTGTTTACCCCCGTTTGGTTATTTTGTAACAGTAGGGGGTGCAAAACGTGAGCGCAAATTCACTGTTTCGGCTTACCCCCCAAATTGGGGTGCAAGGGAAGGAAGGAAGGGAGGGGGAAGGGGGAGGAGGGGAATTATGAATTTTTAATTAGACTATAATTACATAATAATTAATATTATTAATTTTTCTTATATCTATATTAGTGTAGAAGTTGTTTGGGGTTGACCGTTTGACTCAGAGAGCAAGTTTGTCAATGTTCGCCTCGTCAAATCGATATCTCTTAGTTGACCCGAATTTGCATTGAAAATTAGAGATAAGAAGCATTTGTTGAAAAGATAGAGAGGAACAGTTTAGTTAACTCGATTTACTTTAATAAGTAGTTAAAACTTACAGATTCGAACGTGTTTGACTAAGTTTGACCATATTCAATTTAAAGTTAGGCACGAGAACCCCCTTAGGACCAGTTACGAGTTGGATTTCGAGTTTCGAGGTTGCTCGACCAATGATTATTATTGTTGTTATAAATAATTATATTTGAGCATTATTATATAATAATTATTTTTATTAAAATTATTTTTATTTATTATTTTTATTATTATATATTGAATTTTCATGTTTGTGATAATATTTTATAAATTGATAAATCTATTTTATAATAATATAATTACTTACTTTTTACTCTATTTGCACCCCCCTACTTTTTCATCCAAACAACAATTTACCCCTCCACTTACACCCTCCACCAAGTTGCACCCCCCAACAATTTACCCCTCAACTTGTACCCCACTCGAACTTGCACCCCCCTTGTTGCCAAACATAGTGTTCATAAACCCCACTAAATTGACTCAACTTATGTCTTTACCTTGTAGGATTGTGCGTTCTAACAATCCACAACTTCAGGATGCAAGCGTTCTTATGGATATGGGTGAACAAACACACCCGTAAACCGACTCAATCGTCCAAACTGATCGAACCCACCCGTATTTATCACTAAAATGAAGGTTTTAGTTGAGTGAGAGTTTTCTTTTGTACAACCCGTCTCTTTTGTGGAGGGTTTAGATTTTAGATTACACAACCCGTAGAATCCGACCCAACCCGTGTTCTAATAATTGGTATGGGTTCTTATCCAAAAAAATATTTATGTCGTATATAGTCGTACTTATGAGAAAATTAAGATATTTCCCCATGTTTTTCTCTCATAGTCTCCCTAATCTAATGCATTTTTCGGCTTAAAGTTTAGACATAAATTTAATATAACTATGATTCACGTAATCCTTTTTTGTGTGTACAATTTTAATAGAATATCATATTATGGATGCGTTCATTTATAACCTTTTTAGCCTATTTCAAACAATATTTGTGAATTTTGATACCTTTCACCTCTGTTTATTCTTTTGAATTTTTAATTAGCTATAAAATATTTTTATGGTGTAGAATAATTACATATTTTGTGTTGCGATGGGTTTTTACATAAAAATATCGCCAACCCTATCCAACCAAATTAGAAACAAACAGTAGGGTTTAAATTTTTTAGATGGGTTGTGATTTAATATTTCCTAAACCGTAGTGCATAGATCGGGAGATTAAAATGCCTAAAACCAAACCACCCTATCCACGTACACCACTACTTATGAATAGTTACATGTAAATTTTCTAAAATGGTTTCGTTGTGGTAGTTTACTAAGAATGCCCTATTACACCGTTGGATTCACACCTCGCGGTGCATAACCGTTGGATGACCTTCCAAACCCAAGAAGGATGCTGATTGCTGACAGAATGAAAACGAATATAAGATTTAGATCTTTCGAAATTCGAGTTGGAAGTTATTATATCGATTGCTAAAAGTAATTAAAAGAGGTCGAGGAGTAGATACAGGAAGATGTTACGTTTCCAACTCTAATGGTTGATACAATCAATACAGAGAGGGAAGGAGAGCAGCACAATTTGGGGCGAAGGATTTCATTTCCATATAATTAATTCTTAATTCACACTGACCAAGAAATAATACAAGGAAGAAATCAACTATTTTATTTTTCTCCACAAATTAATTCATACAGAACAATACTCAACCAATCGCCATTGTCTTCTCTCTCGTCGTTCATTGCAGCGGTTTGCGCCGGTGCCCATTTTGCAGATTGGTACTCCGAAAAAAGAAAAGCATGCAAATTCCTCCCGTTTGCCATTAAAGGAGACTTTATGAACAATACTTTCCTTTTGCCAACACTAAGAAAAATATAATCAAATCCCAAATACCATTACTTGTTGTATCAGTACATAACCATGTCCATCACCGGCTGGAAAGCCGAGCAGCTCCACGGGTTCTCATTGTTCATCATCATGAAACAGTCGTCCGCAGCCTCAAGAGCAGTAGTAGCGCCGGTAGCACCGCCGGCGGCGGTGGTGGTGGGAGCGGGAACGGCGGCGTATCGGAGGGAGTCGACGTAGTTGACGATTTCATTGAGCGAGTCGAGCCGATGGCTCAGCTCGGCGGCTTGGGCGCGGAGGACGGAGTTTTCGGCTTCGGCGCCGAGGAAGAGCTGGGTCTTGAGGTTCACGCTGGCGACGATTTCGGCGTTGTCCTTGGTGAGCTGAGCCACCTGAGCCGACAGCTCGTCTAGGTGATTCTGCTTCCGCATCCTGGATCGGCGCGCAGACTCCCTGTTGGAGAGCTTCCTCTTCCGCTTCCTCTCGTCCATCAAAACCAGATTCAGATCATCCTCCGAGCTGGAGTTCCTCATCAGAGCGCCGCCGGTAGACCCCGACGAAGCTCCCAAGCTTGAAGACGCCATCGCAGAACAGAAAGTAACAAGAAGACAAAACAAAATTTGGAAAACTAGAAGGATTTTTTTCCCCCTTAACAGATCTGGGAATGATTTAATCGCAACAGGGAAAAGAAGCGAGCTAGTATACAGAAATTAGCAAAGGAATTGGGGGGAGGGAGTTCATGAGAAAACGTAGAACCAGTAGAGGAAGCAAACGGAGAAGGATTGAACGAGGTGGGTGCGGCGGCGGAGGGTGGAGTTGATCGTCAGACCGGAGAGAAGGATTTCACTTACGACCGGAGACATGGGTCTCGAATGCTAGGAAGAAGAAAGTTTAGCATCAAATTTTGGTTTGCGCCCTGGAGAGATCGGATTAACAACTTGATTAAGGGGATCGAGAACAGTGTTTAAGAAGAAGATAAGATGATTAGGGGTTGGGAAGAGGGGAGATGGTGGAATATGTAAACTGAGGGGAAGGGATTATTAAGGAGGAAGGAAGAAGGAAAGAGCTTGAAAGGAAAGGCTGGAAATGAGGATAAGGGGAAGGGATTAAGGAAAGGGAAGGGGGAGAGGTTTCTGTGGGTGTTTGGTGTTTGGAATTTATAGACTAAAAAAAATTAAGCACATTGGAAGAGAGAAACCGAAAAATGGTAATTTTGGGGTGGCAAGTTGTGTTGATTTTTTTATACATTTTTGTGAGAAAATAAAAAATGAAAAAGTGCAAAAGGTCATGTGTTAGTGTAGAGTAGTGGGGACTCTTGGGGCTCTCTACGAGGTGGGAAGTTTAATTAAATATATGGTAATTATGAGCTTTGAGCATAGTCCTTTCATTTGGTCGGGTCAGGGCTGTCAGTTTGGTTTGATTAACAATGAAAAATCAACAACCAAATCAAGCAAATTGTCAAGAATCAAAATCAAACCGTCAAGGGCATTATGTTATTGACTAATCAAAAATCGATTTAATAGTTTTGGAAAGAGTGGTAATACAATTGCAGTTAAACCGTTAACCTCACCAAAACTGTGAGTTTTGTGGTTACTCGCAAATCAAATAAATATACTCTTATGCAGTCGCAGCTAACGATAAGTAAATATGCGCTAATCCGTAAAACAAGTTTATCTTGGTAAACTCCGTGTGGATTATTTTTGAAAAACTGAATGGTGGATTTTGGATGTTGAACTATGATTTGGAATTGATGTGAATGAGATATGTAAATTATATAAGAAAGATTAATAATATAATGAACTATGATTAGTCGTTGAATGAATGATTGATAATCGTTGTTGACTACGTGATTTTAAGTTATATGATTGTTTGAGTGTTGAAGATATGAAATTGTGTGAATATTTGAGAAATGATGATATGAATGAATTATTGTGGATTGTAGGAATTGAAATGGTGACTGGAATCTTGAGATAAATTCAAGATGGATAATTCATAAATAACCATGGTAATATGAATACGAGCTTAAGAATGATGATGATGATGATGATGATGATGAGATGAATGGCATGAGATTGATTTGAATTGGAAACTCAATGGGAAGGCATTGACTCCTGGATTGATTGAGATGATGATGAGATGAATAACATTAGATTCATTTGAACTAGGAACTCAATGCATAGACATTGATTGCTGAATTGGTTTGATGAACTGTTTTACGCGAGGTATGCATGGACCGTGAACCAGTGGGACTACATTAGTTATAGATCGATTGTTGCATGGACCGGTTAATTAGTAGGACTGCATTGATTGCGGATCGTTTGTGATCGATGAGAGAAATGGGAATGGTTTGGTTCGTCATCTAACTCACATAAACGTATAAAGCGCCTGCACTTTTACCCCAGATGATTATGGGTCTGGGTAGATCTAGCTCACTTCTGCGCATATATTGTGGTTGCGTGAAAACCACAAATGATGATTTGCTCGAGCGGGGATACGTGTATGGTAACCTTGGCGTCATTAATAATTAACCGAAATTCATATTATGCATTGATTGTGTGTTCCTGAAACTATTTAATTATCATATTGGATAAATTGGTTCGATGATGATGAGTTGATGGATTGATATATTGATTGATATTCTACATATGATGACCTAGGATGACATCTAGACTATTGAATTGCGATTGTGACCCCAAAAACTAGGTCGTGAGAGAGATCCGCACACACAGTTTAGTTGTTGACCTACGTATGTTCAGTTTCTTATAGGTTTGAAGCATGGTTTGCGAAACCGTACCAGAAATCATATCGGATTCTTTTATGGTATGATATTTTGTGGTACGACCGTGGTTTAACCGTTTTGTATCGGTAAAATACAGTTTTTTATATAATAATACTTTTTAACAAAAATCGTGTCGAAAAAATAGACTATTGTACCGAAGTAATACCAGATAATAAATCATAAAATAATAAATAAACAAGATTATCTACCATATTTTCTATACTTAGAAGATAAAAATATTGTCTTTTTAATTTTTTTTTTTAACAATGATAGGTACATACCAATTAAGGCTTGTGTTAATAAAAGTGTTGTCTTTCGTCCTAAAATCATTGCTATGGAGATTGAGAATAACAAATGGGCAATGACCGGATCCAAGTCTCTTGTTCGACCTCTTTCTCCCTCCTGAAAAATCGACGCCACTATGGAGATTTAGAGTCACAAATTTCTGGATCCAACTCTCTTACTTTGATATCTTTCTTCCTCCAGTAAAATCCTTGCCATTGTGGAGATTGAAAGAGAGATTGAGAGTCACAAATGGCACAAACTCGAACAACAACTCAGTTCTTCTATCTATAAGAAGAAAGAATGGGGGAAAGGGTTTTGGAATCCTGAGCCTTTCCTAATGCTGGATTTCGTTTATTTATAGTGTTCAAGTTTCACTGTTTATATAACGGTAACAATGACGTGGCTAAACGTCATTCGTCCAAATAACTTAAACAGTAAAAACTAACAACATAAATAAAGCTTCGTCGTTCCATTCTTCCACACCTTTAGTTGAGGACAAAACGACTGCCACTCCGAAACGTTTTAACCGAAACTTTCTTCTTCTGGAATTGAACTATGCAAACTTGGCTCCACTTTCCCTTGAGCAATCTGCTTCTACTATTTCAGATCCACGACTCCTTTCGCCTTATACTCCATCACACCCCCGCAAATTGGGGCGTATACATTTGTTACACCCAATTTGTCAAGTAGGAATTGCAACCTGTAACGACTGAGTCCCTTTGTAAAGAGATCAGCCAACTGATCTTCACTTCACAAATACTTCAGCTTAATCTACCTAGGCTTAACTCTTTCCCTGGTAATGTGCACGCCAATTTCGATGTGTTTGGTCCTTTCATGATAAACAGGATTGTCAGCAATCTGAATTGCTGACATGTTGTCACAATAAACATTAACCGGAGATGGTAGTGTAGATCCTAACTCTGCAATCAACCTCTTTAGCCACTGCACTTCACAAACTAGGTGGGCTAAAGCCATGTACTCTGCCTCAAAAGGATGACCGAGAAAATGTGGTTTGTTTGTTCGATTTCTAGCCTAGAAGAGAGTCTCCCAAATAAGTAAAATAACATGTAATGGACCTTCGTGTGTCAAGGTAAGCAGCCCAATCAGCATCACTGTAACCTTACAATATCAAGTCAGTCCTAAATGTAATCCTTGTCCTGGTGATCCCTTGAGGTATCCGAGAACTCTGTATGCAGCTTGCATATGTGGCTCTCGAGGTTGAATCTGGTATTGATTAAGTTGCTGAATGGGATAGGTTATATCTGGCATAGTGATTGTAAGATAGTGTAACCTTCCCACAAGTCGTTTATAGCAACCTTGATCCTTTACTAACTCCCCATCTCTTGTATTAAGCTTAACTTTGCATTCAATGGGGCTTCTGCAACTCTTGGCATTCATGAAACCAGTGTCTTCAAGAAAATCCATACAATACTTTCTATGTGATACGCTAATTCCATATGCATTCCTTGCAATTTCAAGACCCAGGAAGTATTTCAAAGGACCTAGTTCCTTGAATTCGAATTCCTTCTTCAGGTAATGCTTGACAGCCTCCAAGTCTCCCAATTGGATTCGTGCTAGAATAATGTCATCAACATATACTAGCAGCACTACTATTCTGCCTTGTACCCATTTGACGAACATTGAGTAATCAGAGGAAAACTGAGTAAAACCATTCTTCAACAATGAACCAGTTAGTTTGGCAAACCATTGCCTGCTAGCTTGCTTGCTTCAAACCATATAATGACTTGTTCAGTTTGCAAGCAAGACCAGTAGTATCACCTTCAATTGATAGTCCTAAGAGATACCTCCATATAGACATCTTCTTCTAGATCTCCATTTAAGAAAGGATTGGAAACATCCATCTACCCTAGGTTCCAGTCTTTGATAGCTGCCATTGCCAATAGTGTTTTCACTGTATTGTTCTTTGAAAGAAAGTTTCAAGGAAGTCACACCACACCCTTGTGTGTAGCCTTTGGCAACCACTCTGGCTTTATGCCCCTCTATCCTTCCATCTGGTCTCAGTATAATTTCCACACCCATTTGCAACCTATCTTCTTCTTGTTGGGTGGTAGTTGACATACTTCCCATGTGTTGTTGGCAATGAGAGCTCCCAACTCTTCTTGTGTGGCTATATTCCAGTATTCATCTTGTTGAGCATCTGCAAATGTCTTTGGTTCCAGATGAGTTGTCATACTAAGAGCATAGTGATATGATCTCAATTCCACCCTCGTATCAACTCAAACAAATCGTTCAAAGATCGGGTCAAGTTAATACGAACAAGGCTGGAAATTTCCTAAGTGTTGAGACAGTTTTGGGAAGGGTACTTTGGAGGGATGTTTCTCTCAAACCATTCAATGGAAATGCAAGGTTAGGGTCTTATTTTGAACATTGGATGTTTGTCTGTAGTTTGATGCATTTGGATCGTGGAAAGAAGGTCAGGAGGGTTGTTTTTCAAGGCCATCAAAAACCTATCTTGCATTCTGGAAATTGCCAGTTTTTGGCTAAGGCAGGGAGACAGTTTGAGGTACCAACTTTGAGCTTGAATTCACGACGTTTGGAGCATGACCAGCTGGAGCTTGGAGTTGTTATTGAAAGAGTAAAACTTTATAAACCAAGGGAAGGGATTGGCTGAGCTCGACTCAACCCAGAAGGTCGATTTCCAGAGCCACGAAGTTGACATCAAGGGCTATTTCGGGACAGTTAGCTTGAGAGAGAAGTTAGTTACTTGGGATGCAAGTTTTATTGTTATTAACGTTTTCTTTTCCTTGTTTGATCCAGAGTTGTTGCCTTGTTGGTTTAGGATTGTAATTAGGTTTCTTTGGTTATAAATAGCCACACGTTGAGTTGTAAAAAGACATTATTGAGTTTAATCGAAAAGTACTCCGAGGAGTTTTCCTTAGCTTGCGAGCTTTGGTTCTTTGTTGTTTTAAACCGAGAATTTCAGACCTAAGGATCGAGCTAATCACTCTCTATGCTGTGGTAAATCCTACCCTAACCAGCCTCTTCCCTTCGTGTTGAAGTTGCTTGTTCGGTTTGCACCATTCACCCATCCATTCCCTCTGTTTTCTATCCGAGTTCATCATCACATCGCATTCAATCACCTAGTTACGCGCTCTGGTGATTCGAGTTCTCTCTTGGACTCATCAAGTGGCATCATCGCCTGGTTCAGACACAGCGGCAGCAACAAAGAAACAACAGGACACTCGACCTGTTGCAGCAAGAACGCGTCACAAGGACCCCATCACATTACGGATAAATCGAAGAAAACAGGGTCCGATTCTGAGGTCGACGAAGAAATCGAGTGTGGAAATTCAGCAATGGCGGGGCAGCAGATCAATACCATGGAGTTGCTACAAACTCTGATGGCTCAAATCAATGTCCAATTCCAGACCCAATCGATCAAATCACGTGGCAGTTGGAGGAATTGAAGATGAAGGCGAAAGAGCCAGAGGCAGAGGCAGGCGAAGATACGAATCCAGAAGGAGCCAGGACACCGCGTAGTCGAGCATTCGAGGACATGATTCTTAATCTCGAGATGCGCATAATTGTCCCCGAAGGCAATCTGAGAGATCGCGAGTTCCACGATCATGATCGTCAACGCCATGATACTGAACCAGCTGAAGAATTGAAAGGAATCAAGCTCACCCTGCCATCGTTTTAGGGGAGTCTTAATCCGGCAGAGTACCTCGACTGGGAACGAAAAGTGGTTCTCTTTTTCGACTGCCAGAACTACTCGAAGCGGCAGAAGGTTACTATGGCCACGTATGAATTTGAAGGGTATGCTGCTGCCTGGTGGGAGCAACTTCGAGTCAAACGTCGCCGAATTGGCTTGCCGCCAGTGACGACTTGGCTGGAGTTGAGGAGTGTGATGCTGGAACGGTTTGTGCCCGCGTACTATCAATGTGACCTTCACGACAGCCTGCAATCGATTCGTCAAGGAAGCCAGAGTGTCGAGGAGTACTATCGCGAGTTGGATCTTCGTCTGATCCGAGCCGATGTACGAGAAGAGAAGGAGGCTACAATCAATCATTTTTTGCAAGGTCTCCAGCGTGAAATTACAAACCAAGTGGAGCTCTTCCCATTCGTAGAAATTGAGAAGGTTGTGCAGTTGGCGGTTAGAGTTGAGAAATAATTGAAGAAGCAAAATTCGAACAAAAGATTTCCTACTGCCAACAGTGTCACTAAACCCATCTAAGAACCTGAATTAAAGCCTGAATTGTCGCGAAACACGGCTAGAAACGCCACCCCAATTGTTACCGAGAAGGCTGGAGCGTCGAGTAGTAGTATCTGCTGCTTTAAGTGCCATGGGTATGGTCACAAAGCACACCAATGTGCAAATCAGAAGGTGATGATTCTGCGGGATGGAATATACAGCTCTGAGGATGAAAGAAGAGGAGAAGCAGAATCATACAGGAGACTTCGAGCTTGGAGAAGAGATGCAGGTGGCTGATGGGCCTCTGCTGGTACTTCAAAGGGCCTTGACAAGCCAAGACGAGGGCGTACCTGATGTGAACTAGAGAAACAATAAGTTTCATACTCGATGTCAGGTTCAAGACAAGCTCCTCACGGTCATCATTGGCGGAGGAAGCTGTGCGAATGTTGTGAGCCTCGACGCTGTCACGAAATTGGGATTGCCCACAATCCCTCGGTCAGATCCATATTCACTTCACTGGCAGAGCGATCACGCTGCAATTAAAGTCAATAAGCCATTAAAACTACCCTTCTCAATTGGAAATTATCATGATGAAATGTTGTTCGATGTGATCCCGATGCAGGCGGCACACGTAGTGCTTGGGCGACCGTGGCAATTTGATCACCAAGCTTCCCATGACGGTCGGACTAATTGCTACTCCTTCAAGCATCAAGGTAGAAAAATGGTGCTTAAACCATTGTCACCCGAAGACGTTAGAGCTGATCAATCCCATATGGCAAGCAATCGAAGCAAGAAGAAGGAACCATCAACTCAATCCGTTCCCTCCAAGGTTAGTGAGAGCACTCTGATGGCTCGGCGCTACCTGTTGACCATTCTTCCTGGTAAGGCGGTTCCGCGACAAAGCAGGGGGCGGCGACCCTGTTCTCCCGTGACCCTGAATCACACCGAATTGGGTGGGGAAGCTGGGAGCGCGATGGAGCGAGCGAACAACGACAACACGTTCCAAATTGGCCCAGAAACATGGCGAGTCGAAGAAATCCAGCTACAGCAAGCTCAATTGACGAATCCCAAAAGTCCAATTTGGCCTCCGAAAGTGACGAACTATGAAGAGAAAGTGGGTGAATCGGATGTGGAGTTCAGGCATGATTCGAGGCAATCCAGCACGGGGAACCTACTATTGGGGTCTCAAGGAAGGTGCGGGAAGACAGAAATCAGCTCGGCGACGCCCGACAACGAAACGCCCAATTTTCAAGTTGGCTCGCCGGATTCTGAAGAATTGTCGCTGGAATCTTGGAATTTTGAATTTCCCGTTCGCGGGAAACTTTCGAGCCTCGATTCAAGATGATTTGGAAACCATCGAAGCCCGAAACCTATTGAATTCGACTTGTGCGAGCTGTTAGGAGTTAATGGAAGCAAGAAATCGAGACCCGAATGCTTAAAACGAAAAGCCCCAATGTTGATACGCTCGCCGGAAAATCGGGCTTTGCCGGAAAATCAGGTTTATGGACTTGATATTTGCGACCCTGTTTGGGATGACTTTGTCTCTTGTTTTGAGTACAGGTTGATCCAAGCTTTGTGGTCAAAGCTTTTTAAAGAAGGGGGCCTGATATGATCTCAATTCCAGCCTCGTATCAACTCAAACAAATCGTTCAAAGATCGGGTCAAGTTAATACGAACAAGGCTGGAAATTTCCTAAGTGTTGAGACAGTTTTGGGAAGGGTACTTTGGAGGGATGTTTCTCTCAAACCATTCAATGGAAATGCAAGGTTAGGGTCTTATTTTGAACATTGGATGTTTGTCTATAGTTTGATGCATTTGGATCGTGGAAAGAAGGTCAGGAGGGTTGTTTTGCAAGGCCATCAAAAACCTATCCTGCATTCTGGAAATTGCAGTTTTTGGCTAAGGCAGGGAGACAGTTTGAGGTACCAACTTTGAGCTTGAATTCACGACTTTTGGAGCATGATCAGCTGGAGCTTGGAGTTGTTATTGAAAGAGTAAAACTTTCTTAACCAAGGAATGGATTGGCTGAGCTCGACTCAACCCATAAGGTCGATTTCCAGAGCCACGAAGTTGACATCAAGGGCTATTTCGGGATAGTTAGCTTGAGAGAGAATTTAGTTACTTGGGATGCAAGTTTGATTGTTATTAACATTTTCTTTCCTTTGTTTGATCCAAAGTTGTTGCCTTGTTGGTTTAGGATTGTAATTAGGTTTCTTTGGTTATAAATAGCCACACGTTGAGTTGTAAAAAGACATTATTGAGTTTAATCGAAAAGTACTCCGAGGAGTTTCCCTAGCTTGCGAGCTTTGGTTCTTGGTTGTTTTAAACCGAGAATTGCAGACCTAAGGATCGAGCTAATCGCTCTCTATCCTGTGGTAAATTCTACCCTAACCAGCCTCTTCCCTTCGTGTTGAAGTTGCTTGTTCGGTTTACACCACTCACCCATCCATTCCCCTATGTTTTCTATCCGAGTTCATCATCACATCGCATTCAATCCCCTAGTTGCGCGCTCTGGTTGTTCGAGTTCTCTCTTGGACTCATCACATAGGCTCTTCTTTCTGTAGTTAACATCTCATAACCAACATTCTCATTAATGGGATACCTACTCAGTGCTCCCTAATAACAATCTTTCAAACTTACTGGTAGGACAATATTTCTATGAGGCCTATCTCTAGCCTGTGGTTCTGCTTCATTTTCTTCAAGAGGAACAAGCTCTTCCTCATGGAAATCATTCACATAATCATTATTTTCCATGTTACTACATCATCCTCATCAGACTTGGTATACAAGACATTAGATGCATCATTCATAGGAGAAGGATTATTGACAAGTGTAGGACTGCTTGTGAAGAACTATGATCAGTAACATGAGTAGAAAAGTTTTGTTGAAGAAGTGGAAGAACTACTGACATGACTGGAATTTCAATAAGATGAAGGAATATTGACATAATTGGATTCGCTATTAGGCGGACTAGTGATAGGTTGTGGAGCATCAGATGAATGCATTGCTGCAGGAAAGAAATATTCCTATGAAGATTCAGTCACTTCATCCTGCCCAGTGGATGATGTGTACTTCTAAAGTGGAAAGATGTTCTCATAAAAGGTCACATCTCTTGAAACAAAGAACTCATGCGAGGTCAAATCAAAGAGTTTATACCCGTTGATTCTTGTTAGTAAGCCTAAGAAGACACATTGTCTTGCTCTAGGTTCTAATTTGGTTCTACCTTGAGCATGAGTGGTAGCATAGGTTAAGCAGCCAAAGACCTTCAAATGGCCTAGGAAGGGAGATGTTTTGTAAAGAACCTGGAAAGAAGATTGATTTTGTAACAAAGGAGTAGGCAGTCTGTTGATTATGTAGACTGCATGAAGAACACGGTCATTCCAAGAAAGGTAAGGGTACACCTGAATGAAATGGAATGGCTCTGGCAACATTTAAAATATGTTGATGTTTACGCTCTACCCTCCCATTTTGTTCAGGTGTGTAAACACAAGACATGTTTAATCCCTTTTTCAGTGTAAAAATCACACATAGAGAACTCCTTCCCTTGATCACTCCTCACCCTTTTAATTGTTTTTGTGTATTGTGTCTGAACCATATTACAGAAGTCAATTAGGAGGGATCGAGCTTCAGATTTATGGCGCATTAGATAGAGCCAAACTGCTCGTGAATGGTCATCAATAATGGCGAGAAAGAATAAAAAACCATCATGAGACTGAACAGGCAAAGGACCCTTGATGTCCACATGAATTAACTCAAAGATACCTGTAGCATAACTGATACTTGAAGGGAAATGTAATCGTTTCTGCCTAGACAAATGGCAACGTTCACAATGTTTGACATCTTCTTTAGGAATACTAGGATTACAATGCTTAACAAGCTGAAACCTACCAGTATTAGGATGTCCTAAACTCCAGTGCCACAAGCAATCTTCTGAGGCTCGAAGTTGTAGGCTGAGGTAACTTTGGAAGGAAATGATGTGTTTGAGCTTTATGATGGTACGAAGTGGTATAAGCCTTTAGTTTCTCGAGCCAAACCAATCATCCTTGTAGAGATTAGGTCCTGGATATGGCAAACATTAGATTGGAAGAAGTGAGATTGGAAAATCATTTGTCAGCTTGCTGACAGAAATCAGATTGAAAGTGAAACTAGGGACCAGAAGGACATTATGAAGGAATAGTCCAGAAATGAGTTTGATTGATCCTATATGGCTGACTAGAACCTTAGCTTTGTTAGGGAGATAAACATGGACATCAGGCACTAGAAGATATTCATGAAATAAGTGAAGAGAGCAGGCTATATGATCTAATGCACCCGTATCAAGTATCCAAGTTGAAGACAAAGAAGTAGTAGTATGATAGCAGGAGGAAGACATCACATATTTACCTGCTAAATTGGGAAAGGTAGGAAGGTGAGTGGTAACTGAGTGCGCTCTATGGTTGATTGCTGGACTTTGCGGCAGCAAACCTGTTGCCCACCTTAATATGCAATCCCTCATATTGACTATCTTCTTCAGATCCAATGTTATGACCAATAGACCCTACAAAATGTCCTGCATTTTCTATTGCCTCTCGATTCTGTCTCCTCTTCTTGAGTCTACAACAATCCTTGATGACATGGTTTGTTTTCTTGCAATAGTTACAAAACAACTCTTCCTTATCACCCATAGCAGGTGTTGTGTCCCTACTAACTCTTGAGGATGAGTTACTAGAATTTCCTCCACCAACAACTAAGGCAACTGACTAACCTGCCCTGTGCTTGTGACTACCATCAGCTTTGAGCTTCTGTTCATGTTGGAAGAGATCATCAAATGCCATAACCATTGTGGGCAGTGGCTTCATGAGCAGCAATTGAGTTTTAATATGATCATACTCAGGGTTCAAACTAGCTAGGAAACGTATCAAGTAATCAATGTTTTGTTTGTTTCGGAAATCTTCCATAGCAGCTCAAGGCATTGGGTTTCCAGGTGCACACCCACATGGAAAAATTGGGTTAAATTGGCTATATTCCTCCCACAAGCCCTTCATCTCTGTGTAGTACTAGATAATTGTTCAAGTCCCTTGTTTGAAAGCGTGAATATCATCTTCTACGTTTTCTAGTTTCAGGGCACTAGCCTGACCATATCGACTCTTCTACTCAGTCCACAAGACCTGAGCATTATCATGACTCAGAACACTACGAATGATGTCCTTTTCCAAAAATTTGTTATCCAACACAGAACAATTGTGTTGCAAGCATCCCAAACATGGAACAATGGGTCTCCCTAAGGTGGTACAAGTATGATTCCATCTACAAAACCTAGTTTATGCTTTGTTTTTAGCACAACTCTCACAGCCTTAGAGCATATTTGATAGTTAGGACCATCCAAGACTATGGGTATCACTGATTGACCTAAGTTCTCATTAGGATTGATGTAGAAGGGGTTACCAAATTTTGGATCTGGCATAGCTCCAGTAGTAGCAGTAGCAGATCCAGCTCCAGCACCAGAGGTAGTACCATATCCAATCCCAGCAGTAGTGTTGTTCCTTTGGGTGTTGTTGTTGACGTTGTTTCCATCACTATACTGACCAAATTGAAGATAAGGCCGAGTGAATGGTGGTGTTTGGGGTTGGTTCGTTCCTGAACCTTCATTATCCGCCATTACCCTAGATTTGCTATAATACCATGTTGAAAAAAGGAAGAATGGAGGAAAGGGTTTTGGAATCCTCAGCCTTTCCTACTGCTGGGTTTCGTTTATTTATAGTGTTCAAGTAACAGTGACGTGTCTAAACACCATTCTTCCAAATAACTTATACAGTAAAAACTAACAACAAAAATAAAGCGTTGTAGTTCCATTCTTCCACAACTTTAGTTAAGGACGAAACGACTGCCACTCTGAAATGTTTGAACCTAACTGTTCTTCTTCTGGAATTGAACTCTGCTGACTTGGCGCCACTTTCCCTTGAGTAATCTGCTCTTGCTGATTCAGATCCATGACTTTTTTGCCCTTATACTTCATTACTATCGACAATCTATGGCAATCATTTTCTCGTCAAAGACGTTCCCCTTTCTCAGAACCCACAAAAAATTTCCCGACCTCCGCCCCCTCGAAATCATTTTCTCTTCAATGACTCCTTTGGGCCGGCATTGTAGACGACCACTCACTTGAAAAAGATGAAGAGAATTTGATATTCTTGTCTCCACAGAAGGAATTTGCTCTTCTAGTCTTCATTCTTCACCAAATCAAATCTGGTTCCATTATTTTGCTTTCCCTCTTGTTTGGTGGAAGATTGGTTATCGGCGGCTTTGGAAGCAGAGACCCAGTATTGGTTGCATCACGGCGTCGGGAGAAAGCGAGATTGAAGAGAGCAGGCATCGATGAGATAGATTCTGAGCAAGCGGCTCAATTTGAGTCTCAGATCGACAATCGGAAGAGAAGAGTGGAGAAACGAAAGGTTTCCGACATTTTGACTAATACCGGGCGATTGGACGCGTTATGCTAATTCCACAGCCGATACCGGACGACACGACAATCTCACATAATACATCTGTCGTTTTGGATTAGGCGCGGTTTCCGATCTTTTCGGTCCTAACGGATGATTCAGTATGGTATAGTAACCCATTGTTTGAAGGAATTGAGAGGAATTATGGCATTGCACAATAATCGATGGATGATTGTTTTTCAAGTTTTCTCGGATTTTGAGATGATTATTATTTATGTTTTATGGATTGTTGATTTGGGTATGCATAGTAGATGATATCATATTCAACATAATAGTGAATGACAATCGTATTTGGTTTAAGTGGAATTAATGAACTAGGTTGAGTGGATCTTTGGTACATGATGAGTAATTTGAGAATGAATGGTTGTGGATATTGATTAAAATATTGCTGGTATGTATTATCTATGGTAAAAGAGCAACACTTCAAAGCACGAAAGATAAAATTTTGCAGGTAACTACTACCAAACTGCACTGAAGTAGATAAATGAATAACGACTAACATAACAATAATTAGTTATTAGAATAATCATCACTTTGTAATTATGGTTAGTCATAAAATGTGTGGCGGTAAACACATCTGCACCAATGACCACTCCTAAACGCACCCTACCCTAACCAAATTTTTTATCCACTTTTCGAACACTAACAATTTAGTTCTATCATTATATGGTAACAACCCTTTCTCTCTCCTATTTCAAAACCTCTATCTTCTCTCTAGTTTTTCATCGTCTTCTCCACAAGGTTGCTGCTGACACCACCCTGGTGACCGGAAGTGGTCTAAATTCTATCTTTTCCTCCTTTCTCTTACTCTCCTGCTTTCTTTTGTATTTTCCTTGCTCTCTGATCACCGCTGGCTTTTCCGGTTTCCTTACTGATTTCTCAGCCCTTGTTGGCTTTTGCAGATCTCTTCTGATTTTTCTGACCTTGATGGCTCTTCCGGCCCTTGGTGACTTTCTCTCGATACCTAAGTGGTTCCCTCCCACATTCCTCCCTGGTGGAGATGTTGTGTCTTATTCAGATCTAGTTTTTTAGATCTGTCCCTATGTTCTAGGTACAAAAGATGCATTTTGGGGGTGCTTCTGCTGGATCGGTTTGGAAAATTCCCCCATTCTTGGTGTGGTCTTCCCCGTGGGTGATCGCGTTCACCATTCTGCCTCTGTCGCCGCGCTCCTTGTGCTCCTTACTTGATTGGATTTAATGGAAAATTGATGTATGAATTTGCTTTTGTACTATCTAGGTAAGTGAGTTGATGTGAAAATGCGAGAAACGAATGAAAACTGGGTTAACCAACCACAATGGCGCTCTGCCCGGTTCAACTGCCACTCCATTAATGCATATAAAACTCCAAATTTTCTCCCAGTTCCTCATTTCTCACTTGATTTCATCATTTCTCTTCTCTCACCTCAAATCCTACTCCTTCCTTCATCATCTTTTCAAAATTTATCCCTAATTCTCAAACTTCCATTTCCCAATCCACCTCTAAAACTCAAAATTTGATCCTTAAATTTGAGATACAACCTAACTATGACCAAATCAAAAGAGCTCAAGAAGAAAATTTTCAAAAATTTATCCTCGCCACTAGCGACGGTCACCACTATCACTAGGCTGCCACCACTTTCTCTCACTTATTTCATCAAGTTTTTGTGATTTTCGTTGATAGTTCTTTAATCTAAGTAATTATCCATGATCTTTAGATGAATTGGGGAGCTGTAATCATTATTTTTTTAGCTTCAATTGAGCATTCCATGATTAGAATTGCATGTTAAGGTTCTTGCTATTAAACATAGCAAATTTGGTCCTATTTGGCCTTAATGGATTGCTTATTGAATCATTGATGATAGCTAGTGCTTACCATGTGATTTATGGATGCTTATTTTTCTTTTAAAGTCTTCAAAAATTTTAGATTGTTGAATTTTATCGAAGCTCTTGTTGAAATTTATTGACATATGGTATTACTTATATATGGTGAATGTATTTTTTGATATTTTGATGCTTATTGGTAGTTGGATTGCATGTGAATATGTGATTCTACTTGTGTCAACTATTTCAGTAAGAATGAATTTACCATCTCATGATTATGTGATTATGATTATTAATGAATGCTTATTTAGAATATATGGTTTATCTAATCCTTAATTTATGAAGTCTTATATTTCCTATCCTTTTTCTGCTACAATGATTTATGTGATTAGATGAGTATGTCATGGTTTCCTATTCTAAGGAATGCTTATCTTAAGATGTTCGCATAGTTAGAATATGGATGATGCTTTGTTTTAAGTGTGGGGTGAGGTTTACTTTCTAATTTGGTTGTTTTCTATAATTCAGGATGAAAAAATCATTTGACCAATTTATAGGACGTCACAAAAATAAGAATTGAGATGATGGCGCACGCATCATCGTCTCATCTCTCTAGACAATCCAATCATCCATGAGCTAAACTAGAGGAGGTCAACCCTCCTAGGAGATCTTTTTGTCAACCATTGAGGAATGCACCATGTAAAATAAGAAGGCGAGAGCCTATCATAGAGAGGGAGTCTGACTAAGATGGGGAGCAATACATATTTATCCTTCTCATCTCCAGCAAGAGCAGGTGACCGAGGACCCAAAGTGGGCAGATACACCAGGAGGTAGAGGAGCCAGAGGAGGTGGGAATGGAGAGTCACAAAGGAGCTTGGGATTGATGAGCCACCAACAGTAATTTTTCCTCCACTACTCCAATTTACAACACATACAAAAAGGAGGAAAGCAGAGAACTGGGAAATAGTGAGACTGGAGGCCCAATGAGAGATCATTTGGAAGGAGCTCTTCTAGTGCCAGGGATGGGGAGCCGACATTAGAGATAGATTAGACCAGGTTGGGTCACCCTAACACTTTCAATAAGACAACCTTTGGGGAGCTTTTGAGGTTTGAACGTGGCCTAAATCTTCCGAATCTCGCCCCCCTCCGCTCCTATCCACCAACATTCACACCTTATCTGGTAACATCGTTCTATCTCCTTATTTTACGCCATTGAGGGCAGTATCAAGCTTAAGTGTGGGGGTAGTCTATTATGTTTGTGTGTGTGGATGATTGGTGTGATATTAAATATCTGGAGCCTAGTTTTATGCCAAAATTCCAAAAATTTGAGAGCTCCAAGAAAAACAACTTCTACATTTTCATGATTATAGTGGCACTTTTGGTGTTTTGTTTTGAATCTTGAGGCTATTAACAAGAAGCATGGATTAATTATTTGTTATTGAGAACAACCTATGATGATGACTGAGATATGCATTAGGGTTGTGTAAATTTTTAGTTCTTATGTGTTTGCGAACCAATGGATGTTTTGAATTGATTGCAATTGCTATGCATCGAGATTTCTTGCCATTCTTGCCTCCATTTATCTCGATACTCGTCCTTGACCTTCACACACATAGTAGAATCTGAAATATAATAAAAGAACCACAACCCAGTGTTCAAGAGGTCGAGGGACGATGATTTACCAAGTCGAGCGATAAAGAAATAAGGGGTGAAATATGTGTAATTAGGCCAAAATTACACCCCCACACTTGAACGTTTGCTTGTCCCCAAGCAAACCAAGTACAAAACAAGGTAAGATTACAACTTTGTTTCCACAAAATATTGGGGCATGTTATAGGGCACAAAACAAATGAATCTCGATGGCTATTGAACATCAACATATGGACAACAAAAATAATCCGAACAACCACAACAAATGACATTTGAATGCAATAGAACCGTTGAAAGGTAGATTTCCCACCTTGTTCACAAACAATAACATAACTTGTAATGATGACTCACCAATCACAATTATCCATGCATAAAGATCACGTCATAGGAACAAATGATCGAGCAAACTATTTTCTCACCGGATATATGATATGAACATGTAAAGATGAACAAATCACTCACTCTCAACCCGTGGGGTGAGGACCATTTTGATGCAAAAGATGTGCATACTCAAATGCTCAACGCTATGTCTCTTCACCATGACAGTAACCTCTAAATTCTAGATCTCACAAGATGGGTGTCGTCACTAGCTTGTCCGAAGGTCTTTGACATGGTTTCGGATGACTGGTTTGGGGCTTGGACATGGGTAAAAATATTTTTGGATGGTGGAAAACATAGCATGAAGTTCCACGTTTCAGCCTAAAACTAACACAAGGTTCTTTGGCTTCAACTATAACCTTTTCCTACAAGCAATGGCCACTAGCATAAACCATAAACCACACTTCTTTACTTCCAAACCACAACTAATCACCAAACCCTTCACAATAAAATTTCTTTGCTACACTTGTTATCAAACTTTTCAAACACAAGAGTGAAGGAGGTAAACAATCATGCACGTGTCTCAATAGCTTGCATGCCAGGGAACACTTTTAAAGAGCATAATCAACATTTTTGGCAACGCTCTTTTCTTCTTAGCCCTCTTTATTTATTTCTTTTTCCTTTCTATTTATTTCTTTTCTTTTTACTTGTTGAGGGCAAGTAGAGAACTACAAACACATGCCACATTCTTGAACTTTATAACCAATGCTCACTTCTTAAGAACTACCTCCAACACTCACTTTTCATTCTTAGCAAAATCATGCACAAATCACTTATGTGGAACCTCAATTAAGCTCAACTAATATGATGGGAGCTTCCAAACACAAAGGTGACTTGGCAATGGTGTAGACACGAAGAAAGTAAGGTCGCTATATCTATCTCGATCAAGCTGAAGTAGCGAGAGCTACCTAACATGAGAGCAACCCTTAGACACACGGATCAAAAGGGTTGACTAGAGGATAATTCAATCGAGACAAGTCAAATTTTGGGTTGTGGACTAAACCTATGCCTCCATATTCCTCACTAGTGACAATGTGAATGCCACATCATGGTAAGAGGGATCTATCACACAAGAGGAAAACAAGCGGCACAAATCTCACATGGCTACCTAGTTCCTCAATCATCCATTCCAATTTCAAAAATTTCGATGCATAGCAATTGCAATCAATTAAAAACATCCATTGTTTTGCAAACACATAAGAACTAAAAATTTACACAACCCTAATGCATATCTCAGTCATCATCATAGGTTGTTCTCAATCACAAATAATTAATCCATGCTTCTTGTTAATAGCCTCAAGATTCAAAACACAACACCAAAAGTGCCACTATGATCATGAAAATGTAGAAGTTGTTTTTCTTGGAGCTCTCAAATTTTTGGAATTTTGGCATAAAACTAAGCTCCAAATATTCAATCTCACACCAATCATCCACACACACAAACATAATAGACTACCCCCCACACTTAAGCTCGATACTGCCTTCAATGGCGTAAAATAAGGAGATAGAACGATGTTACTAGATAAGGTGTGAATGTTGGTGGACAGGAGCGGAGGGGGGCGAGATCCGGAAGATTTAGGTCAAGTCCAAACGTCAAAAGCTCCCCAAAGGTTGTCTTATTGAAAGGAAAAGAAATGTAGACCGATGGAATGGATTTCCTACTACCAAGCGCTTCTTTAACGTCGTGAGCCGTAAGGTTTCTCTTCAAGTTTCATTCCATCCAAGAACCTCCTTGAAGTTGAGGTTCTCGTCGGTGAGGTGGTGTCTCAAGTCATGATATTTAGACGAGTGCATAATTGAGGGCTCGTTAACTTGAATAGTCTTGAGGTTCCACCCACGAGACCTCTTCTTATTTCCTTCTTCATTCTTCTCTCTACCCCCATACCATATAGTGCATACTCGATTGACTTCCATCGCATCCACCAAGAGGGATCGCTAATGGTTTGACCAAGAGCCGCAAAGGGGTCCTTCTCCATAAGTGCCTCGAGGTTGGGTGGAAAGAGTTCGTAGCACTTTTAACTTGTAGAATTATCATCCACCACGACCTCGTATTGATCTTGGATGCCATTTTCTCCTTCAACTTCATCTTCAAACTCCTTTCCTTCTTAAAAAATGTGTTCCTCCCCTTGGGAACAATCAAGATCTTCCTCTTACTCAATGCTTACTTCCTCCTCTTCAACCTCTACCTCCTCCTTCCCATTCATGTCTTCAAGCACGGTTTAGAGGGAAAAAAGCCAAGCAAGATCATAGAAAGGATTCTCTTGCTCCTCCACCCTCATGACTTGATATTCGAAGTTGTTCTCGGGAAGGGGAAAGGTTTGAAAGTCATCAATGCAACCTTCTTGTTCATCCTCATCACGGGAGCTCTCCGGGGTGAGATCCTCTTGCTCCACATGATTGTCATTGATCGTCCATTCAACCTCTTCTTGCTCTTCCAATGGTGAGAGGGGATGGCAAGCACAAGCTCGCACCACTTTCTCTTCAAGTTTCGAACCCCGTGGAGGGAGGGTTGGAAATTCATGTAGAAGCTTGTTCTTACAAAGTTCTCCATGTCAAGATCAAACTTAGACTTCACTTCAGGTTGTGGGAGATACAAGTTCGAGCACCCTTCATCAGTGCCTTGGGCAAATCACTCCAATATGGCTACAATTCTCTCTTTGGCTTCGGTTGCAGAGTAGCACACGGTCTTAGAGTATGTCCCATGAAAGCTTCCATTGCCAACTCCAAATTGGATTTCTCCAAAATTTGAGGAGCGAAGTTTCCTTCATATGAGGAAGCTTTTTGAAATCCCCAATGGTATGCTTGTTCTTCTTGGAAGGGAAGTTGATCATAGAACCTGGTTCCTTGGCTTCCACCCTCTTGACCACTCCATAAAGCACCGGGGTACCCCCGTTCGGGTGGTTCTAGATACCCCCACATGTTGTAGAAGCCATTGGGATCCATGATTAAACCTACAAACACAAAAGAAAATCAAACAAACACAAATCACCCTCCAAAGTGAAGAGTGGTACATCAAACACAAAGCATAACACAAAACGACTAAATTAATGACCTAAGCTTTTTTTTTATAACCTTATGCTTCACCGACATTGGCGCAAAAAACTTGACTTGAATCTAACTACACATCCCAATCGAAGGCCAAGTATAACAGAAGACATGGTGTAGCTAAGCAAGCAATAAAATTTATCGTACCATGGGGATCTAAGCTTACCTTACTCCAGGTTTAGGGTTTGTTATCTAGCCAACCTAGAATCGTTGTTGAGTATTATCCTAGCTCAATCGATTCACTACCCTATATTTATGAGATCGAATCACTCGGGATTGAACCAGAACGACAAAGTGATGTATAGGTAGGTGATCTATTCAACATAGGGTTTCGTATATCGTTAGGAGGTAGATCGAATCAACTCCATCGGGGATTACCTAGACAACATACAACAGGAGTGAGCGAAAGATGCCAAAATTGGGCTCTAAGGGGATTTCTCCCTCCTAGGTGAAAAGCTCAATTGACATGTAGAACTAGGGTTCTTAAACCTAAGTGAAGAGGGCTAGTTTCTAGAGAGAGAAGACATAGATTACAAGTTGGAGCACAAGATCTTCTTCTTCTTATAGGCTTGATTCCTAGCTTCCAAACTTGATCAATGACTTCAATTAAGCAGCAAGATCACTCAAGAAATCACTCTCTCTCACACTAGAACTTTCCTGTGGTGTTTTGGGTTGAAACCCTAGAGAGAGAATAAATTTCTTCTCCAAAAACCAGCTCTCCCTATTCTTCATTCAGCCACAGAATTTATACTTTGCAGAAATAAGCTCGAACATGGACACGAACAAGGTTATGTTGCCTAGCTGTGTTCACTTCCAAAGTGCTGCGTTTTGATCGTCTGCGAGGAACTTCGAATCATTCCTAACACGGCCAGAGAACACAGGCGTATTCATGCCTTGTTCTTAAATCCACGATGAAACGCTCCATTTTTGGCCGACTTCACGCCCTCTTCGTGATTATCACGGTTTGGGTGACCGTGATAAATTTTAGGCCCGCGAGGCTGAAAAGCAATCTGGAATTGGGCAGGTGACACGGGTTACGAACACGACCATGTTGACGCCTTGTTCGTTGAATGGAATAATTCATCTTTGGCCAGAAACGCTGCTGTGTCCAGGTTGATAGATCCAAACACGGGCTATGAACACGAGTGTGTTCCTGGCCTTGTTAACTCTCTTTTCTTCATTTCTTGCCATTCTTGCCTCCATTTGTCCTGAAACTCCTCCTCGACCTTCCCACACGCAGTAGGACCTGAAATATAACAAAAGAAGAAAAACCAAGAGTAATATAGGTCGAGGGAATATGAGGGGTAAAATATGTGTAATTAGGCCCAAATCAATTTACAGCGGCCGCGATGGGCCTCAGGGTTCCTCGTCCTCTGATCAAACCAGAAAAGGGTCTGGTAGTAAAACCATCCCCGTCACCACTGTGTTTCTAGGTGCCCGTTGGTCTGGGATACCCTCTTCCATACAAAAAAAGCCAACTTATTGAGAAAAAAAAAATCACAACATGGAAACTTTATTCATGCTGAATTAATACTGATAGTCTGATACTGACAGCAACATGAAATCAACATCAACCGAGACACTGTCATTTCGAATGACCCATTCTAACTTGAAAATGAAATCAACAAAAAACTGTTCTTAGCAACATGATTGCCGAGTCTTATTCAAAAGCAAGAAAAATCAAAATAAAACCAAGCTTGGAACCATCCCTAACTATTGACACAAACTGCATCAGCAACATTCCTTTGTGAAAAGAACTCTTGTTGCTCTTTTCCCTCTAACTTACAAAGAGGTCAAAGTCAAGTTTAGTGGCCGAGACAGATCCAGAACTAGCAGAAGAAGTTCCAATTTCATAACCTGATTTCTTCTCAGCTTTGGTTTAATCATCAAGAATAAAACTGCATATTATTTGCTTGATATTCTCAGCCACCAAATTAGTTTCAGTATTGCCAAACTTTGCAGCATAGTACTCAATAACATGCAGCTTATATCTAGGATCCAAAACAACCAAGACAGCAAGTACAAGATGGATATCATCCCAATACTTACAAAACTTCAGTGACATCTGACTAGCCATTCCAAAAATCACAGGGTTGGGATCAAGATCCCACTTATTTAGTTTCAGTCTTAGATGACAAATTTTTGGAAGAAAAGATTGGCAGTCGGATAATTGGAACCAAACAACTCAGTAATCTCAGAAAATTTCCACCTTCTCAATCACAATAGATGCAAATTCCCATTGAGCACTAGAAGGACTGATGTGTATTGACTGCCCCTCAAGCTCAAATGAAAGAACACATCCTTATATTCAAGAGCAACAAAGAGCCTATGATATGTGGAATTCCATCCAGTTGGGCAGTCAAGCAGTAGTTTTTTTTCTCAACATGCAATTTCAGTTGCTTAACAACTTCGAAGAAGGTTTGAACCCTCTTAGGTGTAGAATTCTAGTAAACTACACTCTCCCTAATCATATGTAGAACATCCTTGATTACAACCAAACCATCCCTCACAATCAAGTTCAGAATATGAGCTGAACATCTCATATGAACCAATTTAGCATCAAGCAACAAGTCACTTGTCATAAGCTTATTTCTCATATGAAATATCATTGAATCATTGGTGATACAGTTTTCCAGTGTGATTGATGACAACTTACCATCAACGTTCCAATCCAAAAGAAAATCAAACAACCTATCAACAAGTCTTTCACTAGTTTGAGGGGGTGGAACATATATAAACCTCAACATTATATAAGCTTCCAAGAGTTGTCAATAAAGTGACCAGTTACTGCCATATACCCTCTTTTCTAATTTGAGGCAGTCCACAAATTAGTAGTCACTGAAATTCTACCCAAGTAGCCATCAATAATGCTATTATATTTATCCGTATCAACCCCATACAAACCAACAATGTCTGTTTTCACAGTGTCTATACTAGGAACAGCAACTGAGGTTGCAAAGAACCACAAAAATGCTTGAAGAACACATGGTCAACAAGGCTAAGTGGGTACTCATGGACCAAAATCATCGAACACAGTTCCTTCCTAGACACCTCATAATTGTATTGAGAAACAAAGAGTTGAGGATTACTAGCAGGTCGATAGTTGGGGCCAAGAATTTTCTGAGACCCATCATGTATCCTCTTTTGGATACATGTTTTGATATGGTTCCTCCGGTGTGGAGTTCCATTACTTGTTTCCCCACCAAAGGGTTTACAACAATACTTACACACATCTTTCATTATCCCATTTATTCTAACTCTGTTGAAGCGAGGACACACATTAGAGATTAACTTACATTGTGCTTCCAGTTCTTCCTCATTACCATTAACCGGATTATTTGCATCAGGAGCAGGTTGTTCAGGTTGGACACCATTTTCAGGGACCTTGGCATTAGGAACAAGTTCCACATTCAGAGAACCTTCCATCTGAACATTATAAAGTTTTACTTACTTAAGTATAGTTTTACTAGTTACATTGACAAGACAACAAAAACCCAGCAAACAAGACACCATCTTTACTTTTAGCAGCATTACCATTCTACCATTATGATTTAAAAACATGTTAAGCTTCTTCTTACTTCTTAGCAAGTCACAGTCACAACACACAACAAGTTAGAAAACAAACACAATGGTTAGGAGAGGAGAACTGGATTTCCCTATCTTGCAATTTTTTTGTAGATTGTCGTATGTCGAGTACACAGTCATTCAATCACAATAGGATGATCACTTGAACTTGATCTTCATTCCTTGAAGATCGATTCAAACAGAGTCTACAAAACCCAAAAATGAATGAATGACGAACTAAAAAGCTAGTTTTTTTTATAATGGTGATTGAATTAACCGAAAGAGAGAAACAAGGTCTGGGCAAACAAATAAAGTAACAAAAAAGCTAGTTAGAACTGGATCCATACATGCATCTCTGTATTGACACCACTAACCCAAAAAACAAAACAAGAGATCAAGCCCCTTACCCTGGACTTTGTGTGGAGTCATCTCTACCTCTCTTTCTCTGCTCTTTGGAGACTAGGGTGGTCTAAATATCAAAAGATGCCCAGATGAAGTCTCTTCTCTACCTCTTTCTCTATACTCTCTCTCTCTGATCTCTGGGGAATGGAGTCTTGTATCTCTCTTCATATATAGAAAAAGAAGAGTAATTGAGAGTTTGGGTCTAACTTTGAAAATCGAAAGAAAAGGAAAAAAAATGAATGAAGTTTGATGACTCGATATTTGCACATGTTTTCCCCTTTGTTTCTTGATCGTTTAAGCTCGCATTATCGCTTCTTCGGCCAATTTTACGCTATTTTGTGTTCCTTTGTCACATTTCAGGTCCTAGCACATAAAGTGAAGCATAGGCGCAAGTTTCAAGTCAATCAGAGATCAATCGGCGACTCGGGGGAAGAAACTTGGGTATGACTTGAAGAATAATGGATTTATAACTAATTTTTTGACCATAGAATCATGTAAGCTTGTCATGAGAAGAAATAGGATGAGAATATGAGCATCTGGGATCAAATGGCACCTGATTTGGAGTCTGAATGAGGGAGAAACGAAGAATAAAGACAGGGGACCTAGAACGCTAATCAGAAGGCCCCCCGGCCGGGTATATTCCATTTTGACAAGAAAAGTGACCTGGAGCGTGTTGTTGTTACCCGGACGGTTCCCTAAATACCCGACCGGGTTTCGCGAACGTAGGCTGTTAAAAGCCTGTTTTGTGCATTTTTAGAGGGAGAGAGATGGGTTTTGGATCCCGAACACCCAAGGGAAAAACCAAAGAGAGAGAGAGAGAGGGCCATTTGAAGGCAATCTTGGAGTGGAATTGGAGGATTTCTTTGCCTTGGAAGCTCAAGGAACAAGCCCGAACTTGAAGACTGATCATCTGAAGATTCTTACTGCAGTCTCTCTCTTCTCTATGGAGTAACTTCCCTTCACTTAGGTTTTGAGTAACCCTAACTATGTTTGTTTGATTGGATGATTGTATGAGTACTACTACTTGATAATCTTGAGTTCATATTCAATTTATGCACATTTTTGTGATTCAATTCTGCTTTAGTTGAGATTATTGATTCTGCTTCGATACTATGAGAGCGAATACCTGGTTAGGTTAATAGAGCACCATAGATTGATAGTATTGGATCAATTGGTTTAGCCGAGGGTCGATTCACTGCTTTGTATCGATTGAGAACCTCATTTGATAGAGGGAATCTAGTTCAGAATGCCTTGATCTGTTGTTCTAGAGAAGGATACGTCCCTCTAGGCAATTGACTCAAGAGGGTTGTGTTGCTTTAGTCGAGACTCAAGGTCTAGTTAAGGATTCTCCGCATTGTGAATGATAGTGAAAAAAGTTAGAGATCATAAATCATTAATCCAGCTAGTGGCTAGGGGGAATCATACCTAAGTGAGTTCCCAACCTGTAATTAGATTAACTTTACCTGTAGTTTGCTAGAGTAGTTTTAGTTGTTTTATCTTAATCTGGTTTGCTAGATAATGAACTGAAGCTGAGTAATAGTAACTCTAGAGACCGTGGATTCGATATTTATTACTTGATCCACTATACTGCAGTCCCTTTCATTGATTACACTTGGCCATTGTTAGGAGTTAAATTTTAGCGAGTCAAAGTTCCTTATCTGTTAACGAAGAATCAGTGATTTAACAACATGATTGAACTCCAAGCTTAAGTGATTGACAAAAACGTCGTTGAAAGGAACCTCCTCTTGCCATTTGTTTGGAGTAAATGAAGACAACTCAGAAAGAGAGTTGAAGATGAAGAGAGATTGTCAAGAATTGTTGATTAGTGAGGGGAAGGGGGAAAATCAGCAAAATCGTGACGTTCTTGCAATATTATCCCCAATCGCTAGAGAGGCAGAGAGAAAGAAGGAGAATTAGGGTTGGATTTTGGCGAATGAATAAGGAGACGGATGCTAGGTTTTCTCCCACCTGTTAGCAGTGTATCTATATGATGGGCGGTTTGGGGGGACGGATAATCCGTTGGGAGGGTCTCGGGGAGGATAGTCTTCGTAACGCCACCACCCGCGACCAAGGATTGACGAATCGTGGATAAACTGCCCCCCGTTGATGAGCGTCAGAAGCTCTCGTGCTTGGGCCCATATTGGGCGGGCTTCGGGCGGGTACCACGTACTGGTCGGAGTCTGCACCGATTCAATGGTTTCTTGATAAATATTTGTGGAATCTCCCTCTTCTGCTAGAGTTATAGAGGGCCAATCTTGGAAAGAGTCAATATCGTTCTGCAGGGCAATCTTGGAAGTGTCATTAATGAGTGGTCATCTCAGCAAGCCCAAAGTATTGATGAATGATGCATATGAGTAGCTCTTGATGCCTTCTGCTGGAGTATTTGGTTGAAAAGGAATGCCAGGATCTTCGACGAGAAGTTGACAACACCATGAATCGTTTGCTATAGATCAGATGCCTTGTTACATGGATCAGAACATTGTTTTTTTATAATGATGATGAACTTTATTAAAAAAACAAGCCAAAACCCACAAGGCGTGAGAAATGGGAAGGGAGTTCGAAAGTACAGATAATCCGTCTCCGCTAAAAGGAAGGGAGAACGAGAGCAAACGCAGAGAAACCAAACAAAAAAGAAAAACCGAAACAACAGTAACAAGGGAAGAACTAGATGTCTAACTCAGGAGGAACTTGATGAGTGCTAGCTTCTCTACACGACCAGCTCTGCAGAAAACCAATCCCCAGTATCTTGAAGAATCAACTTCTACAAAATTAAAGAAGGCTTGCAGATGGGTTTCTCTAGAGCTTTGATTGTTTGACTAAGTTTGAGGCTTTTCTGGTCTTCTTTGGTTGTTTGATACTGCTCTCCTCTAGTGATGTGTCTCCTTCCAGCCTAGATTGTCTACCCTGCCACAACTACCTTTCTCTACTTCTACATTGTTCTCCCAGCAATCCCAGCAACTGTGTTTGCTATCTTCTCTATTCTTTACTGGTTTTGGTGCATGGATGGTCTCTTTGCCGCAACCTCTTTTTGCTCTTTCCTTTATAATTTTAACTTAATTAATTGATGTCAACCTTTTATATAAAAAAGACCCAACAAGAAAACTATAGGTTTATCCTTGTTGAATTTCTTTCCATTGTATTATTTCTTTTCTATGAAAGGATTACATGAATAATAAAGTTAGTAGGTTTTTTTAGAAAACCTAATGATAGCTTTAATGGCTATATGTCAATAGTAATGCTTCTTGATCCATTATCTCAAATAATTAAATTATTTGCAATGATGGTGTAACATGGGAGGGAAAATGGTCTTTTACCTAAGCTTGGCTCATATCAATATCCCAATCCTGCTTCTGAAAGCAAGTCCTTCAACAAAGTAGTAGGCCACAATTTGGGAATTCAAGGTCAAGGATTCAAGAAACAAGATAAAAATGCAATACATACCTAATGTGGTTGTACATCTCATATTGAGGGTATATGATATAATAAAAAGGGCTAATACCACTATAACACCCAAACTATACGAAAATATCACTTGTGTCCTATTTTATTCAATATTCCATTTGTATCCTGAACTATTTTGTTGTTAGTGTTGACCATCATTGACCGTTGGTACTTAACAGAAAGTCTAGTCAACGTTGATGCATGGAATTTGAAATCCAATTTTGATTTATTTTTCAATTGTCACTTAACAAAATAATAATTAAAATAATATTATTATAACTTCAATTCATTTGTCCCCATCCCCTCGTCCCCAATTTCTCATCTTCATCGTCGTCTTCAACCCTTGCCCGCCACGAGCAGAGCACGGTACTGGCATCTCCCCGGTACAAATATATGGACATATTTGTGTATATTTAACATACAAACTTATATTGGGAACTAATTAAGTTATATATGGTTGGTCGTTATTCATGATATTCATTGTTAATACTATATGTTGATTTAAGTGCTTACGTAAAATCACAATTTTAACTACATTGGTTGCAAGAGGTAATTGAAGTCAACACTAACTTAAGATGGTGAAGCTGGAATGACAAGCTGAAGCATTGTGGTAGGTGTCAATGTGAAAGTTTGAATAGGAATCTGCCCAATGCCAATAGTTTAAAGGTGGAGGGGAGGGCCGAGAGCTGCAAGGCAGGAGTTGGAGATTGTTTTCCCTTTGGACACTTAACATATAGAAAAGGAGAGCAAGAAATGTGACTCAAGAGGAAAGGGGATGAAAAAGTTTTTTAACGTGTCTGGAAATGGATTTTTTATTTATTTTTGGCAAATCAATAAGGGGAAGTGATGCAATAAAATGTGTAGGCAAATCACTGATCAAGTAATAAAGATAATTACATTATTGTCCATACTGACCGTGGTCGATACAACTCTAGATTTAACGATTAAAATTAAGGAACTAAAAAGAACAAAAGTGGTTTTGTATAATTTTTGTTCTGAGTGCTAAATTGATTTTGTGTAAATTAGATGTAAATCAATAACTAAACTTAAAAACAAATTGGAAATTAACTTCAAGAAAAATCTATAAAAAAAAAAAGAGAAGCAAAGATGACCTAAAATTCACTATATAATTACTTAATTTTAAGGTGATAGTTATCTCTGAATGCTCACCACGAACTTCATAGTCAACTAATTGTTTATTCTCATACAACCAACTAAATAACAGCCTATTTTAAAGTCTGGTAATTCCTATATTAGCATATTTTAATATATGTATACAATAAATTTCTTGTAATGTAATCAAAATGTATCGGTTACTAGAAATCTCATATTTGAATTTTTTATAGTGACAAAATTTGGATTTATCACAAAAATTTGGGACGGAGCTGTGCATGGTAGATGGGAGTCCGCGCCCCCAAGAGGTTAGGGTTCTAGGAATTTTTGTAATTCCAGATAAATGGGGAAAAGCCAGAATTTACAAGCTTGCGGTGAGTTTTCCTGGCGGTCTTGGAAGCGTTTGTGGTACTCCATGATTGTCGTTCACGTAAAGCTGCTGTAATTAGGGTTGGCAATTTCGACCTGATTCGATTGATCCGGTCTGTTTGCTCTGTTTTAAGGTGGAGCGGGTATGGGTACCTTTCAACGATCCGACCTATTCTGACTCGCCCTATTCTCGATCCATTCTTGTCTAAATTACATGTAATCTTAGTCAAATTACTTAGGATTTTCCTCTTATTAAATAATATTTTAGTTATAATAAAGTTGTAAATAGGTGAAAACCTCAATTCTCCAATAATTTAACTACATTTTATCATATTATTATGGTTTCTTTCTTGGTCGTTTAATGAAAATAATGAATATTCTAATGTTTGTCGCATAAATTACATACCCATTGGGTCGACTGACCCCGACCCGCGCCCCATTATAAATTACCCACACTGAACCCGACTTGCCATAAGACGAATATGGGTATCGAGATATCCACCCTGGACCTACTCCATTGTCATTCCTAGCTGCAACGGTTGAGAGTTGGAGATCCCAGATTCCATTCAAGCAAAGGCCTAATAAAAGAAAATTGCCGTTCACGTCTTTCTAGTCGACTGGGTTTAAGAAAATTTAACTGAGTAGGATTATGAATTTATGGATTTTGGGACCAACAACTGGCGGTCTAGGGCCTCCTTGGAGAACCGCAAAAGCCCAACTGGGTCGTTTTTCTAGATTGCTGCTGCCCAATCATGCAAAACATCACTCAAGGACATGAAATAAACTATAGTAACACAGAAAAGTATAGAATGTAAAATATAATGAGTTTCCTACCATCTTTCTTACTTTTACGCCTTTGAATTGGGATTACTCTTCATTGTTGAGGAAGACCATCTCGAGCCGCTCGGATAGAATAACAACACTCATTATGTCGTTATTGTAACATCCAGGATATAAGGATAAACTTACCCATAATCTAATGAAATAAAATTAAAATATATCTACCCCACCCCGTCTCGTTCACCATCCCGCTGCATCTCGATTCTTCTTCTCACCCCCATTGCGTCACTTCTTCTCTGCCCCGATTCTTCCTCCATCGCCCCCGACTTCTTCCTCGCTGCCCCTGCTTTGTTTACGACGCATCCAAAAAAGCTAGTAACAACCACAATTCCGCCTGCTGTAAAGCGGCGGAGCCTATAGAATCGTCCGACGGATTTAGAAAGAGGCGGAGGAGAAAAGTAAGAAGAGGAGAATGGGACATTAATCAGATTGGGGGAGATAGAGGGAGAGAGAGTGGGACATCAATCGGCTGCAGAATGGTGGGTGAAGGAAAAATTTCGATCGGCTGCTTCCTCCGGCCTGAAGCAGGGGCTCTCTAGGACCGCCGATGGAGGAGGAAGAAAAGCAAACGTTTTGGTCCTCTTTCTCTTGGACAAAAATAGGGCTTGGAAATAGACTTTGGCCCAAAACTCATTAAACTGTAAAAATGAAAGGCAAGAAAGAAAATGAAACGTTTGGGCTCAAGTGATAATCACACCAAAAAACATATCAATGATAAAACATAGCGGAAACCTCCTAATGCAGACCATAAATCGCGTGAAACAAACCACAAATATTTATAAAATACACGAGGATCCTCCTAAAACAAACCACAAACGCGATAAAACAAACCACAAAAAGCATACCAAAAACCTCTTGAACTAGACCACAAGTCCTCTAAAACATACAAGAAACCCCACAAAGCAAACCACAAAATTTTTCAAAAGCACACCAGAAATCTCATAATCCAAACCATAAATACCGTAAATCAAACCACCAAAACCAAACAAAAAACCTTCTAATGCAGACCACAAATCTATTAAACATACCAAAAACTGCACAAAGCAAACAAAAAATATTTCGAAAGCACACTAGAAACCTCTTAATGAAAAACACAAACACGATAAAGCAAACTACAAAAAGTATAAAAAGGAGAAAGCAAAAAGAAAAAGCATATAAGAAACACGAGAAAGAAAACCGTAAAAACAGACAATAAACACGAGAAAGTACATTATAAATCTATAATGTAGACCACAAAATCCAACGACTAGTAATCGTTGACTAGACTTCCGCGAAAGTGACCATTATATAATAATTAACTACATTTTCATGTATGCCGTAACATTGTCGTCAGATATAAGAAAATTATTTTCAAATTTTTTTTCGTATTCCGACTAAACGACGAGGCTCAAGCCTAATTTTTAAATCATATAAATCAGATTACACTCATTCCACAAGAGAATCCTATTTATTAATTTCCAAATTCATTTATTCTTTCATTTTAATGGAAATTACTCTTCCAAGTAGAACAAAACTATGACTTGTTTTTTTCTTGTCCAAAAAGCTGGCGCTTCTCTACGAAGGATTGGCAGCCAATATAATAGTAATAATAATAAAATAACTAGTGAATTAAATGGGCCTTGGCTGATGTGTAGATCACGCGAGCTGCACGAAAAAAGCGCACGCTCAATACAAGCGGGCAGCTTGGGGATAAAAATGTGGCAGTGACTATTATGCCCTTCCTTTAAGGATACAAAAATTCAGTCAATCCATAAAACTAAAAAGTATGTATAAGGGTGGCTTCCTATTGGCTGGGGAGCGGTTACGGTGATTACTGCTTTTTAGTAATCACCGTGGCTACTAAGGGTAGGAATGATATTCTGGTGCTTATTTTTCCCGATGAATGGGTGGTTTCATTCATCAAATACGATCAGTGTTTTACAAACAAAGGCTTTGTGACCAGCCTTTAACAAAACAAAGCTACAGGAATCTGTACATTCATTTCCAGCTAACTACTCCCTGTATACCACAACTTCCGAGCAGCAGGAGAGCTGGCAAACTTCTGATCCCCCTGCACCTTTGCTTCCATGACTTGCTGCATCCTCTGAGTCAATCCTGCTATTGTTAGACTTTTTTACCATATAATCTCCAGCAACGCTCTCTCCATACTTCACTTACCACCAAGCACCACAGAATCCTGCAAACTCAACACTTCCCTAGTTTCTTCACTGCTTGCAACATTGTCTGATTCAGCGCGCTAGGAAAAGGGAGATGCCAGGAGCTAGGGAAGACTATATGCCAAACTTCCTGCACAAATTCGCACAAGAAAAAGATATGTTCCCTTGTTTCTTCTGATCTGCCACAAAGAGGACAGACAGTGCAGATAGTAGGGTTCCATCATCTAAGTTTATCTAATGTGTTAATCCTATCAATCAAAACAAGCCAAGTCAGCAGTGAGTTCTTAGGGATACCACCCTTCCAAACCAATCCAGACCACTGCACTAGATCACCTTTTGGTCTCAAGCTATGCCACACCTTGCTAATTTGGAACTTTTGAATGAGTTCTCCATCCCATTCTATGCCCCTGTTAGTTTTACATAACCTCCCTTCCACCAAGCCCTTGATTTTAAGTATCTTGTTCCATACCCAAGACCCTCTCGTTTGGATTTCGCAGATGCTCTGATGTCGAAGACGGTACTCATTTAACCAAGAAATCCATAGGGTCTCCTGATCAGATAGAATGCCCCAGAAATGTCGAACTAGGCAAGCTTTATTTCATGAGTGTAGATCTTTGAACCCCATACCACCCTCAGCGCGAGGGAGGGCTACTGTTTTCCAGGCAACCTTGGCTCTCTTCTTCTTTTCCAGCTCACTCCAAAGAAATTGTGAGCACATACTCTCTATTCCTTAATAATCTTCTTTGGCAGTAGAATTACTTGCATCCAGTATTGGGTCATGCTGGATAGCACAAAAATCACAAGCTCAATCTTTCCTGCATAAGGAAGCAGCTTTGGCTGCCATCCTAGGATCCTTCTTGCTATCCTACTAATCAAGGACTTGCAGTCTTCAGCAGTCAGTTTCTCTGCATTCAGCGGCAACCCAGGGTATCTGACTGGTAATGTACCTTCCCTAAACCCTGAGTGTCTCACCAATTCTCCCTTTAAAGTCTCTGTCACCCCAACACTAAAGATTTCACTTTTGCTAGGATTACACAGCAAACCAGACACTAAGTAGAATTTCTGAAGAATTTCAGCAATCACATTCACTCTTTCCACCGAAACCTTAGTGAATACCAGTAAATCGTCTACAATACATAAGTGAGTAAGGCTAATTCGACTACACTGAGGGTGATAAGGTAGCACTGATCTAGCCGCTGCCCTGTTTAATATACAACTGAGAACCTCTATGCTAGCTGCAAATAGGTAGGGAGAAAGGGGACACCCCTGTCTCAACCCTTTATGATCTGGGAAGTGGCCAGTAAGTCCCCCATTTATATAGAAAGTGAAGCACACAATATAGGTAGTCCCCCATTTATACATACAACCCTTAATCCAATTTACAAACATACCTGGAATGCCCATTGCAAGAAGCACACAATATAGGTAGTCCCAATCCACACTGTCAAAAGCCTTCATTATGTCTATCTTGAGAGCACACCTAGAAGACACATTTTTCCTTCTGTACCACTTCACCAATTTATTTGCCAAGATTATATTGTCATTTATTAACCTGCCTTTGATAAATGCAGATTGGTTAGGGCTAATAACCTTTGGTAACACTTACTTCAACCTGTTAGTTAGGATTTTTAAAATGGACTTATATACAAAGTTACAACATGAAATGGGGCGGAAGTTCTTCATAGTATTAGCATTTGGTACCTTTGGGATAAGAGCCAGGATTGTGCAGTTGACTTCCTTCCTCATTCTGCCAGTAACAAAAAACTCCTGTATGGCCTTAGTAACTTCCATACCCACTAATCCCCAGTGTTCTTTGAAGAACTCCGTTGTAAAACCATCCAGCCCTGGTGCTTTGTCCCTCTTCATACTTTTCACTACCCGGTGTATCTCATCGGCTGTAGCCATATCACACAAACCTGCATCATCCCCCTCTGCCAAGTGAATAAATAGCAACTGTCTAAGCGTTCCAACTGTGACTCGCTTCAGATTTCCATTCCTTCTACCCAAAAGAGAACGATAGAACTGAACAGCTTCCTGGCCTATTTCCTCAACATCTTACAATACAATTCCAGATTCAGTAACTAATTGCCTAATAGTGTTCATTGCTTGTCTAGTTTTAACCATACTATGAAAGAATTTGGAGTTTGAGTCTCCACTGTTCACCCAATATTGCCTTGATTT
This sequence comes from Linum trigynum, assembly GCA_964030455.1. Taxonomy (NCBI): domain Eukaryota; kingdom Viridiplantae; phylum Streptophyta; class Magnoliopsida; order Malpighiales; family Linaceae; genus Linum; species Linum trigynum. Next base: position 22,748,790 of record OZ034814.1, on the reverse strand, counting down.
TTGCTTATTATAAGATGCCTCTGCTGGTTGAAGCTCTAGAAGCTGGACCATACACCTCTTCTCAGCTTGAAAAGCTAAGGAGGCAGGGCGCTCCAACACTTCTGATTGAGCTCTAGCTAGTTCCTTCCATGCCAGCTTGACCCTCTCATGTATGTCTGAGTAGCACTCTCTGTTTAAACTCCTCAATGGAACTTTTATATTGCGTAGTTTTTTATACAATTGTGCCATGGCAGAACCTGTGGTGGGACAAAGCCACCCTTCTGTAACCAGTTTTTCATATTCTGCATGGAGTTTCCAGAAATTGAACTACTTGAAAGGACGTGGTAAAGTTTTAATTCCTGAATCCAGACTAACCAGGACACCACAGTGGTCTGAGAGACCAGGTAACAGAATCTTGACAGTGCTTCTAGGGTAGCACTCCAACCAGCTATCCGAGACAAGAGATGGATCTAACCTCTTCGCAATAGGGTTACCTTCTTCCTTATTAGACCATGTGTACCACGACCCTAGGACTCTATGATCAGTCAGCCTCATGTCAGTTATCCAGGAAGAGAAATGATGGGCACTCTCACCTAGATTTCCTGAATTAGAAGATTCTGAACCATTCAAATACAATATTGTGTTGAAATCACCTACTGCCAACCAAGGGATCGATGGATCCACCTTCGTCTTTAGCTCCTGATAAGTTTGCTGCCTTTCCTGGACCTCGTTTGACCCATACATGAACGTAAGCTGAGTTGGCTCCGTTACTTGCAAGACTCCATGCACATAGAAGTCATTGTTATCCAGAACTGTGATTTGTAAGCCCTTCTTCCATAAAACCCAGATCCTCCCTACCCCATCCTGGGAATAAGTGTCTACATGTTCCCAATCTACAAAATGCTATGCAATTATTTTCTGAACCTTTTCTTTACTAACCCTAGTTTCCAAGATTGCAACTATCTCCACCTTATACTTTCTAACTGAATCCACAATACTCTCCTATTTATCAGGGCTGTTGAAACCCCTCATATTCCATACTAAAACATTCATGTTTTGATTGGTAGTTTTTTGCCCCTTCGGGGGCCGACCAGGTTTCCCTTTCTTCTTCTGCTACCCTTCTTTCCCTATCTCCGGGAAATGTGCAGGGTCTTTTAAGGGAGATACTGCCATTGTCCTTACTTCAAATTGAACCAGGGGAGCAAGAACCTCAAAAGAGTTACTAATACCAACTGCCTGTTGAAACTCCATGTCAGAAGGTAGATAGCCTTGCCAAGCAGATCCCCTAGACAAGACTAGATTCTCCACTGCTGTTTCCAAGCCACCCCCACCCTGAACTTCCATATCAGTTTCAGAAGGAGACTCATCCCTAGCCACCTCTGCAACGCCTGCCTGACCATTTGCCTCATCAGGATACAACTCCTTACTACCTTCAACAACCACTTCTTGAGTCGTGCTTAACCCTGCCGTAATCTCACTCACACTTACTGATGCTCTAAAACACAACACCTAACAATGGCCAAGTGTAACCAATGAAAGAGACTGCAGTATAGTGGCACAAGTAATAAATATCGAATCCACGGGTCTCTAGAGTTACTATTACTCAGCTTCAGTTCATTATCTAGCAAACTAGATTAAGGATTGATTAACCAAACTACTCTACTAACTAAACTAAGTAAAACTACTAATTACAGTTTGGGAACTCACTTAGGTATGATTCCCCCTAGCTCCTCAATTAGGTCCAAGTTGTAATTCCTTTTGGTTGTTTTACTGTTGATTAAACTGCGGAAGATCCGACAGTAGCTTGGAATCTCTTAAGCTGACCAAACCCTCTCAGTCGAACTATCCGGCAGACGACTAGTCTTCACCGGGATAGAAAGCTGAAGCAATAAGCACAGAACTCCACTACTGGAATTGGATTCCAGTACAAAGCAGTAAACTGGCTAACTCTCGTATAGCCAATCTCCTACTACCGAATGATGAGACTCTAGCAACCTAATCAGATTCTATCTATCTCAGATTGCAGCAGGAATCAGGAAAAGCTGATCAGACTTCAATTGACTCAATAAACATGCATCATTCGATTATAATCAAACAATAAAGCATCCAAAACTTCATACAAGAAAGATCCTAACTCATGGAACTAGGGTTCCTCAAAACCTAAGTGAAAGGAAGTTACTCCATAGAGAAGAGAGAGACTGCAGAAATCTGATCTAGATCTTCAATCTCCATCTCCAAGCTTGATTCCCGAGCTTCAATGGCGAAGAAATCCTCCAAAATAGCTCCAAGAACGTTCCCAAGTCGCTCTCTCTCTCTAGGGTTCGTCCTTTGGGTGTTTGGGATCCAAAACCCAGCTCTCCCTCTTTCCTTTTGCTGAAAATCGGGTTTTAAACAGCAATTCCCGACTCACACGGCCAGGCCACACGGCCGTGTGGCTTTCCAAGCTGCCCGTGTGAGCCCTCGGTGATTTCCACACGGCCATATGGCCAGTTCACACGGCCGTGTGGGTCGTGCCCGTGTGGCTTGCTCAGCCTCTATTTAATGCTTCGTTTCTCCCTCGTCCGGACTCCGAATCAGTCCCCGTTTGATCCCAGACGCTCGTAGTCTCATCCTATTTCTTTTCATAACAAGCTTGCATGATTATTTGTCCATAAAGTAAGGTAGAAATCCATTCTTCTTCAGGTCATGCCCGAGTTTCTTCTCCCAAATTTTCAATTGATCTCTGATTGATTTGAAACTTGCGCCTATGCTTCACTTTATGTGCTAGGACCTGAAATGTGACAAAGGAACATAACCTAGCATAAAATAGGCCAAAGACACGATAATTCAAGCTCAAACAATCAAGAAACAAAGGGGAAAACATGTGCAATTACCGAGTCATCACTTACCACAAAATTCTCAGCCTGAACCATCCCTGGAATTTCTCCATCTTCCCTCTAAGTATCCAAAGACTCCTGAACTTCCTTCTCACAGTTATGACCAAATCTGCTGCACTTCTCACACATCTCTGGCTTGTTACAATATTCAATACTGATAGTGTAAGCAGGCCTACGATCTGGGACAAGTTGTAGGAAATCCGGGAACTCTGAATCAACACCCATCTCAACACAGACCCTAGGGTAACCAAGTCTTCTGCCAAGCCTACTAGACTTATCAAACCATAGAGGCCGCCCTAGCTTACTTGCCAGCCGCGTCAAGATTCGCCGAGTTACATGCTCAAGAGGCAAGTACAGAAAACGCACCCAGATAGGAATCATTGTACGAGGCTCCTCAGCTCGAATTCTTGGCTCCCACTTCCTCAAGTAGCACATATCGCTCCTCAAATGCCAAGGACTGCACGAGAACACCCAGTGCGCCGTTTCCGCAGTCGGGAATTGGAAAAGAAGCAGACGATCACCCAGCCAAGAAACCCTAACTGAACCCTTTTTACCCCACAAACGATTCGCCCATGATTGGACTTGACGGATATGGGGGGAAGTAGAGAGGAATTTCCCCACCAAGCAGTGTTGCCAGCGCGCGATTCCTTCGTCTTCAAGCTCAGGTGGAATTCGAAGGCCTCCATCTACTATCTCTGGCTCGATATACACCAATCGATTTTCTTCCGCGACTCCGAAAAGATCCGCCGAAGATTTCCCCGATGTGTGCACACTCGATTCCATCTCTCCCATTTCCGAAGATCAGCTGTGAGCGAAGAGCCAACGCCGAGAAAGCACCGGCGCCGGCGGCCGCCGCAGGATTGGTATTCAATATTGAAAATTCTGGTGCTTATTGTTTTGGTAGTGATGCTATGTTTTATTGGTAGTGTGTACATTGGTATATATCTGTTTTGATGGATTGGTATTCAATATTGAAAATCAGTTGAATGCGGAGTGTCTGCATAATGGTTTTAGGATGTGCATGGTTTGATATTGGTTGAGTATCAGTACCATTAAAATATATTGTTTTTCTTGTCCATATGTTTTAATAGTCTTATTGTTTGTAGTTATGTGTTGGTAGACATATTGTTGATGTCGTGCGGTCTTGATCAAACGTCATAGGAGTATGATTTATACATATCTTTATCGGTATATATGTTTGGTTTGATAGGTATTGGTGTGGTCTTACGTTGTTCAGCCGAACTAATACCATTGCAACAACAAACAATAAATCAATACCAATCCATTAGAAAAACACTACCATTGCATAAAAACACCAATACCATTCGAGAAATAAAAACACTACCATTTCACAAAACACCAATGTCATTGCAAATGTAATCAATACCAATACATGCAAATCAATACCGTTATATTATAATCAATACCAATACAAAAAAAAACAATACCAATGCGAAAAACACTACCACTACGAAAAAAATCACTATCATTTCAAAAAATACTAACCAATCCTTTATTAATTATCTTTATTAATAAATTACATTTTAGGAAATTACAAAATATATTAATTACAATTTTCTCTCTTTCTCTCAATTCCACAATCCCCCAGCTAGATCTCTCTTTATTCTTTCTCAATTTTTTTCGTTTCTCCTTTCAAGCGAAATAATAACACTGCAGAAATAAAACAAGAAATCAATACCAATCCGTTAGACAACCACTACCATTTCGGAAAACACCAATACCATTGCAGAATAAATCAATAGCATTATGAAAAACAATACCATTGCGAATAAATCAATACCATTATGAAAAACAATGTCATTGCACTAAAACTACTAATATAAAAGATTTATACCATTAGAAGAGTGAAACCAATACCAAAATCAGCCAATACCACCACGACTGTGAACTCAAAACAATACCATTGCAGAAATAAATCAATATCATTATAAAAAAAACAAACCTATACAATTTCATTAAAAAAACAATGAACCAGTACCAAAATAAAAAAACTCAAATATGAAATTCGCTCGAAAGTTGTTAGCTCGTCATTGTCGGGTAATAAAAAGAGGGGGGGGGGGGGGGGGGGGGGGGGGGGGGGGGTTGGCTGGGTGTGGTGGGGACGGGGAGAGGTGGCGGAGGGTGGGGTGGGGAAGGAGAGGGAGGGGTGGCGATGGCAGTGGGTGGGGTGGCCGGGTGGGGAGGGGGAGAGGTTGTGGGTGGGGAGGGGAAGGGAGGAGGGAGGGGTGGAGTGGAGTGGCCGGCGTTGGGAGTGGAAGGATATGGGAGGATAGGCCGAGGGAGGGCCGGCAGGAGAGGTGAGGGGAGGAGAGAGATGGTTTTAGGGTTTGGGGGAGAGGAAGGATACAATAAATTATAAATATAGGTAATGATTTTGTGTGCTAATATTTTTATTCCAAAATTATTCTTTATCTAATCTTGATCGTTATTTTAAAAGAAGAGGAAAATAGAGTTAATTAAGGGTGTAGATGTAGGTTGTCACGATGGTTACTAAAAAACTAGTATTCACCCTAACGCATTCCCTATTGGCTGCCCTGTGTTATTGTCACCATAACAACAAATATGGTGTTGTTACCATATCCAGGCCCGACTATCTCGACCTCAAAAGTTAGTGCGATCGAAACATAAGGTTTAAGTCGTTAATTGTGCACATAGTACCCAGTGGCGGATCCAGTACTGGGTAGAGCACTGTGCCACATTATGAAAAGATGTAGAGTGGGTTGGGCCGTAGGTCGACGAATACTTAAACGAATACCAAAAATAAAAAATTTACAAGTGTTATACTAGTTTTGATCCAGAGGAGGGCTGGGCCGCGACTGGTGGGGCCGCTGATAGTACCATAGGTATTTAGCAACTCGATTGCACCGTAAGGATATACTTGACGTAAGGTATATAATTATAAGGGCTTACATTTGGACACGAAATTGCCTTATACGAATATTGTAGAGCATAACTTGCTCTCCTTCCTGAAAACTTCCGTTTCCTATCGCAAATATCATTAGCAGTTTCCTCAGTCACATAAGCACTCTCGTATGCATGAAAACTGAAAATCCTCGAGTTCAAGCTGGTGGTTTTTGCGTTCTTCTCCTACTAATCCCATATCAAGATGAGTGCCTTTAAATTGCCTAGTAAACTTTATGATATACTAGCAAACGACATGTGGTGTCCTGAGAAACCGATGGTAAGAGATCAAAGTGAGAAGCTAATTTTTTAGACAATATATTTGTTATTTATTTAAGTGGGCTAATTGTAAGTGATCAAAGTGAGAAGCTCAAGAGTACTCATAACCAATATGTGTTTAAATGGATGAAAACTCAATACTTGCTCACCTTGAATGTTATGGGAGCCCATGGTGACTAGTATATAAAAGAGTTTGAGGTTTTGGTTCCCAATACACCAAGTAGAGATGGCAATCAAACCCATGGTCGTGGGTATCCGACCGCTCCCGACCCAGTCAACGCAGGGAATCCCCGCTTTGACAGGGTATGGGGCGGGTATGGGTCAAAACCCGCAAAAAGTTTGATGGGTATGGGGCGGGTATGGTTTTAGCCTCCCCCGCCCCATACCCGCCCCACCAAGATAATTTCTTCATATATAAAAAATATGTGCGTCAAATTATAAACTATCTATGATGATGCAGATAACTTGAGAAAATAAATAGTAGAAATGCAATTGAGTGGACACCTTAATCAAAACCTAATTCATTTCTCTCAATTTTCATTTCACTCTTTCACTTTTCCCCTTGTCAACAAGATTATGTTAGTTAATTATTATTTAGTAGATGTATCAGAGTTAGAACATAATAATTTGAAAAATAGTATACTCTATATTATGTATTAATGAATATTTTAGGATCATATTCTTTGAACCATATTAAAGAAATGGCCGTGTTTTGTTGACTTCATGATATAATATGTTTGTTTAGAGTTATAATTAAAACTTTTCTTGTAAGTTTTAGATATAATAATGTTGGATGTACGGGTATGGGTATTACCCATGGGTACCCCAAACCCACGGGTATGGAGATGGGTTTGCAAAACATTCCCCCGCATGGGTATGGGGCGGGTATGGGTTTGGGTATTTGAAGATGGGTATGGGGATGGTTTAGGAAAATCCGCCCCAAACCCGCCCATTGCCATCCCTAACACCAAGACCAATATATAGCTCTATCTTCTCTCCATCAGGAATATGAGAGACTATCCCGTAGAGGAACTCAGGATGTTTGGTTGATGAAGGACATAGAACCTCCCAGATCGTGCTTCACAGGTATCGTTCGGTTCCAGACCATCCTTCAAATTCCACATCAAGTTCTTGATGATCAATCAACAAGAATTCAAGTAATTATGTTCACCTTTAATAATCTGACAAGAGGAGTTCCAGAAAATTGCATGCATGTCATGTTTAACTCTAACAAAGGGGATATTCTTCCCTAACTAGTACGTCATGATTATGTAACAAAGTCGAAGATTAAAAAATTCATGGTAAGAAGGCTAATGAGATACCTATTGTTTATCTGTACTCTCTGTGGCAACATCTAGCTTCTATACCGCCAATTATTGCCGAGATGTCAAATGTCATATTCGTTTCTTTTCTTTAACGTATTCTTTTACTATTTAACTACAAAAGGCCGGTGGACCTTAAATACTATAATAATAATAATAATGACAATATATATGTAAGAAAGCATATGAGAGGAACATACATAAGTATAAAGTTTGTTAGGTTGGAAGGAGGAGAGCATAGAAATGACCCTAAAGGAAATATTGGCCGCGTGGGAAACAAAAGGAGGCAACTGGTCCCCAAATAGTGGATTTCCATTCTCTAAAAACTATCATATTGATTAGCATTGTCTTCGTATTTAATTTAATGATGTCTTAAGCTGCCATTGCTCAAGGCAATGTTGACATCAATTTCCTCTTTCTCCAATAATTCTCCCAATCATATTTTATGGGGTTAAATTAAACACTGTCCCAACTAACACCCTTTTTTAGCAAAAATAAAAATGCAGATAAAAGGAGGGTCTTTTGGAATTTGCTTTTAGGGTTCAGTAACCAATCATATGTTGCTGTTCAGGTATTTCTGTTCATCTTTAATACCCTTTTACTTACTTGTTCCGAATACGAGAGACTATCCTACGGTTTTACGATTTTATGTCATATCATTTCAGAAGTACAAAATATTTTCATTAAGGAACGACAAATAGTGGAGAATGTCTTGTTAGGGCACGAACTGATGAATTATTTGAAAATCAATACCCGGGGCAAGATATTTGTGCAGATCTAATTATTTCTATGAAAAATTCTTTAAATTCCGAGTTAAAACAAAATATATATGACCCGGGTAAGAAAAATGAGAAATTAAAAAAAAAACGATTTTTGACTTTAAAAAAGCTTTATACTCTCCTCTATGATCCGTGACTGGAAGGTAAAATCCGCCGATTCCTCATAACATCCTTATTTATCAGTATATCTTTTTGGCCGTTAAATGAGATGGATCTGAGCAGTCAAATGATGAGATTTTGTATCCTATGATTATAAGTCTTACCATTTTGTTCTTTTTAGCATTCTCTAGCTACGTGAAATAAGTAAGTGTGCTAATTAATGTATTTCAAAGAAAATTTTATTTTCAGAAAATGATTTTATTCCCGGTTTTAAGTACAATACTAAGGGTCAACATAGTGCATCCAGCACGGAATCCAATTGGAGACGGGCTATAAACAAGACGCCCTGGTGGATGGATGTAAGGATCTTAAACAATCGGTACGCTTGGTTTATACTAATATATATTTATTTTTTTGGTGTGGTTTATGCTAATTTAATCAAATATGTAAAAATACGAAAAAATATTAATATAAAATGAATTTAAGTATATATAATATATATTTGAATATAATCTATTTAAAATCATCATTAATATGTAAACCAGAATACAATATTCTAAACAAAATCAAATACTTATATTTAATTACAATATTTAAGCTCCACGCCCAAACATATATACTCGAATCCAGTCATCCAGATAATGACATCAACATTTAATTTCTAAATTCATGTAATAAATCATGAATTATTATTTTTAATTAAATACACTTATTAACGCCATTTTGTAGGTGACCAGAAATCAATGATAACGATCATACTGATACTGATGGTATTACAACCAATTTCATGACCGGCGTCAATTATACCATGTTTAATCGGCTGCCATTCCATCTGCGTTACAACCATGATATACGTACATGTTAAAATGCAGAGGCATAGAACTAGGGTTCGGAAACGGTCCAATCCGAGCAAATCGAACATGATTGACCTGATTAATTGGATTGGATTTTTGCCCAATACTAATCAAATGCTGGACGAATCTGGTCATTCAGTTATCTACACAATATATTATGCACTTCACTCCATGTCATTGTTGCCACCTTGCACTTTGATTGGTTCTCCTTATTTGGTGGAAGGCAACTTTGACAATTTTTCAAACACTCAAGGGTCACTCATTATTATTGGACTTTTGGTTTTCTTTTTAGTAAATCTGATTAGGATTGAGGAAAAAGAAGATTTGTTTTAAGGTAAATGCTACATAATAACTATTTGAATTTTGGTCTGTGTAGATTTATTTTGTGTGGTTAAGGAAAAAACAGAGGCTATCTAAAGTTGTTTAACTCCTAAATGAGATAATGCTTGCGAATTGGATTTTGAGATGATAAAGATGATATATCGTTGTGGCGTGGATGTTTGGGAAGAGGTTCCTTCGGAATAGGTTTTCGCATTAGGGTTTTACGTAAAACAGTAAACCAAGCATCAACCTTCAAAATTTTTATAATCTTAATTTCACAGTGATTTCGGCAAACATGAAGAGGAAGAAAGACGGGAAATCTTGACAACATACAATCAATTTATATTGTTTTAAATTATTTTAATTTTCAAATTAGCATGTCTAATTTGTACATTAAATTTTGAAAGGTAAGATCGCATGTTGAGTCGTAAGTTAAACAATAATTCGAATTAGATCAAACATAAATATTTGTGTCGAATTAGATCAAACAAAAAAAATCAATTTTTTTACTCTATGTAATTGCTTAAAGTCGAGATAGTTTTTATTAGAAAATTATTAAACGTAAAATATTGTCCAATGGAATAACTTAAATGCTTCTTCAACCTAACTACGTTGTTATTTACATCTGAATAGTTCCATTAATAATTAAAAAATAGTTGTATAGTGATAAACCATTAATCATGAGTCATTGAAGTTTTCATCCGACAACCGCTCCGCATTTGAAAATATAGGACATAGTCAATAAAATATTTAAAATATGAGCATATTGTTAAAGGTTAAGTTTGAATTATGATAACTAAATTTAAAATGATTGAATAACTTAAAAGGGTCATTTCAAGTCAAAATATTCTTTTGCTAACATTTTTCATTTTTGTCTCTTTCAAAAATATAAATTTAATACATCTCTACTAATATTTTTGGATTTGTTTTACATAATTGTCCAAATACTCTATTTCCATATCACATTTTTTCTCCTCAAATTTTTGTATCTTTAAACTATTTAAATGTAATACATCTATAGTAATATTATGTACATTATTTACTTTTTAATTCAATAGATGACAATCAACTATATTTAAATTAAAATAGTAATAAAATTTTCAAAGCTTCATTTGGAAGGTAATTATTCACATATAACGAAGATAAAAAAATTTGTTGATTTTTTATTATTCAGTGATGTTTAATATCTCAACGCATGAATATAGATTCCAGATAGTTTTTCATTTCATTCGTTGTCTAACTTAAACTTATTATATTTAAGTATAAAATGAAATACAAATTCAATAAAATTATAAAGTTAACGGGCACTAAAAACATAAACTATCAAAGTACTCTTTTGTACCATCAGTGCATAATACTAAAAATCGAACCACCTACGTTTAACTTAAAAAAATAACCAAATGACCACAAACCGGCCAACGGCCCGAATACAACACTAGTAATAACCAGGGTTCAAGAAGGCGCGCCTAGGCTCAATTAGGCGCTAGGCGGTGGAGGATCGCCTTGACTTGGCCATAGGCGTTGTAAAAGGCGTTGGTAGCGCTTAGTAGGTAGGAATAGCGCTTAGTTTGCGCTTAGTGGAGAGAAGGCGTGCCTGGGCGTTCCTGGGCGAGCTTAGGCGGTTAAACCCAATACTCTTCGTTTTGTCCTAGAAAATCAGAAATTTGCCTCTTACCCTAGAAAATCAGAAACACGGGAAGTAACATCTGCTGCCACTAGGGCTGCAAACGAGCCGAGTCGAGTCGAGTTTTTGCTTAGCTTGAACTTGGCTCGTTTATTAATTTTTTAGCTCGAGCTCGGCTCGAACTCGAATTTTGATAATCTAGCTCGAGCTCGAGCTCGGCTTGAATAAAAATAATCTAGCTCGAGCTCGACTCGGTAGAGCTCGATAAATGCTCATTAACATAGCTTGTCAAGCTGAGTACCAGCTCGGCTGGAGATGAGCTTGATTTAAAATCATTCTTGCTGGAAAAATGTGTAAACATAAGAATTTAAATGATAGAAAGAACACTAAAAACTATAAATAACATCTAAATCTCATACACATTTGTATTAACAAGACAATGTTCATGTTTGAAAGAGTAATTCCTCCTTCCAAAGCTCTAAACAAAGCAGCTCGCGAGTTTAGCTCAACAAGCCACCGAATCAAGCTAGCTCGCGAGCTTATCAAGCTAAGCATGGTCTAGCTCAAGCTTGGCTCGTTAACTAACGACTTGGCTCGCGAGCCTGCTTGTTAAATAACGAGTCAAGTGTGGAACGAATTTTTCCCGATTCGAATGCCGAGTTGCTCGCGAGCGGCTTGGCTCATTTGCAGCCCTAGCTGCCGCCTGCCGCCCTAGCTCTCGCCCCATCTGCTACCACCTGCCGCCCTAACTCTCGGCCCATTTGCTGCTCTCTGCCGCCGCAGGAGAAAGTTATCGATCACTCTTCTCGCCTTCACACCTCTCCGCTGCTATAGTGGGAAATAAAGTCGAAACTCGCCAATTGTTGCTCCTTCCTTCTCCTCGGTACGTAGCACAAGCTTCTTGCCTCTATAAGCACCTATTAGCAGATGATTGGTCACTATTTGCTTGTTATTTGTTATGTTAAGTGTTTACTGTTAAGAACTAGGCATTGCTAATTTTATATGCACTTGGATTATATGAATTATTCCAGAAAACAGGAAATATTTGAGAAATTTTCCATTTATGCTCTGAACGCCTAGGCGCGCCTAGGCTACGCCTAATCGAGCAAGGCGCAAGTCAGGAGCCAAGCGCCTGCCTTACGCCTAGCGCCTTTTAGAACCTTGGTAATAACATATACGTTTTGACCCATTTCCCCCACCAAAATATTGTAGTTTATCAGAAATCAAAATTAAATTATAAAAACTTATGAAAAATTGAGAACGGTTCAATTCCCTCACGCCAAGGTCAATCACACAATTTCTATCATCTGTAATGGAAGCGTGTAATTAATCAATAATTCAGATAAACACAAATGAATACAAATTTAACGTGGTTTACTAACACAATGTGTGCTAGCTAATCCACCATCAGGAGAGAACAAATTTCACTAATTTTGAGGAGAGTACAAAACCAAACAACCAACCCGACTGACCTAACTACTCTTCTCCTAATTGCCAAATAACCAGAGAGTATAACTGCACTCGTACATGTGGTAACAACCAGCACTCGTCTCGTATAGAGGTAAACTCTCTAGTTGCAACAATTACCTTTCAAACGAAACACACATATCATCTCTTTACGTGAGGATAGTCCTCACAAACCAAAGGAATAATGTTCAGGAATGTGAGAATACTAACACTTATCTTCTCTCATTTTTATTGTTTTGAACTTTCCTCTGTCTTGGTTGATTATCTTATGTTCCTCTTTATTTTGTGAATTTTGGTTATGAACTTTATTTTTCATTTATTAGCATTTTCCAGCAGTTCATTTCTACTTTCTCTCTACTCGTACTACGTCTTTCTCTTCCCTATAACTAAATCTTTCTGCTTATTTTGTATGGATTATGACCCAAATCAGACCTAAAATTTTCGAGAACTTACGCTTAATATATTTGTATCAGCAAAAAGAGTCTTTCCTCTCTTCCCCTGAAAATGATACATCGATCGGTGCTCAATGTACACAGCAGCAAGCATATAAACCGTGGAATAAAAGCTAGTGGGAAGAAAGTGAAGGAATTAATTAAACTAAAGTAATCTAATATCAAATAGCGCCCCAAACCAAAAAGACAAAGCTAGCAAAGTGATGGAATTTTATAGAAATTTCTTCTGAGTGGGTTTTAATATAGTTTATGTTTTGAGAAGCCAAAAGCTGAAGAGATTCTCAAGAGCCCATCATCTTTTTTGTGGAAATCCCTTCATCAATATCAACATCCATCTAGGGATTTTCAAGCTCTCAAAAAAGAGAAAACAACAAAGAGAAAAGACCCACTTATTGATCCATTATGGAGCCTCCAAATCTCCATCAACACCAAGAACAGTTCACTGGTTACTTCTCTTCTTTGCTCTCCCTCCCTCCCCCAGATCATAACAAACCAGCAGCACCTACTTTAACCTCCACCAATACTACCAGTAGCCACTTCCTCAGCTCACAGAACCTCATGTTGTAAGTTCATTTCTTTCTGTTGGAGCTTCCATTGTCATATTTTCAAAATCTTGTGGTTTGCTAGGGTTTTGATTTAATCATGTATCTCATGCATATATGGGCAGGAGTGGTAATAACATGAGTTACCACAACTATCATAATAACCATCATCACCAGCTAGCTGAATCATCATCAACTGATGGCTACTCATGGCCACCACCACCACCACCTCACAGATCTTCCATGAATGTCGAACTAGAAAGCTTCGTGGCCAACGATTTTTTGTTCTCCAAGATCAAAGATGAAATGCCTGCAGCCGAAACCTTCCACAATAATAGCAACTATTTGACTACTACTACTTCTCTCTTCTCATCAGCAGATCACCATCATCAGTTCTACCCTACTAGCCATCAGCATCACGATGCAAACAACATAGAAGATTCAAGCTGTTGTAGCAGATCTTCGTACAGCCATGTCATGCCGAGTATAAACGTGCTGACCTCGGATAATCTGTGCTCTTCTCTGGTGTCAAGCTCTCTAGACTTGAACTTAAGATCCGCCGCGGATCATCATCATCATCATCATCGTCATCATCTGAACCTTACTTCATCGTCATATGATGGTATTGCTGCTGGTAGCTCCGGACTTAATACTACTGTCTCAAGAAACAGCAGCATCAGTCACCATTTCATTGGAGATAGTCCAACACACAGTTCTTCAAATAATAATAATAATAGTAAAGTAAGTTGCTTTTTCTTCTCTTCTCTTAATTTCTTGGTCTTGTTTACATATATTGATTGCCATTATCGCGCCAGTTTGATAGTTATATGTCATAAACCACCAAATGTACACTAAGCCTTTCACTTATAAATTTAGGTTAATTAGCATACATATCTCTGGCTTACGTTAATCTTGTTAATCTTATATCATACGTCCATCGAGTCTTGCTATCTAGACCATGAAATTTGGAGTTTGCGCATGATACTTAACTCTAACTTCTAATGGGTGAACCCCGTTCTTAATTCCCTAACCCAAATTACAAATTGGTTTAATCTAAAAAGTAAAAATCGACAATTCTAATTTGTCAAGAAATATCAAAATATTAAGTGTGAAGTTACGCGCTTGATTATCCGTTTTTGTCTCCGAATTTTCAGAAGACATCAGGTGGTAGTGAAGACATATCACTTGGGAGGAAGAGTACTACTAAGAGGTCCATTAGTACCTTTTCTGGGTCGAACTCATCACCATCGAAGAAAGATAATCCCACAGATGACAATAAGAAGCAACGGTCAACCTCAAGACACTCTTGCCCTCCATTGAAGGTGAGCAATCGTTGTGGTCTTTTTGAATTCATTGTTGCTTGAGAATATGGGTTTAATTATCTTGGACAATTGTTTCTCTGCAGGTGAGGAAGGAGAAACTCGGAGACAGAATTGCTGCCCTTCAGAGGTTGGTGGCACCTTACGGCAAGGTACTCAACAGTAAACAAACACTACTGTAGATATAACAATATAGTATAGTATTAGTAATCGCGCGTGAGGAAATGTGACAGTAGTCACGTATAATAAGTTAACAAATACAATATGATTTTGACCATGCTTTCGAATTTCATATGACCCTTTAATTTTTTTTTTTTTTTTTTTTTTTTTGGTTTCTTTCCTCTACGACCGTTTGGAAATTGTGCAGACAGACACTGCCTCAGTATTGACCGAAGCTATTGGGTACATACAATTCCTCCATGACCAAGTTCAGGTGCTGATCATCACAATATATCGTTCATTCATCTTTATCATTAATTAATAACATTTGATTGATGAAAGATCTGAGTGTGCGTTTTTAATTAGGGTTTAATTGTGCAATCTTAATTTGTTTTGCTTTACATAAAACAGACACTGAGTGTGCCTTACATGAGGTCCTCACCAAACAACAAGCCGAATAGGTCAATGATCATGGTTAGGGTAATTATCTGAGCTGCGCTTCATTTTTTACTGTTAGCTAATTACTTTCTTGTTGTTCTTTTGTAAAAGTGAAATTTTCCTTTATATTGTCGGGAGATCGTGTTGTTGAGTTTGAGGCGATTTTGCAGAATTCAAGTGAGGAAGATCGTCTTCAACATGGGAAGGGGGAATCAGCAGATCTCACAAGTAGAGGTCTCTGCCTTGTGTCCCAGTCTTTTGCTTCGTATTTAAACGGCTACAATAATGTTGGCATCTGAACGATGAACAAGCCATGCAACCACGTATACATGCATTAGATTAATTTCTCGTCAAGAACCAGTCAAGTTTTTACTATTTACTTTCCCACCCAAAGGTTATAAACATTTGGATTTATATTACGAATTGGAATATGTCAACATTTCAGTGAATTCTTCTTGTGCAAATTTATACTATATGCAGAGGGGTGCATATCGCAACGTTTGGCCAATCCTTATTTTAAGTTCTTCTACATTTCACTCGAATTTTTTTTCCCAGTTATTACTTGTCACTAACTTTAAATCAACGTTTTATTGTTGGTCACTGACCGTTTAGTTCCATTAATTCCGTCTTATATGACAGTCAACCGGCGTTGTTTGACGATTAAGTGGTTCATGTGTCAATTAAAAATTAATAAAATTAAATTAGACCTATTTATTTTAAAATTATCACCTCGTTTTTTTTCCGAAACAAAAGAAAAATTAATAGAAACGAAAAAGAACTCACCGTTCTTCAGTGATTTTATTGTTTAGACCCTCTAATTCTGTTTGTAGCCGAAACAATTAAGATAACGAACCTGCATATGTTTTCTCTGTTAGAATTCCTAATATGCAATGTCTACAAAGCTCCAGAAATTAACAATACATATCTGCCAACTAGTTTGGAAAACAATTCCGCCATGCACTTAACCTACCACCATCAAAATATCATGATATTGCAATCTAATGGTGGTGGAAGGAGGCGTGAGTTGGAGCACAAATATTGAACCTCATTTGTGGCATGGACAAGTAGCAGAGCAAGCAAAGCAAAATAGCAGAGCAAAGAATTTAAGAGTTTTTTTGTAAAGGCAATAATTGTTGAACTTGTCACTAGCTTGTGAGTGTCAAATAGTTGAGTGATAGTAAAAATTCCTCCTGAACTCGATTTTACATTCCACAGTATTTCCTTTCATATCTAAAAAATTTGGTATAAGAACTGATACGATGAAATTTTTCATTTAACATGGCAGCAGCCTAGGTGAATACAATATTCGTAAATAGCCAGATTCAAATCTTAATCTTCAAGGTCGAATTTACGAATATTGGATAGCTCAAATAAAGACAATCTTCATTTTTCAAGACTTATGGGATATCGTCCAAAAAGATTAAGAGAGAATTTATTGAGTATAATATCAAGGAATTCCATGAGACCGACTCTCTTCCTAAATGTGCAACTCATTCTTTCATTTGCCTTGTGCCTAAGAAAGATGCCACGGAAGAAATAAAGGACCTCCGTCCTATTGGACTTATGGGAAGTGTTAACAAACTCATCTGCAAGCTTATATCGAAGAGACTGGGGAAAGTCCTTCCGTTTTTAGTCTCGGAGTACCAGCAAGCCTCGGTTCAGGGAAAGCAGATTGCGGAAGCTGGGCTTCTCGCGAATGAGCTGGTGGAGAGTAGAAGGAAGAGCAGGAAACCAGGACTAATGCTTAAGTTAGACATTGAAAAGGCTTTTGACAACGTGAATTGGAGCTATTTGTTTAAGGTTCTCACGAAGCTGGGTTTTGGAGATAAATGGAAGAGTTGGATTCGAAGTGCTGTATGTTCTCCTACTCTATCTGTTTTGGTTAATGGTGAATCCAAAGACTTTTTCCCGGCTCAGAAAGGGCTTAGGCAAGGAGATCCGCTTTCCCCGGGTCTCTTTGTTCTTGTTATGGACATTTTGTCCTTCATGATATCCAGACTGAAGGCAGAAAGAAAGATAGATGGTTTTTTTTATGGATGAGGATGGGCAGAGAGGGGAAGTTACTCATCTCCTTTTTGCTGATGATACCCCCATTTTCTGTAATGCTTCTCAAGAGCAGATCTTGCATATCTCAGCCACTCTCGCTTGTTTTCAAGCTGTAACAGGATTGAAAATCAACTTGGATAAAACGGTGCTCTATACAGTGGAGGATGTTCCAGAACCAATGTTCTTTGCAGGCATAATTGGGTGTAAATGGAGCTCTAGTCCTCCTAAGTATCTCGGGTACCCACTCGGAGCGAAGTTGAATAACAGAAGTTTCTGGGATTCGATTGTGAACAACTACCAGAAGAGACTTCAAAGATGGAGCAACATATATCTTTCAATGGGGGGTAGGCTGACCCTCCTGAAATCCGTTCTCTCTAGTCTCACTACTTACTACTTCTTGTTGTTCAAAGCTCCTAATAGAGTGATCTCCATTCTGGAAAAGATGCAACGGGACTTTCTTTGGAGTGGTTCGGGGGATAAGAAGAAGATCCCTCTTGTAGAGTGGAAGTTGTGCAAATCGCATAAAAATAATGGAGGGTTGGGTATTGTGGACTTAGCCTCCTTCAACAGTGCTATGCTCTGTAAGTGGCTATGGAATTATGCTGATAGTAGAAATAAATGGTGGAGATCCCTCATTGATATAAAATACTTGAATGGGCTTTCAGAATGACAAACAGGATATAGGAACAGGGGTTGTTCTACTTCTGTTTGTGTTAACATTTAGAGGGATAGCGAGTTGTTCTGGAGGTTTTCCTATGTAGATCCAGTGAATGGCTCTGATGTTTCCTTTTGGTTCGGCCGGTGGAATCCGAACCTCAACATCACTGATGCATTTCCAAGAGTCGCCGTCGTTGCCTCAAATCCGGAAGCTAAGATCAGCGACGTCGTGGAACTCTCAGGTGACAATTTAATTATCAATTTAGATATTAATGTTGTGTTGCGAAGAGGGGCTGAACAAGAGAGGTTGAACTTACTTTCCATTCTTAATTCCTATTATTTTAAATCCATAATTAACAGTCCTTGCAGAGTTGTCTGGCAGCCTAACCCGGAAATGGGCTTTACAGTTAAATCTATGTACAGGGAAGTCACTGAAGTTAATCTTTCTGGGGTTCCTAATTTCCCGTCCAGCTCGGTTTGGAGGAAGGTTATTCCAGTAAAGATTTGCATGTTTATTTGGACTGCTGCGCATAAAAGAAACCTGACCCTTGATGCCTTAAAGAAGCGAGGTTTGATGCTTGCAAATCGTTGTGAGCTCTGTTGTAAGGAACAGGAATCTGTGAAGCATATTCTGGTTGGTTGCAGCTTTACCAGACAGGTATGGAACGTGATCGAGAAGGGATGCAGTTTCTCCAATCTTCCTGTTGGTGCTAATCTCGCAGCAACAATTGAGAATTGACCAGATTCTATTCCGAGTAATTTTGAAGGGTGGATTAAATACTATTCCTTCCATGGTATTTCCTAGTTCATATGACTTGAGCGCAACCAGAGGATTTTCCATAATGCCTCATCCAGTCCGGATCGGATTGCTACAAGATCAATTAACAACATTTCAAGGTGGATTGTAGCTAATGGCAACGCTGATCGCATTTCTGTAGCTGCTTGGCTTCAAATGTTTCGGTATCGGATTAGCTAAGTTTGGCGTCTTTCTTTGTTTCCGAGGATAACTGGGTCATAGAGCTGTCTCTGGTCGCTTTTTTTTTAGGATGTTTCTGCAGCTTTGCAGTGTCCTTGTGGGGTGTTTGGATGCTGTGCTGAGCACTTCTGTTGGGCAGGTCGGGTGTTTGGCTTTGTTGTTTCGTTCCCTGTTTTTCTTCAGCTTGGAGCAGGGGCCTTCTGGTGGGTCTAGCTATTTTGTTTTGTTTTTGCTGCTATTTGATCGTTGTTCTTCTTTTCTTCTTTTCCTGTCTTCTGGTTGCACTTCTGGTGCACATTTGTATCAGACCCTTTTATTTCAATTGAATTTTCACTTCATAAAAAAAATATCAAGATAAAACTTTATCCCCATATATCTCTTAGGATTGTAGGTTGCTTCTCCAAAAATCAGCTCCTTTAGCTTGGGTCACGTCATGTAGGCCATTCGCTAGGGTCATTGTGAGTCTTCTTATATCCAGAGACTTGCACTTCAATTAAGGTCCATTCTGAATTTCATCTTAAACCTACTTGTACTAGAAAGTCACAAAAAAAAAACAACCCAGAGGTCGTCTAATAATATATAAACACACATAGGATAGGACTGGCTATTTGGTCCAGACTTTTTGGTTTTACCCGAAACCGGACCGTATAACCAGGACCGAGACCGAATCGGGACCGGATAGCAAACAATCAGATCCAATTTTCGGGCCTTGATTTGAGGTTAAAAATCATTTGGGACCGGACCGAAAACCGGATAAAGACCGGATAAGAGAGCCCAACACACAAAATTTAACATCCTCACTCTTTAAGGCCCTAGGCCACTCAAATCCCCCCCCCCCCTCCCAGGCCACTCAAATCCCCACAAGCTCAATCTAAAATCAAGACCGAATTGGGACAGGACCGGTTCAAGAACGGACCGGATCAAGACCGGACTGTATCCAATCCAATATTTGATCCTTATATTCTAGAATAGACCGGATAGGGACCGGATCAATTTGGGCAATTTAACAGTACCGGACCGTATCACCCCTAAATAGGATCCAATAATCGTATCTTTGATGGTTTATTGCAATTTGATAAAAAAAACAACCAAGAATGTGCCAAGTAGAGATGGTTTTACCTGAAAATATGAGTAGAAAATATCACTTTTTCAAGTGTCTTCATCTCTGTTAGGTAACAAAAGAGGTTCGGTCAACGTAGTTGCTAATGCCTGCCCATCCATGTGATGGCTTGTTTCTTGCTTCCTATATCATTTCTTCTGATCTCTAGATAGCCATTTCTCTTGTGTCCAAGCAAAATGAGGGTGAGATAGGTTTTTGTCATTTCAAGGAAACCAATCATGTTCTTCTAAAGTTGGCATGGTGAAATCTGTAATGAGCTAGAGTCTATATATGTTAGCTTGTTTATACAAGGGGAGGTACTTTTTGAGTTCCTTTGTCTGACCTTTTGCTACCATGGGGATGACACAAGATCCTACAAGGTTGTGATTCTATGCAATGAGATTTGTCGGCAGAGATATATATGGTCAGGCACGACAGTGGAGGTTTTAACAGAAAATTGGGACTCTTCACGCCCTTGTCATGAGATCGTTGTAGTGCAATGGATTATGGCATCCTTAATACAGCCAACCAAGGGTCCCCGTGTGTGGATTGCATGAGGTAAATGTTTGAGGTGGATGCATTATGTGTGATAATGGATACTGTTTTGTGATCCCTTGTAGAACATAGTCACTTTAACGGAGTATTTATGAAGGCTACTCATATCATTTTCTTGTAAGGTTTCTATCCTATATATTACTCAAAACCAAAATTTATTATGCAAAAATAATAAAATTATATAGAAAAAAGGAACTATTTTTTCGTTGAATCATATCCTTGGATTAATAATCAGCCTAATTGGCAATCTGATACAGCGAGAATAGAGGCATACCTCTATGTACTCACAACTTTTCTACCTCTCACTACTCAACTTCACTGTATAGCTATTTTATGTACTATCAACAACACTATAGTGTTTTCTACTCTCTATCTAAGTGCAAAAAGGTCAGCTCCTCCTGCAATTGCTCATTATAGAGTTCCAGAAATTAAAGGTTGCGCTTAATATTACGTGTAAGCACTGCCAAGTAACAGTGCACCTTGCCATGAACACGATTTCAACGCTCCTTCTAGGTGCCAGTCACGAGAACACACAACAGAAGTCCAGCAACTCGACCGTGAGCAGATTGTTTTGGAGAAGCTTCAAAAGCAACAGTAATTATAGAATCCCAAGAGGATCGACAAAATATTTGTTCTAGGCCCAGGCCCTGAACCAAATCTTTATCAAAGGAACAAAAGAAGAATAGATGTTCTCTAGTTTCAACAGCTACATCACATAACAGACACTTAGGATCAATCAATTTACCGCATGTTGTAATTTATCTTTCGTCACTATGCTATGCAGGATTACCAACCATGCAACAATACTTAACCTAGGAGGGCAAAATTGATTCCAAATCAATCGATGCCATCACACATGGCTTTCTTTCACTCTAATGGAGTTCCATATTGTACTTACAGAGTATTTAGGCATAGGAATGATGTCCCAAAATACATATGCTTCCTGCTTGCTTAGCTTAGCTCCTATAGAATCTCTGAGTTCCAGAATCCTCCGTCACACCCAGGAACTGTTAGAATTTAGCTTCAGGAAGGAAATAGATCCATCCCCACATTTGTAAGTCTTCATCCAGGCCACCCAGATAGTCCCTGACTCCATTAAAAACAACCAAACATTCGCCCCACACATGCCATGTTCCACGATATTAAATCTTTAATCCATAGTCCACCCTCCTTTCGTGGTTTAACAAATCTCTCCCAAGAAAATTTGGCATTTCCTTCACCATCTCCATGCCATAAAAATTGGGGCAAACTCGATACACCCTCTTTATCACCTTCTTATGTAACAAGAAGATTTGCATCCAGTATCATATGATGCCCACGAACACTCAAGCCACCATATGTAGTCTCCCAGTGTAGGATAGGTTCTTAGCTCTCCATGTTTTCATCTTCTTTGTTAGCTTCTCCACAAGACAATCCACTTCTTTAGAGGATAACTTACTAGTTTATAAAGGCAACCCCAAGTATCTAACCGGCAAGTGACCCTTCTGAAACCCAGTAAGTGCAAAGTTGTATCCTTATATATCCCTGACTCCCCTCCAAAATAAACTTCACATTTTGCAGGATTACACTTCAATCCATATAACAAATAGAATTCTTCCAAATGCAATTGCACTCGTCTAATAGCTTGCCCTGATTCAACCGTAAAAATCTTCAAATCATCCTCAAAACTGAGGTGATTAAGAATAATCTTTTTACATAAAGGGTGGAACAGAACTATCATCCAATGATGTTTGCCTCATCAGACTAGTTATTAAAACCCTCCATAGAAATAGTGAATAAGTAAGGAAACAGCGGATCACCCTATCTATTCCCCTTCTAAGCTCTAAAGAAACCACATAAGCCCCCGTTAATGTTATATTGTAATGTGAAGTATGCAAAAAACTACGAATCCAATTCACAAATTGATCTGGGAAAGCCATCAGTTTCATCATAAGAAAATGATAAATCCAGCTAACTGAATCGAAAGCTTTCATGATATCCACCTTGATTTCACATCGAGAAGAAAGTTGTTTGTTATGTTAGCCACTCACTAGCTCCTAAACCATTAAAATATTATCCATGATTCTTCTACCTCTTATATAAGCATACTGGTTCTCACTAATCACTAAAGACAAAAACATATATAAGTCATTGCGCTACAATTTTAGCTACAATTTTATAGACTAGATTTACACAAGAGATAGGACAATAGTTCTTCACATTAGTTGCATTTGGTACCTTGGGGCATAGAGAAACAGCAGTAGCATTGAAGCCACTAGGCATAACACCCTTCTGAAAGAACTCGAACACACCTACTATGACATCCTTGCCTATAGTACTTCTTTTTTTTCAAAATTGAAATAGAGGAAGGTTTATGATAAATTAAATAGTATCAAAGCGATTATCTAGAGTATTCTCCCCTTAGGTCTGACGGATTTTCATGTCATGTGATTTATTTGACCCTTTAGATGGATTTCATACCATCTTATGTCTAACATCTATTAGATCTAGTAGGCTATAATGGATCCTACAGATTTCTCTTTTGATGAGCTTGCATAGTTCAATCAATTGGTGATCGATTCTGAGAGATGGTTGTGTTGAGTCTTATCCAACTCTAAATCATATTCGAAGATATCAATGCGTGAGATGATAGCTTCAATTAGGTATGCAATCATATACTAACAACAATAAATCCAAAAAAAAAAACATCAAACAATCATCACATAAACAAATTAATCCAAAAAAGAACATCAAACTCTAAATCAAGCATTGATGCCACTAGGGTTCTACGTAATCCATATAATCTAAGGGTTTAGCTATACAAGAATAATACAGGAGAAATCACAAATACAAGAAGGAGGGATGAAGGAATTTTTGACTCTTTTCCGATGGAGTTGCTCGCTCTCTGTAACTAGATTCAATATTGCATGGCTAGGGGGCTAACGTATGAGGTTTTTCCAAGTGATGCGGAGATTGTTAGGATAAATTTTGGGAGGGGCGGACAACTGATTGTGGTGGACTTTTAGGATAAGATTTTAGCTATTCACAATAATTTTCTACATTTTGAAGTATGATTAGTTGGACATTCTGGTAACAAGGTCGCTTGTTTGCCATGAAAGGTCTTTCGTTGTTCACTTCTTTGTTTCATATATGTTTTTTACTATGTTGATTTCTTGTCCCTTCGAGTGGTTTTTTGCCCAAAAAATTTAATTTTCAAAATGGCAGGTAATTTGTAGAATGATAGAAACCTGCAGGTTACATATTAAAAAAACTAGCTAGCATATACATATAAATGCTTTTCGATCCTCTGCGGATACTTTCTATTCACAAAAAAATATTTACTACCTACCTATATGTTACATATAGCCTTCATTTTCTGATCATTTTTCCTCCTTAGACGGCCTCACTCTCAAGAAAATAGAGCTTTACATGGAAAAAAGTTCTTACAAAGAGGAAAACATATATTCAAAAGAAAAAAGAAAAAAATATAAACATCTCTATATAACAGTGCATAAAAATTTACTGAATATTTTCTGATATACTCTTTGCTTTCAGTATTTCTTTCTTTTCCCTTTACCCAAAGTTAAATGGCATAAGAGTATGCGCGAAGGACACAAAACTTTATATTTACTAATTTTCCTGCTTTTCTTTTTTGTACATGGCAGTGTGTTTTTTTCTTTTGTTTGGGTTGTTTGGGAAAAGAAAAGAAAAGAGATGCATTTGGGTTTTGGGCCTTGGACACTGATGATCACATCTTCTCCCCCACTGTTTTCAATTATTTGCTTCCTCAGGTGCTCATTCATGTTCTCACCACCCGAACTGGATCTCCATGAACACAATTGGAGATAAAAACAAACGAAGATATGAGAGTGAGAACAATTGTCAACCAGAATCCATATATTACTTTCCAGAAAAATATTACTAAGATAAGTTTGAATTTATGAAGAAAATATTATTTGATAAAGCATCTCAATGCGAATCGTTTGAGCCTACCTTGAACTCACGCATACCGGGAAAAATAATTAGAGCATTTCAAATATAAAACCATTTCATTGATTGTCAATGACTTAATTTTTCAAAATGATAGGATGTGAATTAAGTCTAGAGGTAGACTATGTCAAATTACATGCCATACCATTAAACCTTTATCTTTATGAAACTTCAACTAGTTCAAACTAACATTTTCTGGGTTAAATATCATGTCTATAAATATAGAAGAATTTAAACAATACATTATTTTTTTGTTTAACTTGATGGTTGTAAAAAAATTATGGGGGAGGGGGGAATCTAATTGAAGTGTACCAATCTGAGTGTTTGAGTGCTTACCAGCTTTTTCTTCTTTTTCTTTTTCTCAAGATAAGCCAAAACTTCTTGTTGTGCTGAAAGTGAATCATCCAAAGCCTGAAAACATAGTTTATATTGTGTTAAACATTTCTCTACTATCTCCTTCTCTCTTCCTCACTATCTTTCTAAATCACTCGCACACTCTAACCATCTTTTAGTAAATTTGTGATTGCAATTGTGTCTTATACCTTCTTGGTGGCAGCAA
Organism: Linum trigynum; assembly: GCA_964030455.1. Lineage (NCBI taxonomy): Eukaryota > Viridiplantae > Streptophyta > Magnoliopsida > Malpighiales > Linaceae > Linum > Linum trigynum. The sequence goes on along the minus strand of OZ034814.1, from coordinate 22,723,497 downwards.
GCTCCTCCTCTAAGGTGTCAATTCTTGTTAAAGCACCATTCAACAAATCCTCTTTCTCAGGTGGCATCAAGTTTGGTCTATTGCTCAACACAGTCACTTTCTCCTCCATCTCATTCATCCTTTTCACCACAGCCATGAATTCTGATACCGCAACAGTAGGAACTGCTGGCTGGGTGACTATTGGCTGTTGCATTCTCTGCATTGGTTCCTCACAATAAACTGGACTAGAGTAGATGGTTGAGTTTGTCAACTTCTTTGGCATGTTCCTAGTCACCTTGATCATCGTCACGATCCCAGTCACGAATGCCATCACTCCAGTAATTAATGGTGAGCTAGCCCCCTCTGCAAGTAACCTTTGAGCATCTATGATAGGGAAGCTCTCTGGTGGTAACTTGTGAGGATCCAGTGCAACTGCAAAAAGTGGGAAACAATTCACTCGTCAAGAAGTGATTATTATGTAACCTATGATCTTTTAATTAGAAATCTTAATTTTGTATGTAATTATACCTTTACCCATGGAAGCAAAGTTATGATTGTGAACGGCATTCTTCCACCTCATATTTGTTGGTTTCTCAATTATGGCATTGTATCCTTTGAATGACATCTTCTGGATAAATGATGAGTCATTTAGATTATTCCAACATCTTAAGCGCATCAGTTGATGAGATGTAAATTAAATGACTTACTTTCTGACTAACTTGGTGAAGTATAGGAGCAATCTGAGGATGCTCGATTTGGGCCCTTGTTGTTACTATAGTGTCATCCACTTCTGGAACTGACTCCACCTTAGGTGAGTTACTTGCCTGTGCAAAAAATATAAAAAGGTAATTTGGGTACTTCTATTAACCAAGCCATATGTATTTACTTGTTCAAATCATGAAACCTTTGAATAGATTATCTCGTCTTCTGAGATGGTCTTCTCGTCTGGTTTATCAGCAATTTCACTAGTCTTTCTACATTTGTGCTCCCCATTTTGAATCATCTTAAAATGTAAATGAAACACATAGTATAGGTAATTAGAATGCAATTGAAGAATTTGAAAACGTTGTAAGATTTTTTTATTTTCACTGTTGGCAGAATCAGTTCCCACCTTAATGATGTCAGGATCTTTCCAAGGACCTTTATCAGAGCGCATGCAACCACCTTGGTCTTCACATGTGCAAGTTCCTCCCAAGAAGTCTGGCAGCTCGCTAACCACAACACCAAAAAAGTTTAAAATTTATCACCTTTAATCAATTCGTATTAAGGAATAGACCAAAGAAAAAATCACCTAGCATCAATGATCTCAAGCAACTTGCTTTGGTACTTGTTCCCAAGAACCTGTTAATTCCACGCCCTCTTTACTTATTAGTAGTCTAGGTGAGCTAGAATGAAAAGAAGCAAGGATTTCAAAAACTTAAGAGAAGTAATTGCACGCTCAAAACTTACATGGATCTTAGCAGTGGTCTTAGGATCAAGGAAGGACTTAACAGTGTTCCACAACATTCTAAATCCAGAACCGGCATTGATGATGAACATTCGATTCAAAGTCTGCAATATTTTTAGTTATACATAGATACAATAGAAAGAGCATTTCACAGTCCTAAGACCAAAAGGTAACAACAAAAGGGGGTAAAGAAGGTTATGAAGTACCTCAGGGTAATTGTCACCATCAACCTTCTGAAGACGGGTAATGAGCTCCCTTGCGGCCTTGTTGAAGTTCTTCAAACCCTAGGATGCCAAAAAGAAATTTGTTTCACTAATGTTGTTGTAATAAAAATCAAAGAGGAAAACTTTATAACTTTTTGTGGGTTCCATTAGTCATGGGCACATACCACTCCTTGAACATCCAAGATGGTAGTACTCTGATCAATTTGTCTTTTAGCAGCAATGGTACATGCAGGGAACTTAATGGCAAAAGTCCTCTCAAATTCTTGAACATGGTACTTCACATATCTATCCATATTAGTTGCTTGCATGAGTTTGGTTGCGTCTACCAATCCCAGCCTCTCAATGTATACTGGCCTGCCTTCCATATCTACTCCATGATGTCCTTGTGGGTAATGTTGTAGGACTTCATTTATTTCATTGAACTCAAAATCCTTCACCCCAAAAATTAAAAAATTGATAAGAAAAATGATATTTCGTCTTCTTTAAAAGAAGTTTTTGAATTTTAATTACCACATTATTACCTCCATGATTGTGTCTGATCCAAATTCCTTCCTCCATTGGAGCATATCTGACCACATTTGCTTAGTTTTCTCGATGTCAAATTTCCTAGCCTTCAAGAACCTATAATCATATTTTACAGAATGAGGCTTTCAATTCGAAGAAGATTTGATAAAGAAAAGTAATAAGGATGGAACCTAAGCATCATGTGGTAATCATCATGCTTGGAAGGCAAAAGCTCGTCCAAGATAAGAGCCTGTCGAAAAGCATCAACTGCCTTCAACTCCTCGGCATCATGCTCATCCTCAATCTCGATAGACATTATTTTGCTACTCCTTTTTCCTCCTCTTTTTATCAATGAGTTTCTCAATTTGTTGGATGCATTAATTGCTCTTTGCTTCAATGACTCTGTTCTATTGGGCTTCTTCTCATGCAACGACTGCTCTGTCTCGACCACTGCACCAAACTATAATAATCTTTAATCTTAACAACCAAACCAATCAATTGTTCATTCACACATAAAAAAAAGTTCATGAAGTAGAGAATCAAAACCTGGCGGTGTATTTGGCTGAGACAATGCAGCCATTACCCGGGGGAGAAACTTTTGGATTCCTTTTTTTATGTTACTTTTTTACTTTTTTGTTATTTTAAAGGTTTGAGAAAACCTTGTAAAAACAAGGGGAAAGAAGAATCAATCAATCATAAGTAACTACCAAAGCCATAACCAAATGCCTGCAATACAAAAACTCAGAAACCCAACTCTATAACATCAGCAACCGATAAAAATTACAATGATTAGAAAGTACTGGAGAAATCATAAAATTTTACCTCCGTAGAGGGTAAAGGGTATCTAGAATGGGAAAGAAATGATTTTAGAATGATATAATGAAAAGAAGGAAGAGTTTGGGTACAACGAACATTTGGAGATTTTCTCGGGGAAAGAGAAAATATGTGAGGCCAATAGAACGTTGTGACATTAAATCTAAATTTGGTGGGACCGTAAAGTTTTTATGGTGTAACGAACAAATTGACCAAGTCTTCATTTTTCGTATATCAATGACCCTCCTTTAAGTTGCTTCTTTTAGCTTAAGTTGTTTTACCCCCTCCCCCTCTCCATTTCATATGAACATTCAATTAAAGGTTTGAGGTTAGTGGCACTCAAAGTAATTCACCCTAAAAGAAATCATGATAGCATGAAATCCAATTAAACCCACTTACCCTTAAAATACCTTTTCACATTCTGTAACCACCCACCCACTTTTTTATATCACATCCCATGCCCTACATTTCATTAGATCACTCGTGCATGCACAAGCATCCGCCTCATAATTAAGCTGACATGAAACACAATCTATCATCCCACCCTCGTTTGTCGTCGCCCGTCAACTTAGCATGCTCAAGTCTCATTCCAAATTTCCAAATCATCCCAAGAGCTCAATCATACAGTTGTGTAATATCATATAATTTTTCCAAATCTTGATATAAAAAAATCCCTCTCCATCCATCTTAAGTTGGCCAAACACTAAAAAACTCTACTTAGCCACTACATCTTGCTACCCACCTGGATTTTATAATAGTGGTGCAAATTGAATTAAAAACTAAAGAAAATGATGAAATTCTTCAAACAAATCAAAAAAGAAACGCATCCATCATAGGAGGTGCCGAGAAAAAAGGCTAAATAAAGAAGAACATATAAGAAAATGCCATAACAAGAGATTTGGTAAAGTAAGAAAAACCAATACAATAATTAGCACCCTGCAACACTACAAACACAACACGTCAAAGTAGTTACAAGAAGACACTCACAACAAAACCACAACTGTAGTATGAAGTAACAAGCCACACCATGCCATCCGAACTATAACTCTACTAGAAAAACACTAAAAGAAAGTGGCGAGCACACAGCAGTGAAGCAGACATCACCACCAACTCCCTCTTGAAAGACTCTAACCGGAAGGTTGCTTCACATGAATCCCTCTCACGTATGTTGTCTCAACCATTGAATTCCTCCTAATTTCTCTATTTCCCATGAGCAACTAGTCATTACAAAGTAGACTTCACAATTCGCTGAGATAGCATCATTGGTGAGAGGCTCACTTGATGACAATATTTGTTACCTACAAGCCACACACTTCAACACACAACATGAAGGAGACAAAACTGAAAACACTCCCCAATGCTCTCCCTTTTACAAACTCGTAATTGTTTGATTGTTGACATAATGTCACCATCACATGTTGCAACTCTTCTACTGACACGGCTAACTCTACTATGCACTTCACGGACAAAATTGCAATTAATGAAAAGTGGTTAATCATCTCCTCCTCACAAAGACAGAGCTCACACATGTTTACAAGAATCCACTTGCGTCTCTTCAATTTTTCCAACCTCAATATCCTCTTAGGGTATATAGTCGAACAAAGAAGCACACCTAAAATGGAATGTAAGCCTTCCACACCAAAATATGAGGGAAATCATGATAGCCCATATACAAATCTTCCAACAAAAGTCTGTAATTAGTTGTGTATAAGCATAATGCTTTACAGTCATCCAGGATCTATGAGCAAAGTATATCGATGAGATATTTAGAACTCCACCTGGTTTTAAGCAATCTTTCTTTGATTCATAGCGATATATTGTTTTCTAAGATTACTCAAAAGATTAGATTATGGCATGCAAAGAAGCTTCATTATGGAGGACGGTTGACACGCTAAAACACAACACTAAACTGCGACCAAGTATAATCGCAGTCCGGTAATGCAGTAAGTGGCACGCTCTATTTGTCAACCCGGGGTCTAGATCTACTTCCTACTCCGTGTTTATCTATTATCTAGCAAACTAAGTCTAGTGGTTGTTGATTTTAAGTAAAAGCAGTAAGAAAGCTGGAAATGATTCGATTTTCTAAAGCAAGGGAAGAGTCACTCGAGAATGAGTCCCCCTAACTCCTTAGTTAGGTCACAGTTGTAATTACCCTGGGTTGATTAACTGTTGATTAAAATTCGAAAGATCCGAAAGTAGCTTGGAATCTCTTAAGCTGACCAAGCCCTCTTAGTCCAACTACTCGGCGACAACTATGTCTTCACCGGGGTAGAAAGCTAAGGCTATGAACGCAGTTGTCCACTACTGGAATTGGATTCCAGTACAAAGCAGTAAATCGATTAACTCTCGTATAACCAATCTACCACTACCGATTGATGAAGCTCTAACAACCTAATCAGATTCTATCTATCTCAAGTTGCAGCAGAAATCAAGAAAAGATGATCAGACTTCAATTGACTCAATAAATCATGCATCAATCGATTAAAATCAATCAGTATAACAATCCCAAGTCATTACAATCAAGATCCCTAACACATGGAACTAGGGTTCTTCATACCCAAGTGAGAGAAGGTTCTACTCCACAGAGAGAGAGGAAAACAAAAATCAGAGTAATCATACTCATAACAATGAGGATAATCTGCTCCGGGATAACGATCTTCACTCCTGGGGATGAAATCTGGGCTTCAATGGTGAGAAATCCACTCCAAATAGCTCCTAGGGTTTTTTCTTTGCACTTTCTCTCTCTAAAACTCTGTTTTTGCTCCAAAAAGTCGATTCCCTCTCCTTTTGCTCGAATCACTCTCAAAAACCCGATTCAGGGTGAAATACAGGCTGAATTACGGTCGTAATTCTTCCATGCCCGTATTTTGCCCAAAACACGCGTTTTCTTTAAGTTTCAATGCATCCAAGGCTCCTCTCGGCAGTGAAAATACGGGCATGGGAGGGGAAATACGGTCGTATTTCTCCTGCCTGTATTTCTTCCTTCGCTCCTGTTTAATGCTTCGTTTCTCCCTCGTCCGGACTCCGAATCAGTCTTCGTTTGATCCCAGACGCTCGTAGTCTCGTCCTGTTTCTTTTAATGAAAATATTCCATGATTTTTTGTCGATAATATGAGGTATAAGTCCATTATTCCTCAGGTCATGCTCGTGTTTCTTCTCCCGAATTGCCAAATGATCTCCGATTGACTTGAAACTTGCGCCTATACTTCAATTTACATGCTAGGACCTGAAATATGACAAAGGAACACAACCTAGCGTAAAATAGTCCAAGAAATCACAAATTTGAGCCTAAACAGTTAAGAAACAACGGTGCAAACATGTGCAAATACAACGCTATCAACGGTTTCAATTCATATCATCAGTTCTTATTATGCAGTTCTGGATGCAAGTCCTAAAAAAACATTGAAACAAATTCATAGTCCATGTTCTAACTTCCTTTGACATTAGGGTGATGAAGGGAGAACTAAAATAGGTTGGGACAAAGGGCCATACCTAGAAAGAAAGGAGGTCTAGGAATTCGATAAATGTTTACATTGCATAACGAGGATGCTTTGGCACTTGCTAATGCAGTGTGGAATAATTTGGGGTGGCATGGATGTGGAAGTATAGGGTGAATTAAGGTATAGTATAGATTGTTATTATTATGTCAAATAGCTTTTAGTTTTGGAGAAGAGTTCTAAAAATATGTCATGTGATTCAAGCTCATCTAAGTATGCAAGGTTCAGTTCTTTACTTGAATGGTATGCCTATGTATAAGTTCACTGTTGTTATTGTATGGGGCACTATGAGACCCAATGGCCTGTTTTTTAGTGGGCATCTCTTGTGTAGGGGAAGGCTATATTCCATGTTTTAGTTTCTTTAACCTGGTTGGTGCTGATTGATGGCACTGTAATGAGGGATAAATTTCTAAGATCGGGGAAATAATGATGGTTTATACTTGCTTTGCGTTAACTAAGATGAAATAAGGGAGCACCTTTTCTTTCAATGCCCTTCCGCTTGAAGACTGTTGGATGATATTAGATGTATTAGTATGTTTTTCATGAGTTCATAGAAAGCATCAATTACTGTGACCTGTGATCTCTCCAAAAAGCAGACTACGGTTAGGCATCTTGCTGGCATACTCTAGTGTTGTGTGGCATACATGTGGAAGGAGCATTGTAGGAATCTTTATGGAGAGTAACCTCGAACTCTTGAAGTTTTCAGTTTTCTTGATTCAACATTTGCTTTTTGTGATTTATTATCAAGCAAATTGTTGTACTGATTTATTTTCACCAAGTATTTCAGTTAGTTGAGAGAAGGCATAATGATTAGCAAAGTTGCTAGTTAGATACACTTCATTTTTTGGTCTATGCTTTTGGGATTTTCCTTTGGAGTTTCACTTTCTGTTCTATCAGGATTGAAGAATGAACTTTGGATGCTTTTGTATGTAGGAATAAAAGCACCCGATTCACACAGACACAAAAAAAGAACAAACTTGTAAAGCACATTAACACAAGAAAATAGGGGGAAAGTAATTTATACTATGAGATGTGTGGATTTCGAGATGAGGCTAACAATCGTAGAGGTGACAAAGTGAGGCAATATAACTAATTTACATATGCTAAGTACTTTAATAGTGATTATCAGGGCCTACAATCGTCCAGTATGTTTACAAAATCAAGATATGAACTCATCCACCCTTGGAGCTCAATGAGCATTAAGTGAAACTGTTGGAGCTATCATATTTTTGTTGTGACAACAGAACATAAAACATTCTTCTCTTCCTTCTCAAATGTAGACTGAGCAAAGAATTCCATTTATACTGGTGTGGGTTAACTGCATAGTCATCAACCCAATGAGTAGCTAGTAATAAGACACCAGTTATTGTACAATGTGATCCATGTTAAGATAACGACCATCATCAGTGAAAAGTTTTCAAATTACCTTCCTCATATTTCCAATATTAACATATTGGTGAAAGAAACAGGTGCTAGAAATCATGCATACCCAACCAAGATATTATCAATTTCTGCTTGTAAAAGCTATATTCTTGTAACTTTAATGTATTGAAGTGCTTCATTAGACTATCCATTACCTCAAAATTCGAGAGTGTAGGTCTCTCAAAGACTATCTAAGTAGCCTACAACTTGCTTTCCAAGCCTTTAAATTGAGAACTAATATAAAAAAAAATCACACCTATTACAGATTTTAAAGGATTTCTTAACTTCCTATAGCTTGCATAGAATATGATAGAGAGGGTAACCATCAATGAAAAACCGATAAAATTTCTACACTACATTTAGAACAAGCAAGCAACCACTCAACATTCACTAGACTAGCTAGAATCATGTCATGCTTCCTAGGGATTGGACGGCTAGATTGCCTATTGGTCCTTGAAATTATACATGCTAGAACTAACTTGCACAAGATTGGACGTCTCTCCTGGACTAAGAACTGCATTGAAGTCACCACCTACACTAAACGGGCATCACTTATCTTTAATCTCTTCATTTCCATATAGGTAACCTTCCCTATCCGCTCATCATTGGAGCCATAAACTGATTTGATAAAAATAACTCTCACATGTCGAACGTGTTACAAATATGTAAAAAAATTCTTGCTTGGTATCACGACTGGTAGAGTGAAATTCAAGGACGAGAGCTACCAAAGACGCCCCAATTCTGATTCTAGATAGCTCAAATACTTCTCCCGACAGCTCATGTGATTATGAAAATGCTTTATTGGATTTTTTTATGTATACATCTTTCTATAATAGCTACTACATCTACTTTTTGTTCGGTCTTAAAAATACAACAAAATCCTTAAGTTTGAAGGCTTGACTAAACCCTCGCACATTCCAAAATAGGATAATAATCTACAAGGTTCGAGAACCCAAAAATTAAAGAATATTGCATACCGGAAGTACAAAAAAGCATACCATAAACTAAAAATTGACACCAAAAACTCAGGAATGCATATTACTATAAAATTATATTTTTTAATTTTTGTTGAAAAGATATCAAGATGAATCTCATATTGTAGTTCATAATTTATATCAAATTTCTTTGTGCAAAATTATTTGGAAACTGATCAAAATGAAAGAGATATTATTGGTAAAAAATAATTAGGGCTTAGTTATTAAAAAGTGAGAGATAAATCCCTATGGTTAGACTTATCTAAAAACTTATATTTGTTTTAGCGTTATAATGTTATAATATTATTTTCTCTAAATACATGCCAAAAACTAAGGAATGAGTACCCGGAACGCTAGTATGCGTACAAGAAACACAACACTATATGTCAAAACACAAGAATACATACCCAAACCAATATAACACATATTAAAAATCCTCTAAAGTATACCAAAAATACTAAATGTACACCAGAAACACAAGAATACGTGCAAAACACTAAGAAATGCATGTAGGTATCAAATTGCCTTTCATTTTGTTGCTAAACAACATATCAAAGTGAAAAATCATATTGTAGATCATAATTAATTTGATTTTTACGTACAAGTATATTTGAAATTCAAGATAAAATGGTAAAGATATAATATGTTAAAAAATAGTGAAGCATTAGTTATCTAGAAAATTAAAAATAAATTCTTTAGTATTGGATTAATCAAGAAAATCAAATATATATTAGCAACATACACTTTGCAGGTTGTAACTATGGAGAGTTCCAAGCCACCTTGACTTGGAGGAAACGGTTGATCGCTTTAACGAAAGCGGTTGACCACTTCATTAAAATGATCGACCTCTTTCTTGAAACAATCGACCATATTACACACTTACATTAAGACCCAATCATGACAAATTAATAGAACAGTCTATCGCTTGTAGGTTGCAGTAGACCTAATAATGAAAAATTCCATGTTCAGAAAGAAACTAGTCGACCGCACCATAGAGAGGTCGATCGGTTAAGATTAAGAATATATTCATACCTCAAGAAAATGTTGTGGAGAGTGCTCTGAAGACAATGAACTACATGATTGCACATGAAAGGTCTATCAGAAAACTAGTGTGGTCAACCTTTTGATCTATAAGTATTTCACCAACATCTACATTTATATTCTAATCTCTTTTCTTCTTCACCAAGCTCCATAGCCACAAGAATTTGTTAAGACGATTTTTTAGTGGAATAAATAAAGTATATGGTTTTTTTATAGATGTTTATATTGCTATTAACTCAGGTTAAGTGGTGGCAAAGTCCTTATTTCGTACGGAAACTTTCTAGGGTGAATCATCATTGAACATTGATAAGGTATTGGCCAATTTATTTGCCAATTGACTATTACTTTTCTTTGTAATGATACTATAGTTTCATCCGGTCGACCATTTTTTCCAATTCAAACTAACTTGCGAGTCAGCATAGCAAAGTCTTAAGAGTTTATAGTCTTATTCTGCTATCATCCCTTGTGAGGAAAGATAAACCATTTATGCTTTATTTGTTATGAACCCAGTCACAATTCGTGCTAGTCCACATGGAATGGAATAGATAATTCAGGCTATAGTACATATGTTAATTTGATTGGACAAGTCTGTACTACAATGTATCAGCTTTCCATGGAGATACTTGGGTTCTACACCATGGTACATATCATATTTAGTATCATCGTAGTATAAAGTATTATCCCAAACACGTATTTGAAATGAATGAAATGTGTTTTCCAAAAATATATAAAAGAATATCATTTTTAAATAATATTTAATTCATTTTCTATCCAAAAAGAAGTAAAAAAAATTATATTTTCAAAGTTGAAATGAGCTCCTAATCGTATAAAACGAGTCTCCTAGAAACTCTTGGGTTTGAGAAGGATTTTGAAGCTCATTCCTACAATTTAGCTTCATTTACAGAAGCAAGGCCCAATACAAACATACTCTCTGAAAAGAGTATGGGACACACTTAGAACAAAACGATAGCTTTGCTTGGTATGGATTGGTATGGAATAAATATTGTATTCCTGAATTCTGCTTTATCTATTGGTTATTGGTAAAACATGTCATTATCATCAAAGACAATCAATTGAGATGTGGGAAGCTAGTTTATGATACATGTATCTTGTGTAATGAAAGGGAGGAATCCAGATGACTCGTTCTAACTACAACATTCCGATCGACGGCCAAGTATAACCGCCAATCGAGTGTAGCATAGGGCAAGCAAGCAATAAGAATTTATCGTATCACAGGGATCTAGGCTTATCATAGTTTAGGTTTAGGGTTCGTTATCTAGCCCACCTAGGGTAGTGATTGATAAAGCTAAACTAACTAACCTAGACTAACCACTAACCTAGCTATTTACAAGGTTGGGAGCTCTCTTGGGTTGAATCGTCCTAGGTTCGTTCTTTGGATCGATGTTGGGTATCCTCCTAGCTCGGTCGACTCAAATACACTACCGTTTGGAGATGGACCCCCTCGGGAATGACCCGGAACGGGGAATCGATGGATGGGTAGAGCTCTATTCAACATAGGGTTTCGTATAATGCTAGGAGACCGGTCGAATCAACTCCCTCGGGAACTACCCGGACAATATAGGATAGGAGTGACCCGAAGACGCCAAAGGGGCTCTAAGGGGATTATCTCCCTCCTACGTCAAATCTCAATACATGAAAATGGAAACCCAACTCATGCCATTCATGAAAACATCCATCAATTAAGTAAAATCATCAATCAATCATGGATTTTGTCACATACATCAACATTAAAACCCAAATCCAGACCTAGGGTTCTTAAACCCAAGAGAAGGGGGTGAGTTTCTAGAGAGGAGAGAGGAGAGATCACAAAGAAACCTCTAGATCTTCTTCTTCTTATAGGCTTGATTCCTAGCTTCCAAGCTTGATCAATGCCTTCAATTAACCTCCAAGATCACTCCCACTCTCACTAGAACTCCCCTTTGGTGTTTTCGGTTGAAACCCTAGAGAAATAAAGTGTTCCTTCTCCAAAACCCACCCCTCTCCTTTCTCTCTCCCCATGTAGTCTTCATATTTGCCCGAAAGTGACTAGTTCACGGCCGCGTTGGCCAGCTCACGGCCGTGAACACCTAAACGTGTCTGTGAACTCAGTGTCGTCTCCAAAACACACAGCTTCACTCTCATGGGTTCATGGTTTGTGCTCCAAGTTCACGGTTTTAGAGATTGTGAACTCCCTTGGCGTCAGTAGCTTCTGGAACCTCGCTAGACGCCTCGATGTTCATGATTTTTCACTTTTTGGCACTTTTCGACCTCCAATCGAGCCGAAACGCGTCCTCGACCTTCCCACATGTGCTAGGACCTGAAATGTATCAAGGGACGATAAAACGCAAAGCCAAACTATCAAGATGTGAGGAGTAAAATATGTCGAGGGACGATAAAATGCAAAGCCAAACTATCAAGATGTGAGGGGTAAAATGTGTACAATTGGACCCGAATCACCCCCCCCCCCCCCACACACACACACACACACACTTGAATGTTTGCTTGTCCCCAAGCAAACCAAGCGCAAAACAAGGTAATCTTACAACTTCTTTTTCAACAAAATTTTTAGGGCATTCATAGGGCACAAAACGAATGAATCATAATGGTTATTTGACACCAACCTATGGACAAAAACAACGTAATCTTGGAAACCACCACAAACAACATTCAACTGTATTAAGATTGTGCAAATGAAGAGTTGTTACATTATTCAAGAACCAACACACAACATGCCTCGGCGACTCACCAGTCACAGTTACTCATGCATAAAGATCACATCATAGGAACGAACGATCGAGCAACGTAAGTCCTCACCGGGGTATAAGAAATGAACAAAACATGATGAATGAATCTCTCATTCTCGACCAATGGGGTTAGGACCATTGGATGCAAAAGATGTGCATATTCACGCTCAATCCATACGTCCCTTTACCATTACGGTAACCTCTAAATGTTAGAGTTCACAAGATGGGTATCGTTGCTAGCTTGTCCGGAGGTCTTAGACACAGGTTCAAATGACTGGCTAGGGTCTCGGACATGGGGAAAAGGCTTTTTGGGTGGTGGCACGTAATTCATGTGGTTCCACAACTTCAACCTAGAACCAAAGTACAAGGTTCCTTAGCTTCGATCTAGAACCTTCCTCAACAAACAATGGCCACTAACAACGACCAAAAACTACACTTCCCACACTTCCAAAACACAACCAATCACCAACCCATTCGCAACAATCTTTCTTTCTACATTTGCTATTCAATTTCAAGCACAAGAGTGTGGTAGACAAACAACATGTAAGTGTTCCTAAAGCTTGCATGCTAAGCAACACTTCTAAGAGCATGTTCAACATTTATTAGAGAACTAAAAACATGCCACATTTTCTCTTTTTTTCTCTTTTTCTTTTCTTTACTCCTTTCTTTGAGGGCTATAGAGAACTAAAAAATGCCACATTTTGTAACTTAAGGAACAATGCCTCCTTTTACAAACTACCTCCACACTCACTTCACTTTTTAGCAAAACCATACACAAATCACTCATGTGGAACCTCGTTTAACCTTAAATGGTATGAGTGGATCTTCCAAACACAAGGGTGACTCGATAACGGTGTAGACACTAAGAAAGTAGGGTCGTTCTATCTAAATCAATCAAGCTCAAGTAGCGTGAGCTACCTAACACTAGAACAACCCTTAGACACACGGCTCAAAAGGGTTGACTAAGGGATAATATGATCGGGTCGGTGAACTTTTGGGTCGTGGGCTAATCCTATGCCTCCATCTTCCTCGCTAGCAACAACGTGAATGCTACGCATCATGTAAAGGGGGATCTATCACAGAATAATGAACCGAATGACACAAGTCTCACATGGCTACCTAGGTTCACAAACATATGAGAAAATAACCTATGCACAAACCTAATACAAGTCTCAATCGTCATCATAGGTTGCACATAATCACAAGCAAACCATCCATAGATCATGCTAATACCCACGAGATTCAAAACAAAACAACACAAGATGCCACTATGACCATGCAAATGTAGAAGTTGTTATGCTTGGAGCCCTCAAATTTTTTCAAAATTGGCCATTCAACGAGGCTCCAAGCGTTCATAATCAAACCAATCATTCATACACATGCATAATAGACTACCCCCCCCCCCACACACACACTTGAGATTTACATTTCCCTCAATGGCGTAAAGTAAGGAGGTAGAAGTAGAACGGTGTTACCGGATATGATGTGAATGGTGGTGGTAGGGATCAGAGGTCGGGCGACATCCAAAAGAGCAAGGAGATGGCAAAACACCACCAAAATATCTCCAATGGTCTTCTTATTGGAACGGAAAGCAAACAAACCGATGGTAGATGGTTTGCCTCCCACCAAGCGCTTCTTTAACATCGTGAGCGGGACGGTTGCTCCTCAAGTTTCGGTCCACCCAAGAACCTCCTTGAAGTTGAGGTTCTCATCGGTGAGGTGATGTCTCAAGTCACGAGCTTGGACGAATCCATGATTGAGGACTCGTGAACTTGAGTTGTCATGAGGCTCCACCCACGAGACCTCTCCTTCTTTCCTTCTCCTTCTTTCTTTTTGCCCCACACCATGTAATGCATCATCGATTTACCACCATCGCATCCACCAAGAGGTATTGCCAATGGTTTGGCCTTGGCTTGGCAAAGAGCCTCAAATGGGTCCTTCTCCAAAAGTGCATCGAGGTCGGGTGGAAAGCTTTCATATCCCTCGTAACTTGTGGATGCTTCATCCACCCCGACCTCGTCCTCATCTTGGACCTCACTTGATCCTTCTACTTCAAACTCAACCTCCCTTCCTTCTTCTTCAATTTCCTACTGTTGTGAAGAATCAAGATATTCCTCCTCTTCAATGATCACTTCCTCCTCTTCTCCCTTTTCTTTCACCTTCCCATTCATGTCTTCAAGCACGGTTTGGAGGGCAAGATGCCATGCAAGATCATAGAAAGGATTCTCTTGCTCCTCCATACTCGTGACTTGGTCTTCAAATTTGCTCTCGGGAAGGGGAAAGTGATGAGAGTCGTCAATTTAACCTTCTTGTTCGTTCTCACCACGAGAGCTCTCCAGGGTGAGTTCCTCTTGCTCCATATGTTTTTCATTCATCGCGCTTTCAACCTCCTCGTTATCCTCCAATAATGAGAGGCGATAGCTTGCACAAGCTCGTTCCACCTTCTCCTCCAATAATGAGAGGCGATAGCTTGCACAAGTTTGGGCCACCTTCTGTTCTAGTGTCAAACCGAGAGGAGGGAGGGGTTGGAAATCCGTGTTGGAGCTTTTTCTTGGCAAATTATCCATGGCAAGCTCCAACATGGACTTCACTTCGGGTTGTGGGAGATCCAAGTTAGAGCACCCTTCATCTGTGCCTCAAACAAACTGCTCCTCCATGAGCTCCAATTGGCTCTTCAGCTCCGGTTGTGGAGTGGCACATGGTCTTGAAGATTGTCCCATGAAAGCTTCAATTGCCAACTCCAACTTGGATTTCTCCTCGACTTGAGGAGAGAAGTTTTCTTCATATGGGGGAGCTTCTTAAAATCCCCAATGGTATGCTTGTTCTTCTTGGAAGGGAGGTTGATCATAGAACCCGATTCCTTGGCTTCCACCTTCTTGGTTACTCCATGAAGCTTCGGGGTACCCCCATTCGGGTGGTTGTGGATACCCCCACATATTGTAGAAGCCATTGGGATTCATGATTTAACCTACATACACAAAAACAAAATCAAACAAACACAAACCACCCTTCTAAGAGAAGAGTGGGTCAACAAACACAAAACACAAAACAAAACGGCTAAAGTAACGGCCTAACCCTTTTTCAAATAACCTAGAATGGTCCCCGGAAAAGGCCCCAAAACATGAGTCGTTCTAACTACAACATCTCGATCGACGTCCAAGTATAACCTCCAATCGGGTGTAGCATAGGGCAAGCAAGAAATAAGAATTTATCGTATCACGGTGATCTAGGCTTACCCTACTTCAGGTTTAGGGTTTGTTATCTAGCTAACCTAGGGTAGTGATTAATAAAGCTAAACTAACTAACCTAGACTACCCACTAACCTAGCTATTTACAAGGTTGGGAGCTCTCTTGGGTTGAATCGTCCTAGGTCCGTTCTTTGGATCGATGTTGGGTATTCTCCTACCTCGATCGACTCAAATACACTATCCTTTGGAGATGGACTCCCTCGGGAATGACCCGGAACGGCTAATCGATGGATGGGTAGTGCTCTATTCAACCTAGGGTTTTGTATAATGCTAGGAGACTGATCGAATCAACTCCCTCGGGGACTACCCAGAGAATATATGATAGGAGTGACCCGAAGACCAAAGGGGGCTCTAAGGGGATTATCTCCCTCATAGGTCAAAAGCTCAATACATGAAAATGGAAACACGACTCATGTCATTCATGAAAACATCCATCAATTAAGTAAAATCATCAATCAATCATGGATTTTGTCACATACATCAACATGAAAACCAAATCTAGAGCTAGGGTTCTTAAACCCAAGAGAAGAGGGTGAGTTTCTAGAGAGAGAGGAGAGATTACAAAGAAACCTCTAGATCTTCTTATTCTATGCTTGATTCCTAGCTTTCAAGCTTGATCAATGCCTTCAATTAAGCTCCAAGATCCCTCCTTCTCTCACTAGAATTCCCCTTTGGTGTTTTGGGTTGAAACCCTAGAGAAAGAAAGTGTTCCTTCTCCAAAACCCCCTCTCCTTTCTCTCTCCCCGCTACTGTCTTCATATTTTCCCGAAAGTGACCAGTTCACGGCCGCGTTGGCCAGTTCATGGTCGTGAACACCTAAACGCGTCCGTGAACTCAGTGTCGTCTCCCAAAAGCATTGCTTCATTCTCTTGGGTTCACGGTTTGTGCTCCAAGTTCACGGTCATAAAGATTGTGAACTCCCTTGGCGTTAGTAACTTCTGGAAGCGCGCTGGACGCCTCGATGTTCATGGATACGGTTCAATTATCACGGTTGTTTTTCACTTTTGGCACTTTTCGACCTCCAATCGACCCGAAACTCGTCCTCGACCTTCCCACGCGTGTTAGGACCTGAAATGTATAAAAAACAAGCACAACCTAGCGTGAAATATGTCGACGGACAATGGAAATTCAAAGCCAAACTATCAAGATATGAGGGGGTAAAATGTGTACAATTCGACCCGAATCACCCGACAACATTTGTTTTCCTGTGCTCATTCTATAAAGAATCTAGATAACAGATCTCTTTTATTTAAACCTAAGAGTTGCGGGTGCGACTTAAGCACATATTTATCTATGAAAATGAATTTATATACCTGATATCCTCCTAATAATACATGCCACATTCAAAACAAACGTAAAAAAACTAGTACAAAAATATTATGAAGGTAGAGTAATTTTCCATTGCAATGGTACGTGACAGTTTTCTATACGCACACATGTCTCTAATGGCGATTGAATTTTTTTTATTTGAATATATATCATAAACAAATATTATTTTGCATATCACAATTTGATTTTGTTTTATCTTATTGGAAAAAATAATAAATCTGAGTTAAATAGGAAGCTATAATAAGTTGTTGAGCAAATGAAAATTAAAAATGATTGAGGGAGTCTCGTTGGCATGCAAATGAATGAAGAAATATTTTTTCAATCTCTTTCGAAAATCAAATTTAAATAGATGTTTAATTCAATTTCAACTTTTAAAACAGATAATCACTTCTCAAAGACGGGCCATTGCAAACAACAAAAATTCAAGGAAATATAACTACGACATAGATGGACATATTTCTAATCACATTCTTCATCTATTTCACTATCAGTCTTAGTGGATTCTGTTGCTTCCCCTCCCTTGATGATGAGAAAATTGAGCAGCTCATCTAGTGCCACATCAACATCATCACTCGTCATCAGCTTCTCGGCCACTTGGGCAGGGGTGACCTGTGCATCCTCGATCAACCTCTCAATTTCTTCATACAACTTGTGGGTCCCAGCATCCCTCCCCAAGTAAGCCTTGGCTAGTGCAGTAGGACATATGGATATGCATATCCATCCGACCCGGCCGCAATAGGGTTGAATCGAGCCTATCCTTGTGGTTGGTCGTAAACACTATAATCCTCTCATCCCCGCAGCTCGACCATAACCCATCGATGAAATTCAATAACCCAGATAGTGTTATCTGTAACCAAAGCATTTAAACAAAACCAATGAAATCTGAAGCAAAATTTTGGATTGTTACAAACCTGAGCTGTTTTTCGATCGGGCAAATCACCGCCACAATCAATATCCTCAATGACTAGAATAGACCTGTTGGCAGTGGCGAGCAACACACGGCGGAGTTCGCTATCATCGCTTATGGAGGAGAGTTGCAGATCGTAAACATCAAACTTCATATAATTAGCCATGGAAGCAATCAAGCTGGATTTCCCAGTTCCAGGCTGGCCATAGAGTAAATAGCCCCTTTTTCAAGCCCGCCCCACCCTTTTATAGAAATCCTTCCTGCAACGGAACCTTTCCATGTCGTCAATCACCGCCTCCTTGAGCGAGGGCTCCATCGCCAAAGTGTCGAAAGTTGCGGGGTGCTTTAAGTTGACATTAGTTCACTTCCCACCACTGTATCGATCAATGGTGTGAATCTTCAAGACTCTCTCGTTGTTCCGCATCCTCTTCACTGTTTCGATGATGAAGGGAATGTAAGAGCCAAGAATGAGGTCCTTGTCCTGTTTGGGGAGGGTCAGGTGGAAACAACGCTTCTCCGGGGTGGGCTTGTTGGGGTCGGATCCCGTGTTGCGGTGGAATCGCCAGCTAAGGTCGACGCCTTTGAACTCGTCGGAGATTTTCTCATTGTCTTCGAATGAGAGGATAAGGTTCTTGTTGCCGGGGGTTTTAGTGACCCGGAGGTAGTCGGCTTTGTTGCTGATTTTGGTGGCGAGGTAGGCCTCTGCGGCGTCATATATCTCATTGCGGGCGTAGCCGCCGGAGGAGTTGTCGTCGAAGACTAAAGTGAGGAGCCCGTTGGGATGGGGTTTGAAGAACCATTTACGGATCAAGCGGAAGAGGTATGATCGGAGTTCGTAAGGGGGAGAGTATTGAACGCCGTCTTTAAAACCATCACAGTCGTGGTCAGGGAGGCGTACCATGAGAGCATTGATGATGGTGACGCTATTTGCATTCTCGACATGATTGGGTGTTTTGTTTTTCTCGATTTTCTTTAGTTTTGAGCTTTGAATTGTGGAGAATATATTTATATCAGTTATAATAAGGTTTTGCATTTGCATGTCGTCCTTTTTTCCCTAGCCTCTAACAAGAAGATATGTGTTAGTGCGGGATACTAGCCATGGTTGAACAAAAAAACTTGTTACTCCTTTTTGTGTTGTAGAAAATCTGTTACTCCTAACCAACGTATCGAAATTTATTGGTTTAGTTTTTCCTTTTCTTACTTAGATTGGTGAATTATTCAAATACTATTACAGTGTATAAATTCATTTTATAAGCCAAATGTCAATACTAACTAATCAAGAAATCAATTGAGAATATATTTATTTATTTTTTTGTAATTGTTGTGTTCATGAAGGTAGCATACGCCAAGTAAATTTACAGTTGATGTTATACCATTTATTTGTGACTGGATTATTTACTCAAGTAATTGCTTTTGATGGACGGCAGTAAATTTGGAAATAGATTGGATAGTACTTAATAAATATGCTATGCCTTGAGTTACATTTATTATTATTATTTTCTGTTGAATCAGTTGCTTTTATTTCGAGAAGAAACCGATACAACGAGTCGAGATTACAATCCCGAGAGGAACTAACTAACTCCCACTGCTATCTGTAAGTATGTATACTATAGAAGTACCAACAAAACAAGACCTAAAGGTATCCCAACCCCACTAGTGCATCCTGAATCTCTCTATTCCCACAAGAGATAAATAGCAAATCCATTCTTATCAACTCTGCAACCTGTTCTGGGGAACGACAAGGAGATCCATGAGTCACTCCGCACTGTTCCTTCCAAATAAACGTCATTAACAGACACCAAATTAGGGCATGCCAGTCTCTTGTTCGAGCATTGCCAACCAGGATCATTGAGCTTACCATTGCCTCCCAATCTGAGTGCAGCATGAGTTGACACTTCAGTGCAGCAGCTAGACGACGTGAAAACGAGCATTGAACAAAGAGGTGATCTCTGTTCTCTACTGCCAAACCACAAAGAGGGCAAGAAGCATCCATGATTTTACCCCACTTCTGCAGCTTGTCCCTTATAACAATGGCATTTCTCATGATAAGCCAGACAATCAAGCTAAAGCGTGGAGGGCAATTCCTGCCCCAGACAAGTTTATACCATGAGATTGTAGGAGCCCTGTTTCTCAAGGTTTCCCAGACCCTACAAACTGAGTAAACCGTCATCTCCTTTGATTCCCAGAAAACAGTACTATTTTGCTTCTTCATCCAAGGGGAAATCACATCCCTCATTTTTAGAAGTTTCCTCTAGGCCCATGAGCTACTGTATTGCACTCGGAAATACCAAAGATCCTGCTGTCTACACTTGTACTCGTTCATCCACCCTACCCATAGAGTCCCAGAGTTCATAAGAAAAAGCCCGAGCAAACGGATGGAGCATGCCTGGTTAGAGTTACATTTATACATTAATGGTGAAGAGACTTAAATTAATGGTCCATAACCACAAAGTTAGATTAGATTTTTATTTTTATTTTGTTACATCATAACTACAATGATGTTTTATTTTTATTTTTTCTTATGAAAAACTTGTATTCCTTTATTAAAGGGTTAACAAAAACCGAATTACATGAATCATTTCCCGACAATGGAGGGTGATTCAACCAAATTTTATTTTCTTATTTAACGAAAAAAAATCTCAGTTTCTTCCCAGTTACATTATGGTCGAGAAAGAATATGAGCAGATACATTGCCCTCTCTCTCAGAAAGTTGCCATAAATGTTTTCCTAAGCAATGGCCTTTTGTCGAATTTGTTCACATATGGTTCTCATCTCTTGTTCAGAGAGTGCTTCATAGTTTAATTTAGTGGCAAGAGTCTGGCAATTTGTCTCGATTTGAAGAGGCAAGAATTTGTGCACTTGAAGTCCTCGATACTAATTCTAACGTATAGGATGTCTCATCGCAATGCAACCTTACTAAATAGACATTGTGAAAACTTTCATTATCAAATTAGCCATTACACGTGAACGAGAAAGAAAAGATCTCACTCAATTATGATGCATCAATCTATTGAGAACGGTGGTGGTGAGATTGTCGAAATCTCAAACATGTTGATGATGAAGTAGATGAGCAATAAAGTAAGAGCTTAAATGTAAATGACAAATGATATTTGTTAATGAGGTTCCACTGTGGTGCAATTCTCTACTTCCTTGCTCAATGTTGGCCAAGGTTGTCAAACCGGTTTAAGTCATTGAGCCGGTTAAGTAAAGAGTTTGAAATTTGATGGTCTAATTAGGGTCCGACCAGTTTGAGTCGTTTTTGACGTTTTCTATATATATATATGGGTCACACTCGTATGCGTCAGACACATACTATGCGACAGGATTTCTACACCGTAGATCTAATCTAACGGTGTTTAATAATTGGAATTAAATTATTTAATTTTTACAATTTTTAAATGATTAGTTAGTCATATTACTTTTTTATGCGTACCCTTTAACCCCTAAACAAACTTTTCAACATATTTTCGAATTATAGTACCAAATTTTATTCTAATCATGTCTCCAATCCATTAAGTTATATTTACTTACAATTTTAGTTTGGTGATTTATTCCTTTTCCCACTCATGTCAACGCTCAAACCCCCTTTCCAATTGCTGTCTGTAGTGGCTAACGAACCCTCTCCTCTCATCCTGGCTATCGATTGAAGCAATTGGATTTTGCGCTTCGCATTGATGTTTAATCCCTATGGATTAAGAGAGTGATCTGTTCGAGGCATGATGGATTGAATCTTGTGCTCGAGAGGCGGATGAGGAAGGATCGGAGAAGTGAAGAGTGCAGACTCGAGAGGTGGGCCGAAGTGCGGATCGCCGATAGCGGTGGGTAGGTACGCTGCCGTACGCTGTCGTCAATTGACGGTGAACGACTATGACATTTACGTCCTGAAAACAATGACTAAGGCTGAAATGGAGAGAGGGGATTGGGTCTCGTCAAGGGAATTCTCTTGGTCGGAGTCCAGAATAGTGAGAAAGTTTGGACGATGAAGAGAGACGGCCGTCGGATTACGGTGGTGACGGCGGCAACTGGATAATTGGGAATTTGGGGGGCTAGGGAAGACGACGATACATGAAAAAATGGCATCGTTTTGTGCTCGTCTCTGAATCGAAAGTGGCCTGGAGAACGGCGTCGTTCTATATGTGTAGCTGAAAACAAATTATTTTTGTAATGGTGTGAGGTTCGAACCAGCGTCCTGGTCATTACCATGGGCATTCTTCACCATTCATGTTGAACAAGGATTTTGATTCAATATACTTCCACTATTTTATTTATAACTTGAAGGTCTATCATTTCCTCTGTCTCTCTCTCTCTCTCTCCAATGCATATGTGATATGTGTAATTACGTCTGTCTTCGGTTCATAAATAGTGATGGCCGAAAAAAATTTTGGTCAAGAAAGAAACAGTACTAGGTTGGCTACTGATAAATTGATTCTCATTCTTCAGGTGTTCTTTATAGCCAGTAGAGATGGCCTCCCTCGTTCGGTGGTGGAGCCAAACGCAATAGAGGAATATGCTTGTAAATAGCCTTGTCATTGGTGGGGATTTAATCTGTACTCCTTGTTAATAGGCTTGCTTTCCTTAGTTGGATCAGTTTAGGTGTCAATAGAGGAATTCTTTTTTTGGACGTAATGGTATTAATAAATTAGGTTTGTTTGGCGGTCTATATAAAGGGACGCCAAGCCTAGAGTTTACCTTGTAAAAAATAACTTCTGCCGTTTTCCCTGGTGACTTTAGCAAAAGTAAGGCTTTTCTTCTGCATTGGCGGGGAGAAACTAATTGCAATGGAGAAATCTCGGTACAGTGCAACAACTAAAATAGCTCTTTCTTTTGGTCGTTTGTGTTGTTCCTTTCTTACAACCTTTTTCCTTTCATGTATGTTCTTTATTCGCTCCTTAAGCCGCTTTGACTTTTGTTTGTTTCATGTATGTTCTTTTTTTTTTTTTTTTGTTTAGCATGTCGAGCCATGATACTAAGAAAGTTGTTGGATCCATATCGCTCCTTAAGTGTTTATGATGTACCTATGTATTTTAATTTTTGTTAAATTCAAATCGTAGATGGAATCTCCGGTGACTGCATCTGGAAGTTCAGCTCCCACTGTTGTTCCTTTCACACCTAGCGTAAACGGATTTATTTATATAGATTCCGACTCAGACGCATATGGCGATGATTCACACAAGAGGCAAAAAAATGCGGCTGTGGAATATATAAATGTATCGGGGAAGGTATATAGAATTTATTTAAAGAAATTACACCTGTGTGATTTTAAAATGTTTATGATGTACCTATGTATTGTAAGTTTTGGTAAATTCAAATCGTAGGTGGAATTTCCGGTGACTGCAATAATGGCGTTAGATAATGATGAGGATCGTTCCATTGCGTGTTTCATCTTTGGTGATGGTCTAGAAGATGATAAATGGCTTGTTGAGAATTTTGGCCATAGTTTAAGTCGTCTAGAACTGAAGGACTTGCTGCCAGAAACATGGCTTCATGGTTATGTAAGTATTTTGTAGTTCTGTTTTGGTAAGGCATACTTGACCACATATTAGCTATACTAATCTTGGGTTTTGCTTATTTTAGATTTAGACTGCTGTAGCTTGTCAATTAGCTGTTGATGTTAGGGCTTGGGGGAAAAGGGGACCTTGGTATCTTCCATCCAATTTTGAGGTAAGCAACAATTATGGAAAACTCTTTACAGTAAGTTTACTTTTTTCTTTCTCCCAAAGTTGAATAGTGAATGTGAACTGC
This sequence comes from Linum trigynum, assembly GCA_964030455.1. Lineage (NCBI taxonomy): Eukaryota > Viridiplantae > Streptophyta > Magnoliopsida > Malpighiales > Linaceae > Linum > Linum trigynum. The sequence continues at coordinate 22,699,626 of OZ034814.1, read as the reverse complement.
TACCCAGGATTTGGTTGTGAAATGGGTTGGACTCCAAAAAAAAGCCGTGGAAAAATATAAGAACCTATATCTTTGCGGCACCTTTGAATGCACCAAGGTATGGTGTAATAATATTAGTAATTTTTCCAGGGTACTATATTCTCTTAATGTTTTGCCCTTTACTGTATAGTCCATTCATTCTTTCGTCATCATTTACTTGTTTATTTATTTCAGATATATTTGCCAATGAATGATGAGAACCGCCATTGGTTTCTTATTGTGGTTTTCATGGACCGAAAGGTAGTGCATGTAGTGGACTCTTTGCGTTGTGATTTGGGTTTGCTGGAAAATCGTAGGAAAAGGGTGCAAGGAATGGTGGGTGATCAAACTATTCCCTTCGTGTACATTTAGTAAGTCAATTTTCTTTTTTTTATATTTTTGTACTGTAATAGTTACGTGGTTAAGTTTGTTGTTACAGTTGAAATTCTTTTACAAGATGCTTCAAGAATTTCCAGACAAGCCATCAACCTATAAAGTGCCCAAAGTGCATAAGTTCCAAATCATAAGTCCTCCATATGTTTCTAAGCAAATTGATGAGTTAGTATTTCTTTGAGTATTTTGATTATTTCATTTCGATTCACAATCTTATTTTCAATAATAAATGCTATTTTTCCACGTAGCTATGAGTGCGGGTTTTACGTCTGTCAGTGGATGTTGCACAGAGAGGCTGATAATAATTCGTATACGGCGGTATAATACAATCCTTTCCTTCTAAATATGATTCCATCCACGTGAGATTCTACACTATCAAATCGAAATCAACATGTTAAGAGTAATGTTATAAATTTGCTGCAGGTTTGTAGTAATAGAGGTCGACTATCCTTGGCCATAAGTTTAGTCAAAGATCTCTCAAATACAAGGTGCTCTCAAATTATTGATGAAGCAAGGGCCGTTTATGAAAGACATTTCAAGGGGAAAATCAGCTCAAAATGCCAAAAGAGTTTATTTGATTCATTTTAGAAAAGTAGTTGTTTTTGTTTTATTGGTAGTCGGTCGGTTTTATACTTTTATTGGTAGTCGGTCGGTTTTACTATCACTTTGATCCCAATTGAATTCATTTTAGATTGGTTTTGGTGTTTACCTTTATTTTTTCTTAAATCCGAATGTTGGTTCACGTTTTTGTGGCTTTGTTCCTGATGCTTGTTCAGCTGAGATAAGGCTTATAGAAGGCGCCTAGGCTTGAGCCTTATGCCCCATTCATTTGCCATTTCATTTTATGTTTTTTGTTGTCACAACAAAAAATAAGAAATATGAGTAAAAAAAACGTGGTTCATTTCTCCTGCAAAACAACAAAATCTAGTTTCCTGGAAATTTAGTCGCGCGTTTCTCCCCCATTCCCAGCGCAAAATTGCTATTGTAGTTAAATGAGGTTCTGGGTTCGAATCACATCACCCAAATTTTTTTTCCTTTACTTCCTTCTCGACCATCATCTTGGAACTTTCTTCCCTCTTAAGTCCACACCGGATAAACTCATAAAACCTGAACCAGTTTCCGCGTCAAGAAACTATTGACCTTTCTCCTAGTCAGTGGGGTTTTTTGTTATCTTTATTTCGGCCCAAAAAACGCTCCAATTCTTGGCTTTGGCTTTGGCCTTTGGATATCTCATATCTTGGCACCGGAGGACGCCAAAGATTATGCGTTCATCGGAGCAAACATAAATATGTTGGATCCAACAAATAGCTTCAATAAAAAAATTTTAACCCAATAACAAGTGTATTGTTTTGGTTCTCAATGAACATGAAAAGGGAAAGAGACAAGCAGACAATTCAAACAATTCAAGGGTATTGTTTTGGTTCTCAACGAAAATGAAAAGGGAAACAAAACTAGAGTACTGGCATGAGAACTAATCAACCAAATATCCAGAATGTACTACTGCAGGAGAAATGAACCACCATCTCCCTATGAATCTTCTAGTTCTGGATTACGCTCTTTTGGCTTTCCTCCTTGTACCTACGAGTCTGGGCAACAAATCTCGATGCATTACTATTTGCTTCCTCGATGACGACATGTCTTATGTAATTTGTAGGGTGTTGGACCAGATACAAAGCTAGTTGCATTCTCCTTATATCTCCGCATGGCTGCAACAGTTTGACAATGACAATGAGGCTTAGTAGCTGTTTCAAAAGGTTGTTTTCCTTCAAGGCCAAGTAGGAGAATTCTTGCTTACCCATAGATTATAAGAAGCATCCCAAGATGCACCCATCATCCATGAGCACACCCAAACGCCACTATCAGACCTACATAAATAAGATGCATCATATGAGTGGTGGGTATCTAAGTATGTTTCTAATTTGTTCACAACGAACAATTCTTACTCGTGACGTTGTTTGGGAATTGAAGGAATTGTCAAAGAAAATTGTTCCAACACAGGTGGATCAAGCGTTGGTTCCACTTGCCGATAAAGATCCTCAAACAAGTCATCAAGAAATTCGATCTACACAAGCAGTAATCACTTTATTCGGGATAGATGAATACACAAATCAATTTAGAGATATAACTGTATTAGGATCAGGAGGTCAAACCATACCATAGTTACTACTGCGTTTCTACGAGATCTTTGGCGCTTTTTAGAAGGATACGAATCCAATAGATGGACTTGTTTGCCGTCCAGCATAATGACAGCTAAATACCAGTGAACTGCATCACCATCCATTGCATCTTTCATGGGCGGACACACCTAAATAACGACGAAAAAGACCAAACTCAGCTTAGCATTGTAAAATACAATTTATAGAAATATCAAAAGCTTGATGGAACATCTAATTTATTCGCATATCCAATTCAAACAGTAGCTAGAAACAGTAATTGAGGAATATTTCAATGAAACAAGAAAGGAATTGTTAAGAAGAAACATTTCTGCACGTGTGAGCTCTTGCCAAGAACTTTGCACCATAACACTCTAGAGATTTTTTTGATGTCATGCCATAGTTGATTACCATTTCCTGATCATTGTTCATTTAAAATAGAAGATAACACATTTAATAGGAGAAGCGGAATATTGCACCTAAAATAAATATACAAAGTAAATGGGACAATACTTGTAGTTCAGCAGGCAGATAACAGACTACTCTTCCATCCCCAACATTCCTCCAAACTTCCTCCAGGCTCAATTGGCAAGCCATGGCTGTAATTACATCATCATCGACATTAGACTTAGGCAGAGGGACCACAACACCTTTCGTGTATAGGATTGCATCATGGTTTCAACCAGGACTTCCTTTTGTGGAAGATCCTTCGCAAATATGTAGTGGGCAAGGTTCACTTCCTCTCTAGTGTACTTGAGAACTGTTGGAAGTGTAAACTTTGTTTCACCCTACAATAGAAGACGAAACATAAGGATAAAAACAATTGATTTTGTTCTAAGTGGGGAAAATTGGTGGGCTAGATTATCAGACCTTCTTGTCGAATTGTAAGTAAGAAAATCTGGTACGGCCTTTCTAAACTAAGTCATTCCAATCTGCCTGCAAATCACCATCAATCTGGATCACACCATCTTCAGTTCTACTTTTCTTTCCTCGAGATTCATCCTTCTCCAGCATCAGAATTCATCGTAATAAAAACACAATGCCTTATTTAGTTTGGAAGCATAATCTGCCAACGATGGAGAAAACGGGAAAACAAGAATGCAAATTGACGAACCATTAATTTGGAAGAACTTATGGTCTTGCGTTTTGTCATCATCCTCCCGTCCTTATCGTTCTGCATATTGCTCCAGGTTTCTGCCCCCTTGACCGAGCTCCTGTCCTCAATGAGCTCCTGGTGAATGCAGAAAAGGAGTTAGCATTCTTAAACTAGGGCCAACGGGTGAGTGTTTTTCTCTATAAAGATACTGGAAACTTTATCTTCCTCATTAACCTCCACATGGAAAAGGAAAATAATATTTTTACGGGCAATAATTAACATGGAAACAATCCGCATCACCTATTTGGAAGTTGAATCTACCATATATAACACGCAAGCATTCTTTAGTATTTTTTTTTTTCGGTAATTCAAGCATTCTTTATTAGTTGCATTCTTTATCCAACTAGTAACCATAACGGGAAACAATATAATAAAAATTTAAAGTACTAAAATATTAAAAAAAAAACTGTACACCATGACGGAAAAAAATAGAAAAAACTAATAACACGTGAACAAACGGATTAGGTTAACAACAACAGGAAAAAGACCTCTGCTTTGCGCCCGATTCAGCCCCTCCCCACAAACAGCAAAAAGACGGCACACCAATGGAGGAAGAGGGAGATAATATCAACAACAATGAAGACAGCGATGTTGAAATCATACCAGAAACAATGACCTCTGACAGCGATGGTCCTACTGTACAGGAGGATGACACAAACGTTATTCAAAATTCTCCTTTTATCGGTCAGGAATTCAATCATTTTGAGGATGCATATGCGTTCTACAACAACTATGCTAAGAGTTGGGGGTTTTCTGTCCGTCGCTCAAGGAAGGTTAAGAACGTCAAGGGAGAGGTAACAAGTGCAGCCTTCGTGTGTTCTTGTCAGGGAGTTCGAGAAGCACATAAAGGTCCACAAAAGAGGGAGTCGCCTATGGAGATCAGATTTCAGTGCATGGCTATGTTTCGTGTGAGCTTGAACAAGACAAGCAATAAGTGGGTGGCTGATATATTTAACTCACAGCACAGTCATGACCCAGTTAGGCAGAATCAGGTACATTACTTGAGGTCGCATCGAGGATTAACAGAAGCAGACAAGGCAGACCTCCGATTTAAAAAGGATGCTGGAATGAAACCTTCTCAGGCCATTAAGATTGCTGTGCATTGTGCTGGAGGGCATGACAAACTTGGGTATACAGTTAAAGATGGGTTAAAATTCAGCACCAAAGACCACGCTGAGAGAATCAGCGAGGGTGATGCAGCAACTGCATTGGCCTATCTAGAATCAAAGAAAAGCACAGACCCACACTTCCTCCTCCGATACACTACTGATGAGGAAAAAAGGCTCCATTTTTTATTTTGGGCTGACAGCATTTGCAGAGCCGACATTTCGTGTTTTGGAGGGTTGCTCGCATTTGACACAACGTACCAAAAAAACATTTACAATATGCCACTGGTCATTTTTACAGGTACGCCATCCTAGTATGCCCTCTAAGTATTATCCTTTGCTTTGTTGTTTGAATACACATAATGACATTTAGAAAACAGCAAGTTTCTGATTATATGAACTCTACCATTGTTTACATATTCCTCACAGTTTTAGCTTTTCTCCTGCTAGTTCAAAAGATTCTGATTTTTCCGAGTTTCTGTTTGACATTGTAGGTATCAACCATCACTTCAAAACTTGCTTATTCGGGAGTGCATTGTTGCCCAATAAGACTGACGAAACCTATATTTGGGCGTTGAAGATAGTGAAGGAAATGTTGGGGGACATTCCGCTACGTACAGTTGTCACGGATGGGAATAAAGCAATGAGGAAAGTTATTGCTAATGTGTTTCCAAATGCAACACATCGGCTATGTGCATGGCACTTGTCCAAGAATATCACTGGCAGGGTGAAGAATCGACCCGACTTTGAACCCCGGTGGAAGAAGTTAGTAACTGCTGAGTACGAGCCAGAAGAATTTGAGGAGAAATGGAATGCATTGGTAGAGGAATGCGAACTCCAGAACAACCAATGGGTGTCGAAAAAACTATTTGGGAGACGCAACGAATGGGCGGACACATACTTGCGCTCACATTTCTTTGCTGGGTTGACAACCACATCAAGATGTGAAAGCATAAATGCGGTTGTTGCAAGGTATGAAAATGAGAGGTTCTGTTTGCTTGACTTTTTCACTCAATACGACCGGTGGCTCAGAGACATGAGAGAGACAGAGATTAGATTAGATTTTGAGTCTAATTATGGTGTAGTTCCTATAAAGAATTCAATCCTAAAGCCCCTCGAGCAAAGTGCAGCAAAGCTTTTCTCAAAGGCTGCATTTCTTTTGTTCAAAAATGAGTTGGAGGAGGTTATTGGAGTCATTAAGGGTAACCAAACTGAAGAGGGGAACCTACACACTTACACTGTTACCATGTTCAACAAAGAGAAGGTCATAGAGGTGAAATACAACATTGAAACAAGCGATATGGAATGCAGTTGTCAAAAGTTTAAGAGTATTGGGATACCCTGCGTTCATATGCTATTTGTTCTCAAAGAAGAAAAAGTGAAGACTATTCCTGAAAAACTGGTACTCAGACGTTGCTCGAAGAACCCAAAGTCCCTACACACTCTGCCAGAACCAAGTACATTTGGGGATGACAGCAGTTTCAGCATTAGGTACGGGTCGCTACAGTTCATGGCTCAACGATTCTGCTTATTAGGAGCAGACACTCCTCTCTCTTATCGAATGGCTCAAGATGAGTTGACAGCAGCGTGTAACAAGTTGGAGATGGTAAAGAAAACCCCCGCCGAGAGAGAAAGGATTGTCATACCAGACAAGTTCAAAGATGTATTGAACCCAAATCAAGTGAGGTTTAAGGGTTGTAGGAAAGGAAAAGGGAAAAAACCACTTAAGAAATAAAGAAGAAAGTGTGGGAACTGCGGGCTAAGGGATGGGCATTATAGGAGCACTTGTACTAACCCCCCAGCCGACGTGGTAGAATCTCAATTTGATGACGAGGATGACGACGATGACATGGACGATGATGGGGACGATGATGGGGACGACGGAGAAGATGGAGACGACGATGATGGAGATGATGACCAAGGTGGTCAGCCCCAAAAGGTAATTAGCATCTCTGGTTAGGTGTTCTTGATATAGTTATTAGAGTTAATAAACTACAAATGTTATTTTTTTTTTACCAGAAGCAACGAACGAGCAGGCATAATACTACTGGAGAGCCCATAGGAAAAATTCAGCCACAACAGAAGGTTATATATCATTTGTTTATTCACTAAATTATCGATTTGTTAGAAATGGCTATTAGCTTAAGAGTTTATTTGCCCTCTAACAGATCGGGGCACGTACTAGGAGCAATACTAGTCAACAAGAGAAGGGAGCAGAGAAGGGAGCTAAGAAGCATACAGGACATAGTGTTGGGAGTACTAGTCGGCATGATGATCGACCAGGCGATGAACATGAACTGGTACTTTTCCAATCACACTAATGATTTAACCAGCAAGATTAGATGGTTCTTTGTGTTGGAAGTTACATCTTTAATACTATTTTTTCTTATTTTGGTCTGCTACAGAAACAACATCAGACTAGAACCCGTGGTGCAAAGAACAGAAGCATCAAGAAAAACAAATGAATTTCACTAGCACTTCCATAGCAAGAAGTTCAAACGCCCATGGAAAGCAATGACCACTTTTTATTGAGTTTACAATTTCATTATTGATTTTAGGGGACAAAATCTTTTATCTTGGTATATTTCACAAAAGTAAACTCCATCGACACTTCATATTTTTGTTGGACGAAGGGTACATTGCGGGACATGAACTGTTTTCAATTGAAAGGACATACCTGGATTTTCTTCTTTGTTTTGTTTTTTTTCTTTTTTATTTTTTGTGTGAAGCAGACCTGGCTAGCTAATGCCTCACGGGTTGCTCCTCCATACACTGTCAGCATAAGAACAGGTAGATCTTTGAATCGGATGTTGAAGCCAAATATATGGAAACCCATTCATGTGTCTAACCAGTATATCCGCCTAAATTTGTAACAGTGACATTGGAAATGAGTAATTTACCTCAAGTCTGAAGTGCTTTTTCAATTTGTTCACTTCAGATTACCTTGAGGCCTCAACTGCATTACGAAGAGATATACTATCAATAGAATTGAACAAATATATCATTTTTAGTTGACACTTTTGATTTGTTTGAGTGTATTAGGCACTGTAATCTCAAATGCATTAGAATGATGCAACTCAAATACACGATGGTAGTTTTCATTAAAAAAAATACACTAGGGTTGTAAGCATTTGAAAATGCACTCCAGAGAAGTCGGTCCCACGAAAGAAAAATGGTGCATTCTTCAATCTAGGATATGTTCAGTTCTGTAAGTATTTTAGAAACAATTCTAGTCCTTTTCTCGAGGCGATGTTTTTGAAATGGACAAACTGGGGCACAAAGACAATGGCTTAAGGGTTGACAGCATACTAGTATGAGCAATCGATTGTGGGAGTTGAGATAACATTCAATCGCATCTCCCTGTGGAAGCTCAGGTGGGACTTGCCTCCTCCTTAGTTGTGCCTCAACCACTGTATCATTGAGCTCACTGTCCAGAAAAAAATACAGCAATTTAAGATGGTCAGAGTCAGAATCTCACGTATGCGATTATCGATACAGTAATTGCATATCAAAGGAGGAACTCATACTTTCTGAAGTATGATCTTCGGTCAAAATAGAATTCGTGAATTCATCATAGAGAATCAACGCATTCTAAAATATAATTTGAGTTCTATGAGAATGAACTGAAATCGGCTGACTAATATCTAAGTACCTCGCTGAGAATAAGATCACCTCTCTTTGAATATTGGCATGCTACAAAATCATAAGTAACGAGATTCATTCCATCTCGCAATGAGGTTACAATCGCCACGTCTGCAAGACGGGAATAGCGATCATGACATAAGCACACAAAGTCGAAATCCTACTAAGGATACTTGTGTAGATCAAGGAACATAAAGGGAAGTGTAACATAAGTTCCACGTCTATAACTTTAAACAACCATGCAAGAAACAGGGTCGACAATTTCAATTGAACTCGGAAAAAGTTGCAGTTAAATTGAACTCGGAAAAAATCTGCCGCGAGAACTGAACGAAGTAGCTCTGATCTATTTAAATGACTTTTATGTTCTGTTTAGAACCCATCTATCAACAAAGGCCAGATCTGTCAACAAACACTCGAGGCTTAGATACCTGTTTTCGATGCCCAGTACCCTGCTTGTGCTGCTCCCATTCATGGCCTTCTCGAAGCACCTTAACTCCTCCAAGTTCCTTCAAGTTCCTCCTCCTCCCCCGATTCACAAGCCTCAAATCAACATGAAAACAAAACGAACTAAAAGAAACGAGTTCAGAAACCCAAAGTTTGGACTCGGTAATTGGGGAGTGTCCAGTCATGTCCTGATTTTTATAGGAACTCAAATAAACGAAATGAAAACTTGCATAGCAACTACCCACAATCGTTCCTTAGGGGGACTTTTTAATCCGAGGGAATGAGACCGTAGCTGCCGCTCTTACTAATCCAGATTTGTTTTGTATGCATCTCGTGCCAAACAAAGAGGAAATCAAAGAACTGAAAACGAAAACCAAAAATTCGGGGAAGGAAAAGGAGAAGGAAAAGCGAGATTTCACTAACTCTTTATCTTCCAGCTGTCTCCAATCGATGGAATCGTAGACTCTCTCTCTCTCTCTCTCTACTCGTCGGCAGCAACGCGGAACCGCCGTCGCCAGTCGATGGAATGATTGGAATCGTCAACTCTCTCTTTCTCTCTACTTGTCGGCAGAAACGCGGAACCGCCATCGCCTCTCTCTCTCTCTCTCTCTCTCTCTCTCTCTCTCAGATTGACGACATGCAAGATAGAATGAGAATGGGGGGTCAGAATGAAGGAAACGTTTCTGGGGGACGAATTCAAAAGACATGCAAATTTTTGGCGGAAAAAAAAGCGCTATTCTGAGAAGGTAAAAGCCAAATTTTAACAATTTTGAATTTTCTTTTTACGTTGCATTTTGCCGCTACCATTATGTACCCTTTTTTTTACACATTTTTGTAATGAAAAATTAGAGAATGGATGGTTATTACTTTTTTCAATTCACCATAAATAACAATTATCATAGTTTCAATATTAAAATATGAAATTAATTTCGTATATAACTGATAGACCCAATATTCAACCAACATCACACAACCGTCACAAACCATTTTTAGGTGATCACAAGGAGAATAATGGTAAAATCATATATATGTGCAAGTTAATGGTGTTGGTATCTACTACTGGTTAAAACATTGGGTTTGGGTGCTCTCCCCTCCAAAATAACCCCATCAAACCAAATTACATCCATGGAATGGTTTCTTAAAGCTAAACCCATGTGGATGGCGATTTCTATTTGCTTACCTCCAAATAAATGATGTATAGTTGTCACCTACAATGTGAATTGTGGTAATATTTCTGACACTTTCGCTTTTCGATGTCTAGTTGTCACAAATAATTACATGCTTGGCCGCAGAATTGATTTACAAAAAATTATCCTTTTAGCATAGTTTCAAATTTTTTCAACTTGGGTCTAATCCGATATCATATTCATCATTAAGGAGATTCAGATTGCGAGTGTGTCTCATCTAAATCATAGTTATTCGACTGTCTTTTTGTTGCTCTTTTTTGTATATGGCGTAAGGACGGTGGGCATTGCTGTCAAAATACAAAAATAAGGGGTGTAAGTATTGAATCAATCTAATCGTATGTATAAATATTCAAGAAGCTAGAAATTAACGGGTTAAGCACCATACTCCAAAACCCTAACCCCTAAACCCTGAACCCTAAACCCTGAACACTAAACCATAAACCCTAAACCCTGAACCCTGAACCATGAACCCTAAACCCTGAACCCTAAACCCTAAACCCTGAAGGAAGCAACTACGAGTCTACGACAATAGTGGTATAACTAGAATGAAAAGAGTTTTTTATATTGATTGGTACTTTCTGCCTGAGACCATCTTTAGTGGTTGAATCCAAAAGTCCAGATTTTCGGGCTATAATTCAAAATCTAGCACATCAAAAGGTGTTTTGGCATTAGTAATGAGTTCCAAATGTTTACATTTCCAGATATGCATTTTAACTCATAATCCAGTTTTGTGTATATTTCATCATGTTAATTACAAAATTTGTTCGATATTTTTATATAGGTAGTAATAATTAATAAAGACGAACATGTCGACATTTTTTTTTTTTTTGAATTCCGACAAAAAATATTATTTGTAAATATGACGTATTGAAGTGTATTTAACTATTTATAAGAAAATTTTGAAAAAAAAGAGCCGTTTGGGTTCAAAGAACCGTTGGGGGTGAATATTGGTACTAAATGAGTAAATTTTTCTTTTTCTAATTCTCCAACAGGTGGAAAAATGGCAGAATCCATTCCCCCAATGCATTTGTCCCGGATCCCCTGTTGGTCCCCGTTATTTGGAACTTTTGTCCACTTGTGTTCCATTTTTGGAACCAATAATTGCATTAAATGGACAGTTTGGAATTCTGGAACCCTACTAAAAGTGAATGTGGCCATTTTTTTGGAATTCTAATAAAACACCACTGAAGGTGGTCTTAGTGGCGTAGAAAAGGGAAGGGATGTGTATTAGACTATTAGTAGAATATAAAGGGATGTGCTAGAGTTTTAATTTGAGAAGGAAACTGATTAATTTGTTAAGTAAATAAGAGATAAAATTTGGTGCAACTAAAATCACGACATATCTTCTCCTTCCCAATGTTTTGAGTTTTTACACGGTTGAGTTGAAAATTGGGTTCATCTCTTTTTAATTCTTTAATATATTATTTTATTAATTATATATTAAAATGATTATTTTTTGCAACACAATTTGGAAAAATGTTGGGTAAACTGTACTCATACGCAACCCTTGTGATTTATGTTGGGTTCATCGGTATCTTTGTGTATCTGAGGCCATGTGAGTGGGAGGATTCATGTACCATTCAGATTCAGTTGATGGGGTATCCCACTTGAGGAGACTGGAGGTGGCTCAATAAAGTAGCGAGGGAACCAAGGAAGATTATCGGGTATGGCAATCCTTCGCTGAGAAGTTGAGTCTTTTCCCAGTCTTTTCCCATTCCCTTTCTCTTTGGGGTATAAGAACAGGTAGAGCGTATTCTCATATCCGCCAAAATTCTCAAAATCCCCCTGCTTCCATCCGTGTTTTCACCCGCAATTCTGCAAATGTCGAAGTCGAACCCATCTTCATCGTGGATCGCCCAGTTCAAACCGGGCGACCGGGTCGAGGTCAGCTCCGACGACCCCGGGTTCCGCGGCTCCTGGTTCGCCGGCACCGTCATCCGCCGCGAGGCGAAGAACCCTAATCGTTACGTAGTCGAGTACGACCAGCTCTACGAGGACGAATCTGGGGAGAAGCTGCTGCAAGAAACCTTCGATTGGATCCAAATGTGTCCGCCGCCGCCGCCTCCCAAGAAGAAGAAGAAGGTCCAGTTCAAGTTAGGCGACGAAGTGGAGGCCTTCCACAGCGACGGCTGGTGGGAAAGGGCTATTACTGCGGAGCACTCCGGCGGGAAATTCGTGGTGTTCTTCAGAGGCTCAAAGGACCAGATTGTGTTTGAAGAGAAAGATTTGAGGTTGCATGTTCAGTGGGTTAAAGGGAAGTGGGAGCCGCGATTCGAACAGGTTCAGCGGGAGAAACAGGTGAGCTAATTCGATTTTATGACTTTTCCTGCTCCGTTGCTTGGTATGACAATTTTAGGGAATTTTGAATCTGGATCTAGTTAGGCTGAGGAAAGTAGAGAATTGGGTGATCAGAGATGGCATTTGTTCTTTTTCACAATGTCTCAACCTCGTTGTCATAAACATGCAGATGTCGCTAGACTCAAATTGTCCCAAGGAAGTGATGAAGTTCACTCAAGGAATGCAAGTGGAGGTGACAACTGACGAGGACGGTTTGAAAGGTGCTTGGTTTGCTGCAACAATTATTGAACCTTCGGGTGAAGACAAGTACCTTATTGAGTACAAAACCCTGAGGAATGATAATGATACTGAGTTTCTCAGAGAAGACATTTTGCTTGCAACATAAGGCCTTGTCCGCCGGAGATCATTGTTGTGGATGGATTCAAGGTGATGGATAAGTAGATGCTTACTACAACGAGGGCTGGTGGGTTGGCGTGATTGCAAAGGTTTTGATCAACGGCAATTACCAGGTTTACTTTATAGAGTATGATGAGAAGACAACGTTCAAGCAGGCTGATTTGAGGCCACATCAGGACTGGTTAAACGGCAAATGGGTTGATCCTTCAGAGGTCTGAATTTTATGCTCTCAATTCTAAAAACACTACTAGCCTTTCTTCTTGCATGTGGTGGCGGTGGTTTCTGTTCTCCGTGTTTGGTTTTTAGGTGTGTTGTGCTTGGAACGGTGGCGGTGGTTTCTGTGGGCGTTACGGTGGTGGACGGCAACATGATGTGTGTGTGGTGACGTTGTGTTTTTCTGTGGGCTTAGGGTTTTTGTGTGGTGGGGTTTGGTGGTGTTTCTTTTCGTTTGTTTTCGTTTGGTTTGGTGGGGTTTGGTGTTGTTTTTTTTTTCCTTGTATCTTTTCTTTTTGGGTCTGTTGTTTTTTTGGTGGCTCCATGTTTAAGGAGCTAAATTTGGCTTTCTCTTGGGCTGAGTGAAATGCCAAATTTGGCTGGACAAAAGGTGGTGGCCCCACTAAAATGCCAAATTTGAAATAGGAGAACCATTCTGATTTTCTTTCGGCATGCTACTTGCTCTTCTTATATTTAACTAGCTTTATATTCGGCCCGTTGGCCGGATTTATCATAAAATTTTCATGAGTAGTAAATCGTAAAATAAGTTAAGTACCTCGTCCGAGATTATAGTTCAAATTTGTAAACGATATCGAAATACAACTTTCAAAATTGAGTGATTTTCATTTGATGGGATGAAATACTCCTACTCTTGATCTCCCGATGGTTTTATACTCTAACCTCACTCATAGGCAAAAGTTTCTTTAACCACAATCTAGGCCATGTTTTGAAGTTTTTCTCAAGTCGAAAAAGTATTAACTAAGATAATTTTGGCTAATTTTCCTTGCACCTTGATGAATATTTTTTTACCAATATACTTTTTAAAGACACCAATAATTCTCGACTTAATATAGGTTTGTTCACTAACAATTTTTCGATTACTCATTTTCTAAATAAGGATGCATGCTCAATAGTGGCCCATCACATTTAACTCCTGATTGATTTTGCTTGATCTCGATTATCGCATAATTGAGATTCCTCAACCATATTAAGGGATTCCAAATTGAGGGGGTGTGATTCTACATAAAGATTATCAATAATTTTCTTAATAATATTATGATTATCAACGAAAGAAATCTCCAATTCCGTCAAAGGGAAAAAGTGGAGCTCAATGATATTTCCAAACACTCATCAATTTCATGCTTTTTGAATTTTTATAATCTCTTCCATCTTCTCTCTGCTATCTCAATCCTAACAACTTTGTTAATTTTACTAGCTTTGTCCCCGGCCAATGGCCGGGCAGTTTCTTTTTATCGTTTATATTGGGATGTCCAAATATTTTCTATCTCCTAAGTTTCTTTTAATATTTTTTAACTACCTTAAAAGTATGTTAGTTTCACATGTTTCTTAAATAAAAGGTTCAAATTCTTAATCGATTAATATGATTCTTGGATCTTGGTTCATTTGTCAATTCATAAGTGATTATGCCCTTTATAAAAGATTTCGAAAATTTAGCATAATCTCTTACAATGATTTAATTCTCAAATCATTAACTCATGCCATGGGGATTTATTATGTTTATAACAAAAATTTAGAACATTTAGCATAATTACTTGCAATGATTCAATTCTCAAAGCATTAAGTCATGTCATGGGAATTTATGACGTATTTATAATCCTTCAACAAATTATAGATTCTTAGGCACACATATTCTTAGTACCATAATATTTGTATGAATATCATACTGTAATTGTTAACACTAATTAAACTCAAAATCACGTTTGAATCACTAAACTTTTGTTATTTTGGTCACATCTTAAACTACCACCCATATAGGCAAAATACTGAAATAGGCAAAATGATGAGAAAGAAGCATATTTACGATGCAGAAAAATCAGTTTGAAATAAAAGTAAATTAAACCATAATTGGCTTTGAACCCCCTAGCTTTGATGAGGAAAGGGATGGATGGTAGAAGATAGGATATTGTAGTGGTTTTATAGGGATGAGTTTTATAGCATATCCCTTCTAAAAAATAATAATTAGGATTGAAGTGGTGAGACACAAATTATTAGTTTGAGAATAAAATAATAACACGATTCTATGGACCAATTAAGCACTTTTTCATGACCACAAGAAAAGAACGCCTTAATATTTTATAGCATGCCACAATTACTGTTAATTAATAAGTTGAATTGTTTTTCTATTTTTTAAAGGATAATTACTAAGTTATGCATGATGATTTCTAGTAAAAAAAGGTTTCTACACATCTGGTGCGAGAGAAAGAAGGCAAAGGTGAGTGATTTACTTATTTTAATATATTTATTAGTTTTTTTGGAAAACTCCTTAACGCTGGATGTACAGAGGGAAAATTTAAAAAATTGTAAGAAGTTAAAAAAAATATTTTAGCGGTTCGTAGAAACAAACAGGATGTTTATCCAGGGTAAAAGGAGAGAGAAAAAAATAGTGCTGACGTGGACACATGACATGCGATTTTATGTATGAAAATGAGAGGAAATTTTTATAATCTCTTCCATCTTCTCTCTGCTATCTCAATCCTAACAACTTTCTTAATTTTATTTTAGGTATGAAAAGGAGAGGAAATTTTTATAATCTCTTCCATCTTCTCTCTGCTATTTCCTAACAGTCCGGTCTTGACGCATACAATTCAGAGCAAAAGCTTGAATAGTGCTTCAATGCCCGTGGTAATAAAAAGGGTTAATACCCTCGTTTGGCACGAAGTAGCGTTAGTGACATTTCTGGCTCAAGTTTTCAAATAAGACATCTCTGGCCCACTTTTCAAATTATCGGACGAATTTGGCCTATGGGACGGGTTGACTGTCAGATTTGACGGTCAACAATATTCTCCGTTGCTGACTCAGCATTGGACTCTGACGTGGCTTGTCCACGTCATTTATTTTTAAAAAAAAATAAAAAAAATAAACAAAACTAAAAGGGAAAGGTGGAGACCAGCCCCCTTCTTCCTCCTGTGAAACCAACCCCCTCTTATCCCTTCCCCGAACAACTCCGCCCGATCCCTTGAACTGCCATACCCCCAATCAATTAACCACAACGCAGATTTGTTATTTCATCGAGCTGGAAATCGACTCGTTCGCCGGGAGCGGGGCGGAAACCTCGTCGGCGGCGAGGGACGACGAAGACGAGCTGATTCTGGAAGCAATCGCCAGGCTTCCGTCGGAGAAGCGGGACAGGTACGCGGTGCTGAGGAGGACGCCTTCGGAAGCGCAATTGGGGAACGGGCAGCTGACCGAGACCATCGATTTGCATAAATTGAAAAAGACGGACAGAGAGCTGCTGGTGAAGAAGGCTCTGGCGACCAATTCGCAGGACAATTTCAAGCTGCTTTCGGCGATCAAGAGCCGGCTGGATCGGGTCGGGATCGAGGTGACGACGGTGGAGGTGAAAAGGTGGAGCGGCCGATGGATGCGGAGGGAAAGGTTTGAATGGGTTTGTGGACCACCTCACGGATTGGATCCGGTCCGGGAAGATGATTGATTGATGGGCGGCGGAGTTGTTCGAGGAAGGGGATACGAGGGGGTTGGGTTCACAGGAGGAAGAAGGGGGAATGAAAGAGATGGGTAGTGTGTGGTGGACCTGGTCTCCACCTTTCCCTTTTAGGTTTGTTTTTTTTATTATTTTTTTTTAACTTACTGACTTGAAATGTTCATAAAAAGGGAAATAAAAATAAATGACGTGGACAAGCCACGTCAGAGTCCAATGCTGAGTCAGCAACGGAGAACATTGTTGACCGTCAAATCTGACAGTCAACCCGTCCCATAGGCCAAATTCGTCCGATAATTTGAAAAGTGGGCCAGAGATGTCTTATTTGAAAACTTGGGCCAGAAATGTCACTAACGCTATACTTCGTGCCAAACGAGGGTATTAACCCTAATAAAAAAGGCATGACTAATTAAGCAAATAGCAAGGTTAAGACGAAACTAACTTCTTTTGGTGCATGATAGTTGATATATATGATGCACAAATTGCTTTTGAAATGTGCTATGCGTCCACATGCGTCAAAATGATTTAGCGACCCACCATTAGATATGGATTAAGGCCTTAGGTTCAACAGAATTTATCAACCTAAGCATACATATAACTACGTCATCACCTAGAACGGCGTACTCTCTAAAAGGCGTCTCCCTGTTTGGGTTTGCTTCAACAGAACAATTGTGGTATGGATTCATATATATATAATGCCAAAGTGGTGAGGTTAAAACAATCAAACATCAAGGAGTACAAAGCAACCAAGTTACTTATCCATTCGTTAGGTACAAACCCTAATCGCATAAACCCAGGCCAATTCCAACCCCAAATCCTAATTGCTCATGAGAATGGGGAACCCTAAACCCGACCAGAAGAAAAATACACAGGGGTACAGATGAACTCGAAGAATCATAAATAAAAAAACAACCTGGAATTCGCAGACAACAAAAGCCACCGGAAACGCATACAAATGAGCTTGGGACCACAACAAAGCATACAAATCCTCCTTCAACATATCCGAACAAATGACCCCCAGTTCAGTTCTGCATATTTTCCATTGTTTCAGTATCTCGATTTTTCTCCTGTTTCAGTATCTCAATCACCATTTTACAACTGACTCTACCACATCGGGCCAATTTCTTTCTCTTTCACTAGTCTGACTCCATAGAGAATAGCGATTCCTCCTTTTGGCCTCACTTGACATAATTCTTCAGGGGTTTAACTCCTGCATAGACACACCAAAAATAGTGTCATTCACAATAAAGGAAACAAAGTCCGATGGAAGCTTGGGACCACAACAATGCATACAAATCGTACTTTGGGTACTCATCTGGATAATGTTCTTCTCGCATGTAAGACTCCATCCTTCCTTTCACACTCCCCATGGCAACGACGTGCACCCATAATGAAACAAAATCGACAAATCAAACAAACGATAATTCATAAAGCAACATATAAAAAATGAAAATTTGTTAAATTATATGGTCCAGGTTGAAATACTTCCGCAGACCACATATTACTATCATACACTTTCTTGAAGGGTTCAGGAATAAAGGATACCGTAGTTCCAATGGTACATATTCAAGCTAAATAGTAATGGGGCATTCCTATGAATGAAGCACTCCTACATAGCAGGAATACATTCCAGAATTACTATATCATCTACTCTAGTACCCCTCAAGAAAGCGTATGACAGCAATCACATTATCTGCGCAAGCCTCAAAAAGAATATTTCGCATATACATGTGTTCTCAAATGAACATTTGAAACTGGAAGGAAATAAAATGATACCATCAAAATTGTGATAGAACCAGAGGTACATAAACTATCTCCCGAATCCAGCAGTGGCCTTCACAACTCTGCAAGCAATGAATTTTCTCAGTTGAGGGATTCGGACCAACAAAGAAACAACAGACGAAACAACAATAGAACGAAACCAACCTCAAATCTTTCAAATCTCATACAGCCTTTGCGAGTTTCTTCCAAAATGTAGGAGTCAAGTGAGCGGAAAAGAACCACCAGATGGAATATGGTTCCACAATATTTATTATGAACACTCCAACTACATCTGATGTTCTTCTCCGCCCTTTGTAGACACATCTACATGTTGGGACTGGCCGTCTAACTGCCGCCAACACAACCTCATAAAAAATAAAAGAAGATCAATGAAATGGATAGGATTAGGTAACCAAAAAAACAAAAACAAAAACAAACGAGGGGATTAGGCTACTGGAGTTAGGCCTTCATTAGCTACCAAGAATAAGATCAAAAATCTATTTGAGTAAAATACGAACCTTCCTCCTTGCAGTTGTCTCCCCGACATCAATCTCCAAATCGTCACCCATTTCGCGCCAGAGAAGAAGACCCCTCACAACGAAGCAAGAGCCTGGAGGCAAG
Source organism: Linum trigynum (assembly GCA_964030455.1). Classification (NCBI taxonomy): domain Eukaryota; kingdom Viridiplantae; phylum Streptophyta; class Magnoliopsida; order Malpighiales; family Linaceae; genus Linum; species Linum trigynum. The sequence goes on along the minus strand of OZ034814.1, from coordinate 22,680,778 downwards.
TAGAGGAAGGAATGAAGAGGTAGGTGGGTAGGATTTTTTTCCCTTTGGGTTCAAGGCAAAATAACATAAAAGTGATTGAGAACAATGGGAGGGGGAATGTGTAATGCGCGACGGCTAGGGTTTCATCTTGGTTATGGTGGAAAGGAGGGAGCAGCTGGATAGGGGAGAACGGAAGGGGGAAATGGAATTTAGGGTTTGGATTTCCAAAACCAATGCGTGTGTCGCGTGGGAGAGAAGGGCTGTGAATGGGCTGCGCTTGAGAACACATGGCCAACATGCATTGTTTCCTTTTTTTCCTACTAACATAAATAGTTTTTAAACAAAAAACAGGGAGGGAAAATGGGCCAATGGGGGATGGTTAGTTGGTCCCTATGTAAACAATGGGAGTTTCTTTAATCAATTTAATTTCCTATAGTTTAACACGTTGTAAACAATGAGAATACCAAGATCTGTTGAAAACATTGTATGTCGTAAATCAATCTAGTATTACTAACCACGTTGTGTTAGAATTAAGCGTTGAAATGTTGCATTTTACAATTGTTGAATACGTAAACACCATACGGGCAGTGGCTGAGCCACCTCTTGAGGAGAGGGGTCATAGGACTCAGTTGGGAAAAAACAGGGAAACAAAATTCTTCAGATATGTAAGGTTAAATATGATCCTTTGAATTTAGGACCTCATACTTTCGTTCAGGTTAGCTCATCTAAGGACACCAATTAACTCAAACTTCATTAGATAAACGGAATTTTGCATTTTGAAAATAAAAAGGAGCCCAATCAATTTAATGTATGGCTACCACACTCCCTACGACATACAACTCTACCAATGTTAGTATGACAACAACCATAAAACACAATGCTTGCTTTCGTACGCAATAATTCAATTCTATTCAACAACTTATTTGGGCGACAAATGATCCCCAATTCGAATTACACTACATAACTAGGAATCTAGGATCCCAAACCAGCCTTCTTGAAATTTGAGCTAACCTTGCTTTAACTAGGAAGACTTATCCATTGCATTGATTTTCAGATTATCAACCCTCTTGCCTAAACTACCTTGGATATGTTTATCATCTGTTGCACGATTTTGGTGACAATTAGGGTTAGGGAGATGACTACAAAAGTATCGTTGTAGCGCATCTTTCATAGATTCAAGTTGGCTAGTTTAATTTAAACTAAAACTATAAGGTTTTATTAGATTATGATTATGCTCAACTAGCAGGCTAGGCCATTTTGCCTACGGATACGTCCTACGTCGACCACTATACCACGACAACTATACTACGACGCCAAATCCCTTAGTGTTATTATGGATCGAGATTTTTAATCTTCAAGGATCCAACAACCTTGACCCCAATCTCAACAGTCACGATAATGGTTTGAAATATTATGTATAAACTAAAAAATTAAATAATTACTACGCCAAATTAAAGCCAGTGAATGTCATTTGGCGTAGCGGAAATAGTGTGGAAATATGACTCCTTGGATACAGGTTCAAATCACTAAGGCAGCACGTTTTTTTGGCTTCTACTTTCCATTGCAATTAATGGTAAGTCATTAATAGATAAATAATTTCTTTAAAGGCAAGTAAAACGTTTTTTTGGTTGAATGTCTTCTACTTTCCATGTAGGAGTTAGTTTTGATTTCCTCCTGCTTTTATGGTAGGTTGATTTTTTATTATTCTTTTTTCTTTTTTTGCTTTCATTCCCCACAAATCATTTGCTAGATATTCTAATACACGAAATGCACCTTTCAGACTATGTTTCTAAGTTCTATTTATTTGAACTTGGTTAAGTGTTAATTTGTGTTCTTTTCATTTATGAACTACCATTTGTTGCCTTTGTGAATTATCCATTTCTGTTTTTTGATTTGTGTTAAATTGGTTTGCCAATTGGCAGTCTCACTACATTATCTCATATAATGAATGGAAGAGATTTGGGACTAGAATGCATTAATAGTAGCACTGTTATGTAATTCTTACGTTGTAATAATTCAATGGAATTAAATAAATACTTTTGTAATAATAATAGAGGGAAAATGAAAAAAGGACTAATTTGTTCAAAGTACCATAACTAAATTAAATTCATATTTTACATCAAGTACCACCTCAAAAGGATAATAAACTTACAAAAGATAGTAGCGTTCAAATATCCATTACGCTTACAGATCATTAGAGATTACAGAGAGGCGGACCATTACTAACATTAATCCGATACATATTAATAATACCCAATGCTACTTAGTTATCTAAAGGCGGGAACAACTTTACCAAGAAGAGATCAAAATAATTCCCCACGTTGTTCCAAGGACCAAATGTGACCAATACCTCATATGCCTTCTCACCAATCAAGTTGAGAAGTGTAACATAGTCCGCATTTTGAAGCTCAGAAGGACTGACAACAGAAGACATGATTCTCCGTAAGTAAGCTGATGGGAACACGACCTCAACATCAGTAATGTCATCTTCAATGGTCAAGTGAATCAGATGTACCCTCGATGCCTCACATCAAGATCTCCTCAACTCTGTTACAACGCCAGAGAAAATGTACGAATTGCCCTGATATAATCCAAACCATTAGGAGTTCAAAATAATACCAAATCAGATGCAAATCATTGATATAACATATAGAGAAGGATAGATAACAAACATGAAACATGTGATCTTAGTCACCTGACGAGCACCATCCAATTGCATTGGGATAAGATCTATAGTTTCAACGGTTTGAGAAATTGCTACGGCAGTTTGATAATTTAGATTCGTAACGAAATCGTCTCCCATGGTAAAAAAACCTATAATTTAGATCATTAGCAATATTAGCAATTGTATTGAAATGTGGTGAGAACACAAGAATATGTTTATTATGGGTTGGTTAAAAAGCAATTACTCACGGGTTCCATTCAGGTATGATATCCATGTTCAAATATATGTCAAACTTTTTCCTTCTACTCAATCTCTATTTTTGGAAGTAGCTGCCATTTTTAGGATCATAAAAACAAAGAATGTTAGTTGTTGTTTGGGACCACAATGCATATTACACTTGCAATGTTGAATTATTAACCAATTCGTATTTCAATTGACCAATATCAAATAGACTCTGATCAATTATATCAAAAGAGGTTAGAGTGCTTACACTAATAAACTAATCATGTACAAAGGAAGATAAACAAACAATAGCAAAGCAAGACATGACTCTGTCAATCCTTCGATGAATTTTTCAATTGGACCTGGATTTTACTTCTTTTGACTTATTCATCTTTGATTCTTACATGGATAATCGATTCTTAACTATAACAATATATACTGTTTTATGGAACTTCAATGAAAGCTGTTATACCCATGAATGAACTCCACTACGTATTAAACAAACAATATACAATGGTTTGGTTGTATGCAACACACACTACGTAATCAGATCCAAGAAAATAATATTGAAATATACTTCCTCAACTATGGATTAATGCTGTGTTACAATCGAATAAATCATAACTAATCATGTTCCACATTGTATGAGAAACCATGGAAACAAACGCACATGTGGAGCTCGCAAGATTTTGGTCGGAGTCTCGAACTGAAACACTTTCTGAAATCCAAGATGTTAGTTGATCGGGAGAAAACAAAGTTCAATGATAGTATTCGTAGTCCTGTTTAGATGCATATACCTTCACATAATCTGGAATCGTTTTGGGCACCGTCGACTGGATTATCAGAGGCTAGAAAAAACTTCGCTGTTGTTGAGAGACTGAAAGAAAAGATGTTGCGAGGTAGGGTTTGGAAATCAATCGCTGGAACTGAGAATGCCGTCGGTCACGCAGACAGGAAGACAGGGAACGGCGTCCATGCAATGAATTTGGTGGCCCTTTGCTGTCTTCGTCGGAGACTGAACAGAGGAATGGAAGAGAAGAAGGAAACTGAACCGTTTTCGTCTTTTGATTTTGGGTTACTATTTCTTAGTTTAATAATTTTACTCAATTTATAAAAGTAAAGGGGAAAAAATTGGGCCTTTAATTCAATTGAGCCTGGATGCCTTATAGCTGGATTAATGGGCCTCTAGCCGGCCAAAGGGCCGGGCCCGGTGCTAGTAATCAATAAAGAAAGATTAACCAATTAATTAAGAAACTAATTAAATGCGAGTCAATTCCATTTTAGTATTTTATTAATTACTCAATTTCCAAGTGGCTGTTTTTTATTAGTTGAGAGTACCATGTCAGTAAAATGACATGGTGATCTCGGAGCATGGAGGAATTTCTATTGCATCCACTCTATCTAAAAATACCAATGCTATAGTGCCACATCTACAAGAACCACTCGTGTCATATGCCAAATTCGGGACCAGCTACCTGCCACTCAGGTGGTCTTCTGCACCAAATACAATCACATACCCTATAAAACATATTAATGGAATTCCAACATTTTATTCCTGATTTTAAACGTACCCTAAAGACAAACCAAGTTATGTAGCCAGCCTTAATTGACAAATGTGTGGCATTTTCTAAATCAATATAGTGTAACAAGCATTAAGAACACAACTACATTAAGAACACAAATACCAATTGCTTCTACACAACATTTAGGATGACAACTATGTTTTCAGAAACCTTTTGCTTCTCATATCAATGTCGATTAATTTCCTACCATATAATAACGTGATGCAACATAAGAATAACCAATATTAGGTTCAGTACGACAATCACTATCAATAAAGCTCGAATTACATGGATTTCATGATTAACTCTCCTTCCTTCAGCTAGCATAATTTCATGTGCCTTCATCCATCTTGATAGCTCTTCAGCCAAAAGTTTCTTCTCCTTCTTCCTCCTTTCCGCCTTACACTCAGCTAGCCTCAAACTTTCTTCAATATTCAAAGTCGAACACCCAATTTCAGAGTCATGGTGCTTATCTTCATCGACATTCATTCGCACCCACCTAAAAAAACGACAGTTCTTCTTCTCGTCCTGCACCATACAACCATTTAACTTAGAACCCACATCAATGACAATTTCAAAACCCATATCTAAACACCTTACCATCCAAAATGGACACCCATAGAACTGTCTTCCTGGGTTCGCTTCGGTTCCAGATGTATTCACCACACATGGCTTCTTGTGCCAACAGAGTACCGCCCCTCGGCTATTGATGCTAGTCGAAGTTGAGGAAGATGCTCGCTTGGACATGGCTGAGCTTCGCGTGAAGTTCTGGCCAGGAGAAATCGTGATTTCGGGATCGCGAATCGGCCGAGAAGAAGTGGGATTTGGGGAAGAAGGAAGAAGCGCCGAGTCGTTCAGAAACTAGAAGAAGATTTGGGGAAGAGGAGTAAGCATCGATCAGCTTCATGTATCTCCTTCGTGGGGAAGAGGAAATTTGGGAAGAACCCTAATTTCGTTTTCTAGAAAGAGATGGAGAAGAAGGAAGCCCTAATTTCGTTTTCTGGAAATAGATGGGGATTTTTGGTAGCCTCGTGCGATCAGGTAGATGGGGAAAGTTTTAAATTTTTTTTAATAATAAATAAATTATTCAGATGACGTGCCAATTTTTGCTTTGTTGTCGCTGACGTGGTTGATGATTTGGTGCCTCGTCAGCGAACCGTCAAATAAGTTGACGGAGTTATTAACGCCATCATAGTTTCTAACGAAAATGGCTATATCTGGCACGCAACATTAGGGGTGAACAAACATACCCGCAAACCGAACCACCCGTCCAAACTGACCCAACCCGTGTTCCAACTATTAGTATGAGTTCGTATCTAAAAAATATTTATGTCGTATATAGCCATATTTATGAGAAAATTAAGATATTTCACCATGTTTTTCTCTCATGGTCTCCCTAATCTAATGCATTATTCGACTTAAAGTTTAGACATAAATTGAATATAGTTATGATTCACGTAATCGTTTTTCTTGTGTACAATTTTAATAGAATAACATATTGTGGGTGCGTTTGTTTATAACCTTTTTAGCCTATTTCAACAAATATCGTAAAAAACTAGACATATTTTGAAGTAAATCACATTTTATTAAAATTCAAACAACATTTGTGAATTTTGATACCTTTCACCACGGTTTATTCGTTTGAAATTTTAATTAGTTATAAAATCTTTTTATGATGTAGAATAATTATATATTTTATGTTGGGTTGGGTTTTTACTTTAAAATATCGCCAACCCAACCCAATTAGAAACAAACCGTAGGGTTTAAATTTTTTAGGGTGGGTTTGGGTTTGATATTTTCCAAACCGTAGTGCATGGGTTGGGTGATAAAATGGCTAAACCTGGACCACCCGACCCATGTACACCCCTACGCAACATCTTTCAAAAGTGGCTATTAGTGGTATTTTGCCAAATGCGGCTACAAGTGGCACAAAGGTGAAAGTTTTGGCTATGCATATGTATTTTGCCTATAATTTATAATGACCGTTAGATTAGATCTACGGTAGAGAATCATACAAGTATTCATTCCATAGCCTAACTCCTTCGATTTAAAACTAGATCGTCTAACTGAAGCATGCAATCACTATCAAATTGTATCGATTAAGATTTGCTATTGCTAATCTCAATAATCCAAATTGTACCAAATAAGATTTGTTATTGCTAATCTTATTCAGTTATGATAACCAATACATTTTCCAAACACTACAAATACGTTTTAGTTAGAAGGCCATTAAAGATTTGCTATTGCAAACCTTAAATTGAAACTAATTAACATTTTATTAAAAATGTTTTAACCCGGACAAAACTGGTGTCTACAAGTATTATGGAATGTTTATTGTTCAAATGCATGGTATGCACATGTAGATAGCTTTTTCATATAATATAGTCACGGTAAAGTCATTGACTTCTATACAAAAATTGTCGTTGTCTTCATTTATTTTGCTTTACTTCCTTAATTATTTTTGTTATTATGTTTAATTGTTACAACATATGTATACAAAACGTGTACATTTAAACTATCAAAATACCTGTACAGCATTGATGGTTAAGATTTGCTATTATCATCGCAAGGTTACCTGTTCGATTCTCCATATTCTCTTATTTCTTTTACCCACATCCATATAATCATGTTTCATATTCTCTTATTTCTTTTACCCACATCCATATAATCATGTTTCAGCTACGCTTGTGGAACGACATCGTCCTAGGGACACTCTCGCTTTAGCAGCAAGCACAAACGACGACGTTTGTCATGTCTCATCGTCTTCCCTGGGCAGTAATTGGAGATAACCAAGGTTTTGATGGTTGTTGGGTTTTGATGGCTGTTGGTGAGATAAATGGTTAGCTATGGGGTAGCTTGGGTGAACCGTGAACAGATAATGGCCTTTTGGATAGTCGAATTGGGGTGTGGTATGTTGATGATACAGTAATTTGAACCAAATTAACATGAATTTTGTTTCATAACTTTTCATTAGGCAACTGATCCCATTTATAAGTAATTGAGAAATTTTTCGATAAGTATAGAAAGATACAAGCAACAATTCATTAAGAAGGGCAGAACCCGTACAAAAAAGCATTGTGTTCACACACTTAGTACACTTGCATAACAAGAGAAATAACATTAAGGCGGACACTAAGCAACTTTAGTAGATTCTATTGACATTGCTGAAATGGTATTCAGTTTGCCGGGAGGAAAAAATAATTTTACCAATAACAGCTCAAAATAACTCGACACATTGTTCCAAGGACCCAATGTGACCATAAACTCATAGGAGTTTCCACCAATCAAGTTGATAAGGGTAACGAAATCGGCATTGGCCATATCTTTATCACTTACTACATCTGAAACGATTTTGCGCAAGTTTGTCGATGGGAAAACAACCTCAATATCCAAATAATCATCCTCGATAGTTAGGTGGATTAAATGAACTCTACATTCAGCACACCAGGATGTCTTCACCTCGCCGACACGTCCGGAGATGAGGTAAGAAGTGCCCTGTGTTTAAAACAAGAAAAAGAATTTCAAAAAAAATTAACAAGCATTAACAAACACAATAATTGCAAACGAGATCGAAAGGATGAATGACAAAAAAGTTAATTTCAAATTTTCAATAACCTTATCGTCACCATTCTCTTGCAACAATGTAAGATCGATTGAATCCGACAAAATAGACATATGTACTGCTTCCTCATACTTCAGCTTTGCAACGAAACCAGGCTCAACCAGAAAGTCGCTATAAAAAAACCGTTAGACGTTAGTAATGGCTGGCTGACAATAGGAAAAGGAAGCGGAGTAGACTGTCGTAACGATTAGTTGGTAAACAATACTTACGGGTACCATTGCGATATATCATCCATTTTCAGAAAATTACAGCACGGAAACCCTACTCAATTTCTGTTCTTGCACGTACTGTGGATGTTCAATAGGAGTATAAGAACACATTATGATCAACTATTCTAATAGAACGTACCAAATAGTTAACAATCAATTAAAGAAAAGTACCTGCGGCGGTGGAAACGTGGCCGGCGACACCGCGTGGTTTGTCGAGCAGATCGGGAACGAGTCAGCGGCGGAGGTGGCAAGCGACGATGGTGGCCCGCTCTTCTTCCCACAACCGACGTGGTTAGTCCGGGCGACTTTCCTCCGCTCTTCTTCCCACAACCGTTACAGCGAATCAGCGGCGGAGGTGGCAGGCGACGATGGTGGCCCGGAGGAGGAGACCGTGATGACTCGGTATTTGCACATGTTTTCCCCTTTGTTTCTTGATTGTTTGAGCTTGAATTATTGCGTCTTTGGCCTATTTTATGCTAGGTTGTGTTCCTTTGTCCCATTTCAGGTCCTAGCACATAAAGTGAAGCATAGGCGCAAGTTTCAAGTCAATCAGAGATCAATTGACGATTCGAGAGAAGAAACTCGGGCATGACCTGAAGAAGAATGGATTTCTACCTCACTTTATGGACAAAGAATCATGCAAGCTTGTTATGAAACGAAAGAGGACGAGACTACGAGCGTCTGGGATCAAACGGCGATTGATTCGGAGTCCGGACGAGGGAGAAACGAAGCATTAAACAGAGGCTGAGCAAGCTGCACGGGCAGACCAGCGTGGCCACGCACGGCCGTGCAAGTGACCAGTTTGGCCGTGCGGGATTGTGCGTGGGAACGCACGGGCACAAGTGAAATCCGCACGGCCGTGCAACATACAATTCTGGCCGTGCGAGTTGGCTGAGGTTCAACTAATTGATACGCCGTGTTTTGAGGTGCACGGCCAGAATGGTGATGTGCACGGCCGTGCACCCTGGCCGTGCGAGTCGGGATTTCCTGGTTTTAAGCCAAACTCCGAACCAAAGAAGAGAGAGCTGGGTTTTGGATCCCAAACACCCAAGGGACGAACCTTAGAGAGAGAGGGCGATTTGAGGGCATTCTTGGAGTAGAGAAGGAGGATTTCTTCGCCTTGGAAGCTCGAGGAACAAGCCCGGACTTGAAGACTGATCATCTGAAGATTCTTACTGCAGTCTCTCTCTTCTCTATGGAGTAACTTCCCTTCACTTAGGTTTTGAGGAACCCTAGCTATGTTTGTTTGATTGGATGATTGTATGAGTACTCTGACTGGATAATCTTGAGTTCATATTCAATCTATGCATGTTTTCATGATTCAATTCTGCTTTAGTCGAGATTATTGATTCTGCTTTGATTCTATGAGAGGGAATACCTGATTAGGTCAATAGAGCACCATAGATTGATAGTAGTGGATCGATTGCTTTAGTCGAGGGTTGATTCACTGCTTTGTATCGATTGAGAACCTCTTTCGATAGAGGGAGTCTAGTTCAGAACGCCTTGATCAGTTGTTCTAGAGAAGGATACGTCCCTCTAGGCAATTGACTCAAGAGGGCCTTGTTCCTTTAGTCGAGACTCAAGGTCTAGTCAAGGATTCTCCGCATTGTGAATGAAAGTGAAACAAGTTAGAGATCATCAATCGTTAATCTGGCTAGTGGCTAGGGGGAATCATACCTAAGTGAGTTCCCAACCTGTAATTAGATTAACTTTAACTGTAGTTTGCTAGAGTAGTTTTAGTTCTTTCATCTTAATCTGGTTTGCTAAATAATAAACTGAAGCTGAGTAATAGTAACTCTAGAGACCCGTGGATTCGATATTTATCACTTGAGCCACTATACTGCAGTGCCTTCCATTGGTTACACTTGGCCATTGTTAGGTGTTGTGTTTTAGCGAGTCAAGTTTTTGGCGCCGTTGCCGGGGACTTTCTAGAGTATTAGGAAAGGCAGAAGTTTGTTACTTTAGCGTTTTTCTTTTCTTTTCTTTCCCACCCTTGCTTTTCACTTGGGTGTTTTTGTTTTTGTTGGTGCAGATCTGAATCATGGATCCTAATGGCTTCTTCAATCATTGGGGGTATCCACCGCCATCTGGGTGGTATTACCCCGAGACTCCCTGGAGCAATCAAGACAGAGAAGACTATGGATTCGGGTTCCAGTACCAACCCCCTTACTACGGAGAACAACCGGACCCCTGGGCATATCAAGAACAACCTCATTATCAAGAAGAATTTCTCCCACAACCAGAAGGGCCATCGGCGCTGGAGTTACTCATGGAGCAGTATGCTCGAGACTGTGAGAGAACATGCTCCAGGATGGATCAGTGTGTCCAGGCCTATCGTGAAACAGATGAGATCCTCCTGAGCCTTAAGAAGAGCGTTGATGATCTTGAGCGATCTTGGGCGCAACCTGCTCCAGATCACCCTTCTGCTACCATACAAGAAGAGGAGGAGGAAGAAGAAGGCTACAAGGGCATTGTGGAACACACTGAAGTTGTCACGGAGAGCTCCCGTGATGGTCATGATCAGGCGTGTCATGTCGTAGCCGACCACACCTTCCCACACCCCAAACTGAGCTTTGAAGAGGCGGGCATGAGTGAGGAGATGCAAGAAGATCTCATGAAAGAAATTGCTTGGCAACTTGCTCTCCAATCCGTGCTAGAAGAAGAAGAGCAAGAAAGGGTGCAGAAAGAAGTTGTGGAGGATGACGAAAGTGAAGCTGGAGGAGTTCTTGATCATTTCCCAGGGGTGATACCACATGAAGAAGGAAGGGAGGTTGAAGAAGCAATTGGCGTCCAGGCTGAGGACGAAGTTGAGGTGGAAGAGGCTTGCACCGGCCATGAGTTACATGTGATATCTCCACCAAACTTCGAGGAACTGCTTAGCAAGGACCCATTTGCAGTGTCTCTTTGCCAGACCAAGGCCACCTCGACATCGGTCCCTCTTGGTGGACGCGATGGTGGCCAATCGATGCTTTCTTATCTGGTTTGGGGCAATGAGACGAGAGAAGAGAAGAAGAGGTCTCGAGGGTGGAGACTTCATCTGCATCAAGTACATGAGCCTTCCTCACCTGCCACACCACATGCTCGTGACTTGAGACTCCACCTCATCGACGAGAACCTCAAATTCAAGGAGGTTCTAGCATGGACCGAAACTTAGGAGCCATCGTCCGGCTCACGACGTGAAAGAAGCGCTTGTTGGGAGGCAACCCAACCAGTCGGTTTGCATTTCTTTCTCTATTTCTCCTCGGTTGAGTCAGTTTTGTTATTTGATTTTAGAGTCAATAACTCAACCTTTGTGAGATTTTGTGTGGTGTTTGTGTTCTGATTACTCTCTCTTCCTGGACTGCACTGCCTGACCCGTACATCATCATTCACCCTTGATCTGGTAACTTCGTTCAACCCTCCTTATCTTTCCTCCATTGAGGACAATGTCGTGCTTAAGTGTGGGGGGGTGTTCGATTATGTATGCGGGTGAATGTTTGGCTGTTTGTGTGCTTGGAGCCTAGTCCACTGTCCAAATTTTTAAATTTGAGGGCTCCAAGTACGTGTTCCATGCAATTGCCTGCTCAGTATGCTTTGAATTGACAGTCTTTACAGTAATATGCAACCTAGGGAGGTAGTGTAGCACTAAGGAGGATGTTGATGCATTTAAGAAGTCTCATTTCTTCTTCATATAAAGTTGGTTGATTGAGTGAATTAGTGATCTTAGGACCCTTGAATTGTGTGGTGTTGTGGATTCTCTACCTGTCATGGACTCTTGTATCATGTTTTGAAAGTAACAGGTGCTCGAAAATGTGCTTCAAAATAAACGTCTCCCGTGCGAATAGGGCGAAAGTGTGTAAGGGGAGACGGGAATTCGTTCCCAATTTCCACCTACTACCTCCAGCCCCCTTACATGTCTTTCCCCCGCACGAGGCTCGAGACATCCGCTCCTGGCATGGCCGGTAAGAGCAGGTTGGGACCCTTGAAAAAGAAAAGAAAAGAAAAATATCAGAAAACAAGCAAAACAAAAAAAAGGGGGTCTCAACCATCTTCAAGAAGCAGAAAATAGAGCACCTTGAAAAATGTGAGTCCATGATCTGTTGTTTTTGAGAATCTCCTCATCCACAATTCATTTGTCCTCTGTTCACTATTTGCCATGATGCCGACTCGCCGAAGAAGTTATGAGATGACTTGTGCGTCGGTTGACCTCGTAAGCTGCTAAATGATCTAGGAAGTCCTCTACCTACGATCTGGGTTGTTTGTTGCTATAGAGGTCTGGAGAGTTGCATTGGTTTGAGTTAGGTTTGCTTGGGGACAAGCAAACAGTTAAGTGTGGGGGGATTTGATGACTCGGTATTTGCACATGTTTTCCCCCTTGTTTCTTGATTGTTTGAGCTTGAATTATTGCGTCTTTGGCCTATTTTATGCTAGGTTGTGTTCCTTTGTCCCATTTCAGGTCCTAGCACATAAAGTGAAGCATAGGCGCAAGTTTCAAGTCAATCAGAGATCAATTGACGATTCGAGAGAAGAAACTCGGGCATGACCTGAAGAAGAATGGATTTCTACCTCACTTTATGGACAAAGAATCATGCAAGCTTGTTATGAAACGAAAGAGGACGAGACTACGAGCGTCTGGGATCAAACGGCGATTGATTCGGAGTCCGGACGAGGGAGAAACGAAGCATTAAACAGAGGCTGAGCAAGCTGCACGGGCAGACCAGCGTGGCCACGCACGGCCGTGCAAGTGACCAGTTTGGCCGTGCGGGATTGTGCGTGGGAACGCACGGGCACAAGTGAAATCCGCACGGCCGTGCAACATACAATTCTGGCCGTGCGAGTTGGCTGAGGTTCAACTAATTGATACGCCGCGTTTTGAGGTGCACGGCCAGAATGGTGATGTGCACGGCCGTGCACCCTGGCCGTGCGAGTCGGGATTTCCTGGTTTTAAGCCAAACTCCGAACCAAAGAAGAGAGAGCTGGGTTTTGGATCCCAAACACCCAAGGGACGAACCCTAGAGAGAGAGGGCGATTTGAGGGCATTCTTGGAGTAGAGAAGGAGGATTTCTTCGCCTTGGAAGCTCGAGGAACAAGCCCGGACTTGAAGACTGATCATCTGAAGATTCTTACTGCAGTCTCTCTCTTCTCTATGGAGTAACTTCCCTTCACTTAGGTTTTGAGGAACCCTAGCTATGTTTGTTTGATTGGATGATTGTATGAGTACTCTGACTGGATAATCTTGAGTTCATATTCAATCTATGCATGTTTTCATGATTCAATTCTGCTTTAGTCGAGATTATTGATTCTGCTTTGATTCTATGAGAGGGAATACCTGATTAGGTCAATAGAGCACCATAGATTGATAGTAGTGGATCGATTGCTTTAGTCGAGGGTTGATTCACTGCTTTGTATCGATTGAGAACCTCTTTCGATAGAGGGAGTCTAGTTCAGAACGCCTTGATCAGTTGTTCTAGAGAAGGATACGTCCCTCTAGGCAATTGACTCAAGAGGGCCTTGTTCCTTTAGTCGAGACTCAAGGTCTAGTCAAGGATTCTCCGCATTGTGAATGAAAGTGAAACAAGTTAGAGATCATCAATCGTTAATCTGGCTAGTGGCTAGGGGGAATCATACCTAAGTGAGTTCCCAACCTGTAATTAGATTAACTTTAACTGTAGTTTGCTAGAGTAGTTTTAGTTCTTTCATCTTAATCTGGTTTGCTAAATAATAAACTGAAGCTGAGTAATAGTAACTCTAGAGACCCGTGGATTCGATATTTATCACTTGAGCCACTATACTGCAGTGCCTTCCATTGGTTACACTTGGCCATTGTTAGGTGTTGTGTTTTAGCGAGTCAAGTTTTTGGCGCCGTTGCCGGGGACTTTCTAGAGTATTAGGAAAGGCAGAAGTTTGTTACTTTAGCGTTTTTCTTTTCTTTTCTTTCCCACCCTTGCTTTTCACTTGGGTGTTTTTGTTTTTGTTGGTGCAGATCTGAATCATGGATCCTAATGGCTTCTTCAATCATTGGGGGTATCCACCGCCATCTGGGTGGTATTACCCCGAGACTCCCTGGAGCAATCAAGACAGAGAAGACTATGGATTCGGGTTCCAGTACCAACCCCCTTACTACGGAGAACAACCGGACCCCTGGGCATATCAAGAACAACCTCATTATCAAGAAGAATTTCTCCCACAACCAGAAGGGCCATCGGCGCTGGAGTTACTCATGGAGCAGTATGCTCGAGACTGTGAGAGAACATGCTCCAGGATGGATCAGTGTGTCCAGGCCTATCGTGAAACAGATGAGATCCTCCTGAGCCTTAAGAAGAGCGTTGATGATCTTGAGCGATCTTGGGCGCAACCTGCTCCAGATCACCCTTCTGCTACCATACAAGAAGAGGAGGAGGAAGAAGAAGGCTACAAGGGCATTGTGGAACACACTGAAGTTGTCACGGAGAGCTCCCGTGATGGTCATGATCAGGCGTGTCATGTCGTAGCCGACCACACCTTCCCACACCCCAAACTGAGCTTTGAAGAGGCGGGCATGAGTGAGGAGATGCAAGAAGATCTCATGAAAGAAATTGCTTGGCAACTTGCTCTCCAATCCGTGCTAGAAGAAGAAGAGCAAGAAAGGGTGCAGAAAGAAGTTGTGGAGGATGACGAAAGTGAAGCTGGAGGAGTTCTTGATCATTTCCCAGGGGTGATACCACATGAAGAAGGAAGGGAGGTTGAAGAAGCAATTGGCGTCCAGGCTGAGGACGAAGTTGAGGTGGAAGAGGCTTGCACCGGCCATGAGTTACATGTGATATCTCCACCAAACTTCGCGGAACTGCTTAGCAAGGACCCATTTGCAGTGTCTCTTTGCCAGACCAAGGCCACCTCGACATCGGTCCCTCTTGGTGGACGCGATGGTGGCCAATCGATGCTTTCTTATCTGGTTTGGGGCAATGAGACGAGAGAAGAGAAGAAGAGGTCTCGAGGGTGGAGACTTCATCTGCATCAAGTACATGAGCCTTCCTCACCTGCCACACCACATGCTCGTGACTTGAGACTCCACCTCATCGACGAGAACCTCAAATTCAAGGAGGTTCTAGCATGGACCGAAACTTAGGAGCCATCGTCCGGCTCACGACGTGAAAGAAGCGCTTGTTGGGAGGCAACCCAACCAGTCGGTTTGCATTTCTTTCTCTATTTCTCCTCGGTTGAGTCAGTTTTGTTATTTGATTTTAGAGTCAATAACTCAACCTTTGTGAGATTTTGTGTGGTGTTTGTGTTCTGATTACTCTCTCTTCCTGGACTGCACTGCCTGACCCGTACATCATCATTCACCCTTGATCTGGTAACTTCGTTCAACCCTCCTTATCTTTCCTCCATTGAGGACAATGTCGTGCTTAAGTGTGGGGGGGGTGTTCGATTATGTATGCGGGTGAATGTTTGGCTGTTTGTGTGCTTGGAGCCTAGTCCACTGTCCAAATTTTTAAATTTGAGGGCTCCAAGTACGTGTTCCATGCAATTGCCTGCTCAGTATGCTTTGAATTGACAGTCTTTACAGTAATATGCAACCTAGGGAGGTAGTGTAGCACTAAGGAGGATGTTGATGCATTTAAGAAGTCTCATTTCTTCTTCATATAAAGTTGGTTGATTGAGTGAATTAGTGATCTTAGGACCCTTGAATTGTGTGGTGTTGTGGATTCTCTACCTGTCATGGACTCTTGTATCATGTTTTGAAAGTAACAGGTGCTCGAAAATGTGCTTCAAAATAAACGTCTCCCGTGCGAATAGGGCGAAAGTGTGTAAGGGGAGACGGGAATTCGTTCCCAATTTCCACCTACTACCTCCAGCCCCCTTACATGTCTTTCCCCCGCACGAGGCTCGAGACATCCGCTCCTGGCATGGCCGGTAAGAGCAGGTTGGGACCCTTGAAAAAGAAAAGAAAAGAAAAATATCAGAAAACAAGCAAAACAAAAAAAAAAGGGGGTCTCAACCATCTTCAAGAAGCAGAAAATAGAGCACCTTGAAAAATGTGAGTCCATGATCTGTTGTTTTTGAGAATCTCCTCATCCACAATTCATTTGTCCTCTGTTCACTATTTGCCATGATGCCGACTCGCCGAAGAAGTTATGAGATGACTTGTGCGTCGGTTGACCTCGTAAGCTGCTAAATGATCTAGGAAGTCCTCTACCTACGATCTGGGTTGTTTGTTGCTATAGAGGTCTGGAGAGTTGCATTGGTTTGAGTTAGGTTTGCTTGGGGACAAGCAAACAGTTAAGTGTGGGGGGATTTGATGACTCGGTATTTGCACATGTTTTCCCCCTTGTTTCTTGATTGTTTGAGCTTGAATTATTGCGTCTTTGGCCTATTTTATGCTAGGTTGTGTTCCTTTGTCCCATTTCAGGTCCTAGCACATAAAGTGAAGCATAGGCGCAAGTTTCAAGTCAATCAGAGATCAATTGACGATTCGAGAGAAGAAACTCGGGCATGACCTGAAGAAGAATGGATTTCTACCTCACTTTATGGACAAAGAATCATGCAAGCTTGTTATGAAACGAAAGAGGACGAGACTACGAGCGTCTGGGATCAAACGGCGATTGATTCGGAGTCCGGACGAGGGAGAAACGAAGCATTAAACAGAGGCTGAGCAAGCTGCACGGGCAGACCAGCGTGGCCACGCACGGCCGTGCAAGTGACCAGTTTGGCCGTGCGGGATTGTGCGTGGGAACGCACGGGCACAAGTGAAATCCGCACGGCCGTGCAACATACAATTCTGGCCGTGCGAGTTGGCTGAGGTTCAACTAATTGATACGCCGCGTTTTGAGGTGCACGGCCAGAATGGTGATGTGCACGGCCGTGCACCCTGGCCGTGCGAGTCGGGATTTCCTGGTTTTAAGCCAAACTCCGAACCAAAGAAGAGAGAGCTGGGTTTTGGATCCCAAACACCCAAGGGACGAACCCTAGAGAGAGAGGGCGATTTGAGGGCATTCTTGGAGTAGAGAAGGAGGATTTCTTCGCCTTGGAAGCTCGAGGAACAAGCCCGGACTTGAAGACTGATCATCTGAAGATTCTTACTGCAGTCTCTCTCTTCTCTATGGAGTAACTTCCCTTCACTTAGGTATTGAGGAACCCTAGCTATGTTTGTTTGATTGGATGATTGTATGAGTACTCTGACTGGATAATCTTGAGTTCATATTCAATCTATGCATGTTTTCATGATTCAATTCTGCTTTAGTCGAGATTATTGATTCTGCTTTGATTCTATGAGAGGGAATACCTGATTAGGTCAATAGAGCACCATAGATTGATAGTAGTGGATCGATTGCTTTAGTCGAGGGTTGATTCACTGCTTTGTATCGATTGAGAACCTCTTTCGATAGAGGGAGTCTAGTTCAGAACGCCTTGATCAGTTGTTCTAGAGAAGGATACGTCCCTCTAGGCAATTGACTCAAGAGGGCCTTGTTCCTTTAGTCGAGACTCAAGGTCTAGTCAAGGATTCTCCGCATTGTGAATGAAAGTGAAACAAGTTAGAGATCATCAATCGTTAATCTGGCTAGTGGCTAGGGGGAATCATACCTAAGTGAGTTCCCAACCTGTAATTAGATTAACTTTAACTGTAGTTTGCTAGAGTAGTTTTAGTTCTTTCATCTTAATCTGGTTTGCTAAATAATAAACTGAAGCTGAGTAATAGTAACTCTAGAGACCCGTGGATTCGATATTTATCACTTGAGCCACTATACTGCAGTGCCTTCCATTGGTTACACTTGGCCATTGTTAGGTGTTGTGTTTTAGCGAGTCAGACCGCTACTGAGCGACCAGGGGTTGCTTGACAGGCGGAGGCGGAGACATGCAACGGAGGCGGAGGGAGGATGAGGGCGGTTGAGTTACTTGAGTATGTGTCTGATCAGTTTGAAGGAAAACCGAAAAGGCAGCGCATGGGGAGGGGAGAAAAAGCAGAAGATAAATCGTTTGCTAGATTTGGTAGGTAAGTAGTCTTCCAATTTTCAACTTTGCCATTATTGTTCTATGTTTTATTTTATTTTTTACAATTGATTATTGTTAAAGAGACAAAGGGAGGGCAGGGGCAGCCGCCGATCTGCTGGACTAAGCCCTATTGGGCCTGGTACAAAAGGCCTGCTTAGGTTAGTTTTGTGTTTTAATTTTACAAGAACTCATTTTAAAGTTATAAATAAAAATGTGTTAGTATATTGAATCAAAATCCTTGTATAGCATGAATGGTGAAGAATGCCCTTGGCAACCACCAGGATGTTGGTTCGACCCTCATACCATTATTATTATTTTTTATTTCAGCTACACCTAATAGAAAGACGCCGTTCTTCAGGCCACTTTCGATTCAGAGACGAGCACAAAACGATGCCGTTTTTCATGTATCGTCGTCTTCCCTAGCCCCCAAATTCCCAATTATCCAGTTGTCGCCGTCACCACCGTAATCCAACGGCCATCTCTCTTCATCGTCCAAACTTTCTCACTATTCTGGACTCCGACCAAGAGAATTCCCCTCTTCCCTAGCCCCCCAAATTCCCAATTATCCAGTTGCCGCCGTCACCACCGTAATCCGACGGCCGTCTCTCTTCATCGTCCAAACTTTCTCACTATTCTGGAATCCGACCAAGAGAATTCCCTTGACGAGACCCAATCCCCTCTCTCCATTTCAGCCTTAGTCATTGTTTACAGGACGTAAAGGTCATAGTCTTTCACCGTCAACTGATTCGGATTCGTCGCGAAAGGGTAGCTGTCATCTGCGACCTTAAAAACAGATGATGATGAGCCAAAGTCGATGTAGATCAGAAGCAGGGACGATGATGATGATGGACTGATGGTAAAATTAGTGGTTTGCAATTGGGGTATCTAGAAAAATCGTTATGACGATGATGGTGGTTTAGGATTGTCGAATTGGGGCAACCTTTTAATGGAACTTTATTTTATCAATTGTATAATTTTTGGGTGTTCATTAAAAGATCTAGAAGAAATAAGGTATCATCTGAGTCCTCACAAAAACGAATAGGTATCATGTGAGAAAATAAAACGCAAATTATTATTGGGGGCTATATAGCACATATAATTATTTAAGGGGTGCAAGTAGTAAATATTATTACTAATTTTAATGTAATTTATAATGACCGTTAGATTAGATCTACGGTAGAGAATCATGTCGCATAGTATGTGTCTGACGCATACGAGTCGTTTCCATATATATATATATATATATATATGGCGAGTTCTACGGTACCCTGGGTGAAATCCAGGGTACCGCATACCTTGAGTATGAAAATACTATCTAGACCTTGAATTGACCGATCTTTCGGACATGATACTATACTCTAACACTTAAAGATCAAAATCTAGGTGTTAACTCTCCCAATATTATACTCCAAGATCAATTTAATTAGAAATAATAATCGACGGTTATGATTCATCCAAATATAGGCACAAAAAGGAATGAATCATCTTAGGGTTTATAGATTATGATTTAGATGATTATGACCTAGGGTTCACTCATTAAGGGTTAGGGTATAATATCAGACACAAAAATCCTGGTAATTCGAGGTCTAGATAGAGTTTCCATACTCGAGGTATGCGGTACCCCGGATTTCACCCGGGGTACCATAGAAGCCACCATATATATATATATATATATGGATACGACTTGTATGCTCCAGGCGCATAGTATACTCTAAGACTTTGCACCATTGATCTGATCTAACGCTTGTTATTAAATCTGATTTAATTAATTAATTATTAATTAGTATTAGTATCGTTAAATAATTATACATACATTATAGTCCTTGAACAATTTTAATCATTAATTTTACAATTAAGTACCTTCTTTCTACCTAAGTAGATTATTTAAGTACCCATATTTTTTTTTAAGTTTGTCCATTTGAACTGTTTTCGATTATTCCCAAAAGCCAAAACACATCAGCACCTCCAATTCCATCTGGGTTTTTAATATGCAGAGTTTCAGTCAAGTTCCTGCAAATCGAAGAAACATTAACACAAACATTAATGGAATTGAATTGAATCTCAAGCTCTTGCGAACAAACAACAAGCTTCCTCTTCTTCCCTCGTTCAAATTGAATAAACAACAACACAGTACCAAAGGAACTGAAAAGAACCCTAATCGCTATTTCAAACATGCATTGAATTCCATCTTGGTCGAATCAAACCCATATACCCTAAACCCAGATATCCTCGTTCGAAAACCTTCCAGCAACCATCAGCAACAACAATGGTGGCACCAACTCCTGCCCCCTGTTTCCTCTCGATCCAGGCGCGACGACTATGCTTCTTCCAGACAATCTTTCCTTTTCTTCCCTTGAATCATCGCTGAGGCCTTGTTATCAGTCAAAACCAAGAAATCCCAAATGGACTGCCTGGAAAGCGTAATCGATTGACTTACGGATCTCCTCAATTCATTGCCAAAACCCAGAAATCCCAAGCAGATGAACCCGAAAGCCCACCAGTGGTTCTCCCAAACGATGGTGTCGCGCAGGTGGAGACCAACCATTGATTCTCATAAGCATAAAGCCGGAAAATATTCCCACCTACGGACTCCAAAGTCACGGATCTGATGCAAAACAACGAAATCATCATCAGTGGTGCCGTGGTGGCAGAACTGGCTACCAATTTAATTTCTCCATCTGCATACTTCCTATCGCCATCACAATTGATTTCATCTTCAGACTTTTTGACCATAGAGTTTCGTCGCCAACACGGCCCTTCCCTCCAGCTCTCGAGTACGCAAAGTTCACTTCCTTAATCCACGAGCTGAAAGATACGCTAATAAATTCATCTCTTAATTTGCCAGCAGACTTTCAGCGTCGGAGAGAGCGGCTGCATGTGGGAAAAATTGAATTATAGTCGAGGGGCAACGACTTGGCAAATTTGATGATGTTCAAGGTGGAGAGGAGAGCGATCGTCAATTTGAAGAGTGAAATGTTATCGGGTTGGATAAATATTGTGGAAAGGAAAAACAACAAAAAAGGTAAAAGAGGAGTAATGTCACCCGAGATCTTGTAATTTTTGGGTGTTTAATTCAGGATTAGAAGAAATTAGGTATGGTATTATAAAGAGATGCGAAAAAATTATTTATGGGGACAAAAGAGCACGTCTATAAATGTAAGTAGCCCAATTAGTCATCTTTGAATTTAAAATTAATAAATCAGTTAATTATTATTAATAATAGTCGTTAGATTAGATCAACGGTTTAAAAAACTTGGAGCATACTATGCGCCTGGAGCATACAAGTCTGACCCATATATGTATATATATATATATATGGACCATTCTATCGTACCCCGGGTAAAATCCGGGGTATGTCGTACATTGAGTAAGAAAATCATATCTAGACCTTGAATTGACCGGAGTTTGGCATTTGGAACTATTCTCAAACTCTTAAAGATTAAAATCTATGTCTTAGTTCTATAAATCTCATACATGAAAATCATTTTATTGAGAAACAAAAATTGACGGTCATGATTCGTTTAAATATATGCAAAAAATTACATGCACAATCTTAGGGGTTAGGCTCTATGATCTAGAAAACTAAGACCTAGGGTTCACCCATCAAGGGTTAGGGTATAGTATCATGCCCAGAAATGCAGTTAATTCGAGTTCTAGATAGCGTTTTCTTACTTAGGGTATGTTGTACCCTAGATTTCACCCAAGTTACGATAGAAACCACCATATATATATAATAGTAATTAAACATTTAATGACTGAAATTAAATTTATCTTACATGTATCTATTAAAAACTTATTTTCCACAAAATAAATTTATCTATCCTCCATAACTCACCCACCATCTCTCTTCCTTCGTTCCTCTTCCTCTCTTTTCCCTATTTTCTTCTCCCTCTTTAGAGGTCAGACCGGGTGGCTTTCTGAAGACCGTTTTGAAGCCCTACTTAGGTCAGACTGGGTCCAACCGAAGGCTCGATAGGAGTTTAACAACCTTAATGGTGGTTTTCCTTTGAGACCTATATACTAATTTTATCTTATTTCAAGCTAACTGCAAGTTGATTCTTTTAAGATGAGAATCAAACCTTCACAATGGCAATGAATCTAAATTTCAAAACTCTCTCTTCTAGCTAAGATCAGACCCACTCTGTCTAAGATACAAAGAGAAACAAGAAGACTACTCTCAACTAATTCCACAAAGCACACCCAACTACCTCAAGATTAGGGGTGGTAATCGGTCGGTATCCAGTATACCAGATACTGAGTAATCGGTATTCGGTATATCGGCAATTGTAATTCTGTCGCCGAATACCGATACCGAAAATTATCCGGTATACCGGATACCGTATTCAATTACCGGTATACCGGATACCAGATAGATCGTTTTCTACCAAAACTGTAGTCATTGAATTGTGAGTTCTAAATTCTCCGAAAATTAACCTTTCGGATTGTAGTATTTTTGAATATGTAGAGAAATGTCCAAAGTTGGAATATGTAGAGCGTGTATGCTCTCTCTACACCTTGTGCAGTTTAGATGGTGATGATGCATTCTCATTGCTTACTGTTTGGACTAAGAATTAGCAGAGGTAGTAACACTGAAAGTTTAAAGAGTGGAAACACACAAGATGATGAGTGATTAGTGGGTTGTGGATAAAGATATATCATGGAAACTGTATATATATACACGAAAAGGAAAAAGGCAGCAGAGAGAGCTCCTGAGGAAACGCACAAGATGATCAGTGATTGGTGGGTTGTGAATGAAGAGAGATTGTGGTAACTGTGGTATATATATGAAAAGAGAATGGCAAGGTAACAAATGAAAATAGGAATTTTTAGAGAGGAAAGAGAGTGGAAGTGTAATAAAGAAGTTGGAGACGGAAAATAGAAGGGTCTTTGCTCTTTGGTTTGGCAACTATTACGGCTAACTAGTGGAATTAAGCTCCACTATTTCGGTATTCCGGTATACCGGATTGCCGTTGGTATATTACCGGGTATTATCCGGTATACCAGATTGTCAAATTACGCCATCGAATACCGATACCGCTGGTATTCAGTATACCAGATACGTCGGTATCCGGTAATACCGAATACCTGCTTACCGATTACCACCCCTACTCAAGATTGACAACCAAAAGCAGTTTGTCTTTCACACGCATCTTTCCTATGTTCACTTCACAACCGTTTTATATCTTCATGATCCTTTCAAATTCTTTTCGTTATTCCGCGATGATCTCTTTCCTAAAATTAAAAATTAAATGTAGAAACACTTATTTTGTTTTAATTCACATCAAACTTTTCCTTTTTATTTGTGTTTGGGGAATGGAAAGTATTTAGGGAGAGATTTTTTGCGTTCATCTAGATGAAAGAACCGGATTTACATTCAATGTCTTCAACTATAGTGATATACTTGTTCCCAATGTGGAAAATGGCGTTCTTGAGATCGAAATAGAAAGCAATACTGTTGAGTTCAATAACATAAACCTCAAAAAAATAACATAAACATCAAAGTTCTAGTAATTAGTCATGGCAGCGACCAAGCTAGATTTCCTAGTCCCAGGGAGACTATAAAAACAAATAGCCTCTTTTTCAAATCTTGCCAACTCTCCTATCAAAATACATTTCTAGCCACAAACCTATCGAAATCCCTTGCTTCGACTCATCGTACATTGCTATAGTATAAAAAAAATTGTCAAATGCCTCAAATCCGTAGTCATCCAACTTCCATGTTAACTCAAGTAAAGCTTTAGAACCTTCTCCTCCTGGGTTAACGCCTCATAGGTGTTAAACAAGTACAGTAATGGGTCATTTGGATGCAGTATTTTGATGAGGTAATTTGGTCGAAATAACTCAGAATGAGGTATTTCAATCAAAATAACTCGTTTGGCAAAAATAAAGTAGAATGTAGTATTTTGTCCATGAGTCAATTGAAATAACTCATTGTGAGTTATTTGAAATACCTACCCACACCCTAGTTATTTCAAATACCTCATCTCCCAACTTCTTTTTCCACTTCATCCCTTCTTTAAGTGGTGAAATACCACAATATTTGAATGTTTTATCTAAACAAGACAGTTACACCAATTACCACATTTCAAAATGAAATACCACATGAAATGCCACATAGCAAAATAATGCATCATTTGGATTCGAAATACCATAGAACCAAAATGATGCATCCAAACGAAAAACCCCATTAAGTACTTTCTCACAGGTCCAACCACTCAAGTTGAGTCGAAACACCCCTATCGCACAACTTGTTATTGTAAAAATTTTACCTAAAAAAACCCATGTTACCCATGAACCCCCGGATACCAACGAGTTGGGTTGAATTTGAATTTTTCAATCCTAGTGGATTTTACTCAAGTTTTTTTATGAATAAATCCATGGATTTGGCCTTGGCAAAACCCGACCCAACCCGACCCATTGTCATCCCTAATATAAATGACTGAAATTTGAAATTAACCCAACGGAGAATGGGGAGATGCTTTCTGCAATTGTTTTTGCTCACTAATGCCTCGAGAAAATTGGCACATTCATGTCATTGCTTTAGCTTAAAGGAAGAATTACACATGAATTTACAAATTAGTCCTTTCGTCCCCAATCACTATCAATCATAAGAAAAAGCTAGACCCAGCTGCTGGTAATGGGGCGGGTACTCGATACCATACCCACAAAGCGAATCCAATTTAAACGTTATATTTTGAAAATATTCATTTTTCACTACAAAAATCAAAACAAACTATGACATAGTTAATTTACTTAATTATTCGTAAAATTAAGATTCTCACATATTTACAACTTTATCATAGATAAAATATTAGATAATAAAAGTAAAATACTAAATAATTTGAGTAAAATTACATGAAATTTAAGCAAGAAGGGGTAAAAATGGGACAAGTCGGTGCAATCAGGTCGAGGGCACTTACCATGCCTGTCCAGCCTCGCCCCGGATATGGATATTAGCATTAGCGAATCCAGGGGGAGGCCAACCCGGGTCACGGCCCAACCCTCCTTTGGCTCTAGAGCTAGTAAAGCACTTCTAATATTTTTCATTTTAGGCATTCGATGTAGTGCTAAACGGATTATAGACTTATAGTCCAACTTTAGGTCACATGAGTCGTGAGAAAGTAGTCGGCACTCCTGCTCTAGAGCGCAAAAACTCAATTTGGAATGGATTCGCGAAAAATCCGCGATTTATTATCAGTTGGAGCGCGATTTTCACTGTGAAATCCGCGAATATTTTTTGACATGACAGCGCGGAAGAGAAGGAGGGGAACTTTCGGCGGTGATATCCGTCGAGCTGGTGAGATGGAATCGCCGATAAGGTTTATAGAGGAAGCCAGAAATAGGTGGGATCTGCATCTGAAAGACCCTGAAAGAGACTTTGTTGATTCGCCGGTCGGCAGACGACGAACGATATCGCAGTTCAATTCAAACACAGGTTGAGTTTGGCGAATCACCATCGGATCTTGTTTGTGATTGAAGAGATTGGAAAGTTGTACGAAGAAAGGGGATTTGTCGATGAGAAAGAAAAGAATTAAGAAGTTGTTGAACGATGGGAGTAGGGTGTGAACGTTGCGCCGGCAATTTTTCATATGAAATGGAATTTTGTTTTCTGATAAGGGGAAGGAGGCAAGGGAGTGACTTAGAGCATCTCCATCAATGCAATTGCAAAAGAAATTGCATATGTGTTTTTTATTGTCAATCCAAATTTTTTGCAATTCACATCACATTCATTTCATTCACCTACATCAATGCAATTAACTTGCAATTGCAAATATAATTAAATATTATGTTTAAATTATAGACAATGAAGTAAAAGAGAAAAGAAAATAATATAAAATACAAAATCCCCATTTTTTTAGGCTTTTTTGACTTGCATATGGAATTGCATTTGTTGCAAGCTTGCAAATATGCAATTGGTATCCATATCAATGCAATTGGTTTTGCAATTGCAAACACCTATGCCATGTCATTTTGCAATTGAGAATGCAATACCAATGTGGATGCTCTTAGGTTTAGGGGTTCAGCATTGGCCATAGATTTGGGCTTTTGGTCCGTGTTGTTTGGCCATTATGTGGTCTATTTTTCTCTCTAACTTTCATTTTAAATTATTAACATTTGGGTCGTTGAACTTAGGTATTATTTTACACAAGTGTATATGTTGAATTATATTTTCTTATTGTATTTTTCATAGATGTGTGATGATATCTGTAACCTATGATAATATATCAGATATTAATATTTTTTTTATAAATGGATGCAGCACATCTAACTTTCATTCACAACCAAACGAGTCTCAGAGAGACCTTGACAGTCATACAAAAGAATATGATGGAAATCAGGAATTGAACAAGATAAATTGTGGAAGCCTAAAGGTAAGCAGTGACCGTGGTTTGCAAGGAAGTCAGCTCCCTTGTTGCCCTCTCGGTAGATATGATGCATGGTAACCTCCCAGTCGCGTTGAAGCAATTCCTGGAAACGATGGATAATGGATGCATGTGGGTGGTCGGGAGCGTCATGATTATGCAGAAGTTGCACAGCACACTGCGAATTAATCATTTTTTGGCTCTCTAACTACATAATTCTCTATAGATAGACGCTCTCATGCTCTCGTTCCCACTCCCGCTCTCGCTCCATGAATCGAAATCCTAAATCTAGCTCACTCCACCTCTTTTTAAATGCGACTATCCACTCCAAAACAAGTCAAACAAGCCTGGCAAAATGGGTCATGTCGAAATCGTCATATCCTCTCTCCCCCTTATTAATAGGGTTGAGAGCAGATTTGTAGCTTCTCCTTCTGATTGGATGGATTGCCTCCAGCTCATCGATCAAATTCATCAATTTCAACAATGTCACTTGTGGTTATAGGTGTCAAAACAGAACACGGCCCAACTAAACCGCCTGATCAACCCGACCCGCAACCCGCCCACAACCCAAGTTGACTAAAAGTCAACAACCCGTAACCCGGCCGACCCGCAACCCGATTGACCCGCAACCCGACTAAGCCGCAACCTGACTGACACGCAACCCGATTAACCCGAACCCGACTAACCTGTAACCCGACCGACTCAACCTGAACTTCTCCTAATCCACTTGAATAATTATTATATTATATAATACAACTTTTGGGAAGACAAAGAAGAGGGAAATTAGGTTCTTTGAATTGTTTAGGTAAAATTATATAATACAACTTTTCATTCTAAACTTAGGTAAAATTAAAAAAAAATTATTTCTTCATTTCATATAGAAAATTTAAAAATAAGAAACTCACTTGATATTATTTATTTTAATAAAAATGTAAAAATTAAAATATGAATGTCACTTGAACACTAAGTAAAGCAATGTATTAGATAATTTGATCCTTATAAAGAATAGGAAAATTTTGGTGTATTCAACTTTTTGGAAAGAGAAAGAAGAGGGAAATTAGGTTCTTTGAATTTTTTAGAAAAGAAAAGGGGGGATTTTTTGTTGTTTTGATTTGTGGGAAGGGAAGAAGTGGTAAAGTTTGGTTCTTTTGAGTATGAAGAGAAATAATGAGGAAAATTTTGAGTTTTCAACTTTTTGTGGAATGAAGGAAGGAAAAGAGAAATTTGGTTCTTCAAATGGAAGAGAAAGAGGAGGGGAATTTCAAATTTGGTTTTTTCAATTTTATGGAAGAGAAAAATGAGGGGAAAATGAGTGTTTCTAATTAATGGAAAGAGAAAGAAGGGGGAGAATTTTAGTATTTTAATTTTTTTAAAGAAAAAATAAAACAAATTTGGTGTTTACAACAATCATTTATTTTAGCAAAATTCACTTAATTTTTCTACTTGTTTTCTATGCTTCTATATTTATTGCAATTTCAACACTACATGATCGTTATTTTACAACATTTAGTAAAATTTTCGCACATTTAAGTTGTGTTCAAGTTGAACTTTCATTTCAAAATGGGTGTTAAACTTGACATGTTAAGTCTTACGATTGCAATACCTCAGTCAAGTTGCGGGTTTGAAAATTTTGGTTAATCGGGTTGCGGGTCACTTTGGAAGGGAAAATCAGATGGAGATTTGGATGAGAACTTTGGAATGGAAAATTTATGGGGGGTGATTATGAGCCAACAATTATACTAAACATAATAAGTAATTTTTGACGGTTCTTTGTTTAGCGTATAAAGTATATGGTTAGGGTATAGGGTATCATCTACATATGGTTTAGGGTGTATATGGTTAGGGTATAAGGTATTGATAGTTTTGACGATTCTAAATTTTTTATTAACATATGTTCACTTGAAGTCTTTTAAAATATTTAACGGCAGGAGATCCCTTTTTAATTTATGTTTATGGTACGTGGTTAGGGTACAGGATGTATGGTGTAGAGTATAGGATATATGGTTAGGGTATAGCAAATATCACTTTTTTATCTATGTTTCGAAAATCAAAGTATGAATTTCACATTAAATTAACTATACTAGCAAAATCACAACTCATAGGGATATATGGTTAAGGTATAGGGTATGTTGTTAGTGTATAATATATAGATGGTTTAGGGTATACGATCAACATATATTAACTTAATATTGTCGATTGAGAGTAAGGCTAAGTGTATAGGATATATGTTATTGAGTAAGTTATGATTGAAGTCACAACAATTGTACTAAATTTGATAGTTAATATTTAATGGTTTGATTTTTAGGGTAATTCGAACAATTTTACAAATAACTCGTTTGGCAATTGTTTACTGAAGTTATTGGAGAAATGAATTACTTCGAAATAACTCCTTTTACCACTATGCTTTTGCCAAATACCACACGCCAAATACCAGATATGCATGGTTATACTAAAGAGATACTATAATCCAAATACTACTAAAATAATATCAAAATACCAAGTACATAATTAATGGTGTCTTTTGGTTGCAAATGTTGATATAACCATTACTATTAGCTAGTGTACTTTAGTACTTTACCCATTATGATCAATTACATAACAAGTTTGCAAGCCATATAAATTTATTCAACATTTTGACTAGTTTTTTTAAAATTAAGTATATATATGGTAGAAAGAAATTGGTTAAAAAATGATTAAAACATTTTAAATTAGTGTAATAAAGTGTAAGTTGGTAACGAGTAAGGAGTAAGTTACTCGATGCGCTGATCCGAACAACCCGCAACCCGCCCGACCCAAAACCCGATGAACCCGTAACCCAATTTGCTCGCAACCTGATTGAACCCGAACCCTATGAGCCCGCAACTCGTTTGAACGCAAACCCGATAAACCCGCAACCCGATGAACCCGCAATCCGTTTGAACCTGAACCCAATTGAACCCAGCTCGAACCCGCCCGATTGACTGCTTGTGGTTCAGGGTGGCAACTGGTAGTCGCGGCATCTATTAGGGCTGGCTATTTGGTCCGGATTTTTTTATTTTACCCAAAACCGGACCGTATAACCCGGACCGGGACCGGATAGTAAACAATCCAATCTAATCTTTGAGTTTAACCAACTCCTCACCTTTCAGGCCTTAGGCCACTCAAATCCCCACAAGCTCAATATAAAATCAAGACCGGATCAAGACCGGACTGTATCCAATCCAATCTTTGGTCCTTATATTTTTAAAAAGACCGGACTGGACCGGATCAATTTAGACCAATTTAACCGGATTAGCCACCCCTAGCATCTACTTCTTAGCTTTGAGTTCTCCCTGATCTCGGTTAGTTCCATATCATAAACATCAATACAGATAATTCGCCATTACAGCAATCAAGCTCGATTTACCTGTCCCAAGACAAGAGGGTTGAACGGTGAATACCCTATTTTGCGAGCCTTCCCAAATTCACTGTAGTAGTCCATCCTATTCACAAATCTCTCTAGAGTCTAGATCTTTTAAGATTGTGTTCTTCACGCAGCTTTGGCTGCCAATTGTGGCTCCAATTAGCATGCCACCCAATCCAGTTAAATTTAACTGAACAGGCAGAACCCTATGAATCCAAATTATCTGTTTTTGCATATTAGAATCCAACGCTCCGGACTAGAATGTAAACCAAGTTAATAAAAGATCTACCAAGGTAGTCGAGATCAATATGCATAGTATAAGACTAGATGCAAAAAAGAAATGACAGAATACATAAAAATATCATCAGCCTCCTTAAGCGCCATCATGCAAATGGAAAGAACCAAGATCCAAAATGGCAAGAAGAGCTTACAAGTACTAACAACAGATACCAAAAACTTGCAGGGCTCTGCTGACACTGATCTCTAATTCGCTCTGGGGGTAGCCCACTCAACACGAAGGATAAGGTTGTCATAACCATATCCGTTCAGCTTGTTTATCGCCCTCTCAGCATCTTCCTTGCTCACAAAGTTGACGAACCCAAAACCTCTGCTGACACCAGTCTTCTGATCGATAGCAACATAGACACGACTCACAGGACCAAATGGGCGGAAGAGATCGAGCAAGTCCGGCTCACGTGTGTCCTCAGAGAGGTTGGTGACACGAACCGAATTCTCTTCATTCCTGCGCCGCATATCCGAACCAACACTTCTCTCAGCACCAGGCCTCATGCTTGGTGGGACATAAGAACCCTTGGTGGCTCCGCCAGGAGCAGCAGCCTCAGATGTAGGAGGTTTGTCAACAAATGATTCGACCGGGGCAGCAAGATCCTTGTACGGACACCTCGATGTCCAGTGATCTCCTTTCTTCCCACATGTTCTGCACAACATGAGAACTGCTCCTTTGGGTAGCTGAGTCAAGCTATCACCACCCAACTTGTTTTCTTCCTGTTTGCTACCTATTTAACCCATTACAAAATTTGAGAGAAACTCATGTTAGCAGTTATCATGGTCTTAGAAACCAACAAGTCCACGTGGTATCCACACAATGAAGAAACACTTTCATGGAGGCTAATGAGCACATCCATTATAAACAACAAAAGGAAGTGGCATTGGAGAAGTGAAAAGGCAGAAAGAGCAAGTAGGTCAGTGATTACAATACAATACAGAACTTAAAGTTCAAAGCAATTGGTGGCGAACTTGTGGATGTTGTTGATGACCTATGGCAGTGAAACCAAATTATAGTTCACCATTGAATGCCGCCAACAGAATCTCAGTTTCGGTGGTATACTGACCATTCACATAAATCAGAAGCTCAAAGGCTAACATGTGACTGGCTAATTGACCACCATAAACAAAACAGCAAAAACAGAAATGGTGCAGCCATAAACAGAGAGAACGGGCATGAACAGGATATGAATGAAACATTCAACAGCGTTCAAATTGATCAGTGCTTTAATGTCTCCGTAACTGAATCGCCCAACTTCTAAGATAACATCAGTACACCCACCATGTATTCACAAACACATAGCATAACAAATGCTAACAAATCAATGGAATGAAAACACAGAAATTAACCCGAAAAAGGAAATCACATTTCTCAATACCCTTATATCGAATAAAAGCAGCCAGACACCATAATCAGGTTACTCGCATCTTAAAACGAAAGGAAGATATCAAACAAACTTCAGATGGAAAAGAAATGACGAAGAGACATGACACAAACCTGGAGCCCTGGGTCGTTCAAGCACGATCTCCTCCGTAGAGACCATAGTTAGCCGAGCCCCTACGTCCTCATGGACTGCGTCGCCGAACTTTGGCCAATTTCTCCGTTCCAACGCCCGTCGACTCAGGCGGGCCTTGGCCAGCTTCCTCACGCGGGTCGTCGTCGTGATCTTCACCTTGTTTCCATCGTCGTTGAACTTGTACTCAATAACTCGTTTAATCCCACTCTCATCGGGTCCAATCACTTCTTTCGGAGGCAACAGGAAGTCCAGATCCTCCCCATCATCCTCGTCCAATTCACCCCACCGGAGCTTGCTAGGTGCGGATTTCTCGATCGCCATGTTCCGCTCGAACGATAAGGAGGAAAGCAGAAGCGGCGGCAGCAGCAGGTGTTGATCGGGACTTGTATTAGGGTTTGAGCGAGCTGCCACAGTTCTAATGAAATGAGAGGACTACAATTCGTTGTGGTTTCCTTATATTCCACCGCAACGGCCCATTAAGATAAGCTGGTTCAGGCCCGACCCAGCACGGCTGAGGAAGAATAAGTTGCATAGCATTCCTTGTTTATTTTACTAGCTCAGTACTCGGCCCATTTGCAGGATTGCCAAAATATATTTATAAATTATATTCTAACCTTATATAATTCTCTTAAATAATATAAAGGCTAATTTATTTCAAGGAATGCAAGTAAATTAAAGGGTGGTATCTTATTATCGCCGAATTATACTTAAATAATCAACTTTGGTCCGTGATTTGTGAAATTAATATCTTGGCATCAACTATACGGTGTATAGACTCAATTGGCCAGACGCGTGATTTGACGGTCAACGGAACACCTCACTGCCATGTCGGTGATGTTGACTAACGGTCAAAGATGTTGACCATCTAAATAGACGGTCAAACCACGCGTCCAGAGAATTGAGTCTATATGCTGCATAATTGATGTCAGGATGTTAATTTCTAAAGCCACAGACAAAGTAGATTATATGATTATAGTTCAGACAAAAATAAGGTATTAAACCTACATTAAAATTTGGAATGAAAGCTATATACCATGCCAAGTATATATAATTAATATGAATTTGTATTTCAAAAAATATATAATTTATAGTTTTATATGGAAAAAATCAAACACATCGAAATGTTTATCAACGATGATCTCACATTAGAAAATAGAAACTCACCCCAATCCCCTCGGCCCGACAAAAATGGTAGCCTTTTATCATGATTTTTAAAATATTTTCTTTTATTTGAACCTGTTATAAGGTAAACTGGACAGTGATGGTTATGGATAGCAATTGGGCGGGTTTGCCTAAACCATCTCCATCCTCGCTTTCAAATATCTATATCCATACCCTTCTCATACTCATGCAGGTGAAGGTTTTGCAAATCCATCCCCATACCCATGGATTTCAGGTAACTATGGGTAATACCTATAGGTGTCAATCGGGCGGGTTCGGGCTGGGTTCAATCGGGTTGCGAGTTAGTCAGGTTACGGGTTCATCGGGTTCGAGTTCAAACGGGTTGCGGGTTATTCGCATTCAGGTTCGGGTTCAATCGGGTTGCGGCCAATTGGGTTGCGGGTTCATGGGGTTGGGTCGGGCAGGTTGTAGGCGGATCAGGATGCGGGTTGTTCGGTTCAATGCATCGAGTTACTTTGGGTTGAATTTTCGGGTTGGGCAGGTTGCATGCGGATGTATCGGGAATGGTGTTATACCGATTTTTTGAATTGAACTTTCAATTAATACATATTTTTTGATTATTTAAAAACAAGTGGAATTGTTATTATACATTTTTATAGAGAAATTGTTTTTAGCTAGTTAGTTATTGGTATGATTTATAGTATTACCCTAAACTATAAAATTTAGTAAAATTGATGTGACTTCAATTGTAACTCTACTCACTAACGTATAATCGAAACTATGAATAGTGAACCCATATACCCATATTTAATTTAATAATCCGAGGATATAGTCTATACTCTAGACCCCTAATGGTCTGATTCATGAACATATGTTAATAAAAACTTGAACCTTGTTAGTTATGATTTTGAGTTTTTGACTAATCGTGGCCATTCCATTAATACCTTATACCCTAAACATATATCTTATACGGTGACTCTATAGTCTTTACCTTAAACCCTATATGGTTTGGTTCATGAATATATGTTAACAAAATAATTGATCCTTATTAGGTATTAGTTAATGATGTTGACTAATCGTGCATAAACCATTAATACCTTATAGCCTACTTTGACTCTATGGTCTATACCCTAAACTCTAAATGGTTTGATTCATGAACATACGTTAATCAAAAACTTGATCCTTATTAGTTATTAGTTATGATATTGACTAATCGTGGCTAAACCATTAATACCTTATACTATTTAGAGACAAGGGTAATGTCTATTTTTTATCCAAGTCCTGTCCCACGCTACAGCAGGCCGAAGCGAGTAATATTCTCATGGGTACGGGACGGGGCAGCTTGACCCACTCTTACATGTTTTTTGAAAAAATACATGCAAAATTCTACTTTTTCGATAAAATGAAGAGGAAAACACTTTATGAATGAAAAATAGTGATAATAGAATGGGTGATTAAGTCTAACTAGTTGAAAGATCAATAACAAGTTGAAGAAAAGTCAAAATAAGAAAAATATGAATATGTAAGGTAAGAAATTAAGACATAACGGGCCAAAAATGGGTCGGGGCAAGACAGAGTGTGTTGGAAGTAGATATTCATGCCTCCACGCTAGTGCGGGTCGGGACTTCGTGTAATACGCACCCAATTGCAGGTTAGTTGGAATAAAATCCGACAGGACAGATTCAAATTGTCATCCTTAAAGATGGTGCTATTAGAAGAAAAATGGAAAAATACTATAGTTGGGAATCGAACACACGACCTGACAATGAAAGTGTACTACTTTGCTCCGCTATTCTTAGTCTTAATTAATTACTATAATTGAATTAGCTTTAGTTTATTATAAAAAAGACATAGCTTTAGTTAGTAATATTCATATGTTGTGCCTACCCTAAATAATGATCATATAATGTCAAAAAGATGATGAGTATCCTCTCATCTGGATTAATAAATGCCAAACCAATCGGAAAACGGAAAAAAATGTTACAAATGGTCACTGGATTGTAGGATTACTAACAAATTGGTAAGATGACTTTAAATTCTAACAAATTTTTCGTTAGCGTTTTGAATAACATACTAAATAGCCGTTTTGTTTATCCATATTAAGTTTATTGTCGGAGTAGTCCAACAATGTGTGAATTCGCATGTTTTAATAATGAGATAAAATCGATCCTTAATAAGAAATTGAGTAAGTTGAGAAACAGATTATCATAACCTTAGGTGACAGTGACGAAACTCGATCAAGTAATTAGTTTCATTTCAATAGATTATGAGTTAATAACAAGTTGTCTGGATTAGCTAAGTACGATCCATACAACCTGTCTATTATTAATTCAAACGAGTGGAAATGCTAATCCCGACCTTTCAGATGAATAGGGTTGACATTCTCAAGAATATCATATGAAGTTGGATAGTGAGAGGCGACCATGTTAATCATTCCATTGCAATCTTATGCTAAAAATTCAAAGCCCAATAACCAATTTGTAAGTGCTCCTAAAGTTGAGTGACCGTTTCCGAAATTGTGCTCTTAATATAATCTGTGACCAATTATTCTTTCGTAAAGGTAACTATCAAGAGTTGTTGTCTCCGTGGCACTTCCACATTAAACAAGTACCGGGCATGCTTGTCATTTGTCAAGTAGTTGAACCTGAATATTGCCGTCTTTCCCCTCA
Source organism: Linum trigynum (assembly GCA_964030455.1). Classification (NCBI taxonomy): domain Eukaryota; kingdom Viridiplantae; phylum Streptophyta; class Magnoliopsida; order Malpighiales; family Linaceae; genus Linum; species Linum trigynum. The sequence goes on along the minus strand of OZ034814.1, from coordinate 22,645,233 downwards.
GAAGATCCTTTCCGCACAAATAAAATATGGTAAGGCCTTGTTGTCTACACTCTCCGCAAGGCATCTGCTTCTCCTTCTTCTCGGTTCCTTCGTCTTCTTAACAGCAACCCGCAGAATTGAACCATTGAGTAACAGGGCAAGATGGTGGTAGCAGCAGTGGCAGAGCTTTGGAAGCACAATGAAGAGATCGTTACCCTTTTGAAGAACAACTACGACCTCCTAATTGCAGCTTTCCTAGCCGTAGCTGCAACTTTCCTCGTGTCAAAAGCCTGGAGCAAAGGCGGCGCCCGGAGTATCGACGTCCCAGGCCGCCTCGGTCTGCCGTTCATCGGCGAAACCTTGGCCTTCCTGTCGGCCACCAACAGCTTCAAGGGGTGTTACGAGTTTGTCAACCTCAGACGGTCAAGGTGAGCTCGTTGACCGATTCTCCCTGGATATTATTCAGTCTTTCTGAAAGCTTTCATTCTGATGCTGTTTTTTGGTTGTGAAACAAAACAGGTATGGGAAGTGGTTCAAGACGAGGCTGTTCGGGAAGATCCACGTGTTCGTCCCGACGACAGAGGGAGCCAGGAAGATATTCACCAACGACTTCTCCTACTTCAACAAAGGTTACGTGAAATCCATGGCAGACTGCGTAGGACCAAAGAGCTTGCTCTCTGTTCCTCACGAGAGCCACAAGAGGATCAGGCGCCTGCTCTCCGACCCTTTCTCCATGCCTTCCCTCGCCACCTTCGTCGTCAAGTTCGACCAGCTGCTCTCCCAGAGGCTCGCGAGGCTGGCGCGAAATGGGGACAGCTTCAAGGTCCTCGAGTTCAGTATGCAGGTCGTCAGCAATCCGAACCACACCATACATCAAACTGAATTTAGTTGGGGTTCTGAAACATTGACAATTTGGAGCTCTTTCTCTTTTGGTCTATTTGGCAGATGACGTTTGATGCGATGTGTAGCATGCTGATGAGCGTCACGGAGGAATCCTTGCTGCGAGAGATTGAGAAGGATTGTACTGCTGTTTCGGAAGCGATGTTGTCGTTACCAGTTATGATTCCGGGAAGCAGATACTACAAAGGAATCAAGGTAATGTGTTTTACCCACAAGATTTTTTGTCCTGCAACATTTTGGGAAAGAACCTGAAACTGGCTTGTGGGAAGAGAAAACAGGCGAGAGAAAGGGTGATGGAGAGATTCAGCGGAATGATTGAGAGGAGACGGAGTGGAGTGGAGAGTCATGAAGATTTCTTGCAATCCATGTTGGCCAAGGATTCTTACCCGTCTACCGAAAAGCTGGAGGATGCGGAGATCATGGATAATCTGCTGACTCTGATAATTGCAGGGCAGACAACAACTGCTGCCGCCATGATGTGGAGTGTCAAGTTCCTGAATGACAACAGAGATGCTCAGGACCGCCTCAGGGTAACGAAAAACTCTGAAAAGATCGAACCTGTTCCTTCTTTTGTGGAAATTTTGATAAGAACAGTCTTCTTGAACGTATGTATGTCGATTGTTGTTACAGGAAGAACAGTTGGCTATCACCAGGAAGAAAGCAGATGGCTATCTCCTCAGTCTGGAAGACATCAACAGCATGTCCTATGGTCTAAAGGTATGTTCTCAAAACAAAACAAATCCTTAAGAACACTGGATTGCTTTAGAGGAAAAAAGTTCACTTCTGAGACTTCTAACTAACCAGGTCGTGAAAGAGACGCTGAGAATGTCAAATGTCCTGCTGTGGTTTCCCAGGGTTGCTCTGAATGACTGCACAGTCGATGGCAAGTTTTTCCCGCTCGATTACCGTAATAGAAACTCTTTCTCCATCTCTCTCTGTCTCTCATGGTGTCTTGGTTTAATCTTCTTCAGGAATTGAGATCAAGAAAGGATGGCATGTAAACATAGACGCGACATGCATTCATTACGACCCAGTTTTGTACAAGGATCCTCTGCAGTTCAACCCTTCCAGATTTGAAGTAAATAATGATGATCTCTCTAATTCTAATTCTACCCTCCTCTAGTAGCGATTCAGGCTGCTATATTTCATATCCCACCAACTCGAAACCTGTATATCGTGTGCGAGCAGGAAATGCAGAAGTCGTACAGTTTCATACCATTCGGGTCAGGACCTCGAACATGTTTGGGAATGAACATGGCCAAGGTGACACTCATGGTGTTCCTCCATCGCTTAGCCGGCGGGTACAAGTGAGTAGCACCCTAAGTGGTCCAGATCTGGGAATTCTATGTGAAAGATTTACCTGATTTCTTGTTCTGGGAACTCGATGTGATGTGTTTCAGGTGGACCATGGATGATTTGGATCTCAGCCTGGAGAAGAAGTCCCATATTCCAAGACTCAGGAGCGGTTGCCCTATAACCTTAAAGGCCCTTTGAAACCGCAAGAAATGAAGCATAAGCTAGTCATATGTACAAACAACAAAGCATCCAAAACAATGTCAGTTACAAAACACATGTGTTTTATCGTGTGATGTAAGTTCATCAGTTTTCAGCTAAAAAAATATGCACAAACAGCACACGAGCAAAAGCCACAGTTCATTTGTAGTTCTTATTCAGTAAAAGTGTAAAACCATTAGAGAAAGGAGTAAAGGTTACTCGAAGCAGCAGGCGACACTGGATGCTTTTACTTTTTTATGGCAATCGATTTATACTTCCGCATTGTGCTCGTTATAGCTTGTTCAACAGGGAGCCTCTCCATGCTCGATGCGCCATAGAATCCATGGACTCCATTAGTCCTCTTAAGCACAAACTCTGCTTCCTTGGGTCCAGATACTGGGCCTGGACAAGCAAAATTCAGAATTCGTGCGTTGGTAAGAAGTCAAAAAGAGATATAGAGAGCTTGCACATAAAGAAAGCAAAACAAGAAACATCCACCTCCATGGCAGAGCACAATAACAGCAGGGTTGATGTAGTGAGCAGCATCTGCAATAGCTTGAACACGATCTACACTTTGCTCGAGTGAGATGGCGGTTTTGGCACCGATGGACCCGGAAGTCGTTAGTCCCATATGAGCGACAATGATGTCAGCACCAGCCTTTGCCATTGCAGTGGATTCATTCGGGTTGAAAGCGTATGGTGTTGTCAAGAGACCCATTTTATGGGCCTTTCCAATCATCTGGACCTCAAGGCTGCCACATAGGAAAAGAAGCAGAGTAACTAGTAAGCATAATTTAACCAATTACCAAAACAAAGAAGAAAACCAAAGGAGAGGGAAATTTGGTAGTGAAAGAAATACCTATATCCCATTCCTGTCTCTTCCAGATTTTGTCTAAAGTTGCCATCAAACAGGCCAACAGTTGGGAAATTTTGCACCCCATTGAATCCGATGGATTCCAGCCCCTTCAGGAAGTAATCCATTCTCCGGAAGGGATCAGTTCCACACACTCCAGCAAGCACTGGTACTCTTGTAACTACCTGCAACATTTTTCTCAGTAGGTATCAGTAATAGCCAACTCCAGATGAATTTGCTCTTATTCATTTGTAAGACTTGGCTAGTGCTGCAACATTCTCGAAGGCACTATTCAAATCAAGAACAGAAGGTATGAAAAAAAATCAGACAATCATTAACGGGTACTGACTCACAATGGTTTCTCAGAACAGAATTATATAATTGCTGACTGTTTAGTTAAAAGAGCTTTAATGAACAACTGTTCCTCAAGAGGAAATGAGAATGCTTGTCAACTTACTGGTAAAACTTCATTTGCCATTTCCATCACAATGGCATTTGCATCAGCAAACGGTAACAAGCCTGCCAAAGAACCCCTTCCTGCCATTCGAAAGCGGCCCGAGTTGTACAAGACTATGAGGTCAACACCACCAGCTTCCTCAAACTTGGCAGATATCCCTGTTCCTGCACCAGCCCCAATTATAGGGAATCCTTGATCGATTTGACCTCTCAGTTGCTGTAATATTGTGCTGGTCTTTTGCAACGTCTCTGGGACAGTATATATGAGCGGAAATACATCAGTTAAACAAATTACACACTCTCCACCTTTTCGAAGTAAAAATCAAACTGCTTTCTGAATGATAAAGCTGCTCCAGTAACAGAGTCCACTGATCACCTGGTCTAGCATCAGGGTAGTTGCTTGGGCTGTATGGGATGGTTGCACATCTTGATGATTCTTCTACACTACTATTGCTTTGATCCTCGGAAGGTTTGGATGCTGTAGCTTCTGGAGGATTTGGATCCAGGGGATGTTTTGCACTGATCTCCAGAAATGCATTAACCAGGACATTGGCAAACTCAGGATCATTGATATTATAAGGAAACACCTTCACCTGCAAGAAAGCTTGCAATTTGAGAACGTAACCTCCAGATGGAAAGATACAGTGGCTTCCAAAATTGAAAGCAAGAACAGAAAGGTGGCTGGAACCAGTTACCTGCCTATCCTCAGTCTTCTGGATCAAATGTTGTAGTTCATTCAGTAAAGTTGAAGTTGCATCTGGATCATAAAAGGGCTTCCCATGAGAGTCCAAAGCTGAGACGCCCTTTTCTGGCAGACAAACACGGATCTTGGCTGGTGATTTATTGAGTTTATCAGCAATGAATGCAGCAAATTTTTTATTTTCATCTGCTGTTGTTCTGATCAACGAAACCTGTAAGTGGAAAATGATGATTACAAGGGCACTAGCTTTGCTCCCTGGGTAGAAGGGGGAAGAAAAGGACAGAAGTTACAAAGGCATATTTAAGAGAAATCAAGGATTTAGATATACCAACATGCTTGAAGCCATACCTTACTTGACTCGATCTAAGCAGTTATGGTAACCGAGAACAACAGACCTCAATTTTGCCGAATCTCATGGAAGCTTAGCTAAATAACAGTTTACTGAAGAGTTCTTACCTGTTCGTTATGAACGTGAATTTTCCTTTGTTGGAAATGAGAAGGTATAGTATCCTTTGCTCCGAAATTAACCATGTCCAAGGCTCCTACACTCAGGACCAAAGGAATCTTCTTCTCTATCAAGGCATCAAAACGAGAACTGTCACATGCCATAACACCCCCAACTATGTAATCCGCAACTTCTGTAGTAGTAATGTCCAGAACACCCTAGGCAAAACCACAAGGTGAGAAACAAACTACCAACCCTGAAACACTAAAAGGGAAACCCAGCGAAACAGTCTGAAAATTCCACAATACGCAAACAGATAAGATACCTGTATAAACCCCTGTCTCACAAGATTCTCCATTGCCATGCCTCCAACGCCAGTAGCATGGAACACTAACGTCTCATAACCTTCTTTTTCCAGCCTTTCCTTAACAGCATTTACACATGGAGTTGTAACCCCAAACATGGTCATCCCCACAGTGGGTTTCGAACTTTCCCCAGAAGACCTCCCAGCCCTATCCAGCCTTCCAACAACCATTCCAGCAAAAGCAGCTCCGGCGTTGGATAAGACCGCCCTACTCACGCTGTTAATTCCGCATACATCCACAACGGAAGGAAACAACACCAAATCGGAAGTCCCAACGTACGGCCCAGTCTGGCCGCTGGCCACAGTAGACACAATCACCTTGGGAATTCCAATCGGAAGCGAGCGAAACGCAGAGGATATAAGGGACGTCCCTCCACTACCTCCAATTCCAATAGCGCCGGCGAGTACACCACTTTCTTGCGCCTTCTTCAGGAAGCATTCCAGCGCCCTACTCATCACCGCGACAGCTTCGGCTCTGTCGTCGGGGAGCGGTACCGTCGATCCCTGCTCCGATGAAGCGAGAACGTCGTTTCTGGATACGAAATTGGGATCTCCATCAGGAATTTTAGCCTCCATTCGACCGACGGAAACATCCACCGCCACAACTTCGACCTGCCGTTCCCCATGGAAGAAATTAGGTGAAGCGCAACTGCAAAAATCCCCACTAACTCAGTCTGGAAAAGTGGAAAGACGGTACCTTATGAGAGGAGGGAGCATTGTTGGAGAAGCAGCGGAGATTGGAGCGGACGGAGTCGGACAGAAACTGGAGCTCGTCGAGCTTGGTATCGGCGGTTCCGACGCAGAAAACTCGCAGAGTTGGATCGGCAGCTTCCATTTCCGTTCCCTTGTGCCCGGCGTCCCGAATTTGATTAAGGAGAAGTCAAGAGTCAAGACAGTGAAGGGATTGAGATGGATTGAATTGAAGCAGCAACTTGGAGTGAGAAGGCGGGGAAAGAGTGAGATCCAGCAAATCCAAAGTGGGTCAGGAGATGCCGCGTGGGAGACAACAAGGAAGGATGACATTGACTCTTTGCCCTCTCGGAGGGAGTTGTTGGAAGGGCACTATCCGTTATTTTGCTGGCACACAGTTTACAGTTTTTGTTAATGAACCAAACTACTCAATAACAATTTGGAGACCGACTCGACAAAATTTGGTTCAACACTTAGATTCGTATTTAATTGACCAGGCTCGCGAACAAAATTATTTATAAACGAGCAAAGCTCATGTTCAACTTATAGGCTCGAGAACAAACTCAAAGGCGAGAAAGAAGTGGGCTATTTCTTTGCAAAATTGTGCTCAATTTCATATGTGGCAATTCCGCCAAGATCTCTTCCTTAGTTGGGGTAATAATCCGCACGAATCGGATTTTTTGAGGAACATACCGAGAGAGGATTGGATTTGGTTAGACAATGTGTGGTTGGTAAACAAAGATCGGTTTTTTAGCAAGGCACGGAATACATCGTCAAATATTCAATATGATTCCACAAGATCTAGTTTCATTCAAGAAAAGGATTCTAGCCAATTGAAGGGATCTTCTTATCAATCCAGAGATCATTTAAGTCTTTGTTGTTGGTGTTTTGTGAGCCAAGTTCGAGCTCGAGATTGATCGACAATCGATATTTTATCAGCTGAACTAGATTTTTACTCATTAGAGTCATTTGACGATCCGAGCTCGAGTCCAATTCGAGCTTCTATTTTTGTAAACGAGCCAAGCTCGAGCTTGCATATTAAAGTTCGTGTCGAACTCGAGTTCACTTCGAGTTTGAAGTTATTTTAATGAGTTGAGTCCGAACCATGGCATAGCTCGATTCGGATCATTAACAACCCTATTAAATACCCTCCTTTATTGGATGACAACACATCCGGAGTGAGCTCTTAAACTCACAAATGCACTCTAAGCCACCCGCAATCCACTCATCCATTATGATATGGTTCCTATAGGTGGAGTGTTACTTGTAAAATATGTGACATTAAAAATTGAGTAGATTCGGTTGATACACGATCCATCTAACTTTATAACCTCAAATCAACGAATTTCTAACTTAAAGTTCTAAGTAAAATGAAATCCTCAAAATAAAAATAAAAATCCACCCAATTTCTATAATTCATAAACACTAATTATCCTTCGTACTCAATTTTGAAAGAATATATTCTCAAATTAGTGTTATTGATGATAATTGCGAAGCCTAATTTATTTTCATTGCTGGAAATATATATGAGATGTTCACTACCTTCTACCATTCATCGTTAACTTTTATTGTTTATATAGTAATTTGGATTATCCTATTCTTTGGTTACATAAATGTTCAGGTTGTGGCTTGAAGTCTTTGATAATTATTTAGATTAGATCTATAATGAAGATTCATCTTCATTTTACATTTGGTTATTATTAAACTTAGACAATATTTTTCAGTTCAATATTTTATATTTGTGAATAATTACTAATACCAATATTTTAAATTAAATGATGCATCTTATTTATGAACTAAAGGCTAAATTACAAGTTTGGTCACTTCAATTATACAAATCTTTCACGTTTGTCATCCAAATTACTTTTCTTTATTATTCGTCACTAACTTTACGAATCGTTTCATCGTTAGTCACCGGTCGTTACACTCCGTTAAATTTGTCCTACGTGGCAGTCAACTATAAAGTTTGACCATTAACTAGAAGACGTGAAAATTTAAAAAAATAAAAAATAAATTTATTTATTTGTCCAAATCATTATTCCACCTACTTTCTGTATATGATTTATCATATTACTTATTTAATAAAAAAATAATTATATTACAAAAATAAATAATATGATAAATTAATCACTAGCTCCAACATCACCAAATCCTGACTCGCCGGCTGCGACGACGACGACGACCCTTCCAGCGAGTCTAAGCATGCTCGAGTAGTAATGCAACGCCTCCGTGAACCTGTCCACGAACACCGGCCCGCTGTGGTTCACTTCCTGCTCCACCACCGTCACGATCTTTGGCTTCGTCGCCTTGATCGTCGACAACACCTTGTCCATCCAGACGCTCCAGCCAAGGAAGCGGTGGATCTCGAACATCGAGTTCACCGCCATCGCCTCCACGTCTGCCGGGCGCAAATCTAGCATCTCGGGCTCCAGATCTGCCAAGCTGTTGGCCAAGAACCCTCGGGATTCAAATTCCACGACCATTGTCTCTGCCAGATGCGCCAGTTTCCACTCCACCTGCTGTAAATTGTCGTAGTTGTTGGGCTGGGGACGCCCGATTCTGGTAAATCGGAAGGCCGGCGGCACACTGAGGCGTATTGCTAGGGCCTGCATAAGACCGGACTACTGCATCCCTTGAAAAATTAATCGAGTGGTTCCTCTAAAAGGAACTGTGTTGTAATGGAAATACTAATCGAATAACAGAACCAATTTGACTCTTCTCTTCTTCCCCTCCCTGTATTCTTTCTCTGTTACTTTCTCTTCTTCTTCAATCTCTCCTTCCTCAATCTTTCCCCTTCTATTATCCATTCCTTTTCTGTAACTTCATTAACAACCTTCTTTCCCGATTCGCCAAGATTACACTTCCAACAGACTGGCGCATTATAGTAAATCTTGTATATCCGGCGAGCTAGAGCCTTTGCGAAGTAGGTTGCTGCTTTCCTCAGGGCGCCAGTCTGGGACGCCACCAGTAAGCCTATGTGCTTTGTGATTGCATCGGCGAGCTTCACGTTGTCTTATTGAACCGCCTCGGCGCAGGCCAGGAGAGTATGGACGAGACTGACACCGACCTCCTGTGAATCTATTAGCACCCAACTCGACTGTACCAAAATCGGCTGGACCATCTTCTATGAGCAGGGCCACCGCCACACCGGACAAATAAATTTTATTTTTCTATTCTTTTAATTTCTATGTCATCTAGTTAACGGTCAAACTTTATAGTTGACTGCCACATAGGACAAATTTAATGGAGTGTAACGACCAGTGACTAATAGTGAAACGATTTGTAAAGTTAGTGGCGAATAAGAAAGAAAAGTAATCCGGATAGCAAACGTGAAAGATTTATATAATTCGAGTGACTAAACATTTAATTTAGCCATGAACTAAACATTGTTTAGTTTGGAGATTTCTTTCATTTTAACCTAAAAAAAAATTGGAATTGTATGTTCATTTGAAAAGTTTTTGTTACAAATTTTGAAAAGTATGTTTTAAACCACCATCATCGACAATCACCTAACAAAATACAATCACAAATACATGTTTTAATAGATATGAATCGTTTTTTTCTTCATCTATCACGTATTACATGGTTTTGAACCCCATCCAAATATACATAGAACGACCCACTACAACACTACCCACCCCTTCGAGGAAATCAAAGCCAATCTAAAAAAATTAGAATTCTCTCGACTCTCAATTCAACTGCCGGAAATTGCCAAATTGGATTGGACTGGTGGGGTCCTGGGCCTGGTGGGCCGGTGGAGTCGTGTTTGGTGGGATAGTGCAGCAAGGTCTTTGGGCTTGATCATGGGTGGGTCGGTGAGCTAGTTGGCCACAGTTTGGCACAGTTTTATCGGGTCTAGAATGATATCTAATTGGTATGCATTCCCACTCCCAAAGAATGCCTCAAACACTGAAGATAGGGATTAGGGTGAGTGAACATAGGGTGACAACGCCTCTTGTATTGTTAGGGTAACAACATCATGTCCATCCAATAAAAAGTTAGGATTATGCTTACTTTTAATTAATTAGGTTGACTCAAATTAGGTGTGTGGGCTTGTCTTTTGACATTTCTCTTCTTATAAAGCCTTTGCTCTCTTGTTTTGACGATGTCATCACCTAACATTTTTCTCCTATGTCGTGGCTTCTTTTGGACTCTTCTTGTGGGCCTTCTCTAAGTATTATGTTTTGGCTTCATACCCTAGAAATTGTCAACCTTTGCGTGACCAATCCCAAGGTCAGTGGTTGATGAAGCATGATGTTTGTCGTGCATCCTTAACAAAGAATTCAATAACATTCACACATGTCATTTTTCAAGGTAACATATGTCTCATCCTAGAGTATGAAGTCAAAGTTCATTAACAATCATACTTGAGTCATTTTGAAAACCTCAATTTATTTTCTCGACAGTCAGTCTTATTTTGAATACAAAATTTCTTAGCATATGACTAGGACCTCAATAAGGCTTGCTCAATCATCATAATTGATCTAGAGAAAATATTATTAATTTGAACTTAGGACTCTTTAGACATTATCAAGTGTTGTACATGTAATTCCTCTTCATTTGATAATTTTATAGATAGATGTTCTTATTTAATCGATATAAATAAGAAGTCTTTTTTAAAATTTCCATTATTGCTCCATCAAGTTCATATTCATGTCGCTTGCTATATAATACATGTTTTATTTGATATTCATATAAATTATAAAAAGAAGAGACTAATTGATAGCCTTAACTGTAAAATAACATAGTTTAATTTACAAATTTGATTGATCATCAAACGTTTGTTTTCTTTCCCTCCTTTGTTATATTTTGTTTAACCAATAAAGATATTAGGGTATGTCTATGGTGACTTGCAAGTTACAAGGACTTGGACAAAACAGTCAATCGAGAAGTGGTCGTTGGTCACTGATTACACGAATGTGTCCATTTTGATGGAAGATTACGGTCGACCTTAAATATGGACGGGTCGACCGTGCGTAAGAGACTCATAAGCAGAAAGATCGGCCTTTCTAGCAAAGTGGTAAACTATATCAATAAGAGGTCGACCATTCCAAAGAAGAGATCGACCACACAAAATAACGCTACACCCTCCAACTTGACAACCCAACCTCTTGGTAGATTAAAACGATTGGTTTCACAATTGGCCTTGTACAAGAGCAACAACCTTGAATTGTTGCCTATACGGGTCTACCTAGCTATGTAGTCCAATCGACATCATAGGACCGAGAAGGTCATGCACATTTTGAAATCTGACAAAGTACCATAGAAATATTTACATTATATCGACAATCATAGTGGCAAGAAACCATATCTTCTTAGAAGCTTAATCAATAGAAAACACAATAAACCCACCTCATAATAGTTCACACATATCTCAAATCCAAAACCTCAACAACTTAATCTCAATCGGCTATCATAGTTGCTTTAAACCAACTTGTCTTATAAGCTTAATAGATCACACCAAAATAAATAAAAAGCATGATGTAATTTATGGAGTTCCTTGATATCTCTCCTCTCACTCACCTTGATTATCCCAATCGCGATCCTAAAATTATGGTGCTCGAATGTGTTGGGATACATGTATCTTTCATTGAAAGAACAAAAATCATCCCGCATCTAAGTTACAATCACCTGAAGATAGTGCTCATTTGGATGGATATTTGCCTCACTATGCATTGTCATCTTTATAGTCCATGTTTGTTTCTTCATGCTCAACATTCTAAGTACCATCGTCCTTGTTTGTATCTAATGACTTGATATTTGCACATGTTTTCCCCGTTGTTTCTTGATCGTTTAAGCTTGCATTATCGCTTCTTTGGCCTATTTTACGCTAGGTTTTGTTCCTTGGTCACATTTCAGGTCCTAGCACATAAAGTGAAGCGTAGGCGCAAGTTTCAAGTCCATTGGAGATCAATTGGCGACTCGGGGGGAAGAAACTCGGGTATGACTTGAAGAAGAATGGATTTCTACCTCCGTTTGTGACCATAGAATCATGTAAGCTTGTCACGAGAAGAAAGAGGACGAGACTACAAGCGTCTGGGATCAAACGACACCTGATTTGGAGTCCGAACGAGGGAGAAACGAAGAATCAAAGATAGGGGACCCAGAACTGCAAAATACCCGACCGGGTATTTTGACCATCTGATAGGGTATTTTTGACAGCATCATAAGGCCCCCCAGCCGTTAACCAAAAATACCAGACCGGGTCACGAACGCAGGCTGTTAAAAGCCTGTTTTGTGTGTTTTTGGAGGGGGAGAGCTGGGTTTTGCATCCCAAACACCCAAGGGACGAACCAAAGAGAGAGAGAGTGCGATTTGAGGGCATTCTTGGAGTGGAATTGGAGGATTTCTTCGCCTTGGAAGCTCAAGGAATAAGCCCGGACTTGAAGACTGATCATCTGAATATTCTTACTGCAGTCTCTCTCTTCTCTATGGAGTAACTTCCCTTCACTTAGGTTTTGAGGAACCCTAGCTATGTTTGTTTGATTGGATGATTGTATGAGTACTCCTACTTGATAATCTTGAGCTCATATTCAATCTATGCACGTTTTCATGATTCAATTCTTCTTTAGTCGAGATTATTGATTCTGCTTTGATCCTATGAGAGCGAATACCTGATTAGATCAATAGAGCAACATAGATTGATAGTATTGGATCGATTGCTTTAGTCGAGGGTCGATTCACTGCTTTGTATCGATTGAGAACCTCATTCGATAGAGGGATTCTAGTTCAGAATGCCTTGACGGTTGTTCTAGGAAGGATACGTCCCTCTAGGCAATCAACTCAAGAGGGCCTTGATCCTTTAGTCGAGATTCAAGATCTAGTCAAGGATTCTCCGCATTGTGAATGAAAGTGAAACAAGTTAGAAATCATCAATTATTAATCTGGCTAGTGGCTAGGGGGAATCATACCTAAGTGAGTTCCCAACCTGTAATTAGATTAACTTTAACTATAGTTTGTTAGAGTAGTTTTAGTTCTTCCATCTTAATCTGGTTTGCTAGATAATGAACTGAAGCTGAGTAATAGTAACTCTAGAGGCCCGTGGATTCAATATTTATTACTTGAGCCACTATACTGCAGTCCCTTTCATTGGTTATACTTGGCCATTGTTAGGAGTTTTGTCATAGCGAGTCAAGTTTTTGGCGCCGTTGCCGGGGACTTTCTAGATTATTAGGAAAGGCAGAAGTTTGTTACTTTAGCGCTTTTCTTTTATTTTCCACCCTTGCTTTTCACTTGGGTGTTTTTGTTTTTGTTGGTGCAGATCTGAATCATGGATCCTCATGGCTTCTCCAACCATTGGGGGTATCCAACACTGTATGAGTTGTGTGACCCCGTGACTTCCTGGAGAAATCAAGGAGGAGAAGACTATGGATTCGGGTTTCAGTACCAACCCCCTTACTATGGAGAACAACCGGACCCTTGGACATTTCAAGAACAATATCCTTATGAAGAAGAATTCCTCCCACAACCAGAAGGGCCATCGGAGCTAGAGTTAGCCATGGCGGCCTTCACGGGCTATTCTGCAAAGCCATGCTACACTCCACGACCAGATCCAAACTATGAATTGAGGCTTCTCGTGGAGCAGTTTGCTCAGGACACCGAGAGACACAATCGCAAGATGGACCTCCTTTTCCCATCTTTTGTCCTCCTAACTCTTCATCCCTTCGCAAATCGAAGGAGACTGTTCCATACTCAGCAAAGCAAACAGAGCGGGTTGAGCAAGTTTGTGCACAACTTGCTCAAGATCACCCTTCTACTATCATACTAGAAGAGGGGGAGGAAGACGAAGGCTACAAGGAAATTGTGGAGCAAACAGAAGTTGTCACGGAGAGCTCTCGTGAAGATCATGATCAAGAATGTCCTGTTGTAGCTGACCACACCTTCCCATATCCCACACCGAGCTTTGAAGAGGTGGGAATGAGCAAAGAGATGCAAGATGATCTCATGAAAGAAATTGCTTGGCAACTTACTCTCCAATCCGTGCTAGAAGAAGAAGAGCGAGAAAGGATGAGGAAAGAAGTTGTGGAGGATGACAGAAGTGAATTAGAGGAAGTTCTTTATTTTTTTCCGAAGGGAGGAATTGAATTCTGAAGAAGGAAGGGGGGTTGAAGAAGCAACTGGCGTCCAGGCTGCGGACGAAGTTGAGGTGGAAGAGGCTTGCACCGGCCTTATGTTGCAAATAATATCCCCACCAAACTTCGAGGAACTGCTTAGCAATGACCCATTTGCAGTGTCTCTTAGCCAGACCAAGGCCACATCAACATTGGTCCCTCTTGGTGGACGCGATGGTGGTCAATCGATGTTGTCATATCTGGTTTGGGGCACTGAGACAATAGAAGAGAATAAGAGGTCTCGAGGGTGGAGACTTCATTTGCATCAAGTGAACGAGCTTCCATCACCTGTCAAACCACATGTTCGTGACTTGAGACTCCACCTCATCGACGAGAACCTCAACTTCAAAGTGGTTCTGGGGTGGACCGAAACTTAGGAGCCATCGTCCGGCTCACGACGTGAAAGAAGCGCTTGTTGGGAGGAAACCTAACCAGTCGGCTTGCATTTCTTTCTCTATTTCTCCTCGGTTGAGTCAGTTTTGTTCTTTGATTTTAGAGTCAATAACTCAACCTTTGTGAGATTTTGTGTGGTGTGTGTGTTCCGACTACTCTCTCCTCCTGGAATGCACCGCCTGCCCCGTCCACCATCAGTCACCCTTGATATGGTAACTTCGTTCTACCCTCCTTATCTTTCCTCCATTGAGGACAATGTCGTGCTTAAGTGTGGGGGGATGTTCGATTATGTATGCGTGTGAATGTTTGGCTGTATGTGTGTGCTTGGAGCCTAGTCCACTGTCGAAATTTTGATTTGAGGGCTCCAAGTACGTGTTCCTTGCAATTGTCTGCTCAGTATGCTTTGAATTGACAGTCTCTATAGTAATGTGCAACCTAGGGAGGTAGTGTAGCACTATGGAGAATGTTGATGCATTTAAGAAGTCTCTTTTCTTCTTCTTCATATTATGTTGGTTGATTGTGTAAATTAGTGATCTTAGGACACTTGAATTGTGTGGTTTTGTGGACTCTCTACCTGTCATGGACTCCTGTATCATGTTTTGAAATAAAAGGTGCTCGAAAATGTGCTTTAAAATAATGTCTCTCGTGCGAATTGGGCGAAAGTGTGTAAGGGGAGACAGGAATCTGTTCCCAATTTCCACCTACTACCTCCATCCCCCTTTCATTTCTTTCCCTCGCACGAGGCTGGAGACATCCGCTCCTGGCATGGCCGGTAAGAGCCGGGTTCCGCAAAACCTCTGCTAGGTGGGAGCCCCCATTTTTTGAAAAACTTGTCGGAACCCTTGAAAAGAAAAAGAAAAAGAAAAAAACAGAAAAACAAGAAAAAGAAAGAAAGAAAAAAGGTTCCAACCATCTTCAAAAAGAAAATAGAGCACCTTAAAAATGCGAGTCCGTGATCTTTTGTTTTTGAGAGTCCATTCGTCCACGATTCATTTGTCCTCTGATCACTATTTGCCATGATGCCGACTCGAGACTAGCGTTCTCGCCGAAGAACCTATGAGATGACTTGTGCGTCGGTTGACCTTGTAAGCTGCTAAATGATCTAGAAAATCCTCTATCAATGATCGAGGGTGCATGTTGCTATAGAGGTCTGGAGAGCTGCATTGGTTTGAGTTAGGTTTGCTTGGAGACAAGCAAACTGTTAAGTGTGGGGGGATTTGATGACTTGATATTTGCACATGTTTTCCCCTTTGTTTCTTGATCGTTTAAGCTTGTATTATCGCTTCTTTGGCCTATTTTACGCTAAGTTTTGTTCCTTTGTCACATTTCAGGTCCTATCACATAAAGTGAAGTGTAGGCGCAAGTTTCAAGTCAATTGGAGATCAATTGGCGACTCGAGGGAAGAAACTCGGGTATGACTTGAAGAAGAATGGATTTATACCTCAGTTTGTGATCATAGAATCATGTAAGCTTGTCTTGAGAAGAAAGAGGACGAGACTACGAGCTTCTGGGATCAAATGGCACCTGATTTGGAGTCCGAACGAGGGAGAAACGAAGAATCAAAGATAGGGGACCCGAAACTGCAAAATACCCGACCGGGTATTTTGACCATCTGATAAGGTATTTTTGACTCTAGGCCGGGGGGTTTCCCAGAAACGTGGTACGCTGCATTTCGAAACCCCCAACCGTGGCTCAAGAATACCCGACCGAGTATTTTTGAGGCCCGACCGGGTATTTTTGCTATTTAAGCAAACCCTCGGTCGACACCTCTCTCCACTCATTTTTTCCAAAAATTCCCCTCTCTTCCTCTCATTATGTTGAATATGTTCCTTGTCCGGGCAAACCTTACGCTTTGTCGCTAGTTGCTCACCCAATACCAAGATTCATAGACAGAAAGGCACAGTCTACACCAGCAAAAGCTTCAATCTTACCCGCTTGAAGTGCAGCTATATTGATATATCCTTGGAAGTCGCCTTCTCTAACGCAAAGAGAGATGCCCAAACTTCAGAGGGAACGAGAACCCAACCAGAGAAAGCTATATTGGGTCCCCAGGTTACTCTCGATAGAGGTATAAACAATTAGGCTTTTCAAGGCAATGTCAATTGAAGAAAAAGAAGTTAAGAGTGCAATTACATAAGGGTATTTAGACACGAAGGACAGAGGTGCCCTCTCTCCTCTTTGGTTGACGCCAACCACCGCCCGCCGGCCGCCACCACCTCCATCGCCGGCCACTTTCCGGCGACTTTCCAACGAGTTTTCTGGCTCGTTTTGGGCGCGATTTAGCGTCCCTCACCCTTCTCTCGTGTATCCTCTACGGTCCTACTTGTGTTTCCAGGTGTGTTTCTTGGTAGATTTATTCTTTTTCTGGAAAATCAGACTTTAGATTTTAGGACCCAGAACCTTGATTTGCCTGGCATGTTTGATTTAGAATAGGGTGAGGGATGTCGTGGTTATGTTTGGCTATTGTGTGATTCCCAATTGCTTGAATGGGTCGGTTATGCTTGATTCTTGCCTTGATTGCGGTTGTGTTGCTTGCGATTCAACCGTTTGTGCTTTAAACTATTAGCCCTAGGTGGTCCTTAAGCGTGGGGGAAGTGATGAACCCATAATGTGGTCCTAACAAGTATTTTCTTGGCTCCACCTTTGGTTTGTTGATTTCGTAGGATCATGTCACTCGATCACCTGTTCGTGCAGGACCTGCGCCATCACCGGGATTACGCCGACCAGTTCCGTAAGGTCACACGCTGAGTGCTCCGGCGCCATCATCATCTGGAGTGGGGGGGGGGTCTTCGAGAAGCTACACTGCTTGAACGAGATCTCCATTTCCATCAACCACTATGATTGGCGGATGTTGCTAACCATTGACGAGCCCACCTACACAGAGCTGGTGTGGGAGTTCTTGACTACCTACCAGTACTGCTCCAAAGTGGCCCGGGACTCCCCCACCGGTGTGACCTTCAGGCTGGGAGGCAGGCCACGACAGATGAGCATTGATGGTCTGGCCTTCGCGCTGGGGATCCAGTACCACCCCTACTCCCCGCACAAGCTCGAGATCCCACATCCACAAGACTGGAACCAGGACGGGTTCTACCGCCGGATAGCTAGACGCGCCTATGGGATGGACTACTTCGACGGCGGCCAGACATACGTCCGCACCCTTAAGCCGCAGTGGCACATCCTCAACCTGCTGATCACCCGCTCCATCGTCCCCAATGCCCCTGGTTCGCATAAGATCCCAAAGCGGGTGCTCTACGCCATGTATTAGATGGGGTACCCGGAGCACATGCTACACTTGGGTTCCTTCATGGCTAACACCTTCTCTCGTTGCCACAGGAAACCCAACCATCCCTTCTGTGGTCCCCTGATCACCGAATGGCGCGCCACTTCGAGATTGACTTGGAGGGAATCACGGATGCCTCAGCACGGGGCGGCTCCACCCCTCTTAGCCGGGAAGTGCTTCACAATGCACTCCTCCTGGCCTCTGATGGCGCCCGCTCCTGGGTGGATGGGTTGTCTTTGCCCCCTTAGGAGGATGCGGATCTTGATGAGGATGAGGAGGTGACTCGACTCTACTGTCACTCCAGGAATTGGCCAAGTGTAACCACTTCCTAAAGCGTAGTATAGCGGGTTTAGGTTTAATTATCAACCCGGGTCCTAGATTTGCTGACTACTCAGTGAGTTCTTGTTATCTAGCAATAAAACTGGAGTGCAAGTCTAAACTACCAAACAAACAAAGCAAGTAAACTGGTTGTATTCAGGTTAAAGAGGTCACCCGGATATGGTTCCCCCTAGACTGCAGTTAA
Organism: Linum trigynum; assembly: GCA_964030455.1. Taxonomy (NCBI): domain Eukaryota; kingdom Viridiplantae; phylum Streptophyta; class Magnoliopsida; order Malpighiales; family Linaceae; genus Linum; species Linum trigynum. The sequence goes on along the minus strand of OZ034814.1, from coordinate 22,627,045 downwards.
GCCGGATTGTAATTACCAAGTTCAGTTTCTATGAAGATTATACTGCGGAAGGTTCTTAAACGGCCTGAAGTCTCGACTAAAGGTCTTCAGACCCTCTCAATCTGACTCTCTAGCGGGCGACTAACCTCCACCGGAGTCGACAGATTGAGGCCCTAAGAACAAAACCTCCACTACCGGAGTAAATCCGGTACAGAATAGTGAGTTGGCTCCTCGACTAAAGTCACCAACTCCCTACCTTCAATCAAGGATACTCTATTAACCTAGGCAGATATTCTCATTCTAGGTTAAAGCAGAAACAACAGGAATTTGATCAGGATTCAAGTCATTCAATCATCAAAACCTCAATCGAATATAATCAATCACAGAATCAGTACTTGGGTTCATACAATCAAAGCCTAACATACAAATCTAGGGTTCTCCATACCCAGATGAATGGGAGAACTACTCCATAGAGAAGAAAGCAAAAGCAGAATCAGACACGGAATTCATACTGCGAAGGATGGATTCCTGCTTCTGGACGTTGATCGGCACTTCTCCAAGCTCAAGCTGGCCTCCAATGGTGTTGAAGATCAATCTAGGGCACTTGGGAACTCTTGCTCGTCACTTTCTCTCTCTAGGAACTGATCTCTCTCTCAAAAACTCGAATCCCCCTGAGTTGTGGCTGAAAATCTGCTTAAAAGCATCAGTGGCCAAAGCACGGTCGAGGGCACGGCCGTGCTTTGCCTGACTCCGCCCGTGTCTCGGCCAGGGCTTAATTACACGGCCAGCAGCTGGTGGAAACATGCCCGTGCTTCGCGTTGGACACGGCCGTGCTTCAGTGGAACACGGCCGTGCTTTGGTGCCCGTGTTTGCAACTGAAATTGCCAAACCGAATTTGCTCTCGGCATAAAAAGCACGGCCAGCAGTACACGGCCGTGTAATGCCTTGGGTCTGCCCGTGTTTTGGCTCTAGCTCACCGAAATGACTTCCGAATGCCCCGAAACTCGCGCTTAGCCTTCCCTTTGACACCTGGGACCTGAAACATGACAAAATAGCACAACCCGGCGTAAAATAGGCCACAACACACGACTATGCCCCTCAAACGGATAAGAACTAGGGGCGCAAACATGTGCAATTACATCGTTATCAAACTCCCCCACACTTAACCGTTTGCTTGTCCCCAAGCAAACCTAACTCAAACCAATGCAACTCTCCAGACCTCCATAGCAACAAACAACCCAGATCGTAAGTAGAGGACTTCCTAGGTCATTTAGCAGCTTACGAGGTCAACCGACGCACAAGTCATCTCAAAGCTTCTTATCGAGTCGGCATCATGGCAAAAAGTGAACAGAGGACAAATGAATCGTGGATGGAGAGATTCTCAAAAACAAAGGATCATGGACTCACATTTTTCAAGGTGCTCGATTTTCTTTGAAGATGGTTGGAACCCCTTTTTTTTTCTGTTTTGCTTGTTTTCTGTTATTTTTCTTTTCTTTTTTTCTTTTCAAGGGTCCCAACCTGCTCTTACCGGCCATGCCAGGAGCGGATGTCTCGAGCCTCGTGCGGGGGAAAGACATGTAAGGGGGCTGGAGGTAGTAGGTGGAAATTGGGAACGAATTCCCGTCTCCCCTTACACACTTTCGCCCTATTCGCACGGGAGACGTTTATTTTCAAGCACATTTTCGAGCACCTGTTATTTTCAAAACATGACACAAGAGTCCATGACTGGCAGAGAATCCACAACACCACACAATTCAAGGGTCCTAAGATCACTAATTCACTCAATCAACCAACTCAATATGAAGAAGAAATGAGATTTCTTAAATGCATCAACATCCTCCATAGTGCTACACTACCTCCCTAGGTTGCATATTACTATAAAGACTGTCAATTCAAAGCATACTGAGCAGGCAATTGCATGGAAACACGTACTTGGAGCCCTCAAATTTAAAAATTTGGACAGTGGACTAGGCTCCAAGCACACAAACAGATCTAATGCAGTTAAAGATAAACATCCCCCCACACTTAAGCTCGACATTGCCCTCAATGGAGAAGAGGGAAGGAAAAGGGAACGATGTTACCGGTATGCACGGACTGCAGGGGACTGGAAACAGGCCAGTCGGGGCAAGCACAGCCAAAGAGGAACAGAAGAGCTCAAACACAATATGTTAGGTTCAATGGTCAGCCCAATAAAATATCATCCAAACCAAAAGAAAACAAACCAAACCCAAACGGGTTACAATCCGACTCAAAACACAAGAAAGAAAATCAAACCGTGGTGGGGTTGCCTCCCCACAAGCGCTTCTTTACCGTCGTATTAGCTGGACGCCCATGGTGGATACTCAGGGCGGTGCAGGAACAGGTGCCTCCAAGAGCGGATCCACGTCGCTCTTGAGGTACAGCTTCAGGTTGTGGCCATGCACCTGACGGATGCGACCACCATCATCAGTCAGCTCGACCTGCCCATCTAGCAAGATGCAGGTGAGCGAGTACCCGGACGGCCAGGGTGGTCGTGGTGCAGGAGGTGGGACCAGCTCATAGTGGTCTCCACTCTTCTTCCGTGCAGGCTTAGCAACCTGCTGCTTCGGCCGCCACTCCTCCTTGAGCTTTTTGTTCGGAGGTGAGGCTGGATGGAGTGGCGGCGAAGGAATGATAGGAGGGTCCTGCAAAATAGGAGGTGCAGAAGGATACACGATAGGCTCGTGTACCTGTTCAGACATAGCATGCACAGGCGTGACATCAATCATAGCACAGTGATCAAACTCAGTCACAGAAAAGTAGCCTGTTCATTTCCAGCACGCAAGATCAGTTTACCATCATGCACATCAATAAGTGCCTTGGCGGTGGCAAGAAATGGCCTACCTAGAATCAAAGGCACATCCACATCCTCATTTACATCCAGAATAACAAAATCAACAGGATATGTGAATGCACCAACATGAACAAGCAGATCCTCTATGACACCCCTAGGATGCACAATGGAACGGTCAGCGAGCTGAATGCTCATCCTAGTAGGGCTAAGTTCACCTAAGTCTAGCTTCTTAAACAACTTATATGGCATGACGTTTATGCTAGCACCTAGGTCCGCCAAGGACTTGCCTACATGCATGCTGCCAATAGTAAGAGGGATAGTAAAGCTCCCTGGATCTTTGCGCTTCTCGGGCAGCTTGTTCTGCAGGATAGCAGAACACTCCTCGCTCAGCATCACTGTCGAGAGATCCCCAAGTTTCTTCTTGTTGGTGCAGATATCTTTCATGAACTTGGCATACTTGGGCATCTTCGACAGTGCCTCCATGAACGGTATGCTGATGTTGAGCTGCTTCAACATTGCCATGAACTTGGCAAACTCAGTCTCCAGCTTGTCCTTGTGTAGGCGAGTGGGGAAAGGAAGCTGGGGTACATGCTCCTTAACCACTGGTTTTGGCTTGGGAGCAGGGGCTTCCTTCTCCACCCGCACTTCTGCATCGTCGGCTGGAAGTGCTGGAGCAGGCAGTGGTTCCTCCTGTCTGGCCGGGACAGGATCAGCAGATATGGTCTTACCGCTCCTGGTAAAAATGGCATCCAGCTGCTGATGCTGGTGAGGATCTCGAGGATTAGGAACAGTGGTGGCAGGCAGAGTCCCCGGTGCCCTGGTGGTGCTTTGGCGGGCCAAGATGCCCACCTGGGTCTGCAGATCCTGCAAAATAGCACCCTGGTTCCGCTGACCTGCCTCCAGTGATGTGATAGCAGCCTGGGTGCTGGTCATGAATGAACTAGAATGTTTTCCAGCTTCGTCATCCTGTCATCTGGGGCCGGAGCTGCTACTGGCTCGGCAAACTGGCGCTGGGGCTGCTGGAATGGCTGCCCCTGCCTGGGCTGGTAGGGCTGCTGCTGTGGGTCTGGCCCCTGGCGAGCCTGGAAGGGCTGCCTCTGCTGAAAACCACCTGCCGGTGTTGGGAAACCAGGTGGTTTAGTGGTGTTGCTGCTCCAGGCGAAGTTGGGATGCTGGCGCCACCCCTCATTATATGTGCTGCTGTATGGATCGAGGCGCCTCGCATTGGCGATGAAGGCCAACTGCTCCTGGGGTGTGGTAGACTCCCTCATAGCCTGGCAGTCCTCCACTAGGTGATTGGAGCTCTCACACCACTGACATTGAGCTACTGGAGGTGTAGCCAAACCTCTGCCCGGAATCAGACTGTTGGGCTGCTTCAATGTCTGCACTAGCTCAGCTACCTGCTGCTCGAGCCCGGATCTGGTCTCCATGGCATGCACACCACGGTCCCGGGACTGTCTGCTTCGGCTACCCTGTCCCCAAGAATGATCTCTGGCAGCCAAAGTACTGATCATCTGGTTCAGCTCGGGTGGAGTCTTGGTAAGAATATCCCCTCCTGGGCATAGAGACTCAATCACCCTCTGGCTGTCTGGAGAAAGGGCACTGTAGAAGTTCCCCACAGTGAAAGCATCACTAAAGCCATGGTGGGGGCACTGCCAGAAGTAGCCCATGTACCGCTCCCAAGCATCACGGAGTGACTCATCTGGCTCCTGGCGGAAGTGAGTGATCTCCCGCTGAATATCTGTAGTCTTCGATGCCGGATAGTACCTGTGCACGAACTTGTCCGCCAGATCGTCCCAAGAGGTGATGGACAATGGGGGCTGGGTCTCCAACCACCTCTTAGCATTCCCCGCCAGAGAATGGGGGAAGAGATGAAGGCGGATCGCATCATCGGGAACACCGTTCAGCTTGAACCCGTTCGTCAGCTGCAAAAAACGGGACAGATGTACCCTGACCTCCTCATCCTTCAAGCCATGGAACTGGATCGAGGATGTGATGAGCTGAATCTAGCATGGCTTGATCTCAAAGTTGTTTGCTGGGATCGGCGGGTAGAGGATGACCGGGCGGATGTCAGCAATCCGCGGAGTGTAGTAGTACTCCAGGGTGGGACCCAGCTGCGGTGGATGATGAACTCCATGATCCTGGGGTATGGGGTTGTTCCCCAGGACCTGATTCACCGGGGGAACCTGCTGTGGATTCCCCTGGTGTTGGTTGTAGTCTCCGTCCATCCCGTGCTCTCCTTCAGAATCGCTACTCAGGTGGCCGTCTATGCGCTCTTCCGTAGCCAGTCTAGCTCGCTGTTGTCTCCTGAGCTGGCGACAGGTGCGGTCAATCTCTGGATTCAACGGCAGTAAACCTCCCGACTGGCTACGGGTCATGCACTACCTGTACACACTCAAGCAACAAACCCGTGAAGGCACAAGTGGGACAAAGAAAACAAAGCAAAAAGAAAAGCTAAATTAACAGAAATCACTTTTCTTCAACAACCTAGCCGTCCCCGGCAACGGCGCCAAAAACTTGACTCGACTCTACTGTCACTCCAGGAATTGGCCAAGTGTAACCACTTCCTAAAGCGTAGTATAGCGGGTTTAGGTTTAATTATCAACCCGGGTCCTAGATTTGCTGACTACTCAGTGAGTTCTTGTTATCTAGCAATAAAACTGGAGTGCAAGTCTAAACTACCAAACAAACAAAGCAAGTAAACTGGTTGTATTCAGGTTAAAGAGGTCACCCGGATATGGTTCCCCCTAGACTGCAGTTAAGCCGGATTGTAATTACCAAGTTCAGTTTCTATGAAGATTATACTGCGGAAGGTTCTTAAACGGCCTGAAGTCTCGACTAAAGGTCTTCAGACCCTCTCAATCTGACTCTCTAGCGGGCGACTAACCTCCACCGGAGTCGACAGATTGAGGCCCTAAGAACAAAACCTCCACTACCGGAGTAAATCCGGTACAGAATAGTGAGTTGGCTCCTCGACTAAAGTCACCAACTCCCTACCTTCAATCAAGGATACTCTATTAACCTAGGCAGATATTCTCATTCTAGGTTAAAGCAGAAACAACAGGAATTTGATCAGGATTCAAGTCATTCAATCATCAAAACCTCAATCGAATATAATCAATCACAGAATCAGTACTTGGGTTCATACAATCAAAGCCTAACATACAAATCTAGGGTTCTCCATACCCAGATGAATGGGAGAACTACTCCATAGAGAAGAAAGCAAAAGCAGAATCAGACACGGAATTCATACTGCGAAGGATGGATTCCTGCTTCTGGACGTTGATCGGCACTTCTCCAAGCTCAAGCTGGCCTCCAATGGTGTTGAAGATCAATCTAGGGCACTTGGGAACTCTTGCTCGTCACTTTCTCTCTCTAGGAACTGATCTCTCTCTCAAAAACTCGAATCCCCCTGAGTTGTGGCTGAAAATCTGCTTAAAAGCATCAGTGGCCAAAGCACGGTCGAGGGCACGGCCGTGCTTTGCCTGACTCCGCCCGTGTCTCGGCCAGGGCTTAATTACACGGCCAGCAGCTGGTGGAAACACGGCCGTGCTTCGCGTTGGACACGGCCGTGCTTCAGTGGAACACGGCCGTGCTTTGGTGCCCGTGTTTGCAACTGAAATTGCCAAACCGAATTTGCTCTCGGCATAAAAAGCATGGCCAGCAGTACACGGCCGTGTAATGCCTTGGGTCTGCCCGTGTTTTGGCTCCAGCTCACCGAAATGACTTCCGAATGCCCCGAAACTCGCGCTTAGCCTTCCCTTTGACACCTGGGACCTGAAACATGACAAAATAGCACAACCCGGCGTAAAATAGGCCACAACACACGACTATGCCCCTCAAACGGATAAGAACTAGGGGCGCAAACATGTGCAATTACATCGTTATCAGGAGGACGACGACTACAACGACGAGGAAGAGGGCGATGATGATGATGATGATGATGATGATGGCGGGGCCATGGATGCTGACGAGTCGGAGTCCCCGTTCTCCCCCCAGAGGACCTTCAACCACGACGGAGACCCGCGAGAGGTGAGTCCTCCTCCGGTCCTTCTGGTCCATTCATAACGATGTAATTGCACATGTTTGCGGCCCTAGTTCTTATCCGTTTGAGGGGCATAGTCGTGTGTTGTGGCCTATTTTACGCCGGGTTGTGCTATTTTGTCATGTTTCAGGTCCCAGGTGTCAAAGGGAAGGCTAAGCGCGAGTTTCGGGGCATTCGGAAGTCATTTCGGTGAGCTGGAGCCAAAACACGGGCAACCTAAGGAATTACACGGCCGTGTACTGCTGGCCGTGCTTTTTATGCAGAGAGCAAATTCAGTTTGGCCAATTCAGCTGCAAACACGGGCACCGAAGCACGGCCGTGTTCAGTCAAAGCACGGCCGTGTTTAACCCACTTGCTGGCCGTGTAATTAAGCCCTGGCCGAGGCACGGGCGGAGTCAGGCAAAGCACGGCCGTGCCCTCGACCGTGCTTTGGCCACTGATGCTTTTAAGCAAAGTTTCAGCCACAATTCAAGGGGATTCGAGTTTTTGAGAGAGAGATCAGTTCCTAGAGAGAGAAAGTGACGAGCAAGAGTTCCCAAGTGCCCTAGATTGATCTTCAACACCATTGGAGGCCAGCTTGAGCTTGGAGAAGTGCCAATCAACGTCCAGAATCAGGAATCCATCCTTCGCAGTATGAATTCCGTGTCTGATTCTGCTTTTGCTTTCTTCTCTATGGAGTAGTTCTCCCATTCATCTGGGTATGGAGAACCCTAGATTTGTATGTTAGGCTTTGATTGTATGAACCCAAGTACTGATTCTATGATTGATTATATTCGATTGAGGTTTTAATGATTGAATGACTTGAATCCTGATCAAATTCCTGTTGTTTCTGCTTTAACCTAGAATGAGAATATCTGCCTAGGTTAATAGAGTATCCTTGATTGAAGGTAAGGAGTTGGTGACTTTAGTCGAGGAGCCAACTCACTATTCTGTACCGGATTTACTCCGGTAGTGGAGGTTTTGTTCTTAGGGCCTCAATCTGTCGACTCCGGTGGAGGTTAGTCGCCCGCTAGAGAGTCAGATTGAGAGGGTCTGAAGACCTTTAGTCGAGACTTCAGGCTGTTTAAGAACCTTCCGCAGTATAACTGTCATAGAAACTGAACTTGGTAATTACAATCCGGCTTAACTGCAGTCTAGGGGGAACCATATCTGGGTGACCTCTTTAACCTGAATACAACCAGTTTACTTGCTTTGTTTGTTTGGTAGTTTAGACTTGCACTCCAGTTTTATTGCTAGATAACAAGAACTCACTGAGTAGTCAGCAAATCTAGGACCCGGGTTGATAATTAAACCCAAACCCGCTATACTACGCTTTAGGAAGTGGTTTCACTTGGCCAATTCCTGGAGTGACAGTAGAGTCGAGTCAAGTTTTTGGCGCCGTTGCCGGGGACGGCTAGGTTGTTGAAGAAAAGTGATTTCTGTTAATTTAGCTTTTCTTTTTGCTTTGTCTGCTTTGTCCCACTTGTGCCTTCACGGGTTTGTCTGCTTGAGTGTGTGCAGGTAGTGCATGACCCGTAGCCAGTCGGGAGGTTTACTGCCGTTGAATCCAGAGATTGACCGCACCTGTCGCCAGCTCAGGAGACAACAACGAGCTAGACTGGTTACGGAAGAGCGCATAGACGGCCACGTGAGCAGTGATTCTGAAGAAGAGCACAGGATGGACGGAGAGTACAATCAACACCAGGGGAATCCGCAGCAGGTTCCCCCGGTGAATCAGGTCCTGGGGAACAACCCCATACCCCAGGATCATGGAGTTCATCATCCACCGCAGCCGGGCCCCACCTTGGAGAACTACTACACTCCTCGGATTGCTGACATCCGCCCGGTCATCCTCTACCTGCCTATTCCAGCAAACAACTTCGAGATCAAGCCATGCTGGATTCAGCTCATCACATCCTCTATCCAGTTCCATGGCTTGAAGAATGAGGAGGCTCGGGTGCACCTTTCCCGTTTTCTGCAGCTGACGAACGGGTTCAAGCTGAATGGTGTCCCGGATGATGCAATCCGCCTTCATCTCTTCCCCCATTCTCTGGCGGGGAATGCTAAGAGGTGGTTGGAGACCCAGCCCCCATTGTCCATCACCTCTTGGGACGATCTGGCTGACAAATTCGTGCACAGGTACTATCCGGCATCGAAGACTACAGAGATTCAGCGGGAGATCACTCACTTCCGCTAGGAGCCAGATGAGTCACTTCGTGATGCATGGGAGCGGTACATGGGATATTTCTGGCAGTGCCCCCACCATGGCTTCAGTGATGCATTCATAGTGGGGAATTTCTACAGTGCCCTCTCTCCAGATAGCCAGAGGGTGATTGAGTCTCTATGCCCAGGTGGGGATATTCTTACGAAGACTCCACCCGAGCTGAACCAGATGATCAGTACTTTGGCTGCCAGAGATCATTCTTGGGGACAGGGTAGCCGAGGCAGACAGTCCCGGGACCGTGGTGTGCACGCCATGGAGACCAGATCCGGTCTTGAGCAGCAGGTAGCTGAGCTAGTGCAAACATTGAAGCAGCCCAACAGTCTGATTCCGGGCAGAGGTTTGGCTACACCTCCAGTAGCTCAATGTCAGTGGTGTGAGAGCTCCAGTCACCTAGTGGAGGACTGCCAGGCTATGAGGGAGTCTACCACACCCCAGGAGCAGTTGGCCTTCATCGCCAATGCGAGGCGCCTCGATCCATACAATAGCACATATAATGAGGGGTGGCGCCAGCATCCCAACTTCGCCTGGAGCAGCAACACCACTAAACCACCTGGTTTCCCCGCACCAGCAGGTGGTTTTCAGCAGAGGCAGCCCTTCCAGGCTCGCCAGGGGCCAGACCCACAGCAGCAGCCCTACCAGCCTAGGCAGGGGCAGCCATTCCAGCAGCCCCAGCGCTAGTTTGCCGAGCGAGCAGCAGCTCCGGCCCCAGATGACAGGATGACGAAGCTGGAAAACATTCTAGCTTCATTCATGACTAGCACTCAGGCTGCTATCACGTCACTGGAGGCAGGTCAGCGGAACCAGGGTGCCATTTTGCAGGATCTGCAGACCTAGGTGGGCATCTTGGCCCGCCAAAACACTACCAGGGCACCGGGGACTCTGCCTGCCACCACTATCCCGAATCCTCGGGATCCTCACCAGCTCCAGCAGCTTGATGCCATTTTTACCAGGAGCGGTAAGACCATATCTGCTGATCCTGTCCCGGCCAGACAGGAGGAACCATTACCTGCTTCAGCACTTCCAGCCGACGATGCAGAGGTGCGGGTGGAGAAGGAATCCCCTGCTTCCAAGCCACAACCAGTGGTTAAGGAGCATGTGCCCCAGCTTCCCTTCCCCACTCGCCTACACAAAGACAAGCTGGAGACTGAGTTTGCCAAGTTCATGGCAATGTTGAAGCAGCTCAACATCAGCATACCGTTCATGGAGGCACTGTCGAAGATGCCCAAGTATGCCAAGTTCATGAAAGATATCTGCACCAACAAGAAGAAACTTGGGGATCTTTCGACAGTGATGCTCAGTGAGGAGTGTTCTGCTATCCTGCAGAACAAGCTTCCCGAGAAGCGCAAAGATCCAGGGAGTTTTACTATCCCTCTTACTATTGGCAGCATGCATGTAGGAAAGTCCTTGGCGGACCTAGGCGCTAGCATTAACGTCATGCCATATAAGTTGTATATAAATGCTAGACCTAGGCGAACTTAGCCCTACTAGGATGAGCATTCAGTTAGCTGATCGTTCTATCGTGCATCCTAAGGGTATCATTGAGGATCTGCTTGTTAAAGTAGGTACATTCACATATCCTGTTGATTTTGTTATTCTTGATGTGCATGAGGATGTGGATGTGCCTTTGATTCTAGGTAGGCCATTTCTTGCCACCGCCAAGGCACTTATTGATGTGCATGATGGTAAATTGATCCTGCGTTCTGGGGATGAACAGGCTACTTTTTCTGTGACTGAATTTGATCACTGTGCTATGATTGCTGTCACCCCTGTGCATGCCATTTCTGACCAGGTACACGAGCCTGTCGTGTATCCTTCTGCACCTCTCATTTTGCAGGACCCTCCTATCATTCCTTCGCCGCCACTCCATCCCGTCTCGCCTCCGAACAAAAAGTTCAAGGAGGAGTGGCGGCCGAAGCAGCAGGTTGCTAAGCCTGCACGGAAGAAGAGTGGAGACCACTATGAGCTGGTCCCACCTCCTGCACCACGACCACCCTGGCCGTCTGGGTACTCACTCGCCTGCATCTTGCCAGATGGGCAGGTCGAGCTGACTGATGATGGTGGTCACATCCATCGGGTGCATGGCCACAACCTGAAGCTGTACCTCAAGAGCGATGTGGATCCGCTCTTGGAGGCACCTGTTCCTGCACCGCCCTGAGTATCCACCATGGGCGTCCAGCTAAAAGACGGTAAAGAAGCGCTTGTGGGGAGGCAACCCCACCACGGTTTGATTTTCTTTCTTATGTTTTGAGTCGGATTGTAACCCGGTTTGGGTTTGGTTTGTTTTCTTTTGTTTTGGATGATAATTTATTGGGCTGACCATTGAACCTAACATATTGTGTTTGAGCTCTTCTGTTTTCCTTTGGCTGTGCTTTCCCCGACTGGCCCGTTTCCAGTCTCCTGCAGTCCATGCATACCGGTGACATCGTTTCCCTTATCCTTCCCTCTTCTCCATTGAGGGCAATGTCGAGCTTAAGTGTGGGGGGATGTTTATCTTTTGACTGCATTAGATCTGTTTGTGTGCTTGGAGCCTAGTCCACTGCCCAAATTTTTAAATTTGAGGGCTCCAAGTACGTGTTTCCATGCAATTGCCTGCTCAGTATGCTTTGAATTGACAGTCTTTTTAGTAATATGCAACCTAGGGAGGTAGTGTAGCACTATGGAGGATGTTGATGCATTTAAGAAGTCTCATTTCTTCTTCATATTGAGTTGGTTGATTGAGTGAATTAGTGATCTTAGGACCCTTGAATTGTGTGGTGTTGTGGATTCTCTACCTGTCATGGACTCTTGTATCATGTTTTGAGTTTAACAGGTGCTCGAAAATGTGCTTCAAAATAACGTTTCCCGTGCGAATAGGGCGAAAGTGTGTAAGGGGAGACGGGAATCCGTTCCCAATTTCCACCTACTACCTCCAGCCCACTTACATGTCTTTCCCCCGCACGAGGATCGAGACATCCGCTCCTGGCATGGCCGGTAAGAGCAGGTTGGGACCCTTGAAAAGAAAAGAAAAGAAAAATAACAGAAACAAGCAAAACAGAAAGAAACGGGGTTCCAACCATCTTCAAAGAAAATAGAGCACCTTGAAAAATGTGAGTCCATGATCCTTTGTTTTTGAGAATCTCTTCATCCACGATTCATTTGTCCTCTGTTCACTATTTGCCATGATACCGACTCGAGAAGAAGTTATGAGATGACTTGTGCGTCGGTTGACCTCGTAAGTTGCTAAATGATCTAGGAAGTCCTCTACCTACGATCTGGGTTGTTTGTTGCTATGGAGGTCTGGAGAGTTGCATTGGTTTGAGTTAGGTTTGCTTGGGGACAAGCAAACGGTTAAGTGTGGGGGAGTTTGATAACGATGTAATTGCACATGTTTGCGGCCCTAGTTCTTATCCGTTTGAGGGGCATAGTCGTGTGTTGTGGCCTATTTTACGCCGGGTTGTGCTATTTTGTCATGTTTCAGGTCCCAGGTGTCAAAGGGAAGGCTAAGCGCGAGTTTCGGGGCATTCGGAAGTCATTTCGGTGAGCTGGAGCCAAAACACGGGCAGCCTAAGGAATTACACGGCCGTGTACTGCTGGCCGTGCTTTTTATGCCGAGAGCAAATTCAGTTTGGCCAATTCAGCTGCAAACACGGGCACCGAAGCACGGCCGTGTTCAGTCAAAGCACGGCCGTGTACATTGCGAAGCACGGCCGTGTTTAACCCACTTGCTGGCCGTGTAATTAAGCCCTGGCCGAGGCACGGGCGGAGTCAGGCAAAGCACGGCCGTGCCCTCGACCGTGCTTTGGCCACTGATGCTTTTAAGCAGAGTTTCAGCCACAATTCAAGGGGATTCGAGTTTTTGAGAGAGAGATCAGTTCCTAGAGAGAGAAAGTGACGAGCAAGAGTTCCCAAGTGCCCTAGATTGATCTTCAACACCATTGGAGGCCAGCTTGAGCTTGGAGAAGTGCCAATCAACGTCCAGAAGCAGGAATCCATCCTTCGCAGTATGAATTCCGTGTCTGATTCTGCTTTTGCTTTCTTCTCTATGGAGTAGTTCTCCCATTCATCTGGGTATGGAGAACCCTAGATTTGTATGTTAGGCTTTGATTGTATGAACCCAAGTACTGATTCTATGATTGATTATATTCGATTGAGGTTTTAATGATTGAATGACTTGAATCCTGATCAAATTCCTGTTGTTTCTGCTTTAACCTAGAATGAGAATATCTGCCTAGGTTAATAGAGTATCCTTGATTGAAGGTAAGGAGTTGGTGACTTTAGTCGAGGAGCCAACTCACTATTCTGTACCGGATTTACTCCGGTAGTGGAGGTTTTGTTCTTAGGGCCTCAATCTGTCGACTCCGGTGGAGGTTAGTCGCCCGCTAGAGAGTCAGATTGAGAGGGTCTGAAGACCTTTAGTCGAGACTTCAGGCTGTTTAAGAACCTTCCGCAGTATAACTGTCATAGAAACTGAACTTGGTAATTACAATCCGGCTTAACTGCAGTCTAGGGGGAACCATATCCGGGTGACCTCTTTAACCTGAATACAACTAGTTTACTTGCTTTGTTTGTTTGGTAGTTTAGACTTGCACTCCAGTTTTATTGCTAGATAACAAGAACTCACTGAGTAGTCAGCAAATCTAGGACCCGGGTTGATAATTAAACCCAAACCCGCTATACTACGCTTTAGGAAGTGGTTTCACTTGGCCAATTCCTGGAGTGACAGTAGAGTCGAGTCATCCATCGATGGCTTCTGGCCCGTTGATGGATTTCTTCACGGAGCAGTTTCAGCAGCTCAGGCTCCATAACCAGCAGCTCATGGACCATCAGGTCCAGTTCTATTAGCAATATTCAGCCCACAAGGCCGAGTACCAGTCCCGGATGAAGGTTGTGGACGAGCGCCTCGACCGGATGGAGGCTCAGCTGGGAGTCACTAGTGCTCGCATTGAGCGGGAGCGGGAACGTAGCCGTTGGATGATGGAGTACCAGGACCTGCTCTAGTCCTGCCACCCGCATAAGGAGCTCCGCTAGATGGGGTTGACGACCTCATGGATCAGATCGACTTCACCGGGTTCGAGTAGGTTGTACTCGTGGCTCGTCTTGTATTGCTTTTGTTTGATTCGGAGTGCAAACTGTCTTGTGTTTTGGGTTATTTTCTTTTCTTTTCTTTTGGATGATGTACTATTGGCCTGACAACTGGACCTAACGTATTGTGGCTGAGTTTTTGTGTTCCCTTTAGATGTGACTTTTCACTGACTGGTCCCCTCTCCAATCCTCTTCACTCAGACTGGTCCACTTTCCAGTCTCGTGCAGTCCGTGCACGCCGGTAACATCGTTCCCCTCTATCCTTCCCTCTTGTCCATTGAGGGCAATGTCGAACTTAAGTGTCGGGGGATGTTTCTATTTTGACTGCATTAGATCCGTTTGTGGGCTTGGAGCCTAGTCCACTGTCCAAATTTCGATTTGAGGGCTCCAAGTACGTGTTCCATGCAAATGGCCTGCTCAGCATGCTTTGAATTGACAGTCTCTATAGTAATGTGGAACCTAGGGAGGTAGTGTAGCACTATTGAGGATGTTGAAGTATAAGATTTTTCCTATCTAGCTCTCTGTTGTGTCGGTTGATTTTGTGAATTAGTGGAGCTAAGACTGTTGAATTCATGTGGTAATGGTGACTCCATTTGAATTATGTTATGGACTCGTGTATCGAACAGGGTAAAGCAGTTGGTCCTCCATGTCGAAAGCATTGAAATCTTAAACATGGGGTAAGCCCAACATGTACGACACCGTTCATTGCACAAAATCGGGTTTTGGAAGAGATTTTAGTGATCCTTAGTGGGGTACCCCTACAAGGTGAAGCTAAGTTGTCTCTAGTACAAGTAAAACTTCCACCCGTTGAACGGTTTGCCTACTCGAGGATGTGTTTTTAAGGGCAAGTATAGAGCTTCCGACCCCCCTTAATTTCATTGACCCTCCTGATGCTCCAGAACACAACACCAATCTGCGACCAAGTGTAATCGCAGACCGGGAATGCAGTAACAGGCAAGTTATATTATCAACCCGGGCTCTAGATCTACTGCTTACTCAGTGATTCTCTGTTATCTAGCCAACTAGAGTAAGTGATTGTTGTTTAAACTAAAAGCAGAAATAAAGCAGGAAATTATTCGGTTTTCTTAAGCAGGAAAGAGTCACTCGGGAATGAATCCCCCTAGCTCCTTAGTTAGGTTTCAATTGCAATTTACCCTGGGTTGATTTACTGTTGATTAGACTGCGGAAGATCCGGCAGTAGCTTGGAATCTCTTAAGCTGACCAAGCCCTCTCAGTCTAACTACCCGGCAGACGACTAGTCTTCACCGGGATAGAAAGCTGAAGCAGTAAGAACAGAAATTCACTACTGGAATTAGATTCCAGTACAAAGCAGTAAATTGATTGACTCTCGCACAACCAATTCACCACTATCAATCAAGGAAGCTCTCTTAACCTAATCAGATTCTATCTATCATAGGTTAAAGCAGAAATCAAGAGAATTTGATCAAGATTCAATTGACTCAATAAAGTATGTCTCAATCGATTAAAACCAAACAGTAATATCATCCCAAGTCATTACAATCAATCCCTAACACATAGAACTAGGGTTCTTCATCCCCAAGTGAGAGAAGGGTTCTACTCCATAGAGAGAGAAGAGAAAACAAGAATCGGATTAGTCATACTCATAACGATGAGGATAATCTGCTCCGGGACGATGATTTTCACTCCTATGACGATCTCCAGGCTCGATTCGATGAAATCCAGCTCTAAGACAGCTTCTAGGATGTGTTCTTCGTACTTTCTCTCTCTAGGGCTCTGTTTTTGCTCTGAAAACACTGTTCTCTCACTTCTGGCTCGGATTAGGCTTTAAAACCGGGTTTCCCCGAGTTGCACGGCCAGCGTGCACGGCCGTGCACCTCACCATTCTGGCCGTGCACCATGAAACGCAGCGTATCCCTTAAGTCGAACTCAGGCTTCTTGCACGGCCAGGTGCACGGCCGTGCAATCTTCAGGGCCTGCCCGTGCAGCTCCTCGGCATGAGGCGCACGGCCAGCTTGCAACCGTGCACGGCCGTGCAGCCCCCTGGTCTGCCCGTGCAGCTCCCCAAAAACCTCGCCATTCGTCCGTTCTTTGTCCAATCGACCCCAGACTCGCTCCTAAGCCTTCATTCACGTACTAGGACCTGAAATATCACAAACAAGCACAACCTAGCGTGAAATCGGCCTAAAACACGAGAATCAACACCTCAAACGGTGTAAGAACGGGGGTAAAAACATGTGTAAATGACGGTCTATCAAACTCCCCCACACTTAACCGTTTGCTTGTCCCCAAGCAAACCAAGTCAGACACTAGGTAAGCCTACACATTTCAATCAACCAACATTGGGGACAAGTCATAAAGGCACAGAACACGTGAATCGCACTGGTTTTCAAACATCAATACATGCACAACCTCAATAACAACCTGGACAACCACCACAAAGGACATTCGAGTGCAGCAAATCGAGTAAAGGAAGAGTCTCCCGTCTGTTCACTGGCCAACCTAGACTTGATTCAACCACTTACTCAAAACAGTCAACTCATGCATCCAACTCAATACATCAGAATAGAGACCGAGCAATCTAGGTCCTCGCCGGGGTGCAAGAGCATATAGAAAATGAAAATGAATCACTCACTCTCGACCAGTGGGGTCAGGACAATTTGATGCGAAAGATGCGCATGCTATTTCTCTCAATCCCTATCATCTCTTCACCATGATGGCAGCCTCTAAATGCTAGAGTTCACATATGGGGTGTCACCACTAACTAATCAGGAGGTCTTAGACACAGGTTCAAATGACTGGCTAGGGTCTTGGACATGGGGAAAAGGCCTTTTAGGTGGTGGAAGTATTCATAGCAAAAGGTTCCACATTTCCCGAACACACAAACACAGTCAGCAAACCGGTATTTTCTTTCTGCTATCCTGCATTACTCAATATCTTAAGAGCACAAGAGCGAAGGAGGCATAAACATCAGCATTTCCAAGCCAGACTGCTAAGAAACACTACTTACTGGGCATTATTCAGATTTTTGGTAGTGGCTCTCTTTTACTTTCAATTTTTTTTCTTTGTTCCACTTTCATTTTTCTTTTCATTTCTTAAGAGAGCCACCACTCCTGCACATATTTCAAACATCCGCCCAACTTTTAAGCACTACCTCCAACACTCACATAGACTTTAGCAGAAACAGCAGAGAATATATAAAAACCACTCTGTGGAACCTTCTAAAAGATGCAACAAGGGTGATTTCTTTTCATTATAGACCAAAAGAAAGGATAACACACGGCTCAAAGGGGCTGACTAGGGGATATGACACATCAGGACAGTCAGTTTTGGGCGTGGGCTAATCCTATGCCCCCATCATCTCAGCTAGTGACAACGTGAATGCTACACATCATGGAAGAGGGATCTATCGCACAAGAAAGAAACGAGCAGGCTCAAATCTCACATGGCTACCTATATGCTCTATCTCATATTCTGCTACCCTGAACTAGATGCATAAACGACTGTTAAGAACAAGTAATCAGATCAAGTCAGATCAAGTCACAGTTGGCAAGCAAACAGTTGAAAAACTGAACCCCTACATCGTTCTACTGCACATCTCAGTCCTCATCATAGGTTGTCCTAGTCGCAAACAAGTTGTCATGCATTAATCCGAAAATCAATCAATTCATCCATCAAAACACAGTGCCAATATGATCAAACAGCAGTACTTGGAGCCCTCAAATCGTAAGATTCGGACAGCGGACTAGGCTCCAAGCACCATCATAAATATTCCAACCGATACAAAGCATCCCCCCACACTTAAGAACGACATTGCCCTCAATGGAGCAGAGGGAAAGATAAGGGGAACGATGTTACCGGGTAGGAACACTGCTGGGGGACTGGAAGTGGACCAGTCGGCGAGAAACGAACGGGAGAGTGGACAATGCTGCACAAATCGAACATCAGAAACACACTAGCACACTGTGCGTTAGGGATAAGTGTTAGCCCAGACGGCTACATAAAACCACAAAGGAAAAACCAAAAACAAAAACAAACGACACTAAGTTCAAGCTCCGCACACATGGAGCAAACACACAAAAGTCTAAAATGAAAAAGAAAACACACTGAGACGGGCAACGAGTACAGCCTACTCGTCGCCAAGATCGTCGAGGTCGATGTCGTTCATGAACGCGTCATCATCCGCAGCGCCAGTAGCACTGTCATGTGGAGGGGAGTCATCCCAGGGAGTCCTCCAGACAGGTGGCTCGCCCGGGAGCAGCTGGAGCAGGTGCTGCTGGACCTCCTGCATGCGCCGGGAACGGCGCTTCTCCCGCTCGATGTGGGCAAGAGTCACGCCCTGCTGAGTCTGGATCGTGTCCATCCTGGTCCGGTACTCGGCCTGGTCGGCCGCATACTGCTGATGGAACTGCATCTGGTGATCGAGGAGCAGCTGGTTCTGGATCCTCAGCTGCTCGAACTGCTGGGCGAAGTAATCCTGGCCCTGGAAAGCGGAGCTGCTACCCCCGAAATGGAAGTCAGTCTGTGGGGGATTATCAGCAGCATCAGCAGCAGCATCCACCTCCTCGGGATCCACCTCATCGGCAGCCTCCTCCTCCTCTGGTACGGGCTCCGCGGGGATCGGAGGCTCCGGAAACCCATCGACCCATTGAACACCGTTCCTCTCCCGCAACAGCAGCATCTTCCTGATCGTCGTGCGGCCAAAGATGAGGGTGTCCCCCTCCTCGGTGCACCCCTGCAGTGAAAGGCCAAAGAAGGTGGCCAGGCGGGTGATGAGCGGGGCGCAGTGGAGGCTCTTTAGCTCTGTGGCCGTCTTCTCGAAGGTCTTGGCCACCACTGAACCCAGGTGGAGAGGATGGCGGCGCTGGCGGATCGAATGGAGGAAGTACAGGGACCTCTTCGTGATGGCGCCGGCGCTGTCAGCTGCAGGAGTGTAAGACTTCGCCAGCAGGTGGTGGAGAAGTCGGTTGTCGATCTGCAGGGTAGAGGCCTTCGTCCTCCCGGACCGGAAGCGACGCGTCTGGCCTGGCCGAGCCAGGCTGGTGTACAGCCTCCCGAAGTCCACCGCCGGTGGCTCATTCACCTCGGTGACGTAGTCCTCACGGTCGTCGAGGTCGAGGTCGAGAGCCTCGGCCAGCGCGTGGTAGCTCAAGGACCGGGGGACCCCGCCCAGCCTGAATTGGACGGCCGTACCATCCTGCCAGTTGTCCGTGGTATTGTGCTTGAAGGTCGTGTAGAACTCCCACACCGGCTCGTAGTAGACCTTCTCGCAGAGCTGGAGCAGACGGCGCCAGGCGGTGTTGGCGACCGCGGCGGAGAGCTGCTCGTAGCAGTGCAATCGCCGAAACTCCCGTTTGGACCAGCAATGGTGTGACCCAAACGGGGTTTCCGCGACCTCCTTGAAGTGCTCTGCGGTGGGTCCCCTCCTCAGATCCCGGATGAACGGGTGCTGGAAATTAGGTTTCGCCATTGCCCTGCAAAACAACAACCCAAAGTGGAACCCAAAAGAGCCAAAGAAAAAGGTCAAGCACACCCCCACACTTAAGAACAGAAAACAGCCTCACCATGGTTTCAACCATAGTTCGGGGGTCAATATCTCGATAAATCAAGCAGAATCAGGGTGGGGGTGCACATTCACAAGAAAATAGGCAACTCAAGGTTCACATCCATAGCAAATACACCCTCAAACTACATCATTAAGGGCCCCAACCGGTGGCCACAACAGGGCATGGAAAACAGGCATTTCAGCGAACACCTTGTGTGCACTACTAAGTTAAACATGAAATTGGCCAAATTCTTGCACACAAGGGCTTAAACAATCAAAGGGGACTTTGCCCAACATAATTCAATCACATCCCATGCATTCCCCTCAATCAATTTCATAAGATTCACATGATTCAATAAGGTTCTCTAACATACACCCTACACACTCAATTCTCCACAATTAACATAGTTAGGGGCAAAATCAAACCTGGAGACTCAAGTAGAGGTGTAGGGAATGATGAGGGGAAGACAATGGAAGTGACGAAACGCCGAAAAACTGGCCGGAAATGCTCGTCGGAGTCTCGCCGGAGTCTCGCCGGGAATCGCCTCCGGCGACGAAAACGTCGCCCAAACTCGCTCAAAATCGAGGGATAGGCCGCTTTGGGTGTAGAAAGAGTGGGTTTGTAGTTGGTTTGGTGAAAAAATTACCCAAAGTGGCCGAAAAAAACGAAAAAAGGTGGGTTTTGCGCGGTTTTCTGGCGAGGGCAGAGGATTCCGGCGAGTGGTTTTGGTTTTCTGACCACAATGGCCGTGCAGGCCATATAAATAGGCCGTGCCTCGGCTGCACGGGCAGGGGCGCACGGCCGTGCAAGGTTGGTTTTTGCCCGTGCAGCCGACACGGCCTGGCCGAGGGGAAGCGCACGACCGTGCACCTGGCACATATGGCCGTGCCATCCTTACCGATAGCTCGCACGGCCAAGGGGGAATACCCGCACGGCCATGCGAGGCATCATGGTTCCCGTGCATGACGCACGGCCAGGCCAGGACGAGCGCACGGCCGTGCAATAAGCGCTTTTGGCCGTGCGCTTTTGGCCGAGAGCTCGCACGGTCAAGGGGGGTTCCCGCACGGCCGTGCAAGTTGTGGTCCTGGCCGTGCGACTTGTTGGAGTCCCGAAATCAACCTGTTTTCGCTCAAAAACGACACGTAACTCTGGATCAACGTCTCAAGACTCAAAAACACACACAATCAAAGGAAAAAGAGTAAGAAAATGCAAACCTCGGTGGGGTTGCCTCCCCACAAGCGCTTCTTTACCGTCTTTTAGCTGGACGCCAGTATGGATGCTCAGGGAAGTGTAGGATCAGGTGCCTTCAAGAGCGGATCCACATCGCTCTTGAGGTACAGCTTCAAATGGTGGCCATGCACGCGACGAATGTGGCCACCTGCATTCGCCAGCTCAACTTGGCCATCCGGTAGGATGCAAGCGAGTGAATACTCGGATGGCCAAGGAGGGGGCGGGACCAGCTCATAGTGGTCTCCGGCTTCTTTTCGAGCAGGCTTAGCTGCCTGCAGTTTCGGCCGCCACTCCTCCTTGATCTGTTCTTTGGGTGACGGAGTGGTTTGGAGTGGCGGCGAAGGTGTGGGAGGCGGTTCCTGCAAAATAGGCAGCACAGAAGGATACACGACAGACTCGTGCTCCTGGTGAGATACAGCATGCAGAGGTGACGAAGCAGGTATATTATCAGCAACAGAAAACGTAATTCGCTCCTCGCCATCCCTCAAAACTAAGGTCCCATCATGCACATCTATGAGAGCCTTGGCGGTGGCCAGGAAAGGCCTTCCCAGTATAAGAGGCACTTCTGTGTCCTCACTGATGTCCAAGATAACAAAATCCACGGGATATGTGAATTTGCCAACCTTAACCAGAAGGTCTTCCACTATACCCCTAGGATGCACTACAGATCTGTCAGCTAATTGAAGGGTCATCCTAGTAGCACGGGGTTCACCTAGGCCTAGTTTCATGAACAATTTATATGGAATAACATTGATACTAGCACCTAAATCCGCCAAGGACTTCTCTACATGCAATTTATCAATAGAGCACGGGATAGTAAAACTACCTGGGTCCTTCTTCTTCTGCGGAAGCTTGTTTTGCAGAATAGCCGAGCATTCCTCGCTGAGCTCTACCGTGGCCAGCTCACTCAGCTTCTGCTTCTTTGAGAGAAGCTCTTTCAGAAACTTCGCATACTTTGGCATTTGCGATAGTGCCTCCAGGAAGGGCACTTGGACATTCAGCTTCTTAAGCATGGCCATGAAGTTCTCGAACTCTGCCTCCAGCCTGTCTTTGTGCAACCGAGTAGGGAAAGGGAGTTTAGGGACATACTCCTTCACTACTGGTTGCGGTTTAGGTGCAGGCACCTCAACTTCCTTCTCTACTTCCTGTTCAACCACTGGAGCCGCTAAGACAGGGCTTTCTTTCTCCGGTTCCCGAGCAGGGGGATCAACAGTCATCTTGCCACTCCTGGTCATGATGGCATTGCAGCGCTCATTCGGGGTCGGCGGATGAGGGATGGTCTGCCCTGGTAGAGTACCAGGAGCCCTTTGAGCCACTGCCTGGGCCACGCTCCCCAGCTGGGTCTGGATATCCTGCAAAACAGCCCGTGTATTCCTCTGACCAGCTTCCAGAGCCAGGAGTTGACCCGAGGCCTTCTCCATGAACTGCTCAAAGGTGTTGAATTTCTGAGCACTGACACTGGCAAGAGAACCCACCAAGTCCCGCAGTTCAGCCATCTGATCATTCTGCACTGGGGCAGCAGGGGCTGCACCTGGCTGCTGGAATTGCCCCTGTCTGGGATGATATGGTGGCCTCTGGAAGCCCGGTGGTCCCTGTGGAGCTGGTGGTCTGGGATTTGGCCCAGTCCAGGAGAAGTTAGGATGCTGGCGCCACCCCTCATTGTACGTGTTGCTGTAGGGGTCATTGCGCCTGACATTGTTGATGAAGTTCACCTGCTCCTGGGGCGTGGTCGATTCCTTCATCGCCTGGCAGTCTTCCACCATATGATGGGTGCTCTCGCACCACTGGCAGAGCATCGCCTGCTGCTGTCCGGTCCCTGGAATCATCCCGGAACGATCGATAGCTGAGACCAGCTTCGATACTACCTGCACCAAATCGGATGACTGGGTGCCCACAGCATGCACACCCCGGCCTGGTGCTCTCCTCGATCTCCTGGCAGTGCCCCAATCATAACCATTCTCCGCCATCTCTTCAAAGAGTTGATTCAGCTGTGGCGGGGTTTTGGTCAGCATGTTCCCGCCACAAACCGAATCGATCAGCTGCTTGTCCTCCGGGAAGAGGGCGTGATAGAAGGTGCCCACCTTGAACGCATCGTTGAAACCATGATTTGGACACCTGAGGAAAAGACTGTTGTACCTCTCCCATGCATCCCTGATGGTCTCATCCTCATCCTGAACAAAATGTGTAATTTGCTTCTGCAGGTCAGCTGTCTTGGATGGAGGATGGTAGCGGGTGAGGAACTTGTCCGCCAGGTTGGCGAACGTGGTGATGGAGCCCGGAGATCGAGTGTCTAGCCACTCCTTGGCCTGCCCCTCCAGAGTGAATGGGAAGTACCTCAGCTGGATGGCATCTGCTGGTACCCCATTGATCTTGATTCCATCGATGAGCTCGTGGAATCGCCTGAGATGTGATCGAGGGCACTCTCCCTCCTTACCACGGAACACTACTGAACCGCGCAGCATGGTGATCACGGAGGTGCTCACCTCAAAGTTGTTGGCTGGGACCTGAGGGTGCTGAATGGGTGACCTCATGTCCGCAGCCCTAGCGGTCCAGTAGGAGCCCATGGTCTGCTCCTCGGGGATCACAGCATGGTTCCCTGGTTCAGCCATCTCTTCTTCTTCCTCCTCTAACTGCAGCTGTGATAGCGCCTCCTCCGCAGCCAGTCGCGCCTTTAGAGCCCGCTTGAAGTTTCTGCAGGTTCGTTCAAGCTCTTGGTCTAGTGGTAGTAGATCTCCCGACTGGCTACAGGTCATGCACTACCTGCACACTATCAGCAGAAACAACCCGTGAAGGCACACAGGTGGAAGAAATAAAAAGCAGAAAATAAAAGCTAGAGTAACAAATTCTCACGTTTCCCCAATAACCTAGAGGGTTCCCCGGCAACGGCGCCAAAAACTTGATGCTCCAGAACACAACACCAATCTGCGACCAAGTGTAATCGCAGACCGGGAATGCAGTAACAGGCAAGTTATATTATCAACCCGGGCTCTAGATCTACTGCTTACTCAGTGATTCTCTGTTATCTAGCCAACTAGAGTAAGTGATTGTTGTTTAAACTAAAAGCAGAAATAAAGCAGGAAATTATTCGGTTTTCTTAAGCAGAAAGAGTCACTCGGGAATGAATCCCCCTAGCTCCTTAGTTAGGTTTCAATTGCAATTTACCCTGGGTTGATTTACTGTTGATTAGACTGCGGAAGATCCGGCAGTAGCTTGGAATCTCTTAAGCTGACCAAGCCCTCTCAGTCTAACTACCCGGCAGACGACTAGTCTTCACCGGGATAGAAAGCTGAAGCAGTAAGAACAGAAATTCACTACTGGAATTAGATTCCAGTACAAAGCAGTAAATTGATTGACTCTCGCACAACCAATTCACCACTATCAATCAAGGAAGCTCTCTTAACCTAATCAGATTCTATCTATCATAGGTTAAAGCAGAAATCAAGAGAATTTGATCAAGATTCAATTGACTCAATAAAGTATGTCTCAATCGATTAAAACCAAACAGTAATATCATCCCAAGTCATTACAATCAATCCCTAACACATAGAACTAGGGTTCTTCATCCCCAAGTGAGAGAAGGGTTCTACTCCATAGAGAGAGAAGAGAAAACAAAAATCGAATTAGTCATACTCATAACGATGAGGATAATCTGCTCCGGGACGATGATTTTCACTCCTATGACGATCTCCAGGCTCGATTCGATGAAATCCAGCTCTAAGACAGCTTCTAGGATGTGTTCTTCGTACTTTCTCTCTCTAGGGCTCTGTTTTTGCTCTGAAAACACTGTTCTCTCACTTCTGGCTCGGATTAGGCTTTAAAACCGGGTTTCCCCGAGTTGCACGGCCAGCGTGCACGGCCGTGCACCTCACCATTCTGGCCGTGCACCATGAAACGCAGCGTATCCCTTAAGTCGAACTCAGGCTTCTTGCACGGCCAGGTGCACGGCCGTGCAATCTTCAGGGCCTGCCCGTGCAGCTCCTCGGCATGAGGCGCACGGCCAGCTTGCAACCGTGCACGGCCGTGCAGCCCCCTGGTCTGCCCGTGCAGCTCCCCAAAAACCTCGCCATTCGTCCGTTCTTCGTCCAATCGACCCCAGACTCGCTCCTAAGCCTTCATTCACGTACTAGGACCTGAAATATCACAAACAAGCACAACCTAGCGTGAAATCGGCCTAAAACACGAGAATCAACACCTCAAACGGTGTAAGAACGGGGGTAAAAACATGTGTAAATGACGGTCTATCACCTCCACACGAGTTGAGGAAAAGGAGTTGAAAGAAGTACTCTGGCGAGCGCCAGATGTACAAAAATTGCTCTTGCTTGACTAATAAGGGTCGACCGTGCAAAAGACTGCAGTTGGAACCCCCGCCAAGTGAATGAAAAAAAAAAGAAATGTAAAATGAAAGTGAAAAAAGGGTTCCAACGGTGAAATAAAGAGAAAGAGCACCCATGTACAATGAGTCCTTGGTTGTGAATGGTGTGAGTCCCTTTATCCATGAATTGGCTGTCTTACTTCCACTTCTTCTCATAATCCTGGCTTGAGTCTAGTACTTTCATTGAGAGAGATAGGGAACGTCTTAGAAGACTAGTTGACCTCGTAAGCTGCTATATGATCTAGGAAATCCTCTACCGACGACCGGGGTTGTTTGTTGCAATAGAGGTCTGGAGAGTTGCATTGATTTGAGTTAGGTTTGCTTGGGGACAAGCAAATGGTTAAGTGTGGGGGAATTTGATGGACCATCGATTGCACGTATTTTTACCTCCATTCTTGAGCCGTTTGAGATGTTGATTCTCGTGTTTTAAGCCGATTTCACGCTAGGTTGTGTGTTTATGTCATATTTCAGGGCTTGGCGTTGATGTTAAGGCGAATGCACAAGTTCCGGGTCAAAAGGAGAACGTTTGAGTTGAAGGGTGCTGGAGGAGCAAAATACACGGCCATGAGCAAAAATACCCAGCCGGGTAAAATTCTGAGGAGGACGGGGAAAAATGATTTTGGGCGCCCAGAGTCTAGAAGGGGGCCCGGCCGATGAGCAAAAATACCCGATCGGGTATTCTTGACCTCGATCGGTTATTAGCCCCTGTACCAGTGTGCTGCGTTTTGAAATCCCCGGCCGGGCACCTAAAATACGCGACCGGGGATTACGACCGGGGATCGCGGCCTGCTGGTTTTTAAGGGAAAGTAGGCTGATTTTTGAAGGGTTCCGAGTTTTAGAGAAAGAAAGTGATACCTAGAGAGAGAAAGTCCTTAGATCGATCTTCATCATCAGTGGAGCTCGGATAACGCTTGGAGAAGTGCTGATTGCCGACCAGAAGCAGAACCTCATTCTTCACAGCATGATTTCTACTTCTGAGCTAGAGTTTGCTTCTCTCTCCATGGAGTAACTTCCACATTCACCTGGGTATGAAGAACCCTAGATTTGTATGTTAGGTCTGATTGTATGAACCCGAGTATGAATCCATTGATTTGATTATATTAAATTGAGGTCTGATTTGTTGAATGGCATGAATCCTGATCAACTTCTGTTGTTTCTGCTTTTACCTAGAAAGAGAATATCTGCCTAGCTTGATAGAGCACCCTTGATTGAAGGTAGTGAATTGACGACTTTAGTCGAGGAGTCAATTCACTATTCTGTACCGTGTTTACTCCGGTAGAGGAGGATTGGTTCGTTAGGGCCTCAATCTGTTTACTGCGGTGGAGGTTAGTCGCCCGTTGGGGACTCAGATTGAGAGGGTCTGGAGACCTTTAGTCAAGACTGCAGACTGTTTAAGAACCTCCCACAGTATAACTATCTTTGAATTCGAACTTGGTAAATTACAATCTTGCTTAACTGCGGTCTAGGGGGAACCATATCTGGGTGACCTCTCTCAACTTGAAAACAACCTTTTACTGCTTTGCTTGTTTGTTTGCTTGGAACTTCACTACATTTCACTGCTAAATAATAAGAATTCATGGAGTAGTCATCACACTTAGGACCCGGGTTGACATTAAAACCCAAACCCGCTATACTACACTCTAGTAGGTGGTTACACTTGGCCATTTTCTAGTGTGACATTAGAAGCGAGTCAGTATCTTCATGCTCAAAATTCTGAGTACCATCGTCCATGTTTGTTTCTTCATTATCCATCATGTAAAATCATAATCACAATCTTATATCAATATTCAAAAGGAAGTTAAGCAATTAGAAACAAAAAGGATCATATACGCAAAAAGTTGATATTAGGTCGACAATTTTTATATATGCTCGACCACTTGAACCATCAGGCCGACCGCTTGTTGAATGTAGCAAAATGAAAAATAGTGTATCTGATCTACCGCAGACACGCTACAACACAACACCTAACAATGGCCAAGTGTAACCAATGAAAGGGACTACAATATAGTGGTGCAAGTAAATCCATTCTTCCTCAAGTCATTCTCGAGTTTCTCACCCCGAGTCGCCAATTGATCTCCTATTGACTTGAAACTTGCGCCTAGGCTTAACTTTACATGCTAGGAACTGAAATGTGACAAAGGAACACAACCTAGCGTAAAATAGTCCAAGAAATCAAAAACTCAAGCAAAAATGATCAAGAAACGAGGGTGCAAACATGTGCAAATACGAAATTATCAAATTCCCCCACACTTAACCGTTTGCTTGTCCCCAAGCAAACTTGACTCAAACCAATGCAACTCTCCAGACCTTTATAGAAACATGCAACCACGGTCGTCGGTAGAGGACGTGCTAAGTCATTTAGCCGCTT
Source organism: Linum trigynum (assembly GCA_964030455.1). Taxonomy (NCBI): domain Eukaryota; kingdom Viridiplantae; phylum Streptophyta; class Magnoliopsida; order Malpighiales; family Linaceae; genus Linum; species Linum trigynum. The sequence continues at coordinate 22,599,450 of OZ034814.1, read as the reverse complement.
ACGAGGTCAATCAACGCACAAGACACCTCCTAGCTTCTTCGGCGAGAACTCTAGTCCCGAGTAGGGATCATGCCAAGTAGTGATCGGAGGACAAGTGATTCGTGGACAAAGAGACTCTAAAAAACAGAAAGGTCATGGACTCACTTTTTTAGGTGCTCTATTTTTTTCCTTTAAAGATGGTTTGAACCTCTTTTTTTCTTTTTCTTTGTTTTGTTGTTTGTTTTTTTCCAAGGGTCCTAACATGTTATTTCAAGAAAACGGGGCTCCCACCTATTAAAGGTTTTAAGTGTGCCCGGCTGTTACCGGCCATGCCAAGGGCAGCTCATACCGGCCCGGCTGTTACCGGGAGCAGATGTCTCGAGCCTCGTGCGGGGGAAAGAAATGTAAGGGGGCTGGAGGTAGTAGGTGGAATTTGGGAACGAATTCCTGTCTCCCCTTACACACTTTCTCCCTATTCTCACGAGAGACGTTATTTTAAAGCACATTTTCGAGCACCTTTTATTTCAGAACATGATACAGGAGTCCATGACAGGTAGAGAATCCACAATACCACACAATTCAAGGGTCCTAAGATAACTAATTCACACAATCAACCAACACAATATGAAGAAAAAGGGAGACTTCATAAATGCATCAACATCCTCCATAGTGCTATACTACCTCCCTAGGTTGCATATTGCTATAAAGACTGTCAATTCAAAGCATACTGAGCAGGCAGTTGCAAGGAGCACGTGCTTGGAGCCGTCAAATCAAAATTTGGACAGTGGACTAGGCTCCAAACATTCACATGCAAACATAATGGAACATCCCCCCACACTTAAGCACGACATTGTCCTTAATGGAGGAAAAATAAGAAGGGTAGAACTAGGGGTGGGCAAAGGGTTCGGTAAACCCGAACCGAATCGAAACCGAATTAAACCAAACCAAAATCGAATTAATGCTATTCGGTTCGGAATTCGGAAGGAAAATATGGATAGTTCGGAAACCAGGGCTCTTTCAACCGAACCGAATTTCCGACCGAAAAACCGAAATACTATAATTGCAAGCTCCAAATGATGGATTTTTATGTTTGTAGTTGTTTTTAGACTTAAATATTTGAAATGTTTTAAGACTTATGTGTTGAAAAGTTTGGTTTTATCATTGATGATGCATATAATTGATATTTATTGTTTATATTAGGGGTGAAAAATAATTTAAAAGTGAGAAAATACAAGTAGCTTCACAAATTCGGTTTTGTGTGAAAAACCGAACCGAACCGAATTATAATTCGGTTCGGATTCAGTTTGAGGTTTGGGAGAATTCGGGGACCCGATATTCATAATTTCGGTTCGGTCGAAACCGAACCGACCGAATGCCCACCCCTAGGTAGAACGTAGTTACCAGATCAAGTGTGAATGATGGTGGACGGGCCAGGCGGTGCATTCCAGGAGGAGAGAGAGCAGTCAAAACACAAACACCACACAAAATCTCACAAAGGTTGAGTTATTGACTCTAAAATCAAAAGACAAACTGACTCAACCAAAGAAACATAGGGAAAGAAAGTGCAAACCGACTGGTTGGGTTGCCTCCCAACAACCTCTTCTTTCACGTCGTGAGCCAGACGATGGCTCTTAAATTTCAGTCCATGCTAGAACCTCCTTGAAGTTGAGGTTCTCGTCGGCGAGGCAGAGACTCAAGTCACGAGCATGTGGTATGACTGGTGATGTAGGCTCGTGTACTTGATGAATATGAAGTCCCACCCACAAGACCTCTTCTTTTCTTCCTCTCTCGTCTCATTGCCCCAAACCAGATATGACAGCATTGACTGACCACCATCGTGTCCACCAAGAGGGACCGATGTCGATGTGGCCTTGGTCTGGCAAAGAGACACTACAAATAGGTCCTTGCCAAGCAGCTCCTCGAATTTTGATGGAGATATCACAAGTAACTCATAGCTAGTGCAAGCCTCTTCCACCTCAACTTCGTCCTCAGCTTGGATGCCAATTGCTTCTTCAACCCCCCTTCCATCTTCAAAATGTGGTCTCTCTCCTTGGAAAAGATCAAGAACTACCTCTTCTTTGCTTTCTTCTTCATCCTTCACAACTTCTTGCCTCACCCTTTCTCTCTCTTCTTCTTCCATAACGGATTGGAGAGCAAGTTGCCATGCAAGGTTCTCAATTAGTTCAGCTTGCATCTCCTCGCTCGGGCCCAGCATGTCAAAGCGAAAATGGGGAAAGTTGTGATCTACCACCTGAGGATACAATTGATCATGATTATCATGGGAGCTTTTTGTGACAACTTCTGTATGCTCCTCAACATCCTCATGATTGCCTTCTTCTTCCTCCACCTCTACTTGTATGAAAGGTTGTCTTGAGTAAACTGTGAACAAGCTTTCTCAATGACATCTATGTGCTTCTTTATGCTCCGAAGGGTATCCTCTGTTTCACGGGGAAAGGAGAAGTAAGTTTGGGCAATGGCCTGGATATGAGGATCCATCTCGGGAAAGGATCTCTCAGGTACTCGAGCAATCTTCTCCACGAGAAGCCTCAAGTGATAGTTTGGATCTGGCTGTGGAGTGTAGCATGGCTCTGCCGGATGGCCCATGAAGGCCGCCATGGCTAACTCCAGCTCCGATGGCCCTTCTAGTTGTGGGAGAAATTCTTCTTGATAAGGAGGTTGTTCTTGATATGCCCAGGGGTCTGATTTTTCTCCGTAGTAAGGGAGTTGGTACTGGAACCCGAATTCATAGTCTTCTCCTCCTTGATTGCTCCAGGAATTCTCGGGGTAATACCACTCAGATGGTGGTGGATACCCCCACTGGTTGGAGAAGCCATTAGGATCCATGATTCAGATCTGCACCAATAAAAACACCTAAGTGAAAAGCAAGGGTGGAAAAAAAATGCTAAAGTAACAAACTTCTGCCTTTCCTAATAATCTAGAAAGTTCCCCGGCAACGGCGCCAAAAACTTGACACGCTACGACACAACACCTAACAATGGCCAAGTGTAACCAATGAAAGGGACTGCAGTATAGTGGTGCAATGCAAGTAATAAATATCGAATCCTCGGGTCTCTAGATGTACTATTACTCAGCTTCAGTTCATTATCTAGCAAATCAGATTAAGGATTGATTAACTAAACTACTCTACTAACTAAACTAAGTAAAACTACTAATTACAGTTTGGGAACTCACTTAGGTATGATTCCCCCTAGCTCCTCAATTAGGTCCAAGTTGTAATTCCTTTTGGTTGTTTTACTGTTGATTAAAATGCGAAAGATCCTAAATTAGCTTGGAATCTCTTAAGCTGACCAAGCCCTCTTAGACAGAATACCCGACAGGCGACTAGCCTTCACCGGGATAGACTGCTAAGGCGATTCACACAGATATCCACTACTGGAATGAATTACAGTACAAAGCAGTGAATTGACTGACTCTCTCACAACTAATTCACTACTATCAATCAAGGAAGCTCTCTTAACCTAATCAGATTCTATCTATCAAAGGTTAAAGAAGAAATCAAGAGAATTTGATCAGGATTCAATTGAATCAATAAATCATGCCTCAATCGATTATAATCACACAATATAGCATCCAAAACTTCATACAAGAAAGATCCTAACATATGGAACTAGGTTTCCTCACAACCTAACTAAAGGGAAGTTACTCCATAGAAAAGAGAGAGACTGCAGAAATATGATCTAGATCTTCAATCTCCATCTCCAAGCTTAATTCTCGAGCTCCAATGGTGAAGAAATCCACCAAAATAGCTCCAAGAATGGCTCTAGATCACCCTCTCTCTCTTTGGTTCGTCCCTTGGGTGTTTGGGATCCAAAACCCAGCTCTCTCTCTCTTTGAAATATCTCTCTTTGGTTTGTCCCTACTTGCACGGCCGTGCGAACCCCCTGGGAAACCCACACGGTCGTGCATAATTTCCAGGATGCACTCCTAAGCTTCGTTGATCTCGTTTGACCTCCGATTCAGCTGCCGTTTGATCCCAGATGCTCTCGTAGTCTTTTCCTCTTTATTTTCATGATAAACTTTCATGATTCTTTGTCAATCAAATGAGGTATAAATCCATTCTTCCTCAAGTCATTCCCGAGTTTCTCACCCCGAGTCGCCAATTGATCTCCTATTGACTTGAAACTTGCGCCTAGGTTTCACATTACATGCTAGGACCTGAAATGTGACAAAGGAACACAACCTAGCGTAAAATAGTCTAAGAAATAAAAAAAAAACTCAAGCCAAAATGATCAAGAAACGAGGGTGCAAACATGTGCAAATACGACGTTATCAACCACATATGCTTATTTGTCCACCGTTTTGTCCAAGTAACGTTGACTTGCAAGTCACCCTAGCTAAGTCCAAAATTATGATTACTTATAACTTATGTATGTTTTTTTAAAAAATAAAAAAGATATTTGATAGCCAAAATTGTAACATCCCGTTCCGGCAAAACCCTTATTTCGATCGCTAAAAATTTCACGATTTAGAAACAAGTGTTTTGATAGTATTTCGACGAAAATCGGATTATTTATCGGATAAGTATACATATTAATTATATATATCCACCGTCCATTTAATTCCCCCTGTCCATTTAATTCCCCATCATCATCTTTTATTTCCCACCAAGAGGAAACAGAGCGACCAGAGCGAGCAAACAAGTTCAGGGGAGCGACGGAAGAAAATTTCAAAGCTCGATTCTTGAGCTTTAGTGATCCAAAAATCCTGTAAGTAACACCTAATCCATCTATATATCGTAGTTTATCGATTTAGAGCTTTAAAACTGACACGACCCGATCTTTTTTGAAAACCAAACCACAACTCAAACCTCAAACCGGTTACTCCGGAGCAACCCAAAACGATACAAGTCAAAACAAAAAACCAACAACCACAATGTTTAAGATTTTCAAGTGAAATGCCCTAAACACTTGGGCGACCTCAACCCAGAGCAACAAAACATAAACACAACCCTTGAGTTCCCCAGTATACTCATTAAGACAAGAAACTAAAGACAAATATAATGGGAGGTCCCATCTCGTTACCCAGATCCAGTTGACATCTTCAGGTTAGCCGCGGCTGCTCTCCTCGAGTCACCTCCTCTTGATGGATGCGTTCTCTTCTCCTCTCTGGACATGGTGAGTGAGAAGGGGTCAGCCTCATCGTTACTTCCTAAGGTCTTATTTTAGATTTAGGTTTGACCTTAATACGTGATCGATTGGATTGACGGTTACGTACTAAGGGTTATAACCGCGGGTTAAAAGTAATAATATTATAACATTATTATAATATTATATTATTCTTAAAAAAAAAAAGTGGGGCGGCGAGGAGGTCAGCGCCTCCTCTCCCCCAGCCAAATAAAAACCCAGCAACAATTAACCCCCCAAATTTAACCCGCCGCCCAAATTATCATTCCCCAGGCGCGCGAGGCAAATTTTCCCGGCGCGAGAGGAAAAAAAAGGAGTCCGCCGCCTCCCTGTTCCCGACCCCGACCCCGATTTCATCCCTTGTGTATTTTTAGGTAAGGATCACGAATCCCTTCGCGATTTCTAAACTCGGTTTATCGATGGTCTAATCCGAAGCTCGTATTTTTTAGCGGTGACGTTGATGGTTCGATCAACGAGGAGATCAACGTCCCGGGTCATCCAACCTAGGCCTAGGCACGTTATAAGAGGTAAGGGAACTCGATCCCTTTGAGTTAGGTCGATTAATTTGGAGATTTTTCATGAGTGTGCAATTCTTAGGTTTTAGCAAAAGACGTCCAGGCTTTTAGTGACAGATTTTGATTGGTCACTAAAGCTGCTGGGAATTTCCAGAAACGTATTTTTAGATGTTTTAAATTGTTTCAAGCCTTTCTGAAGGTAGGGATGGCAAAAATATCCATAACCGTGGATATCCACCCGAATCCGACCTAATCGGGTAGGGTAAAACCCGAACCCGAAGCATTTTTCGTGGGTACGGGTAAAACCCGAACCCGAATGTTGCGGGTAATGGGTGGGCATGGTTATCTCACTATCCAACCCGAACCCGCCCGATTATACACATGCATATGTTTTTACTATTTTGTCTAGAAATAATCATTATTTTTCTCTAGAATATTTTATATTTAGCATATAAATATAATATTTTCATGAAATTATGTTGTTTTAATTAATTTTCGTCATTCTAGTGAATTATTGTCATACTTTTCCTCTTACATCATGTGAGTATACGTGTGAATGTTAACATATTGGTTGAAATTATAAGGAGAAATTATTACCCATGGATAACCGTGGATACCCGAAACCCGAATGGGTATGGGCATGGTTTTGATTTTCTACCCGTTTCTCGTATGGGTACGGGTATGGGTAAAACCCGAACTACATTGGGTAGGGTAACGGATATGCACTATCCGCCCCCGACCTGACCCATTGCCATCCCTATCTGAAGGTTCTTTTCTGGATCTAACAATTTTATAAATTGAGCAACGTCTAGGAGATGATTTTAATTTAATTTGGGGATGTTTGGAGATGTATTTCTATTTTTAGAAATTATTATAATATTCTTTTTAATTAAATAAAAAGCTTTCTGAGGGTTTTTTTAAGGGTTTGATAATTTTACACGGTATAGGGGCTCATGATTGACATGGGAAATTATTTTCCGAATTTTTAAGAAGGTTCAAGTTAGGTGAAAAATTCGTCCAAGATAAAAATAATTAAGGAAAATTATCGTTTTTGAAGGGATTAATTCTAGAATATTTTAATAGGGGTTAAAGGACACTTGGAATGAGGTTCAAGGACTGGATTTTGAATAAGTTGATAAGAACGGTTATTTAAGAGCAGAAAGCGAGAACGACTTTCATGCTAGGAAGGCTTTCCCCCTAATAATGTGTTTAGTAAGGAGTTTGCCTAGGGCAAAGACCTTAGGAAGTAACGACGACACTGACCCCTTCTCACTCACCAGGTTGAGGATATTCTAGCAGAAGTGGATCATGAGAAGAAGCAGGGCGAGGCGAGCAGCAGTACCAGCGTCGTCGGGATATCGGAAAGCTCGTGAGGAGTCAAGTTAGATTAGTTAATTATTCTGTTTCATGGTTATTAGTATAAACTGGAGATTCTGTGTTAAGTCGTTTAAAGCGTTTGAGATTGAGAATTTTGCGTAAGTGATGGGGCTTTTCGTTAAAAATACTTAAATGATGTCGGTTTGTTTGTTTTAAAAAGTGGTTTGGCTGCTCCGGAGTAACCGGTTTTTGGTTTGGGTTATGGTTTGGTTTTTGAAAAGGGACCAGATCGTGTCATTTGGTATCAGAGTCGGCACTCCTTTGTTCCTTGGCCTCCAAGGAATACTGGAGAGAGGATTTGCGTTTTTCAAGGTTTCAGTTTTAAAAGGAAAGGAAAAAGGGAGTGTCAGTTAAAAGTTTGGCCAAACGCGTCAGAGTCTTTCGGAATTTTTAGAATCTCCAGTATACTCTTATCATGATAAGGAAATAACTTTAGGATTCCCTATGGGGTTATGATACGTCTTGGGAAGGAGAAGGAGCAGGTTCCTAGAGGGATCGTTTAGTGAAACCCCTTCATGAGTGAGAAGAGGAGGGTCATGGGATCAATACATCAAGGCTAGAAGGAGGTACAACTCCTTGCAAAGAGATTATCACAAGTGAAACTTGGAGTCGTCACAACGAACAAATTTCGAGTTCGAAATTTTTCTTAAGGAGGGGGGAAATGTGATGCCTCGATTTTGGATTTAGGTTCAACATCAACTACCAGGAGAATTGGATCAACATGACAAGCCGAATTGGCATTTTGTTTCACCATGTTTGGATCAAGCTGGGGAGTAAAAAGGGCAGTGAGACACTTATGGTTACACGAGTGCTGCAAGCTAATGAAACTCATTTGAGCAAAAGGTACCAACGAAGTTGTTATAGTAAGAGTAGATGATCGTGGGAAGGAAGTATAAGAAGGGGGGGGGTGATGGAAGGACGAGTTCCGAGCAAATTTCGGGGACGAAATTTTTGTAAGGATGGAGGAAATGTAACACCCTGATATTTTAGATTTAGGTTTGACCTTAATACGTGATCGGTTAGATTGACGGTTACGTACTAAGGGTTACAACCGCGGGTTAAGAATAATAATATTATAACATTATTATAATATTATATTATTCTTAAAAAAAAAGTGGGGCGGCCAGGAGGTCGGCGCCTCCTCTCCCCAAGCCAAATATAAAGGCTCAAGATAGGGTGCATAACCATGGGTTATGCATCCATCAATAACCAAATCTGGACCCTTCATTTAGAAAATTCAGATCTAAGGATGGAAAATTAAGGACCATTTTTATGTTTCCTAGCTTTCTTAATCGGCTCATATCTTTTTCGTTTTAACTCGGATTTTAATTTTTTTTTTTTTTTTGCACAGATGGACCGAGTTCATCGTGCTCTACCAAATGAGAACAATTTTCAATTTTTTTTTAGAAAAAAAAATTCTGGCCTCTCGGTACCAACTGCATACCATATGGTATCTTCTTCGTTTTTAATTCATTTTTGAAAAAGTTTGCACAGAAGGGACGAGTTCGTCATGATCTATTGGATCTACAAATTTCTGGGTGAACAAATTACAGGACCAAAAAATACCACACAATACCATACAATACCACCGTGGTACGGGGTGGTATTGTATGATGGTACGGGGTGGTATTGTATGGTATCTTTTTCGTTTTTAATTTGTTTTTGAAAACGTTTGCACAGAAGGGACGAGTTCATCATGATCTATTGGATCTACAAATTCCTGGGTGAACAAATTATAGGACCAAAAAATACCACACAATATCATACAATACCACCCTGGTACGGGGTGGTATTGTGTGGTATACAATGTTAAAAGTCGTAAATGACAATTAATATACTTCTACTATCATGTATTCAACCATCCTACAGTCTTAGTTTGTTCATACCACCATGGTACGTTTTTCAAACCATAGGTATGCTTTTATTTCAATACCAGTCAATACCATATGGTATAGACTGGGAAAAAATGGCCCAATTTTTTTTGTTCGAAAAATATATTAAAGTGGATATCATTTTGAAGAGCACAATTAATCCGATCTAACTGTGCAAAAAAAATTAATTTTCGACTTAAAATGAGTGAGAAATCGTCCGTCGAAGATTAAAGAGGGGAAAATTAAAGGCTTTCAGGGAGAGAGAGGATGCTGATGTCATGCTGATGTGGGCTGTTTACTCATGGTTACTCACCATAAGGTTACTGACCTGATCCGTTCCCTTATATAAACCCAGCAACAATTAACCCCCCCAAATTTAACCCGCCACCCAAATTCTCATTCCCGAGGCGCGAGAGGCAAATTTTGCCGGCGCGAGAGGAAAAGAAAGAGTCCGCCGCCTCCCTGTTCTCGACCCTGATCCCGACTCCAATCCCGATTCTATCCCTTGCGTATTTCTAGGTAAGGATCACGAACCCCTTCGCGATTTCTAAACTCGGTTTATCAATGGTCTAATCCGAAGCTCGTATTTTTTAGCGGTGACGTTGAGGGTTCGATCAACGTCCCGGGTCATCCAACCTAGGCCTAGGCACGTTCTAGAGGTAAGGGAACTCGATCGCTTTGAGTTAGGTCGATTAATTTGTGGATTTTTCGTGAGGGTGCAATTCTGAGGTTTTAGCAACAGAAGTTCAGGCTTTTAGTGACAGATTTTGATTGGTCACTAAAGCTGCTAGGAATTTCCAGAAACGTATTTTTAGATGTTTTAAATTGTTTCGAGCCTCTCTGAAGGTTTGTTTCTGGATCTATCAATTTTATAAATTAAGAGATGTCTAGGAGATGATTGTAATTTAATTTGGGGATGTTTGGAGATGTATTTCTATTTTTAGAAATTGTTCTAATATTATTTTTAATTAAATAAAAAGCTTTCCGAAGAGTTTTTAAGGGTTTGATAATTTTTCACGGTATAGGGGCTCATGATTGATATGGGAAAATTATTATCCTAATTTGTAAGAAGGTTCAAGTTAGGTGAAAAATTCGTCCAAGATAAAAATAATTAAGAAAAATTGTCCTTTTTGAAGGGATTAATTCTAGAAATTTTTAATAGGGGTTAAAGGACACTTGGAATGAGGTTCAAGGACTGGAGTTTGAGGAGAGGATGTTCTAATGTTTAAAAGAAGAGGTTTTTAAATCAAGAAAGGTCGTCTAAGAAAATGGATTCTTATTAATAGGTTTCCCCAAGATAATCCGGCTAAGGAGGGGTTTCTTCGAGGAAGGAATTGAGGAGTCATCTTTTCGAGGTGAGTGTAAAGGGGGTAAAATCTCCATCGAGGTCTTTTAGTTTATGTCTTTTAATTCAGTTATGTTGGTTATTTTCTAGTATGCGCGATATGTGTGTGAGGCTTCCCACCGCCTGTAAGGGTGGAGACACGCGTTGTGCTATGTATGAATGTATGGATGTATGATTGTAATAGGTTGTTATTGGTAAGAGGAACCCCCGGGCGGTTCGGCCACTACTGGACGCGGTAGATGGTCGGGTCACTGTTGGACGGCGTGACGTAACGCAACAGTTGATTGAGTATGTTGGGTCACTACTGGACGGCGAGACGTAATGTAGTGCCATTTCCGAGCTTGGGTATGCAACCGGACGGCGAGACGTAACGCAGTTGGCATACTAGGGTAGGGACACCGGACAGCGAGACGTAACGCGGTGGTCCTAAAGTATTGTGTTGAAATAAGGATAGAAGTTGAGAACTTTTATGAGTTAATGTTGAATGAGTTGATAAGAACGGTTATTTAAGAGCAGAAAGCGAGAACGACTTTCATGCTAGGAAGGCTTTCCCCCTAATAATGTGTTTAGTAAGGAGTTTGCCTAGGGCAAAGACCTTAGGCAGTAACGACGAGTCTGAACCCTTCTCACTCACCAGGTTGAGGATATTCTAGCAAAAGTGGATCATGAGAAGAAGCAGGGCGAGGCGAGCAGCTGTACCAGCGTCGTCGGGATATCGGAAAGCTCGTGAGGAGTCAAGTTAGATTAGTTAATTATTCTATTTCATGGTTATTAGTATAAACTGGAGATTCTGTGTTAAGTCGTTTAAAGCGTTTGAGATTGAGAATTTTGCCCAAGTGATGGGGCTTTTCGTTAAAAATTCTTAAATGATGTCGGTTTGTTAAAAAGTGGCTTGGTTGCTCCGGAGTAACCGATTTTTGGTTTGGGTTATGGTTTGGTTTTTGAAAAGGGACCGGGTCGTGTCAAAAACGAGTTTTTGGATCACCAATTTCTTGAATTCCCGATAAGCAAAATTAGGGTTTCGGAGTATCCGAACGCCGGATTGAGCCCAGATTTCATATACGAGCTTCCTGCAGCGAGGTAATTAATCCTCTAGTTCTAATCCATGTATTTTGGCAATTATTTAGGTCGGGGTCCAAATCGCGGATTTTAGCGCCGGCTAGGTTTTGATGTGTTTTATCGAAAATTTCACCCGGAGCCTAGAACTAACATTGATGGGGATACTGCAGGGGATATTAGGACAATCTCGGATTTTGATTCCGGGTTTGTTTGAGAAAAGTGAAATTGTGGTACGGGAGGCCAGAACCGGTGTTTGAACGACCATAACTAGTGAGGGATTAGAACGACATACCGGGTTTGTCGTATCACGATAATTATATGTTGATGCTTAGAATTAAACTAGGTGAACTAGAATGACATGATTAGGGGTGTATGGACTTTTCTGCTATATGATGAACCATGGATTGGTGTATGATATTATTGACTTGCCCTAATCGATATGGACCTTGTTTATGTTGATGATTGCATACATGTTGCCAGATGTGGGTTTAATTGTGGATATGCCTTATGATAGTTTGAGAAGGTGATTGGGCATGATTTTTCAGGATTATTGTATTTGGATGCACAAGTGGGAAAATATATATCTCATGGTGATATTATGATGTTTAAGGAGGATGACTTGCACGAGGGTGTATCCCGAGGAAGTGCAATTATACGACTCCTGGTTATGTTGAGCCAATTGTGGCCAGGTCAAAAACATGTCCAAGTAATGAATTATGATTAAGCAAGATGAGATATGGATAATGTATAAGGATACCAAGTAAGAGTACTTTGGTCTCATGGTCAATTACATAGTAATTGGGGCTCCCCATGCTATTACTCCGTTATGATATGTTATGTCACACCCCTAATGTGGTGTTGACCGTTGATTCATCATTAGATATGAAGACACCAAGAGTGGAGTTGAGTCCGATATGACCACATCCACGAGTTGTTAGGTCCGTATTCCCGGGAGAGTAATTAGCATGGGAGTAGGCAGGCGCCTATGATCAAAACATGATAAGATGCATATGCATAAGTCAAGGTGGTTGAGTCTTATGCCTATTGGGATGTCGGATGGCTGAGATCTCATCCTAATGTTTTGGCTTGATGCTTAGATGTATGGTAGGGGTATGCTTGTTATGAACTCACGATGTAATGATTGTCTCATTCAGCCATGAGCTGACCCTCTTTATCCTTTTTCTCTGCTTATGCCATGTGTAAGCAGGTCATCATCATCATCAGCAGCAGTAGATAGGTGTATAGGTGGGAGCTGAGCAAGAGTTGAAGGCAAGATGAGGTATGGTCTTCAACTATTCTGTGCTTGGACTACTACTCGGGATTTTGGCCAGTGATCCACACCTTTCTGTAAAAATGTTTTTAGAATGTTTTTCATGTGCATACTAGCTTCTAATGTAGTGTGAGATATACACAGGTGTGGAAAGTTGATAATATGTGTATATTTGTGTAATTATGTAAGTTGTGACGATTATGGCATGTATCAGTATGGTATGCAGTTGTGTAGTATGAAACTGTGACTATGGCTATGAAAAGCCAATGCATATGGTTGTGAGTATATATGTTTGTCTATAAATGCATGGATTCAGATGAATTATTTTGCAGGATTAGATGCAAGAACTGTTAGCCCATTACGCGAGTAGTTCACGTCGAAATTTTATTGGTTAATTTTTGGTAATTAATGTAACACCAGTTTTAAATTCCACTGCAATTCTATGAAAATATGATTAGGCAAAACATACAGGTTTTCTTGTATGTGGTTTGGATGATTATTGTTGGGTATTGTTCAATTTAATGTTTGAGGCATTATTCACCATGATCGTGCATGCTTGTGCTTAGCAACTTAGGGGTTGCGCATATTTTGTGCTTAGCATCCTAGAGATTGTGCATAATTGTGCTTAGCACCCCCTAAGTTTGTGCATGTAGGTGCTAGTAATCTAATTTGCCATCTTAGCCTAGGTTGAGTTAGGGCAACCCTCAATATTGAATTTAACAAGTCAATTAATCGTGGTTAAGCTGTCTGATCTTAGAGTTGAATGAGGGAGTAAGCCGATTACTGATTGTTTAAACCGAGAGGATCGAGTGACACGACCTTTCATCATCACCTCGATTTAGCAATTGAGATTGTGGTCTTCGACCACATACGCTTTCATCTGCGGTTCACGATTAACGTGCCCAAGGCAATCAATCGTCCCAATCCACCTAGCATGGTAGCGGTTAGGGGGAAGCGAAACCCGAGTGACCTTCTCACAAAAGAGTTTTTAAAACAAATTACCTTTGCTTTCTTTCATTTCAATTATCAAACCTTTAAACCAAAGTTTTATCGCTAGATAATGATGTCAACAACCGAAGTAGGGATAGACGGACCGGCACGAGTCGATATATAAATATTTGCCCTATACTGAACCCGATTAGAGTTTAAAAACTTAGGCTCTAATTGGGGTTTAATTGTGGTGTAGTTTCGTGTGATTCATCATTCTTCAGACATTGGTCTATTGTTGCGTAGATACATATAATGCAAAAGTAAAAGCAAACAAAAATTATCGAATAAAATAAAAATAAAAATATTAAAAGAAGAGAAAGATAGTTGCATAAATAACTGATTAACTAAATATATTGTTTGTTGTTGTATTGTAATCGAATTTTTGTTCGTATTTGGTTTTGCATTCTTTCTTATCTCTTTCTTGCCGATCTATTTGTTCGTATTTGCCTATTTGAATTTACATCTTTAGTCATCTCTCTTGCTCGAGGTAAAATAGGAAAATCTCACAGAAATCTTCTAACATGGTTTATCATTCTTTAAACGTGCTTTTTGTTGTTGTGTTGAAATTGACCTTTTTGTTCGTATTTAATTTTGAATTCTTACTTATCTCTTTTTCACTCTCAATTTTAATGCTGAAAGTGGTATTGAAACCAACGGAACCAAATGCTAAATTATTCTGTTTTTTCTTCTCTTTCTTATTTTCTATTTCAAATGCAGAATAAATTTTATAATTAACAGTATTTGAGTTTCAAATATGTAAATTGTCATCCGCTAATTTGTAACTTCACACTGTCCACCGAGTGAATATTACTACAAATTCTCTCCCATAGGGGATGAACATGTTAATAAGGAAACTAACCCAACCCGCCAACCCGAACTGACCCACCCGCAAAACCCATGGATTACAAAATATTTTGGTCGAGAAGGGTTTGTTATTGTGACCCAATGATGTTCTGGGCTAGGTCCAGTTTTTGGGTGTTCACACCCGGATAAATCTGACCCGACCACAAATTAACATTACATGTCAAAATATAACTAACGCACCGACTTAAGGAATAGGGCTTAAGGACCGGATCTAACCCGCTTGGCCAACCACCATGCAATCGACAAAGGGGGGAAACAGGATAAAACTAATTGGAGAAAGGGGTGCACAATATCTAAGGTGGACATGCCAACATTCAACTACACCCCTTAAGCACATATGGTGCCTTGTACGCTACGCCAGGTGAAATCCGGGGTACCGCATAACTTGAGTATCAAAACGCTATCTAGACCTCAAATTAGCAGGATTTTTGGGCATGATACTATATCATAACCCTTAATGAGTGAACCCTAGGTACTAATTATCTAAATCATAAACTATAAACCATAAGATGGTGCATTAACTTTTTTTTGCCTATATTTAGACGAATCATAACAGTCGATTATTGTTTCTAATGAAATTGATCTTGGGGTATAAGATTTAGAGAATTAAGACCTAGATTTTGATCTTTAAGGGTTAGAGTATAGTATCATGTCTGAAAGATTAGTCAATTCAAGTTCTAGATAGAGTTTTCTTACTCAAGATATGCGGTACCCCGGATTTCACGCTGCGTACCATAGAACTTCCCATATATATATATATATATATATAACCCAAGCCACGAGATTCATTTAATCTAAAAAATAACAACCGACGGTTCTGATTCAGCGAAATACATTGAAGTGCAAAAACTAAGTGTGAACACAGGCGTACAACGTACGACTGACATACACTAGCCTTTGCCATATATATATATATATATATATATATATAGCTATGGGTGATATTATTTTGATTCACCCGACCCGGCTTGTACTCAACCACACTTGTAGAGTTTCATATTTATGATTGGTTTTGGGTTCTATATTATCCAAACCGTAAATATAGGTTGGTTGACTAAGAAGGCCTAAAACCGGCCCAGCCGACCCACGTACACATTACAACCTTTTTGTGATTTTTCTTGGCGCTCTTGGAATTATGTCATTTGACTTATATTTTATGAAATGTTTTATAATTAGACAATACAATTACAGTGCTATCCTCCACTCATCACGAACCACAAGCGAGCAGGAATATCTAAAAAAGGCACTATGGGCTGTTGTTATGATATTGACCCATTTTAATATTTACTAAATTTTTATAGAGAAACTTGCTTATATTATTAATGAAAACTGTTTAAACAAGTAGATTCTTCACTAAGAAGAGAAACCAAGAAAATTGGTGTTCTATCCACCCGACACTCATCTTCCTCCCAATTACAAGCTATATGAGCCATACAATGGGCTGATATGTTAAAAGCTCTTTTGATAAAAGCTCATTCAAACTTGGGGAAGGAACGACCCATCTCTCTAATTTCTTTTACAAGCTTGTCTACGGAACACTAGCCACCATCCGACCCAACCTTTCTTCTAGAAACGTTTCATTCTTATGATTGTTGTCCCATGTGAACCTTCTACCATAGAAACCAATATCTTCCCGTTTTCAATCCTCCAAAGCCTTATTGAAACCTTCCATCTCTTGTACCTCTGTTGAGAATTTCCCATTTTTTTGCTCATAACTCTATTCTAGGTTGAAATCTCCCGTCACAAGCCAGGGTAAGTCAACCAGATCGCTTAATTGCCTTAGTAATTCCCATGTTCGATGTTTGTTCCCTTGTTCTGGCCGTCCATAGATGCCATTTAACCTCCATTCCTTCTCTGCATCCACAATTTTCATACCAATATGATTCTTTGAGTAGCCCTTGATTTCCAACTTCACCACTTGGTAAAATAGAACCAATAATCCTCCTGCCTATGGCTGGCTATATGGTCCGGTCCGATTAAATTGGCTCAAATTATCCTGATCTCAGTCCGGTCTTTTCGGGAATATAAGGACCAAAAATTGGATTGGATACAGTTCGATCTTGATCCGGTCCGGTCTTGAACCGATTCGGTCCCAATTCGGTCTTGATTTTAGATTGAACTTGTGGTGATTTGAGTGACCTCAGGTCTGAAAGGGTGAGGAGTTGGTTAAATTTTGGGTGATGGGCTCTCTTATCCGATCTTTATCCGGTTTTGGTCCAGTCTCGAACGGTTTTTTTACCTAAAATCTAAGCCCGAAGATTGGATTGTTTGCTATCCGTTCCCGGTCCGGTTTCGGTCCGGGTTATATGGTCAGGTTTTGGGTAAAACCAAAAAGATCGGACCAAATAGCCACCCCTACTCCTGCCCTCCCCCTTGATCCCACTCCAAAACCATCTTTCCAACCCAATTTCTGCATTGTTTCCTTCCATTCATGTCCCATTCGCTTTGTGTCGATCAAAAATACTATTTGGGGATTTTGTTTTTTTAGTAAAGACTTCACTTTCTTAATTGCCTAGGGATTCCCCAACTCTCGGCAATTGTAACTTAGGAAATTCATTGAGTTGGGCGACTCTGTCCCTTGACAAAGTCTGCCAGTTCGCCATGCTTTGTAGTTTGTAGATTATCATGAGTCATCTCTATTGTCTCGGTGAAATTAAGCCTTTTAGTTTTTTTGGTCTGAGCCTCCACTTCCATATCAGTCACCCCTCATTTGTCCTATTCTTCCATATTTCTCTTCTGAGGTGAGACTTGGTCACCATTGGAACCCTCATCCTTGTTTGCACCTATCTCCTCCAGAAGTTCCCCATTGGTCTCCTTGTCAACAGTCCTGCCCCACTTCCCATTGTGAATTTCTTCAGAGCCCCTACCACCGGTGTCACCCCCACTTTATTTGACCCTAGCTGTTGGACCTCTATCTCTACCCGTTCCCCCTGTACTGGAAGCTAGTTCTCCTTTAAAGTTCATTTCGAAACACCCTGCACACGACTAGGCCCCATGGCCTTCCCCTGCTTTTCAGTCTCTATCTTTTCTTTCTGCATAGGTACCTCCTCAATAATAGGTGGCAGTTCATTATCTGAGTTGGAACCAATATTTTCATGTCGAACTTCTTCCTTAGACAAGCCCATATCTCAGCATCTTCTTTCTTCGTCGTATGGGATAACCAATTTTGTGGTCTCGGAGCTCCTGTCCTCATTTCTGTCCCAAAGGGATCAATAGCAAGATTTGCCGGCTTTGGAAACTTTAGTTTAGGGTGCCCTATTCTACCACAAGAGTGGCAGAAAAGAGGAAGCTTTTCATATTTGACTACAAACTCCACCAGGTCACTAGCAATATTCAATTTAAGGTTCATCTTCAAAGGGTTGTTAGTGGAAATACTTACTCGAATTCTGAGATAGTCATCCCACATCGACCCAGAGTTTTTATCAAACCAGACCAGAGATCCGAATCTGGTTGCTACTTTCTCGGCCATCTTTTGTATTCTCAATTCTGTAGGAAAACCTCCGATCTGGACCCAAATATCTATCATGTACATGTCCTCAGGTACTGGCTTCTTAATCAGAGTGCTTGCTGCAAAAACAAAGATGTTGTTTTCGCAATGCAGGGTCCCCCATAGCACACTTTATTTCGGTCATCCATATCTAGAACATAAATTGGAAAGCAAAGAGTTGTCGCCCAGGTCATTAATCTGGAAAATCTTTCTTATATTCCACGCTTTTACCAGTGCAATCTTCATGGATTTGATGTTGGGTTGTTTTTCAGCCACAAGACTACCAATCAAACCCAAGCGGCGTGCCGCCTCCATTCTCACCACGTCAACGTTCGAGTCCTCAACTTCCAAAGGCTCTTCATCATCCTCATCAAGGGTGATCTTGTCAAGTTGATCTACCAAGGGTACCTGCCGTATTGCGAGTATTTTCCATCTCCTCAGGAGAGTTCACCTAAGCCTCCTTTTTATTCTCTTGGTCCGCCATAAAAAAACCTTGTTTGAGTGCACAAGAAGCAAACCCTAACACAATGACCACCACAAAGAAACAACAGCTTTATTGGGAATCGTTGCTAAGAGCGTCAATTCGTCTCTAGCAAAGACTATATATTCGTATCGCCAGCCTCTAGAATCATTAGGATACCTAGATTACTGCAATCCTTCTCATTTACGAATGCAATGACCTTTGTAACCTCGAAAAACCATAGGGTTTCCGCCACACTACCAAGCCCTCGCTAAACGAGAGAAAAAATCCTAAATAATATAGGTTAGGGATGCAAGGAATAACAAATCTATGTATGATATGAGTCACCGAGAGAGCACGTGCAGAGATTATTGGAGCTCGCGGGGAGCTTGAAAATCAATGGTGTGTCGGCCGAAGCTTTGTAACTAAGACTTTTCCCATACTCACTCTCGGGGAAAGCACTTAGGTGGCTAAACAACCGCCCACCTCGGTCATTCACCTCATGGGACGACCTCCTCAACAAGTTTATGGCTCTTTATTGCCCGCCTTTGAAGACAGCGGAGTGGAGAAAGAAGATTACCCATTTCGAGCAATAAGAGGACGAGATCTTGAGGGATGCTTGGGAGAGGTACTCCGATTACTTTCTTCAGTGCCATCACAACGGGTTTGAAGGACTGTTTCAGATTGAAACCTTCTACGGCGGCCTAATGCAAGAAGATAAGATCTTCATTGACTCCTTGTGTCAAGGGAAATTGATGAATATGGCTCCACCCCAAATAACTGAGATACTTGAAGATATGGACCTTAGGGGGTATGATTGGGGGTTGACTAGAAGTGGAAGGAGAAGCAATGATAGAGGAGTGAGAAGCATGGGAGCGAGTGCTCCACTTGAGGCGAAGTTGGATAAGTTGCTTGAGGTTATGCTTGAAGATAAAAGGCAAGGAAAAAGGGCGTTGATGTCGTGTGACTGGTGCTCGAGCACTAGCCACAAGATGACGGAGTGCCAAGCAATAAAGAAGGCAACCACTCCGGAGGAACAAGTCAACTTCGTGGCAAATGCTAGGGTCAACAACCCGTATAGCAATACTTATAACCCCGGATGGAGGAACCACCCCAACTTTGCTTGGTCATCACCTACTAATCCGAGGCCCTCGGGTTTCCAAGGCCCCATGGGAAACTTCCAACCCCGGCCAACCTTCATCCAAAAAAGACCTCAAGTTCAAGGCTCAAGCTTCCAACAACCGTACCAAACACAAGGTGCCCTAGGGTTTCAACAACAACATCCACCCGACAAGTTATCCAAACTTGAAGACCTAGTGAACACCTTTGTGAGTACGAGCACCCCAATTTTACCTCGGTTGAGGCGTGTCTTCGAAGCCATCAAGCGAGCCTCCAAATTTTGGAGGTGCAAATCGGATATCTTGCCGGCATCCTCACCGAGATACCCAAGGGAGCCTTACCTTCCCAAACCATGACGAACCCCAAGGATCAAGCCGGGGTGAATTCACTTCAAGTGAGGGGTGTGAAGGTGGTTCTGGAAGTCGCCAATAATGAAGTGATGGAGAAGGAAGATTCCAACAAGGAAGAGACCAACCCAAAGAAGGGAGAAGGTAAGACCTCGAGGAATGAGAGGAAGGCGGCAAGGAAGGCATTGCCGGAGGATGGATACACACTACCTCTTCCTTATCCCACTAGGATGTAAAAGGAGAGATTGGAGAACGAGTGTAGAGGTTTCATGGAAATTCTCCACAACCTCCACCTCAACATCCCCTTCCTTGAAGCCATGTCTCAAATGCCAAGATATGCCAAGCACCTCAAAGGATTCCTCACCAAGAAGCCCAAGCTTGAATGCCTCACCAACGTGACTCTTGGTGAGGAGTGTTCGACTTACCTCCTTGATCGCTTGCTCAAAAAGCGGTCCGACCCATGTAGCTTTACTATCCCTCTTGATATTGGTGATCACCATATAGACAATGCCTTGGCGGACCTAGGAGCTAGTGTTAATGTGATGCCCTACAAGCTTTTCAAAAATTTAGAAGTAGGTGAATTCAAGACCTCTAGGCTTAGCATCACTTTAGCCGACCGTTCGGTCATTAGCTCGAGAGGTATTGTAGAGGACATGATGGTGAGAGTGGGCAAGTTTTGCTATCCGACCGATTTCGTGATTCTCGACATAAGTGAGGACTTGGATATGCCACTCATTCTCGGTCGTCCCTTTCTTGCCACCGCCAAGGCATTGATAGACGTTAATGAGGGGACCTTAATCTTTAGGGATGTAAAGGAGAGAATCAAGCTTGAAATTGACCCTAAGGTTAGGAGTGATGAAGTGAAGGGAGGAGTTTCAAATGATGTGAATGAGAGTGGAGGAGAGCCTCCCAAGGCAAACCCCACCGTTACTTGTGTTGCCTTTGATGATATTGAGCAGGAAGTTAAGAAGGGTCATTTGCCCAAAGGATCGAGGATGAATGCTTGGAGATGAATGATGAAGGGATCTTTGGCCCGGAAGATGGGGGAGGCCAAAGCAATGTTGGCCAACCAAGAGGGCCAACTCAAGGAGCCTAAGATGGGAGGCTTGTCCTGAGAGTGTGGTGGATGCGCTCTCGGTGGCATCACGTTTGAAGTCGTGATCAATCCCCAACAATCAAGCTAATGACGATAAACAAGCGCGCATTCATGAACTCCGAGCCGTGCCTATAAAAGGGGCGTGAACGGCGAATCTTCACTTCATGACCAAATCTTGCCGAAAAATTTCAAATCTTCGCCGGAAAACGCAAAACTTCGTCGGTTTTTCGATTTTATCCCTATTTCCGGTGAGCAAAAGCCAAATCCAATGTCATTCCCAGTCTTCACTCCTCAAAATCGGCCTGTGTTGAGATTTTGGGGAGATTTGGAGCACATTTTCTGGCCAAGTCACCTGCGACGGGTCTTCGACAAACTTTCAATGAAGCTCCGGCGAACCCTGTCATGTCAGTTTTTCTACCGTTTTTCACCGTCCTCGCTCGCACATCACTTTTTCCTACGTCCTACTTGGGTCTCCAAGTTTGTTTTTCAACTTTATCTTTGTGATTTGTGGAGAATCGGATTAGGTAGTGAAGTGAGGTTGAACTTTTGTGCTTTGCATGATTGAATCTAGATTTAGGGTGAGGGATTAGGTGAATTAGGTCGATTGAATGATTTATTGATTGTTGCATGAGCTTAGTGAGCCTTGGTGGGCGTGTTTGAACCTAATTGTGTTTATTCATAGAATTTGCCCACCAAGTGCTATGTGATGAATGCAAGTGGAGTTTATTCTTGTTTGGTGGATGGTAGCCACCGTGGTTTGGGTTGTGGTTCAACTTTTTGTGTGCTTGAACCGTGATTTACCCACAACCATGCCGTGGTTGTTTGAGCTTAAATGTTTGATAACCATGGTGGAAAAACAGGGGAGGGGGAATCTCTTTTCCTCCCAATGAGCATTTTTTATGAATGTTTCCACGTATGATGTGTGTTTGTCAGTTTGTGCAGTATTGACACGCTAAAACACAACACTAAAATGCGACCAAGTGTAATCGCAGTCCAGAAATGCAGTAAGTGGCAAGCTCTATTTATCTAGCAAACTAAGTCGAGTCATTGTGATTTTAACTAAAAGCAGTAAGAAAGCAGGAAATGGTTCAAAGTTCTTTAGCAAGGGAAGAGTCACTCGGGATTGAGTCCCCCTAGCTCCTTAGTTAGGTAAAGGTTGTAATTACCCTGGGTTGATTAACTGTTGATTAAACTGCGGAAGATCCGACAGTAGCTTGGAATCTCTTAAGCTGACCAAGCCCTCCCAGGCAGTCTAACTGGCAGGCGACTAACCTTCACCGGGATACACTGCTGAGGCAATAAATGCAAAAATCTACTACTGGAATTGGATTCCAACACAGAGAAGTAAATCGATTAACTCTCGTATAACCAATCTACCACTACCGATTGATGAAGCTCTAACAACCAAATCAGATTCTATCTATCTCAGGTTGCAGCAGAAATCAAGAAAAGATGATCAGACTTCAATTGACTCAATGAATCATGCATCAATCGATTATAACCAATCAGTATATCAATCCCAAGGCATTACAATCAAGATTCCCAACACATGGAACTAGGGTTCTTCATACCCAAGTGAGAGAAGGTTCTACTCCATAGAGAGAGAGAGAGAGGAAAACAGAAATAAGAATAGTCATACTCATAAAGATGAGGATAATCTGCTCTGGGATGTCGATCTTCACTCCTGGGGATGCAATCTGGGCTTCAATGGTGAGAAATCCACTCCAAATAGCTCCTAGGGTTTGTTCTTCGCACTTTCTCTCTCTAAAGCTATTTTTGTTGCTCAAAAACTTGATTCTCTCTCCTTAGGCTTGAAATTGGGTTAAAACCCCGAATTTCCCGGGCACACGGCCGTGTGGAATCCCAGTTTGCGTGTGTGAGCTCCAAAACGTGACGTTTCAATTAAGTGCCTCCACGAATGCTACACGACCAGAGCTGTACGGCCGTGTAGAAAACTAGCTTGCCGTGTGACAACCCTGGAATTTCCACACGGCCTCAAGGGACCCAGTACACAGCCAGTGTGATCTTGCCCAAGTATGGAATTCCACACGGCCACGCCACATAGCCTTGTGGCTGCTAGGTCTGGCCGTGTGGTTTCCTCAGTTTCTAGCCAAACGTCCAACTTTCGTCCAATCAACCCTGAACTCGTTTCCAAACCTCCATTCACGTACTAGGACATGAAATATCAGAAACAAGAACAACCTAGCGTGAAATCGGCCTAAGATACGAGAAATGAGGCTCAAACGGTATAAGAATGGTGGACAAAATATGTGTATATATCAAGTCATCAAATTCCCCCACACTTAACCGTTTGCTTGTCCCCAAGAAAACCAAGTCAGATACAAGGTAAGCTCAACACATTTCAATCATACCAACTTTGGGGACAAATCATATAGGCACAGAACACGTGAATCATACTGGCTTTTAATCATTGACATATGGAAAACTCAACAGCAACCATTCGAGTGCAGCAAAATCGGGTAAAGGAAGAGGAATCCTTTCTGTTCACCAACCAACATAGACTTGACCCAAACACTTAACCAAGACAGTCATCGC
Source organism: Linum trigynum (assembly GCA_964030455.1). Lineage (NCBI taxonomy): Eukaryota > Viridiplantae > Streptophyta > Magnoliopsida > Malpighiales > Linaceae > Linum > Linum trigynum. The sequence goes on along the minus strand of OZ034814.1, from coordinate 22,575,971 downwards.
ATGCATCAAACTCAAGACATCAGAATCAAGACCGAGCCATCTAGGTCCTCACCGGGGTAAAGATCACAAAGAACAAGGAAATGAATCACCCACTCTCGACTAGTGGGGTCAGGACAATTTGATGCGAAAAATGTGCATGCTTATTCTCTCAAATCCTAACGTATCTTCACCATGATGACAGCCTCTAAATGTTAGAGTTCACACAAGGGATGTTACCACTAACTAATCCGGAGGTCTTACACACAGGTTCAAGTGACTGGCTAGGGTCTTGGACATGGGGAAATAGCCTTTTAGGTGGTGGAAGTATTCATAGCACAAGGTTCCACAGTTCCAAACCCAACACAATCATAGCCGATCAAACCACTTACTTTCTTTCTGCCATTCTGCATTACTCAAATTCTCTATAGCACAAGAGCGAAGGTCACAATAATGTTAGTATTTCTAAGCCGGACTGCTAAGAAACACTACTTAATGAGCATGATTCAAATTTTTTGTAGTGGCTCTCTTTTGCTTTCATTCATCTTTTTTTGCTTTTTTTCATTTCTTGAGAGAACCACCACCTCTACACATTTTTCAAACACATGCCCAACTTTTAAGCACTACCTCCAACCCTCACATTATTTTTAGCAGAAACAGCAGAGAACAAGCAAAAACCACTTTGTGGAACCTTGTAAGAGATGCAAAAGGGTGATTTCCCAGTGTAGACCGAAAGAAAGGAAAGTACACGACTCAAAGGGGCTAACTAGGGGGTATGGCACACCAGGACAGTCAATTTGGTCGTGGGATATTCCTATGCCTCCATCATCCTAATTAGTGACAACGTGAATGGTACACATCGTGGAAGAGGAACTATCGCACAAGAAAGAAACGAGCAAGCTCAAATCTCACATGGCTACCTATATGCTCTATCTCTCATTCTGATTCCATGAACTACATGCATAAATGACTGTCAAGAGAAAGTGATCAATCCAAGTAACAATTGGTAAGCAAACAGTTGAAAAACTGAACCCCTACACAACTCTACTGCACGTCTCAGTCATCATCGTAGGTTGTCCTAGTTACCATCAAGTTGTCATGCATTAATTCAAAAGCCATTCGATTCACCAATCAAACCCACAATGCCAATATGATCATGCAAACAGCGGTACTTGGAGCCCTCAAATCTCGAGATTTGGATAGCGGACTAGGCTCCAAGCACACAAACTCATCTAGCAGTCAACAATAGATAAACACCCCCCCCCCCCCCCCCACACAGACTTAAGCACGACATTGCCCTCAATGGAGCAGAGGGAAAGATAAGGGGAAACGATGTTACCGGGAATACAGACTGCCGGGGGATTGGAAATCGGACCAGTCAGCAGGGCTAGAGTCATCAAAACACACTGGGTGATAGAAACCATAGTTCCAAGTGGACAAACCGAAAACAAACAAAAGGAAAACAAACCTTGGTGGGGTTGCCTCCCACAAGCGTTTCTTTACCGTCTTTTAGCTGGACGCCAGTAGGGTGGATGCTCAGAGAGGTGTAGGAACAGGTGCCATCAAGAGAGGATCCACATCGCTCTTGAGGTACAACTTCATATGGTGTCCATGCACACGACGAGTATGACCACCAGCACTCTTCAACTCGACCTGGCCATCCGGCAGGATGCAGGCGAGTGAATACTAGGATGGCCAAGGCAGTCGAGGCTTAGGAGCCGGGACCAGCTCATAGTGGTCTCCTGCTTCCTTTGCAGCAGGCTAAGCTACCTGCAGTTTTGGCCGCCACTCCTCCTTGATATTTTCTTTTGGGGACAGGGTGGACGGGAGTGGCGGCGAAGGTATGGGAGGTGGATCCTGCAAAATGGGAGGCACAGAAGGATACACGACAGACTCGTGCTCCTGGTGAAAAACAAAATGCAAAGTGATGAAGTGGGGAGAGTATTAGCAATGGATAATGTTATCTGCTCCTCGCCACCTCTCAAAACTAAGGTCCCATCATGTACATCTATGAGAGCCTTGGCGGTGGCCAGGAAAGGCCTTCCTAGTATAAGGGGCACTTCTGCATCTTCATTGATGTCCAAGACAACAAAATCCACAGGATAAAAGAATCTTCCAACCTTGACTAGAAGGTCTTCCACTATGCCCCTAGGATGAACTATAAATCGGTTAGCTAATTGAATACTCATCCTAGTTGCACTGGGTTCACCTAGGCCTAGTTTCTTGAACAATTTGTATGGTATCACATTGAACTTTTGGGTACTAGTGCTGGCCAAGGTAGTCACTAGATCCCTCAGTTCTGACACGGGATCGCTCGGTGATGGGACTGATGGAGATGCACCAAGCTGCTGGTACTGTTGCTGTGGGGGCTATTGAAAAGCCTGCCTCTGTCTGGGCTGATAAAGCGGCTCCTGTTGCTGCATCTGGCCCGGGCGAGACTGGTATGGCTGCCTCTGGTTTGGAAAACTAGTTGCAGGAGCTTGGAAGCTAGGTGGCTTTGGATTGTTGTTGCCACTCCAAGAGAAATTTGGATGCTGGCGCCATCCCTCATTGTAGGTATTACTGTAAGGGTCTGCGCCTGACATTGTTGATGAAATTCACATGCTCCTGAGGTGTACTGGAATCACGCATGGCCTGGCAGTCCTCTACATTATGATGGGCGCTCTCACCAGCTGCTACCCTGTCCCCGATACCATCTCATTCCGATCGATGGTCGAGACCATTTTAGACACAATCTGCACCAAATCAGAAGAGTGGGTGCCCACAACATGTACACCCCGGCCTGGTGCTCGCCTCGACCTCCTAATAGTACCCCAATCATACCCTTTCTCTGCCATCTCCTCAAAGAGCTGATTCAACTGCGGCGGCGTCTTGGTCAGCATGTTCCAACCACAAACTGAGTCAATAAGGAAGAGACTGTGTATCTCTCCCATGCGTCCCGAATGGTCTCATCTTCCTCTTGTGCAAAATAGGTTATCTGCTTCTATAGGTCCGCCGTCTTCGACGGAGGATGGTAGCGAGTGAGGAACTTGTCCGTCAGGTTGGCGAACATGGTGATCGATCCGGGAGGCCTAGTGTGCAACCACTCCTTGGTTTGCCCCTCCAGAGTGAATGGAAAGTACCTCAGTTGGATGGAATCGGCTGGGACCCCATTTATCTTGATCCCATCGATGAGATCATGGAATCGTCGCAGATGTGATCGGGGGCACTCCCCTTCCTTGACACGGAATACCAACGAACCGCGCAACATGGTGATGACAGAGGTACTCACCTCAATGTTGTTGGCAGCAACTTGAGGGTGTTGGATGGAGGACCTCATGTCTTCGGCGCGAGCGGTCCAGTAATCGCCCATGGTTTGCTCATCGGGAATGACCACATCAATGTTCTGTTATGTGCAGTTGCTCCACAACTTCCTCCGCAGCCATTCGTGCCTTTAGAGTCCGCTTGAGGTTACGACAGGTTCGTTCAATTTCCTGGTCCAATGGCAGTAGATTTCCCCACTGGCTACGCGTCATGCGCTACTTGCACGCAATCAGCAAAAGCAACCCGTGAAGGCAAACAGGTGGAAGAGAGAAAATGCAGTAAAGAAAATGCTAAAGTAACAGACTTTCACGTTTTCACAATAACCTAGGGTACCCGGCAACGGCGCCAAAAACTTGACACGCTAAAACACAACACCAAACTACGACCAAGTGTAATCGCAGTCCGGAAATGCAGTAAGTAGCAAGCTCTATTTGTCAACCCGAGGTCTAGATCTACTGCCTAATCCGTGATTATCTATTATCTAGCAACTAAGTCAAGTAATTGTGATTTTAACTAAAAGCAGTAAAAAAGCAGGAAATGGTTCAAAGTTCTTTAGCAAGGGAAGAGTCACTCGGGATTGAGTCCCCCTAGCTCCTTAGTTAGGTCAAGGTTGTAATTATCCTGGGTTGATTAACTGTTGATTAAACTGCGGAAGATCCGACAGTAGCTTGGAATCTCTTAAGCTGACCAAGCCCTCTCGGGCAGACTAACTGGCAGGCAACTAGCCTTCACCGGGATACACTGTTGAGGCAATAAATGCAGAACTCCACTACTGGAATTGGATTCTAGTACAAAGTAGTAAATTGATTAACTCTCGTATAACTAATCTACCACTACCGATTGATGAAGCTCTAACAACCTAATAAGATTCTATCTATCTCAGGTTGCAGCAGAAATCAAGAAAAGATGATCAGACTTCAATTGACTCAATGAATCATGCATCAATCAATTATAACCAATCATTATATCAATCCCAAGTCATTACAATCAAGATTCCTAACACATGGAACTAGGGTTCTTCATACCCAAGTGAGAGAAGGTTCTACTCCATAGAGAGAGAGGAAAAGAGAAATCAGAGTAGTCATACTCATAAAGATGAGGATAATCATCTCTGGGATGTCGATCTTCACTCCTGGGGATGCAATCTGGGCTTCAATGATGAGAAATCCACTCCAAATAGCTCCTAGGGTTTTTTCTTCACAATTTCTCTCTCTAAAGCTCTCTTTTTTGCTCAAAAGCTTGATTCTCTCCTTAGGCTCGAAATTGTGTTAAAACCCAGAATTTCCCGACCACACGGCCGTGTGGAATCCCAGTCTGCCCATGTGAGCTCCAAAACGCGACGTTTCAATTAAGTGCCTCCACGAATGCTACACGGCCAGAGCTGCACGGCCGTGTAGAAAACTAGCTTGCCCGTGTGACAACCCTGGAATTTGCACATGGCCTCAAGGGACCCAGTACACGGCCAGTGTGGTCTTCCCCGTGTAATGGAATTCCACACGGCCACGCCACATGGCCGTGTAGCTGCTAGGTCTGGCTGTGTGGTTTCCTCAGCTTCTCGCCAAACGTCCAACTTTTCTCCAATCGACCCCGAACTCGTTCCCGATCCTCCATTCACGTACTAGGACCTGAAATATCACAAACAAGAACAACATAGCGTGAAATCGGCCTAAGATACGAGAAATGAGGCTCAAACGGTATAAGAATGGTGGACAAAATATGTGTATATCAAGTCATCCAGTATGCTAAACTTAGAGCATGAGTTCATCAGTTATCTGGCGAACCACCCGGATTTTGGCGACAAGTTCGCCTACCAGAGTGGCAGCCCGATTGGGCCTCACTTGCGGCTGGACCTGGAAATTTTTAACTTGTTTAGGTGCCAAGCCGCGATGACTGGGGTGATCTGCCATGCCCAGTGGCACCATCTCTTGGCCATGGATGAGGAGATCTTCCACGAGCTGTGCGTGAAGTTCTACTCCACCTTCTCACACATCGTCCCGGCCAGCAAGAAGAGCCGGCCATGGGTGAAGTTTATGCTAGGAGGTCAGTCGCGAGTGCTGGCCTATGATGACTTTACTCAGGCCATGGGGCTCGACACCGCCCACATGAAGATGATGGAGCGGCAGTACACCGTCGATTTCAACTATGAGGGCGAATTCTGAGCCCTCTGCCGCCCAAAGCACGAGCAGGACGAGTTTGAGGGGAGCCGCACCAATGCTATAAAGTTGAAGACCCAATGGAGAATCCTCCACACTCTGCTCACCAGATCCGTCGTCCCCAGCTCCAGTCAGGCCACTTGATGACGAACAGAGGGCTCATTGCCTTCTACTCGATGAGGAGTCCAACAGAGCCGATCCATCTGGGATCGTTGATTGCCACTTCTTTTGCCTGGTGTCTGGGGCGCAACAGAGTGGATACTATGCATATGGGGGGCATCATCACGAGGATAGCCCGGAACTTCCAGGTAGATCTGTCTCGCTGCACCAGATTCGGAAGGACAGACCCCCTCCCAGTGGAGACATTTTACAACCAGAAGCTGGTACTCCAGGGAGAGCGAGGAGTAGAGTACCTCGATGGACTCCTACTTCGGGATTCATCCGAGCTGCAGTAGCATCGCCTCCAGTGGAGCCCGACCCCAAGGCCCCAGAGCTAACAGAGCAGCCACCTGCTCGAGCACCTGGCCGCCGCCGTCGTCCAGCGTTCTAGCGCCCTACACAGCAACCACCACCACCACCAGCAGGCGATCTCCTCGTCCAGATAGTGGATCACCTAGAGGAGAACTTCATGGGATTCTCATCCCGCCTCGACCGGCAGACCGACATCCTCGAGCTTACGGCTCGACGCTAGGTATCCTACCCAATGCTGGAGAGGGTTCATCCACCGGAGAGAGGTAGCCGAAGAGTGAGACATGTGGCAGAGCAGAGTCCTTTTGCCCCACTTCTCTACTTGTAATCCTGAACTTTTTTGTTTTTGTTATTTTGTGTGTGTGTGTGTGTGTGTGTGACATAAACTACTACTATGTATTGTGCTTGTAATAACCTCGCCTTGAACGAGTCGTATTGTGTTTGTGTGTGTGTGTTTTATCTCTCCTTAAAGCTCAAATTATCCTACCCTGGTTCGATTCCAACCTTCACTCACCAAGCCCAAGCGGTAACATCATTCTACCCCTTTCTTACGCCATTGAGGGCAATGCCGAGTTTAAGTGTGTGTGTGGGGGGGGGGGGGGAGTTTACTAGCATGCTTGTGTGAGTCTGATGATGCTTGGAGCCTTTTGTATACCCAAATTTCAAAATTTGAGGGCTCCTAGCAATGTTTGCATGATCAAAGTGGCCGAATGGTGGGAAATTCTCGTGTTTATGCCATTGATCTTGAATTGTTGCATGTGATTGAGTATATCCTATAATGATGAGAGAGAAGTTCATTAGGATAGTTCAAAAGTTTAGTTCTCAGGTGTGCATAAATGAATGGATGTCTTGACTTGATCACTTTTTGCTTACAATTTCCATGCATCGTGTTTGTGAATTGGAATAGTTGGTTGGGTAACTAGGTAGCCTGTGAGCTTTGAGCCGTTCGTTTTCTTCCGGTGTGATAGTTCCCTCTTACCAAGGTGTGTAGCATCACAGTTGTCATTAGCAAGTATGATGGAGGCATAGGATGACTCCACACCCAAATATTGATTGTCCCGAAATGTATCATCCTTTAGTCAACCCCTTTGAGCCTTGTAACTTCGTGGGTCGTTCTTAATTTAGGAGATTTGTGCGTGTGAGCTTAATAGTGTTAATAGAACGACCCCCAATCCTCTCTTTGTGTCTAAACATGAGTCGGTCGTGTGTCCCGGAGCTCTCACCTTTTATTTTCCATAGAGGTTCTACATAGGAGGTTTGTGTGCAGTTCTTGCTAGATGACAAGTGTTTTTACTCTCTAGTACCCCCTCAAAAAGAAAAAAGAAAAAGAAAATAAGAGAAACAAAAAAGAGGTAATAAAATGGGGTAAATAAAGTAGAGAGTGCCACGAAAAACCAAAGTACATGCTCTAGGACGGGTTTCCTAGCACCCAAGCCATCGAAACTCCCATATTATTTTAGAACTCCTTCACTACCAAACCTTAATGTGCTAGCAAGAGTAGACCGAGGAATAGTGCTTCAAGGTAGTTCACGATGGGTGATATTTTGTAAGGGAGAGATACGGTTTTTGGCCGATGTTAGTGGCCTTTGGTTGAAGAGAAGGGTTTTAGTCGAAACCATAGAACCTTCAGGTTTAGGTTGAAGATGTAGAACCTCGCGTCATGATTGCCACCACCCAAAAAGCCTTTCCCCATGTCCAAGACAATCGCCATTCATCTGAACCCGTGTCTAAGACCTCCGGAAAAGCTAGCGATGACAACCATTCCATGAACTCTAGCATTTAGAGGTTGTCGTTGTGGTATTGAGACGATAAGACCGAGAGGTTATGATTGTGCACATCTTTTGCACCAAAAAGGTCCCAACCCCACTGGTCTTGAGAGTGAGTGATTCATTCTTGCTTTGCATGTCATATCATACCCCGGTGAGTACCTTTGTTTCCTTTCCATTTGTTCCTCAGACATGAATTCCATGCATGGTTGGTTGTGGTCGATAAGTGGTTTTGTTGAGACTTGCATTGATCCATGAACAAGGTGATAACTTTTCGTTTGCCCATTTTTGGTGGCATCGAATGTCATTTATGGTGGATGTCGGTATTGCTTGCAACGGTCCATGTGTTGATTGCCAATAACCATTGAGAATTCTCGCTTCGTGCCCTTTGATTTGTCCCCAAACTATTTGTGTAGGTTGAAATATGACCTTGTGTGAAATGGTTTGCTTGGGAACAAGCAAACGTCTAAGTGTGGGGGAGTGATTCGAGCCTAATTGTACATGTTTTGCCCCCGTTTTACTAAGGTGTTTGTGCCAAATTCACTCCTAAAAGTTTGGTTTTACGCTAGGTTTCTTGTGTTTTAGCATGTTTCATGATTCAACAGGTGAAACCAGCCTCGGAGTCGAAACTTGGGCGACAAGGATCGACGGGAGAAGAGGAGAAAAATGGCCAGTTCACCGCTTTCCCAGGAAGTTCACGGCCATGCAAGACCGTGAAGAAGAGCCCTCGGCCGTGAATTGCGTGGCGTCTAGAGCCAAAACAGAGGTTACTGACGCAAGGTGAGTTCACGGTCACTAAGACCTTGAAAGAAGGCTGTTGACCGTGAATAGAAGTGAACGATGCGGCGCGTTTTGGCGCATTCCTGAAGTTCACGGAAGCGTTTCATGGTTCATGGCCTTGAACTGAGCTCGTCTCTGGTTTAAAAGATGAGTTGAAAGGAGGAGAGAGAGGAGAGCCCATTTTGTGTGAGAAGCCTTCTTCAGAATTCTAGGGAGAGAAACACAAACCAAAGGGGAAGAAGGCTAGGGTTTTGCTTCAAGGTAGATTTTGGAAGATTTCCTCCAAGGAAAGCTCAACTCAAGGGCCAAGAATACTGATAGCATCCTCCAAGATGGTTTCCACCTCTTTCCCTTCTGTTTTTCCCATTTCTAGCATGGAGTAGACCTCCTTTCACTTGGGTGTTGTGAAACTCTAACTCTACCATGTAGTTTTATTTTATGCATATTGGATGGTTGTCATTGGGTATTGGTTAATTCAATGATTGAGGTATTATTTATCATGATTGTGCATGCTTGTGCTTAAAAACCTAGGGGTTGTGCATGTTTTGTGCTTAGCATCCTTAGGTTTGTGCATTTTGGTGCTTATTAACCTAAGGATTGTGCATAATTGTGCTTAGCACCCTTAGGTTTGTGCATGTAGGTGCTAGCAATCTAATTAGCCACCTTAGCCTAGCTTAGAGAGAAAAATCCCCCTTCCAAGGGAGACTCAATCGAGCTGGTTTTCCTTCTGCTTTCTAAGCCACCTAACTAGGTTAAGTTAAGGCAACCCTCAATGTTGACTTAATCAAATCAGCTAATCGAGATTAAACCGTCCGACCTTTGAGTTTAGTGAGGGAGTAAGTCAACTATCGATTGTCTAAACCGAGAGGGTCGAGTGACACGGAATTTCATGCTTACCTTGGTTTAGTAATTGAGATTGTGGTCTCCGACCATATATGCATCCCTCTGCGGTTCGCGATTACCGTTCCCAAAGCAAACCTTCCAATTCACATATCATGGTAGCATTTAAAGGGAAGCGACACCCGAGTGATCCTTCCACAAAATAGTTTCCAAAACCATTTACCTTTGCCTTCTTTTATTTCAATCAGCAAACCTTTAAACCAAAACTTTGTTGCTAGATAATGATTACAACAACTGAAGTAGGGGTAGACAGACCGGCCCGGGTCGATATCTAAATACTTGCCCTATACTGCACCCTACTAGAGTTTAAACACTTGGGCTCTATTTGGGATTTTATTGTGGTGTAGTTTCGAGAAATTCATTGCTACTGTTGTCCGTCTCATAAACTACCAGGTCACTCCTGTTCTTCGTAACACTAGTCCCTTTTTCTCTTTACAACCCTCATCTTGATTACTCGCGTCTCCGAGTTTTTGGTTGCCTATGTTTTTTTCTTCTTCCTAAACGAGAACGGACAAAATTGACATCAAGACAGCTCACTCGACTTCCTCATCATCACCGAATTTCCACAGTCCTGGCACTCACTCCTCACTTGGTTCTAATGCTACTGCCGACTCCAGCTCGCCTTCTAGTGCACCCAGATCACCTCCTCAAGTCGACCCCACAACTCCACGTCGCTCTAATCGTGCCACTATGGGCATTCCACTGCCATAATTTAATGATTACATGGCGTATGGAGTGGATTCCTTAGTTGTCCCTACTCGCGATCGTTAAGCCAAGGGTCATCCGTTGTGGGTGGCAGCTATACGCCACGAATTGGAAGCTCTTCATGCAAGAATACGTGGACTCTTGTTCCTCGTCCTTGTTCTTCTACATCAGTTGTTGGTTGTCGCTGGGTTTACACAGTCAAGATGAATCTGGATGGTACGGTGGATCGGTATAAGGTGCGACTGGTTGGTTAGAGATTTACTCAGGAATCTGGCATTGACTATAGTGAAACATTTGTGCCGGTTTCTAAAATGTCTATTGTTCGTACATTATTATTTGTTGCTTCTCTCTGTCATTGGACCTTGTATCAGATGGACGTCAAGAACGTATTTCTTCATGGTGACTTAGAGGAGTTCATTTACATGGAGCCACCTCCAGGTTATTCCCTTGCTTCTCCTGATTAGGTTTGTCGGCTCAACCGATCCTTGTATGGTCTCAAACAGGCTCTGCGTGCCTGGTTTGAGAAGTTCCATGCCACTATTTCAGATTTGGGTTTTCAGCAAAGCAGTAACGATCCCTCCTTGTTCACTCGGACTACCGTTGCTGGTGTTGTTGCTATTCTCTTGTATGTTGATGATATGGTCATCACTCGCTCTGATCATGATGGTATTCAATAGCTCAAAGAAGGTCTTCATGCTTCTTTTAATCTCAAGGATCTAGGCGAGTTGTCTATTTTTTGCGGTTAGAGGTTACTCGTGATTCTCGTGGTATTCTTCTCTGTCAGCACAAGTATATCACCGACTTGCTCGATGATCATCACTTCTCAAACTGCAGGCTTGTATCTACACCTATGGAGCTAAATCTGCGACTCGGCTGAGATTAGGGAACACTGTTACTTGATGGAAAGGTCTATAGGAGCATCGCTGGGAGTCTTATTTATCTATCTGTACGAGACCTGACATCTCCTATGTTGTCCAAGTCGTCAGTCAGTTTATGGATGCTCCCGGTACTGATCATTTAGCTGCATTTCATCGTATTCTGCGTTATCTACAAGGTACACGTACTGTTGGTATTCTGTTTCCCTCGACTGGTGATTTTCATCTTCGGGCTTATTCTGATTCTGATTTTGCTGGGTGTGTTGATACCCGTCGGTTTACTTCCGGGTGGTGTGTTCAGTTTGGAAATTCTTTCATATCCTGACGTTGTAAGAAGCAGAATAAAGTTTTCAAATCATCTACTGAAGTCGAGTATCGCTCCATGTCTGAGGTTTGTTCCGAACTCATTTGGCTTCAGCGTCTGTTGCACGACTTTGGTGTGACTTGTTCTCTACCTCTGGATCTCTTTGTGGACAACACTAGTGCAATTCGCATTGAGGTTAATCCAGTACTTCATGATCGTACCAAGCATATCGAGATTCATGTGCACTATGTCCGGGATTCGGTTAATGATGGGACTGTTACTCTTCATCACATTCAAACTGAAGACCAGGTTGCCGATTTTTCACGAAGACGTTCACCACTAGTCGTCACTAGTATCTGTCGAGCAAATTGATGCTTTCCGACAAGCATCAATTAGGGGGAGGTTAGCGGCTCACAGACCCATTTAGTTGTTTGTGTATATAGCCCTTGTATTGGTCCATTTAATGTAACCCATGAAGCCCATGCACATGCTACTCACGTATGAGTGTAGAGATTATCCCTAGGGATCGGTTTTTGCCTCTTCTTCTCCGTTGTATACAGTGAGGCAGGCAGTCAGTGAGTGAGTAATACAGAAAACAGAAGAATAACATCAGTAACTTGAAGGGTTTTCACTCTTCCGTGGATTAATCCTGGATATTCTAGGGATACCACGTAAATCCGGTATCAGTCTCTCGATCTCTTGTTTTATTCTCGTTTGGTTCTCTGCTAAATTCGGATAAGTTAACAAGAAAAACTCCCCCCTCGCTTCATAGCCACACGTCTGGATATGACCGGCGACATGCCTCCAAACTCGTGATCGTTTTCTATATCCCAACAAACTTTAGAATTCCATCTCTATATGAACTATGAAGTATGAAGAAACAATTTGCATTTATGTAACCAAGAGACTACGATGCCAAAACTAAGTTTGATAAAAAGAACATTCCTTTCATCCTCTTTCATTTGCAATACCCTGCCGCCTCGTTGGACTAGAATGGAAAAATAATCACAGATATCCACCCAATATCAACCTAATTGATTAGGGTAAAACTTGAACTCGAATAATTTTTAGTGGGTATGGATAAAATTCGAAATCAAATATTGCGGGTGATGGATGTGCATTGTTTTTTCACTATCCAACCCGAACTTGCTCGATATACACATGCATATGTATTTTGTTTATAAATGATCATTATATTTTCTACATATTTGATATTTATCATACATATTTGTTTTTTCATGAAATGGTAATGTTTCTAACTAATTTTCATAATTATAGTAATATTTTGTTTAACTTTTCAATTATGTGATGTTAGCATATGATTAATTGTTAACATGGTGGTTGAAGTTATAAAAAGAAAATACTATCCATATATTATCATGGATACCCAAAACCTGATCGAGTATGTATATGATTTTGATATTTTATCTGATTTCTATATAAGTTCGAGTATGAATAAAACTCGAACTATTTTGAATAGGTTAATCAATAGACACTATTCGACCCCAATCTAACCCATTACTATCCCTAATTTGGAGTCCGGACATAGGGTAAAATACCTTGAATACCACTAACATTTGAGAATTGGAGGAGCTATACCATTTAAGTAAGAATAGGTCATCGCTTGCCATTGAACTCTATTATATGTGCACCGGGTACCACTCAAGTTTACTGCTAAGTGCATTCCGTGAAAGTTGACAGAATATTTCTTGGAATATTTTGTTTTCTAAATTTCAAAATTGGTCCTTCCACTTTTCTTTTTCTAAATATTCCTTTGGACTTATGAAAAATATTATTTTTTAATTGTTTAATTTGAATCCTATTTTGAAGACTCTAATACCAAATCAATTTTCGAATAGGAAATTTAGAATTAATTATCATTATAAATATTTTCAATAATTATTATGTGTTCTAATAATTCAATTATTTCATTAAGCAAATATATTCTTTAATTTAGTCTCGATATAGATAATCTTAGTATGTTATTTTTAGTTCACTTATATTATGTTGATGTTGTCTAATTTTCCGTGTTAAATCTCCTATATAATTCTCTAATATTATATTATAGATGTTCCATGATAGTTAAATTTACTAATTATATATTCACATTTTTTTAGATTTGTTACTGAATCTTGTAGCTTTTATATTTTACTAATTACTTGATTATTTTCATCGCTTTTCGTTATGAATTTTTTAAATAGATCTTCTAATATTGATTTTAAATTTTTTATTATCTTGTAGTATATTTATTACTTCTCCTGATATTCATTTATTATTTTTACTAATTTATCTATTTTATTGAAAACTATTCATTAGCCGTTCTAGTAATACTGTGTTTAGAAAGTTTTCTAATTTTTATATTAGATAATACTTTTTGAAATATAATTTTAGATGTTTTTAAAAGTTTTGAGTATTCAAGGGATAATTAAATGTTTGAATTGGATGAAAAACTAATCGAATACACTTTTTAGCGACTTTAACGGTTCCTAATATCCTATTCAAATTAAAATGATATAACTACCCAATTTTCAAATTTAAGTGATAGTCTATATATTTTACCGCAAATATGCGTCCCACCTGGCCGACCGTGTCCCCGGTTCCAAATCAGAGTACGTGCCATAGTTTCAGAGCTTTCTCCTTCCGATTAGATTTTCAGAAATGTCACTTCCAGCCAGTCCACCCGCTGATGTAGCCGCTATCAATTGTCATCTCCCAGGGTGGCACTTGTCAGGTAAATGAATTAACTGAGCAAAAATGATAATTACGCAATTATTATATGAGCCCAAGTTGGGAGATATTTTGAATGAATATCTGGAGTCATATATTCACCTACCTAACATATTTTATCACATAATCAATAGTTGATGATGTAAGTTTAAGTATGGTTAGGTTTCATAGCCGAAGATGTTAAACACAAAACAACAGTATACCTTTGAATAAACACATCTCATCCATTAATAACTCATCAGAAAGATTAATTAAGATCAGCAGCAGGTCATTCTTCTTTTAATATGCATGCTTGCCCCGGCTCGCAAGTAAACAGATTAATCTAACACTCCAACAGGTATATACGATGACGCTTATTAAGTGCCACTTTTCTTTATGAAATTAAACAAGTTGGCTGCACGTTACTTAATTATTATGCACTCTTTAGAAGAAAAAAGCAGCAGTCACTTTTTTCTCAGGGATGATGATGATGTGTGTAAAAGAAATATATTTATTTTTAAATTCCAACTACATCTAATTGGGTGTTTGGTCCTCTTCCAGTTTTGTAAACTTGGTTCCTTACTAATTAACAAAATACAATAGGATGTCAACATAACCCCACGGGAGAAATTTTACAATGCTATATAGTATTGCTGCTATAGGGTTTTGCCTTTATGGTACAACTTAAAATTGTACATTTACGTTATGGTACAACTTCAAATTGTACCTATACTTTTTGTACAAATTCTTTTATGGTACAACTTGAACTTGTACCTTTATGTAATGGTACAACTTTACAACGTAAAGTTGTACCATAATATAATAATACAAATTGTTTTATGGTACAACCTAAATTTATACATTTAATGTTATGGTACAACTTTAAGTTGTACATTAAAGCACCAATACTATATAGCATAGTAGAAGTGCTCAACCCCACGGATATTCTATCAAATTCAACCCGATCAAAGCAGGCAACACCAGTGTTGACGGATTCCGGGTTGGTTTCGGGTTTAAACCCTTTTACTATTTTGTGGGTTGGTTTTAGTTTGGGAGTAGTTATATCCAACCCGTACTCTTCTAATTTGTTCTTCCTAATCGTGCATAATGAAGTTGATATTATGAAGTGGAGATTGAAAAAGTTTAGTTGACCAAAAGGAAGCTTTTAATTAATTATGTTATTTACGGATGTTTATTTTTAATGTTGAACAATTCGTATGGATAATTTGTGGTTTGCTTGTATGCACTAGATTTGTGTTTTTTGTACAAATAATTTGTATAGGAAGAATGATAAGTTATTGTGCATTTATAGAATCCATAGGTATCCATGAACCCATGGATACCCAGCGGGTTGGATTTGGTTTGAGTTTTCCAAACTCGTTTAATTTTATCCCGAATTTTTTTGTTGATATACCCAAGGATTTGAGTTCGGGTCTGACAAAATACAGCCCAACCCAGCTCATTGTCATCCCTAAAATACATCACCAATTTATCATTACGTAAAAAAAATCTCAACTACATCGTAATCCTTCATGACATATGTGTAAATTAATGGGCCAGGTTTAAGATTTTTGATTTGACAGTGAGTACTGAAGGGTTGTGGTGAAAGTAAAAATTGGTGTGGTAGTGGATGAGTAGTACACTATGTTTGGCAACAAGGGGGGTGCAAGTTCGAGGGGGGTACAAGTTGAGGGGTAAATTGTTGGGGGGTGCAACTTGGTGGAGGGTGTAAGTGGAGGGGTAAATTGTTGTTTGGATGAAAAAGTAGGGGGGTGCAAATAGAGTAAAAAGTAAGTAATTATATTATTATAAAATAGATTTATCAATTTATAAAATATTATCACAAAATAATAACATGAAAATTTAATATATAATAATAAAAATAATAAATAAAAATAATTTTAATAAAAATAATTATTATATAATAATGCTCAAATATAATTATTTATAACAACAATAATAATCATTGGTCGAGCAACCTCGAAACTCGAAATCCAACTCGTAACTGGTCATCCTAAGGGGGTTCTCGTGCCTAACTTTAAATTGAATATGGTCAAACTTAGTCAAACACGTTCGAATCTGTAAGTTTTAACTACTTATTAAAGTAAATCGAGTTAACTAAACTGTTCCTCTCTATCTTTTCAACAAATGCTTCTTATCTCTAATTTTCAATGCAAATTCGGGTCAACTAAGAGATATCGATTTGACGAGGCGAACATTGACAAACTTGCTCTCTTAGTCAAACGGTCAACCCCAAACAACTTCTACACTAATATAGATATAAGAAAAAATTAATCATATTAATTATTATGTAATTATAATCTAATTAAAAATTCATAATTCCCCTCCTCCTCCTTCCCCCTCCCTTCCTTCCTTTCCTTGCACCTCAATTTGGGGGGTAAGCCGAAACAGTGAATTTACGCTCACGTTTTGCACCCCCCTACTGTTACAAAATAACCAAACGGGGGTAAACACTTTGGAACTTGTGTTTACCCCTCCAAACTTGCACCCCCTTCCATTTGCACCCCTTCCCAAACATAGTGGTAATATATATGGATAGTTTGAATAATGTACTCGCGACATCTTTGGTTGGAAAAAAAAGAATGCAATATTAACATGTGATATTTTTAAATTAGGGTAATGATTATTTATTAGTTAAATTTTTTTCATATTTTTTTATTATTCAAACATATTGAATTAATAATAATTAGTTAAATGTTAACTTCAAGTTAGCGAATCTATTAATAATATTAATTTGGCAACATGATATTCACTTGGAAGAGATACATGGAGGTTAACATTCAAAAATGATAATATTTTACTAAGAAAAGAGTTACAAAATTATTGACGATAACGTAAAAATAGCGATTATTTTGATGCATTACAAAACGTTTGGCTAATTTTTAGTATTTCGATAGGTTTAGCTAATAAAAAATAATCCGAAAAAGATTTGGCTAATAAATAATTATTACCCTTTAAAATACAATAAACATGTTGTCTGATAAATATTAAGAGAATTAGTATCCCCTGCTGGCATGGATGAGATGTTTATACAGGTTAAGTATTGTCATATGCCTTTAGTTTGACATTCCTGTTCTGTTTTTGGTCATGACTGTGTTGTACGAAGTGAAGAGAATTAAAAAGGGTATGGAGAAGGAAGTTGGTTACCACTGTTGACTTCCCGAGCTCATCAAATTCAAAGGACCAGGATGGCAAAGCACATAAGGAACCCCTTTCTGTTGTGACAAAAGCTACTATTGAATATCCTCCAATTACCCTAGTGCCTTACCATTTCAAGAAGATTTCAATATGGTTGTGAATGGAATAAAATCTTGTGTTGCGACGGGTTTTGCTCTAGTGATTCTGCCAAATTCTTTTGCAACAATCTGTGCAGTGAATATTCAACTGCAGGATCCTCCGCCGATCCGATGTGAGGGGCTACGAAGTCAGAAAGGGGCGCTAAAAGCCCATGTTCTGCAGTTATGACTGTATTAGTATGAAGCTTGAGGGGCTCACGATTACGTGTTGTAGTATGTCTATAGATATAAGGTTCAGGTATTGGCACTGCTGGAAACTAGAGTTCAACAGAGCAATGCTAAGAAGATACAAGATAAATTCATTGATTTCACTTTTCGGGATAACTATAATGCTCATGTCCTAGGTAGAATTTGGATTGCCTGACACAAGGATATCAAGGTGAGTGTCTTACATTGTGACGACAGTCCATTCATCCACACGATGGTTTCAATTTTGGATGAGGACCATTTTTTTTTTTACTGCTTTTACGGCTTCAATGATGAGGGTGATAGGTTGAGAGCATACACCAGAATGGGAAAATGGCAGGTGAAGGGCTTCCCATGGATGGTTTGTGGTGACTTCAATATAATCATGATTCCATTGGAGTCCTCCAACAGTGTTTCAATTTCTTCTAGTATGCATAGTTTTCGTGCTTGGATTGATTTGATGGAGCTGATTGACCATCTTCACTTGGTCCAACTAGCAACAAACTTGTGACATCTTAGTCGTCTCACAAAGTTGGATCGAATGTTAATAAATGATGAATGGATGAGTACTTTACCTTACTCAGTTGTTGAGTTTTTAGCCCAAGCCATTCCACTTTTATGATATGTGGATGAAGTACGAGAAATACGATGATTTATTGGCTACAGGTTGGAAGCAACCAGGGATGGGATCTATACTTCAACATGTCATCAAGAGGCTAATTATAATGAGAAAGGAACTGAAGGCCCTCAACCATGATGAATTTATCAATATTACAACTCGAGTCAAGAAAAATAAGCAAGCCATGTAAGAGAAGCAAGTTCATGCACTAAATAATCCTTTTATGATATCTTTTGAAACTATGTGATGTGATCCCGCTGCAGAAGAAAATATCCGGCCAAGTTAAGGCAAGATCCTTGTTTGAGTTTTTCTGTTGAAGATTCCAGGAGAGTTTAGCAAGACTCTTATAAATCAAGCGATCACACTTGATTGTGGCGAGTACCTACCACCAAGTATTCCTTTAATTTTATGTTCATTTGAAGATCAAATCGAGCTATCCAAGCTTGATCGAAGCTACACGACTTTGACAAAAGAACTTAAAATTTCACGAACTCGGGATTCTTTATCACTATGAAACAAGGCATGGCTCTTTACCATAAATAGAAGAGTGTGGAGAGCTTCTACCGCCAAAAATCTCGGATAAAGTGGATAACTTTAGGAGATTTAAACTCATCATTTTCCATCAAAATCTAAAGGTTAGAAGGGCATGAAAACAAATAAGGCGACTTGTCCTTGACTCTGGAGAAATTATAACCAATATTGAGAAGATATGTGCCCTTTTATCATAATTTGTATGGGAAAAAGAACACAGAGATTTGAGCCACCCTCAATTCAGTTTTCCCTTTTATCATATTTCCCCTTTCATAAACTGATCGGCTTTCTCTCTGCATAGAAGTATTTTAGTGTGAAATAAGGGATGTTTTATTCTCAATGGATGTTCACAAGGAACCAGGCCTGGATGGTTGGCCAGTAGGCTTCTTCCAGCATAGCTGGGGTGTTCTAGCTAGGACCTGATATTATTGTAGGCATTAAAGAGTTCTTCCACTCGGGCAAGCTACCAAAAGGTATCAACGTTGTTTCTCTAACTTGTTCTCCAAAAGTACCAAATGCAGACAGATTTATTGCTTTTCGTCTATAAGATCATTGCCAAAGTTCTAGCAAATAGACTCTAGCAGATTCTGCCTAATGTCGGTAGTTGAATCAAATGTTGGTCTTAGTCTTATAGATTTATATATTGGAATGTTGCATGTTTGACTCAAATGTTTTGGATGTTGTTTATGAGTTGAGGAAGCTTTTGGGTCGTTTGGATCTCTCATTTCAGACTCAAGGGAAGACTTATCTGGTCTATTCCCACCACTTCTACTGGCTCGTGGGTCTAGCACTAAGTCTTAAAACATGGAGTTGGTTCAGATTCCGTCTTGATGTGAATCAGGGAGGTGTGGTGATGTGGGAAGGAAGGGCTATGTGGAAGTTCTCCCTCGACAGAGTCTGGAGTTTATCAGGGATCATCGTCCAAATGTTCCATGTTCACAGAATTGTTGTTTGGTTGATTATCCTTAACAGGATGGCAACCAAAGATAAACTTATATTGTGGGGGAAGATTATTGATGTTTGTGTGCGATGATTCTGTCAATGCTTGTTTACTCGGAACCTCTTCTCTGTTCAATACTTGGCCATGCTCCTAGGAAAGCAGGCTACGCGAAGCTAGCTCTTTCGCGATGTCGGGGGGATCCAAAGGACGAGTGGCAAGCTCAATCTTGTGCTAGACGACATATACGATTTGGAAAGAACATTGTAGCAGAATATGTGGTGGCCCTCGACTTGAACGGCGAACGCTGTTGTGGCAATTAAAGAAAAATTTTTGTTAGCTGCTATGGGTAATAGAGCATTTTGTTTAGATCTTACTAATCTTGCCAAGTTTAGATCTTCGATTTGAGAGGTCGGGATGTGGTTCTCTCAGTAGGCAAAGCTTTGTTTTTTGTCTTGCTTTTTGTCCAGACGCTTGATCAATTTGATAGAGAGAGCTTAATAAAATTGTGCTAATTACCGGGAAAATATTAAGAGAATCGTAGTGTTTTCCAAATAACATGTAATTATCTTTTTTATGGTTTGTAATTGTCTTTTCTATTCCTATTATATCCTCATTTTTTTCGTAAATCTCAAATCATCCTCAAAATTTTTTCACACTTCTTACAACTTTCCACTTTTTTACCCAATTTTTCTTTTCATTAATTATGTCCAGCACTAACAAAAATACGATATTGTCTTGACCAACATAGTTAGCAAAAATATAAGTTGTACCTGTATAATACAGTTTACATACTAAATACATTTAAATCTTATGTCCCCATTTTATTATTGATTCATCGAATTTTTCCATTATGTTTGACGCTTCATATATAAAACACATATAATGTGTTTCAATTTTAAAATTTTAAAATTACAGTTAAAAGCTCTCACTAAAAGCCAAAAACACATTTTACTAGTTAAACTTTAACTTGCTCACTAAAATACATGCATCTATTCACATATCTAGCTCGAGATTGAAAATAAGATCTCTCGTGATGGAAAAGCAACAAATGAATAGGGTTAGGAATGGCAAATAAGTGGTAGACCAAGTTTGAATGCGAATACCATATCAACAATATCACAACTTATAGCTCATCCAAACGTAATATTTCATACATACAAATACTACATTAACAATATCACAACTGATAACTCATCCAAATGTGATACTCCATACAAATACTACTAGCATCTAAAAAGTATTTTGGTATGTGGTATTTGTGTCGTAATTAAGTCTAAATAACATATTTGACAAATACCATGTCTACATACTTATAATCTCTCTAATTGTACTTGGGAATTGAGCCTGCTATAGTAGATAGCAGGGTTGTCAAACCAGTTTATACTGTTATGAACTTATGTAGATTTGGCAAGTGCGATGGTCTAATGGATGGTACAAATGGTTAAAGACAATTCATGCGGGTTTTAGCAAAACATGTAGGGAATGGTCAAATCATTAGCACCAAATGATTTTAAGCAATATATAACATATTTGAAGTCAATCTCTTTAAAATTTACATTCACATTTATATAAAATACAACATTCCAAATAAAAATCATCATATTTCAATACATAATTTACCGCCAACATCCAAAATTTTATATTTTTTTTTAGAATAACCTGTTACAAGGTGCTACTAGGGGGACAGGGGATGTGTCAGCTCTAGGAATCGAACACACGACCTTTCAATGGGAAGTGTGTCGGCTCACCTTTCAAACAAATAATATAAACATATGAACATTCATACTTAATCCAATAAATAATATCAATATTTAACTTTCAAATTGAAGGAAAAACTCCTTTCTGTTAATTACATTCATCAAAAGTACATCATTTTGTTTAAAATTGAAAATCGCACATACCAGAAACATTCAAACCGATTTTGCAACCAATTCGGATTAAGCCCAGCTCTACCCGTCTGACATACGACGACAACCATGATAGATAGTAATTCATGAATTTGGGTAGCCTTTGATTCAAGGGAATAATATGTACTTTAGAAGAACATGCATCGTGGGTCCAGAAATTTCAATTATGCAAAATTGCAAAGGGGGAAGTAGTAGTAGTTAGCTTAGCTATAGGGAAGGAAGAAGCTACTAGGAAAAAGCAGGGGGAGAAGACACCATCCCTCATCTCCATTATATTATATCACGAATTTCCTCCATTTGGCAGCTAGTTGTTCAATCATGAAGAGAGCCATTCCATATTGCATTTCCTCCAAGGCTCCAACCCTCCCACCCACCCATGGTTTTCAGATTTATATTGCTCCTTTTATTTTTCTGTCGCAAAAAAAAAAAAACCCCAATTCTTTGCCTCCATTACATTCAGATTCTCCTGTCTTTTTTTGCCCTTTCTAATCTTCTCAATTATATGTACACGTACCACTCTCTATTCCCTAACCCTAATCGTAGAGGGAGGGACAAGATAATAACGCCACCAACAGTTTCATTCCCATCCAAATAAAAGAACGCCTATACCTATATATCCTACATATATGATATATCTAGGAATGGGTAAAAGAAACTCAAACCCCCACCCAACAAATTCATCAAAATTAATCCATTCAAATTTTCTTGAGAAAATTTGATTATGTGCATGAGTGTGCATTTCAATTTTTGGTAAAACTAGAGTTTAGTGATTGATTGCGAGTTTTGATGATTAAAATTCAAAAATACTAAAGTATTAAACTCTTATGACTACACTATATAGGTGGACGAGAACATGCATGTATTTGCAAAAAAAAAAATCATTTAAAATTTGTTTTGGTTTGAAGGGTTTAGCATTTAGGGATGTAGAGAATGAGTTTCGGGTTTGAGTTTGGAATTTATAGATTAGGGTTAAAGGTAATGTATGGATTAGTTTTCATCCTATGTTATCTTATCATATTATATTGATTCTATTAATTAAAATACAAAATTCGATATCATAAGGCTAGTTTAAAAGCTGGGTGCATAGTGTGGAATCATTTTTGTGATTGCATCATAAAAGTCACTATATATGTGGCAAATGCTAGGTTACATCTGACATATGTTATACCTCCGAGTTCACACTTATTAAATAAATCTTATATTTTTTGTTACAGAATTAAGAACTGGTGTTCACCCATTAGAAGTTAGGGTATGGTATCATGCTCCAAACTCTAATTAATTATTGATCTAAATAGAAAATTTTGCTAGGCTCACTAAAATTAGCGTACGTCAGACAATACACTTATTAAACGAATCTTATATTTTGTTGTTAGAGAATTAAGAATACACGGTACCATGTATACTAAAATGTTTTGCGCTCACCATGTATTCTTACAATATTAAGATAAATAAAAACATCTTAAAAATTTATCACAATTTCTGAAAAATTAACCTCTATCTTACATTATATGAATTCTTACATATCACATGCACAATTTCTAAGACTAATAATGTACTCTATATATGATATATGTTTCAATGTTTTGGCAAAGGGTCCATGGCTTTCTTTAATAAAGAAATACACCCAGCTCGAATGTGCATGTCTGTGGGTGTTCTGTTTCTATATGTCCATTATAATCTGTATTATAATTTTCTACCCATATAAGCTTGGATTCAACCACTTGCCAACTCCAGCAATCCAGCTATGAAATGCAACACACCTAGCTAGCTAGCTAGCTAACATTTTGGATAAGGACTCTTCACTGTCTACTCTAATAGTATAATTTATACTAATAATTGTATGTTCTCATACCCTTCATTATAAGGGTAGGTACACATATATATACATAGGCGGAGCTAGGGGTGTTTGCCCCGGGATAGGAGTAACTTTTGGGATGGAAAAAAATAACCCCACATATATTTGTATGGAACGAATTAAACACTTACAAGTAACGTAAGGATGTTTTAACATTACACCATAACTCATTACTTGTTCATTAATCCACAAAAAATAATTAAATGATTGGTTTCACTCATGACACTATTATTCAACGACAGCTCGTTAGGTATTATCACAATATATATATATATATGCATATGGGTGTTTGATTTTTGTCGACATAGCTAGCCTAGCTAGGGTGGCCTTCCATAGATGAGGCCTTGTCTAAAATGTGTCGTAGTTCAAGTGTCGACACTTGTCAGCACCCTAGTTGGCCTCAGCCCTTCCTTCCAATTTTCTACCCTCTCCATTCTCCGCATTCAGCCAGCAGCCCAATAATTTGGTGTCTGATGAATTTGCTCCGTTCATATAATACTGTGTACGGGTTAGGGTTATTTTCCCTTCCTTTTTACCTCTTTATTGTTTTCTTTCGCCTGTTTGGTCCTTTTACCTCACTTTTTTTTTGCTGTTGCTGGTTGTGAGTTGTGACAATGTAGTAGAAGTTACCTCAGCTCACCAGTGATGGTGGGTGCATCTGTTCTGTCTGACTTCCTGGCAGCATGCCATGATGAAAACTAGCAGTTTGAGATTTCTTTGTTTTCGTATTTTAAGGGGGGGAAGAAGTAAAAAATTTCCCTCTTCGAGTTTTTATCAGTGAAAGCTGTTTTGAATTCTATGGTCAAAGATTTTCCTTGTCCCAGAGAGGAAGACAGTCCTTCCCAGACCATTCTTATCAATGTTATTTTTTTCTGCTGTCTTTAACTTCACTCTTTCTCCTTATATTACTCATCCGACAAAATATGACGTCTAATATATAGTAGATTATACCTCATTTGATGACATGTTTTACACTAGTGAGGTTAGTTGTCCAGTTAGGTTATAATTGTAACTGTTTAGTTCGTTATCGGTTAATCGTTGAACAATTTGTTGTTATTGTTAATGACACTGTTTATATTAGTCGGTATATCTAACCGTATAATCGGTTAGTAGTTTTTTTCGGTTAACCGGATAACCGTTAAGCAAGTGATTCAGCAAGGTTAAACCAAAACAATTTATCAGTAATCTAACTTATAGAAGACCTTTTTCTATTTTGAAATTTGGTAGATTTTCCGACATATGTATTTGTTCTTTTTTTCTAAGTTTTTATCATTAAATGAAAAACTATTTAACATGGATATCATTCAATAATCAACTCCAACACAAGTACACAATAACACCACTATACCGCCAAATTTAATTAAAGAAACTAACAAAAATAAGATATCCAACAATAATTACTCAACCCATAAACTCCACCAAATTATATGTAAGCTTTAATGTCGATGATTGCTCATCAAAACTGTTTTTATTTTATTACCCAAGAGAGCACTTCTACATAATAAGATAGGTAAACATAGGTCATGTTGTTAAGGCAGCCAACTGTAGAGCGCCACGTCGGAAGTAAGAACATTCATGTTTTGACACCTACAGAAAACACTACAGTATTCTCTATCTGATTTAAGGAACATCCATATGTCATTGCAAAATCATTCTTCCATGTACGGCAAAATAAAATTCTGCCATAAGTTCATCCTTTTAATAAAACTCCTTCTAAAGCCCTTCACTGGAATTATTCTCATATGAACCCAAGCAACTATTTTGATTAGGGTAGACGGGAGATCTTGTAGATCTTCAAACATCTCATTATTTTCGGTCAATTCTTGCGACTCATTAATGCCTATTATTTTCGATCCTAATTATGAGAATGGTCGTAATCGGTTAGTCACTTAACCTTTTAATCATCGATTACTAACCATTCAATCATCGGTTACTAATTAACTAAATTTGGCTACCAGTAACTAACCGTTAATTGTTTAATCAGTTATCGGTGTAATCTCTAACCGCCAGTTACTAGTTCGATTATCCGTTACCTTGCTAATATGGCAACAAGTTAACAACATTATTTCTACATTATCTCGTTCAAGGTGATCCATTAGGGTGCTTTGATCTGGAAATACACGAAACAGTACCCAAAGGGAAAGGTAAAAAAACATCTCTAGAGACACCTTTGAGAATTTACCAATAAAATTCAAGATGACTTGGCAACAAATATGCAATACTCTAGTAAAACATGCCATGAAATGAGGGTATAAAAACATCTTATATATCATCATATTACTAACAACTATATTTGGTGCTTTCTATTGTGCCGTTAACGGCTTCAAAATGGAAGAGTTGCATAAAAACATTTGCTGGGAAAAACACACTAGATTTGGCTATGTGGACCATATTAAAAATGAATGAATCTGTATAGTTGAAACCTGAAATTTGGTGGAAATGTTTTGTCGACGGCATAATTAAAATTATGGAAGTGGATTAAGTTCAATCATTCATGGATTGTGGGGTCAGAAGCTGCCAATCCAGTATACAATTGCCTCTAAAGTATAAAGTTATATGTGTAATGTGATGTTTCTGTGTTTTAATGGTTCTATGAAGAAATTATTTTAGGGTTGCTTAATTATTTCTAAAGAACCAATAGAAAGAATGAAAGACAACATTAAGAAAAGTGTTTCCTGTGGTCTATGGATATCATAATAAAATTGCTTCTTTTGGCCGATAATGGAAAATGTTACATAAAATGAAACAACCAAACACAATACCAACTTCTTTTGTTTATCTTTTTCGCTAAGGGAAAGCTTTTTTTTTTTTTTTTTGCTAATGGATATAATTAACTAACGCATTTCTCGTTTAATATTGTGTACATAAGTTCTTTTGAATGAACCGTACTATGCTACAATAATGAATAGGTTATTCCAGTAGAAAAATCTAATATTACAAAACCTTATCTAGTAGTTGTAATTTGAAAGGAAGATATCTAATGGTCCATATCATTAAGGAGCAAAGAGGAGGTTTAGAATACGGTCAGTAACCATTGATTACTGATGTATGAGTAATCAAATCTCAACCAACAGATTTAAGCGGACCCAGAAAATTCAGATCTAAGGGTTGTGAATTAAAGTCTTTTTTTTATTTTCCCTAGTTTTATTAATTGGTTCTTATCTTCTTTGTTCTAACTCGGATTTCAATTATTTTTGCAAAGATTGACTGAGTTCGTTGTACTCTAGAAAATGATATCAATTTTTAATATTTTTATAAGTTTTTTTTTCATACCTCCCGTTACCAACTCCATACCATATGGTAACTTCTTCGCTTTTAAGTCATTTTTTAAAATATTTGCTCAGAAGAAACGAGTTCATCAATATCTATTGAATCTACAAATTTTTGGGTGAAAAAATACAGGGAAAAAAAATATATCATACTTTACCACTATGGTATGGGGGTGGTGACTTGTAGTAACTTGGGGTAAACAATGATGAAAGTCGTAAATGACAGTTATTATACTCCTACTATCATGTATTCAACCTTCCTACAGTCTTGGTATGTTCATACCATCATGGTACGCTTTCTTACCATATGGTATGCTCCTATTTAATACCATATAGTATTGACTGGTAAAAAATGCCTTAATTTTTTGTTCTAAAAATATATCAAAGTGAATATCATTTTAAAGAGCATAATTAATCTAATTTATCGGTGCAAATTTTTTTTAATTCCGACTTAAAATGAGAGAGAAATCGTCCGTTAAAAATTAAAGGGGAAAAGATAAAAAGCTTTCTATAAGAAAGATGAATAATGATGTCATGCTGATGTGGACGGGTTACTCATGGTTACTCATCCTAAGGATATTGACCGGGTTCGCTCCCCAAAGAGGAAAATAAAGAATTCATGAGACAGTTGGCCGGATTTTATGGGTAGTTGGCAGTATATTTGGGGTGGCGCGCTATTTTAGGTGTGCTATAAAATCACTTTTCAAACCTTCTCCGAAAATTCAATGCACAATAGGTTATTCGTAATTAAATCGGATTTCAGAAAGTTTTGCGTAGAAATATCAAATTGTTATTGCTCTACAAAATGATATCCAATTTATATTTTTTTTGAACAACAAATTTCAGGTGATCGTCATACTACTATCATATCACGATATCAGTATATTACTACTGACAATGATATGATGTTGATATGATAGTGATATGATGTTGGTATGATAGCTTATGTTTGACAAAATAATTTGAATATTTGATCACATCAAATAATGATATATCAATATACCATAATGATATTAGTATTAGTTCTCCTTGTCTTCCATATGAGCAGTCATTGACAGGTTTAGGTTGTCCCGCAAACCCCTTACGACTACGTAATCCTTCACGTCCTGCCTTAACTGGTGGAGCCTTTCAGTTGAACAAAATAACCCGTAGAGCATAACACTTCAAATGAATTGGAAGCTCTATAGGGGTTATCGTCTTAGGAGACTGTAAAACGGAATAGAAATCGAAGTAAGACGAGACACCAGATATACGTGGTTTCCTCGTTCAATGTGAACGAGACTACTCCACGTAGAACGTGAGTTCTCAGGATTGTTTACTATGACGAGCACAAGGTTGCTGTTATACAATGCCGCAGCCTATAAGAGGCTATATATATGTCTCACGAAGCTAGGGTTACTGCTACTAAATCACTATTAGTCCTCCAACTCTAAATAAAGTACATATAAGTCAAAACACGTTTCAACACTCCCCCTCAAGCTGGAGCGTGAAGGTCTCGAACGCCCAGCTTGGATAACAACGTGTGAAACTGTTCTGTTCCCAAAGCTTTGGTGAAGATGTCGGCAAGCTGTGATGTTGTCCCAATCTTCAACGTTCTGATCTCCTGAGACATAACTCGTTCGCGAACGAAATAGCAATCCATCTCAACATGCTTCGTCCGTTCATGGAAAACAAGATTAGCCGCTATATGCAATGCCGCTTGATTGTCACAATACAGAGTTGTAGGCTTCTGTTGACGCACACCCAATTCTTCCCGTAGAAATCGCAGCCACAATACTTCACTAAAAGTGCTCGCCATTGCTCTATATTCTGCCTCACCCGAGGATCTGGAAACCACCTTTTTCTTCTTTGTCCTCCAAGACACTGGTGATCCTCCTAGCTGGATGTAGTACCCAGTAGTTGATCGTCTGGTCGTCTGGCAACCTGCCCAATCCGCGTCACAATACGCGGTCAGCTCCAAATCTCCTGTCGCCGTGAAAAATAATCCTTGTCCCTGTGAGTTCTTCAAATAGCGTAGTACTCGAACTGCTGCTGCTACATGATCTGGTCCTGGATGATGAACAAACTGTGACAAAATATTAACAGCATAAGAAATATCAGGTCGAGTTACCGTGAGGTATAGTAGACGACCAACCAAACGTCTATGTCCTTTGACGTCCGCCACTATGTCATCACTTGGACGAGTAAGGTGGTTCTGCTTCATAGGGAACCCGCTAGGTCGCGCTCCAGTCACCCCTACATCACTAAGAATGTCAAGAGTATACTTCCTCTGGTTGAGAACTATCCTGTCTGCCAGCGTAGCTACTTCAATCCCTAAGAAGTATTTCAGTGAACCCAAATCTTTGATACCGAAACGCTCATCGAGGAACTTCTTAACACGGTTTATAAAAACCGTATCATTTCCTGTGAGGATAACATCATCTACGTATATAAGTGCTGCCACAAAGGCATCTCCGCGGCGATATATCAACAAAGAATGATCGGCCCGGGAAGGTTTGAAGCCTAGTTCCGAAAGTGATGTCGTGAACTTGTGGTACCAATTCCGTGAAGCTTGTTTCAAAGCATAGATTGACTTCCTTAATATGCAGACACTGTTATCTCCCGGAGTACCGAACCCCTGTGGTATCTGCATGTATACCTCCTCTTCTAAATCGCCATGGAGAAAGGCGTTGTTTACATCCAATTGGTGAAGATCGCATCCACGTTTTACTGCTACTGAAAGCAACACCCGAACAGTAACTATTTTGGCTATTGGTGCATACGTGTCATGAAAATCGACTCCTTCCAATTGTGTAAACCCTTTCGCCACTAAACGTGCTTTGTACCTCTCAACTGAGTTGTCTGCCCTGTATTTAATTTTGTAAACCCACTTTGCACCGATTGCTTTCAGACCAGATGGCAAGGATTCCAAAGTCCATGTTCCGTTGGCCACTAAGGCCGCTATCTCCTTCTGCATAGCTTCACGCCAACAAGCGTGTTTAACTGCCTCAGCAAAACTCTTTGGTTCTGTCTCTTTGGTGATTGCAGCGAGGTAAGCCCGATGCGAATGTGAGAATTTATCATAGTTGACGTGGTTCGACATAGGATATGTCGTTATCGTCTCGTCACGTGGCTGGCCATGTAACTCCACATCATAAGCTTCCATCAAGCCAGGTGGCGATCGTCTGATTCTATCTCTGCGCCGCAAAACCTGAACTTCGGGTTGAGCATTGGCGGTGGTGTCACCACCAGCTTGCGTCTCATCAAGAGTGGGCTCTTGTCCTCCACTATCATCACCATCGTGAGGGAATAATACTTCCCCATGCACGCCATGCAACTCAGGTTCCTCTTCCCCCATATCACTTGCAACAAAATCCACTTCATCATCTTCATCATGATCCGCCTGAATTTGCCTCTTCTCCACTAGTTCCTCGTCGTCCTTAAATGTTGGTAGTAAATCTCTTGAAATAGAATCTTTCATCGAGGATACTTGCGGTGATGTTTTCTCTCTAAACGGAAAACTGTCTCGACAAAATGTACGTCCCGGGAAGAGTAAATTCTCCTTGACTGAAGATCGTAAACACGATAACCCTTTTGAGTAGCCGGATGACCGACAAACACACAAGGTCTCCCCCTCTCGACGAACTTGTCGAGACCAGGTCGGGTATCTTTGGCATAAACCAAACAGCCAAAACTGCGCAGATGAACATAAGAAGGTGGACGGCCAAGTAGGCGTTCATAAGGGGTTTTATCCTGGAGAAGCCGAGACGGAAGGCGATTAATCAAATAACTAGCTGTCACAACACACTCCCCCCAAAACCGAACTGGTAAACCAGAGTGAAAACAAAGAGCACGGGCCATTTCAAGCAAATGGCGGTGCTTGCGTTCGACAACCCCTTTCTGCTGGGGAGTGTGTACACACGAAGTCTGCAGTATGATCCCATTAGCGTCAAAATAATCACTCAAAATCTCGGTTTGAAACTCCAAACCATTATCCGCCTGTAATCTGCGAACTGAACGATTAAACTGAGTCCGAACCATCTGACAAAACTGAAGTAGATGGCGCTCCACATCTGATTTAAACTTGAGCAAGTAGACCCAAGTAGCTCGACTGTAATCATCCACAACAGTTAAAAAATAATGAGAACCATCCATAGAAGGAGTGCGATAACCACCCCAAATATCCAAGTGAACAAGCTCAAAACAACTACTGGTCTTGATAGACTGAGAAACAAAAGGCGTTCTAGTCATTTTTGCGCGTAGGCAAGCATCACAATGACTGAGGTCCATACTAGAATCCGAAAATGATATAACATGTTTCAAAGAAGATAACTTCTAGAGGGAGGGGTGCCCCAATCGAGAATGCCATGTCTCCGTGGAGGTTCTTCTAGCGACAGTAAAACCTGAAGGGTTGCCATGACCGTGACGTCCCAAGTCCTCACCCCGCTGAAGATAGTAGAGCCCATCACGAAGATGTCCCAGTCCAATCATGGTCCTGGAGCGTAAGTCCTGTAGGACGCAGAGATCAGCTAAGAAAATGACCCCAATATTGTGATCTTTGGCCAACCGACTGACAGAAAGTAAGTTGCATTTAAACATTGGTACATGGAGAACTCTGTTAAGTGTGATGTGGGCATTCAAAACCAAAGAACCAACCCCCTGAACTGGGATACTAGCACCATCCGGTATACGAACAGGGGAATGGGGACCCACAAAATCTACAGAACTCAACCAACGTGAATCACAAACTATATGTTCGTTCCAGCCTGAATCAATAATCCATTCAGAAAGATCAGAGGTGTTACCGGCCATATGAGCAGTGGACTCGCTAGAAGTAGGCACTGGTGTTGAGAAAAACTCCTTCAGGGATGCAAATTAAGCCGCACTAAGCCCGGGAATCGGGCTTTCCTCTCCATCCACTTTAGCAGCGCGCGGGTTCTGCCTCCCATCTCCTCTAGGACGCCGCGAACTTCCCCCAGCACTACCACTGCGATCGCCTTGACGAGTCTTGTTTTGTTCACCGGGATAGCCGATGATTTCGTAACAAGAGTCGATGGTATGCCCAAGTTTGTTACAATGAGAGCAACGTGGGGGCTGATCTTCCTCAACTTTCTTCTCCTTGTTAGTGTGGAATGCGGCTGCCTCCACAACTGGCCGACACGCCCCCGTAATGTGTCGTTGCTGTTCTTCCGAAGAAACCAATTGATAGGCCTCGGCAAAGGTAAGAATGGACTTCATGCTTAGTATTTGTGACCTCACCACAGAGAAGACATCATCAAGGCCAAGGAGAAACTCAAACAAGTGCTCAGCATCCAGCTTGGCGCGCGTTTGTCAAGCAATATCACAGGTAAAATTACCTCATTTGCATTCGGGGTTGAGACTAATAGCTTGAAGCTCATCCCACGAGGTGCACAACTTCGTGTAGAAGGAGAAAAAACTTTGTTTCTCTTGGCGCAAGGAGCTAAGCGTCCGCCGCAGCTCAGACGCGCGGGTCGCTGATCCATTCTCAAACCGCTTTTGCAAGTCACACCAGATATCGCGCGCTGTCCTCGCTCCTCGGACACTGTTACGGACCTCTTTGCTCATTGCTGTCTTCAACCAGCCTTTTACTTTGGCATCACAACGCCCCCAGGCCTCATCACGTACCCCAGGGCCAGCCTTTGATCTTGGAAGAGACCCATCAACAAATGTCATCTTGTTCTTCGCAATAAGGGTTTTCGTCATATCGCTAACCCATTCACTGTAGTTCAAATCTGTCAACAGATCGCTGCCAAATAATTAGCCAGGGTTCTCGGATGAGTGAAGGTAAAGAGGAGACGTGAGAGGTATCACATCAGCAGTCGGCGAGCCGCTCTCCATCTCGTTCTTGACATCTTCGCCAACCATCGCGGAAACCTTAAGTTACGAAGCGTGTGATCGATCAACCAGCTCTGATACCATGTAAAACGGAATAGAAATCGAAGTAAGACGAGACACCGGATATACGTGGTTTCCCCGTTCAATGTGAACGAGACTACTCCACGGAGAACGTGAGTTCTCAGGATTGTTTACTATGACGAGCACAAGGTTGCTCGGTTGCATCATACAATGTCACAGCCTATAAGAGGCTATATATATGTCTCACGAAGCTAGGGTTACTGCTACTAAATCACTATTAGTCCTCCAACTCTAAATAAAGTACATATAAGTCCAAACACGTTTCAACATAGACAGTAGTGATCGAGGTGAAGCTCCATAACTTATTGAAATCATCTTCAAATGGGAGAGCATAGGAGTAAGATGAGGTGTTACATCTGGCAATGTGTCGGCACTCTTCTATTGCTCAACACTGGCACTCAAATTGTTCACATTTGAACTCACTGCTGAAGAAATGGTCATCTCATTGCATTAAGCTGGGGATCATAAGAAAACTCATGTACCCTAGGCCTCGAACAAGCTACTAATCACCAAGTCATGAACCTTTGCTTCCTTCACTCTCTAGATATGCTTAGTCCGGGTATCGGGATGAATGGAACAGTCGTGGCCAAACAACTTACATAAGGCATGTTATAGCTAGTGGCGGACCCAAAAAAAAATCTTCCAATGTTACGTTCAAGAATATAACAAAAATTTAATCCATATTGTGCATAATGACATTGTTTTTAATAACGATTCGTACATGTTATCATATTTTGAAATATTCAAAATATATTCATTTATTCTGTTATGATGACTTGCACCTCTTTTGATAAAATGCAGCCAAGAAATCAGTCATAAATTGATATCTCATCCGATGAAAATTGAGATTGAGTAGAGTTGTTAAGAGGAGGGGTTTCTCCAAAGAGGAACAAAAGAATCCATGAAGTGAAATTGATTTTTTTATATAGATTTGGAAATTAATCCGTGCTCTTAAAATAGTATTGATAACAAACATACTAGTTTTCTGAAAGTTTATAACAATAATTAGTTTGTTGTTTAAAAGAAAGATTCAATTATAAATGTAAAGTGTGGTCAAATGATGTTGAGTTCAATACTACATCACCACAATCAAATTTTCAGTAATTTTTTGTCCCAAATATAGAGCTAAAGTTTTTTTTTTTTTACAAAAGATAATCTTATATTGATTCAAGAGAGAAAGTTACACCCTGGATATCAGCCAGGTCTGAAAATCAAAGAAACGACTCATGATAGGGTACAGTGAAAGGGCTTTCCTAGCCACCAAATGGGCTACCCTATTACTACGCCGACCTATGAACCGAATACTAAACCCCGAATGGATGTGGAAATAATGTGCAATCTCTTCAAGAACAGGACCCATCCGACTATCACTATGGTCACCTCTATTGATCTTGTCAATGATAACTTTGGCGTCACCCTCAAACCTAATATCCGTGAAGCCTAACCCCAGACACCAAGCTACAGCTTCCCTGAGCGCAAGAAGTTCCACCAACTGAGGGTTGTCTAAGCCAGGAAACTGAAACCCCCTGACCATGTTGACCCCCCCCCCCCCCCATTAGGGTAGAACAGAACCACGCCTCCTGCAGAATGGGATCCACACCTCGTGGAACCGTCCCATTGACAGACCACACGAGGAGGGCCCTCAGGGATCTGCTGCCCAAGATCAGTCAGGGGAGCCTGCAGGACGCGATCTCTGGGCAATCTCACCTATTCCTCATATTGTTGGACAAACTGGCGCATCAGCACTGGGATTCCGAATTGTTTGCCTTCAAATACCACCCAATTTCGCGATCGCCATATCCTCCAGAGAATGGCTACCACCACCATAAACACCATGGGTTGATTAATCAGAGCCAAGAGCCGCTTACGAAACAGAGGAAAAGTCTGACGAGGCAACCCCTCCCCCATATACTTTAAGCCCGAGTAATCCCATAAGGTCCGCGCTACCGGATAGTAGAGAAAGAGGTGTTCAAGCGTTTCAGAGCTATCCCAGCACACCGGTCAACGGGGATGCACCTGGACCTTTCGATCGATGAGGGCTTTAGTAGTAGGGAGGACTCGAGAAAGGATCTGCCAGACAAACACCTTCAGTTTAGGAGGGATATCCGCCTCCCAGAGTTGAATCCAACTATCTTTATCCATCCAGCTCACAGTCGACTTCCACCCTCCCCTCCTTTTGTCAAGCGTGACAGCAAGGTGGTACACCGACTTAACCGTAAACACCCCATCCATTGTCGCATGCCAGATAAGTTTATCTTCAACATTCCGACGTGGAAAGGGAATGGCTTTGATGGCTCTACAAGTTGGAGGATCAAACCATTGGTTAAGTTTATTGTCACACCAGCTGCCCTCCCCTGGCCGAAAAGCTCCGCTACAGTCGGATCACCCCCCCCCCCCCCCTAGGTAACACCAACGGGTTATACTGGATGGGACCCAATTGCAACTGAGGGATCCAACATTCACAAAAATCTCCAACATCCCATCCGGGGTCAAGCTACTCTTGTCTATCACTTTTGTTGTTGCGCTATTAACCTCGATGCAAATCTTACCAATACAAACTACCAAGCCTTGTCTCCTGCCAAGTCGACTTATCCATCGACAAAGAGTTACCAACAACATTTTCTAGTCCTCTTTAGCTCGGAGAACACATAAAAATGACTTCAATGAGTGGGATTCCTCTTCAAACATTTCAGGTCCTCATATTTTCATTATTGGAGAAACAAAGGATAAACGAAAAAGTATAAAATATAACCATTGTATCTCCAATTCTCCATATTTGTTTCCAAACAACATCAAATTTCTGATCATAAATGCAACTAATTACATTTTTGTGCGTGGTTTAGGGATAAACTAATTATATAGGACGAGGGCAACATAAAAAAAAAATTTAGGTTATGACATATCTTGGTCATTCATTTACTAGGGTTTTATACTTGATTCATCTCAAAATTTGTTAATTTATCTTCAACCGTGAGGGGGAAAGATGGACTGAATTCTGAAGTACAACCTTTTGCATTTCATAACCCTATCTTTCTGCTTTCGGGAAAAGAAAAGACATAACCATTGATTTCACGTTCTTGAGAAACCAAATTACAAACGGACGGATGGGAAGGCCACACGTTGATGAAATTAAAGGAATTCATAATCACATGACAAAGTTGACCTTTGTGGAACCATAGCAACAAAAAGGAAAGAAAATAGTGGATAAGAGCTATTATATGGAAAAACAAATTCCCCTGGAATGGAAAACTTGCGTCCGTATGAAAAACCAAATCATACTTATAGATCATTGGCTTGCTAATATCAATGACGTGCCGGTAATTGGTTTGAATTTTTTGTATGTTATTAATATTTTTTAAGGATGACAAAAATAAACATCAATTATGGGATTTGAACTCTTTATAAAAATGGTATGTGTTTGGGTTTTAATTGGGTGCTATTTAATTGATTCGAATTTGAAAACTTCACTTAAATGTATATGTAGAGTGTATATATTACAAAATTACCCTTTACAATATGCTATAGAAAGTATGGGTGTGCAACAGTTCGGCTTGGACCGGACCAACTCATGAGAACTGTGGTCTATTAGTGAAAGACATCTTAGGATTAAGGATCGGACCATCATTGCATTCAGCCTGGCCTAAAATAAATTCGGTCCAATTTTTCTTCTGTAATTATAAAATTTATAGGACCAAGGACCGGACTGAATTGTAATCGGTCCGGTCTAGTTCGATCCAAATATTGGTGTGATCCGGTACGAACCGAACCATTGCAATTTACATTACGAAAATAATAACAATATCGTTACACAAAGTTTTCTTGTGCGATAAAATCTCCATATATTTAAAGGAAGAAAAGGAGGAGAATTGGGAGAAACATGAGAGAAGGGAGAATTAAGGAGATTAGTGAAAATAAAAGCTGGTGTCACAATATCAAAACCACGTTTAACTTTTAAGACACCCACTCCAAGTGACAAGTGAAAGTGGATATACACTAATACACAAATGCTTTTAACTTTTAATCATTACTTCCTCCATAAGCCCAGAAAGAATGGGGAACAGCAAAGAGGAAAGGTAGGATTTCAAAGTGGAAAGTATGCAGAATTATGGGGATATGGTCACTGCTAAACAAAAGTAAGGGGGTAAGGAATGTGTAATACCATGCCATGATTTGATGATGATTGGGTACATATAACAGGAATTCCTCTTTCCATGAATGGGAGTCATGTGGTTTTTAGAGATGGTTTGGACAAAGAATTGTAACACAATAATGTAATTCGATTGTCTCTTTTTAAGATAATTAGATCAAATGGATCAGTTTGTCAACGGAAAATTTGAATAGATCAATTTGATTTTGGAAAATTGTAAAATAATTCGTTTTGAGTCAATTTCAATTGTCTAGGTAGGAACAAGCTATCGAATTGACTCACTTTATAAAACGAAGCAATTGAGCAAATTGTCTTTAATAGATGAATTTTGTGCTAAATTCGGTACATAACATGCGAAGAGATCAATTCACTTAATTAATTTTATTAACTCAAATTATTGAAACATATTCACCTGAAATGAAAAATCTATGTGGTTTAAATCTTAAATCATCAATTGACGGCTTAATTGCTACTTGTTGCTTGAAGAGATGGTGAGCTTTTTAGAAACTTCGGTTTCAGCCCTTTCTATGGTAGATTCCAAACCACCCCATGCACCAAGGAGAGAGGGAAATTTGAGGATTTGTTATTTATCCTAATCATTATTAACTTTTTTTTTCCCTTTGTGCCAGCTCTCCCACAATGATCAAATTTGTTGACGGTCGGGAGTTAGCATACAACTTTTGTTTTGTTTCTTTTTTAGTTGTTGGATAAGTTTTTTGAAGTTGAAATTTGTGTTTTTTTTTTCATGGAAAGAATTATGTTGTTCGTATGTAGGTTTAGATGTGAATTATTAACTTCATATTGAATTTCAGACATGCAATCATACCAAAAACAATTTTAGACATGCGATTATTTGACAATTCGTACAAATTCATAAATTTTTACTCTTGCCAAAGTAAAAAATGTTACCAACTTTTGCCTCATCATACAATTTTTCTTGGCTGACTTTTTATAGGCGTACAGGGACTCTTTTTAAAGTGTCTCACAACACCTCTAAAATTTGAAAAATCGATCTTCAAAACACCTCTAAAAAAGTGATAGTTTTACTCATTTGAACCATTAACCTATCAATTGTGAGGAATTTTACAATGCTATATAGCATTGGCGCTATAAGTTTTTTCTTTATGGTACAATTTGAAATTGTACATTTAACGTTATGGTATAACTTCAGATTGTACCTATACTTTTTTTGTACAAATTCTTTTATGGTACAACTTAAACTTGTACCTTATATGATGGTACAACTTCAAGTTGTAAAATTGTACCATAACATAATGATACAAATTCCTTTATGGTACAACCTAAACTTATGCATTTAATGTTATGGTACAACTTCAAGTTCTAAAATTTAAAAATCGATCTTCAAAACACCTATAAAAAAGTGATAGTTTTACTCATTTGAACCATTAACCTA
This sequence comes from Linum trigynum, assembly GCA_964030455.1. Taxonomy (NCBI): domain Eukaryota; kingdom Viridiplantae; phylum Streptophyta; class Magnoliopsida; order Malpighiales; family Linaceae; genus Linum; species Linum trigynum. The sequence goes on along the minus strand of OZ034814.1, from coordinate 22,537,934 downwards.
TCAATTGTGATGAATTTTACAAAGCTATATAACATTAGTGCTATAAGTTTTTTCTTTATGGTACAACTTGAAATTGTACATTTAACGTTATGATACAACTTCAGATTGTACCTATACTTTTTGTACAAATTCTTTTATGGTACAACTTAAACTTGTACCTTATGTGATGGTACAACTTCAAGTCTTCAAGTTGTAAAGTTGTACCATAACATAATGATACAAATTCCTTTATGGTACAACCTAAACCTATACATTTAATGTTATGGTACAACTTCAAGTCTTCAAGTTGTAAAGTTGTACCATAACATAATGATACAAATTCCTTTATGGTACAACCTAAACCTATACATTTAATGTTATGGTACAACTTCAAGTGGTACATTAAAACACCAATGATATATAGCATAGTAGAAGTGCTCATTAATTGTTAATTTATTATATCCATTACGAGACAAGCAATATTTTGTTATGTTTAATATATTAAATTTCTCTGTGTACGTTGCGATAAAGTCCAATCATATATCTTTTCTTCCAATTTTTCATGCGCCACAAAAACTGAATTCCCCTACACCTTTTATCATTTAATAACCAAGAAAAAATTAACAATGTAATAGATTTCCTCTTTTTTCAATTTCCTCTTTTTTCAATCAAATAGGTAATTATTTTGCGAGTGATTGTCTAGTAAAATTAATTCTTATTTTAAAATTCATACTTCTTTTCTAATTATTTTAATTCAAATTGGCGAAGATGAGTAAAATTTATGGGTACCCACTGTGAACTTCTACTTGTGTATTTTATGTTATCAGTCTATAACACAGACAACATTTGAGTTCATAAATGGGAGATTTTAACATGGGATTGAATTGATGTTTTTTACCTGCTATCGTATCTTTCCCTAGCTGGGACTGCTGGCAAAGATATTGACCTAATTTTAATTTGTAGGATCAGAAGTTTTCAGTTTCCTCAGCCATAAGCCGTATTTTCAAAATATAGGGAAACATTTGCCTAACCACCTCAACCTACAAAATTGATCTTCTTATTACTTTAAGCAAAATGAAAAGACAAAGAAAGCAGGTGAAGACTGCCATATAATCAAATACCACTATAGAGCAACTCTATCAGCCTACCATCACTATAGAACATTACAATTTGCTTCGTGGTGCGAATGTTAGGCATTGCGTTCAATGCATACTAACGTCGTTGAATCACCTTCTCGTATATTTCAGGTCACCAATTTTCCGCGTTAATGACATTCCTGGCCAACGGCTCAGATCATTTTCCGGAAATGAAAAATGTGGATTTATTTTCCTTGTTGCAAAACAGTCATTTTACTTTTACCGCATTTTACTTTTCACCAGCCGTGGGATGGGAGAGAAAACTCAGGGAGTAAACTGTACAGCCAGAGAGCAGTCGCAGCAGTAGGCAGAGTAGTAGCACAGCTATGAGCTATGCTGCTGGCTATGATCTAGAAAGGCAAAAGAATTAGAGAGAGCAAAGACTTATTAACAAAACCCTAATCCTACTTAAACTACTTTAATTAGTTACGATTCCATTTTTAAGCTCGATTTGTGGGACGGAGCACCGCCCCTGAACCACCACCGCCATCGTCTCTTCCCGGCGAAACCTCAAATTCTTGGCGATGAAATCTTCAACCGCCCGCTGAAACTCCTCGTCGCTCAGCTCATCCTCTCCTTCTCCTACTCCGCCGCCTTCGTCCGTTTTCCTGCTCTTCTCTGTCTCCGACCTCTGCAGCTTCTTCTTCGTCGTCCCGTCTCCGCGCTTCCTCTGCAGATTCTCAGACCTCGTCCGCCGGAAAACTTTCCGATTTTCTGCCTCCGAATCGGAGTCGGAATCGGAAGGGTAGAAGAAATTGACTTCATTCTTAGAATCAATTTCATCGGCCTGGCAGGCGGCGACGGCCGGGGCGACGGCATTGACGACTTCCTTGTCCTGAAACACAACCTCCTCTTCCTCTTCCTCTTCCTCCGCCGCAGGCGGCAGAGCAGTGAATCCACTCTCCGACACCGCCGTCCTCGAAAGGCAGCGACCGTCGGCGTTCTCGACGAGGTTCTCGACGAGATCCTCCCCATCCGCATTGTCTGCGGCGGGGAATCTGGCGGATTTGAGCATTAGCGTGACGATGATGGCGTTGCAGAAGAGGAAAACGAAGAGAGGATTCTGAACGACGCCAGCGAGGCGGAGGAGGAATCCCCCGGAGATCTGGACGGCAACCGGGAGCCGGTTGAACATCCAGAGGAAGAGAAGCAGAGCTGCCGAGAATTCGGCGGCCCTGAACGCTGTTCGGAAGCCGGTGAGGTGGAGCCGGCGGATGTAGGTGGAGTAAGAGACGGCCGGTGTTGCTATTTCTGTCCTGGCAGGAAAATCGGGATCAAACAAATCCATTTCAAAGGGAGGAGGTGATATTTGGGAAGGGAGAGGGAAATTGGGGGATTTCTGAAGGGTGAAGTTTTCTTCTGTTTTGGTCTTCTGCCAGAAACAGCGAGTTTAAATTTCAATTCAATTGTAATTGGTGCAGAGAAAATGTGAAGAGGGGGGAGAGTGGGAGGAATGGGGTGGGTGCCGTTTTATAGAAGCTCTGGTCTGGTCTGGTTTGAGGGGGAAACAGGGAGGGGGCGGGTGGGTGGTCCTCTGTCTCTGCCGCAATTTGTTTATTGCAAAATAATGGACGGACGGATGGGGTTTGTTTAATATAACAGAAAGCCTTGTAGTATTTGTATTACTATAATTGTTGTTTTTGTTGCATAAAAAATAATAATAATAATAATAATAAAAAAAAAAAGTGTAATTGCCTAATTGGGCTGTATGGATAGAAGTTTCAAACAATAAGTTAGATTCTAATAGTATTTTAAATAAATGTTTGGGGTAGTGGTATTATTGTTGATTTTCAATTAAAAATGAATATAATTAAGATAGACTTCCTTTCTCACCCAACAGTTCGTTGCGCGAGTGCAAAAATATCTCAATATCTGAGAAGGTTGATAAAAGTAGGGATGGCAATGGGTCGGGTTGGGTCGGGTTTTGCCAAATCCAAATTCATGGGTTTTTCCGTGAAAAAAACTCGGGGTAAAAGTTACTGGATTTGAAAAACTCAAATCCAACCCAACCCGCTGGGTATCGGCGGGTTCATGGGTACCCACGGGTTTTTGCCGTAAAAAATTTACCATAACAAGTTTCTATCAAAATTAAAGTCAAATATCAATCTCTCAATACAAATTATCCATATATAAAACGCCTTTCTAGAAAATTCAAGCAATCACAAATTAACTATACAAATTGTTCAACACTTATCTAGAAAACTCAAGAAAATTGAAGCCAATCACAAATTATGCATAAATAACATGATTAATTGAAAGCTTCTTCCTTTCAATTAAGTTTCTTCACTTTTCACTCGATAACATCAACTTCATTCTACACAATTAGAAAGAAAAAATTAGACATGTCTCCACAAACATAAATAAGATTAGTTGTTTAGAATATTAAATATACCGAGAAAATTAATTATATGGGTGTGGGCGGGTACCCATAGGCCGGGTTTACCTAAGCCCAAACCCAACCCGGTGAATAGTGAACGGGTTTAAACCCAAACCCGGCCCAAAACCTGTCAAAACGAATTTTACCCGCGGTGACCGGGTTGGGTCGGGTGGGTACCCGTGGGTTCGGGTTTTATTGCCATCCCTAGATAAAAGTTTATCCTGTTAGCGGTATAATCGGTAACCTAATTGGAATTTGTAGTTAATGGTAAGTCGAGAACGAATTAAACAGTAAATTGTCGGTTCTCGGTTGTCAAATTTAACTAGCTACTAACCGAACCGATGATTAAACGGTTAACCGACTAATCGATTACGTCCATCCTTATAGTTAGGGCTGAAAATAATAGATTTCGATGAGCCTCAGACATAGGCATAAAATAATGGGATGTTTGAAGGTCTACAAGATCCATTTTCTACCGTAGTTGTAATAGTGACTTATGTTTGAATGAGAATAATTTCAAGGAAGGGCTTTATAAGAAGCAGAATAGAAAATTAAATTTGCGCACAATAGCTAGACAGGAATCAATAACATTTAAGCTTCCATGTAATTTGGTAGAGTAATTATTGTTGGGTCTCTTATTCTTGTCTGCCTCTTTAATCAAATTTGACGGTAGAATGGTGTTATTGTGTACTTGTCTTAGATTGAGTTGATTATTGATTGATAACAAATTAACAAAGAACACATACATATGTAGGAAAAAAACTACAAAAATGCACAATTAAAAAAAGTAGGAGGTCTTCTGTTGGTTAGGATATTGATCGATTATTTTTGTATAACCTTACTTAATCACTTGATTAATGTTTATCCGGTTGACCTACAAAATAATCGAGAGCTGACTATGTGGTTACGATTAACCACTTAATATTAAATGTGTGATTGACGATAAATACAAAGTACTTAACAATTAGCAGAGAAATGACTAAAGGAATCCAGCTATAACCGAACCGATTGTCACTCCAATGAGAAGTAATTTTGATATATTAAAGGAAAATCTTAAGGGTCATTTGAATCAATTAAAAAACGAGATAATTTAACTAATTCTCTAAAAAAAATCATTTAAAATGAGTCCATTTGACTAATTATTTACTAAGAATTTAAATTATAGCTTGGCCGATGATTTCTTTTGACATGTTCACCAATAAAGTAGGGCTGGAAAAATAGACCAGGCCGTTTGAAAAACTGTGGACCAAACCAAACCGCACAGTTTGGGCTGGACTGTAGAGGGTGAAGAATGGTTTGGTCTGGTCCATGATTTGTATTATATAAAATTTTGATCTCTTTGTCTGGTATGGTCTAGACCGCGGTTTACCGGACCAAATTGTAGATCTAGCCGACTTCCCAATAAATGTTAGTATCCCACTTAGGGATGGTATTCGGTAAGCCGGTATTCGGTATAACCGGGTACCGAACCGGTTACAATCGGTATTCGGCTGCACATCTTGGCCAAACGGTATACCGAATACCGATTAGTAATATACCGAATACCGATTAGTTTATACCGAATACCAAATTAAAAAAAAAAAAAGAATGTACAGGTCTGGCTCTAATTGATAAGTTGTAATCACAAGGGCGCGAGTTAGTGTTAATGTTGGTCGAAGGATCATGCAAAAACCTTTGGCTGGTAGAACTAGGTCCCTCATTTCTAGTCTCAACATTATTATACCATGGTTGCTCGTAATTCGCTTGATCCATCACAACCTTGCTCGGATTCTTTTCCATCAAGGTTAAGCAAACCAGCAAGGTGAGACTTCAAGGAACGCCATATCAGTCCAAAAGCAGATCCGTGGATGAGCAGAAACTTAGTCCGCAAAATGACATCTCTATATAAGTGAGATGTACTTGTAAGTTGTAAGGGTCTATTAGATAAACAACTAATTAACTAATTACTAATTACTATTAACTAATAGTGAATTGTTGATTAATAAAACTTGTTAGACGATAGCAATATAATATAGTAATAATTAATATACAAACAAAATTATTTACTTCATTTAATTAAACAATATTCAGAAAAATTAAAAGAACAAAATGCCCAAATCAGCCCACTCGGTATCGGTATTAGGTCGGTATACCGGCTCGAAAACATAATCTCAATGCATTAACTGGTATTCGGTATACCGATATTAATATCGGATACTGACTATTCGGTATTCGGTATACCGGATAACATTCGGTATCGGTATTCGGTGGGTACACTGTCTAGTTCCGGTATACCGAATACCGGATAATCGGTATCTGGTATACCGGATACCGACCGATTACCAGCCCTAATCCCACTCGACCACTCTCCCAACTCCATCAACAAGACTCAAGCCTCAACCTTAATTTTAGAATCTCGTCCCCACCTTCACTGAGAACCACATTTCACTAGAGAATAGAGACGCTCGTGTCTCCATATGACATTATGTTAATGTTTCTGACGTTATAGTGCGAGTTGGGATTCTTCGACTTTGTGTCTGTGTTATTTACTAAAATTTAGGAAGTCATTATTATTCATGCATGTTGGATTTTATTTTTTAAGGCAAAAAACAATTTTTTTCCACAGTTATTGGTTTAATTTTTAGTGTGGTTGACTTAACAAAGGGGAGCGGATAGCGTGACAACCCCTAAGGGGGTTGCCAATCTCGCTTCCCCCCTCGTTGTCGTCCATTTCCCTTCTTCATCTAGCGGTCGGGATTACAGGAAAGGCTTTTTAGTAAACACTCAATCCTAATAATTTAAATTGAAACTTAAATGCATGGAGAGAATCTAGGAATGCGATTGTGGGACGTGATTTGGGGAGCGGAAGAGACTGTGTTGACTGACACTCTTTCCCTTGCATTTTTGGCTTCTCCCTCAGCAAACCAGACCCCTCATCTACCTACGGAAAATACCAGTGACACGATGGCCGCCATAGCCATAGACGACTACATGAGCAACGACGACGACAATGAAGGGGGGGGGGGGGGAGCGAAACCTACGTGTATATCTGGATTCGACCTGAACGTCCCACTGACAATCAACGGTGATGATATATATGACTGCGTAGCTGAGCAGACGAACCCGACAAAGAATGACGATGATGTGTGCATGTTAGACGTTGACGAAGTTCTGGACGTGGAGGAGACGGTGAATGAAGATCATACTGAACGGTACAAAAACACAGACAATGGCGCTGATGTCGACGACGACGTGGACGACAACAATGGCGGTAGGGTTTATTTGTGTCGTTATGACTTCTGTTGCAGTTGTACCATTTTACTATTGGTACAATATTGTTTTGTGAAAAATGTACCAGTAGTTATGGTTCATGTTATCTAATGGTAGTATTATTGTAGTGCTAGTCTCCTAGTGGTAGTCATTTACTGGTACATTTTTAGTGGTACTAAGGTAGTCATCTAGTACCCCCTTAGTGGTAGTATTTTCATTTAGTAGTAGTTAGTGGTACTTCCCTAGTGGTATCGGGATACTGGTAGGAGGTTAAATTGTTCGATTTGCTAATGCATCTGTTATGTAAGTACAGATTTGTTGTCATCCATCGTCTCATCCGATAGTTCAACATGGAATCACTACCACAATTGTTCAATTTGCTCATGCATCTATTTTGGTGTTTGACTGAGTAATGGTTACTAGTAGCATGATTTTGGCACCAATCAAATTTTACTGGTACCAAACCAATGTTATCGGTACCAAAATCATGGTATTATTGACCAAATTAATGTTACTTAGAGCTCATAATACAAATAAACCTTCACTGATACAGATTTAGCTTAACTAGTAGAATTAATTTCGACGACGACTTACTATTGTGAATTAGTAATGGATACTAGTACCAATGATTGGGAACCAATCTTACTAATGCTACCAGTAGCCCTGATTTGGTACCGGTCTTAGATGCTACCAGTGTCATGATTTTGGTACCAGTAACATTGCTTTGGTACGAGTATCATTTTTTTTTGTACCAACAACTTTTAATTGGTACCGGTGACATTACTTTGGTACCAGTACAACTAAAAAAGGTACTAGTGAAGGTTATCTCTAAAACCACAAGTGCCCAAGTATGTAGTTAAAACAACTAGGGAGAAGGTACTGAATTTTCACAATCAAACACCAAACCAATTGTGCCAATGTAAGCAACAGTACTTTGTCCAAGTTCAAATTAAGACAACAAACACCCAAAAAAACTAGTAAAGGTCAGCTGCCCCCCATCCTCCATAGTTAACCACATTGCCCACAGTAAAGGTCAGCTGCCCCCCATCCTCCATAGTTATCGACTTTGTCTCCTCATCGAATAGTTTGGTAATCCAACACAGCAATGTGATGTCAAATCGTTTCATCTTCAAATCGAGCACACAACCTAGCCCGAGCTTCTTGATAAGCGCATTTCTCTCATTTGAAATACCGGCCTCCACAATATCGATGATTGAAGTCGAACTCAACTTCTTCTCCAAGGAGATTGGATTTGGATGTACAGTCTGTTGCTTCTTCTTCTTTATGGGACTCTTTGCTATCTCATCGCGTGGCCGTTTGTTACTAGGCCCAACACCAAATCACCAGAGTCCCCAAGCGGATTGCTACCTGCCGTGAAACATAACCAGCAATGTCGAATGTTATTAATACAATAATATCACTAACAAGAAACAATGTTACCGGTACCAAACAAAGCTATGGGTACTAGTCCCACAACTACCACTGGTACGATTCTTAAGTACTACTAGCAATGTAGAATGTTACTGATACAATACTACTACTAACAATCAAGAATGTTACTAGTACCAGTCAAAATTGTGGGTACCCGTACCACAACTATCACAACCTACGATTCTTAACTACTACTAGCAATGTAGAAGGGTACAGGTAAAATACAACTACTAACAAACGAGAATGTTACTGGTACCAATAAAAGTTGTGGGTACCAGTACCACAACTACCACTACCACTACCACTAGGACGATTCTTAAGACTGCCAGTGGATCATATCAACACCAAACAATCACGTCAAAGAAAAAACACAGGCCTGCATGTGACTTATTCTAACGTTGCATTCGGAAAACAAAAACCAGTAATGTAAAAAAACCTCACTGTCGATTGACTTCACGAGCGCATAAAGGAACGACGGCGGAAGGAGGTTCACATACGCACTTAGCAAGAAGGAAATAAAAAAAACTAGGTTAGTAAACCAGATTTCATACCAAAAGACGAAGTGGGGAGGAGCGAAAGTGCCGACTAATCGGGCCGGGAAATCAATCAACGGAGAAGGACCACAAAAATCCCTACAAAATTTGTGGTTGCACATGAACTATGTATGCCTCAAACAACAAAGTCTTCGCATTCAAGACGTGCCGCCAAAAAAACGATCGGAGACGGTGGAAGGGAGTCTTTGGGAGAAGGAGGAAAAGGGTTTCTGAGGGCGCACCAATCGGAGATGGGGAAGGGGAGTCTTTGGGAGAAGATGGAGGACAAGGTTTTTGGGAGAAGACAGAGAGATGAAAGGTTCAGCGGGGAGGGTGGCTAATTTTTCTCCCCCCGATTTCTTTGCCTTTTCAAAAAACAAGCTTGCGTAAGCAAACTAAGGGGATCCCAATCCAGTGTGGAACCTCTCTTTTTTGCCCCTGCCCATCTTCACCCGTTGGATGGAGGACTAGAAGGACAGACGACAATGAGGTTGGATGGAGAAATTAGGGGTTGTCATGGTAGCCGGCCCCTTAACAAATTGATCATTTTTTGTTCAATGTAGTATGTCTGGACCAGACCGTACCGGACCAGACCGCACAGGTGTGGTGTGGTCTGGACTGTATATATAGTATATGGTCTGGTCTCTGATCTATACTTTAGTCTCTCGATCTCGACCATAAATCGTCTATATGGTCTGATCTGGACTAGACCGCACCGTTTCCCGACCCTAATAAAAAGGTAGAGATGGCACAGTTATTTTGGTAATTTGTTTTTCTTACTTTTGATAAGCAACTGACCAAAATATAATTGAATACCGTCGAAAAAACAAATTTTGGGGATGATATGACATTGTGAGAATTTCTTTTAATTTTTTATATGAAAATGGAAACCGAAGTATTCAAAGACCATCAAAACGAAATCCATCTTTTCCATAAAACCCATTATTTCTTTTAGATGTTATAACAGATTTAGGGAGTGCTAGCAACGGGTTTTTTTAGGTTAGTATATAGTAACGGAAAATAATAGTTACAACTATAAAAATACAAATTATTAGCTATAATTATTGTTACGGGAGCAATTTGGTATCCTAACCTAGAGCAAAGGTGGGTCTCGGAACCCACTCTATTGCAAGGTGGCTCCGCCACTGACCAACGGTTGCAGGTAAAATATTTCTTATTTCCAACCTTTAGAGTCGATGATAAGTTTTGTGGTATGGTTAGCAATATGATGAATATAGAGAGTATAAGCAAGAAGCGATTCATTGTTATGTAAAAGTGAGATGCAGATCATTCGAGTAACCCACAATCATCCGAATAAGTGCGAATACCAAATTTCCATTCACAAACATCAATCATTCACTCACTATAATTTGAGTTATTATAATTTGAGTTATCTACGAGTCAATTTCAAACTGCGGATTAACCACTCCTATGTAAAAGTAGTTAAACGTAAAAAAAAAACCCCTCCAAGGGAAGTAGTTTGTGTTAGAAATCGAACAGGAAAAATTAGGTTACCGATCTGGCCGAGTCGCGGACTAGGTCGCTCTCTTTAAGACGTTCGCAGCACTGCCTCGTTATTCGTACAACAGACTATCAGCCGGTCGTCTCCAGGATAAAACAACCACTCTTTCGATTTGCTCAGCTGTTTTGTGCGAAAACCGGAGCTCTATGAACTCACTCTCTTTCTCGTGTTTCTGCTCTCTGAGGTATCTTTAGAGGGTCTGGGGGTCTGTTATTTATAGGAGCAGAAAAACCAGAATATTTCATATTTCTTTGGGAATAAGTCACATTTTAATTAGAGAGATAATTACTCTCATAATTAAAATATAATCTATTAAAATAATTAATCTTAATTATCTCCATAATATCCCTTTTATTAATTATCCATCTTATTTATGTATTATGAAAAAATACTGAATAATTAATTATGAATTTCATTTATAGCTTTTCAAAACTATTCATCCCAACCGTTTGTCGTGAGTCGGGACTGAGTTTCAGGCAGAGACTGAGACCGTGCAGGCAGGCAGGCTGGGTAGATTTCTGGAGTAACTTTTTTTGGGCAGATGGCCACGTTGGATATTTAGTTGACCTTTTCATATTTAGTTTGTTTAACTTACTGCATTACTGAAGTAATTCACAAAAAAAAAAAAAAAAAAACTTACCGAAGTAAGTCAGTGGGCAGAGATGGAATGGAACTGGAACCAAACAGGCGTTAGTTTCGGGGTCCTGTGGTTTCACGTGAGGAGGCCGACCGGTGATTGGAATGGGCTGATGATATGAGGTCACCTTAGTTGGACGCGGTCGGGTCAAGTCAGGCTCATGTGTCCGCTTGGGTTGCGTCCTGCAGCACGAGCCAACTACCCACAAAGGCTTCTTCATATCATATGCATGAGCTGCTGTAGAGAGGCAGAGAGCGAGAGCGAGAGCGAGAGCGAGAGCGAGAGCGAGAGAGAATCGTATATAGCTTAAGTAGTGTGCATGTGTGAAAATCAGTACGGTATCGGTCTTCCAATACCAAATATCGAAATCATAAATACTGAATTTAATTCTAAACTCAATTGCAATCCCAATCCCTAAATATTTTGGTATGACTGTATCTCAATAGGTACTTCGGTATCCCAATCGGTATTATCAAATATGAAATTAATTACCTTTGCAATTAAAAATTAAATATATAAATCAGATTTGATTGTTTAATTTAGGGCAAAGAGACTAAGTAAGGTGTCTTGAGTTTGCCTATAGGTAGGATACGGATAAGTAAAATGGAGGAGATGGGGATTTTTCCAAAAGTAACACTGTTTAAAAAAAAATTCCAAAAATAGCACCCAACTTCGAAAACTTCCAAAAATAGTACCCTTTCTGCAAAACCGCCACCCGTACCAGCGGTTTAGGCGAAAATCGCCACCAGAAGGCGCGTTTTTCGATGAAAACCGCACTGGTAGGGGGCGGTTTTGCATACCGCATCCCCACCATGCGGTTTGGTTGCAGACTGCACCCACCATGTGGTCAACTTTTTTTTTTTTTTTTTTTGAAAAATCCTAACCTATGTGGAAACTTCAAACGAACGTATCTTTGTGTTCGGGTATCCGTAGCGAATTTTTTTTTATTCCGCATAACCTTTTGAGATCTTGCAAGCCGAAGACTGCCAAAGGTGGTTTGGTCCCGCCTTCGTCCCAAAAAATGTCGTTTGCTACCCCGAACGAGCTTTTTTCCGATTTCGTCAAACTTTGGACAACCTTAACTTTGTGCTCCAAAATCCAAACGGCATGAATTTTTTTTTATTTCGCATAAATTTTTAAGGAATACAACTTTTATCATAGACATAATTTCAAATTGTACGTGGATTGCTGAGAAGGGAAGGTAAGCTATTCCCAAAATCCTGTATAACCAAAAATAATTCATGTTTTGGAAATTCATTCTTAGTAAAAATTGTAGTCCTTAAAAAGTTATGCGAAAAAAAAATTCATGTCGTTTGGATTTTGGAGCACAAAGTTATGGTTGTCCAAAGTTTGACGAAATCGGAAAAAAGCTCGTTCGGGGTAGCAAACGACATTTTTTGGGACGAAGGCGGGACCAAACCACCTTCAGTAGTCTTCGGCTTGCAAGATCTCAAAAGGTTATGCGGAATCAAAAAATAATTCGCGGCGATCGGATTCCTGAACACAAATATACATTCGTTTTAAGTTTCCACCTAGGTTAGGATTTTAAAAAAAAAAAGCAGACCGCATGGTGGGGGTGCGGTCTGCAACCAAACCGCATGGTGGGGGTGCGGCCTTCAAAACCGCCCCCGACCAGTGCGGTTTTCATCGAAAAACGCGCTCCCGGGTGTCGGTTTTCGCCTAAACCGCTGGTACGGGTGGCGGTTTTGCAGAAAGGGTGTTATTTTTGAAATTTTTCGGAGTTGGGTGCTATTTTTGGAATTTTCTTTTAACAGTGCTGCTTTTGGAAAAATCCCGAGGAGATGTGACATCTTAAGCTCTTGTAATTTATAATCTTTAATTTGACGAATTGGAGGTCGAGAGACGACTAATACTAGTGTTTGCTTTTTGATGTTATGAAAATAACAAGAGATATTAGGTGAGAAACGAGTGTGACTTAAATTGGAAAGACAAATTTGAGTTGGATGGAGACTTCTAAGTTGTGAAATAGTGATGAAATGATCTATGTATAATTAAATGACACTCTTGGTGGTTGAGGGTCATGTAGTTGTTAATGAGAGAGTCTAGTTGAGATGATAAAATACACACTAGCTTATATTTCGGTATTGATCGGTATTTCGGTATACCGATCTCAATCCCATAATCCCTAATACCGAATAATAATTGAAATTTAATACCAATGACCCAATCCCAATATCAATCCCAAGAAATAATACGTGTATTTGGTAATACCAAATATAAACAAATTCGATACGGTATTCGATATACCTCAAATACCTGTACGAAACTTCTAGTCCTATAGTGTTAAACTGTGAATAGTAGCTAGTAATCATGACGTGGCTCTGAAACCCACTCCACTCCACTGCATGTACGGTCCTCCTGCTCTGCTGGGTTTGGCAAAACAAGGAAACTCCTACTGCTAGCTTTGACGGGTTTTTAACTTTTCACTCTCCCTCTCTCTCGAAACACACACTCTTACTTACCTCTTTAACTCATAATAGTAATATATATATATAGCTCCTCATATTCCCATAATAATAAAAAAGGTTACAAATTCATATTCCAAAACATCTTCTTCTTACATCTAAATCTATCCCTCATAGTCTGCCAGTTTGATATCCTAAAAAAAATTTGTCTGCTAGTTTGAATCTTTCAAAAATATTATTGGACATTAGATCATGAATTGTAGCTCAATGATAATATAGATATGATTTCATTCATCGTGATCGAGGTTCAAATTGTAAAGTTATTTAAAAAAAACACAGCTAAAATTTATTAGGATATGATGGAAACTTTGACCGATCATGTGTCAATATAGTCGACCAATGTAGTGGCGTTATGTTTGGTTTGTGATGGTTGATCGTTTTCCGCCGTAAGACAATCAGTTTCAAAACAAAATGAGTACACCATAGTTTATATTAATGCAGATAAAGTTTATTGAAACATCATACGGTGGATCCACTTGATGCATGGGTAGATATATATATATATATATATTTTAAGTTTAATTTGGGTTCTGCTCCTGATATTAATCAACAATATAGCTCCACTCGAAAGACTCAATAAATTTACTTGCAACTTACATCAACTCGCTATAGAGATAGAGAGAGGGAAGAGGGAAAATTAAATTCGAAAAGAGGGGCTGTTGAAGGGGGGATTGTCAGACACGCGATTGTGTTTGCGGAGTTCTTTCTTTTCCATCTTTTTGTTTTTGTTTTTGCTGTAGTAGAAGCAAATATTTTTGGCATAATGGTTTTGTTTGTTTGGTTTATGCGTACAACTCTTTCCTGCCTCCAGTCCTGAGTCCACACACAAGTCAGCAACTGTGGGTTGTGGTCTGGTGGGTGGTTTGTTGATAAATACATCACCGGAGCAGTCCACATTAATATCGAGGGCAGGCCGAAGAATTTTGGAGGCCCAAAAAGTAGATGTGGCCCAAGTTTTTATTAAAATGAAAATTATTATATTATTAAGAAAATCATAACATTGACTATAAAACTAAATCTATCTACACATAATATAATAGCAAGAAGGAAAAAACTCTTCTCTCATTTCAAATTTTCCTGCTCTAGGAGCGTTTGTAGGAAGAGTTGAATAGGGAGTGTCAATTTTTTTTTCTTTCCTCTGTGAAACGGGCCAATTTACCGTACACATGCGGATTTAAACGGGATCAGGAATTGTTGCGGCCCACAAAAACAAAACAGGTGTCTTTAAGCCCTTTTATTTCTCGGTGTTGATAAGATATATATGAAAGGGCAAAAACAATACTCCTTTTTAATTTTAAAGCTAAAAAGAAAAAATTTAACAATAAACTAATGCGTGGATTCTAATGGGCTAACCGCTAACCATAAGATAAAAGAGTTGAAAGAGCCTGATCTATACTGGATTTGGCCATGAAGTAAAACAAATGAACATTATGGTTTGCCATCCTAAAATAAACTATTTTCTCTAACATAACAAATGTTATGCTATTATTTTATATCTTAGTGGCTAAAATATAATGTATTTTAAAGTTATTAAATGGTTCAACCTCGACCAACCCAATTAGTCCAATTTTTATCATTTCGAATATATATTATGTAATTATTTGATATCATAATGTTTGAATTATAATGTACTTTATAGGCAATCATTTGGTATTTGTTAGTAAAAAACTAAACAAAAAGATTCATATGGTTATTTTTAGGGCTAATACTACTGCAACACCCGAACTATCCAGAAAATGTCACTTGTGTCCTATTGTTCCAAGATTCCATCTGTGTCTTAAACTATTATTCCGTTAGTATTGACCGGCGTTGACCGTTAGTATTTAACAAAAAATCCAGTCAGCGTTGATGTGGCATCTGACGTGGAATTTTCATTTATTTTTCCATCTAAAATAATTAAAATAAGGAAAACAAAATAAAAATTATGGAAATTTAAAAAATAAAACAATAACTCAAATCAATTCACTTTCTTTCTCTGCAACTTCTGAAGAAAAATCCGTTGTAGAGGTAGGAGAGGATTCAAGAGAGAGAGGGAAATCGGCAATGATGAAGACGGGGCAGGAGAGGATCCGAGAGAGAGGGGGAAATCGGCAACGATGAAGACGATGAAGAGAGAGGAGTCCTTGTAGGTGGCTTCGTTTGGGAATCGGAGTTGGCGGATTTGGGCTGAGCTCGCCTTCTAGTTCGCGTCTTTCCCGGTCCCAAAGTTTCTGGATTTGCAAGGGCATAGTTAATTTCTCTTCTGCTTGGGTTTGGAACGAAGCTCTCCGAAGTTGTGGTCGATTGTTGCTGCCGCGACGACGAAAGCGAGGAGGAAAGGAGGTTGACTCGCGACGGAAGAGCGATGGATCTGGTGACGGATTCGTCGCCGGTCCATGGAAGGCTCGCCTCTCCGAGCTTATAATCGCCAGTAGGAGGCGACGATGGAGATGGATCTGGTGACGAATTTTGCTAGAGTCACTATTCACAGCTTCTTTCTCCAGTTGCAGGTCCCGGCGAGTTGCAATTCTCCCTGCCGCCAATCCCGTCCAGATCCCCAAACTCGAAATTAGGGATTGCAAACGAAGGTCGAGCTGGCGGAACATTGTTTGAAGCAGTGGCTCCGGTGGCGGCTCTTCCACCCGCTTATCCTCAGATCCCGATGGCGATGTTTCTGGCGGTGGCTGAGGAAGCACAGTTTGCAGTCGTCAGAAGAGGAAGAACGGAGGCAGAGAGAAGGGAAGAGAAGAGATTAGGTTAAGAAATAATATTAATATTAGGTTAAAAAAATATTATTAAATTTAAAGTTTTTTTTTTAATTTTAATTTTCAAAGTTTTATTTAATTTAAATTAAAAATTTGAGGTGTCAATGACTTGGCATTGCCACATAAGCAAAATTCAATGTTAAGTTGACCGCCGTTTGGTCAACTGTTATCTTTAACGGTCAAAGAAATTGGTAGGATACAAATGGCACAAAATATAATAGTTCATGAGATGAATGAAATATTGGAAACAATAGGACACAAGTGGCATTTCCCGGATAGTTTGGGTGTTGTAGTGGCATTAGCCCTTATGTTTATCATTAAAACGATCCTAACCATTTTTCAGTTTCCTTTCGAATTTCTATGGTTTTGTTCCCGAATCAGTGATGTGCAAATGGTGAATTGTTGTCATCTCTTTTCTTTCACTATTTTTTATTCTCAAATAGAAAGTTTAAAAGTAAACAATAATTGGAGTTTGGCATGAGTCGGTCAAACAAGCTGAATTTCAAGTTTTGCCCCGTTTTGATTAGGCCTAATTTATAATCACATGGTTCCCTGATACTCGATAAAAATCTCAATCCAAACCAGTTCGGTCGCTGAGTTCATGCTTACCACCATTTCTAGGGATACAGGAACGACGGTTCCTATATTAAATCGTGTTGTTCATTATTGATTTCTTTAGATTTTATCATGGCCTGGCAAAAATCAGAAAGCACAATGACGACAAGATGAAAGTTGTATAAAGCAAATTAATCGGCTAACTGGCTGAGTAAAAGCTAGCAACGATTGTGAGATGATCATTTCCCGAAACTAGCGGGATAAGCGAATTTTTATTCGGTTTTCTGGAATTATGTTTCTATAAAACTTACTCCACCTCATCATATTAACAGAAATAATATTATTTCACAAGGTAACAGATACTTGATTTTGGTTCATAAGGCTGCTTTTTGATTCGTTGCATCATCCATGTCTTTTTCTTGCTAAAATTTACTATATTTATCACATATTTCTAAAAAAAAAATATACAACAATAAGTTATACACCCCATTACATTCTCAAATTTCATACCTCACCTTCCTCTATCCGACTGGCCTGGACCCATGCTAGTTTATGAAGATGTTACTTAAAATGTAACTAAAAAGTGAATGTCGCGTTCATGTCGCGGTCGCTGTGGATGATTTTTGTATCATTGTTTACCGGCTCGTTTGTTAACTTTTTGTGTTAGACCTTTAAATTATATATAATTGAATGAATTTATGGGTTGACGAAATAATTACTAAAGAAACCACGTAAATATAGGAAAATGTCACATCTAGTTTTCTTATGTTAGGATCCATAATTGTTTACCGATTGAGTAGTAGCACCTAAGGAAAGCACATATAAAAATATTTTTCTTGGAAGGAGGATGAGATCCTAATGGTGAAGACTCTGCGGATCTTCTCAACTTATTAAGAACGAAGATGGACGTGACATGAGAGTGTTTATCTTCACAGTGTTAGACTGTGCGGATCAAAAATATGCTTTCAATGTATACCGTCTTAAAAAATAGGCCAGGATCATCATCATTTTTTGATCTGTTATTACATTTCTTTTAATTGGTACAATCTAACACTATTATAAACAAAATTAGTTGGAGTCAAATTTGCAATTGAATTAGAACCAAACCTTATTGATATGTTATCAGATCGACATTATTTCACAAACAATACTCTGAATCCATTGAGTAGCCTGTAACAATAAAAATATCAAATGCAGTATCAACGTGTGCCATCCACCAATAACCATAAACAAACACATAAATATGTAAATGTAACTAGTTACAGGCCCGACCAGTCGGTCGGATTCATTTGTCAATCACGTAAATAACAGTGATTTTTTGAATTCGAGTAACACATTGGTATAAGATAATTTAAGTTCTTCAAATACTTGAAACGTTCGAATCGATTTGGGGAATAAGAGAATCCAAATTATTGAATTATTCATTGGTATAAGATAATTTAGTAATGTCTTCATCTCCATTATAGACACATTTATCTCCAATATCAATTGGCTCGGATACCTAGCAAAACCATTCCCATCAATAGTTGTACATGGAGCTTTAGATCCTTGAAAACAACATGGACCATGAAACGTAGATTTTGCAACTGCATCATAACATTCAAGATCTGCTTTACGATCTGAGATTTCAGAAAATATAACTAAATCTATTTATGAAGGACTATATAATTTAGCTTCTGCCACAAAGAAAACTAATAAATGAGCATGAGGTAGACTTTTCAATTCAATGGTCATTACATATGCAATAAAAAAATATCATAATAATTAAAACGGTAAAATAATAGTTTGGAAAAAAAAAATAATGAACCATGGATGCTTAAAGTAAAATTATTGAATCAATATCTATGTCTATATTTATATAATATAATATAATAAGACTTTTCCAATTTAAAACCTCATGGATTCAGATTTCAAGAGTTTTTACGCAGCCACACCACCATCTCTTACGACCAATCAAAAAAATTTATTAACTCTTTATTTGTATACCACCTAGAACACACTTTCTCTTCTTTTTGAATTCCCCTACTATTCTTAATCAATCTGTATTTGTTTTTTTTTTAATCCAGATTTTATGTGATCTATATAATGATATCCATTTTGATATATGTTGAAATAAAAAAAATCCAAAAATGACCATCACCACGTGTTCATGTATCACGTTCCTATTCAATAGAATACTAAATTATACCAATATCATTCAAATACATATCACCATTCGACTGACTCATGCGCCATCGTAAATCACTGGTCACATTCGTACACTACACTAAAGAGTTTCTAAATTATATCTATCGTTTAATTTTGTACAACTATCATATACAACCATTTCATATGTTGCAAAAATATTATCATTAAACACATATAAACTATTATAACACAAATCATCACCGGTCCAACAGTTCGGGCTCAAAGCTTCAATAACTTACTTGCATATTTTTCCCAAAAAATTTATTCTCCAAAATCTACTTCAACAAATGATGTAGCTCGAGTTTGAAAAATCATGTGAGGACATCAACTCTATTAGGATATCAAATCAAACATGTATTGAATCTTAGGCCAAACATGATTACATGTAAATGTAATGAAATGATATGGATATCTACAAATTGTCATAGCATTCTGGAAGCTTTAATACTTATATCAAGGACTACATGTATGTGATGAAGCTAAAATCACATGTTTTCCACTTAAACTGGTATATGAAGCATCTCTCAAGTAAGAATCCAAAAGACCTTGGTAGTAATGTTGTCGCGAATTTGATTGATTTCTTTTAATCTAACCCAAACTCTCAGCCTCAACCAATGCATATGCATTGACAACATATTGTCCTGCGATTGTTGAATAATTGAATCGCGCAAAGGATTTGAATCCACCACACCTTCTAGTGTATAAAAATAACCTCTTTTGTCCTGAACAACGCATGACATGTACACACATTAAATTGTAAGATGTATATAATTATACTAATAAAAATATTTGTAGTTACATTCACTTTTTAATGCAAAATCTAATAAGCAAGTTTTTAAATGTATTTTATTAATAGTGCTTGATAGTGAGACATCAATATCTATTAAAAATTTAGAGGCATGTGAAATAACTACTAAGCAAGTTTTGTACTGTATATATATATAATTTAGATACGTGTAACACAATTTAAATGAAGCCTACCTGGCTACGAAAAATCGGATGCTGAGAAGAGTTCCTAGAAGAAAAATATCATTCTTTAACTACTCTCATGTGGAATTAAGGGCTCACATTAATTAAAGCCAATTCCGTAGTCACTTTACTGGTCTGTAAATGGCCCATTAATATTGTATCCCCTAGCCTTTCACACTCACTTCACCGCTGCGCATATGATTGGATTACCAATATGTCCCTCCATCCTCTGCGGAGGAGCCAGGAAAATTGAGATTGTTGGGGCTGTGGGGGAGAACCTCCATATAGTATTGGTTTAGATTCCTGCCGCATACCAACTTGCCAAAAGACACCTTAGTGAACAGTAAATAGTATTTAGGTTTATATATATTAACTAGGACGGGCATGCTGCAAAACCATTTTGCAGCGACAATGGAGTGCGTAAATCAGTATGTTTGTTTGCCCGCGTTTTGATTGATGGACCTTGACATAAATAACAAAATAGTTGGATATTGTGCTAATCTTGCAGTAGGTTAACACTATACCAATATGAATAGTAATAATTTGTATTGGAATTGTAATCCTACAACTGAAAAACACAACGATTACAATTGCAAAAATAATAACTACCACTATAAATGCGTCGAAATAACAGTGCTACACGAACAAAAATAATTACTACAACTATGATTGTAATACTTATAAAACATATAATTAACATGATGCTACATGATTTATGGTCATGGTTAGGAATCCCAAAATAGATTAAATTGGTTGGATTGAACTCGAACAAAATTCTTTAATATTTATTAAAGTGATACGTCGACGATCATGATTCCTAAAACATGACAAATGCATTGTATGTCAAGTTGCTTATAATCACATCTTCCTTCCTCGAATCCATCTTATCAAATAATTATAAGTCTATGTGCTTTAAGAATGTATGCTGGATGGGAAGACAATTATATCCGAGTGGCAACTCTCTCCATGGAAACATTAATTTAGCTACTTATAGCTAAACGAACATCAGCAGCAACCATAGAAACTAACAGTCCTCAAACAATTTATATATGAGAAGAAGTTGTAGTTTATACCATCCAACCCGTGTTTGATTAGAGCTATATTTAAATATCTTACTGCTTTAGAAATATCTTAATTAATCAAAGCTCTATAAGATCAAGTTTGTAATGAAATTGGAATAATCTCATTGTCTCCGTGTGAGTCGTGAGACCACCAATCGTACCCCAAAGGAAGAAGAAGAAGAAGGAGAATAAGTAAATAACAAAGAAAGAAAATAAAATAAAAGTCATGGCAGAGGCGCTTAAGGCTATGAGGATTGAGGAGGCAGGCAGGAGGGGCATAGGGAGAGCGCTGACGGCAATAAATCCCAATAGCGTTCCCTGAGTCCATCAAATCAAGCCCAACGAAGATAAATTATAAGCCCAATAAAACAGGCCCAACTAATCATATTAAGATTAGGCAACAGTAACCGGTATTTAACTTTATATGTATTAACTATATAAGCACCCGCGCTATGCTGCGGGTGGTGGACTGGTGGGAGATGTGGTGCGATTTATTTTAGTAGCTGTTTAATTTTGTATTTACATGATTTTTATTAAAATTTTCCTAATAGTGTATTTTGATGAAGCATATCATTATTCTAAATTAGAAGAAAAAATAAAAAACCATAATTAGACTATATTGAAAGAGGGTATTCACGATGTTTGAGAAATCTTAACGTACAGGCCAGTCGGGCCGAAAAAGAAACCTTGTCGTATTGGTCAATCAGACTGGAAATACTAAATACCAGACCTATATGGTAGGCATTTTTCTAGGGAGAAAACTGTTGAACCACGGTTAAACTACGATTCTAGAACAAAATACTATATCATTGACTTTTCCGATTTAACCTCGGGTATGTTTCATATTCCTTCAGTATTCAACAGGAAAAAGAAGAGGGCATCAGTGGGCTTTCCATGCCCACATAATAGTCTTGGTTCCTTGAATTAATAACCCAACTCAAATTAGCAATTTCATACGCAAAATTTCAGCCCAATTTACTAACCTAATTTTGTGCTGGTTGGAGTGGTGGGTACGGTCGTACTGAGTGTCTCGCCTCGACCTAGTGGTGTACAATGGTTCAGTCTGGTCCACACTGGACCAAACTCATGGGAACCGCGGTCCAATAGTGAAAGATATCTTAGAACCATAGATGAAGGGTAATTGAACAATGAAATGGAGAAGAAGTAGAAAGAGAGTATTATGGTAACTAATTAGAATTTTATGTATTTATTTCACATAATATTATTATGATGTTTAAGTTTTTTTGGGAAAATCTTTAAATTATATAACCACTTTGGTCCCATTTTCTTTTGTTTTTCTTCCTCTTTCCTTTATCATTTTCAACTTTTTTTTTGTTGCCAAAAGATCACTCGTATTACCGAGAAAGCCAGATATAACAAGTCACACAGCTGAAAACAGTCAAGAAACAAAATCGAACCCTCCTAAGTGAGGGAACAACGAAAGGGCTTTTCTTGCCACCAAATGGGCAACCCTGTTACAATCTCTACCAACAAACCGAATATCAAACACCGAAAACGAGCCCGTCAAGCATCGAATTTCTTCCAAAACCGCGCCACCCTGAACATCATCAACTTGACCTTCTCGAATCCTTCTAATCACCACCTGTGCATCACCAGCAAAGACGAAAGAATGAAGACCTCGTGCCAAACACCAACGAATCGCATCCCGAAAAGCTAACTGCTCCACCAAGGAGGGATCAAAAATCCCCACGTACAAGGCCGCTGAAGCCGCCACCACCGCGCCCGATGGATCCTGCAAAACCCAACCTCCAGCTCCGTGGGAACCACGCAGCGTGGCCCCATCAACAAACAACACTAACTCCCCAGGCGGTACTGACTCTCTAACCGCTAGGCGAGGACCCCCAGGACCTGGAAGAGACGACCTTTGTTGATTATCAGGAACGGAATCCCACTCTGTGACCTGCGAGCAAAACTCAGAAAGCAAAACAGGGACAATGAACTGAGTGAAATCAAACACAACCCAATTTCGCGCACGCCAAACACGCCAAAAAAGAGCCACCACCCGCATCAGCGTGCTCCGGTCCAAATTGCCTTCCTCGAGAACCCTGCGCCAAAAGATGCTTATATTGTTAAGTGGGAACCGATCTCTCAGCAGGTGAAGCTCGACCCCCTCCCAGAGTTGCAGCGCTACACGACATCGGAAGAAGAGATGCTCAAGAGACTCCACCTCCTCCCCGCAGACTGGATATGGCTCCAGCCCCTCCATCCCGCAAGTACTCAGTGCCTCACCAGTTGGCAAGACACCCCGGACAAGCTGCCAAATATACCGCAGTTTAGGCGGTATCGGAGTGGCCCAAATTCGTTTCCACAGGCTACGGTCCCAGGATAGAGCGACTGCCTTCACCTGCAGCTCCTTCTGCCGTCTTAACTCGACCGCCTTATGATACCCTGATTTGACACTTGACAGTATAACATCCTGAGATTTCTCCATCCCAGACCAGGCGATCTGGCACAGCCTTAATGGGTAGAGGAATAGCCAAGATAGCTTTAACCGTGTCTTCTTCAAAGATCTGACGAAGGCAATCTACCCTCCAGACACCCTGATTAGGACAAATCAAAGACGCCACTTTGCCTTCCACTCTAATAATACTCTGTCGCGGTTTTCAACTTATATGACAACCGATTTATTTCTTTCATTTCCCTTTACTCTGCTGCGGGTTGCAAACGTGGCAACAAAATAAATTATACTAAGTGCAATTAGCTAAAATGTTAGTGAACAGTGCTTTAACTTTAGCCAAAATACACTTCCATAGCCATAACTATTCACGTTTTGATAATAATAGCCAAATTTTGAAAAATACAGAAATATAACCACTTTTCTATAATTTGACAACTTTAGCCATTTTCGTTAGAAATTTTAACACAGTTAACTCTTTGCTGAAGTCGACGTACGTGTCATCAAAAGTGGGCTCCAAGTCAAACATGAGTCACCAATTACAAGCCACGTCACCTCAGTTAAATTATTATTTTCAAAATCATTTAATTTTGGTTTTTTCTCCTCCATTCTTCTTTCCTCTCCCCTGGGTTGATCGAGGAATCCCCATTTATGAAATTGTGTTCATCTAGGGGAAATCCAAGAAGCAGACGAAGGAGGGAAGAAACCCTCACCACTACTCGCAACGCCGAACTCCCCCATCATTGGTGGTGATCACGGCTGTGACGACTACGTCGGGACGCTGCCGCTGTGGACCTCCTTGGAAGGGGACCTGAAATTGGGGGGATTTTATCCATAAAGGAGGCGGCCAATGGTGAAGCATAGTCACGACATTGCAGTCGATGGGAGGATCTAGATCCAGAGGCGAGGGATAGTTTTTGGGCGGTCCAGATTCTGTCTCATATTGCATGGTAAGTGGCTGAAACTTCATAAAATGCTTGAGGAAGAAGAATCAATTAATGTTGAGTTGTTCTCCAAGAATGACGAATGATTGATGATAGTTGAAACATAAAGATACATACAAAATTGGTTATTGAGAGAGTGAAACAAATAAAAGAATTAAAACGGTAACTCAACTGAAAACTAGTTTATTTATCGGACCTATCCGAATAGGTTACAAATATCAATTGAATAAAAGAGAATTTTAAGAAAAGTAAAGAGGGGAAACAAATTATAAAAAACAGAATATTAGATTAGTCCAAGTGAGTATTTGAATTTCAAATGTTAAGTCACAAATGGAGTATCAATTTAACTATGTATACTTAAATATGATCATGAATTGTCTTTTACTGTTGGTATAAAATGGCAGTGTGCTCAACGAGAAAATTAATTTAAACAGTAATGAATAGGGATGGCAAAAATATCTGTAACCGTGGATATCCACTCGAATCCGATCTAATCGGGTAGGGTAAAACCCGAACCCGAAGCATTTTTCGTGGGTACGGGTAAAATCCGAACCCGAATATTGCGGGTAATGGGTGGACATGGTTATCTCACTATCCAACCCGAACCCGTTCGATTATACACATGCATATGTATTTTGTCTAGAAATAATCATTATTTTTCCCTATAATATTTTATATTTAGCATATAAATATAATATTTTCATGAAATTGTGTTGTTTTAATTAATTTTCGTCATTCTAGTGAATTATTGTCGTACTTTTCCTCTTACGTAATGTGAATATACGTGTGAATGTTAACATATTGGTTGGAAGTATGAGGAGAAATTATTACCCATGGATAACCGTGGATACTCGAAACCCGAACGGGTATGGGCATTGTTTTGATTTTCTACCCGTTTCTCGTGTGGGTACGGGTATGGGTAAAACCCGAACTACATTGGATAGGATAACGGATATGCACTATCCGCCCCCAACCCGACTCATTGCCATCTCTAGTAATGAATGGGAAGTATGGATTAACTGATGGCATCCTATTAATTCCACCTTTGGTGATTAAACGGAAAAAAGAACAACCAACACTCAACATAACACCTTCATCACTTGGACCATGAATCCCTTTCCCCGTAGCCCATGTATTAAGGAAGAATGAAAGTTGTTATGGACTCAACTTATTATCTTTCGAGCTTAATTTTTTTGTTTGATGGGCTGGACATACATCTTGGCTAATTGGTTCTTTTGATTTAATAAGAAGTCCATAATTTGCCCCAATAGCCTATACCTAATATTTAATCTTGTAGATGGAGGCCCCTGATTTTGTGAAGCCCTGTGCTGGCAGGCCGGCACTGTTAATATCAATATTATAATAATAATTTTTATTATTATAATATATACATATACATATATGGTGGCATATTCGGTGCACCCGCCTCATAATTGTCATTCTGACCATGCGATTCATGTCAAAACGGTATCAATTGTTGCTTATTATATTATGAACAAGAAACACATGAATTTGAAAAAACAATCATTCAAAATTTACTTTAATTCGAAGGATTTAGGATTTAGGAATTTAGGGTTAGGGTTTAGGTTTACAATTTGGGATTTTGGGTTGGGATTCAAAATTGAAGGTTAATGGGTTAGGGTAATGGATTGATTTGTTATGATTCTATGTCATATCATCATATTAGATTGAGAGTACTAATTAACGTTCAAAATTTGATGTATTATGGACGCTTTTAGAGTTGGGTGCACTGAGTGCAACAAAAAAAGTTAGTGCGCCGAAGTAGCCACCATACATGCATACATATTTATATGGTGGCGTCTTCGGTGCACTCACTTTTTTGGGTGCATTCAATGCACCCGCTTCATAACGGTCATTATAAACATGCGATTTATATCAAAATGATGTCAATCATCACTTATGATGTGATGAACAATAATGCACATGAATTTGCACAAAACCCATTGAAGATTTACTTTAATTTGAAGGATATAGAGTTTAGAGATTTAGGGTTAGGGTTAGGGTTTACAACTTGGGGTTTAGGGATAGAACTCAAAATTTGAGGTCTAGGGCTTAGGGTAATCCGCTAATTAGTTGTTATCATATGTTATATCATCATATTACACTAATTCTACAAATTAAAATTCAAAATCAGACACCTTAAGCGTAGTTTTTTAGTTGGGTGCATTGAACGCACACATTTTTGTGAGTGCACCGAAGTAGTCACCATATATATATATATATATATATATATATATATATATATATATATATATAGTGGCGTCTTCGGTGCACTCACTTTTTTGGATGCATTCAGTGCACTCGCTTCATAATCGTAATTTTAAACATGAGATTTATGTCAAAATGATGTCAATCATCACTTATGATGTGATGAACAATAACACACATGAATTTGCACGAAAACCATGAAAGATTTGCTTTAATTTGAAGGATTTAGAGTTTAAAAATCTAGGGTTAGGGTTAGGGTTTACAGTTTGGGGTTTAGGGATAGAACTCAAAATTGGAGGTCTAGGGCTTAGGGTAATCCGCTAATTAGTTGTTATCATATGTTATATCATCATATTATACTAATTCTAAAAATTAAAGTTCAAAATCTGACTCCTTAAGACTAGTTTTTGAGTTGGGTGCATTGAACACACTCATTTTTGTGAGTGCGTCGAAGTAGTCACCATATATATGGTGCCTTTTACGGTATCCCGGGCAAAATCCGGGGTATAAGATACCCAGGGTGATCTTTCATCGTACGTGTGATCTCAACGACTCTTGATTTTTCGTCGTTAAATCACTTATTAATTATACCAATAATTACCAAAACCCTCTTACCAGATATAAATGTTTGCAATTTAGTTTAGTTAATTGGTTTGGGTGGATGAAGTGATTTTTTGGATTGATCTTTTGATTTAACTATCCAACCCTAATACCCAAACCCACGTCCCTAGAGAACTAAAGGACAGACCCTCCACAGACCATCCCTAATTCTTTCTTCTTCTTCTTCGACCCGACTATCCCCTCCACCTTCATATTGATTCCGCCCAGATCATCCTCTCCTCCACGATCCTCCCCCAAAACCCTAATTCTACCCAACCGCGTCAAGAGCCTCAAGTCCAGCGTCGGCCTCGGCCGGAAGGCATTTCCGCATCGGGAAATTCGTCCAGTACGTGAATTCCCTCCGCAGTGGCTCCCGCTCCTCCCACTTACACTCCCAAGAGGAACTGATCCTCACCATCCTCTCCTACGGGGACGAAGGAATCCACTACTTCTTCGAGCTCCCTGTCCAAATTGGGTTTAATCGACAGGAGGCATGCCAAGAGGTTGGGGAAAATCAGCGCCTGGACGGAATTCGGTGGATACTGCGCGAGCTTTTTGTTTAAAGGTAGGGATTTGAACGAATCGAATGGGGACATGGTCGCGCTGTCATCGACGATCGAAATCGCGCACTTGAGAAGAAATGGGTGCGGCTTGGAAGAAGAGAGGATGATGAATCTAGAACTGATCATTGTAAATTTCTCTATCTTCAAGCTTCCCTGTAGAGGTTTAGGGGCATCTTACCTCTTGATAAGTTGAATCTGGAGTTGTTTCCTTTCTTGGCTGATTGAAATTTGCTAAATGGATAGGAAAAGCTTTGGTTCGGCGGAAATGAAACAGTAGGGGAGGACTTTGCTACCATTCTTTCAGTGATAAACAAAAAGATTCGTTCAATTCGTTCAATTCCAGCAAAGCAATTGGAAAATATTCGAACTTTGCTACAATTCCATGAGCAAAAAGTTTGACCTTTCTTAGGCTTGTATTGACTTTCTATAAACTAGTATTGGTATTGATGCTCCTGTCAATTTCTGTTCCATAGGGAATCAGGTGAGTCTAGCAAGAGGAAGCCTTACTTACATGCTGATAAGCAGTTTGTAATTACTCGAAATGGTAAGGCGCTGTTAGTTAAATTTTCCTTTTTTCTGTTATGGTTTGTTGTCCTTTTACTCTTGCTTTTCCCACGGAAATATGGAGCAACTTGTAACTTGTTGTATGCTTCTTATGTTGAGGAGCTACTGATGGGCTCTTTTCCCCCTCCCTTCCTTTCTTTTCATTAACAACATTTATCGCTCCAGATCGGCGAACATGGGAGATGCCAATTTTAAGGAGGAGGAGGGATGGGATGAGGATGTTTAGCAACTTTCACCGCTTACTACTCAATCTGCCATGCCTATGTTTTGGTGTTCAAGTACAAAGGGAACTCTAATTTCCATCTTTTTTACCCACTACCCCTACAAGTTTGCTTCTTTGTTGTAAAAATGACACTCAAAGCATCAAAGGAATACATTGTGGATTTTGATCTTCCCATTTAACCAATTTGATTTTCATAGATCTGCCTTGGCAGAGGCAAAGAAGAGAGAAGAAAGTCTGAGAAAGACTTTAAGAGTTGAGAAAGTGTAATGTCACGGACTAAAAGATTCCATCTAATCAAATAAAATGAAATGGGAATCGAACTCCACTTCAATTCGGTGGCGACACTCACAGAGCACATAACTGAACAGAGATGCCACTGCATAATGGCCAAATATGTGGGTTGCATAAATCTACCATTCACCTCACAAAAAATATACTAAAAGATCTCTAGAATGGTCATAAATGCAACATATCACATATATATCCGCAACAAGTGAAAATGCAATTTCAAAAATTGTCAATCTGCCACATTCAAGAAAATTATGAAATATTCAATGCAATGAATTGTCTCCAAACAATACCATAAACAAGTTCAAAATCTAGGATAAAACAAAATGAATGATAAAAATCTAAAGCACACTAGGTATCTCATAATCCCTTGTTTTCCTTCTTATTGCTTGCTTCTATGTAATCAAGTATCTGAGCTCTAAACCTCGGCGCATTTGCAATTGCTTTCTTGAGAACTTTGTGCCTTATGTAATTTGTTGGCTCTTTGACAAGGTACAGAGCCACTTGCATTCTCCTCCTATCACCACAAGGCTGTATGAACAACAAATATAATGCATTATAAACTTTGTTCTACATAGACATACTTTTGTAATGGACCATACTAAGAGGTCGTCTAACATAATGTGATTTCTTACCCAAATGCCATAGTGAGAATCCCAGGATGCACCCATCATCCTGACGCACACCCAAACCCCACTATCATTCCTATTAAGAAGATACATTATGTAATCAACATATAATTTATTTCTATATTCAAATTATGCTAAAAACACACACTCATACTTGTGCTGTTGTTCTGTACATGAAGGAGTTGACCAAGAAAACTCCTTAATCTTTGGTGGTGCACATATGGTTTCCACTTCCTTATACAAAGCCTTGAACAAGTCGTCCACAAACTCAATCTGCAAAAGTTACAAACAATTTTATTGAAATACGTAATTTAGTTGGCAAATATAATCTTTGGTTTTAGGCAAAAATTCTAAAGATACCATTGTTTCCACGCACTCATACGGACTGTTATCCGCAAATAATTATCATATTATCATAAGAAAGCAACATGTAGGTGTTTTAAAAGCTAAGCTCACCCCAAATGATCTTTAATTTTAAGGTTAACATAGGGCAGTGTCTTTTTTTGTCAGAAAGGTACCCTTGCTTTTGAAACTTTTTTTGAGTACGCGTCAATATAAAAGATCTAGTTGTCATGGATATTCTGCATTAACTAAACTATGCTGACTTTCAGGTATGGGATTATGCAACAAGCCAACTTACAATTATGCGTAAAAGGAGCAAAATCTAGTGCTTGCTTCAAGTTTGCTCGTGAAGGAATTTCATCATTATGTGAATCGCTAGACAAGATGCACATTGGTAATACTGAGATACCAGACATTCATAGACGAAAGCAAAAGAGAAGTTGTTGGATCCATTGCCGGTGAAACATAAAGGTTCAGGGGGTCAACAAAACAAGTAGAAGAAGAAGAAGAAGAAAGGAGAGCAAAGACAGTGTAGTAGATGTGGGGAATGGGCTCATTATAAATCCACTTATACACACCCTCCTGGGTATGTAAGGCCGACTACTACAGAGTCAACCCCACAGACTGAGGAAGATGACAATAACAATGGCAATCAAAACGAAGAGGATGGTGATGCCCTAGACATCCAAAACCATACAGAAACATTAACTAAGGCGAGACAAAAAATTGCAGAAGATGCGGTTCAACGCAACATAATAGAAGAACTTGCCGGGAGTCATCAGAGGAGGATAGTGCTGAGGATGTTGGTACTACTGACATTGACGACCAACAAAGGGTAATATTAAGAGTTCCTTGTGCATGTCTACCTAATATTGTTGCATCCATATTTTTTCGTACTAACTTTTGTGTATTCAATGTTGCAGAAGAAGCCACGTATGAGAAGTGATCAACAAAGGACCAGCAACTTGGCTATTTGAGTTATTCGACTGGATATTATGAGTTATTGGTCTGGTTAGGATGTTAGGGTGTTTTCTTGGGTACTTTTTGGTACTTTGTTCGACACTTTTTGGTACTTTAAGATCATGGATATTCTGGTTTTAGAATGGTATTTAGATCATTCTATGACCTAGACAAAAAAAAAGCTGCTTCTAAAGCAACCTTGAGAGACTACTAAGCAGACAAGTGAAATATGTTTTCATTATCAGCTCACCAGGGAACCAGCGGTATGCTTATGGTTGCGATTTGATGTTGCCAAAATCGGTTAAGAGCAGGTTGCATGTTACGAGGACTGCAAAATAGAAGAAACAATATAAGTGGTTGAAGGATACAAACTAACAGTATGCTCAAAGAAAGATAAAGTTAGCAGGTCCAAAACTTGCCTTAAAACTCATTTGCCATTTGCTCGTTGTAAGTATTATGAAATCCCCACTTGATAGCAATTTTAGCTATGTTACTCGATGCCACAGCTTCAGGATTGCAAAACCAAGACCCTTAAGCCTGCTATTACTCCCTGCAGCAAACAAGAAATGAGTTCCTATGAAAAATTGAGCATTCGATCAATAGATTCCCTATGATGCTAACTAAGAAGACCCAATTCATTTGTAAATGAATGAAGGAGAGTGCAAATATTTCATGAATCAAGGTGAAGGATTTCCAGATGCATGAAGTGGTTCACTTGGAGCTCATTCACTTCCACAATACAAATACGACAATCTGCCAAGGAAGACAATGAAGCATCTCAGCTCGAGTTTCACAAGGCTGGGTGCAAGTATGCTCAAAGAAAATGGAGCATTTGATACCGTCCATTGATAAGTCTTCAGCCGAGGAAGACAAATTTTGGGTTCCTTAAGTCTTCACCTCTAGCTCCAGAAGAGCGCTGCCTGTAAATGTAGAAAGTACACAATAAGACTTGGAAAAGGGAAATATATCCAGAGCGTACGTATAAGTTTTTCCTATAACAACATCGATCAGCCAAAGATGATTCTTGAAGATGAAAGTAAACATTCAGTTCGAAACCTATCACTATCAGCCATCATAGTTAATTCATTTGATTTTAAGAGAAATTCCCACTGCAAAGTTTCTTTCTTTAAGACAAACAAAGCAATTTTCCTAACTTACATAGCACCACTAGAGAGTAAGATTCAGGCATGGGAGGCAAACAGGACAGGGCAAAATTCAGAGAATACTCACAAGTCACAGCAATAAGAATTGAGCTTCAGAATCTCCGATTTTCTCCATCAAGATTGATTCCAAAAATATAAAGTCAAAAACGATCTCACCTCTCCACAACCCCCAACCAATCCCCCACGAACCTCGCGTCAGTCAGGTGCAAACCCTTGCCAACCAAGATGAAAAGAAATGAAAAACCAAAATCGTCAAGGCTATAATGGAATCGAGAGAGCAGAGAGGGGAGAACGAACGGACCTATTCATTCATGGGATCGGCATGTAAATCCGCGTCCGTCAAGGCTATGATGGACGCATTCTTGATCTCGATGAAATCCAGCGACAAGATGACCTTTGGGGCGAGTCCGATCACGAGTTCCGCCGCGGTTCTGTTGGGATCTCAACCAGTAGATTGTCGTTTAA
The DNA here is from genome assembly GCA_964030455.1 of Linum trigynum. Lineage (NCBI taxonomy): Eukaryota > Viridiplantae > Streptophyta > Magnoliopsida > Malpighiales > Linaceae > Linum > Linum trigynum. The sequence goes on along the minus strand of OZ034814.1, from coordinate 22,505,682 downwards.
GGTAGGATTTGGGGTTTTCGTGCTAGTTTCCTTATTCTTGAAACTGGAACGATGGTGTGGAAATGGGGTGGATCTGAGGAAGAATGGTGGAGGCGAATGCGGGGAGGGTAAAGTTTCCCACATTCTTTTGTCTCGTACGACATCATATTGGGGTCAATCCTTTCCTTTTTTTTTTGACCGGCAACCCATTCCTATTTCACAGGTGCATAAATTAAGAAATTAACAATTTAGAGGGAAAATCTTTTTATTTGGTGAGAATGGGGTGGGAAAATCCAAAACAAATAAAGGGCGGGATATTTTGGGGGAATGGAAAATTATATTCATTATTTCTAATTTTTTTTATCTAATTATAAACTTATGTCCTTATTTTTAAGTATAGTTAGTAAAATATGATACAGAAAAGTTACGTATAAAATACGTACGTGTATTTTACTTCCTCTCTTAGGTAATGTTACGTTTAATAGTACGGAAATATTCATAAATGTATGACATTAATTATTTTAAAAATATATTAATATCTAAATAATACTAAACTTAACAATTTCATTCATTAAATACGGATATTAAACGTGTTATACGGGTTTTATACGTGTTTAGTACGGTAGCCATTAAATGAACAGGGAAAAATGAAACGACTTGACAATAATAGTGTAATACGGATACAAAAGTTTTAAATGGATAAAATATACACGGGTACATATACGTGTATTAAATGGAGTATTTACTAACTAATCTTTTTTCAAGTATGTACGATGTGATAAAAAATCAACATTTCAAGATTGGACAAGCATTCCTTCGAGCTTTTGCAACATGACAACCTTTATAAGTATCTAACTCTACATGAGATAGATAGTATATTATTTTTATGACTAATAGATCTCTCATAATCCAATGTATAGCAACAAGTCGAAATCATCTGCAATATCAAAATATGAACTCATTATATTGTAATTTGTATCGAAGCTATAAGATATATGGCCCTATGTACTTGTAATGAGTCGGTTTGGATTCGATTTGGATCACTTTCTCGTCTTCAAGTTCAACATCCAAATACATTTCACTAATTTTTCATATTCAAGTCAATTACTAACTTTTCATGTTCAAGTTCACTAATGGTGCAGAACTCGTTGAAAGTAGAACTATTTCACTTCTTCAATAGCATTGTCCAAAGAGCCTCACTAATTTTTTACATCTGCTATATCAAATATGAACTCATTATATTGCGATGTGGATTGTTACAGGCTCAATTGTTTGTTATTATCAATCAATAGTGGTCCAACCATTAAATCTATCAATCAATAGTGGTCCAACCATTAAAACTTATTACAACAAAGATGATACTTACTATCAATTATTTGTATCGAAGCTATAAGATATATGGCCCTATGTACTTGCAATGAGTCAGTTTGGATTTGATTTGGATCACTTTCTCGTCTTCAAGTTCAACATCCAAATACATTTCACTAATTTTGAATATTCAAGTCGATTACTAACTTTTCATGTTCAAGTTCACTAATGGTGCAAAATTCGTTCAGAGTCAAACTATTTCACTTCTTCAATAGCATTGTCCAAAGATTCTCGTTAATTTTTCATATCGTTGCTCATTTACGATACAAGACTTGTTAAAATAAAGATGGTACTTATTACCAATGGGTTTGGAAATATCCGAACCATTTGGATTCAATTTGCACAGTTGCAATATACTTCTCATCAAACATAGGATCACATGGTAAACCTTTTCCATATGAGCTATAACATCTTCCTCGGGTAATTGTATATGCCATTATGTACTCGTGCCACCTATATTCCATGTTCATAATTAGTGATGGCAATTTATGACCTAACTTGTGCGGCCCGACCTGTTCAGGGCAAGTATTATCCTACCCGTACTAGCGTGATAATTTTCGTACTCGTAACATCACTATTTAAAATGAGTAATTTTATATTCCTTTTCGATTCAATATTGTTACAACATATATCGATTGATATTTTATATCGACTTACACCGACACAATCTTGTGAATTGCATCAGTTAAATCGATAAAAAACTACATTTTTTTGTTCCATTTGGCTCTCAAAATTTTTCAATGTCCCCCCAGAAATTCCCTCCTACCCACCCCAAAATTGAACTCTGTTTGCAGCCGATACTTGAGACCAGAAAATACACCCTCGACAGTTTTCTCAAGATTTTGCCAGCTCAAGCTTCTCAAATTATTTGGATTAATGGCTGTGTTGTGTATTGATATGAGAGTTGTTGTAGAACAAAATTTCCTAAATAAATAGTGTACTTGATATTAGTGCAGCTTTCAGTAGATTAGTTAGTAGCAATGTGGATTCTGCTAAAAGGTTGTAAAAGCCTGATGAGCTGCTTGTGCATAATGTGTTTTCGGGGAGCTTGGTTGGTTGACACCAAGTTAGAGCTATAAAATTTCGTACAACAATTACTGGAAAAAACCACCCTAACTAGATATCACAACACAAATGTCCACAAACGTGAGTTATACATACACAGTTGACTAACCTGAAACCCCAACAAAACTAGAGAGATCCCAAAAGAGAACCCCAACAACAAGTACAAGCAAAAGCTACGTAGAAAAACACAGCTACCTAATGGAACTAATATCTGTTTCAGAAATGACAGCAATAACTTGAGGATGTCCTTGTCTGACTAGCAAGAGCAACTCCTTCAATTCTTCCAAAAATTGCTCGTCATAAAGACTGGTGCTGTCATACAACCTCCTACACCGTTCTCTCCAAAATGAACTCATTATAGTCATCCATAGTAGACTCCCCTTAACTGCATTCGGAATACCATCCTTGAATCAGGACACAGCAAAGTGCAGAGAAACAAGCCTATGACATTACCACCAAGTGCAGAAGATCTAAAAACAACCTTTGACACATTAGATGAATAGGCGAAAGTGTGTAAACCATATCAGTGTGTGTACAGATCAATCCCCACACTCAACCAACCAATCTAAACAAACATCGTATAAGTACAGTATCAAAGAAGCTATTAGTATTGAGCTATATTTCCAAAGAATACAAATGTTGTTTGTTCTTTTACCTATGATTCCCAAAGCTCAGTAGGCAGCCCGGTTTTTCGCTTTTTCTGGGTACTAATTATGGATGACAGAAGCCCGGCGCGCATGACATAAACAACGGCGACGATAGCTTCCTTTTCTCGTCCCTAATATAAGCCAACTCCATAAACCCATCGGCAAATCCAGAACGATCAAAAGCTTCTTCATCACCATCTGCGCTTTCAATTTCATCATCCTCTCTTCTTCCTCACTGCACCCAGTTCCTCTAGAGTGCGCGATCTCGATCTTAGACGACAACGAGACATAAAGTTCTTTGATCAATACAAATGCCCTGAAAACCCACCACACCAGTCATATCAACCACAAATATGAAATCACGAAGGCATGTCCTTATGTATGGAAACAGGAAAGTGAGCAAGCATACACGAATACACAAAGCAAACAGATATTGAGTCCTAATGGATTTAAAGTCGATTTCGCCACACTAAGAAGAGTAAGCCAAAAAAAGTACTATTAAATTACTCTATGGGTGGAGGAAGTAATCAAGTTGAACTATTTCTGCAATTCACAATGAGTAGCAAGTAACATCACATGCCAATAGCAGTCTTACACCAATAGAGCATAATACATTGAACATCATAAGACATGCTTGTGAGGGGAAAACCTGGTAAAAGTTGTATGAGCCTTGATCCCTATCTCTAGAGCCATTTGGTGGCTCGCGAATGCTCTAGTGGCTCGCGTATGCTCTTTTTATCACCATAAGAAGATAATAAAACGACATCTTGTTCTTCATGTGACTCGGTGACATCCAGCTTGATGCTATCCAACAAATTACCCTGATCAATGACATCTTGTTCTTTCATCACTGTAACTCCCTCTTTCATCCGCATTTCCTTAAGTTTAACCTAACAAAGAACCCAAATCGGGTACCTCCAAAGACGAGAAGAGCTCCCCAAATGGAATTCAAACAGAAGCAAACAGAACCTTCACTTGTAAAGGATTTAGCTTTATACCTCTGCAGTTGTATCTTAATGACCCGGCGAAGTGCTGGAGGGAGTACGAGACATTAGAGTAGATTGTGGGGGGGGGGGGTGACTTGAGGTTTCGAGGATGTAATTGAGATTCATTTCTTTTGGCGCAGAGAGTTCCAGGGAGGTCAGAAGAAGAGGGAGGTTTCTAGCAGTTGTGGATAGAGAAAACGAAAAAGAAGAATATGGGAAAAGGATGGGATTGGGGTGAGGTCCTTTTTTAGGGACGTTAGTTTGGAGTAGTGGGTTGGAAAGTTCAAAGGTCCATCCAAATTTAACCGATTCAAACAAATTGGACTAAATTGCAAACATTTATATCTTTTAAGACGGTTTTTGAAATTATTGTTATAATTAATAGCTTAGTTTAGCCCTGCGGTAGCTTTTGCAGAAGCAGCTTCTGGCTGGAACTTTTAGATAAGTACTTTTCAAAAAAAGCAGTTGAGTGTTTGGCTGTAAAACTATTAGAAGTGCTTTTTCATAAGAAAAATTGTGTAAAATGACTATAAAGGACTTATAATATAAAATATGAATAAAAATTCTAAACAATAAAAAGTAAACAAAATGGATCTTGTTAGATTTCTTTTATATTAAATAATATGATTGTATAATTTATTTTATTTTTAAAATGATATAAATGAAGGAAAATTATATTTTTTGAAATAAAATTAAAATATGGTAAGGATAATCTTGTATTTTCAAAACAACTGTTTGGCCCTGCGTCAGCTTTTGAAGCCTAAAAGCACTTCTAAAAGCCGGGCCAAACATAGCGAATAAGTGATTTAATGAGGAAAAATCAAGAGCCGTTGATTGAGATTTTTAGGAGATAGGAGGTGATAATGATAAAGAGAGGCAAGTTACAGGAGCTGGTAGTTATTGCTGCAAGTAGAAGAGGGTTAGTTTTGCTCCATTCAAAACATGTAGTAGGAAAAAAGGATAAGCTTATGATAATGCTGTTGTTTCTAATTCAGTTGTGTTATTATATTTGCACGTGTAGCCATTTTCTCTTCAGATGTTGATGGTTCGACTCAAACCATATTCTCTAAGAATGATGGCAGTGATGATGAACAAGTTATGAAATATGATGACTGAGAAAGAATCTGGGAGTTTGTATCTGAAGTCATCTATCTAAGTTATTATTAGGGCAGTTGTTTTCTATGAAAGATGTTGCACTTTTCTGAAGCACAAACTGGTAATCTTAGGTATTATGTATGTTGTTGGTTGTCAGTGACGTGAGTGACATGGATGGATATTCCCCCATTTTGTTGTGATATTGTTGATGAACACTGGTTGGTTGCTTATCCATTTTCTATAAACCGTTTTCAAGGGTTTCTTAAATCAAATTCAATATGTTGGAGAATGGCGTTTTCCTTATTTCCCAGAGATATCCCACTGATCTTCCGCAACCCCTTTTTCTTCTGCTTCTTCTTCCAAACTGTTAAAATCCCCACAAAAAAAACCAGAAATTTTAAAAACAAACTCACCCACCCACATTGTTCTTACAAAACAATGAAACATCCCTCTCCAAACCCTCCAACCCAAATCATAATAAAAAATCTAAAGAACGAAACTAATCATCATCTTTACACACTTCCATTCCATGATCCATCCCTCTCCCAAGCTAAAACTAACCTTAATTAGTTAACTTATAATTAATCAATTTAATCGGAAGAAGGTAGAGAGAGCCTTAATCACACGCTTTAATCTCTGAATCATCCCACGGAATGTTGAGATCCGCGGAAGAAACCAAATTATCCATGTCGACATCCCAATTCCAGTACCCCTCGCCGCCGCTTGCCATATTTACTCCGGCTTGATCTGCGTCATCGTCACCTGTTTCACCGACGAGTTCTCCTCTTCAACTTCTTGGACCTTGTGACGCGATGACGACGAGGCAGATGGTTTGATGCCCAGCCCAGATCCTAGATCCTAGATCGATGAACGGCCGGAGGAAGATGACGGTGACGACCCATTCAAGGCCTTCCTGTCCAGATTCAAGAACCTTACTGCGGCGGGGAAGGTCTCGCTGCTCGAATTCTTCGGGGTTCCGGTGTACATGTCGATGTTGATGCAGAACGACGACGAGCAGGTGACGGTGAAGACGAAGAGCACCACCGCATTGGTGACGGGCACAATGATGACGAGCAGCTCCTCGCCTGTCAGTCGGAAGAGTTCGGCACCGGCGTTCGGCACCGTCGAAGCAGCCGACGAAGAGCGATGGTCGCTGACAGCCAAAGTTACATTTTAGTACCTGAATTTTTTAAGAAGATACAAATAGGTCCAACATCATATGTGGAAAATTTTATTTTAGTACATTAAAAATTTCTCTTTACATTTTAACACCTAATAAAAAAAACATATACAGGCAGGTCAAAGGAGATGGGTACCCAAGCCCAATCCATACCCAAAAATAAAATCCAAATCCAACTCCACCTACCCAAACATTATCCAAATCCATATAGAATAAATCCATACCCAACCCCTTTAAATGGATATAATTGGGTTTGGGCAAAATTACCCATGGGTGGGTAAATTGTCATCCCTAATTGTCCCTCCAATGCAACTTGCAAACAATTTGTTTGATGAATCCTATGCAAGATAAAAAGTCAAAACATAAGATCATTAGTTGAAAACCTGCCAAAGATTGGAGCTATACACTTATATGCAATATAATGTGAAACAAAAAAGTAGCTTTCATAGTTGGAAAGAATTTAGGTAAGACACATGTTTATAAAAAGTAGGAGGGAAATATAAGACATTAGTCATGACAGCTTGTACAACATTTGAAGATACCTTGATGGAATTTTTCCTTTAGCCACGATGAACAACGCTTTCATTTAACAGCAGCCACTTGCATTCTTTCAATGTCTATTTGGCCATCTACAGAGCAGTAGGAATCAAAACGTGAAAATGAATTACCCAGCATGAAAAGGAATATTGCAACAAATGAATCACTTGCACTTCTGTAGTGAAATAAAGTTGGTAAGATAAAACATCAAACTAAATTGATTAAAAGGATTTAGTAGTACCTCAATCTTAGGGTCCTATGTTTTGTTAAGGCATGTAGATTAGGGATCAACTACTTTGCTGCCATAATCCGAGCAACACTTGGATGAGCACCAGTAGCTGCTAAGATCAATTTCCCAGCAACATTAACCTATGAATAAGTAACTTGATAAGGTGTGACTATTGACACAGTTCACATGGTACTAAGTTTCAACAGTTCAAACCTTCAAAAACTATAGAATTATTTGCATAGACCAAGTTCACGCTTATTTACTATTAATTGGTGATTACATACTTGAATTTTCCTTTCCTTCTAAAACAATCAAATTAAAGTAATTGTGTGCAAAGCACCGATCATGCATATATGTACTTTTCCTGTGCTAGTAGAAGCTTCAATTCTAAGTCAGGTATTAGAATCAGAGTTCAATTACTACTAACAAGTTGATTCCTACTTACCCAAGAAGCCTACGTTTTGGTTGGAAACACTTGATAATCATAACCCATATGTTGAGATAGGATAGCAATCAAAAAAACTAAAACAAACATTCATGAAATTCAAAAGCAATAATAACAACCCTCAGGGAAAACAAGAGGTCAATTTGGAAATTTGTATCAATCATGAGTGAACTTATAGAGCAATGGCACTTGTGATTAGCGGTTCCCTAATGGAGGAGCCCGACCAAAGATGGACGGAAAGCTCAATTCCACGGCTTTGTAATCTCTGAGACATTTCATTCATATATCCACGGAAACAATTATGTTTGCGATCCATCTTTGAGGCATTGTTATAACCACTCGAGAGTGTGGATGAAATTGGTGTTGATGGATGTAAGGAACAAGGCGCGAGCGACAACAACAAAAGTTGTGGAAACCCTAACGTTCTCTCTAATGCCGACTTGTAGGGTGCAACACCGATCGCACAAGTCCCGTCAAAATCAAACAAGTAGCAAAACTAATAAGGCTTTGTGAGTAGGAAAAAGTAGTAGAGTGAAGGACGAGACTCACCCGCAGCTAAGACTCGAGATATGAAACTCTTCTCTATGAAACCCTCAATCTCTTTTCTTTTATAGCCAATCAATTTAACTATCATATTTCAGTTTTTTAGCTTTATTTTAAATATTAAAAAGATATGCAAATGGCCACTACTCGTAATGGAAGGTCTACGCCTATCTTTAGGCCATTGATAATTCAAATTAATATATTTATCATATTTTCAATGATTTCTTTTAATAGTTATCGTGACAATCATCATTGCCTCAACCTCTAAAACAAAAATATTTACCGGCTATCTCCTGTGTCGCCAAATCATATTTTGATCATATTGGTTACTTATCTTTACCCGCAGATAAAATAATTGCCTCTAAAAACATTGCTTTAATTTTATTCAAACAAAATATTTCATCAAAAAAATATTTAGCGGCAAATAGATTTCTTTTATACTCGTTCAAATAGTAATCGCTAGCTAAGATTGAGAGCATAGACTCCAGTTCCAATCCTCACACCAATTCCTCATCGTTGGGTCAATCAACGAGGCAAACACCTCACCCCCAACGCATCTTTCAGCACCTAGGGGATTGGGTTGGACTAAAAAATCTTGCTTTTTAACTCATTTAGATCTATTCTATTTTCTTTTCGGGCTCGGCGGTACCCAATTATCTACAAGAAAATCAACACCCTCTCCATCTCGCACTTTCCACCAGAGGCCTTCCTGAAGAAAGTAGCGAGAAAAGAACGCACTTTGCCAACTCCCTGACGTCCTCAACCATGTAGTCGTCATAAAAAGTGTCACATGAGAAAATTACTTTCCTTTATAAGACGTGCTAGTAAAGAATTTGACTTTCTCAGAATCCTCCATCCAATCTTGACCAAGAAGGTATGATTAATTCCTCAAATCTCTAAAAAAAACCAATCCCCTCAGGCACCATCATGTTTACAATGACATAAAAATTGCCAAGAAACCCAATGAAAGCCTCCTCTCCCCACATTGATCCCCCATCAAAGTCGAGTCATAAATTTATATAGCTTCTTGCAAAGCATACATGGGATCTGAAAAGAAGACATAACATGTGTCCACAAATGATAGTTCAAAACAAACAAAAAGAAAAAGAAAAGATAATGGATACTACCAAGTGCTTATTATCCATATTAGTCTAAAATCGGTAAGTAACTTGTAATTGTCTGGATCACATTCCTGCAATTAAAGCTTTAACCTATATAGAAACGGTAAGTAACTTGTAATTAGTCGTTTAAACGAAACAACTACAAAATTATAAGTTTTCTATCTTTCATATGGTTGATTTATTTGTTGATGACATTTCCATAACTTCAACTGTTGTTTATCATCCAGAGAGTCAATTAAGCATGCCTTTGTACCAAACTACAAAAATGGCCAACAAGGAGCATCAAGTTGTGGAAGAACAAAAGCTTGTTGAAAAAAATTATGTGGTGCATAATGCAGTGCATCAGTACTTTGTCACCATTCTGATAATTTCAGTAGAGGTCTATTAATCTAAGGATAAGTTTGGAGCCTCTATGTCACTTTAGTCAAGTTATGATTTCTAGGATATATTTACACCAAACAAGGTCATTTGGATAGATGTCATCACTATTCAAGTTTTCTACCAAAGGATCCATATATTAATTAACTTTACCATTGAATACAAAATTATAGTGATATCTCAAAGGTTAATAAACTTGAAATATTTATTTTAATGTCTAAAGACACCGACCTCGTATGAAAACATAATTTTTATCAAGACTAGTTAATCGACACATCTTCATTCTATGACAACTCACCGTAAAGCATGGAACCAGCAAAAAATTACTAAAATATTGTAGGATAACTCTATAGCAATATGCACTCGATGGCCAACAATGTTATGGATAAGAAGAGGACTATTTGCATACTTGAGTAATAATATGTTAAATTTCGAGTTCGACAAATATTAGTTAGAGAATTGACCAAGTTTCTACGTCTTAAATGGAAAAAAATATATTATTGATCATTCGTCTTTTTAGCCCATGAAAATAAGAAAAAAAGAACTTAGAATTAATCCAAGACCCTAATTTGAGACGTAAAAGAGAAGAAAAATAAAGAACATTGAAAAAATAACAAAGCAGAGAAAAAAGATCGAAAAACATAACGTATGGTTCCATCAATTTCAATGCCACTTTTGTCCTCTTCGATTGGGGTGAGAGATTTCAATGCCAGTTTGTGTATAAAGTAATTACAAAAATCATGACTGATAGGCTGGCGATTCATCTTCCGCACATCGTTTCCCCGGGTCAGAACGCGTTCATTCGGGAATGACAAATCGTGGATAATGTGCTAATTGGGCATGAATTGATGCACTACCTAAAGATCAAAACGAAAGGCAAGAAGGGCTATATGGCTCTGAAGGTGGACATGGAAAAAGCCTATGATAGGGTTGAATGGCCTTTCTTGCTAGCGGTTTTGACTCGACTAGGTTTTAATGAGGTTTGGATAAGGTGGATTCAGGAGTGCTTATCCTCGGCAACATTCTCGATAATGATGAATGGCAAACCTTTGGGATATTTCCAGTCTACACGTGGGTTAAGACAGGGTGATCCTCTGTCTCCGTTTCTATTTGTCATCTGTACGGAGGGTTTCGCGGCCCTTTTGCGGAGGGCAGTGACGAATGGTCACTTAGCCGGTATACGGGTTAGCCCACGTGCTCCCCGAATCCACCATCTGTTCTTCGCGGATGACTCCGATTTGTTCCTGCGAGGATCGATGGAGGAATGTGAATACTTGAAAGGCCTGCTTCAGGAGTATGAGACTTTAAGTGGCCAAAGGGTGAACCTAGCGAAATCAGCTGTCTACTTTAGTCGGAATTTAGAGGAGCAGCAATGTGCAGACATGGTGCAGTGTCTAGGAGTTGGGGCTGTTGGGGTTCAAGACAAGTATCTTGGCTTGCCTACCCTGATTTCTAGATCTAAGTACGATACGTTTCGCTATTTGGAGGAAAATTGCTTCAGAAATTACAAGGGTGGAAACAGAGACATCTCTCCTTGGCGGCAAAGGAAACTCTTCTGAAATCCGTGGCTGCGGCCTTACCGATTCATGTGATGTCATGTTTCAAGCTCCCTCTCTCACTGTGTCGAACGTTGGACAAACATTTGGCTCGGTTTTGGTGGGGAGCTCAGGAAGGGCAAACTCGGATTCATTGGATTTCATGGAGGAATTTATGCCGAAGTAAACACGATGGTGGCCTTGGGTTCCGGCGTTTTGAGCAATTTAACCAGGCTCTGCTGGCCAGGTGGGATGGCGGATTTTGGAGGACCCAGACTCGCTACTAGCTCAGGTGTACAAGGGAAAGTACTTCCCGCATTGGCACTTTGCTCTCTGCTCGAAAGGGGTCTAGACCATCGTGGGGCTGGCAAGGTGTCCTATATGGATGTGACTTGATGCGCCAAGGGCTGCGGTGGAAAGTTGGGTCTGGAGAAGCGATTCCTATGCTGGGGGTGAATTGGATACCTGGCTTGCAGTGGGATCAGGTGCAGGTCAAGCCTACGGCGCATTTGACTGGGGCCGAGACTGTCTCTGGTCTAAGGGCAGCGGAGAATGGTGGGTGGTGCCTGGAATGCTTGCAAAACTGTTTCCCGTCGAAGGAGATCGATGCAATTCTGGAAATTCCGCTTCCTACGGTGCCCATGGAGGACAAGATGATTTGGGAGGAGGATGCCTCGGGTAAGTACACTGTCAAGTCAGGATATCACTTGGCAATTCGGTGTAGTCGGGCTAGAGATAGTTGGAAATCAGAGGTCAGTTGGATGGATCGGAAGTTATGGATGGAGGTTTGGGGGTACCCTATTCAGCCTAAGCTTCGGTTCTTCCTCTGGCAGGTTTTCGGCCGTATCTTGCCAACTACCGAGAAATTGATATCCAAAGACGTGCAGGTCCTACCGAGGTGCCCCGTATGTTGGGCGGAAGAGGAAACGATAGAGCATTTGCTGTTATTCTGTCCGGTAGCGGTAGCTTTATGGGATGCTGCGGGTTTGCGCCAGTCCTTGTATGTACATCCGACATCTCACATTGGCATCTTTCTTCGGCGATTACTCTCAGCGAACGGGACACCGGATATGGTAGTACGAGTTGTGGCTCTTCTCTGGCGGATTTGGAAGGCACGGAACTGGGGTAGTGTTTGAGGGTAAGCAAGTGCTCATCTCTGTGCTAACGGCTCAGTTTCATGCACAAGTCACATAGTGGATGGCGACGCTTGAGCCGCCGCTTACCACGGTACGAGATATTGGTGGGTCATCGTCGCATATGCAGGGTATTTCACAGTTGCCACCAGGTCACGTGTGTTACTTTGATGGGGCGATTAGGGCAGGTGAGCGGGCAGCCATAGGGATGGTACTTTGTGATGCATCAGGGGCGTTCGTTAGTGCGAGAGGAAGTTGGCTTCAAGGTGTGCCGGAGCCAGCGATGGTGGAATTAGTAGCGTTGCGAGAGTCCGTTCGGTGGTGTGTCGGCGCGGGATTTACGACAATGCTTCTGGCAGGTGATGCAAAGGGGATCATTGATAAAGTCAGAGCAGGAGTGGTAAATGATGCGCTAGGCGGAGCTGTGTTGCTAGAAATCAAGTGGATGCTCCGAGATAATCCGGGAATCTCAGTGCACTTTGTAGGCAGACAGAACAATAGGGCAGCCCATTTAGTGGCTAGAAAAGCCCTCTCTTTGTCTCTGCGTACTTTGAGCAGTTTCGATTTTTGCGCTTGGCTCCATTAGGAGTTTTAAACGTTGTATCTTTGTTGTTCTTGGTAATACAAGTTATCTTTGGTAAAAAAAAAAAAGGATGCAAATATTTGGCGTGTTGAAGGTATGCACCTGAAGTTCACAAAAAAAACCACTTAATGAATATTAAACTTGGAACCAAGGCTTGTATATATCATTATATCCCTCCAAATCAATCCCGCAGTATGCGGAGAAGTTTATATAAGCCTTGTTTGGCCCTGCTGTAGCTTTTGCAGAAATAGCTTTTTGCTGGAGCTTTTAGATAAGTGATTTTCAATAAAAGCAATCGAGTATTTGGCTGTAAACTTAATTTATATTTTCTTTTTAACTCACATGAATAATCTCAACATTTTGTAATAAGACCTCTTTCAGCAATAAAAACACAAAATATTTGTAATAACGAGTATTGGAATTTGAAAAGGGTCCAATCAATCATTCTCTAAAGATTGGATATTTGGAATGTAGGATTGAGTTCTTCCTTATTGGCCGTAACTGAACGGCAGAGGATAGAGTCAGTAACCAATGGTTACTGACATGTCAGTATTAAATCCGGACCGGAGATTTAGGGATAACATTATTATATGGCTGGGCTGCACGCGGGGTGAGGAGGGGCATTTTTGTCCGAATTTTTTAAATTTGATTTCTTTCCATTTTTTATTTTTTCCAGAATTTATATATTTGTCTTTTAATGGAGAAAGAGGAAAGAGAAAAGCAGACTTCTCTCTTCCTCTCTCTTTTCTCTTTCTCTCTTCCTTTCTCTCTTCCAAACTCCTTTTTCCAGATCTAAATCTCCTTTCTTCCTTGTTCTTCATTTTTTTCACCAACAATCGATGAAGAAATGCAGCCTCCCACCTCAAATTCGGTGATGCTCCAAATCCTTCTTCTCTCAAGCTGCTCCTTCCTTCTGTTTTTTTCTTTTCTCGGCCTCAAAATCGATGATGCTCCACATTGTCAAAGAGGGGACAGATCTAGGTGAGTTGAGTTTGCATCTTTTGTGTTTTAGTATTTTCTTGTGAATTAATTCCGATCTTCTTCCTCTTTTTCTTTCTTTTTGCATTTGGTGTTCTTGATTGCAGAGGAGTAAATGAGAGGAGACAGAAGACAAATTTTTTTTTTCTCTCTTCCTCCTTCTGTTTCTCCTTATTTGAGAATATATATTGATATTACCACACTATACCATATGGTAATGTGTGCTAACTAAATGTATTTTTATAGTCACGAGTTTTATCATGGTGGTAGTGGGTGGTAATCGACACCAGTTCCGAGAAAGAAGAGTTAGAAGACAGTGAAGGGAGAGAAGAAAGTGAAGAAAGTTGTAATTGTATATATATATATATATATATATATATATATATATATATATATATATATATTGAGATTATCACACTATATCCTATGGTAATGTATATATATCATATGGTAATGTGTATATACCATATGGTAATGTGTCTATACCATATGGTAATGTGTCTATACCATATGGTAATGTGTGGTAACGAAATGTATTTTTATGAATATCATGTTTTTACTATGGTCGTAGGGGGTTGTAATTAGATTTACATGGTTTTACCTTCTCATACCATGTGGTATTATATGGTAATTATAATTAATTTGTGGTCCTTTGATTTACCATGTTCTACTATGGTGGTATCGTATGCTAGTTAGATTTATAATTTTCTGTAGCATGGTTTACCAAGTTATACCATGTGGTGGTAGTTTGATTTGTAATTTTATTTTAGCATGTTATACCATATGGTATGGTAATTAGATTTGTAAATTTATGTAGCATGTTTTACAACGTTATACCATGTGGTATTGTATGGTAGTTAGATTTTTAATTTTCTTCAACATATTTTACCATGTTTTACCACGTTTTACCATGTGGTATTGTATGGTAGTTAGAATTGTAATTTTCTTCAACATATTTTACCATGTTTTACCATGATAGTAGAAAGTGATAATCATATTTATACTTGTAATTAGCGTCTTTAACAATGTATTATTTAACAAAAAAATCATCATTCAATTTGAGCTGGAATTAGTTTAGAGATAGTTAGGATGGTTAGATTCATTTTTGTTGTAGATGGGAGAGAGAAGACATAATATATTTTTTCTTTTCATAATAAAATAAAACAAATAGTGAGAGAGAGGGGGAACCAGACAACCAGTGTGAGGTGGGGGAGTGGGATCCGCGTCGCGTCAGCGCGTTGGTGTCATCATTAAATAGGGGGTGCAATTTTACCTTAGTGCCCATCCGTGTTTAATTTAAATAAAAAGAAAAAGCTGACACGTGGGGACAGATGATTGGATTACTAACAATTATTGAGAGCAAAGATAATTTGGTCCCTAACTAAACAAAGAAACTTATTGGGTTGCTACTTGCTCGTAATTGCCTTCTTCTAACAACTTTTGTACTGGATTAATGAATCATGAATGAGTGGGTAACCCACGAATGTTCTAAAGAAAATGATCGTGCGATATCTCATTAATTAGGATTCTTCATCATAATAATCCATATTTAGCTTCTCTTAGTTGGTATGATTTGCAGTGGTGGGGAAACCACCATCTTGTCGCGTCACAATCACTACCCTAAATAGTAAATATCAATAAAGTTGTTTTTCTTCTCTCTTTTACGGTTTAAACCCCAACCCCAAGCTAGCATACAAGCATGCAGAACAGAAATGAAGAAACAAGTTATCTTCTCTTTCTCTACCATTAGGTATCCTTCCAATGCATTAACTTCTTTTCACCTAGATTGTATAAAGAGAAACCTCTTTTTCACCCTAATGAACCAACTTTGTTTGCTTTTCCTAATTCCTTATAGAAACTCTAACAAAAACACGTACAACAACTCACAGAAATAGCTTTTGAGGGAGTAATATAATGGGCAACAAACAACAATAAAGAAACTGTGTCTTCCAACCAATGGTGGTTTGCAAGATTCGTCATTTGTTATGATCACCAAGTTTCCTTCACATATATATATGTATCTAAAAAGCTCTATACATCTTTCCACCATTCGTGTCTTCTCCTCCCAAGCTCACAACTCCTCTTTCTTCCTCCACATATATATTGCATCTTCTCGGCCTTTTGGTCCTTCAAAATGCAATTCTTAACCGCCGCGAGCTGCATGTTTTTCCTTTCCTCTCTTCTACTTGTGGTAATTCCTTGTCCTATGGGCCAAGCAACACCACCCGGCGAAGGAGGAGGCAAGCTTCTGGAGCATTGTGGTTTCACCGCCATCTACTGCTTTGGAGACTCCATGTACGATAGCGGGAACGCCCTGGCCGAGTCCCCTCAGGGGCCCATGGGTAAATTCCCTTACGGCGTCACCATTCATCATGCTACCGGTCGCTTCACCGATGGCTACACCATCATCGACCGCATAGCCGAGGCGGCCGGGGTTCCTCCCTTGAACCCGTATTTGAAGAGAAATATGGATCACTCGAAAGGAGCCAACTTTGCGGTGGGAGGAGTGGGGCTTTTGTCCAAGGAAGCTCGAGCCAAATGGCACGTCAAGTTGCCCTTCTCCAATAGCAGCGTGGACATCCAGCTCAAGTGGTTGGGCCGGCACCTCAACCAGGCCTACAGAAATGAAACAGGCGAGTCTTTTTTCCTTTATTGTTCCGAAACTCCGGTGAAGTGTAGGATGGTTGAGAAATTTACACAAATATTTTTTTTGTTTTGTGCAGCTCGCCGGGAACACGTGGAATCATCACTGTTCGTTCTTGGTGGAGCCGGCAACGACTACCTGAATATGAACCTCAGCTTCAGCTCTCTCCCTCGGGTCGTCCAAATGAAGCGGATCATGCCCGCTCTCTTGGCAGCCACACAGGTTTATGTGAAGGTGGGTTGTTAGCATTTCATTTGTATATATATATTTCTATATCGTGGCAGAAATAAAACTTTGTTTAAGTCATTCAATTTGGTTGACATGCAGACGCTCATAACTGAGTATGGAGCCAGGAAGGTGGTCGTGCCCGGAATCCTGAAAGCTGGATGCAGGGTGAGTACTGGAGGCTTCTTCCATGACACCCAAGTTCAGTGCGACGAAACCCTAACTTCGGTCGCTGCACTTCACAACCGGCTGCTTAAACGGGAGCTCGAGAGGCTACGGATTAAGTTCCCCGACGTGGAAATTGTTTACGGGGACATGTGGATGGCAACGCATTGGCTTTTCGACCATTTCGGTTCAGCAGGTGAGTGAGACATACAACATACTTGTAACATTAATTCAATGAATTGTTTGTGATGATAAGCTATGAGATTGATGAGATGCATATGTTTTTTTTTTTTTTTTTCTGCAGGGATCCACCATCCCAACGAGAGATGCTGCGGGAATTCTTCGATTGGGTGTGGGATGCCTGGGGCACCATACTGCGGAAACCCTAGCGATTACATAGATTGGGATGGCACCCATTTCACGGACCATGCTTACCGGCTAATGTCCGACTTTCTGATTCCCCAATTGGCTTCCGGACTTGGATGTCGCGCTGCTGCCAACAATGTTCGTTCCCAAGGGTGATTAAGAAGAATTTTCTCTTTTATGCCAAAAGATTACGCAACGATTACTGCTCTCTAATAGAGATAGAATAGAATCTAAAGAGTATTCGATTGAGAAGCATAAACATACGTTGGTGGAATTAAGTGGATCCTGTCATGTTAACATTATAGAGAGTTGTATGAAAGGATGAAATATGTCCTCTACATTTAAAAAAAAAAACTATAGAGAACACATCCCCTAATCAAAGAACGCAGAAAAATCGAAGAAAAGAGCAAAGAATTGAAGTACACTTGGAATTCAACTCTAAAGCACTGGATATGTATTTATTATTGCACGGGTGTAATTTGTAACTTGGTCGTGAATGTAAGAATCAACTAACAAAACAACCAACAACATTGAACCAATTAATCACCTCGATCCAAGAGCTGAAACACTTACAAAGACTCGGAGGGTGCTGTAACAAGAACACTAAAAGTTGTCGATTGACTTGTTTCCCTCGTTTTAAAGCATTTGAATATGAGTACTTCCCTTATACCTGCAAAAGATGCTAAATATCGAATTATAAAGACAATTGAAAGGAGAATGTGATTTAATGATGACGGCTAACAGTCTGCAAGTGAAGGCAAATGATAAAGCGTTTCAAAATCGTGTTTACCTAATATTTATGACAAAAAGGAAATAGAATCTTACTGGTGTTTCTTTTTCCGAAGCTTGCGAGATGTCCGCAGTCACGGCACCAAAATTTTATAGTTGATTGTAGTGCTCACCAAATTTACCTGGTCCTTAGGTCAATATCTTATTTTTCTAGCGTCTCTCACATAACCCTAACTTGGGAAGCGAGGTACGATTCTATTGAAAAAGTGAGCTATTTAGTAGGAGCTATTTAGTAGGTTGAGGTGCCTCCGGTTTTGCATAACGTAAGAGTTTGGAAAGTAACACTGTGCAGAAAAGTAAATCTAAGGCTAGTTGATGAATGAGAGATTAGCAAAGGAAGGCGTTGCATATGCATGCTCCCCCTAGGTCTCTTAACCATGCGTCCCTTGATGATCGGTGGCCTACGAGCTTTTGATCTCTTATTTCGTTAGATCCCACCTTGTGTCGAAGCAGCAACCCGAACTAATGGTCCACAAGGACCCTTTGGATTTCTTGAGGAGTCACGTTGTTCGATCGAGTAGAACTTCTATTTCTAGTAGCATCCTAAACTACTTGGATTTCGATCCTTGCACCTCAAAGGAGTGCAAGGTCGACTTAAGATCTCATTCGAAACAACACATAACAAAATAGAGGAAATCAAACATCACACATGAGATAAACACAATCGTATTAAATCGAATATCGAGTTTACCTGGTTACAACCCCTAGGATTCACATACCTACGTAAATAAGGAACATAGTTGTCATGGGAGGGGTTCCTGAGTGTTCATCAATTGAAACGAAGACACCAGAACACCCATAGGAAATGACGTCGGTAACAGAGAAAACAGGACCTGTAGGGGCGTCGTTTCTCCCTCATAGGTTGGTTTCTTTCTAAGTCATGAGGGTTGCTCTGTCAGCAGAGTAACGAACTTTCCTTGACCTCTCGTCTCCTCCCATTTCCTATCTCCAGGGACCTATTTATAGGCCTTTGATTAGGCTTTCTAAGGAGATAAACCCGTAGCTCTAGCATCATTCAGCCAATCAGGATGCTCGAAGTACGTGGCCATCGAATCAGGAGGTTGCAAGATGACTTTCTGACGAAGTGGTTGGCTTTAGTAAAACGACGTCATTTCCGTCGTTTCTCTTCATAAAAATGGTGCACCGGGCACCATTTCTTCAAGGCGTCCTATCTTCGAATCCCAGCTCCAAGAAATGGATCTCGGTGTCCCCTGCGGCTTCCAAGTGACCCGCTAGTATGCTTTGACTTTAAAATGCACAAAAAGCAACTAAAAGTGTATCAATCATATAAAAGCAATCCTAGGGTTGCTAGAACACGCTTGAAGCAATCATAGGATAAATTCAATGTACTATGACGCCAATGATGGGAAATATATGCACATTGCGTCGTAATACGAGGGTCTATAATAGATACTTTTACGTGTCATCAGTGTGACACATGTTTTTTTTTGTGAATTTCTGTGGGGACTATCCTATGGTGATTCAATGAGTGAGGACAGGGTTGAGTCATATAATATGGGCGGAGCTCTTCCTCGTGCACTTTTTCCTATTGTACCTTTACGTATCGTCAGTTTAATAGGACTACTCGTCTTGTGATAAAAAATTCCCTTTCATCAATAGTTCGACTATTGGTCGACTGTCATGTTTGGTTACTATATCCTTATGAATGTCTCAACTTTTTCCCTTATTGGATGTCTATTCTTAAAAAAATAACCCCAAGGATTGGCCTAATATTAATGTAAGGATAAGAACATCCACCACATCCTTAGTTCAAACCTTGGGGCCAACAACTAAAATAATAATAATAATAATAATAATAATAATATAAAACCACAAAATCAATAATTGCATGAGCAAGGAAGCATAATATTATCTGTAAGAGTGTGTTTGGATATATATATATATATATATATATATATATATGGTGATGTCTTCGATACACTCACTTTTTTGGGTGCACTGAACGCACCCACTTTTTTGTTTAATCTCAACCCTTCAGTATATCTAACGGTTCACAATTATTAAAAAAATATATTTAATTATTAACTAATAAAGTGTATTGTATTTATTAAAACAGTTTTATAGTTATTGATATTTGCAGTTAAGCCCCTAATCCGGGAAAACTCAAATGAGTGAGTTATTAACTTTTTATCCCAAATTCCGCCTTTCATCTTTATTTACTTGCCCAATTTTTCCCTTTCTTCTCCCCATGCCGCTCCTACCCAAACCGAAGACCCCATTGGCCCGGCGACGGCCGCGCAATCTCAGGTGGATGGCGATGATGTCGACTCCGGCAAGTGAGAACTAATGTCGTGGTGTCTCCGATCCATCCACCTTTAGAATAACCATCCCGGTTGATGTTGGAGTCGACGATGAGCCAGAAGCTCCGATGGTGCCGCCGGCGACGGGGAATGACATGGGATGATACGGCATGATAAGGACGATCGTGGAGAACCAGTCGGCATGATAAGGACGTGGATCGTGGATGATACAACACCACCAGATTGCTTGCAAAAATTGAGGAAACGCCGGATCAAACAGAATTTAAATGAGTCATTGCCTGGTGGTATGTGCGGCTCGTGCGGTTTGATATGTAGAGGAAGGCTTGAGATCGATAAATGGAAATCGAATGGGGAAACTTATTTATTCTAGTGCTGATTGACTCTGGGGCGATACTCAGGTGTCAATTTTACTGATTATAGCGAAGTACATGAAATGCTCATTGGAACCGTTGCTGCTGTTAGAAGAACAGAAACAGAAGAAGGGTGAACACAGGAGAAGTTGTGTTTGATCGAGAAAGGCTCTTCTTCTCCCTGCAATTATGTTTATGGGCTTAAGTCTCTCTATTTTTTACTTAAGCCCGCAAGTGATTAATGCCCGAGCAAAGTATTGACGGTGGCAGAGGGGAAAAGAAACGACGAACAGGAGGGTTAAGTGAGGGACTTAATTGCAATTATCATTAAGTATAAATTATTTTAATAAATATAATATAGTTTATTAGATAATAATTAATTATAAATCAATCAAATTAATGTAACCGTTAGATATATCTAATGGTTAAGATGAAACAAAAAAGTGGGTGCGTTCAGTGCACCCAAAAAAGTGGGTGTACCGAAGTAGCCACCATATATATATATATATATATATATATATATATATATATATATATATGGTGGCGTCTTTGGTGCACTCACTTTTTTGGGTGCATTCAGTGCACCCGCTTCATAACCGTCATTATAAACATGCGATTTATGTCAAAATGATGTCAATCATCACTTATGATTTTTTTTTTTGACAAAATCATCACTTATGATGTGATGAACAATAACGAACATGAATTTTCACAAAAAAAAAAACCATTGAAGATTTACTTTAATTTGAAGGATTTAGAGTTTAGAGATTTAGGGTTAGGGTTATGGTTTACAATTTGGGGTTTAGGGATAGAACTCAAAATTGGAGGTCTAGGGCTTAGGGTAATCCGCTAATTAGTTGTTATCATATGTTATATCATCATATTACACTAATTCTACAAATTAAAATTCAAAATCAGACACCTTAAGCGTAGTTTTTTAGTTGGGTGCATTGAACGCACTGATTTTTGTGAGTGCACCGAAGTAGTCACCATATATATATATATATATATATATATATATATATATATATATATGGTGCCTTCTACTGTACCCCGAGTGACATCCCGGGTACCGCATACCTTGAGTATGAAAACAGTATCTAGACCTCGAATTAGCAGGATTTTTGGGTCTTATACTATGCCCTAACCCTTAATGAGTGAACCCTAGGTCCTAATTATCTAAATCATAATCTATAAACCCTAAGACGGTGCATTCCTTTTTGTGCCTATATTTGGACGAATAATAACCGTCGACTATTGTTTCTAATTAAATTGATCTTAGAGTATAAGATTGGGAGAATTAAGACCTAGATTTTGATCTTTAAGGGCTAGAGTATAGTATCATATCCGAAAGATTGGTCAATTCAAGGTCTAGATAGTGTTTTCATACTCAAGGTATGCGGTACCCCGGATTTTACCCAGGGTACCGTATATATATATATATACAAATATATATGTTAGATTGGTGTACTCCTGAGATATACTCCAAATATTTTTAGTGAGATATATGTATTTTGGTTATGAATTAAAACGAGTTTGAGATAATGATACTGTTTATGTATAACTGAGTTTAATTGCGGGGTGCGAGTGAAATGAGAGAATGAACCACCCTTATCCTTTACTAACTTCTGGGATACAAGGAGATGAGAGAAACGAGAGAGAGATTCTAGAGATAGAAGTTCCTTATTTTCTAGAGAGAATTTAGAAATCTATCCCCTCAACCACCACGGTAAATGCTCTATTTATAGGCTACATTTCGGTGGGTTTCCAACGTGATAGGACGTTTGGACAAGACAGGAAACTAGGGTATGACGAGGTCTATAAGCGAGACATGATTGTTTGTCAGTGGAACAACGTCGTCTTGAGCTTCTTGTTCCGCAAGTACACGTTAGTGCACGACCTTTGCCTTGTCGAGGTTTACCCTACCTAACTGAGCCTTGCCTTGGTATTCCGCAAGTACACATTCTTGGGAGCACCTTAGGTGTTTCCGCAAGTACATGCTTTTGGGCACGCAATAGGTTTTTCCGTGAGTACCGTTCTTGGGCGCGCCTTGCCTTGGTATTTCTTGTCCTTTGCAAGGCAATGAGCGTATGACTGCTGGCGCAGCTGGATCCGAGCCATGCCCCAACAATTGCCCCCCAACAGGGGGTATTGTGTGAATATCTCATCAGGTTGGAGCCTCTTCGTGGCGTTTGCGATAGTTATCACGGTTTGTTACGCGTGTCTAGGTGGCCCTTTTGTGGTTTGTTTTGGCATTTTCTTCTTGTCGGGTTCCTTTTTATTCCTGTGAGTTGTGCGATTGTAGCTGGCTTTGCTTCTTGAGGAGCTATCTTCATTCCGAGAGTAGTAGGGCGCCACCGCCTCATTTCTACTCATCGTCAGCCTATTGTTGTCCACGTGGCGTTAATCTATTCGCTCGTTTGGGCGGTTGAATTTCGAATTTAAAATATGCTAATGTGACTCTTGCGACTCTCGATGTCAATTTACCCGTTGCGTTCTCTCTCCTGTAGCTTATAAGTGGGGGCCTTCAGTCATTTGAAGAACACTTTCATCTTTCCAACTCTCCGACTTCCTCTCAAAGAAATCTTCTCTTGCTCTCGGATTCCTCTCCTTCATTTGCGACCTTGCTTCTTCTCTTCCTCCGTCTACAAGATCCATTTTTCAATGTCTAACGACGGTTCTAGTGCTGAGATCGAGGTCGTTATCGACGAAAAAGGTAATATCTCTGCTCCTTCTCATGATTCTACTGATCCTTCCTTGGACCTGGACGACTCCGGCAACTAGGGTATCAGCGAGGCTATGATCAGAGGAGTTTAGGCGATGCCGTAGTATGTCATTGATGCCGATCGTGACCTTCTTCACAGTTCTTCTGAGGGAGGTAGGCGGTAGGATCAGGAAAACGGGTTGGGCTCGAGTGTGCGGGGGTGTTGATCATTCGTCGCGATCACGTGAGCACCTTCAACCTATCTCCACTACTCCAGTGGCGATTTTAGACACAGAGTTTGATCTTCCCCTCTTGGAAGTATGCGGTACCGTCGGGGCAGAGCCGCATCGGAAATTTCCCCCTGTTGTCCGGGATATACTTCAAATACTGGCAGATGGGGTTTAAATTTCCGGTGGACCCCTTCAAATGCTCCATCAAGCGGCTGTCTCTTTCTGTGATGATGCACGTGTCGATGCTGCGGCTCATTTGTAAGCGACGGGGAATTGAGCTGACATACTTGTTTCGCAGGTTTTACAAAATGAAAGAGCCTACTAAGAAGAGCAAGAGTGATTGCTTGTCGTTGAAGCGTCGCGACAAGAGGCCAGACGACTACGTGTATGGGTCTCAAAAACTTGACAAGAACTTGTTCGAACGTTTTTTTTTTTTTTGAATCCTTCTCCTGGTGAAAGGGCCAGCAAATACGCGGATGAGCCAACCATTTGAAAAAATGGAAGCATTAAAGGGTTCGAGTCCAAAGTGGGGTCGTATGACACTTTGGAGGATAGGTAAGATATGTTGCTTGATGAGAAGATTGACCTCTACCGTAAAGGGGTCCGTGCAGCTCGCTTGGCGGAGTTATTTAACGATGGTTAGTCGTCTCTCCTTGTCTTTGCATTCTGTAATATTAACAGCCTTTTTATGACTTATTGTTGCAGGTGTAGGTTACTTGTATATTGTCAGCATGATGTTTGTCGACGAGGTTGTGAAGGTACCCAAGGCGCCTCGCGGTGATAGGAAAAGGAAGGAGGCGGATCGTCCCACTACTCAAGAGAGAGTGAGTAAAGTGGCTCAAATGGCAGAGAAGGAACCGAGTAAAAAAGTGTCGAGAGGGAGCCACGAGCTAGCAAACCACCACGACTTGATAAAGCGGTCGTGAGTAGCTCATTGGGACAAACCGTGCAGCAGACTTTGCCCGAGATGCCCGGGTTCGAG
This sequence comes from Linum trigynum, assembly GCA_964030455.1. Classification (NCBI taxonomy): domain Eukaryota; kingdom Viridiplantae; phylum Streptophyta; class Magnoliopsida; order Malpighiales; family Linaceae; genus Linum; species Linum trigynum. The sequence continues at coordinate 22,481,143 of OZ034814.1, read as the reverse complement.
ACCATCGCTCCCACGCAATTTCGTGACGTGTGGTTGCACTCTGGCACCGCTGCTTACCTTAGTGCTACTCAAAGCGCCCTCCACGCAGTGGGTTCCATGCTGAATATCCCTCCGCGGTTGGAGAGCAACGACTCGCTCCAATACATCGCACAGATTCATTTCGATGTGAGTGTTTTCTCTCTCTCTCTCTCTCTCTCTCTCTCTCTCTCTCTTATTTACATGGGCGATTGCCTTCTACCTGATTTTTGCTAAGGCATTTGGCGGATTATTGTTGTTGGATTTGCTGGCAACCTTCTGAAAGCGGGTGATGAATAAGAGCATTCAGCTCGAAGGAAAACTTGTGGGTGCTAAAGGTCGCGCAAGGAATGCTGCTAAGAAGGAAAACGAGGCACTAGAGAAATTGGGTGTGCTGCATAGTAAGTTGCAGGAGGAGGTTCTGACTGCGAAGGAGAAGGCTCGAGCTGAGGAGCTGGATGCCATCCGTGCCGAGTTGCAGAAGGAGTTCGATGAAGAGATGCAACGGGTGGCAGATGAGCTTGCTAAAGAGAAGCAGCGCCTTGAGGTGGATCATGCTGAGATGCTGAAGAACGTGCACGAGGTGGTTAATGCGGATGCTGTTCGAGATGCTCAGGCAAATGCCATTCGCCAATACAAGACCACGACCACTTTTCACAAAATTTTGGCGGTCTTCATGATGAAGGCGGTCATAGACGTTGGCAACAAGGTGCGACCGAATAACCCCAGGGTCCATTGGAACACGACAACCATGATTAAGCATGTTCAGCGGTGGCTGAGTGAAAAGCATTCGTTGGATCTTGATTCTCAGCCAGAGGACGAGGAGGAGGGTAGAGTGAGCGTAGAAGAGAAGGTTGTAATTGATTAGGTAAATTCTCCTAATTGTACTCGCATTTTTGTGCTTCCAGAACTGTATGGTAGTTCCATGTTCTTCCTGTTGAACAATCCAAAATTTTAATTGTCTTTGCGTAATTCATGATTAGCACTGGTATTTTGCATTTACTGTTGCTCATGTATTTCCCTTTGCGCAACTCATGATTGCACGATTACATTGCGGTTTATTTTTCCGCATTTATCACATATCCTTACATTAGTCGCGGAAATAGTGTCGCATCTTTTACTATTCATGGCAAACGTCGCAAGTTCCAAGTTCTTGGATTTTAGCTCCGCTTATCTCCCGTAGCTTGAAAGTATTGGCGCCAAGTAGGGTCCCTCCCATGTGGACGCTAGCTTGCCAAATTTAGGATCCGGGCGAAAGTTACTCCTCAGCACTTGGTCTCCCAACTTCTTATTGTGGGGAATTAGTTTCAATTATATACTGGCGGTTAGATGATATGTGTCAGTATTTGTCATCGGTTCATCGACTTGTCGTATTTGTTAATATTTTATGATTTTATGGTAGTGTATTCGGTGCACCCACTTTTTTTGGTGTATTCAATGCACTCGCCTCATAATTGTCATTCCGGAAGGCGATTCATTTGAAAATGATATCAATCATCACTTGTGGTTTGATGAACAAGAAACACATGAATTTGCAAAAAAATCATTCAAAATTTACTTTAATTTAATGATTTAGAGTTTAGTAATTTAGGGTTAGGGTTTATATTTTGGGATTTTGGGTTGGAATTCAAAATTAAAGGTTAAGGGGTTATGATAATGGGTTGATTAGTTGTGATTCTATACTATATCATCATATTAGACTAATGCTACCCATTAAAATTCAATGTATTATTATCACTTTTAGAGTTGAGTGCACTGAATGCACCAAAAAAGTGACTGTACCGAAGTAGCCAATATATATATGGTTCCTTCTACGGTACCCCGGGTGAAATCCATACTCAATGTATTTCCAAGGCAAGTACTTCCTAAATGCTTATTAGTAGAGGTGAGAATTTATAATTCAATCCATCCATTTAAATATCTAACTAATATAATCTATTTGATTCAAATCCAATTTATAATTCAATCCATCCAAGGCAAGTATTTCCTAAATGCTTATTAGTAGAGGTGAGAATTTATAATTCAATCCATCCATTTAAATATCTAACTAATCTAATCTATTTGATTCAAATCCAATTGGTTGGTGCATTTACGGATTGTTGGCAAATTACAGTTCAATATCTATATTTTATACTTTACAATTTGGTACCTAAAATTTATTTTTATCCGAAAATGTTATTGAAAATTTATGTTTTGGTACCTAAATTTTTTTATGACATTTTAGTACCTACACTTTTTAAAATTTACATATTGATCTAAACCTTGGATATAATTTGGATTCATGAATCAATCCACCAATCCATAAATCAACCAATCCAATCCACCAATCCATGGCTGTAATTCATTTGCCACCTCTACTCCCTAACCCTACTCCTAGCGTAACAATGATTTTAGTGAATATCCACTTTATATTGGAGCATGCCCACTCACTTCCTCTTTCTTCTGGGCTCAGAAGGCTTGGGATACGGTCAGTAACCAATGGTTACTGGCCTATGAGTAACTAAATCCGGACCTTTAGATCTAAGTGGGCCCAGAAAATCCAGATCTAAGGGTTGTGAATTAAAAACATTTTATTTTCCCTAGTTTCTTAACCGACTCTTATCTTTTTCGCTCTAACTCGAATTTCAATTTTTTTACACAGATGGAACGAGTTCGTTGTGCTCTACAAAATGAGATCAATTTTCAATATATTTCGAGAAACTATTTTTCATACCTCCCGTTACCAACTACATATCATATGGTAACTTCTTCGTTTTTAAGTCGTTTTTGAAAATGTTTGCTCAGAAGGAACGAGTTCATCATGATCTATTGGATCTATAACGGTAAAAAAAATACAAGACCAAAAATTACCATACTTTACCACTATGATATGTGGGTGACTACTTGTGGTAAATAATGATGAAAGTCATAAATGACAGTTAGTAAACTCCTACTATCATGTATTCAACCTTCCTACTATATTGGTATGTTCATACCATCATGATACGCTTTTTTACTATATGGTATTAAATAGGAGCATAACATATGGTATTGACTGGTAAAAAATGACTCAATTATTTTTTTCTAAAAATATATCAAAGTGGATATCATTTTAAAGAGCACAATTAATCTATTTTTTGTGCAAAAAATTTAAATTTTGACTTAAAACGAGAGATAAATCGTCCGTTAAAGATTAAAGAGGAAAAGATAAAAGTCTTTCTATGACAGAGAGATGCTTATGTCATGCTGATGTGGACGAGTTACTCATGGTTACTCGCCATAAGGTTACTGACCTGATCCACTCCCGGCTTAGAACCCACAATATCTGACTTTACATATGTATTCTATGTAGGGGTGGAAATTGTTACGGTATCGGTATACCAATACCAAATACTGAAATCCCGTTACCGAATTGCACCTAAAGTCAATCCCAATCTCAATCCCTAAATAATTTCGGTATACCAATCTCAATCCCTAAATATTTCGGTATCCCAATCGGTATTATCGAATACGAAATTAATTACCTTTATAATTAATAATTAAATATATAAATTAGATTTTATTGTTTAATTTAGGGGAAAAGGACTAAGCAAAGAGTCTTGAATTAGGAAATTATTAAGGAGAAAGGAGGATGAGAGACATCTCAAGTTCTTGTCATTGGTAATCTTTAATTTGACGAATTGGAGGTTGAGAGATGACTATTAATAGTGATGGAATGATTTGTGTATAATTAAATAACACTCTTGGAGTCTTGGTGGTTGAGGGTCGTGTAGTAGTGAATGAGAGAGTATAGTTGAGAAGAGAAAATACACACTAGCTTATATTTCGGTATATACCGATCCCAATCCCGTAATCCCTAATACTGAATAACAATTGAAATTCAATCCTAATCCCAATCCCAATAAATAATACGTGTATTCGGTAATCCCAAATATAGACAAATTCCGTATGGTATTCAGTATATCCCAAATACCAGTACCAAACTTTCAGCCCTAATTGTATGTATATGTGTAATTAACTAATTCACACATTGAGAGGTGGGCTCGTTGCCCATAAAAAAGGAAATTGCTAAATGTCGCCCGAGTCCTATGATAATCGTCATGATTTAAACAGTACATTTACCTATTTATCCTTATCTTTTTTTTATTATTAGAATATATTATATTCTAAACAAATAAGTCTATCCAAAAAACTAAAACCCACCCCATCGCCATTGCCGCCATTTACTTGCTCCCGCCCCTCAGTCACCCACCGACGGTCGCCGATTCCACCATCTACCGCCTTCATAAATGTCATCGTTATGATAATTGCATCTGGGAGAAGGAACACACGCACCTGGGATAGACGACATCGAGGATTTGATTCCGGTGTTGAGGATAAGAGATAGACGCGAAAGATGGCGGAATCGGCCCACATGAGACGAAGAGGGGTTTTCATGCCTTAGCCATTTTTTATAGCCGGCAAAAGAAGCTAAGGAGAAGCTACTAAGATACCAAGTGGAGGGGGGCAAGGTGGTGGCACTTGCAATGTTAAGGCATTGTCAAAACAATTGAGAGGGTAACCATCACTTCACGTCAGTAGAGCAATTTTTTAAGGTTGTTACTTCTTGTGGCTATATATAGGAAGTGAAGATTACATAGCAAGGGTTCGCAAAAATTACAACTCGACACTACTTGTCAAGATTTTATCATTTTTATCTTTCCTCTGAAAATTTTAGCAATAGTCGCAGTACTAGAGCTCTCATTGAACCTTCATAGAAGTATGGCTAATTTAATGCAGTCTTTGTCTTGTGAGTTGTAGAAACATCAAACACCCTTGTTTGAACTTTTTTCAAAGATGTGTGAACTCCGTTTTTTAATCGTTGTTCAAGAAGTCAAGGTGCAATCAATTCAACTTCAACGCAAGTTTTCTTGTCAGAAAACAAATTGACACACATGGTGGGACATTTGTGTTTGATTTGATGGCTATTAGGTAGAGGAATCAATAAAGTGTCATTTCGGTTAGTTTTGTGGAGGACCATGTAGCCAACATTGAAATTGACTTAACTTTGCCTTGGGATACCTTCTCTTGGAAGGAGGTAGAAGTGATGGCTCTTGCATTTACTTTATGGACTATAGTATCCTTCAACTATTTAGCCTGCTCGATATCCCAAGACATGATATGATTTTGATCAAATCAATTTTCATGGATAACATGTGTTCCGTGGTTAAGCATGGTAGTGGGATGTGGAGCTCGAGCTTGGACAAAATGGCAAGGGCTTGATCAGGCTAGACAAAGTCAAAGACCACTATAACTCCCTCCAATGTGTGAGAAAGGAAGTTGTCAATTGCATAGAAAGCTTTATGGATTGATGAATAAGGTGGGTATTAAAGGGGTGGTGGCCACCCCCTAATATTGACTATCCAAGTCCGGTAGGAATTGAAGGTCTTCATTAAGAGTGGTGGTACCCTGCAAGTTGGATACACATGAGATTATAAGCAAATTCATCATTTTTAATAAATAAAAAAACATAGAAACATCATCTAGAAATTTCCGGTTATAGAAAGAATACATTAATTATGATATACACAATAATACCCATTTTTCTATATGCTGAGAAATAAACTAGTCATTCACAACATGTGTTGGTTGTGATCTTATCACCATGATATGACATTCGTATGATGATATATCTAATTGGGTTTAACTTGAAATTAAAAAAATTGCACGGGAGGACAGAGCTCATTAATTATGATCTATACAATTACAACAATTCTGTTATATTTGAGCAAAAAAATTAGTTATTAAAAAATACGTGTATGTTGTAATCTTATCACTGTCATATCATGATCTCTTAGAGGTGTAAACTTGACCCTAAAAATTCACTGACCCGCCCCCGACCTTGAGGGTTGGGCTAGGTGAGTTTGACTACAGGGTTAGTTTAGGGTCTGGTCATCTTTTGACCCTGTAAGGGTCGGGTAGGGTCGAGTCAATTTAGAGTCGGGTCACTTTTTGTCCCTGTGACCCTCAAGGGCGTAGCCAGGATATGGTCGAGGGTGGGTCCATTTTGAAAAAATACATACAATATCATGTATCGAACAATTATTCGTAATTTTGTTAGCGATTTGCTTTTGAATGATATTCTTTGTCAATACCGTTTAGTATCAATTGATTTGCTTTTGGGTACCAAAACATAATTTTACCATCAAAATTTAAGGACTGATCTGTAAATAATTAAATTTTAGGATATTAAATTGTAAAAAAAAAAAATTTTAGGTAAATAATTAAAGATTCGTGTAAGTTGTCTAAAATGACTTTGCCTTCCAACCCTTATGCTAACCTCACCGTCAAATATACTTCCAACAACAACTGTCCATATAAAGTTTTGTATTAAAATTTATGCTTTATATACATAATATAATTAATTTTGGACACAAATATATCAATGCAAAAAATACACAGATTTTACATATGTGGTTTGTTTTTAAGCTTGATAATGTGGTATTTTATTTATTTTATAAGATACTTTTGACATATATTAGCTAACCGTTACATTTTAAATTCTTATTTGGACGCACTTATTTGACTATTTCAGTGTTGCTGCTAACTCGCGTTTGTTTTTCTTCTTTTTGCCGACCGCAAATTCGTAGGGGAGTAGATGGCACCAATTTTACGTTTTATTGGTGGGATATAAACGTTTGCCGTTAATTCAGCATACGGAGGAGAAGGAAAATGACAAGCGTCGTCCAAGGGAAGGCACAGATAGCTTGCTAGTTGCTTGTTTAAATCGACGCTGCAAGAGAATCCAAATCCACAGGTCACCATTGATAGTTTGATACCGTAGAAGAAAAGACAAAAAAAGCTCAGTGGTAAGTTTGGTCACTAGAATTACGAAAAAATTCATGTTTGCCAGTAAAATTAATTTATTCCATCCGTAGTCACTTAAATTAAGTTAACAGTTCAAGTTAGGTCACTTGCTGTTAGTCTCCGTTAACTTTTGCTGATGTGGCGGTCAACTCTTATAGTTAACCGTTAAATGAGTGATGCGGCAATTAAAATAATAATAAAAAATAAAATTTAATTATTTTTTATTTTCCACCTAATTATTAAAAAAAAAACCTAACTTTGCCGCTAACTTCTCTTCAGTCACCGGATTGAGAAGGTACGCGCTGTTGCCGACGGGGCCAAAGGAGGACCAACCAGCCGTCGCTGGAGCCCACGCTGCGGCTGGTCCCTATGTTTGCGAACGAGGCGGCCGAGTTCGCCGCCGCGATGATCGAAGGAGGGCATGCGGTCCAGATCGGGGAAGAAGCGATGACCGATGGGGTGGCCCACAACGAGTTATTGTGGTGGTAGTGGTGCCGTCACGGCGACCTCGAGAAGACCGTAGTTTCGGCAATGCGAGGATGCCTGGAGTGTTGCGGCGGCAACGGTTGTGGGGGAGGAGGTTTTTCTTGGGCCCAAATTTCGAAATCGTTCCTGAAGCTTACCTGTCAAAATGGTACACGGCCACAAGCAAGGTCTACGCTGTGACCAGGGCCTGGAGATTGTTGTTGAGGAAGATAGAGTAGAAACGGTTGAGCCTGGTGCACGTGAGAGGGGATGAGATTGAGCTGTACGTGGAGCTGAGATAGGTAGATAGATAGATAGATCATAGATGAATACGTACAATGGGGCAAAAGGGGAAACTCTTAAACAAACAAAGGTCGTCTCCACTTCCATTTCCATCCCAAAAAGTCATCTTCTCCACCATCCATTCAATTCCTTCCTTGTGGCCGCAGACCAAACAAGATCCCTCCACCGTCCACAACCCCAATTTCTTCCTTCTCAGTCTCTCTATCTTTAGGGTTTTTCGATTCGGTTGTCTGCCATCAGTTAATTAATTCGTGCAAAAGACAATATACTGATAGATCTCAAAACAGCCACGTGGAAGCCTCCATTGGCTCTCCTCCTTTGCTGCGGCCAAGAAATATCGCACATTTTTCACTCTGCGAGGTGAGATGCGTGGAGGGTTGTCGTTTATACTCATCTGATTTTTAGGGTTCTTTCCTTCTTTCTTGGTTGACTTGAAGCAAATCTTTTTATAGTGCCTAAGTTGGTCAAAGATGGTGAAGGGGAAAGTGGAGCTGAGGAAGATCGAGAACGTAGCGAGCAGGCATGTGACGTTCTCGAAGCCGAAGTATGTGCTGCTCAGGAAAGCTCACGTGATGTCCGTTCTGTGCGACGGCGAGGTTGCAGTCATCGTCGTCTCCCAGTGCGGGAGGCTCTCAGAGTTCTCTAATCACGAGTAAGCTAATGCTATTTAGGATTTTCTTTTTTTAATTTTTAAAATAATTAGGTGGAAAATAAAAAATCATTAAATTTTATTTATTATTATTATTATTTTAATTGCCACGTCACTCATTTAACGATCAACTATAAGAGTTGACCGCCACATCAGCAAAAGTTAACGGAGACTAACGGCCAATGACCAAACTTGAACTGTTAACTTAATTTAAGTGACTACGGATGGAATAAATTAATTTCAGTGGCAAACGTGAAATTTTTGAGTAATTCTAGTGACCAAACTTGCAATTTAGCCAAAAAAAAAAAGTTGTTCATTCCTCACTAAGTGGACCATCGAAAGTCTTCGGTTCTTCGTTGATACGAAATTTGACGGGAAGCTCGCCAAATCCAGATCCGTCTTTTGGATCTTCCGCCATCACCATCATCAATACTATCCATCTGCCACCACAAATTTAGCGCCCCTCTGAGCTCCCTTTATAAGCACCGGAAATGCAGAACTTTTCTGGTCATGCTGCTTCCCGGCCTTTTCTTCTGTACTACTCTGGCTCCTTCATTTCCCTCATCTCCTTCTACGGACGAGAATGATCTCCGGGGCGGCTCTTCTCCACAGACCCACCTCGAAATTCTTCTCCGCTCGTCCTTACCGGACCAATTTCTCCAGACCCAGTTTGCGTATTCGGGTTTCTACGCCCGAATCGACCGGCTTTCGTGGAACTAGGACGAACGCGAGAGCTGGACTTTCGTCGAACACCATGTCTACCGAGTCGTTCAAGTCGCCTGGAATTAGTAGGGGGAGGAACGAGGAAAGTATGGGAGTACATCAGCAGGAAGTTTTGGTCAACGACTCTCCCGCGTTTCAAGCTCTATCAATTGACGGCGGTGGACTGGAAGCTACCCTCAATAGCATGGTTTGTATCCTCGTTCGTTCTCTGTCGTCTCTTAACCGTCGATTGGTTTTAATAGCACAAAGAAGTTTCTATTTGTTAGCATTTGTGGCAAATTTCAATTCAAGGGTTTTGGGTAAGTCATTGCCTTGATTAAAGAAGTCCCATCTACCTATCGAACTGTTGAACGAGGTTCCCTTTTTTCATTTGTTTCTTCTTGGGTTGGTGGCAGAGCAAATGGTTAGTATCTGCGTCTTTTGGCGCTTTCTTTCTGTGGAGGCACGATGCAGAGGCGCTGTGGGTGGCTACAGGTGCTGTCATCAATTCGGTCCTGTCAGTGGTACTTAAGCGGATTCTGAACCAGGAGAGGCCATTTCCTACTGCGAGAGGTGACCCTGGAATGCCTTCTTCACACGCTCAATCCATATTCTACATTGTTACCTTTGGCGTTCTCGCAAGTAAAGTTCTTTCCTCTACTACACAATCTGCTCCATTTTTAGCTTGTTGGGTGGCTCTCAGTTGTTTGGTCCGAAGTCTGAATCATTTGGGAATTTGCTCTCTGAATTCTGTGTTGCAGCTGTTGAATCGCTAGGGGTGAATGCAGTTTCAGTCATCCTCACTGCAATATTTTTGGCTAGTGGCTCCTATTTTGTGAGTGCACACCTTTCTCAGCTTGGGATGATTCCAGCGTTCATATTTCTAATGTTCTTATTAGAGTCAAACATGGTGGGAGATTTTGTGACCAGAAGCTTGCTTTCTCTTTTCTAATCCGTTTTTTGGATTGGCAGTCATGGCTACGAGTATCGCAGAAGCTACACACAGTGAACCAAGTGGTGGTTGGAGCAGTAGTGGGTACAGGTTTCTCAGCTTTGTGGTATTGGCTATGGAGTGAATATATGTTTCAGGCTTTCATTTCATCTGTTTGGGTTCGGCTGGTGGTTGTTTTGGGCGCTCTTACATTCTGCGTCAGCTTCATCGTCTATGTTATTAACTACTGGCTTATTGATGATTAGTTCTCTTATCTCTCTTCATTCTTAGTCAGTTTTTAAGAAAAACTAAGATATCAGCTAATAGACAAGAGGCTACAGAAAATCCTGTAGATCAGCTGATAAGATGGACTGGTTTATCCCAGGACAGGGTTGTAAACTTGTAATGTATTCATGTAAAATAATGTCTGCATGTCCTTGTCAATTGATGGCAATGGCTAATTCTTTCCAAGTTCTGTACACTATCAATCAGAGGTGCAATTAACATTGTCCACTTCATGTAATACATCCTTTGCCCATTATACAATACTGGAATTATCTTGTTTGGACAGCAGGTTTAGAAGGACAGAGAATCTCACTCACACAGAACATCGAATTGCTCAATTGGTTTAAGTATCTCAAGCTCTATTTGACTACTCTTTGCACTTGTAACGCGGTCTTGAGAAAAGCGTGGTCTTGAACTCTTGATATAGCAGTAGGCTTGGCAACTGGGCCCGAATTCCGGGTGCCCGCCCAAGCCCGATCCGTCTCATGGCGGATTAAATCTGTTTGACCGGATTGTTGGCGGTTTTCGGGGAACCCAAAACCCGCTGTAGCCGGACGGTGATGGTTTTGATTGATAAGATTAAGAGAAAGATGGTTCATAGAACGCAAACCACTCTCAAGGGAAGTAGAAAGCTTGTAGTTGCGTGTAATCCTTGTTTGCTGTTTCCAGTCACTGCAACTGCAAGGAAGGAGCACAAGCCGTAAGTCTTCTTATAGCCTTACTCAGTGGATTTTGCAAAATTTTGAGTGCTTGTTGCATGTTTTTTTTTATCCAAGATAAGCCCCGAGGGCATGGCCGAACAACAAATATATATAACCGACAAAATTAAAGAACGGTAGCCCGTATGCAACCGGACTCCCGATGAAAGAGCCTTATATGCCACGAGGTGGGCAGCTCTGAGAAAGCTCCGGGGAGCAAAAGGACACGAAACTGACACAGGGTACGAGAAGAGAGAAAATAAACTTCCCTTATAGTGATAAGACTTCCACGATGCCACATCACCAATGCCAGTTGAGAACCTGGGAGGTCAACGGAATCAGATGCATATCCTTGAGCATTCTTTGTGGCCCAATCGAAACGAACGATTACATCTTCGCTATGGGAAGATTATACCATTGAGCCATCGTCGGAAATTCATATACAACAACAAAAATATGTATAAAACCAACGAAATTGAAACAAATAAATGAGTTAACGAAAATACTAACAAATGAGACCTCTAGCTATAAAGGTAAAACAAATAAAAAGAATATTACTACATAAAAAAACTATTAAAATTATAAATAATACAACAACAAGCCTCAAACCCAAAAATAATAAAGCACGTAATGATAGTAAACAAGAAAATCAAAATAGAAAACCAACAACAATTAGAGGAAAAAAATAACAATTACCAACTGTAAAGGTCAAACAACGATAACACAACCCACTCAAAAAGACTGTTGCTGTTACAAGGGGGAAAGGACTTAAAAAAAACTATAATAAAAACAAAAGGAAATTAAAACGTAAAAGGAGATGAAAGAACACGAAAAGAAAACACTAAAACAACTAAGAATAACCGAAATACTGAAATAAAAAGACAAAAAGGAAACACACAACTTTTATTAAAGAATAACCAGGGTCTCAATTAAAATTCTAAGAACCTAAAGCCCAAATTAATACGGAAAATAGCTGTCGATCGCTAACAATTAAAAAGGAAAGAGCTTAAACAGCCTTATTAATTTCCTATTTGACTCAAAATTAATTGAGAATGATGAATTGCCCAAGAATAAATTAACCTATAATGGAGACTAAACTAACGTTAGTTGAGTATATAAAAACAAGGAAAAACTTAATGAGCCTCATAAATCCCATTTTTGAATCAAAATTAAATTCGATGGGAGAGAGGGATTAACGCAAATCAACATTTAACGTTCACTAAAATTACGAAAAACAATCAATGCGGGAATGGACACCACTGAATCGCCGGCAACCAAGCTCGGAAGGAGTTTGAGTTACCTGATCGCCGGAGAGGAAGAATCTGTGGAAGATCCCACAAATTTCTGCCATGAACAGTGTTGAAGAGGAAACAAATTCCACCAAATTGCAACACAACAAGATGATCTCAAGGGCTCCAAAGGAAGCCTATAGCGATGACCCGCATCGTGGGATCGAGAATAAATCTCAAATAAAAATGGTTGATCGCTGAAGGAGTCGTCACAAAGAAACGGCAGCCACTACCGGATTGAATCCAACTGAACTCACAAAAAGAAATTTATGTAATGGACAAGGGATCCATCTGATTTAAGGGACTCACATTTGAGTGTTGTCGCACCAATCCGGCCAGGATGTTAATTGATCTCTCAATGCAATTGAAGCAAACGAAAGACAAGGTAAGGGGTTTCGATCAGAAGGGATTAACCTTGACGGCGGCTTTGACAGCGTCACCGACTTCACCACGATGAAGTCGTGACCGAGGGGGTGGCTTCTCCCTTGCTCTGTGCTCGTACTACCCGCTATCAGGCCGCCTTTCCGCCGACGAACCCGATTCCGACGACAATTCCTCTGTTTTCATCGACTGCAACAACGCCGGAGCCGCGTTCGTTCACGCCGTCGCCGATATCCTCCAACGCCATTAGAGTGTTGAGAGCTCCGGTGTTGAGAGCAATTCCACTGAACACCCATTAGTGACTCTTATCTGCTGCAACTTTCCCTACTAATCCTTCTTGTTGCATGTTTAACTCATCCCCTGTTTCGTGATTTCTGTAGGGTTGCAAGGTTACTGCATGCCCTGTTTCATTGATCATTCACTATTCACGAAGGCAATTTACTCGATTCCACAGTCTGGAGTCTTATTAGTTTTAGTCATTAGTTCTTAGTTTCAGTTGATTTAGCCTTGATTTGTTTGCTTTTTCCTGATTGATTACATGTGAGGCAATGGAAGGTGTTGAATTCAGTAACTCTCCCAAATCTCAATCCACACCCCCACCCATCAACTCTGAACCCCTGCAGCAACAACCTTTGAATGCTGCTGATGCACCAGAAACTGTTGTGAATGATGGTAATGTAGTGACTGTTGCTGGTAATGCACCAGTCAACGATGGTGAGCCTTATCTGCTTCCATTTGGGGCCAAACGTCCACTAAAAGCGATGTTTGGCCTCACTTTACTGAGTTTGTAGATAAGGCTGGTGTGATGAAAGCTAGGTGCAAATATTGCCATAAGGTTCTTAGTGGTGATACTAGCAATGGTACCTTTCATTTGAGGAATCATAAAGAAGTGTGTGTTCAAAAACAGATTCACGATGGCCATTGGAAAAATATTGCCACTAATTTCCTTTCAAATGGTGTTCTTAGGAGGAAAGCAATCTGTACTGGTCAGTTTAATGCAGAGGTTTCTAGGAAGGAACTTGTTACTATGATTTTGATGCATGAGTATCCACTTGGTATGGTGAATCACTTGTACTTCAAAATATTGTGCAATTCTCTGCAACCATTGTTTAAAGTTCCTTGTAAAAACACTTGCAAGAGTGATATTCTTGCAATGTATGGGATTGAGAGGAAAAAGATGCAAAGGTTGATTGATGGTAACAAATCTCGAATTGCTGTCACCAGGTAATCGGAAGAGAGCTTGCATGGCTGTAACTGCTCATTATGTTGACAATCAGTGGAACCTTAGGAGCCACTTGCTAAGGTATATGGCTGTTTGACTCTTTAAGTTGTTTTGCTTATGTGTTTAACCACTAACTAATTATTTTGGTCTGCCTCTTGTTTGATGTTTTGTATCACGGGTTTCTCTATGTGACTGCTCCTCATACTAGTGAGAAACTAGCAAGTGTGCTTCGAGAGGCCCTCATGTCCTGGAATGTGGATGTAAGTTATCCACTATCACTCTCGATAATTGTTCTACAAATGATGCCATGATTGATAAGATTAAGAGAAAGATGGTTCTTTCTGACTTCATAATGAATGGTTCATTGTTGCAAATGAGATGCTCTGCTTATATTCTCAACTTAATTGTCAAAGATGGGCATGAAATTATCAAAGATGGGATTGAAAAGATAAGGGAAAGTGTGGTATATTGGACTGCAACTCCAAGGAGAGTTGAGTTCTTTGATGAGATTGCTAAGCAAAACGATGTTGATGTTTCTACCAAACTTGCACTAGACGCCCTACTAGGTGGAATTTCACACTCACTATGCTTGAATCTGCAATTCCATAGAAGGAAGTGTTCACTCGTTTGAGTTAGAGAGAACCTAATTATACTTCCTTGCCTAGCAGTGATGATTGGAAGTTTGCCACTATTATCTCCAAAAAACTTTCGGATATGTTTTCTGGAAGCAATCGGTAGATGCACACACGGTTTCAAGTAAATTTCATTGAACCTTACTGCTAATTTGTTCTTTCCAAAGATCTATGGTTTGAAATTCGAATTGAATGAGTGGAGATTTGGTCCCGATGAGATCATTAGTGCAATGGCCGAAAAAGTGTGGATCAAGTTCAGCAAATACTGATGGTTGGTTTGCTTTCGGTATCCTTCATGCTACGTTTTGGCTGATTTGAATTCAGCGCAACCAGCGCATCTTCAGGGACTCTAAATCAGAAGCCTTTATTATTGCTCGACAAGCTGTCAAGATGGTCATATCCTGGGTCTCTGCACATGGCAAAATCGACAAGATTAGTGCTTATGATTGGCTGGCTGATTGTCTTTCTCGCATGTAAACTCGAGGATGCAGTGGGGGCGGTCACGTCCGCCTGGCGGCTCCTTTTGTTTCTATTTCTTATTCCTTTTTCTTCAATTAGTTTTCTTTCTTGTTTTTCCCCTTGAGTAGCTGTTTTTTCCCCTCCTTATTGTTTTTGAACTCTGTTTGCGTGTACTCCTGGTTCAGGTCTTATGAACCTGTACTCTTTTTTCTTCCTTATTAATTCAATCAGCATTATCAAAAAGTTCAGCAAATACTGGACTGATATTCATGTGTTGCTTACTGTGGCTGTTGTGCTTGATCCTGCATACAACCTTGAGTTGATTGGGTACTATTATGAAAAGTTTCAAAGCCTTGATTCTACTATTGATCCTTAGACTGTTAAGGCCATTGCTTATAATGTGGTACGTGAGTATCTGAGTGAGGGTGTCAGTCCTCGAGCTCCTAATGTTGGTGTTTTGGATTGGCAGAGGGTGAATGCTGGAAAATACCCTCTGTTGCAAGAGGTAGCAAGAGATTTGCTTGCTGTACGAGTGACCTCTGTGGCCTCAAAGTCAACCTTCAGCTCTGGTGGTCGACTATTAGATCCTCATCGGAGTAGGCTGCCCTTTGAAACTGTTGAGGCAATAATGTGCACATGTACTTGGATTAAGGATGATATAAGCAAAATAAGGGATTTATTTAATTGTTTCCAGCTTTGTTTGTGGTTCAAATACATTGTGAAATTAACTAACTCAATTCTCCTTTCTATTTATCGCAGATGCTAAAAAGGAAGGGATTAACGGATTGGAAAGCTGCTTCTTTGCATTGACAATGGAGGATCCAAGTTGTGAAGACTTTAAGAAAGGAGGTTAGTGAATACTGAACAATTAGATTAGTAATTTCAATTTCCAAGATGTTGAATACTGAACAAATTTGTATGATTTCACAAATTTTTAAGATCGTGCACTACTGAACTTTGATGCTTGAAGATCAAGCATGTGGCTGCTGATGCTGCTGAGTGCTTGTTGGTGCTGCCTGCTGGAGACTGGAGAGTTGCTGTTGCTGCCTGCTGGAGACTGGAGAGTTGTCGTTGCCTGCTGAAGCGTTGCATGCTATTAAATGTTGAGCTTGATTGCTCACTTCCTAAAGTTTATCTTTATGTTTTTAGTGGACTGGTGGTTTCCTACTTTGTTTCATTACTTGGATTAAAGTTTACGAACTTGTTTGTTTCGATTGGATGCCTTGATCCTTTTTGATTTGTTTAGAAAGTTTGGATTTTGGAAATTGGAATTGGAGTCCTCCAAGCCATTTGATTTTTCTCTAAGTAATTTCCAGTCTGCACTCTTTGTATTTTGTTTGTTTTATTTTGTATTTTTTTTTTTGGGTTTTTCCAAGCTGACAGTGGTACCGGGTAAATCCGTTAACCCCGATTCAAGCCCGTTACCCGTTGGATTCGGGGTTGGGCCTGAAAATGAGCCCAACAGGGCTAGTGGGGCGGATTCGGGGAAAGCCCCACAGACTTTCAGGCAAGTGGCGTATAGGCGCTCTCCGACACCGATCCGGCCCGTTGCCATGCCTATATAGCAGGAAGACTCAAATGAATGACTTTGACCTCCCCAGAGTCATTGATCATGATTTGAACTCTGCCTTCTCCTACCTGCAAGTTTTCCTACAAGAATGTACACAAAACTTTGAAAAAATCCAAAAATACACATGTAATTAAAAATAATTCCCAAAATACATAAATTATAAAAAATTCCCAATCTACACATGTTTGACATTTACTGTAATTGTCTAACACAGTGAATACAATCACCGCCATTGTATAAAGCGGGGCACAATCACCACTTTTTTTTAAAAGCGGGGAATAGATCACTGCTATTCTAAAAAGTGGGGAAGAGATCACTGCTTTTGTCTAAAGAGGGGAATAGATCATTGCATCTGAAGGCTATGGTGAAGGGTCAGGGACGCGGATCGGTGATGTGGACAAACACGGGTATTCAATAGTAGTAAATAGAATCCCAGCAAGAGGAGATACAAGGTCAAAAGCATACCATAACATCATTGCACGCTTCCCATGACGAGCTGAAGAAGAATGTTGAGTCACAGCTAGCCAAACTTTGTGGTAGAAGAGTTTAGTTCAAGGTAAATACAATTTCAATACGATTTCCATATTGACTTGTTTGAATTGTAGTCGCTAGCTTAGTCAACATATTTGGAAAGAACAAACTAGTTCTAATGTTCGAATTATGTGCTCTCTATGCAGGTATTTGTCGGTTAGTGAGGTATTAGTCAACATGTAGAGTAGTGACCGATGGTGAAGTGAAAGCATCATTATTCTCTATGGATCAAACAAACGCCCCATGGCCTGATGGTTGGACAACATGGTTTTATCAGAAGATTTGGGGCATTATTGGTGATTCTATAACTGCTAGGGTACAAGTACTCTTTGGAACTAAACTGCTCCCTCAAGGTATGAACTAAACTTCTGTCAAGTTGTGTCGAGAGAAGCCAAATGCAGTATCCTTAGTTGATTACATGCCAATTGCACTTATCAATGTGATCTATAAAATAATCTTGAAGATAAATGGAAATAGGATCCAAGAGGTACTACCTAGTCTAATGAGTCAGAATCAAAATGCATTTGTGCAAGGTACTAGTCAGGTGGTTGTTCATAACTACAATAAGAAGGGAATTGCTTCCAGAAGTGCTATAAAAGTGGACATCCGTAAAGCTTTTGAATCGGTTGATTAGAACTTTCTATTTTGTGTCATGAAGCATGAGTTTCCCTAAAAAGTTCCTTAAATGGATTCAGATTTGTGTTACAACAGCCGTGTTAAGTGTGTGAATACAAGGGCGAGTTTGTTTGGTAATTTTGCTGCAGCATAAGGAGTAAGACAGGGGGTTCCCTTGTCCCCCTACCTGTTCACAATCACCATGGAAATTCTTTCAGCTCTCCTTGATGTTGCTGAACAGAGGGGCACTTACCCTACCATCCTTAGTTTAGATTGATAGGTCTTACACATCTATGTATTGTAGACGGCCTGTTAATTTTCACTAAGGGATCCATCTATGCCTTAGAATGTGTTAAAAGGGTATTAGACCAATTCTCCAGGCTATCTGGACCGAGCTGCCATCATCAAAACTGTGAAGTATTTTTGGGAGGTGTCAGTCTAGCTGCTAAAGCAATATCATTACAATAGTTTGAATTTTGTGAAGGTATCCTGCTTGTGCGATACTTGGGTTTACTCCTCTTCTGGGGTAAGCTCACAAGCAAATAATGTGAAGTGCTAGTCAAAGCTGACTTATGCAGGTAAAATTGAGCTTGCATCCTCTATGTTATATTCGCTTATTCAGGTTTGGATTATGGCTTTTGTGTTACCCAAGAAGATCAAAAGGATTCAGAAGATTTGCTCAGACTTCCTCTGACATGGGGAAGGGTCTGAACGTGCAAAGGTTGCCTGACACCTACTTGTTGTGCCCAAGAAAGAAGTTGACCTTGGTCTCAAATATTTGGAGATGGAATATCGCATGTGCATTAAGGTTGATCTGGCTACTCCTAATGCAAGGGGTAGCTTCTGGGTCGCCTGGAAGTTTTAGACTGAAAGGAATAAGTATATGGGATCAAGATACTGGAACATGATCCAGGATATGGAGAAAGTTATTAAGAATCAAGGGATGGTTCCAGTATCGTATGGAAACATTTGGACCAGGATTGGTGTTGTGGGAAGGGCAGCAAATGGTACGTTTCGCTATTATGAAAGTCTAGAGCAGTATAATGATCAAGGCTGGACTGATTAGCTGGTAAGATGTTATTTGGGGAAGTTTTGTGTACCAAGATATCATTTCCTCACATGGCTTGTTATTTTGGATTGTATCGTGAAACCAGGGAGCATCTCTTCTTAATTAGCATTTGCATGCCCTTACACGAGGAAAGTGATTTTTGCTGTTTTTGTTGGGGCATTTCCATCTTGGACTGGTACTTGGAATGTCAATTTGCAACTGGCATGCGAGTAGGTGAGACCAATGCAGTCAAAATCTAGATTTTAAGTAAAATCAAAAACTGAGTTAGAATCGAAATCGTAGATTAAAATCGTAAAATCGTAAGATTTTAAGGTTCATATTAAAATAAATACTTAAAATACTAGATAGTAATAAAAATGCATATCTTGAATAACAATCTAGCACATAAAGCATAATTACTTCCCAAGATAAGTTTGTTTGCTAAACAAACACAACTAATCCATATATTTTTTCTTGTACATAATAGAAACACACAAATAAGAAACCTGAAACATTATAGATATCATTGTTAATTAATTGTTAAGAGTAGAAAATCATATAAGATCGTTAGGATCAACATTAACATCACTTACACATCATCGTCATCATCCTCGACCTCACCCTCACTCTCATCGTTTTTATTTGTTTAAGGACGAATATCATTACTCTTGTGATCACTTGAAGTACTTTGACCATTAACCATATTTCCTTGATTACCATCATCTGGAAAAGATAACTCATTGATTGATGCATTCCCTTCTTAATTGATAAAAGGTCGGGTTAGTGGTGCTGAAGGATTGGGAGATGAACAAAAGCTTGCAATGTAATGGAGATTTGGATTATTGTGAGGGTGGTGGGAACAAACTACAAGCTAATTGGGAGGGTGGAAGATATCGTTGATCGAAGGAGTTGGGCGTCGACGTGCGAAAGAGGAAGATACGAGGAAGAGAATGAAAATAAATTGAGGGTTAACTATCAGGTTGGGGTTGTGTTGTTCATTATGTTGGGTTGGGGAAAGTAAATTTGACTCGGTTCATGGGCATAACCGAACTTGACCGGCCTAATTTTGATCCAATTGATATGAACCTTGAAATCGTACAAAATCGTAGAAATCGTAGATTTTATGGACTTTAGAGTTTTAAATCGGAATTTTATGGGATTTTAAGGTTCTAAGATTTTACAGTAAAATCAGGATCGGAACCCATAGGTAAGATCGTAACATCGTAAGATTTTAAGATTAAAATCGGGATTTTGACTACATTGGGTGAGACACAAAGTCATTAAAGCATTAGCTGGTTATGCGAATGGTTTGGAAGGAACACTATCACCGAGTTTTTGGTTACATCCCGAGAAGTAGCCTGGACCTGATTCAGTTAATTAGATTTGAAGTCCGTTTATGTAGAGCTACAAATGCAGACTTTGCTTGTAGTGTAGCAGGTTTCCATTTTCTTGTTGCAAACTAGTATAGTTCGATACTGCATATTCTGGTGTATGTACCTAAATTTGATAGGTGTTGTTTTTTCGAGGCTGGTTTTATTGGACCAAGATGTGCTTAATATGATTTTTTTCAATTACAAAAAAACATATATAATATATTTAAAAATTAAATAAAAAATAAAACTTCAGTTACTCACCATAGTCATCACAAATGGAGGCCAAATGCAATGATAACAAATATACATTTCCAACATTTTTTTCGTCAGTATTGGTAAATTATTTAGACGATCTACGGTGGTAAGAAAGATAATTTATTTCTAACGGCTAAATTGTAAGTTTGTTCACTGGAATTAATTAAAAAAATTCACATTTGCCACTAAAATTAGTTTATTCCATTCGTAGTAACTTAAATTAGGTTAATAGTTCAAGTTTGCTCACTGGCCGTTAGTCTCCGTTAAATTTTGCTGATGTGGCGGTAACCTCTTATAGTTGAACGTTAAATGAGTGAAGTAAAAATTAAAAAATTAATAAAATAATATAATTTAATTATATTTATTTCCACATAATTATTAAAAATTTAAAAAAATACAAGTTCCTTTAATTATTATTTTCCATCACCGTCTGGATCCTTTAAGCATTCGAGTAGGGGTGGCTATACGGTCCGGTCCGGTTAAATAGGCCCAAATTGATCCGGTCCAGTCCGGTCTTTTTGAAAATATAAGGACCGAAGATTGGATTGGATACAGTCTGGTCTTGATCCGGTCCGGTTTTGATCCGGTCCGGTCCCAATTCGGTCTTGATTTTACATTGAGATTGTGGGATTTGAGTGGCCTAAGGCCTTAAAGGTTGAGGAGTTGGTTAAGTTTTGTACTAAGTGCAAAGGTTTGTGACCGTTTATGCAAATTACCCTTAAGTTTTGGGTGTTGAGCTCTCTTATCCGGTTTTTTACCTCAAATCTAAGCCCAAAGATTGGATTGGATTGTTTACTATCCGGTCCCGGTCCGGTTTCCGGTTTTTAATCCGGTCCCGGTCCAAATAGCCACCCCTACATTCGAGAGAGAACCAATTGAAAGTAGGGAAGTTGGTTCTTTCCCCGGTGGAGCTTTTGAGCTTGCAGCGCGAGTGAAAGAATTCGGGAAGGAAGATTCTAGGAGGGTGATTCACTCTCTCAAAGTTTGGCCGGCTGTAACAATGGTGTCGCTCTTTTACTACTTCAAACTAATTTACGACGGGTTTGGCGTGAATACGATCTAGGCCGTTCTCACCGTGTCGTGGTCTTTGAATTCTCCATGGGTATATCGCGACTGCGCTCTTCCAATAATTTCCACTATTTATTTCGAGAATTTGACCGATAAAAAAGTGCTGTGTTTTTCTTCTTGTTTGGTAGCTCTGTTTTTTTTTTTGCTATGTTTTTGTGTACATGGAAAACAGGGGTGACGTTTGGGAAAGGATTGAGCAGGCTGGTGGCCACGTTAGGAGCTAGTTGTAAGCCCAATTCCCGTATAGATCACTAGGACATAATTGTAGCCAAGTTTAATTATCAATCACTAGGAAATAATTGTAGCCCAAGTTTAATTATCACTTAATGGTTTAATATATAAGGTACGTCCTATATTGGTTAGTTTAATGAAAGGTAAATTCTTAATATACCCTGATGGTGGGTCTATATAAAGAAACCCTAGGATTGGTCCTCTCTCAACCCATTACGTAGAATTTCTTAGCCGTCACAGAAATCTCTAAACCTAAAACCTAAAGGGGTCAAGAGGGAGAAACTCAATTCCGGTGATTACTACTCAAGCCGCCGCCGCCGCTCTCGTCATGGATCGAGGTAGGTTTCCTTGATCTATTACCGATTCGCGAAATCATCTAATTCTAAGATCCATGCTATTATGATCTATGTTTACATTTGGTATGAGAGCCTTAGGGTTTATATGAATGGATGATTTTCGTTTATGTATTATGCTCGATTAGTCTCCGCTGCGTTTATATCAATCGCTTATGCATGATTAAAGCTTGTTGATGCTTCAGATTGATCATCTGTTTATTCTATTGAGTCCACGCGTTCGAGATTTGTACACTGCTATATTTAACTTCTTTGCGGTTGGTTCTTCTGTATGTCGAGCAATTATTCGCCGTTTATCAAGAACATATATATGTGCAGTGCAAGTATGTTTATACTTACATGATATATTGATATGTTTGTTTCCTCAATTACAATGATATGAGATGACAGTATCTTGCCTTTATTTCCTTTTCAACTAAAATCATGATAAAAGCAATTAGGGATTATTACTATTGCTTTTGTATATGCGTTCGATTAATTAAGAGTTTGGGAAGGTTGATTAAGCCTTATGTTTGTCTCGATGATGATTAATATTGTTTTTCCATTAGTAACAGTATGCAATTAGAGACTCAAGTTTTGGGTCTGCGTATTTCAAAGTATTATTAACAATTGTCTTACCTTAAGTTAAAATTTTACATTTGATATCTACTTTATAATTAATTTGTTAGTCACTAAAGTGTCCAAATTAGAAGGTTTATAGATATCAAGTTGAATCAAGTTCAACTGCTAATGTTTATGTGATACTTTTAAGTTGAAGTTCGTGTATAAAATATTTTGAATCGCCCTAAGGTTGATTGCTCGTTTTATAATTCATGAACATAATCGTGGTAAATTGATATGCTTGGTTAGATATATTTAGTATATCCAAAAATTGCAATTATATCTAATTTGAGTATGTCTATCACCAATTATATGATTATTTTGAGCATCAATCACGATTATTTATCGCATAGATATTGTTGTTTTTCCCAAAGGTAGCACCAATATATATTCTATGTTTATGCTTATTACGGAAGGCATTAATGTGTGAGTACATGTTATATATGTTTGCAGCATTTGTTCGTGTTTCTCTTCATTCGCAAGCCATGTCCGTTGTTAAGTTTAATGGCCTCAACTTCTCTGAATGGGCTGAACATGTTCAGTTTCACCTCGGTGTTCTGGATCTTGATTTGGGACTCTTAAGTGAGAAACATACTGCTCTTACTGATGCTAGCAGTGCTAAGGAAAAGTCTTTCCATAAAGTTTGGGAAAGATCTAACAGACTAAGCATAATGTTTATGCAAATGACTGTAGCAAACAACATTAAGTCAACTTTCAATGATACTGAAAGTGCTAAGGAATTTATGAATTCCGTGAAATCAAGCTCTCAATCCGAGTCTGCTGATAAGTCGCTTGCTGGGACACTGAGGGGTACGCTAACCACCATGAAGTTTGATGGTTCTCGTACCATGCATGCATATCGTCGAAATAACGAATATTGCAGCAAGACTAAAGACCATGGGAATGGAAGTGAATGAAAATTTCCTAGTAACGTTCATCCTTAATTCCTTACCTCCAGAGTATGCCACATTCCATGTGCATTACAATACTCTAAAGGATAAATGGAATGTGCATGACTTACAAAGCATGCTCATTCAAGAGGAAGCAAGGCTTAAGAAACCAGGAAATCATTCCGCCAATCTTGTTGGTCATAAAGGAGCCAGAAAGAAACCATGGAACAAGAATGGGAAGGGCAAGGAAGGACTATCAAAACTTAATGAGTCATCTGCCAAAATCCACAAGAAGGAACCAAGTAAGGATACATGCCGCTTCTGTAAGAAAGTCGGACATTATCAGAAAGATTGCTGGAAAAGAAAGGCATGGTTCGAAAGAAAGGGTAAGCCTAGTGCTTCAGTATGTTTCGAATCAAATTTAACTGAGGTTCCTTATAATACTTGGTGGGTTGACACTGGTTGTACCATTCATGTTTCCAAAACGATGCAGGGATTCCTTACGACCCAAACCATAAGACAAAATGAGAAGTTCATCTATATGGGAAACCGAGCCAAAGTTCTAGTTGAAGCTATTGGGACTTATCGTTTGGTTTTAGATACTGGTCATCATTTGGACCTTGTCAATACCCTTTATGCTCCTTATATTTCTAGTAATTTGGTTTCGGTGTCTCAACTAGATAAGGCTGGGTATTTTTGGAACATTGGAAATGGTTCTATTAGTTTGTTCAAACAGAATGTTTTATTGGGTTCTGGTAACCTTGTTGATGGTTTGTACAAACTAAATCTTGATACCCTATTCGCTGAGACTCTCTTAACCTTGCATCATAATGTTGGTATTAAACGTGGTTTGTTTGATGAATCCTCTGCTTACTTGTGGCATAAACGGTTGGGTCACATATCCAAAGAAAGAATGGAAAGGCTAGTAAAGAATGAAATCCTTCCTCAATTGGATTTTACTGATCTTGTAATTTGTGTTGAGTGTATTAAAGGAAAACACACAAAACACACACTTAATAAAGCAGCCACAAGAAGCTCACAGCTCCTTGAAATTATACACACTGATATTTGTGGGCCTTTTGATGTTCCATCACTTGGTGGAGAAAAGTATTCCATTACCTTTTATTGATGATTTTTCACGTTATAGATATATCTATTTGTTGCATGAAAAATCTCAGTCGGTAGATACCCTTGAGGTGTTTATCAATGAAGTTGAGAGGCAATTAGAAAGAAAGGTGAAAATTGTCAGATCTGATAGAGGTGGAGAATATTATGGAAAATATGATGAAAGTTGACAGTGCCCAGGTCCATTTGCTAAGTTCCTAGAAAGACGTGGTATTTGTGCTCAATACACAATGCCAGGAACACCGCAAAAAATGGTGTTGCAGAAAGGCGGAATCGTACTTTAATGGATATGGTTAGGAGTATGTTAAACAACTCATCTTTACCCAAATCATTGTGGATGCACGCTTTAAGGACCGCTGTGTATTTGTTAAACAGGGTTCCTAGTAAAGCAGTTCCTAAGGTACCTTTTGAACGGTGGACGGGAAGGAAACCCAGTTTAAGGCACCTGCATATTTGGGGTTGCCCAGCGGAAGTAAGAATATATAATCCACATGAAAAGAAACTGGACTCACGAACAATCAGTGGTTTCTTCATTGGTTATCCAAAAAAATCTAAGGGGTATCGATTTTATTGACCTAACCATAGTACAAGAATTGTTGAACTGGAAATAAGGTTCATTGAGAATGGTGAAGTTAGTGGGAGCTTAGAGCCACACAATGTGGAAATTCAAGAAGTTAGAGTGCAAATATCTTTGCCTCTACCCTCTTCTCAAGTTGTTGCTCCTGCACATGTTGAGCATGATAATGATTTGCAAGAACAACAAATGAACAATAAAGCACCACCTAATATTGCTATTGAGAATGAACCTAACATAGATGAACCACAAGAAATCGCATTAAGAAGGTCTACAAGAAATCGAAGACCTGCAATTTCTGATGATTATGAGGTTTATCTTCATGAGTTAGAATCTGATTTAGGACTCTATCATAATCCAGTTTCATTTTCAAAAGCCATGGAAAGTGAGCATTCTGATAAATGGTTAGCTGCCGCGAAAGAAGAGATGAAATCTATGTATAAAAATGAAGTTTGGGACCTTGTTGATTTGCCCGAAGGTTGTGAAAGAGTTGGTAATAGATGGGTCTGGAAGAACAAACACGACTCTAATGGCAATATCGAAAGACACAGGGCCAGACTTATTGCCAAAGGTTTCACTCAGAAAGTGGTGTTGACTATAAAGAGACATTTTCACCCGTCTCTAAGAAAGACTCCTTAAGGATTTTCATGGCAATGGCAGCTCATTATAATCTAGAGCTCCATCAGATGGATGTGAAAACCGCCTTTCTAGATGGAAATTTAGATGAAGCAGTCTATATGGATCAACCTGAAGGTTTGTGGTTGAGGGAAAAGAACATATGTTGTGTAAATTAAAGAAGTCAATATACGGACTTAAACAAGCTTCCCGACATTGGTATATTAAGTTCAATGATACCATTACATCTTTTGGATTTAAGGAAAACATCGTCGATCGATGTATATATCTGAAGATTAATGGGAGTAAGTTTATAGTTTTAGTTATATATGTTGATGATATCTTGCTTGCTACTAATGATCTTGGTTTATTACATCAAACCAAGGAGTTTCTCTCTAAGAACTTTAAAATGAAGGATTTGGATGAGGCATCCTATGTGATTGGAATAGAAATATTTCATGATATATCACAAGGACTGTTGGGATTGTCTCAGAAATCATACATTAATCGGATCCTAGAGAGATACAACATGGTTGAATGCTCTGCAAATGTTGTTCCAATTCAGAAGGGAGATAAATTTAGTCTCAAACAATGTCCAAAGAATGAATTGGAACGCAAGCAAATGGAACACATTCCTTATGAATCTATTGTTGGAAGTTTGAATTATGTACAAACTTGTACCAGACCAGACATAAGTTTTGCTGTCGGAATGCTGGCCAGGTATCAAAATAACCCAGGAGTAGATTATTGGAAAGCTGCAAAGAAAGTACTAAGGTATCTGCAAGGAACAAAAGATCACGTTCATCTTTAGGAGAGCTGATCACCTTGAGGTGATTGGATATTCAGATTCAGATTATGCTGGATGTGTAGACACTAGGAAGTCTACTTTTGGCTATTTATTCCTTCTAGCCGGAGGGGCAATTTCATGGAAGAGTGCGAAGCAGTCTGTTATTGCCACATCCACTATGGAAGCTGAATTCATAGCTTGCTATGAAGCTATGAATCATGGTTTATTATTACACATTATCCTAATCTAGCTTTCATACTTGATTATGACTTTATGGTGAACCAAATATTATGGATTTATCTTATGATGTGCACACTTATGTTTATTATTAGATCTTGTGATATATAATGACACATGGGCCAAGTGGGAGAATGTAAGCCCAATTCCCGTATAGATCACTAGGGAATAATTGTGGCCCAAGTGTAATTATCACTTAATGGTTTAATATATAAGGGTAAGTCCTATATTGGTTAGATTAATGAAAGGTAAATTCCTAATATACCCTGATGGTGGGTCTATATAAAGAAACCCTAGGATTGGTCCTCTCTCAACCCATTACATAGAATTTCTTAGCCGTCACAGAAATCTCTAAACCTAAAACCTAAAGGGGTCAAGAGGGAGAAACTCAATTCAGTGATTACTACTCAAGCCGTCGTCGCCGCTCTCGTCATGGATCGAGGTAGGTTTCCTTGATCTATTACCGATTCATAAAATCATCTAATTCTAAGATCCATGTTATTATGATCTATGTTTAAACTAGTGGTCTTTGCATCGGAGCTCATCACTTGCCAATCCTCTCTGGCCCAACTGGAGCTCCCATTCTAATCGCCTCCTTTGTTTTCTTCATAGGTACGTATCGGAATTTTGATTAAGGCGGGTTTGACGTAAAATATACGACTTGTTTTCACATACGCCTACAATGTTCATGATGGCGAAAAACATGTATTCTTGCAGCAACGGTGGTGACATTTTGCTAGGTTCTTTCCCGAGATGAAGGCAAGATATGACTACGGACTCAATATTTTCATATTGACATTCTCACTCAACATTTTCATATTGAAAGTAGGGCAATTGGTTCTCTCTCGAATGCTCAAAGGACCAAGACAGTGATGGCGCAGGGCTTGACCGGCCAGGAGAGGTCGTCGACCGGAGGGGAGAGGAACGACGACGACCGGTGGAAAATAATAATTAAAGAAATTATGATTTTTTCTTTTATTTTTTTAATAATTAGGTGGAAAATTAAATAATTAAATTAAATTATTTTAGTAATTGCCACATCACTCATTTAACAGTCAACTATAAGAGTTGATCGCCACATCAGCATAAGTTAACGGAGACTAACGGCCAGTGACCAAACTTGCACTGTTAACATAGTTTAAGTGACTATAGATGAAATAAATTAATTTTAGTGGCAAACATGAACTTTTTAAGTAATTCTAGTGACCAAACTTGCAATTTAGCATATTTCTAACGGAGCATCATAAGTAATATATTTCTAACGATCTACGGTAGCCACGAATAAATTTTCAGCCCAAGGATTTAGTAATTCCGAGTTGTTTCAATTTTGACGGGGCATCATATTTATTTATTTTTTCGTCGTCAATACTAACATAATGGTTCGATTTAATAATGACATATCGACGTCGGTAAAAGTATTATTTCTTAAGGTCCATCATAAATAATGTACTTCTGACGACACCAGGTCGTCATAAGAGAATATATAACTTGTCAGTAAAATTTTTTGTCATCTTTCTTTGTCGTGAATGGCTTCTTTTCTTGCGTCAGTTTTTAATGTTTTGATGAAAACATCGCGTTGCTAATAAGAACTTTGTTGATCTGGCGTCAGTAATAAACTATTACCGATGAGACTTTTCATTAATGACGAACGACGAACATATGTCGTCGGTAAAATGTATTACTGACAAGATATTACATTTAACGAAGCAAAACGTATCGTCAATAATGACATTTTTTGTAGTGACACAAAGAGGGACAACAATAGTTGCGAACCAATGTGCTATCGAACAAAAAGACCAATCACCAAGAATAAGCAAATCCCTTAAATCCGAGTAGCTGTAACTAGGGTTGTCATTTCGGTTGTCGGTTAGCGGCTAACCAGCCGGTCTAACCATTAACCATCGGTTAGCGGATAACCAGAAACCGAAATAAACAGGTGGTGGTCGGTTGTCGGAAGCGGTCAGTGGTTAGGCGGTAAGCCAAAAAACCGACGCCGGTTAACCGGCTAACCAAACGACTAAACGACCCCATTTTGGCCTAACTAAAACTCCCCAACCCTTCCCCAACCTTAGCAGCCCTTCCCTTCCTTCCTCCATCCTCCCTCAGACCCTCCCGTTTCGTACAACCATCCCACTCCCATGCAGCACAGCACCGGCGAGCCGGCGACGACTCCGCCTCCCTCCAATCGCCTTGCCGCCTCCCTCTAATCGCCCCTTCGCCTCCCTCCAATCGCTGCGCCGCAACCCTCCTCCAGTCCTCCATCACCGCCAGTCCGCCATCGCCACGCCGCCCGGCAACAACATCAATCAACACCCGCAGCGCCACAACTGTACGTGGGCAACGGGACGTGCCGCCCATGGGCTAGCATGGAACGGCACGGTCAGAGCACGACACGAGCACCGGTAAAAAAAAATGGGCCAGCCCGGCACGAGCATGAATAATTTATGGGTCGTGCAGGGCCTAAACTTCACGGGCACGACACGGTATATAAGTGGGCCGTGTCGGGCCTAATATTTTTGAGACTTTATTGAGTATAAGAACAGACATGGCACGAAAATAATATTTATTTGATAGAAAATAAATTTAAAAAGAATTATAGGTTCAAATATATCAAAACACAAGTAGAAAAAATAATTATTTGTTATTGTTAGAAATGTCATAAAGATATATACGTAATTACTAATATAAGTAAAAATGGACAAAGAATTAAACAAAGCCAAATCACACACGCTATACTTTCAATTTTCTTTTCCCCCTTATTTGTTACTTTTCTCAAACATTATCGGTTAATACTATCTTCCCCCGTCCAATTTTCACCTCCTTTTTCATTCTCTTTTGTTTTGGTCCTTTTCATCAAACACGAATACGAGCATGGCACAAGCACGAATAGGCACGACACGATTCGAACCGTGCCCGGGCCTGGGCCGGGCCTAACAAAGTTAACAAATGGGCTTGCATGGCACGACACGAAAACTGACGGGCCGTGCCAAGCATGGCACAAAATAAATGAGCTCGAAGCGTGCCCGTGCCGTGTCAGCCCAAGCACGGCCCAACGCCCATGTACAGCCGCAACCCTCCTCCAGTCCTCCATCACCGCCAGTCCGCCATCGCCGCGCCGCCCGACAACAACATCAGTCAACAACCTGCGACAACCCTCGTCGCCCCCATCCAACCACCACCCCTCCCCGACGACCCCGCCTTCCTCCCTCCGTCGGCCGCGAGCCAACACTCCTCCCCCGCCGGCGCTAGGTCTCCCGTCTCCGAGACCCCTACTCCGCCTTCTCCCTGCTCCGCCGACGCCTTGTCAATCTCCCCCGGCGACCCCTGCAGATCTGTTCATCCATGGAGAAAGAAGGTGAGAGAAGAAGAAGTGGTTTGGTGGGTGTGAAATGGCAGAGGAAGGAAGGAGAGAGAAGAGAAGTGGTCTTGTGGAGGAAGGAAGGAGAGAGGAGGAGATAAGGATTCAGATGAGTGGTGGAGAATTTTTGTTTTTTTATTTAAACTTTAGTTTTTTTTTTCGGTTGGCCGGCTAACCGAGCCTGAAACTGAAACCGACCGGTCGGTTGGCCGGCTAACCGTGACCTCTGGTCGGCAGCTATAGGGGGTGGCTCGGTTTAACCGATAACCGGGTTTTCAGTTTTCAGTTAAACCGAAACCGACCGAATGCCACCCCTAGCTGTAACAAGTCTGTACCAAGAGCAAAGACGAAGAACCCTAGGCTGCTACAAAGAAGGCCAGCAAAGAACAAGCCGAGACCTACAAAATCAGATCAATCGATCTTAGATTGCAGGCTCTGATACTATGTCAAATCATCAAACAAAACGAAAGAATATATTTTTTTTAACGTGGCATGATGTGCATTACACTAGTCCATGAAGAGGATCTCCCTCAGGTTTTATGTTTTTCTTATTTCTTAACCTTAATGTAAGTTTATAGCGGAATATATAGTGGTTTGACACTACAAACCTATCTGTACAATTACACAAAGGTACCTATATAAATATTATTAACAAATTCCTGTCTTTGACTTGACAAATCATGCTATTTCCATTATCCAAACCTGTGTTATTTGACCAAAATTTCATAAGGCAAAGAAAGCTGTCAAGTTAGAGAGTGTAGGTACCCAAAAGAAAAGCGACTTTTGTATATTATTGTCCAAACTTATTAATATGTATTAAGTTTTTTGACAAATATGTATAAAAGTAAATTCGTGCGAATTTGATACAAAGCGAACAATATCATAATGATTGAGATGATAAAAGGGAATGGAAAATGTATATAGTGATGAATTGAGACTCAAATTGAAAAGAGAAATTGAAATTCTTCCAACCTGTCAAAAACCACCACACTGACTAGGGATGGCAACAAAACCCGAACCCACGGGTACCCACCCGACCCAACCCGGTCAACGCGGGTAAAACCCATGTTGACGGGTTTTGGGCCGGGTTTGGGTTTAAGCCCGCTACACTATTCACCGGGTCGGGTTGGGTTTGGGTTTAGGTAAACCCGCCCCATGGGTACCCGCCCACACACATATAATTACTTTCCCAATATATTTAATATTCTAAATAGGGCTAATACCACTACAACACCCGAACTATCGAAGAAATGCCACTTGTGTCCTATTCTTTTCAATATTCCATTTCTATCCTGAACTATGATACTTTGTGTCATTTGTATCCTGGCGATTTCGTTGACCGTTATCTCTAACGGTTGACGTGACAGTGATCAAAGAGATGTTGACTTTTGCTGACAAGGAAGGAAATGTGGCATCCACGTAGATGCCACATCATACCACATATACTTTTTAATTCAAAATCAAATTAAAATACAAAATAATTATATAAAAAATTACTGTATACCCACTGTCGCCTTCAACCTACTCCTCACCCTATCCCTGCCCTCAATTCTAGCCATCGTCACCGCCTTCAAATCCCTTCCGCGAATCAGCATTTATGGCAACGATATCTCGCTGCCGCCTTCCCCCACGACAAGCTGCTCTTCCAGCGACCTCGCTTCCTCAACACTCTCCATCTGGAAGACGATGAAGCTCTGATTCGATACAACCAGTGGAACAGCTTCGGCAGCCGAAAGAAGCAGTAGGCGGAGATGGGAGAGGAGAGAGGGACGATGATGAACAACAGAGGAACAGAGTCGCCCCTTCAGTTCTCTCTCTCTCTCTCTCTCTCTCTCTTGGGATCCTCTCCAATCTTCGACCTCAAATCCTCCGCCGCAGTTGTTGCGGAATCCCTCCTCTGCAATTATCCCCTTCACAATAATGCCACAGTAGTTGAGAGTTCTTGAATCCGAATCGATGACGTTGAAGGAGAAGGAGAAGGCGACGGTGGCTGTGGAAGCTATCACTACCGATTCGGAAAATGATTGGGCTATTGCTACCTACGGCGTTGTGGTGGTGTTGATTGAGGCATGCCGGTCGGGAGATTTGGCTACGCAACCACTCCCGCCTTTCCTCTTCCCTTGACTCAGAAATTGAAGCTTACCGTCACCGCTCGATCTGTCGGCGGATCTGGATTCCCAAGAAGGGAAGTCGTCGATTTGGGTCCCCTTTCCCTTATTTTCTTGTCCTCTGTTTTGGTCGAACTGATCGTTCAGGGGAAAAACTTGGAGGTCTGTAGATCTTCCGTCTCCAGCTCCTCGGAACCCTAGTTTCCTCTGATTTTTGCTTTCGTGTCTGTATCTGAAGCTGTGGTCATGAGATAGGAATTGCGTTCTAGTTGATTGATTCTCAGTTTGCAGCTTGCTGAACATTTTGCTTGATTGAATAACAATCTGATCGCGTTCGTCTGCTTCCTTTGGTTTGTTTCCATTGGAGGGATTGCTGTGAAATTGTATTTGGCGAAATTGGGGAAGAGGGGATTAGTGGGACGAGGGATCTGTGAAATGAGTTTTTTTATTTTATTTTATTAATTTAGATGGAAAATAAATCAAAATAAATATTAAAAATTACACGTCAGATGCCACATCAGCGCTGACTAGATTTTCTGTTAAAAACTAACGGTCAACAAAAGTCAACACTAACGGAATCATAGTTCATGACACAGATGGAATATTGGAAACAATAGGACACAAATGGCATTTTCGCAATAGTTCGGGTGTTGTAGTGGTATTAGCCCTTCTAAATAATATATCTTCCTTAAACAACTAATATTCTTTATGTTTGTGGAGACATGTATAATTTGTTCTTTCTAATTGTTTAGAATGAAGTTGATATGATGAAATGGAGAGTGAAGAAACTTAGTTGATGAGGAAGAAGCTTTCAATTAATCTTATTGATTATATATGTTTATCTTTAATTTTGAGCACTTTGTATTGATCATTTGCGGTTTGCTTGTATGCTCTAGATTGGTGTTTTTTGTATGATTAATTTGTATGAGAAAATTGATGTTAAACTTTTATTTTGAAAGAAACTTGTTATTGTAAATTTTTTACCACAAAAACCCACAAATATCCATGAACCCGCGGATACTCAATGGTTTGGATTGGGTTTGAGTTTTTCAAACCCAACGGGTTTTACCCCGGATTTTTTTGACGGATAAACCCATGAATTTGGGTTTGGGTTTTACAAAACTCGCCTCAAACCGACCCATTGTCATCCCTAACACCTAGTGAGTACCGAGTCCATCCTACCCCACTTCATCTTATGTCAGACTCCAGCTTGGATAGAAGGGTCATGTGGTTGTGTCTTGTTGTGGGGACCTTTTAGGCTTTTACACGTGCTAGTGTCAATCGATTAGATGGCTGTATATACAAGTTGATACTTGACATTAGTCGGCAGTACGTACAAGTGTAAATAGTAAATATTGTAGCTGGTTTTGGACTTTTGGGGGCGGAAGAAACAGTAGTTGGTTGTTTATTTGGCGTCAATAATATATTTTCTTGGGATAAAGAAAGGGTAAACTCATAATATGGCTTCCGTTTGGCCACGTTTGACGCTAGACGTGGTTTTGTAGCGGCCTTTCAACCATGGGTACGTACTGTTGCGGCCTTTCTATTTATTTAAGGAAAGAAGGCGGCTCATTTGCAATTGCAAGGCAAAGTCAGCTACTTTCTAATTAAGACCTTGTTTAGAAGAAGGAATACTCTGAGATGGAAGAGTCTGTGTCTCATGTGCTTCATATGAATGGTGGAACGGAAGACTCAAGCTATGCCGCCAACTCCTTGCTGCAGGTAAATTTTATTAGAGAGTCCGATCTGTTTGAAATCCATCGACAGGGGTAACGCATTGCATCAATTCGAGATTTTTACTTCCTTTCTTCTTTTTGGCAGCGGAAGGTGATATCAATGACTCGACCCATAATAGAGGAAGCCGCTGTGGGGCTCGTCAGCAGCTCCAACTTCTGCGGACGGAATCTAGCGATCGCCGATCTGGGATGCGCTTCAGGACCCAACACTCTTTTCGCCATGTCAGAGCTCATCAAAGCAGTGGCCAAGGTTAGCAGGGAGTTAGGCCATGAATCTCCCGAGTTTCAGGTTTTCCTGAATGACCTCCCCGGAAATGACTTCAACAGTGTCTTCAGGTCCTTGCACGGGTTCACAGAAAAGATGAAGCAGGAATTGGGGATCGAGCTACCGATGTTCTTCAATGGAGTGCCTGGGTCTTTCTATGGCAAGCTTTTCCCATCCGACAGCCTTCACTTCATTCACTCGTCCTATAGCCTCCACTGGCTATCTCGGGTTCCTCCCGGTCTGGAAGAGATGAATAAGGGAAACATTTCTGTTGGGAGCAGTAGTCCCTCAAGTGTTTCAAAAGCCTATTACGCTCAATTCCAGAGGGATTTCTCATTCTTCCTGAGCTGCAGGGCGCAAGAGCTGGTACGAGGAGGACGAATTGTTTTTACATTACTGGGAAGGAGATGTCAAAGTCCTTCCACCATGCGGTACTTCTATGTCCACCAACTATTGTCTGTGGTCCTCAATCAAATGGCATCCGAGGTACGGTGAAACATATTTGTTGATCTAATTATTAGGATGTTATGTTTCTTCATACTTTGCTATAATAATTATGTTGTTGTACTCCTCAGGGATTGGTAGATCAAGGGAAACTGGACTCCTTCAATCTCCCAACTTACATGCCATCCCCAACGGAAGTAGAATCTGAAGTCCAGAAACAGGGCTCTTTCGCCATTGAGCGTCTAGAGGTTTGGGAATCTAGTTGGAATCCCTATGACGGAGAAGTAAACTTGCCTGAATCCCGACAAGACGCCGGGCACAATGTGGCAAGGTGCATTAGGGCCGTGATGGAGCCACTACTGGTCCGTCAGTTTGGTCCGCAACGAAAACTTATGGACGAGATATTCATGAGATACAGAGTGATTCTCTCGAATTGGATGGCCGAAGAGGAAGCTAACTACGTGAATGTCATTGTCTCGCTAAGTAAGCCCTAGTGATCCAGGAGGCAGGCATAAGATTTGCCGCCTACAATTTTGGCCCGTTACTCTGTGGAACTGAGCATCGCCGGAAACTGGAAGGCTTACCGAAAACTTGATGTCAGGGCCGCTGGAGACTCCAGGGATAATTTGTCTTGACGTTGGATTTGGTGAATGTAATCTCACCTGGAACCATATCGGACAAGAAGATAGACACCACCTAGAGAGAGGAGTCCCGAGTCCGCCGCCAATAAATGTCATTCGTCGGAAAGTATAGTTTTCAGTTTTCACGTATAGGAGATTGTGACCCAGCCAAACCAAACAAGCTCCAATTATATTACATATTTTTTCCGGTCATTTCTGGTGATTTTTCTACATAAAAAGCGATTTTTCGATCGCTAGCAGGAACTAATAGGTCAAAGACATAATGTCTCAATTTCTATATTGTAATAATTCGAAAGTCCAATGATGTAAACTATATGTGAAAATGGTTAGTGAAATAAATATCTAAGGTGAGGTAAATTAAATAAAACAACTGAAATAAACGTAGGTTGGAAATCAATGGAGAAGTTTGTGATAGACCGTTGAAATTACTAGCTATCATATCAAATTAATTCACTTGTTATATTCGTTTTAATCAAAATCTCTATAGTCAGAATATCACTAATGTGCTAACTATCGATGACGGAAAATTACTACGTACTAATCAGTCAAATCAAATCCTACTATCATAGCCCAATGAATTAGCTATTTAGCCTTATGCCCGAATATCACTTAAGATCGTATATTACCGTATGGAATCTACTGTCGTTCCGATAAGTTATTACGTCACATGAAATATGTTCAATTATTAGGATTTTACTATCACTAATAATTAGCTACAAATCAGTGTATTGATGGCCAAACAATACAAGACACTACGCAATTTCATGGAATAAATAATAATAAAAAGAAAATACTAAATTAAGTTATCAGGTCAAAATAGCTACATCCTAATAGCGGTTGGAAAAAATTGGGATTCAATTCATAATGAAAATAAAAGATACAACCACATCCTTATTCGTTACTAGATTTCTTCCCTTCCAAATGGCCAATTTAATTTTATAATAATTAATAATTTAAAATTATAATTAGACTATTTTTGGATTAGTTGATGATTTGCTGTAAATTATTTGTAATCAGAAAATTTATGTTTATATCATAAGATTTACTCTAAATTCATCTAAATTTTTATTCAATACTGATTTTATCGATATAGTGAAAAGATAAACAATATTTAGAAGTAAGATATAATTTACGTGTGATAAAATGATAGTCCCAATCTTGTTACAGTAATTAATATAGTTGATAGAATTTATCTTATTAGTTTGTAATCAATATGGCAAAATATATTTTTGTATTACTTGTTATATACTATATACTATAACAATATCGGTCATATAAGCTGTGTGTTTGAATCCTAGTAACTTTTATTTATATGTTCTTATATTCTTAATCACTATTGAGTTCAAAAAATTAAAATATTAAAAGTGGCACGGAAAATCAAGGCCTATATGGATTCTTAATAATTGAGAAAATTTGAAATGGTGAAGCCTAATTTTAGAGGAATAATTGATTATTTAGATTAATTTAATTTCTTTGTAATCATAAAATTTATGTTTATATAATAAGATCCACTTTGAATTCATTTAATTTTGATTCAATATCAATTTTACCGATGAAGTGAAAAGATAGAAAAAAAAAATTATTAGTAACATATTAAAATGTTTGATAACATGATAGTCTCAATTTTATTATAGTAATCAAAATTATTTATGGGATTCATTTTCTAATAAAAATAATAATTAATGAAATAATAATTCAAAATTTCGGATAACGAAAATAAATACAGATAGTCAAAATTTTAATTTCGGGTTTGCTGGCGTGGCAAGTGATCTGGCGGTTGACTAACTGTCAATGGAGTTGACCGTCCAATCTGACAGTCAAAATCCTGAGTCAGGCCAAGTAAGGAAACATGCTGCTTAGTTCGGGTCAGGACAACAATTTCAGAAACCACAGGCCAAAGTAGAAAGTTTGGATATAAATCGATCCAAAATAAGATATTAACCCAAAAACTTATTAGTAATTAATATAATTGATGGAATTTATCTAATTAATTTTGCAATTAATATTATCAATTTTTGAAATTAATTTTATTATATTCTTAATTTTGTAATTAATATAACTAGGTTAGCAGTCAGCACTATCATTTGAATATCAAAATCGTCCTCGCCTAAGGCGTTGGCGTTGCAGAATCAGTGGCCAAAATAGAGAGAACAAGAAACCAACCAATTGAGTGGAAGTCATGGCGAAGTACTCGACTTATCGTTGACGATAATTGAGAAGGATCAACCACCGAGACGAGAAGAAGACTTCCCCTTCCAACCCCGTTTGATGTGGTGGACGATTAGAGCTAGCACGAGAGAGGGCTTAAGAAGGATTGACAACCGAGATGACGAGAAGGCTTGGGCATTTTATTCTCTGGCTCCCCTCCAAATCCCGCTTGATTTGACGGATTTGAGCTATCTCGGGATAGGGTTGATGATCCAAGTCGCAAAACAAAGTGACGAAACTCTTCCGTTGACAAAGAAGATGACTTCCTCTATTCTTTCCCTCACCTTGAATTCGATGGGTTCGTCGCGATTGGCACCAACCATTGGCAGGCGAAGTGAAGAAAGGATCATCAGATCACTATCTTCCAAGTTCATACCAGAAAGCGACGAAAATCTGCTCCATCTCCTCCCACCCGCCGTATCTATTTTTCTGTCTCTTTCCAATCTATAAAACTGTTAATTAATGAGTTGGAATCTACTACTTCCGTTATTGACTATTCCATTTTGCATCAGATCATAGTGAGTGTCTATATGGAGAAGAGTGTGTATTGGGAGATTAAGGTTCAATTTTCTTGTTGGTTTTCTCCTAGGTGTGTAGCAATGAGGCCCAAGCGTCAGCACGATTAACCTTTTTCTACCTCAAATCATCCTCCATTCCAGTCTAACTTTGCTCCTATCCGCTGTAATATACTCCTTTAGTTCTTAGAATGATGTTTTTCTGATATTCAAAGTCATGTACATTTTACTATGAAGCCTAATTTCAACCATGTATTCCATTGTGGCTTTGTTAGGGAAAGGAAGGACTATTTGTACATATCCTGAAAGTCTGACACTTGTTCAAGTCGAAGCAGAGAGGGTGCGACTTGACGATACTAAATAAAGTTGAACTGAAAATCTTTGGATTGACAACATATCTATATCCTTCTTCATGCTTATTATATATTGTCGATCTGATTGCACAAATGAGGAAATTTTGACTTGGTAGACAGTGACTTGATTTTTAGTTGTTCTTTCCTATTTTACCTTTTAATGATAGTTATTATCAAGTTGAAAGCTCAGCTCACTTGCATTGATCGTCATATTGCGACTTTAACTAGGAGGAGAAGGATGTTCCTTTTGGTGGTGTGATAGTTGCATGCAGTGGGTGTTGTTTCAGTCCCAAGTATGTCATTCTTTTCTTCTTGCTTATCTATGGACTGCTTATGAAGTTTAGTATCATCAGTTTTCTTTTCTTTTACGAGGTTGTGCATGGATTAGAGATGTATAAGAGAATACCTGATTAGATTGTTGCCTTCAACTCTTTGTGGTATCCAATTAAGTTACATTAGTTCAAAGATTATATGTTTTATGTTAATATAAGTTTGGATTGGAAATTGTTTGATATCTTTAGTTTTCTTATTATGCAGTTTCTTTAATTGGATTTGGTTGTAATTTATGTTGGCTCTTCATTGTAAATGTTGTAATACACTTATGCTATGGAATAGGTTGTTTGTGTTTGAAATTTTTATTTATCATACTGAAGTTTGGAGAATTGAATTAATTCATTCAAGGAAAATAACTTGTTGTAGAACCGCTTGAACAATTTGTATATAGTTTTTCACCATTTTGATTGTCTGAACTAAGATGATCCTAATTCCATTGACTTATGTGTAGGGCTTAAAGTTAATGGGACTCGATTAATCCGGTCACAACTTCAGGTGTAAAATAACCATGCTTTTGTTGTGTTTTTAACTACGTTTAACTTTGTTGAATACCAATTATGTACCACTAACTTTCATGGTTGTTTGGTGTTAAGTTTTTTGTTTTGTTCCATTGAGGAAGAGTAAACCAAAACCTCAAAAAATAGGGAGTTGTTAAATTAAAACTAAAGTTGCTTGTTTCTATTTGTAATGTTTGTTGATTATTATTCAAGTAGTGCGCGAAGAAGAGTATAGCTATTTCCCCTGGTGCCTTTCCTTTCTATATTTTTTAATGTTGTACATTTACTCTGCCTCTTATATTGTGTAGTATATGATGTTCCTTTGAATACCTTTCAACCTTAGCATAACTGAGCTAGGAGAATGATCGAGATTTGTGAAAAATGAAAGACATTTGGAGTACCTTGAGCATTTTATTGGCGTGGTAAGTCTTTAACTTTTGGTTCTTTTGATATTGTAGAATGCTTTTAATATATTTATATTTCACAGGTTATCCGGTAATATCATAATTCTCAATTTGGCTTTATTTCTCTTGGTGGGAAGGTGGACATGCTATAAATAATGGTTAGGGTGTGTATGTTTACTCAATTGGAGGCCAAATCTATCATCAAATAGAAAGCTTAGTTCCTGTTGACGAAGAAACATGCAAATTTGCACAATTGTACATTCATGAAACTAACAATTAAGTGCAGAATCAACTTGATTTTATTTATATGGGCTCTTCTTCCAATTATAAATTACATGATATTTTCTTAAGTCTACAGGAGATGCTAGATGCGAGTAATGTTTTAGTCCAAACATTTCGCTACGCTCGAGATAGAATTG
This sequence comes from Linum trigynum, assembly GCA_964030455.1. Classification (NCBI taxonomy): domain Eukaryota; kingdom Viridiplantae; phylum Streptophyta; class Magnoliopsida; order Malpighiales; family Linaceae; genus Linum; species Linum trigynum. Next base: position 22,441,134 of record OZ034814.1, on the reverse strand, counting down.
TACACGATGGTGTTCAGCCTGTTAAAATTAAATTTTTGGGTAGAAGAATGGTTAATGGTAGAGAATATGATTTATCGTCTGCTAATGACGTTGTTGTATTGATTGTTGATGAAACGGGTGAAGATTGCTTACTACTTGATGTTGTTGGGCAATATCAAACTATGCAGGTAGAGAGAATTACTTTTTATCACCCCAGCTTAATGGCATTACAATACCCTCTTTTATTTCCTTATGGTGAAGATGGTTGGCATGGTAACATTAATTATTGCACAGGCTCGGTTGATGATTTTGGTAACATTAATGTATCCCTCTGTGATTTCTACATTTATCGTCAAAAGACAAGGTTCGATGGATCTTGCTCTTTACTGTTTGCTGGGAAATTGTTTCAATAATATGTGGTTAATTTATATGCTTTGATAGAGGCAGAAAGACTAGAGTGGATCAGAAACAATCAATTTAAGTTGTGCATGCACTATTTCTCTGGTCTTATAGATTCATTCTTGCATGGTGATACGGATCTTAAGTCGACTGGGAAGTGGGTTATATTATCTTCAGATTAAATTGGTGGTCCTTGGTACAAGTATGAAAATTTTCAAGATGCAATGGCTATATGCAGGTGGATCGCTTACCCTGATCTACTTATCACATTCACCTATAATGCTAATTGGCCTAAGATACGATTCATGACCGATATGATCAAGAGTGATGGGAGAAAAGATCAATATAGGGTTGACGTCATTGCCCGAGTTTTCAAGGCTAAACTAAATCATCATCCGTGGTGCTCATGCAACCACAACACTCAATCCGTGGATTTTAACCACAACACTCATCTGTGGTGCTCATGCGACCACAACACTCAATCGCATAAGCGAGCTAAATCTACCCACTCTCAAGGGATGAGGGTAAGTGCAGGCCCTTTCTATATCTACGTGAATTAATATGATCACGAATCAAACCATTTCCATTTTTCTCATCCATCACAATCAATCCGGAATCAATGTAGTCTCACGGATTAACCAGTCCATATATATATTTCCCGCAGATTATCAACTCGACGTTTCACATAAATCATTTCATTCTCCAGTATAGCTACTCAGCAGTACCATGTCACCATTCCTCATCCAAAATTCATCAACAATTTCACGAAATAGCTCCAACGCAAATAATTATAAATAACCCGGTTGCGGTTAAAATATCCTTATCTCAAAATTCACTTTCCTTCATTAAAATCCTCACACAATTCATGTAAATGAATTTATTGACACTAAAATCCATTTAATCTAGTTCTGGTCATAAAAATCAATTTAGACAATAAAATATAAAAAATCTCGTATTAACCATTATTTTACGGTAACTTAAATTCTCACAAAACGGTAAATCCGAAAATCTCCCAAAAATATAATAACCTTCATTTATCATCCTAAAACAGGTCTATCCAGTTTTTATATTTTTCAAAAAATAAAAACCATGAAAATAATATTACACTCGGTCTTTATCGCAAATCTCGTATTAAGCTCGTTTTTACCATTTTAAAGATAAAAACTCCACCAACTATCTAATTTACCATTTCCAGACCAAAACCCATTTAACAATCCATACTGACCATTTTAAAGTGATCAAAATCTTAAAGATAAACAAAACCCGTTATTACCGAGCTTTTCGTAAAATTCACTGTTATGCAGTAATCAATCATAAATAATCGATGCAATAATCAAGGTCCTCTTAATCCCCACACACCTTAATTTAGCTGATTCCAAGTCAGGAATTAAGTTCTAAAATTCCAGAGATTGGCTCCCACAAATTCTCTTTGTTTCTACGGTCATGTAGGCAAAAACGGTCCGTCGTTTGGACGTCAAACAAAAAAACTACGAGCTGATCATCGTTAGTATGAAATTAGGGATTAATTCTTAATTTTCTGTTGTCCAAAATCTGCAGAAAACTGGAAATTCCCTTACCTCAAGTACCAACTTACCGGCCTTATTTCTCCCTCGTCTGAGCTCGGAATTCAATTCTGTAAACTCTGAGACGCTCGTGGTGACTTGATCTTTGTACAGTATCAAGCTTCGAAGCTGATGCTGCCTGTAGTGGCACTGGTTTGGCTGACGAAAAGGTTACGACAAATGTTTCGGTGAAGGATATTTGGTGAGTTGGTTTGGCGATTTTGGCTTGTAAACAGGTTTGTATAGGTTCTAAAACTTTGCTGGGGATACAGAGACTATGCTAGGCTTTGGTTTCATATTATTTCTTTTCTTTTCTCTTCTTGGTGTTTGTACGAAGGCAAAAATGGAGAGCTAACTTACCGGTATTATAGAGCTCTTTGATTCATGTTCTTACCTCTTCATTTACTTTCCAGCAGATGAAGTAAAGGCTTGGGGCGGCCTTCTAAGGAGCAGTAGCTTTGAAAGGAAGAAACTCAAGTTTCAAAGCCGACTCCATAAACAACCTAGCTGCTGGTGCAATGCCTACGTCATTAGCTTATTAATGACTCGACTCCTTTTGTATCACTGAAACCAGCATGGTCTAACTGGTTAGGTTGCTGAATCCTTTCTTTCTAACTAACAGGTTAGAGGTTTGATTCCTATAGCTTAAAGTTTATTTTTGTTGCACTTTTTGATGTTTGGGGAGTTTGCAAGTGGTTTCGTTGATCCTACCTCGTATAGGATAACTTCTCGATTTTTTTTCAGTCTCGAATCGTGCAATATACGTCCGCCACTTGGAAAAAATTTATCCGAGGTTCAGGTTGTTACACACGTGGAGTGGCCAGCAGAAATTCTCCATGTATTGTGGATGGTGTGTGCACAAAGAATTTTCCAAAGCAATATTGTACCCAAATAGTTATCGATGAGTATGGATTTGCTAAATACCGACGCCGTGATATAAGTGTGACTTTTGTGGTTAATGGCACCCCTTTAGACAACCGAAATGTCATGTCATATAATCAATATTTATTATTGCAGTTTCACTGTCATATTAATGTCAGGTTCTGCAGCAATTCAAGGTATGTATTCTTCTCGATGTAGTGGTACTTGACCTTAAGATTTGGTTAGAGACAGAAGAAAAATGGTAATAATTTACATAAAAATATCTACCAAAATATGATTCATTCAATAATATTATTAAGGTCGACTTAATTAAAAGTTGAACATGGAGCAGTGCATATTATGTAATTTTTAAGTTGTTGCATTTTAATACAATAATTTATGATTTTAGTGCTTCTGCACTCATAGATGCCAACATATATTGGAGGGACGGGATACCGTCACAACCCTCAAAGGGGCTTGTGAGATTGACAACCCATTTTGTAACCATTCCATTTGTTCTCTCTCTTGTCTCTTTCTTCTTTTTTTCAAATCGATGGTTGAGATTAAATGAAGGGTATTTTTGAAAGTGGAAAAACTTAGCACACTCAATCATACTCTCTCCTATATAAATAAAAAACCCTAACTCCTCCTTGTCCCCCTCCTCCCTCTCTCCTGCAGAAGAAACCTCCCTCTACCCCCCGGCGTCTGCTGGAGCTCCCTCAACCGGCGGGATAGCCGCCGCCGCCGACCCCCTCCCCCTGCCTCCCTCCACCGCCGCCACCTTTCCAGTCGTGCCGCATCGCTCCTTTACTTTCCTCCACCACATCCCGCGACCCTCCTCCGCCTCCCTCCACCCTCTGCCGTGCCCTCCGCCACCCTCATCCACTAATGCCGTCGTCGGCTCATTTGCTCGCCTCTTTCGGTGTGAGTCCCTCTTCCACTATACTCTTCCTCTCCTCCTCTTCATTTTTCATATATGTGGTTTTTGAATTTTCAAATATGTTTTTTTTTCTAGTGGTACTGATTTTCTTCTGGGATTGGTACTAGATGGAGTGGTACGCTACCACTACCATATTTCGTCCATTGTTGACCATGCTCGAGGCCTCTATTTTGGTCTCCTTTTCTTCTTAAATCTCTAGTTTGCAATGCAGACTGGGATTCTCTTCAAGCCACCCTTGACGATGCTTTTAGCGTCCTTGCTTTCTCTTGCCGGCACGATGTCCAACCCGAGTTCAGGGGCGTCAAGGGCAGGGGTTGGTAATGTCGTGGTTTTGATGGTTATTGGTGGCGCTGATAATGGCTCCATGGCAGACGATTTTTCTTCTTCGGTGGTAGCCTCCTCTTTGGCGGCGATAGCATGGGATGTGACGGAATCCACCTCCTGATCTGCTGCATGTAAGGCAAGGGTCGGACTGGCCTCTATTGTTTTTGCCGCCAACCCTTCTTCTTTAGTATCCGTTGTCGACCAAAGTTCAATAGCAGCTGGAACAGCAGTCAGCTCTTCGAGCTGTGTGGTTTATGCATTCTCTTTCAACAAGGTTTTGATCTTGGGAAATTGGACAATCAACCTGTATCTGCTAAACCAGCGAGTGGCGAATTCGTTGGTGTCAAAATCCGACCTGAGCCTAACCTTTACTTCGAAGCGACCCCACCTACCATCTTCATCCAATTGATGTTCCTCGTGGACTGTAATATAATGGACAAAGATTTCACGTTTTTCGTCTTGAACCATTAAGTCAAGGAGAAGAACATCTCGATGTATATCGGTCACTAGTTTAGTGACTTTGGGGATGAATTCTTCATAGTCATGTCATGTTGCCATGGTAAGCAAGCTGTAGAACTTGTCCCTGGTTGAGAGTTTAGATGTACTTGATCTCGCAATCGGGCTCTGATAACAAATGTTAGAAACACGTTTCTAACGGGTATTTGGATCGGGTGGCTATGTGGGAATTTAGGGGATTAGAAATACAAAATTAGGGATTGAGAAGAGAATTGGTGAAGAACAAAGATAGACTGGTCGGGGGCCAGAATTGGGAAAGGAGAGAAAATGAGAGGATTTGGGAGAGAATATGGTTTATGTATTTTCTTAATATTTTTCTTATTGGTTCCGAATGAATAGACCAAGTACATATTTATAGGGAATATAGGAAAATTCTACTACAAACCTAATTCTAGTAGAAAACTACTAACCATAATAAGGGTTACCCTAATAATAATAATAATAATAATAATAATAATAATAATAATAAGGCAAAATGCATCTGCATAGCCAAAAGTTTCGCGTTTGTGACAAAAATAGCCACTTTTCGAGAAATACCAAAAATAGCCAGAATTTTAAATTTTGCATTACAAATATAGCCATTTCCGTTACAAACTTTAACGGTGTTAAAAATTCCGTCAGTTATATTAACATTACGCTGACTAGGATGCCACCTCAACGCACACGTCAGCAATAACTAGGGCCAAACTTGCCACATAGATTCCACGTCAACCATCTAAAAACCTAACAAACAAACAAAAAATGCGGGGAAAAAAAATCCATGCTCCTGGAATTCTCCTCCTCACCTTCCCCGCACCTACCAATCCATCGCCGGAACCCTTCCCATCAAACTAACCTCCCACATCCCCACCAGCCTCTCTCATGTCTTCTCCTTCCTCTCCAAGGACCGCAACGTCCCCAACAACCAATTCCGCAGAGTAATCAACAAATGCCCCGCCTCTTGAGAGCAGCGCCGCCGACAGGCAATGGGTGAAAACCCGACTCTGTACTCAATCGGGATAACAGAGAAACCAAATAACCCATCAAGAACCGACTCATCCACGGGAGGTACATGATTAAGATCCGGCACCCATATTCTCCTCCAATAGAATGTCCAATGCTTTTTTCCCCACAAAGAACCGTACCTTTCCCAATGAAATCTAGAAACCCAAGAGAGAATACGATTGAATCTCAAAACCCAAATCTGTACAGCCACTCGGAAGCACCGCCTCTTCTCGCAGTCACCATCTCCGTCTCCTTCCCCAATCTATGCCACACCCAGATCCATCCAGTTGTGGTGTGAGGGCTAGGAATAAGGGCATCTCGATTCGCTTGCTGGCTCTCGCCCTCAGCCAGTACGTCGCTGCGACGAACAGGGGCAGAGTTAGAGGTGATGGGAATCATATGTGGGTTGGGTTTCTCCTAGGTGATTATGGTGGATTTTGGCTGCCGAATTGATGAATATCGGAGGCGGATCGGAGACAGCTTTGGTCGTTGGAGGATTTGCCGAATAGTAGTGGGTGCTGGGGGAATGGAAGGGGAAAGAATGGGTGTTGGGGGAATAGAAGGGGAGAGAGAACATAAATAAATAAAATTTTATTTATTTTTTAGTAAATTCCATGTCATATTTTTATTTATAAAATGTCGACAGGTCAGCTATTCCGTTAATCCAGCCAGTCTGTTAGATGACACCGTTAAAGAATTAGACGAAAATGGCTATTTTGTGTATTTTTTTCAAAAGTGGCTATAATTGGCATAAACGTGAAAGTTACGGTTATACAAGTGTATTTTGCCTAATAATAAATATAGGAGCCCGAAAGAAATAAGTGTCTAACAATTTGTCATCAACTGGACCAACTCAGTTGAAGGCCAATCTGGATATTACATAAGTGCTTGAGTTTAAGTCTAGGTATGTGTGGTATCCGAGACCTGTGTGATTTTAGCTGCAGTTTAATTCGGCTCTTCATTAAGTCCAGTCATTCTGAAAATGCAAAAATGAACTGTAGTGTAGTTTTTACTTTTGTTTCATTGGATTCCTTCTATAGTTCTATTTGTAGTTATTTGGTTGCATTAATATTGAGTCTTGACAGTTGCTGCCTCAAACAGATTATGAAATTGCTTTTTCATTTGTTTTTAGGGACAAAAATCTCAATGCACATGTGCCGCTTCCTGAAGTCTCAGCTGCTGAGATTCAAAAATCTTCAATAGCTCGGCTAAATGATTTTAAAACTATGGAAGCACATAGTGTACTCTTTGTTTTTTGTAGTATAGGTGTCTTCAGTTCAACACCTTCTTTTATTCCTAAACCAAGTTTTTATTTCTGCTTTGAATAAACTTCAGGACAAACTATTTTGGATTGAAGGAAAGGTGACTCACGTGCGTCCTAATTGGTGTTACATGGGTTGTATTGCGTGCCTGCGGAAGGTGGAGGAGAATCTTGAAGAGTATTTTTGCGGCCACTGTAAGACATCATCTTCCATTGCTAAAGCCAAGTAAGCTAATAACCTATTTTCTTGGATGAGATATGAGGATGTATGATTTTGTTAACATTTTTTTCATGGTCACTGTAGGTATAGAGTTAAATTCTAGCTGGAAGACAATACTGGAGAGGCTGATTTTGCTATCTTAGAGCATGAAGGCTGCATTTTTTTGGTGTCATGGCTGATGAGTTATTCCAATCAAACTAGAGGTACAAAGAAGCTCTTCCGCTCCACATTCAGCAGATTGTCAACATGACACTGAAGCTAACTGTTAACCTAACTCATTTTAACATCATGAACCCACAAACTGAGATCTCTGTGGTCAACATTGACCATAGTTCTCTTCAGGTAAATGAACTTCCAGCTCTAGATAAGTTTAGTTTGGTTGCACCCTACCAAATTAAGTTCATAGCTTTAACCTACAAGTGATTTGGCCGTTAGATCTACTACCATGAGCTCAAACCAATCTCAATGGTCAATTATTATTTTCTATTAAATTGAAATTTCGGTTTGCGTCTAGAGAATCGGGGTCTGAGGTTTATCCATAGAGGTTAGGATATAGTATCATACCTTAACCTCGGTTTAATTCATGGTCTAGATAGTGATATCTCACTGAGAGTACCTGAAATATAGTATACTCCATGAGTAACCAGTCTCACCCGATATATATGTGGATGATTCTTTCGTACACGAGGAAAAAGCTGGTGTATGACGTATACCAAGCATTCTCCACCGTACGCGTCCATCTCAATTGTCAACATAAATACGATAATTTATTTTATAATCCCACAAAAACATAAATACTGAAAGTTGAATGGACACCAACGATACGGAATACCTTGTGTACGATAGACGTCACCAAATATATACATGGGTCGTATATGGGCCAGACTCATTTATTCATAAAGCATACTATGCTCTTAGAGCATACGAGAGTCGTCTCCATATATATTGTCATGGAAATCCAACGTACAAAATATAATAAAAAATAACAGGGATGGGTGCAACGTCCAACCAATTAAATATTAGGAATAAAAAGAATAAAGGAATGTGTGCCAATCGGATCGGCCCTCCCTAATTTAAATATAAAAAATCCTAAAAATAAGAACCGGATGAGTACATGGAAATGCAAATAGATTGCAAGAGCCAAGAGATGGTATTTTGGGTTATTATAACTAGTCACAGATCTGGTCAGTTGGCCGGATTCATTTCGAGAATTGAGTATACAAAAATAGCAATCAATATGCAAGATACGTGTTTGTTTGGTAGTATAGGAAATTCAAAGTTATTAGAATACTAAAAAAATAAATTAAATATGAACTATGATAACAAACTTCATGTCCTATAAAATTTTCCATCACCTAATTATTTATTGTCAATAGCATTTCATGATGCAGAGTTAATATAGCAAAGATGAACCCAATAATTTCCTTGACTGTAATTCAAGGAGATTACCATAGATATGATTCACAATATCAACATTTCTATCTCTTCCACGTGGAATGCTCAATGAAGTTGGAAGAGATCATTGACTCCCAAAAACTATTGTAAGCCACTCCATCACCTCTATGCAAAATTCATTTTATGAATTATTTAATTTGAATAGCTTCTTCAGGCCCAAGGTTTTGTTCACAATACCATATTTTGAGAGAACTTCAAAATTTTCAATGAAGCCAAATAGATACCACCTTTTGATAGAAAATTTTACAATATGTGCTCGCGTTCCCTTAGTAATTACAATGGCTAAATTGTAAGTTTGGTCACTCGAATTGCTACAAAATTTCACGTTTGGTCACTCGAATTCGTTTATTCCATTCGTAGTCACTTAAATTAGTTGAACAGTCCAAGTTCGGTCACTCTCCGTTAACTTCCGTCAGACTCCGTTAATGTCGTCAGTTAACTGCTGACGTGGCTAACAGAGATGCCTAGTCACCCAATTTTAACCCAAGAAAAAACAAAAATTGACCCGCCACGTCAGAAAAACGTGCCACCTCATACAAACACAACCCAACCCACCCCAACCTAAAAAAAACCATTAACCCACCCAGAAATCGAACCCGTGACCCATCCGCCCTTCTTCTTCCTCCTCTATACCCTGCTTCCGCCGCCGCTGGGGGGATTTCCCCTCGATCTCCCTGCTGCAGCTCCGCCGCCGGATCCAGGGATTGGGATGGAACCACTGCAGCACCGTCCAGTCCACTGCAGGAACATTCAATTGAAGTCTGTTTCTCATAAGTTATTAGTAAAATTCCCAGGGGAAAAGTGACAACTAAGGTAAAGCAAGATCCTTGATTTATCTAAGAATTCTGCGTTGTTTTGGTGGAAGTGTGTGCAAAATTCCTAGTGCCCCACAAGCTGTAGCAAAAAAAGAATGAAGCAAGAAGGGTGACTGACAAAGTGACGATCCTGAAACTTGAGTTGCAATCAAGGGCAAGAGGAGGGAGGGAATGAGAAAACAAGGCAAGGCAGAAGGAAAAGACAGTATTGCTGAACTCACCCCATTCCCATTGGCAAGCAAAAAAACCATGTTCAATGAGCTGAAAGCAGAATGGAAAGAGGGGGAAAACAGCCCCCAGGGGAAGGATAGAGGTATGAAAATCCTCCTACCACGGAAGTTGCGTTTGGGTTGGTCGTGTGAGATCTCGGAATCGCCCGCCACCAAATACCCTCCCTCAAAGCATAACAAACTCAGGTGCTAAAGGCAGAACCCACCACCACCAGCCACCAACAGAAACAAAATAACTCCAATCCGTACGGACAAATCCCCTGGAACCTAATCAACGAACGGACAGTCCCAGCTTCTTCTTCTTCCTCTTTGCTCTTGATATGGGTGTGGAAGGCCAAGGAGGAGCTCCGCTGAGTGTTTCTCTGTCTAGAAAGTTGAGAGGGGAGAGAGAGAACCCCGGCAATGCGAGCTGGATCCGCCTCAACCGTTCATTCTTTGTCTCTCTATTCCGACTGCTTTTTGTTGTTGTTGGCTCTGGATTTTGCTTTTGGAAGAGGCGAGAGGGGCTCTGCTGCGGACTGCGAGCTAAAGCTAACAAAGACTACAGACAGCAGGTATTTAATTGTGGACTGGACGCTGCTGCAGTGGTTCCGTGACCCAATCCCCAATTGTGGACTGAACTTCGACCCGGAAATCTGGATCCGGCGGCGGGGGCTGCAGAAGGGAGATCGAGGGGAAATCCCCCGGCGGCGGAGCAGGGTATAGAGGAAGAAGAAGGGTGGATGGGTCACGGGTTCGATTTCTGGGTGGGTTAATGGGTTTTTTAGGTTGGGTGGGTTGGGTTGTGTTTGTATGAGGTGGCACGTTTTTCTGACGTGGCGGGTCAATTTTTGTTTTTTCTTGGGTTAAAATTGGGTTACTAGGTATCTCTGTTAGCCACGTCAGCAGTTAACTGACGACACTAACAGAGTCTGACGGAGGTTAACGGAGAGTGACCAAACTTTAACTGTTCAACTAATTTAAGTGACTACCAATGGAATAAACGAATTCGAGTGACCAAACGTGAAATTTTGTAGCAATTCGAGTGACCAAACTTGCAATTTAGCCTAATTACAATATCAACAATGTCATCTCCGTCACGTGGAATGCTCAATGATCTTTGATTTGATACCATTGACTCCACCAAGCGGAAGCATTTTCTCTCCTCAACGCAGTAATGCTGTCGGCCTAAAAGATCTGTCCCATGTGTGTTAAGTCAGATTGTGAGATCATGACACTGGCTTTGAAGAAGCCTTTAGATCTCTAGCCATGGCAGTGCAGGACAACGTTGGCCCGGGTCACCGAGATTCTCTAGTCTGCACCCTAGATCATAGTAGAGTTCACTCCAAGACATTTTTAAGTCCTTGCTAATTGGGTGGCACAGAGTGCTCGTGATGATTGTTTACCAATGGAATGGGTTACTATAGCAAACCTGATCGCACCACTATTGTAAACTTGTTTGCTACCCTTGTTTCGGTTTTGGAATAAAAGTTCATCTTTCCAAAACATTGCACACCACTCTGTCACCTCTATGCAAAATTCATTTGCTAAATTATTCAATCTGAATAGGTTCTTCAGGACCAAAATTTTCCCCCCACAATCTCATATTTTGAGAGAACTTCAAATCTATCAATGAAGACCACATAAATATGACCTCTTGTCTCTTGGTAAAAGAATTTACAATATCTGCTCGATTCGGTTAGCCATTACTTGTAAGGTTTGTCAAAAATCTTCACCGAACACAACATACATTACTCAAACTTCATATCCCCACTGTTTGGATAATTCACATGCAAAATGTCTCTGAGTTCAATCCACTGCTTCAATATTATGCTTATGAGTCATAGGAGGTTCATTCCAAATAATAAGAGAAGCATCACTAATCAACTTTGCTAACTCGCTTTCTTGTTCATATGACATGTTGATTTTGACTCACAATCCATTGGAATATGAAATCGAGAATGAGCATTTCTGCCGCCAACGATTAGCAAAGCTAGGAGAAGAAGCAATGGCAAACTATTTTCTTTTATGCCTGTAGTTTGAAACAAACAACCTTCCAAAGAAATGTCTTCCATGTATCCCCAAATCGATCAAAAAAGTTGCCATTCCCATTTTCTTCTTCCATACCCTGAACAATTTCATCAAATGCCTTCCTCTACTTTTAATTCAATTTTGGATATGTTCCATTGAATTACTTCATTATATCTTGTGGATTGTAATTTGACCATTTTACTGAATGCCTTCCTATGTGATGAAATATATAGCCTGTTGGCCGAACTATATTGTGGTGGAATATGTAGACAACCTCAAAGTTCCATTTCTCTAAGCATGAGAATTAGAAAAATTAATTTTTATTTTATGATTAATGACACTAATTTCACGACCAATCTATATCCGTAATAAACATGTTTCGTGCAAATTAATACACACTAATTCATGAAATTGAGAAGTATTATTGGGGAAAATTTTGAGAATTACAAAAATACATAGTAATAATTTTATTTACTTCACAAAGGTGAAGAAGATCTACGGAAAAAAAATTTAACATGTTATGAGTTATAGGACGAAGAAATAAGATAGAGGACAACACAGGAGAGACGACTTAGAGCTCGTTTGGGAAAAAAATTTGGATGATGGATCCATTGAATTCATAGATTTGACAAAGATTTTTTTTCTATTGTGAACTTTAATTTGAGTGATTTCAAAATTATTAAATCTAGAGATATCAAATCTCTCATAATTAGAGAGATATAATTTTTTTCTCATACTTTATCCCGTCTATTTAATTTATTCTACTAAATAACCTCATAAATAATTTCTCGCTATTTCTTGAGTCAGTCTACTCATTTAGTTATAGGTAAACTCGTTATTTGATAAAAACTAATATTTTTGTTTTTGTTCAAATGTTAACTATTATAGTTAGCAAACAAAGAACATTTAAAATATTTTTTTAACAATATGAGAGTAATAATGTTTGAATAATTCATATAAAAGTTAGATAAATGATTTAATCATTACCTGACATTCATGATTTTACTCGAAATGCTCCATCAATAACATATAATTCTCATGCTATAATTTTGTGATTTAGCTATAGATTCCCAACCATTAATATACTACGTACCTTAACCACGTATTATGATATGCCTTGTTGTTGGCAAACTTGTTTTTTGGCCCGAGGTTGTAAGTTCCTGTTTCTCAACAAAGAAAAGTTATCTCTTTGTTACCATTTATTTACCTCATGTCTAAATTTTAATTGAGCATTCTTGATGTTTAGTTCACGACTATTGTCAATTTTTTTAAGACAAATTGTCAAAGTACAAATTCCCCAAGCCCTTCTCCTCAAAACCTATGTGTATCCCCTTGGTTAAGGTTTTAAAAGTTACCGAACCTTCAATCAATAAATCTTGATAATTAATAATGTGTTTGAACTTTGTCCTAAACCCTAACCAAGTGATTCATGGGTCATGGCCAAATTATAATTTAGGCGAATATTATGTGTCTCATCAGTTTCATCTATGATTGGTCCCATGTATAATCTTATTATGCCATATCCATCGGTGGAATTGTAAAGACCACCTACAACCAACCATGATTACATATTAAACAAATATTTGGTGTCAAGTGGTTTTATGCGAGTAAACTGACAACGTATTATAGATTAGTTGCTTTTGGCCAATCTTATACAGGTGTAACACACAATTGAGTATAATAATTTTATTCAACAACGACATTAAGTACACAGTATACTATTGATTAAACTACTACATATTATTTCTTTAACTTTTAAGTATAACCATCAGTATGTTTTCATAAATCAATATTCTTTCATTATTAAATTTTTTTATATGATATGGTATGTCTTATAAGTTTATCTGTCCTTCCACCATAAAACTTCCAAACCGAAAATACATTCCCCTTTTTTAATTTACTGGAGCCCAGAAATCAGCTCCGGTTGGCTGGAGATTAATAATCCTAGTTAGTGGGCCAGTAAATTGATTTTTCATTCTCATGATCCAAGCCCGCAACACCCAGTTAAATGAAGAATATTTGTAACAATAAAATGTAAAAATACCAAGCAGCCCTTCTTGACATTGCGGAGAGGCATGGAAATTTTGATTTAAGTGAGTGTTACCGTAGAATCTCCATTAGCATGGCCCCGGACAGTTGGTCGGAGGAAGATGAGGTATGAAATTTGATAATGTAATGGGGTGTATAGCTTAATGTTGTATAGTTTTTTTTTTTTTTGGAAACTCGTGATAAAAATAGTGAATTTTAGTAGGAAAGAGACATGAATGATGCAATGAATCAAAAATCGGCCTTATGAACCTAAATCAAGTACAAGTTACCTTGTGAAATAATATTGTTTCTGGTAATATGATGAGGTGGAGTAAGTTTTACAGAAACCGAATTCCATAAAATCGAATAAAAAATCGTCTATCCCGTCGATTTTCGGGAAATGGGCATCTCACAATCGTTGCTAGCTTTTACTCGGCCCGTTGGTTGATTAATTTGCTTTATAAAACTTTCATCTTGTCGTCATTGTGCTTTCTGGTTTTTGTTAGGCCATGATAAAATCTAAGGAAATTAAGAACGAACAACACGATTTGGGATAGGAACCGCCGTTGTCGTATCCCTAGAAAATGGTCGTAAACACAGACTCACCTGCCAAACTGGTTTGGTTTGAGATTTTTATCGGGTATCAGGGAACCATGTGATTATAAATTAGACTTGATCAAAACGGGCCAAAACTTGAAATTCAGCATGTTTGACCGACCCATGCCAAGTTCTAATTATTCTTTACTTTTAAATTTTCTATTTGAAAATAAAAAATAGTGAAAGAAAGAGATGACTGCAATTCGCCATTTGCACATCATTTATTTGGGAATAAAACCATAAAAATTCAAAAGAGATAACCGTCCATGAATGATGCAATGAATCAAAAATCGGCCTTATGAACCAAAATCAAGTACATGTTACCTTGTGAAACAATATTGTTTCTGGTAATATGATGAGGTGGAGTAAGTTTTATAGAAACCGAATTCCAAAAAATTGAATAAAAATAGCCTATCCCGTCGATTTTCGGAAAATGGGCATCTCACAATCGTAGCTACCTTTTACTCGGCCCGTTGGTTGATTAATTTGCTTTATAAAACTTTCATCTTGTCGTCATTGTGCTTTCTGGTTTTTGTTAGGCCATGATAAAATCTAAGGAAATTAAGAACGAACAACACTATTTGGGATAGGAACCGCCGTTGTCATATCCCTAGAAAATGGTCGTAAACACAGACTCACCTGCCAAACTGGTTTGGTTTGAGATTTTTATCGGGTATCAGGGAACCATGTGATTATAAATTAGACTTGATCAAAACGGGCCAAAACATGAAATTCAGCATGTTTGACCGACCCATGCCAAATTCTAATTATTCTTTACTTTTAAACTTTCTATTTGAAAATAAAAAATAGTGAAAGAAAAGAGATGACTGCAATTCTCCATTTGCACATTACTTATTTGGGAATAAAACCATAAAAATTCAAAAGGAACTGAAAATGTTTAGGATCGTTTTAATGTTTAAAATAACCAAATAGATCTTTCTGTTTAGTTTTTTACTAACAAATACCAAATGATTCCCTATAAAATACACTATAATTTGATCATTATGATATCAAATAATTATATAATATATATTTGAAATGATAAAAATTGGACTAATTGGGTTGGTCGAGGTTGAACCATTGAATAACTTTAAAATACATTATATTTTAGCCACTAAGATATAAAATAATAGCAAAATATATATTATGCCAGAGAAGATAGCTTGTTTTAGAATGACAAACCAATGTTGTTCATTTGTTTTACTTGATGGCCAAATCCCGTGTAGGTCAGGGCCATTCAACTCTTTTATTTTATGGTTAGCGGTTAGCCCATTAGATATCATGCATTAGTTTATTGTTAAATTTTTTATTTTTAGCAATAAAAAGGTGTATTGTTTTTGTCTTTTCATATATATTTTATCATCACAGAGAAATAAAACGGCTTAAAGAAAAAAATTGATACTCCTGGACCCGTTTAAATCCGCATGTGTACGGTAAGTTGGCCCGTTTCATAGAGAAAAAAGAAAAAAATTAACACTCCCTATTCTATCCTTCCTATAAACGCTCCTGGAGCAGGGAATTTGAAATAGGGGAAGGGTTTTTTCCTCCCTGCTATTATATATTTTTTATTTAAAAAGATATAACAAATGTTCTTATTGTAATCCCGTTTTACCCTTCGGTGTATTATATTACTAGCGTGGACCCCGCCAGTTGGCCGCAAGGTGAGGTATGAAATTTGAGAATGTAATGGAGGTGTATAGCTTATTGTTGTATAGTTTTTTTATTTTTTTTTTATACAAATGATAAAAATAGTGAATTTTAGCAGGAAAAAGGCATGGATGATGCAACGAATAAAAAATCAGCTTTATGAACCAAGTTAGAGTACCTTGTGAATCAGTATTATTTCTGGTAATATGATGAGGTGGAGTAAATTCTATAGAAATAGAATTCAAGAAAACTGAATAAAAAATCACCTATCCCGCCGGTCTTCTGACTCGCTATAACACAACTCCTAACAATGGCCAAGTGTAACCAATGGAAGGGACTGCAGTATAGTGGCTCAAGTGATAAATATCGAATCCACGGGTCTCTAGAGTTACTATTACTCAGCTTCAGTTTATTATTTAGCAAACCAGATTAAGATGAAAGAACTAAAACTACTCTAGCAAACTACAGTTAAAGTTAATCTAATTACAGGTTGGGAACTCACTTAGGTATGATTCCCCCTAGCCACTAGCCAGACTAACGATTGATGATTTCCAACTTGTTTCACTTTCATTCACAATGCGGAGAATCCTTGACTAGACCTTGAGTCTCGACTAAAGGAACAAGGCCCTCTTGAGTCAATTGCCTAGAGGGACGTATCCTTCTCTAGAACAACTGATCAAGGCGTTCTGAACTAGACTCCCTCTATCGAAAGAGGTTCTCAATCGATACAAAGCAGTGAATCAACCCTCGACTAAAGCAATCGATCCACTACTATCAATCTATGGTGCTCTATTGACCTAATCAGGTATTCCCTCTCATAGGATCAAAGCAGAATCAATAATCTCGACTAAAGCAGAATTGAATCATGAAAACATGCATAGATTGAATATGAACTCAAGATTATCAAGTCAGAGTACTCATACAATCATCCAATCAAACAAACATAGCTAGGGTTCCTCAAAACCTAAGTGAAGGGAAGTTACTCCATAGAAAAGAGAGAGACTGCAGTAAGAATCTTCAGATGATCAGTCTTCAAGTCCGGGCTTGTTCCTCGAGCTTCCAAGGCGAAGAAATCCTCCAACTCCACTCCAAGAATGCCCTCAAATCGCCCTCTCTCTCTTTGGTTCGTCCCTTGGGTGTTTGGGATCCAAAAACCCAGCTCCTCTTTGAATTGTGGCTGAAAATCTGCTTAAAAGCATCAGTGGCCAAAGCACGGTCGACGGCACGGCCGTGCTTTGCCTGACTCCGCCCGTGCCTCGGCCAGGGCTTAATTACACGGCCAGCAAGTGGGTTAAACACGGCCGTGCTTCGCAATGTACACGGCCGTGCTTTGACTGAACACGGCCGTGCTTCGGTGCCCGTGTTTGCAGCTGAATTGGCCAAACTGAATTTGCTCTCGGCATAAAAAGCACGGCCAGCAGTACACGGCCGTGTAATGCCTTAGGCTGCCCGTGTTTTGGCTCCAGCTCACCGAAATGATTTCCGAATGCCCCGAAACTCGTGCTTAGCCTTCCCTTTGACACCTGGGACCTGAAACATGACCAAATAGCACAACCCGGCGTAAAATAGGCCAAAAGTACACGACTATGCCCCTCAAACGGATAAGAACTAGGGGCGCAAACATGTGCATTTACATCGTTATCATCTTCGAGAATGAGCATCTCACAATCGTTGCTAGCTTTTACTCGGCCCGTTGGTCGATTAATTTTCTTTATAAAACTTGCACCTTTTCATTATTGTGCTTTCTGGTTTTTGCCAGACCAAGATAAAATCTAAAGAAATCAAGAACGAACAACACGATTTGGGATAGGAACCGCCATTCCTGTATCCCTAGAAAATGGTGGTAAACACGGACTCAACTGCTGAAATGGTTTGGATTGAGATTTTTATCGGGTGTCAGGGAACCATGTGATTATAAATTAGACTTGATCAAGACGGGCTAAAATTTGAAATTCAGCCTGTTTGACCGACCCCATGCCAAACTCCAATTATTCTTTACTTTCAAACTTTCTAATTGAAAATAAATATATTGAAAGAAAATAGATGATTGCAATTCACTATTAGCACATCACTGATTCGGGAACAAAACCATAGAAATTCGAAAGGAAACTGGAAATGTTTATGATCGTTTTAATGTTAAAAATAATCAAATGGATCTTTTTGTTTAGTTTTTTTACTAAAAAAATACCAAACGATTCCCTATAAAATACACTATAATTTAATCAATATGATATCAAATAATTATATAATATATATTTAAAATGATAAAAATTGGACTAATCGAGTTGGGCGAGGCTGAACCATTTAGTAATTTTAAATTACAATATATTTTAGCCACTAAGATATAAAATAATAGCATTATATATTTTATCTTAGAGAAAATAACTTGTTTAGAATAGCAAATCCATAATGTTTATTTTACTTGATGACCAAATCCCGAATGAAGGCTTTATGGTCTGACGTGAGGAGAGGAGTTGGTGCTACGGAAATGACAAAACCTTAACAACACAATTGAGACTGGAAGTACAGGGGTTGCATTTTTGGATTCATTTGCCACAAAAAAAAAATATTTTAGAAGATTCCTCACAATTTAATTCCTCCATAAGAAGCGTACACGATCACTTGAACAATCCAAAGCATCATATAAAAATGATGCAGTACCTTCACGTTCAACCCTGCATACACTGTTAAACTATCAAGGTAGCCTTAACGCTTCATCCTGTCATTTCTATAACAACAATCTTGTCATTCCCCGACAGCAACCAACACACAATTATTGTCATTCCCATTAATAAGAACTCTCATCGTTAAAAGGGTTTCTCAAGAAAACTTACAGAGACTTCATCATCTCCGCCTAGAACTAAAGATTCAAGCGTACACATTAGCACTTGCTTCGGCAATTGAATAAATCAACAACCAAAACTTATCTTTAGGAACTGAACTTTAATGGGGTTTGTTAAGAACTAAACATAAGGCACATGGAGAAAGAACTTGTTTACCCTTGTAGGAGATGTCTTTCTCTTCTCCAAACGCTTCAATACAATGTTGGATTGTGGTCCTTGGATCACTCGGATTGTAGATTATGAGATTTTGAGGAACCCCAATCGATACATCTAAAGATGATCGATTGGGGTTTGGCCTATGAAAGAACCCAATTGACAGCAAAGTCGGCAAATAGATGACGAACCAATCATGCATAGTTCCCCTTCCTTAATTGCTTACAAAAATAACATTTCACATGGACAATGAATTTGGGAAGAATAAATGGGAAGGTGAATCAGTCGTCATCCATCTCTGGGGAGAAGAATTTCGCTCGGAATGATAAGAGAAAACGGAGGGAACAAAGAAACTGTATGCTTGGGCGCTTCAGGAAAGAGAACCGAATAGTCATCGTTCTTCTCGATCAACCTCTTTCTTCTCACATATCCAGAAAACGTAACGGAGATTCAAAGTTCCTCGGCCGGACCGGGAAGCAGAAACGACAATTGAGCCAATGGGTAAAGAGGCCATGGGAGAAGTTGAGGTATGGGAGAAGTCGACGCTGAGCAGAGCAACAATGCGAGGCTTCTCTTTGTGGGAAACAACGGAGAAGGGTAGGTGCGGCGGGGGACTTGACGATCGATGCGGCTGAACAGTTGAAATATGCCTCGGCGTGACTGGAACCAGTTCTCTGTTTATGGGCTGAAACGATCGCTGGGCCCGTTCACTTTCTCACTTGTGCGGGCGATGAAAATTGCTCTTTCCAAAATTATCACTTTAGTTCCGAAAATAACCCGGCGACGTTCAAGGAGAAGTCAGGAAATTCAAAATACTGAAAATTTCTTGAAGATCTACTATATATTATAGGAGGATATGTGTAGATATATTATTGGGTAAGATTGAGATTTTCATCTACTCAGCTGAAAATGCAATTGCATATCTATTATCGAATCACTTTGCAATTAATATAATAGTTTGATGTAAATTCTTTAAATGGCGTGATAAAAAAATCAACACCATGTAACAGTCACCTGCCAATATATTAAATACTTTAGACCACTACGATCAAAGTTAAAAGAAAACTAAACTTTGGCATACAACTGTCATATACAAAACATAGTAACACAATTCACATAAATCATAAATTACAGGCATTTTATTGATATTAAACTTTTCTTAGTTTACTTAAAATATTATTGAAAAATTATGTTTTGGCACATAAATTTTTTTGGGTAAATACTAATTATTATCCAAATATTTTCCGCATTTTTTTATTAGCAAAACTTATTAAATTACTAATAGTTAGTCAAATATTAACTTTCAGTTAGCAATTTCTTAGTAATATTGATTTGACAACGTGATACTGACTTGGAAGACACACATGGAGGTCAACATTCCAAAAATTTAGAATTTTAACTAAGAAAATAGTTGCAAAATTATTAACGGTAACATAATATGGCTGATATTTTGATTCATTATAAAATATTTGGCTAATTATTAGTAATTCAATAGGTTGGAGTAACAAAAATGAATCTGAAAAAACTCATTATAAGCTTAACATAACATATTAATTATTACAGTAGACTTACGTACTATATTGTTTAATTGATACATAAAACTCATTATTTTGGGTGTGCCTATAGTGACATGCATGTCACTATAACAAAGTCCAAAACTTACCCAACACCACATCTTACCCGTACTTCAGTTCCAATTAGCAATTGTTGGTATAAAAACACCTTTAGTTTCTAGCTTGACAATATTAACATATTACCATAGTTATAAGAACCGAGCTGAATCAATGGTTGGGCCAAAAAAGCCACTAAAGCAGTAATAATAGCGTTTGGTTCATTTGATTGAACAGTTAGTGGTGGAACCAACAGTTTTTTATGGTTTGACATGAAATCAATTGAACCGCCCCGGGTTTGACTAGTCCATTGGTTCAACCACAAAAAATTAAGAAAAAAATATTTTAACATAGACTAATTTTAATTATGATTCATTTTCTTCATTTTTTCAGTCTCCTTGTCAGGTTTATGCTGTCCACTACGGATTGCCGTCCTAATTATTAACTTAAATTTAATTTAAAAAATAGATTTCTTTTGCTGGATTGTTCGATACTTTGTTGGAACATTTTGATGATAGACGATATGAATTTGTTTTAATTGATACATAAAAGTATTATTTGTTTATAAGTTTTAGTAATCTATTTTTAATTTCCATAATTGTTAAAGAATGTTTTTAGGTAAATTGCTTAATGTATAGTCCAATAATAAAACTAAGTTATAAATAAGTGTAACATTTGATTAAACTATTATGTAAAATTAACTTATCTTATAGAACTTTTACGTGATGCAAAATTGATGGGATTGTGAAAATTGTAGGCAATAAGAAAGGGATTTTATTTAACAATAAATAAGTTATGAAAAGTATCACATATGATTAAATTGTTAGGTAAAACTAACATATCATAGAAAATAATTATAATGCAAATTGATAAGATGGTCACCAGTTTAGTTAATTAAAATTGCAGAATTTTCATTCAAACTTATACTATGAAATATTTACATATTATTTTTATTTAATTGATACACAAAAAATTAACATCCCTCATAAGTTTTACGTAGTGTCTCCATCATTATTGAATACTTATGTAATACACTATATGTAATTTTATACATAAGGAATATAACTATATAAGTAATCCAGTGTAAGAGTCATGTAATGTATTTTTAATTTACGTAATTATTATAGAATGGTGTTACGAAAATCTTCCATAATAGGTGACCTAATAATAAAAATGAAGTTATGTAAAATATCACATTCGATCAAACTACTTGTAACTTACCTTACAAAAATTTTGCGTGATGCAAATTGATTAAATGATGTACATTAAATTGTAGTTCATAATAAAGTATTAAATTTCTGCCCAATTACTCATGTCTTACTCTCATACTCCGATTCCCTCCTCAATTTTCCAGCAATTGGACCAATGTTGCAGCCCTCTCTTGCTCTCTTTCAACCTTGCCTATACCACTCAATTTCCCTTCTGCTCTCCCCTCTTATGCACCTTAACCAATCAAAATATAATTAAACCCCTCTCAATGATATTAAACTACGAAAAGGAGCAATAATGGAGACTTAATTAGAGGAGCTAGGGAAATAAATCCTTAGGACCGGCAGCTTCCGTCTCTCTGCTGGGCTAAGCTTCGCAGCTGCCACCAAAACTTCGTCTAGAAACAAAAGGAGAAGAAGTAGAGAGATATATCAAGGGAGAGGAGGGGAAGAATGGGGAAAACGATGAGGGGAGAAGCTTACTCAGCCTCCAGGCAGTCTTCGGGTGAAGAAAAGATGCTGCCCGGCACATGCCACAACCGGCCGTACGCACAAAACATATTTTAAAACAATAAGCGCCAATGAACAGTATTTTTATGAGAGCTTTTTTTGTAAGGAACAGTACAAATATTAAAAGGTCACTTACGGCTACGGGTTATAGCCTTCTCCAACCCTTCCCAAAGCAGCCATAAACGACCATACTGGGTAGGTACTGACTCTATCCTTCCCCACCTCATCTAATGCAAGGCTCCACCTTGGGTTGAAGGGTCACGAGTCACTAATTAAGTTGCTGCGTGAGATAATTGTTGTGGGGACCCTTTTCCATGTGCTACTGTCGATAATGGCTTAACATCCAAGTTGAGATAAGTGGCCAGCAGAAGTCAAAAGCGCTTAATAATATGGAAATTAGTATCGTAGCTGGTTTCAGGGGGGCGGAAGCAAACAGTTGGTTGTTTATTTGGCGTCAATAGAGTGGACACCCAATTGAATTCTGGGTAAAAAAATGTATTCGATCGGCATCAATAATATCTTGCGATAAACAAATAATGGAAACTCAAAATATGGCTTCCATTTAGCCACGTTCGACTTTAGACATGTGATACAGCTACGGGCTTTCTACAATGAGGCAAACTTAAGTAGTTGCCCCTTTTCTATTTAAGGAAAGAAGCTGTCCTATTTGCAGTTGCAAAGCAAGTACATCTACTTTCTAATCTTTCTCAAAAAGGCAATTGTCGGAGATGGAAATGGCGCATATGCTTCATATGAATGGCGGCACTGAAGACACAAGCTATGCTGCCAACTCCTTACTTCAGGTAAATTTTATTAGTGAGAGTCCGAGTTGTTTGTAATCGGTTGAGATATCAGTTAGCGCATTGCATCAATTTGAGATTCCGGCCTCTTATTTCTTCTTTTTGGCAGCGGAAGGTGATATCAATGACTCGACCCATAATAGAGGAAGCCGCTATGGGGCTCGTCAGCAGCTCCAACTTCTCCGGACGGAATCTAGCCATCGCCGATCTGGGATGCGCTTCAGGACCCAACACTCTTTTCGCTGTGTCAGAACTCATCAAAGCACTAGACAAAGCAAGCAGGAAGTTGGGTCACGTATCTCTCGAGTTCCAGGTTTTCTTGAATGACCTCCCTGGAAATGACTTCAACAGTGTCTTCAGGTCCTTGCACGGGTTCACAGAGAAGATGAAGCAGGAATTGGGGATCGAGCTACCGATGTTCTTCAATGGAGTGCCTGGGTCTTTCTACGGCAAGCTTTTCCCATCCGACAGTCTTCACTTCATTCACTCGTCCTACAGCCTCCATTGGCTATCACGGGTTCCTCCAGGATTGGAAGAGATGAATAAGGGAAATATTTCCATCGGGAGCAGCAGCCCACCAGGTGTCTTGAAAGCCTACTACACTCAATTCCAGACAGATTTCTCCTTCTTTCTGAGCTGCAGGGCGCAAGAACTGGTGCGAGGAGGGAAAATTATTTTTACATTACTGGGAAGGAGATGTCAAGGCCCATCCACCACGCCATCCATTCATCTCCTCGAACTCTTGTCTGTCGTCCTCGACCAAATGGCCTCTGAGGTAAGGTGAAACATATGGATGTTGTTCCGCCAATTTCCAAAATAATACCTTTGACTAAGATAGGAATTAAATGGTTGACAAAAATATGATAAATTGATGGAGATAAGCAAGTACTAACAATTAATGTGTTCTGTTTCATCATTCTCAGGGATTGATAGATCAAGAAAAACTGGATTCCTTCAATCTCCCATTTTACATGCCATCCCCGATGGAAGTAGAAACTGAAATCCAAAAACAAGGCTCTTTCACCATTGAGCGTCTCGAGGTTTGGGAATCTAATTGGAATCCCCATGATATGGAAGTAAACTTGCCTGAAACCCTACAAGATGGTGGGCACAATGTGGCAAGGTGCGTTAGGGCGGTGATGGAGCCACAATTAGTCAGTCAATTTGCTTTGCAGCGGAAAATCGCGGACGAGGTATTCATGAGATACAGAGTGATACTTTCGAATTGGATGTGTGAAAAGGAAGCTCATCACTATGTGAATGTTACTGTCTCACTTACTAAACACTAGTGATGCATGAGGCAATTTATGTCGTAGCATAATGTTTTAGGTATCAAAGATAGAAATCCTAATCTGTCAATTCTCTTATCTATCCAATCCACCCAACTACCTATAATAATTAAACAATAAAATATGCCAACTATCAATACACCAAACCTACCCCTATAATTGAACAAAGCATCAAATGCTAGAAACCACAATAGTTGGCCTTATTAATTGTTTTGTCGTAGGCCTTTCTAATAATGGAAACAAGCCTAGGAATTGTGTATAAATATGTAGCCTCATTTGAGGCATGGAGAGGGGCAGAGAGCTAGCTTTAGAGAGTGAGCATATTATCAGATAGCTCTTTGTAAAGGCAATAATTACCTAGTTGCGTGAGATATAAATAAATATTAGAGTGAAACAATTTTCTTTTTCTAAATTCACTATATTTCCGTTGTGCCCCAACAGTATTGTCCAACTATAAGAGCATCACCTGTTATTTGTCTCTCGAAAATTACTATTTATCGCATAAAATTTTGTTCACCACTCTTTGTAATTGAGGCTCTACGAAAATTGGAAGGCTCACCGGAAACTTGATGGGAGGGTCGCCAACGACTGTAGTGATGATTCATCATCGGATTTGGTGAATGTGGCAGATGGTTGTCATCTCACCTAGAACCTTGTTGGAGAAGAATTATATCCACCACTTAGAGAGAAGATGAAACAACCCGATCCTTTTCAAACCAAATCAAAACTCAAAGAAAAAACCGGTTACTCCAGAGCAACCCAAACCACGTTTTGAAAATCAAACTGACAATTTTTAAGAATTTCAAATGAAGGGCCCTAAACACTTGGGCAATTACAATCCAAACTACTTAAAACATATTCCTTGAGCTTACCAGTATACTCATAAAGATAGTTAAGATGGATAGTCCCATCGCTTTACCCTAATCCTTCTGACATCTTCAAGTTTGACGCTGCTGATCTCCTTGATTAACCTCCTCGTGCTGGTTACATCATCTTCCCCTTTCCACACCTGGTGAGTGAGAAGGAGTTAGTCCACTACAGGAAAAATACACTTTTACCTAGGGTAAAATGGTAGTTAATAGTCCCTAAACGGTCAACTGCTACGTTACGTCTCGCCGTCCAGTAGGGACCCCAACATACTCGATCAACTGTTGCTTTACGTCTCGTCGTCTAGCAGTAATCTGACCATCTACCGCATCCATAAGTGGCCCAACCGCCTGGGGTTTCAATTACCAACAACCATGCATTCATACATACACAAGCACAACGTGTGCCTCCGCCTTCAGAAGGCGACGAGATACCTCAAACACATAATCGTGCAAAACTCATCTTCAAATATCGTCAAATTAAATCACTTACACCTCCTGGACCTTCTTCAACTTATAAAATTGGTAAATCTAGAAACAATCATCTAAAGTGGCTCAAAAAAATTTAAACATCTTAAATTGCATTTCTTGAAATTTCCTCAAGGTTTAGTGACTACCCAAAATTTGTCACTAAAAGCCTACAAGTTTGTCGCTAAAAACCCAGAATTGCACCCATGAAAAATCACCAAAACAACCGAACTAACTCAAAGGGGTTCCGGACGTTGATCTCCTTGTCGATCGATGTTCGATCTCTCAAACGTTACCGCAAACGGTATGTACTAAAATACGGGTTTCGAATTAGAGAATCGAATTTAGAATCGAGTTTAGAATCGTGAAAGGATTCGTAACGGGGTCGGGTCTTCTTCTCCTTTTCCTATTCTTTTTCCCTTTACGCTCTTCCACGCTGCTTCTCACTCGACGCTGGGGAAGACAAGGAGGGTGGGGCGCTGCTGGGGAAATAATTGGGGAAAGGATTTTGAGAGACTCGTGGGTGCTCGGGAATTAACACAGGGGCTGCTCGACTCTTTCTTAGTAAATATATATAGCAAAGGCTAGTGGTGTATGGTGTACGCTTTTGTTCACACCTATTAATTAATTATTAATTATTCTTAATTTACTTAATTATTATTACTAAATATAATTACAATTATATAATTCGTCAATTGTTGTTTACGATTTCGTCGAGCTCTGCTCTTCCCTCTTCCACTCTTTCTCTTTCCTGGTGCGATCCTTCGTAGCGTTTCTTCCCCTTGCTGAGCATCCTTCTCGCCACAGATGGAGCTGAGAAACTCTAGGTTGAAGATAGATTTGGCTAGTTTCTGATGGGGGCGCCGGTGCTGCTGGTTGAGGTGAGATAGCATGCATTCTTCAAGACTGAAAGCAACATCTAATTGGGTTTGTCACTCCCCGCCTTCAGCCATGATAAAAGAAAAAAATCAAAGGTTAAAATGGAAGACGGTGGAAGACAAACACTAACCATGCGATGAAACTTCTTATTCCACTAGCCTGTCACCCTAGCATGACCCACAACTCCAGTCATCCACTGCATCTCCTCCCTTACATCGATTCCTTCCTGCGATAAATCAAGCTCACAAAACCTAGGATGTAGAGAGATAAGTCGGACTAATTTGGATTAGGAAGTAGGCTGCCACCTTAGAAGGCGATGGGATACCTACAACACATGATCGCACAAAATTCATCAATTAACTAAAATTACTGAAAATAAAAGTATTAACTAAAACCCCTACGACTAAGATATTACCCCCTTTACACTCACCTCCAAAAGATGTCTCCTCGATTCTTTACTCGTAAAAATCCCTCCTTGGACGAATTATCTCGGGGAACCTATGAATAAGAAATTCATTTTTTTAGAACACCTTTCTCGATTTAAACCCCTTTTGATATAATAGAACACCCTCTTCTCAAAATCCCTTCCTTCAAGCTCTTTCCAAAGATCCCTTAACCATCTTTAAAAATTTTCCAGAAATAATCACATAAAAAACCGACCTTTTTCTAATTAATTTCGTCTTGGACGAATTGTTCACCCAACTTAAACCTTCTTAAAATGTCATATGATAATTTTCCAGCGTTGATCATGAGGACTCATTGATATGATCCCAATTGGATCAATCCACGATTCACAATTACTTGCCAAAGAAGTCATCTCAACTAATTTGAAGAATTCTGTTTTTTGGCCAAGTGTTGAAATAGTTTCAGGTAGCCTACTTTGGAAGCTTGTATCTTCCAAATGGTTCAATGGAAATGGGATTTCAAGGGCTTGTTTTGCAGATAACGTTGCCATATTTCCAATGTTATGCTTTTTGGGTCCATATGATATCATTAAGGTTTTTTCCCAAGCCTCATAGTTGCAACCTCAAAACTGGAAAACTGCCAGAAAATGGTTTAAGTCTGGAAACAGTTTTGTGAAGCCTACTTTGGAGCTCAATTCAAGAAGCATTGATGGGATTCAAGTCAAAAGACTTCCACAACATGAAACTAGGTATGTTTTTGAACAAAGGGAAGGAATTGGATGAAGAATTGGAGTTTCGGAAGGCCTCGAACGAATGGCACGAAGTTAGTACGAAAGCTGTTTTTGGACTGTTTGCTAGCAGCTTACTTGTGCGTCAAGAAAGGGAGTTTGTGGCCGAGTTTTGTACTGTTTTTAGATTTTTTTTACCTTAATTGTTTCCTAGTTACATTAGGTTTTTATTAGGTTTTTATCGCCTTTAAATAGCTTTCAAATTCACGTTGTAAGATAGACTTTGATTAATCAAAAAACAAACCCTTTGGTTTTGTGCAAGTTGCGACTTGTTTGAGTTTGGTGGATTCCAAGCTTGTGAGCTTTGTATCGATTGAATATCCTCTTTAATAATGGTCGAGCAGCTACCCTTTTATACAATACGAGCTTTGTATCGATTGAATATCTTCTTCAATCATGGTTCTGTTTTGTCCTAATTTCGTATTAAGAACGCGTTGTTCTTGATTCAAGTTAAATCAATCTTCGGATTGATTGTTTGCTACTTTACTTTGATAAAAATACACCTCCAGGGTCGTGTTAAATGTTATTAGAGCCCGGTTCTACACAAGGGCAAAGGAGAAGAAGCAATTGTCTATATCACAAGCATAATTCGTGTTCCAAAACAGGGCAACCCTTATTTATGCTTTGCAGCTGCTGTCCGTAGCTAGATTGCGATGAAAACGTGTTTGGATCTACGAAATTGATAGAGGGAAGTACCGAGGCCAAGCACCCACGATTTTGTGGCAAAGAGAAGTCCCCTGCAGTCGTCCTCAAGCATAGAGAGTCCAACGAACAACGGGACAACCTATTTCACAGCCGGTGTTTCGTTGAAGAATAATTGGTGTCTCTAGTAATCGACGGAGGCAGCTATGCAAACCTCTTCAGTTTAGACGCCGTCAAGAAGCTCGGATTGACGACAAACCAGCATCCTCAACCATATAGCCTCAGCTGGATCAACGAACACAGGACGCTCAATGTGACGAAACGAGCTTTGGTTCGTTTTAAACTCGACAGCTATGAAGATGAAGTGATTTGTGACGTTGTACCAATGCATACAACCCACGTATTGCTTGAACGTCCCTGGAAATTCGACAGAAGGGTCATCCACGATGGCTGGGAGAATTCGTATACGTTTAAACATGAGGGAAAAAGATCAAATTGAAACCTATGTTCCCCGATGCAGTTTTTTATTTATTTAAAACATATGGAGGAGAATAGGAACGAAGGAAGCAATGTCAAAGCTCAGTTATGGCCTATGGGTACAACGCAGCATTGGATAAAATTTTATGAGCTTTCGCAAACTGCAGAAGTCCCTTCCAGAGCTCGAATCTGCAGCCTACAACTAACTCTGCATTTCCCCTGTAAAACAGAGTGGCGAAACCAACAGCCTTGTCGATGACGAAGCGGGAGAATTGGGGCACGAAGAGTCTTCAAAAAGCTTTCTTGAGGTTAAATGAACAACTACGAGTCAAACAGAAGCGCCAGATCGAGCTGATGGCATCAAATTTCCCCTTCGACCAGCTGCCCAGAACTCTGTTCGTCGGTGACGTTGAAACAGGGCAGGAGAGATGTCCACTTGGTCGGATCAACTGGGAGGACGTCGATCTCAACCACCGGTGCTGACACGTTCCCTATGAGCCCAGGAACGTCTTCGTAGCTTCAACACGAGTTGGTTTTCCTGGAATTCAAGAATCAATTCTGGAAAACTTTCCTCTGTTGAAGACGACGAACAGGGACGAGGACCCCCTCTGTGGATAGAACCACCAAGCGTACTTCGAGCCTTGTCGCCGCCACGATCACATTACAGGAGGCTCCTACGATTCTCGCTTTGGGAGAGATCGATCCAAAATTAGCCAAATTGAGGAATCATTATTTGCATATTGCTCCCCTGCAACTAGTGCACAGTAACGCGAAATTTCGCGAATTGGTTGGGGCAATGGAGAAGTATTGGAGCCAAATTAGAACCATGGGCGAGTTTCTAGACTCCCAAGGAAGGTGTAGAATCAAAGAAATCGTCTCGAGAACGTCTGAATTAATTTTGCACAATTTTGATTTGGATTCGCCGGTTTATGGGTTCTTGTCGCCGGAAAATGTACTTTTTGAATTTACCGGTGGAGGGACATTCGTGAATGATAATTAGTGACGACTCGAGCAAATTCAAGGTACGGGAATGGCTCCAATCAATTTGTGGGAGCAAGGAGAGCCTTTTGGTAGCAACGAATTCGATCACAAAGGCGTTGAGAACAAACGCCCAATTTTGGAGCCCTCGCCGGCGTTTGCGGGTTCACCAGAATCTGCAAAATTTTGGCCGGAAACTGGAAAATTGGCGAAAGCGATCTGGGTTCGATTGAGCAAAAATTTCGCGTGGGAAAGGTCCATTGGAATCCCACGAACATCTTGGCATTCGAATCATGGAAGACCAGCAAGATAAGGATTAATGAAGCCTCAATGTTTGAATGGTTCGAAATTAGGACGAGTTCAGGATACCACTTTCATGACCCAATTTGGGAGGATTTCGTTGATAATTTTGGTTGCAGGTCAAAACAAGATTTGTGGGCAAAGCTTTTTGAAGAAGGGAAGCCTGATATGATCCCAATTGGATCAATCCACGATTCACAATTACTTGCCAAAGAAGTCATCTCAAATAACTTGAAGAATTGTGATTTTTGACTAAGTGTAGAAACAATTTCAGGTAGCCTACTTTGGAAGCTTGTATCTTCCAAATGGTTCAATGGAAATTGGATTTCAAGGGCTTGTTTTGCAGATAAAGTTGCCATATTTCCAATTATATGCTTTTTGGATCCAGATGATGTCATTAAGGTTTTTTCCAAGGCCTCAAAGTTGCTACCTCAAAACTGGAAACTGCCAGAAAATGGTTGTCTGGAAACTGTTTTGTGAAGCCTACTTTGGAGCTCAATTCAAGAAGCATGGATGGGATTCAAGTCAAAAGGCTTCCACAACATGAAACAAGGTATGTTTATGAACAAAGGGAATGAATTGGATGAAGAATTGGAGTTCTAGAAGGCCTCAAACGAATGGCACGAAGTTAGTTCGAAAGCTGTTTTTGGACTGTTTGCTGGCAGCTGCGCACATTTTGGTGGCTAGCTGCATCAAGAAAGGGAGTTTGTGGCCGATTTTTGTACTGTTTTTAGAGTTTGTTTTTACCTTAATAATTTCCTAGTAACATTAGGTTTGTATTAGGTTTTTATTGCCTTTAAATAGCTTTCAAATTCACGTTGTAAGATAGACTTTGATTAATCGAAAAACAAACCCTTTGCCTTTATGCAAGTTGCGACTTGTTTGAGTTTGGTGGATTCCAAGCTTGTGAGCTTTGTATCGATTGAATATCCTCTTCAATCGTGGTCGAGCAGCTACTCTTTTATACCATACGAGCTTTCCCAAGGTGTGGAATTGTTCGTTGGTTCCGTTTTATCCCAATTTCGTATTAAGAACGCGTTGTTCTTGATTTAAGTTCAATCAATCTTCGGATTGATTGTTTGCTGTGTTACTTTGATAAAAATACACCCCTAGAGTCGTATTACTTATATAATGTAAAATTATCAAATCCTTAAAAACATACGACCAATTTCTAAAGATAGTAAATCACTTTCAAACATTCTCAAATTAAATCACAGACACCTCCTGGACCTCCAAATTATAAAGTTGGTAAATCTAGAAACAATCACCTGAGCAGGCTCGAAACAATTTAAACATTTTAAATCACATTTCTGTCACTAAAATCCTGCAATGTCCGTCGCTAAAAACCCAGAATTGCACCCCCACGAAAAATCACCAAAACTACCGACCTAACTCGAAGCAGTAGAGTTCCCTTACCTCTAGATGTGCCTGGGACTAGATCGAATGGCTCGGACGTTGATCTCATTGTCGATCGATGTTCAAACCCTCAAACGTTACTGCAAACGCTATATTACAAAAATATGAGTTTCGGATTACACTATCGATGAATCGAATTTAGAATCGTGAAAAGATTCATGATCCTTACCTAGGGGCATGAGAGGGATGGGGTCGGGGGCTCGGGGACGGGGTTAGATCTTCCTCTCCTTTTCTTTTTCATTTCCCTCTTTCGCTCAGCCGCGCTGCTTCTCTTTCGGTATTGGGGAAGACAATGAGAGTGGGCGCGCTGCGGGGGGAAAGAATTTGGGAAAGTGCTTTGGGGGACTCGTGGATGCTTGGGAATTAACACTAGGGTTGTTCGGTCCTTTCTTAGTAGATATATATATGGTTCAGGCAACGAAATATATTGAAGTGAAAAATTTAAGTGTGAACACAGGCATACAGTGTACGCTACCCTTTGCCATATATAAGTTAAGTAGTGTTACTGTTCCCTTACTTCTTATAGAGTTTTGCTTTGCACTACGGGAAAAATAATCTCTTGCAACCCTTAAAATGTGTTGCGTAAAGTATTAAAAGAGTTGCAACACTTTTACTAGGGTTGCTTAGAGTAGAAGTTGCAAAAACAATAGACAATTGATTTTTCATTTTCTGCAACCAAAATAAAATGGGTTGTGTATCCTTACCCCTCTTGCAACACTACTTTTGACAACAAATTTAAAAAATTTGCAACACATTTTAGGAAAATGGGCAATAGTTTTTACAAGTTTTCGCAGCTTTTAAATTTTATCTATTACGAGTCTAAATAGGCACCAATTACTGGCCAATTGCCACAAATTTCTTAGTCACAATTACTAATATTTGTGTGACAATGATATGGTCACTAAATATCCTTTTTGTGTCGAGTTAGAGCAGAAATTAAAACAACAACAATGACATTTTTAGTCGTCACAAATAATTGTCATGTATGACAATAATTCTGTCACAATACTCTTTTTGAAATTTGAGATATGATCTGGGACCTGGTTCGGTTGTCATTGAATTACTATTCGTGACGAATTGTGTTGTCGCATATGGTACCTGACCTATATGTGACGAATTTGGATCGTCACTTATAATATACTTTTATGACTATATGATTGTTACAATAGAATCATTTTGTGACAAGTTTTTCATCATAGAAAGAGACACAGTATCCCATCTTGCAGTAGATGATGGATTGGAGTGGGGTCTGTGAGATTGATTGTGTCAAGGAAGATGATGTGTTGGGAGAAGGCGGTGGCTTCCGACGGTGGGAGTTTACTACAACCAAGAACCAAACAAAGAGGGCGAGGTTAACTTTTTAAGGTTTATTGGGGTCAGAAGGAGTATTACCGATTGAGGCGAGGAACTGGTGGGATAGTTATCAGGGGCAGGAGGCAGTGACTAGATGATGAAATGGAGTTGGTGAGGTTAGAAAACGGCTAGTATCATTTAGAGGACGGTTACGATTCCAAAAAACGGAGAAACGGAGGCGGGTTTCAGTCGATGGAAGAAGATAAAAAGTCCGCCTAAATGGGCTGCCAGGTCAGCCACCTAAAATCACTTAATGGGCAGAAAATTTTGAATGGGGGTTGCAGTTTTAATTTAAAACTTATATATCTTTCCGTTCAAGTTAAAAATTTATTTGATGTGTTTTTTATTTTTGTGATTCCTTTGTTTTGGTTTCTCCCATCTTCTTTGGTCATTAGCGGCTCTTAATGAGACAGTCAGCTTTGTCCCTCCCCTACTTTGCTGAGTGTTTTGTTAAGTGTATTCCATTAATTGTTTCAACATGTACATATCAGTAGAACGGTTAGGCAACAGTAAACTGACATTAGCTTTATATATAGTAAATATAGTAACGATTTATGATTAAAGAATCTCAGGAAATCGTTTTGATAAGAGAATGTAGCGCGAAATTTGTGAGAGATTTTAAAATATTTCTTATTTTGCAGGATTTTAAAACAATTATGCCTTCGGAAAGATGAATGTTTTTACAATTAGAAATTTGAAAAAGTCTCAAATGTGGGTTTTTGAAATAGCTGATGAGGATCAGCTATTTCTAAATCTTTCGTTCTTGTTTTATTTTTTTCCATCACCTACCCTCATACCTTCTAAATAAAATTTTCCATGTAATTTTAATTTTCTTATTAAAATTCCTCATTCATTTACAAACAAGTTATTTGGGTCAAATCCTATATTTAAAATATCTAAGTTTTTAATTGAGGAATTTTAACCCAAATTCTTCATTTACAAATTTCCTCATCCAAACGACCCCCGGATTTTTTGCTATTCAAAATTTCTAGTTTTGCAGTTTTCCGCCTACATTTATTAAATTTTGATGTTACTTCTAAGTTCAATATTTTCCTTAATTTTGAAAAAAAAACTAAGTTAATTATTATTGGGAGTTAACTCATTCGAGTCTATCTCCTCCACTCTTCTCTTTCCGTTGCACTTACCTCCCTTTATTCTTTCCCTTTCCGTTTAGCTCAAGAGCACGTCACTCATTGTATAAATCAGTACAACATGTCAACATCCAATAATAAAATTCAAGTCTTCTTCCAAATTTTCACTTATTCTATAATTATGTCATAACTAGTCACAGGCCCGGTCGATTGGCCGAATTCATTTGCCACTCGCGTAAGTAGCAGTAGCAATTTTTATGTGAGCTTTCCGTTTATGTGATAGTATGTTTAGAAATGAAGGTATTTGAAAATATTTAATATTTGGTATCGTAAAAGAAATTAAATTATTTAAATTCTTCAGCCATTCAAAAGATGATATCATAGTATTTTTTGACATTTTAACCGAATATCGAGTATAATTTTTTCATAATTTTTTTTTTATCAAAAAACCCTTCTATACTCCTCATTGTCAGATATTACTGGACGTTTTATTTTTTGTGTTTGTAAAGATCAAATAATCTATCAATGTCGAAGTCCAAAGTGTGGGAATACCATCTCACATTATGAAATTGGTATATTAAAATTGCATTGTGCACTTATTAAATGCCTGCATAAAAATTTCATCTGTGTAAACTATAATAGCCCATGTTGTAAATTTCAAGGACTCGATTAAGAAAACGGATGGCGATAATTCCCGATTCTTTCCCACTAAGATTGCACATCTGACACTTGGCAGTGAATCAGAATTGTGACAAACAGATTCCTTACTTTATATCCAGAATCCTAGAAGGCAACTTCTTTCAAATAGTCACTCCACTCATCATCATCTGCCAATAACCGAAGAGCATAACATGCTTTTGGAAGGAATCATGGACAACACCATTAACTGTTCTAAATTCTTTATAAGAACGACAACCTCGAATTAAATGTAGCAACATGCGAAGATAAAATCTTTGTTTGCCTGATGGAGGACGGTAATACAATCTTCCAATACAAACCTTGTTATTCCTCAACTGCCACCTTTCCAACTACGATTCCAAACAAAATACTATGAAAACTCCACAAAAGTATATTTTCGTGCCTCAGATGAATGCGCATTTATTTTCATCCATGGCAATTGCATTGATGTTTCATCTTTTTCAATAGCTTTTACAAAAATTTTTCTCCTTTGTAACTTCTTTTTCACCCCAGGCAAATGACAAGGCATACGCAACACAGAAGGTGAATTACTGCTAACATCAAACTTAAAAAGTCTCCAACAAGTCTCACCTAATGTGATGTAACGACAGTCTAGAAACGCTTTAATCTCATCAATACAAAGGCATGTTGTTGAAGATTTTTCTTGGTTGTGGTGTTCTCCATTAACACCAGTTCTAGATTCCACAGTCGCCATTACTCTGTCTTCTAGTTTGTTGATGTATATGGACAAATACTTAATCGCCTTAAACAAAATAGTAAATCAATCATAAATATTCGAATATACAAATAATTATAAGGCATAAATTTTACAACCTTTATATAATCTTTTCTCTCAGACCAACACTTCTATTATGTATTTTAGAATCCAAACCTTTTTTCATAATGAAACTTGATCCTGGGTAGATTAGTAAGATATGGGTTACAATAGAATCAAAATATTGTATTCTCTATACATAATAATATACTATCTTTCTGTAGTATACCAATCAGGCATTACAATATATGTATGAAACAATCAAAATAATGATTCCGTATCCTTCCTGGAACTGGGAATAATAAACATATATATGCATATTATATCAAAGGCCCATAAAAGGGATAA
The DNA here is from genome assembly GCA_964030455.1 of Linum trigynum. Lineage (NCBI taxonomy): Eukaryota > Viridiplantae > Streptophyta > Magnoliopsida > Malpighiales > Linaceae > Linum > Linum trigynum. Next base: position 22,405,430 of record OZ034814.1, on the reverse strand, counting down.
ATTACACATTTGGTCACTCAAAGTACACAAATCTTTCACGTTTGCCACCCGAATTACTTTTCTTTCTTATTCGCCACTAACTTTATTAATCGTTTGACAGTTAATCACCGCCCGTTACACTCCGTTAAATTTGTCCTACGGGCAGCCAACTATAAAATTTGACCGTTAACTAGATGACGTGGAAATTAAACAAAATAAAAAAATTATTTTTCCAGCTCATCATTCCACTTACTTTCTTTATCTGGTTTATCATCTTTATTATATAATAACAATTAATAAAGTGAAAATGACGAGGTTCTATAAAAGAGCAGTAAAAATTAACGAGCGCAATTCCGACACATCCTACTGCTCTGCTAGTACTGCACTCTAGTGCCACATCCTCTTCCTTCCGGCAGACCAACCAGTTTCCGCCGCCGTTGTTGTATCATTCGCAATGTCGTTGCTTTCGAAGTAGGACTGGTCGAGGGTCGTCGTGTCGTTCAGCGACTGGTGGTGGTGGCGCTGTTGGTCTTCTTTCACGGCGAGGACTTGTTCCACATTGGAACGGAGGGTATTGGTTGTCGCCTCATTGCTCTGTGCCAAATCTTGCCATATTTGGTTCTCGATACAATGCGACTTCACTTGCTCTTCCAGCACCCAATTCTCGTCTTCTTTGGCCCTGAGTCGCTTCGACATTCCTTCCTCTATCACTTGGATGATCCTCCTCGCTTGCCTCTTCCTTTTATCTTCAAATTTCGCCCTCACTTTCTCCATCCATTATAACAAAAAAAACAAATCAACACAATCAGTCACCAATTAAATTGGGGGGAAAAATCAAATCGAGCCAGACTCTGATACTCCTACGAGCGAGAACTTACATGGTGAGAAATCAGGCGGTCGACGTCAAGTTGCTACTGTTAGATCTAGAGGGAGAAATTGGGGCTAAGAAACGAGAATAGAGCACCGCCACCGCCGTTGGCTTTGTTATTGTTGTTCGGCTGACGAGTAGGCATGTCAAATGGGTCTTAGGGTATGTGTTTTACCCAAACCCAATAGAATTTGGGTCAAATCAGGTTTTGGGTTTTTCTGTTTTGGAGCAGACCCATACCCATCCAATTAAATTGGGTCCAACATAGGCCCAGAAAATTAATAAAAAAAAACAAATCTCTACAGAACCCAAACGGTTCTCTTCGACCTAATACGCTTAACCAAGGGTTTCTTGCTGATTCAGGTGTTCCTTCCAGCCAAGGGTTTCTTGCTGGGCTACTCCAATCCCAAGGTAAAAGTATGATGGAAAGTACAGCTTTTGGATGCAGATTAACAATGAAGGAAGAACACCCTCCCTTGCTCACTCACTCACTCAATGTTTGGTTACTGCTTCTGCCTGATAAACTTTACTTCTTTTCTGCTTTTAAGTTTAGGAATTTACTAATGGGAACTAGAAAGTCATAAAGAGAGTTTTCCAGGAAAAACACATTCTGCTGCTTCTAATCCCAGTTTTGCTACTTCCTCGTGATGCAACTGCTACTTTGCTGGAGTTGCTAAGCATATACTAAATTGAATTTCAGAATGAAATAGGTTTGACCAATATATCTTCAAGTTCAAGGGAAACGAAGAATAAAAGTAGTGGTTTAAAAATATTTGCTTGTTTCATTCAATACGAGGACCAATCAAGCTAACATTAAGCGTTTCAAGACTACAAAATTTTTACCAAGGGGGAAAGGAAAAGCAAAAAGCCAGAACCCCCCTTAACTATACAAAAGAATATGTTCTTCCCCTAAATCAGAGGCAATGCGATTCATTAATTTTTTGGCCATCACGGTTGAAATTGAAATTTCGACAGGGAAAGGCCATCACGGTTTCTGTTTTAACTTATACCCAAATGGACTCATTTGGGTCGGCCCAAAAATACAGGTCCATTCTGGACCCAATCTAAACCCAACCCAACCCAAAAAAGTAAAAATAAATTTGGGTCCATTTGGGTCCAAACCCAATACCCATATGGGTCAAGGTATTTGGGTCAAAAAACCCAATAGGCCTACCCATTGACAAGCCTACTGACGAGGCGCTTGATAAGACGAGAACAAAGGATTTTTTTTGTTCATACAATCCCTCGACCTCTTCCTCGACGCCGGAATCTAAATGTTGCTGTAGTTTTTGAACGTCAACAGACCACTGACCTCCGACAGTCTGACTTGATCGCCGTCGCCATCTTCTGCTGCGGTGGAGAGACGGAGTATTATACAGAGAGAGGGTCATAATCAATGGGAGCGGAGCAGTTGCGGCATGCAAAATCGATAAAGGGGGAAGAGATGAAATGACAATGGTGGGAGAGAGGAGAGAGTCAGTAAACCGTTTGGTGGAAGTCTGGTAGAGATAGAAACACAGTCGAGAGAGAATCGGAAAGGAAAAGGGAAATGATGAAGTGGAAAAATAATGAATGTGATTTAATGATGAGGTGAAAAAATAAATTTTATATACTTTTTTAATTTCCACGTCATTTAGTTAATGGTCAAACTTTATAATTGACTGCCACGTAGAATAAATTTAACAGAGTGTAACGGCCGGTGAATAATTGTGAAACGAATCATAAAGTTAGTGGCGAATAAGAAAGAAAAGTAATTTGGGTGGCAAACGTGAAAGATTTGTATTATTTGAGTAATCAAATGTGTAATTTAACCGCATAAAAGTAAAGACCTATAAAAGGGGTCGCTTTTCTATCAATGCACAAAGAGTTGCTTTTCTCTCTATGCATAGAGAAATTGACCCAAATCTCTTTCCGTGAATTGCGCATAGAGCAAGAAAGGGAGGATTGAGAACGTTCCGGTCAGGGTTGTCACGCCGGCCAGCGTGCCACCGGTTGTACTTGGTTCAATTTATACCGGTCATAAAACCGGTGTGACACCATCGGTATGACCAGCATGATCGATATATAAATCTCTAAGTAAAATAACCTTATTTTAGTGACTTTAATCATTAAAAATTATTTTAGTATTTATTTTATGAGTATAAATGTTAAATATTGATGTTATTTGTTGGATTCAAGTATAAATGTTTAGGTATTGACGTTAAATATCATGTTTAAAATGAGTATTTATAATTTTATTAGTAATATTGACCGGCATGAACCGGCACAAACCGGTAGGTGTCACCGGTCAAACCATTCCACTTGCTAAACCGGCACACTGACATAAACCGGTCTGACAACCTTGGTTCCGGCCAAGAAGCTCGATAAAGTAATGTTAGGATGTTCAAATATAAAGTAAAATAAAAAAAATCTTCAGAAGAGTTTCATTGCAACATAGAGGACATGCAATGGAAAAGGAAAAAGATTAGTCTTGTGAATTAAATGGGGTCTAGGTGAACGAGAGGTTTCTAAAAATTTGCTCTTCAAAGAACAAACTAGGCCTAATCTTCGCCTTACTTTGGATGACTTTTACAATACTTGGCAGTAGGGGTGGAAATTGGGGTGGGCATGGTTACCCGTCCCACATTTTGCGGGTACTTACACCCACAAATTTACAATTATGCTACCCACAATCCGCACTACAGTGGTTAGTGGGTAACCACTACCCACTGTGGGTTTATGCGGGTTGGGTGAGGTTACCCGCAAAAATCCATATTTGCAAGCATAGAGGTTTAGTCGCCACTAACGTATTTGTTGTTCGTAAGTAGACTATAGTGATATACACTTGTGTTGTTCGTGGAGATACAATTTTGTAAATCGATCTTACTCAACGTGAACATTTTTCTTTTTGAGTTTGGTATTCAACTTTTGTGTCAGAGAGCTGTGATTTCATATTTCCCCAACTAGGGGTGAAATATGACAATTAAATATCATCTTGTATTTTTTTCACACAAAAACAAAAACATACTAATAAAAGTTACAAAAGGTGTTCACTTTTAATGAATTGATTATTCTCCACTCTATCGGTTATAGTGTTTTATAAACTAAAAAATTCTTACATAAAACTGATTAGGTGTGTCTTTTTTATTTGGTGGCTACTTTAATTTTTATCCTCACACTTTTCACATACTATTATATTATAAAGTTAATTCACTAAATAAATATAATTAGTGTGGTTATTGTGAATTTTGTGGGTTAAACGCGGTGGGTAGTGGATAACCACTAATCACAAAAATCGTAATTTTACTACCCACACTCAACCCACTACCCACAACTTGTGGGTATGATTACCCACAATAGGTGCGGGTTGGTGCGGTTTGCGGATTATCCACAACCCACAACCCAAACTTCCACCCCTACTTGGCAGTATGGGCGCTTTTATTTGAAAAAAAAATTATGATACAAACTGGACTATATTTAAGGATAAAAAATATATTATACCTATATCTTTTAGTACAAGAAGCTGAACTTATATTTTTAAAGATATAATACAAATTCAACATGTAGCTAACCTTTTCGTAAAAAAAATTTATGATATAAACTGAACTTGTACTTTTAACGTTATGATTCAAATTCAACTTGTACAGTTGTACCTATATTTTTTAGTACAAAATCATTTTGACACTAACTCAACTTGTATCTTTAATGTATGGTACAAATTCAAATTCTACCTAAAAGTACCAATGTCTCCAAGCATAATAATAGGGCCTCATGGATGACTTTCACGATTAATTCTCATATCACTAGGATTTCTCATAGACAAGTTGAGCTCGTGGGATTTGTGAATGCAATCGGGCGGGTTCGGCCTGAGTTCAATCAGGTATAATGGTAGAGCTATTAGCATTCTTCTTATGATAGGACCTATAGTATGCTCAACAAAAGAATAATCAAACCTAGCGGCTAAAACTCCTTTAAATTAATACTAGGGAAACCGAAAGTACAATAATAAATAATAATAATAATAATGTTTATTAGAAGAATCCTTGTGATGTCCGGCAAACCCAGTCCCGATCTCACGGCAGTGAGATGAGGCTGTGAGATTCACTGTCCTCCGAACACCCGCTTCACTGGTCTCACGGGCAGAAGTTGCGACCGTGAGGCACGGTCGTGAGAAACTCCGAACACCATCATCCTTTGCCACTGTCGCGTCTTCAGTCATCAAACCTAGAAGCCTCGATGCATCTCTCTCCCGCACCTCTATAGAACTCGACCCCGAGTTCATACCGGGATAAAGGTCAACATCCTCATGGAATTCATAAATATAAGCCACATTAAAGGTACTAGATATGTTCATGGATTCCGACAAGTCGATCACATAAGCGTTGCCATTGATCTTCTTTAGTACCTTGAAAGGCCCGTACTTGCGAGACTGCAACTTCGTGTAAGTGCCAACTAGGAATCTCTCCTTATGCATGAACACTGTTACATCATCCCCTTCTACAAAAACTTTGGATCTACGATGCTTGTTTACTCACTATGACATAACACCAAAACGACCAAGTATAATCGCATAATGGAAATGCAGAATAGTGGTTTAGTTTAAATTATCGATCCGGGCTCTAGATCTACTACCTAACCCGTGAACTTCTATTATCTAGCGGGACTAAGTGAGTGAAGTGATTTCAAAGCAAAAGAAATGAAAAACAAGTAATGTTCTGGTTCTTTTCAGGTGCTAAAGGTCATCAAGGTATGGTTCTCCCTAGTGTGCAGCTAGTGCAGGTTATACGTTTCCAATTTACTCAGATTGATAGATAAATCGAGGAAAGTTCTTGACAAGTCTGAAATCTCGACTAAAGTAATCCAGACCCTCTTAGTTCGAATACCCGACGGGCGACTAAGCTCCACCAGTATAAACTAACCAAGGCCATAACACACCAACCTTCCTCTACTGGCTTTAATTCCAGTACAAATCAGTGAATAAATTTCTCAACTAAAGAAATCTATCCACTATTTCCAATTAAGGTTTCTCTATTAACCTTTAAGGTTGCTATATTAACCTATGAAGAGACTATCGTTCTAGGTTAAAGCAGGAATCGCAAAAAAAGTTTGATCAGGACTCAAGTAATTCTGAATCAATTCCTCAACTGAATATAAAACGTCAATCAATCATGAATTCAAGTTCATACAACTCTTCCTCGCATACAAATCTAGAGTTTCTCAATGTATTTATAGCATCCACAAATATAACGAAAGTTGTCATCAAAATACATGAGGATTTTCTCTGTTGTGATATTCAACTCATTGATGAACATTCTTAATACTTGGTTATTTCCACGTTTAGTGTATGAATAAGTTATGCACCGTCTTATGTCCAAATATTTTGCACATATTTTAGAGACTATATGATTCACCTGTTCATTTCCTTTTTGCCAGACGAGTCTATAAGCTTGACATTTAAAATGTTATTTTCTTTAATTTCAAACTAATTGTTATTTGATTAAAAAAAGTCATCATTTAGCAATATTTAAGTAACATGCATAAGTTTTTATTTATTTAGGACAATAGTACATAAGTCTCTAGTTTAGTAGATAGGGTTAAACATGTTGAAAACTTAGTCTCTCAATTGGAGATGAGGTTCGTGATGCAATGACACTTGATTCAATAAAACTTGGAGGATCTCATATTGATCAAACTGGAGAATGTATTTAAAGAAACGCTAGAGTAGTTAGGGTTTAGAGAAATGTAGAAGATATAAGGTAGTGTAATTGTGAACCCGCGGGAGAGAAATGATCTCTCCAACTCTGTTTTATACTAAGAAAAAAAGAGCAATGTTCATGACAAAAAAAAATTGTGAACATGTAATTCAAACATCGGTAAATATAAATGCAATATATCTTCAATTGGATGACATTGAAGCAATGCTCAATGAGTGGAACATCATTATCAAAGGACATGAAGTAAGGATAAAATAAAGTCGGTTGGGTATGAGATACTGACGAACGATTGCATATGTGTGGTTGCTCTCTTCTTCTTGTTATTGTTTAAATGAGAGGAAACATAGTGAAACGTTTAGGTGTTGCTAGAGTATGCTTCCTGGCTCGACTCTAACTACACATCTCAATCGATGGCCAAGCATAACCAATGACCGTGTGTAGCATAGGGTGAGCAACTAAGAAGCAATTAAAATATCAAACCACAAGTCTCCTAGGTGTACCTTACTTTGGTTTGTAGTTTCGTTATCTAGCCAACCTAGAATAGTGATTAAGAAACAAACCTATCTACAATAACCTAACCACTACCCCTCTAACTAATTATAAGTGGTGGAGCTCTCTTAGCTTGAATCCCCCTAGTTCTATCATTTGGATCGATGTTGAGTACTATCCTAGCTCAATCAACTCACTACCCTACCGTTTTGAGATCAACTCACTCGGGATTGACCCGGAACGACAAAGTGATGGATGGGAAGGTGCTCTATTCAACCTAGGGATTCATATATCGTTAGAATGTTTTTCGAATCAGCTCCCTCGGGGATTACCCAAACGATATATGATAGGAGTGACCCGAAACGCCAATAATGGGCTCTAAAGGGATTATCTCCCTCCTAGGTCAGTAGCTCAATTGACATGAAGTGGATTCCAAAATCATGCAATCCATGAAACACATCCATCAAATAGATAAATTCATCAATCAAACATAGAATATGTCACATACATCAACTTCAAACCAAAATCTAGACCTAGGGTTTATCAACCTAAGAGAAAGAAGTCTAGTTCATAGAGAAGATGAGAGAGAGTACAAAATTGCTCAAGATCTTCACCTTATAGGCTTGAATACTTGACTTCAAGATCAACCCAAACCTGCAATTAACCTCCAATATCACTCTAGAACTCCCTCTCTCTAGAACTCATCTTTGGTGTTTTGGAACGAAACCCTAGAGAGATAACCATGTTCTTCTCCAAAAACCCACTCCCCTTTCTCTCTCCTCGATGTTGTCTTTTTATACAGGTTGAGGGTCAATATCACAGTTAGATGTCATTGGGATGACATTGGCAGCCCGACCGTGATCTCATTCAAAAACGCAGATGTTTGCTGCATTTTTTGTCCAATATCACGATTAGCTGGAAATTGTCACGGTCTGATGAAAAGTTTAGCTTCTCTTCTTCATAGTATCATCCAGATTAACTGGATTTTATCTCTTAAACCAATAACACAAGGAGATATAGTTTTTGCAGGCCAATAGTCAAGTATAATTGGCTTCTCTTTTTTATAATCTATTACTCTTAAAAATTTGCAGGCCAACTTCTTACTGTTGTGTTTGATATTTTATATGGGGTTTATTAGCTTGCTTGACTTTTTTTCTAACTACTTGGACAAGGATAACGTGGGCTAATATATTTGTTTACTTTGCAGGTGAAGTTGTTGCTATGTAACTGAGGGATTTTTCCAATAATAGCATGTTAAAATTTTTTTTACAAAATTAGCACCCAGCCAAAAAAATTTACACTAATAGCACCATTTTTAATAGACCGCATCTCCAAGGTGCGTTTTATATGTAATCCGCACCCTCCAGGTGCGTTTTATAAATAAACCGCACCTTGGAGGTGCGTTTTAGTCCACGTCAGACTGGAAACCGCACCTTTGAGGTGCGGTCTGTGTTTGGTGGGCAGCGGCCTTGTGGACCGCAGGATAAAGATGCAATCCAGTGGCGGACCACTTGCCAGGTCAGCGATCCTTGCCACGGATCGAAGAACGCAGCGCCGAAGTGCGGTCAAGCTTCGGGGAACGCAAACCGCCTCGGCAAGGTGCAACTGGGGCATAATTACCAGACCGCCCCTAGGGGTGCGGTTTGTGTGGCAAAATCGCACCTTGGGGATGCGGTTTTGTTTTGGAGAAACAAACCGCATCTCCAAGGTGCGGTTTTGCTAGGTCAGGCCAAAATCGCACCTCGGCCATGCGGTTTCTATAGGTCAGACCTGAAACCGCATGGTTAAGATGCGGTTTTGGTCCAGGATTATGGACCGCACCTTAGAGGTGCGGTTTATATATAAAACACACCTCTAAGGTGCGGTCCATAAAAAAAGGGTGCTATTTTTGTAAATATTTTCGACTAGGTGCTATTTTTGTAATTTTTTTTAAAAAGGTGCTATTTCTAGAAAAATCCCCGTAACTGATGGGTAGAAGATACGTCAGAGATTTCATCCATGCCGAACATGAGGAGTTCATTACCCTGCTTAATCTTACGGTCGGAATTTGGCTCTATGACTTTCACGCTGCAAAGGGTTAAAAAGGTCATTCATGAATTTTACTCTTGTCGAAAAGGTATCATAAATTTACTTATACCATAGACAAAAAAGACTCTATCGTCGAGAGTACAAGGTTTCAATTTCCAAAGAGAGTAGTTATTGAAGTCCTAATCATCATCAGTTGACCGGAAAAGGCTGAAAATGTTTAGGTGTCAAATGTTTAAGTTTTCTCTTTGTGATCAAGTGTTTAATCAAGAAATTAAGTTTTCTTTCAGTAAACTAGCATGGTATCAGAGCTCAATTGAGCCGAATCCGTCTCAAATCTCTCGCTTGATTTTCCCTCATTTTCTCTCTCTTCTCTTGCTCTATAATCCCAGTATAAAACCAGCTGAGTCAGCTGAATAGTGCATGTTTTTTTAATCTACTAATCAAGAAATCAAGTTTCCTTCCAGTAAACTAGCAAAGTAGCCGAAGTCTTTCTCAGCAAATGAATCCTCTCAACAGCCCTTCCCTCCGTCCCCATCTACCCTATCTTCTCCACCTTCCTGTATTCTCCCCTCCGAGCAAAAGTTCGTCTTCCCATTTCTCTAGAACCTCTACAGCTGCCATTTATGGAGCCTTCAATATCTATATCTTGCAAACCTGCAACGCAATTAAGAGAAAACCAGTGTATCTCCAGATAGTGCAGAGAGAGATACGGCCTGGTGAAGAGGGGTTTCTCCCAAATCAGCCCAGGTCCAATAGGAGCAGAGATGGATCAGTAGGAAAAATCAGGGGAACCACCAATCCACCGCCCAAGCCACCTGAGAAGCAATCAATTGACAAGAAGGGGAGTAAATACACAGCTGGTAAAGAAGAGTCAGGCATTAATGGTGGTAAAGTAGAAGAAGCAAACATTTATGGCACCCCCACTGTTAGAGACGAAGGTCAGCGTGAGACAAAAGGAATTAACTGCCAGGCAGCACCTGAGGCAGAGACACGGGAACTCCCCTCGGCAATCATTAGACGACCGCCCACCCTACCCCTGAAGCACAAGTCAGCAGAGCTTAGCAAAGGAGGAAGTAATTTCTCTGACCAAATCGGGAAACAGATTTCCCGTTGGCAAATACAGCATGGTAGCAAGGGTGATAAGAGACGTTATAGACCGGCTGCTAGATATGGCCTTAAATGGCATTTACGAGGAAGCACGGCAGAAAGGGGCACCGGAGTCAAAGATTGGATTTGGCCTACACTATCCAGTGCTCTTAATGCACCAGAGGGCTCTATTTCTCAACCACCAAAGATCCCCCTGGCCTATTTAAAGGGGTATGTACCTTTCATATCAAATCCATCCCCTCTCCGAAATTGCACCCCTGCAGGCAGAAACCAAAGATCCAAGATACCCAGGAAATCAAAAGTCTCCTCCCTTTCCCATAGCCATCCTAACCTTCGTGAGATGGAATTGAACCAGAGAAACCTGAGGGGTGAGAGAAGCCACCTTGTCCTTAACGTCAGACCAACAATCGTTGGGGCAAGAGGTAGTGGTATGTCTACGCTGCTAGGGAAGTGGATCACCGATGCCACCATTAACCTACCTAAAGCTAAGAACGCAGCCGTCAACAAATGGAGGGCATATTGAGAAGTTCAAGCAACAAAAGAAGGAGACAACCTCTTTGTCTACTCTTTCCAGTCGGCAACTCAAAGAGATGCGGTGTTTGAAGCCAGACCATGGAATCTAAGCAACACCCTCGTTGCCCTCAAGAAATGGGACGGGGAACAAAAAGCGGAAACCTCAGACATCCAGACTGTGACCCTTTGGGTCCAAATGCATGACCTCCCTCAATCCCTCAAGGACGAGGAAGCGGTTCAGGCGGTTGCAGCCTTCATATTCCCCCAGTTCCACTGCATTGATCAATCCAACTTTGACTTTAGAGGATGGTTGAAGTTCATCAGGGCTAAAGTTGAGGTCACCATCGATGAACCCATACCTATCGGTTTCGAGTACCGAGTCGGGGAGAGATCAACCTGGGTGAGTTTTAAGTATGAGCGAATCAAGGACCTGTGCTATTTCTGCGGGAGGCTCGGCCACCTCATCCACAACTGCCACGAGAGGGAAGAAAATCGAAGGAACGGCTTGTGCACGGACCCATCGGAAGTCTACACACATGCACTCAGGGCCGGCCATGATTCACCGGCGAACACTCCGCCGGCATCCTTCAGAGAGAAACTGGCAAATTCACGCCGCCTGACCAGACAAAGCGCTAGCGTGCAGCAAATCCGCAGTTCCCGAGGGGAATCTTCGCAGGTTACTCTGACTGGGCTTCCGCTGCAGGGGCCTTTTCCCTACCCTCAAGGGTATGCCTTTCTGCCAAGCTCTGGAAGAGGAACGGACTGGGCACTCAGAGGAGAAGGGAGCAACCCGACACCCTCCCTGCAGACAGCCTTTCTGGAAATCGAGATGGAAGCGACAGCGAGGGCTATGCAGAGAAGCCTCGACTTGGGAGGAGAAGAAGGGAATCGTGAAAAGCTGGCGGGCCTGTTTGAGATGGGCCAGTCCCTTTCTCTGGCAAGCCCATCTTTTGAAACGAATGAAGCCTCACTGTCCCCGACTGTTGTGAGTCAACAAGCCCATGGGATGGCCCAGATCCAGTACCAGGCCCCATCGATTGAGCCCGCTGCTGCCCCCACCGAGGATGATACAGGCAGACCCGAGAAGAAAAGAAAACCTGAGCATCGGGCAAGCCTTTCTGTTCTAGTGCAGCAAACTGAGACAATCACTAACCTTTCTTTCGATTCCATGTCTTTTGTACCAGGTGAGAATAGGAGAATCTACCAAAGGAGGAAACATGTAACGAGGAAGAAAAGCCTGGCTGAGATCACTGCTGAAGGAAGCCATTCCGGAGAAGGCGAATCGGTCACTCCGAGGGCGACGACCGCAAGCCTTAAGCCGCCTTTCCAAGCATGAGAATCCTGAGTTAGAATTGTAGGGGGTTTGGCCAGCCCCTTACCAGGAGCTACTGCGGCAGACTTTATCGTCAATTCGGCCCATCAGTTCTTTTTCTAATGGAAACAAGGAAGGATGTTGATTTTATGGAAGAAAAGAGAAGGAGTATGAAGTTTGATCACTCTGAGTATGTCAGCCCAGCTAGTGAAGGAAGCAGACTTGCTTTGTGGTGGAAAGATGATGTCTCTGTCAGTATTTTAGAGTCGTGTAAGTCCTTCATGGACACCTGTATTAGCAAGAATGATGTCAAGTTTTTCTGCACCTTTGTTCACGCTCCTACCACGGCGGTAGAGAGAAGTGTTTTGTGGGATCGACTGACGTCCCTGAGGGAGCGACAGGAAGATCAGTGGTTGGTGGTAGGAGACCTCAATGTAGCAGCCTACCCTTTTGAAAAACAAGGCCGATGCCCTCTAAGGAATGAAAATGTGGGTCCGTTCAAGTATTTAATTGACTCTAATGCCCCGATTGACCTCGGTTTCTCTGGCCAAACTTTCACCTGGAGCAACAAGCAACAAGGGAATGATCTTAAAAGGGAAAGGTTGGATCGAGCACTCTGCTCGGCCTCTTGGCGAATGGAATTTGAATCTGCAACAGTTTACCACGAAGACTTTGTGGAATCGGACCATTGCCCGATTCGTATTGACCTTCATCCGAGAGGAAGAGCTATTCTCACTCCTTTTCGGTTTGACAAAAGATGGCGAGAAAGCGAAGAGTGCTGCCACATTATCACAAGCAGATGGCAATAAGGCGGGACGGTCAACGATATCCTGAACGATTGTCAGGAAAGACTTAGAAAGTGGGCGAAAAATGATAGAGCTGTAAAGTTGAAAAGAGAAAAAGAGATTATTAGCAGATTACAAGTTATTCAGGGGAGCCTTTGGGATCCAATGGTGGTTAGAGAAGAGAAGGATCTACAGATAGAATTGGAGGCCTTGTGGGTTTCTGAAGAGTCTTTCTGGGCTCAGAGATCCAGAATTTCGTGGCTACAAGAAGGTGACCAGAATTCAAGTTTCTTCCATGCCAGTACAATCAAAAGGAAGAATCGCAACCGAATACTGAAGCTCGGAGATGGGGAGGGAAACTGGATTACCAATCCGAGGATCCTGGAGGAGTATGTCAATGGCTTCTACCACAATCTTTTCAAAAGCAAAAACTAGCAGTCCAATCCAAGCCTGTTGGATGGATTCCCCACACTTGTCTCGGATGAAATGAATGCTGGCCTATGTGCACCAGTTGTGAACGAGGAAATTCGTAGGGCAGTTTTCCAGTTGGGGGCAAATAAAGCTCCTGGACCAGATGGCTTCCCTGGTTTGTTTTTTAGGAAATACTGGACTTCCCTGGGTGATGCCTTCTGCAAGGAGATTTCCAACTTTTTCGTGTCAGGGATTTTGCCTGAAGGCTGGAACGACACCTTCATTACCATTGTCCCCAAGATTGATGCCCTTGAAAGTATTGGCCAATTCAGACCAATCAGTTGTTGTAATTTCAGGTACAAGGTTATCACTAAGATTATGTCCAACAGACTTCAACCCTGGCTCCCTGATCTGGTTAATGAACTTCAGTCGGCCTTCACGGGAGGAAGACAAATACAAGACAATATCATCATTGTGCACGAGGTGCTCAACCACTTTAAGAAGCTCAAATCAGGCAGCAGGAAAGAAATGATGCTTAAACTGGATATGAGAAAGGCCCATGACTTGGTGGAATGGGATCTCTTGATTCATTTTCTCAAATCCTATGGTTTCAACCAAATTTGGTGTAAGTGGATTCACTCATGCATCTCAACAGTCAATTTCAAAATCCTTTTTAATGGAGAACCATCTGCTGGTTTCAAACCCTCAAGAGGTATTCGCCAAGGAGACCCTTTATCTCCTCTGCTCTTCATTCTCATGTCGAATGCGCTTTATTTCCTGATTGAAAAAGCAGTCTCGAACAAGGATATCAATGGAATCAAACTTAACAGGCACTTCCCCACTCTCTCTCACTGCTTGTTTGCTGATGATACAGTAATCTTTGGGGAAGCCTCTACCGAAGAAACGAGGAAGATCCTGACCATTATCGAGAATTACGGGACTATCACAGGACAAGAGGTCAATAAGGAGAAGTCATCCATGTTCTTTAGCAACAATATCCCAAGGGATGTCCAGGAAATTATCATAAATGCAGCAGGGTTTGCCTCAGACTGCCGCCACTCCAACTATCTGGGAGTTCCCACGGAATGGGGGATATCAAAGAAGGAAACTTTCAACTTTTTGGTACAACGGATGGAAAAAAGAGGAGAAGCCTGGAAAAGCCTTCTTCTATCCCCGCGCAGGGGGGGGGGGGGGGAAGAGTCCTTCTCAAGGCAGTGTTCCAAGCGGTTCCCTCCTATATCATGTGCCTGTTCCTTATGCCAAAGTCTATCACAAAGAAAATGGATGCCATGCTGAAAAATTTCTTCTGGGGGGGATCGACCAACAGGAAAACCATCCACTGGAGGGAAGGCCACGTCTTGTATGCCCCAAAAAATGAAGGACGACTTGGGTTTCGTCCCTTCCACGACTTCAATCTGGCTCTAATTGCTAAGCAGACTTGGAGAATCCTCACCAACAAAGATGCTCTATGGGTCAAGGTACTCAAAAGCATCTACTTCCCTAAGATCGACTTTCTTTCTGCCAAGAAGGGAGGGAAGGCATCGTGGATCTGGTCTAGCCTTTGTGAGGCAAAAAAATGGATGGAAATTGGTATCATCAGGGTCATTGGCAAAGGGAAATCTACCAAAACCTTTCAGGACCCATAGAGAAGAGACCGTGCAGGAAGATTACTTGATTTTGAATGGCCGGACCCTTCTACAGTGGACTGTTGGATCGATGGTATCAACAGAGAGTGGAGGTTCGACCTACTTGAACAATTCCTCAGCCCACACGACCTGAGACAAGTGGCGGCCATCCCTATTGGTCCAAGCTCACTGGAAGACTTCTGGGCATGGAGATTCACTGACCACGGCTGTTTCACAGTTAAGTCAGCTTTCCTTCTCTTCCACCAACGTACCAGGATGATTGAAAGACACCAGGGCTCGTGTTCTGTCGAGGATAAGGATCGATGGAAATGGTTATGGAGCCTTGCTATTCCCCCTAAGCTCAAATTCTTTGTGTGGAAAATATCGAGAGGTGCCCTTGCCTCGAAAGAAAACCTACACAAGAGAAAGTGCTCCCCTAGCATGAACTGCCCGCTGTGTGCCCATCCGATCGAATCGATTCACCACTGCTTATTTGCATGCCCTCATGCAAATGAAGGCTGGAGTAAGGAATGGCCTTCGCTCTCCCACCCTAATCCAAGTACCCCGTTCCTGGAATGGCTGCATCCACTGACGTCCAGGTACCCGATCGTTTCCATCCAGAAGATTATTTTCCTCCTCTGGCAGACTTGGAAATCAAGAAACGAGTGTATCTTCAGAAACACCACACCTTGGCCTCCTTCGACGATCTCAAAAGCAACCTCTGTTCATCATCAATGGACCTCCTGCCCCAAGAAACCACCAACTGCTACTTCCCCTACTCAGCCTATCCCACCACCGAATCTAGCTTCACCACCGCCAAGTACTCATGACTTTGAGATACACTGCGACGGGTCTTTCTTCCCTGACCCCAGGGAGGCGGCTTTTGGCGTCGTTGTCACGAACAGCCATGGTCAAGTGTGTGACGGTAAGGCTGAGTCCCTGCATTGTTTCTCCCCTATTGAAGTGGAAGCTAAAGCTCTGGAGGAAGGCTCGTGTTTGGCTGCTTCCCTTCGCTCTCCATGCCTTTTTCATTCGGACTGCTTGACCCTTGTTAAAGCGCTCAGTGAGCAACCGACGACATGGCCTTGGCGAGCGGCAGCTTGGAATGGAAGCATCAAGCAAACGTTGGATAACAACCCGATGGTTCGGATCAAGCACATTGGTCGCAAGAGCAACTCAATGGCAAACTGGGTAGCTAGGTCATGTGCCAAGAATACTTTACCCACTGAATGGGTTCAGATTCTTGAAGTTGTATCACACTTCTGTAACTTTGGTTGTTCACAATGGAATGGAAATGCAATGCCTTCTTGTAAAAAAAAAAACTAGCAAAGTAGCCTGGAGTCTGTACCTGATTCAGTTGATTATATATGAAGTCAGTGTATGTAGTGCTGCAATATGTAGTGCTGCAAATTCAAACTTTGCCTGTAGTGTAGCAGGTTTCCATTTTCTTTTTGCATATTAGTATAGTTTGATACTGCAGATTCTGGTGTGTGTACCTAAATCCGACAGGTGTTGTTTTTTCGAGGCTGGTCATGTTGGACCAAATGGAAGTCAAACACATCGGTGACGCACCATAGTCATCACAAATGGAGGTCAAATGCGACAATAGCAATTATATATTTCCAACATTTTTTTCAGTCAGTATTTCTTTGTCGTGAATGACTACATGGAATTGCAAATAGATTGCAAGAGATGGCAGTTTGTATTATAATTGAAAATGCTTGCATATCTATTGCCAAATCACTTTGTAATTTAATATAATAGTTTGATGTGCATACTCTAAGTAACATGATACAAGAATTAACATCATGTGACAGTCACTTGTCAATATATACACCATTAAACACTGACGGTCAAGATTAAAAGGAAACTAAAATTTGGCATACAACTGTAATATACAAAACATAGTGACACAATCGACATAAACCCTCAATTATAAGTTTTTTATTCATATGAAGCTTTTTTTTTTTACTAAAAATTTTATTGAAAAATTATATTTTGGGACATAAAATATTTGAGTAGATACTACTTATTAGCCAAACCTTTCCCGCATTTTTTATTAGCCAAACCTATAGAGTTACTAATTTTTAGTCAAATATTAACTTTCAGTTATCAATTTTGTTAGTAATATTGACTTGCCAACATGGTACTGACCTGAAAGAGACACATGCAGGTCAACATTCCAAAACTTTAGAATTTTTGCTAAGAAAAGAGTTACAAAATTATTAACGATACTAGAAAAAGGCTAATATTTTGATGCATTACAAAATATTTGGCTAATTATTAGTGATTCAATAGGCTTGACTAATAACCAAGAATGCAGAAAAGATTTGGCTAATAAATAGTATTTACAAAAAAAAAAATTATCATGACATTTTAGTATCTAAATTTTCCAAATATATATCGTGGTATGATGTTTAGATGTCACTTGGATCCATATGTTAATCAATGGTATATGATCCACAATTGGACCTCTCCCAACAACTCTAGTTGTTGGGATCAACTTGTTCTCGACATAGTATTAAAACCTTCTGTAACCGATTTCAATCCACCAATCAATTTGATACAATACATAAATCCACCAATTCATAAATCAAATCCTATCCAACGCATTTGCTACATGCCCATCTCTCCTTGTCATCATCCTCTATCCTTGCTGCAACCTTGCAAAACTTCCCAAAACATCCAAGTTGAGATGAGTCAATCAGTAGAAGTCAAAAGCAGTTAGAAAAGATAGTCTTGTCAAGAAAGGGAAACTCAAATATGGCTTCCGTTTAGCCACATTGGTACTACTGCTGCGGCCTTTCTACAATGACGCAAGTAGTTGCCACCTTTACTATTTAAAGAAGGAAGCTGTCCCATTTGCAATTGCAGGGCAGGTACATCTAACTTCTTAGCTTTGGTCTAAAAGAGGCAATTGTTGGAGATGGAAATGGCGCATGTGCTTCATATGAATGGTGGAATTACATGAGACAGTCCGATCTGTTTGAAATCGACCGAGAGAGTTAAAGTAGTGCGTCAATTTGAGATTCTGCCCGCTCCTTTCTTCTTTTCACAGCGGAAGGTGATATCAATGACCCGACGACCCATAATAGAGCAAGCCGTTATGGGACTCGTCCGAAGCTCGAGCTTCTCCGGAAGGAATCTAGCCATCGCCGATCTGGGATGCGCTTCAGGACCTAACACTCTTTTCGCTGTGTCAGAACTCATCAACGTAGCGGACAAGGTTAGCAGGAAGCCAGGCCACGTATCTCTCGATTTCCAGGTTTTCCTGAATGACCTCCATGGAAATGACTTCAACAGTGTCTTCAGAGCCTTCACTTCATTCACTCGTCCTACAGTCTCCACTGGCTATCACGGGTTCCTCCAGGATTGGAAGAGATGAATAAGGGAAACATTTCCATCGGGAGCAGCAGCCCACCAGGTGTCTTGAAAGCCTACTACACTCAATTCCAGACAGACTTCTCGTTCTTTCTGAGCTGCAGGGCGCAAGAACTAGTGCGAGGAGGGCGAATTCTTTTTACATTATTGGGAAGGAAATGCCAAGGCCCATCCACCCTGCAATGCATTTATCTCCTCGAACTCTTGTCTGTCGTCCTCAACCAAATGGCCATGGTGAATTGAAATATATTGATGTTCTATAA
Source organism: Linum trigynum (assembly GCA_964030455.1). Lineage (NCBI taxonomy): Eukaryota > Viridiplantae > Streptophyta > Magnoliopsida > Malpighiales > Linaceae > Linum > Linum trigynum. The sequence continues at coordinate 22,386,976 of OZ034814.1, read as the reverse complement.
CTATTAGGATGTTCTGTTTCTTTGTAATCTTATGATTATGTTGTGTTACTCCTCAGGGATTGATAGATCAAGAGAAACTGGATTCCTTCAATCTTCCAATTTACATGCCATCCCCAATGGAAGTACAAGTTGAAGTCCAAAAACAGGGCACTTTCACCATTGAACGTCTAGAGGTTTGGGAATCTAGTTGGAATCCATCCCCATGAAGGGGAAGTAGACTTGCCTGAATCCCTACAAGACGGTGGGCGCAATGTGGCGAGGTGCATCAGGGCGGTGATGGAACCACTACTAGTCCGTCATTTTGGTCCACAAAGGAAAATTATGGATGAGATATTTCTGAGATATGGAGTTATTCTCTCAAATTGGATGGCCATGGAGGAAGCTATCTATGTGAATGTCATTGTATCGCTAACTAAGCCCTAGTGTTGCACAAGACATGTTCACGTAGTAGCATCATGTTTCATGTATCGTGCTACTGTGTAGAGCATATCATGTTATTTGGCGCTAGAAACTTACTATTTTTCCTCCATAATTTTGAATAAAAGGACAATTCTCATATTACTCTTTGGAACCGAAGCTCGCCAAAAACTTGAGGCAAGGGCCACTAGCATGTTTCTTACAACGCCATGATATGAACGAGTTGCCAACACGGACAAACTTACCAGAAATGGAATAGCTTGTATCAAGCCAACCTGTTTAGTCAACATCAACAAATGCTTCAAGCAAAGGTTCACCACCTGCAGGAAAGAAGAGCCCCAAGTCTTGTGTTTCCTGTAGATATTGCAAGATATGCTGAACTACATCCAATATGCATCACACATGCCATGCCCATAAACTGACTTACCACTTGTACTGCGTAGGTGATATTTGGTCTAGTGGACCTAATTAAAGTATTTTAGACTTCAAACCAGACTCTGATAGTATGTCTGATCGTCCAGTAAATAATCCACACTGGTATGAATCATTTTGTGATTTTGCTCCATCGGTGTATTACTCAATTTACAGTTCTACAACCTGTGCTCGGCCAAAAGATCATGTACATACTTCCGCTGAATCACAAAAATCCCCTTAGCTGGCCATTATGTTCCAAGACCTAAAAAATATGAAATATCTTCTAGTTCTTTCAAATTGAATGATTGTCGAACATACTGAGTAAGTTCTTCTATTCCTTTGCGATCATCGCTCGAGATGATCATGCCATCAACATACGGTAAGAGAATTAGCATACCATGCACTGTTGATCATAACAACAACAAAAGGATGCTTCTGGCTTATACCACGATAAGAAAATGAAACATAATCGAAAGAACACGCACACATTATATTGTTGGAATTTTTAATAATGTGAATGAAAATGAAAAGAGAATGAGCTAGAGAAGCTCTTGAAATACCATATTGGTTATATATGGGAAGGAGGCCTTGAATTTGGTCAATTGATTTGATTAAATCTTTTGGTGATTGGTTAAATTGGTTTGTGTAACCAACCGGACCAAATCAATTTGAACCGGTCCGATGTGGCGGTTGGAGTGAACCAACCGGTCTGAATACCATGGGCCAAACCGATACAATGGTTTAGTATTTTAAAATGAACCAATGTGTTGCTTGGGGTGTAACCACCCACCCGAAGGGTCACATCCCTTCACACACACCCCTTCATTTTCTATAAATAGCACCAACCCCCTCTATATTCATAAGCGAATTTTTTTCTAAAAAGGATTTTCGGCCGAAAGAAAGAAAATGGGTTTTCTTCTTCATTAAATTTTCCTCTCTACAAATGCATAAAATAAAATAGAGTCGTGTGGCTTCTTGCCGTTTGTTGCGTTCGCTGGTTTCTGGGGTTTCAACTACCAGTACGCCAAAAAAGGTACATCCGTTCTATCTTGGGAGGAATAGTTCCATTAACCTTGGGTACCGTAGAGGGGAACTAAATTCCTTAAGGAGAAATAGTGAATTTTATTGGCTCAGACAGGGTTTATGCATGAGTCGTATTTTCTTCTTCTTAACATATTGTTCAATTTGATTCCTATATGTGACTTGTGTTGCATGAAATATGGTATATATGAATAATATCCACAACACACATTAGTTACGTGGTACCCTTGAGTATCATGACTAGTTCAAGGAAGAGCTGAACCCTCCGCATTGGCGGAGGCAGGATTTGAAACTACCCCTATCCTCTTTTCAGAATATAAACATATAAATAATTAACAATTAATAATAAATAGATCAAATTAAATTTAACAACATCTAAATAATCCGTTAATAAATAAAGAAATAACCGACTATACAATTATAATTTGCATAAATTATCACAATGAGTGTTCATATTCTGAAATAAATGCAAAATATATCCATTATTTACACTCTTAAGAAAGTCTCTTTCAATGTATCCCACTAAACAATCATTTGCAAATCGATTGCCAATTCGACTTCGAAGCTTGTTTTAATATAGCTCAAGTTAAAAAATGTTCTTCCTAAACTTATAGTTGCAACTGGTAGAATCAAAACTACCTTCAGAAGCAAATAAACTGAAGGAAACGACATACACTTATGTCTCTATCATTACTCGAGATAATTCATCATGAACAAACAGTTGTCGAATAATAATGTCATGATGGAACCAATAAATCAATTAATATTTTTGTCAATTAATGAACAAGTAATGACTAATGAGTTAAGGTGGAATGACAAAAAATTCTTATGTTACGTGTAAGTGTGACATTTTTCTCGAGCCCCAAATTTTACCTCTGTATTGAGACAAGGGCATAGGGGGTTGGCTCTGCCTATGACTCTCCAGAGTCAATCTTACTCGGCTTGACCATTTATAGTTTACATACAACATATATACATATAACCCACGGTCTCGGCTAACCCTAACTGCTATTACACAATTTAGATGGACAATTATATATAAACCCCTAAATTATGCATGAGTATCATTTTCAACCGCTTCGTCGTATAACCACAAAGTATTTTGAATCACTTTTTATGTTAAAAATAACAACATATATATCATTGTGTTGATCATAATTAATGCGCTCTTTCTATGCAAAAAAAAAATATCGTGTTAATACGAAGGAGATATGACCCAATAAGGTCAAAATTCTCCTCTCTTCCCCAAAAATTTTGTGTGTGTCACAGAAAAAATCCGAAGAGGTGGAGAAATTACCAGTCCTGATAAAGCATAAGGGGGTGCTTTTGATTAGAATACGCAGCAAAACAAACAATCGAACGATAATTGATGGAAAGGTAGAATTCTCGCCACAATCGAGGTGATTTATCAATTGATAAGAGAACTTCCTAAACGATTCTGAAATCCACTCAAAATAGCCTCACAAGGGTCTTGTAATTAGCTAAGGAATCCACTCGAAGATAATGACAATGGGTAACTCTCGAGACGCTATCAAGAACTCAAACACTTGGTTTGTTATTCAATTCAATCAACTCTAACTATTACAACGAAAACTAGAAAGTTATTTAAAGGCAAATAAAACCTAATAGAACTAGTAAACAATTAAGGTAAAAATTTACTCTAAAAATGACACAAAATTCGGCCACGAACTCCTTTTCTTCAAGCATAAGTAAGCTGTCAGCACACAGGCCAAATCAACTTTCGTTCGAAATTCGTGCCATTCGTTCGAGGCCTTCCCAAATTCCAATCTTTCACCCAATTCCTTTGATGCTCTAAAACACAACTCCTAACAAAGGCCAAGTGTAGCCAATGAAAGGGACTGCAGTATAGTGGCTCAAGTGATAAATATCGAATCCACGGGTCTCTAGAGTTACTATTACTCAGCTTCAGTTTATTATTTAGCAAATCAGATTAAGATGAAAGAACTAAAACTACTCTAGCAAACTACAGTTAAAGTTAATCTAATTACAGGTTGGGAACTCACTTAGGTATGATTCCCCCTAGCCACTAGCCAGATTAATGATTGATGATCTCTAACCTGTTTCACTTTCATTCACAATGCGGAGAATCCTTGACTAGACCTTGAGTCTCGACTAAAGGAACAAGGCCCTCTTGAGTCAATTGCCTAGAGGGACGTATCCTTCTCTAGAACAACTGATCAAGGCGTTCTGAACTAGACTCCCTCTATCGAAAGGGGTTCTCAATCGATACAAAGCAGTGACTCAACCCTCGACTAAAGCAATCGATCCACTACTATCAATCTATGGTGCTCTATTGACCTAATCAGGTATTCCCTCTCATAGGATCAAAGCAGAATCAATAATCTCGACTAAAGCAGAATTGAATCATGAAAACATGCATAGATTGAATATGAACTCAAGATTATCAAGTCAAAGTACTCATACAATCATCCAATCAAACAAACATAGCTAGGGTTCCTCAAAACCTAAGTGAAGGGAAGTTACTCCATAGAGAAGAGAGAGACTGCAGTAAGAATCTTCAGATGATCAGTCTTCAAGTCCGGGCTTGTTCCTCGAGCTTCCAAGGCGAAGAAATCCTCCTTCTCTACTCCAAGAATGCCCTCAAATCGCCCTCTCTCTCTAGGGTTCGTCCCTTGGGTGTTTGGGATCCAAAACCCAGCTCTCCTCCTCCTTTGGCTCGAATTTGGGTTAAAAACAGCCATTCCCGACTCGCACGGCCAGGGTGCACGGCCGTGCACATCACCATTCTGGCCGTGCACCTCAAAACGCGGCGTATCAATTAGTTGAACCTCAGCCAACTCGCACGGCCAAACTGGTCACTTGCACGGCCGTGCGTGGCCACGCACAATCCCGTGCGTGCCCACGCACGATCCCGCACGGCCAAACTGGTCAATTGCACGGCCGTGCGGGTTGTGGGTGTGCCCGTGCGACTTCCTCAGAACCTCGCCATGCGTCCGATCCTCGTCCAATCGTCCCCAGACTCGCTCCTAAGCCTTCATTCACGTCCTAGGACCTGAAATATCACAAACAAGCACAACCTACCGTGAAATCGGCCTAAAACACGAGAATCAACACCTCAAACGGTGTAAGAATGGGGGTAAAAACATGTGTAAATTACGGTCTATCAAACTCCCCCACACTTAACCGTTTGCTTGTCCCCAAGCAAACCTAACTCAAACCAATGCAACTCTCCAGACCTCTATAGCAACAAACACCCCAGATCGTAGGTAGAGGACTTCCTAGATCATTTAGCAACTTACGAGGTCAACCGAAACACAAGTCATCTCATAGCTTCTTCGGCGAGAGCACTAGTATCGAGTCGGCATCATGGCAAATAGTGAACAGAGGACAAATGAATTGTGGATGAAGAGATTCTCAAAAACAAAAGATCATGGACTCACATTTTTCAAGGTGCTCTATTTTCTTCTTGAAGATGGTTGGAACCCCTTTTCTTTTCTGTTTTGCATGTTTTCTGTTTTTTTTTTTTTTTTTCAAGGGTCCCAACCTGCTCTTACCGGCCATGCCAGGAGCGGATGTCTCGAGCCTCGTGCGGGGGAAAGACATGTAAGGGGGCTGGAGATAGTAGGTGGGAATTGGGAACGAATTCCCGTCTCCCCTTACACACTTTCACCCTATTCGCACGGGAGACGTTATTTTGAAGCACATTTTCGAGCACCTGTTAAACTCAAAACATGATACAAGAGTCCATGACAGGTAGAAAATCCACAACATCACACAATTCAAGGGTCCTAAGATCACTAATTCACTCAATCAACCAACTTTATATGAAGAAGAAATGAGACTTCTTAAATGCATCAACATCCTCCATAGTGCTACACTACCTCCCTAGGTTGCATATTACTGTAAAGACTGTCAATTCAAAGCATACTGAGCAGGCAATTGCATGGAACACGTACTTGGAGCCCTCAAATTTAAAAATTTGGACAGTGGACTAGGCTCCAAGCACACAAACAGCCAAACATTCACCCGCATACATAATCGAACACCCCCCCACACTTAAGCACGACATTGTCCTCAATGGAGGAAAGATAAGGAGGGTAGAACGAAGTTACCAGATCAAGGGTGAATGATGATGTACGGGTCAGGCAGTGCATTGCAGGAAGAGAGAGTAATCAGAACACAAACACCACACAAAATCTCACAAAGGTTGAGTTATTGATTCTGAAATCAAAGAACAAAACTGACTCAACCGAAGAGAAATAGAGAAAAAAATGCAAACCGACTGGTTGGGTTGCCTCCCAACAAGCGCTTCTTTCACGTCGTGAGCCGGACGATGGCTCCTAAGTTTCGGTCCATGTTAGAACCTCCTTGAAGTTGAGGTTCTCGTCGATGAGGTGGAGTCGCAAGTCATGAGCATGTGGTGTGGCAGGTGATGAAGGCTCATGTACTTGATGCAGATGAAGTCTCCACCCTCGAGACCTCTTCTTCTCTTCTCTCGTCTCATTGCCCCAAACCAGATATGACAACATCGATTGGCCACCATCGCGTCCACCAAGAGGGACCGATGTCGAGGTGGCCTTGGTCTGGCAAAGAGACACTGCAAATGGGTCCTTGCTAAGCAGTTCCTCGAAGTTTGGTGGAGATATCACCTGTAACTCATGGCCGGTGCAAGCCTGTTCCACCTCAACTTCGTCCTCAGCCTGGACGCCAATTGCTTCTTCAACCTCCCTTCCTTCTTCATGTGGTATCACCCCTAGGAAATGATCAAGAACTCCTCCAGCTTCACTTTCGTCATCCTCCACAACTTCTTTCTGCACCCTTTCTTGCTCTTCTTCTTCTAGCACGGATTGGAGAGCAAGTTGCCAAGCAATTTCTTTCATGAGATCTTCTTGCATCTCCTCACTCATGCCCGCCTCTTCAAAGCTCTGGTTGGGGTGTGGGAAGGTGTGGTCGGCTACGACATGACAGGCCTGATCATGATCATCACGGGAGCTCTCCGTGACAACTTCAGTGTGTTCCACAATGCCCTTGTAGCCTTCTTCTTCTTCCTCCTCTTCTTGTATGGTAGCAGAAGGGTGATCTGGAGCAGGTTGCGCCCAAGATCGCTCAAGATCATCGACGCTCTTCTTAAGGCTCAGGAGGATCTCATCTGTTTCACGATAGGCCTGGACACACTGATCCATCCTGGAGCATGTTCTCTCACAGTCTCGAGCATACTGCTCCATGAGTAACTCCAGTGCCGATGGCCCTTCTGGTTGTGGGAGAAATTCTTCTTGATAATTAGGTTGTTCTTGATATGCCCAGGGGTCCGGTTGTTCTCCGTAGTAAGGGGGTTGGTACTGGAACCCGAATCCATAGTCTTCTCCGCCTTGATTGCTCCACGGAGTCTCGGGGTAATACCACCCAGATGGTGGTGGATACCCCCAATGATTGGAGAAGCCATTAGGATCCATGATTCAGATCTGCACCAACAAAAACAAAAACACCCAAGTGAAAAGCAAGGGTGGAAAAGAAAAGAAACGAAAAACGCTAAAGTAACAAACTTCTGCCTTTCCTAATACTCTAGAAAGTCCCCGGCAACGGCGCCAAAAACTTGACTCGCTAAAACACAACTCCTAACAAAGGCCAAGTGTAGCCAATGAAAGGGACTGCAGTATAGTGGCTCAAGTGATAAATATCGAATCCACGGGTCTCTAGAGTTACTATTACTCAGCTTCAGTTTATTATTTAGCAAATCAGATTAAGATGAAAGAACTAAAACTACTCTAGCAAACTACAGTTAAAGTTAATCTAATTACAGGTTGGGAACTCACTTAGGTATGATTCCCCCTAGCCACTAGCCAGATTAATGATTGATGATCTCTAACCTGTTTCACTTTCATTCACAATGCGGAGAATCCTTGACTAGACCTTGAGTCTCGACTAAAGGAACAAGGCCCTCTTGAGTCAATTGCCTAGAGGGACGTATCCTTCTCTAGAACAACTGATCAAGGCGTTCTGAACTAGACTCCCTCTATCGAAAGGGGTTCTCAATCGATACAAAGCAGTGAATCAACCCTCGACTAAAGCAATCGATCCAGTACTATCAATCTATGGTGCTCTATTGACCTAATCAGGTATTCCCTCTCATAGGATCAAAGCAGAATCAATAATCTCGACTAAAGCAGAATTGAATCATGAAAACATGCATAGATTGAATATGAACTCAAGATTATCAAGTCAGAGTACTCATACAATCATCCAATCAAACAAACATAGCTAGGGTTCCTCAAAACCTAAGTGAAGGGAAGTTACTCCATAGAGAAGAGAGAGACTGCAGTAAGAATCTTCAGATGATCAGTCTTCAAGTCCGGGCTTGTTCCTCGAGCTTCCAAGGCGAAGAAATCCTCCTTCTCTACTCCAAGAATGCCCTCAAATCGCCCTCTCTCTCTAGGGTTCGTCCCTTGGGTGTTTGGGATCCAAAACCCAGCTCTCCTCCTCCTTTGGCTTGAATTTGGGTTAAAAACAGCCATTCCCGACTCGCACGGCCAGGGTGCACGGCCGTGCACATCACCATTCTGGCCGTGCACCTCAAAACGCGGCGTATCAATTAGTTGAACCTCAGCCAACTCGCACGGCCAAACTGGTCACTTGCACGGCCGTGCGTGGCCACGCACAATCCCGCACGGCCAAACTGGTCAATTGCACGGCCGTGCGGGTTGTGGGTGTGCCCGTGCGACTTCCTCAGAACCTCGCCATGCGTCTGATCCTCGTCCAATCGACCCCAGACTCGCTCCTAAGCCTTCATTCACGTCCTAGGACCTGAAATATCACAAACAAGCACAACCTACCGTGAAATCGGCCTAAAACACGAGAATCAACACCTCAAACGGTGTAAGAATGGGGGTAAAAACATGTGTAAATTACGGTCTATCATCCTTCCCTTGGTAGATAAACATACCTAGTTTCATGTTGTGGAAGACTTTGGTCTCGAATCTGATCCATGCTCCTTGAATTGAGCTCCAAAGTAGGCTTCACGATCACAGATTTATACTTAACAATTTCCTACCAGTTTTCCTCTTTTGAGGTAGCAACTTTGAGACTCTGGAAAACAACCTTTAGGAATTCTTATGGACCCAAAAGGTATAGCATTGGAAATATGGAAACTTTATCTTTAAAACAAGCCCTTGATCTCCAAATTTCATTGAGCCAATTGAGAACCATGCCTCCAAAGTAGGCATCTCGAAACTATTCCAACACTTAACCAAATTCTGCCTTTTTTCTTTCCAACCTTGGTAGCTTCTTTGGCAAGTAATTGTGACTTGTAGAAGTGGCCAATTCGGATCATATCAGGCTCCCCCTCTTCAAAAAGCTTTGCCCTCAAATTGATCGATGCCAAAGCTTCCTTGGACCTACCCGCACCAAGGTTCAAAAAGGCGCTAGGTGTAAGGCGAGCGTTGAGGTCTTGCCTAGCGCCTAGCTCGCCTAGACATAGACTAAGCGTGCCTAGGCGTTGGAAGAAAAATAACTATTCGCACTTTACGATGAATGAAATAATAATTTACAACACTTCTTCACTTTAGTTAAAATGATTAATAACTTACTCATTAAAATGATAAGAACATAGCTCATGAATTCATAAATCATACCTCAATAGCTCACAAAGTTCTTAAGCAATTGGAAATATTGATATAGAAAATTGTTTTTGTTATTGATGTTAATTTTCTCTTTTAATATTGACTTTGTAGCTCCATCTTGTAGTATTTAGGAGAGAATTATATGTCGCCTTACTCTATTGACGTGTTCCAGTATCTAATTATGCGCGAAACCCCTATGCGAGGCGTTTTGCCAATGACTTGCGCCTAGGCGTGCCTAAGTGATAGACCGTCATTTACACATGTTTTTACCCCCGTTCTTACACCGTTTGAGGTGTTGATTCTCGTGTTTTAGGCCGATTTCACGCTAGGTTGTGCTTGTTTGTGATATTTCAGGTCCTAGTACGTGAATGAAGGCTTAGGAGCGAGTCTGGGGTCGATTGGACGAAGAACGGACGAATGGCGAGGTTTTTGGGGAGCTGCACGGGCAGACCAGGGAGGCTGCACGGCCGTGCACGGTTGCAAGCTGGCCGTGCGCCTCATGCCGAGGAGCTGCACGGGCAGGCCCTGAAGATTGCACGGCCGTGCACCTGGCCGTGCAAGAAGCCTGAGTTCGACTTAAGGGATACGCTGCGTTTCATGGTGCACGGCCAGAATGGTGAAGTGCACGGCCGTGCACCCTGGCCGTGCAACTCGGGAAACCTGGTTTTAAAGCCTAATCCGAGCCAGAAGTGAGAGAACAGTGTTTTCAGAGCAAAAACAGAGCCCTAGAGAGAGAAAGTACGAAGAACACATCCTAGAAGCTGTCTTAGAGCTGGATTTCATCGAATCGAGCCTGGAGATCGTCATAGGAGTGAAAATCATCGTCCCGGAGCAGATTATCCTCATCGTTATGAGTATGACTAATCCGATTCTTGTTTTCTCTTCTCTCTCTATGGAGTAGAACCTCTCTTTCACTTGGGGATGAAGAACCCTAGTTCTATGTGTTAGGGGATTGATTGTAATGACTTGGGATGACACTACTGTTTGATTTTAATCGAATGATGCATGTTTCATGAATTGATTTGAGTCTGATCAGCTTGTCTCAATTTCTGCTTCAACCTGAGATAGATAGAATCTGATTAGGTTGTTAGAGCCTCTTCATTCGATAGTAGGAGACTGGTTATACGAGAGTTAGCCAGTTTACTGCTCTGTACTGGAATCTAATTCCAGTAGTGAATTTCTGTTCCTACTGCTTCAGCTTTCTATCCCGGTGAAGACTAGTCGTCTGCCTGGTAGTTAGACTGAGAGGGCTTGGTCAGCTTAAGAGATTCCAAGCTACTGCCGGATCTTCCGCAGTCTAATCAACAGTAAATCAACCCAGGGAATTGCAATTGAACCTAACTAAGGAGCTAGGGGGATTCATTCCCGAGTGACTCTTTCCTGCTTAAGAAAACCGAATAATTTCCTGCTTTATTTCTGCTTTTAGTTTAAACAACAATCACTTACTCTAGTTGGCTAGATAACAGAGAATCACTGAGTAAGCAGTAGATCTAGAGCCCGGGTTGATAATATAACTTGCCTGTTACTGCATTCCCCGGCAACGGCGCCAAAAACTTGACACGCCAAAACACAACACCAATCTGCGACCAAGTGTAATCGCAGACCGGGAATGCAGTAACAGGCAAGTTATATTATCAACCCGGGCTCTAGATCTACTGCTTACTCAGTGATTCTCTGTTATCTAGCCAACTAGAGTAAGTGATTGTTGTTTAAACTGAAAGCAGAAATAAAGCAGAAAATTAATCGGTTTTCTTAAGCAGGAAAGAGTCACTCGGGAATGAATCCCCCTAGCTCTTTAGTTAGGTTTCAATTGCAATTTACCCTGGGTTGATTTACTGTTGATTAGACTGCGGAAGATCCGGCAGTAGCTTGGAATCTCTTAAGCTGACCAAGCCCTCTCAGTCTAACTACCCCGCAGACGACTAGTCTTCACCGGGATAGAAAGCTGAAGCAGTAAGAACAGAAATTCACTACTGGAATTAGATTCCAGTACAAAGCAGTAAATTGATTGACTCTCGCACAACCAATTCACCACTATCAATCAAGGAAGCTCTCTTAACCTAATCAGATTCTATCTATCATAGGTTAAAGCAGAAATCAAGAGAATTTGATCAAGATTCAATTGACTCAATAAAGCATGTCTCAATCGATTAAAACCAAACAGTAATATCATCCCAAGTCATTACAATCAATCCCTAACACATAGAACTAGGGTTCTTCATCCCCAAGTGAGAGAAGGGTTCTACTCCATAGAGAGAGAAGAGAAAACAAGAATCGGATTAGTCATACTCATAACGATGAGGATAATCTGCTCCGGGACGATGATTTTCACTCCTATGACGATCTCCAGGCTCGATTCGATGAAATCCAGCTCTAAGACAGCTTCTAGGACGTGTTCTTCGTACTTTCTCTCTCTAGGGCTCTGTTTTTGCTCTGAAAAACACTGTTCTCTCACTTCTGGCTCGGATTAGGCTTTAAAACCGGGTTTTCCCGAGTTGCACGGCCAGGGTGCACGGCCGTGCACCTCACCATTCTGGCCGTGCACCATGAAACGCAGCGTATCCCTTAATTGAACTCAGGCTTCCTGCACGGCCAGGTGCACGGCCGTGCAATCTTCAGGGCCTGCCCGTGCAGCTCCTCGGCATGAGGCGCACGGAATCCTCTGCCCTCGCCAGAAAACCGCGCAAAACCCACCTTTTTTCGATTTTTTCGGCCACTTTGGGTAATTTTTTCACCAAACCAACTACAAACCCACTCTTTCTACACCCAAAGCGGCCTATCCCTCGATTTTGAGCGAGTTTGGGCGACGTTTTAGTCGCCGGAGGAGAATTCCGGCGAGACTCCGGCGAGACTCCGACTAGCATTTCCGGCCAGTTTTTCGGCGTTTCGTCACTTCCATTGTCTTCCCCTCATCATTCCCTACACCTCTACTTGAGTCTCCAGGTTTGATTTTGCCCCTAATTATGTTAATTGTGGAGAATTGAGTGTGTAGGGTGTATGTTAGAGAACCTTATTGAATCATGTGAATCTTATGAAATTGATTGAGGGGAATGCATGGGATGTGATTGAATTATGTTGGGAAAAGTCCCCTTTGATTGTTTAAGCCCTTGTGTGCAAGAATTTGGCCAATTTCATGTTTAACTTAGTAGTGCACACAAGGTGTTCGCTGAAATGCCTGTTCTCCATGCCCTGTTTTGGCCACCGGTTGGGGCCCTTAATGATGTAGTTTGAGGGTGTATTTGCTATGGATGTGAACCTTGAGTTGCCTATTTTCTTGTGAATGTGCACCCCCACCCCGATTCTGCTTAATTTATCGAGATTTTGACCCCCGAACTATGGATGAAACCATGGCTAGGCTGTTTTCTGTTCTTAAGTGTGGGGGTGCGCTTGACCTTTTTCTTTGGCTCTTTTGGGTTCCACTTTGGGTTGTTGTTTTGCAGGGAAATGGCGAAACCTAATTTCCAGCACCCGTTCATCCGGGATCTGAGGAGGGGACCCACCGCAGAGCGCTTCAAGGAGGTCGCGGAAACCCCGTTTGGGTCACACCATTGCTGGTCCAAACGGGAGTTTCGGCGATTGCACTGCTACGAGCAGCTCTCCGCCGCGGTCGCCAACACCGCCTGGCGCCGTCTGCTCCAGCTCTGCGAGAAGGTCTACTACGAGCCGGTGTGGGAGTTCTACACGACCTTCAAGCACAATACCACGGACAACTGGCAGGACGGTACGGCCGTCCAATTCAGGCTGGGCGGGGTCCCCCGGTCCTTGAGCTACCACGAGCTGGCCGATGCTCTCGACCTCGACCTCGACGACCGTGAGGACTACGTCACCGAGGTGAATGAGCCACCGGCGGTGGACTTCGGGAGGCTGTACACCAGCCTGGCTCGGCCAGGCCAGACGCGTCCCTTCCGGTCCGGGAGGACGAAGGCCTCTACCCTGCAGATCGACAACCGACTTCTCCACCACCTGCTGGCGAAGTCTTACACTCCTGCAGCTGACAGCGCCGGCACCATCACGAAGAGGTCCCTGTACTTCCTCCATTCGATCCGCCAGCGCCGCCATCCTCTCCACCTGGGTTCAGTGGTGGCCAAGACCTTCGAGAAGACGGCCACAGAGCTGAAGAGCCTACACTGCGCCCCCCTCATCACCCGCCTGGCCACCTTCTTTGGCCTTTCACTGCAGGGGTGCACCGAGGAGGGGGACACCCTCATCTTTGGCCGCACGACGATCAGGAAGATGCTGCTGTTGCGGGAGAGGAACGGTGTTCAATGGGTCGATGGGTTTCCGGAGCCTCCGATCCCCGCGGAGCCCGTACCAGAGGAGGAGGAGGCTGCCGATGAGGTGGATCCCGAGGAGGTGGATGCTGCTGCTGATGCTGCTGATAATCCCCCACAGACTGACTTCCATTTCGGGGGTAGCAGCTCCGCTTTCCAGGGCCAGGATTACCTCGCCCAGCAGTTCGAGCAGCTGAGGATCCAGAACCAGCTGCTCCTCGATCACCAGATGCAGTTCCATCAGCAGTATGCGGCCGACCAGGCCGAGTACCGGACCAGGATGGATGCTTATGCCGAGCGGCTGAACACGATCTCGACTCAGCAGGGCGTGACTCTTGCCCACATCGAGCGGGAGAAGCGCCGTTCCCGGCGCATGCAGGAGGTCCAGCAGCACCTGCTCCAGCTGCTCCCGGGCGAGCCACCTGTCTGGAGGACTCCCTGGGATGACTCCCCTCCACATGACGGTGCTACCGGCGCTGCGCATGATGACGCGTTCATGAACGACATCGACCTCGACGATCTTGGCGACGAGTAGGCTGTACTCGTTGTCCGTCTCAGTGTGTTTTCTTTTTCATTTTAGACTTTTGTGTGTTTGCTCCATGTGTGCGGAGCTTGAACTTAGTGTCGTTTGTTTTTGTTTTTGGTTTTTCCTTTGTGGTTTGATGTAGCCGTCTGGGCTAACACTTATCCCTAACGCACAGTGTGCTAGTGTGTTTCTGATGTTCGATTTGTGCAGCATTGTCCACTCTCCCGTTCGTTTCTCGCTGACTGGTCCACTTCCAGTCCCCCAGCAGTGTTCCTACCCGGTAACATCGTTCCCCTTATCTTTCCCTCTGCTCCATTGAGGGCAATGTCGTTCTTAAGTGTGGGGGGATGCTTTGTATCGGTTGGAATATTTATGATGGTGCTTGGAGCCTAGTCCGCTGTCCGAATCTTACGATTTGAGGGCTCCAAGTACTGCTGTTTGATCATATTGGCACTGTGTTTTGATGGATGAATTGATTGGTTTTCGGATTAATGCATGACAACTTGTTTGCGACTAGGACAACCTATGATGAGGACTGAGATGTGCAGTAGAACGATGTAGGGGTTCAGTTTTTCAACTGTTTGCTTGCCAACTGTGACTTGATCTGACTTGATCTGATTACTTGTTCTTAACAGTCGTTTATGCATCTAGTTCAGGGTAGCAGAATATGAGATAGAGCATATAGGTAGCCATGTGAGATTTGAGCCTGCTCGTTTCTTTCTTGTGCGATAGATCCCTCTTCCATGATGTGTAGCATTCACGTTGTCACTAGCTGAGATGATGGGGGCATAGGATTAGCCCACGCCCAAAACTGACTGTCCTGATGTGTCATACCCTCTAGTCAGCCCCTTTGAGCCGTGTGTTATCCTTTCTTTTTGGTCTATAATGAAAAAATCACCATTTTGCATCTTTTAGAAGGTTCCACAGAGTGGTTTTTTATATATTCTCTGCTGTTTCTGCTAAAGTCTATGTGAGTGTTGGAGGTAGTGCTTAAAAGTTGGGAAGGTGTTTGAAATATGTGCAGGAGTTGTGGCTCTCTTAAGAAATGAAAAGAAAAATGAAAGTGAAACAAAGAAAAAAAATTGAAAGTAAAAGAGAGCCACTACCAAAAATCTGAATAATGCCCAGTAAGTAGTGTTTCTTAGCAGTCTGGCTTGGAAATACTGACATTTATACCTCCTTCGCTCTTGTGCTATTGAGATATTGAGTAATGCAGAATAGTAGAAAGGAAATACCGGTTTGTTTGACTGTGATTGTTTGGGTTTGGAAATGTGGAACCTTGTGCTATGAATACTTCCACCACTTAAAAGGCCTTTTCCCCATGTCCAAGACCCTAGCCAGTCATTTGAACCTGTGTCTAAGACCTCCTGATTAGTTAGTGGTGACACCCCATATGTGAACTCTAGCATTTAGAGGCTGCCATCATGGTGAAGAGATGATAGGGATTGAGAGAAATAGCATGCGCATCTTTCGCATCAAATTGTCCTGACCCCACTGGTCGAGAGTGAGTGATTCATTTTCATTTTCTATATGCTCTTGTACCCCGGTGAGGACCTAGATTGCTCGGTCTCTATTCTGATGTCTTGAGTTGGATGCATGAGTTGACTGTTTTGAGTAAGTGGTTGAATCAAGTCTAGGTTGGCCAGTGAACAGACGGGAGACTCTTCCTTTACTCGATTTGCTGCACTCGAATGTCCTTTGTGGTGGTTGTCCAGGTTGTTATTGAGGTTGTGCATGTATTGATGTTTGAAAACCAGTGCGATTCACGTGTTCTGTGCCTTTATGACTTGTCCCCAATGTTGGTTGATTGAAATGTGTAGGCTTACCTAGTGTCTGACTTGGTTTGCTTGGGGACAAGCAAACGGTTAAGTGTGGGGGAGTTTGATAGACCGTCATTTACACATGTTTTTACCCCCGTTCTTACACCGTTTGAGGTGTTGATTCTCGTGTTTTAGGCCGATTTCACGCTAGGTTGTGCTTGTTTGTGATATTTCAGGTCCTAGTACGTGAATGAAGGCTTAGGAGCGAGTCTGGGGTCGATTGGACGAAGAACGGACGAATGGCGAGGTTTTTGGGGAGCTGCACGGGCAGACCAGGGAGGCTGCACGGCCGTGCACGGTTGCAAGCTGGCCGTGCGCCTCATGCCGAGGAGCTGCACGGGCAGGCCCTGAAGATTGCACGGCCGTGCACCTGGCCGTGCAAGAAGCCTGAGTTCGACTTAAGGGATACGCTGCGTTTCATGGTGCACGGCCAGAATGGTGAAGTGCACGGCCGTGCACCCTGGCCGTGCAACTCGGGAAACCTGGTTTTAAAGCCTAATCCGAGCCAGAAGTGAGAGAACAGTGTTTTCAGAGCAAAAACAGAGCCCTAGAGAGAGAAAGTACGAAGAACACATCCTAGAAGCTGTCTTAGAGCTGGATTTCATCGAATCGAGCCTGGAGATCGTCATAGGAGTGAAAATCATCGTCCCGGAGCAGATTATCCTCATCGTTATGAGTATGACTAATCCGATTCTTGTTTTCTCTTCTCTCTCTATGGAGTAGAACCTCTCTTTCACTTGGGGATGAAGAACCCTAGTTCTATGTGTTAGGGGATTGATTGTAATGACTTGGGATGACACTACTGTTTGATTTTAATCGAATGATGCATGTTTCATGAATTGATTTGAGTCTGATCAGCTTGTCTCAATTTCTGCTTCAACCTGAGATAGATAGAATCTGATTAGGTTGTTAGAGCCTCTTCATTCGATAGTAGGAGACTGGTTATACGAGAGTTAGCCAGTTTACTGCTCTGTACTGGAATCTAATTCCAGTAGTGAATTTCTGTTCCTACTGCTTCAGCTTTCTATCCCGGTGAAGACTAGTCGTCTGCCTGGTAGTTAGACTGAGAGGGCTTGGTCAGCTTAAGAGATTCCAAGCTACTGCCGGATCTTCCGCAGTCTAATCAACAGTAAATCAACCCAGGGAATTGCAATTGAACCTAACTAAGGAGCTAGGGGGATTCATTCCCGAGTGACTCTTTCCTGCTTAAGAAAACCGAATAATTTCCTGCTTTATTTCTGCTTTTAGTTTAAACAACAATCACTTACTCTAGTTGGCTAGATAACAGAGAATCACTGAGTAAGCAGTAGATCTAGAGCCCGGGTTGATAATATAACTTGCCTGTTACTGCATTCCCGGTCTGCGATTACACTTGGTCGCAGATTGGTGTTGTGTTTTGGCGTGTCACTAAGCGTAAGGTTAATTGTGCCTTTTTGAATCGGGTCCCGAACACGTCCCAAGTCTCCTTCTCGATCGAATTGCGCACAATCTCTCCAACCGATTCACACTTAGCGGCTTCATTGTTCTTCACGTTTAGGCCCGAATTTTGCGAATTGGACATTTACGATTTGCCTCTGTCCAACCCCAATTGATTTTCATTACACGTTCCCGACTCCTCCACGAACGTGTCGACGGAGTTATCTTCGATCGAATTGGTCTGGGTCGATTCGCGCGTCGGTGGCCGGAGCCAGACCTTCACCATGCTTCTTTGTCCTTCCTTTAGCCTCTAAAGATGCGTTTGGTCCATCGTCGTGCGTCGTCTTTCCTTCCTCTTCTTCGGTAGCAAACCCGGCGTAGATGCTCAATTTCTGCGGCGAGAAACAGGGTTGTCTTGGTCTGGCTGGGCCTTTGCTTGATCGACCTTCCATGGCCATAGTTTCGCCAACAAAGCCTTATAATACTCCTCCTTGAGTCTCTGCGGCTCCTTTAAATCATTGGCAACTTGTTCTGGAGCTAACAGGGTAGTGACAAAAACTTGGTTTCGTCTCTGAATGTGAAACTTCCTGCTCCGACTGCTTTCAAATTAAACGAACTTGAAGTTCTCTGAACCATGGCTGACCAAGAATGATAATGATGGGGAGGTTGTAAATCACGCCGCACGTAACTTGGTCCTCGTATATACTGTAACATCCCGAACCTTTTCCCGACAATATATTGTCCGCTTTGGGCCTCTACACCTGCACGGATTTCGACTTGGGGTGCAATTCAGGGTGACTTCCCATAAGGTCACCCATCCTTGTTGTACTCCACACTGAGCACGTTTAACTTCGGAGTTCTCACAAGAACTCCTCCATTACACCCCAAAACGTGTCTTGTCAGTTAAGGTCGGTTTCCTACTTATGAACCATGGATCTCTCCCGTGCTTTGTCGATGTGGGATTTGCCTAAGGTGTTACATTGATTGTCACTACATGTTCCCAACTCCTCAACGAACGTGTTGACGACGTTATCTTTGATCGAATTGGTCTGGACTGCTTCCACCAATTCATTCTCTCTCCTGTCCTATTTCATCGGAAAGAATGAAAGCGATGCTTCTCTCATCAATGGGTCGATTCGCGCGTCGGTGGCCGGAGCCAGACCTTCACCTCGCTTCTAATCCTTCCTTCAGCCTCTAGAGACGCGTCTGGTCCATCGTCATGCATCGTCTTTCCTTCCTCTTCATCGGCAGTAAACCCAGCGGCGATACTCTGTTTTTGCGGCGAGAAACGGGGGTTGTCTTGGTCTTGTTGGGTCTTTGCTTGATCGACCTTCCATGGCCATGGTTTCGCCAACAAAGCCTTCTGATACTCCTCTTGGAGTCTCTGCATCTCCTTTAAATCATTTGCAGCTTCTTCTTGAGCCAACAGGGTCACGACGAACACTTGGTTTCGTCTCCGAATGTGAAACTTCCTGCTCCGTCGGCTTGCAAAACGAACTTGTCATTCTCTGAACCATGGCTGACCGAGAACGATACTGCTGGGGAGATTGTAAATCACGTCGCACGTAACTTGGTCCTTGTATTTACCAATTGATAATTTCACAGTCACTTGAGACAGTATAATGTTTGATGTGTTTTCGTACGGTGATTAGAAAATATAGGGCTTCGGAAGTAACTGGAATTGCAGCCATAGCTTGCTTGCAACCATGGAGGAAATCAAATTCCTCTCCCTGCCTCCATCCACGAGAACCAATCCCAAATGTTCCTGGATTGAACCCCGTGTGAAAATCATGGAACTCGCTAACTCTTCTGCTGCCATGGTTGCTCTGTTTTCGTGCTTCTGTTTACAACATAAATTTTGTACGAAACCACTGTCCTTCAATCCTTCCTCGCCCTAACTTGAACCTAAGGCTCTGATGCCACTTGATAAAGCACCAGGAGGTGCTTTTGATCAGAATACGCAGCAAAACAAACAATCGAACGATAATTGATGGAAAGGTAGAATTCTCGCCACAATCGGGGTGATTAATCGATTGATAAGAGAACTTGCTAAATGATTCTGGAATCCACTCAGAATAGCCTCACAAGGGTCTCGAATCAGATCCATGATCATTGAATTTAGCTCCAAAGTAGGCTTCACGATCACAGATTTATACTTAACAATTTTCAGGCAGTTTTCCTATGTTGAGGTGGCAACTTTGAAACTCTGGAAAACAACCTTTAGGAATTCTTCTGGACCCAAAAGCTATAGTATTGGAAATATGGAAACTTTATATTTAAAACAAGCCCTTGATCTCCAATTTTCATTGAGCCAATTGAGAACCATGCCTCCAAAGTAGGCATCTCGAAACTATTCCAACACTAAACCAAATTCTGCCTCTTTTCTTTCCAACCTTTATAGCTTCTTTGGCAAATAATTGCGACTTTTAAAAGTGGCCAATTTGGATCATATCAAGTCCGTCCCGCCTTCTCGTTATATGAGTTGTGGGTCATTAAATTAGATTTTAGTGGATATCTCTAGTTTTGTATAATTTTGTAGAATATAGTTTTTTTTTTTTTGGAGTAATGTCAAGACAATAGTTAGAAAGAACCACTACCCACAATCCCTTCCATCTCACTAACAAGTCATCCTACAAAATCAAAAGAAGCTAATTCTATCCAAGACAGCAACAACGTTTAATGTGCCACTCTATGAGCAGCCCAATTGGCATTCCACGGAATCGTACTAAAATCTATACAATGAGAAAAATACTGAAGAAAAAGGCGAAAATCTCAAAGGAGGATGCCTCCAATGGAACCTTCATCACACCAAGGTTGAGCTGACGGATGACAACTTCTGCATCGGCTTCGAAGATAACAATGCAAGAGAGAACGCATCACCAGCTACAAGGAGTTCTGCGCGATACAGGTCATAGATCCACTGATGCTGGACACCCAAGGCCATAAAGCACATGCTCGTCTGAGCGACGAACAACAATGCCAAACGAGCCTCCAAAAGTTCGGACAACATCATCGAAATTGATCTTCAGATAGTCTTGAGGAGTCATTCCCAGAGAGGACTAACAGATGCAGGAGAACGAGGTAGGCGGTAAGGAGGAGAGCACTTCATAGGACTGAAACTAGGATTGGCGGGCCAGCAAACAGACATGAGGGTGGGTATTTTTTTTTAAATACCATTTTATTTCTTATTTTCCATATTTTTCACAAGAGGCATACTACTTGGAGAATATGGGTTTGAGACTACTTAACTAGCATAACTTAATGCCACCACAAACTAAGATTCACTGTCAGAGCCGAAACAAGTATATAACTTAATCCCACAAAAGACCATAATTGGATGACAAGGGGGCAATGAGAGAACAAGTGTTCAATACTTTCTCGGAAACTCCAGCAAACATGACATCGGCTTAGACAACTAGATTGAGCTCACCAATATCAATATTAAGTAGTAAAAAGACCGTAAATTAATTCTATTATAGTTCTTTCCATCTCATAAATCAAGAATTAAATGAACTATTAAAGGACGTAAAGCGCCATAAAGAGATTGCTTTAGTGATTCACTAATCACTTGTAACGGACCATTAAAACCCAATAACATCAAATAAATGATATATTAAGAACCCAAATAGGGACTTAGGGATTTCCAAATTGTAGAATATAGTTTTGTACAATATGCACTCTCATAAAATATATAAATACACTTTTTTATTTGCACTTCACCATTTCAATTTTACTCAATTGTTGTGCATCCATGTTAGAACTTTTTATCACAATAACAATTTTCCTTCACAAATTTAATGGCCTAATTTGTAGTGGTATTCAAATGGAGTGGTTATCATGGTAATCATTTTAACCGATAGAATTTTGTTTATTTGGTTTGGTTAATTTGGATAATTTATTTGGTTTGGTTAATTTTTTTAGATTGTTTGGATTGTGTGTTGGTTTGGTTTCTGATTCGGGCCTAATTGAGCATTTTACCCTCGTTTTCCTTAGGCGTTTGTGGCAATTGTGCTCCAAAAAGGGTGGCTTTACGCGAGGTTTATTGTGTTTTAGCATGTCTCAGGGTTTAACAGGTGAAACCAGTCCCGAAGTCGAAAGTTGGATGAAAAGGAGCGAAAATCGGAAGAAGAGGTGAAAAACCGGCAGTTCACGGTTTTCCCTTGGAAGTTCACGGTCTGCTAAGACCGTGAAGAGGAGCTGTTGCCCGTGAACATCAAGGCGTCTAGGGCGAATTCCGTGAACCTGTGCAAGCGAAGCGGTGCGTTTCGACGCCAACCTTGAGTTCACAAACGCGTTCAAGAGTTCACGGCCGTGAAATGAGGCTGTGAAGTGAGCTCGATTCCTGTTTAAAAGGAGGGATGAAAGGAAGAGAGAGGGGGAGCCCAAGAGTGAGAAAGTGTCTTCTTCTTAAGCTTTTAGAGAGAGAAAGAACGAACCAAAGAAGATGGAAGGCTATAATATCTTTTTCTTAAGCGCGATTAAGCCGACCAACCATTGGGTTGATTGAGGGAGTAAGTCAACCATCGATTGCCTTAACCGAGAGGGCATTTTGAATAGCCTATAATGTATCCCTAGGTTTGGCAATCGAGAGTGTGGGCTACGACCATATTTGCGTCCCCTAGCGGTTCCCGGTCACCTTGCCCATAACAATCACTTCGATTCACATACCATGGTAGTAGTTAGAAGGAAGCGACACCCAAGTGATCCTTCTCACAAAGAGCTTTCAAAACCATTTACTTTTGCCTTGCTTTACTTTAATTAGCAAACTTTTCAACCAAAATCAATTCGCTAGATAATGATTTAAATGACTGAAACAGGGTACACGGACCGGCCCGAGGTGATATTTAAACATACTTGCCTTGTATTGCACCCGACTATGGTTCATACTTGGACCTTATACGGGAATTAATTGTGATATTCTGGACGAGTCAGTTTCAGACACTCCTAACCAATGGAACCAAATTATCCAGTTAAGTAATTAGCCATATATCTAATATATATTTTATACACATACTTAATACTTTGCATAACCACTCAAGAGATAAACTTTACTCCCTTTTAGGCTCATAAATTCATATAATGTAATTTGTATTTGTAGAGTGTAGAGTACAACATTGGATGTCTAGTTTAGATGAAATTCGTACATTATGTTTGATAAAATCTTGAAAGTAAGATCTTTTACAACCTATGATAATGCTAAGAGACTAAGTCAATTTATACAAACACAATAATTCATTAAATCCCTACAATTGACATATATTTTTGTTAGATAAATACTTCTATTGATCGTAAGATAATTGTATTAGTTGTAAGTATTTATGTTAAGGGTTAATTATAACTATGTATTGATTTTCATGTTTATTCATTATATAAATTGCAAATTAATGCATTAACCAAACAGTTTTCTCACGTACTGATAATGTAATGTTATATTGGTTGATCTGGTTAACCAACTAACCAACCCGATCAAATATTAGTTTGGTTAATTTCATTCTCATATTAGTTTGGATGGTTTGTTTATGATATTGTATTCAATGGTTGATAGAATTTAGTCTTATTTGGTTTGGTAGTTATCATGGTAACCATTTGAATGCCCTTATTAAATTGAAAGGATAGTTGGATTTTTATCTAATTATTTCTTTTTAGTTCTTCCAACCATCCAAGTCGAGTATTTCACCTTGGATATTCTCTCTCTTTCTTCCCGTACTATTGTAAATCAGACCATATTTCTCTCATCTCATCTCCAAATTCAAATATTTTGATGCAGCAAATCAAATTTAAGTTATCTACACAGTGATATTCATTTTAATATATGTTAGGAAAAAAATTCTACCTTGCACACCCTTACCCATGTTTGAGTAGTCTTCATAAAATATAGGGCTAATACCACTACAACACCCGAACTATGCGGAAAATGCCACTTGTGTCCTATTGTTTCCAATATTCCATCTGTGTCCTGAACTATGATACTTTGTTCCATTTGTATCCTAACAATTTCGTTGACTGTTAAAGATAATAGTTGACCAAACGATTTTCAAAACAACGTCAGATTGTGGTCGACGTGGTAGACAAATTGATGCCATGTCATTGCCACATCATATTTAATAAACAATTAATTTATAAATAAGAAACTCTCCTCCCTCCGCCAACGTACATTGATTCCTCTCCGCGTCTCCTTGGCTGCTACAGCGACGAGGATTGACGACAATGATGAGAGCGGCGGTGGCGACTACGGATTTCAGACAAGAAAATCCTCCATGGTGGGCGCAGCCAGTGAATCGTCGATCTGGAGAAGAGAATCGGTTGCGGCCACAACCTCCGTCCTCCCAATGGACTGCTTCGCTAGCGGCGTCCGCAAGAGCAGAGATGAAGCGTCATGGACGAATCTAGGGTAGGCGCAATCATTGACCTGTTCCTCTATTGCCTCCGGCAGGAACAGATTTGCCATCATCAGTACTCTGAATCACCATTACAGATTGGGGGTGGTTGGGGATTTTCAAGAACCCAAAATCCTACTACCCTAATCGATGAACAAGAACCCTCCTCCTTCGATCTCTTCTTTCCCTGGGGAAAAAATAAAAAACCAGACAGATCTGAAATAGTTTTTTTCCAAGCATCCTCGTGAACAGCGGCGACCTCGCCTGTATCCTCGTCAACTTTGGCGTCTTCGAATCACCGACGTCTTCGCAAGATCCCCGACCTCGATCTGGTGGATTTCCTCCCGCACAAGCGCCTGCTGCTATCATCTCTTATGGCGATCCGGAAAGATTTGGTCGGAGAAACAGAAAGAAGAAGAAGCCAGACGTTGGTAAAAAATAATTTTAGTTATTGTTTTATGTTTGTAATTTTCCATAATTTTTATTTTGTTTTCCTTATTTTAATTATTTTAAATGAAAAAATAAATGAAAATTGATAATAAAAATTCCACGTCAGATGCCACGTCAACGATGACTGGATTTTCTGTTAAATACTAACGGTCAACGCCGGTCAACACTAACGGAATAATAGTTCAGGACACAGATGAAATATTGGAAACAATAGAACACAAGTGGAATTTTCCGCATAGTTCGGGTGTTGTAGTGGTATTAGCCCTAAAATATAGTATATGATAAAATGTTTATGCCAAGTAAATCGTGTATTGTAGATCATGTTGTTGCGATCATATATATGAACTTTATACAAATTTAATTGACAATGATTCATACACTATATCAATATTATAATTTTAAAATTTAATCTCATGAATTTAAATTGCATTATCATTTCACTTAACCTCCTCTTTACTAATCCTCATTATTTTCCTTATGTTGTTGTACCATGTCTCTCTCTTAGTCATCCTCAAAATTTCTTATATATTAGCTAGATACCCTAGTGAGAATAAGGTAAGTGGAGCCGAGGTGAAGAAGAAGGAGAACCTTTTGGCAAAGGGTGGAAAGAAATGGTTTGATGTGGAAAATAGTTTTTTTTTTTTTTTTTTACAATCCACAAAATAGTTATGTGACTATATAATTCGGTAAAGAAGAGAAGATGATGATGAGAGTGAGAGAAATTAGAAGGAGGCAAAGAACAATTGAGAGAGGAGAAGGAGGAGGCTTCATAGAAAGGGAATGATGTTGGTAATTGGTTCTGAGGTTTACTTTTTTTTTCATAGATAGATTGTTAATAGATAGGGTATTACAGGGCATTGAAAAGTAAATAGCAAGAGTCAACCAATTGTTGACCTACCAATAAAAGAGTCATTTTTGCCACATAATGGGCTGCCCTGTTATTCCTACGAGGAGGGGGGAAATGAATGAACAAGAAGGAGGTCTTCAACAAACTAACTTCCTCAAGCACCGCACCGCTATGGTCATTATGAACATCATTCTCCATAGCTCGCCGAATGACCATTTGTGAGTTACTGCAAAAATAAACATAATAAAAACCACGAGTTAAACACCAATCCATTGCATCTCTAAATGCTAAAAGTTTCCTTAAGAATGGATTAGACAGACCTTCATAGAACTTACCGTAAGCACAAACTATGGAGGAGTCACCAGAGAAACCCACAAATTCAATGTTGCCCCCTAGATTCCGTCGAACGACGCCATCAATGCGGCCGGACAAGAAGCCACCTGGAGGGCAAGCTGCTGCGCTGCAGCAGCCAACTGTGGTGGGTGTCGAACTGTTGGGTTCCTTCGTGGAACTAGACGCGAGGTTGCCCTCCATTAATCATGTTGCACTGTAAATTGTTGATAGAGTGGACCCGGAAGGTACTTGATATGGCCATAAACTGACCAACAACGCCCTTTCCAAAGTCTCCATGATAAGAACATTAATTCTGCAATGTCACCGTTAGTCTGTTATTCATCCGCATAGAAAAGAAAAGCTGATGCCAAGCTTGATCAGCATCCAAATGACTTATGGCTTGACGAATATGGTCCTTCACCAGCCAATACCAAGAGTGCATGAGCTATCCTACAATTAAAAAAATAGTGGGATACAGTTTCAGTTGCAGTAGAACACACAAGACATATACTTGTGGAATTTAATGACTTAGCCTGAAAAATGGAGAGGAACGACAAGAAGCCGTGCGCGCACAATCCACCATAAAAAGAACTTCAACTTGGGAGGAATAGGTAGACTCCATAAATTCTTCAAACCTGCTTGTCCATGTGCTGTGGGAGAGTTGCAAAAATTTCTGTTCGGCCGCCGAAAAATAATTGATATCCTGTCTTCACTGTGTACTTGCCATGAGTTTGTCAGGCTGAAGAGTTGTCGGGAGAGAATTGGAAATGATCCATGTCACGTTGTCACTAGTGAATGTAGCTCGATTAAGATCACCATTTCATGTATGGGTGAGCGGTTGAATGAGAGATGCCACATAAGGGTTCGACAGCGAGACGCCTTGCAAAAGAACTGGTGAAGAAGGAGGAGAAGAAGGTGAGCAAGGATATGTAAGAGTGAGTATGGTTGTCCCAAGTCCAACTTGCCATCTAAGCCTCTTTTTAAGTAAATTCGGACCATCAAGTACCCCATGCCAAGCCCAAGAAGGTCGATTAGCAACTGGTTCATTTAGGAAGTCACTTCGGGGATGATATCTTGCCTTGTACATACGTACTAGAGTCGGCAAATATCAAAACCTTCCAAGCTTCTTGTACATAGCCCTATGTGGGGAATTTAGGCTTATATAAAAATGCATGTAGGCGATCCTAAAATCCATCAATGAAGAGTGCATTCCGATTTTTCTTAAGGAACGGTAACTTCATCTTTTTTCTGTTTTTTAAAGACTTGTGGTTCAATAATTCTAATTTACCCAAAAAATTGAATCTCAAGTTAAAACAAATGAGATATGCTATCATATTATGATGATATGGATAAGATTATAGCCGAAAAGTATTTTGAATGACTTTTTATATTGAAATATAACATGAATATCATTTTGTAGATCATTATTAATGCGCTTTTTCTACTATTCAAAAAATACTAAATGTAGAGTTAATAGGAATGAGATATGAACCGATTAGGTCAAAATTCTCCTCTCTTCTCTAGAAATTTCGTGTGAGTCAAAGAATAAAATCCAAAGATATGCAGAAATTACCAGTCCACCCCTCCTTATATGAGTTGCGGATCATTAGGTTAGTGGATGTATCTGAATTAAGGTTTTGTATAAGTTTGTAGAATATAACTTATATTCTACCATATGTGCTCTTATAAAATATATAAAACACTTTCTTTATTTGCACTTTAACATTTCAATTTTACTCAATTGTTGTGCATCCGCCTTAGTACGTTTTATCACAATTAACATTTTTCCTTCACAAGTTTAATTGCCTAAATTGACAGGGCAGTTTGATTTCTATCAAATTATTTATTTTTAGTTTTTCCAACATTCAAGTTGTGTCGCCCTGGATATTCTCTCTTTCTTCCTTTACCATTGTTAATCAGACCCAAGGTTGTCAACCCGCGAGCTGACCTGGACCTGATCGAGCTAGTGGGTCAAGGGTTAATGGGTCACTCGTTTTAGCCCGGTTTAGCCTGAAAATATGGAAAGAGTCATTATATTGTATTTATCCTGATAAATTATATCAGATCTCATCTAACATAAAAGTTATAACGTATAATATTACACCAGAATAATATGTCGTACTTATACCCAACATATAGTGAAAATTCACACACACTTATATAACATCAATATTCAAATGTTCAACTTAGAATTTCAAAGATTGAGTTAGGCAAAAAGAAAAATCAGCAAATAGGTGCATTTCACCTATTTTTCGACATATAGTGAAAATTCACACATACTTATATAACATCAATATTTAAATGTTCAACTTAGAATTTCAACATATAGTGATCGACCCGACGAGTGTGTGCGGCCCGTTATTCTCGCCAGGTCAGGGTCAGAGTCGGTCGACCCGTGAGTTTACTCCAGAACATATTTCCCTCATCTCATCTCCAAATTCAAATATCTTGATGCAGCAAATTAAATTTAAAGTTATCTATCGTTTTTATATATATATGTTAGAAAGAAATTTTTTACCTTGTTACCGTTACCAACCGATACCAGCACCAATGCCTGTTTCCCGTAAAACCTTTCTCTCGTTGTCTCTAAATTTATCATAGAAATTTCATAGATATAAGCATAATACATGTGAAATCAATAAAATTTTCATGCACCTGGGAAAAGCTAGGCTTAACCAGGTTGATCCAATTCATCCATTAATGCTTAACCAATTTCTTAAACAATTCATTGGTGGAATCGAGTGACGATCTTGGTCATAACAAATTAGACTGAACAAATTTGTTGTGTATTTTTTAGGGTTAATATATTTGTATGACCTGAACTTTGCACATAATAAACATCCTGGTCAATCTTTTCAATCTATAACATTCTAGCCCAAACTATACATCAAAGTAACGAAATTGGCCAAACCCGATGTTTGACCTTATCTTGGACGGTCAAACGCGTTGACTAACGGTCAACGTGCCATGTCACTGCCAAGTCAGCAACTTTCACTTAAAAAATTTATATTTTTCACCTATTACCGTTTTTATTTTTCATTTTGAACCAAAATAAGAAGAAAAATTAATTTCATTTTGAACCAAGAAAAAGAAAAATGGTAATAGGTGGAAAATATAAAAAAAATTAAGTGAAAGTTATTGATTTGGCAGTGACGTGGCGCGTTGACCGTTAGTCAACGTGTTTGACCATCCAAGATAACGGTCAAACATCGGGTTTGGCCAATTTCGTTACTTTGATCTATAGTTTGGGCCAGGATGTTATAGATCGAAAAGATTGGTCAGGATGTTTATTATATGCAAATTTCAGGTCATACAAATATATTAACCCTATTTTTAATGGGTTGTAGGTATAATATACTCCTCTATTATATATATATCAATTAAGAACTCTATTATTCACTATTATATCAATTTCAGTTTCCAAACATATTTTACTCAAATACTTTTATATAACAATGAATGACTTTCTAAATTTCGCTCAGTTTCAATGAAAGATGAGATGCATTTAATTGATGTATGAGCTCAAAATACCTCCATACCACTAAAGCTACAATCATTGTGATCTTTAGTTGGTCACTTACCTCTGCCAATGTTTACAGGTTCATATTTTGCTATGAAATTTAGATAAAAAAAAAAAACTTTAAATCTCACACATTTAAAAGTAGGAGATGGAAACTATGTAAATAAGTGATTGCCAATTTACTATTTTGAAACCCAAAACTGAAGGAATTTAGATCATCTCATTTCGCAGTAAATTAAAAAGTCTTTTGGGAAAATGATACCTTAGCGTTGGATGTAGTGGTGAATGAACAACTAATGCCAAACGTGGCCTAAAAAGTTGCCTCCGCTATGAATTGCAAAAAAACATCCTTCCCAAACCCAATTTATTACCAGTCAAATCATATTTGATAATATCACTTGAAGGTTATACCAATAAACGACTAGTTAGTTTGAGTCTAAATTAGACCTATTACATTGGCTTCAAGAAAAATGAATATCAACTCTAATGTAATTTTTGTAATTTTTTTTTTGTATAACAAACATAAATGTGGAAACACCGATAAAGAAGGTGTGAATTGGTTTAAGGAAACAGCCAGATGGTCGATATTTCTTTACAGGTATAATTATATGGACTCAAATAGATTCAAATTGTGGGTTCAACCCAAATAAATATTTTTCGACTTTAGCTCTTTTCCCCATTCCATAATTGATAAATTAAAGTAATCTGACCAACGAACCGGGTCAGTTGCTTTTGAGATAAAGAGCAAAGCGACAACAATTCAGAGCCCTAACAAAACTTCTTCCTTCTTCACATCCACATTGAAACTCAAAAAAGCATTACAGAATGGTAAAGGAAACCGGATCATACTGGCCGGTTGAACCGGTAAAACTGGAAACCAGGGCCTGACAGATACGGTAGTTGTTTTGTAGGTAAAAAATCATTCCGGCCGGATTTCGCGATTAAACCGGTACAATTCAAAAAACAGCCCGATTTTGGTCTAACCAGGGGTAAGCTGATGGGAAGGAAATGGCATCGTTTTGGCATTAGAAAAAAAAATCGACCGAAGCCAATGCTCAAAACCCTAAATCATCAACGACTAAGCACAGTCTTGATTTTTTCATTTCCTGTTGCTGGCGACCAGGACCGCGGCGATCCGCCTCTTCTCGACTGGCGACCAGGACAGCGGCTGCTCCGCGGTTGCTCTGCGGTTGCTAAGGGCTGCTCCGCACTCCGCCTCTACTCCGCCGCTGCTCCACGCTCCGGCACGCGTCTCCCTCCCCTGCTCAAGAAGAACACGGCAACAGGTATGTTTCATAAACAGCTCACTATCTTGAATGGATTGGATGTTTTGACTAATTTTTAATTATAATGCTGAGTATTATTTTTGTTCAATGTTATGCCCTTTATTCTAATGAGAATTTTGGCTGTTTTGACAGCAATGGCCAGTGGAGAAGAAGCCGGATCGGTTGATGAAGGAGCAACTCCTAGTAATCCGAAGGTTACCGCAAAGGGTGTACGAAGCAAAAGTGATCCAACTTGGGCTCATTGTTCCTTGCACCAGGATGGAAAAGTGGAGGTACTCACTTGTCTCTATTGTCAAAAAGAATTTAGAGGCGGAGGAATCACTAGAATGAAAAAACATCTAGCTGGTGTTAGTAGGGATAATGCAATTTGCTCAATGGTTCCGGAAGAGGTGAGCCAAAACATGCAGAAGCTATTGACTAATTATGAAATTAGTAAGAAGAAATCTAAAGTTGTCAAAGTTGGATTTAAAGAACCTCGTGATACAAATTCTTATAGTGCACAAGATGATAATAGTGCTAAAAGAGTTGCTCCTAATGTGTCTACGGGTTCGGTTGACACTTTCTTTGCTCCACGGTCATCTTCCGGTAGTCAACCGCGAATAAAGAGTGCCTTAGAAACTAAAGAAGTTGTATTGTATGTGGATCAAGCATGGGCTAGATGGTTCTATGATGCATGTGTTCCTTTAGAAGCAATTAAATCTCCACAATTTAAAATAGCATTGGATGCTTCTATGACTCTTGGTCCTGGTTATGGTGGTCCTACATATTATACTTTGAGGTTTACTTTGTTGGATAGCATTGTGAATGAATGTCACCTATTGATTGAGAGTTTGAGGTCTCATTGGAAGGAATCTGGATGCACTATTATGGCGGATGGTTGGACGGATAATAGGCGTAGATCCTTAATCAATTTTCTTGTGTATTCTCTTGCTGGAACATGCTTTGTGAAGTCCATTGATGCTTCTGGTTTGGTCAAGAGTGGAAGGAACTTGTTTAAGTTATTTTGTGAGGTCATTGATTGGGTTGGAGTGGAGAATGTTGTTCATGTTGTGACCGATAATGCATCCAACTTTAAATTGGCAGGGATAATGATACATGAGCATTATGGTCATATATATTGTACTCCTTGTGTTGCTCATACCCTTAACTTGATCTTGAGTGACATTGGATCTATTCCTCATGTTAAGAAGCTTGCTTATCGAGCTACCAAGGTCTCCAAATTTGTTTACAATCATGGTCCAATTTATTTCTGGTTGAAGACAAAAGAGAATTGGAAAGAAACAGTGATACCTGGTGCTACTAGATTGCTACTACATTTCTGAGTTTGCAAAGTACTTTTGAGCACATGCATGATTTGGAGGAACTGGTGATTAGTGAGTGCTTTAGAGAAAGTGATCTTTCAAGTACTAAGGATGGAAAGGATGTGAAGGCAATTGTACTCGATCAACAGTTTTGGGCTGATTGTGATTTCATTGTTAAATTGACAGCTCCAATTGTTAAGTTGCTTCGAGTTGTGGATTCAGATAGTAAACCAGCAATGGGGTATGTGTATGATGGGATGACTAGAGTGTCAAATGCTATTAAGACTGTTTGTGGAGATAAGGAGGAGATGTACAAACCAAAAATGGATATCGTTAATATGAGATGGGATAAGCACTTGAGCCGTGATTTGTTTATGGCAGCTCACTATCTTAATCCGGCTATTAAGTATGCTGATGATTGGACGGAGGATAGGGCGGTTACATTTGGACTTCTTAATCTTCTTGAGAACTCGTCTTTATGTCCTGATAATAGTGTGGTGGTGGCGGAGATGAACTTGTATGCTGAAAAGAAAGGAAACTTTGGAAGGAAGATGGCAATAGATTCTCCACAGAAACAACAACCTGGTAATTGATATCATTTGCATTGAAGTTCTTCTATTTATTACAATATTTAAGAAACTAACATTTATGTTTTATATGTAGATAACTGGTGGAAATAGTTTGGCATTAATGCTCCAAATATTCAGAAGTTGGCTATTCGAATTCTTAGCCAAACTGTTGCTTCTTCTGGTTGTGAACGTAATTGGAGAGTCTTTGAACGTGTGCATACCAAAAGAAGAAACAAATTGCAGCATAAAGTGCTTAGTAACTTGGTGCTTGTGAATTGCAACTTGCGATTGCAAAATATGTAATGATTTGAACTATAGAACTTGTGTGTTGAATTCATACTTTCGATGTTTACTATTGAATTGAATTATTTTATGTTTTCTACTTTGGTTAGGGAGTATTATACCAAGAACAAAAAAGATTCATATGATCCCATAAGCCTTGAAAGCATTGATTCTACTGTTACTAGTCACTGGTTGTCAGAAGGGGAAGAAGGTTCGTCTTCTAGGGAAAAGGAATTGGATATTGATGAGCTGGATCGAGCATTGGAAGAGGAAGGTGTGTTTGTAAATCAATTATGTATGATATGAATCCTAATACTAATAATTGATAATAATTCTTACTTGTTTTCTCTTGTATTGTAGTTGGTGATGAAGAAGATGAAGGGGACGACTTGCAGAATGTAGACTTATCTACATTTGGTGTTGTTTGAAGATATGAAACATTGTTTGTGAACGTTGTAGTGCTTGTTAGTTTGAGTTTGTGGTAGTTGTGAACTTGTGGTTTGTGAATGTTGTTTGGTTGTTTTGTACTTTGAATGAAAATGAAGGTTGTTTGGTTTGAGAATGTTGTTTGAACTTGTGGTTTAAAAATGTTGTTTGGTTGTTTTGTACTCGATCGTAAACATGCATTTGAACGATTATGTAGTTAATTCAGTAATGTTGTAGTTTGTTGATTGTTATATTAAATATGCCTATTTAGTTTATTCAGGTTTGTTATCCGGTATATTCTGGTTGTATTCCGGTATTATTCCGAAACGGTATCCTAAATCTGCCAATACGGTTTTTTAACAAAAAAATATTTTTAACTACAAAAACGGTATTTTGTTGATACACAACGATTGAACCACGGTAGTACTACAAAATACCCTACCAGATCCGGTATGACTTCGGTAGAGTTTCCTTTACCATGATTAAAAGGCAACATACTGCTTTGCCCCTCCTGGACGACCAACTAAACAATCATCTCCAAGAGAAGGACCCTTACCACACATCACAGCCCAAAAATACTAAAACAACCGTTCGCCATTTCAATTACCTTCCCCCAAAACAGCAACACTCTGCCTACCGTCAGTTCCCAACCCCTTTACTGCCATTTCTGCTACCACTCTGCCACTGACCCTTCCTCGCAGCTCTGGCCTTCCTCCACCTCTCCTGGTTCCTCATCCTCCCAAAAATCTTCCTCACCTGATACAGCTTGTGAGACTGCCGCGCTATCAAATCCCCTGTCGAGGAACTCTGCCCCAGAACCACCTCGTACCCATCTCGAAAGCTGTCCATGCCTTCCGTCAGCAGCTGCCAGAACAGCCCCCCTGCCGCCGCCCCGCCGCGCTTGGCCGACGCGTATATCTTGTAGTAAACGGCATTGAACAGCTGGTCTCTCCGGTAGGCGGAGAAGCCCGCGTCCTTCCACGACTTGCCGAATTCCGCGATGAGTATAGGCTTTCGAAGGATGTACTGCGCGTCCTGGATGTGGGCGTCGAGCCAGTTGTTCATGAAAGACAGTTGCGATTGATCGTTGGAGTTGGATAGCCTGGATTAATATAATTAGGGAAACAATTAGTAGAGAACCAGTGAAGGGATTTAATGGCCATATTTTGTTTAGTTACCATTGGTCGGGATATGAATGGACTGTCGCAAAATCGATGCCTGAAACCCTGTTGTTGGCGATGAAATCAGTTCCAACTTGAACGGGAGGGTTGACATTCATCCTTTGTGGAGTAGATGGCCCGTAGAACCCTTCTAGACCAGCTTCCAGCAAGTGATTCCTGTCTATTGACTTCACAAACCACGCCATTTCCGTTATCCAAGCCTGTTGTCGTTTGACCAAAATTTCAGAAGGTAAAGTAAGGTGTCACTAGTTAAGTCAGAGAGTGCAGGGGAAAAAGGAAAAATGTGTATAGTAATGAAATCGAGACCCAAAAGCCCAAATTGAAAACGAGATATTGGGATTCTTCCATTCCAACCCGTCAGTCACGGAGAGAATAAAGGGAAAAGCAACAAATTTCACTTTCTTTTTTACTACAGAAAGAAACAAACCTGGATAGTCCTGCCAGAGGAATCCGAAGTGCATCTGGGCTCGTTCATCAGCTCCCACGCCATGATTGTTGGGTCGTCCTTGTACCGAATTCCGGTGAATGTATTCTGCCGGTTGAGAACCGTCTGCAGAAATTGGGCAGACGAAGATCCACGGTCAGTGACTGATTCAAAGTTTAGTACTTTATCCACTTCTGGGTTTCCGAGAGCAGAGTGAATACAGAAACAGAGAACAAAAGAAAGAGTCGCAACAGAGAGAAACAAG
Source organism: Linum trigynum (assembly GCA_964030455.1). Taxonomy (NCBI): domain Eukaryota; kingdom Viridiplantae; phylum Streptophyta; class Magnoliopsida; order Malpighiales; family Linaceae; genus Linum; species Linum trigynum. The sequence goes on along the minus strand of OZ034814.1, from coordinate 22,352,212 downwards.
TAATTATCTGTTTATATACCCGAATGTGGTTCTTGTAGTAGGTCCTAACAAGAGGGTGAGTGAAGAAATCATCGTCCGATGCAAGGCCGCCGCCCTGAGCTCTGGCCCAGTTAACATACTGCTTCTTCCCACCGAAGCTGTCGTAGTTGTTCGCAAAGCTCAGAATCAGCTTCATCCCGTACCTTCTCGCTTCAGCCACCACAAAATCCAGCCCCTTAGAACAGATAAATCCCCAAGTTTAGAGGCAAAGAGATGGAAATTTAACCCAAAAAGATTTCAATCAAATCACCTGAAACATATCTTGGTTGTAGGCGCCAGGGGCGTACTGGAGAGCCCTGTAACCGCCGTCGCTGAAGGCCCAAGTCCTGGCCACGGTGAGGTCGTGGCTCCTCGCTTCTCGGAAAGCGGCCGACACTTTGGATCTCTGAGTTGGGTCGGCGGCGACGTACATCAACCAGTAGGCATTGAATCCGTTGGCGTAGAAGAGGTCGCCGTTCAGCACGAAATGGGGTCCTCTGGTTTGGATGAAACCGGCTCCCGCCGCTTCCACGCCGCCGTGAGGGCTGAAAAAACACTGGTGGAGCAGAATGGTGAAGAGAAAAGCCAAACCCAAGTTCCTCATCTCTCTCTCTCTCTCTCTCTCTCTCTCTCTCGGGGAATGGGAGGTTTACAATTCCTGGTTCAGAATGGAGGTTTATAGTTAAAAGATAAAACAGAGCACCCTGGACTTTGTGTAATTGTCTTGTATCAACTGCTAAATGTAGGAATTAATTCATTTTCTTCATTTATAAAATGCGGGCCAGGGGAACAAAAGAGGAAACGCTACGAGTTAACAGAGTTTGTGACAAAGAAGAGGGGCGAAAATACAAAAATGGAGAGCCTCAGCAGCAGTTAGCAGGAAAGTTAAAGATGAAAAGGAAGAAAAAGAAGGGGTTTGGTGTCCAGTTCGCACATGGGAATCCACCGATCCATCCTATTTCATGGCGTAATTTGCGAAAATTGTTGAGCATTGTGCGGAGGAAATTTCATGGCTGTGGTGGGCCTGGGACTCCATGGAAGAAAGTGAATGGAGCAAATACCACTGGTAGTCTGGTACTGGCTGGGAAACTCTGTAATGGCGGGTGTTGTCGGTTGGCCAACATTTCACCCGCTAGTAGAGATTGGATTCAGATCATGAGAATAATTATCGTACGGAAAATGACTACATGAGAGTGTCTTCATTGGTGTTTAGATATATAGTTTTAGCCTAAATTCTATTGCTTTTTATAGACATCCAATCCAAGAAAGGTTCCAAATCATGATTGTCACGTCGGCAGGCGTGTCACTAGTTGAATCTGGTTGAACCGGTACCGGTCATAAAACCGGCGTGACATCACCGGTATGAGCGGTATGATCGATATATGAATCTTTAAATAAAACGACCTTATTTTAGTGATTTTAATTGATAAAAATTATTTTATTATTCATTTTATGAGTATAAAAGTTAAATTTTGATGTTATTTGTTGGATTCAAGTATAAATGTTTAGGTATTGACGTTAAATATTATGTTTAAATATGAGTATTTATAATTTTATTTGTAATATTACCCGGCATGCCCAGGCACAAACCGGTATGTGCCACCGATCGAACCATTCCACTTGCTAAACTGACACACTGGCATAAACCAGTTTGACAAACCTTGTTCCAAATCAAAATGTTAACATAACCAAATGCGTCGACCAGTAGTTAAACTGTTGATGAAAGGATTTTTTTAGTTAGTAATTGAACACCTATGGCAAAACAACAGGGAGCGAGGACACAAATGGTAAAATTGACAACCTCCAAATGTCTTCCGAAACAATGCCCGACAAATAACTCGTTGAATCACTAGTTTTGAAACGTCATTATGAATAAACAATAAAAAAAAAAAGTAGGTGTTACACATCAATTCATATCATCAATACGCACGTAAAATTTGCGAAAAAAGCATCAAATCAAACAAGTACTCCACCGCCACCATAAACATCTCTCGTGGATCCATCAAATCGAACCAGTGTCGTCGGACACACTGACTTCACCTGCGAGTTAGTAAATTTATGCATTTAACATGGCACTTGCAAGAAGACATCACCACCACAGAACAATCGAAGGCCAGACCGCCCACGTAGAGAGTCTACATCATATATCTATCATAGACCCAAGGATGGAATTCGTGGGCATGTGACCTGCCTAATCCCTTACGTACCTATCCTCTTCTCTTCCCCTGTTTTTCAGTGATTCATCGACACCATTTTCATTTTTCCTGCTTTTCAACAGGGTAAGTGCCCAAACCATAAAGCATTTTCCCGCACTAAGTGCGCTGCCTGCATGTCGAATTGTCGATAAATTGCTGGCTGGTAAGGCCTTCATTTCAACTGTTACCATTATGGTCTACCTATCAGGTAGTGACAGAGAAATACGAAACATATATCATTCTTACGTTTGGCAATTGCCACCGACGGAGGAGGCATCTCATCTGCGGAGCATAACAAACAAAACAATCCATCCGTAAGGGGACACGTGTCACCGGCCTTATTCTGACACAAGAAGATAGATGGATGCATCCAGATTCCAGAACCAGATCCAGCAGCATTGATTCCACGAACCTGCTGATGTCTCTAAACTCGGCAGAATAAAATATTATTATTTTAGGTCAAATATACTTGTATAGCCAAAACTTTGACGTTCGTGATAATAATAGCCACTTTTGAAGAAATACCAATAATAGGCAAAAATTTGAAAGTTCAATGACAATAATAGCCATTTCCGTTACATAGTTTAACGGTGCAGTGACACCGTTAGTCAAATTAACGGAATGATGATCTGGCTGCCAACTCACCTTTTCTTTCTTTTCCACCTCAGTATTCACTGACAGAAGGACGACATGTCATTTACAAAAGTAAAAAAAAAAACTTTGAAAATGTGTTATCTTTTTTTTATTAATTACATAAATAAACAAAAACAAAAGAGATGAACTCTCCATCTCTTAATCCCTTCTTCATCTTCTCTGATCCAACTCCCTGCCTCTAATTTTATCGATCGACGAACCAAGCGACTGGCAAACCCTGCTTCTCCAGATCTGGTATGTCTTCTCTGGTTCTTGTTCTCCGACGAACGAAACCCAGCCACAGACAAGCTGAAAACGACCACAACCAGAACTTTTACCTTCAACATCCTGCCGCTTCTGTTCTCAAGTCCTAAGAGAAATGGGGAAATCAAAATAGAGAGCGAAGGAGAAGAAGAAACCACCGCCCCCGCCTCCGCTGTTCCTCGCCATCCACGTCGTCGCAGCTCAGCGTCGTCCCTACATGAAACATCACATCCGACGAACCACTTTCCTCTTTTGCCTTCCGCCGGCACCGCTAGTCGCTTCCCCAACGTCGCCCCTTCGTCCGCGTCTCCTCCGACGAATCACCTTCCTCTTATGCCTACCGTCGTTGCCGCTAGCCGCTTCTAGTTTCACAGATCTTGAACAGCTCCAGCCATCGGAAGCAAATCGACGTGGACTGATCTCCCTCTTCATTGTCGTTGACTCCAAAATCGAGACCGGCTCCACGATTTCTTCAAATCCTTTCATTCAACAATTCCGCCACCGCTCGAATGACCTGGGATTGGACCTGGAAACCCAGTGTTCGCCTCTCCCTCACTAAAAAATTGGGAAGATTTGAAGAGGAAACTCAAATCGTGGACAAAAATTAGGGTGATTGGAGTTGGGGATTTTAATGGCGGTGATAAAATTGGCCAAGGAAGAGTGGATTAAAGAGGTGAAGGGAGCGGCAAATGGAAAAAGAAGCTGGACAAAGTGGGTCGAGAAACCTGGGAACCCAAAATTGAAAACCCCATTTTAGTTGATCGATTGGTTCTCAATAAAGAGATAATTGTTTTTATAATTTTTTTTATTAATTTGATTATTGTTTTTCCTCAAAACAAAAGGGGAAAGGTTTTATTGTTTTCGTGAAAACCCCAATTTATTAATTTGATTATTGTTTTTTCCACCTAACATTATTTTTGAATAAAATATGCCACGTCGGCCTCTGTTGTTAGTCCAGTCAGCACGTTAACTAACACCGTCAAACAATTGGACGGAAGTGGCTATTTCTGGTATTTGCCAAAAGTGGCTATATTTGGCAAAAACGTCAAAGTTTTGGCTATACAGGTGTATTTGGCCTTAAATGGCTGTATTTGACAAAAACGTCAAAGTAAGCACTATAGGGTTACTGAACTTGAAAACTATTTCTTGGTGGGCTCTCGTGCTCGGCTTTGGGTTCATTCATAACAGGCCGGCTACCTTGGCCCAACAGGCTCCCCAGATCATGCCCCAGGAACAAATGCAGGACTTTTGGGCTTCGGCCTAACTAAAGGGAAGGGGCACTTGTGAGGGAGGCAAGTGGTTCCTTCAACTAATAGGTAATTTATTAGGTGCTCCTACACCTGGCAAATCCGGATCCGACCAATTGACCTGACCCAAACCCGTCCAAAAAATAAAATATGGATTGAGGTTTTTATATCCCGAAATTCGAATGACCCGAACCCAATTAACTCGTAGTTTTTGGATTGGGTTGGGTTGGTTTGTGGGTCGACCCGCTAGACCCGTTCCATCATTGCATATGTCACTCTCAAAATGATAAAAATCACTCATAAATTGGTGAAATGTTTAAAAAAAAATCATAATGACTTGAAATACAAGTTTTGGGGTGCAAAGATAATCAAACATCATTTGTTTATTGTAGTAGTATTACTTTCGTGATTTTTTTTATTTTACGATTTGTGAGTTCGTATTTCTTTTCATTAGCAAGGAAGGAGTTTTGAGAATTTGTTAATTGACATGTGCTAGGTAAACTAGTGTCACACATATGTAAAAATTTGTATTCTTTAAAAATTTATAAATCATATTTGATATTGTTTCTGAGAACACTCATAAACCGAAATCAGCCAACCCAACATGACAACCCGTAAACCGATATACCCAACCCGAAATTATCCAACCCGACCCGATTGCCAAGTCTAGGTGCTCTTTTAGACTCCAAATGAGCCAAACTGCTCACGAGCGGCTTAACATTCCGTTCAGGAAAAATTCATTCGACACTTTGCTTGTTTGTTAACGAGCCGAGATTTAGTTAATCCTTGTTCGGCTCGCAAGGTTAAACTCCTAAGCCAACTTGACTCAGTAGCTTGTTGAACTCAACTCGTAAACTAGCTCGTATGGAGCTATAAGTTGGCTTGACGGTATGACTAGCGAGCCACCACAATTAACAACTTATGAATGAATCTATTAATAGGTTGCCTTGTTGGTATCTCATAGGGTTTTTAGAATATATATCTCCCGGTATATGTTGTTTACGAATTTCAACACGTGATTAATGTTTCATTTATAATATTAAATAAAAATGATGTATCATAGATTACTCATGACTAATTACTATTAAATTACATCCCTTGAACAGCTAGAGCCAATCTGGCAAGCTGATTGATGAGAGCTTGAGAAGAGCTCGTGCGTTCATTGATAAGTTCATAAGTCGAGCTCGTGTCGAGCACAAGCCAAGGTTCTAGTAAACAAGTCCAGTTCGGACTCGGCTCGTTTATTAACGAGTCAAACTCAAAATAGGTCAAAACTCGGCTCGACTCGCCTCATTTGCAACTCTAGCTCCTGTGCATATTACCTCCTTATTAAAATAATATTTTTGTTCATTTCAAACAGAAAGAGGAGACTCAGCAAAAAAAAAAACAAAATCATATTCCTCCAACCTTTAAGACAAAACTGTTCCCCTGGCAAAGTTGAACAATTATATTCTTGCATCTTTCACTTACATTACATTCCGAGAGGATGAAGATGTGGAGGAAGTGGCTGCCCGATCACAACGCTCGAATTTGTCCGCCATACCCGTAGTGCTTCAGTAGGCCCTCATCTTGCCGCCAATTCTCTTTCACTTTCACCTCGATCTATAACAACAGTCAAACGCCCATGTCAGTAACTCATTGTAAAGTTGGTGGGAACTGGGAAAAAAGAAAACCCAGTCCAGTCAAAGAATCATAGGTTTGCACCTCAAGGTAGACTTTTTTCTGCAGGAAATCTTCAATGTCAAGTCTAGCTGCTGTTGCTAGTAATTTCATGGCCTTTCCATCCTGCATTTACACAGCCTTCCAAACATCAGCTTCATCACAGAATGCAGTTAATATTTTTTTATATATAAAAGAAACACCCTCTTAACACAATCCATCATCAAGACAACACTCACCCTGCCAAGCATTATGATCTTCTGGGAGTTCTTCTCAACAATGATCTCCACCTGCATAAAATCTTTTGCTCCTGGCCTAGCTTTATAGCTAACCACATTTACCTGAAGGTATCAAAAACATACTTTAGCAACATATTCCATCATCTACGATTTGAATCATACAAGTCGCAGAGTCAAATAACATTACAGCACACCTGACTTGCATAAGGAACTTCATTGCGGAATTGCATAAAGATCTTTTCTCTTACTATTTCTGCAATAAAGAATCTTTCCGGGTGCTCGCTAATGATGTCCTGCAAAATCAGCAGCAACTAAAAGGTAAGAGATGGAAGATATATGCAGGAATAAGTTCAAAGAGGGCAGGCAATCACTCGAATTGGCAGGAAAAAAGTGAAATTATTCCTTGAGGGTACTACACTGAGGGAAAAAATAGAGGCAGATGCAGCAATATGCTAAAATAAGATGGCACCAGATACTATAACAAAGATGGATGACCTTTGGATAGTAAGCAGGCCCCTTTGGAAGTTTGGATAGTATCCATTCCTTGATATCTTCCACCCCATGACCATATTTTGCACTGACAGGAATAACCTCATCGACATTGGTATGTTTCTCGTACCACTGCACAGATTTCACTTTGTTTCAGTTATCATATTCATACCAATAGCATGTAACATACAATTTCCTAAACACACCAATTAAAGATAACTGGGGCTGCTAGTAACCAAATGTGAGAGTTCCAACCTGAAGCTTCTTTGCAACTTCACCAGGTTTTATGAGGTCTTTTTTGTTCAGCACCAGCAGGATAGGCACATTGTCTCTTAGACTACCAGCACCTTCGTCTTCAAACACCTCATCAATCTGGATCAGGGGATCCTAACTTTAGTAAACCTAGAACCACTTTTAAGAGTCTTTAACAACCAGGAATTTCTAATTACCGTTTCTGGCATTTTGCTTGCATCAACGATAACTAGTACACAGTCTGCGTTAACTGCTGCACTCCGAACATTCTTCATCATCATGGTATCCAGCTTGTGCATTTTCCTCTCGATCACACCCGGTGTGTCGTAGAGTACCATCTGCAGAAAACCCCTTTATATCAGATGAAGAACACAAAGCTCAAGCATCTTGCATCCTCTTATCTTATCTTATCTACATTATGGACTTGTTCATTTATTATTGTACGTAACCCAATTGATATGGGAATCTTTTGCTCAATGATGCTAAACCTCTAGGTGAATCGAATGAAGTGCATCAAACCAACAAAGAAGCAACTAATAACAGAACTCCAAAAATCAAACCTGGTAGTCTGGGCCAGAACTTATACCAAGAATTCGATGCCTGGTAGTCTGAGGCTTATCCGTAACTATAGACAACTTCTGCCCTATCATTTGGTTAGACAATGTGCTCTTTCCAACATTCGGTTTACCAACCACAGCAACATATCCTGCACTTTCACCATCAACTATCACAAAGGACCGTCCAAAATTAGAAATGTGATAGCAAATTAGAGAGCAAGAACTAACCACTTCGATGGTTAGGGTCAGCGGAGTAGTCGAGTTCTTCCATCTCGTAGTCGTCAAGCAAAGCCATGCTTCTGTTAGGCTTCACGCTGAGCGACAGCAAACGCGAATCTTCCTCGCTAACTTCTTCATCTTCATCTTCCTCTTCATAGTCAGCTTCGTCGATTTGAATTTCGTCGATCAAAAGCTGATGTTTCCTCGAGAAGGCAAGTGGCGGGCTACTTCTTCTCTGCTCGGTGTTGGAACCGCTTGTGGCACTGTATCGAAATTGAGTGGCTTTCCTCGCGCTGAAATGGCGGGTTAAAGTGAGGCTGGAATGCGTCGCGACCGTGAACCTATCCCCGGGGAAAGCAGCCGAGAGATTCGAAGCTAGCTCCATTTACTGGAGCTCGTCTCTTCGCTCTTTTTTTTTTTTCCAGCTTTCACACGGCTATAGCCTATAGATTAGAGTGGATAAACTTCTTCTCCGTTCAACTTCCTTCTCGTTGTTTAGCCACGGACACGGAGGCACGTCCAGAAAACTCATCAAACTGTCAAACTCAAAACGCACCGTTTCACGTACCTATTCCGTCTTGAGCAAGGTTGTCAACCCCGTTTAGCTTGTTGACCCGATCCAGCTAATGGATCAAGGATTATTGGGCTGATCGTTTTAACACAATTTAGCCCGATTTAACCAAGATATATGAAAAAATCATACATTATACATATATAAATTACATCAAAACCTTCTAACTTGTACATAATAACATATAATTTATACCAAAATAATAATTCATGCTTAAATCCAATCCACTATGATAAAATTTCAGCCACACTTAAATCTAACATAATAAAATTTCAATTGTTCTTTTGGGAGAACAACTACCAATTCAATTGCACTATTAATTCCTTTCACTTGTGGGTAAATTCCCAAAATATTGTGTTTTTTTTAATTTACCACCAATATGGTGGTTACAAATTTATTTACACAAAAATTGTTTTTTTTAGGGGAAGGGAGCGCGACTCCGCGTGAGACTCAATATAAGCAGTTTAAAATGTGAACCTGCGCCAGACTGCTTCGAATGCGCGTAATAAAACATATCACCTCATTCTCATGCGAATCGCATCGCATCGCTCTCTCTTATCTTATCCTTTCTACCCCCAACCCTCTGCAGCAGCACCACCACAAACCCCCTCCGCCCCCGCCGCACAAGCTTCTCGCCCAAACCTCGCGCGGGTCCGCCTTCCAGCCTGTATTTCCGCACTCATCTCCTGCAATACCGCCGTCCCGAGCACAGATTCCTCCTGACTCACGCGGAAGTGAAGAAATTAGATATGGTTTTGGATGTCAGATTCCGACGAAGAACTGGCGGCAGCCAGAGGAAGAGGTCGTGGAAGAGGACGGCATGCATGCGGCCGGTACCGAGGTGAGTGATTTCACCGGACTGAAACTCGCCGGCGGCGACTTTTGTTTGCTTCTGAATTTTTTTATTTTTTTTGCAGTTCCTAGATTTTTGGACACTTATTCCATGAGACGACCGCCTACTACAATTGATCCAGCTCCAGTCGATTCAGTACTTCTTTGGGCACATGGTCAACATCGTGTCGATTCAGTTTGGCAAAACGAGGTAAGTATTTCATTAAATTTCATTAGCTAGTTACATTAGATGTTTAGATTTTTACTAGGTGAACTTAAATTAGAATTGCATGTGAATTTTCTTGAAATTAGTATTAGTTTTGATTAGATAGATTTTACTAGATTAGATAGATTTTAATAGGTGAATTGAAAATAAAATTATGCATGAAATTGAATTAATATAAATTTTGTGCACTATAGGTTGGTGATCGCTTTTACCAGATTCGAGGTACAACCCATTTGGTCACGTACCTTCCACGTTATGAGCCGTATCTCCAGGAGGCAGGTTTGTTTAGTATTCAACAGTTAGTCCCTATGACTGCTGATGCATCTTTGATCACTGCTTTCGTAGAGCGTTGGCGACCTGAGATGTCGACCTTCCGTATGCCACTTGGTGAGGTTACTATCACTCTAGAGGATGTTGCCACACTGAGCGGTCTACCGATCGACGGTGAGGCCGTCATAGTAGACCTGCCAAATGAGGAGTGGTCGGCGACATGTATGAGACTGTTAGGACATGCTCCTACTGATCATTCCGGCGGTGTCGTTAGGATTAGTTGGCTCAGGGATGAATTCAATCATCTGCCGCCAAATGCATCATCAGAGATTACCGGGAAGTTTGCACGAGCTTATGCCCTATCTCTGATGGGGGGTATATTGTTCCCCAACCAGACTGGATCTACAGTTCATCTACAGTATCTACTCATGTTGGAGAATTGGCCAAGAGCTGGAGCGTTCGCTTGGGGATCAGCTGTTTTAGCCTACCTGTACCGTGATATGGGTAGGTCGGTTCTGCAGATGGCGCAGGCCTCTTCCACAGGAGGTGGCCTTGGTGGTTAGGTCTCCTTACTGCAGCTCTGGGCATGGGAGCGATTTCCACAGATAGCACCACCACATACAGTGACAGATGAGCCTATTACAAGGGACGCAGACCCACCTGCTGCTCGATGGCTTCTAGCCATGTCCCGTCAGCATGGTGACCAGTTCATCAGTTATAAGTTGTTTTTTGACGAGTTGTTGACAATTGTGGTTGGTATATAACATTTCATACAAGAATAGTTTTCATTAGTTTGTTTTAGATTAAAGAGTAATCATGTGACCACTTGTTGTGTGTAGTGGCTGCCTTACTGGGAGAGAGGCAATCAGTTCAGGGGTACTGTGATCAAGTCAGATACATTTTGAGCAGTAGTGCCACGGATCTGCTTTTCAGTAGTGACGTGGCACCATCCAGATCGCGTACTCCAACAATTTGGCATGATGCAGAATGAGCCTCATCTGCCAGCTCCTAAGGCTGAGATTAGGTATTTCCATCACCAGACAGTTCGTGGGTCATCACGTGGGCAGCGCTTGATACGCGCCTCAAGAGAGTCGCTTGATTTGTGGAGTCGTCGACATCAATATATAGCGACTATGCCATATAGTCAGGATACTTTAGCCTACCACTCGGAGCATCTGGAGTGGTATCAAGATGTTACCAGACGTGCAGTCACACGGAGAGTAGTAGGAGTGAACACAGTGGTTAGTTATTTATTGTTTCAAAAAAAATTATTTGTTCGAAAATTCATAGTTGTGTGGAATCTTTGATACTTTAAATCTAATTTTCAGTATGACACCATGGAGTACGCTGAGCTGAGGTTACGGGGTGGAGGGTTTCCCGCCGACAAGTGTATGGAGTTGGCCGACATGATGGTGGCAGGGGTTGCTGCTATGGTTTGGAATCCCGTCGGCATCCTGATGTGACAGTACCTGTATAGTGGCACCCATCTGAGAGCAGCCTTGCCAGTTGGCCAGAGCATACAGATCCGAGACATGACTGGGACGTGCGAAGCCCACAGTTCACGCAGGAGCCTAGGAGGCGTAGACAGCGACGTGAGCAGCGCGACATACCTCACCTAGTGCGGATTTTAGATCATCGGCGTGCATAGCTCGTCAGATCTACTACGGCCTCGACTTACTTATGTAGTTTCAGCCGGTCACTTCTTCGGGCTTTCAGCCTTCTTAGACGCAGTTTCATATAGGGAGCGCCTTCTTCAGCATTTCATCAGCCCTCTCAAACACAGCCACAACATGTTATGATGGGTGGAGGATACACGGTCTCAGGTAGTGATACTAGAGCAATCTCACCCTATAGATGGAGAGACACCCTAGATGGGGACGATACTTTTATGGAGGCGATGTGGCACCATGAGCAGCAGCTTCGGGAGCAGGGGTTTACCACAGGTGCACCAGATGAGCATCCCCAGTCAAAGGTAGATGGTTTGTTCGGTACACAAGATCAGGATGACATAGTGGAGAGAGATCAGACCTAGCACGATGAGGGCAGGCCTGTACGGAATAGGCAGGAACCGTTGTGTGGTACTGGCGGTCATCTAGTGGATCATCGTGGTGGTGGTCGTCGTGGTGGTGGTTAGTGCTACTATTATGTATGATCTTATTATTATGTATTATTGGATGTATTATTATGTACTATTGTGGACTATTTATCATGTCATGATGTAAAATTATGTATTATAGTGGACTATTTATCATGTCATGATGTACTATGTTACTATTATTGTCATGTATGGTGCCATTGTCTAAAATGAAAACTTGAACTATAGAAACAACAAATACACGGGGCATGGCTTCGAAAGTTCCAAAACCCAATTGGCATACTCGATCGTTCAAACCATAACAACATCAACCAATAACAACTACTTCGAAAAACAAGAACTATTACATTTGATAAATGTTCAACCAAACTACATACCACGTCTATTACCACTACTTCCTCTTCTACCACCTCTCACACGTCTACCACTTCCTCTTCGCTGGCTCTCACTACCACTTGCTCCTCCACCAGAAGTTGATGCATCATGTCCAACTACTTCCTCTCTTGGCCAATCCATCTCGTTGTGAATTCTTCTTGTTCATGGCCTCCCCAACTTCCTAATCATGTGCACATTAGGATGGGGAGTAGAGCCATTGTGCTTCTTCCAACCCTTAGGTTCACCAAGATGTGTGAAACTTGTCCCATAACAAGCCAGTACTGTTTAAATCTTATAGATGTCGTTTACAAACCCATACGGGTTAGCCCCCATTCGGTTGCAAGCTGCAATGGTATGAGAGCAAGAAATTTTATTTCCTTGGAATTTCCCACAAGTGCAAAATCCCGCCCGATTGTGGTCGTCGAAATTCACTGTGAGTATGTTCGAACCCGTCATGTTGTAATTGTTGGGAGGAATCTGAACTACATAGATGCCTGACGTCGATTAACCCCTGTCACGGAATGTCCAACAGCCTTTTGTGCCCACGGCTTCATCAGTTCTTCGCATGGTTTCGTGTACTGTGACTGCCCACTTCTGATTTGTGCTTCTGTCTCCAACCTCATCTTATCGAATTTCTCCAATAATAGCTAATAAGTATGTTGCTCAAGAGAAACTATAGGAAGTGAACGAATACCTTTGAAAATACCATTGATGCTCTCTCCCATGTTGGTTGTCAACATAGACCATCGACGCCCACCATTATAGTTATCATGTGCTAAGCTCCAACAAAGTTGATTTTGATCCACCCAGTCATCACAAGAAATATTTCTATTTGCGACCATCTTCTTAAATTGCTCAACTTGAGGATCAAACTTCTCCAAGCGTTTTTCTCGGGCTAACAAAACAAATAACCACACGAGTTAGATAAATTAATGACAGTATTAAATGAAAATCAATAATACATAAAAATCAATAACAATAACGATGAAGAAGGCTTACCGACTCGAAACAGTTGGTTATACGTAATTTTGATTTTTGTCTTCCTTTGCAAGTTGCTTGCATAGTGTCGCATGCACCATCTCCACTCCCAACCTCTTCTGATGTTACTCATGGCTTCATAGAGTCCCACATGCCTATCTGAGATGATGCAGACATCGTTTTGATAGGTCAAATCTTGAATGTGTCTTATGAACCATGGCCAACTTTTAGTATTCTCGCTCTCCACTATGGCAAATGCAATTGGAAAATTTTTCTTCCGACCATCAAATGAGCTCGCCATGAGTAGCACTCCTTTATACTTTCCAGTAAGAAATATTCCATCAACAACCATGACTCCTGGACAATTCTTCAATCCATCTATACAAGGTCCATAAGCCCAGAATATTCGCTGGAAGATCAAATGACCTGGTTGCGATGAAGGAACTCTTACCCAATCAATCATTGATGTTGACATTTGTCTCTTTATCACCCGCAAGAATGTTTGCAAATAATCGTAGGATTCTTCCCAATCTCCATGCAACTTCTCCAGTGATCATTGTTTCCCATACCAAGCCTTTTTGTAAGTAACTTGCATATTAAACTTATCTTTCAACTCGGCATGCACAGTTAGAACATTCGGATTTGGTTGGGCACGTATCAAATGTTTCACGGAATCAGATATAACGTCGACATCAAGATGGCGATGATCCGTCGATTGAGTTGTACTGCTAGAAGAATGCACCAACTATGCCTTTCTCACAGTCCATTCGCTTCCAACGTCTCGACATCCAAACGACATCATCCAAGGAAAATTGGCATCCTTGTGCTTCAATCATCTGACCTTCTAGATTGAAGGTGACGACTCCACCACGCCATACTGAAAGTTGCGTTGTAGTGTGTGGTGTTTAACCGCCACCTTTGCAACTTGTTTCGAGTGAAATATCTGCCCCTTGTAGAATTATCCTTCAAAACCAGCAACAATAGGCATTAGAATTACGCCATATGAATCAGCATATGATAATTCGTCGTCTTCTTCATTAGCCTGCAAGTAAAAATATGGAGGATAATTAGGTTGCCCTTCTTCCCCATCTTCTTCCTCCTCCTCCTCCTCGTCTTCTTCGTCATAATCAGGATCAGATGGCACACTACATGTCTCATCTTCACCCTAATCAGCCTGACTAATCTCAGCATGTATCTCAGCACCCAAACAATAAGGGTTTTATGCCATAAAATTGAAAAGCATATTCAAACCATCATCATCCACAATAGGCATCGCATAATGAAATAGAACACCATTCTGCCAATCTGGAAGACGGTAAGTGAAACCTGTGTTATTGCTTCATCTCTACGTCGTATTCTCTGGATTAGATTCTCACAAAATTGATGATATGTCACCCTGCATGGAACTGTCAACTGAAAGTTTCTACCACCAATGAAATGGACGCCAAAATTGTCCTCTACTTTCGCCGATTTCCACCGAACGACAAGTTCAAATTTTCTAAAATCACTACATAACAAACAAATTCACTAATTACTAACTAAAGAAAATTATAATAGAATTTCAATAATATAATTACAAAAATAAATGTGTCTTTTACCTAGCCATCTTTGCAGCAACCAGCAGAGCTCCTCCCTCTCGTTTAGCTTTGTATCAGTTTTTGGTATGGTGAGGATACTGAAAGGAAGGGAATGGAGTGATATATATGCTGGAGTGGAGTAAGAAAGGTTGTGAGTCTGCATAAGACTGGTGCGGGAACGTTGGTCAGCATTTGGGGAATCTGTCAGCGAAATAAAGAAAAAGCCAGCGGAGTTAAGCCAGTCTCACGCAGGTCCGCTGGTCAATATGTTAAGGGAATCTGTCAACGAACTTTAAAATGGAGACAACGGCACCGCGCCAGTCTCACGAGGGTCCGTGCTTTTTACATAAAAAAACATAAATGGCGGATCCGGTTTAGTCTGATACGAAATCGCACTCCTTCCCCCACAAAAACACAATATTTGTGTCAATAAATTTAAAACCACCATATTTGTGGTAAATTAAAAAAACACAATATTTTGGGAATTTACCCTTCACCTGTCTAATATATATTAACAGGAGAAAACAAAAAACTCATAATTATAAAATTAATAATATGTTATAATAACATTATTATTATTATTATTATTATTATTATTATTATTATTATTATTATAAAAGGAAAAACGTCTATCTTCACTAGGGATGGCAATGGGTCGGGTTGGCTCGGGTTTTGCCAATCCCAAACCCAAACCCATGGGTTTATCCGTGAAAAAAAATCCGTGGTAAAACTCACTGGGTTTGAAAAACTCAAACCCAACCCAACCCAACCCACTAGGTATCCGTGGGTTCATGGGTACCCACGGGTTTTTGTCGTAAAAAAATTTACAATAACAAGTTCCTATCAAAATTAAAGTAAAATATCAATCTCTCAATACAAATTATCCATATATAAAACACCATTCTAGAAAATTCAAGTAAATCACAAATTAACTATACAAATTGTTCAACACCAATCTAGAAAACTTAAGAAAATTGAAGCAAATCACAAATTATCCATAAATAACATGATTAATTGAAAGCTTCTTCCTTTCAATTAAGTTTCTTCACTCTCCACTCGATAACATCAACTTCATTCTACACAATTTGAAAGAAAAAATTAGACATGTCTCCACAATTCACAAACATAAATAAGATTAGTTATTTAGAATATTAAATATACCGATAAAATTAACTATATGGGTGTGGGCGGGTACCCATGGGTCGGGTTTACCTAAACTCAACCTCAACCCGGTGAATAGTGAACGGGTTTAAACTCAAACCCGGTCCAAAATCCGTCAACACGGATTTTACCCGCGTTGACCGGGTTGGGTCGGGTGGGTACCCGTGAGTTCGGATTGTGTTGTCATCCCTATTCGTTTGCTATTGGTTATCTGTACAAAAACGAGTTGGTTTTAATAATACGAGTTGTTGAGAGGGATACATGTATGAATATTAACCACTTTCTTACACGCCTTTTTAAACGAATGTGAACCCTTTGGCTTAAAGTCTGCGCATGCCAGTCATACCATGTAAGACAACGATTAATATTGGGGTTCGCGAAGATTTGAACACATGACATGAGAACAAACTAACCTTGATATCATATAAAAAGCAACTGATCCAAATAACTCAAACAATCCTCGAGAGAAACCTATCCAATTTTTTCTTGCTCTTCCTTAGTAGCAGGCGGGAAAGGAGACTATATCCATCTGCCTAATTTTAATTGTATGGATATTAAACGATAACTTCAAAATTCAAACATCCGATAAATTGAAACGACATGAAAAGATCTCTGTGTCTCTCGTAAATAATTTAGTCTCTGTATTATTTGCTTGACCCTCCAGCAACTGCAAGCACCAAACAGACGACCGTGCGTCTTTTCATACCTTCAATAATGAGTCCTGACCTGATAATATATACAGAAAGAAGTTGTAAGTATATATATATACACGATATCTAGGCAATTAAGTAGGTAATTACAAGCTAGCTAATAAAAGCACAGGCTAGGTAAGGGAAAACAATATATGATCCGAGTGATGCTTAGTTAACTAATAAGTATAATTAATTCTGTTTATAATTTTTGTTGATTACTTAATTATGTGTTTAGATTTCTTGTTGGAGTTTGGGATTCATTAGGTATTATAAGTTTCCCTCCCAATTGTGGATTGTGTAAATCATAGTTAAGTTCTGGTGCCAATAATACACTACAACAAAAAAGGGTTTTTTGCAACCAAACATACTGGTTACTAAAAGTTATAAATTGGTTATTAATACTTTTTTGTAACAAAAAATATTTGGTAGCAGAGTTGGTCGCTATAGTCGCGTTACTAAATCCTAACGCGACCAAAATAATGATTGGTAGTGAATAGGACAGCTATCGCAACCAATTTTTGCCAAGGTAAAAAACTGGATTTTTTGTGACGATTTTAAATTGGTTGTTATAGTTAACTTTATTGGTTGATAAATGTAGATGATTGGTCGCCATAAATATAAATGACAACCAATTTATGTGATTATTATCAACCAATAATATCATAATGCTACCAATTTTTTTGGTCATGAAAATTTATTACAACCATGAATTTTGGTTGTGAAAATACATACGTCGACCTATTATATCATTTTAGACAACTAATTCTTTTGGTTATAAAAGTTTATCACAACCATGAATTTTGGTTGCGGAAAACACTTAAGCCAACCAAATAAATAATTTAATATGGCCAAATTTATTGTTGAGATTTTGGTCACTAAAATGGAAATTGAAAAATTAAATTAAATATAATAAAAATTTGCTTCATATCATATCTCATATATAAAAATATTTAGTAACAAAAATCACAATTAAAAAATTTTATCCCTAAAAATAAACCCAGTATTTCAAAAATCACAAATACAGAGATAAAGCTTTCAAGCCCCTCCAATCCGACCACCAAGCTCGCTGTCAGGCGCTCAAGAGCAGGATGGATCACTGTACTGCCTTCCTACCAAATATGAATGTTAAAGAGCATTCGTTATTCTATAAATTCTGCAAATACGATTAGGCAATCCAAACTGCTTTCTCATATAAAATCTATCATGGGTCACTCTGCTGCCTTCCAACCAAATATGAACGCCAACCTAACACATGATATGAAATATGAAAAGAGTGCAAAAGAAAATGGAAAGAACAACTAACTTCAACATTGAGCTTCTACTTACCTATTCAATGATAAATCCCATTAAACCAGTATGTATCACTAACTTGATAAGCAAATGAACCATCCAACCATTTCGGATATATGTCATGCGAGGATAGCTTCGATGAATATTACAAATCATAAGGTAATGGATTGTATCCACATCAAGGGTATGGAAAAACTGCATACATGAACACCATTCTTTCTCACTCAAACATAAACCAAATATAGGAGGTGAATTAGGTAGCTTGCAAGACTAAAGATATAATCGGCTCATAGATGAAATGCAGAAAAACAGAGCCTAAACCTGGTAACTTGATGCGAAAGACAGAAGCTTAAGCTGGCTCTCTTGCTGTCTGTGAGAATTCCTTCTAAAGCTTAAACTGTCCCCCTGAATGTTCAATTTGCCAATCTAGTTGCAGTTGTTCAGCAATTTGGAAAAGAAAAAGAAGGATTGAATTTAAGCATATGCCTAACCTGTCCTTAGGAAAACTTGTCCTGTAGCAAAGACGGATCAGCCAAAAGAGCCAGAGGTTTCGAAGTACTCCCGAAAGAGCGCAGGTACTGCTTTATACCTAATTTCAGAGGTACAAGAATCAACAATTCAAGAATATAGAACCACAGGTAAGCCTGAACTTGACCAAGTCCTCAATTCCATGT
This sequence comes from Linum trigynum, assembly GCA_964030455.1. Taxonomy (NCBI): domain Eukaryota; kingdom Viridiplantae; phylum Streptophyta; class Magnoliopsida; order Malpighiales; family Linaceae; genus Linum; species Linum trigynum. Next base: position 22,333,700 of record OZ034814.1, on the reverse strand, counting down.
TCTGGAGAACAAAATTCAAAGCAATCAGCTACTTATTAACAAGAAGGATAAAAGAGAGAAGCAAACTTAAAGAACAACCAATCACCTTTTTAAGTTAGACCAATGAGAAGAGACTAGTAGTCATCCAATGCTCTCTTAAACTCTACTAAAACATATCCACCTGCAGAACATAAATTTTCACATAATTGAGAACAGTCAGATTGAGCACAAGTCAAGAACTCTGCAAAATATAACCATTCTCTTATAGTTGCCAATAGTTCGTCATTCAATTCTTCACCATCAAGGTAAAATTTTCCAGACAATGGCAAAAAGAAGCAGTTGAACTTAAATATTTTGCAGGAAGTAAGAAGGAAAAACTCCTCATACCCTTACACATAGGCCATTTATATTTATACCTCTATCACAGACAAGTACAACAGACAAATTAATGCAACCAGAAGCCCCAGACTGACTCTTCCTTCCCCAACATAATAGGATTAACAAGTTCAACAAAAGTGAGTTCAAGATTCTCCATATATGTCAAAGAGAGCATCAAGCTACAGAAGCTCCATGTTTCACCAGAATGTTGCATTGAACTGGGAACAAAGAAGGTGAGCAGTAGAATTGGAGGTCCAATCTATCCCAAACATCATCTAAAACTGAAACTTAATTCATTATCTACAACTAGAGAATGAAAAAAAAAAGCTTCATTAACTCTCACTAGAAACCATAAATACCAAATAGAGTATGATCAACCAACCATACTGTCAATAATAATGCAGAAAAATAAAAATAATTATATAGAATAGAGGCAAACCTGGTAACTGGAGCTGAGAGGCAGAAACACAGAGTTGCTCATTCTGCCAATAAACAGCATGTTGATTTCCTAGGAAATTGTGATTAAGCCAGCATAGAAGCCAGAAGGAGAGTAGCTCCTGGAAGCATGTTTACCAGCCGTAAGATAGAAAACACATATTTCATATGCACAGCGTAAGAAACCAGCTAGAAGAAGAATAATAACGACCGCCCCTGTTGAAGAAGAAACGATTAAATCTGAGAGGTGAAGCCAAAAAAGATACAAATGAAGCTAAGAGAAACAAAATGAATTACAAATACAATGATGGCTAGGTGATCGCATCAATAGAGTATATTAAGTTCTCTAGAACTACAACCAAAAGATAAATGCTACAGATATAGGAAACAGTCAGTTCTCAGTATATGAACAGAGAAATTAATTGCATGAAAATAGTCTAGTATATGGAGCAATCATAACTAGTCAACAATTTACAAGTTAACTGATGATTCTTTGCTCTGATATAATGGCCACGCTAGAATAGAGAAATCAAGAAAGAAAAGGTTAATTTGTTGAGAGTGGCAGGTGGAAGAAAAGACACCAGATTCTGAAGCACTTTAGGTACATGGTACTTATAAAGAAACATGCAAAGTGATAAATTTTCAATATTATTAATGAAGATGTACCACAATACTGTCTACTGTTTGCATTTACAAATTCATTCCAATGGATGAATAAACAGAGAAAGTAAACCCCAACGCAGAATTATACAATCACAAGAATAAAACTCAAAGATGGTTGATATCTGAGAGCTCAGCAAGGTACACTGAAACTTGAACATGTTATGTAGTTCTTTATGGAGCTTAGAAAGAGATCATCTCAGCCTAAAAACATAATAGACACATTCAACGCTCCAGAAAAGAGGGGGGCATTAAGTTGCCTGCCAATTCAACCAATACAAATTGGAATAATAACTCGCAGCTTGTGGACAATCATCAGAACTTAAAGAGAAGGGAAAGGTTTACCTAGCCATGATATTTGGTGAATTGGTATTCTAAATCAACAGCAAACCTTTGCTTCAGCCTTCAAGCTCTGATAATCCAAACAATAAATACCAAATAGAAGCAATTTCAAAATAGATAACTGCCATTATTAATGCATCAGAAGTCAGCAATTGCAGTCAAAGACTACCGATTCTAGACTCAACAACAATCAAGGCTTGAAGTATGAGTATCAAACCAGATACAAACCTTATGTTCCCCTCTGGCCGTCTACACCTTGCAGCTAAACCAACTAACGCAAAGTGTGAAAAGTAGCAGAGAAGGGATAGAATGCCGCAAAACCACTTATACGATGAATCGTCGGGATAAATAAGCTTTTGAAGCTCTCCCATTCATATCATCCAGCAAATGACCAATATTGTTCCTAACACCCGGTGGTTGATTTTGAGGCTCTCCCAATCATATCATCAAGCAAATGATTAGCTTTTGTATCTTTTCCTTCATGTCCAATCACAACTCGTCTTGTGCCTGAGAATCTATAGTATCCTTCTCACTAACTGAGCTACCAGGGGCAGTGACTTCCGGGAGAGTTTGAGGATGATCGACAGCTAGGGGAACAAAAGCGAGCATAACTGGGTTTCCATTTGGAGCAATCGCCGCCGCGTTAGACCGATTCTCATGGGAATCTGTTTTCCGGCGAGGAAAAACTGGTGTTTGAATTAAATGATTGCACCTTGACTTCTTGAACAACGATTAATAACACGGTTCACTCCTCTCCGAACAATGTTCGAACGAGGGTGTTTGATGTTTTTTATGGTTTTTTTGGAAACAATCTAAGTTACTCTACTCCTATGGAGGTTCAGTGAGAGCTCCGAAAGACTAAAAGCTGATTTGCAAAGAAAAGATGAATTTTGACATTGTGCGTCAAATGTTTGGTTGTGGAACCCTTTTCCCGTCTTCGCTTCTCCTATTTATAGCCACTAGGAGTAACTGCCTTGGTAACCGCCGTGGTAACTGCTAGCCGTCTTGTTGTTCCAACCGCCTTAGGGACCCCTTTTCGTTGCCTTGGTTGCCAATTGGTAACCGTTGTCTTGGTCTTCACCTCCATTGCCTTTGAGCTCCTTGACCCGTCTTGGGGTTGGTAGGTGCTTGATGGCCTCGATGCCGAATCGGGTTGGTGTTGAGCCTTGTCCCCTTGCTTGGCTGCCAAGCCTGTCTTGCAGACCCCGTTGGCTTCATACTTAGCCAAATTCATACTTTACATGGCTTGGTACAAAGCCTGCCTTGCCGGCTTGGTACCCTCTTGCTATGGCCATGTGATTCCATACTTAACAAATTTTCACCTCGGCATCATGCTTGACACCCTAGTGCAAGGACCCCCTTGGACGACGTCATGCATGACCCCCCTTGTGCTATGGGTCTCAACACTTAGCCAATTTTCGCCTTCCTTGCACGGTGTCATGCTTGACCCCCTTTGTGCTTGACCCCCTTGGATGGTGTCATGCATGACCCCTCTTGTGCTGCGGGTCTCAACACTTAGCCAAATTTTGGCTTTCTTCCCCATCATGGTCTAGTGACTTGTGTTGCCCTTCTCCCCTTGCCACACGCTTTGATACCTGGTAGGCGGCTATACCCCCTTCGATGGTATCATGCTTGACCCCCCTTGCACGGTGTCATGCTTGACCCCCCTTGTGCTGTGGGTCTCAACACTTAGCCAAATTTTGGCTTTCTTCCCCATCATGGTCTAGGAGTACTCACCCGCGAGGTAGGTGTCATGCATGACCCCCTTTGTGCTTGACCCCCTTTGCGGTGGCACGATTGACCCCCTTGGATGGTGTCATGCATGACCCCACTTGTGCTGTGGGTCTCAACACTTAAGCCAAATTTTGGCTCTCTTTGACACCACACGGCGAAAGGGTACTCGCGATAACCCCCTTGTGGTTGGGTCTCCACGACTTGGGTGGTTGATGGTGAAGGGTGTCAACACGCTTGACACTTGACCCCCCTTGTGTGATGGGTGAGTATTTGATGGGTCAAGTGATGTGTTGAGGTACCTGGTATGAAGCCCAAAATACCATTATTTAGGCCCAACCTAAACCAATTTAATTAACATGGTTAAGTTGGCCTTATAAATCACTACCACCTCTTGAAAATAATCAATGTGGTATTGATTGATTTTTTAGCGGTAAACAAATGCCCCCCAACTACTTAGTGCATAAGGATTATGGACTAAGTAGTTAACATCAACTAAACCACTTAGCTTCACACCTCGTACGTATCAAGCTCACCTCTCAAACCCTCCTGCGGCTGAGCTTTGGCTTTATCAAAGTCGATTAAAAGATAAAAAGCCATACTTTTCTCATTCAACCATTTGTAGGACGGCGATCTACTTGCCCCCCAAGACAAGTTAACTCCTCATTGCCTTAGTAGCAAATTTTATTTTTATTATTGATAAAGTGTGATACCAATCTACTTGGTTTCACTGCTCCCATATCAATGTTATACTTTTATCTCAATATACCCTCCATGCCATGGCTAGCTACTCAAGCCAGACATCATCATGAGGGTATCATGTCATGCCTTAGGGTGCGGGCGGCTTGGCATGTCGGCCACCATGGTGGCCTACTAACATTGAACCCTTTGACACCCCACATCCCAAAGAGAAGGTACGTAAGGCTTGAGATACTTACCATTGATCAATCGATCATGAAACACACCATCTAAATTTTTTAACAAGTAAGCCCCATTGGGTATGATGGCATGGACCATGAAGGTTCTAGGTCACATACCCGATCTCTTGCTCATGCCCTGTAAGTGGCATGGATCCAAACACATTACTGTGGATTACCATTCATGACAAGAACCTCTCATCACAAGTCTAACAAAAACTTGCTACTTCGACATCTTCTTTTTTAGCCATGAGTGGCCTATTTCCACTTTTTCTCCTTTTTTATAACTATTATTTATATAATTAATATAGTAAGGAGTGATAGACGTCACTGATTTCCACACCCTTTGGCAACTACCAATGTGCCAAAGGTGTACACCCATTGCCAAATCCATGAATCAAACCAGACCAACCATCCATACACTACATGCCTTCCCTCCTTAAGAAAAGACCATTCCTTCGGTGTTGGTTTCGAATTTTCCAACTTAACAACGGATGGTACCTGATCAACTTGTCTTGCTTTGGCAGGCTTGCAAGGGGTCTCATGCTCCTTTGCCTGAGCCATCTCATTAGACACGTTCTTATTTTGAGCTCGATGTTTTTGCCTCATCCTGGGTAGCACACTAAACATCTTCAACTCCTTTGAGTCATCAACAAGACCATGAGTTGTCATTTGTCTTAGTTCCCCCTGATGAGACACATGCTTATTCTTCCCATATGGTTGGAAAGATGGGTGTTTGGACTTAACAAGTCGATGACCACCGTGGTGGCCAACTTGATCCTGTTCAACCCTTACGGCTTGCTGACTTCTACACGTAGCACATAACCTCTGGTTCTTTGTAGGACCATTTCTGGTTTTTGTATGCCGGGATGTCTTGTTCATGCCCCTGCCATTCATATTTGGCATGCCATGAGGGTTGTTAAGCATGCACTTGCTTCTTTGTCCATCTAATAACACACTCTCATACTTAGAAATTTTTTGAGTGGCTTGGGTGTGCTGCATACTCATATAATTTTCTCCCACTTGTTTCTTCATGGTCGGTGACACGCCCCCCTGTCTAGTGGTTGGAGACATGTCCCCCATATCATTATTCATGATTGTTGACGTGCCCCCCTTTCCAAACTTAGCTATATTAGTATGCTTTCTAAAAGCATGTGTGACTTCATGTTGTGGCTTATTGGGCACACCTATCAACCTACTAGTGGTGATTGATGACATGCCCCCCATGTCATCCTTAGCTACACTATCATGATTACTATAAGCATGTGTGGCTTGAGTTTGTTGTGGCTTCTTGGGCACGTCTATCTGTCTATTGTTTATGGTTGGTGACATGCCCCCTTGTCGACCATTCATGGGTGGCATGCTACAAGGGGCTTTGCCTCCTTGTCCACTCTTTGACACGCTGTCAAAGTTATGAAAATCATGGGTGGCATGGGTGTCTACCACCCGCTTAGACTTTCCACTCACTTCATTCATCATGTTTGATGACATGCCCCCCTGTCCACTGCATGGAGATGGAGACATGTCCCCCTTTCCAAACTTAGCCACGCTAACATTCTTACTAGCAGCACATGTGGTTTGGGATTGTAGTGGCTTCTTGGACACAACTGTCAACCCAATGCTTGTGGTTGATGACATGTCCCTCATGTAATCCTTAGAAGATAAACATGATATTTTGTTGGACACACCCTTGTGTTCGATTTTCTTGACATCAACATGTCCCCCAGCCTGACACTTCACCTTGTTAGGTAGACTTCCATGGCCCTCTGCATGCCCCCCTGGCGATTTGCATCCACCAGGCCGCTCGAGCATAGATGTCATCGAGGTTGGGCAAGCTTGTGGTAGCACATCAGCTATGAACCCTCCACCAACTCTCACGTTCAAGCATGGTCTAGCCTCTGAGACAGTTTTATGAGTAACTGTCGGCACAGGCGGTTGCTTTACATGAGTGGTGAACGTGGGAGCGAGATTCTCGCCACAACCACCATGTTGAAGAGGTAGTTGCCTTTCCATCAGAGACGATGAGTGCTCTGACCGTGGCTGAGTAGTCCGGCCACCGGAGAACAAGATACTTGTATACTCAGTAGTAATACTTGGTGGCGGATCTATACCATTTTTTGGTAAAGAAATTTCTCGCACCACTGGTTCTATAAAATATTTTTTAAGCTTATCTAAGCAATTTTTATTTTCTGTAGTTGCTTCAAGCAATTCATCCAAACGTCTATCTAACATAGAACTAAAGGAAGCAAGTTTTAGACTTGTCTGTTGTGAACTTCTAACAAGTCCATTCAAACTCTCTTCCATCAATCGACAGATCTCCACCATCACTTGACGGTTCTCCATCACCATCTTGCAGTTATCATCCACTATTGAGCGGAGTGACATGGCAGTGGTGGTTACATCGGCACAAGGTGCCTCCGGTGGCAATATCTCAATCATGCCATTGTTTCCGACAACACTTACTGATGCTTGGCCAAATTTGAACTTGGCCGCCAACTCCTTCACAACTCCTAGTGAAATATCACCTTCATGTTCTCTCAGTTGTGGAGCCATCAAATCAAACACAATTGTCCCACCAAGTGTGCCAATTTGTTTTCCGGCGTGGAAAAACTGGTGTTTGAATTAAATGATTGCACCTTGACTTCTTGAACAACGATTAATAACACGGTTCACTCCTCTCCGAACAATGTTCGAACGAGGGTGTTTGATGTTTTTTATGGTTTTTTTGGAAACAATCTAAGTTACTCTACTCCTATGGAGGTTCAGTGAGAGCTCCGAGAGACTAAAAGCTGATTTGCAGAGAAAAGATAAATTTTGACATTGTGCGTCAAATGTTTGGTTGTGGAACCCTTTTCCCGTCTTCGCTTCTCCTATTTATAGCCACTAGGAGTAACTGCCTTGGTAACTGCTAGCCGTCTTGTTGTTCCAACCGCCTTAGGGACCCCTTTTCGTTGCCTTGGTTGCCAATTGGTAACCGTTGTCTTGGTCTTCACCTCCATTGCCTTTGAGCTCCTTGACCCGTCTTGGGGTTGGTAGGTGCTTGATGGCCTCGATGCCGAATCGGGTTGGTGTTGAGCCTTGTCGCCTTGCTTGGCTGCCAAGCCTGTCTTGCAGACCCCGTTGGCTTCATACTTAGCCAAATTCATACTTTACATGGCTTGGTACCAAGCCTGCCTTGCCGGCTTGGTACCCTCTTGCTATGGCCATGTGATTCCATACTTAACAAATTTTCACCTCGGCATCATGCTTGACACCCTAGTGCAAGGACCCCCTTGGACGACGTCATGCATGACCCCCCTTGTGCTATGGGTCTCAACACTTAGCCAATTTTCGCCTTCCTTGCACGGTGTCATGCTTGACCCCCTTTGTGCTTGACCCCCTTGGATGGTGTCATGCATGACCCCTCTTGTGCTGCGGGTCTCAAAACTTAGCCAAATTTTGGCTTTCTTCCCCATCATGGTCTAGTGACTTGCGTTGCGCTTCTCCCCTTGCCACACGCTTTGATACCTGGTAGGCGGCTATACCCCCTTCGATGGTATCATGCTTGACCCCCCTTGCACGGTGTCATGCTTGACCCCCCTTGTTCTGTGGGTCTCAACACTTAGCCAAATTTTGGCTTTCTTCCCCATCATGGTCTAGGAGCACTCACCCGTGAGGTAGGTGTCATGCATGACCCCCCACACGGCGAAAGGGTACTCGCGATAACCCCCTTGTGGTTGGGTCTCCACGACTTGGGTGGTTGATGGTGAAGGGTGTCAACACGCTTGACACTTGACCCCCCTTGTGTGATGGGTGAGTGTTTGATGGGTCAAGTGATGTGTTGAGGTACCTGGTATGAAGCCCAAAATATCATTATTTAGGCCCAACCTAAACCAATTTAATTAACATGGTTAAGTTGGCCTTATAAATCACTACCACCTCTTGAAAATAATCAATGTGGTATTGATTGATTTTTTAGCGGTAAACAGAATCCTAGGAGAATCGTGCGGTGGTTCTGGAGGAGCTTCTGAGCTCGATGAGCAGCCGCAACGGGAGGGGAGGAGAAGCAATCGCAGCTCGCGGCCGTCTCACTTCGATGGAATCTCCAAAGTTCTGTCCTAGTTCTTGAAATCGACCGGCAACGGAATCGCCGCTAAGAAGAACTCGCTCATCGCTCAAGGAATTGCTCGTTGCATCCTCAAAACGAGACCGAAACGTCGAATCGATGCTGAAAATCGAGGATTTACAAAAAAAATCCTCGTTGGATTCCTAAGATCCCCAATCTCCCCTGCCATAACTAGTCTCTCCTGGATCGCGATTTGGTAGCTGATTGAGGGAATCAAATGCAAATGGACAGCGATTTGATTGCTGAACGAAAGAAATAGATAATGGTTCACGATTTGGTAGTCGGATCTCAAAGAGTTTCTAAGTAGCAAAGAGGGAAATGAGAAAAAAAAAAAAAGAGGAGAGTTGGAGACGGAATAGGTTAGCAGGAAAATGGAAAAGTAAACATGGAGTTGTTATTTGTTTACATAAAAATAATTAACACTATCGCTGCCAAATTTTGAAGGTAGCCATATGTCATGCCTAAAATTTATTTATCATCAACTTAATACAACCAAACAACTTAGTTTATTTAGCTATCAATGATTTACAAAATAAATTGATACCAATAATATTTGGTTGGAAAAAGTAAAATTCAATATGCTACCAAATTATTTGGTTGAATAAACTAAAAATTATTTGGCTACCAAAATTATTTGGTTGGAGAAAGTATAAATCATTTTGCTACCAAAATTATTTGGTTGAGAAAAGTATAAATCATTTTGCTGCCAAATTATTTGGTCTTCTCAAGGTTTATTTGGTTATCGATACTTTGATTTCAATAGGCAACCAATTTTTTAATTTTTTTGCTACCAAAATGTAATTGGTTGTAAATATTAGCCCTTTCGCAACTAATTTTACATTGGTTGTAAAGATTTTGGTTGCAAAAACCACTTTTTCTTGTAGTGATAGTTAAGTTCTGGTGCCAATAACTCGAGTTGAAAGAGGTCAATATATGGTATTTAACCACTTCTTTATATGCCCACTCAAACGAAAGTCAACTTATGAGCTTGAAGCTTTGCACAAGTCTCCTCATATCATGTGCTTTAAAACAACTGTCAATATTGGGAGTCGTGAGGACTTGAGCACGTGATCTCAAGAACAAACCAACTTTGATAGCATGTCACAAACCAACTGGTCCCAATAACTCACGTTGTTGGGAGAGGTCAATGTATGATACTTAACAACTTCCCTACAATGCAAAGTATTTTGATATCGACTAATCTCATTAAGATGGAAGCTATTCCTTATTGTCTGAATTTCATAGCGAATTGGGTAGGTAGATTTCAAGCTCATTCTTCTCTCCCTCAAGATTGAATTACTGTTCTGGATAATGAACCAAGTCAAAATCCAACAACTTAACAAAGGTTTGTTGTGGAATGAATTAAACTTCTGTTCCTACGTGATTGGAGGGCACGTTCACAAAACACACGGTTAGGAAATATAGAATAATCCTAGTCCTAGTTGACGTTTTCCCCCTGGGTTTCTGTTTATCGTTTAGGTTCTGTTTAGGTCTTTTTAGGACTCTATTTATTTGTACCATGTGATCTGTAAAGGCAGCCGAAGGATGCATGGAGAAAGCACATATATTTTGTCGCAACCAGGAGGCTCCAATTCGCAAAGGCAAGCCTTACACTTGGCACCGTTCTTGTTATTAATTGTTTTTTTAATTCTTAATGGAGTTTCCTGTTATTGGTTAAGCCTTGCAGTTTGAACCCTAATCTCTCTTTATTATTGACGTCTGAGTCATTAGTCGTAGAAGTGCAGTAGCAGTGTTAATCAGTTACCAGGTAGAGAATTAGTACGTGGTGAAACTATATATAAAATGTATTGCCTCTAGAAAGCAGGAGTAGGGATGATGACAATTGAATTCGGAGGTGTGGATAATCTAGTTCGGCTCAGACCGATCAAATCATGTAAAATTCGGTGCTGACGGTTCTTAGTTTGGTCGAGCGTGGTTTTACTCGCTTTTCATCTGACTCGCACTCAAAAAGTGAAACGACATTGTTTTGTATGTAACCTTAATAATATGGATGGATTTATTAGTTTTCTGGCACTATAGTCGACCCAATGATATGAATAATTTCTGAATGTTATTAGTTTTTATGACAATATAATTGTGGACAAAATCTTGATAATATAGAAAGAGGACTTTGGAAGAAATTAAAGTATGCCTGGTTATGTACATGAACCTATAGTACTCATGCCCCCTTGGACCTCGAGTACCGTTGGATTGAGTACTTGAGTTTGGGCCTTCTGTGGTTTGAGGCATTTTTTTAAAAGACAGTAATTTCTTTTCTGTTTAATACCTTATTTTGGTCCGAATTATGATCATATAATTAATTTTGGCTTATGGTTTCACAAATTAACATCATAGCCTCAACTATGCAACATATAGACTCAATTGATCCAACACATGGTTTGACCGTCAATTTGGATGGTCAACACCATTGATCGTTAGTAAACACGTCATGTCTTTGCCTCGTCAGCGTAATAATCATTAAAAAAATTCAAATTCAAATTATTTTCCTAATTTCTATTATTTATCATTATCCAATGAGCCAAAAATAAAATAATAAAAATATTTTTATTTTTTTTATTTTTTGGGTAATTTGAAAAAGATAAATTTTATAAATTAACAAAAAAAATTATTTTTTGGTTAATTTGAAAATGATAAATAATAGAAATTAGGAAAATAATTTGAATTTGAATTTTTAATGATTTTAACGCTGACAAAGAAATGGCATGGCGTGTTGACCATCCAAATTGACAGTCAAATCATGTGTCGGGCCAATTGAGTCTATATGTTGCATAATTGAGATCATGATGTTAATTTCTGAACCCACGGACCAAAGTTGATTATATGGTCATAATTTAGGCCAAAATAATATATTAACTTTTTTATCCTTTTCTTTTTGATAGGAGTATAGGACAACTAAACCAGATTGTAACTAGCTCTTGTTTTTAAAAAAAAAAAGGGCTATAATTTAATTCATGAAAAAGCAAATGATAGCCTATTTGACACACTCGTGATTTATTGTATCCTACCATTAGGGATGGCAATTGGTCGGGTTGGGTCGGGTTTTGTCAAACCCAAACCCATGGGTTTATCCGTGAAAAAAACCCGGGTAAAACCCACTGGGTTTGAAAATTCAAACCCAACCCAACCCGCTGGGTATCCGCGGTTCATGGGTACCCACGGGTTTTTGTCATAAAAAATTTACAATAACAAGTTCCTATCAAAATTAAAGTCAAATATCAATCTCTTAATACAAATTATCCATATTTAAAATATCATTATAGAAAATTCAAGCAAATCAAAAATTAACTATACAAACTGTTCAACATCATTCTTGAAAACTCAAGAAAATTGAAATAAATCATAAATTATTCATAAATAACATGATTAATTGAAGGCTTCTTCCTTTCAATTAGGGGTCGTTTCCTTGTTGGATTTGGGTCATGGATTTGGTACCCAAATCCCAAGCTTGATGGATTTAACATAAGTTCATTGTTTGTTGAAAGGTGTTAAATCCGTGGGGTCCACGGATTTGGTTTTTATTTTGGAACCAAATCCGTGGACCCCACGGACTTGTAAATCCCACATATTGATTTGGGAATTGCAAATCCTTGATGGTTAGTTATTTATTTAACAAATCCATCACAAATCCATCATCAAATCTATCATGCAAACATTAGACTCTTCAAATCCATAATCCAATAAATCCAACATAAATCCCAAGGTTTTTATTGGCCAAAACCCTCATTTTTCAAATCCAACAAGCAAACGGCCCCTTAGTTTCTTCACTCTCCACTCGATAACATCAACTTCATTCTACATAATTAGAAAGAAAAAATTAGACATGTCTCCACAAACATAAATAAGATTAGTTGTTTAGAATATTAAATATACCGAGAAAATTAATTATATGGGTGTGGACGGGTACCCATGGGTCGGATTTACCTAAACCCAAACCCAACCCAATCCGATGAATAGTGAACGAGTTTAAGCCCAAACCCGGCCCAAAACCCGTCAACACGAATTTTACCCGCGTTGACCGGGTTGGGTCGGATGGGTACCCGTGGGTTCGGGTTTTGTTGTCATCCCTACCTACCATACTCATCCAATAATATTGGTGATGAAAATTTCACTACGATATACTCGTCTTGATCTATTCTGATAAACTATGCGAGTGTACCATTTGACTCACTAGTAGTATGGTACACAATTCTTGATCTATTCTGATGAATTATGTGAGTGTACCATTTGACACACTAATAGCATGGTATGCAGTTCTTGATCAATTCTGATAACTTATGTGAGTGTACCATTTGATTTCATCCACTAGTAACATAGTATGCACTTCTTGATCCGTTTTGATGAATTATGTAAGTGTACCATTTGACCCACTAGTATCTTTTCATACACTTCTTGATCTTTTAGGATCAATTATGTGAGTGTACCATTTGATCCACTAGTAGTGTGGTATGCTCTTCTTATGGATCTACTACCATCAACAATGTGGGTGTACCATTTGAGTCACTAGTAGTGTGTGGTTCTTCCCTCCAACCCCACCTCCAACCTACTATGATCAAATTTTTCTTTGATACTGTTTTTTTATTTGTCTATTTTGATTTCTTTTAAGTAACATCTTACATTTAATGTTAGCCACAACTAGGTATGAGACTTAGTTCGTCATTCTCTTCCTTTTATTTTAAAATAATTTTTACCTTTAATTCTTTATAAAATAATTGAAATTCTACATATATTTCGTCGAACCACACATAAGAAAGAGTTGACCTACCTTATCAAATGACCTATACGTAAACTAAATTATACGACTTGACTCATACCATTCATGAGGCAGATATACGTGTTGAGATAACTATCTAGACATCCATCGTCATTCCCAAACAGAATTTCTCAGGGTGGTTTTGTTTATGGTTCTATGACATCCACAATTCCTTACTTCATCTTCTAGTCATCTTCTAGACATGGGGGGAAAAAAAAAAGAGAACTAGTAACCAACCCTCCCCACTACAGGGAGCTCCCAAACAAGAGCCTCAGATCTAACCTCAGTGACCACTGTTTTTTTTTTTTTTTTTTTGCCCCATAGGAGAAAGCTGAACATGTTTACAAGATTTTACACAGCTAGCTAGGCAGTGTGCCTCACCAAAGTACCAAAGCCAACTTCAACTACCAACCTTTCACCCATAATACAGCTAAATGTAGGGCTGAAAATTTGCATGTCCCGTCCCTGTCCCGTCCATGTCCCTGTCTGACCCGTCCCTGAAGGGTCAAGATGTATAACCCTCCCGTCCCGTCCCTATCTCCTTCTTGACCCTGTCTGACCCTCAAGGGTTGGGACGGGACGGGCCGGGTCAGTGGGTCGACCCTAATCAACACATTAATTTTTTACAAATTACGTTTTGGTACCCAAAATTATTTTTTTCTTACAATTTAGTACCTAAATTTTATTTTTTTACAAATAAGTCCATAAATTTTGATGATAAAATTACGTTTTGGTACCCAAATTTTTTTATTTTTACAAATTAATACCTAAACTTTTAAAAATTTACAAAAAGGTCCAATGAAGTATCAGATATTTGTTGTTGCTAAGGGTCACAGGGTCAAAACGTGACTCGTCCCCAAGTTGTCCCGACCCTTACAGGGTCAACAAATGACCCGTCCCTAATATGTCCCTGTAGACAAACTGACCCGTCCCGACCCTTAGAGACGGGTCGGGACGGGTCAGTGGGTCTTCCGGGACAAGCTTTCACCCCTAGCTAAATGGAACTGAAATGACGTGAACAGTATTACATCAATGCAAATCTTGAAATAGCTAAGCTTTTATTGAACTACAATCGAACTCCACTTTGAAAGGTTTCCAAGATCAGCAACTTGATAGAAACCATCGACAAACACAAATTCCAAGCTAGAAAAACTTTCGCAACTAAGCCAAATCGGATAACAGATTCCGGGACTTTAAGCTCTTTGTTCAACATAAGATCCAGCAAGTCCAGAAGTACCAATCAGGGTCACCTGCAAAAACAGGACCAAGTGATTTAGGCTTGCTTTCAAAATATGCATAAAAGTACAGCCAAGTACAGTTCAAGAGGCACAACTGAAAAGATAAAAGCTAGTAAGCCCTGGGATTCAAAACAGTTACCATCATTAAAATGTTAAAGCCATGACGAGCTAATCTCGCTAAAAAGAAGATGATACCAATATGCAAATGCATGAAGTATTTTGAGGCAAAACAGATGGAAAGAAAACATCCCTAGAACCCCATAAAAGCAAAAGGTGCTAGATTGAGGGAGCAATAATCTAAATCGTAAATTTCAGTTAATTAGCGTTCAGTAAAATTGAGCAAGTCATAATACCTTGCCCCACTCTGATCCGAGGCCAGCACATCTCATCTTCAAAAATATCATCTTTGAACCCAATTCCATCTCTACTTTCTTTCTCAGGTAGGCCTCATCAGGTCCAAATGACTCCAAATACGCAGAGTATCGTTCAAAAAACATGCGGATTGCCTTTGCATAATCATCTGTTAGCGGTTTTACATCCTGTGCCACACATTTTTACAAACTATTATTAACCTTCAAGAACCATTTGACGAATACAAAATATAGAACTACGACTTTCAAATGAAAAACCATGAGCATACCTCGCCGCTCATCCCAATGTTGTCATCTAGCTCCATCTTTAGAGACATGACCATCCCACTGAATTCTTCGACAGCTTCAGATGACCGAAAAATATTCTTCAATATCTCTTGACCGGATTTGTCATCAGTGTTCTTCGACAGAGCATTCTTCACATCATGGATGACTGTCACATCAAGTTCATCCCAACTTGCAGCCATTAAGTCCTTGAAAGCACATAAAACATCAGGGTCCTTAATCTCGGGCAAGTGTGCCACATCCTCATTATAAGATCTTTTGCTACCAATATTGATTGCCAAAGGAGACCGAGAACCTAACAACAAGCATGACCAAGAAAAGACCGCGTTAAAAGAGGCATGAACTACCATTACCAAGGTAGCATCAACATCACACAGACAGTCGTTTGTGGATAAAATCAATCATTGGATCCATCTAATTCACATAAGCCTTGATGAATTTCACATCGATGACAATTGCTGGTACAATTCTACAGCTAGACAATTTATCAAAAAAAAAATTATACAGCTAGACACAGGAACCAAAGAAAATTCCTCTCAAACATACCCGGCAATGTTCAGATAAAGGCTACAGCTTCATTTTCCTATTACCTCAGATTCATTCAACCCAGTTCACCAAATTCGCTCCCAAATCGACCCAGAATTTCAAAAGACCCCAAACCAGCTTTTAGATAATAACTCCAAGCGTGATGATGAAATTGATAACCAAATAACTACTCAGAGAGCCCAAACCCATAACCGGAAGTATGGTTCAAAAAGAGGCATTACCGGAAGCGATGCGATCCGCAGAAGCGGTGGTGGAAGAGAGAGTGAACAGGGATCGAGGAGCTGACTGATGGTGAAGGAGCTGGTTGCCGGCAATAGCTGTGAAGCCTATCGAAGATCTACGAGAAGCTGCACGATATAGAGACCTGAGAGCCACCATCTTCCCCATCTTCGAAACTTTTCCCTTTTCTGTTCTTGAAAGCAGTAGTTCGGGTCAGCTGGGTATGTCTGTATTCCAGCCCTTCACCTCATCTTCCTCTTTCCTTGTTTTCTCCGCTGACCGCTCCAATCAATATCCTTCGCCTCCCTTTTTTTCTCCGCTGTAATTCTTCTTCTTTTTATGTACTCGTCGATCAAATCACTCCTTCCATTTCTGTCCCGTACTCCCTAGATTCGTACCGGCGACTTACTGGAAGCAACTGCTGGTTCGGGAGAAGAACGAGGAGAGGCGGACTGGTGGAGAGAAGAGAAGGAGATCGATTTAGGGTTTCGATTTTGCTCTTCTGTGTAGGGATGGCAATGGGGCGGGTTTGGGACGGGTTTGCTTAAACCATCCCCATACCCATCTTCAAATACCCAAACCCATACCCGCCCCATACCCGAGCGGGGAATGTTTTGCAAACCCATCCCCATACCCGTGGGTTTCGGGTACCCATGGGTAATACCCATACCCGTACATCCAACATTATTATACCTAAAACTTACATGAAAAGTTCTAATTATAATTCTAAACGAACATATTATATCATGAAGTCAATAAAACACGGTCATTTTTTAAAATGGTTCAAAGATTATGATCCTAAAATATCCATTAATACATAATATAGAGTATAATGTTTTACAAATTATTATGTTCTAACTCTTATACATCTACTAAGTAATAATTAACTAACATAATCTTGTTGACAAGGGGGAAACTGAAAGAGTGAAATAAGGATTGAGAGAAATGAATTAGATTTTGATTAAGGTGGTCAATCAATTGCATTTCTACTATTTATTTTTCTCAAGTTATCCTCATCATCATTGATAGATTATAATTTGATGCACATATTTTTTTTATATATGAAAAAATTATCTTGGTGGGGCGGGTATGGGGATGGGTATGGGGCGGGGGAGGCGAAAACCATACCCGCCCCATACCCATCAAACTTTTTGCGGGTTTTACCCATATCCGCCCCATACCCGGTCAAAGCGGGGATTCCCCGCGTTGACTGGGTCGGGGGCGGTCGGATACCCGCGGCCATGGGTTTGATTGCCATCCCTACTTCTGTGTTCAGCCGCTGCGTAGAAAGACAGGCCTGCTGACCCGCTCCCTCGCTCTAGGGCTTGACCGAGTTTATCCAGGTTTGAACAAATCCAGGCGGATACTTCAATGGGCTGCTGGCGCCCGTTTTTGTAGACAAGTCTGGGTCAAACCGGATTGACCCGCAGATCGAACCGTGGATTGACAACCTTGGTTTTCACGCTTTCCCTTGCTTGTCAAACAATTAGAAGCACATAATATGATTGATATGTCTCATATAAATGAGCCATTTGAAAGAATGTCACTAGCGAATGTTCTGTTTCGCACCTTAAACGAGCTTGTGGTGGTAGGCGATGTGTTAGATATCAATTGTCAAAGGGTTTTGGCTAAAGCCAAGCTAACCAACTGATTTTGGTTCTATATCTAGGGTTAGGATTGTCAAACCTAGTTGTCGCCAACCACCGATTGATTCCCGTCTTACTCTCATTGCCTCACAGTCGCTCGGGAGACCTTGTAACTCACAAGTTGGCACAAGTTTGTGCAGAGATAGGTCACAACGACCTTGTTATCTCCGGAACTCCGGAACTCGTGTTTAGTATTAGAGAAAGAGAGCAGGACTACAGGAGTGTGCACCAAAGAAATGTTGTTCGTTTTTTATCTCATTTTAATTATGTACCGTTGCAGAGAGGAGTTAGGAGGCAGTGTTTGAGAAACATATAGATCCTAATGTTGTCACTAGTTGTTGCTGGCTTGCTCTTGCCGACGAATGAGTACAAGTGAGAGGGAGGAGTATAGTATTCTTCCGGCTGTTGGACTAACGTCTAAATGAATCAGGAGTGTTTAAATTAAGATAATTTGTGGGTTAGACTTTCAGCATTTGTTATGATCTTTTTGTTAATTTGATTCGTCTTCTAAAAGGGTTGTGTTATTTTGTGGACTCTGGAAGGGAAGAGCACACTAATGTTGGTTCTCTTCATAAAGCATTGATTTATATAGATGACTAAGATTTCGTTTAATACCATGATGACAGATTGGGAGTTCACCTCTTATTCGTTTATGTTTGAACCTACTAGCTCGAGGTATGAACAATAATGATTGTTGGTGTGGGTTGACTCGTCATCCATTCGTCCGATCCCGTCGGGAGGGAGAGAACCTGTGAAAGAGCCGGGGTTGCCCCCCGGATTAAGCT
Organism: Linum trigynum; assembly: GCA_964030455.1. Taxonomy (NCBI): domain Eukaryota; kingdom Viridiplantae; phylum Streptophyta; class Magnoliopsida; order Malpighiales; family Linaceae; genus Linum; species Linum trigynum. The sequence goes on along the minus strand of OZ034814.1, from coordinate 22,315,292 downwards.
CCGACGATCAAGTCAGTATCAGTTTGTGGAGAGAGTTGAGAGAATAGATAGAGAGATAAAGTGTAGAGAGATAGGAGAAAGTGGAAAGTGAGGGGAGAGGGAAGAAGACCCCCTCCTATTGGTGGGTTTCATACCTTTATATACTCGTAGCGGGTTTAGAGCGTCATACGTTGTCGATTGGACGCGGTATTACTTATTCTCTGCGGGGAGTCTCTTAGCAACACCCCCAACAATTGCCCCCCAAGCTGGTGGTGAGTTTTAACTCATCACTAGCTTATATTTTATTTTTTAAATCTTCGTCGGTAATTTTGGGTGGGGCCCTATGTACCCCAGTTGCCCCCCAGCTGGTGGCGCGTTTGACTGACGCGGTGCCAGCTTCTTGAGTTTTGCCCCCATCAACGCCATTAACGCTCATAGAAGTAAAATATTTCAAATTTAATAATGATAGGGTACTTAGCTTTATATTGGTACCGTGGCGGCAGGAGTAGTTGAAAATTAGACGCTGCGCCATCGAATCACTAAGCGCGTATGCAGCCCACTGGTGATGTTGCTTGTCTAGCGGAGGAAGGACGCGAGTTCAATTTCTGTCGGCAGCAATAATATTTTTGACTCAGAGTGGAGCAAGGATGGATGGGGCGGACTGGTGACGCGGGCCGGACGCGGGTTGGGCTTGCGCGCGTCGCGGGCTGGGGGAAGATGTTGCGCGAGTTGGGCTTGCGCGTGTCGAGTGCTCGCGCGAATCGGGCCGCTTGCGCGCGTCGCTGGCTGGGGGAAGATGCTGCGCGGATGGGGCCTCGAGTTGGGCTTGCTCGCGCGAGTTGGGCCGCGAGTTGGGCTTGCGGATGATGAAATAGAGTGCTCCGCCTAGTTTCTCACCAATTAATATTGTGGCATACTGGTTATGTCGCTTGTCTAACTGAGAATTGGTGTGGGTTCAATTCCCTACGGGAGCATCAAATTTTTTTATTTTTTATTTTTTTAGATGAAGGCAGAGCGGACCGCGGCGCAGTGTTGGGCCGCGACCGCGAGTGGGCTTGGTTGCCAGATGTTTTTTTTTTTTCCGAACTGAGTGGGCGCGAATAGTGCGGAACTATTGCTATTTTTTGTTCCGTGGAACTGAGTGGCGCGAATAGTGCGGGACTATTGCTATTTTTTGTTCCGTGGAACTGAGTGGGCGCGAATAGTTCGTGACTATTGCGACTTTTTGTTCTTTCGAACTGAGTGGGCGCGAATAGTGCGGGACTATTGCTATTTTTTGTTCCGTAGAACTGAGTGGGCGCGAATAGTGCTGGACTATTGCTATTTTTTGTTCTTTCGAACTGAGTGGGCGCGAATGTTAAAATTCAGACGCCGCACCATTGAAACACAAGGCTCGCTTGTAGCATGCTGGTGATGTTGCTTGCACGCGAGTGATTGAACCCTGGTTCAAATCCCCAATCAAGCGCATGATTTTTGTGAAGGTGGGTCGGACACGGATCCGCGAGTGATGCTTTTCACTCTACGGCTTCACTACGTTGCGCAGGCCGGAAGTATGAAGGTGGGGCGGACACGGATCCGCGAGTTTGGGGCGCGACTTTGGCTTCATCTACACGTGGAGTGTTGTTAAAATGAGAGTACTGTGCCAAAGGGTCACAAGTCGCGACTGTAGCCTGCGGGTAAGGATGCTTGTCTTGTGGAGGAGTGGTGCGGGTTCGAAGGCTGGCGGCGACAACAATTTTCTTTTTTGAAGCGAAGCGGAGCTTGGGCTTGGCGGGCCTTGAGGGGCGGATCTCGTAGAGGATGCGAGCCGCGAGTTGGGCCGCCTGCGAGTCGGGCCGCGAGTGTTGTGGGCCGCGAGTTGAAGTTGAGAAACTTTAAAATAGCGCGCTGCACATTTGAATCACAAACAATGTTTGTAGCGTACTGGTATTGTTGCTTGACATGCGCAGGAGTGACGTGAGTTCGAACCCTCGTGGCGACAACCATTTTCTTTTTTGAAGCGAAGCGGAGCTTGGGCTTGGCGGGCCTTGAGGGGCGGATCTCGTAGAGGATGCGAGCCGCGAGTTGGGCCGCCTGCGAGTCGGGCCGCGAGTGTTGTGGGCCGCGAGTTGAAGTTGAGAAACTTTAAAATAGCGCGCTGCACATTTGAATCACAAACAATGTTCGTAGCGTACTGGTATTGTTGCTTGACACGCGGAGGATTGACGTGAGTTCGAACCCTCGCGGCGATCTTAATTATTTCAGACTTCCGTGCGTTGGGCCAGAAGCAGAGTGGGGCGCGCGCTGGTGGGCTGATTTGGACGCGGGCCGGGGTTGGGCCAGAAGCAGAGCGGGCCGCGGTGCAATGCTTGATATGGAGCGATGTGCTGGTCGCGCACTGTTGGGCCGCGAGTGTTGATTGGCCCACTTGATCGTCGATTGGTGAAATATAGGCGCGACGCATCTTGTAGCACAAGTTGTTGTTGTAGCTTACTGGTTTGCATACTAGACTGTTTAAATTCTTGCGCGGGTTCGAACTCCCACTGACGAATTTTTTTTTCTTTTTTTTTTTCGCTGGTTCAGCTTCTTCTTTGTGTGGCGCTGCTTTTACCCGCGCGGAGAGAGCTCGAGCGCGGCTGATAAGGGGAGTAGCGTCAGGGAGCTTGAGAGCTGGGACGGACTGAACGCGCGGAAGAGCTTTGGTCTTGGGAAACAGGTCTCACTGTGTTGCCTTGGGAAAAGAGAAAGTGATGTTGATGTGACTCCCACTGTAGTAAACAGTGTGCTTTTTTACTTTGATAACAAAAGGTAGATGGAGTTTGTGAGAGAGCAGAAGAAGGGTGATGTGACTAGACCAGTGACTATGGGCTAATCGTTCTTCCTTTCCTCGCCAGAGTTCCAATGCCGCATTTATTCCCGGCGATCAAAATTTTGAAACTTTTCTGCATTTTTTTTTGTAGAGCCGAATGGTGGAAACAAGGATGATATTGTCGCCGTAGAATCGGTTTTCCCGTCCTCTGAAATCGAACGAGTGGACCTCCGAATCTAGCCCCACGGTGGGCGCCAATTGTTTGAACCTACTAGCTCGAGGTATGAACAATAATGATTGTTGGTGTGGGTTGACTCGTCATCCATTCGTCCGATCCTGTCGGGAGGGAGAGAACCTGTGAAAGAGTCGGGGTTGCCCCCCGGATTAAGCTCCGACGATCAAGTCAGTATCAGTTTGTGGAGAGAGTTGAGAGAATAGATAGAGAGATAAAGTGTAGAGAGATAGGAGAAAGTGGAAAGTGAGGGGAGAGGGAAGAAGACCCCCTCCTATTGGTGGGTTTCATACCTTTATATACTCGTAGCGGGTTTAGAGCGTCATACGTTGTCGATTGGACGCGGTATTACTTTTCTGCATTTTTTTTTTGTAGAGCCGAATGGTGGAAACAAGGATGATATTGTCGCCGTAGAATCGGTTTTCCCGTCCTCTGAAATCGAACGAGTGGACCTCCGAATCTAGCCCCACGGTGGGCGCCAATTGTTTGAACCTACTAGCTCGAGGTATGAACAATAATGATTGTTGGTGTGGGTTGACTCGTCATCCATTCGTCCGATCCCGTCGGGAGGGAGAGAACCTGTGAAAGAGTCGGGGTTGCCCCCCGGATTAAGCTCCGACGATCAAGTCAGTATCAGTTTGTGGAGAGAGTTGAGAGAATAGATAGAGAGATAAAGTGTAGAGAGATAGGAGAAAGTGGAAAGTGAGGGGAGAGGGAAGAAGACCCCCTCCTATTGGTGGGTTTCATACCTTTATATACTCGTAGCGGGTTTAGAGCGTCATACGTTGTCGATTGGACGCGGTATTACTTATTCTCTGCGGGGAGTCTCTTAGCAACACCCCCCAACAGTTTACTTCCACTATTGTAATTTTTTTAGGATGAAGAGAACTGTAGTGAGTTTATCCTACATATTTATAAAATTACTTCAGTTTTGTTGGGTATGGATTGATGATGGATTTATGACATCTTTTTTCTAAAATGATTGCTCGAATTTGTCAAAAGATAAGGGGCATGGATTGATTTTATGTATGAAATAATGATTATCATCTGTAAACAAGCATGTCTTTGGGGCAAGTTTGATATAGAACTTACAAAGCTAATGAATAGTTTAGATGGACTTTAAGGTAATTTTTTTCAACTTATGTTTTGTAAATAACATTATGAAATGATTGTAGTTGTCTTGGATAACAAGAAATCTATTGAACAAAAAATTTATACTTGCTCTATAATCTATAATTATTTTCTTTATGAATATACTACTTTTAAAGATGTCAATTGTGCTTAAATGACCGTGTGGCGTAGCCAAGAATATTGATTCTAGTGAATGTTGAAAAGGGAGTTTGGTCCGGAAGCCTAAAGAGAGGAAGACGGAGCCATTTCAGAGAAAATGCAAATACTCAGTCCAGCAAGAAAGAACCCCTCAATACGCAAAAACCACCTGGCCCCAAGGAACTGGTATTTCTACACTCATCTCTAAAATAGTGTTTGTGCCGGAAATGAATCAAATTAGGAAGAGACTAACCTAGCAGAACAGACACAAAATATGTGCTAGCAATCAGCTAGTTCAATAGGGGGAAATGTAGCTGAGTAGGAGAAATCCCAATATGACACATAGAATCACTGACCAAAACCAAAAAAAATTACGGCTTCTTCTGGATTGCCTTGCCACAACGGATATGGCTATGCGTAAAACGGTATAATTTGGACATTATCAAGTGATTTGCAATCTCCGCAGGCAGGAAAATGCAAGTGAGGTCGCTGATGTATCGGTGCCACGTCATATACAACCACCTTCTTATTCTTCTATGATTGATATAGAACACTGACTAGGCAGGATGGTTCAATCTGAAGTTGCACTATCGGGCTGCTCACTTTCCACGGAGCTGCTGGAGGTTGAAGCTGCTGATCCGTCTCTCGGTGGAAGGTATGACCATGCTAGGGCTGCAGTGCCAAGAGTAATCGCAGCAGCGATAGAACCCCACACCCACCTTTGCCTCCTCTTCTGCACCTGCCTATTCCTTCGAGCCATTTCTACACAAGGAAACCAGCAGAATAGTAATCAACAAGTGCGCCATTACGATGCCAGAAAGAAGTCTCCAAAATCAAATGCAGATTGACATAAACTCTAGAGTAGAGAAGATCAGTTCCCATTAGATGGAAGGCAAACAGACTGGAGTATTCTTTCCATGGCGCGAGATGAAAATTGATTAGCAAGCTAACCAGTCATGCCATGCCACTAAGAACCATGCATTCAATCAGACTATTAATCCCCATCTGATTCAATTAGTTTGTCAAGTAATAAATTTCTCAATCAGATACACCGTCAAACTATAGAATTTTATTTTAGTTGATGTCCACCCCATCTCCCCACCCGGCACCCACCTTCCTCTCTTACATTATCTTTCTCTATGCTTCCGCCCTTTTTTTTTTTTTTGTAAAACTCTAGGAGCTTGTGCAAACATTTTAGTCATTTCGCACATATTTCAATAATTTCATCAACCCAACAAGTCAACAGATTTACTTGTTAAAAAAAAAATCCAAACACCCAGCTACTTCTACTATTTGCTTCAATGGAAAATCCTCCAAGTGCCAAGAATTACCTAGCTCCAAAATCAAATGCACAGATTGAAATAGAATTTAAAGTAGAACACAGCAGGCACTGAATTTCTTACCTACAGCTTCTTGATTCCTTTGAGACATTTCTCGATTCACAGCCTCATAATAACGAAGTCGGTCAACTAATCGTGCAATCTCAAAATTCTTCGCCTCTAGCTGTGCTTCCATCTCCACCTCCATCTCAGCTCTTGCAATGCCCCGTCCAATAGAGCTGGATACAAAGCGAACTACATCGAGCTGCTGGCACAGCTCCTCTGCAGGATCAGTAGTACTGTTTGGTTCATCACTCTCAGCCACATCAATGGGACAACGCGGAACAGTCAATCCTGCAAGAGCTAATTGTTGCCTGATTCTCTGCCATTGGCTTTCCACGGTTTTCAGTGCGTCCTCCGCTTGCCTGCGCTTCTCTATCTCCATCAACAAACTCAATCTTGTTCCCCGTAGTTCAGATTGAAAATCATGGAGAGCAGACTGTATCCCACTTTCAGACGAAAGTTCTGAGATGATAAATAACCGGAAGTAAGTTCACTAGACAGATAGCCACACATGATAAGACCTCTATATGTGTATAGGCATGCTCCTATCACTATGTTAAAACAGATTCCCAACTTAAGCAACCTTAAAAAGAACATGCAAAAGTAGACAAGATTGAAATGATATGAAGAACCAAAAAGAACAGCCACATTAGCAGAATAGACTGAACCCTTCACCATCCTACAGAATGTCAGAATTCAGCTTGCGAAGGCAGTAAGTAATATAACGGAGAATATAGAAAGAAGAGCAGTGTACCTTCCCAAGCATCAAAAAACTCCGCCATTTGCACACTGCTACTTTGCATAGCAGAAGATCCAATATTATCTTCACTGTCGGTGTTGCTAGCATGACTCATTGATTCCTGTGGGTCAAAAAAGTCCTCAATATCGCTATCTCGTGCACCTGAACTATCATTTTCCTTCAGAATGCCATGCCTCAAGTTAGTAATTCCAACTTTCCCATTACTCCTCGCTTTTGCACCCTCATGGTGACCATTGATTTGCAACGCTTTAGGAGACATATTGCGGATGCCATTAGGAAGCTCCTTTTCCTTGGAAATCTCAGGAATCACCGTCTTAGGTTCCGCTTTGTCAAAGTCCAAGCGAGCCAAAGCAGCAGGCTTCTCCCTAGCTACATCATCCACCTGAGATTCAGCACTCTTCGAGCTCCCCTCAGCTTCGTCTTTATCTAAGGCCTTTCTTTGAGATGCAATGTTATCTACAGAAGCGCTCTTCGAAAGGCGTGGACCCCTTCGCTTGTGGTTGATAATATAGGGTGAGGAGGTATAAGAAGTGGGAGAACTAGGAGGAACAGGAGTTGCTTCAGGAGTTGTATACAGTGAAGGGGTTAGCTGAGGGCGATGAGGACTCCTCTCTGTGATTGAGGTGCTGTTTCTCCTGTGCAAAGTGGAACGAGGTGGAGGAGGTTTTGGCTTTGCAACTAAGTAGCCGCTGGGTGGAGTAGACTTGTCAACGGATTTAGAAGCTCCAGGTTCTAACAACCTGTCCAACGCTATAGCACTAAATGTAGGCATGGCTCTGCACCAACAAATAAACACAAGCAAAAAGAAACCATCAAATAGCTTCAACAATGAGAGAGATTGCTTGATGGGTTAGCCCTAGGCAGCCATAAGCTTCAAGCTCTACCTTGAAGTAGAGATGAATCAAGAAGGAGAAGCATAATAAATGGTGCAGCGCAGAGACATATTCATGCCTCCTCTATCAAGATAAGAGGACAAACAAGGGAAGATAAAGCATTGAAGATGGATATCATATCAGCAGCTCCATCGAATACAAAGGAGAGACTGTAATGGAATCCAAGAGTGAAGAAACTTCAACTCTTTTCACAAGAATTAAGGTCCTAACCCCGAAATTGACCCTCACCGCGCCTCCAGTTGGATCAATTACTTGACCAACACCACAGAATAGGTTTCGACTCATATATTGGAAAATTGCCCCAATCATCGAAGAGTCAGAACGACATATATATCGCCCTGTTGGATTCAACAGGCTGAAACCCTAAAACAACTTTTGTATGAGCTAAAGGATCAGCAATTAGATAAGACGGCTCCACAAACAAAATCAAATCCCCCGTCGTTGTAGCTATTCAAAAGACATAGAATCATAACGGAGATTTCTCGAGCCCTACGCAATCAAGAAACTCAAATCCTAGAACCTAATTAAACAACCGTTTTCCAAGCAAACGTAAGATTGACAACCTACAACACCATAGCGTCCGCCATGCTTTCTCTCTGTTTCAGCACACGCCAAAGCAATCACATGGTACGGAGAAGGGGAAAGCAGGTGAGAATTACCTGTCGAACGAAGAGCAGAAGAGAACGGAAGAGGCAGGAGCGGTAACGGAGAGGCAAAGCGAAACAAGAGACGGAGGGGAGAGGAATCAGATACCGGAGAGCTCCGGCGAGATTGGAATTGGAGGGAGGAGGAGGAGATTCTGGAGGGAATAGAATAGAAGAGCGTGAGATTTATTCGAACTGGAATTTGATTTTTCGGTTTGGGGTTACGAATTCAGACACGCGACTCTTCTTCTCGCCATGGTGTTGGCCAGCGCCAGAATTGAAACTGGAGGAAGAGAGGAATAAGCAAATATGAAAAGGGAGGAGGCGACCTCTTCTACAAGCGCTTTTCTTTATCGTAACGACCGCCTCGGTTCTTTCCTCTCGCCCACGCTCCGCCTGCCTTCTTTCTTTGCCTCGCTACAGTCCAGTCCAGATTCCGCCACTCGCTTCGCCGATTTATTTTCATTTCTTTATTTTTCTTTTGATTTTTTCTTGTTTTCCTCGATACTCTAATTTTAGGGCACACGAAAAGGCACGGAGAGCGTGATGAAAATAAATAAATAATAATATAATAAAGTAATGAAATGTTCTCTAGGTTTTGATTTTTGAAGCTTATTTAATTTTGCTCGGTTTGGGTAGGGCACACGTAGGTGCACACGTCATTTTGGCGGGGTTTGAAAGTAGAGGGACTGGGAGGCGAGAATCTCGTGGCCGTGGCTAGGCTTTCTGGTCAATTCCGGAATGGAGATTCTCTTTTTTTTTTTTTTTGGTTAGAAATTGAAATGGAGATTCCGTTTGGTCTGCTTAATTTAATGATCCGTTCAACGGTGAGGCTTCGTGGCTGCCTCCAGTTGGTTGGGAGGGTGCAGGTAAGACTAGAGTGTTTTCCTGACCGCATATCGGATGAATTGAGGAGGTCGGTAAACTTGGAACATCTATGTGCTGATTTGGTGGTCTACAATTAAGGGAGGAGCACATCGCCAATAGTGTGATCATCACTTTGACTATAATATGTGCCTATGTGGCATGACCTGTTAGAAATTTAACACGAAAAATAAAGTTTATCGCTCTGACTAAGTTCCATACTAGGTTATTCTCTTTAAAACGTTCACGACATTGATTTGTATAGTCGTATTGCACACATTAAACTATCAATCAGTCGCTTTAATGGTAAAACAACCACTCTTCTTTCTGTGGCTCGTACGAAAACCAGAGATCTCTAAAAAAACACTCTATTTCTGTTTTGAACTCTTGAATTGTGTGTTTAGAGGGTCTGAGAGTCCTATTATTTATAGGAGCATAAACCCTCGAGTCTCCCTCTTTCGTGGGAAATAAGTCACGTATTATTTAGAAAGACAATTACTCCCGGAATCAAAATTGTCAATTATATTAGATAATTACTTAGTAATAATTTTCATTTTTTTATTTCTTATCAATATAGATACTGAATAATTAATACGAAATTCTCGAAACAATTATAGTATCGATCAACGCTCACTCTAGGAAATGCGACCAACAGCAAGGAATGACAAAATAACTCATCACTATGGGAACCCAACCGAATTCATATCCATCCTTTTTAGGAAACTCTAACCAATATTATTTTTGGATGGGTTTTTGCCGAAACCGACGAGGAGGGTAATGGATTTGGTGATATTTTGGTATTTTAAGTATCCACGCTAAACTCACCCGAATATGTTATAGTATGTTTTACACTCACTCACTTGAACACTTTATCCATTAATATCCCTCAAATATTATAATTATATCTTAAACCTCACATCTTACTCATTTACTATCATTTTTACAAAAAAATGTGACAAAGAAAATTCAATTAATATTGACATTCTAAAAAAATTAGATTATATCAAGAATTTATATATATATGTTGTTTAGTGATGGTATGGGTGGATTTTCCCTGAACCACATATGAGTTGATTTTGGTATGTCATAGTACATCCTTTATAGTTTTGGTTATGGGGAAGACTACGATTTTAGTAATGGGTTTGGTTACCTTCTCATGTGATCATGCCCTCCTGATCCACACCAAAATTATACATGAACCAGGTTCGGTGTTTAAAGACATGTTGACAAATCTAGGAGCATCAGGAAAATGATGAAAGAGTTCATATTGAACAACTTTTCAGTCGAAACCTTTCAATCCAAGCCACCCAAAAACTCCCCCTCCCTCGCATGAAAATCATCCTAAGGAGAGGAGCCAAACAAGTGATATTCCAAACAAACAAGCCTTTATGGCTTAATCCTCCTTCTTTATTTAGGATTGCTAACATATCCCACGAGGCTTTAGCCTTCCTTGATCGGTCCCCATGCCAAAGGAAGTCGGAGCAAATCCTGTGTATGTGGTCAAGAACCTTCCTAGGCAAGATGAGGATTGACATCCAGAACTGAATGATCGAGTAGCTAACAGATGAGATAAGCCGTAGTCGACCCACATAAGAGAGTGTATTGGACCTACAGAACGAATTCTTGAGTTATCTTATCAACAAGAACATCACATTCTCTACTCGACAAACTTCCTGACAATAATGACAGTCCTAAGTAGCAAACAGGGAGAATACCTTCTTTAAACCCATTGAGTGACAGAGCATTGTGTTTGTAAACAGAGGTTGCAACCCCCTCCTCCAAAGAAGCTTACACTTATTAGGATTACAATTGAGACTAGAAAGATGATAAAACTGCTCTAGGATCTGCTTCACATTAAGTAGATCATCATCTGACCCTTCAATTAGGATCAATACATCGTCAGTGAAACTAAAATGTGTGAGATTAAAAGCATTGTATTGCGGATGATAGGAGATTTGGCAATTCTAAGTAGAAATATCTAACATTCTAGAGAGAGGTATAAGAGCCACTATGAAAAGATATGGAGACAACGGATTTCACTGTCTAACTCCTTTATGGGTAGGGAAGTAGCTAGATAGTGTTGGACTTGGCCCACTTAATTTCGTCAAGCATCAACCCACAAGCAACACATTTCCGCCCACTGCAACAAGCTTCCAAGTCTCTTAATCGTCCTACACCTTGCTACCATTCTTCTCCAAAAGCAGAAAAGCAAAAGTCTAAAAAGGCAAAAGCATATGCAACTTTTTCATGGCACAAAGCAGGCATGCTTCTTGTTCCTTTCAATGGCATTCACTTTTTAAGAAGCATGAGCAGCCTCTCCAACGGTCATCTGATGGGCTATTTAAGCAACTCAAGATCCTTCTTCTCAACCTAACAGTTTACAACAAGAAAGCAGGTGTCTTTGGGTTGTAATGGATTCCTCTATAGAGTTCTTCAGTACTCCAGGATTACAGTGGTAACTCTGGGCAATCTTGGGTTGGGAAGTACTCTTAGAGTCTTTTGTGTTCAAATCCTCTTTCTTCCTCCCGTTCTACGGAGAAGGGTTTCTGGGTAGATAGGAGTGGGAAGATTCACTTGTTCCATCTCATTTTCCTTTCAATTTGTTGTTCACAGTCCTCTGCTTCAGCCCTTCTCTTGTTTTTACCTTTTCGTTGTATTTCTGGTTTGAAAAGCAGCCATAATGACTGCAGAATAGGCAAAACTAAGGAAATAATTTCCAAATTTTCTATTTCTCTATTTCAATTCAATAAGAACTTTATTTGTTCTTTGTCTGTTCATCTCTTAAATCAAACTCCTAATAGCCCAATCCCAGCCTTAGAATCTCAATTGGTATATGAGCTGCCTTCTTGTTGGACTAATTGTCGCCAAGAAGAAACGCTCCATGGCTGGTCCATCTTCATCTTCCAGTACCTTCTCGCCAATATCATTCCCTCCTTTGTTCGATGGAACCGATTATGCTACCTGGAAGAAACACATGCGTCTGAATCTGAGAGGAATCGACAACGACTTATGGGGAATTATCCGCAAAGGAGTAATCGCCATGGATGAAGAAAATGAAGAATCCTGGAGTAAAGAACAGAAGATCAATGCCCAGCTTGACTCGAGAGCAATGCATATACTCCTCTCTGCTCTATGCCCCGACGAAAGAAGCCAAGTTGCACAATCAGAATCCGCCAAGGAAATATGGGAATCTCTCCAAATAACCCACGAAGGTACGTCTGAGGTAAGAGAAACTCGGATTGATGTTCTTCTAAATGAATATGAATCTTTCCAAATGTTTTCAGATGAATCTATATCCGACATGTACAAAAGGTTCAATGATTTGGTTAATCAGTTGAAAGGACTTGACAAAAGTTTTTCAAGCAAAGAACTAGTTAGAAAAATTTTAAGGTCTCTTACTAGAGAATGGATGCCAAAGCGTACGACTATTGAAGAGGCTAAAGATTTGAATGTGCTACCTATTGAAAATCTTATTGGTTCTCTCCTCAGCCATGAAGATGTCATAAATCAAATGAATCGTGATGATAAAAAGAGAAGGAGAAATATTGCTTTCAAAACTCAAAACTATGCTTCTGAATCTTATGATGAATTAGACGATGATTTTTCCAGAGAACTGGCTTTCGTAGGTAAAAAGTATCATAGTATGCTGAAATTTCTGAAGGAAAATACACTAAGAATTTCGGGTTCCAAAGAATTTCGATCATTTGGAAACAACCCTTGCAATTACAAATAACATTTTGAAAGGGAAAAATGCACAAGTCAGCAGAGATTTGAAAAATATCCAACCCGATTGGAAAGATTTGAAAGTGAATTTTTCAAGCCCGAAAAATTTTCTTCTGAAAAAGAATTAAATTTTTTCAAATGTGCCAATGCTAGCCATATAAGATCCGATTTCCCACATCTGTGAAATTCAAAGAAAAGGCAATGGCTGTATCTCGGAGTAATTATAGTTCCGATGACGATTTACCGAGGGAAAACATTGCATATATGGCATTTGCAACAAAGTCTGAGGGAATCTCAAGCAATGGGAGTAGCAACAGCAGCTATGGTCACCAAGTACTTTATGATTCTGATTCTGAAATCGAATATGTGCCTAGAACTAATATAGATATTGGTAACACTTTATCTAATGTGAAGAATGAATGCAATTTATTGAAAAGTAAAAATTGCATGATCATGAGTGAACTGTAATCAAAATTGAAAGAAGTGCAAGAATTAAATAGGGTAATTCAAATTCAACATAGAAAGAACACTGATTTGAATAAGAGGCTGCATGATCTCTTAAATAAAAATGAGTCATTGAAAAAGAAACTAGACTCAATTGTTTGGAAATACTCTTCCAATGTTTATAGGAGACAGTATAATCCAATTTTTAAGCATCATTACTCTAGAAATAATGCACATTTTGGAAAAACTACTGAAATGAATAAACCTAGGTCAATGTATCACTCTAACCAGAGAACAAATAGAAGACAACATCGACATATATATGAATGTTCTTACTGCAGAAAATTAGGACACTTAGAAGAATTTTGTTATAAAAAGAAATGGAAAGAAGGGAAATCCAAAACATTTTAGGTACCCAAATGTGCTATTCATGTTTAATTTGAGACGAGATTTGAGAGGGTAACATGAGCCTTGGATCTCTTGTCTAAAGGCTCTCGCCCCATGATATGTCATATGTGAAAACCATATCTTATTTATCCCGAGGAGTACAAGGATGTTGAATTGAAGTTTACTTCATATTCTCCTTAATGGAAGCTGCAGAGTAGGAGACCTACCTACTGCAATTAATTTCAAAACCATATGATTGAACGTAATATCTGGAGCAGCAGGTTCCTTAGCTCATTGCATGTTAAATCCTTTTAATGATACTAGAATGTGTTTTTGTCTGACAATGTTGATAGAATGTTGTTGCATAGATAGAATTCTCTTCATTTCACTGAATCTATCTAGATATAAATTTTGCAATAATCAGACTTGAAGCTTATACTTGCATTGCGTGTGTTTCTCTGTGTTTGAAGTATAGTTCTTACGGGATCATTTTGACTGTATATATGTAGGGGGAATTTGCTATCAGTACTGCCATATTTGATCTTTTTGGGCTTAAACTATTATTACTTGGTCAATTAAGCATATGATGTACTGAGCTTTGTCTTTATCACGACTTTTGGCTTTATATATGAGTGAGAAAGCTACTGGGTGTTTTATGTATTTGCAAGATTGGCAAGTTGATGTCCCCTGTTACTTTTAAATCATTTACTAATAGTTGGTAAATTATTATAACTTGTGAGCACTAAACCTTATCTGAAGTAAATTATTGAGAGCATTAGCAAATGTTATAAATTTTGATGCTCTTCTTTAATAGAATATACTACGACTATCAATGTATGCACTCTTTCTTGTTGTAACTACATTGATGCATCTACAACCTGGTAAGAAAGACATTAGAACTCTTTATGAATGAAATTTGCTTATTGTCCTGCTTAGTGTGACAAGAAAGTTTGCTCTTAAAGGTTTGGTATCTGATCCCTTACTCTGTTATCTCTCTTGAACTATTGAGTTGCTGATTTTACCATGATAAAAGCATTGCTTGTCTTCTTTTAATGAAAGTCAAGGAGGAGAGTAATATATATAGGGGGAGTGCTATTCATATGAGCTTAAAGTCAATGTTCTTGACTGATTCATTTGTGATTCTCATCAAAGTTGGAAGTCTCCTATCCTATGGTCCTGAAATGTAAACTCTTAACTGCTCTGTATTTGATAAAATGATCTGTCAATCTGCTATATGAATCTGTCTTCATGGTTACTTGTTGAATCCTATTGATAAAAAGTGTCTTATCTGAATGCAAATTCCTTGATCTTGAATGAAATTGCTACATGGTTAATGCACTTGTAGAATATGCGAAGGGAAATCTAAAACATGGTAGATCTATTTTATTATCCCTTGAGTATTGTGTAATCAACTTATGTTGAAGATTGATTGTTAAGCTAGTATGCCGTGCACAGGTTATACAAGATATTTAAATTTTGAACTGCACTTCATCCATTATAAATGACATTATATGTTTAAGGAGAGCATGCTTAAAGGTCAATACTTGTCCAATCTTCTTGTGATCCCATCAAAATGTTTATGCATATTCTGGACAAATAAATGTGCTTGAATTAAGTAATGTTGATCTCCTTCCAGAATCTACCCCTGAAAATCTTGAGCTAAATGGTCTTCAGCTCAGGGGGAACTTAATCAGTGTGCAACTCTTTGTTATTTGTCAATTTTCGACTCACTTCAGTGGGTGATTTCCTTGGTTCCTCTTTGATTGTTCACAATTGTTGGACCTATATATAGTTAATTTTGTTGCACTTTATGTTCTGTCTCCTGGTGCCATCTATTGTGTTTCCCTCCATTACCTCTGCAGCTTAGCTCGTCAAGGTTTGGACGAAGGGGGAAATTGTTGGACTTGGCCCACTTAATTTCGTCAAGCATAAGCCCACAAGCAACACATTTCAGCCCACTGCAACAAGCTTCCAAGTCTCTTAATCGTCCTACACCTTGCTACCATTCTTCTCTAAAAGCAGAAAAGCAAAAGTCTCAAAAGGCAAAAGCATATGCAGCTTTTTCATGGCACAAAGCAGACATGCTTCTTGTTCCTTTCAATGGCATTCACTTTTCAAGAAGCATGAGCATCAACCCTAAATGGAAAGCCTCTCCAATAGTCATCTGATGGGCTATTTAAGCAACTCAAGATCCTTCTTCTCAACCTAACATTTTACAACAAGAAAGCAGGTGTCTTTGGGTTGTAATGGGTTCCTCTATAGAGTTCTTCATTACTCCAGGATTACAGTGGTAACTCTGGGCAATCTTGGGTTGGGAAGTACTCTTAGAGTCTTTTGTGTTCAAATCCTCTTTCTTCCTCTCGTTCTACGGAGAAGGGTTTCTGGGTAGATAGGAGTGGGAAGATTCGCTTGTTCCATCTCATTTTCCTTTCAATTTTCTGTTCGCAGTCCTCTGCTTCAGCCCTTCTCTTGTTTTTACCTTTTCGTTGTATTTCTGGTTTGAAAAGCAACCATAATGACTGAATAGGTAAAACTAAGGAAATAATTTCCAAAATTGCTATTTCCCTATTTCTATTCAATAAGAACTTTATTTGTTCTTTGTTTGTTCATCTCTTAAATCAAACTCCTAATAGCCCAATCCTAGCCTTAGAATCTCAGATAGGAATTCGTGAATATTCACACTAAAAAGGCTATGGTAAGACAGTCTTCACTCCATTTTAGAAAACCTTCTTCTTATAACTTTAAATCATTTATTGGGCCATAAGAATATTATAAAGTATGCTACATCCTTTGCTGAATGAAGATTGATTGAGGCTAATAACACTAGGAAGCACTAACTAAATTCTATTAGCCAGAACTATTGTTATGATCTTATAAAGAATGTTGATAAATGCAATAGGTCTGAAAACAACAAACCTATATGCATTTGGAACCTAAGGAGATAAAGTGAGGAAGCAACATTAATACATTTGGGAAGCCTTCTAAGTTGAATGAACTCTTGAATACCTGCAACGATATCCTTGACAATATTAGCCTAGTTCTTCAAATAGAAATTTCCAGGCCAACCATCAGGACCTAGTGCTTTCGAAGCATCTATAGAAAAAGAGCCTAATGGATCTCAGCCTTAGAAACTAGTCGACAAAGTCTTTGCCGCTCTAAAATATAGAGTTTTTTCTGATGAAAGGTTGAACCAAAGTCACAGTTGTTGTGATTACCATATTCCTCTTCCCTTGAATATTATGATAAAATGTGACAAATTTGTGTGTTATCTTTTCAGTATCCGTGATTATCTCTCTAGACTCAAGAGTGAGGCATCTAATTTACTTCCTGGCCATTCGAACCCCTTTTTTTGTTGAAAAAATATGTATCTAAGTCCCCTAGAGTCAACCATTGAATTCTTAAGTTCTATCTGTAGTAGCTTTCTTCCATTTTCTTGTATTTATGGTAAGTTTCTACGACCTTCTTCATTCCTTCAAAAGAATCCTCAGAAGGGTTAGTGAGGGCTACTAATTGTTTCTCTTTCAAAGTTTTACAAACCTACTTTACTCTACAAGCAATATCAGAGAACTCTGAGCAATTGAGTACCTTTAGCTCTAGTTTAAGAATCTTTGATTTGTTAAAAATCTGCTGAAGGAGAAGACCATTTCCAAGTTGCTCCCAAGCTTTCTTCAGAATCCATCTATAACACTCTGACTGCATCCACAATTCTCTTGGATCTGTCAGTCTCACCATAATCTTGTCCAGCTACGAGATTTGGGGTTTGATTTTTGGTGATTAGACCAAGTAAACAAAGGTCTTGAGTACTTTGATCAATTAAATCCATAGCTCTCACTCACAGAAGTCCAACATACTTTTAGTAATATAGGAATTGTTAGAAGCTTCTACAGGGAGAAGTATAACATTGAAATCTCCACTAAGCATCCATGAGATACCCTTCACTTTCCATTTGCTCAGCTTAGTGTAAGTGATTCGGGTCCAATTGTACACATTTTACCCTCATTTCTTGATAGTTTGACTTTGCATTTCATCATCTCTCGACCTATTTTATGCTAGGTTGTGCTATTTTTGATAGATTTCATGTCCTGGCACGTGTGAAAGGGTTGAGGACGAGTTTCGAGACAATTGAAATCAAAAAGCGCCAAAAAATGAAGAAAGCGACCACGACAATTGCATCGTGGGCGTGAACTTTGCTGGGAACATGGAGGTTTTCCACCTCATGGGCTAGAAGATTGTCTAGTGACCGTGATGTCGTCCCAAAATGGCACCAGTGACCTGCATTTTTGTCCGACATCACAGTTTGAACTTCAAAGTCACAGTCGTGATGTGCATACCGTGAAAGGGAATATCGAGCTTTATAAATAGAAATTTGTTGGGAGAGATAAAGGTAGGTTGGATCTTGAGTGAGGTTTAGATTTTCTGGGTTCCCTTCTAGGGTTACATCTAAAGAAACCCCAATGGTAAACCCTAGTGAGAGAAAGGTATTCTTATTCACGATCTAGAGAGAGAAAGTGGTCAACAAGGAGAGAAGAAAAAGATTTAGGCTTAATTCAAGCTAGATGAGTGAAGATTCTTACCTCTCAAGGAAGTTCTCATCAACAAGTAGGGAAGACAAGCATCCACCATGGTTATTTCTCTCTTGTTTGTTGTATTCCTTTGCCTAGCAATGAAGTAGAGTTCCTCGGGGATAGAAACATTTGAATTAACTCTATGCTTGTTGAAGGTGTTCCAAAAGAAACCAATTCCTTCTGTCGTGTATCCCCGATTAATGCAGCCTTAAATGCTTCAATTATCGATTCTAGCATTGAGCGAAAGGTTATCCCTATGGCAGGCATGGTTTTTGTATTGTAGATTAACCCCATTCCAATAGTACCAATAGGCGGGCATGGAGGAAAAAGCACGACCCCTAGGAATCAACAACACGAAAACTTTGATTTCTTTTTCTGCCTTTATGTTAAGCTTATTTATTTTTATTAATAAAGGATTTGCTACAAAAGGATTTTTTTTTAACAAACGTGTCACAGTGAATTTCTCCTATTTTTTTTTGAAAAGAGGAAGAAACAAATTTGATTTTCTCTCCTATTTACTATGACGACGATAAACTCTTCCCTTCCTTTTATTTAGCATTATCCCCCTGGATCCAATAAATCTAAATGTACGAATTCAATAGTCTGAATCATTGCATAGAAATAGAAGGTTTTGATTGATCTAGGTTTATGTAATTTATTATTTATTAATATTTTCTTTTGGTCAATCGTTGAATTGAATAAACCAACTAAAATAGGACCCCTTCTATCAAATGTGAACCCTAGGTTTTTGTATGTGAAAGATTGTTTGGATTGAATGCTATGTGTGTGGGTTTGTGTTTAAAGCAAAGGTTGAGGTATTTCTCATAATATTTGAGTTGTGTTCCTCATTTCTCATTACTATGCCAATTTGACATAGATAGAGGGAAATCCCCTTCTTGCTAAGAGGCTTTGATAAGTTGGATTCCTTGGCCATTTGAGCCACCTATCTAATGCGAATTAGGGAAACCCTCAAAATTTGATTTAGCACTTTGGTTTGGTTGTTATTTTTTGTCTGGATTAATTTCTGAGGCACTAGTTTGGAAAACCTCGGTTAATCGTCTAAGAGAGCTAGTTCCCTAGCTTAATTTGTCATTCCTTGGCCTTTCAACTAAGAGAGTGAAGTTCCTTCACTTGTTGCACCCTCCTAACGATGTATGAACACACCTTCACACAATTGCATTTTATTTGGTCTATCTTGATATGTAGCTAGGGAAAGCAATACTCGAGTGAATTCTTCTCTTATTGGACAAACTCGATTTACTTTACTTGTTTGTTTATTTTGTAATTTTCTTAGTTTTAAAACCAAAACCATTTTTGCTAGATAACAATTTAAGCGATTGAAGTAGGGGTACATGGATCGGCATGGATTTGACAATTAAAACATACTTGCCCTATACTACACCCGGCTAGAGTTTAACTTGGGATTCAGTCGGGATTATAATCCACGATGTAGTTTTTGGTGAGTCAATAAGCACTCAATATATCTCAATCATCATTGAAACCATAAATTTCAGTAAAGAAAAATTTCCCCCTTCCGAAAATTGATGCTAAGTATGAATGAAGAAACAATATTTGTCTAACACTCTCAACTTGATATCCTTCCACCTAGTAATCCGCATTCTGGCTAGCTCATGACCATCGTAGTCTTCTGGAAAAAAATTTCTCATTTTTTTTTTTGTATCTTTCCGTCATTCTTTTATTTAACTATAGTTTCTGATAGTGCTAACACTTGAACTTTGTATTTACTGACATACTCCATCACTGAATCGTGATTAGAGGGGCAGTTGAAGCCCCTCGTATTCCAAATTGGCATTGTCATTACACGCCAAGTCCTGACTGGTGGATCTTTTAACTAAATAGGGATACTATTGGCAGTTGGCACCAACAACATCAAAGGAATCCGCTAACACAACTTGTGCAAGAATCATAGGGGTTCTATGTTTCACCCTATTAACCGCAATGTTAAACTCCTCCTGGGAAGGTAGTTCCCTAAACATGACGGGAGGAGTCTCCACTTTTTTGTGAAATCATCCCCACATTGTCTGCCATAGCTTGCTCCGGCTCTTCTTGATCCTTAACACCTGAACTACTAGCCATACCCACCATCTTGACATCTTTCTTCCTCTAGACTCTCTTTGCTTTGCTTGTCCCTCTATTGGTAAAGCACAACTATGCCTAAAGATACAGAAATAATGACAAACCACTAGGGCATACTAAGATACACATCTCATTCATGCCATCACGGGTAATACTAAGTCGATCTACCCTCTTTATTTTAGCATTTATGCCTTACGACACACAATCTATATTATTTATCACTCTCATATTTTATACATTTTTTCCTTATATCAATGCATCTTAGTGGTTATTACTTTATTTCACATGGAATTCATAATTATTTGATTTATGAGCTTATGATAAACCTTGAGTGTGTTTTTGTACAATTTTATGCCTTTTGGTGTTGTTTTGTGCTTTTCAAGGGTATAATATACTCAAGATGAATATGTACCACCAAGGGACCCAATGGACAAGAAGGAGGATGAAAGCACAAGCCCATGGACTCAAACGAAGATGGATTCTAACACCATAAGCATAAGTTATGGTCAGAGAATAATAGTTCGAAGAGTATGCAGGTTTCACAAAGTCCAAACTAGCTGAAATTTGAGGAGCAGCCCACTGAGCCCAAGATGAAGTTGTCCCAAAAATTGACCGATTTAGAGAAGAATATCTAGCAACTGGTACTAATGCTATCCAAACGCTGCTCGGACCCAAGCCCTCTAAAAACTTCCTCTTCAAGGTTACTTCGTCTCCAAGTAGAAAGAATCTGAGTCCAAGTCGTACAAGAAAAGTTTTGGACGACTTTAGGAGGAAATGGACTAAATCCCCCTCCCCCTTATGTAACTAGTATAAATAGGAGGCTAGGCGAAGCTTTAAAACACACTTTTTACCGGCACTTTGACCCAAGGGCATTAGTTAGAAATCCATAGAGAGGAGGCGTAACCCTGCTTGAGTTCTACGAAGAGCCTTCACCATTGATGCGTGTATCAATGGTGATGTTGTTCAAATTCCCTATGGTGTGCTAACTCGATCTGTTTAGGGATTTGATTCTATGATTCTTTGTGTACTACTTTCAATGATTAAATGATGAAGCATATTGTGTTTGATGTCCTTACCATCGATGCTTGAGTTAATTTATGTTTGTATCATCTATTGCTCATTCATTTGATGCTCTTTAGTTGTTGATTGCTTTAGTTAATCTATGTGTGTGACTCCTGTCAGATGCTACTATATTATTGTGCTTAATATAATTGAGATTATTAAGAAATTACACTCTTGTGATATACATTGCCTTATGTATGCTTGTTTAGTTGGACGCATCTGTGCATGTTTACATGAGATCAATGCTTGATTGTTAGATCATCAATGCTATAGACTATGAGTTATGACTCAAGAGGCCCACATTTAACTTATATTATCCTAACTTTTGTGTTCTTCATTGATAAGGTGATGGCGTGAAGTGAAAGCACACATTAGCTAGTCAAGTTCCTATTGCATGTCGCAAAAGATCAAGTAGGATGGCCTTAGTGGAAGGGACAGTGCATCATAATAGATGATGCGTAGAAGCATATTATTGATGAGTTAGTATGCATGATCATTTAGACATCCCTACCTAAACATTACTTTTCATTACTTGTTTTCTTCTTGCATTAGTGGCTTAGAAATAGAATACGGGCACCTCAACCCATCATATTTACTTTTCTTTTATTTTCTTTGCATAATTTATTTCTTTGTTTGCATTAGTAGATTAGAAGTTCAACTAAAGGAAACCTCAACCCATCATATCTACTTTTCTTAAACTATAGCTATGGGTGGATTCCATAGCTAGTGCAAGATCCTTGTTCAATTTTTTTAAGTTGAGGATTCCAGAAGTGTTTAGCAAGACTCTTATCAATCAGGCGATCACACTTGATTGTGGCGAGTATCTACCCCCACGTATCCTTTACTTTTCGAGTTGTTGAGAGAAAATTCAGAAAACCCTAAAAAGACCGAAGCTGCGACTTTGACAGAAGAACCTAAACTTTCACGTGCTTGGGGATCTTATCAAGTGGATCAGAGCTCCGGTTCAAATTAGTGGACAAGAGAAGATTACAAGCTTTCTGAAAGCTCCGGCAATGGCTGAAGAGTTATGGCAAGGTAATCTATTCCATACTCGTTGTTTGATTAAAGAGAAGTTGAGTTTTGTGCTGGTAGATGGAGGGATCAAATCAAATTTGATCAGCGCCAGAACATTGGAGAGATTGGGGATACCAACACATTTCCATCCCGCCATATTCTATGCAACTTTCTGGCGAACAGATTCCAAACGTCGTGTATACACAGACTCATGGGAAATTCAGCATTGAACGCTAATAAGAAGAGGTCTTGTGCGACGTGGTGTAAAGGCTTACAAATCACCTTAGCTGGGAAAAACATATTTCCAAGATGGTGGAGTTCATCTAGTCAGCAAAAGGTCCAAAAGCTTCCGATTGACGCATCGAAAGAAGGTATTCATTTTGAAGCCTTTATCCCCGGAGGAAGTGCCGATGATTTGAAGACCTTGCAACAATTATGGAGGTAGTATGAAGAAGAGCAGATAGCCAAATATTCGTTGCTATCCTCAGCAACCAAAGGAACAACAGCTAGAGCATAAGAGGTTGCAGAAGGAAGGACACAATTGCCATAAGCTTATGAGGAGGAGCAGAAGATCGAGGAAGTAAGAACACTTCCAAATCAGGAGACAACTAAAGAAGAGAAGTTTTCGATCAATTCCCCAGATAAAAAGTCGGTATAAGAGGTGGCAGTAGAGGAAAGTTATGAAGGTGAAGTGGTTGAGATAGAAAAAATTGAATCAAGCTATCACAATCCTTTTTGTTTTTGAAGGTGGAGGGACTGATGTGGTCCTGGGTGATGACCCAAAATCATTCCCATTGATGTTCAAAGAAGAAACCAAGTCAAGGGATGAAGAAGCTGGAAATCAGTTCGTGGTACCTACTTAGACATCTGAGGAAAGGTAGGAGATGGAGATGAAATTAGAAGTGTTTCTAAGCATCGTGAAGGCGTTGGATGATCGATTTGAAGCTTCCTGGATACCAAACGAGCTTCTTGAAGATCGTATGGTGACCAGTCTAAAATCCACCGTCTGGAAGCCAAAATCCACGATCGTGGAATTGACGTTCACACAGTGGATTTTGATCAGAACAATTTCACGCCCAAGACACCAAAATTCACGACCGTGGATTTGAGGAAGAGACCGTGAAATTTGACCTGACGAGTTTTGTTACCTTTTCATTTAGAATTCTTTTCCTTTTTGGTGTTTTCATTAGGTTTATTTTTCATACATATTTAACGAGTTGTAAGCCACGTATTTGGTTAGAGAATATAGAGATTTTTGTTTAATGAAAATTAACTCTGAGGAGTTTTCCCCATAGAGCATGAGTGTTTATAGTTCATTGCATTAGCTATCTGTGGATTCCATAGCTAGTGCAAGATCTTTGTTCGAGTTTTTCTGTTGAGGATTCCAGAAGGGCTTAGCAAGAATCTTATCAATCAAGTGATCACACTTGATTGTGGAAAGTATCTACCCCCACGTATCCTTTACTTTTCGAGTTGTTGAGAGAAAATTCAGAAAATCCTAAAAAGATCAAAGTTGCGCGACTGTGACAAAAGAACCTAAACTTTCACGAGCTTGGGATCTTATCAGCTGGTAGTGGTGGAAGTGAAGGCTCCAAGATAGTAGTTGCTGGTTTGTGACGGTTGAAATTGTTTACAAGAGCTGGAAATTTGAGGCTTAGCAAACCTTGCCTTGCTTGTTGCTCGATAGCTTCAAACTCGCACAATTCATCTTAAACGAACCCTAGAAGGACTGTTTTGGTTGAACGGGTCAACATTATCGGAGGAGAAGTCGAGTCAGATTTGCCGCGGCGGAGATGGAGGGCTTTTATGGTTGCAGAAAGTTGAGAGGTTTTGAAGTTAACTCAAAAAAGTATATACATATATAAATTAAACAAGTTAATTGTGTAAGTTGGTGGGAGGGTAAATTAGACATTTTGACTCACTCCAATTAGCTAGTTAACGGAAAACTTGATGGAACGGTAGATTTGTGATGTTGTTATGGACTTATGGTTGAAGGGTATGAAAGTTCAAAAATCTATTAGAGAGGTATATTTGTTAACTTACAATAGTAAAGGAGTATAAAATGCTATTAACCCATATATTAATCGGAAGAGAACCTACATTATTGATATTTTATCAATTGCAAATCCTACTTGACACTCAATGCAAGGAGTGAGATACGATCACTTCCTCTAAGGGGGTTGTGAGATTCACAACGAAGGGCTTTTTGGGTATGAAAAAATCAAATTTATTTATTAATATTTTCATATTAATAACACATTAAGAATTAAAAATCCATATTAAATCATGTTTTAAAAAAATCCTATAATTAATACACTTATATATTTCTCTATCTCTCTCTTCTTTTTCCAGCCTCTCCACTCGAACCGCCAACCTTTCTCCAACTAGCACACTTTTTTCGGTGAAATCCTTCAATCAGACCCACTTCGGGAACCTGCAAAAAAGTAGCACTTCGTCGGTGTGCTAGTGGTAGTGATTTTCGTCTAGTGGTACCGCTACCAGATCTGGAATATGAAAAATCAGAGATTTGGAAAAAAATCAGGGGATGAGGAAAGGGAAAGGCAGGGGAGAGGCGGTGACCTCGCGGCGGCACCGTGAAGACGAGAGGTGGTGGTTGGCGGAGGAATGGGGAGGCAAAGGCGGCGACGACGGTGGTGGTGTAAAGATGGCGGCAGACACGGTAGGGGCGACGAGGGCAGCGTGGTGCGGCAAGGGCGATTGGGGCAACGTGGCCCTGCTAGGGGCGGCGGGGACAACGTCAGCGTGAGGACAACGGGAGGAAGGCGACGACGACAACGGTGTTGGAGGTCGCCGATGGAGCTTTTTGGCTGCTAGGGTTTTTTGTTAGAGATAGGCGAGAGGGGAAGAGGAGGGAAAAGAAGGGAATGGAGAGAAGGGGGTCTGTTTTTTTTTTTTTTTTTTTTTTTTTTTGCTAATGAAGAGTATTTAGATGGAAAATGGAAAGGATCCCATGTGGTAAGTTTTGCATTCCGAAATTGCCCCTAGATTATTACGTACTATTAATTAAAAAATAGGAAGAAAGAGAAGATAATGGAAGGTTATGATATGAGTTGCCATTTTCACAAGCCTTAAATGGAATGTGACGGTATTGCGCCACAATATGCAATTGTAAAGAAAATCGCTAATACGCACTTGAAAATATAGAAACTTGCATTAAATGAAAGTGAAGATAAGCCACATAGTAA
Source organism: Linum trigynum (assembly GCA_964030455.1). Classification (NCBI taxonomy): domain Eukaryota; kingdom Viridiplantae; phylum Streptophyta; class Magnoliopsida; order Malpighiales; family Linaceae; genus Linum; species Linum trigynum. The sequence continues at coordinate 22,289,983 of OZ034814.1, read as the reverse complement.
ATTTAAAAAAACTATATTTTCTCCCTTAATTGATTTAGAGATAGCTAGGCATAGGTGGGAAGGGTGGAATTGTTAGGTCTTCATTTGAGGGTAGGAGAATGTGAAAGAGAGGAGGTGGTTGGTGAGATAGAGTCTATCTATTAGAAGGATTACTCTATAAAGACGACACATGGAATGGAACAGAAGGATCTCAACTTTCAAGGATGGTTTCTTTGTTCTTTATTTTCTCTTGCTATAAGTTGATCCACTTCTTAATTTAGTGGTCACATAACCATTTGTACTGGTCCATTTTTATGTATTTTCGTTTTTAACTCCTTATAAAAAATATTTTCGTTTTTAATATCTGAAATCACATTTGTAATGTTTTTTTAGTGAAGTCAACATGTTTGTATTGCCGTCTAAGCACATTTATTAACGAAAGAGTAAAAGTATTATAAATATATAAATATGAAATCTGCATTTATATATGTATACCATATTGTAATTTCTGAGATCTTTTTATCAATCAATACAATACAAGATTATCTTTTATAAAAAAAAAATTATTTGAGTCTTGCTTCAATCTAATATGAAATTATATTCTGGGTTGACGTTATCAATTCTTATTCCATTTTTTCTTTACGAAGTTTGATCATCCAATTCATAACTAATTATTCCGATGAGAAATTCAAAACATATCACTGTCTGATGGTGTAGGCGACCGACAATGGAACGAAGTCAAATTTACTGTTTCCGTCTCTTTAACCAGGTCTGCATCTCCAAAGAAAATGAAAGTGAAACGTCCGCTGAAACATAGCCGGAAGGGAAAGATCACGAAGAAGAAGAAAACAGGTTCCAAATTAAATTGGAGTTATTGGCTTATGGCCTCCCTCTCCCTCTATATAAGATTAAAGGAAATATAGTCCTGCAAGGCTCTGCAATCGCACAATTCAGCATAAAAGGGAAAAGAAGTATATAACAGTAAGAAGGGCATCAATTCAAGACAATGGAGAACCAGAATCTTAAAGAAAAGGAGAGCTCGAAAGATGCTGCTGGCCTGCTGCTGCTTCATTTTCAAGTTTCGTTCTGAATCCTCTGTTGCTTTTGTCTAGACTCCCTTTTGGCCCTTTTTCCCCTGTTTCTGGCCATGCCCGTTTGATCGCAACCTTAGCTTTAATTTGGCGCCAACGCTAAACTCAGCCAGGCAGAAGCCAGCACATAGAAATGGAACCAGAGAGAAGAACTGAAACAACACAAAATAAAAGCAAAAAGAAACTAACCCTTTTACCAAAAAAGAAAAAAGTAACTGATCAAAGCTTCTTCTTCACAATCGAAGGAACCCAATAAAGTAGAACTCCTCCTTATACATAAACGCGATGAAAGTATGGAACTTTTTGAACTTTTCACTTGTAGTGCATAACAGGCACGCCAGAGTTCGTATCCCACAGTCCTCCTTCCTTCACATACTCGATGTACCTAGCGAACTCCGGCCTCGAAGTGGTCCTCTTGCTCTGGCGCCGTCGATCAAAGAGGCTGAAAAGTGGGTGGCTTTTGTTAACCTTCATCGCCGGTTTCACGGCCGGGACTGATGGCAAGCTCTGCTCCGCAGCCACCTTGTGACCTCTATCGGAACCTGGAAATCGAATTGGCACGGTGTTGGTCCTTTTAAGCTCATAATCACTGTCTCCTCCCAGAAGATCGGCTGAAGAAGGTTCAGTATTGTCAGCTAGCTTTTCATACTTGCTGTGGCTTCTGCGGGTGCTCAATGTTCTCAACATGGTTGAAGGGTAATTGGTGGTTGGAATTGAAGTTGCGGAAAGGAGTGATTGTGGTTTCTTTGTTTTTTGATTTGGTGAAGAATTGATGGGTTGTGTTGTTATGCTTTAACCTTCTGAAGGGGAAAACATGCTCTTATATGTGCAGAGGGCAAGAGAGATGATGGTTATGGTAGTAGGTGAAGAATAGGCCAGCAGAAGGGAAACTGCAGAGCAAGAAGGGAGTTTGTTAAACTTGGTCAGCAGCTCTCATTGTTTTTATTTTATTTTATTTTATTTTATTTTATATATGTTGTGTCATTGTTATTGTATCCTTCTTCCTAGGTGTATTTTGGATCTTGTGGCTAGGATCGATATAGGAATTTGTTTAATTTGGGTCACTTTCAGTGAGGGCATATACAATTTTTTGTTAGTTAAAGCTTCATATTTTATCTTTGTGAATCTAACCAGTTGGACTTGGTATTTACTCATAAGTATGTTTGATTTGGTCCTAGTTAGTTATGTCTAATCTCATCTATGCAAAAAAAAAAAAAAAAAAACTCATATACATTGACTCCAATTAAGTGAAAAGATTTTATGATGGTAACTGGTTGTTTGATGATAATTGATAATAGGTTAAGGATGTGAATATTGATGATTTGAAAAAATTGTTATGTTGTTATGAGATTTGAAGATGTTGAATAAAATGTGAGTTGGATTTCGAGTAGAATGTTTTGATAATTGACGAACTATATAGTTCTTTTTCATATGGTCTAAGAGCATCCACATTGGGATTGCATTTTAAATTCTAAGATGATATGGCATGAGTATTTGCAATTGCAAAATAAATTGTATTGATTTGGCTATCAAGTGTATATTTGCAAGCTTGCAGCAAATGCAATTGCATATGTAAGTCAAAAAGGGCTAAATTTAATTATTGTGTTGTTTGTTGCTTGATTTGTGTAACACCCTAACCCAACCAAGTACTACTTTTATCAAAATGCCCTTAATAAATTATAAACATTAAATTCGTGGGAGAAAACGGAAGCATCATGTAGAAAGAAACCAACATGAAAATTTAAAAGATCACTGTGACGTGAATCATTTGAAAAAAATGAAAAGCCTTCATAAAACTACATCAAGTCTCAGTCCCATCAGTTATCAAACTTAACTAACTGCATACTGGAGTCCCTGAAATCGCCGATCTTTAGATGTACTGACGACTTTCTGAGCGTACTTCTTGAGCTTTTACAATTCCTGAATGCAGGCGATGGGATCTGTCCTAATCATAATTTTGTTATCATACACAAACATATAGGCATGCACATGCAATGCTTTTGCTACGCTATTAGGTACATTAGTAGAAGTATATTATCATTAACATATTCTTACTTATAGTATCTTCTTCTTACTTAACATGAAATGAGATCCCGAACTCCACTTAGCTGGCTCACACGTCTGACCACGAAAATTTGATAATCGTGATAAGCTTGATAACCTGATAAGTACTTCCTCACAATGGGAAGCGAGTCTGATAAACTTTATAACTTGATAAGTACTTCCTCACATATGTTGGGGCCTAATTATCATTATTGGTAGCCAATTTGTAACCACGATCATCATCCAGAAAAATCTTGTTAAATCTACTCAATCCCAAAAAGATTAGCAGTAAGTGCATACCATTCAATGTCTAGGCGATTTACCATGAACACAAACAACACAATATTCATTTCTCTCTTCAATCATCATCTCAATGACCTAGGAATCGATTTGTCCTATCAAGTTCAAATCCATACACAACCATCTCATGGTTATCATTCTCAAATTCATACAAAATCACGAGGGTCTATCAAAATATTATAGTACAAATGCATCTCACATTTTTAATCAACATCGTCAAATATCATAACAATTAGGGGTGGTAAACAATTTTCCGGTTAACGGTAAAATCGGTGATCGAACCGGTAACCAGCAGTAACTAGTTATACCGTTAACCAATGATATCAGTATACGGTCGTCAAAACCCGGCTATCAGTATACTAACTAATTCCCGGTTAGTAACTGGCGGTTACTCGATATACCGAATAACCGAGTACTAGCCCTTCCCTCTTCTTATACTCTTTAATCGCCTCCCACCTCCGTCTCTTTCACAATCTCTCCAACCTCCTCTAACCTCTCTCTAATCGATGCCCACCTCCAGGCTTTCTCAATCTCCCCAACCCTTCTATCTAATCGCCGCCGACCCTCCTATCTCTCTCGATCTCCCCAACCCTTCTCTCTAATCGCCGCCAACCCAAGACCGCCGAGGAAACACCCGCGATCCCCCCCCCCCCCCCCCCCCCCCCCACAACAACGGAGTGCTACGAACGAACGTCCTTATCCACCCACCACCGCTGCCGCCGCAATCGAGAGGCGCTCTGGGGCGAGTCGTCGGAATCCTCATCCCCAATCGCCATCGGTGGTCCTGTTGTATTTCTTTCCATCTTCGTTTCTCTTCGTCGTTTCCAGCAGAGAAAAGGGATAAAGTCGAGGGAAGATGGGTAATTGGGTATCTAGGGTCGAGAGAAGGAGAGGAGGGTATGAGGGATTCTTTTGTTTCCTTTTAGTCGATTTTTAGGAAAGAGAGACGAGAGAAGGAGACTAGGGGGTATCCGGGTATGCATGAGTGACGGTTACGAGAATCAAGCCATCGTAAATATTGGGTCTCGATCTGGCCTTGGTTATTTTATTATTTAGTATTTTATTTATTAATTATCTTTATTAGTAGCTTTCTTGTCTAAGTAGGATTTGGTTAATGTTAGTAATTTCCTTATAAGAGTAGGAGTCATGTTATAGATAGGATAGGGTAGAGGCTTTTGTGTCTATAAATATGTACTTGGTCTTTCGTTTAATGGTATGTTGAAGATTGGAATCCAATAGTAGTTGTAGTTATCTTCGTTTCTCTGAATATTCTCTTCATTCCAACTCTCTTTCTTAAGAATATCTATCAACATCAACGACGCACGTTACTTGAAGGTTCTCACCGGAGAAATACACGTAACAGTGATCTGATAAAAAGAGCTCTTAATTCAATAATGAAAAAGGTTCTATGAGAAGATATGGTCATATGGGCATGTGCATGGGCGATCTAATGGCGATAGGAGATGAATGGATCCCGATTGGAGTTTCTAAAGAGAGATCATTTGTTCTAGGTGGAGTTGTAATGGACTGAATTGGAGAATTTTGGATTAGTTAAGGAAAGAGAAGGAAAAACGCGATCCTCTATTCTATTGTGATTTGTGTTTTTTTTACCAACCCTATCATGTTAACCGGGTTGGTAATCGGTAACCGACTAATCAGTTAGCCGGTTAATCAATTATTTTTCAGTATCGATAGTCGGAAGCCATTTATTAGGATTCGGTATACCGTTAACCGGCTATCCGATTACCTGTTAAATCGATTACCGACCGATTACCAACCCTAATAATGTTTGAACCTACTAGCTCGAGGTACGAACAATAATGATTGTTGGTGTGGGGTTGACTCATGATCCGTTCGTCTGATCTCGTCGGGAGGGAAGAAACCTGTGAAAAGTGCCGGGGTTGCCCCCCGGATTAAGCTCCGACGATCAAGTTAGTATCTGTTTGTGGAGAGAGTTGAGAGAATAGATAGAGAGATAAAGTGTAGAGAGATAGTAGAAAGTGGAAAGTGAGGAGAGAGGAGAAGTCCCCTTCAATGGGGAGTTTCATGCCTTTAAATACTTCGTAGTGGTGTTCGTCCGGAGCACGTTACCGATTGAGCGCCCCTTATTTAGTCCGCGCGTGGAGTATTTAGTAACACCCCCAACAATTGCCCCCCAAGCTGGTGGTGAGTCTTAACTCATCGCTAGCTTATTACTTTTTTTTTCTAAAAAATCTTCGTCGGTAATTTTGGGTGGAGCCCTATGTACCCCAGTTTCCCCCCAGCTGGTGGCGCGTTTGGCTGACGCGGTGCCAGCTTTCTGCGTCATGCCCCCCAGTTGGTGTATTTCATTAAGGCGTGTAGCCCTCACTCATTGTAGATTCTTCATGGAGCTCTCCTCGTCGTTTTTTTTTTAACCCTCAGTTTGGAGTTCTCCTCGTCGGGGTTTCTAACCCTCAGTTTGGAGTCTTCGATGCTCTTATTGAAGTCTTATTTGTGTGCTTCGTTGAGACTCATTTGTGGCTCCTCGTCGGGGTTTTTAACCCTCAGTTTGGAACCCTCCTCGTCGGGGTTTTTAACCCTCAGTTTGGAGTCTTCGATGCTCTTATTGAAGTCTTATTTGTGTGCTTCGTTGAGACTTATTTGTGGCTCCTCGTCGGGGTTTTTAACCCTCAGTTTGGAGCCCTCCTCGTCGGGGTTTTTAACCCTCAGTTTGGAGTCTTCGATGCTCTTATTGAAGTCTTATTTGTGTGCTTCGTTGAGACTTATTTGTGGCTCCTCGTCGGGGTTTTTAACCCTCAGTTTGGAGCCCTCCTCGTCGGGGTTTTTAACCCTCAGTTTGGAGTCTTCAAGGCGTCAAGAACTTGGTGAGTTTCTCATCTCTCACGTTGTTGGGTAGGTCTTGCCCCCCATTAGCACCATAAACGCTCAAGAAAGCAAAGCATTTCAATATTTAATCATGATAGAGGGATAGAGTACTTAGCTTTAAGGTGATGAGCTCGACGCAAATAGTTGTGTACAGGCACCGCGCAGCAGTAGCATCATGTTGTCTTGTAGCCTAACGGTTGAAGCGAATTCTAGTGAATTGGTGGACCCTGGTTCGAGTGCTGGCGGTGGTAACAATTTTTTTGGCAGCAATCCGCCTTTGTGGGCGTGCTTGGATGGGCTAGATACGCTAGTTGAGACATGTTGGTCTTGGCGGCACTGGAGCGGGCCGCGAGTTGTAGTTGGGCGCGATCTCGTGACGCTCGACGGATCGGGGCAACTTCGATGGCGGGCCGCGAGCTGAGAGAGAAAATGGGCCGGATGACATCAAGTGGGGCGAGAGCCGCGAGTTGGCCCGGGCTGGTGAGATGCGGGCGCGTGGGGCGGCGCGAGCCCATGTAGTGGCGCAGGTCGGATGACATCAAGCGGGGCGAGAGCCGCGAGTTGGCCCGGGCTAGTGAGATGCTCGCGCGTGGGGCGGCGCGAGCCCATGTAGTGGCGCAGGCCGTGCACGCGAGTTCGGACCTCCGCTTGGGCCTAGTTGTGCGGGCCGTGAGATGGAGGTGGCCCATGAGACGCGGTTTGGGTTGGGAGCCCATTGATGAACAGAACGCGCAGAACTAGAAGTGCGATTTGTTCCGTTTTTTTTTCTTCTTTTTCTCTTCTTCTTCTTCTTCTTCTTCTTCTTCTTCGCGTTCATTCTCCCTCCCGCCCGCAAATTATCGCCTCGCGGAGCTTCTTTGGGCGGAGGTGAGCGCGGTGCTTCGGACGGCACACGCGGCAGCGCTTCGAACGGTGCTCCGCGACGAGTGGCTCCTTTCTTTTCTCTGCGAGCACGGGTATTGGTGGAGCAGGGCTCGCGGCAGAATCACTCTTGGCGATCGGTGGGGAGTTGTGCGGCGGAGGGGTCCGGCGCGGTCCGGCGAGGTTGTAGTAGTCGAGGGTAAAATGGAGAAAATTGATTACCATGGGACCTCGGCTTCAACATCTGGGTGGCTGAAGATCTTGGCAGCAGCGGCCCTCTTGTTTGTTGGGATTGGCTCGCCGGCTGGGGTATAGGTATCGCACATGACCAGGATGTTGTTTCCCTTTCTGAAGGGATCCTTGAAGATCGCTTGTGGATAGAGGATGACTTCGCTGTCATCGCCGGGAGCTTGGTTGGTGGAGCTGGCGTCGTAGTTCCATTTTGGTAGCTCAGACGGTTTGGTCACTGGCTTGGGCAGAGCCCTGGCTTTGCTCCTCAGGTCCATACCAGATCCACCAACCCAGATGTACTCGGCGATGATCTTCTCGGTGGTGTCGGAGAGATTAAGGTTAACGAGATCGTTGAGGGAAGCCATGGCTGACCGGAGAACTGGAGGGAGACCGGAGAGTGAGAGAAGACGAAGTAAAGGAAGAGAAGAAGAAGAAGAGTTGGAGATGAGAGGACAAAGATCAAAGAGCAGGAGGTGCTGAGAATCGCAGACGGGATCAATTTCTTCCTCCCGTCGCGTTGCTTTTTTTTTTTTTTTAATGCTTCCACCATTCTCTCCTTTTCACAGATCTTCTCCTTTAGAAACCAGATGAATAGAATACGTGAATCAGCCCCACGGTGGGCGCCAATTGTTTGAACCTACTAGCTCGAGGTACGAACAATAATGATTGTTGGTGTGGGGTTGACTCATGATCCGTTCGTCTGATCTCGTCGGGAGGGAAGAAACCTGTGAAAAGTGCCGGGGTTGCCCCCCGGATTAAGCTCCGACGATCAAGTTAGTATCTGTTTGTGGAGAGAGTTGAGAGAATAGATAGAGAGATAAAGTGTAGAGAGATAGTAGAAAGTGGAAAGTGAGGAGAGAGGAGAAGTCCCCTTCAATGGAGAGTTTCATGCCTTTAAATACTTCGTAGTGGTGTTCGTCCGGAGCACGTTACCGATTGAGCGCCCCTTATTTAGTCCGCGCGTGGAGTATTTAGTAACACCCCCAACAAATAACAACATAACAATTCATTTCTTTAATCATCAAATTTCACATCCTTAACATATTATCAATTATAACCAAACAATCATTTCTTTTTATGAACGATAACATTATATTATCATAAAAAAAACTCATCACTGTTAACCAAAAATGCGGTTAGCGGTTACCCGCCAAACAAAAAATCATTACCGTTAGCTGATCCCAACTATGTTTCCCAAACGAATCCTCTCCCTCTCCCACAATGTTTTTCTTTCTTTAGTCAACCCTTTGGATGATCTCTCTTTCTCTCTCTCTCCTTCTCCCCCATATAATAATTTGCTTCATAGAATTACAGTGTAAAAGTAGTATTATTTATTGACACACAAGAGGAAAAGTATACTCTTTTTAAATGTTGTGGCCATGAAAATGGCTAGTTAGTTTAGCTTGTGATCCCTCTCCCATTACTTATGGTACAAAAGGGATGATATATATGCAATGTTATGCTTTCATGGTACTGAGCACTTCGTCAATTACTGAGCATTAGTTGATCCTGTTTCTTGGGAATTACCCTCTATTATTGTTTTACTCTACTTATTAATATGCTCTGAATGTTGATCAAAATTTTACGGACAGTCTTGCATATTCATGATTAGCACTGTCTTCAACTAAAATATTAATACGTTCTTACTTATGTTAATCATTAGTTGATCCCGTTTCTTGGGAATTATCCTCTATTATTGTTTTACTCTACTTTTTAATATGCTCTGAATGTTGATCAAAATTCTAGGACAATCTTGCATATTCATGATTAGCACTGTCTTCAACTAAAATATTAATACGCTCTTAATGTTAATCACGATGGATTTGATCTTTTAATTTGCTACACCGTTCAAACGGTTGGTTAAAAATAAAACAACCTTTATCGGTTATTAATCGGTTAACCGCTAAGCATCAGTGATTAACAGTTCATCTTTGTGGCTAATGAACAATTTTTTTTACTTTTTTTCATGAACAGTGCCGAAATGCATATATTTTTTCCTTTTCCGTGAACAGTAAAAATGAAAGAACAATACCTCTTGCCCCTGAGTTTGAACCGGGCTCTAATACCACCTAATAAAGAATCCTGAGCCCGTGAAAGCCTAGGTTCTTTTGTCAAAGTCACGCAGCTTCGATCTTTTTAGAGTTTTCTGAATTTTCTCTCAACAACTCGAAAAGTAAAGGATAGGGCCGAAATTGTTGTGCAATCAACATGAAAATGGGAGAAGGCTCGAACAATATAAGGGTAGCAACTTGACCACAATCAAGGGGAATACCTGATTGATACATAGCTCACTCGAATACTGGAGATTCACCAACAAACAATGACAAAATTCTAGAGCAACACGCTCAATGAACAAAGGGTCTTTCCATTATCAAAGTCTTAATAATCTTCATAATCTACTAAAATTCGTGGCTTACAACCCTTTAAATAGGTATGGAAAATAAATCTAATGAAAATACCAAAAAGGAAAAGAATTCTAAACAAAAAAAGGTAAAAAAAAATCGACAGGACCAAATACCTGGTTGGGTATTTCCTCCTTCCGCCAGGGGTGCTCCTGTCGGGGATTCTCCTATTGTGTTCGTGCTTTTCTGTTGGCGAGGAACAACATAAACTTAGGCGGTTTATCACAATGGACCGAGGAAACTGTGGGACGCGCCGCTGGACGATGTGAAGTGCCCAGTTAAACTGAGATTGTGCTAGACGATCGAGCAGAGCGGGCCAGGACGGGGTAAGTAGTGGGTCAAGCTAGAGCCAGTCTCCAAGCTAAGGTATGAGGTGAAATAGGCGGCAAGAAGCCATGTTACGGGCCAGAACTACGCGACCTCGTCGGTATGTGCGAAAGAATGGGGTTGCGTTAACCGAAACTGTTGGGCCTAGGCTGGAAGGGAGTGATGGTCTAGGAAGAGAGGGTGGTCCAAAATTATTTTGGTAAACAACACCGTCAAATTGCGGCATAAAGCCGAGAAAGTTACCTAAGGTTTCGAGTTCTTGTATGCAATTGCTACAGCGGGAAGACAGTGCGCGCGAAATCGTCGAAACTTGTTTCAATCGGGACACGAAGATTGGACACTCTGAAATGAAATTTACAGCTTTTGATGAGAACAAAGAAGGAAGACGATCATACAAAGCGGTAAACCTTGAATGTAGTGTTGGTCTCAAATGGAGGATATGGTAGAAATCACGGTTTCTGTTACTATCATATAGTTATTAGGCAAAATACAACTGTATAGCCATAACTATTGACATTGTGATATAGCCAATTTTTTAGAAATACACGAAATGTCCAATTCCGTAAAAAATATTAACGGAGTCATTTTAGTTGTTGACTGGACTAACATTTTGCTTACGTGGCGACAATATTTTTTTTTCTGATTAAACACTTAAAAAATATTGCCATGTGGAATTAACTAAATTCACTTGCATATCCATAACTATCGACTTTGTGACAATAATAGCAAATTTCCGAGAAATACACAAAATGTCCAGATTTTGAAACATGTTTGACAAATTTAGCCACTTCCGTTAAAAACTTTAACATCATTAGAGATTATGTCAGTTACATTAACAAGATGCTAACGAGGATCTCACCTTGACGTATAGGTATGCGACAACTCGACATGTCAAGTAAGCAAAAAAACGTTAAGTTCAGTCAACATCTAAAATGACTTTGTTAAAGTTTTAGACGAAATTGGACATTCTGTGTATTTATGAGAAATTGACTATTATTTTCACAAAGCCGATAGTTTTGGTTATACGTGTGTATTATGTCATTAAAGTATGACGTAGCATCCTCGTCAGCATCTTGTTGATGCAAACGGCGGAATCTCTAATGGCGTAAAAGTTTTTAAGGAAAGTGGCTAAATTTGTCAAACATGTTTCTAAAATCTGGACATTTTGAGTATTTCTCAGAAATTGTCTATTATTGTCACAAAATCGATAGTTATGATTATACAAGTGAATTTTGCCTAGTTATTATTAGAATTTTAGCTAGGTTAGTAGTGTTCAGGTAGAACTAGATAATTTATCAAGCATATTTCAGTGTTTTCCTATATATATACTTTGTCTATTTCATTATTAATTATTGAGAAGTAAATACAAAAGTTTAAACCTAGTATGTCCTAATTCCTAATTTCCTCGGCTTTCTCCCTGAACTCGCCGCCGGCCAAATTGCAAGTGACAAGAAAAATACAAGAAGAAAATACAAAGATAAAATAAGAAGATATCGATCCTAGCACAAAGATCCAAATTACACCAAGGAAGAAGGATACAATCACAATGACACAGCTGCTGACCAAGTTTAGCAAACTCCCTTGTTGCTCGGCAGTTTCGGCTTTGTGCTGGCCGATTCTTCACCTACCGTAACCATCGTCACTCTTCACCTGCGCATATAACGGCATTTTCCCCCTGCAGAAGGTTAAAGCACAACAACAACCCATCAATTCTTAAACAAATCAAAAACAAAGAAACCACAATCACTCGTTTCCCCAAATTCAATCCCAACCACCAATGTTGAGAGCATTGAGCACCCACAGAAGCCACAGCAGCAAGTATGAAAAGCTAGTTGACAATACTGAATCTTCTTCAGCCGATCTTCTGGGAGGTAGTGATCATGAGCTTAAAAGGAGCAAGAAAATTCGATTTCTAGGCTCCGGCGGAGGTCACAAGGTCTCTGTGGAGCTTAAATTGCCATCACTCCCGGCTGTGAAACCGGCGATGAGGGTTAACAAAATCCACCCACTTTTCAGCCTCTTCGATAGAAGGCGCCAGAACAGGAGGATCACTTCCAGGCCGGTGTTCGCAAGGTACATCGAGTATGTGAAGGAAGGAGGATTCTGGGATAAGAACTCCGACATGCCTGTTATGCATTACAAGTGAAAAAGATTCATGCTCTCATGTTTGTAAGATATTAAAAGGTTAACATACCCTTTCCCAACAACTTGAGTTATTGGGATGAATTAGTTTGTTCGCTAACATGGTAGCAGAGTTTTGAACCAAAAGGTTATGATTTGAACCTCATGATAATCCCCTATTTAACAAGGTTTAGTATAAGGATGGTATTACCAACCTGTGCAAACTAAAAGCAGAATAGTATAGCTCCAAAAGAAATGATATGTTCAATCTATACAAGTGATTTGTTCGTTAACCTTATAAGAAGTTTTCTGAGTTCCTTCAATTGTGTAGAAGAAGCTGTGATCAGTTGCCCCTTTTTTTTATCTGTAAAAGGATTAGTATTTTTTTTTTGTGCCTCAGTTCTTCTCTATGGTTGCATTTCTTTTTTTTTTTTTTTTTGACAAAATGGTTCCATTTCTATGTGGTGGCCTCTGCGGCTGAGTTTGAGTTGGCGCCACATTAAAGCTAAGGTTGCGATAAAATTGGGTTAATCAGTATGTGGTTCGATCAATTTGTTGTCAAGGTCGGACCGACACCAACCAAACTGGTTCAACCTGACCCATCATCCACTTTGCAATTCCCTCCCGCCATAGATTTTCTGCCTGTGGAATAATTACCTCCCACAATTTTTTTTATTAAGAACAGATCGAGGTAATATAAGAAAAGACAGTATAGAAATCTAGAAAATATAAGATGGTGGAGTTTTGCAAGATTTTCAACATTTGAAATTTCATTGTTTCTCCTTAATTGTAAGTAAAAGTAATTATATTTTAATTTTAAAATTAAAATATAGATTTCTTTCCTTATTTTTGTAGTGCAAGAAAAAAGTGGGGAGAGAGATGAGATTAGGGGGAATGAAATAATATAAAAGATGTTCTGTTTTTAATTATATACATTTTTATGACATGTTCCTTGATTTTATATCTTTGGAATATTATTTAATTTCATAATCAATATGCAACCCTTTACTAATATGTATTTTATTATACTATAAATGAACTGGTAGTTTGTTATTGTATTGGATTGGTTTGATTTTTTTTTAATTTATGTAGACTACTTTTCATGGGATAATTATTTTCTTATGGTTAAAGCAATATAGTTAGAAATTGACAATTGAGTCACCCAAAAAATATAGCTACAAATTAAAATTTTATATAATTTTTTTTGTTTGATGTTAGTATTTAATTAACAGGATATTGTAGTAGAAACTCCAAAATGTTACTGCTTACAGAGTCCGGTTATGAATAATATAGCTGGTTTACAAACTATAAATATCACTAATAAAGAATTAAAAGAGAGGAGGGTGGTGTTGATAATCAATTTTTTCAATATCATAGCTTTTGTTTATTTCATTTTTATTTTAGCTATACTCTTAGTTAAGACCACCTTCTTTTAGGAGTGGTTCCTATTCTCGTTTAAGATACAATGTTTATAATTTTTATTGATTTTCAATAATTCTAAATGTGTTCAAAAAATGATTAATTAAGAGTTTTATCTATTTATCCATTTATAAAATCAGTATATTGGGTACAATTCATCCTTTTAACTTTAGAATTGAGGGTAAATAATTTAGTAATCGACTATTTTTGTATGAGTAAAACAATAGCAAGTTGATTTTTTTTATTTAATGCTTAATAATAATTCATAAAGTTAGAAAAATGAAAGCACATAAAAGTAAAAAATGAAAGGGTGGTGTTTTTCCGTTCACATTTTGTGTTCATGAATTAATTTAGACTAAACTAATGTAACATTATTCAACGAGGAAGAAATTTTTTAAAAACAAAATGAAAGAAAGGAGCATAAATTTGAGTTGCATACTCATATTATTTGTTAACCTATACTCATATTGTGTATTTTTCCTTTTTTCACAAAAGTTATAAGAATATCATGACATTAATCACAATCACATAAAAAAGAGTTCCAATGATGATATGAATATTGTGATAAACCTACTCATACTATGACCAAACTTCAGATAATTTTATGAATAAAACATTTAACTGAGAAATTATTTAGAATTCTTAGTAGTGATAGTTTATTAAATTATAAAGTCAAATATTCAGGCCAACCGTCCCGGCACATGCTAGTAATAATAATAATAATAATAATAATAATAATAATAAAGAAAAAACACATAGATTTACGTTGTTCGCTAACACAACGACTGTTGACTAGTTTACGGGTGGGAAAGAGCCAGCTTCACTATACTTGAGAAGATTACGGATTACAGAGGGTTAAGAATTATACATAGTACTTCTCCATACGACCTAACCCTAATCCAATATGATAAAGAATAAGGTTACAAACTAGATCCAGAACAAAAATCCAAACTAGACCCTGTAACTCCAGTTGATTATAGATAATCTGTTTCAAATCATATCAACAAGCATACTAAACACTAAATCAGAACAACGAACCAACTCTTCTCCCTTCAATGCAAGAGCATGCGTAAAAAAATAGCAAAAAACCCTCTCTCTAACTTTCCTTTTCTCTGCCTTCTCTCTAAGTTAGAGTTCATTTTCATGTCTCCATAGGGCTGTCGTCGACTTCCCTTTGGGACCGACGGTGGCCCTCCATCTCTTTTACCTTTCCTGCTTGTTATTTTGCTTGGTTCCTTTTTCCATTTTCATTGCATGTTTCGATTTTCCTTCTCCAGATCTCCATTTCTCCTTCATTGCCATCTTTGGGGTTTTCAATCAGCCACTCCTTGAGAGATGGATGTCTCCTGTTCCAACCTCTACTTCTGATCCTCAGATTTAGATGTGCTTGGTTCTTTCGCTCGGTGGTCAAAGGGGGCTATAGATCTTTGATCGGTAGCTTGTCTTCTCATCTTCTTACCTTTCATCTACCTCCTTGCTTCACCCAGTTCGTCGGTGTTTCGAAGATGCAAAGGCCTTCTCATATGCAGGGGCCTGGATGGGGTTCTTAGATGTTGAAGGCATGGATGCATCATTCTGAAGCTCGTCTCTTTTCTCCAAGCATGTTCGTTGCCGTTTTTGTGGTCTCCGGACTCCTCGCGGACTACAGTTCTCCCGTTGTGGCGTTGGTCCGGTCGTTGCATGGTGAGCTGGTGGTCGGCAATTGGGTTTCGCCTGCTCTGTTCGGATGTTTGGCGGCGACAGGTTGGAGAAGAGATGATAACTAGGGTTGGTGTTGGTAGTTGTCTTTTGGGTTAATTGGGCTCACTTTGCGGGCTCTGGGTTTTGGGCTTCATTTTTTTTTTTGAAACATTTGTAAGGGCTTTGTTTGTGGGCTTTTTTCCCTTTTGATTTATGTTGTATCTTTCCATGGGTTTTACCCTAAACTTTGTCCTCACTTTTAAAGTTCAATATATGCAGCTTCTTGTAAAAAAAAATCATATCAACAATTGTCCTCTTAGAAATTTGTCCAACCTGAGATGCCACTCCTCCATCTCCCAAAGCATTAATCGCAGCAGTAGCTCCACCTAGCCTCGTCCCCTAGCCTGCTCCCGTCGGCCACACACCGCCATTATAGTTTTTGGTATGGATGGAAACAACTTCAGGTGGAACCGATTTTCCTATATACCATTTCTGAACTATAGTTTTAAAATCATAATCATCTCCATAACCAAAATTTAGGGGATGTAATATGGCATACCAAAATCAACCCATATTTGGTTCGAGAAAACCCACAAGTACCATCCACGAATAGGATGGCAATGGATTGAGGTTTTCCTAAATCATTCCCTTCCCGGCTTTCAAATATAAAAACTAATACCTGTGGGTTTCGGGTACCTATGGATAATACTTGTCATGTGCATCCAACATTATAATACCTAAAATCTTACATATAAAATTTTCAATTGTAACATTAAACGTACCTACTATATCATGAAGTCGACAAAAAGACAATCATTTTTAATACGGTTAAGGAATTGTAACCATATAGGTGCGCTAAAAGTAAGATGAGCACGAGGAACAAAATTGGGTGATTGTTTAATAATACGAGTAGTGATTGGTTGGCATGGAAACTAAGTGATGCTTGGAATGGTAATCCTACTTAGCTTTTGGGAATCACAAAGAGGGATAGAGCTGGTGCGGATACTTCAAGCAAGGAGAGATGATCCTAAGGATTCGATGTTAAGCTTAGTTATTTACGTTTAGTCTTTACTTTAAGTGTGCATAGCATCACGAAGCATCAGGAAACTAAGTTTCAAGGCATTCTAGTCTAAGCTAAACTTGTGCAAGTTAATAAGTTGATTTTCCCATTGTGTGGGAGGCTTTTCAAATATGAATTAATTTAAATCTCTCCATGATGTGAGAGATTGAGATAAGCAAGCGTAAGAACTATCAAGTTTATAAGTACGAATAAGTAAGAGCATGTTTAATCCTTGCTTAGCTAGCTAGCTACGTACACGGCCACCTTCCCTCCCATTATGAGGAATTACTTATCAAGCTATAAAGTTTATTAGGCTCACTTCCCATTGTGAGGAAGTACTTATCAGGTTATCCAGCTTATCACGATTATCACGTTTTGGTGGTCTATGCGGGTTGTTTGCTTAGTGAATTTGAAATATGAAGGTTTTGACACCTAGGTTTTGAAAAATCATGGATATATGAGAATATTGGGTTCATTATGTACTTGAAAAACACCATTGTTTGTTTCATAGATTTCATTATAAATTTTATTAATTAGATTTGTATGTATGAAGTGAATTTGACTTTTATCACTCTCATTGGTATGAGAAGAGAAATGAATACGTTGGGTACAAATTTTGGACTTCACTGACCGATGATCAATTCCCACCTATAGAGGTGAGATTTTCAAATTCATGGGGCCCACGAATTTGGACCCTCAAAGTCTGTGAGCCCCACAAATTTGTTGTTACTAAATACATGAAGCAAACAATAAAGTTTGGACAAGGTCAATGATGGATCCAAGGTAAATGAGGATCCATTAAGCGAACAACCCATGTGACGATTGGATGATTTTTTTACATCATGATGACTTTTAGTATGAGATTGTTTTACCGAGTGGAGAAAATTGGACGTTTCATGGACAATGATAACCCATAATCTTTGTGAACTAGTTAAATGAAAGTATGAAACTATTTGAGACTATGACAAAATTGGTAGCAATGATGATATAAATTGATGCTAACTTGACGCATGAAAATTTAATCTTAAAAATGGTAAATGCTGATCTAGAATTTTATCTAGGATAAATTGATTCGAGGGTTTGATCTTGTGATTATATTTATACCAAGATTTTCTCTGTTTAGGTGGGAGTGAACCACTGACTCATCTTATTAGCTGGCCCATTATGTTACCAGTTTTTCGCATGTGCTAAGAGAAAAGGATTTGTGAGCAACTATATCTTCTTATCTACATTTTGGGTTATAGAAAGATTTTGTTCTGCATTGGTAGATAGAAATTCATGTCTTATGTTTTAATGATGAGCATACTTTTACCGGACGGATGTGCAAGATTTGATTTACATCTACTAGTTTTACTTTAATAATGGCTGGATTGTGAAATGGACAAACGGTGATGCAAGCTAAGTCCTTGCTTAAGATTATCAAAGTCACGCAATTGAGGTTCAATTGAACAGAACTCAAATGAACGTTAGGAAATTGCAAACGAAAACGAACCAAATGTGCAATTTCACACTAGGAAAGAGTCTCGATTGGATTTGGACGAAGCTTGGTCAAGATTGATGTGGGTTTTAATCGATACGAAGCACAAATCGAAGCTGGAAAACAACCAGCACGAAGAGTTTGATTACAAAGTCACGTTTCTTCAGTTCAACTAAAACTAACTTCTACATCAAGGCTTTGAGCCTTTATATAGCTAACAACAAAGAATTAAACTTATAATCTAACAAGGAATCAAATCTACGATCAATCTCTAACAAGGGAATCGAAATCCAAAATAGAAAAGAAAAGAATGCCTGGTTGCTTAACACACAAGTTGTTGCCTTACGGCGCACGTAATGAAACTCATCCTCCATAGCTACTTTTAGATGCTCGTGCGAAGCTTTCTAAGGATCTTTGAGCCAACCGGGCTTTAGTCGTTTCTTCTTCAAGTCACCAGCTTCAACCTCAAACTCATAGCTTCCTTCGGATGTACCCCAGTCGTCTTGAATAATCTCTCAAAGCAGGCAACTCAAACTGTCTCAAGACTTGGCCAAAATCAGGCAATTTCTCAGTTTCTTCATAGCAACTTGCACCCTCTTGTTCTTGCAATTAAAAGCTTGTAATTGAGTAAGCAATCCTTCAGTGTCATAAACAAACTCTTGTTCTTCAATTCCCAACATTTATCTTGCATTTCCATCGATTAAAATGTACGATATGAACCTCCAAAGTAAGCCCCATAATACGGGTTGAACACTTAGCCAAATTCTTCCCCTTTTCCTTCCAACATGAATGGATCCTTTGGAAAGAAATTCAAGCTTGTTTAAGGGGTTGATTAGGAGCATATGAGGCCCCCTTTTCTAAAAAACTTTGCCCTCAAAGCTGGTTCACTCCTGCATCCAAAATCATCTACAAAGTTATCCCAAAAAGGATCGCAAAAGGGAACCTCTATGGCTAGCAATTTGAACTCCGGCGAGCCTTTGATTCTGATATTTCACGAATCGGGACTTCTAAGGACCACTAAGCGCTTGAATGGATTTCACCCTAAGCCCAGGAACCTCCAACAATCGATCCCAGCACCTGGAACTGCGCGATTGACCTCAATTCACCATGCTCCATTTTCACGCCATCGGAAATTTAAATTTTCCAGAATTCGGCCAAGCAAACCTAGATTCCGGCGACCCGAAATCGAAATTAGGGAAATTCTACTCAGTCATTTTTGTGCATGCTTCTTTGATCCTAAACCATCCTTGGGACTCCAATAAGGGAACCCATTATCCATTCGCGTCGAATCAGCCCCGAACTCCACAACCAATTAGGGGTTGTTTTTATCGACGTTTTGCTCCAAATTCGAAAAATTGGGCGTTGTCAATTCAAAGCCTTCCACTCCAATTTTCTTGTCTCCACACGTTCATGGTTTGAAAACAAATGTGTTGGCATAGATAGCTTGATCCAGTTCATTTCCCAGTTTGCAAACCAATTCACTCTCTTTCCTCCCTGCCTCGTCATCGACTGTAAATAGTCGATGACCTTCTCGATTGGTTGAGGAATCTTTGGCCTCCTCAAGGAAATCAACATGAATCCTCCACGCATCAGGTCGATCCTCTTCCTTGATTCTCCGGATTCACCACTTTCTCGAGCTCGAATTGACGCCATCTGCTGCTTATCGGAGAAAACCTCCAACGGTGATAATGGTTTGAGCACAATTTGCTTTTCGTCGTGCTTGAATCTGTAACAATTGGTGTCGTCATCATGCGTAACGGCTCGATCATCCTGCCAAGGTCTTCCAAGCAGTAGATGAGCTGCTTGCATTAGTGATACATCGCACATGAGTTCATCCTTGTAGCTGCCGATTTCAAATGCAATACGAGCTCGTCTCGTTACCTTGATCTCCCCGTAGTTGTTGAGATAATGTAAGATGTAAATCTCATGGTGTTTGATCGTTTCCAGTCCCAATTTCTTGACAGTGTCGAGGCTAATCGCGTCTGTACAGCTTCCTCTGTCGATGACCACTAACAAGCACTTGTCGTTTACGAGAAATTTGGTGTGAAATAGGTTGTTTCTCTTATCATCGCTCGTCTCGGCCTCCATCGTCAAAGCCCGGAGATTCATTCATGATAGAAAAGTCCCAGACTCTGCCTCAATTTCCACGTCTACTTCCTCCTTCGACGACTCAGTATGCACAATTGGGCCTTAGTTTTCATCAACGGAGATGTACTCTCCATATTGTAGGAGCAGGATCTTAAGATTGGGGTATTGATTGCCCTTGTGTCCTCGGCCAAGACACTTGAAACACTAGATGCTTCCACTAGATGCTCCAACCCGCTCCTGCTGCATCGATTCCAATTTCTTGGAGCAGGCTTGGCCATTTCGGGCTTGCTAACCTCGACCGAACCCTCTGGTCATAGTTTGGAATTCAAAAATCTCTTCCCAGCAAATATCTATTGCTGCTTTTCAATCTTGATCGCCATGTGAACTACTTCTTCTAATTCGATGAATGATATGAGTTAAATTTTGTGTCAAATTTCTCGATTTGACCCATGAAGAAATCGCGCAATGGTGGCCTCCTTATCCTCCCTGACGTCCGCCCTCATCATCAACAACTCCAATTCTCGAAAATACTCTTCTACGCTATGTGATCCTTGCCGAATTCCTTGCAATGACTCGTTGAGCTCTCATTGGTAATACCCTGGGAAAAATCGTTCCCTCATTAGTCATCATAGGTCTTCTCATGTGTCCACCAAAGTTTGCAAGTTTTGCAGATGACGTAACTGCAATTGCTCCTACCACTCGGCAACATAATCCAAGAGCTCGTAGTTAGCCATTGCTACCTTTTGCTGCTCATTGAACTGTCCGCATTGGTAGAAGAGAATGATTTTTTTCTCCCAATCCAAGTACAAAGTAGGGTTCAGTGTCCCTTGAAATTGAGGGACGGCAAGCTTAATTCCTGGCGAAATTGTCAACTCCGTGTCAGGCTGTCTCCATCAATACTCTTGACATTTATGATGAAGGCATCATTGTTCAAGACCACCTACCATTAACCGCTGCTCAAGCTCCTCAATTCGCACAATTCTCACAGTTGGCGGCGTTGGCGTCACCATAATCGTGGTCCTCTACCCGAGTTCAAGGATTCCCTGTGTTGCTACCAGAGACAAGGCATCGAGTCTCTGACCTTATTGCTCTAAATGTTGTTCGATCTTGTCGAACTGGGCCTGGAATATTGCTCCCATCTGCGCGATGATGGTCTGTAAGAACTCGGAGGAGTTAAAATAACCCAGCATTTTGGCCTCGGCATCTTGATTCTGTTCGTCGGAGTCGAAGTCTTCCTCTGGTTTGCGTCGGTCAATTAGATAGTTCGATTGTGTTCTCGATGGAACTGGTCCTCGAGTTTTGTCTAGCGCCACTGTGTTTGAACTAGTCTACTGATGCCACTTGATGCGAGCTAAATCCTTGCTTATGATTATCAGAGTCATGCAATTGAAGTTCCATTGAACAGAACTCGAATGAACTTTTGGAAATTGAAAACGAAAACAAACCAAAGGTGCAACTTCAGACTAGGGAAGATGCTCGATTGGATTTGGTCGCAGCTCGACCACGATTGATTGGGTTTTCAATCGATACGAAGCACAAATCGAAGCTTGAGCAACCAACAACAAAGGGTTTGGTGGCAGTCACCGTTTCTTCAATTCAACTAAAACTAACTTGTACATCGAGGCTTTAAGCCTTTATATAGCTAGCACAAAGAATTAAACTTCTAATCTAACAAGCAATCAAACTAGAAAAGAAAAGAATGCTCGGTTGCTTAACACACAAGTTGCTGCCTTCCTGCGCAAGTAATGAAACTAAGCCTCCATAACCACTTTGAGACTCTCGTTTGAAGCTATGCAAGGAGCTTCGAGTCAATCGGGCTTCAATCGTTTCTTCTTCAATTCACCAGCTTCAACCTCCAACTCCAAGCTTCCTTCAGATGTACCCTTGTCGTCTCGAATAAGCCCTCAAAGTAGACAGCTCAAACTGTCTCCAGACTTTGCCAAAATCAGGCAATTTCCCAATTTCTTTATAGCAACTTGGACCCTCTTGTTCTTGTAATTAAAGGCTTGTAATTGAACAACCAATCCTCCAGAGTCATAAACAAACTCTTGTTCTTCAATTTCCAAATGTACGATATGAACCTCCAAAATAAGCACCATGATACGGGTTGAAGACTTAACCAAATTCTTCTCCTTTTCCTTCCAACATGAATGGATTCTTTGGAAAGAAATTTAACCTTGTTTAAGGGGTTATTAAGATCATATCAAACGGTATTATGAGATTATTGATGTTAATTGTTTAAATGGATTGATAATTAGATGTTTGAATTGGAACCGCTAATAGATTTCTATTGTGCGGTTGAACCAACTACGGGCTGGGGGTGTTACAAGTGATACTAGACTCTAGTTGTTCGCTACATTATAGAAAATGTGCCCTCACTTCGTTGTCTTTGCTCGCCCATCTCGCCTTCGACTATAATTGGTTTGATTTGTTTGGTGCTCAACCAGATTGATGTTGACCTCCATAGTCCACATTAATGAGGTATTCCACAACCTTGAATATTGAGATGGGAATAAAATTTCTAAAGGATAAATAATCTGTTCTACTGTACGTAGGGTTGTCAGTTCGGTTGCCGGTTAGCGGCTAACCGGCTGGTCTAACCGTTAACCGTCGGTTAGCGGCTAATCGGGAACCGAAAAAATTGGGTGGCGGTCGGTTGTCGGAGGCGTTCAGTGTTTAGGCGGTTAGCCGAAAAACCGAGGCCGGTTAACCGACCGACGCTAAACGACCCCGTTTTGGCCTAAATAAAACTACCCACCTCTCCCTAAACCCTAGCAGCCGTGAGCCGCCCCCATCCTCTGATCCTCCCCCATCCTCCCTCCTCTGACCTCTCGTTCCTCCATCCTCCCTCCTCCTCCCCCATCCTCCCTCCGACGACGACGACGGCCGCCCTCCCCTGCCTCCTCCGCTCCCCCTCTTTCCACCGCCACCACAACTTGCTCTGACTCTGAGCCGGCCAAGCAAGAGGCAGAAGAAACTTTTTCCTCCTCGGATTTGATTCCTTTCAACAACAACAGTGGCAGCAGTGGCGCATCTGGTTCGACGACCTCCTCCTCCCCGGCGCCGTGCCTCGCCGCCCTTGCAGATCTGTTTCCATGGAGAAAGAAGGTAAGAGAAGAAGAAGGAAGGAGAGAGAAGAGGTCTGGTGGGGGAAGGAAGGAGAGAGGAGGAGATATGGAAGGAGTGGTGGAGTTTTTTTTTGTTTATTTAATTATTATTTTTTTTGTGAAAAATGTATTTTTTCAGTTGGCCAGCTAACCGAGCATAAAACCGGAACCGACCGATCGGTTGGCCGGCTAACCGTGACCTCTCTTCGGTCGGTGGTCGGCAGCTATAGGGAGTATCTCGGTTTAACCGATAACTGGATTTTCGGTTTTCAGTTAAACCAAAACCGACCGACTGCCACGCCTAACTGTACGTATACATGCTCTTCATAAATTCTGTAACCTTAGAATTGTGTTCACTATCTCATACAAAATATTAAATAAGGGATGAACTGAGAGAACCAGAATATTAAAATCAAAAGAACTCAAAAGGATCTTGATACTGCTGCTGCTTCATTTTCAAGTTTCATTCTGAAGCCTCTATTGCTTTTGTCTAGACTCCCTTCGGGCAGGCCCGTTTGATCATCAACTCAAACTCAGCCAGAACATGAACACAGAGAGAATATCCAACCCCAATAAGAAGAAAGAAATGAAGAAGGAAAAAAAAAAAACCTAAACCTTTTGCCCTAAATCAACGAAAGAACATCTCAATCCACAGCTTCTTCTGCACAATTCGAAGAAGAACCAACAAAGGAAAAAAGGCTTCCTTACATAAACAATGCAACCAAAGTTGTTTTTTTTTTTTTTTTTGGTTGCTGTTTCAACTTCTCATCACTTGTAGTAAAATGAGCCTCTGCCTTCCTTCACATACTCGATGTACCTAGCGAACTCCGGTCTCGAAGTGGTCCTCTTGTTCTGGCGCCGTCGATCGAAGAGGCTGAAAAGTGGGTGACTTTTGTTAACCTTCATCGCCGGTTTCACTGCTGGGAGGGACGGCAACTTAAGCTCCACCTCCACAGACACCTTCTGACCTCTTTTACTGGCCGACCCAAAAAATCGAACCGGCAAGGTTTTGCTCCTTTTAAGCTGATAATCACTACCTCCTCCCACCAGGAGACCCGCCGCAGAAGATTCATTGTTATCAACTAGCTTTTCATACTTGTTGTGGCTTCTGCGAGTGCTCAACGCTCTCAACATGGCTGGTAATTAAAAGTGGTTTGGGATCGACAGATGGGATAAGATTACTAATGCGTTGGTTGCTTTTGATTTGGTGAAGAAGTGATGGGTTGATATGCTCTGACATTCTGCAGGAAAACAGAGCATTATATATGCAGGGGAAGCGGTAGGTGGGAAATGGGGATGCAGCAGCAAAGGGAAACTGCCGAGAATTGTGAAGTTGGTCAGAGTTGTATCACCCAATTGGCGGTTCAAGTTTGGGGGCCAACGAGAAAGAAAGCAAGCAAGTAGAGAAATCGAGCAGAGGCAATTTCCTCGGCTTTTCTGAAGTTGAAAGGTCAGCGCGGGCAACTGATTATAGTAACCTTAATCATGCATTAAACAACACAAGTTGGTGATTTTGGATGCATTTAACTTGTAATTATATAATTAAGGGTGCTGCTTTGACCGGGGCTACTTCCAGCTACTTTCTGACGAATAGTTTATTCAATCATGTTGCCTCTCAAGCTTTCAACATCAAACCGATATTCTCATATAGAAATGAATTGAAGCACGTGGTCAATTTCAGGAATTGTTAGATAGGTTCCATGGTCAAGAGTCAAGACAAATAGACAATGTTGGCAGCAAACTTATTGGCTATTGATCATAAGGAATTTTAAATGTTATATAGTATTGGTGTTATAGGTGTTTGTCTTTATGGTACAGCTTGAAATTGTACTTCTAATATTATGGTATAATTTCAGATTGTACCTATACTTTTTGTACAAATTCTTTTATGGTACAACTTGAACTTGTACTTTTACGTGATGGTACAACTTCAAGTTGTAAAGTTGTACCATAACATAATGATACAAATTCCTTTATGATACAACCTAAACTTATACATTTAATGTTATGGTACAACTTCAAGTTGTACATTAAAGCACCAATACTATAGCTTAGTTTGGCCCTGCTCTAGCTTTTGCAGAAACAGCTTCTGGCTGGAGCTTTTAGATAAGTACTTTTCAAAAACAGCAGTTGAGTGTTTGGCTGTAAAACTATTAGAAGTGCTTTAATGTGAGAGATTGTGTAAAATAACTATAAAGGACTTATAATATAAAATAAAAATAAAAATTCTAATCAATAAAAAGTAGTCAAAATGGATGATTTTATAATTTATTTTATTTTTAAAATGATATAAATGAAGGAAAATTATATTTTCTGAAATAAAATTAAAATATGATAATGATAATCTTGTATTTTCAAAACAGCTTTTCGCAGAAGCTCCAAATCGGAGCTTCTGCTTTTATGTTATACAAAAGCGCTTTTCACCTTTTCAAAAGCCGAGCTTTTACAGGTATTTGGCCCTGTTTCAACTTTTGAACCCGAAAAATACTTCTAAAAGCCGGGCCAAACATAGGGTATATAGCATGGTAGTAGTGCTCCTTGATCATTTGGAGTGTTAAATTAGTGGCTACGAGACGACAATCAGCCATGGCAAAAGTCTAGGGACGATGAACCTTCTGGTGGGTTTATGCGGATTCTTCCTTTAGATTGCCATTTAGAAAGACATTTTCAGATCCATTTGATGGATTTGAAGATCAAACATGGCATCAAAAGCTATTAGCATGTGAATGGATGTAATTCTTGTGACTTGTGCATATGTATAAAGGTAATATATAACTTTTTGTCTAATTTGTTGGACCAAGTCTTGTCGTATACTTGTCAATAGTAGCATTATTTTTTAATTTTCACTTGAAAATTCATTTGTAAAGCAATGAATTATTATCGGGTGGAAGACCAACTAATTCACATGTATTGTTATTCAAAATCGATTCAATTTCACTAGTAACCAGTTATTTCTTATTTCCAATATTGATCGTTTCGTAAGATTTGATTGCTTTTTTTTTTTTTTAAATCTTATGCTTAATTTCCATCAAAACTGTTAAAAAATAGAGAGTAAATAACTAGTCAATATTCTGAATTTCCCAAGCTTTCTTGGAACTTTCTTAAATAATTGCATCCTTGTTCTTATACAAAAATATGTTCTCCAAGAACTTTGCATTCTCATATTGTGTATAAGTATTACAATGGATTTTGGGAATCTCTGATTTATAAATCAAAAATCGACTGGCTTTGCCATTATTGGCATATCCAATACATACACAATCTATTGTTTTGGGCCTATTTGCACCTATTTTGATTTGAAACTTGCATTGTTGTGAAACACCTCTACACTTTGGAGTAATCCATGTTTGGCTTTCTATCTTTCCATTGTTCATCATATAGAATGGTTTTTGTCTTACTATAATACTCTATGGACTATTTGGTGGCAGTAAGGATAGTTTCCTCCACAAATGATGATGTAAACTATAGTTTAGGTGTATTTGAGCATTCATCATTTTCTTCGAATTTTCGTTTATTTCTTCAAATGAAAATTCATATTCACCACTCTACTAATTTCTAAGAATGTTTATTTTCTTGTTGATTTGATTCTCAACTTCGAATTTATATTGATTTAATGAACTAATTGCATCATCTTTGCTACTAAGAAAATAGACATAGAAATAATAAAAGTGATAAAGTAAATTATCCCACCATGCAATGGTATTGACTTCATCTCCCAAATTTTGGTGTGAATCAAGTTCATTGGTTCAAACTTTCTTTCAAGAAATCATAGGGATGTTTTGTAAACTTTGATTCCACACCCACTTTAACATTTATATTTATTGCATTCAATTTTGGACAATATGTCCATGCTTATTATTTTTCATTAGAATTTTTCATTGACATTTTCGAAACGAGCATGCCACAATGCATTTGACTTGAGTAAATGTGCAGAAGAACAATTTTTATTCTTACTAGAAAATTGGTCCGTGCTTCGCAGCGGTTTACTTAAAAATATATATTTTAATTATAAGTGAATAGTTATTTTGTTTTAAATGAAGATGTATGTTATTAGAGAAGAAAATGAACTTTCAATAATCTTTAACTTTTAGGATGTGAATATAATTTTCTATTGAATTTTTTTTCTTCAAATTTTGTACAAACATTACCAAATCAAGATAACGAAATTATACATTGTTAGTCATCAATCCCTATTGAACCGAAGCTAATGATACTGAACATATAATTAGGTGTTAGGTCATTGTGTGTGTAGTAACCTTCTATATGTAATGACATTCAAACTTGAACAACGAACAAACCATAATTGATTTGGTCATAAAAAGACTACTAATGAAGTAGAACATTAGGTTCTCCCGTGAGGTCTCGTGTTGTGTGACCAGGCTAATTTAGCTACTTTAATTCATTAATAGTTAATGTTACTTGGTCAGTCTTTGGTTAGGAGTAAACAAAAGTTATTAGGCATAGTAAATCTTTTTGAGAAATGAAAACACATAGTTATTTTATGCAGTCATGTCTTTATTTCTGCAGATGATCCAAGTATAAGAAGATGCCAAATAAATAGTAAACTAATTACTATACACGTCCAATGACACGCCAAAACACAACACCAATCTGCGACCAAGTGTAATCGCAGACCGGGAATGTAGTAAAGTGACAAGTAATATTATCAACCCGGGGTCTAGATCTACTGCTTAGTCCGTGATTCTCTATTATCTAGCCAACTAAAGTAAGTAATTGTTGTTTAAAAGCAAAAGCAGAAAGAAAGCATGAATTTATACGGTTTTCTCAAGCAGGTAAGAGTCACTCGGGAATGAGTCCCCCTAGCTCCTTGGTTAGGTTTCAATTGTATTTCCCTGGGTTGATTTACTGTTGATTAGACTGCGGAAGATCCGACAGTAGCTTGGAATCTCTTAAGCTGACCAAGCCCTCTCAGTCTAACTACCCGGTAGACGACTAGTCTTCACCGGGATAGAAAGCTGAAGCAGTAAGAACAGAACTCCACTACTGGAATTGAATTCCAGTACAAAGCAGTAAACTGGCTAACTCTCGTATAGCCAATCTCCTACTATCGAATGATGAGACTCTAGCAACCTAATCATATTCTATCTATCTCAGATTGCAGCAGGAATCAGGAAAAGTTGATCAGACTTCAATTGACTCAATAAACATGCATCATTCGATTAAAATCAAACAGTAATATCATCCCAAGTCATTACAATCAATCCATAACACATAGAACTAGGGTTCTTCATCCCCAAGTGAGAGAGGGGTTCTACTCCATAGAGAGAGAGAGAGGAAAACAAGATACAAAGCAGTCATACTCATAATTATGGGAAGAATCTGCTCTGGGATGATGATTTCCACTCCTATGACGATCTCCAAGCTTGATTTGATGAAACCCAGCTCCAAGATGGCTTCTAGGATGTGTTCTTCGTCCTTTCTCTCTCTAGGGCTCTGTTTTTGCTCAAAAAGTTCGATTCCCCCTCTTGCAGCCCGAAATTGGGTTAAAATCAGGAATTCCCGACTCACACGGGCAGGGCCACACGGCCGTGTGGGATTTCCATCTGCCCGTGTTTGCTCCCGGCGAAACTCGCACGGCCAAACCACTCCTTCACACGGCCGTGTGAACATCAGGGCAAGCCGTGTTTGCTCTCACACAATCTCACACGGCCAAAGTGGTCACTTGCACGGCCGTGTGAGTTGTGGGTGTGCCCGTGTGGCCTCCTTTGTGACTTGCCTCGCGCCCGATCTTCGTCCAATCGACCCAAACTCGCTCCCAAGCCTCCATTCACGTACTAGGACCTGAAATATCACAAACAAGCACAACCTAGCATGAAATCGGCCTAAAACACGAGAAACCACATCTCAAACGGTGTAAGAACAGGGGTGAAAACATGTGTAATTAACGGTCTATCAAACTCCCCCACACTTAACCGTTTGCTTGTCCCCAAGCAAACCAAGTCAGACACAAGGTAGGCTCACATATTTCAATCAACCAACATTGGGGACAAGTCATAAAGGCACAGAACACGTGAATTGTACTGGTTTTCAAACATCAATACATGACCAACTTCAACAGCAACCTGGACAACCACCACAAAGGACATTCGAGTGCAGCAAAATCGAGTAAAGAAAGAGTCTCCCTTCTGTTCACCACCCAACCTAGACTTGACTCAACCACTTACTCATAACAGTCAACTCATGCATCCAACTCAAGACATCAGAATAGAGACCGAGCAATCTAGGTCCTCACCGGGGTACAAGAGTATATAGAATATGAAAATGAATCACTCACTCTCGACCAGTGGGGTCCGGACAATTTGATGCGAAAAATGCGCAAGTTATTTCTCTCAATCCCTAACATCTCTTCACCATGATGGCAGCCTCTAAACGCTAGAGTTCACATATGGGGTGTCACCACTAACTAATCAAGAGGTCTTAGACACAGGTTCAAATGACTGGCTAGGGTCTTGGACATGGGGAAAAGGCCTTTTAGGTGGTGGAAGTATTCATAGCACAAGGTTCCACATTTCCAAACCCAAACAATCACAGTCAAACAAACCGGTATTTCCTTTCTGCTATTCTGCATTACTCAATATCTCAAGAGCACAAGAGTGAAGGAGGTATAAATGTCAGCATTTCCAAGCCAGACTGCTAAGAAACACTACTTACTGGGCATTATTCAGATTTTTGGTAGTGGCTCTCTTTTGCTTTCAATTTTTCTTTGTTTTTCTTTCATTTTCTTTTCATTTCTTAAGAGAGCCACCACTTCTGCATATATTTCAAACACCTGCCCAGCCCAACTTTTAAGCACTACCTCCAACACTCACATTAAATTTAGCAGAAATAGCAGAGAACATGTAAAACCCACTCTGTGGAACCTTCTAAAAGATACAAACAGGGTGATTTTTTTTCATTTCTGACCAAAAGAAGGGATAACACACGGCTCAAAAGGGCTTACTAGGGGATATGACACATCAGGACAGTCAAATTTGGTCGTGGGCTAATCCTATGCCCCCATCATCCTAGCTAGTGACAACGTGAATGCTACACATCATGGAAGAGGGATCTATCGCACAAGAAAGAAACGAGCAGGCTCAAATCTCACATGGCTACCTATATGCTCTATCTCACATTCTGATACCCTGAACTAGATGCATAAGAGACTGTCAAGAACAAGTAATCAATCCAAGTCACAGTTGGTAAGCAAACAGTTGAAAAACTGAACCCCTGCACAACTCTACTGCACGTCTTAGTCCTCATCATAGGTTGTCCTAGTCACAATCAAGCTGTCATGCATCAATCCGAAAACCATTCAATTCATCAATCAAAACACAGTGCCAATATGATCAAACAACAGTACTTGGAGCCCTCAAATCTTGAGATTTGGACACTGGACTAGGCTCCAAGCACACATATATATATTCCAACCGATACAAAGCACCCCCCCACACTTAAGCACGACATTGCCCTCAATGGAGCAGAGGAATAGAGAAGGGGAACGATGTTACCGGATTGAAACTGCTGGGGGACTGGAAGGGGACCAGTCAGCGAGAAACAAACGGGAAGATGGACAGCTCTGCACGAATCGAACACCAAGAACACACTAGCACACGGTGTGTTAGGGATAAGTGTTAGCCCAGACGGCTACAGCAAAAACAATCCACAAACGAAAAAAACAAAAACAAAAACAAACGACACTAAGTTCAAGCTCCTCACACGTGGAGCAAACACACACAAGTCTAAAACGAAAAACAAAACACACTGAGATGGGCAACGAGTACAGCCTACTCGTCGCCGAGGTTATCCAGGTCGATGTCGTCCATGAACGCGTCATCACCATCAGCACCATCATCACCATCAGCGGGTGGAGGTGGAAGTGGGGAGTCCTCCCAGGGAGTCCTCCAGACTGGCTGCTCGCCCGGTAGCAGCTGGAGCAGATGCCCCTGTACCTCCTGCATGTGCCGAGAGCGGCGCCTCTCCCGCTCGATGTGTGCGAGAGTCACTCCCTGCTGGGTCTGGAGCTGGTCCAATCTCTCATCGTAAACAGCCATCCTCTGGTGGTACTCGGCCTGGTGAGCCGCGTACTGCTGCTGGAACTGCATCTGATGGTCGAGGATCTGCTGGTTCTGGAGACGTAGCTGCTCGAACTGGGAGGTGAAGTAATCCTGCCCCGGGAAACTGGAGCTGCCACCCCCGTACTCGAAGGTGGTGGGGCGGGCGGCAGCAGTGTCATCCACGTCCTCGGGCTGGACCTCCTCATCAGCTGCACCCTCGGGAGCCTCCTGCTGGGCCGCCTCTGGGATCTGAGGTTGAGGAAACCCCTCGATCCACATGACACCTCGCTCTTCTCGAAGCAGAAGCATTTTGGTGAGCGTAACCCGGCCAAAGGGAGTGGTCTCTCCCTGCTCCGTGCACCCCTGCAGGGATATCTGGAAGTACTCTACCAGGCAGGTGATGAGAGGAGTGCAGTGGAGTTTCTTCAGCTCAGAAGCACTCTTCTCGAAGGTCCTCGCCACCACTGAGCCCAAGTGTAGGGGATGATCCCTCTGGCGCATGGACTGGATGAAGTACAGGGATCTCTTGGTGATGGCGCTGGCACTGTCTGAGGCTGGGGTGTAAGACTTGGCCAGCATGTGATGGAGGAGACGGTTTTCAAGCTGCAATGTGCTGGCCTTCGTCTTCCCCGCCTTGAAGGGGAGCTGACGTGGCTGAGCGAGGCTGAAGTACAGCCTCCCGAAGTCCACCCCTGCTGGCTCGGCGATCTCGATGATGAAGGTCCTGTCATTGACCAGGTTGAGGCCGAGGGCGTCCGCCAGCTCGTCGTAACTCATGGAGCGTGGTTCACCGTCGAGTCGGAACTGGACTGCAGCTTCGTCCTTCCAATCGGCTGTGGCTGCGTGCTTGAAGGTAGTGTAGAACTCAAGCACGAGCTCATGGTAAACCTTCGCGCGAATGCTGAGTAGGCGGCGCCAGTAGCGGTTGGTGACAACGGGGGAGAGGTGCTCGTAGCAGTTCAGCTTCTCCAACTCGCGCTTGGACCAGTAATGATGCTGCCCAAACTTGCAGGCCAGGACGTTCTGAAAACGATCCCGGTGGGGCCCCCTTCTTAAATCCTGAACAAACTGGTGCCAGAGGTTGGGCTTCGACATGGTCCTGCAAAAGAACAGCCCAAAGTGGAACCAAAACATCCAAGGAAAATGTTAATCACACCCCCACACTTAAGAACAGAAAACAGCCTAACCATGGTTTCATCCATAGTTCGGGGGTCAGAAACTCGATAAATCAAGCATAATCTGAGTGGGGGTGCACATTCACGCTAAAGTAGGCAACTTAAGGTTCACATCCATACCAAATACACCCTCAAAGCACATCATTAAGGGCCCCAACCGACCCCCACAAAATGGTATGAAAACAGGCATTTCATCGAACACCTTGTGTGCACTATTAAGGTAAGCATGAAATTGGCACAATTCTTGCACACAAGGGCTCAAACAATCAAGAGGGACTTAGCCCAACACAATTCAAACACACTCCATGCATTCCCCTCAATCAATTGCACAAAAATCACAAGATTCAATGAGGTTCTCTAAACATGCACCCTAACACCCAATTCTCCACAATTAACATAGTTAAAGGCAAAATCAAACCTGGAGACTCAAGTAGAGGTGTAGGGGATGATGAGGGGAAGGCGATGGAAGCGACGAAACGCCGAAAAAAATGCCCGGAAGTGCTCGTCGGAGCCTCGCCGGAGTCTCGCCGGAAATCGCCTCCGGCGACAAAAACGTCGTCCAAATCTACTCAAAATGGAGGGATAGGCCGCTTTTGGTGTAGGAAGGGTGGGTTTGTTGTTGGTTTGGTGGAAAAATGACAAAAAATGGCCAAAAAAATCGAAAAGTGTGGTTTTGTCGCGGTTTTCCGGCGAGGTTCAGAGGATTCCGGCGAGGATTTTTGAAATTTCTAACGACCCGGCCGTGCTGGCCGAATATATAGGTCGTGTCTCGGCGACACGGCCTGACTCGCACGGCCGTGTCAAGAGCACTTTTGCCTGTGTCGGCCGACACGGGCTGGCTGAGGAATCTTCACTCGGCCGTGCCGAGTGCTCATTTGGTCGTGCCAAAATATGCGAGAGCAAACACGGCCAGGGCAAATTTCCACACGGCCGTGCCAACATCTCATCTGGCCGTGTGGAATTCTGCGAGAGCTCACACGGCCAAAATTATTTTCCACACGACCGTGTGACATACAGGGCTGGCCGTGTGAGCTGCCAGAACTCTGAAAATGACCTGTTTTCACTCCAGAACGACATACAACTCGTGAACAACCCCTCAAGACTCAAAAAACACAAAAAATCAAAAAGAAAAAGGTAAGAAAATGCAAACCTAGGTGGGGTTGCCTCCCCACAAGCACTTCTTTATCGTCTTTTAGCTGGACGCCAGTCGGTGGATGCTCAGTGAGGTGAAGGAGCAGGTGCCTTCAAGAGCGGATCCACCTCGCTCTTGAGGTACAACTTCAAATGATGGCCATGCACACGCCGAATGTGGCCACCAGCATTTGACAACTCAACTTGGCCATCCGGCAGGATGCAAGCGAGTGAATACTCGGATGGCCAAGGTGGGGGCGGGACCAGCTCATAGTGGTCTCCGGCCTTACTTCGAGCAGGCTTAGCTGCCTGCTGTTTCAGCCGCCACTCCACCTTAATCTGTTCCTTCGATGACGGAGTGGACGGGAGTGGCGGCGAAGGTATGGGGGGCGGATCCTGCAAAATAGGCAACACAGAAGGATACACGACAGACTCGTGCTCCTGGTGAGATACATCATGCAGAGGTGACGAAGCAGGACGAGTATTAGAACTTGAAAACGCTATTCGCTCCTCACCATCCCTCAAAACTAAGGTCCCATCATGCACATCTATGAGGGCCTTGGCGGTGACCAGGAAAGGCCTTCCCAGTATCAATGGCACATCCACATCCTCATTTATGTCCAAAATCACAAAATCAACAGGATAATTGAATTTGCCAACCTTAACCAGAAGGTCTTCCACTATGCCCCTAGGATGCACTACAGATCGGTCAGCTAATTGAAGGCTCATCCTAGTAGCACGGGGTTCACCTAGGCCTAGTTTCTTAAACAGTTTATATGGCATAACATTGATACTAGCACCTAAATCCGCCAAGGACCTCTCTACATGCAAATTTTCTATAGAGCACGGGATAGTAAAAATACCTGGGTCCTTCTATTTCTGCGGAAGCTTGTTCTGCAGAATGGCCGAGCACTCCTCTCTGAGCTCCACAGTGGCCAGCTCGCTCAGCTTCTGCTTCTTTGAGAGAAGATCCTTCAGGAACTTCGCATACTTAGGCATTTGAGATAGTGCCTCCAGGAAAGGTACTTAGACATTCAGCTTCCTAAGCATGGCCATGAAGTTCTCAAACTCTGCCTCCAGCCTGTCTTTGTGCAACCGAGTAGGGAAGGGGAGTTTAGGGATATACTCCTTCACTACTAGTTGCGGTTTAGGTGCATGCACCTCAACCTCCTACTCTGCTTCTTCTTCAGCTGCTGGAGATGCCGAGGCAGGGGCCTCTCTCTCTTGTGCCCGAGCAGGTGGATCAACAGTCATCTTGCCACTCCTGGTCATGATGGCATTGCAGTGCTCGTTCGGGTTTTGAGGATGAGGGATGGTCTGACCGGGTAGAGTACCAGGAGCCCTTTGGGCCACTGCTTGAGCCAGGTCTGGATATCCTGCAAGACAGCCTGTGTGTTCCTCTGGCCAGCTTCAAGAGCCAGGAATTTACCCGATGCCTTTTCCATGAACTGCTCGATAGTGTTAAATTTTTGAGCACTAGAACTGGCGAGAGAACCCACCAATTCCCGCAGTTCAGCCATCTGATCATTCTGCACTGGGGCGGCAGGGGCTGCACCTGGCTGCTGGAAAGGTCGCAGCTGTGATGGAGCAGCATGCCCCTGCATGGGCTGGTAGAGAGAATGCTGCTGCTGGAATTGCCCCTGTCTGGGCTGATATGGTGGCCTCTGGAAGCCCGGTGGTCCCTAGGGGACTGGTGGTCTGGAATTTGCCCCACCCCAGGAGAAGTTGGGATGCTGGCGCCACCCCTCATTGTAGGTGTTACTGTAGGGGTCATTGCGCCTGACATTGTTGATGAAGTTCACCTGCTCCTGGGGCGTGGTCGATTCCTTCATCGCCTGGTAGTCTTCCACTGTATGATGGGTGCTCTCGCACCACTGGCAGAGCATCGCCTGCTGCTGTCCGGTCCCTGGAATCATCCGGAACGATCGATAGCTGAAACCAGCTTCGACACCACCTGCACCAAATCAGAGTAATGGTTTCCCACAGAATGTACACCTCAGCTTGGTGCTCTCCTCGACCTCCTCGCAGTGCCCCAATCATACCCGTTCTCTGCCATCTCCTGAAAGAGTTGATTCAGCTGTGGCGGTGTTTTAGTCAGCATGTTCCCGCCACAAACTGAGTCAATCAGCTGCTTATCTTCTGGGAAGAGGGCATGATAGAAGGTTCCCACCTTGAAAGCATCGTTGAAACCATGATTGGGACACCTCAGGAAGAGACTATTGTATCTCTCCCAAGCATCCCGGATGGTCTCATCTTCATCCTGGGTGAAGTGGGTGATCTGCTTCTGCAAGTCCGCCGTCTTGGACGGAGGATGGTAGCGGGTGAGAAACTTGTCCGCCAGGTTGGCGAACGTGGTGATGGAGCCCGGAGGTTGAGTGTCTAGCCACTCCTTGGCCTGCCCCTCCAGGGTGAATGGGAAGTACCTCAGCTGGATGGCATCTGCTGGGAACCCATTGATCTTGATTCCATCAATGAGCTCATGGAATCGCCTGAGATGTGATCGGGGGCACTCCCCCTCCTTACCACGGAACACCACTGAACCGCGCAGCATGGTGATTACTGAGGTGCTCACCTCAAAATTGTTGGCTGGGACATGAGGATGTTGAATAGGTGACCTCATGTCCGCAGCTCTAGCGGTCCAGTAGGATCCCATGGTCTGCTCCTCAGGGATCACATCATGGTTCTCTGGATCAGCCATCTCTTCTTCCTCTTCTTCTAACTTCAGCTGTGATAGCGCCTCCTCCGCAACCAGTCACGCCTTTAGAGCCCGCTTGAAGTTTCTGCAGGTTCGTTCAAGCTCCTGGTCTAGTGGTAGTAGATCTCCCGACTGGCTACGGGTCATGCACTACCTGCACACAATCAGCAGAAGAAACCCGTGAAGGCACACAGGTGGAAGAGATAAAATGCAGTAAATAAAAAGCTAGAGTAACAAATTCTCACGTTTCCTCAATAACCTAGAGGGTTCCCCAGCAACGGCGCCAAAAACTTGACACGCCAAAACACAACACCAATCTGCGACCAAGTGTAATCGCAGACCGGGAATGCAGTAAAGTGACAAGTAATATTATCAACCCGGGGTCTAGATCTACTGTTTACTCCGTGATTCTATATTATCTAGCCAACTAAAGTAAGTGATTGTTGTTTAAAAGCAAAAGCAGAAAGAAAGCAGGAATTGATACGGTTTTCTCAAGCAGGTAAGAGTCACTCGGGAATGAGTCCCCCTAGCTCCTTAATTAGGTTTCAATTGTATTTCCATGGGTTGATTTACTGTTGATTAGACTGCGGAAGATCCGACAGTAGCTTGGAATCTCTTAAGCTGACCAAGCCCTCTCAGTCTAACTACCCGGCAGACGACTAGTCTTCACCGGGATAGAAAGCTGAAGTAGTAAGAACAGAACTCCACTACTGGAATTGGATTCCAGTACAAAGCAGTAAACTGGCTAACTCTCGTATAGCCAATCTCCTACTATCGAATGATGAGACTCTAACAACCTAATCAGATTCTATCTATCTCAGATTGCAGCAGGAATCAGGAAAAGTTGATCAGACTTCAATTGACTCAATAAACATGCATCATTCGATTAAAATCAAACAGTAATATCATCCCAAGTCATTACAATCAATCCCTAACACATAGAACTAGGGTTCTTCATCCCCAAGTGAGAGAGGGGTTCTACTCCATAGAGAGAGAGAGGAAAACAAGATACAAAGCAGTCATACTCATAATTATGGGAAGAATCTGCTCTGGGATGATGATTTCCACTCCTATGACGATCTCCAAGTTTGATTTGATGAAACCCAGCTCCAAGATGGCTTCTAGGATTTGTTCTTCGTCCTTTCTCTCTCTAGGGCTCTGTTTTTGCTCAAAAAGTCCGATTCCCCCTCTTGCAGCCCGGAATTGGGTTAAAATCAGGAATTCCCGACTCACACGGGCAGGGCCACACGGTCGTGTGGGATTTCCATCTGCCCGTGTTTGCTCTCGGCGAAACTCGCACGGCCAAACCACTCCTTCACACGGCCGTGTGAACATCAGGGCAAGCCGTGTTTGCTCTCGCACAATCTCACACGGCCAAAGTGGTCACTTGCACGGCCGTGTGAGTTGTGGGTGTGCCCGTGTGGCCTCCTTTGTGACTTGCCTCGCGCCCGATCTTCGTCCAATCGACCCCAAACTCGCTCCCAAGCCTCCATGCACGTACTAGGACCTGAAATATCACAAACAAGCACAACCTAGCGTAAAATCGGCCTAAAACACGAGAAACCACATCTCAAACGGTGTAAGAACAGGGGTGAAAACATGTGCAATTAACGGTCTATCATCCAACATACGGGACCAAATTATTCCTTCTCCTTTGTCAAATTACAAATGGAAGGTATTACATTGCCAAGCTAGTAGTAAATGAAGCGGTCATATTCCGTTGCTTAATCAAAACATAATATTAGTGATATTATCTTTCTAAGGCTTTAGAGCAAATGTTGGTGAAACAATGTTGTTAATTAGTTGTACTTTCATTATTAACCATTCCACAGCTGCAAATTGACCAAAAGAACAAAAATTTGCATCAAACAAAGCTGTTCATACCGACTAATACATAATAAACTTAGAACATATTTATTTCCCTTTTTAGTAGATAATGAATTATGATTCTACAGATTTTCGGAATTTGAAAACTATCTAATTAAAGTTCTTATTGTGATGCATAAATGGAAAAAGAACCTGATTAATCACTTGAGACTTAGTTGTCCTAGGAATAAAATACCTTATATATGTATAGAAGTGTTCAAAAAAACGTGATTAATCTCTCGCCTAGGAGCGATTAATAGCTGGGAATGAGGAAATCGCCTCGTCTAGCCCTGTGCGATTGATCTAGGCACCTAGGCACTCGGAGGCGTGTTTTCACTCTGGTGGGCGACACCCATAACAACTAATAAAGGGGAAAGTGTAGCCATTTTGTGAAAATCCCAAACCCTATTCTATTTCTCATTCCATTCGACCAGCCGCTCCCCCTCATAGACCAGCAGTGAGATCCCTCCTCATGGTTGGCGACTTGGGATGTTTAGGATTGTGGAAAAGGGTTGTATGTGAATATGAATGGATCAATATTGATATGGCGACTTGGGTTTTGTGGAATATGACTTATCTATCATTTTGTTCAACGTTTAATCTCGTCTAGGCAACGATTAATGGGCCTGGGCGGTGTCTCCTTGCCTAGATAGCGCCTAGCGTCTTCTTGAACATTGATGTATAGTAAGGCGGATGATTAATAACACCAGACCTACTCCTTGGTTCCTATTAGTTTGATGGAAAGTCTACGAACTATATACAATCAAATCAAATTCAATCCATTAGTTGGTTATATATGTTGGACCTTAGTACGTTAAGTAAAGGAATAGAAACATCAATATCACCAAACTTATTTTAAAGGAATATAAAGAGTTTAAGGTATTAAGGCTTTGAGCATGTCATACGAAAACATCAATATCATAGTTGAAAACCAAGGTATATTCTCTGGAGTTGCTTTTAAACAAAGATCACTACCTCTAAATTTATAGGTCTCACAACCTATCACACTTTCTTTAGGAGGAGGTAAAGAAACCAATACACTCTTCCAGTCTTGCTTATAATAAGGGATCAGAAAGAATCCGTATATAAAAACCAAGGGAGCGGATATAATAACAACACTATAAGTGTTGTTATATAAAATCAGGGGTAAAAAAGGAAAACCAACAAAAATAATAAATTTTCAATACCCAACTTCCTTCTTTACGTCTCTCGATTAGGGCTGGCAGAACGGTTTTCGGTTAGCAGTTAACCAGTCGGTTTCGAACAAACTGACCGGTTTTTGGCTAACCGAAAATCGTCGCCAAGTGTCGGCGGTCGGTTGTCGGAATAGAGGGGAAGATGCTCGGCTAGCCGATTAACCGTGGCCGGAAGGCTGCGGTTAACCGGCTAACTGAACTCTTCCCCTTTAGTACAAAACGATCCTGCATCCCCGCCAAACTGACCCCTCCCAAAACGACCCCTCCCCCACCCAAAACGACCACGCTCCAACCCCACCCAAAAGCCAAAACTACGCCTAGCCTATGAGATGGAAACCTTAATCCCAAAACGACCCCTTTCTCGCGCAGCCACGGCCACCCTCGCCGTCACTGCCCGTCTCGCGCAGCCACGGCCTTCACCAGTTCACCGGCCACCCTCGCCGCCGCTCCAACCCCACCAAAAGCCAAAACGACCCCTAATCCCAATCCCCACCCCCCCCCCCCCCCCCCCCAGCCACCCCACCCTTTTCTCGCGCAGCCACGGCCACCCTCGCCGTCGCTGCCCGTCTCGCGCAGCCAGGGCCTTCACCAGTTCATCGGCCATCCTCGCTGCCCCTCCACCAGCCACCCCGCCGTCTCCCTCCGCCTCCAACCGCCTTGCTGAACGCCGCCTCCCACCGCCTCCAATCGCCCCCCTGCTTCTCCGTTCTCTCCAATCGGCGGCTCGCCGACCCCTCCCCGACGACCCCATCGCCATCCCCGCCTTCCACCATAGAGCGCGAGCCAGCAGACAAAGTAGAGAGCAAGGTGGTCGCTTACCCAGTTTCGTCGTCGTTCCCCTCCTCCACCCAGCCACTCCCCTACTCCGACGGTGATTGTTGGAGGGAAGAGGCCAGATCTCTTCGATCTGGTCTGGAGATGCAGCCATGCAGCCAGATCTCTAGATCGATTCTGAATCTAGGGATTAGTGGGTGTTGTGGGTGGATTGTAGCGAGTTGGGGGATAATAGATTGGAGGAGATAAGAGCTTCCGCTGCCGCTGCCGTCGTCCTTCCTCCTTCTCCTCCTTCTTGGTAGCGGCGGCCGGATTGGTGGGTGCGGTGGGAGGGATGAGGAGATGATATGAGAAGAGATGGGCACTAGGTTTTGAGTTTTTCCCCCTTTATTTCGGCAGTAGGTTAACCGAGGGTTTAATCGAAAACCGGTAGGTCGGACGACGGCTAACCGTGGCATGATGGGCGGTAGGTGGTTGTCAGCGTCGTCTC
This sequence comes from Linum trigynum, assembly GCA_964030455.1. NCBI lineage: Eukaryota > Viridiplantae > Streptophyta > Magnoliopsida > Malpighiales > Linaceae > Linum > Linum trigynum. The sequence goes on along the minus strand of OZ034814.1, from coordinate 22,249,566 downwards.
AATTTAACCGATAACCGAGAAATTGGTTTTCGGTGAAACCAAAACCGACCGACTGACAGCCCTACTCTCGATCTCATTCTTCTCCCTTATCGCCGACTCCGTCTCTCGATCTCCTTCTCCTCCCTTATCGCCGATGTATTCTCTCTCATACTCTCTCCTCTGCACCGGCGAAATCATTGCTACCCTCTCCGATTGGTCCCATTGGCCTCCGCCGCGCGGCCTTTCTCAAAAAATCGCCCTCTGATTAACTTTTTAATACAGTTCCTAGCGATGGATCTGACCTCGACCTGGCAGATCCCCTTCCACCGGGAGTGAACGGAGCCGAGATTCGTGCCGAAGAAGCTTCGATGGTCGGGGCAGACGCTGGTGTTGAAAACGCCGATGATGACATCAAAATCGTAGTCGGACTCGGACCAGAGCCTGTACTGGTTTCCTTCTTCCCGGTCGCCACTCGCAGGCGACGCTCTGCTTCTTCTGGGTTGCCACTCGCAGGCGGCGCTCTCCTTCTTCTTCCCGGTCTCCACTCGCAGGCAACGCTCTGATTCTTTCCGGTCGCCACTCGCAGGCGGCGTTTTTCTTCTTCCTGATCGCCACTCGCAAGCAGCACGCATAGATCGTCAAAGGTGACAGAGAGATGTGTCGAGTCCACAGATTACGTTTCGTGCTCGGGATTAGGAACTGATGGTGTGGCTGCCCACCATGATAGGAAGGAAGGTCGATGAAGTTGCGTCTTGCTTCTTCGTGATCCCTCTGGCGGTGATGGAGATGAAGTTAGTGCCGGCGATTTAAGTGAGGTAGATGTTGGTGTCCCCTGCTTCATTACCATCTTTTCTTTCATGCTTTAATTTTTCATATTTGGGATGAAGATCACTCGCAGCTTTACACTGTAAGAGCACCTAGAGAAGTGGGGGGATTATTAGTAACGTGGGGGGATTAACTTGGGGGCATAGGATTAAGAAACCATTTATGTATTTTTAGTGTTTTTGCGTACAAATTATTGTGTCTATGCTATGTATTTGGGATTTGTTGGTATCGTAGAACACAAGTATCTCATAATCACATCAGAAACCATCTAATGCAGTTCACAAATACGGTAAACCAAATCACAAAAAGCATACCAGAAACCTCCTAATGCATACCACAAATCTTATTAAACAAACCACAAACCTCACAAAGCAAACCACAAGTATCTCATAAGCACACCAGAATCCTCCTAATACAGAGCACAAAAACGATAAAGCAAACAAAAAAAAAAGCATACCAGAAACCTCCCAATCTATACTATAAATCTCTTAAAACAAACCAAAAACCTCACAAAGCAAACCGCAAATATTTCGAAAAGCACACCAGAAACGTTCTAATGCAGGCCACAAATATATTAAAATAAACTAGAAACCACACAAAGCAAACCACAAAATTTTCGAAAGCACACCAGAAACTTCTTAATCCAAACCATAAACACGATAAAGCAAACCACAAAAAGCATACCAAAAACACGAGAAACCAAACCATAAATCTCACAATGCAGACCATAACATCCGGTGGTCGTTGACCAGCCAACAAAGTTCGTTGACCAAACTCCGATGACCGTCAGTGAGCAGATTCCGACGCCGATAGGCATATTCCGCCCCAATGACTAGATTCTGACGCCTGTAAGCATATTCCGACCACGGTGAGCATATTCTGACGACAAAATAGCATATTCCGGCGACAAAAGACATATTCTGGTGACCGACGACCATATTTTGGGCAGAAAAAAATATTTTTTTATTTTTTTATTTTTTATTATTTAAACATATTTTCATAATGACAATTATACTTCTGCTTTGATTTTACACTAGGTCAACTCAGCTAATAAAAAGTCATCACAACCCTAACTTCTTATTGGTTGGAGACTAGTGTTGTTACAATAACAACACAAGAGATGTTGTCACACTATCTGGTCCAAAAAACCAAACAGAAGCATAGAGAGGAGCCACCTATATTGTTTGCAAGAAGTTCAAGTTAATAATTGGATTATGGATGGAAATTAAAAGTAAAGAAAACAATGACTCAATTGCATGAGACATAAGCATAGAGGAGGAACCACATATATTTAACTTCGTTAGCTTCAATTGAATGGGGTCCATAGGATCACATTCCCTGCTCTATACCATAAGAAAGGGCAGCTTGAATCGGAGAACGGAAAAAAGAAGAGTTTATGGGATTGAGATGAGGTAGCGGGCGGCAACAATGCCATTAGGAGAATGGAGCTCTTGGTTAGCGGAGAAGGGAGTACGCTGGTGAAAGCTAGACGAAGAGAGAAGAGCGCTTACCTAGCCGCTTGCCTATCGCCTATTCGAGAAGGATATACAACTTGGACAGCCGCCATGTTATCGCTTGCCTATCGCCTAATTAAGTATACTTACGCTTTATATATCATAAAATTACTGAAAGTCATTACGTTGAGCTTGACATGTCATCATAAAGATGGCATTCTACTACATACATGGCATTCTTACTAATGACTACCTTATCATAAAAAACAACCTTAAACTCTTTCTTGACAATAAGTAAGGTCTAGACCTAGTTTTTGTGGATTTCGGGCTTATGGATCACATTATTCAAAGTTACAAATTTCCCCGAGGTTATCTACAAGCCAATCTAGCCACATCAATTGACTCCGTCCATTATAGAATTACCCACAAATAACTTCTTTTTTAATCCAGCCAAAATGTAAGAAGAACAATATATAGACTCCAACGTAAAATCCTGATCGACTTAAACCTAACAAAGAACTAAATTATCTTTAAGTTCAAACATGAGTATCCATTAGTCCACCCTTCTTGAAACCAACCTGGATCTCAAGGTTGAACAGATCTTTATTCGTAGATTCTACATATAGTCTAGCTCCCATAGGAAGTTGCCTTCCCAATCCTTCATAACCCATCCAAAGTGGCTTCTGAAGTTTTGGTTCTCCTTGAACTCCCCCCATCCGAAAAGATCATCACCAAGCACAATCCATAATCTCCTTTATATTTTCTTCTACCACTTACTCCACGATTGGATACGGCAACTTCGAATTCCAAGCTTGAGGATTGAGCAATAGATATTCAAGCTTTCCTCCAATCACTCTCCAATTCTTCCAAAATTTCCAGGTATAAATCTGACTGTCCCCATGATGGATGTATGAATTGTATGGGGTTTGAATTCAGGATTGAAAAGAAGATACTTCGAATTTGGGAAGAACGATAAAGATTAGGGATTGGAGAAAGATTGGAATAATCTGATGATATGTCATTTAATTGGTCATTATAATCCTAAAATGAAATAGGTCAACGCTAATATATAGACTCTAACATAAAGCCCTAATTGATTTAAACCTAATAAAATACCAAACTACCCTTAAGCTCAAACACGGATATCCATCAATTTTCTTTTTTCTTCGGATATGATTGATCATCTTTCTAACAAATCGCAACAAACCACTCTTGAACATAAACTTTTAATTCAACTTGTCTTTATTTCTACTAATTGGATGGATTCCACTATGAGTTTTTGTAACTGTATTGGAATGGCAACAATTGCTTGGTATAGGATTTACTAGCACAGTAAGTTGAATACCTGAATTACTTTCTTTTCAGCATAGACTAATAGTTGTTCTGTTTGTTTTTAGGTTGGATTGTAATGGTATCACGAGAATAGAGTTTGTTAAATGGTTTCGAGTTATTCTATTTGTATGCACATAGTGTTTGCTTAGTCTTTGAAATATAAACTTCCTAATTTCCCCTTCTTCTTTGCACATGTTTCACTGCTCTTCTACATGTATCCATTTCAATATGTTATGTTCCGTTATGGTATATCAATATTTTAGGTCAACCAGTTCTTGTCGGGATTTTTCTAGAAATACCACTAAACTAGAAAAATAATTCCAAAAATAACACCAATTTCCAAAATATTCCAAAAATACCACATTTCCCCAAAAACCGCGACGGCGCAACCCTACCTTGCGGTTTGCACGAAAACCGCTGGGTGGGTGCGCGGTTTTCACTAAAAACCGTATGGGTAGGGGGCGTTTTTATTGACCGCATGGGGTCGGGGTGGTTTGGTTGCAGACCGTTGCCCCCTGCGGTTTGTATTAAATATAGTTTTTTCGATCAATGCTAACCTAGGTGGACAATTCAAACGAACGTATCTTTGTGCTCGAGTATCCGATCGTAGCGATTTTTTTTATTCCGCCTAACTTTTTGAGATCTTGCAAAGATACGTTCGTTTAAAGTTTCCACCTAGTTAAGGATTGATCAGAAAAAAAATACTTAATACAAACCGCAAGGGGGCAGCGGTCTGCAACCAAACCGCCCCGACCCCATGAGGTCAATAAAAATGCCCATACCCATGCGGTTTTCAGCAAAAACCATGCCCCCGCCCATCGATTTTCAAGAAAAGATGGTATTTTTGGAATTTTTCGTAAATGGTTGGTATTTTTAGAATTTTTGGAATTGTTAATGGTATTTCTGGAAAAAATCCGTTCTTGTCTTCTCTCCAGGAAGAAACGGTACAACTGTAGAAGAAAGTTCGACCGCTGATTTTTTAGAAAGAGCTCGTCGAAGTCTAGGACATCGCAGAAACAAAGATGGAGACTGAAGGAGTTGTTCCGGTGAACACTAATACTTGGGAAAGGAGAGGCACCATGTTATTTAGTCACGTGTTAAAACAAGATCAATGGTATATTGAGGATTCAGATTTTGAAGATGTTGTTTTGGCTAAAAGGAAGAGGACGGTCAACTCGATGAGGAAAACTATGATCCAAAATGCCAACCAATACTTTTTACGGCGGCAGAGAAGATTAAATGGCATAGAGAATGGAGATCACCGTTGGTGGTAAAAGAGTTGGGGCGAAGAGTGTCGTTCTTACCCCTTTCTCGTGCGACTGAATTACCACTGGGCAAGAAACGGAGAGATACAAATATCATATATGAAAAACGAATGCTACCTGGTCAAGTTCAGATATCATAGAGATTATGAGTCAACCATGATGGGCGGTCCGTGGTTACTGGGTGACACATATCTGACTGTTCATCATTGATTTAAGGGTTTTAATCCGTGGAAAACTAAGATTAAGTCGACGATGATATGGGTATAGCTGCCAGAACTACCAATCGAGTTTATTAATAAGGAGGCAGTGATGCGCATCGTGGAGGCTATTGGAAAACCGATTAGGGTGGATAAAGCCATGGAGTTGGGTGCCAGGGGGAAGTACGCTAGAATTTGTATGGAGATAGAATTGATCATGCCACTATTTTCCAAATACAAGATTGAGATTTGAGGGGGTCCAATACCTGATTAAGTATGAGGGCATTGATAATATTTGTACTAAGTATGAGGGCATTGAAATATGCTAAAAAGATTATAAACCATATATGTATTCTATTAAAATTGTACACAAGAAAAAGGATTACATGAATCGGAACTATATTCAATTTATGTCTAAACTTTAAGTCGATGAATGCATCAGATTATGGAGACTATGAGAGAAAAACATGGCCAAATATCTTAATTTTCTCATAAGTATGGCTATATACGACATAAATATTTTTTAGATACGAACCCATACTAATAGTTGAAACACGGGTTGGGTCGGGTTCTACGGGTTGTGTAATCCAAAATCTAAACCCAACCCAAAAGAGGCGGGTTGTACAAAATAAAACCTTTGTTTTAGCGATAAATACGGCTGGGTTGGGTCGGGTTGGACAGGTGGGTCGGTTTGCGCGTGTGTTTGAAATACGGCTGGGTTGGGTCGGGTTCTCATAAGTATGGCTATATACGACATAAATATTTTTTAGATACGAACTCATACTAATAGTTGAAACACGAGTTGGGTCGGGTTCTACGGGTTGTGTAATCCAAAATCTAAACCCAACCCAAAAGAGGCGGGTTGTACAAAATAAAACCCTCACCCAATCCAAAACCTTCGTTTTAGCGATAAATACGGCTGGGTTGGGTCGCGTTGGACAGGTGGGCCGGTTTGCGGGTGTGTTTGTTCACCACTAGTGAAAATTGAGGATATCCATAGCATGATTATGCGGTTTTGGTGGGGCCAGAAGGGGGAAGAGAGACGGATTTCGTGGGTGGCAAGGAAGTTTTTAATTTGTTCGAAAAGGGACGGTGGAATGGGCTTCAGGGACCTAAGAGGCTTTAACATTGCCCTCCTGGCGAGGCAACTATGGCACCTGCAACTAAGGCCATCTTCTCTAGTAGCACAGATCTTAAAGGCGAAGTACCATCGTCATTCATCTATTTTGGATGCGAAAGTCGACTACAGACCGAGTTTCATTTGGTGGAGTCTTATGAGCGCACAGGAGTTCTCACTGAGTGGGATGCGTTGGAGAATAGGTAACAGGGAGTCAATACATATATGGAGTAATCGGTGGATTGAGAATATGGCAGGACATTTAGTTCCGTTGGCCCCAATGGGGTTACCAGTTGACGCAAGAGTTCGAGACTTGATTGATCCCGTGACATAGAGTTGGGATGAGACCATTATCGAAAGTTGTTTCCCGACGAAGGTTGTTATGGCCATTAGAACGATCCCACTCAGAGATTGCAGAGAGCCGGATCAACTTATTTGGGTAAATAACCCGGCAGGAAATTACACAGTATGGGATGGGTACAGGATGTGGTATCGAAATACCGGGAACACCGGAGCTATGGAGAGGGATTTGGTCGCTGAAAGTGCTACCTAAAGTGCGCCATTTTCTGTGGAAGAAGAGTCGAGATGTGTTGGTGACGGGAGACCGCGTAAGTAGCAAGAGCAGTCTGAGAGGTGATGCTTGCATGTTCTGTATCTACGAAATACCCAAGTTCATTTGTTCGCCCAATGTGAATGGGCGTGCAGGATGTAGAGGCCATCGTCGTTGGCGAAGTGGTTTGAAGCTAGGGGGTATTTGAGCAGCATGAAATGGGATCGGCAAGGTTTTCACTGAGGCCCCGGAGATGGAAGAATGGAGTATGTTACTTTGGTCCCTTTGGAAGGAATGAAATGCTCACCTATTTAATAGAGTAAAGATGAATGAGAGTGAGATGGTTACGAGGGAAATCTCGTTTTTGGACGACTACCAGCAGCAGCAGGGCCTGACTTCGGAATTGTCAAGGCAATGGCGGGACGGAGGGTGGCATCGACCGCCAGAGGGCGAACAAAAATTAAAACAGATGCATGAAAATGTGAGGGGGTCGTTTTGGGAACTTTCGCAAGGTACTCTGTTATAAACGCGCTGCTACGGATCGGGAAATCGCCGGAATCGATAAAGCAAGAATACGAGAACGAGAAACGAAAAACACAGACACACGATTTACGTGGTTCAATAACACGATGTGCGTTAGCTACGTCTACGGGCGAGAGAGAGCCAATTTCACTATATCGAGGAGATTACAGATTACAGAGGAGTATGAGAAGTATTTATAGTACTTCTCCACGTGGGTCTAAACCTAATCCAATCTGGAAAAGGAAACGGTTACAGACCAGGCCCCCGCACCCCCACCGAGGCGTTGCCCCTGGACCCCACTCGCTGACCGGTCAGCGAGACCCCCGATTACCAGTCGTAGCGGTTGATAGTCCGATTCAAGTCACATCAACATTTCGTAAAATTAAAATTTTCATTTATATTGTCGGGAGATCGTGTTGTTGAGTTTGAGGCGATTTTGCAGAATTCAAGTGAGGAAGATCGTCTTCAGCATGGGAAGGGGGAATCAGCAGATCTCACAAGTAGCGGCTGATACCCCCGACTACCAGTCGTAGCGGCTGATAGTCCGATTCAAGTCACATCAACAAATCTCCACCTTGACTTGAATCCTCTTCCTCTGAAATCTCTGATGTACTCTGCTCCTTCTCTCTCTCTCCCGCCATCAATGCCCCGCAGGGCGGAGTCACCCACTCAAGACATTCAGCAAGTCCAAGCAGTGTACGGAACTTTCCATGTGGAACTGGCTTCGTGAACATATCAGCAGGATTATCCGCGGTGCCAACCTTCTTCACCTTAATCCTCTTCTCTGTCCTCAAGAAATGATACCTCACGTCGATGTGCTTAGTCCTCTCATGGTGGACTTGATCCTTGGCCAAGCATATTGCACTCAAACTGTCGCAATACACCACTGCCTGATCATGATGTAGACCAAGATCACCAACCAGTCCCTTCAACCATATTCCCTCCTTAGCAGCTTCTGTTAATGCCATATACTCTGCCTCAGTAGTAGACAATGTCACCGCCGACTGCAAAGTTGCCTTCCAGCTCACTTCAGAACTCCCAAGAGTGAATACATAACCGGTCATCGATCTCCTCGTGTCAACATCTCCAGCATAGTCCGAGTTAGAATACCCAGACACCAAGCACTTTGTATCACTTCCGAAGCTAATCCCCACATCAGGTGTACCCTTAAGGTACCGGAAGATCCTCTTCACAGCCTGCCAATGCTCCTTCCCAGGTTGTATCATAAATCTGCTGACAACACTAACAGCATGTGCAAGATCGGGTCTAGTGCATACCATAGCGTACATCAAGCTACCTACTGCACTAGCATATGGGACTCTCGACATGTACTCCTTCTCAGCCTCTGACTGTGGTGCATAAGCTAAGGATAGATGAACATTTGAAGCACTAGGAGTATTTAAGGGCTTTGCTGAAGACATGCCAAACCTCGACAGTATCTTCTGGATGTAGCTCTTCTGTGACAAGAAAAGCTTCTTCTTCAACCTGTCCCTGTAAATCTCCATACCCAAGATCTTCTGAGCAGCTCCCAAATCCTTCATCTCAAACTCAGCACTGAGAAGCCCCTTTAACTTCTGGATATCAGACTTCAACCTCGCAGCTATGAGCATATCATCCACATACAGAACAAGATAGATCATCGAACCTCCTCCACCTTGTTGTGATACACACAACAATCATATGGACTTCTGCTGTAGCACAGCTCAAGCATGTAACTGTCAAATCTCTTGTACCATTGCCTCGGAGATTGCTTAAGTCCATACAAGGACTTCTTCAGCTTACAAACATAGTCTTCTTTTCCCGGAACCTCGAATCCTTCTGGCTGAGTCATGTAAATTTCTTCCTCCAACTCTCCATGTAGGAAAGCTGTCTTCACGTCTAGCTGCTCGAGCTCCAAGTCATAATGTGCCACTATTGCTAGTAGCACTCTGATGGAAGTATGTCTGACCACTGGTGAGAAAATCTCATTGTAGTCAACTCCTTCCCTCTGCGAGAAGCCTCGTGCAACCACCCTAGCTTTAAATTTCATGCCCTCTTTAGAAGTGACTCCTTCCTTCTTCTTGTAGATCCACTTGTTTGTAACAATCTTCCTTCCCTGTGGTCGATTGACTAGCTCCCAAGTCTGATTCCTGTCATGGGATTCCATCTCATCTCCCATTGCGGCAAGCCACTGATCAGCTTCGCCACCCGAAACGGCTTCTCTATAGGACTGTGGCTCACCTGCATCCACTTCTTCAGCAACCTGAAATGAATACGCCACCATGTCCTCAAACCATACCTCTCTGGAGGTACTCCTTCAGTCTCTCTCTTTGGTCTACCGGAAGCTATAGACTGTTGAGCTCCTGCACTGGACTTTGAAGTTTCTGGCTCTGTAGAAACATCCTCATGTTGATCTTCTCCACCTTGGTGCTCAAACTCACTCTCATTGAGAGTTTGCAGCTCCACCTGCTTATCAACATTCCTTCTACCTTCAACAACAGTAACCTTCAACATGGGGTTAAACATAGACTTCTCATCAAATATCACATTTCTGCTGAGTATAACCTGATGCTCAGAAGGTGACCAGACTCGAAATCCCTTAACTCCATCTCCATAACCCACAAATACACCCTTCTTTGCCCTTGGGTTCAGTTTACCCTCATCCACATGATAATAAACAGGACACCCAAAAACTTTCATTGAAGAGTAATCAGCAGGCTTACCATACCACACCTCATAAGGAGTCTTCAACTCAATACCTGTGTGAGGTCCACGGTTGATCAGGAAGCACGCCATGTTCACTGCTTCTGCCCAGAATCTTCTCTCTAGTCCAGCATTAGAGAGCATGCACCGTGCTCTCTCCAACAATGTCTGGTTCATCCTTTCTGCAACGCCATTCTGCTGGGGTGTATCTCTCACAGTCTGATGACGGGCAATCCCTTCATCCTTGCAGAATTCGTTGAACTCAGAATTACAGAACTCCAGACCATTATCCGTTCGCAGCTTCTTGATCTTCTTCCCAGTCTGATTCTCCACCATTGTCTTCCACTGCTTGAACTTCGTGAAAGCCTCATTTTTCTGCTTCATCATGAAAATCCAAGTAAATCTTGAATTATCATCAATAATAGACAGAAAATACCTGCTGCCTCCAATGGATTCAACTCGTGAAGGACCCCAACAGTCGGAGTGGAGGTAATCCAGTATCCCCTTCGTTCGGTGGATACCCTTCTTGGGAAACTTGCTGTGATGTAGCTTCCCAAACACACAATGCTCGCAGAATTCCAAATTCTGTACCTTGTGCCCGCTAAGAAGATCCCTCTTCGACAGAACTTGCATCCCTCGTTCACTCATATGCCCCAGTCTCATGTGCCAGAGAGGGGTTATTATTCCTGATGAACCTGAGACGATGCAACTGCAGTAGAACCAGACAACACAGACCCTTGTAATGCATACAAGGTCCCACGCTTCATGCCCTCAGCACCTTCCTTGAACCTTTGCAGACATACACAACTCCACCTTTTCCTTTGAAACTGAAACCCTTGCTGTCGAGTAGACTCAAGGAGATCAGGTTCTTTGTCATTCGTGGAACATGCCTGACATCATTCACGGTACAGAACGAACCATCATGTGTCCGAACCTTTATGGACCCGATTCCAACAACCTTGCAGACAACTCCATTAGCCATGACCACGTTACCACCATCTATCTGCTCGTAGGTTTTGAAGCAATCCCTGTTCGGAGACATATGGTATGAGGCTGCAGTATCCAGAAACCACACATCCCCACGATGTGCCTTCTCATCTACAGCCAAGGCGAGATTGTCTTCAGAACTGTTGTCCACTTCTGCCACGGCAACTGAACCTTGTTTCTTCTGTTGCCCTCTTCTCTTGGGACGATTGTACTTCCAATGCCCCACTTCCTTATAGTTGTGACAAGCATCACCTGGCTGTGGACCGGGACCCTTGGAATTCTTGTTCGAATTCCCTTTACCATATTTCTTCTTTCCCTTTCCACCTGTAACAGCCAAACCCGATGCCTCACCACCTGTCCAGATCCGGACGCCTTATGTCTGATCTCTCTCGTATGAAGAGCAGACCTGACATCCTCCAACGACACGCTTTCTTTTCCAGCAATAAAAGAATCAACGAAATTCTCATATGAACTCGGCAAAGAAACCAGCAGGATTAGGGCAGCATCCTCGTCATCAACTTGAACATCTATATTGCGCAGATCTAGCAAAATAGAGTTAATATGTTCGAGATGTTCCCTCAAAGGAGTACCTTCTTGCATCCTCAAGCTGAACAATCGTTGCTTGAGATGCAGCTTGTTGGTTAAGGACTTCGTCATATACAGACTCTCCAACTTTAACCACAAGCCCACGGCAGTCTTCTCAGCAGCGACTTCAATGATGACGTCATCAGACAACGATAGCATGATGGTCGAGTGGGCCTTCTCCTCCAGGGTATTCCACTCATCGTCATCGACCGCGGCCTTCTTCTGTTTCGCAGATAGCGGCCCCCGCAGCCCTTGTTGTTTTAGTAAAGCCTGCATCTTGATCTGCCATATAGTGAAGCTGTTCTTCCCCGTGAACTTTTCGATCTTCATGTTTACCGACGTCATTCTTCTGAATCGAAAAACCTAGCCTGATTTCCAGCCGCGGCTCTGATACCACTTGTTATAAACGCGCTGCTACGGATCGGGAAATCGCCGGAATCGATAAAGCAAGAATACGAAAGCGAGAAACGAAAAACACAGACACACGATTTACGTGGTTCACTAACACGATGTGTGTTAGCTACGTCCATGGGCGAGAGAGAGCCAGTTTCACTATATCGAGGAGATTACAGAGGAGTATGAGAAGTATTTATAGTATTTCTCCACGTGGGTCTAAACCTAATCCAATCTGGCAAAGGAAACGGTTACAGACCAGGCCCAGAACCCAAACCCAAATAACATTGAGCCCATACCAGTCGTAGCGAGACTGATAGTCTGATTCAAGTCACATCAACATACTCAAATGGCCTTTTCCTATTTGCAGCGGCTATGCGAACTAGGGGGACTTCTCGGTGGAGATGGGAGAAGCCTTGGCAGCTGAGTTTGGATGCCAATTGGCGGTTCAACTTGGACTGGTAAGACCGATGCTTGAAATGGATAGACTTCTTGTGACCCAACATATTCACAGTGCAATTACGGACCATACAGAAGTAGGAATGGTGTGTCAGAATGTGAGGCGGCTGTTGGCCAATACGACTAGAGGAACGTGGCATCATGTCTAGCGTGAAGAGAATTGTGCAGCTCATTTAATGGCTACATTTAGGACGGGATGAGATGAAATTGTGGTTGGGTTTGACAGGCCACCGATGATTTTGTTTGACCAGCTACGGCTGGATGATGTAACTGTCTTACCACAATAAAAGCTACAAGCACAGGTTACTATAAAAAAATCTTTCCGGGGATGAAAGAGGAAGAAAGAGGACTAAGAAGCTCGATATTTTTTTCCATTTAAAAAAAATTATAAATAAAAAATATTATTTTTGCTTACGTGGTCGTCTCCATTACAAAATTAATAACGGTAACGGGTTGTTAACCATATTTTGACCCGCAACAATAGTTAATGGCTAATAATTTGTATTTCAAAAATTATAACTAATAATTTGAACACTTTGAAAAGAGTTGGCTGATATTGTATTTAGTATTTACCCTTTTCTTTACACAAACTTGATAATTTAAATTTGGATGTTTGTATTAAGTGAACCACATTAATGTCTTATATAGATTCTATCATGTCCCAAGCTCTGATTGCTAGCTGCTTCTCGGCGTCCATTGCAGAAAGAATTCTGCATATTCCGCTGCGAGGTAATGGGGAAGTCGGCCGCTTAATTTGGACGGAGAATGACACAGGTGATTATATTGTGAAGGATGGTTATAAAGTGTGGCTCCGATCTTTTAAGCATAAAGAATCATTAGTAGTCTGTGGATACCTGCGGATTTGGAAGAGGCTTTGGGCCATGAATACTCCACCAAAAGCCAAGCATTTTGTATGGAGATTCATGAGAGATATATTGCCCGCCAGGAACCATATCAGTACCAAGAGTACAAAATGGGGGGACAAGTGCCCTTTTTGTAATTTGAAGGAGATACAAGCTCATATGTTCGGTGAATGTGCGTGGGTATCTAGTCTGTGGAGAGCATCAGATATGGTTGATCTCTTTCTGTGCAATGATAGTGAAAATTGCTATGAATGGATGGTGAAGGCGATGGAAGAAAACCCAAACGAAGGCCTTGAAAGATGGTGTACCCTCCTTTGGTTTCTATGGCGAGAGTGCAACGCTCATCTCTTCAATGGGCTCTGGCTACCGGAGCAGAAGATAGTGCCAAGAGCGAAAGCCTTCTTGGAAGAGTACCAAAACCAACAACAGCGGACTGCGATCCCGGTGGCGACGGTGACGGCAGTACAGTGGAGGAAACCCAATCCAGGCCGAGTGAAAATCAACACGGATGTTGGTTTCTTGGCTGACGGTGGCATAGGGTTGGGTATGGTTGCTAGAGATTCAAAATGGAAGTTCATAATGGCTGTAGCGAAGAGAGTGATATGCACTTGGAAGGTGGAAGAGGTTGAGACTTTGGCGATGGAGTTCGGGGTCCAGCTGGCTCACCAGAACAATGTTCTCAATTCGATCCTTGAAGTTGATAGTTTGCAGCCTGTACATAAGCTTGAAGATGCAGCCTCTGTCCATACCGAAGTCGACACAATTTGTAGGAGTATAAGAAGGTATCTAATATCTATGGGAGGTCGTCTTGGCAGCATGTGGGGCGTACAGGAAATGAGGTTGCACACTTAATGGCACAGGTAGCAACGACATGGAATGAGCATGAGGTTTGGTTTGATAGATCGTCGGTCTATATTGTTGACCAGTTACTATTGGACAATGTAACCACTTCCACTGGTTAATATATTACCTAGGGGTGGGCACGTGGGTGGTTAATCCGCAGATTGATATCGATACCCGCAAATAACCCGACCCTCACGCAGTGGGTGATTGATGTGGGTGGATTGCAGATTGATAAATCACTCACCCGCACTTATGTGGGTGGGTGGTGGGTGGATTGCGGGTCACCCGTATGACCCACATTCTATTTTTACATGAAAAAAGTCGTTTCTTATAGTATCCAATATTAATCATATTTTCGAACTACACAACAGTCTGACCATATACTTCAAAACGTAGAGAATAAAGAATAGTTTTCACTACTATTATTGGTTATTGTGTTGTGCAATATTCATTAGATATTGAATATTAGTATGCAAATAATTATTAATATCCATTAAATATTGGGATGCAAAGTATAAATTATTAATTGTATCAAAATCACAAATTATTTATACAATCTTACTAATTTCCTATGAACTTATTATAAATGTTAGTCAACTTTCGTAATAGCTAGTTGGATAATTATTTTTGCGGGTTGATCCGTGACCCAACCGCACCCATCCGCCACACCCAACCAACCCGCAAAAGTATGTGAGTGGATTGCGGGTCATAATTATTCCAACTCGCTAGTATGCGGGTGGGTCAATTTGAAACCAAAACACACCCAACCCACTCATTGCCCACCTTTATTATCTCACAGGTTCCGATAAAAAAAACTCATGTCTCAAGCTCTGTACTCCGTTTCCATTTTGATCATTCAAATACAGGTTCGTTAATATCAAGGGAGCTCTGTACTTTGTTAGTTGTTACCAAGGTTGTCAACCTATGGGTTGACCCACTTTGACCCTGGCACGGTGAGAAAAACGGGTCGCATGCACCCCCGGGTCGACCGCAACAAGGTATCGGGTTGGAGGTCAAATTGTGTCATTTTTTTCTTTGGTTTGCGAAATGCGCCTATTTTCCGATTTTTTTTTTCGCCTAACTCAATCTTTGGAATCCTAAGTTGAACATTTGAATATTGATGTTATATAAGTGTGTGTGAATTTTTACTATATGTTGAATCTAAATCTAAGTACGATATGTTATTTTGGTAGAATATTATATGTTATAACTCATATGTTATATGAGATTTGATAAAAACGGGTAACCCATTAACTTTTAACCCACTAGCTCGACCGGCTCCGGATCAGCCCGTGAATTGACAAGCTTGATGTCAAACTTAATTTTAAACTCTCTTTACTACTTTTGAGTTTTGATGTTTGGAGCTTTAGTTTTAGCTCAAGTTCCCTCTCGTTAACATCCTAAACAGATATTTGTCGCTCATGGAATCCATTTAACTAATTAACTTAGTTATTCAATAAAAGAAACTACGATGTTTCAAAAATTAACAAACTCAAAGACTTCATTTCCTCATTTTAGTATCTCAAAACAGAAAACACACACTTAAACTCATTGGTAAATCTTCATTTCTATGGTAACCGATCATTTTTATCTAGTAGTATATCCGATTGACAAGTTTGTAAATACCCACAAAAAAAAACATTCAATTCTTCCTCAAAAGGGTTGACCATGATCATACGTACGTACAGAATATCTTTTATAATTAACTAATTAAGTGAATTTTATTATGAACAGCAGGTCAAATAAAACCGCTAAAACAGTATAGAGAAAATAAAGGACTTGGTTAAGCCTGCAAGACATTTTACCACAAATCAACCGGTGAATTTGGGCGGCTTTCCTTTCCCTCTGGCATTTGATTTTCGTTTTCCAGTTCCTATTGTCTGTCCATTGACCATTTCGAAATCGACATTACACACACGTATCTTGATAAATATATGTATATTTACTTGTTTTACCTACGACCAGAGAAATGAATTTACAAAATGGGGGAAGATGATCACCCACCCCGCAGCCCCAACCGCTCTTTACAGGGAAGGCTACCTCTCCTCTGAATTGAATCTGTTCCAAGCTTCCTGCAAACAAAGACCAATAACACATATTCATCACCTACGGGAAGAGGTAAAAAACAACCCGAAATTTTTGGGGAAAGGAAGACACTCGGGCTCCATTGGCAAGCAGGCGAACCTTGAGGAGATCAAAGACCTTCTCGCATATGTACTTCTGCTGAATGCTTGCACCGCGCTGTTGTAATTTGTCGGGATGAACGCACAGAGTGGCTTTCCTGTAACCTCTCTTTACTGCAGCTGCTGTGATTACTTCCGTCAGTGGTATTGGCTGCCAACCGCTATCGGCCCCCAGAATCTGATGGAGACAAGGGTAGTAACTAGTAAGTCATTCTTTTCTAGCTTCAGGTATTGTGAAGCAATCAAAGATGAAGGAAGCATCGAGCTAATCACCGAAGACGATCACTTACATATTGCAAGGTTGAAAGTAATGCGCGCAAATTCCCTTCCTTCCCGCTACACCACCTCTTAACCTCAGCATCCAGCGCTTCCGACAACCTCTGCCAACGACACGAGAGCTATGAGCTAAAAGAAATAAAAGCAAAAGCAACAGTGTTTCGTTCCAGCTTTAGAACAAGTAGCAGATGGGCCATTACATTTCTCTCAGCTTGTTCTCTTTGAGCCTGAACATCACGCATGTTCTTATCCGCCAAAGCTTTTGCCTGAAGAAACCAGTAGTTAGTTAGAGAGTAAAAGAAACTACTTCCAAATTAAACACAAACTTTTAACCACAGACTGAGGCCTGATTAAACCCATACCGCACGATCAGCTGTTCTCCTGTATCGCTCTAACCTAGCTTTACACCTTTCAGCCGATTCACCTTCAACTGCTTCAGATCTCTCGCCACGATTGGAACCTTTTCATAGAAGGTTAAGAAGCAAGACCATTACGACATCTGAAGTAAGATGTTCTGCACCGATTGAAAGGAAAAATGGTTGTATTTAATACCATTGTGAGCCGACGAAAATGTGTTTCTGTACCCATTAGCTGTGGTTGCGTTCTGGAACTGTGCCTCCTGTAGTTCATGCAAGTTTAACGTTTAATAGCTGCCCATTGCACCAAGAGAAAAAATAACAATAATAATAATAAAGGCAGGGGATTAGGAGAGCACTCACGGAGGAAGAAGAAGAGCTTTGCCTCCCATTGTTCCCCCCGAAAGAAGCAGTCTTCTCAGTCCTGGCTCTTTCAAACCCCCGTCCTCGAGCCTCTGCAGCCCTAAATTTGTTGGGATCTCCTGCTGTCTTATCGGATAAGGATTTCTCCCGAGCTTCTGCACATGCCTTCTCCAATCTTTCACGGGCCTCGTTCATTGCCCTTTCCACAGCTGCTCGCTCTGCCTTCTCGCGGGCTTCAGCATACGCCTTCTCACGAGATTCAAGTATTGCCCTGTCGACAGCCATCCTGTCCTTCTCTCTTTCCCTTTCCCTTTCCCTCTCTTCTTCCATCTTTCTAAGACGTTCCATTTCCAAATCTTTCTCTCTTTTCAACCGTGCAGCTTCTATGCCGTCTGATGGAGCAGGTTGGTTAAGGTTCTTCACTTTTCTTTCCATGGTTTGACTGACATTAGCTTGCTGAGCTGTTCTTTTGGTGCTTCCTTGAACTTCTGAGGATGCAAGCGGCTGAGTGCCCTCTGTTTTAATTCCACCGTCAATCGTCTCTCTTGCTGAAGGGGAATCATCCCTAGTCTCTTCTTTGTTCGCGTTCTTTTCCCTTTCGACCTTGTCATTTGCAAACATGTTCCCCGTCACCGACGCTGCATTTCTAAAATTTGCAGCATCTGTTGGTATATCGCACTGAGCTTTGTTCTTAGTATCGCTGTCTTCAGCTGACAATTCTGTTTGGCCTTGCTCAAGGATTTCATGCTTCCCAACGGTCGATTTCCTGCCAAGTTCTGGATCACTAGGTGTCTTCTCATTTACTCCATAACAAAATACTCCCGGTTTTCCAATAGGTACCTCTGCTTCTTCAAGCTTCTTATCTTCTCTCAGTTTAAATGCTGGGTACTGGAAACTGTGAGGTTCCTCTGATTCACTATCACCCATACTTTTATGCTTCATCATCACCTCTTCACACTCATCTTCTTCTGAGATGCATCCAAGTTGACTAGTCTCACATTCTGCTTCTCGTACTGGTTGGCTGTCTTCTACTTCCTGAGGTGGGCTGATTGTCGTTTCTTTGATTACCTCATCCAGCTTCTGTAACAGTTCCACATTATAAAACTCTTCAGTTATGTCCTCTACAACCTGTGCTTCATTAACTGCCTCCTCAAGTGGGTTCTCCACTTCCTCTATCTCGAATGCATCCTTGTGTATCTTCCCCTTCTGTTTCTGTTCAAACGTTTCATTTACCTTTTCCTCTCCCCTTAAAACCTCTACCTCTTCTTGTTCCTTCTCCATATCTTCTGATTCGGCAGACCCAACTCTTGATCTCGACTCCTCTTCCTTCTCAAGAGCCTCGGCCCGTCGATTCTCATTTTCCTCTATTTGTTTCTTGTCATTCTCTGCCCGTTCAATAGCTTCCCTCTTTTTCTTGTCATTCTCTGCTTGTTCAATAGCCTCTGTCGCTTTTCTCATATTTTCTTCCTTCTCAAGAGTCTCTTTACATTTCCTTTCACTTTCTGCCAGCTCGATTGCTAAATCTCTTAGTTTCCTTTCATTTTCTTCCAGCTCAATAGTCTCTTGTATTCTCCTTTCGTTGTCTAGACGCTCAAGATCTTCAATCAACCTTCTTTCATTTTCCTCCCTTAGGAGAGCCTCTTTTCGTTTTCTCTCATTTTTCTCCCTTTCTTTACCCTCCTTCTGTTTCTTCTCAGTCACTTCCTGCTCAAGTAACACTTTGACGTTTTTCTCCTCTACAGGAATCTCAAAATTTTGAATCTGTTCCTGTTGGAAATCTTCTCTGTCCTGGTCAAATTTTATCTCCCCCTCCAAGACTTTACCAACCCATTTTGGTAGCAACTCTTCTTCTTCTCTATGCTTCATAACATGTTTTGATCCCAGAGTACTTTCCTTCAATTGAATATCTACTGCACTCTGGTGCTTTACTAATCCATCGCCTCTAGAATGTTTATTTCCAGTTTCGACAGGCCGCTGCCAGTGCTTTCTAGATTTCTTGTCATTCTCTACTCGGGTGGGAGCCTCTTGAGTTATTTGACGTCGTTTCTCTTCATTTGACATATCTAGTTTTTTCCCATGCCCAGCAATGGTGGAATCCACCTTCCCTTGTTTCGCATTCCAGTCACACTGATGCTCCAGTACATCAGCAGCCACCTTTTTCCCTTTCTTTTCATGCCCATTGGCATTTATGTTCTGTAATGGAACGTTTTCATCGTTTGCCTGGCCAGAAGGCTTGTCAAATTTCTCCCGCACCAGCTCAAAAAAATGTGCAGCTTCTTTCCATTCACCTCCGTCTATGTCATCATAGCCTTGAGAGGATAAAGATGCCCTATCATTCATCTCTTCAGCAGTTCTGGGTAAAGCATTAGCCCTGTTCCCATGTAAGGAATCTGAGACTGGATCAGTTTTCTTCTCCAAGTCTTGTGTCTCAGTTAAGCTGAAAAATTCACCTCCATTCTCCTCTTTTCCATGCGCATGCTCGTCTTTTGCAATCCCTAATCCACCAGCCACTTTGGGTCCCTTACCTTCCGTGTCTCGTCTTCCAGTTCTGGACCCCGATCCAGCACGTCTATGACTGCCATCTCTCTTCCTCTCCAATGATTCCTTTGCACTCTTGAGCTTTGCTTGAGCTTTCTCCATCGCCTCTTTCATGGCAGCTGCAGACGCTGCAGCAGCTGAACTTGCATCAACCTCTACATCAAAGTATGGTGGAGAACAATCACTTGAGATATGTTCATGAGCAGCAACTTTATGACTCGGAACACCCAGCTTATCAGAAGTCTTCATTTTGACATCTACTGCAGGTGGAGGTGGAGGTCTAGCAGGTGGTGGCAAGTGAGAGGGCTCGGTTTGCAAACTGAATTCTGTGATTGTCACAAACTCGCTACCGGGAAGAGAGATATTTCTATTATACTCTTTTTGAGGCCTAATGTCAGTTCCAGCAGACGCCACGAAAGACGGGTGTGACATTGTCTTCTTAAGATGTCTTCCGTTCAACATTTCTCCACTGAAGTCTATATTCAGATGACCATCATCGCTGACCAGCAGAGCTGGGTATTCATCATCAGGCTGTAATGAACTAGACTTTTCAACCTTAACTGCGTACCCAGGAAATGCATGGTGCAGGGGAGCTACATGGGTAGTCCCATTAGGCAAATCTCCATTGCTTGTTTGGGCGGCATTGTGATAGGATATATTGAACTCCAGGCTACCATCAACTGGATCGTAAAAATCACCATTGGACATGAAATGATCTTTTGCAGGATCGTCCGACTCTTCGGAGAGATATTCAGCACCTTCTGGAGTCCTGAGAATAAATCATCAGAAAAACCAGCTTCCGGATCAGATCACTGACCAAACATCGATGGTAATGTTGCAGACTTGACAAGTTCTAATATGGTAAAAGACCATCCATACATTAACAACAGAACCAGTAGTTGCCGGTTGTTATACCAAAAGCCCCAGTAGCTTCTAAGTCAATTAAATTTATCAGTTTCACCACACAAAAAAAGACTTGCCATTCTGTGCCAAAGAGACTTAGTAAGCTGGCAAAAGGTTTACCGTCATCTTCCCCATGACAGAAATCCCCCAACAAACTGAACAACTTACCAGAGTAATCCCAAGAAGTTGCCCACAAATCACAATTCAAAGCAGAGCATAGCTGAAGCAACAGATGAAGCATTTCTGGGCTAACTTACAAAGTAAATGTAAAAAAGTACTACTTACTGTAAGGCGACACAGAAACTTGAGACGAAAACAAAAGTGGAGACAACAAAAAAACAAAACAAGTAACAATAAATGCTCCGATTCCTCGCAACAACTAAGCAGCAGCACATTCACCTGGCGATTACCTTCAAACAGGGGAAGACACAGGTAGCCGCAAAAGGAAGGGAGAAAAAAGAAAAGGATTAAACAAATAAATAATAATAGTAGAAGAAGAAGAAGAAGAAGAAGTGGAGAGCGCGTAGAAGGAACAGGAAAGCATTTTGGTCTCCTTACCAAGCCTCGTCTGAAGAGGAGCAGCCGCGGCCGGCATTTGAACGGTCCATCCTCACCAACTCATCATAAGAGACGGCGAAATCCGGGGAGCTGAACCCTCCAAACACCTCCCGGTAGTCGAAACCGGAGCTCCGTACATCGAAGAACATTTCGGCCTCGCCGTCGACGGAAGGAAGATCGAGCACGGGAATCGAGGAGGCGCGTGGAGCGTGGAAGGCGCCGAATATTTCGGCGTAGTCCTCAGGCCGAGGCGAGAGCGTCGGGTGCCCGGACTTGGGCGGGCCGCCGAAGACGTCGTCGTACACGGACTTGGAAGCGGAGGCGAAGCTGGTGGCGGCGCCATTGCTGCAGGAGGACTTGTTCTTAGAGAGGGAAGCGGCAGCTGCAGCTGAAGTGCCGCCGCTGCTCGGGTGGCGAGAGTAATGCGAGAGATTTTGCATTTGGAGAAGAGAACAGAGCTCTTCTTTCTAGTTTCTACTGATTTAGGGTTTGGGAGTCGGAAATGATCTCTGTGAAGGTCGGAGACGGAGAGTGCTTTTTTGTATTTTTTTTTTTTTTTTTTTTTTTTTGTTATGCTGCTTTTCTCTCTCTGTGTTTCTTTTTCTGTCCGTCTTTCTCTCTCTCTTTCTTTCCACAGTCACTCTGCTCTGCAAGAAGTCTTTCCCTTTGGCAGGAGCAGAGCAGGAGGGAGGGAAGGGGGAAAAATGGAGAAAGAAATAATAAAAAAAGCCGAAAAGGAACTAAAATAATGCTAATTAATTTATATTATTATTATAAAGAAAATGAAGAGAGAGCCTAGCTTGTGAAATGACGGAAAGGGGCTTGGTGCATGATTACGGAGATTTCTTTCCCTTTCTTTTTCCGGGGGCCGATGGTCACGCGGGAAAGAGAAAGGGATGATTATTAGATAGATACGAACAATTACTACTTACAAGTGTGAAATAGGAATCCCAATTTCCAAGGCTAAGTTTAGGCAGGTAAATTAATTACGACTTCCCGAAACCCTAATGTAGGATGGAAGTAGTGGAGGTGCTGGCCGCAGCGCAGTCGGCTGCTCCCCACGAACAATAGTCCTGAAATTGGGAGCGGCGGAAAGAAGCAGGAGTTGTCCGCAATAATAAGAAGCAGATAAAACAAGGAGGATGCAAACACCGCTCCCAGTAAGTAAAGTTGTTGTCTTGTTCCTGAAGAGGAGAGGGATCCTAGCCATTCCCTGGAAGAACACTTTTCTGGATCCATGGGGATTCTCTACTTGTTTGGCGCCTTGTCATTTCATTTTTGCTATTTTGGCAAGGGATGGTTTGGTTTGGTTTGGTCATAGATAAATTGATATATGATGAAGAATGATGTATAATCATGGCTGCTAACGGGTTGTCGGTTAGTAAGTTAATCCGAAAATCAAACTGAAAATTATTGGTATTTGGCTCACCGAAAAATAATAAAAAAATGTGTTGATCTCGGTTTCGGTTTGGAATTTGCGGTAAGTTGCTAACTGACGGTTACCGGTTACTAACCGACGATTACCGATGCATCTATAACTAACCGGCCAGTTGAATTGAGTAGTCAAACAACGATGACTTGACTCTTTCCTTCTCCGTTAGGTATGGCGATCAAACCCGCGACAACGAATAGCCGATTGCTCCCGACACAGTCAATGCGGGGAATACACGCATTGACTGATTATGGAGTGTGTATGGATTAAAACCAACAAAAAAGTTTGATGGGTATGGGACGAGTGTGGTTTTACTCTCCCTGCCCCATACCATACTCGCCTCGCCAAAATATTTCACAACATATAAAAAATGCAATGATCAAATTTTAATTTTTCAATGATAGTGCGAGTAATTCAAAAAAAAAAGTATAAATGTAATTGAATGGCCGCCCAACTAAATCTAATTCCCTCGATTGTCTCTTTACTTTTTTCACTTTTTCCCATGGTTAACAATAATGTTAGTTATTTATTTGTGAGTAGATGTATAAGAGTCGGAGATGAATTATTTAGATAATATTATACTCTATCTTACGGATTAATTGATATTTTAATATCACATGCTTTGAACCATATTAAGCATGATTGTATCTTCGTTGATTTCATGATTTATAAGGTTCATTTAGTGTTATGATTGAAAATCCACATGTTAAAATTTAAGTATATTAATGGTGGATGTACAGCGCGGAGTATTACCCACGGGTACTTGAAATCCACGAGTATGGGAATGGGGTACAAAATCTTCCCTCGTATGGGTATGAGACGGGTATGGGTTTGGATATTTGAAAATGGAGATGGTTTAGGCAAAATCGCCTGACATCCCTATTCCCCATCCACATGCTTCTCAACATCGATCTCCATTCCAAATCTTCAACTCCACATTGGAGAAACATGAACCCTAATTGGTTAATTCCATTCTCAACCTCGTCCTCTCATCTTGAACTCGTCGCCCAACATTCTCAACCTTGCCTTCTATTGCCAACTCTCATCTTCGCCCACCACCAGCAGCCAACTAGTCTTCATGAACCCCCTCCACTCCTGACCTTCCACGAAAATCGAGCCCCGCCCGATTCCGATGTTTCACCTCAAGTGGGAGAACGCTTTCACCTTCTCTTGTCTAGCCAAAAGTGGGGGAAGGTTGATAGTGGCTCTTGGAAGTGAGTGCAACGTTCGTCAAGTTTCGTTCCCTGTCTGCTCTGAAACGAAGACAACCCTGCCGATTAGCATAGTGGCAACGCACGAGATCCTGTCAAGCGTAATCAAGAGAAGAACCAACACAAGATTTATGTGGTATTCTCAATGAGTATCATTGAGAATAATCCACGGAGAGGAGCAACCTTTTAGAGTCAAATCATATTATCAGAGAGTTCTTAGGTTACAAAGGCGGCTATTACTACAATATATACCCTAATCGCAAAACCATATCACACGCGTAGCAATAGCTAATTACGAAATAATTATAGACTAATTATATTTAACTACTTATACTTCTAACACCCTCCCTCAAATTGATGATGCTTGCGCAACATCAATTTGTATGCCAGAAACCAGTGTCTAGTAGAGGCCACAACTTTCGTGAGTAAGTCGAAAATCTGCTCTTCAGAAGTGATATAGGACAGCTCTATCTTGCCTTCAGTAACCAACTGATGAATATAATGAACATGTACCTCTATGTGTTTAGTGCGATCATGAAGAACCGAATTCGTAGCTATCTGAATCGCTCTAGTGTTTATCTGCATATAAACACATAGGAAAGGTACATTCCAAACCAAGCTCCGCAACAAGGCGATGTAACCATACAAGTTCCGAAGTAACCTCTGACATGGACCTATACTCAGCCTCAATGGAGGATTTTGACACCCTTTCCTGCTTCTTACAGTTCCAAGACAGAAAGGCTTCACTAATTCGCACACACCACCCAGAAGTAGACTACCTAGTGTCTAAGCACCCAGCCTAATCGACATAAGCATAAGCTTCAATCACAGACTTACCAGTGGAAGGAAAGAAGAGTTCGACCTCATGAGTACCACACAAATAGAGCAGGATACGGCGTACCGTAATCATGTGAGAAGTCTGAGGAGCATACATAAACTGACTAACCACCTGTACGGCGTACGAAATGTCCGGGGCCACTATGGATGAGATAAATTAAACTCTCAACCAAGCTGCGATAATGTGAGCCATCATGAAGAAGATCACCATCACTCTGTCACTAGACTGAACAAATACACCCGCAAACCAACCCACCCATCCAACCCGACCCAAGTCACCCGTATTTATCGCTAAAACCGAAGATTTTAGGTTGGGTGAGGGTTTTCTTTTGTACAACCCGCCTCTTTTGGGTTGGGTTTAGATTTTGGATTACACAACCCGTAGAACCCCGACCCAACCCGTGTTCCAACTATTAGTATGAGTTCGTATCTAAAAAATATTTATGTCGTATATAGCCATACTTATGAGAAAATTAAGATATTTTGCCATGTTTTCTATCATGGTCTCCCTAGTCTAATGCATTCTTCGACTTAAAGTTTAGACATAAATTGAATATAGTTATGATTCATGTAATCATTTTTCTTGTGTATAATTTTAATAGAATAACATATTATGGATGCGTTTGTTTATAACCTTTTTAGCCTATTTCGACAAATATCGTAAAAAAACTAGACATATGTTGAAGTAAATCACATTTTATTAAAATTCAAACAACATTTGTGAATTTTGATACCTTTCACCTCGGTTTATTTGTTTGAAATTTTAATTAGTTATAAAATATTTTTATGATGTATAATAATTATATATTTTATGTTGGGTTGGGTTTTTACTTAAAAATATTGCCAATCCGACCCAACCCAATTAGAAACAAACCGTATGATTTAAATTTTTTTGGGTGGGTTTGGGTTTGATAATTCCCAAACCGTAGTGCATGGATTGGGTGATTAAAATGGTTAAACCCGAATCAACCGACCCATGTACACCCCTATCTGTCGCAGCTTCAAATTTTGTTCCATGGGTGTTGAACAGGGATCACATGTCTCCATTTGAGCAGGCTCAATCAAATCTAGAATGTATTTTCGTTGACAAGCAAAAATACCATCGGATGATCAATGAATCTCCAAGCCGAGGAAATATGATAAATCACCAAGCTCCTTTAAGATTAAACGAAGAGTGTAACGTCTGAGTTAACGACCGATTACCCTGAACATCATCCCCACTAATGACCATATCTTCAACAAAAATAAGGAGAATTGTAAGACCTCGAGATGTCCGACGCATGAAGAGGGATGGGTCGTTACTCGTTATCCCTATGAATAAACCCAGCAGAGCAAATAGTTGCATGGAATTTTTCAAACCATGCGGGAGGAGCATGTTTCAGACCATAGAGAGAGAGACGCAGATGACAAACCTTAGTCTTATCACCGTTCAAATAGCCAGGTGGACACTCCATATAAATAGTCTCCTTAAGATCACCATACAAAAAAACATTTTTTTTATGTCCAGTTGCTTCAACTGCCATCCCCATAACGCAGCTATCGCAAGAAGAGCACGAACCGTCTACATCTTCGCCACTGGAACAAAGGTCTCCTCATAATCAATACCAAATTCCTGTTTGAATCCCTGAGCAACCACATGTGCTTTATAGCGCTGAATTGAGCCATCAGGATGCAACTTAATATTGTATACCCACTTAGAACCAATGACAGGGTATTCAGACTGACGATCGACCACATCCCAAGTATGACTAGCCTCAAGGGCATCAATCTCAATATTCATCGCATTATCCCAATGGGGATTACCATGTGCCTGTTTGTAAGTAGCAGGAATAGGAATATGGGACATGGCAAAGGCAACAAAGTTAGTCAGACGTGTGGGTGGCTGACCTTTGGTCGCGCTGGTGGAGCGCCAAAGAGGAGGCACCACGTCAGCTCCAAATGGCTGGTGAGTTGAGGCTTCCGAAGACTCTCCATCAGAGGAGGACGAACTAGAGCGGGCCAAGGAAGATGAAGAAGAAGAACTCCATCAGTAAAATGTGTTAGCTATGTGATACATGATTAATTCTACATATTTTTACCCTTATTCTTAATCGTTTCTTGACCATTTGTCTTGAAAATGCACTTTCATTTGCCCATTTATGCTAAGTTGTGTTGTTTTGCCATATTTCACATCCTAGTACATGGAGAAGATTTATAAGCAAATTTTGGGGTATTTGTAAGTCAAACTAGACCAAGGAAGGCTAAGCCAAGAGTCACGGCCTTGGATCTCAAAACTCAGTCGTGAGAATCGCTAGAAAGGTCATGGGAATATCACAGGAGGTATGAGTATGTCTCAAAGTCATGGTTTGCTCACTGAAAGTTGTAACCGTGACTTTCCTCAATGTCACAACTGTAATTCTCTAAAACAAGCTAAACATAAAGAGACGTTATAAGAAGTCATGGTCGTGATTTTTTACCATCAATCTGCCACTGTCTAGGGGTGTAAGTTTGACCCTAAAAACCCACTAACCCGTCCCGTCCCTGAGGGTCAGGATGGGTCAGTTTGTCTATAGGGTCAGTTTAGGGACTGGTCAGCTTTTGACCCTATAAGGGTCAGGACGGGTCAGGTCAACTTAGGGACGGGTTTTGACCCTGTGACCCTTAGCAACAAAAAATATCTCATACCACATTCTCTTTGTAAAAGTTTTCAAAGTTTAGGTACTAAATTGTAAAAATAAAAAATTTTGGGTACCAAAATATAATTTTACCATCAAAATTTAAGGACTTATTTGTAAAAAAAAAATAAATTTTAGGTACTAAATTGTATGAAAAAAATAATTTTGGGTACCAAAACATAATTTATAAAAAAAGTATTGTGTAAATTAGGATCGACCCACTGACCCGACCCGTTCCATCCCTTGAGGGTCAGATAGGGTCAAGAATGAGACAGGAACATGACGGGACAATTATACATCTTGACCATTCAGGGACAGATCAGACGGAATTATGAACGGGTGAGGACAATTTTCAGCCTACCACTGTCAAGGATAAATAGCACGCTACGAATTTTTCAAAGGGCAGCTTAATTTTTAGAATTGTTTTTTGAGTTAACTAAAAAAACAAAAAAAAAAAAAAAAGAATTGTCAAATCAACAATTTAGTATATTCTCTTCATCCTTTATTTTTAATATAAAATTTTGTATTTTGTATTAGGCGAAGTCACGCGAAGGTCAAATGCGGAAATTTCAAATTTGAATGGTTGGTGGATGTGGATTCCGATTTTCTTTTTCGCTCTTTTCCCCAGCTGGATTTGGAGCTCACATAATCACTATTCACTGTCGTTGATTGAATTAGCCAATTAGGGGAGGGGGAAATTGTTTTAGTAGGTTGGTTTTGGGTAATAATGAATTTGATTAGGACATTCATGTGTATTTGTTGAGCTTTGAAGGAATAACACGCTGCTGTATTCCTAACTCTCTCTCTCTTTCTAAATGATGTGATTTGTGATCATTTTAAAATTGCAAATCCTTAATCGGAATCCCAAAAACTTCCTTGATAATCTTCTTCATTTATTGCAATTTTGGTTATGATGGCTTTGTGTGCACCTACTCCCAAGATGTTTTCTTCATTTTTTTTTACTAAGGGGTCGTTTGCTTCATGGATTTGGTATCCAAATCCAATCCATCATGGATTTAACAAAAATCCATTGTTTGCTTGCACTTTTTTTGAAAAATAAAAATCCATTATTTGCGTGAATAAGCGCCCTCCATTTTGTTTTGAAAAATAAAAATTGTAATTATATCTTTAACAAATGGATAAAGTCGGAGGCGGAGCTAGGAATTGAGGTTCGGGGGGCCGGATTTTTCTTATTTTTACTATCGAAGAAAGGTTAATTATGTGAACAAGTTATTACATTATATGGAGAAAAAAATTGTACGATATTATGTTCCAAACAAGTGATTAAATTATATGAATAAAAAATAAATCATACATTTTAATGTACAACATGTCTTTAAATATCTTTATATCTGAAAAAAATTCATGTATATATTAATGTTTGAAGACAATTAATATAACCTAGAAAATTTATATGAATTCAAAATTTAGAACTAAATCGGTACCTGTAAAATGAGTATACTTATAAGAAAATATAAAATTTTAATTACTTTTTGATAAATGTAAACAAAAAATCTAAAAACAATAAGGTAATATACTCCTCAGTGACTCAAGAGTTCTAATCAATGGGGAGCAATTTTTTTGAACGAAAATGTATAGACTAAGGGAAAAACCAATGTACAAAAAATTACTCCCAGCATGGATCGAACCCAGGTCGATGGATAAGAAATGTTGAATCTGCTCAGCTTGACTGAATATGTACTGATGTCTCATTTTTTCTCGCATATCAATTTATCATTACGTACAATTTATACGTGATTCCCCAAACTTCGGACAAAATTATACGTAGGTTTCAAAATTCTCGAGGGGGCCGGGGGCCCCTCGAGAGCTCACCTTGCTCCGCCCCTGGATAAAGTAGAAGAAGCTGTGTTTTCATAATCGGATTGAAAGTTGAAGACGAAAAACTAGTTGTTCACGAGTAAAATGGTTAAGCGTTAGAGAAGGGTTGGTTAATATTAATAGACCGTTCATGGACTATAATATTTTAAAATATATATATTATACACTACTTTATGAATGAATTTACCACTGATCATAAATAATTTCAAATCCATATCATCAATCACTAAAGTTCTAACAAATTATTCAAACTGCCTCATAAAAGAAATCACAATTTTTTTTATTAAATTAAAGTTAGTAACAAGGGTGGTAATTGTCAGTGAACCACATAAATCCGACAAGGATTCTGGAAAATAAAAATAAGAAGAATAAGAAACATAAATCAAATTAGTAATTAAGATTAGATGGTTTTAGTTTAAGTTAAAGTATAATTTTCTTAATTTCTTTCATGGTTAAATAGTGAACCAATGGACCAGTCAAATCGATGTGGTTCATCTGGTTTTATGTCTAACCATTAAAATTATTCGGTTGATTTTTATCCATCCAAGCAAATAGACCAAATCACTATTTTTTTGTAACTGGTTTAACGATTCTACAGATTCGGTCGTTGATCCAATTTTATTCTTATAAGAAGGGAAGTAAGTGCCCTTGTTTATTTTGTTACAAACTAGTACGGAGAAAACACTTTATTAAAAAATCGAATGCAAATACATTCTTAACCTTTATATAAAACTACTCAAATTTCAAATTACCTCAAGCAATCTTACAACATCTAATGCATGAGAATGAGATTAATTAGCGCTTGAAAGTCAATATGAACCCAAAAGAATTTATGATGGGTTTGATGAATTGTAGTTTAAATCTCTAAATTGTAAATAATTTAAATTTTTTAATTATGGATTGTTGAATTTTTTTTAAAGATTGCATTGTTTGATATATGTGATTGTTAACATTCGGTAAAATATAAGTTCTTTTAATGTTATCAAATGACATGTTTACCCTCAACTAAAAGAATTAGCGTGACTCGAAAAATATTAAAAATTTATTCGTAAAGGATATTTACTAACATAAAAAAGTAGAAAAAATCTCATAAAGTTAATTACTATATATTTTATATCTCTAGATTATAGAGATTTGAAATCTCTGAACCTAACATCTAGGGTTAATACCACCAGTAAACCCGAACCATAATAAAAAGTGCCACTTGTATTCCAACCTATTCAATATTCGAGTTATGTCATGAACTATTTTTCCGTTTGCGTTGGCCGGATTTGATCGTCAATATTTAACAGAAAATCCAGTCAATGTCGAGACACAAACGACAATTTTTTGATAGTATGGATTTTCTAGTAGTATTAACCCTAATATCTACTATAAAAAAATATTCATAATTTTCTGCTAAATCTATGGTCCATATCTTTTTCAAACACGATTGTATCAATAATAATTTGAGACTATTAGTTGGACAAGCTCCAATTAAATCAATCGTTGAGGGTTTGAAAGGTTGATAAAGAGAGAGTTCGAAAAGATTAGGTGATGAAGATGGAGGGGCATTGCATTTAAGTATCGAGCAAAGGGGAGGGTGGGGGGTGTCCACATTCATATTATCCAAATTAAACATGCATTGCCATTGCCAACAACCGAAGCACGACACTCTAGTGTTGTGTTGTGTGCCTTTAGATTAGGTCCCCCTTGTCTTGTTGTATTTGCTGTTGTGGATGGCGACCTGAGATTTTGACATTCAAGATTGAGAGCTCATAATACCTAACTGTCCCTTGCTAAATTAAATGAACGATCAGCCCACACGACCCACCACAGCCGCTCGTACCATGAAACACATGACACCCCTTCGTCAATAGTTCTTTGTTCAAAAAATAAGAAATTTTAAAAATATTCAAAATGATCTTGATGTACTTCTTTTTATATGTAAAAGAATATTGTTCTCTAACTTATTTTAGTTATAAAATTAATATAGTTGAGAAAAAATGGATTAAAAAAAATGTACTTCTTTTCTATAACGTCTATGTTATCTTACTTTTAGAATAATTTTTCGTTGAAGTTCTAAATCGAAACTTATGCATCATGTTGTTAACAGTAACAAGTGAGGGTTCCGTCAATCTCCTAGCTAGTGGTGGAAATCGGTACGGTATTAGTATCTCGCTATCAAATACGGAAATCCCGAATAGCGAATAGTGCTCCCTAAAATCAGTCTCAATCTCGATCCCGAATCAAATTTGGTATCCCAATTTCGAATTAAACTCAGTATCCCAATTCGGTATCTCGCTATCGTCGAGAGTGACTTGAGAAAACTTTGAAGCTAAACTTAAATTGGATGGAGGGCTTGCGAGTTGTCAAATAGTGAGGAATGGTCCTACGTTTTGGTCTATATTTAATAAATTGTAATCTTTTAGTATTTCGGTATACTAATCTCAATATCGTAATCCCTAAAATCGGATAACACCCAATAAGCAATCGCAATCCCAAACTCTAAAAAACAATTCAATATTTAGTAATATCAAATAGTGATAATTCAGTTTGATATTTCGGTATATACTGATCTCGATCTCGAATCCCTAATGTCGAATAAAACCCAATAATCAATCTCAATCTCTAAAAAAACCTCAATAGTCTGTAATATACCAAATAATGATAATTTATTATGGTATTCGATATATATCAAATATCGGTCTCAAACTTCCAGCTCTACTCATAGCCATGAAATGAGAGATATGAGCCAGCTAGGATGGAGACAAATAAACCATATACACAGGGAACATGTATAACCTCAGGGACTCGAGGGTTTGGACAGAAGCCCATTAAAACAAATCTGTCAATTTGCCTGAAGTTGGTTGCTTGTTCACTACTCCAATTTTTGGTCATATACTTAAATCATGATTCTGTTGGGTGTATGTGAGACTCCTCTTCTCGACCACTAATGATGATTGGAGTTGGACTCACTCGAGTATCTTCTTTAAATCTACTTGTTTTCAATATATTGTGGCCGATCCCATACAGAATGTATAAAGAAAGTAACATTCTTCATTCCTCGTCACTTTTGGCTTCTTTCATATATAGTGTTCCTTTTCTATGGGCTTAGGATTCTCCAGAGATTCGAAGCAAAGCAAAAATATCACCTGACAAATCCCCAAAGGCAACACAGACAAAGGCGAAAACAAATCTTTCTTTTGACGGTTTCACCTCCTCCTTTTCCCCTTTCCTTTGAGAAGGTCTGTTTTTGTTTCAGTTTTGTTACTAGGGGTATCCAATTTTGATAGTAGTGACTAATCTCTGTTACGAGTGGTTAAGGATGATAATAATGGATGTAAATAAGAGGTTGGTCTAGTGGTAATACTATCGATTTTGAACTTAGAAGTTACAAGTTCAAATTTTTTAAATAACTAATTAAACCTCAAAAAATTTATATCAACCTTATAAAAAAATAAGTAAAAATACATGATAAATTGGTAGAGTTTGACAGGTTTATACTCATATCTCTTTATTTGGGTTTGATTGGATTTTTAATCCATGGATTTTAGTTTGTTCTCATACTCATATTTAAATTATAGTTCGATACCTAAACTATAAAAAATTAGTACCGAAAGTTTTTCATATAAATCCTCAAAATATCAATGAAAATTGATATTATAGTACCTAAAAATAATGTGCCTTACATTTTGATACCTAAACTTTTGAGTTTTACAAATATGTCCAATTTTGCATATGTAATTAAGAAAACCTCAAGTAAATGAGCAAGCATACCCAACTCATACCCATTTAGATATGAAAGCAATATTCATACACTATCCAAACTCATATACAAAACTCCATCCTTATATAGACTTCACCTTTACGTACCCATAATCAATAAGTTTACTTAGATTTAGATAAAAGTACTCGTATATTAGTAATTGTCATCCCTATGAGTGATCATACCAGCAGTGAATTGCTGGTCACAAAGTGAGCTTTATGGACGAGGAGTTTACTTAGGTTTAGATAAAATTACTCATGTATTAGTAATTGTCATCCCTATGAGTGATCACACCAAGCAGTGAATTGCTGGTCACAAAGTGAGCTTTATGGACGAGGTTGTTGTTGTGGAGATCACATTTTGTCCGAATTAACATAATCAATTAGGAAAATTTTAGTTTGCTTGAGAGTTGAGATTGACAATTGTAAATCTTAAACATATTTAAAACTAAATATGAATTTAAGATTAACAATTGTAAATCTTAAACATATTTATAACTAAATATGAATTTAAGGCTTTGGGGTGTGTTTTTGACTCGGCTCGACTATGTTAGTAATAGCAAATCTTTAAATCCGGCCCTGATATGATTTAAGGTTATGTTTGTTGGGGAAATTGTTCACGTATACTATTTTCTTGCAACACAAGTAAACACATAAGATTAAGAAAACATACAAAGACACATGCAAGCGTCCTAGCCGATAGAATTCACTATCTCTCCTTAAAGAATCTTATTCCCCTCAAGTACCCAAGGTTATGGAATGATTCCTCCCAGGATAGAAATGACGTACCTTTTCCGGCGTAGCGGTACCTCAAACCCCGGAAACCAACGAACGCAGCGAACCGGCGAGAACCACACTTGACTCTATTTTCTCTTTGAAAAGAATGCAGAAAACTAGTTTTGGATTTTGTCAGAATTTTAGTATCGGAAAAAAAACCATGTAAAAACCAAAGGGGGTTAGGTGCTATTTATAGAAAATGAAGGGGTGCTTATGAAGGGAGGCAACTCTTCGTATGGGTGGTTACACCCCAACCAACATATTGGTTCACGTTTGAAATAATGAACCATTGCATCGGTTCGGCCCATGGTAGTTGGACCGGTTTGGTTATTCCAACCGCCACATCAGTTCGGTTCGATTTGGTTCAACTCGGTTTGGTTTTGTCCTTTAGGTACACAAACTAATTTAACCGATTAACCACATATTACATCAAATCGATCGAATTCGAGGCCGTGCGTTCCCACATCTTACCAACATGGTACTTCAAGAGACTCTCTTGAAACTTTCCCCTTTTATTTCCATTCACACCACTTTAAATCCCAACAATCCCCCACATGAATGGAGAATGTTGTACTTTAAAACTATGCAAAAAATCGTGTGATTCTCGACTAAGAATTAGTTGCATCGGAATAGGTAGGTTTCCCTTTGAACCTTCCTTAATGAACATATACCGAGTATACTCACCAATCGGTAGATGTGATATCTTTGAACCGTCGGTTTTGCTTGTATA
The DNA here is from genome assembly GCA_964030455.1 of Linum trigynum. Taxonomy (NCBI): domain Eukaryota; kingdom Viridiplantae; phylum Streptophyta; class Magnoliopsida; order Malpighiales; family Linaceae; genus Linum; species Linum trigynum. Next base: position 22,215,109 of record OZ034814.1, on the reverse strand, counting down.
CTAAGACAACATATGTCACACAACTAACTCTTATCCGTTCACTGGTTCTCATTGTTGTGTTCGTTTTAGCCATGAACACCGCCTGGTCTCATGAGTGCTTAGAGAACTGGCCTTCTTTTATTCTCCTTGAAGCGGCTCTACTTCACACTCACATAGGAGATTTCTAAACATGTATTCCGAAAATACACTATTTGATCACATCCTGTGTCAAACTTAGAAGCCATTAAAAACCTTCCATCTTTAGGTTTACCCTTATAGTTGGACATTGTCTCATCATGAGAATGGACTTTGAATAATTTGACAATGTCGGACCATCATTCACAACTTTGTTTTCTCCTTGAACCTAGAGGTTGGGTCTGCCAATCCTGCTTAGGTAGAGTTACCGCCATGATGATTTTTCCTAGGCCACGAGTCCATTCCCTTCGATGCTTTAACAAATTTCTAGATGGGCCCCACGTTTGCTATCACTTGATCTAAACTGATCATCTCCGATAACTTCGCTAGAAATTAACCAATCAATAATGTTATGTTTCTACGACGAGATTTTCACATAACACTTCTAGTCCTTGGAATAACCATTTTGTGCACAAATGCGTTTTATTAACGCCAGTCTTTGCGGGCCAAACTACTCAACTTCACCGGTCTTAGAGTTTAACTTGGACGTTTTCCAAGATACTGCTCCTCGTTAACCATAAATGCCTATCCATTAATGGACTATGGCTTTTGGTTCACCCAGTAAGTTCCTTTGGGTAAAATTTACCAAAGACTCGTCTCTTTACGATTCACTACACATCTTATGTGTTTGCCTTGATTTTATTGCCTTGCAATAATCATAACACATGCCAACGATGTTGAAGTCTCTCCACTTCATTAACCTTAGAGTACTTGAACTTCACAAGTATCTCTTTAAATGTAGTGACATTTATGACTTAGCTTAGGGTTTACGCAAAACTTCTAAGTATTTACATCACTTCACTTTGGAATCACCCAAGCGACATTCCACATCACTTCTCCCCAATTTATTCCCCACATTTCAACTATTTCACTATAGTTGTTGAAACCAACGTTTCCGGTTTGGGGAATGTTGTACATATACATACATGTATATGGTCAAAATCATCTCTTTGGGAAGAGTGGATCAACATCAATAAATATTCTAGCTCTCTGACATAACGTCAATATATGCTAGAGTTTACTCATAAGTTATACCCTCGGACTAGGTTAACTCCACAAGGTTTAAGGACTCTCCCTTTCTCATTGGACACCTTCATACTTTCAAGTATGACTTCGTTTACCTTTCCACTTTTGTCTTATGGATAGGTTTGCGTCCCATTGTAAGGTCTTGAGATAGTCGTCGAAACAATTGCTAGCTCTTCTCCCCCACAATTCTACCCTTTGCGAAACATCATGGAATAATCCCATTTATTTTCCATGGTTTTACTTATTGAACTTGCCAACCACAATGTGTATATAATTGTTTACCAATGGTATGATCTCACTCGATTAGCATACCACAAACAATTCATATTTTATTAGAAATATCATCCAATTACTTACCAATAGTATTGATCAAGGCAACTTGAGACGTCATAAGTAATTCAGATGCATTCCAGTAATGGAAATCCCATCTAATTACTTACCAATGACATTTCATTTGTGTAACATGATATACCAAAAGTAATTCAAACGAATTTCTTATCCAATTGCCTAATTACTTTCCAATGGTATAAACTTCATAAATATACCATAAGTAACCCAGAATTTAAGTTCAATAAGATCATCTCAATTGAGCTCTCATGCCAAATTGTTTTCCAATGATATATATCTATATATACCATAAACCGTTCTGGCAACTAGCTCCACGTCGATTATCATAATCAAATTGTTTTCCAATGGTATAGTGTACTTATACCATAAACAATTATGAACTAATGCTTATCTTGATGACGACCATCAATTGGCAAGCTTATTAAATCCCTATAAGGATCAATCATAGCTTCATTTTCCTTGACCTCGTGGCATAGGAAACATCAAGTCCTAAACCACATACATAATAAACAAATTATTATGTCATCACAAGCATCTTAGGAATGAAAACCTTATCCTAAACCACATACTCGTAATGCAAACCTTTAAACGTGCATCAACCAAACTTCATCTCCAACACATTGGAGGTATACTCTTTCCAACTATGTCCAACATACTATGAACATAACATTTGCAACCAATCCGGCTTAGATAGACTTGAATCACAAGTTCCTACTAACCTCGCGCTAGAGGTCTTACACACCTATGGTTGTTCATATTTTTCTCACTAGATAGTTTACTACTATCCATAAACCACTTTTACTTATAGTCCATGAAGAGCTATCATAAGTTCTTCTATCCTCTCATGCATCACTTTGAATGAAAAAGTGTTCCAAAAAATGATGTGGCACACTTATCATTCATTCATGCATCATAAACAAATTGGACCAATGCGATGAATGCACTTTACTTGGTGATTGACCTTGGAACCAAACAAGCTCGTAATGGCTTTATCCAAACAATTTTCCATTTAGGAAATATGAACCTTGTATTTATCATTATGTAAAAACACAATTTACATAAGTACATCGTCATGGATCAAACTCCATATCTCAAGAACGCTTGCCCACCATATTATTATGATTCAATCCAAGAACACAAACAACTTTGATTACATAAACCAAAGTATTTAAAAACTTATTCCAAAAAATTCAACATGAATTCTTTCAAATTCAAATAAGTTGAATTTCCTCAAACTCTTCGCATAATATGAATTATGAGTTTGGTCACGTTCCAAATACTACAAGCATTTGTTATACTGCACACCATTCGGTGACATATATTTAGAGTGCACGAGGCACTTCCTCACTGAAACAAGATAATGTTTCAATTGACGTTTGCATGGTGAGAAACAATTTGCACTTTCATGCCTGAGACATATCCAATTACAAGTTTGCAACTGCTTCATAATTCAATTATCAAAGGAAAGGGACGTGGCCCTTTATTGTCCTTTATCCATCCATGCAAGTGTATATATTTTTGGCTTCCTTTCCAATGGCAGATGAATATATATAACATCAATTCTCAAATCCACAAGAAGGAACATAGTGTTACCGGTTTCTAATGAATGTCAGAATGCTTCTTTTCCTTTCGGAGCAAACCAGTAAATTTCCCCCTCCTTCTACCAGTACCGATCCTTATGCATTTGATCACCAGCAGTTCGCATGGTACAGGAACTAAGTTCTTCTCAATATATGCCTTAAGCAGATGCATCCAATGCATTCATTCTATCTTCAATGACAGCGGGATGCCACTCTTGCCGCTTTGCCGCTCCGGGAACCATTCTAGAAAATAAACGAACATATATTTCTTTGGATTCGATGACTCATGGAACCGACAATATATATAACTTATAAGCATATACATTCACAAAGCCATCCAAGCAACTTGGCTAATTAATAATTATCATGCTCGCACAATTTAATTAACCAAAGCAATTTGACTAATAAGTTATCATTGCACAATGGATGACTCGATACCAAGTTCACTAATGGCAGTTACACGAAAAGAGAACCATCGAATGCAAAGTTGCATATAGTAACCGAGACTCAACTTTAAGTATATGCAGCATCAATATATATATACACACGCATATTCATTCCACGCATGTACGAACACTTTTGATTAAAAATTGTTTAAACCAAGCAACAACTTGATCAAGAAAATTACGTGAAACATATATCCTTATATGCCAGTTTCAACAATATATATACACCGTGAGCATATATTGCACCAGATCGGAGACAAAACTAAACTATATACATGCACGATTTCACAACCAATTCGTATACGTGATGAAATAAGATTCTTTAAGATTGTTGGGGAAATTGTTCACGTATACTATTTTCTTGCAACACAAGCAAACACATAAGATTAAGAAAACATGCAAAGACACATGCAAGCGTCCTAGCCGATAGAATTCACTATCTCTCCTTAAAGAATCTTATTCCCCTCAAGTACCCAAGGTTATGGAATGATTCCTCCCAGGATAGAAAGGACGTACCTTTTCCGGCGTAGCGGTACCTCAAACCCCGGAAACCATCGAACGCAGCGAACCGGCGATAACCACACTTGACTCTATTTTCTCTTTGAAAAAGAATGCAGAAAATTAGTTTTGGATTTTGTCAGAATTTTAGTATCGGAAAAAAAACCATGTAAAAACCAAAGGGGGTTAGGTGCTATTTATAGAAAATGAAGGGGTGCTTATGAAGGGAGGCAACTCTTCGTATGGGTGGTTACACCCCAACCAACACATTGGTTCACGTTTGAAATAATGAACCATTGCATCGGTTCGGCCCATGGTAGTTGGACCGGTTTGGTTATTCCAACCGCCACATCGGTTCGGTTTGATTTGGTTCAACTCGGTTTGGTTTTGTCCTTTAGGTACACAAACCAATTTAACCGATTAATCACATATTACATCAAATCGATCGAATTCGAGGTCGTGCCTTCCCACATCTTACCAACATGGTACTTCAAGAGACTCTTGAAACTTTCCCCTTTTATTTCCATTCACACCACTTTAAATCCCAACAATGTTGACCTCATTTATGGTTGATGGTGTTGGGTTGCCATGTTCTGGTTTGGTTGATCGAATTAGGATATTAGTGAGTGGTATAAAATCTATTATTGAGCTTCTCCCAACAATTCGAGTTATTGGGATCAACTGGTTTTTGACATGGTATCAGAGTCTATTGTGGTCGAAAGGCCTTGTGTTCGAATCCCGGTGACCCCATTTGTGAAACACATATATTATCGTATTCAGGACATATGCAAACAAAAGCACTTATGAGTTGATTGACTTTCGTTTGAGGGTGTCAGGGTGTGTGTTAGGGAGTGGTATAAGATCCATTATTGAACCTTCCAACTTGAGGGTGTGTATTAGGGAGTGGTATAAGATCCATTATTGAACCTTCCAACTTGAGGGTGTGTGTTAGTGAGTGGTATAAGTTCCATTATTGAACCTTCTAACAACTCGAGTTATTGGGATCAACTAGTTCTTAGCAGGGAAGCCACCCATTTTGGAGTTGGAGTGTTAGTTTCAATTGGATTTGTTCTGTAAGTCAGCAGCTGTGCAATGTCATGGGTCATTTCTGTTGCTGTAATTATTAGGAAAGGAAAGTGATACGAGTGGGGGACTCATCACAAAGAAAAACCATAACATGCAGAAACAATATGATAAGATTTCACGATATAATCAACTCAACAATTTTGGTATCACTCATGACTCAACTAATAACAAAAATACAGAAATCGTGTGAATGCATGTACGATTCCGTGAGAGTCAATGCCCTGTTGAAGGTTTCTGTTTTGAATATCACGTAGAGGTACAGATTTAGTTGACCCGATATTAACTTGTTAACTACTGTTCGTTGAAATATGTTGTATGTTTTTTCCTGTTACTTTGCTTCCGGCCGGCTTAGTGGAAGGCAGGAAGGCACACCCTGCCCCTTATATTGGTCATCCTCACTCCTTCCTCAACGTGAATGTGAGCTTCTTCTTCTTCATTTGACTTTGCACTTGTTTGTATGGTGGAGTGGTGCAGTGCCATTTCTAGTTGACCAGTCAATTCCCAAGGAATAAACCAACATTTCATTTTTTATGAATCGGTGGGATTTTTATTCATGAAAAAGCGTTGCTAGCAACAACCTTGCTAGCTAGATGAACCAACCAAAGGCGGGAAAACAATTCGTCAGGGAAAACTATGAAACGAAAATCTTAACCTCAGTTAGACATTCCAGAACAGGCTAACCCACTCCCTACTCAGAACACATTCAACTTCCGATTTTATCAACTTCAATAAAGCATGAAAATCTTAGCGCCATCGTCATACATCTGCCTACAACACTCCCGCCATACCTGACTCATCCATGACTGCCAGATGAGTCTCCATGTTTCAGCAGCTTTAGTTGAGAGGCTAAGATTCGAGACCAGCCACGAAATCAGTCCCTCCCAGGTCTGAAGCAAAGGCACCTATAGGTAACCATCGAAAAGCGAATCGAGAAGTTGTCTTGTGAACGGACATAGAACAAACAAGTGTTGCCTGTTCTCAATCCCTCCACCACAGAAAACACAGGACATAGATCCCAAATACCCCCACTTTTGCGTTCTTTCTTTTGTAATAATGCTACCTCTAACAATCAATCAAGTGATGACACGATTCCTGGGAATAGATCTGCCTTTCCAGACAATCTTCCACCAATCCATAGGTTGCTGAGTAGGGCGGATGAGATGCCAAACTCTCTTGATAGATAACCGAGGCATAGGAAGGCCATTGAGAAGGAGTGCATCATCTCCGACATAAATTAATGAAGACACCCTGCTTCTTAACTTCAAGATTTTACGCCTGTTCAAAGAGCCAGATGAGCAGGTATAAGTCCAGAAGCACCTACCCTTCAATTTATATCGATTGAGCCATGCAACCCATATAGACCCTTCTTGCATTAGAATCAGCAAAATGTGTCTTATCATGCAGGCCTGATTCCAACTGTTCATATCCCTGAATCCCATACCCACTTCTTTCTTGGGAAAAGTCAATTTTTGCCACACCACATTTACTCGAAGCTTCACCCCCCCCCTTTCCACCCCCCAGATAAAATTGCTACAGATCCTCTCCACCTCTTTAACGACAGATTTTGGTAGCAAAATACTGCCATCCAAAATTGGGTTAAGCTGTACAGAGCTATTCCTACCAACTCTATTCTTCCTGCATAAGAGAGAGTTTTTGATTTCCAACATGTAATCCGAGCAACTATCTTATCTATGAGTGGTTTGCAAGCAGTCAGGCTTAGCTTTCCAGATATTAGAGGCACCCCTAAATACCTAACAGGGGAACCTCCCAACTTATATCCATATCTTTCAGCTCTCACAACCCTCTCTTCTTGAGGTAAACCACCAAAGAAAATTTCACATTTGCTAGGGTTAGATTTCAATCCAGAAATTTTCTTAAATTGATCAAGGATTCTTTGAAATTCTTGATCCCAAAATTAGCTGCATCCAGAAAGACCAAAAGGTCATTCGCAAAACAGAGATGAGTGAGCTTGATCCCCTTACACATTGGATGATAGGAAAATCGTCCAGCAGAAGCTGACTTATCAATTAGACATGTAAATAGTTCCATGGCAATTGAGAACAAATAAGGAGACAGGGGATCCCCCTATCTAAAGCCTTTCCTAGCTGAAAAATACCCAACCAATCCTCCATTAAAGCAAACACTTAGCATAGGAGTCATCACACACATTCTAATCCAGTTCACAAACCTCTTTGGAAACCCCATACATTTAAGCACTTGGAAGATAAAATTTCAATCAACCGAATCAAAGGCATTCATAAGATCTATTTTATTTTATAAGCATAAGATCTATTTTTAAAGCACACCTGGGGGAAATGTTTTCATGGGAGTATCGACTGACTAACTCATGTGCCATTAAAATGTTCTCTCCAATAAGTCGATCGTTAACAAATGCTGTTTGGTTTTTACTTATCAATGAGGGAAGGATAGGGCTTAATCTGTTTGCTATGAGTTTAGAGATGCATTTATAGAGAATGTTGCAACAAGAAATAGGCCAAAAGTTCTTCATATCATTAGGGTTTGGCACTTTAGGGATCAGGGAGAGAATAGTAGCATTAACTGGCCTAGGGACTCTATCTTGCTCAAAACAAAACTGAATAGAAGCTGTTACCTCATATCCAATAAGTGGCCAAGCATAATGAAAGAAAACCGCAGAGAAACCATCAGGTCTAGGGCTTTTATCTCCATCCATGGCAAAGATCACTTCCTTAATATGCTCATCAGTGAAGGGTTCACAAATTCCAGCAATCTGATCAACATTAAGCTTTCGTTGTAACAAGCCATTTATATAATCATCAGTTTGAGCCTCAACCTCATAATCTACCACACCTAGCAACCTTTCATAAAACCTAACTGCAATTTGAGACATTTCTTCAACATCCTGAATCTTCTCACCTTGTTCATTTTTCAAAACTCTTATAGTACTTCTCTTTTGTTCCGAGCGGATAGACCTATGAAAGAATGCATAATTCATATCACCTATTTTTAACCAGGATTCTCTAGATTTCTACTTAAGAAAAGACTCCTCAGCATCAATAAGAACATTTAGCTCCTGCTCCAGTCTCTTTTCAGTCTCAAAATTATCAGCAATGGGATCAGATAAAGTCTGTTGCTGCACAAGATGAACTTCAACTTCCTTCTCTTTTACTCTCTCCCTCAACTCCGAGTACTCCTCCCTGTTAAGCTTCCTCAAAAGGTTCTTCAGATTTTTCAGTTTTTTACATACTCTAATCAGGGGATGACCAGTAACATTACTCCTCCAAACTTCTTCCAAGAGCTCATCAAATCGAGGATGATGAAGCCAGAATTTGAAAATTTTAAATGGTTTCGGGATTGACTTCAAAGGACAATGGTCTGAGGCCCCAGGAGTTTGGATATGGACTTTACTATCTTTTAACTGATCTAATCAGGCAAAGTTAACAAGCATTCTATCAAGTCTTTTAGCAATCGCATTAGCTGGTTGCTTATTTATCCAGCTAAACTAGGGGGCAGATGCTTGGAGCTCTTCTAACTCAAGGTCAGTAATCCATTCCTGGAAAAATGTCATATTTGCATCCGTTCTAGGGGAATTCGAAGCCTCTGAGGAGTGCTTTATGTCGTTGAAATCCCCTAGGACAATCCAAGGAACTTGAACCACTTTAATTCCTTTTAACTCAATGTATAGAATCCGTCTAGAATTATGTACGTCAGTCGTACGTTGTATGCCTGTGGTCACACTTGGTTTTTGCACTTCAATATATTTCGCTGAATCAGAACCGTCGGTTATTATTTTTTAGATTAAATGAATCTCGTGGCTTGGATTAGAGAATTAAGGACTGGGGTTTATCCATTCGAGGTTAGGGTATAGTATCATTCTCAAAATTTCGGTTAATTCCTGCTCTAAATAGTAAAACTCGACAGACATACAATGTACAATTGAAATACGCTAGCCTGAACTCATATATAATATATATAATAGATTCGTGATTTATTTATTTTATCTTCGTGTCTTGTTAGGTAATTTTTTTAAGAAAAATAACAGCACACATTCTTGTTATTTGCGCATTGGCCTCCGCAAATTCTAGGACTTCCTTAACTTCAAAGAATCAACTCCAACTGCTAAAATCGACCAAATTTTTGGAATAAAAGTGTATCTCTAATGCCCACATCCTCGTCTTATTCTAAGGGGAAAAGCAAATATAACAATCTTCCAAGTACAAAATACACCAGCCAGCCAGCAAGACACTCTCACTTTCTGCTCTTCAGGATGACTAGAAACACCATCCGGAACTATGTAAGCTCGATCGCTTATTCTTTTTCAGTTCTTTCAAGCAGCAGAAACTAATAAAAGTTTTTTCCCAACACAAGAGGATTCCTGCTGAGCACATTAATCCCCTCCATATTGTTATTGCAATTGGAAAAAAGAAGTCACCTCACTTTTGAAGGGAAAAGAATTGTCCACTGTCAAGTGAAACTCGGGAGGAGACAGTGCCTACCAGGAGGATTTTCTCAAGCAGTCTTGGCTAGTTTATTATCCGATGGCATCACATTATCAGGAAGGATGAGCTCTGGGGGTGTTTCACGAACAACACCCAGCATCGAGTCATACTCCTCGTCCCGGTTGGCAAATTTCTTGTGCAGCATCTTCTCGAATTCGATCTCATCGAACCCTTTGTTGTTCGCCGCTACATGGACCTTAGCCAGATTGTTGTAGTTTAAAGCCGACTGGGAGATAAAAGCCATCTCTTCTTCGGTCAGCTTCCTCAAGAACTTAGCTGGGTTGCCTCCCCATACCTGAACATCCACACGAATGGTTGGTTATCAATAGCTAAACAGGGAAACTACAATTGGGGCCTGAATCCTCCTAATTACATTTACCGGGTGAGTGTGCGCATGAACATGAATTGATTTTCCACTATTAAGGGCTCATATTAACTTCACCAAACACATGGTGCTAAGAAAAACCATGTAAAACTGCAAGAAGGATGCCATAGCATAATGGCCAAGTGCCTAAGCCAACCGCCATTGAGTGGAAGCCACTTTGGTTCTACAGCTAAAAGTATGGAGTGTTTTTAATAACATTTCTTCAAAAATAGTGTTGATATGTTGTACATGAACATACAATGAAGTATCTTTACAGTAACCAGGAAACCAATTAGTTTTTTGAAATGTCTATAATGAAAAGAATAAATATCTTTGTAAGAAACAAAACCTCAAACCCATTCTTATGTGTGATGTGGAATTTATAAATTAATAGTATGTATGTCTACCGAGAATAGTTGTTGTATTTAAACATTTAGGGGTCGAGTTTACGTATATTTGTTTGATAAATATCTACATCTAATATCTAAAAAATAACATGAAGCAAACATAGCCAATCACTTTCAACATTCCAGCATGTATCCACTACTAGCTGCCACTGCAAAAACACAAGGATACCACACTATGGTTTATCAGCTATAAAGTAACATTTTGATTCAAAAAGCACACCCAAGGAGTTCCTCGAAAAACTAGCTACAACTAAATGCTAACTAGGTAGAGTCTACAGGATCAAATTCCTTTATTCACATGAAGGTTAGCATGTAAGAATTGTTGTGAACAATAGGATCACTGAGGAATAACTTGCTCACCTCACCACAGGGGATCCTTGTATTCTGCCTTACAAGAGGTCCAGCAGCAACCATGGCATGTTTCTCAACATAAGAACCATCAAGAAATGTTGCACCCATACCAACAAACGCCTCATCCCCCACCGTGCATCCATGCAAGACAACACTATGACCTGCCACCATAGATATTGGTAACATCATCAGAACAGATAGCCGAATAACCTGAACTTGTATAGTGAATACACATTCAGGAGGTAACAGTTGCAATAAGGATGCCGCTTACCAACAGTGACATTGTCACCAATAATAGTTGGTAGAACCTTTCCGCTTAGATTGGTTTTTGCGACATGAACAAGTGAATTATCTTGTATGTTGGTTCCTGATCCAATGTGGATGCTATTCACATCACCTGCGTTAAATGTTCAAAATGAGACAAGAAAGGCCTTCTACAATGCATGACAACAAGTGAACCATTGCAGACCACGATACAAGACCATACAGGATATGATTAAAAGGAGACAGAAAAGACACAACCAAAGTTGTTCATTTACAAAAGGGTTCCTAGAATCAAAGGAAAGACAACATAAACAATCAGAAAGCAGCTCACCTCTCAGAACACATCCATACCAAATGGATGAGCCTCTTCCAACCTGAACATCACCAATGACAGATGCACCGGGAGCAATGAATACATCCTTGTTGACAGTAGGAGCTTTGTCAAAAACGTTCATGATGGTCCTATGTCTAGAAACTAGTTCCCAAAAGCGTTTAAGTTAGACACAAGAATAACACATCAAACACCATCTGTAAAGTTATATACATGTTCAGCACACCACATATCTAGAAATGAACAGAAATGCCACAAGCATCAAGGAAGAAGGATGCTAAGCTCCCAGATGCACCAGATTGAGATCAAAACGTAAAATGCAGTCACTGTAGGAACCAATTAGGTTAAAATAGCAGCAGTGCCATCGACCGCGGCTACTCTGGTACCCTAATCGGAGCACGCTAATAACACATAGCACTGACAAACGACTTGTCATGAGTCGACAGACGAATTTTTTTCCTTCGTCAGCTCTTACATTTCCATCTAAGCCACACTCCCCCTTTCACGAAACAGAAAATCATATGAAATAGCAAACTGGAGCTACCGCCTACCAAAGCCACGCCTAGGGACAAATTCGGGTTCTGAAGCAAAACTAAGATAGAGACGTAGAAGGAGGAGAGAACTCACGGTGTTCGCGGAAGGAATGGTTCCTCTGGAGGCTGGAACCGAGGCGATCAAGGGCTTGGCCGGTCTCTCGGATCCAGAATCCGATGGTGTAGACAGCTTTCCCCAGCGTTCCCATCGTTCGGAGCGGCGGAACTTAGCTCGATCGATCGAGGATTGATTGCTGGTTTTCGGATTTCAGCTGAGAAGGAGAAATGGGGAAGAGAGTGGAGGAGGAGAAGGAACTACTGAGGGAGGGGTCGACTAGTAAATCAAATCCTCAATCTTCAAAACGCATCTCTGCGACCTGCGGACTCATCAGCGTCTACTCTTAGGTGTCTACACATAATATAATACACCGTAAGGAAAAATGGGAGCCCCATTTCAAATTTCCTGCAACGAGAGTGAAATTAGGAAGGGCATTTTGGTCTTCACAATTACTTTTTTTTTAATTATTAAAAAGACATTTCAAATTTCCTGCAACGAGAGCGAAAGTAGGAAGGACATTTTGGTCTTCACAATTACTTTTTTTTATTCATTAAAAAGACACGTACTGAGATTTGAACCATGACCATTTTAAAGAAAAGCAAGGATCATAACCAATCACACTAAGTACATTTGTTGTATCTTTTTAAATTAAAAACATATAATAGCAGGGAGGAAAAAACCCTTCCCCCATTTCAAATTCCCTGCTCTAGGAGCGTTTGTAGGAAGGGTAGAATATGGAGTGTCAATTTTTTTCTCTTTCCTCTGTGGAACGGGCCAACTTACCGTACACATGCGGATTTAAACGGGTCCAGGAGTGTCAATTTTTTTCTTTAAGCCTTTTTATTTCTCCGTGGTGATAAAATATATATGAAAATGCAAAAAAATACTCCTTTTTATTGCTTAAAATAAAAAAAATTAACAATAAACTAATGCACGGTATCTAATGGGCTAATCGCTAACCATAAAATAAAAGAGTTGAATGGGCCTGACCTACACGGGATTTGGCCATCAAGTAAAACAAATGAACAACGTTGGTTTGTCATTCTAAAACAAGCTATTTTCTCTGGCATAATATATATTATGCTATTATTTTATATCTTAGTGGTTAAAATATAATGTATTTTAAAGTTATTCAATGTTCAACCTCGACCAACCCAATTAGTCTAATTTTTATCATTTTAAATATATATTATATAATTATTTGATATCATAATGATCAAATTATAGTGTATTTTATAGGGAATCGTTTGGTATTTGTTAGTAAAAAACTAAACAGAACGATCTATTTGTTTATTTTAAACATTAAAATGATCCTAAACATTTTCAGTTCCTTTTGAATTTTTATGTTTAATTCCCGAATAAGTGATGAGCAAATGGCGAATTGCAGTCATCTATTTTCTTTCACTTTTTTTTATTTTCAAATAGAAAGTATAAAAGTAAAGAATAATTAGAATTTGGCATGGGTCAGTCAAACATGCTGAATTTCAAGTTTTGGCCTGTTTTGATCAAGTCTAATTTATAATCACATGGTTCCCTGATACCCCATAAAAATCTCAATCCAAACCAGTTTGGCAGGTGAGTCTGTGTTTACCACCATTTTCTAGGGATACGACAACGGCGGTTCCTATCCCAAATCATGTTGTTCGTTCTTGATTTCCTTAGATTTTATCATGGCCTAACAAAAATCAGAAAGCACAATGACGACAATATGAAAGTTTTATAAAGAAAATTAATCGACCAACGGGCCGAATAAAAGCTAGCAACGATTGTGAGATTCTCATTTCCCGAAAACCGACGGGAGAGGCGATTTTTTATTCAATTTCCTGGAATTCGGTTTCTATAAAACTTACTCCACCTCATCATATTACCAGAAACAATCCTGTTTCGCAAGGTAACATGTACTTGATTTTGGTTCATAAGGCCGATTTTTGATTCATTACATCATTCATGTATCTTTCATGCTAAAATTCACTATTTTTATCACGAGTTTCCCAAAAAAAACTATACAACAATAAGCTAGACACCCCATTACATTATCAAATTTCATACCTCACCTTCCTCCGGCCAACTGGCCGAGGCCCACGCTAGTTTGTTAATGGGGTTAAATGCACCGGGTATCACTTAACTAGCGCATTTGTTGTACACTAGTCACTTAATCGAATTTGGTTTCAACTAAATCATTTAAGTCAAATTCCGATAGCAACGTTAGCATTTCGGTCACGAGACACAACGATAAGTACTAAAGCAATTTTCCGTGACCTGCTGGCAATCCATGTCAGCAAAGTTGTTGGCCACATTCAACTCTGGGCCACAAACCGGCTAAGACATAAGTTGTCCGGTCGGCTTCTCTTCTCCCTGCTCACGACAATATCTCCTCGTTCCTAGACTCGGAAAATGCCTCTCCGCTGACAACTTTAGCGTCTACTTGTGCTCAACCCCGGTCAATCTACATCCATTAAAACCAAAACTCTCTTCATCACCTATCACACTGGTGAGGCTTCGTCTCTCATCCTCCCCACAACTCCCTCCCCATTACCACACCACCAACGACCTTCCTTCTCACCTCATGCCTTCAACCTTCTCCACCGTCCTCATCTCTGTATCCTCGTCATCTATGACTTCCTCCCCATTAATATGTTTATATATTTTCATTACCACACCATCAATATGTTTATATATTTCCATTATTAACGTACATGCATTCTTTATTAATAATATCACCTTCATTATCAATTTTACTAATCCCATTATCAATTATTTCTTGTACTTTTGTTATCCCGCATTACAAAAATTGTTAAAACTAATAATGTGTGCTGAGGGTTTTTCACTAATACAGTTTATGATCAATTTACGTCGCCATGATTTCTAATCTTTTGAAGGGCTATGGTTAATCTTTTTACCCGCTCAATAGTCAATGTTCATCGTACTGTGAATGTTGTCCGATAGGCCTGCTAATTATGTTAGGTTGTGCTATTAACTTTTTCTATTGTCGCTTTGTAATTGTTTTATCAATTTGTTGGTAATAGGTATTAATTCACTAATATAGTTTATTATTAATTTAGTTCATAGTAATTTGTAATATTTGGAAGTGATGTCGTCAATCGTGCATGATTTGATAATGACCCGTCTTATTATTAAGCGTGTGCTATTATTAATCTGTCTGCTGAATTTACGTGTAATATTATCAATCTTAGTTTATTGTTAACGTTTCTTCATTCATTGGTAATATTTTCAAAGTCATGTTCACTTTTTTACAAGTGTGCCATTATTAATTTGTCGGTTGAATTAACGTGTAGTATTAACAATCTTTGTTCATTATTATCGTTTTTTCAGCATTAGTAATATTTTGCACGCCATTATCATTAACGCCTCACCCCCCCCCCCCCCCCAAGGTAGGGATCGCAACAAAACCCGAACCCACGGGTACCTACCCGACCCAACCCGGTCAACGCGGGTAAAATCCGTGTGGACGGGTTTTGGGCCGGGTTTGGGTTTAAACCCGTTCACTATTCACCGGGTTGGGTTGAGTTTGGGTTTAGGTAAAACCTGCCCATGGGTACCCGCCCACACCCATATAATTAATTTTCTCGGCATATTTAATAATCTAAACAACTAATCTTATTTATGTTTGTGGAGACATGTCTAATTTTTTCTTTCTAGTTGTGTAGAATGAAGTTGATGTTAATCATGTTATCGAGTGGAGAGTGAAAAACTTAATTGAAAGGAAGAAGCTTTCAATTAATCATGTTATTTATGAATAATTTGTGATTTGCTTCAATTTTATTGAATTTTCTAGATTGGTGTTGAACAATATGCATAGTTAATTTGTGATTTGCTTGAATTTTCAAGAATGGTTTTTTATATATGGATAATTTGTATTGAGAGATTAATATTTGACTTTAATTTTGATAGGAACTTGTTATTGTAAATTTTTTACTTCAAAAACCCGTGGGTACCCATGAACCGGCGGATACCCAGCGGGTTGGGTTTGAGTTTTTCAAACCCAGTGAGTTTTACCCCGGGTTTTTTTCACGGATAAACCCATGGGTTTGAGTTTGGCAAAACCCGACCCAACCCAACCCATTGCCATCCCTACCCCCAGGTGGTACAACAAATCCAGCTCCGTGAGGTCCCAAGCGAGGTTGAAGATGATGAGCCAACGTGGAGATTTACCCTAAATGGCCAATTCTCACTTAAGACGACATATGCTCTAATTGATGAGGAGCATCAGCCTGCGCCAGCCAACCACATCTGGCGGACAATTTGGTAAGCTCCGGTGATCCAACGTATCAAGGCCTTTCTTTGGTTGGTGGGGGCACAATAGACTGTTGACGAACGCGGAACGAGCAAGGCGACATCTTACCAACTCTTGCTCTTGCCCTGTTTGTGGGGACGGTGTCGAGACCACAATACACGTGCAGTGCTCCATGACTGCCCTTTCGCGAGGGAGGTTTGGTCCTCCTTCTTTGAGAATGAACCAGATGATACATTTTTTCAGCATGACATTGTGCAATGGGAGCTCCATTACTTATCAGGAAGGAGTGAGGCTCTGGATGCGACGATGTTCTCGGCGGTATGCTGGCTACTTTGGAGGAATAGAAATGAGTTTGTGTTTGAGAAAAAAATGGGAACAACTTCACAAATACAGAGTGGCGCCCAGAGATTGAAACATAATATGGAGGAGGCTTTTTCGCGACAGATTGGTTGGCGGAAGCCACAACCCGGGTGGTCCTATATCAACACAGATGGGTCAGTGGTCCTGGGCCAATAGAGCTAGGCGGCAGGAGGCGTAATTCGAGATGAGGATGGGAGATTCTTAGGCGCCTTTGCTATGAACCTGGCTGAGGGCTCAGCCACTCGAGCTGAATTGATGGGCATTATCCAGGGCCTGCAGTGCGCGTGGGAGCTCGGAGTCAGGAGAGCGGTACTTCAAACGAACTCAAAGGCGGCGGTGGATCTTATCCAGTCTGCAACTACATCGCATCCACACTACGAGCTTGTGCTACAGGTGAGAAGATTGAGATAACGACAATGGGAGACCGAGGTTGAACGTGTCTATCGGGAGAGGAATGTAGTGGCCGACTTTGTGGTGTCAACAGGGCACACCCTGCCCTTTGGGGTACATTCGATTTCTATCCCATCTCCAATTTTAAACTACTGGATGTTGTATGACCTGGCGGGGAACCAAACCCCCAGGATTGTATTCGATTGATAGGTTGGGCGCCCTTTAGCGCCCGTTTCTTACCAAAAAAAATAAAATTGTAGTGCTACACGATATGCCACAATCCAAGATCTGTAAGAACAAACTTGTTATCGGCTCACTACATCCGTTGCTTGCCATCGAAAAGAATCGCGACGGAATTGTCAACGTAACGGAGGAGCCTGTGGATTGAGCAGCTGGTGGATTGAGATTTTCGAGACGATGTAATGGCGTTGTCAACATTTTCAACCTTACATATTAGTGATTTGGCTTACATTATTAACATTTTGTACTGACGCTACTATAGTTATCAATAAAAAGGTGATTTATGGTCGTGTTGTCAACATTGTTAACCTCCGCGACTCTATTATTAATTATATTACTGAAATTATTAACAGCTAACTAAAACCATGTGCAATAAGGGGAGCCTCTGATTTGAGATGTTTAGAGCAACGTAACTGAGTTGTCAATGTTGTCAACAATACATATTAGTTTTTTTACATATGTTATTAACATTTTTCCGTGATGCTATTATTAACGTTCTCAATCAAATTGAAACGTGATTTATCGATCGTGTTGTAAACATTATTATCCTACCACATCATTATTATTAATTAGATCATCAGAATTATTAACTAGTAACTAAAATGCTGTCACAATAAGATTAGCTTCTAATTTGAGGTTTTTAAAGCAACATAACTAAGTTGTCACCATTTTAACAGTTTATTAGTGTTTTTGCCTACATTATTAACATTTTTAGTGACGCTATTATTAATATTCTCAATCAAATTGAATCACGATTTACTTGTGTTGTAAACATTCAAGTGACGCTATTATCAACTTATCAGCTCAGTATTGTTTACAATATACAATATCATTATTAATATTTACTACATAATTTAAAACAAATGACGAATTCATTATTAAGAAATTCTTGTCATTTTTCAATGTAAAAAATAATATTATGAACTAAATCCGCCTCAACACATCTTCTCCTCCTTCTGCAAAAGCTTCCGTCAGGAGGCGTGACAACGGGAGACCAGCAAGATAGGGCGACGACCGAATGGGGAGATGTCGGATGGCGACGGGACACCGATGGAGTTAGGCAGGATGCGGCGGGATGGGGACGAGGAAGCTGACGGGAAATTAACGGCTTGATGGCATCATGACGACGTGTCCACGGGACGCCGACATCGGGATGGCAACGAGATGCAAACGTGGAGATTGCTGACGAAGCTTGGTTGTTGGGGAACGGGATGACAGGGTGTTGGTGAGTCTCCAAATGGTGTTCGAAACGAGCTTCGCGCCCAGTGGATACCGTCGGCGAGAAGGTTTAGGATTAGAGAGGACAACCGTCTTCCGATAATGGCTTCGGCCGTCTCTTAATAAAGCATGAGTTTAATTTTCATTTTTCATTTTAATTATTATTATCATTAATATTTACTATATTCCTTTCTTGTCCTTCTAGGTAGTTAGTCAATGATTAGTAATGTTTTTATCTCTCCTCTTCCTATTGGCTGGAATAGGTTTAAGATCTTCCTTAAAGAATGAGACTTAAGGATCTGATCCAACCCGCAAATAACGAAGCTAAATGTTACCAGGCTGGATTAGGGATGGCAACAAAATCCGAACCCACGGGTACCCAACCGACCAAACCCGGTCAACGCGGGTAAAATCCGTGTTGACGAGTTTTGGGCCGGGTTTGTGTCCCGTTCACTATTCACCGGATTGGGTTTGGGTTTAGGTAAACCCGGCCCACGGGTACCCGCCCACACCCATATAATTAATTTTCTCGACATATTTAATATTCTAAACAACTAATCTTATTTATGTTTGTGGAGACATGTCTAATTTTTTCTTTCTAGTTGTGTAGAATGAAGTTGATGTTATCGAGTGGAGAGTGAAAAACTTAATTGAAAGGAAGAAGCTTTCAATTAATCATGTTATTTATGGATAATTTGTGATTTGCTTCAATTTTCTTGAATTTTCTAGATTGGTGTTGAACAATTTGTATAGTTAATTTGTGATTTGCTTGAATTTTCGAGAATGATGTTTTATATATGGATAATTTGTATTGAGAGATTGATATTTGACTATAATTTTTATAGAAACTTGCTATTGTAAATTTTTTACGACAAAAAACCGTGGGTACCCATGAACCTGCGGATACCCAGCAGGTTGGATTGAGTTTGAGTTTTTCAAACCCAATGGATTTCACCCCGGAGTTTTTCACGAATAAACCCATGGGTTTGGGAAAACTCAACCCAACCCGACCCATTGTCATCCCTAGGCTGGATGATGAAATCACAGCAGAAAATCTGCCGAATGCTTACAGCATTAGAAACCTGTAGATGGATGAGCTTGAATCGTCAATCAAGCTATTTGATCCAATGCGGCGTTGAACCGTCCATAACATCAAAAACGACCCCTCCCCCCCTAAATCCATCAAGCCAAAGCCACTCCCAAGAAATGCACCAACCGTTTTGTATAAAGGATTGAGTAGGAACAATACTGAAAAATGAAAAATACTGGTTATTCAACTCCTATCAGAGTTGTGATTCAGAGTATCACAGGTTTTAGAAAGAGAATTCAAGCATTTAAGTCAGAGCTGGTTTGCTGCTACACTTCTTCACTTGGGACGTCTGCAGCTTGTCCATCGCCAAAGTCACTCACTGCCTCAGATTTTCGACGATGTAGGATGCATACAGATCCCTACAATACGTAACACCTCCAAATAAGTCAAGAGGAGCAACAGTCTAAGGTTTTGTCCAACAAGACGAATCTACGAACTTAATCCACAACTTACATGGAATACTTGATGGCATCAACTGCAGCTTGAGCTGGCAAGAAGTCTTCTACATCAACTTTCTTGTTCTCGTTCTTCTTGTCTGTTATTCATGGTCAGTTAAGGTTCTCCAGTATCTAGTGTATATTCCTGTGGTTGCCACCAATTAAATGCTTCTATGTCCAATGTGCAAAACTATTTATCTGGCCCAATCAAAACTACGGAGCTAAAAAGTTTGTATGAATGGATACAGTCCTCAAAGAAGCGGCGAATTTCAGCCAAGCGATGAGGAGGAAGCTCCTTGATATCTGTGTAATGGCGAAACTCAGGATCATCTGCGCACACTGCTATGATTTTGTCATCCTTCTCTCCCTGCAATTAAACGTTTTTGCTACTGATTACTATTCAATTTGCATACCGAGGGCAAAATGACTTGAAGTTACCAGCCCCACAAAGTTAAAAACGAAGAAGCTTACTACAGGAAAGCTTAAGCCTTCTCACCTGGTCAATCATAGGCATTAATCCTATGGCACGAGCACGGAGGAAAGAACCAGTTAGAACAGGCTCCTACACATGATGACATAGAAAAAGCCCAAAGGCAGGTTAGAAGTCTGAAATCTTGTGTTACATACTTATACGTTATTCTGACTGCAACGGAGTCTTAGAGAAACTTACCTGCATGAGTACCAGGACGTCCATGGGGTCGCTATCCTCACAGAGGGTTCTAGGAATAAACCCATAGTTATGCGGGTACACCACTGATGAGTAGAGAATACGGTCAACCTATTTAACGTTTATGGAATTGCAGCAGGAAAATATTCACATAAGTTAGATCAATCAAAACTCAAAGTACAATCTACCTAGGTTATAAACCTAAAGATAAGTGAGGCTCAGGGAAGGGAAGAAGATTCATACTTTTATAAGGCCAGTTTTCTTGTCAAGTTCATACTTAACCTTGCTGCCTTTGCTAATTTCAATAACCTGCCATTTGAGTCCATAACAATGGACGTTATAATGGGTATAGAGCATAAATCACAAAGTGTCTTCTTCAATTAGCCTACAACAAGAATCTTGGACTTTAGTAAAGGAAATCAAGGGAATAATATCGAAGGGGAAACTAAATGACACTGAGATACCATTAGAACGGTTATCAGTAATAATGTGGAACTTCCTAACAATTGGCTAGCTTTGCAATGGTTAAGCACACCACAAACTATCAAACAATTTCATCATCCAGAACTTACAACATTGAAGACTCCCCCATCTAACATTCCCATAATCAGCAAGAATGTGGAACTTCCTAACAATTGGCTAGCTGTGCAATGGTAAACCATACCACAAAATTTCAAACAATTTCACCATCCAAAACTTACAACATTGAAGACGGATGGAGCACCGGGTCCTGCATAGATGTGAAAGGCCGGTGGGTTAACATGGTCAATGGAGCAGAATGCAAGAAAGATGACAACCATAAGCATACAGTTTCAGCATAATTGGTAAACCCAAATGAAGCCTGGAGTAGGTTACCAATCTCCAAATCATGCCAGGGGTGAGCAGCTACAGATCTACGTGTCATCGAAGAAAGGATCCTTTCATTGAGTGCTGGACGGGGGTATTGCGAGGACCTACCAGTTTCTCCACCGTTTCCAGCCATCCTGATCGTTCACTACAGATTCAACACAGGTCAATGATACCTCAAATCAGTCAACAGAAGACAAGATCAAATTGAAAAACTTGTCAACATCGAAGCACCCGACATGATTCAGTCTATTAAAGGTTGATCGAAACACAATCATTCAAAAAAGCATTAAAGCACTCGAAAAGTAAGAAAAAAGGGCAAAAAGGAAGGGTAGCCATTGGGTTGTGATCGTTTAAGCAATCCGAGTAAATTCGATCAACAAAAGTGGAACAAACAGATCAATTAGGTGATGGTGGATCGATGGAACCGAAGAAAAGCCAAAAGCTGACAGGGACAGTCCAGGTTAACAAAAGAAAATCATAACAAACTCTACACCACTGAATATCGATAAGGAGCTAAATCTAATGGATTGCAACAAGCTTTCGCTCTAATTCGATCCCTACTCATCAGCAGCAATCTCACATGGAAATCGCCGAGTCAATCCACAGAAAGCCTGCAACTATCAAACCGCCATAAACTCATTTCGTAGTATAAACAGAAAGTCAAAAATCGATCATCCATCAAACTCAGTACACCATTCCATCGGCGTGAAGAAACAACTGAATCAAGCTATTCCAATCATCAACCGAACGAGGAGTAAGGAACTAGCATCGAAGATGAATGGGAGAAAAGCAAAAAACGCAGGAGGAAGATGAGATAGAACAATGGGACGAAGGGGAGCAGATTGACTGGGAGCAGGAACTTACAGAGAAGAAAGCAAAGCAAATGACGTGAGGAAACTGAAGCGAGTGGGAGAAGCGTGGAGAAGCAGAGTGCTAGTTTTGCGCTTTTCTGTGATTTTATAATGAAATTGCAAAGTGTAAGACAGTAAAGAGGTAATGCGATGACGGGGGGAAGGGTAAGACTTCAGTGGGCCGCGGGGATTTCAACGCCTGGTCTCGCTTCTTGAGTGGATATCGACCGTTGGATGCTATTCGTAGCAGATTTTGGTCGTGCGGGTGAGAATGCCCGAATTGATTTTGGGCATTTTTGGGTTGGCGTTTTAATTGGGCTACTCTTTAATTAGGTGTTTTTACTTGGTGATCCTTTGATGGGAGAGTTGTTATTGGGTTTCAATAGGAGATTTGATGATCATTTGATTGAGGAGTTGGTGTAGGTCAAATAGTTCTTACTTTTACTCTTCATTTTTTTAATCAAATAATAGTTAGTAAATTATAAATTATGTTAATTTTTTTTTCTACACATCCTCAAGTAGTACGAACAAGGGTTTGGTCTAGTGGTAATACTATTAAGTATTAACTTAGAACCTGGAGGTCCCAGGTTTGAATCCCTTAAATAGTACCTTAATTTTAAAAAAAATTACAAACCTATATCACCCTTATAAAAAAAAATTTAGGGGTGGTAAACGGTTAGTTAATTATTATTATTTTTAACAAAAGATAATCATATTGATTGATAAAAAGATCACGGATTACACCCTGTTCCCAACCCAGGTACTAAAATCATACAATTGACACGAAACCGGAGAAAAATAAAGGGTCTTCCTAGCCACTGAATGGGCTACCCTATTGCTAATCCGACCACGAATTGAACACAAAAATCACTATTCAGAGCCACACACGCAGAATCTCCTGGATAATAGCCCCAACACGGTTGTCTTCCGCATCCTTGGTATTAATCTTATCAATGAGCACCTTCGCATCACCTTCAAATCGTACTTGAGGAATGCCAAGATTCTAACACCACTAAATAGCTTCATGGAGGACAATAGTCTCCACCATAAGAGGGTCGACAATGTTTTCAAGAACCATTCCTCTTGCTAAGAGCACAAACCCGTCTCCATCCTTTAAGATCAACCCTCCAGTTGAATGTGAGTCAGCATGTACCGCACCATTCCACATATAGTCGACAGAGAGCAAATCTACCACCTCCAGATTCTGCTGCAAAATAAACCGATCTCGGACGGGAGGACCAACCTATCCTCTGATAAGGACACCCATTCATGGATTTTCTGATGGTATTGACGCATCAGTTGAGGAATCAAGAATTACTTTCTCAAAGGCCGTCCGGTTTCTAGATTTCCAAATACGTCACAGGAGCGCCACCAGAGCCATAATCAGAGCCGGCTGGGTCATCCTAAGCAAGCAATTTCTAAGGAAAAAAGAAAGGTTTGTCGCAGAAAACCGTGCCCCAGATGCTCCAATCCCGAATGAGTCCAGAGAGCTGTAGCGATTGGACACTCCCAAAAGAGGTGCTCCATCGTTTTAGATTCCACCCAACACACCGGGCATCGAGGCAAAATCTAGAGCCTTTTCTCAATCAAAGATTTAGTAGTAGGCAGGATACGGTTGAAAATTTTCCTCATGAACAGTTTTAGCTTAGGCTGTTCTCACATTCTCATCCAGCTCGCCCTATC
Organism: Linum trigynum; assembly: GCA_964030455.1. Classification (NCBI taxonomy): domain Eukaryota; kingdom Viridiplantae; phylum Streptophyta; class Magnoliopsida; order Malpighiales; family Linaceae; genus Linum; species Linum trigynum. The sequence goes on along the minus strand of OZ034814.1, from coordinate 22,191,125 downwards.
CATCCAACTCACCATGGGGCGCCACACCCCAACCTGTCTATCCACAAAAACTGAAGGTGGTAAGCAGACTTGACAGTGAACACTCCATCACACGTATCATGTCATACCAATCTATCCTCTATACCCATACGGGGCAAGGGAACCACCATGATGGCAGGTACTACATCTGGTGGAAAGATCTGTCAAAGAGATTGTCGACACCATCCTCCCCCGGAACTATAAGCTCGACCACATTCAGATCATTGCCCTCCAGAATGACATGAGGATCGCACAGAAGAGGATGAAGATGAGTATACGGGCCCCAACTGGAATGTTGGATAGAGGCATGGAGCCCATTCCCAATCTTCCACCGGAGTCCTCGTTGGAGGAGGAGGCGGCCATGGAGAATACTCTGCCACCCCCACGATGAGCGAGGCCGCGCAGTCGCTGTTAGGAATGTACCATTCGAAAAGTACTTGCCTTTGTATATCTAGGCCAAGAGAGAATCAAGTTCGTTGAGAATCCACCATCCTATCTTAGCCAGGAGGGCTTGATTAAAATGCCCGAACCGCCAAAATCCCATCCCCCCATCATGTTTACCCGTGCACAAATTCTGCCAGGAGATCTACCTAATATGAGGGCAGCCCCATTCGATCCTCCACCAAAATCTAACCACATGTTTATCTAGAATGCGGCAGAGTGAGAGAGGGTGTTTAAAGCAGGACATAACATGGAGTGGCAAAGAGAAAGCAAATGATTCAACCAATGTCTCCTTGGCAGCCCATGAAAGCACCTTCTGTTTCCATCCCTGTAACCGTTCCAGCAACTTCTTCTCCAAATAACAGAAAGTAGTCATCTTGGACTAAGCAATCAAGGTAGGTAAGCCCAAATATTTATCATGCACTCCTACCTCTCCTACACCAAGACAGAGAGCATGGGTTTCTTGATCTACAAGCAGAATATTCTTACTAAAGCACACTGCGGATTTAGCCAAGTTGACCCTTTGCCCACTAAGCTCCTCATATTTGTTCAAGACGTCCAACTGGTTTTCACATTCTTGCATTGATTCTCTGAGGAATAGATATGAATCATCGGGAAAGAAAAGATGTGAAACACGTGGAGCTCTGGGACTAACCCAGACGCCTGCTAGCTTCCGCTCCTCGATGGCCTTACGTATGATCGCCACAAAAACCTCTATGCAGATGAGAAAGAGGAGGGGAGACAAAGGATTGTGCTGTCAGAGTCCCCGAGTCGAGTTAAAATAACCAACTGGTGTACCATTCATAAGAACATAAAACGAGGAGGAACACAAGCACTCCTCAATCCATTGTACTCAAGTCGGATTAAACCCTATTTTTTCTAAGACCGCAAAGAACGACCATTCGACTCTATCATAGGCCCTTTCCGTATCAACCTTCAGATCCATATACCCCTTCTTACCCTTAGTCTTAATCTTAAGGTAATGCATCAATTCATGTCCAATGAGAACATTATCCACTATCTGTCTTTCACGATAAAAAGCATTCTGCCCCACCGAGATTAACTTAGGGAAGAACCGAGCCCATCGTTCAGACATAATTTTAGCAATGATTTTGTAAACGAATTGACATAAACTTATAGGGGGTCCGGATACTATAACAACACACATAGTGTTGTTATAGTAACAACAGGGGTAAAAACGGAAATTAACAACAAAATTAAAAAAAATACATTTTCAAGTCCTGGCTGCCCTCTCTAGATCTCCCATACGCTTCCCTCCGCTATCGGCAGGAACGCGGCTACGACTCCGATCTGGCGGCTACGACTCCGATCTGAAAGCTACGATTGAGGCGTCCTTCAATCCCCGTCGTTTCAGCCACGGAAACCCACTCCTCGTTGCCTTCTCGACTTCGTTGGAACAGGAGGAAGACGACGAGCACGGCGGCGGAGTCGGCGATATAACGCCACCGCTACCAAATTCGGTCGCCGCTTTTCTCTGGCACCGGAAGAAATTCCTCGACCCCAACTCTTGAAGCTTCTCTGCCACAACAACTTGAATGTCGAATCGCAACAGGTGAGAGGAAAGGGGTTCAGAAAGAAGCCTTTCAACTTGGGATTTACATACGCCATGGCTAGATTGTTGTAGCCGAGGCGAGCAAGTATCGGTTCTAGGAGAGCGATGTCGATGTGGGAGAGAGTGCATGTGGAATCGCGAGCATAGAGCGATGTCGATGTGGGAGAGAGTGCATGTGGAATCGCGAGCATAGCATGTCATCTGCTGCTGCTAAAGTTGTGGAATCGACGCCGATTAGAAGGAGCGGCCGTAGCGGAGGTCGGGAGGCAGAGTGAGGAAGATGCAAGACGACGGCTGATTGGGGAAGGATGGCGGGAGCGGGAGAAGGTTGTGATGATGGCGGAGAGAGTGCCGGAGGGGAGAACTTTTTGAGCAGTGGGAACAGGGAAGGTTTTATGTGTTTTTTCATTTCCAAATGCTTCGTGAAGAGTTGATGCAGATGTAGTAGTGGAAGGAGATAGAGAAGAAGGAATTCTTGTTTTTTTAATGATTTATTATATTTCTCATGTGCATTGTTGAGGGCATGAATTCGTGTTCGTGTTTTGAATACCCATTGTTGATTCTGAAAAGTTCAATTTAGTTGTTGCTTTTGTCGAATATTCGTTGTTCTTAACCACATAAAAAATCTCTTAATATAAACCACAAATACGGTAAATCAAATCACAAAAAGCATGTCAGAAATCTGTTAATGCAAACCATAAATCTCTGAAAACATACCAGAAACCTCACAAAGCATACCACAAATATTTATGATGCACACGAGAAACCTCATAATGCAAACCACAAACACGATAAAGCAAACCACAAAAACAAACCAGAAACGTCCTAATGCAGACAAAAAATCTACTAAAACAAACCAAAAACCTCACAAAGCAAACCACAGAATTTTCAAAAGCACACCAGAAACCTCTTAATGCAAACTAGAAACACGATAAAGCAAACCACAAAAACAAACTAGAAACGTCCTAAGGCATACCAAAAATCTATTAAAACAAACCAGAAACGTCCTAATGCAGACCAAAAATCTATTAAAACAAACCAGAAACCTCACAAAGCAAACCACTGAATTTTCAAAAACACACCAGAAACCTCATAATGCAAACCACAAAAACAAACCAGAAACCTCCTAATGCATACCACAAATCTCCTAAAACAAACCAAAAACCCCACAATGCAAACCACAAAGTTTTTGAAAGCAAACCAGAAACTTCTCAATGCAAACCACAAACACGATAAAGCAAACCAGGAACTTCGTAATGCAAACCACAAACGCGATAAAGCAAACCACAAAAGGCATACAAAAATGTGAGAAACCAAACCATAAATCTCACAATGTAGACCATACATCCGGTGGTCGTTGACCGTTGACCGGTCAACGAAGACCGTTGACCGAACTCCGGTGACCGTCAGTGAGCAGATTCCGACGCCGATAGGCATATTCCGGCCCCGGTGACTAGATTCCGACGCCGGTAAGCATATTCCGACGCCGGTAAGCATATTCCGACTCCGGTAAGCATATTCCGGCCACAAAATAGTATATTCCGGCGACAAAATCCACATTCTGGTGACCGGCGACCATTTTCCGACGACCGGTGGCAGAATTCCGGCGACCAAATTTTTGGGCAGAAAATAAAAAATATTTTTTTATTTTTTTATTATTTAAACATATTTTTCATAATGACAATTATACCCCTGTTTTGATTTTACACTAGGTCAACTCAACTAATAAAAAGTCATCACATCCCTAGCTTCCTATTGGTTGGGGACTAGTGTTGTTACAATAACAACACAATGGGTGTTGTTACAATAACCGGTCCCACTTATAGGTCTCAACTGGCGCATATTCTCCACATTATCCACTTTGGGAATTAGCGTTAGCTAAGTGTGGTTAAAGTTTCGTAACATCCGTCCTGTTCAAAAAAAGAAGCAAATAGCTTCCACCACTGACTCACCAACGATATCCAATAATTTGCCAAAGAATTTTCCAATGAACCCATCCGACCCCGGAGCCTGAGTGGATCCAATCAAGAAGACTGTTTGTCGTATTTTTGACGTTAGAACCTCAGTAGTTAGAGCCGCATTCATCTCCTCTGTTACCGTCCGAGCAATAGGTAGATCATCCACCCAGGCCTCCTTATCATCTACATGGTTCTCAGAGGTAAAGAGAAGCTGGAAAAAATCAACAAAAATATCTTCCTTCCCCTTCTCATCGATGATCCATTCATCATCCCCATTCCTCACCCAACCACAAAATTTCTTTTTCTCCTAGCCTTTGTGACGGTGTGGAATTAAGATGTATTGTTATCACCTTTTTTGAGCCACCATACTCGATATTTCTGTTTCCAGTAGATCTCCTCAGCCTCCCACTGGCAACTAAGCTCCGTCTCGAGGTCCCGAACACTGTCTCAATCAATAGGAGTCAGGTGCTTTACCTTCTCAATCTCTGTCTGGAGAGTTTTGATGTTTCAAAGGGAATTAGTCATACCATCCCTACTCTCGTCATATGGAAGATGGCGGAGGAGTTTTAATTGAGCCCATAACGTATACATGTGAGATCCTTGGATAGCATCATTCCACACAAACACGACCATTGCTCTAACTTCAGGATTCTTCGCCCAACGTGCATCGAACCTGAATAGAGGCCGACTCTGTCACGTGAAAGGTTTATCAGATAAGAAAAGAGCTCTATGGTCTGACCCTTGATCCATGTGATGCTTCACCAAGGACTCAGGGAACTAGTCCATCCAAGACTGAGAACATAAATTTCGATCAAGTCTTTCCTGAACACAAGCCTGTCCCATCCGCTTATTGGTCCAAGTGAATTGATCCCCCTAGAAACCCACATCATGGAGTCATAGATCGTTCACAGAGTTCCTAAGAGCAACGGAGCGGGTCGGGTTTCAAAGGATACCCTACGACTCGATCTTTTTTTTTTTTACAAGAAAACTAGATCAGGCTTATTAGAATAAAGTAAACCTACAGCAGTATAGAATGTGAGGGTTGGTCCAATCCCTCTCACATTCAAATCCAAAATCCTCATTTATCCACATGGAGCCATTCCGGACTGGCTACCTCCACCTCTTCAGTCTGTTCTTCCACTTCAACGAATTGGCGTTTGGTTGATGGATCCTCTCTCTGATCATCATCTGATTCCTGAAAAGCTCGCTTCCTCGATCCCACCACTAGATGACCCTCATTAGAACCGTACTCATTTGATGCAATTCCTCAGATAGCCGATCCCCTTGAGGCTCTTCCGCACTCACCAGTCCAGGTCCAGACCCCTTAGCGAGCTCTATCGATGCCTTACCTTCAAAGGCTTCAACAATACGTCGAACACGGCCCACCCCTGGCACAGCCGAGCTAGTCCACACAGTGTGAACAAAACGACACTTTAAATCAAAATTATGGCCATCAGTCTCCATATCAGAGTTGGAATACCCCTCAGAAAACCGTCTTCTTAGAATCCTCCTCCACTTGTGCCGATAAGCCCACCTGGACCTTTCTTGTAAGAAAGTTTTAAGGAGAGGGAGAGGATAAGAGGTCATCATTAGCCTCATCAAACATCATACTGGACTGCTCTATCCCAGAATCACAACTCAAAGTACTACGATCCAGTCTTGTCTCCGTAGCAGAGCGTTTCCCCTTCTTCTTCTCTCTCTACCATTTTTTCCTTTCCCTTTCTTTTTGTAGGCATGCGCCCACTTCCCTAACTCCTGTCAGCATCACCAGAGGCTATCTCAGAACCCAGAAGGTCCCTCTTCATTGTACTTTCCTCATACTGCATACGTCTAGAGCGACCCTAGACTTCCATGCTAATGTGTTGACACCCATTCTCCTTTCCCACGAATCGAGGAGATGTTTCCCTAGGTCTTGCCCCCTGGACTCCCTGGGTATTTGAATCATCTGGACCTTCTCTTTTGTCCTACGCGGAACCCTTTCACTAGGGGTTGCATTCTTTCTCTGATACTAGTTACTGTCCTAGCCACGACCATTTCTGGAAGCCTTCTGGTGCTCCTCCATCATAGGAAGTTTCCTAGCCAACATGGACTTCTTGCTTTCCCCAATCTGGAGCTTCGATGATTTAGCTACCATGAAGCCACGTGGGCTTCTTCCTTCACTCTTTATGTCCTCCCTGCGCTTTGCCTGGTATAGGAAGTCCCCAATTTTCACCGGTCTCCTGGTCGAGGTATTATTATGCCTGTAGGAGGTGTTGGCTCCACCATCTCGTTCGGCTTCTGCTGCTTACTATTTTGTCCTGCATTCCTCATCCCAGCCGCCTCAGGATTGACCCAAACTGACTTAGAGGCCCCATAGACTGATCGGTTGTCATATTCATCTCCATAGAGCTTTTCTCCAAGCGCTTTGGTAGACATATGTGGCCCAAACCTCTCTTTCCCTTGTGGTGGATCAAAAGCACATGTCTGAAAGCAGTGTCCCACACGCCCACACTTGAAGTAGAAGTTTGGTAGGAACTCATACTTCAAGCTGGCCCAAAAACAACTAGTTTCCTCAATCAGGGCCATGATCTGAGAGCAGAGTGGTTTGTTGAAATCGATGATAGCTTTCATCTTGATGAATTTTTTTTCCTATATGGCATGCATAAACACCTGCTTCAAGGACTCTTCCAATAGCTGACTGAACCATTGTCCGTCCAAACTTAGGGGTACAACAATCTTCATTCACATCCTATATCTGAATACCGAAAGGAGCTCGCGCCATTTCTTCATAAGTACGAAGCGTGACGTTATGAATCCAGCTCCACAAGTGGAGGATCTTATCCTTGATAATCCAGGGGGTCCTCTACAACACCCACTTCTTACAGGCTTCACTGGGAAGAGCGAACTCCAAAAATCCTTGTAGGCCCTCAAAAACACGTGTCAGCCCCTGGCCTTGCCATGCAAACATTCTACCAAGTAGAGTGCGGGAAGCATGGAAGTGGGAGGATTGAACCTCTTTGAACTTGAATTGCACAATCTGGTTCTTGACAACGTGAGCCATAGTTTCTCTATGGGTTGCTCTAGGGACTGAACAAGAAACCTGATCATTCATCAAAACACCATGGTTACATGACAAAACCAAGTAATTACTAGTACATTCCCAAACATAGAAAATATCACACATTATAGTGACCAAAGTAGGCAACCCAATAAAAAGAGGATAACATAAAATTAGGCGCAGGAATGGACACATAAAAAGAATAATGTATACGTATAAACCCACGAAGGGTACATATTAACTTTCTAAAAGAAAGTCCAACCACTCCTGTTGACCCTTTGTAAACTTGACCCACCGACGTCATCATCAATAGAGGATGATCAGCGGCCACCGGCGGGACGAGGGACACCACCAGAGAGGTAGATTCCTCCAATTGAAATAGGGGGATAGAGAAATTCAAGGATTGAACTTCTATGGAATCAGAAGGTAGCACAGATCTTGTTGACCTGCACCTGAACTTTGTTTCCTTCAGAGTGACGTTACTCCTGCGATGACTCCTCCAGCCGGTGTCATGTTATCATTAAATGAACTACAATCCCAGTGACCAGAAGGGATCAATGAGGGTAAATCATCCTCGTAGGAGGTCAGACGACTATGAGCATACACAAGCTTAATCCTATATGGTCCCTTGAAACTACAGGTCATAGCAGTGATATTACAAAAGGCCTCCTTGTTAGTCATCACGAAGACAAATCTCATTGTCTGGACAACACTACGAATAGGACCAGAGGGATCTTTGATTAGAAACGGTTGCAAACAAGCCGTAACATAAGGAAGGAAAATAATTAATCACGTGAGAACTCTTACCTGATCTTGGTCGTGGAAACATATTCCAATTTCTAGCAGTTCTGCCTGATTCTCTTCGAATTTTTGTTATGAGAATACTGGGCAGGGGGCAACGGAATATATAACCCACAGATTCCCACATCAATTGGTCTATTACTTTACCACAACCGGTTCTGATATGGAAAGGATACTTCCGTAAAGGAAATCCGATGGAAAACGGATTCCCCTACCGTCGCCGGAGAAACAAGGGTAAATATCCTAGGATCTCGGGTTACTACAATTGGAGAAACAAAAAAAAGTTTCCGTCTTCCCCTTGGATTCCTTCATCGGCCCTAGCCACCGTAAAAATCGACAAACGTCCACCCAACTGTTACACACTCGTAGGAATAATGGTTCCGGGGGTGAATTTCAAATGCTCTATTTTTGGAGCCCCTGACTCCAGTTAGATATGATACGACGGATGGACAGCCTTCAAGAATATCCCACCATGGGATTTGAAATACACCTCAATAACATTCTTCACCAGCCCACCCAATCCATATTGTCGCGAGGTTCGTTTCCAAGCCTCTGTAATACATTCCTCTAACTCCGGGGGTTTGAGCGGTGCATGGAGTCTTTGCCCCACAGTCGTACCATTATCTGAGTACAAACAACGTGCATCATTCAAGTCCTTCGCTTGAGATGCATATCTTTGTCAATCTCCTTCGAATCAATAATAATTGTTAGTGGTTAATGATGATTGATAACTTCTTAGCGGTGCATTTTGATTAAGTGTATCTTGCTTAGTAAATAACCATTAACTGACTAATTGAACTGATAACAAACGGTTAACCGATAAGCATTATCGGTTTGGTTTTCAATATGCATTTTTTTCTTAGTGTTTAACCACTAATTGTCAAATTGGTTAGTGGTTAACCAAAATTGAGTATATTAGCACCCCCACTTAATGTTAACTTTTTAGGAAAATACTCAGATTAATTTGAATATGCTTAGAACATATTGAAAACATGAGAAAGTCAATTGACTAACAAATGAATGAAGCTAATATTGACATATATATTCAAAAACAAAGTGTTGCCTATATAAATAGTCCATAAATGACAACATGACGAAGAGGAAGGCGTTGCACCTGAAAGCTCCCCTAGCGTTCCTAGACGTGTGCTCTCGATATTGGCAACATACGAGTTGTTGATTTCTCATGTCGTCTAATCTCATCTTGTATTGAAGCATTTATCCGAAATAGTGGGCGAAAAGGCCCCTACGAATTTATCCCGGGAGACGCCATTTTGTTTGATCGAATGATGATTGATCGGATAGAACCGCCACGTCTTGTCTTGTTCTAGGCGACTAGGGTTTTGATACCTACACCTAAAGCAATTTAAATCCCGATTTAAATCCTAAAATGCTACACTGTTATGATGTTACTTACCTTTTCCGATCCTGATTTCACTATAAATCTGTGAATCCTAAAATCCTATACTATTCGTGATTTAAATCTATAAAATCTTACAAAATTACGATCAAATCTTTGGGTCAATTTTACTCATTTTCCCCATAATTCGCAAAATTATGCCTCTTTTCCTTCTCCACCACCAACATCATCTAGTAATCTCACACTAACCACCATTGACTATGATCAATTCACATCAACTTATTAATCATCATCGATTCACCACTTTCCAATATTAACTTTGATAAATTGGAACACTAACCTTGAGAAATTATAATTGTAAGTGTTAGGTGTTTTTGTGTTATTCATGATTTTACTTATTAATATGATTCCCTTCGTTTTTATATCGACCTCAAAATCCTACGATTTTATGATTCAATTTACGATTCCCCTTTTACACCCATCTTCGATTTTATCTAAAATCCTGATTTTGATTGCTATGCCTACACCATGAAGGGATGCAAGTTCGACTAGGCACTCATTCAAATTAATAAAAGAAAACATAGAAAAAATCAAACACAAGAGATATAGGAAGATGAAATCATTCGTATTGAATACCAAACATCAAGTTTAAACGTCTAGGACCTCTAGGGTGCACAAACCTATGCAACTAAGGGAACTAGCCAACCACGGGAATGTTCTTTTGGGATTCATCGGCCGAAACGAAGACCAAAGAAAACCTCTAAAAACGACGACCATAGAAGAGAACCCACGGTTTAGGCCTTCGATTCTGCCGCCGTTTTCTCCCTCATAGCCGATTTTGCTCTATGTCAGGTGAGTTACTCTGTCAACAAAGTAATAATCCTTTATTGCCTCCTATCACTGGCTACCGAGCTATACCCTAGGGACCTATTTATAGGCCTTGGATTAGGGTTTCTGGGAAGGAGAACTTGTCCTAGACGCGTCATCCAACCAATTAGAAGCATCCCTCGGTGCAAGCTCTAGATCCTTTTGTGTGTGTCTTGAATTGTAACAAGATTGTAACGGGGAAAAAGATAGTAGACAAGGTGAGTGAGATTGATTCTTGGACATCTTTTGGAATTTGCTAACATTGGTGTTGGTGCTTATCTCTTGACTTCTTGTTACGGGAAAATCCTTTAGGAGTGACTTTAGTTGTTAAACTAATCAACAAATGGAGAGCTAGAAGAACTGCATTCTAGTTGGTCACTTTTATTCCATAGTATTTTTTAAATAAACTGTATTGGTTAGTTAAAAATCGTAGCAAAGTTATGTTAATTAATATCGAGGAGAAGTTTCATAGTGAGGTGAAGGATTTCCTAGTGGACATGTTCAAGAACTATTCAGGAATGAGAGTGGTTATTTGTATAACATTGAGAATTGGGGAAGTGTAGGCTTTTTCCCTTATCGCTCCCGTTGCCATGGGGGAGTATAAGATGATTTGATCATGTGGGATGTGGCAGAGATGCTATGATAAAGGATGAAGTCTTTTGCTAGATAAGTCGATAACAAACTTCTTTGTTGTGTTTCCAGGTATGTCATCACCAAGACTTTTTTTATTGCTTTCATCATGGCATTGTTCAATGTGCTGGATGTGTCCCTTTTCTGGCCAATACTCTTGATTTATTGGGTAGTTCTCTTTGTTCTCACTATGAAGAGATAAATTGTGCATATGATTAAGTACACGTATGTACCTTTTGACTTGGAAAGAAGGTGAGGTGGTTGCGTGGGTGTTATTCTTACTAGTGTCCCCGTTCTTTATGTTATTCCTCAAGTTTGGTATTGTATACGTTGCTCTATCATGATAATATTTCATGTTAATATTTGCAGAAATATGAGGAGAGCAAGCGTTCTGAAGGTAGAAGTAGTACTTGTAGCAAGTTGCGAGACTAAATCACATAACGAGATGATGCTTCCCGGAGATTGGCTGTGTTTTGTCCAACTGAGGAACTGGGGCTTTATACCTAGTTGTAGGTTGAGGGGAGTTAGCATGTCTTGAAGATGGTTTTTACCAGCAAGAGAAGTCTTGATACTTCCCACACCGTTTACCAGAAAGAATTGTTAGGTTTTAGAATGGTTTGTTGTGCACATAGTTCAAACAAGTTTATATCCTTTTGGGATGCTTTATTGTATTACGAATCTTAAATTAACATGGCGAAAATTATGCTGATTATTCAATGTTGCTTTGATTTTTCAGGGTACATTACAAGCAGTGTTTTTCTAAAGCAAAATGGGTAGGAAAGTTACATAATGTGAAAGCTAGTGAAGTGTTTAGGGTTCCTAGACGTCTTGATCAATTGATTGTATCCTTCCATCTCCATTCCTTCGAAGCTATCAATGCATTTCAACCGTCTGTTGCAAAAGCTTCACTCCTTTTTATTATGTCGTCCTTTCCGAATCATGTTTCAAGAATAGAAGGTGAATTAAGCATAGACCGTTCCGGGGTGAAATGTGATTATTTTTCTATGGTTAATCAAAAATTTATGACACTCAGGTGGAGAGTTCATCAATGCAAGAATCCCACAAAAGAAGTATAAAAGTACAACTATGTCTATACGGATTATACACCTTTGCATATAGAAAAGACAATAGACCTAACCAAACGCAAAAAGCTGGTTATTACCAACCAAGGTTCAAGAAGGCGCTAGGCGTAAGGCAGGCGTTGGGCTTTTGACTTGCGCCTAGCTCGATTAAGCGTGCCTAGGCGTTCGAAGCAAAAGTGAATTTTTTCATAATTTTAAATTTTATAGAGTAATTTAAAATCCTAAACCTATAATACCAACTCAAAAATCCCCATACATTCATACTATAACCAGACCATCACTATTGAGTTGGTTGATTTGAAACAGAACGCATTAAGAACTTCCCTATGGGTGTCCCATTTCCTACAAGCTAAACATTAGCATAACAACAATTAAAATGCCAAAATATAGCTTCCCCATTCACGCTTGCAATTAACAAGACTAAAATATGCTATTGGCCTGATGGATTATATCAATTATACTAAGGCCTCCAATTAACCTCGCAGGTGCGGTGCGTTTAAGACCTCCAATTGATGATGTTAAAATTTCACCGCTTAACATCGCTTCCTCAACGGTTTACACTACTTTCACCGTCGAAGCGAAGTCTAGATGATGCTTTCTCCCGCCGAAGCGCTAGAAGCGCTTTCTTCTCTGCCTACAGCCAAAGCGTGGCGTTTTCCAGCCACCTAGTTACGCCTAGGCTCGCCTTCTTGAAAATTGTTAATACCAAAACAAGCTAACTCTAGAGTCCTCTGTATAGTTTTTACTAGTTCAATAGGTTAAACACCTTGCTTACCATGGGATCTACTATAAGGTTCTCCCTATTACATGCCGAGCACTAAGTTCCATACTAGTTTATGCTGCTAGTTTCTTCCCATCAACTTGTGGAAGGCTCATTGCAGATGGTCTTCGACCTCAAGAGGTCTGTGCATGAATGTTGATCTTTTGCAAACTTTCTTGCAGTATAGTATATGTATACACACAATTGAAAACATATAATTACTAGTCTCCTTATCATTCCCATACAAGACACCATTATCATCATTGATTACCCCGACCTCAACTTATCCCTAATTGTAATTATGTTCTTTGCTACAAGTTAGCTAATATTACTATGCCCAGGGATAAGATATTTTGTCCATATACCAAGGTACCTTAGACTGTGAAATCTGTAAATCACTCCATACACATTTTACAGAGTACTTCCTCATGCATTTTCCAGTCCATAACACCTGAGTATCCTAGCAAGTGAAAAATTATACATATTGTCACGAGTTTTCAGTCACTTCTTCCATATCCAGCGGTAGTAGTCGCGAACGGATAGTTTCGAGAAAGATGCCTCCTTGATTTTGTACTTACAACCCACTAGGAATCTCCCCTTGTAAAAATATTTTGTATGTATTTAGCGATGTTCCATGTGTGAAGACACTTGATTCCGAGCCCCCTTCCAATTTCGGGATTGCAATCTTATCACGACCTTGGATCTTCTGGAATTAGTATTAACACCCCAGCCCCCATAGAAAATGGCTTCAATTGATTTCAATCTCTTTATTTACTTTCAATGGAAGTAAGAAAGTGTTCATCTATAATTGCATCATACTATTGACGATTGAGTTAATAACTTAGATTTTACTTGAGTAGCTCAGTAGTCTAGGTTTCCATAATTTATCCTTATCATTATACAATCCACCAACACTTGGCAATAGTGAATCATATACATCATTTGTACTGCTTGCTCTGATTCATTAGAGACACCAATAGGTCATCTGCAATTAAAAAATGAGCAATACCTAGATGCTTACAATTAGGGTGATAGGAGGAAGTTTCCATCTCTGCATCCCTTTTAAACCCTTATATGTCCAAAAAAAAATCTCAATAGCCAACCATTTTTCGGTATAATTCCTGTGGTAGCCTCATGGGGTTCCACTAGTAGCAAAATTCAAAAGCACGAGAATCGGTATCATAAAAACACAGGCCACTCTCATTGATGATCCATTAGCAATTGGTAAAACGAAAGTAATATCTCTTTCAAATGCAAAATGTAAAACCAATGAATCTTTCCTCCTCCCCACTCCATGGAGTAGTAGAATTGCGTGGTTGAGAAGACGTTTGGGTAAAATCCCAAATGAATACTGATGACACGTAAATTATACTATTTGAGACCCCAATTTAATGACATGTTTTGCATAATTTTCATATCTTAACGTCATATTAGCTTGGAATTGCTTATGGCCTCCATTTTCAGGGTCTTTGGGAATCTCGTCTTTAGCCTAATGCCATCCCTAGTTCCTCTCATCACGTGTCTCTCAAGCATGGAACCTACGAGGGTAGGGGATGCAGTAAATAAAAGAGGAAGAAAAGACGATTCTCATTGATATTAAATGCACTCTCTCACTTGACTACAAACTTCCAAATTCTATTTCGGTAAGAGGCCAGTAAAGAGCATATTAATTGATGTAGAATTCATCACTGGAATAAGACCATAAATGAAAGCCAAAATAGTAGCCAGATGCACCATTTTTGCTTCTAGCAAGCTAAATTTGATAAAAGTGAGAAAAGAGAATTTTGACCAAGTTAACTCCCCTAAGTAGTCTTTAATAGCTCCTAACCACGAACAAGAATCTCAATTCTCCATGAACACTAAATAAATGTCTTTTCTATAAAAAATGAATATGAAGGAGAATTCTTTAATCCTAAGATAAATGAATTTTTCCTCTATGAAGGTATAACTCCTCCATCCCCTAAAATCACGATTTTTTTACATCACGAAAGGATGAAGTCAAGACCATCATGGAGAAGGACGAGGGCCATAGTGTCTGCTTGGAGAAAATCAGTGGCCCCAGTAGCCAAATATTGCCAAAATTTGGTTGTCATGACGTAAATTTTTCACCTCTCGCGTAAACTTCAATTCCAAACATTATGACAATAATGCACGAGTTTCTAGAGATTTTGGGAGGAAATGAATCTTTTCACCTATTGTAAAGACCATTGTTGAGATGCCTAATCCAATGCAAGCACTGTAGAAGCTTCTAACTATAGAGGAACCATCATATGATAAAATAAGTGGAGAACATACCTCCCCACATGCAATTAGTAGTAGTACACAAGCTGCCTTATATGGGGCACTTCACAATGTTGTGCCTTCTCAATGATCTTCACGTAATGGATCATCTCCATTGGGGCTAGGCTAAACGCGATACCATACTACGCCTACAAAACACTCCAGTTCACATGCTTAGAGGAGGTGGTCGTGGAAATAAATTTGGCCGACAACACCATTTGTCATCCTAGAGGCATGGTCAAGGATATCAAAGGCGAGATAGGACACTTTGTATCCTCTCTCGATTTTGTAGTACTCGACATAGATAGAGATAAAGAATACTCTATCCTATTTGGAAGACCCTTCTTAGCTTCATCTGACCCACTAGTCGATATTCGTGCACGAAGGATTGCTACATGATCGATTATACATAGCATGACATCAACATAACAAAGACGAGTACTAACAAAGGGACATTCTGCCATCAGTCTGATTTCTCCATTGAATCATTTGGTTGTGACTCCTCAGAATCTCTTATGTCAGACTATTGGGAATATGTTGATAAGACTCTTCCAATTAATACAGTAAATGAGTTGGACTTTGTTTCTAGAGAATTCCACGAGGAGAACCCACTGTCACTAGATAGAAAAGTGATCTCAAAGAAATGGTGCGAATCTACACGTAGGTGTCTACAAACATACTAACTAATTTTAAGAAACCAGGCCAGAAGATTCTTTGAACCACCTCTACCAGACGATTGGGGAGGAGAATGGATGGTTGAGCCACGTTGGTTTTATTTCTAATACTAAAACACCAAAGGTCGTTCCTAGCTCAAAGTATAAAAAAAAGAGGGCACTCCATGGGAGGTAGCCCATGCTATGGTTTTCATGAATTGCATGATTTTGGATTCCACTTCATGTCAATTGAGCTTTTGACCTAGGAGGGAGATAATCCCCTTAGATCCCATTATTGGCATATTCGGGTCACTCATATCATATTTTTTTCGGGCAATACCTGTGGGAGTTGATTCAACGATATATGAATCCCTAGGTTGAATAGAGCACTACACATCCATCACTTCGCCATTCCAGGTCAATTCTGAGTGAGTCTATCTCATAACGGTGGGGTAGTGAGTGGATCGAGATAGAATGGTAATCAACATTGATCCAAATGATGAAATTAGGGGAATTCTAACTAAGAGAGCTCCACAACTTGTAATTAGCTAGGTTAGTTAGTTTAGGCCCTGTTCACTTCCATTTTAGTTTCCTGTTTTCTGTTTTCATGTGATAAATTTGCCAACCGAAATGAGAAAACTTGTTTACTTTTCATTCTGTTTTCCTATTCGTTTCCAACTATGAAAACAGAAAGTGGCAACTTCCTGCTGTTTTTGGAAACGACAAAATGTTGTTTTCACCTGTTTTCAACATCTGTTTTCTCAAAAACAGGAAACAGAAATGATAGTAAACAGGCGGTTAGTTTTCCTAATCACTATTCAAGGTTTGCTAGATAATGAAACCTATCCCGAAGTAAGGTACCCCTACAAGACCCGTGGTTCGATATTTTTATTGCTTGCTTACTCTATGATACACCCGGTCGTCGGTTATACTTGGCTAGTCCTTATGGTGGGCGAGGCTACGTCCAGGGGACTCATGGGGCTGAGGGCTGGGTTTTGCAAGTTGCTTCGGGCTTGGTGTTGGTGGCGGCGACAACTGCATACGATGGGATCTTTGACCTCGTCCTGGTGGAGATGTTATCCTTGCGGGATGTGATTCGTTGGTGTCATGTGTGGGGCCTCCGGTCTTTTTGTTTGTAGGTGATACGAAGTCTATATTTGACAAGGCCAGGGCTGGCCAATCTTCTGATGTGTTTGGTGGAGCTATTTTGGAAGAGATCTTTGCTTTGAGTGTGGAGTTTGAGAGATTTGATGTTAGGTTTGTAGGCGATGCGATTCGTTGGTGTCATGTGCGGGGCCTCCGATCTTTTTGTTTATAGGTGATGCAAAGTCTATATTTGACAAGGTCAGGGCTGACCAATCTTCTGATGTGTTTGGTGGAGCTATTTTGGAAGAGATCTTGGCTTTGAGTGTGGAGTTTGAGAGATTTGATGTTAGGTTTGTAGGTCGTCAGTTTAACAGGGTTGCCCATTTGATGGTAGGAAAGGTCCTTTTATTGTTTCCCATTTGACGGGGTTTTATTTTATTTCTTGACAATTTTCCATCATGTGACTCGTTTATATCTAACTGTTTTCTCGATAATAGAAGTGATCTTTTGACAAAAAAGAGAAAATCTAGGCGAGACATTGTTGCTTATTTTCTTGTAAAATGTCATTTAAATTTTAACACAGTTTATTTAGGTTATATAGTTTTGATAATGTATTTTGGTTAGAAATAAGGTTGTCAACCCGCGGGTTGACCCGGACCCGGTGGAGCTAGCGGGTCAAGGGTTAATTGGTCACCCATTTTAGCCCGATTTAGCCCGAAAATATGGAAAAATTTATTTTTTTATACTTAGATCAAAATTTCATTAAGAATAGGCAACCAATAGTATAAACACTATGGCGCTCCTCGGAACAAACAAAGTCTGTACAAAAAACAGTCAAGTAACAGAATAACTACCCCAAACCCCTAGCAATGAAACAGTCCAGTAAGCTCTGATCAAGCATACACCTGTACTCAATGATCCATTTTGCTTGCGCAACAAGCTCAGATGGAGAACACGCACAACCTGATCCTTACATTATGGTGCATCGCTCCCTCCATATCAAACTTAGAACAACACTCCAAGACAAACGATTAAGTCGTGCAGAAGCAGAAACTCCACACCAGTGAGTTACGCACCAGTGCAGAACTACTGGCCAGTTAACCAAAGTTGGTGGCGCAGCTGTCTTCAAAATCTGATCAAGCATATACCTCGTAAAAGCACAATCAATAAAGAGGCGATGTCGAGTTTCCAACCCACCAGGACACATCAAACACATGCCCGAGAGAGGCTTCCCCCAGGAAATGAGATGATCTTGCAGCTTCAGCCTATCATGAATAATTAGCCAAAGAATGAATCCATGTCGAGGGATAATTACATTATCCCAAACCAGATCCTTCCAAGGCACAACATTGCTCTTCTAGCGTACTGAATTCCAGACTCGCTTGACAGAATATGACTCCATGATCCCACCATCCCATGCCAAGCCCCCTGCAACGAAGAGACAAAAGGCCTAGCCACGTCACGACATTTTAGAATTCTCCTCCATATCCAGGAAGATGCAGAAGAAGATTTAAGATCCCAAATTGAGACGTTCTTGACACGGTAACGATGAATCCAGGCTACCCAAAGGGAGCCCTCCTCAGCAAGGAATGCCCAGAAATGCCTAAGTACACAGGCTTTGTTCCAGATTGCAAACCCACGAATCCCTAAGCCTCCCTCCTTCTTAGGCCGAGCAAGGAATTCCCAAGAAACAACAGCCCTCGTCCTCAGTTATGCATCAGTTATGTCCCACAAATATTTACTACAAATGGATTCAACTTCCTTAATAACAAACTGAGGCAGAAGAAAAATCCCCATCCAATACTGCAAAACACTGGTCAGAACTGATGTAATAAGTTGTAACCTTCCAGCAAAGCTCAGAGTTTTTGCCCTCCAACTAGAAATCTTTGCTGTGATTTTCTCTACCAAAACACGAGAGAGTTTGCCAGTAATAAGTGGAACTCCCAAATACCTAACAGGCAAGGTACCAAGAGGGAATTTCGAGTATAAGGAGATATGTTGCTGCTCAGATTCATAGATTCCCCCACAAAACAACTGACATTTTTCCGGATTGCATTTCAGACCAGAGACTTTGTAAAAAGCATCCAGGACTCTACATACCCCTACCACACCCCTGATAGATCCATTCGTGAAAATCAGTAAATCATCAGCAAAACACAGGTGTGTAATTACCAATGGTTTACAAATGGGGTGAGGAGGGATTTGGTTCTGCCTAACCGCAAGCTTCAACATAGCATCCAACACCTCCAGGGCGACAGTAAACAAATATGGAGACAGAGGGTCTCCTTGCCTCAACCCCTTTTTCATCTAAAAAAACCCACAGACACCACCATTCATCACTACACTCACTTTAGGAGTACATACACAAGCCCTTAACCACTTGACAAAAAGCTCAGGAATCCTCATGTCTTAGAACAGAGAATAAGAAACTCCAATCCACTGAATCAAACGCTTTCATAATGTTAATTTTCATAGCACAACGTGGGGAAATTCTATCTCTATGATAGTCTTTCACCAACTCTGATGCCAAGAGAATATTGTCACTAATGGATCGTCCTCTAATGAATGCAGACTGAGATGTAGAAATAAGAGAGGACAGAGCAGAAGCTAACCTGTTTGCCAAAACCTTTGAAATCCCTTTATACACCGTGTTGCAGCAGGAGATAGGACGAAAATCCTTCATTCTTTCAGCATTTGGGACCTTTGCCACGAGTGTAAACAGAGTGGAGTTCAGAGCCTATGGCATAAAGCCAGAAGAGAAGAAATCCAAAGCAACTTCTTCAACTAAGCTGCCAACCAAATCCCAGTGTAGTTTATAAAACTCGACAGGAAACCCATCAGGGCCTGGAGCCTTATCCCTCCCAAGATTCTTAAACACCTGATGAACTTCTTCCCTAGAGATTGGGGCAATTAATGACCTAGCTTCCTCCTGATTGAGTGATTTAAGAGCAGTGTCTCATAGAAACTAGATGGATGAATAAACACAGCAGAATCAACTTCACCAATAAGCTTCTTATAAAAATCAACTGCAACCTTTCCCATTTCCTTAACATCAGTCACCTCTTGTCCTTGAGCATTTAAAAGGCGAGTTATCTGATAGCGGTGAGAATGAATCTTTACAGAACGGTGGAAGAAAGCAGTATTCATATCACCCTCCTGCACCCATCTAGTACGAGCTTTTTGCTTGTAAAAACTCTCTTCAGCTTTTTGTAATTCATGACACTTAACAGAGAGCTTCTTTTCTTCCCCCACTAGAGTAGCCTCAGGGTTGGCAAGAATAGACAACTGCAATGCCTCCAATCTACTTTCACTTGCACGGGTTTGCATAGAGATATCAGCATAAACTTCCTTGTTCAGTTTCTTAAGAGCCTGACAGACCTTCTGAAGTTTACCATAGAACACAAAAAACGGCCAGCCATTCACCTTATAACTCCAAGCATCAGAGACTAACCTATTATAATCAGGATGACTAGTCCATAACTTGCAATATTTAAATGGTTTGGGAAAACTCTTCACCTGAGGTATGACTGTCAGCAATAGTCCACAGTGATCCGAGACTCCTAGTGGAGTAGTAACAATAGAACTAGCTTGGAAGACAGACAACCATGCTTCATTAACTAGAATTCTATCCAGCCTTTTTGCAATAGGTTTCCCCTCCTGTTTGTTCATCCAAGTAAATCAGGTTCCCATAACTTTGTGATCTACCACATTCATATCAGCAATCCATGACTTAAAAGAGACCATGCTTGAATTCATAATCATGAGATTGGAAGTTTCCCCCGGGCCAATAACAACATTGAAGTCACCCATGATGACCATAGGGATATTGATCTCTTGCTGGAGTAAAAGTTCCTTATACAACACAGCCCTGTCAGCTTCTTTGTTTGGACTGTACACCACTAAAAGGAGGAAAGGGTTAGGCCCTCCAACTTTGGCTTTAATGAAGTGATGCCCATCATCAACTTTAACAACATTCAGGCCATCTTTCCAGACCAACCAAACACGTCCATTAGGGGATTTAGGGTAATTATTCAAGTGCTTAAACTGACTAAAATGCTTTGAAAGTATATCAGAACTATTAGCTACTATAACTCTAGTTTCTAGTAGTGCTACTATATCTAACTTCAAACACCAAAACTTCTTTAGCACAACAGAGTGCTTTTCAGGGGCATTAAAACCCCTGATATTCCAACATAGTAACTTCAGTTACCCCGTTTCTTCCCCCTACCCTTACCCCGAGCAGGAGCAGGAGGATCCACAAGACGCCTCAAAACAGGTCCACTTAGAGAAGGAAATGCCTGATCATCAAGAAGAATTTTCCCCGAACCAGCAGACAAACTCCATGGACTTCTAGGTACCGACCCCGGGGCAGGAGCTCTCATTCTATTCTTCCTGTGCGTGACCACTTGTAACCCATCATCAACTGTGGAAAGCGTTGTATCCCTATCCTGCACTGGAACAGGAGAAGAAACAGTTTCATCTATCACTGTGCAGCTCGTCCCAGCTTCCACCTCTTGAGTTACTTCCTTCTGTGGCACTTCCATCACACTTTCCCGTTATCCTTTAACCCAACAAGGTCAATTTCCTTCCTCTAGGCTGCTTCACAACCCAGACCTTCTTCGTTCTCCGTCCAGGATTAGAGCAGTCATGTCCAAACACTTGACTCTTTTCACATTTGCTCGGGACATGATATTACTCTACATCAACAAGCATCTCTAGGCAATCATCAGGAGTAATGCTCAACTTATTCACCAAATTAGACTTCACAGAAATTTCAACACAAAGCTTCGCAACCCCCAACCGCGTCCCTTGCTTCGTCGGAAAATCCATACAAAGAGGACAGCCCAAAGAACTGGCGATACGCCCTAATCCTTCCTTTGATGCCATCTCAGAGGGCAAGTTCGACAACCTAACCCAAACTGGAACTACCGAGTTGTCAATGGCAAGAGGTTGAATACCTGGTTCCCATTTACGCAGGAACAACATATTCTCACGATGATGCCACGACCCTACTTTGAAAACCCAACGACAGACTTCAGCAGTCGGGAATTGAAAAAGAACCAAACGCTCCCCCAACCACGAGACGCGGATAGCTCCATCACGCCCCCAGATCCAGTTCGCCCAAAAGTGAATGGAAGAGAGTGATGCCAGCCGATCAAGAAATTGTCCCACTAAGCAGCGAACCCATCGCTTGGATCCCTCCTCGAGAACCGACTTGGGAATCCTCAGCGATCCATTGACAAATTCCGGTTCGTAATAGTCCAACTTGAGATCTGGATTAAACGAGAAGAGCGATGCCCAAGTGCACCAGTCACCGACGACACCTGAGGAGACTCCGCCGGTGACGGTCGCCATTGGAATCAAAGGTCGAACCACAACATTCATAGAGAAGAGAGAGATGAGAGAAATTGTTATAATTACATAAAATTTTCTATATATAATATATATGTAGTTTAGAATAATTATATAAAGAGTTATTATATTGTACTTATCCTGATAAATTATATCAAATCTTATCTAACATATGAGTTATAACATATAATATTCTACCAAAATAACATGTCGTACTTAGATCCAACATATAGTGAAAATTCACACACACTTATATAACATATATATATTCAAATATTCAACTTAGGATTCCAAAAATAGAGTTAGGCGAAAAGAAAAATCGAAAAATAGGCACATTTCGCAAACAAAAAAAGACACAATTTGACCTCCAACCCCGTACCTTGTAACAGTCAACCTGCCGGATGCGTGTGACCCGTTTTTCTTACTGTGTCAGAGTAAGTGGGTTGACCCGCGGGTCGACAACATGAAACTTGGTTAGAAATTAGAATTGAATTGCGTTGGAAAAAGTGAAACAGAGGAAACGGAGAAGAACGGGAAAGAAAAGAAAAAAGAAGGTGAAACGGAGCAGAAAGTAATATGCTTTTCTTCTCACGACTTCTTATTCGTTGAAACCCTTGCTCCAACAGATTCGGCTCCAATGGCGGAAGCAAGAGTTGAAAGCGCTGTGCCGCCGTTTGTCAAGTGGTGCAGCGACTTCTCCAGGGTGTTCCAGTACTACCTTGATAGATCGGTGCCTCAGCCGACGCTGAGGTGGGTGGGGACGCTTGCGGCGGTCCTGTTATTCGCCTTGCGGATTTACTATGTCCAGGGGTTTTACGTCGTCTCCTACGGGCTCGGGATCTACGTTCTGAATCTGTTGATTCAATTCCTTTCCCCGAAGATCGATCCGGAGCTTGAGTCTCTTGATGGAGCTTCTTTGCCGACCAAGACTTCCGATGAATTCAGGCCGTTTATTCGCAGGCTTCCCGAGTTCAAGTTCTGGTAAGATTCTTGAGCTTAATGTGAATTAGTGTTGGCAGTTGTAGTAGTATTTCAGTGTTTGTCAATTTGAGAGTGGGAAGCTTGGAGACGGACCATCGATTTGCTTTGTTTGGCTGCTGCAGTAGGGAAGGCAGGCATCTGTAGTTCAGGCTAGAAGCACGATTAGGATTCTGTGCTGGTTCTTTTATTTGTTTTCGGGGTCTCTGGACGGGGATCTCTTTTGCTCCTTCAAGATCTCATTACGTGTTAGTTGACTATAAACCCTAATGTGCAGCTGCTTGTTCGTTGCTTTACACCGCAATAAGAAACGGGTGTCCATTAACTTGCTTGTTCCTTGTGAATGGGAGTATCTCATTCATACTTTAGAATCTTTGGCAATGCGTTTTGATGCTCAGACCAATTTTTCTGATTAAGTAAGACCTTTGTTGACCAGCTTCATGCAATTTAGTTCTGACAAATTTCACTTGAACCCATGTAAGTTCTTGTTTCTGTTTCTCTGCTCTGTTGCTGGCATCCGTTGCAATTCAATATGGAGTTGCTGGTTTAGCTCCCATAGGAAAGGCAATTTGTTTAGGAGTTTTAGCTTCTTATTCCTGGCTCTGCTTAATGACATGCCTAGTTAAGGACTCAAGGCAACAAATTTGATCACAATCATTAAGGAAACTTTCACGGGAAGAGATGTACCATGCTTCTGGCGTTCAATCAGTTTCTGGACTAAGGAGTGCTCTGGTTTATTCTCTGCATTGCCTAATTGGCGATGCCTTGAACATCGGAATGTGGTGAAATGTAGTTTTTCCAACACAGTTAACTGGTTTATGTCTACAGGTACACCTTCACCAAGGCAGTTCTTGTTGCTTCATTCATGACCCTTTTCCCTGTGCTGGACGTACCTGTTTTCTGGCCGATACTAGTGCTTTACTGGATCGTTCTCTTTGTTCTCACAATGAGAAAACAAGTCATGCATATGATCAAGTATAAGTATGTGCCGTTTGACTTTGGAAAGAAGGTTAGTGTTAGCGGGCTAAGTGCCTAAGTGCATGCCTTGTTACATATTACACCTACCCTTATTATTTTAGTTCTCCAAGTTTGCTTTTTCTACCTGACTAATCTGTGATGTGTAATGTCCTCTATTCCCTGGATGCTTGCAGAAGTATACTGGGAACAAGCGTCCTGAAAGTAGCAGCAAGTCACGAGACTGACTAAAGCTACCAGATGAGGGGAGAGCTCGGATGTCATCAGAGATTTACACAACTGAGAGAAACGGGGATCTTTTTTTTACTTGCTGTAAGCTAGTGGTGTTCAGCATGTTGGAAGCTGTTATTGACTGCAACATCTACCACTTTCCCCCACCCTCTATTTTGTTACCGAAAAAAAGATCAGCTTTAGGATGGTTCATGAAATTGAAATATGTACGTAGCTCAGATTGAATACCTGCTGGATGCTTCATTGTGTTTCACCCTTGAACCCTCTTGATAAGTAATACCAACGTTTCTTGTTCTTTCTCTTTTCTGGGTACAGAACTGTTAATTTAGACGTAGATGCATATCTGGAGTAGTTTAATATTGACAAAATGAGCCCAGGGGCCCTATTGGACGATACAAATACAAGGAATATAAAAATCGGGGGGCCTGATTTTCAACAAAGGATAGTTCTGTGGATGTCTTAACAGCAAACAAATCTGAAAGAAGAGGGACGATCTGGTTTGGGGAGCTGACAGCGGTCAGCTTTTTATTGCAGTTTGATCTTCGGGTCCAACAAATAGGTCGAATTTACAGGAGACCTCTCTCTCTCTCTCTCTCTCTCTCTCTCGGTCGATGATTTCTTTATCACCATGAATGGAGAGCTTGAAGAAATAGCTAAATCCAAATGGTAAAATTACTCCTTCAAGAGTTAGAACTGGCGATTCCCTATACTCTTCCGGTACATGCCCATGAACTTGGCAACGAATTCTGCAATAATCACAGAAGAAGAATCACAGCCAAATAGTTAGCTGCTGGGAGTCTCTTTTTCATGCAAGTATTGGGTTTGAAATTAATGGTAGAGTTTGCTTACCTTCTAGCTTGAGCAAGGCAGTTGTACCTGCTGGGAGTCTCTTTTCCTGCGATGGCATGGCGAGAAGCCCAGAAATCAGTCACTTTCACTTGATGGTAAAACTTGTCTATTGAGTTGCTCATCATGAACAGAAACTGAAGAAACTTACGTAGTAGCCATGCCAATAGTAAAGCTCTCTTTTCGAGCTTGACGGCATCTCCTTCAGGAATTGCTCCACAAGTTTCTATTATCGTTGTTAAAGACACCCCCGACACACGTTAGTAAAATAAACAACGATGGAGCTGCTAATGAACGAGAAGACTGGAAGAGGATGTGGTATTCATTCACCTGAAGAATTAGTTGGGGATTGACGAAATCAACTAGTAGCTTCTGCAACTTCCCCCTCACCAGAAAAAGCCTGGTAAAGAACAAACAAAAATGAGATTCAGTACCATTTCCTTCACCCCAAATAAAGCTGAACTGCTGAACACAAGCATAAAGAAAACACAGACCTCTTAGGAGATGGATCAGCCATGATTTCAGTGGCGATTTCTACCAGCACCTCTTCCCAGAATATTGGGATGGGTTGATCGTTAGCGAAGGGATAGCTGCAAGGAATTCAGATTTATGATGATGGAACTTAAAATCAGTCGGTACACTAGTGTTGATTTTTCGGTGCTCTCTTACTTGTGTGCTTTGCAAGCTTCAAGTGCCATGATAGCCCTTCTCAAGTCCTTTGCTTTCGTAGCAATCTTGGCAGCAAAGTTCATGGGTAGATCAAACCCTTCTTTCTTTGATATCTGAACAAGAAATTCCATGATCTGCCACAGAACCAGTTGGTGTTATGTTATTGCACTGTTCAAAATAGCTTCAGTCACCATGTCTGGGAATTTCACGTATCTACTTACTTCATGTGTTGCAGGAGCATCCACATTCACAACTTTGCACCGATTTCTCACCGATTCGAGCATCTCCAAATCATCATCGCAGCAGAGAATGAGCTTGCAACAATCCGTGTAACAGTCCATAATCCATTTGATCAGATGCTGGATGTTCTCTGTCGCTCTGTCAGCCTCGTAGAGAACTATCACTGGAGAAATGCCCAGCCAAAAAAAGGTTAGATCTTTTAGACCCTTCATACGGTGTGATCATAAAGTGTTTGCTTAAAAAATGTTGGAACCAACCTTTATAGTCTGGTCTGAAATTTATGGTGCTGACTTCTGGTGTTAGTGAATAAGCGTTGCTGATTTCCTTCACCAAACCCATCAACGCACTCATGGCGTTTGGTTCTGATTTCACGTTCAGCTCCACATGATGAGCGCTTGATGTTATTGGAACCACCACCTGGGCTCCCTTTTTCTCCTGTCGAACCAACCGGAAGTTGAAGATGTCACTCACGGCGTTTCCCAAATCAAACTCCTTACTTTATGTTTCTGAGCGATGAGATCAATCCGAAGTTACCTGTGCTTGGAAGAATCTCAAGTCATGGGACATCTGCGAGCAAGCATCCCCGAATATGTCACCAAGAAGTGCCATCATCAAACCTTTCTTCCCAGAGATGGATGGCCCTTTGAACAGGATGTGAGGGATACTGTCTTGAGACACCTGAAAAACAACAAGAAGATCAGTTCACAAAGGAGCCGGGGTTGGTCATCATCATCATCATCTTCATCAGCATCATCTCCTTACAAGTTTCCTCAGAAGCTGAGCCTCCTGTTTATGATAACTGAATGCTTTCAACGACGAGGGCTGGTACTTATCAGCCCAGAACTGACTCAAGCTCTCAACAACATTCGCCCTCGCAATATACGTAGATTCATCCACCTTTTCCTTCTCGGGGGACTTCTGATTCGTCCTGCAGCTCCTTCCTTTGATACAGGACAGCCAATTGGAATCCGAAGACTGCGATTTCTTCCTGTTGGCCACAAATGCTTTCACGCTCTCAGTCGTTCTCCCGCTCATATCGCTCACCTTGCTACTCGTGTCACTGCTCATCTTCCCGCTGCTGTGGAAGTAGCCCGGCGTGGAGTTGGTGCTTGTTGCAGTGGTACGCGATCCCGAGCTCGAAGAAGAAGACCTCGTGGACGCCTTGTGATCATTCATGTTCACATCCTCGCTCCCTGTGGTCTCTTGCTTGTTGTTGTTGTTGTTGTTATTATGAACTGCAAAGTCCGGCTGCTGGAACCTTCCATTCTTCTGGAGGTGTGGTGGCAGTGCAGAAGTCACATCTCTGGAGAAAAAGATGTCACCTGGGGAGAGTGAATCTGTGCTCTCACACATAGGGTTTCCTTTCCCTCCACCAGGGACGGCTCTGGAGAGCTTCATTGTACCGATCATCTCGTTCAGCTCCCCAACTGAAGTTGCCCTGGAAGGGTAAAGTGGTGGAGGGTGATTCTTCTTCAGCTGCTTCTGGTCTTTGTAGGCGTATAATCCGGCGCCATTGTCCTGGTCCTTGATGTTAGCCCTGGTCCTGGTGGCGCTGGTGGACCTGGGGCGCTGGTTCTTGGTCTTGCGGCGAGTGGAGCTGGCGATGGAATTGGTTCCATCAGCGGAGGAGGATGAAGAAGAAGAATTGTGATCATGATCAAGGTTGTTGTTGTTGTTGTTGTATTCGTTGTCGTCATTGAACTTCCTTGCTTGTTGTTGCTGTTGTCTGTTGGAAGAAGTGAGGGTTTGTGGAGGCAATTCCATGTCTGTGTCTGAATCGAAGCTCGTTGCTCTGCCTCCTCCTCCATTGCTGCGGATTTGGATGGGGCTCTCCCTCCAATCGGTCTCTGCATCGGAGGGCTCGTAGCCGCTTCTGGTTCGGTTGAAGGCAGGGAAGTAGTTACTGTCAAGGTCCATGGGTGCGAAAGAAGAAAGATGGCAACTTTCAGGAGGTTCAAGGAATGAGGATGAGAACCCAGGTAAGAGAACTGATGGAGGGGAAATGGGTTGAAATTTGATTTGAAAGGGCAAGGAAAAGGAGTGTGGTAATGGAGGAAATGGGGGGAGAGCTTATATATCAAAACTAGAAATGGTGATTACGAGGGAAGAAGAATATCGATGAATCCGATGGTAAAGGCCGAATCCGACCTAGGATGCCTCAGGTCTCTATGCTTGCTCCTTGTTTTTCAACTACAGTTTCATAAGCTTCCAATTGGCACTTGTTTTCTGTGTGGGTTTTGTCATCTCTCTCTCCGTTTCTTGCAGCTGGGAGCTGGCTGATTTTAGTTCTTAGTGCTAGCCTTGACCTCTTCCTATCCCTTGCTTAATTTATGTGAGCTATGTATGCTGTTGTATTGTAGTGTAATTGATTCATAAAAACAATATAGTGTAATCAATTCAAGGAAAAAAAAATAGTGAGTTAAGAATTATTGCGTAGTTTTATGAAATTATATTTTTTAATCTTAAAATATATTTGAAGGGTTTGAGAAAAGACCTCTCCATGTTAGCTTCCCCAAACCACCGCTCTCCTCCTTTATACAAGAGTGTCTTTCCTGCAAGACAACAACGTAACAAGCAAGATCATCCTCGAGATTTCTATCGTTCTTTAGAATTACCTCGTGGGAAGCAATAATGGGAGAACATTATCTATGTTGGTTTCTCGCAATTCTCCGACGTGTGTGTGAACCCTTCCAACATATTGTTGTTGTATGCTTGTTTAGAGTGAAGATTAGTTACCCCTACCTCTGGAGCCAAAACCAGTGGTTATGGAAGCTAACGAGTCATTTGGATGTTCTTCATTTTGACTAAGACTAGATCCTGGTTAAGCTCTCCAATGAAGCTAACTATCACATTGCTTTTACTTAGATCCTCTGAATCATCTATGACCAGTATCTGTTAATTCAGCTATGGTCTCTAAAGATTAGAACATCAGAGAAACTTTCTCCGTGGCTTATTGCTTGAGTTATGTTGCACCCTAAACCAAGCGAATCACCTAAGGATGTCCGAGTTCGGTGCTACTTCGCGACAAGATGTTTTTCTTCGAAGACAACTTATTCGCTCATGAATTTGGACGGTGACCCTTCCTTCAGGCCTCCAATCTGGCCATCGGTGTGGTGTACCTTGGCGATGCCATGGATCAGATTTTTTTTTGGTTTGCTTCTCATGACCGACTCTTGATAAAAGCTCAGAGATATCGACAACACCTCACTGTCGTTGTTTCCTACAAGATTTGTGGAGGAGGATAAGATTCAACATGACATGTCCCTTGCGACTGCCATTTCATCCGATTGACATGGGAGGACCTATTTGGCAATGATGGAACTATTCGTCAGGACGGAGCTCTCACATTGATGAGACCATTTTGGCAGGCACATGCTCACTATTTTGGAAGAATTGGAATAGTTACCCCATCTGTAGGTGTCTTTAAAACCTGTGCACAATTTCAGTTTCACACAAAGCAACGAAGATAGCATACTGCAATAGGCTTTGAGAAGGAGAGGGATATCTTTGGATTTGGAGGAATATGGGAAAGACAAAACATTAGTTGAAGCCGTCGCAGCTAGGTTGGACGTGTCTCAGCACCAATGGCTTCATAATTTGTCTCCTTTAGACAGAGCGGCTTGCAACATCGTGAAGAGAGAAAATGGATGATTCTTGAAAGCCTACTCAATGAACCTTTGGGGCAGGGACGAGTCTATTACCTGTGTAGAGTTGATTGGTATTGTGCATGGTTTAAAGCTCATGTGAGAACCAGAGAGTAGGAAGGTTCTTTCGCAAACCATGAATATTATTAATAGTGCCATGCCTAGTAACCACACGTAAGCTCAATCACAAAGACCAGACATGTTCAAGATAGCTTCTAGAACATGCCTAGATAACTCGATCACAAGACCGGGCATGTTAGGAGGTGACCAGGCATGTATATATGGCGTTGGAAGAGATAGCTTCTCTTGGAGAGACCGCTTGTAGGGCTTCATGAATTTAAAACTCCAAATAACATGCTCTTTCATAGATCTCACTATGATCGAGTTACGGGTTTTATTTCACGCTTGATTTTCTAGATAAATTGAGCGCCTTTAAGTGACACATTTGCAGACACATCAAATTCCATAGTGACAAATCATCTATCAATACAAAAAAAATCTTTTAAATAGTGTAAAAGAAATACAAGATAGAGAATTAGAATTCAGAGAAGTTCGATAATTAAACATTCGAATTTTTCTTAAGAAGAGGAAGCAAAATGACTAAATTACATGTTTGGTCACTCGATTTATAAATTTGCCTCTTTTTTAGACCCAAAATAATTTAATTGTTTGTTAGTCATTCAATTTGAAGCTCATTTCATCATTATTCACTAGCCGTCCAATTCCATTAAATTTATCTTACGTGGCGGTCAACCATAATCGTTGACTGTTAAGTGGACGATGTGGCAGTTAAGGAATTTAATACAATAAAAAAATATGATGTGAGCGGTAGAAGACGAATACCCGGTCGGCACTTGCAATTCCCCGACCGGGTAATTGAGGCAGAGACCGGGGATCATGTCCAGGGATTTCCCCCTGTCGGTGATGTAAAATACCCAACCGAATATTCGGACCGAATTTCGGGTCTGTTCGAGTTTGTGTTACTTTTTTCTGTTAGAATTCTTTTCCTTTTTGGTGTTTTTATTAGGTTTATTTTCCATACCTATTTAAAGGGTTGTAAGCCCCGAATTTTAGGAGACTATTCAGATTATTCAGACTTTGATAATGGAAAACCTCCTTTCGATTCATTGAGTTTTTACTCATGGATTTTGTCCTTGTTTGTTGGTGGATCTCCAGCTATCGAGCGAGCTCAGTATCAATCAGGTATTCCCCTTGATTGTGGTCGAGCCTTCTCCCAATTTCGTGTTGAGATTGCACGGCAGTTCCGCCCTCCTTTATTTTCCAGTTGTTGAGAGAAAATTCAGAAAAAACCCTAAAAGATCGAAACTGTGCGACTTTGACAAAAGAACCTAAGCTTTCATGAGCTCGGATTCTTATCAGGTGGTATCAGAGCCCCGTTCAAACTCAGCGGCGATTAGAGATAGCAAAGGAAGCAAATCATGGAGATAAACATTGAAGACCTCATGAAAAAGCTTGCAACACAGATGGCTAAGGTGGAATATATGCTTTTAACCATGGCTAAACATAGTTCGAGTCCTCCGTTATAACAAAGTTCGAGTTCTGAGGAGGAGGACGAGGCAAATGTGGAAGCAGAGAAATCGCCGGTCAACTATCTAGAACCGCAGAAGGAGGAAGAAGATCTATGCGAGACGATCGCGGTGAAGAAAGTGCAGAAGATTTATCGTGATCCCTGTTATGATGATCTTTCTTGCAGAACTCCACAAGCTTTGACGATTGTTGCTGCGAAACAAGGAATGACCACTGCCGAGCTAGCAGACTGAGTTAGAGGCTTATATGGAGAGGAGCAGAGACTTCACGGTCATCTTTATGTGGATGATTGTCTTTTCTTTCAGTGGACCTACAGGAAGAAGAGACAAGAAGATGGTGAACCCGGATGGAGGAATTTAGAGAATTTCGTTTGGAAGCCAGGATGGAAAGCTTTGAGGTCAAAGATTCTTCAACGGGGAGGGACTTATGTCAGCCGCTGGAGAAGAATACCCGGTGGCACTTGCAATTCCCTGACCGGTTAATTGAGGTAGAGACCGGGGATCATGTCCTGGGATTTCCCCCGGCCAGTGATGTAAGATACGCGACCGCATATTTGGAATGGGTTTTGGGTTTGTCCAAGTTTGTGTTACCTTTTTCGTTTAGAATTCTTTTCCTTTTTGGTGTTTTCATTAGGTTTATTTTCCATACCTATTTAAAGGGTTGTAAGACACGAATTTTAGGAGACTATTCAGATTATTCAGACTTTGATAATGACAAAACCCTTTTCGATTCATTGAGTTTTTACTCATGGACTTTGTCCTTGTTTGTTGGTAGATCTCCAGCATTCGAGCGAGCTCTGTATCAATAAGGCATTCCCATTGATTGTGGTTGAGTTGCTACCCTTATATTGTTCAAGTCTTCTCCTAATTTCGGGTTGAGATTGCACGGCGATTCATCCCTCTCCTTTATTTTAGAGTTATTGAGAGAAATTTCATAAAAAATCCTAAAAAGATTGAAGTTGCGCGACTTTGAGAAAAGAACCCAAGCTTTCACGAGCTCCGATTCTTATCAAAATATTAATTGTATTTTCACCCACCACCGAAATTACACCAACTCCATTTTACAAACACTTCCCATATCTGCAGACGAAATCCAAGTATCTTATGATCGGGAGCTTCTCCAACGCCATCTCTTCCACGGTCTCTCCTTCTTAGATGGCATCGCCACTGCCACCTCCTAACAACAAAATTGAAATATTCTTCTCCTGCTGGACTCAAACCTGAGCCATGTGATTCGCATAAACTCTTTGGCGCCAAAGGGAACACAGTAACTTAACAATTCAAATTTCCTCTTCTTTTACTCTGTCTCTTTCACCTTCTCGTTTACATGCAATCCATATATATGCAATCCATATATATACTTTGAGATGAATGAGAACAACCCAGATCTCTAGGATTTCTTTCCAAAATGTTGTTACCTCTAGGTACTACTCCAACTACTATTCATCACCATCCTCGTCTTTATCCATAAATTCCAGCTACCATGACTCCTCGTCGTCTCAGTTTTCGATTATTGTTTTTACCCCTACGATCTCTTTCAACTCACTGTGAAGCTTAACGAGTTTCACTTCCACGAGTTTGTAGGGCTGGAAGTTTGGTATCGCTATTTGGGATATACCAAATATCATATTGAATTTATCACTATTTGGTATCACCAAATGTCGATTTATTTTAAGAAATTAGGATTGAGATTTATTTTGGAGTGTTATTTGGTATTCGGGATTACGAGATTGAGATTGGTATATACCAAAATAGCGAGAAGCAACAAAAATTAAAAATTAATTGAATATACCACACATACTTTACTCACTCTTTGACAACTCACAAGCCCCTACCCAACCCAATTTTGGCTTTACAATTTAAATCGCTCCTATCTATCACTCAATCTCTTGTTATTTATGACACCAAAAAGCATACACTCTCGTTAGTCGTCTCTCAAGCTCCAACCCATCAAATTAAATATTACCAATGACAAAAGTTGAGATACCACCTTATCCCCCTTCTCCTCATCTATGTCCTAGCTCTAGATGAACCCAATACCATTTTCCTAGTCTTTTTACACTCAATGGGGGACCTATAATGAATCAGTTCAATGAAGACTTGATTGAATGCCATCAATGATGACTTCGATTAGTATTTATTATACTTTTTTCATCTCAAATTGTCATAATAAAAAAATTCAATCACGAAGTTAACCCTACAAATCTACACTATATAAAATGCTCGGGATTATGGATGCTCTAACCATTTATATATTTATATATATTTGATAATTATTAATTGCAAAGTTAATTAGTTTCGTATTCGAGATTACCAATTGGGATACTGAAATATCTTGGGATTGAGATCGGCGGGGGAGGCAGTCGTAGAAGCGAAGCCTATTGCCGCGCTGACCATCACATACTAAATTGGGCCCCTTCTCAAAGATTTGATGGAATGGTCCAATTGAAATTGATTTTAGCGTATAATTCGATATTCGGAATTTCAGTATTTGATACCGAGATACTGAAATGTACCGATTTCCATCCGTAGTATGAAGGGATGGTGGAGGAAGAAGGCAGCCGCGGGCGGTGAAGGAAGAAGATGCCTAATTCAGTATTAGGATTTAGGAGTGTGTTTGTTTAGAGTTTCAATTTGCAATTCGCAAAGGTATAATTGTTAAAAAGCTAAACATTATAATTCAATTCTTATCCAACTAACAATTCAAATGACGTTAATTTAGCCTAACACGAAAGACTTTTTAAGCCAGCTCGATTAGCAGAACAAAGAAGTTGGACAGAGCAATCCAATAACAACATTAATGTGTAGGATTAAAAGAATAACAAAATTTGTTCCCTTAATTTTATAGACTCATATTTGATAGTTGAGATTAAAAATATTTTTTGAATTGAGTTATATTTCATTCTTATTAACTTTGATTTTGAATTTTTATTTAGAATGTATTGGATCATTGTGATATACTAAATGAAATCCATTTGTAAAAGTTTCCTACTACATGTTGTCCTCCATCTACAATCATTTTGAAATTTCTTGCATATAAGGAAAATGCTCATTGTGATTTAGATGTCAGTTCTTAGTATATTTTGAAAAAAATATGTCACCCTATACCATAGTGGCATAGGGTGGTAGATAGGGATGGCAATGGATCGGGTTTTACCAAACCCAAATCCATGGGTTTATCCGTGAAAAAAACCTGGG
The DNA here is from genome assembly GCA_964030455.1 of Linum trigynum. Lineage (NCBI taxonomy): Eukaryota > Viridiplantae > Streptophyta > Magnoliopsida > Malpighiales > Linaceae > Linum > Linum trigynum. The sequence continues at coordinate 22,156,902 of OZ034814.1, read as the reverse complement.
TAAAATCCACTGGGTTTGAAAAACTCAAACCCAACCAAACCCGCGGGTTGATGGGTACTCATGCGTTTTTGTCGTCAAAAATTTACAATAACAAGTTTCTATCAAAATTAAAGTCAGATATCAATCTCTCAATACAAATTATCCATATATAAAACACCATTCTATCAAATTCAAGCAAATCACAAATTAACCATACAAATTGTTCAACACCAACCTAGAAAACTCAAGAAAATTTAAGCAAATCACAAATTATCCATAAACAACCTTTTTAATTGAAAACTTCTTCATCCTTGTCAATTAAGCTTCTTCACTCTCCACTCGATAATATCAATTTTATTCTACACAATTGAAAAGAAAAAATAGACATGTCTCCACAAACATAAAGAAGATTAGTTGTTTAGAATATTAAATATACCGGAAAAATTAATTATATGGGTGTGGGCGGGTACCCATGGGGTGGGTTTGCCTAAACCCAAACCCAACCCGGTGAATAGTGAACGGGTTTAAACCTGGACCCACCCAAATCCCGTCAACACGGATTTTACCCGCGTTGACCGGGTAGGGTACCCGTGGGTTCGCGTTTTGTTGCCATCCCTAGTGGTAGACGATGATAGATGGTGTTTAGAATATCCATATCACCATGTATATCACTATTCTATACTGTTTTATATTTCTATCACCATATATATTTTCATTTTCCGATTATATGATTTTTTTGCACCCAAACAGGTTAGTTCGTACGTGATCGCATCAGACCAAAGTGACGTTTGGACCATACCATACAGAACAGAATATAACATAGTCATGTCCTTGGTCCCATGAATTCTATACGTATTGAAGAAAAATGGATTGCAGTGACATTTGGACCAGACCAAACCGGATCGAATGCAATGTTGGTCCCATCCTTTGTCCTAAAATATTTTTTACTATTGGACCGTGTTACTTATGAGTTTGGTCCGTCTCCAGTCAAACTGAACCATTGTACACTCCTACCTATCACCATGTTATATTATCGTAAGAAAATGTTTTTGTTTATTTCCTTAAAATATAGCCAAGTAGATGTCATATTATGTGTGCAAAAAAAAAATTTGTTGTGAAATTTGAAATACAGTGATAGTTCTAACAAAAAAAAAAAAAAGAAAGATATATACTATATAGTATATAGTGATATTTATGCATGACAAAATCAATCGCGGAGGAATGGCCACCAATGGCAAGTTCCCGTTTAGATAATGCTTTAGTATTTAGTCAAAACAGCTTCCACGTTTCTGTTCTTGTAAACTCATCCACATTTCTTATTCAATGTTCCAATACACCAAATAGCTTCCCTTCAAGGTTAGAAAGAATTTGTGGCTGAAAGCATCTGGCAGAGTCAACATGATTTCTGAGGGGATTACACTCGTCAGTTCTCTCCCTCCCAAAGCCAATGGCCGAAAGCGCCAAACTGATCACACTAACCGACAAAACTGACAAGGCACCATCGTCTCTTTGAATTGGCAGTTACCAAAAACATCTCTCTTTGCTTTGATCAAGTCAGCTCAGCTCAGCTCTCTGAATGATTCATGATTTTGACACCAACCTCCCCCTTCATACTCTCACGACAATGATACACCAGTCACCTGGAAATTGCGAGTTTAGTCGTTTGAACTGTTCCAAATAATATCAACCAGATGCCAGTCGCCCTCCTTGGCACTATCCATCTGTGTCTTACACATAAGGTTGGTGAGTATCGCCGTATCAATCGATTGATGACAATTGACAAGTACTACAGAGCAATGTGCTTTTCAACTTTTACTCGAAGAACAAGCAAGGGAGCAATGTTGACAAAAATGGAATATACAAACTATAGTAAACATTCGGCGATGCTGCAAAAAGTTATCAGAAGACTTTACAGTGCTTGTTGGAAGGGTTCTGGTCTTAGAAAAGACAACCATTCGATTAGAGCTTGATTAACCAACTCCGGGACTTCATCGTGTGGACAATGGCCAGCCTGCAAGTTCACAACTGTTGTGTTTGGATAGAACTCCTTGATCCTATTAGCCTTGGCAGGGCCCACCCATGGGTCCAAGTCTCCCCACAGCAGTAGTAGGGGACATTTGAGGTTGCTCAAAGCGCCGTCTAAAGTGTAGGTGCTTTGGTTCAACATGAATCCCGTCATTAATCTGCAGGAATTTACATTTCTGGAGGGCTCAGAGATTCTTCATTTCAGAATAGGACTGCTAAGCTCAGACCAAGCAAATCAAACCAATCAGCAGCAAGCAAATTGTTGACCATTAGCAATTATTAAGTGTACCAAATGTCATACTAAACAATGAGTGGCTTCTTGAGCTGATTTGGGTAGAAGCATAGAGACTAGGGGCAACAGACAAACCAGTCCTGAACGATACTATTGTACATTCTTCATAAGGAGTTCAGAGATAATGGATAACAAGTTCAGGACAAAGGAAACAACAAATGATCCACCACAACAAATGGTACTTAATGAGCACAAAGTTCAAGACAAAGAGACAAACTAAACAGGCAGTCAAGTTCAAGGCAAGCAGGTGGACTGTGTCAAAAATAATATAGACATCAGCAATGACAAACCTGTAATAGACTTCTCCAGCGTTGGGATCAGCAGTTGGACGAGTGATGGATTCAACAAGATAGTCATCCACATTGGATTTATTCATATAAACCTGAGAAGTAGAGCCACAGCATTTTTCAGATCAAAAGGGAGCATCGAAGTAGGAATATGTAGGATAATCATCAAGGATTTGAAGATGAATTCTCCTCTGTCAACCACACGAGAGCAGATACAAACAGCATGCTTGAAATTCAGATTCTTCAGTTTGTAGTATGTTAAGGTTGAAGCCACAGAATCAGGGCCACAACTACTAAAGGGGGAAACGAGAGTGATTTTTCCAATATGAACACAGATCTGAAGAATTAGGCTGTAAGGTAAGCTATTGCTAAACATAATCCTTGCCTAACCGAAAAGTCTTGAATCTTTATTCATCCATATCACATTGAGAAACCCTCATATGCAGCAAAGATGTTGGTCAAAAGCATCTAAAGATTTCATGTGAGGTCTCTCTCAAATTAAGAGGTGAATGGCACTTACACTCTTTAAGACAGATTCAACACGAGCTGGTTGCTTTGCTTGCCAGAACAAGAAACCGAGTACTATACGCTGGAAAACATCCTTCACTGGCTTCAAAAGATACTTTTGCAGAACAGACTCTTCGGTCTTATTGGCCTCTGCATTCGGATTTCCAAACTGTCCAGCTGAGTTTAGCAGTACAAGCCCAATAACTTGGTCAGGCAACCCCACTGCAGAAACCAAAGCAGTGAATCCGCCAAGGCTGGAACAGTAAGAATAATGAGTTACATTGTGCTAATACCTGTGATATGAAAATATCGACTCCACATACAACATAATTCATCTGAAAAGCAAGCAAAAGACTTCATATTATAGTGTTGGAAGTTGGTACTATGGTCCGGCGCTGAGAAATCAAAACCACAGAAGGCTAAGTATGAACCTTGAACTGCTTCCACCTCAATTTTCATCAATTTGCAGAAAAATGAAACTCCGGTAACAAGAAAGTACCTGTTCCCGACTAAAACTGCCGGCTCTTTCACTATCTGCTTCATAAAATCCACTATTTGATCCCTCCATAGCATAGCGTCATAGTCAACAAGTGCTTTGTCGCTCCATCCGAAACCTAGCAAATCCACAGCATAAACCTTGTACTTTTTGGCCAACTCGGGTATGTTATATCTGCAGTATTGGCGAATAATTTGGGATTCATGGAAAGAGAGACTACTGGCAAAGAGGGAGAATGTAAAGAAGGAGCAAGAGCTGTTGATTATGGAAGAGCAGCACTTCAATAACTTAACTTCCTCCTTTCTGGAATTAATAACAAGAAATATACTCTTACTCAGTATCGACCAAAAACAAATCTATACTACGTGCACTGCTACTCCTCAGGAATGAAATTCAATATTTGTCAGTTGTGGTTTTTTCCTTTACACTTTGAAATCAAAAGTCCACCACAATTCACATCCGCGTAAACCAAAAGGCGGGCAGGTCAATGGTGATTACAGTACAGCAGAATACCTCCAATGGAAAGCAGAAGCGCCAAAGCCATGAACTAGAACAATAGGAAGACCTTCTCCTTCAACTACATAATGTATCTTGTGACCTCTCCATGACCAATAATTATAGCCTTCTGGCTTGAACGGCAATCTCTCAACTCCTACAACTATTCAAAACCTGATGACCCCAACAAAACCTTCCTCTACAACACAGAGAAAAGGGAGAGCAATCCAAAAAAACCACCATACCTTTCTCGAGCTCAGTAGCCAAGGAAGCTGACCCATTTGCTGAAACCCCAGGAGCCACAATTCCTTTCATCGCAAACCCTCTTCTGTTAGTATCACATCTGCTTCCTGCACGTGTAGGGGAAAACAAAGAAAAAATATTCAAACTCACGTTCAGGAACCCAGAAAAAGACACGAGAGCAAACAGCAACAAAAAAACAACAAAGAGCTTAAGCCAGGCTCACTGGCAGTGTTCAGCCTCGTCGAAGCGGCTGAAAGGGTAGCTCTGGAGTTGAATAGCTCCGACCTAAGGGCCAGCGATATGTCTCCGGAAGAAGACATCGAACCCAGCATGAAATAAGGCTAGGTTCCTACTTCTTAAACCTTCAATCGGTTCTCGGCGACAGGAATTTTCCTGGAAAAGGGTAGTTCATAACTGATTAATATCGGATAGCCGAGGATTTTCGTGGCCGGTGTCTGGAGTTGTGGCAAGCTAGTAGCCCTGGCCACTTGTTTGTCGTGTTTTGTCTCTTTTTTCCTTTCTAAACGGCAATTCTTTGAATCCTCCTTTCGTTCTCATTTCCCGGCAAATTTAGATGATTGCGAATGAAGTTTGATGGTCTAGAAGTTTGATGGTCTAGAATGAGGTTAGTAGGAGTGTTCAAACTGTGTGGTTATTGTGATTTGTGATAATTGTTTCAATTGTTAGTTTTTGATTAATTTGATTTGGATAATGTGAATAATTGGTTTGGTTTGGTTACAAAATAACTTGTTTGGTTTAGGTGATTTTGTTTGGAAGGAAGGTCTTTTTCAACCTATTATAATTACTAAGAGGCTAATTCAATTCACACAATCACAAAAATTAATTAACTCCATATATTTTTATTAGGTGATACTTTCAATTGACTGTGAGATAATTGTATTAGTTGCATGTATTTTTGTAAGGTTAACTATAAATATACGTTCATTGTAATGTTTTATTCATCATATAAATTGTGTATTGATGCATTAACCGAAAATTTACTCACTTAATGGTATTGTGATGTTATATTGGTTAATCTTGTTAACCAATTAACCAAACCGATTGAAATTTAGTGTGGTTAATTTGGTTGTTGTATTAGTTTGGACGGTTTGATTATGATATTGTATTCCATGGTTAATATAATTTTGACTTATTTAGTTTGGTAATTACCATGGTAACCATTTGAACACCCCTGGAGGTTAGGATTGGGGGAAACCTCTCCTCCGTCGGGTGTGTATCTAGTCTATTCCCTTTCTTTTCCCTTAGTTTTGTTATTCACAACATCATCGTTCAAACGGACTATGTACATGTAGATCCATGTAATAAGGAGGATGAAATCCAAAGATATAAGGATTGGGAATAAAAATCTTCACAGTAAAACACTTTACACGAATGTTTCACAAAATAATAGTGTTTGGGGGAGTTCGTTCTAGTGTCAAGTGAACTAGATAGTGGTTCACTTGACACTTCACTACAAGAAAACTAGGTTTTGGAGACAGAGATTATTTGCATCTAAATGTCACTTATTTGCTTCTGCAGGGCTCGGATTGTGGTCGAGTCAAACAGATTGTGCTAAAATCACCATGGCTCGTGGCTGACCTCATCGAATTGGTCTGTTGACAACCGTTGCGATCTACCCCCAATTTAGGTCAAAACTTCAAACGATTGTAATTATGCGCTCGCTTATCCAATCGTAGCAAAATATTTTTGGATTTCACAAAAAAATTAGATCTACAACGTTTACTAAGAAGAAATTTCCAAAAGAAGAGAGATACTTTTGGATTTATATGGTTTTGAGAATGACATTAGAATTAATTTCTAAATTTTCAAATAAATTCTGAAAATGATTCTATAAAAATATTTGTACTCCTTAAAAAGTTAAGCAAATTGCAACAAAAGAAAAGTGACGATCCGACTGCATAGCACAAAGTTATGATCTTTCAAAGTTCGGCGAAAATGTTTATGCGAGGAAGGCGAAGGGTCGGTTTAAGGCTTCAAAGATCTTGAAAAATTATTGATTAAAGGCTAATTTTACATATTTTATCCTTCATATCTTGATTGTTTGACGTGGTAATCGTCGTTCCTCGATTGTGCTTCTTTTGTCATATTTCAGGTCTTAATACGTGTGGGAAGCTCGAGGACAAGTTTCGGGACATTTGGATGTCAAACAAGCCAAAAATTGGAGGTTGTGCAAGGTTTCTTGGGGTGAAAATCACATAGAAAACGGAAAACAAACACCTTTCCAGGAACACATCTCCTTTTCGCGGCTGGCACACTTATCACGGCCTAGGGCGTGGAAATCACTCCAAAATCATGAAACGTGCACCGCTACAGGTATGAATTCTCAACAATAGGTTTTGAGAAAGGGGTGCTAGATTTTTTACCGCAAACACTCATGGGTCAATTAGAGCGAGAGTGACCTAGGAGGGTTCTTAGAGATGTTTTGGAGGTGAATATCACCATTGGAGCTTGAAGATCATCCCCTAGAAGTTGAAGATTGAAGATTCTAAGCTGTATACTATATTCTCTCTCTTTTTCTCTACGAATTAGAGTCCTTCGCTTAGGTTGACCAACCCTATTTCTAAATTTTGGTTTGAATGTTGTTGTATGTGACAAATCCTATGATTGAGTACTCCTATTATCTATTTGATTGATGTTTATGATGAATTGCATGAGTCTTGATCACACTATTATCAATTGAGCTTTTGACCTAAGAGAGAGAATATCTCCCTAGGTTAGGTACATCACCTTCAATCATTCAATATGGGTCTTTCAATGAGTGTGATAGGATCCATAGTGTCGTATTGGTCTTGTCCAATCAAGTGAGTTGGTTTTGAACACCTCAATTGCCTAGGTCGGTTATGTGGTACTCCCCTCCGGGTAGAGCAATTGAGAGGGGTTTTACAACTCGAACAGGGACTCGAAACTAGTCTAGAATTCTCCGCAGTAAAAGTATCGATGTAAAATTCCGATACTTTTACCCAACCGAAATACTCATGGCTCCGGAGCCGGTTAAAAACAAAGCCCGAAATTCAAATACCACTTAATCATTTCCAAGAAAAACATCAAATGCAATGCCCTAAATACGTGGGAGACTTCAAATACATAGTCAATAAAAACTTAACCTTTGAACCCCCAGTTTATACTCATAAACATAACTAACTAAACAAACTCCAACTCCTCACTGAGCTCCCTAGGCCCTCGTCCACGCTGGTACGGATGCTCGCCTCATTTTGCCTTTTCTTGAAAACCACGTCTGTTAACTATTCTTCTACCTAGTGAGTGAGAGAGGTCAGTCTCGTCGTTACTTCCTAAGGACTTTGCCTTAAGCAATATCCTTACTAAAACACATTATTAGTGTTTCATTTCCTTAGATGGAAGCCATTCTCGCTTTCATCCTTAATACTTTATTCAAACGTTAACTCATAGAAGGTCTCTACTTCTATTATAAACTCAAACATATAACACTAGGGTCTACCACGTTACATCTCGCCATCTGGTGTCCCTAACTTGGTATGCCAACCGCGTTACATCCCACCGTCTGGTTGCAAACCCAAGTCAGCAATGGTCTGCGTTACGTCTCGCCGTCCAGTACCATTCCCGATCAAGTGTTGCGTTATGTATTGTCGTCCAATATTGATCAGACCATCTACCACGTCCAGTAGTGGCCCAACCGCCACGAGGTTCATCTTACCAACATCCATACATCATAAACACACACATACATAACACAACGCGTGCCTCAACCTTAAGTATGCAGTGGGATGCCTCATACACATAATCACGCATAACTAGTAAAATAAACGAAACTAGTATAAGTAAATGCATAAACTAAAAGACCTCGACGGAGATTTTACCCTCTTTACACTCACCTTGAATCCATCGAATCGACTGTGATTCTGCTCTAAAATTTGAATACTCACTCCCAAAATAATCTCCTTGCTTCTACGATTCCATAGGCGCCGAGGGCTCCTCGTTTGGACGTCAAACGAACAAGTAAGGGCCAAAATAAGAATTTTGTCAGATTCCAAAGTACCAGGTACCAAATTTTGTCAGATTAAAAAATGTGATGTTATATTTCCTCTCCCCTTAAAACAATTTCGTCCTCGAAATTGGAACTGAATCCTTGACCCTTGAATTACAAAACCTTGCCTCAGTTGGGGTGTCACATTTCCAGCTCATCAATATCCAATTCCTTGTGCCTAGAAGATGGATCTTCTTCCTCCACTGACAACCAGTGACTAGTAACAGTAGAATCAATGCTTTCAAGGCTTATGGGATCATATGGTTCATTGTTCTTCTTTGTATAATACTCTCTAATAAAAGTAGAAACCATAAAATAATTCAATTCAATAGTAAGCATAAAAAGTATGAATTCAACACACAAGTTCTATAATTCAAATCATTACCTATTCTGCAATCGCAAGTTGTAATTCACAAACACCAAGTTACTAAACACTTTATGTTGCAATTTGTTTCTTCTTTTTGTGTGCACATGTTCAAAGACACTCCAATTACATTCACAACCAAAAGAAGAAGCAATTAGGCTAAGAATTCGAATAGCCAACTTCTGAAGACTTGGAGCATCAATGCCAAACCATTTCCACCACTTATCTATATATAAAACATACATGTTAGTTTCTTAAATACTGTAAGAAACATAAGAACTTCAATGCAAGTGATATCAATTACCTGGTTGTTATTTATGTACGGAATCTATTACAATCTTCCTCCCAAACTTTCCTGAACGTTCAACATACATATTCATCTCTGTCACCACCACACTATTATCAGGAAATAAAGACGAGTTCTCAAGAAGATTAAGAAGTCCATATGGAACCGCCCTATTATCTGTCCAATCATCAGAATACTTCATAGATGTATTAAGGCACTCTTTATACCCGGTTGACTACCAGAAGATGATTGTGGTGCAAAGAAAGTGTCAACCGAACCCGTAGGCACATTAGGAGCAACTCTTTTAGTACTATTACCATCATCTTGTGCACTAGAAGAACTTGTATCACGAGGTTCTTTAATCCAGTTTTGATAACTTCATATTACTTCTTATTAATTAGTTTCATAATCGGTCAAAAGTTTCTGCATGTTTTGGCTCACCTCAGTAGGAACGATTGACCTATTGCATAATCCCCATTAATCCCAACTAGATGTTTTTTCATTCTAGTGATTCCTCCACCCTAAAATTCTTTTTGTCAATAGATACAAGTGAGTACCTCAACTTTGTCTTTAACCGATCGAGCTTCCTCTCCACTGGCCATTACTGCCAAAACATCCAAAATAGAAATCATAATAGAGGTGTAAAAACACACAAAACCGCCAAGAAAAAATAGTATACCCAATAATGGAGTAAATAGCCAAAACATACCCAGATATAGCCGCCAGACCAATAACCTGATCCCCACAATACCATTACTCCAATTCAGTAGCAAATGACATGGATACAACTTCCATCAATTCAACGCACCAAACCAGACACGGGTGCAACACTCCAAGAACGCAGAATATATATTTTATGGTGCTTGCTACTTCCATTTTCAATTTTTTTATTTAAATTAGATTTTAATAAGTATTTAGAAATTTTGTAACTTATAAGTGAAGGATAATCTTAACATGTCAACCAAAATATCAATGGTTGGAATATTACAAATTTGAAATATTGAATTGCAATATTGAATATGTAGAAGCGATATAAATTTTTTAAATTATTATTAATTTTTGTAGGTTGGGCTGGTATAACAAATCTGACTTCCCTTTCTAGAAGTTTAAGATCAAGGATGACATAAACACACTGGTACCATACATTTGAAGAAAAACATACATGATAAACACTGATACCAACTATATCAACAATCTATGATAAAAGTCAAGATTGTTTAATCATTCCCTTTGAGTGATAGTTATGTAAAATCAAGAAAAAATTCACGAGTTGTGTATAAACAAAAAAATAAAAAATTGTATTATGAACAATGTATGTATTGTAACAATCCCATAAAAATAATCAAAACTTCCAAACGACCCCTTATTTCAGCAATGTAATTTATGAAAGGATTTTTATCAACATAAGGCGATGTCAAGCGTAGGGTGCAAGTATTAGTCACCATATATGATATCCATCTTAGTAAGCAATTTCAATATCCATTGCTAGCAATTATTGGTTACTTGCTTTTTCTTGGAGGCTTTAATGTAATAATCTCATGCCTACACTCCATAAGGTGAATGCTATACCAAGAGGGTTTTCATATTTCAAAGACATAACGTTATCATTGTTTTCCAGTATTTTTGTAGTTATCAGTTAAATCATTTTTGCTATCTAGCTCCCGATTTATAATCACTTCCGATTTCCTAACAAGTTAAGAAAATGATGAATATTTTTACATGTCTAATCTATTGACAATAAGCTTTGCTTATCACTTAAATTCTATGGTATCCATGTTAGGTTGGTGTCTCCTACGTATTCTCCAATTTCTCCAAACTTTTACATGCATATTGAAGGATTATGCACCTAAAACTTAATCAATATTTGAATTATCTGAAGTATTTATCCACATACGAATATGAAGTATTGTTATAATTATCGATTTTTAACAAGATGTCAGGTGTAAGGCAATCGTTAGGCATTAGCCTATCTCATAGCTCGCCTCGACACGCTTAGACATTATAATAAAAATATTTTTTTAAAATAATGATAAGTGAAGTAATAGTTCTATAGCTATTTCATACTTTATTTAAAATTATTTAACAATAAACAAAATAGCTCTCAAGTTTATAGACTATTTTCTTTTATCAAACCGTACAAAATAATTAATTCATGAGCTCAAACATCTAATTATACAGGTAATGTCTATTTTTTATCCAAACCTTTTTCGAATTCTTTTTTATTAGCCAAACCTATCGAAATACTAAGAATTAGCCAAATGTTAACTTTCAGTTAGCAATTTTGTTAGTAATATTGACTTGGCAACATGATACTACTTGGAAGAGACACATGAAGGTCAACATTCCAAAATTTTAGTATTTTAACTAAGAAAAGAGTTACAAAATTATTAATGATAACATAAAAATGGATAATATTTTGATGCATTACGAAAAATTTGGCTAATTAATAGCATTTTAATAGGTTTGAATAATATAAAAGAATTTGAAAAAGGTTTGGACATAAAATAGATATTACTCAATTATAAGTTTCAAAATATATATTCAAATATTAGTCAATTTTATTTGGACAAGTATATACGTAAGGAAATAATTAAGAAAGATTCTAAATGAAGAAAAAACCTTAATTCCAAAATTTTATATCTTCTAGGATACTGCTCGGTTGCTAATATCAAGGATTACTCAACTGGAAGGTATGGAAAAAATTAATTTATTTGCCTTTATATTTCAACGAATAAAGTGGACGAGGGAAACATTATTGTTCAACTAATAAAGTGGACGAGGGAAACAAAAGATAAATGAGGCATCATACAAACAACCAAGTCAGACAGAAAAATGACACATAATCATATAAAGGAAACGGATTTCGAGAGCATTTATACGTGTTTTACCCTTTCATATATTGAGTGTTTAACTTGCTAATCTTCGTCCATCAATCTATTTTACACTAGGTTGTGCTTCTTTGGTCACATTTCAGGTTCTAGTGCGTGTGGAAAGGTCGGTGACGAGTTTCAGGACATTTAGAGGTTAAAGCGCGCCAAAGATTGAAGAAAAGGCAAAGATCAAGGCCAGGAGGTGAAGATCACAGCCTCATGCCGTGAATTGGGCAATCAGGTCGTGAAGTCTGCATGGTTCCAGAGAGCTTTGCATGTTTTGTAGGCAGTGCAGAGATCACAGTCTCAAATCATGATCTTTACAAAGGAGACCATGAACTTGGGCATGAAACGAGGCACCTTCAGTCGAGATCCCGACCGTGATCTTTGACCCGTGAACTTTGCACTCGAGCACTATATAAAAAATTGAGAGATGGGGGTTTTAGGGAGAAATTGGTTTTTCGTTAGCGTTTCGTCCCAAAACACCAAAGAGGCATTTCTAGAGAGAGGCATCTAGGAGGGTTCTTAAAGCTGATTTGCAGGTGCCAATCACCATTGGAGCTTGAAGATCATGCATAGAAGAAGAAGAAGATGGAAGAATTTGAGCCTTGCATTCTAATCTTTCTCCTCTATTTGAACTAGACCTCTTCACTTAGTTTGATGAAACCTAGTTCTAGATTTTGGATGGTTTGTTGATGCATGTGACAAACCAATGAATCTGCTTCTCTATTATCTATTGGATTGACTATTATTCATGCAATTGATGGATCGTGATTTCATCCCTCAGTTTGGGTATTTTTTTAGTTAGGAGTATAGGTGTCAAAACATAGCCCGACCTGATTAACCCGCCCGATCAATCCGACCCGAACCCGACCGCAACCCGAATTGACTAAAAGTCAACAACCCGTAACCCGCCCAACCCGCAACCCGACTGACCCGCAACCCGACTAACACGCAACCCAATTAACCCAAACCCGATTGACCCGTAACCCGACTGACCCGCAACCCGATTAACCCGCAACCCGATTGACCCGAACCCGACTAACCCGTAACCCGACCGACTCAACCCGAATTTCATCTAATCCACTTGAATAATTATAAAAATATACAATACATAGTTTTTTAAAATAAAGTTTTTCATTCTAAACTTAAGTAAATTTATTTTTTCATTTCGTATAAGAAATTTTAAAAATATGAAACTCACTTGATATTACGTATTTTAAGAAAATTACAAAAATTGAAACATGAAGGTCACTTGAGATCATGACAATATTAATACAATATATAAATTAACATTTTGGTTAATTTAACTATTCAATAAAATTATGAATTAAATATAAATAAAGCAAAGTAATGTATTTGGTAATTTGATGTTTTTAAAAAGAAGAGGGAAATTTTGGTGTATTCAAGTTTTTGGGAAGAGAAAGAAGAGGGAAATTTGGTTCTTTGAATTTTTTATAAAAGAAACAAGTGGGAATTTTGGTGGTTTTGATATGTGGGAAGAGAAAGAAGTGGGAAAGTTTGATTCTTTTGATTATGAAAGAGAAATAAGGAGGGAAACTTTTGACTTTTCAACTTTTTGTAGAAAGAAAGAAGAGAGTAATTTGGTTCTTTCAATTTTATGGAAGAGAAAGAGGAGGGAAAATTGAATTTTTCTAATGTATGGAAGGAGAAAGAAGGAGAGAAATTTTAGTATTTTTGTGAAAAGAAATAAGGAAACAAATTTGGTGTTTTCCATTTTTTGGTTTTTCATAATTTTATCTTTTGAAATATGAATCTTTAACTTTTATATGGAGGCATGACTAGTTAAAATTATTCTTATATGCTTTGAAGGCTTATATGTATATATGTATGTAATTTTTTATGGGCTAATAAATAAATTAACCATTAGTTACAACAATTTATACTAAACTTGATAAGTAATCTTTGACGGTTCGTTGTTTAGGATATAAAGTATATGTTAGGGTATAAGGTATAAGGTACATATGGTTTAGGGTGTATATGGTTAGGGTATAGGATATTGATGGTTTTGACGGTTCTGAGTTTTTTATTAACATATGTTCACTTGAAGTCATTTGAAGTCTTTAACGGCAGGAGATCCCTTTTTAATTTATGTTATGGTACGTGGTTAGGGTACAAGGTATGTGGTGTAAAGTATATGATATATGGTTAGGGTATAACAATTAGCAAATATCACTTTTTATCTATGTTTTGAAAATCAAAGTATGAATTCACTTTTAAATTAACTATACTAGCAAAATCACAACTCAATGACATATGGTTAGGGTATAGGTTATGTGGTTAGTGTATAATGTATTGATGGTTTAGGGTATACAATCAACAACATATACTAACTTAATATTGTTGATTGAGGGTAAAGCTAAGTGTATAGGATATATGCTATTGAGTAAGTTATGATTGAAGTCACAATAATTTTACTAAATTTGATAGCTAATCTTTAATGGTTCAATTTTTAGGATAATTCGAACAATTTTACAAATAACTCGTTTGGCAACAGTTTACTAAAAAGTTAATTGGGCAATGAGTTATTTTGAAATAACTCCTTTTATCACTATGTTTTTTCCAAATACCACACGCCAAATACCATATTTGCATGGTTATACTAAACGAGATACTTTAATCCAATTACTACTGAATTAATACTAAAATATCAAATAAACAATTAACGGTGTCTTTTGGTTGCAAATATTGATATCACCATTACTATTAGCTATAATACTTTACCAATTATGATTAATTACATAACAAGTTTACAAGTCATACAAATTGATTTAACATTTTCACTAGTTTTTTTCAAAAAAATAAAGTATATATATACGAGGTAGAAATAAATTGGTTAAAAAGTTGAGAAAATATTTTAAATTAGTGTAATAAAATGTGTAAGTTGGTAATGAGTAATGAGTTAAGTTACTTGATGCGCTGGCCCGCACAACCCGAAACCCGACCCGCCCGCAACCCGCCCGACCCAAAACCCGATGAACCCGCAACACGATTTGCCCGCAACCCGATTGAATCCGAACCCGATGAACCCGCAACCCGACTAACCCGCAACCCGTTTGAACTCGAACCCGATGAACCCGAACCCGATGAACCCGCAACCCGACTAACCCGCAACCCGTTTGAACCCGAACCCGATTGAACCCAGCCCGAACCCGCCTGAACCCGCCCGATTGACACCTATAGTTAGGAGGGAGAACAATATAGTCAAAATCGCGCTTTAAAACATAAAAACTTACAACTTTACGTTTCTAGGTCACTAAAATGCTTCTACACAAAATTCTATTTTTATAACTAATGTAGTTAAAAACTCCGCTTTAAATTTTAAAAACTTACGATATTACGCTTCTAGATCACCAAAACGTTTCTACATAGAAACTCGCTTTTGACTACATTGAGCGAGAAAATCCAATTATGGCCCATTCTTGGTAATTCGAGTAACTTCTCTATCTATATCGTTTCGGGTTAATCTCCGAGAGAGTGAATTTTATTGATCTCCTAACGGTGGATTGGCAGTAAATCCCCCTAGGTTGGATAGAGCGCTATAAGTTCATCACTATGAATCTTTGGACGAGTGTGATAGGATCCATAGTGTCGTATTGGATAGCACCGTTGGGTTTGCCCATTAGTGGGAATTATCAGTTAGCACCTCAATTGCATTCGTCGCTTGTTCGGTATGCCTCTTCGAGTAGCGCAATTGAGCGGGGTTGGATCCACTCGAGTAGGGGTCCAACCTAGTCTAGTATTCTCCGTGGTAGAGATAATGAGTAAATCAATCTAGGGAAGTAATCAACATCGCCCAAAAGGAGGGATTAGGGGGATTCATGCCTAAGTGAGATCCAAACTTGTAATTAACTAGGATAATGGTTAGGTTAGTTTCAAAATCATTATTCTTGTTTGGCTAGATAACAAAACTTAAGCCGAAGTAAGTTACATCTAGAGACCCGTGGTTCGATAATTTTATTACTTGCTTACCCTATGCTACACCCGGTCGTTGGTTTAATTGGCCTCCGATTGGGAGGTTGTAGTTAGTACGAGCCAAAAACAAAGGGAGAAAACTAAATAGAAACAAGAAAGAAATCCAATAGCTCTCTATCTCCTATTCGTTTTACTCACTGCCTAAATTGCCACTTAGGACCTGAGCACAATGTTTCGGCACTACTGAGCGCATAGACACAATTAATCAAGTGCCTAAAAATACTTTTATAACCCTAAAATTCACATGAGCATCAAATTCTTGATGAAACTCAAATTGTAGTGTTTATGACTCCATATTTTGTACATTTTCCCCTTCTGTCAATGCATATTTAGTATATTTTACTATACTTTTTTATAAAATTTCACAACATTTTACTATGTGATCAATTTGCATAAGATAGACCTTGAGTTTGTTTTGTACTACTTTACTCCTTTTGATGTTATTTTGTAATTTTCAAGGATACAATGTGATTAAGAGGAATATGGAGGACAAGATTACAAACTCAATGGCTCAAACAGAGATTGATTTGGACATCGGATGCTCACTTTACGGCCCAAAGAAGCAGATCTAGTAGTGCAACAAGCTCACCAATCAGCTCAAAATTTAGTGGAGGAGTTACTTTGGCCCACAAGCAACATAACCCATTAAGAAAATCTACTGCAGTGCTGGCCTTCATTGGCCCAAGTCTATGAAATCTTCTAGAAGGTCACTTACCTCGTCCCCAAGTCAAAAAGTCCGAGTCCCGCTAGTCCAAGGATGCTTTTTGGCCTACTTTGAGGAGGAAAACTCCAAAAACCCATCCCTTCCATCTACTATAAATAGTGGTTTAGACTAGAGCCTTAAGACAACTTTTGCACACTCTGTCCTAGTAGGCTCGAGTTAGCTTCCACAAGAGAGGAGAGATTCTATCAGAGCTTCGTGGAGATGCCTTCATCATCGATGGTGGTGTCATTGATCTCTTCTATGTCCAACTAAGTCGACCATTGTTTAGGAATGTGAATTCTATGATGTTTATGTGTTATATCTATGATTTAATGAGATGTTTTGCTCTCTTTTTATCTATGTTATGTGATGCTTATACCATTAGATGCCCTAATCGTGTGATGCTTATGTTATTAGAATATCTTAGCTCTATGATGCCCTAACCATGTGATGCTTATATCACTAATTATGTACTTTTATAGTGTTTCTTATAATATCATCATAGGTTGGATAGGAAACTCAACTTATATGTTATATCATTGTCTCATGTATGTATCTTAGTTGGACGCAATTATGTATGCTTATATTGTATCGATGTTCGATGCCTTAGATCGTCAATGCTATATACTATTACTATGGTTCATAGAGGCCCTAAATAGCTAGTGTTATATCCATACTTCCTTGTTTAATTGATTAGTCTAGTGACATGAAGTGAAATAACGCATTAGATAATTATATTTCCTTTTGCATGTGATGAAAGCTCGATTAGGATGGTCTTAGTGAAAGATATAGGGTCACATGATAGAAGATGCATCAGTGCTTATCATTAATGAGACAACATGCATAATCATCTAGATGAAACTACCTAAACAATGTCTTTTATCTTTGCTTTCTTATTTATTTATTTTGATTTCATTATATAGTATAGTGTCCACCATCTAATAGGGAACTCAACCCATGTTGTTTACTTTTCTTGTATCATCATTTGAAAATAAGTGTTAGTTTTGAGTAGTTATTATCCAAAGACCTTGTAGAATACGAACTTAGACATATTTAGAAAATTTATTACTTCATTTTTTTTGTCATAGATAGGTTGGTAATTGATAATAGATATTACAAGACTCAATGAAACCAGACTCGTCATTCGATACTAATCGATCTGTCGATGAAAGAGTCATAGTAACCACTAGATGGGCAGTTCTGTTACAATCCTAAGAATAAAAGGACAAAACCTAAAATATATTAAAAGGAAGCCACCACCAATCCTCGTGAACTGTTTATCAACTCACCAAAAGCTGAAACCACTTCTCCTGCTAAACAAAATAGAGACAAAGCCCAGACTGGCCCATCAAATAGAGGAACTCATTGAAATATCATAAGAGGATACAAACTTCGGTAGAACAGGCTTCATACACCAACTAGAAAGACAGAACTGAACTCCCAACGCGAACAAAAGAGTCCATGCAAAACAAAACAAAAAAACAAGACCGAGACTAATTCTGGCATATGCGCTAGAAAAAGCCCCAAGTTTATTACTTCAATTACTACTACATATTGAACATCAAGTTTTCGGCGTCATTGCCATGAAACTTATGATAGTATTTGAAGAAGCTAATTGTCTTGTGTTCAGTTTATTTCAAGGTACTACGATTTAGTTTGTTTTAATTTTTTTCATTTGCGAATGCAAATTCAACATTGATGATCGAGTTGTAATTGGACTAAATTTAAGACTTAAGGGTGTGTTTGGATTTCTTAATGTCAAATCATTTGTTTGGATATTAATTACATTTGGCATTTGGATTTGTGCCAAATTCATTAGGTGATTTTCAAATACATGTCTTGTGTATTTCTTGTCAACTTCAAATACATTTCAACAACTAGTAATTTGAAATTCCTTCTAACAAAAATTAGACCTGTCTGTAAAATTTAAAAGTTTAGGTACAGTGTGTAACGCAAAATATATAAAGGTACCAAAACATAATTTTAGCAACAAAATTTCTAGACCTTTTTATAAAATTTTAGGTATGAAATTGCAATAAAAAATAATTTTGAACACCAAAATGTAATTATCAAAACTTGTAGTAAGTGACCAAAAAATTCAAATTAAAATAAAAAATCTAAAATCTAAATTACCAATAAATTTCAAATCATTATCCAAATAACAAATTTAAGTATATTATGTATTTCAAATATATGCGTTTGAAGTACATATATTTCAATTACACTACATTTTAAATACCCTTGTGCCCACTTTTCATTCACACGTTTCTCAACGCATAGGGGGAAAAGTGTAAGAAGGTACCACGAGCCCTCTATCCCCACATCTATCCAGAAGCAAGTGTGGTTCACCGGTTTCACCGAATGCTCCTATATCTCGGCAAAGATCGTGTGAGCGTGCAGTTATGCTTCAGACGCTTCGCCGTAGAATATTAATAGTAATAGTAGTGACTCTTCCTTTACAGAAGAACAAAAAAGTTTATTGCCTAACTAAACTTAAAAGCGGTACCCAACTTTCCTTAAAAACAAATAGGGTCATGTCTATTTATTAGCTAAACCTTTTTCGAATTTTTTTATTTTAGCCAAACCTATTGAAATACTATTAATTAGCCAAACATATTATAACCGATCAAAGTATTGCTATAATTCTGTTGCCGTTAAGTATTCTAAATAGTGCTCCATCTCAGCGTCCACCTCAACATCCAAAACGTCCAATAAAATAAAATAAATCATAAAAATAAAATCTAAAATACAAAATAAGAACTAAAAAATCCCTCCCCCCTCGTCTCCTCAGTCGCCCCATCTTCTCCACCCTCGCCTTTGTCTCTCCTCCCTCCTCTGGCTTTCACCAGACACACCACCGCCAACGCACACGTCCACACCTCATCGCACAGACCCTAAGAACAACATTCAACGCACGACAACATCCCCCGCCGACGCCTTCTCTTCCCCTCCACCACCACCCCGTCACGGCCAGAATCTCTTGCCATAAAACACAATCCGAATCTCAACTCACCACAACCAAAACCCACTGCCGCCAGGGCCACCCAAGCTCCCCCTGATCGGAAACTTGCACTACCCCATCGACGCACTCCCAGCCAGCCAAATTCCCCCAATCCCCTAATCGATGTAAATCAGGACTCGATGTAAAGCGGCCTAACGATTTTGGTTTGATTCGATTCCGGATCGAAACCGAACCTGATCGTGCTGGCCGAAAAGTCAGATCGACGCTCGAAATGTGAAGGCGGGACGACCTTGGACTCGGAGGTTGCCGGGTTCCAGAGGATCCGGTCGTCCTGCTTTCTGTCCGACTGGATTAGACAAAGCAGGTCGTTACAGCATCCGACGAATCTCATGTCCAGGCAGGGCGACTTGAGCGGATCGAAGAGCAGCTGGATCCGCTCTGGTGTGTCGGAGGAATGTCAGCTGTGAAGGCGGCGAGATCTGTTTTCAGTGCGCTCCATCCACGAAGAGGAATTTATGATGATTAGGAGGAGAAGCAGAGGAGGATTGGTTTTTGCTGATGAAGGAGGGATCGGGGAGGAAGTCACACCATGATTTGCTGATGCAGCAGAACCAAACGATACAGGGAGGAAGATGATGCAAGGTGGTCGCCGACGAGACTTCCATTTTGCACTTTTTGAGATTAGTGTTTCTTTTAGTTTTTGTATAGGGATTAGGGAATTAAGGTAATTACACAAACGACGGTTTTTTCATTTATTTTATTTTTAATATTGATAAAATGTTATTAGTGGTTGATCGGTTGTTGTGACATTTTTTGACTGCTATGTCTTATTTCCTTCCACCTCAACGTCATATATGATAGCTCACCATCATCAAATGAAAGTGTCAAGGGAAACTTAGTAACGTTTGATGGGTAGTTGTCATAAATGGTCACAAAACTATTCACTTTATACAAAACGGTCATAAATCTTT
This sequence comes from Linum trigynum, assembly GCA_964030455.1. Taxonomy (NCBI): domain Eukaryota; kingdom Viridiplantae; phylum Streptophyta; class Magnoliopsida; order Malpighiales; family Linaceae; genus Linum; species Linum trigynum. Next base: position 22,136,402 of record OZ034814.1, on the reverse strand, counting down.
AATTTTGTACGTTTCAGTAACATATATTTGGACTAATAATAAAAAGGTTATTTCGTCCATTTCCATCCAAAATTCTGTTAGTTTGGTCCAATCAGCCATCCCGTCAGCATCCAGATCATCAAAATAATCAATAAAAAATAAAATAGAAATCAATTAAATCCTAACCAACCCACCACCCAATCCGATCGAACCCAACCCATTCCTCTCTTTCTCCTCACCCTCTCCACCACCATCTCCTAACCGCCCACCTGATTCCTACTGTTTGAACATTGGCCGGAAACGAAAACAGCAAAGCTGGAAACAAAGGAATATTCAAAACAGAGCATCTAGTGTTCCTCTGGCTTTGGGAAAATTTATCTCTTGCTAATATTTTATCTTACCATTTTATATTTAGAGCTACATTCATACAAAAATGGCGGTAATGTAATCTTTGTTGGGAAATGACCCAAGGAGATTCATCAAGAGGTCTCCTCTCCTCTTCCTTTCTCTCCTCAGTAGAAAGATTCCTGCCACACTAGTAAGGTATCTTTTTTTTAAAGAAACAATCAAGCAAAGCAGGCTCACTTTTCTTCATGCACTCTGTCCCCCATTGATCTCTAGGTGCTTAGTTATGATTACCAAACCAGTTATGTCACCGAAGAGTGGCGGTTCTGGATCATAATTAACTAATTTCTTTTCACCGAATTTAGGACCTTGCTTTGTAGTTTTTTCAACCAGGCCGAGCACTGGAAGGACCGAGAGGTACGCTGTAAAATCATCTTCGAACCTCAGAAGGAGCAAAGCGGCAGCCGCAGAGGTACTGGAGATGGATCGTGGTTAGGAAAAGGGGAGGAGAGAGAGATCCTTCTCTCTTAACTATTTACTTTTTTTAAATGGTTTGCAATCCAAATATCGAATGAATTTGGATTTAGGGAATTTTTTTCCCAGATGGGCGGTGCGGAGATGGTGGCGGAGAGGGAGAAGAGAAAGAGATAAAGAAGAATGGGTTGGGTTCGATTGGGGTGGTGGTTTCTATTTTATTGATTATTTTGATGATGTGGATGCTGACTGGATGGCTGACTGGACCAAACTAACAGAATTTTGGATGGAGATGGATGGAATTACCTTATTGTTATTGGTCCAAACGTTTGTTACTAAAACGTGTAAAATTAAAGTTTGTGACCGCTTTGTACAAAGTGAATAGTTTTGTGACCATTTATGATAACTACCCAACGTTTGATTAAATCATTTCAATAAATTTGACTAATAAAATTGGAGGAATTCAAAAAAGATTTTGCTGGAAGCCTGGAATTCCCTCAAAGGCGGTTGCTGTTTCCCCTTCTTCTTCCACAAGAAATCTACCTATTTATTTTTATATACAGACGCCATATTTTCCTTTACCTTGTAGAAAAAGGAAACCCGAGATCCACACTGCCACCGTCTCTCTATATATTCATACACCCAAATCGATTCCCGCGAGTAAATAAAGACACGAATCATGGCTTCAGCAGCTGTCTGCAGCGCAAGAATCTGCGGAACCAAGCGATTGCATCTGTTCGACGACGACGAATACAACTGCGATTTCCCATCGCCGTACCCATCGCCGGTTACAAAGAGACGCCGGTTCGTTCCCCCAGGTCTCGAGCGCCTTCAGGCGAGGTTCCCCAACATGGAGGTGGCGGTTCTCGAGCTAGCCCTAGAAGAATGCGGCGGCAACATCGACGCCGCGATCCACCGCCTCTGCCGTCTCTCCCTGGAAGAAGCACCTGCCGCAAAACCCAACCCCGCGGCGAAAATCAGCAGCGATCCTCCGACCCAGTGGGTTGAGCTGCTGGTGGAGGAGATGGCGAAAGCGACGAGCATGGACGACGCCAAGTCCCGAGCCGGCAAGGTGTTAGAAGCTCTGGAGAAGGCGGTGGCGCAGGCCGCCGGGAAGGAGAGCAAGAGAAGAGCGGAGGTCATGAGCAGGGAGAATTCTTTGCTCAAACGGGCGGTGGCGATTCTCTACGAGCGGCAGAAGGACAAGAAGGAGAAGGAAGCCGAATCAGAGGCCCTGAAGAAATTGGTGGCGGAGTACCAGGAGAAACTGAAAACCCTAGAGGCTAACAATTTCGCCCTGTCCGTGCACTTGAGTCAAGCGCTCCGCGGCGGTTCAATTTCCGGCCATTGCCGCCCCGATGTCTTCTGACTGAATTAGGGTTTTGTTTAGCTTTCTTCTTTGTATTCTTCTTCTTCGAGATTAGTTCCCAAAAGAGAAAACGCCTCTGTTCGTTTTTGTTTGTCAATTAAATTTGGTTCGTTACTGTAATGAATACGTCACCATATATAAATGATATTGCTTTATTTTCGCCGTCCACTATCGATTCGAGGGCAGTTTCCGAAAACGACTCCTTTTGTGGTGCTCTGAAAGTTCTCTTCCGCCATGGAAGCTGCAGCCGGGACTGCGAGAGTTTTCAATCGCCGGCTCTATACCAATTTCATCAAACCATCTCATCTGAATCCTCGAATTTATCGCCTAAACCCCATTGTACGTGCGGCCCCTGTTTCTTTTCTGCAATTCAATCCTCCCAACTCCAGACCCATCAACGTCTTCCTCTCCCTTTCGTCGTCTCATCTCTCCAATTCGTCGAACCCATTTGAAAATTTCACCCATACCAATTTCGGTTCTCAATCTACCGCGAAGGAAGGGTTATTCAAATGGCATCTAGCTCCAGATGCCGGCATCAATGGCAGCCGGAGTCTATTGGTCGGACCGAAAGACCCAGTAGCGACGGTGGTTTTGCTCGGCTGGCTGGGAGCGAAGCAGAAGCACCTAAGGAAGTACGTGGAGTGCTACAATTCACTAGGGATTCACGCGGTTACCTTCGTTGTTGATGCCGGCGAGCTGCTTGGCTTCGATTTGGGGGAGAGAGTGGAGAGGCGGATCGCTGCGTTGGCCGATGAGCTCATTTCCTGGGTCACCCAGAGGGGAGAAGAAGACGGCAGAGAGCGTTGCTTGCTGTTTCACACTTTCAGCAACACTGGCTTTTTGACGTAGGTTGATTGATATTCGTTTGCCCCTTTGTTTCATTCATTAACAGGTGTTTTATGGGTTGTGATTGTGGAGCAATCTTGGAGCTGTGCTAATTGTGATGGCTGCTTGCAGGTATGGTTACGTTATTGACATTATGCAAAGTAGAGAAGGTGTGACGAATAAGATCAAAGGTTGTGTGGTCGATTCTGGAGGTGCTGGGCTGTTGGATCATAAGGTTCGTTCGATTTATTTACGTTTTGGATAATTTTCCAGCCAGGGCGAGTGTGTTTGAAACCAAATCGTAGCTGTTAATTGATTTCCTGGTTCCATAAGTTGTTTTTCGTTCTGCGTCGTTCAACTGTAATGCTGATAGTTAAATGTCGTAAGCTGCTAAGCAGAGGCGGCTTGGAACTCTTCATGTTTAGAGTAGTAACAGCAGCAAGCGTTAGGGATGACAGTAGCTGATGTGCAACAGTCAGTGCCATACTGATGATTATGTTTCCAGCAGCAGAATGGATTTGCTCTTGCTTAGTGTTCCTTTATTGATTGCTTCATCCATGGCTTGTTTTGGAGCAACCATATGAAACGTGGAACTCTCTTAGGTATCTTGTTTCAATCAATCTGAGAGTTTCTAAAGCTCAAAGCAGTTAGGGAGAGACCTACTTAGGCTAAATGGTGAGAGCGAGCTGCGAGTGAATCTAGTTTGCTGACATCAACTTGCAGAAATGCCTCTCTATATGGAAGTGATACCTTTCCATGATCACAAGAAGCTAGACTGAACTGTTACTGTCACCAGGTGTGGGCTGCTGGGTTTGCTGCAGCACTCTTGAAGAAACGGAGCTCTGCAGTTCCAAATTCAGAAGAGGAAACAAATAGCCAAAAGACTCGAATCGCGGACAGTCAATCACCTGATCTCATAGAAACATTGGTGCTAGGAGCACTGGAGATATTTTTTTCGGTGGTTCTAAAGTTTCCTGAAGTCGACCGGTGAGTATTCACTTCTGAATTGTTGTTATCCTCATTCAGTTGCTCGGACATTTGCATTTGCAGTTGAAAGCCCACAGAATCATTTTGCAATCGGAAAAAAATGTGTCGCAGGAAGTTGAGGAAGACTGTGGCTGCTGTCTCAAACAACCAGCTATTGAATTATCCTCGGCTTTACCTGTACAGTACGGGAGACATTGTTGTGCCCCATGAGTTGATCGAAGCTGCAATCGAGGAGGAAAGGAGAAAGGGAAGAAGGGTTGTCTCCCATAACTTTCAATCATCTCCACATGTGGATCATTTTCGGGCCTTCCCAGAAACGTATCTATCGGTTGTTCATGGGTTTTTGAAGGTATGCTTTTCGAATGTAGCAGCAGCAACAGCAGCAGACGTGAAGCCTCATCAATGAATGGACGTTGCCATTCTTGTAGGCATCGATTCCTATTTGTTTGCCAATTGCTTGAGCTACCTCTGGGCAAAAGGGGAAAACATGATCAAGATGTCCTTTTGTGGACCTGCAGTCAGCTGTTATATTCATCACTATTCGTACACTTGTCAGCCATTCAAACCGAGGTTACATACGAAAATAGCCACGATTTAGCATAGCATGGAGAGGGAAATGTTTGGGGGAAAATCCCAAAATACACTAGTAATTAAAAATAATTCCCAACATACATAAGTTATAAAAAAAAAATTTCAATCTACACATGTTTCACAATCACTGCCTTTGTCAAAGGCAGTGAACAATATCACCGTTTTCGACGAACGCGGTGAACAAATCACCGTGTTTTGATAAAACGGTGAAGGCTTCACCGCGGCTAAGTAAAACGGTGAAATTGCAGGGAACCAATCACCGCTTTCATTTAAAACGGTGAAGCATTCACCGTTTTAAATAAAAGCGGTGATTATTTCCCTGCTTCTGAAGGCCACGGTGAATCTGGCGCGACTCGTTGACGTGGACAAACGCGGGGAATTCACCGCGTTAGTCAAAAACGGTGAATAATAACCCGCGTTTGGGCCCCAGGGCAGGCCATTGAACCTCACCGGCCTCAACAAGTGGGGCATGTTCATCACGTTACGGGTATTCTTCCGATGGCACTCATCCTGCACCACTACCTCCTTCGTAGTTGCTTGAACTACCACCTAATACGTAACCTCCTGTATAACCACCTCCTTCATAGTTGCTTGAACTACCACTCCATTCGTACTCTCCTGCAAAACGATCATCATAAGAATACTGGTGAGAATGAGTTTCACCGACTACCTCGGTCTCAACATAGACCTATGCAAGCCCCATCCCGTTATCGCCTAGTAACTGTAACATCATCGTAACCTCGTCATCATCGTTTATGACTTCTTGGTACACAACCCCGCCAGCACTCATGTCTGGATACCGGTAAGTAATTTTTACCAACTCTCGTCTGTCCGCTCGTACAAACCATGTATGCACAAATATCACAGAGTTCTTGCCACGTGAATCGCGACTCAATTTTCAACATAGTGAATTTACTGTCCTCATAATCAATCCCAATGTCAGAGTCGGTCACCCTTCCATTCCACCAAATAATAAGTTGAAACTTCTTGAATTTACCAATATCTACAATTTACAATAAGTAACTATTAGCTTAATTCCAATAAAATTAACCACAACCATATTGTATGACTAATATTACTCCATCTCATAACTATCAACAACATAAATTTCCAACTAACATAACATATTTGCTAACTACTAAAAACATCATTATATAACAATACAAAATTAAATCATACCGAAAAATAGCTTCTGTGTATTTTGCTCGGTTTTTTTGCTGAAATTTGAAGAGGGAGGGGGGGGGGGGGGGGGGGAGGTTACGTTTTTCCAACTGCTGGTGGGGGGTATTTATATGAAAATCGGCCAGCATTCACCGTGTTTGTAAGTAGCGGTGAAGACAATCACCGTCATGGCGGTGAACGTTAGGTGGTTGTGACCTAACTCTCACCTACCAGGGTTGGGAAATGTGGGCAACTATCACCGCGCTAAACTACAGCGGTGAAGGTGTTCCTCGCTTTGCACAAAAACGGTGATCAATTCACCGTTGTTGCCAAAGACGGTCAATGCTTCACCGTTTAAGTAAAACGCGATGAACCTTTCACCGCTTTTGATAAAAACGGTGATTCCTCATCGTTTTCGTTAAACGCGGTGACTTATTCACTGTGTTTGTTTAACACGGTGATCGCATTCACTGTCTTAGACAAAGGCGGTGAATGTAAAACATGTGTAGATTGAGATTTTTTTATAACTTATGTATTTCGAAAACTTTTTTTAATTACTGGTGTATATTGGGATTTTTTTCCGAAATGTTGCACAACAACTAAGGTCCCGTTTTGCAAAATTTTGTTCTTGGTAACTTGGTAGGGTTGCAGTATTGTTGTGAGTTGTGACAATAGAGATATTACTACATATCATAAACATGAAAAGATAAAAATAAATATAAAAATAAATTTAATTGATATTTATGGGAAATCATCAAAGTTGATAATTTTATGCGTCTACTTATTAGTTATTAGATTATACTTCGTTTATTATCAATATTAAGATGATGAGTTATAAAAAAATTAAGAAATGAAAAGATGTGAAAACAATATCAACCTGAAACTTTATTGAGTTATGACTTATAGGATGAAATCCCATAATACATATATTTTTAAAAAAAAATTCGCAAAATACACATGTTATAAAAAAAATTCACAAAATACACATGTTTGTGCATCACCGCTGTTGTCAACCGCGGTGAATGCCTGACGTAACACTGAAACTTCAAACAAACGTAACTTTGCGCTCGTTTATCCGATTGTAGCGAATTTTTTTTTGCTTCCATATAACTTTTCAAGATCTTTCAATCTGCAGAAAGACTTAATCTAGAAAAAATGTCGTTTGTTACCCCGAGAAAGCAATTTTTCGATTTTGCCAAACTTTAGAAGACCATAACTTTTAGCTCGTCAATCCGAACGTCGTAAAAATTTTTTTGATTGCGCATAACTTTTTAAGAACTACAACTTTTACTAGGAAAGAATTAAAAAAAAGAAATATTTTTGGGTATACGGGATTTTGGCAATAACTTTGCCTTTACTTTTCACAAATCCACATACTTTCCAAAATTATGGTTATAATAAAAGTTGTAGTACTTCAAGGATGCGTGACCTTATGGGAAGTCACCCTGAATTGCACTCCAAGTTGAAAACCGTGCGGGTGTAGAGGCCCAAAGCGGACAATATTTTGTTGGGAAAAGGTTCGGGATGTTACAAGTGGTATCAGAGCCTCTCCGCGTCCCTCTTGAACGATGGTGGGGCAAACCTCAACGAGGGCTTTGAGTCCCAAGGGAGGATGTTTGTAACACCTTAGGCGAATCCCACATCAACAAAGTACGGGAGAGATCTATGGTTCATTAGTAGGAAACCGACCTTAACTGATAAGACGCGTTTTGGGGTGTAATGGAGGAGTTCTTGTGAGAACTCCGAAGTTAAACGTGCTCAGTGTGGAGTACAACAAGGATGGGTGACCTTATGGGAAGTCACCCTGAATTGCACTCCAAGTCGAAAACCGTGCAGGTGTAGAGGCCCAAAGCGAACAGTATCTTGTCGGGAATAGGTTTGGGATGTTACAAGTGGTATCAAGAACTCCTTCGTTTCACCCCAAAACGCGTCTTATCAGTTAAGGCCGGTTTCCTACTTATGAACCATGGATCTCTCCCGTACTTTGTTGATGTGGCATTCGCCTAAGGTGTTACAAAAGATCTTGAAAAGTTATGTGGAATAAAAAAAAATTCGCTACAATCGGATAACCGAGCGCAAAGTTACGTTTGTTTGAAGTTTCAGTGTTACGTCAGGCATTCACCGCGGCCGTCAACCGCGGTGATGCATTCACCGCTTTGGTCTGCCGCGGTGAATGCAATCACTGCGGTTGACAACAACGGTGATGCCCAAACATGTGTATTTTGGGGAAAAATTTTATAACGTGTGTTTTTTTTTGGGAATTTTTTTTAAAAACATGTGTATTTTAGGATTTTTTTTCTTCACTTATGAGACAAAACAATATTGACAATAAGGAAAGGAATAACAAAGTGACAACATGTTTTCCCCAGATCACTCACTACTAGTTTTTGAATCTTATTTGCTAAATCAAGGAAAAGCGACATGTTGTTCAAACACTAAAATAGTATTTTAACTAAAAATTTTTTGTTGATCCCGCTTTAGGCTCGAGTCAATTACTCAATTGACTCAATTTGATTCAGACCGATCCGATTTCCTGCAATATTGGGTTAATCTGAAACTTCAGGTCCAGGTTCGTTGTACCTACGAATCTAAGCGGCCGGCGAGGAAGGAAGAAATAGCAGTTGGCGAAAACCAGCATTTGCTCGCGGGTTGAACAGAGAGAAAAGGCTTCTCGCTCGTCCTTCCCTTTCATTTCCTCTAGTAACTCTGCTTTCTGTACCCCCAAGAAATGGCCGACCAGGATGAACAGGAGGCGGTTAACTACAAGATTTCGCCGCCGAATACCTATGCAGCTGTTGTGCTTGGCGGCACCTTTGATCGCCTGCATGACGGTCACCGACTTTTCCTCAAGGTCTACCTTCTCCTTTCTCTAGTCTTGTCTTCATTTTGTCGCGTAATTTGAACTGGGTCCTGATTTTGGGTCATTGGGATAAATACTAGGCAGCAGCGGAGCTTGCTAGGGAGAGGGTTGTGGTTGGAGTTTGCGATGGCCCTATGCTTACCAACAAACAGGTTTCGCTTCTTCATCAAAATCTATGTTTCTTATCATAACTTTCTGGTATCATCATCTCAACATTATACTCTTAAGTTCACTATAATCTAGCTGCTGGATGAGGAATAGATTTTAGCTGTTCTATTCGTGTTATTGAGTGACAAAGAATGCCCCAAAGGTTAATGCCCTCGCATATGAATTCCCTAATGTGAGCATTTGTAATGATTTGGGAGTTGGCCTCCTTTGGTTTCAGTTTGCAGACTTGATACAGCCTGTGGAGGAAAGGATGCAGAATGTTGAGAACTATATTAAGGTATGTCGGTGGTGGAGTGAATGAATCTCAAATATTTTTTACATAAACTTATGGTCGAGAGTCTAAGTTGCTTGAATAGTTGCTGAACGCAGTTTATGCCAGTGCCTGAAACTAGATAACGTCATGGTCCTTTACCATGTGTTTGGATTACATCTGATTCAGTTAGCTTACTTTACGGTCTAGCTGAAACTCTAATTGTTCTATGAAGAAAGCATAGGCTGTTGTTGGCACATTGAAGCACCCAAAATGTTGTTGGACATGACACAGTTCACTCTATATCATATGCAGTCCATCAAGCCAGAACTCGTGTTGCAAGCTGAACCGATTGTGGATCCATATGGACCTTCGATTACTGTCGAAGATTTGGAAGCTATAGTGGTTAGGTAAGCTGTTACCCATGTTCTGGGTATTTTTCCTTTGCATCAGTAGAAAGATTGGCCAGTATGTCAGCCTTCATTGATGAAATCCAGGGTGCATATGCATAAGTTTGTTATTCTGATAGGAACCTCAGAGATTAGTTCTTATCTTAGTCCTGATTTTGTGGCAGCAAAGAGACAGTGCCGGGCGGCCTTGCAGTTAACAGGAAGAGAGCTGAAAAGGGATTCTCACAGCTAAAGGTTATTGTGTCTCCCTTTGATCTCCGTATCTTCCAATTTATGAAGTCAATTTCAGATGATCACTTTCAGCACCCGAGACTTGTGCAGGTTGAGGTTGTGGAACTCGTTTCTGAAGAATCTAGTGGTGAAAAGCTGAGTTCCTCAACACTGAGGCGCCTTGATGCTGAGAAGTCTAAACTACCACAAGCAGCATAGAGATAGATAGAGAAGACCCAACTCAGCCGTCCTAAGGCTTTGTGTGCTGATCCATGTTCGCAACAACAGCGATTGATGGTGCTGCTCTGGCCAACGTAGCTGAGCAAAGCGAGGTATTGAGTTGTGCACTGTGTTGATCTCTAGCTTTGTCTCCCCCTTCCCCCCAAACACTGTAAACCCTTTTTAGTCCATATTCAGTGAAATTTCAAGTAATTGAAGTGTTGGAAGTTGTAACTACTAACAACATTTGGTTTGGAAAATTCAAGCTCTTCAGGAAATTGAGCAGACTTTGATATCTTTCCCTCTCTCCATCCATCGGTCCATGGACCTTGTTCTGATTATATGCGATAAACGGCGTCATTTCGGTCCTGAGACTTGTGTAACTGCTATTGCTTATAAGCGATTCTGGCGGAAATTATGTAACTGCTTCCTCCACCGCCTTCGCCCATTCACTATCGTCTATAATATAACGGCTACTTGTTTGTATCCATCTCTCCGCGCAGCGAAATTTCGAAACTGGAAAAAGAGTTTTTTCTCTAATATTCCCTCTCCTGGCCTATTCCCTCTCCTCGCCTCGATCAGTTTATACTCTGGAAAAGCTTCACACTTTTGCAATTCCACGAGAGGCAGAGTAGCAGAGGTACGGAGCAAGGGCGTGGTGGATTGCAGTCCAGAAGTTTTGGATTTGTTTGACGAGAAGTGAAGAATCATTATCGCCTCCAAGGTTTTACATGATCTCTCTCTCTCTCTCTTTCTTTCTTCGTTTACTCAATTTCAAATTTCAGACTCAAGTACGATGACTCGCCATGGCAGTTTCACTTCTTGTAGAGTAGTTCTTCATGTCCATGGGTACTTTCTGTTTTTCTGGGTTTCTACGGCGTTCTTGGGATCTTTAAAGAGATACCCATTTGCCTCTTTGCTTCGTTTCTTGATTCGATTTCTCTGTTCCCGCACCAAATTAGTCTTGATGATGAGTTTTTTCCTCTAATGGTGGTTAGTTATGGCGTTGTGTCCAGGTCTCTTGGAGAAGGGACTTCACAGAAACCCAGCAAAACTTTTCCTCGCTAGTCGATTCAAACCTTGAATCTGGTATAATACAGGGTAATCAAAAAATCAATCAAGACTCCTTTTGTCTTCTCTCCGTGTTATTTCTTGCTTCTTCTGCTCGTTCCCTTCCCGCTAACACTTACTCTGTTCTTCTCTTTTCGTTTCTCCTCAGAAAGTAAGGTTGCAGAGTTTCTGTGTGTTTGCAGTCGAAACCCGAAAACATGAATGATCTCCTCACGAAATCGTTCCTAAGTTATGTGGAACTCAAGAAGCAAGCCAGTAAGGACCTGGAAGCCGAGCTCACCGGCGGCGGCGCCAATTCGCCGGAGCTCGCCCCCTCAGGCGACGAGCCCAACCTAGTCGAGTTCTTCCTCCGAGCCGACTCAATCAAGTCCGAGATGGAAGAGATCACCGATCTCTTGTCCGACCTCGAAGCCCTAAACGAAGAAACCAAGTCCTCCCACAGCGCCAAGGTCCTCCGCGGGCTGAGGGACCGAATCCAATCCGACACGGTGGCCGTCCTCCGAAAGGCCAAGAGCGTCAAGGCCAGCCTCGAATCCCTCGAAGCTTCGAACACGGCCAACCGGAAGACCTACAGAGAAGGAACCCCCGTCGACAGAACAAGGGTCTCCGTCACCAACGGCCTGAGGGTGAAATTCAGGGAGACGATGAACGAGTTCCTCTTTCTCAGAGAGAAGATCCTGTCCGATTACAAGAAGGATCTGAGGAGGAAGTATTTCGTGGCGACCGGAGAGGAACCCAGCGACGAGGCGATGGAGAAGATCACTTCAGGGAGCGGTGGAGTCGAGCTGATGTTGGCGGCGGCGGCGGCGGGGAAAGGGAAGAAGGCGGAGGAGGACTTGCAGAGCAAAGAGAGGCACCAAGCTGTGCTTGATATACAGAGGAGCTTGACGAAGCTTCATCAGGTCTTCTTAGATATGGCGGTTCTGGTGGAGACTCAGGGAGAGAGGATTGATGACATCGAGGAGAATGTGGCCAAGGCCACCGAGTTCGTGGCTGGAGGGACTGATAATCTCTACTATGCCAAGCAGATGAAGAAGAAGAAGCGAGCTACTTGGATTTACTGTGGTATAGCTGCGGCAATCATGGTGGTTTTGTTTGTGTGCCTGATTTCCTTGCTTACTTCTTGAGTGAGCAACTGGCCTTCGTTTTTTCCCCTTTTTCTTCTTCTTCAGGGTAGTTTGATAGTGTTTCTGTCGATTCTGGTCTACTCAGGTTTTCTACTTGAGAACGAACTAGGAGTCTTTTTGGTTGTACCTGGCAGCTTGTTGACTACTTGGCTTGTTGAAACGAGTCCTGAAAGATGATGAAATTTTCGGTCTAATGGAATGTCAAAATGTTTGGTGCTGAATCTATTGGAGATATTTTTGGTCTATAAATGTTGTTATGTAAGTACATCCATACACCCAGATAACAGTTTACAATAGCAACCTGCCATGTTCCACTAGCAGTAGAAGCTCTGCTAGATAGATGTACATATGGAGAAATTTCACTCTCATGTGTCGAATACGTGCCTAGTCTTGAACACTTTCAAGTGGAACCACAGTGATTAGACAACTGTATGCAAACAGCAACGAACCGGAGGTGCCCTTGATTCTCTACAGCCAAGTCGCCAGATGCAGGCTCAGTCAGCTCCACACAGCACCTTCCCTTTCTTGCTCAAAGCTCATTAGAATCTGTCAGCTTTGGAAGAGACGATGCAAATTCATGGTCAGGTCATAGAATTAGGGTTTGGCTCCCAAGTTCATGCCATAAATGCTCTTCTTCACGCATACACTAGCTCTGGTAGTGTAAACAATGGATGTCATCTCTTCAACCTGACAACAAACCAACACTACACCGTTACTTGGAAGTTGGAACACGATGATTAATGGGTGCATAAAATGTGGGGAGATTATGAAAACAACTGGGCTATTCAAAGAGAGGCTGACAAAGAATGCAATTTCATGGACGATAATGGTTTCGGGGTATGTTCAGGGAGGGTTGACAGGGAAGCTTTGAAAGTATTTCATAAGATGCAGGCTGAAGCCAGAGTCAAACTCGATATTGTAGCGCTGACCAGTGCACTATTTGCTTGCTCTCAGCTTCAAGCCTTGGACCAGGTGAGATGGATTCATGTACATTTCAACAGAAATGGAATGAAGTTAGATTAAATTCTAGGGTGTGCTCTGATAGACATGTATGGCAATATGGAAGAAGCTCTTAAGACATTTGAGAAGATTCGGAACAAAAGTGTTCATACAAGGACTGCAATGATTTTTGGGTTTGCTATCCACGTCCAAGGAAGAGAAGCTCTTTCTTGGTTTAACAAAATGAAAACAGGAGTCGAACCAAACCAAGTCACATTTACAGCTATTCTGACTGCTTGCACAGGAAAAGTGGAGGAGGGATAATCGATGTTCGAAAGCATAAGGTCATACCGTGAGTCCAACAATTGAGCACTATGGATGCATGGTTGACCTACTGGGTAGAGCCGGGTTGTTGATGGAAGCTAAAGATCAGGAGAATGCATGTTGAACCACATCCAATCATTTGGGGGTCACTGCTAAAAGCCTGCAAGATACATAGGAATCTAGAGATAGGTAAATAAATAGGGAAACTCGTAACTGAAATGAACCCTGATCATAGTGGAAGGTATATTCACTTGGCAAACATCCATGCTGCTGCAAAGGAATGGGAGCTGGCAGCTGAAACAAGAAAAAAGATGAAAGAAGATGGAGTGTCGAAATTACCAGGATGCAAAACAAGCAGCATGAACAGGATGGTTCATGATTTGTGGGAGGTGATAGAAACCATCCGGAGGCAGATGTAATTTACAGCAAATGGCACGAGATAGCTAATCGGCTGTGGCAAGAAGGCTATGAACCTGTGACAAGAGTGCTATTGCTAGATCTTGAAGACAATGCAAAAGAAACTGCTATCAATCAGCACAGTGAGAAGCTGGCTGTTGCATTTGGGTTGACTCATACTAAACCAGGGACAGGAATTCGGATTTTCAAGAATCTTAGTGTTTGTGAAGATTGTCATGATGTGATGAAACTCATTTCCAGGATTTATAATAGGGAGATTGTAATGCGGGACAGAATTTGGTTCCACTGTTCCAGAGATGGAAGATGTTCTTGTGCTGACTATTGGTAAGGACAAGGCAAAGAGGAAAGAAATTCATTCGAGTGAAAAATGAATACATGGAACTTTACAAAGGAGTAAATTAATTACTCTTATTGTTTACACAGCTGAAAACGTTTATAAAAAACTGGAACCTGCAGTGAAACTGTTCATCGACCAATTTGAATGGAAACTTTAACTGAGACTGAGCTGCTGCGTAGCTATCCATGATTCACTGGGCTGTAGGTCTACCTTCCCGATCTGCAGAGGTCACAAAATAACCAACGGTCAAAATCCAACCATGTAACTTTGCCAAGAAATTTCCAAAATGGAAACTGCAAGTGATAGAAGAACTCAAGCAGGACATCTTATGTGACCCGTTTGCTATTAAGCAGGAATCCTAACAATATGTTCCACTGGATGTATATAATCCATCAAACTAAATGAAGGCACTAACTGAATACCTTAGCATTTTCAACGCAAACAAAATCTTTATAACATGCTTCCATCTGAAGATGTGGATTCCATAGAACAGCATCTGTCCAACTGCAAGGCAGTAATGGATATATCTTGAGCTTTATCTCAACAGAAAGAAGGAGATTTGAAGCAAAGCAAGATGAAGAGTCAAAAGGAAGTTGCTGATCGACATACTTTGAATTCTTGATAGTAATCACATCGCCCAAGCCATTATCAAGGTAAAGTTCAGCAGGTGCATCAAGATAGACGCAATCTACAAACCCAGGGAAAGTGACCACATCCCTGATAGAATGAACACATTTAAGAAATAGTGAAATAAAGAGAAACCATCTACTAATTTATTCAGACTGGCATGCATTTTGATATAGAAATCCAATCTCCAAAACTACAATCCAAAGAATTTATAGTTTAAACCTCCCTCCATAACTATTATTATGTCCTTCTCACCTCTCCTCTTGTCCTTCCAGAGGATTTGTAGGATCAGGTTCTTTATTCAATGTTTTGCAACCTTTCAAACCTTTCACTGATGCTCCAGTGACAGACGCCTGCACCAAGGGAGTAGTTTATCACTTGAAAACAGTCTAGACTACTTTTGCTCAAGCAATTGAGGTAGCAAGTCTATGGGAGTACTTACGCTGAAATATGTATGCAAAGCAGTGGTAAACGAGAATGGCTTGCTGTCTGTATTTGTAATCTTAAGTTCTGTGGAAATGCTCTTTGCATTAAGAATGACCTGCAAACATTTAAACAAGCATTCCTAACTTGATTTCCAAACACAAAGTCTGCAGATATATAGATTATAGATAGATAGTAATATCGATGTTCGAGTCATTGGTCCTGGATTGCTTGCTTGCAGTACCTTGTATAGGGCTTGGAAACCAAAGTCCCACATAGCTCTACTGTAAGGTTCATCCTTCAGCTCAAATGTTACAACTGGGTCACCCTCTACATTCTCAGAATCAACAACTGACCATTCCATGTTCCTAGCGAATCCATGCTATAATGAACACCACAAATACTAAAAGTCAGAGGGAGTGGTGGAAAAAAGATGATGCCATACAAATTCAGGACTCCGATGCAAGAGGAAATATGGCTATACCTGCTGAATAGCACCCGGTCCAAACTGTGGGAAACAATGCGGAAGGCCTCCACTGTAACAAAGCCACAGATTTACTCCACCGAAAATGGGAATTCGATCGGGGCAGAAAAATGCAAGATAAAATATCCAAGTCGGCGAAACCTGATGGGCTTTTTCTTGTTGAACACAGCATCAGGGCGTACGAAAAGAAGATCTTTCCCACCAGGAACTTTCCAAGACGTCAAGCAGCCTCCATATAGGTAAATCTCCGCCTCACTGTAACAAAGCATTCGCATTCAATTCAATTCAATTCCACCAGTTTACCGGCAACTGCACGGAAAGAAGAGAAACCAGGAAATGAAGTCCTAATCCTCCAAGCCGATGCATTTACCTGCCGTGAGGAGAAGTGAGAACAACTTTGGGCAAGCTACCTTCACCTTCTGAGATCTTCACTCCCGCCGTCGCCACTCCGTTTGCGCTTGCGGAAGCCATAGCAGAGAATCTGCAATTCCCTCGATCCAAAGAAGGGGGGAAACGTAGGTGAATGCCATGAAATGGAAGGAGCTGGTGGATATTGCAGGAAATTTGAATTGATAGGGATGGAAGAAACATGGAGAAGAATAACTCACCGGTTGACTGGGCGGAGATTGAGGTGAGGCAGAGAGAAGGGGATAGAAACGATCGCCATGGCTCGACTGTAATGAATGACGGATTGGAGTAGAGTGGAGTGGGTTGAAGTTGAAGAAGTTCAATGTCCGTGCGCCATATGTTGGTTACTGTGTCGTTTTGGTGGTGATAAACTGTGCTCCTTCACATTCGCATATTCTTTCTACCGTTTTGGATGGGGTGTCCGACCATCCCGAGCTAGTAAATGTAGCGGTTCAAGTCAAATTGGACTAAACTCATGTGAACAACAAATTAATAGAAAGATATTTTAGAATTAAAAATAGTATTATTATTGCACTTAGTCAATTTTTTAAAATTTTGTATAAGATTCGTACAATGGGCAAACTACATTGTATTTGGTTTGATATGGTCTGATCTAAGTGTCTTTTGATTCGGTTTGATATGGTATATACCAAACCATTACACATCTCTATATGTATGGAATCCTCGCATTGACTATGTATGGATGGAGCGTGTATGGTAATTCTTATACAAAACCCACACTTTTAAGCTTACTATTCATTAAGCGGTTATTTCGTAAATAACCCCAACTTAAGGGGTATTCTCATAGGCGGAGGCAGGGGTGTTTGCCCGTCCCGAGACAGGGGTAACTTTTGGGGAAGGAAAAAAATAACCCCTCATGTATTTGTACAAATTGAATTAAACACTTACAAGTAACATAAGGATATTTTAACATTACAAAATAACTCATTACTTGTTCATTAATTCACAAAAAATAATTAAATTATTGGTTTTATTCATGACACCATCATTTCACAACAACTCGTTAGGTATTATCACGATATTATAGCGTAAACAATGAATGTATTTTACATTTCTTTCATAATATGAATACTCATCCTAGTTATTTATGAAACAATAATTATATTAGTTAGTTTTGTGTTTCTCAGTGAATGAATTATTTATATATTATGAATTTTAATTATATTTATAAAATATTATATATATTCTGAATAAAGGATAGGGGTAGTTTGAAATCCTGCCTCCGCCACCGGGTATTCTTGATGAAGGACACATGTTATTGTTGAAGGAGGACACGTGGCAAGAAGAAGAGCATTAGTTCATTAATGGCTAAATTACACGTTTGGTCACTCAAATTATACGAATCTTTCACGTATGCCACCTGAATACTTTTCTTTCTTATTCGCCACTAACTTTATGAATCGTTTCACCATTAGTCACCTGCCGTCCAATTCCGTTAATATCATCCTACGTGGCACTCAATCAAACCCTTTGACCGTTAGTTTGATGACGTGGCAACTAAAATATTAATATATTTTTTCAAATTAAAAATAATATAAAAATATTTTCCAATCTGCTTCCAATCCCTTCCGCCACTTCTTGCTACAGAGCTAGAGCCGAGTCGTCCAGAGTCCGCTCAGTCCCTGACCAAAGCAAATTCAAGAGCGGTGGCGATGCACCCAAAACACGATCGTTCTCTCGTTGTGATCGTCAAGAGCCAAGCTGAAAATTGCTCCAGCGGTGTGATCCTGCGCTTCGGGAATCCAATCCTGGAACACATCAATCACGGCGAGAGAAGCCTCGACCGTACAATCTTCACCTTGTTATGCTTTTGCAATGAGTAAAGTTCACATGAATGAAATTAGGGTTCCCAAGGCGGAGAGAATCGCCGGAGTGTAGAGATTGACGGAAGCCTCTTCTTTGGCCCTGGTTTTTTTTCCGGAAAGAAAGGCCTCTTCAATTTCGAACACTAGTGGATTCTTCAGCTAGTTTCGTTGGCCTCGGATGAGGACGAAGCAGAGTGGGAGGAGTAGCATCTTTTTATCTTTATGAAGGGAGGAATAGCGTCTTGGTCGGGTTGGTAATTGGATCGGGAGCGACGAATTGGACGGCTCTGGCTCAATACTGGAATAAGGAGATCGGGAGCGGCCTCCCCAACTCCCAATTCTTAATCTCCATGGCTTCCCCATGATCGCCGTCTAGTCCGCCACTTTCGCCAAGCTTGCCGCCCAAAACTTTCTCGCAACTCAAATTCCAGCGTTTTGCTCTGCTGCTAGGCTCCTCTGCTTTCCCGATTGTCCCCCAGCCTCGAGAAGAATGTCGAAAAGGTCGTTTCTTCCCCGAACCATATTCTCCGAACTGCCCTTCCCCGCATCCCAAATCGGCGAGCTGAAGCGGATCTTCCAAGCAGACGACAACTTGACGATGAAGGGCACGATTGTGAACTCACTGACCAAGTGCGAGCGCGCTCCGAGCTCCGACGAGACGAAGCTGTGCGTGGGGTCAGCAGAGGACATGATCAACTTCGCTACGTCGGTCTTGGGCCCTGGCGGAATGGTTTGGCAGCAGATTGAAAATTATTATATATTATTTTTAATTTGAAAAAATATATATTAATATTTTTTAATTGTCACGTCATCAAACTAACGGTCAAAGGGTTTGGTTGACTGCTACGTAGGATGACTTTAACGGAATTGAATGACTGGTGACCAATGGTGAAACAATTCGCAAAGTTAGTGGCGAATAAGAAGGAAAAGTGATTTGGGTGACAAACGTGAAAATTTCTTATAATTTGAGTGACCAAACGTGTAATTTAGCCGTTCATTACTCTTGGATTTTTTTTGTTTCTCTTCTATGTTATTATTCAATCCTCTCTATTATTTGGTTTTATTAATATCTTCAAATACGAGTACTATTTGTTAAGCATATTGTAATTCTACGAAACTTTAGTGTAATTAGGTTTATATTCATTAAACGACAAAACAAAAAATAACTTTAACACTTAGGATTACTAATTTATTAAGAGAGATTTTTGTAATTTTCATTAACTTTAGCGACATTACACTAAACTAACATATTTTCAAAATTTTCATTTATTTTTCTATTATCTCATGTTTTCTTTTTTTCATTTCTTTTAATCACATATATGGCATATAAAAACCTTTTAGCCATCCTCTTTTTTATTTATTTATCCTTTGGTATTGCTATCCTTAAATCGAAATCTTTGTTCGTATTTGACGCATATTTCGGCGATGTGTATTCATTTCTGAATTCTTATTTATTGGCATTTTTCTTAGTTTTCGACTATTCAACTAAATATAGACCGTTCACGCGTATTCGAGTCACGTGTATATTGATAAAAAAATTCCAATCTTTGTTGGTTTTCCGTCTATTCAACTAAAGGTCGACTGACCACAGGTATTTCAATCACATATAGTACTCACTGAAGAACAAGAGAACCACATTAATGGTTTTCAAAATGTGTTTGTTGTTCCCTAATCGGTACCTATTCATTGGCCCACGAGTCCATCTTTTACTGTTTGCTTCACGTTATTGTAAAATGTGTTTCCTCGATTCATATTTAGCTGTTTAGTTGTTCTTATTCATCAAATGAGAGCTAGGTCCACATTTTTTTGGGTTTGTGTTCTTTACATATTAGTTTATTCTCTCTAACAATCATATGTAATCTTTCTCATTACTCGCTTTACGTGAAGCGTAGCGAACATGCATATATAGTATCCGTAAAAAGTTTGATATGGATGGGGAATGTTTGGTTTTAGCCTCCTTGTCCAATCAAAATTATTTCTTCATATATTAAAAATATAGGATCATATTGTAACCTCCTAATGACGGAAAGGATAATTAAAAAAAAAGTTAAAATGCAATCAAGTAGCCATCTATACCAAACACTAATTATTTTCCTCGTTTCGTCATTCACTCTTTGACTTTTTCTCTTTGTTAACAAGATTATGTTAGTTGTTTATTGTTCACTAGATGTGTCGAAGTCAAAATGAATAATTTGGATAGAATTTCACTTTGTCTTATGGATTAATGGATATTTTAGTTGAAATCATATTGAGAATGGTTGTATCTTTAGTAATTTTAGGGCTAATATCACTACAATACCCCGAATTATGACCAAAATGTCAATTGTGTCCTATTCTTTTCAATATTCCACTTATGTCCTTTCGTATGTTCCTTTTTGTCATTTGTGTCCTCATAATTTCGTTGACCGTTAAAAATAACGGTTGACCAGATAGAGGTCAAACTATTGACTTTTGCTAACATGGCAAAGCATGTGACATCCACATAGGCACCATGTCATTGCCACATCATTTTTTACTCAAAATTATATAAAAATTAAATTATGAAAATAAAAAATGATAAATATTAAATTCAAGAATATAACTAAACAATATTTTAAACATCAAAATTAACCCAAAAAAAAAACAACAAAAAGTTCATCTCCCTCACCCGATACTCCGACTCCTCACCCACTCCTATTTTCATATATGAACAGTCGTCGTACGAGGCGAGAGGCGGTGCGGGGCAACACGGTAGCGGACCAAGGCGAGATGGAGGGCGGCGTTTGAGCAGTAGCCTCAGTATCATCCGCCCTCCCCTCCGCCAATCCTAAAATCCACTCCGCCATCGCTGTCGAGCTCGAGACAGACCATCGTCACCAACAACCTCTTCGTCGCTCAATGAAAACCGAATCTGGAATCGACTTTCAGAAGAGGAGTTAACGGTGACAGTGGTGCCTCTTGGATTTGGAAAATTTCCTCCTTCTTCTGCTCTTTCCCTTTCGACGAGACCAATGTCACTGATTCCTCTTTACTGCGAGGGCACCAGTCGCTCTCTTTAGTTGGAAATTGAAATTCTTTTGTGAAAATTGGATCTAGCCAATTATGTCGTGAAAGTTGGATCTAGCCATTCTTTCGTGAAATTCCTCTAGCTCAAGAAGCTTCACTCGTCATTGATCGAGGACATCAACACCAAGATCGCTAGCGTCGTTGGAATAGACGGGTTTTTTTGTTGCGGCGGAGAAATCGCAAGGTTTTGTTGTTGTTGATGGGCGTTTACGAGATGGGAATGAGAAGGGGGTTCGAAATTGATGTCGGAGAGAGGGACCGGTGACGGCTTCCTCAAGGAGTCCGGTGAGTAACCCAGAAACCCAAATCGCTGCCAATCTGAGGTTTAATTTTCAGTTTTCTTACTTCATTCATTTTAGATGAAAAAATATTTAAAAATTCAACGTCAGATGTCACGTCGATGATGACTAGATTTTATGTTAAAAAGTAAAGGTCAATGCCGGTCAACATTGACAGAATAATAGTTAAGGACACAAATGGAATATTTGAAAGAATATGATACAAGTGACATGTTGGTCATAGTTTGGGTGTTATAGTGATATTAGCCTTTAGTTTTATGATTTATTAGGTTTGTTTAGCGCTATAATTCAATATCCACACATTGAGTTTTAGGCATAACAATATTGTATATATGGGGCAGGTATTACCAGTGGCGCAGTCAGGATTTTGTTTAAGGTGGGTTTACTTACAAGAAGACTATGCGAAACTTTCGTAATGCAACCTTACACTTTATTAGAATGAAAAACAGAACTAAATACAAAGACTCATGCCACCAAATCAGGCTCCCACTCTCCTTAAAGATAGCAACTAAATCTCCACTAACCAACTAGTTGCTTGCAGTCTAAGACACGTAAACTCACTCTAATATACTCGACATATAGTTGGCCAAAATGACACAGCATTGCCTATCCTAAAAATGATTCAGCAACAATTAATTAAAATGACACAACTGCACAACAACTCTTTATTAACCCGCCAACGGTCTTCATCTTCAAATTCAAACCTTCGCGCCACGCCATCTTCTTCCTCAGCAAACCAGCTTCCAAGATCCAAACTAGTCTTCAGTTCTATTTCTAACATCCTCCCCTGAACTGAAGACTCTTCTTGCAGTTCATCACTCCTTGGTTTCATTAAACACAGCAGCTTCACAAACTCCAAGCCTGCTCCTCAGCATCTTGAAAGCCTCCAGCTTCAATGGTTTGGTCATGATGTATGCAATTTTTTCATGTGTTCCACAGTGTTCCAATTCAATTTTCCCTTCCTTTGCCAAGTCTTTGAGGAGGTGAAAACACACATCTATGTGCTTGCTTTGAACATGGAGCACTGGATTCTTGGATAACTTAATGGCAGAATTGTTATCACACAAAATTCTAGGGCTTCCACTCACAATCCCAGCCAATCATTTCCAGAATCCTCTTCAACCAGACACATTGTGCAACACAGAATGATGCAGCTACAAACTCTGCTTCAGTTGTGGGCAGTGTGACTATTGGCTGCTTTTTCGGTGCCCAGGAAACCACTTCATCTGCCAGGAAGAAAGTGCCTCCACTTTTACTTTTCCTATCATCGAAGTCCCTTGTATATCACTATATGTATACCCTATCCAAGGTTCTTCTGATTTCCTTGCTTTGTACCAGATTCCATGCGTCATGGTTCCTTTTAGGCATTTCAGTGCCCTCTTGACAGCCAGTAAAATGTTGCTTTGTTGGGGGCTCCATAAACCTGCTGACAAGACATACAAAACACATAATGTCTGTCCTGGTGGCTGTGACATACAATAAGCTGCCTATAGGCTGCTTATACTCAGTTGGATTCACCAGGATTCCATATCCAGCCTTAGTAAACTTCATTCAAGGTGATATAGGATTTCCAACAAAGTTGCAGTTGGAGAGCTGGAACTTTTCAAGTAAATCCCTAGTGTATTTCTGTTGACAGATAAACACTCCAGCAGAACTTTGATGCACTTCTACTCCCAAGAAGTATTTCATCCTCCCCAAGTCTGGCATCTCAAACTCCTTCTCCATTGCATATTTTAATTCAGCTATGCAGGCCTAATCATTGCTGGTATATAAGACATCATCCACATACAGCCTAACAATCAGTACTTGTTCCAGATCTCCTTATGAACAAAGTATGTTCATAGGTACATCTTTCAAATCTATAAACAAGAAATAGGACTCGATTCTGCTGTACCAAGCAATTGGAGCTTGTTTTAGGCCATCCAGAGCTTCATGAAGTCTATATACCTTGTGTTTCTCCCCAGCAACCACAAAACCAGGTGATTGCTCAATATAGACTTCTTCATAAAGATCACCATGCAAAAAAACACTTTTCACATCAAGCTGGTAAACTGGCAGACCATGATGAGCAACAAAGGCTAAAATAGTTCGAATGGTATCCCACCTGGCTACTGGGGCAAATACCTTCATGTAGTCGACTCCAGGTTTATGAGATTACTTCTTAGCAACTAGTCTAGCCTTTCTCTTGTCTAGAGAGTCATCTTCCTTTATCTTGGTCTTATCACCAATTTGATGCCAATAGAGTGACCCCAGGAGGTTTTCTGCCATTGTCCATGGCTGGTTCTTGTCAATAGAGTGAAATTCCTGATGCATAGCCTCAATCCATTCATGATCAAGAGAAGCTTCAAAATATATGTTTGAGGATCTCCTAAGTCTGCCATCATAGCCATCCACACTGTGTTTGCAAAGCTACAGTCATAAATAGATAAGTGAGATGGTGGTTTTCTTACCATGTCCCCAGGTCGCCACTTGGCAATCACAACACATTTGTAATGATGTTATAAACTTCTTCATCACAATCTTCTTCTGTAGTATGAGCTGCAGGTATTTTTCGACTGGTAGGTTGTTCATCTGCCAGACTGGTTGGTGTTGCCTGCTCAGTTTCCATATCAGATTCATAATCGCCCCACACATCATCACACCCATCTTAGATCAGTTGTGTTAGAACATGTTGAATCTCTGAGTCCCATGTCCATCCCTTGCTTTCATCAAAGATCACATCCATGCTGGTGACAATCTTCTTTGAAGCAAGATTGTATAACCTATAAGCGTTAGATTCACTATAGATTCCCAGAAAGTAGCATTGATTGCTCTTATCATCGAATTTATCTTTCTTTCTTGGTATGGAACATGAACATAAGCTACACATCCAAAGATTCTGAAATGGGAAACTGAGAGAGGACTACCTATCCAGAGTTCTTGGGAGGGGGTTGCCTTGATTAGCCATTGTGGGGCTTCTGTTGTGAACATGGGTTGCCCACACGACTGCCTCAGGCCAAAAAGAAGAAAGAACTTTGGTGTCTAGAATCATACATCGTACCATAATCATTATGGTTCGATCTCTCTGCCACCCCATTCCGTGGAGGGGTTAAGGCAACAGTGAGTTGTCTTTGGATACCAGCTTCATCACAAAGACCCTTGAACTCATTCAACATTAATTCACCCTCCTATCAGTCCTCAAACATATAATGACCAACCCACCTTTTGTTTTCGCTTGAGCTTTAAACTTCTTAAACATGCTGAGTGTTTCTGACTTAGCTGACAAGAAGTACACCCCACAACTTTCTGCTATAATCATCAGTTAAGGTAAAGATGTACCTTTTTCCTCCATTTTACATTGGAGTGAGAGGCCCACGGAGATCAACATAAAGCAACTGCAATTTTTGAGAAGCTTTCCAGTGACTTTTCTTGAGGAAAGGTTGCCTAGTCTGCTTGCCCACTAGGCAGATGGAACACATTCCAATAGTATCTCCCAACAATGATGGAAGTCCTTCCACTAGTTCCTTCTTCTATAGGAGTTGCAGGCTTTGTATGTTGAGATGACCAAACCTCCTGTGCCATAGTGACAGAGCTGACTCTTCTGGATTTGAAGTCTGTAAGCATTGAAAGCTTGTTTTCTTGATGCAGGACTTGCAATAGCATGTAGCACAAACATTCTATTAGACTCATTTATGTTTGGATCACCAAACCCTTCTCTTCATGAAATATTTTGCAACAACCATGTTTGATCAGAAAAACAAGCCCCTTCTCCTGCCACTGACCTATACTTAGAAGACTATATTTTAGTGCTGGTACGTAGAATATTTTTTGGATAGTGATAGGAAGTTGATTAATAGTAAGCTTCACAGTTCCTTTCCCTACAATATCAAGTCTAGTGTTGTTACCAAGCCTGGCATTACAAGTAGAGTTAGTAGTAAGCTCAACAAACCACTTCTTGTTGCCATTCATATGATTATTGCATCTAGAATTAAGAAACCACCAGTCTACATTGTCACATAATCTTCCACAGATGCCATTAGCAACATATCATCCTTCAAATCGCCAAAAGTCTTATCCTGAACATAGCTGGAGTAATGTGCTTGATGAGTGGTATACCATTCTGGGCACTCATTTTTGTAGTGTCCCAGTTTATGGCATTTGAAACACTCAACAACATCCTTATTCCAACCTCTTCCACTTCTTTCCCTTCCTCTTCCAGGATAAAAGCCTCAGCCCTAAACTCTTCCTCCCATACCACTATATTCATGTGTGGTTCGAAGAGCCTGATCATCATCTGAAAGCCCTCTCTTGGTGAACTTCTGTTCATGAGCCACCAAAGAACTTTAGAATGCATCCACAGTTAGCAGCTCAATGTCTTTGGACTCTTCAATAGAACATACCACATAATTGAATCTTTTTGTGAGTGTCCTCAGAATCTTCTCCGCAATCTTCCCATCTGTAATCTCCTCTTCACATATAATTCTTAACTTCTATATCATTTAACTTCATGTCTTCCAGGATCTTAAATTTGCAGAGAGCTCCACACTGTCATCAGGATCCTGAAACCCTTGTTGCAACACACTCTAGTACTCCTTGAACGAAGGAGATTCTCCATCAGCATGCTCCAGTGTTCATAGTCACCATCAAATTTGGGAAGCCCCACTTGTGCAAATCCTCCTGCATCACTCATGATTCTGGATTGTTGTGTACTGTCACAATTTGTGATCTCTCACCAATGTTGAACACCCTTAACCAAATTCTCTTGTGTTTCACAACCCTACTACAAATCTGTAGTAATCACTAAGAATCACACAAGTTTGCTTGAAATCCCTTTGCTTGATAGCTGGTGTCGCAACCGTCCCTCCGGGGGTCCGTCGGGGTCGCGTCGGCATTTTTGGGAGTCGCCATCGATCTTACTTGGAGTGGATCGAACACTCTTCGGTCGGCTCTAACCTTAGGGTCAGAACGGGGATATGGTCTGCGGTTAAGAGATATGGGTTCGGGAGTACGGTTACGTGTGAGGAAGTTAAGCAACACCCCCACAACGCCCTAAATCGGTACTACTTAAGTCTGATAAGTTTCTATGAGTTGGTGTATTTTAGAAAATATGTATTTTTGGGATCCCACTGGACCATTAAATGATTTTATTGTATTAGATGTAATTTAATTATACGTCCACTGACGTACAATTTAAAGATAAAGTTAATTGGTTAGTTGGACTCGAACCTTATCGGTTGCCTACGTACCCGTTAGACGGGATCAAAGTCCACGTAGTTCGTGTTATAAGATCCAGCAGAACCTTCTCCCAACAACTCGAGTTATTGGGAGCAACTGGTTCATGACATGGTATCAGAGCTGGTTTGGCCAAGTGGTCGTGTGTTCGAATCTCAACGACCCCTAATATTAATAGTCGATTAAAGCACAAGGTATGGTGGGCCTGTGCAAACTTCAAACCCATGGGTTGACTTTCGTTTGAGGGGGCGTGTTAGAGAGTGTTATAAGATCTAGCAGAACCTTCTCCCAACAACTCGAGTTATTGGGAGCAACTGGTTCATGACAGTTCGTTGTAGCTTTTATAGTTTTAGCTATAACCACGTTCCACTGATCGTGATTATATACAAATGGTTTTGTTTAATTTTGAAATATGAAGAAAGATTTTACGTATTTTGAAAAGAATGAAATTGACTTAACTTGAAGATTATTTTGCGTACAAATTTCATATTAAGAATGTTTGAAAAGGAAAGTGGATTAAGTGGTGGCGCACCATTTAAGTACATAAATGTCTCGTAGATCAACTGGTACAATGTAGGCCTCTAGGTTGTAGGTTCGAAGTCAAGGTACGACTTCCTTTTTTTTTTTAAGTTTTCACAGATATTGGAAGGGGTAGTGATTTCAAAAACCGAGTGTTTACATTAGAGTCGGGAAAACCCCAGCCTATTCTCATTTCTGCCGGCTCTCTCTCTCTCTCCCTCGTTCTTTCTGGTTCTCCTCTGATCTTCCTCCCCAGAGAAGGAACCCAATCGAATCTCTTCTCCTCTCCTCTAGCCGCCGCCAAAAATCGAACAAAAGGCTGAAGAAAAACACTCTTCCCTCTCATCTCTCTCTCCTTCGCCTTTCTTTCTCTCGTCCCTTTTTGCTCCGTTCGAACTACAAGGGCGACAGCAGTGGCGACGAAAAAAATTGGAGTGTGTAAGGTTTGTTTTTCTTTTTTTCCATGCGATTTCTACTACTTTCAGATTTGATTTTAGGGTTTTCGAGATTCTAATCCCTATTTTCTTGTTTTTATTTCCGGAGAAACGACCCAAAATCGAGAGGGGTCTCTCGATCTGTACCGCCCCAATCTCGACCGGACCTTTATTGTTGAAACGAAAACAGCATCGATGTACCTTTTTGTACGCGTCTCTTAACATGCATGTTTATTTTTATTTATTTCCCTCTTGATTGGGATCTTGACCCCATTTTTGTGTTTTTTCCTTTTATTCTGGTCTCTACCGAGGGAAGGAAAAGAGAAAGGGAAGCTGCCGGCGGCGCGGCCTGCACCACAACAGGCGGCAGGGTTTTGGTTTTGGTTTCGGTTTCGGTAGGTTTTTTTAATTTGTTGTTCTGTGTTCCTTACTAAATTCGAATTCTGGGTCTTAAATAGCTAGGAATCTGATAGAGTATCCTAGTAACTAAGGAGGCAAAACTCTAGCTAATGGTATAAAGAAGGAAAGAAGACAAAAGAGCATAAGGACAAGGCAAGGAGACATAAGACAAGGCCAGACACCTGACATCAGCAAGGACAAGGGGCAGGGGGACACCCTCTGTCAAAAAGTACCATGTACAGTGTCAGAAGGTCTGAGGCGCCCGACCACAACATTTATGGCTTGGCAGGCGCCCAGACCACTACCTAACCCTCAAATGTGTATAAATAGGAGTTCTCTCCTCATAAATGGCAATCTATCTACTCTTACTATTACTTCTCTCTACTTTCTCTCTCTATATACTTCTTCTCTTTTCTCACTTCTACTGAGGTGGGGCGCCTACCCCCTCAAAGTCATGGCTGACGCCCCAAACCTCTTGGATCCGAGTGACTCCCAGTCGCCCGGGCTCAAACAATTGGCGCCCACCGTGGGGCCAAGCATGACTTTAAAAGACGCTTCCAACTCAAAGAAGGGGGAAGAAAGGAGTCCGGCACCAACGAAGACCCCTATCAAGCAAGTCGTTGGTCGAGAAGCGATCAACCCTCAACCACTCACCATCCAAAGTTTGGAAGCATCCGACGACGACGATCCATCAGGAGAGGGAGAAGACACGGAGCGCCTGGAGGGCCAACTAGCGAAGCTTCGGGAAAAGCAAGCACTTCAAATGGCCAGCACGCAAGGCCAACTGGATCAAGTCATGACCGCGTTGTCAGCACTAACAAAGGCAAACAATCACGCGCCTCCCAATCCCCAAGAAGCCACAGAGGAGAGGAGGCGCCTCCGAGGAAAGATGCAAGAGGTTGAGGTGCTACCCATGAACTCCCCACGGGAGGGTGTGGGCGCCTCACCCAACGAGGACGCAATCGAAGCTGACGACGATGTCTACCTGGAGAAGTACGCCCGACTCAACTACGGCGCCTCGGAAGAAAGAAGCGCCCTGGAATTTTTGTAGGGGGAGGGCCGCCCTTTAAGTAGGCATAACCCAAAGACACCCTAAGAGAGGCAAAAGCGTGCTAGGAGGAGTCCTTTTATTCAGTTTAGGTTGGTAATGTTAGGAATTTTCGGGGAAAGGGACGCGCCCTGGCGATACCCCATGTAATTCCCTATTTTGCTCAAGGAACGGATATTCACTACTCGACAATGCAAAGCTAATCCTATTTTAACAGATGGAGTCACCCCAGACTCGCTTCCTCCGTCGAGAAGAAGCCTAAGCGTGTTACCACCTTCTCAGGGGTACACGTAAGAAAAATCAAGTTTTGCTTAAGATAGTCATCTTAACAAAACCTTACCCGCAACCAGCGGAAGAGCCTTAGTGCTTACGCTCAGATCTTCATCCGAGCGTCGGGCGCTCGTTTTACGAGTCCCCATGAGAGGTGGCGCCTTGGCCATATCCCTCGCAAAATCCCTGCCTTGTCAGAAGGGGTCACCCAGACCCGCTTCCTCCGTCGAGGAGAAGCCTAAGCGTGTTACCACCTTCTTAGGGGTACACATAAGAAAAATCAAGTTTTGCTTAAGATAGTCATCTTAACAAAACCTTTTACCCGCAACCAGCGGAAGAGCCGTAGTGCTTACGCTCAGATCTTCATCCGAGCGTCGGGCGCTCGTTTTACGAGTCCCCATGAGAGGTGGCGCCTTGGCCATATCCCTCGCAAAATTCCTGCCTTGTTAGAAGGGGTCACCCAGACCCGCTTCCTCCGTCGAGGAGAAGCCTAAGCGTGTTACCACCTTCTCAGGGGTACACGTAAGAAAAATCAAGTTTTGCTTAAGATAGTCATTTTAACAAAACCTTTTACCCGCAACCAGCGGAAGAGCCTTAGTGCTTACGCTCAAATCTTCATCCGAGCGTCGGGCGCTCGTTTTACGAGTCCCCATGAGAGGTGGCGCCTTGGCCATATCCCTCGCAAAATTCCTGCCTTGCCAGAAGGGGTTACCCAGACCCGCTTCCTCCGTCGAGGAGAAGCCTAAGAGTGTCACCTCCTTCTTAGGGGTACACGTAAGAAAAATCAAGTTTTGCTTAAGATAGTCATCTTAGCAAAACCTTTTACCCGCAACCAGCGGAAGAACCTTAGTGCTTACGCCCGGATCTTCATCCGAGCGTAGAGAGCTCATTTTACGAGTCCCCATGAGAGGTGGTGCCTTGGCCATATCCCTCGCGAAATTCCCTGCCTCGTCGGAAGGGGTCACCCAGACCCGCTTCCTCCGTTGAGGAGAAACCAAAACGCATCACCTCTTTTCAAAGAGGCTACGCGTAAGAAAAATGGGTGCCTTAAGACGCATTGAGGCTGAACCTGCATTATAAACAGGTGCAAGTATCATAGAGCGATAAACAAGGTAAGGAGCTTAGCAAAATCCAAGGAATGGCGTTCAAAAATACGAGGGGCAAAGCCTACCTATGTTGGTAGGCAAGAGCGCCTAAAGGATCGGAGGGGAGCTCTCGGTAACACCTGCAAAAGCAGTAAGATGAGAAAACTAGAAGGCGGCGCCTTCAATTGAAAAAACGCCTAGCAATAACGAAGGGCGACGCTTACTTGTTGATGCGTCTCAAAAGCACCTAACGAGCTGGAAGGGGAAACTCCCAACAAATAACAATTATGGAGAGGTAACTTTTGCAAAGGAAGCAGAAACAGTTAGAAACAAAAGCGCCGAGAGAAGGAAGAAGGGGAGGCGCCTGCCAGCAGGGGAGAGCAGGCGGCATCTTCAGCGGAAAACTACATAGCAGTATGATTGAGCCCGACGTTCGGAGGCGCCTCTGTTTCAAACAAAAGAAAGAGCGAATGTTCCCCTTCGAATAGCCGAGTTAAAACGTACCTAATCTACGGAGTGAGGCTCCCGACAGAAATGGTCAAAGCGAAAGGCCGCGATGAGAGCCTTCAAGGGGGGAGCGCCTAGGAGAAAGAAGGCGAAAGGTATCTACCGTTTAACAAGAAGCAAAGGCGCCTAGCGAAAAGTAAGGAAGGAGGCGCCCCCAATTGGAACGGAGCAGGCAAATCAGATCTGTCTTCATCCGTTTCAGAAACCAAAGCGCCTAAAAAAAGGGAGGTGGCGCCTTCGACCGAAAAAAGTGGCGAAACTCACCTCGATGCGTGGAAGAGCTTGACATTGAAAAAGTCTCACAAGAGGTGATTGGGCGTTCACCCATTAGCCTATCCTCGTTTTAAAACAAGTTTGACAAAGAAAAACAAGCAAAGAAGTGGGGGTGCCAGACATCCTACCACTGAAGGTCAAGCACTTCGCTGAAGGAGTGAGGTGTCAGGCGCCTTACCAAAGGTCAGGCACCCCGACAAAGGAGCGAGTCGCCAGACACCTCATTGAAGCGCCTGTACGCTCAAATAAACCAAAGCAAGTAATGTTAGACTTACAAGAGTAAGGTTCTAGGTTGTTAGTATCATACATAGACGAAGGAATGAGAAGCCAGGCGCCCCACTGAAGGTCAGACACCTCGCTAAAAGAGTGAGGTGTTAGGCGCTCAACCGAAGGTCAGACACCTCGGCAAAGGAGCATCTCCATGTGCCCCACTCAAGGTTAGGCGCCTTGCTGAAGGAGAGAGGGGCCAGGCGCCCCACTGAAGGTTAGGCACCTCGCTGAAGGAGTGTGGTGCTAGGCGCCTCGCTGAAGGTTAGGTGCCTCGGCAAATGAGCAAGTCACCATGTGCCCACTCAAGGTTAGGCGCCTGACTGAAGGAGTGAGGTGTCAGGCGCCCACTCAAGGTTAGGCACCTCGCTGAAGGAGTGTGGTGTCAGGCACCTCGCTGAAGGAGTGAGGTGACAGGCGCTCAACTGAATGTCAGACACCTATGTAAATGAGCGAGTCGCCAGGCACCTCACCGAAGGAGTGAGGTGTCAGGCACCCTATCAAATGTTAAACACCGCGACAAAGTAGCGAGTCGCCATGTACACCGCTGAAAGGTTAGGCACCTCGCTGAAGGAGTGTTGTGCCAGGCGCCTCGCTGAAGGAGTGAGGTGCCAGGTCAGGCACCTCGGCAAATGAGCAAGTCACCAGGCACCTCGTTGACTTTGGGTCTTAAGGCAACAAACGACAAGCTGTGTGACAAATGCTTAACAAAGACATAAGCGAAGGAGTGAGGCGCCAGGCACCCCACTGAAGGTCAGGCACCTCGCTAAGGAGTAAAATGTCAGGCGCCCAACTAAAGGTCAGACACATCGGCAAAGGAGCGAGTCGCCAAACACCTCGTTGAGTTTGGGTCTTAGGGAAACTAACGACAAGCTGGGTGACCAGTGCTTAGCCAAAGAATCGAAGCAAGCACTCTTCTAAAAGAGCACAAGCAATCGAAAGAAAAATGGAGCATCTTAGACAATGAATGGAAAGCATTTGAATATCAGTGGTATCTTTTGGCAAAAAGAAAAAAAAAATTGGAAAAGAGCGCTAGGCGCTCGTTTCAAATGGGCAAGGCACAATCAAAGGAAAACTGACAAGTTTGTTTCAACTTCATTTGATTGTCAAGATAGATTGAATACTCTAACACGAGCGTAGGCACATCCTCTAAGATGAAAGAGTAGTCACTTAGGAAATAATTGATGAAGAACGGAAGAATGCAAGCGTCAGGCGCTTGATAAAAGGAGCATGATTGCTTCTTTTGATAGTCTCCGTTACTTGAGACATGTGTTTATTCTTCCTCATTTTACTACACCTTATTTGGAAGCAAGCACACCCACACGGGTGCACAAGCGCTCAACAGATCAGAAGATCAATAAGGGAATGAAGCACCCACTTGAAAGGAAGAGCCTGGTGCCGATTAACTAAAGAAAGAGAGCTGGCACTTGATTGTGAAGACGAGAAAGCAAGGTTAGTGAAACTCACTTTATGTTGACGCCGCCATGATACTCATACCGACGTCAAAGGGGCAATTGATGGAGTATCCTAGTAACTAAGGAGGCAAAACTCTAGCTAATGGTATAAAGAAGGAAAGAAGACAAAAGAGCAAAAGGACAAGGCAAGGAGACAAAAGACAAGGCCAGGCACCTGACATCAGCAAGGACAAGGGGCAGGGGGACACCCTCTGTCAAAAAGTACCATGTACAGTGTCAGAAGGTCTGAGGCGCCCGACCACAACATTTATGGCTTGGCAGGCGCCCAGACCACTACCTAACCCTCAAATGTGTATAAATAGGAGTTCTCTCCTCATAAATGGCAATCTATCTACTCTTACTATTACTTCTCTCTACTTTCTCTCTCTATATACTTCTTCTCTTTTCTCACTTCTACTGAGGTGGGGCGCCTACCCCCTCAAAGTCATGGCTGACGCCCCAAACCCCTTGGATCCGAGTGACTCCCAGTCGCCCGGGCTCAAACAGAATCAATTTCTTAATCTGCTGGCTGAATTGCTGTTTTTTTTTGTAACACTTGGTAAATCGTTTAGTTTACTGAGTTTCTGAACTATAAGATGATTTTAAGGTAGCTAAAAACCACATCCTCTGCTTGTGATTTCTAAAGGATTTTAGATAACCGAAAATCACAGCTTCTGCTTGTGATTCCAGAATGGAAAAAAGTTGTTCTTGTTTGGAGTTGGAATTTAAGGTTATAGTATCGATAATGATTTGGAAAGAACAATTAGGAGGCTTTTATTGAGTTTATTAATTGAAAGGTTACAATAACCTAAGTCACAGCCACTGCTCATGACTAAACATAAACTTCAACTCTTAACAGCCTGCAATTATTTGGTTTCTTATGCTATGATTTTTGTGGGTCGATTGTAGGGTTAAGTTTTTCTACTTGTTAACATGCTTTTATATTGATTAGGTGT
This sequence comes from Linum trigynum, assembly GCA_964030455.1. Classification (NCBI taxonomy): domain Eukaryota; kingdom Viridiplantae; phylum Streptophyta; class Magnoliopsida; order Malpighiales; family Linaceae; genus Linum; species Linum trigynum. The sequence continues at coordinate 22,102,804 of OZ034814.1, read as the reverse complement.
TAGATCAGAGATGAAATAGAGAGAATATTGTGTAAACAGACGTGATTTCTTCACTGTTATTCTGTTCTGCTTTATACACATGTACAGGAGGTTTGTTGAGAAGGGAAAGGAGAATATACAGGAAGGTGGAGTTGAGGTATCCGAATAAGAGGGATACAAACAGAAAAGAAATAAAAGAATTAATATTCTTTTTATCTAATACGCCCCCGCAAGATGGAGGAGGAGTCAACGACGCCAATCTTGGACCGTAGCAAATTAAATCGCGAGGCAGGCAACGGCTTAGTGAGGATGTCGACCAGTTGATGAGCAGTCGGAATATAGTGGACCTTGAGGCGGCCTGCCTAAACCAGTTGACGAACAAAGTGATAATCAAGGGCGAGATGCTTTAGGCATCACGTCGAGGCAGTGAAGTTCACGATTCCCGGCCCAGGTAATCATCACGATTCCTGGCCCAGTCCGAGTCAGCAAAGGCAGTGAGTCGCAAAGGCAGTGAAGTTCGATGAAAGCAAGGCCATAGGAGATTGTGCCACAAACATAGCAAAGTAGACGCTTTAGGCATTGCCAATGATGAGATGTGGGAGCTTGCATAAACTGAGATAACTTGTTGACCGGATAGGCAATGTCGGGACGCGTGTAAACCAGATACTGTAAGACCCCCAAAGCTTGTCGATAACGAGTGGCGTCCGTAGGAGCAGTGCCATCTTGAAGAGACAAGGAGACCGAAGACGCAAGAGGAGTAGGAACCGGGGCAGCCTCCAGCATGTGAAAGCGGGTGAGGATATCAGTCATATACTTGTGCTGAGAGAGAACATATCCAGTAGATGTGGGAATAACCTCTATGCCCAAAAAATAATTCACGTCGCCGAGTGCTTTGAGCGAAAATTTGCTGGCAAGGGCGAGCTGGAAGGCCGAGAGGGTCACGGCGTCATTGCCAGTGAGCAAGAGATCATCCACATAGACAAGGAAATAGAGAAGGACACTAGCACGTTGGTAGACAAACAGAGATTCATCAGACTGAGTTTTCTGGAAGCCAAACTCAAGAAGAAAGGAGCTGAGAGTCGTGTACCACGCACGAGGAGCCTGGCGAAGACCATAGATGGCACGGCGAAGCCGACAAACATGGGTAGGGTGATCAGGATCAACAAAGCCAGGGGGTTGGACCATATAGACTTCATCAAGTAGAGGCCCCTGGAGAAAAGCATTGTTGACGTCGAACTGCTTAATGGCCCAATTGTGAGAGAGAGCAATGGTGAAGACAGTGCGAACGGTTACCGGTTTGACCACAGGACTGAATGTATCATGAAAGTCCATACCAGGGCGTTGATGAAATCCCTTAGCCACAAGTCGACATTTGAAGAGATTAATAGAACCATCGGTGTGATGCTTGATACGATAAACCCATTTATTCCCGAGGACATTGAAGTGCGGTTCACGGGGAACAAGATCCCACGTCTGATTATGAAGGAGAGCTGAATGTTCCTTATGTAGAGCCGCATCCCATTCAGGGTATTGCATGGCTTCCTTCACCGTGCGAGGCTGAAGAGGAGGGGTGCGGGTTGTGGAATTTGCCTCAAATAAGCGCTTGGGCTTGTATATGCCCGCCTGGGCTCGTGTGGTCATCCGATGGGAGCGGTGCAGAGGAGGCGGAGCCTGCGGTCGGGCAACAGAAGGGGCGGGCGAGGAAATCTCAAGCCCATGTGTGGTAGGCGGGCCAGCAGGAGCGGGCGGCCCAGCAGAAGTCAGATGCTCAGAGGGGACGGAGGGCGCGACCGGCCCAATAGAAAAGAGAGGCCCAGTGGAGACCGAGGGTGCGGCCGGCCCAGCAGACCCGAGAGGCCCAGCGGAGACAGACGACGGAGCGGAGGCAAGGGGCCCAGAGGAAGCTAGGATGGGTAACAGAGGCTTATCAGTGGAGGGTGGCCCAGCAGATTGAAGTGTTGACGAGGAAGCTCCGGGGGGGAGGCCAACTACCGAGGGAGGGAGAGCAAGAGGCCCAGTAAGTGGCAAATGAGTGATGTTCGGGCCCAAGTCACCAAGCCAAGTGGCTATAGAAGAGAGATCTGCAGGGGGGTTAGAAGGCAGCCCAGGAAATGTTTGTTCAACAAAGTGAACGTGACGAGACAGGAAAATGCGATTAGTGTCAGGATCAAAACATTTGTACGCACTATGTTGCGGACAATAACCGATGAACAAGCAGGGATGAGAGCGAGGATCAAGTTTATGAGCGGAGTATGGTCGCAACCAAGGATAGCACAGGCAGCCAAACACACGAAGCTTGTGATAATTAGGGGCAAGATTGAACAAAACTGTATATGGAATTTGACTACGCAGGGCAGAGGAAGGGAGACGATTAATTAAATATGCGGCAGTGGAGAAGGCAAAAGACCAAAAAGTGGTAGGTAAATGAGCATGATGCAGGAGAGTGATACCCGTTTCAACAAGATGACGATGTTTGCGTTCGGCAATGCCATTATGCTCCGGAGTGTGAGGAGTGAGGAGGTGACTAATACCATGATCGACCAATGTGGAGCAGAGTTTTTGAAATTCACCGCCACCATCAGTGTAAAGACGCCGAATGGTTGTGGAAAAATAATTTTCAACCATTTTTCGAAAAGCAATAAACACTGGAAGCACATCAGACTTATATTTCAAAGGATAATACCATGTATAACGGGAAAAATGATCAACAATGATTAAATAATAACGAAAACCATCAACGGAGGAAACCGGCGCAGCCCCCAAACATCCGCATACATTAAATCAAACGGTCTAGTGCTGGACAAGGAAGAGACAGAAAAAGGAAGCTTATGACTTTTATTGGAAAGACAAGAATGACAATGACTACTGACGAGAGAGGATGATACTGGCAAAGAGTGAGAGCGAAGGAGACTGGTGAGGGAACGAGTGGATGGGTGACCAAGGCGGGCATGCCAGGAGGTGGAGGATGTGCGCGTGGTGACTAGAGCAAGCCGAACCGTGTCCACATCACTGGGCAGCTCATAGACGTCCCCGTTATTGCCCCCTTTCAGTAGTGGCGCCCCCGTGCGAAGATCCTTTACAACAAAACAATCAGCAAAAAATTCCACCGAAATGGGATTAATACGACAAAGCTTTGCAACGGATATTAGTTTACGCTTGATGGCAGGAGCACATAACACATCATTTAATTGAAGAGAGGACGAAGAATTATGAAGTGTAGTAGATCCAATGTGTGTTATTTGCAAACCTGTGCCGTCGCCAACAAGAATTTCATAGGGTCCTGTGTAATCAGAATAGAGAGATAAATTCCCTAAATCAGAAGTGACATGATGCGAGGCTGCCGAATCAAGCAACCATGGACCAGAAGAGGACCCACGAGCTGTAGTGGTGTGATGAGCCTGAGATTGACGGGCTTGATAAGCTTCTCGAGCTTGAGGAAAGAGTTTGAAGCACTGACGCACCGAGTGACCCGGACGCTCACAATATTGACATATGAGTGTTGATTTGTGTGGACCAGAAGAGGAGGCTCCTTGGGTCGGCCCAGAAGAATAAGCAGGGGGAAGCGGGCCTGTTGCCCGCTGAAACTCGTCAGCCCGCGGAGAGGAGGCCTGGTGGGCTTGGAAATGGGCCCGCTGAGAAGAGGCCCGCTGAGGAGGGGCAAAATAGGCGGCCTGCTGCTGGTGGAGATGACCTCGCTGGGAGCGAGAGGAAGAGCCGCCGCCGCCATGCCGTTGGCCCTGAGAGAAGAACGCGGCCGGAACTGAAGTCAGCAGCTGTTCTTTGAGGTCGGATTCATATTCAACAAGGGAATCGACCAGGTCCTCCAGACTTAGACCAGGTCCGCGAGCACGGATTGCGGCTGCAAAAGCCTTGTAGTCGTCGCCCAAACCACGCAGGCAGTGGACAACGAGATCAAGATCAGATACGGGAGCGCCGATGAGAGCTAATTCTGCTGCTGTACCTTTGAGATCATTCACAAAGGACATGATATCACGATTGCCTTTGACAGTTTTGGCCAATTTTCCTTTCAAATGGATAACACGAGACTGGGCACTGCTGGCATAGAGTTTTTCTAAAATCAACCAAGCCTCACGCGATGTAGAGGCAGCAGAGACAAAGGAGTAAATTGATTCAGAGATCGAACAACGTAGGGCATGGAGAATGAGCTTATCTTGGCGAAACCAGTGTTGATAGGCTGGGTTTGGTTTGGGGACAGTGTCCTCTGTGATTGTGCGAGCAGGAGCGACCAAAGAACCATCGATGAAGCCAAACAGGTCAAGACCCAAAAGCAGAGTTTCAATCTGCGAGCGCCAGGAGGCGAAATTGATCGGAGTAAGCTTCAGGGGAAGCTGTGCTGCGGGATTGAATGTGATAATGGTAGAGAGTTCCACAGATGTAGCGGTGTTGAAGACCTCGGAGCCGCCGGACATTTTGACGGAAAACAGAGTATCGAAGCAAAGAGGAGAGAAAGAAAAAGAAACAGGGCAAGACTGGATTTGAGACTAGCTTATCGTTGCTAGCTCTGATATCATGTTAGATCAGAGATGAAATAGAGAAAATATTGTGTAAACAGACGTGATTTCTTCACTGTTATTCTGTTATGCTTTATACACATGTACAGGAGGTTTGTTGAGAAGGGAAAGGAGAATATACAGGAAGGTGGAGTTGAGGTATCCGAATAAGAGGGATACAAACAGAAAAGAAATAAAAGAATTAATATTCTTTTTATCTAATATTAGGGATCCCCGAAAATTGTATCTTTGTCTATTGCTCTTATACATGGATATTGATTGAACCAACTTAGTGCAAAATACTGAAAATAGGAATCAATAAGAATCATAAAACCAAATCTAGCAAAGAGAACACATATCTGATATATTGTATTGTCTTTGTTGATAGTATAAAAGTAAATCGGTCTTCTTATATTAGATCCACCATTAGATACAAACTAGGGACTAGTTCGATATATGACTTGGTCTAAAAACAATAGTAAGTGGTAGCAAGAGCAGATCTCAGTATGTGCATATTTATCTATCATATACATACATATTGTCATGAAGAAACATTCATTTCCTATTTTCAACAATGATTTTTAGGTAGATGAATGAAGACTTTTATACATGGATCAATTATGAGTTTGAGAAATACCAACCTTAACTGCCGAGAGTGGTTTCTTGTGGTTGATTTTCTGCTGGTTGCTTGCTATGTCCTCTGCCCCTTGCTTCTATGTTTCTCCTTTCCTCTTTCGATCAACTGCTTTCTTCTCCTATCGAACTTGCTGTGTATTTTTGTGATATTGTTCTCTCTATTTTTCTGGAAAAACCAATGAACTCCCCCTTTTTGATAATTAGGCCTCCTTATCACTCTCTTTGTATATCGTTCTCCAATCCTTTCCCTCCTCCCTTTTGTAGTGTGCTGGCTGCTTCTCCTTTGCTCTTGAGGTGGTGGTCTGAACCACCTATTGTGTTGGCAGTTTGGTGTTGGTTCTTTGGAAGAGGTGGCCGAAATCCTCCTTTTGAGAGGCTCTGCTACTCTGCTGCTCCTTTAGATAAGATAAGGATGATGGGTTTGGTTGATTGGGTTGACCAGAGTTGACCCGGGCTGACCATACTGGATTGGGCCGAAGTATGGGCCTGGGTTGTGGGCTCTTGTTTTGGGCTCTTCTTCTAATATATTTTTTTTTCTTTTTGCAGGCCCCTAGTCTGTTTCTGGCCCAAAATGATGATCAATGGAGGTCCAAAAGAAAAAGAAAGAAGTCTTTTATTTTGTCATCCTTAATTCCTTTCCTTGTCAAATGTAATAATTATTAATTGTACATTTGTATTTTGTAATTATGCATGTAATCATTTTTGTGACTTATAATTAGAATGATCATGTAATTATTGTATGGCTCCACCCAATTTGTTTACTTTTTCTCCAATCGTGACCCATATCCCAACTTCTAAGTAAATAATTCCCAATTATGAATTTTGACCAATATTGACCAATATTAGTAGGATTACTATGGTCTTCCTATCTCATTTGACCAATTTCAAACCTATGTCACTAATGGTTAATAGTAATACTAGTATAAGTCGTGACGACATACTATTGTTATTCTAAATAAGGTGAAATTGGTAGCCATTAGCTACTGCTAATCCTATCTAATACAAATGTTCAAATCAAATAGAACGGACTTGAAAATCGGAGGTACTTATTGATTGGCCACTGCTAATCTCAACCAACCTCGTCCAAATTTTCACTTGAGTTTTCTTTTTAAGTTGGATGTTCTTTTGAGTTTTGAGTAGGATGGTTGCTCCGGACAAAATGTGGTGTCTACAGCTGGCACACAACATTAACTATCCTAAAAATGTCTCAATAACAATTAACTAAAACGACACAACTGCACAACATCTCTTTATTAAGCCGCCAACGGTCTTCATCTTCAAATTCAAACCTTCGCGCCACATCACCTTTTTCCTCAACAAACAAGCTTCCAAGATCCAAACCAGTCTTCAGTTCCATTTCTAACAAACTATACATGGTAACATATTTTTTTGTGAAATTTGCTAATAATTCATTGAAATTTTTTGGTAAATTAAAATGCACTAGTAGTAAAATATATAAAGAATATCATTCTCTATACAAAACAATTATTAATTATTTAGTTAGTTGTTTTGTTTTAAATATGTTCATTGTCAAGAACTGTTAGTATCAATAAGTCAAGTTAGTAGGCAGTTAAGCAGTTTAAGAGTAAGAAGGCAGTGGCTTTGGTTGGAAGGTTGGTATGGAATGTTGTTGTGTGTTTGGTATGGCGTGAAAGGTGTTTAAGGATGCATGGAGAGCAAGGCAAACCTAGTAGTGAGCTAGTTCGTTCGGTTAGAAGGCCGATTGAACTAGCCATAATTGGCAATGTGGTCTTCATTCTGATTGTAACAAGGTGTTTTTTGTATACAAAAGAGTAGTAGATGTCTAGATGAGTAGTAGATGTGTAGTGACAGGTATGAGATAGTGTTTAGTAGTTTCTGCAACTTGCAGTCCATTTAACGGTCAAGAATGCTTTTCCTCCAGTTTAAAAGGGGAATTGCATTGAGCTTTAATAATTAAAAAAATGATATTGCCCATAAAAAAAATATTGCCCAAATTGTTATGCAAATTCCAGTTTGAGGAAATAACGAGGGAGACAAGTTTATTTGGAAGTCCAATGATACAGGTTGCTACAACGTGAGGGATGTATATAAAATTTTGCTTGAATACTTTAAACATATCGATGAAATTGCTGCGAGGGGAAAACATGGATGTGGAGGGCCATTTGAACTTTTAACGTGTCACCTAAAATTTGCCATTTTATGTGGTGGTTTGCAAGAAACTCTCTTCCAACGGGAGTGAAGGTAAGTACTAAGAGTACTAAGTGGGGAGACACTTGCCCGTTCTGTAATAAAAAAGAACCACAAGTGCACCTCTTTGTTGAGTGCAGCTGGAGTTGTCGTATTTGGCGGGCATCTCCCTTTGTCGACTGCTTTGAGCTCCCAGAACAAGTGAGTGTGTCGATTGAGCGTTGAATGTTGTTGCCCAGGTGCTGAGAGATGTGATGGGAAGATGGTCCATGCTTCTTTGGTTCCTTTGGAAGGTGCAAAATGTCCACCCGTTTAATGGACGAAAGATGGTCGAGGAAGTTGAGATTGTCCCAAGAGCATGCTTCTTGCTGGAAGACTATAAACAACACGACACCACATTGATGGTAGTAGAGACAAGTCGATTAACGCACACCATCCATGGGTAGAATGAAAGTTAATACAAGTGCATGCATGATTCAGTGGGAGGGCATTGGTTTAGGAGGCAGAGGTCCAGTCGTCGAGTTTATTGCAGTGGCGACCAAAAATGTTTGTGGGACGTATGATGCGAAAATGACCTAAACTTTGGCGTTCGATTAGGGTGCCAACTCCAGGTTCCACAACTGATATTGGAGGTGGATTACTTGACGCTTGTTAACATGATAGCTTCTGCGAAGAGTACTCACCGGAGATAGGTACCGTCTGTGGGACTTTATGAGATATATGCTACAGGTCGGTTCGGGTGGAGCTGACATATGCCATGTGAAAAGAGATACTAATGTAGCGGCCCATATAATGGCGCACAGTAAGACGAGATGTGATAGTCGATAGATTTTGTTGAATAGACCATGAATGTTTTTGTATAATCAGTTGTGTCAGGACGATGTAAACTGTAATAACATCTTATTAGTAAAATCTTAAACATGTTTTGTTTAAAAAAAATAATTATATCGAATGCATAAATTATCTATACCAATAAATATTATCCGATAAAAGTTTCTAAAGATTAAAGATCACGTCAAATTGAAAAATAAAAAAATTACCTGCCTTCCCTCCAACCTAGTTCTATTTTTAATTGGTTCAATTGATGAGCTTCCGAAACGGACTGCGGATTTTTTCAACGAGAGAGAGAAAGGCGAAGAAAGCAAAAAAATGGCGAGGAGAGAAGGGGAAGGAGAATGAAGAGGCGATCCGTGTTATGGCAGCCGAATTCGGGGGACCTCTCTCTCCTCTCTCTCGTTTTCAATCACTGCTCCGCCCTCTTACTCCCCTGGCTACGTCCCCCCTCCTCTTCACCCACACACACATCTGGTGTCGTGGCTCCGAGTCAGGGCAGAGACCTCACTCGTAACGTAACTCACCGGTGGAGCTGCTGGTCGCCGCCGCCGCCGCCGTCCACCTTTCTGGCAGTAGTAATCTAAAATCTCTCCACCGGCGCACTTTTCTACCTCATATGTACTCCAGCTCTTCATTCTAAGTCAGACGCCCCCGACGTCCCTGTCTCTCTCTCGCGCCCGCCCGCCCGCCCGCTCTCTATTGGATCTCCTGCTCTGCGGTTCTGGGCAAAGCAAGCAGATTTTAAATCTTAATTGAGCTGATTGGCTGAGGAAAGGTTGGTGTTATTTTATTTCTAGTTCTGTGTACTACTCTGGTTTCAGTTTTCTAGTTTGTTAGAATTTGTGATCTTATCTTTTGGCTTGATTTAAGGAGCCATGGTTTGTGGAGTTCTCCTTGCATTTATTCTCTTTTTCGTTTCGTTTGGTTTCATTTTACGGGACTGTTTCGACGGGAACAAAAAGGGGACAGAGTTCAAAGCTTTCGATAACGAATATTCTAGGTCCTGGCATTTTCCCCATTCTATTTTTTCCGGGTGATGCCAGACTTCCAATGGAGTTTGTCCTGACCTGTTTACAAATCGTGCTTAACAATGTACTACTTCTCTCTCGAGTTCCTTATTTCCTCACTGCAGTTCCGGAAATAACTCTTCCAACTGATAACAGGAAACACCTTTCTTGTTTTAGGAGAAATCCAAATTGGTTGCTTTGAGATTTCCTTTCATTTCCTGAGGAGGGCTGATTCAGTTTTGGGTTTACCCAGTTTCATACATCTTGAACTAGGGTTGGGATTGTGCTTTGCTGATCTTCTCTCCGTGTCTGAAATGTGCAAGATAAAGATGCCATTCAAGAGCATTGTTCGTGAGCTGAAGGAGATTAAAGATGGGGTTGGGAGTAGGTCTGGTCGAGTGGTTGAAGGAAAGCGGTGGAGAGGCAGGGCAAGATCACACATAGCTCCTGATGAAACTTCAATGGTTAAATCAGAAGAATCCATTGAGCAAGGCCAGTGGGCCAACTTGCCCTCTGAATTGCTTTTGGATATCATCCAGAGGGTGGAAGAGACTGAGACTTCATGGCCTGCTCGTGCTGTGGTCGTTCATTGTGCTTCAGTTTGTAAGTCATGGAGAGAAGTTACAAGGGAAGTTGTGAAAACTCCTCAACAGTGCGGGAGACTTACATTCCCTATTTCATTGAAACAGGTGAATGCTCTAGCCTAATCCATTTTTATTCCTGGGTTTACTTTATTTCAGTCGAATTGTTTGATCTAATTGGTTTGATTATTGTTGGTTTTGGAACAGCCGGGTCCTCGTGAGTCTCCCATACAGTGCTACATCAGAAGGGATCCTATGACCTCCACGTTTCTGTTGTATTCAGGATTGATGCCTTGTAAGTTGTGTGGTTCTTTTGTTCTCTTATTTCACTAATTGATGGCAATTTAGGTTTGAGTGGTGTTCATATATCCATAGTGTTTCAACTGTTGTGCTCTGGTTCAAAGTTCTCTGCAATTTCAAAGTACTCTTCGGGATTCATTTAACAAGGAGGGGATGCATCGACAGGTGATACCTTGTTGACTGCAGTCCCATCTTTGTGAGAAGGATTCCAAGTAGAATACAAGTTCCCTTGAAATGTCATTAGGAGGCCCTAAACCTGAACAACGGTATTTCTTGGTTTGCAGCTGAGGGCCAGAAGGATAAATTGCTGTTAGCAGCAAAGAGAATCAGAAGGACAACTTGCACGGATTTCATTATATCTCTGGTTGCAAATGATTTTTCTCGCTCCAGCAACAACTACATTGGGAGACTCAGGCAAGTTGAATACTCTGGTTGTTTAGACTAGTTGGGACGATTGGGCTACTTGAGAAACTAGTAGAAGTGGATGTGTTTGGAAAAAAATGAAAATAAGTAAACGATCAAGAAATTGAATGGTTGAAATATATGAAGTTAGAAATGACAAATCATCCCAGAAGTCTTTTGAGTTTTATGGACAAGTAAGAGTAGTACTGGATAATATAGAAAATATGTATTTCTAAACTAGATTTTGAAAGTAAATTTTAAAAGTTGGAGGATGCATTCGATTAAGAAGTTGGTTAACTGATCAGCAAAGACTTCAATCAGTTGAATCAGTTATTATTGTGGCATGCCACTTATCTTGAATGAACTTATGCAGGTCAAACTTTTTGGGGACTAAGTTCACCATATCGGAAAGGCAATCTTCACACGAAGCTCCAACTCAATCCGTCAGGCGGACAAGCCGCAGCAGATTTCATTCCAGACAACCATCTACTCGAACACCCAGCTCTAGCTACAGAATAGGCACAGTAAACTATGAGCTGAACGTCCTCCGCACAAGAGGGCCGAGAAGAATGCACTGTGTCATGAACTCTATCCCTGTCTCTTCGATGGAGGAAGGTGGCAGTGCCCCAACAGCAGCATCACTGCCAGAGACAACAGCCGATGGACATCAGTTCTATCCTTCACCAGTCTTCAAAGGAAGGGGGGGAGGACCAGGTTCCGACGTCAGTTCCACCAACAGTCCATCAGAGTCTCCCTTGGTAATCCCTGGCTCAATAGGAGAGCCCTTGGTCCTAAAAAATAGGGCTCCCAGGTGGCACGAGCAGCTTCAGTGTTGGTGCTTGAACTTCAGGGGGCGAGTTACAGTTGCTTCCGTGAAGAATTTCCAACTCGTTGCTGCTTTTGAGCCCCACCACCAGAATGTGTCAGCTGAAGAACACGATCGGGTCCTTTTACAATTCGGGAAGATTGGAAAAGACATATTCACCATGGACTATAGCTACCCGCTCTCTGCTTTTCAAGCCTTCACACTCTGCCTCAGCAGCTTTGACACCAAACCAGCCTGTGAATGAACGAATGACAGCACAGTCTGAGAAATCGTTTGGCAATACAGTTACTATATATCCTGTGGTATGTGCGCGATCACTGTTTTCTAATGCTGGCCTTTGTATCCTTTCTATTATGGAAGTTCTACTGAAGTTAAAAGAAGAAGGTTGTTTTGCTGTAGTGTATAGCTGTGCAGTATTGCCAATTGGTTAATCATACCTGGAGTGTGAATTATTATGATTCATTATTGATCGTCAAGAGACACTGATTTGTTTTCAGAGCGGTAGTTATGTTTCCAAGCGAGGTTTAGTTGGAAGCTTGGCTATGTTCCTTTAAAGGGTTGCAGCCATTTTTTTGGTCTTAGGTGGTTTACTTTATAGGGTTCTGCAATGTCCATTTGCTCTTCTTATCATCTCTGCCAAACGGAGGGGGGATTAAACTACTACTTTGACTAGTTACATCAAACCTGTAGCCTCTGGTTATCATTGTATTCATGAGATTGATCTGTAATAATCAAAAGTCACTGTTATGTTCCTTGGTTCCATTGCTTACTGTTATGTTCCTTGGTTCCATTGGTTATTCTCCTTTGTTTGGTTAATCAGCCATGCCACTGACTGATGTAAGCAAGGATACCGAACCACAAAAATAGAAAAGATTTCGCCAAACCACATCGATGAATATGCTTCTATAATATCAAAGCCACAGTGAAGTGTGAAAATGGAGGTATTTCATTTTGAAGCAATTAACCAAATGGAAAATACAAAAGAAGGAAGAAGCTTCTCTTGTGTCTTCACTTCAGACCCTTTGATCCTCAAGCTACGCAACAGGGGGCTTCAAACACTAATCCATCTCCAAAGCAAGTTACAAAACCTTAGTATTTATCATCTAACAGAAGAGTAAGTGATGAACTCTGTTGAAGTGAACTGAAATGGTTGGTGCGGTATAGGGTTCCTGCAAGAAAATTACGAGTAGAGAATGAGCGGAAAACAACTTCTGCAGAAGAGAGTGAGGTGGGGAGGAAGAAGACAGACAAGACACTCACGGGCGGGGGCCGTAAACTTTGATCTGGCGGACATGAGTATCTCTTCCATTAAGGTGATTCGAGATCACAGCAATTTGTAGCATAAACGTATTCACAAAAGTCTCCCTGGCAGCACGGATTGCACACAGCAAAAGACTTATTAGCTCAGCACACCATCTTGATTTTTGACAGCATAACAGAGTAATCTCTTATCATTATGTTGACATAGAGGAAGGAGAATGGTGGGTTAGACCTTAACCTTGGATCATTTCCTGATAGTGATATGTAAACCCAACCAGTAGGTTTGACGAGTTCCACAGTTTTGATGTCCTGAAAAGGCACAAGAGCAGAGTGGAAACAACAATCTCTCTCCCTCTTTCGAATAGCTTTGATATGCAAGAAACAAGAGCCCATGAAGAAAATGTCATGAACTACCTTGAGGTTATGGAAGCCATCACCAGCACGAATGAGGATCTTGCTGGGGGTATAGCTCTCGTCAAGCTTGAAATCCACATAAACTACTACCAACTTGTCAACACATAAACAAAACCCAAATTCAGAAAAGTAAGACGAAGAAGCCTAATTAAGTCGGGAAATCGAACAAAAGAACACTTCTTTTACTTACTTGCAGCTTCACTTTCTTCTGGAACTGAATGTTCACCAAATGCGGCTGAGCACCGTCCGATCTGCCGGTTGGGGGAAAAAAAGGGAAACAGAAACCCTTAAAGTTGGGAGCTTTAATCAGAAAAAGGGATTTGGGAGCGGCACTTACTGCCAGTAGGTATCGAGATTGTCGTCGCGGAGGGAAGCTACGCAGTTTCCGGTTTTGCAAGAGCTGACGCTCCAAGCAGCCTTCTTACCCAGCTCTCTCAGGTCGTCCTCCACAACCAGGTGCTGGCTTCCTCCAGTAATTTTCCCTTCGTCTTCCCCCTCCGACGACTCCGTTGCCATTGGATCCAGGAAATCGGCGACGATTAGGGGAACAGAAACCCTAAATACGGCGAATTTGGAATCGGAGGGCAAGAGAGAGATCGCCGATCGGATTCGGAATCGGAGGGCAACTTTGGAGCGGAGTGGGAAGTTTTTTGAATTCCTCGAGAGGTAGTGGTGGAGTGAGTGAAGAAGTCGGGAGGTTTGATATACATTTGGTCGGACCTTAAAGGCCCATGTACTGAGGCCCAACTGGGTCCATTCGAGATGGGCTTTGTGCGAATTTTTTAAACATTTTTTTGTTGGTGGAATGGACAGGGAATAATTATTCAGAGGTGGGCCTTGTAGTTGTAGGGTAGATGAGCCATCAGTATTTGGGATGGAGGACCATTCGTTCAGCAGTCAGCACCAATCCATAATTGGCATTGCCAGTCGGTTCACTAGACAAGAGATCCAACATAGGATATTTTGCGGCTTTCCATTTTTTCTTTTGTGTAAAAATTGCCCAATTTTCAGATATAAAAAAGGTCAAGGTGTGGTCCTTTTAAGCAAATGGATAAACCAATTGGTATGATATCATTCATATCCTGAGTTCATAACATATCAACAGTAGAGATTGACATTTGTAGGGTAGAAAATCGATTTATGTATGAAATCAATATATATTGATTTTCTAATTCGATTGAAAGTGATGTACAATTGGTCTATTTTTGGTATTATATCCATAATTAGCGCATTCATCCTAGATGGAAGCTCTATCTTTCGTAAGACTAAAGAATGGGGCGGAAAAAGGGTAGGAGGAAGTCCATTCCTGGTTCTCTTGTAATTGGATTCTCCGGAATCACAAGAATTCTTAATTAGAATGGGGATTCCACCCACATTGTTCTAGTTTGGATTGATGTGGTTCTACAACTAGGTCTCTTGTTGCTTGGAAAATGTTGCTCAACCCAGGAGGAGTGAAGGTGTTTCGATATAAGAGATTTCAAGTTTGGAACACAACATATGTATATTTGACACTGTCTTAACAGAAAGTGGACAAGTGGTTTTCATGAGTAGGGGTGGTAAACGGTTAGTTGGTTATCGATTTTGATCGATAACAATGATTAGTGGTTAATCGATAACCCATAATTTCTTAGTGGTTTGGTTTCGATTAGCTTTATTTTACTTAGTGGTTAACCTTAACCAACCAACTAGTCGGTTAATGGTTAATCGATAAGAAAACTAATAATCGCTTGCTAGTATTACCACATAGCTTTGGGTTTGGCAAAGGGAAAAAGTTCCAATATTCATAATCATCGAAAGTTGCTATTTATAAACATTCAAATTCACTCCTATGGGAAACAACTCTCCACCAAATTCTCAAATAAGTTTAAGATTCAGAATCCGAAAGTCACTCCTCTCCGAATTTCCTTTGCAATCAACAAAGCAAACCTCGCACTCTAGTAGTCATTGTTCCTTTGATGTTTGTGAATGTTGATGATCTTGTGGTGCTTGTATTTGATGTCTTGCTAGTTTGTACTCCCTAATCGGATGAAAATGTTCTATCATTTGTAATTTTATGCGTTGGGATTCTAATTGAGATTATGAACTTATGATAGATGTTGTATTGCATTGATATTATTTCTTATAATTTATTATTTTATGTTAATAACGCGTACAAGTATAGTTAAAGTATTTTGAATTAATTGTATGATTATATTTTCAAAAGAATAAAAGAAAAATATTACATGTTAAGGTTGTTATTGGTCAGTGATTAACCGTAAAACTAACCGCTAACTGAACCGATAACATGCGGTTCGATAAGCCTTATCGGTATGCATTTTTTTGCTTAGTGATTAACCATTTTTTTGGTGATCTAGAAGCGTAAATCATTAGTTTTTAAGTTTTCAAGTGGAGTTTTAACTATATAAGTTGTAAAAACTAAGATTTTGTGTAGAAGCGTTTTAGTGACCTAGGAATGTAAAATCGTAAGTTTTTAAGTTTTGAAACGCGATTTTGACTACATTGGTTGCGAGGACTATTCGATGGGATGGATGTGTGTTGTAGGGGTGGGCATCGGTACGGTTCGGACCGGACCGCACCGCATTTTTATAAACCGCACCGAACCGCATTTATGTAAACCACACCGCATCTTTGACCGTGAAGTTATCGGTGCGGTCAAACCAAATGGCATGAATTAACAGTTTGGTATGGTTTAGACCGCACCGCATTTTGACCGCAAATGACAAGAAAAGAAGGAAGCTTGGAAATAAAAAAAAAATGGCAAGGATTCCCGCTCCGTTTCTGTGTACTGATGCCACCAAAAGTCCAAAATAGAGATGTGAAGGCAAGACTCTTGTATGCATGAAAACAGAGCATATGCTCTGATTTAAGGGCCTTAACTAACTTAATCCAAATATGCAAACAAAAAAAAAAATCCAATATCATCACACTCAGCCTAAAACAGCAACAGAGCAAAAGTCCAATATAAAAAACCTTGCCATCTTCCTGTTCTCATTTGTTTTAAGGGTTCCTCTGTTTCCGGCCATCAAAACAGAGCATATGCTCTGATTTCCCCATGCCTTGCATCTGCTGCTTTCTTCTTGCGGAACTCTGTTTCTTGGCTAGATCCCCTACACATGAACCCATTGAAAAACATTAAACCATAATGCTCACCTAAACTACACAATAGACAGTAAAGGATTCTAATTTCACTACTACATTCTACATCAGAGGAATCCTCACATTCAAAGACTTAATGGTATTACCCAGCACCTAAAATTGCCCAATCTTAAATCACAGGTCAGCAAAAACATGGTAAGTTTTGGAATCTACAGCTATAAGCCTTAGGCAGTTCCCATAAGATATAACAGTTTTCTTGGAGTGGAGACACTTAGGTAGATGTCCAGTTAGAAGGTTGAATGACAAGTCAACGAACTTCAGTTATTGTTGGAGAGATCAAGCCGTTCCAACTGATAGTAAGAGCTTATTTCAGTAGGCCCAAAGTCAAAGTGACCAAAGTGACCAAAGTGACCAACTTGTTCTTGCTCAAAACCAAAGTGACCAACTTGTTCCCGAGCTGAGGAAACTCGGTCCCAAAGTCATTATCTTCTAAATCAAGCACCTGAAGGTTGGTCAACCGGCTAAAGTCCGGTACTTCACCACAGAAGTAGTTGTGTGAAAGTGAAAGAACTCTGAGATTCTCCAAATTGCTTAATGAATCAGGTAATGTCCCATTGAACATGTTCTTCCTCAAACTAAGAGCAGATAATACTGGGAGCGACCCAAGCCAATGTGGCAGCTCCCCAGCAAACATGTTATCATCGAGTGCCAGTGATTGGAGGGTAGACAGTGATGAGAGCTAGCTGGCTAGTTATCAAATGTTAACAGCAATTTTTGCTGAAACCCCACAGAAACACACACCCAAATGCAGAAATCAACTCTGAAACCCCAATACAGAAACACACACCCAAATAAATTGACGAGTACACTAAGAAGTCAATAGTCCTACCACGATCTTAGAAACATGCCTTCATTTTTGGTAAAGGAAACTGCTCATTTCTACTCGTCAGCCTTACAAAAGATCAAAGCATTTGTGCCAATGACGGGCATTCCAGAAATCCAATGACCTACACATTCTAAGAATCCAACCCACTGCTAATATGCTTTAATCAGTCTATCATTATATCATAGTTGACAACGAAAAGTGGGTGCTTGCTACCAAAGAGTATAGAATCCATGATCAACATATCGAAACAACTGCAAAAGAGACCGTCAGGTCTCCGCAACAAGTAAAAGCTATTAACTAGGCCACAAGACCACAGAACTTTATCTAAACTTAATCCAACTAAACAGAGACGACACCCTTCACATTAGGACTTCCCTTAATGAGAATGACCAGCAAATTCTACTGTCAATTTCCAGCAGAAAGCGGTGAACACACAGCCAATGCATCTCCATGGTAGCACTTCGAATTCCATTCTCAGTACAGGTAATTCTTAATTGGAACCAGTACAAGCCAGCAACCATCTATCCGGGGGAAACCGAATAACAACTTGCGCCCGAACTCCTAAACTAGAAAGCACACATCGGAGGCGATTAGGCACTGTTCAACTCGAGTGAGGACTCCTACTACCAAGGCAATCAATGGCTAGAACTCAGAAAACCCTCGCCCACCGACACTTGCAATTTTCAAATGACGAACAACAACAGGACTATTGAATTTTCAAATGACGAACAACTATCTCCCCCACTCTCGTCATTTTCCCCTCCACAAACAAAATGAAATGAAAAACCCACATATCCCCTGTTCATATAATTGCACAAATCAAGCAGGACAGGAAAGCAAGCATCCAAAACAGAGCAGTACTGTAACTTTTTTTCTCTTCTCGCACCCGATGGCAGCCTCCATCATTGTGGGTTTCGCCGGATCGAGAGAGAGGCGATACATGGGAGACCAAAGCAAATACAACACAACAACCCAATATGTAACTCTATTCCTACTTGAAAACCCACGGAGGGCAAAGGGATCAGTGGGTCGGTCGCCGCCTTGGTGGAGGTCCGACGGGATTAGTGATTCGAGATTGAATCCAAAAGAGACCGACCAAGATTCAAGGATATGAAGAGGGAGGGAGAGAGTACCAGAACGGCGGTGTGACCCGGGATGCGGAGGCCGGCGGAGGTGCGAATCTGGATGTTAGGTCAGGGAAAGAGACTGGGGATGGCGGTGGAAGAACAGAGTAAAGAGTTGGGTGATTGCAAATCTAGGTTGAAGGAGAAGGAGGAGATTCTGGAACACTACAAGAGGCTTTTGGAGGAGAGCAAAGATGCGATGAAGGAGAAGGAGTCGGCGATGAATCGATTGAAGGAGGTGATCGAGGACAGGGATGGAGATATTCGGCGATTGAAGGTGGTAGTGGCGGCAATGGAATTGGGACAACCGGAGGTGACGAAGAATTGAAAGCGATTAGGGGATGGAGAGATTCGACGCCTTCCCTGTTCAGTAAGAATTACCGGTTTGCGGTTTTGAACCGTAACCGTGTGGTTTCGGTCAAACCAAACCGCGAACCACGAACAACTAAATGGTTAGTCCGCAAATGAAACAGATAGTTAACGGTGCGGTTTGGATTGACCGTTGGAGCGGTTTGGTGTGGTTTGGTCAAACCAATGCCCACCCCTAGTGTGTTGTAGGTAAAACCCTGCTGAGTGGTTGGCTCTTCCGATGAATAACAGATCGATCAATATGTAGTTCATTACAACTTACTGTATGCTGCTTTCGTGCGAAAGCAGCAGAGCTACTATACAAGGCAAGAAACTAGAAAAATATGAACAGAAAAAAGATAGGAGACAGCAAACCCACTAGTTTTACACTTGAGAATAATAAATCATCAGAGAAGCAATACGAAACTGTCGCATCTTGAGTCCACAAATTGTTTTTTCCTCTCCTCCTGAAATAGCTTCTTCTGTTGATTCTCTCTGCGATACCCACGAGCTCAGTTCAGTCACACCCACTTGTCTAATGGTGGCAGTTGGCACATAATAAAGTGAAAGAAGGCGTTGATGTTGGTTCAGCCTTGATAACGATGGAAACCCATGTCCTGGAAGCTCTGCGAATCCGCTTCCCAGAAAGGTTGGTGGACTTGGACTTGCTGCAAAATTTGGAAAGTTGAAGTAATTGTCAGGCAAAACAGAGGGAGGAAAAAGCTGGAAAATTTTAAGTTCAGAGCCAAAGAGATGATTACAGGGAAACTGGAGGAATCGAGGCAGAGTTCAGGACTGAAAGCCGAGGAGGTCTGGGTTTTCTCAGAGGAAATCTGGCTGTGATTCGTCGTCAGGTTTTCCATTTCTCTGCTCGCTGCAAGCTGCTGAAGCTGCGCCAAACTTGCTGCTCCTGGAAACATGCTGTTCATGGCTGTTGGAAAACTCGGGTAACCAGGAAACTGTTGCCATGGTTGTTTCGTTGCATCAGAAGACAATAACAAGTCAGTTCTGAAAGAAATTTGTCATGCTGCAAGAACTTCAACTCCAGGACGCTCTTATCTTAAGCTAATACCTCTTTGCCAGAGAGCTTATCGGAGTTGAATTCCATTCTTGGGTTGACCGCAGCAAGTTTCATTGACAAGAACTACAAGAAAGAACAAAAGTAAAGTTCTTTTGTTTCAGAACTAATTGAAGAGACAGAAAATGCTCTGTTTCTTAGAGTTAGCTAGGGCTTTTGCAGGAGATTTCAAGCAATTACCTCAACCTGGCGCTGGAGGGACTGAACATAATTGATGATCTCATCCAACATCCCTGCCCTTCCAGTGATTTTGTTGCAGCCAGGGACTAAATCCTGCAGGCACTTCATTTTCCTGCTTATTTTTTCCCTCCTTGCCTGAAACAGAGTCAGCAAAACAGAGTAGCTTTCAGGAAATGAGGATTTCGGCAAATCCGAACACACTCCAACAAAGAGTTCAATTTCCACTTACCCTTTCTGCCAAGCTGTGACTGTCAGTAGCCTGGCCGCGGCGTGCCCTGACGTGAATATAATCTTGTTTCTCATCTCCTGATGAAGAACCCTTCTTCTTCTTCTTCTGGGTTTCCTCCTGTGTTGAATCTCCTCTGCAATTAGTCTCTTCACTTCTGCTTCTGCTAGACTCCACCTCCATTTCTCCTTTCACTCTCTTCTTCCCTCTAATTTCTTCGTTCTGAGAAACGCAGAACAAGAGAAAGGCCAAAACTTTCACTATCCCGTTGGTAGAAATTCAGTAAAAGAAGCAAAAAGGGGAACAGAAAAAAGAAAAGAAAAGAACCAGACCTCTGTTTTCCTCTTGTTTGAACCATCCGCCAAGCTTCTTCCTCCATTTTCCTCTGCCATCATAACCACCACAGCATCCTCTTCCCCCTCCTCGGGCGCCGCCCGAGCCGAAGCCGCCGCCGCCATGTGGCAGCTAGAAGTCCTCGAGAGACAATGGTCAATTCCAAGAGAAGGATGATGGCTGACAACTTGGTCGGGAGGAGCAAGAAACTCGAATCCTGAAGGGAGCAGGAGATGATGGTTCCCCCCGTGCTGCGGCAGAGTCGTCGTCGACCCAGTCTCCACCTGACTGAAGATTCCCTGGAAGTGAGGCATTATTGGCAAGTGGGTGGCGTCTTTAAGTTGTAGTTGCTGTTGCTGTTGTTGCAGCCATTTGAACCTTGCAGCCTGTCTCTCTAACACACTCATCATGTCCATGCAAGTTGTGTGTTCCCGAGAAAGCATTTAGGTGATGAGATAGATAGATATATAGTGACGTTTTCCCCTTTTTCTTCTCCCCTGCTTTTTTTTAAATCTCTGTTACAGGGGAGGAACTGAAATGGTCCTGGAAAGATGAGGTGGAGAAAGAAGAAGAAGAAGAGGTCTTTATCGATGCTGTTTCCTTTAGGAAAAAATCCCAAGTTACACATGTTTTTAAAAAAAATTCTCAAAATACACACGTTATGAAAATAATTCCCAATCTACGTTAGTTTGAGCCATCACCGCTGTCGACGAAGACAGTGATTGCATCACTGTTGTCGACGAAGACAGTGATTGCATCACTGTTGTCGACGAAGACAGTGATTGCATCACCGCTGTCGACGAAGACAGTGATTGCATCACTGCAGTACACGGCCGCGGTGAAGGCCTGACCTGCATCGAAACTTTAAACAAACGTAACTTTGTGCTCGGTTATCCGATCGTAGCAATTTTTTTTTATTCCGCATAATTTTTCGAGATCTTGCAAGCCACAAATGGCCATAGGCGGTTTGGTCCCGCCTTCGTCTCGAAAATATGTCGTTTGCTACCCCGAACGAGCCTTTTTTCGATTTCGTCAAACTTTGAATGACCATAACTTTGTGCTCCACAATCCGAAAATCATGATTTTTTTTTATTTCGCATAACATTTTAAGGACTACAATTTTTATCATAGACATATTTTCGGAATGTACTTGGATTCCTGAAAAGGAAGGTAAAGTTATTCCCAAAACCCCTTATATCCATAAATAATTCATTTTTTGAAAATTCTCTCCTACTAAATATTTTAGTCCTTAAAAATTTATGCGAAATCAAAAAAAAATTCATGATTTTCGGATTGTGGAGCACAAAGTTATGGTCATTCAAAGTTTGACGAAATCGAAAAAAGGCTCGTTCGGGGTAGCAAACGACATATTTTCGAGACGAAGGCGGGACCAAACCTCCTATGGCCATTTGCGACTTGCAAGATCTCGAAAAATTATGCGGAATCAAAAAAAATTTTGCTACGATCGGATAACCGAGCACAAAGTTACGTTTGTTTCAAGTTTCGACGCAGGTCAGGCCTTCACCGCGGCCGTGTACTGCAGTGATGCAATCACTGTCTTCGTCGACAGCGGTGATGCAATCACTGTCTTCGTCGAAAGCGGTGATGCAATCACTGTCTTCGTCGACAACAGTGATGCAATCACTGTCTTCGTCGACAGCGGTGATGGCCCAAACTAACGTAGATTGGGAATTATTTTCATAACGTGTGTATTTTGAGATTTTTTTTTAAAAAGATGTGTAACTTGGGATTTTTTCCTTTCCTTTACTTTCTTGCAGCAGCAGCAGCAGCATAAAAATCTCAACCACTCTCAAAATCGGTGGCTTCAAATTGAGCTGTGGTGGGAAAAGAAAGGAAGAGGAGGAGAAGAAGAAGGAAATATTTGGTGGGAGTCTCAATCTGAGAGCGTAAATGAGAAGACAGAAAGAAGCAAAGACATAAATACAGTCGCAGGCAGAGAAAGGTGGGGGAGTGGGGAGGAAGAGAAACTTAATGATATTATGGTTTAATGGATTAGATAAGGGGAGTGGAAAGAGAAAGAAGGAGGAAGAAGAAGAAGAAAGGAATGTAGACCATTTGCTAGAGAAATGGGCAATGGTCCCCATATTTGGAAACTCCCATGTGGGGTTGTCCATTCAGTAAGCCATGAAAACGGGGAGGGAGAGAGATCTTCTCGACGGGATTCTTGTTCTTTCAGATTGCCGTTCTGTTGCTGATGATGCTCTTTGCTTTCGCTAGTTTGCAGATGTACATCTGGATCTGGAGGAACCCACCTCAATTTTGAAATACGTATAGGTTTAGGAGGAGAAGTGCATTAAACATGCGGGTATTAAACTATTAATCCTTGTAGTATGATAAATGCACTACTGGGATTATCAATAACTTGAACTTCCAAGTATGGAATTGGCTTTGGTTTGGTATGAACAATAAGCCAGAAAGCAGCTTTCGTGGCCCACAAGTTAAAGGAGTTAACCCTCTCTCAATTGTGTGTTTACTGATTAGGAGCCCTATGGATGAGCTCTACCAGAGCAGAGCTCGTATGAAAATGGTTTGTTGTACTGAGTTAGAAGAGCGTGAGCAAGAAATTTCGTAACTAAAACAACTTTTCTGAACTCAGTTCTTAGTTAGAATCAAAGAGACTAAGATCATATAAAATTTTCGTAAACACAGCTCAGATAATCACATGCCGCACCATGTTTTCACTGCTCTCCCTCTTCCCTAATCCCTACTATCCAACTTAGATGCAACGAGCACTAACGAGAAAATGAGCCGACTTCAAAGCACATTTGAGCAATGATCTCAAATTTTCTTCGAAAACGTGTTCATGGGATTATTTCATTAGTGATACTAAAAGCACATAATTGATAGGCCTAGTAGAGTACCAATAGATAAGAACTATTCTTGAAAGAAACCATAATTTAGTGCATCATAGAGTTCTCGACGAAATATTTTGTACAAAAAAAGCAAGTGCGAATAGCACGAATACTATCATACTCATTTGAAAACTACTCGAATAGCCATATGTTTTAGAGCGCAGGAACAGAGAGAGTAGGTTAGGTTTGTTATTTGAGGCAATTTGCAAGTGCACCTGCCACCTTACTGGGACAATGAATTCGTCCTACATTTCTTGAATGAGTTGCATCAATAATGGCTCACCTTGACCCAAGCAGATTTGGGCTCTTCTCATTATTATAGACAAGAATAAAGAATGACAGGCAGAAACTACTACTAATCTGTCTGCATACACATATATGATGCATATATAATTCTTAATTGTTTGCATGGGAAAATTTGATTAAATAATCCTGCAGGATTCATCCATGGATAAGGCCGTGTATAATATAAAGTCTACAGGGTGACCCACCGACAACATGTGCCAAACTAGGCCAGCAGAAAGACAGTCACTTTCAAGATAAACAGCCACCCTGTGGCTGAATGTTGATCTCCATCAGATCTCCTACAGAGCAAAAAATCTCCACAGGTTCTATAACCATGACCATTGTATGGAGTACTGTACTATGTTTTGTTCATACAAGGCAGTAGCAGCAAGTGACTGCAGTTTTCTTGACCCTTTTGAGGCTGAGAAAGGTTTGAGTACAGTAGAGTAGAGAACAAGGTGTCCTTTGGGCAAATAGATGGGTTGCTAAGAGGGACAGGATCACATTACCATAGATGGAAGAAAGATTTAGGGTTTGTTTGATTAAAAGGCCCACCCTACCAAATCTTGCCTGAACAGATTTGAGTTGGAGCCCTAGACATGTATTATTGAGTTGATGTAAACTAAGGACAGATCTTTTTTATTATGGGTACTGGGGATAAGTGATGGGAAGGTAGGAGACCAATAGTTGGAGGGTATGTTGGGGGGTGGCTTTGGAACTATACTATAAACCCACCACCCATCCCTCCCCTAACTTCATATGCTTCTGTCTTTGGAAAAAAGAAAAGAAGAAGCAAAGGGCTAATCCCTTCTCCTCCACTCAAAAATGTTCAAAGGTAGGCATATCTGGAAGGGAAACTGATCATCTCACTCATCAATGGCTGACACTTGCCAAATCTACATTCACATGCAAAAAATGGACATATTATGATATTGGGGGGAACAAACAACAAATGCATATCAGAATATCAGTACGTTTCTTCTGCAAGTACATCTGCTTTCCAGGTTGAACACTATCAGCAGCATAAACACTCAAATCAAAGGGCCAAAATCAGCCATGGTGTTTTCTTCCATTAGTCTCTTTATTGGGGAGTAAATGTAAGTGGAGCTAAAGCCTCTGATTATTAACAAGGAGTCCAATTCACATTGGGATTGAGTGGCAAGCAAAGCCACATCTGTGTACATATACATTCTACCAAAAAATATACAGCTGCATTAGGCATCAGAGTGAAAGGAAAATGGAAAACAAAACCAACTTATGCTACAAACAAAAACAAAGCCACTGACTAACAAAGGCATGTGATTATATCTAACTATAGATTCAACCAGGTAAACCCTTGGCTCTTCCCAAGGATAAAAAAATAAAATTAAATAAAATAACGAGAATACCTAAACCGGGTAAGAGCAAACCATTTATCTATCCCTTCTTCTTGGATGTAAGAGACCCAGCTAGGCTCCTAAAAAATCCTTGCTTTCTTCCTGTACCACGAGGAGAAACAACCTCTACATGAGCAGCTGCATCATCAAGGCAATGAGGAGGAAGAGAGCTGCTTTCTAGCTCAGTTCTTTCAGAAGGCTTCACATCTCTGAATTGCCGAAGCAATTCCAATGCACTCACTTTAGCCTTGTCGTTCCCATTCAACGAGATGCTAAAAAGGTTAGAAATCACGCTTTCTTCCATCAGCAAATGGCAGTACTGAACTCTCTGAGAGCATAGAGAGAGAAGGACAGTCACTGCATGCTCTTGCTCCTCACCGCTCTCACTCTCCAGCAGTTCAGCGATGGAAGAGATGCAGCCATTGGTCTCGGCAACAGTAACCCGAGCCTCCTCCGTGTCACACAAGTTTTTGAGCAGAAGGATGCAGTGTCTTGCGACACTGCTCTCCTTGATGAAAGGAACCAGCTTCGGAATAATACAACATTCCAAAGAAGCTAACTTGGAACAGACGTCACTGCTTGATGAGGACAAGTTGCATAAGATTCTGATCACCTGTTCCTGTAGTTCCTTCCTCTCACAGTCGAATATCTTCAGGAGAAAATCAATGCCACCAGATGCTTCGATTTTGGACCTGCAGTTTTGGTGGGCAGAGAGCCTGTCTAATATTGCAACAGTTTCATCAATTACTTCAGAGTCAAGGAAAGATGCCAACAAACTGTATGCATCTTCCTGCAAGTGTGATGCTCCGCTTCTGCATGGAACCAAGACAATATGCTAAGTAGCCAACCATGAAAGTATAAAAGCATTATCTCAATTGCATGCTATTCTTCGAGGTGTATTTCCAAAAGTAAAATTGTATTGTTCAGTGCATTTGTGCAGGACATTTTGACAGAAACTAGAGAAGTAAACACGTGAGACTCACTTTTGTAGAGTCCAGTTTCAAATACTTCCTAACCTCCAAAACGAGAAATTGGATGTGCAATTTCAAATGCATTCAGCATCAATGAAAATCAATCATATTTGTTTAATAGCATGCTTTCTGAAAATATTAATATCCCAAACAACCTGAAAGATAAATTTACTATCTACTGAGAGTCATTCTACCACTCATCCAAAATGCAGCAAGAAACAAATTTACATAGTACACAAGAGGAAGCATGTTATCCACTTAAAGGTCAGTAGAATATTTGCAGACAGTTAAAAGAAACATATCCTTACCCAGATTTGTCCACAAGTGCAAGGAACAATTTGGATCCATTCTTCTGGGCTGGTATATCACACCGCTCAAGAGCATCTCTCAAATGTATAAGCAGCGGTTCAATAAACAATCTAGATGACTCAGAATCCCAAACTTGACACACACAATTTTTCAGGCGACTATTTATATCCTGAATAATCTTGCACTGAGAATCCCAAGGAAGCTCTGACAGCTGAGATAATACCTCCACTTCCTTGTCACACATTTTTGCATGATACTCACACTTACTAAGACTGTCATGTTCAGGCATTAGCTTCGATCTTGAATGTTCTACAACATCATAGCTGTAACTAGCTTCCAAAGAACCGAGTGATAGACTGCTGATATCGAGTTGAACAATATCATTCATAGAACTGCTTAAGCTAGTGATGGAGTCGGAAGAAAGATCCAAAGACTGCAATGGTTGTGTAGTTGGATCAGTAATGGTGATTCCATAGTTTATACACCACTTTGATATGAGGGCCTTCATACCGGTGTTTGGGGTCATGAAACAGTTCTCCAACTTCGATTTTGTCTTGGGACATGTGTTATTGCCTTCATCAAACCACTTTTGTATCCACATCCTTTCATACGTTTGTCCAGAAGCAATGATGACAGGATCATACATCACTCTCCTTGATATAGGGCACCTAAACTCTTCAGGTGGTCCAGCAGCATCAGTTGACAATATTTCAGGCTGTCGGGCATCATCACCGAGGTTCCCTACTCCTGGATTTCCCTGCCCATCGTTGATATTATCAGTAATGGGAGTTGTTCCTTCATGGTAACCCTTTCGGTGTTTCATTGAAACTAAGTTTTTGTACTTCTTTAAGAGATAGAAAAGGGTCCTCAAGATCTCTGTTTTGTTGGGGCTGCTGTCACCAACTGTGTCGAGAAGCTTCTTGATAGATCTCATCTCTATTACTATGTCCCTTTGGGAGGTGATTCGAAGCTTAGAGAGTGCAACTCGAAAAACTATAATTTGAGATTCTGCTGAATCTGTTCCATGGTGAAGCAACTTGAGCATTACCTTCCCCGCCTCCTCCTCAGAGGGATCCATCACAAAGTTTGCTGCTTCAAGGTCATCGAGAATTGGAGAGAGCTTCAAAAAAAAAAAACCCCACATCAGTTCCACCAAATTGTGAAGAAAACAAAGCTCCATATGCACAGCCAAAGAAGACAAAATAACAAACCTCAGTAGCCAAGGTCACTGGGACCATCGTCTGAATCTGACCCAAACTTTGTTCTAATTGCTTTCTTGATCTCAGAAATCTAGCAACTATTGCCTCTCCAGTCATTGCCTGAAGTTAATCAATCCCAAATGTACAATAAGTTAATGCCAAATAGCTACATACATCATGTACTGTATGCTAAAATGATGTTCTGTCTCCTTGACCCCTGAATAGTTATGCGTCTTCAGTCAGCAATAGATGTATTGAGGGCAACTGACCACATTACAGGAAAACAAGGAGAAATTAAATGATTTCCTACCAAGTATAGTTTGCTTGACTCGGAGCAATACTGAAGAAGTTGATTAGCCCGTTCAAGGGCACAGCCCAATGAGACCAGCGCTCGTATCCCAGATGAGCATCGAGGTCGCGAGGCTTCTATTTGTGGAAATATTCCTCTAATTCTTTCTACCAACTTCATCAACTGAGCACACATCAAATGATGAACCTGTAACTCAACAAGAAGTGGACTATGTTACTACATCCACAATTCCTCAAAAAGACTAGCAGTATTAGTGTCTAGAACCACAACTCATGCTGCAGAATATCCTTTTGTTGCAAGAAAAGCCCTTAAAGTACATAGAAGTAACTAACTCATGGTCTAACTCTAACCTAATGCCACCACTATGACAAAAATCCAGAAAGTTCACGATTTTCGAGTTCCAGATTAACCAGTGAGTCGAAAAAGAAGATTAGTTAGTACCTTAAATGAATGAAATTGAAGAGAAACCTCTTCTTGCTCCGTGGCATCAGATCCCATTGAAACCAGGCGTGACAAATGAATCTGTGAGTCAGTCAAACAAGCAACCAGTCAGTTCAATTCCGTGTTTAGGCTAAATTGTATTCGATCTTTATGATCAGACCGAGCCAAAACATATATTATCATGAAGAAACAACAAAGGCTTGCCTTGTGATATGGAACCAAACGCTTAGGGCAACAGATCGGTGAAAGATTGAAGACTAGTTATCACTTTGCTTCCCCAAACCAACCAACGAAATTATTCTCAACTAACAACACCAATTGGCTTTAACCCAAATCCCCAATCAACGAAAACTTAATCAAACTTCCTTAGCAGCCCCCAATCACAACGGAAACCTAGCAGGAAACTGCAGTCCTCCCAAACCAAAGAGACTCAAAAGTTGGTTAACCTTAAAACTGCAGTTTCCTGACATCCCATACCGTACAAAAGCAGAGCAAAGAGGGAAAAGACGGAAACTTTATCGGCGAGGTACATAGTTAGCACACAATTCGGCCTTTACAGAGCCAAACCCAAGACTAGTAAACAAAGACCCAGACTCCCGGCTCAACCCCGCGGACTTTCTAACTACCAAAACGAACTTGCGAGGCAAAGAAGGGTAAGAAGAAGCTTTCTTTATTCAGTGTGTGTGAAAGGAATCAGAGATGGAAGGAAAACAGAAATTGAAGCGTATAACAGACAGGGACGGATGTGTGTTGCATGCAGCTGAAGAACAATTTGGGGGAAGTTCGGAGTTTATCAACAAACTAGTAGTGAACTACAACCTCTCATTAGCCACCCAGCAAAAAAAAACAGAGAGAGGGGGGAATGGGATGGAAGATTGGAAGTAAATGAAAGTTCGTGCGAAAGAGACCCACAAGAACTGGGACCGGGAAAAGCAAAAACAGAACGGAGACGAGACCAAGGGCAGGGACCCGTCAACGGGCTAAAAAGCAGAAAGCTACTAAAACTAATCTGCTTTCTATCTTTGCTCTTTCGTTCGTTGCCCGAGTCGTCGGTCCAAAAGTCTCCCAGGGGAAAGGGACAAGAAGAACATATAGTTAGATAATTAAAAAAAAGACCATTAACCTTAGTATCTTACCAGGAATTGTTCAAACTAGAATAGATGAAAGCCAGAAACAGCGAACGCCAGTTTGAATTGTCCGTAGGCCATCACAGGAGGAGGATTGGATGGAAGGACGACGGCGGTCCCCGTTTCCTTGGCTCTACCTGTGATGATGAATTGGTTGATCGGAATTTAATTGGTCCGGTCTTTATTGGATGAATCACTCGGGTAAAGTGAATGCATTGGTAAAATTTCAATGGTCTTACACTGGTGAAACGAAATTAATGTGCAGACGACACGGCAAACAGAGGAGCGACATGATGACGTCCTCTCAGCAAAACAAAACAAAAACAGAGTGCTGACATTTGCCTTTTACCAAATAGTGGAGTTTGTTTTTTTCTCAATGGAGGGGGACGCCGGCTTAATTGAACGTGCCGTCGGGGTAAACCAAAGGATTCAATTCTGCCGCTTTTGAGTCAGTTTATTATATAACATCTTCCCGGTCCCCTGTTTCCTTCTTCACAACAGATAGAGCTAGGGATGGCAATGGGTCGGGTTGGGTCGGGTTTTGCCAAACCCAAACTCAAACCCATGGGTTTATCCGTGAAAAAAACCCGGGGTAAAACCCACTGGGTTTGAAAAACTCAAACCCAACCCAACCCAACCCGCTGGGTATCCGCAGGTTCATGGGTACCCACGGGTTTTTGTCGTAAAAAATTTACAATAACATGTTCCTATCAAAATTAAAGTCAAATATCAATCTCTCAATACAAATTATCCATATTTAAAACACTATTCTAGAAAATTCAAGCAAATCACAAATTAACTATACAAATTGTTCAACGCAATCTAGAAAACTCAAGAAAATTGAAGTAAATCATAAATTATCCATAAATAACATATTAATTGAAGGCTTCTTCCTTTCAATTAAGTTTTTTCACTCTCCACTCGATAACACAAACTTCATTCTACACAATTAGAAAGAAAAAATTAGACATGTCTTCACAAACATAAATAAGATTAGTTGTTTAAAATATTAAATATACCGAGAAAATTAATTATATGTGTGGGCGGGTACCCACGGGTCGGGTTTACCTAAACCCAAACCCAACCCAACCCGGTGAATAGTGAACGGGTTTAAACCCAAACCCAACCCAAAACCCGTCAACACGGATTTTACCCGGGTTGGGTCGGGTGGGTACCCGTGGGTTCGGGTTTAGTTGCCATCCCTAGACAGAGCAGGGCACCTTCTGAGAAGAAGTAACAGATCTGGGGGAAATGCTCACTGAGCTCTTTTCCATTGATGTAAAACTATATATATACAGAGGTTTAAAAATCTAATTACTGTAGTTTAGCGGCTAACAAAAACTAACAAATGAAACTACCAATGAATGCTATACACGTGTACTATCTACAGTTAAATCGGAACTAAAAGTTGTTGGTGGAAAACGCCACCGTTCCTGGCTGTACTTGAAGCAAGGCGCAGTCGTTTTGCTCTGCTCCTTGTTCTTCGTCTTGTTCTTCATTTCTGGAGCAGAGCTGCATACTTTGGTTGCTGTTGAGCAACTCGGATCACCTGGAGGTTGATCATCTCGCCTCTCTATTACCCTCCCACAAGCTGGCGAGTATATATCATATACTCCCAGCTTGGACAACAAAGATGCAAAGCGATCCACAGATAAGCTCTTGGTGAAAATGTCTGCAGGTTGAGAATCAGTTGATACATGATGTAGAGCAATCAACCCAGACTGAACCCTCTCTCTTATCACGTGACAATCCACATCTATATGTTTGGTTCTCTCGTGAAACACTGGATTTTCAGCAATGTGAATTGCTAATTGATTGTCACAAAATACCTTGACTGCTTGAGGATTTTCTACTCCAAAATCTTTGAGTAGTCTAATTAACCATTCAACTTCACAGCTCAAGCTAGCCAAGGCCCTGTATTCTGCTTCAGAGGAGGACCTGGATACTGTCTTTTGCTTTTTGCTCTTCCATGTAACAATTCCAGATCCAAGAAAAGTACAGTATCCAGTTATAGATTTTCTGGTATCTGGACATGTAGCCCAGTCAGAATCACTGAATCCCTTCAACTCGAGTTTAGTGTCTTTAGAATAAAGAAGGCCTTGTCCAGGTGCCCCTTTGAGGTATCTAAGCACTCTATGCAAGGCTCTCAAGTGTAAACTTGTAGGATTGTCCTGATAAGTGCACAACTGCTGCACAACAAATGCTATATCTGGTCTTGTAGTTGTTAGGTATTGCAACTGGCCTACATAGTGTTTGTAACTTGCAACATCAGCTAAAGGAATGCCCCCTGTAGCAGACAACACTTCCTTAACATAAATTGGAGTGGATGCTGGCTTGCAATTTTCAAAACCGGATTCTGTTAGAAGTTCTAGGCAATATTTTCTCTGAGAAACAGTAATTCCCTTTACTCCTCTTGTCACTTCCAGGCCAAGGAAGTATTTCATTTCTCCCAAATCTTTCATTTTGAATTCTCCTTGTAAGATCCTTTTGGTCTCTGTAATGGAATCCAAGTTCACACTTCCAATCAGAATGTCATCAACATACACAATGAGCACAACTAGTGCACCAAAAATTTCAGCTATGAAAATAGAGTAATCTGAGGAACTTTGCTTAAATCCATGCTTCAGCAAGCTTTCAGTGAGCTTTGTATACCACTGTCTGCTTGCCTGTTTCAACCCATAAAGTGATTTCTTCAAGTGGCAGACTTTGCCTTTGCAGTCAGTTCCTAAATCCAAACCATCAGGTATTTCCATGTATACCTCTTCTGTCAAATCACCATTCAAAAAGGCATTGCTTACATCCATCTGATGTAAGTGCCAATTCTGCACTGCTGCAACTGCAAGTAGGGTTTTAACTGAACTCAATTTAGCTACTGGCGAGAAAGTGTCACAGTAGTCAATGCCATAAACCTGAGTATACCCTTTGGCAACCAGTCTTGCCTTATATCTTTCAATTGATCCATCAGAATGAAGTTTCACCCTGAAAACCCATTTGCAGCCTATTGCCTTCTTACCAACTGGTAAATCCTTGGTTTCCCATGTCCCATTATTAATCAGGGCTTTCAACTCTTCCTGAACTGCCTTATCCCAAAGGGAATTCTGCATTGCTTCTTGATAAGATGATGGTTCTTTGTGTGAGGTCAGACTGTTTATGAAGTGTTGATGCTTTGGTAATAGGTGAGTGTATGAAAGGGCTCTATGAATGGGGTGAGTGACATGGTAATCTGCATGCCAGTTGGGTGGTTTGATAGTCCTGGTCAATCTCCTCAATTGAACATGGGATGGAGAGTGAGCATGACTATTTAATGGAATAGGAGAAAATGGTGAAGGTGTAGGAGAAGAAGAAGGGGTGTTTGGTGTGTTTTGTGAATCATCAGGATGAGTTTGATGTGAAAAAGAGAAATCTGGGGAGGAGGAAGGTGGACTTGAGGGAATGACAAAGGGAATTGGTGATTTAGGAGAGGGAGATGGAGGCTGTGTGCCCCCTTCAGACTGAGGATTCACAGGAGTTGGAACATCTGAAGAAGAAGAAGAATAAGATGTATTAGGGTTTGGAATAGAAGAAGGTGTGGGAAAGAAGGAAAAAGTTGGTGATGTAGTTGGAATAGGTGATGGAAGTGAAGAAGGGGAAGAACTGTGGTTGGCATATGGTAAGATGTTTTCATGAAAGATCACATCTCTGGAGAAAAACACCCTTTTGGTGTCAATGTCAAGGAGTTTAAAACCCTTGATCCCAGTAGGTATGCCAAGGAAAACACACTACTTGGCTCTGGGTGAGAATTTGGTTCTATGTGGACCAGCTGTGGAAGCATAGACTAAGCAGCCAAAAACTTTCAAGCTACTATAGTCTGGTGGAACACCATAGAGTTTCTCATAGGGGCTGAGATTGTTTAGAACTGGTGTAGGGATTCTGTTGATTAAATAGGCAGCATGGAGTACAAAATCACTCCAATAGATTAGAGGAAGGCCAGATTGAAATTTGAGAGCTCTGACAACATTAAGCAGGTGTTGGTGTTTCCTCTCAACCCTGCCATTCTGTTGTGGAGTGTATACCACACTCATTTGATGTTCAATCCCATGAGTTCTATAGAACTCATCCATGTGGAATTCCATTCCCTGGTCTGTTCTGATGATCTGAATGGATTTGTTAAATTGGTTTTTCACCATGACACAGAAAGACTGTAACAAACCCCTAGATTCATCCTTAGATTTCATCAAATAGGTCCACACACATCTACTTAAATCATCAACTATGGTTAAGAAATAGTTGAAACCATTGTAAGAAGTGGTGCTCAAAGGCCCCCAAATGTCTACATGTAGTAAACCAAACAAAGAGGAATGAACTGATGTGCTAACTGGAAAGGGAGATCTTTTCTGTTTTGACAAATGACAAATATCACAGTGAACAATCTTAGAAACTAATACATATGGACATTGTTTGTGTATAGTCTCTAATTTGGAAATGTATGGATGACCTAATCTGGCATGCCAGAGATCAAAAACTTGAGGCTGAAAATTGAGTTGTGAAGCAGCAAAACACTTTGGATTGGATGAGTGGCAGTCTTGAGAAATGGTTTGGATCTCATTGAATAGGTATAGTCCTTTATCCACTTGGGCTAAACCAATCCTCCTCTGTGTAATAAGGTCCTAGATGACACAGAAAGAGGATTTAAAAAGAAGTGAGACTGGGTTGGTTTTGGTGAGTTTACTGACAGAAACAAGATTGTAACTGAAACTTGGAACAAATAGGACTTGAGAAAGAAATAGTCCACAGGGAAGTCTAACTATGCCTATGTGTGTGGCCTGGACCTTGTTACCATTTGGTAAATTGACAAAGACTCCCTGTAATGACTTGCATTTTAAGAAATACTTCAGATCACAAATTATGTGATCTGTAGCACCTGTGTCTAAAACCCATGGTGGTTCCACTGTCCTAGATAAGAGAGTTGAGAGGACTGTGGTACCTGAACTCGAGGGAAGATAAACAGGGTGGTATTGCGTGGCTCCTGATTGATGCTGGCCAGTTTGAGACTGAGTGGTCACTGCTGCATTTGCCACATGTCTGACAGATGGTGATGTTGGTGGAGAAGGAGATGTTTGTGGTGAGCCAAGCAGCAGGATCCTCAATTTATCCATTTGATCATTGCTTAGTTGAAGACTGGCTAGGCCAATGAAATTGTTTCTGTTTTGTGCATCCTGTTGCACAGATGCTGCTCCAAGAATGCCTGAGTCAGATTCAGATCCTGTTTCAACTGAGCCAGCAAAGCTTGAGCCACCAGATTCCCTTGTTTTCTTGTTTTTCAGTCTGTAGCATTCACTAATGATGTGATTATCCTTCTTACAATACCTACAGAATTTCTTGCCATCCTTATAGTCTCTGTCATTGTGTCTGGCATTCTGAGGTGAACCAACTGCCAATGCAACTGAATCGACTCCACTAGACTTAGGAGCACTCTTCATCTGTCTTTCCAGTTGCAAGAATTGCTTGAAAACAACATCAATTGATGGCAACGTTGAGTTCATGAGCACTTGGGTCTTGGCAGATTGATAACTTTCATTCAATCCTTGCATAAACTTAATGACAAAATCATTATCCTCGTACTTTTTCATAGTTTCATATGGGGTATTGCAAGGGCAGCAAGGTATTGGACGATATCTCTTCAACTCCTCCCACAACACAGTAATGTTGGTGAAGTATTGACTTATAGACTGTTCTCCTTGAACACATTTGGCCAATTGACCCTTCAAATCATAAACCCTAATATTGTCCTCCTGGCTAAACATGTTCTTCAGATTTTCCCGAACAGCCTGAGCACTCTCCAAACCCATGACACTATTCGCTATATCCTCAGCTAAGGAATTGTAAATCCAGCAGCGAATAGTACCATTACAGCGCAACCATGACTGATAAGAGGGTTCTGTTACCTTGGGTACTTGTATGGTTCCATCGATGAAAGCTACCTTGTTCTTGGTGGCTAAGGCAACGAGCATCACTTGACTCCATGTGTGATAGTTCCCATCGACGAGTTTCACAGAGATTATGGTGGACAACGCACCATCTTGAGGTGGGAGATAGTAGGGATTGAGGTAAGGATCTTCGTAGGATGAACTTGCTTAGCTCTGGGTAGATTTCCCAACTGTTGAATCTGCTCCTTCAGCCATGATTCCTTTAGTTTGTTTTCAGAAAATTTGAGGGTAAAGAGATGAGAAGAATGGGGACGAAACCCTAGAGTGGTTGAGAGCAACCAGGCTCTGATACCATGAGAAGAAGTAACAGATCTGGGGGAAATGCTCACTGAGCTCTTTTCCATTGATGTAAAACCATATATATACAGAGGTTTAAAAGTCTAATTACTGTAGTTTAACGGCTAACAAAAACTAACAAATAAAACTACCAATGAATGCTATACACGTGTACTATCTACAGTTAAATCGGAACTAAAAGTTGTTGGTGGAAAACGCCACCGTTCCTGGCTGCACTTGAAGCAAGACGCAATCGTTTTGCTCTGCTCCTTGTTCTTCGTCTTGTTCTTCATTTCTGGAGCAGAGCTGCATACTTTGGTTGCTGTTGAGCAACTCGGATCACCTGGAGGTTGATCATCTCGCCTCTCTATTACCTTCCTTGTTTCTTCGTCTCTTCCCTGCGCTAATTAACCCCAAACAAACTTATAACTAACAATTGGAGGTTTAGGGATCGATTTCGTTAATCTAGAAGTGGAGTGGCAGACTTAATCTACGAAGATAAGAGTATTGACCAGCGTGATGACAATTGGAGGTTAGCTTTGTACGGCAAGAAGAATCTTGCCTCATTAGCCCTAGGAATGTCAAATTCAAATTCGTTGAACAGATGACAACAGGCCGGATTGAAGACGGATAGTTGATATCCAGTCCTTATTTATCTCATTTTTTGGATGGATCTTGGATAGGTATCATATGATGAAATGAAAATCAAATCTCTTACCATACTTCAATCAAACAAATACATAATGGAGGTTCTCCTCCAACCCCCCTCTAATTTCACCTTTCCCAGCTCCTGCGCAACCCACGGAGGGGTTCCTTGGTAATTTTCGTTTAATTCTTATAGCCCATAGAGCAAGCAACGGCTAATCTGACTAATAATTTATGCTGCATGGATATGGGTTGTCCATGTACACTATTATAACTTTTATTAGCTATTTAGTCAATTAAACGACACACTTGCAAAGTGCAGGTGCAAGTAAACTGATGTTTTTAGAATTGGATCGGATGTTTAACCGGAAAAGTTACTAATTCATACTTCAATGATTAATCGATATAGAACCGTAGGTTAATCGTTGATAGAACCGTTTGTGCGTTGTAATATAAAGAAATATATAATACACTAATTTAGAAACGAATTTATCACTACTCATAAAAAATTAGAAATCCATATTATTTATCACCAAAAAGTTCTAACAAAGCATTCAAACTATTTAACAAAATAAAATCTTACTTTTTTATTTAACAATAGTAAGAGTGACGATCCGTAGTAAATATATAAATATGTCAAGAAAGCTGGGAAAAAAAATGAAGCATAGATAGAATTAGTGACTGAGGTTGGATGGTTTTAGTTTATGTTAACTTACTTTTCTCTTTAATTTTGTGTGGTTAAAATAGTAAACCACTGGATCAGTTAAACCGGGCAGGTTCATATGGTTTTATGTCAAACCGTTAAACCGGGCAAGTAATATGGGCGTCAGACTAACTGTAGAACCTGTAACTGTAAAAAACCCCTTACATTCAGCATCCACCAAAAACAACCACCAACAAAAGGGGTAAGCTTAAAGTAAATATTACCTGGCACAACAAGGCGACTGTAATTCCGGACATGTCCTAGTCCTCTTGGAGCAAGTAAAACCTGTTAACACGGTTGCAAATCAGACTTGTCTTTACTTTTCCAACACAAAAGGATATGAATTCATTCAGAACTGGGGAGCAGCACCAGCCGCAATCACATGATTCAATTACAATTTGGTAACTTCTAACCCCATTCCCTCACAGGGCATATTCAGTTATTCGGTAACTTCTAACCCCATTCCCTCACAGACGCCACACGCACGTTCAACGGCTGAGTTCTGTGTAGCTTTTTTTTACTGTTTCCCCTTCCTTGATTCCTTTTCATCTTCATCATCATCCCTTCTTTGGGTTGTAGGAATTGGTGTAAGTTGCTACTTGTGCAACCATTTTGTGTTTTGAAATGAATGATTTGGATGTAATTGACTAATTGTCTTTAGGTAAAATGTGATTTAAACTTTGGGTATTTATGGGTAGTATGGGTACCCGTTATCCGTCCCGTACGGGTAATGGGTACCCGTTTCCCATATGGGTTTGGGATATGGGATAGACTTTGGTCTCCAAATGGGACTGGGTACCCGTTTAAAACGGGACGGGTATCCCGTCCCGTCCCGTTGCCCACCCCTAAATATAATATCCATGGTTATATATGCCAAGATTCTAATTTTAGAACGAGCTAATCTTTGTTTGTTTAATCATACTCATGAATCAAGATTGAGCTCATACATGTTTCGTGAGTTAATTTGATATGCATTGTGAAACAAAGAAAAATTTGTTTCACTGTTGTTTTAAATGGAGGTTAGTCAATATATAATCCAAGCTGATATACGATCTCACAATTTAAAAGAGGAGTTGAATTCTTCAATGTAGGTTTCGAGGAAATGGCTGCCAATCAATCCCAAACTAATCCCAATTTTGGAAAATTATTAATATTCGTACTTTTTGTGTTCAGGATATTGATATTTGGGCGCAAATTCCCAAAGGCAAAATCAACTAGTTTCTTCCCCTGTTTTGTGACCAAAGAGTTCACACTATCAAGACTTTAAGGCCAGTACGACAACGAGAGATTATAGGCCAATTCTAAACAAATTGGTCATCAAATTTGAATCAAATACACAATCCGAAACATGTGACATTGCAACCATACAAGCTTACAAGTCTTATTTCATATAAATGTGCAACCAAAGCAAATTTCCTTTAGGTTATAATTAGTATTCTCAATTCAAATTTACTTCAATCTAATGTGTATCAACTAATAAAATTAATAAAAATTTTAAAATTTCATTCCACAGATGTTGTTAGCCTGCTTATTCAGTATTCGGGTTTATTAACATCTGGAAAATTACCAATAAGGAGGCTCCAACTTAAACTTCCCGAGTACGTAATTCTCTTTATTTTCAGTTTAAAATAACATACATTTTTTTATTCAAATCGCAAATCTAATATTGAATGTGGGTGGAGGGGATTGGTTGTCAATGTAATATTTTTGGTAGGATAGTTACCCAATTAAATGTCATTCTTGCAAATGCGGGTAACTGCCCTTTCATCTTGGTCACTACACGTTCCATTTTCATAAAATGGTAACGAAACATCTTTATTACTTTGTCATTATTAATCAAAATATTTGCAAATAAATATGACATTTAATTAAATGATTGTTAAATTTGCAAGGAGAAAACCTTCTCCTCATCTGAGACTGGAGTGGCTTTGATGTTGGCAAATCCAAGAATGTCATAAATTATTAATTTTGGGCAAGGGTGAAATTCATGACAATTTAATCACTGTATTTGGTTGCACGCTATAAGTTTGAAGTTTCAAATAACAGAATGGATTAATTATCATTCTTTTTTTTTTGGGTAAAAATGTGACTGAGATTGACCAACTCTTCTAGTGAAAAGCGCGAACACCTCAACAACTAAATTTCAACCAAAATCGTGCAAACGCTAAATCAATTAAAGATGGAAAAGAGGTAAGTATCAATTCAATTTATTGACCCATTAACTATCAAGCACTAATATTTTATGTAATAACTAATAAGCACTTCATCAAAAACAAAGTTGTCAAAGTTAAGAATGGTGGTGTTATGCTGTATGTGAAACCTATCCACAAAAGTTTGAGTATCTATTGTTGTTTATGTCATTACTAACATTATACTTATTTAGGATCTACCTTCGAGTTATGCAAAACCACTGAGGCTAACTTTTGTTTTGTGGATCGACTAGGAGATGGATATTTTGGAATTTTGGCTGAAGGACTATTGCAATACAATGATAAAAAGAGAGGATTACCAGTCGTTCACCTCTGCAAACTCAGGGAATGATATATTGAAACTCAATATCAAGCTCACATTTTACATCGCTAAATAACAAGTGAGTACACAATTTCCAGTAAGGGAAATATGGAAGAGCATAATTCAAACGATCTTTCTGACTTGATCGAGGTAAATTATCCCTGAGTCAATATTAATTACAAAATATTGATATTCTCTATTTAATTTGAAGTATATTTGAAACATGCACCCCCTATTATTATATTTAACTAACTTGCCTACCATATCTACTTCTGACATGTTGATTTTGCAAGGCAATTAATTGCATCTATCGTCCAGTAAATAAAATGCTATCAATTGTATACCATGTGTAAATTCTTCTTAGTTATATGATAAATTATATAGTTCTTCAATTTTTATACCATGCACAAATGATGGTCAATTGTATTCTTTAACTTTGACAAATGCATTTAATTGTATAACTTAAAACTCTATAGTAACTTTCCTTAATTACCCACTAGCATGCATGCAATTGTATACTTGGTTGTATTATCAAGTGTATATGTTTGTAATTTTTAAACGATGCACAAATGACACTTAGTTGTATTCTTTAATCTACAGGCAAATGCATGTCGTTTATAACACAAAACCTTGGTGGAACTTTACTTACTTTCATAATAACATGCAAGCAATTGTATCCAGCTACAATTTTAACTTCAATATATTTTAAACACCTATTATTCTAGAAAGTCACATAATATATTGTACTTTTGAAAGTCAATGATCTTCATTCTTAATGCTAATGTAGGAGAACAAGAATGAGAACACTCATTGTGGACGTACTAGATCTGGTGCTAGAGATGACGATGATCTTGAGAAGAAGAAAGACATTGTTCATGAGGAAGATACAAATACCAATGATGAGGAGAAAGAACAAATCATGGATATTGTTCATAACTTGGATGAGATAAATTCCTCTCAAATGAAAAAGATTATTGGTATTTGTAAATAGTTTACCATCATATTTTTATACTTTATAAAATGCAGGAAAATAATGAAGAAATTATTTAAATGGAAGAGAAGAAAGAAGAGTAAATTAATAATGGAGATAAATATATCACTAATGGAGATGAAGATATTAACATTGGTGCACGTGATAATGTTGCTTATGATGGAGGAAGTGCAAACAAGTCAAAAGAAAATGTGCAGTGATCTCTTACGATGAGTTGTAATTAGAAAGATTATTTTAGAATGTCTTTAGGAGTTGGTTTGGATTTTTCTTTCATTTTCGGGAGAAAAATAGTCGATGAGTCAGTTACAATGTCGAAAAACACTACGATTTTGATCATTTTAAATCTTTGAATTACTTTAATAATTTAGATTCTCTTATTTCACCAATTAATTTAAATATTTCAAGTATTTGAATAATTTATATTTTCTTATACAATCAAAATCTGTGTATTTCACGTTCAATTTAATAATGGTGTTTACGTGATGGGCGACTGAATCTGGCCAACTGGCCGGGCCCGTGACTAGTAATTACTTATACCCACGAATATCGGACGAATACTCGTATACCCATGAGTGTACATGGGCACTGGGCCGTGTTTGGGCCGGCATGGCACGGGCACGCTTCTGGCCCATTTATTTCGTGCCGTGCTTGGCACGACCCGTCAGTTTTCGTGTCGTGCCATGCAAGCCTATTTGTTAACTTTGCTAGGCCCGACCTAGGCCCGGACACGGTTCGAATCGTGCTGTGCCTATTCGTGCTCGTGTCATGCTCGCATTCGTGTTTAATGAAAAGGACAAAAACAAAAGAGAGAATGAAAAATAAGGTGAAAATTGGATGAAGGAAGATTTTATTAATCGATAATGTTTGAGAAAAGTAACAAATCAGGGGGAAAAGAAAATTGAAGTATAACGAGTGTGATTTGACTTTGTTTAATTCTTTATTTATTTTTACTTATGTTAGTAATTACGTATATATCTTTATGACACTTCTAACAACAAAAAATAATTATTTTTCTACTTGTGTTTTGTAATATTTGAACCTATAATTCTTTTTATATTTATTTTCTATCAAATAAATATTATTTACGTGCCATGTTCGTTCTTATACTCAATAAAGTCTCGAAAATATTAGGCCCGACACGGCCTACTTATATACCGTGCCGGTGCCGGTGCCCATGAAGTTTGGGACATAACTCCTTTATATGACTAAAAAACAACCTGGTTGATTTTGGGACATAACTCCTCTATATAAGGACGAAGCCTCCATAGTCAACTTGGTTCTTTTTCCATCTTCTATGGTTTGTAAATCAGTTATATATGGTTTGTATTGTTTTTAAATCCATTATGTATGGTTTGTATTGTTTGTAAATTTAATTTGTATAGTTTGTATGGTTTGTGAATCTAGTTTGTATAGTTTGTCATTTTGTCCACCATGTTCGTAATGTTTGTATGTCTAAAAAACAACCGGTTAACTTTAGGATGAAACTACTCTATATAGGAACCACACCTCCACAGTCAACCTGGTTGTTTTCACCCCATTTTGTATGATTTGTATTGTTTGTCGGTCTAGTTTGTATTGTTTGTATAGTTCGTATGTTTGTATTGTTTATAAGTCTGGTTTGTATAGTTTGTATGGTGTGTCGTTCCAGTTTGTATTGTTTATATGGTTTGTATAATTTGTATGGTTTGCACAGTTTTATCACATGATTTGTATTGACAAGGTAAAATACAAAAAAAAAAAAAAAAGATTGGTCAAAGTGAAAGGAGACAGCTCGAAAGTGATAATAGAGAGAGACAAATAAAAAAAATATATAAATATAAATAAAATTTATTTTCATAATGCCAAAACCACCTCTATCACTAATTAAAAAGCCATTCTCACTTTTTAACCGTTAGATTAATGTGTCTAAATCTAAGAGTTAGGAGGGGTTTAGTCAAGTGACTAAGGACCCCCTTAGTCACCTAATCCGAACTCATATATAGTATCACGACATAAGCAAATAGAAAAAGACAACCTACATACGTAACTTCCATCCCAAAAAATTTCCAAAATGTAGCCACAATAAGCTACAAAAGTGCAGCAGCACCAATAATAGTTTTACATAACCAATACTTGTAAATTTACAGCTTGTAGGTAGGTTGGGGAGTGGGTAATGAGTAGTATTTGAATGAGGACTTGAGGGGTCTCTAAGTACATGGCTGGGTAGTGAGTATTGGGGTACTAGGCGGGTTCAAGGCGGATAATAGGATATTCATACCCTGTTTGTGCCTGATAACTATAATTTTAGGGTTTTCCAAACCCTGATCCGAACCAGTCAAGGCAGGTTTTGTCTGCATTGATCAATTCGGGTTTGAGCTTTTACTGCCAACCCGAGTTGGACACAAGGTATATTAAAGGCTTTGGATCTCATTAGGTATTTAGGTGAACTAGGACGTTGTGTTGCAGGTATGAAGGAAGTAATCATAAGAATGATACATTCTCTTAAGTTCTCTAAATGGTTACACGAGCCTTCCATGGTATGTGAAAGTTAACTTATTATGAGACACAAAATTGAATAATTGATGGAATGATGTATAGAACACTCGTACAAAATAGAATGATAAATCGAAAGAAAAAACGACAAAAGAAAGACAATAACTAAATATTTTGGTTCCAACTTCAACGATATTAACTAAGGTGAAAATATATATTTATAGGTGCAGAAAACCTCAAATTACTTCTCCTTCTCACCCTGCCGCGACCATCTTTCTTTTCCTTTCATACAAAAAATATGACAACTTCTCCAACAAAGACACTAGAATTAATTCATAAAAAAATAACTAAAGGTAATCTAAACCTACTAGAACAAATAAACAATATTAATATCCCCAATAACTAATGAAACGCGGACTAATTAATACCACTACTAAAAATATATGAGCCCATAAATCGCTGAATTAACACGATAGCTCATTTTGTAACAATCTTCCACCCTTTAGCCAACCTTTCCCTCAAGGTTGGTCATCCTCGTAGTCGTGGATGAATCGACCTTCCTCGTCATCCTCGCACGCGTCAATCATAAGAAGAACATTGGCGTTTGCATAACGATGTCCAATAGTGAAGTGCTCGTCATAATGGAAGCATAG
Source organism: Linum trigynum (assembly GCA_964030455.1). Lineage (NCBI taxonomy): Eukaryota > Viridiplantae > Streptophyta > Magnoliopsida > Malpighiales > Linaceae > Linum > Linum trigynum. The sequence continues at coordinate 22,059,506 of OZ034814.1, read as the reverse complement.
TCAGTGTGCTCTTTATCGTGTGAAAATTTCTGGTGACATTTGTTGTGCAGTTGAGTTACGAGGCGCCGCGACTCAGGGTGGCGTATCCATTGGCTCCTTAGCGAATTCCTCATCACTCCATCATGCTTGGCCAACTCCTGATTCTTTACTTTGGCAAGTCGGATTGACTTGCATACTGTTTAAGGCTTAAACATGTGGAATGCGTCAGAAATTTCTGGCTTAATTCCATCAATTAAGGAGTTCGTCCATGCCTCTTTAGTCCACCCATAGCATCACTTAGCTAACTTCTCGAAAGATAAGGGATAATCTCCTAAGGATCCGATTTGCTTATTCTTGGCTAGAGACTCATGGCTCTAAGCTTCCTTCGATGGCCCAAATCGATCTCATAACTCTTCGCAAAATCATGGCCATGTAATAATTCTTAACGTATGTAACACCCTAACCCGGCCGGGTACTACTTTTACTAAAATGCCCTTGATAAATAAAGTACTCAAATCTTAAATTTCAACTGGGGGAAAATTTTAGTAAATAAAATACTGAAAACACACACTTGTAGTTCAAAGCAAAGCCCTAACATGTGGGCAAATTAAACTCAAACTTTAAAACTCAACTTGATCTCCAGTCTATACTCATAATCATAAAACATAATAACTAACCAGTCTCAAGTGTTGCTGCTTGTGTGAGAAATTCCGACTAGACATCCTCTGTGACGCTCGTACCGTCCTTCTCTAGCTAGGTTCACTCGAACTGTTTCTCTCAATCCCGCTGCTCTCTAACTGCCCCTTTAGCTTCTTCCTCTTCAAACTGGTGAGTGAGTTGGGGTCAGTCTACGCCCTTACGCTTAACCTCTTACTAAAACTTGAGCACTTTACTTAACTGTGTGGAAGTTGTTTTGTACCTCCACTATTGAAAAGCTTAACCCTTAAAACTGTATGGGAGTTACTGTTACTCCATCCTTAAATCTCAAAGCTTGACTTAAATACTTGACTGACACTGGGATCCCTCACTAGCTAGTTCGGTTGCCAACTCATACGTATGAGAAGCCATTCAGGCTTTCCTTAAACTTAAACTTAGTTAGGGAAGTCGTAACGATTCATCCCCCTAACATCTTAAACTTATCGTGGTGGCTCTTCACCACGATTCTCAAGAGCATAACTGCTGCCCATCTTAAAAGTCTCAAGAGCATAATTGCTGCTCTATCTCAAAATGTCTCAAAAGGCAACGGACTGGTGCTAGTGACTAAAACACTTAAAACGACTTCACCTTCTTGAAGGTGAGTTACTTCTAAAAAAAGAACTTGTTTCTGAACTTTAACAATAACTTATAAACTTAAAGGTTAAATTTAAATAAGAACTCATGCACATTCACATCAAGCATAGCTCAAACAAAGTCACATGTCATCAACCATAAGCACAATCAAACAATGGCATTCACTTCATCAAAATACTCAAGACTGGTAATTCTTGAAAGAACACGTAAGGCGTAGAATTTACCCCCTTTACACTCACCTTATATCCGTCGAAACCAACTCTGAATCTGCTCTAAAATTTCCATACTTGCTCCAATCAAATTCTCCTCGTTATCACGATTCCATAGGCGCTGACGATTCCTCGTTCGGACGGCAATTGATCGAGTTATGACCAAAATAAACATTCTGTCAGTTTAAAAGTACTAGGTACCAAAACTGTAATTTCCGAGTCAACACAGTTGACCACGACCTCTCTGGAAAAAATTACGCATTTAATCCTCTAACTTCTTGAATTGCTAAGATTGATACCTGAACTGTCTGATTTGCATCCCAAACTTTCGACGCTCGTATCTCCCTCGTCCGATGTCGAAACTCAATTCCGTCAAGACCGTGATTCTCCTAGGATCGTCCTCTTCGTGATGATGACCACCACTCAAAGAAAATTAGAAGTTTCCTACGCAGGGATCGTTGTCGGAACTGCTTGAGCTGAGGAATTCGATGTACTCTGTCTAAAATCCAATGAATTGCAAGCTCTCTTGTTCGCTGACAATTCATCGATCACTTCTGATCGCTTTTGCCCACGATTGGCCATTCTCCCTAGGATCCTAAATAATTTACTGGTCGATGGTGATCGAACTCCAAACACCCACTTCGCATGTACGAGGATAATTACCTTATTTTCACTTCGATGGTCGGTATGGTTTCTTTGTCTGATATCTCCAGCTCAAACCCTTGTTATGCTTCGGACTTGCAACTTCACTTTAAGCCTCTCCTGTTCCTTCAATTGACGTGGCTCTACTTCTCTTGGGCTGTTGGGGATTGCTAGTTGCCTCCCGCCAGTTGGAATGGAACCGGTTCACAGCTCCCTTTGTTTGTAGCCGTCGTTGTCATCATCACCGAGAGGGACAGGTTGGGGCTGCGCAGAATTGAATGGGACGTTGATGGTGATGAGAGTAAAGAATGGCGGGTGGCTTGGCGGCATAAAGGAGCACGATTGGTGGAGGTGGCGTGGAGGCTTCCAAGGGCTTCTTTGGCCGAGAGCTATTGGGGAGAAGAAAGGGATGGCGAGGGTTTTTGGGAAATCAATGAGGCGGCGGTTCTCCTCTCCTGCCTGCCACTGGTGGAAACAAAATAACGAGGGAGGGGTTTGGGATTGTGGCCGCTCGGCCCTCCCGTCCCATACTTTAATTTCTTTTATAATAATAATAATAACAATTATGTTATTATTATTATTATTATTTCTAGCACGCGATCGTAATCCTTCGTACGTAACCGTTAACCCAACCGTTCACGTATTTTGGTCGAACCTGAACCCAAAATTCGGGGTGTTACAACGTATGTGTAATCTATCCAGTGGCACCTTATGCTTCAGAAATTTTACATACTATTTCACGCACGCGAACCATCCAGATGGGTCCTTGCTTCCATTGAACTTCTGAAACTCCAATTGGGCTAGCCTGGAATCGAAAAGCCCCGAACTGTCTTTGATTTGGTTCGATCGGTGACCAGATTGGTCTACCTTAGTCATACTCATACCCTAGCCGAAACACCCACCACCTATTGGAAATTTTGTTGAATCAGACTAACCAAGTTAAATCAGTTTTGGTTTGGACCGACCATGCGGTTTGGGATTAGCCGGACCAAATCAAATATTCCAAATCTATGAAGGGACACATCCCTTTGATTTAGTGGTGGTTTCATTTTCATGGATAAGAACAACCTTATGGATAAGGACAATCTTATAAATAAGGACAATCTTATGGATAATGATGAAATTATGGATTGAGGATTGGTAGTTGAAACTTGGCAACGTCTATACTCTAATTAATTAAGTGGCCAGACAACCACTTTATAATTAGTTGGTTGAAACGGTTTCATAAATCAATACTCTTTGAATTTGAACCCATTGGCTAAATGTGATCCACATGATGCCTTATCATGTGCATGTGATCCACATGATGCCTTATCATGTGCATGGACTCATTCAATATAATTTTTTGATGACATGCAAACCTTCGTGAATGGTGGTTATATATTGATAATGGTAACATTTGGATTGGCAGTGAACTGCCAAAATCACTCATGAAGCGATGCAATGCATCAATATAGTGTTTCGAGCACTATAAATATATGTGGTCTAATGGTGGAAAAAGGACACCAAAATTCATTCTTCCTATGAAACTTCTAGGTATGCTTTAGTTTCTTAAAGCCTAGATTCTAAAGTGGTGATAGTTTTATCCTACGAAGAAATTTCTTGTAATCCAAGGCTTTGTAGAGGGTTGAAATATTCTTTACGAAAAGTGAACTTTGTTCACGACTCTATCATAATCCTAGTCACCCGATCTCGGACTATCGTATATGTACCCTCATCCCAAAGAGTCCCAACAATTGTAAAGAATAATTTTCGGTACGATAACTCGAACCGTTCTTTACAAGCAACTTGTTTCGGTCTATGGAAAATTTGAGAATTTTTGATGATGAGTTTTTCATCGATGGTAGTAGAAGACGTGTTTTCTTCGTACTAGTATCACGGTGTATTCCATATCCGGAAGGTAACTTGGAAGTGGGATGATTCGAAGATAAGGAAGAAGGAGAATGCTTCGTAAAATGAAGAAATAGGAGAATGACAAGTACATTTGTGTATGTTTCTGACTCACTCCTACTGTCACTCGAGAAAATGGCCAAGTGTAACCACTTCTTAAAGCGTAGTATAGCGGGTTTGGGTTTTAATGTCAACCCGGGTCCTAGATGTGATGACTACTCAGCGAATTCTTATTATTTAGCGGTGAAACTTTAGTGCAGGTTCAAACAAGCAAAACAAGCAAAGCAATTAAACGGTTGTTTCTCTCTAAAACTCGGAACCCCTTCTCCTTTGGCTCAAATCTGCCTAAAAGGCCGACCCTGGGCAAAACACGGTCGAGGGCACGTCCGTGCTTTGGTTTTTCCCGCCCGTGTTTTGCCCCGTGTTAAAAACACGCCCGCGTCGGCCAAAACACAGTCGTGCCTAAATATGGACACGACCGTGTTTTGCTTTAGGCCAGCCCGTGTTTTGCTTTTCCATCAGTTCAGCTCTCGGCTATAAAAACACTAGCGTGCCTGTTTGTGTACACGGCCGTGTTTTGGTTTAGGCTAGCCCGTGCTTTTGCCCCAGCTCGACCGAATGACTTCCAAATGCCCCAAAACTCGTGCTTAGCCTTTCCTTCGACGTTTGGGACCTGAAATATGACAAAGTAGCACAACCCGGCGTAAAATGGGCCAAAAATACACGACTGCTCGCCGCAAACGGATAAGAACTAAGGGTGCAAACATGTGCAAATACATTGCTATCAAATTCCCCCACACTTAACCGTTTGCTTGTCCCCAAGCAAACCTAACTCAAACCAATGCAACTCTCCATACCTCTATAGCAACAAACAACCCCGATCGTCGGTAGAGGATTTTCTAGATCATAACGCAGCTTACGAGGTCAACTGGTCTTCTAAGACGTCCCCTATCTCTCTTAATGCGAGTACTAGACTCAAGCCAGGATCATGAGAAGAAGTAGAAGTAAGACAGTCTGTTCATGGATAAAGGGACTCACACCATTCACAATCAAGGACTCGCGATACCAGGGTGCTCTTTCACTTTATTTCACCGTTGGAACCCCTTTTTCACCTCCATTTTACTTTTTTTCCATTCACTTAGCGGGGGTTCCAACTGCAGTCTTTCGCACGGTCGATCATTATTAGTCGAGCAAGAGCAATTTCTGTACATTTGGCGCTCGCCAGATTACTTCTTTTAACTCCTTTTTCTCAACTCGTGTGGAGGGTCAATGAAATTAAGGGGGGTCGGAAGCTCTATCCGTGCCCTTAAAAACACATCCTCAAGTAGGCAAACCATTCAACGGGTGGACTTTTTACTTGTACCAGAGACAACTTAGCTTCACCTTGTAGGAGTACCCCACTAAGGATCACTAAAATCTCTTCCAAAACCCGATTTGGTGCAATGAATGGTGTCGCACACGTTGGGCTTACCCCATGTTTAAGATTTTGATGATTTTGACATGGAGGACCAACTGCATTTTTCATTTTCCACATGAGCACCCTGTTCGATACACGAGTCCATAACACAATCCACATAGAGTCACCATTATCACATGAATTCAACGGTCCTAGCTCCACTAATTCACATAATCAACTGGCACAGCAGAGAGCTAGATAGGAAAAATCTTATACTCATCCTCCATAGTGCTACACGACCTCCCCAGGTTGCACATTACTATAGAGACTGTCAATTCAAAGCATACTGAGCAGGTAATTTGCAAGGAAACACGTACTTGGAGCCCTCAAATTTAAAAATTTGGACAGTGGACTAGGCTCCAAGCAGACAAACAGATCTAATGCAGCCAAAAGAGAAACACCCCCCCCCCCCACACTTAAGATCGACATTGCCCTCAATGGATAAGAGGGAAAGATAAGGGGAACGATGTTACCGGTGTGCACGGACTACATGAGACTGGAAGTGGACCATTCTGAGTGAAGAGGACTGGAGAGGGGACCAGTCAGGGACAAAGCACAGCTAAAGGGAACAGAAGAACTCAAACACAATCCGTTGGGTCCAATTGTCAGCTCAATAATACATCATCCAAAACAAAAGAAAACAAACCAAAACCAAACCAGTTTACAATCCGACCCAAAACAAAAGGAATAAACGAAAATTGTGGTGGGGTTGCCTCCCCACAAGTGCTTCTTTACCGTCTTTTAGCTGGACGTCCATGGTGGATACTCAGCGGGGTGCAGGAACAGGTGCCTCCAAGAGCGGATCCACATCCCTCTTGAGGTACAACTTCAAATTGTGGCCATGCACCAGACGGGTGCGACCACCAGCATTGGTCAGCTCGACCTGGCCATCCAGCAAGATGCAGGCAAGTGAGTACTCGGATGGCCAGGATGGTCGTGGTGTAGGAGGTGGAACCAGCTCATAGTGGTCTCCACCTTTCTTCCATGCAGGCTTAGCCACATGCTGCTTCGGCCGTCACTCCTCTTTGATCCTTTTGTTTGGTGGTGAGTTTGAAGGGAGTGGCGGCGCAGGCGTGAGAGGGGGATCCTGCAAAACAAGATGCACAGGGGGGTACACGACAGGCTCGTGTACCTGGTGAGAAATAGCATGCATAGGTGTGACAGCAGGCATATCACAATGATCAGGGTCAGCCACAGAAAAAGTAGCCTGTAGACTCACTCCTACTGTCACTCTAGAAAATGGCCAAGTGAAACCACTTCCTAAAGCGTAGTATAGCGGGTTTGGGTTTTAATGTCAACCCGGGTCCTAGATTTGATGACTACTCGGTGAATTCTTGTTATCTAGCAGTTAAACTTTAGTGCAAGTCCAAATTAACAAACAAACAAAGCAAGTTAAACGGTTGTTTTCAAGTCGAGAGAGGTCACCCGGATATGGTTCCCCCTAGACTGCAGTTAAGCCAGATTGCAATTTACCAAGTTCAGTTTCCATGAAAGTTATACTGCGGAAGGTTCTTAAACAGTCTGAAGTCTCGACTAAAGGTCTCCAGACCCTCTCAATCTGAGTCTCCAGCGGGCGACTAACCTCCACCGGAGTAAACAGATTGAGGCCCTAACGAACCAAACCTCCACTACCGAATTGAATTCGGTACAAAATAGCGAATTGGCTCCTCGACTAAAGTCACCAATTTGCCACCTTCAATTAAGGGTGCTCTATCAACCTAGGTAGATATTCTCATTCCAGGTTAAAGCAGAAACAACAGGAATTTGATCAGGATTCAAGTCATTCAATCATTAAAGCCTCAATCGAATATAATCAACTCATGAAATCTGTACTTGGGTTCATACAATCAGACCTAACATACAAATCTAGGGTTCTCCATACCCAGATGAATGGGAGAACTACTCCATGGAGAAAGAAGCAAAAGCAGATTCAGACGCGGAAATCATATTGTGAAGGATGAGTTCCTGCTCCTGGTTGTCAATCAGCACTTCTCCAAGCTCAAGCCGGGCTCCAATGGGGATGAAAATCAAGCTATGGCACTTGGGAACTCTGGTTCGTCGCTTTCTCTCTCTAGGAATCGCTCTGTCTCTCTAAAACTCGGATCCTTTGATTCTTAGCCTTCTTTTCCCTTAAAAAGCTGCCTATCGCGATACCCGGTCGGGTATTTTGGGTCTCGCCCGGGTATAATTAAAACGCTCGTTTTGATGTCAGGGGAAAATCCCTGGTCTACCCCAAGAATCCTCGACCGGGGTTTTTTGCCTCCTGCCCGTGTGATAACGATGTAATTGCACATATTTGCGCCCTTAGTTCTTATCCGTTTGAGGGGCATAGTCGTGTATTTTTTTGCCTATTTTACGCCGGCTTGTGCTATTTTGTCATATTTCAGGTCCCAGGCGTCAAAGGAAAGACTAAGCACGAGTTTCGGGGCATTCGGAAGTCATTTCGTCAAGCTGGAGCCAAAACACGGGCACACCTAAAACAGAACACGGCCGTGCTTTTACTGCCGAGAGCTAATTGAGTTTGGCAAATTCAAGCTGCAAACACGGGCTGAAAGCACGGTCGTGGCCATCCAAAGCACGACCGTGTCCATCATCAAACACGGCCGTGTTTGCACCAACACAATGGTCGTGTAATTAACCCTAGCCAAAGCACGGGCGGGCTGAGGCAAAGCACGGTCGTGCCCTCGAACGTGCTTTGGCCACTGATGCCCTTTTAAGCAGATTTCAGCCAAAACAAAAGGGGATTCGAGTTTTGAGAGAGATAGAGCGATTCCTAGAGAGAGAAAGTGACGAACAAGAGTCTCCAAGTGCCCTAGCTTGATCTTCAACACCATTGGAGGCCAGCTTGAGCTTGGAGAAGTGCCGATCAACGTCCAAAAGAAGGAATCCATCCTTCATAGTATGAATTCCGCGTCTGATTCTGCTTTTCCTTCTTTCTCCATGGAGTAGTTCTCCCATTCATCTGGGTATGGAGAACCCTAGATTTGTATGTTAGGTTTGATTGTATGAACCCAAGTACTGATTCTATGATTTGGTTATATTCAATTGAGGTTTGAATGATTGAATGGCATGAATCCTGCTCAAATTCCTGTTGTTTCTGCTTTAACCTAGAATGAGAATATCTGCCTAGGTTGATAGAGCATCCTTGATTGAAGGTAGGGAGTTGGTGACTTTAGTCGAGGAGCCAACTCACTATTCTGTACCGGATTCACTCCGGTAGTGGAGGTTTTGTTTGTTAAGGCCTCAATCTGTTTACTCCAGTGGAGGTTAGTCCCCCGCTAGAGACTCAGAGTGACAGGGTCTGAAGACCTTTAGTCGAGACTTCAGGCTGTTTAAGAACCTTCCGTAGTATAACTATCATAGAAACTGAACTTGGTAATTACAATCCGGCTTAACTGCAGTCTAGGGGGAACCATATCCGGGTGACCTCTCTTAACCTGAATACAACAGTTTGCTTGCTTTGTTTGTTTGGTAGTTTAGACTGGCATTAAAGTTTCATTGCTAGATAACAAGAATTCACCGAGTAGTCATCAAATCTAGGACCCGGGTTGACATTTAAACCCAAACCCGCTATACTACACTTTAGGAAGTGGTTTCACTTGGCCAATACCTGGAGTGACAGTAGAAGTGAGTCAAGTTTTTGGCGCCGTTGCCGGGGACGGCTAGGTTGTTGAAGAAAAGTGATTTATGTTAATTTAGCTTTTCTTTTCGCTTTGTTTGCTTTGTCCCACTTGTGCCTTCACGGGTTTGCTTGCTTGAGTGTGTGCAGGCAGTGCATGACCCGTAGCCAGTCAGGAGGTTTACTGCCGTTGAATCCAGAGATTGACCGCACCATTCGCCAGCTCAGGAGACAACAGCGAGCTAGACTGGCTAAGGAAGAGCGCATAGACGGCCACCTGAGCAGCGATTCTGAGGAAGAGTACAAGATGGACGGAGATTACAATCAGCACCAGGGGAATCCTCAGCAGGCTCCCCCGGTGAATCAGGTCCTGGGGAACAACCCCATACCCCAGGATCATGGGGTTCATCATCATCACCCACCGCCGGGTCCCACCTTGGAGTACTACTACACTCCACGGATTGCTGACATCCGCCAGGTCATCCTCTACCCGCCTATTCTAGCAAACAACTTCGAGATCAAGCCATGCTGGATTCAGCTCATTACATCCTCTATCCAGTTCCATGGCTTGAAGGATGAGGAGGCCAGGGTGCATCTTTCCCGTTTTCTGCAGCTGACGAACGGGTTCAAGCTGAATGGTGTCCCTGATGATGCAATCCGACTTCATCTCTTCCCCCATTCTCTGGCGGGGAATGCTAAGAGGTGGTTGGAGACCCAGCCCCCATTGTCCATCACCTCTTGGGACGATCTGGCTGACAAATTCGTGCACAGGTACTATCCGGCATCGAAGACTACAGAGATCCAGCGGGAGATCACTCACTTCCGCCAAGAGCCAGATGAGTCACTTCGTGATGCATGGGAGCGGTACATAGGATATTTCTGGCAGTGTCCCCATCATGGCTTTAGTGATGCATTCACAGTGGGGAACTTCGACAGTGCTCTCTCTCCATATAGCCAGAGGGTGATTGAGTCTCTATGCCCAGGAGGGGATATTCTTACTAAGACTCCACCCGAGCTGAACCAGATGATCAATACCTTGGCTGCCAGAGATCATTCTTGGGGACAGAGCAGCAAAGGCAGACATTCCCGGGACCGTGGTGTGCACGCCATGGAGACCAGATCCGGGCTCGAGCAGCAGGTAGCTGAGCTAGTGCAGACATTGAAGCAGCCCAACAGTCTTATTCAGGGCAGAGGTTTGGCTACACCTCTAGTTGCTCAATATTAGTGGTGTGAGAGCTCGAACCACTTAGTGGAAGACTGCCAGGCTATGAGGGAGTCTACTACTCCCCAAAAGCAGTTGGACTTCATCGCCAATGCTCGGCGCCTCGACCCATACAGCAACACATATAATGAGGGGTGGCGCCAGCATCCCAACTTCTCTTGGGGCAGCAACACCACTAAGCCACCTGGTTTCCCAGCACCAGTTGGTGGCTTTCAGTAGAGGCAGCCCTTCCAGGCTCGACAGGGGCCAGCCCCACAGCAGCAGCCCTACCAGCCTAGACAGGGGCAACCATTCCAGCAGCTCCGGCTCCAGATACTCAGATGACGAAGCTGGAAAATATTCTAGCTTCATTCATGACTAGCACTCAGGCAACTATCACGTCACTGGAGGCAGGTCAGCGGAACCAGTGCCATCTTGCAAGATCTGCAGAACCAGGTGGGTATCTTGGCCCGCTAGAACACCACCAGGGCACCGGGGACTTTGCCTGCCACCACTGTTCCGAATCCTCGTGATCCTCACCAGCACCAGCAGCTTGATGCCATCACTACCAGGAGTGGCAAGACCACATCAGCTGCTCCTGCCCAGCCTAGTCGAGATGAGTCGCTACCTGCTGCGACACTTCCAGCTGATACTACAGAAGTGGGGGAAGACACAACACCGCCTGCTCCCAAGCCACAGCCAGTGGTTAAGGAGCATGTACCTCAGCTTCCTTTCCCCACTCGCCTGCATAAAGACAAGCTGGAGACTGAGTTTGCCAAGTTCATGGCAATGTTGAAGCAGGTCAACATCAGCATGCCGTTCGTGGAGGCATTGTCAAAGATGCCCAAGTATGCCAAGTTCATGAAGGACCTCCTCACCAACAAGAAGAAACTTGGGGATCTTTCGACAGTGATGCTGAGCGAGGAGTGTTCTGCCATCCTGCAGAACAAGCTGCCCGAGAAGCGAAAAAACCCAGAGAGTTTCACTATCCCTCTTGTTATTGGCAGCATGCATGTAGGAAAGTCCTTGGCGGACCTAGGCGCTAGCATAAATGTCATGCCTTATAATTTGTTTAAGAAGCTAGGCCTAGGTGAACCTAGAACTACTAGGATGAGCATTCAGTTAGCTGATCGTTCTATCGTGCATCCTAGGGGTATCATTGAGGACTTGCTTGTTAATGTGGGTGCATTCACATATCCTGTTGACTTTGTTATTTTGGATATAAATGAGGATGTGGATGTACCTTTGATTTTAGGTAGACCGTTTCTCGCCACCGCCAAGGCGCTTATTGATGTGCATAGTGGTAAATTGATTCTGCGTGCTGGTGATGAACAGGCTACCTTTTCTGTGTCTGAGAATGGGAAACACTCTCATTTGCATGATGACATAGATTACTGTGATATGCTTGCTGATTTTGAGACCGCACTCGCTATAACGAGTGCGGGTACTGACGATGTTCTTGAGCGTTGTATTTTGCTAGGTGAGCAGGCATCGCAGGAGCCGCAACTGGCAGAGCAGTTGGCCGAGTTGGAGAGTGGTCCCTTCTTGGAGGGCGACAGGCTGTTCAAACCGATCTCATCCTCCACCCGCATCGCTACTTCCTTGGAGGAACCACCAGAGCTGGAGCTTAAGCCCCTCCCTCATCATTTGGAGTATGCATTTCTCCGGGAGGGGAATAAGCTGCCAGTCATCATCAGCTCGACCCTCACACCCGAGCAGAAGACCAGACTGGTGACCTTGCTGAAGCGGTATGAGCGAGCTCTCGCATGGAAGATCACAGACATCCGGGGGATCAGCCCTTCTTTCTGCTCCCACCGGATACTGATGGAGGATGAGATGCTACCAGTGAGACAGCCGCAGAGAAGATTGACACCGAACCTGGAGGCTGTGGTTCGGGCAGAGATCGTGAAGCTGCTGGACGCGGGGATCATCTTCGCCATTTCCGACAGCGAGTGGGTCAGTCCCACCCAGGTGGTACCCAAAAAGGGTGGGATGACTGTGGTGCCTAACGAGAAGAATGAGCTGATCCCGATGCGCACGGTGACTGGGTACCGTGTCTGCATTGATTACCGGCGTCTCAACGACGCCACTCGGAAGGACCACTTCCCGCTACCATTCATTGATCAGATGCTGGAGAGACTGGCGGGGATGTCCGGGTACTTCCAGATCCCGATTGCACCGGAGGACCAGGCGAAGACCACTTTCACCTGCCCCTTCGGCACCTTTGCCTACCGGAGGATCCCATTTGGGCTATGCAATGCCCCGACCACTTTTCAGCGATGCATGCTCACTATCTTTGACCGTCTGGTCGGCGAGATTATGGAGGTGTTTATGGACAATTTCTCGGTTTATGGAGACTCATTTTCTCACTGTCTCCATAACCTGGAGCTTGTCCTTAAACGGTGTGAAGAAACGAACCTGGCACTGAGTTGGGAGAAGTGTCACTTCATGGTTCGAGAAGGCATAGTTCTTGGGCATAAGATCTCCAAGATGGGGATTGAGGTGGACAGAGCGAAGATCGAGACTATCAGCAAGCTGCCTCCTCCTACATCTGTTAAGGGGATCCGGAGTTTTCTTGGTCATGCAGGGTTCTATAGGCGATTCATCAAGGATTTCTCGAAGATTGCTCTGCCCCTGACTAAGCTTCTAGAGAAGGATGCCCCCTTCCAGTTTACTGATGCATGCACAGCGGCTTTCACGACCTTGAAGGAGAAGCTCACACAAGCTCCTATCATGGTTGTTCCTGACTGGTCCCTGCCATTTGAGATTATGTGCGATGCCAGTGACTTTGCTGTTGGAGCTGCGTTGGGGCAGAGGCGAGATCAGCATTTCCGACCTATCTACTACGCCTCGAAGACCTTGAATGATGCCCAGGAGAACTACACCACCACGGAGAAGGAGCTGCTCGCGGTGGTGTTTTCCTTCGATAAATTTCGTCCTTATATGGTCTTGTCCCATGTGACCGTGTATACAGATCACTCCGCGATTCGATACTTGATGAGCAAGTCTGATGCCAAGCCTAGGCTCATACGATGGATCTTACTGCTGCAAGAGTTTGACATTGAGATTCGGGACAAGAAGGGAGCGGAGAATTTTGCTGCCGATCACCTCTCCCGGTTGGACGCACCCCCTGCGGACAACCTCGAGGAGGAGATCAATGACTCCTTTCCAGATGAGAGACTGATGATGATGTGCCTGGTGGAGAGTGTCACCCCCTGGTATTCTGATTTTGCAAATTATCTTGTGGGCCAGCAGCTGCCCAAGGGGATGACAACTCACGCCAAGAAGAAGTTTTTCTCCGACCTGAAGTACTACTTCTGGGATGACCCTCATCTCTTCAGGATCGGAGCCGACGGGATCATCCGTCGATGTGTTATGGAGGGTGAGATGGAGGGCATCTTATCTCACTGTCATGAAGGACCTGCTGGCGGTCACCACGGAGGAAACCGCACGGCGAGGAAGGTGCTCTAGTCGGGCTTCTACTGGCCCACGCTCTTCAAGGACGCAGACGCCTTCGCACGCAGGTGCGACCGATGCCAGAGGTCATGTAACATCTCTGCCCGTGATGAGATGCCCCAGAATGTGTTTATAACTTGTGAGATTTTTGATGTCTGGGGTATCGACTTCATGGGCCCCTTCCCTCCATCTTTTGGTAATACATATATCCTTGTTGCTGTTGACTACGTCTCTAGGTGGGCTGAGGCGCAAGCTTTGCCCACTAATGATGCTAGACGTGTTTGTGGTTTTCTGAAGCAGCTATTCTCCCGGTTCGGGACACCTAGAGCCATCATAAGCGACCGAGGCACCCATTTCCAGGGTCAGTTCGATAAATTGTTGTCTCGCTATGGTGTAACTCATAAGGTGTCCGTGGCCTACCATCCTCAAACCAGTGGCCAGGCCGAGCTGACGAACCGGGAGCTCAAGCGGATCTTGGAGAAGACGGTGAACCTATCCCGCAAGGATTGGTCCACCAAGCTCGATGATGCTCTGTGGGCATATCGCACTGCCTACAAGACGCCCATTGGTACCTCACCGTACCGGCTTGTCTATGGAAAGGCATGCCATTTGCCCGTGGAGCTAGAGCACAAGGCCTTCTGGGCCCTTAAGCTGCTAAACTTGGATGTTAGTGTTGCAGGTGTTGAGCGAAAAATATAGATGTTGGAGCTGGAAGAGTGGCGTTATCACGCCTATGAGAACACCAAGCTGTACAAGGAGCACACTAAGCGCCTGCACAATGCATGGTTGCGGGGGTCCGAAAGAGTTCCAGGTTGGTGATCGAGTTCTCCTTTATAACTCTCGCCTGAAGCTCTTTCCTGGAAAACTCCGTTCCCGGTGGTCTGGACCGTACACGGTCACACAGGTGTTCCCGTATGGCACGATTGAAATTGCCAACCCGCAAACTGAGCCGTTTAAAGTGAATGGCCATCGTCTCAAGCTCTACCTGGGAGACGAGGTCGAACGTGCGGAGTTGGCAGTGGAGCTCGCGGACCCTTAGTTCCGCAATTGGCTTCCAGCTAAAAGACGATAAAGAAGCGCTTGTGGGGAGGCAACCCCACCACGGTTTGCATTTCTACCCTTTGTTTTTATTTATTTCATTTTTGTCGGTTTTTTAGTCTTTGAGTCTGTCTGGAGTCAGTCTGGAAAGTTTTTCGTGCCTTGGGCGGTTCTTTTTAATGTGTGATTGGGTAAATTTTAGGGCCGGGGCACGAATGAGTCTTGGTGGTTTGAGATTGAAAAAACTGAAAAAAGGCATTTTAGGCTCGGCAGTAAAAACACGGGCAGCAGGGGGCCAAAACATGGCCGTGTTTTGCCCTGCCCCGCCCGTGTTTTGCCTTTAAGCCTCGCCATAAAAAGCACGGGCACGGGCCCTTCGAAAACACGGCCGTGTTTTGGATGGAGCCCGCCCGTGTTTTAATAAAGGAGCAATTCGCCCTCGGCAGTGAAAACAGGGGCGCGGAGCAGGCAGAACACGGCCGTGTTCTGCCCCGCCCGTGTTTCGCTCCCCCTTATAAAATCAATTTTTCAGCCCCCCACCCACCAGATCAGTTTTTTTTCAAATTTTCCCAGCCCCCTCGCCGGAAACTCGACCCCTTCACATTCTCTGTCGATTTTCCGGCCATAACTTCCTCTCCCGACCTCCAAATCACAAACCGCGAACACCTGGCATCGAGGAGCACATTCCCCAAAGATTTGGGCTGGTTTGGCTGAGGTTGGGTCGCCGGCGGTGAGTTTTCCGGCGAGTCTCCGGTGTGTTTTCCGGCGACTTTGGGTGCTTCTTTCCACTTTCTTCACCTCTCTCGTGGTCTCTTCTTGCGTCTCAAGGTGTGTTCTCCTTGTCTTTTCCTATATTTATGGAGAATCGATACCTAGAGTTAGGTGAAGAACTTCTGATTGTGGAATGAATGGTTTGGGAATATTTTGGGTTTGGGGGATGATTGGGATGATTGCATGTTGCATTGTATGCGGGCTAGTGTGGTTTTTGTGTGGTGGATCGATTGGTGCTTATTTCATACGGGTTTGGGCATGCTTGTTTCACCGGGGGCCTAGTCCACTGTCCGAATCGCTCGATTTGAGGGTCCCCGGTGTATTTTGCTGTGGAATTCTCGTGTGATGGGTATGCTTGTTTCGCCGGGAGTCTAATCCACTGTCCATATCTTTCGATATGAGGGCTCCCGGTGTGGTTTTGGCCTAACATTGACCCCGTTTGCTTGTGTACACTTTGTCCTTCATTGTGTTTTGCAGGATCATGGAGGTTTGTCTCGACCAGATGAACATCGTCCAGCGCCATAAGCTGCGGAACCTCCGTGACCGCAGCATCGCCGAGCACTATCACCTCGATTGGGAGGTGTTTGAGGAGCTTCATGCCAGGCCACAGATGGAGGCCGTGGTCCGCTCCTCTGGTTGGCGGCGTCTTCTCACCCTCGCCGAGCCGACCTACAAGGAGCTAGTCTGGGAGTTCTACGCCACCTTCCACCACAACTCGAAGGGGAACTCCGACCATGCTGATGCAGTTCAGTTCACCCTCGGCGGGGTGGAGCACTCCCTCAGTTACTGGGAGTTCGCCAATGCACTTCGTCTCAATTCCCGGGCAGCAGGCGGGCCTCTTCTCCGCTTGGATCTCTCTGATCCCACGGACTTTGCTTGCCAGGCGTACTTTCAGAGCATTTGCTTGCCGGACAGTGTGGATGAAGAGTACGTGGCCAGCCAGACGCGGGCTACTCTCCTCCGTCCGGAATGGCGGATCCTCAACCACCTGATGTGCACTTCCTACACACCCAGCAAGGGCTCGTCCAACCGGGTCACACTCCGGACTCTCTGGTTGATGCATGCGATGGGTCGTTCCGAGGACACCATCCAGCTGGGCTATGTGCTTGCCCGGACGTTCACTAAGGCAGCCATCAGCACGACTCGCAGTGTGTGTGTTTTTGTTGTCTCTAGCTCTGTGCCTCCTTCTTTTGACTGGTCCGCCATCCAGTCAACGTTCCTGACCACTGTTTCACGGTAACATCGTTCCCCTTCCCTCTGCTCCATTGAGGACATTGTCGCGTTTAAGTGTGGGGGGGTTCTTTGTATGAATTGGAACGTATATATGTGGGCTTGGAGCCTAGTCTACTGTCCAAATCTTGAGATTTGAGGGCTCCAAGCGCTGCTGTTTGCTTGATGATTGATCGTATTGGCACTGTGGATGTGATTAGTGAATTGAATGGCTTTTGACTTGATACGTGACAACTTGAGTGTGACTTAGACAACTTATTGTGATGACTGAGATGTGCAGTAGAATTGTGTAGGGGTTCAGTTTTTCAACTGTCTGCTCACCAAATGTGACTTGGTTTGATCAGTTGCTTTTGACAGTCATTTATGCATCTTGTTCAGGGAATTAGAACGAGAGATAGAGCATATAGGTAGCCATGTGAGATTTGAGCCTGCTCGTTTCTTTCTTGTGCGATAGTTTCCTCTTCCATGATGTGCATCATTCACGTTGTCTTTAGCTAAGATGATGGAGGCATAGGATTAGCCCACGACCAAATTGACTGTCCTGGTGTGTCATACCCCTAGTCAGCCCCTTTGAGCCGTGTGTTTTCCTTTCTTTCGGTCTTCAATGAAAAGTCACCCTTTTGCATCTTCTAGAAGGTTCCACAGAGTGATTTTTACATGTTCTCTGCTGTTTCTGCTAAACGTAATGTGAGGGTTGGAGGTAGTGCTTAAAAGTTGGGCAGGTGTTTGAAATTGTGCAGAGGTGGTGGTTCTCTTAAGAAATGAAAAATAATGAAAGAAAATCAAAGAAAAAAATGAAAGCAAAAGAGAGCCACCACAAAAAATCTGAATAATGCCCATGTAGTAGTGTTTCTTAGGAGTCTGGCTTAGAAATACTAGCATTTATGTAACCTCCTTCACTCTTGTGCTCTGAACTTGAGTAATGCAGAATAGCAGAAAGAAAGCTATTGGTTTAATTGGTTGTGAGTCTATTGGGTTTGGAAATGTGGAACCTTGTGCTGTATGAATACTTCCACCACCTAAAAGGCCTTTTCCGCATGTCCAAGACCCTAGCCAGTCATCTGAACCTGTGTCTAAGACCTCCAGATTAGTTAGTGATGACACCCCATATGTGAACTCTAGCACTTAGAGGTTGCATTCATGATGAAGAGATGTTAGGGATTAAGAGATTAAGCATGCGCATTTTTCGCATCATATTGTCCTGACCCCACTGGTCGAGAGTGAGCGATTCATTTTCTCTTATTCTCTATACTCTTTATCCCGGTGAGGACCTAGATTGCTCAGTCTTAATTATGATATCTTGAACTTTGTGCATGACGTGACTGTTTTGAACAAGTGGTTGAGTCAAGTCTATGTTGGTGGGTGAACAGAAGGGAGACTCTTCCTTTGCTCGATTTTACTGCATTCGAATGTCATCTGTGGTGGTTGTCTAGGTTGTCATTGAGGTTGTCCATGTGTTACTGATCGAAAGCCAGTATGATCCACGTGTTTTGTGCCGATATGGCATGCCCTGTTTTGAGCTTACCTTGTGTTTGACTTGGTTTGCTTGGGGACAAGCAAACGGTTAAGTGTGGGGGAATTTGATAACGATGTAATTGCACATATTTGCGCCCTTAGTTCTTATCCGTTTGAGGGGCATAGTCGTGTATTTTTGGCCTATTTTACGCCGGGTTGTGCTATTTTGTCATATTTCAGGTCCCAGGCGTCAAAGGAAAGGCTAAGCACGAGTTTCGGGGCATTCGGAAGTCATTTCGTCAAGCTGGAGCCAAAACACGGGCACACCTAAAACAGAACACGGCCGTGTTATGTGGCCGTGCTTTTACTGCCGAGAGCTAATTGAGTTTGGCAAATTCAAGCTGCAAACACGGGCTGAAAGCACGGTCGTGGCCATCCAAAGCACGGCCGTGTCCATCATCAAACACGGCCGTGTTTGCACCAACACAATGGCCGTGTAATTAACCCTAGCCAAAGCACGGGCGGGCTGAGGCAAAGCACGGCCGTGCCTCGACCGTGCTTTGGCCACTGATGCCTTTTTAAGTAGATTTCAGCCAAAACAGAAGGGGATTCAAGTTTTGAGAGAGATAGAGCGATTCCTAGAGAGAGAAAGTGACGAACAAGAGTCTCCAAGTGCCCTAGCTTGATCTTCAACACCATTGGAGGCCAGCTTGAGCTTGGAGAAGTGCCGATCAACGTCCAGGAGCAGGAATCCATCCTTCACAGTATGAATTCCGCGTCTGATTCTGCTTTTGCTTCTTTCTCCATGGAGTAGTTCTCCCATTCATCTGGGTATGGAGAACCCTAGATTTGTATGTTAGGTTTGATTGTATGAACCCAAGTACTGATTCTATGATTTGGTTATATTCAATTGAGGTTTGAATGATTGAATGGCATGAATCCTGATCAAATTCCTGTTGTTTCTGCTTTAACCTAGAATGATAATATCTGCCTAGGTTGATAGAGCATCCTTGATTGAAGGTAGGGAGTTGGTGACTTTAGTCGAGGAGCCAACTCACTATTCTGTACCGGATTCACTCCGGTAGTGGAGGTTTTGTTTGTTAAGGCCTCAATCTGTTTACTCCGGTGGAGGTTAGTCGCCCGCTAGAGACTCAGATTGAGAGGGTCTGAAGACCTTTAGTCGAGACTTCAGGCTGTTTAAGAACCTTCCGCAGTATAACTATCATAGAAACTGAACTTGGTAATTACAATCCGGCTTAACTGCAGTCTAGGGGGAACCATATCTGGGTGACCTCTCTTAACCTGAATACAACAGTTTGCTTGCTTTATTTGTTTGGTAGTTTAGACTGACATTAAAGTTTCATTGCTAGATAACAAGAATTCACCGAATAGTCATCAAATCTAGGACCCGGGTTGACATTTAAACCCAAACCCGCTATACTACACTTTAGGAAGTGGTTTCACTTGGCCAATTCCCGGAGTGACAGTAGAAATGAGTCACCGTGGATTGGGGATGGTAGTGGCAGGTAGAGTTCCCGGTGCCCTGGTGTTGTTATGGCGGGCTATTCCTCCAATCTGATGTTGGAGGTCCTGCAGTATAGCACCTTGGTTCCTCTGCCATGCCTCCAGCGAGGCGATGCTCTGGTCTATCCTGGCGAAATTCGCATGGCTGGTAGTCGTGAATGCCGCTAAAATGTTTTTCAGCTCCATCATCTGGTTGTTTGGAGCTGGAGCTGCTGCTGGCTCGGCATACTGACGCTGGGGCTGCTGGAATGGCTGCCTCTGCCTAGGCTGGTAGGGCTGCTGCTGTGGTGGGGGCCCCTGCCTAGCCTGGAAGGGCTGCCTTTGCTGAAAACCACCCGCTGATGCCGGGAAACCAGGTGGTTTAGTGGCGTTGCTGTTCCAGGCAAAGTTGGGATGCTGGCGCCACCCCTCATTGTATGTATTGCTATATGGGTCAAGGCGCCGAGCATTGGCGATGAAGCCCACCTGTTCTTGGTGAGTAGAGGACTCCCGCATAGCATGACAGTCCTCCACCAGATGATTCAAACTTTCACACCACTGACATTGAGCTACGGGAGGTCCGCCCAGACCTCTACCCGGAATAAGACTGTTGGGCTGCTTCAATGTCTGCACTAACTCAGCCACCTGCTGCTCGAGCCCGGATCTGGTCTCCATGGCGTGCACACCACGGTCCCGGAAATGTCAGCCTCTGCTGCTCTGCCCCCAGGAATGATCTCTGGCAGCCAATGTACTGATCATCTGGTTCAGTTCGGGTGGAGTCTTGGTAAGAATGTCCCCTCCTGGGCATAGAGACTCAATCACCCTCTGGCTTTCCGGAGAGAGAACACTGTAGAAGTTCCTCACCATGAATGCATCACTAAAGCCATGATGGGGACACTGCCAGAAAAATCCCATGTACCATTCCCATGCATCACGAAGTGACTCATCTAGCTCTTGGCGGAAGTGAGTGATCTCCCGCTGGATCTCTGTAGTCTTCGATGTCGGATAGTACCTGTGCACGAATTTGTCAGCCAGATCGTCCCAAGAGGTGATGGACAATGGGGGCTGGGTCTCCAACCACCTCTTAGCATTCCCCGCCAGATAATGGGGGAAGAGGTGAAGGCGGATTGCAACATCAGGGACACCGTTCAGCTTGAACCCGTTCGTCAGCTGCAGGAAACGGGATAGGTGCACCCTTGCCTCCTCATCCTTCAAGCCATGAAACTGGACAGAGGATGTAATGAGTTGAATCCAACATGGCTTGATCTCAAAATTGTTCGCTGGAATGGGCGGATAGAGGATGACAGGGCTGATGTCAGCAACCCGGGGAGTGTAGTAGTACTCCAAGGTGGGACCCGACGGCGGTGGTGGATGATGAACCCCATCTGCCTGGGGTATGGGGTTGTTCGCCAAGACCTGATTTACCGGTGGAGCCTGGTGAGGATTCCCCTGGTGTGGATTGTAATCTCCTTCCATCTCGTACTCGTCCTCGGACTCGCTGCTCAAATGGCCGTCTATGCGCTCTTCCGTAGCCAATCTAGCTCGCTGTTGTCTCCTGAGTTGGCGACAGGTGCGTTTAATCTCTGGATTCAACGACAGTAAACCTCCTGACTGGCTACGGGTCATGCACTACCTGCACACGCTCAAGCAAGCAAACCGGTGAAGGCACAAGTGGGAAAGAACAAACAATCAATGCGAAAATGAAAATGCTAAAGTAACAGAAATAACTTTTCATCAACAACCTAGCCGTCCCCGGCAATGGCGCCAAAAAGTTGACTCACTCCTACTGTCACTCTAGAAAATGGCAGAGTGAAACCACTTCCTAAAGCGTAGTATAGCGGGTTTGGGTTTTAATGTCAACCCGGGTCCTAGATTTGATGACTACTCGGTGAATTCTTGTTATCTAGCAGTGAAACTTTAGTGCAAGTCTAAATTAACAAACAAACAAAGCAAGTTAAACGGTTGTTTTCAAGTCGAGAGAGGTCACTCGGATATGGTTCCCCCTAGACTGCAGTTAAGCTGGATTGCAATTTACCAAGTTCAGTTTCCATGAAAGTTATACTGCGGAAGGTTCTTAAACAGTTTGAAGTCTCGACTAAAGGTCTCCAGACCCTCTCAATCAGAGTCTCCAGCGGGCGACTAATCTCCACCGGAGTAAACAGATTGAGACCCTAACGAACCAAACCTCCACTACCGAATTGAATTCGGTACAGAATAGCGAATTGGCTCCTCGACTAAAGTCACCAATTCGACACCTTCAATTAAGGGTGCTCTATCAACCTAGGCAGATATTCTCATTCTAGGTTAAAGCAGAAACAACAGGAATTTGATCAGGATTCAAGTCATTCAATCATTCAAGCCTCAATCGAATATAATCAACTCATGAAATCTGTACTTGGGTTTATACAATCAGACCTAACATACAAATCTAGGGTTCTCCACACCCAGATGAATGGGAGAACTACTCCATGGAGAAAGAAGCAAAAGCAGATTAAGACGCGGAAATCATTCTGTGAAGGATGAGTTCCTGCTCCTGGTTGTCAATCGGCACTTCTCCAAGCTCAAGCCGGGCTCCAATGGGGATGAAGATCAAGCTATGGCACTTGGGAACTCTGGTTCGTCGCTTTCTCTCTCTAGGAATCGCTCTGTCTCTGTAAAACTCGGATCATTTGATTCTTAGCCTTCCTTTCCCTTAAAAAGCTGCCTGTCGCGATACCCGGTCGAAATACCCGGTCGCGTATTTTGGGTCTCGACCGGGTATAATTAAAACGTGCGTTTTGATCTCAGGGGAAAATCCCCGGTCTGCCCCAAGAATCCCCGACAGGGGTTTTTGCCTCCTGCCCTGGCCCCCCTCTGTTTCTCACGGGTGCCCAAAACAATAAATACCCGGTCTGGTATTTGAGCCCATGACCGGGTATTTTCCTCCTGCAGCACACTTCGACCCAACTTCGCTCCTCTCGACCCAAAACTCGTTTCTTCGCCTCGATTCCAACGCCGGGCCCTGAAATGTGACATAAACACACAACCTTGCGTGAAATCGGCTTAAAACACGAGAGTCAACCTCTTAAATGGCTGATGAATAGGGGTAAAAACATGTGTAATTATTGGTCTATCACCTGTTCATTCCTAGCACGCAAGATCAGTTTACCACTATGCACATCAATAAGTGCCTTGGTGGTGGCAAGAAATGGTCTACCCATAATTAAAGGCACATCCACATCCTCATTTATATCCAGAACAACAAAATCAATAGGATATGTGAATGCGCCTACTTTAACAAGCAGATCCTCTATGATACCCCTAGGATGCACAATAGAGCGATCAGCTAACTGAATGCTCATCCTAGCAGGGCTAACTTCACCTAGGTCTAGCTTTTTAAACAGATTGTATGGCATGACATTTATGCTAGCGCCTAGGTCCGCCAAGGACTTCCCTACATGCATGCTG
The DNA here is from genome assembly GCA_964030455.1 of Linum trigynum. Classification (NCBI taxonomy): domain Eukaryota; kingdom Viridiplantae; phylum Streptophyta; class Magnoliopsida; order Malpighiales; family Linaceae; genus Linum; species Linum trigynum. The sequence goes on along the minus strand of OZ034814.1, from coordinate 22,036,320 downwards.
CCAATATTAAGAGGGATAGTAAAACTCCCTGCCCTTGCGCTTTTTCGGGCAGCTTGTTCTGCAAGATGGCAGAACACTCCTCGCTCAGCATCACTATCGAAAGATCCCCAAGTTTCTTCTTGTTGCTGAGGAGATCCTTCATGAACTTGGCGTACTTGGGCATCTTTGACAGTGCCTCCATGAAGGGTATGCTGACATCGAGCTGCTTCAACATTGCCATGAACTTGGCAAACTCAGTCTCCAGGTTATCTTTATGTAGTCGAGTGGGGAAGGGAAGCTAGGGTACATGCACCTTAACCACTGGTTGTGGCTTGGGAGCAGGGGCTTCCTTCACCCTCACTTCTACATCATCGGCTGGAAGTGCTGAAGCAGGCAGTGGCTCTTCCTCCCTAGCCTGGGCAGGTACCGCCGATGTGGACTTGCCACTCCTGGTGGTGATGGCATTCAGGTGCTGGTGCGGCTCCCGTGGATTGGGGATGGTAGTGGCAGGTAGAGTTCCCAGGGCTCGGGTATTAATTTGGCGTGCCATGCTACCCATCTAGTTCTGTAAATATTGCAAAACGGCACCTTGGTTCCTCTGGCCTGCCTCTAGTGAGGCTATTGATGACTCGATATTTGCACATGTTTTCCCCTTTGTTTTTTGATTGTTTGAGCTTTAATTATTGCGTCTTTGGCCTATTTTACGCTAGGTTGTGTTCCTTTGTCACATTTAAGGTCCTAGCACATAAAGTGAAGCATAGGCGCAAGTTTCAAGTCAATCAGAGATCAATTGGCGATTAGGGAGAAGAAACTCGGGCATGACCTGAAGAAGAATGAATTTCTACCTCAATTTATGGACAAAGAATCATGCAAGCTTGTCATGAAAAGAAAGAGGACGAGACTACGAGCGTCTGGGATCAAACGGCGACTGATTCGGAGTTCGGACGAGGGAGAAACGAAGAATTGAATATAGGGGAACAGGTTCGGCAGTAAAAACACGGGCGCGCCTAAATCAAAACACGGCCGTGCCCATATTTAGGCACGACCGTGTTTTGGCCGACGCGCGCGAGCGTGTTTTTAACACGGGGCAAAACACGGGCGGTCAAAAGCAAAGCACGGCCGTGCCCTCGACCGTGTTTTGCCCAGAATCAGGTTTTTTAACGCAAATTCGAGCCAAAGGAGAGGGAGAGCTGGGTTTTGGATCCCAAACACCCAAGGGACGAACCAAAGAGAGAGAGGGCGATTTAAGGGCATTTTTGGAGTGGAATTGGAGGATTTCTTTGCCTTGGAAGCTCGAGGAACAAGCCCAGACTTGAAGACTGATCATCTGAAGATTCTTACTGCAGCCTCTCTCTTCTCTATGGAGTAACTTCCCTTCACTTAGGTTTTGAGGAACCCTAGCTATGTTTGTTTGATTGGATGATTGTATGAGTACTCTGACTTGATAATCTTGAGTTCATATTCAATCTATGCATGTTTTCATGATTCAATTCTGCTTTAGTCGAGATTATTGATTCTGCTTTGATCCTATGAGAGGGAATACATGATTAGGTCAATAGAGCACCATAGATTGATAGTAGTGGATCGATTGCTTTAGTCGAGGGTTGATTCACTGCTTTGTATCGATTGAGAACCCCTTTCGATAGAGGGAGTCTAGTTCAGAACGCCTTGATCAGTTGTTCTAGAGAAGGATACGTCCCTCTAGGCAATTGACTCAAGAGGGCCTTGTTCCTTTAGTCGAGACTCAAGGTCTAGTCAAGGATTCTCCGCATTGTGAATGAAAGTGAAACAGGTTAGAGATCATCAATCATTAATCTGGCTAGTGGCTAGGGGGAATCATTCCTAAGTGAGTTCCCAACCTGTAATTAGATTAACTTTAACTGTAGTTTGCTAGAGTAGTTTTAGTTCTTTCGTCTTAATCTGATTTGCTAAATAATAAACTGAAGCTGAGTAATAGTAACTCTAGAGACCCGTGGATTCGATATTTATCACTTGAGCCACTATACTGCAGTCCCTTTCATTGGTTACACTTGGCCTTTGTTAGGTGTTGTGTCGTAGCGAGTCAAGTTTTTGGCGCCGTTGCCGGGGACTTTCTAGAGTATTAGGAAAGGCAGAAGTTTGTTACTTTAGCATTTTTCTTTTCTTTTCTTTTCTTTTCTTTTCCACCCTTGCTTTTCACTTGGGTGTTTTTGTTTTTGTTGGTGCAGATCTGAATCATGGATCATCATGGCTTCTCCAACAATTGGGGGTATCCACCACCACCCGAGTGGTATTACCCCGAGACTCCCTGGAGCAATCAAGGAGGAGAAGACTATGGATTCAGGTTCCAGTACCAACCCCCTTACTACGGAGAACAACCGGACCCCTGGGCATATCAAGAACAACCTCATTACCAAGAAGAATTTTTCCCACAACCAGAGGGGCCATTGGAGCTGGAATTACCCATGGCGGCCTTCACGGGCCATTCTGCAGAGCCATGCTACACTCCACAGCCAGATCCACACTATGAATTGAGACTTCTCATGGAGCAGTTTGCTCGAGACTATGATAGAACATGCTCCAGGATGGATCATTGTGTCCAGGCCTATCGTGAAACAGAGGAGATCCTCCTGAGCCTTAAGAAGAGCGTCGATGATCTTGAGCGATCTTGGGCACAACCTGCTCCAGATCACCCTTCTGCTACCATACTAGAAGAGGAGGAGGAAGAAGAAGGCTACAAGGACATTGTGGAATACACAGAAGTTGTCACGGAGAGCTCCCGTGATGGTCATGATCAGGAATGTCCTGTCGTAGCCGACCACACCTTCCCACACTCCAAACTGAGCTTTGAAGAGGCGGGCATGAGTGAGGAGATGCAAGAAGATCTCATGAAAGAAATTGCTTCGCAACTTGCTCTCCAATCCGTGCTAGAAGAAGAAGAGCAAGAAAGGGTGCAGAAAGAAGTTGTGGAGGATGACGAAAGTGAAGCAGGAGGAGTTCTTGATCATTTCCCAGGGGTGATACCACATGAAGAAGGAAGGGAGGTTAAAGAAGAAATTGGCGTCCAGGCTGAGGACGGAGTTAAGGTGGAAGAGGCCTGCACCGGCCATGAGTTACATGTGATATCTCCACCAAACTTCGAGGAACTGCTTAGCAAGGACCCATTTGCAGTGTCTCTTTGCCAGACCAAGGCCACATCGACATCGGTCCCTCTTGGTGGACGCGATGGTGGTCAATCGATGCTGTCATATCTGGTTTGGGGCAATGAGACGAGAGAAAAGAAGAAGAGGTCTCGAGGGTGGAGACGTTATCTGCATCAAGTGCACGAGCTTCCATCACCTGTCATACCACATGCTCGTGACTTGAGACTCCACCTCATCGACGAGAACCTCAACTTCAAGGAGGTTTTGGGGTGGACCGAAACTTAGGAGCCATCGTCCGGCTCACGACGTGAAAGAAGCGCTTGTTGGGAGGCAACCCAACCAGTCGGTTTGCATTTCTTTCTCTATTTCTCTTCGGTTGAGTCAGTTTTGTTCTTTGATTTCAGAGTCAATAATTCACCTTTGTGAGATTTTGTGTGGTGTTTGTGTTTCGACTACTTTGTCCTCCTAGAATGCACCGCCTTCCCCGTCCACAATCATTCACCGTTGATATGGTAACTTCGTTCTACCCTCCTTATCTTTCCTCCATTGAGGACAATGTCGTGCTTAAGTGTGGGGGGATGTTCGATTATGTATGTGTGTGAATGTTTGACTGTTTGTGTGCTTGGAGCATAGTCCACTGTCCAAATTTCGATTTGAGGGCTCCAAGTACTTGTTCCTTGCAATTGCCTGCTCAGTATGCTTTGAATTGACAGTCTTTATAGTAATATGCAACCTAGGGAGGTAGTGTAGCACTATGGAGGATGTTGATGCATTTAAGATGTCTCATTTCTTCTTCATATTGTGTTGGTTGATTGAGTGAATTAGTGATCTTAGGACCCGTGAAATTGTGTGGTGTTGTGGACTCTCTACCTGTCATGGACTCTTGTTTCATGTTTTGAGTTTAACAGGTGCTCGAAAATGTGCTTTAAAATAACGTCTCCCGTGCGAATAGGGCGAAAGTGTGTAAGGGGAGACGGGAATTCGTTCCCAATTTTCACCTACTACCTCCAGCCCCCTTACATGTCTTTCCCCCGCACGAGGCTCGAGACACCCGCTCCGGGCATGGCCTGTAAGAGCCGGGCTCCCGCAAAACCTCTGCTAGGTGGGAGCCCCCATTTTCTGAAAAGTAGGTTGGGACCCTTGAAAAAAAAAAGGAAAAATAACAGAAAACAAGCAAAACAGAAAGAAAAGGGGTTCCAACCGTCTTCAAAAAGAAAATAAGAGCACCTTGAAAAATGTGAGTCCATGATCTTTTTTTTAGAGTCTCTTTGTCCACGATTCATTTGTCCTCTGTTCACTATTTGCCATGATGCCGACTCGAGACTAGCGTTCTCGCCGAAGAAGCTATGAGATGACTTGTGCGTCGGTTGACATCGTCAGCTGCTAAATGATCTAGAAAATTCTCTATCAACGATCGAGGGTGCATGTTGCTATAGAGGTCTGGAGAGCTGCATTGGTTTGAGTTAGGTTTGCTTGGGGACAAGCAAACGGTTACGTGTGGGGGGATTTGATGACTCGATATTTGCACATGTTTTCCCCTTTGTTTCTTGATTGTTTGAGCTTTAATTATTGCGTCTTTGGCCTATTTTATGCTAGGTTGTGTTCCTTTGTCACATTTCAGGTCCTAGCACATAAAGTGAAGCATAGGCGCAAGTTTCAAGTCAATCAGAGATCAATTGGCGATTAGGGAGAAGAAACTCGGGCATGACCTGAAGAAGAATGAATTTCTACCTCAATTTATGGACAAAGAATCATGCAAGCTTGTCATGAAAAGAAAGAGGACGAGACTACGAGCGTCTGGGATCAAACGGCGACTGATTCGGAGTTCGGACGAGGGAGAAACGAAGCATTGAATATAGGGGAACAGGTTCGGCAGTAAAAACACGGGCGCGCCTAAATCAAAACACGGCCGTGCCCATATTTAGGCACGACCGTGTTTTGGCCGACGCGCGCGAGCGTGTTTTTAACACGGGGCAAAACACGGGCGGTCAAAAGCAAAGCACGGCCGTGCCCTCGACCGTGTTTTGCCCAGAATCAGGTTTTTTAACGCAAATTCGAGCCAAAGGAGAGGGAGAGCTGGGTTTTGGATCCCAAACACCCAAGGGACGAACCAAAGAGAGAGAGGGCGATTTGAGGGAATTTTTGGAGTGGAATTGGAGGATTTCTTTGCCTTGGAAGCTCGAGGAACAAGCCCAGACTTGAAGACTGATCATCTGAAGATTCTTACTGCAGCCTCTCTCTTCTCTATGGAGTAACTTCCCTTCACTTAGGTTTTGAGGAACCCTAGCCATGTTTGTTTGATTGGATGATTGTATGAGTACTCTGACTTGATAATCTTGAGTTCATATTCAATCTATGCATGTTTTCATGATTCAATTCTGCTTTAGTCGAGATTATTGATTCTGCTTTGATCCTATGAGAGGGAATACCTGATTAGGTCAATAGAGCACCATAGATTGATAGTAGTGGATCGATTGCTTTAGTCGAGGGTTGATTCACTGCTTTGTATCGATTGAGAACCCCTTTCGATAGAGGGAGTCTAGTTCAGAACGCCTTGATCAGTTGTTCTAGAGAAGGATACGTCCCTCTAGGCAATTGACTCAAGAGGGCCTTGTTCCTTTAGTCGAGACTCAAGGTCTAGTCAAGGATTCTCCGCATTGTGAATGAAAGTGAAACAGGTTAGAGATCATCAATCATTAATCTGGCTAGTGGCTAGGGGGAATCATACCTAAGTGAGTTCCCAACCTGTAATTAGATTAACTTTAACTGTAGTTTGCTAGAGTAGTTTTAGTTCTTTCGTCTTAATCTGATTTGCTAAATAATAAACTGAAGCTGAGTAATAGTAACTCTAGAGACCCGTGGATTCGATATTTATCACTTGAGCCACTATACTGCAGTCCCTTTCATTGGTTACACTTGGCCTTTGTTAGGTGTTGTGTCGTAGCGAGTCAGCTATGCTCTGGTCCATCCTCGTGAAAGTTGCCTGGGTGGTAGTCATGAATGCCACTAGGATATTTTTCAGCTCCGTCATCTGATTATCTGGAGCCGGGGCTGCTGCTGGCTCGGCATACTGACGCCGAGGCTGATGCTGAGGGACTGGCCCCTGTATAGCCTAGAAAGGCTGCCTCTGCTGAAAACCACCTGCTGGTGCTGGGAAACCAGGTGGCTTAGTGGTGTTGCTATTCCAAGCAAAGTTGGGATGTTGGCGCCACCCCTCATTGTATGTATTGCTGTAGGGGTCAAAGCGCCGAGCATTGGCGATGAAGTCCAACTGCTCTTGGGGAGTAGTTGACTCCCGCATAGCCTGGTAGTCTTCCACCAGATGATTTGAGCTCTCACACCACTGACATTGAGCTACTGGAGGTGTAGCCGAACCTCTGCCCGGAATAAGACTGTTGGGCTGCTTCAATGTCTGCACGAACTGGCCTCCATGGGGGGCACATCACGGTCCCTGGAATTCTTGCCTCTAGTGCCCTGCCCCCAGGAATGATCTCTGGTAGCCAGTGTACTGATCATCTGGTTCAGTTCGGGTGGGGTCTTAGTAAGAATATCCCCTCCTAGGCATAGAGACTCAATCACCCTCTGGCTGTCCGGATAGAGAGCACTGTAGAAGTTCCCCACGGTGAATGCATCACTGAAGCCATGATGGGGACACTGCCAAAAATATCCCATGTACCGCTCCCATGCATCACGAAGTGACTCGTCTGGCTCTTGGCGGAAGTGAGTGATCTCCCGCTGGAGCTCTGTGGTCTTCGATGCTGGATAGTTCCTGTGCACGAACTTGTCGGCCAGATCGTCCCAAGAAGTGATGGACAACGGGGGCTGGGTCTCCAACCACCTCTTAGCATTCCCCGCCAGAGAATGGGGGAAGAGGTGAAGGCGGATTGCGTCATCAGGGACACCGTTTAGCTTGAACCCGTTCGTCAGCTGCAGAAAACGGGAAAGATGCACCCTCGCATCCTTATCCTTCAAGCCATGGAACTGGATAGAGGATGTTATGAGTTGAATCCAACATGGCTTGATCTCAAAGTTTTTCGCTGGAATGGGCGGATAGAGGATGACAGGGCGGATGTCACCAATCCGTGGAGTGTAGTAGTACTCCAAGGTAGGACCCGTCGGCGGTGGATGATGATGAACCTTAGCTGCCTGGGGTATGGGGTTGTTCCCCAAAATCTGATTCGCAGGGGAACCTGGTGAGGATTCCCATGGTGTGGATTGTGATCTCCTTCCATCTCATACTCGGACTCGCTGCTCAAATGGCCGTCTATGCGCTCCTCCGTAGCCAGTCTAGCTCACTGTTGTCTCCTAAGTTGGCGACAGGTGCGTTCAAGCTCCGGATCCAATGACAGTAAACCTCCTGACTGGCTACGGGTCATGTACTACCTGCACACCGTCAAGCAACAAACCCGTGAAGGCACAAGTGGGACAAAGCAAACAATGTGAGAAGAAAAGCTAAATTAATAGAATTCACGTTTCTTCAACAACCTAGCCGTCCCCGGCAAAGGCGCCAAAAACTTGACTCACTCCTACTGTCACTCGAGAAAATGGCCAAGTGTAACCACTTCCTAAAGCGTAGTATAGCGGGTTTGGGTTTTAATGTCAACCCGGGTCCTAGATGCGATGACTACTTCGCGAATTCTTATTATTTACTTTAGTGCAGGTTCAAACAAGCAAAGCAATTAAACGGTTGTTTTCAAGTCGAGAGAGGTCACCCGGATATGGTCCCCCTTAGACTGCAGTTAAGTCGGATTGTAATTTACCAAGTTCAGTTTTAATGATAGTTATACTGCGGAAGGTTCTTAAGCAGTCTGAAGTCTCGACTAAAGGTCTCCAGACCCTCTCAATCTGAGTATCCAGCGGGCGACTAACCTCCATCGGAGTAAATAGATTAAGGCCCTAACGAACAAAACCTCCACTACCGAAGTAACTCCGGTACAGAATAGTGAATTGGCTCCTCGACTAAAGTCGCCAATTCACTACCTTCAATTAAGGGTGCTCTATCAACCTAGGCAAATATTCTCTTTCTAGATTAAAGCAGAAACAACAGGAATTTGATCAGGATTCATGCCATTCAATCATTCAAACCTCAATTGAATATAATCAAATCATAGAATCTGTACTTGGGTTCATACAATCAGACCTAACATACAAATCTAGGGTTCTCCATACCCAGATGAATAAGAAAACTACTCCATAGAGAGAGATGGAAAATCTAGCTCAGATGCGGAAACCATACTGTGAAGGATGATAATATGCTTCTTGCGCTCAATCGGATCTTCACCAAGCTCAAGCCGGGCTCCAATGGTGATGAAGATCAAGCTAGGGCACTTGGGAACTCTGGTTCGTCACTTTCTCTCTCTAGGAATCGCTATGTCTCTCTAAAACTCGGAACCCCTTCTCCTTTGGCTCAAATCTGCCTAAAAGGCCGACCCTGGGCAAAACACGGTCGAGGGCACGACCGTGCTTTGGTTTTGCCCACCCGTGTTTTGCCCCGTGTTAAAAACACGCCCGCTTCGGTCAAAACACGGTCGTGCCTAAATATGGACACGGCCGTGTTTTGCTTTAGGCCAGCCCGTGTTTTGCTTTTCCATCAGTTCAGCTCTCGGCAATAAAAACACTAGCGTGCCTGTTTGTGTACACGGCCGTGTTTTGGTTTAGGCCAGCCCGTGCTTTGGCCCCAGCTCGATCGAATGGCTTCCGAATGCCCCGAAACTCGTGCTTAGCCTTTCCTTCGACGTCTGGGACCTGAAATATGACAAAGTAGCACAACCCGGCGTAAAACGGGCCAAAAATACACGACTACTCGCCGCAAACGGATAAGAACTAAGGGTGCAAACATGTGCAAATACATTGCTATCAGTTTCATTCTCAATGGTTAAATTTTTATGATTCTCTATTTGATATTTACGAGGTCTTAGACTAATTTTGATTTGTCTAAGTGGTTTGATGGTGTGATTTTGTCTAGTGATTTATATTATTTTGAACTAAGGAGACAAAAGTGTACATATAATGTTTGACGATTTTTTCAATAGAGTTATCATATATTTGTATATATTTGTATATAGATGACATGCTTTCTTTGGGACTATTTAAAGACAAGAGGACTTTACTAAAAAGTTATTTTTATCTAAATTCTCCATGTAGGACATGGGGGAGGCAAATGTGATTTTTTGTATTAGATTAAGTGGAACGACAAATTAGATCCCTTCTCTCAATTTTTCTGCATCGAGAAAGTGCTTGCTAAATTTCATAGTGAAAATTGTCGTGAGTTAAAAACCCCAATAGATCCAAGTATGGAACTTATGGTTAATGCTAACCAACCCGTTTTATAACTGGAGTATTCCATGTTAATTAGGTGTTTGATGTATGCAATGACTTGCATAAAACCATATATTGCGTATGGGTAGGACCATTAAGTTGGTGTTTGAGTAATCCTAGTGCTCATCTTTTAGCATGAAATGATGCATGTACTAGGATATCTCAAATGCACATTGTATTGACATATAGTGGCTTTCCATCCATTTTGGAAGAATTTATTGTTGTTAGTTGGCTTTCTCATGTTAAAGGTGATAATTCAATATCGAGATGAATCCTCTTGCATGGAGGAGGTGTCATATATTGGACCTCTAAAAAGCAAACTTGTATCATTGGTTTCACTATGAAGTCAAAATTGTGTGATGGTCGAGAGATTTGGTTTTGATATTCTTTCATGGCCTAAACAAATTTCACTTTATTACTATCTATTTGTAGTCATGTTACTTTGGCTAAGGCATATAGCCAAGTGTATAATGCAAAATACAGTCATGTGAGAGTTATGCACTGTAAAATCTATGAATTAATCACCCATAGTTTTGTGTATGTACAAATATGACTGGACTAGAGATAATTTAGTTGATCATTTGATGAAATGATTAACTGATGACTTAGTGGTCAAGTCTGTGAAAGGGATGGGTTTAAAGTCCATATAATTTATGATCATGAGATACCCAATTCCCCTCTAATACAACGTTAGAGGCTGAATTCAATGTGGAAAGCTTATTATCAGAAATTGAAGCACACAATTTGTCATCCTGAGGTATTTGAAAAAGTGCATTATGCGGGTACACAAATAAGATATTCAACCTACGTAAGCATGAAGTGTAGCCGCTTCAAGAAACCCGGACTTTGGTTTCGTGTGCACTTATGAGAAGGATTGAACACATGGCGGGTAATAGTGTCAAGGTGCTTAGAAGTTTTGAAAAATTAAGTGTATATTATCTTCGAATATTCATTTGAGTAGATGAGTTCAGTCGTTACCGACACCCAAATATTCGGATATTCGTCAAGTGAAATATACTTAGATGAAAATTCAATCGTCACGACATTTTCATTTATGCTTAAGTTTTGTTGGAAGAATGTTCTAATATTAGTGGATTCTTTGAATACACTAAAATGGAAGAGGAATGTTGGAAATTTGGTTGACTCGGACTAACCATGTCAAATCGGTTTTGGGTTGGACTGACAAAGCGATTTGGGATTATACCGACCAAATCAAATATTCTAAATCCATGAAGGGACACATCCCTTTGATTTAGTGGTGGTTTCATTTTCATGGATAAGAACAACCTTATAGATAAGGATAACGTTATAAATAAGGACAATGATGAAATTATGGATTGGGGATTGGTAGTTGAAACTTGGAAACATCTATACTCTAATTAAGTAAGTGGCCAGACAACCGCTTTATAATTAGTTGATTGAAACAGTTTCATAAATCAATACCGTCTTGAATTTGAACCCATTGGCTAAATCTGATCCACGTGATGCCTTATCATGTGCATGGACTCATTTAATCTAATTTTTTGATGACATGCAACCCTTCGTGAAGGGTGGTTATATATTGATACTGATAACGTTTGGATTGGCAGTGAACCGCCAAAATCACTAATGAAGCAATGCAATGCATCGATATAGTGTTTCGAGCACTATAAATATATGTGGTCTAGGTATGCTTTAGTTTCTTAAAGCCTAGATTCTAAGGTGGTAATAGTTTTATCCAATGAAGAAATTTCCTGTAACCCAAGGTTTTTTAGAAGGTGGAACTCTATCATAATCCTAATCACCTAGTCTCGAGCTATCGTACGTGTACCCTCGTCCCAAAAATTCCCAACAACGCCTAGCCCATGCGGCTCGGTCCACCTCCTCGGCCTACCTGTTGGCGGCCTACTTCCTCCCGCCGCACTAGGCCCGACCCAACTCTCACCTGCGTTCCCGCATGTGCAAAATAGCCCATTCATCCCGCCGCCTTCTACTCCAGCTCACACCACTGCCTTGACGTGCCCAAATCTACTGACCTTATTACTAGACCCAATTTTCTGCGTCTCTAGTATCCTAAGGTCCAAACCAAATCCCCCCGCTCTTTTTGGGCTTGACATTGACCCATTTCCCCATAATCCTATCCCATCTCAGCTCTAATCCCATCATTTAGGCCCGTTCGTCGTACGTCACCACCTACAACCTAGTCCCCTATTGTACTCAAAATTAACCGGGCTTGGGTCCAATCCCGCAAAACCTGGCGATAAAGATATCCTAAGAGGTGCAAAGACCCCGTTTAACCCATTATTGATCATTTGGACTAGGGGCGGAGATAGGATCCAGAGATCGGGGGGCGAACTTTTTTTATAGTATTCGTCAAATGTTCTAAGAAGATAAATAATAATAATAATTCATTCATTATAGAAACCCAAATAGTATTTTAGAAATCCAAGCAATATTTTAGATAATTAAAAGATATAAACATGTGTTATAAACTCAAATTTTATGTAATGGTCTATTCAAAATGACCAGCATACTTCATCTTTAATTATCTGGTTTGAACTTTAAAATTAGAAACTATATGAAGATGAAGTACAAAAGTTAAGTAGTTAGTTCAAATTTTAAGCCAAAATTAAACCAAAAAGAGAAAATCTGCAAAAATATGGTTCTGCCAAGGATTGAATCTGAGTACCTAGAAGATACTAAGAGCTGCTTTCCGCTAGAATAGAGCTAGTCAAAGGTTATCATTTTTGCGTGGAACTGTAATTGTATATAATAATTTCTTCAGAATTTCCAAAATTCTCGATATTTTTACACACAATCTTCGGAATTCTCGGGGGGGGGGGGGGGGGGGGGGGGCCCCGAGGAACAAGGTAGCTCCGCCCCTGATTTGGACGGTGTCATTGACGGCCAACACTCCCCACTTCGACGCTCCCTTTGGCGTGGTTTTCTATCGTTGTACTGTTGCTGCTACCGTTACCACCGCTGATGTCGGGGGACTTGACTCCCGATATCGGCACACCATTGTCTACCATCATTACTCCCTCCAACTTCTCTTTGGCTATGGATCGCTCTTGTAGCTTCTTCGTTGAGCTGTGAGCACAGCTCGTTCGTTTCCTCACATCCAACTTCCATTAATCATCTCGGTCATCTTCCCGAGTGATGCGATCACTACAAAAATAAAGAGGTTTGGGGACCAATATAGGGGACGGCCTGGTTTTGTTGTCACATGAAATAGTTTTGTAAGTTATATTAGGGACGAGCACATTATATTGTCCCCATAAAATAAGGGATGTGATTTTATTAATTTCGTTAGTTAGTTTAGTTGTCCCCAAAAAAAACGTCCAGCAGAAATATTTAATTTGGGGTTAATTTTTCCATCGGCGGATTAAGTGAGATTTTTTTTTGTCCGCAAAATTCTATCACAATGCGCTAGCCGCTAGCAACGCATCAATATTTGTTTCTCCATAGATGGGACTTTAATTATTATGAATGGATTTTAATTAACCGTAACCTTTTCCTTTTCAATCTTGGAGATAAGGGAATCCTTTTCCTTTTCCATTTGGGTTTTCTTTTTCAACTTTGAACATGTAAGGTATCAGGTTTTCCTTTTTATCTATGAATTAGGAGTTTTATTGGTAGGTTTATGATTTTCCTAGTCATATTTAGATTGTTATTGTTACATTATAAATAGGTTAGTTTTGTTTTGCTGAACATCAAATTCTGCTACATGCTTTCGTGTAAAAGTATTGATACTAGCAAAGGAGGAAGCTGAAGAATTGGAAGAGCTAGCACAATACCATCAGCATATTTATAACTTCCGGTAAACTAATTTCTTGTAATTATAGTATTCATAGCATCATCCCTGCTTGTCGTTTCTCTCAAGTTTCAATTAATCATCCCCTCTCCCAATTATGTTGGGCGAAGCTATCTTTGGTTATACTAAATGCTTGCTTTTACTTAAGGCTATACTTAGCATATATAAATCTTTACTCAGGGATGGAAAATATATATGTTACGACAAACAAGCTTTAGTTAGGGTAAATATTGCTTTACTTAATCATAGCTAAAAAATCATTCCCTTCCCCAAATTTTTACCATTGATAGAAAAGTTTAGCCTCTTCCTATGCCTGTACGCACCAAAAGTGCATAGATTCAAATAATCATATGCTTGAATTGCACAACCCATTAATTATTTTAATTTTAGTGTTTCTTTCATCATGTCATCTATTTATTTTTGGTGTCATGATTCATTTTTTATATTTATTTATTTATTTGTTTGTGTCATAATTGATAATTTATATTTTTTAATGGAGATGATTTCGAATAAGGATTGGATGAGCATACGGAACCGGAGAGAACCTGGATTCTTACAAGGCGTTAGCGTTTATTGATTTCACATTTTCTCGTTCCGCCAACAAAGAAGCCATTCGTTGTCCTTGTACAAAGTGTCGAAACGCTGCATTTAAAGGTCGATCAGATGTTCAATTCCATCGGCTAAAACATGGGATGTTGGAGAGTTATACAACTTGGAACTTCCATGGAGAAGGTGCCAGTAATACTCAGGAGTCGACAAGTAGCCAAGAACGGAATGAAGACCATATGCTCGAAGATACTCTTGATGATATGGATGGATTGTTACATGACGTGTATGGCAGGAGAGATGAAGAAGAAGGCTTGGAAATGGACACAGAAGAGGCCGAAGAAGAACCTAATCAAGATGCTACTACCTTCTATCGCTTGCTCCAAGAGGCTAAGGAAAAATTGTACCCGAACTGTGAGTACACTAAACTATCGACAATTGTGAAACTGCTTCATCTTAAAAGTATTCACAAGTGGACTAACAAGTCATTCGACGACTTACTTGACATTTTGAGGGTCTTAATTCCTGATGGCAAGGTTAATTTGCCCGAGTCGTTCAGTAGTGCTCGTAAGTATATTTCTGAATTAGGCCTTGGTTATGAGAAGTACGATGTTTGCGAGAAGAGTTGCACATTATACTGGGGTCCTCATAAAGATGCAACATCGTGCCCAGTTTGTAAATTGCCTAGATATGCATCTATAGACAGCAAGGGGAAGGGAAAACCACACAAGGTATTATGATATTTTCCATTGAAGCCTAGGTTGCAAAGGTTGTTTATGTCAAGTAAAACAGCTTCTGAGATGAGGTGGCATAAGGAGGGCAGAAGTGATGATGGTATAATGCGACATCCCGCTGATACTCCTGCGTGGAAGTCATTTGATGAGACATACCCATCTTTTGCATCTGATCCTAGAAACGTTAGACTGGCTGCAGCAACAGATGGCTTCCAACCTTTTGGCAACATGAGCTCCCAACATAGTATATGGCCAGTGGTTCTTATTCCCTATAACCTGCCTCCTTGGTTGTGCATGAAACAACCATATTTTATCATGTCAATGATAATACCTGGTCCTCATAGCCCGGGTATGGGTATCGATGTATTCTTGCAACCTATGATCAAGGATTTGAAGGACTTATGGGAAGATGGAGTTAACACGTATGATGCACATTCCAAGAAGAACTTTCAGTTGCGTGCTTCGATTATATGGACTATTAGTGACTTTCCAACTTATGCTGATTTCTCAGGATGGTCTACGAAAGGTTATAAGGCTTGTCCTTCATGTCATGCTGACACTAGCGCCCTGTATTTGAAAGGGTCGAATAAGTTGTGCTACATGGCTCACCGGAGGTGGTTGGCACCTAATCACAAATGGCGAAAGAATGTTGCAGCATTCAATGGGGAAAGAGAGGTCAGGTCAAAACCAAATCCATTATCAGGAGATGAGGTGCTTATGAAATGCTGCACTTTCACGCAAGTACCTTTTGGGAGGAAAGAAAATCCAGTCAACTATGATGCTACTTATAGTTGGGAAAATTTGAGGAAAAAAAGCATATTTTTTGAGCTGCCTTATTGGAAGAATCTCCTTATCCACCACAATCTTGACGTCATGCACATTGAGAAAAATGTGTGTGATAATGTGCTAGGGACCATAATGGACATCAAGGGGAAGTCAAAAGATTCTTACAAAAGTAGATTGGACTTGGTACAACTGGGAATTCGAGAAGAACTACATCCAGTGGAGGTAGGGGGAAGAACTCGTCTCCCTATTGCACTTTATACGCTATCGAAGGAAGAGAAGGAAGTATTGTGCAAGATGGTGACAAACATAAAGACTCCCGATGGATTTTTGTCAAAAATTTCTAGATGTGTCAACATGAAGGAGAGAAAAATCTCCGGCATGAAGAGTCACGATTGCCACGTGTTCATGCAGCGACTTCTCCCCTTAGCAATTAGGAGGCTTCTACCAAAGGAAGTTTGTGAGCCATTGATTGAGTTAAGTGTGTTCTTTAGAGAATTGTGCTGCAAGACTCTACAAGCTGGTGATCTAGATGACCTCCAAACCCGAATCGTGATGACACTATGCAAACTAGAGATGATATTCCCTCCTTCATTCTTTGATGTCATGGTACATTTGTGCATTCACTTGCCTATGGAGGCTAAGATTGCTGGACCAGTTCAAACAAGGTGGATGTACCCAGTGGAACGGTTCCTGTGCACCCTTAAGTCGTATGTTCGTAATAAAGCACATCCGGAGGCTTCTATAGCAGAAGCATATATATAGGTGATGAATGTTTGACATTTTGTTCAAGATATCTTGATGGGGTTGACACCAAGTTTAACAGGCCTCGAAGAAACAATGACGACAACGAAAGTTCAACTAGAAATGAGGAAATGGATATATTTGATGATGTGGGTCGTCCATTGGGGAAAGAAGTCACCGAGACGTTGGATCCTGAATGGAAAAGAAAGGCTCACTTATACGTCTTAAATAATTGCAAAGAAGTGTGGCCTTTTATAGAGTAAGTGCTTATAAAGTGATGTTTTTTTCCTATGCTCTTGGTATGCTTATATTATGAGTCGTAACCAAATCGTATTTTGAAGGGAGTTCAAAGCTAGTCTACCTCCAATGAAACACTCTGATGTGATAAAGCGTTATAATTCTGACTCCCTACGTGGCTTCGAGATCATGTAAGTATAATAACACTCTTTTCCTCAATAAATGTTTATTGGTTAATCTTAATATATAGTTTAATTTGTTGAATTTTTAGGTGACTCGTTTGAAACAACAAGGGCATGTCCATGTTTCTAGAGATTTACATGATTTAGCTTCAGGACCTTTCATGCGATACAAAAAGTATACTGGTTATATTGTTAACGGCTACAGATTTCACACGTTAACTAGAGAGCAATCAAGAAAAAGTCAAAATAGTGGGGTACTCTCAAGAGGCGATGATAGCTCTCCCCAAAAGGAGTATTATGGAATTCTTGAGGAGGTGTGGGAGTTGGAGTACATCGGGAGAAGGAAGATTCACTTATTTAAGTGTGAATGGTTCGATGTTTCGCGTAAAAGTGGGTACAGAGTAGACGAGTACTCAATCATGAGCGTTCGGGCAGATCGTCGCTTGAAAACAGATGAACCATTTATCCTAGCATGTCAAGCAGAACAAGTTTTCTACATTGAAGATCATCGAGATTCGAATTGGTTAGTCGTGATGAAAGTACAACCTCGTGACTTGTACCAGATACCAGTGGTGACCACCCATGATGTTGAATCAGAAGAGGAAGGTGATGACTATGAAGAAGAGGATGCATTTCAAGAGGAGGAAACAACGAATGAGGGGCGTGCAACAAGACCGTTGGATGGTGATGACGAAATTGCACTCCATAGAGATGATGTTCCTGCAGAACCAGTACCTCCAGAAGTGATTCAACGAACCAATAATGTTGCTCAAGAAGTTGAGGAGAATTTTGAGAATGAATACGAATATGACATTTTGGCTAACAACGACGATGAAGATAATGATGATTGATATTTTATGTAACATTTTTAGTATTTTGGTTTTTGTTATGGACGTATTTTCTTTATAATAATCAATCCTATTATTTTTAAATTTAATAATCCTATTTATGGTTAAAAAAATTTTGTTCGTATATCTAGATTGATATTTTTCTTTCGTTTATTTCAATCACCATTATAAAATAAAATTCTTTTCAAGGTACCTCTTATCTTCGGTCATTCACAACCATAAAGAAAATAGAATTTCACAAAAAAAAGGATAGAGTTTTCCCTCGTAGCTCCTGTTTTTGGCGGTGTTGTGCTTTCACTTTGGCGCCGAAAATTTACCGCCTGCGTTACCAATTGATTTAGCCTCGATTCTGAAACTGATTCCCTTTCCATAAGATATACCCAAATCCTTCAATCGATCCCTCATTCTGCTTTTTTGTCGACTGGATTCCTTTCCTCACAGGCTCGATATATCGAAGAGTTAGGTTCCTTCCTCGCTGATTCTTTCAATCGATAATTCTCGCCTGCTCCTTCTCCCAAGCTGTCGATTGACAACGTTGCTGGTAAGCTAACCCCTGCTTCTCTTTATGTTCCGAGTTGTTCACCTTAATCAACTAATCTCTTAAAGAACATCACATGGATTCTTGTGGCCTGATAGACTAAATTCCTTTTGCTTATTATTGTTCCCCTGTTGCTCTTTATGTTCCGAGTTGTTCCCCTCTCCTGCTGCTCTTTATGTTTCGAGTTCGTAATTTAGGGTTGCTCTTTATGTTCGAGTAGTGCAATTAGTCCACGGTCAACCACTAGCCAAGAATTCCATTAGCTCCCCTACTTCTCTGTTAGTTGCTTCCATTACGGATTTGTTATAATTAGGTTGGTTATTGTTTTTTGAGATGATTATGTTAATTATGCAGATCACTCGAGCTTTCTTAGGATTGTTGTGTTTTAATCCCTTCGTCATTATGCCTGTTTTGCACGCTTTATTGATTGGGATGATTATGGCGATATGCTGTTATAAGTTGTTCCATGCTTGCTGATATGCTATTAATGACCAGAAAGCTGATTATGCTGGCTGATATGCTTGTAGAAATGGTTGATGATAAACGAAATCACCTTGCAAATTTAATGGACCGAAAGTTGAAGTCAATGCTATATGAAAAGTATAAGAAATACAAAACAGATAATGAGCGCAAGATGCATGTGCCGAAAGGACTATCAGCAGAAAATTGACAGGAAATGCTTCAACATTTTGCAAAACCTGAATTTAAGGTATTATGAACCGACTGTATAAGTATCTCCTTTCTTCTTATTATAACAAAATTCTGCTATCCTTTTAATTTTGTTTGTTCATATCGTGTATGATATTGTAGCTGCGAGCTGCTAAGTTTGGTTCAGATGAAAAGCTTATGGTTCGTGCTGGATCGACGCCATTCAAACGACTAGAATACAATATGGTAAATGCGAATTACAGCTTATTGATGATCTAGGCCACAGGTCTTTGTCGCTTTCTCTCTTACTAAATTTTTTATTTATGATGTCAGATGAACGAGGGAACTGGCGAAGTACCATCTGCTTCTCAAGTTTGGATGGCAAAGCGTACCACTTTGGATGCAAATGATAAGCACGTGTGAAACACCACGAGGAAATATGAGTAGTTTCTTAGTTGGTTCAATTTGTTTGAGAGCTGTGTATTTGGAGTACGCTTTTAAGACACAACTGTTTTGCCTTGGTTCTTATTTACAAAATGCTATCAGTAGTGATCACTGAAAGTTCTTGGTTGAATGGAAAGCTGAAAAGTTCTCTGCCATGTTTTAAGTTTTTGTTACTTATGTGCCTAATCCTAATCAGTTGATGGATGATGTCTCAATGAATATATTGTACTCTTTTCTGTGTCAATGAAATGAAAGATGTCAAATGCTCTAATGAAGAAACTTCAAAGATTAACAGGGCAAGCTATAGAATGATCTATGTACGAATTAAGGACAATAAACCCCCAGAGTCTCAAGAACTTTGAAACTCTGCAATATCAGCTAGAGTTTGTCCTCTTGTAATGTAAAGTAATTTTATAATTAATAATCAAAGTTTTCAGTGTTACAGAGATAAATAAATAGCTGGGTTCATGATAGTGAGATCATGCCTCCTGACAAAACATAATCAAAGTGATGAACTTGGAAAAAGAGGTCAAAATTGTTAATATATTGTAAAACCACTACTAAATGGAGTGAATTAAGCTGCTACTTGGTGTGGCGGGCCTTTTAGCCAAAATTTTGGCGCTCCCTTTTACCAAAAATTTCAAACTTCAGCCGGCAAACACCTCCTATTTCTTTTCCCGGTAAAACCAGCACAACTTCCCTCCTACCTCTAATTTTCGGCGGCCATAAATTTGGTTTTGGCGGCGAAATCTGATTTCCCGACTTGATTTCTTTCCTTAAGATAGACCCAAGTCGTTTTAATATATCCCCCCCTCCCCCTAGTTGTAGCTTCCGCAACTTTGTTCCCATCCTTTTCCTAGGTTTGGTTACGCCGTGACTGGGTTCTTCCTTCGACCTCTGCTGTGCTCGGTAAGCTAATCGTTGCCACCACCTGGTTCGTTTCCGTTCATGATTGCTCATCCTTTAGCTTTTAAAAATACGCTTTCCGAGCTGTATCTCTGCCTCTCTTTTCTTATATCCGTCCCTTGTTCCTTGTACGTAGGGTAAAGGTCATTGTATGCAATATATAGGTATACAATCTTTTATTTTCGTTCTCATTCTAACACTGATGGTAAAATCTCTATTGCAGGAATGATGCGCGCAACAAAAACAAGAGCTAAACTAAGATCACGTCCCGCCCTCATTGCTACGGACACAGAAATCGAAAAATATGTCGCGTGTTGTAGAAACGGAAGCGCCTTTGTCGAACATGGAAGGTAATGAATTTCTTTTTATCTTCGTTCAAGAGTAGAATGAAGTTGTTTAGTTGGTAGTAGTAAACTGAACCTACAATCTTTTATTGAGCTGCGGATGCTATTGGTGTGCCTGCAAGAAGCAGATTGAAGTGGGACTTAGAGACAAAGTAGGATGCTATTCTTGTTTTCTTTTCACAACTTTGTTGTTGCTTGCTACTGTTTATTTTTTGTTTGCATAAGCTAAATCCGTGGAACAGCCATGCCATTGGAACCTTGTCATTTGGCTGATTCTTTATTGTTAGCATATGATCTTGTTCTTGAACTTTCTGCTTTTCTGCATAATAAACTCTGCGTTACCTATATATAAAAAATATACTACTGTGTTCCAGTTGTACTATTAGTTCAAGTAATAATTCCATTTGGTTCAACCTACTTATTTTAAAGGTAGCAGATTAACTTCCCCACTTCGTCCAGAACTCATGGAAGAAGTTGCTGCACATGAAACTGCTAAAGGTATTATGATTGCCGAGTAATTCCATTGGTGTTATATGATGTGTAAAATTTTAACATTTCAATTTATTTTTCCCAGCAGGCACTTCCAAAAGTCATGTTGGCAGCAGAGGCATATATAAAGGAATCGACTTGGATAAGAAAACAAAATCCAAAAAGGAGAAGTTGCCTATATATTTTATGTCGGGCAAGAAACATTTTCGTCATGTTGGCCCGAATGAAAGATCACTAAATATGTGGTTGGCATTTTGCGTTCTATCGGTGATTGGGGCTCCGATTCATGACTACCCCACTATACTTCCACAGTATAGTGACCAATTATGGAGTATGCCAACGGTAAGAAGCTCTATCTCATGTGATGTTTTTCAATAACAATATTAATTGATTAATTCGAGTATTCTTATTACTAGGATTATTTCCAAGTGAGTCCTGATAGTCCTCCTAAGTTGAAGAAAATTGAGGAGTTGGAAAACACACCTCCGCCAGAGTCGCTTGAAGTCAAGAAGTATAAATTTAGAGAGCATTGTTTCAATGAAATGAGAGCCAGCTATAGAAAATATAGGTCAAGATTGCATGACAAGTACAAGAAGTATGAAACAGATGAAGAGCGGATGGAGCATATCCCTGAAGGATTATCTGCAGAAGATTGGCAACAAATGTTGGAACTGTTTGCATCTCCAGAATTTAAGGTAGTATTCTCCTTTTATAATTATTGCCATTTTTATAGTTGTTAGGAATTATCGCACTCTTTTTTACTATGTGCACTTTTAGCAAACAAATGTGTTAAATTTAATTGTTTTTGTACAGGCTCTTAGTTTGAAAAATGCTAATAATCGCTCAAATCAAAAGGTCATTGCTTGCACCGGACCAACGCCATTTGCACAAACAGAATATGATATGGTAAATTTGATTTTCAATTTTGTTGGATGCCAAATCATGTATTTGTCGCTCCTTATTGATTAAAGTTTAAATTATGATACTAGATTGATGAGAAAACTGGAAAACTACCATCTGCCTCGGAAGTTTGGATGGCACAACATAGCAGTATGAATTCAAATAATGAGCGGAAGTGGGTGGATAGTTCATCAGAGCATTATTATGTAAGTTCTTTTTATTTGCATTAATCTCTTGTTTTCTTAAGTTCTTTTTATTTGCATTAATCTCTTGTTTTCTTTCAACTATGCTTGAACTAACATGTTATTACATTTTTACTCATTCCAGCATGAGATAAGAAGAACAGAAGAAGAAGTCATGCATGTGGATGAGACTGTTAAAGATAATGAAGATGTCTTGAGAGTGGTGTTTGGTGCTCGCTCTGGCTATGTTCGCGGAAAAGGTACTGGGTACAAGTCAACTACAAAGGGTATGACAAACAATCAGAATTGGAAGATAGAAAAACTGGAGGCTCAAGTTGTTGACCTAACTGCAAAATTAGCAGATCAAGGCAAACAAAATCTATCCTTAACCCAAAGGTTCGAAAAATTGATGGAAATGATGGAAAGTGAAAGGCATGAATCATCTTCTCGCAGTGGGCAAGTAAGTAGTCAATTTTCTATCTTATTACTTACATGAATTTTTTCAATACATTTACAAAATCACAATCAGATTAACACACTCATAAAATTAGAGGGAGGATGCTCTCACTTTGGAAGACACATGTGGAGAAGAATATACAAGGGATGAATGTTCTAGTAAGGTATAAAATTTAATACTAAGGTTGAAGATTAAATATATTTAAATTACTAACATTCTCGTTCAAATTCGTTATACAGGCTAGACGTGCGAATAAGAAACGAAGTGCACCACACAAGCAGGTTTCGAACTCAAAAAGGAAAAATAGGTACTCAAGAGCCTTAAATTGTTATGGATTTTTATAGCTTTTCTTTTCTAAGATGGCCCAATGCATTTCTTTTCCCAATCGAGTCTTTGCTTCCATTTCATGCAATTGATGTCCTTGGCTCCTTGCCATATATTTAACTATTAAATTTTGTCTAATTTCACTTCCAGGGAGCTAAGAGAAGAATGATGGTTGTTGGTGGAAACATGGTGCCGTATGAAGAGTTATAAGTGTTAAGTCTTTTTTTTTTGTTTGTTAAGAGAGATAATAGAACAAATCATTGATTTAGAACTTGTTATCCAATATTTTTTTTAGTTTTTTCTTGTTTCATTAGAGAATGGTTATTCTTTTAAACTATGAATGTTGGTTTTCCTAGTCTTGGATGGGATGACATTGTAGTAGTTTTTTTCTAATTTTTATGGAGATGATTTTATGATATTTTGCTATAAAATTAATATAGACGACAACTTGTCGCCTCCTAAGATATTGGTGAAGGGACACATGATCGTCCCCATAAATTACAAATGTGACAACCTCTGGTTCCCCAAGACACCATTTAAGTGACACATAGTCGTCCCTAGAATTTACGTAGATGACATTTTAGTGTCCCTCATGCTACCACATAAGGGACAACACGTCGTCCCAAAATGTTATATGAGTGACAATGAGTTGTCCCCAACTATAAAGGTTAAAGACAATAGGTCGTCCCTATAAGTTAAATACGTGACAAATTGACGCCCCTAAAGACACTTCTTAAGGGCTGATTGGTCGTCCCTACCAGTGAATAGGTGACAATTAGGCGTCTCCAATAATACAGTTTAAGGGACAATTGATCGTCCCCACAAGTGATACATGAGACAATTAGTTGTCTCAAAAGACACATGCTAAGGGACAATAGGTCGTTCATATGAGTTACATAGGGGACAATTAGTCGTTCCCAAAAGGCACATAAGTGACAACTCCTCGTCCCCTAATACAGAACTTAAGGGACAATTGTTTGTCCCTAAAAGTATTAGGTGACAACTTGTCGTCTCTAAAGATATAGTATAGGAGACCACTCTTAGTCCTTGAATAAAGCTTTCGGGGACGAATTTTGGACTCCAATTTGACACCTATAGGAATGACATGTCGAACCCATAAAAAGAAAAGGGGACAACAAATTATCCCCATATTGTCCCAACTCAATTATGAAATCAATTATGTTGGACAATAGGTTGTCCCTAGAAATGATGTTTAGGGGACGACTTATTGTCGCTAAAGTTCTTGCTATGGGGACGACATATTGTCGCTACAGTTATAGCTATGGGGACGACATTTTGTCTTTCATGGACAATAAACGAGACGACGACTTGCGAGTATCGGGGACGACTGTCGTCCCTAGTAATGGGGACGACCTAGATTTTGGTCGTCCCCAAAAGAATAGAGGACAAGAGTATAGGGAACCACTCTTTGGGGACGACTTAATCGTCCCCAACAACTATAGGGACGATTTTTCCTATTTCCGGGGACGACTTTTGTCGTCCCCAAACCTCATCTTTTTTGTAGTGGATATTCATGCAAGTGATAAATCCATAGGATGCCATATGATCATATTCTAGGTACACGCTGCGGTGGTTGGTAATTCTCCTCATCTTCTTCATGATGGATTGTGAGCATGTTGTAATCGTTCGTGGTGGTCCTTAGTTGTAGCAACCCAGGTCCTATGTTTCAGTGATTTTGTCCCATGTGATTTGCTTTTTTGTATTAATAAATGTTTTTGGGGAGCTCTGTCGTTTTTTCTTCTTCTTCTTTTCGTCTTGCAGCGGGATCTGTTGCTCGTTGTGAACCAAACTTGGTTTCTGTCTTGTTTTCTTTTTTCTGTGTAATTTTCTTTATTATTAATACTATATCAACCTTAGCAAAAAAAAGGGAAATATTTGCATAAATAAAGCACGTTTTTTTTTGTTGGAAATTCTCATTATCTAGATATATAAGATGAGGTCCAGGATAGAGGATAGATTGCATAATCATATTTGACCTATTGATAGAAAGGGATTGGATTTAAAGATTGAAATTAAATTTTTTTTCCTACTTTTTCCAATCGGCTATATTTATTTTTTTAATTTTTATTTAATTTTTCTGCACAAATAGAATGATTTCATTTTAATTTACAAAATAATATACAGTCTCAATATATTGTGAGGAAAAAAAAAACACCCATTACCCCTTGTTACCACCTTGATGCTTTTATGTACCAACTTCATCGTTACCTATAAATTTATGGTGAGAAATTTTTTTGGACCAAATATATACCATCTTATAACACCCTGGTATATGAGGCGGTAACTGATGGTAGACAATGATGAAATATGCTAAATGGCTATTAGTATATCCCTTCTATCATGTATACTACCATTCTACATTATGCTGCATTCATATTATCATTTAGTATATCCCTACTATAATTTATGAATGTCAATTGTCTTCGATGAATGATTGAGGGGTTATTGATGGTTATTTATAGGTTAGGGATGACAACTGAATCCGAACTCATGGATATCCAACCCAACTTATCAAAGCGGGTAAAACTCAATGCTGACGCGTTTATGAGTCGGGTGCCGATTTTACTCATTTTTTAATTGGCGGGTTGGGTTTAATTTTGCCAAAATCCAACATGCTTATCACCAAACCCGCACTCATAAAGCAAAAGCATGTCATTTTGTATATAACTGGAACAATATGAATAATTTATTCATGTAATTAGTATTTATGATAATATAAACCTTTCTAAATAGTTTATGAATGTTAGTAGTCTTTATAGAAATATTTTTGGAGGAATATTTTTAATAACATTACGATGTAGGGGTTCGAATAAACAATGTATAGTTTTGTCCGTGAACCATAGATATCCATTCACCCGTGAGTACCCGTTGGGTTAGATTGAATTTTCATTTGTAAAACCCAGTAGGTCTTTTACCGAATTTTTTATTGAGTACCATCTACCAAGTTAAATTTGAATTTAGATAAAATCGACCCATTGTCATTCCTAATATAGATAAGCTATTAGGAAATCCGGATCCATAAGAAGAAGGGAATAATACAAACATATTACACGCATGGAGTAAGAAAGAGAACACGTATTAAGGAAAATTACAATTTGGATTCTTGTAAAAACCGAACAAAATGGAGGAGAAGATTAGTGTCTTTTCCCGACAACTTCTTTGCATTAAAATCTGAGCTCAACCTTCACAAATATCTTCTAATCCACTCTTAATTTAATTAAATAGAAATCATTGGCAATACTTGGCATTGGACCTGCTCTGCTCTGGTGGAGGAGAAAAGTTGGAGTACTGTTCTTCCCTTTCTGCTACCTGAGTGCTGCATCACAAAGAAAGAAAGAAAGAAACCCTAAACCAATTAGTCAAATTCATTCCGGGCAGCTTGGAACACTTAATCTAAACGAAAAAGACAGATATCATAACTGGACAGATATCATAACTGAAAAGTTATCACTAAAAGCTTGATCTCCATTGACAGAATCTTCCAAAAGAAATGGCCACATATCTCTCACGCTCGCTTGTACCCTTTCCATTATATATAGGACCACCATTATTATTATTATTATTATTTTGGTAATATACAACACCATTATTTATAATAAATAAAAAAATTGATACTTGACATTTTATCCAAAACGCTGTAGTTTGAAGTAGTTTCGAGCTAGATATCTATATGAAATTTCTGCTCCATCGAGAACACTACTGACAGGATAACAAAATTGAGAAAGGAACATGATCCCACATCTCCACTACTTCCGATAACTCCAACCCAACTTTACCTCTACCCACTGTTGGCATATACATCATCTCTTTACTTTCCAAAACTCCCCGGGCCCTAGCTTAGCTAACATTGATGGTGATAGTGATGGAGGAGAATCTCGACTTTGACTAAATTAAATTGCCATGGGAGAAATCGATTAAAGCGCGTGCGCAGAGAGGGCATGTGATGAAGTTGTTACATAGATGAGATAACTTTCCCAAAAATAATAACCAAATAAGAAGAAATACGCAAACTCAAACAAAAGTGAAATGTTGGTACCTTATGGAGAGGAGAGGAGAGGGGGGGCTGAAATGATCAGTTGGCGTTGCCACTTGGCTTATAATTGGGGAATGGAATCCGACCGGACTCGATAGCCCTGAGATCGTTGACGAGGAGCTCGTAGTGGGACTTGACTTCTTCAGCGGATTTGCCAACAGCCCTACCCACATTCTGCCAGCGGTCAGGGGTGTCCTTGTCGTAGAGGGCCAGTGCCTTCTCGAACAACTTGTTCTGCTTGGGCGTCCACGAGCTTGAGCTGAAGTTCCTGGAAGCACTCATTGAGTTTGACGCCATTTTTGGGCAACTAAAATTGGGTTGGCTTGTGGCTTGCTTGTGGGTTGAATTCAAGTAAAGCTTGGTGGGCTGTGCTTATATACAAGAGGAAGGGAAAGGGTTGTGGGTTTTGGGTGGGCAAGAAGAAGAGCCAGTTGGGCAATGTGGGGGGTGGGAATATATCCTCGATAAGGGTCTTAGAGGTCTATGGGACTTAAGAGAGACTACTTGAGAATATGCAATGACTCGTTTGATTGAGAGCCACAAGATGGAGAAGGACAAGCAATACAACTCGATGCACTCAACTCGTTTCACTCACACAATTACCACTGCTCATGGCTGAGTTGAAAGGGAAGCCAGAATCAGAACCCAAAAGTACTGGACTACTTTTTGATTCTTGGCCTTTGTTCTTTTCTTTTTCATTTGAATGAACGAAACCATATATTCTTTTGATTTTTTGCGTCCTTTGTGTTCGTTACCTGTCAGTAGGATTGGAAGAGATAATGGTGATATTTAGCTAGCTAGCTAGCTAGCTGGACTGAACTCAAGAAAGAACTGCTACTGTCCTTGGTGATAATGTTTCTTCTGACACCAAGACCAGATGATCAGCTGCTGATCAAGACAAGATACATGCATGTGTGGCAGCCGGCAGTGGTCATGGTTTCTTAATTCCAGCCGAGAGATAAATATGTTGGGGTAGAAGTAACAGAACATATATAGAAGTGAAACAGGTAAAATGAATAAGGATTAATAGTAGAAATTGCCTCTTTGTTATACTTCTTTTCTCAAACTTACTCTTCTATGCAGTTAATATCTTATTATGGCCTGAACTATGACCATCTAATCAGCTTTGGCCCGTGGTTTGAGAAATTAAGCATGAACTATGCAGCATATAGACAGAATTGGCCTGGAGCGTGATTTGGCCGTTTGTTTGGACGGTCAACACCATTGACCGTTAGTCAACTGCCCAGATCACGGCCACGTCAGCACAAAAAAAATTATAATTTCATTTTTCATTTTATTTCCTTTATAAAATTGAATAATAACAAAAATGAAATAAAAAAAATTTTGGCCACCCATCCCCACCTTATCCCCTCGCCTTCTTTCCTTTTCGATCATAACCCAAAAAAACCTAACCATTATTCTTCTTCCCCGACGACCCGCCGCCTCCATTCTCTCCGATTCAAATACAGCGGCGGCCTTCTCAAATATTAGCAAATTACAAATGACAAGGCACAACAGCATCTGCCAAGTCCTTCCAAGAACCATCAGTGATGAAACAAAACAAAAATGATGAACATCAAGAAACATAAAGAGGGCATGAGATTTATGCAAAATAAAAATCATTGAAGCATTGAAAAAATAACCCTTTCTCTACCAACTACAAGCAATCACAGCAGCTGCAAAATCCTACCAAGAGTAGCCGGAGCTCTCCACAAAATTGAAAAAATAGATCGACCACAATAAAGAAGAAAAAGAGTACAACCCAACCCTTCCATCATCGTCGGTCGTTGTCTACTGCTCATCTTAGCCAGACAACATCACCTGTAGCCACCCTTTCGTGTCTCTCGTCGTCATCAAATTAGTCGAGAAACAACAACAGAGAAGGAAAAAAGAGAAGATGCAAAGTTCCCCACTAGCGAACAACAAAAAGAAGTCAAATCTCCAGCAACATAACAAGGAGTCATGGACAAAGGACATCATCAGCTCATCTTCGTCATTCACCATTCATCTTCGCCAGTATCAGGCGAACAACAAAGCTCTTCACCGTCAACGGTCACCGAACAGTCACTTGTCTCCGCCAACAGAGCATCCGTTGTTGGCCTTTCTCTACTCCAGTCATCTCCAAAAACAGGTGGTCCCCACTTCCGAAAAGAAACAGTCACCCACTTGCCCTAATGTTTAGTTGCGTTGGGCTCGAGAAAGGTTGAAAGGTTCTCTCCGATTCCAAATATTAGCAATGGAGGCGGCGGGTCATCGGGGAAGAAGAATAATGGTTAGGGTTTTTTTGGGTTCTGATCGAAAAGGAAAGAAGGCGAGGGGATAAGGTGGGGATGGGTGGCCGAATTTTTTTATCTTTTTTCGTTATTATTCAATTTTATAAAGGAAATAAAAAGAAAATTGAAATTATAATTTTTTTTGTGCTGACTTGACAGTGACCTGGACAGTTGACTAACGGTCAACGGTGTTGACCGTCCAAACAAATGGCAAACCACGCTCCAGGCCAATTCTGTCTAATATGCTGCATAGTTGGGCTAGGATGTTAATTTCTCAAACCACGGGCCAAAGTTGATTACATGGTCATAGTTCAGGCCATAATAAGGTATTAACCCTATGATTTACATAAAAGTTGCCCCCTATTATTGCATTGATATCAAACTTGTCCTTTTGTTAGTATTTCCATCCCATTTCTGTTAACCATTATTGGACTGGACTGATTGCACCAAAATGGAAGGAGAATTGTCAAACTTACCCTCTGAGATAATACTTCTTCTTCATGTATCTCCCACCCAACCATCGAGAGAGGGCTAAATGACCAACCTCTCTTCAACTGATCCCCCCACCTTTCTTCTGCTCGACACAAACTTTTCTCTCTTGATTGTATCCCCTCTTCATCCACATGGACTCCATTCCGTACTCTTTCATATCCCACACGCTACTCACCCATCGAAATCCACTAATTCCCCTAAACTCCTCATCCGTTATACTCCCTCCAATCTTGGTTTCACCGTCAAATTATCATCCGCTAGCGATTTCCGAGACAAGCTTGCCTGGAGAGTTCCAAAATCATGCAACGGAGTGGGTTCGACAACATCTCCCCTACAGGAACAATGCTCTGCGTTAATGAATTTTCGCTCTATAAGTAGATTTTGATTTTAGGGGCAACGACAGCGAAATCGAAGAATGTCGAAGGGAGCACATGAGATTACTGGATGTTAAAGGTGTCGTCACGACCATTTTCATCATGGTCAAGATAATTGCGAACTTCTCCTTCCTCGCGCTCCAAAGGTATTGATTCATGAGGAGCTCACGACTGCAATTTGCTTTTGGATTTGTGAGATACTGTTGGAGGAGAAAAAAGTTGGGTGTTCTACGAGAGCCAGGAGGCACAATTTTGAGGATATCTATTAACATTTCTTTGTCAATCGATTGTCATGATGGCTATCTTAGGTTTGTTGGCTTTCAGTTTCTGGTTTCGTTGACTGAAGGGCGACGCCTTTCACCCCCACTTTGACACTGCTAATTTTGGGACTTTGGAATATGGCTCATGTTTTAGAGTAAGATTTTGGGAAGGGGGCGATTTTTAGGGTCAAGGTAGGACAAAACAACGGCGGCAAGGCCGCAAAATGAAGCCGGTGACATAACAAGTGACAGAAAACCTGGACAAGAAGCCTTGGTTAGGGATAAGAAAGGAGAAGGGTCAGTGGAAGGTGCGGTCGGTTCCTCTTCAATTGGATGACACATGCAGAGTAGTCACTCAACTCTAAATACACATCCTAATCGACAACCGGGTGTAGTATAGGGTAAGCAAGCAATAAAATTATTTAACCACGGGGCTCCGGGTGTACTTTACATTGGATTAGGTTTCGTTATCTAGCCAACCTAGAAGAGTGATTAACCTAACTACACTATCCTAGCTAATTACAAATTATGGAGCTCTCGTAGCTTGAATCCCCCTAGTTCTATCATTTGGATTGACGTTGCGTACTGTCCCAGCTCAATCGACTCAATTCATCTACCTTTAAGGAGCTTATCTCCCTCGGATATTGACCCGAAATAACGCAGCGGTGAGTGGTAGTGCTCTATTTAAACTAGGGATTCATATACCATCAAGAAATCGACCAAATCGACCTCCTCGGGGATTACCCGGAATGACATATCATAGGAGTGAACCTAAGACACCAATAATGGGCTCTAAGGGGATTATCTCCCACCAATGTCAAAAACTCAATTGACATGTAAGACTCATGCAATTCATGAAACCATCCATCAACTAAATAAGTTCATCAATCAAACATAGAACTTGTCACATACATCATCATCAAACTAAAATCTAGAACTAGGGTTCATTAACCTAAGAGAAGAGGTCTAATTATAGAGAGAGAAAAGAGAGATTACAAAAAAAAAGTTCGAGATCTTCATCTTCTAGGCTTAAATCCTTGACTCCAAGATCAACTCAAGCCTCCAATAAGCTCCAAGATCACTCAAGACCTCTCTCTCTCTCTCTCTCTCTCTCTCTCTCTCTCGAAATGGCTCTTTGGGTATTTTGGGTCGGAACCCTAAAGCTCCAAACCCAGCCAAGCTCTCCTTGTTTCTCCCACAAACTGCCTTTTTATACAGCTCGTCGGCTGACATCATGTTTAGAACATCACGATCGTGATCTCAAACTCCAGGCCATGATCTCGTCCAAAGTCGATGCCATTTTTGTCCATCTTCACGTCCTCTTCACAATTGTCACGGTTTGTGACCGTGATAATGGATATGCCCGCGAGACGTGAAAATGCTCCTGGAACCGTGAAGAAGTCATGACCATCTTGCAATTGTCACGACCCTAAGGTCGTGATCTTCACGTCTAACCATGATCATGGCCTTTTCTTCACTTTTTGGCGCTTTTCGACTACCAATCGTCCCAAAATTCGTCCTCGACCTTTCCACACGTACTAGGACCTGAAATACTTCAAAATGAACACAACCTAGCGTAAAATAGGTCTAGGAACAATGATTTCCAAGTAAAACAATCAAGATATGAGGGGGTAAAGGAAGTGTAATTTTGTCCGAATCAAACTCCCCCACACTTCAATATTTGCGTGTCCCCAAGCAAAACAAGTAAAACAAAAGGTAAGCTTGCAACCCCTTTCTCCAAAAAAATTGGGGCATGTCATAAGTCACAAAGCAAGTGAATCACAATGGCTATTAGGCACCAACATATGGACAACATCAATCCTGACAACCACTATAAATGACATTTAAATGCAATAAAACCGTGTAAAGTAAGAGTCCTCACCTTGTTCACAAAACAATACACAACTTGTCTAAACGACTCATGAATTACAGTCATTCATGCATCAAGATCAAGTCTTCAGAAAAAACGATCGAGCAATCAAGGTCCTCATCGGGGTACATGAAATGAATAAAATCATGAAGAACGAATCTTTCACTCTCGACAAGTGGGTTCAGAACCATTTTGATACAAAAGATGTGCATACTCATTTGCTCAGCCCTGCCGTCTCTTCGCCATGATAGCAACCTCTAAATGCTAGAGTTCACAAGATGGGTGTCATCACTAGCTTGTCTGGAGGTCTTACACTCGGGTTCAAACGACTGGCTAGGGTTTAGCACATAGGAAAAATACTTTTTGAGTGCTGACACATATAACATAAGGTTCCACAATTCCACCTAGAACCTATTCACAATGACCGAAGTCCACTCACAAAAACCACAAACCTCCTGTTCCACAATTCCAAAACAACAACCAATCACGAACACTATCCACACATACTTTTTTTTTGTTGCTATAATTGCTATCGAAACGGTTTAAGCACAAGACTGAAGGAGGTAAACAATCATGTTTGTGTTCCTAAGCTTGACAACTAAGAAACACACTTTTTAGAGCATGAATAACTTTGTGGCCACTCTCTACTTTTATTTTCCATCTTTATTACTTTCTTATTTTTCTTTCTTTCTTTTCCTTTTTTTTTTTTCTTGAGGATTAGAAGAGAGCTTACATAACATGCCACATTCTTTGAACTTCGAAAAAAATGCTCACCTTTAAGGACTTCCTTCAAAACTCACTTTCACAGTTAGCAGAAACCATGCAAGACCCACAATGTGGAACCTCAATGTAGCTCAATTGATGGGAGCTTCAAAGCATAAGGGTGACTCGACAGTGGTGTAGACTCGAAGAAAGTAAGAGTCACTCTATCAAAACTCAATCAAGCTCAAATAGCGAGAGCTACACAACACAAGAGTGACCCTAAGCACATGGCTCAAAAGGGTAGACTAGGGGATAATGTAATCGAGACATGTCAATTTTTGGTTCGTGATCTAATCCTATGCCTACATGGCTACATCTTCCTTGCTAGTGACAATGTGAATTTTATAGATCATGGTAAGAGGGATCTATCACACAAAAACAAAAAACGAGCAACACAAATCTCACATGGCTGCCTAGATGCTCAATCATTCATTCCAACTTCCAAATTTCAATGCATAGCAATTGTGATTAATGAGCAATCAATCCAAAACATTCATTGGTTCGCTAACACATGAAAACCAAACCTTTGCACAAACCTAATGCATATCTCAGTCATCATCATAGGTTGTTCTCAATCTCAAACAAATCATCCATATATCATGTTAATAGCCACGAGATTCGAAACAAATCACCAAAAGTGACACTATGATCATGCAAATGTAGAATTTGGTTTACTTTGAGCCCTCAAATTTTTAAAATTTGGGCATTCAACTAGGCTCCAAGCACTCAAAATCACACCAATCATTCACACATGCACACAAGCATAAAAGAATACCCCCACACTTAAGCTTCGCATTGCCCTCAATGGCATAAAGTAAGGAGATAGAACGATGTACCATATATGGTGTGAATGTTGGTGGGAGGGATCGGAGTTCGTGTAAGATTCGGAAGAGCAATGCCATGTCCAAACTGTCAGAACCAGTTGGTCCCAATAACTCGAATTGTTGGGAGAAGGTTTTGCTGGATCTTATACCACACTCTTAAACGACCCCTCAAACGAAAGCCAACCCTTGGGCTTGAAGTTTGCATAGGTCCACCATACCTTGTGCTTTAATATAAACTGTTAATATTGAGGGTTGTGGAGATTCGAACACTTGACCTTTCGGTTTTAGGCTCTGATACCATGTCAAGAGCCAGTTGGTCCCAATAACTCGAATTGTTGGGGGAAGGTTTTGCTGGATCTTATACCACACTCTTAAACAAACACCAAAAAATCCACAAAGGTTGTCTTATTGAAGAGAAACGAAAACAAACCGATGGTGGTTGGGTTGCCTCCCACAAATCTCTTCTTTAACATCGTGAGCCAGACAGTTGTTCTTCAAGTTTCACTCCACCCTAGAACCTCCTTGAAGTTAAGGTTCTTTTCAGTGATGTGGAGTCGCAAGTCACGAGCATTGGATGCTTCAAATGATGTAGATGGCTCATGAACTTGAATGGTCTTGAGGCTCCGCCGACGAGAGCTTTCCTTCTTCTTTCTTCCCTTTGCCCCACACCATGTAAGACCTCATTGATTGAACACCATCTCATCCACTAAGAGGGATTGATGATGATTTGGTCTTGGCTTGGCAAAGAGCCACAAATTGGTCCTTCTCGAGTAGCGCATCAAGGTCGGGTAAAAAGCTTTGGTGGCACTTGTAACTTGTAGAAACTTCATCCACCACGACCTCCTCCTCATCTTGGACACCACTTGAATCTTCAACCTCAACCTCCTTTCCTTCTTCCTCAATTTTTTCCTTCCGTTGGGAACAAACATAATCTTCCTCTTTTTTTACGCTCATTTCCTCCTCCACAACCTCTTATTTCACCTTCTCATTCAAGTCTTCAAGCGTAGTTTGGAGGGCAAGATGTCATGCAAGATCATTGAAAGGGTTATCATGCTCCTCTACCCTCGTGACTTGGTCTCCAAAGTTGTTCTCAGAAAGGGGAAAGGTGCAAAAATCATCAATGCAACCCTTTTGTTCATTCTCACAACAGGATTTCTCTAGGGTGAGTTCCTCTTGCTTCACACGGTTGTCATTGATCAATGATAGAACCAAGAAATTTGGCTCTATCTAGGGATTAGAAACAAAGAGGATCAACTAGGGATTGATCTCTTAATGGTAAGAGAAGAGATAGGGATTGGGAAATTGAGTAGAGAAGGGAGAGGAGAGGAGAAGGAGCTGCAACAGCAGCTTGGTAGAGATGGGAAGAGAGAGGGGATTAGGAAAAATTATTTAGGTTAATCTTTGCTTAGTGGGTAATCTGACTTACAAGAATATTGACCTCCCAATAATTTAGGTTTATACAACCCAATAATTATTTAGGTTTATACAACCCAATAATTCCATAATACTACCCCAAATCATTAACCTCCCACAATGACCCTTAATAAATCCGAACAAGTCATAAATAACAATAAACCGACAAAATAGTCCAAATAATCAAATTGCATAAATGTGGGTTTCTATCATCCCCGCCTCCTTCAGAACAACCTTGACCTCAAGTTTTAACTCCAGACTCATGCTCTCCTCCATCTTCTGCGACCTCGTCCTCCCACCGCCCCACCAGCATCATCAAGTCAGGCCTCTCATACTGGTGCCCAAACGTTAACCTCTCATTGAAGTCAAAGCACTTGCCTTCTCTCCTCTTCTACTCGACCTCCGCTGGGGATAATCTCACAAATCCCTTTGGTGATGCACTTGGTCCTAGTCAGCCTCTTGTCGGTGTCGAGACCACTGCAGACCCAATGCTTGAGCTTACCCCACCCAGAGTGCCTCCCCTGCTAGTGATTGTCGAGCTACTACTCCCTCCTCCACTAGGCCTCTAGTAGCGACCTATGGTGCTTATCTAGCTCACAATCTACTCTTCTTCGTGACCTACAAGATGGAAAATAGTCTTTAAAGTGTAACACCCCAATGTTTTGGATCGAGTTCAACCATATTTCATAAATGATTAGATAGACGGTTACGTACGAATGGTTAAAACAGTGGATCAATAATAATAATAGTAATAATAATTATTATTATTATTATAAAAAGAAAAAAAAACCATACACAGCCAGCTATCAGCTGAAACCACCCACCAACAACGCATTTACATTCTCATCCGCTTGTCCCAAGAGACACATGAGCAATCCCTTCTCAATTATATCTACATAGCAAAAGTTATTGCTTTCTAATGGAGCAGGTGAAAAAGAGTGTCGGTGCTCCATCTTCTTCCATAAATATAATACTAGCTACTTCTTCAAGTCTTCACTTGTCCCTGACCTATCGCCCCTCTCCATCACTACTGCTTCTCCAAGAACGTCAGCACTCATCCTTCATCGCCATTAACTTTGTCCATCCTTTCCTTGCCACACGAAGTTTCCCGTCACTATCATTTTCGATCGGATAGCTACCACGACACTAGCAACTGTTTCCATCGAGAGTCTCTTCCTCTGTCTCTCGAACCATAGATAAGAACAATGGAATCACAGCCTTTATCAACCTTCAAAGCTCTGTAGTACTAACCATGGATGTCTTTCACCGTAGCATTGACGGGGAAGACGTGGGGTCATCGAATGTCGACCCAAACAAGGAACAAGGGCCATACATCTTTGTATCGACGTCTAGGCACGAATACTAGGTAAGGAAACCACGATCCTCACATTCGAAACTGATTACGTATGAGTTTGTACGAGTTATAGTTTTCTGAAAAACTGATTACGTATCAGTCCCCCAAAGTGTTCAATACATACAGCTTAGTCCCTCTGAGTTTTTAGTTTTGACAAATTGGCCCGAAAGTTGTATTTATTTTATGATTATGATTAGTTGCGATGCTTTCCAGTAGGTACTTTCATGATCTAATAATTTTAGAATTTCTAGGAAATTAATATACAGCTCGTGCATAGAATTTAGAATTTTTGGATCTGAACTTGTATTTATAAAAATTGAACGAATGATGCTTTTAATTAATTAAAATACTGTACGAAGTCGGTTTGGCAATTTGATAATTTTTCATGAAACTAGGATAATTTATTGATGTTATAAAATTATGAATCAGAATTATTAGTTTTCGTGACTCGTTTTAAAAATTATATATGATTTATTTTAATAGGAAAAAGAGGTTATTTAAAAGGGGGCTTATGATTATTAATTGGGATTAATGATTTGAGTTAACCAAGGTCATAATTTGGAGTCTTAAGTGGAAAATATATTTTTAGAAATTTATGAGGATTTTATGAGAGTTATTTTAAGATTTATTGAATTGCTTGAGATGATTTAATTCTTGATTAAAGGTTGAAAAGTTTAGTTTGAAGGAAATGATTTAAATGAGATTGAGGGCCATTTTTAAAGGATTTTGGGACTAAGTAATCAATGAGAGAAATTTTCCCAATACGTTAAAGGGACTAAATCTGAGGATTACCGACTAAGGGAAGATTATTTCAGTTTATAGGATTGAGGAAGTGATCGGATTAAGGATTTCACATCAAGGGAACTAAGAATCGTCATTTGAGAGGCGAGTGGTTTGAGGGGGTAAATTCTACGCCTTACTTGTTTTCAAGTAATTGCCTTACGAGTTTTTAAGGAATGTGTGTTTACGTGAATTGTATGCCAGTGATGGATTTATGTCGTTATTGATAAAGCATGTTCTATTTGAGATATTATCTGAGATGATTATTTGAGCTTTCAATATTTACTTGAAGCTTTTATATTTATGTTTATTTAATGAAGGTTGCATGATCTTTAAGGATCAAAATTTAAGAGGTATTTCACTCCTAATTAAATTAGGGAGAAAAGATTTAAAGGTAGTTCACTAATGCCAGTCCCCCGCCCCAGTGAAAGTTTAAAGGAAGAGCAAGTTTGCTCTTAAGGAACATGTGGATGAATCACTTAGACATCACATGAAGTTTAAAGGAAGAGTATGATGTACTCTTAAGGTTTATGGGGTTGAATCGATTACTCCCATAAAAAGGTTTAAGGAAAGGCCTTGGTTGGCCCTCATACGTATGAGCTGGGCGGCTGGACTAGTTAGTGAAGGGATCCCAGAGTCGTCAAAGGTTTAAGATTTTTTAGGGTGGTGAGTAACAACAACTCCCACGTTTTTAAGGGTTAAAATTTAAAGGGTGGAAGTATGAACAACTTCCAAAAGTTTTTGAGGTGAACACTTAAGGGGATACCCGTAAGTGCTTCAAGTTTAAGTAATGGCGTAGACTGACCCCAACCCACTCACCAGGTCGTAGAGGAGGAGCTAGAGAGCATCCAGTCGAGGAGCATCCAGTGAGAGAGCAGGCTAACAGAGGAGGACCACGTGAGCACTTCTGAAGATGTCTGACCACGGATCGGAGTAAGCAGAATTTGTAATCTTTAGTTATTTGCTTTATGATCATGAGTAATGACTGGAGATTTTAAAGGATAAGAATTTATGGTTTGAGGTTTGCCCAAATGTTAGGGCTTTGCGTATGAATTATAACGATTTATTTCAGTATTGGTATTTAAAGCACATTATTATTTCCTTTCTTTCAAAATTTTAAATATGCTCCGGAGCAAAAATTTTATTTAAGGGTTTTAGAGATCGGGATGTGACATAAAGAGTCGGACACGCTAAAACACAACACTAAACTGCGATCAAGTATAACCGCAGAATGGAAATGCAGTATAGTGGAATCAAGTAATAAATGTCAACCCAGGGCCTAGATGTACTGCCTACTCCGTGATTATCTATTATCTAGCGGGAAAGTTTAGTGAAAATGAGTTTAAACTAAATCAGAAAGAAAGCAGTAAATTGTCTGGTTTCTTGAAGCAAGAGAAGAGTCACTCGGGAATGATTCTCCTTGGCTCTTTAGTTAGGTCCAAGTTGTAATTTCCTTAGGTTGATTTACTGTTGATTAAACTGCGGAAGATCCGAAAGTAGCGTGGACTTGAAAGACTAACCGGCAGGCGACTAGTCTTCACCGGGATAGAACGCTAAGGCAATTAACACAGAACTCCACCTCTGGAACCAGATTCCAGTACAAAGCGGTGAATTGACTAACTCTCGTATAATCAATTCACTACTATCGATTAAAGAAGCTCTAACAACCTATTCAGATTATATCTATCATAGGTTATATCAGAAATCAAGAGAATTTGATCAGGATTCAATTGACTCAATAAACACACTTCAATAGATTATAATCAAACATTATATCAATCCAAAAGTCATTACAATCATGATCCCTAACGCATGGAACTAGGGTTCTTCATACCCAAGTGAGAGAAAGTTCTACTCCATGAAGAAAGAGTAGAAAACATAAATCAAAACAGTCATACTCATAAAGATAAGAATAATCTGCTCTAGGATGTCAATCTTCACTCCTAGAGATGCAATATGGGCTTCAATGTGAGAAATCCACTCCAAATAGCTCATAGGGTTTGTTCTTCGCACTTTCTCTATCTAGAACTCTACTTTTTCTCCAAAAAGTCGATTCCCCTCTCAAAGACCCAAAATTGGGTTAAAACCCAAAAAATAACGACCACGCGGCCGTGTGGAATCCTCATGTGCCCGTGCAACTCTCCAAAATGCATCGTTTGAATTAGTGGCTTGTATTGCCCTGCACGGCCAGAACTGCACGGTCGTATGGAAATTCGGCCAGCCCATGTGAAGTCTCTGGAAATCCCACACAGCCAAAAGGGGCACTTGCACGACTCGTACCGCCTTGACTCGTACCGACTCAAAGACCCAAAATTGGGTTAAAACCCAAAAAATAACGACCACGCGGCCGTGTGGAATCCTCATGTGCCCGTGCAACTCTCCAAAACGCATCGTTTGAATTAGTGGCTTGTATTGCCCTGCACGGCCAGAACTGCACGGTCGTATGGAAATTCGGCCAGCCCATGTGAAGTCTCTGGAAATCCCACACAGCCAAAAGGGGCACTTGCACGACTCATACCGCCTTGACCGTGCAAAAGGGTGCTGCACGGCCAAGTTGCACGGCCGTGTGAAAGTATGGTCAGGTCGTGTGGCTGACTCTTCTTCCCATCAACTGTCCAAACTTCATCCAATCGACCCTGAACTCAGGCCCAAGCCTTCATGCACGTACTAGGACATGAAATATGACAAAAGAACACAACCTAGAATAAAATATGCCAAGGAACGATCAATCACTAAGCTAAACGATCAAGAAATGAAGGGGAAAACATGTGCAAATGCGGTGCTATCAAATTCCCCCACACTTAACCATTTGCTTGTCCCCAAGAAAACCAAGTCAGACACAAGGTAAGATCAAAACATTTTAACCATGCAAACTTTGGGGACATATCATATAGGCAAAAAACGCGTGAATCATACTGGCTTTTAGACATCAACACATGAACAACCTTAACGGCAACCAAGACAACCACCACATATGACATTTGAGTGCAGTAAAATCGAGTAAAGGAAGAGTCTCCCTTCTGTTCACCAACCAACATAGACTAGACTTAACCACTTATTCAAGATAATCACCTCATGCATAAAACTCAAGACATCAGAATCAAGACCGAGCAATCTAGGTCCTCACCGAGGTAAAGAATGTAAAAAGTATAAGGAAGTCAGGACAATTTGATGTGAAAAGGAGCATGCTTATTCTCTCAAACCTAGCATCTCTTCACCAAGATGGGCGCCTCTAAATGCTAGAGTTCATATATCAAGTGTCACCACTAACTAGTTAGGATGTCTTAGATACGGGTTCAGATGATTGGCTAGGGTCTTGGACATGGGAAAAAAGGCCTTTTAGGTGGTGGAAGAATTCATAGCACAAATTTCCACAGTTCCAAAACCAACAAAGTTACAATCATTCAAACCAATTACTTTCTTTCTGCCATTCTGCATTAATCACGTTCTTTAGAGCACAAGAGTGAAGGAGGTCACAACTTGTTAGTATTTCTAAGCCAGACTGCTAAGAAACACTACTTAATGAGCATGATTCATATTTTTAGTGATGGCTCTCTTTTGCTTTCATAAAAAAAAAATTCTTTCTTGAGAGAACCACCACCTTTTCACATTGTTACAAACACATGCCCAACTTTTAAGAACTACCTCCAACCCTCATATTACTTCTAGCAGATACAGGAGAGAATGCTACACGGCTCAAAGGGGCTGACTATGGGTATGACACCAGAACAATCGATTTGGTCGTGGGATAATCCTATGCCTCCATCATCCTAACTAGTGGCAACGTGAATGCTACACATAATATAAGAGGGATCTATCACACAAGAAAGAAACGAGCAGGCTCAAATCTCACATGAATACCTATATGCTCGATCTCTCATTTTGATTCCCTGAACTAGATGCATGAACAATTGTAGAAAATAAGTGATCAATCCAAGTCACAGTTGGTAAGCAACTAGTTGAAAAATCGAACCCCTACACAACTCTACTGTACATCTCAGTCATCATTATAGGTTGTCCTAGTCACAATCAAGTTGTCATGCATCAATTCTAATAGCCATTTGATTCACCACATACCACAGTGCCCATATGATTATGTAAACATAAGTACTTGAGCCCTCAAATCTCGAGGGATGATGTTACTGGGAAAATGGACTGCTGGGGGACTGGAAAGGGGACCACTCATCAGGGGTAAACTAGAAGGTGGACCACTTGAAAGGCATAGAGCTAGAGTCATCAAAACATAGTGGGTGATAGAAACAATAGTTCCAAGTGGAAAAACCAAAAAGAAACAAAAGAAAAAAAAACCGTGGTGGGATTGCCTCCCCACAAGACCTTCTTTTACGTCATTAGCTGGACGCAGAGGGTAGATGCATAGAGCGGTGTAGGAACAGGTGCCTCCAAGAGTGGATCCACATCGCTCTTGAGGTACAACTTCATATGGTACCCATGCACACGACAGGTGTGACCACCAGCACTTGTCAACTCGACCTGGCCATCTGGCAAGATGCAAGCGAGTGAATACTCGGATGGCCAGGGCGTTCGTGGCTCAGGAGCCGGGACCAACTCATAGTGGTCTCCAGCTTTCTCTTGAGCAGGCTTAGCTACCTGCAGTTTCGGCCGCCACTCCTCCTTGATCTTTTCTTTTGGTAACGGGGTGGACGGGAGTGGCGGCGAAGGCATGGGAGGAGAGTCCTACAAAACGGAAGGCACAGAAGGATACATGGCAGACTCGTGCACTTGGTGAGAGAAAGCATGCAAAGGCGATAAAGCATACATATTATTAGCAATGGAAAATGTTATCTGCTCCTCACCATCCCTCAAAATCAGGGTCCCATCATGCACATTTATAAGGGCCTTGGAGGTATCTAAGAAATGCCTACCTAGTATAAGGGGCACTTCTGTGTCCTCATTGATGTCTAGGACAACAAAACTCGCAGGATAAAAGAATCTGCCAACCTTAACTTGGAGGTCTTCCACTATGCCTCTAGGATGAACTATGGATCAGTAAGTTAATTGAATACTCATCCTAGTTGCATTGGGTTCACCTAGGCCTAGTTTCTTGAACAGTTTATATGGTATAACATTGATACTAGTGCCTAGATCCGCCAAGTACCCCTCGAAATGCAATTTACCAATAGAGCACAGGATAGTAAAACTACCTGGGTCCTTCTGCCTCTGTGGAAGCTTGTTCTGCAAAATGGCAGATCACTCCTCGCTGAGCTCCATAGTGGACAGCTCGCTCATCCTTTTCTTCTTAGAGGGGAGATCTTTCAGGAACTTCGCATACTTAGGCATCTGAGGTAATGCCTCTAGGAAGGGTACTTGAACATTCAGCTTCCCAAGCATGGACATGAAGTTCCCGAACTCTGCCTCTAGCCGGTCTTTGTGCATCCTAGTGGGAAAATGGAGCTTAGGCTTATATTCAGCTACTACTGGCTGAGGCTTTGGGGTCCGAACCTGTGGCTCCTTTTCCTTCACCAGGTCTTCTTTCAACTCCGGGGTGATCTGGGGAACCTTCTTTGCACTCCTCGGCGGTGCATCCTTAGGCACAGTCCCACTTCTCAGCATGATGGCATGCAACCCCTCCTTATGATTTCTGGGATTCGGCAAGGGTTGGCCAGGAAGTGTGTCAGCCGGTCTGGAAGTAAGGGCATATGCTAGGTGCCCGATTTTGGTGTCCATATCATATAGGAGTGCATGTTGGTTCCTCTGGCTGGCTTCAATCTCCATGAATTTGCACGCAGCCACTTCCATGAATTACTCTAATTTATTGAACTTCTGGGTACTAGTGCTGGCCAAGGTGGTCACTAGATCCCTCAGTTCTGACACGGGGTCGCCCGGTGTT
Organism: Linum trigynum; assembly: GCA_964030455.1. Lineage (NCBI taxonomy): Eukaryota > Viridiplantae > Streptophyta > Magnoliopsida > Malpighiales > Linaceae > Linum > Linum trigynum. Next base: position 21,993,498 of record OZ034814.1, on the reverse strand, counting down.
GGGACTAATGGAGATGCACCAAGTTGCTGGCACTGCTGCTATGGGGGCTGTAGAAAAGCCTGCCCCTATCTGGGCTGATAAAATGTCTACGGCTGCATCTGGCCTGGGCGGGGCTGGTATGGCTGTCTCTGGTTTGGAAAACTAGCTACCGAAGTCGAGAAGCCAGGTGGCTTGGGATTATTGTTTCCACTCTAGGAAAAATTTGGATGATGGCGCCTCCCCTCGTTGTATGTACTACTGTAGGGTTCGTTGCGCCAAGCATTATTGATGAAATTCAGCTGCTCATGCGGTGTGCTAGACTCTCGCATGGCCTGGCAGTCCTCCACACTGTGATTGGTGCTCTCACACCACTGGCACTGCATCGCTTGCAGCTGCCCAGTCCCGGAGTTCATCCCATTCTGGTCGATGGTTGAGACCAGCTTAGACACAACCTGCACCAACTTAGATGACTGGGTGTCCACAGTATGCACACTCCGGCCTGGTGTTCGCCTCGGCCTCCTAGCAATCCCCAGTCATATCCCCACTCTGCCATCTCCTCAAAGAGATGTTTCAACTGTGGTGGCGTCTTGGTTAGCATATTCCTGCCACATACCGAGTCGATCAATTGCTTATCTTAAGGGAAAAGAGCTCGATAGAAGTTTCCCACCTTGAAAGCATCGTTGAAATTATGATTGGGACACATCACGAAGAGACTGGTGTATCTCTTCCCTCGCTTGTCGGATGGTCTCACCTTCTTCTGATGATAACTAATATCCTTCTGCAGGTCCGCCGTATTAGATGGAGGATGATAGTAGGTGAGGAACTTGTCAGCTAGGCTGGTGAATAAACAGATCTATCCCGGAGGCCGGGTGTCCAGCCACTCCTTGGCCTGCCCTTCCAAATTAAATGGAAAGTACCTCATATGGATGGCGTCTGAAGGGACCCCATTAATCTTGATTCCATCGATCAGCTCGTGGAATCACCGTAGGTGTGATCTGGGGCACTCCCCGTCCTTTCCATGGAATACCACCAAGCCGCACAACATGGTGATGGCAGAGGTGCTCGCCTCAAATTTATTAGCTGGACCTTGAGGTTGATGGATGGGCGACCTTATGTCTGCAGCTCTAGCGGTCCATTAGTACCCCATTGTATGCTCATCGGGGACAAGCTGCCCGCCAGCATTAGGCTCACCCATCTCTTCCTCCTGGTTGATGTTTAGATGCTCCAAAGCTTCCTCCAGAGCCATTCGTACCTTCAAAGTTTGCTTGAGGTTACGACAGGTTCGTTCAGTCTCCTGGTCCAATGGCAGTAGACCTCCCGACTAGCTACTGGGCAGGCACTACCTGCACACAATCAGCAAAAGCAACCCGTGAAGGCACACAAGTGGAAGAAAGAGAATGCAGTAAATAAAATTTTAAAGTAACAGACTTTCACATTTCTACAATAACCTAGATTTCCCCAACAACGGCGCCAAAAACTTGACACGCTAAAACACAACACCAAAATGCGACCAAGTGTAACCACAGAATGGAAATGCAGTATAGTGGAATCAAGTAATATATGTCAACCCAGGGCCTAGATGTAGTGCCTACTCCGTGATTATCTATTATCTTGCATGAAATTTTAGTGAAAATGAGTTTAAGCTAAAGCAGAAAGAAAGCAGTAAATTGTCTGGTTTCCTGAAGCAAGAGAAAAGTCACTTGGGAATGAGTCCCCCAAGATCTTTAGTTAGGTCCAAGTTTTAATTTTCGTAGGTTGATTTACTGTTGATTAAACTGTGGAAGATCCGAAAAATAGTTTGGAATCTCTTAAGCTGACCAAGCCCCTCTTAGACAGACTAACCGGCAGATGACTAGTCTTCACCGGGATAGAAAGCTAAGGCAATTAACACAAAACTCCACTAGTGGAACCAGATTCCAGTACAAAGCAGTGAATTGACTAACTCTCATATAATCAATTCACCACTATCGATTGAAGACGCTCTAACAACCTATTCAGATTCTATCTATCACAGGTTAAAGCAGAAATCAAGAGAATTTGATCAGGATTAAATTGACTCAATAAACACACTTCAATCGATTATAATCAAACAGTATATCAATCCAAAAGTCATTACAATCATGACCCCTAACACATGGAACTAGGTTTCTTCATACCCAAGTGAGAGAAAGTTATACTCCATAGAGAAAGAGTAGAAAACAGAAATCAAAGCAGTCATACTCATAAAGATGGGAATAATCTGCTCTGGGATGCCAATCTTCACTCTTGGGGATGCAATGTGGACTTCAATGCAAGAAATCCACTCCAAATAGCTCCTAGGGTTTGTTCTTCGCACTTTCTCTCTCTAGAACTTTGTTTTTCTCTCCAAAAAGTCGATTCTCCACTCAGAGCATTGAAATTGGGTTAAACCCCAGAAAATCACAACCACGCGGCCAGGCCACGCGACCGTGTGGAATCCTCATGTGCCCATGCAATTCTCCAAAACACATCGTTAGTTGCTTGTATTGCGCTGCACAGCCAGAACTACACAGCCGTGTGGAAATTCGGCCAGCCCGCGTGAAGTCTCTGGAAATCCCACACGGTCAAATGGGGCACTTGCACGGCTCGTACCTCCTTGACCGTGCAAAAGGGTGTTGCACGCCAAGTAGCACGACCATGTAAAAATATGGTCAGGCCGTGTGGCTTACTCTGCTTCCCATCAACTGTCCAAACTTCGTCCAATCGACCCTGAACTCATGCCCGAGCCTTCATTCACGTACTAGGACCTGAAATATGACAAAAGAACATAACCTATCGTAAAATAGGCCTAGTAATGATCAACCACTAAGTTAAACGATCAAGAAATGAAGGGAAAAACATGTGAAAATACGGTGCTATCAGATTCTGGCTTGAAGACCCTGACCGCGGCATCAATCTCATGCTGCAATCCCACCATACACAACCCCACCAAGGTTTCTTCGACACCCCTTTGAATTGATTACCCAGCTTGAGGAACTCCGCCCGGTAAGTTGCTACAGTCCCGGTGTTCCTCAACTTGGCCTGATTAGTTGCAACAACCACAACCATACATCCTCCTGGCCATTAAATTTTGAAAACTCGATGGTCGGAGGTTTAGCCCTAAAGACAAGATCATCATCTCCATCATAGGTCTTGTTGTACGATCCATACATGTTAATGCCCGAATTCCACCATGGGGGCCTTGCGGAAGTCGTGGCCTCCTCTCCTGGAATCTGGCGCCTCCTCCGCCCCCTGGGTATCCCGCATACCCTCCATTCCGCCCATAAGATCCACGACCCGTGTCCGCCCTTGGGTTATGTTGATGCCCTGCAGGTTGATGAGCTTTGAATGGCGGGTAAGGGCTCACAGCGCCATATGGGCCATGCCAGGTTGTCGAACCCTGTTGCTGGCTCGGATCAAATGTTGATTGTTTTGGGTTAACCCCAGTCTGATTAGTACCGGTCCAACATATTTTGGTCTGATATTTTTGTTCAAACCAAACCCCACTGATTAGTCAATGCCCTTTTCCTGGCCCCACCCGCTATGGTCCTAGGCTTGCTCTGCCCAAGATCTCGATCAATCCATCAGGTTTAGTTTTTCATCCTCTAACTCTTGGTCCATGCCCAATTAGCCTATCCTATTGGACTCCTTGGGGTACCCCAACGCTCTTTCCTGGGCCGTAGGGTTCGGCACCCCAAAGCCCGTCGCCAGCACCACAACCCCATCATGTGCCGCCACCATCGTCTCCATCACTGTTGTGTCACCTTCGTCGTGCCTCGCGGTCTCCTAACCCAGCAGCCTTCCTTGAAGGTTCTCAAGAATATCCTGTAAGCCGCCCAACACTTGCCAAATCTCCTTCTTCTCTACCTTCCGAATCTCCTTCTTGAATTTTCGAGCCTCTTGCTCTCGCGTCCTCCACGTAATCGCCCTTTTTACGGTGGTCTTGAGATCATCCATTTTTTTTTTGTCGCCCACCGCACCCTCCTCTCTCGCCCTTGCTGCTTGCGACGTAGGATTCTTCGCTGACAACGTATTTAGAGGAACGACAACAACATCAGAAGACCCTCCATTGTTTCCCTGCTTCGCAGCCTTGGCTTCAGCGGAAGCCTTTTTCCTGTGCGGCCTTCTCGGGAGCTTTCTCAGCTACAGACTATTACTTGGTTACTGTCATTGTTAATCTTGGATTATCCACGGTCTAGAGTTGTCATGACTCACTCTTAGAACATGCTCTTATACCAATATGATAAAACCAAGAGATTTTGCTCTTTCGACCAATATGATAGAACCAAGGAGGGATGGGTTGGAGCATGCTCTTTCAAAGTTCTCCATGGAAAGCTCCAATTTGGACTTTACTTCACGTTGTGGGAGATCCAAGTTCGACCATCCTTCGTCGGTGCCTCGGGCAAATCGCTCCACACTGAGCTCCAATATGCTCTTTGGCTCCGGTTGTGGAGTCTTACATGGTCTTGAGGAATGCCCAATGAAGGCCTCCATTGCTAACTCCAACTTGGATTTATTCCTCGGTTTGTGGAGGGAAGTTTTCTTGGTATGGGGAAACTTCTTGAAATCCCCATGGGTATGGTTGTTCTTCTTGGAGATGAAGTTGATCATAGAACCTGGTTCCTTGGATTCCACCATCTTGATTACACGATGAAGCACTGGGGTATCCCATTTAGGTGGTTGTGGATACCCCCACATGTTGTAGAAGCCATGGTGATCCATGATTCAATCTACACAAACAAAATCAAACAAACACAAACCATCCTTCAATACGAAGAGTGGGTCAACAAACAAAAACAAAGAATAAAACGACTAAAGTATTGACCCTAGCCTTTTGCCGATAACCTAGAATATCCCAGGCAACGACGTCAAAAACTTGGCTGGACTCCAATTACACATCCCAGTCGATGGCCAAGCATAACCGGCGACCTAGTGTAACATAGGGTAAGCAAGCAATAAAATTAACAAACCACGAGGATCTAGGTGTACCTTACTTCAGTTTAGGTTTTGTTATCTATCCAACCAAAAATAGTGATTAATCTAACTAACCTAAGTACACTGCCTTAGCTAATTACAAGTTGTGGAGCTCTCTTAGGTTGAATCACCCTAGTTCTATCATTTGGATTGATGTTGTGTACTATCCTAGCTCAATCGACTCAATTCATCTACCATTTAGGAGCTAGACTCCCTCGGGTATTGATCGGGAATGGCGTAGGGGTGAATGGTAGTGCTCTATTTAACCTAGAGATTCATATACCGTCAAGAAATCGACCAAATCGACTCCCTCGGAGATTACCAGGAACGACATATGGTAGGAGTGATCCTAAGACACCAATAATGGGTTCTAAGGGAATTATCTCCCTCCTAGGTCAAAATCTCAATTGACCTGTAAGACTCATGCAACTCATGAAAAACATCCATCAATTAAATAAATTCATCAATCAAACATAGAATCTGTCAGATGCATCATCATCAAACCAAAATCTAGAACTAGGTTTCATCAACCTAAGAGAAGAGAAATATTACAGAAAAAAGCTCAAGATCTTCATCTTCTAAGCTTGAATCCTTGACTCAAAGATCAACCCAAGCCTCCAATTAACCTCCAAGATCACTCAATACCTCTCTCTCTCTCTCTCTCTCTCTCTCTCTCTCTCTCTCTCTCTCTCTCTCTCTCTCTCTCTCTCTCTCTCTCTGTAGAATGACTCTTTGGGTGTTTTAGGTTGGAACCCTAAAGAAGAACCCTAAAATTCCAAACCCAACCAAGTCTCCTTTTTTCTCCCACAATCTGCCTTTTTATACAACCCGATGGCTGACATCATGATCAGAACATTACGGTTGTAATCTCGAACACCATATAGTAATCTTGTCCAAAGTCATTGCCGTTTTTGTCCATCTTCACGACCTCTTCACAATTGTCACGGTCTGTGACATTGACAATGGATATGCCCTCAAGACGTGCAAATGCTCCTAGAATCATGCAAAAGTCACGACCATCTTAAAATTAACACGGCCGTGAGGCCGTGATCTTCACGTCCAAACCGTGAGAATGGCCTTTCTTCACTCTTTGGCGCTTTTTGACCTCCAATCGTACCAAAACTCGTCCTCAACCTTTCCACATGTACTAGGATCTGAAAATGTCGAAAGGAACACAACCTAGCATAATATAGGTCGAGGAACAATGATTTCTAAGTCACAAAATCGATATATAAGGGGGTAAAATATGTGTAATTATGCCCTAATAAAAAAGGTATGCCCGAATCAAGTAGCAAAGGTGCCAACGACGCCACTTTACTAATGAAAAAGGAAGACCCGACCCCATTTTGGGAGAAACTTCCACTCTGTTAGGAAGTTATCTAGGAGCATCCTGATTCACTCGACACGAGTTTAGAGACTTCTGATTGGCCGAATGACGCAGTAGGGGCAAGTTTTCCTCCTTCGAAAGCCAAATCTATAAATAGAGCTCTAGAGCTAGAGTTCGAAAAGGAGGAGATGAGAAGTCAAGGAAGCGTCGTTACTTTGTCAACAGAGCAACCCTTTCGACTTAGAGCGACTCCACCTTCGAGGGAGAATCGGCAAAAAATTGGTGCCACTTGGTCCATTTTCTCTATTCTGGTCGTCGATTCCTGTGGTGCCCTAGTGACACGCTTTTACCAACACAACTAAAATACGATCAAGTATAATTATAATCTAGGAATGTAATATAGTGGTTCATGTACTAAAGCAATCGATTCATTACCTCCAATTCAGGTTGCTCTTTTAACCTATGCAGCGACTATCGTTCTAGGTTAAAGTAGGAATCACAAGAATTTGATCAAGACTCATGCAATTCTGAATAATGCCTTAACTATATTTAATATAATCAATCATTCATGACAAATGGTTCATACAACTCTTTCTAACATACAAATCTAGGGTTCTTTCACACCCAAGTGATAAAGGGAATTACTCCATAGAGAGAGAGAGAGAGAGAGAGAGAGAGAGAGTGGAAAGCAAGGTTAGATGTAGAAATCATTTGTAGATGGAAGAAATCTGCTCTAGATTGTCAATCTTCACTCCTCGAGGCTTGAATCGAACTCCAATGGTGAAATGACTTGATCTAGAGCTCTCAAGGGTCACTCTTTGTCACTTTCTCTCTTTAGACCTCTGTTTTTGCTCCCAAAATCTGAATCTCTTCTCAAACACCCAAAATTGGTTTTAGAACTAGCAGCTGCACGATTTCACAGTCAGCGCACGACCATGCAAATGGATCCTCCTGCCCATGCAGAACCGAAATGCACCAGTTCAATTAACTTCGACGAGGGGGGATGCATGGGCACCGCACGACCGTGCAAATCCAATCTCTACTCATGCAAAACTTTTGGGAACTCTGGGTGGCATGGGTGAGCTTTCCACGATTCGTGCACTTCTGGCCGGACCTTCCTCTTCACACGACCGTGTTGCATGGCCATGCATACTAGTTTCTCGGTCGTGCATTCTTCCTTTGCTCCTTGTCAAACATCCCAATCATCGTCCAATCGTCCCAAACTCGTTCCAAAGCATTCATTCATGTACTAGGACCTAAAATATCACAAAATAGCACAATCTAGCGTAAAATAGGCCAAAGAACGATCATTTGCCAAGCCAAACGATCAAAAAATGACAAAACAAATGTGCAATTACAGTGTTATAACGTAGAGTCTTCATTTCCATTGATGAACATCCAGGAAACCCTCAACATGGTTGGCTAAGTTCCTTAGTTGCATAGCTATGTGAACCCTAGGGGTTCTAATTATGTAAACTCGATGATTTGGTTTAATACGATTTTTCTCATTCATATGTATTATGCTTTATTTCCTCTATTACATTACTTTTTTATTCGAATAATTGCTTACTCAATCTTGCGCTCTTCCGAGGTGCATTCCTACTCGATCGAACCTTTCAATCAAACGGCGTGATGCCTCGATGAAGAAATTCGAAGGGTCCTTGTTGCCCATTAGTTCTGGTTAGTGCTTCGACACAAGGTGGGATCTAATGAAATAAGAAATCAGCAGCTGGTATGCACTCGTTTTACATTTCGAACACCTACAATCTACAAAACCGGAGGAACCTCAACCTCTTAAACCGACCTCTTCTTAAATGGAATCGTACCTCGCTTCCGAAGTAAGGGTTTTGCGAGAGGCCCGAGGGAATACAATATGGCCTTAGGACCATGTAAATTTGATATACACTACACGGCGGATAAAAAATTCAAAAGGATAAATGTGACAATGCCCCTTCCAGGTTGTTGCAATCAATTCGGTCCAACAATGGTTAACAGAATTGGGATGGAAATATTAACAGGAGTGCAAGTTTGATATCAATGCAATAATAGGAGGAAATTTTTTATGTAAATCATAATAGAAGGGAAATTTGAGAAAAAAACTATAGTAGAGTGGCAATTTGTGCTATTAACCCAATAAATAACAAGTTAAAATAGTTCAAACTTTCACTTATTGGGATTTTGTCAGAATCAAAACCGATGTATAAACCGATATAGCAAGAATTTTACATTTTCTTGATTTAACCGGTATTAAATCATTAAAAGTCATTAACGAGCAGATGTCTCATAAACAAAAAAATTTATAAGTAGAAACCATTAATAGTATTATAATAGTATATTGGTGTTAATACATTCTTAACAAATAATTATATATGACAATTAGAAATCATCATTTATAAAGATAGAAATTACTTAGTGATAACACAAGTGATTTTTCAATAATTAAGAACAATCTTTGATGATAATAACTCAAATATATGACACATTAACAATAAGATGAGCTATATTTTGCACCAAATATAGGTGGAAATTATTTTAGAAATGAGTATGAATATCATCAAGAGGTGTTGGGTTTGAATCCCAAGATTCCCACATTTGAGTTGTGTTTTGTCCTTCTAGCAAAACTCAAGTCAACATCGGGTAGGGTTCTGATCGCAAAAACTTTAAGAGCGATTTGAATGGCTTGTCTGATTAACCGGTCGACTCGTTACAAAAGATCGTCTCATTCTTGGAGGTAAATGAGCTATTTAAACCCAATTGGAGGTCATTTTTGGTTTAACCATTTGGAGTGAATGGTTGGATTCATTTCTGACAACACTACTCATTGAAGAACTGTTGGTCAAACTTTTAAGAAAAGTATAAAAAAATCTCCATAAATTCAAAATATTGAGACAAAACTCTATCTAATTAAGACTTCATGCTTAGTGTTGATATGGCTATGAACTTATCCGCGATAAGATGAACTTTAAGAACGAATCCCTTTTATAATTTCATTGAGGCCAACATAAAGGTTAAGTTTTACAAGTGATTTTCCATTAACCATATAAGGGTTCCTATAAACTTAATTATCTAGAGTACTAGGATTTTACATTTCACTCTCTATAACTATACAAAACTCAAGTACAACCTAATACAATCCATATATGCAACCCATACACGTTGGCTTCAATAACCTCCCCAAGATTGATGCGTACAATGTCAATTTATCCGAAAAGATCCAAGCTACAACAATCAGAAAAAACTTTTGTGTGTAAGTCAACATTATGATCCTCAGAGGTTATGTAGGATAGCTTGATCAAACCACAATAAACTAATTGACAAATGTAATGAATGTGTTTGGTTCGATCATCGACTTAGTTCGTTTCTATCTCTATAAAACTTCTATTATCGACAAAAAGATGGATCAAATGAAGAATAAGTAACTCCAAAGCCGCCTCACGGTGGATGAATCCATATGATCCCAGAGCTTAGTTCTGACATGCATCAAGAATCTTTTTCCATAAAAGATCTGATCTTGCTTCCTACATATCCATGGAATAAATTATGCACTCAATCACGCAGACACCCTAGAATGCAGATCTTTGAGTGTTGATGAAACCGGTGAATCAATATATGAGACTTCTTCGAGTGCAAAGCTCCTAGTTGACTAAGGAAATATTTGAACCTTTATTTAGCTCTATAAATCATGTAGAATACTAAAAACCACATGGGTTGAGGCGGTTGGCTCATGAACCTATACTACATAAGCAATAACCAACCTTGACGGAGCTAAATGAATAAGGCTACCAACAAGTTTCCTATAAAAGTTCAAGTTCGACAACAACTAACCATCCGTCAGATTGTACTTTATGTTCAATTCTTAGGACTAGAACACAACTTGTACTTTGAATATCTTGCAACCACAAACAAATCAATAATGTACTTTCATTGGAACACAAACATCATATGGCTTGATGTCATTATATCTTGGCATCTTCACCGCGCCCACTCATAATCATGTCAGAGACATAGATCAATAGTAAAACTAAGCCACAAAAAGGATTGAACAATGATGGATCATTTTCACTCTCACGATTCTTCATATAAAAGTCAAAACCTTAAAACTTCTTAAACCAATTGCAAGGAAGCTGTGAAAAAAAACAAAGATTTAGAGGAACGAGAAACCTGGGTGTGTGTTATAAATTGGATATCGAAAGATCCTTTGACTCAGTCAACAAGGAATGGTTGTCTTAAATTCTCGGGTTAATGAGTGTGAACTCGAAGTTGTGGAAATGAATTAAAGGAAGTTTTTCTCCTTCCAAACTCTCAGTCTAGTAAATGGGAGAGGTTGTAAGTTTTTTTAACGTGAAAAAGGGACTTAAGCAAGTTGATTCATTGTCGCAATTTCTTTTAAATATAGTCATTGGTATACGTTCATATATGCCACAAGAAGTACAAATGGTGGGTCAATCTGATTTATGTATGGATGAAGCTTACAAATGAGGATAAGTTACCTTTTGTACGGGGATGATACAATCACTTTCTGTGATACAATAAAAGTGGAAGGTTAAATGTGTTGGAAACACTAGTTTATAGAGTGCCACAACTCACAAGGATGACTGTTAATTTTGATAATAGTAAAATGTATCATGTTGGTGATGTTCATAATCTAGAAAGGCTGGCCAAAGTATTTTGGAGTGACTGGAATTACTTACCTACAATCTACTTCGAACTTCCTCTCGGTGCTCATCAATTCTCGACTTCAATGTGGAGCTCATTCATAACCTAAATTCAAAAAATACTAGACGGCTGGAAAAGTAAGTTTCTTTCACTTGGAGGTAGAACTATCTCAAGCAATAGTTTTCTGGTAACCCAACCGTTCTACATGGTTAGCCTTCCCAATGGCCCCACAAATGTGAAAACAAGTTTGGAAAAATCCAACACGAATTTTTTTGGTCTGAAATACAGGAAGTACAAAGGATTCACCTTGTTCTTGTTGACTAAGATGGTTGTAAGGCTTTAAAGGAGCTTGGAGGGAAGATAATTAATAATTGAGCTTATATATTCACCTTCGTTGTGTAAATAGAAATGAAGATATTCTCTAGAAAGAAAATCACTATGAAGAAAACTAATAGAGATATATGTTACCAACTCGATATCACAATGTGTGAGTGGTGGTTGTCACAGTCTGATAGGTTGCAGCCATTGGTTACAAATTATCGAACTGCAACACTCGATATGAGGTTATGTACATATAAAACCAGGGTATGGAGCTTAGGCCTTCTTTTTTTATAGGTGGATCAAAGGACCGACCTTCGTTGAAACTTTTTCTAGAGTATTTGTTGTTGCCGCTTCCCCCTAACAACCAGATTTCACTAACAACTTTGTCCCGAGAATGAGGGTTTTGTATGGAACATTCCTATGATTTCAACCTAAGAGACGGGAGGATGAGAGAGACACATCCTATAAAACTTGTTGCCAAATGTTGTTACTTCTTGGTCTTTTATGAGGCCAAATAGGATGATAAGAAAGTCATCTCGAGCAACAGACTTTATTGTCCCTCGTGATGTTCCCGCAGAAAATGGTGTGACAGCAATAGATCCCAATTAAAGATTCTTGTCTTTCTATGAATAGTTTTTCAAAAGAAGATCTGATGCAAATCCCATTTAATATTAATAAAATGATTTCCCATTATAAACAACTAGTTTTTGGCTGGAGTTTCGCAGCATTAACAAACTAACGATTTTTTTAATGTTATCCACTCATTTAAAGATTTAGTTCATAAAATAGTTCGAGTATGACACTTTCATAAGCTTTACGTAGTACTTAATTATCAAGGAAGGCTTACGTAACACGTTTATTTGATTGATACATAAGAAATAATTATCAACCTCCATAAGTTTTACATAAGAATTTTTAATAACTGTTATAGAATGGTGTTATGTAATCTTTCATAACTTGTGGTCTAATAATAAAATCATGTTACAAATAAGTCTCGCATTAGATTAAACTATTATGTAAGATTAAATTATCTTACAGAAGCTTCAATTATAATAATGCAAATTGATGAGATGTTGAATATAATAGGTAAAAATAAAGGAATTTTAGTTATTAATAATAAGTGAATTAATTAAAAAAAAGTGTCACATTTGATTAAATTGTTATGTTAAAAAGTTACTTACCTTAAAAAACTTTGTGTATTAATTGAAAATTGATGAGATCGTCATTTTAGTTAATAAATTAGGAATTTTCATTCAAACGTAAATCATGAAAGACTTACGTAATATGTTTGTTTAATTGATACATACGAAAGTATTATACTTTCATAAAGTTTACTATTTGTCTTAGTCATGAAGGAAGACTTATTTATATGTTTGTTTAATTCATACACATCCCTCTGTAAAGTTACGTAATGTATTTATAATTTCATTTACACAATGATGTTATGTAAATCTTTCATAAAATTGTGGTATGATAATAAAAAATACGATGAACGGTACCCGATATGCAACAATGGGGAAACAAATTTTTAATAGCAATTTTAATTGCACTGTTATATATAGTAAGGTAAACCTATACCACCATTAGTAAAAGACAAGAAGTAACAAACCTAACACTGAAAACTAAAACTATATCACGAACTTAATTTACATAATCACATATAAAATCTAGGTGATGGTCTGTACAACTGATTCTAACCATTTAATTAGTGACAAAGTGAAAGACAACAAGCTACTTCATATTTTATTGCCTGTACTATTGATTCTGACCATTTTTATTTTTGTGGCAGCTGTAAAATATGCCTGGCGTGGTACGGCACCGAAATATATAATATATGCATGGTGCATATGGATGAATGAGATCTTTCTTCTTTCTGATGAATCTTATCATATATTGTACATGCCTACATTTAGAACCCTTTTTTATTCCTGCACTGCCCCAACTTGTGGACTACATATATTCCCCAACTCCAAAGGGCCAGCCAGCAGTACTATATGGACTGTATTTCTCGAGAGACAGAAATCAGGTGAATGGGAAGAAAAGATGGGTGCAAACGTTAGAATCTATATTCTCCTCCATTCGTAAATTTCTCGAGAAAGGGGAAAGACGACCAAAAGATTGTAAGAGAATAAGAAATTTCAACCTTTCTATTTTACGCAGTATAAATGGACTCAAAACTTTAGAAACTTGATACTCAAATATTGCCGTATGGGTATGTGAAATGACAGAGTATATATGTACAACAGAAAGGCGTCTTCTTCGACATTTGGGGAAAGAGCATGCATGCGTTATGCATAAGCACTAGCAAACCACGCCAAAGTTCACATAACTAGCGGTGAAACTCTTAGTGTGCACTCGTTATGGGAAATGGCAGATCATGTGTTCAACTCTTACAAAAATTCATTATGGTGTTTCCGGAGACATTTAATGGAGATCTTTGTGGAAGGCACAAATCGCTCGAGCAGGAGAGGTTTCTGGGTAATAAAAAAATTTAGCAAACCACGTACAACTATTGTGACAACGAATTAAACGGGCTAGCATACCTATAGAACATCATTATCAAAATAAACTAATACAATCAATTACTAATATATCGAAATAATACCTATAAAAAATGAAACAAAAAATATTCCAATATACAACGGATAGCGGTGGCTTGATTATAGTGTTTTCTCTTTATATTCAAATTTTACTTTCAATGTATCATGTATTAGTAAAAATTTATAATACATATATGTGGATTTGATTATATGTAAAATTTTGGGAGAAAAATATGAATACTATCATGTCTTCTCTCTCTCTTTTTTTTTTTTCTTTGAAAAATCATTGGATGAGAAAGACCCGTCAAAATGAGGAATTGGAATAAGAAATGGTGGTCCTTCCTTTAGGCCACATTTTTATCTTGATGATGTTTGGAATCCTTATCATCTCCTACAGTTATTCATATCTCCTTTCTTTGTCCTCATTGATTACAGTCTCCCTCCTTAGCTCATCAGATTCTTGCTCTTTCCACCCTTTTATATACTTTGGTTTAATTCTTAAATTCTTTCCTTTAGTATCCATGTGGTTGACGTTTGATACAGCCAGTCAGAAATCAGAATCGAAATATAAATTTTGCCGTTTGGGGGCTGGGTGGGGGTTAGATTTATTGGTTCAATATCGATATGAATTGATTTTGTGGGTAGATATATGAAATTACATCCAAGTTAAAAAAATCACAAAAATTAGCTAATTGTGACGTTCCAAATTATAAAATTAAAACAAAAAAAAAACTTAACGACACGAATTCTTAGTCGTTGTTATTAAAGTTATTGACATAATACAAAACAACCACGAATTAAGTTTTTTTCTTCTTCGAATAATAACTTACATAGTTATATTAAAGACATACAAGTACAACTATACAAGCATATTTTTATGAGACCGAATAGAGTCATAGGGAGAGTTAGCAATAATTACTTACGATATTTTGATAATTATTGTTCACAACACTTTTGAACAAGGGTTACTTTTAGGACAAACAGAGTAAAATTGTGAAAATTTGTAATTTCGGGGGAGGGGGGGATTTCATCTCACGATGGTATTGGTGGGTTCTCTCCCAATTTCTGCAGGGTAGTTTTCATGTTAAACTTTCTTTGTCAAACTCGGTAATTGAATCCAATTACTGTGTCATGTGGAAATTGACACTAATTTTCACACCAACCAAAGAGCATCTGATAATATGGTCAATTACAGATCTTTTATGACACTCAATATTTAATTTGCAGAGGGAATTGCATTAATGTAGTTGGCACTTGTAAAGATACAAGCTTTCATTTGATAAAATTTAAAAATCATATAGGAAATATAGGAAATATATATATATATATATATATATATATAACACATCTATTTCTCTTTTTCTATTATTAATTACTTGAATTTATCACATATGAAATTGCAAGTGAATTATATTGATGTAAATAGAGTAAAATAAAGGATTTTGCTCCGGTGACATACATATCACCGTAACTTGCAATTTTAGGTCGACCTCATACAGGATTAGGTCGACCTAACATGTCGTTTCAGTCTTGTGCTAGAATGCAGCTTACTTCATAGCAAATTTGAGCCTTTTGTTTGAAGCCTTCCGGATATCCAATATTTCATCCAATGCGTTGACTTTGTACACAAACATGCCTACTTTCATGTGGTAGAGGCCCCTGGACTCTAATCTCATCCATGCTTCTCGAATTGAGCTACAAAGTAGGCTTCACAAACACTTTCACAGACTTAGCCATTTTCAGGCAGTTTCCCAGTTTTGGCATAGTCTTTTGATCAAGTTCAAAAATGGTCTTCTGGACTTCCTATCGAGCTCCCAAGCACTTCAATGTCTAGCAGTGGCGGATCCAGGGGGTGGCCACCCCGGGCTCTGGCCCAGCCGTCCTTTGGATTCGGAGCTAGTATTATCCTTATGAATTTTTCGATTTTATGTATTTAGTCCGGTGTTATTTTACAATAAAATTGTGTGTAACTGTAAAAATGGTTCAGATGAACATATTTAAACCACTCTAAATTTAACCTAGAAATTCTAGCTCCTAAGATTTTCGTCTAAAAAAACAATGAAACCTAAAATTCTATAAGTCTAAACTGTAAAGAAATATAAGAAATATGAGATTTGTTCCCTTAAAAAATTACTTGAGTAGTTGGTGGATATAGAGACGGATACACAATGTAAATTGATTTGTCTAGTGTTGACGTTGTCTATTTCAACGGCTACTCCGGAGCTAACCTTTTCAACAATGAAACATGTGAAAACTTATTTACGTAAAAAAAATGAGCGATGAATTTCTCGTCGATTGATTCACTATGTTATTTGAATAGAGCATTTTATTAGTATGGATGTAGACTCCATTATTGATGCATTCGCCAAATTAAAAGACGGTAATGTACAATAAATAGATTCCTCTTGGCTTAGGTCACTCTTTCAATTGCTTATAGAGCGCTTCACTTATTCAGGGCTCTTTGCGTTAGAGAAGGCGACTTACAAGGATTATATCAATACAGCTGCACTTCAAGCGGGTAATATTGAAACTTTTGCTGGTGACATTGTAAAAAAGAACTAGGATCATATATATTATACAGTATCTAATTTTGTAATGAACTGCGGCCTAGTGCTCTATTGCATTCTGGATCCGCCGCTGATGTGTAGAGGGACACTCCAGCTTCAAAACAAACCATTAATCTCCAATTTTCATCTAGCCAATTATAAGATATGAATCTACAAAGTAGGCACAATGAAACTATTTTTACACTGAAACAGCATATTAGCTCGACCTAATCTTAACTGAAATCAACCGAAAAAGTGTAAGTTAGTGTGACATGCATGTCACCAAAAGGACACCCATAAATATGTGTTGCATTGTAAATTAGTTGTAGAATGTTGATCCGGATTCTCTAACTGCGGATCCACTGCTCTCACATCCACCAACTATATTGGGCCTGCTTATATTGCAAGAATGACATAATTATCCAATAAGATAAATTTTGGTGTGCTTGGCAAATACAGGCCCATTTATGCCCAAGCCCAGATTCTGTATTCTCCTCCACGCAAGCAATGGCATTTGCCAGTTGCCACCGTCTCCTCTCTTTACACTCGCGAGTCGCGAATGCCGGTTTCCGCTTAAACCCTAGCAAAGCAACCGGCCAACGAGGGGTTTTTGCTCATTCCCGCCGGTCCTTGACTCCTTGTACCTCTCTCTCTCTCTCTTTCCGCCGATGAGTTAAATTCCAACTCCCTTATTTGCTCCTACTAATCAGTTCTGCAGTCAATAGCTCCGAATTCCATACAATACATTGATGTCGGCGTCGAGATTGTCCTCGTCCGCGGCGGTGGCCGCCGCTGCGGCTTCCGTCTCCACGTTCCAGAACAAAGCCTACGCTGACGGTTCCTGGTTCAACCCCTTCAAGTATTCTTCTTCATCTTCTACTCCGAAGCAACAACCAGAGCAACCGCCCGATGTGAACTCAGAAGCGAAGCAACCCGAACCGGATGATCCCAAGGGAGCTGGATTCGATCCCGATGCACTGGAACGAGGCGCCAAGGCTCTTCGAGAAATCAACAATTCACCTTTAGCAAAGCAGGTGCGGCGGTTTACCTTCTCTTACTATTGGCTTCCAGTTCCAAGCAATGATTTTTGTTGACATTGATGAATTGGTGTCTCTGCGGTTCTAGGTTTTCGATCTTATGAGGAGACAGGAACAAACTCGGTTAGAAGAATTGGCGGCTGAGAAAGTTAGTTATGAAGCAATTCAGGCTCAAAAGGACATAGTGAGTTATTGAAGCATCAAATCTATTTTATCATGGCCATTTCCTTCAGCTTAGGAGACCTTGCCGTTTGGTCTATCTTCTTGTTCAACTCTTTTTTACTTGCAATGTTTCACAAATATTGGCAGGACAGGCAGAGAAAATTGGCTGAAGAGCAATTAAACCTAGTGCAACAACAAGCGCAAGCAAAAGCGCAGATGATGCGGTACGAGGATGAATTGGCCAGGAAAAGGATGCAGGTTCGATATTCTTTATTTATGTTACTCAAGTTTTGGGCTCAGAACCTTAAAGATTGGAACTTTTTATGAAATTGAACCATTTCTTTTACATGCGAAACATGACTTGGTTGCTGTGGCTATGGGTTTCAGAGCAATTTTAAAAACAACTAGCTTTGCTTGTTTAAGTTTGTTTTATAATGTTGAATCATGGTAAGGAATTGAAATTTTGACGGTTTCTAGCCTTCTCTCTTCCTGATTCCTTCGGGCTGGGATTATTCTCTTCCTTGATGAAATCGTCCAATAAACTGTGTGATGGCCATGTTGTGGATTCTTTGCAGACAGATCATGAAACCCAGAGGAAACATAATGTAGAGTTGGTCAGGATGCAAGAAGAGTCTAGCATAAGAAAAGAACGAGCAAGACAGGCAACTGAGGAGCAGATCCAGGCTCAGCAGCGCCAGACTGAAAAAGAAAGAGCTGAAATAGAACGAGAAACCATAAGAGTTAAGGCCATGGCTGAGGCTGAAGGCCGAGCCCATGAGGCGAAATTGACGGAGGACCATAATAGGAGAATGCTTGTCGAAAAGATAAATGGTGAACGTGAAAAATGGCTTGCTGCAATCAATACAGCCTTCAGTCACATAGAAGGTGAAGAAATTCCATAATGTGATTCCCCAATGCTTGTATACGGAATTATTATCTGCATATTTAGCAGTTTTCTGATGTCATTTTGCGAAATTGCTTTCACAGGTGGTTTCAGGACATTGTTGGATGATAGAAATAAGTTGATAATGACAGTTGGAGGAGCTACTGCATTGGCTGCAGGAATTTATACAACCAGGTTTGTATAGTAACTGGTGTAGTGATAAGGGAATCTGTTTCCTAGAGCTATGATACAAGCTTCTGATAATTTTGAGGTGGTTAGTGATGAGACAATGTAACATGAAGCAATGATGCTTGATTTTTCCTGTGTACAGAGAAGGAGCTCGGGTAACATGGGGTTACATTAACAGAATTCTTGGGCAGCCATCTTTGATTCGTGAATCATCCATGTCTCGATTTCCATTGTCAAAGTTAGCCACCGACGCAAAGAACAAAATCAGCAGATTTGGTACTGCACCAGGGTCATCTGCACCATTGGAAGGTAGAAGTGGGTTCAAGGATATAATCCTTCACCCTTCATTGCAAAAGAGGATCGAGCAACTCTCTAGGGCTACTGCTAACACCAAAAGTCATCAGGCACCGTTCCGCAATATGATGTTTTATGGGCCTCCGGGCACTGGTAAAACAATGGTTGCCAGGGATATAGCTCGGAAATCGGTATTATGCTTACTCGTTATCTGTATTGGTTCCTTTTTCATTGGCTAATCTCTGTTGGTGACTTCACTGAAGTCTCCTGTTCCTAATATTGGCCATGTAGGGTTTGGACTATGCGATGATGACTGGAGGAGATGTAGCACCCCTTGGAGCAGAAGCTGTGACCAAAATCCATCAGTTGTTCGACTGGGCTAAGAAGTCGCAGAAAGGACTTCTACTTTTTATTGATGAGGCTGATGCTTTCCTCAGCGAGTAAGTTCGGTACTTCTCTAGGATTGGAATTTTGAATTCAGTTTGGTCAATGAAAAGTGCATTTCAATCACGCTTATGCAGTGCTGCCTCATTCTAAAAGCTACGATGGTTGTGTCGCCTTTGGAAAATGGTTGACCTAAATGCTAAAAGACCTTCAAAATTTTCAGTCTAATGTTTTAAAACAACTGTCCATAAATCCCTGAAATTTTTAAAATTCAAAATTCATTTTCCATGCTGTTTGCGCTCGTATCGTTAGTAACCTTCCTTTTCTCCATTGGAATTATATATCTCTCAGGCGTAACAGCACCCATATGAGTGAAGCTCAGCGGAGTGCCCTAAACGCATTGCTATTCCGAACCGGGGATCAGTCAAGAGACATAGTTCTCGTTCTGGCGACAAACAGGCCAGGCGATCTCGATAGTGCGGTTGCTGATCGTATCGATGAAGTGATTGAATTCCCTCTTCCTGGGGAGGATGAACGGTTTAAATTGCTCAACCTTTACTTGAAGAAGTACCTATCAAATGAGGGGGGAAATGAAGAACCCAAATGGAGTGGTTTCTTCAAGAAGAAACCACAACAGATAACAGTAAAGGACGTGACTGAGGAAGTGTTGAGAGAGGCGGCAAAGAAGACGGAAGGCTTCTCTGGGCGTGAGATAGCGAAGCTAATGGCGAGCGTTCAAGCGGCGGTGTATGGTAGACCTGACTGTCTGTTGGATTCTGAGCTGTTGAGGGAGGTTGTGGATTATAAGGTTAAAGAGCATCACCAGAGAATCAAGCTAGCATCTGAAGGTGGTCAGCCTCAGCCATCCTAAGCGCCGGCGGAGAATTTTTAATCTTTCGGAGACTTAGATGATCTGCAGGGATTCGTTCTACTATGGTCTAGGACCATGGTCGTGAGAGAGGGCAAGGTTTTTGCTGAAACTATGTATTTTATTATCACTCCCTTATTTTCTTGGTTTTACTCGCCCAATGACAATGTTAGAAATTGCTTTAGATATGATTATATGAAAGACCTCCCTCCAAGGCCCAAAACTTAAATACGGCTTTCCACGGAATTTATAAGTATCTATGAGATGGGGTTTGGGATAGGGTCAGTAACCAGTACCTATCAGTAAACACTTGGGAGCCGTAGATCTAGGGGATGGAGGAATCGTGTGGTTGGCTGGACGCAGGGGTAGGGAAGGGCATTTTTGTCTGCTTTTGTATTTTTAAATTTTTTTTTATTTATTCCGCATTTCAATGAAAGAAAAAGAATAACCCTTTCTCTGCAACTCTACTTTATTCCTTCTCTCTTCCTTCTCTCTTTCTTTTTCCAATATTTTTCCAGATCCTTTCTCTTTCACTTTTCCTTCTCTCTTACTTTTTCTCTCACAATCTCCATTTCTCTGCAACTCTACTTTATTCATTCTCTCTTCCTTTTTCCAATATTTTTCCAGATCCTTTCTCTTTCTCTATTCCATCTTCATTTTTTTCTCTAGCAATCGACAAATAAAAATTGAAGTGACCCTCTTTAATTGCGTTTCTTCTCTTCATCAACTCGTTAGCTTTAATTTCAATTTTTCTCCTTTTTTGGCGTTTGGTGTTCTTTGGTTGCGGATGAAATGAGATGAGACAGAAGACAAGTTTTTTTTTCTCTCTCTTTTTGTTTTCCCCCCTTTCTTTTAGGTAATATATATTGATATTATCACACTATACCATAAGGTATTATGTGGTAACGAAATATATATTGGTATTATCATTCTATATCATATGGTATTACCACTCTATACCATATGGTATTGGGTGGTAACGAAATATATATTGATATTAACACACTATACCATATGGTATTGGGTGGTAACGAAAAATATATTGGTATTACCACTCTATACCATATGGTATTACCACTCTATACCATATGGTATTGGGTGGTAACGAAATATATATTGATATTACCACACTATACCATATGGTATTGGGTGGTAACGAAATATATTTTGGTATTACCACTCTATACCATATGGTATTGGATGATAACGAAATATATATTGATATTACCACACTATACCATATGGTATTGGGTGGTAACGAAATATATTTTGGTATTACCACTCTATACCATATGGTATTGGGTGGTAACGAAATATATATTGATATTACCACACTATACCATATGGTATTGGGTGGTAACGAAATATATATTGATATTACCACACTATACCATATGGTAGTAACGAAATATATATTCATGTGGCAAAAATTTCCATACCATATGGTATGCTCTTATTTAATACCAATCAATACCATATGGTACAGTCAAATACCATATGGTATAACTGGTAATAACTGACAAATTTTTTTGTGTCCAAAAAATATCAAAGTGGATATCATTTTAAAGAGCACAATTAATCTGATCTAACTGTGCAAAAAAAATTAAATTTCGACTTAAAACGAGTGAGAAATCGTCCGTTAAAGATTAAGGGAAGGAAAATTAAATGTTTTGCAAGGAGAGAGAAGGAGGCGCTGATGTGGTACGCTCAAAAGTCAGCCTCAGCAATAAATAGGAGAAAGTGCAATTTTACTGTACTGTCCTTTTCACATTTAATTTAAATAAAAAAGTGACTGACACGTGGGGACCATGGAAGGGGTTACTGATGGGTTACTCACCCATCAGTTACTGACCTGATCTGGACCCATGAGATGGAGCATGAAATGTAATTGAGATGGATAAATGCCACATTGTCACTGAGATTATTAAATCGTGTCATGTTTAGTTACTAGAAAACTATAATATTAATTTTGGTCACTCGGATTACTGAAACTGGGGGTAATTAACATAAAAGGTCACAAACCTATACACTTTGTACAAAACGGTCACAAACCTTTCATTTTGCACGTTTCAATAACATATGTTTAGACTAATAACAAAACGGTAATTCCGTCCATCTCCATCCAAAATATCGTTAGTTATGTCCAGTCAACACGCCACATCACCTAAGATATTAATAAAAAAAATTAATGACCAACCAAACCAATTGAACCGAAAACCCTAATTCTATACAACCCACCCGAAATCTTGGAGACAGAAACACTGCGGCTGTACAGAGCGATTCAGCTACTAGAATCGCCGCCAGTCCATAGAAATTCCCCACCGCCAAACGCACCGATCACCTCCCTTGCTTGCATCACCGGACTAAACGAAACACCCGCCATCGTTCGCCTCCTCTTCGCCTGGCATGCTCGCCCGACGAGAGGTTCGCATATATTGTGTAGGCTGTAGAATGCATCCTCTATCCAACCCATGAGAGCTTCCTTGCCGACCCACATGAAATCGAGTTCGCAATCTCTATCTGACAATCAACAACTCCCATGGCAGCAGTCTACTGTCTTTCGACCAGATAATAAAGCTTCTCGATGGAAGAAAATCGTCATGTTCCTCGACTACGATGGCACCCTCTCCCCATTTTCAAAAGACCTCGATCGTGCTTTCATATCCAAAAAGGTCCGCCATTTCAACTCCCGGGAAGAACAAAATTGGAAAGATTAAAAACTTTGCTCCGTTTTTTCTTTCCTTTCTTTCTTTAGATGAGGACGTATGTTAAAAGGCTGGCTAGGTGTTTCCCATCTCCATAATGAGAGGAATATGCACGGACAAGGTACATTAATGTCGTGCATCTGATGTAGTGGATGGCTGAGATTTCTAGCTATGCAAACCTCTCCTCGGCCGAGCAGGCCAGGCGAAGTGGAGACGGAAGGGGAAGGCAATCGGTGGCGGGCGTTTGCTTCAGGCCGGCAATGCGATCATGAGAGTCAAATCGACGACGGGGATTTTTTATGGGCTGGCGGAGATTCTAGTAGCTGAATCGCTATGTACAGCCGAAGAGGAAAGCGGCAGTGTTTCTGCCTTCAAGATTTCGGGTGGGTTGTATAGAATTAGGGTATTCGGTTCAATTGGTTTGGTTATTAATTTTTTATTAATATCTTAAGTGACGTGGCGTGTTGACTGGACATAACTAACGGTTTTTTTGGATGGAGATGGACGGAATTACTGTTTTGTTATTAGTCTAAACATATGTTATTGAAACGTGCAAAATAAAAGGTTTGTGACCGTTTTGTACAAAGTGTATAGGTTTATGACCTTTTATGACCTTTTGTACAAACTAGTCACATTTAGTCACTCTCCCGTTAGAGTGACTAAATGTGACATGTTTTAGTAATTCGAGTGACTAAATGTGACATGTTTCAATAATTCGAGTGACCGGAGCTGGACAGAGGCTACAGGATAGTGACCAAAAATGACCAGTTTCAGTAATTCGAGTGATCAAAATTGATATTTAATTTTTCTAGTGACTAAACATAACACGATTTAGTAATCTCAGTGACCAAATGTGGCATTTACCCTAAGCATATGTATCCCTTCATTTCCAGTTAGATCATCTCCAATAAGATCCCAAAGAGTGTTTAGAATTCCAAAAGTGCTAAAACCCCACTATAGTTCTAAAATGCTAAAAGTTCTAAGTTTGGGAGCCAGATTTGACACGTAAAAAAATAAAAGGGGCTAAACCAACTTCGGACGGGAGATGCGCCAGAGGGGAGCGTGCACCGCACGCCCTGGGAAGGACTCAATCCTATTGCACGCTCTCTTCCGTGTCTCCCCTTTTGCATATGTTCGTCAGTTCTTGCAAGGGACCGAATAGGGTGCTAACACCTATTAGTGTTAGCACTCTATTAACAATAGTAGTAAGGGTATTATAGTAATCCCGTCTAAAACAAAAAAATCTCGGGCATCTCTTCTTTTGCTGGCGGGTTCTTTCCTGCAACTGCCCACGCCTCCTGCGGCGACCGGGTTGACAATTTACTTAGCCGGAGGACAGGGACAAGCCGTCGGCAGGAGCGTGGTGCCTGGTGGGACGCTGGCTGCGTTGGGACCTGTGTTGATCGTGGTGGCATGAATCCGATCTTGTTGAGATCCTCCGTTGCCACCTGATTTGATTGAGCATCCATCAGCGGCTTGTGCAAAATAGGAATGGAGACCGATTTGTGCAGTGCTCCGGATGATGCTTCTGGCGAAATGAATTACTAAACAAGTAAAACGAACCTTTGGTCACATTACGCCAATGGTCGCTAATGGGCAAGGCCCAACCGTCTTCACGGCCCAGAATGTGTGTTACATGTGTCAAGCCTAACGTGACCCAAGCTAGCTTCTCTTTTGCTTGCTCTAATTGTATTACCCTAGTAGAAAGTAGCAAAGGGTATAAAACCTTGTATATAGTTGACGGCCACAACTAAGCAATAATAAGATATCAGTTGGAGAGCAAAGCTCTCCCGTGGACTAGTCCCGACACTTGGGGAAACCACGTAAAAAATCATGTTCTTCTGTGTTCTTCGTTTTTCTCATGGTATCATCAAGCCCGAGTAAGAATCCGAGCAACCGCAAGCTCTCGTTTTGATCACGACTGCAGCGACCACAAGAGCAAATCGGCGGAGGCAATATAGTTTGTGTCTCCTCACAAATTCTGCGTAATTTGGTATAGAAACTAGAGACATATTGTTTCTCTTGCTGAACAAGATTGACATGATGACGCAACTCATAAGCTCGTGCCCGATTGGCCTTGCTAAAACGATCGCGAAGGTCCTCCCAAATCTCTTGTGCAGTCTGGGCGTGCATCAGGCTGCTGCGGAGTTCAGCATCCATAAGTCGGGCTAATCTTCCCTCTTAGCCTACTTTATGCTACCGCGCTAGGTAAGGAGTTCTAGAGTTAGACGGGTATGCGCCAGTTGGTGAGTTTAGGTTAGATGTGTGAATGGGGGCCTATAATGGTCGAGGCGTCCGAACCCCTGCTAAACGTAGTCTTCCTAGATGGAACCCGAGATGAAACCTCGGTGTGAACGTTGGATAGTGTCCATTGAAATGAGCTATAAGGTTAAATCCCCAAAACGATAGCCTAGATCGAGGTGACTGAAACATGGGTTTAGGGGAGGCGTACTCGGAGGCTTGTGGATAACGACGAAGACCCACGGAAAAGAGCTTACTCACCACATTCGATAACCCTAAGTATCTATACATTCATAGTATCCCTAAACTAGGGGGAGGATTAGATCCCCGAAATACATGCTTTTAGCTTTGATCAACCTCTAAACTAGTGTTTCCTCATATCCTCCACTCAAAATCTCAAAAACCGATTACCTAATTAACAACAAGGTGGGAAGTAGGCTACGGTACCAGGACCCGAGTAGAATACGACATTGATTACCACTATACAACAATGTCGTTCTAGGTTGAACTTGGCTTAGGATGGGAGAGTTGTTGATACGTGCAAACCACTGACAATAACATGCATGGATTCAAGTGATGACCTTAACTTTGTAATGTTTTATACCTTGGTCGACATTTTGGCTAAGATCGGAACTTTCTATTTTTCTTTTGTTATTTTTAAGGTTTTGGTAAAACGAGTTTCTAGATGTCGTCAAGAAATTACTTCTGTTATGAGTTTCCATTCTTACCAGGTCCACGACGCGAGCCCAAAAAAAGCCCTGACTGCAATCGGTGCAGGTCCGACTCTATGATGTTTTCCTCATCCTCTATCCCGCAAATGCCAACCATATAGATATATATTTTATGAAAACCTTAAATTTATTACTAGTTTTGCATCTCCTTAGCCAAAACGTCTAGGAGGAAAATAGGTGGTATGGTTTCCCTAATTTCCTGGGTCTCTCAATTACAAGGAGTATGGGCCATGATATGGGCCGAGTTATTCCCAGCTCTTTTAATAAAGCTCCAACTAATTGTACCCAATCTCTGGGCCTCGGCCTGCAGGTCGCGGATAACCAGCCCAACCTCCATTCTCGTGTGGTTTGTCTTCTGAAGAGCGTTGGCCACTCCCTGGCAGTCCATTTCCACTATCGCCTGATTATGGCCACTCATTTCTAGCTGCCGCAACCCGAACTCCGCAGCCTTCATTTCTGCGATTTCCGGCGGCCAGCAATTCCTTCCCCGTCAAACCGCAGCTCGCAGGAAGACACCATTCCCGTCTCGCATGATCATCCCAAGACCCGTTCCTTCTCCCTTCATCACCGCAGCATCAACATTCACCTTCACCCATCCCATTGGTGGTCGTTTCCATGTACTTACTTCCGCCTCTCACATCTGCTTCTCTTGTCTATGGTAGGATGTGTATTCTTCCCATTAGTCTAGGGCCTTCCCCACAATTTCCCATTCCTCCTCCTTCTTCCGATTGAAGAGTTGATTGTTTCGCTCATTCCAAATCATCCAAAGGAAAATCACGAATTGCTCCAACGTTTCATCATCCACCCGATCCATTACCTCACACATCCAGCTGCACGATGACACATCTGGTTCTAATTCAAAGAGGGGACGGAACACTGATTGTCTCCACACCCTAATTGCCCACTGGCACTCTCGGAAAGCATGATTTTGTGTTTCTTCTAGGTGACAAAAGGGGCACTCGGTCGCTGCTTCCTTTTTCCTGACTTCAATGGTATTTCCCGTTGGTAGGATGTTGTGGACTAGCTTCCAGGTGAAGATTTTAATCTTCGCTGGTACTTTGATTTGCCAAAGCCTTTTCCAATTCATCGGGTCATAAACTTCCACCTCACATGGTATCTCCTCCTCCCAATCATTGTCCTCTTCAATCTCAATCACCTGGTTGGTTTCTGCCCTCTTCTGAGCTAGTCTGTATGTTGTCTTAACCAAATATAGCCCTGCTCCTTCATGGCTCCATACTCGATCGTCCCCAATTGGCTAACTAGGGATTGAATTCCCAAAATCCACTCTCGGTCAATGGGTTAAAGTAACGTTGAAGGTAGTTATATATCCATGTTTTGCTCTCATGGTCAATGAGATCCGCCACCACCCTGACCTCCTCCGTATCCTCCTCTGGCGTGACTCCCTTGAAATCATCCTCTTCTGCCCCTGGGATCCATTTCTCCCCCCAGACCTTTACACTAGTACCATTATCAATCCTCCATCTTAAGCCCTTTTTAACCAGCTCTTGTGCGGCAAGAATGCTCCTCCATGTATAGCTTGGGTTATTACCTAGCCTCTCTTGTAGAATGTCAGTGTTTGGGTAGTACCTGCCTTTTAGTATTCTCGCTACCAGGGATTTTGGATTAGTGAGTAGGTTCCATATTTGTTTCCCTAGCAGAGCGATATTGAAAGTTCGCAGGTCACGGAAGCCCATTCTACCTTCCTCCTTAGGTCTGCAGACCTTCTTCCACGCTTTCCATGGGATTCTGCGCTCTTCTTTCTGTTGTCCCCACCAGAAGCTCGAGATGTCCAACCATATTTAATTGTTATAAGAATGGAGTGAAATCAACGTTGAGCTAGCAAAATCACCAAATTCGTTCAAATAGCGGTTTTATTTGCTTGTACGCAAGGACATAGCCAGTATTTTAAGTTAGGGGGGCGGAAAAAATTTCGATGACATCATTTAGAAAAATTTGTCCGTAAATTCTTGAAAAACACAAAAAAAAAAAACTAGTTTACGAAATTTTGTTTAAGGATTTATTTCAATGAATATTCCAACTATAAAAAATAGTGTATATTTTTTTAATATCTAAATGCAAGTCACCAATATATTTATAGATTAGAGTATTCAGTTTCTTGTAACGAAAATGTAGTTAATTTAATCAAAGAAAATGTAATGAAGAATTAAATTTCTAACAGAGTAATGATACTTTTGATGTATCAATAAAAATTAAGCTTATAAATATGTCAAACAAAAAATTAACCAAACTAAAAAACAAGGTTAGTTACTAATAAGCCATGTATTAAAAAAAATCTTCGTGAGTTGAACTTTTAACCTCCCACCATAAAAAAACTAAAGTAGCACATTAACAAGTCAGTTTATACTGCAAAGCATAACAGCTTGCAATTTACAGAATTTATAAGAAGACTATATATGAAAAATGCATTAAAAAATCTACCCTGTAGTGTTCGACTTTCAAAAATCTAGGTTGTAATGAGGTCGAACTTCTGACCCTCCTCTAACTACTGATGTTAAGTTAGTATTCTGACCACTTGGACTATATTCCTAAGTTTGGCAAAATGCAACCTACAAACTTTTTAAAACCTAGTGGGCTCATGGCCCCTTGCCAACAAGGAGTCTCCGTCCCTGCTTGTACGATAATGAATTAAATGATCTTTACACGTTTTAAATGAAACCAAATGAATTTCAATTCGACTCATACCTAGATTAAACTACTTTAATTACAAAAAGATTAAGAAAAAATCCTTTAACTTAATCTTGGTAGGATTACCCAACCTGAATTACTAATTTAATTATGCTTCATTTTCTTCAATCTCCCACCTCCTTGTCAGCTATACGTGATCTCAGATTGCCACCTTAAATACAAACTTTACTTAATGAAAAGGTTATGATTTTTTAGATAGTTTAAATGTTTTGTTAGCGTTTTTGTTGATCGATGATATGAATTTAAAATTGCATATGGTAGTGATAAATTCATTCCTAAACTAGTGCATTATATATGTATTTTATGTTATCTATCAACGGTTAACCAATGTTCTATAGTGATTAACCAATACTTAACCGTAACCCAATAAGTTTTTAGATTTAGCATATTACATCCGGCTTTGAAAACACATATATTTATATATCCAAAAGATTCTAAAATTACAAGAGATTGAATAAAAAAAATACAATTTCAAGATATTTTTTACTTAAATGGTAGTTTAATTGTGATATCGATAAAATCACATCAATTCTAGTTTTGAAACAATCATCGATGCAATTATGCAACCACAAACGAATGGCGATATTCTATAAAACTAACGAAAGTAAATATCGGGAGGAAAAGAATAGGTTTGACCGTGGAAACTAAAGATTACACGTGACCAAAAATTTAGTAGAAAACTTAAGCCACGCGTCAACTTGGAAACCGGCTCTCCTAGTTCGGTAGTTCCCAAATCGAGAACCACGCGTCGAGAACCAAACCACCCGGTAACCACTCTCATCCCCTCCGGAACCGCCACGTCCACCCAACGGGACGGGAGCTAGCGACACGTGTCTCCTCGCGGGAATGGACGAGCGTGATTATCTCTTTACCGTTTGAATCAAAAACTGATCTATACTATAAATGAAAAGAATGAGACCAATCTCAAAATCAGTCGCTCCCATCCATTATTATTCGTACGTACTGCAAAAATAAACAACGATACACGTACGGCGTGATTTGCAAAGAAAAGAGGAGGAGAACGTGAGTACAATACATAGTTTTTGAGTGTGAGAGATGGCGATGATGAGTGAGAGGAGGGCGGTGATGGCGACGGCCGTTCTGCTGATGGCGCTGACGACGGCAGTGGAGGTGTGCAGAGCGTGGGATTTCAGCGCCAGCCAGATATGGGACAAAACCAAGGAGAAGACCGGCGACGCCGTGGAAGGCGCTCAGGAACGCGGCAGGTCCTTCACCGACTGGGCTAACAATAAGCTGTCCGCGTACGTGTATTTATATATATTATATTAGATTAGATTAAACCATCTAATTTCCACGTATTCTCTTTTCCCTAACTTGATGGTGACGGCAGGGACAAGAAAGTTGGAGAAGCAGCCGGCGAGAAGGGCAAAGATGATTACTCGGATTTGTTCGCGCATAATATCCAGGGTTCTCAGGAGAGGGTACAGATGGCAGACACCGAAACCTTGTTCAAATTCAAAGACACCAAAAATGTGGTGGGAAATGCCAAGGAAAAAGCCCAATACGCCCAAGAAAAGGTTTCGGAGGCAGCGGGTACTGCCAAGGAAAAGGTATCCCAGGCCGCCGGTGACAAGGCCCAAGACGCCAAAGAAAAGCTCGGTAACGTCAAGGATAAGGCCCAAGACGCAAAGGAAAAGGTAGCCCAAACCGCCGGTGACAAGGCCCAAGTCGCGAAGGAAGTGCTCGACAATGCTAAGGACAAAGCCTACAACGCGAAGGAAAAGGCATCCGAGGTCGCTGGTGACAAGGCCCAACTCGCAAAGGAAAAGGCATCCGATGTCGCTGGTGATAAGGCCCAAGATGCGAAGGAAACCCTTGCTAATGCCAAGGACAAGGCCCAAGAAGCAAAGGAAAAAGTATCTCAGGCTGCTGGTGACAAAGCTGAAGATGCTAAGGAGGCGTATGGGAAAGCCAAAGAGAAGGTGTCCCAGGCCGCCGGTGATGCGGGCGATAAGATGAAGAATAAGGGCACGACTGATGAGCTTTAATTTCTTTTTAACTAGTTTGTAACTTATTATGGTAAGGCCAAAAAAAAAAAAAATTTACTAGCTAGTTATATATATCGTCGACGGACCTCTAATCCTTTTCTCTCCATCATGTATACGTATATGTGCGCAGGTGGCGCCTTGTTCTGACCTGTATTGCGTCTCAAGTACTGTCGTAACTTGACATGTGTTCCATAAATTTGAATTTGGTATTAGAAATTTGCTTTTCTACAACAATTAGTAGAATATTGTTATCTGCCTAATAAGAAATGTTGTTATCTAACTGGTAAGTGAATAATCTCGCCGATATGAAACAAAACAGATTAAAGGATCGGGGTGAGTAATGATAACCCCACGCATGGCATAGCAATTAATGGTGGGAATGGGATAGCCCGTAGCCGTAAAGTGGGGGAGAAGAATCAAACGTAACCCACGCCTATCCCTATCTGACCCACGTTCGTGACCCGCGACATTAGGGTTCCGATATAATTATTTCACTGTTCCCTTGATGTTGCCTGTATCTCCCACATTCAAAGAAACAGTACAACGGTAACCACTAACCCAAAGGCTAAAAATGCTATTAGATTTACCGTCGTCGTATGAACTTCAAATAGTTAGTTTACCGACAACGGTAACAAAATCACATATCCAGCATTCCGTCACCGGCCCGAAAAAATAACACCACTTGCACTATACAAAATTAACCTAACTTTGCCTCCGCTGCTGCTTGTTGTTGTGCATCCACACCTTGAACACTTTCCTCTCCACCCCAATCTCGGAGCAAAACTGCTGCACTCCCGGCTCGTCCTGCCTCTGAATCCTCCACCCGATCCTCTCCGCGAATTCCGCCATCCTCTCCTTCTGCTCCTGCGTGAACCTCGTCCTGAACCTCTTCCTCGAATACGACGCCGTAGCCGACTGCTGCACCCCTTCGTTGCTCGGCCCCAACGCATCCACGTCATCGCTCGACGACCCGTCGCCGAAGCTCACCATCACGGCCGGCGGGTTGTGATTGTGAGTCGCTGGAGGGAGCGGAGGAGGAGGAGGCAGAGGGAAGTCCCTGCTGCTGGTGCTCCCTCTGTAGCGCGGCAGCGGCGGATGAGGGAGTGCTAGCGGCGGAGGAGGAGGGAGTGGAGCTGCTGGGTGATTCCCGTCGATCTCCTGGCGGTGGAAGCTGCGGTGGCAGTCGCAGGCGGCGCATCGGAAGGCGGCCGGAGTTCCTTCTTCGCCGGCGGGCATGAACTCGCCGCATCCGTCGACCACGTGCCTGCCGGAGGAGGCGGCGTGGTTCCGCATACATTCCCTGTATCTCACAGCTGGCATTGGAGCAGCGGGTGGGGATCCGGATCTGGAGTATTGCTCCTCCTCCTCGTTGTAATTGGGTGCGGCTGATGGTTCCGGATCGGACCGGGTCGGGCCGGCCGTTGGATCTCTTCTTGATCTTGGGGGAGCTGCTTCCGCAGTGTGGGCGGGTGGGTCTCCGATTCCCTCGCCCCTCTCTCTCATGGTTTTGAACAAAATGAGGGAGGGAGAGAGAGAGAGAAGCGGGTCAGGACCCGGATCTGCAACGGTTGTCTGGATCTGGGTTGCAGCTCTTGATTAGGGATGAGGCTAGGAACTAATGAACCCTAATTAACATGGATGATGAAGGAATTGGCAAGATAGGGAGATTAGGGCAGAAAGAGGGGAGGGAGAGAGGGAGGGAAGTGATTAATTAATTAATTGTCTTGTTAAGTACTTGATTTGAATGTTGACGTAAAAGAAAGAACCCACCAAATCCCGCCTATTATTTGTTAATTCCCCCCACTAATTTATAATGTGTATGAAGAGCAAGTGTGGTTTGGACATATGTGAGACTGATTAGACTCTCTAATCATGCGGGGAGGCGATGCTGTTGGGTTCTGCAGCGGCCAAATTTAAAGAGGCTGCTGGACCGGAGGAAAAAGACAAAAAAAGATGAAGGGAGGTAACATTACAGTAGTGCCGTGAAGTGAGAACTGCTACCGGTGTCGGTAAGAAAGATTGAGATTAGTTGTTAATTACCTTCCTTTTCTTGTGAATGGATGGATGGATGAGATCTCAAGTAGCAGAAAGGCCGATGGAGACAATAATTACTGGAAGTAAGCACAGGGAAATGAGGTAAGTGGTACATTTGATTTGGGTCTAGGCATGCTGCTGCAGAAGAAGAAAGAGGATGCAAAGGAAGAATGCAGGAGGAGCAGAGTTTGTGTTGTTTGTTACCTGTTGATGTAACTTTTTTACTTTGTTATAGGGAGGAAAGGGAACAGGAGCGACAGACGGTGGTGGAATAAGAAACAGGAGTACTCTGACGACGACGATGATGATTTATAGATGAACAAAATTGTGTGGAAGGGAAGAGGCAAGAGAGAGAGACGAGTGGCGGCCCCGCTCTCTCCGGCCCGGCCATTTGGTGCACACTCAGAGGCAGCATGGGGCCCTGCCGGAGCCGGACGTTTGTCAGAGTTTTGGCGTTTTCTCTTATGACAATGGTGGCAGTGTGGAGTGGAGGAATACAACTATTGCACAAAGGTAAAGAAATCGGATGTCCAAGTTATCAGAAAAAAATGGGTTAATTGCATGATTGGTCACTGAGATTACAAAAAACGTTTAAGTTTGGTCACTCGAAATATTTAAATTCATTGGTGGTACTTCAGTTTATCGATACTATTTACGTTTGGTCACTCTCCGGCCAACTCCGTTTACTTTGGATGATGTGGCAGTCAACTCTCAAAGTTGACCGTTAATTTAGTGACGTGGCAACTAAAAATTATTAAAAATAAAAAATAAACTTTTATATTTTTCACCTCATTATTACATTCATTAAAAAATAAAATAAAATCTAATTTTTTTTCTACAAACCCATACCCTACCCACGTTCAAACGGACTCCCGCCTCTCGTCGGACTCCTCATCGCGAAGCTCCCGACTACCAGCGTTCATTGGAGCAGGCTTCGGCGGTGGCAAATCAACCTCTTCTCTACGCAAAGACATAGCATCAACGCTCGATTGACGATTTCTCCCGCGAATGGTTGTTGGTGAATTGAGTCCAGCAACCTCTTCTCCTCCGTCATAAAACACCCCTCATTCTTGGTTCCGATTAACCAATTGAAGGCCTAGCTGATGACGGATTGAATGAAGTCACCGCAATGGAACACTGAAGAAGAAGAAGAAGAAGAAGAAGAAGAAGTCGACGCCGCTGCTCCCAAACTGATAAACCCAAAACTCCACCAGTCCTTCACCCATACGAGAGAGACTTTGCGATTTGGGATGGACATATGGATTGGGAAGATCAACGACAGTCGACAGCTGGAATGCATGTGTTAGATCACTACCACATTGCAAATGCACCTGAGATGGATTTGTTTGTTGTCCACCAAATGAGGAGACTCTTACTACATCCTTTCCCTCGTATTCTTCAATGAATGGCTTATACATTGAACGGAACAAATTGAATTGCCCTTGCTGTTGCACTATTTACTTCACCTGAGATGAGAATGTCTGCAATAGTGTATAATCATCACCATGACATTCTCACATTCAGAAAGACTGGAACGAGGAGTTTTATTCGTCTATGACATAGCAATTTTTTTTTTCTTTTCTCTCGGCAGAATCCGCTGGAGGTACTGACGGAGGAGAAGAGGTTGCTGTACTCAATTCACCAACCCTGGAGAAATTGTAAATCGAGCGTTGATGTTGTGTCTTTGCGTAGAGAAGAGGTTGATTTGCCACCGCCGAAGCCTGCTCCAGTGGACGCCGGTGGTTGGGAGCTTCGCGATGAGGAGTCCGTTCAACGTGGGTAGGGTATGGAGTTTGTAGAAAAAAATAGATTTTTTATATTTTTAATCTTTTAATGAATGTAATAATGAGGTGGAAAATATAAAAGTTTATTTTTTTTTATTTTTAATAATTTTTTGGTTGTCACGTCACTAAGTTAACGGTCAACTTTGAGAGTTGACTGCCACATCAGCCAAAATTAACGGAGTTGGACGGAGAGTGACCAAACATGAACGGTTTCGATAAACTAAAGTACCACCAATGAATTTAAATATTTCGAGTGACCAACCATCAATTAACCCGAAAAAAATTCATACAATTGCACAATCAAGCAGCGTAAAGTTACGGTTGGTTGAAGTTTTAACATAAATAATTAGAAGTAGTTCGTGGATGTGTCTAGTGATCCACCTAAGGTTTGGCATAAATCGCTTGGAGCAGCTGCGAACCAGTCTGAATCACTACCGTGTCCGGCAAACTGCACACTAATTTACTGCGGTGTTCAGCGAACTGCTACAAATTTGGATAATAAAAAAAGGTATTATAGGAATTTTTTCTTGTAATTAGATAGTTTTCGGATTTTTGCCGCACAACAGCCAACAACTTATTGTTGACCCAACCTACTGAATCATAATCTCTTGTGGCTTCATTTTTTTAACTTCTTCTTTCCCCCTAAATTGTTGGGCTTTCTGGCCACTGCTTTCGCCATTTTTTCTAACCCTCCCTGGTAGGTAAAGCAATAGAGGTTGTGCTAATGCTAATTGCAATTTGCTATAGCAGCTGCTTACTCAGCCTGACTTGACATCTCTTGTTTTGATGCTCCCCCTGGAATCTTCCTCCAGCTAGGCCCCTACTAATTCCAACCCCATAAACTAGGAATATACATAGGTAGATTCATGCGATTTTAACCCAATTAAATTAAATAAGAAAAAAACTCATAAAATTAAAATTCGGGTCATTTGGATGAGTTATTGTGTAACAAGTTATTATAAATATGAAACAACTCAAAAAATGATTTTGACATGGTATTTGTGAGTTATTTCAAAATAATCGTCCCCCATGTGGTATTCTCAATAACTCAATTGTTAGTTATTTCAGACAGTACAAATAACTCATCACAATCTTTTGCACACAAACGGGTTATTTGGGACCAAATAACTCATAACAATAATCCATCCAAACCAATATGTAGTGAAATATGCAAATGAATATAAAAATAATTTGAATTATCAGTATTTTTCAAATGTTTGTATTTAAAGTACACATATTTAAATGCATTCCAATATTGGTTGTATGAAACCAACGGGTCGTTTGATGTCAATTGGAACTTGTAGAGTCAAATAACTCATTTATTGTTCATGTGGTATTTCAGTTTTATTTCAATGGTTGTTAGATTAAAGTATCTAGTTTTAATATAAAAAAAAGATTAAAGTATCTTGTTGGTAGAACCATGCACATGTGGTATGTGGCATATCGTATTTGGCAAAACAAAGGGGTAAAACAAGTTATTTCGAAATAACAATTATCGTACTTTTCAAATGTTTGTATATGCGTTTGGTATATCATATATGCGTATCTAAACAATACATTTAATGAATGCATGTATTGTATAGAATGCATCATTTTTTGTGTCAAAATGAAAAACAATGCATGCATTTCATTGATGATGTGACACTTGAAATCATTCAATATGAATGATTTACAATTTCAACAATTTGGTGAGACTGTTGAGATTGTGTTTTGAGATTGTTCTTCCATTTTTCTTTCCCTTTATATCCCTATTAACTTTTATGCATTATTACTCTTCTATGTAAAAGAAAGGGTAAACATGACATTTCAGTCAAAAAGTAACTTCCTCATTTTATTCCTAAAATTACAATCACAACAAACTATGTAATATTATAATACATGCATTAATGCATCAATTTACAATACAAGTATTCATACAATACATCAATTCTAACAATCGCAAATACCAAACGACCTAAAGTACACATATTTAAATGCATTCCAATATTGTTTGTATGAAATGAAGGGTCGATTAAATGGATTAATTGTTAATTTGGTATTTGTAGAGTCAAATATCTCATTAATTTGTATGTGATATTTCAGTGATAATTGGATTAAAGTATCATGTTTGATAAAACCATGCACATGTGATATTTGGCATATGGTATTTGGCAAAAGAGAGGGGTAAACCAAGTTATTTCAAAATAACACGGGGTAAAAACTTATTTATAAATAACTCAGTGCTCAAATAGCTCGTTTCAGTAAAATATTGTCAAACCAATTATTTTTATTCAAATAACTAATTATGAGTTATTTGAACTTATAATTCACAAATAACTCACACAAATATTATGTGGAATAAATTTAACCGAGCCTTTTTCTATCAATGAATGGAAGGCAATTCTTTGTTAACCTAATTATTCTTTTGCGTCGAAAAGAAATAAAAACAACAATAAGTACATGCACCAGCTTAAGCCTACACTGTGGGTGGTGCATAGCCTTTGAAAACAAGGTTGCACTGAAGAAAGGTAAGCATTGGGAATGCTGGCCCACGCCCTACAGGCTACAGGGACCGTCAGAGTTCTTTTTCTTTTTTTTTTTAGAAAAGTTCCTTGTTATTTGCTAGCTAGTTCTTTTTTCTAAATTACAAATGTTTGATTAAATGAGACTGTGAAATCGGTTATACCAGCTTAACAAGGGATATAGTAAGAAAGGGAAGAATGGATGGTTATATGTGAAGATAAGTGTGCATTATTATTGTTATATTAGTATTATTGGTAGGATGTTTAGTAGTTTTCGTTAGGGCTGCAAATGAGTTGAGCTGAGTCGAGTTTTACCCCAGTTTGAGCTTGACTCGTTAATAAATGAGTTGAGCTCGAGCTCGAGCCATTTATTAACGAGCCGAGTCGAGACATCTTATGAGCTCCAAATGAGCCAATTCACGAGTTGAGCTCAACAAGCCACCGAGTCGAGCTACCTCGCGAGCTTCGCGAGCTGAACAAAGCTAAGCTCAAGCTTGGCTCGTCAGTAAACGAGTCGAGTTTCGAACGAGTTTTTCCCGATCCGAGTCTCAAATCGCTCGCAATTAGCTCGGCTCATTTGCATCCCTAGTTTTCGTGTAACAGTAGGATGAAGTGGTGGCTTGTCGGTCAAGTTAGCATCGACTATTGGTTAGGCTTTATGTTATAATTTGTACTCGACCCAATAAGTGACCTTATTTCTCTCAATGTACTCGACCCAATAAGAAGTGGGGGAGCCAAAAGATCGAAACGGGTAATGTCCTTTTATATAAAATAAATATATGAGTTGATATTTTAAAAATGGGTAACTTGCAAGTTTAGTCACTAAGATTACAAAAAATTTAACGTTTTGTCACTTAAAATATTTTATTAACTTGCAAGTTTAGTCACCAAGATTACGAAAAATTTGACGTTTGGTCACTAAAAATATTTTATTTCATTCGTTGTCACTAGGATTAGTTAAATATTTCAAATTTGGTAGTCTCCATTTGCTTCGGTTAACAGATTTAGTTTGTTGCTGACGTGATTAATAGAAACCTCCAGTCCGCCTACTTTACTCTTAAAAATTCATATCAAACCCGCCACATTATCAAAACCCGCCACGTCATCAAAACCAAACCGACCCATAACCTGACCAGACACAACTCGTGACTCTACCTTGTACTCTCATCAAAACCAACGCCTCTACTGAAATCCCCTCCTCCTGCGTCATCCTCATACCGTCTGAATCGCCCTCCCGAGCCAAACCATTTGAACTTGTCGTTGCATTTGTGATGGAGGTTGTTTGATTCCGACAAAGCATCCGACAAATAACCCAGAGGGAGCAGAAGGGTCTCGAGCAAGCAGAAGGCTTGTTACTGTGTGTAGTAAAGAGAACAGATAGAATCCGGCAAACAGATTTAGAAGATAAACTTCTTCTATGACTTCTCCAGCCCCAGCTTTGTCGTCGACGAGTTCAAATTAGGGGTGAACAAACACACTTGTAAATCGACTCATCCATCCAACCCAACCCACTCGTATTTATCGCTAAAACTAAGGTTTTGGGTTGGATGAGGGTTTTCTTTTGTACAACCCGCCTCTTTTGGGTTGGGTTTGGATTTTGGATTACATTACCCGTAGAACCCGACCCAACCCGTGTTCCAACTATTGGTTGGAGTTCGTATTCAAAAAATATGTATGTTGTATATAGCCATACTTATGAAAAGATAAAGATATTTTGCCATGTTTTTCTCTCATGGTCTCACTAATCTAATGCATTCTTCGGCTTAATGTTTAGACATGAATTTAATATAGCTATGATTCACGTAATCCTTTTTCTTGTGTACAATTTTAATAGAATAACATATTATGGATGCATTCGTTTATAACCTTTTTAGCCTATTTCAACAAATGAAAAACTAGATATATGTTGAAGTAAATCACATTTTATTAAAATTCAAACAACATTTGAGAATTTTGATACCTTTCACATCGGTTTATTATTAATTTTAGTTAGTTATAAAATATTTTTATAGTGTAGAATAATTACATATTTTGTGTTGGGTTGGGTCTTTACTTGAAAATATCGCCAACCCGACCCAACTCAATTAGAAACAAACCGTAGAGTTTAAAATTTTTTAGATGGATTTGAATTTAATATTTCTCAAACTATAGTGCATGAGTCGAGTAATTAAAATGGTTAAACCCGGACCAACCGACCCATGTAGGCTCCTAGTTGCAAATGCCTCACAGCGGCAACCACAACAAAAAAAAATGGCAAATACTTTTCCCTCTCTAGAGATTCCTTTGTGTTCAATTGCAGTTCAAAAGCCACAATTCCATAGACGAAAACAACATCAATATGGCCGAATCATCAATTAAGAGGAGAGTGCGTTTCAGTCTTTTACAAATAGGTCCAATTTTTGTATGTATAGTTAAAACACCCTCAAGTAAATGGATATTCATATTCAACTCATACCATTTAAATTATGAAAGCAATATACCTTACCCAAACCAATCTACAAACCTCCAAACTCATATGCACTTAACACATACTCAACCCATTATGAATGGGTCTACTTGGATTTTGTATAATTACCCATGGAGATGTGAGGGGAGAGGGAGGAGCATAATTAGGTTTCTTAAGTTAAAAATCGAGTTTTTGAATTTCCTTGCTAGCGATGACCCAAATTGGAAAGCGAGAATGACATGAATCTTAAATTCCTTCCGTTGTTTCTTGAGCACTTCTACTATGCTATATAGTATTGGTGGTTTAATGTACAACTTAAAGTTGTACCATAACATTAAATGTATAAGTTTAGGTTGTACCATAAAACAATTTGTACCATTATGTTATGGTACAACTTTACAACTTGAAGTTGCACCATCGCATAAAAGTACAAGTTCAAGTTGTACCATAAAAGAATTTGTATAAAAAGTATAGGTACAATCTGAAGTTGTACCATAACGTAAGTGTACAATTTTAAGTTGTACCATAAAGGCAAAACCCTATAGCACCAATACTATATAGCATTGTAAAATTTCTCGTTGTTTCTTAAGGAATTTGAATTTATTTAATGGTAACCTGCATAAGGAAGAAGAGAGCAGGAGGTTGTCACATACTCACATTAGGCAAGAACCCTAATTGTTGGTGGAAGGAAGAAAATTACTGGAGAAAAAGAGCGAACATGGGTTATTTGTCGTTGTCAGATAGTTCGAGGTAGTGGCGGGCTCAAAATTGTCGAAGAGGTGTGTCGCTAATGAAATAAAATAATAATTAAATTAAATTAAAATTTTAATAAAATTAAATAAAAATTAGTAGAAATTAATTCATAAAGTTCATAATGTCATGTTTACAACGAACCACGACGACTTTTCATATTCTGAAATGTCTGTAAAATACATTCATTGCTTATGTTGCGAAACAAATCCTTTTGATATACACAACTAAACAATCATTCATAAATTGGTCACTCAACCGATTTCGAAATTCATTCTTGATTATCTTCATAGCTGAAAATGTTCTTTCGTGCCTTGCAATTGCAACAAGTAAAGTCAACACCAACTTCAAGAGCAAGTAAACTAAAGGATAAAGAGAAGGGGATGTGGCAATTG
This sequence comes from Linum trigynum, assembly GCA_964030455.1. Taxonomy (NCBI): domain Eukaryota; kingdom Viridiplantae; phylum Streptophyta; class Magnoliopsida; order Malpighiales; family Linaceae; genus Linum; species Linum trigynum. Next base: position 21,953,039 of record OZ034814.1, on the reverse strand, counting down.
ATCTCGGTAATTAGAAACTAAAAAGAGGTAAGGATGAGTTTTTTATTTTCAACAAAGGAAGGATCAAGGGGTGGAAACGGTGGGGGAAGGGTCTCAGGTTAGAATTATGGAGGATAACTGGATCCCGGGATTTGGGCTGGAGGCAATTGAGCTAAAGTCTTCGGCGCCAGACCTGACAGGAGTAAAGGTAGATTCGTTGCTCATCCCTGGTAAGGGTGAATGGTGTTTGGAATGTCTTAATCAATGCTTCTCTCGGCCGGTAGTGCAGGCTATTCAGGCCATACCGTTGCCAAAGGGTGGGGTGGTGGATTGCCAAGTCTGGACAGGTGAGAGGGACGGGGAGTATACGGTGAAGTCAGGATATCATCTGACTTTTCAGAATGCTAAAAGGGTCCAGGAGTGGAAGGCTGAGGTTTATTTTTTATATGGCTTGTTGGAAAAAGTTGTGGGGGCTTCCCATTCCTCCGAAATTGAAAAGTTTCCTTTGGCAGTGCATGAAGCGGATCCTTCCTACTATGGAAGCTATAATTGAGAGGACAGGTAGAGTACCGGAGGATATTGAGCCTGATCCTGGGGCTGATGGGCATGGAGCAGCTCTTGATCCCAAGTGTCTGGTTTGGGAGTCGTTGGAGACATTAGAGCATATGTTTCTCTCATGTCGGCTGTCATTGGGGCTATTGGAGAGGTCGGGTTTGGGGACAGGACAAGTGAGGCAGCCTCCTTTGAATTTTGCCTTATTTCTTCGCAGATTCTTTAAACAGGAGACCAATGTAGAGAGGATAATTCGGTTTGTGGCATTGCTGTGGAGGATTTGAAAAAGTCGGAATCGGGTGGTGTTTGATCAGGTGCAGTATGGGATGAGTACTCTGGTGAGACAATTTGAGGAGCAAGTTCGTGAGTGGTTGGCTTTGATTGAGTCTGGTGGTTGTAGGCAGGTCCAGGTGCAGCAAGTGCGTGGACAGGCTGGTGTGGATTGGAGCCCGCAGCCTGCTATGTCGTATCACTGTTATGTGGATGGTGCTGTTCTCACTGGGTCGCATGAAGCTGGGGGGGGGGGGGGGGTTGGTGGTGTATGATGGGTTGGGTAGGGTGTGTTTTGTGCAAGGTTTTCGTTATGCAGGTTTGGAGGATCCTTTTCAGGTGGAGTTGGTGGCATTTCGTGATGCAATTCAGTGGTGCTCTTTGAAGGGTCTAGTTGAAGTGCAGTTCTGCGGGGATGCGAAGGCTGTCATTGACAAAATTCAGACCAGGAATGCTCGGGATGTGAAAAGTGGCCGGATTCTTGAAGAAATTCGGAAGCTAAGACATCTCTACCTGCGCTTCGAGGTGGCCTTTATTGGCAGGAGTAACAATCGGGTGGCCCATGAGGTAGCTAGGAAGACCCTTTCTTTGTTGCCTGCAGTTGTAGATACTTTTGATTTTTGTCGTTGGTTTGCTTTTGAGATGTAAACTTTTCTAGCTTTTTGCCTTGGTAATACAAGTGATCTATTGGTAAAAAAAAAAGGGGTGGAAACGGTGAGTTTCAAAGGATGGGGTTATTTACACTTTTTTCATTGTTGGGTTGTGGTGTGGGTTACTTTAAAACAAACATATTTATTTGATTTTACTAATTATTTTTTTATTACTAATTAGGATAAATAAATTTATAACAAGAAAATCATTCTCGTACAATGAAGGTGTGTCGCTCACAATTATTTGAGGTGTATCGCAAGTCCCAAATAAAAAAATGTACAAAAAATATATAGGTAATTCACAAAAATTTTGAGCGAGGGTGTGCCGGAACGATGCCCCTTCTTAGGTCCACCCCTGACTCGAGGGGATATACACAAGGAGGAGTTGAGAGGAGTTGGAAGAGCTCGTCGTCGGGCAGATGGCAGGGGAAGATATGCGCGGAGAGAGCAAAGAGGGAGATGGTGTGTCAATTATGTAGGGTCGGGTCACAGGTTGGGTTGGGGTACATGATGTGGTGGGTTGAGTATAAATTATTTTGGGTTAAAATAGGCTGACTAGGCAATTCTGTTAACCACGTGAGAGAAAAATGGACTCTATTAACGAAGCCTTACAGAAACTAATAGAGAGTGACCAAACTTTGAGTATTTAATTAATCATAGTGATCATGAATGAAATAAAATATTTTAGTAACCAATCATTAAACTTTTTAGCAAACTCAATGACTAATCTTGCAATTTATCCTTTAAAAGATTAATATTCAAGTAATACATATTCATAAAAGAAAATACCCTACCAATACAAGTTTTCTTTTGTATAAATATTCATAACGTATTTTCATGTTCAGAAAGAATTTTAAACAATCAAATTCTACCATTAGAAATGTGGAACGCTATTAGCGAATTAATTAACCGTAACGGAAAATTGATAAAAAATTTGTGTTAAAAAATATTTTGTATTTTGAAAAATTTGACTAATATTTTAAAATTTGTAAAAGATTTTGCCAAAAAGGTATTTACCTTTTCACTTTACTACTTTTTAAAGCACTACTGCGTTTGCGTTTGGGAGGAACAAGTTCCAACGTGAATTCAAGTATTAAGCTAGCAATAAAACCGAGATTTGAAAAACCTAATTTTCTTAATAAAGGTTGTTTCGTATTTAATGGCGTGCAGTGGAGTGCATAGTCTGGATTGGAAGCAGAGTACATCGTTGTCCAAAAATGAGCGGTACTTAGTACTTACGGAAACTGAAAGAGTTTTATTTTAAAAAAATACCAGTAATGGATCACCCGTTAGCCCGGAAATATGGGAAGTCATTATATTGTACTTATCCTTATAAATTATATAAAATCTCATCTAACATATGTGTTATAACATATAATATTACACCAAAATAACATGCCGTACTTTAGCACTTCTACTATGCTATATAGCATTGATGCTTTAATGTACAACTCAAAGTTATACCATAACATTAAATGTATAAGTTTAGGTTGTACCATAAAACAATTTGTACCATTATGTTATGGTACAACTTTACAACTTGAAGTTGTACCATCACATAAATGTACAAGTTCAAGTTGTACCATAAAAGAATTTGTACAAAAAGTATAGGTACAATCTAAAGTTGTACAATAACATAAATGTACAATTTTAAGTTGTACCATAAAGGCAAAAACATATAGCACCAATACTATATAGCATTGTAAAATTTCTCGCCGTACTTAGATCAAACATATAGTGAAAATTCACACACACTTATGTAACATCAATATTCAAATGTTCAATTTAGAATTCCAAAGATTGAGTTAGGCGAAAAGAAAAATTGGAAAATAGGTGAATTTCGTAAACTAAAGAAAAAATGACACAATTTGACTTCAGACCTCCAATCCGGTACCTTGTAACGATCCACTCGGCGGGTGCATACGACCCTTTTTTCTCACCGGACCAGAGTTGACAATCCTAAGTAGTAGTATTCCCTTTTGGTTTCCTTTCTCATTCGGAGTTCCAACATTAACGTGTGTTTTGCTTTGGTTGTCCCATGTGCCAGAATCTAGCTAGCTCTCTCCTTTTAGGTTTCGGAATAGGGCATTATGCTTCATCATGGTTATGTCAGCGTGATTCCAAGTCAAACACACAACTTCATTTCTTCATGCCCACCGACGAGAGGGTTTCGGAATAGGGCGCTATGCTTCATAATCATCATGGTCATTAATTGTTGTGTTCTGCGTGCGACCTTAATCCCTTCCTATTTGATATAAAGGAATGCAAAATGTTAGGCTCTATCAAAATCTAGCTTATGGTAGATTTACCATGGGGCCAATAACTTGATTCAGTTGGATGTGACCGAGCAGGTGAACAGGGTAGCAAACCCTTACACTGTGTTCAGCAAGGGCAGAAAGGAGGGGGGAGGGAAAATAGCGGAGGAACCTAGGAACTTTCCTCTGTTTTTGAGAGTGGGAACAGTAAGGGAGCGAGGAAAATCAAGGACCCAAAACACTGTGCGGCTGATCCCTCCAAATTGGAGAGAAAAGAAAGGAAAGGTGTTTTGGTTGCTTATATTTTTTATTTTACAATTTTTTTTTGCCGCCGAGTTGATGTAGCAGTTTTTTCCTCATGTAATTAGGTTTGGCTAGAACGTGTTAATGTTTAGGAAAGATAATTGTCCTTAATTTTAGAAGAAGATAATTATGATTATTAAAAAAATATATAGATATTTAATGTTTCTTATAAAATTACTCTACTACTATTAAATTAGTAAATTACGTAAAAAAAATTTATCTTTGGCTTATTTGGTATTAGAGATGTGTAATGGTTCGGTATTGTTCGAATTGGACGAAACTCATGAGAATTGCGGACCATTACACTGTGTTCGGCAAGGGCGGAAAGGAGCGGGGAGGGAAAATAGTGGAGGAACCTAGGAACTTTCCTCCGTTTCCGAGAGTGGGAACAGTAAGGAAGCGAGGAATATCAAGGACCCAAAACACTGTGCGGTTGATCCCTCCAAATTGGAAAGAAAAGACAGGAAAGGTGTTTTGGTTACTTATATTTTTTATTTTACAATTTTTTTTGCCGCCGAGTTGATGTAGCAGTTTTTTTCCCATGTAATTAGGTTTGGCTAGAACGTGTTAATGTTTAGGAAAGATAATTGTCCTTAATTTTAGAAGAAGATAGTTATGAATATTAAAAAAAATATATAGATATTTAATGTTTCTTATAAAATTACTCCACTACTATTAATTAGTAAATTACGCAAAAAAAAAATCTTTGGCTTATTTGGTATTAGAGATGTGTAATGGTTCGGTATTGTTCGAATTGGACGAAACTCATGAGAATTGCGGACCATTACACTGTGTTCGGCAAGGGCGGAAAGGAGCGGGGAGGGAAAATAGTGGAGGAACCTAGGAACTTTCCTCCGTTTCCGAGAGTGGGAACAGTAAGGAAGCGAGGAATATCAAGGACCCAAAACACTGTGCGGTTGATCCCTCCAAATTGGAAAGAAAAGACAGGAAAGGTGTTTTGGTTGCTTATATTTTTTATTTTACAATTTTTTTTGCCGCCGAGTTGATGTAGCAGTTTTTTCCCCATGTAATTAGGTTTGGCTAGAACGTGTTAATGTTTAGGAAAGATAATTGTCCTTAATTTTAGAAGAAGATAGTTATGAATATTAAAAAAAATATATAGATATTTAATGTTTCTTATAAAATTACTCCACTACTATTAAATTAGTAAATTACGCAAAAAAAAATCTTTGGCTTATTTGGTATTAAAGATGTGTAATGGTTCGGTATTGTTCGAATTGGACGAAACTCATGAGAATTGCGGACCATTACACTGTGTTCGGCAAGGGCGGAAAGGAGCGGGGAGGGAAAATAGTGGAGGAACCTAGGAACTTTCCTCCGTTTCCGAGAGTGGGAACAGTAAGGAAGCGAGGAATATCAAGGACCCAAAACACTGTGCGGTTGATCCCTCCAAATTGGAAAGAAAAGACAGGAAAGGTGTTTTGGTTGCTTATATTTTTTATTTTACAATTTTTTTTTGCCGCCGAGTTGATGTAGCAGTTTTTTCCCCATGTAATTAGGTTTGGCTAGAACGTGTTAATGTTTAGGAAAGATAATTGTCCTTAATTTTAGAAGAAGATAGTTATGAATATTAAAAAAAATATATAGATATTTAATGTTTCTTATAAAATTACTCCACTACTATTAAATTAGTAAATTACGCAAAAAAAAAATCTTTGGCTTATTTGGTATTAGAGATGTGTAATGGTTCGGTATTGTTCGGATTGGACGAAACTCATGAGAATTGCGGACCATTAGTGAAAGCTGTATTAGAATCAAGATCGGACCATCATTGTATTTGGTCTCATTTGATTCGGTCTATATGTCAATTTGATCAATTTTTTCTTCACTAATTATAAAATTCATGGGTCTAAGAACCGGACCGCATTATACTCAATTCGGCATGGTCCGGTCCAAGGATTACGAATGATTGATCAATTATTATATAGTCTCTATTTATTTATAGTATTTTTGTTTATTAGTCAGCGGTTCATTAGTGGTTTCTCAAACGACTTAACACTAGTTAAAACCATACCATCGACAGTTAAGCAGAAAAAACCTCCTACTGGAGTGTAAATCGACATGCGATTTTAAACAATTTAAAATAATTGATGTGGTTAAATCACGATTTTTTAAAAAAATGCGCTCCACTAATTTTTCCGGTACAATCTCTGGTGCGGTCTAGAAAGAAAGTGCAAATTCAATCACAATCCATAAGTATAATATTAACATACAATCCAATTATTTTGTTATTAACACTGTGTTCGGGAAGGAAGGAAATGGGAGGGAGGGAAAAAGAATGGAGGAAAGCACAGCTCCCTAGGAGCTTTCCTCCGTTTTTTAAGAACTGAAACTGCAGGGAAGGGAAGAAAGCGGACAGAAAATATACTGTGGAAGGCAACTCTCCAAATCGGAGAGAAAGAGGCGCTGCCCTTATTTTCATTTTTTTATTCTTTTGCTTTATCTATTTCTACAACTTTCTCACTTTTGTTCTTTCTTTCTCTCTCCCACTTTCTTTCTCTCTCTGTTTCACGTTAAACTTGGTGATTTAATCCTAAGGTAATTAACATGATAATGAAAATCAAATGTACATTCTGCCAGCAATTTATAAATTAATTAAAGTCTCATAGTAATAATTAAATAAAAATGAGGAGACTAAATACAATACTGTTTAATCAATAACGTAACACAAAATTGTTTTACATCACACATAACGTTATTTTACATCACACATTCATAAGCAAAAAACTACAAATTTAATTCACAATTCATAAGCAATGAAAATAATATCAACATATACTCAAATTATTTCACTATTATATACCTAATAAAATAATATATCCATAACAATTCCCAATACACTTTTTTCTTCCCACTTTCTCCATAAAACAACATTTTCCTCTCAATTTCCATCACCTCCAAATCTCCCCTCCCCTCCCCTCCTAATTTTCCTTCACCTCCCTTCCTTTTCCTCCCTTCTTTCGGAAACATAGTGTAAATAACCAATAAAATAACACATTCATCACACTTCCCTATACACACTTTCCTCCATAAAAAAACGTTTTCCCTCTTAATTTCCTTCCCCTCCAAATCTCCCCTCCCTTCCTAATTTTCCTTCACCTCCTCTCCTTTTCCTCCCTTCGGAAACAGAGTGTAATACAGAGACCAACATGGGAGTACATTGGGAAGCTCAACCAATGTGAGGGTAAGGGTTAAAAGTTAAAACTGATGGCTCTATCTTTCACTCTCTAAATTGGACAATCAATCAACTAGAGGTCTTTAACGTCTACAACTCTTTGAATTCCATTTCTACTGGGTATGACAATCAATCAACTAAAGACTTTCAACGTTAGCGTCGGAATCCGACAAGAGAACTACACACGTCCGTAAAATTTACATATGACCAATTGCCATTTGCTATATGCTTCCCTTTGATTGAAAAGCATGTCTCATTCATGATCTTAGATATCAAAAGTAACTATGTAACAGACTGTCTTATTCATAGTGGCCATAATTCACAATTTAGTTGTATGAGGCAGATTGAGAGTCTCAAAAGACTTCGTTTAATTCATTATAACAAGTTGGGGGAGGAGGTGGGGACTTTTGAGACGCATTCCAAAAACAAAACACAAAATCAGCCTATGCAATTCTGTCTTATTTTGGATGTTCGAGTTTGGTATGTTTGTCCAATTTAATCGGGCGTTGAATCTCTTACCTCTGCGGCCACGCCACTTTGTACCAAATCCTTTCCTGCAGCTCCGGCAACCCATGTTCCGGACCTTTCACTAATAATGGCTTCAACATTGCGTATGTGAGTGATTATTTGCGTGATGAATTTGGTGATGGATTGGAATTAATCATGTACTTTGTATAAACTCTATTGTTTGCTTTATAGATTTAGGGGCAACAAATCCGTATACCCCATAAATTTTCAGGGTCCAAATCGAGAACCTCACGGACTTGAAAGTTTCCAAATCTTTAGATGAAAATTGATTATGGACTTTGAAGTCCATCATTTATGACCAAACCAGCTTTCCGATATCTTTCTCTTCTCATACCAATGAAGGTAAAGTAAGTCAATTTTACTTCATACATACAAATATGAAATATATTTAACCAAAATTCATAATGAAATTTATGAAACAAACAATGATATTTTTCAAGTTCATAATGAACCCAAAAGTCTCATATATCAATGGTTTTACCAAAACTTTCATTGATCAAATACATGAAGCAAACGATCTGTAAATCGCACTTGAGTACACAACACAGTCTCATGATGGAAGAAGCATTAATTCAAGGTAGAGTGGAAATAGTGGTGACGAAAAGGAACAGAAGTAGTACACTACTGGTCTTGTCTGTCATCTTTGAAATGTTGAAGTTACTAGTTAGGCTCGGTTTGATATGTAGTCCTGGGTACGAGTTACTGACAAGAAGTTGTACTCACGCTCATAAATATGAGATATCGGTTGATCAATGATGTGAAATAGACCAACTAATGGTAATGGGTGTGCTTATTTCGCCTTTCTTTTCTAGAACTTTTTATCGACTTTGGTTGTTTGGTTTTGGTGATAGTTAAATTGATTCATTGTGAGATACATATGTATAATATTAAACATGTAATTAGGAAAATCAGTTTATTGTGATTTTCATCATTTGGTTTTGTGATGATTATCTGAGTATTTAAATAAATTGTATTGCTTAACTCAAAATATCACTTTTGTCTTTTGTCTTTAATATCAAAAAGTTATAAATATAGTTGGAATAAACACAGTAATCTCACTCAAACTATATTAACAATCTCATCTAAAAAGCGATAATTTGTGTGACATCAAACAAAAAATATTTGAATTATTTGTGTAAGACCCCGTAGGCTAAGGAGCAAAAGGAGGAATCTGCCTGAGGAGGGCTCGAGTATGATTAGCTACTTGGCGAGGTTATAGATTACCAAGGCGATGATCAGTAGCTTGTCCGAAAGGATGATCAGAATAAATAAAAAATAATGCATTATGAACAATACAAACATTATAACAATCTCAATCAAATTATCACGCAAAACAAAACAACCCCTATAAGTGTATGTCAAAACAAACACATTTTTGCCGATCTTTCTCAAGTTTTACTAAAAACTAGGGGTCGCAAGTTTAACCACGCACTTGAGGAGGACGATGAGCAATATCGGTTGGGTAGGTTGGGGGAATCAGAAACCTACACGTAGTTTTCTACCGGCCACTCTGTTTGATATTATAAGTTTATTTTCTATTCAAATGATAAATAATGATATGAGGTTGCCAGTGGCGGATCCAGGAAATTTTTATAGGGGTGTCTTCTCCCAAAAATTAAATTTTAATTAAAAATTAAATTAAATTATTCATAAATCAAATAAATATCCGACTAGTGCAAATATACCATATTAGACAATGATTCCCGAACTGATTGCATATTCGATTTTTAACCTTGTTCCTGATGTAACTCAAACTTGAAAGACTCTTTCAACTCTTATACTATACCTATAAAATCAATTCAAATTAATGATAGCTCGAATGAGTTTAATTGTTAAGTTTTGAAAATAATTGGGAAGAAAGAATAGTGTTTTTTTTACTATAACATAGTGTTTAAAATAAAACAACAAATGAGTTGCAACCTAGAGAATATGTTTAATAATAGTAGTGTCATAGGTTTGAATAACACAGACTACTACTTGTATATTTTTAATCATACGCAAACTACTACCGAGAACATGATTATCTTTTTTATTCATACGAAACTACTACCAGAAGTTGGATAATCGTTTCCCCAAATTTTAGGGGTGTCCCGGGACACCCCTAAAGGCCCATGTATTCGCCACTGGAGGTAGCGGTTTTAGTGATTTGGCGAGTTGGATATAAAATTTTTCGGGTTAAAATAAGATGATTGGGCATTTCTATTAACCACGTATGCAAAATTTGACGTTGTTAAGGGAGACTAACTGAAAGTAACAGAGAGTGATCAAACTTGAAATATTTACCGTGAGCACGAATAAAATAAAATATTTTTAATCACAAAATGTGAATTTTTTTTAGTAATCTCAAATTCCAAATAACCAAACTTTTAATGTATCTATACCGACCAAAAAAATTTTAATTTATCTATTATTTACCGTCATCATAGTGGAGAAGGCAAGTTTAGGCTTCATTGCTGATGTTAATTTTTTTAGTAATCTCAAATTTCCAATATCAAATACTAAAATCCCGAATATTGAATTACGTCCTGAAATCAATCTCAATCTCAATCTCTAAATAATTTTGGTATCCCAATCCCTAAATATTTCTGTATCCCAATCGGTATTATCAAATACAAAATTAATTACCTTTGCAATTAATAATTAAATATATAAATTAGATTTTATTGTTTAATTTAGGGCAAAGAGACTAATCAAAGAGCCTTATGGGCCGTTTACTTGCCATTCCATTTCTGTTAGCTGCCACAACAGAAAACAAAACTAAAATGAAAACGAAGTTGTCGTTTTCTGAGAAACAAAACCTGAAAATACCTTGTTTAGCTGAGACTTTTTATAAGTTCAGAAACTGAATCTTAAAAACGAAAACCTGTTTAGTTACTTCATTACTGTTTTCTGATAATTGATTATCATAATTTTATTCATTGAGTATCATACAACCCTAATTATTATCATCATTTTTAATTCGAATTATATAGTTTTTAAACTACAAATAAACAAAATACAAAGCATCACAACAATTCGCAATTGCTTGTGCTTCAATCCGTCCATGTTCATCCCCCTATATCACCACAATCCATACCTGTCACCATTGTTGAGTTCCACAGACATCATTAATCCATAATTTAGCCAAACAAACAATTAAAAAAGCCTTGACCTTTTGGCTTTTGGTTCCAGGTAAACAAGAAGGTAAAGTGGCCCTCTCTCGATGATGGGGCCGGAGTTGGTTGGTCGTTGATGGCAGCGCGGGGGCTGGCAAGGAAGAAAGATGATGGCGTCGCGGGAATGAGAGGAAGATGAGGGGTGGTGGTCTGGGCAGATGACGGCGGCGCGGCAGGGGTGGTGGTCTCGATCGTCTCTTCGCCTCATGAAACTACGCACATAAGGGATGGAAATCGACGCCGTTCGAGTTTCCAAGAAGAGGGAAGAAGCTTGGCGTCGGCAGGAGGAGGGAAGAGGCTCAGTGCCGGATGAAAGCTTGGTCGCCGGCTGGAGCTTTGCACGGAAAAAGATTGAAGGGAGAGGTAAGTGGAGGGAGGTGAGAAGGCGAAACGACGTAGGATTCCGCTAGCGGAAGTGTGGAACAAAAGAAAAAAAATTGCGGCTGGTGGGATTCGAACGTGGGTGCTCATTTAAGCACAGTGTCGTTTTTCCGCTAGGAAACGGACACAAACCCGTCCCACATAATTCAGGAAACGGGAAATTATCGTTTTCTCCCATCTAGCTCATTTGTGTAAAATGATTCTTCCAACGAAAACGAAATTACTAAGCGAACACTTTTTTTTACAATTTGATTCCAGATTTTCATTGACACAACAAAAAACAGAAAACAAAATGGGAAGTGAACGGGGCATTAAGTTGCCTAGAGCTAACATCTCAAGTTTTTGTAATTGGTAATCTTTAATTTGATGAATTTGAGGTTGAGAGACCAGACGACTAATACTAGTGTGAAATAGTAACGTAATGATCTATGTACAATTAAATGACACTCTTGGTGGTTGAGGGCCGTGTAGTAGTGAATGAGAGAGTCTAGTTGAGAGGATAAAATACACACTAGCTTATATTTCGGTATTGATCGGTATTTCAATACATACCGATCCCAATCCCGTAATCCCTAATACCGATTAACAATTGAAACTTAATCTCAATCCCAATCCCACGAAATAATACGTGTATTCGGTAATACCAAATATAGACAAATTCGGTACGGTATTCGATATATCCCAAACACCGATACCAAACTTCTAACCCTAGCTCTTGTAGTGTTCGTTTCAATTGTTCTTATTTGCTTTGATTATCTTTTTACGAAGAAGCCATTATATTGTGGTTATCTCGTGCTTAACTAGTTAATCCCCAAGAGTTTGTATGACAAAAAAGTTTAGGCTTCATTGCTCATTGGACCGCCTCAAGGCCCATGCCAAGTTTGTGAGTCTGGCGATCTTGGCCTCTCTGGACGAACAACTGGGTTTGGACAATTGGGCTTTTGAGTTTGGCAAAATGGTTTCTTCTGGGCCATATGCTTTGTTCGGTTAGTTTATTTTGCTCCCATTAAATCGTGTCATAGAATATACGGATAAGGGCATTTCCATAAATGCAATTGCAAAAGAAATTGCATTTGTGTTTATTATTGTCAACTTAAATTTTTGCAATCCACATCACATTCATTTCATTCACCTACATCAATGTAATTAACTTGCAATTGCAAATGTAATTAAATATTATGTTTAAATTATAGAAAATTAAGTAAAAGAGAAAAGAAAATAATATAAAATAAAAAATTTCCATTTTTAAGGCTTTTTTGACTTGCATATGGAATTGCATTTGCTGCAAGCTTGCAAATACGCAATTGGTAGCCACATCAATGCAATTGGTTTTGGAATTGCAAACACCTATGCCATATCATTTTGCAATTGAGAATGCAATACCAATATAAATGGAAAGAATTACAATTTTCCGAGAAAACGAAGATTGAGAAAAGTCAGCAGCACAACACAAAGGGATAATGATATCAAAGCATTAAAACCAAGGTTTTCAAGCCAGTATCCACTATCCAGCCCGCCGGAACCAGTCATGTTTGGAATCGATTTTGGTTGTACAGTTATTGAAAAAAGTTAAAATTGGGTCAAATAAGTCAAAATTGATTAAGCCAGTCAAAACTTGGTGATTCGATCGGTCAATATCAGGTTAAACCAGTCAGAATCGGGTTTGAAAATGATGATTGATAATTTTGTAATATATAGTTATTTTGAAGAAATAATTTGGTAACATACTATTATAGAGTAATGAGATTGTTTTAAAATATGTCAAAAATATGTCTAATTTATTTGATACTTGAGATTTTTTCTTGAAACCGAATTGAACTAGCCGAATTCAATCCAACCATTAAATTTCAAACCACTCGTCAAAACCAACTTGATACTTAATCCAATATTCCAATTTGTAAAACATCATTAAAATCCGTCGCAATACACTCAAATTTCAAACCACATATCGTACCACCGACTAGATGACTTAATCCAATTTGTCAAGCATCATTAAACGACAGTGACCGCCGGGGTGGCTCCATCGCCATTACGCACGGGGTCCTTTGGACAGTGCGGAAGGGTCAAGGGAGGAAGGAAGGAACACGTTGGTATTTTTTTTTTTTTTATAGTAAACCATCCAACTCAGCAGCCCGCCTCTGTCTCTAATCTCTATCCTACTATTTTCCTTTTCACCGCTCAAACAAACCCAACGCAAGCTTTCTCCTTCCCCCGATCCCATTTCGATCTCAATCTAACAAACTCAAAATATAAGAAAAGAAGAAGAGGTCCTTCCTCGATTAATATCTTCATCCCAATCGGATCCATCTTCCCCCATTCCAACTCCCGGTCGCGGGCTTTCTGTGTTTCTGAATCCATTCGTGTTTTGGTTGGTGCCGGCATTAACGATGACTTCCAGGGACGACGCCGAGGAGGCGAACAACCTGAGGAAGCCATTCCTCCACACGGGGAGCTGGTACAAGATGAGTTCCCGCCAGTCCAGTATGATGGGCTCCTCCACCTACATCCGCGATGGCGCCATCTCCGTCGTCCTCTGCGTCATGATCGTCGCCCTCGGCCCCATCCAATTCGGCTTCACCGTATTCTCTCTCTCCCCCCTCCTTTTTCCTTCTCATTCGTTCCCTGCATTCTTATTCGATTCATCAGTTTTTTTGTTGAGATTTTGAGGTTTTTTTTTGTTGCCCTGCGACAGTGTGGATTCTCTTCGCCAACTCAATCGGAGATCATCAATGACCTGCAGCTTTCCATTTCAGAGGTCTTGACAGTTCTTCCGTCCCTTTTCGTGTTTTTATCTAATTGGTCATCGATATCAATTTTTGAAGAAATGTATGGTGAAAATTGATTTTTTCTTCTTCTTTACATTGGCGGCAGTTCTCAGTGTTTGGTTCTTTATCCAATGTTGGTGCGATGGTGGGAGCAATTGCTAGCGGTCAGATTGCGGAATATATTGGCCGCAAAGGGGTATTCCTCCATTCTCATTCCTATCTATTTCTGTTTATATATCCGTTTCTAATGGCGGAAGAAGGTATTCCTTTGAACATCGAGAAAAATCCTCCACGATTTGGTTGCTTGTATTAGAAGGTTTCAGTTATGGAATTGATTGCGTGAAATTTGATGCATATTTTATCTGTGCCGAAATTTGCAGTCCCTGATGATTGCCGCAATTCCTAACGTAATCGGGTGGCTGAGCATATCTTTTGCCAAAGTGAGTGATTACTCATCTTCTTCCACCCTTTTTATTTGGTTTTTGATTTCGGCTGTGTTAGCATCTCATGGATGGGGTGTGGTTTTCTTCCTTGACAGGATTCATCCTTCTTGTTAATGGGAAGGTTGTTGGAAGGTTTCGGGGTTGGAATCATTTCCTATACGGTGAGCTTGAAGCTAAAGCTAACTGGTGCCTGATTTTGGGTTGTGTTCTCGAGTGGATCTTATATTGCCCTTTCCCCCCTGTTATACAGGTGCCTGTGTATATCGCTGAGATAGCTCCTCAGAATATGAGGGGAAGCCTTGGATCTGTAAACCAGGTTGGTACTGTTCCCACATATATACTTTTCTAAATGGTTGTGGAATTAATTTACCAATTCTCTTCATATGACAGCTCTCAGTAACCATTGGAATATTGCTGGCCTATCTCCTGGGACTTTTTGTTCATTGGAGAGTGCTTGCTGTCTTGGGTGAGTCCTCAAAAATTTTAGCAGAAATTATGAGGGTTCCCTTGACTTCTGATATGCATAGTGTCTTTATAGTTGGATTCAACATTGTCAATCATCAGTCAAACAAGATCAACATTTGAGTTTCTGTTTGCAGGAAGTTTGCCTTGTATAATTTTGATACCTGGCTTATTTTTCATACCGGAATCTCCTAGATGGCTGGTATAATTTGAGACATTGTTGTTCGTATCAGCATTCCTAGCTTGCTTTTCTCGGTATACCTTTAATCAAATTCTTGTCCTGTTGGTTCCAGGCTAAAAATGGAATGGGAGAAGATTTTGAAACTTCTTTGCAAGTTTTACGAGGTTTTGATACAGACATCACTGTTGAAGTCAATGAAATCAAGGTACACAAGTCTATTAGTCTCTATTTCTATTTGGTCCCTCTTTATTGTGGTCTCAAATCAGTTTGGGATGATCCTACTCCCCTAATTTGTGTATTTGGAACCTCTGTTGGAAACGAAGGACCAGAAATAGCCATGTGGCTCAACACCTCATCTAGTTTTGACGATTGAGATGACCAATGTTTTGTGCACATCTATTGCAGAGATCTGTTGCTTCATCAACTAGACGAAATACCATTCGGTTTGCAGATCTCAGACGACGGCGATATTGGTTTCCGTTGATGGTAGACTGGTTTGTTTTGGGGATTCTGTTGGTTCCTGATGATGCTTTTCTTTGAACTTCAAACTCTGGATTGGAGATATTAACCTTTATCTGATTTCTACAGGTAGGAATTGGGTTGCTTGTTCTCCAGCAACTCAGTGGCATTAACGGGATTCTGTTTTATTCCACTAATATCTTCAAAAGTGCTGGTTAGTCTCTACTGGTTTCCTTTTGTTCCTTTCTTCAAAACATTAAGCCTTTGTTTTTAGATGGTTGTTTAATGGGTCAGCAACTTGCTTGTACCCAAATGTTTGATTAAGCCTAATTTTAGTCTGTAGCATTGTTTTGGGGGCTAAGCATGCATGACGTATTTGTGATGCCTCCAGTGAGAGGGTTAGGTGCCTGGATGTTAGTAAGTCATACTAGCTTTCTGGCCTCAGTTACGCAAGTAAGAAGACTAGGCTATGTGGACCAGTAATCTTTTGATGCTGCAAAATAGCTTCTAAATCTGCTGCTTGTATAGTACTGTTGTTTATCTGAAATATGAACCATAGGAAAGATTTCGTGAACTTCCTAGATTTTAGGACATTGGTGGTTCCTAATTTCCTTTAACTTTGTGGGAAATTTTATTGGAAAAGGAAAGAGAGCTATGATTTGTAGTGCCTATACCATTTTAATTAGTATATACCTTCGTAACCACCCTCTTTGTTTTGGGGTTTATGAAGGATTTAATTTTGTGCAAACTTGCAGGAGTTTCTTCCAGCAATCTGGCTACAGTTGGAGTTGGCGCAATTCAGGTAAATCTGTCAGGCAGTTATTGGTGTCTAGATTCCTTTTCCGGGGATATATCATGTTGTTCAAATCAATGATGGGAGAGGGGGACCAAGCTGCTAATTTCTGTTCAAACCCCTCTTGTGTTGACAGGTTGTTGCTACTGCAATCACCACATGGTTGATGGATAAGGCTGGACGGAGGCTGCTTCTCATTGTGAGTTCCTTTTAGTATTGTGGATTGAGGCTTGAAAAGGAAAATATGAAGTCAATTTCGTATAATCGATATGTGGTCCATTACTCAGATATCCACAGTCGGGATTACTCTCAGCCTACTTCTTGTTTCAGTTGCCTTCTTTGTGGAGGTTGGTGATAGTTCCTTAAACTTTGTCTACTCCATAATGAACTTCTATCCTACCCACTAGATCTCTGAATCTTTGTTTTCTTCTCGAATGTTTCAACAGAGTTCAGTACCTCCAGATTCTAGTTTGTACGGTACAATGGGAATTCTGTCACTCGTGGGCCTCGTGGTATGTTCTCGAGTTTCCTTTTGCCTGTTAACATTGTATATTTGTTGATACTCGGTCCATTTCATATTTAACAAATTACTTGTGTATTAGGCTGTGGTAATCTTCTTCTCTTTCGGGCTTGGAGCAATTCCCTGGATCATAATGTCTGAGGTACGCCAACTTTACCGTGTGTATTCAGTAAAAGAACACATGTTTATTAAGTGCTCACTCTATCTCACTCAGGGAATTTTCATTTTCCCAGATCCTGCCTGTAAATATCAAAGGCCTGGCGGGCAGTGTCGCGACACTTGCAAATTGGTTAGCTTCCTGGATGGTTACTATGACAGCAAACCTACTGTTAGGCTGGAGCACTGGAGGTATATATCGATCGATCAGTTGGTTTTTCATAAATTTTTTTGCTTCTTACAGCTTGTTTAGTGTTGTAGTGATTTACAAAATCGTTTTCATGTCATGGGAACAGGAACGTTTGCTATATACACAGTGGTGAGCTTATTCACGGTCCTATTCGTCACGCTGTGGGTTCCTGAAACCAAAGGAAGAACCCTGGAAGAGATCCAGTCCTCCTTCCGGTGAAACCAAAAACAAGTTATACTATTTGTCTGAGAATTATACTATATATCTGTGTTTTATTGAAGTAAGTATGGTTAGTCTGGGGTGGTCATTCCCTTCTTGTACGTTGTCACATGTATGTATCATATGTGTCTTCTTCCGCCCTTAAATTTTGTGGAACTAGATTTAATCATTTCCCCACTTGTTACATAGCTTAAGAAAGCAAAAACGAAGTGAACGGCTATTTGCCGCCAAGCAAATTGCTATTTGCCGCAAAAAAAAAAAAAAAAAAAAAAATTTGAATTCAAATTTTGAATTTTCCCTCCCTTCCCTTCCTTTCATTCTATAAATTCGGATACCCATGAACATTTGACTCATTCCAACAAAAACTTCTGTTGACGAGCCCAGTGCCTCCGTCGCCGGCACCGTTCTTCCATCGTCGGCTAACCTCCCGTCGCCCTCAATCGTCGGAAAACAAGTAAGTTTATTTTTTCCGGCCAGTTTTCCAGTTTTCCGGCAAGTTTTCCAGTTTTCCGGCGAAAAACAGGGCGGGCCGAAAAAAATTTGCGGCCGGAGCGTCGGCCGGCCGAAAAAAATTTTCGGCCGGTGCGACGGCCGGCCGAAAAATTCTTTCGGCCCGGCGACGCCGTGGCCGCAAATTTTTTTCGGCCGGTCGCCGACCTCGCCGCCCAAAAAATTTCCGGTGGCGTGTTCGTCGGCCGGCCGAAAAAAATTTGCGGCCGCGGCGTCGCCGGGCCGAAAAAAATTTTCGGCCGGTGCGACGGCCGGCCGAAAAATTCTTTCGGCCCGGCGACGCCGAGGCCGCAAATTTTTTTCGGCCGGCCGACGAACACGCCACCCAAAAAATCTTTCGGCCCGGCGACGCCACGGCCGCAAATTTTTTTCGGCCGGCCGACGCTCCGGCCGCAAATTTTTTTCGGCCCGGCGGCGCACCGGCCGCAAAATTCTTTCGGCCCGGCCAGTTTTTGTATTTAATTTAATTTAATACGATAATTAATTAATAAATAAATAAATACTTAATTGGTTAGTAGAAATTAGCAATTAGTGTTAATATTTATTTCAGTTGGTTTATAAATGTTTTTTTTTGTAATAGGCGTTTGAATGTTTAATTACTTAGATTAGTTAATGGAATTTTAATTAATTAAGAATTGATTAATTAGTGCGCATCTAAGTATGATATTTTGTAAATTTGTAGATAATTAGATATGGATGATGCGGGTCATGCGGGTGGGGATGAGTTGAATAGATTCAATGGTAGGGTTGTTGATGTATCAGCACGAAGGAAGAATAAGGAGAATAAGCGCTCTCGAGATATTGGACATCAGTCACAGGCAAATTTAGGGGAGGATGAGTTAGAGGCTCCTACTGTAGTTGCTCGTTCGGCATCACGGGCGTCTGGTTCCCATGGGAGGAACCAGGGTGCTGCATCCAGAGTGGTCTCGGCTGAGTTTGATGAGGACGATAGTGATGAGGATATCGAGGTCCCTCCACCTACGCGTGGACATGGACGAGTGTCGTCTCGTACGGCAACATCACGTCCTGCTTTGTATAGGGACCGAGCTGGGCGCTTCGTACCACCTGCTCGTCAGGAGACAGAGAGCTCGGGGACTGGACGGAGTAGGGGAGGACGTTCGAGTGGTCCTCCACCGTGGGAGCTTGTTGGTGAGTGTCCTGGTGGACCTACGGATCCTAGCCTCATTAGGAGCTTTCGTGGACACGTTGCCTATGCGCTTTGGACGGGGGCTGGAGATCGAGGGGTCATCAGTTGCTACAGCCGTACATCGGCGGTTGCTTATTTGAGTAGCTACGTGTTTAGTCATGTTGAGGCGGAGAATCTGGTTCAGCAGTCAGGTCTCCAGCACCTGATGTACTCTATGTTCCGCAGGATAGCGATTGACGATGCTTTGATCTCAGCTTTTGTGGAGAGGTGGCAGCCAGACACGAACACCTTCCACTTGCCTTTTGGAGAGATGACGATCCTCCTACACGATGTTCAGTACTTACTGCAGATTCCTGTTGAGGGACGACTGATGAGTAGGAGTTCTGCGCAGCTTGACCATCCGGAGGCGGGTTTGTGTACGCTTCTTGGGATGAACTGGGAGCAGTTGAGTGGTCGTACGGAGGTCCCTGGATATAATAATAGGGGTAAGTGGTACGAGAAGGGTGGTTTTCTTGCAGAGATGAACTGGGAGCAGTTGAGCAGTAAGACGCCTAAAGTGTTCTCGTTGAAGCTCAATTTCATCACTGACTTGTTGTTGACGTGGGGGGTTTTTATAATCCAAAGTCCGCCAAAATACATGCAACTCTTGAGCATAGAATTGACGTCCTTCTTCCTTAGCTTGAACAATCTGGCAAGCACACTTGAGCCCATGTGTCATCTGAAAATGACACGCACAACTGTCCTTCAACTCCGCCGCCCCATCTAACATCAGTTTGATTGCCTCAGAACTAACGACCCTCCTCAAAAACGTGCACGGAGCCTCAATTGCCCTACTCAGATTGCGGTTCAGTGACTTGTGCAGTTCATTCACCACTTCCAGAAACTGATGTTCCATGTAGTTGTGGTTCTTCGCAAAACAAGTGTCGATCGCTCCTCTACCAGACACAAGGAAAGTCTTGAATGAAGAGTGAGATGACTCAACTCTATTCGAGCTCGTGTTACCAAGATGAAACACATGGTTCGTGTAGCACATTGCCCACATTGTCTGATGAGGCAACCACTCACCTCGCACGTAGTCGACCATTTTTTTGTTCTTCACTGTCCAGACCCTCTCAAACTCATTAATCTTTTGAAGAAAACCCTCCTGAGTCCAACTCCATGCAGCTTTGTCGAAATATTTCTTCCATACCGCATGTGCTACCTCTCTTTTTACAATTCCACCAAGTAACACTTCAAACTTTTGCTTCACACAGTTGTTGACGTGCCATAAACATAGTAGGTGGACAGTATGTGGGAGAGGGAAGACCACAGGAATAGAAGCAAGCAAACCACCTTCTTTGTCTGTCACAATGACATTCGGAACCGTATCACCGAGCAACCCTTTAATACATCGCAGCAGCCACTCATATGTTTCCTTTGTTTCCTGCTTAATAATTGCACATGCAATGTTGAAATTCTTCTTCACTGGAGTAACCCCAATAATCTCAACCCATGGCCAGCCGTACCTGTTGGTCTTGTAGGTCGAGTCAATGAGGATGACGTACGGCCATGCATGCAACATCTGAATGGACGTCGGGTGCGCAAAAAACAGATTAGTGAGCACATTATTAGAGTCCTTTTGCAAACAGATATGGTACCCACGATGTTCAGCTCCGTGAAGCGCAAACTGTATCGCATCCATTTCACCCATCTCATCCAATCTTGTCTTGGAATTTATGTTGTACATCTGTTTGATATCATGATGCACACCCCCTTCAGTATTGAGTGTCGTCTTCTGCTGATTTGGTCTCACCCCCGCCTTCCTCATTAATCTTAACCTCTCTTTTTCAGCCTCACTAAACTGTTTGTTGTGTCGGTGATGTTCTGGATACAACACCTTTTCATGGTTGTGAAACCCTCTATTAGCTCCGGTTTCACGACTTGTCACTCCCACCATGACCCATGTGTTTGGACCATCCTTTTGCCATACTTCCTTTATACATATCTGAAACTGGCAACCAGTACCCTTCGAACTAATATTCTCACGCGTCTCCTTCGTAGGGTCTGGTTTATAAGACTTAACGATCCTACTACTTCTGTCGCAATACATACAGAGGGCAGTAACAGGATTCTGTCCAGCAGTATTCGGTTTCCATGATCCTCTAACAATAAAGAACCCACACTGCTGAGCGATTGTTCTTGCAGCTAACTCAGCTAACTCCACACTTGCATAATGGATCCCATTCTCAAATTCATGTGTGTAATCATGATCGGCCGGTAACAACTCTGACATTTTTCCTACAATTACAATATAATATATCAATATTCCTGTGAACCTAAACGCTAATTTCAATTCTTAACCGCTAAATTCAACTCCTAAACTCTAAATTCAATTCTTACACGCTAAATTCAACTCCTAAACTCTAAATTCAACTCCTAAACTCTAAATTCAACTCCTAAAATCGAATTTTTCCGAAAAATTGCAAAAACAGACTGTGAGCCGAAAATTTCCGGCGGCCGGAACCTGGCCGGGCCGAAAATTTCCGGTGGCTGGAACCTGGCCGGGCCGAAAATATCTTGCGGCTCAGCCTGGTTCCGGCCGCCGGAATTTTTCGGCTCGGCCAGGTTCCGGCCACCGGAAATTTTCGGCCCGGCCAGGTTCCGGCCGCCGGAAATTTTCGGCCCACTGTCTGTTCGTTTCAAATCGTCGGAAAAATTGTTCGAAACTACAAAAAAATTACGCACCTGCTTAGTGATGATTCATTGATGCGTGTACGCAGTATATGTCGAGGATAGGCTTTCCCGATGATTTTCCGGCGACTTTTCCGGCGAGCGTTGAATTTTTCTGATTCAATATGTTCTCTGAAAGTTGGATATGTTGTAGATTGTGAAACTCCTTACCCTACTATGTATATATATACTTATTTTTTTTTTATTTTTATTTTTTGGTTGGCGGCAAATAGCAATTTGGTTGGCGGCAAATAGCAAGCCCCAAAACGAAATGTAAAAAACGAAGTGAAAAGCATTCATTAATTTGACATTTTTTATCCAGATTGTTCAGAGAAGTTGAAGGAGGACAAGCAAGTTTCTAAGTAGGAAGAAAGAATCAATCAACAATATGCACTCATTAATATGGGTGCTACATTTGTAATCTGTGATCACTGAGTCATTGTCTCGATGCTGTTGTTGTTGTGATCGTCGTTTGTCGTCAGTGATCACTGAGTGGTCTTCGTCTCGCTGCTGCTGTTGTTATCGGCGTCATCCTGATGCAGCGATTCCAGGATCTTGTTGAGACACTTGTTGTAGGCGCAGGGGCGTTCCAGGTGAACCAGATGCCCTGCTTTGCTTATGCTTTCAACTGTTGCCTTCTCTCCCAATTGCCTGCGATTAAGTTGCCACAAAGCCAAGAAGGAAGAGCAACACAGTGCAAAAAAACGTCAGCATCAGGCAGGAGAGTCCATGTTTTTGTTAATTAAAGACCAAGAGAAGAAAAGATTTGCATACTCCTTCATGTTGTGGGCAAGCTCTAGCTGGAAGATCTGATCATTCTCTCCCCACAGGAGATGTATCTTCTGCAATATTCGACAGCAAGCACGTTAACACACGAGTCGTCAAACATACATTGTTGCACGAGATTGAACATCAAAACCTACCTGTCGGAAGTTGGGAATAGTTGTGTCTTTGTTGCTGATGACCAGCCCTTCCAGGAGTTCGCCTCTTTCCTTCCTGTTACCGAACATCACCTGCAAATTTTGTTGCAGAATAATTAGACACTAAAAAACCGACCCACGAATCCAGCACAGTATAAGTTTACCCAGTCAGCCAGAGCAGTTGGGCTTTTAGGTGGGTGACGAACGATGTATCAATGTAGCTGGCCAACCCAACTAACTTTTCCTGACCGTTTCTTGTACTAGAGAATCATGAATACGAGGTGCTTGTCTTGTCTGTGATGGACTGATGGGAACACTATTAACATGTTTTGCCTTATTTGGCAGCTTACTCACTCAAACAAGAAACCTCTATGCTCTGCCTCTGAATAACAATCCATAAAAGTACTCAGAGACAAGAAGTAGTAGGTGAGCTACTACAGTTTGCACAAAATGGCAACTTTGTCTTGCAGTACACAAGATTTCCACTAATACGGCTTCAGCCTACAGCTCTTACTGACTAACTAGTAACTATATATGGTTAGTGGCTCGATTGTGAATCTGCTGCTCTGTAATTTCCCTTTTTTTGACAGTGAGTTACCTTCCATGGCATGCCAGAATCATGCAATAAGACAAGACTAGATTTTTATGGTTGGGAAAAAGAAAAAAAAAATCATTTTCACACTAATCTTTAAGAATCGTGGCTTAAGGCTCATCATCCATCCATTCCCTTGGTGGTCAAGTTTGAGCAATAACTGCAACCTCTACCTAAACCTCTTACTTCTGCTACTCTATAATTTGCTTTCATTATCCCCAAAACATGCATTGAATTCCATCTGACAACTGACAAGTTCCCATAAGAACTTCCATTCACGCCTCAAAATCATCTATGTATTATGCAACACTTTCAACCGGCCGGTCCACCCGGTTTGACCTAAATCTGGTGAGAAAAATTGGCGGACACACACTCGTTGGTCAATCCACAACAACATTCCTGGATTGGACGTCACACGTCGTTGTTTTTCGGTTTGTGAAATAAGTTTCCTTTTCGATTTTCTTCTTCGCATAGACCTATGTTTAGTATTCCAAATTAAAACATTAAAATATTGATGATGTTATATGCGCGTGTTTGAATTTATCACTATATGTTGGACCCAAGTTAAGAACTTTTATTTTGGTGTAATACTCTATGTTATTATCTATACGTTATATGAGATTTGGTAGAATTTATACATATGTATGAAATTTTTTTTTTCTTCATATATCCGAGTTAAATCAGACTAAATTAAATGATCGGACCATGAACTCTCAATCCATTTACTCGACTGAACCGACGAGCTAAACCAAGTTGACAAACTTGTTAACATGAAGAAATATATTTTAATAATTAATAAGTGGCAAGTAAATGACCCACGAACCTCGAGGAAGTCCTTGTGAAGGCGGTCAGGGAACCAGAGCTTCTTGTGAGCAGCAACCGATAACAGGGCCTTCAAGCCCTTAACCGAAGTGGGCAGCAGCAGCTCGGACGACGACTTGAACCCGATCCGGCCCAGAGTCTCGACGCTGATCGAGTCGGTCATGGCCAGGATCGAACCGGAAACCACCATGGCCCGAACCATCTCTGGGTAGAGCTCCGCCATCTTGAACGCCACCATGCCGCCGTAGCTGAACCCGACCACCGTGCACCTCTCCACCCCGAGCTTCCTCAGCCCCTTCACCAGCGTCTCCGCCTGGAACCTCGGCGACCGGTCGGCGCTGTCGGAGACGGAGCCGCCGAAGAAGAGGAGGTCGGGGACGTAGACGGAGTAGTTCTTGGTTAGGGCTCCAACCTGGAACTGCCACGTCACTATCCCCTCGCCGGCGAAGCCGTGGACCAGCACCACCACGGGCTTCGTCGGCTTTTTTAGGGTTACTTCGGCCTTTTCTGATTCCTGTTGTTGTCGTTTTGTGGGTTTGGGGATGGTTTCGACGGGGACCCAGAAGTTCATCACGGTGCCGGGCTCTATCTCCACGGTATGGGTTTTGACGCCGGCCATTTTCATCAGGAGGTTCAGCAGCGGCTTCTGCGCTGCTACCAAGTTCACCATTTTTTTTCTTCTCTTCTATATATGTATATATTTTGAGATCGATCTTTTTTCTTCTTCTTCTCTCTCTTTGTTTTTGGGTGGGATGGGAATGGAAAGATGGAGGGAATGATTTGGGGTTTTATTTATAGTGGGATAAAGAAGGTTTGGTACTGCATGGTGGTTATCTGCTGCATGCTATTGAATGTGGGGTTTTTGGGAATTAGGAATGGGATTTTTGTATTAGTGTATTATTATTATCTGACAAACAGGCAATTGCATGATGAGCAGACTTGTGGGCTGCCATTTTGCTTATTATTGGTGGTGGCAAATTTATTACTCATAGTTATATGGTAGAGTGTGTTTTGCATATGACAAAGGATAGTGTACGTTTGACGTATAATATATGGTTGTACTCATAGTTATATGTAATTTGATATACTTTGATGAATTATAACGCGGTCGGTTGTTATTTTTATATTTAAATGATTTTTATGATTTGAATTAAAATATGAGGAGATAAAGTTCATTCATTAAAAAGTTAGAATATAATATCATACGGTAACTCTAATTAAATCATGATTTAAATATAAATAGCAATATATATGATTAAGATTACCGTAAACCTGGCATTCTCATGATAATAGTTGTAATGAAATTTGCCACAAGAGACAAGAACATAAAACTTGGATTAATTACTTTCCTATCAATACTAGTAAAATATTCAATACTAATAAAATATGCCTCAATTAATAAATTTATTGAATCATTTTAATAAGCCTTTTCGACCAACCATACAACCAAAGTAGATAACCTCCTGCTGCCTGTAACGAATTCCTCTCTATATTTAAAAAATGCCCCCATACTTTCTTGCACGAAATCTTTCTGTAATTAATTTAAGGCCACAAACTTGCGGGCTTTCTCATACTTGACCTATATCTTTTGTATTTTCTTCGTTGTTCATTGATGAATTGCTTATCTTGGTGACCCCTATTCCGAATACAACGTTGTTTAATTGTTGGGAGATTTGATCAACTGCCACCACCTACCTACCTTCCAACTCGTATCCATCTGATCATCTCAGCTGGTTGACATTTCAATTTCTAATTGGTCTGGCCTTTCCATTTCCATATCATTATTGATATTGATTATCGTAATCACCCTTAACTGTGTTCAAATTGATTCTCCCTTGTCAATTTCTTCTCACTATAATTTACTTTCTCAAGCATCTTACTATTAGAATTATTAAACCTAGCTGTCAAAAAATTTCACAAACCAAAATTTACTTACGAAAAAATCGCGTCTCATTGTTCACAAAGAGGGCTGGGTGAAATAAAAGATTGCGAGTCGATCAATTTTGCTTTGACCTCTCTCTTCTTTCTCTCTCCTTCTCGCCTAGCTGGTGGAACTCATTCAATGGCATGGACGCGTCAGAGCCGGCGAACTGGGCTTAATTATTTGGAGTGGGGGAGGGGAACCGACTTCGCTACGTTGCTCCATATCTGGTAGATAGTGAATTAGTCATCCCTCGGGCGGTTCACGATAAGGGAGTGGTTCGATGGCGGAATGATCTTGTTGGCTAGTTTCTCTCTGAAGCACCTTCGATTGCTACAATTAGTCGATGGGCTCAAAGATTATGGGGAAGAGATGGTAGGGTTTATGTCTCAGTATTTGGTATGAATATGTTTTAATTCCAATTTGATAGTATGGAAACGAGTAACTAGGTGTTTGAAAGCGGGCCTTGGAATTGCGAAAAAATACCACTATTCCTTCGTAAATGGGTTCCTGGTATTCAGTCAATCAAGGTGGATGGTACTAAGTTACCGATCTGGGTTCGTATCAGGGAGTTGCCGTTGGAGTATGTGACAATGGAGGGTTTGAGTAGGGTGGCTAGCTTGCTGGGTTCACCATTATGGATGGATCAAGCGACTATGTTGGGTGGTCAAAAATGAGTACTGTTAAGCTGTGTATTGAGATGTCGGCTGATTCCTTTTCCCATAAGAACTTCGAATTCGGTCTGAGGGAGAGGAGCAAATTAATATGTTTGTTCACTACCTCCATGCTCCAGTTCACTGTGAGTAGTGCGCAGAGTTTGTACATCAGATAGGGAAAGGAGCTAAGTGTGGAAAGTCTACAGGTGTTGTTGTGGAGAATTCTCAGGTTGCCCCACATAGTGTGGTTGTGGAGATTCCTCAGGCTGCTTCAGGGGAGGTAAATGGTGAGAATGTTACTAATACAAGTGCAACTGTCTCAGCCCAGGTTTTATCTAGAGGTGTAGCTAGCCCTGTTGCCACTCCACAGGGAAGTACTGTTGTAGGGCGTCTGGTTGTAGATGTAGATATTGCTAGTTCTTCTACTCCACTAGTTAAGAGTGGCCCTTCTCTAGATGCTGATGGCTTCCAGCTGGTGGTTAAGAAAGGAAAAGCTCCAGTACAATCAGGGTGTGTTGATCAAGGAAGTGGGGTGAGAATTCAGGAGTCAGTTGTTTAAACTAGAGTGCCACTGAAGTCAAAGGGTTTTAACTTAGTTTTTCATGCCTCTCCAAAAAAGCGAGGAGGTTAGAAGAGGCGGTAAATGAAGTTGCTAAGTTGGAATCTCAGGGGATTTAACTCTCCTGAGAAACATAGGTACATGAATAAACAAGTTATAAAGTTAGGTCTAGATTTCTTTGCAATACTAGAAACTAGAGTGTTAGAAAACAATGTTGATGATATAGTAAATAGATAGTTTAGTGGTTGGACTCATTTGAATGACTATAATTATTACAATGGGAGAGTTTGGCTGTTTTGGAAACCATCATTGCAAGTGGCGGAGAATGGTATGGGGAAGCATTTCATTCATGTTCGAGTTCAATCGAGTATAATCTTGTGTGGTCACTACAATTTATGGTCCTGATAAGACAGTTGTGAAGGAATCAAGTGATTAATAAGCCTGGGGTCTTTATTGGTGATTTTTAATGATGTTACTAACATCTCAGAAGCTTCTAATAGGCCTGATTGGAATCAGAGTATGGGAGATTTTAGGCAATGGATACTTGAGATGAATCTGACTGATCATAAAACTATAGGCTCTTCGTTCACCTGGTGGAACAAGCAGTCTAATAAACCGATTGCTCAAAGGATTGATAGTGCCTTGGTGAATGATTTATGGCTGGAGAAGTTTAAGGATGGCTTGATTCGAACTTTGTCCCCTAGAGTATCTGATCATTGTGCTTTGTTTGTGCACACTAATCCTTTAGCAACCTCATTGTCGAAGCCTTTTAAATTCTTTACATTCTTGAGGCAGCATCCTCAGTATCATAGTATGTTGGAGGAAGCTTATCAAACTGAAGTGGCTGGAGTTCCTTATTTTAAATTGTATAAGAAGTTGAGAAGTATGAAACTAAAGTTGAAGGGCTTCAACGAAATCCAATTTTCTGAGATCTCTTTGCAAGCAAGGGAGGCTGAAGCTAAACTTGAAGTTCTACAGAGAGTAGTGGTGGATGATCCATCATAGAAGAACTGAAAGGATGCCTTGGAGCAGGAAATTATATGTAAAGATTTGCACAAGGCTGAGGAGAACTTGTATAGAAAGAAGTACACAATACAAAGGATTATTGAAGGTGATGCCAACACTAAATTTTTTCATAGTATAGTCAAAGCTCAGAATCACAAGAAAACTATACAGAAGTTGATTAAGATTTAAGGATAATGGTGAAGTTGTTACAGAGGTTAAGGCTATGGGGCAGATTGCACTAATTTTTTACAAGAGCTTGTTGGGTAGAGCTGATCCACTTGTGCAGGATACTCCTGTAACTTTCTTTGAAGACCTGCTGGTTCATAAGCTTAATGAAGATGATGCGGTTTTATTGTCCTCTGTTGTGACAAGAGAGGAAATCAAGAAGATATTCTTGGCTTATGGGAAATGACTGCAGAGTTCTTTAAACTTGACTGAGCTGTGGTTGGGAAGGAATTTGAGGATACGGTGCTGGAGTTTTTCAGAACAGGTATCATGCCAAGGTAGGTGAATTCTACTATTCTTGCTCTTATACTAAGCTATCTGTAGTGGATAGAATGCAGAATTTTAGACCAATTCCGTGCTGTAACGTTGTCTATAAAGGGATCTCAAAACTCTTAGCTAATAGACTATCCCTGGTCTTGCTTAAGATTATCGCGGACAGTCAATCTGCCTTTGTTAGAGGGAGCTTATTAGTGATAACATTTTTATGGCAACAAAATTGGTTAAAGATTAACATAAAACAACCATTTCTTCTAGATGTGCGTTTAAGATATATTTGGAAGGCATTCGTCTCTGTTGACTGTAAGTTTTTGTTAAAAGTCATGGCTGTTATGAATATACCACTCATTTTTGTTAAGTTGATTGAAGCTTGTATAACTTCACCTATGCCAAGTATTGCTTTCAATGGGGGACTCTGTGGATACTTTTTAGTAGGTAAGGGGTTGAGGCAAGGGAATCCATTGTCTCCTTACCTCTTCACCATTACCATGGAAGTCTTCTCATGTATGTTAGCCATGGATGTTGCTATTAATTCTATTCCTTATTATCTTAGATGTAAAGGTTTGGAAATTACACATCTCTGCTTTGCTGATTATCTCCTAGTTTTATCTAATGGTTCCATCAGAGATGGAGCTGGGATATAGAGGCTGTTGGACAAGTTCTATTTGCTTTCTGGGCTTAAATTCAACGTGTCTAAGTGTCAGATATCTCGTGCTGCTATTTCTAAGGAAGAGCAGCGAGCTATTTCAGATTATACAGGGTTCCCATTGGGTGAATTACTCTATGGAAGTTATCAGCTCATTTTGGTGGAGAAAATTACCAAAAGAACTACTACGTGGCAGGCTATAACGCTTAGTTATGCTGGGAGACTGCAACTAATCTCATAAGTGATAACAAGTGTTTTCCAATACTAGATGTCGGTTTTTCTTATACCATTGCAGGTGATAGAAGAAGTCTACAACAAAATTTTATGGGGAATAGGTACTGATAATGGGAGGAAGAGAGTTCCCGTAGCATGGTCAAAGGTTTCTCTATTAAAACAAGATGGGGGCTAGGGATCAGGGACTTTAAGACATGGAATAAGGCTTGCATTACCCGCCATCTCTAGAACTTGCTTGTTGAGGCAGGATCACGATAGGTAGCATGTATAAAGAAATACATAATCAAGGATAAAGAAATCTGGACGATCCTTGCTAGCTCAACAAGTTAGTAGTTATGGAAGAAAGTTCTCAAGTGCGAAGAGCAAGTTCAGCCTCACATTACTGGGGGCAGGGTAGCACTCTTGCTTGGGATGGAAATGTTCTGCTTAAATACTCTGTCAAACTGGTCTATTCCTCTATCTGAACTCCTTCTCCCTCTATTGATTGGTTCTCTGTTATCTAGGGAAAGCCATTTATATTGAAGCTTAGTACACTTCTTTGGTTGATTATACTAGACATAGTCACAACTAATGACAACCTATTAAGTTGGGGTCTGTCTTGTGATAGCAATTGTGTGTTATGCCCAGGTGGAACCGAGAGTAGAGATCATCTCCTTAGTGTATGCTCCTATAGTGATGCAGAATGTGTTTCAGAAGATTTGCAGGTGGCCTTCTTTCTCGGATTGGCAGACCAACTAAGTTGGGTGGCTCAGAGATGGTGTAGTATTACTACAGGGGCAAAAATTAGAAGGCTATTATGGACTGTGTGGTGCATATATATGGAGAGAGCGATTTTCTCAAGTGTATGGTGCAAAAGGAATTACTGATCCGTTCCAAGTCTCAGCGAAAGTAGTGCAGGAGTTTAAGATTTATTCTAGCAGCAACATCCCTTTGCAGCAAATGGTCTTTGAAGTCCTGGGTTTATAGGTTTCTATATCTTATATACTCAGTTGTTTGAAGAGTATAGAGTTGATGTTGTGTTTATAATCAGTTGACATTTTTGAGAGGGAGGTTTCAATAAAATTTTGATTAACCATAAAAAAGAGGGTTGGGTGATTCCTTGTAGTTTAATTCATGTGATCTCATGTGTATTTATCTTGGGAAGGTCAAGCATGGCCGTTGACGTGTGTTTCAGTTTGTCAGATGCATGAGCTCACAAAAACACGTTTGCACCTAATCGAATGCTCCTAAAAAAATTGGTAGGTTTCTGGGTTCTTCCTTTCTCCCACCTCTCAAAGTGAAATAAATTCCCTCTCAAAACTTCTTTTCTTCTATCTCCTATCTACCATCTCCTTGAACATGCTCAATGGCACGCCGACGAATGACTCGCTAAAACACAACACCAAACTACGACCAAGTGTAATTGTAGACTGGATATGCAATATAGTGGGTTCAGGTTCTAAATGTCAACCCGGGTCCTAGGTGTACTGTCAACTCCTTGAACTTCTATTATATAGCATTAAAAGTTGAGTGAAGATTATCAAAATCAAAAGTAAACAGAAAGCAAGTAACAATTGTATTCAGGTTAAGAAGGCTCATTTAGGTATGACTCCCCCTTGATTGCAGTTAGGCAAAGTTGCAATTTACCCAGGTCAAGTTGATTGATGTTTAAACTACAGAAAGTTCTCAAACAGTATGGAGTCTCGACTTAAGTGCTCCAGACCCTCTCAGTTTGAATACCCTATGAGCGACTAACCTCCACCAGCGTAAACTAACTGAGGCAATAAGATTCAAACTTCTTCTACTGGGTTATACCCCAGTACAGAGCAGTGAATTGACTTCTCGACTAAATTCGCCGATTCACTACTTCCAATTCAAGATGCTCTATTGACCTATGTAGAGATTATCTTTCTAGGTCAAAGCAGGAATCACTAGAACTTGATCAAGACTCAAGCAATTCTTAGAAAGTACTTCAACTGGATATAAATCAATCAATTATTCATAGCAAAGGGTTCATACAACTCTTCCTAACATACAATCTAGGGTTCTTACATACCCAAGTAATAGAGGGGATTACTCCATAGAGAGAGAGAGAGAGGAAATCTATGTCGAATTTAGAAATCAACGTGTAGACGGAAGAAATCTACTTCGGGTCGTCAATCGTCACTCCCCGAGGCTTGAATCGAGCTCCAATGGTGAGGAGACTTGATCTAGAGCACTCAAGGGTTTTTGTTCGTCATTTTCTCTCTCTAAACCTCAGTTTTCAGTGAAACACCCTAACCCGGCTGGGTACTAATTTTACCAAAATACCCTCAATAAACCGTGAAATAAAATAGGAACTGAAAATACTTAGAAAAATAGCAGAAACATTTCATAAATAACTTTAATAAATACCGAAAACAACTGTCATTACTTAAACACAAAGCTTGACACTTGGGCAAACTAAAACCTTAAAATCTCAAAATGATCTCCAGCCTATACTCATAATCATAAACTAAAACAACTAAAAAGTCTCTAATGCTACTGCTTCCTGAAAGCCTTGACCAGACATCCTCAGTGGCGCTTGTACTTCCCTCCTTTAGCTGGATGCCCTCGAACTGCTCCTCTCGAACTCGCTGCTCTCTAACTCCTCTTAGTCCACTTCAAACTGGTGAGTGAGATGGGGTCAGTCTACGCCCTTACGCTTAACATCTTACTAATACTTGATCACTTTACTTAAATGAGTGGAAGTTGTTTTGTACTTCCACTATTAAAAAGCTTAACTCTTAAAACTGTATGGGAGTTACTGTTACTCTCCATTCTTAAAGCTCAAATCTTGACTTAAATACTTGACTGACACGGGGATCCCTCACTAGCTAGTCCTGTTGCCAACTCATACGTATGAGAAGCCATTCGGGCTTTCCTTAAACTTAAACTTAGTTAGGGAAGTCGTAACGATTCATCCCCCTAACATCTTAAACTTATCGTGTTGGCTCTTCACCACGATTCTCAAGAGCATAACTGCTGCTGATGCTCTAAAACACAACACCAATCTGCGACCAAGTGTAATCGCAGACCGGGAATGCAGTAAAGTGACAAGTGATATTATCAACCCGGGGTCTAGATCTACTGCTTACTCAGTGATTATCTATTATCTAGCCAACTAAAGTAAGTGATTGTTGTTTAAAAGCAAAAGCAGAAAGAAAGCAGGAATTGGTACGATTTTCTCAAGCAGGTAAGAGTCACTCGGGAGTGAGTCCCCCTAGCTCCTTAGTTAGGTTTCAATTGTATTTCCCTGGGTTGATTTACTGTTGATTAGACTGCGGAAGATCCGACAGTAGCTTGGAATCTCTTAAGCTGACCAAGCCCTCTCAGTCTAACTACCCGGTAGACGACTAGTCTTCACCGGGATAGAAAGCTGAAGCAGTAAGAACAGAACTCCACTACTGGAATTAGATTCCAGTACAAAGCAGTAAACTGGCTAACTCTCGTATAGCCAATCTCCTACTACCGAATGATGAGACTCTAGCAACCTAATCAGATTCTATCTATCTCAGATTGCAGCAGGAATCAGGAAAAGTTGATCAGACTTCAATTGACTCAATAAACATGCATCATTCGATTAAAATCAAACAGTAATATCATCCCAAGTCATTACAATCAATCCCTAACACATAGAACTAGGGTTCTTCATCCCCAAGTGAGAGAGGGGTTCTACTCCATAGAGAGAGAGAGTGGAAAACAAGGTACAAAGCAGTCATACTCATTACAATGGGAAGAATCTGCTCTGGGATGATGATTTCCACTCCTATGACGATCTCCAAGCTTGATTTGATGAAACCCAGCTCCAAGATAGCTTCTAGGATGTGTTCTTCGTACTTTCTCTCTCTAGGGCTCTGTCTTTGCTCAAAAAGTCCAATTCCCTCTCTTGCAGCCCGAAATTGGGTTAAAACCAGGAATTCCCGACTCACACGAGCAGGGCCACACGGCCGTTTGGCATACCCAGTTGCCCGTGTGAGTCAAAACGCGGCGTATCAATTAGTTCGATCTTCAGGCTTCCCACACGGCCAGGGTCGCACGCCCGTGTGGGATTTCCATCCTGCCCGTGTGGGATTCACCATCTCATCTGGTCGTGTGGCATTCTGCGAGAGCTCACACGGCCTAACCTATTTTCCACACGGCCGTGTGACATTCAGGGCTGGCCGTGTGAGCTGCCAGAACTCCGAAATTGACCAGTTTTCACTCCAGAATGACATACAACTCGTGAACAACCCCTCAAGACTCAAAAAACACAAAAAATCAAAAGGAAAAAGGCAAGAAAATGCAAACCTTGGTGGGGTTGCCTCCCCACAAGCGCTTCTTTACCGTCTTTTAGCTGGACGCCAGTCGGTGGATGCTCAATGAGGTGAAGGAGCAGGTGTCTTCAAGAGCGGATCCACCTCGCTCTTGAGGTACAACTTCAAATGGTGGCCATGCACACGCCGAATGTGGCCACCAGCATTTGCCAACTCAACTTGGCCATCCGCAGGATGCAAGCGAGTGAATAATCGGATGGCCAAGGTGGGGGCGGGACCATCTCATAGTGGTCTCCGGCTTTCTTTCGAGCAGGCTTAGCTGCCTGCTGTTTCGGCCGCCACTCCTCCCTGATTTGTTCCTTCAATGATGGAGTGGACGGGAGTGGCGGCGAAGGTATGGGAGGCGGATCTTGCAAAATAGGCAACAAAGAAGGATACACGACAGACTCGTGCTCCTGGTGAGATACAACATGCAGAGGTGACTGACTCG
The DNA here is from genome assembly GCA_964030455.1 of Linum trigynum. Lineage (NCBI taxonomy): Eukaryota > Viridiplantae > Streptophyta > Magnoliopsida > Malpighiales > Linaceae > Linum > Linum trigynum. Next base: position 21,918,617 of record OZ034814.1, on the reverse strand, counting down.
ACTCTACTGTCACTCCAGGAATTGGCCAAGTGAAACCACTTCCTAAAGCGTAGTATAGCGGATTAGGTTTATATGTCAACCCGGGTCCTAGATCTGATGACTACTCAGTGAATTCTTGTTATCTAGCAATGAAACTGGAATGCAAGTCTAAACTATCAAACTAACAAAGCAAGTAAACGGTTGTATTCAGGTTAAAGAGGTCACCCAGATATGGTTCCCCCTAGACTGCAGTTAAGCCGGATTGTAATTACCAAGTTCAGTTTCTATGATAGTTACACTGCGGAAGGTTCTTAAACAGCCTGAAGTCTCGACTAAAGGTCCTCAGACCCTCTCAATCTGAATCTCTAGCGGGCGACTAACCTCCACCGGAGTAGACAGATTGAGGCCCTAAGAACAAAACCTCCACTATCGGAGTAAATCCGGTACAGAATAGTGAGTTGGCTCCTCGACTAAAGTCACCAACTCCCTACCTTCAATCAAGGATGCTCTATCAACCTAGGCAGATATTCTCATTCTGGGTTAAAGCAGAAACAACAGGAATTTGATCAGGATTCAAGTCATTCAATCATTAAAACCTCAATCGAATATAATCAATCACAGAATCAGTACTTGGGTTCATACAATCAAAGCCTAACATACAAATCTAGGGTTCTCCATACCCAGATGAATGGGAGAACTACTCCATGGAGAAGAAAGCAAAAGCAGAATCAGACACGGAATTCATACTGCGAAGGATGGATTCCTGCTTCTGGACGTTGATTGGCACTTCTCCAAGCTCAAGCTGGCCTCCAATGGTGTTGAAGATCAATCTAGGGCACTTGGGAACTCTTGCTCGTCACTTTCTCTCTCTAGAAGTCGTTCTATCTCTCAAAAACTCGAATCCCCTTGACTTTGGCTGAAAATCAGCTTAAAAAGGCATCAGTGGCCAAAGCACGGTCGAGGACACGGCCGTGCTTTGCCTGAGTCCGCCCGTGCCTCGGCCAGGCTTAATTACACGGCCAGCAGTTGGGAGAAACACGGCCGTGCTTCGCGTTGGACACGGTCGTGCTTTGGTGGAACACGGCCGTGCTTTGTCTCGGCCTTGCCCGTGTAATCAGCTCAGCTCTCGGCATAAAAAGCACGGCCACAGGAACACGGCCGTGTAATGATTTAGGTGTGCCCGTGTTTTGGCTCCAGCTCACCGAAATGACTTCCGAATGCCCCGAAACTCGCGCTTAGCCTTCCCTTTGACACCTGGGACTTGAAACATGACAAAATTGCACAACCCGGCGTAAAATAGGCCACAATACACGACTATGCCCCTCAAACGGATGAGAACTAGGGGCGCAAATATGTGCAATTACATCGTTATCAAACTCCCCCACACTTAACCGTTTGCTTGTCCCCAAGCAAAGCTAACTCAAACCAATGCAACTCTCCAGACCTCTATAGCAACAAACAACCCAGATCGTAGGTAGAGGACTTCCTAGGTCAATTAGCAACTTACGAGGTCAACCGACGCACAAGTCATCTCATAGCTTCTTCGGCGAGTCGGCATCACGGCAAACAGTGAACAGAGGACAAATGAATCGTGGATGAAGAGATTCTCAAAAACAAAAGATCATGGACTCACATTTTTCAAGGTGCTCTATTTTCTTTGAAGATGGTTGGAACCCCCTTTTTTTATTTTTTTTTTCCTGTTTTGCTTGTTTTCTGTTATTTTTCTTTTCTTTTCAAGGGTCCCAACCTGCTCTTACCGGCCATGCCAGGAGCGGATGTCTCGAGCCTCGTGCGGGGGAAAGCCATGCAAGGGGGCTGGAGGTAGTAGGTGGAAATTGGGAACGGATTCCCATCTCCCCTTACACACTTTCGCCCTATTCGCATGGGAGACGTTATTTTTGAAGCACATTTTCGAGCACCTGTTATTTTCAAAACATGACACAAGAGTCCATGACAGGTAGAAAATCCACAACATCACACAATTCAAGGGTCCTACGATCACTAATTCACTCAATCAACCAACTCAATATGAAGAAGAAATGAGACTTCTTAAATGCATCAACATCCTCCATAGTGCTACACTACCTCCCTAGGTTGCATATTACTATAAAGACTGTCAATTCAAAGCATACTGAGCAGGCAATTGCATGGAAACACGTACTTGGAGCCCTCAAATTTAAAAATTTGGACAGTGGATTAGGCTCCAAGCACACAAACAGATCTAATGCAGTCAAAAGATAAACATCCCCCCACACTTAAGATCGACATTGCCCTCAATGGAGAAGAGGGAAGGATAAGGGAACGATGTTACCGGTATGCACGGACTGTAGAAGACTGGAAACGGGCCAGTCGGGGCAAGCACAGCCAAAGGGGAACAGAAGAGCTCAAACACAATATGTTAGGTTCAATGGTCAGCCCAATAAAATATCATCCAAACCAAAAGAAAACAAACCAAACCCAAACCGGGTTACAATCCGACTCAAAACACAAAAAGAAAAATCAAACCGTGGTGGGGTTGCCTCCCCACAAGCGCTTCTTTACCGTCTTTTAGCTGGACGCCCATGGTGGATACTCAGGGCGGTGCAGGAACAGGTGCCTTCAAGAGCGGATCCACGTCGCTCTTGAGGTACAGCTTGAGGTTGTGGCCATGCACCCGACGGATGCGACCACCCTCATCAGTCAGCTCGACCTGCCCATCTGGCAAGATGCAGGCGAGTGAGTACCCAGACGGCCAGGGTGGTCGTGGTGCAGGAGGTGGGACCAGCTCATAGTGGTCTCCACTCTTCTTCCGTGCAGGCTTAGCAACCTGCTGCTTCAGCCGCCACTCCTCCTTGAGCTTTTTGTTCGGAGGCGAGGCTAGATGGAGTGGCGGCGAAGGAATGATAGGAGGGTCCTGCAAAATAGAAGGTGCAGAAGGGTACACGACAGACTCGTGTACCTGATCAGAAATGGCATGCACAGGCGTGACAGCAATCATAGCACAGTGATCAAACTCAGTTACAGAAAAAGTAGCCTGTTCATTCCCAGCACGCAAGATCAGTTTACCATCATGCACCTCAATAAGTGCCTTGGAGGTGGCAAGAAATGGCCTACCTAGAATCAAAGGCACATCCACATCCTCATGTATATCAAGAATAACAAAATCAACAGGATATGTGAATTTACCAACACTGACAAGCAGATCCTCAATTATACCCCTAGGATGCACGATGGAACGATCAGCTAGCTGAATGCTCATCCTAGTAGGGCTAAGTTCACCTAGGCCTAGCTTCTTAAACAATTTATAAGGCATGACATTTATGCTAGCGCCTAAGTCCGCCAAGGACTTGCCTACATGCATGCTGCCAATAGTAAGAGGGATAGTAAAACTCCCTGGATCCTTGCGCTTCTCGGGCAGCTTGTTCTGCAGGATAGCAGAACACTCCTCACTGAGCATCACTGTCGAAAGATCCCCAAGTTTCTTCTTGTCGGTGAGGACGTCTTTCATGAACTTGGCATACTTGGGCATCTTCGACAGTGCCTCCACGAACGGTATGCTGATGTTGAGCTGCTTCAACATTGCCATGAACTTGGCAAACTCAGTCTCCAGCTTGTCTTTATGTAGGCGAGTGGGGAAGGGAAGCTGGGTACATGCTCCTTAACCACTGGTTGTGGCTTGGGAGCAGGGGCTTCCTTCTCCACCCGCACTTCTGCACCGTCGGCTGGAAGTGCTGAAGCAGTCAGTGGTACCTCCTGTCTGGCCGGGACAGGATCAGTAGATATGGTTTTACCGCTCCTGGTAAAAATGGCATCCAGCTGCTGATGCTGGTGAGGATCTCGAGGATTCGGGACAGTGGTGGCAGGCAAAGTCCCCGGTGCCCTGGTGGTGGTCTGGCGGGCCAAGATGCCCACATGGGTCTGCAGATCCTGCAAAATGGCACCCTGGTTCCTCTGACCTGCCTCTAGTGAGGCTACACTCTGGTCCAACCTCGTGATAGTCGCCTGAGTGCTCGTCATAAATGAAGCTAGAATGTTTTCCAGCTTCGTCATCCTGTCATCTGGGGCTGGAGCTACTGCTGGCTCGGCAAACTGGCGCTCGGGTTGCTGGAATGGCTGCCCCTGCCTAGGCTGGTAGGGCTGCTGCTGTGGGTCTGGCCCCTGACGAGCCTGGAAGGGCTGCCTCTGTTGAAAACCACCTGCTGGTGCTGGGAAACCAGGTGGTTTAGTGGTGTTGCTGCTCCAGGCGAAGTTGGGATGCTGGCGCCACCCCTCATTATATGTGTTACTGTATGGATCGAGGCGCCGCGCATTGGCGATGAAGGCCAACTGCTCCTGGGTTGTGGTAGACTCCCTCATAGCCTGGCAGTCCTCCGCTAGGTGATTGGAGCTCTCACACCACTGACACTGAGCAACTGGAGGTGTAGCCAAACCTCTGCCCGGAATCAGACTGTTAGGCTGCTTCAATGTCTGCACTAGCTCAGCTACTTGTTGCTCGAGCCAGGATCTGGTCTCCATGGCGTGCACACCACGGTCCCGGGATTGTCTGCCCCTGCTACTCTGCCCCCAGGAATGATCTCTGGCAGCCAATGTATTAATCATCTGGTTCAGCTCGGGTGGAGTCTTAGTGAGAATATCCCCTCCTGGGCATAGAGACTCAATCACCCTCTGGCTATCTAGAGAGAGGGCACTGTAGAAGTTCCCCACTGTGAATGCATCGCTGAAGCCATGATGGGGGCACTGCCAGAAATAGCCCATGTACCGCTCCCACGCATCACGAAGTGACTCATCTGGCTCTTGGCGGAAGTGAGTGATCTCCCGTTGGATCTCTGTAGTCTTCGATGCCGGATAATACCTGTGCACGAACTTGTCCGCCAGATCGTCCCAAGAGGTGATGGACAATGGGGGCTGGGTCTCCAACCACCTCTTAGCATTCCCCGCCAGAGAATGTGGGAAGAGATGAAGGCGGATCGCATCATCGGGAACACCGTTCAGCTTGAACCCGTTTGTCAGCTGCAGAAAACGGGACAGATGTACCCTGGCCTCCTCATCCTTCAAGCCATGAAACTGGATCGAGGATGTGATGAGCTGAATTCAGCAGGGCTTGATCTCAAAGTTGTTTGCTAGGATCGGCGGGTAGAGGATGACCGGGCGGATGTCAGCAATCTGCGGAGTGTAGTAGTACTCCAAGGTGGGACCCGGCTGCGGTGGATGATGAACTCCATGATCCTGGGGTATGGGGTTGTTCCCCAGGACCTGATTCACCGGGGGAGCCTGCTGAGGATTCCCCTGGTGTTGATTGTACTCTCCGTCCATCCCGTGCTCTTCTTCAGAATCACTGCTCACGTGGCCGTCTATGCGCTCATCCGTAGCCAGTCTAGCTCGCTGTTGTCTCCTGAGCTGGCGACAGGTGCGGTCAATCTCTGGATTCAACGGCAGTAAACCTCCTGACTGGCTACGGGTCATGCACTACCTGCACACACTCAAGCAACAAACCCGTGAAGGCACAAGTGGAACAAAGCAAACAACGCAAAAAGAAAAGCTAAATTAACAGAAATCACTTTTCTTCAACAACCTAGCCGTCCCCGGCAACGGCGACAAAAACTTGACTCGACTCTACTGTCACTCCAGGAATTGGCCAAGTGAAACCACTTCCTAAAGCGTAGTATAGCGGATTAGGTTTATATGTCAACCCGGGTCCTAGATCTGATGACTACTCAGTGAATTCTTGTTATCTAGCAATGAAACTGGAATGCAAGTCTAAACTATCAAACTAACAAAGCAAGTAAACGGTTGTATTCAGGTTAAAGAGGTCACCCGGATATGGTTCCCCCTAGACTGCAGTTAAGCCGGATTGTAATTACCAAGTTCAGTTTCTATGATAGTTACACTGCGGAAGGTTCTTAAACAGCCTGAAGTCTCGACTAAAGGTCCTCAGACCCTCTCAATCTGAATCTCTAGCGGGCGACTAACCTCCACCGGAGTAGACAGATTGAGGCCCTAAGAACAAAACCTCCACTACCGGAGTAAATTCGGTACAGAATAGTGAGTTGGCTCCTCGACTAAAGTCACCAACTCCCTACCTTCAATCAAGGATGCTCTATCAACCTAGGCAGATATTCTCATTCTGGGTTAAAGCAGAAACAACAGGAATTTGATCAGGATTCAAGTCATTCAATGATTAAAACCTCAATCGAATATAATCAATCACAGAATCAGTACTTGGGTTCATACAATCAAAGCCTAACATACAAATCTAGGGTTCTCCATACCCAGATGAATGGGAGAACTACTCCATGGAGAAGAAAGCAAAAGCAGAATCAGACACGGAATTCATACTGCGAAGGATGGATTCCTGCTTCTGGACGTTGATTGGCACTTCTCCAATCTCAAGCTGGCCTCCAATTGTGTTGAAGATCAATCTAGGGCACTTGGGAACTCTTGCTCGTCACTTTCTCTCTCTAGAAGTCGTTCTATCTCTCAAAAACTCGAATCCCCTTGACTTTGGCTGAAAATCAGCTTAAAAAGGCATCAGTGGCCAAAGCACGGTCGAGGACACGGCCGTGCTTTGCCTGAGTCCGCCCATGCCTCGGCCAGGCTTAATTACACGGCCAGCAGTTGGGAGAAACACGGCCGTACTTCGCATTGGACACGACCGTGCTTTGGTGGAACACGGCCGTGCTATGTCTCGGCCTTGCCCGTGTAATCAGCTCAGCTCTCGGCATAAAAAGCACGGCCACAGGAACACGGCCGTGTAATGATTTAGGTGTGCCTGTGTTTTGGCTCCAGCTCACCGAAATGACTTCCGAATGCCCCGAAACTCGCGCTTAGCCTTCCCTTTGACACCTGGGACCTGAAACATGACAAAATAGCACAACCCGGCGTAAAATAGGCCACAATACATGACTATGCCCCTCAAACGGATGAGAACTAGGGGCGCAAATATGTGCAATTACATCGTTATCAGTGACGAAGCAGGAAGAGTATTAGAAATTGAAAACGTTATTCGCTCCTCACCATCCCTCAAAACTAAGGTCCAATCATGCACATCTATGAGGGCCTTGGCGGTGGCCAGAAAAGGCCTTCCCAGTATCAACGGCACATCCACATCCTCATTTATGTCCAAAATCACAAAATCAACAGGATAATTGAATTTTCCAACCTTAACCAGAAGGTCTTCCACTATGCCCCTAGGATGCACTACAGATCGGTCAGCTAATTGAAGGTTCATCCTAGTAGCACGGGGTTCACCTAGGACTAGTTTCTTAAACAGTTTATATGGCATAACATTTATACTAGCACCTAAATCCGCCAAGGACCTCTCTACATGCAAATTATCTATAGAGCACGGGATAGTAAAACTACCTGGGTCCTTCTGCTTCTGCGGAAGCTTGTTCTGCAGAATGGCCGAGCACTCCTCGTTAAGCTCCACAGTGGCCAGCTCGCTCAGCTTCTGCTTCTTTGAGAGAAGATCCTTCAGGAACTTCGCATACTTAGGCATTTGAGATAGTGCCTCCAGGAAAGGTACTTGGACATTCAGCTTCCTAAGCATGGCCATGAAGTTCTCGAACTCTGCCTCCAGCCTGTCTTTGTGCAATCGAGTAACTATCGGAACGATCGATAGCTGAAACCAGCTTCGACACCACCTGCACCAAATCAGAGGAATGGTTTCCCACAGAATGTACACCTCGGCTTGGTGCTCTCCTCGACCTCCTCGCAGTGCCCCAATCATATCCGTTCTCTGCCATCTCCTCAAAGAGTTTATTCAGCTGTGGCGGTGTTTTAGTCAGCATGTTCCCGCCACAAACTGAGTCAATCAGCTGCTTATCTTCTGGGAAGAGGGCATGATAGAAGGTTCCCACCTTGAAAGCATCGTTGAAACCATGATTGGGACACCTCAGGAAGAGACTGTTGTATCTCTCCCAAGCATCCCGGATAGTCTCATCTTCATCCTGGGTGAAGTGGGTGATCTGCTTCTGCAAGTCCGCCGTCTTCGACGGAGGATGGTAGCGGGTAAGGAATTTGTCCGCCAGGTTGGCGAACATGGTGATGGAGCCTAGAGGTCGAGTGTCTAGCCACTCCTTGGCCTGCCCCTCCAGGGTGAATGGGAAGTACCTCAGCTGGATGGCATCTGCTGGGAACCCATTGATCTTGATTCCATCAATGAGCTCATGGAATCGCCTGAGATGTGATCGGGGGCACTCCCCCTCTTTGCCACGGAACACCACTGAACCGCGCAGCATGGTGATTACTGAGGTGCTCACCTCGAAATTATTGGCTGGGACATGAGGGTGTTGAATGGGTGACCTCATGTCTGCAGCCCTGGCGGTCCAGTAATGACCCATGGTCGGCTCCCCAGGATTGACCACATCATGGTCCTGTGGATCGGCCATCTCCTCTTCTTCAGTGATCTGTAGCTGTGCTAGCGCCTCCTCCGCAGCCAGTCGCGCCTTTAGAGCCCGCTTGAAGTTCCTGCAGGTCCGTTCAAGCTCTTGGTCTAACGGTAGTAGATCTCCCGACTAGCTACGGGTCATGCACTACCTGCACACAATCAGCAGAAGCAACCCGTGAAGGCACACAGGTGGAAGAGATAAAATGGAATAAAGAAAAAGCTAGAGTAACAAATTCTCACGTTTCCCCAATAACCTAGAGGGTTCCCCGGCAACGGCGCCAAAAACTTGATGCTCTAAAACACAACACCAATCTGCGACCAAGTGTAATCGCAGACCGGGAATGCAGTAAAGTGACAAGTGATATTATCAACCCGGGGTCTAGATCTACTGCTTACTCAGTGATTATCTATTATCTAGCCAACTAAAGTAAGTGATTGTTGTTTAAAATCAAAAGCAGAAAGAAAGCAGGAATTGGTACGGTTTTCTCAAGCAGGTAAGAGTCACTCGGGAGTGAGTCCCCCTAGCTCCTTAGTTAGGTTTCAATTGTATTTCCCTGGGTTGATTTACTGTTGATTAGACTGCGGAAGATCCGACAGTAGCTTGGAATCTCTTAAGCTGACCAAGCCCTCTCAGTCTAACTACCCGGCAGACGACTAGTCTTCACCGGGATAGAAAGCTGAAGCAGTAAGAACAGAACTCCACTACTGGAATTAGATTCCAGTACAAAGCAGTAAACTGGCTCACTCTCGTATAGCCAATCTCCTACTACCGAATGATGAGACTCTAGCAACCTAATCAGATTCTATCTATCTCAGATTGCAGCAGGAATCAGGAAAAGTTGATCAGACTTCAATTGACTCAATAAACATGCATCATTCGATTAAAATCAAACAGTAATATCATCCCAAGTCATTACAATCAATCCCTAACACATAGAACTAGGGTTCTTCATCCCCAAGTGAGAGAGGGGTTCTACTCCATAGAGAGAGAGAGAGGAAAACAAGGTACAAAGCAGTCATACTCATTACAATGGGAAGAATCTGCTCTAGGATGATGATTTCCACTCCTATGAAGATCTCCAAGCTTGATTTGATGAAACCCAGCTCCAAGATAGCTTCTAGGATGTGTTATTCGTACTTTCTCTCTCTAGGGCTCTGTTTTTGCTCAAAAAGTCCGATTCCCTCTCTTGTAGCCCGAAATTGGGTTAAAACCAGGAATTCCTGACTCACACGGGCAGGGCCACACGGCCGTGTGGCATACCCAGTTGCCCGTGTGAGTCAAAACGCGGCGTATCAATTAGTTCGATCTTCAGGCTTCCCACACGGCCAGGGTCGCACGGCCGTGTGGGATTTCCATCCTGCCCGTGTTTGCTCTCGCATAATTCCACACGGCCAAACCACTCCTTCACACGGCCGTGTGGATGTTAGGGCAAGCCGTGTGAAGGCTCGCACAATCTCACACGGCCAAAGTGGTCACTTGCACGGCCGTGTGAGTTGTGGGTGTGCCCGTGTGGCCTCCTTTTGGACTTGCCTCGCGCCCGATCTTCGTCCAATCGACCCCGAACTCGCTCCTAAACCTTCATTCACTTACTAGGACCTGAAATATCACAAACAAACACAACCTAGCGTGAAATCGGCCTAAAACACGAGAATTACCATCTCAAACGGCTCCAGAATAGGGGTAAAAACATGTGCAATTAACGGCTTATCAGCTCCTCATCTTAAAAGTCTCGAGAGCATAACTGCTGCTCTGTCTCAAAGATCTCAAGAGCAGAACTGCTGCTCTATCTGAAAATCTCAAATGGCAACAGACTGGCGCAAGTGACTAAAAACACTTAAAACGACTACACCTTCTTGAAGGTGAGTTACTTCTTAAAAAGAACTTGTTCTTAAACTTTAACACTAACTCATAGACATCAAGCTTCAAGTAAGAATTAAACTCATCCACAATTCATTTCAAATCATAGCTCAACCATCGTACATATCATAAAACATAATCATGCAATATCAAACATGAATCAAATACTGCACGCACATCATGTAAATCAATACTTAAAATACTCAAAGCAAATACTTGAAAAACCGTAAGGCGTAGAATTTACCCCCTTTACACTCACCTTACTTCCGTCGGGACCAGCTCTGATTTTGCTCCTACGCTTCCATGCTTGCTTCCAAAATATTATCCATACTATCGTAATATCCGCACTCACGCAATCTCCTATGATTAAACATTAAGTAGGCTGCAGCTCTCGGGCGTGGAAGTTACATGTGAGCATACATGGGGTTAACGTGCAACAATGATGCACAAGTAAACGAGAAAAGGTAGCAGCTGTCGGGGCGGTAGTTGGTCCAAATGGAATAAGCTAGGTAGTCCATTAATGGGAGAGATAGAAGCTGCCCTCACTCGGCCACGGATCCTGGGCTGGCAGCTGAAGCAAGCTGCTGAAATGTCACACATTTAGCGCTGAAACATGGAATAAGTGGCAAGCAAGCAGTGCCGATGCTCATAAATCGATCCTCCGTCGCCTTGACAAGCTTGCTTAAGCAAGCAGCTCTCGCAGTAGAGGGCTCCCCTTTACCCCGATTTCCCGAGAGCAAGCCTGCCGCCACCTCCTGCTTGATTTTGCCGCTACCTCCTGGCTGCTTCCCTCCAATCGATCGAGCAACTCACCTTGATTTCTCGATAGCTGCTTCCCCCAATCGTCCATACAAGGCGCCTCCTGCCTGTTTCCCGAGAGCAAATCGTCCATACAAGCGCCTCCTTCCTGTTTCCCGAGAGCAATAAATCCCATCCTCCATAGGGCGAACTAAGAAGGAGAGGAGTCTCGTAGTAGAGGGAATTGCGCCGCTTTGCTTTTCTTTGCATTTATTTCCCCAGCCCCCCGAGCGCAGGTTGGTTTCGGGTGGAGAAGTAAAAGGCTGCGAGGGTTTTGCTACTGGGGTTGAGACCGAATGTGGTAGAGGGTCTAGGGTTTAATTAGCTAGAGGATATTTTGGAAATCTCACAATTTACCTGTGAGTTTAATCCGAAACTCAATTAACGTCCGTAGCTTCCTCAATCTATGTCCAAATTCGACACTGCTTGAATCGATAGTTCACATTTTTAATCCTCATCGATAATACGGTGGAACTTGTCCCAAGGGTATAATAGTCATTTTGACTTTTGGGAAGAGCGGGGTGTAACATTTCCTCCACCCTTATAAAAATTTCGTCCCAGAAATTTGATCGGGCTCATCCTTTCATACTCCTCATTCTCGTGCTTCTTTGGCTCAAGATTACACTCTTTCTATATGAACTTCAAAGGCGTCCCTTACCTTGTCTTGAACAGCTTGCGATAGTTCTTATATGTACTCTTGACCATAACATATATTCTCATCTAGCTTGGTAGCATCAAATAGGTTTGAGTGACTGACTCACTTCTACTGTCACTCTAGGAATTGGCCAAGTGAAACCACTTCCTAAAGCGTAGTATAGCAGGTTTGGGTTTTAATGTCAACCCGGGTCCTAGATTTGATGACTACTCGGTGAATTCTTGTTATCTAGCAATGAAACTTTAATGCAAGTCTAAACTAACAAACAACCAAAGCAAGTAAACTGTTGTTTTCAGGTTAAGAGAGGTCACCCGGATATGGTTCCCCCTAGACTGCAGTTAAGCCGGATTGCAATTACCAAGTTCAGTTTCTATGATAGTTATACTGCGGAAGGTTCTTAAACAGCCTGAAGTCTCGACTAAAGGTCTTCAGACCCTCTCAATCTGAGTCTCTAGCGGGCGACTAACGTCCAGCGGAGTAAACAGATTGAGGCCCTACGAACAGAATTTCCACTACCGAAGTGAATTCGGTACAGAATAGTGAGTTGGTTCCTCGACTAAAGTCACCAACTCCCTACCTTCAATCAAGGATGCTCTATTAACCTAGGAAGATATTCTCATTCTAGGTTAAAGCAGAAACAACAGGAATTTGATCAGGATTCATGCCATTCAATCATTCAAACCTCAATTGAATATAATCAAATCATAGAATCAGTACTTGGGTTCATACAATCAAACCTAACATACAAATCTAGGGTTCTCCATACCCAGATGAATGGGAGAACTACTCCATGGAGAAAGAAGAAAAAGCAGAATCAGACGCGGAATTCATACTGTGAAGGATGGATTCCTGCTCCTGGACGTTGATCGGCACTTCTCCAAGCTCAAGCCAAGCTCCAATGGTGATGAAGATCAAGCTAGGGCACTTGGAGACTCTTGTTCGTCGCTTTCTCTCTCTAGGAATCGCTTTGTCTTTCTAAAACTCAAATCCCCTTCTCTTTTGGCTGAAATCTACTTAAAAGGGCATCACTAGGCAAAACACGGTCGAGGGCACAGCCGTGTTCTGCCTCAGCCCGCCCGTGTTTTGCCAAGGGTTAATTACACGGCCAGACTGTTAGGGAAAACACGGGCGTGCTTTTGGTGGACACGACCGTGTTTTTCCTCAACCCTGCCCGTGTCTTGAGCTCGTGTTTTTCAACCCTATATCAAGTCTCGGCAGTAAAAGCACGGCCTAGGAACACGGCCGTGTTCTGATTTAGGTGTGCCCGTGTTTTGGCTCCAGCTTGACCGAATGACTTCCGAATGCCCCGAAACTCGTGCTTAGCCTTTCCTTTGATGCCTGGGACCTGAAATGTGACAAAGTAGCACAACCCGGCGTAAAATAGGCCAAAAATACACGACTATGACCCTCAAACAGATAAGAACTAGGGGTGCAAACATGTGCAATTATATTCGTTATCAGTGACTCATTGCCCTTTTCAAAATTTTCCAACTTGGGCCGAGTACTTGATGTTGAACCTATCGAAGTCGAGGTATCACATTTCCTCCCCACTTATAGAAATTTCGCCCTCGAGATTTGTCCACTGTGATTACCCTAAGCATCGCTTGTGGTAATCCTTTCATTTCGAGGATTTGTATTTCCCTTAACTTATGCGACATGACCTAAAAATATTTCTCTCCACTTTCTGCAACTTCAATGTTGTGGCTTCTTAACACCTCACATCACCTAGGCTGCACCTTGGACATATGTCAAAACGATAACTATCCATTATTCGTTACATGAGAAGTTAATGCTTCTCTCAGCCCCAAGGTTACAGATGTCAGCTTATCCTCTATCCCATCAGATGGTAAAATTCCTTTAACGTAACTCTCGTCCGGAGTTGACCTCATAGGTCACCTAGGTCCTTGTATCTCCTAACTCTGCATCTCTTACTTTCTTCCTCAATGCCTCGTCTTATCCCTTAACCATAAGCTGAATGGTCACAGCCTTTTTACTTGCTGCTTAGTGTTGGAAACTCATACTACTGTTTCTACTTCCTGTATGCATTAGAGGCATCCTTTGTGTCTTTCTCTAGCTTGCGATCAACTTTATGAATCCTTTCCAGAATCGTGACCTTCCATTTTGCGTACTTGCTCACTCCTGGCACCTAACTAAATACTTCCTTATCATCGTTTGACTTGGGAGTTCTCTTACGATCTCTTCTATTGTTCTTTGACCTCGCCTGAAATTCCTCGTACAGTTTCCCCGTCCAAGAAATTTTCACCCGAGAGATCGCCACATTTCACCCTCATAGGTGATATTGCTTTCACTTTAGGGTATCCTAGCAGGTTCGCTAAACTCATATCCATCTTACTTCTTTACTTGTGACTCCTCTTACCGATGTTTCTCGCTAGTTCTATATGTCCCTCGTCCTCGATGTAGTCATCTTGGAGCCCATATTCTCTTCTCACTTATGTACCTTGACCGTTAAGATTTTCCCTTCGACCGTTCTGGACCACCACACTTCTACTTTAAAGTTGACCATTGAGCTTCTCATTTCTTGATGGGCTTCCTATGGTCCAACTTATTCTCCACTGGAAATCACCTTAATGCCTCCTTGTTGACCTTTGTATTCTTTCGCCGGCTCTTCCTAGGTATTGTTCGCATACTCTCTTCGTTACGACCGTTTAGACTCTTCCTCGAATTCTTTAACCTTCATTAGAACTTCGAATGAATGTTGTAATTGCTTGTCTATACCCGGTTGATTGAATGATTTACTCCTACGGCTGGTTCCGAGACTCCCGCTCTTGGCCCTCTAGTTCCCACTTTAGACTTTCCCAATGGATTCCTTGAAATTCCACGATTTTATGATTCTCCTTGATCATGGTAATTTGCAGGGTCTCTCAACCCCTTCTCATACCTTGTCCTCTAGCTTGCACTTGACAGGTGTATAGCATGCCTGATCTAACCTCAACCTCTACATCATTTATCTCGTTGCTTGTCTTGTTCCTTTTAAAGGCTTGCTATCAGCCTAACTACCCAGGGTCATGTACCCTCTTCCCTAGTGACGTAGTTTATCCATAAGGGTTCCTTTATCATCATATGTAAATGATTATGCCTCCTCTCTGCCTTGACCTTTTGACTCTTTGACGTCCTTTCAGACCCCCTCTAACCTACTAACTTCCTCATTTACTTCATTTACACTACCCCAGCTTCGCTTGAAGTCTAAGCTTTTCACTGCTCCTTGTCACTATGTTGTAATAGCGTTGACCACTAAAACTAGTTGAGGGACTTCTCGTGGTACCTCTTCGTTTCTTGGCTCGTTGCTTCCTCGCCACTGCTTAGGGTCAAGGACCCTGAAAATCCTCCCATCATTATAGCTACTGACACCTAGTGACTGTAGCTCTTTCTTCGGAGATTCATAGTCCTCCTATTAGTTTGCTTTTGCTTATTAGATCCTCTCCTTGCTGCCTAGTAGTAGAATCCTCGTACTACTCCTTCAACTCCTTCAAAATCCTAGAGTATTCCCTTACGATTGGTACCTCTTCTATTAGAACTTTAGTTATTTACCTTAATACGATTAGAGTAGACTGGAGATTCTATAAACTCTTAAAAGGAGGCGCTTGACTCATTTCCCTTTCCTTTAAAACAAAACCTTTAAAAACTGAGACCGACATTCCAGTATTCCTTGGAGACCAAGGAACAGAGGAAAACCAGGCTCTGATACCAAAATGAAACACCCTAACCCGGCCGGGTACTAATTTTACCAAAATACCCTCAATAAACCGTGAAATAAAATAAGAACTGAAAATACTTAGAAAAATAGCGGAAACATTTCATAAATAACTTTAATAAATACCGAAAACAACTGTGATTACTTAAACACAAAGCTTGACACTTGGGCAAACTAAAACCTTAAAATCTCAAAATGATCTCCAGCCTATACTCATAATCATAAACTAAAACCTTAAAATCTCAAAATGATCTCCAGCCTATACTGAAAACAACTCTAATGCTACTGCTTCCTGAAAGCCTTGACCAAACATCCTCAGTGGCACTTGTACTTCCCTCCTCTAGCTGGCTGCCCTCGAACTGCTCCTCTCGAACTCGCTGCTCTCTAACTCCTCTTAGCTCACTTCAAACTGGTGAGTGAGATGGGGTCAGTCTACGCCCTTACGCTTAACATCTTACTAATACTTGATCACTTTACTTAACTAAGTGGAAGTTGTTTTGTACTTCCACTACTAAAAAGCTTAACTCGTAAAACTGTATGGGAGTTACTGTTACTCTCCATTCTTAAAACTCAAATCTTGACTTAAATACTTGACTGACACGGGGATCCCTCACTAGCTAGTCCGGTTGCCAACTCATACATATGAGAAGCCATTCAGGCTTTCCTTAAACTTAGTTAGGGAAGTCGTAACGACTCATCCCCCTAACATCTTAAACTTATCGTGGTGGCTCTTCACCACGATTCTCAAGAGCATAACTGCTGCTCATCTTAAAAGTCTCGAGAGCATAACTGCTGCTCTGTCTCAAACATCTCAAGAGCAGAACTGCTGCTCTATCTGAAAATCTCAAATGGCAACGGACTGGCGCTAGTGACTAAAAACACTTAAAACGACTTCACCTTCTTGAAGGTGAGTTACTTCTTCAAAAGAACTTGTTCTTAAACTTTAACACTAACTCATAGACATCAAGCTTCAAGTAAGAAATAAACTCATCCACAATTCATTTCAAATCATAGCTCAACCATCGTACATATCATCAAACATAATCATGCAATATGAAACATGAATCAAATACTGCACGCACATCATGTAAATCAATACTTAAAAATACTCAAAGCAAATACTTGAAAAACTGTAAGGCGTAGAATTTACCCCCTTTACACTCACCTTACTTCCATCGGGACGAGCTCTGATTTTGCTCCTACGCTTCCATGCTTTCTTCCAAAATATTATCCATACTATCGTAATATCCGCACTCCACGCAATCTCCTATGATTAAACATTAAGTAGGCTGTAGCTCTCGGGCGTGGAAGTTACATGTGAGCATACATGGGGTTAACGTGCAACAATGATGCACAAGTAAACGAGGAAAGGTAGCAGATGTTGGGGCAGTAGCTGGTCCAAATGGAATAAGCTAGGTGGGCCATTAATGGGAGAGATAGAAGCTGCCCTCACTCGGCCACGGATCTTGAGCTGGCAGCTGAAGCAAGCTGCTGAAATGTCACACATTTAGCGCTGAAACATGGAATAAATGGCAAGCAAGCAGTGCCAATGCTCATAAATCGATCCTCCGTCGGTTTGACAAGCTTGCTTAAGCAAGCAACTCTCGCAGTAGAGGTGTAACACCTCAGTATTTTAGATTTAGGTTCGACTTGAATACGTGATCAGTTGGATTGACGGTTACGTACTAAGAGTTACAACCGCGAATTAAAAATAATAATATTATAACATTATTATTATTATCTTAACAAAAAAAAAAAAAAACTTGAAGGCAAAGTGGGGCGGCCCTAGGGGCCAAGCCCCACTACACAAAACCCCTCCCCCGCCCTCAACTTTATTTGGGCAGAGAAATAAACCCCCCTCCCCTCAATTAGTCCCGCCGCCATCCCCTTTCCAAGACCGCCGTCGTTCCGCGACGAGAAGAAGAAAAGAAAGGGAGCGCCAACTCCCCACCCTGACCCCATTTGCGATTCCGATCCCGATCCCAATCCGAATCCCATTCCTTTGGTGTTTCTAGGTAAGGATCACGAACCCCTTCGCGATTTCTAAACTCGATTTACCGATAGTCTAATCTGAAGCTCGTATGTTATTAGCGGTGACGTTGAGGGTTCGATCAACAAGGAGTTCAACGTCCCTGGTCATCCAACCTAGGCATAGGCACGTTCTAGAGGTAAGAGAACTCGATCCCTTTGAGTTAGGTCGATTGATTTGGTGAATTTTCGTGAAGGTAGAATTCTGGGGTTTTAGCAACAGGCTTTACAGGCTTTAGTGACAGATTTTGATTGGTCACTAAAGCTGCTGGAATTTCCAGAAACGTAAATTTTAGAGGTTTTAAATTGTTTCGAGCCTCTCTGAAGGTTGTGTTCTGAATTTAACAATTTTATAAATTGAGAGACGTCTAGGAGATGATTGTTATATAATTTGGGGATTTTTGAAGATGTATTTCTATTTTTAGAAATTGTTTGAATATTCGTTTTAATTAAATAAAAATATTTCCGAATGGTTTTTAAGGATTTGATAATTTTCCAGGGTACAGGGGCTCATGATTAACATGGGAAAATTATTTTCCAAAATTAGAAGAAGGTTCAAGGTAGGTGAAAAATTCGTCCAAGATAAGAATAATTAAGAAAAATGGTCGTTTTTGAAGGGATTAATTCTAGAAATTTTTAATGGTGGTTAAAGGACTTTTGGAGTGAGGTTTGCGGAGGGGACTTTGAGTAGAGGGTGTCTGGGTAGATAAAAAGGAGGATTTTAAATCGAGAAAGGTTGTCTTAGAGTATGAATTTCTTATGAATAGCTTTCCTGGGATAATCCGGCTAAGGATGGAAAGAAGGCGAGAAAGTTAGCAGCCGATCGAACTTTGTAGTTTCGTGTGATGAAGAGGTTCATACCGATTAGTTGGAGGGGAAGAGCCGCGTCTATTAGAGGCGGAAGGAAGACCGAGAACTCGACATCGGTGATCGCCACTGGCGGGGGTAAAGTGATGGAGAGGCCCCGACCCTATCCTCCTAGACGACCGGGGTGTCGGCAGTTCGAAGTTGGCCGCCGAATTGTGGGCCGAGGAGGGACCTTGAAGAGAATAGCGGTGGAGCTCCAATGGTTAGGTCGTCGAAGAGGAAGACGATGAACTGATAGAGGAGGAGGCAAAAGAGGAAAAACGCGCGGGGCTTGAGCTCGAGAATGCAGACGTTGATGCGACTAAATAGGTGAGTGTAAAGGGGGTAAAATCTCTGTCGTAGGTCTTTTAGTTTTCTCTTTTCGTTCAAGTTATTAATTAGTTAATTTTTCAGTAATGCGCAATATGTTTGTGAGGCATCCCACCGCCTGTAAGGGTGGAGGCACGCGTTGTGCTATGTATGAATGTATGTGATATTGTATGGTTGATGGTATGAGGAACCCCCGGGCGGTTGGGACACTACTGGACGCGGTAGATGGTCGGGTCACTGCTGGACGGCGAGACGTAACGCAGCAGTTGATCGAGTATGTTGGGGTCACTACTGGACGGCGAGACGTAACGCAGTAGTTGACGGGCATGGACTGGACGGCGAGACGTAATGCGGTGGTCCTAATGTTTGAGGTTGAGTTAAGGATAAAAGTTGAGAACCTCTATGAGTTAAAGTTGAAAGGAGTTATTAAGAACCTAAGTAAGGGAATTCTAAAGATAAGACAGGAGTAGAGATCTCTTATAGACTGTTTGATAGTAAAGTTTAAAGGATGAAAGTGAGAACGACTTTTGTCTAAGGAAGGCATTCCCCTAATAATGTGTTTAGTAAGGAGTTTGCCTAGGGCAAAGACCTTAGGAAGTAACGACGAGACTGACCCCTTCTCACTCACCAGGTTAAGGAGGGGTTAGTAGAGGCGGATCTCGAGAAGAGGGAGGGCGATGCAAGCTGCCGCACCAGCATGGACGAGACCTCCGGGAAAACAGCAAGGAGTTAGAGCTAGATTTAGTTTGAGTATTTTGAACATGATTATGAGTCTATGTAATGGAGATTCAAGGTTCAAAGATTCCGGCTTAAGTCGTTTTAAGTGATTGAGATATTTTCCCAAGTGTTGGGGCTTTTCGTAAAAAAAATTCTTAAACGATGTCGGTTTGTTTATTTTAAAATGTGGTTTGGGTTGCTCCGGAGTAACCGGTGTGTGGTAGAGGGTCTAGGGTTTAATTAGCTAGAGGATATTTTGGAAATCTCACAATTTACCTGTGAGTTTAATCCGAAACTCAATTAACGTCCGTAGCTTCCTCAATCTATGTCCAAATTCGACCCCGCTTGAATCGATAGTTCACATTTTTAATCCTCATCGATAATACGGTGTAACTTGACCCAAGGGTAAAATAGTCATTTTGGAAATCTCACAATTTACCAGTGGAGCTAGGACAAACAATTCATGGATAAAGACCTCACACAACACAACAACCAAAAACTCTTTGTATCGGGTGCTATTCCATTCCATTTCATTCGTTGGAACCCCTTTACCTTATTATTTCTTTTTCTTCTTCTTTTCACATTCACACTTTATTGGGGGTTCCAAACTGCAGTTTTTATGCGCGGTCGACCCTTATTGGTTGAGCAAGAGCAATTTATGTACATTTGTCGCTCGCCAGAGTACTTCTTTTAACTCATTTTCCTCAATTCGCGCGAAGGGTCAATCAAATTAAGGGGGGGTCGAAAGCTCTATCTGTGCCCTTAAAAATATATCCTCGAGTAGACAAGCCATTCAACGGGTGGAATTTTTATTTGTACTAAAGACGGTTAGCTTCACCTTGTAGGTCTACCCCACTAAGGATCACTAAAATCTCTTCCAAAACCCAATTTTATGCAGTGAACGGTACCACACACGTTGGGCTTACCCCATCTTTCAAATTTAAATTTTCCAAAATGGAGGAGCAATTGCTTCTAATTAATCATAACTGAGAACCCTTTTACGATACATGAGTCCACAACACAAAGGGAGTCATCGATACCACATGAATCAAAGGTCTTAAAGCCATTAGTTCACACAATCAACCGACATAACAAAGAAAAAGATAGGAAAGATCTTACACTTCAACATCCTTCATAGTGCTACAACTACCTCCCTAGGTTGCATAGTACTATAAAGACTGCCAATTCAAAGCATAATGAGCAGGCAATTGCAGAGAACACGTACTTGGAGCCCTCAGATCTAAATTTGGACAATAGACTAGGCTCCAAGTACACAAACACATCTAAGCAGTCAAATATAAACACCCCCACACTTAAGATCGACATTTCCCTCAATGGAGAAGGAGGAAGGATAAGGGGAATGATATTACCGGGAAAAATAGATTGCATCAGGACTAGAGAGTGGACCAGTCGGGGAAAGAACACAGCCTAAGACAAAAATAACCACTCGAACACGAAATCATTAGGAGGAGTTGTCAGCTCAATGGCACAATATCCAAAATAAAAAGAAGAAAATAAAAGAAAACGAAACATAAATAATCTAGTCTGCACTCCTCCCAAAACAACACAAACACGAGACAAACAGAGAGATGGAGCCATCGAATATAGCCTACTCAAGGCGGTCTAAGTCGATGTTGTCCATGATGTCATCAATATCCCCAGGCGTAGGAGGTGGTAGTGGTGGTGGTGAGTGCGCCCACAGAGTGGTCCCATGGTGCCTCGGGTGGCAAGACTGGGGTAGGTGCTCCTAGTACTCCATCAGCCAGCGGCTACGGTCGCTCTCACGCTTGATATGAGCGAGAGTCACGCCCTGATAAGTCTCAATGTTGTTGAGACGCTCGTCATAAGTAGCCATGCATGCGTGACTCACTCCTACTGTCACTCTAGAGAATGGCCAAGTGTAACCACTTCCTAAAGCGTAGTATAGCGGGTTTGGGTTTTAATGTCAACCCGGGTCCTAGATGTGATGACTACTCAGTGAATTCTTATTATTTAGCGGTGGAACTTTAGTGCAGGTTCAAACTAGCAAACAAGCAAAGAAAGTAAAACGTTTGTTTTCAAGTCAAGAGAGGTCACCCGGATATGGTTCCCCCTAGACTACAGTTATGCCGGGTTCCAATTTACCAAGTTCAGTTTCTATGATAGTTATGCTGCGGGAGGTTCTTAAACAGTCTGAAGTCTCGACTAAAGGTCTCTAGACCCTCTCAATCTGAGTCCCCAGCGGGCGACTAACCTCCACCGGAGTAAACAGATTGAGGCCCTAACGAACCAAACCTCCACTACCGAAGTAAATTCGGTACAGAATAGTGAAGTGACTCCTCGACTAAAGTTGCCAATTCACTACCTTCAATTAAGGGTGCTCAATTAACCTAGGCAGATATTCTCTTTCTAGGCTAAAGGAGAAATAACAGGAATTTGATCAGGATTCAAGTCATTCAATCATTCAAGCCTCAATTGAATATAATCTAATCATTGAATCTGTACTTGGGTTCATACAATCAGACCTGACATACAAATCTAGAGTTCTCCATACCCAGATGAATAAGAAAACTACTCCATAGAGAGAGATGGAAAATCTAGCTCAGATGCGGAAACCATACTGTGAAGGATGATAATCTGCTTCTGGCGCTCAATCGGATCTTCTTCAAGCTCAAGTCAGGCTCTCGTGGTGATGGAGATCGATCAAAGACACTTGAAGACTCAGTTTTGTCACTTTCTCTCTCTAGGTATCACTCTCTCTCTCTAAAACTCGGAACTCCTTCTCCTTTGGCTCAAATCTACCTAAAAGGCAGACCCTGGGCAAAACACGGTCGAGGGCACGGCCGTGCTTTGGTTTTGCCCGCCCGTGCTTTGCCCCATGTTAAAAACACGCCCGCGTCGGCCAAAGGAGCTACTGTTGGGTTGCTTCAATGTCTGCACTAAGTCGGCCACCTGCTGCTCGAGCCCGAACCTGGCCTCCATGGCGTGCACACCACGGTCGCAAAAATTCCTGCCTCTGGTGCTCTGCCCCCATGAATGATCTCTGGCAGCCAGTGTACTGATCATCTGTTTCAGTTCGGGTGGGGTCTTAGTAAGAATATCCCCTCCTGGGCATAGAGAATCAATCACCCTCTGGCTGTCCGGAGAGAGAGCACTGTAGAAGTTCCCCACGGTGAATGCATCACTGAAGCCATGATGGGGACACTGCCAGAAAAATCCCATGTATCGCTCCCATGCATCACGAAGTGACTCATCTGGCTCTTGGCGGAAGTGAGTGATCTCCCGCTGGATCTCTGTGGTCTTCGATGCCGGATAGTACCTATGCACAAACTTGTTGGCCAGATCGTCCCAAGAAATGATGGACAATGGGGGCTAGGTCTCCAACCACCTCTTAGCATTCCCCGCCAGAGAATGGGGGAAGAGGTGAAGGCGGATTGCGTCATAAGGGACACCGTTTAGCTTGAACTCGTTCGTCAGCTGCAGAAAACGTGAAAGATGCACCCTTGCCTCCTCATCCTTCAAGCCATGGAACTGGATAGAGGATGTAATGAGTTGAATCCAGCATGGCTTGATCTCGAAGTTGTTCGCTGGAATAGGTGGGTAGAGGATGACCGGGCGGATGTCAGCAATCCGTGGAGTGTAGTAGTACTCCAAGGTGGGACCCGACGGCGGTGGATGATGATGAACCCCATCTGCCTGGGGTATGGGGTTGTTCCCCAAGACCTGATTCATCGGGGGAACCTGGTGAGGATTCCCCTGGTGTGGATTGTAATCTCCTTCCATCTCATACTCGTCCTCGGACTCGCTGCTCAAATGGCCATCTATGCGCTCCTCCGTAGCCAGTCTAGCTTGCTGTTGTCTCCTGAGTTGGCGACATGTGCGTTCAATCTCTGGATTCAACGGCAGTAAACCTCCCGACTGGCTACGGGTCATGCACTACCTGCACACAATCAAGCAAGCAAACCTGTGAAGGCACAAGTGGGAAAGAACAAACAGTCAATGCGAAAATGAAAATGCTAAAGTAACAGAAATCACTTTTCTTCAACAACATAGCCGTCCCCGGCAACGGCGCCAAAAACTTGACTCACTCCTACTGTCACTCTAGAGAATGGCCAAGTGTAACCACTTCCTAAAGCGTAGTATAGCGGGTTTGGGTTTTAATGTCAACCCGGGTCCTAGATGTGATGACTACTCAGTGAATTCTTATTATTTAGCGGTGGAACTTTAGTGCAAGTTCAAACTAGCAAACAAGCAAAGCAAGTAAAACGTTTGTTTTCAAGTCAAGAGAGGTCACCCGGATATGGTTCCCCCTAGACTGCAGTTAAGCCGGATTGCAATTTACCAAGTTCAGTTTCTATGATAGTTATGCTGCGGGAGGTTCTTAAACAGTCTGAAGTCTCGACTAAAGGTCTCTAGACCCTCTCAATCTGAGTCCCCAGCGGGCGACTAACCTCCACCGGAGTAAACAGATTGAGGCCCTAACGAACCAAACCTCCACTATCGAAGTAAATTCGGTACAGAATAGTGAATTGACTCCTCGACTAAAGTCGCCAATTCACTACCTTCAATTAAGGGTGCTCAGTTAACCTAGGCAGATATTCTCTTTCTAGGCTAAAGCAGAAATAACAGGAATTTGATCAGGATTCAAGTCATTCAATCATTCAAGCCTCAATTGAATATAATCAAATCATAGAATCTGTACTTGGGTTCGTACAATCAGACCTAACATACAAATCTAGGGTTCTCCATACCCAGATGAATAAGAAAACTACTCCATAGAGAGAGATGGAAAATCTAGCTCAGATGCGGAAACCATACTGTGAAAGATGATAATCTGCTTCTGGCGCTCAATCGGATCTTCTCCAAGATCAAGCCGGGCTCTCATGGTGACGGAGATCGATCAATGACTCAGTTTCGTCACTTTCTTTCTCTAGGTATCGCTCTCTCTCTCTAAAACTCGGAACTCCTTCTCCTTTGGCTCAAATCTACCTAAAAGGCAGACCCTGGGCAAAACACGGTCGAGCGCACGGCCGTGCTTTGGTTTTGCCCGCCCTTGCTTTGCCCCGTGTTAAAAACACGCCCGCGTCGGCCAAAACACTAGCGTGCCTAAATATGGACACGGCCGTGTTTTGCTTTAGGCGCGCCCGTGTTTTTATTGTCGAACCTGTTCCCCTATATTCAATGCTTCGTTTCTCCCTCGTCCGTACTCCGAATCAGTCGCCGTTTGATCCCAGACGCTTGTAGTATCGTCCTCTTTCTTTTCATGAAAAGATTCCATGATTCTTTTTCCATAAAGTGAGGTAGAAATCCATTCTTCTTCAGGTCATGCCCGAGTTTCTTCTCCCTAATCGTCAATTGATCTCTGATTGACTTGAAACTTGCGCCTATGCTTCACTTTATGTGCTAGGACCTGAAATGTGACAAAGGAACACAAACTAGTGTAAAACAGGCTAAAGGCACGATAATTAAAGCTCAAATGATCAAGAAACAAAGGGGGAAACATGTGCAAAATTCGAGTCATCAATGCGTCGTACTTAGCCTGATGGGCCACGTACTGTTGCTGGAACTGTAACTGATGGTCCAGTAGTACCTGGTTTTAGAGACCTAATTGATGGAACTAGAGACACATATGTTGGAAATGATCGGTGAAGAAATCCATCGACGGGATAGAAGGATCGGAGGAGTACTCCCCACGCTTGGATATCCGTCATGGAGGAAGATCCCCATGCGGGGACAGCTCAGGCTTCATCTCAACATCATAAGCATCATCTCCACCATCCCCATCCTCATCATCATCATCCTCGTACTCCTCCTCATCATCTTCTGCAACATCATGTGGCATGTAAATGCCATTTGATATAGAACTCCGAGCTCGTGAAAGCTTAGATTATTTTGTCAAAGTCGTGCAGTTTCGACTCAATCTCGGATAGATCGAATCGATCTTGAAAAAACATAAAGAAAAGGATACGTGGGGATAGATACTCACCACAATCAAGTGTGATCGCCTGATTGATAAGAGTCTTGCCAAGCTCTTTTGAATTCTTCAACAGAAAAACTCAAACAAGTATTTAGTCCTAGCTATGGAATCCACCAAAAGCTAAAACAATAAACCATAAGCACTCATGCTCCATGGGGAAAAACTCCTCAGAGTTAATTTTCATTCAACATAACTCTCTAATATCCAAAACTCGTGTTTACAACTCTTTATATAGCATAGAGCAAATAAAATAACCAAAAATCCAAAAATAAACAAAAACCTAAACCTAAAAGGAAGGCCAAACTTGTCCATATCCGAAACTCGATCCAAATACCCGGTCAGGTATTTTCCTGTCACGACTGGGGGGTATTCTGCTTGAATTACTCAGTCCCCTCTCCAAATCGCTGGTCGGGTATTAATGGCGCTAGCTGGGTATACTTCTTTGCGGGGAATCACATCACCATCCACCCACTCCCTGCCTTAAACTAAGGTGAAGAGAAGAGCGTTGCCGAGGACGGTCCTGTTGTAACACCCTAACCCGGCCGGGTACTACTTTTACTAAAATGCCCTTGATAAATAAAATACTCAAATCTTAGATTGCAACAAGGAAAATTTTTAATAAATAAAATACTGAAAAACACACACTTGTAGTTCAAAGCAAAGCCCTAACATGTGGGCAAACTTAACTCAAACTTTAAAAACTCAACTAGATCTCTAGTCTATACTCATAATCATAAAACATAATAACTAACTAGTCTCAGGTGTTGCTGCTTGTGTGAAAAACTCTGACTAGACATCCTCTGTGACGCTTATTCTGCCCCCCTCTAGCTGCTAGCCCTCGAATTCGCTGCTCACTAAATGCTCCTCTAGCTCTTCAAACTGGTGAGTGAGATGGGGTCAGTCTACGCCCTTACGTTTAACATCTTATTAAGACTTGATTACTTTACTTAACTGAGTGGAAGTTGTTTTGTACTTCTACTATTAAACAGCTTAACTCTTAAAACTGTATGGGAGTAACTGTTACTCTCCATTCTTAAAGCTTAAATCTCAACTTAAATACTTGAATGACACTGGGATCCCTCACTAGCTAGTCCGGTTGCCCAACTCATACGTATGAGAAGCCATCTAGGCTTTCCTCAAACTTAAACTTAGTTAGGGAAGTCGTAACGATTCATCCCCCTAATATCTTAAATTATCGTGGTGGCTCTTCACCACGATTCTCAAGGGCATAACTGCTGCCCATCTTAAAAGTCTCGAAAGCATAACTGCTTCTCTATCTCAAACTGTCTCAAAAGGCAACGGACTGGCGCTAGTGACTAAAAACACTTAAAACGACTTCACCTTCTTGAAGGTGGGTTACTTCTTAAAAGAACTTGTTTCTTAGCTTCAACAATAACTTATAAACTTAAAGCTTAAATTTAAATAAGAACTCATGCACATTCACATCAAGCATAGCTCAAACAAAATCGCATATCATTACCCATAAGCACAATCAAGCAACAACAATCACTTCATCAATTACTTAAAGCTCGTCAAACTTGAAAGAATACGTAAGGCGTAGAATTTATCCCCTTTACACTCACCTTACGTCGAAGCGGAATGAATTTAATCAACTATAGGAAATCAATTTCCCTTCACTTGATCATCACCTGACTGCTCGGAACCAACTCCACCATCACAAGGGCGACGTGTCCTAATGCCAAGCAACCACTTCCCACAATATAAAATCATTAACTTTACTTCCTGATGCAAGCTGAGCACCACTTTTGTTGAATCGTAGGGCAGTCACCGCACCTTTGTGGCCATTTAATGTAGTCTCGCAGGTTCCCTTGTCACTATCCCAAATCCTAATACTACCGTCGGCATAACCACTTGCTACCAGCGGTGAAGACATGGAGGCGGCTATGGAGGTGACTGCGAGAGAAGGCCCACTACAAGAAGCCGTCGAAGGCTCTAGCATCCTCGTGCAGATGCCTTGCCGGACATGCCAACCTCCGACCTTCTCGAGCGCCGGAGCTAGCAGGTGTTTCCTAGAGCTGTCGAAGACTAAGTTCGATTCGACTGAGGCTATTACGCCGAACGAAGCCCTAGGCTCGTACCTCAGGTAAGATTTCACCATGGCGTCCGCCACTTAGTTTTGCTTCCTGCTTCTCCGCTCTGGTCACGGCAGTTATGGCGGCTGAGGTTTTCCAAGGGTTTTAAAGAAAGGCGCCTTTCTCTAGATAACTACGTCAGAGCCAGTAACGAACCCAACACGAGGTGGAGATGCGCCCGAGAGCTCCCGCAGAACTAATCGTCCCTATCGCGCGGATGTTTGTCGAGAAGTAGGGCTGCTTGGCTGCGAAAGCGCTGTAGCCGTGAGTGATAAATGCTGACAGTGCAGACGGAAGGAACACACACCGACGAGTAGCGCTGACCAGACAAAAGCGACGGGCGGCGGAGTCAGGGCTCTCCGATTGCATCGCTATCTCTAAGCTTTTTTTTTTCTTTGTTCTCAACGAGGCGAGGGCTTTAATTTGTTTGGGGGTGAGGCCGGGTGGAACGAGAGATTAGGGTTGGGGTTGGGTTTTAATTAACTCGATGGATATTTTGGGCATTTCATAAATTAAGGGTGAGTTTAATCCGCAACTCAACTAACGACCGTAACTTACTCGATTTATATTGAAACTCGACACCGCTTGAACCGATAGTCACATTTTTAATCCTTATCGACAATACGGTGGAACTTTACCTAAGGGTATAATAGTCATTTTGACTTTTGGGAAGAGCGGGGTGTAACACCTGTTGAGCAGATGTGAGCCGAACTGAACAGTGGGGTCAGTCAACCCCGGAAGTCCACCTCAAAGTGTCGAGCCAAACGAGTGATTATGGGGGGGGGATCACAAATGAGGTAGTTGGCTTTGCGTGAAACTTTGCGAAAGTCTTCGCCACTACAGAACCCAGGTGCAGTGAACGGTCTGCATTCATCATAATGAACATGCAGTAAAGCACGCGCTTTGTGAGCTTGTGCGAACTGCTGCCGTTCGGATCCACCGAGTGAGTGAAAAGGAGGTTGACAATGTGCCACTGAGGTTGGAGTGTGGTGACATTAGTATGCCCGACTTCGAACACCTTCTGAAGGAACTCGGGCGGCAAATATGATGGTAGAACTCGGTGGGTTGGAAGCCAGGTGGGCTAGTGGACTCCTTAATGGCAGACCGGGGGGAATAGATGATCCCCAATGCTCTGGCGAGACCATCCATACTCATATACCGATTTTCCCGTCCATTCAGAAGGAGATGGCGGTGGGATCATCAAGAGTCTCCTTAGGTCGCAGGGAGTAAGAGGTGTAGAACTGCCACACTAGCTCCTTATAGGTGCTATCCGGAATGGATAGGAGAGTGTGCCACTTGGGGTGGGGGATTGCAATACCATCTCTTCGTAACAGTGGAGCTGGAACGATCTGTCCAGGACCTCTTGGAACTTCGATTGGGCCTCTACAGTGGGGGGCATGTGGCACATGTACCGGTGATTGCGAGACCTGATCCTGCAAAAGAGATAGGCCAAAGGTGGAACCATGAGAAAAACCACGTTAGAAAAACAAGCAGGGGATATCAAATTCCCCCCACACATAAAAACCACCTAGACAAGAAGTTGAGTTCAAAAAAGCCGCTTTGCAATCACAGATACAGGAAGATCGGCAAAGTAGACAAATTTCTTGCGGTAAAACATGGCAATTATACATCAGTTATTGCTAGCAGGCCACAAACAAACACATCCCTCTCCCTAAACTAGTTCAAACATGCCAACCAATTCACGGTTCTCAAACATAACATCCACAGTCTGATTTTCCAAAATATAGCCAAGAAAGCATAAAGCACGAATGTGGACACACAAGGAGGACCATAGAGGAAGGTGAGAGAGAGGAAAGCTATTCCGGATGTATAAATCATCGTGTAGACGGAAGAAATCTACTTTGGGTCATCAATCGTCACTCCTCGAGACTTGAATCGAGCTCCAAAGGTTGGAAGACTTGATCTAGGGAACTCAAGGGTCTTTGTTTGACACTTTCTCTCTCTAAACCTCTGTTTTTAGCTTCCAAACTCGAATGGTAATCCAAAACCTGCGTTTGTCTCTAAACAGCTCATGTTCTGCATCCCTGTCTTGATTACCCAGTCGGGTATTTTGATGTAAGGCTGGATTTTCCCAAAACATTGCGTAGCCACTAACGGTCCGATGCACAAATCCTTGGCCTCAGGTTCGAATCTCCAATCGGGGATTTAATGATTTCGCTGGGGGGTTGCCCTGGATGACTTCCTCGGGCTATGATTCCATTTCCCCAGTCGGGGGAATAGTGGTCAAGCCGGCTATTTTGGTCCTCGAGCTCCCCTAGTTATTGTAACACCCTAATTTCGGGTTTAGGTTCGAATGAAAAAATGGAAGACAATTGGAAATAATAAAGCGATGTAGAAGTAGCAACAAGCTAGAATACAGGCTGAAGCACGACCGTGTTGCAATATCATGTTTGGTTAGGTGTGTCGTTTTAACGAAATTGAAAATGGAACAACTGAGGCTTGAACACGGTCAAGGAACACACCCTTGTTGCCAGACCGTGTTCATTTAAATGCTTTCTTAAGATCAGGAGTAAGTGAGCGAGTCGTTTCGGAGGGAACTAGAAACGTAGCATAACACGGCCTGAACAGGTGGTGTTGCGTGACTGTGTCACTCGAAGCATCGTAGAGCGTCGAGGGACGATACGATGATTGGGGACAACACAGGGTAGAACACGACTATGTCCCATGACCGTGTTGTGTCTAATATAAGGGCTGGCAGATTCTTCTGGCCGAACTTTTGCACCAAAAAGCTTCCCCAAACTCTCTGATCGAGCAGCGGACGAAGAAAGGAAGGAGGACAGAAAGGGGTTAATATCTTAGTCAAAGATCGTTTAGTTTATGCAATTACTTTAAGTAATGCTAGTTAATTTTTTAGTTATGCAAAATTATGTGTGTGAGGCATCACACCGCCTACTGAAGGTGAAGGCACACATTCTGCTTGTGTATGTATGAATGTGTGTGTTGATGTATGGTGAATGGTAAGATGAACCTACGGGCGGTTGGGCCATTACTGGACGCTGTTGATGGTTGTATCACTACTGGACGATGATACGTAACGCAACAGTTGATCTAGCATGGTACTAGACTGTGAGACGTAACACAGACCATTTTCGAGTTGGATATGCAACTGGACAAGGAGACGTAACGTGTTTGCCATACCAAGGTAGGGACACCCGACGACGAGACGAAACGCGGTGGTCCCTAGTGATGTGTGTTTGAGTTAAGGATAGAAGTATAGAACTTGTATGAGTTAAAGTTGGAATAAGGTATTAATGATGAAAGCGAGAACAACTTTCATATAAGGAAAGGAAACACAAATAATGTTTTTTAGTAAGGGGTTTACTTAGGGCAAAGACCTTAAGAAGTAACGACGAGACTAACCCCTTCTCACTCACAAGGTATAGAAAGGGGAAGACATCGTACACATCACAAAGAACAATAACGATATAGATTTATTTTTCACATCCCTATCTCAATCGTCAATCCCAAGGTACATGTCTTCTAAATTACTCTCTAGCGACGATCACCACATTGGGGAAGAAACTACCAACAGTCCCTTCTCTCTCCTCTCAACTTCCCTTTTCCCCTCTCATCCAGTCCCCAGGTCACCAACTCCCATCTCCGAACCTACCAAATGGATGCCGACGAGCGACGTTTGATTCATCTCTCTCTCTCTCTCTCTATCTCTCACCTCCATGAACCCACTGAATGACACACTAGCTAGAGACGGTAGCGATGACATATAGCTCATCTCCGAATCCATTGAACGATCGCTGACAAACGACGTTGATTTCCTCTGTTCTCACCTCCCTATACCCGTTGAACGACACGCCAGATTTTCCCGGGAAATCCCTTTTTTTCTTCGCATAATTGAAGGTGTCAGAGAGTCTTATTTGAGCTTCCTTGGTGTCTGTTCAATCTCTCAAAGCTCCGAGCCCTCCTTCTTGACATATTTGAAGTGGATTGAAGCTCCGAGCTCTCCTTTCCTATCAATTTGAAGTCGAACGATGCTCTATATTGGGTTGCCCATAAGATGCGAGGGTAACATTTACACCTAAAATTTATGGTAACTGTTAGGTCTATCTCAAAATAAATTAAGTTCAAGTATATTCCAGAAATGATATGGATGCTTTCAAAAAGGGTTATTTTGAGAGCGATTTGATTTTCTCTTTATTATTAGAATGGGTAGAAGGATTGAGGGAGAAGATGTTGAAATGAAAAAATATTCATGTTTCCAACAAATCAAACTTTATTTCTTTTTGCAGGCACTTAGTTCTTGGAGTTCCAATACAAAGATGCATAAGGGAGTAGGGTAGACGAGGTCTTATAGGCTCATTGGGGATCCAATCAGCAGAACTGAATGCTATTGTTTTCATCTTTTCTTTCCCGTCATACTTTGTAATGCGTCCTTCAATCCAAAAGCATAACCATATATAGAATGCTTGAGAGTTAAACGATTATGTCAATAATTCCATGATTAATCTTTTTAATGCTTCGAAAACAATGTTCCCAAAGCTGATCCTGATTAAACTGCTGCAACAATTACTTATGGTGTTTTCAGAGAAGATAAAGTAGTAGCTTACTGAAACTGATGTAACAATTGAGAGTGATACTGTCAAGTGAAATCTCTATGTTGGCATTGCTTCTTTTATTAGTTTATTGTTGGATTTAGGATATGTTTGTGGGTAGCTTCCAATCCTAGGTTACATGTAATCCTTCTTATAAACATTAAAATTGTGTTTTAGCTTCATATAATTATAGAGTTCTAGGACATTCGTAGACCCCTGTTTTTTTTCATATTGACAATGATGCATGACTCATTTATTTAGCTGATAATGAGCTTGGTGCATTTTGTAAAGGAGCCATTGTGGTCTCAGTTAGTTAAAAGGAAGATTAAAGCCTGAATTATGTGATTTCTCCCACACCTCAACATTTTATATGTAAATGTGACTGATTAGGAGAATTTCTTCTACTCTAAATGAAACTAATAATTAGAAGAAAAATACTTTAAACACCTTACAAGGGAGCCAAACTTATACCTACGAACCAAACAAGATATAGTTTATGTAGTCCCTAATAATTCTTCTACTTCACTTCTAATATTTCTAATTTCCCTTGAATTAGGATTATTAAGGAGTAAAATAAAAAATGTTCAGTTATACTTTTGTTTAATTTGTCTAGGATGAAGTAGTTGAGAAACTGCTCATATTCGTTTCTATTTGCAAAACATGCATTTTGGCATAGGTATTCATGATATTAAGGTTTTTATAAGGGAGCCGACCCCATTTTGTCGTATTTTATGCTTTTCAAGTGTTTTTAATGAAATTTTAGGTCTTATATTCATTTGGGATTGATTAGGAATTGATTGGAGTTCATACGAGCATGATTGGGAAGCATATGAGCAAGAAGGGGGAGAAAAGGCACTCGTTACGACCACCTGTCATTGCCCTTCACTATGTCGTGACGATGATCGCGGCATGTGATCGTGACCACGATCAGTGGCCAAGAACCTCAACGGGAGACCAAGAAGGAAGCAGGGATTTTCCTCACCCGGATCGCAGGCATCGCGTATTTTAACCGCGAAAAAAGGTCGCACCCGGGACACAAATATCGTGGCCCTGATCTCATGAAAAAGGTCGCGATCTAGGAACTTAAAGAAAAGATAAAACGCGTCGTTTCGGGCAATTCAAAGATATTCCAGGCTGGTCATGGCCAGGTCACGTCTTGGATGCATTGACCGCCATTAGCTTTCTATAAATACCCCTCTTGCTGCACTTTTCAATTCAGAGCGCCCTAGGGTGAGAAAGTTAGGATTTTGTTTTGTTTTTAGAGGGAAACACCTTGAGAGAGCTTAATTGAAGATCCAATCCACCCAAGGAGCAAGAGAAGGTGCAAGCAAGGAGAAGAAGATTGATTCCATCACTCCCTACTTCTAGTTTGTGTTTTCTCTCTCTATGACTTGAATCTCTATTGGTTGTTTAAGGAAGATGAACCCTAGTTCATAGGTTATGTATGAATGGGTTAACAAATGAATGTGTTTATCTAGTTGATTTAAATGCTATTCTAGCCTTGATTGTGTTTGGGTAAGCTGCCTGAATCTTCTCTAATAACCTACTTTATGCTTCTACGTCCGGTATGGAGTTCTAGGGTTAGACGGGTATGCACCATCAAGCAAATTGAGGTTAGATGTATGAATAGGAAATTTTGGTGGTTAAGGAGACCGAACCCCTGCCAGAGGTAGCCTTCCTAGATAGAACCCGGGATAAAACCTCGGTGTGGACGGTGGATAGTATCCATTGAAAGGAGTCACGAGCTTAATGCCCCATATATGATAGCCTAGATTAAGGTGACTTATATGGGTTTAGGGGAGGCGTGTGGATAACCACAAAAGCCCAAGGAAAAGAGCTCACACACCACATTTGATTAACCCTACATGACAACCATAGTTAGGAGGATTTAACCCTAGGAAATCTTCTCACCTGTAGCAACCACCCAACCACATGGTTGGTTTTTTATTTTGCCTTTAGGAGTAGATTAGATTATTTTAAACACCCAACCTTCCGATTCGATTAGATAGTAGTTCGGAGCGAAGTAATAGTAAGCTTAGGGATCCCTTGGAATACGAACGAGCCACTTTACTACAACCCTAGCTAGGTTATACTTGGCTTAGTTAGGATTGAATAGAGAATGTGAATTGACTTATAAATTTAAAGCTCAATCACACGGAGCGCTCAAGTTTTTGGCGTCGTTACTGGGGAATCTTAAGTTATTAGGAAAATGCGAGAACTACTAGTTTAATCATTTTTTGTGTCTAGGTTTGGCATTGTTTTGTCGTGTTTTGTGTTTGTGTAGCATAATATTTTTGGTGCCATTTTCCCTTGTTTTGTGCTTGTGATGTCGTATTTCCTTTCTCGTATTCTTCTTTCTTTTGTTATGTTCCCTTTAGTTATCTTGTGTTACGTGTTTGTTCGCTTTTTGTTTTCTTTTCTTTTTACACTTGTGCTTTCATAGGTTGTTTTGTTTTTGTAAATATAGATAGTTTTTAGGTCTAGCCATGGATCCATATGGGTGGCATGAGAAGTGGGTAGATCACCAAAGGCCGAATTGGTGTTATCTTGAAGCTTCTAGTAGTGGTGCTAGCCAAGGATCCGGGTACGAAGAACAACCACCTCTCCATGCCTATCAACCGTACCTCCATGATTACCAAGAATCTCCACCATCATATCAAGAAATACCTCCACAACCTATGGTGAAGACCGAGTTGGAGATGGGCATTGAGCGACTTAAGGCGAGTACGCCATATCTAGAAGGCATTGACACAACTCACTCTACCCCAACCCCGGAGCCAAAGAGCCTCTTGCAGCTTGAAATTAAAGTATTCGCGATGAAGTGTGAGAGGTTTTTACTCGCAGTGGAGTCGTTCATCAATTCAACTCCTACACCTGAACCCTACCAAAGGGAAAATGAAGCAAGTTCACACTCCAAAAATAAATAGATGCTTCATCCCACACTATCATCTAAGTGAAATACTAGGATAAAGAAGACATAAACAAGATGACAGAGGATCAAGAAACTCGACTTGCTAAATACTTCGAGGGTCTTGCTAGAGTCAACCCCCTTGTCCGAGAATACTTGGAAAAATGGGACAAGGGTGAGGCCAACAAGGAGGAAGAATACACAACCTCCAAGGATGAAGATGCATTTCATCATTCATCACCACCTATACCCAAAGAGGCGGAGAATGAAGGGTAAACTCCAATACGAGAGGATCCTAAGTTTCCTCTTCAACCCTTCCTCATTGAACAAGAAGAGTTATCTAAGAGGTTGAAAGCAAATAGGAGGGATCTCAAGCATTTTGGTTTGAGATATGATAAAGATCACCTCTTGGATGCAAGTGCTAAGAAAAAAGAGGAGGTTGAAGAAGAAGAATTCTCCACGGTGGCTGAGCAAGCATACACCAAAGATAAACTTAATGAAGAACTTGCTTGGGGAAACAACATTGCTCCTTACCAACAACGAGAAGTTAACACCAAAGAGAGTTTCGATGTGGAGGATAAAGAATACAAAGAAAAGGAGAAGCTTGGTACTCAACACAGGGAAGATTCTTCAGACAAAGAGAGGAGGTTGAAGACGCTATTGGAGTTCAAACAATGGACAAGGTCGACGTGGATGAAGCCTTCCCAAGTTACATGTGTTTCTCAAGATTTCCACCCGGTCTTGATACACTTTTATAGAAGGATCCATTTGCGGATTCTCTTTGCCAAGTCAAGGCCACACCATCGACAATCTCTCTTGGTGGATTCAAGAATGGTCCACCCGACCTTGATACATTTTTAGAGAAGGATCCATTTGCGGATTCTCTTTGCCAAGTTAAGGCCACACCATCGGCAATCCCTCATGGTGGATTCAAGGATGGTCAATCAAGATTGCATTACATGGTATCGGGAAAAGAGAAGAAAGAAGAAGAGGTCTCGTGGGTGCAGACACAATTCTTACCAAGTCCACGGGTCATTCAAACCATTTGAAACATCCAAAGCTCGGGACTTGAGACACAACCTCACCGGCGAGAACCTTAACTTCAAAGAAGTCTTGAGCTGGACTATGTACTTGAAGAAAATGGTCTGGTGAAACAACCTAAAAGACACACTAGTTGGGAGGCACCCCAACATCGGTTTGAATTTTCTTTTCCTTTACCTTTCAATAAAGTACTTGCATGTTAAAAAAATTTAGGTTAGTAGTTTAAGTAGTAGTAAACGACCATTCCTTAGTTAAGAATGAGTTCTAATGGACTAAGGTGAAGGGAAAATGATGAACTGATGATATGTTGTTGTGTATTGCATGCTTATGAATGAATGTATGTGGTTTGGAGGCCTTTGTGGATATGCATTGCATGGTTCTAATTTTTTTGATTCTCACCCACCAAGTGCTCAATGAAATGCCCAACCCACATAATTTGTGTTTGTAATGTTTTGATGCATGCCAAATGACCATTAATGCTTATTTTAAACCCTTAGAAGCATGCTTGAGGGGTAGTTTCGAATCTTGACCAATTGGTATAAGGTGTATGATCCCTTTGCTCAACAAAGATTACCACTTTGATATGATTTTTGAGCAATCAGTCCATACCCCTACTTTAGTCATTTAGGTTGTTTATTGCCCTTGGCCACAACATTAAAACCCCTAGATTGACTTTTTGTCAATAGAACCAATAAATCAAGATTGTTTTACATAATAACGATCTAGTGTGGGGGTGTATGATATTGGATCCTAGGGATGATGAGAAGTGTTCAATGCATCCATTGATTTTTGATGAAATGTGTTTGGCATGGAAGGGTATGGATTATTTTTGTGTGTGTAGGAACCTTTATAAGGGTTAATCCTTTGATGAGGAGAAAGTTCAAATGATCCCCTACCGGAAGTGGGACAAACTTCAAAGTTCCAATCAATGGAGAAACCAGACCACTCGAAACTCCACACAAAAATTTGAGCCTAAAAGCACCACTACACCATAAGCAATAACACCAACAACAACTAGAAGTGTCAACTAGAGGTCAAGAGACCTATTCAAAATGGCGATTTCTCAACTTTGGGAGGAGATCCAACCATCAACCTACCCTTTGATCCCACAATCACATTAGCTAAGCATTTTGGTAACTTCGTTCACCTATCTCTTTTACCTTTCCCACATTGAGGATAATGTCTTCCTTAAGTGTGTGTGTGTGTGGGGGGGGGGGGGGGGGGGGGGGGGGGGTATGCATGAATTCTTGTGGGGAATGTTGTTATTGATACTCTCTTACCCCATGAATGTCTAAAATCTTGATCGAGAGTGTGTGTGCGTTTAGAGTGATTGTGGATGATGATTTAGCATATAGCGCTATGGAGGATGTTCAAAGTGAGGAATTTAGCAAATGATTTCCTCCTCGAATGTCTTGATATTGTCCACTATCTAGGTTAGGACATGCGTGCAGGATTCTCTACTTACTTTTGGACTCAAAATGTTTTCAAACATGTGCTCTATTTTGAAACAAAGAGGCTCTCACACGAGAGGCAATTGAGCATAGTGTTTGAGATAAGCCGTCAAAGGGTTTTTATCTTGGATCGGAGTGCCATTTGAGGATGTGTTTGGGGACCGAATAGCTTTACCGCGTCCCGATCATCTTTCACTAGTTACCACCCCCCAAACACCTCTCCTCATCACAGAATCGTATGGCAAGGTACGAGTACCTTTTAGCTATTCAAGAGACCTCAACCTCTCGTTTGTACCCAACATGTGTGGCAACCCAATGTGTGCAGGCTGGAAAGTGGTGTTCGAGCTAAGACAAATCCGCCCATCAACTTCCCCACATATGAACTTAATAGGTAAGGCAATGATTCATCCGCTCTTGGTCATGAGGGAAAGATGCTTTCTTGCAAAAAGTTTGGTGCAATGCGCGTCAACGTAGAAAAAAGGAGACCGATAAATGAAACTCCTTCCTTGAAAGAAGAATAAAGAGAACTTTCTAGAGTCCATTGTTTTAATCGTTTTTTAGAAATACCCCAAAGCAGACCTTTGATGTCTAGACCTCATTAGTGGCAAGGTCCCCATTTGGGAGGGTGTTTTCATGTAGAGATCGGCGATAGAATTCTTAATGAACGATTGACCTCGAAAGTTTCTAGTTGACCCTCTTCCGATGATCTATTTTTCATGCCATTGTGTTTTATCTTTCGAGTTGCATGAGTTTGTGTAGGATAGCTTGGGGACAAGCAAAGGCTTAAGTGTGGGGAAGTTTGATAACACCTAAAATAGGCGTTATCTAACCCTTATTCTCAAGGTGTTTGCATGTTAAATCACAGTGTCTATGCCACATATCAAGTAATATATGCCTTTATTCGTTCCTATTTGCAAAACATGCATTTTGGCATAGGTATTCATGATATGAAGGTTTTCATAGGGGAATCGACCCCACTTTGTCGTATTTTATGCTTTTCCAAGTGTTTGTGATGAAATTCCATGTCTTATATTCATTTAGGATTGAGTGGGAATAGATTGGAGTTAATTCGAGCACGATTGGGAAGCATAGGAGCAAGAAGGGGAGAAAAGGCACTGGTCACGGCCAGGTCACGGCTATGACAATCAGGTCACGCCCTGGAGGCCTTGACCGCTATCAGCTTTCTATAAATACCCATCCCGATGCACTTTTCAGGGGAGAGCCACCCTAGAGTGAGAAAGTTAGGGTTTTGGGTTGTTTTTAGTGAGGGAAACACCTTGGTAGAGCTTAATTGAAGATCCAATCCACCTAAGGAGCAAGGAGAAGGTGCAAGCAAGGAGAATAAGATTGATTCCATCACTCTCCTCTTCTTGTTTGTGTTTTCTTTCTCTCTCTATGACTTGAATCTCTATTGGTTGTTTAGGGAAGATGAACCTAGTTTATAGGTTGTGTGTGAATGGGTTAATGAATAAATGTGTTTATCTAGTTGATTTAAATGCTATTCTAACCTTGATTGTGTTTGGGTAAGTAGCCCTAATCTTCTCTATTAGCCTACTTTATGCTTCTACCTGGGTATGGAGTTTTAGGGTTAGACGGGTATGCGCATCAAGCAAATTTATGTTATATGTATTAAGCGAGATCTTTGGTTGTTGAGGCAACCGAACCCCTGCCATAAGTAGCCTTTCTAGATAGAACCCGGGATAAAACCTCGGTGTGGACGGTAGATAGCATCCATTGAAGGGAACTATGAGCTTAATGCCCCAGATACGATAGCCTAGATTGAGGTGAATTTATATGGGTTTAGGGAAGGCGTACTCGGAGGCATGTGGATAACCACGAAATCCCATGGACAAGAGCTCACTCACCAGATTCGATTAACCCACATGACAACCATAGTTAGGAGGATTCGACCCTAGGCAACCGTCTCACCTCTAGCTACCTCCCAACCACTTGGTTGGTTGTTTATTTTGCCTTTAGGAGTAGATTATATTAGTTTAAACACCCAACATTCCGATTCGATTAGATAGTAGTTAGGAGAAAAATAATAGTAAGCTTAGGGATCCCTTGGAATATGACTGAGCCTCTTTACTATAACCCTAGCTAGGTTATACTTGGCTTAGTAAGGATTGAATAGAGAGTGTTCATCAACTTATAAATTTAAAGCTCAATCACACAAAGTGATCAGTGAATGAGACTATCCACAATGAGCTCGAAAGAGCTCAGTACCGATGATTTTTATTGATTGATATGACTCAGCTACTTTCTTGGACAATGGCCAAAGCAAATCTTATATACAAGAGGGACACGAACCCTAAGGGTGAGAGGGATCTGATTTCTAGGGAGACTAAGTTTCATTCTTTGTATACAACACGGAAGCAAAACTTGGTTTATAAGTAATAGCATCAAAGAAAATTAAAGGGAAACGAATCAAGGACAACCAATAACAGTTCACAGCAGCTCCTACTTTTCACAATTGCTACAGATCACTCACAAGAAACAACACCAAGAATAATCTAACACTCCCATGGTAACACCTAAAGTCCAAAAAGGGCGCATGACTAAACGACAAGCATCCGATGGACTTAAAGAACCACCAATATGACAAAAAACAGGGATCGACATGTGATCAAGAATGTTTCTTTATGCATCCATGAATCCACTATAGAGCATAGTTCCAAAAAATCCACAAACCAATAAGTTTATGGATGTGGAATGTTACAATACGGAAAATATACCAGCACAAGAAATACAGACTGAAGGCCAACATTCAACAAAACCAGTCTCAACCAATGAATCGTCTTCCGAAATTGGAGAACCATATCTTTTAAAACCTTTCCCACCGATACTAAATAATAACATCCTAGATTTGGGGCTACCCACTCTAGCTTGCACACAATGTGGTGCATGATTCTGGCTGCACAAACAACTTATTTAAAATAGGCGAAACAACACACCAATTTTCGCATTGTGTTGTCAACGTGGCAATATCTGATTGCCTCTTCTTAAGCCAACACCGCCATATTTGGATATACTTCTAGGTGTCAATGGATATCCGATGGCAAAACACTTTGGAAACAATGTAGACTAGACAATGCAGCCTTCTCATTCACATCAATTGGAGCACAAATTGGATAAAAGACTAATGAATTAAAGAAGGTTGTTTTCATTAGTACAATGCGGTGAGAACTATCATCGCATTGAATTTTTGTTACCTCATGGAAAAAGACTCAAATTCACATAATTGTATGTTTTCAATCCATCAAAGGTTTATAAGGTTTAACCACTTGTTATGGTGATTCTTGACACTTTCTGAGAGGTTTGCCTCTACAAAATTTTCAACGGCTTTTTTTACTCCTGCTAAATTTGAATCTTATACTCATTCTCTAGCAACTCTTTGCCACTCCTCAATGTGATTACACATGCATCTTTACCATCTTTTGGGTTCCTATTGATGCTTTGATTGAAATGCGACATTGAAGATTTGCTAGAATTTGAGCCATTTTACTCATATGCTCACCCATTTTGAGGATCGAGAACTGCATAGTGTTGTTGATCACCTTTTGTATTCAAATTGATTGGTGGTGTGAGCAACAAAATTATCCAACCCTTCATGTTTGTATCGACCTTCTACATATGGGTGGGTATCAATTCTTCAAGATTTAGCTTCTTATCTTGTTGAGGTAGTGGTTGAGGTAGTTGGAAGGCTGGTGCTGGATGACTGTTGTGGATGCCAGTGGTGTTGTTGGCCCATGAAAATTTTGGATGGTTGTGTCACCCCGGATTGTAAGTATTTGAGTAAACACCACCCTGATTCCTCTAACTATTGACAGTTTAAACATCCTCGACTGGGTGCTCCCATTGGGCATTGCTCTGGATGATGAGCACCTCTAGATAACTTGAAAATAGTAGGTTTCTTCGTAGAAAGAAGTGACAAGTTAGTCATTTGCCTTGCTAGTACATCAAACTTGGCTTCTATGCAAGCTTATAGACCAACGAGTTTATCAACTTCATGAATATCTCATCTTCTTCTAGAGCTCATTTCTCCACCTCGCTCATTGGCATATGAACACGTTCTCTTAATCAGGTCATATGCAGCTCTTGGATCCAAAGAAGTAACTCTTCCACCAAATGCATTATTCAGAGTTTGCCTAAACTCTCTCGTAATCCCACAAAGAAGATGGTAATGACATTCCACTCTTCCAAACCATGGCTTTGGAACTTGGGTAGTAGTTCTTTATAATCATACGAGGCTCTCATTATCAGCTTGCTCGAACTCTACAATCTCCTCTCGCGCTTCATGGGTTTTGCTGGTGGGAAATATTTATCCAAGAAAGCCTTCTCCAATTGCGCCCATGTGGTGATGGATCTTAGTGCAAGATTTGGAAACCAGTATGCATCACGTCCCAAAAGTGAAAAAAGAACATTCTCAAGCATAGAATCATTCGAAACTCCCATATTTTTTTTTATAGTAACGAAGATGTAGCAAAACCTCCTGAAATGCTCATGATGATCCTTTGTACTCAAGCCAGAAAAAATGAAGTCATTTGTTATCAAATTGATAAAGGCATGAGTGATAACGATGTAATTGCACATGTTTGCGCCCCTAGTTCTTATCCGTTTGAGGGGTATAGTCGTGTACTTTTGGCCTATTTTACGCCGGGTTGTGCTATTTTGTCATGTTTCAGGTCCCAGGCGTTAAAGGGAAGGCTAACTGCGAGTTTCGGGGCATTCGGAAGTCATTTCGGTGAGCTGGAGCCAAAACACGGGCAGACCCAAGGCATTACACGGCCGTGTACTGCTGGCCGTGCTTTTTATGCCGAGAGCAAATTCAGTTTGGCCAATTCAGCTGCAAACACGGGCACCGAAGCACGGCCGTGTTCAGTCAAAGCACGGCCGTGTACATTGCGAAGCACGGCCGTGTTTAACCCACATGCTGGCCGTGTAATTAAGCCCTGGCCGAGACACGGGCGGAGTCAGGCAAAGCACGGCCGTGCCCTCGACCGTGCTTTGGCCACTGATGCTTTTAAGCAGAGTTTCAGCCACAATTCGAGGAGATTCGAGTTTTTGAGAGAGAGATCAGTTCCTAGAGAGAGAAAGTGACGAGCAAGAGTTCCCAAGTGCCCTAGATTGATCTTCAACACCATTGGAGGCCAGCTTGAGCTTGGAGAAGTGCCAATCAACGTCCAGAAGCAGGAATCCATCCTTCGCAGTATGAATTCCGTG
The DNA here is from genome assembly GCA_964030455.1 of Linum trigynum. Classification (NCBI taxonomy): domain Eukaryota; kingdom Viridiplantae; phylum Streptophyta; class Magnoliopsida; order Malpighiales; family Linaceae; genus Linum; species Linum trigynum. The sequence goes on along the minus strand of OZ034814.1, from coordinate 21,876,086 downwards.
TCTGATTCTGCTTTTGCTTTCTTCTCCATGGAGTAGTTCTCCCATTCATCTGGGTATGGAGAAGGATTTGTATGTTAGGCTTTGATTGTATGAACCCAAGTACTGATTCCGTGATTGATTATATTCGATTGAGGTTTTAATGATTGAATGACTTGAATCCTGATCAAATTCCTGTTGTTTCTGCTTTAACCTAGAATGAGAATATCTGCCTAGGTTAATAGAGTATCCTTGATTGAAGGTAGGGAGTTGGTGACTTTAGTCGAGGAGCCAACTCACTATTCTGTACCGGATTTACTCCGGTAGTGGAGGTTTTGTTCTTAGGGCCTCAATCTGTCGACTCCGGTGGAGGTTAGTCGCCCGCTAGAGAGTCAGATTGAGAGGGTCTGAAGACCTTTAGTCGAGACTTCAGGCTGTTTGAGAACCTTCCGCAGTATAACTGTCATAGAAAATGAACTTGGTAATTACAATCCGGCTTAACTGCAGTCTAGGGGGAACCATATCCGGGTGACCTCTTTAACTTGAATACAACCGTTTACCTGCTTTGTTAGTTTGATAGTTTAGACTTGCATTCCAGTTTCATTGCTAGATAACACGAATTCACTGAGTAGTCATCATATCTAGGACCCGGGTTGATAATTAAACCCAAACCCGCTATACTACGCTTTAGGAAGTGGTTACACTTGGCCAATTCCTAGGGTGACAGTAGAGTCGAGTCAAGTTTTTGGCGCCGTTGCCGGGGACGGCTAGGTTGTTGAAGAAAAGTGATTTCTGTTAATTTGGCTTTTCTTTTTGCTTTGTTTGCTTTGTCCCACTTGTGCCTTCACGGGTTTGTCTGCTTGAGTGTGTGCAGGTAGTGCATGACCCGTAGCCAGTCGGGAGGTTTACTGCCGTTGAATCCAGAGATTGACCGCACCTGTCGCCAGCTCAGGAGACAACAACGAGCTAGACTGGCTACGGAAGAGCGCATAGACGGCCACGTGAGCAGTGATTCTGAAGAAGAGCACAGGATGGACGGAGAGTATAATCCGCACCAGGGGAATCCACAGCAGGTTCCCCCGGCGAATCAGGTCCTGGGGAACAACCCCATGCCCCAGGATCATGGAGTTCATCATCCACCGCAGCCGGGTCCCACATTGGAGTACTGCTACACTCCGCGGATTGCTGACATCCGCCCGGTCATCCTCTACCCACCTATCCCAGCAAACAACTTCGAGATCAAGCCATGCTGGATTCAGCTCATTACATCTTCTATCAAGTTCCATGGTTTGAAGAATGAGGAGGCCAGGGTGCATCTTTCCCGTTTTCTGCAGCTGACGGACGGGTTCAAGCTGAATGGTGTCCCCGATGATGCGATCCGCCTTCATCTCTTCCCCCATTCTCTGGCGGGGAATGCTAAGAGGTGGTTGGAGACCCAGCCCCCATTGTCCATCACCTCTTGGGACGATCTGGCGGACAAGTTCGTGCACAGGTACTATCCGGCATCGAAGACTACAGAGATTCAGCGGGAGATCACTCACTTCCGCCAAGAGCCAGATGAGTCACTTCGGGATGCTTGGGAGCGATACATGGGCTATTTCTGGCAGTGCCCCCATCATGGCTTCAGCGATGCATTCACTGTGGGGAACTTTTACAGTGCCCTCTCTCCAGATAGCCAGAGGGTGATTGAGTCTTTATGCCCAGGAGGGGATGTTCTCACTAAGACTCCACGAGAGCTGAACCAGATGATTAATACATTGGCTGCCAGAGATCACTCCTGGGGGCAGAGTAGCAGAGGCAGACATTCCATGGACCGTGGTGTGCACGCCATGGAGTCCAGATCCGGACTCGAGCAGCAGGTAGCTGAGCTGGTGCAGACATTGAAGCAGCCCAACAGTCTTATTCCGGGCAGAGGTTTGGCTACACCTCCAGTAGCTCAATGTCAGTGGTGTGAGAGCTCCAATCACCTAGTGGAGGACTGCCAGGCTATGAGGGAGTCTACCACGCCCCAGGAGCAGTTGGCCTTCATCGCCAATGCGCGGCGCCTCGATCCATACAGTAACACATATAATGAGGGGTGGCGCCAGCATCCCAACTTCGCCTGGAGCAGCAACACCACTAAACCACCTGGTTTCCCAGCACCAGCAGGTGGTTTTCAGCAGAGGCAGCCCTTCCAGGCTCGCCAGGGGCCAGACCCACAGCAGCCCTACCAGCCTAGGCAGGGGCAGCCATTCCAGCAGCCCCAGCGCCAGTTTGCCGAGCCAGCAGCAGCTCCAGCCCCAGATGACAGGATGACGAAGCTGGAAAACATTCTAGCTTCATTCATGACGAGCACTCAGGCGACTATCACGAGGTTGGACCAGAGTGTAGCCTCACTGGAGGCAGGTCAGAGGAACCAGGGTGCCATTTTGCAGGATCTGCAGACCCAGGTGGGCATCTTGGCCCGCCAAAACACTACCAGGGCACCGGGGACTCTGCCTGCCACCACTGTCCCGAATCCTCGAGATCCTCACCAGTATCAGCAGCTGGATGCCATTTTTACCAGGAGCGGTAAGACCATATCTGTTGATCCTGTCCCGGCCAGACAGGAGGAACCACTGCCTGCTTCAGCACTTCCAGCCGACGATGCAGAAGTGCGGGTGGAGAAAGAAGCCCCTGCTCCCAAGCCACAACCAGTGGTTAAGGAGCATGTACCCCAGCTTCCCTTCTCCACTCGCCTACACAAGGACAAGCTGGAGACTGAGTTTGCCAAGTTCATGGCAATGTTGAAGCAGCTCAATATCAGCATACCGTTCATGGAGGCACTGTCGAAGATGCCCAAGTATGCCAAGTTCATGAAAGATATCTGCACCAACAAGAAGAAACTTGGGGATCTCTCGACAGTGATGCTGAGCGAGGAGTGTTCTGCTATCCTGCAGAACAAGCTGCCCGAGAAGCGCAAGGATCCAGGGAGTTTTACTATCCCTCTTACTATTGGCAGCATGCATGTAGGAAAGTCCTTGGCGGACCTAGGCGCTAGCAATAACGTCATGCCATATAAGTTGTATAAAATGCTAGACCTAGGTGAACTTAGCCCTACTAGGATGAGCATTCAGTTAGCTGATCGTTCTATCGTGCATCCTAAGGGTATCATTGAGGATCTGCTTGTTGGTGTTGGTGCATTCACATATCCTGTTGATTTTGTTATTCTTGATATACATGAGGATGTGGATGTGCCCTTGATTCTAGGTAGGCCATTTCTTGCCACCGCCAAGGCACTTATTGATGTGCATGATGGTAAATTGATCCTGCGTGCTGGGAATGAACAGGCTACTTTTTCTGTGACTGAATTTGATCACTGTGCTATGATTGCTGTCACCCCTGTGCATGCCATTTCTGACCAGGTACACGAACCTGTCGTGTATCCTTCTGCACCTCCCATTTTGCAGGACCCTCCTATCATTCCTTCGCCGCCACTCCATCCAGTCTCGCCTCCGAACAAAAAGCTCAAAGAGGAGTGGCGGCCGAAGCAGCAGGTTGCTAAGCCTGCACGGAAGAAGAGTGGAGACCACAATGAGCTGGTCCCACCTCCTGCACCACGACCACCCTGGCCGTCCGGGTACTCACTCGCCTGCATCTTGCCAGATGGGCAGGTCGAGCTGACCGATGATGGTGGTCGCATCCGTCGGGTGCATGGCCACAACCTGAAGCTGTACCTCAAGAGCGACGTGGATCCGCTCTTGGAGGCACCTGTTCCTGCACCGCCCTGAGTATCCGCCATGGGCGTCCAGCTAATACGACGGTAAAGAAGCGCTTGTGGGGAGGCAACCCCACCACGGTTTGATTTTCTTTCTTATATTTTGAGTCGGATTGTAACCCGGTTTGGGTTTGGTTTGTTTTCTTTTGGTTTGGATGATATTTTATTGGGCTGACCATTGAACCTAACATATTGCGTCTGAGCTCTTCTGTTTCCCTTTGGCTGTGCTTGCCCCGACTGGCCCGTTTCCAGTCTCCTGCAGTCCGTGCATACCGGTAACATTGTTCCCCTTATCCTTCCCTCTTCTCCATTGAGGGCAATGTCGAGCTTAAGTGTGGGGGGATGTTTATCTTTAACTGCATTAGATCTGTTTGTGTGCTTAGAGCCTAGTCCACTGTCCAAATTTTTAAATTTGAGGGCTCCAAGTACGTGTTTCCTTGCAATTGCCTGCTCAGTATGCTTTGAATTGACAGTCTTTTTAGTAATATGCAACCTAGGGAGGTAGTGTAGCACTATGGAGGATGTTGATGCATTTAAGAAGTCTCATTTCTTCTTCATATTGAGTTGGTTGATTGAGTGAATTAGTGATCTTAGGACCCTTGAATTATGTGGTGTTGTGGATTCTCTGCCTGTCATGGACTCTTGTGTCATGTTGTGAAAATAACAGGTGCTCGAAAATGTGCTTGAAAATAAACGTCTCCCGTGCGAATAGGGCGAAAGTGTGTAAGGGGAGACGGGAATCCGTTCCCAATTTCCACCTACTACCTCCAGCCCCCTTACATGTCTTTCCCCCGCACGAGGCTCGAGACATCCGCTCCTGGCATGGCCGGTAAGAGCAGGTTGGGACCCTTGAAAAAGAAAAAAGAAAATAAAAATAACAGAAAACAAGCATAATAGAAAGAAAAGGGGTTCCAACCATCCTTAAGCAGAAAATAGAGCACCTTGAAAAATGTGAGTCCATGATCTGTTGTTTTTGAGAATCTCCTCATCCACAATTCATTTGTCCTCTGTTCACTATTTGCCATGATGCCGACTCGCCGAGGAAGCTATGAGATGACTTGTGCGTCGGTTGACCTCGTAAGTTGCTAAATGATCTAGGAAGTCCTCTGCCTAAGATCTGGGTTGTTTGTTGCTATAGAGGTCTGGAGAGTTGCATTGGTTTGAGTTAGGTTTGCTTGGGGACAAGCAAACGGTTAAGTGTGGGGGAGTTTGATAACGATGTAATTGCACATGTTTGCGCCCCTAGTTCTTATCCGTTTGAGGGGCATAGTCGTGTACTTTTGGCCTATTTTACGCCGGGTTGTGCTATTTTGTCATGTTTCAGGTCCCAGGCGTTAAAGGGAAGGCTAACCGCGAGTTTCGGGGCATTCGGAAGTCATTTCGGTGAGCTGGAGCCAAAACACGGGCAGACCCAAGGCATTACACGGCCGTGTACTGCTGGCCGTGCTTTTTATGCCGAGAGCAAATTCAGTTTGGCCAATTCAGCTGCAAACACGGGCACCGAAGCACGGCCGTGTTCAGTCAAAGCACGGCCGTGTACATTGCGAAGCACGGCCGTGTTTAACCCACATGCTGGCCGTGTAATTTAGCCCTGGCCGAGACACGGGCGGAGTCAGGCAAAGCACGGCCGTGCCCTCGACCGTGCTTTGGCCACTGATGCTTTTAAGCAGAGTTTCAGCCACAATTCGAGGAGATTCGAGTTTTTGAGAGAGAGATCAGTTCCTAGAGAGAGAAAGTGACGAGCAAGAGTTCCCAAGTGCCCTAGATTGATCTTCAACACCATTGGAGGCCAGCTTGAGCTTGGAGAAGTGCCAATCAACGTCCAGAAGCAGGAATCCATCCTTCGCAGTATGAATTCCGTGTCTGATTCTGCTTTTGCTTTCTTCTCCATGGAGTAGTTCTCCCATTCATCTGGGTATGGAGAACCCTAGATTTGTATGTTAGGCTTTGATTGTATGAACCCAAGTACTGATTCCGTGATTGATTATATTCGATTGAGGTTTTAATGATTGAATGACTTGAATCCTGATCAAATTCCTGTTGTTTCTGCTTTAACCTAGAATGAGAATATCTGCCTAGGTTAATAGAGTATCCTTAATTGAAGGTAGGGAGTTGGTGACTTTAGTCGAGGAGCCAACTCACTATTCTGTACCGGATTTACTCGGGTAGTGGAGGTTTTGTTCTTAGGGCCTCAATCTGTCGACTCCGGTGGAGGTTAGTCGCCCGCTAGAGAGTCAGATTGAGAGGGTCTGAAGACCTTTAGTCGAGACTTCAGGCTGTTTGAGAACCTTCCGCAGTATAACTGTCATAGAAAATGAACTTGGTAATTACAATCCGGCTTAACTGCAGTCTAGGGGGAACCATATCCGGGTGACCTCTTTAACTTGAATACAACCGTTTACCTGCTTTGTTAGTTTGATAGTTTAGACTTGCATTCCAGTTTCATTGCTAGATAACACGAATTCACTGAGTAGTCATCATATCTAGGACCCGGGTTGATAATTAAACCCAAACCCGCTATACTACGCTTTAGGAAGTGGTTACACTTGGCCAATTCCTAGGGTGACAGTAGAGTCGAGTCAAGTTTTTGGCGCCGTTGCCGGGGACGGCTAGGTTGTTGAAGAAAAGTGATTTCTGTTAATTTGGCTTTTCTTTTTGCTTTGTTTGCTTTGTCCCACTTGTGCCTTCACGGGTTTGTCTGCTTGAGTGTGTGCAGGTAGTGCATGACCCGTAGCCAGTCGGGAGGTTTACTGCCGTTGAATCCAGAGATTGACCGCACCTGTCGCCAGCGCAGGAGACAACAACGAGCTAGACTGGCTACGGAAGAGCGCATAGACGGCCACATGAGCAGTGATTCTGAAGAAGAGCACAGGATGGACGGAGAGTATAATCCGCACCAGGGGAATCCACAGCAGGTTCCCCCGGCGAATCAGGTCCTGGGGAACAACCCCATGCCCCAGGATCATGGAGTTCATCATCCACCGCAGCCGGGTCCCACATTGGAGTACTGCTACACTCCGCGGATTGCTGACATCCGCCCGGTCATCCTCTACCCACCTATCCCAGCAAACAACTTCGAGATCAAGCCATGCTGGATTCAGCTCATTACATCTTCTATCAAGTTCCATGGTTTGAAGAATGAGGAGGCCAGGGTGCATCTTTCCCGTTTTCTGCAGCTGACGAACGGGTTCAAGCTGAATGGTGTCCCCGATGATGCGATCCGCCTTCATCTCTTCCCCCATTCTCTGGCGGGGAATGCTAAGAGGTGGTTGGAGACCCAGCCCCCATTTTCCATCACCTCTTGGGACGATCTGGCGGACAAGTTCGTGCAAAGGTACTATCCGGCATCGAAGACTACAGAGATTCAGCGGGAGATCACTCACTTCCGCCAAGAGCCAGATGAGTCACTTCGGGATGCTTGGGAGCGATACATGGGCTATTTCTGGCAGTGCCCCCATCATGGCTTCAGCGATGCATTCACTGTGGGGAACTTTTACAGTGCCCTCTCTCCAGATAGCCAGAGGGTGATTGAGTCTTTATGCCCAGGAGGGGATGTTCTCACTAAGACTCCACGAGAGCTGAACCAGATGATTAATACATTGGCTGCCAGAGATCACTCCTGGGGGCAGAGTAGCAGAGGCAGACATTCCAGGGACCGTGGTGTGCACGCCATGGAGTCCAGATCCGGACTCGAGCAGCAGGTAGCTGAGCTGGTGCAGACATTGAAGCAGCCCAACAGTCTTATTCCGGGCAGAGGTTTGGCTACACCTCCAGTAGCTCAATGTCAGTGGTGTGAGAGCTCCAATCACCTAGTGGAGGACTGCCAGGCTATGAGGGAGTCTACCACGCCCCAGGAGCAGTTGGCCTTCATCGCCAATGCGCGGCGCCTCGATCCATACAGTAACACATATAATGAGGGGTGGCGCCAGCATCCCAACTTCGCCTGGAGCAGCAACACCACTAAACCACCTGGTTTCCCAGCACCAGCAGGTGGTTTTCAGCAGAGGCAGCCCTTCCAGGCTCGCCAGGGGCCAGACCCACAGCAGCCCTACCAGCCTAGGCAGGGGCAGCCATTCCAGCAGCCCCAGCGCCAGTTTGCCGAGCCAGCAGCAGCTCCAGCCCCAGATGACAGGATGACGAAGCTGGAAAACATTCTATCTTCATTCATGACGAGCACTCAGGCGACTATCACGAGGTTGGACCAGAGTGTAGCCTCACTGGAGGCAGGTCAGAGGAACCAGGGTGCCATTTTGCAGGATCTGCAGACCCAGGTGGGCATCTTGGCCCGCCAAAACACTACCAGGGCACCGGGGACTCTGCCTGCCACCACTGTCCCGAATCCTCGAGATCCTCACCAGTATCAGCAGGTGGATGCCATTTTTACCAGGAGCGGTAAGACCATATCTGCTGATCCTGTCCCGGCCAGACAGGAGGAACCACTGCCTGCTTCAGCACTTCCAGCCGACGATGCAGAAGTGCGGGTGGAGAAAGAAGCCCCTGCTCCCAAGCCACAACCAGTGGTTAAGGAGCATGTACCCCAGCTTCCCTTCTCCACTCGCCTACACAAGGACAAGCTGGAGACTGAGTTTGCCAAGTTCATGGCAATGTTGAAGCAGCTCAATATTAGCATACCGTTCATAGAGGCACTGTCGAAGATGCCCAAGTATGCCAAGTTCATGAAAGATATCTGCACCAACAAGAAGAAACTTGGGGATCTCTCGACAGTGATGCTGAGCGAGGAGTGTTCTGCTATCCTGCAGAACAAGCTGCCCGAGAAGCGCAAGGATCCAGGGAGTTTTACTATCCCTCTTACTATTGGCAGCATGCATGTAGGAAAGTCCTTGGCGGACCTAGGCGCTAGCATTAACGTCATGCCATATAAGTTGTATAAAATGCTAGACCTAGGTGAACTTAGCCCTACTAGGATGAGCATTCAGTTAGCTGATCGTTCTATCGTGCATCCTAAGGGTATCATTGAGGATCTGCTTGTTGGTGTTGGTGCATTCACATATCCTGTTGATTTTGTTATTCTTGATATACATGAGGATGTGGATGTGCCCTTGATTCTAGGTAGGCCATTTCTTGCCACCGCCAAGGCACTTATTGATGTGCATGATGGTAAATTGATCCTGCGTGCTGGGAATGAACAGGCTACTTTTTCTGTGACTGAATTTGATCACTGTGCTATGATTGCTGTCACCCCTGTGCATGCCATTTCTGACCAGGTACACGAACCTGTCGTGTATCCTTCTGCACCTCCCATTTTGCAGGACCCTCCTATCATTCCTTCGCCGCCACTCCATCCAGTCTCGCCTCCGAACAAAAAGCTCAAAGAGGAGTGGCGGCCGAAGCAGCAGGTTGCTAAGCCTGCACGGAAGAAGAGTGGAGACCACTATGAGCTGGTCCCACCTCCTGCACCACGACCACCCTGGCCGTCCGGGTACTCACTCGCCTGCATCTTGCCAGATGGGCAGGTCGAGCTGACCGATGATGGTGGTCTCATCCGTCGGGTGCATGGCCACAACCTGAAGCTGTACCTCAAGAGCGACGTGGATCCGCTCTTGGAGGCACCTGTTCCTGCACCGCCCTGAGTATCCGCCATGGGCGTCCAGCTAATACGACGGTAAAGAAGCGCTTGTGGGGAGGCAACCCCACCACGGTTTGATTTTCTTTCTTATATTTTGAGTCGGATTGTAACCCGGTTTGGGTTTGGTTTGTTTTCTTTTGGTTTGGATGATATTTTATTGGGCTGACCATTGAACCTAACATATTGCGTCTGAGCTCTTCTGTTTCCCTTTGGCTGTGCTTGCCCCGACTGGCCCGTTTCCAGTCTCCTGCAGTCCGTGCATACCGGTAACATTGTTCCCCTTATCCTTCCCTCTTCTCCATTGAGGGCAATGTCGAGCTTAAGTGTGGGGGGATGTTTATCTTTAACTACATTAGATCTGTTTGTGTGCTTGGAGCCTAGTCCACTGTCCAAATTTTTAAATTTGAGGGCTCCAAGTACGTGTTTCCTTGCAATTGCCTGCTCAGTATGCTTTGAATTGACAGTCTTTTTAGTAATATGCAACCTAGGGAGGTAGTGTAGCACTATGGAGGATGTTGATGCATTTAAGAAGTCTCATTTCTTCTTCATATTGAGTTGGTTGATTGAGTGAATTAGTGATCTTAGGACCCTTGAATTATGTGGTGTTGTGGATTCTCTGCCTGTCATGGACTCTTGTGTCATGTTGTGAAAATAACAGGTGCTCGAAAATGTGGTTGAAAATAAACGTCTCCCGTGCGAATAGGGCGAAAGTGTGTAAGGGGAGACGGGAATCCGTTCCCAATTTCCACCTACTACCTCCAGCCCCCTTACATGTCTTTCCCCCGCACGAGGCTCGAGACATCCGCTCCTGGCATGGCCGGTAAGAGCAGGTTGGGACCCTTGAAAAAGAAAAAAGAAAATAAAAATAACAGAAAACAAGCATAATAGAAAGAAAAGGGGTTCCAACCATCCTTAAGCAGAAAATAGAGCACCTTGAAAAATGTGAGTCCATGATCTGTTGTTCTTGAGAATCTCCTCATCCACAATTCATTTGTCCTCTGTTCACTATTTGCCATGATGCCGACTCGCCGAGGAAGCTATGAGATGACTTGTGCGTCGGTTGACCTCGTAAGTTGCTAAATGATCTAGGAAGTCCTCTGCCTAAGATCTGGGTTGTTTGTTGCTATAGAGGTCTGGAGAGTTGCATTGGTTTGAGTTAGGTTTGCTTGGGGACAAGCAAACGGTTAAGTGTGGGGGAGTTTGATAACGATGTAATTGCACATGTTTGCGCCCCTAGTTCTTATCCGTTTGAGGGGCATAGTCGTGTACTTTTGGCCTATTTTACGCCGGGTTGTGCTATTTTGTCATGTTTCAGGTCCCAGGCGTTAAAGGGAAGGCTAACCGCGAGTTTCGGGGCATTCGGAAGTCATTTCGGTGAGCTGGAGCCAAAACACGGGCAGACCCAAGGCATTACACGGCCGTGTACTGCTGGCCGTGCTTTTTATGCCGAGAGCAAATTCAGTTTGGCCAATTCAGCTGCAAACACGGGAACCGAAGCACGGCCGTGTTCAGTCAAAGCACGGCCGTGTACATTGCGAAGCACGGCCGTGTTTAACCCACATGCTGGCCGTGTAATTTAGCCCTGGCCGAGACACGGGCGGAGTCAGGCAAAGCACGGCCGTGCCCTCGACCGTGCTTTGGCCACTGATGCTTTTAAGCAGAGTTTCAGCCACAATTCGAGGAGATTCGAGTTTTTGAGAGAGAGATCAGTTCCTAGAGAGAGAAAGTGACGAGCAAGAGTTCCCAAGTGCCCTAGATTGATCTTCAACACCATTGGAGGCCAGCTTGAGCTTGGAGAAGTGCCAATCAACGTCCAGAAGCAGGAATCCATCCTTCGCAGTATGAATTCCGTGTCTGATTCTGCTTTTGCTTTCTTCTCCATGGAGTAGTTCTCCCATTCATCTGGGTATGGAGAACCCTAGATTTGTATGTTAGGCTTTGATTGTATGAACCCAAGTACTGATTCCGTGATTGATTATATTCGATTGAGGTTTTAATGATTGAATGACTTGAATCCTGATCAAATTCCTGTTGTTTCTGCTTTAACCTAGAATGAGAATATCTGCCTAGGTTAATAGAGTATCCTTGATTGAAGGTAGGGAGTTGGTGACTTTAGTCGAGGAGCCAACTCACTATTCTGTACCGGATTTACTCCGGTAGTGGAGGTTTTGTTCTTAGGGCCTCAATCTGTCGACTCCGGTGGAGGTTAGTCGCCCGCTAGAGAGTCAGATTGAGAGGGTCTGAAGACCTTTAGTCGAGACTTCAGGCTGTTTGAGAACCTTCCGCAGTATAACTGTCATAGAAAATGAACTTGGTAATTACAATCCGGCTTAACTGCAGTCTAGGGGGAACCATATCCGGGTGACCTCTTTAACTTGAATACAACCGTTTACCTGCTTTGTTAGTTTGATAGTTTAGACTTGCATTCCAGTTTCATTGCTAGATAACACGAATTCACTGAGTAGTCATCATATCTAGGACCCGGGTTGATAATTAAACCCAAACCCGCTATACTACGCTTTAGGAAGTGGTTACACTTGGCCAATTCCTAGGGTGACAGTAGAGTCGAGTCAAGTTTTTGGCGCCGTTGCCGGGGACGGCTAGGTTGTTGAAGAAAAGTGATTTCTGTTAATTTGGCTTTTCTTTTTGCTTTGTTTGCTTTGTCCCACTTGTGCCTTCACGGGTTTGTCTGCTTGAGTGTGTGCAGGTAGTGCATGACCCGTAGCCAGTCGGGAGGTTTACTGCCGTTGAATCCAGAGATTGACCGCACCTGTCGCCAGCTCAGGAGACAACAACGAGCTAGACTGGCTACGGAAGAGCGCATAGACGGCCACGTGAGCAGTGATTCTGAAGAAGAGCACAGGATGGACGGAGAGTATAATCCGCACCAGGGGAATCCACAGCAGGTTCCCCCGGCGAATCAGGTCCTGGGGAACAACCCCATGCCCCAGGATCATGGAGTTCATCATCCACCGCAGCCGGGTCCCACATTGGAGTACTGCTACACTCCGCGGATTGCTGACATCCGCCCGGTCATCCTCTACCCACCTATCCCAGCAAACAACTTCGAGATCAAGCCATGCTGGATTCAGCTCATTACATCTTCTATCAAGTTCCATGGTTTGAAGAATGAGGAGGCCAGGGTGCATCTTTCCCGTTTTCTGCAGCTGACGAACGGGTTCAAGCTGAATGGTGTCCCCGATGATGCGATCCGCCTTCATCTCTTCCCTCATTCTCTGGCGGGGAATGCTAAGAGGTGGTTGGAGACCCAGCCCCCATTGTCCATCACCTCTTGGGACGATCTGGCGGACAAGTTCGTGCACAGGTACTATCCGGCATCGAAGACTACAGAGATTCAGCGGGAGATCACTCACTTCCGCCAAGAGCCAGATGAGTCACTTCGGGATGCTTGGGAGCGATACATGGGCTATTTCTGGCAGTGCCCCCATCATGGCTTCAGCGATGCATTCACTGTGGGGAACTTTTACAGTGCCCTCTCTCCAGATAGCCAGAGGGTGATTGAGTCTTTATGCCCAGGAGGGGATGTTCTCACTAAGACTCCACGAGAGCTGAACCAGATGATTAATACATTGGCTGCCAGAGATCACTCCTGGGGGCAGAGTAGCAGAGGCAGACATTCCAGGGACCGTGGTGTGCACGCCATGGAGTCCAGATCCGGACTCGAGCAGCAGGTAGCTGAGCTGGTGCAGACATTGAAGCAGCCCAACAGTCTTATTCCGGGCAGAGGTTTGGCTACACCTCCAGTAGCTCAATGTCAGTGGTGTGAGAGCTCCAATCACCTAGTGGAGGACTGCCAGGCTATGAGGGAGTCTACCACGCCCCAGGAGCAGTTGGCCTTCATCGCCAATGCGCGGCGCCTCGATCCATACAGTAACACATATAATGAGGGGTGGCGCCAGCATCCCAACTTCGCCTGGAGCAGCAACACCACTAAACCACCTGGTTTCCCAGCACCAGCAGGTGGTTTTCAGCAGAGGCAGCCCTTCCAGGCTCGCCAGGGGCCAGACCCACAGCAGCCCTACCAGCCTAGGCAGGGGCAGCCATTCCAGCAGCCCCAGCGCCAGTTTGCCGAGCCAGCAGCAGCTCCAGCCCCAGATGACAGGATGACGAAGCTGGAAAACATTCTAGCTTCATTCATGACGAGCACTCAGGCGACTATCACGAGGTTGGACCAGAGTGTACCCTCACTGGAGGCAGGTCAGAGGAACCAGGGTGCCATTTTGCAGGATCTGCAGACCCAGGTGGGCATCTTGGCCCGCCAAAACACTACCAGGGCACCGGGGACTCTGCCTGCCACCACTGTCCCGAATCCTCGAGATCCTCACCAGTATCAGCAGCTGGATGCCATTTTTACCAGGAGCGGTAAGACCATATCTGCTGATCCTGTCCCGGCCAGACAGGAGGAACCACTGCCTGCTTCAGCACTTCCAGCCGACGATGCAGAAGTGCGGGTGGAGAAAGAAGCCCCTGCTCCCAAGCCACAACCAGTGGTTAAGGAGCATGTACCCCAGCTTCCCTTCTCCACTCGCCTACACAAGGACAAGCTGGAGACTGAGTTTGCCAAGTTCATGGCAATGTTGAAGCAGCTCAATATTAGCATACCGTTCATAGAGGCACTGTCGAAGATGCCCAAGTATGCCAAGTTCATGAAAGATATCTGCACCAACAAGAAGAAACTTGGGGATCTCTCGACAGTGATGCTGAGCGAGGAGTGTTCTGCTATCCTGCAGAACAAGCTGCCCGAGAAGCGCAAGGATCCAGGGAGTTTTACTATCCCTCTTACTATTGGCAGCATGCATGTAGGAAAGTCCTTGGCGGACCTAGGCGCTAGCATTAACGTCATGCCATATAAGTTGTATAAAATGCTAGACCTAGGTGAACTTAGCCCTACTAGGATGAGCATTCAGTTAGCTGATCGTTCTATCGTGCATCCTAAGGGTATCATTGAGGATCTGCTTGTTGGTGTTGGTGCATTCACATATCCTGTTGATTTTGTTATTCTTGATATACATGAGGATGTGGATGTGCCCTTGATTCTAGGTAGGCCATTTCTTGCCACCGCCAAGGCACTTATTGATGTGCATGATGGTAAATTGATCCTGCGTGCTGGGAATGAACAGGCTACTTTTTCTGTGACTGAATTTGATCACTGTGCTATGATTGCTGTCACCCCTGTGCATGCCATTTCTGACCAGGTACACGAACCTGTCGTGTATCCTTCTGCACCTCCCATTTTGCAGGACCCTCCTATCATTCCTTCGCCGCCACTCCATCCAGTCTCGCCTCCGAACAAAAAGCTCAAAGAGGAGTGGCGGCCGAAGCAGCAGGTTGCTAAGCCTGCACGGAAGAAGAGTGGAGACCACTATGAGCTGGTCCCACCTCCTGCACCACGACCACCCTGGCCGTCCGGGTACTCACTCGCCTGCATCTTGCCAGATGGGCAGGTCGAGCTGACCGATGATGGTGGTCGCATCCGTCGGGTGCATGGCCACAACCTGAAGCTGTACCTCAAGAGCGACGTGGATCCGCTCTTGGAGGCACCTGTTCCTGCACCGCCCTGAGTATCCGCCATGGGCGTCCAGCTAATACGACGGTAAAGAAGCGCTTGTGGGGAGGCAACCCCACCACGGTTTGATTTTCTTTCTTATATTTTGAGTCGGATTGTAACCCGGTTTGGGTTTGGTTTGTTTTCTTTTGGTTTGGATGATATTTTATTGGGCTGACCATTGAACCTAACATATTGCGTCTGAGCTCTTCTGTTTCCCTTTGGCTGTGCTTGCCCCGACTGGCCCGTTTCCAGTCTCCTGCAGTCCGTGCATACCGGTAACATTGTTCCCCTTATCCTTCCCTCTTCTCCATTGAGGGCAATGTCGAGCTTAAGTGTGGGGGGATGTTTATCTTTAACTACATTAGATCTGTTTGTGTGCTTGGAGCCTAGTCCACTGTCCAAATTTTTAAATTTGAGGGCTCCAAGTACGTGTTTCCTTGCAATTGCCTGCTCAGTATGCTTTGAATTGACAGTCTTTTTAGTAATATGCAACCTAGGGAGGTAGTGTAGCACTATGGAGGATGTTGATGCATTTAAGAAGTCTCATTTCTTCTTCATATTGAGTTGGTTGATTGAGTGAATTAGTGATCTTAGGACCCTTGAATTATGTGGTGTTGTGGATTCTCTGCCTGTCATGGACTCTTGTGTCATGTTGTGAAAATAACAGGTGCTCGAAAATGTGCTTGAAAATAAACGTCTCCCGTGCGAATAGGGCGAAAGTGTGTAAGGGGAGACGGGAATCCCGTTCCCAATTTCCACCTACTACCTCCAGCCCCCTTACATGTCTTTCCCCCGCACGAGGCTCGAGACATCCGCTCCTGGCATGGCCGGTAAGAGCAGGTTGGGACCCTTGAAAAAGAAAAAAGAAAATAAAAATAACAGAAAACAAGCATAATAGAAAGAAAAGGGGTTCCAACC